>OX387657.1:7921914-17921914 GCA_947568875.1 Fissipunctia ypsillon
TCTTTGCTCAACTCTTTGTTTTGTCTTTGTCTATAGCGATAAAGCTGATAAGCAAGAAAGAAATCACAGCTGGTAATCTTAGAACAAAAAATCATGGCATTAATAGACGTATTTTGTGTATGGGTGCATTCTAAAAAGTGACAACCGCCCCTCGTCCCTTTCCCCTTTGTCGCCTAGTGGTTGTAAGTCTATCGTAGTCTGTGGTTGTCTACATCCGTGCTACAGCCGCACATTCGCCATTACAGTAGTACTACTTAGTCTGTGGTGGTCTGTCTGAATTTGTCATGGAGACTTCTAATAATTTAGATTTGATTTACAATTTATTTCTTTTAACCTCTCACATTGTCTCAACAATGTTTTGGTAGCGTTACTTATTAGTGATTGCAATCGACTAGTTAGTACGTTTTATTTCACGTTATACGTTGTAACGTGCGGTACCTATGAATTACATGATCGTTGATTCGTACTAACTAGTCGATTGCAATCACTAATAAGTAACGCTACCAAAACATATCGTTATAAAAAAATTAGAGAACCAAGGTATCTCGCATTTTACATATTTGAAAATAAAATTAAGTAGTTAATGAATTAAAAAAAACTGCAGAGGATTACTATCTACACTATTAAATTAGAACGTAAAATATCATAAAAAAAACCGTGGCATAAGTAATTGCGTCCGGCGAGGTGACGTAGACTGTAGGTTGTCGCAGGTTCAGGAACTGGCGTTGTTTGTGAAACCTTCAGCGGTCAAAATGCGACCCAACTCTCGACGTTGGCCAAGGACGTCCAGCGTATTTTTAGGCCAAAACCTGGAGGCCGAAAGGCGGCCTGTTCAAAGCTGTTCAATCCTAAGACAAAATGAATTAGGGTTAGACCAGCGTGATCAGACTGAACTTCCGATTGAGGAAAACTGTTAAAAGTTACGTACCAGAAAAAATAAAGATGAATGCTTAGAATAATACTTAATATACTATTCTCAATATAGTTTTGCCATAAGGTATTAATAGGACGGCAGGAATAGTGGTTCACTTGAAAAAAACTCCTTAATTTTTCACCAACTGGGTCCGTATCAATTGATTCAACTTTTGCAACTAAGAAAAAAAATGGGGACCCATCTGTCAGAAGAAAAATAATTCGAATCACGAAATAAAAAGATAAAAATCGACCAGGCTCAAATACAAACGAAAAAAAGGTTGATTATAAAGAACCAAAAAGTTTTGACATGCAGAGTTATGCTGCAATGTCTCTAGGCGATAAACTTCTTCACAAAACGTTAAGACACTCATAATGCGTGCATGTTTTTCACTTTTGAAGTCCTGTAACTTGGTCTTGGGGAAAAAGTAAATATTGACATCATTTCGTCAACTACCGCAATTCACAAAATAACACTAAACTTGTGGAACATACTGCAAGTTGAAAACTATTACATTAATACAGGAGACAATGTGAGAGGTTAAAAGAAATAAATTGTAAATCAAATCTAAATTATCAGAAGTCTCCATGACAGTTTCAGACAGACCACCACAGACTAAGTAGTACTACTGTAATGGCGAATGTGCGGCTGTAGCACGGATGTAGACAACCACAGACTACGATAGACATACAACCACTAGGCGACAAAGGGGAAAGGGACGAGGGGCGGTTGTCACTTTTTAGAATGCACCCATACACAAAATACGTCTATTAATGCCATGATTTTTTGTTCTAAGATTACCAGCTGTGATTTCATTCTTGCTTATCAGCTTTATCGCTATAGACAAAGACAAAACAAAGAGTTGAGCATAGAGTAAGAAAATACTGCAGACCACAGAATACTAATGTTTGTTTACACTGCGGTTAGGGTCTCTTTATTCTATGGTCCACCCATAATACAATACGTCAACTTATTTGGTATAGTGCGCCCCGTATTTATTTTTAGGTAGATAAAAACAAGACAGGGGCCAAAAGACAGACTGCCCTCTCTTCCGATGTTGGCCGTATCGGTAAAGATGAACATAAAAAGCAAGGAAGGTGCATTTGCAACAAACTGATTGGTACACAGCGCAGCCAGTTAAGTTACGGTTTCCTAAAAAGTGGTAGCCGCCATTAACGGCCGCAGTGACGGGTTTCATAAGAATTATGGCAGAGGCAAAGATTTAAATCGTTAGATTCATCCTACCGCCTCTAAAGATGATCGCATTTCTGATTCGTTTTGACACCTCTGACTATACTTGATTGTCAAGGAAGCGCTATTCAATAATGTGTGAGCTCACTCTTCTCAGTATGGATACTTTTTCTTGTGAATAAGTCCGGTGAGGGCAAATCTAGCGATTTAAAACTTTGGGCACTGGTGAAAATTACAGATTTTCATGGCGGCCATTAGCCACGTAGCTTAGCACTTGTAGCAAATGCTACAGGCCCCACGCCTGGACGTACATAAAAGCAACCTATAGGTACCACCGGTAGGTCTAATGGAGTATTATGTTCAAACTAGCTTTTGCCCGCGGCTTCGCCTGCGTGAATTTCGGAAAATATCCTACGGGAACGTACTACCTGGATTAAAATGAAGCGAAGCGATCGGAAATAACAATGAAATTGTTATCAAATTCTGAAAGATAAAAATGGTTACTGTGGGTCATCCTTAGAAGATAGACGTATATATGCTATTGCGGATTTTTTGTTGATTTTTTAAAATTGTACAATCCTTTAGAATATTAATAAATTTAATGTATCTCTTACGGTTTACGCGGCGCATGCCAGTAAAGCTCCCCAGTCAACATATTTTTTTCCGACATCTTCTACAATAATCGTCATATTTCAGCCAATTTACACAAAACTTTAATTAATTAAACCTTGAAAACCTTCACTTAAACCTTCCTCATGAATCACTCCGTCCATTGGTGAAAACCGTTTGGAAATCCGTTTGGTAATTTTTGAGTTTATCGTATTCATACAGACAGAAAGACGAGGCGGGGGACTTTGTTTTATAATACGTAAGGAATTATTGATTAATTTATAGACTTATTATTTAATTTATTGATCAAAGGAAAAATTAAATTTTCTTATCAACTGTTCCTCCCTTTTCACCCCGAAAGAGGTTGATTTAAAAATCATCTTCAATCATGTTTTTCGTCATTTAATGCTTACATTACTTTTGACTTAATCTAGATACGCAGTAGTGAAAGCCTCCTCGAAAAATAAATTACCCCCTTTTGCTGGTCGATTTTCGAAAAACCCAAAAACTATGTCTATGTTTTTTGTCAAAAGTATAAAGGAGAATGACCAAATTGGTCCAAAAATTTAAAAAAAAAAACAAAGTTGCCCCCAGACTTACTACTTAGCTCATTTGAAAGACGGGTTCAAATGCAATATTTTCTTCTATAGAACCGAAAAAATCTGTCCCACAGAAACATAGATATTAGCTAAAACGTGACCTTGAGAAAAAGTTGCAAATTCCACTTTTTTGGAATGTGCAACTCAGGTAGCGACCTTTTCTTATCGCAGGTAATTAGCTTACACGAGTTTGTTTGCATAGATAGTTGTGTGAGCGAGAAAGTAATTGAAAGCATAGAGCTTTATTTTATCTTCTCGCTCACACATGTATGCACTTTGCATTGCAACTGCGCAGTCCTTCTCTAACGCTCTTTGCTTATAGTTGTATACTATGCGATTATTTCTGTGGATGTTCTGTGATAAAGTGTCTGACCCTTGCATTACGTTATCTGGACCTGATTTTAAGCCCTGTGATTTGGATTCGTTGTTTTTAAGATGTTTCGTGCATCTGCTGGACAAGTGTGTCTATTGTGTGGTAGATCAGTGCTGTCGATCAGAAGAAGGACACTAACTACGCAGCTTTTTGACGAATATCCAATCGCTGCAAACAATATAACAGAACGAGTTCTCCCTTATCATGTGAGTGACTTTATAAATAAAATACTCTAATTATTGCAATTTACAATTTACATTGTTTATATTTTGAAATGTGCTACTGAACACAATAATTCAGTTATTGCACACAATAAAACAGTAAAGGTAGTAAGTAGAGATATCTTTCAGTCAAGTCACTCTAGCTACGATGTAAAAGACTAGTGGGACATAATCTAAATGTATGTTACTACTCTTAATATACTTCAATCATATTTTAGTTTAAAGAGTAACAAACGACATACATACAAACTTATTTAGTATGTACAATAATATATGTCTTATGTACATAAAATATAGGTATAGTACTTTAAAAGATTAATAACTAGTGAGAACAAGGTGAATATACATTAATTACTTGTGACTCTAAGATTCTCTATGTTGAATTACTTGTGTTTAGTATTCTTGTATTGTCTTGTCTGTGCAGTGCCGGACACAAAGAATAAACCCACCCCATTTCTTTCCGCGGGTGTCGTAAAAGTTGCCTAAGCGATTTACTGGAACATGGCAGCAGCAGCATGGAGCATGGTAGCAGCGTTTTCTAGTATAAATACGAACTTACTGCGATCGCCAACCCGCCTGTCAAACGTGGCGATTATGGCAAAACCGTTTGGACTCCTCCAAACGGTTGCACTGCTGGACATAGGCCATAGGCCATATGTCCAGCAGTGGACGTCTTTTGGCTGAAATGATGAGTTATCACGTAACAACGCATAGAGTGCGCGCCATGAAAGAAGGCCCGCACAAAATTGTGGAACTACTTTTTTTATGCAATGTGATGCAATGACATAGACAGTAGCGCCGCGTCAAAGGGACTTCAGTGGTGGCGCGGACTCTACGTATATTCATTTACTGAATAACATTTGTTAAAAAGATATGTGTATGAGAACCTGAAACCTTATGTTTCAGATACAATTTGACAACGCCGAGTTTATTTGCCAGCCTTGCTGGCGACGTGAGGCATACCCACCAAGACGTTCGTACAGTAGACGAGAACAAGAACCACCATTACGCCCTACTGAACAACCGGCAGATCAACCCGTGGCATAACCAGATCAAGCCGCAGATCAAGCCGAGCCACAACCAGATCAAGCTGAGGATACCGCATGCTGGTGGTCAACGTGGAACAGAAGTTAGCGAACAAAACATTCAAGATAATCCACATTCTATTATACGGTTGCCACATGTCAGTCGGGCACCGAATACTTCAAACTCTTGCATTGTATTCGGATGTACAGGCGAGACAAGGCTTCGAATACCAAAGCACATGAAAATCCGTTTGTTGAAAGATTTTAACTATTACGCACCACTTTCTGCTCGAGTTTGTGAAGAACATTTGCTTTTGAATGATTTTGAGATTTTATTGTCAGCCAGAAATGTAAGCCATGACTTTAACGAAGCTCACATCATGGACATGATGTAGATTTTGAAAACTGTGCCACGAGATGGAAGGGTGGATTTTGAAAATATGGAAACAATGGATCCAAATGAAGTTTACTTTCTGATTGGCCGAAGTATCGAACAGTTCAACAGAATTTTTGAAGAAACGCCATCTTTGTCTACACGGAGCAAACGACCAAAAACCGCTTTGGAGGTATATTTAATTAAGTTAAGAACTGGTGAACCCAACACAAGACTGGCAGATATGTTTCACACAAGCCGATTAACTTTAGAAAGAGAAATGAAAACGGCAAGAAAGTGTCTAAAAGAAGAATTTACACCTCTACATTTGGGTTGGGATCATATCACAAGGGAGCAAGTGCTTAGGCGAAACCTTTTTATACCTCAGGCACTGTTCGGAAACCCAGAACAAAATAAATGTATAATTATACTTGATGGTACCTATGTATACATCCAAAAAAGTTGCAACTTCCTTTTCCAAAGATTGACGTATAGCCATCACAAGTTCTTAAATCTACTAAAACCATTCCTAATAGTCTGTTGTGATGGCTATATCATTGAAGTAGCAGGTCCCTATTCAGCCACTACATCTGATGCAAGCATTTTAAAGAAATTAATTGATGTTGAAAACAGTGTATTTCATTGGTTTTTCCAAGGAGGAGACGTTCTCATTTTACATTGAGGTTTCCGAGATGCCGTACCATATGTAGAGTCTTGTAGCTATGACGCCCATATGCCTAAATCAGTTACAAGAGGTGAAACTCAATTGACAACGGCTGACGCAAATAATTCCAGATTAGTGACGATTTGTCGATGGGTCGTGGAGGTAGTGAATGGCCGCTTCAAGAGAGATTTTAAGATATTCAGGCAAGATTATTTTAACAGAGCTCTGCCTCATATGCTGGATGATTTTAGGAATGCCGCGGCCATTACAAATGTTTTCCACGACCCAATAACGGATAACGTTAATGCTTCTGCTTTTATAGAGAGAATTAATAATAGGATCAATATTGAAAACTGTCTCGCACAGTATGTGATTAGCCATAACCTTAATAGTCGGCGAGTTCCGTTTCAAAGTATGTCTGCAGAATTACCTGATGTAAGAGAATTTCCACGGTTGTCTGAGGAAGAACTTGTTATGTTTGCGTTAGGAACATACCAAATAAAACTGGCCAGGAGGTATTACAGTGAACACGCTCTTAATGGCGTTTATACAATAGAAGTGTACAGAGAAAACCGTGATTTGAATAATCTTTTAAGTAATTATAATATAACTGGTAATAACTTCTGGCTATTAAGAGGGAAAGTTCAATCTAGGCATACCAGAAGCCGGATTTATTACACATATATACTTATAAACTCAGACCACCTTGGGTTGTAGACTCTAAATCATTATTACTGTTCATGTAAGAGTGGCAGACGTACTTTGGGCACGTGTGCACATGTAATGTCTATCGCGTGGTTTCTGGGGTATGGACGTTATGACAATATTGACCATCCGGCACAGTTTTTAGACAATATTGTAATTGATGAAAATGATGTATAATATACACTAAAGTGTAAATGTTTGTTGTGTGTTGTCGTCGATGGAAATCATTTAAAATAAGTTGATTGAAAATAAACGTTTTTAAGTAACTATGTCGTTTTTTTTATTCATACTCATCTAATTATTTAGTGATAAAAATCACTAAATATTTTTTTATAAATGAAAATAAGATACACAAAAAACTGATGCAAGCAAAAATGTATCGTTTCAGTGTTAAATAATGTTGAATTACTCTGAAACTGTGGGTTAGAATTTGACGCGCATTTGCACATATAGTAAGTCCAACAGTATAAGTCCACCAACAATAGAGTCAAGCCTGGGGCCAGTAGTTTTTTTTTTTTGGACCAGAGCCCATACAAAGGAGATGTTTCAAAATGGGCCCAGAATATGTACGATACCTCGAAAAATCGAGAAAAATCCGTAGAATTCGGGAAAAATACTGATAAATTGCATAAATGCATATTTCTCTTGTAATAATTTGATATTTATCAATTATTTTATCGACTTTCAATATGGCGTCTCGCCAGTTTATGTACTCTGTGGTTAAAAACCAATGACAGTAAACCATAGATCGACCATTGATCATAGATCATGAACTGTCTACTGTCACTTCAGTCGCTTTCGTTGTCGATCGTGTTCTGATGTTCTGTTCTCTCGAGTTATTTTTAACAACCTGGCTTTCGTTTATCGCTACATTGTTTTTGTCTGAGTTAATATTTCGACTATTGAATGTTTGTATTCTGTACGTTTATGCTATAAGTAAAAATCTTGGCATATCGCAGGTCAACCTATGAGGTTGTCGTCTGCTTAACTGGACTATACTTTATGTACAGACGCCAGTACATCAAGCTACTAAAATCTGTCAGATTTCTTTAATAGATTTTCGACTTTACAATTAGATCTAAAATAATATTGCAAAAGACTAAAAGTACGACAATGTTATGATTCTCTTTGACAATGTACTTAATATGACAGAAGTAAACATGTCAAACGTCAATAATCAATCAACATGACAACTTACCGCCATGATGGGTTTTTGTTGTGTGTTGCAATTTCAATTGTACATTCTTGTACTTTACTACCAAATAAAGCCAATTAAAAGTAATTGGATGATTGGAAACTGTTTTAATGTGTTTCCCCATTTTTTAGTAGGGTGTACCAATACGTGGCCGGGGCTCCATACATTTTGAAACATCTCCTTTGGTCATTCTCCTTTATTCAAGATAACCGGACAGCGCGTTAAAATTCTTCCATACAAACTTTAGCACCCCCTAAATAAAATCCCTTTAACGGGTAGTTTTGAAAAACCAAATAATGACAAACTTTATTATTCATTTAAGAATGACTTCGTGCTAAGTTTCAAGTTTGATAAGATATTTCATACAAAAGGAAACCCCCTTTTTCACCCCCATTAAGGTCGAATTTCCAAAAACCCCTTCATAGAACTCGCCTACATTATAAAAGGAACCCTTGTGCAAAAAATCTGATATGTCAGTCATTCAGCACTTCGCCCGTTATTTGGTTCGCGTGATTTTATTAATTTCCCCTACACATTTCACAACCCCCTCCACCCGCTGTAAATGGTAGTATTATAGATTAAGATCATTATTATTTATTTATACATTAGTATAAGTAGACATGTTGCGCCGACCCCAAATAAATTGGGATTAGGTCAGGAGAATGATGATGAAGTATTCGAGCCAAGTTTGAAGTTATAAGATCAACGAAATAAGATTTTTTTCACCTCCAATTTCCATTATTTGACAGGTTATTTATTAACTCAAGGAATAAGATTTTTCATACTCAAACCAAATCCCCCCTTTTCACCCCCTTAAAGGTCGAGAAACCCCTTCCAAAAAATCCTTCTTAGTACTCCCCTACGTTATAAAAGGAAGCCGTGTGCAAAATTTCACGTTCCTAGTCCCAGTAGTTTCGGCTGTGCGTTAATATGTCGGTCAGTCAGTGTCAAACCATGTCACATTTAGTTTAAGCATTTTTAAATATAGTAGTAAGACTGTGCAAAGTTTAGTACTCGTTTTCTAACTAGATGGCGTTGGCGTCGAATTAGAAGGCGATATCGTTTACTTACCGATGAAAATATAGGTCTTTTAGAAATTTTATGGACGTTGTTGAAGTTCTGTACATAAATAAACTGTAATATACTACAATAGTGCCTTCTATGTGAGTTTCATTAAAGAACCTTGGGTTGGAGTTATTACATGGTCCTTCGATAGCCGGATCAGTGCGTAATATTGCGCACCGAGTTTTTGTGTATCAGCACAGAAAGCAGTGGTAGATCGCCACTGAAGTGCTCTAGCGTCACCTGCAAAGGGCGCGACCGCGGAGACCGAGTGTTTCTGAGAAAGTCGCCTGCAGAGGGCGCCACCGCAGCAAGTTCTGCGGGCTTCCGGATATCCCGAGTGTGGACAGCCGGATCTAGAAGAAGGCGAAGTGGCATCCCAAGTAGCTGAGCACCAAAGCTGAAAGCGTTCTGCGCGCCCCCTAGTGGGCGTTATTGGAGAAGTAATAGTGAGTGACGTGTTGTGGATTTAGAAAATAAAACCGTGAGTACAATTTTATTTGTGAAGTTATCAAGATTTGGAACTGTTTTAACGTAATATTCAAGACTTAGAATAATTTAAGTAGTTTTAGACTTAGATTATTTAAGAAAAAAGTGATCCGACGGGGAACCTATGCCCGATTTTCTAAAAAGTTTTAAGTTAAAAAACACTTGTAAAATTTTCTGTTGTCGTCATAGACTTAGAATAATTTCATCAGCTATTCACTTGTAAAATTTCTGTTCTTGTGCACCTTTGTTTTTTTGTTGTGAATTAATTCAATAGTTTGATAGCACTTTATAGTCATGGAGTCATTAATTAACTTACAACTAGATAACAAGAAAAATATTGAAAAAGGTAGAATAAATTATAAAACATCTCCTAAAGAACGGATAACATTGTCTTATTTAGAAACCAGGTTAGAAGCATTAGAACAACTGTGGTCTAATTTCATAAAAACGCACAGGAACATAGTAGAAAAAATAGATTTGAAACATAATTACTTTACCTCGGAGACATATGACAATACTGAGGATATTTATATAACTTATAAATCCGAGTTGAAAGAGTCTATTAAACAACTAACAACTGTAAAGGCAAGTGTAGATAAAGAGTCAACGTCAAATACGTACATGAATGTGAAATTACCTAAGGTTGTTATTCCTACTTTCTCTGGCAAGTATACGGAGTGGACTTCATTCCGTGATTTGTTTTTGTCACTTATCCACAAAAATAATTCAATTGACGATGTACAAAAACTGCATTACTTAAAAGGTCATTTATCGGGTGAACCAGAACAATTGTTGCGTCACACTCCTGTGACTGCCGCAAATTATCAGGAATGTTGGCAAATATTAAATAAACGCTATAATAATAAAAGATATTTGTCTAATTCTATGTTGAAGAGATTGATAAATCAATCAAATATAACAGAGTCATCAACTGCGGTTAAAGAATTATTGGATACCACTGTGGACTGTTTGCATGGCTTAAGTACTCTCGGCATTGATGTTAAATCATGGGACGCTATAGTCATCTATATAATAAGCGCGAAGTTAGATAGTGAATCGCGAAAGTTGTGGGAACTGAAAATTAGTGCAGACGATCAATTACCAACTTTCGAAGAATTTAAAACATTTTTAGAGTCACGGTTTCGCTCTTTGGAGTACTTAGACACATCCAAGTCTAAGCAAAAGTCCACAGATAGTAGACCAAAGGTTTTTCACGCAGTCAAATCAAATAGTAACAACTCTGTACAAATTGTATGTCCATTCTGTAAACAAGATCACTATATATGTCATTGTAAACAGTTTAGTAAAGAAGGTTACCAAACTCGAAGTGAGTTTGTCCGAACCCACAATTTGTGTTACAATTGTCTAGGCGCGAATCATTCAATTAAGTATTGTCGTGCTAAAACTTCATGTCAAATTTGCAAACGTAGACACCACTCATTATTACACCCCAAGGCATCTTCAAGATCATCGTCACCAAATAGCCATCCAGTAGAGGCAGTAGTTGTCAAATCAGCAGTGTCCATACTGCAAACTGCTTCCGCTACGGCAAAAGAATCACAGACTTCAACCATAGCGACACACTTTTCTACAAAAGTTGTGCCAAATCGAGTTTTATTAGCGACCGCTCTTGTCGAAGCACAGACTAAGAATGGTCGTAAACAATTGCTGAGGGCGTTACTGGATCAAGGATCCCAGGCCTCTTTCATAACCGAGTCAGCAGTCCAATTGCTCGGACTAAAGAAAATACCAAATAACAGTATTGTCTCAGGTATAGGAGGTGACGAAGGCACTTGTGTCTCTAGATTCATGGTTTGCGTAACCATTCATTCACGTCACGATCCAAATGCAATCATTCAAGTTCGAGCATATGTGTTAAGTAAAATTACAACGTTGATTCCCTCAACTAAACTATGTATACCAACTTGGCCTCAACTAGAAGATATAACTCTGGCGGATCCAGAGTACCACACTCCAAACAAAATCGATGTTTTGTTTGGAGCAGAAGTTTACAGCCAAGTTCTTAAAGAGGGTTTAGTCAAACACTCTCCAGGGCCCATAATTGCTCAAAATACAACTCTGGGATGGATTTTGTCTGGACTAACACCCACCGATTGCGATCTCAATTCAGCAAATTGTCACAATGTTGTAGTTAGTATGCATTCACACACCAGTGACAATGATATGCTCAAACAGTTTTGGGAGATCGAATCTGATGTTACTAATATGAAAAAGATACTTACCCAAGAAGAATAACTCTGCGAAGAATTCTTCACTCGTACTACTCGACGAGACGCTACTGGGCGATACGTAGTCAAGCTTCCATTTCGCGAATCAGATCCACGAAATAAAGTCGGATACACCAGAGACATCGCACTGAAACGGTTTCATCAGCTTGAACAGCGTTTCAAGAAAAATGATGAGATCAAAAGAAAATACACCGAAGTAATTCAAGAATACCTTGACCTTGGACACATGAAGATGGTGACTCGCGAAACTGATACTAAGCAGTCAGAAGCAGTCTATCTGCCTCACCACGCAGTGGTTCGCGAGGATAAGACCACTACCAAGGTCAGAGTTGTGTTCGACGCTTCTTCTAAAGGTTCTAATGGTGCATCACTTAATGATATGTTGATGGTAGGTCCTACTATACAACTGGAATTACGTCACATCATCATGAGATGGCGTACGTATCCAATTGTATTATGTGCAGATATAGTAAAAATGTATCGGCAGATCAAAATCGCTCCTGAAGACACACACTTCCAGAGACTACTTTGGCGGAGTGAACCTGCATCTGAAATAAAAGAGTATGAGTTGCTTAGAGTTACTTTTGGCACTGCATCTGCACCTTACCTGGCCGTGAAGTCGTTGCAGCAGCTGGCACACGATGAGGGAGCTGAGTTTCCGCTGGTATCCGAAACACTGAAAAGCAATTTTTATGTAGACGATTATATGTCAGGATGTCAAACGGTAGAGGAAGAAAAAAGGATTCAAAGGGAAATGGAAAAACTACTAGAAAAAGGCGGGTTTCCGTTACAGAAGTGGATGACAAGCAACAAGGAATTAGCAGAAGAAATAATGAGAGAAGCTACAAATCAGGAAGGTCTAAAGGTAGAGATAAAACTAAACGAGGTGGTGAAAATACTAGGACCTTCTTGGGATAGAGAATCTGACAGTTTCAAATATTCAATAACATTTCCGCAACCTGCATCTGTAACAAAACGAAAAGTAATATCAGATATATCGCGACTGTTCGACCCCTTAGGGTGGGTAGCGCCGTGTGTTATACCGGCGAAAATAATGATTCAAAGGATATGGCTTGCCGGTATCGATTGGGATGATCGATTACCTGAAGACTTATTAAAAGAATGGCAAACATATCAAAAGGAACTACTAAATTTACCTGAGTTTCATGTACCAAGATGGGTTAAATCCAGAGAAGACGATGTAGTTATAGAACTACACGGTTTTTGTGACGCGTCTAATTTAGCGTATGCGGCTGTCACGTATTTAAGGATAATTAGGCCCTGACGGGAATGTTAAAATTAATTTAATATCCGCAAAAACCAAGGTTGCTCCGATAAAGCAACTGTCAATTCCTCGTCTCGAGTTGATGGGTGCTGTGCTATTGGCCAAATTGATTGTGGAGGTAGCTGAGATACTAGAAATACCTAAAGAGAGTATACACTGTTGGACAGACTCGATTGTTGTTCTGACTTGGCTCAGTTGTCATCCTAGCCGCTGGACAACATTTGTTGGTAATAGGGTGTCTGAAATTCTGAGTTATTTGGATAATACTCAATGGGGACATGTGAAATCCACTCATAACCCTGCAGATATCGCGTCAAGAGGTATGACGCCTTCAGCACTTTCACAGTCATCTCTGTGGAAGCACGGTCCGTTGTAGTTAAAGAAAGAACCAATTGACTACGTCAAACCAAACTCGATGTCAACTAAACTCGAAGAAAGATCAGCGAAAGGTGTTAAAGCACATGTGACAACAAATGTAGAAGATGGGCTGTGGACAAAATATTCATCATTTCAAAAATTGATCAGAGTAGTGGCATATTTTAGACGATTCTTAAGATTTAAGCAACATAAAGAAACTTACCTGACAAGTGAAGAGTTGACAGGCGCTCTGGAAATCTGTATAAAAAAATGTCAAGAACAAGAATTTAAGGAAGACATAGACAACATTAAGAAAACGGGAAGTGTAAGTAAGAAGAGCAGATTACGACCTTTATGTCCTATATTGGATGAGCAAGGTATTTTAAGAGTAGGAGGAAGAATTGAAAAGTCTCAACTGTCAGTAAGCATGAGGCATCCTATTATAATTCCACAGCGCCATCACTTCGCTACTCTGCTTGTCAGCGAAGCTCACAAAAACACACTTCACGGAGGTCCAACATTAATGTTAAACTATTTGCGCACACAATATTGGATACTATCTGCAAAAAATGTAGTAAAGGCTTACGTACGTAAGTGTGTAGTATGTGTTCGGCATGCAGCGACATTTAAAAATCAACTCATGGGTCAATTGCCGACCTGTAGAGTGTCTCCAGCCAGGCCGTTTTTCCATACAGGTGTTGATTTCGCCGGTCCAATTAACATTAAGGTATCTAAGGGTCGTGGCAATAAGGCTTACAAGGGGTACATCTGCCTATTTGTGTGCATGGTCACTCGAGCAGTGCACATCGAGGCGATAAGTGACCCTACCTCTGAAGGTTTTATAGCCGGTTTCAAGAGATTTGTCGCTAGAAGAGGCCATTGCAGCGATATTTGGAGTGACAACGGAAAAAATTTCGTAGGCGCAGCTAAGGAACTGCAGATATTAGTCGCTGCTGAACACTCAGCGATCGCTAACGAAATAAGGAGTTGGCTCAGTTCTAAAGGTGTCCAGTGGCATTTTATCCCTCCTCATGCCCCAAATTTTGGTGGGCTTTGGGAAGCCGGCATCAAATCAACCAAATTCCACATGAAGCGTGTTATTGGTGATTCCACTCTTACCTACGAGGAAATGTCCACGTTACTTGTGCAGATTGAGGCTTGCCTCAATTCAAGACCGATTTCTCAGATTCCCCAAAGCCCTGATGATCCAATGCCGCTTACACCCGGTCATTTTTTAATTGGGGAACCTCTGGTTCTTGTGCCGGAACGTAATTACGAGCGTCGCTCTGTGGGCACGTTGAGGCGATGGCAACTTTTACAAAAAATGACCCAAGATTTCTGGCGACGATGGTCTAGAGAATTTTTAACTTCGATGCTACAGCGTTATAAATGGTCGCAAAAAGAAACAGAGCCGAATATTGGCGACATTGTCCTTGTAAAAGAGGACAATCTGCCTCCAGGCAAATGGTTACTGGGTAGGATTTTAGAAAAGCATCCTGGTTCGGACGGACTCACACGAGTGGTGACCATAAAGTGTACTGGTACCGTATTTAAAAGACCAATTTGTAAACTCTGTGTATTGCCAACCAGTGATTGATATGGTTTTTTATGTAACTTTTATTTTGTTTTTCTTCATTATTGTATAAGCCCCCTTGACCTCATGGTGGGTGGTGTTAATTTGAAGGACAACTCTTTCGAGCATGTCCTTGGTGGGCGGAATGTCAAACCATGTCACATTTAGTTTAAGCATTTTTAAATATAGTAGTAAGACTGTGCAAAGTTTAGTACTCGTTTTCTAACTAGATGGCATTGGCGTCGAATTAGAAGGCGATATCGTTTACTTACCGATGAAAATATAGGTCTTTTAGAAATTTTATGTTCGTTGTTGAAGTTCTGTACATAGATAAACTGTAATATACTACAATAGTGCCTTCTATGTGAGTTTCATTGAAGAACCTTGGGTTGGAGTTATTACAGTCAGTCAGTTTCTCCTTTTATATGTACAGATTTAGTAGAGTTGTTGTGCCGACACCGAATAAATTGGGATTAGGGCAGCAGAATGATGATGAAGTATTCGGGCCAAGTTTCAAGTTAAAAGATCAACGAAATAAGATTTTTTTTTCACCCCCAATTTCCATTATTTGACTTATAGGTTATTTATACCAATTTTGGGGTATTTATACATTTATTTATTTTTTCAATACATTAATATTTTAACTTATAACTAATTAATTAATAAAATAACAAAATTATATCCTAACTTAACTAAAACTATTCACAAACTAAAATATGGCGTCGAAAAATTCCTCCGCATCGCTGTCGACTGGTAATGTACCCAAGAGACTGGCGGCATTGCCACGTTGTATGGCAATGCTTAGCCTCTGGCCAAGGTAAAAGCCGGCCCTTGGGTCACGGGAAGTGTCAACTAGCCGTTTGGAGATTTCGTTAAACAAACCATGAGCGCTCGGACCCCACGGCCCGAGGGTTTCAACCCCAAACGGCTCGAAAATATAATTACCGATAAGGTTATTATACTTTCGCCGCTTGAGGTTTTCCGCAGCCGCAGCAGCAGCGCCAGCACAGCACGCCGAGCCGGGAAGATGGGATGGCGCAAGAGTGTCGACACAAGTTGCGTCCCACACTAAAGGCCTACCCACCTTCCATGGAAATAAAGACATGCCGTCCGGTCTCTTGCCATCGTCGCGTGCCAAGCCATTGGGTTCTAATACAGCTGGGACGCCGACGGTGACAAGAGCCCGTCGGATGATGTCATTAATGTTCGCGTGCCGCGCTATGCGACCCGCACTTCGGCTGCAAGACAGGCCGTGGTGTCCGAGGCTGTTGACAACTTCGCCACAGTGACAGTGATGAGGAGAGCAACAAGGGGCTCCTAGTCGCAGGGAAGCAGCGAGGCGGAAAGTAGTGTCGTCAAACAAAGTGCCTATGCTCGACGACGGTAGTGCATGAAGCCACAGACCCGACTCCCACTTACCCACAGCCAGCAGGCGCGCACGCTCCGCAGTAGTAGCAGACGTGTCAAGTAAATTTTTCTGTACTACTCTACAAAGCGGCTCATCCCACCGTCTCTGGGAAGATGGATTGTCGGGTGGATCTGAATTCGGGCAAGCGAGTCTCCAGGCATCCATAGCCTCGGTGAAGCACGGCACATCAAAATTAATCAGTTTCGAGGCTAGGATTTTCCTGATTAAATTCTCAGTGCCGTGGATCGAGGATATAAAAGCCGGTAAACTGATACTAGAAATTTTGCGGACGCCGAGGCCTCCCATACGTATGGGAAGAGTAGCTTGTGCCCAGGCTCGGTCATCCATGGCCACATTTAAGATCGAAGTTAATGTATGCCGGATAATTTGGTCCATTTTGTCTAAAAGATGAGTGTGTTTCCATAAATGGGAAGCGCGAAGGAAATATGTTAATTTAGGGCCGAAACAGCAGTACGAATTAAGGTTATGGCCGAATGCATGTTAATTTGGAACAATCTTTCCGAAACGTCATTAAAATTTTGTATTTTTTCCTCAATAAAAACGGGAAAGGAATTTTCAAAGATTGGGGAACCAAGGAGGCGGAGAGAGCTTTTATCAATAATTTTGATATCTGGGGCTATTGCGTTAAATTTGGGAAGTGTCAAATGTCTGTCAGTACTGTCTGCTAAGAATAGTTCACATTTCGAAAGGTTGAGATCAAGGCCAATGGAATGAAATTCATTTTTTAAGAATTGAAGGTCATTTAAAACAGTTTCTACATCGCCACCCAAGGTTCCATCATCAAGATACCAAACGTTAAATTTGGAATTTAGCTGTCGAATAATTGGGTGAATGGCTAAACTAAAAATCACTGGCCCGAGGGGATCACCTTGTTGACAGCCAACAGCAGATTTCAGAAGGTTGTCCCGATATAGTAATTTCGAAGGGTGCCTGTAACATTGCCAAAGGAAACTATAAATTTGGGGTATTTCTTTTTTAGTTTCTGCCAGCAAGGTGTCCCTATTAACAGAATTGAAGGCATTATTTTGGGGTTAATCAAGCCACGCAGTAAAATCCTCCCCTGTAAAATTGACTACCCCTTTTCACCCCATTAGGGGTAGATTTCGAAAAACCCTGATACAGGTTATTCTTTATTTTTGGTCTTAAGTATAAATACTGAGTTTCGAATTAATCGGACTGCGCGTTAAAATTCTTGCATACAAACTTTGACACCCCCCAACCCTACTCTTGGGGGTAGTTTAGAAAAACAAAAATTACAAAGTTAGTGCTAACTTTCAAGTTTATTAACTCAAGGAATAAGATTTTTCATACAAACGAAATTCCCCCTTTTCACCCTCTTAAAGGTCGAATTTCCAAAAACCCCTTCTTAGCGCTCCCCTACGTTATAAAAGGAAGCCGTGTGCAAAATTTCACGTTCCTAGTCCCAGTAATTTCGGCTGTGCGTTGATATGTCAGTCAGTCAGTTTCTCCTTTTATATACTGGATGATTTTTTTTACCGTCTCGAAATTTTTACAGGATGTTCTACCCATGAATATGAACAACTTTCACTATGGGACCAACTATGAGATCACGAAAAAAAAATCAGCTGTTTCATACATTTTGGTCACGTAGGTTTGAACTTTTCTATTAAACAGTAGATTTTTTTTTCGTGATTTCAGAGTTGGTCCCATAGTGAAAGTTGTTCATGTTCATGGGTAGAACAGCACTCTGTAAAAATTTCGAGACGGTAAAAAAAATCATCCAGTATATAGATGGACTTTTCGTGTTTTAGGAAAACCAGTTTTTGAATCAGTAGCATTTTTCCAGTTTCTAAATCTTGTAGAAGTGTACGACGTCTGTTTGCTTCCATGTGGTAAAAATTGCTGGCAAGGATAACAAAAAGCAGCATCTTTCTCGGCAGAATACTGCAACCATTTATATCGCTTGAACCAGACCACTACAAAGGCCCTTTTTTTTGTGGATGGGAAATCATCAAATGACTTCTCCCGCTCTGGGCGGAGCGGGAGGGCGTGTCAGACTTTTACTGACTAAAACCCACCCGTGTTCCTTCTGTTGCCTGTGCCGGGGCCACGGTAACTCTTTCGAACATCCCGCAACACTACTAGGCCCTGTTATTATCTTTTGGATATCTGTCTAAAATAACTTGCTTTATAGGTTCTCCGAGTTGTGCAATATTAGAAGGAATACCATAGTTAGCATTACCAATATGTTTCACCGCAGTTGTATCCATAGGGGTAGAAGTAGCTTTTGAATCCTGTGCTTCCTTTTGTTGCGAGGAATGAGGTTCTTCGTGGTCAATGTATATTTATTTAAACTTTTCATACTCAAAAAGTACAAACGCGGACTTAATACCTTAGGCATTCTCAACCAGTCAACCAAGGGTCAAACAAGTATGCTTTTTAGTAGCATTGTTTCCAGGGGCCCTACCATCAGTATTATTTTAATGTTACTTCAGTGTGAGAAAGAGATGGAGCTATACAGGACGTCTAGCTCAGTAGCTCCATCTCTTTCCCACACTCAAGTAACATTAAAATAATACTCCGTTAAGAGGTGGTGGCTCCAGGCTTTAAAGTAGACAAGAACGGTTGTCCGACTCTGTAATAATTTTATTTATTTGGTACTTACTAGTTACTGGAAGCCGACCCCAACGTACTTGTGAAAAGGCTAGGCAGATTGATTGGTACTTACTAATGTGCTTACTAGTCACTATACACATAATGTTATCGTGCAGTCCGTTGCCGTAAGCATTCTTTCTATATGTCGTCGAGGAGAACGATATCTAATGTGTAGTCTAGTGTAGTAGGCTGAAAAAGTTGGGGTTTTGTGGCCTCTATTATGCTGTTTGACCTAAGATCGAGCTGAAAACTTTTTCTTTAAAACTGTATGGTCTACGCTCCAGCAGCCTGTTATCCTGCTAGTTCGAGTTCCCTGAAAGATGAATGACGTTCGAAAAGCGCTTGTAAATATACCTAAACGTACAACATTTTATTATTTTTATGTACCTGTGGTTAATTAACACTACTTTATCACAATTTGTGTGACACTAACGTCACAGTATAAATAAAAGAAGCAGTAGTATGTCTCGGCAGTGCACTTGAAATAATTACCTACGGCCGCTCGGTATATAAACACGCACTAGGGTTGCTCACTGACTGTGTCTCGTGGGTGACGTAGGTATTTGATAATGCTTTAGTAAATTGTCATTTATTATCTTTTAATTAGTACCTATTTATTTTTTTCCTTTCTTTTTGTTTTGTTATTTTTTTGTTAAAAATTATTACCTACTACAAATCTTATACTTAAGTTTTAATTTTTACCAGACTACGGCAAGGCCAAAGGAGGGTATGATTTCATACATAGCCCATCATACCCCTCCTTTGGCTACATACATATGTATGTACATTCATCTGTTCAATCATAACCCTTAAACTACTCGTCGTATTTTGATAAACGAGATATCGTTGGGAGTGCCATGTTGTTCCGCCTGTTATATGACGGCTATATGACGTCTCAAAAATCCAACATGGCGGCATATAGCGGATGCAAAGTGTCACCGAAAATAGATCCATTTATTCGGGTTAAAAAATAACATACTTTCCATAGAAAAGTTACATATATAGGCCTAGAAAAAGTCCGCGATGACATACATCATATAACTAAATTGAGAAAATATGACTTAGTTGTATGAAAAAATATGTTAATTTGTCTAGGATAATTTATGTGAGCAGGTAATGTTATTATGTTATGTTATGTTCCATAACGAAATAAATTTCTTTATCATCAGGGAAATTATATGTAGACCAAAATTGCATTTTACACCAAATCATTTGGATGAATATGGGTTGAATAGTACCTATAGATTTCATGGACGTGTTTTGGATCGCGGGACGCACGCACGATACACACGCGGGCAAAGCCGCGAGCAGAAGCTAGTAAGGTATACTTTGTTCCTTCACTCGTGCACAGGAGATAGACAACCACCTCTTAAAGCAGTATTATGTGTTCCGTTTGACGTCCGAAGTCCCTTATGAGAGAGTGCACGCTTCCTTCCGTGAACAGCTGCTAGATCTCGTCACTTCCGCCTCGTAATCGCGCCACTAGCGACCCCCAACGCCAAATCTGTGAACTACTTTTCCAAACCGCATACAAGCCGCCATGATGAAGTTTTTGCTCATTGTTGCGTCGTTTTTCCGAACGGTGCGCAGCTTTGTTAGATTCACAGTTATATTAGAATTATCTTTAATCGATATATATATATATATATATTTAGAACTTTTGAGATTAAAGTAAAAAGTTCGTTATATTAGTATCTAAATTAATTTTCCGTCTTGTGAGTGTGTTTATTTTAAACGGACGAAATGAACGGGGAAACTATCGCGCCAGAGGACACTTCGAGGAAAAGGGCGAGGAGTTCAAGTTCTTCATCGTCATCGAAAGGAAGTGATACGGTGTCATCGGAGAGCGATGTAGGTGATCCTGCGCCACGCAAGCGGCCCCGTCAGGCACGCGGGCGCTCCCTCTCGCAAGATTCCGAACTGGATCGCAGGTTTGACCTACTATCCCAACAGTTGGTGAGTCATGTCAACAATATTTTAACAAATTGTATCATGGCAAATAATGCTTCATTAGCAAAGAGCCTACCCGTTACGCAAAATTATATTGGCACTGCTTTGCCTTCAACATCGTCTGTTTCTACCCACAATTTGCAAGAAAATTTCTTACGTCCGCCGCAGCTAACCCCTTGCTTTGAAAATATTGCAAATTTAGACGTTTCCGTTAAAGAACCTAGTGTACCTAAAGCAAATCCAGAACGTGTAACGAAAATAGCAGAAATGCAGAGGTTTGATTCCCCGGATTGGAATGCTGTACGTTACACAGAAGTGCAGAAGAAATATGTAGCCTTTCCCAGTTTTGTCGAATTGAAAGTGAACGAAGAATTGCGGCGTTTTGAAGATCCATTTGTACCATTAAAATGGTTTCAAATGGAACGCAGTTTTGCGGCGTTATCTAATGCCTTTTTAACTCAAAATGAACATGTAAACACGGCATTACAAAATCTAATTGATTGGTCTACTAGTTCTAACGCTCAATTATCTCCAACTACCCTCTTTGATAAACTAAAAGAGTTGTTTGGTGCTGAGTCGTCGTATAAAACGGTATCACATGACATTCTTCAAATTATTTGCGGCAAACGAGCTGAAGTTATAGAGACGCGGCGCCGATCGTTGTTAAAAAATGTTAAGAGTAAATACATACGCGACGACATAGAAATAATTCCACCCTCAATCGAATATATATTCAATCCTCAGAATTTATCAAACTACCTACAAAAGATTGGGGGTGTAGAAAAATTAGAAAAACAGAATAGTAGTGCGGGAACTAGTCGTCCGATTTCTTTAGAGCCTTCGTCGTCTTTTCAAGATAGTAATTTTCGTTCGCGACAAAACAAACCGAAGCACAATGACAAAAAAGACAACAAAAGAAATTACGATTTCTCTTCAAAAAAGAAAGGGGGGCGAAAATATAGGAACGGGAGGCGAACAGGACAAAATCAAAAGCATAAATGACTATTTAATACCGAGTTTTTGGGGCGGTTGTCTTCGGCATTATGTAGAAATTTGGAATCGTTTCGACCCTCCAAAGACTATTTTAAAAATGATTTCGGGAGCTCGTATCAAGCACCGCCCTTAATTTTACCAACTTTGGACAACCTTTCAAAATTTCAAACCCCTGTTTCGGAAAAAAAATGACATTAGAAATTCGGAAGATGGTTCAAGAACGAGTGTTAGAGCCTGCTCCTTTGACCCCGTCGTTCATTTGTCCTTTTTTTCATAATCACAAAGAGCAATGGCAAAAATCGAGTAATATTCAACTTGAAAGCACTAAATTTATACATGGAGCCAAAACATTTCCATCTTTTCCACCATCAACAAATGCCATCGTTTCTGCAACAAGGCGACTGGATGGTCAAGCTGGACCTCAGCCAGGCCTATTATCATCTTCCAATACGCGCACAACACAGGCGTTTCTTGCGCATCAGCTACGGAGGTCAACTTCTGCAAATGACATGTCTACCATTCGGCCTGGCTGCTGCTCCCAAAATGTTTGCGACTATAACAAACTGGACTGGTCTGCGCCTCGTCGTGTATCTAGACGACTATTTATTAGTCCATCAGAACAAGGAAGTACTCAGCACGCATCTAAACATAGCTGTACGCTTCTTGTCCAGTCTGGGCTGGAGTGTAAATCACGAGAAATCGATCACCAGGCCCACGAGGTCGATCGAATATCTCGGCATCAATTGGGACACCCAAACAAACCACAGGTCCCTGCCACCAAAGAAGGTAAGAAAGATTCGACAGAACCTCTCGACCAGACTCGCAGCGGGCAGTTGGACCCTCAAGCAGGCGCAACGCCTCTTAGGGCTTCTCAACTTTGCGTCCTTCATCACCCACCGGGGAAGGATGCATTGCCGTGCGCTGCAATGTCAAATAAAAGTACTGCGTCAAAATCCTCTCGAAGCAGCACAACTGACACAAGACATTCGACAAGAACTCGAGTGGTGGATGGAAAATGTGGGTCAAAAGACGGCACTTCACATGGATGTGCTACCCACAAACTTTGTCATCACGGATGCTTCCGACATTATGTAGGGTGCCCTGGTCAACAACAACAAGGTACAAGGTGCATGGCCAACCCACCAGAAAAAATGGCATTGCAATCTCAAAGAAATGTATGCTGTAATTGCTGTACTGTCGAAGGAATCCAGAACCCTCCGGGGCTCCAGGATCATTCTTCAGACCGACAACAAGACAGTGGTCTCGTACATTCAGAAAGAAGGCGGTACAAAATCACACCGATTGATGGAGTTGACGCGGGAATTGCTGACTCTGACGGACGAACTCAATGTTGTACTGATCCCTCACCACCTACCAGGGTTGTACAACACCGAAGCCGACCACCTGTCGCGAAATCGCGCCGGCAGCGAGTGGCACCTTCAGATGTCAGCAACTTCCAAGATATTTCTGACTTGGGGAAAACCGGAAATAGACTTGTTCGCGTCTCAAACCGCACACGTCGTGATAAATTACGTTTCTCTAGATTCCTCAGACTCCAACGCCTGTTATCACGACGCGTTCAGCAGGTACTGGAAATACGACCTCGCATGGGTGTTCCCACCGCCAGCGCTGCTTCCACGAGTTCTGCACCATCTCAACTCGGCATCAGGTCAGTACATCATAGTAGCACCCAAGTGGAAGAAACCCTTTTGGCGACCAGACCTGAAGAATCGAACCTTGACACGGCCCCTGAAGATCAGAGACCTGAAGAAGACCTTGGTAGATACGATGACCGGCCTACCACCAGCTCATATCAACGATCTGCAGCTGGAAGCTTGGCTCATTTCGGCTGGGACACTATGACAAGAGATTGGTCCCCATAAGAGAAAGATCTTCTTTTATCTTGCTGGCGAACTTCAACTCTTAAAACTTACACACCTATTTGGGGTAAGTGGTCTAGGTGGTGTGGTCAAAATAACGTAAATTTTCGTACACCAAGTCCGGCAGATGTTGCGAAATATCTAGCATATCTATATCTTAATCAACAGTTAGCTTACAGAACTATTCTTGTGCATAAGTCTGTTATTGCATCTGTTTGTGAAACTACTTCAGATATTAAAATTTCTTCTAGTCACATTGTTAAGCACATTTTGAAAGCAATTTCAATTGCAAAGCCATTGCCACCTAAGGTACCCATATGGGACGCCAGGGTATTAATAACTTACTTAAAAGACAATACTCCTTGCATTAGTAGTTTGTATGAGGTGTCTAGGAGAACGGCGACTATTTTATTATTATGTTCGGGACGTCGCATACACGACCTTTCCCTCTTGCACATTGATTCAGATCATTTTGTAGACAATGGGGATTCGATAACTTTACACCCAGTGTTTGGTTCAAAGACAGATAGCGCGTCTTTCCAGCAATCAAGTTGGGTTTTGTTGGCATCCCAAGATCAAAATACAAATCCTTTATTTTGGCTCCGCACTTTAAAAAATATATCAAAGGAAAGTCGGGGTTCATTAACAAATTTGTTCATAACTACTAGAGGTCCCGTTAGAGCAGCTACACCAACTATAATTGGTGGTTGGGTAAAACGTTTTCTATCTGATGCTGGAATACAAGCCTCTCCAGGTAGTTTTAGATCAGCTGTGTCATCTTTAAATTGGCTAGAAAATTATCCTATAAATGACATATTAACTAAGGCAAACTGGAGGCATGAATCAACTTTCAGAAAATTTTATCGTAAAGAAATCAGATCTAGTAACGAAATGTCCTCGGTGCATTCGTTATCAAGATTATTTCAAGTCCCCAATTGATTTTATCTTTACCGATGTTTTCAAGTCAAATGATTTAGGTTAAAATTACTAATGAAGATTTTGCATAGATTGCAAGTGATTTGTCTAATGCCAATACTTACATGGCTAGATTATGTTTCATATTTAAAACCTATGTTTATGTAGATACCTATAAAAAGAATAATAATATTGGTTTATAATTCACATTGTTGCTTTTCATTCATACAATCCACCAGGAGATAACAAACACTTCTCTCATAAGGGACTTCGGACGTCAAACGGAACACATAATATAAAAATTTTACCTTCAAATAAAATTTGTATTATGTTTCCTAAGACGTCCGAAGTCCAGGTAAGTTCTTCCTGGTGCATACCTAATTATCTTGGCACCTTTATGAGCTGAACAATGACCAAAAACTTCATCATGGCGGCTTGTATGCGGTTTGGAAAAGTAGTTCACAGATTTGGCGTTGGGGGTCGCTAGTGGCGCGATTACGAGGCGGAAGTGACGAGATCTAGCAGCTGTTCACGGAAGGAAGCGTGCACTCTCTCATAAGGGACTTCGGACGTCTTAGGAAACATAATACAAATTTTATTTGAAGGTAAAATTTTTATATTATTTTAATCTTACTTGAGTGTGGGAAAGAGATGGAGCTAGACGTCCCGTATAGCTTCATCTCTTTCTCACACTGAAGTAACATTAAAATAATACTGCTTTAAGAGGCCCCCTGATGGTGGCCCCCCGATGGTGGTTGGCCCCCTGATCGCATGGAAAAAGAGATACTCACCTACTAAGTCAAGGACGTTAAGCTCGCTACGCTTCAATAAATATAAAACTACCTACACAACACAGAAAAAAAAATTAAATAAATAAAAACTTTTATTGTTATTCTTACAGGCTTACCCCCTATTACATGGGACTTAAACATAACTAGCGAAATGTGGGTATACTATAGGTACACCTCTGCCTAACCCTTCGGGGAAACAAGGCGTGATGTTATGTTATGTACAGGCTTACCTTGCCGACTGAATTGGTAATTTTAAAAATGATATTTCAGGTTTCGATATTGATGAACTCGAACATCCATACACTGAACAATACAGTCGAAGCCATATTTCACGTAAGTAAAATGTCGAACCTTCCGCGTCCGTGCTATGTGCACACAGAGATTTCGAAGCGCTCCGTTTCTGCCGTTTCTATGTAGATAAACTACTGTAACTTTTTATACTGTGCTAGCGTAGCGAGCTAATCTATATAATCATCTTGAAATCGTGTGTACAGTCAGCAACAAAGAATATACTACTCTGTCAGCAATGAAAGTCGATTAAAGCGTTACGTTACGCTAAACGAATTTAAGACATCATTCTGTTTCTGTCAATCATTTGAAGATGAGAGAGACAGAATGATGTTTTAAATAGGTATGGCTTAAGTCTAACACTTCAGTATTTTATTTACATTGATCATTACATTACCTGCTGAAGTGCTGACGGGTACTGACCACCATATTAAATATTTTGAAATAAAAAACGAAATGTAGGTACTGTAAAGGTTTTAACCGGGCGTGCCATTAGCATAAAACCTTCGCAAGATTAAACATTTATTATTTTTTTAGGTCCATGATTTTAAGAAGACAAGCATTGATTTGAAAGTTAGAAGATAGGAAAAAACAAGATAGGTTGACAGACGACTTATATGTAATAATTTTGACTTTGGCAGAGCGCCTTTAGTTCGTAGAATTCCTAACGTTTTTGAAATACATCAGTGTGGTTGATCGCGGCGAACAATAAGAACAATATATAAAAATATAACAATATTTAGGTGAAACATAGAAAGAGTATTGAACAATTTTGAAAGGAGATTGCCCGTTTTGTAAAGGAAGCTCGGTTCCAGTGGAAAATTGTTGTGCCCTGAAGATTATTATTTTACATAATAGTAGAAATATTGTATTTTCATAATCATAAACCATTTTTCATTTATTCACCCTGATTCAAGAGATATCTTTTTTTTTCCTCTTGGCAAAGAGATATCATTGTTTTTCTGTTGTAAAGGTTCGAAATTGACATTGACATTTCCTCCTGACCAACAACAACAACTTAAAGAACAGCACTAATAAGGGTCGAATATCTCACAAAACAAAATGCACTCGAGGAACTTATTAGCTCAACTCGGTAGTAGCATAAAAGGCGCGTAAACAATAACTAAGTAAATATGGAATTCAAAACTCAACGTATTTATATGTCTATGATTTAAACAAAGCAATCACGCACGTAACGAACCACAGAGGAGTCTCATCTGTGACATGCGCAAGTAAATGTTGCCAGATCAATGTTTATAATCTATTGATAAATTGACTTCAGTTTTTTTCGATCAATCGATAAAAACAACTTTGTTAATAAGGCGTTTTCTAAATACATATGGCTATTATGTTTGTGTCTATTGCTTTTGTGAACATGTATTATTTATCAGTGTAGGCTTATTATGAATTTATGCCACCTATTCTTGTCAAGGTTCCATCGCTTTTTCTCGCATCGATTATGAGCAGTGTTTGCAACAAAGCAGTCCAATAGTTTTCGTCATCAAAAATACTTAATAAACTAATTTTTGGCCTACACCTGTCTTTGTTCATTTCTGATGTACAATAATACGTATGAAAAGGACAGGGATAACATTATTCTACCTCATAGTCGTGAAAACAAAACGCTAACACAGTAGCGTTGAAGTTGTCAAATGAGATCTAAATCTAAATGTTGAGAACTACCAATAGGTTATTGGATATATTTGAAAATAGTTGTTTTGCTGTCGTTTAATTATCGTTTTATTTTGATATCGATTACTCAATTGATTAACAAACGTCTTCGTGGCAATCTCCTTTGTTTAAGTGTTAACCGACTTCTCTTGCTGACCTTACCACGTATATAGGTACTACTGTATTGATTTCACGATACCACTTTTATAACATGTCGCTTATTACCTACTGAATAATTAATGAAGGTATGTAGGGACCAACTAAACTAATTATATTAACCTTATTTAAAAATTCAAGCACGTAAATACTATGTTCTGGGTAGGTAATAATTAGCCGGGAATCAATTAATTTAGACTTAATTGTACAATTAACCTATAATTTAACTTTATTTTAAATTACAGCTTTATTTGACGCACAATTTTATTATTGACGAAAATATGTACGAATTGTAGGGTGGTTGACCTATATGCTTAGGCCAGCCGAACTTTCGATGCGCTGTGTGCACGTGACGTAACTCCGCTGCCGCGAGACATCGCACAGCGGACAGAGCTTCGGCGGGATCTCATGGCGATATGGAGAGTGCGACTGTCGCAACCCAGTGCTGGACACGCCACAATTGCGGCGATAAGTCCCCTCTTTGAGGAGTGGCTGGAGAGGTGCCACGGCGTTCTCACCTTCTGCCTGACGCAGGTCCTCACCGGATACGGGTGCTTTGGGAGGTACCTGTTCTGGATAAGGGAGGAAACGCCCGGGTGTCACCATTGTATGGATCACCCCGGAGGACACGGTGAAGCATACGGTGGAGGTCTGCCCGGCTTGGGCGGAACACCGCCGTGTCCTCGCGGAAGCGATCGACGGCGGCGATCTCTCGCGTCCGGCTCTGGTTCAGGCCATAGTACGGAGCGAGATTAAGTACATGGGATGCCATCACCTCTTTCTGCGAAGCAGTAATGCTCGCGAAGGAGGAGGCAGAAAGCGTGACGGAGAGGCAATCTTTACGCCCTCACGCCCCTAGTCGCCGCAGGAGACGTCCTGGGCATCGGGAATTGATAGCCGATTCCCGGCCACCGTAGGCGCGGGCTTGCGGACGGCGAGCAATGGGTAGCTCGCCGTCCGGTAAGGATCAGGCCCGGGTCGATGGCGCGTTGTGTTCCACGCGCGCCTCAAAGAGATGTCAGCACTAATTGTCGGGGCCCGCTAGGGCCGATGCCAGCTAGGCTCGCGGGATGTTAGTAACACGGGTGGGTTTTATTCAGTAAAAGTCTGTCACGCCGTCCCGCTCCGCCCAGAGAGAGAGAGAAGTCATTTGATGTTTTCCCACCCCAAAAAAAAAAAAGCTACACGAGACATATGGAACGCGCGACAGTTTCTAAACGTGTTCACTGCTCGACAACCACCGACAAACTCTGCTAAACTCCGGTCGACGAGCGTTATGTGGTAGACTCTGTCGAGCGCCGCTTGGTGGCACTGGCATCCCGAGCAGTCAAACGACGACTAACGTATTTCCGACACGGCCATCGTACTTGCACACGTCCGCGTGTGATGGTTACCCTGAGAACAAATAGTCACGACAGAATTTTGTTCCACTCGGTCACTTCTGAACTAACTCTACATTCATCGGGTCGAACTCTACAGTTTTAATTTAAGCAAATCTTACTCTTTAATTAAATCAAACATGGTAAAATTAAGAATAATCGAAAATACAACAATCACTACCCTGGGCCATGTACCATAGTTGTTCGAATCAACCTTTAAAACTCTACTGCAACAAAAACTGCCAAGCTTGTAGAAACCCTCGAGTAAAACCTTTAACGCCATGGCTCTCCATCCGACCAGCAATCGCATTGCTCTCACACGTCTAGCGCATGGATCATACACTACGGCTTCTCCAGACCCCGACCTCCGACAGAGTTAAACGCCTATCGCTTACCTACGGACTACTTAGTTGCCTCAAGAGACACCGATTTCTACCGGGCTACGACTACATAATAACCCGTACGTAAGAATCTCTCAACGTTACCACAACTTAAGCTTGCTCATCACCACTGATCACTACCTACTTCGACTGGTACATGACCTACTGGCACTATCGTTACGCTACAGAAGATTTGATAGGTGCTGAATTCATGTTTGACCAATATCGGTCATTGCAACAACGTTTGACATTTAATTTGGCTGTCAACTTTCCTTTAATAACGAGAATTCAGCATCAGAATCGTAAACAAAACAATACAGGTCACCTTTATGTTCTAACATGCCTGACGGTGGTTGTACGACGCAAACATCCACTCGCCGTTCACTGCTTGCAGCACGTGCTCCACGATTCGCTTGCCTGCCACTGTTCGTGCACTGGGCCGCGATATGTCCTGGTTGCCCACACTTGGAGCACACGAAGGGCTTCGCTGACGGCTGTGGGGCTGCTCGGGTTGATACTGAAAACGTCGTAGCTCTTCCTCAGCTATCAATCGGCTTTCTCCTTAAAGTTACTCCACGTCATTCCTTGCTATACGATTTGCGATAGCCACGTTGCCACATGGCCACAAGTTGACCACCTTGCAGTAAATTTTCAGCAAAGCACAAATCAGCTGTCGCGCATCCATATCTGCTTTGTCTGGGTCGAACTCAGGCAGATCCACACGATTATTTGTTTAGCTTGCAGGGCTTCAATAAGCGCTGGCATGTTTGCATTTTGCTGTTCAAACATGGCACGCCAACGGTTACTTTTCAGCGTGTTCATTTTGCGCCTGAACCAACACGTATCCCACTTCTGATGACGGAGAAGATATGTACAGACGCCAGCACATCAAGCTACCCGAAACTGTCAAATTTTCCCAATCAACCATGAACCTAATGCTTTAGCAATAAAGTCGAAAATCTATTAACGAAATTTGACAGATTGTAGTAGCTTGATGTGCTGACGTCCTTACATCTCTCTAGTTATCGTCAGTCATATTTTAACTACTGTGGGCTTACTATGGGTAGTGTTGGTTATTGTGCAATAGAAAAACCGTTTGCAGTTCAAATCAAATTATAACTCACTATCAAATTAATCGCACTAGCTATTCACACACTGTAGGTACACGACACAACTATACGGAGCGCGCGACAGTTTCTAAACGTGTTCACTGCTCGACAGCCACCGACAAACTCTGCTTAACTCCGGTCGACGAGCGTTATGTTGTTGACTCTGTCGAGCGCCGCTTGGTGGCACTGGCGTCCCGATTAGTCAAATGAAGACTAACGTGTTTCCGACATATCTATCTTCTAAGGATGACCTACAGCAACCATTTTTATCTTTCAGAATTTGATAAAAATTACATTTTTATTTCCGAAGCTATTTTGACCGGTATCATATTAATCCTTAACCAATCAAATATGTTATTTAAATTAGGCATTTAATTTAGATTGAAATAAGCCTTGGCATCATACCATTTAAATAAATACTTTAAAAAATGTCACAGATTCAAAATTACGCGTAACAAAATAATTATGGTTGACGGCGGCGCAGCGCTAGGACAGGAGTCAATGACCTTTTACTCGGCTATTAGGTATGCAATCATCGCTTCGTTTACTCCTGGTAGTACGTTCCCGTAGGATATTTTTCGACAGCCACGCGGGCGAAGCCGCGAGCAAAAGCTAGTTACGAGTACCTACATTTATATTAACCTAGTAGGTACAGTAGACCGCACGTCGATGGTAACACTTTGTCCTTGAGCTGGTCTGGCGTTTACGGAGAATACAGTTTCAATAGGGAGCAAAGGCTAGGTTGTATTGATGTGGTTACCACTGGCGGGTGGTCTACTGTACCTACGATACGCGGAAATATCTCCGGTTACATAGGCGTGCATGACCTGGCGCGACCCTACCCACGTTTTTAGTTAATTGAATAAAATGTTTTACTTAGCTACATAAATAAAGAAGCACACATTTTCTTGACTAGTTTTGAATACTACTTTGCGCGCTTTTTTTTATTAAAAATCAGTTAATGGTAAAGGTACTTATGTACGTAAGTTTCCTGGATTGTGGAGATCAGATAGGCACTAGCTCCATGTAAAATACTGGTTTCAGGTGCATCCGGTGGTTAGACTGGAAGCCGACCCTGACAGTTGGGAAAAGGCTAGGCAATAGGCAGGTGATAGGTAAGTTGTCAAAGATAGGCAAGTCCAGTTTGACCACCAAAGTGTTATCTACTGGAGACATTCGAGATTATACACTAAGGCCATTGCTATTATTAAACACGTCATACAGCTCACTATAGTAGCTCAAAGTGTTCCCAGCCACTATAGTGAGCTGTATGACGTGTTTAATAATAGCAACGTTCCACGCTATCCTGATCTCTGAAACATGGCTCAAACCACATCTCCTGTCCACCACTTATCCTCTTACTGGTTTCGTTCTGATACGGAATGATCGGATTGGTAAAGGAGGGGGTGGTGTAGCCATATACCTTCGCAGTGACTTTCCTTATAAAGTACTTGCAACTTCCTCTTCACACTATTCTGCTTTTGCTGAGTTTATTTTCCTTGAAGTCTGTGTCAAGGGAGCCAAAACCGTTATTGGTGTTGTCTACTGTCCTCCCACTGTTGATTACTTCACTGAACTCGAATCGGTACTTCAATCTTTGGGTTCAGAGTATGCACATCACATCATCATGGGTGATTTCAACACAAACCTCCTTGCCCACAACTCCCCTCGATCCCGTAAGCTCCTCCATATTATCGAGTCAGCTAGTCTGCACGTGTTACCGCTCCAACCTACTCATCATAACATTGTCGGCGAGGACACCTAGCTCGACATGATCCTCACCTCGAATCGTTCCCTCGTTTCTTCCCATGGTCAACATGACGCCCCTGGCTTTTCTCATCACGACATGATTTTCATTTCCTATATCCTGAAACCTCCCAAACCTAAACCCAAGGTTCTGTACAGGCGTTGTTTTGCGCGGATGAATGTTGAGAAACTCAAGGAAGATGCGTCTGTAGTCGATTGGAACTCTATGACGGAAGCCATTTCGGTTGACGACAAGGTTGCGATCTTTAATGATGTGGTGGTCAACCTTTATGACATCCATGCGCCCGTCAAAAAAGTGAAGTTGAAACGCCCACCTGCACCATGAATGACAAGAGGAATTCAGATGGCAATGCGACGTAGGGACCGTGCATTCCGTAAATTTAAAAGGGATCGTGCTGATGAGAACTGGACACTATACAAGGCTGCTAGGAATAGATGTAATCAGATGATACGCAATGCTAAACGCCGCCACATTCTAGATACTATCAATTCTTCTTCTTCTGCCGATACTTGGAAATTTCTTGGAACTCTTGGTATTGGTAAACCGCGACATTTGGATCTTCCTAATTCAATTGACTTGAACGATCTCAACCGTCATTTCTCCACTGTTCCGTCCATGGATCGTCTAATCAAGCAACAAACTTTGTCTCTAATTTCTGGTCTAACGCGTCCTCATATTAATCCTTTCAGATTCGTTCCAGTTGAACCGGGAGAGATCAAAAAGATCATCCTATCCATTAAATCAAAAGCGGTAGGATGTGATAATATTACCCGTGGTATGATCATAACTATACTGGATCATCTCCTACCCGCGATTACCCACATTGTAAATTTTTCCCTATACACCGGAGTTATTCCCTTCCCTGTGGCGCAAGGCCTATGTTCGTCCGCTACCTAAGGTTCCTAATCCCTCTCTACCTAGCGACTTCCGCCCCATTTCTATCCTTCCCTTCCTATCCAAAGTGCTCGAGGCCTGCGTCCACAAACAATTCTCCACTTTTATTCATCTTAATTCACTCATTAGCCCTCTTCAGTCCGGGTTCAGGCCCGGGCACAGCACCGTTTCCGCCCTCCTTAAAGTGACTGGCGATATGAGGGCAGGACTGGAAGACACCAAAGTTACTGCACTAGTGTTGGTCGATTTCTCGAATGCCTTTAATACCGTCAATCACGACATCCTGCTAGCCATTCTGTCCTATGTTTTGGTCTCTCCCGAGACACTGGGATGGTTCTCCTCTTACCTTCAGGAACGTCAGCAGTCCGTCCAGGTTGGGGATTCTTCATCATGCTGGTGTGATTTGGTAACGGGCGTTCCTCAAGGCGGCATTCTTTCTCCTCTTCTGTTTTCTATTTTTATTAATCTTATAACTTCCGAACTTCAGTGTGCGTATCATCTGTATGCTGATGACTTGCAGTTGTATTGTCAAGGGAAGGTTGATGAAATACCTGAAGCTATCGACAAATTAAATAGAGACTTGATAGCCATAAAAACCTGGTCTGATAGATTTGGTGTTGCAGTAAATCCTAATAAGTGTCAGGCAATCATCATCGGTAGTTCTCGGAGTATGAGTAAGGTGGATAGTACAACCTTGCCGCCAGTTCTCTTTAATGGTACAATCGTTCCATTTAGTACTGACGTGAAGGACCTAGGCTTGCACATTGATAGTACCCTGAACTGGCGTATCCAAGTCGCTAGGGTCAGCCAGAGGGTTACTGGAACATTGCGGGCTCTGTACCGACTGAAAAATTTATTACCAACGAGAACGAAGACAATGCTTGTGCAGTCCTTAATTTTCCCCGTCATCGATTATGGTGATGTGTGCTACTATGACCTGAATGCAGATCTCCTCGACAAACTTGACCGTCTTCTCAATTACTGCATTCGATTCGTTTTCAATCTGCGTAAATATGATCATGTCTCTGCGCATCGGTCGCTTCTTAAGTGGTTGCCTATACGCCAGCGCAGAGAGCAAAGGGCGCTGACCACTTTGTTTTCATTTCTTGACTCTCCCACTTCCCCTAGTTATCTTGCCCCCCACTTTCAGTACATTTGTGCCAACCACAATAAAAATCTACGTTCATCAAATAATCGCCTTCTTCAATGTCCCTCTCATCGCACAGACTTTATTCACTCTTCCTTCTTCGTTCAGTCTATCTCTCTGTGGAATGCGCTCCCCCTGGAAATCAGGATGGCAACCAACCGATTATCCTTTAAAATAAAAGTTCGCGAGCACATTCGTAAGAAGCTGGCAGTATCATCACAACGTTAACGTTTTCCCATTGTTTGTCTTATTTGTTTTAGTATATTCGTGTATTTATGTATATATTTATTTGCGCTTATTTATATATAATTAGGTATATATTATTATATTTATAGTTGTAATAGGTATATGTGTATCTTTATATTTAAATAAATATGTATTCCACAATTTCTCATAATTGCACCTACCACTGTTTGTCTCTGCATCACCCAAAGGTTGACTGGTAGAAAATGCCTATGGCATTAAGTCCGCCTCTGTACATTTCTGTGCATGAAGTATTAAATAAAATAAATAAGGCCCGTATTACAAAACCTCACTCAAGACTCAAGCATTACTTGAAACTAGTTTCAACCAATCAAAAGGCTTTAAACGAGTTTTAAGTAAAGCTTGAGTTTTGAGTGAGGTTCTGTAATACGGGCCTGCACCATAATTGCGTAACACACTTACAGTAGGAATCGGTTTCATTTTGACAACTCAACAACATTCATTGCGTTATTTACGTTGTTGAGCAGGCAAATTTTTCGAACATAGGAAGAAATGGATTAGCAATATGCTTCAAAATCATTCGGATTGTGATTAATAGTGTGTTACGCAATTAGGGTGCTGAATGTCGCAGCGTCGGGTCGTCGCAGGAAATCAGATCGGAAGCGACATAAAGAAAAGTATTAGAAAAGGTAACCCACTTTACGGCCAATCCCCAAAAACAATTCAAACAAACTGACACACTAGTCACCTACCTACGCTAAATACATTAAAATGACTTATTGCTATTACTATTATTTGAACATGCCACTTCATAAAGTTCATTAATATAATGTAAACGTCGTTCCATTGATTGATGTTTATGATACGAATAACGTTTATGTATGTAGAGGTAGTTCGCTCAGGTCTATCTACATTTAGAAATTGAAACAGTTTGATTCTGCCAGTGAGTATAGTAGCATTAGGAGCTAGTAGTGAGGTGGGTTTCATACAACGGACAGCATTTTCTTATTACAATCATGCAAGTCGGTGACGTTACAAAAAACGAAAATTTTATAAGTAAGGCGTACACTTCAATGACACCTTTAATATGGATCTTAAAAATATTTGCTATAAACGGTAATGTAAATCCAACGCGATCCAAGTCGTACATTCTCATCAAAAGCATTTGTACATATTCTGTACTTGCAAGTTTGAGTTGTTATTGTTTATACTACAAAATTAATCATGTTTACCCCAGGATGGACGCTTCTATCAGACTTACAGATATGGTACAGATGATTTCAGACGTTTGCCAATATACTGTCGATTTATATTTCGTTTATAAATATGGAAGAAATATTTATGTGGAATACTTTAAGCAGTACGAAAAAATTGATAACTTTCTTGGTACGAGATGTTACTTTGTATTGAAACGAATACTTATAAAAGTCATGGCATTTTATATAATTATTTGGACTCTGAGTTCTCTTGGAGATTTAGGAGCATGGATTGTAACCTTTGGATGGTTGATACCAATATTACATGCAATATCATACATATTTCTATTTATTAAAATGCTGACTACGTTAGACTTGATAGCTCAGGTCACGCATATTGAAGCTCGACTGCGAATTATCAGTAATTTTGTACAAAGTTGCTATACTTGTACAGAAATGTGTCCAGTTGGGCAGATATCAGATTGTGTACGCAACAAAAACTGGCTGTATCACGACGAAGAAGGTGCGATACCTTATTCCCCCAAAGAACGTGCAGTCGACAGTACTGAGATTAAGCGGGTTACCAAGTGTTACCTGTTGTTAACAGAACAAGTGATGTTCATCAATAAAATGTACGGATTTAGGGTAAGTCTTCTTCTTCTCTCTGTAGACTTTTACCATTTGATTTGGGTAGGTTGTCCTCATGTCTGTTCTGTGTCGTTAAGAACTCTTCAATTAACTCGCTCCTTTCAACCATTATTGGATATTACATAAAAGCAGTGCCTAATATTTAGATGTCCTAATTTACGTTTCCTGGTATGTACGGCGAGCAACAAACATCAGTCAACACTGTTTAAATAGGTACATACATCGATCACTAATACGAGTAGTTATTTATTAGTGATCGATGGGTACATAAAACAAAATCTAAATTGATTTTGGTACGTGGTTGCAGAATATGGTTTAAAATAAGTATGCCAAGTTTCGGCTCAATCGAATGCCAGGAAGTGCTTGAAAAATGGATGACAAAGAGAGTATCCGGAAACACGTATGAAAGCAAGTTCATATGTGGGCGTCCAAACAAAAAGGGTCCAGTAGCGGGGTATTGAGTTAATAATACCTTTTCGGTATCTAGAATAGTCAATTGATAATAAGGATTAAAAAAATATAAAAACTGGCACATTTTTTTTTAATCAGATATTTGAAATTGAAACTGAAAAAACTTGATTTGAGAAAAAGCATTTTCAAAGATTGATTTTTGGTACAACTTAGTACATTTTCTGATGTTTCTAAGTACATTTTCTGGTACTTAGAAACATCATATAAAGTCATTTACTATGTGAACTTTTAGATAATTGAGCATTAATTAATAATTAATTAAAATCGAGAAATGCAATTTTTTCACCCAACTTTACAAAACTGCGTACTTATATCTCGGAAATTAAATGCCGAGAACTTGGACCCTTTTTGCTTGGATGCTCACATATTATAAAGCTTGTATAAACGGAAGTGTTAACCGACTTTCGTTGCTGACCGTGTGTACCTAGTCTATACGCAGGTACGCACTGTGCGTACATAAAATAATGTCAATTGAGACATGTAGGTACCTAACTACTTCGGTAAGCCTAGTTTACACGAGCTTAGTACTAGGTAGTTACTTAAACGACTAGAGACAGGGTGTCACTTCAACAGGTATGTACAATTGATTTTTTTTTTCAGATTCTTCTGAACACCTTGAATTTGCTTTTAGATATGGTGAAAGTTTTGAATTTAGCTATAAGAATCGCCGTTGGATCACAGGTGAATATAATGATCGCTCTTTTGGTACCTACCTGCATATTAATATTGTATTGGCATAGAAAACCGGCCAAGTGAATGTCGGACCACGCACAATGCAGGGATCCATGGTTGGGCTGAATTTATCCCAAGAACAAACTTAACATTGTACCTAGTTGAAAAACATGTTCTCCCAGTGCAAAACTTTTTTTTATTTGTCTCCCAAAAGATACACGTCCGTGTTTGGGTCACAGAAATTGATAAGTGTACCTAAGTACCAAATTATTTCATCTTCATCGGTCGGAGCAAATTGGTTGTGAAAAACGGACACACGAGTGGTCCTATAAGGGTTCTGTTTTTTTCAATCGGACATACGGAAACCTAAAAATAAAGAATGCTTCGTTTGTTTTGAATCAGTCAGGATTGTACAGGGTTGGTGGCACCATATAATTCTTTATTTCCTACCAAAAGCATAAATTGGTATTTTCATTTCCCTAACTTAAGAAATGCTGGGTTTCCCATACAAACTTTTATCCCCTATATCACCCCCGTAGGATTATTTTTGAGACAAAAAGTAGCCTATGTCCTTCCCCGGGAAGCCATCTATCTCCTTGCCGAATTTTATCGAAATCCGTTCAGTGGTTTTGGCGTGAAAAGGAAACATACAGACAGACAGAGTTACTTTCGAATTTATAATATTAGTATGGATTTTTAAAATCAACCCCTATTTTACGCCCTTAGGGGATGATCTATTTCTTTACCAAATTTTATCGAAATCCGTTCAGTGGTTTCAGTGGTACTCTGTCTAGAGTACTTACTTTCAAAGGCCAATGCGTAAAATTGGTGCCTTTTATTGTTTTGGCGGCAGTCGATCGGATATGAAAAAAGTGATGCAGAATAATATAACAAATGAAATATTGTATGGGGTCTTATATCAAAAACTCAGTCCGAACTGAGTTATGGGTGTTTAAAGAAAAAATAATACAATTGTAAATAATTCAACAATTACCACTTGAAGTTTGTTTTATCGTTGTGCGTTTATAGCCAGATCATAATTCTGACTTCAAAATGATGCGCTGCTATCCTTCCCGTGCGCTTTCACTGACGCCAACACCGGGCGGCACTGCCAATTGGCTAGAACGCTAGCCAATCACAGTCAAAGAATGTTTTACCTGCGCACGAGCCTGTTTAAGGTATTTTATATTTATTACACATTGGCAAACAAAGCACTCACCACCCACTCATTCTACCTTCGTGGCTTACGTATGTTTTTTTAGAGTTTCTCGTGGTGATTTTATAGACGACTTGGCTTAATAATCTGGACTTGAAAAACGCTTCTTTAATTGGATAACCTGTGCTTGACATACTCGGACTGTGATTGTGTTTTACGTGTTGGATTTTGTTGTTGTGACAATATGGCAGACTTGGGACTTTGTTTGTTGTGCCAACGAACTTTAAATCGGAGTAATAATCGCCGGAGACCGTCAATACCATTAACTGCTGAATTAATGCAAGCACATCCTTCCTTGATGCAGTATCTCATCAATATTAGAAATATAACAGAGGTAAGTTGTTTACGAGAATATAATTAATGCATTACGAAAAACTGTAAAAATGTCTCCGTTCAACTTATTGTTTGTTGTTGTTCCTTTACGCCGCAACGGATCGATATATTTATACGGATATTTTAGGTAGTAGGAGAAGTAGAAAGTAAAATAGACTATACATCCCGGCAAAATAAAATATTATTCCCATGTGAAGTGTGATTAACCTAAAGCTGCTGAAGCGCACATATTTAGTATCTATTTTACACCTTAAGCACACACGACCGATGAGTCACCGGCCGCGCGCATCGTGTGGCACGCAGGTGTTCCACAAAAACCCTATTTACGACTTGGTTACTGGGTATTTTGCTTCCGGCTCATATTTTTTCTATTGTCAACGAGCAGGGCTTTCAAAATGTGTTCGTGTCCTTTGAATGTATGATTGACTTCATTTATAAAATTGTTAAAAAATAAATAAAAATAGAAAATATTTTATGAAACAAAAATACAAGTGGTAACCTTTGTTTTTAGGTTTAAAATCCATGGAATGTTTATTTTTAATGTAAAACGTGAATAAAATCACATTGCACAGTACAATTTACATTACATATTTACAAGTAATGAAGAACCAAACCAAAGAACCACAGACGGAAAAGAACTATTTTTTTTTTTCATTTTTGAAATGAGAGCTCGTAGGTTTGTCATAAATATACAGCCTTGGCCAAAAGTATTGAGCACCCATGATATCTTTCAGTTTTATGCGGAGTATCAAATAGAAATAAAACAAAACGTTTTATATGGGTTTATTTTACTATTTATTAATAGAAAATTAATATTTTGTGGGTCCACCCTTTGCCTTAATTACGGCAGAAATTCTTTTTGGTAAAGAGTTAACAAGTTTTTTACAGTCGTCAACAGTAATCGAGTTCCATTCTAGGCGCAGGCAGCGTTTTAAATCTTCTTTGTTGTTAATTGTGTGGCGCCTAACCCTGCGCTTTAATAAACCCCATAAATGTTCTATGGGGTTCAGATCTGGAGACTGAGCTGGCCAGTCAAGCAGTTCCGTGTTATTTTCCCGAAACCATCTCATAGTGCGTGCAGATTTGTGGCATGGCGCGTTATCCTGCTGGAATTTGACACCATCCATATTCGTGTCGCCAAAAAGTTTCGTGAATGAAGGCAGTAATGCAGTTTCTAGTACATTTATGTACTTAGTAGAGTCCATGCGACCCTCACACACGAACAATTCGCCAACTCCAGAATCGGTCATGCAACCCCAGACCATTATGCTGCCTCCACCGTGTTTAACGGTTGGGATCACACACTCTGGCTTAAATTCTTCGCCCACACGGCGACGCACAAAGGTCACACCAGGTGTACCAAAAATCTGCAATAAAGAGAAAAATATTGAGTTCCGTAAAACTAAAATAAATTCAATTATGCGTTTGGTTTTTAAAACATTTTATAAAATTGTATCAGGGCATTAAATTGACTTACTCACCTCAAAGTTTGATTCGTCTGACCAAACAACATTTGACCAATCTTCAGCGGTGAAAGTTCGGTGTTTTAAAGCCCATTTCAATCGAGCTTTTTTGTTGTTATCGGAGAGCCATGGCTTCTTCCTAGCTTTACAGCCTTTCAGACCAGCTTCTTGAAGTCTTCTGCGAGTAGTTCGAGCAGAAATTGGCTTCTTAATTTGTTCCGACAACTCAGCAGCGAGCTCTGAAGATGTTTTTTTCCTGTTTCTTAACGACTCTCTCAGTAACTGACGATCTTGACGGTCTGTGGTGATGCGTTTGCGCCCGGTTCTCGGTCTATTTTCATGTGATCCGGTAGTAGAGAATCGCTGAATAGCATATTGCACGGATCGGCGCGAACATTTCACAGTTTTAGAAATCTCTACTTGTGATTTCCCTTGCTCATACAGAAGCTGTATCTGCACACGTTTTTCTAAAGAAAGTTCGTTTTGTTTTGGCATATTGCAACGATAATACTTAAAACTTCTGAAATAAAATACAAAAGGCGCACTAGATCACTGGATGTGTTCACAACGAGCGATAGTAGCGAACTGATTAATAAACACAAAAATTGAAAAAGACAAATTTTGTTGGACCAAGGTGTTGTGTTGCTAGCTGCGGCGTGAGTCATTATTTTTAAACCTCTGTAGATGCCGATTAAATAATCCATAAACAATAGATTTGGTTTACTCCCATACTTTCCGTGAACGAGCGAAATTTGTAAGGTGCTCAATACTTTTGGCCAAGGCTGTATGTTAAAGATAAAGATAATTTTATTTGTCAAAGCATGCGTATGCATGCAAATTAAGCATGCAGGATGTCACAATATTAATATTTTGTACGTACATGTTTCACCCGTAAGGCGTACAAATTTATAAAATTTACAAAAAATAGAAACTAAATTACAAAATAAAAACTAAATTACTAAAGGCACAATACAAGTACATAATAGTCAGCAATAAATATTGATAAGTCAGCAAAATAAATTAATCATAATGTCACAAAAATTAAGGATTAATAAAATAAAAGAAAAACCAAAAATGTCAAAAAGTGTCATTCAAAAATTCATTAATACTATAATAACACTTGTCCGTTAATAAATCTCGAATCTTTTTTTTAAACAAATTTACCGGCAATGCTTTATATGACTGTGGTATTTTATTATAAATTTTAGGAGCCATACAGAAAACGCTTTTTCCCATTAATGCGGTCTTTGACGTATGCCAAACCAGTTGATTATTGTCACGTCTGTTACGGGGGAAGGTGTCAGCTAGTCGTGGAAATAGAAATTGGTTTACCCTAACAAATGCCGCGATTTCAAAAATATACAGAGCTGGTAGAGTTAATAATTTATGTTTTTTAAATAATGGCATACAGCTGTCGGTCGACTTCAAATTGAACATAGCACGAATGCATCTCTTTTGGGCCTTAAACGCTATTACTTTGTCTGTGGAATTCCCCCAAAATATAATACCGTAACGCAATAACGATGCTACTAGACCATGATAAGCTGTTAATAAGGCATCTGTATTTAGCTCCGGGGCCAGTTTATATAAAGCGTACGCAGAGGAGCTCAGCCGTTTACTTAGGTATTCGATGTGTGTGTATGTTGTTATTTAGTTAGAAATTACACGGTACTGTTACCATAAAGAAATACACACTAGTTAAGGCATAATATAACGTCAGTCCCGCTTTGGGGACTGCAGATCCCATGTGCACCTTGAGGCAAAAAACTTTTGGGTACTCTAGATACCATGTGTGCTTTAGCGGTGCCACGGCGGGTGGAGCCCCGTGTGTTATAGGACTTGTACACAAAACTGCGAATCGGTGCGATGCGAATTCGTGCGACAAGGTGTCTCCCTTCCACGAATAGGGTGACGCAGGAATGCGCAATGCGAATCAATTTGCAAGTTCTTGCGATGCGTCGTGTGAGCTCGCAGATTTTGCGGATGCGACGACGCAACGCAGTTTTGTGAACGAGCCTTAAGACAGCTGATTATTATTATGAAAGAATATCTTAAATATTTAAGACTAAACTCACCTTGCTTTTGCTATTTTTCTTTTATTTCTAGCATTGTTCAGACTTTATACTAACTGAATAAAAAACGGTTTCTTAGTCTTAATGACGATTTTCATTTCACTAATGGTAGTTTATTTTGTTTCTAGTTTGGTGTCGGGGACCGGATTTGCAGACCATACTTACAACGCGCTGACCATTACGTGTCAGCGGAACCAAGCGTATTGGAGCAACCAGCGGAGCAAAACGTTTTGCAACAATCAGCGGAACCAAATGTTCTGGAACATCCAGCGGATCCACACATCTTGGAACCAGCAGCGCAACCAAACGTTGTATAACAGCCAGCTGGAGGTGTTCAAGGACAACGCCATTTTCATTTCCCCGGTTATCATCGAGCACCTTTGAATACCAGTTTGCATTTTTGCAATGTGTGAAAATCGACACTTACAACGGATTGACAGGTCTTTAAGAGCTACTATTCTTAAAGAGAAGAAATTCTTTATACCTTTTGGCTCTCGTGTATGTGAAGAACATAGAAATGATAGTGTTTGGCAAGACATCGGACGGAGTACACGTCACGTGTACAATATGTTTTCTCCAAGACAATTAATGGACATGGTGAGACTATTGCAGTCGCATTGTTCACATTTAAACTTCGAACGGCTATCTTCAATCAGTGACAGTATTTTTCACTATTATATTGGGTTTTCAAAGACTCAATTCCAAGAAATGCTGCAAAGCATACCTTCAATTGCTGAAAATAACACAAGAAGGCCAGCTACAGCCTTGGCAACGGTGCTGATGAAACTGCACACTGGTGATTCTAACCAAAGATTGTGCAGCCTTTTAAGAATGTCCCGCTCTACATTTGAGAGGACGATGACAATTGTAAGAGAATGCTTGAAGCGAGATTTTATTCCAAGACATCTTGGATACGATCATATATCTCGCGATGAAATTATTTCAAGGTGTTTGGCGATACCCAATGCTTTATTTGGAAACAATTATGAACGAGCTGTTACAATACATGATGCGACATACATGTACCTCCAAAGAAGTACCAATTATTATTTCCAGAGAAAGTCATATAGCCTGCATAAGTGGCGTAACCTTTACAAGCCATATTTAATAGTATGCCCTGATGGACACATAGTGGATGTATATGGGCCCTATGATGCAACGACGTCTGACTCAGTTATACTGAATAGAATATTAGAAAGCCGAGAAGATCCATTTCATTGGGTTTTTAGACCTAATGATGTTTTGATTTTGGATCGAGGGTTCAGAGATTCGATTGAACCGTTACAATCATATGGATATTGTCCTAAAATGCCCATTACAAAAAGCAGTACTGACTCTCAGCTAACGACTCGAGAAGCAAACAAATCCCGGAAAGTAACGATGTGTCGCTGGGTCGTTGAAACAATAAATGGCAGGCTGAAGAACCAGTTTAAGCAATTGAGGCACACGAACAATAACCGAGCAATGACACACCTCTTTGATGAAATTAAGATTGCGTGTGCTATACTCAATGCGTTTGGTCAACCTCTGACTGATCACAGGTTAGTGACTAATATATTGAGTGAAATACACCAAAGATCCGATATGGAGAACCATTTAAGCCGTTATGTAATTGCAAATAATCTAAATGCTCGCAGAGCTATATTCCGTGCAATAACCGTAGAAAACCCGGAACTAAATAGTTTTCCAACACTAACCACAGATGACCTTATTTTATATGCTCTTGGTACTTACCAGATAAAACAAGCTCGAAGCTATTATGGCGAGCATATAAAGAATAATGGTCAATATCACATAGAAGTATGCCGAGAAGTTAACACGCAAAATATAACACAATACGGAATAGTATCTGCCAATCCTGTGTTACTTAGGGGAAGAATTCAGTCCAGACATCGGCAGGCTCGGATATATTATGTATATATACTGTATGAAGAAAATGCGCATGGAAGAGAAGCCGTAATAGGCCACTACTGTAGCTGTATTGTAGGAAAAAGAACCCTCGGCTGCTGTTCTCACGCGATGGCTATTGTCTGGTACTTAGGATGGGGCAGACATCAACCTAATCTTAGTCCCCCAGCACTATTTTTAGACAGTTTAATTGTAAGACACGACGTCGAAAATGAGGCTAATGATGAACCTAGCGACGATGACGTCCAAATGTAATATGTTGTTTTTAAAATAAAAAGTTCTCCTTAAGACCAGTTTCATTGTTTTTAACCAATACATAATAAATGTAAACATGTATTTGAAGATATGACTAGTAACTAAATAGTAAATGTCGCTTGGGAAGGACAAAAATATGCTTTGTAACAAGAATTATTCCATAATGTATGAAAATATTAGTTAGTCTTTAAACTGATATAACTCAGTCCAGACTGAGTTTTCGATATAAGACCCCATACAATAATTCATTCATAATATTATTCTGCACCGTTTTTTTCATATTTGATCGACTGCCGCCAAAAAAACAAAACGCACCAGTCTTCATACTAATTTGGTCATTGTCTTTTATAATATTAGTATGGATTTACATCCGTAAAACGTCCTCGTAAATAAGGTCCAGTTGAAAACCAGCGTCAGGCACTAGTATTCTGGCATTTATGCTGAACTGGGCCTATTTGGCGCAGCCGTGGGGCACACAATACTTTTTGAGGTTTTTTTTCTGTATTTTGTTTTTGTGTTTTAATTGTGTTCCTTAACCTGGGTCAAATAAATTTATTTGCTCTCTTTATGAGGCAGTGGAACGTCCACTGGTCAACACCGGCCGCAACGCACGCACGGTATGAAATGTATTGAACGAATTTGCCGATGGCATGTGTCCACTGTATCCGGATATTATTTATTTTTTGCAAATTTGAATATTGTCGATGTTTCAGAATTCAGATTAAACAATTCTTCATATTATCTTTCTTCTAATACTCGTAGAATTAGAAGTGACGTCTTCCATTTTACAATATTTTAGCGATTCTCTCCTCAATCACATACAAACAAAATAACGTGCGGCAGTGAGCGAATCACGCTGTGAACTAATCCAGCCGATCTATTCTGTAAACATCACACCGTGAAAACTTAGGTGTAGTGAGTTTGAAGTGAGCTTAATCCCTAGTAGAGTAAGATGGGATGACAGTTCACATCACGCTCACTTCACCTAAATTTTCACGGTGGGATCTTTACAGAATAGCACCACAGGTGACGTCACCGGCACGCAACACATTGTTGGTCATAATTATAGTAGTGGACGCAGTGTTGTATGAAATCATACAATGCAAATCAAAATCCGTTGCGTGCCGTGCGTGCGTTGCGGCCGTTGCGGACCAGTGGACGTTAACCTTTAGCCGCGTACTTGTACAATATTGACTGGATGTAGGTAGCACGTCAGTAGTAAAGCCTTTTTTTTTGTATGGGAAATCATCAAATGACTTCTCCCACTCTGGGCGGAGCGGGAGGGCGTTTCAGACTTTTACTGCCTAAAACCCACCCGTGTTCCTTCAGTTGCCTGTGCCGGGACCACAGTAACTCTTTTGAACATCCCGCAAGCCTAGCTGGCATCGGCCCTAGCGGACCCCGTCAATCGTGCTGACATCCCGTTAAGGCGCGCGTGGAAAACAACGCGCCGTCGACTTGGGCCTGGTCCTTACCGGATGGCGAGCTACCCATTGTTCGCCGTCCGCAAGCCCGCGCCTACGATGGCCGGAAATCGGCTGCTAATTCCCGACGCCCAGGGCGTCTCCTGCAGCGACTAGGGGCATGAGAGCGCAAAGCTTGCCTCTCCTTCACGCGTTCCGCCTCCTCCTTCGCGAGCATTATTGCCTCACAGAAGGAGGTGACGGCTTCCCATTTACTCTCGCTCCGTACCATGGCCTGGACCAGGGCCGGACGCGAAAGATAGCCGCCGCCGATCACTTCCACGAGGACACGGCGGCGCTCCGCCCAAGCCGGGCAGACCTCCACCGTATGTTCCACCGTGTCCTCCGAGCGATCCACACAGTGGTGACACCCGGGCGTTTCTTCCCGCCTTATCCGGAACAGGTACCTCCCGAAGCACCCATGTCCGGTGAGGACCTGCGTTAGGCGGAAGGTGAGGACGCCGTGGCGCCTCTCCAGCCACTCCTCAAAGAGAGGACTTATCGCCGCAATTGTGGCGTGCCCAGCACTGGGTTGCGACAATCGCACTCTCCATGCTGCCATGAGATCCCGCCGGAGCTCTGTCCGCCATGGCGCGATTTCTCGCGGCAGCAGAGTTACGCCTCGGCGTTTTGCCTCCTCGCGCCACTCCCACATGTGCGCGAGGACTTTTGCCTCCAGATCCCATGGCGGTAATCCGGCAAGGAGGTTCGCCGCCTCACCGGAGTCCGTGCGGTATCCCCGGGCTAGCCGGATAGCCATGACCCTCTGATCAGTAGTAAAGCCTAGAATACACATGCTACTAAAAAGCATATGTAAGCAATGATTTAAATTCTTTTATAAACTTATAATAATCAAATCAAATCAAAATATTTTATTTCACATAAACCTACATGGGCACTTATGGAACGTCAGAAGCTAGGTGCACGGTTCCAATTGGTTTTCCTATGGAGAAGAACCGGCAAGGAACTCCACGGTTACTCTTTTAAAAATAATTGGCTTATACAATGTTTTCAAATTATAGTGTTATTAAGTATGGGTGGACAGTGTAGGCCTGTCAACAAGTTCCAGGTACTTAACACAGTAGAAAATGGTCTACAAATCTAGTCTATTAGGCCTACAACGTTCTCACATTCACAAAATATAAAAGAATCTATTTAAAAGACAAGATTAAATAATATAATATAATGAAAAGATTATATCATGGAAGTATGTAAAAAATAATAAAGTAATTTGGGCGCAGTTGATAGACATTAACATAAATAGTTATGCTATTAATTAGGTACCAGGGAAGCCACATGTGCAAAATAAATTATGATTTTTATGATTTTTTAAAAGGGACACGTTTGATGTGGGTTTCGAACTTTCCGTCGCTAAGTTCTGTAACCGACTTTGGCAACTTATTATAAAAGAGGACACTGTTTATAAAAATTAGTTGCTTGTTTTAGTTAATCTAAATTTGGGTATTTGGGTATGTTTACTACCTGTATTTATATTATGGAAATCGCTTCTTATTTTGAAAAGTCCTAAGTTTTTGCGAATATACAGAATACTTTCTAAGATATAAAGAGAAGGCAGAGTTAGTATATCAATTTCTTTGAATTTGTTTCTAAGGGACTAACGAGGACTCATTTTATAGATCGCGCGGATTGCCCTCTTTTGCAAAATGAAAATTGAATCTACTTCAGCTGCCGATCCCTACAGCAGAACACCGTAAGACATAATACTATGGAAATAAGCAAAGTATACTTACCTAGCTGTGGCTATATCAGTCAACTGCCTTATTTTTCGCACTGCATGTGCAGCTGAACTTAATCTACCTGAAATAGCTCTAAAGTGGGCGCTCCATTGCAATTTATAATCTGTAATAAATCCTAGAAATACCGTTTTCGTAATAGCATCTAGTTTCTTGCCATCAAGTTTTAAATTTAGATCCACTTGGGGTACATTTGGTAATGAGAACTTAAGACATTTAGTTCATTTAGTAGTTTTAGTTTTGTTCGCATTAAGTAAAAGATTATTAGTTGCAAACCATTTCGAAAGAATAGCCAGATTATCGTTGACATGTAAGACATTCGCATCTTTTCTATTTTTTTTAAATATAAGCGAAGTGTCATCAGCGAATAGAATTATATCCGATAAGTTAGCTATCATGTAAGGAAAGTCATTAATATAAACTAGAAATAGGAAAAGGCCAAGAATTGAACATTGAGGCACGCCCATCTTGACTAGAGATCTCGAGGAAGTCGCCCCGTTAAGGATTACTTTTTGCTGCCTATTTGATAGATAGGAAAGAACAAGATCAGCAACTCGTCCACGAATTCCGTAATGGTGTAATTTACAGATCAGTGTATTGTGGTCAACGCAGGCAAACGCTTCAGAGAGGTCACAGAAAATGCCAATTGTATCCTGGGACTTCTCCCAGGATTCCAAAATGTGATTCATGAGTTTTACTCCTGCGTCAGTCGTCGACCTACCTTTAGTGAAACCAAACTGGCGACTATGTAAAATCCCATTTGAATTAAATGTGATAAATAACATCTGGTCTAGCATGATTTTTTTATATATTTTGCTCAATGCTGGTAGCACAGAAGGATCACTCTTACTACCCGATTTGAAAATTGGTACTACTTCACTATGTTTCATTAAATCAGGAAACGTATCGCTGTCTAAACATTGATAAAATATGCCTATTAGGACAGGGGCAATTGTGTCAATAATATCTCCTTACCGGAAATCCTACCTTAACGGAAATCCCCCATAAGTCTTCAGTATTTTTATGTTAAGACTTTTGAATGCTTTTTTAATTGTGGCAATATAAAGGGATGAGGGATTCCAAAACTTGGAATGTCCTTACTGAAGTTTTTTTTGAGAAGGGATTTAGCTTATAAAGATGATGAGGGGAGAGATTTTGGATCTGAAAAAGGCGTTTGACACCGTCTCTGCTCACATTCTTGTGCAAAAATTAGAAAACATTGGAATAAGAGGCACCCTTTTGAATCTGCTACAGGATTATCTGAGAGGGAGGAAACAAAGGGTTAAGGTAGGGAAATTTGTGAGTGCCGACACTGAACTGACCTTCGGGGTACCCCAGGGCTCCGTCCTAGGGCCAACGCTATTTCTCATTTATATTAAAGACCTCTGCAACTTGAAATCTATCATCACTAAGGTTTTCTCTTATGCGGATGACACTGCCATGGTGATTACGGGAAATTCGTGGGACTCTATAAAAAGGGATGCTGAATCTGCACTGGCTACCACTGCTCTATGGCTGCCAAAAAACCTGCTTACTTTAAATACCACTAAGACCAATTACATGTGTTTTGCAATCGACAGTAGGAATCAACCTTGCCCCGGGTATAGTCTTAAAATACACAACTGCCATAGTATTGGCAGCAACTGGAATTGTCCCACTATAAGTAAGGTAAATATTGCAAAATACTTGGGGATCATGATTGACGAAAGATTATCCTGGCTCTCCCAGATTGATCAAATCGCTAACAGAATCCGGAAGTTGATCTGGATCTTTAAAAACCTTAGACATTCTGCCAATGTTGAACTTCTAAAAAAAGTCTATGTTGCTTTGGCACAGTCAATCATGATTTACTGTATTCCAGTATGGGGAGGAGCATCTAAAGTTAAATTCTTGGAGGAAGAACATGCTCAAAGGACACTTCTCAAAGTCATGTTTTTCAAAAAACTTAAATTTCCAACTGTCACTCTTTACTCTATAGCTGGACTGCTCAGTATGCGTCAATTGTATATTCTACATGTCATTTTAAAAAAACATAAGTCGCTTCCGGTAGATCCCAGAATTTTAGCAAAAAGACGAAATGACATAGTAGCTAAAACACGCAAATTTAAAACATACTTTGCTAGACACCAATTTTCAAATCAATCCTCGCACCTATTTACCTCCATTAATAAAATTCTTAACATATACACAAAAACTGCCCTGGCATGTAAACAAACGGTGACAGAGTGGCTCAAATCTCTTTACTACGAAGATACGGAAAATTTAATTGTTCATATTATTAAGTAGTCTCTGTGTAATGTGTATATTTTTAGGTTTTATATCTGTATGATATTGGGTTGTATATTTTTAGGTTTTATATAATGTATGAATCTATATTCATGAATGTATATTCTCACAGTCATACACACACAAACACACCCCCGCACACACCCTTACACACAAACACACATGCACATATACTTAAAAAACGTGTAAAGAATGTATGCCAATACCTACATTTGTTAAGCTAATTTAGGGGAGTGCGGCTTCTCCTGGCACAGGTGTTTTCACACTTAAAAGGAGAAGTCAACCTCATTATTGTTAAGACATAAAACATTTTTTCAGAGATTTCGTAACCTCGATTGGGATGTTGGTAAAGAAATTTTCTAGTGTCTCAGCAACTTTTAACTATTTAAGAAGTTGTTCTCCTTTTTTTTTTTACTTGAGATAGGTTTGCTCTTGACTCTAGTCTAGGTCAGAGATGACAGAGACAAAGTCGACTGTGGACTCCTCATCGCTATCACTGTGGCGAAGTTGTCAACAGCCTAGGACACCACGGCCTGTCTTGCAGCCGAAGTGCGGGTCGCATAGCGCGGCACGCGAACATTAATGACATCATCCGACGGGCTCTTGTCACCGTCGTCGGCGTCCCAGCTGTATTAGAACCCAATTGCTTGGCACGCGACGATGGCAAGAGACCGGACGGCATGTCTTTATTTCCATGGAAGGTGGGTAGGCCTTTAGTGTGGGACGCAACTTGTGTCGACACTCTTGCGCCATCCCATCTTCCCGGCTCGGTGTGCTGTGCTGGCGCTGCTGCTGCGGCTGCGGAAAACCTCAAGCGGCGAAAGTATATAGTATATACCTTATCGGTAATTATATTTTCGAGCCGTTTGGGGTTGAAACCCTCGTACCATGGGGTCTGAGCGCTTATGGTTTGTTTAACGAAATCTCCAAACGGCTAATTGACACTTCCCGTGACCTTGGGCCGGCTTTTACGTTGGCCAGAGGCTAAGCATTGCCATACAACGTGGCAATGCCGCCAGTCTCTTGGGTACATTACCAGTCGACAGCGATGCGTAGGAATTTTTCGACGCCATATTTTAGTTTGTGAATAGTTTTAGTTAAGTTAGGATATAATTTTGTTATTTTATTAATTAATTAGGTATAAGTTGTTATGTAAAATATTAATCTATTGAGACATGATAATAAAACAATTTAAGAATTACTTAAGAAGAATTTTTAAAGACAATTAATTCTGATCTCGCTGTTTTGTGTTTCCGTTTCTTTGTTAATTACCTACCACACCGCTCTTATTTTATTATTAGAAATACTGATTTTGTTACAAACAGCGAGCAGGGATCGATTAATTTCGATTTAGCTTGTAATCCTAGCAACACATTTAATAAAGTAACTATATGAAAAATTATTGTCAAACTATGGTCGTTCAAGGATTCTAATAAACTTTGGTACGCATTTTCCCTCGAAATTTTGTTTTTGTATAGTGGCGACCGTATACTCCACAAACATTAATAATTTCGGTTATGAAATAAAAAAGTTTCTTCATCGCCCCATCGAGGTATCGCGTACTAAAGACAAACAATTTCACTAAGTCCTGTTAGTTATTGCAATTTAAACCTTATGATTAATGTCATACGGCAACAAGACACTTTTACAACAAATCAAGTAGCATGTTCGCAGAGAACGCGTTCAGACTTGCTTTGTAGCAACCCCCCTCTCACCCGCGCCTCACACTGTTTGATAGTTAGCACGAAAAATAGACCGGCTTGAGATTAGGTAGAGTTCTTATTCACAAGCATATTCTTTTCGTATACTTACAGTATGCTACTGAGTAGCATCTGCTCGTAGCATGTGGCTTCCAGCCTTTAACACTACGACCTTGTGCTGGCTTAGCGTAGTACGAAGTTTCAAAAGAATATGAGCTGATTCTGGTTTTATTACCAGACCCTACACCTTGACCGCGTTCGCTTCCGTACGAAGTATTTTTTTTTTCTATGGTCTTCCCTCTCAACAGCCCACCAAGAAGTGTTTCTATAATTTTCGTAATATTTTTCCTTGCAGCGAACCCTCTACAACCGCGAGAGTTATTATTATTTACCAGGAGTATCGGGCCTAATGCGTTTTCTAACATGCGCTTCAATTATAATATCTTTGGTGTACCAATGTGAGCAAGCCTATCGACAGAGAGATCAGGTCATCAACGTCATTGATCATTTCCTCGTGAACAAAAATCCTGGTGAGTATTATTTAATTACGAGCATTAAGAACGAGCTCAAAATATCCCCTCAGCGCAGCGCTGAAATTCGTCAGTTGGAAAAAAAACCAGCTGTTCCCTAAAAAAGTGCACGTTGTTACGGGCGCGTCTTACTTTTTTGGTAACATACGACCAGTACGCTAAATCACAATCTGAATGATTTTTAAGCATAATGCTAATCCAGTGATTAGGTATATGTTCGAAAAATTTGTCTGCTCAACAACATAAATAACGCAATTAATGTGGTTGAAGTAAAAAGGGTTGAATTTCGCGGGCTACCCCAGCGCTTTCGCCTCACCATCTACTTTTATTCTCAACAGACGAGGATCTACGTTCTGCGATACTGGTTATGCGGACGTTATTACAAGATCGACCCATACGCTTCAACATGGAAAATTTCTTCACACTGAACTACTCACTTTTAGTTTCTATTGCTTCAGTAGTAGTCACATACACGATAATATTGTTACAAAGTGTGAATTGAAAAACCACATTAAATTATTGACACGTTTCGCCTGTAGATATTCCCCGAAGGTCTAAAGGCAGAGGTGTGCCTGTGTGCCTTATACTGAGCGATGGCCGTTATGCATGGATGTGACGTATATTTTCTTTCCTCCAACTTGTTCTTTTTAACCGGCTCCAAAAAAAGGAGGAGGTTCTCAATTTGGTTATATCTTTTTATTAAATGTTTGTCAAGTACGTCAGTTCTCCGTCATGTATAAACCGATTTGGAAAATTATTTTTTTATTTAAAAGGATATACTTCCAGATTGGTCCCATTTTTATCAAAGTCCAGCATCCTAATTGCGTAACACACTATCAATCACAATCTGAATGATTTTGAAGCAAATTGCTAAACCACTTCAGATAATATTTTACGAACCTATGAAGCAATATTCATATGTTTGAAAAAATTGTTGCTTAACAACGTAAATAACGCAATGAATGTTGTTGAACTGTCCAAATGAAACCGATTCCTACTGAGTGTTACGCAATTGCCCCGCAGTTCTGATGATAGGATCCATGAGGAATTGAGGGAAGTCCTCAAATATTATATAAAGCGACTTTGTTGCTGTTAGACGTGCCAGCGGCTAGGAATAACCTACTCAAAGGAGGATGGGCATTTTGGTACCCATGTCCAATCAAAATGAATTTACCATCGTTGGATAGCTCTCTTCAAGAGCACAAAAAACTACTATGGCACCAATCCCGTATAAATTGTCCGTTTTGAAATATAGTCTTTAGAAGATACTGGATATTTAGTTCGAAATAGAATTTTAAAAAATCATATCGCCGGTTTATCTTGACAGATTTTGATGATATTTGCACAGATTTTGAGCTAAGTAAAATTCAGTTAACGGATGAAAATCATAACAAAATCAGTTTGGTATTTTTTCAGTTAGGGGTGATCTATTTATTAAACACTAAACATACAAATACATCAATTGATATTGATGCATGACATTGGAGCAATATTTTTATTACTATTAACCCTGAGTATACGTAAGTAGATGACTAGTAAGTTGGAACTGGTATTGTTATCTCTCTCTCGCTCTCTTATCTTACGCAGCGCGGTAGTTAGCGCGTTCAGCGAGAGGGCGGGGGCGAGGGTGGGCATGCTGCGGCGCTTGTGCATGTTCCCTTTTTTTTTTGTGGATGGGAAATCATTAAATTACTTCTCCCGCTCTGGGCGGAGCGGGAGGGCGTGTCAGACTTTTACTGACTAAAACCCACCTTCTGTTGCCTGTGCCGGGGCCACGGTAACTCTTTCGAACATCCCGCGTGCATGTTCCCTTGGTAGTCGTTTGCTGATAATTGTTGTGTAAGTTACTACATTGTCTCGTTCCTCATTGTTCACGTCGACTTTAGACCCTGGCATTAACTTGGACTCTGTTACCTGTTTTATTTTTGACTGCGGCTTTCTACTGGACTTGAGTGCTTGAGTTATTTTGATTGCAATGGAACGTTTTCGTACCTGTGTAATGTGCCGAAGAGGTCTATACCGAGGCAGATATCAAGTGCGCATTCTATCGGAAAACTTAGCAAGAATGCGCGCATACCTAGCAGCTTTTATTCGAGAAAATGCTGCATTGGAGGTTAGTATTTATTGAACTTTTTAACTTTCCATTTGACAGTTTTATTGCATTTATTTTATTGTTAATAACCTGTATAGTATAGTGCTAATGTTCTTGCCTTTGAATCCATTGGTTCCGGGTTTGATCCCCAGTCAGAGCAACGAAAAAATCCTGGGTCTTAGATGTTAATCTATTTATTGTTATGTTGTTATCTTTTGAGCATTTATTGTATTACGTGTCTCGTTGACTCAGTACAGACAACAGCATAGAATAACCACATAGTAATAAAAATCGATCATTTTACCTCATTGTGCCCGCATGTGCGTTAGACTTTAGGTTAGCCTTTGGTCTCTTTGTTTATAGGGATGCCTTGTTTGTTATTTTTCGGCCGCTAAAGCGCACATAATTTTTATCTATTTTACCCCTTAAATGCACACGACCGATGAGTCACAGACCGCGCGCACCGGTTGGCACGCAATGTTTCACAAAAACCCTATTTATGACTCTGTTTCTGGGTATTTTGCTTCCGGTTAATGTTTGTTCTATTGTCAACGAAATGACGAAATGAAATGTGTTGGTTTCGTTTGAATGTATGATTATCTTCATTTATAACATTGTTTTGAGAACATAAACAAAAAAAAAAACATTTTTTTAAACAAACATTCAAATAATAATAATAATAATAATATAACCATTTATTATCAGGTAACAAAGACCCATAGATACATACCTTAACCTAAGTATACATAATAAGTATAGTAACAATTTTGTTAATAAATAAAACTTAATAACTATGTTAGTATCATTTAGTTGCACTAAGTCTTTGTGCGTTCTGATGGCACTAGTCCGCGAAAGCGGCGGAATACCACATCCTGCGGCCAAAAGCTTTCTTCCATCACCAGGTGCAGGTAGCATGTTGGTATGCGCACCACGAACGCCTTGAAGTTGACGTTGCGGTGCGACTCCAGTAACTGCACCCTCGGCGCGTACCTCGTCTTCTGACGCACGTACTCCACGATGTCCTCCGCCTTAGTGGTGTAGTGTAGGCGGGAGATGTACACCGGTGTGTTCGGCTTTGCGGCACGCAAGCTGACTTCGGGCTCCGTAGGAGCTTTGCCGCAGCGGTTCTTGTTTGTTCGCGACCGGCGCTTCCTCCTTTGCACCGTCACGAAACCCTCCTCATCAGCCTTATTCGGTGCCTTTTTTGGCATAGATTTCCTACTTGGAGCTCCTTGGGCACTCGCGGTGACGCTAGCGGATTCCTTTTCTATGGGCTTCGCCAGGGCTGCAAATGGTAACCTATATGTTTTAAGGTTCGAAATCCATGTTGTGTTTATTTTTAACGTAAAACATGAATAAAATCACATTTCATAGTACAATTTACATTATTTACAAGTAACGGAGAACCAAAACAAAGATTCACGGACGAGAAAGAAATATTTTTATTTCTGAAATGACAGATCGTAGGGTTGTCATATGTTAAAATTTAGTTTATTTGGTAAGGAATTTTACGGTACTATTACCATAGAGAAATACTAACTAGTTAATTGATAATCCGGCATAATAGAACGTCACCCAATGTGCACTTAGAGGCAAAAACGTTTTCTCTCTTTTGGTAGGTACTCTAGATCCCATGCGCATTTTAGCGGCTAAGCGTATTGTTTATAATACCCCAGGTACGCTTTCTAGGTATGTTGTATTTATTTATTTTCCTTACATTATTATTACCGATTTTCAGGTCGTGTTTGATGGTACTCGGAGAGTATGTTACCGATGCTGGCAAAGAGCAGAAAATGCGACTAGAGCTCAACCTCAACCACAACCTCAACCCGAGCCAGAGCCGCAAGAACAAGTAGAACCGCAAGAAGAAGCAGAACCTCAACTAGAAGTGATACACGTGCCCGAATATATGAGAGCACCAAATACCCCGAGGCATTGTCTTTTTCGTGGCTGCCCTAATACAACCCGCCATCGAATCCCAAACGTTGTTAAAATCCATGTATTTACTCAACACAAAATCTACATTCCTGATGCTGCCAGAGTATGCCGCGATCACCTAAATGGAAATGACTGGGATGAACTACCTCAGGCATGCAATATTTCCCATAACTTTACGGCCGCCCACTTCAGTGACCTTTGTGACCTACTGAGAAATGCCTTAAACGGACCCAGATTGCGTTTTAGCGAGCTAAGAGGATTAACTGAAGAAGAAATGCACTTTTGGACTGGACGTACTATAGAACAATTTAACGCTATCTTAGAGCAAACCACTTCATTAAGAGATGCAAGTGCAGATCCCAGAACCACTTTGGGTATTTTACTGACAAAACTACGCACAGGAGAATCCAACGTAAGACTTGGGACGTTGTTTAATATATCAAGAAGAAAACTCGAACGCCAGTTGGCCATTGCACGAGAGTGTCTTAGTACTGACTATGTTGTGCTTCACTTGGGACTGGATCACATAAGTAGAGACAATATACTGGAGAGAAACCTGAGGATTCCAAAAGCACTGTATGGAAATGAAGAAAACTCTAAAGCCATTATTGTTTGCGATAGCACGTATATTTATATTCACAAAAGCACAAACTTTTTGTTTCAGAGGCAATCCTACAACTTGCACAAGTTCCAAAACTTGTTAAAGCCATTTTTAATTGTAACCACTGACGGATACATTATAGACGTAAAAGGACCATACGCTGCAACTAAAACTGATGCCCAGATAATGAGCGATTTAATGAATGACGAGGAAAACCCCTTGCACATATTGTTTCATCCCAATGATGTATTTATTTTAGACCGTGGGTTTAGAGACAGTTTGGGCAATATTGAAGCACGTGGCTACGAATACCACGTTCCTCCGACGAAGAACCCAGACCAGTCACAGCTCACTACTTCCCAAGCGAATGATTCCCGACTAGTTACAATATGCCGATGGGCAGTGGAAGTTCTTAACGGGCGGATTAAAAGAGATTTTAAGCTGTTGCGGCAAAGATATTTTAATAATACAATGCCTAATATGTTTGTGGATGTTAAAATTGCAGCAGCAATAACAAATCACTTCCACACGCCAATTGCAGATAGCCAATACGCAGAAGCTTTTCTACAAAAAATATCTGAAAAAATGCAAACCCCAAACGTGTTGTACAATTATGTAGAAGAAAAACGATTAAATAACAGAAGAGCCGATTTCCAGAGATTGGAAGCCAATGATGTGCCCGATTTCCCACGATTGAGTGAACAGGACGTGATATTGCTGTCATTGGGGACATACCAATTAAAACTCGCAAAATCTTACTGCAGCGAACACCTAAACAACGGCTTATATCTCATCGAAACATATAGAGAAGCCGCTTTGGAAGACATTATTGAATACGGAATTGACGAAGATGCGTGGCTTTTGCGTGCACGTATACAGTCCCGACATGTGAGAGCAAAACAATACTTTTGTTACATATTGCTAAATAGAAATGAAAACATAGTATTACATCATTATTGTACATGTTTGACGGGACGCCGCACGGTAGGTTCCTGTGCGCATATACGAGGGCGGGTCAATAAGTCCGTGACTTTTTGATTTTTCCGCCTCTTAATTGAAATGGCAACACTGCTCCCGTCAACAGTCATCTGTCAGATGACTCCTGTCAAAAATTGAACAAGCTGTGACATTTAGTTTGTTTTTGACAGCCGTTAATATCAGACTACCGCGTTGACTGAGAAGAAAATGGAAAAAAGTGAATTTCGTGTGCTCATTAAGCATTATTTTTTGCGGAAAAATCCATTACGCAAACCAAGGCTAAGCTTGATAAATATTATGGGGACTCTGCACCATCCATTTACATGGTAAAAAAGTGGTTTACTGAATTCCGATGTGGCCGTACCAGCACGGAAGATGCCGAACGTTCTGGGCGCCCAGTTGAGGTCTCCACATCCGAAACAGTTGAAAAAATCCACGATATGGTTTTAGCCGATCGGCGATTAAAAGTGAGAGAGATTGTGGAAGCCATAGGCATCTCGCATGGCTCAGTGGTTTCAATTTTAAACGATCATTTGGGTATGAGAAAGCTTTCCGCAAGATGGGTGCCGCGTTTGCTCACAATCGACCACAAACGCAAGCGTGTGACAATTTCGCAGGAATGTTTGGCGTTGTTCAATCGCAATATGAACGAGTTTTTGCGCCGTTTCGTAACCGTGGACGAAACGTGGATCCACCACAACACACCGGAGACCAAACAGCAGTCAAAACAGTGGGTTTCTCGGGGTAAATCGGCGCCAAAGAAGGCAAAGGTGGGTTTGTCAGCCAATAAAGTCATGGCGACTGTTTTTTGGGATGCACGCGGTATTATCTACATTGACTACCTTCAAAAAGGAAAAACAATCAATGGCGAATATTACAACAACTTATTGGGTCGATTCGATGAGGCATTGAAAGAAAAGCGACCGCACTTGGCCAAGAAAAAAGTCCTTTTCCATCAGGACAATGCACAGGTGCACACATGTGCAGTTTCTGTGGCAAAAATCCATGAATTGGGCTACGAATTGCTCCCTCATCCGGCCTATTCTCCCGATCTAGCCCCGTGTGACTACTTCTTGTTCCCAAACTTAAAGAAATGGCTCGGTGGAAAGAGATTTGCCTCCAACGACGAAGTCATCTCACAAACAAATGCCTACTTTAAAGACCTCGACAAATCATATTTTTCGGAAGGGATAAAAAAATTGGAGAAACGTTGGGCTAAGTGTATAGAGCTCAAAGGAGACTACGTTGAAAAATAAAATAACTTTTTATCTAAAAATTTGTGTTTCATTTAAAAAGTCACAGACTTATTGACCCGCCCTCGTAGTATCCATTGTCTGGTATTTAGGATATGCTAAACACGAGGGCTTTAATGAGCCAGCATTATTTTTAAATAGCATCGTTATAGATAATGAATGATGTATAGTATATATTATACATCATATTATTCATTATCTTTTTATGTTATTGTCGATCTATAGACACACATTTATATACTTATATACAATAAATGATAAAACTTACTTCGAACTTGTTTTATTTACCTAGACAATGAAAAATATTAATAATAATTATGAAAATACCATGCCAAATGGAGAAAACAGTTAATAAAAGTATGTGTACTTAATAGGACGTAACAAAAATAAATAACTTTCAAGTAGGATTACTCCGATCGGACAGTGAATAGGGACAAGCGCCATGGTTATTCTTAATCTACACAAAAATACCTTTCCAACGGTGTATCATTCATACCATTTGGTGCCGGTACCAGTTTCCATACATTGGTGCCCATCCTCCTTTACCCCTATGTCACGAGCCGCACTATTATTAACATTACTATAGTATAGGAGGTTATATTTGGGCAAAACCTGCCGAAATTCATTCAAATGGCATAAAGAATAATTGAAAAAGGTTGATATTATAAACTTTGCTATGTTTGTAATTATTGTTATAGTAGTAAGTGGATTATTCTTTGTAATTTTGCTTACAAGTAATTTTATTTTGTATGAAGTGTACTTTGTGATTTATTAAAAGTTATAACTTGGTTCTGTAAAGGTGTTATAATTGTGGTTTAAATAAATAAATAAATTTTGGAATTTTCGCAGCCGCCATCTTGGATTTGCATTTTAATTTCACTATCGGTTTTAGCACCCTCGAAAACCAGATACCTACCCATGACGAAAAACTTTAAAATCTTCGCAGCCACCATCTTGGATTTGCATTTTGATCTCACTATCGGCTTTAGCATCCTCGAAAACTATGAAAACGATACCCATGACTAAAAATTTTCGCAGCCGCCATCTTGTATTTACGTTTTGATCTCACTATCGGCTTTAGCACCCTCGAAAACTATGAAAACGACACCCATGCATGACGAAACATTTTAAAATGTTCGCAGCCGACATCTTGAATTTACATTTTGACCTCATTATCGGCTTTAGCACCCTCGAAAAATTTCAAAATTTTCGCAGCCATCATCTTAAATTTACATTTTGATGTCACTATCGGCTTTAGCACCCTCGAAAACTATGAAAGAGACATTCATGACGAAAAATTTTATAATTTTCGCAGGCGCCATCTTCTATTTGCATTTTGACCTCACTATTGGCTTATCGAAGAAAGTCGCATGGAGGGGGCATACAAGTATGAACGCTTTTTCACGTGACGATTTCTGCCAGTTTACACCTACCACCGCAAGCCATTGAGAAAAAACTGACTTTATAAAAAAAATACACAATAATGTCATTTAAATTCGTTACAGGTATTGCAAAATGTCTTAGACCAAATAAGATGATTTTTTTTTAACTTATTTAGTTATTTGAGGGGGCCATGAGAAAAAAAAAATTAATTTATCGAATTTAAAACGAGTGTATTTTTTTTAATTCAGCTCTTTTTTTAATAAAAATTGATCATATAACTTTTGTAATGGAATCAATTATTATTATTATACTATTTTAGAATTTACATTAACTGGACTAGTTTTTAAAATAATGGGCACCGATAGTGTGGTACATTTTTATTACACCATTGGCACCCCAAGTTCATAATTTTCTGGAGATTCGAGTTGAACTTTGAAATAAACACACTTTTTCTTTAGTATCTTTAAAATTATATTGGCATCGTTATTTACACGTGATAGCACATATATTCCACAGTTGTAAAAAAAAAGTCCATTAAATAAATTACAGCCAAATTAGTAAGCAAGTTGTCAATTATTCCAGAAAGAATAAAAATATTTTTTATTCTCAGACCTATGGAAAAAATTAGCTCAAATTGTACATGTGATTGATAGCTGAATATACGGTGTATCAACCCCTTAACGTTGGACCACTATTGACGCCACATCCTGTATGTATAAGCCCAAAATTAAATAAAGAGTAAGAATATAAAATATACTGCTTTGTTTTTTTTTTACCAGATTGCAATGAGCATAAAGGGTCCTTAATGTTTTTACTGCAAATGCACCCCTCCTCACCTATGTAAAATATGCATGAGTAGCACTACACGGCCTGTGAGCGCGTTCGCAGTGGTTCGCAGACGGCATACGATTGGTGGCCAATTTTGTGTAGGAAGAGCTAAATGAAACAGTAGGCAATGTAGATCAAATGTTGAAACGCACACGTCCTAGAAAACGTAGGTCATACAAAAAACCAGCACAATATCATGGCTGACCCAATTGCCGTTGGAAAATGCGGAAATGTATGCGCTAAAGCCACCGACACATTACTGTGTCGTGTTGTGTCGTGACGCGGGATACACCAATCAAACGAATCTGTTCAGGACTACGTCAAATTACAACTAGTTTTGATTGGCTAACACTGCGTCAGAAGGCGTCACGACACGACACGACACGGTAATGTGAATCCGGCTTTACGCTGACAACTCAACAATTGTCGGCCTAGTGGTTATATACTCTTTGTGTCGACCGCATAAAGGAGGCCGCCGACTGCATGGGTGCTCGGAGGTTCCAGCACCCACGAGAGGTAAATAGTGGGTGCGGAGGAGCACCCATGAGCATAGACATCAAAACTGATGGCAAACGGCAGGCTACTTTACGTCACCGCATCGTCTCGGTTGCTTTTCGAGCAAAATTTCGAGCTCGCTCTTGCATTCAAGAGCGAGCTCGAAATTTTTATCAAAAAGCAACAGAGACGATGCGGCGACGTAAAGTAGTAGACGTCCTGCCGTTTTTTTAGAATCTAGAATGCTAGATTCTCTTGATTTCTCTTGATTCTTGATTTATCTGCTATTTTTGTACGAATGTTCAATGGTAAACATAATTAACATATCCGAGCAGTTAAAAACGGCGTAGGTACAACAATAATACTAGAGGGAGAGGTGGTAATATGGTCCCTGCAGGTATATTGACCCCCCTAGATATTTATAGTTTAAAAACACGTCATCTAGAATTTTTTGGTGCAACGCGGAGCTCGGGTGATATTGTTGATTTTAATCCAATAAATCTGTGAGGGGGCGTTACGTTTTCTTTTTCTGCGAACCAGTCGAAACACGCAAGTGGCAAACTTTTATTACCGCTCTGCATTTTATTAAATTTTACTGGAAATAAGTGAGTTTTGGCTTTGGTGATTTATACATTGTGTTTGATAAACGTTATTCTACAGGATTTTGAAGGTAATTATAAAAAAATATTTGATAGAATATTTGTGTTATGGTTTGTTTATAAATTCTTGCTTTCTTGCAATTTGGCCCCCTCACATTGTTTATATTATGGTCCCGGGGGCCATATAACATGTATGACCATTATATCACTTCCTTATTTTTTATTTTCCGCTTTCAGATGCCTTATCAAAGCGTGTTATCTCCATCTTCATCACAAAAACCAATTAATCGAATCTTTGAGTTTAGCCGAGACTCGGGGACGTAGACGCGGACGTGGCTGTGGAAGCGGCCTCGGACGTAGTCGAGATGGCGAGGGCAGCGGTAGCAGTACTATACGACGCCAGAGGGCCATTACATCTAGCAGTAACTGAAAGTGACGCAGTCGTAGAAACCGACTCTGAATCTGACGAGAATGTCTATCCGAATAGCGTACCTACCTGAAAGCTCAGATACGATCTGCATATTCTGTGACACCAGTTACTTGAACGACAGACCTGGGAAAGAGTGGATTCAGTGCCAGAGTTGCAATTTATGGGCTCATACAGCCTGTGCAGGTCCTGAAGGCGAATATTATATCTGCGAATTTTGCCGTTAGGTTTTAATTAAATCAATACATTTAATATGGCCCCCAGGGTACCATATAACCCTCACTCAATCTCATGTTGTCATGTTTTTTTTTAGAATACATAAGTTTTCGATTATCCTGCCTGTTGCAGTTTCATTTATTACATAGTAAGGCATGCATAGGCAAATAAATAAGGAGCGATAAAACATGTCTATTACATTTCTGAGTCTGTTTTTTTTACATAAGGTCTCAAAAACAAAGTAGGGGGCCACATTACCACCTTTTCCTGTTTTTGTGGTAGTTTGATAAATAAATAAATTTGTTTTAAGGGTTTTAAGTATATTTATTAAACTTCATTAATTAGTAAGTACAGAGGGCTCAGACAAAAAAAAATGCGTTCTTTATTATTCGCTCTACATAAAAATATTAAAAAAATATTCATAAATCTATGTTTGCTCTAGCATTTTTTTATCTATCTTTCTTACATTTATAAAATGCAATGTTTTCTTTACCATACTGCGTGTCTGAGTGCTACTGGGCGGATTTAGACGCGATTTTCACCTTTTTTCCATGGGCATGAGTATGAGCACCCACAAAGTTTTCTAAAAGCCAGCGGCCTGCACACAGTCCTCCACACAAAAAACAATGACGAATTTGAGCTTGTGTGCATTGAGTTGGTCACAAAATCAGTGATAAAACGCCGCTAAATAATCTGACCGATTATAGGACCTACAAAAAGTATGGCGTGTGCAAGCGCGCTTGTAGATAGTAAAGACAATAGAGGATTGATGAGTAAACAAAAATTGTGTCTACCGAGCTGGATGACTTGGCAACCCTACGATTAATGGTCGTCCTTCATTAATGTAGTATTTGTATGTAACTGGTAGAATTCCATGCAAGTTTGCATGCAAACAAAGCGTATAGTTTCACATTATTGTTTACTCTAATGCTCTACAGATCTGTGGTAGAAAATTATATTGTGGTAGTCAGTTGCTTAAGTTGCTCAGCTAGCAGAAACCAAGTTACACCGAACCAGACTTTTCTAGTTCAATAAGTTTATCTTTACGGTCTACACTACTGTTATATCCTCCCTTAGATGCAGATGCAACAAGCCTGTGGCATGGCACCACTAAAAGTAATGAATTAGCACCACAGGCAGCCCCCACAGCGCGAGAATGGCTTGATGGACGGCCCAAAACTTTAGCTAAGTCACCATATGTTTGTGTAGATCCATATGGTAATTCCAAGAGTTTGTCCCATACATCCTGCAATGCAAACCGTGTGGTGATTTTAATGTTTATATTTATTTAAATAGTAGTGGTAGCATTAATAGCATGTTTCACCAACACCATCTCTGAATAAAGAGAGTTAACTAGCAGATATTTCTGTTTCATATAGTCGTAGATAGAGCCTATCCAGACACGGTGAAAGGTCTGCATCAAAATGGCGGGTGTATGATTACAAATGGTCAGGCTATATGCGTGAGAGCAATGTACCGAATGTACGTACAATTTCAAGTGTACTATTTTAAAATCACAATTTAGAAAAAGTATGTGAGCCGCCAACCTGATGTCAGAATGGCGGGTGTATTATAAATCTGAACAAATTACCAACTAAAACATTACCATCAGGGATTGAAAACCGGTACGAATTTGGGTTCCGGTTCTTCATTTCGGTTCTTAAAAAGGTTCTTCTTTTCGGTACGGTTCCGGTTCAGGTTCCGGTTTGGTTCTGGTTCCAAATAAAGGTTCCAATATACCGCTTCCGTATCATCCGATTTAAAGGTTCTCTAAGAAAGATGGGATATGTTTGACGCGTGCCTGGCGTATCTTATCTTTCAGTTCGCCTTCGAATTATTGGCGAGTGGAAGTCTGTACTGAACAGTGTCAGCAAATATTGTCAGTAATTATTATTAGTGGTTTATATAATCTACAGTTACTGTTAATACATTAATATAAAATGGACAAAGGTAAGTTTCATCGTATTGTATTCACTTAGATAATATTATTAAAAAGGAGGAGGGTTTTTTAATATAAATTATTATTATTTTGTTTTAACATGTGTGGACAGTGTTTTATGGTTGTTTAGTTTCATGGGTTATGGTACTACCGCCGAGGTATTACGCTATTCCAATTACACGTTGGTTATATTTGGTATCTTACTTTCAGGAACAAAACATGCCCGTATTGTGACCGATACCGATACAGACACTCAACTCCAAGAGCAAGAGTTACCTCTAAATTTGAAGCAATTGCTTAGAAGAAATTTTCAAGAAAAATGTCAACCTAAGACTGCAAATACTGAAAAACAACAAATAATAGAGTGTAAAGATTGTGCTTTGCACCACAACGACGATGACGAGCATGATGGGAGAAATCAAATTTTTTCTCAACTGATTACAAAATAATTAAAGAATATTAAACCATGTCTCAGGACTAGGTGTTATATCGACATACTTGAGTATTTACAGTCAGCAAAAGGTAGTCCTTTTCACCCGCGCGGCGGCCGCTCGTAGGTACAGTGGAGTCAAAATATTTCCGCGAAAATATTTCTGCGGGAGCGCAGCTAGTGACAAACTACACCCCTTCCTGGTTTCGCCCAATTAGAGACATTATGCATTTGTGTGAGTAAAGGGCATTCGGACTTGCTTTGAAGAACCGGTAACATAAAGGTTCTTATAGGTTCCAATTTAGGTTCCGGTTCGGGTTCTTGTACCCGGAACCACTTAATACCGGTTCTATACCGGTATTTTAAGAACCTTTTCAATCCCTGATTACCATATTAAAAGCATAACCAGATGCTACTAACGGTTAAAGAGTAATTTAAAAATTAAAAATTCTCCACATTTAGAGCCTGACCAATTCTAATAGCAACTAGTTGTGCCTATGCCTAGCATTTTTAAATTTTATGTACGTCCATTGCTTCACATTTTACGTACATTCGGTACATTGCTCTCACGCATTTCGCATGGCCATTATTTTGTAGTCATACACCCGTTATTCTGATGCACACAAAGTCAGGCGTGAGAATAGAAAGTCACCTATAACCCACCTTTTGAAAATCCGAACCGATTGTTTTTATAGGCACTGTGAATTTTTTCAATTTACCGTCAAAGTAATCTGAAAGTTCCTCTTTGAATTTCTGTAGCACCTTGTTCTCACTTTCGATATATTTGCATGATAGCTCTTTAGCAATTGTTTGAAAACTTTTTTCGAAGTTTTTAGAATCCTCAAAAGTTACGATGTACAAAAAATCATCATCTGCTGCCGTAATAACTTTACCCACAGGAGATTCATAAGTATTAACATAAACTGAGGTCCCAGAATTTTTTGAAAAGTTCGCAATTATTTTCGAAAGAGACATAATTATTAATTTCAACGTGAAATTAAAAACAACGCCAAAAAAAATCTGACACTTGCAAAATTGCGATTGCGAATCCCGCCTTTTTGTTTGACGTTTGCTGCTGCTGTTTGTTTTAGAAATATTTATCGACACGAATCTTAGTCTTTTAGCATTGCTCTGAATCCAAAACATCAGTAGTGATGTGCACACAGCCATTAAAATATTCATCAATATTCCAAAAGAAATGGTGGTTTCCTTCTGAAAAAGTTTAAGTCCAAACTACATAAATAGCTTATTGGTAATTGTCCTCAAGACATGTTGCCCTCTTGTCGCTACGACACTATGTGCTAGCGACCGTTTCCGGGGGCCCATTGTTGAGTGTGCAAGTCACCCCCTGCCATTTTATCCGTGTATTGTATTTATCAAACATTGGTCAGGCAGGGGCCATAGTCCTTCCATAGTATTAGATAACCTGTCCACTTTAGCCATCCAAACCCATAGCCCAATATTTATTTTTTTTGTCTCCATATCCTGCAATAGTCCTACACCAACCGGGGGTTGTCCTTGGGTGCACTTGCATAGTACGCACAGGGATAATCGTCGGTTGGTGCCTCATTTCCATTGAAAGCGTCTAACGGGCCTCTGCGAGTTGGCTTCAGCCCCTCATATGCCTTCCAAAAGTCCGGGACCCTAGGGTCCTGAGAAATATCAAAATAATAATAATAGGGGCCATCCGGCCCCGAGCCGAGTCCCCGCTGCCGGTGGTTGTGTGCAGCGCATGAGATGGACTCAGTCTATGAACGAGAACGTCATGCGCGCATATTACGGGTCAACAGAGGGGGGAACTAACCTCACTGCGTACCACGATAGGATTTATTTATTTATTTGGGACAAACAAACAGTAACACATTATATCTGCGCAAATAATATAAACAAAGATATTATATTTATAAATGTGAAACTCACACCGTTATCCACAGCATATACAATTCATATAACTTTACTAATGAACAATCTATGCGAGTAAAACTACAAGACTGTTCAAATAACTATACATCGGAATCCTTAAGTTTCTTTAACAAAGCAGAACGAAATCTATTTGCTGACACTGAGAATAAATCTAATTCTGTAGTTTCTGAACAAAAATCATTATAGTTTTTGCACAAGCGACGTAGAGGCGCCCGCAGACCAGCATTGGTGCGGCAATGGGACACAGCAAAAAGTGGACGTGCGCGCACCGCACGGATGCTGTCTCTGTTCCAGGAACTGGAACCAACCGTCGACGCCTCGACCCAACGACTGTCGGATCAGGTGCGCGTCATCCAGCGCAATCACAGGTTGGACAATACTGCACTTGATAGGCTGCGGTCAGAGGTACTGAGCAACTATATTGCCTCAACTTCGGCACAGACCGCGGTACAAGCGTCAACTATTGATGCAATCCCGCTGCGGCCCAATCATGTTGAAGAAGAGGATAATAGGGTTGCCATAGTAAGTAGCCAGTGCAACGTACGACTGAGGAGCGTATTGGAGGATGCGTTTCGCGAGTATACTCCGAGTCGGAGTCCACTCCGACCGAACTTAGGCCCCGATTACCACGCTTACCTATGCACAACAAAAATAGGGCGCTGGTGTGTGCCTTGGACTCGCAGCTTAAATTTTTTTTCGAAAGCAGCGAGGATCTCATTGATACACACTCGATCCTGTATTGCGCGGCTGTTGCGGCATGTCGTTTAGCTAACGTCAAGTTTCCAAGCTGTGACGTAGCTACTCGACCAAAACCGGTCGTACCAGCTTGGCAGTGCAGGATCGAGCGTCGTATCGATAGGGCCAGGGTACTCATCGGCAAACTGTACTGCTTCAGAGAGGGCAATACACGACCACGAGTGATGCGCTTTGTACGGCGGGCATTCTCGAGAACTGGAATAAGTCCACCAGAATACATGTCCCGCGTCACAGAGCGCATCGACTTCCTGAAGCACAAAGTTTGTGCATGGGCGAGCCGTATTCGGCGGTATAAGCGGCGGGTTGATCGATACACGCAGAATCGCATGTTCCAGTGCGATGAGAGGTGGGTATGTAGAGCTTGGGAGCGGCCTGAACAAAATGTGGCGGACGTGTGCCACCCGGATGATGCCACCATGAGTACATTCTGGCGCAACATCTGGTCGGTGCCCGTCTATCACGCTGAGGCTGGCTGGATGCAGGACGTCGAGCGAGTGTGTGGAACTATACCAGAGATGGAAGCAGTCCAGATTACGCCATTTGACGTAGCCAGAGCAGTCCGTCCGTTAGCGAATTGGAAATCTCCAGGACCGGACGGACTGCACAACTTTTGGTTGAAATGGCTAACTAGTTCATACACTTGCCTGGCATCTCAGTTCCAGTCATCCTTAGAGTCTGGGTCGCTACCGCAGTTTCTAACAACAGGCGTTACCCACCGCTCCATAAGTCAGGTAGTCCTGCAGAACCCAAGAATTATAGACCGATCACGTGTTTGTCGACGGTCTATAAACTTCTTACATCCATTTTGAAAGCGAAAATTAATATACACATTGAGAGTAACCTGATTATGTCTGCTTCTCAAAATGGATGCAGGAACGGGTCCCACGGTACTAAGGAGCTACTCCTCATTGACATGGCCATTAGCCAACAGGTTCGTCGATCCCGCAAGGATCTGTCGATATACTGGATAGATTATAAGAAGGCCTACGACTCGGTGCCACATACATGGCTCATGAGGGTGCTGGAGTTGTACAAGATTGATGCAACTCTGCGCATCTTCCTTGAGTCGTGTATGGGGCAATGGAGGACGGTTCTTCGCTACCCAGGGTGTGGACAGATCCAGACGAATGATGAACATGTATGGATTAAACGAGGAATATTTCAGGGCGACAATTTGAGTCCACTTTGGTTCTGCTTAGCCATGAATCCTCTAAGCACACTGCTGGAGGATTCAGGTCTAGGCTATCGGTTGAGGAGAGGTGGTCAGGTCATATCTCACCTCCTCTACATGGATGACTTGAAACTCTTTGCCCCCAACAAATTGCGATTGATGGAGGTACTGAAGGTAACTGAAACTTTCAGTAACGCTATCAGGATGGAATTTGGTGTGGACAAATGTGCAGTCATGCATGTAAAGCGAGGCGAGATTATGGAATCCGAGGGACTTCAACTTTCGGATTCCATACACCTTAGATCCCACTCCTCATCCGAAAGCTATAAGTATTTGGGTATGTCGGAAGCGTTAGGCATCAATGTTGCTGACATGAAGCAATCGTTGAAGGAGCGCTTCTTTGGTCGCCTGAAGAAGTTATTAATTAGTCTTCTTTCGGGCGGAAACAAGGTGCGCGTCTTCAACGGTTGGATCATGCCGGTTTTGATGTACTCTTTCGGCATACTCAAATGGACTCAGACCGAACTAGACGCTCTGTATAGGAGGGTCCGTGCACTGCTGACTGCAAACCGGATGCATCACCCACGATCATCGGTGATGAGACTGTACATCCCGCGGAAGTGCGGGGGTCGAGGTTTTTTAAATGCGAAGACCCTCCACAACTGCGAGGTGTGCATCATCAGGGAATATTTTTTAAACGCCGACGTGGGTAGGCACTGTGATGTAGTCGCAGTGGACAACGGGCTCACCGCACTCTCCATGGCTAAAGAGAACTGGTGCAAACCTGTAGTACTTACGACAGATGACCGCAAGGCGGTATGGCAAAACAAGGAGCTTCACGGGCGCTTCTATCGGGCTCTTCATGAACCCGGTGTAGATTTCTTAGCGTCCGTATCCTGGCTACGTTTTGGTGGCCTTTTCGGTGAAACTGAAGGTTTCGTCTGTGCAATTATGGACGAAGTTATCTTGACGAATAACTACCGGAGACATATTATGAAGGACGGAACGGTTGACGTGTGTCGGGCATGCCACCGTCCGGGTGAGTCTATCAGACATATCATCTAACCATGTCACGTTGTACTGAGATCGGTCTATCATTACTGACAGGACTATTGTCGCCAATAAGCCTGATATAGTGGTGATAGATTAGCGCGCCGCGCAATGATAATCGATGTTACCATCCCACATGACGAGAACCTTGTGAAAGCTGAGAAAGAGAAACAAATAAAATATCTCGACTTAGCGCACGAGGTTGTTGACATGTGGAATGTGAGCTCGGCTGTCATTGTGCCGATTGTCGTAACGGCCAATAGCCTGATGGCCGAAAGCCTCGACCAACATCTCTCGAGACTCTCGTTAAGCGGTTGGATCAAGAGCCTGATTCAGAAAGCAGTACACCTTGACACGGCTCGTATTGTGAGGAGGTTCCTGTCTCTGCAGCCCTAACCACCGGTAGCTTGGACCCTGCTCCCGATACCGGTGGAACTCTATTTTTTATATTTTAAAATGTATTTTTTATATCTTTTTATTTCAAGAAATATTTTAAAATGTAAATAAATAAGAATGAAAAATCAATAAACGAAATAATAACACCATTTATTTCAGGCGACACAGGCCTTTAGAAAAATACCTTAACCTAAACATACATATTTTTATTATCAAACAATTGTGTTAGTAAATAAGGCTTAATTAAGACTATGTTAGTAGCACTTCACTTTGCACTAGGTGAACTTTGTGCTGTCCTGTGGACCTTGTCCGCGGAAGCGACGGAACACTACGTCCTGCGGCCAAAAGTCTTCTTCCATGATGAGGGGCAGGTAACAGTTTGGTACACGCACGACGAACGCCTAGAAGTTGACGTTCCTGTGCGATTCCAGTAACTGCACCCTCGGCGTGTATCTCATCTTCTGGCGCACGTACTCCGCGATGTCCTCCGCCTTAGTGGTGTAGTGCAGGTGGGAGATGTACACCGGTGTTTTCGACTTTGCGGCACGCAGGCTCACTTCAGGCACCGTAGGAGCTTTGCCGGAGCGGTTCTTGTTCGTTCGCGATCTGCGCTTCCTCCTTTGCACCGTTACGAAACCGCCATCATTATCAGCCCTATTCGACGCCCTTTCTGGCATGGGCTTGATACTTGAAGCGCGAGGGGCACTCGCGGTGACGCTAGCGAAATCCCTTTGTAGGGGTATATAGATATAACTAGTGTTACTAGACATGTTGGAATAATAATTTTAATCAAAACGGTGTCGTTTTAAATTTTTACATTTAATTAACATGTTTGAATATTTGTATGCCAGTCCATGGCGAAACATGATCATAATTTTATTCATTAGACCATAACACAATGTACAGACGCCAGCACATCAAGCTACTACAATCTGTCAAATTTCTTTAATAGATTTTCGACTTTATTGCTAAAGCATTAGAAAATTTGACAATTTCGGGTAGCTTGATGTGCTGGCGTTCATACCATGTTTTAAATCAAATTAATATATTCTATTCTATTCTATTCTATTATATTCTACGAACGGCACCCCTTTGGCATTTCTTGCATCTTGGCAAAATAGGTGAACTAGAGTATCATGTGAGTACTACCTAGTCTGTGATCAAGAGCGATTTGGAAAACTCCCGCGAGTTGCCGGAGACTAATGTCACTTACTGTGTGTGTAAAAGAATACGGGGTATTTTTTTAAAATCCTTTTCCACTAAAACAGTTTAAGGGGCAAATAATCATGTTTTTATTTTAATCATCACCTATGACGGTGAAAAAAGATGTTGCAGTTTTATAGGAAATTACAAAATCCACGTGGATAAAGTCGCGGCAAAGCGCTAGTAAGTTGTAAATAAAGCACACTTTAAATTATTAGGTAGTAGACTTTATTATGGATAGTAAAGTTGGATTCACAGTGCATTAATACGTTTGGCTTAAAACTTTTAGATGTTGCGTAATTATTTGACCTTAACAACAGCCTTTCCTGTATTTTCTCCCCTTAGCATACCCACGAGAGCATCCACCATATTATCAAAACCATGATATATTTTCTCTTGATACTTTAGCTTTCCTTCACCAAGCCATTTCAGATTTGCTTTAACTCCTTCATTCCATCGATCTGTCCAGCGGTTTACAAGGAAACCTTCCATTTTCAATTCCTTCAAAACCATTGCAGGTTGCAGAATCGAGACTGAAACATAATTTAAAATATATAAGTATTTTATTAAAGCTAAAGGAAACATCTTTGAATCGGTCAACTATTAAAATGTCTTGCTGTTGTATTGTCTGTTATAAGGTAATTAATAAACACCTTTTGGTAGTTTGGTCTCGTTATATGATGATATGGAACCGCAAACGCCTACCCTTCCATATTTGTTCATGTAATTGATTATAGTTGAGCTTATTTCACCGCCCACCTGTAAACACATACTTATCGTGTAGCATTTTATCGAATTATACAGTATGAAAGAAATTATATAAAAGTGACATTGATAAAATAATGCTCTTACATTATCAAAATAGCAGTCAACTCTCTTCGGGCAACCATCTTTGAGGGCAGCTTTGATATCAACGGTTTTGTAGTTAAAGGCGCGATCAAATCCCAACTCTTTCTCCAAATATTCACATTTTTCATCAGTCCCAGCAAAACCAACCACACGGCAACCTACCAAAAGTCAAGTAAATATTAATTCACATTAATCGAGGCAAATAAGGCCTCCATTATATAAAAAAAAAAAGATTTTACATAAGTACTCGAAATAAGCGTAAAAAAGAGCCTGCTCATTTTGAGTGACAGTTAAGTAGCAAGTTGCAAAGCAACTTTGTCGCTCACTTTGAACTTCTTTCTTACCAAAAATTTTGCCAATTTGCCCAACATGGGATCCTACTGCGCCAGCTGCACCAGTGATTACAATAGTTTCACCCGGTTTAGGTTGGCATATCTCCTTTAACCCAAAATATGCGGTGTTACTGAAAAAAATTCTCGCATCAGTCGTTTATAAATCTGATTTCTAAATTGGAAAGGCGTGCTAACTAAAATTGTTACTAACCCAGGCATTCCGAGAATTCCTAAAGCAAGGGAGACAGGATGCGAACCAAAATCAGGCACTAGTGTAACAGGTAACAAAACCGCCTGATTATTGGCAGTATCAGGATTTAAAATAGTATGCGTGCGCCAACCGAAAGATCCCGTTATGTATTTTCCTATGGCATAATTTTTATTCCGACTTGAAATGATCCTGAGAAGTAAACATTAGCATTACTAGCATTACATTATTATTATTACATTATTACATTAGCATAGCATTACTTCACTTAGCACAGTATTTTGATTATAGAATAATTGAATAAAACTAACTTCGCTACTTGTCCTCCGATCATATCAGTGGGCAATTTATATCCTATCATATAAGCCCTCATGTACGGATCGACACTAAGATATTCAGCTTCAGTCAAAACTTCTGAAAATGTATCAAGAAATCAAAATAGGAAATTAAGCTTATTACATATTAATTATTTTAAAGCAAATAATAGATTGTCATTTGACAGGTGTTATACGAATAAGCTTAATTTGTTGAGCACCTCCTTCTTTCAACTCGGGAAGTTCCTCTTCGACGACTTTAAAATCAGTCTTCTTTGGTTCACCTTGAAAATACTTCGTCAGCACATATTTTTGCGCTTTAATTTTACCAGTAACTCCTGAATACATCCGTTTAGCTAAATTAAATGATGGGAGTAATTTAACCATTTTTGCTATATTTGCTAAAAGCTGATGAAATCTGAAAATAAAACATTCTTAAAAATCACTAAACAAGCTCTTCAATCGTTCCATTTTCAAATTGCTTTGTCCATCTGAAAATATACTGGGCAAACTGCACGAGATCGGGTGGGGCGACTATTGACAACACTGTCCAACATGAAAACCGGCACATACGATTCAAATCGACTAATGTCAAATGTTTAGTCGATTAGACTTACGAGAGGAATGAACCGAACGAAATAAATAAATAAATACAAAATGGCCTACGTATTGTTTGGGTCGAGTAATTTAATTTGTCACTACGATATAATGACCAGAATTTAAACATTACGTCTTTGTTACTGAGAATAACTTGTTAGATTAAAATATAGGGGATATAAAAGCCCTTGGTGCAGGGTGTAGTGGTGAAAATAATAAGTAAAATGATGGCAGACGCGCTTTAAAGTAAAATTGTCCTCTGCGAGAATTTATTGCAGTGAAGACCATGACTACAAAGCAGGCATTCAATTGTGTATTTTGCAAAGACATTTTCGAAAATAAGGAAGATTTGCAAGAACATTTTAGGTAACCTATTTGTGTATGTTGTGAACGTAACGTCATAAATTGCAACAGCCTTCACAAGTCGCTAAAAATTGATTATCGTTTTATGTTTAGAAAACACGGGGACCCAAAGTATAAAAACCGCTTCGAAATAGATACGCAAGCGTCTGATGAGAAGTCTAAAGAGAAGGCGGAGTTGGTTAGCTGTGACGTGTGCGCGCAAGTGTTCCCAACGATATCCAAGGCTATAACTCACAAACACAAGGTGCACCCTGATCACGATGCGAAGTACTTCTGTCCTTGGTGCGGGAAACTGTTCACAATGAAGGTAATTCTTATTTCGGCTGCGAGCTGGCGCTCTCGCGAGTGGTTGGTGTATTTGCAACTCAACCTGTGCCCCCTCCCCTCCACGCGTAAATTGCTTATCACTTATCAATTTGACAGTTGTTTATTGTATATCATCATCATATAAGCTCTAATCCCCAATATTCTTGGTGATTATTAAGGACAGTTAACTTGATTATGAACTAAGAATTTCTAGTGCACGGGAAAGTATGGCATATTAGTGTATCTCATCACAATTTTACTGACTGAAAACTTGTATCTTTTTAATCTACAAGCCCAAATCTAACTGATGATAAAGTTATATATCATTTTTGTCATATGTAACAAACTCACTTTTATGACTTCTATTTTCCAGCACTTATATAATGTACATGTTCAGTCAAACCATGGCAAACAAGAGAAAATTGAAGGCAAGCGTTTTCGCTGTGACAGCTGCAGTGTTGACTTCTACATCCCTTCTGCGATGATCAATCATAACAAATTCTTCCATCGTCAAGATACTGACTTGCCTGACATAGGACAGTCAAAGAAAGTCAAATTTTATGAACAGGTAATCCAAAATGTTGTAATAAATCAGTAGAAAGATTCAATTCCTCAAACACAATTTCAGTCAAAACCGTTTATAACGACTTGGAAGGGACTGTCAGATTATGGTTGTTACAGCCGATAGTTGTAATAACCAAAAACTATGTTAAGTAAACAAAATGCTGGGACCTCAAAATTTCGTCATAATAACTGACACATTGTTTTAAGCTATGTTGATAAAAACAGTTTGACTGTATGTAATGGTTAACTAATATTTCATTCAATAATTTCAGGAAGTCATCCCTGTTTACTATTGTGCTTTTTGTGGAGAGGAGTATGAAAACAAAGTTAATTTAATTGTAAGTAATAATCTATTTATAATTTTGCTTCCCTTTTGTAAAATGTAATATACAGGGTGTAAGGGACAGCCCTCCGCAGACTGATGGGGTGAATTAAATATATCATACTAAGATGACCGGTACATTAAATTATTTCAGGAATGTTATGGGAATCCAATAAACCTGATTTGTTTTATTACCTCACATGCAATTAATCGTTACCATGGCAAAACGCGCGTAGCGAACGGCAGCGCAGCGAGCCTCCGGCCGCCGAGTGAAATACTCGGCGCCTGGAGGCTCATCCTTTGCCGGTTTTTTTATTTTAGCTGTTTTATTTACATAAATTGAGTGCTGCATACAGAAAATATAATTTCACATTGCAGTAAAGAAATTGTAACTGAAAATATGTTAAAAAAAATGAAAATTTTCCTGAGAATATTTCCGGTGGAATATGATTCAAAATAAGGAGCTGAATGCACCCTGTTAGTTTGCGGAAGGCTGTCCCTTACATCCTGTATATACAGAGCGTCCCACGGATATGCCACATGGAGGGAAAGTACCTTGAATATTGTAGACGGAACATTTTACTGAAAGAAGACATTATTTGAATTTAAAAAACAATTTAAACTGCATTCATAGATATTTAAATAATTACATGGTTGAACCGTAAATCGAACCCGTTACACAAGAAAAATAATCATTCTGTAGCTTTATCATACTGATCAAAAGGCTTCATCATAAGGATTATGTTTTGCTAAATAACAGTGTCAAAAATAAAAGGAAGACCATGAATTTTAACATTTGATGTGAAATTTTGTTCAGAAAAATAAAAAGCTTTCATCCCTGGATCGGGACAAATGGACAAATAAGATGGCCGCCGAGATCCCCAGATCTAACCCCGTTAGATTCTTTTTCATCTTGTGCAATTTAGCAAGCTCAATATTGTATAAGTTATGCAAATTAATGTATTACAGAAACACACAACAGATGACCATGGAGACGAAAATCAGAGTCCTGATGAAGTATTGAAGTGTCCAATGTGTGAGGCAGTCTTTTACCATTTGGATGCTTATGAGATTCACCTCACTTTTCATTCCTCTGAGGATATGTACAGTATTAAAAATCCTGAGTAAGTAATAAGAAGATATTGTTAGGCAATAATAAAAAGAAAACCCTCATTTAAAAGTAACTTCAACATACCTTTAAGATGAACTGATTATACAATGTGGGAATTCATTTTATAAATCTAAAACTTTTTGTTTGTAGAAGTGTGAAGAAAACATTCATACAGACATGATAATAATATGCTAAAAGTTGAATCTATTTTTACAGATTCGGTGACTTATTGGATTATTCTCTAGAAACAGTTCCACCTATAATAGAGAAGGTGGAAAACATAGAAGATCCAACACAAGATACAGAAGCAGAATCAACTATCAATGCCGTAGGAATTGTAAGTATAAACATTGAATATTGAACGAAAAAACAAATTGTTCAGAAAAACTCGACTAAGATCACCAGCCCTAATTAACCCGCGGTACTATGTATTGTAAGCAGAGGCTTACAATATACCGCATTAATTTTCGGTAGCTTATAATCTATCCATGTCAGTCCATCAAATTGTGAACGAACCTGCTCTTACCGACAGGGTTCACAATCTGTCCGATTATATCACTCGTAAAATTGTGAATCGTCGCTGATTGGTAGGTCTTGGCGGTAGCCGAATTGGTTGCAGTAACTAAGCCAGGGCACCCCGACCAACTAGTTAGAACTGTGAGAAACCGCGCGCGAGCCAAGCGAGCGGTGCCGCGGTAGCGGCTGGCGAGCACTTCTTCCAAGTTGGTTGCAGTTATTTGGCTATTTAATATTAGGTATAGGTGCGTTTGTCGCATGCAAGTTTGATACCAGTTCATAATTTGTCGGTTTGTCATGGATAGATTATAAACTATCGAAAAATAATGCGTTAATTTGTAAATGGTTCGTTGTTGTTTACAATTTTTCGATAGTTTATAATCTCACGAGATAGATTATAAACTGACGAAGTACATGATCATATGGTGACATATACAAATTAGTGGGGTGTGTCATTTCAGCTTAGACGACCTGTATGATGGACGCAAGCGCGACTGTTGTGCGTGAGGTCCTGGGTTCGATTTCCAGGTTGGGCAGTGTTATTGGGTTTTTCCATTAGGAATTTCTCAGTAACAGGCCTGAGTTTGGAAGTTGGCGGTGTGATAGCCCCGTGCCTCGGAAAGCACGTTAATCTGTTGGTCCTGCGCCTGATCTCCGGTCGTGTCGGATTGCCGTCCCATCGGACTATGAGAGTGAGGGAAGAGTGAGTGCACCTGTGTGTCTGCCCAAACACTTGTGCACTATAATTTCTCCCGCGTAGATGGCTAGTCTCCGTTGCGATTGGCTGCCATGGCCGATATTCGATCTGGGGGACTACTTATGAGAAATCCTCTGTACACCTGGGTACTGGATGGAAGTCTATTTCATTGCACAGGAGCGACAAAAGCTTCGGCCTTGCCTCAGCTCCTAGAGAGAGCCAATTGTATCTAAATATATGTATATATACATAGTTCTAGTATAAAACAAAGCGAGCAGGGGTGCGTCGCTAGTAACTAATAAAACTGTTTAGTTGTATTGGTATTTAGCTCCAACTCTTCTCAAACACACCCGTTTAGTTGGTGAGACGCGCAAACGTATGAGTATTCAGTTTTGTGTTGCAGTGTACTTGGTCCTCATGACATGACCGTATGAAAATTGAGTCTGTAGTGTGCGCATTCTCATATAATTCCACATTTTTTTATTACGACTTAATTGCCGTTCGCGCAATTATAGTGCAGGCATTGTTTCTTATCCTTACAGAATTTTTGTCATTGCAGGAAAAGTTCTTGGAGTTGGCGATGGATCAATCCGAAGATAGTAATCCTGTTAAAGCAAAAAAACATAAGAAACGTAAAAAATCTAAGAAATCAGCCATTACCCTTGATGAGTTCCTAAGTATGAACCAAGACGTGTTTGGTGAGGATCTAGACTTTCAGGGTGTAGAGGAAGTACCAACACGAGTAGTTAAAAAACAACTTAAAAATAACAAGAAAACTAGTAACACCATGGTCACTTCTGCAGAACTGGATAAATTAAAAAAGGCAGGTATTGTTGTAAAGAAGAAAGTTAGTCGAAATCCAGTAATCAAAGGTCTTAAAGTTACTAATTCTATGCCTAATAAAAGTGCTCTAAATAAACCTGTTTACAAATTAAATAACGTACGAGGAATAGAAACTTCAAGTGAGGTGTTGACTAAATTAATGAATCAAAGTAATAATCAAATAAAAATTGTAAAAAAAGTTAATCCTAATACTGCAACAAATGAACTTAAGCAAATAAAAGATTCTCCCAATGAAGAGGCTGAAACAGCCCTTGATAACATGAGTGAAAATCCAATTGAATCTAATTGTAATATTGAAGCAATATGTACACCAATTCCTAAATCAGATGGTGATATTACAAAGGATTTGTCCTCTCCAACGTGGGAGCAATCACCAGTGACTGCTACTACAGACAACTCATGTCTCATGTCAAATAAATTAAGTAAAAGTAATCTCATTTCTGATATTGTTAAAGAACCAGCTCAGAACATATCAAATAATAATGAAAACATGCAGAAAATATCTGAAACTTCAAATTCTGATCGCTCACCAAAACAAGTGAACTATAAAACATTTGACGGAGTAAACGCGGAAGATCCAGGGCATGAAAACGTAGAGAAAAATGTATCAGATCAATTTACTTCTGATACACAATTAGAAGATACACAAAAGAAATCAGGTTCAGACAACTGCGTAAATAACGATAAACATTCTGATGGTAATCGAGAGAATAATAACAGTAACACCAACCACGACAGTGTATTTAATGCATCAGCCAGCTCTTTATCTACGCTAAAACATTTAAGTCATCTAATTACAGTGAAACCTGTTAGTGTAAATAGGAATAACTTATCAACAGAACCTAAAAGTGATAAAATTATTGAAGCAAATAGTCCCCCTCAAAATGACAATAAAGAAACTTCCAGCGTACCTCTCGCTACTGATGGGGCAAGTCTAAGCAAACCAAAAAATATTATTGAAAAAAACCCAAACATGGACGCTCTAAAGACTTTAAGTAAAAATATTACAATAAAATCTTTGTCGACGAAAAGAAATATTGATGAAAGTGAACCTGAAGATGGTGAAATAGCAATGAAAGAAAAAATCACAAGTAACCTAAAATTACAAGATGAAAGTTGCAATAAAAATAAAACAATTAAGAAATCTAAAATTGAAACAGGTGAACCAAGTTGTCAGGTTACAAATTCTTCGAATAGTCAAGAGAGAAAATGTATGCCTGGAAAACAGCCAATAACTAAACCGCCAGTGGGACAAATTCCCAACAAAATTGCAGTTGAAAAAGCTGATAATAGTCTGCCTACAACAAATGCAAATATTTTAAGAAGGCTAACAAATATTACCACTAAACCGATAGTAAACAAGAACAATTGTCTGCCTTCAACTGTCAAACAAGCCAATATAGCCAAGACAATTACTGAAAATGAAAAGAAAAAGGAAGAAATAATTGAAATTTTTGATATTGACGACTCTGAAGATGAAGAAGAAAACAGTAAACAGCCTCAAACTCAACATACACAAAATTCAAAATCTATGGATGCACTCAAAAATCTTAGTAAGAATATCACGATTAAATCTTTGAATCATCAATCAGCACAAAAAAGTATTACTATTGAAAATACCATCAAAAATATTAAGATCGAAAAAGAAGATAATAATAGCCAGAAAAAGTTCAAAGATGAATCTAACATCGACACTCTCATTAACATGCAAAACAGAAGTAATGCATTCAAAAACGTGCTACAGGGTTTATGTAAAAATATAACAATTAAGTCTCGAAACACATCACCAAGTCAATTTCCTAAATCGGAAGAATACAATTCACAAGATTCTAAAGTATTCGAAGATAATGAAGCAAGTGACTCGGACTCTGGTCCAGGAAATGTTAAAATTACTGAACTTGACGAGGAGATGGAACATGACAGCGACAACGAAGACGACTCGGAAAGGACTGAAACATTAAACACGAATCCTGATCATCCAATTGTTGAGTCACCAAAAGAATCCTGTAGCGAAAATGAAAATGAGGATGTACATGACTTCGAAACAGACATAAAAGTAAGCACCATGCAAAAGAGTAATCCATCTATGAATCCGACTATCAATTCTGTGTGTTTAAATAATTTAAAGAATATAAATAAAAGCATAACAATAAAATCATTGAGTAAAAGCTCAACAGACAACGACGAGAAAACTAAACAAGCACAGACACATGACAGTGAAGAAACACCACAGAAAAAACAATTGCCAACGAAAACATCGATCCAAGTTATAAAACAACTTCAAAGTGATAATATGTCTATCAATAGGATTTCAAAAAACGTTGATCATACTGCAGCTCAATCTTGGAATAAAAAGGTATGTGCTATGAATCAAGTGAACACTGTTAACAAGGAAGTTACAGTAAAAACGATTCAAACTAAAACTGTGACACAAGAAATAACAACAACTGTCACCAAAACTATAAAAACAGTGAACCAGACCATGAAACAAGAAGTTCGAAACAGTTTTCAAACTAATACTCCAATGGTATCACAACGAATCCAAGGAATACGGCCAAGCCAGTCTAAAAACCTTCAAGGTGTTGTTATTAGACATGCATCACCTATGTTAGGAGTTAGAGCTAGTAATACGATAGCTCAGATTAGACCAGCCGGTACTATCGTGAGACCTTCAAAGCAAATTGTTCCTATGAGGACTGGTATACATTTAGCGAGGCCCAATAATCCAAGAATGGCGGTAGGAAAAAAAATAACGCCTTCACCTAGTCCGAACAATCAAGTGATAGGAAGACCCTTAAAAATTTCGCCCACGGCAATGGTGGCTAAGGCAAACGCAAAGAGGCCTATCACCGAAGATTTGAGCGGACCTTTCAGTTGTTTTAAGAAACCAAAAGAGTCTTTGATTCCTGTGTCTGATATACCGAGTTTTGCCAGTAGCGGCAGTGAGTGCTCTGCCCAGTTCACCTCTGCCTCACAAACCACCAGTTCTAATTTTACTAGTACTACAAAGATAGTTAAAGGTAATTCAGTGGTGACCGCGAAACAAATGAAATCGGAAGTGAACGCTACTTCGCAACAATTGGGTAGACTTAGTAATAAAACTGGGTTAAAAATTATGACTAGTCAACACAAACAATCTCAAGTGCAAGAACACGGCGAATCAAGCCCTATGAAACGGACTACTTTAGAAGCTATACAAAGGTTACAGCAACAAGGTCTCTTGGTGAAGAAGCCTCGAGTAGAAGTCAATGAGGCTAGTGAAGATTCCGATCACGACGGTGATAATAAAGTAGGTTACAGTTCAGCAGATGAACATGATGACTAATATTGATAAATGTGTGTAAATATTTAGCTAAAAGTTGACTGATCCCATTAGACTTTAATTCTTGCGCAAATGAAGTCTTAGTAAAAATAGTTTTGTATATTTTCCAGATTTGTTTTAACTCGCTGTTTATATTACATACAATATTGTATAATGTATTTATTTTGTTAATTAGACATAAGCATGAAATGTGTTGTAAATATTAAGTATAACAAATACAATAATAATAAGAATGCAATTTCTTTTAATTAAAAATAAATTCTTGGAAGTGCCACTAAGCAGTCGCATGTCTAATGCCCTACACTTTGAATCCTCATCCTAGCGATTACACTACATATACAAATCTCTGATCAGCTATCTATAGGCTTTTGAAATTATTTTCCGTGCAGGATTCAAACCTGCGATACAATGCGGAATCCACTGCGGTATTTTTTTAATTAGGACAACCTATGCCGCCTGCCATTGCTGTTTTAAAAATCTCTTCAAAATATATATTTGGAACAAATAATAACATTGCTGTAATTGTATGCGACCGAACTTCTAAAATGTTCACTAGCCTGGCCTTACAAACTATCAATCTTACCCACCATTTTCCTTATTTACCCGGAAGGGCGCCTGCGCATATACTTGCTACTCACCAAGTGCCAAATGGGCAAATAATATATAATGTGGGAATGATGCAGTGGTGGACTAAGCCTACCAGAGGCCTGGGGCGGCAAAACAGAATGAGGGCCCCCGGTCTTTCCAGTTTATGTAGGTACTAACTTCCGCCCGCGACTTCGACCGCGTGAAATTTCTGGTACCCCGACCCACCCCGTCGCATCGCATCGCCTACCCGCGCTGTTACTTCGTTTTCGCTTAGCGCTCGTTCTTACTTTTTTTAGTCCTCGTCCTAGCTTAATGTTACATACCCTATAGCCTTCCTCAAAAATTGAACTATAAAATGCAAATCCGACTGGTAATGACAGAGATTAGAGCGTTCAAGTAGTCGATAAAAAATAAAATGTGTCTGTAACTAATAGATTAAGCGCATTTTTCTTACTTTAAGCATGTTTATACCCTTCGTAATGTCCGATTCGAATAATTTAAAAAGGAATTTACATGTACTTAATCAACCTTGATCATGAAACTATTTATTTGGATAAGGATTTAATAGGTACTATCTATATGAAAACATCTTCGCAAATAATGCATTATTTTGCAACAAATTTGATTACCATGAAAAAAATTATAGTGAATCAACCTTAAAAGATAGACGTAAGCTATCGCGGACTTTTTTTAGAACTTTTTAAGAGGAACAATTCCATTATACATGATTTTTACCCGTTTACGCAGCGCACGCAACGGAAGCTCTCAAAAGGAAAAAATTTTCCCAGTTTTTACAACATTTTTCATTGATGCTCCGCTCCTATTGATCTTAGTGTGATGTTATATAGCCTATAGCCTTCCTCGATAAATGGGCTATCTAACTAACATACTTTTCAATTCGAACCGGTAGTTCCTGAGATTAGCGCGTTCATCCAACCAAATAAACAAACTCTTTTGCTTTATAAAATAGATTTGTTGTAACATTTTGCGAAAAATGAACAACGAAAAAAAGTGTAACGTGCGTAATAAATAATAATTTATTATACTCTTACCTCCATACTAATAAACGTATTATATCAGGTGAATAGTTACCGATTTCTCTCTTTCAGTCGTCAATAATTTGACTTTCGAAAGAAGAAGACAAAGCGTTGTGTAACTATACAGACGGTATACAACATATATGGGCAACAACCGGCCCGCTGTAAGATATGATCCAGCCCGCGAGACATTTTGAAAAAACCCAATTAAAAAAATATTACATTAGGTACTTATACTCACGGGAGTGACAGTGAGACGGCAAACATCAAATCCTTTGATGTTTGCCGCCCACTCGGCTTGCTCGATCAAATTCTTTGAGGTTTGCCGCCTCACGGGCGACACATCAAAAGATTTATTGCTTCTCAATTATTCTAAACTAGTTTATTCCAGATTATTCCTTCATTTTGCCTAATCCCGGTATGCTCCACCGTGCCATCCGGCGACTGGATGGGAGGACCCGGTGGCCATATCCGGGGGGGTTCGGGCGTCCCCGCAGTCTCCAAATGAGTTCCCCATAGGTTTGGTTATCTCTAGTGTTCCACTTGGATTACTGAGCAGTGCCTCGACAAGTCAACTTTTTCCCCAACAACTACACAAATTATGACCAAAGCAAAGAAAAACAAGGTTAAACAACGGCTGCACTTCCTCCCACTAAAAGTGCACTTCACTAACGTCAGGGGGTTGCACTCCAATCTCGATCCGGTCCATCACCATCTTGAGACTGAGAAGCCGCAACTGTTTTTCCTAACGGAGACGAAGATAACAACCCCGTCGGACGTGGCGTATCTCAACTACCTGGGTTACTCTCTTGAACACAAGTTCAAGAAGCAAGCTGGGGTCTGTGTGTACGTCCGCGATGACATTTGTTGCCGTCGTCTCCGTTGCTTTGAGAAATCGGGTTTTTCTGCCATATGGCTACTTGTGGACACTGGCGTGGAGAAATCTCTCTACATCGGCGTCTACCGATCGCACAGCGGTGACCAGGAGACAACAGCGCTCTTTATCTTCCTCGTGGAGTCGACTGACGTAGCCCAGCAGCGGTACCCAACAGCGAAGCTCATCTTTCTGGGGGACTTCAATGCCCATCATAAAGAGTGGTTGTTCCCGTACCAGAAAACTGACCATGCCGGGTTAGAGGCGCGCAAGTTTGCTTTAACGCTAGATCTAACCCAGATGGTGAATGAGGCAACGCGGGTACCGGATGTTGATGGTCATACACCCAATTGCTTGGACCTTCTGCTGGCATCTGATCCGGACAGTCATTCAGTATCGGTCTCAGCCCCGCTGGGAACGTCTGACCACTGTCTGGTGAAATCCTTATCGACCTGATCTCCTCCAGATGAGAGTCCTAGAGGCACGAGGCGAGTATAGCGATACAAGTCAGCAGACTGGGATGAGATGCGGCACTTTTTTGCGTCTTATCCTTGGCGGCAAGTGTGCTTCTCCTCGGGTGACCCCTCGTGCTGTGCTGACGTGGTTGCGGACGTGATTCGGCAGGGGATGGAGTATTTTATTCCATTCTCCGACATCCCGCTCGGTCACAAATCTCGGCCTTGGTATAATGCAAAATGCGCCCACGCTGAGGCCCGTAAAGAGTCTGCCTACCAAGCCTGGGTCAAGGCCCGCGACCGCAAAGTTAGAGCGCGTAGGGTTCGCGCGAGGAAAAGAGCTTTTAATTCTGCCGCCAAGTTTTGCAAGCGGGTTTTACGTGGGGCACGTTTTGACCATGTCGGACGTATTGGGGCCAAGCTGGCTTCGCACCCTCCGGGTAGTAAACAGTTCTGGTCCTTGTCCAAAGCGGCTGAAGCGAATTTCTGTCGACCCACTTTACCTCCAATGATGAAACCTGATGGGTCGTTGGCTCACTCTGCAGATGAGAAAGCAAATTTATTTGCATCTCTCTTTGCAAGCAATTCACGTTTGGACGCTGGCTCCAAGCAACCACCCACTTTGCCTCATTGTGACTCCTCGATGCCGGAAATCGCAGTTCACATTAAAGAGGTCCGAAGAGTATTGTGCAGTCTAGACGTGAACAAGGCCAGCGGGCCTGACGGCATTCCAGCGAGAGTGTTGAGGCAGTGTGCGCCTGAACTGTCTCCTGTGTTGACACGTTTGTTCCGCCTTTCTCTTAAAAAAAGGACGGTACCAAAATCCTGGAAGCTCGCAAATGTGCAACCAGTGCCCAAAAAGGGCGACCGTGCAGACCCTGCCCATTACCGTCCTATCGCCATTACCTCCATTCTGTGCAAGGTTATGGAAAGGGTACTGAACAGTAAGTTGCTGACCTACCTTGAAAACAATGATCTCCTCAGTGACCGTCAGTATGGCTTTCGCCGGGGGCGGTCAACTGGCGATCTTCTTGTGTATGTCACGCACTGCTGGGGCGAGGCCATCGAGAAACATGGCGAAGCACTTGCTGTATCGCTTGATATCTCGAAGGCCTTTGACAGGGTCTGGCACGCTGGTCTACTCAGCAAGCTTCCTGCTTTTGGCATCCCTGCTGATTTTTGTAGCTGGATATCAGACTTCCTTAGTGAACGGTCGATCAGAGTAGTCGTTGATGGCTGCTCTTCCGACCTTATGGCTATTGATGCCGGAGTTCCTCAGGGGTCTGTTCTCTCTGCAACTCTTTTCCTGCTACACATCAATGACCTACTTCAGTCTGGTATTGTTGGGTACGCAGATGACAGTACAGTTTCAGAGAGATACTTGTCCAGCGCAAAAACCAGCGGGGCCGAAGTTCGTTCCTTGAGAGAGGCCATGGTAGAGCGGACAGATCTGACCTTAAGCCTTGTCTCCCAGTGGGGTGATGATAATCTGGTCTCTTTTAATGCCACCAAAACACAGGCGTCTTTTTACCGCTAAAAGGAGTCGTTTCGATCAAACTCCTACTTTTCGGGGTATATCTGTTCCTGTAACCGATCGGCTCGAGCTGCTAGGCATGGAGTTGACATCATGTCTCAACTTCGGTGCCACCATCGAGTACAAAGCCCAAACTGCGGCCAAGAAGCTGGGCATCCTGAATAGGGTGAAGCGATACTTTACGCCTGGACAGCTTTTAATTCTCTACAAAGCGCAAGTCCGATCCTGCATGGAGTATTGCAGCCACCTTTGGGATGGCTCGGCCAAATACCAACTTGCCGCGCTTGACTCGGTGGAAAGCAGAGCTAAGAGGCTCATTGGCGACGTAAGACTGGTGGATGCCAAGCTTCACAGCTTGGCTCATCGCCGCAAGGTTGCCTGCTTGACGGTCTTCTACAGATTATACTTCGGGGAGTGTGCTCAAGAACTCCACGACCTCATTCCGCCGGCCCCCTTCTATCAGCGGACATCTAGACGCACTGCAGGTTACCATCCTTACCTAGTTGCTATCCCACCAATTCGCACTAAGCGTTTCCAAATGTCTTTTGTGATGCGCACAGCAAAGGAGTGGAACTCTCTGCCTGCGTCTGTGTTTCCGAATGCATACAACCCCGATCTCTTCAAAGTGAGAGTGAACAGGCTTCTTTTGGGTAAGCTCGCTCCATCGTCGACTTTGTCTCTGTCATCTCTGACCTAGACTAGAGTCAAGAGCAAACCTATCTCAAATAAAAAAAATATAAGTGGGTGGATGGCCCGAATGTTAGTTCAGTTCTATTTCAGCTACCGAGGTGATAACTTGGACAAGCGATATCCTAGCGAACTGCTCGAGCCGTCAACTTGCTTTGTGACTTTGTGTGCATCTTGAGTGGTTACCAACTATAGTTTGTTATTAAGTTTATTGAACGAAAAGTAAACAAAAATGATGTCTGGTGGAAAGAAACGAAAAGTAGATACAGAGGGTCGCCAGTTTCAAGAAAAATGGACTGAAGAATTCTTTTTTATCTTGCACAATGGTAAGCCTATTTGTTTGCTGTGCCTGTGTAATTAATCCATTTCAGTAATGAAATAATTCAATATAAAGAGGCATTACTCAACTAAGCATGCTACGCTGCACTCACTGGCAGGACAATTAAGAACAGACAAAATCCAGAAGCTTACCGCAAATTTGGAAAAACAGCAACAAATGTTTCATAAACAAAGAACACAACTTGATAATGTTGTGAAAGCTAGTTTTATAGTTAGCTCAAAATTGGCAAAGGCATTAAAACCATTTGCCGAAGGAGAATTTATCAAGGAGTGTATGTTAGAAGTTTGCAGTATTTTGTGTCCTGAAAAGAAAAATGAATTTGAAAAAATTAGCTTGTCAAGACGAACTATTGTTCGACGTATAGAAATGATGGCTAATGATATAAAAACAACATTGACTGACCGTATGGCTGGTTTTGAATCATTTTCCATAGCATTAGACGAGAGCACCGATCTGTCTGACACAGCTCAACTGGCTATATTTATTCGAGGTGTTGATAAGGAGTTCACTGTTACTGAGGAATTGCTCGCTTTACAGCCGCTTAAAGGAACCACTACAGGAGAGGATATTTTTATTAAAGTTCAAAAGGTATTCACAAGTTTTGGCTTGCCATGGTCAAAATGAATTGGAGTATGCACTGATGGTGCACCTTCTATGATCGGCTTACGTAAAGGTTTCATTGGAATTTTGAATGAAAAAGCAACAGAATTAAATGTGCAAAAAGATGATTTGATAGTCCTTCATTGCATTATCCACCAACAGAACTTGTGTTCTAAGTCCATTCGACTCCAGAATGTTATGAATGTGGTAGTAAAAACCATCAACTTTATTCGATCCCGAGGGCTTAACCATCGTCAGTTCAAGGCGTTTTTGGATGAAATATCAGCTGAATATAACGACGTAACATATTATTGTGAAGTCAAATGGCTGAGCAAAGGAAAAATGTTGAAACGGTTTTACGAGCTTAGAAATGAGATAGTAGACTTTATGAAAATAAAAAAATAAACCATTAACTGAATTAAGTGACCCAAAATGGATATGTGACTTAGCATTTCTGACCGATCTTACAGGTTATTTGAATGATTTAAATTTGAAACTTCAAAAACAACGACAGTTAGTAAATGATTTGTACAGCCATTTGAAAGCGTTTCAGATCAAACTACGCTTGTGGCAGTCACAGATGATGTCTGGTAACAGTTACCATTTCAACACGTTCTCTGCGTATGAAAATATTGCTTATGCTCAATATGCTGAAGAACTCAAGTTACTGTCGGAACAATTTTCGAACAGATTTAGTGACTTCAAAAACATGGAAGACTGTTTCAGTTTATTTGCTACTCCTACAAAATGTAATGTACAAAATGTTTCAATACACTTACAAATGGAGTTGATCGAGATTCAAGAAAACTCACTCCTAAAATCTAAATTTGAAGACGTAGAGTTGTGCGATTTCTACAAAAAATACCTAGAAGAAGACAATTTTCCGCAGCTTAGAAAATTCGCAAGAAGATTGTTTTGTGCGTTTGGCAGTACTTATAAATGCGAACAGTTCTTTTCATTGATGAAAGTTAATAAATCAACACATCGTACAAGACTGACTGACGATAATTTGGAAAATTCTTTACGTCTTTGTATCAGTGGAATTAATCCAAATATCGATGGATTAGTTTCCCAAATTCAAGCTCAAGAGTCTCATTGATTTCGGTGTATTTAACTTTTTAACGATTTAATTATAATGTACCATTTTTTTAAATTTCATTTCATTTCGTTATTTTAATAAATTGTACTTTAATAACATTGTCGTATTATTTCATGTCTAATATCTATCGCAAAAAATATTATCACTACTTTAAAATGCACCAAGTACTTTTAAACGCGGCCCGCGAACGTATTTGCACGCTAAAGTTTGACCCTCAACATGTCAAAGGTTGCCCATACCTGGTAGGTATACAACGTTTATTAGTAAGAAGGTTAACAGTTGACAGTGTGACTGACACTGGCATGGCAACCATCAGGGATTTTAATTTTGATAACACCAAAAATGTTGTACTAAGACTTGCTTGTACCAATGTATAGAGAAATTGAATTCTTTAATCTTTTTAATTACACACCGACTAAATCTGTGACTTGGCCAAAAAATTCGACTAATTAGTGACAAAATTTGAAAGAAAACAGATCTTAGCTAGGTGCCCTAGTTTTTGAGATATAAATGTGGCCAAGCTGAGGAGATGCTTTCCAGATCGGCCACCTATAAACCCTTAAAACTTTTGAACCAGCGACCGACAAATTCTGATATTTGGTGACAAGGAGACGTTGATTAAATGTATGGGGATTGATACTAAAGTAATTGAAAATTTAAACAGCCTTCTGAGCTATTAGGCTGAAAGACGGTAATTATTTTGATGTCTTTGAACATTTTTTTTTACAGCCGCCCGTTTTTTTTTTTAAAAACAAGTGTTTGTGTAAGTGCAAAATAAAATGCTTACATCACCAACTATAAACGTTATTTATATTTTAGGGTTTGCAACCCTGTGGCAAATGACGTGACAATGACAGTGTCACTGTCATCGTGTTTTGGTGTTTTTTTATTTTGTCATTCTGACATTAACAGATTTGACCTTTTTCGACACGTTTTGATATTGCATTGTCATGATAATCAATACTTTTTGTCTCCATTTTATGGATCTGCAGCTAAAATTATAATAAAATTTCAAAGTATTTAATAGAAACGGAAACTTTAGCCATATTTAAAATAATTATATTGCATAGAAATTATTACATAAAAGCTATGTGCGTTTTGTTTGTACTGAAACATTTATCAGATCTTTTTTACAAAAACAGGCGCCTGAAAAAATCATATAATCGAGTAGCATAGTAAGCTTTCTAATAAGGTACCTACATCACATAAGTTTAAAAATCTTCCGAATATTATACCACTTTTAACATTTCCTTTCGACTAATTTTTTGTGTTATCAAAATTAAAATCCCCGATGGTGGCCATGCCAGTGTTAAAAGTTACTCTGTCGATTTATTTACACTTATTTTGTAAGAGCGTGCGAAGAGAGTTTGAAAATTTTAGCACCCTACTTATTTTTTGCATACGTACGAGCCGGCCAACTCGAAACTAGATCTTACTGAACATATTTTGACTTTGTTTGGGATTTGATTAAAGAATACCTCTCATGATTTAGGGGCTAGAGGCGGACCACCCCCTAAGTCCGCCAGTGGAATGATGTAACTTGCTACTTTTATGTTGAAGCTGTAGCAGCTTAAACATATTATGAAATACAATGTTCTCCGCCCTTGCACGCTGTCCAAACCTTGTTGCGAATGAATGTGCACATCAGTGCTTTGCACCTTTTGAAAATATAAGACAACCTACATTACTGTTTTGTGATACAAGATAACAGGCAGTTAAAGTAGACCCCACCACACCAGCAAGAAGATTAACATAACATAACACCACGCCTTGTTTTCCCCGAAGGGTTAGGCAGAGGTGTACCTATAGTACACCCACATTTCGCCAGTTATGTTTAAGTTCTATGTAATAGGGGGCGAGCCTATTAATAAAGATTAATAAAAAGCCATAAAAAGTTATTAAATAACTATATTATTTACATTAGATGAATAACGCCATTATACAGTTTTAAACACCATGAATTATGAAAATATAAATTGTCCATCAATTTATTTAATACATTCGTTAGTAAATCACATTAAAATATAGGCCAGATAAAGTTAATCTGATTTCGTTTCCACTTTATTCTGTCGCCATTTTTGTTCCTGTAATTGACAAATATGAATTTTGAATTTCTAGGTTATCCGTTAATCACACACACAAATATAAATACCACTACATAACACATAATGACATGCAACCAAGCATAGAGAAAACAAAGTTAATAATGAATTAGTATAAATAACTAAATACCAGGTAAACGCTAAGGAATGTAGGTAGGTATCTTTTTTTTCTCTAGCCTAAGCCACAGAAAAAGAAATAACCCTCGGTATAAAAGAGATCAAGACACACCCGTTCCTAATGCTATGGCTACACTGTAGCGATAACGCGAACTATAGTTCGCGCGGTCTCTATTGTACAGCGAGACGTCGAGCGGTGTGTGAAAGAGAGCGTGCGAAGTGTAATTCGCGTTATCGCGACAGTGTAGCCGTAGCATAATTCAATTGCGCTATTAGGACAAGTTCCGGGTATAAGATACACCCAGTTTCGCTCATAAACGAGGTATTAATTCTTTTTCAGTGCGTGAGCCGAGCGCACGACCCAAAGTGCGCCCCGCTGTACACTACAATATAAAGAGCATACAGCAAAACAATAGAATAAACATAAATCTAAAGGAAACCCAACAAAACTGAATACCAAAACGTACACAAATATTTACATATTTACTTAACATAGATAAATACATACTTTAAAGAATATCCAGTTCAATACATATATTTATCTATGTCGTCAACACTTGCCCAAACCGTTAGGTAGTACTTACCAGCACCTTGCTCACATGGATAATTCAAGCTCTTGAATTATTCAGATCCTGACAATATTTCCTTGCCAAAAGTAACAGATTGTACTATAAGTATTATAATTAATATTATAAATTTGTACTTAACTACTTCTTTGATATTGTTAAGTGAAATGTTTTGAAGTCTACAAGATTTAGTTCATGAATCAACTTCATTAAGTCGAATTATTTGAAGTCAATTGTTTTGATTGCCATAGTAAGTCTACTTTTCAATTAGCTTTATTAATATGCGGCTGATACTGTTCAGACAAGAAAATAAACAAGACGTAACTGACAAACAATATCAAACTTGACCTGCAACCTTCTAACCCATAAGCTTCCACTCTGACATAATCAATCGTTTTAATACATAGTCGAAAAGCTTGCATTGAAATCAATAGCCAATAGAAATAATATAGGTACACTATGGCCTTGTAGCATTTGCAATCAGGTAACAAGTCGGATATTATTTTACTAGAGATTCACCGTACGATAAAGTAAACACGAGCGATTAGGTCAGATTAGGAAGTTCAAATTGCGCTAATAAGTGATACATCATGCACGTACCAATACGGCGAGCTCATTGGATAGACGGTAGGCAATTGCACGTAATTTGTACCGTAGCTTCAAACCTCCTTGCATTTTCTTGTGCAAGGTCTCGTATATTGTGTACATGTTGAAAGAGTGCAATGTAAGAAACAAAGCCGCCAGGTAAGATATCTGTCGAATGGTGCAAACAAAATACATATAAAAATAAATGTCAAAATGCAAACATCGCTGAAAAACAAATTTATTCATCAATGCATTCAAATAAATAACATCCATTACAAATAAGAGCTAAAACAACCGTTATAAATTAATCGAATATACAAAGCATAAGTACAACATTATCACTAAATTACGAATAGTTTATTGTTTGATCAAGGCACGAAATATTCACTCTGTTGTGTAGGTACATAGCCTGTCCAGGTCCACTTCATAATCTGGTGTCATAAAACATTTCTATCGTACTTCGATTTACCTGTTACGTATTATTTATAATTGTTGTGATATCGGTGTTTCACAACAAAGCGATAAGCAATAGGTATTCAGGTGGGTACCTTCAGTACCTTGCATTAATTCCAACATAAAAGTAAGGGTGAAGCCAGACGAGCGTAATTTTTTGAGTTGTGAGTCGCGTAATTTCTGCTCGGCAGAAATTCTGTTGTGCCGCCAGACGAGCGTAATTTATTCAGTAGCTTTTCAACGCTGGTACTGGGTGTTTGTGTAGTGCAATGGCCAGTTGTTACTTTTCTCCACATTAGTGAAATTGTTCCAATCTTCGAAACAATTTTCTGCAATCTCTTGCCAAGCGCTCTGTTTTAAAAACTTGTAACTATACGACGTTTCTGATAAATTCCACAGACAAGGCCGTTGTTCGACTTCAATTATCAATTTTTCCGTGTCTACAAACATTGTGACAAAGAAATTAACGTATTAATTCCCACGCGTTCCGTGATTGACTGTCGATTCCTCGCCCCCCTCTCGCCGCGAACACAATTCTGCCGGGATTGTGCGCGTGAATCGGCAGACAACTCATTTTGCGTCGCCGTGTGAACGAAACAGGATGTTTGTATGAAACGGAATGTAGCAGAAATTACGCGACTCATAACTCAAAAAATTACGCTCGTCTGTCTTCACCCTAACAGTTAATCAGCGTTGTTTAGAATATGACTAGTCCTGTTACAAGACAAGATTAATAACACACTAATATAATAATAACCATTATTTATTACTTTAGGACGGCGCATCTAATTATAATCTATATCTAGATTTACTACCAACTTATATTTACATGTCCATCATTTACATGCTTGTTATAATTAAAATGAAATTCTTATTTGCCTAGAGACCCTTGTAAAAAGATTTGGACTAATAGTGTGATGTCGTTGGCATTTCCATTATGTATGGATCAATTTATGATCTATAAACCCACAACACAAAGGATTATTTCAAATGAACTATTTGTGCCTTTCACTACACACAATAACTGAATTCACATACAGTATGATCAGATCCATAAAAATAGTATAAAAAGCTACAGTATCACAAGTGAGAAGTGAAAATATTTTACAACTTGCTTTTCTTTTGCTATATGTCCTGAACAGGTTTCATACAAATAAAATAATATAAAATGCAATTCAATATTTCACTTGGAGATAAGAAATGCATATATTTTAATAAGAAAAAAATGTTATACAGTGTGAGTCTTTATAATGTGCATATATCGAAATGAGGGAAACTATGCTTAATTTTATTGACGGAAAAAATATTTTATAAATCTAAAAAAAAAAAAAAACAAAATATGACTTTTTTAAATTCTTGTTCGCTGCTTTGACCCCTGTGTAAACAAAACGGTATAACTTTTAAACAACGATCTATCACGATAAAACAAATTCAGTAATGATTGGAAATAACAGGGCGTCCTCAAAAAATAAAAAAAATAAAATATTTTGTATTACTTAATATCACCACAATCGATCAATCGCCAAATCTATAAGAGATCAATAAATGACGCGTCTGGAGGGCCTTTCTTTAACAGATGATAGAAAATGTTGTGATTGAGTTATAAACGTGGTATTTTTACTTTTAGAAAGCTAATACGATGTAGAATAATTGAAAGTAATAAAAAAGGTAAGTAATACGGGCTTTTATAAAGACATTTTACAATTATTGTAAAAATTGATGAAAAAATACCCGATTTTTTGTTAAAAAACAGCTTAATTCTCAATTGAAGGCAATTTTTGTTCTTTAATTTTTATTTTATGATTACTGAATTTGTTTTATCGTGATAGATGGTTAAGTTTAAAAGTTATACCGTTTTGTTTACACAGGGGTCACAGCAGCGAACAAGAATTTTAAAAAAGCTATAACATTTTTTTTTAAAGATTTTTTAAAATATTTTTTCCTTTGATAAAATTAAGCATAGTTTCCCTCATTTCGATATGTGCACATGAAGACTCACACTGTATAAAAGCTAAGGACACATCGCCACCGATAAATAATGACCAGCTAAATGTCATTAGAAAGGTCGGATCATACACGATGATATAAAAAACACTCTGTAGTATTAGACCCAAAGATAGGAACTAAGGATCAAATGCAGCAAAGGAATGGTACATCAAATGCAGCAAAGGAATGGTACGTCAAATCAAAGAAAATGACATTATTAAGGCTCGTGCACACTTGGGTGGGCCGCGTCGCAACGCAAGGCGTTGCAAACATTCTCCTTCATCACTTTCGTATATCTTTTATGAACCAACGCACACTATAGGCGGGCCGCACCGCACTTTTTTATATGAAAATGCGTTGCGGCTGTAATGTTCGCTTGGCTTGATAATTTTCAGAAAGCATCAACTTTTTTTTAATAAAATAACATACGTTTTTGTTTAACTAAAACTTTTTCTCACAACTATTTTAGACTAACTTTCATCTTAACGAAATCATAGCCACGAAAAGAGCTTTACAATGACATGTCTGGCTCATATTTAGGGGTGGTGACATTTTGTTATAAAATTCAATCTGCCAAATGAAACAATGCTTTTAAAACAAACATAACTACTTTTGTAGTGCTCAGAACAGGAATATCAAAACATGCTCAAATAAATAGTATCTAAGTAACTCATGCAAACACTTTCATATTGTTACTTTTTTATAATCGTTGTTTAATTTGCTATATTAACGTTCTAGATAACTTTTTTAACTCGTAAACTTAAATGGTTTTTCTGCAGTAGGTACTTAATTGCACGTAGGTGTTGATGCACATAACCTTGCACAAGGATATGCTATAGTTGTATCATTTTCATCCATTTTATTACACAATAACATTTACAATCCACAATGCTCCTGAATTATGTCAATAGAGCAAAATATATCAGTATCAGTAGGTATTGAAGGAAGCAAGTGAAAACAGTCCTACTATGCGAGCTATATCTGCGAAGCTATCAGCAAAAGCTAATGTTTAGGTACCCAAAGAAATGCATCCTTTTAAACAACGTTTATAAGCAAAACCTTAAAAGCAAAACAGAAAATACATTTTTGGCACAAAATTTGTTCGTATTTCAAAATATTACATACTTAAATGATTTAATAAACGCAATAATTATTTTATATTTTAATATAAATACATAAATATGTACAGATAAAACCCTTTAATCTAAATAATTTAAAGACTCCGTATAAAAACGAATAGGTATAAAATGAAGTCCAGTTATTTACTGAAAATAGAAAAGTACACATAATAAATAATATAAACTAGCTTCACATTATTTACAGATATTAATATTTTTGTTAGAGTGTTAGACAGAGGCATACTTAGGATTAAGTCAATTATAATAAGTATAAGTATTCTGACAAAAATATTATTTTTGTTGTTTTGTGTCATCGCGCACGAACAGGCGAGGTTTAATAGGTTACTAAATTGATGAATTAAGAAATATATTCAAATGAAGTTTCGTGGAAAGTAAAATTATTACAATATTTTGTAAATTGTACGCCTACCTGTGTCAGTCGTAAGTCGGTACTTAAAAAAATTAATAGTATTCGTACATGCTGTTAATTTTTAATTAGTCCCTCGATCTTATACTGGTCGCGCGCGGCTATATGAAGATAACAATATAGAGATAAATATAAAATAATTAGACTTCGAAGAATTCTACGAAACACCAAATAAAATAATTATAAAATCTAAGGTTCTACAAACTATGATGGAACAAATTGGTCCACGGGTCCAAAACATCCAACACTAAGAATGCATTCGAATATCTTTCGATCTATAAATAGCTCTGATAGGCAAATATGTAATAAAACGGCTGCACTCTAGAATAGCTTCGTAAAAGTGCTCGATTATAGGAACGTTACTGACTTTATATCCATTTACAACACTAATCAACAAGATTTAATATTAGTCTCTAAAGATTTATTATTCTAAGGTGCAAAGTGTGAAAAATAAGGTTTTCGAATAGACTATCATCCGGTTTAAGAAAGGCTATAAATCACCGCAAAAAATATCTAAGAGACCGTCACACTCCTTTTATAATTGCTGTGGTTGGCTGGCTGAAACAACAATAGCCAAACAAATCATATGGCATTTGCCAATCTATCAACTTTTAGCGTTGAATTAGCCTTTCAGAAAACGAGTGTAACTATTCTGTAAATAAATGAAACGAGACTAAAACTTATCAGAGCTAGATTTTTGTGTCTGCTTTCAGACAGTCATACTTCAGACATTCGTTTTCGTGGAATTTATCTTGACTTCAACGTAAAGTTGTTCCGAGATCTATCAACGTAAAAACATTTTAAGAACAATTTATTCAATATACACGCTGCTTTTTTCTTGGCTAGGGAGCTGCCACGATAGTGTTGTGCTCATCATTATGAACAACTTTTACTATGGGACCAAATCTGAAATCGCGAAATAAAAATCAGCAGTTCCCTACATTTTGACGAGTTATGCGAACATAAATGTAGGGAACAACTAATTTTTTTTTCGCGATTTCAGGTTGGGCCCATAGTAAAAGTTGTTCATAATGATAAGTACAACACTATCGTGGCAGCTCCTTAGCCCATAAAAAAGCAGCGGGTATAATAAGCAAACCAATTAAGATTGTCTGAAAGCATATTAACTGAGCGGCATTTGATTGTGTCATTCTTGAGATTTAATAGCTATAATCGCTAATATGACATAAACCAAATACTTTCCGTAATTTAATTATCTACTTATAGCATTTAAACTGAAGACAATATTTTCCTGATATTCTGAGTCTAACACTTCTATCAGTAATTTATTAATGAAATTAAATTATTGTATAACGACGTGTGCGTAAGCGTACCTGCTGTCAAAAGTGACAGTAACAGTTGAATGTTTTTTATGAACAGGCACAGGAACGCCCGTCTTCAGTCTACATGCTGAAAGGTCTACATGTCTACGTCACTACATCACACAGCGTGCGGCGCGCGTCAGGCGCATTGCGTTGTCCAATCGTTTCAGTTCCACTGTACCTGCTCGTTGAGTTTCTGAGGAATCACGATGAGCGTCGTCGCGAAGTTCCCGATGCCAATCGTCAGGAATGATAAACTTAATGCTGGGATCTGTTGTCGGTTTGTTATAGGACATGCGTTTTATATATTGTTTTATTATGATTTAGTATTAGGTAGTCTGTGTGTTTCGATACATTTATTTTCTGTAGACTTTGTACCCCTTTTGTTCTCAGAGATATGAAAGACTACATATTTACAAAGTTAAATGCATTAATTTGAACGAACAAAAACAGACAGAAAATCGCCACCACTACAATTATCTTTTCTATTGTTTGACTATGTTAAACTGAGAACGGCTAATGACTTCTGATTGAAAACCTCGAGTAGAATTACTTAACGACTGTTTTTAAGTCAGCTCTCTAAATACCATTAATTTGCTTAATTAATGTTATAGCAAGGGGAAAAACTATTATGGCCCTAGCTAAAAAGAATAAACTGATGTGACAAAGCGGCGACATTGAAGTATTAGACGAAGTCTTAACACTATTTCCTGACATTTCCTATCCATTATTGCTCGAGTTATTAAGTAACTAATCTCTAGTAAACGAGTATCAGACTTAGAGTAGAAGTAATAAATGGAAATATAATCAAGTACATACCTGCCATGTGGCATCCGGGTGATAACTGAGATTGTACAATGTGTAAGCAATGTATAGTTGGAACACGTATCCACCAAATAAGAATGGCAGCAGATACGAGAGCCCTCGCCACATCCACGAGTGGAATCCTTCTATTGTTATGTCCATGTTATGTCGCGCTCCCAAAGCCTTTAGCCTGTACAGTACCCCACTTTGATATCTGAACTGCATGTATTGGACTACACCTGCAAAAAAATAATGTAAAGCATTATTAATAAATAATAAGACATAAAAATGAATCTTTTTAAGGAGAATAATTAGACGGATATGTAAGCTTATGAGCTTCAATTGTAAATCAATTAAAAGATCGGTTGATTACGTAAGAGAATTATGTTTAACGTCGGATGTGATTGCACTACAAAGAGACTTGGTTGCTATCACATGATCTGGCATAACTGAACACCATCTGCCCCGGCTTCGGTTCTACAGGCGTCTCGGCCACTGAATCGTTTGAGTTGCTGCTTGGTCGACCATATGGGGGAGTGGCCTTGCTATGGAGAACCAGTGCGTTTGATAGTGTTTCGGTCATACAGTGTAACAGCGTAAGATTGGTCGCGATTAAGGTAGTTATTGAGAACCGAGAAATTCTTATATTTTCGGTGTACATGCCCGTGTGTAACATTAATAATTTAAGTGAGTTCGCCGACTGTTTTGCTGAAATAAATGCAATTGTGGAATGTAATAATGTGGAAAATGTGTTTGTGCTGGGAGATTTGACCCGGGTGAGTTATTCGGTAATGAATTATTAAAGTTTTGTTGTAATTGTCATTTAACCTGTGCTGATATTGACATACTTGGTAGAAGTTCAGACACCTATACGCACATGAATGACTCAAACGGGTGCGTTAGATATGGTTGGATCACTGCTTGGTAACAAGTGTTACTAAGTGTTCTATTTTGAAAGTAAATGTTATTAATAATGATGTGTCTTGGTCTGACCATTTCCCCTGGAAATTACGTGTAATTTTAATGTGTTAGTGACGAAATATAGTAATAATAATAATAATAACAGGGCAGCATGTGGCGAGCTGCTGGGCAGTAGCGACCCCACGTACCCTATCTCCCGGGAGAAGTCATGTTCCTCATCTCTGGCTTGCCTTTATTGGCCGGCTGGAGTGAACACTGACGAGAATTGACCTCCCACCTCATTCTTGCCTTTATTGGCTGGCTTGAGTAGAGATTCGCAAGAGCAAACGTGCTCGGAGGAAGGAAGTAGTCCAGTAAGATGCTGGTAGGGATCTTGACCGTACTTCCGGGATTGTCCTGATAGCCGTGGAATACCTCTCCACTCCTCTTAAGCACCTCAAGACATGTTGCCCCCTTGTCGCTACGACACTATGTGCTAGCGACCGTTTCCGGGGGCCCATTGTTGAGTGTGCAAGTCACCCCCTGCCATTTTATCCGTGTATTGTATTTATCACACATTGGTCAGGCAGGGGCCATAGTCCTTCCATAGTTTTAGATAACCAGTCCACTTTAGCCATCCAAACCCATAGCCCAATTTTTTTTTGTCTCCATATTCTGCAATAGTCCTACACCATCCGGGGATTGTCCTTGGGTGCACTTGCATAGTACGCACAGGGATAATCGTCGGTTAGTGCCTCATTTCCATTGAAAGCGTCTAACGGGCCTCTGCGAGTTGGCTTCGGCCCCTCATATGCCTTCTAAAGGTCCGGGACCCTGGGGTCCCGAGAAATATCAAAAAAAAAAAAAAATAATAAAACTTTATTATCAGACACAATTAGTCCATACATTACAAAAAAAAATAAATAAATTAAACAACAAAATACACATCAAATGAAATACACATGCACATTATATAAAAAATAAAAACAAATACATACACAATTATTTAATGTATTGGAATGACGCTCTGTGAGTCGTCATCCAATGCCACATTATGGGGCTGTCCATCCTGCTGGCCACAATAGCCAACAGATTGTTGGGACTATCGCGCACTCGCCGCATCAGGGACGCTATACGCAAACGCATAAGCGCGTAAAAATCCGGCACACCGGTTTCCGCGAACATCCCCGACGCACTGCAAAAGCGCGGTAGCCCCAACATCACTCTGAAGGCATTATTATATTGGACTCGCAGAGCACTGTACGAGCTTTTTGTATAACTGACCCATAGGGCGCACGTGTACAGAGACTGGCAATATGCCCTAAAGAGTGTAATTTTTACCTCTTCTGTACATCGTGCAAACCTACGGGCCAGCATGTTACACCTAACTGCCAATGCTCTGCGTTCCCTCTCCAAGTCCGTATCATCGGACAAACTGTCGGTCACCCAGTGTCCCAGGTACTTGAACCGTGTCACTCTGGTAAGCGGGACGCCCCCTAAGGTGACTGGCGGGACAGTGTCATAACATTTGTTACCCGCCTTAAAGACCAAGAGCTCACTCTTGGTTGCATTGTACCTGAGACCATGGGCCACCGCATAGTCCTCACAGATACGGAGAAGCCTCCTCAGCGCACTGATCGATGGGCTCAGCAACACCATATCGTCCGCGTAGCTGATATTATTAATGCAGTGTCCATCAATGGAGCATCCGATGTTAGTGTTGCTGAGCTCACATATCAGTTGGTTTACATACAGGTTGAAAAGCTTGGGAGAGCTGAGTCCCCCCTGCCTCACCCCGCACTCCAACCCGTATGCATCTGACAGGACACCCGCCCACTTTACATAATTGTACTGGTTGTTATACCAGTACTTCAGAATATCAACCAGATCTCTTGGGAGGTTGGTGTCCTGCGATAGTTTCCTCCATAGGCAGTCGTAAGACACTGTAATAAAAGAGTAGTGCCAAATAAAATAATTTGGGGAACTAGAAATTCTGAACAAATACGTCACTACTCTGATTTTTGTCATGAGGCCCTCTGTGATATTGATTTTCCTAGTCAGTTTATGAAATGTAGTGATAAGTTATGTAATAAAGAACAACACAGATTACTAATTAACAGTACCTACGAGGAGGGATCAAAAAGTAGTGAGAACGTCATACTCCTTGGTAAGAAAAAAAATAAATACTGACAGGCATAGAGCTCAGATACATATTTTTGATATTAAGAAAGAAAAAAATCTTCGATTCTCTTTTGTTTTTTTCTGAATGTAGTCATTTGTTTGCTTCGTGTCGGAACGTGTTCTCGAAAATGGAGAAAAACGAAGTGCGAGCCGTTATTAAATACCTCTGTTTAAAAAAGTTAACGACGCAAGAGATTCATTGCGTTTTGGAGGCAACATTAGGAGAGTCTGCTCCGCGGTATTCCACTGTCGCAAGGTGGGCTTCTCAATTTCGAGTAGGGAGAACGAGCACGGAAGACGAACATCGTTGCGGCCGTCCATCGACGTCAGTCACCCAAGAAAATGTTGCGAAAGTCGAGAAAATTGTATTGAGCGATCAAAGAGTAACCATCCGATACTTAATTCAAGAAACGGGCATTTCATATGGAAGTATTCAATCCATATTGAAACAATCTTTGAATATGAGAAAAGTCTCCGCAAGATGGGTGCCGAGAATGTTAACCGACAGTCAGAAACAAAATCGACTTGACATTTCGAAGATATTGTTGGACAAGTTTCAAGAAGATTCTGAAAACTTTTTGTCTCGTTTCGTAACAATGGACGAAACATGGGTCCATCATTTTGATCCCGAGACAAAACAGCAATCTTCGCAATGGAAACGCCATCATCACCGAACCCGAAGAAGTTTCGTGCCGTGGCATCGGCTGGCAAGGTTATGGCCTCAATATTTTGGGACTTAGAAGGGATATTGTTGATTGATTACCTGGAGCGTGGAACCACTATTACAGGCCAATATTATGCAGCTTAAATTCCCAAGTTGAGGAATGCCATCAAAGAGAAAAGGAGAGGGAAACTTCGAAGGGGCGTGCTGTTTCATCACGACAACGCACCCGCGCACAGGTCGGCAGTTGCGATGGCTGCCATTCAGCAAGCTGGCTTCGAATTGGTTGACCACCCCCCTTATTCACCAGATCTGGCGCCTAGCGATTTTTATCTGTTCCCCAAATTGAAAGAATACTTAAGGGGAAACAGGTACGAAGACGATAACGAGGTGATGGATGCCGTGGAGAGCTTTTTGCAGGAACAAGACAAAACATTTTTTTTGAAAGGGATTTAAGCCTTGGAAAAGCGCTGGACTCGGTGTGTAGAGAGACTCGGAGACTATGTAGAAAACAAATAAATTATTATGTTATCAATAGTCATTATATTCTATCTCATTCTCACTACTTTTTGATCCCTCCTCGTACTAAAAACTGTATTAGAAGTTTAAATTCGAAATAGGCAGCGCTACCTGCAAAGAATCGGGTTTCTTTAGGTTTTAAGCCCGGGCCCCAGTTTCGCGAAGTCAAATAAATTTCAAGTCCCGTCCGGATTAGAGAGTAGGGGAAAAAATCGTGTTGTACTTCGTAGCACGGCCATGAACGCATTCATTTTAACTTTAGATGGTAATAAAATCCTTTTAATTTGTACTATTTTATATCACTAATTAGAAATACTCCTATTTCATTACTGATAAATTGTCATAAATTGTTAGAAAAGCAAAAAACATTTTCTGCCTATAAATAGGTATGTGATTTGTATACTTGACACTAGATGGCGTTAAATGTAAAAATTAAGAATATACGTTCAAACAATAATAAAAATATACGGCCGTTTGTTTTTTTTTTTTGCAATTTTTTCATTGTACTCCAGCTGTTACCCGCGGGTTCGCCCGTGTGTAAATATTGATAATAAAACTTTTTTCATGCAGGAATAAGATGTTTTTCCGGGAAAAAAGTACTCAGACCATAAACTATCCCCGTACAAAAAAAAAATAATTCATTGGTTCCTTTCGACGTAAAAGAAGGACAAACAAACAAACACACTTTCACATTATTATAATATTAGTATGGAAATGTGGATATGGATTAAAAACAACAAAAGACATAAAAAAAAATCCATATAATTCGAAAATATTAATTTTAGTTCCTCCAGAGACACAGATAACGGTCTTTCGCGTTTCATTATAGTAAATGAACTAAAAATATTATAATCGTAAGATAATACTAGAGGGTAGAACGAGAAAAGTTATCTTCTTCGTTAAGAAAAATTATTCATTATTTGTTGTAAATATGAAAGTAATCCCAATGATTTTATGTAAATATTTTCGCGCATGTTTATTATGCTAAACAAATGTAGCTATCTAGTATGTTATTTTGTGTAAGTAATTTTATTTTTTTGCATTTAATGTCATCTAGTGTCAAGTATAAAAATCATATAAGTATAGGCTTATAGGCAGAAAATGTTTTTCTAACAATTTACGACTTTACCAGTAATGAAATAGGAGTACATAATGAGTAAAAATTTTTAGGCATGCTCCCGTTTCATCAACTTCTATGCCAGCTGGAATTTTAGCGTGGTCGTGCTGGGCAGGAATCTTGCCAGCACGACCTGTATATCTACGATAATTGAGAGGTATAAAATTTCTAATTAGTGGTAGGTATAAAATATAAGGATATAATTAGGTGTAGGTATAATTATAAGGATTTTATTACCATCTAAAGTTATAATGAATACGTTCATGGTCGTGCTATGAAGTACAACACAAAAAATCACGTTTCATGCTACGACCTTTAGAATTACGCAATCTTTTCTAGTGACGTTTGAGTACTGACCACGAGATTCGCCTACACATCACATCGAGTAATTTTGCGTTACCAATCTGCCAGTCTAGTACAGTGGTTATGACATTACCTCAGTCATGGTCAGCGAGAGGACAATTTTGTTTAGATTACCTAAAGCATTACGAGCGTTCATGAAAATTAGCATTTACGAGTAGTAATGTATGGCTATTTTGTTGTACAGTATTCAGGAAACCAATTGCAGGCATCGTGATACATGTAAAATGTCTAAAGAAGTAAGATTTATTCAATGAAACGAAAGAACAGAAGAAAGCCTTTCCAACGGAGTGTCAAACAATGGGTAGTTAACATCAAACAAAATTCATTAAATTTCGTACATACAAAAGCAAACACGCCGAAAGTATTAACATTACAATAAAAGACAAAAACATAGAAGAAACAGACAGTATTAAATTCTTAGGTATAACTGTAGACAAATTTTGTAATTGGAAAGAACACATTAACACCGTATGCAGTAAACTAAATAGATTTGTGTATGCATTAAGAAAGCTTCGTATTGTGTCAGACGAAAAAACAGCCCGCATAGCATATAGTGGGTATGTTGAATCAATATTAAGATACGGTCTAATAATATGGGGCAATTCAACAGACAATGATAAGACATTTATTGTACAGAAGAAATGTGTACGAGCTATATGCAGTGTCGGTCCACTTGAATCTTGTAGGCCTTTATTCAAAAAACTAAAACTATTGACCTTGACCGGCATGTACTTGTTTGAAGTATCGGTTTTTGTGAGAAAACATAATGAATTCTTTAGATTCAAAGGTGAAAATTACACTAAACAGAGACCAAGAGATGCAACAAAAATTTTAGTTCCTTTTTGTAATACAAATCTAATTAAAAAGAATGTTTATCATATGTGCATAACAATTTTTAATAAATTACCTAAGATCATAAGGGAGCTCCCATTTAAATATTTTAAAATTAAACTGCGTCAATGGCTAATAGAAAATTGTTTTTATAGTTTACAAGAATTTCTACAACATAAATAAATTTTATTTATTTTTATTTTAAGCTTCCTAATGTTTTATGGCGTATCTATTTATTATCTTAACTTTAAAGAATTTTTGTTGGGTAGGTACATAAAGAAAAAATGTTATTACTTAACTTTTGTTGTGTGTACTGTATATAGTTTATTGTAGTTAACTTAAAATTTACTTTAATTTTAAAAATTATATTAGAATATAGGTATTTTTTTGGATATTCTGTATATCTTATTTAAAATAAGAACTTACTTAGGTATTAATGTAAAATTAGGATTTGCATGCCCTAAACAGGCAAAATATGGACTGTACATTTTAAACCACCATTTTTTTACAACTGGTAACACCTGTATTTTCTGCAAATAAATGTTTCTTATTCTTATTCTTATCATGAATTCATGATCTCTGTAACTACAACTAGCATTGTTTCCAACGACCGTATTCGAAGGGAGGCCTAAATTTACATAAAATTCCAGATGGGTATTATCTGTGGACTGTTTCTTAAAATAATCATATCATTGCGTCAAAATTGGTACTTGCCCGGATTTGAACCCACCCCGGGTTCAAATCCGGGCAAGAACCAATGTTGCATCAACAAGAACCTCGTGCTTGAGAGGCGAGGCCTTAACCATAACTGGGCCATCACGACGTTTGACTTTTCCAATTCATATGTACTTTCCGACTTTTCCGAGTTTATCTTGGACATTACTGACATCGGTGAAGGAAGACATCGTGAGGAAACCTGGACTTTATAGTTAAGAAAGTCTGAAATCACCAACCGACAAAGTGGTGATCAATGCTCGTGCCTTCTAAATATGAAAAGAGACCTTTACCCTGCAGTGGGACAGTAATAGGCTGGTATTATTGCGACAACAACTGCAATTGATAATTTAATAAAATGATTGATTACTGTCGTTGTCAAGAGCATAATGTAATTGTACAAAAAGAATACCTATAAGGATACACTATCGAGGATTAAGCGGTATCTTTTAGTTAATTTAATTTAGATCCATACCTTACTGATATCGATGTTTATTTTTAACCGACTTCAAAAAAAGGAGGTTATCAATTCGGTTGTATGTTTTTTTTTTAATGTTTGTTACCTCAGTACCCCGTCATTTATATACCGATTTGGAAAATTCTTTTTTTATTTGAAAGGACATACTTCCAGATTGGTCCCATTTTTATCAAAGTCCAGTTCTGATGACAGGATCCATGAGGAATTGAGGGAACTCCTCAAATATTATAGGCAAACACAGCGATTTTGGTATTTTCTACAACAAGTCAAGTATTTGCATTCAGAAAGTATCATTTGGTGAAGTGGAACTGATGGACAAGACCACAGATGGCCACGGGAACTCCTCAATGATAAGTATTTCACGGGTGGCGATAAGATATCTCGATTAAGATAGTTAAGCGACAATGACGAAGCCAATTTAAATAAATAGTGCTGATGAAAATGGTACCACCGAGCTGATCTGATGATGAAGCCGGAAGGTAGGCACCGGAACTCCGTAATAAAACAATGTATCCTAGCCGTGTTTGGGCTTATTGGAATTGTCATGAGATGCACTCTGGCTATAAATTATTTTTAACCGACTTCAAAAACGGAGGAGGTTCTCAGTTCGTCGGAATCTTTTTTTTTATGTGTGTTCCCCGATTACTCGAAGACGGCTTGACCGATTTGAAAAATCTTTTTTGTTTGAAAGGGTATACTCGCCAGATGGCCTCATAGTCATCAGGTCAGGATTTGATGATGGGATCCTGGAGAAATCGAGGGAACTCTGCAAATATTATAGGCACACCTGTAGCGATTTGGGTATTTTTTATAGTAACTTGTGCATTTGCCCTCGGAAAGCACCACTTGGTGAAGTGGAACTGATGACGAAGACCACAGATGGTAAGATGGCTATCGGAACTACTCAATAATAAGTATTTCACGGATTGCGATACGAATACTTTAAAATTATTGCTAAGCAATATAAGCTCGTCACAACTTATATGGTGAAGTGGAGCTGATGGTGAAGCACCAGGAGAACTCCTTAACAATTAACGTCCCTGCATCGGGAAAAGCAATGTTTTGTAAAAAGTGATGAGCAGTTGTCATTAGGCTATTGTAATTTAGATAAATTAAAAACCGACCCACTAAAAAGTGAAAAATAAAAAGCTTTTACAAAAAAAAAAAAAACAACCGACCTCCAAAAAAAAACTACTAAGTGAAAAGTAACTTTAATTTCGGAAGTCGGTGGCAAAAACCTAAAATACAGATCCAAAGGCACCGACTTCCGAAATTAAAGTTATTTTTCACTTTGTAGTGTTTTTTTTTTGGAGGTCGGTTGCTTTTTTTTTCTTTTTTGTAAAAAAGTTTTTTACAATTCAGATTGTACAGCGAACGAATATCTGAAGTAGAACCAACAATAATTACACGAAAAAAGTGTCTCTGTCATCTCTGACCTAGTCTAGAATCAAGAGCAAACCTATCTTAAAAAAAAATAAAGTATATTTTTTTCTCTTAAAATTAAATTATTCTGGATTTCTGCCCGGTAGATGGCAATAGGCTCGGCCCCTATTACATGGGACTTAGGGCGCCTTCAAATTTGCCGCAGAGCCGCGCGGCGGCAGCGCTGCTTTGTTAATCCATATAAATAAAAAACGCGCGACTGCAGCGCTACACCCGCGCTGCGGCGGCGCATCAGTTCATTGATCGACTAGTGACGATGCGCACGTAGTTTTTATTTAGTCTATAAACGAAAATCAGGTTGAAGAATTTATCGATGAGGTTGAGTCGTCCAGCGATATTGTTATTTGGTAATTCTTAAATTTTTGATCACAGTAGCCTTTTACTTTATGAAATTCAGTTCGTTGACTTATACAAAATAATGGCAACGTTTTCTTAGGTTCCTTTTTTTTTTCTTTTTCTAAAATCTTTTTGTTTTAATAGTAACACTAACTGCAGTCTTTCGTCGTCAGAGTCCATCGTGAAACTAAATGTACAACACTGTGATGCTCGAAGCTGCCGCCGCGGCCTTTGCGGCTAATTTGAAAGCAACTTAAACATAACTGGCGAAATGTGGGTGTACTATAGATACACTTCTGCTTAACCCTTCGGTGAATATAGGCGTGATGTTATGTAATTAAATTATTTTGCTGTAAATGATAAATGATTTATTTCTGTAAGTAGGTTTGTTTGTACTAACACTTTTACACGTCAATCATATTTTAAAAACTAGATGAGGTCGGCGCTTCTTTTCCTATACGACTACTCTGAGAGTTACTGAGAAGAAAGGCCAAAACAAACTCAGAGGTCAGTCTCTTTTAAAGTCCAGATATAGGTAATCTTGGTCAGATCATGCTCACATGATCCGACGATAATATGATATGATATAATATGATCTGATGATAATTTTATTACTTTTAACTAAAGGTAATACAATTATCCACATATACTTACTGATATAAGCGATGAACCACATAAACGTGTGTCTGAAGATATTCCATGGCTCGTTCTGCGGCCAAATAAGCAGTATCCCAGCGACCACCGTTGATATAAAGTGATGCAGGCGCCACCATCCCTTGATTCGGGATCCGTTCACCTTGAGGATACTCTCGCGAATCGTCAGCGTGCAGTAATACCATACCAGGAGGAACAACAGTATTAATTGTAACGGCCTAAAATAAAAATGAAGTTATTATTATTCTATGAATATGTCGTAAGATTGAGTCTTTGTGTTGACGCGACACGGGCCGATGCATTGACTTTGAACTATGAACTGGGAATGAGGTCTAACAATACAGTTCATGAATACGCATTAATTTTTAGTTAATTTACTTTTGTTTCGGTATTATTTAGTCATCGAATCTAAGACAATTGATTTTCGGAATAATCAATAAATAAGACCAAAAAAAAGTAAATTTACAGCACTTTTTATGCAGGGTTTCCTACAATATTTTTTTATTGGCTGTAAACATACATACATAAACTCACAACTTCTTCCCATGGGGGTAGGCAGAAACTACAGAACGCTACCTGCTACGATCCTTACATACTCCTTTTGCCTCGTTTACATTCATACATCTGGCCATACACGCACGCCTGTTACGAGTACTACGCAGTATTGGCTGTAAAATAATGTGAAATCAGTATTACCTGAAATCTATGTAGAGATTCGCAACAGCTAACACGAAGGCTATCGCACTGAGGATCAGCTTGAACTTTTCATATTCATCCTTGTATTTAAACCTGTCGGGAAAAAGATCATAAACAAAAAAAAAAGTAAGCTACGTAAAATGCAGTTTTTTATGAATGTAGCAGGTTGCTGACAAAATATCCTACGCCCTTAGCAAATACACAGTATGTATATTTATAATTAAATGCGCCATTTTTTTTTCTGCAAATGCACATTCAACTAATGGTTTAAAAACAAAGCCAGGCGATTAATCACATTCAAGATGATAAAATCATTTTCTGGTTACTAAGGAAGTTATGTAGGCGTCGTAGGTGATTACCAGCAACAAAACAAAAACAATGTGTACTTTGATATCTAAGTTAATGACTCAGAAGTAGCAGCTGGGCAACATTGTTTAGATTTGGCACGTTTTCTACAGTGAGATCCTACTCATTAGCAAGTAGTGTACGTCATTAGATACGATAGTTTCTCGGTAATTAGCCTCACGGCCTCACCCCTAGGTCGCTTTTAATGAACCGTTTACACTACGTCCAGACTCACGACTAGTATACCACCGTCCACCAGCATTTATTTACGCTACACGTCCGTGTTTGGGTCACAGAAATTAATATGTGTACCAAATTACAACTTAATCGGTCCATTATATTCGGAGCAAATTGGCTGTGACAGACGGACAGACAGACACCGAGTGATCCTATAAGGCTTCCGTTTTTGCATTTTGAGGTACGGTACCGTAAAAAACAAAATCGAATTCCAAAAATTAACAACACAATGTGAAAAACTTTTCAGAATTCGATGGCGAAAAACTAAAATACACGATTTCCGAAAAGTTATTTTTCACTTTATAGTGTCTTTTTGGAAGTCTGTTGTCTTTTTTGTAAAAAAGTTTTTACAGCTGACAGGAAAGTAGTAAAAGCCAAAAGACAAGAAGTATAAACGATTCTTTAGAGTTTATTCACGACTCACGTGTTTATTTCATGACACGCTTCAAACCAATAGGCGTTACTATGAGGCGATCAATTGAAAATAATAATAATATGCTCATATATCAATTGACTGTCGGATTATAAATTGTGTGGTTTATTTTTTTATTGGTTTTGATCCCCTGTTCCGTTCACGTCGAATTAGACCCTTCCCCTAAGGAAGTTGCCTAACTGCACGACCTTTGCTAAAAGATACTTCGCGTACCTTTTCTACGTTGAGGGTTTAAAAACTAAACTGAATCACATCCAGTTTATTGCAGAATGTTCGGGACTCCTATTTCGAGGACAACATCATCTAAAACTTCATATACAATTGCCTTAACTCGATAGTTTTAGTTCTAATTTTTCCGGTTTATAAGTACCTATACTCCATTTGAAATGAGATTAGAAATTGAAATAAACCTTTTTTACAGTCCGTTCAACCGATTTTGACTTCTATTCGTAGGTATAAGGATGGCATTAAAAGCAAAAACGTGGTTACAATACCAACTGTTTACTGCAGGTGCCAGTTGTCATACCACCAACGCAATAGAAGTCAAATTACTAGTCAAAGTAGTAGTCCATTAGTCGAACGGACTGTAAAAAATATTTATTTGAATTTCTAATCCTATTTCAAATGGAGTATACATTGCTCTCGTTTTATATAATGAAAATGCAGACACAAATCTGTTACATTAACACATCGTTGCATTCTGTTTGGCGGTCCTTGCGACCGTTTTAGAAACAGATGTAATAATTTGATACGTAGAGAACTCTACGCTGTAACAAAATATTTAAGTAACTAGACTTCCAGAACAATCACATTAGCTGTGGTAATATTAAAGCTAAATTTGCTGTTGTTTCTACTCAGCCAGCAACGTCACCGTTGTCCACTGCTGGATACAGACCTTCTTCAAAAACACGCTGAAATCGATGAAAATGCCACTGGCCCATGTCATTGGATTGGGTTTGAAACAGCCATTAAATAGTCGGTATAAGGATATGTCATGTTACTGTAGTTTGTAGGCGTATATTGGACTGCGTGCTGGTTTCACTTCGTGGCCATAAAGCATCTTTGTACAAATACCTAAATATTAATCCATGTGAGCATCAAAACCACGATATTTGATATACGCGCTGAGAGCTGATACAAAATATTAACTTACTTGTCGTTTTTGTTGAGAATAGACACGTTGACGTTACCGAGTATGATGCGCAGATACAGACTGTTCTGTTTCGGCAGCGTTGCATTGATCTCACGTAGCATAGCTTTCCTTTTCATAATTTCTTTCTCCAAGTTTGCGACGCGATCATCTTTAGTGACGGCTTTCTTATCTAGCCTGCTTGGGAATTATGGAAGATGTGTTATCGATATACATATTAGCTAAAGGGGACATCTCTATGGGTGAGTGAAGCTCATATATGTGCGTATTTCTTAGACTAGTATATCTACTTCAAAGCTTTATGTTCACTCAAGAGCACACAGAGTGAACGTGAGTTTAAGCTAGAATTTAAGCAATATTGCTCCATCAAGGATGAGGTATGTATATTAATCTTAAGTTTTAGATATTGTTTCTCAGTAAGTGAATTATGTATGCAATTCTTATGACTTAAACCTTAATATTGCGCCTTTTTCGCTCATGGACACAAAGCTACTTTTTAATAACCTGTAAAATAGGTTTCCAATCTATTACAGATAAGTAATAAAATAATAGGTATGTGTTTTTTTCTCACTAATTATAATATCATTATTACATTTTGAAAATTCATAAATCCTCCTAGTAGGATTTGTAATTATCAATCCATCCAGCATAATCTCCTGTCTTTATCATTTATTCTTACATAATATTAATGTAATTAACAAGAAATCGATGTATGTGTTAATCAGTAGGTACTTTAGTGATACTGATTATAGAACTGATAACATTCATTTTCCTTTCCTGTAATTTATTGATAAAAACCAAAACCTTGACATTATTTTATGAAGAACATTTATAGTTTTATTGTTAACTAGCTTTTGCCCGTGGCTTCGCCCGCGTGGATGTCGGAAAATATGCCACAGGAATATTATCGAGATAAAAAGTATCCTATGTCCTAACCCAGGTCATGGACTACCTGTGTGCTAAATTTCATCCAAATCCAATCAGCCGTTTTAGTGTGAAAGAGTAACAAACAAACACTCACTTTCGCATTTATAATATTATATATTATATGTTAGGATATAGTTATTATGTTATCAGTACATCATATCACATTAATTTGTGAGTGAAATGTTACGCCAATTTCATTTGGGTAGACTCAAGGCATTGTTTTGCTAAACAACAGAATTTATGAGAAAACAACATGATTATTTCTATAGTTGTTGCTCATATCTGTATCTTCTTTTAATATACGGGCTAGGGTCAGCATATAGCAATGTAATGCAAACCCAAACATAATGAAATTAAATAAACAAACTGCAGTTATTAGCATTAATTATTCATGTTAATGCTGTTTTGTGATATTGGCTTTGGGATCCAATTATACAATGGTCCTATCATTTAAAAATACTTATTGAAGAAAACAAATAATTTAGAATTAGAAGAGATTTAAATATAATATATATATATATAATATAATTACTTATGTTTGAACAGAACTGTTGTTTACAGCTATCACAATAGATTCAATGAAGAGTTATCAAAATCATATTGTATCATTAACAAAAAAAAAAACACATTTCCTTCCCAGCAAGCACCCTGGTGTATTGATGTCACAGACATAACAAAGCTGTCCATTTTAACTAATGACGATAATAATCTAGTTTTTAGATAATTTTATTTAAAAATCTAATGCAATCAACTATCATTTGTTTAGATGTATTAGACGGCAAGTTAATTATGATCAACAATAATTATTATTGATCATGTTTTACTACTAATAAATTGTACAACAAATAGGGAAATATGTTATCTAATGACATTTAGATTAATGATGTTGACTGTACTGTTCTGACCTTTTCAGAGCGGCCGCTATGATGGACATGCGGTACTTCTGATGGTTAATCTCCTTCATGCAGCCTGCCTGCAAATCACTAAGCTCCTCCAATTTCGCGACATAGTCTTTGTTTGTGACCTAGAAGAATGCGAAAAAAAAAACAATACTCATGCAATTTAACTCCGAATATTCTATAGAAAAATTGTACTGTGAATAATAAAATGCCTTACTAATCCTTAAATTATGAACGCTTGAAAGAAAATGATTGAAGTAGCGTTATTAAACAAGCCTAATAATTACCACGTAAATAGAGATAAACCATCGTATTTGTTTTTATTACCGATGTCGTTTACCATCAACAAGCTGCAAATCAAAAATATCGTGAACAACGCATTTGAATTCCATGAAAACAGAACATAAAATTATGTTAAGTGTTCAGACGTCAATCATTATTCATGCTTTACCTCTAAGCGTTTGTAGTCCACCAGTAGATCCTCCCATTCTTTGAGACACTCCTCCACATCCATTTTTGTAGTATTTAATATTTCCTTCACAAAATAATCACGAGAATTCGACCGAATGCGTGAATTCCAATCCCGTTTTTAGTGACCTTTTGGACCTTTTCGTCTGTCATCGGCCAGCCAGCTGTCGTTGCGTCGATACAGATTATACAAAACACGAAAAGTGTTGATATTTCGATTAACTTTAGTCGATTTTTTTTATTTCAAGGCTTTGTAAAGCAAAACTAAAAATTACATTTAAGCTTCTACTATAAACACCACGCCTGTATTGCCCGAAGGGTTGCGCAGAGATGTATATACAGCAGCATCAACCACATTCCACCAGTTGTGTAAGGCCGCAAATTCGGAGCAGCGTTTCTTGCAGCGTGAAGCGGGGCGTTTAGTGGAATTGCCCATATAACGCCCCGCTGCAGGCTGTATGAAACGCCCCTTCAAATTTACAGCCTAAGGCGTATGGTAAGTCCAATGTTATGGGGGCAAGTCCATAGAACACTATTACTCCTTAGCGGAGGGCGAGCCTACTGGCATAACCGGGCACAAACACAGACTACCGGTTGCTATGCTACTGAGAACACAGTATAATAAACAGTAACCGAACCCCATGCACAGCAGTCGCGCGATAGGCCAATGAGGCAGTCACAGACTACTACCGCTGATGTGTAAACCCGAAATGTAGGATGGCTTGCACCACACTGTATATATATCACAATAACCAGTCGAAAATACACCTCAACGCTTGAGGTATGCAATCGTACATACAATAATGTGCGGTCCCAGGATATGCAGCTCTCTGCCACTCATAGTAACAGAACGGGGCCCGCTGAAACTCAAGGTAGGCCGATATCTGATGGGGGTCTATTATATTGTAGTCTTTGATGAGTGTGGAGAGCATGGTATTACCCATTAACCTGGGGTTATTATCTGTAAGAGTTCTTGGGGATTGCCCCTACGGAAAGACTATCGTCCAAAGACAGCCGTAAACCTCATGTTTCCTAAAAATCAGCAACCGAAAGATTTAAAATCTTTGCAGCAAACTAATTAGGCGAAATAGGAGTTATAATTAGAAGGGTAAACAATTAAAAGCAGTAAAATAAATTAAATACTTGTTTATTTACATGAAACGCGAACCATATCTATTTGGGTTTCGGTAATTAATTTTGCCAAGTTACAGCAGTTATTATGAGTAACTGCAAAATTCTCCCATTAACACGTCAGTCACATATTCTTAGTGCTATTCTGTATCCAGTAGGTAATCTAACATATTTTTCAATTATGTATCAAGAGAATTCTGCAAGTAGATAACTTACATTGATGATATTATTCTTACGGTAATTACATTTTTAAAAGTGCAAGATATTTATTTTTAAATTGTAATACAAACGATTTTATGAAGAACATTATGTTCAGCAGATTATTTAGGCGATTGCCATATTTCAAAGAGATTACATTTCTATGCCAAGATAATATAGCACGCGTAGTAGTAGAGAGCGCCCTTTGAGGATGTATATTCTCCTTATTTTTAAATGTGAACAATTCCAGATACTTTTCGTAAGAATTTCAATTAACTTTAGTCTTTATGAACAGAGATGTTAAGTGCAGTAATTAAAAAAGTGATGGTTGCTATACCATCCATGACAAAAATACATATTTTAAAACTGCCATATTGTAAACCCGTAATACAAAATGCTTTCCTAGTTTGCTGTATTAACTATTAAAAATACATTTCGGGTCATAAAAACATGCACTATCTATTAAGATATTAATAAAATCTAATAAATGGAAATGATTGCAAATAAAAATGACTAGAAATTGTGTATTGTGATGTATTAGCAATATAAAGTATGTATAAATGATATATCAAATAGAAAACTGCTTTAATTTTTTTTTTCTTTAGTTATAGGGAGTCTATTAGAGCTAACAATATTTTGAATATCAATTGTACACTAGATGGTACACAGATGCCTACTATATGTTAAGTTAAGCGCTCTCTACAGATACGCCACAACACTACTGTTACAATCTCCTTGGTCTCAGCACATTATTATTTTACGAATGCACACTGACAAAGCGAATATAATCCTTGTATAAGAATCTAGATACAAAGTTTAGCATTTATTCTGACAGCTGTGGCGCACGATACATACATCCCGATTAGAAATACATAAGCAATAATGACTTATTGTATAAGCGATAACTCCATAAATATCATATATTAGCGTGGTGTTACCGGCCGTCACTTTGCAAGCAATGTACACGTTGCATCATGTCATGCATTAAGCACAGCTGTTTCTAACAGTATGAGCGTACCTACGCAAACTACACTACGAACTAACCTCTACAACACCAGGCAACAAAATTATTCTGTATTACAATAAATAACTATTGATAGTAATAATAGATATTTTTAATTAAAAACTAAACCCGGCCACGGATTAATCACCCTATGACATGCTCATCAATAAGAGGAATCCACAGTAACCCCATTGGTCACACAACGGTGCAGCAATTCCGACACAATAAGGAAACTTCCATACATATCGCGAAAATCATAACCCTTTCTTTTGGCTTCGCCGCAGCCGGGTTAAAAGGCTTCAATTAAGATTTTCTTTCAATCTAGCTACCTTAAACAGGCCTGTAATTCAAAGTATTAATTAAAGTTTATATCACACATTAATTTACTTAGACATAATTATGATGACATAAATGAAATTGGCTTAACTTTAAAATCAGATATTAATTAATAATGTAAAACGTGAATTGTATTACAATTACCCATTTAGCAATTCAATGCTCTACACTTAACAAAACTGTTGTTTGAGACAAAGAAAATAAAAACTGACAATACAAATAAATACAATTTTGAAATATAACTTTTCTAACTTATAGTTAAAGTTTTGAATTGCCAAAACTTAAAATAAGTCTCTAGGAAACCGATTGATACAAAATTCTACAAACGTGGCTACAATATTCCGTTTCGGTTTCGTTGTCTCCATAGATATTCATTAATGTTGTTGGCGGTGGTGCTAACAAACATAATGAACATCGTATCGAGCTGAGACAAACATCAAAAGCCTTATGTACACTACAATAGTTGATGGAGCATTTATGATGAGTTCAAGTGTGTTCATTAATTATTTGAATGGTTGTCATGAATAACTATAAATATCAAATTTCATAAAACTAACATTATCAATAAAGAAATCAAGGTACAAAATCTGATTGGCTGGGTAATAAATCAAATTACTTATTTATAACAAATAAAATTTATATCTAAACGTTTTACGAATAAACAATAACTATCAAATAAAACAGGACATTGAAAGTTTAATAATAACACACACAGCTACTCTTCACTCCATCGTTGCGAGCGGTACATGACGAATGCTACGTCACTGCTAACTAAAAGTAGGTCCAAATTTTTACAAAATTCGGAAATATCAATTTAACTAAACAATATACAGAAACTATATGCCATTACATTTTAATGGAATGTGTGAAACTAACCAAAGAAGTTGAACACGAAACGAGAATCGGGGCTAAAAGTTTACGCCAATTTAGATAGATTATAGGAGACATAGCATCGTCAGGTGTACGAAAAAAAACTACAATGAGCAGAAGGCAAAGACGAAAGTGTCTCTCCTTTACAAATGATTGACCATAATGACAGCAGCTTACATCGCTCTCATTGTAGCTACATCGCGAAATAATAATGATAAGGATATCATCGGTGAGTTTAAGTTACTAAAATGGCAACGCTCTTAGCGACACTCCCAAACTTTGACGGTCTGATCGACGCTGCCTGATATCACGTATGGCAAGCTCCTGTGGAAATCTGAAAATATAACAGATCATTATTGTATAGCTGATTTTAGGGTTCCACTGATTCTTGCAGATGTCACCTGACCTCTTTAAATATAGCTTTTATCCGGTTTTCGTTGCAGGTCATTATAAAACAATGCACAAAATGCAATGCAATGAATGATATGTTTGTTAGCTTACGTACGCACGGGCGTAAAAATATCGCGGCGGGATTTTATCACGCACTGGATTTTTAACTCTCGGTGTTGAGACGAACATTGAGAATCCAACTGAGTGCATTTCAGTGCGTCAAATAAACACACTGTTGCATTTTCAACTTTCGGCGCTAAGTAAGCAGTGCGTTGAAAAACCAGCGCGCGATAAAAAATTCGCCGCGGGAAAAATCGCCCGTTCGAACCTGGGCTTACTCATACGTCCTTTAAATCGAAGACCACGATAGCAACTTACGAATCCGTAACTCTTGTTACCTTGACATCCAAGGGAACAAAATGAGGTGGTTTTTAATCACCAACGCAATTCCTATCATCCTGTTGCGTTCTTTAATGCAATATGGATCAAGATTAAGCTTTCCGTTTTTCTAAATAAGGCAGACATACTAGTATCTTCAGATAAGTGTAGGAAGAGATCAAGTATGGTGTTTAAATCAACCATACAGCCATACAGCATGCTGAAGATGCCTGGTGTGAGGAAACGCATGTGACCCATTAAGGTCAGGTCTTCCAGACAGAAGAAGGTTAGTATTTTCATAACTGTGTTAGGTACAAAACTTAACAAACTTCTTGGCTGCTCTGAGCATAGCGTATACTGTGAGTTCGTAGAAATCACGGTTTTTATTACTTATCAAAACATCGGGATTTCAAGTAAGTTTCATATTAATGTTTTACAAATATCAAGCCTTTTCAAGAAAAACTTCGTAAGCGCCAAAAATCAAAAAACTATTTTTTCTTCATAACCTCTTAATTAGACAGTTTTACATCTTGTCACGACTACTCTTAAATTTTATTTTAAATTTACACGATTTTATTATTGTAAGAAATTATTATCGTAAATGAAAAACATCGTCAATTAGGAAAGAAAAAAAAACCATTTCCTGTAAAAAGTGCAAATTGTCGCTTACGATGTTCTTCATGAAAAGGCTCGATATAACCCTTCCGGAATATATTCTCTAAATGATGGTAAAAACCACATCAAAATCCATTGCGTCATTTAGAAGAACAACGCAACGGATAGACACGAAAAGCGACTTTAATTTATAATATGTATAGATGAAGCACTGGTGTCTCCATTATTTTTCTACCAACCTGTATGTACACAAAGCGACCAAGAAGTTCTAGTTACAAAACAAAAAAAGTAGTATCGAACCAAGACTGGTGGCGAAGTGTTGGTGCGCGTAGAGCGTCTTGAGGCAGCGCGTGTGCGCGACGTCCCACACGCGCAGCGTCTTGTCGTCCGACGCCGTCAGCAGGTAGCGGCCGCCCGGGTGCCACGCCGCGCCGCGCACCCAGTTGTCGTGCCCCACCAGCGTGGCCAGGCACTGGCCTGTGCTCACGTCCCAGATCTAACACATACATTCAAATATTGTTCAATTTATTTACAGAGAATGCATAAAAATGGGGAATATTAAAATAGCCTCCACGAACGGCGATGCTTGATACACCTTCCTGTAGTTTTACATGAGCCATTACAAGTTTGTGACAGTAGACTTGTGATGTTGAATTATACGTAGGTGCCTCCCACACATGTGGTTCAGTATTACTGCATGCGTTGGCGCAGCAACCGGTGCAACAACAATAAAGAATTTTCAAGTATTACACCATTATGTTTACTCAACATAATTATTTTTAATTCTGTTCGTCGTGTTTTCGTCATTGGCTATTCAGTAGGGCACATTTGTTACGGCCATGGCCAATGTGTCTGGTCACGGCACTTATTGTATTGATGTTTCTGTGACATTGCCATGGACAGCTACATGCTAGCGATTATTCTTGTGCGACGAAACAGTTGCACAACGCATGTTGCGGTACATATGCCGTGACAAATTGACGGTAAAGTGCTAATACCTCTTAACTGACTCCTAACAAAAATGCGAATGACGCCTTATCGTTTTGAATTTAAAGGCGCTATTTGCATGTTTGTTAGGAGTCAGTTAGGAGGTATTGGCACTTCGCCGTCGAATAAAAAAAAAAAAAAAAAAAAAAAGAAATAAGTTGTTTAGCATCGAGGTTGGGTTACTTAGGTCGACACCATTCTGTATTGATGTTTAGCGCTTTGCAGTAGCACTATACGGCTATAGCAGTAATTACAATAAAACTAATGTTGTGTCTCGTTTGCGTCCCGCAAAGTGTTAAATGAAGCAAGATTTATATGCAAGTTACTCGCTCCATGGTTATCAGTTACGGGTAATGACAGAATTGATCAAAGTTTAATTAGAATTGCCAAGCTATTTGGCAAAGTTAAGACTTAGGCACCCTAGGAATTAGGTCGTCAGTAATCAGTTGCAAGCAAGTTTTTTTGTCGCCTTAAAAAGATAAAGAAAGAAAAATTAGTTTTATTTGGTTACAGACGTAGAGCCTCCTCAAAAGAAGACAAGTCCTGGCAGCCAGTCTTGTTACATAACTGACTAGCAAATTATTGAAGACCGGCCTGTGCCATAAGTTAACTTGCCACAACCTAGGTATGATTGGCTCAAAATCACCAAAGTTGCAAATTTCCCCACTGGTTTTATGACGACAAATGTTGCAAGCTCTATGTATGCAGTTACTTTATAATTTTCACTAAAATTGTGTTCAAACAAAAATTTCATAGTGCAAGCATAGAATTCTTTTTTTTTTTCTTTGTTATATTCCTTTCGAACACAGCCTTCACTAGTCATTTCGGGAACGTTTTTGAGAAGTTTATGAAATGCCCAAAAATGACTTGGTGTGTTATTATTAGCTTTAAGTTTATAGATGGCGGGACGAGCTGGACAAAACAAACGCCCAGTGGTCCACATTAGCTCTGGATCGAAAAAGCTGGAAGTCATGGGGAGAGGCCTTTGCCCAGCAGTGGAAGGATGTAGGCTAACAGTAACAGTAATGTTGTAAGTATATAAACGTACCTTGACGGACTTGTCGCGCGAGCCGCTGGCGAGGAAGGGCCCGGCGTGGTTGGCGCGGCGGTTGTCTGCGCCGGCCGCCTCGTTGATGGCGGCGGCTGCAGCCTCGGGCGCCCACGACACACACTCCACCACGTGCTCGTGCTCGCGGAGCTCCATCTGGGGATATACACACAGTTATTATACGAAATGTTAAAGGGGTTCTGAAGGAGCTAAGTAAGGGCAATATAATAATTATAAACACGATTGCCAACGGCTTCCTATCATAAGCATGGCAGCTGATGTCTATACTGAAACGTGCACACTGACTGGACAGGTCCACTCAAATCTGTGTGGTTTTTCCCCAAAAGACTTTATGTCTGGACTTTAAAAGAGACTGTGACCTCCGAGTTTGTTGCGGCGTTTCTTCACAGAGTAGTCCGATAGGAAAAACTACCTCATCTAGTTTTTAATATATTATTGTTGTATGTGTTTGTATAAACCTACTTACATAAATAGATATAATTTATTTTATCATTTGTCTATAAACTTTAATGCACTATATGCGTCTCGCCAGCAGTGTTTATAAACTTCCTTTTTAGAATTTTTTCCTTCCTCTGCTTTCCGCACTAAATAGAATATCGCTGTAAAGAATCTATAGACTAATATTGTTACCTTGCACTCGTTGGTGTCGGCGTTCCAGATGCGCACAGTCTGGTCGTTGGAGCAGGAGGCCAGCAGCGTGCCGTCGGGAGACACGCGCACCATGCGCACCCACTCGCGGTGACCCTTGTACGTTTTGATGCAGTACCTGGTGATCAAAGGGAAATAGTGTCAGAACTTGAAGTATACATACAGCCTTATATCCTACTAAAGACCTATGAAAATTATTATTTGGACATGGATGCAAATCTATACAAATAAAAAAGCTGAAGAGTTTGTTTGTTTGTTTGTTTGAACATGCTAATCTATATGAACTTTGTCAATAGATTTGAAAAATTCTTTTTGTATTTGATAGCCCAATTTTTGAGTAAGGCTATAGGATACTTAACATCACGCTAGGACCCTTAGGAGCCGAGCAAAAAAGAAAAAAGTCAGAAAGAACGATAAGCGAAAACGAAATAATAGCGCGGGCGGTCGATGCGATGCGACGGGGTGGGTCGGGGGAACAAGACATTTCACGCGGACGAAGTAGCGGGCAGAAGCTAGTAAATAATAAAGGGTGGTAATTTAAGATAGGAGCAGTAAGGTCAGTTATATTAATCGTTGAATGAAACTTCAAGAAGAGCATAACTTAGTAGTTTCGAATTGCATTCACAGATTCGATCTAGATACATATTTTGTTGTTGGATAGTTTGTACTTTAGAAGACTGTAGAAATGTTTATTTTATTTATTTATTTCACACACCAATAAGTACAACATCTTATAGTATTCCAAGACGATATTATACCCTCTGTATCTAATAAAATATACCTAAACATAAAAATTCACAATAAAAATAAAACTAAAATAATAAAAATCACAATATTTTCAAATCTGTATGCCTCCTTTAATGCACCTTTGTGCTCCTGACACAAATTTCGGCAGGCTATCGAACACATCTTCCGACGGCATATTATTTATGATACGCGCGGCCCTTGACAAAGGGGCAAGCTTGAGTAAATTCGTTCTAGCCCTTGGCACCTCTAACAAAGCGGGGCGACGGCGCGCCCCCATATACCCATCCGGGACTCGCAACCGCAGCGCCTCCAGCACATCTGGGTGGTGCACCAGCCCGCGCAACACCCTCGCTACGAGTACTTTACTAATGTGACGTCCCTTCTAACCACCGCCAGTCTAGTGTACCCGACCATGCCCAACACAAACAGACTCGGATACAACAACGGGTAGAATGGGTAACCCCATATTGCTTTAGATATAAATACCTCGTCAATTTGTTTTGTATTTTTTCAATCATGAGAAAAAATTCTCAATAAGGACACTGCGGCCAAATGTCATTTCCTTACATTTCCAAAAGCGAGTGTTTTAACTGTGTTACGTGACACATAGCAAGCCAACACACTCACATACTTTTTTTCTACATCCGTAACTTGAGCATAAATGTGCAGGAAATTAGTAAAAAATACGACATCCTACAAAAATTAAAACATTCACAACATCCCGCCTATGTTCCCAGAACGGGTAGGCAGAGGTTTATTTTGTTTACATTTTGCAACATATTTTGATTCAAGTTTAATGTAATAGGGGTGAACCTATTGCTACTAATTGGGCACGGATCCAGACTCTAGGATTCGTCTGGGAAATTCTTGATGGAAAACCTTAATAATACTACCCAACCTCGGAATCAAGTCCAAGAGTTGCGGTTGCGACCTCAAGATCAATAAGGCAGGCGAATCCTGCAAAACTTAAAGGGTGTTGAATATGAGCCTTACCCAGTGGCGACCTCCCAAGCTTTGATGGTCTTATCTCGACTGGCGGAGTAGACGATGTCGCCGCTCGGTGAGAACGCCACTGACGACACGTTGTGGTCGTGTCCGTGCATCGTCTTCACGCACTCGAACGTTTGGTTGAAGTCCCACAGCTTTATTGACATGTCAGCGCTGCAGGACACTGGAAATAATATTGAAGTAATTACAGGTTTTGTTTTTTGTGTTGTTTGTGTGCTGGTAAAAACCGGGTTCTTTCTTCTCTTGCAGTGTGGTTAAAAAATGTATTGTTATTCTAACTAAACAGATAGCTGTGCTGCTCGGGAGTTTATTGCGCCACTTCTTCCCAGCTAAAGCACTAGAAAGTGATGAAGGGCGGGCGTTTTGGGGGACTATCTTATGTAATTTTTGACGTTCAAAAAGTGCTGATTCGGAGCCTAGTTTGAATAAATGACTTTTGATTTTGATTTTTTGATTGAACTTTCCTCTATTTTATATTTTTTTTGAACTGGCTGGAGGCCTCATTTATAAGGTATTCACAGGACAACTATAAAAGTCGGGAGGTGTCGTGGCACAGCCGATTGAAACAAAGTTTCTTTCGCTTTATATTATGTATTAATAAATAATACAGAGCCATCTAGTATGGTTTTTTTTTTTAATACAGAGACCTACTAGCTGGCTCTGTTTAAAAACAAAAACTTTTGACACTTGAAACTGACGGCATAACGCTTTTTCGTTACGTCACAATTTCTGCCAGTTTACTCCTACCACAAGTCGAGTTAAAGAACTTCATTCCAAAAAACTTCCAGTGTGTTAAGAAAGGGTACTTGGGCAAGTCATGAGTAGTCATCGGTAGTTGACAGTTTTACTAAATCCTTCCTCTATAACACTTTTTTAATTTTTGATCACCAATCGTGGTAACTGTCGAGATTTACCTTCATGACTGTTCATTTGTGTAGGTGTTTTTAGGCTTAATTTACATTGCCGCGGCATGGAATAGAAGCGATTTTTTTGTACAAAGCTATATGAACTTTATGTTAATAGTGTAACGTATAAACTAGATACGAGACAAATGACAGGTCACGCGTCTTCTGGAAAATTCTCGCGCATTCTCGGGATCTCCCGCAGTAACAAACTTGTATCTAAATAGTTTGTATGATAGACAATTGACATAAAGTTCATTTTACTATGTACAATATAGTTACAAAAACTCACTTTCACTCCGTTCCGCGGCAATGTAAATTGAGCCTTACTTTAATTTAATGAAGATAACCATTTTCCCACAAGATGGTTTCGTTTGTAGCAGACTCTTAAATAAAGTTTAACTGTAAAATTACTATTATCATTGTTTTCACAAGTGCCAATGGATGGATGCCAATTTCATGACACATTTCCTCTTTTAACTGAATATGCATATTATGGCGGAAATTCGTGACTAATTTCATCAGCAAATCAATAATTACACAAAACATCTAATTTGGAGTATTATGGAACAAAAACGACACTATTACAGTAAGAGGAAATAACGAATGAGGATGACGTCACTGGACAATTAATGGATAATCGCATATCACGAAGAAGTAAGCGCAAGTATTGCAAATGTGCTCATTGCTGTTCTTCCAATCGTATTCGCTCGGAGATCCGAGAGGATAGGACCGCTGGCGGTATGTCATTATAGCGCTGCTGTGATTGGTTACGTCAGTGGCTCTCGAGACCTTGCTCCAAGAAGAACTTAATTTCCACTTTTTTTATTCGGAAGTAGGCGTAATTAGGTTTCGATTGTTGGTGACTTAAATGACATTTATTTCTGTAAATTGGTTAAATAAACACTTTTGCGCATCAAAAATAAATGGTTTTAAAACAGGAAAAGGTCATAGTTTCTTTTAATGAGGTCCAGACATTATTTTGGTCAGATCATATGATGACCATGCAGATTAATGTCTGAGATAGTCTTTTGACGTACCGAGTAGTTTTCCATGATGGTCGAAGGCGATATCCTGAACGGAATCGGTGTGCCCCTTCAGGGTTCGTTCGTACTCGCCACTCTCAAAGTCCCACACTTTGATGGTCGCGTCTTCACTTGAGGACACCATCAAACTGAACACCGGGTGAAATATTACCTGGAAATTATTTCATAGTTTCGTGAGACATGTATTTTCAACTAAACAGTATACATAATATTTGCTCGTTAGCTTATTAAGTCTTTCATAATGATGGTAATGCTTGAATACGGAGTTGTGATGTTGGTAGTTATTAGTGTATAAACATGGATTTTAGGTTAAGCTTATCAGCAGTGATAGGAATAGGTAGTGCTAATTTGCCTAAACTTCGAGGAAGGAAGTAACATGGAGTAGAATACCTCCCTGGATAATACCTCCTCTAAAATCCCGGAATAATTTTAATGACGTTTAAATCCCGGGATTTAAAAACCACGAATTATTTATTGGACTTTATTTATAGATAGATAGAATACTCTTTACCATGTACACCATATAAATTACAGATATAAATGTGTGTGTATGTGTGTGTGTGTAACCCTAAAAAATGTTATGATTTTTCAAATCAATAATTTGTAACTACAAATAAAGTCCGATAAAAAATTCGTGGTTTTTAAATCCCGGGATTTAAACGTCATTAAAATTATTCCGGGATTTTAGAGAAGGTATTATCCACTCTATGTTACTTCCTTCCTCGAAGTTTAGGCAAATTAGCACTACCTATTCCTATCACTGCTCATCAGATATTTAGATTGTTATAAAAACAAAGAAAATACTAGGGCGATAACTGTTTTACACGTACAATAATTAGAATACAAAACGTGACCTATGCACACCTTGAGTAAACTCTCACAATGAACTAGAATCAAGCAGTTAATTCTAACAGCTGAACAAAAAGTCGCGGAAAGCTATAGATAAATCACACCATTCGTTTGATGCAATTGTGCTAGGTTATGATCACGAGAAATAATACACAATAACCAAAACAATACATTTTAGACAGCTTTCATTGCTTTCGAAAGTTATTATTGCATAAAATTCGGGTTAGATCGTAAACGTCTTTGTTAAGCTGACAACTGTTACTAAACAATTCTGTACTTAACTAAGTATCTAAGATTAGAAGCAATTTCAGCAATGTAATTAGTTACGAGACGAATACTGTTAACAATTCGAAGATGTTTCAAGTATCTTCATTCTTGTTCTGAAATGAGTAAGAATCCAAATTGTGCTAATGATACAATGTCAGCGAAATCTGAATATGTGGTGACCGACATTTTTATATTTAGATCTTCAAATAACTGAATTGAGATTTTGCAATGCTAAAATATTGAGCATAAATCGTGAGGATTTCATATTAGAACGAATCTTTCTGATATTTGTACATAGAATTTTGCTATGTGATGAGCTAAATAATTTTCTTTTCATGGAGGAAATTTTAATAAGCATGATGTATTTCCAACCTTTTCAATCTAAGCTTGTTTGGTTAGTGGGATTCTTATTTTTTTGTAATCATATTTTCTCCAGAATTCATAGAACCTTTATGTTCTTGTTAAAGAAACATGGGTATGTTTCTTTGAATAAATAATAATATAAACCTTAGTAATGGTGGCCCGGTGTCCGGTGAGACAGAATTTTTCGGGTGGACGTGGGATCCACTCGGCGGGCGTGCGCTTGGCGCGCGTTGGCGCACCCTCGATGAATTCCTTCTGAGCCTCTGACAGCTTCGATTCTAATTCCATCACCTGGTCAACAAAGAAATGTTTAGAATGATGTTGGCTTATTATACAGGGTGTAAGGGACAGCCCTCCGCAAACTGATGGGGTGAATTCAGTATATCATACTAAGATGACCGGTACATGAAATTATTTCAGGAACGTTATGGGAATCCAATAAACCTGATTTGTTTTATTACCTCACACGCAATGTATCGTTACCGTGGCAAAACGCGTGTAGCGAACGGCAACGTAGCGAGCCTTTGGCCGCAGAGTATTTCAACATCCATTGCCGATTTTTTTATTTACATAAATGGAGTGCTGCGTACAGAGAATGTAATTTTACATTAAAATAAATAAATAGTAACTGAAAATACGATAAAAAAATTAAAATTTTTCTGAGAATATTTTCGTGGAATATGATTCAAAATAAGAAGTTGAATGCACCCTGTTAGTTTGCGAAGGGCTGTCCCTTACACCCTATATGTACAGCCTTAGCCAAAAGTATTGAGCACCTTACAAATTTCGCTCGTACACGGTAAGTATGGGAAGAAACCAAATCAATTGCTTATGGATTATTTAATCGGCATCTACAAAGGTTTAAAAATAATCAGTCACGCCGCAGCTAGCAATAAAACACCTGGATGTCACAAAATTTGTCTTTTTCAATTTTTGTATTTATTAATCAGTTCGCTACTATCGCTCGTTGTGAACACATCCAGTGATCTAGTGCGCCTTTTGTATTTTATTTCAGAAGTTTTAAGTATTATCGTTGCAATATGCCAAAACAAAACGAACTTTCTTTAGAAAAACGTGTGCAGATACAGCTTCTGTATGAGCAAGGGAAATCACAAGTAGAGATTTCTAAAACTGTGAAATGTTCGCGATCCGTGCAATATGCTATTCAGCGATTCTCTACTACCGGATCACATGAAAATAGACCGAGAACCGGGCGCAAACGCATCACCACAGACCGTCAAGATCGTCAGTTACTGAGAGAGTCGTTAAGAAATAGGAAAAAAAACATCTTCAGAGCTCGCTGCTGAGTTGTCGGAACAAATTAAGAAGCCAATTTCTGCTCGAACTACTCGCTGAAGACTTCAAGAAGCTGGTCTGAAAGGCTGTAAAGCTAGGAAGAAGCCATGGCTCTCCGATAACAACAAAAAAGCTCGATTGAAATGGGCTTTAAAACACCGAACTTTCACCGCTGAAGATTGGTCAAATGTTGTTTGGTCAGACGAATCAAACTTTGAGGTGAGTAAGTCAATTTAATGCCCTGATACAATTTTATAAAATGTTTTAAAAACCAAACGCATAATTGAATTTATTTTAGTTTTACGGAACTCAATATTTTTCTCTTTATTGCAGATTTTTGGTACACCTGGTGTGACCTTTGTGCGTCGCCGTGTGGGCGAAGAATTTAAGCCAGAGTGTGTGATCCCAACCGTTAAACACGGTGGAGGCAGCATAATGGTCTGGGGTTGCATGACCGATTCTGGAGTTGGCGAATTGTTCGTGTGTGAGGGTCGCATGGACTCTACTAAGTACATAAATGTACTAGAAACTGCATTACTGCCTTCATTCACGAAACTTTTTGGCGACACGAATATGGATGGTGTCAAATTCCAGCAGGATAACGCGCCATGCCACAAATCTGCACGCACTATGAGATGGTTTCGGGAAAATAACACGGAACTGCTTGACTGGCCAGCTCAGTCTCCAGATCTGAACCCCATAGAACATTTATGGGGTTTATTAAAGCGCAGGGTTAGGCGCCACACAATTAACAACAAAGAAGATTTAAAACGCTGCCTGCGCCTAGAATGGAACTCGATTACTGTTGACGACTGTAAAAAACTTGTTAACTCTTTACCAAAAAGAATTTCTGCCGTAATTAAGGCAAAGGGTGGACCCACAAAATATTAATTTTCTATTAATAAATAGTAAAATAAACCCATATAAAACGTTTTGTTTTATTTCTATTTGATACTCCGCATAAAACTGAAAGATATCATGGGTGCTCAATACTTTTGGCCAAGGCTGTATTGTTATCTTTATCATCAAACATTTTGAACATTTTACATTAAATAAACGATGAGCTAAAGTTTGGCCACCGCTGGGTTTGTCCTTTCAGGACCCTACCTACACCCTGCAGGCTCCAGCTACGCCTCAAGTCTAGCAAGCTATCTAGACTTGAGGCTGAGATCTGGCTGGCGTGCTAAGCTTAGCACGCCAGCCAGATAACAAAATATTCAAAATATGTCTAAAAGATGGAGGCAAATCCGTATCTTTTCTAATCGGCCATTTATAAGGCATTCTTCGAATACACATACCTAACCATCTAGTTTTAGCAAAACATTATTCGTTGAATAAAATTATGTCTTGTAAACAATCCCAGCTATTAGTAGATCAAGGTTCAAGATGAAAACAGAGCAGCGACCTGATTACCATCGCCTTGTGTTTTATTTGTTTAGATAGTTAGTATTATTTCTGGAGTGATAGTCAATGGATAAAACGTGTTGTCGTTTAATAAAAGCGTCAGTCGTGGTCGCCATCGACCGCCCGCCCAAGAAAATCGTTCAAGAGTGACCTAGAAACGTCCACCGCACAGATCGATGGCAGACCTTGCTCGGACCGGATCGTGCTCAGATGTCTTTATACATTTTAGCTCTATACGTTTTAACAATGCGTTCAGCTGCAAGCAGTTAAGCAATTTCTGAACCATTGAAACACCAGAGAAACAGCTTCCCGCTTATGTAACTAACATATTGCGTACACCGGGACACTAATAGGCGTCATCATCTTTTGTGCTCACAGATCGATTACGTGTAATCAATTATAGAAAGTTTTACACAAGACTTCACTGCAACACGTTAATTTTTAATCTTGCTGTTGCTATGAAGAAAATTGTTGGCAAAAATAGGTGGACCTAAATCGTTATTGAGGTTGGCAATCATGAGAACGGCATTAGCAACAATATCATAACCTTGTTCATTATTGATATTCCAATAAATGGAGACATTTCTTCTTACTTTTTTCTGCAACCTGATGACCGAAGTCCACTTCTTCTCGAGGAGGCCGCCGAACTTGCGATCCATCTCGCCGGACATGTCGGCTTCCTTCTTGAACGCTTCCAGCGCGTCCGTGTACCCATTGCTACCTAAATAATCGGCGATCGCTTTGTTCCTGTAACAATGCAAATTATTTTGTTTTAGTAGAACTGCCCAGAACATTGGCATAGTAGTTTTAAGTTTATGTTTTATCGAAGAGTCCCGTGACAGACTGCAATAACGAGCAGTTAGCAAATATCCTGCTTTGCATTTATGCTGGGCTGATGACGAGCAGAAATGTCACCAGCTAGAAGGTATCCCGAATAACAGTAGGATCTTTTCTTTGCTTTCGGCCAGCGATACACCAAATATAGTGTCGATACTAGTCGATTAGATGCACAGATAGAAAAAGCACCATTATGGAATGGAAGTATAGATAGGATTGCATTTCCGTTACACGGTGTAACAATAACTGATTGTTACATGCTACGTTGTTTGTTAATTCCCAGAAAATAGTAACACGTTATTGGCTAATTAAAATAATAACATGTGAGAACCGTAAACTAAGACAACGGATGTTGCTACACTACAAGCATGACGGACGCAGATACGAGTATTGTTCGAGGGCAAAAAGTTTTTACAAAAACTAACAGCTGAAGATCTCAAGAACATAGGATTTCCGTAATCAATCACGTTTTTACAAAATTCGGATTTTGTTAAGTAGTCTGGTTTTAAGTTGCGATGTTTAGGATGTTCAATTTTATCAGGGACACCGAAACCGTTATTTATACAGATTTTCAAGATTTTAGTGTTCCGTCGACCCGAAAAATAAAAGATTCGGGTCTGGGTTTATTGGGATGGATTATTGTAGAGGCCTTATTTTCTAACAATATACGTCAAATGTGGAAACGGGAAGATGTCAATGTGGTGATAAAATTAATTAAGGATTCCAACGACATCGCGCAGCAAGGTTACATGGACATTGCAATGTAGGAAACGTCAACGTGAACTTGCAACGTAATCATCAGTCAATGGAATGTGTTCGTTTTCTGAGTTACAATACAAATACGTAGTACATTATTTGAGAGGTTGATTGATTTTAACTAAACGATTTCGCTCGTACGGTGGCGTAAATCACATGGTTCGCTAGTGAGAGTTTGTTTTCAATTTCGGCCGGTGTTTTGTTAATTTATCACACCTCAATAGAAAACAAGCACAAGGGTCATATTAAATTATTCTATTCTCTTATCTTTCGCATTTGTTTGAGCTTTGGTTGTCAAGTATTATTAATTTATCGTATCTACTATGCGTTTTCCATTTCAAGGCTACACAATTCCTTGATCGATAAGAGCTCGAGCGCTGTGTTTTTGCTAGCGGCATGTTGTTAAAGATACCTGATCCCCGTCTACTTTAGCTCATTGCCTTCAGTTTCCGGGTTACTGGAATGCTCTAATTGTGCGCACGTATTGAATGTCAAGGGAAGCCCACACGATTTGTCAATGTTATCGTTTAATTAGACACGACAGCCAATAATAAATAACCTTTAGATCACCAGAAGTTAAAGTTGCTAAAATTAAACAAACTAAACGCAGTATCTGGAATTACCAACTTTGCAGTATCGGTTTCATAAAAGATGAAATATTCTTTCAATAGCTTGAGTTGAGAAGATAACTTTTCAAGGAGTTTTCTTTAGAAATCGGTGTTATGTCAAAATAATAAACCAAACTGAGGTCAAATGATTTTGTTAATTTCGATCTCAAGCGTTACTGATAGAGAAAGATAATAAAGACGTCGAACTTGCTCCTTTTCGATAAGCTGCCCTTGTCCCTGTAACCATGACGTCACGAACCCACGATAGTAAACACTTTTCAGTTTATCTCCAGCTACGTATTAAAACTGTAGATAAAAAGTACATAATAGATCTACGGATAAAATAATTCAGGATTAGATTTTACAATTGCCGTGATTCGAGTTACTATCATCCAATCTAGCATACACATATGTATACAGGGTGGCGATTAGGTTATCACATGAATTGAAACCATGCATGATTCTGGACTCCGCTGCGTTAAATTTTTCGTCGGTTATTAAAAAAAAAATTGCTGCTCCATACATTTTGACCTCGTAGGTAGGCAAAAATGTATGGAGCAGCAAATTTTGTTTTTAATAACAGACGAAAATTTTTAACGTAGCGGGGTCCAGAATCATGTACTGAATACGTGGTTTCAATTAATGTGATAACCTAATCGCCACCCTGTATATCAACCATACTATTATTAAAAATAATTTACTAACGTGACTTATAGTGTTAGTCGTTTACAGCTGGCTTATCCCAAAAAGGAGGTAATGCTCTTAGAACGCAAGGCTAGCAGGTTGGTGACCGCAGTACTAGATCCCTTGTACCTACTGTACATTGTTATTTTGTCTCCCGTCACCGACCGCGTCTGTCAATCGTCAGGGCCACGTTGGTTTGAGCCAGGATGCATCGAATTCTGGTGAATTTGATAATCAACTAGTAGTATTCATTTACTGTCTGACCTTACAATATTTTGCACGTGAGACTGTCCTACGTCAGCGCTATACATATATAGGGCAAAACTTGGCTAATCCGTGATATGTAGCTATTCGGTGATAGATAATATGTGTTTTATTACCAAGTTACTACTGACTTGATAAATGTATATTTTTCAATCATTATAGTATTTGCCACATTTTTAGATATAAGTTAGCATCATAGCTTCTTTTGTCTACTGTATCACAGTAAATTTAAAAAATAATCTGATCAATGAATCGAATTTTACAATTAAAAAACAAAACTATCACCGATTACCCAAGTTTTGCCCTATAATTCAAACTTACAAACATATACTACGTATACACCCACTGCTGTATGGAGGCCTCAAGTCAAATAATACGTATGTTTCTAAAAATATCTTCACTTCAGTTTATTGATACAATCCCAATAAATTGTATTTGACATCGGTTCAAATCACACGACACACAATGTGTATTCAATCTATGATGAGGTCATCCAATAAAGAATAGCAGACGTATTAGGTAAGGTTACGTAAATAACGAAACAGTCTCGACCATTTATAATAACTTATCTAAAGAAACTGGAATTTGGGAAACTAAACTTCCAATCTAATATATGATAATAAGGCATAGGAAGGTAAGAAAACCAGCCTCATGAGGATATTTTATAATAGGTATTGGAGCTAAGTCCATTAATTTTAGTGACAAAATACAGGAATTAACTTGAATTGTGTAATTTGTTTTTAAATATACCAGAATGATACAATAAAACTTTTATAAATCCACTAGTTGAGAGAATTATGACTGGACCTAGGAAACATCCTTGAGTCATTCCAGCACTTATTTCTTTCAGTTCGCAATAACCGTGTGCTTGTCTATAATTAAATACTCATAATGGTTTTTATTTGTTATCGAAAAAATGGAAAACCTATGTCATGGCATCATCCTAGGTACAGGTTTCTGATCTTTGTGACTTACTTTATCAAAGGGCTGCGTGGGAAACATCTAACAATAACAGCCTTTTTCTTCTTCAATTAACGGGTCGCCGGTTTCTCCAATTTCTTTACCAAATTTTAATCAGAAATTTCGAACATCCTCCAGTTAGCACTGTTCGTAAAAAGCAGAGAGAAAACTTACAAAGTAGAGACACTCAGAATGTATTTAAAGTTGGCAGTTAGCGTAATTGTTGTAAATACACCTGCTACTTAATAAACTTCGAAGACAAATCAGGTACCTACTGAGGATTAAACGAACCGCCTACACAAACTTTCTAAGAAAGTTTAGTGGGTACATAGGTTCAATACGACTATTAAGCAGGTACTTTGTAAGTCGTTATTTGCATTGAACGTATAAATGTAAATTTTATTAAAGGGATTCTGCAGAATGTAAATTGTTGTATGACGTAAATGTTTATGAGAGATCTGCTTAATGTATCCATTTACGCGCAATCTAGTTTTATTAAGCTGTTAAGAAAAGAGAAATTGATGGTCATCTCTGTAGTGTAAAACAGTAAAACAATATCAGTAATTTTGAATAAGCCTAGCCAAATACGACAACCGATGCAGCGTTTATTACGATTAAAATCAATAACGGCAGCTTTGCGTTTATGTACATATTATACAATTTACAAATACCATATAAAGTTAAATTATCATGACCAAACAGTGACTCAGTGATGTACAGATATAAACCTATACCTATACAGTCTACATTTCGTTTTGTCTTTTATGTCAGAGAACATATTTGTTCAGTGAGTGTGCATATGTGAGGGAGACCTCGCTGCGTGGTGGACAAACTCGCTTATTTTATTTAGAAAACAAGCTCCAAGTGTTATATTCGAATCTTACGTCAGTTTACGTAGTCTATAAACAACACACACTGTATTGCTGACTCAATATCTTCCTATCCGCGGTGAAGTGCATAATTCGATTATTGCGCTTATGCAACAGATAATCCTGACCATTAAAGCGTCGATTGGCAATACTTTCTTGTTATTGAGTTTGGAATTTGGCGAAACGACGTTAAAACGCGAACGTTAAAAGGCGATAGCGAGCGAAGCGTTTCATCTACACGTCTCTGCTGAATAGAGTTTATTTCTTGCTTGATTACTATGTCAGGCTTCGGTATCAGCGAGGTGAAACCGAATCGATTCCAAAGACAATCAGTCTCGCAGGTGTCCCTATTGTTCGCGTGGGAGCAACCAAGTTACACGTATCACTTATTCTGCTTAAGTGAAAAGATTAAGCGACACAGGTTGGAACGTAAGCATAAAATAAGTGTATCGTCGGTTGGGAATCATTCAGTACAATCGTTGCCGAAGAATTCGTTTTTACTTTTTCTTATGGGGGCGTATGATTTAGCACTGGAGTTCAAACGGTTACAACAATTTTTTGGTCGTTAAGATGATTGATTGATGATTATGCTCCAAATATGAAATAATACGATACCCAAATATAGTCAACGCTCGAGGCAAGATTAAACATTTCGCCGGTAACTGTGATCTTGAACAGAGTTCAGTAGCAATGTTGGGGCACAGCGAAAGTGGTTTCGTGCGTAGAGCTAGAGGCGCGGACCGATCTGGGACTGCCTGAGAAAATAACTTTCACGATACATTTCCGACGTTTTACTCTGATTGCAGGGACAAGTGGTACCAGTATCAGGAGATATGTTTATAACACGCTATAAGACGATAACTTATTGACTATTGTTGTAAAAGGACATTATCTAAATGTGTGTATCGGAGTCTGAAGCCAGAAAAAGCTCTTGAATGAACGTCATTTAGTAATAATTACGACAACAAGCAAGCTTAATTTGCATGGTGGTCTGATTACCATAATCATTACGTGTTATTCTGCTGCCCATTGGTAATCTAAACAGGTATCGTTGATTGTTTGGCGCTTTGAATAATAGGCTTGTTCCACATATGCGCATGTTGTTCTACGAGACATTTATAAGGGCGAATAGATTAGCTTTATTTGACTGAACAAGAAATATTTACACGGATGAGTACGAGGTATGAGCCGAGTTTGTATTGGAACATGAAACAACGGAAACATCGTAACAAATACGTCACGTCAGGCGATAACAGGGAATATTAATGGCCTGTAATAATGTTAATGCAAATCTGTACTTATTCATTACAAAGTGATCGTACCTATCATGACTTTACAGACCGACATAACAAATATTAAGTGCTTAAAAGTAGAATATAAGCCACAATTTATACATAAAACAGTATTAGACTTATATGCTACAGTTTAGATTGTCCGTTAGTCAGTAACAACGACCGAAAACGGTGAACGAGACCACTGAAATGTTGAGTATTTGTTCATATACAGATTTTGTTCTTGTATACATCGACTGGAAAACTGATGCTTTTCCTGCTCTCTAACTTTCTGATTAATTTCGATGCGGCTTCCGAGTGTTGAGTCAGTTCCCCGGTATACGCCGAGCTTATCGTTTCGTGATGAAAAGCACAAAATGGAGCAATTTACATGGAAAATTCAAGTTTACACCATGATATTTTCGCTGTGGATTGGAGGAGGTTTAATTCAGGGTCGTTCGCCATTTTAAGAACCTAATAAGGTCGTGCAGGTAAAACATACCTATAAACATTACAGCAAGGGTTTTCATGAACAGTCTTAACGAACCTTCGTTGCAAGCTGGATTTTGGGTTAACCCTTTCGCTGCCAACTCCGTATAAAACAATACTTAGATTTTTAATCGTTTTAATGCGGAGTGGCAGCGAAACTGTTAATATTAAGAAAATCACACTTATCGTAAGTAACTTAAAGATATCAAGCTAATCAATCCTAAGCCTTATCTAATTGAATCAACCTAGTGCTAAAGTTGTTCCATTGCCGGCGACACATATGTTTTAATTAAAAAAAAGTTAATTATATGCACACTAATCACAACGTAGTTGTTTTGCATTTTCCAAGTTCATACGAGTCTCGTTCATGGTACCATTGACAAACAACACATCAATCATTCATACAAATCCGAAAAAAAAAATTGCAGAAAAATCAGGAGCAAAATTTAAATAGTTTTCAGAGTCAATCAGCCATATATGCTACGCATGATTAAATGATTAACAATCGGTTGTTGAACCCTAAAATATTGTGAAATGGAGCATTCGGCGTAACGGGATTACCAATGATGGAAACAACGGGATGGATGTAACGAAGCGGAACGATGTTAAAAGTGTTGAAGAAACCGCACTGTGTTCACCATATCCGTATGAAGAACACGTAACAAACAATCATTTGCATATATGCAGTCGTGACTTGAAATGTAAGCGTCTAAGCTACTGTCTAAGCAACGCAGACGACTATTGTAGACTTGTTCATTTTTCGGTGAAATATTGAATTTGTACCGCTTGAAAGTGCATCCTTGCCAATCATAACTCGACTGAGTTCCGAGCTCGGCTGAGAGGCACACAAAAGGTACCTTTCACAATATTGTATACATGGTTCGATTAATGCTATAATACTGCTACAAAAGCAGAATACGACACACATTTTACATACATCATTTTCCCGCCTTTATGCCAATTTATTTGGTGTCGGAGCGGAGCAGCGTCTTTTTCTCTAATAGGTATATTTCTATGCCGTCATTTCAGAATTCACTTCCTGGCCAGTGGCCATATAAAGTTTCACACACACAATTCATCTTTTCATAGACCTGTCTCTTTTATAGCCATTCTTATTCATACTTAACATTTCTTGTGACATGCTCCTTATTCCTCCGCATTACATGTTCAAACCACGACAGACAGTTTTCTATTAGTTATTCATGATTATTAATTAACTAAACAAACTTTTCCGTAGACAGCCACACTTATACATATCACTCGCTTCACATTAAAAACGATGAACTTTAATTGAGAACGGGTAGTCGTAGCACCTACTGAATGGTATTTCTTGTGATATTAACTTTTATACTTGCCAAGGAAATTCTTATGTTTATTGGTATAGGATTAAAGTTGATAATAGTTTTTCTCGTAACGGGGATGAAGGGGAGGCCGCCCACGCGATTAGGCATATCGATCGCCAGTCGCCCCCACTAGGCGCCGGCTACGTCAGAGCGACACTGCGTCATTGCGAATCCCTTTTCCACGAGCTTCACAAAATTAACTTCCCTCGAGGCTTTGACCGTAACCGATCTTTCCTCTTCTTGAATTGTATGCTAAATGTACAGCTGATGCCGTGATGCGTAATGCTAGGAAGATTTGTTGAAAATATGTACCTACCATTTAATGTTAACTCATACAACTGTAGCTTCAAGTCTGGATAATGATGAAGAGTACGAATTTAGTTGAAAGTATTGCAACTTTGTATAAAATACCTAGCAGAAGCTAGGTATTTTATACAAAGCAAAGCTAAGTACTCAAATATGCATAGGGAATGGCCCTATGAGGTGAAGTTAGTTACGAGTTACGATCTTAGGCTCGGGTTGCGGGATGTTCGAGAGTTACCGTGGCCCCGGCACAGGCAACAGAAGGAACACGGGTGGGTTTTAATCAGTAAAAGTCTGACACGTCCTCCGGCTCCGCCCAGAGCGGGAGAAGTAATTTGATGATTTCCCATCCAAAAAAAAAGGCTAGTAAAAGAGAAACACAACGAACTTTATTAAAGTGTAAAGTTGAAATATTACACAACCCTAGTCAGAGATCCTCGCGTAATTTCCAAAAAGCGTCCAATTTAGCGTTCGTTTCATTGCCAGCAGTAAACAGGGGTCGGAAGGCAAATTAAATACCGGGAAAACCTAAACGTATCAGGGGAGATTATACCATCAACTTGATATTTACCAGGGGGAACGGTTAGAGACGATGGAAAACAACAGGCGCAGTAAATTGCCAAGAAACCATAAAGGAAACCAATGTAAAACAAAAACGTTGACATAGTAAAGTTCCCGATGAAGTTTCTACATAGTAATTTAATTACATTCGTGACCGGACGTTCAAATCCTTTAAGAGTAAGCAGGTGAATGCTCTGCTTAATTAGATTTCAAATTTCTCCATGGATCGTAAAGTCGATTTGTCCGAGAACGTCCATTAGAGCACGAATAGAATTAATTGTTGTACAAAATAAATTATTTGTATGTATTTCGTGTTTCTAAACAACAAAGGTGCAAGTACCTGTTAGTAGGTACAGGTACCTGTTAGCACAGGTACTTGTACCTTTGTTATTTAGAAACCCGAAATTCAGTCAGTACTGAATGACAATACAATGACCTGTCGTGATAATTAAGAACGCGTATTCTTAGTTTTAACTTTCCCATTGATGTTATCTCTTCCTTTGGCAATTTGGCATAAACAGTTTCGGAAACAATCATGAGAACTTTATGGCATAGAATCTTCTGAAGCTTTAAGATGCTTTTGGGATTTGTCGACAGGTGATATAAATTATAGAAAAAATTATCCTGACAGCGTGGCTTGTACGCGGGTAGCAACCGGGCGAGGACTGCATTCCTTGCGATCCACAGGCAAGTTAGAGCAGTATAGCGGATGGACAACGAGTCTTGAACCTAACAATGGCTTACATTCCCCGAATCCCATTATCACTTCGTTGCCGTTGTATTGAATTATTATTTGATTATTTGCCTACATTTCATCACTATGGGCGCTACGATTTTATTATCGCCAATATTGTCTTTAAAATAGATTGTCCAGGTCCTAAAGTTTCTTGTCCGATAAGATATTATACTGATAAGCACCTGATTAAAGAGGAGTTCAGTTTACATTGTTTCAATTCTAATGACTTAATCAGAGCAGGAAATATAGACATTATGGTGGTTTTTATTTTAGTCAAAACATCAACTGAAATGATTTTATTTAAAATTGTATATTCGTAAACTAAATCACAACTGAATGTTGATTAAAATTTTGTTATGAGAGATTGCACCAATAAGTGCAGTCAGCAGGTTGACATTGATGCAGGCGTATCTTGATCACGATAATATACAATGAGTCACGATCTCTCATAGCATAGCCTGGCGGGATGCATTTCGTAGTGAATGCCATGACGTATCATAACGTGTCGTACCGATATGCCTAACATCTACGAAATCCACACTCAAGGCCGATACTAATTCAAGAAAAGCAGATTATTTTGGGAACAAAGCTCACGTGGTGAATGTTTTCTGTTTATGTATCCTCAAGTTTGCCTGTCAACTGTCACATTATCAGAACCAAATCACTTTTCAGTCATCTACATCCTAAATAACAACTTTCTAACTCATCTAGACATTTATGTAACAGAGATTATGATCTTGATCGATTATGGTAATAACGAGATACCTATGACGCAAGCGGTTTTTATTTGGGTGCACAAAATGTAAGGCAACTCTCGATACGACCTCGTTTATTCGGAGCCAATAGGAGGTCTTGAATAGCGGGTGTTCAAAGATTCTTATCATTCTAATTTTAATAAAATAATAATAGCAACATGTATTTTAATTATGTTCTCCAAAAGCACTTTCTCTGTTTTAAGTTTTAATTGCCTAGAACAAGTTTCTTGCTGAAAATCGATGAATCTGTGAGTGTAATGATATTATTAGCTTCCTAACTAAAACATGGTAATTCAACGGATTTGGACTTTGCTATATTTGCTACCTTTTTATGTCAAAGGTTAAGAACAATGTAGACAATTTATTATTTTACCATTATACCTACGTATTAGAGAGCCACATAATATAAAACGATAAACATCTTCATAATGAGTTCGTAAACGTTTACTCGAACAACAATCGACCCGAATAACAAGCAACAGCGTAGTTACAACAAGTGCTGCAATCTTCAACGGTAAGAGCATGTCCATTTAGCGAAATATGCCTGCTGGTGTTTTAATTTGTAATCGTTATTTTTAATCAACAGACGCGTTCAATGACCGCGATTCGACGCAGTAGATCCGAACTGAATGCGGAATAGATCATTAGATCAACAACGGTGAAGAAGTATCACTTTGTAAGTCGGTTATTTTCAAACCACGTGCCTCTTGCGAGCAATTTTGCTAACTAGTCATATAGTCATCTTGCATACATATTAGGGATTTCTGTTAAGTTTCGTTGTTTAATAAAGTTAATCCTATTTGTATAGGTAATGAACTTACATAACATGGACACTTTGAATTCGGACGTGATGGTTGCACTTCTATAACAATAGCGTGTGAACAGCATGACCACATCTTTGAATTGAAGTATCGCGAATTAGATCTCAGCTCGCCTTTCACTTTGTGTGAAGCGAGTTAAAGGGTATAAGGAACGCTAGGGTATTTTAGGTCATTAGTTCACGGCCGATGGTATATTATGCAGTAACCTACACACTGAAAGGTTACTCCCTGGTTTCTGTTCATTGATAATTTTTTCTTGATTTTTTGGTCAAGCAAGAAGAGCGACTTACTTGAGATTGGGTAGCAGATTGACTAGATCAGGGTTTAATTTGAGCTAAGAGAATACATTAACTGTTCTCTTGATCGAATGACAAGCTACCTGTTTATAATCTCAGATTGAATACCTATTAGTATGATAAAGTTTCTTTGAAACTGCAATCAGCGTTAGCGCAGGTGAGCCGTTATTGCAATTGCAACATCAATAATCGTATAATAATGATGGGATTTCTAGGTTCACGATGAAAGCTGCACACGAACATTAAGTCGAGGAAGGCGCCAACGGCGACGTGGGGTCAACGACATTGCTTTATAAGAGCAACTGTCACTTTCAAAGGTCGGCAGGCACGCAGGTCAACTTAGTACCAATGGTACTCCTTGTATGGGATTCAAGAATTAATGGCTGACTTTATAACAACTATTTTAAGCCACCAGATAGGTACAATTTTTATTATTTTACTTGGAACTAGAATCCTGTGGGTAGCGTGGCTACCTACTGGCACGAATATAATTTGAAATTTAATTAGAATTATTTTTGATATGATCATAATGTAACCGTGAATTTAAAGTCGATAAGCGCTATCCGGTTATAAAGACAAGGGACTAAATAATAGGCAACACTAGACAGTTAGCTACACGCGGAAGGAAGTCTATATTTAGTTAAAAGTTAAAATTATGATTACTCAAACAACTTCTGGATGGATTTTGATATCGAGCAATTGAAATGTTTAAATAATTGGCATGTTTGTAAGCACTTAACACTTGTGTACTTTACACTACATAAGTACTTCGTTATAATCTAAATAGAATAAGTTTCAGAACGTGTCAGTCTCAGCTTTGTCAGGTTAACATCGATTAGATTATCACCATCACTGAAACTGATTTGAAATTAACTCATAGAATAACGCGTAGAGTAACCGTTGGGGCTGCTGTTGTGTTCTGAATGGAGACCGCGAATCGGCAAACGTTAAGGTAGGACGCTCTCAGGCTAGGTGTAGCGACGATCTTTGCAGGGTGGCTGGTAGCAGCTGGATGAGAGTTGCCGAGAATCGAGCTGAATGGCGTGCAATTGGAGAGGCCTATGTCCAGCAGTGGACTGCTGGAGGCTGATGATGAATAACGCTTTTCATGTAAAATATTGTTTTTTTTCTCATGTTAGGATCTCCCACAAAACAGAAGTGGCTGTTGACAGCGACTTCATCTGTATTTTGAATTTCAGAAGATTTTAATACAAATCCAGGATGAAAGTAGCCTATGTCTTTCTCCAGGTCCTAGGCGGAGGCTTCCTATCTGTCTAATTCCATAGCAATCGGTTTAGTGGTTTAGGCGTGGAAAGGTAACAAACAGACAGACATACAGACAGAGTTACTTTCACATTTATAATATTAGTTATGAATGTAGTTTGTGATTTGAATAAAACTGTTAATTAATCTATAGCTACCCGTTTGCCCCCCGAGAGTAACGTGAACTGATAATAGATCATTTATTGTGTCTCAAATTAGTTAAGACTTGCACTGATTTAGAAAGAATAGGCAAGCCTGTTATAAATTAATGTTACTCGTGTGGTTTTCTGTAATATATTGATGTTTTGATAGGATATTGTAATTAATACCAAATTCAGAAAGTTTCTAGTAGAGTATTGGTAACATTGCGTTAGTAGCGACCTTGTTGCCGCCGCAACTATTTGCTTGACCGAATTCATTGAAACTCAATTCTGCTGTTCCAAAACGCAATCGTATATTCTGAAGACAATGCTCCGTCCACTATTAAGATCAGACAGCGGAATAATGCGTTGATTTTGTAATTATCTGTAAACTAGATCACCTCATAAAGATCTAATATTCGTAAACGAATGCTCACAAAACGAACACCTATAATGAACTGCATCAGAAACAATGCAATAAGAAAAAAATATACATTTCATGTGCAACAGCTTTCTATTCCGGATTTCTAACCAATTTAAAGATCTATTCGGCGAACAAATTGTTACTTATGACCTCGACGTGAACTGTACAATTAATGTTCATTTCTATCTGATGAAAAGTCAGGAGCGAGGCAACGATGTCGCAGGTGAGCGTATGTTATCTTCATTCTTCGAGCAAGGTTTTATAATAATATATTGCTCAGAACCACTTCTTATCATAAAACAGTAAATGTCTGGTATCCGCGAATACTAAATCTTTTCAAGTTACAATAAAAATAAACAGGTATGTGAATAAGTTAATATACCCATTTTAATTGATTACAATATGATAATATAATTTCATATGTCAATCTTTTGTTATCGTAATTTACCTCTTTTGATGTGTTTTTAACATCATGTGATTAACTGTGTTAGCAACAACGGAATCTCCTCAAACTCCAGGTTATGAAAACGCCACGGGGAAAAGCTTTTGACATGCCCTAAAACTGAGTGCATATCCCCTTCTTTTGAGCTTGGCCGCGGTCCGATAAAATGTTTTAAACAACTGACTGTAGTAGACAGAGAGAGAGGTTGAAAGTATGTTAAACTCGCGTGAACTGACACATAAACGTAAAATTACAACGCAGAATACATAACAAATCAGAGGGCACGAGCGCGTATAGAACTAAGACAACAAATAAATACGTCAAGTCAAACGTCTGTTCGACCCTTTTTTCACAAGCGGCATCATGTTTTTAACTCTTTACATATTCTGTGTCGAAAGGAGAAAATGTTTTTTCCCAACAGGTTAACATGTTCCCAAACTAGGCGGATGGAAAGAGAGGCAGGTAGGGATGTTTGTTTTGTTTTTGGACCCAGTGCGCGGCATGGAATTATGGAGTAGGCGCCTTCTGGTCTGTTCAGTATTCTGTGATCTTATGTTACAATAATATATGCATTACTCACAGCTCCTCCCGTTGCCGTTGTGACAACACCATTTTCATCGTGGTCGGGTGACGCTTGAGGCGGCGGGCCCGGTTGGTTCACTGCACTAGAGTCTCACTTATTCACGCGGGCGACGGCAGGAACGCCGTTGCCATTATAACACCTGTGTACAATCACAATAGTTTTGTTTACACACCACTTGTAATATTTCTGAGCTAAGTTGAGGAAGTTTCCATGACATAACAAATATGACTTGCTGCAATATGTTGGGTTTGTAATTGATAATAGGCAGTAAGTAGTAGTCAAATGTTTCCACCAAGAGTATTGTTAATAGTAAAGTTTTATCCTTTTATTTTCGCTCCTTTTTATTGAGATGCCATGTTTACTACTGAAGGTTACCTAATCAACCTGCCTAGCCTTTTCCCAACTATGTTGGGGTCGGCTTCCAGGTTGAAGGTTACCTAATGTGGATCTATTTTATTATTCTGATTATTTTTATTGTTATGTATGCACGTGTTTCTGTGACAAATACCTCATTCTAAATTTTAAAATCATTAAATGAATTGATTTATTAAATGATTATCTGAAAAGATTGCATGAATGATCCAAATACTACATAATATCATGACCATATTAGTAAAACAGCTGTCACAAAAATTGGTGCAACCAGCTTTAAAGTGATGAAATAAATTAAAGGAAGGCAGATTAAAGGTTACATCACTGACAACATTAACATAAACTTACTGAGTCATCTACATAAATATTATGTATATAAGTATCCACATTTGGTACTTAACAATCATGGGTTTAGGTTCTTGTAATGTGTTTTATTTTTTTAACCCTGACAAAATGTACTTGACAGACAAGGAAAATATTCTATGCAAGATTTAACTTAATAGCTGTTAGCAGTAAGATCTTTTTTTTAAATAATCATCATACTTTTGTACAAACTGAAAGATAAAATTACTGAATGGTGGTACTTTATGCATTCCATTTATCATATAACTAAATGTTAAAACAATCTCTGACCTCTGACCACTGTATTATACAGTTGTACACCATATATCGATAGTGAAATGCCAATAACTCATAACTGACAAAGTCAAAAACTTCCACAAACTGAAAGACAAGACAAAGATATTAGACAAGTTGGTTTAGTTGAGAGGTATTTTCAAATTTTAATTTAATACTGTTGCAACTAAAATACACTTAGGAGATATCACTAAAACAATGAATTAATGAATGAAATGCACCGACCCCGGTGTGGTTTAACCAGACTTGATTACTCGAATGAACCCAATTCACACTAGCACCTGTAGCCTCATGTTTCATGGGGCTACACAGGCCATTGCATATCAAGGAGATTTCACTAAAACAAGCCTTTAAATTCAAAATGATAAAAAAGTGAGTTTCTCGAAAAAAGTTAGTTAGGACTTCCTTCGCCATTGATATAATACTTTTTCAAACTCTAATTTTTGTGTTGTATCATGCAGAACGAAATGCATGCATAAATTGCAGATGAATCTCAATTCACAACAATTGAAATGATTTATTTATTCATGATTATTGAATAGATTCATACATAAAAATGTTATAATTTATCAATTCTTGTGATGAAATATTGTTAGACAATATTAAATAGTGCTTAAAACAATTGAAAGGTTGTTGACTTTTATCTTTAAATGTCAATGACCTAAAAGTATGAAATGCTACTAGGTAATAGAAGTTCTACTTTCATTATTGATTATTCATGGATATCTAACACATTCACACACATTAATGAGACAATTCAAAACCCTCTTACACAGTCATTTAAACAAACATTAGTTAAGCTTATTTTATATCTTTGTTGATATTTGTGTAAGTCAGTTTTTTGTTCTTTTTTAGACTTAAGTCAAAGTGTTTTGTCTATAATTTTGTTTTTCATTTTAATGAATAATTAAATTTTATATCATTTACGAAGGTTGCTTTGTTTTATGAGAATATTGTGTACACCTGTAATTGAACACATAAGAATCCATACCTGTTAACTTTTACTATTTAATGTACAATGTATATGCTGTTGGCATACTTATTTTAAATAAATAAATGTGATTGATATTGTAATTATTTTACAAGCAATTTAAATTAATAAGTAATTTTCTTGAAACACCAACCATATTTTGGTTCTAGGGGTCAAATTGTGTAAGGTATACAGAAATATCAAGAAGTTTTATTATTTAAAAATAATGTATAAAAAAATAAACTTATAATATTAAGCACACTTGAAAAATAAATGGGCTATCATTTATCACCAACTTGTTATAAATGGATCGGCTTCAAACTTATTTTATTTGAACAAGTAGTACATATTATGAATCATAATATGAATTTCTTGCTTTTAGTAATAGTTCCTGTACTTAAGACACTTGAATAAGGAACTAAAACTGCTTTAAATGAAAACATAAAACAATTATAGGACTTCCATACTGTAACAACACACAAAGATTCTTAAACTTGTACAATACAGTTGACCCGGACTGCTCACACTAGTATACTAGTAACATATTATGTCAAACCTAATATCAAAAATGATTGAGCCAATTCAAGTAAATGACAAAAGCCAATCAGACTAAAATTTTGATTAATTAAGGTATTTACACTAATGTGCTTAAGTCTAACTTAAAAACCTCTTTAAAGACTTCATATAAGTACATTTTAAAATGATAAACTGTGAACATGTAATTTGAGGCTAATCAAAATTTAATATGGCTTCTATGCCAAGGGCAAACCTATCTTTATTTTGGTAAGTTGCACAAAAGAAGCCATAATGTGCCGTTTAATGAACTTTGTTAGTAGTGGATAAGTACTGACCATTGGTTATTAAATAATTCAATTGTGTTTATGTGAACCTTACTCACATTCAAGGTTAGAAGGAAATGAAATGTAATAATTATTATCAAATCCTGGAACCCAAGAAAATCTTGCTGCAGTGTGAACTGGCAAGTCTCTTTTCAATTTTGCCTAGATTGTATTTATAAGCTCGCACCTTTTAAAGCATATTATGTACTACTTAATGTTTTTATCAGTTCTTAGTTTAGAAACTACACAAACTTCTAGACAACTATTCAAGCAATGTTTTGTTTGGAGTAGGTAACATATTCTTGATATTAATTACTCCGTGCCGTTTCTATACTTACACTGGAACCAGTAAAACTAAGTGACCAGGAATTCGAGATTTATGTAATTTCGCACTTTGTCGTTTTGCATAAAAGCATTTTAATTCGATGTAGGTAACAGTAAAGTTATTAGGCAATATATCCTTAACTGTAGGTTGAGTATGGATGCAATTACATAAAATTGATTAAAAAACAGCATAAAACGTGAATGCAGTAAAATGACTCAGAAATTAAACGTCAAAACCAATAGGGTTACTGTCATTTTGCCACATCAACGAAATTCACGAATCATAAGAAATTTCGATGTTCTTTAGTTAAAGTAGGTGTTTGAATTCGTTATGCAAACGATTGCTGCTAAATTACGAATAAACATTATAAGATTATTATAAAAGAACGGCCATATTGAACGTCTACATCGGACAAGCTCTACGCAGATATTTTGTTCGGTTTACATTTAGGTCTAATAAATAACTGAGAAGTAAACCAAATTATACTTACGGAACACAAAAACACATAAAATTTCACTTTTGTCTGAAATAAATATCACGCACTCTACAATCACACTTCACACAAGACCCAAGGCAGAAAACCGTTTTCGTTGCAATGGCTCAAACTCACCCACCAATCCAATACAACATAAAGTTTCGATTTTCTTTCTTCTGTCGACATTTACGGGCACAACGCCATCTAGTTTGGTAGAGAGCTAATTTTGAAAAATAAAGACGGAAGATACAAAACGGCTCGTGTGGAAATGAGAAACCGAAAATTCTATTAGATTTACAAGCGTAAAAAAATCCTGCATTTTACAAGGGTAACACTGTTTTTTTATTTTATTTTGGCAAAGGTCTACGGTAAACATTATCGTTTTTTTTGCATACCAAGTATGCATTTTTTTAATGTCCTTTTGAAGTAACTGAATGAAAATAAAAATATGGGGCATAATATTAATTCACAGGCCAGTCCGTGGCCATTTACCACTATTCACCATCAATCGGGAATTATCGGTTTTTATTCGTTTTTATTCATATGCTTGTGACTACATCTGACAGGCACCAAGAGAGCTATGTTTGGAGATGCAATTTTGGTTTTACAATAAAATCGGTTAAAAACGTTATAAATTGATAGAACACTGACATAACCGGACTTAACCGCGTGCTTTCAATGATTGGACCGACATTTTATGAGTTAGTCGATTTATAGAGCTTTTAGTCAACTACGCTTACCTCTAATTCAACAAAACAAATGTCCGAATCGTGCGCCCATTTCGTAAGTTCCTCAAATGATAATTTTGATTGACGCCCTGAAAATATTATATTACTACAATACTCAACCACGCGTAAACTCTTTTTATTATACAATTGTAAATAAAAGCTAGCATTTAATAATAAATTTCTTCCAGATTTTGATTTTTTTGTACATCGTTCGTTGATACAGACCTACGTCGACGAAAGGAATCAAGTTTCATAAATAATGGTGTTTGCATAATTGCCTCGATATATAAAACATCTAATCAAATAGAATATTTTGACTCCTTTTAGTTTGAAACAGTGTCTGGCCCCCAAAATGGCAGTGATCAGTGCTCACCTTTCACCTTGCAGCAAGTGAATAGATTTAGATTTCCATCATCGATGTGTTACTCGTTAAATAACGTACGAGGCACGAATGCTGACTCTGAGGAGCAGTGTGTGCGATGGTGATAGCAAAGAGCAAGAAACCAAAACCAAACATGGCAAACATGAATAATACTATCAAAAGTATGGACTACAACTGGACACTTGGTCCAGAGTCACAAAACAACCAGGATGGTGCACCCAGGGCTATCTTCATTCCTCACTCGAACTCGCTGCCGTTCGAAGAACGTCGCGTCACATTGGAGCAACCTGTCAAGGTAAATAGTTTGCATGCCCCTGGAATGTAACATGTTTGAACAGGCTGACATGTCATGTTGCTAAGCCCAAGGAAGTCTCTATAAATTTTATTGTGAGGTAGATGGGCAAAGTAATAAGTTTCTAACAGTTAGCTGTGTGTAATGTGTTAATTTTGTCCAGTAATTAGAGTACTTATGACAATTGGTGAGACTGGTATTGTCTGAGCAGATAAAGAATAGAATAGTAACTAGAATACATGCCAGTTGTAGACAAAAACATAATATTAATTTAGCCTTTACTCTGATATCAATACATATAATTTTGTATTGTTTTCTAGTAGGTGACATAGGAAAGGTTATTAACACTGCAGGATGCAAACAATGTTATACAACAGAATTTTTATTGTTATTACTGCTATAGCCATATAGTGTCTTTCAAAGGATTAAATTTAAATAATATTGTAAATGCTTGCAATGGAACAGGTAACCTAAATACTTAGCCTTGTTTTATGCTTTTAGGGTTTCATGGCCTACTTGAATTTTAGGGTAGAGGGTAAAATACAAAAAATAACAAATTTTTATTGTTTAGGTTATTTTCTCAACCAGGCAGCTAGAAATTACTTGTACAATACTATTACATAGTATGAAAGTTTCACGCATAATTTAGATTGAGCTAGGTGTCAATGACGCTGTTGTAACACTTGCAAGGTTGCACTGTAAGCATTAGCATGCAAACATGAAATAAGTCTAAAATGAATCATAATATTATTACCAAAACTTGTCTATTTCCTTGAAAACTTCAGGTAGAATACAAATGCTACACAAATAGAAATAAGTATAACATTTTATTGTATTTAGATCAGGAGGTCATGCTAATGAAGATTTATTTTAACAATTCAACTAAATATAGCTTTATAAAAAGGTTAAATGATTGTTAAGGTTCAAATCAGAATGACTAAATGAAAGCTGAGCCATGACTGATGTCTCTCATATATTCTTCAATCAATTTTGAAAATTTAGCCATCTCCACCCTATAGCCTAGCTGTTGCAGTAAAAGTAATTCTTTCATTGCAGGAAAAAAAAACTTTCTGACAGATGATAAAATTTCAATGTTCATTTTTCCTAATAAAAATTGTCACTGACACATTGGCCAAAACAATGAAGAAATCTGTCAGTTGGGTCAAAAGTTAAACAATGTTTTATATAATATAATTATAATTTCTTGGTACTTGGTAACTCAAAAGAGAATTCTCACTAATCTTAATCTGTTGCTGAACTAGATACTTAGATAAGGACTTTATCTGGATGACAATTGATTATTTCTACAATTTATCTCATTTTAAGATGGCGGTATCACTTGTCCTAACATTTTAAGAAGATATTTATAAAATATTTCAAAATGCAGACTGAATGAAGAACACTTCGTGACTTTTCTCTGCTTATATCTTGGCATGTTGTTAGGGATTCGCTTTTTCCTAGAGTTAATGTAAAAAGCTCAGGTTAACATTTTTGTTTTAACATAAATCTGTACATGGAATTGAGTCCCAATACTTAATAAGTACAGGTTGAGGAAAAATAGAAAAACTGAATACTACAATTTTATTATTATCTATAAGGTCTGATAGTGTCAGGTAGGTACCTATATGTACAAATGTAATAATATAGACAGTACCAATGATATTATGTAAAAAAAAAACTTAAAAACAACCAAATTCTAAAAAAAAACACTACCATGTGAAAAATAACTTTAATTTCAGAAGTCGATATCGAATTTCGAAATTGAAGCTATTTTTCACTTTGCACTTTATTTTGGAAGTTGGTTGTCTTTTTTTTGTATTTTTTTTAAACATAACATCGAAGCTAACTCAAAAAAAATTATATAGGACCACCGCGCAAGCCTCCTCTACCATTAATGATAAAAGAATTTTCAAAATCGGTTCACAATTGACGCAAATATCGATGAAATACCTACATACAGACGAACATAAATAACATCCTCCTTTTTTGAAGTCGGTTAAAAAGAGGTAGATAGGTTACCTACCCAACATTCGATCTTAAAAAACGGCACAATGTCACTATTAGATGACACGTGGAAGTAGGACGGCATGTCGTAATTATCGGGAGCGAAAAAGAGAAGACGATATTAAGTAACTTGGTTAACTAGCCAAGTTTTGACGTGCAACTTTCGGAGTGCGTATAACTTATCTACCTCTTTTTACTTCAAATATCATTGAACAGTGCAGTGAAAAACTAAAAATAATACATACATATAAACTTACTATAACAAACAGGTACCTATTTTTATAATGTGTAGTTTATCATAAGAAGGTTCTTTTGTCCTGTTATCAATCCAGATGTTTACAATTGGTTTATTATTACATGATCTGCTTTACATATTACAACAATATTATAATAAAGGGATAGTACATATTTTCGTTTTAGCTGTTTATCGACTACCTATCCGTAGCTCCATTGCTGCGTGAAAGAAGGACAAGCAAACAGAAGCAACTTCTCATCTTTTTTTTGTAGCCTATATTGCGTCCCACTGCTGGGCAAAAGCCTCCTCTTTTTCCTTCCAAACCTCCCTGTCTTGTGCGACCTCTGGCCATGCTGGCTGCAAACCTTATCAGAACGTCACACCACCTTCGCCGTGGCCTCCCTCGATGGCGATGTCCTCCTTCAGGCGTCCAGTGAGTGACGATCTTTGCCCATTTCTCCGGGTGCTTTCGCATCTTATAAAAAATATTGCTAGTTACTAAGTTGATTCCAAAGTTATACCAAAACATAGCGCCCTCAATCTATTACCAAATAAGAACGTACAATGTACCTATGTTTTACAATAAATAAATGAATCTGAAAAAAAATTATCCAATACGACCCCCTAGATCATTGATCCCCCATCAAGATACGACTTTGCGACTTTGGGATGTAAAATCCACGCGCGATTGGCTAATCGCTGCTGTGTAAAGGATCTTGCGAAAATTACATCTTGCAATAGACATCGTAAAAACGCGTCGCGAATAGTCGCAATGTCGCATCAAACTTCTTTGCACTATACGTCAGGTCTTTGCAATCAAATACTGGACATTATGCCGCTCCAAAATTGCCCCACTCATTATGCCATGAATCCGTGATATCTCAGATCCCCAGTTTCCTCAACTAGACTACTCATCCCCCTCTTACTTCAGATTGTAGTTCTATCTGGCTGAAAGACTCCTCCGCCTGTCTAACCGATTAACGGGCTTCTCTTCCACGTCAGAGAATTGTCCACTGGCCTGCGGTGACTCCAGTTAATTTCAAAATGATATTGTTATCGCCAATTTCGATTGGTTATAAAACACTTCTGCTATAAAAGCATGTTTGTCCATAGTTTTTTGGAAACTAGTTTAAAATACTAGAGAATGTAATTGCCCTTGCTGCAGCACTTATGCGTAAATAAAGGTTATAGACTGGCAGGATAATTCGAATTTCTAGCAAAAATTATCATACCAACTTTCAAACATTCATCATGGAAGGGCTCATTGTCTATGCCCATTCCTCCATGACGCTTCATTAAGGTCGTCAATTCGTCATCTCAAATTAGGAGGGCCTGCCTCTCTTGATATCAAAGTAAAAAATCCTTACGTGTATCCTGTAGGCTCATCAGAATTTATAAGATCCGCGATTAAAACAAGCGCAAAATCTGTCAATGAATCTAATTGCTATGCAAGAACAAATAGGCCTTCCTATTTTTTTTTTTTGTGATGAATATTCCTTATTGTTAGTTAAAGTACAGTCATCTCTTTTGCCAGAGACAATTGAAACATTATAAAATAAAACTCAATTGACAATCGCGTCACACTCAAATCACTGCATTTATCCATAATTTTGTTTGTAATTCAGTCCAGGCGCGTGGTTGTCTGTCGAGAGTATATGCGCCCGAGCACGGCCGAGCATGCCTGACTCAGCCTGACCCGAGGTGCTTGAGACGACCACAATTATGTGCATTGGCAATTAAATTTAATGAGATTAAATTGTGCTATTTCTGAGTATACACATCTGCTACAGCGCATGATGTAAGGAAGTCGATACTTATCAGCTTTATGTTATTGTACAGGAAGCTTTTGTCCCAAGTTTTACTATTATTAAAACAATTAACAATAGCTCATGTTCGTGTGTCATGTGACTCATTGTGTTTTTTACGCTTTATCTTACAAATAAAATTGATTCATATTGCAGTCGATTGTGAGGTCGTAAGAGTAAGCTCCAACGATATCAGAGAGGAAACTTACCTTGTCCTTATATGTATAAACACATCTATTTGGGAAAAAAAGAGTTTAATTCAGCACATACATAAATATATGTTATTATGCTAGTGCGAGAGCAGAGGATCCCATTGGTCTTCGCAAAATTATGATAATAAGATAGAGCTGGAAGCTGCCGTTTATGACCCGTAGTAACTCAGATATCACTGCAATAAAGGCGCCAAAATCTGAGCCAACGACTAAACTACGGATGTATCTACTTTTTATGGGCTCATTGGTCCAACGTAGCTCGAATGTAGTAAATCAATAACCTATAAGTAGTGCGTGCATCTGAGTAATTATGTTATGGATGTAATAATGCAAAACATGATTTGAATTAATCACATACTATGAATTATGCAAAGCATTTCGTTTACACATGCGCTTGACTAGAAGGCGAAGGTATTATAATTTTTAACATGCATGTCCACAGTCAGGTACAGGCTGGCTAACTCGACTAGACTTTGTGGTTGACTAAGTTTTTAATAGGTACTATTATATGATCACTTTTTCCTTTTTTCCTACCTCCCCTCTCAAGGCACGTGAGACGTGACGCCAAGTAATTAGTAATAGGAAAAAGGGTAAAACTTCATTAGTGGATAGTAAACACGTACTCGGATACTAAAACAAAGGTGGGGTCTTGATGTCATTTCATCCAAGATAAATAAATCTTTGTTAACGATGCTTGCTTTTCATCTATGTCGCGTCGTGAGCGAGAGATCCATTGATCTACATAGTACGGTTTTAATTCAAATACAAATAACATGTTGATACACAGATCAATCTATTTCGATCTGTCCTGACGTACGCAGCAGTTACAGACAATTAGGTTGCCATTCTTCGCTTACAACCATCGTTGTAACCTGCTTTCTGAAACGACTTTGTAATCAACTTTCGCAGGACATTAATCTCTCAATGCCCGACACCAAAAAAGTTAGTATTAGGTATATTTTGTGCGTATTATTGTTATAAAAAATATATGTTCCTCATTATAAAAGGCTGTAGAATGTCGAAACAGTGGAATTCTTTAAATACTTTTTGATAATTGAGGAAGCTCATGTTATCTAATGCATCTAATGCTCGTATTGCATTCATGGAATGTTTTTTATGTTTCAGATTGGACGCAACGTGTACCGCGCGACTCCGAGCCCGACCAACACAATATTCGAATGCCGAGTGTTGTCTCGACATCACGCCACGCTCTATTACGACAAGGGCCACTTTTACCTTGTGGTGAGTCTCACAAATTGCCTCTATGTATGCTGTACCAACTTACGTCCAATTGTTACTTACATTCATGCTATAACTGTCCTGTTGCGTCGAACACTATCATTATAGTACGTACTATTCAGCGAAACTGCATTTGAAATATCATAGTATCTAAGTAGTACCTTTAGCTAGCTAAAGAAACTTCTCTACACGCTATACACTGGTTCAGAAAACGATTATAGTTCTTTGAAAGAAGAGGGCATTGTAGCTTCATTAATCCACATCTTATCTCATACCTTTGCGTGGCGTATGAACCCCATAGTATCAGACACAATGGCGTTTTAATTGTTTCTGTAATTATGACATGCGGCGGGTTACCGTATTGATAAGCTAGTGTTACACTATTGCACGTGAAATTAAAGTATTTGAGTAATTCATTAATAAGAAGCCAATCAAATCGGTTCAGTAGTTGCTAAGATCAGTATGAACAATAGAACAAAGGAACCAGCTCTTTATAGTACTGTAGATTTATCAAATTGTCGTTAGTCAGGTTTGCGAAGTTCTTTCCAGAACAGTACTTACTGTGACAGACCGAGAGGTCGCTATGATTATTAACACTTTATTGAGGGCAACTGTGGGTGTTTCTTGCGTTTAAAGCTGGGATTACACCATCAATTTGACGAAAATTAAGTCGGTATATCCATAATTCCTGATCATCCATTTAACAGTCTATTACACGATCAGTTTATCGTCACTGACCGAAGATCAAAAGGGTAAGGGTCAAATTAATGGCTTATCCTCTGAATATTAGTTCTATAATAAAAAGGCTGCTCTCAAACGTTTATCAAGTGACTTATAAATAATACTTACTGATAATTACTAATACGGTATTGTCCTTGTGACAGCTTTTTAAGGCTGTATTTGCCCAGCAAGGAAGTTGACGCAAGATCGGCAAGATATTGTTCGAATGCCTGAATTCCACGACTCGTTAGAAACGGTGACCAATGAATTTAGTATTTTTTAGTACTGCATATTGTTTTTTGACACTTGCAGTTACTTCCGACTTTGTTTTCTTTCTCAAGAGATTAGTTATTTTTTGACAATCTTGTTGCACCATAATTCATTTGGATATACATAATATTTACCTTGTGTTATGTAGTAGCTTTAGAATTTATATTGGGAATGCGAGCGTTTACCAGTCAGAAATGTTGCTCGTACGTTTGATTTAACTTTAGAATAAACAAACAAATTATTGGTAAAAAAAGTAGCAAAAGTCACGGAGACACTTTGATTTTTCTCGACATCTTGTCCGGTCTTGCGTTGAAACAGTTTTCCAACTGGGACAATTCGATTTGTGTGACATTAGAGTAGGCCGCGGCTTTGCCCGTTTAAATTAACATACTTAAACCGTATAAACAGACTGGTACGATGCTTCTTTCCCTACCGGGTCAGTCTACTCAAGTTTGTTAAGAGGGAAAAGGGCCTGCGACTCTCCATAAAAATGTATTCCCCTTTTTTAACCCTCGACACAAAAGGGGGATAAGTTTGACGTGTCTGTTTATCTGTGTGTCTGCCTGTGGCATCGTAGCTCCTAAACGAGTGGACCGATTTTGATGCGGTTTTTTGTTTGTTTGAAAGCTGACGTGATCGAGATGGTTCTTGGCTATGATTCAAGAAAATCGGTTCAGCCGTTTGAAGATTATCAGCTCTTTTCTAGTTGATGAATGGATGTGAGCATCTTCTACAGGTCTGATCGAGTCAAAATTTGGTATTCTGTTACTTCAATGATATTAGAAGAACACGCCAAACAGACGAGGCTTATACCTAGCAATTATGAATGTCATGCTATTGCAGAAAGGATAGCTGCTGTTAACTTCCGATTTTCATTAGCCGTGCGACGCGACGACGCTTGGATCAAAATATTACCTACAACTTAGATTAAACTTGAAAGGGCCAATACATTTTATTTTATTACTTTTTAGAGGATTTTGTTTGTGTCGGGTTTTTTTTTTATTATTTTTTATTTAACTATTTTGTTCCTGAATAATCATTTATTTTTCATAAAATCAAAGTCTGTAGTCACGTCCCTGTCATTTCCTTTTTTCAGCAATTAATTAGTAAAGGAAATATGGGCCTCCAAAAATTACAAAAAATGCCCCATTTTTACCGCCGTGATTAGAGGACTACTGACAAATTCGAAGTTTTTAGACATACTCTTTCTTAAAAATTTTATGTAAAAAATAGAGTTTTCTAGGAGAAAAAAGGGGAATACGAAACATCGTTCTCATCAAAATTTTTGTGATATAATCTGTCTGAGCTGCAGCTGCATATCGTACTCTACGAAGGTTGTTCGGGCGCAGCGCGACGGCAATAGTTTCTTCAAATACCTATTTTTAAAATTCCTCGCAGGCCCCGTCCCCTCTTAAAAATAAGTAAGAAATAACTATTGTAAAATTTGTTATAAGACACAAATCTTCCTAATTTAAGTGCATAATTAAGATTCAACTTAAGAACACCATCACATTTGCATAAGTATGTAGAACCGTGCATTTCCGACCGAAAATCTCACGACACGATCTCAAACAATGTCACAATAGCACGTTCATAACAGTAATAAGTATAACCAAATTAGTTGTTATGAATATTACGAGCGTTACGAAAAAGTCAACTCATCCCACATTATATTATAAAAGAACCTTGTGCTGGTTTCGTGTTGGAGCCTAGTAATTCGAGCAAGACTCTCACCGTTTCCGCCCACAGGCGATTTCTATGGACGCTTGTCTTCATGGTAATTCCGTTTACCGAACTGCGTCTCCGGTTGTAGAGGTTGTTTGCCTACAAACGTCTGAATTGTTCGCGTAACGTTGGTCGTTACGTCGTAAAAATCCACAATGAGTTGTAAAGAATGAAGACACTAAGCTTGATCGTGCCTCGATAATACTGCCTGTTGGTTACCTCGACAAATCGCTGCTAGTTTCTGTTAGTAAGAAAATTGGTATGCACTGGCACACTGTCCTTTGTAACTTACCGTCAATGAGATAATGGTGTTTTTTCAGTAGCAGCCCGGAGTCAGGATTTGTGCTCGGTTGATGGTAATAGGCTCGGTCCCTATTACATGAGACTTACACATAATCAGCGAAATGTGGTTGTACTAAAGATACACCTCTGCCCAACCCTTCAGGGAATGCAGGGGTGACGTTATGTGATGTGTAAAAATTGTGTCCAATAAGGAAAACAAGACAAACGATGATGATGATTGTGCTAGACGAGAAATTACAATTGGGACCTAAAAATCAAATGTCATTTATACAAACTAGGCTGAGAATCGGCACTTTTTGAACGTCAAAATTACATAACAGTCCCCCAAAACGCCCGCCCTTCACCACTTCTTAGTGCTTTAGCTGGGAGGAAGTGGAGCAACAAACTCCCCAGCAGCACAGCTGTCTGTTTAATTAGAAAAACTTGATTCTATACAATCGTATGCAAAATTATTTTCATTACGCAACACAAAAACGTTAAGGCGAAAGCGCTAGGATAGCCCGCGAAATTCAATTTTCTTACGTTTTTTGCGATTTACAGGTCAGTATTGGGTTGTATGTTAATCAAAATATGATTCGCGACCGTAACAATTATCTATTTACAGAATTATAATCATTAATGTCTTTAATACAACTCTAAGACCAAGTAATTCTAAGAATGACTATTTCATGAAATCTTGACATTTGAGGATTATACTAACTTAAGGTAGGTACTTTAACAAAAAAAACATTTTTTTTTAAATTTTTGTTTGTCTGTCTGTTCCGGCTAATCTCCGAAACGGCCGGACCGATTTTGACGGGAGTTTGACTGGCAGATAGCTGATGTTATAAGGAATAACTTAGAATTTGTACTATTGATTCTAATGATGATAATTATTAAATTAAATTTAAAAAAAAATCTTTTTATTTCAGACTAAATTAATTTGTCCAAATTGTTAGTAACATGGTCTTAAATCTATGTTAGTATTTCAAACATTCATAAAAATAAAATAAAAATAACATAATACAAAAATACAATTAATAAAATCATTCATGTCAACAATATCATAATGTCATCTCGTCACATGAAGCTGGACGAATCTCCCCAGCACTGCAGACTCTGGTCTCTCAGAGATCATGCTTAGGATTCCGTTGGCGCTCCCCCGAATCCGACGCATCAGCGAAGCTGTTTTCTTACGCATAATGGCATAAAAGTCATCGACTCTTGCGTCAGCAAACATGCCCGACGCGCTGTAGAATCGAGGGAGCCTCATCAGAATCCTAAAGGCTTGTAATGGATGCGAAGAGCGTTGTAGGCCCGCTTGGTGTAGTTGAACCATAAAGCGCTGGCATAAAAGTTTTGGCAGTAGGCTCTGAACAATGTTACTTTTACGTCTACTGTACACCTTGCGAATCTATGAACCAACATGTTAACACGCACCGACAACGCCCTTCGTTCCCGCTCGATATCCGCATCGTCATTCAGGGTCTCTGTCACAATGTGCCCTAAGTACTTAAACTGAGCGACACGTTCTAAAGGCACACCGTTTAGATAGACAGGTGGTACATGCTCCGGTTGTTTATTCCTACCTCTAATGACCATACACACACTCTTATTCTCGTTGTACCCCAGACCGTGAGCCACAGCATATGACTCACAGATATCGAGCAGTTTTCTCAAACCACTGAGCGATGGGCTCAGCAACACCATGTCATCAGTGTAACTGATGTTATTAACACAGACGTTATCTATATGACAACCGACATGATTGTTACTGAGCTCATCTATCAGATGATTAACGTACAAGTTAAATAGTCTCGGAGAGGCCAGCCCTCCCTGTTTCACACCACACTCCAGTGCATACTCATCCGACAAGACATTCCTCCGCTTTATGAAGTTTTTCTGGTTTTTGTACCAGAAGGACAAGATGTTAATGGGTTCAATGGGAGCCCCTGCCTCTCCAAGCTTTGCCCAGAGCCTGTTGTAGTCCACTAAGTCAAAGGCCTTCGATAGGTCAAGGAAGCAAGCATAGCCAGGTATTTTTCTGTTTACATAGTAGTTGACAGTATGCCTGAATGTCAAGATACCAGTCGACAGTGTCTCACGGAAGCCAAACTGCACATCATTAAGCTCAATGTGCTTGCTGAGTTGAGCGTCAAGAAGACCATCGAAGACCTTGGCAACCACAGTCGCTAGAGAGATAGGCCTATAGTTGCTTTTGTCTGTGACGTCCCCAGTAACATTAGTTAGGTAAGAGTGTCGTATACAGAAGGTAAATAGCATGGCCAGGACCGATATATGCTTGCCTGCATACTGCAAGTGCTCAATACTGAGACCGTCATTGCCCGGGGATTTTCCTCTAACCATGTTTTTTACAACCTTTTTATAATTATGTAAAAACATATTTGTTACGGTCGCGAATCATACTTTAATCAACATACACGCAGACGCTGAGCTGCAAATTGCAAAAATCGTAAGAAAGTTTGAATTTCGCGGGCTACCTTAGCGCTTCCCCCATAAATAAAATTATTTGCCAGTTTCAGCTAGCACACGCCAATATACCAACAAAAAAAAAAAAAACACCGAAACTATACTCAAGCAGAAGTAAAAATTAAAAACGTTAAATAACATTACACATAAATAAAAGCCTCCAGGCATAAAGGGTGTGCCTTGCCTGCTTACATCCATACTTCCATACTATATACTATATACACTTACTATATTATAATATTATAAATTCGAAAGTAACTTTGTCTGTCTGTCTGTCTGTCTGTATGTTACCTTTTGGAAAAATATAAAATTGATTCTAGTCGCACCGACAAGAATCAGTTTTGTTGTAAATTTTGACATTCAAAAGTGCCTTTTATGTGCGTATCATAATTTAATAAAATTTAAGTGTTTGTTTGAATTGAAGTGTGTGTCAAAATAACAGTTTTTTACTAAATGCATATGAAAGTGTATACGGTACTTCAACGATTTTTAAAATTTTTGTGTCTGTCTGTTTGTTCCGGCTAATCTCCGAAATGGCTGGACCGATTTTCACGGCTCATTCACTGGCAGATAGCTGATGTTATAAGAAGTAACTGAGGGTACTTTTGTTTTAGGAAAATAATTAGGGTTCCGCGCAAAACAATTAAAACCCAATCTTTTGGGATATACACGCAAACGAAGTCACGGGCACAGATAGTTTGACATAAATGATTTGACTTTGTAAATAAAGACTATCGTGGCTAAATGTGTCAAAAATCTAAATTAAAATGATTTAGTTCCAAGTAGGAAAATATTGTAACAATTACGTCGTGAGCTCGTTAGATAAACGTTCAATATTTACTATTTTTATTTTATAATTTAAATAAATTGCTGATAAGTTGGTTTAGTATTGCACAATGCACATGTTTCATTAATTTATGTTACTGGAAAAGCTCGAACATGCAAGTTATTTACCGGCGATTCCTGAGATATACAATAGCTCTCGGAAGCGATATAATTTATTTATTAAGTTAATATGTAACGAGTTGATATATAGGAATTTTATTCGTGAATCACCCACCAACCAACCTAACCATAGTCTTGGATGTTGTCGATAACTGATACATATCTGACTTGATGCTATATCATGAATATGTATACTTACTAACAATAAGTTTATTGCTCCTTTTGGCTACTGCCACACCTTTTCTAAACTCTTACTACCAGATAATCTAGAAATATTCCGGTGTTCGTCTTTTACAATAATATATGACTATGAGTACCTGTGTAGCTTAGCTAATTAAGGCTACTGAATACAACTGCAAATGCAACATTATTAACATAAATACAAATACCACACAATTAAGCACATAAATAACGAAATGCTTTAGAAAAGCACAACAGGTGTATGTTATAGACATCAATGGTCCCGAAGATCTAATTTGGCATTCTGAAGTAATCGGAATATAATTATGCGTAAGGTTTTCCTAGATTGATACAAATTCCTCATTGAGTAAAGGCTAAAGGACTTTGTAGAGGTCAAACAAACGCTAACTTATTTGTAACGAATGCATCTTTTAAGGATAACGTAGAAAACGGAAAGAACAAAACACAAGGAATACTAAAGCTGAACGATCGAATATATTTAAATACGAAATTAGATAAAACAGATTTTGAACTTGTCTTTTAGTATGTAAATCGAAATAAGCAGGTTCTGTCTCGTTTGTTACGTTTAATCTGTCGGCCCAAAATAGAAATGTGGAACTACGTTTCAGTCCACACTTCTTCATACAACTTATTTCAACGATTACCTATTTAGGCATGACGCCTTTTTAGCATAGCATGCCCTAAACAGGCAAAATGGACTGTGCATAAACCACAAATTTTTACATCAGGGGAAACCTGTATTTTCAGTAAATAAACTATTATTTTAAGGGCTGATTTTTCAATCGTCAGATAACTTTTACCTGAGGAATAAATATGGTGGTTTGACACATTTTCTATACAAAAGCTGTCAAAACGTCAAACATATTCCCCAGATAAAAGTTATCTGACGATTGAAAAATCAGCCCTTAATAGTATAGTCTACTCAACGAATAACCAAAAAGAAGGTGTAGATTGCGTGAGCTGGGACCTAAGCGATTTCTTCAGAAAGTTGTTCTGGGTGCTTAGGGAGTAAACATACTAAAAGTGCCCGCGTCTATGAGGTGAGCCGGAGTGGAGGGGGGATAAAAGTTCCCATTTTTGAGTTTTTCACTAATATCTTTAAAACGACACGTCGTCGAGGAAAATTATCTAAAATGTAATGAAAGCTCATAAAATGTTCTACAACTTTTATCTAATACACTTTTCGAATTCCTACCCATTTTCGAACTACACGTCCCGGAAAAGTGAACATTTTCGAATAAACGACTTTTATCAACCACCAGCTGTTGCCTGCTACTTTATTCGCGTTATTTCGGGATAAAAAGTAACCTATATGATAATTCAGGTCCTAATCTATCTACCTACCAAAATTCATCCAAATCCGTTCAGCCGTTGAGTTATCGAAACTTTTATCAATGTCTATTAGGTATATATACAATTTAAGTCTTCATCCGTTTACGCCGTGAGGGTCCTGACAAGGCTTCTTTTTCTAAGGCACCCTCATCCTTGGTGGATGGTTCTTACTGAAGAGGCTCTACGTCGTCTTCAGCATCGTCTTCGTCAACAGACACGCCGTTGAGGCATTTCCCTTGGCAGTGGCGGCACGCCGCAGAACAGTTCAGCATTGCTTTCCGAAATCCACATTTGCCACTACCACAATCCTTGGTGCAGTGGCAAAATATTGTTTTCAGTAGGACCTCCGGTGCTGGCGAATCTTCGGTTGTTATTAGCACCAGGCTGTCTCCTACATGTTTACATCCCCGCTCTTGAGGGGGCAGCTCATTCCCGAGCCACGGCTGCACTTGGTGGTAGGTGCGCCGTGAATGCTGTTTAGCTGCGTTCTCAGTTGGTGGGAGGGAGCTGAAGTCAGGCTTAATATTTGCCACTGATCTCATTAACGACTGGAAGCGGTACTGGTTGAGGGAGGTCATTCTTGCTGGTGCCTCATACCATTTGAGGAAGCACATCTTCTCAGCCTCGTCAACCTCACTGTGCATGGAGGTGGGGTTGTAAAAGATCACTGCCGCTTCTTGGATGATTTCTGACTTCATGTACAGTTTTGAGAAACCCACTTTGCTTTTTCTGAAAGTTTCAGATGTTGTGTCACACCCGGTAAATGAATTTAAGAACAGGATGTGTTTATATCCATGTTGCTGCATCTCTTGGGTGGACAGTGCGATTGTTTTGGTTACACTTATTAGTACTCATTGCGGATAATCCGATTGCTTAACTAATAAGGTTTATAAAGCAAAGAATCGTTGTGGCTGTGCTACCCTGCGTTACCTGGTAGGCTACTGTGTCAAACAGGTTGAAATTATAAATAACGATAATAACATAAGCCCGAAGACATGGATGATAATGGGAGTTTTAGCCAGTAAGTTCGCCTTTTCTACGACAGTGGGCATTGGAGATATGGAATGAAAAGTAACGACCCGCTTCCGCTCCATTCGCTTTTGGTCGAAGACGCGATCTCAAACTATTACCACCTTCACCGCTTGGATGTACTCCCAGCTTATGTTATCAATAAAATACCTAGTTTATAGTTTAGCTCATTTTCCACGTCAGGTAATGCCCGTCACGCTGAATAACTTTCATTTTCACTTTTTCGAAAACTGATAAGAGTTTGGAAAAGTATATAGGACAAAAGTTGTAGAAAATGTTATGAGCTTTCATTACGTAGAAGATATTTTTTCTCTACGACGCACCGTTTTAAAGATATTAGCGAAAAACTCAAAACTGGGAACTTTTATTCCCTCCCCCCCCCGCCCGTCCGGCTCACCTCCTAGACGCGGGCACTTTTAGTATGTTTACTCCCTAAGCACTCTGAACAACTTTCTGAAGAAATCGCTTAGGTCCCAGCTCACGCACTCTACTCCTCCTTTGTTAAGTAGACTAACAATAGAACAACGATAGTTGTATCCTTAAAAAACACAAAAATTTTAACTTCTTTTGGAAGATGTAATCGCGGCTTGAAAGTTTTTTGTACACCGGTGTAATATTTTAATTCGGAACGCCTGTCAAATCTTCAAGAGTTGATATTTAAACTATAAAAATGTCATTAAAGATGCTATCGGAATGATACAGTTATTTCGTATCGTGAAGTATAAATGTGGGGCACATTGATCGTTGCAACTGTATCTTTTACTGTTCTAGTTAAATACCTGAACACTTAAACACTACTGAAAATCTAAAGAAACATTTGGTCTAGAGATCAAACTAATTCTACAGCTACATCAAAATAAATGATTCGTATGTTTATAAACAACGCCATTGTTGTTATACACAGGTATTCTTTGTATGACGTGCGTGTTGTATTGTTTACAGGACAATCAGAGCAGCAACGGCACGTTCATCAACAACAACCGGTGCTCCATATCGAAGGAGCAAGAGCCGCATGAGGTGTTCTCCAGTGACGTGGTGCAGTTCGGCATACCAGTCGTGGAGAATGCCGGCAACTCTGAGAAGGTAACAACCGAGTAGACAGTAAATGGAGTGATACCGCGCAGACGTAAGACATAATCATAACAGTGCAGTAAATAAATATTGTGTATATCTCTGTCGGATTTTATTCGGAAATGCGTCGAATACAGCGACGCAGGCAATTGTCGAATTACGCACGTTATTTTAATCGCACAGATTCTGTGAGTGAGATATGTTGAAAGAATATGCGTATTCTTTGTACGTATTTGTGTAAAACGTGTATAATTTGTATGAAGTATTAAAATATTTTGGCTTATGATCGCCACACTGAATTTCGGTAACAAGTGCAGATATCGAATGGGACAAGGCCCTAGTGCTCCATTGGCCTGCTTCTCCGTGATACCATTACACATAGACCAGTGTTGCGGATGGCTCGATAGCAATTCGAACACCTGTTTTTCGCGATGACCACAGACGTGAGTCAATTTGTTGTATAAATCATTGCGGTCGCTGCATGCCGGCCGTCACTGTAAGCCAGTCAACTGTGTGTAGGTTAAACTGCTCCGATGCAGACGGTGGTTATAATGGTATGTTATTGTAACAGTATCAATTTCATTTTCTAGAGACCACTTTTTAATTGTTATCTCTGGAATATGTTGTTTAATTTTGTGTATTGACTAGCTGCGCTCTCAGCTCCGCTCGCATGGCATTAATACACTAAAATGTATTAAAAAAACAACATTATATAAATCACGTTAAGGTGAAAGCGCCAGGGTGGCTCGCGAAATTCAAATTTTCATACGTTTTTTGCAATTTGCAGGTCAGTATTAGGTTGTATATTCATTAAAATATGATTCGCGACCGTAACAAATATTTATTTACAGAATTATAATCATTAAAGTCATCAATACAACTCTCTAAGACCAAGTAATTCTATTGAATAACTATTTCATGAAATCTTAACATTTCAAGATTATACTAACTTAAGGAATTGTATTACTGATTCTAATATTATAATTCATATTTATTATACGTATACATATTTGTTACGGTCGCGTATCATACTTTAATCAACATACACCCAGACACTGAGCTGCAAATTGCAAAAATCGTATGAAAATTTCAATTTCGCGGGCTACCTTAGCGCTTCCCTCTTAATCGAATACCTGGTTCTCGAGTTATAAACGCACTAACGGACAGCGAGTCGTTGCTTTTTAAAATATGTAAGGATGATTTTATAATAATTTATTGTTAGTCGCACCGCAGAGGCGTCAAAATTTATATTACAGACGAAAAAATCCTAAAAATCTAGTCGCTCAGATTTTTCCCGTGTTATAAAATTTTAACATCGTGTATAAGTTGCGCAACCGGTTTGTATTCTAGTGATCTTAGACCAGTCTCTTGGTCCAATCGTGTTGTGTTTATAAATTAATTAGATGCTCTGAGGATGATTCGTCATTAATTTTACTAAGACCTGTTTTGTATTTTTGAAAACTGTACATCTTGAGCAAGTTCAGGGACATGCCAGTTGTAGATCCGGGATTGATAATTGGAAAAATTGTTTTTTTGCAAAAATTCTGATAATAGCTCGTAATTATTACGAAAATCTGTCTTCGTTTCAGTAATCCGATCTTTTGCACACACTGATTCTATTTTTCCAATTATCCTGCGATATATATAAATCGGGAGGTTCTTGTGTTTAAACCCTGAAATAATAACAGCAGTAGGTGAAGGTCTTGATTGCTTATGTTTGAAATGCATTCGATGATAACAAGAGGAAACACCACTATACCAGGCAAGTCATAACAAACTGTGAATTATGGTGTGTTTACCTTCGATCTAACATTGGAGAATAGAACAAGTGACATGAAAGGTTAACAGACTCAACATGCTGACCCAGTATTTTGTTTTGTACACACGGCTACATATCAAGCTATAAATTTCCAGTATAAGCTGATCTCGCATTGTAAAGGATTTCCATACAATGAAAGGTCAGCTTATACTGGAAACTTACTTAGCTTGATATGTAACCGTGTGTACTTACTATAAAATCACAAAGCAACGAGACTTTTGCTTCTCTCGGTCACACAGCATTAGCTATTCTTCTACTCAATAAAGATCTTAAATTCATTAATTCACTGACAGACAACGCACAGCCAAATTGTATGCTTAGCTGGGTCTAGAAACATGAAATTTTGCATAGGAGTTCCTTACGAAGGTGAACACTAAGGAAGGATTTTAGAAAATTCATCCCCTAAGAGGGGTTAAATAAGGAATGAAAGTTGGTATGGAAGTTCGTAATTTTTGCCGATAGGAAATACCATCGTGCACACGGCTTTTATGAGAATAACTTGTCACCATCATCATAATTTCAATTAAAAAATATCTTCTGCTGGACATAAGCCTCTCCTAAACATCGCGTCAAAAACACCGTGGTATAAATATTGCCAGTCGCAACGTGTTAGCGGGACTATCTACAGCCCATTGTGAGCCGCACGTAGGTACATTAGTATCACTCCAAGAGACTTTTAAAATAAAAAATACATCGTTGTGTCTGATATGGAGACTCGAAACTTCCGTTCTTCATAACAGAGACACAGCTTCGATAAAATAACAATGTGTTATTCTATATTTATTGACAGAATACGTTCCCGCCAGTGGTTGCCCTGCTCAAGCTATATCACCCCGATGGAAAGGAAGCAAAGCTATCGTTCAACCCCACTATGACCACACCGCTGCACCTCAAAGAATTGTATCAGCTTAATAATTTTGTTCAGGTAATGTTCTCTTTATGTTTTCAATTTGAATAGACAAACTATTCTAATTGGAATTAAATGAAACGATGAAATTCAATCATGTTTATTTCTATAAGTAGATCTTCTAAGACACTTTTACAAGTACCTACAATTTTTGGTCAATATTTAAAACTTAATTGTAACTAGAGTGCAATGTCGATTATTACTCCACCATCATTAAGCAGTCACTGATACAAAACTCTTATGATTTATGATGATGACAAATTCTGCGAGATGTCTTGTTTTTTATTAGCAGAAGTTTTGTTTTCTGCTAGAAAACAAGACATCTCCCTATGTCTATTTCAAACTGAACCCGTTTAACAAACTGTCAGTCAATCATGAATAATTCATGGACCGACTGACACTGACGACGAATAATGAGCTGCTATTCAACATTACATCTTTGTACGCTATTCAGGAAGCGATCCAACGCGAAGCATCCCTCGAAGGTCGTCTTCGCACACTACGCGAGTGCGTGGAGCGCACGAGAGCGGAGGCGGCGGCGTCGTGGGAGCTGTTCGTGGGCGAGCAACGCTTGCTCATGCGCGTGCACACGCTGGAGACCATGCTGGCCGTCGGCAAGCAGCCCGAACACCACCAACTCGCACAGCTGCTCAGCGATAAGAGGAATTACCAGGTACGAATATTGTCAACTGGACATTTTACACAGGCTAGAATTAAATTAGCTGGCGAAACTTTAAAAACGTGATGGGTATAGAAATTAAATTATGTTAGAAAATAAAACATTCTTCTTTTCAATTAACTGCACGGGCTGCACGGCGGGACATAATATGAAATATGAGGAAAAGTTATTTTTGAAAATCATTCTATTTTTTTTTTGTTTATCTGTATTTTTTATGGAAACTTGTCATGTCTGTGAGGTTTCACCAATTAATAAAATTAGAACCTTACTTCATAGCGCAGATATTTGATATCTTGTAATATGTTTTTCTATCTAATAAACTTAGTTAATAAACACGTCTCCTTACAAAAATGTATGTTTATTATAGGAAGTGGCGCAAGAGAGTCTTCGTGCGGCGCATGAGCAGAGGCTGGCTTTAGAGGAGACGTTAGAGCGACGCAGCCGCGAGGTAGCCGCGCTGCATCAACACAACTACGCGCTGCGTCTTACTGCCAACAACGCGCTCGCCGAGCTACAGGTACGAACATACTTTGTATACTTTAGAGGATACGTTACAGTGACGCAGCCGCGAGCTGGCCGCGCTACATCAACACTACCCGCTGCGTCATACTGCCAACAACGCGCTCGCCGAGCTAGAGCTACGAACATACTCTGTAGACTTAGAAGAAGTCGGACGGAATTATACCTCTGTATAATGTCATCCAACTTCCATCAGTAGCAAAATAAATAAATTTTTGCAGCTTCTCGTTAATAAATCATCGTAACTATGGAGTTTGTTACCCGTTCTTCTCCATACAAAACTGCCTTTTAGAAGGGGAAACTAGAATCAATACTATTTTCTTGTATATTTTGACGTTCAAAAGTGGCTGTTCACATAACAGGCTCATTGAAATAAATGATTTGACTTTGACTAAATGTGTTTTTTTTTTCGTTAACAGAAGCTGGCAGCGCGGTGTGAGCGCAAGATGTGCGCGGCGCGGCTCGCCATCGCCACCGCCGAGGAGCGCGAACTGGCCGTGCGCAATCATCTGCCGCTCGCTGTAAGAATAAATTTTTTTTTTTGGCATCGAAATAAAAAAAACATATATTTACTTATCAACCTCAGAGCTAAAACTGTGTCCACATTTGTGATAATTCAACGGATCAGACACAGTAACCATGACAAATTGGCGTTGCTAAAACAGTCATAATCCAAAGTGATACAGCAATCAGCGATCCATTCCGAGGTCTCAGATAATCAAAGCAACGTCCTCCATACAAGATTATCTATGTATGAGCTTACTTTTATTTACAAATATTCAGCAGTGCCTTTTGTTTAGAGAAATATATATCGGAATGTATGCCACTAATCTATAAGTACTTTGCTGTTTAAAATATTTCATAGCTGTAATAATTATAATAGCATAATAATTTGTGGTTTCAATTTCCAGTATTCAGTACAAAACGGTGAAGCGAAAATGTTGGTGCTGAGTACGGATAGCAACAAGTTGCAAGAAGCGAAGCGTGGAGGTTCGCTCGAGGACGCCGTGCGAGCGCTGCCCGACTACATCAAGCTACTGCTGCCGCAACAACTACTCAACAAGGTACATTTATTCTTAGGATAGCTTACAGTCTCATCTATCTATGCATATACATATGTATATTATTATAAATTAAAATCGCTTTTTTTTCTGTCTGTGACCACGTTGTTCTTCCTAACTACGCTACGGATTTTAATGCGGTATTCACCATAATTTAGAGAATTTATTCCAGAAGGTTTATGGATGGAGAGGGAGAGGACGGCCAAAGAAAAGCTGGATGGATTGTGGGAGGAATGATATGAAAGAGAAGGGAGTGAATGGTAGTGTGACGGTTGACTGGGGAAAATGGAAAGAGAAAGTAACATGGGACAAGGGCAGGAAGATGATGATTCCAGAAGGTTTATGTGTATAATTAATTAATATCACGGAAAAACAGGCGTGAAGTTATGTGTACATTAATATTAAACTTCCATATAAAAGGAAATTACGATGTTTTGTCAAGTCGTAAAAACCGTACGAAGCAGGGGCGTGTCGCTATATAGTAGTATCTATATAAATAACGCACAATAAGCGCCAGCTGTCACAAATACAATAATTCTCGCTTGAGAATAGCAAAATAGTTGCCCTGTAAAGTTGTAGCAAGTCCCAAAGACTACCGAGTCAAACTAGAGCTTTGCAGCTGTGCGTATAAGTAGTCATGGTGGCACGGTGTCGCCCTGCTAGAAAAATGGTTTAGATTCTGCTGGATTGGACAAAGAACATTATGTCTCCCTCACCTAACCTAACCTTGTAGCAGGTTATAAACTATATTATTCGCCTCTTGAATATTTTAGATGCTTCATATTATACTACCGCAAATTAACATAAACAATTCTTGTGTTCAGGTCGGAATAAAAGCGATATCAGCCGAAGGAAAATCAGCAAAGGAGTTCGAATTAATATTAAAGACAAATAATATTTATAATGCCGAAAGCAAAGGTGAGTTTAACCAGTAATTTGTAACATATTTTTAAGAAAGGGATGATTGTAATGGAGAGAGCTAAAAATATCATATTGTGCTAGCTAAACTCTAGAAACGCACATTACACATTATGTATGACGGCACCGCACCATTGTATGAACTTGTACCTACTATGGATGAATAGAGAATTATCCATCCATTTAGAAGATAAGATAATGCTTATTTGCCAAAAACAGTACTTTATATTTCCTTACAATCTACACTACTACCCAGGTTTACATAAAAATAAATAAGACTCAAAGCAAGTAATTAATGAATGAATTTTGGTTATGGACTCCACAGAAGGTCGAGTTTGTCTCGTGGAGTCCATGGGTGGTATTACCATAATAATGAAAATGCGTATTACATTAATACTGATAGAATGTTACAGTCGAGACGCACATGAAAAAGTGTTATTATTTAAAGTAATTAAAACATTGTCTAGATTTAAAACGGTGAAATTAAAAGAATGAAGTAGGCTACAGAAATATTTTGAGCGAAAATGAGTAGGTAATAGAAATTTATCTTACGGAATACGATCATCATATCAGCCGAATGACGGCCACTGCTGGCCAAGGCCCTCATAGATTTCGATAATAATCTTTTCTTAGTCTATTACTTGGTCACGAGTCGCTGGCACCTTTGTGTACCAATGGTTGTCGGTTTTTTGTACTGTTGGGCCTGCTCATTGCTATAATATAGTTATGTCGGTACTAAACATGCCTCTACAGGATGAAATTGAATCGATGGGCATGCTCTTAGGCGGTCATTGTACTCATCCTTATGAACAACTTTTACTATGGGACCAAACCTGAAATCGCGACAAAAAAATAGCTGTTCCCTACATTTATGTTCGCACAACTCGTCGAAATGTAGGGATCAGCTGATTTTTTTTTTGCGATTTCAGTTTTGGTCCCATAATAAAAGGTGTTCATAATGATGAGTACAATGACCCCATAAGAAGATGCCCATGAATTCAATTTCAACCTGTATAATGTCAAGCAAAACTATTCAAGTTAGGCTTACTATATTATGAAGTTAATGTTATTTGTTCACAGAAAAGCAAAATAACGAAGAGGGTGGTGTCAGCGGTAGCGGTGAAGAGAAGACTGGTGAGCCTGACTCATGTACTGACGATGAAAAGCAGTCGCGGCTCAATCATGGTAGGCATTGCCGTAGAAAAAGAAGTAATACTTCGTATCATACGCCACCAAATCTGTAGACTGATAGCTTCGAATTTAAAACCGAAAATAGTAGTGTATGATACGTTAAATCTGTCAAGTGTATGTAACCGCTACAATCCTGACTGGTTTATAGTATCATATGCCCCGAAACTTTAGGGTAATAGCGCCATTTTGAACGCGACATTTGGGAGTAGTATTCATGTATTAAAATATCTATCTAACAGTAGTCAAGTCTTTCCCCCGATCATTATTTGAACTGCATTTTATCGCCTCCTTTAATTGTGATACTTACTAACAAGTTTGTTCATAATTTCTACAAATTCTTCAAATTGTCATATGTAAAACTGATTTGTATGTATTTGTAGATCCCGGCCATGAAGACTGTTCGAGTCCGTTGGACGGCGAGCTTCACGCAGACAATAACGCAAACTCCACGTATAGTGAACCCAGTACTAGAGAAGAATCACCTGTAAGTACTTCAGTATGTTTTATAACTTTTGTGCATTGCAAGGAGATCACGAGTTGACCATGACCTTTTTTATCATCGGTATCGTCATAATAAGTAAAAGTGCCTAGAGAATTACGTCAAAAGGTTGAGCGATTTCTTCTCTCAAATCTGGGTGTCAACTCCCTAAGCACGAAGTCTGTAGTTTCGACCGAAGTTACGGGCGTTTCCTACTCCGTATCAGTTACGGACATAAGATTAGTTCGGTTTCCGAACTAAGAATAAATGACGACACGATTTTACAGTCGTTCCTACGGCCGATGTTTTTGCCTGTCTGAAAATTTTAATTTTACACTTGTTTTGACGGATTAACTACTTTCGGACGGGCCCGTATCTTCGTTGACGGACTTAGGGAGTAGACCCTCAGTTCGGAACAATATGAGTAATAGTTATACCTTGGTCGCAACATGACTGACTGCCGCTGTAGTATCACCTTCGTTGTTTAAATGCAACTGCGATTACATTACTGGGAGCAACCCACAACAATAGCAAACCACAGCGGGTTTTTTCGTGATCTTTCATTCTAGTGGTATTATCACCTATAGTCTGTTCCAAAGGTATCTGATTAAAATGTAAACAAATGGATCAGGAAATGTAATTTCTGAAGTTCTAATTTAAAGTCGTCTAATTTAAAGATGTTTTTCGTTTGACAATTGAGGTTAATTCTATAACCCCAATTTTCTTCGATGATTTTTCAATTGCAATTTAATAATGTTATTCAAACAATAATTGTTGGAAAAAGTGTTGAGATAAAAAGTTGAAACTTTCTAAATACAGATGAATGCATTCCTAATTCCCTTTAGTGAGTGATTGCGCAAGAATTTAATCTGAACAGGTTTTGTTTACACTTTCATCTGATACTTTTGGAACAGATCATACATTTATGTATATGTCAATGCTGTACAATCCACGATTATCAGCCCTCAACCTGGCGGCTGATAATCGCGCCTTCGTTGTTCAAAATCTGTGTTGATTTTTTGCGCTAAGCACTGTTTTCACGATTGTAACAGTTTTCAGCTCAGACTATTTTTTATGACACAGACTTGGCTATTCGTTCCTCAACATGTTGAAAAAAAAATAGGTACCGTAAAATGGGGTGAATAGGGATGCAGCGGTGAATCGGGACGAAACTTTAAAAGGGATTTTAACATTGAATTAGTATAGTTAAAATTACACTTATGTGTTTATTGTATTATAATTAACTATTAAGTGTCCTTGTTGGCAACAAACTATATTATTTCAACGTTATAATCCATTTTAAAGTTTCGTCCCGATTCACCCCTGCATCCCTATTCACCCCGTTTTACGGTAACTAATTCTATGCTTTTGCCCTTTAGATACTTACGAATCATTTTGTGTAGTCATTCCAGTTCTCAGGCCTACGTTGATATATTACGTCCCAAAAGGACAAACCGCATAGATTATTTAGTGCCATACCAAATCCGGTACAAGTTAGCATGAATTAGTTCTTATAAAAACGTATTAATTATTGCAAATACTCCGCTTGTTTGGGACTCGACTCGGCCTCGGAACGTTCTCGTGAATCATCGTTTCAAACAAGACCTCGGATTGGAACGTATATCTGCTTGTTTTGACGCCGCAAGTCTCAAATGTTCGAGAAACCTTTTTTCTGCACTCAGAGATTTTTTTGTACTTGTTTTCGCTTAATCGGGACTGAAATACGGGTGATAATGCTTTGTCATAGCGGAAGACGTTCGTTAGAACTTCCTTGTTACATACTTCGATTACCTGACGCCTAGTAAATAAGCATCAGCCTAATTCAATTACCCCCGTTGTCTGCGATTTCGATTACAAAAAGTTTCCGCAGGTTCCCGTTTTGAATGCACAAGTAAGTGAGTTTTCCTTTTCGATTGATCGCTCGTATTTTAAGAGCAGTACAAATTATGTTATAGCTAGCTTTCGCTCGCGTGGTTTATGTTCAAAGTCGACTACACCTAAGCTCAGAATATCCTTATCACTGTCCATCAGAGCTCAAAGACTGTCTGTTGGTGGAATAAACATATAACTGACGTGTCTGAATTTGTTTAGCCGTTAAGGAGCAGGAGAGTCATTTATGGCCTTTGTAAGCTAGCTCTACGATCAGCATCTGTTAACCTAACATGGTAACCACAGGAAGGGACTGCGATTACATTACTGGGAGCAACCCACAACAATAGTAACCCTACCAATACCTTCTTTGGGCCATTTCAATGACCAAAAAGAGACTGATCAGCTCTTCCTAAAGATGAATAACGTTGGAATATTTTTGTTTGTCAGAAGGTTGACTAATCACAGTAATAAGCGGTTGACGTATTCCTTTGTTATACTATCATATACCATCACCTAAATAATGCAAGTTGCAGATAAATGTATTTTTCTATAAAATCCTCAATATCCAAATTAAAGGGCGGTGCACGAGACGAGCGTGTTATTATGTATGTTAATGCACAATTTCACGGCGCGGTAGTTCGTGTGATGCTTTGTTCTTTATTGCGGAGCGGCGGTGACTCAGGCAGGCGGCTACTCTGCAGGCACCGCCTCGTCCCGCCCTCTCATACATTGCTCCCAGTTACTTGATCACCAATAAAATGTTCTTAACATGTCGTTAAGGTACATTTTACATAGTGTTCTGTCTCATCAGTGCAATGACTCAAATTACAAAGTCAGGTAAAAGAACTGCTGCGAAATAATAATAATTTAGATTACAGAAATTACGACGTTTAATTGCCTGTAGCATCGTTAATTAACATTGCAGTTTAGTTTGGATATAACTTGCTTTTTACTTCTTCAGAGCATGTTGTAAAGATCTTACTGCCTTGTATAAGAAGTCGAGGTTGTTCTTTATTTTATGGACTTGCATTACAAATTCGTTATGAAATTGCAGACAATTTATAACTATGGGTAGAATAAACGAGACACACACATACATAACAAACAATATATTTGACAGAGCAAAGCTGGTGTGGAGTACGCGAACATTCTGCGCGTGATGGCGGGTCTGAACGAGGAGATCAAGGTGCTGCGTGAGCGGCTCAGCTCCGCATCGGCTGACAACGATCAGCTGCGCGCCGCGCGGGACGAGCTGCTAGCCGCACAGCCCGACGCGCACGAGCCGCCCGCGCTCGAGCTGGACGACGCCGCCAACTACCGGGCGCGCATCGCCGACCTGCAGGTAACACGTCACATATTATGTTTAGGGTTTATTAGTTCTTTAAAGAGTACCCGGTACCATGTGCCGATGGTGACCACCGAGTTTTAGTGAGGGGCTAGTTAGCTAGAGGCAAAGTGGTATGTGTTTAAATGTGATAATTCAATCTGTTAGACCTTTTTTGAGCGGGGCTTGACATTATTTAATTTGAAGCACTACAGTAACTTTTTATTGTTATGTTTCTAGGCACAACTCACCCGTTCGACGGTGGCCGAGGAGTCGAATCTCGCCGAAATCCAGCGACTGGCGTCAAGCGCGGCCGAGATGCAAGCCGAGCTCGCGTTCAGGCCGACGCGCTCCGACATCGACGACCTCACCGCCGTCGTCGGCAAACTGCGCGCTGAAGTACTTGCCAAAGAACAGCAGATCGAGAGACTTCGCACTTCCACCGTCAGGGAGCGCTCCACGCAAGACAAAGCCGTGGAGACTGAGGCCGCGCCCGACGAGCCGCACGACGCGCCCGAGCGGCCCATCGATGCCGGCAAGATCTCCGCCGAGATCGACGAGATGTTCCGCCTCGACTACGACGACGACGATGAGGAGACTGACTCCGTCGTCACCGAGATCAACCGCGACGAGGACGCGGTCGTAGAGTACGCGGAGGGCGGGGAGGGCGAGGGCGGGGAGGGCGAGGGCGGGGAGGGCGAGGGCGTGGGCGCGTTCGTGCGGCTGGACGACGCGGCGCGGCTGCAGGTGACGCTGCACAACGGCTCGCTGCACGCGCTAGAGGAGGAGCTGGTGCGCGCTAAGGAGCGCTGGGCTGAGGTGAGCGGTGAGCGCGCGCAGCTGGCGGCGGCGCTGGCGGCGCTGCAGCGCAAGCCGGCGCGCGTGTCGCTGCGCCAGGCGCTGGCGCTGGCCGTGCCGCTGCTGGCCGCGGCGCTGTACTTCCTGCTGCTGCCACACGCGTCCTGATGGACCGCCACGTGGGACCCGCCCGGCTACGCCTAGCCCCGGCGGCCTGCGAGCGACGCCAGCGCTCGACTCTTTGCTCACTCCCCGGTGTTCTCTGTGACCGCTTCGAGTATGTCCGCCCGGCCCGGAGCGAAGCGAATCGACCTGCCGGTACCTCGTTTCGAATATGAATATTTTATGCGCTGCTTCTTGTTCGCGATCGCCGGCCGGGGGTTTCGGTATATTTATGGTTTAGAGTAATTTAGAATATAAATTATATTACGATAGAGTTGGTTTATTGTGCACCCTCGGTCAGACACTAGCGAGTCGACGGTGTTGAACAAATAGTAGCGGGAGCTTGTATGAAAGTGCCATTTGCTAGCGAGGAGGCGTGATCACGCCGCGAGGGTCGGTGCACGTTGTTATCGCATGAGTGTATATAACTTAGTATTGTTTCTGTAAAAAGTGTCAGTATCGTATCGATATAGTATAAATTGATTGTTGATATCTGCCATAATAAATAACTGTACATTTTAAATTTTAAGGCCTAACGACTGTCCTAAGTTATAGTAATAATTGTTGTATGAGAGCTATCGAAATTCTCAGCCGAGCGACATTTGGTGACTACTCGAATCAGCTGATTTCCCTTGTTGAATATTTTAGGTAATAATTGATAGTGTGTTCATCTTTTTATTATGGTATACTTGTGGGCATCACGGACTCGCGGCCGCAGCAGAGCTATTGTCACATCGCTTCGGGAGCTACACATATCATTGTTAGGTAACACGGTGTGGGCATTTATTCGTCGACGCACACGGACGTTAGGTTTCTTCGAATGGTTTGCATTTTTCTAGTCTTTAGAATCGATGTAGAGTTGATTGCATGACGATTTGAGCTCCTACGTTTTTTACATTTTTAGAGCTTATTTACAAGTTTAGGTCTCTATGACCCTTCGTCTGTCGTGGACGCATTTACGCGCAGCTCTGATGTTTTGCAGGTTTCGACAATATTACGTAGCACTGACGCATTTGAGTTGAGTGCTCGTACACGTTTTGTTTTGGGTTTTAATGTTATCGTGCCACTATTAGTTTGTTGAGAGGAACAGTTTGAGTTGTTGTGCGCGAGAAAGTATGTTTATGGTATAGTTGAGAGACGCGTCTCAGCTGCACTCGAGCGTCTCGGCGAGCCAGTTCACGTTATGGTCCACCCTTGAGATCGCTTAGCTCTGTGATGTGAGGCCAATAGATAATTTTGTAACAAACTTGTGTAACTAACGATTGAATAATTATATCCTTAGAATTATTATAACTCTACCACGTTGAAGTCCACTTTCTAAATATTTATTATTTTATTGTTGCACTGATTTTTGTTATGTTCAATGTTATATTTTGTGTTTAAAAACCACCTTACTGTAAATATATTATATCTTATACTCGTTCTTATGTTTAGTTCATGCTGTCGAAGACTTTATGTTGTATTTTATTGAGCAAAAATTAATATGCATTCAATGTGGATGTACTGATAAATTTATTGGAAATAATATTGATTTGTTTAAAACGTTGGTTTTTTATTTACACAGCTACCTAAAATTGCCAAAAGCGATTCATTGACGTCATAGAATGATCTGAATTTAAACTATGTGTATTTCTCACAGTATTAATTGCTCGTAAACAAGTGCGCTGTTTGGGAAGAATCTAGTGAATCTACGTTGAGTTAGTATGACGCAGTCGCGAAATAATAGGCTGACTAACAAGATACGTTACTCGTCGGTACGACACGCATCATCTATTTATAACTCGTACGAAAGCAACGCTGATTTTGTTACTTTATTTGCTGCCAGCGTAAGTGAACTCGCAATGTGTATGATACAGGTTATAAAATTGACAAGACGCGCTGAATTATTTATTTAAAGGCACTGTTTAACAAAAATAGCGTGTCATTATTTTATTTGCGCATCTGACACGTTATCGTTACCGAGCCGTCAGTCAGGGAATTCATTCGCATTATTCATTATTGTAAAGAACAAATGATATCACACGCCTGCATACCGGAGGGGCAGACAGGTGGATAGGCACTAACATTAAACATAGTGTCATCAACCGCATACGACTTCGGGAGGCTACTGAGAAATTCCTAATGGAAAAAACCCATTGACACAGCCCGACTTGGCAATCGACCCCGGGACCAGAACCGAACTGTGGCTCGGCAGTCGAGTTTCTTGCGACCACCACTAGATGACTAGACCGACAAGGCAGTTTGAACTAAACGCACATATTTTTTTATAGCCATGATTCGAACCCTGTGAACCTTCGATCAATAATTATTGATCGAAGCTGTGAACGAACCACATCAAGTACGGTAGGTACCTACTAGTAGTATTTGATCCATGTGATTTGATCCTCAGCAAAAATAAGTTATGACTAGGTATCGAACATTCCAATAATCACGATTTAGTCTCACTATATTGTGAAAATTCATGGTCACCCTACAGTTTCATACTACTACATTTTAGTGAATATCTCCTAAAATATGAATTTAACTGTTATTTTCGCCACATTTAGGTATCCAAACTTAGGTTACGTTACTTGTCGATTAGTACTTTAACTAAGCTTCAACCTATTTTTGATAACGAAATAAACGCCATTGTATTTTAGGCATATTGCCGTCCGAGCGGCAAACTAAAATCGACTCTAACAAATCATTGAACGTATTTTCTAGTACTTTTCTTGTTTATTCGCTGCAACAAATTAGCAACTAACTGTCCATAGGTACACATAAGCCTCTATTAATTTGATATTTATGGTGAGATACCTACCTAACCATAACCTGGAAACTAAATATTGCATAACTCTTTTTATTTACGTTTTTTATTTTTGCAACGAATACAACAAATTAAGACTTTTCTTTTGATGCATCATTCGCCTATCTGCATTATTTAGTTTATGTGTAATCACAGGCGATGACTACGGCAAGTGGCGGTTCTAGCAGCCAACTATTTTTGGTCACAGCGTCTTAGTTTTTGTTGCAACAAATTCAGGAAAAGAGGTGTATATAGTAACAAACTACAACTAATTTGTGGCAAAGTGTATGAGTTGGCCACGTGATTGAATTGCACTTATATTATACAGGTAAATCGCTGAGCACAATACACTACGGGCTAATTTCACCAATATGAAACTGAACGCGATCAGCACATTAAACCGCGTTCAAGAGATGTCAGTAAATCCCTAGCAATGTAGCAATGAAGACACTGACAGCTCTTGTACGCTGTAGATGTGCTGATCGCGTTCAGTTTCATTAGTGAAATGGACCCTAATTAATATTAATAAAAATAACGCGTGCAGCACCGTTCACGTGATAGAAGTGAAAGTGATTAAAAAGTAAAGATTATGAGGGATTTAGTGTGAGAGACAGAGCGAGTTACATCTTTCTTCTCTCTCATGTAACGCAATGTGCCTAAAGGTAAACGCACACTTATCAGAGCCGAAAGAATCGAATTTTAGAATTATTTGTATGAAATCCTATGAGAGCTCGCACACTTATCCGCGCCGAATCGGACGAATCGCCGGAAGAATTACTAGGAACTTTGATTCGTTCGGCGCGGTAGATTCTTTCGGCGTGGACAAGTGTGCGTTTACCTTAAACGTGACGCATCCTTAAAATTTCAGTCTCAAATCTCGTCCAATTATTAAATAGCCGCTTAAGAAGATTCACTTGATTTTCCAAGCCGTGAAAGCCCTTTTAACGCATTAAAGGACACTATACGGTTTTAGCAGTAATGACAATAAAATTATATTGTGTTCGTGTCCCGCAGTGTTAAAAAAACCTTCGCTACCTATTTTCTGTACCCTTTTCGAAGATGACCACGATTTATTTATACACGCTGCTTTTTAATTGGCTAGGGAGCTGCCACAATAGTGTTGTGCTCATCATTATGAACAACTTTTACTATGGGACCAAACCTGAAATCGCGAAAAAAAAATCTGCTGTTCCCAACATTTTGACGAGTTATGCGAACATTTTTTTTCGCGATTGCAGGTTTGGTCTCATAGTAAAAGTTGTTCATAATGATGATTACAACACTATCGTGGATGCTCCCTAGTCAATAAAAAAGCAGCGTGTATACTTAGATATATCTTAGTAATAAACTGTGTACGAAAAAAAAATTCAGGTTATAAAACTATTTTTATGTCTAATAATTTAGAGTTATGTGGTGGAGAAAATATAGATTGAGCCAAATCCCAGAAGAGAGAGGGGCAACTACACCTGTTGCCCCCTCCCTGTATCCGCGCCTGAAAGGGTTGACGCTGTGTCACGAGGAAGGTCTTCATGCTCCTTCTGTTGGTCAGCTTACTCACCGCAGCTGTTAGCACTGTTTACATAACATCACGCCTTGTTTCCCCGAAGGGTTAGGCAGAGGTGTACCTATAGTACACCCACATTTCGCCAGTTATAAGTCCCATGTAATAGGGGGCGAGTCTATTGACCTGAGAATCGAACCCAGGACCTCATGCTAAGCAGTAGCGCTTGCGACCACTAGACCAACGAGGCACTGTTTTGTGCCGACGTAAAATTGTCGGTTTTCATTATTGACCTTTGTAGTTTGCTTTGTCTTAAAATAATTATTATTATGTTCTCTGTATGCAATGTCTAATGAATTGATTGAACTATTATCAAACTATAGGATGAACGATCCAAAAATATAAAGGTATATAACCTAATAACGTGGTATAAGGCAAAAGGCAAAATGGACCGGACAAGAGATTTAAAAGAAAAAAAATGAAAGTTCATTTTGTGACATCAACGGACCAAAAACATCTAAGAAAACAAGAATGAATAGGGATAAAAGACCCTATTCTTTGTTGTTTTCCCTTTCTTAGATGTTTTTGAACTATGATTGGAAAAAAAGAAAAAATACAATTTATCCGACGATGATATCAAGTAGGGGATAGGTTCCTTGTCCAGATTTTCGTTTAAGCGTAGGTACCTACCAGTGGCGCAGAATTTACAATTCTCACTAGAGGGAAGCCGAAGAAATAATTGTTCATTTCTCATAAACTCAGACAAAAAATTATAGGCATTTTTGTAATGTTTTTAATCTTATGATGACTGTATTAAACTGGTATTAAATATACATAAATATATAATGTGATGTGATACACTGTTACACACACAGGTGTACCATATTATTTGGCAATAGTAGACATTAAGAAGAGTGGTGGTTCCGAAGGGAAGCCGATAGGAATCGGGTTGTATGAAGGCTTCGACACTGGTGCCTACATTGTGCTTGCGTTGGCTGTGTCGAAGATGAAGATGAGGCAGTGTTTCTCTATCTATGGAACAAAATGCTCTAACAGCTTTTTTATGGGAGTCCATTTTGCCTTCCCCTGTGGTCCGTTGTGCCTCGCTTATGAAGGTATAACAATTTAAGCTTTTAGAAATCGTCTTGCTGAAGTGGTCCGTTCTGCCTTCCCTTCCTCTACCTCCCCGGGACATGAACAAATGAATGAAAGATTTAATAACCAACGTTTTAGTTTTAGACGTATCAACGTATCTTGTTTTTTTTTTCCTTTGTGCCGCAAATCAGGCGCATAAATTTTGGCTAGAATCTTAATCAAACCAAAAAGTGAAACAGCTATGAGAATGCAAAACGTAACATGTAAGCAGGTCAACAAGTCACTAGCACATATCAACGCATATCATGTTGTACCTAAAGAGAGATATTTTTTAGCTAAATATAGAATAGTAGATATCGTTCCTGTAGAGCGAAAAGTCTAAAAAGAAAGACACAAGTTTTTCTCAAATTATAGTTAAATTATAGTAAACTTTACTTTATTTCCTTTAAAATAAAGCTAAAGACATAAAGGTGTGTAATGGCAAGCCAAAATTGTGACGATTTATATTTTCTAAAACTTTATCTCTCAGTAACTCAAAACAGTGTTTTACGACTTAAGGCTGATTTTACCAAAGTCAGATAACTTTTATCCGCGGTATAAAATTGACGTCTGACAGTTTTGGTATGGAAAATCTGTCAAAATTTAAAAATGAATTCGCTGGATTAGACTTATACTAGGTATAAAAGTTTTGTCCAATGCGCCCTTAATGACTTTTCGTTCTACGGGGACGTTATACAGTAAGTAGGTACACCCGCGAACGTTCCCGCGGGGCAATTGCGTAACACATTATCAATCGGAATCGGTTTCATTTTGACAGTTCAACAACATTCATTGCGTTATTTACGTGTCGTGCAGACAAATTTTTCGAACTTATGAAACAATGAATTAACAATTTGCTTCAAAATGATCCAGATTCCGCTGGATAGTGAGTTACGCAATTAGGGTGCAGGTCGCCCACTTTTCGCCCTTATTCCCTTAGTAATAAGGTTCAAAAGTGGTGGACCGGGAACGTTCGCCTACGTACCTACATAAAATAATAGAGTATCAGACAGTTGTGTAAATCACTGGGAAGTTTGTTACGTTTCTTCTTTGTGGCTAAAATCAGAAACAGTAAGTAATAATGCAAGGTGTTTTTGGGACGCCTTTATTTTGTCTTACACTAAAGAACTAAACTATATAGGTAGTGGTGGCTTGGTGGTGACTTAGTATGGTTACGGCTGCGACTTACGAGTTGAAGATCTTGGGTTCGAATCCAGCCAGGCGTGCACTTCACTTTATGCAATTAATTTGTAAGAAAGAAAGAAAATACATACATAATTTAGCACAGAGTAAGGCTCACAACATATTTTCATCACCACTGCTCTCAATAAGGTGAAAGAAAACATCGTGAGGAAATCAGCAACCAGTAATTCGAAGACATGTGACATCCACCAACACGCACTGGATCTGCGCGTTTGTAATCACGCGTTTACAGCGTGGTTACAGCCCACTCCCTCTCAGAGTCTTTTGTTACAGCGGTCGAAAGATCGGTTAGTAAAACTCGTTTGGAAAAATGGAAAAATTAAGTTTTGTCTACTATACGTAGGTATGTAGGTGAACACACATGAATTTATAATTTTGCGCCATGCGATTTTGTATGACTTGGAAATTAAATTTGGGACAGCCAGTCGAAACACTTTTTATTTACACTTTCATAACAAAATGGAGCATTTAAAATTTGGTCGTAGCAAGGTGTGGAACCCGCTTAATCTCGATACAGTAAAAAAAGAATTTTTCATTAGGCTTGGCTGAAATAAAATTTTGAATGTAGGCATAGTTTTCCTCTAAAAATCAAGTGCTGTGTAGCTGCAACCATAACAACTTTTTTACAAACAAGCAGACCCGACCGACGTTGTCCTGTCCAAATTTCAATAATTCATACAAAATCCCAATGAAAAAAGGACGTGTTTTTGGGCTGCCTTCCCTACACGTAAAGTGGGGATGACTTTTTTTGTGCCGCAAATCAGGCGCATATATTTTAAAGTGGGGATGACTTTTTTCTCGTCTATCCCATGGCGTGGGATATCATTGGATAGGCCATACAAAAATATTACGGGTGTGTGAAAACCATATTTCGCGATTCAGGAATCCGTTTGCGAAATATTAAGCTTTACAGTGCTAATTTTTGTTAGAGTCAAGTATCCCCCTGCTTAAATGGTTGATTTTGGATATGTGAAAATATTCACGGCAGTAGTATATAAAACGGAAAATTATCACAGCTAAGTATAGGCTTTACAAGTTAATGAATAATAGTCGGCCAACTTACCTACGTTTGCAGTTGGAATGAATGAGAGAACATGTTTTTCAACTACAATGTTCAGTTTGTTCTTGGGACAAAATCATCCCAACTACGGATCCCTTCATTGTACGTGATCCGACACACACCTGGCCGGTTCTTTATTTAGATGGATCTGAAACCTTGATGAGCAGCAAGCTTTATGTCAGCCCGTCTTTATAAGCACCTAAATATAATATTCATTCTAGTCCATTGTCACCTACTTATATCTAAGTAATCCTCAAAAGTTCATATTTGTAATTTGTTATGGTGTTCATTAAAGAGTGCATCATTCTATATCTATCTATTCTAGGTAAGTTATAAGAAGGATAGCGACAGATATTTGACTATCCCGTATTACCTGTAAATAATAATATTTATACCTGCATACACAAGATATCACTATGTTTATGTGTCCCAGTAGGTAATTCAAGGAAAAGTTGAAATATTTGTACGTATGGAAACTCAACAACATAGAAGATATAACTTTCATTTAACATAAGTAGGTACCTAGTTAAACATAATAAGAAACAAGAAAAGCGCTGTCTATCATGGACAAAACTAAACAAGAAGATGGGATGGCAAACACAATTTTAGCTTTAAATAATAGGTTCAGTGCTTAAAAACAACTTTAGACTACACAAATAAAAGAAGTGAAATCAAAGGTTAAAAAAACTAAATAACATTATAAAGGCTCCTGCAAATAGGCGCGGCACGCGACGCGAATCGCGCGCGATACAAAGGCACCGCTTGTCGCGCGACACTCGGTGACTTTGTGTCGCGTCGCGTGCCGCGCCTGTTTGCAGGAGCCTTAAGTCTGTACTTATACCTAATGCTATTATTTTTAAACAAGGCCTGTGTGTGGCCTTTGCCACAGGCCTTGTTGTTGTCTCTAGGTAGATATCTAAAATAAATAAATAAATAAATCTACCTACTATCTACTTCTACTTACTAGGTAAAGTAAAAAAAAAAAACCGGCCAAGTGCGTGTTGGACAACAGCAACTGTGTTATAATAATTAAAATATCAATTAGAAGATGAGCGATTGCCTTATCCGACCGTCTTCTAAGTTCTAATGTTTATTCGTACACTGTCCATTTTGTTTTTGCTACGAAATTACCAACACGCAGTTTCGGATGTACGCATACAATTAATTGCGGTATTTTTACAACGTCATCAACAACCAGTTACAAAATATTAGTTGAAAAATCTATGGAAAGTAAAGAAAAGCACACACAGATGTTAGCTAGTAAAGTCAGTTTTTTCTTCGAAGCAAACTCTCCTGAAGATGGGTGGCATATTTTTCTTCTGCATGAATTTAATCCAACGTTGTTTGTAGAATAATACGTATAAGCGATACAAACGGACGAAGATCCCACCGACCCGTGTATGTCGGCCGAGCTGGGAAGTTCGTCCGGGCGTAGCACTTGATACCGCTCTTCTTTCTTCCTTCTTCAGTCTTCGCACTTCCCGTTACATTACAGTTTCACACATACAAGTATAAAAATCTAACACGTATACATTCATGAACACAGAGATAATTTTAACTTCAGTTTAAATACAACAATTATTAAAGTATGACTCTACATCAAGTGCGGTTATTTAATTAAATTGAAGGCAAAGCATACGAGTAAAAAATAATTTAAAAGATAAAACAAGTTATTCACCTGTAATAAAGAGCGGATGCTAATGGATGTAGATTCGGCGCGGAGTGAAATAAGCGCTCGGCTGCCTTCCGTCGACCTTCGATCGGCGCGAAGCGAGCGAATGCTGTGGCGAATGTCCGCCGGAGGAGCGCGCGGCGCCCGGCGTCGGCGGTGAACGAACTCACCTTGACAAATGCACCATTTGGCATTGTTCGCGGGAAAACCGGCGGCCTTGCGCGCGCGCCGCCGCCGCCGCCCGAGCCGACCAATCACGAGCCTTCGCGCCACAGCCTGCGACTGTTTTGGCGGGAACAAGTCGTCTGAACCACTGTGAACGTCGCACGCACACCGCAGCGCGGCGCTGTCGTCGCGTCGGCAACAACACGATTTCAGCGTGACGACCTTTCGACGTAATCTTGTGAATGACATACGGGCATGTATATTTGACTAAATAAGTTATATTGTTCATACGGTTATGAGGCTTAGTTATTCTTAATAAACGCTTTAAGGAATTACATTTTATTCTAAACTGTTTATACGTATTTTTTTGGATTTTTAGAGAAGACACGTATGCAAAAACCTCTCTTCAACCACTAAATCCTATTAGGTTCTTAGATTTTGTAGTGTATTATTTTGAAGTGTAACACAAGATATTAACGCCCATTTCAATTACTCAATTATATAGGTAATAAGAAGCCGTCTGGCGTCTAGCACGAATAGATAAATGCTAATGTGGTCATGCTCGAGCGCTTCCCAGGTACCTAGCGAGATAAAGCACTAAGCCTGCAATATTTCGCGCGGTTTAATTGAGAGGTAGGTAAATTAAAACGGTATTTTCCTCCCAGTTATGAGATATTCTCAAATTGAGGAGGATAAACTACTTTTATATATTTGATGCACTGATTATACGGGCACTTCTTATTTTCTACTTCGAATTAAATATTAAGATTGTAGGTACGACGTGCGTTTCATTTTATGAACCTACTTTCATGAAAAGCAATATAAGGTTATTGATTGAAAAATATGTTTAGTGTAAGTTATAAGACATGTGGTTAGGAAATCTGTTGTTTATGAGTAAAAATATATCGACCGTGACTTGTTAGATAGGCGGTAATTATTATCCAGTTTATTATCAAAATGGCGGATGCAACTTGGTTGTCATGACGTCAACTGGCGCTGCCGTCGGTCGGCGTCGGCGCAGGCGCACCGACTTACCAGTCGGCAGCCCACTTGTATTTCATGGAAATAAGATAGATACGGCGGCAGTAGCCTCGAAAAGCGAAATATTCTTATAGATAACAAACGTATTAAAACATCAATAAAATAATATGAGAAATTACGTTTCATAAAGCGATTCAAATAACTTATTTTAGAAACCTTTGCGTTTGTTTATTATATTTCAACGTTTCATTGCAATAATATTATATAGGTATGTACCTAACTCACAATAGCAAACGTAATAACTTTATTGTATTGTGTTTAGGTATGTACCTACTGTTTGAGTGGATGAAAATTGAAAATTGTTTATTTTAGCTATGGATTGATACAAATCTACATCCTTAAATATTAATTATAGCTAGTGGTTTTCAAACTAACAATGAAAATGCCTTTCAATTGATAGAAAGTGGCCTAATTTTAAATCAGTGTTCTACAAGTAACACTACACTCGCATTCCTAAAAGCACAAACCTTTATAAACCAATCTAAACGTATTTTATTGTAGTCAAATTACTATTCAATATAAAATAATTAAAAATACTGGTGAGAACGCTTGTAAAAATAGAGTCCTTATTCCCGAACGCAAACTTCGTAGGCGAGTGCTACGCCGTAGCAATGTAGGTCCTTTAGCGGAATAAAATCATTTATAAGTCAAACTAGTGTAATTTAAGTTTTGTAAGCGTTTGGTGTCATTATTTTGTTTCATTTAAATTTAAATACTATTAAACTATAACAAATATTTATCGATTTATTTAAATATTAGTATAAAAATAAGCTACTACACTAAGTCTACGTACATCTAACGAAGCAATGATACCTGCTTTAAATATCGCTTTTATGATTTATAATAATAAAAACGAGGTATGTTTGTTATTCTTCTGTATTTTATAATAGTAAAAACACAATAGAAATACCTGTGACTGAGGTGAATGTTATGAAAACAAAGTTGCGTAAGGATTCCTTCCTTTAACAAAAACTAAAGAACTTAATTACGAAATCAAGACTATGAATGAATAGTTTTGCATAATTATAACAAGTTACTATAACTCCTGCAACACCCAATGGAGAGATAATAAGCTAAAAGTTTTGACATATAATATACCGATGGTTCATGAAAAAGGAGCGATGCAAAATTTTATAGCAGTGGTGTATTATTGCCATCGGAAATATAATTTGCAGTCTGCATTTTTAAGGTTTTTCAAGACAGAATTAATCAGAGGCGGTCAGCTCCGCGAGACCCTGCCTAATATAGTCTGTGGGTGCAATACATCGCTTGCCTTTATAAGTCCTGGGCCTGTGATTAGGGTCTAATTAATATAATCTTTTTGAGATCGTACCGAATTTATGGATCCAGTTTTTGTTGGAGATTTTTTGATTGATATCACTTAATGATCTTTATAAGATTTTATTCAGTTTTCCTTCATAATTCAAAATATAATGTTATTCTTTAGTCCTACTCATGTTTGCTGTGAGTCAAATAGCTGTTGACTACTAATGGTATTTTTCAATGTGCAGTTTTTAGGGATAAAAACATGGGAATTCTGAAAAACAATGTTGTTATGAATTTGTTGACTCACTTAAATAAGTGAGTCAACAAATTCATAAAAATTCAAATTCATTCATTAGTCGTCCTACAATTAAATACTTGTAGAACGACTAATCGATTAATGAAATCCCTATTTAACCCTACAATGTTTATGGGAGAAAGACTTATGGACTTTGACTTGACTACCTACATATTTCGCGGCTTTAAATAATCAGACAAACTTGATAAAAATCAGCCTCATTCTGTAGTCATCACAAACAAGTAGAGACAAGTTCGTTGTTTATTTGAGATAATAATAATATGGATGACCTCTAAAACGAAAGCTGCGGGGTGAGTCCGGGTCTATGACTCATTCATTTCTGCCAACCAGTCTCAACTTTGAAATATAAATAGATTCATAATTTTCCTTGTATTCTCTATAATTATTGCCTCTATTTCATAACTGTCGTCAGGTCAGTGCTTTGCAGAATGAGGTCGACGGGTGATTAATATATTGTATGCAGTTCACTTCCGAGTACACCTTATTAATTGCAGTGCTCTCTGATTAACTTCTAGCTGTGCTTCTAGTGTAATATAATATACCCTTCATATGACTTTTGATTAACAAAAGAAATACTCAAGAAGTGTATGATTATTACTTATTATTTATTGATTGTACCTTCCATCCATGTTCTAAAAAGGCCTAAACTAATATGTAAAAATAATAATGAGCTATTCCGATAACTGCAGGCTGCCTGAAAAAACTGATTCCACGTATCGACGGGCATTACAGAAAATATATACAAAAACATTTTAAAGTGTGAGTAGCTGGTTAAAACTTAAGTGTATTTCAAATTATATTTCGCTACTTATCATTTACACAGTGAATGTCTTCGGCGAGTGCGGCACAGGACATGAGTCAGGTGTCATTGACCCGGCCACACCGCGTCATCACAATACCTAGCCGCCCGCCATTATATTTTACGCCAGTTTTTATCATCTCGCCGCTCAGTTGACCCTCGCTCGTTTCATTTGAGAAGGTTGAATGATGTCGATCGACATCTTATTGACATTCAGCTACGATTTGATTTTGGATCGATGAAGAGCGGCGCATGAACTTGATCGAGGAGTAATGTTCTCGATTTGTTTCAATTTATTTTAGTGCGGTATAGATGCATGGGGAATAAAGCTCATGCTTCTTAAATTCTGCAATATACCGTTAGTCCGTTTTTGGTTTATGATCTTTACGGGTTGGTTAAACTAAGAGTTTCAATTCGTGGATCCCGCTAGTTAATTTATATCATCTGCACCTCATCATCCATTTGTTAATGGTCTTGAGTCAATAGTTTGTGGAAATCGTCCGTAAAAGACCCAAAATTCATTTTATCCTTAAATTGTGTTCTAGTATAATTTATAAATAATCTGTTATTAAAATTAAATTATTGTTATTTTAAAATATATATGTATATATAATACAGGGTTGAGTTTTTTAGATGGGGCAGTAAGGATAGTTACCTTAACCGTTGTCGCTACAAGAAAATGATCTTAAGAGACTGTCTTTAACTTTTTGAGACATTTTCCTCTGCATTCAAAGATTTTGAATAAAAAAATTACAGTCGGCAAGAAAATGGACAGTTTTCACAAAATCTTTTTTTGATGCCAGTCGATCCAAGGATCAAAAAACTTTACTAGACCAAGTGAAACATAGTAGAAAAATCAGAAATCGCAAAAAAAATCCCATACATTTCGTAGGAAATAAAGACTCGAATCTACTTTTTTACGATGGATAGATAGACTTTCGAACGAATGCGCGTTATAATTTTATTTGTTTTGAGATCAAAATTTAGATACTTTGTTGATTTTGAAAAAAAAATTCCTTACAAAGGTTTTTTGCGATTTCTGACTTTTGTAGCGGACAGTCTTTTTTAACATAACGCTTATCATTGGCAGACTAACGGGGGCATAGATTTTTTTCTATCAAATCCTTAAAAAGGCAAAGATGTTCAGTAAGAATCAGTTTGGAGTTGGAGGCTCCGTACCTACGCAAAATATAAATGGATGCTAAAATTTTCGAGCTCGCTTCGCTCGTTCTTACATCTTATATCCGTACCTTACATCTTATACCTATCCATATTATCAGTTTTTTTGCGACTTATGACTTTTATAGTACGCAGTTGGTTCAGACCAACTGCGTACTATAAAAGTCATAAATCCCTCAAATAACTCTATCAGTAGAGTTATTTGATCATAATAAGAAACAGGATCGATTGGCATCAAAAAAAGATTTTGTAAAAACTGCCCATTTTCTTGCCGACTGTATTTTTTTTTCCAAATCTGTGAATGCAGATCAAACTGTATCAACAAGTCAAAGATTGTCTTCTGCGACCGTTTTTCTGTAGCTATAGGTAACGGTTAGGCAGGTACGTACCCTTACTGCCCCGTCTCAAAAATCCACCCTGTATAACCAAGCAACTTAGACAACGATGGTGCCACTAACTTAGTTTTACATTATTATTTATCGCTAGAAGTTGCCTTAATTTAATTAATAAATATTTATTGTGCGTGCATCCGGGAATTATGAATCACAGACTCCAGCAAAGCCGCAACACAAAGCTGGCTAGAAATATTTATCACTTCAGTTCTATTAGTGATTGTTGAAGGCGATGTGGGCCACTCAGTTGCAAATAATACACTACAAAACTGTTATTAATATTCCTAAAGCCGAGATGGAAATATTTTCTGATGACAGCGTCATGTTATACACTTTATATGTTAAGATAATAATGTTCATGGGTCATTTATCTTAATAGTTAAATATTTATGCAAATTTTCCTAGTCTTATTATCACTTCCATAGTTTCCTGTTAGTTTGTAATATTCCTAAATATTAGCATATAATTATAAGCTTATTATTAAAAGAAGAAAATGTAAGACAGGAAGATACCTTAAATAAATAGGCATGTGGGAAGTTAGTGTTAACATTTCTGGAAACAATTCGCTTTGTGACGCGCGGGCGCAGCGCAGCGTGGAATCGTTAACCCTGTGGTTGCCCGCCCTATTGCTTCCCAGAATTCGGCATAACCTCCGCGCGTCCGAGTCCTTCCGTCCGTCGCCTCTCCATTATTATTCAAAGCATGGACGACTTATATATAGCATTGTGCTCATTCTAAAGGGCTCCTACCTACTGTACATTCAGTTTTGTCTTCATTCGCCACTGAAGGCTGATGTCATGCCCCCACAAACGTGCCATTTGTTTATATTTGCGCCTAGCTGCATTCTTACCCAGTTGCAACCTTATGCAAGGTCAGGATAAGCCTCGGTACTAAGAAATTGATCTCCAGTAGGTAATCTGAAACAAAGAAATGTACTCATTAATTTACCGAAATTCATTATTTTCATCTACAGGTAACTCGTCATTTTACTAACACCCTGGGAAAAATATTCTAAATGAAAAGAAAACTTGCAGATTTTCCGACACTGCAAAATTAGGTGCTTTAAAGATCATGGTGGCTTTTCATACGTAAGTAGGTACCTACTATAAATAAAATAACAGTAATCTTGCAAGAAACCATTGCTTTTCATATATTCATTCTATATCCATGAAACCATTAGAAAAGTAAATGCGTAGCAACAGTGAATTGTTCAAAGAGTTCATTCAAGAGATTACTTATTTTCGGAGTTGTATGTTTTGTTTAAAGTTTTAATTAGACAATAACTATTCCACAATTAATGTTTCCTTATGAATAATTCGTATGTCTTCGAGGAAGCGAGTGGCGAGGCGGTGCGGACGGCGGTGGTGGCGGCGAGGTGGCGCGCGCGCAGTCAAGCATGTGTGAATTTAATCACACACACATAGCCCAATAACTGCATGATGTCACCTGTGCATTACATGTGACTCAAGTAGGGCATATGTTTTCCTTTCTGGTTTTTAAAAAACGCAAAATAATGTGCTTACGTAATAATAATTTTAATTGGACTTTAGCGTCGTCGCCCAGTGTTGCAAATATTAAGACCACTCCCTCGAGTAACTATAGTGTTATTTGATACTAAAGACATGGAAAAATTTATTATAATATCGTATGACACCTGCTTCGCTATTCTGTAAGCAAGCACTTCTGAGCATGAATTCGGTAGGTATATATATTATATTAAAAAGAAAAAATCAATACTTAGCGTTCATCGATATTTAACTATGTAATGAAGGTACCTATCATTTTCATTCACATTCAGATATGAAATATCAAGAATAGGTAGGTAAGTATTTTTTGTTGAATGAAAATTATAAGTTTCGTAGACCCTGTGTAGACCTTCTTGAAAGCTCATGTCAGACATGTTTTCAGGATTATTTTTATACAAAGTTTTATTTCACAATGTGCCAAACAGTTAAAAATTAACTATAGTTAGGTACTTATTAGTATTTTAAATGAATACTACATAAGTAGGTACTTAATATAAAAAATAATTCAATTCACTCAGAAATGTCCTCTAATATGTGACAGTTAGCCTGAAATTGTTATAACAATATTTTGTGCTGTAAGTATAATCAGACTGAAGTCTTTTCAATCACAATCACAGGTCATCTGTAATAAAAAGTAAAGAACCACGATTCTCTGATAAACTTATTAGAATTAAAAACAAATAAAAACAGCAGTAATAATCAGTGAGATAATCTTCACCATCAAGGCTTTTTATACCTACTTGACGTAATGTTTCTAAGAATATGTTAAGTAACTAGAATTGTTTTGAATGCCTGTTTACTAACGGTTGAGTCACCATGGCCACAGGATCCTTGGCAGGAATGTGGCTTACATTTCAATGACAGAATGGAGCTCAATAAGGGTGAAAATGCGGGAACAATTACTTTGTAGATACAAGTAATTTTTGTATCATTGAATAATCTGCGTGAACGTGGCTCTATCTCAATGTAGATTATTTCAATCACATTTACGTGATAAGCTTCGTACCAGAAAGGCAAACACTAGGTTAGATCAAGGTAGGCATGAAATACGCATATATGTTTACACAAGCATATTACGCATTTTCTCAGTCCCAATGTGTACCTACGTTCATTCGCTGGTTTATAACATCAGCTACGATCTACATATTATATTTAAAGATATGCATATACATGAAAGTATAATGGCAAAATAATAAATAGGCTACAAGCTTTAAAACCGACATTGATAAAAAGATGGTTAAATGTTATGGCAATGGCAAATCGTTATATTATAGGCCGCCGCGCCGCCTACGTGGTACCTAACCCTTTCCTATCGGGTTTATGATCTGCGTGGGCGAAAGTAACTGATACGTTTTCGTTTTATTGTAAAAAAACATATGGACATGTATTCGTTAACTATATCACCTCATATCCGTAGAATGCAGCCCTTTTCAATGCAAAAACTTCACCATTACTGGCAAATACTTCACTCCGAAATTGGTATAATTTATGGTTTGAACTTTTTCAGAAACGTGTGAATGTGAATACGCAATCAAACAATGACCAGAATAAATCTCTATCATTAGCACTATTTCCTGACACACAACCATTTTTCTATAATAAACGTGAAAGAATCACCTCCAGGCCTACGCGTTTATTTCGAATGATGATGACTGTTTGATGTTAGCGCAGTTGAATGGTGGCGGGCGCGGGCGCACACCTACGGATTAGCCCGCACACGCGCGTAGCTTTATGTTTGTGTACACGAAACTACGTCTGTATGGGTTATCGTTATGTCAACGAGCCGATAATGTCGTGGACTCGTGTCACGAGTTACGTCAACGTCAGCTGGGCCGTGGGCCGTGGTTGGACGAAAGGCCCGTCGCGCCAGAAAAATAATGTCGGCTATCTTAAGAATATCTAAAGAAACGACAATTAATCAGGTATTTTGGAATTTAAAAAGTCCTTGATATTTATTGTAACGGTATTAGTAGGCGAAATTCTGTTTGATATAGAGCAGATAAGGCGAAAACAGAAAGCACTTGGTGTTTATCTGGCGCTACGCTAAGACCTTTCTTTATCAGTGGACGTGCTAGACTTATCTGACGGATTATCACAAATAAATGGCGACTTAACGGTCATTTCTTGGGTCCTACATAAATACATCAGACTCTATCATGAATATTCTTAAGATTTGGTGGTTTGATATTGTTTGTTTGATATAGTTTTGCTTTTCTAATCTTGAACAACAAAATTCAAACCATGTTATCTACCATGGAACTTTCCGTATCTCTAACAATCGCGATCCACCTTCGTATGAATGACGTACTATGACAAAAATACAAGATAACACAACGGTTATCGTTACATCACGCTCAGCTGTTAAACTAGTTCGGCGCAGCATTCCTGAGGGAACGCCAGCGCCGGCGCAGCGAGCCATCGACCACATAAAAAGATAATTACTTTAAATACAGGCACATTACTGCATAACTAAGCCTTCTTTATATCTTATTACGATTGATTTGCAGTAGCTAGGTTTTATTACTATCAGATTTTGTGGAAATATGAAATAAATGTATATGAATCCCAGTTAAAGAAAAGTTAAGTCTGCAGTTGGAGTTTCTAAGCAATTTGACGTGACTATACAAGTAAGACTAAGACTATCAAGACTATACAAGTTAAGAAAGTAAGACTTGCAATGTAATAACTTGTGACGATTATGTAACTGTGACGACAGTCTTCAATCAAAATGTTGGACAAAGGCGTCCATTTCGGAACGTGGTTATGACGCGTGTTATGGTCAACAATTACAATAACGAGGAGGACCATACTTGGTAGACCATTCCGAACGTTTAGACGTTAACGTGACATTATCAATGGACGATCTGTGGGAAAGTATTTTATTGCGGTGCCTGGCAGTTGAATGGATAATCGCCATCAGCTATTCAGAAAACAATACTGAGCACTATGCAGTTAATCGATTACTTTATTTAGCATCGAACGTGAAATAAATAACTCGTTAACGACTCCAATACTCGTGTTTCTATTTGCAAATCAAAGACGGTTCTATAGTTTAACACTGATTTTGCTATCCAACCCAAGGTCCAACATGTTTGCAAATTAATATCAATACATTGTCTTTTACTTTAGCAGCAGACTTTTAGTGAACATTTTCATTCGGACAGAAGGACCAACACCAACTTGTCAAAAAGGCCACATAGCCTAAAAGTACAAACAAGGCAGTTTTCTTGTAATAATTAACCATGGCAGTGCAATGACGTCAAACAGTTGACAAGGTATAGTTCGTGTCATTATATCAGCTACAATAGGTGTATCGTTCATTACCGAATTAGCTATACTGACGCAGTCACTGTTCTATAGTGCAAAAGCTAAATTTTTTGGTAAGCCAGCTAAAACGAACAGCAAGCAGTTTGTAAATCAAGAGAAGTCCTTTGCTCAGTAATAGAGAGTTACAGACAAATATCAACAAAAAAATTGAATACGGTGTTCCATACCAGCCACAACAGGACTTGGATGATGTAATTTTGTCGGGATGGCTACAGCGTCACTCACTGGAGCGAAAGAGCCACTACGGTCACTAACCCTTGGTTTAATTTGGACACAAACGTCTTCAGACGAGACCTGTGCCCAACTGTAGCTAGATGATAAAAAGAGAGGAGCCTTGTGTCCAGTATGTACTAGTAGTCTCTGTATTATATATTGTTTATATTTGTCGGTATCATGTCAGTAGGTGGGAGTCAGTTGGCGCCGCTCTGTACACACTCTAATGTAATTTGGGAACACTCAATGCTAGTCTATTATTGTCACTAGCGTGTTATAATAATGTTGTTTACGACACCATTTCGCTGACTTTACGATTAAATTGCTTCTTTAGTTGTGTTCATTTTTAGATTGTATGATGAACGCTGTCGATTTACCGACCACGTTCTAAATGATTTATTCCTACATTCGTTTTTATGAATATTTTGTCCTTTAGGGTAAATGTGGATTTATATTCATAATAGTGTACGAATAAGATTCGATTCGAAAGTGTCAATGTATGTGTGTATATGTTATAGCTTGTTGTCAAGCCAAGCCAATGAGTATTGGTTTGGACAAGTTGAGACAAGTCCGTCCAATGACCAACTTGTTGAACAATTCCAGGCCGGCAGACGTTAACGGAAGAAGCAGATAATAAGACACTAGGAAAGATAATTTTTTTTAAAGTGGTGAGTTTAAATTTAGCTTTGCTTGAAATATTCTAGGTTGATGACAATTAGACACGGAAGTGTGAAACAGAATGACTTCATGCGTACATATTACATCATGAATGGATACATTCATAGGCATGATAATGGCAATGTGCACTAGTCTCTGACATCATAAATTTAGAATTACAAGTTTTGTCATCGACCTTACAAAACACATCAATATTCAGAAACTGTTATGTAGTATCTACCCAATTTGAAATTACTAATATGTAGGTACATATCTTAGTCGTCTGTAATATGAGGCCTAAAATGTCTTAAGCTTGCTATTTCGCAGTAGATTCAATTTTAATGTCCTAATCAAGAAATTCTTGACGCCTCTTCGTTACAGTTCGTTAACTGATTAGATAGGTTGAGCGAACCACGTTGTATTTATAGTGTTCCGTACTGACGTCGGGAAAACAAAGAAATAATATGATCTCGGAGCCCGTCTGTCTTGGCAAGCGTCGAGACGTTCCGAAACATTGAATTGATTACAAAAATCAAAGCAGGAGTCTAGATTCTATCCATTTTAGTCCTATAAGTTGGTGAACAGTTTTCGCTTTTGTTGGTATTAATAGATGTAGCACCAAAGAAGAAAATAATGTTACAGATTATTAAATTGTACCACGATTTTTTTGCAGGATTCAACGTTGGCTTATCTTACAAAGAGTGATTTTAGCTTGGCAGGTTTGTAATTAAATCGATGTTATAACGTGACGTGGAATGTAGAACTGATATTTGGTGTAGTTTTATTTGCTCTACATTTTAATAAAGTGAATGCCAAAACTATAATCAAAACATGCAGCATCAGGTATGCTGATAGGTTGATAAAATACCGCTATGCGTAATTTAGAAAGTCCCTGGAATCGCGCCAACGTGATCCGGAAACTTATAGGCGTAACGGCTGTTTGAATTGAACATTTTTCCACATTCCGTTCTAAATATATGAGTGACGATAATGACAGTCGTGTGCTGATGACGTGCGCTGACGCAGCACTGCCCACGTCAGCACCACTGAATCACGCGCAGCTTCCCGCGCTCAGCGCCGTGCGCCTGTCGACATTAACCCATATTGTGCTTCCTTCTTTACAGTATTTTCCGGATAACTGCGATAAAGTTCTATTTAAGATGACTCCAACAGAACTACGATCACTTTAAGAAAGTTAGGTACATCTTGCAAAAAAAATTCTAGATAGTTTTCTTCTTCTTATCGAGTTGATTGTTAATGTACGTATTGTGTTAAATGAATTGAGCCCAGTAGGAGGTCACGCCGCGTTATCAGTGGTATCCATACTAATATTATAAAATTCGAAAGTAACTGTCTGTCTGTCTGTATGTTACCTCACGCCTAAACCACTGAACGGATTCGGAGATGGCATTCTGGGGAAGGAATTAGGCTACTTTGGCACCTCTTACTGAGGTACAAAACATTCAACAAGTACTCCGTCATTTAAAAACCGATTAGGAAAATTATTTTTTTATTTGAAAGGACTGACTTCCGGATTGGTCCCATTTTTATGAAAATCCAGTGCTGATGATAGGATCCATGAGGAATTGAGGGAAATTCTCAAATATTATAGGCATACACTTAGCAATTTTTGTATTTTCATCAACAAGTCAAGCATTTGCATTCAGAAAGTATCATTTGGTGAAGTGGATCTGATGAAGAAGACCACAGATGGCCAGGGGAACTCCTCAATGATAAGTATTTCACGGGTGGCGAAAAGATATCTCGATTAAGATAGTTAAGCGACTGTGACGAAGTAAATTGAAATAAATGGTTCTAAATGATACCATCGAACTGATCTGATGATGAAGCCGGAAGGTGGGCACCAGAACTTCGTAATAAAACAATCATAGCCGTGTTTGGGCTTATTGGAATTGTCATGAGATGTACTCTGGCTATAAATTATTTCAATGGTAATATGCTTCAAATTGCGCTACTTGAGTCGTATGTTATGTGTGGTCTTGATTGTCAGAAGACAGATTTTGTCAACGATCTGTCGTCGTGTGGTTGATTTAATAATTTGTTGGCGACGACGGCGTCTAAACCTGATAAAACTACGCCTTCCAAACTTTTGACATGACTTAGCGCGACATATCGAGCCTTTTCAGGAAGAACATCGTAAGCAACAATTTGCACTTTTTACAGGAAAAGGTTTTTTCTTTCCTAATTAACAATGTTGTTATTTACGATGATAATTTCTTACAACAATAAAGTCGTGTAAATTTAAAATAAAATTTAAGAGTAATCGCGACAAGATATAAAAACTGTGTAATTAAGAGATTACGAAGAAAAAATAGTTTTGTGATTTTTGGCGCTTACGATGTTTTTCCTGAAAAGGCTCGATATATTTGCCATTTTGCAGTTTTTATTTGTAAGGGTATACTCCTGAGGTGGTCACATATAAATTTGGTCAAATTCTGATGAGTGGTTTTTGCGTTAGCTTCAATAATACGTATTTTTTTTTCATTTAGTGTATGTTGATGATGTTATAATAACTTCCTGTCGCTGTTATTTATTTAGCAAGTAGTGGTATACGAATTTGGGTGGGGTAGGTACCACAACTAAAAAGTGGAAAATAAAAACTTATTTATAAAGAAAAAACTTCCAAGAAAAAACACTACAAAGTGAAAAATAACTTTAATTTCGGAAATCGGTGGCAAAAAACGTAAATACTAAACCAGACATCAACTTCCGAAATTAAAGTTATTTTTCACTTTGTAGTTTTTTTTTTTGGAAGTCAGTTTTTTTTTATAAATAAGTTTTAATTAAAATCGGTCCACTCGGTCAAAAGTTATTTCTTATTTGCTATTAAAGCGTGACCGGCATAATTTTAACTAAACAAAGTCCTCCCGCCGTGTGTCTGAACGCGATAAACTCAAAAACTACCGAATGGATTTTCATTCGGTTTTCACCAATGTACGGAATGTGTATGTATAATTCATTATGTTTTTTTTAATAAATTGGCTGAAATATGATGATTGTTGAAGATGTCGGAAAAAATCATGCCAACTGGGAGCTTTCTGGCGTGCGTTGCGTAAACCAATAGAGTATTACGGAACATAGGGTACGTTTAATCACGGTAGTACGTTCCCGTGGGATATTTTCCGACATCCACGCGGGTGAAGACGCGGGCAAAAGCTAGTATTGTATAATTATCACTTTGGACATTCCAACAAATGTTTTGGCCAGGAGCAACGCATTTACACTGGGTGTCGGTGGTATCTAGAGAATAGAGCACATCGTGGTAGCAAGTCGCACCACGAAGACCGTTACTCTGTTGGTGAGAATATTTCAACCAGTTCTAACTCATTAGTGGCCTGCTAAGAAATAAGAATGAATAGAATCAGCATACTTTAAGGTATCCAAATAATCTTAGAGATTAGGGCCACCCCATATTCCGATAGGAAGGTAACAGGAGTAATGAGTTACGTCCTAGTTTTACATTGACTTGAAACAATGGACTATCTTTTCAAAACAAGTAAAGTTCTCCTTTCTACCGGGTTGAATGTAATCTGCTTAGAGCATTCTTTAATTCTAAATTAGACACCCAGAAAGTTGGCCTACAAAATATATTTTTACATTCAACAAAGTAACTCTTTTATAACACATTGTTATACTTGTTTGCAATTGAATCCAAACTGCGCACTTTAAGCCCGTGTATGATGTTGCGTAAAAACGAAACGCTTTGTCGTGGCCAACACTGTGTGGACGCTATTATTAAGTGTTAAAATAACGTATTCGTTTTGGCAGGTGGTATAACCAAATCTTTAATTATATCTATTATTAAAGATGGTAAAGTTTCTGCTCAATTGCCTGGCCGAAATAATTCTAGGCTATTAGTTTCTTGTTACATCTACAATTGAATTTATTTATTTATTTATTTATTTAAACTTTTCACACTTAAAAAAGTACAAAGGCGGACTTAATGCCTTAGGCATTCTCTACCAGTCAACCAAGGGTGGTGAAGAGATTAGATGGCAGGTGCTCTGTTAGAAATGGAACAATTTGTACATAAATAAGTCATAAACTTATAATACACATACATACATATTTACTATAATATATACCTATATTATATACATATATTATATACAAATTCAAGAGAGAGAGGTTTTGAGATGACTCTACGCTATTTATTTTGAAAATAACTCCGCAATCTCCGCTTAAATGCATACCGACTGGTGGCCATCCTGATGTCAAGAGGTAGCGCATTCCAAAGAAGAATGGACTGAAAATGAAAGGAAGAATGAACAAAGTCAGAAGTATGAGAAGGACAGAGTAGGAGAAGATTGTTAGAAGAACGAAGATTCTTAGCGTGTGAAGAACATAGATATTGGAAGTGAGACACTAGATAAGAAGGAGGAGTGGGAGAGTTAAGAAGGGAGAAAAGCGTGGTCAAAGCACGCAAATTTCTTCTCTGGCGAATGGGCATCCATTTGAGCTCAGACCTGTAGCTCGACACATGGTCATATTTTCTGAGGTTGAATATGAACCGGATACAATTGTTAAGCAGTCTGTCAAGCTTATCCAGCAACACCGCATTCAAGTCAAAGTAGCACACGTCACCATAGTCAATGATAGGGAATATCAAAGTCTGCACAAGCATAGTTTTCGTCTTAGCGGGCAAAAAGTTTCTCAGACGATACAGAGATCGTAGAGTACCGTTGACCCTTTGACTAACATTAGAGACCTGGCGCTGCCAGCTAAGCGTCGAGTCAAGATGCAAACCGAGATCTTTCACAGTAGGGGTAATGGGTATGACGGTACCATTGAAAATGAGAGGAGGAAGAGAGCTAAGCGTCACCCTACCCATCATGCGCGAGCTTCCAATTACAATGGCCTGACACTTTGAGGGGTTCACTGATACCCCAAAACTATCAGACCACTTTTTGATTGCATCTAAGTCTCGGTTTACATCTGCTACAGCATCCAATAAACCTTCCACCCGCGCAGCTGTATACAATTGAAGATCATCGACATAAAGATGATACGAACACCGAAGACAGTGAGTTATAAAATTAATGAAGATGGAGAATAACAATGGAGAAAGAATACCACCTTGTGGGACACCAGCATCCAGGTCACGCCAACTCGAAGAGCTCTCATCAACGCGAACCGACTGCCGGCGTCCCCGAAGATAAGAAGAGAACCATTCCAGAACCTCGGACGAAACCATGAGATGAGAGAGCATAACAAGGAGAATATCGTGGCTGACAGCGTTAAAGGCATTGGAGAAATCAATTAAAACCAAAACAGTAACCTTAGTATCCTCCATCGCTTCTCTAACGTCACCAGTCACTTTAAGGAGAGCGGAAGCTGTACTATGCCCAGGCCTGAATCCAGACTGAAACGAGCTAACAAGGTTGTTCCGGTGAACAAACCCCGCAAACTGTCTGTGAACGCAGGCCTCAAGCACTTTAGACAGGAATGGGAGAATGGAAATGGGTCGAAAGTGAGTGGGCAGGGAGGGGTTTGAAACTTTAGGAAGCGGGCGGACATAGGCCATACGCCACAGGGATGGGAATTGTCCGGAATCAAGAGAAAAGTTTATGATGTGGGTAATCGGAGGAAGTAGGGTATCGAGGATCCAAACGACCATACTACGACTGATGCCGTCATCCCCCACAGCCTTGGATTTTATGGACAGGATGGTCTTTTTAATTTCATCCAAGGTGACCGGAGAGAAGTGAAATGGTTCTATGATGGGACTAGCTAAGCCAGTAATGAAATTGACCGTCTGGGACAACATTTGGGAATCCAAATGACAAGTGGTTGTGAAGTGACGGTTGATATCATCAAGGCCAATTGTATTAGGAAAATCCACATGACGTGGTTTGCCGATACCAAGAGTACCAAGGAACTTCCAGATATCAGCAGGTGAAGAAGAAGATATGTTCTCGAGAATATGGCGGAATATAATATAATTATATGAATTCATATTTAATTAAAATATATTACCACTATATTAAAACTTATTATTAATTGAAATTTCTACTTATATATCTGTAATATTTATGGTGTATATAATAAAGAGTATTCTATCTATCTAGTCAATTCAGCCTTTTAAAAAATTGGGATTATACATATACTTGGTACAAACATTTGACATGACTTTTTAACGGGAAAACTGTGGTAAAAATGGAAAACAATATCGAAAAGTTCCTGAAAATGAATCCAAACAACCAGATGATAACCAATTGAATCATAGAAAACTCACGATGCTCTATGTCAGGGTTTTACCGCAAAGTTAAACGTGATGTTACTTTCTCGTTACTCAATGCGCCTATAAATAAAATATTACCTATCGATAAATGCCCATGCATCTCAACATTATATAAATAATGTATGTTTCAATTCATTTGATGCACCAACTCGTAGATTTGAGAGTTGCAAAAGAACAAAGAATATTGTATGTTTCCTACGTCTATTCTAGTGCATTAAATGCAACATAGTAAGTTTGATATGTAGCCTAGCTGCTAACACATGAAATAGCAAATGAGTCTTTGTACTCAAACCAGTTCATAAATAATTAGTATAATTTATATACCCAACTGTATTCCGAGAATTCATTGTTAGGTTAATGCTGTTAATCGTGCGTCATTATAAATATTACACTGTATTCCACAAAATTTTGTATTTGTCTGAAAATAACTATAAACACGTTAAACTTGTGACACTTAAAGAAAAAAAAATAACAAAAGTATTTAATCTCTAGTGGGACACGACAACAATGAAGAGACAAGTTTGATATAATTAGGGTCTTGTGACAAGACCTGACGGGGTAATGAAGACGAGTGAAAACCCTTCGGCTTTACCGTAGTTGGGTAAAAACTACTGAAATAAACCATTTTCCGTTCTCTAAACTAAGAGGGAGAAAACAAAAACCCAAATTGACTTTTTCCAGATTATTGTGCAACTTTGGCCCACACAATTTTAAATGTACATAATATAGTCAGCTTATACGCACACAAAACACTATCTAAGTACATGGTAACTCATCAGTAGGCACTGAACAAATTCCAAGGCCATGTGCGAAGCCATCAAACATTTGCAGAATAGGTAAAAACGAAAAATGCTGCGAAAACACGTTGTAAGATCTTCGCATACCTAACTACTATAAAAATACCTAAAGTAAGTTTACCTAATTCATAAAGGTATGTCAGTATTCATTTATACTGGTGATGGTAATTTTAATAACGATTCATAATATATCGAATTCTAGTTGTTACACCAAACAATTTTGGACGACTATATTGCAGATATAAAAAATATTTTTTACATCGACTAAATCTGGAATCTTCATGAAATATGGAGAAACTAATTATAAATTCTTTATTTTCATGATCGCTGAATTCACAAGTGTGTTTTGGATGAAATAAAGCTACTTAGTTTGCTTTTAGTTCCAAATGTCAAGTCATAGGATCAAAGGACCAGTTTTTATTTTAAACACCAAAATCTAAACCGATGCCAAATATATTATAGTGCATCATTATATAACTCTACATTTATTTATGTATGCAAGCAGTGTGCGAGACACGTAGGTCTAATGTGCAAAAGGCAAACGTTGGTCAAAGGCATCGGAACCGGCTGTGTGACTCATTGTCGGGGGACCAGCCGCGACACAGCCAACCCTTCTACGGACAATATTGCACTCAATCGAAACACTTTTATTCACTGTTGCCATGTTCAATTCGAAATAAAACTAAAGTAAAAAGTACTTTCGTTTTATTTTTGGTTAATCGGGAAAGGGCTAATGTTGTCAGGCTGGATTAACGTTATTAAGTGGATATAAAGAAATTGAAAATCATAGAAACATATTTTTAACAGTAATCAAAAATTATTATATTCGCGGAAAGTATCTGAAAGTGTTTATTACGTTATGATAATAACAAAGAACACCTGAACTCAGGATTTCTTTGTTCGGGACAGATGAGTAATTGTTTGGCATTATACGCCCGCGACAGGTCCCGACTTGAAGCTCGGAGGCAATCGCCCTCCTCCGGGGGACCTCGCGATAACCTCCAATGATTTATAAAAGTTATAGCGTTTTGTTGCTTGCCCAGAAATAACTCGCCGAAATGTTTGCGGCATTCAACAAATTTGACTTTTTTGAGTGACATGAAGATGATTTATTCGGTTTTTATTAAGTATATTGTTTTTTTACATTATTGCCATAATATTTTGGTTAAGAATTTTTTTTTTTTAATTATTGCTCTACCTCACCACCTATTTGGCGAAATGTGGACCTTTTATTTACTAAACGGATCCGGGCGTATTGTTTGGCTAATAAGAGCTAGTTAAGTTTTCATGATATATTTCATATTATTAACGTCAATATCGCTGTTTCTACGTAATTAAGTATTGATTTGCAAATGTATGGTCCTAGAGGAAAACTTCTTTAATTGGTAGTTTATATCTCTATCCATATTCGGAATTAGTCAATAAATTGTCGTTATCAGTGACAATTGTCGCAAAGTTCAGCGCTCGGATCGCGGCGCGGGCGCAATCGTGGTTCTGACGTCACGTGTATGATAGGTGCTTTATCGTTCACATGTTACACGGCCGATTGTTTCTGTGGATAACTCATAGTTTTCGCCCGAAGGTCTTCAACTGTTCACATTGCATTTGTTATTAGTACTTAGCTCTCAACCACAGCAAGATTTTGCACAATTTCTTTGTCGAATTGTTCGATGTTTGATGTGGTGTTAGCAAATATTGCTTTATCAACCATGATAATTTGTATTGAAACTACGTAAATGAATTGTTTGATTGCACCGAGAAATAATTCATAAGTAGGTACAATGCACTTGCCACTCAAAATGTATTTTGAAGCAAGTTCATCATAGGGGACCTCAGCTATTGAGCGTCAATAAAATACCTAACTCATATGAGAGTCAAATTTCTTTCCACGGTTCGTGGTCAAGCATACATATGAGAGTCAAATTACATTCATCGATAAACAGTCAGTGTTCGGCATCGTAAATAAAATTAACCGATGGAATTATGTACGACGGAAGACTCGCTTACGTCAGAGGAAGCGCTTCTTTTAGTGGTTCCAGTAGGCGAGAGAAGCAGATAAAAAGAGAAGCGGAAATGCCCGTCGGTCTGTCAATGCGGCGACATTGTCGTGCTATTTGTGTTAAACGAGCGATTTATTTCAGTCGGTCGCGGCGTGAACGTCCGCAGCGGAATTTCGGCCGCGAGGAATCCGATTCCGTTAGCTTGCAGCGACCGCGAGGCCGAGCGAGCCGCCGGCTCCGGCGCGGAGACGGCGGCTGTGCTTGCTGATAGGCTTAGATACCTGTTGCCAGGCGGCGGAGGCGCGAGGTGGCGCGGCCGCTGCAGTGAGCGACGCCACCGCCGGGCGCGCCGACACGACACCCCCTCTATGACAATGCCACTATTCGTGCACGAGGAAAATTCGAGATGCGGCTGACTCATCACCTCGTCCATCGACGCCGCCACGCTGCTCGTCTCGCTACATACACTTTCCATTCCACAAAATTGGTGCTTATTTCGAAATTTTACTACCATTTTGCCAAACATCATTCTGACGTCAGATTTGCAGGTGTAAATTATTTTTTGCTTCTTACCTAAAGGGGGAGGGGGGGTTCAGCATCCACACGGGTCATGTCGGCACAAGCACGGCGATCAGGCCGGTGTTCACTCACTGCATTGTGCACAGTAATATCCGATCGTAAATCACACTAAAACGACAGCGAATAGCAGCTCGCGTGCCTGGTTGCGCGTGCGCATGAACGTCGACCACCTTGCGCGCGCTCACGGAACTGACTGCGCCGGCGCTCCATTTGGGTCACTGTCATACGGTGGTGGGTGGTGGGGGACACACGTTCGCCAGTTCGCCTCTGAAAAATTAGCGTCTCGCAAATATGTTTCATCGACGCGGGCGTTTTCCCTTCGATTCGTGCACCAATCGCTCCGTCGCTCGCGGTGGTGCCGATGCCGCCACTAACCGCTCACTCTTTTCGGCGCGCAACTTTGTGAACTTGCGACTTCATCGTTCGAATATCTATCTGCAACTGATGAATGTCTATATCTGCACCTGTGAGCTGTGGACTGGCTCTCGTTTGCTACAACCACTAGTCATTGCGTCTGTTATAAAAATTTAATTGAATTTTTGTATTACACTTCGCCTCTAACAGTGTCTCGGCCGCCGGAGCCGCTTTCTATGACATTCAACGGTGTTAACTCGTAAAGCTTAAGTTTAATTTTATCTCCATTCTTGACGGTAATTACTCTCGGGTTGGCTCGTTAAATAAACATCTTCTACATTAATTAAAAAGAACAATTATTATAAAAGAATGCATTCTTTCGGAATGTCGACTTGGAGAGTTTTTTTTTTTCAAAGAATTTAGTTTTTCAAAGTTGAAAAAATATTATTATTACTTACACATTTTATTGTACACCACATACCTATTATAATTTTTAATTAAAGGACAAAAACTTACAATGCTTAGTGTTAAATGGACATTCCTATCAGCACAAGGCGATTCCTTACAGACATCCTTTGGATAGACTGAAATAAAGGAGAGATATTGGGTTGGGCAGGTTGGGCTGTCTATCTGAGCAATTTAAAAAAATCCAAGCAAATTCGATATTGTTCTTTTCTTATTCTACTGTTCTTTATTCTTTTTACATCAATAAAACTTTTCAAATGGTTTGAGATATGAAAATCAAATTCAAAACATTCAAACAATGAATGAAATAACCATAACCGAACTGGTTGTGAAAAGAATAATTGTTCATTCTCATTCATAAATCTGGCGCCAAAACGTCTGCGGTGTCTATGGCCGCTGGAGTCGCTGGCTGGAGAAAGTTACTGACCAAGCACTCAATCAAAATGAGGTCCACGCTAAGAATGGGGACCTATTGAGAAAAATACCATTCGATTTCGATATGTGTGTTGATTTTGTTTAGAAGCATATTTCATAGCACACTTAAAATAATACTTAATGATTTTTATCTATACAAATAAATAAAATTGAAGTGTCTGTTTGTAATGTCAAAATGGCTTTTTACTAAATGCATATGAAAGTATATACGGTACTTATAACAAAAAAACAATTATTAAAATTTTTGTCTGTCTGTCTGTTCTGGCATCCGAAACGGCTGGACTGATTTTGACGGGACTTTCACTGGCAGATAACTGATGTAATAAGGAGTAGGAGTACCTAGTCTTGGGGTACATTTGTTTTAGAAAATGAATTAGGGTTCCGTGTAAAAAAATTAAAACCCATGAAATTGTGAACAAAATCCGATTCAATTAGGAAAGTAGAAGAAGACATCCACGCGGGCAACAGCTGGTAAGTAAATAAATCCAATCAGTCTGCATAACTATGAATCGAACTACCTATAATCTCTAAAAGTCTAAACGATGAAGACTACAATGGCTTCACTTTTCATTTTGATTATGTTTTTATTTGTTCAGTGTTTTACGTGACGTAAGACTTTCACACTCTAATAAATAAATATATTCAATTAACTTATTTAGAGGTTTCTCAAAAAACATTAATGAAATTACGATAAGCCTTAGGGGCTTTAGATAATTACGTGCTCTCTACATGTATGAAAATGATTTTTAACTGAGAAATAAAACACGATGCCAATGGGCATTGATGGTAAAAAGCAAAAGGAACCATGTTACAAACAGCCTTATTTTTTGTGACAAAAACAGTACAAGACCTGCAACAGAATGCTGAGCCTATTTCAGTGAATTAAATGAAATAGTCCTCTGAAAAATGTTTTATAAGTTATAAAAAGATTTTTCTACTTCAGTAGACAATTTTACCTTCCAAATACTAAGTATATCTTGAGTTTCAACAGTACCTAGTAAATCAATGCTGTTGGTGTCAAATAATCTAGAGATATTAGGAAAAAAAAAGAAAAAAATGCAGTTTTCGCCTTGATGAAATGACTGTATATATATTCTAAGTACATTTCAAATAATAAAGTCACAACCTTTTCGAGTGATATTATTATTTTAGGTATTATATTATGGTTTTAAAACACGACAAAAAAGTAATCTTGTTAGAAAAAGTTTTGCGTGAAAACATTTACGAGAAAGGCCGTCATATTTTTCACGTATTTTTTATTAACATTTTGAAATTAACAAAAAAAGTACAGCTGGGTATACATGTGTTTTTGTTTTTTACATGTGGTTTTATAATATGAACTCAATAATAACACATAACAACAAACATTTTAAAGGTCACATTATTCATCAGCAATTCAAACACAATTTTTAACTGAAATAATTTTTATTGGAATTTAATTAAAGTGAAACCAGACGGTCGCCCAAGTCAAAACAGTGTCAAGTGATGTTTGGTTAATTTACATTAGTAATTATGGCTGGCTCACTGATGCGGTGGCATAATAAATGAGTGCACGACACCCAAGCACACGCCCAGGCCATCATAAGGCTTAGTACATACCTGCCCCTACCACATTCCGGTTTGATGTAAAAGGGCTGACACTCGCGAAATCTGGATAAGATGTTAATGTCAAACGCATTGCCCAAAATAAAGTGAAGAAGAAAATTGGCGAAGAGGACCAACATTTGACTGATGGTAAAATATTGGTCCTTCTGCCATTTCTGAATGGAATAAATAATAACATTTTTGTAGTTGAAATAAATGAGCAAAAAACTTAGGATACGAGTACCAATGTGATTTAAAGAAATCTAAATATCATTGTTTTGTAGAAAAAAATAGCAAGAGGACCAAACTTTTCTCTGATGGTAAAATATTGGTCTTTTTGCAATTTATGCATGAAATTGATTTTAAAAAATTATTTAAAAAAATTATTAACCGACTTCAAAAATAAATTAACTCAAAATTATGTAATTACTTTGATTTCAGAAGTCAGTATCTTGGGATCTGTATTTTAGTTTTTTGCCACCGACTTCCGAAATTAAAGTTATTTCATAATTTTGAGTTAATTTCTTTTTGAAGTCGGTTAATATATTTTTTTTAATTACTTTTATTTCGTATTTTTTTATTTAAATAAAAACTGGAATATTTGTTTGTAATAAGTAAATAAGTAGTTAATAGTTTTGTTTTAAATATTGCACTAGAATTTGACCAACGTTTTGAGATGTTTTCCTTTTGACACCACCACCCGTAGCTTGTATCGATAAGCACACTCACACTTACACGTGTTAGTCCATAACTTGAAAACTACTGAACCGATTTTGATGAAACTTGCACGGTTCTCTAAGTTGAAGTAAATGTAAGCCAATAAAAAATGATCACAATATAATATAATAATAGGTAATAGTTTCGGAGAAATTCGTGGACAAGCATGCATACATACAAATATACCAACATACAAACACCTATAAAAATTTGTATATTTGTTTGGAAGACCTAATAGCCATATCATTGTCAATATATTATATTGTCGTGTCGAATTGATAACCTCCTTCTTTTTTGAAGTCGGTTAATAATTACAATGCAGTTGAAATGAATAAACATACAAGGTAGGATACGAGTTCAAATATGATTTTTTATCTAAATATCCATATTTTCAGTTTCAAATCAAAATTATTACAAACTCTTCGCTGGTAACTCAGGCAGCCAGTGACAAAAACAAAAAGTTATTGCATCAAGTATAACACAAAAAAATGAAGCAATTAAGACGATAAAGAACGCAAGTAAATAGAAACTAGTAAAAGAGCAAACCACAATATTACACCGCGAAGATCCATACTTTACCAAAAGCACGTAAGAACCAGTCTCAAAACAATCATTCATTTTTAAAGTATAGAAAATACAATGTCACGCAAGCATCAGCCCTAAGATGGTCTGTCATTGCACGTTGACCACATTCTCTAGTATCTTATAAAAATCTACTGATTAGCTATACATGTGACTTTTATTTTAAAACGATTAAATGTGAACACGCTTATTGAATTATTTATCTAAGGTTAAAACATCGCGCTCGTGTTGAGATTACAAGTGCCTATGAATAATAAATGAGTATGATTAACTACATTATTTTTATTTATTAATTTATTGAAAAATTGTGAAAGAGAGCAGAAAACCTCTATTAATTTCCCCCTTTATTTATAAACGTTGAACGTTGAGAAGAGACGTTTAAACGTTAAAAAAATTACGGCTAAGCAGATGATAATAATCCGCTCGATAATTCTCAAATCCGGGAACTTGCTCTATTTCCGGGAGGCAGATCAGCAGTCCCCCAAGGCGTTGTCGGGTTTATAGTCCATAAGTCCCTTGTGAGCAACGTGATGAGGATCGAGAGTGTGTCGATCAGGGAGGCGTACGTTATACTCATAATATCCGCAAGATATTCGTTGAAGGTCATACGCTTTGTATTATTATATTCCTCATACGCTATAGGTTTACGCCCCGACCTCGTCACACCCCGACCATGTATGAGGATATTTCCAGAGCCATGCATGGCTCTAAAACTCACTTCACCGTTATCATGGGGGATAACAACGCGAAACTGGGCAAACGAGACGATGATGAGCTGCGAGTGGGGCAATTTGGAGCTAGACGTCGGAACCACACCACTTCACACACGTCACCTACTGGCCAGTTTTATGGAGAAGGAAGGCCTCTTTATGATGAACTCCTTTTTTAGAAAACGTGAGCATAGATAGTGGACCTGGCAGAGCCCTGATGATGCAACTAAAAATGGGATTGACTTCACTATGTCGACGAAGAAGCAAGTATTCATCGATGTCTCTGTGATCAATGCAGTGAAAACCGGAAGTGATCACCGCATGAGCTTGGTGCTGAAGTGTTTGTATGAAAAGGCTACTACTGGCAGTCCGACTCCAGGAGCAGACCTCGAAAACTATCCTTCTGCAGCGAGGGGTGAAAATGGGATACGTTATTTCTTCGAAACTGTTCACCGCTGCACTGGAGGATGTCTTCAAGGTTCTGGACTGGAAAGGGGTTAGCATCAACATCAATGGCGAGTACATCACTCACCTTCGGTTTGCCGACGATATAGTAGTTATGGCTGAGACTATGGAGGATCTCAGTACAATACTACGATATACACCGATTTTTCCAGAGCTTTTGATAAGGTAAACCATCAACTATTATTACAGAAGCTGGAGTCTTATGGTGTCCACGGTTCCCTTCTTGCCTGCTTTAAATAATATTTGAGCGGCAGGAAACGAGTTGTTTCAGTCAGAGGTCATGAATCTATTATGTATTATGCCAAATTTGGAGTACCACAGGGCTCGCACGTGGGTCTCCTTCTTTTCATAATTTTTGTCAACAATTTTGAGTCTCGAATTAGCTGCGACTTTTCTTTTTATGCTGGTAGTAAAGTAGTAAAGTCACAGACACATGCCAGTCCACTCCAACATGATCTTGATCAAACCAGTCTCTGGTGTGAATTTAACGGGATGACCTTGAATGCGTACACATATTTTAGCTAGGTACCGTTATAGCTGAAAATTACAGCCATTACTTTCCCCTTACAAAAGAACAACATTACCTTGCAGGAGGTTTCTGAAAACCGTGACCCAGACCACTAAAATTTACCTCTCATATCTCTGAAATTGTAAAAAAATCGGCTCAAATGCTTTGTTTTATCAAAAGAAGTGCTGCAGTCTTTTGAGGCCAAAACTAAAATTATCCTTTACAATGCTTTGGTGAGTTCTCATCTAGAATTGGCCAGTATAGCATGGAATCCCATGTACGCTGAACATTCGCCGCGTCTTGATAATATGCAACGTGCGTTTACAAGACATATTGCTTACATGTCCTCAGGAATATCCTACAGAGGCCCATACGAAAAACGTTTGGCTTTCTTTCGCATTGAGTCGCTTCAGAACCGTCGTACTGTCCATGACTTAATTTTTCTTTATAAAATTATCAATGGTCAAGTAGAATGCGAGCAATTGTTTGAACGTGTCAACTTCTCAGTCCCATATAATTTTCCTAGACAACCAATATCCAGACTTTTTGAACCGCCTACCTGTAGAAGTATACATTGGGAGAAATTCGCCAACATCTAGGATGTGTATTCAATTCAACGAACCCAACTCTAAACTACCTGATTTGGATGTATGCTTTGGTTCCCTGCCGCAATTCAAAACTCTCTTACGCAGTCATTTAAACAAACTTTTAAATGGCCAATGTCATACTTAGTTACGCTTATTTTAGTTAGTAATTATTTTATATCTTTTGGATATTTGTGTAAGCTAGTTTTTTTTCTTTTTTAGACTTAAGTCAAAGCGTTTTGTTTATTTTTTTTTTTCATTTTAATGAATAATTTTAATAATTTAATTTTATATAATTTGCGAAGGTTGCTTTGTTTTATGTGAATGCCGTGTACACCTGTAATTGGTATATACATTAGAACTCACACCTGTTAACTTTAACTATTGTGAATATTTAATGTAGTACAATGTATATGCTGCTGGCGTACCTATTTTAAATAAATAAATCCTCGATGGCCACAGTAGAGCTTCCGAAAGAGTGGGTCTTAAAATGAACATGGACAAAACGAAGGTCATGTCAAATACCCATGTCACACCCACCTTCATGATGATTGGAGATTCTCTCGACTCGAAGTTGTGGACGATTGTTTACCTAGGACAAACTGTCCATTTAGGTACGTAGATCCAACTTCGAGAAAGAGGTCAATCCTCAATATGAACTGAAGTACAACTTATACTGTATAAGAATGTGAACTGAGGTAGTTATGCAATAAATATATCTTTATCTTTTATCTTTAATCATTACTTAACTTTAAGCGACGTTAATAAATAATGGGGTACATGTGCTTAAAAAAATTATAGGCCTGATTAGAATTCAGGTATACTTATTAAAATGCACATTCCAATGAATGATTAATCAGTTGATTACGTGTCGGTATTTATCACAAAAAAAAAATGTTATGTAAATAACATCATTCCCAGTCGGTTTCTCATTTGCATGGCTGGAATACCGATGAGTTCTTGTTTTAGTTTATTTAGAAACTATACTCACATCTATGCAGTTTTATTATAATGCTAGGAAAAACCTCATAGAAATTGGTAGTTGGTAGCTACACTAATTTAAGTAACTTGCCTGGGCCAGAAGAAAGTACGGATTCATAAATGATTCGACATAATCTCATGATGTTTTAATAACAAATAAAACTTGTATTTATCTCTTAGATGACGTTTGGTCCATAATATTTTTGGCCTACTTCTATGCAGGCAAAACAGAACATAATTTCAGTTATTTTTGCACTTCTGATAACTTGATACGTATCCAAGTCATATTGTAGTGTGATTTTTAAGTTAAGAGTCAGCACAATAATCTCATCAACAATTTTAGCGTTATGCATTGGCTATAGACAGTGTAAAACCCAGTAAGCTTTGAAAATAGAAGCTAATAGAAAACAAAAAACATTAAATTAAAATGATATTGTAATAAAATAACAGACAAAACAAATGATGTCAAAATGATGTAGATTTGTGCTACGTCGTAGCAGCTACGAAAAACGCGTAGCCCTAAATATATTTCTAAAAACATTCATAAATAAATAAAAATTTGGAAGGTATACTCTTTCCAACCATTTATTTTACTTTTGATATACGCACGCTTATGAACTTCCTGATTTATTGTCAGACAAACATAGAGGAAAAGATACAATACTTCATGGAAGCTATACGGTTTCTTATTTATTGACAGGCAACCATAGACTATCCATGGACGCTAAAGTAAAATAAATAGTTGCAAAGAATATAGAGTTGATACTTTTTGATGTTTTGTTGGTTTACGTAGCACGCAATAATGGCATTATTGATGTTACATGTAATTCCTGCGTAGCAGCTGTAGCACCTGCGTAGCAGCTACGTAGTTATAATTGGGATCAGTTACTGTCGCATGTACTGCATGTTTTAGTTTTATTATATGTTTTGGAATGGTTTAAACCTAAATAAATATATGCTTAGCTAAATTCCAACGAATTTGCTGTCTGCGTAATGAACCTATTTTTTCGTCCAACTGAATCCCATTCCATCCATCATCGAAATACCTATTTGATAAGTCTGTCTTTTCATATCATATCCATCTATTCATATTTAAAACCATTTTGAATTAAAGTATATTTAAAACCCTTGTGATTTAATGAATTGTGAGTTTCAAGCCTCTGAATCACATGTCCGTCTTACGACAAAATGTTGGTAAAACGAAGTTCTGTCACGTTTAACTCAAGCTTTAGCAACCTATTTATCGTAACCGTCATACCTAGATACATTCCTTCTTGCTTTCTCATCTCACAAATGTAATTGCCTCATCATTGCATATAAGCTACCTATAATATGGATGAATCATGGGGGCCCAATCTAGGTTTTGGTTAAACAGAATTTAATTTCAAATCAGCGTCTATTTATCACGGTAACCGGTTACAGACTCATCGAAAATATTTACTTTTGCATCAATCCGGTTTGACATAGTAACAAAACAATCCTGCTGTAGACGATGTCTATTTACTTTATTTATAATAAAGGTTTTTGTTTTATCGTGAGGTTGTCAAGGTGAAATATCGGTTTCCAGGGGCTTTTGAGGATTATATTCTGTCAAAATTTCAATAATTCGTACAAAATTCCCATAGAAAATGAAATTTTCCCAGAAACTTTTCAAATTTTTATTTGCGTAAAAACCTGATTCGGACTATTACGAACATTTTAAAACAAAAATTTGCCAAATCGGTCCAGCCGTTCTCAAGTGACGCGATTACGCCAACGAACAGCATTTCATTTTTATTTATGTAGATTACAATCCTCAACCAATTCTGGCATTGGGTGGTTCAAAACTTAAATAAGAATTTTTAAATCACAGGATTAGAAACGGTCCCTAACAAAAAATATCAGTAATACTACAAGCAAGTGTTTGAAAAGTATAAGGGTTTGTAATATGAGAAGATGTTTCTTTTTTTAAGTTTAGAAAGTTGATTCCGAATAGAGCCAGTTTTCCTGGACAACAATATGAGCCTACAATTAGTCTGAATTTGTCTTTTAGGCGTCATCAATATGACGGCTAAAAGACAAGAAACAGAATCAACCTTTGCGTTATCTAGAATATCTACAACATACCAGGATAACCAAACGGGGTGCTTATGGTGACCATCACAACCGGCAAAGAAACTTAATAGGCTGCTTTTCAACTTACCTATTAGGCTGCTTATTTGTTTCGTCATTATCATTATTCCTAGATTTTAGAGGAGGTATTATCCACTCTATGTTACTTACCTAATACACTCTACCTATTCCGATCTCTGTTAATGACGAAACAAATAAAAACATAAATCAGCCAACATAATTTTATTTTACCTTCTTAAAACAAAACATTTGAAATTGACACAATTTTAGTACGGAACCCTAAAAATGTTATATGATTCTTCAAATCAACCATTTTTAACTATATAAAAAGTTCAATACATAATTCGCGATTTTTAAATTCCAGGTTTTCAGAGGAGGTATTATCCACTCTATGTTATTCACTCCCTCGAAGTTTAGGTATATTCTACCTATTCCAATCTGTTAATTACAGAGCTCATTTAACCATCTCTAATGTTATGGACAGTAGTAGTGGCTTGAGGCGTTAAAAATATTTTTTGGAACGAAGTTCCTCAACGCGGCTTGCGGTAGGAGTTGACTTATGCCCCCTCCATGCGACTTTCTCTCTCTCTCTTTCTCTATTATACAAGGTGGAACAGGAGGATTGACATTCCTTTAAACCACGTAAAGAGAATCATGTTCTATGCCCGTATACAAAAAATCAACAAAATCCAATGAATACTTTAACCACAGGAAATTATTTTTCATTTTCTTATTTTTTAATATGATGATTCCGTAATAATCATAGGTAAACACTGTAAGCTCAAGAACCTGTGCAAAACATTTGATTCTACTATCTGTGTCTCAATATGCTTGAAAGACAGAAAAAGGTATTATACGATTCTACACTGGTACGCCCCGCCCATTCCCACAAAATCTTACAATTAGAAAGAAAAAGAAATATTACTTATTCAAATTATGCATTAATGATGCATAGACAATTGCGAGTGTGTGTGTGAGCGGAATTTTTTCGGCAAAAAGTGTCGGACTCGATAATTAGGTCAGTCAGTGCACCGGCGCCCTTTGAAGAGAGCACGCGTTATTTTTTTTATCACGAGACGAGCCGCGCGCGCATTGTCGTGATTTTATGAAAAAAATTTGTTGCTATTGACCTGACACCACTGGATTTCTTTTTGTGGGGGGCCGTAAAAAACGAGGTGTATGCACGAGAATTGAACACTGTGGAGGATTTAGGAATTAAAATAATTAATGCCTTCGACAAACTAAAAATAATGGCAGATGGGGGACTTGTTACGTTACGAGTCCGTCAAATAATAAGACAATGTCGCTTGTGCATAATTAACAAAGGACACTTTGAAAATTTAATAATTTGACTCTATTGAAGATGTAAATTCTGATTGTGATTTGATATTATGTGATTGTGTTTTTTTGTGTGTGTGTGTGTGTGTGTGTGTTTTATTTGTTTTTGTGTTATTGTGTTGTTTTATTCAATCAGTGATCTTTTAATTAACAACGCGCAACTTTGAGTTTGTATTGTTCTCCGAATAAAGTGCCTGTAGGTAGGCACCTACCTGCGCCCCGCACCGCACCGTTGTTGTGTTGTGCTGACGGGGGTCCCGACCGCACACGCTTTTTAAACGGTTTTTATCTAAGGTCCAGAAGGCAGGCTTAGGAGTTTTTAGCCTGGTGGTGCAAATTAAATACCTTGTAAACTTTGTTTTCGTTTTTATAAATAAACATGTATTCTCTGCTAGCATTAGAAATATACCAAAAACATTAGAATATTGGAAGTGATACAGACATAAAATGTGTTACGGCGCACCGAGCTTTTGCTACGAACAAACACGTTTTTATAACCCTGGTTTGTAGTAGTAAACAATTAAATTAAAATCTTGGGAAATATATTGGTATTATTGGGGATATATACCAGACAGTGTATGTTTACGATGGAAACATGATTTGATAAAGTTGCCTCTATATAATAAATTCGCAAAGTTACCTCATTTCGATTCAGTTTTTCCTCTATTTCCCTACTTTTTTATATAAATAAGTAATTTTATATTATGATTAATTTACTAAAATAAAGTTCATATATGCCTGGAGGGTTTATACACGATAGTTTTTTATTTAAGAGCAATAGGATGAAAATAACGAAAAAAAAAATTGATAAAGTGCAAAGGTGTGGTATTTTCTTTACTCTTTACACGTAAAGAAAAAGACAGAGACAAAGGCTTGGTGCGCCCTTATTTCGAGTAAACACCATTTCAACTAAAATTATACTAGTGTTTTTTTTGTACAGTATGATCTCTGAACAACCACTCAACACTACCATGAACTTCAAACGTTAAAAACCTTTCTTCACGATATGAAAGATCTAAAAATGACGCGATACACAGCGAGAGGTGAGCGTATAACATATCGCCGTCCATCGCAGACATAACTGAAACTCTAGCGGTACTCAATTTATTACACGTTTCATATCGCTAACAACGTTCTCTTGCTTCAAACATCGTGAACAATCCGATACTTATCTCTTTAATAACGAGAGCGAATACTCCATGATTAAAGTGATTAACTTGGAATTTTTATTTTGTAACTCATATGACACGCTCAGACCAGGGAAGCGTGGTACAAAAGGGAAGAGGCCTATAGTCAGCCCTGGGTGGAACAAGGCTGCCGATGATGATGATGATGAACACATATAAGAGGGTAGTGGACTGGTGGTAGAACTCTTTGTTTGAGAGTTGTGTTATGGAGATATATTGAGACTTTATCAGAGTAGTCTACAATTGGGCATTTACATTCTATGTCTACTTGTAGACCTGCTTGACACCTAAATAATATTCTAGATACATTAAATGGTTACGACTGTTAATTTTCCTAAGTTAATTAAAGTTAAGTTAATTAAATAATTAATTAATTAATTTAAGTACATTATTCAATTCAATTCAAATAATTTATTTCAATCCATTGCAGATCATATTGTTACAGTTTTATTAATTGGAATAAAATTACAAATTATAGAAATTTGTAATTTTTAAGTATTTATAAATAATAATATCACTCTTATCACTCACATTATATAACTTTCCTTGTGGTATTCCTCATTGCTAAAAATCATGTCTGATCTAATGGCCCTGTCACCAAATGTTACCAAGTGGTTTTGGCATTATGTTAAATAGGTACAAGTATCTGTCATCATCATCATGAGATGAACAATGTTCTAGAATATCTAAAATATAGTATGATTCGACAGCTAAAATATGTAGATTGGTAGGTAGTGTAGGTACCTAGGTACTGATTCGAAAGTCAATGTGTAATGCGATATTTTGATGGCAAGTTTACTGCGATGAATGACTGATGTTTATGTGCATTGTTTTGGTTTCCTGCCTTTGACAGACGAGCAAGATCAGAGAAGGAAAACATAAAAAATCATGAAATGACGTAGCAACTACTTGGGGAGCTATCTTGATAATAAATCACACTGAAGCTCGTGTAGGTACGTAATGTAAGAAGTGTTATCTCGGTCAGGCAGGTTTCACCACGTGTTTCGAAAACCAGGCATTTGACGCACATTATGTGCTTAAATACAACCCATTCGCTTACTTAAGTAGCTACAGCCCTAATAAGATTAAGACAATGTAATAAAAACTTACAACAACAACTTACTTGAACAAAGCCAGCTCATCAAAACTCTTGCGCATCAATGTCCCAAAGAGGCAGAATGCACAGTTCTAAGAGCTTGACTTCACAGTTCTCAATAGAACACGCGTGAACAGATAAGAAAAAAAAAACCTCCAGACAAATATAAGTATCACGACTCACGATATTATGATGAATGCTTGTTCGGTGGAGCAAGTCATTGACGTGACTACACCAGTGTTTGGCAACACATTAAGAATAACGCGGACATGACCTGATTGAAAAAAAAAGCGCGGCAAAATCATGGCTGGCTGGGCGGGGCGCGGGGCGGGACAGGGCGTAGCGCCCTTGGCACCGCCCCCTGAGTCACCGGCGTCGGGTGCGCCCGCGCAACAAACAAATGATACTCGCTACGAACAACATTATAGCAGCAGCGAAATAGATCAACACATCTCTTCGCTTGTTCACTTGTTATCTCGAATATTTTATGGGATTAACATCGGAGAGCGAATCTTTGTTCATGAATGTTTATTTGTTTGGCTTTCTAAAGGATGCCCTCAGAATTTGTAAAATATAAGGAAAATGCATCAAACAAATAGTTGTTAGACGTCATTCTTGAGGATATTTATGTCCTGGATAGATAATGAACTGGTCAACTAGAATTAGTGTAATCTAATGCTAAGTAGAGATATCATAGATAGCCTGATTCGTAGAGGCATGTTATTTTATTGATGTTTTTGCACTAATTCCTTGTATGCTTGATGAAAACCTATTTTTATAGAATTTACGACGTTAACGTATCTAGCTCACTGCTTCAAAACAATTCAACGTGGGTGCAGCAGCTAGCCAAAATATGCGACAAAGTGGACAGAGCCAAATAAAATAATCTTTAGGTGTACAATCAATAGGTATATCGGCGTACCCATGACTCACACCTGCCCACAAATCTGGTTTCACAGCATCCGTGTGTTGTTTTTTACATTTCCGACCGTGACATTATTTCGTTTATCGATTTTCATTGATCATTCAGTATTGAGGTCTTAGTACTATGTAGTAGAGAAAACAGCAATGTACTACAAAGATTACGTAGGTGCTTGTGTTACAGTGAAGTGGTGAATGATCGTATGATAACAAGGTGTCACGTAAGAACCACGGAACTTTCGAAGGAGGATCTAATTTTGACTGTGTGGCCTTGTTTAGATATTGATCATAAGTTATTGAAGTATTTTCCTGAAAGGTGGCTTAGTAGATTCTGAGTGGTCACGGGTGGTTCTGAGTGGTGGTGGGGTATAATTAGTTCAAGTTATACACATCACAAACTTTGAATAAAATAACTATCGTCAAAAACTGTAAACGTTTGAATGACCAGTTTTCGGCTACACTGCTTACCTTGAGTATTTAGTTTTTAATTAAAACATATATGTATATGTAGGTACTTACATGATAATATTAGGTCCTTACATATGAAATTAGCGTTTTGTCGTACTGACCACTTTGATCTGAAATATCTCCTCTTTGGTTAAGAATTCCAAATTCAAATTTATAAATCCATTTGGCTGGTACTACATTTGAGTTTTGAAAACAGTCATTCATTTGTTTTTTCCTCATTATTTTCTTATTTCGCGTCGCTTGTTACCGCACAATGGAAAACATGACATATCGGTATATTTACGACTTTTACGAGTGCGAGTTCTACCGTGGCACCAGTGCTGCAGAAACAGCTCGAAGGATTAATGATGTGTACAGCGCTGGTGTCGCAAAAGAAAGCACGGTACGTTTTTGGTTTCAACGTTTTCGTTCTGGAAATTTCGACCTTCAGAACCAACCCCGTGGACCGCCGGAGACCAAAGTGGAAATTGTGGAAGCGGATCCATCACAAAGCACTTCAGAGATAGCTGCAGGCTTCGGGGTAAGTGATAAAACTGTATTAATCCACTTGAAGCAAATCGGGAAAGTAAAAAGACTTGAACGATGGGTACCTCATGAATTGAGTGAATCGAACTTGCAAACACGCGTCGACTGCTGTGTTACTTTGCTCAACCGACGAAGGTAATGAAGGGATTTTAAATCGAATCATTACTTGTGATGAAAAGTGGATACTGTACGATATTCGGAAGTGCTCGTCGCAATGGCTGAACCCTGGAGACCCAGCCAAATCCTGCTCTAAACGAAAATTGACTCAGGAAAAGTTACTTGTGAGTGTTTGGTGGACTAGCGCCGGTGTCGTTCACTACAGCTTTCTAAAATCTGGCCAAACGATTACGGCAGATATCTATTGTCAGCAACTGCAAACCATGAAGGAACAACTAGCTGCTAAACAACCGAGATTGGTCAATCGCTCTACGCCACTGCTGCTTCACGACAACGCAAGACCACACACTGCACAACAAACAACCACTAAGTTAGATGAGCTACAATTCGACAGTTCGATTTTCGATTTGTCTGCGACATCCACTGTACTCCCCGGACCTTGTTCCAACAGATTACCATTTTTTCCGGAATTTGGACAACTTCTTACAAGGAAAAAAATTCAACTCCGATGCGGCAGTCCAAACCACCTTCAAAGAGTTTATTGATTCTCGCCCCCATGGTTTTTTTAGTAAAGGAATCAATGAACTACCTATGAGATGGCAAAAGTGCATAGATAACAACGGTGCATACTTTGATTAATTAAATATATTTTACAAAAAAAAAATATTTTATATTCCCCCCGTACAAAACGCCAATTTCATATGTAAGGACCTAATTTCTAGATTATTAATGTATTTAACATTGTTTTATTATCAATAAATTTATTTTCAAGTCTAGCAATCTGATCAACACAATATCTAAGTGCACGTTGAAATCTTTTATTAGGGACAATGACGGCTACGACTTTTTTTGCCAAAAAAGTGCTGAATTTTTAATAGTAGTTTAACCAACTTTGCATAACGAGGGGTGTCAAGATATACTATTTAAAACACGAGCGCGTTTTTACCAGTATCACACAAGTGTTTTAATACCTAGTTATGTGCAGTTTCATATACTAGTTTATCTACTCTCATACATTTGGATTGAACCTATTAAATAAAAGGCCATAGTCTTTTTTTGCATTTTCAATGTCCTAAAGTCGTGATAGCATTTATCATAATTATGTATAATTTTCTCGACTTTGGTGGTAATGGATTATTAAGAGTAATTTCCGTCGCCGCGTCTAAAATATCGGGTGGAGTTATATTTTCTTCACATTCACATCAGGTATTTTTAAGCAAGAATAAAAAAAAATCCCACGAAATTCAGTACAACAAAACGTATGAACGGCGCTAAAACCCAGCACATCACCGCGCATGCGCTAAAACGGGCGCTACCACAGAAAAGTAAAAATTGGAATCAAAACTTTTTTGTAATGCTATAAAAATGGAGCGCCCCGCCTAATCGTTCCATTAGAAAAAAAAATTGATTGAAACTCCTTAGTGATTTTAACTTCTTGGATTTGCCCTGTATCGTATTGGTAAAAAAATATATTATTGAGTGGATTAGTAGAGTGAAGTCAAAAGCAACATCGATCTTTGGGTAAAAAAGGTACCTATTAAAATGGTAAATTCAAATTCAAATAATTTATTTTCTCATCACAAACAATGGCATCTTATGGAATTAGACTAGTTTAAAAACTGTGTAACACAAGTTTGTGAGAGACTGGTGTCTGCACAAGGAATACGTGTATAGCAGATCACCAGGGTCCCAGCACATGGTATTTAAACATTATCATTTATTCAGTAAATGTGAAGGGATAGGGTATAATATAAAAATCAATGATAAACTCAACAGAATAAAAGCAATAAAACAGAATAGAAGTAATAAAGTGGAAAAATGAGTGATGTATTATGTGTAGGGAAATTAGCGGTATGGACTATTTTGGAAATGTTAGTAATTCCTCAGTTGCTTTATAATCTAAGTTCTGGAGCCATGCAACCAGAGCACTTTTACAAGCCTTTGATGTTAGGTGATAGATCGTGGTAATACGATTTATTTTATTATTTAGGCGGGAACCCAAGAAAGTATAAAATCTTTGAGAGAAGCTCGTTCTTAAACCTTTAGCAGTAATGCAGACAGCATATTTTCTGCGTTTTCCCGAGATAGAGGAGGGACAAATTAAGGAGGAGTGCTTTTTGAGAACAGTGTATAAAACAAAAAGTTACCTCACTGACAAGACTTTGAAATGTTTGTAAAGATCTACAGGATACATGTATGGCAGAAAACAGGCCACCTTCAGCACCACCCGCTGGGCTCTTTCCAATTTTAAAATGTTCGATTTTGGAGCACCACCCCATGTTATGCAGTATGTTAGAAGAGACTGACACATTGCATAATATACCCACCTAATAACCTCCGCGTCAGCTACGTGACGAAGATTTTTGAAAAGGAAGATGAATTTGCGAATTCTCGACGTGAGGCTGTCTATTTGTGGTTGGAAGCCTAAATTGTTGTCAATTATAATTCCAAGGTACTTAATGGAGGTAGTCTTTTGGAGAACGGGACAGGAGCAGGTGTTAGAATTTGTGTCAATGCAAGAGCTTTAATTTGGAAACGGGATAGCAATTCATTGCGTTTATTAGTGAGGGAGAAAGCTATGTACTTGGTTTTATCGACGTAAAGGGTAAGGACATTATTTTTTAACCAGGCCAGGACCGTATCAAATCCTTTTTGTGCGCAATAGTAGACATCAGCCCATGAGTCTGCTGTGAAAAGTAATGCCGTGTCATAAGCAAAAGAAATGATTTTACCATGAGGTAATTGTAGATTACAGAGATCATTAATATAGGCAAGGAAGGGCCCGAGCACACTTCCCTGTGGTACACCAAAAGTGACAGCAAGATCATCACTAACATAGTTTCCTATTTTAACCTTCTGAAACCGATTAGATAAGTAGTCCCGGAAGAGTTTTAATGGTAGACTCCTGATTCCCATGTTTTCCAGCTTGTTTAGAAGGTTGGGTACAGAGACTGTGTCAAACGCTTTGGCCAGGTCAAGGAATATGACAAGTGCTTTCTTTTTACGATCAAGACTGTTAACAAGATGATCTGACAGCTCATGCACAGCGTCGGCACAAGGTTTTCCAGCCCTGAATCCAAATTGACCCTGTGAAATAAGGTTATTGCGTTCAAGGTATTCGTTAAGCCTTCTGTGCATGAGGCGTTCTAATAATTTGGAAAGAGTGGGTAGTATGGATTTTGGTGATTGTTGACACAGCCTCTGTCCCCAGCCTTGTGGATAGGATGTACGAGCGATTTTTTTAAAGGTAACGGAAAGGTGCCTGTGTGAAATGTTAAATTAAATAACTGAGTAAGTGGAGGAACCAAGTAGTTCTTGTATTGCTTAAGGAACCGAGCAGAAATGGGGTCAATACTTTCAGAGCAGGTGTTTTTAAGATTACAAATGAGGGAGTCTACCTCCTTTTCATCTGCAAGAAGAAAAGCCATAGAGTGTGGATGAGAAACTGAAAAGCTGGTAGGGGTGGGGGCGTGATGATTTAGTATCTTCTCAGCGAGGGATTTGCCAATACTCGAAAAATAGTAGTTTACCTCATTGACAGACCTTTGGGGGTTTTCCGCTTGTATGAGTTCCTGGGTGGACGGCTTAGGTTTGTCAGTGTCGGTAATTTTTCTAATGACCTTCCAAAGCTTTTTGTTATTATGCTTCGCGCTACGAATCTCCTCTTTTTCGTATTCTTGTCTAATTTTTTTCAACAAGTCATAACAAAAATTGCGGTATCTTTTGTACGTGATTTGTAACAACTCATCATTCGGATACTTTTTCAACTTTTTATGAAGGTTGTCTCTATTTATTGAGCATCTGGTATTGGTAAAGGTTATAGAAATAAAAATTAAAAACTTTATTGGTATAAACCTAGTGAAAGATAGCGTTCTAAAAAACTTACTATCTATTCACAACAAGCAGCTATTATTTTTGACGTAGTTCAAAGGAATTATTATATTTAATATTTGATAATGACGAGAGGCGCTAACAGCGATTCTTTTGGAAACGAGTCTTTTTAAATTCCAGTGGAATGAGGGTTATTCCCCTGAAAAGAAAAGAGAGGCGTGTTCTCACAATATTTTATGTAGTAATAGTTTTTGGGAAATATTTAACTGATCCTCTAAAAACTTTTTGAGGTTCTAATGATGATTTGATTTGATTTTTCAATTAATGAGTTTTTTTTTAACTTTCTGGCCTTTTCTCACAGTTGGTCGCAATAACTAAGCTCGGTCGGGGTGCCTTCCGACCGAACGAGTAAGGTTAGGTTGGAACTGTGACCAACAAAGCGCGAGTCGAATTGTATTGTAAACACGCTCGAGGAAGTTTTTAAGTCAAAAATATAGATATTTAGATGCTAATAACTTATATCGTACGCAATATTTCTTTATAATAATAACTTATGGACCTAGTTTTTTATTATATCTACAACATATCCAAAAATTATGAAAATTAGACTATGTTTACAAGGGCAAAACGTTATCGCTTTTTGTATGAAAATTTACAGCTTCACAATCTTCAGGCTGTATAAAAGCTGCAGAAGCTCCTATAGGCTGTAGAAGCGCTTATAAGTAAAAAAGGGCCCATATTATACAACTTTTTGCGTTAGTAGGGCTGTATAGTAGCTGTATAAGCAATAGAGAGGCTGTATTAGAGCTTTTATGTGGTGTACAAAGAAACCATTACACTAAAGATAATATCTTATAAGTAGGTATTTTGTAAAGAAAAGTGTTCTACTTCTAAATAGGGTTTTCAAGAGAATTGCAAAAGAATAAAAATTAAACGAACTATTTTCGATAACACGTGTAATAGAAACGTATAGGATTGCGACATTATTATTTAACCCTTAAATGCATGAATTTTTATTTTTAATAAACATAAATTGAAATCATTCGGGAAATGGGGAAAAAAAACACTCCAAAGGTGGTTACATAAAGAGATATGAGGTTTTTATACATACGATGTAGATTTACATCACTATGCATTTAAGGGTTAATATTTAATAGTAAGTAAAAGATAATCTTGTAATAATATAATCCATAATAATCCGGACAATTCCCATCCCTTTGGCGTATGGCCTATGTCCGCCCGCTTCCTAAAGTTTCAAACCCCTCCCTGCCCACTCACTTTCGACCCATTTCCATTCTCCCATTCCTGTCTAAAGTGCTTGAGGCCTGCGTTCACAGACAGTTTACGGGGTTTGTTCACCGGAACAACCTTGTTAGCTCGTTTCAGTCTGGATTCAGGCCTGGGCATAGTACAGCTTCCGCTCTCCTTAAAGTGACTGGTGACGTTAGAGAAGCGATGGAGGATACTAAGGTTACTGTTTTGGTTTTAATTGATTTCTCCAATGCCTTTAACGCTGTCAGCCACGATATTCTCCTTGCTATGCTCTCTCATCTCATGGTTTCGTCCGAGGTTCTGGAATGGTTCTCTTCTTATCTTCGGGGACGCCGGCAGTCGGTTCGCGTTGATGAGAGCTCTTCGAGTTGGCGTGACCTGGATGCTGGTGTTCCACAAGGTGGTATTCTTTCTCCATTGTTATTCTCCATCTTCATTAATTTTATAACTCACTGTCTTCGGTGTTCGTATCATCTTTATGCCGATGATCTTCAATTGTATACAGCTGCGCGGGTGGAAGGTTTATTGGATGCTGTAGCAGATGTAAACCGAGACTTAGATGCAATCAAAAAGTGGTCTGATAGTTTTGGGGTATCAGTGAACCCCTCAAAGTGTCAGGCCATTGTAATTGGAAGCTCGCGCATGATGGGTAGGGTGACGCTTAGCTCTCTTCCTCCTCTCATTTTCAATGGTACCGTCATACCCATTACCCCTACTGTGAAAGATCTCGGTTTGCATCTTGACTCGACGCTTAGCTGGCAGCGCCAGGTCTCTAATGTTAGTCAAAGGGTCAACGGTACTCTACGATCTCTGTATCGTCTGAGAAACTTTTTGCCCGCTAAGACGAAAACTATGCTTGTGCAGACTTTGATTTTCCCTATCATTGACTATGGTGACGTGTGCTACTTTGACTTGAATGCGGTGTTGCTGGATAAGCTTGACAGACTGCTTAACAATTGTATCCGGTTCATATTCAACCTCAGAAAATATGACCATGTGTCGAGCTACAGGTCTGAGCTCAAATGGATGCCCATTCGCCAGAGAAGAAATTTGCGTGCTTTGACCACGCTTTTCTCCCTTCTTAACTCTCCCACTCCTCCTTCTTATCTAGTGTCTCACTTCCAATATCTATGTTCTTCACACGCTAAGAATCTTCGTTCTTCTAACAATCTTCTCCTACTCTGTCCTTCTCATACTTCTGACTTTGTTCATTCTTCCTTTCATTTTCAGTCCATTCTTCTTTGGAATGCGCTACCTCTTGACATCAGGATGGCCACCAGTCGGTATGCATTTAAGCGGAGATTGCGGAGTTATTTTCAAAATAAATAGCGTAGAGTCATCTCAAAACCTCTCTCTCTTGAATTTATATATAATATATGTATATAATATAGGTATATATTATAGTAAATATGTATGTATGTGTATTATAAGTTTATGACTTATTTATGTACAAATTGTTCCATTTCTAACAGAGCACCTGCCATCTAATCTCTTCACCACCCTTGGTTGACTGGTAGAGAATGCCTAAGGCATTAAGTCCGCCTTTGTACTTTTTTAAGTGTGAAAAGTTTAAATAAATAAATAAATAAATCTTGGACTTGGATATCTGATGGTGTTAGTTCGTGAATTGAAAGGGTAGATTAAATTTATTGTGAACCTGTGTATGTTTTCCGTCAAAATATTCACGTGCCAGCAAAATAATCGAGGCAACAGAAATGAAAATACTAAACATGGTAAGTAATTGTTTGTTTTTAAGGTAAGAATAAAAAAAATAAAGTAATAGATATGAGGGCACATTGATCATTATTCAAGCTGATAATCATAATACTGCTTTAGCTGTTGTAAAATATTCCTTAAATTATACTTTAAATTTTGTTTTTATATATTTAAAAATGGCGACAATTTGCTAAACAGCCTAAACGGTATTTGGCGAGTGTTATATAGTCTGAGTAGCTGTACTAAGTAAGTTATGGATTATATTGTACAGATTACATTGTACAGATTATATTGTAATTATTGTTGGACCCGGGAGTCGGGTGCTGGGCACTGAATGTGTTAAATATTATAAATGATATAATTATAATAATAGAGTATTTTTACTACTTAGGCTGTATATCAGTTCTCTATACATAACATAACGCTCTTTAGAGTTACTTAAAATAAATAAAAAACCCTGAGCCCAAGATGACTTTGATCCCTTCCTCATCCTATCAATTATATTAAATTGCCCTTGTGATTGGGCTACATAGGTCTCCAACACAAGCCTAATGTAGACAGGTAAAAAAGTTGAAAAATTGATCCAATTTAATTTAAACTAAAACTTACTTACTGTTTGATTTACTCGCAATCGAAGTGAAAAACAGAGTTTATAACTCGTTCATAAAACACATTTTATACTTAACTTTAATTAATATGCAATCCTTGCTCAGGTGGATAAACGTTGCGGATAGGTGACTTGTTTTATGTACTTGTTGTACAATCTACTATTTGTACAGTTCCAGCCAATATATAAGGTACTCTTTGGTTCTAGCAGTCATCTCTTTCTTTGCCAAACGATATTATGACGATACAATGATAGTGGGCTATTTCATCTCGCTCTACGCTACGACCATGATGTTTGCGTGCGTCGCCGTCGTCGTTGTACTCGTACGTATGATAAAACCAAAAGAGCTAACTGTTTTATTTTATACCTAAGTAAACTTATTAAAAAAAGTATTATTAGTGTGTTGTGTATATTATACCTGTTTTACTTTATTTTCAGGAAAATATGCCGTTTAAAATTATAAACAAAAAAATAAGAAACCATAGAGAAAGCGCAAAACAGGCTTTGCATTGTACCAAGTTTGTGGGAATCAAAAGGCGAGTTATGATGGCCGAAAAAGCGATTAGATGTCAACAAATTAGTAAAGAATGGAACATCTCAGCCTTTAGATAATTGGTCCACCTCAAAATGCAAAAAGCTATCATTATCATCCTAATATGAAGCATTAAGAGAACTAGATCTCATGGTTCAAAATAGCGAGCATGAAGAAACGTCATCATCAGGTTCCGACGGTTGAACAAAATCTACACATTTGACATAACTGTTATGATCATTATTATCACAGCTTAATGTTTTTGATACGGAACTCTCATCGTTGGACGTCGATGGAATTGACGCTTGACTGTAGGTTGTCCGATTTATTAATGATTCTCAGTCTTTCTCAATAGATGATGGTTCACTAACATTACTGTTATTTGGTTGGTAATTTGTAATATTCAAATATTCCCTTTCAATCCTCGTCCTGACTGCACCAGATCTTTTTCTTTTTTCCACATAATGCATTTGTTCACAATGAAGTAATACAGACTAAAGCTGTACTATAGCTGTCATTTATTTTTTTAGTTTTAAAACACTCTTATAGACAGAAGTTATAAAACCACTGTTTTTACAATAATGTACAATTACGCCAACAAAAATAAGTCTGAGAACGGATTTTACATATATCATTGGACAGAAACAAGTATCAAGTGATACTATAATAACACTTAGAGCTGTAATAAGTAATAGATCACATGCATAATACAGCATGTTTACAGCTTTAACGATAAAACCAGATTGAAGTGTCACAAAATACTTAAAGTTCTATAGTAGAGTTTTAATATCATATTATGTTTAAGCACCCTAAGGTTACGCGGATCCTTCAATAAAGATTTTATATAGTTTGAGCTGTATAATTACTCATAAATCTCTCTTACAAAGACAAAATCATTTTTGACACTCTTGTACGTCTCTTAAAGAAATCTAAGCTCTAAATAGGCTGGTATTTTGATATTAAAAACGCTTGCGTGCTGCTTAGGTGGTCGCAGTTACTTGACTATCTATTATCTATTTTTAAGTCCTCAAAATAAGCATGTTCATTATATTAGATTGTACAATAATATTTTTAGGAAAGCAAAATGGGTGGTGTGGCGATTTAATCATGTTTGCGGGGCCAACATGGCCAGACATCGCACAAAATAGAGAGTTATGGAGGGAAAAAGGGAGGCCTTTGCCCAGCAGTCGGACAGAAATAGGCTAACAAAAAAAAAGGAATTATTTGAGGTCCGATTAAATATCTAATGTCATAATTTTTGACTTCATAACAACAATGACTCTGCAGAAAGTAATTGATACTGGAAGTTATCCTCTGAGGTCATCCTGGTTATGCTAACCAGGCATATTTTCTTAGGAAGCATCTCGAGGAAACTGTTGGCCTCCAAGAAAATGGTGACAATGGACATTAATGAACTACCTAGGTAAGGATTCTGGCATTTAGCAGGTGGGTTGGAATTTAATCTAACGGTTGATACTTAGCTAGAACTGGAACACAGGCTTAAAATAATACTTGTGCTAATAAAAATAAAACATTATCGGGGTGAAAATTTCTGATAACTGGTCAACATTATGGCACAAAAATTGGCACTCGTGGAGACTTATAGTTACCTAAGTGAAATATTTTTAATCTGGCTAGATTTGGAATCTAAATCTATGTATAGGTAAATAAGTATGCAAATCGGTGTTTAGTGGGAGTCCTTACTATTCGCCATTTTGTGTCTTGCTTGAACATCCTCATTAAGTTACCTTACATTTGCCTTATTATTAGTCTGATTCTCATCTCAACTCGGCGATCACAGCGGGCACTTTCAAATCCTCCGTCGGGCGTCCACGGTGACTCACGGTCGGGAAGGGCTGATGACGTCATCGGCCCTCGCATTGGCTCTAACTGTTGTTCAACACCCTGCCCCCGCCACATTCCTTCCAAGAAGTCACAAGATTTTTATTTATTTTTGTTTTGAAAGACTCGCATGAGCTATTTATCATCGATGTGTTTGTGTGTCAATCTTATAAATATTATTGTTTCTGGTTATTAATTTATTATCCCCTAGCTTTAAAATGCGTCCAGTGAAGTAAATTGTCCAAAGGAACAGAAATATTGGTGTACCTACCTGAATGGATTCCACGATTTTGATCATGGAGAGAATCATATAGGAGAAAAGAGAAGAAAAGGAAATAGAAAAGAGACAAGAACTATGTATTTTTGGTTTAATGTGCCACGACTTAGACACGCGACTCTAAAATGATACTATGTGTGCCCAGTGCCCACATATCATGGAAAAATACCAAATACTGTTTTAGAAGGTTTTACCCGGTTCTACCACAGTTACGTAGTATATATACGTCGATTTATGAAGTTTCACTCTTTATCAGAATCATTAGTGATCTCTCTGAGTATAAAAATAATTTAAATGTTATCTGTAAGTTGTCAAAATGTAGCGTTGCGTGGATCCAAGATTCGGCCGGGTGCGGGTGAATGACCGCCAAACCGCGCCAAACGGCCATATTGGATTCGTCACAGAGCGCGCGCATTATGACTTGCGCGCAAACTTGCCATCATTCACCGACTCACCGGCCAGCCTTTCATGTGCACTGCTTATGTCACGTTATTACCTTATTACACGTGCCAAATCTAACATTATATTTAGAACAAACTATTTTTGATTGCCCACAGTAAATATATCGATGCTTACGAATTTGTTCGAAATAAACATTGAGATGTAACGCTTATTTTTAAAGACCTGCCACATTGATAGATGTTTGTTGCCATGCCAGTACCTTGTTCGTATAATTTTATCGCCAAATCAAAGTTATTCTTTGACGCAATACTGAATAATGTAAAATGTTATGTATTTATTCAAACAATAAGTACATCCACATCGATCGATGATCGTGATCGATTACATTAATCATACATTAAAAATACTTTAGCTTTCAAAGTCAGTATTAAGTCACAGAAGCCAAAAAAATAATGTAAAGTTGTTGTTTCACTGCATCACACTCTTAAACAGCCAGGACCAGTTTTATTGACTGAAATTGAAAAGGTGTAATGATATTGGGCTAAAATATATCAAAGGCAAAGCGGCTTAGCAACAGCCTGCTATCGAGACTGATTTCTCTCCACGGCGCGTGCAAGCCTCGAAGCTACTTCAGAAACCAGATCGTATTGTCACTGAATATGCCGCCATTCTTATCACTTGTAAAACTGAGAATGCCAACGTTCACGGAAGATGAGAAAATTCTATGAATATTCAAGCGTAGGTACTATGGAAAATAACTGTAGGTACGCAATGTTCCTAAATTATACGGCGGAAAACGATACGAAGAGTAATACGCATTTAGAAGTAATACATTTGGGGAATTAGCCACATTATATTCTATTATGTAAAACTTGTTGCATAACCGAATTATGGCTATTCCTAGGAGTGTATTGTAATCGACCTATTCTTTATTAACCACCATCTACTGACTTATCATTCTTAGAATAAAGAGCTTTTGAATTTGCTCTCCTCATGAAACTATTGGTAGAAATCACTAGCAGATCCTCAAAACAAAAGAATTGAGTACCTAAATGGTCTGTGTTCATAATCGGAGGTATATAGGAACTGCATCAGGCCTAGGGCAGAACTTAACAAATGAAATCCCGTAAGATGTATAGCATGTAGGTGACATTCCTCGCGCAAAGGAGAAACTAGTCGGACGGCATTCAGGGCTCGCCCTTAACCGCCGCGGAGGCCGGGTACCGTTGCTGCCATTGCTCTGGCAAATACCAGTAGGGCTGGCTGATATTGTCCAAGTGACTAATGAGATTACAGAAGCTAAGACAGTAGACGACATGACTTGTTCCCAGTGGATGTCAATTAGCCACACACATTGAGACTATTTACATTTTGACTCTTCATTGGTTTCAACATCTTCACATACCGTAATTTTTATAGTTTCGACTTTAAAATGGAAAAGGGCACCTTTATAAGATCATACGTTTTAGATTTTGGAAAAATGCTTCTATTTTCCCCGGGACGTTTCATACTTACTTAGGCCGAGGATTAAAGAGATGAGGGGTCTACGGGTTAAACTTTGCATGTGCTGCTTCTATGGGCTGAGGACAGCAACAGTGCGATTAGTCGATAAGAGTCCGATATACTCGTAATATCCCTCAGCTATCTACAAACAAACCGAAGGTATCCATGAAATGTTTTACATGAAAACAAGTTGAATCGCTTTAGGCCGTAGACGTAGACAAACATGGGATGCCTAACTTGACAAAACCGTAATCTTTAATGGTGACGGCTTGTTGACAAAATAAGTACTAAGTACACCTTGACACGGGGCTGGTAGTCATGACACGAGTTGCTAGAAGACCAAACGTTGAAATAATACACCATGCAGCCTAACATTAGAATATAAGACCCATATGTGTAAACCAACTTTAGACTCATATTTAGACTGCAAGCAAAGGAAAATAAAACAAGGGTGATGAAAAAGAATCGAATAAGGAATTAGCAGCTTTGAAGAAAAAAGCTGCTTAAGAAAGGGCCAAACACTTAAAACTCGTTCGAGATTTTTTTTTAAATAGTTATTTGACATGCAAGACTGCAAAGTTGTTTTTTGGCTCTAGTACTTGTATTAAAACCAGAGGGGTAGTTCTCGTCATTTTAAGAACATTCACAGTCTGATCTCAGTCTCAATATCTGATCTGACACACAGGGTATCCTAGTATGGACGCCAGTCTCTCACAAAGGATCATATTTTATGCGTTTTGTCAAAACGCTATGATTTCTTGTCTCTATGTTGTTTATGTGAACCTTTGTGAAGAGAGAAATAAATATAAATATAATATGTCAAAAACACCTATAATTTCCACACATTTTTGACATTTGATTGTCGCTGAGATGAGATTGCGACTAGATTTTGTACGTTTTTAGTTACGGGAATTGGGCCTCTGAGCAAGCGAAGGATTCGCGAGTGGTTCAAATATAGAATCCTGAACGAAGCGACGCTTTCAAAGATACGAGACGCAGAATAACTTTGCTGCCGAGCGAAACACACAACTTTTCACTTCACTACTGCGAGAAAAATGCTAGGTGCAAGAAAAACAGCTCAAATTATATAATAGATTAGTGTTTATTTATTTTAAAAATTAAAAGTAAAATCACTACAATTGGTAATATTGAAAGTTGATTTCATGCAGTCGTCGTTCTGGCCAGTGCGATTATTCTAAAAATGAGGTTGGCGCACTGACATGAAATACGTATTAAGGCATTTTCAGTGGACTGGCGATGGTGGCATAGAAAATTATTGAATAAAAAGGTTCGAATGTTAGAAAATCTTTCTACGCTATCGGATAAAATGCACTTTTGGTTGTGAGGTGATTAAGGTTTTTGGAGAATGTATAAAAACACAAAGAATTTGTGGAAAAAAGAAGATTGTTGTTACAGAAAAATAAGTAACAGCTAAATAAACTTAAGACGAAGAAAAATACTAGAAGAGGCAACAGAAGAAGTGTACACCATCATGAAACCAAACCTCCTGAAAACTCGCTTCTTTCGATTTGAATTGTTTCTAAGCTTGCGCTTTATTACTATCGCCAATTTACTGGCATTAACATTCCACAATGTTTTAAGGTCATGGAGATAACTTTATCAAATTAACACTTTGTAAGCCTAGTGTTTTACAACGTCTCGGTTGGTATATCTACTTACGAATGTAGTGTCATAATATTATTTGATCATCAGACATTTTATAAATGATCACATTGCGAATGACACGAATGAATGAAACGGAAACAATAAACTCACGTACGCCCGCTAGTAATATACAAGGTGTAATTTTAAACAGTGTTAATCTCTTAAGGGGTCATTGTACTCATCATTATGAACAACTTTTACTATGGGACCAAACCCGAAATCGCGAAAAAAAAAAAACAGGTGTTCCCTACATTTTGACGAATTATGCGAACATAAATGTAGGGAAAAGCTGATTTTTTTTTTCGCGATTTTCGGTTTGGTCCCATAGTAAAAGTTGTTCATAATGATGAGTACAATGACCCCTTAAGAGATTAACACTGTTTAAAATTACACCTTGTATAAGAGAAGTTCTTGTTAGTATCTGCCTACATATATCAGAAATACCCTGCTTCGAATATAAAGGAGCTCTGCCTAGTCTCAAATTTATTTAATACTTTATTGCTAATCTAGAAATCATGACGGAACAGACTGAGGTCTTGGGGCCAAATATTTCTAATTTTATTTGCAAAGCAAAATGTATAAAAAATAGATGAACTAATGTGGCCTAGACAGCCCTGTATGGCACGATTCACCCAATAGCATAGCATTGCATTGGTAGAGGTTGCCCGGGCACGATCTGTCCCATTGGAGTGGCTCCGTAGACATTGGCATGCAGACTAGTTATTAGATTTACGTCGCTATAAGCACATTGTCGAACCCCTGTAATGTATTGATTTAGGTACTGATATACAACGGCACGCACGGAGAATTTATAGGTATTAACATGCGGACGATTGAACTTAACACAGGTGAGAATGAACGTTGTTAAATCATAAAATCATAATTAACAACGCCATTAGGCACATACTTTATTAAACTAGGCTTTTATAAGTAAATTGCAAAAACATCTGCAATGCTTCTGGTATTGTAGATGTCCAATGGCAGCGGTGGCCATATTTGATCAAGTGGGTCGTTACGTCGGTCGGCTTGTTTGCAATCGAGCAACATATAGCAAAACTTAAATAGCATAATAATAATGATGCCTTGTTATTAACACAACTATACATAGGTGAGTGTTTTTGCATAATAAAAAGTCGGATTGCATCTTTTTTTGTTAGAAAATATAGGGTCCTTGAAAGCTTAGTTTATTGCAAGCCTTACAAAAATCAAGATTAATTTTGTTCCTCAAAACATTTCAAATAATGGTCGGAATTAGTGGAGAGCTATTTTCTACCTCAAAAAAGAATATCCATCGAACGTAGAGCACTCATTTAGATTCAATAAGTGTTCGACATAAGTACTACGTGATATCTACAAGGAAGGAACGACCGGCCTTGAGGAATGCCGCCGCTTTACATTGTGCAGGGATCTACTGCGACCGAGCGAAATGTTACCATTCCATATTCGATGTTCTTACCTTTACATAATTCATAGACCGTTTCGATGGTCTTCTATAAGATGACTACAAAGAAATATATCAATGTATTGCGAATAGAGATGCAAGATTGTGTGTTTGCTTTCATAATACATATTATGTAGTTAGCTGGATTCGCGGCTAAGCCTCGGTCTCACAGCGCGGATCGTATTCGTAGGTATACTTATCAGGAGTTTCATCTCGACCGACGCGCGGCGACGCAGTGCTCCGAGTCTATATTAATTGGCTATTATAGAACGAAGTTTGTTGTTTTTTTGTACACGCTAATACTAACTTCGGTTTTAATAAGAATGTAATTTTGATTAATGCCTATTTTGATGAATACATAATCTTAAGGTGTGGTGTAGAATGTAACACTTACGTTGGAAATAAATAAATTCTAAATTACCTAAACGTGGCATTCGTACCGATCAGTCTGAAGGAATGGTAAATCAGGTAACAGAGTAATGTTCTAGAAATATGCCTCTTTTTAGCAGAAGTACAACGTAAATAAAATGATGTCAGACGCCCGGTATTGTATATTACTGCCGAACTTAATTTCCCGGTAAGGAGGAAGCTGATTAACGTGTCGTTTGATTCATCACATGTGGTGTTGTCACTCTTTAGGGAGAGTGACCACAGGAGTTTTTTTTTTTTTTTTGTGGATGGGAAATTATCAAATGACTTCTCCCGCTCTGGGCGGAGCGGGAGGGCGTGTCAGACTTTTACTGACTAAAACCCACCCGTCTTCCTTCTGTTGCCTGTGCTGGGGCCACGGTAACTCTTTCGAACATCCCGCAAACCACAGGAGTTAATGATACGATTCATAATGCTCCGCTAGAGGTTGCAGTAAAATAGTTTTTAATCACCAGAGAGAAATGTAATTATTAGTTTCTGGACATTATTTTAAGCCCGCATCACCTAGTAGGCTATACCATAGGAATTGATTAGTCGTGAGAAGAAAATTGCCAGACTAGAATTGAAAAAATGAAAATGTAAGTGACTGTATAAATTATCTTACAGTCCTGAACATTTTCCTTTAAAACTATTCAAAAAGAGAGAGGATGAGCTGTTCATTGCCGAGATGAGAACCACAATAATAAGACATTGCAAGAAGTGCTAAATATTTGACTTAATGGGGGAGTTTAATATTCAATGTAAATGTTTTCTCTCTCCTACCCTTTTGCTGTGCCTTACAGGGCAAAAATCTCAATTATAAACTATAGTTACCACCTAAGTACACATTATGGTAAAGCAATAAATATATTGAGTATTGAGTTTTAGGCCTGCGTGTATAACCTATACCTAAAATATAACGCATTTTTTCTTTTGTATCAGCAGTAACACGTCTATATCAATACCCGACATCCTAGTGGCACCACTAAAAACACTTGAAACACCTTCAAGTCTGTGATAAATCCGGTTTTATCCAGAATGATAGTAACCCTAGGTTGACTCACCTCTGCTCTTTGTGCGGCAGCGGGCAGGCTATGATTCACAGTGGTGGCGTGATGTTCCCATTTCACTGTGATCACACACAACGTTGTTTTTATTTCGGTATAATTCTCATTATGTAATCACAGCACGCCGTTGTCCTACTGTCACATGAATGTAGCACGTGGCGTGTTTGTTTTCTAGAAATATTGCGTTTAAATTGTAGAAAGCTAGTTAATTTTAAGGTGCATCCACACCGAAGTTACTTTTTGTAGAGCATTTGCTATATGATAACCATGTATCTTTCTTTATCACTTAGTAAGGCTAATAATTTTGTTATCCATTGTTGCCCACTAACACTTGCCAACGTTGCTCCACAAATAGTAAGTTTGGTGTGGATGCACCTATATTGAGATTCGTTCAATGTATGTATTCTAGGATTCTATGCTATGTCACAGTGTATCATTCGTTATTATTACATAGGTACCTATTTTAACGTCATAGAAAGACTTATCTATCGGGATGTGGCAAACAAACCAGGCAATTCAAGTCCGGAAGCGTCCTACCGCAATGTTACATATTTAAGTTTTCAAAATCAAGTTTTGTAATGCATAAATATTTAAATAATTTGTTATTTAAGACTCTTGTATAAATTAAAACATAAGTGTATTATGTATATTATACATATTATATTCGTCACTAAAGCACATTCGTTCTCAGCTAAGCAATTAAAATGATGGAAAACATAATGAACACAATATTCTATTTACTTTATAGTTTACAAGTGTTAATATTGTCTAAAACACACAGAGTTTTAAAACTTTGTGTTCAAATAAAGTTGGGTCATAAAACGAAATGAAAACTTAAAAAATAATTAAAAGCCGAGTGTGGGACGTCGATGTCCCGGCCACGGACCGTGACGGGTAGCCGGCGTTACTTTATAATTTCAAATAATAATTATATTTCGAGGCATGTTCGCTAATTAGACTCGGAATAATTTTCTGGCGGACTATCTCCGCGCCGTCGCGTCGTCGCCACGAAAAATATTGAGCTAATAAAATTAAGTCTTTGTAAAATGGGCAGCAAACGGAAATATTGTACCTTGAGATTTTAAATGATAAGTAATATAATAGAATATTGGAAGTTGCATTGTAAAGTTCTTTTGGAAGTTTTTAGCTAGCAGTTTTATACTCGATGTTATTTTCATTGAGTACCTACATCTTTTATTCCACATTGTATGTAGGTACCTACCTATAGGGAACATTTTTTTTTTTTTGTTGGTGGAAAATCATCAAATGACTTCTCCCGCTCTGGGCGGAGCGGGAGGGCATGTCAGACTTTTACTGACTAAAACCCACCCGTGTTCCTTCTGTTGCCTGTGCCGGGGCCACGGAACTCTTTCGAACATCCCGCAACCCCGGCTGCGGTTTCAATCGATAACTCTTGTCTTATCGGTGCGATTTTTAATGTCAATATACAAGTACCAAATGCACACTCCTTCTTACCCAACGATGTTAATGTTCACCCTTGTGTATCTACCAACCAGATACCAATCTAACTCACCATAATCAGAGGAAATGTACCTAACTGTATATTGTGTCTGTTCTCAGATAGTTACACCCCGGAACCGACTATCGCTCCTCTAACGCCGTATAAGGGATTAATTAAATAAGTAGAGCATTGACAAGACAGGCTAACATGAGATCAAAGCGCGGCGATGTCGGCTCAGACGGTCGACCAGACACGAAGAGGTGGGTGCAGCAAGGGGGGAAGGTTGTCGCGGAGCGTGCGCGGTCTGGAGGGTAGGGGGGAGTGAAGGCTGCGTTACGTCATCCGGCCGCATCCGGGTTCGCGGCCGCCGCACCGCACGCGCCGTCCGCTGTGTATTGTTCCAAGCCTCCACTGAAGCAGGTGAACCTCTTAGTAAAGATAAAACTTCAAGCAATCACCCTTCAATATCACCCAACCAACGTCTGTACGTTGGTGTATTAACATCATTTGTGTCTGTACACAGATGATGTTAATATACCACATGTTGAAAGCACTTCCGTTTGGATATTACCAAAAGGATGTATTAAAAGAGTGCTTGGCCATGTGCAAAGTTTTTCTGCGCATGTGGCGAATTGTGGATGCATTGCACAGCGTATTCCAATATTATGTTTCTATTTGGTTTCTCCAAGAAATACCTTGTCAAACAGTTTCCTCTTGGTATGACTATCTTGGCTGTCTTGTAAATTTTGGACATTTTCTGTATGATCCTAGATAACATTTTTGAAGGACCTACCTACTCCTGAATCAGCCTTCGATCCGATCTTGTATCATTGTCTGCCTTGAAGCCTTGATTAGATAATGTTATCAGAAAGTGTATTGTACGGATCATACCTAATGATAAATTGTCCTATATCTTAAATGAAATCAACATTATGCTGATATAAGGCGATTTCAAATAATTGTTTCTTTTTTCATTTCAATCGACCTTGTGCGAGCTGTAAAGTTTCAAGCTGTTTTGTCTTTAGGTACCGTTGCTTCGTCTGATCCGTGGTGGAGCCATTACTGCTGTAACTAATAACTATACCTACAAGATGAGTTCTGAGCTTTGAATTTTATATGGCACTAGCTGTGCCCCGCGACTTCGTTCGTGTGGATGTCGTAAGATACACAACATACTAAAATAACAGCCACATTTTAATAAAACTCCCTCGTCCCTCGCGTTGAATCGCCCGCCCGCGCTATTACTTCGTTTTCGCTTAGTGTTCTTTCAGACTTTTTTCTTTTTGCTCGACTCCTAAGAGTCGTAGCATGATGTTAAATAGCCTATAATTATCCTCGAAAATTGGGCTACCAAATGCAAAAAGAATTTTTCAAATTAGACTTTTTGTTCATAATTTCATGGGTTTTAATTTTTTTGGCGCGGAACCCTAATTATTTTCTAAAATAAAAGTAGCATATGTTACCCGCCGTAACAACGGCTATCTGCCAGTGAAAGTCCCGTCAAAGTCGGTCGAGCCGTTTCGGAGATTAGCCGGAACAAACAGACAGACAGACAGACAGACAAAAATGTTAAAAATTGCTTTTTTTGTTATAAGTACCGTTTATACTTTCTTATGTATTTAGTAAAAAGTTGTTATTTTGACATTACAAACAGACACTTCAATTTTATTTATTTGTATGTATGTATAGATTATAACATTGTCGGATAAAGGCGGCAGACTGTGCAACTGTTTCTATATCATACACATCGCATGTTTTTATCCAACATGATGTCCACATTTAAATTGTTTGTCTTGTTGATCGAATAGCGTGTTGGACTTGTAGGATGTAACTTGTAGCAGCCATCTTTATGTAACATTGTCATTTTACTAGAACTGTGTTGGGGACGTAAGTTTGTATAGTGTCGGTATAGTTTCACTTACAATATTTGCGAATTAAACAAGCTGCGGGGTCAATATAAAGTCAATTTTGCTTACAAGTAAGCGTGTGCGCCGATCGATCTGTTGCTAGGCGATGCCACCTCTCCGCCCGGACCGACCGTGGCAATCGGAAATTGTCTGAATTCTAGGCCAACACGACTATGAACATCGCTATGTTCTGTCTCACTTGCACAATACAAGCCTCCTCGTTCGAAACATGCGCGAATACAGCATTATTTTAATAAAAAATATGTTAAATAACATTTGCTGCAAAAATGCATTTTGACGATTGCGAGTTTTAATCAAAAGACTTGCCCGCATTCCACCCACAGAGAGACATGTATATAATATATGTCCTTTTGTACACGCATTATGTGATCAATACAATATTGGTTCTTTTCAAAGCAATTTTTTCCTCATATCGATGATTAGATCATTTAGAGAATAGGTAATTTAGGTCTTCAAGATTTTTGCTCATCTTTGAAACCAGCATCACAACTCCAAATTCATTACTTCGTAGTTTTACGGCTATAGTTCCTAGAAATTAGTTGGATTGTCTGGTATTGTCACTTAAATTCTAGTGAACTGTCAGGTTCTAAACGCGCGCGATCACGTATCGTATTACTGGTATAGTCAAACCAGGAAAACGCGTAAGAATAAGAAGTGTAAGCAAGAATCGTGAACAGTGGCGTGTTTTTGTTGTTCAATAGCTAAGAGATTTGAAAGTATATTTTCGTTTAATTTTTATTATGGAAGAATTGCAGACGTATTGTACTTAGTAACCCATCAAATCCACTGAAAGCTTTAACTAAAAGGCCCAACTGGCATCACTGACATCCACGATAAATAGATAAATATAAAAATAATAGAATATTTAAAAAAGGAAAGTCCTTATTTTCGTGAGAAAAAGTTCATGAATTATCCTATCATGGGGGGGTATAAGTAGTGGATAGAAGTCCGACGGCTTCTACTTATAAACTAAATCACAAATTGGCTTTAGCAGGGGAGTTGTCGTTCAGGATTTCCGATGGGGTGCGGTGATGCCCGTGTCCCTCTGTCATGCATTTGGCATCCCGGGGAAACAAAATCGTTTCACCCGACAATAACAATGCTAAATGTTGTGGCTATAACAACCACAATCATAAGCCTTCATTTTCTCAGAAAATATTTGGAATGACAATATGACATAAAAACTGAAATCATAGTCACTAAACGTGTTAACAACAATAAACATTTTACTATCATCCAGCTAACAAGTTCTTGTCATCACCACAAAATTACCATCCATTGACCATTTCGCAATAGTACAAGGTCGCTGCAGATTTCTCTCATTGACTATTATATCCGTGAAGGTTCAACGTCTACCAAATACCTAGATTATATTATCGACATCTTCAGGCGAAAGCGCGTGGTCAGTGTATTATACTGTAAGATGACGCATTTTGATGACGTCTACTCATTTGGGGCTTTAGGTTACTCTTGATGTGATGGACTTGGGTCTTGAGAGATTAAAAACATACTATGCTTACTTACTTAGTTATTTAGATTTTTCCGCTAAAGCTTTTGAAGAAACCAAGACAGATCTAAAAACCTAGTAACGCTGAAAAAATTTAGAAGATAAAATATGGTAAACGCTAGGAATAGACCGTGTGATTTACGTGAAATTGTGCTTTTGTATTTTGCTAATTTTCTCAAACAAAAGACGTTTAAAAATGATAGCTCCGATCCCGAACAAGCTTTCACGTACTTCGATAACGATACAGATCATTTGCAACATTCCGTGTTTTATGTCCTCCGCTCTGAATCCTCTAAACTGGCACCGGTCCAAGCGTGCCTAGTGCATTTTTTTTTTTGCTAACATCAAACCGGTTACCGAAAGTTGCGCGAGCGCATAACGGCATGGCGGGCGAGAGGCGCGGGATCGGTCCGTGGGAAGAGCGAGTTCCGGCTGTGCCACTTGCGCCACGCCTTTCACCGAGCAAGGTCGCCGCGCGGCCGCGCCACTTTCTTTTATATAACCGCATGCGCCTGCCAACGGAATGTGACACCCGAATTTATAGCGGTGACGTCATGCAACAAGGTGATTCACCGCAGTCCGCACCATCGGAACGCCTAAACAGCTCCTACTCCAATTATGGATTATCATATCTGTGTATATTGCTTGTTGATGAGCGGGGAACTCGATAAACAAAGTGGATGGATTGGATTATCAGCCAAACTTGACAGCTTGCACCTAACGAATAAAAAAAACATACGAAAAGGTTATTTAAACAAAGTAGCAAACGACAGCCTAGACTTTTGTTAAAACTATGATCAGCAAAAAACTAAGAGCTGAGACTCGACAACATATCAGATATCATAGCATCAAGTAGCAGTTGTCAGGTCTTCACTGAACCGTAAACCAAACTAACGAAAAATAAGAATATTTTCTAAGATAGGTACTAGGTACTAAGATACTATAATTTGCTAAATAAGTCAGTACAGTTTTATTTTGATAGAATTTTATTTGTCGTTCCACTATTGTCGAAGTTTAATGCTATCACTCGAGAAGACGGGAAAGCTTTGAACAAAGGCTTGCAATATTCCACCGGCATACCCCAGCATTCTGGGCACGCCACAATTGCGGCGATAAGTCCCCTCTTTGAGGAGTGGCTGGAGAGGCGCCACGGCGTCCTCACCTTCCGCCTGACGCAGGTCCTCACCGGACACGGGTGCTTCGGGAGGTACCTGTTCCGGATAAGGCGGGAGGAAACGCCCGGGTGTCACCACTGTGTGGATCGCCCGGAGGACACGGTGGAGCATACGGTGGAAGTCTGCCCGGCTTGGGCGGAGCACCGCCGTGTCCTCGCGGAAGCGATCGGCGGCGGCGATCTCTCGCGTCCGGCCCTGGTCCAGGCCATGGTACGGAGCGAGAGTGCATGGGAAGCCATTACCTCCTTCTGCGAAGCAGTAATGCTCGTGAAGGAGGAGGCGGGACGCGTGAGGGAGAGGCAAGCTTTGCACCCTCACGCCCCTAGTCGCCGCAGGAGACGCCCTGGGCGTCGGGAATCGGCAGCCGATTCCCGGCCACCGTAGGCGCGGGCTTGCGGACGGCGAGCAATGGGTAGCTCGCCGTCCGGTAAGGACCAGGCCCGAGTCGACGGCGCGTCGTGTTCCACGCGCGCCTCAAAGAGATGTCAGCACTATTGACGGGGTCCGCTAGGGCCGATGCCAGCTAGGGTTGCGGGATGTTCGAAAGAGTTACCGTGGCCCCGGCACAGGCAACAGAAGGAACACGGGTGGGTTTTAGTCAGTAAAAGTCTGACACGCCCTCCCGCTCCGCCCAGAGCGGGAGAAGTCATTTGATGATTTCCCATCCACAAAAAAAAAAAAAAAAAATACCCCAGCATTGCTATAAAATCTCTATCTAATCAACGTGCAATAAATAAACTTTCTACCAGAGTGTAACCTGAGAAATAAAGCAAATTGCCGATCCTGTTTATTAAAAGAAGGAACTATGATGGCCAATTAAAAGAAATCAGACCCTTTAATTACCACTAATAAGCATTTGACAGTCATGATTCTGAGAGAATGCCAAAACGAACTAGCTTGGCAAATGGTTTGGTGTACCTATAATAGTAAAATTGGCTACGTAGGAGGATGATGCTCATTCCTTTATGTCACAAACAGTAACGTACAGAGACCCAGTTTTCAGCTCAGGGAGTGACCAAGTTTGCCTACTTAGGTAGCCAGACTTAATTGGTTCTTCATTTCTGTGAATAGAAGAAATGAGTTCAGTGTTATTAAAGGTGGTAAATAAATATTCTTGTGCGATGCGATGTCACATTTGGCCATATTTTGGAATTCAAATATTATCAGCTTGGCACAAAAGTAATGAGACACTTGGTTTACGTTTTATATTTTTTATTATTATTACAATACAAAAAGCTTAGTCAATGATGTAATCACCATTAGCATCTAAAACTTCTTGCCAACGATCCGGCAAAGTTTGGTTGTTCAACTCCGCCTCTACATCCGAGAATTCATTAAATTGTCTACCCCGCAAATGTTGTTTCAGGTCTCTAAACAAATGATAATCTGATAGGGCGAGGTCTGAGGAATAAGATGGGTGGGGTATCGTCTCCCAGCCCAAGTTCTACAACTGTTGGCGAACGGCAGATGCGCCGTGAGGCCGAGCGTTATCATGTAGTAAAACTACATTGACTCGTCTTCGTCGTTTTTTCTTGATAGCAGTAGATAGTTTGGTGAGCTGGGTTGAATATTTGTCAGCGTTTATAATTTCACTGTGTAATAGTTCATAAAACAGCATGCCTTGTGCGTCCCAGAAACAGCAAAGTAGAACTTTTAAGCGGTTCTTTTGACTCAGCTTCGGTTGAGTTGGTGGCGTTTCTTCTCGAAACAGCCAAAAAGCACGACGTGTATCGTTCTCGCAATAAATCCATAATTCATCTCCAGTAACTAGATCAGACATAAACTTTACGTCGGGGTCGCAGCAAAAGTGATTGATAGATAGCGACACGGACTGCACGACTGGCGTCTGTAAGGATGTGCGGTACCCACCGCGCCAAAACTTTTCGATACCCAAGCTCATGCAGATGGTATTCCACGGCGTGGTGACTGCAGTTAAGTGCTTCCACTAATTCACGGGTGGTAGCATCCGGATTCGACTGCAGTTCGCGGCGTAAATCGTCATCATTCTCTGCGGGTGGTCGTCCTGAGCGTAGCTGACTTTCAAGGCTCCTGTCTCCTGATTTAGAACGGTCAAACCAGCGGGGCACCGTCGCATGGCTTGTACTTCCAGCGCCCATTGCAGTGTTGATATTGTCAGCCGCAGCCTGCGCACTGTGGCTAAGCAAGTACTCGTATAAGTATAGAATTCAAACTTGTCGCTCGTCCATTTTTCTTCAAACTGACTAAACCGATCGCGAGGGCGGCTTTATATACCCCCACATCACAAGTACCTAGAATGTTCTACAACATTCTAGAATATTATCGAAAACAATTAACTTGAAAAAGGAAATGTATAGAGTTTCGCACAGTGTCTCATTACTTTTGTGCCAACCTGATATTTAGAAGCCCTGGGTCCTAGTCGTGGGCACCAGTTCAGGCGTTGATCTTATCGATCATGTCCCACTTGGTGGTCAAATGCAAATGGTCCTCTGTCACGAGAACGCCAAATTATGCTGGGAGGCAGAAACACAACATTGCCTAGAACACATTCTACAACTGCCATTGATAGCCTAGTGGGCCAAAATTGCCAAAGGAACGTTACAGAGTTAGAAAGTGACAAGTACATGTACCGGATCCGGAACTACGGCGCGTTCTGCGCGACGGAATGTGATTACATCATCCGCGGTCATAGCCACAATTGTCGTCACATAATATAGGTAATCCTTAAGGCTGCTGCACACTAGTCTAGCTATTTATCAGCCATTCAGCGCAAGTTGGCTGTAAGGCTCTATCTACTGAATAAAAATCTAAAATTTATTCACTGAAAGACAACGCACAGCTCAAACCGATGGGTCTAGAACATGTCTAGCACGAAATTTTGCATAAGAGTTCCTTAATAACGAAGGTGAGCACCAAGGAAAGCTTTTTAAAAAATCATCCCCTAAAGTTTAATTGGAAGTTTGTCATTTTTCCCGATGGGAAATCCCATCGGGAACGCGGCTTGTCTGTCTATAAAAAGGAAGGAAGGTTATGTACGAAGTTACTGAACTGAGTCTAATGACAACAGTCATCCTAAGCGAGTCCTCGCACTAGGCGTTGTTCAGCGTAGGCTCGGCGTAGGCGATGACGCAGCGTGAACGTCGCGTAGGTATGCGTCGCATCGACACTGATACTATTAACAAAATTTTAAATCTGTCGAGGACACACTAGACACTGTTTGCTTTAATGAAAACGAGAGAAATGGTTTTTCCAAGGAGCTTAGTGTTGTGCCTATACTTAAACCTAGGTAGTCTAGGTCTGTACCTAGACTACCTAGGTATAAGTGTAGGCACAGTAGCTTGATGTGCTGGCGTCTGTACGCCAGCACATCAAGCTACTACAATCTGTCAAATTTCTTTAATAGGTTTTTGACTTTATTGCTAAAGTATTAGGTTCAAGGTTGATTGAGAAAATTTGACAGTTTAAGTTTAAGCTAGAACCCCACCTGCACCACCAACCTTTTAAAATGATGGCGGACCTAGTAGGTATTTGTACATTGAAAATCTAACGGTATTTATTGAAATAGGTATTTAAGTAGTGTACTAGTGCTTCCGTGAATAATTTATTTATCTAATGAATAAAAACTTACCTACTAGATGAGACCTGGCTGCCTGGCTGTTATGTACCTACCTATATGTATCTACCTGCCATATAATCACATGCACGTGCACTGTGCAGTGAACGCTAAAATATTTTTCCTATTATGATGCCATGTAGAAATGTGTTTTATTATAAGAAAAGTAGTGGAACCAATAATAGAAGCAACACATATATAAATTATAGAATAGTATAGTAACTTAACTGAAAAACTATTTTGTTACAATATATTTGTTGAAATGTGTTGTAATTTTAACTTGTGATTTCACCGACGACATCTATCGGATAATAACCGAAATGCATTTCTTTACGGAAGTGTTCGGTCATTTCATGAATTGGCCAGCTAAAATTGACCATAGTTTAATGATATGTCAGTCGACGTTTGGCCATATCATTAATATCGGGTATATTATGTCGTGGTCGAATCGTAGAAATGGCCACATCGGGACGAAAGCAACCTGTTTATCGTCATTCCCAGCTGAACTCTGGGCATATCGCAAAATAAGAACAGTGTCAACCAGTGGTCTCGAACGTCATAGAGCGAGATAGGTAGAAAATCGGTATATTTGTACCCAAAATCGGTATTTGACAAAAAAAAAAAAATTCAATCAAATTCGTTTATTTATTGAAAAAAAAAACTTACAGACTAATTTATAACGAGAGCATATCGGTAGAAATACTGAAAAATCGGTAGGTTCGAGACCACTGGTGTCAACTCTTTATAACATATTATATTTTGTTATTAGTATAAGACTTCCTGTAAGGTAGAAATTCCTTCAATTTGGTTGGGTTACCATAACCAACCAAAGCCCGTACATTGACAAACTCAGACATTATTACGAAAAAATACGTTCATAGTTATACCGTCAGTAAATATATTTTATCAGCATTACTGGTTATGTTACCAGTTTACAAAAGGCACTGACTAAATCCATGACGTGCCGAAATTTTTAAGAAAGACACCTGAGGTCGTAAACAGCCCCCTTGCTTTTGTTATTATACATTGCCTAGAACACGTGTGTTATTACTCTTGGATTGCATTGTCTTTAGAAATGTTGGCCCCCGTTACTAAACACATTGCATTTCACGCCGCGCTAGTGGCATATGGCACCCCGACCAAATAGGTTAGGTGAGGTTAGAACTGTGACCAACTGCGCGCGAGCCGAGCGAACGAAGCGACGAGCGGTGCCGCGGCAGCGGCCGGCGAGCCCTACATCCAAATTGGTCGCAATTACTTGGCTATTTAGTATTTTTAGGACCCTAAAAAAGAGATGCACAACAAAAACAAAGCGACATCAACGCCTCTACCGGTGTCATAATGTCCCCAAAGGCTATTTTTTTTCTCTATGACAACTAGTGTGGACTAAAATAAAGCCGAATAAACGCCACGCACTTTAACACTACTCGTCGTTGTCAAAACGCTTGACGTAAGGGGTCCCCGAAACGATCAATTGCGAATATTGTGATTGATCAATTTCTATTGTAATAATCTGTAATATTGACAATCACTTCAATTGCACTTAATAGACGGTCAATTTGCGCATTAATGCGTATCGATCACATAAAAATTGACATTTGCGATTGATCGTTTCTGGGTACCTTAAAGGCCTCAGTAGCCAGGTCATTAAATTCCCAAAAAAAAAATTCACTTAAACGTTGCTGTCAAACAAGTGTCAAAAACGATCATTAATTGTGAGAATGTATCCAGTATTTCGTGCGTCTATCCTAAAATATAGATAAACATTCTAAAACTCAAAACATTTAAAATTTTCTATTTTCCTATCCTAATCACTTTTATATCTTACCTTCATAATATTTGAATACGACAAAAAATATGCTATGACCTCGTGTTTGATCTTGAATCTACGTAAATAACAGCCTTATAATGGTGTTTTGAAGGACGAAGTACGGGAAATAAACATGCAGTCCGCTGCAAGTCCTCGTAAAAAACTGAAGAGTCCATTACAGGATGTTATAATCAATCCCAAAACCTCTATCACGTAAGTTATAGTTGTTGACATACCCCACACAAATTAATAATAATATTGCAATAATGTAGTAAATGCCATTCTAATAAGATTTATTAGAATTATTCGGGCTTACAATTTATGAAATATTGAGTAACAATTTATATCAATGCTTTGGACTTTGAATACTCTTAATTTTAAATGTTTTGAAAAGGTTCAGGGCTTTTAGTAAACATTCCTTGTGTTTAGCTTGTTGTCTCACCTGTTCATTCTATAATTGTAGGTGCTCAAATGTCCCAGATTCTCTATTTGATGCCACTGCAGCAAAAAAGCACTTCAGCAAGTTTGGACGTGTTCAGAGGATAAGACTGTTTCCAAAGCGTCACATGTGTATAATTGAGTATGATCAACCAAGCTCTTCTGAACGGGCCGTACTGAATGCTGGTGCTTACGATGGATTCATGTTTGATGTCACTCGCAGTAAGATGAGGGTGTAAGTATTAAATAATTTGTTTGAGGTCCATAATTTCATTCTTATTCATTACCTTTTTATCATGTTTAATTCCTTGGTGAATATTAGTATAATTATCTAAACTGAATTTAGTATATTTCATAAATATTATTTCTGATATTCAGACGTAGACGCAGCAGTAGGAAAGAAGATGATCCAGACTGGGTGCCCGATTCTGATGTTGAAGACGAATTATCAGCAATGGGCGGAGCACCAACATACAGAGTCACTCGTCAAAAATGTATGTATGATAAAAAGCTGATTGTATGATTAAAAAACATCTATCATAACAAGTTTGCTTAAAGTTATTGTTTTATTGTATTTTTGGTTGTCCTTAGCCATGGATGTTGAACCTGAACCCAAAACTCCTCCATCAAAATTAAGGATACCAGTCAGACCTGTGAAACAGACACCTTTGAGAAAGAAACTTCCAATACGTGAGAAAAAGCTTGCCATGTAAGTGCTTGATTTCCACAATTTACTTAAATACTAGTACTCCTGGAATGTGTGCAAACAGTGTATTTACATCTTTCTGTTTTCTTTTATGTTCTAATTCCTTGTGTTCAGGGGTGCCAACTTCAGATAACCTTGTGGGTGAAAGAAAAGAAAGAAAAATAGGTTTCATGGGTTAAGGTGCTCATTTTCATGCCCATGAGGAATAGGGGGATGGGTGAAGTTCTTTTTTTTATAGTCTACTTAATGGAACATACAGGCACTTACTTTCTGATTAATTCAGTTTAACAAAATATATATTTAACGAAAACAATCTAATCAAACTACCCCGTCGTAAAACAGTTTTGTTACACTTGCTTTTATTGTTGTATGCTGTTTTTAACCAACTTCAAAAAAAGGAGGAGGTTCTCAATTCGTTGGTATGTTTTTTTTATATGTGTTCCCCGATTACTTGAATACGGCTGCTGGCTGGACCGATTTGGAAAATTCTTTGTTTGAAAGGGTCTCATTGTCATTAGGTCAGGATCTGATGATGGGATCCTGGAGAAAGCGAGAGACCTTCAAATATTATACAAATCGCAATTTCTATAGCAATTTCGGTATTTTTTATAGTAACTTGTGCATTTGCTCTTGGAAAGCACCAATTGGTGAAGTGGAACTGATGATGAAGACAACAGATGGCCACCGGAACAACTCTATGTATAATAAGTATTTCATGGGTTGCGATTCGATTACTTTAAAATGATTGCTAAGCAATATAAGCTCGTCACAATGCATATAGCGAAGTGGAGCTGATGGTGAAATACCAGAACTCCTCAAAAATTAATGTCCCCGCATCGGGAAAAGCAATATTTTGTAAAAGGTTATGGGCAGTTGTCATTAGGCTATTGTAACATAGATAAATTACAAACCTTTTTAGTGGGTTAAAAAGAGTAAAATAAAAAAAACTTTTTTGCTAAAAAATCAACTGATTTCCAAAAAAAAAACACTACAAAGTGAAAAATAACTTTAATATCAGAAGTTGGTAGCAAAAACCTAAAATACAAATCCAAAGACACCAACTGTAATAATATATTAAACAGGGTGTAAGGGACAGCCCTCCGCAAACTAACCGGGTGCATTCAGCTCCGTATTTTGAACCACCGGAAATATTCTCAGGAAAATTTTCATTTTTAAAAAACGGTAACTATTCCTTTATATCAATGTAAAATTACATTCTCTGTACGCAGCACTCCATTTATGTAAATAAAACAGCTAAAATAAAAAAACAGCAATGGATGCTGAAATACTCGGCGGCCGAAGGCCCGCTGCGCTGCCATTCGCTACGCGCGTTTTGCCACGGTAACGATACATTGCGCGTGAGGTAATAAAACAAATCGTGTTTATTGGATTCCCATAACGTTCCTGAAATAATTTCACGTATCGGTCATCTAAGTATGATATACTGAATTCACCCTATCAGTTTGTGGAGGGCTGTCCCTTACACCCTGCATACTGATCATAAGCCATTGCTTCGGACTTTAAGCCCCAATAAAGCAATACCTAAAGTGCTGTCTCCAAAAATGATGCGATGGGCTTTGAAGCTGAACTCACATGAATATGAATTACAATATAAACATGGTACTAGTATTGGTAATGCTGATGCACTCTGTATGTGGCCAACGGATAGGTACTACTGAAGATTGGAAGTCGGATACTGATGATGTTGAACATATTTTATTACTGTCAGAGACCCCAAGCGCCGTTCAGTATTCGGCAAAAGATATTGCAGAACAAATGGGGCGAGACAATATTTTATCTAAAGTGAAATTCTGGATATTGCATGGATGGCCTGATACCGTAAACGACAGTAATATGAAATTATATTGGCTCAAAAGAAAGGAGCTACCGGTTACAAATGACTGCATAATACGGGGCACTCGAGTGGTCATACCGCCATCGATGCGGGAACACATGTTATATGAGACTCACAATGGCATAGTAATATCTATGGTATACCTGGAAATGTGCTTAATCTTATTAAAACTTACCTAAAAGGACGCAGACAATTTACAGAAATTTTTAGCCTGTGTAAAAACAAAAAAGAAGAAAAGTATGCTTCTTCTAGAAGAAATATCAAATTTGGTGTCCCACAGGGCAGCGTACTCGGCCCCTTATTATTTTTACTGTATGTAAATGATTTGCTAAGCCAAATGCCAAATCCAATGGTCCTTTTTGGTGATGACAGCCAGCACTTTGATGATTAAATGTCATAATAAAGAGTCTTATGAAGCTAATGTCAATAGTATGCTTGAAAAATTTATAGATTGGCTTAATAAAAATAACTTAATTATAAATATAGAGAAATCAAAAGTAATGCATTTCTATCAAAGAATATTAGATACAAATATGGATATAAATAATAATGGACAAACAATAGATATGACGCAAAATTTTTAGGAATTTCAATTGATAGCCAACTGACATGGAAAATTCAAGCAGATGACGTATACAAAAAATTAAGTTCAGCTACTATGCATTATATAGTTTATCAAAAAAAGTTAACATTCAGACAGTTTAATTGTTTCTGTATTGAGGTTTGGTGTAATATTCTGGGGCAACTGTAGCGAGAGAGAAAATATTTTTAAGGCGCAAAAACGCTGTATTAGATCCATGTTTAATCTTAAAGTGGCCGACAGCTGCATACTTGTTTTAAAAAAATATAATCCTAACTTTTGCATGCCTATACAGCGTGTTACGGAAAGGGTATATACATATCAAAGGCACGGATTCTTTTGGTTATAACAAAGTACATGGCATTTTTTTTTGATAAATACATATATATTAGAAATAGCCATTTTTGTTAAAACAAATGATCACTTATTCCCGACTTTGAAAAATACTAGAAACAGGACTATACTTTAAGAACTCAACACGAAGACAAGTTATGCATTGATGGATATAAAACTGTGTTATTGAGAAAGAGTGTTATGTGCATGGCTCCCCTTATTTATAACCATGTACATACCAGAAATGATTAAAGAGCAATCTTTAAGAAGATTTAAAAAGTACCTTAAAAAATTACTAATTCAAAAATGCTATTAATTACTCTATATCAGATTTTTTAAATGACAAGACTATTTAATTTACAATGTTCATATATTAATTACTTAATTAAATAGCTTTTAGTAAAAAGAATAATTAGTATAAGTCAATACATTTTTTTGCATGCCATGAGGCAGAATGTATACGCATTCGAACAAAAAAAGAATTTTCAAAATCGGTTCACATTTGACCGAGAAATCGGTGGACATACATTAAAAAAAAAACATACAGTCGAACATAGAACGTCTTCCTTTTTCGAAGTCCGTTAAAAAGTGAAGCGAGCTGGAATATTTTAGTTCCTCGGATTCGTACAGAAATAGTAGTTATTTTACTGATTTATGCAGGAAAGCCTAAGAACCAAGAAGAAGATAGTTCATTCTATGCAAGAGTGAGCGAAGCAAGCTCGAAAATTTTGGTACCCCGGTTTAAAAGGTTACACCTAAACGTAATAACGTATGCATCTTACCCCACGGCGAGTGTTGTTAAGGAGATATCGGTCAAAGCCTTAGAGAATATAACATTGACCTTTATGTTATATTCTCTTAGGTAAAAGCCGATTGAAAGATCAGTTTTGATGCCTATGCTGAAAAGCCGATTGACTGATCAGTTTTGATGCATGTGCTGCGCACCCACCATTTACCTCGTGGGTGCTCGAGGCCCCGTGCACCCACGGAGTCGGCGCCCTTGATTGTTTTGTTATTTATTTCGTAATAACCCTTTGTTTTGTGTTGGTTAAAATAAACATTGATCAACACCTCATCTAGTTTTAAAATATTATTTCATACGTGTATAAGTGTGTTTTACAATCAATTTACAGGAAGAAAATATGAAACAAAGAAAAATTTGTTTCATTTGTCAATATAATTTCTCATCAAACAATATTTTTTTTGTTTAGTGCACAACCAGCAAGTGTCATTGAAGCTCCAGTAGCAGTACTGACTACTCAAACAACTCTGAACACCACCGAGGCAGCCACGGAACTACTCCAACTGCGTTCAAAAGTGTCCATCACTCCTGATGAACAATGGCGCATTCTTGAAGCAAGGGACAAGTAACTATTCACTATTTTATTGCAGTATTTTTCATGAAAATGAAGGTCAATTCCCGTATTTAAAAACGTAATAAAATAAAAAATCTATTCGCAATCTCATCTCAGCGATAATCGACGTCAGACGATTAGAGGTATTTTTGACAGATTGAGACAGGCCCGTATTACAGAACCTCACTCAAAACTCAAGCATTACTTAAAACTCGTTTAAAACCTTTTGATTTGTTAAAACTAGTTTTAAGTAATGCTTAAGTGAGGTTTTGTAATTAGAATGCAAGCCTGAGATTAGAATGCAAACCTTAAAAATATGGGATTTGCCCCTCTGTCATTTCACTGTTAGTTTAAAATACTGTTTATTTAATATGTTTATATTTTTTTTAGGATTTTGAGAGCCTGGGGAGGTGCTGGATCCCGTATCAAAGTAGGCGGTGCTACTATTGGTACCTGTCAAGATATGTGCCCAGAAAAGGAGTTGTTGCACAGAAAAGCAGAACATCAGGTGAGACCATTCTTTGACCTGGTTCTTTGTTATATTTCATTTCATATGAAGAGGACACTTTAAACAATGAAAAATAACGGGGGAAGCCGTAACTAAGGTTACGATTAACATGTCAAAATTATAACATCGATCCATATTTTACTCCAGGTGATGACTCTAGAAACTGTGTTGGATTCTGATGGTGAACTGGAGCCGTGGCGAGCTGTAAAACAGTACAGCCGCAGTTCGGCGGACCAGGAGATACCGATGTGCTACGAGCTGCGTCCCGCGGCCGTACTCATGCGCACCTGCGCTTACCTGCTGCATGAGATCGCTGATACTAAACAACAGGTCACTAATCTATGTCTATACTAATAATAAAGTTGAAGAGTTTGTTTGTTTGTTTGAACGCGCTAATCTCTGGAACTACCAGTCGGATATGAAAAATTCTTTTGCCATTTGATAGCCCAATTCTTGACGAAGGTTATAGGCTATTTAAAATCACGCTACGACCCTTAGGAGCCGAACAAAAAAAACAAACAAAAAGACTAAAGTCAGAAAGAACGCTAAGCGAAAACGAAGTAATAGCGCGGGCAGACGATGCGATGCGACGGGATGGGTCAGGGGAACAAGAAATTTCACGCGGCGAAGTTGCGGGTAAAAGCTAGTATTTACATGTAATTAACATAACATCACGCCTGTTTCCCCCATAGGGTTAGGCAGATGGGTACACCCACGTTTCGCCTGTTATGTTCCAAGTCCCATGTAACGGGGCGAGCCCAATGCCATCAACCGGGCACAAATTCAGACTGGGATGCCACTGAGTTTCTGAGTATTTAATATTAAAAATTTACTGCAATTATTACGTACATGTAAATATTGATGGATGGAGGGGAAAAAGAAAATATTGATTGGATTGTTTGACAATTTCAATGGAAAGAAAAATACCAAAATTTGCTTTTGACCGAAACCCAGTTCAACTATTTTTGTTTATTCGTGGCTAAATGATAAAAGCCGCAGGTCGATCGAAATTGAAGCTACGCTTGCCGCGGTCGGTTCATGGATGGGTGTGTTCATCAATTACATATCGAGACCCCTTCTTGCCTCGGAAAGCGCGCTAAGCCGTTGGTCCCGGCTGTAATTCGTAGATCTTTGACAGTCGATACGGATAGTCCCAAAAGTCTGACAACCAGTCTTACCGAGGGGTATCGTGTTACCCAGTAAGTAACTGGGTTGTGGAAGTCAGATAAGCAGTCACTCCATGTAAAATACTGATATTCAGCTGCATCCGGTTAGACTGGAAGTCAATTTTGATGGCACAAAATAATTGGATGTCTAGTTACAATGTTGCTTCATTTTTCAGGTCTCGTTGGCGGATTGGTTCCATTTCATGTGGGATCGTTTTCGCGGTATCAGGAAGGACATAACACAGCAGGCTCTGTGTTGTGCAGGTAAGTTTGAAACATTATAATTTTTCCTATTATACCTTTATTACAAACCTTGTATCATTAATTTCCTTGAAACTTTCAGAGTCCATATGCTTGGTGGAAATGTGCGCACGATTTCATGCGCACTGCGCCGCGCGGCTCGCTGACCTTGAACACACGCAATTCGATCAGAAGTTAAACACTGATAATCTTACCAAATGTCTACAAACATTAAAACACATGTATACTGATGTGGGTCCTGAACAAAAACCAAGAGAAGCAGAGTTCAGAGGATATGTCGCGTTACTCAACCTGGGTGACGCAAATTTTTGGTGGGAGGTCAGTATTTGTTTACTTGAATAACTCAAATGTTCATAATATTAATTTGAAGATCATAAACATGTAGTTATGTTATTTTTGTCACAGATCAAGCAGCTGCCGATTGAAATACAGAAGTCAAAACCTATAATTTTCGCCATCAAGGTATTCAACGCTATAGACAACAACAACTACGTGAGATTCTTCCGACTAGTGAAGGAAGGGGCGACCTACCTGCAAGCATGTATTCTACTGCGGTACTTCAACGACGTGCGTGCGCGGGCTCTCGCTAGAATAGTCAAAGCGTACGCCCCTAGAGGCGGCTCTCGCTACCCCGCACAAGAGATGATGAATTCCCTCGCTTTCGAAACTATAGAAAATTTAAAATCGTTTATCAATCACTACGGACTCAGACTCGCCAGAACTGAAGACTGTGATGGTGAGATAACAATCATACTAGATAGAAATCAGTTTATAGAAGACAGTGATCCTTATCCCACCTCAAGAGCTATAAAACTTATCGAATCTAAGAGAAACCTAACGGTGGGCGAAATTATTGCTGGCGGACAACTCCCAGATGCTGGATACAGTCGGCACATTATGTACACCAGTTTTAACTCGGATGGCAGATTGAAAGAAAGTGCTTTAACTGCTGATGATCAAGGCTACAATACTTTGAATGATAGCAACAAAGACATACGATCACTGAAAGCAGAGATTCAAAGATTATCTCAAGGTGGAAAAGCGGTGTATGTGATGGAGAAAACACCACAAAGTAAAGTGAATGTTTTTGCTAAACCTGATGTAATATCTTCTATCCCGAAACAGACACATACATTTAGTGCTCCAGCATACCCACCTCCAGTCGCCGCTTTTAAACCACCAACCACATCAAGTGAAACCAATCAGTTTTTGTTTAAGCCTGCTATTCCAGTTGCGTCAACTGATATCATTAAGAATTCTCCTGAAAAAATGTTCAGTGATGATACGAAAAAAATATTCTCTTTTTCTAATCCTCAAGAAACCGTCGTTTCTAATTTATTTACTGGAAAAGAAACAGTAAAACGCCTATTCGAAAGTACTGCAGTTCCAGAAACTAATAATATATTTGGAAAAATTAATAATGATAAAGGCCAAAACCCACAACCTCTTTTCAAAGGAATGAAGCCAGAAGATAATTTATTCAAACAACCAGAAGGAAGTGCTATTTTCGGGCAGCCCGTTCAACCAAAGCCTACAACAAATTTATTTACAAGTACAATGCCTAAAAATGTGTTTGCAACAAAGGATGAAAAAGTTGCAGATAAACAGCCAATATTTACTAATAAAAGTATATTTTCTGGTGGTAAAACTGATCTATTCTCAAAACCAGATAGTACAGTTGCTTTTGAAAAAGGCGGTAACATATTTGCAAACCCTGCTCCGCCATCAGGAAGTGAAGACAAGCGTCCAACAAATATATTTGGTGCTTTTGGAAAGCAGCCAGAAAGCACCAATGTGTTTGCAAAACCTGGAAATGCAGAAGACCAAGTAAAGCCGCAGTCTATCTTTACCAACGGTGAAGCTACAACTAGCAAGTTGTCACCAGGAAGCCTTTTCAAAAGTGCAATTATCCCACCTAATGGTTCGGACACTAAAAGCTATTCAATATTTCCAAGCAAGAATAAAGCACAGACAGTGGCTGATAATATATTAAATTCAATAGCAACAACAGAAAGTCCTGCCGTTTACGATTTTAACCAAAATGAGGACGAAGAACAAAAGCAGGCCGAGATTCAACGTCTTAATGCTGAAAGAATGAGGAAGGAAGAGGAGAGGCAACTGCAAGAAAAAATTAAAAGAGAGGAAGAAATGAGGAAACAAGAAATGAGGCGACAAGAAGAAGAAAGGCGTAAAGAAGAAGCACGAAAAAAGCAAGAAGAAGCACGAAGAAAGCAAGAAGAGCTCATATTGCAGGAGGAAAAACGCAAAAAAGAAGAGCAAAGGATACAAGAAGAATTAAAGAAAAAATTAGAAGAAGAAAAGAAAGCTGAACTAAAACGAAAAGCTGAAGAAGAAAAGAAATTCAAAGAAAGAGTTGAAAGAGAATCAATGGAACTTGTTGAAGAACTTGTCAATGAAGTAAATGACCCAACTGTAAAAAGTATTTTGAAAGAAGAATTGGAAAAGTTTAATAGTTTGATGCAGTTTGCGAATACAATAACTGATGAAATATTGCTGAATTTGTCCAATGAGATATCTGAATCTGAATTGAAAGCTGAGATATTTTTAACCCAGCGTATAATGAAAAAATGGTTTCACGTATGGAGGAAACAATATACCAGAAATATTAAAAGGCGGAATCTACTAGAAGATACACCTGTTTGGCTGACTCGTAAAACTCCACTTGAAGAAGCATCTTGTTTGAGACGATTTGTTGAAAATGCCACGTTAAAGAATATGAATGCCGTTCACAGGGGATATAAATTTACTGGGGAACTTAGACAATTACCAGCCCCTGAACCATACAACATCATGGAAATAATAAGATCACCTCTGTTGAAGCGTATGAAACAAATAAGCTATCCTTATGATAAATGTTTCTTTTGGAAGGTTACTTTGGTATCACCTGGTGCAATGAAATTGTTACACAGAAAGATTAACATTGAAAAATGGTTATTGGATGTTTTCAGTGACAGCAAGCAACATGAAGTGTCTGATACGCTGATACATGTAGGGAAACAGTCTTGGAATCATTTGATGGATTTTGCTATATCTGTTAGTTTGACAGGTAAAAATATGAATGTTAATGAGGCTATTGAAGGTGCTAATGCTGTACTGTTCTATGCCACTGAATATGATAATGATCTTGTGGAAACAATAGAAGTCACACTCAAACACAAATACCCATATCAGGTAGTTCCAGTCGCCGTCATCATTCCAAAAATGGAGCATGTTCAACAACGCTTACAAGTCCTATTGTCAAATCTTGTACAGAAAAGTGTCATATCAGAGTACAAGTTGTTTGTAATAGATTCACAGAATGTTTACGAATCATTGAATGCATCCTCCAAGAGTGCAATGAAATGGTTGGCGAAAAAATTCCCACAAACCCCACCATTGGAAATAGATCACTTGAAATCTATTTGTCAAAGATACCTGGGAAATGAGATATGGTGTAGATTAAGGTTGGAAAACGATAGCCGAATGAATGCCGTTATGAGAGATTTGTACAGATTGATCAAGTGTTATAACACTGCTGTGGATAATTTAACAAATGTCATAACAAATGAAGATTTGTTCAATTATTCATTATTTCCATTAGAGTTTCAGCCATACCTGGACAGCACATCTCCTTATCCGAAACCTTATGAGTTTATACCAAGTAGTACGAAAACTTCTGATAATGTGTTGGCAATCAACAGAATTATGAGTCAATTGAAATTGCCTGACCCTTTATTGGATTTTAACCCAGTGAATGCAGTAAGCATGCAAGAGCAAATGAGTAGCTACTGCAATCAGATCGGGTGGTTTGAAAACCCTGAAGAAGTGTTATGTAGAGTAGTAGCTGTGCTACCAAAGGAACTCTCAGATATAAGCATGCCCTGTGAGGATTTCAACAAATACTTTGCCCACTACAATCTTGTTGACTTTATGAACATAATTGTTTACGAAAAGATTAATAGACTGAATAATTTTGAAAATAGGCTTGCTGTTTATGAGAAATCTGTTTTGGAAGATTATCGCAATGCACTTTGGCTGCATGAAGTAAAAGTTATAAATGAAATGAAGCACAAAGCTTTAGAATATGATGATGATATTGATTTTTACGTCGAAGCCAAGCGTCGCAAAATAGAAATAGATTCGCTAGAATACCTAATGTTAGAAGACAGGGATCGCACATTAGTTGATGAAAGTATAAAAGAAACCAATGTAAACATATCCAAATATAACAACTGTGCGGAAGCTGTCAAACAGCTCGAAAAACAAATTGATGAAGAGAAACAGAAATCGTTAGAATTTGAAAATTTACTGAGAGCTGCATTGGGGAATATATAAATGAATTAACTAAATATTTTTCTAAAAAACAATTGCTTTTTACATGAAATAAATGTTTGATGTTGTAAGCACTGTTTTTATTATATTTTATTAATATGTCACTGGTGAAACTCACAGACAGCTCTTTGACTTTGCTAAGTAAGGGTATTTGAATATATTATAAACCATTTATTTCAAATAAACTAATTACAAGCACTTTTGAATTGTCAAGGGGTCGGTGAGTAAGAAAGATGAAGCTAGATGCCCATTCCAAAGCGTAGTAGGTTCCTATGGAGAAGAATGGGCAAGAAACTCCACAGACAGTTTTAAATCAAAATATTGGTTACATCATTCATGTTATCATCATTACCTATTGCTGAATGTCCCAGGACAGATTGCATTAAAGAGGAGATAAAAAGACGTGCACGTTAAAAGCGTCTATAATAAAAAGATAAAAATAATTCAAAAATTAAAAGAAAATAAAATTAAGCTGTGGCAGCTAAGAGACGACTAGTAGTACTGACGGCGCTCGTTCACGAACAGGACGCATGGATCAGCACCATTTTGAAGGGAACTTAATGATCCAACACACACCACCACCAGCGAGACATTTGATGGTACACTACATTACATCTACACTTGGTGGTCATTAATGATCATATTCATAGCTTATTCATATTCACTTGTACGAATATATGAACTTGAAATGCTTACTTCACTTAGTCAAATCAAAGTGTGGTCTGTGAATCTTGCCCCAATACACTATCAACAATTTTTGCCATGAGTCACATAGATAATGGCTAGTTTAAAATCATGCACAAAATGGTCTTGATTCTCCTCAGACAAAACTTCTTACCTCATAGTCTCTTGAATTTTATGCTAAATTGTGTTGCAATGTTAACTCGTATTTTGTTATTACCATGATTAATAATAATACTTTTACTCAATTTTCATTTACTTCTTCAGTATGGTGACTACTTGTGGCAAAGGAGGTTTTTCATTTCATGCCTACCTTGCCCCCAGTTTCTTATGCCAAATATTGTGGAATTGTGGCAGAACTCTGAAGTCAACATAATAAATAAATTAATGTAGAAAAATAAGTTTATTGAAATTCAGCCGAAAGCAACTTAGCAGTAGCAAACTGCCAAGCCATGCCACAGGGAACTTAAACAATTATTTGAAGTGAAAGTATATGAAGCTAAAACTTGTTTATTATTTATCATTGTCATCTTGTGGCTGTACAACTTTTAAACATGCATCAACAAATTCTGTGAAGATGGGCTCTTGCATGTATTCCTTCATCAATTCATCTGGATATGGTGACTTATCCAGTAACTCCAATATCTCCCTCACATGGGGATTTTCCAAACATTTCTTCAAATCTGTAGATTGCTCTGTAAAATGTTGTTAAATAAAAAATCGGTAAAATTGCAGTACTTTACAAATATTATTCATGCCTGTAATTTTATGCATTGCAATAGATTTATTCAGATTCATAAAAAGATATACTTCCAGGAATGAGCTACAGATAGAACCCACTTAGACAGTTTTCTATCAATTAAAAGTATGTAAAACTTGAACTGAATATTTCATTGTAATGTGCATGCATCAGGTCTATGGAAGTAGGTACTTTTAAAGGTTATGGGGGATTTTACCATGCTAAGGTTTAACCTTTTAACCGCCTGACTTCATATCAGTTGGCGTGCCCCCTTCGCCCGGCACAATGAATCGAAAAATATATACCTACAACAAAGAGGGATGTGCAGTACTTAACTTTTCGATGTCGATATTTCGTTTTAATAACGACATTTGCATTTGCAAGCGTGGTTAACTAACAACTACAACTCAACCAAGCTGAGTTTGCACCTCGCGTCGATTACGTCACACTGACGCTTAGGTACGGGCTGCAAAAAAGGATTCGCTATAACTTTAAAAAAGTAAGCAAATCTTTGTTAGATTTTACTTTGCATTTATTGTTTTTAACATTATATTATACATAGGTACACGGGTACACGCCGCATTCCAGCGAGGTGCAAACTTAGCTTGGTGGAGATATAGGTACCTACTTGAATACCACTGACAATTACCACGACCGTGGCGCAGGGCGTACTAACAAAGTAAGTTTCGGAACATGTAGGCTAGGGATGGGATGACCATCAATTCAGTCGCTGACATTTCACAAGTAAATTTACTTAATTTTAAAGAAATTAAATGAAATACTCACAAATATTTGTAAAAAAATGTTTTATTATTTGTTATTATTGTTTTATTATTTATTTGGCTGGCCTGTTGGTCTAGTGGTTAGTGACCCTGACTACTAGGCCGGAGGTTGTGGGTTCGATTCCCACCCAGGACAAATGTTTGTGTGATGAGCACGATCATTTGTTTCTGTGTCTGGGTGTTATTATCTATAATATGTATGTATTTAGAAATATATAAGTATGTTTATCAGTTGTCTAGTACTCATATCACAAGCTCTGCTTAGTTTGAGACTAGATGGCGTTGTGTGAAAGTTGTGGAATATTATATTATTATATATATATTATATTATTAACAATTGCTGTATTTGTTTTAAAGTTAATAATTAGTCAGTATATCGAGAAATATTTTGATTTATGTTTATTTTTGTATCGGTAAATCTTGGCATATGTCCCGTCCCTCATGTCGGATTTTGTCGTCATGGGCGTTGCACATCAATACAATTTTCTAAAAATAATGTTAGTAAGTCATCTAACTTTGGACCTTTTTTTTAGGACTTCTAATTAAGAGACTAAAGTGTAATAAAACTGTAAATGATTACTTAGTTAACTATTTACCTAATATAAACATATTTTTGATAGAATACAGCGTAATTAAATAAAAAAGCTGATTAAGAGAGCAGTGATATTTTGGTCGTACATATACGACTCTGGCGAAATGGGCCCGAAAACATTTGTCGGATTAATCCGACGTAGGCGGTTAAAAGGTTAATTAGCTTGTTAGTACTTACCTAATAGTTTTAATTTTTCAACTGGCACTGTGTCTTCTGTAGGATAGTCATATTCTCTTTCCTTATCACTTGTTTGCTTTGGTGGTTCTGGTGGAGTACTGCAAGGAGTCTGTTTGTGGTCCTTATAGCACGGCACTGAACAGCTGTAACACATTTGTAGCGGCTAAATAACTTATGACAACTTTCGTTACATTAATGTTTTACTACACCTTAATAAAATTAATAACGTGAATTTCGTTACAGGTGCTAAAACTCACTATGGTTCTCTGCATACAGGACATTTATATTTGGCGATTTGTTCACATTGTATGCAACTCATTTTGATTATTTAATAAGTAATTAATAGCTCTATAAATAAATTTCAAAATATAAAATTATTGTTTACATAAAACAATGCTTATACGTCAAAGTTCAAAACACGTGTTTTTGACTTTGTCTTGACATTTCGTTGACTGGATTATCTATGGTTGGTCTTGGTACAGTGCATCAAGCATCTGTTATGTGGCCGCTCTTGTTACCATGGCTCATACCTACATTCCTAAACGCATGCGGTTAATTCACGGTGGGTCCGGGCGCTGCTTTGCGGTGAGTCCACCACTCGTATTTTGTATCGTAAAGAGATAAAGTAAGAAAAATGCGCTTAGTCTATTAGTTACCGACACATTTTATTTTTTATTGACTGTTTAGAACGCGCTAATCTCCGTCACTACCAGTCGGATTTGAAAAATTCTTTTTGCATTTTATAGTCCAGTGGGGAAGGCAACTGTCAAAATGGCGCTGTCGTAGCTAGTTCCCAACACAAGCCAATAATACAAGGCGTGAGGTGGTTTTATTTTATTTTTGCGAAAATGATGCGTTGTTGAGTTACTAAATACTCTGAAATTGGAGTCCACCATTTCCCGAGAGACCCTAAAGTTAAAAGATGGTAGCTTAAAGCTATTCGTAGAGATGTTTTATAAATTAAACAGAGTAGAAACATTTAGAAGAAAGTGACTGAGGATATATTTATGTTTTTAAATTCTGACATGTTCCATATAATTTACTTGATTTAAAATATTGAAATCACCGAAAATAACGAAATAGCGAAATAAAAGTAAACTCATGAATGAACGAAATGTCAAACTTATTATAGGCCGTATTTTATTTTATCTCAAAATGACCACCTCCCTGATTATTAGTGAATCAGATAGAGCTTTTTATTCTAATTGCGAGAGTAAAACTCCCACGAATCCATCTTAACTAGTTTAGGAGATATCCGGGGGTAAAACTTTTTACCCATATTTTGAAAAAATAATTAAAAAAATATTAAAAAAATTATTTCATCTAAACTTTTACAGTTGCTTTATTTGTTTAGCTACATTTTAAAAGGTCTTGTTTTTATCTATTTTACGAGTCCTTTATGGCTGCTCTAGACCTCGTAGGAACCGAGAAATCAGCGATTTTGTGATTTTCGTTTTAATTTTTTTTTGCCCATGTTCCTCAGTATTAGAATCTGCAATTTACTTTAAAAAAGAGGTAATAAGGTAGACTACCAACAAAAAAAAAAACAACAATTAATTCCGTGGAATCTCGGAAATACTAAGATTTACCCGAACTTATCCGAACCCGGGGTAATTACCCGCAAATTTTTTTAAGACGTATTTTTTATATTTTTTACTTTATAAATATAGTAGAATTCTTTTGGCTTGTGTTTTGAAAATAATTGTGCTTAAACATCATCTGCGTTAAATAAACTATCTTCGTTGTAAAGAAGTGTTGTAAACTCATTTTCTTCACTCTCGGTACATGCAGTTTCTTCTTCGACATCAATGTTATCTTCATTTAAACATTCAGAATTGTCCGGTTGTAACATTTCTATAACAGCTTCTGGCAGTGGCATTCTCCTTCGGTTACTTAGGCGTTGTTTTAGCCGTATCGCTGATATGACAGGGTCGGATGACTCAAGCGCCCTGTGGAATAAGTCCATCATATTATGTACCCTAGAATCTTTCCGGCTGTGATGTTCCCTATCCTGACGCCAAAATTTATTCCTCGACTCTCCAGCCTGTTCAGAGAGTAGTCCTATGGGTAGCGCTGAATTCTCTATAATTTTTTCTCCGTGAATTAAGATTTTATGTATAGTAGTAGTCATAGGGTGCCAGTTGTATTTCTCTACATACTTATAAGCCACATTTTTACAAAATGTACCGAATTTTTTTGCGTCTATTGTTAATCCCGAATTGATGGCTATTAAAATTACATTTAGGTCATCGACGAGCCATTTTTCAATGCCAAGTATATTAGCAAACGTTTGGCGGCTTTGTTCACTTTTGAATACTCGCCGAGCCGTATTGCCGTCATTTGAGGTGCCTGAATTAGGTTTAACAACGTCTACCAATAGACACATACTTTCCTTAATTTGGTTTTGGATTTCTTTTTTTCTTTCTGCAGTAATTTGTCCCAGATCAGAATTTTTCTTTACTCGCCACTGTCTGACTCTTGGGTCATTTTTATATCCCAAGTGCAGCAAGAATTCCAGGCATCTTATATACGCATGTAAAGGACTCATGCCGTTTTTCAGTGCCGCTTCCTCTGTAATTGGTATTGAAAAAGCAAGGTCTAGGTTATTGAAATTCGTGGAGGTCAGTTTGCAAATAGCACATCTTAATTGGGAAGACGTGTTGTTTATTATATTAAAAACTTTTCCATCAATTAAGCTCAGCGTTAAATTACAGTTTGTGAAGACAATAAATCCTTTTGATGTAAGTGTTGTAATAGGAGTCAAAAGCCTTATTTGTTCCTCTATATATTCTTTTTTAGACAGTATTCTTTCTTGCGTCTCTTTTCTATATTGGATGTGAAGAGGCCTACAAGAACGAAATGACTGTGGGGCTGGATTTAACCATATTAAACTGTTTTTGCCTCCGCATTCTTGAATTTTCAATGGTACCAAAGTTGTAGCAATTATTGACTTTTCGTCAAAATCGGGGTCACCAGAATGTTCTCTAAATTCCTGTCTGTATACAGATTGCCCAGTACTTCCATCAAATCCCCAAGAAACATAAAAAGTACAAGCCAATTGGCTGATATTCTGTTTTTCCATGTAATGATTTACAGATTCATCATTTAAATCTAAGATACGCTGGAGTGTGTGGGCCAGTAAACCCTGCAGGGTAACAGAAGCTTCGATTTCTGAAACAGATATTTCTTCTGAAGGGTAGCATGATTGTCTGGCTTGCGCTACTTGATGATAAGGTGGATATAGATTAAATCCTCTTTTCTTGGAGTCTTGCTGTAAAAATTTATAAGTTTCGACGCTTAATCTTCTGTCAATCATTATTCCAAGAGTTTCTTCTGGAGTATAAGGATGAGTTTCTTGATTTATCATAGTTAGTATTTTAGTTGGTTTGTCCGGAGTTTCAATACACTTATTAATAATTATCTCCAAATCACGTGCACTTTTTTTACTTAATTTTTCGTTTCCAACAGTAATTGTTTTAGTAAACGTTTTTGTCAATTTTTCAGGTGGTTCATCTTCCAGTTTCGCTTTGAGTCTTTTTATGGCTCTTTGTTTTTGACGTGGATTAAGTTCCTCGAATCTTTTTTTGCTGCTATCTTCTGTATAGGGACTGAGAGTAGTAGTAAATGATGTATCTACATGTTGTTCCTCAAGGTCATTAGCACTCACTGTAGGTGTTATATGCTGTTCTTCCTCAATATGCAACGCACTCTGCGTAAAATTTTGAGGAAAAACATCAACACGTGAGCGAACTAAGTCTTGAGGAATATCATCTATAAATAATTTGTTCAACCAGTCTGTTCTTTTTCACGAAATGGGAATAGTTGCTTTTACAAGTCTTGAATTTTTTTTCTGCTTTACAAATAAATAATCCTATAGCCATAGCAAATTTTTCCTCTTGAGCATTGGAAAGCGGAGAATTCAAATGTTTTGCAAGAGTTAATGACATCAAACATACCCTCTCGGGTTTACTTAGATCCGTTGGCCTACCCAATCGTCCATTTATTTTTTTACTCTCTTCAATAAAAATATTAAAAGCCTGTAATCTGGTTAATGGAGGATCTGGGTCTCGGTGTACTCCTCGTGTATTTGCGGTCTCTTCCGGAGCATGTGAAGGACCGGCTACGGCGCAATCCGTAGCTTCACTTGCCACTCGCCGACCAACATGAGGGTTGGCGCCCTCATGCCCTCCTAGCATTAAGTCATCCGATCGGAGCTCGGAGTGACATCCCTCAGCACGGTGGGTCAAGCCGTGCTGAGGCAGAGTGGCACTATGAGTCTTTGACGGCTCCATAGTGCCTCACCCCCGTGTCCTCCAGAGTAATATGTATATACGGGGTTTCAGCGATTGCCTTTCGAGGGTGGACTCCTTCCCGCACCATATTACCTATCACTGGACCAAATTAGTTAGTTAACTAACTAAAAACACAAATAAAGGCAGTTCTCGTAAATGTAACCTATGTTAACCTATCAAGTACCGTAATTAGAGACACAATAGAAAGACAATAGCAAGCGGTAACCGGTTACCGCTCGGGGTTTAATGAATTAATTTAAAAAAATTGCGGGTAATTACCCCGGGTTCGGGTAAGTTCGGGTAAATTTTAGTATTTCCGAGATTCCACGGAATTAATTGTTATTTTTTTTTGTGTTGGTAGTCTACCTTATTACCTCTTTTTTAAAGTAAATTGCAGATTCTAATACTGAGGAACATGGGCAAAAAAAAATAAAAACGAAAATCACAAAATCGCTGATTTCTCGGTTCCTACGAGGTCTAGAGCAGCCATAAAGGACTCGTAAAATAGATAAAAACAAGACCTTTTAAAATGTAGCTAAAAAAATAAAGCAACTGTAAAAGTTTAGATGAAATCATTTTTTTAATATTTTTTTAATTATTTTTTCAAAATATGGGTAAAAAGTTTTACCCCCGGATATCTCCTAAACCAGTTAAGATGGATTCGTGGGAGTTTTACTCTCGCAATTAGAATAAAAAGCTCTATCTGATTCACTAATAATCAGGGAGGTGGTCATTTTGAGATAAAATAAAATACTGTCTAGCTATGATCACGCCATCTACAATTAGCTTTGCCCGACCTTCCCCATTCTTGAGGAAGGCTATAGGGTATGTAACATTACGCTCGCCTTAGAAGCCGAGCATAAAGAAAAAAAAGTAAGAACGAGCGCTAAGCGAAAACAAAGTAACAGCGCAGGCATGCGACGGGGTGGGTCGGGGGAGCCAGAAATTTCACGCGGACGAAGTCGCGGGAGGAAGCTAGTCGTATATACTTTTATAATCATTTAGTAAAAAGCTATTATTTTGACGTTACAAACAGACACTTCAATTTTATTTATTTGTATAAAGTATAGATGTATAGATATACCTAGTCTTGCCATAAATACTGAAACAAAGAAAAAAAAATTCTATTGCAAATAACATTTATTACTTTTACAGTGTGTTAGTTTAACCGGCTAAGCCTAATACGCGATGACGTCAACGACGCTCAAGCCCCGGGAGAATTCCGATGGCACGGTACGTTTGTGACTGCGCTTACAAAAATTGCCATACGATTATTTTTGGTTTAGAATTATTTATTTGACGAGAATATCTTCCATACCATAGAGTAAAACTACCCACAGCCGATATAAGACTGAATTATAGTAATTTTATCCGTGTGTCCGTGCGTGAAACGCGCGAGTCACCGGCGCGGCGCATTTGACGGTAAATCGACAAGCGGCGCCGAAAAGGCGCCGGTGGGGCTTTCGCGGTCTACTAAATATACACACATCAAAAGTGTCTAGGGATCAAGTACGTTTTAGAGTATCGCCGCAATTGAGGGTTACCTATTATTAACTTTTTTGGATCGTTATTGGTTCTTTTTTAGTGAATTCCACTATTTGAATAAATTATAATTTTCTTTAAATTTTAATTAAAAATAGAAAATCAACTGTCAATCAGGATTCCTATAAAAGTGTGTAATAGCGTTTTTATATAACCACTACAATTTCTGTATCGGAACTGAAAAAAATTGCATCGATATGGAGCGACGACATCATTTGACCGTTGGAATGTTGCATGCTGGTTCCAGGCAACGTACTGTGCTGTGGCTGTCACTCTTGGCACTATACAGAGCGTCATAGGCCGCCTCTGGACACGCTATCGTATCACGAGCAGCGTAGCCGAGCGACATGGAGGACGATCTCGCATCACCACTCGCACACAGGACCGGTACATCTAAAATACTGCTCGACGGAATCGTACCATGACCGCTATGATGTTGGTTACGAGGCTCCACAGCTTTTCAGGATTGCTTATAAGCGATCAAACCATCCGAAATCGTTGACGTGAAGTGGGTCTGGGTTCCCGAAGACCGCTGAGAGTTCCACTTATAGCACCCCGCAATCGTAGGGCCCGTTTACAATAGGCTCGCGAACACAGAACCGACGAAGACTGGCGTTGTGTTTGCTTTTCCGATGAATCTCGTTTCGGTATGAGGCCGGATAAAAGACGTACTCGAGTTTGGAGGACCTCTGGGCGTCAAGAACGTTTGAAATTTTGTCAGGAAGTTCATTCACCAACTAATGTAAAACTTTTTGGTTCAGTAATAAATTTGATTTGATTTCATTCATATTATGGAGAGGGAACAATAATGGTTTTGCCCGGTATTTGGATCGGTTGATGAACCGATCTCATTTGGATCAGGGGCAACCTCAGTGCTCAGATTTATGCGGAGAGGATTGTTTCACACGTGATCATCCCTTTGCGAAGCCGGTTGGGGGATTCGTTTCGACTAATGCATGATAATGCACGTCCACACACGGCTAGAGTCGTAAAACGCACTCTTGCCGATGCTCGCATCAACGTTCTGCCATGGCCTGCTCAATCGCCAGACTTCAATCCAATTGAGCACGCGTGGGATATGCTCCAAAGAAGAGCTCTGCCGAGTATGAATGCCGTGCATACCCCATAACAACATTTTGACTTGTTAGAAATAACGTGGGCGGCCATTCCTCAAAGTGATTTTGATGAACTGAACATGCCAAATCGCTGTGATTGTGTGATTCGTGGCAATGGTGGAAACACAGATTATTAATTTTTAAAATTTTAAAATTCCTCATTTTTGCCTTTTTTGCCATCTAATTGACGACATTAACTTAGGTTAATTTCCCACAATTTGCAAAAAATGCAATTTTTCTTAATTTTTACAAAATATAGGTATAAGTTGTTAACATAAACGTAGGAATTAAAGTAAGAAACCAGTCTGGAAGACTAGAATTGGTAAATATTAATTGGATAATTTTTTATAGTTAAAAATGTACTTGATCCCTAGACACTTTGATGTCTGTATGAACCTTCCGGAATAATTACCTAAATGATGGTGAAAATCGAATCAAAATCCGTTGCGTAGTTAAGAAGACCAATGCGGTCACACAGACAGACGGAAAGCGACTTTAATTTATAATATGTATGGATATACATTATACAAGATGTAACATAAATAACGAACAACCTCTTAAGGGATCATTGTACTCATCATTATGAACAACTTTTACTATGGGATCAAACGTGAAATCGTGAAAAAAAAATCGGCTGTTCCCTACAATTTGAAGAGTTATGCGAACATAAATGTAGGGAGCAGCTGATTTTTTCTCGCGATTTCAGGTTTGGTCCCATAGTAAAAGAGTAGTACAATGACCCCTTATGAGCTTGTGCGTTAATTATGTTACACCTTGTATATAGATGTAGGTAGTCGAAGTACAATAAGTCTCGTATGTAGGTACATAATTATAATAATAATAGTCTGTGTAGGTACGTCAATTTTAAACGATCGCGTACTCGCGCGACGATCGCTTTTGGTTAGGACGCAGATTTAGACAGTTACGTTAGGTAACACCATGTTCAGAGGAATAAGATAACAATCACTTTTATTTTGTACTTTATTTGCATTATAATAAATATTTACATATTCATTAATTAATCATTACATTGAATATAAATAAGAACAATTACATATCTATGGTTTTTTTCATAACAATGTTGTACTTACCATCATTTTTACAATAGAAATACAACAGTTTACTGAAACAATGAATCCACTTAGTTCGATAGGTTTTGGATGTAGGTAGGCAGTTAGTAGTTGTAGTAGGTATGCAGTTCTATTGTTCATGATGTTGACTCAGAGCAAAAAAGATCTTGGGTAAAATAGGTAAGTACCTACTTATTAATTATAAACCTAGATACTTCATATAGGAAGGTGGGCCTTAAGACCTCGTATTGGGAGATGAGCTTCGTCTACGTGTGTGGGCAAAGCGCCGTAGTGGGATGAGAGAAGGACGAAGGACGTAAACTCACACTTTTAAAACTAAAATTCATATCTCTGCGAGAGCTCTACTTAGCCAACCTTTACTATGTATTTATTTTATTACTTACCTTTACAATACGTAGATAGGTACTCAGTAAAGGATTTAAAATATTCTTCTCTCGATAATTGTAGATTTCTTGTACCTACTGTTCTTATAAAATAGTAAATTCTATCTACTAACAACGGCGCTTGGCCATATCAATACATTAAGGCATCTAGTATAAAACACGGTCTACAGTTTGGTCGAGTTATCTTACATAATTCATAGGCAATAAGTAACTAAAGTTTACTGACAGTAATTATAGAGCTAAGTTTTCTAAGTATTAAGTACCAATGCGTGGTCGCATATACTTTGTGGCACAAAATCGTTTGGAGCAAGCACTTCCTAAATTCAGCCGCTTGCTCGTTTGGTGTGACAAACTAGAAAATATAAAACTAAATTACTTACATAAATTATTATTTTAGGGATTATTTTGCGGTTAATTAACGTTTTACCTTTTTTAATACCTAATTTCTTCAAATATTACCTACCCACCAATGGGGCTGTGTCCCAAAAAATGCAGCAGTTAGGTAAATTAAGTAAGGCCTGACAACCGAAATCCATGCTCATAAAAAACGAAACTTAATCGCGAAATAATCCGTGTATCTCTAATTTCATTGTATGTACTTTCTTGTAAAACCTATAACGATAAACAATTTGGTGGTTATGGCAGAGGTCCAGCCGTTACAGCTCTTCGTGCTTCGCGGGTTGCTTGTCACTTATGTAGTACGTCGTCTCGGGTAGGGAGACCCCGTAGTCGGAGGTCGCGAGCGCGTGGTAGCGAGACCGCAGGAGATGTGCGGCCGCCTTCGGTTGCCGGTTACGGGTGAATATACCCTTCTTGTTGCCACCCACGCGAGTTATCGCTGCAATTGGAATTAATGTTTTAGAACTAGCATCAACACAAATCAGAACAAATCAAAAGTTCAGTCTATGCAAGAAAAGATGCATCGGTCTTTTTCGTTCATGCTTTAACTAGGACATTGTCGCGACATGGTGACGAGGCTTCACTAAACTGTGCACCAACGAAGATCCATTTATCATCAATTCATAGATATGTTTGAAATTGAAGAAGACCAAGAGTCGTATTTTGCGATAAAGGAATGATGCTATTATTTTATTGTCCAGTGGAATTTTGTAACCATGCAAATTCAGTTCATTCCGTCTTGCAAACACCATGCATCCTGATCACAGGCATTACAAGTTACACACCATCACCCTAGTTAAAAATTCATCATTCAATAGTATCATCATAAGGAAGGATCGTAGTCGCTTACAGCGCAACCACTTGATGTGTCGTATGTGTGGCTGCAGGCGGTCTCGACGACGCTGAGGGCCTTTGCCTACCCTCCCTAAGTAAGAACAAGCCAATCACAATACTATCTGTGAAACTGTTTAACTTTCTCCCAGCTCATTCTTAGGCAAGCAGTTACAAAATGAAAAAAGAAAACAATGAAGGTTGAAAGTATTGTTAAATGTCAACACCACTGGAAGAAATGTTTTTCGTGTTGATCTGATAGCGACAAATCTAGAAAAGACGTCCAAGTTTTTAGAAATTTTATTTTGGTGTTGGAAAGCAGAGTAGGCACGATGAAACGAAGGTCGATTCTATCCACCATGGTTACCTATACAAAAGAACGGTCCCTTAAGAATCCTCCCTTTATACCTCTAAGGTTCCAACAAATCAATTTTTCATTGCAAAGTTGTAAAATAACTGTATGGTATTGATACATGTAACCTAACCTAACCTAACCTATAACATACCATATTGTGTACCTAATGTGTAATACTTACACTGTGGGGTCTTGAAGTCAGCAAAGTTCCAGATGAACTCTCCGGCGAAGAAGCCTGCCTTCCGCAGGTGATCGAACGCCTTGAAGTGTTCTGAGATCAGCACGCACTGGTACTCCTCCGACCAGATGTATTCAGGATACTGAACACAATAAAGTTATGTATGAATACTTAAAAACAAATTGCTAAGCGAAAATAGTGAGCAATGTGACGAAATGATGAGCAGTCAAGGAATCTTACACTTGGCAATAGAAATGGCAACGAGTGTAATTGCTAAATCAGTTTTGCCGAGCAATGTGACTCAAGGTCTGGTGGTAGTAGTAGTAGTGTTGGCACTGGTAAGGCTAGAAAATATTATACTACAAGCTGCAGTACTTTCTTAAGTCAAGACACCTCTGCTGACGGACGGCAACAGGAACATACAAACAGGGAATCTTTAGGAACCCAATAGTCTAAAATCTTTAATGAACAGGCCTTTACAGAGAGTCAGTGGTAGGTACAGTTACAGGCTAATATGACTGTCTACGATAGACTTACCAGGTGCAGTCCCTCGATGGTGTCGGCTCCGTACTCGGTCATGATGATGGGCTTGTTGTTGATGCGGTGCCAGTTGGTGGCCTCTTCGACCACGTTGTTGGTGATCTGCGCCGTCTGGCCGGGATTCGCGTACCACCCGTTGTAGCGGTTGAAGCTGATCACGTCCAAGTGACGACCCTGATATACGAGAAATTTGTTTTGATATAACATTTTTAATAACTGTAAAGTCAGGGAAATTAATTGTTTAGCAAAATGACTACCAATTTAAACTGTCCGTATATTTGAAAAATATGTGATAAAACAGTATTTTTATACTCACGGATTTGTCACCGGTAGCGCCGGCAGAAATAGCGATAGTGACTGGCCTTGAGAGATCCATCGATTTAACGTGGCGCACCACTGCTCTGAAAGGGTTAAATGAAATGAATCAACAAAATTTACATATCTACTTGGATATTACCTAGTGGATTTAGAAATCTTTAATTGAAACGAGTTCATCCGGCGACACTATATACATCAGCCAACATAAAATCTATAATAGCCGATAAGTTCCTTCAAGCCGTGTATTCAATAGAGTTTAATATAGGACAAAGACTCCGCGGAGTATCACGCGTCCCCAGAGATATCGCGTGACGCTGTCGCCCGACTTCGCACAACATGTCTGGCGACCTCGCGTGACCTCTGTCGCCACGATCGATACCGCCATTATGTTCAGTCGAGGCACGAAAGTTGCCGAGTTTTAACGTGTTTGCGATAAGTTTGTGCAACAATGTGGACAAATGATGTAGTTTTGCGACTTATAGACCTTTTTCGGTCTTACGAGTGTTTATGGGATACAGCGAATAATGATTACAAGAATAAAAACAAGAAACGTGCGTCATGGGAAGAAATTTCACAAAAAATGAACATGCCAAGAGAGGTTGTTGAAACGAAAATTCATAATTTACGGTCCCAATTCATAAGAGAAAGAAAAAAAGTCCATGCATCGAAAAAAGCAGGCAGCGGTACTGAAGATGTGAAGCATAGCAATTGGTTTGCGTACGAGTCGCTAATGTTTTTATTAAAGGGAGAAACTATGGCGATGGATACATTATTAGAATCAGTAAGTTTTATGTTAATTCAATTCCACAGTTCAAAACATTGTTTTCATGAGCATAATTATGTCATCTCTCATTAAACATCCAACAATACCGAATAATAATTGATGATATTAGTAGATTATGAAATTGATACGTAATAGGGTTATTACGTAAGCGAGGTTTATCTCACGAGTGTTTTTGGATAAGTGCAGTTTCATGCACTACTATATCTAAACTCGTGCTATTATATCAAAAACGCAATGAAATAACGTAAATAAGGCGCCCAAAAATCCAACAATAAACTGCGGGGGTAAGCGCTACCCAACAGCAACCGATCAGCTGTTGCAATAAAGCGCCGCCATTTTATGCCACAGATCATATAGAAACAGTGAATGGACTCATTTAAGGGGGAAGCGCTAAGGTAGCCCGCGAAATTCAAATTTTCTTACGATTTTTGCGATTTCCAACTCAGTGTCTGGGTGTATGTTGATTGAAATATGATTCGCGACCGTAACAAATATGAGTTTACAGAATTATAATCATTAAAGTCATCAATACATCAATTCATAAGACTCCGCGGAGTATCACGCGTCGTTTGTTTCATAGTCATTCTAAGACCAAGTAAGTCTATTGAATGACTTTTTTTATGAAATCTTAACATTTCAGGATTATACTAACTTAAGGAATTGTATTACTAATTCTAATATTATAATTCTATAAATACATATTTGTTACGGTCGCGTATCATACTTTGATCAACATACACCCAGACACTGAGCTGCAAATCGCAAAAATTGTAAGAAAATTTGAATTTCGCGGGCTACCTTAGCGCTTCCCCCTTAATGGACTTGACCATACGTAGATTTTTTTTATTGTTGAAATCTGTATTTGTTTTATCTATTTAATTGACACATTATTATTAACCATCATTCAACTATAATATCACTATTAGGTTGCGTAATTTAATTATTTAAGTATTAGACAACAACTAAAACCTATGCCATGCCTATATGCCTATGCTAGACTGCCTCGTTGGTCTATTGATCGCAAGCGCTGCTGCTGAGTATGATGTCCTGGGTTCGTTTCCCAGGTCGGGCAAAGTGTTAAATATTGGGTTTTTCTGTCTGGAATTTCTCAGTAGCAGCCCGGAGTCTGGATTTGTACCCGGTTGATGGCAATAAGCTCACCCCCTATTACATGGGACTTAAACAGAACTGGCGAAATGTGGGTGTACTATAGGTACACCTCTGCCCAACCCTTCGTGAAAGGAAGGAGTGATGTTATGTTATGTAAAACCTATGAATTGAAAACTCATTGTTAGAGCTGTACTTTAATAGAAATGAAAGTTATTTTAAAGCATTATTTTGTAAGGGAAAGTGTGCATTTTATTAGAGTTGCACGTGGATAAAGTCTGTCATATGGGTACTATTTTTACCCGACTACTGTCCGGATGGTTATGACTTTAACTGGCTATGTATGTATGTTCATCTGTACCCTCATTTCATAATTATAACTTTACGATATGAGAGTAGGTAAATATATTATAGGTAGGTATACAGTTTACTGTTTAGTAGTATACAGTAATGTATTTCGGTCTCGGCGACGGGAGTATTGGATCGAAACTCAAACTTAACTCAAAGCATTTATCTCAATTAAACCATTTACAGGCAATTGTGAAGGAGTCGGTCAGTCAGAAATTTGAATCTAGTTGCTCATTCCAAAGCGTAGTAGGTACCTATTGTAGCGAAAAAAAAAATAAAAAGACGGAAGATTCACTTTTCTGCTACGACACGTTTAATTTTGTTTTTAAAATAAAAATAGAAAATAACATTAAAAGGTAAAAAAAATGAATATTATAGTATAAAAAAATTGAAGGTTGAGTTGTGTGAAGGGAATAAAATAGAGAACTTTGGTCCGATAGGTACGCGAATAACGAACGAGAAAATAAACGTACTATCTAGTCGATTGCAATCACTAATAAGTAACGCTACCAAAACATATCGTTATGAAAAAAAATCAGAGAACCAAGGTATCTCGCATTTTACATATTTGAAAATAAAATTAAGTAGTTAATGAATTAAAAAAATCTGCAGAGGATTACTATCTACACTATTAAATCAGAACGTAAAATATCATAAAAAAAACCGTGGCATAAGTAATTGCGTCCGGCGAGGTGACGTAGACTGTAGGTTGTCGCAGTTCTTTGTTCAGGAACTGGCGTTGTTTGCGAGACCTTCAGCGGTCAAAATGCGGTCCAACTCTCGACGTTGGCCAAGGACGTCCAGCGTAATTTTAGGCCAAAACCTGGAGGCCGAAAGGCGGCCTGTTCAAAGCTGTTCAATCCTAAGACAAAATGAATTAGGGTTAGACCAGCGTGATCAGACTGAACTTCCGATTGAGGAAAACTGTTAAAAGATACGTACCAGAAAAAATAAAGATGAATGGTTAGACTCGTACTTAATATACCATTCTCGATATAGTTTTGCCATAAGGTATCAATAGGACGGCAGGGATAGTGTGGTTCACTTGAAAAAAACTCGTTAATTTTCCACAAACTGGGTCCGTATCAATTGATTCAACTTTTGCAACTAAGAAAAAAATGGGGACCCATCTGTCAGAAGAAAAATAATTCGAACCACGAAATAAAAAGATAAAAATCGACCAGGCTCAAATACAAACGGAAAAAAGGTTGATTATAAAGAACCAAAAAGTTTTGACATGCAGAGTTATGCTGCACTATGTAGAAGAACGGGCAAGAAACTCCATGGACACTCTTTTAAATTATTTTGTTACAAAAATATCAGTTACATCATTAATGTTGAATTTATAAATAATTATAACATATAAATGTGAGAACTATGTAAAAAAGACGTACCTACACGTTAAAAGCGTCCAGAGTACAGCAAACAGAAACAAAAAAAAAAAACAAAAAAAAAAGTAATAATTAAACAAGCCGTGGCAGCTACGAGATGACCAGTCCCAACTAACGGCGCCCGTGCACGAACATGATGCTTGGGTCAGCACCATTCAGCTCAACCACTTTAAAAGGAGCTAAATGATCCAACACACGCGCCACCATCAAGGAGGCATTTTTATCTGCGATGTAAATGAGACGAAATTCATTAAATAAGATGAGGGATCCCAACTTATAATATGAATTTCGTCTCATTCAGCTGAAGTATGTGGGGAGGTATTTTGTAATATTTTAAATAGTACCCCATGAAAGAGTTAACTTTAGCCAGTCTAAAACCTGGTTGAACTAATTAGGTCCCTATATCTAGTAGGTGCTATAATTATGTCTTTCACCTATTTTACTAAAATGATCATTGAGGTTAAATAGACGTAATTTTTTTCTTACGTACATGATGTTTTCATAGATATATTGACAAGGTACCGTCATGATGTTAATATCCTTAAAGAGTTCCCCATAGAGAAAAGCGTCTGCGGAGATTATACATGGCTCTGATGGTTCTTTTCTGCAGAATAAAAAGGACGAGAGACATGGTGGATATTAGCTCGTATTATTACGAAAATCTTAAGTTCCAATACTCCGGGCCTTCGCAAAAACCTCCTAGAATTTTGGCAAAAAAACAAATTTTCCAATTATCTTGCGACATATACCTAATATTACGTACATAAGTATATAAACTCACGCCTTCATCCCACGGGGGTAGGTAGAAACTACAGAACGCCACCTGCTACGATCCTTACATACTCTTTTTACCTCGTTTACGTTCATATCTGGTCATACACGCACGCCGGTTGCAAGTACCTACTACGCACCTGACCTTTCTGAAGAATATCATCAATAAAGTCACTATATGTCCTCCTAGGGCGTCCCCTCCCGGCGTTTCCACTCACATCTGCCTTGTACATACCTTTTGTTAGTCGCCTTTCATTCATCCTCCAACCACCAAACCATCTAAGTATAGTCTCTTCTAAATTTTTGTCACTACATCTACTTTCAGACCGCACCGTTGACTTATCACATCATTCAATTTTTTTCTCGTTCATTCTTTTTTTTTTCTTGGCTTAAATATTAATTTATGACGATTTAATTGACTGTAGTATTAGTAATCTCAACTTAAAACATACTGAAAATACCGACATACACACAAATATAGGCAGATAGTTCACTCGTCTGTAGAGTTTTGTATCTCATGTTTGTATCTGAATTCTTATTATTAATCATTTTTTACAGACAAACAAACAAGATTCACAATCTTCAAACACGTCAGAATTCGAAATAAATGACGACATTGCGGATCCACTGCAGATTAAAAACACACAAGATCTAATAGCAAAATTGGGGAATAAGTCAAGAAAAAGAACTAGTGAAGATAAACTAAACGAATTCTCTAAAAAGAAGATGGACAAACAAGTGATAAGGGATGAGTTTGACATTTACGCGGAATATGTAGCTTCTGAACTACGAAACATAAAATCAGAAGAAGAGGTCATTATGGCGAAAAGCTTCATAAATGATGTGTTACTGGAAGCAAGGCTGCGGTCCATCAGTCAGTCAGCTACAAATTCGCGATTGCTGCATTATGATGACGATGACAACCATATTGAGTGTTCATTGCCCGATTCAGCTCAACAGGACGAAAATAGCAGGTATCAAATAAAAGTTGAATCTTTGGAATAAACGTTTTTCTAATTTCTGTAATGTACTTAAACATTTCATTAAAACATCTGGATGTCTTTGCAGGTTTTTATTTTTAACACGGACTTCCGAAACTATACCTACATAATAATATATTTTTCACTTGTTGTGTTACTATTATTATAAAAATTTGGTATTTCGGTCGGTTGTTATTTGTCTGTAAAAGTATTTACATATACTTTATCTCGTATGTGCCTGCTTTTACGAATTTGTGAAGTAATGATGACATCGTCCATTTAGAAAAGTATAATAAGCTACCTTACGTACAAGAAAGCTATTTTCTGTCGATAAAAAAAATAAGCATGTAAATCTGCCCAGAGAACTCGAAGGTCGAGAGACAAGATGTCCTGTGAAGTCGGGTGCTGAAGCTCGTGTCGCGCAAAAATTGTTCCCTATTGAATACATGGCTAACGTGGCTATGTCCAGCAGTGGACTGCTATAGGGTGAAGATGGTGAACAAATAACAATAATGTCTTATGTCTCTCCATGATTTTAATGCATAATTTCTTCTACGAGCTAATTTTCCTTTGATAAATGGTTAGTTGCCTTCTCCGGCCAATATTGCGTAAACGCATCTATGGAGAAGGCAACACATATGGAATATTGGAAAGCTATGGAGATACCTTTGCCCAGAACTGCGACAGTGAAGGATAAAAAGAAAAAAAAAGTTGTATCTGTCTCAGTAAAGTTGCTATAGTACTTACTCGAAATATCTGTCGGCCAACTTGTTGGCGGACCGAGGCTCGTTGGAGATCGACCACATGATCACGCTCGGGTGGTTCTTGTCGCGTCGGATCAGCTCCGTGAGCGACTGCTTGTGTTTCGACAACAACGTATCGGAGAAGCCACTGCGACATAAGAAATAGCTATGAATCAGTAGCAGGATTCGTACAGTTTTCCATGATATACGAGTAATTTGTTTTGGCGCCCAAAGTGGAACAATTTTTTCATGAAATCAATTGTTCATCAACATACGAAAAAAAAAAATCATGAAATAATTTGTTAATTCCAAATTATTTGCAACAAAAACATAACCGGGCTTTACAGTCAATTTTCACTCATAACTTACTCAGTATCAACGCTGGGACACTCGTCGATGATCATGATACCATATTCGTCAGCCAGCTGGTAGATCTCCTCGGCGTAAGGATAATGGGAGGTCCTGAACGCGTTAGCGCCCAACCATTTGATGAGGTTGAAGTTCTTCACCCACAGCACTGGATCCCAGCCTTTGCCTCTTAGCTTAAGAACAGAAGATTTGATTACAATGTAAAATGGAAAAAATGCAGAGAAAGATTAAGTTAGTAAATTTTTTGAATTCATAAATTAATCATTGTCTTGACGACAATATATCCATTGAATACCTCAAAACAGAATACAGATTCCAGTGAATCATTTTAATTTCTGAAGGTTTTTTTTTGCTATACAAAAGCTGAAGGGACTGTACTTCTAATTCATGCAAATTACAAACGAAACTTATCAACACTAAAATTAAGAAAGTCGTAGAAGCATAAATTAAAATTGACTTACATCAGAATCTTCATGCATGCCGAATCCTTTCAAGTAGAGAGGCTTCTCGTTCAAGTAGATTGTAGTGTTGGACCACGTGACTGTCCTGATGCCGATCTTCTGATTGTAGGTGTCGATCACCTCACCCTGGGGACCTATGAGCGATGCCTGGCGAGAACAGATTTATAACTGGTTTTAATAAACAACAAAAAATTTTTAATACACTTATGGTCAGTGCACTTTATATTAATTACTGATTATGGCTGCGTTCTAATGCAGTTTTCAGTCAGACAGCACTTGGCAGACAGATTAGTACAATAATAACCGGCCAAGTGTGTGTCGGACCACGCACAATGTAGGGTTCCGTAGTTGGGATGAATTTATCTCAAGAACAAACTTAACAGGTTCACGCGCGGTAAACGAGACACAAAAGAAGTTTTATTGTTATGACTGCTATAGCCGTATAGTGTCATCCGTATATTGTCGACACAAACTTAAAGCTTAATATTTCGCAAACAGATCCCTGAATCGAAAAATCGTTTCACACACATAAACGCGTGTTACGCCCTCTTTTAAAATGCTTTTATTTGAAAACTATTCGTCTGTTATTTCCAATCGGAATAAAATTATTTTTAACTTTTTAGTTCTTTTTATTAACAACTAATAAAAGCTTATTAAAAAAAAATCTTTCGTTTATTTATGTTTTACTTTTTAGTACACAGACACTGGATTCAGGGGCCAGAATCCTTCTCAAAACGAATCAAACGAGCCCAAACTCGATGAGGTTGCGTCGTTTTGTTACAGAGTTCCCAGGGCAACCTTCCGGCTCCATCATCAGACCCTGAATATCGTCTAGAACCAGAGTCCTTGTTAAGACGATTCAAACGAGTCCAAACCAGATGGGGTTGGTCCTTTTTTTTACAGAGTTCTCATGGCCACATTCCGGCTCCATCATCAGATCAGCTCCATATTATCATAATATTGCACTATCAACCGAATTAGGTATATATGCATAAAAAATTTCATCCGAATCGGAAACTGGGAAGTGGGTCTTTAACTTGCATGATATCATTACAGACAGACAGACACCGGGACAGGTGAAACTAAATAAAAGCTTGTAATCAATCAATCAATCTAATAAATAATAAAAAAATTAAGCATCTTTTTATCGACGGTAAATGATTTTAAGATAGATTCGATAGTAAATAACAGGTAGGGCAAAAGTAATGTCATAATGTGAATGTGCCATATTTTTTCCAAATGGCGTCATAATGCCATTGTGATATGATACTTATGTTGTAGACAAATAGAGAATTAGTTGACAATGCAATGGAGCGATACACACAGTCACACAGCTCAGGTAACGATGTAGATTTTGAAACACCAATTTCCGGGCCGTGTGATTTCCCATTATGGCGATTTGAACGGGCCGGCCAGATCGCCAGATCCAACGGCGCCAGATTTGGGGCTTTTTGAAATCTCGCTTTTACCGCAACAAACCACAAACCTTGCAAGTCTTGAAAGCCAACATTGAAGAAGAAATCACGAATTTGGAGGATGTTTTGCGAGCAACAATTCAAAATGCCGTAAAACGAGCACAAATGTGCATTCACTCTGGAGGTAAGACCACCTCCAGAGTGAATGCAGATTTGTGCTCGTTTTACGGCATTTTGACCGATATAATTTTTTCAACTTTATGTCCTAAATTTTTACATTTTTTAAATAAACTTTCCGTGAAAACAATTTTTGTCATTTTCAACCAAATGAGCCAATTCACATTATGACATTACTTTTGCGCCACCTTGTGCTAACGCTGCGCTGTATCTTCTTAAAAATAAGCCCGAACTCACACAGGTTAATTTTGATTTAAAATTAGATGCTGCAATATTTTACCTTAATAGTGTACAAATATCCAGGGTCGGGGTGCATGAGGTAGGGCCACCAGAAGTTGGCATTGCCGATCTCCAGCAGTCCCGCGCATTCATTGTAGCCTGTCACTTGCGTATCATTCTTGTCGAACACTTGCACTAAGCACCGAACCTTGTCTGAAGTTGAGCCTTTCTGTGTCACATTGTATACTATGAAACCTGGAATTTAAGATAGGTACATAATCTATTACGGTTTTCAGAACAAAAAGTGAATATGACCGCGATTATCGATTATTCACGCGACGATCGCTTTTGAATAGGACGCGGGGTAAAGCTGCGTTCTAACTGAAACCGATCGTCGCGCGAATACGCGATTAAGCGATCGTTAACCTGAAAAATGACGTACCTACATACACGACTTGATTGTACTTGACTACCTCTACATTACATTATTACACATACATACATACAGGGTGTAAGGGACAGCCCTCCGCAAACTAAGAGGGTGAATTCAGCTCCTTATTTTGAATCATAATCCACCGAAAATATTCTCAGGAATTTTTTAATTTTTTTCGTATTTTCAGTTACTATTCCTTTATTTCAATGTAAAATTACATTATCTGTACGCAGCACTCCATTTATGTACTCGTAAATAAAATAGCTAAAATAAAAAAATCAGCAACGGATGTTGAAATACTCGGCGACCGAAGGCTCGCTGCGCTGCCGTTCGCTACGCGCGTTTTGTCACGGTAACGATACATTGCGTGTGAGGTAATAAAACAAACCAGGATTATTGGATTCCCGTAACGTTCCTGAAATAATTTCATGAACATCACTTCATGATCATTTCATGATCATTACTGGTCATCTTTGTATGATATATTGAATTCACCCCATCAGTCTGCGGAGGGCTGTCCCTTACATCCTGTATACATATTATAAATTAAAGTCGCATTTCGTGTCTGTCTGTGTGACCGCGTTTTTTTCTACACTGCGCCACGGCTTTTGGTGCGGTTTTCACCATCATTTAGACTCTAAACTTTCCGCAACAAATTAATTCTCTAAATTTTAGAGAATTAATTTGTTGCGGAAAGTTTACGTGTATAATACATTGACATTAAACTTACATGAAATAAAGAAATCTCGATGTTTTGGTCAAGCCGAAAAACATTGCGAAGCAGTGGAGTATCGCTAGTAATATAACAATATGTATCAGGTTGGCACAAAAGTAATGAGACACTTGGTTTACGTTTTATATTTTTTATTTATTACAATACAAAAAGCTAAGTCAATGATGTAATCACCATTAGCATCTAAGACTTCTTGCCAACGATCCGGAAAAGTTTGGATGCCGTTCGCCCAGAACTCTGATGGCTATGCCTCGAAAAAGTTGTTCAACTCCGCCTCTACATCCGAGAATTCATTAAATTGTCTACCCCGCAAATGTTGTTTCAGGTCTCTAAACAAATGATAATCTGATAGGGCGAGGTCTGAGGAATAAGATAGGTGGGGTATCGTCTCCCAGCCCAAGTTCTACAACTGTTGGCGAACGGCAGATGCGACGTGAGGCCGAGCGTTATCGTGTAGTAAAACTACATTGACTCGTCTTCGTCGTTTTTTCTTGATAGCAGTAGATAGTTTGGTGAGCTGGGTTGAATATTTGTCAGCGTTTATAATTTCACTGTGTAATAGTTCATAAAACAGCATGCCTTGTGCGTCCCAGAAACAGCAAAGTAGAACTTTTAAGCGGTTCTTTTGACTCAGCTTCGGTTGAGTTGGTGGCGTTTCTTCTCGAAACAGCCAAAAAGCACGACGTGTATCGTTCTCGCAATAAATCCATAATTCATCTCCAGTAACTAGATCAGACATAAACTTTACGTCGGGGTCGCAGCAAAAGTGATTGATAGATAGCGACACGGACTGCACGACTGGCGTCTGTAAGGATGTGCGGTACCCACCGCGCCAAAACTTTTCGATACCCAAGCTCATGCAGATGGTATTCCACGCTGTGGTGACTGTAGTTAAGTGCTTCCGCTAATTCACGAGTGGTAGCATCCGGATTCGACTGCAGTTCGCGGCGTAAATCGTCACCATTCACTGCGGATGGTCGTCCTGAGAGTGGCTGACTTTCAAGGCTCCTGTCTCCTGATTTAAAACGGTCAAACCATCGGGACACCGTCGCATGGCTTTTACTTCCAGCGCCCAATGCAGTGTTGATATTGTCAGCCGCAGCCCGCGCACTGTGGCCTAACAAGTACTCATATAAGTATAGTGTTCGAACTTGTCGCTCGTCCATTTTTCTTCAAACTGACTAAACCGATCGCGAGGGCGGCTTTATATACCCCCACATTACAAGTACCTAGAATGTTCTACAACATTCTAGAATATTATCGAAAACAATTAACTTGAAAAAGAAAATGTAAAGAGTTTTGTAGTGTCTCATTACTTTTGTGCCAACCTGATATATTTATTCACGATTGTGTTCTCAAGAGTCACAGAATCAAAATACGGTCTTTAGTAATTAATCATTTTACTAATGGCATTAACAACTATCTATCATTTCATCAATTAGCGGCGAATATAGTATGATATTATATTGGTAATTGCGACTAAAAGATCCGTCAAAGTACCTGTTAGTCCTTGGATGTCAGTGTTGACTATGAGGTCATCAATGTACACTTGAGGTGTAGAGTAGAGGAACACGGTGCGGTGGATGCCAGCGTAGTTGTAAAAGTCAAACGTGTACTGTTGCTCTTGACGAATTTTGTTTGGACTACGGCGGAAAAGAAAATGTAATAGTCTCAGTTTCTGAAAGCCTGATCACGTTTCTGGATTAGATCGATTAGTACAGTTTGACAACGTTCAAACGTTTCCATCGTTTATTTTCGGAAACACAAACTTTGCCGAATTAAATATGACTGGTCCAATGACGGAATTAGTGCGTCAAATAATTTAGATGGAAAAAAAATCAATGTCTATTGGACGATAGTAACATTTTATTTGCTATTTCCGGTTTCTCCGAAGATAAACGATGGAACCTTCGATCGTTGTCAAACTGTACCTAATCAAAATAATAACCACTAATAGTTACATTATATGAGATGTTACAATAAATCAAGAGCTTCCGGAAAACGGTGACATGAAATCTACTAAAGCTACAGAATTCCTTTATACTCGTAGCAACATTTATTCATTACGTTTCGATTGTGTGTTGATCGTATATGACGAATATTGTTTTAACATGATTCATTAAAACTTAAAACATTTCCTTTTTTGACAAAGATCTTTTTATCTTTGTCAAAAAGGGAAATGTTTTAAGTTTATAATATGGACGAAATACCCAGAATGCTTTGGTATGCTGTTTTTAGACCGTTATTGTAAACAATCTTTGTTGTTTATGCATGAGCCGGTGCACAAATGTCGGCAAATCTTATTCGGCATCCGGGAGAATATAAAAGTTTTATGATATTTATTTAGGTACATTTGCATTTCTGGCTGAGTAAATTAACGACTGTGCAAGTAAATCTTTGTACCTAATACATCGAGAATTCTAGAGTCTCCCATGTTATGTAGGTAGACAAGAGTGTTCCTACCTATTATTAATGCAAATAAAACTAACTAAGCTAAACATTTGACTTCACTTTGGTAAAGAGACGCGAGTCTTCGCCATTCGGTCTTGAGCAACTTCGGTTGAAATTCCTCAGAAATCGGACATAAGAAAGAAATTTTATCAATGGAGCAATACCTCCTTTAGTCTATTTCGATTTAATATAAGTGAGAGTAGAATACTTTCAAATTCAGCCCGTATTTCCCGAAAACGTACACAACGGGATAAATGCCTAAGCATTTAAGTTGACGATGGAGTACACTTACCCGACATAAATGCTTTTGACGACGCCCTGAGGCACGGTGTCGCTGAGCAGCGTGTTGTCAACCACCACAGTCAGCAGGTTACTGCTGTTGAAGCTGACCACGTCCGTAATTTCCTTCTCGAACGGCAGGTGACCGATCTCATGGTACATCACCGACTTGCCGTTTACGAACTGAAAGCAAGTGTTATGAATGAGGAACATTGCCGAAATTCAAAGAAATGAAAGAAGTTACTAATTATTTGCAAGGCAAGTGATGTGCAGGGCAGGTAAAGGAGAATGTTTAGAGTCGGTACAAAATTACATGAATCATCACTTTCGTCTAATATTGACCTCACAGAGTGTATGGTAACCGCCAGGGTGTTAGCAGCACTTTACAGTGACACACTGAAACACGCCGTTTACCAAAAAAGATTTTGGCAGAGTTGTATTCAGAGTTGTGCTCAATGAGGCTCTAAGCTGAAAACTTCTATCACTAATCGAGAGCATCATTTGCAAGCTCATTATCATTTCCGCCTTCCGTAATGCGCCTTACCAGACATCCATGGGAAGAAAACTTACTTACTCCTTACCTATACTTGATACAATATGTCGTTTCAGATACTTGTCTTATTCTATTATATTTATAGCAACGGTAAACAACAACGGGACGTAATAGACAGAATGTCTGCGATGACTTTTGCAATAGACATTTGTTTTAACAAAGACAAATGAAGATTGAAGGCTTACCACTGCAATTTTGCTGTTAATTTGAGTTGCAAAGCTATTTGTTGACCGTTACATTATACAGAGCTATGTAGGTAGCTATGTGTGTTTAGTATATAAATTAGGTACATAGGTTATTTTTTTAAACTACGTGCCTAAGAATCATAAAATAACTTATTTATTAATTGTTATTAATATTATTATTCAAACATTATTTATCTACTTACGATGTTACTCATCATATTTTTATAAGTAGGTACTTACCTACTTATGTGTATTTTTCCTAGAATCCCTTACGTAACACTAAAAGCTTTAAGCACTTTATTGCTAAAACATGATAGATTTAGATTTACTTCCATAGATATGACTAGCTGTTGCCCGCGGCTTCGTCCGCGTGGATGTCAATACCTCCCTGTTTGAATCGGATTTTGTTCACAATTTCATGGGTTTAAATTTTTTTGCGCGGAACCCTAATTCTTTTTCTAAAATAAAAGTAACCTAAGTACCTTATATCATCAGTTATCTACCAGTGAAAGACCCGTCAAAATAGGTCCAGCCGTTTCGGATATTAGCCGGAACAAACAGACAGACAGACAAAAATGTTAAAAAATGTTTTTTGTTATAAGCACCGTCCATACTTTCAGATGTATTTATTAAAAAGCTGTTATTTTGACATTACAAACAGACACTTCAATTTTATTTATTTGTATAGGTAGTTATTATAGATAATACTAAGTGAGTGTTTACAGATATTGCTCAATACCGCGGTATCTTTGTATCTTTCGCGGTATCAAGCTGTGAGCAAGTTTACAAGTTAGCTAAATGGGTACATTATCGTTACAAAGATAAGAACTATTTTGTTGTTCCACTAACGAAATTAAACTTAGCGGATAGCTGCGTTCCGATTGCGTTAAAACAAATTGTTTGTGGAACAAGTAGGTACTAGAATCAGATTATATTATTGGACAATATATACCCATGTTAGCTTAAAATACATCAATTATCTAAATGAAGAATATATAAAATTGTCGTTATATTACTTATTATGTGCGTGTCAGACCACGCACAATAAAGGGTTCCGTAGTTGGGATGTATTTATCCCAAGAACAAACAACATTGTAGTTGAAAAACATGTTCTCCCATACATTCCAACTGCAAATGTAAGTTTGTACGCACAATATTGAGAGATTTACCATGTTATTTTAAGACCATAGACTTCTTATAGGTTTTCTGTAATCTATAAGTATAGAACTACTTTCTGTATTTTTCTTCAAAACCATAGGCTGCGTAGTTTCGAAGATAAGAGGGGGAATGGTATTACTTTTATTTATTTTCTTAAATAACTTTAAAACTATTTATTTTAAAATTATAATAAATAATTGAAACTCACAGTACGTCCTTTCATTTGATATGTCACAAGGTACAGTTTGCAATTTTTTTATTAAATTTTCTTATTTACCTCCCAAAAGTGACCCCTATACTTATTCAAAAAAAAAAAAAAATATGTTACACGGCAGTGTTTGGGTCACAGAAATTCATAAGTGTACCAAATTTCAACTTAATCGGTCCATTAGATTCGGAGCGAAGTGGCTGTGACAGACAGACACACGTGTGATCATAAAAGGGTTCCGTTTTTACATTCGGATGTACGGAACCCTAAAAATGCTATAATTTTGCTCGGAATATTTAAATAAATGTGTTCTGTTTTAGTACTAGCACATGCCTCAAATTACCATCTGAGAAAATAAAGATAAGCAAAACATTACCAGGATAAGAATACACGGTTAATTTGAACAAAAGCTGGGCGCATTCACCTCACGTGGGTGTCGTAAAAATGTTCCTGCAATACAACGTACGGATACGTACTGTAACATTATGCAGAGGACGTAATTTGAACCCTGTTGAGGGGATTTTATTAGGATTCTCTTATAAATTTACACAGGCTCTATTATTTTGACAATCTGTTTCGTTAAAGTGAGGTCCATATTCCATTTAAAAAGGTTTTGAATCTGAAGGTTGTGAAGCACGTAGATTCTATGACGACAGTTACGATGTGTTTGATAAGGTTTCGTACGCCCGAAGGAAAAAATGGAACCCTTACTCGTTTGTCTGTCACAATCTTTTGCACGGAAGCTAATGGACCGATTAAGTTGAAATTTGGTATACATATGAATTCCTGTGACCCAAAGACGGATGCGTAACGTAAATAAATTAATTTTGAATATGGGGTCACTTTTGGGAGACAAAGTAGAAAATTAAAAGAAAAACGTGTGTGGACGGGGCCCCGTCAGGAACGAAGTTCCTTCTCACTTATGATTTAAAACAAAAGCAAAGACAAAAATGTTCGCTGCTGCTATCTTGGATTAAAATTTTAATCGACTTTAGCACCCTCGAAAACTATGAAAACGACACCCATGAGGAAAAAAAAAATTGCAGCCACCATCTTGGATTTTCATTTTGATCAAATTCACACTTTTAAAAAAGAAGAAAGTTGCATAGAGTCGCATAACATGTATGAACTCTTATGTATGAACGCTTTTTGAACTGACGAAAAAAACAAAAAGGAGGAGTGTAAGACTAAGTAATGGAACGCAATAGGTATTTGTAGTTCTCTGATTCCTGCCGCTTCATGGCGCATGTGAAATGTGTGTCACTTGAACATTAATCTGTGTGTAATCTTTATCAAATATATTAGAAACGAGAATCAAATATCTGTGCTTTATTCCGAAATTCACCTACGTTCTTAAATTGACGCGTACACACAATATATTTCATTTATGTATGACCACGCATAACTTCTTACAGAGTAGTTCGATTTGAACGATTCTTGTTTTATTCGGGAGGGTATACTTCAAAGTTAGTCGCTGAAATGTATTAACTTTGCTTGGGTAGTTTTTGAGTTAGCTTCAATACTCGTATTTTTCCCACTTAGTATATGTGGATGATGTTGTGTTATTGACATCCTGTCACTGTAATTTACAAAGCAGGTAGTGGTATTCGAATTTGTGTGGGGTAGACACCACAACTAATGTAAAAAATAAAAACGTTTTATTAGAAAAAAAAAACACCAACTTCCAAAAAAAAACACTACAAATTGAGAAATAACTTTATTTTCGGAGGTCGACGGCAAAAACGAAAATACAAAACCAAAGACACCGCCTTCCTAAATTAAAGTTATTTTTCACTTTGTAGTGCTTTTTTGGAAGTCGGTTGTTGTTTTTTGTAAATTTTTTTTACCGTAGGTATAGACGATTTCTACCAGTCAACTCCTTTTCTCTTTTTTTTGTTTCGGGGTGGAAAATCCTCATGGATGTCCTCCACTCTGGGGCGGGCGGAGGGGTCTGTCAGACTCTTACTGACTACAAACCACCCCGGTGTTCCATCTCACACCTACGCCGAGGGTCGCGGGAACTTATGATCCTTCCGAAACCCCCGGCTGGTGCCGGCCCGCCACGGCGGGCCTCTCCTCATGTCGAGGAGGGAGTGAGGTGTTTGACTCCCCCCGCGACGTCAAAGAGGGGCGTGCGTAGAACACTACGCGCCGCCACCTCGGGTCCGATGTATGGGGGGCGACGGACGTCCCCGAGTCCGTTGCCCCTGGACCCATTTAGGGGGGCTGGAAGAGGGCGTTGTTCGCCCTCCGCCGACGCCCGGTGCGCCTGCTGCGGGCCGGGTGAGAGGATGTGATCTCGTTCTCCCTTTACGCAGCCTCCTTCTGCGAGATGACTGTCTCGCAGAAGGAAACCACCGCGTCCCAGGACTCCTCACTGCCGACTATCGAATTCACAACAGCCGGCAACGACAGGTCACTGCCTACTCCAGAGATGAGGGCACGGCGCGGCTCCTCCCAAGCGGCACACTCTGCCAGCGTATGCCGCGCCGTGTCCTCCCGACAGCCGACGCAGTGGTGACACCAGGCGTCCGGCTCCCTGTTTATGCGACACAGGTACTTCCCGAAGCATCCATGCCCCGAGAGCACCTGCGTCACCCGAAACGACAGGGAGCTGTGCCTCCTCCCGAGCCAAAGGTCGAGCACCGGCCGGACCGCCTCAATGGTGCCGAGGGGAAGGGCGTGAGAGCCTGTCCCGCCATTCCGCCGACGCTGCTCCATTTGTCGCTGCATTGGCCGCTCACCTCGCGCCTGCATTTCCTCGCGCCACCGATACAATGACGCGAGTAATTTCGCCTCCAGGTCCCAGGGCGGGGATCCGGCCAGTGCGCAAGCCGCCTCGTAGGAGATCGTGCGATACCCCCTGATGACTCGGGCCGTGACCAGCGTGTCGTCCGCATAGCACGTCAGGTCCACGCCCGGCTGGAGTTCGCCCCTCAGCATCCAGTCGTACCCGATGTTACACAGGAGGGGGCCTACGACCGAGCCCTGTGGAACACCGCACGACCACCAGTCAACTCCTACCGCAAGCCATGTTAAAGAATTTCGATCTAAAAAGTTTTACAAACTGTACCGAGTGAGTGACACATTAAATGAAGGGGCTTAACTGTGAGGGTCTCAAATACTTTTTTTATAATTTTAAAATAAATAGTTTTAAAGTTATTTATGAAAATAGATGAAAATTGACCATCCTTACTTACCTCAGCTCCGAAACTACAGAGCCAAAATGTTTGAAAAAAAATACATAAAATAGTTTTAGGTTTATAGATTACAGGAAAACCTATAAGTCTATGGTCTCAGTCTATGGTCTTAAAAAAACATAGTACATCCCTCAATATTGTGCGTACAAACTTACTTCAGTTGGGAATGTATGGGAGAACATTTTCAAGTACAATGTTAAGTTTGTTCTTGGGATAAATTCATCCCAACTAAGATACCTGTCATTGTGCGTGGTCTGACACGCACTTGGCTGGTTTTTTTAAAGTTATGATGACATTGCTCTTGTGTTTGATTTAATTTACATAAAGGTCCATCAAATCAATCGATAATGTTATCATTTAGGTTTCCCAGCCCCAGGGCGAGCTTTCGTCATTATATGTAAATGTTTGGGATTATTTTTAGACGCTCACTAATACATAATTTTAATTGACAGTAATCTTCAGGATGAGTTTTTTCATGGATTTTTTATTTTCATTATTTTGTGTTCGTAGTAATTATAATTTTATCAAAACAACCATCGTTAATGATTGTATCGAAACGATGATTGCGCGCCGATGTCTATGTGTACCTACGTCTGTCTACGAGGTCGCTACGCAGTGTCTACGTGGTCTCTACGCGGGCTAACGCAGCGTCTATGGGGCCTCTACACGGGAGTTGCCGCAACGTCTACGCGCTCTGTACGCTGCCGCTGTGCATACGTTCACCTAACACTTTGGCTATCGCTTAGCGCGAAGTCACTCCTAAATGTGCTAACCAAGTCTGTATAAAGAATATTTTGTTGTCGTGTGTGTCGTGACCATAAAGTGCTATAAGAAATATTAATATTTAAAGGTCTAAGACGGGACCGATGAAATACCGTTTAACCTTATAACAATATCAAGAGCAAAGTTCAGTTTCACATCAATCAAACGAGGGTGGCTTGTCGGAACAATGGACGAAGATGTGGTGAAATAAAACAAAGTGTATGCGAATCACTAAAAGCTTTTGATGTTTCTGTTTTATTTATCATCGTCGGAATCTAAAAAGCTTTTAATTTTGCGTAAATGAGTACTTTAACTCTTTAAAACAATACTGTAATCCTATAGTTCTGCAAAAATTCTTTAAAATTAATTTGGTAGTTTAGCAGTATAAAAGCGTTACTGAAACAAACACTTAAATACTACAACTATTAGAAAAGGCATTACCTAGATGTTCCAACACGAGAACAGGTAAAAAAGCGCCGTCTAATAGAATAAGTATGTATAACATTAAAAATCGTCTTACGAGTTACGAACTTACGTGTTTACGACACAAGAAATAAGAATATTTTGTATCAGTAGATCTATGAAAAAACTTACTGGTTACGCAGCTGGTTACTATCGTGTTTAAGGCGACGATAAACAACTTTTAGATCACGTCTAAACTAATAACATTAATTTCCATAATTTTTAATTTCCTTTCTTGTAATCTTTTAATATTATTAATTGTGTATGGATCGTGATATCTCTATTAAACGATTAGTGTAAACGATATGGAAAAAATTTAAAGTTATAATATGTTTAACGCGGATAAAAACTGAGAATCACGCAAAAACTATCAAGCGTATTTTTATGAATCCTTCACCATTTGAAAGATAATTTAACTATTTACCTTTTAGTATACGTGTTATAATAATATAATACCTTATGTTTTATGTATAATGAATTAATAATGCGTCTAATTTGGGACAGCGCTCCTTGATGGGCGAGTCTTATTACTGGGTGGACGTACGACGTGTAGCGTGAGCTCAGCACAGAACACGCAAGCTATGCACTCAAGGCTGTTGGCATATATCTGCGTCTTGAAATGAAATGGCCTATTATGGCACCAAATTCCAAAAAAAACATATTATTTTAACATTTGGCCTTGCATAACCATATTATCATAAGTTAACATAGGAGTACCTTTTTTAAAAAAACTGTTACAGTTAAGATTAATCATCCTAATACAAATCTGAGTTTCCTGGGCTACTTGGTATGTTTATTGTCAATGTCAAACCATGTATCCACACACGGCAAACCTGGGTCCTATAAATCAATGTCATTGTCCTTATAAATCTCGGGTTGCGTTTCCATTTAGTTTAAATGTGAACTTAATCCCGTAGGTGTCTGTACCGCTGAATGATTTGTATCTGTTTATATTAGCCAGATTTGTGCCCGTCGACCCATATTCTGGAGACATTGTCCTGTAAATTGCGCATTTATACGAGACTTTATAGTACTTCTTACTAAGTCGCCTCGTGGTTGATTTACAAATCATTGTAAACGTAATGAGATATTGCATAAAGAGCAGTAAGTTTCTGATGCTTGACATTATTTAGGTGCTGTATCTACAAGTATAACGTATGTAGAATGAATCACCGTGTCAGTGATTTACAACTTGACTAGAATTTCTACTCGGAACACATTTAAATAGCTTATTTTGACCTAGAGAAATGCTGGGTTGATTGAGCAGGATAATTACTATTAGCGATAGAATATCGTATGAATTGCGGATATGATCAAAGTTGATTCAATGATTCCTACTTATTTCGTTCATAGGAGAATATTTGCAAAAGAATGCGTCTCTTTATTACCAGATTTCTTTGTCCAATTCAACAACGCTTACGGAAGGTGGCCCCACCTTCGCTGGGTCTTATTATTTCTCTGGATCAGCGTAATTTACATATGTACTTATTTTTCTTATTGCAATGTTCAATTTATTTAACCTTTCCCAGAACTGTGGTTCTGGGAAAGGTTAAATTGCAATAAGAACTTGAGAAGGACAAGTCCACTAGACAAGTCGGTCGGCAGGAAGCTGATTGAGTAATGTCAGTTAAGTGAGGTCAGTGATTCTTATTGCCCTCTAGTACAATTGGCGTATGAATGACGACCGTCTACATTTCTACAACATTTAAAGCGCTAAGACGCTATAGGTACCGCACAGGCTAACTTATGTCTTTGCTTAATATTATAAATTGCAAATTACTGAATTAGTATTAATAGAAGGAAAGAGAAGGTGCAGCAAAACCTGAAGATGTAGTACCTAAAATAAATGATAAGACTGAAGTAAAGACGACGGAGAAAAACTAAGCAACGAGGTAACACGAAATTATAAAAAAACTATGTTGTCAAAGTATTGATTATGACTGCCTTGGAACCACTGCTGTGATCCCCGACATTCAATCAAAGACAGCTAGCATTTTGTTTCGCTGCAACAGCTCATTTAAACGTTGTCGACAAACGCATCTCATTACATAGTCAGAACTACCGGATTCAAGCGCATCAATCAATCGAATCGACTATACAAATGAGTTAACAAGTTAACAGGTGCACAGAATTTGCATGCAAGCGTTTTGCGTAAAGTAAATAATTGATGGCTTCTTGGTGCCGAAGTAGGTGTGTTTCGTTTTAAATCTATGTTAGTGGTCGGCAGTCGGGTCAAACGAGAGCGAACTCGCGAGACCGGTGTCGCACGATAAATTGTCCAATTACCGACAGTTGTTAGGCCGCCTCGTGACAACGACACCTCTGGCTGGCTACTAAGGCCACTGGTCGGGGCTGGATCCTCCCTTTCTTGTTGTCAAGACCAAGTTTCACCAGTTTGATTTTTTTTCGTGAATTCTGACATATTATTATTTAGCTGTAAGTCTAAGTGCTTCAAGTCTCTCGAGATCATCCTCGATCCAATAATTAAAAATATTAAAATTATATTAAACTTTAACTTGACTGCCTCGTTGGTCTAGTGGTCGCAAGCGCTACTGCTGAACATGAAGTCCTGGGTTCGATTGCCAGGTCGGGCAGTGTTATTGGGTTTTTCTATCTGGAATTTCTCAGTAGCAGCCCGCAGTCTGGATTTGTGCCCGGTAGATGGCAATAGGCTCGCTCCCTATTACATGGTACTTAACTGGCGAAATGTGGGTGTTACTATAGGTACACCTCTGCCTAACCCTTCCGGGAAACAAGGCGTGATGTTATATGTTATGTTATTAAACTTTAACATACAGATCTATATAATTATATTTTCGATATAACACCATCTAACCATGTTATTAAATTATACCTACTTGACTACTTTTGTATTATTAAGATTATATTTTCTTATTAGAATGAGACATTGCCTAAGTTTCTCATTTTATACGCTATCAAAAGCAGATAAGAAATTATTTCATCACCTGTATTAAATTAATTGCAAAGACAAAGAGATTTTAATTGTTATACACGTCCGAAGGTCGATTACTCGTAAATGATATCTCTGGGAATATCATTTAGTCTGTATGAAATCTAGAAATAAGAATGTCCTAATTTCCAAGCTTCCATAAGAAGCACTCATACATAAATGACGTTAAAGTATGGTAACAAATAACTTAGGTCCGTAGCCAACCGTACAGGGAGCTGAGCAACTGTTTAAAATTCAACACTTCTTTGGGCATGGATTTTCTCAAGAAGGATGTATCTTAAAGATGAAATAGCGAATGTATAAACTGTTTATATGCTAATCGTGAGAACCGCGGCTCTCCACAGCGTCCGTTTAACGCAGCTCCTTTGAATCAACAATGTTCGCACACGCTGTATATTTGTTTCTGTGCTCATTTAAATAATGTAAAAGGTACGAGCTAAAAATAACAACAACTACTTTCAATGTATTATCCTCATTCACTGTAATCTAATTTTAACTCACGTGATTCCTGTTTGCTGCTTCTTTACCGGGAGTATTCCCTCTATTGCAACCTGCTCGATGATTCAACTTATTGACTATGACACAATGATTATCTTCGCCATAAACGGACTTGACATTACAGTGTTACTAGAAAGTAATCAGGCTACCTGAGTCAGGTAGGTTTTATAGCCTTTTATATTTCCTGTCTCAAAACAAAATTGCACTGTGATCTTTCTCTATTAACTTCTGAGCCACATGAGTTTTTAGCTAAAATTTGTATAGGTCGTAACCAAGATTAATCTTAAAAGCAGTTAATTAAATCCTAATTTACACAGTAAATTAACCAAACAGCTTTTTATTTTTGTCCTACCTAGTAACTTTGGTTTTCAACTTTGGGGCCAGCCATTGGCTTAAAGTTGATACTAAAACCTGTCATTCCTTCCAGAACTGGTGCTTCGTCTGCTTTAGATTAGTGCCCCACCATGACTTGATGGCATGCAGTAAAGTGTATCCTTTATCATCCAACTCCTTCCTCATAATTTTATTAGAGCCTCACTAAGTACTAACCTGATGTCTGGCAACATTTTTCGTTTCATTCTATCATTACAAGATGGACGTAGACGACTGTCATCGTTGTATGTTTATGGTTACCCACAATGTATTATAAGTAAAAAAAGGTAGGTAGATATTGTGTTATACGCTTTTCGCAAGCGGCACGTCAAAACTTAGCCAGTTAGCCAAGTTACATAATTATTGTCTTGTCTCTTTTCCGCTTCTGATAGTCACGACATCCTTCCACGTGTCATCTAATATAGTATGACATTGTGCCGTTTTTGAAGATCGAATGTTGGGTAGGTAACTTACTAGGTATATACAACGTGTACTGTACAGTACTAATCCATTGAAACATTTTAAAACACGAAGATTAGTAGTTAATAGAAAATTAAAAAATTGCAGTTTTCAAACAAAATAAATAGTAGAATCAACTGCATAAAAAGTAAACACGCTTTATCTACGCAAAGTCACTGACCAACGATGCGGTGCGGGGCGCGGGGCGCGGCGGCGGCAATGTTTACCTATTATTACGGACTCGGATCTACATCATGTTGAAAAATAAGAAAATGAAAAATAATTTTCTGTGGCTAAAGTATTCATTGGATTTGATTGATTTTTTGTATACGGGCAAAGAACATGATTCTCTCTACGTGGTTTAAAGGAATGTCAATCCTCCTGTTACACGTGGTATATGGTTAGATTACGTTAGGTATACCTAAATGCTAAATTGTGTAGACCTTAGTAATGATATAAAACTTGTAGTTCCTAGATCAATTCTTCGTCGTGGAGTGCGCGATTATCGATTGTTTGATCAGGCATCAAACGCAGGTAAACGTGCACTCCTTCAGCGTCTTACGCAAATGTACAATAAACATTTCATAGATATTGATATATTAATGCTAAATAAAAATACTTTGCGAAGTAAAGTTATTAATGTACTGAACAACTTAAATATATCTGGTTAATGCTTGTTTCTTAGTTAGTAACGATTTAACATGTTTCGTAGAACGTGAATAATAACTAGCTTACCGATAACTCCTCATCATACCTCTTTGTTAATAGATATGTGGAAAATGTTGTGGTTATTACATTGATTTTGTTTTATATAAGTACTTTATTGATAAGTATTATATTTAATGTAATATCGTTTTTTTTTTCCAAATAAAATAAAACTTAACTAGCTGTTTTTTTCCTTATAATATCATTGGTTACTTACCACTTCAGTCGCGTAGTGCACGCTGCTGAACCGCAGCCATACGCGCTGCCCTGAAGCACCCCACCACGAGGGCACGTAGAACCGCCGGTCATACCACACCAACCCCACGTGGTCGCGCAAGGTAATGTCCTCGCCAACATCGTTATATGATGATGGTACTGGCATTGTGATTACTGGACCAGTCTGCGGAGAAATGTATTATCATTAGCGGTAGAGCATTTGGATTAGAGGAACAGATGACCTGACAAAAGTCGGGAGGAGTCGTTGGATCCATTAACACTTATAGTTCACCATCGAAACTGGACGATATCCTTAAATTATACTTATGTCGTCAAACCATTTACTGTTAACATAAATGAATATGTCATAAAAAAAAACTTGTTGGAAATGCAGTTTTTGCAAATAAAAGTATTTATCGTTAATGGAATTCTTGTCCGTCAATAATCATGTAATGTCATCCTAAATGTCGACTAATTAATTTATTTAAAATAAAAGTTAAACGATCAAAACCAACAGTGACAGTAATTATTCAGGAATAATCAAAGTCGTATAATATCACAGACATAGATGCAAAATCATACATAAGTTACTACCGATAGAATTTAAAAAATAAAACTCTAAGATAAAGGACAAACTAATTTATACATATGTGTTAAAGATGTGCCACGATTTCGCACGAGTGCAGGGTCAAATGCCTTGAATATTGGAGACGAGAAGACGAGGGCACAGACCTACCTACACCACAAATAATATAGAAAAGAATGAACGTGATTTATAGTACCTGGATTACAAACCATTTTTCACATGAGTTATCTTTCATACGTCATGCTTGAGTAGATTAATGAAAGTGCTACAGTGAAGTAATTAATTGCAAAAAGTTTCAATGTTAAACTGTAATAACAAAGTGAAGAATTTTTATAGCTTCATTTTCATCATAGAGATAAAATCCAATGGCTCATAGAGGCTGTTTTCGAACTTGAAATTAATGATATTATGGTAATATGGAATAATAATGAAGATACATATAAAACAACTAATAACAAAGACGTAGTTGACAAACGAGTTTTTGGACAGTATTATCTAACAAAGCTGCGATACATTATTGTATTAGTAAATAACGCATAGGCGCCAAGGTCAGCAAGTTTGCAGTAATAATCTATCACGATAATATTTAAGTAGTTTAGTAATTTGATGTTTTGTTGGAAACATTTATTTAATGTAGCGACGTTGTATGTAGATAACCTGCATAATCCGAACATATCGTACGATTGGAATTTTCAAAAAACTTTCATAGGCAAATTGTACCTTCATAATCACTAAACGTCGCATATTTTCCTCTGTAGGGTTTACCTAATCTCTTCTAAGTTTATTTATAAGTTACTTATGGACTGGCAGAGATGATTAACATAATAGGCACCAAATTAAGAAATGATGAGAAAGGTCAAACAATATTCCAATAAGTGTCTAAATAATGGTTGGCACAAGTAGGGGTGGAGTACAGGCTTTATTTTCGAAGCACATAGGAATATTAAGCAGCCATTGTTCAGGCGATTCAGAGTAGGTGGATGTGAAGATTATATCTAATAAATATATTGATGATCATATTGATCATCGGAGAAGACCTTATTTAAAAAAAAAATTGATTTGCACTTTTTGATTTAATTTCATTAATTTATATAAAAAGGTTACATGTGCCGATTATAAACCCAGGACAGTGACCCTTGTAAGATATAATTTATGAGGATGTTAAGGATTATCGAAGTTGAACAATATGAGAATATGCTGGTGATTCCATACGTACCTAAGACGTCATCTGTAAATAGTAGATGATAGCCTTTATATTTTACAAACGTGCAACACATGCTGGTATGTGGGTACAGATATATTAATATCTGTACCCACATACCAGCACGAATCTAGTGGTAATGCCCCTTAGGCTTATGATATCATCGAACTTTTTATATGCGTAGGTACTGGGTACATTACCTTGTCGAGATCCTGTTCGAACCAGCCGGCTCTGTACCCGGTCTCGGGATCCGTAGGAGATTTCCTAAAGTTCCATAGCCCATCTAGTGTCCGTAAGTCCCTGGTTTCTGTTGCTGTCGGGTACAAAGGTCCCCCGGTACTGGTCTGTGCTTTCTTCAGTGCTGAGTCGATTTCATTGCCTGTTGCAGTATTCTGTACCACCGCACTTACTACACAAAGTAGTGTTATAAACATGAACAGTATCTTCTTTCTTGACATTATCTGTAACAATGACAAAGGCGGTATTTAAAAAGAATTAGTAAATACTTATGAAGACAATAAAGTTCAAGAAGTGATGAATGGTCTGCTTGTGATTAATTTACGACTAAATTATGACAATTTCGTCAAAGCTAGCTTTCGCTTTAATAATAGTTATAAAACAACTAAAAATAATGGGGTTTACGATTCCATCTATATCTACAAATAAATAAAATTGAAGTGTCTCTTTGTAATGATAAATAACAACTTTTTACTAAATGCATATGAAAGTATATACGGTACTTATAACAAAAAAGCAATTTTGAAATTTTTTGTCTGTTTATACCAGCTAATCTCCGAAACTGCTGAACCGATTTTGACGGAACTTTCTCTAGCAGATAGCTGATGTTACGGAGAGTATATTAGGCTACCAGTGGCGCAGCTACAATTATCATTAGAGGGAAGGCGCAGAAAAAATTTTTCAGTTCTCGTAAACTCAGACAAAAAACTGTAGGTTTTTCTTATGATGTGTTTAAACTAATATTAAATATAATTATTTAATGTGATGTGATACACAGTTACACACACAGGTGTACCATTATTATTTGGCAATAGTAGACACTAAGAAGAGTGGTTGTTCTGAAAGGAAGCCAATAGGAATCGGGTTGTATGAAGGCTACGCCCCTGTAGGCTACTTTTATTTTAGAAAAATAATTAGCGTTCCACGCAAGTAAAAAAAAACCCACGAAATTGTGAACAAAAAGTCGGATTTGAAAAAATCTCTCAAAAAGCAAACCTATCTCAAATAAAAAAAAATCTTTTTACATTTGGTAGCCCAATTATCGAGGATAGGCTACTTAACATCACGCTACGACCCTTAGGAGCCGAGCAAAAAGAAAAAAGTCAGAAAGAACACTAAGCGAAAACGAAGTAACAGCGCGGGCGGGCGATGCAATGCGACGGGTCTGTTATTTTAGCATATTGTGTATCTCACGACTTCCACGCGAACGAAGTCGCGGGGCACAGCTAGTTTAACATGAAACAGACGTAGTGAGGTGATGAAACATGCATTCATTGGCTATTAGTAATCAGTGGATAAAATGAAACACTTATTGAAGATGCTAGACGAGGCGGCTACAGCTTGTAATGTTGCATGTCCATGTTATTAACCAGTCTAATTTGCTGCACCTAAGAAAGCGTTTTTTCTATATGTATATTTTATACGTTTACGGGGAAAGTTATAAATGCTATCTTCCTTCCAGCTACCAGATTATAATCTGGCAGCTGTAAGGAAGATAGCATTTCTTATATCTAGCAGCATGTGACCGGCTGAATTGATTGAATAACTAATTAGTAGTAACGTGTTGTCCCTGTTCAAAATTCACCCCGTATTCTTGTTTTGTACCAAGTAAGATATCATCACGAAAACAAATTTTTAAAATGGCCTATTTATTATTATTTATTTTACCTGTAATATGCTGAGTAGACACAATTGAATAGATATTCGGTCTGACATAATAGTGGCCGAATATTTGATGACATCCAAAATGTTTTCCTCACATCATTTTGAGCAAAATCGCAAAATGTTGTAGCGAATACATTTTGGATATGATCATAATCCATTATAAATAGTTACTACTACTACTCTTTGATCATCATGTTATCAATGGCTGGATGATGGCTGGTGTCAGCTGTTGTCATCCAAATTCTTTGCTCTATGCACGCTCTATGGTATAGGTTTTACGCAATTATTTCTCAAGTTGATTTTAATATTTTTAGCTCACAACCAAATTATATTTTGTTTCTTTCTAATGCATGTAAATGCGATGCATGTCCTGAAATGACAACATTTTACTTGTATTTTCAGAGTAAAATAAAATCATGCACAAATAAAGGTAAGTTAGTAAGCCAATGAAACTCGTTTATGATTTAAGAGGCCGTGCACGAAAGCGACTCATTATGGACAGTTTTGTTCATTTTGTAAGAAAGTGAAAACAATTTAAACAAAATCGTTTGTGATTTGAAAAAGTCGTGTTATAAGTCTTGCATGTAGCTTGAAGGGAGTTTTCAAATAATTTAAGTAGGTAATAATGGCAAGTTAATTAAGTACTAATATTCGCGAAACATTATGTGAGAATGACGTTTGAACATCGGTTTACAAGAATTATCAATAACATACGTGTAAGTTAGTCTACTTGGAGGCGGCTTGACCACTTTTTGACCACAAAGTCACTGGTGAGCGCTTTATGGGCTTATTTCGAGTCCTCTTCTTTCTTAAGTGTGTGGTTGAATAGTTTGATTTTGAACATTAAAAAATAACATCAATATCATACGTAGGTATGTTATTCTACAATTGGAGGCGGCTTGGCCAATTTTTGACCACAAAGACACTGGTGAGTGGTGAGCGCTCTATGGGCTTATTTCAAGTCCTCTCCTTTTTTAAGTCTGTGGTTGAATGGTAATCGATTAAGTACTTGATTTCGAAAAAGTTTTGATATTCTTTAACTAATAACAACACTTTCTACCCCCTTAGATAATCCGTAATGGTTCATGGCTACATTTGACTCACTCATTAGCTATCCTTACCTTAATAGTACATTATACTATATTATATCGGATGCTCTTAAAGTCAGTGAAAGCACAATTCAATCTTGACTTGGTGCTTAGATTTCAAAACCAATAAGTTTCCTATTTCCGCGATATCGTCGCGGGCTCATCTAGAATTTCTCTATTCCACAATGCGGGAGTATTGAAAGTGTATCGCACATCGATACCTTGACCGCTGTACCATAACGAACAGTATACAAGTATTATTTGCGCCATGTGTGTGAACTGGGTTGAAGAAGCCGGTTTACTTGCGCACATGTTTGATCCAATGTTTGTTTTATGTTGCATCTTTGATTTGTATGTTTATTAAGGGTTGATTATTTCAACATTGGACAGTCGCTATACAATAGTCTGTTTACTCTTTGTAAAAACACGATATTCTTGACGGTGAAGAATTATTAATTTGAAAAAAAAAGAGCTAACAGAAAAACTATCTAGGATAGGTTAGGTAGGTACTTAAATTAAAAAAAAAAATGAGATATAAAAACAACTGGACTGGAAAATCTAGAGAGCAAATCGAAGAAAAAGTAAAAGAAGTTGGAACGGTACCTCCTCGTACCTCGTACACTATGCATAAAATAAGAATAGAAAAAGTATTAATAAAGTTAATAAATGAGAGAAGAAATAAAGACAAAAAATATTTAATGTTATATGGATGAAATATGAAATGAAGCTTATCAACGAATTCCAATTCTTGACTACATCATTGGTCTAATGGTCGCAAGCGTTACTGCTGAGCTCATGCTCAGCAGTAGCGTTGCGCTTGCGCTTGCTTGCTTGATCTCATGGATTAAGAATTTCTCAGTAACAGCCCGGAGTCTGGATTTGTGGCCCGTAGATGGCAATAGGCTCGCCCCCTATTACATGGGACTTAAACATAACTTGCGAAACGTGGTTGTACCTACTATAGGTCACCTCTGCCTAACCCTACGAGGAAAAAAGGCGTAGTTCAATTATTTTGGCATCGAAGAATTTAAAGAATACTTATACAATATGTAGTTGCTACATACCGAATGAACATTTTATGAGCTATCAAGTAAACATAAATATATTCAAATATTATGTAAGGAGTGTAGGTATTACACTAAATATGGAAGTACCCGCATAATGAATATGTTAATGCCATGTATTCGCGCGTTAGTTACAAAACAGTGGCTTTCTAGCATGCACATGCGCTCATAAGTACAATACGCACAGACGCACTGAATTGTTGATCAGAATCCTGTGCGGATTCCACACACCACCATGTAGGTAGCTGATAGGGCTGCTACGACCCAAATATTGAGAAAGAAAGAAATAAAAGAAAGAAAATAAATTTATTTGACCCAGGTTAGCACACAATATTCACACATAAAAACTTTGTAACAGTATTTGTGCCTCACGGCACACAAATGCATGTGTTGCAAGACACAATCACAAGGCAATGGCTATTGGCTGAATTAGCAGTCTACATAATGTAAAAACCACAAGGGACCGTTATCTTATTGAAAACTGCGATTAGACTTTGCCTGACCCAGGTATTGAACCAATAGAATCCGACACTCAGAGTCACACTTGCAACCACTAAGCTAACAAATCAGTCATCAGCGTTTTGAGTTTTAATATTAATATCAATATTACTTTCATGCAATTTTCAAGTAGATACCGTACCGTACCATATTCGCAATTAATTATGCAGAGTAAAAAAAAAACAATAGGTACACTTCAACTTCTTAAAATGTAAAATATTGATTTCACGCTTTTCTCAATTCAGTAGAAAATAACAATGTATCGAAGTACCTAAGTACTATATAAGTACAATATAAGTATATTATAAAGTCAAAGGACTAAAACAAGATCTCTATATAAAATCAAGACCTACAAACGCCTATGATGCGTAAATAATATTAAAAAAAATACGACGCGGATATGTCGACTTGACAACCTCCATATTATCGTAAGTTAAAAATTAAAGAGCACTATTTTCAAAAAATCAAAATTTTTATAATTTGGGTTGGTATTGTGGCACAGTGGACATTGTGAAACTTGTAATCTGCATAAATAATCGATGGGCGCATGAAATATAAATTAAAAAAACCAGGCCTGATTCACTTAATAGGGATTTGTTACACTTTCAGAAACCGCTGCTTGAAAAGATTACGTTTGATCGAAATTTCTGCTAAACTAAAATTTGGTAAAACAGTTACATATGTGCATAAGTATCTACCACTTAGCTAAAATTGTGAGTGCAAAGCAGTCACCAAGTTTTTGATGTTATTCAATATAAACAGCTCGCATCAGACAACCCTATCATTCACATCACATCATAATGTAGTCATTACGGTATGTCAGATAAACGGCGACAAAAATATTTAAAGCACCTGGTATGCCGCACTACAGCTCGGCGAATAGCTGGCTAGCTTATCTCTTGGCCAATACCTAGTAGGTACATATTTAACATTACTAAATCCTGTTTTGCTAAAACAAAATGATTTAGCCTTGTTATACCTGGCTGGAGGATGCAGACCTTTTCCAAATATCCTGCTAAATTCTCGTAATTCATCGAACGTGTACGTTCTTGGTTAAATATTTTTGTTTACATCACCTTCATGTTTAAATAACAGTGTTTTTATTAAATATTCGTCATTCATAAAAACAATTGTTCCACTAACTTGCAAACAAATGATCAGTATCTACCTTACTAATTACTGTTTTATCTGAAACGTGTTACTAATTAAGTGTTAGTGGAACAAAAAATGTGCTTATTATGTTTCAAAGTATCAATGACTTCGAAGTTATTTACCTGTTTCTCCTGATAACAATATTGAAATCAGCGTTACAATTGCATTAGAGAGAAATTCTTTCAACATTTATCATGGCTTATTCCAGATCGCACAAGAGCTTTTCACTTGAATTGATAAATAAGCTGGTGGCCGCAGCTATACAGGTTTAAGATATTGTGAATCTTCTCCCTAGATACGTAGAATGCTAGTCCTCCATCTATATGTATAAGGTAGTGTTATATGCAGCTGATAAAGCCAAATCAGTCCCTTATTACACAAGCGTTTCTGTCCTTTAAGTATGAAAACCATTCAATCATTAGGGATTTGAACGCGGTGGAACCGTGGAACGACAGACTTTGCAATATTTTATCGGATAAAATAATTGAAGGAGAGTTGTGTATGTATCATGGATGGGTGTGTAGAAATACTTGGGTACTGGCTCACAAACACATAAAATCTGTAGGCCATACACATATTAGTTCCGTGGGGAGATCGAACGTGCCGCATCACTCAGCGAACGCGCCTTTCAAGTCGTTAATCATGAAACAGTGTCGCTATAAGTATTCTTTTGCTACAAAATCAGCTCCATAAGAGGCCTAGGCCAAAGGGCAAAAATACTCAATGATTCTGCAAGCATTTTACCTAATCTTCTTTTATTCTGATTATCTATGTGGTTTATCGCGTTTGGCACAAAAAAGTAAGTACCGAAAGTGATGGCTCATCCGGTTATGGGTCTTATGTAAATCTACGATAATTTATTTATTTACAGTTCTTAGCAACAAGAAATCACGATTAACCACAAATTATAGTTTATTAATCCTCAGTTGCTGAGACGGATGTGCCTGCCTCACCGACACCCAGTACCTATTTTTGTTATGACACGGTAGCATAAGTTCAAATTACAAATACCAATTAAAATTAACAAAAAAACATGCCAACAAAACAACTGTTTTAATTATTTAATCATACAAAACAAAAAGTTAAGGATTATTGTTATATAAACATATTTAATGTTATTTCTATTTAGTCTGATTATTTAAGTTATTGTTTATATTTCTTTAGAGTTGTACGTATATCTTTTAATAGCATCCATCCATTATCCATGCATTCCTAATAACTTGCTTACTTCAGTCGTGGATTTTATAAAATCTTTTGAAGAACTGGGGTCATCCTACGAGCTCATCTTTTAAGTTCACTCAGTACAGTTGCCTCAAGGAAAATCAATCTGCCTAGCCTTTTCCCAACTATGTTGGGGTCAGCTTCCAGTCTAACCGGATGCAGCTGAATACCAGTATTTTACATGGAGCGACTGCCTATCTGACCTCCACAACCCAGTAACTGGGTAATACGATACCCCTTGGTAAGACTGGTTGTCAGAGTTTCGGGCTTCTGACGACCCGTAACGACTGTCAAAGATCTACGAATAACAGCCGGGACCAACGGCTTAACGTGCTTTCCGAGGCACGGAGGAGTCTCGGTATGTAAAGATGGTCACCCATCCACGGACAACCCCGGCAAGCGTAGCTTAACCTGATGGATCGACCCGTGCGGCTGTTATTACTTAGCCACGAGCTCGAGCGCCTCAAGGAAAATATTGACTAAAATAAATAACACGATTTTTTAATTAGTATTATTGGGACAGTAAATATCACGTTCGTTTTGCCATAAAACTTAAGTTGAACGACCAGTAATGTAATCTTGTCATTTGTATGAAAAAAATAGCAGTTGCTAATCATACTTATGTAGATAAATTACTTCAGGTTCGATGTGTATAGGTGATCGACCGTATAATTGGCTTTTTCATAGTTATATTAAGTGGTGATATTGGTCTCGTGTTAAAAGGTCATATTTTAATGATGTGTAAATTCGATTCCCTCACGTTGATAGTGCAAAAAAGATGGAAATGGAACGTGATAATAAGGGGGCGTGATGTGTGTCATAATAAGTATGTACGACCTCTAATAATAGTAAATAATATACAGATAAATAATGTGTAGTATCGTCCTTCGTATATGAGTACAAGACAAGAAAATAATTAAAACTTGAAATTTAAATGCTTTACATTTCAGACATAGGTACAACAACGCTGCAAGGACCTTTTGGAGTGTGGCCAATATCGGAACTAACTCCGCTATCTTGTTTTTTCAATAGGTACATCATCTGCCTAGCCTTTTTCGAACTATGTTGGGGTCAGCTTCCAGTCTAACCGGATGTCACTGATTACCAGTTTTTTTTACATGGAGCGAGTGACCTCAGCCTAGTTACTGGGTAATACGATACCCCTTAGACTGGTTGTCAGGCACGGTGGGGTCTCGGTATGTAAAGATGGTCACCCATCCACGGACCAACCGCGGTAAGCGTAGCTTAACCTGATCGATCGACCCGTGCAGCTGTTATTACTTAGCCACTTGTTTTTTCAGTACAATTTCACAAATGTTTACCAACAATGCCACCCTGTCCAATGTCATTCATGCGCCAAAAGATGACGTTACTAATTATTTAGATACCGCGTCCTTCTTATTTTTATGACAATTTAGTAAAAGAACAATAAATACAATAACACTAGTAAAGTTATGAATAAAAAATATGTAAATAGTTTAAAAAAAAACTAAACAACACGCTTTTATCACGCCCTAAAAATGATAAAATAGTCAGATTGACTTGTATTAGTTAAGATAATAAGTACCTATGCAGCTTGTCACTTCTTTTATATCCAATGATTGATTCAAAATGCGTGGAGCGCTTTATTTAAATTAATTAAAAGTACACACAACTAAAAAGCGCTCCATGCTTCATCAAAACGAGTCATATAAGCCCAAACGCAAGGAGTTTACTAGTAGCCACTGAAGAGTTCCACTATCCACCTCCTGGCTCCATCATCAGATCAGCACCAAATTACAGTATTGTCATCCAAACTATACATACAAAGTTTCATTTCGATACGACAGTTATAAGTAGGTTAAAATTGACTTCTAAGATTTCTTTACATTGTTTGTTAGTTACAAGTGAAGCTAATAAAAGCGTGTTAAAAACAAAAACGACATCCCAGAATGCATCGATGAAATTGCATTACCTGCGTCTCGATCAGTTTACACATCGATAAAATTTTTATTAACGAAGATGAGAGAGTATCAAACGACGTGATTGCTAATAATATGCAATTAACATCCGTGGTTACCGCGAACATGCTGTACCACTATTAAAAAAATCTCTCGTTAACAAAGAACAAGTTAGTAGTATATGCCTTCTTTCTTAAATCTATGAGTACATACACGAAAGACTGAGCTTTGTCGTGACTGAATTTGCATAGTCTTAAACTATACAGTCGATCTAATCTGTAAACATCACACCGTGAGCACTTAAGTGAAGTGAGTTTGAAGTGAGCTCAATTCCTAGTAGAGTAAGGTGGGATGACAGTTCACATCACGCTCACTTCACCTAAATTTTCATGGTGGGATCTTTACAGAATAGCACCACAGGTATGCAGTGCATGTGCTACGAAAAAGATAAACAGTACAACCCGTAAATGAAAATGGTAGATTTTCTACCGTGACACGAAGCCCGACGATTAGTCGATCTGAACTCCTACATCTTGTTTACCAATTTACCTTGTTTGTGGTACGTCTGCGTCTTGTTCCTGGCACAAGTAGTATTGTGCATTGAAATGCTCTCCCCTCATACCTTATGCTCCACTCTTGTTGAAGAGACTCATTGTGCCCATAGGAAGGCTTTATCTTTGATCTCTAGCTGTATAGTCGATGGAAAAATACATTTTGATAGCGTATTTTCAGTTTTTGTAGTCTATTCGTAATAAGAACATACATGATGATATTACGCGGATAATACAAGGTATGGCAAGGCATGCAACATTTTAACCTCTAGACTCAATTCATGTTGTATTTCAATAAAATTAAACAAAAGCAAAAGCCTATCACGAGTGAGGTCGAGCATAATACCCTGGATGACCTTGTCCAGTATCCAGTATAGCCATACATCATAATACTCATGTTAGCGACTGTACATACTGGCATCATTTAGCAAACTTATCTGGGAATCAAGCCGTCTGTCTTGCCTGCTGGAAACCGTGGTAACTAGAGATTAATACAGTACAGCACTGTGTAAATGCACGTGTTTTTATGATAAAATATACGTAAGAGAAGAGATGTGGCTTGCAGATAATCTTAATGTAAAATCGCATGTTATGATCGTTAAATCTTATCGAGTCGATTCCGCATTTCTTCACGAGTGTTCAAAGTTCACGCATAGTGGTAACTTGTTCTGTAGGTAGGTACCCGCAGCAGCTGAACTCATACGAAAATAGTTCTAAGTACTTATTTATTTTCATATGCTTCACTGGTATATTATGTTACATCAAACCAATATCTAAATAACCGTTCTGCTGCTGAATGCACTTGATTGATCCGGGGATAGCTAATACTAAAGAAATAGCATTTGACCAATTATGCAACAATTACCCATGCACAAGTAGTTCGAGTCGTGTAGCGTGTCGCCCACGAGACCACTATAGCCTAGTTTACGCTTATATTTGCGCGGGATGACAATCAGATTAGAATGGAAATGTGCTTTGTTTGTGTTTCCCCTTGTTTTAAACATTCAAACAGTTCATTCAGCCCGTTATTTTCTGCATTTACTCCCGTTATGTAAACAAAAATAAGGAAATGTAAACATTACAGGACAAAGCGGCCGTGACCGAGCCAATCGCGTCTGTGCCCACTGTAAACAGATCGATGGCTTACATGAGGACTTTCTTCTAACCTTAAAGTTATAGTCTTGTTTTACGTTTAATCTTTTATAGGTACTAATCTTAATCGTAAGTTTTTGTATTGTTTCATGGCATGGTTTACATTTATTGAAGCCGAGGACATTGGCGTTTACTGCTAACTGTAACGCTATGGTTTCTTATCGAATGTAGGATATTAACAGGTCTTTTAAAATGTAAGTAGCTTTCTTTTGAAATTATTTTGTAGTTTTAAATCGATCATAGTCAGACACACATCCTTGTAATCTTCTTACAATAACATTATCAAAGCGGTAGTTCATAGTATAATAGAAATAAACGTTTTGTTATGCAAATTATAACGGATATACTGTACATGTCCGACTCTACGATATTATACGCCATGCGATACGATCAAATCGTTTAAAAAACCTCTAATAAAGTTCCTCAATAGAACATTTAGCATAATGAAAAACGATTAGAAATCTTAATGGTCCGGTCAATTAGTAAGTAATTAGTTCAACAATTCGAATAATACCATAAACATACCATAAACAAGTCGAAGTACATTTGAAAATTAAAGCGTTATAAGAAAGAAGAAGTAACCTATAGAATTCTTTCATGATCAGCAGCATAACACAAACAGCTAAGCATGGGAAAGTTCACGAAATGTCTGTATCCTCAAACCCAAAAGTGGGCACAATTAGGAATAACATTAGAATATTTAAAGCCCTCAACACGCAGTGCTTATGTCGTCAACTATGTAAAGGCAGACGTAATTAGTCAAAGTCCTTTGTTCGGCGATGTTCTCAAAGTAAGTGCGATTGTGAGTACCCTCGTCCGTACAACCGCTGACCCGGTTCAGTGAAATGTCTCATTAAGCCAATGAGCTTAATTACTTGCCCAATGCTTCCGCAGTTACTTGTGTACAATGTACATTTTTAAACATCTGCCATTTGAGGAAATAGAAATTTCGACGAGGCATCAGATGTTTTTTTCGCAAATAAATAATTCACGACACGAAACAATGTGGAGCATGATTGGAATACCTAAATGGAAAATTGAAAACGGTTAAAATATTAAAGGCGATTGTATAATAAACATGTGAGATTGTGTACGAACGCAATTGATATTTCGTTTCTTTTTTAGGGTTTCGTTTGTCAACAGTCCCTTATAGTTTTGCCATGTCCGTCTGTCTGTCTGCCCACGGCTTAACTCAGAGACTCTGAGTACTAGAAAGCTGCAATTTGGCACGGGTAAAGTACATATTAATCACGCCGACAAAGCGGTAAAATGAAATCTAAAAACAATTCTTTTTAGGGTGCCTACCCTACACATAAAGTGGGGATGACTTTTTTTCTATCCCCTACCACCGACTCTCTCTTCTGTATGGAGTGTCGTTGGAAAGGCCGTTCAAAAATATTGCGGGTGTGTGAAAACCATTTTTCGATTCAGGAATCCGTTTGCGAAATATTAAGCATTAAGTGCAAATTTTTGTTTGAGTCAAGTGTCGTCGTCCCCCGCCCCCCCTGCTAGCTAAATGGTTGGTTTTGGATATGTCAAAAAGTTCACGGCAGTAGTAAACATAACGAAGTTACAAGGAAAACTATTACAGCTAAGTAGGCTTTACAAGTTAACGAGTAATAGTCGGCCAACTTACATTTGCAGTTGGAATGTATGAGACAATAGGAATAAATTCATCTCAACTACGGAACCCTTCATTTGCGTGGTCCGATACGCACTTGGCCGTTTTTTTGTTATTTACGTGGTGTACAAGGAAAAACTAATTTAACGCATGTGAAAATCGCGATAAAGTCGCTGGACATAAAAGAGATATTCATGAGAAACAGAGAGACAGGACAAAGAAAGAATACTAATCCTTCGTTGTCGGGAAAGCGGATCGTAAAGCCTTCTGTATGGACAAGTAGTAGAAATCTAAATAGATATTTGCGTGTTGATTATGCGAATCGGAACTTCGGAAGGATCCAAGATATAACTATCAGTTTCGTCCTGTTTTATCGAGCGAAATATTAGTACAGCTGTCATATTTACAGTATATGCATATAGGTAGGTACAGTATCATATTGTGCAGTGTTGATACTATTTACGCGAGAGATACGCTTATTTGACAGTTTCAAAGTGAGGTTAGGTAACAAGTAGGTTCCTGCGTACATAATTAATAATACATTTGTATTTATACACTGAACAAAGAACATTACACTAATTTTGTATTTTGTTACATTAAAAATGTTTTATGTGTGTCCGACACGGAGGTTTACGTGCGTAGACAATGTTTAAACGAATTTTTTTAACACGACCTTTTCATGAAAAACTATGGGAAATAGCAAACAGAATGACTTAGTTAGCCAGAAAAGTAAACACAGGTATGTTTTATAGGCAGATATGACACAGTCCTACTACGTAACTTTATCAGTATCTATATTTTTTACGTTTTACCACTATACTGTATACTGTGGGTTTACGATCTAGAACAGCAGTATGACTTGCATTGTTTATTGGCACAGGCATTGTTTATTGTGTTGATGACTTTTATTTGGAAAACTATGCGCAACATACCTAGGTGCGTACATACGTCTTTATGGAATTTTCATTATTGCAAAAAAAAACCATAATTAAATAACAATATTAATTTATTTATTATTAATTTATAATTAATTTAATAACTTGTTCATCTTAAAGGCTGGATATTTCTCATGAGTGATAGATTAGTCGTATGAGTCATAAAACACATTTTACTTTTAATAATTTAAATTAATTATCTGTGTAACTCGTTAAAATAATATTTATAGGGACATTGTTGTTGATTTTCCGGCGGTTTAAATTAGTCTTTAGATTTTCGCCAAAATGGAAAGGTCATCTTGAAATTCCTACTGGTTCGTGGTTCATGGATCTTGTTATGTTTCCTATGTTTTCGTAATTGGTAACATTAGTGCCTTGATTTTAAACTGCATCGCCTGGGGTACGAGCAATAGAAATGAAGTTTTCAGTCAAGATACCATTTGCTGCTTTTGATCGTATTGCAAGACTCCAAGACTTGAATTACGTATAATTCCGAATTGCAAAATACAATTTCTCAAGGTTTATGAAGTTAAAAGATCTTGGTTAAAGGTTGAACCCATTTATTAACAGTGGTTCGCGCTAAAACATGGTTTAAGACTTATTTATTTGTTATAAACCTTAATTACAATATACAACATAACACTAATATACTGGACGATTGTTTTTACCGTCTCGAAATTTTTACAGGGTGTTCTAACCATGAATATTAACAACTTTCACTATGGGACCAACTCTGAAATCACGAAAAAAAAATCATCTAATTCATACATTTTGGTCGAGTAGGTATTGAACTTTTGTATGAATCAGCAGATTTTTTTTTCGTGATTTCAGAGTTGGTCCCATAGTGAAAGTTGTTCATATTCATGGTTAGAACACCCTGTAAAAATTTCGAGACGGTAAAAAAAATCATTCAGCATATACATATAATAGGTAGCATTCAATAAGAAATAAATAAAAAAGGGGGAAGAGCTCATCGGGCATCAAAAAATTCGTCCGCATCGCTGTCAATGGGAAATGTGCCCAAAAGGCTGGCAGCACTGCCACGTTGGATGGCAAGTAAGACTTGATTTTTTACAAATAAGAAGTACCAACTGATGGGCAAAGTCAAACCTCAAAAGAGACGTTTACGTTAAACCTGTAAACTGTTTAACTGCTATCAAATCAATCGGCTGAATGCGTCCGTAATACTCGTAGAAATCGGTGAACTATTTATAAGTTTACGCGTCGTTGACCGAACACGACTAAAACGGCTGAATGTAAACAAACTCTTACATGCGTGATACGTCACTAAACTTTAAATTGAACACCATCTGCAGCGTGTACCTACTTGTTGTACCTTTTACTTTTATTCTAGACATCGAAACAAACCCATCACTTTTTTTTTCTTCTCTTTATTGCTTTGTCTTTTGTTTCCATAAATTATTCATTTGAATTTTTCACATCACGCAACATGTCTTTGTTCTTAAACTTATGTGTTCTGTTTTTACTTGCTTCCATCGTAATTAGTGAATGTGAAAGTTCATAAAATTGTGATCGACACGTGCATTGCCAATCAATTTCTTTGTTTTGTATGAGAAAACATGCTACGAATGTTTTTTTTATAACTTTACTAAGCATGGAGTTGAGTCCTATTTAATTTGTTTTTGGGTTAACTTATTCATGTTCAGGGATTAGTTTAATAATTAAATTGTTTTATTAAATACTTCCTAATTACACGAATTATAATTTGAATTGGGAGCAATACTTAAAAACAATTCCAATGTCTTCTTAAAGTGAATGTTAGGTAGAAACCTTAAAGATTGAGTTACCTAGAAATATTTTTATGAATATTGCGTAAATACCTATGGGGCAATAAAAGTGAGCAGATACCTATATAAGCTAATATTGTACCAGTAGGCAATGTAGGACTTAAATTTTAAAATCTACGTGGTCGTATTATAGTCTACGTTAATGAAAAGCTGTGGTCTGGTCAATTTAAACCATAAACAAGCATGCTACACAATCTATGCCAAACAGTCGGGGTGTTACAAAATAAATGATCTCAGGAGAAGTTATTACGAGAAAATTACAAGTAGAGCGTGGGTAAGCAAAGCAAATGCCGTCAGTTGCGACGCGTGCAAATCACGAGTTTTTGTACGGTTACTTTGTAATAATAGTTTTCCGATATACCGGGCCTGCAACCTGCAATTATGTTATGTAAGGTACACAATGTCTCCTTTTGTTCTTAATACAATAATGTATTTGAATAATATTGAAGTATGCCCCCTACGGCGGCGCGCCACCTCATAATAAGGTTTCAGTTTTAATCTGGTTTGGCGGTTCTCTGAAGTTCAAGTAATTTTTGAAAATTAAGTACTTATCAAGTTAATAATTCTTTTTAGGTTTTTAAGGGATCAATACTACTATAATAACAATGTAAAAAAGTAAAAGTTTATTGTCAAATGAATAAATACCGTACTTTTATAGATCTAAGGATATATACAGTATTTACTAATTTTTACATATGGTGCTGAATAATAAAAATAATATTAAAACTATATTATTATACCTGAAGTAAGTACCTACCAAATTCTTGTCAATGCTTTCAATTGTGACAGCAAACTTTTACTTTTTTACATTGTTATTGTAGTAGTATTGATTCCTTTATTACGTAAGTACCTATCTAAAAATAATAATAATATGTATTTATGTACACAGATACAGTAATTATTAATTTTTACATAAGGTAATAAATAGTAAAACAATATTAAAACTATATTATTATACCTACTGTATGGGCTGCTGAATGGGTCGCACACACCTTGGTTGTTAGCTTGAATGATAAGTCACGGATAATCAAGACGATGGTTTATTGAATATATTTAACTATCACGTAACTAATGCTATATATATGAATGTTGTGTGAATGAGTACAGCTGATTATGAACACTGAATGTGTACTGTCGCGTTACAATATAATTTGTGCAAGGCGACGGATAAGTGCTGATTATGCAATGCGCGCGTGCCATGTACGATATATGACTCGTACATATTCCCGGGCGAGAGAGATGCGAGTGGATGATGAGAATGAGTATACAAAGTGCTTAAATGCTAAACTTATAAATTTCACCCAAGTTACAATACATGAATTAAATCTATTCTTAGCCATAACTTGAATTAGTCACTGTCACCAGACACTGGTGTGATGAAAGCAGGAGGCGTCCTCTTGTGGCGCTTGATGCTGCTGAGTAAGCTAGAAAAGTTTCTTAATTCAACCGCCTCTTCTCGTGGCTGTTTCGAGTCTCTAGTGTGTGGCGTTGGATCGGCGACGGGAGCTGCGTGCTGTCTACCCACCGCCGGCGCCGGAGGCTGCGTCTCGGAGTCCGGCTGTAAGTTGGCGCTCCTCTGTTGACGACGACAAACCCACCGACACAGATAAACTGCGACTGCTAGTACAGCGCCAGAAAACAACACGTAGATTGCTGAATATTGATGGATGTCGTGACTTGAAATTCCTGAGTTCAAGGCATTTTCTGATTTCATCTGCTCGATCTGTTCTTTGATGTGCCGCAATGAGGTTTCGTGATCTGTGATGTTGATTTCAACTTCTGGCAAGGTGACGTTGATGATGTGGTTGATAGGTGCGATTTGCTGTGATTCCAGGTCAAAAGTAGTTTTAATTTCTGAGTAACCCAGTTTGTGTGAAAACACGGTAAAGTCTTGTCCTTTTATTACGCAATCTGAATCCAGTGCTATGACCCCGGCCTTAGCGATTTGTATTGCGGTAATCTGATGCTCGCATATGACACGAAGTGCACACTGCCCGCAGCAATAATAAAGATAAGTATTTATTTTGTTCAACTCCATCCAATTATTGCGGCATGCTGCTATGCTTGTAAGACATCTGTTGGTGCTCTCATCTTTGATACACATGCTGTCTTCTGACTTAAACTGGAAAACGGGTTTTCGGGAGTGACAGAGTCGAGTAGACTCGTCGTACTGGACACATTGTTGTATGTCTCTCGCCGTCATTGCCAGATAGGTGTCTTTGCGTAAGTTGATCGCGATGTAATCTGATATCGGCACGACGGCGACTGTAGTGTTCCCATGTTGTTGTGGTATTGATATGAGGTGATATAGGTCATAACTCTCTCTGTTGACCAGTGGTATTCTAATTTCAAATATGAGGTACTGCCGTGTTACCCTTGTTTTGACCTTCAGAAGGTGGTAAATTTTTGGAAGTTCAGTCTGTATGTTTTCTATCGGTAAGGATAACTCTCGCGATAATTGTCCTGAGATTATGCTGAGTTGGTCACGTAATTGCTTAGGCGATAGTAAATGGACACTGAACATCCCATGATGGATATCTGTTATTGTGTCGATTATTGTGTCTTGTATGGATTTCAGCTTCGTGAGCATATTTGTAGCTATGAGGGTGGACAGTGCAAGCTCATTCATCACTTCTTGATCTTGCAAATTTTTGTTCAACATATTGGTGGCCTTTGTTAGATTGTTTAAATGTTGATTGATAGCCTTGTGTTGCCGATTGATTGATTCTTCAGTTCTCTTGAGTAAATTATATTCTGCTTCTACTACTGAGGTCTGGTTTTTCCACAAGAGTGCCAAATGATTTTCATTTCCTTTTATAAGAGAAATATCTTGCTTGTATTGATCGGCGAAACGTTGATCTAAAACTCCAAATAAACTGTTGGCAACATAGCCCACACCGTCGATGAGCCCACGTCGCCGTCGTGTGCGTTCTTCAAAATGCTGATTCAGTAACATTCCATTGTAGTACTTCAGTTCGTCATGAGAGTGACGTAGCTGCAGTAGGATGATGTCACATAGAACTTTGTTTGTTTCTCTTTCACATACGCTGTTTATTTGTTTGAGGTATTTATCGAAGGTTGCTGAACCGTCCCAATAAGGGTTCATGTCGTAATACACGATGAGTTTCCATTCGTCGCGAATGAACTGCATGTTTGAGATGCGGTCAAAATAGAGTGCTTTGTGTATTGTTGTCAAAGTATATGGAGATGTTAACTGTTCGTGGCCAAACACGGATGTCATGAAGAGAAATAGTGCAACGAGAGTTGCTATCAGATTAGATGCCATTCCAGGTCGTCGTTTTGATAGGTTGTTCTTGGTCTTGATATTTTGATGGTCTGACATTTTCCCTGTCTGCTCGGTTACTGTAGTTGATTTGGGGTCAGATACCAACACTGACAGTTTAATCACTGGGCGCTTGTGGTACCCATTTTTTGTTTTCAGGGTAACAACCCTAACCAGTCCATCGGTACCTGGATGTAGCTCCGTGACTCTGCCCAGAGCCCATCTTCCCGCGGGGAGGTTGGGCTCATGAATGATGACAACGTCATCTACTCTAACATTTTTGTGAGGTGTCTTCCATTTACTCCTTGTTGACAGTATCGCGAGATATTCGGATTGCCACCTCTTCCAAACATCTTCGAAAATTTTCTGTGTTCGCTTCCACCTTGTCCTGTCATCGTGTTCGGTGTCTAAGATAGTCAGTGTGGGGCCACTGCTCAAAAAGTGTGAAGGAGTTAGATAATTCAAATCATCTGGGTCCTCTGTAAGTGCGCACAGCGGCCGACTGTTGAGACATGCTTCGAGTTGAGCCAGTAAAGTGCTGTATTCCTCAAACGTGAGTTTTTGCTCGCCAACAACACGTCGAAGATGATGCTTCAGACTTTTTACCGCAGCTTCCCATAGGCCTCCTGCGGATGGCCAGGCGGGGGCATTAAAATGCCATTGTATTCCCAACTCATTGATCTCTGTATGAAACTCGTCGTTGAATGTTTTCCGCATTTCTGCCAGTTCTTGCTGCAGTGCTCTATTGGCCCCAACAAAATTGGTGCCATTGTCACTGTAGATATGATGTGGTTTTCCCCGACGTGAAGACATGCGTTTTAGAGCAGCTAAAAATGCAGATGAGCTCAAGTCTGATACGAGTTCGAGGTGCACAGCTTTGGTTACCATGCACACGAACACTGCGATGTATCCCTTACTTGTCTTGCCTCCTCGCCCTTTATTGAGTTTCACGTCAACGTATCCTGTGAAGTCAACGCCAGTGTGCTGAAAAGGACATTCACGGTCCGGACAGTTCCTCCATAGTATCTTCTGATAGGTTTGATGTTGAGTGTTGCAAAGTATCTGTCGATACATTTTTTCTATATCCGCCGTATACGCAAACTGATATTGCCTCCATCGCAAGATCAATGACATGAGGTCTTGCTGTAAATTTGGGCCACTCTTCATGAGGTCGTTCAAAGTATGGCCCGTGGATGTTCTTGCCGATGCGTTGAATACTACTCTTAACGCCGTAGTTGTGGAATCGGCGCGCTGAACACAATGGTGAGGTAAATAGCAAGTCGGTGTCACGTTACTAGTACACTCGACCATATGATTCAACGCTTGATATTCATGAATGAACTGTCTGTATGCTTCTGCTAATTGTGGCTGTTTGCTAAATTTTCTCTCAAGTTGCCTGAATTGTGCCAAAGCCATGGGTTTCGTAGCTCCTAGTTTTTCTTGAAAGTTTGGTTCGAATGGGAGCTCAACAATGTAACGACCTTTTTCGTCGCGAGTTGTTGTGTTCTTGTAGTGCTGCAAACAATCCAGATCATCTTGTGACATTCCCGAGTTTTCTGCGATGTCTTCTACTGCCCAAAATCGTTGAATATCTTCGATGTTATTCATCACAACGTTGCATTGAAATGTCGTTTGCACGTTTCCGCATAAAATCCAGCCCAAACGTGTTTGCTGTGCGACTGGTTGTGATTTGTTGTGCCTGATGATACCTTCTTGGATTACGTTTGAGTATATCTCGGCCCCGAGTAAAATGTCTACAGGACGACTCTCATGAAAATCTGGATCAGCCATCGTGATATTTTCTATGAATGTCCATGATTTTGGTTTTCTGAATGATTTGTTCGGCAAATTGTTCATCAAATTGCGCATAATGAAAACATCGGTGTCAAATGTATAATCACCGTGAATGGCACTGCACGTGATTCTTATGACACCTTTGCAATTATTTTCTTTCGCCCCGACACCGAATATGACACCTTTGCAGCGGCCACGCGGTAATCGTAGTTTTTGTGCTGCTTTTTCCGTTATTAGAGATGTCTGTGAACCCTGATCAAGGAGCGCTCGTAAAGTTATCAGGGACCCATCATATGCTTGCACTTTGATCAATGCTGTGGTAAGCAGAGTTTCTGATATATCTTCTTGAGACACGTGATTGCTGCTGCCACTTGATGTTTTCTTGCTATCAGTGCCAGCTATTGCTTGCTGCACTGAATTGCTGTTTGAATTCTGTCCACCCCATTTGCCGTAAGCGTCGTGAAGCAGTGTATTATGATCTGAGTTGCAGACGCGGCATGTTTTTCTTGACGAGCATTCCTTGCTATTCGTATGTATGTTTAGGCAGTTTTTGCATAAATTGTATTTCGCAACTGCTTTCCGTTTTGCGTCAGGCTGTAATTCGAGAAATGTTTTGCACGAAAACAACTTGTGGTCTTGATTGCAATGTGGACATTTTGTAGCACTTTCATTGCTTTTTGTCAATGAATTTGATTTATACTTAATATTATTGTTCTGATTTGCGCTAAATGCTTTATGTGAATGAAATTTCTTGTTTGTCTGTGCAGGCTCCGACTGAGATGTTTTTGCTGTTTCTGGCCTACGACGAGATGATTCCCATGATGTAAATTTTCCTTCTAGGAACTCTAGAAAATCTGCTATGTTGGGTAACTCACGCGGCTCCGCCAGTGACTCTAAGTAGTCGTTATGTGTCACCGTATCCAACTTTTGTGAAAGCAAATGTACCAATATTGGGTCCCACGATGACGTGTCTACACCAAGGTTCTTGATCGCATTGATACATTCTTTCGTCGTATCGTGGAGTTTTTTGACTGATGTTGCTGATAAATGTTGAGTGATAGGAACACCGAGCAATGAATTGAGATGTGACGTGAAGATCAGTTTTCTGTTGTTATATCTGCGGTTGAGGATCTCCCATGCAGTCTCATAATTTTCCGAGCTGATTGATAGATGCTGAATGAGTTTCTCGGCTTCGCCTTTCACTTTGCTTTTGAGAAACTGCATTCTCTGTGCGTTGGAAAGAGACGGACTAGAATGAATGGTTTCCACAAATAAATCTTTGAACGCTGTCCAATGTTCGTAGCTACCACTATAGGTTGGAATTTCGATCTTCGGCGTCGACCTTTCTCGGTGGGTAACTGACCACATTTTGGAGTTGATGGTTGCTTTCATTTGGTTGTAAACGAGTTCGCACGTATTGTAAGACATCTCGTATTGCACGTCAGCTTCATTGGGCAAACTGTCAAGGTCCCAATAAAGTGAATCGACAGCTTTCCACCTTGACTCTAACACCTTTAAGGCGTCTTCAAACTGCCAATTTTCTCTGAGGAGGTCCACGTTGATGTTTGACGCGGTTCTTTGGAACGCTTTGATATTGCTCCTTTGTTTGCGTAACATCTCGTCTGTTTTGCTGTTGCTCGTGATCTCAGCTATTTCAGGCACCTTTATTGAAAGGGGTGATTGGTGACCGCGTTCAGCTCCACCTGCACCTTGCTCTTGAATGAGTTTCGGCTCCGATGACTTCAAGGTCGATGGTGCCAGCTCGAATGTAAAGGCTGACGGCTTGAGTACGGGTGAAGTAGGTTTTTGTTCCTGAGTTAAATACTTGATAAAGAATTCCCTAGTGCTTTTGTAAAATTGTTTTGTCTGTTCATGGGAATCTTGCACAAAGTACTGATGAGAAGGATCCTCGCGCTCGCGAATCTTCTCGTGATTGTTTTGAAATTCTGCCCAATACTTGTCGAGAAGGTCTATTTTCTTCTGCACTCTGTCGGGAGTCTTACGGCTTGCTCCGTCTTTTTTGAAATTGATCAGAAGATTATGCATTGCCTCCATGACTTGATATTGAGTTTGAATAACTCCCTCCATGGTGGACTAATTAATTATAAATAGTTCGAGTCACCAAATCTGTTCCTGACGATACTGCTGATGTGCTTCGGTGATCTCTTCTATTTGCTGCTGCCGGTGCGATGATCTTCGCGCTCCGTATCCTCTGTCCAGGTACTTTCTCTGTTGAGCTGATGAGATGCTGCTTCTGGTCGTTCAACCCAACCGAGTCAACACCGCACAAAGGAACGCGGAACACTTATTATATTGAGGCTCGAAGGACCAAAAAGATGTATGGGCTGCTGAATGGGTCGCACACACCTTGGTTGTTAGCTTGAATGATAAGTCACGGATAATCAAGACGATGGTTTATTGAATATATTTAACTATCACGTAACTAATGCTATATATATGAATGTTGTGTGAATGAGTACAGCTGATTATGAACACTGAATGTGTACTGTCGCGTTACAATATAATTTGTGCAAGGCGACGGATAAGTGCTGATTATGCAATGCGCGCGTGCCATGTACGATATATGACTCGTACACCTACCTCAGATTATAAGATTAGGTACCCTTTAAATCCTGTCTCGTCTTAGGTCTTACATTCAACACTTCGTGAGCAAGCTTAATAATTATAGAAGCAAAATTATTATTACGCTACACCTTGTATCATGGTAGTTCTATAAATTCGTGAGTTGTGTATCCCTGCTAAATAATTACCTTGGCTTAGACAGTAGCAAGCTACAATTACGGATGTAAGTAATATTAGGAGGTGCAAAAATATTACAATTGTTAGTAGAGTGGCAGCTACTCAAACGTGTATGTATATGTTACGTTGTACAATGTACATAGATGTATACGTTATTTACAAATGAAATATTGTTAATGAACGGAAAAATGAAAAACAGGAAACTTAGTTTCAGTTGCCGGATTTCCGTATTGTGAGAGCAGTGGTTCGAACCAAGACTAGGCTTACTTAGTGTAAATTAGTTCATCACCACTGCTCTCCAAACGGTGAGCGAAATCTTCGTGAGGAAACTGGCATATCCTTGAGCCAAAAATTCGAAGACATGTGACAATTATTGACATCTACCAACCCGCACCCTAATTGCGTAACACACTATCAATCACAATCCGAATCATTTTGAAGCAAATTGCTAATCAATTGCTTCATATGTTCGAAAAATTAGTCTGCTCAACAACGTAAATAGCGCAATGAATGTTGTTGAACTGTCAAAATGAAACCGATTCCTACTGTGTGTGGTAGATTACGGCCCACTCCCTCTCACCGAGAGGAGGGCTGTATCCCAGCAGTGGGAACATTATGCATGCATGCTTATGCTGTGTTTGTGTAGATATTACTCCAATAGGTAGAACGTCAAGCTTTTAATACTTGGAAAATGGAATGTTTAGAAAAAAAAAGTTACGAAGTCGCTAGTCCTATGTACTAATTAGCTTGTCAAGTTAGCTGTCGATTAGGTATTAATCATTATATTACAATCAGATGTGATTATGTGTCAATTTACAATAATATTATGAATATGATTCCTCATATTTAAGGATCCAGCAGGAAAGAGGATAACGGCAGCAGTTAAGGAAAAAATTGTTTTCACACAAAATAATTTATTTTATGATTAGAAAAAATTAACAATTGTTCCTTGTTTGGAGAAAAAAAATGCATAGTCTGTAGGTAATTAACTTGTCATATCAAATCGGTAACTAGGTAAACTTATTTAAAGCGACTTTATTAAGTTAATTATAATTCGTTTTATAATGATTATTGTATGACTGGTAAATAATGGTAAGGTAGCAGTACCTATAAGTATGTAAGGATAACGAACGCTACTACGAAAAAAAATCTGTTTAATAACATATCATCAGGCCTGTATTCCCCGAAGGGTGAGGCAGAGGTGTATCTATAGGAGTAGTAGAAGTACAGTTTTTATATCCTATTTTTCGCTGACTATCGAGTATAATAGAGAAGTATGGAAGAAAAAGACACGTTAAAAATTAGGATACGGGCAGAAGAATGATGATTTATCATATTTTTCGCTGCCATGAAAAACAATGCACTACTACTACTTATTTTAATAAATAATTATTAACAGTTTAATAAGCATGAAACAAAAAGTCGTTACATTTCATTCATAATATCATTAAAGAGACACAAAACGACATTTAGGGTCATGCATGAGTTGTTATTTGTTTACTTTACTTTATCATTATTTATTTATCATATTTAACAGAGCGATAGTGGGTAGGTACCAACTTATTACATTATGAAGTAAGAGTAACATTTTCCACTGTTACACAGTTGTTTAACCATAATAAAAGAGATAATGGTTGTTTTTTTTTTTTTTGTTTTCACAATAGCATAAAATATAGATTACCAACAAATTAAAACAATCTAAAGACGTTTTCGGCCAAACTTTTGTATCTAGTGTCCGAGTCCTGCGAATGAATTTTGAATTTTTGACAGTTTTTCCATACAGAAACTGTCAGACGTCAATTTTATTCCACGGATAAAATGTACCTAACATTACATCACGCCTGTATTCCCGTTGGGTAAGGCAGAGGTGCACCTACATATAGTAGACCCACATTTCACCAGTTATGTCATGTGATGGGGGCGAGTCTATTGACATCAACCGGGTACAAATGCAATTGGCGTTTACCACAAGGTAGGTAAGTACTTATAATAATTCCATAATTGACGGAGGATAAAAAAAATTAGTAAAGCTGTTTTATTTGATGAAAAGTTTAACAAATAAACGTGTATAACCACGCATTAATTGATTGTGCAATTGAAGGAAGGAACTTAAATCCTAATAGATTTGGCTGGAAGTTGGTATCTAATAAAAGTTTGTTTTAATCAAATTATTTTATTATGATTGCATTTTATGTAATGTTATTTTACTGTCCATTAACTTAGCAATATAGTAACGTTAGAAACAAAGTAAATCTCTTAAATGTTACTATATAATGTTAGCAAAGTCGATAAATAAGTAAGTTTCGTGCTAGTTTGTGTAAACAAAATGACAACTGAGTGATCAGCATAAAATTATATTGGCCAGCAACAAAAAATGGATGTTAATTATTTACAAAATTATTACATGTTCTTAACCTAAGTTTTTTTTATCAACCTGTATTGTCCCACCACTGGGCAAAGGTTTCCCTCATAGCTTTCCCTCTTCCCGGTGGTTATTTGGAATTGGTACTTAATTTATCGTGACGTATTGTAACATGAGCTGTAAATTGTTAGATTACTTCTGTTTTTTATTGTTTGGAGATTCCATTACTAGGGTACCTAACAAGCTACGTACGTACTACCTAACTGTGAATTCGTTTAATAAATAAACATCAATTAATAATCAATGAAAATAAACACAAGCTATATTTTTTTATCTAAATGTCTCATCTACTTATTATTAATGAGTGTGGTATTCATAGATTACTTACATTTTGTGCATAAAACTTTCTTGGAGTGAAAATATATCAGAAATGCAATCGCGGATTAACACCCGCGAAAATTAATTTACTGCAATAAACTTGCCTTAACAATTAAAAAAGTTAACGCAAACTGTTAAAACTAAGACACAAAAATAAAAGAAAAACTTTGAATTTTTTTTAGCATCTGTCAAAGTATTTTGCGATGTTTTATTTTCAAACTTCGAATGCGCGCGTTCTCCGCCTGACGCGTGTCGGCGGACTGGCTGGATGTAAAAATCTGTTGTCACATATTATCGGAACGCACCGGCATAAACCAACCGAATCGGAGTAAACACAATTAATTACTGGGAGCGTAGTCAGAATGGTACAACTTCTCTTGGTCGGCTGTACGCTATTTCACTTTCGAGCTTTAGCGCGACTGCACTAGTGCACTGCTCCAGGCTAGGCGATAAAAACAATGTGGCCGGCTGATTATGTCAGTAAAACATGATAATGATAAATCAAGATTAGAGTCATGTACCATAGCCGACCGGGATTGATTTGACCGTACACTCGCTTGACTGACAAACAAGAATAGTAAGAGGTCTAACATGGTGCGAAGCGAGTTTGACTTCTGACACTATGTGCTTTTAAGTTGATAGTTCACGAAGTTCTGCAATAATGACAACGAGGTGTTTGTGTTGCAAATAAAATAAAAAAGAATAACTGTGAACAGCATGGACATCTCCCAAGGAGACGGAGTCCCAGCATTGGGTGAAGATGTGTTGAAGAAGCATGCTGAAGTGGCAATGGACCAGCGAAGTTAGCCGAAGAACCATTCACCGCTGGGGCTGTGTTCATGGGTCAAAATATGAATCGGCTAACGTTGCATAGGGACGAACGCCCTCAGGCTAGGTGGAGCGACGATGTTCGAAGGGTGGCTGGTAGCGACGGCTTATGAAAAGCTCCGAGGATCGAGTTCAATGGCGTGCGATTGCAGAGGCCTACCTCCAGCAATGGATTGCTTATCGGCTTATGATGATGAGGACGGGCTGAAAATATGAAGAAATAATTTTATAATAATTTAGCTTGTGGGTATACGTATGAAGTTTACATGCGGTCTATCAAAGACAGAGATGGGTTCGTGGGTCACGACTTATGTTCATTCGTCTTGATGGCGATAACGGTATTTTCTAAAAGATTTTGCCATAGGTACCTATTGTTGGACTGTCTGTAAGCGGGAAAAAATACAAACATTTTAGTGGAATAATTAATTATCTTTCTTTTGGACTTCGGCGCAGTCGGGTAAAAAAAGGAAAACCAGAAAATTTTAACGGATTATATAAAAGATGATTATGTAGTAGGGAAGCGAAAACTGACACGCTTTCAATGGCTCTGGGTAACTACAACTGGAGCCTCGACCTGGATTCATATTTTTCTTGACGTTCGCTCTCCATTCCATCTCTTTGTTGCTTCGGCATGAGTTATACGAGACAATTTGCTTATGCCCTGGAAAAAAACATCCATACTTATAATTTAATAATACTATAATTTGCAAAAGTAGGTCTGTCTGTCTTTGTCTGACTTTTCACCCCTAAACCACTGAACCGATCGTTATGAAATTCGACAAATAGGTAGCCTAGAGGCCTTGATATTTGTATGTTTTATACGCAGACGAAGTCGCGGCTAACAGCTAGTTACCTATAAACAGTCAGCAAGTTGGTAGCATCGTTCACTGGGCCAGGGTGCGTCAACATATTCAGCAAGTTTTCCACCTACGGGGTCTTGCTTATCTATTGACAGATTACAGTTGAGCTGCCAGGAGATTCTCGACGCTGACTCACGTACTGTCTGTATCATTCATTTCATTCATTCATTTATTTATTGTTTCGGAATTCAAAACATTACCTAATGCAACGGAACAGTTAAAATGTTTTTTTTTTCTTCAAAGTAGCAACAACAACAAGTAGTAACAATGCTATGGATATCACTTTTCTAAACGACTGCGACTTTTGAGATGTGTGTCCTTCTTTGTATATCTGTATCCTACATATTATAAACTAAAGTCGTTTTTCGTGTCTGTCTGTGTGTGACCGCGTTATTCTTCTAAACTATGCAACGGATTATGATGCGGTTTTCACCATCATTTAGAAAATTCGTTCGGAATGATTTATAATACATTATTATTAAACTTAAACAAGATTTAACATAAATAACGCACAACCTCTTAAGAGATCATTGTACTCATCATTATGAACAACTTTTACTATGGCACCAAGCCTGGAATCGCGAAAAAAAAATCAGCTGTTCCCTACATTTTGACGAGTTATGCGAAATTTTTGCTGATTTTTTTTTTGCGATTTCAGGTTTGGTCCCATAGTAAAAGTTGTTCATAATGATGAGTACAATGACCCGTTAAGAGGTTGTGCGTTAATTATGTTACACCTTGTATATGGCACAGAAATTTCGATGTTTCGTCAAAGTGTAAAAGCAGGGCGGGACGCTAGTGTAAAATAAAATAAAAATAAACTAATGAAACAAAACTTAAGGTAAAGCAAATTAGACGCGAGGTCCAGCCGATCCCATTCGGCATTTTGGCCGGGACAATAAGGAATTGGGCTGGGCCGAGTGGCCGACCTCCGGCCAGCGACCTTGTGACAGATCTGTCCCAGTTGGCTGTCACAAGTCAACCCAATTATTATATGACTGTATCAGGTTACGCTTTGTGTACTAGAGTAGGCAGGCAGGTAGCAATGAACTGTACTGTGTGCAATTGAAGTATTACAGCTAGCTTAGTTCAGTGGGAGAGACGAATTTGGATAATCCCATGCCTTTTTGAATTATTGTAGGCGTGATGGAAATTGGTGTTTCGGCTCTGGGTTAAAAACTATGAAACACGTGTTTCACATTTTTATTAAATTTAATCCTTAGTCGGGTCCGACGGACCGGAGTCCACCGGTGGCCCGTGTTGCTCTATGGTCGTGTCCTTAGTAGAGTGCGATATAACGACAGGAGGATGAAGGTTTGTATGAAAATCCATTTTTAGGGTTCCGTACCTCAAAAGGAAAAAACGGAACCCTTATAGGATACCTTTGTTGTCCGTCAGTGTCTATCTGTCTATCAGTCTGTCTGTCAGTCTGTCAAGATCCTTTGTCTCAGGAACGCGAGGAGGTATCAAGTTGAAATTAATATCAAATATTATGGTCCCTTGAAGCTCGAAAAAATAAATCTACTAAATCAACACAATAAAAATACGGCCATTTTGCAACATATTTTGATACTCGCAAATAAATTAAATCCTATAGGTTACTTCCCGTTGACCTACAATCATGAAATTTGGCAAGAAGCAAGGTCTCACGGCACAAGCAAAGGAAAAAGTCCGAAAATACTTAATTTGTAGTTTTATCACATCTATACATACTATTACGTACTATACATATCATATTATATTATATTATATTATATTATATTATATTATATTATATTATATTATATTATATTATATTATATTATATTATATTATATTATGTATATTATATTATATTATATTATATTATATTATATTATATTATATTACTAGCTGTGCCCCGCGACTTCATTCGCGTGGATGTCGTAAGATACACAATACACTAAAATAACAACCACATTTTAATAAAACACCCTCGTCCACCGACCCGTCCGTCGCCAACCGTCGCGTTGAATCACCCGCCCGCACTATTACTTCGTTTTCGCTTAGTGTTCTTTCTGACTTTTTTTTTTGTTTGGCTCCTAAGAGTCGTAGCGTGATGTTAAATAGCCTATAACTATCCTCGAGAATTGGACTATCAATTGCAAAAAGAATTTTTCAAATCCGACTTTGTGTTCATAATTGCAAGAGTTTTAATTTTTTGCGCGGAACCCTAATAATTTTTCTAAAATAAAAGTTGCCTAAGTTACCCGCCGTATCATCAGCTACCTGTCAGTGAAAGTCCCGTCAAAATCGGTCTTGCCGTTTCGGAGATTAGCCGGAACAAACAGACAGATAGACAAAAATGTTAAAAATTATTTTTTTTATAAGAACCGTTTATACTTTCCTTTACTTTCATTTAGTAAAAAGTTACTATTTTGACATTACAAACAGACACTTCAATTTTTTTTATTTGTATAATTGTATAAAGTACTACTAAAGTACAAACCCGGGTTTGGGTTAATTAGTACAAGTACAAGTAATATGTGGACACGTTATGGATTGTACATTTACCCATATGGGTAAATGTACAATCCATACATATGTCTTATCATATTTTATTGTAACATACATTGTACTATTGTTTGTTTTTCCCAAATGAATAAATAACAACGCTGAACAACAACGTAGAGGGGCCTGTGGCTAAGTAATAACAGCTGCACGAGTAAGCTACGCTTGTCGCGGTTGGTCCGTGGATGGGTGACCATCTTTAGATACCAAGACCCCTCCGTGTCTCAGAAAGCACGTTAAGCCATTGGTCCTGGCTGTCATTTGTTATGGGTCGTCAGAAGCCCGAAAGTCTGACAACCAGTCTTACCAAGGGGTATCGTGTTACCCAGTAATTGGGTTGTGGAGGTCAGATAGGCAGTCGCTCCATGTAAAATACTGGTATTCAGCTGGATCCGGTTAGACTGGAAGCCGACCCCAGCATAGTTGGGAAAAGGCTAGGCAGATGATGAACAACGCTGAACAACGTCGCATAAAGCTTGCCAGACTCCACAATCAAACCGCTACTATACGGTTTTGTGGGGCTTAATTTTTAATTAGCATGCTGTAACTTATAGTAATAAAAATAAATAAATAAATAAATAGTATTTACTCGACTTGATCGACAAACGCTTCTTCAAAACACATTGCGATTGGGTCTTGGGATTGCGTTTATTTAATCAGTTAATAATGGGTTCATAATCGGTTCCTAATAACAAACAATGTTCAGGCGAATTTTCTTTTGTAGCTGTTTTATTTTATTTATTGTTCGTACGTGACGCGCTCGCACCACAGGCTATTTATGGAGCGGCCGGCGAGCAATGGGTAGCTCGCCGTCCGGTAAGGACCAGGCCCGGGTCGACGGCGCGTTGTGTTCCACGCGCGCCTCAAAGAGATGTCAGCACTATTGACGGGGTCCGCTAGGGCCGATGCCAGCTAGGGTTGCGGGATGTTCGAAAGAGTTACCGTGGCCCCGGCACAGGCAACTGAAGGAACACGGGTGGGTTTTAGTCAGTAAAAGTCTGACACGCCCTCCCGCTACGCCCAGAGCGGGAGAAGTCATTTGATGATTTCCCATCCAAAAAAAAAAAAAATACGGAAGAGCCTAGAAAAAAAATTGAGTTTCTGACTGAATTTCTGTTTTGCTATTTTATAAAAAAAAAAAAACCTTATATAGTAATACTTGCTTTGAAATAATATAAAATGATCAATATAATTAGCATAAAAAAAACATTATTAAAATCTCGATTATGATTGTAAATGTAATGATTGGTCCATCCCTAGCAACCCGCAACCCGCTTTCTCTTAAGAAACCCGCATTTATTTATTAAACTATCAGCAGTCAAGAAAACTCATTGCATGCTCAGTACAAAAATCAATTACGTAACATAACATGAAAGACTGCTTTAATATACAAAAGCTTTTTCGGAATTGCTCCTAGAATATACAATAAAATTCCTAATTCCATGAAAATAATGCCACTGTCATAATTTAGAATAGCACTGCAGAAACTTCTTGACAAATGCAACTATACAATACACGAGTTTTTAAACGATAAAGAGTTTTAATTGTGAATGCTGCATTTCAAATTTTGACATCTGTAATTTTATATGAATGTTTCTTTTTATGAAAATGTTTTTTTTTTAGTATACTTACTTACTTTGCATGTTACAATATTTGTATGTCTTAAGACAAAACAAAGCGTACTATTTTATACGTATGACCTATTGTATGTACCTATATTTCACAAATAAACTTTATGATTTATGATTTAGCATCAGTGGGATGACACTGACAGCTGACTCCACGCATATTGCCACGGTGAGATTTTTACAGAATCGACTTATTGACAGAATACTGCCTGTGATTTGTTCGCAAATGAATGGAAGACGATTATGTCAGTATGTCAGTTCTGTGAGATGAGTGTATGGATAATCTATCTAATTCTACCGTTAGCTAATGTATTGGCCGATCATTTTATGTTAAAGCGAAATAAATAAATAAATGAAGGTTCCGGTTAGGTTTTAGCTGGTTTAGTACTTATAGATTATTTTTATCCACCTAGAAATACATATATGTAGGTAAGTACATAAGTACTGAAGTACTAGTGTATAAAGTAACAGTTTCACTAATAATAAACGCAACACTTTTACAGGTTCAGCCGGGGTTGCGGGATGTTCGAAAGAGTTACCGTGGCCCTGGCACAGGCAACAGAAAAACACGGGTGGGTTTTAGTCAGTAAAAGTCTGACACGCCCTCCCGCTCCGCCCAGAGTGGGAGAAGTCATTTGATGATTTCCCATCCACAAAAAAAAAAAAAACATTTTTACAGGCTAGGAACACCTCTATAAGTATTTAACAATACCCAATGGCTACGAACGTGATTAATAACTAGCTTTTGCCCGCGGCTTTGCCCGCGTGGATGTCGCTACATATCCCACGGGAACGTACTACCGGGATTAAGGGTATCCTATATAAATGATCTGTGTGCCAAACAGTGGCGCAGATACAATCATCATTAGAAGGAAGCCGAAGAAAAAATGGTTCCTTCAGTTCTCATAAACTCAGACAAAAAACTGTAGGTTTTTAATCTTATGATATATTAAACTGGTATTAAATACAATTGTGTAATGTGTTGTGATACAAAGTTACACACACAGGTGTAACCTATTATTTGGCAATAGTAGACATTAAAAAGAGTGGTTGTTCTGAAAGGAAGCCGATAAGCATCGAGTTGTATGAAGGCTTCGCCCCTGGTGCCAAACATCCAAATCCGTTCAGCCGTTTTTGCGCCAATCTAGAACATACATCCAGACAAACTTACAAACGGGCAAAAATTCTAAAAACTATATTTTTGGCATCAGACTCGTTCCCATGTACCTCGTAGCAATATTTTTTTTTTGCAATAATTTTAATGTAGGTACAGTTTTGACTTTGTTACTATTTTATTTTACAGGGTGGCAGGGACATCGACGCGCAACCTATTACCATGGAATCAGTTCATGATTCTGGAAAACTTCCAACGCCCCGGCGTTGAAAGTTTTCGTCGGTTAATAAAAATTTGCTGTTCCATAAATTTTTACCACTAGATTTTTTTAGATATTTTACTTTTGTAGGAAACAGCTGTTTTTTAACATATTCGATTCTTTAAGGCTCCTGCGACGGTGTAACGCGATTCTGGTTTTCCAAGAAGTTTTCATAGAAATTGTTCCACTAGTGAATAAAACTACGTTCCCGCTAACGAAAAAAAGAGATGCCTATATTTCCGACATTCTAGCCTCAAGTGTATTCAAATTTAGAAGAAAAAAATGTACGGGAAGTACTTTTGCGTAACGCACAGAAACGATATTTTTTGTCTCTGGTGCACTATGTGGCTGCAATAACAATCTCGTACCGCACCGATCGTGCGCATGCGCGGGGCTTTAGAAGCCGTAGTGCTGTACTAAGTGCACACGTTTCTACGTCAAAAATTGATTAAAAACATATCTCATTTCATAATATTACTATTTTTTTGTTGGTTGTAAAGTAAAATAAATAATTAATAAGGAGAAAAACACATTGTTTCTAACTAATTATTATATTTTGTTATAAGGAAAACTATTATTTTTTGTTATAAAACTGAACGATTTATTTTTGTTAGGTATTTAAAAAAGAAGATAAATGTACAGTTTCATAACATTTAACTTTTTATACTACTGTTTTTGTTGAATATGTTCGATTTTTAATAAATGATTGAAAAAGTTATTACAAACTTATTTCACGAGTATAGGTACCTCATCCCTAGCATGATATTTGTTCCATGCGGCACGAGAAGAAACTCGTAATATGGCCGTTATTGAAAAATGCCTATGACTCTTGAAATATCCAACAGAACCCATTGCTACCGCAGCTGTGTATACTCAACAATATAACCTATCATTTAGTTAAAACAAATCTAAATCCGATGAGTTTCCATGTCTCTGTCCTTCGAGGTACGGGAAAATAGACGTAACGCATAGGTGGAATTCTTGATACGCGAAGTATTTGTCTCGTAACGCACAGAAGGCAAGTGGGCTTCCAGCGCTGCCGCAGCGAATATGTTAATAACCGGCGAACAAGTTCAACGCAGGTGGGTCCAGAATCATCAACTGAATCCATGGTAACCAATTGCGCGTCGAAGTCCCCGCCACCCTGTATGAATGTATTAATAATAATTTATTTTACAGATTATAAAATCCCATTCGTTAGTAATTACTAGTAATTATTGTTAGTAAATGACTGTAGTATTACATTTAGCAGATTTTGTTAATAATTAATAATAATGTCAAAATCATGAAATATACGTATATGTACAATAGATACAATAAAACAACATTATTTCAAGGCACGGTTTGAAGCCAATACTTGTGTCCTGGTCCAGTGCCTGAGTATAATACCTTCCGCCATATCGGCCACAGCGGCTGTTGGCGGTGCCCGCATACGCGGTGGTCAGGGGGGCGACACGCTTTTGCATGATTGCGTAAAAGTCGTCTACATATAATATACATACGTGCCTCTGCGAACATCTCTGATGCACTACAGTGTCGTGGCAACCCCAACAGCGCCCTGCGTACGCGTTGTTGTTGTATTAAACCTTTCTTTGTATTAAACCTTACCTTGCTTTCACTGTTAGAAAGTTATTAGATCTTATTTAGAGCCAAGCTCCTAACTCTACAAGGCCTAACTCTACAAACCTTACATTTTAATGATTTTTTTACGATAAGCCAATAGAGTGTCTACTCTAAATTCAGTCACTCGTCTCTAATGCAGTGTCGTGTCATGCAATATGGTACGGCCAATGATTAACGGCCATACATTTGGACCAAGATTGGATTGGTTTGTAGAGTTAGGCCCTGTAGAGTTTAGGGGCTTGGCTCTACATTAGATCTGATAACTTTTTAACAGTGAAAGCGTTGTGATTCTTGGCAATCTACTTTAGGTACATGAAATATTTTTGTTGGGATTTCTTTTTGTAGTACCAATTATGCGTAAAAAATACAGACATGCACCTCCCTTGAAGGGCGTTGGAGGGTGAAAGTTACAGATTTCTTATTTTTTTGTTGTTTGTGTGCAAGTTCTAGCCTGCATACCAAATTTCACCCTCCAACCCCCGTAATGGGGGGTCCCGTTACGGGGGTTGGAGGGTGAAAGTTACAGATTTCTTAATTTTTTTATTGTTTGTGTGCAAGTTCTAGCCTGCATACCAAATTTAAGCTTTCTAGGACTTCGGGAAGTACCCTAGAGGTTTTATTTTATGGACAGACCTGCTGACTTTTAGGACTTTAGGCAGTGCCTTAGAGGGTTTCATGAGTCAGCGAGTGAGCCAGTGAATAAATCAGTGACGAAATCGACGGTGTTAATTAAATTCAAACTATAAAAGCTAGACAAATGAAACTTAGTGTGTTTTATACGTCAGCAAACCAAATCTAATCCTGAGAATATGAGCTCTCTAGCATTATTCAGAGTGAAGCTATGAGGTTTTGAAAATATGACAAAACGCTTCGAGATAAGGTAGGTAGTGCCCCCTGCTTTTTGTTTTTGGCTTGGCCGGGGTACTACCGTGCCCCCAGATGAAAACCCATGTTTTTAGGATTTTCGAAAATCCTCCTTCACACATATACTACATAAACTCACGCCTTATTCGGTATTCCCACGGGGTTAGGCAGAAACTACTTAACGCCACCTGCTACGATCCTTACATACTCCTTTTGCCTCGTTTACGTTCATACACGCTCGCCGGTTGCGATCCTCCTTCAATAAGGTTAAAAATAAGGTATGAAAGTGTGTATGGGAAGTCCAGAATCTATGCGGACGAAGTCGCTGGCAAAGTGGTAGTCTGCTCTAAATAGAACACTTATAAATATAATTTTAGTGAGTCAAACTAAATATCGATATCACGATATTGAAATGTACCGGCCTTATTTTAACGTTTAGGTACTCCTGTCATTTATTCATTATTATAATTAAAAGACTAAATACTAAACACTAATAATACACAGAATTAGAATCTATTAGAATAACTAGAGAGATTCATATTAGGTATGCCAGTCTATACGTTAAGTTCCTACCTTTTGAAAAACAGTGCGGCGTCTCCTTAATGATTTTTTAGTATCAGTTTCAGTATGTTTGTTATCATTGTTAATCGCTCTAGATGGCATCAATAACATCGTCCTTGATTGCTTCATAATGTATTTTATATCAACTAAGTAAACCACGTTCGATCACAGCACTCGTGAAACTGTTAAACTTTACATAAACACGGTGCGGTTATCACTTATACTCGTACTTATTTGTATTCCTCCAGTATTCGATTCGATTCACCAATCGGTAATTTTATTTTCCGAACTTTCTTTAGAACTGTTGTCTGTGGTGCGTGTTAATTGTGTTAGTGTCATCATAATGTGCATACGTATACAATATACACACCTGACCGGTGTGTGTCATGTATGTACATACGAGACGCGCATGATGCACGCACTACGAACAAACCACGACAGACTTCTGGACGCGCACGCGCACGCACACCGTGGGATGGCAGGAGTAAAAACAAAAGTAAATAAGTGGATCCCGCTACTAATTTGTCCAAACAAACTAAAGGTAAAATTATGAGACGCACCCGGACAAATACCTCCTTCTATAATAAAGAGTATTCTATCTATCTATCTACCTCTGTGCGTGCAACATATTTCAATCTGATAACGCAGCTTACGCGCTTCTGATATTTTAGTACCTTGGCAACAATAGGCTTAACTAAGCCGAGTGTTGCAATGCTCACACACGAGGCTCTTTCCTAAATGGTAGACATTTAGCCAAAATATTTTTGACAAAGTCAAATTGGTTATTCGATTACTTTCTTCGTTTCGACCAATGAACAGTATCATATTATTTCTTTTTATTCTTAAAATATTGCTCTTGGGGGGTGAATGCACAGATTTGTCTGTGATTTTTTTGTGATCGTTTATAAAACTAAAAATTACTTTTTAAACTGAGTGTTGTTGTTATTTGGTGATAATTGAGCTATTTTCGTAGAGTTCAAAGCACTATCTAAATTATTATTTTTTTATTTAATTGAGAGACGATCTTCTCTGATATTATAGGAAATAGCGGTATATTTTCTTAGAGAAATTCCTTTGATAAATTAAAACCAACCAACCAACCATACTATATCGAGGACATGTAGTTAGGTATAAAAATTATGAAGAGTTCTACTAGTAACATAATAACGTGTGATCAATCGTCAAAAAGGGTGGGGTCAATAAGTAAGGTATTTGAAACGTGGGTATAGTAAGTCATGCTTGTAAGTTACGACAGGAGATAACAGGAGTGTAGAGGCTTGAGGAGGGGTGTAGAACTAGTACCTAGTAGAGCTCCAAGCGTCATGGTGGTGAACGGGCGCCGTCAGTGGTCATCTCTTAGCTGCCACGGCTTATTTTAATTTTTTAATCGTTTTTGGTTTTTAGCCTTTTGCTGCGGACGCTTTTAACGTGCACGTCTTTCTACATTGTTCTCACATACTTAATTTCAACATGAATGATGTAACCAATATTTTGTAACAATATTTTGATTTAGGCTCACCCCCTATTACATGGGACTTAAAACAAAACTGGCGAAATGTGGGTGTACTATTGGTACACCTCTGTCTAACCCTTCGGGGAATACAGGCGTGATGTAATGTTACCTGTGTTTGGTCAAATCTACACGCCAAAATGGCGCGAGTTTTTAGTACATACCTAGGTAGGTAATATTAGACTTATCTAGAGATTTTGTTCGTCTTCCATCTTGCTAAGAACCATCATTATCATCGTCATCTGATCTGGGACATCTATAGCACTATACCTATCTTTAAGAAACTAATGCACGCGGGTCTTGAGAAGTATATTATGAAATCATTATTTAGATTTAGAATAAAATAATGTTCTATGTAGTCAAGAATATGCTAAATAGCATTATAAACATTCCCATTCTATGACAAACCATTCCTACTGTTTATGGGAAGTGAACAAGCGCTAAAACTCTCAGGCAATTTAATCTGGTGAAGTGTCGCGCACTTGTTCGATTATGAAACATTACCACAACATTCCGTGAGCCGGGGAATAAAAGTTAACGGTCTCCTCCCATAAACCGACTATTGACAGCAATTCAATTCGTGAGCCGACATATAAAAGTTTACGAGACAATATAACTAGCTGCGATTCCGGCGAACGATACGAACGGCTCGATTCTTATAATCGTTTGCGAAAATACTTTTGGCTACGAGACCAACATATTAAATAAGCCGCTGATGCCTAAAAATAACAAAATCAATTTAAGGGGGAAGCGCTAACGTAGCCCGCGAAATTCAAATTTTCTTACGATTTTTGCAATTTGCAGCTCAGTGTCTGGGTGTGTGTTGATTAAAGTATGATTCGCGAGCGTAACAAATATGTATTTACAGAATTATAATCATTAGAATCAGTAATACAATTCCTTAAGTTAGTATAATCCTGAAATGTTAAGATTTCATGAACTAGTCATTCAATAGAATTAGGTACTAGGTCTCAGAATTTTTTTAATTTTTTTAATTTAACTTCAATTGTACAAGAAACACCTATCTAAACACTATGCAGCTTTACTTACAACTAGTGAAAAAGAGTGTTTACGATGAACTCTGGCACCCAAAGTAAGATTTAACTTGTGTTTAGGGTGCCAGCATCCCTGGCACCCTAACACCCAGCGTTAGAGAGTTGTATTGATGATTTTAAAGATCATAATTCAGTAAATACATATTTGTTACAGTCGCGAATCATATTTTAATCAAAATACAATCTAACACTGACCTGCAACCTGCAAATTGCAAAAAACGTAAGAAAATTTGAATTTCGCGGGTTACCCTGGCGATTTCACCTTAAGGTATACAGATGGCATAGAAAAAGATCAAGTTCACTTGATTATTGTTTTGAAATTATTGAAAGTCGATCTACACTTAGCTGATAGATGCAACCAGGACGAAGGAAACCAGCATGTTCTGGAACGAAAGATTAGAAAATATGTGACAGCCATCAATCAGCTCTGGGCCCACTGGGTCACTTATCAAACCTCTTATCAAATAAACATCAATATTAAATACACTCAGTTGCTATCACTCGTTATATCTACATTTGTTGCTCCATTACTTTATTTGACATAAATATAAAGTAAATAGATCCTTATTGCAAAACATATTACTTCTATCTTATTAATACCTATGTATTTAGTTTCATAATATTGTGCTAATACGTGTAATACTTTTAATACACATACCTAATCAGCACCCTAATTGCGTAACACACTATCAATCACAATCTGATGATTTATTTATCTATATATATAAAAGGAGAAACTGACTGACTGACTGACTGACTGACATATATCAACGCACAGCCGAAACTACTGGGACTAGGAACGTGAAATTTTGCACACGGCTTCCTTTTATAATGTAAGGGGGCACTAAGAAGGGGTTTTTGGAAATTCGACCTTTAAGGGGGTAAAAAGGGGGTATTTTTTTGTATGAAAAACCTTATTCCTTGAGTTAATAAACTTGAAACTTGGCCCAAATACGTATCTTAATAAATTATGAACTTTGTAATTTTTGGTTTTTCTAAACTACCCCCACGAGGGGGATTGGGGGGTGTCAAAAAATGTATGGAAGAATTTTAACGCGCTGTCATAATAACTCGAAACTCAGTATTTATACTTAAATCCAAAAATAAAGAATAACCTGTATCAAGGTTTTTCGAAAATCTACCCGGGACGGGGTGAAAAGGGGCTGTCAATATTACAGGGGAGAATTTTACTGCGTAGCTTGATTAACTCGAAAATTGGTATAAATAATCTTTGAGTCAAGGTTTGGAAATATCCTAAACGATTTTTAAAATTCCACCCCTGTGGGGGTGAAAACCGGGGATATAGTTAGATGAAAAATCTTATTCATTTGGTTAATAAACTTGAAACTTGGCACGAATATTAGCCTAAATAAGCAATAAAGTTTCTTACTATTGGTTTTTCAAAACTACCCCTGACGGGGTGAGAAGGGGTAATTAGATTTTTAAGAGAAGGATTTTACTGTGTGGCTTGATTAACTCAAAAATTGGTACAAGAAATCTTTGATTTCAGTTATGGAAAAATCCGAAACGATTTTTCGAAATTCCATCCCTGTGGGGGTGAAAAGAGGGGATACAGATTATATGAAAAATCTTATTCCTTTGGTTAATACACTTGAAACATGGCAATATTTGCCTCAGGAAATAATATAAATTGTCACTCTTAGTTTTTTAAAGCAAATAAGGAACACTAGGACCGTAAGAACAGTAAGGAACAGCAAGGAAAATTTTTAACGCGCTGTCATATTAACTCGAAATTCGGTACTAATACTTTTTCGGAAGTCAGTGTCTTTGGATCTGTATTTTAGGTTTCTGCCACTGACTTCCGAAATTAAAGTTATTTTTCACTTTGTAGTGTTTGTTTTGGAAGTCGGTTGTTTTTATTGTTCAGTTTTTAGTGGGTCTGTTTGTAATTTATCTGAGTTACAATAGCCTTATGACATCTGCTCATCACCTTTTACAAAACATTGCTTTTCCCGAAGCAGGGACGTTAATTGTTGAGGAGTTCTCTTGGTACTTCACCAACAGCTCCACTTCACCATATGCATTGTGACGAGCTTCAGTTGCTTAGCAATAATTTTAAAGTAATGGAATCGCAACCCGTGAAATAGGGCAAAACTTGGCTAATTCGTGATATGCAGCTATTCGGTGATAGATAATTGTGTTTTATTACCAAGTTACTACTGACTTGATAAATGTACATTTTTCAATCATTATAGTATTTGCCACATTTTTAGATATAAGTTAGCAAAACTTATTTTGTCTACTATGTCACAGTAAATTTAAAAAATAGTCTGATCAATGAATCGAATTTTACAAGTAAAAAACAAAACTATCACCGATTACCCAAGTTTTGCCCTACTTATTATTGAGTTATTCCAGTGGCCATCTTACCATCTGCGGTCTGCGTCATCAGTTCCACTTCACCAAATGTTGCTTTCCGAGAGGAAATGCACAAGTTCTATAAAAAAATACCAAATTCGCTGTAGGTGCGCCTATACTGAAGAGTTCCCTTAATTTCTCTAGGATCCCATCATCAGATCCTGACTTGATGACAATGGGACTACCTGGAAAGTATACCCTTTCAAACAAAAAAAGAATTTTTCAAATCGGTCCAGCCGTCTTCGAGTAATCGGGGAATCATAAAAAAAAGATTCCGAAGAACTGAGTACCTCCTCCTGTTTTGAAGTCGGTTAAAAATAATTTATAGCCAGAGTGCATCTCATGACATTTCTAATAAGCCCCAACACGGCTAGGATACATTGTTTTATTACTGTTCGGAGTTCAATGGTACCATTTTCATCAGAAGCATTTATTTAAATTTGCTTCGTCATAGTCGTTTAACTATCTTAATCGAGATATCTTATCGCCACCCGTGAAATACTTATCATTGAAGAGTTCCTGTAGCCATCTGTGGTCTACTTCGTCAGTTCCACTTCACCAAATCATACTTTCTGAATGCAAATGCTTGATTTGTTGACGAAAATACCAACATCACTATGTGTTTGCCAATAATATTTGAGGATTTCCCTCAATTACTCATGGATCCTACCATCAGAACTGGATTTGGATAAAAATGGGACCAATCTGGAAGTCCAATCCTTTCAAATAAAAAATATTTTTTAAAATCGGTTTATAAATGACGGTAACAAACATTAAAAAAAAAACATACAACCGAATTGATAACCTCCTCCTTTTTTTGAAGTCGGTTAAAAATAGTAACGAAGTCAGAACTGTGCGTTGCACATATTTAAAAAGAAGTGATTAAACGAGTCTGTTGCGCACACTATAGTTTTTTAGAATTTTTGTCCGTTTGTTGTTTGTCGGGAAGTATGTTCCGGATTGGCGCAAAAACGGTTTATTGAATTTAGAGGAAATTTGGCATACAGATGTTTTAGAACCTGGATTAACACGTAGGGTAGGTACTAATTTGATATATTCTGACATACACGTTGGCGAAGCCGCGGGTAAAAGCTAGTTTATTTATAACCAACTTATATTTACAGTTTGCACCACACATACAAGTTATCGGTCCATACAATCACATGATGTTGAAGCATATTACTAATCCATTGCTTCATATGTTCGAAAAATTAGTCTGCTCAACAACTTAAATAACGCAATGAATGTTGTTGAACTGTCAAAATGAAACCGATTCCTACTGGGCTCGCGTGGTAGATTACGGCCCACTCCCTCTCACCGAGAGGAGGGCTGTGTCCCAGCAGTGGGAACATTATGCATGCATGCTTATGCTGTGTTTATGTAGATATTACTCCAATAAGTAAGATCGTAAAGCTTTTAATATTTGGAAAATGGAATGTTTAGAAAAAAAAAGGTTACGAAGTTGCTAGTCTTCTCCTTTCTAGTTCGCTACACTCGTGGCAGAGTGGTCCTGCACCCCAACACAACACAACACTTTCTTTCACATTCCGAAGTATTTTGAAACAAATTCCTAACCCATTGTTTCATATGTTTGACTAGCTGTTGCCCGCGGCTTCGCCCGCGTGGACGTCAATACTTCCCTATTTGCATCGGATTTTGTTCACAATTTCATGGGTTTTAATTTTTTTTTGCGCGGAACCCTAATTATTTTTCTAAAATAAAAGTACCATAAGTTACTCCTTATAACATTAGCTATCTGTCAATAAAAGTCGCGTCAAAATCGGTCCAGTTGTTTCGAATTTAATGGGTTTAATTTTTTTTGCGCGGAACCCTAATTCTTTGTCTAAAATAAAGGTACCCTACGTTACTCCTTATAACATCAGCTGTTTGCCAGTGATAGTCTTGTCAAAATCGGTCCAGCTGTTTCGGATATTAACTGGAACAAACAGACAGACAGACAATAATTTAAAAAATCATCATATTTCATCCAATTTACAAAAGAATTTAATGAATTATACACCTAAATCTTCCTCATGAATCATTCCGCCCATTGGTGAAAACCGGATGAAAATCCGTTTAAGAGTTTTTGAGTTTATCGCGTTGTATACTTATGCCAATAATATTAGAGGATTTCCCTCAATTCCTCATGGATCCTATCATCAGAAGGGGATTTTGATAAAAATGGGACTAATCTGAAAGTATGTCCTTTCAAATAAATAAAAAAATCCAAATCGGTTCATAAACGACGGAATACTGAGGTAACTAACATAAAAAAACACAACCGAATAGAGAACCTCCTTCTTTTTTGAAGTCGGTTAAAAATTAACACTAAAATGTTACCTCAAGAAAGTCAGGATACGAAATATGACTACATTTCCAATCTCTTAAGTCTCTTAAAAAGAGGTACACACAATTTTTAATATTATTTGTGATTTTTAAAGGCAACCCCTATTTTACCCCCTTAGGGGATGATTTTTCAAAAACGATGAACCATATAATTCTTTATTTCCTACCAAACGCATAAATTTGAATTTTCATACCCCTAACTTAAGAAATGCTGGGTTTCCCATACAAACTTTCATCCCCTATATCACCCCTGCTGGATTATTTTTGAGACAAAAAGTAGCCTATGTCCTTCCCCAGGATGTTTCCTTGCTATCCGCTCAGTGGTTTAGAAAAGGTAACATACAGACAGACAGACAGACAGTTACTTTCGAATTTCTAATATTAGTAAGTGAGGATATGCATTTAGTAAAAAGCTGTTATTTTGACATTACAAACAGACACTTCAATTTTATTTATGTAAACAACGCAATGAACGTGGTCGAATTGTCAAAATGAAAGAAATTGCAAATTGTTTGTGTTACTCAAGTACCCCCCCCCCCCCCCTCCCTACCCGCAGGTCTATCTTTCAGTGTTAGTGACGAACTTAATTCTACAGTTCTTCTTCTTACCGTATCGACGGTTACTGTTACATGGTTACTGTTTGGGTCCAGCAGGTGGTGGTGATATTCAACAGTGGCTTTTCTGATACACTCGTAGAAAGGCATAAGGTAAGGGGTTATATGCAGTCACAATTTGGTCATTCCAACGCGTAGGTAGTTTATCTATCACTTCCTGTTCCACCTTATGACCGGGGGCTCCCCAGTCCTCTCTCCGTACATTACAAGCCTTATTGAACCTCATCTATGTATATGCCTCGCAGCCTTATTTTTCAGAATAATTTGCAGAAAATATGGGTACAGCTGTATTGTCCAAATTCTTCCTCTTAAACTCCAAAAACCTTTTTGTCCAGTGACTGATGCTTCAAGACCCTTATACATAGACAAATAGTCTACATATAGGTACTGTAGAGGCCTTAGTTGAGCCTGCCTTCTGCAAGAATCCTCTTTGGATTATGACATTGGCTGGTTAGACAAACGCTGGTTTCAATTGGAATTTAGAATAGGTGAAAAATAATTATATATAGTGATTTTGTTCTGTATCGAGTGAATATAGTTTTAGCCCCAGTCTTTACTTGTTGAATTATAAATATAGCTTGAAATAAGCTAATAAACCAGTTCATTTAGTGCAACGGTCTTTATATTTATAAATATCACGAGAAAGTTCCCCCAACACACCTCGAAGTCGAGACCCCGCATACATAAAAAATAGTGACCTGCCTACGTATCGTAGCTGGTCATTATAAATGGTGGAGGCGCCTAATCCAAGGCGTCATATTATAATTCGCGTGTGTTTTAGTTATCTACAAGGCGAGCGCCGTGTGTGAGCGCTGCGAAGTGCCTACCCAGGTACAAATCGAAAGTGTCAAATGCTCTCGCGGCAACCGCCATGAGTTCGTCAGTTATATAAGCTAGTTCATTACTAACTATCATAACAAAAAACTAAGTTATGTAAAGTTATTATATGGTAGTGGTGGTATAGTGGTGGTGGTGGTGGTGGTATCGTTGTTAGTTGTTGATTATGTGTTGTAAGGTTGTCAAAAGTTTTAAGTACCTTGGCTACATTGTCACGAGCGACCTAAAGGATGACATAGATATAGAGAGGGAGCGCAGGGCGTTGTCTGTAAGGACCAATATGCTTGCCCGCAGGTTCACTTGGTGTACTACAGACGTCAAGGTAACTCTTTTTACGGCGTTCTGTCAATCTTTTTTTTACACGAGTGGCCTTTGGGTGTCATACACGCGTCGAACCTACAACTCCCTGCGTGTACTAATGCTTTTAGGATGCTGTTGGGACTTTTTTTTTTTTTTTTTTTGTGGATGGGAAATCATCAAATGACTTCTCCCGCTCTGGGCGGAGCGGGAGGGCGTGTCAGACTTTTACTGACTAAAACCCACCCGTGTTCCTTCTGTTGCCTGTGCCGGGGCCACGGTAACTCTTTCGAACATCCCGCAACCCTAGCTGGCATCGGCCCTAGCGGACCCCGTCAATAGTGCTGACATCTCTTTGAGGCGCGCGTGGAACACGACGCGCCGTCGACTCGGGCCTGGTCCTTACCAGACGGCGAGCTACCCATTGCTCGCCGTCCGCAAGCCCGCGCCTACGGTGGCCGGGAATCGGCTGCCAATTCCCGACGCCCAGGGCGTCTCCTGCGGCGACTAGGGGCGTGAGGGTGCAAAGCTTGCCTCTCCCTCACGCGTCCCGCCTCCTCCTTCACGAGCATTACTGCTTCGCAGAAGGAGGTAATGGTTTCCCATGCACTCTCGCTCCGTACCATGGCCTGGACCAGGGCCGGACGCGAGAGATCGCCGCCGCCGATCGCTTCCGCGAGGACACGGCGGTGCTCCGCCCAAGCCGGGCAGACCTCCACCGTATGCTCCACCGTGTCCTCCGGGCGATCCACACAGTGGTGACACCCGGGCGTTTCCTCCCGCCTTATCCGGAACAGGTACCTCCCGAAGCACCCGTGTCCGGTGAGGACCTGCGTCAGGCGGAAGGTGAGGACGCCGTGGCGCCTCTCCAGCCACTCCTCAAAGAGGGGACTTATCGCCGCAATTGTGGCGTGCCCAGCGCTGGGTTGCGACAATCGCACTCTCCATGCCGCCATGAGATCCTGCCGGAGCTCTGTCCGCCGTGCCACGATTTCTCGCGGCAACAGAGTTACGCCCCGGCGTCCTGCCTCCTCGCGCCACTCCCACATGTGCGCGAGGACTTTTGCCTCCAGATCCCATGGCGGTAATCCGGCAAGGAGGTTCGCCGCCTCCCCGGAGACCGTGCGGTATCCCCGGGCTAACCGGATGGCCATGACCCTCTGGGACGCGTTCAATCGACGTACCGGTCGTCGCCTCACGGAACGCGCCCACACCGGAGCTCCGTAAAGGGCCATGGACCGCACGACCCCCGCGTAGAGCCTCCGGCAGGAGGCGTTTGGACCCCCCAGATTGGGCAGGAGCCGCCCCAAGGCAGCCCCGGCCCGCTCCAGTCTGGGAGCCAAACGTCGGAATGCTGTTGGGACTGCCATGGCGTTGTAGCGCTTCGGGCAGGTTTGCGGAGGCTCGCACAGATGGTTTCCATGCCATCATGCGAAAGAAAGCGGCCTCCTTGTTACAGCGCCTGCATGGTAGTGGCAACAGCATTCTGAAAACGATTGCTGCCAGTGCGGACTGTCCCTTTCTGGGACTCTGGGTAGCGACAATCATAGGTCTAAATAAATAATCATTTTGTGAGAACTAACAATACTAACCTATTGTTACAAACACCAAAATACTAACAAAATTATGGACCTTAGTCTGAAATAAAGTTTTATTTATTTATTTTAATTTTATTAACACTGCGGGGCTCAAACAAAACTGTGAAGTTTTATTGTTATTACTGCTATCAGTGGCGAGGCTTGACATTTCGTAGAAGGGAAGCCGAAGAAGAAATTGCTCAGTTACAAATAGTCATACAAATACGATTACCACGTTGTGGCGCCGGCTTATTAAGAACAATTTGTGTTGTTGTTGGAATATATATTATTTGGCAATTGTAGACATTACTGAATGTGCTATTTTTCTATGGTGGTAGGTGAAGTTACTCTTCCGTTCCTCCAAAGGGAAGCCGGTAGGAATGGAGTTGTTAGCGCGCTTCGCCTCTGACTACTATATCCGTATAGTGTCCTTCAAAGCGTTAATCATGCTGAGTTATTTCACTTATTTGTATCAACCTATGGTTTATTCCATACCAGTCTGTTTTAGCACCAGTTTTGACAATCTTGTAAGTTGTAATCTTGTGTCTCAAGTAAAAATTGAACAGGAACACACCGTGACTTTGACACGGTGTGTTCCTAGTTAAAGGTTTCCTAACTGACTAAGGGAGATATTAGGTACACTATCATATATCTAGGATCATGGAGCTACTTATAAGTCATATATTTATGACAATGTAATATAGGTAGGTATACTTATACATGAATCATTCATGAGCTTCAGATTCGGTATCCTATATAACCTTCTGCAACTGAGGTGGGTTTTTCATCAACATTCGACTGAGGTGTAGTCTGTCAGGCGTCACTGTATACAGCATGATTTGTTCACAACTTTTATAAATAATAGAGCTCTGGTTTTATTTTACGATTAATGGGTTTATGTATAATGAAATAAAAATGAATTAGTGTTCTCAAAAAAAAAAGGTACTGAGCGAGACAGAGCTACATCGCGCGAGGTTACAAACTGGCAACGCTTTTTGTGATTGGTGGTGTCCGATAGACTACCACCTCAGTCGCAGAAGGATAATGAATATAATGCTCTTAGATATATCATCATCATCATCTGCCTAGCATTTTTCCAACTATGTTGGGGTCGGCTTCCAGTCTAACCGGAAGCAACTGAATACTGGTATTTTACATGGAGCGACTGCCTATCTAACCTCCACAACCCAGTTATTGGGTAATACGACACCTAGACATATAACAGTGTAATATCCCCTAAATCAGTATTTGCAATTGAAGATATAATAATGCAATCTTTTCGACAATACTAATTCCAATGTTAAGATTCTCGGAGCGATTAGATAATTTCTATTAATAATATAATACATTAAGTACTTACTAACAAAAAAAGGAAAATCATGTTTGATGTTATTATTACATAGGTAAGTACCTACTTCCTGGTTATAAAGCATTGTCGATACGAAAAAATTAGATTTAAGATAAATTACACCTAAGTACCTACCTATTAAAACACTTCATTCTGATCAGTGGACCTTACATCGCCTATTACATCCGCTGCATCCATGCATTGATGCATAGTTAGATGAGGTGGAGTAGGTACCTGCCTTTTTTTTTTCTACCACTATTGAACTAGGTACCTTTGGGTAGGTGCTTTTTACCTGTTAGTATTATGTCTAGTTTTCAAAAACTTAACTGAATTTCAAAATGACATCCTAGGTTCGTCGCACATCTATGACTTGACTACCTGTTAACGTGTGTATCCATCAGCACACACGTTCATAGCCATATTAAGTTAGCAACACTGGAGAGCAATTCATTTTATTTTCATCTGTGCGTCGCATTAACAGCCACCACCACGGAACCGTCTATATTTTGAGGTTCCTGAAATAATTCCACTAAATACGAAGAATACAGTTAATCACCGGTCTGGGTTTAATTTAAAGTGGCTTACTAGTAACTAAGCATTCAACTGGTGACCCCGACGTGATCCGAATTGTTACAAGAAGCTAACCTAACCTAACCTAACCAGTCTGAGTCCAGCCGCGCTCGAGAACACCACGTTTTTATTGAGCTCCGCGCTTAAAAAATCTTTTGACCGGTATTTTTCAAAGATATCACAAAGTGTGATATATCAAAAGACGCAAAAATATATCAAAAGTTACAAGAAGCGACAAAACCTCGAGAAACTCACTAGCCGGCAGCTGCAACTACCATATCCGAGGGAAGTGCTGAATCCTGATCTATCCTTTCATTCTACATCATTTTTCATCTTCGAAGTGCATCGTTGGGAACTCCGACTGAATATAACAAAAAAACTTTTATCTAAGTTACAATAGCCTAATGACAACTGCTCAGCACCTTTTACAAAATATTGCTTTTCCCGATGCAGGGACGTTAATTTTTGTGGAGTTCTCCTGGTACTTCACCATCAGCTCCACTTCACCATATACATTGTGACGAGCTTATATTGCTTAGCAATCATTTTAAAGTAATCGAATCGCAACCCGTGAAATACTTATTATTGAGTTGTTCCGATGGCCATCTGTGGTCTTCATTATCAGTTCCGCTTCACCAAAGGGTGCTTTCCAAGAGCAAATGCACAAGTTACGAGTACTATAAAAAATACCCGAATCGCTATAGGTGTGCCTATAATATTTGAAGAGTTCCCTCGATTTCTCCAGGATCCCATCATCAAGTCCTGACCTAATGACAATGGGACCACCTGTGAAGCCTTATACCCTTTCAAACAAAAAAAAAATGAATTTTCCAAGTCGGTTCAGCCGTCTTCCAGTAATTACACACATACATACAAAAGCATTCCAACGAATTGAGCACCTCCTCCTTTTTTTGAAGTCGGTTAAAAAGTACTACACTACCGTAATTTGAAATTGGTATAAAATGCCGTAAATGGCGGCAAATTCCACATAAATTTTACAAAGTATAGTGTTATTATTTTGATGTGCGTAATTGTGTTAACAATGAACCGATTTTCAAAGATTATCATAAGCTCTTTGTGTTGGTAACAAAATCGATTCCTTGTCCACTTTACATGAATAATAATTATTCATTCCTTTCACGTTCTTATTAACACATTTCTTCACATAGTAGCCGATGATTTCAGATGAACTCTGGGTCACTAGGTGTAAAGCTGGTGAGATTTTCAACAATAAAATCTACTGTGTGTCGATCATCGTGCGCTTGCTCGCCTCGCACCGGCTGCGGCTGGCTCTGAAACCGGTTTGTTATTCTAGCAAAGGATAATCGTAATGTTATTTAAGCTTGTTACAGTTCGGTTTACGTGTTCGCGCTAGCATCATGGCCAATTCTAAAGATTTAATTAAACAGAGAGACAACATTAAATTTCGTCTAACATTATTTGAAAACAAAAACCCGGACGCAAACAACACCTTTAAAAAGTAAAAAAAAAAAACGTATTGGCCCTCTAATATAAGCTCTAGGTTATACACACATCAACACTAATCAACAGAATCTAAGGATACCGTAATCCTAAATTATTTACGAATGTATAGTTTAAAATCTTTTTAATTTCCATTAAAAGCTTATACTTATATAGATTGAAACCTCTTTTATTCTTTTTTCAAAATTTTAAAATGTAAATAAAAAAAACAAAATACGGCGGCAAAATTGTTAGTAATTCGTTACGTTAAGGAAAATTTAAATTGTTTTATTGATATTAATTAATGAAAAGGGATTAGATTGTTTTTCTTTTTTAATTTAACGTGCCGTGTGAGCTTTAAGAGTCATGTCACGTCGTCATTTAATGAGTCTAGATGAAATGTTAAGAGCCGTGGGCTTGTTAGAAAATGGTGCTATTCAACGCGTCGTTGCTGAGGCCCTACACACCAGCCAAAACGTGATATCAAGGTTGTGTCACGTTATTGCAGTACTGGAGATGTGGCAGAATGGCACACGGGTTAATATCGTGTTACTACGCAGAGACAGGATCGATTTCTCCAAATGACCGCCAGAAGACAACCCAATATCACAGCGATGCTCCTAGTACAAAGGCTCCGAAGAAGGTTGCATGAAGTTAGTCTTCATGCCCGAAGACCGCTACGTGTTCCAGCATTGCGACGTGGCAATCGCGATCAGCGGCTTTTGTGGGCTCGGGAGCATTTACCATGGAGTGACGAACAATGGTCTTTGGTACTGTTCACCGATGAGTCCTGGTTTGAGTTTCATTCGGATTCACGAAGAACATGCGTTTGGAGAACTCCAGGGAGAGTTAGCCGTCTACGGCACCCTCGGGAGGTCCACTCATACCAAGGCGGGACGATCATGGTGTGGGCAGGAATTCATCTTGGCGGACGTACCCAGCTCGTTTGGATCCAAGGCAGCATGACTGCACAAAAATACCACGAGGAGGTAGTAGAGCCTGTTATTGTCCCACACAGAATCCAAATGGGCCAGGAATTTCTACTCATGCACGGTAATGCTCCTTCCCATACGGCATGGCTGGTGTCGGCCGCTCTCCGAGACCACGATATTCAAGTTTTGGATTGGCCTGCACAGTCGCCCGACTTAAATCCTATCGAGCATGCCTGGGACATGTTACAACGAAAAGCTTTGAGAGATTTCCCGCCAAATTTGACGACGGAACAACAACTTTACGAACACATGCAAAGAACATGGGACCTCATACCGCAGCAAGTCATTAACAATTTAATTTTAAGTATGAATAATCGATGTCGATGTGTAATTAATTTAAGAAGTGGCAACACTGATTATTAATAATTAGATTTAATAAGATTTTTTCAATTTTAATTATAATTAATAGTTTAAGAAGAAGAAATGAAGTGTTTTATAACATACTAATTTTATACGGCGATTAAAAAAATTAACATTTCTATTTAAAACAAGAGAATCACGAAATGTTTTTTATTTTTTATTAAAGACCTTAAAATAACCTATCATTCTTCCATTTACTACATCAGAAAATTCTTCATAGATTTTTAGATATTTGATGAAATATGAATATCCCTAGATTTTGTTGATGTGTGTATTTTGATCCAAGCGTCGTCGCCGCGTTTGGGGAAAGCTAATGAAAATATTTTCTACAATAGCGTATTCACTCGCACCCATTAATTTTGCTGGATATAAGCCTCGTATGTTTGTCGTTTTCATTAGCTGTCCCCAGACGCGACGACGCGACTTGGGTCAAAATAATAACTTTTATCAAACTTAAGGGACCAATACATTTTTTTCCTTCTTTTTAAAGGTTTTTGTTTGTGTCGGGGGTTGTTTAATTTAAGTTTTATTTTCTGCTTTTTAAACTTTTACTAGTCGACACGCTACGATTGACACGTGCCTCGCTTAAAGGCCCCCGCAGACAGGCACGACGCAACTCCGCCTGTCTGCGGGAGCCTTCAATATGTGCAGCTGTACGTATTTCTCCCACAGTAAAGCTAGTTACTAATTTATCATCATTTCTCTTTGCGACTCCATCAGCAGACCCTGATTACCATCTATACAGGGTGTAAGGGGCAGCCCTCCGCAGACTGACGGGCTAAATTATTTCAGGAACGTTATGGGAATCCAATAAACCTGATTTGTTTTACTACCTCACACGCAATGTATCGCTACCGTGGCAAAACCGCGCGTAGCGAATGGCAGCGCAGCGAGCCTTCGGCCGCCGAGTATTTCAACAACTTAGTCCAAGTTACAAGAAGCGAAAAAACCTCGAGGAACTCGCCAGCCGGCTGCAACCACCATATCCGAGGGAAGTGCTGAATCCTGATCTATCCTTTCATTCTAAATCATTTTTCATCTTCTAAGTGCTTTAATTTGTATAGGCATCGTTGGGAACTCCGACTGAATATAACAAAAAAACTTTTATCTAAGTTACAATAGCCTAATGACAACTGCTCAGCACCTTTTACAGAATATTGCTTTTCCCGATGCAGGGACGTTAATTTTTGAGGAGTTCTCCTGGTAGTTCACCATCAGCTCCACTTCACCATATACATTGTGACGAGCTTATATTGCTTAGCAATCATTTTAAAGTAATCGAATCGCAACCCGTGAAATACTTATTATTGAGTTGTTCCGGTGGCCATCTTTGGTCTTCACCATCAGTTTCACTTCACCAAATGCTGCTTTCTAAGTGCAAATGCACAAGTTACTATAAAAAATACCCAAATCGCTATAGGTGTGCCTATAATATTTGAAGAGTTCCCTCGATTTCTCCAGGATCCCATCATTAAGTCCCGACCTGATGACAATTGGACCACCTGGAAAGTATACCCCAAACAAAAAAAAGAATTTTCCAAATCGGTCCAGCCGTCTTCGAGTAATCGGGGAACACACATAAAAAAAAAAGATTCCGACGAACTGAGAACCTCCTCCTTCCTTGAAGTCGGTTAAAAATCATTTATAGCCAAAGGGCATCTTATGACAATTCCAATACGCCGAAAAACAGCTAAGATACATTGTTTTATTACGGAGTTCCGGTGCCTACCTTCCGGCTTCATCATCAGATCAGTTCAATGGTACCATTTTCAACAGAACCATGTATTTAAATTTATTTCGTTATGTCGGCGGCACTTAACTATCTTAATCGAGATATCTTATCGCCACCCGTGAAATACTTATCATTGAGGAGTTCCCGTGGCCATCTGTGGTCTTCTCCATCAGTTCCACTTCACCAAATGATACTTTCTGAATGCAAATGCTTGACTTGTTGATGAATATACCAAAATCGCTATGTGTTTCCCTATAATATTAGAGGAGTTCCCTCAATTCCTCATGGATCCTATCATCAGAACTAGATTTTGATAAAAATGGGAGCAATCTGGAAGTATGTCCTTTCAAATCGGCTTATAAATGACGGAGTACTGAGGTAATAAACATTAAAAAAAAACATACAATCGAATTGATAACCACCTCCTCCTTTTTTTGAAGTCGGTTAGAAATCTGTTGAGCCGTTTGAAGATTATCAGCTCTTTTCTAGTTGTTGAATGGACTTCCGAAATTAAAGTTATTTTTCACTTTGTAGTGTTTTTTTGGAAGTCGGTTGTTTTTGTGTTGTAAAAAAGTGTTTTCTTGAATCATAGCTAAGAACACTCTCGATCAAGTCACCTTTCAAACATAACAAAAAAAATCTAAATCAGGTCAGCCGTTTGGGAGCTATGATGGCACAGACAGACTCACAAATACCTACACAGACACACAGATAGGTACACACGTTAAACTTGAAACTTATAACACCCCTCTGTTTCCGTCGGTGGTTAAAAATATATAGAAACAAGCAAGGTAGACATTGAACAATTAAATGTTTCGAGATCTGTCCGTGTAAGGCAGTGGCGAAAGCACCATATAACACGATTCCTACCGGCTTCCCTTCGGAGGTTCGCATCAACAACACTACCGCTATTGAAAAAATGGCACTGTCAATAGTATCTACTATTGCCAAAAAATATAGTTACACTGCTGGTATTTAATTCAACATAACATTCAAACTACTAAAACGCCTATTAATAGCTTTGAATTAATACAAGACTTTTATTTTTAAGTTAATAAATTAATTTTTACTTTATTGATAAGCAAGTTACTTCAAACCGGATTCGCTTCGGCCTCTCTTACAAAAATTCACACCTCGCCGCTGGTGTAAGGTGCAACCTTTGATAAGATTCAGTCACAAATTGAAATGTTGGAAGATGACTCAGAGAAACAAATGAATAAGTGGGAAACTACAGATTTCTGCCCAAAGCACAGTCCATGTTAGACAATGAGGAAGATAATAAAAATTTTCAGTCCGTATCCAACGCAATGTCCAAAGTATCACATGGTTGGTGAATCAACGTAGTGGCTTTCCTGGATATTTACTTATCGCTCATACACAATAATGAAAGCATTAAGGATATAAATAAATTCCATTAACCTTAAATCCTACCTAGAGGGCGCTGCTTCATCAGACATAAGCTATGTATCATCAAAAAACTAGGTATTCAATCTCTTGGTTTTTACTGTGCCAACGATATAACGGTAAATCATGTTTGCAATATTATTTATGAACATATAATGGATTTTTTAAATTAACCTTTACAGAAGGAATCTGCTGATGTCGGTATACTTAATCTAGGAACATACTTAGATACTTAGTCACGAGCTCCTCGATTTTTGATGAAATATCTAATTTAATTAATTACAACCTATATTAAGAGCACTATGAATCCGTCCAGGGGAAACACTGAGTCAATTCTACAACGTAGTGCTTTTAAAACTTTATTACTCCGGCGTGCGTAAAGCAAGGCACCACACAGTACGAGTCTAGGTACTGTTGCGGACTTTACTGGCGCAACGTTAGTCTTGGCGCAAAGTAACCTAACAACAGTGTGTCCGGAACTGTCAACCGAGCGGGGATAGATTGCAGACGCATAGGCAACTTGCGAAGCATCTGAGAAAGAATGAAGCTCAATTATAACTAGTCCACTAATGAGAACACTTCTAGGAATATCAATTTTAGAAAGAGATTCCAAATTGTAATTGAAAAAATCCAATCCTTTTGTACTTACTGCATTATCTACACATTGATCCCAATCTTAATTCAATAGCTATAGCTTTTGTAATATTATTTTGATATTTTTTGTTTTTTTCGATTTGTATTTACCTACATAAACCCAGTGAGTCAAATAACTTGCCTAATTTGGACAAAATGGAACGCTAAGTTATAACTTCTTCACACTGAAAAACGGAAGACATCTTGGACTGGATCCCACTTCAAACCTTCACACTTGAAGTTTGATAGCTGAAACCTTAAGCTTTTTATTGATTGAGGGTTTGAATCGTCATGAATTGCTGATAGTGAGTTGTTGCGCCATTTGCGTAGAGGAAGACAAGCGGAATTGAGAGTTGCAGTTGCTGACTCAATAATGTTCTGTAATTCCCGATCAGTTTCAGCTCCTGAAAGGAAATCATCGGTATAGAAATCTTTTTCTATGATCACAGATATTATTTCGTCCTTCACGAGCTGTACAGTCACGAGCACTAATATGTATACACTGAGCAACTTTTAAAAGTCATTTTCTCCTACTGTATTGATTGTAATTTTATGTTGATACGAACATAGTATTTTGAAACCCATACTATTATGAAAGAGATTATCTTTTATCTATTATCTCAAAGTTGCAATCGTAATTCCATGAGAAAATCGCTTTTGAATTGTGCTAAGTGTATACATATTAGTGCGCGTGACTGTACCAAACACCGCGTGCTTAAAAACTTTTAAGCACGCGCAATAGACGGACATACGGATCAGCTTCGGCTCCATTTAAAAAAAAAAACGGAGCCGAAGCTGATCCGTATGTCACGGTATTTAATTCAAAAATCTTAATCGGTTGTGACGGTTCGTCGCGCCATAAAATCAGTTGTAAAATTGTAAAATTCGCTGACACGTTTCAACGTACTAAGATTTTTAGATCATCATCATCTGCCTAGCCTTTTCCCAACTATGTTGGGGTCGGCTTCCAGTCTAACCCGACGCAGCTGAATACCAGTATTTTATTACATAGAGCGACTGCCTGTCTGACCTCCACAACCCAGAAACTGGGTAATACGATACCCCTTGCTAAGACTGGTTGTAAGACTTTCGGGCTTCTGACGACCCGTAACGACTGTCAAAGATCCACGTATGACAGCCGGGACCAACGGCTTAACGTGCTTTCCGAGACACGGAGGAGTCTCGGTATGTAAAGATGGTCACCCGTCCACGAACCAACCCCGGCAAGCGTAGCTTAACCTGATGGATCGACCCGTGCGGCTGTTATTTCTTAGCCACGAGCTCCACACAGTATTGTGTTTCGAATACGATCTGTTAATTTCTCCCAATCGGCTGCCAACTTTCGGTAGATTTCTTCTAGGGTACTGGAGCACAGTTTAGGACGTAGCGAGTGGCCCTGTTTGACTCCTGTTTGTATTTTGAATTTTGTATCTATGGTTATCATCAAGGAACAAACTAACGTACAGCCATTAAAAGGGCGCGGATCAGTACTTAAGTAAGCTGTATCGTGGGACTGATGGAACGGCACGAGTGGCGGACGTGTTCTATTCAATATTCAAGAGGCCATGTTCGTGGAGCTGTTCACAGCCTTTGCGCGCTACCGGAGCCGACGTCAGCGGCGGAACCTCGAAACTGAAGCTTTAGAGGGGGGAAAGATTTTAACATGTGTATCCGACAGGAAATACGTTATTAGCCATATTAAACAACATGTCTCTGAATTAACGCACAAACTCTTAAGGGGTTATTGTACTCATCATCATGAACAATTTTTACTATGTAGAACCAAACCCGAAATCGCGAAAAAAAATCAGCTGTCCCGTACATTCATGTTCGCATAACTCGCCAAAATGTACGGAACAGCTGATTTTTTAAACGACTTCAAATAAAGGAGGAGGTTCTAAATTCGGTTGTATGTATTTTTTTTAACGTTTGTTACCTCAGCACTCCGTCATTTATAAACCGATTTGGAAAATTCTTTTTTTATTTGAAAAGACATACTTCCAGATTGGTCCCATTTTTATCAAAATCCAGTTTTGATGATAGGATCCATGAGGAATTGAGGGAACTCCTCAAACATTATAGGCAAACACATAGCTATTTTGGTATTTTCATCAACAAGTCAAGCATTTGCATTCAGAAAGTATCATTTGGTGAAGTGGAACTGACGAAGAAGCCAACAGATGGCCAGGGGAACTCCTCAATGATAAGTATTTCACGGGTGGCGATAAAATATACTATCTCGATTAAGATAGTTAAGCGACTATGACGAAGCAAATTTAATAAATGATTCTGATGAAAATGACACCATCGAACTGATCTGACGACGAAGCCGGAAGGTAGGCACCGGAACTCCGTAACAAAACAATGTATCCTAGCCGTGTTTGGTCTTATTGGATTTGTCATGAGATGCACTCTGGCTATAAATGATCTTAATGGTAATATGCTTCAAATTGCGCTACTTCAGTCTTGTGTTATGTATGGCCTTGATTGTCGAAGACAGATTTCGGCAAGGATTTGTCGTCGTGAGGTTGATTTAATAATTTGTTGGCGACCGCGTCCAAACCTGATAAAACTACGTCTTCCAATCTTCTGACACAACTTAGCCCGACATATATTTGCCTTTTTGCAAAGTTTTTATTGGTATACTCCTGATGTCGCATATATACACTTCTGGACACATCTATTGGCCCACCTTGTATTTTCAGTTTCGTTTGGTCCTAGCTAAAATTTTATATTAGGTCGAGCAAAAAGTTTTTATGCAGTTTTGAACCTGGCACATTCACAATTTCATTCAAGTCTTTTTTTGAATTTCGAACACAGAATTTAAAGAAACAAAAGACAATTTGGAGCCTGTTTGTTGATATCAAACAATCGAATACTAAGAAAACTTGGTTTTATTGGTTTACTTGGATTTAATTCTTGAAAAAGTGATTGATATCTTTGGTTTTGCAACAAACATTACTTATTCTTAACATTAAGGTGAGGTTCTATCAATAATCTATGGATACTTCACCTGAAGTCGCCGCCCAAGCTGTGGCACTTATTCAGGCCGGACACAGCCAAAGAAACGTGAGTGCTCAACTTAATTTAAGTCGATCTGCGGTCCGAAATGTTTATCGGAGCTACCTAGAGACTGGCGGCTTTGTTCGTCGCCAAGGAAGGCCACGATCTCGGGTTACAACTGAAAGGCAGGATCGATTCATCGTGACGACCAGCTTGAGAAATCGTCACCTTACCTCCATTGAGATACAAAACCAACTTCGCGACTTCCACGGAGTATCTGTGAGCGCTCGAACTATTCGGAGAAGGTTAAAAGAACGCGATATGGTACCACACAAGCCAGCTAATGGGCCCAAACTAACGCGAGCCCACCGAACAGCGAGCCTTCATTTCGCACGCAGTCATTTAAATTGGACACAGCAAGATTGGAGCCGTGTACTCTTTTCTGATGAGTCTAAAATTGTGTTACATGGCAATGATGGAAGGAAGAAGGTCTACCGACGTAAGGGAGAGCGTTTCGCACAATGCTGCTTTGAAGAGAGGGTTGCTTATGGCGGTGGCTCATGGACTGTCTGGGGCGGTATATCCGCGAGCGGCAAAACTCAACTTGAGGTTGTTACAGGACCACGGCTGCCAACATTAAATGCTGAAAGGTACATTCGTGAGTGCTTAGAACCTCACGTGATACCATACGCGGACTATGTGGGTCTAAATTTCCTTTTTATGCATGATAATGCAAGAGCCCATGCGGCCGGCATCGTCAGGGAATATCTTCGGGATGTGAACATCACAGTTATGGACTGGCCAGCCAGAAGCCCAGACATGAACCCCATTGAGCACATGTGGGACGAGCTAAAAAGACGTGTTAGGGCTCGTCAGCCAGTTGCCCAGACGATGCAGGAGTTGAAAACTGCCATAGAAGAGGAATGGGAGATGATCCCTCAAAATTTCATAGAGCGGTTGATAAACTCTATGCCTAATCGTATGAGAGCTGTGGTTGATGCCCATGGAGGCAACACGCGTTATTAAATTAAACCTTTATTTGATAAAACATGTTTTTTATTCAAAAATCAATTGCCTTTAACAAGGCACATATCCGACTTGTTAGGCGTAGCTCCATGTCGTATGGTATTCTGAATTCAAATTTAAAACAATACGATCGAAAAAGATGGTAAAATGTATCAGGTTTAAAACTGCATCAACAGTTTTTGTTCAATCTAGCAATCATATTTCGGTAGGGGCCATCGAAACCTAAACTCTAAGGTGGGCCAATAGATGTGTCCAGAAGTGTATTTGGTCAAATTCTAATGAGTGCTTTTTGAGTTAGCTGACGTATTTTTTTCATATAGTGTATTATGTTGATGATATTATAATAACTTTCTGTCACTGTTAAACTTGCTTAGCAAGTAGTGGTATACAAATTTTGTTGTGGGGTAGGTACCACAGCTAAGTAGAGGAAAGTAAAAACTTATTTATGAAAAAAAAACAACTTCTAAAAAAAACTGTAAAGTGAAAAATAATATTAATTTCGGAAATCGGTGGCCAAAAACGAAAATAATAAACCACCAAAGCCACCGACTTCCGTAATTAAAGTTATTTTTCACTTTGCAGTGTTTGATATATTATAAATGAGTTTTTATTTTCGCGATTTTATGTTTATTTATTTATTTTATTTGGGACAAACAAACAGTAACATTATATCTGCGCAAATAATATAAATAAAGATATTATATAAATGTGAAACTCACACCGTTATCCACAGCTATGTTTGGTCCTATATTAAAAGGGATGGTATTTAAAAGTACTTCAATTTATTCCCATTTAATTTACCTAATTTTACCTGTGTTCCACCAAATATACTGAATGTGCACCAAAATATGTTCATTAAAATATGTCATAACGAGCATCTATTTAACAACTGTTGCAAATTTGTAAAAATAGTAATACACCTAATTTTAAAAACAAGCATTTATTTTTTTAGTTTTACTTCAGATAATGCATTGCAAAATGTATTTGAATCAAACACCAAATAATGTCCAATGTAGCTTTATTAATAAAAAATGAAACCTAACCTAACCTAACCTAACCTAACCTAACCTAAAATATGTAAATGGGTATACGGTACTAGGATGCATATATATAACCTAACCTAACCTAACCTAAAATATGTAAATGGGTATACGGTACTAGGATGCATACTAAATATTTTGTGTAACATTCAGGAATATTTGGTGCACGATCAGTATTTTTCGGGGAGCATACATAGATGTACCTTTAGATTTTTGGTGAACACAAAAGTATTATCCTATTAAAAGTTATTCGTAATGATGAGTACAATGACCCATTAAGAGGTTGTGTGTTAATTCCAGGACATGTGGTATAAGTTTGCAAAACTGGCACGCATTATCGGTGTTAGCACGCATGACATTGCATTAGCAGCCACCACCGAAGTCCGAACCGTCTATATTTTAAGTTATAAGTAATAGTAGATAGTCAGTAATAATTCCAATAAATACTAAGAATACAGTTGTTAATCACCAGTTTGGATATTATTTAAAGTAACTAAGCATTCACTACCTAAGACCACCACTGCTCATCAAAACCACAAGAAGTAACTGAGATCGTAATTATGACGCCCAAATCATTTATTTTAATCGAAATCTGAGCGTATTTTAACCGATATCCTGCTCGGAAGATTTTTTAATTTTTTTTAAAATGGGCAATATTTGAAATGCTGCATCTCGGGTTCTGTTGGACCTACAGAGCTACGGCTGCACTCAAATGGTAGCAAATTTTTTATACTTTAAACTGGGTGACCTTTGCACCTTTTAGAAGTTATAAGACTAAGTTTTCGACTTTGTCTCTGTCAACTCTGACCTAGACTAGAGTCAAGAGCAAACCTATCTCAAATTAAAAAAAAAATAAGACAAAAATTGAAAGAAGCCAGAAAATTTTGAGGTTTTGCGAGTACTACTTACGCAAATACTGCAGGTAGCACAGGTCTTTCGATGCTGCAAACTTGGCTTTACACTATTGGTAATTTGGTATCCATCCTATTAACATCCCAAAAAATCAGTACAGTGCATGAGTGCAATTTTTTGCGACCTAAGGGTCAAATCACACCGAAACGTGAAGAGACGCGACACTGCGCGTACTTTTTTAGATCGCAATACAAAATCGAACATAATTACTATACAATATGGTATGTCGCGCTGTGCAGCATAGCGCATCTCAACGTATATCGACACGCGTTCACGCTCGCACTGAAATGGTACTTTTTCGTGTAGTAAATAAGATCGATAATGGTGCCGATTCTCTTGTCACAAATGCCTCTAAACTAGACTAAGTCACCAAAATTTATTCCTGTCAAACGACGGTTTCCCATTCTGAAATTGACTAAAGTGAAACAACTTAACTATATTTTAGTTTGATAGCACTAAGATGGCACTGAGTTATTTGTTTAGTGAAAATGGTAATTTTGCTATTCTGAATTTGACGTTTTCTACCTAAAATTTAGATTTTCTAACTCAATCTATTTTTAATCGCGATTAAAAAGGTGTGGAATAAAATTAGTTGGAACCGAATTCACACCAACACCTCGAATTCAGGTGCAAAAACGGTACCTACTGTAGCTTTTTTTTTTCTATTCTTTTGCTTGTCCTATCGCAAAAATAATGAAAATTTCGACCCCGTTTATAAAAGCCATAATCCCTGAAACTCAACATGTAGGTAATACTTTTTCATATTTTCCATACAAAAAGTGAAAACTGCCATATAAAAAACACGTCGAAGCTGCCCCCTGCGCGCCTCCGGCTCTAAAAAAAAATCACGGGGTAGGGCAAACAAGTACCACGTGGAGTCGCGCGATTGTCAAAATCGATTGTAATTCTGTCAAAATTATTTTTAAATTTAGTAATTTTTTTGCATAATAGCTTTGGTTCTCCTAACCAAAAGTAAGGAATTTTAGTGATAGTTGGTTTAGTTCGGTCGTTCGGTGTACCAGAGAATCGGCACCATTGTGTCGGTATCCTAAAAATTAAGCGCAGCGTCACGTCTCGGTGTGAACAGCTAACGCGATTTTTGTGTCTACACGATCACCGGCTGATAAAATAAAACATGCTGGATCACTGCTCCAATGCTGTTTCTTCACTTAAAGTACATATTATCCCTTATTTCATCACACTATTATAAGCATCGATGGTTCAGTGGTAGAATGCTCGCCTGCCACGCGGGCGGCCCGGGTTCGATTCCCGGTCGATGCAGTTCTTTTTTTACTTTTTTGGTGATTGAACCTTTTGTTTGCAATATTGGTTTTGTTGATATTTTAAAAATACCTGTAAATGGTTTCAATCAATGCTTTGAAGTTTGAGTTTGATGATGAGGGGAATCTGAAATGAAAGTACCTAGTAGCTATTACGTAAAATGTTAAAAAAGACTAAAATAAAAATTTGATCACAGCTGTATAAATGGATTCCTAAATAAAGATAAAAAGAAGAATAATAATAATATACAAAAAAAGGAGAAGGCTTGCCGAAACCCGGGATTGAACCGGGGACCTTTAGATCTTCAGTCTAACGCTCTCCCAACTGAGCTATTTCGGCTAATAACAGTGTTTCAAAATTATAAAACATCATATAAACACCTTAGATTACCTTATTAATAGTAAATTCCATCTAAATACACTTGCTAGATAAATCCACACTATTTTTTTATGATTTTAATCATATGAATAACTGCAAACTTGAATTACCATTATAATAAACTTACGTAATTAAAATTTTAATAAAACGCCATCTATTGAAAGAGTTTTTAATTACCAGATGTAAATCTGCTGTTAAAAGTATCGCTACTCGACCCTAGATGGCGCCTTTTACAATTAGACAAAAGAAAAACCATAGTAGCAGAACGGTAATGTAGATGGCGTTGTTTATGTTTAAAACCAATTTTTATCTTAATCATTCACATAGCAGGATATTTTGAAAAATGTTTATTTAACATTCTTAAATTCTTAACATTTTGAAGGCTAACATATGATATGGGACCAAGGCCAGGTACCTACAATGTTATTTACCAGCTATGTAGGTACCTAAATTTTGTATCAAAGCATGGGCACGGCAGGGGCACCTAAGTGCTTTTTAGGATTCCGTAGGTACCCAAAGGGTGGCAATGAAACCCTATTACTAAGGCTCCGCTGTCCGTCTATCCGTCCGTCCGTCTGTCACAGAGCTTGCACCTTTTGAACCGTATTAAGTACATACTTACTCATTTTCACAGTGTGCACCACTATGGCTACTATTTAAATAACAAATAATAAAAATAAAATAAATTTAAAAATTAAAAGGGGTCCCCATACGAGAAGCTTAGTCTTACTATATTCTTATCTTACAAACAGAAAACAACGTTTTCCAATGGTAAAAGTCAAGTGCTCACGAAACTACCGGTATAAGATCAACAGTTGAACCAACGGGAATAAGATAAACTACTAAAATTAAATGATGACCAAAAATTATGTAGGTACATAATTTTACCTACCTACCTACCTTTTATTTTGTACCTACCTATAAATCCGTACCTCTCTGAGTATGCAGCTTACCGTAAGTACAAAAGTACAACACAGGAAGATAAGCTTTATGCAACGGATCATAACCATTGTCACGAAATCCGATTCCCGAGATCCAAAATTAGAGGACAAAGCTGTTGTGGATGTGGATTATAGGATAATTGGGCGCAACGTCGCTTAACAAAGCGGCTTTCAGGTATTTATGCCTAAAAAAGGATCAGACTTTCGTGCATAGGTACAACCAGCGCTCGTTTGTGATCGCGATCCAAAGGGATTTGCGACTAATCGCAAACAAAAATAGTGGCTGGAGTTAAAAATAGTGTTTGGCTAATTAGAGATAGATAATCTCTGTGTATTTATGCAGGTGGTTTTATTTAGAATTAGGGACCTTACTTATAGCTTTAGCAAATAAGTTTAAGTTGCCTGTATTACTAGCAAAAAATAACATTACTTATGTACCTAGGTTTTACATTGTAATAAAATTAAGAGGATGAAACTTTAGAAAAACTTTTTAAGTAAGTAATTAGAGAATACGATGACGTACCTACTACTGTTTAAACGATCATGAAAGGTCATTGAAACTGATATCTTTCATTATAATTACGAAGTAAAAAAGTGGCCTGAAAGTTAGGTAGCCAATACATTTCAGGCTGGTTATAATTATAATTAATAATTTTCAGCTATCGACGCACTAGATAGTACGTTGCAGACAACAATGCGACTCTGAGTCAGTGTTGCGATGTGACACATCGTATGGCAATGTTATTGATTACTGCAAATAAAAAGTCAATGAAGCAATCGCCGACGCGGAAAAAATGTCGAGGGTTCCTACCTTACGATGTTATAAAAATACGTTTTGCACGACGATTAACATGATGTTTTACAAATTTTAGGTGTGTAAACATATACAAGATGTAACATAAATAACGCACAACCTCTTAAGGGATCATTGTACTCATCATTATGAACAACTTTTACTATGGGTCCAAACCTGAAATCGCAAAATAAAATCTCCTGTTCCCTACATTTTGACGAGTTATGCGAACATAAATGTAGGGAGCAGCTGATTTTTTTGGCGATTTCAGATTTGGTCCCATAGTAAAAGTTGTTCATAATGATGAGTACAATGACCCCCTATGAGGTTGTGCGTTAATTATGTTACACCTTGTATAACCCAAACTTAAAATATGTAAAAACTGTAGACTTTTACGGGCTAATGATTCACAATTACAATAAATGACTCATTCGAGTCTTACGAGTACCTAAATCATTCCATTCTAATTGACTGTAGATATGTATTTTTTTTTTGACATTACATAAATTACAAACTAACTGTGCCCCGCGACTTCGTTCGCGTGGAAGTCATAAGATACCTACACAATATACAAAAATAACAGCCACATTTTAATAAAACTTCCTCGTTTACAATTTCATGGGTTTTAATTTTTTTGAGCGGAACCCTAATTCTTTTCCAAAATAAAAGGAGCATAAGATACTCCTTATAACATCAGCTATCTGCCAGTAACAGTCTCGTCAAAATCGGTCCAGGTTTCGGAGATTAGGCGGAACAAACTGACAGACAACATTAAAAAAAATGGTTATAAGTACCGTATATACTTTCATGTGCATTTAATGAAATGCTGTTATTTCGACATTACAAACAGACACTTCAATTTAATTTATTTGTATAAAGTACCTATAGATTGGCAAAAACGTGACTTCGCAATGAATCGAGCGAACCATCAAAAATAAGTTCTTATTGGTTTATTTAAGGTGAGCTAGATATTGAAATGATTCATCTCTTGGTTTCTCCAGCTTTATTACTGAACCCTGTGAATTAACTCTGTCAGTAACATCCCGTTGATAAATATTAAATGTATGACAACCTTTTATTACAGCAACTAAGTTGTAGATGCCTATGTAATTTTTCTAACATTTCTCATTATGATCTAGCCATCAAAATAAAGCGTACTCATTTCATAATGATGAGTAGTATAACTACTGCACTGTTTTATTAACAAATACATTACAAATAATTCTTTTTAAATTGGGCTTTTATGTTCAGCAGGTAACAACATCTTAATCAAAAAGATTGCGCCCAACGTGGGGCTCGAACCCACGACCCTGAGATTAAGAGTCTCATGCTCTACCGACTGAGCTAGCCGGGCTTCCGGGAGTTATAGCAAAATTAATAATCAGGTCATCTGTAGGCTGTGGCGTTATATTTATTAGGGTGAAATTGTTAGGTACTTCTTTTAGCACAGTCCGTTCAAAAAATCAAAATCGAAATATTTCACATAAGCCTTCATGGGCACTTACGAAACGTCAGAAGCTATGTGCACGGTTCAAATTGGTCGTTTCCTATGGAGAAGAACCGACAAGAATCTCCACGGTTACTCTTTTTAAAAATAATTGGCTTTTACAATGTTTTCAAATTACAGTTTTATTAAGTTACACGGATAGTGATAGGACAGTGTAGGCCTGTCAACATGTTCCTTGCCAGACATGTAATAAAATATGTATGTGGAACATGGATACTTACGCTTCTACAATGAATATTCAGCCGTGTCTTAATTTATAATTTATTTTATTCTACCCACTTTAGCAACTTACTATTAACTGTATGAGTAATCTTTAACATAATAAATAATTAAATTATATGCACTCTTTTAATGTGATTAATGAATAAAGGGGGCAAGATCTACCTATAGGTAGATACATAATACTATTTAGGTACCTAGTACCTACAAAAATATAAATGTGAAAATTCCTGCGATTCTAAACTACATGCTCAGTCACCTTACATGACTTGTTTCCGTCTTATTTTTTTCTGTATTAAGTAATTAGTTTGTTTTACATTAATTAAATATAAGATTGTCAAAATTGCATTATCATGTATAGGTGATTGAATAGCTGGCGCCTGCCGCGAGCGGCGTCGGTGGCAAGTACAGTCAACAACAAATGTTTCACGACTTCAAGTTCACATGGAATAGTTTTGCTTCCAAGAAAAATACAAGTAACCGTAACTTAGATTCCAGAAACAGTGTGTATTTAAAGAAATTCAGTTGAAGAAATTGATTATTCTGTACACGAGCTTGTGCATCCATTGAAAGCGGAGCTTTTTAACTCATTTGCATGAGTAGGTTTGAAGTATTGCGAAATGTTTTCAGATAAGTTTACATAACTTACTCTGTATTTAATTTTGGTTTGTAGTCGGTATACCTTCGTAGGTTGGTGATGATTTTGGAAAATGGAAATCGAAAATCATTTGTCCAGTGACATCGAAATCCATGATATCTGCTGAAATTACTACGTGACTTTAAAAATGACTTCCATAACAAACTTCCTTTCAACAGCAAACCGTAACTTAATCAGCAAATTCCTTGCAACAAACATACGCCATAAAAAAAATGTCATTAAACTTGTGTGCGCGACGCTCCCCACTCAGTATTCTGTCGTCGTTCGGAGGAAGTGGCACGGCTGACAGTTAGCTTTTACTTAGCAACGCCGATGACCTAAGCTCACATGCGATCGCTTATTACGTCGATAACCATCTGGGGTCTATGTGGGTCACTGGACCTCAGATAGCCCGGTATTGGTTAGCTTTAGGCAATTATTTGCAGGCGCCTGTTAGTGGCGGGTGTCTCGAGTTTCATTAATTATCTATGTTGTTCTTTTAGGACTGTAGATATTCTAGTAGGATGCGTAAGCATGGATTTCGAATGAAAAGTGTTTTTATTTTTTACATGAATCTCTCCCTTGCGTATTAATACTTACGTATCAAAATAATGCATTGACTGTTGGTGTGCCTATAACTCAAAAACCACTTGGCAGGTTTACGTGATTTTTGTCGTAGTTCATAGACATTATAACCTCTAGAGCGCAGCTGGGAGCTCAGTTAGTCTGAGATAATAATATAACACTTTTAAATCAGGATTCATTTTGAATACAAAATTGACTTTATTCGTGAGGAGTTTTTAAACCCACTTGTGCATGACAGGTACCAAAATACAATTAGCAGAAAGTATGATTAAAAATGTCAACTTAATGCAATCCAATAAAGTTTTGATATGTTTAACGCTGATTGTATTGAGTTGTCCTATTCAATGAACTCAATGGATTTTATCTATTCTTGAGATAGGTACTTTCTCGTGGAAAAGTCATCTAACTAAACATTATACATTCCATAGGCACTGACTTTTTCGGTAATCAATTATTGACTAGGTAGGTATTCGGAATAGTTTATAAAAACCTCAAAAGAATCAATAACAAAATCTGTTTATTTTACTTATTGAAGACACTTAAGTTAAACTTAGGTACACGAGCAGTGTTGGTTGGTACTAAGTTATAATAACAATATTTACTTAGGTACAATACACTATCGTACGTAATCTTATCGTCAATGTTTGCTAAAGGGATAAAACTATTTGCAGTGTTTTTCTAACAATAGGGATCTGTAATTTTAACAAAATATAGGTAGGTATATCTTGAGATTTAAGGTGGGTCCACACGATATAGACTTTCAATAACTTCTATAGAATTTTGTCTGTGCAACAAAGCAGTGCAGACAAATGTCGGTGTGTCAGAAAAGTCGAAACACTGCATGTACGGCGCGTATTTGTCGGAGCCAAATAATTAATTATTAAGATTCGGGACGCGGCCGGGGCGCGCACGACTATCGGAACAAATAACTAATGAAAAGTCTGCGCAAACAGTCCATGGAGATGTCTGCGTGGAAATTTTTACTCGGACTTAAAAGTTTGTACAGATATCTGTACGACCAAAAGTCTGTATAGTGTAGACCCACCATTAAGTAGGTAGGACTTGCATTAGGTACCAAGCCGGTATGTAGTGAAGTGAACCCACTACACAACATAACATCCGCCTGTATTCCCCGAAAGGTTAAGGCTTCTGCAAACAGGCACGACACTCGACGCGACACGCGGTGCTTTTGTGTCACGTCGCGTGTCGCGCTTGTTTGTAGGAGCCTTTAGGTACAGGTGTACCTGTAGAACACGCCACATTTCGCCAGTTATGTTGTTGTGTATGTACCTTTACCTACTAAGGTAGACTTAAAGTAAATTCCGAGTGCTAATATAAAATCCACAAACATAGCACTTGGGTACTCGGTCAATAAATACAAATTGTTCAAAAGATGACTTTTATGTAGTTCCAATACAAAATGAATTTACCTTTTGACTCACAGAATCAACGATTATTTATTGACCTACTAGTAACCACCACTCATATACCTGCTTATTCTTCTAATTGAGGTGCGTATATATATTTATTTTGTGGTTTCTTCTAATAAATGAGTTAGCACTTTGTGGGCGGTTTTCCCATTGAGTCACGAGTAGTGAACGTCAAAGAAATTAGGCGGAACTAACGTGGTTTTAAAAGCTGCTACTGTTTTACTTCAAGCTGCTTGTAGGTGCACTGGATTTGCAGATGCGTCATCCGTATTCTTCACCTTGTATTTAGATACTTGGAACTTAAATGTGGAAATAAAGTTTCCTTTTATTCAAACTTGAAAATAATGCACACCTAAAATTAAGAAGGCGTTTCCTTTCTGAAATTCAGAAGATGGCTTTTGACAGCGACTGGTCTATGAATGTATACCATAATATACATATATATCTATTTATGTAAAACTAACAGGGTGCATTCAGCTCCTTATTTTGAATCATATTCCACCGAAAAATTTCTCAGGGAAATTCAATACATTTCATTTAATTTATTCATTAAGTTTGTGAACATAGAGTAAAAATTGTACAGATGTTTTAAATAAACGTTGGTCCATACTACGTCCCGCCAGAGAGCATACAAAATAGTTTAGTAATACATATTGTTTAAGTAGTACATATAAACATTTCAACAAAACGAAAATAAAAATAAAATAAAGTCAAGGTTATTACTGCCACAATTTCATGCCATAGGTTAATAATTAATAGGTGATTAATTAATATTAACATGCCAAAAAAAAAATGATAACGGTACATAACGAAATAAGTAGTTAGTCACAATTTCGTATACAATAATAAATTATATAATTACCATTATCATATGGAAGTAATATTTTATTTATACAAACAGATATAAAATTATAAAAATATTATTTTAATTTGTCATTAAGATATTCATTATCATAATAATATGCCTTGTCAGTCAATAATTTAAAAAGCTTACGTTTGAATTCATTCATGTCATTGCTTGACACAATTTGTTCAGGTAATTTATTATACAATTTTGGAGCCATTGCATAATATACACTATTGTATAGAAATTTGCTTATAATGCGTAACTGGTGCAACTTTGTAGAGCGTCGTTGACTTTCGACAGATTTATATAAACACATATTGTTTTTTACAAAGATACAGGCTTCATAGACATAGAGTGATGGTACAGTCAATATTTTTAAATTTTGGAAATGTGGCTTGCATGAATCCGTTCGTTTTATTTTACATACATAAAGCTCAAAAACATTTTTTCTGTGCTAATAATACCTCCGCAACCTTAGTAGCATTGCCCCAAAATATAAGGCTTTATCTCAAAGTAAAGGCGACATACCCATGATAAGCCGTTAGGAGCGCTGTCTTATTCGCTATTTTGCCTAGCTTAGGAAGAGCATAGGAAAACTTACTTAGCTTCCCACATACTCGTACATTATTGATTTGAGTCCTCCATGACATATCGTTATCAATATGTAGTCCAAGAAATGTTGTTACATTCGTTTCAAGTATACACATACATACATACATAAACTCACGTCTTCTTCCCATGGGGGTAGGCAGAAACTACAGAACGCCACCTGCTACGATCCTTACATACTCCTTTTGCCTCGTTTACATTCATACATCTGGTCATACACGCACGCCGGTTGCGAGTACTACGCACCTGACCTTTCTGAAGAACATCACCAATAAGATCACTATGTGTCTTCCTAGGGCGTCCCCTCCCGGCGTTTCCACTCACATCAGCCGTGTGTGTCCCCTTTTGTTAGTCGAATTTTTTAAAATGGTTTTTTCAGTTACTATTTTTTTATTTCAATGTAAAATTACATTATCTGTACGCAGCCCTACATTTATGTAAATAAAACAGCTAAAATAAAAAAAATCAGCAATGGATGTTGAAATACCCGGCGGCCGAAGGGTGCGCCAAAGTTCACCTAAATTTTCAACTCCGATAATTGGAAATCCGAAAATGTTCTTCCTAACATTTTTCATCCTAACAATCACAATTCCTAACTACTCTGTCTCTTATGTTCATAATTCCGAAGCATTCAACTTCATGACGTCACTAGCAATAAACATCTATTATACTTTTATTTGTTTTCCTACATTTTCTCAACATAACCATCTTTACACTATTATTCAAAGTCATATTTTGTCTCCGACTAACCGTTTGTCGTCAAAACGATGTGGAAGGGATCCATAAGTTAGTTTAGGTTAGAACTGTGACCAACTACGCGCGAGCCGAACGAGCGAAGCGAGCGGTGCCGCGGCAGCGGCCGGCGAGCTCTACCTCGAAATTGGTCGCGAAATTTTTCTAAGTATTTTTTTCATAGTGCCCCCAAGACGACACTCTGACCTGAATTTCATTCATTTATGGTAATTATGTTTAGGGATAAAAGCGTTATGATAAAAAACAGTAGGAGTTTAAATATATTTACATTAATGATATTATTAATTACAATTTTCGGAAACATGAGTGTTATGAACATCGCCGGTAGCACTACAAATAGTATGAATGAAAACTTTAGGATGAAAAATTTTAGGAAGAGTGATCATTCGGATTACAAATCATTAGGAAGAACAATTTCGGGTAAAAAACTTTAGGTGAGCCAAAATGGACCCGCGGCCGAAGGCTCGCTGCGCTGCCGTTCGCTACGCGCGTTTTGCCACGGTAACGATACATTGCGTGTGAGGTAATAAAACAAATCAGGCTTATTGGATTCCCATAAGGTTCCTGAAATAATTTCAAATACCGGTCATCTTAGTTTGATATACTGAATTCACCCCCATCAGTCTGCGGAGAACTGTCCCTTACACCCTGTATATACATATGTTATAATATAACAATATATTATATTGTTGTTGTGAATTAATGTTAGTTCAAAACAACGTCGATATTTTAGAACAATTCTCATTTCGTCTTTCACAACATCATGGCTTATTCCCTTGCCCCTTTTTTATCCATTTAATATTAAAGACTTTCGTCACTTGCCTCGTTTATTCACCAAGACTTCCGGTTCTTGTCTATGTAAATGAGTTTAATTTATAAAACATAACAATATTAGACCACTGAATATAATTAATGCGGTTAAGATTCCCGTCATTTCTTAGGAGTAGACTGTGACACTAGTAATTAAATCAAATCATACCTGCTCCTTTCATTTGTTCACCTACATACATTTCGCTTGTAGTAGGTAAGTATGTACCTTCGCAGAATTTAGCAATTGTGTCATAAAGGACATATGTAGGAATGATTTAGGAAATCCCAGTACTTATTACTACCTAAGTATGTAATCAGACACCTAAGGAAATTACGGGAAATTAATGTGCGTAGTACATATATCGATGTGTAGAACAAAGGTGAGCAAAGTGGTAACGGCCGCGACTTACGAGTTGTAGATCATAGGTTCGAACCCAGACAGGCGCTTTACTTTGTGTAAATTGTTTCATCACCACTGCTCTCAAGGAAAACATCGTAAGGAAACCGGCATGTTCGAGAACCAAAAATTCGAAGACATGTGTCATCTACCAACCCGCTCTGGGCCCGCGTGGTGGATTACGTCCTACTCCCTCTCACCAAGAGCAGGCCTGTGTCCCAGCAGTGGGAACATTATTGGCTGATTATGCTAATGTAGAACACAGGAAATTTTATTTACAAAACAGTTATATGCACTTGACTGTGATTTACTTTATGGACCAGTGTTTTTCCTGTTTGAGGTAAATTCAGGATTCAAAGTAAATACAAACGATATAGGTAGGCACAAACTTTGTCTTTCAGGTTTAGGAAGTTTTTGCGGGATGTTCGAAAGAGTTACCGTGGCCCTGGCACAGGCAACTGAAGGAACACGGGTGGGTTTTAGTTAGTAAAAGTCTGACACGCCCTCCCGCTACGCCTAGAGCGGGAGAAGTCATTTGATGACTTCCCATCCAAAAAAAAAAAGTTTCGGAAGTTTCGAGAGGTAATGAAATGAAGTGAAATAAAATTGTTTATTCTGTAAATAAGATACTGGAATCATTTTTACACGACATTAAAAAAAAATTGTTGGAGTCGACATTTCTTATCTGAGTAGGTACCCCTTTTTTTGGATGGGAAATCATCAAATAATAACCAAAAACAAATGACTTCTCCCGCTCTGGGCGGAGCGGGAGGGCGTGTCAGACTTATACTGACTAAAACCCACCCGTGTTCCTTCAGTTGCCTGTGCCGGGGCCACGGTAACTCTTTCGAACATCCCACAACCCGTCAATAGTGCTGACATCTCTTTGAGGCGCGCGTGGAACACAACGCGCCGTCGACTCGAGCCTGCTCCTTACCGGACGGTGAGCTGCCCATTGCACGCCGTCCGCAAGCCCGCGCTTACGGTGGCCGGGAATCGGCTACCAATTCCCGATGCCCAGGGCGTCTCCTGCGGCGACTAGGGGCGTGGGGGCGCAAAGCTTGCCTCTCCCTCACGCGTTCCGCCTCCTCATTCGCGATCTTTACTGCCTCACAGAAAGAGGTGATGGCTTCCCATATACTCTCGCTCCGTACCATGGCCTGGACCAGAGCCGGACGCGAGAGATCGCCGCCGCCGATCGCTTCCACGAGAACACGGCGGTGCCCCGCCCAAGCCCGGCAGGCCTCCACCGTGTCCTCCGGGCGATCCACACAGTGGTGACACCCAGGCGTTTCCTCCCGCCTTATCCAGAACAGGTACCTCCCAAAGCACCCGTGTTCGGTGAGGACCTGCGTCAGGCGGAAGGTGAGGACGCCGTGGCACCTCTCCAGCCTCTCCTCAAAGAGGGGACTTATCGCCGCAATTGTGGCGTGCCCAGCGCTGGGTTGTGACAATCGCACTCTCCATGCTGCCATGAGATCCCGCCGGAGTTCTGTCCGTCGTGCCGTGATTTCTCGCGGCAGCGGTGTTACGCCCTCCTCGCACCACTTGGCACTCCCACATGTGCGCAAGGACTCTTGCCTCCAGATCCCATGGCGGTGAGTAGGTATCCCTGAGAAGAAATGGCGAAACAAACTCGGGGGTCAAAGTCTCTTTTAAAGTCCAGACATTAAATAGGCCGACTGGAATGCGATTCCTACATTTCCCTCCATCCCAATACGCTATGGGTTAGTTATAACAAAACCAAAGGATCCTGAAAATACCCTTCAAATTCAAATGGAAACAAATTGAAACAATGGAAGTTTTTTGTGTGAGAACAAAAATACCTGTTAGCAAAAAGGACGTACTACCAATGCACCATATCTTCATAATAAAGGTTAATTTGCTTGTCATTACATTCATTTCTCGGTACGATGACAATATGCGAACATATCGAATCGTTCACCCCGTTTACGATGGAGACCCGACGGTTTTATGTGCATCGCGCCTCGGAATGACGAGATGCTCGTGTACTTATTGTAATTAATTTAGTAGGTACTGTACGTTATGTACAATGATACCAAAGCTTTCTTTTTGGTCGTTTTTCTTTCCAATTGTGCCGTTATTTGTGTGGGATGATGAAGGTTGAGTGATTTAATGAAACGGTAAAATAATTGATACTGAAGTCACGTGATCATAAATATTTTTTCTTTGATAGGTGTTGTTTTGTGGTGTAAACCTGCCACAACACTAATAATACTTTACCTCGATATGTTTACCCATAGTTCTGTTAATGTACCTAATTGCGAATTTAGCATAAAAATGAGACTTTATGATGAGTAGATACTGTGGATAGTTACGAAAGATTCGATTGTGAACCAAAGCAATCTAGTTTATGATTCCACGTTAATTTTCCTTCTTAGGATGCTTACATCAAGAAACAGGTTTCCGGTGCAGGCGAGTCTGTGCGGATCGGTACCGATCGGTGCAGGTTTATGTATATATTCCCAGCCACGTTATCTTATACGCTAACTTATAAAGGAACCAGGTTTAAGCTTGTCGGTGCCGACTACCTTTTTACGGATTGGATCTGGAACTACTCTATTAGGTACAACGTTTAAGACTGTACACTTTCATATATTTTTTCCTATATTTTTCTACTGACAGTTTTATAGTAAAAACAAAAATATTAAGTACCAAAGACAATTTCACAACATCCTACGGCCCCGCGAGAAAGCGGAAGAAATCTACAGAAAACTAAAATCCTGTTCGGGAATAATAAAATAAAATAAAAACTTGAAATTTATAAACACGAGTGACATGCATTTTAGTGGGCAGCTGCTGTGCAGGTTGTAGCGAAAAATAAAAATGAGAACACTTTTCACTAGTTTAAAATTTACGTATAATTTTGGTTTTAAATAAAATAAAAAAAATACAGATTTAACTTTAATATAAAAAGTTAAAAAAAGGAATAATTCGAATATAAAAAAGTTCCTAGTTTTTTTTTTTGTAATATGGTTACGAGAAAACTTAGGTCTTTCTGGGTAAAAAACACGAATTTCGTTAACGACCTATCTAATGGATTGCAATCGCTTATTTAGGGTTCGCTTACGTGATTTACGGTATAGGAAATATAAATTAGATAACTAAGCTAACTCGTGTTTGACACGGTCGTAAATTAAGATAAAATTGTCTTTGAATAATAAGTTCGCAGTGAAGGTATATCTAACTACATCACTTAGCTAGAGTACAGAAGAATGTATCCTCGTCTTGAAGTTGAAGTCTGCCGTTGAAATTACGTCCATAAGAGGTGACCCTGTAGTGGCCTTCGCAGTAGGTTGATCCAAATGGTTCCAGTTAGCCCACAGCCTCAAGAGGAGTTATCCCAAACTTGGAGGCCGAAAGACGACCTGTTCTATCTGATTTATCCTAAGACAAATGAATTAGGGTTAGACCAGAGAGATCAGACTGAATTTTCGATAGAGAAAAAAGATTAAAAGATACGTACCAGGTGAGTAAAAGTAAACTTAGGTTTGTTCTCGTCCTAAAAGGTTGTCATAAGAAAACCAAAAAGTTTTTAAAACGCAGTGTTAGCTGCAAGGTGCAGTACCGATTGGTACCGACCTGCACGGGTTTGTCTGTGCCGGAAACCTGTTTCTTTATGTAAGCACCCTTACTAACTACCTACAGTTGCCAGTACTTCTTGCGAAAATGATCACCCAAATTATTACACTAATTAACCATATGTATTAAGATGTATCGAGTCTTTTGTTTCAAAACTTGTTTACAAAAACCTTTTCGTAAACAGTGAAGTGCAGACGCATGCGCTTGCGCAAGGCGCGTGAGTCAGTAGTTGTAAACATAGTCATCTCGATTCTCGTAAATATATCACATTGTGAAAGCTGATGATCGATGGCGACTATAACATTTTGTACAAAAGCAATTATTTATTCCAACAAAGGAAAATGGGACTTCGTACTTAGGTGCGTAGTTCATCTATTTGTTATGGGGTTTAAACGCAGTGCGTAAACTATAGTTACTATGGTTTATTTTATTTTACTAATTGCTTTCTTATTCTGTAATCGAGGTATTTCCTAAAAGTTATAATTACTGAACAAGAGGTCCTGGGTTCTATTCCCGGGTTGGGCATTTTTCCTTTAAAACTCAGTGGCAGCCCGGACTCTGGATGTGTGCCCGGTTGATGGCAATAGGCTTGCCCCCTATTACATGGGACAAAACTGGCGAAATGTGGACACCCACATTTCGTCTGTTAAGGCAAGTAAGGTTAAGGTATGTAATTATTGTTTGTATGTATCTTATAATTACTGTAACACGTCAAAGGTAATGGAAACGTTTTTAATTAAAGTAGGTATCCTAATTTGTACCAATGCACCCTTTTTTTGGGCATGCGTCAGCGCAACCTTTTTATGCCGTAAAGGTAGTGAATCACGACGCTAAACGTTTTTTTTTTGTACTATTTTGCGTTTTCGTTACTTCGCCGGTACCATTTTTTTTAATTTATGTCAAACAGTTTCATTTTTATTTCTTCCCAGTATATTTTTATCTACTGGAACGGATTATTGAAATGAGTGGTCAATTTCAATTTTAATGACACAGCCCGGCTAGCTCAGTCGGTAGAGCATGAGACTCTTAATCTCAGGGTCGTGGGTTCGAGCCCCACGTTGGGCGCAATCTCTTTTTGGTGGTCATCATTATGTTAATTAATGTATGGCATGTAAATGTAAATGCGTATGTAAATCACTGGCCAAGAATTTTTAAATAAATAAGTACTCTACTTGAATAAAATGCGAAATTATTATTTTATCTCGCTGAAAAAACTATAATGTTCCGTAAATAAGGGGTTTTCCACTGTAAAGGAAAATTGATTACATTTACATAGTTTACATACGTTACACATGTAAAAGTGTCGTTTTCCTCAATAATTCCTTGCTGTTTGTTTTGGCCTAGTTAAGACAGTTGTGAATTCATATTGACGCGCGTACAGTAGAAGTTCCAATGGCAAGGTTGAATCATGTCGTGAACTGACGTCAAAATAACAGACACTTCGCGGTTTAGTTCGACGTGTGGTCAAGTACAGTTTATTTAAATGGATATCAAACAGTTTTCCTCCATAAGTATATTGACTCCAAAATATTGAAATAAACCCAGTGGCATTATACTTAGCTACTGCAAGGGCAAGACTGACCATTCCCTGTTCGTATTTGTCACTTCATTTACTTGAATTCCTGTGGGTTTTATTAAAATTTAGTTACATAAAAAAGTAATTAAAAAAAATCGACTTCAAAAAGAAATTAACACAAAATTATGAAATAATTTTAACTTCGGAAGTCGGTGTTGGTGTTGTGTTTTTTTGCCACTGACTTCCGAAATTAAAAGTTAGTTCATAATTTTGAGTAAATTTTTTTTTTAAGTCGATTTAATTTTTTTTTAATTATTTTTTTATTTCGTAATTTTTAGTTTTAAGTAAAAACTGGAATATTTATTTGTAATAAGTAGTTAATAGTTTTGTTGTAAATATTGCACTAGAATTTGACTAAGATTTTGAGATGTTTTCCCTTTGGGACCACCACCCGTAGCTCGTATCAATAATATTGATTCAATATGGGCCTTCACACTTACACGTATTAGTCCATATCTTGAAAACTACTGAACCGATTTTGATGAAACTTGCATTGTTTCCTAAGCTGAAGTAAATGTAAGCCACTAAAAATGGTCACAATCCGATTAATAGTTTCGGAGAAATGCGTGGACAAACATACAAACAAACAACCAAACATACATACATACATAATATACATACACCTATAAAATTTTGTATATTTGATTGGAAGCCATAATAGATTATCATATCAATATATTGCAGTTCCAATAATTATATGTAATGTACATACATACTTGTTGAATTGGAACCTCCTTCTTTTTTTGAAGTCGGTTAAAATAGGTACGTACCTTAAAAGTAGTAGGTAGTAGGTACTAGGTACCTACGGTCAACCGTACACCAGTTTAAAACTAGAACTACGAAAACTGGGTGCCTTTAATTCGTAGTCAAACTGATAGCATGGTGGGGGAGTATGTAAGTAAAAATACTTTCCCTAATGCATTGTCTTTATCCTTTCTTGTTAATTTAGTTTTTCGTCAAATATAGGCTTAATTGTAATTATGTATGTTCTACGTCATTTTAATAAGGCTATATTAAAATCACATTGGGGAATTCCGACGTCAATTTCACTGAAATATTTTAATACTACGACTACTACTTTATTTTTTCTACTGAATGACTATTGCATGAAATCTTGATTATACTAACTTAAGGAATTGTATTACTGATTCTAATGATTATAATTCTGTAACTACATATTTGGTACGGACGCGAATCATACTTTAATCAACATACACCCAGACACTGAGTTGCAAATTGCAAAAATTGTAAGAAAATTTGAATTTCGCGGGCTACCCTGGCGCTTCCCCTTTTTAACAGGAACGTAGCTATTTCTTGACAGTTTTCACCACGGTATATTGCTATAGCTCTTATTATAGTATAGAAAGGCATTGGTTTTGAAGAGCTTATAGGAAAGTCTCACAATCCAACTTCACATCTGACCTGAGACCTGACTGATATCCTACTAGTACCTATAAAAGTCATGCTTTCTGTTAATCCTTCAGCTGGCATGCGCGAATCATAAAAATTGACTATAACGGCGATGGCCTTGGCGAGGCCCCGCCCCCTTTCGGACTACTTGCGAAACATGTGCGAAACCCATATAAAACTAACTGATTCTGCTTTGTTATTGGCGTTTAATTGTATTTAATATCCATTTCGTCGCATTGTGTCGTTGGACATACCTACCTAATGCTGGCAGGTGAGGAGATCAAGAGAAGATACGAACATAATTGAATCTACAGTTAACTAACTATAGTTAATAAGCGCACAGAACAAAGTTGTACTCACGGCAGTATGTATACTCATCCGTTTATAAAGCAAAATCGGAGACCAATTAATAAATCCCACCTACCTACGTATTGTTTTAATAATTAATTGTGGAACAAATGAATGCGTCATCACATCATCGTACGCAGGTAGTTCCTGGAGATCGACCGTGTGACATACATAATATGTAAGTATATATCATCTAATGACATGGTAGAATCCCGTTTCCCACTTTGATTGACAAATTGTAGGTTTTTCGTATATTATTCAGACCAACTGTCTCATTGGACTCCTGTATGCTTACTCTCGACACTCGATCTCAATCGGAATTGGAAATTAGGATCGAGATCTTCCCATTTGGCACTTTTTAATGCTACACTAGCTCACGATTGGAATCGTATTAGGTGGATATTTTTGGGACTAAATGAAATCGATTAAACTCGAACGATTGCACTTTTACGGTACTCTGACGAGATTTTGACGTTGACATGTCGAGTTTGAATTCTTGTTAGAATCAAAGTTGAACGATTACAAAAAGCCTACTTTTTTGGGATCGAGTTTGTTATTGTGACTGATTTGTGAAGTCTTTATTGTGAATAATGGCACGTTTAGAACTTATTTGTGATATTTTGGATAATGCTCTAAAGTTAGATATGAGACAAAGGCGGAATTTGAGACGAATGGCGCGTTATGCAGACAACACGTTTGCCATGACTGGCGATGAATTTAGGAAAAATGACCGAGTAGATAAGGAGCTTTTCGAAGTTATTTATAAGGATTTGGAACCTTTGATGCCCCAGCCTACTCGCCGTAGCGACATACCAAGAAAATACAAGGTTTGTAAACTAGAAATTCCAATTTCACATCTATTTTTATATATATTTTTATTATATAGATTTAATAGAATTACTTATCGCCTTACTTTGATATGTTCGTCTTCCTCGGTTGAATAAATAAAGTACAACTAATTGAACTTGTGCATAGAAACGTACTTTACATTCCAAACTAAACACTTGAAAACTTTTAGATAACATCGCTTTGAAACTTTTGTTTATCACAACACTAACAATTCACGGGTTGTAATGAAGTATGAACCTATTTGATTTTCATGTGGTTGACAAATACGCGGGAAGTTTTTTTTATTTTTTATTGCCACGTAGGCAATGACATACGCAATGAGCCATTGCTGTCTTAGTATTTAGTGTTAAAATACCTATAAATGCAAGCTAGGCCACAAGATCCCTGGGGGCTTAATACTTGAATACGTGGGTTAATTTACGAATCTGCCGTCGATAACTGCTGCGCAAAACATTCTCAAGATATTCATGTGAAGACAACCCAAGCCCATAACAATAAGATTTATTCAATGTTTTAGGATAGAATTGGGAGTTGGAAGGCGTAGTTACTGCTAAAACTGTAACAAGATCAAGAAAATGCGAGTGTTCATCAGATTATTATTATAAACTACGTCCCTTATTCTAGTTGGTACCTAACGCGAAACGATGTGCTCGCAGACAGCGCACTAAGTATGTGCACTGTGAAATCCTCCTTTACGAAGACACGACTAAAGTTGGTTTTTTAATCTCGGAAATTAAAATGACAAGTGTAAATGTCAAAGTGATTTACATGATAGTATATTGTAAGTCAGTTTGACACTAGCACTTGTCAATTTAATCTCCGAGATTAAAAACCAGGCTATAGTCTGCAGAAATTCCTTTACATTTTGCATAGTTACCCATATTCTGTTGTGCTGATATTTAAATTACCCGGATTCGAGCAGTTTGTGGTGTGAAAACAAATGGGCGGACATACTTAGCCAGCTAAATAGCAGCCGTGGTCTTTGACCGAATTTTCTATTTTCGTCTCTATACGAAACATTTCCCGATTAACGGACTACGGGCCGAATTCTTTTCGTAGATTTAACTAGGCATTTAGTCTACTTAAGTTTTGTAAATATTTGAATAATTAGGTAGGCACTTACTTCTATTCGTTGTTGTAGAAACAACGTTCAATTGCTGGTAAGTGCTAGCTAAGCGAATGCCACTATGTTCTTTAATCTTTTATCAAGACGAGTTTGTGTGAAGTTTAGGCATTAATACGGTAGTAAGTACAAGTCATTGATTGTCTTCAAAACAGTGTTCAGGGTACATTTTTTTTTTCACTCTTGTGAGTTAGATAACTCGTCAACTGCTCATCTTGTGTTGAAACCCCTCACAGGGTTCTTAGTGAGCCTTTATTTTCAGGTTTCATGGCCTGAGCTTTATGATTAAATTAAAAACTTTCATAACATATAGGTACATATTCCATCAGAATTCATTGTTGTATACTCTGCAATGGTTATGACAGGCCAGATTTTAACTTTGCACAATTTAAAATGATGGTGGCCTCTGTTTTTATAAAATTCAATTTGTAGCATTTGTGTTTAAATAATCTGTGTCAGAACTTTCAACTCTTTTGTTTCAGCAATGAATTTATTTCGCGCAGTTTTAAAATATAAAACTACGTTACACAAACAGATGATAAGGTTTCAATTGCTGGGACTCAGGCCTCCGCTCTGTGAGAGAGAGTGACGATTTATTTTATACATGTTGTTTAATGACAGTAAATGTATAGAATGATATTATACGTTAGTGTTCTAGTTAAGTTATATTGTCGATCGGTACGTTATCGTGTCGCAGGATGTCGCGCTCGTCGGGTCGACGTTCTGACAGGCCGCAACTAATTGTTATAAATTGTGTTGCCATATATTATAGAGCGATAATGTTTGTTTGCTAAATATTAAGTTATTTTTTTATTACGAAGCTTTTTTATACACAATAGTCGGCTACAAAAATCTCGCCACTTGGTAAATAAAGGCTTTGACATTTTTGTATGAGGCAGACAGCTATAGAATTAAGATGTTATTTTCAAATTGTATTAAAAATCATAGTTGAGGAATTTAATTTGACCTCAAACTGTTTCTTAAGAATGCGATCAATAACTTTTCTTTGTTACAATTGAACATTTTCGAATCTCAGCTATTCTCAGCATTGCGTATTTTGTGTAAGAATACCCTAAAATATGTAGACATTTGTAAATATTTCGCTATAAATAAACGCTGAGACGTAAATATTCAAGCGCCACCTGTGAGAAGGTCGATATGAAATTGATTTGTGACCTCAGTACAATATTGTGATAGATTGTAGCTACATATTTTACCTACTACCAAGGCAGATGTGAATATTATCTTAAGTTTACTGCCGACAGAGTAGATGACGTCATTATCTATAGTAAGGTTTAAGAACCTGAGGTAGGTATGTATTTCAAGCTTGTGCAAGCAAAACTCATTCTACTTCTCGAATATCAATTAACTAGCTGTGCCCCGCGATTTCGTTCGCGTGGAAGTCGTAAGATACACAATATAGTAAAATAACAGCCACATTTTAATAAAACTCCCTCGTCATGATATAATTCAATCATGATTCGAAAGACACGTGGCGCCATAACATCACGCCTTGTTTCCCCGAAGGGTAAGGCAGAGGTGTACCTATAGTAGTACACCCACATTTCGCCAATTATGTTTAAGTCCCATGTAATAGGGGCGAGCCTATTGCCATCTACCGGGCACAGATCCAGACTCCGGGCTGCAACTGAGAAATTCCAGATAGAAAAACCCAATAACACTTTGCCCGACCTGGGAATCGAACCCAGGACCAGCAGTAGCGCTTGCGACCACTAGACCAACGAGGCAGTCACGTCAACGTGGCGCCATCTATTATCATAAAAACGTTATTGTTGGTTTCCTCAGGAACAGTAGTTTTTTTCGAGATGAAAGGTACCCTATGTCCGTTTATGTACATCTGACTACGTATATGCAAAATTTCAGGGTTATCGATTCAGTGGTTTAGGCGTGAAAAGGTAACAAACAAACAAACTTGCTTTCGCATTTATAATATTAGGTTAGGATAGGATTAAGGCCGATTCCTATAATTTACGGACCGTTATTGGTTAAAATTAAGACTCTTGTTTCTTTACCAATAATGAAGCAAATACCTCATAGCTTTACATAGTAGGTCTACTATCCAAGGTCTCCCATTATATGCCCAATTTCTCAGTAAAAAAGGCTACCATTGGTAACCAAAACGATTTTTTTTTTATAGGAACAGCATTAGTGTTTCCCCATCTAGCAGTTGCTTTCTAAAACACGTTCTGATTCTCTCTCACCTTTAGTAATATTCTGGGCGTTTAATTATTTTTCTGCAGCTGTTAGGGCCCCCACGCAAAACTTGGAATTCGCATCGCATCACAAAAATCTGCGAGCTCCCAATGTGTTATGTTTGGTAAAAGGCACAGTTTTGCGCAAAAGTTTTGCGTGCGATGCAAATGCGCAGTTTTGTGTGGGAGCCCTTATATCCGCATAAAGCGAAATAGGTTTGTAAAGGCAGCCAAAAATTTAGAAAATTGGACATCATGGAAAGGAGAAGTTTCAAAATGTATGGAGCCCCGGCCATGTATTGGTACACCCTACTAAAAAATGGGGAAACACAACTAAAACAGTTTCCAATCATCCAATTACGTTTAATTGGCTTTATTTGGTAGTAAAGTACAAGAATGTACAATTGAAATTGCAACACACAACAAAAACCCATCATGGCGGTAAGTTGTCATGTTGATTGATTATTGACGTTTGACATGTTTACTTCTGTCATATTACATTGTCAAAGAGAATCATAACATTGTCGTACTTTTAGTCTTTTGCAATATTATTTTAGATCTAATTGTAAAGTCGAAAATCTATTAAAGAAATCTGACAGATTGTAGTAGCTTGATGTACTGGCGTCTGTACATAAAGTATAGTCCAGTTAAGCAGACGACAACCTCGTAGGTAGACCTGCGATATGCCAAGATTTTTACTTATAGCATAAACGTACAGAATACAAACATTCAATAGTCGAAATATTAACTCAGACAAAAACAATGTAGCGATAAACGAAAGCCAGGTTGTTAAAAATAACTCGAGAGAACACAACATCAGAACACGATCGACAACGAAAGCGACTGAAGTGACAGTAGACAGTTCACGATCTATGATCAATGGTTCACTGTCATTGGTTTTTAACCACAGAGTACCTAAATTGGCGAGACGCCATATTGAAAGTCGATAAAATAATTGATAAATTTCAAATTATTACAAGAGAAATATGCATTTATGCAATTTATCAGTATTTTTCCCGAATTCCACGGATTTTTCTCGATTTTTCGAGGTATTGTACATATTCTGGGCCCATTTTGAAACATCTCCTTTTACTTATTTATTAAAAAACTATGTTGTACAGAAACCTTATTACAGGCACACTATTAAATCCCTGCGGTTTGTCTAAGCATGACAAAAATGAATCAGTGAATTGATTTTAGGAAATAATCAATGCGTAAAACTTGACAAGTATCTACAACAGATTATCCTCCTGACCTAGTAACACGTTAATTTTAATGTTTCGCGGTCAAAATATTCCGAAGGGACGTTTAAATGAATCATTGGCCGGCATCCGCGGCATCTGACGTCTTCAGCATCATTAATCAAGAAAGGACCACAAATTAAGAAATATTCATTTTGTTCCCAATTCGCGGAACTTAAAACGTGAACCCCACACAAAAAGTCGTACTTATTTATTTTTATTAATATCTGGGTTTTAAATGTTATGTTTTAACAATAAAAAACAAAGGTTATCTAGGTGTGGTATGTCTGTTTATGAACGATACGTTTGATTCACGTATTTTTTGCTCCAGAATAGAAACTCAGGGATTGTGCAGACGAAATATACTTACTTAAGGGGGAAGCGCTAAGGTAGCCCGCAAAATTCAAATTTTCTTACGATTTTTGCAATTTGCAGCTCAGTGTCTGGGTGTATGTTGATTAAAGTATGATACGTGACCGTAGCAAATATGTATTTAAAGAATTATAATATTAGAATCAGTAATACAATTCCTTAAGTTAGTATAATCCTGAAATGTTAAGATTTCATGAAATAGTCATTCAATAGAATTACTTGGTCTTAGAGAGTTGTACTGATGACTCTAATGATTATAATTCTGTAAATACATATTTGTTATTGTCGCGAATAATATTTTCAATCAATATACAACCTAATACTGACCTGTAAATTGCAAAAAACAAATCAAATTCAAAAATCAAAAAAAAATCATTTTGAATTTCGCGGGCTACCCTGGCGCTTTCGCCTTAAATATGTATGCTTTCGATATACCTATATATTTAGATTTTTACGAATTCAAATATTTATAAACCAATCGTAGAATTGGATTAGGCATATTTCAATGGATACAATTTTTATAAGCGGCAATAGCCCAATAGTTAAGGGACGTACTGGAGAGGCAGAGGTCGTGAGTTTGAACTCTATTTGCACTATTGAGTACGTAAATTCACAGCACAAACAATTATAATTTAGTTAGAGTACCACATAACTAGTAATTTTGTCTTTCTTGATCGTACCTCCGACGTGGTAAGCTTTGATCCGAGCGGCCTAGACAAAGGACTTATGGGTAGTATTCACCCTTGAAGATGCGCACCTGCTCTGGTTACATGTTTCAATATGGACCGAGGAGAAAGCGAGACCATTTCTTTGTATTCAATGAGTTCAAGACAATTTCTACACAAAATACTTACTTAGAATTTTGGCAAGACAGTTCTCGCTGCTTATTTGTAACGAAACTAACCAAATAATTACATCTAACAAAATAAATGTCAGATTTGTAATCAGAGAGTTTCAAAAGTACATTACATTGATGTCTAACCACTTGTCTACAAACTTGTAGCAATAAACTCAAGCGATGGTTTGCAAATGTAATGCATAGTGAAACTAGCAAGTGTTACGTTGGCTAGAGTAGGTACCTACCTACAGTCGAGCAAACCTGACCTACCACACCTGGCGAACAACACAACAGTATACATTCCTGCGATGACACTTATTTCGCAATAGCGGTAGTCTTAAGTTACGGAGGTGATTACCAGAGGTCGGAATTAGGTAGAGTTATTTATGTACTTACACTGATTTCATACAGCGAAAGAATAAAGTGGATACTTCAAATCTTAGTGGTACTTTGAATGAATGGGACAGGAAAATGATTCTGATGGGCCGTTTGAATAAGCAAACCCTCACGAGTCTAGGCTAGAAGAAAAAGTATTCTCTTATTTATAAAAAAGGCGAGGTATAAGTATGAGAATTTGCTTAAGACTATTAATAATTTGTGTTGTGAATTAATGTAAATACTAATAAAAATTGTATGTTAATTATATTTGTTTTATTTGTCTGTCTATCTCTGAGATTTTTATTATTATTTATTTGTAATATCCACACCACCACACCACACGGCCACACGGGATTGTCCATTAGAAATCCCGGGAAGATCCATATTAATATCAACATTTTGATGCAAGTACATAAATAACTCTACCTATTTCCGACCTCTGGTGATTACTATTGATGATTAAATGCACTGCGGAGAATTAGCAAATGATAACAATACATACGTTCAAAAACCCTAATAAAAGTGGTTTTTCCTCTAAAATGTGTATCATCGAGCATGACAAATTGTTTACCTACTTCAAACGCAGTTTGATCATTAAGTCTGCCAACGGACGTAGCATCAAACTAACGTAGCAACATAGGTCGTAGCAACACACGGTTGTAGCAACGCGTTCGTTGCAACATCCGACCGTAGCACTCGTAGCAATACACGTTCGTAGCAAGGTACGGTCGAAGCAACAAGTGGTCGTAGCGGTTGTAGCAACACGTTGATCGTAGCGACTTGCGACATACGGTCGGTCGTAGGAACGCGCAACGAGTGATCGTAGCACGGTCGTAGCACCACAATCGTAGCAACATTCAGCCGTGTAGCATGTGGTTGTAGTAACCCAAGCGTAGCAAACAGGGTTCGTATATGTATGTATTTATGAGGTACCAACAGCAAATAAGTCACATTACAAGTCAAATGAGAATTATATACATATTTATCCCAAATAAAAATCACATGTCATACTAAAAACTAAACACCATAGGTAGGTTTTGAATATCAATTTGTAGGTATTTGTACATATTATGTGGTCGATGGTTTTTTTTATCGATTACGTATTAAGTATGTTAATATACTAATTTATTAGGGACACGAACAAAAGTGGTACATCTTTCTCAATCTATCATTGTGTAAATCAATCCTTGTAAAACGCTATCTCTTACATCAGTGTCTTTACTTGGTAGGACTTACAATCTTCACCCTGGGAGGCATTTCTTCATTTCAGGTTTGCCCTGATATAAACATTGTTTAATCATAAAATATGTTAGTATTCAGAATATAGTAATAAGATATCAATAATATTTGTTTAACAATGCAAACAACCGATGTGATTCAAGATTGTCCTCAGACCCTTTCTATTTAGGAGCTGGGTTTATCAAGCGATCCCCTAAAGAGAATCCCACGCACCAAAGGCATATATTATTCAAGAGTTAAGAAGAAATAAAAAAGCTTTAAATTTGTTGGGAACGCAACGCTGATGTACCCTCGAGACTTGACTGTAAAGTCGCGAAATCTTCAGAAAAGTTATATTTGGTTGGAGATACACCAACGAATACAGAACAAAATTATTGTTACTGATGTTGATTATATCAATATAAATTTATTATTATTTTTGTCTTACTGAGATATACCTATAGCAATAATGCAATGTGCCGTACATTCCTAGGTAACAGTCAAGTGGTTCGTTCTATAAAACAAAGTATGTATATTTAGTATGATTTGAGATAATGCCTTTGATACCCTTTCCAAAGTCCTTTAGAGAAGAAAAGAGGTAGCATCTACTTTGCCGGAAACACGATCTATTCCGAGAACGATGATTAATATGCATTCGAACCTTCATTTCCATTCGCTGACTCATATAATCATATAATGAATGATCGGAAATCCGGAAACCCCATATTTTTATCGTTGTTTCGGACGTCCCGTATTAAATCAAAACTGATTTCAGATAAAACTTAATAGATATTACAATGAACGATAAACGATAGTATAAATTTTAACCCTGCCTGTCAAAATATGACAGTTAAAAAAAATTGAAGCTTGTTAATGGTGGTGTTCGATTGGTTTTTGGGTGACGTCTTTGAATGTGGAAATTTTGACTATACTATAAGACCATGAATTTTAACATTTTTAATACGAAATTAATCAATTCGATCCCGTTTATTTCTTTATAATCAGCCAGCCGCATTGCGATGTACAAAATAATTTACGCGTCTTTCGGCTCAGGTTACGGCTCGATTTGTTGCATACAACCAGGTACCTACTAATTACGTAAGTATCTCTTTATCATTTTATCATGCATTAAATTATAATAGGGAAATTATGCGTACTTCTCAAGTGGGTACATTTATTAGTAATACGTACTTATGATAATGTCAGTTGCATGTCCTTACGGCAAAGTCAGCTTTTCATTTTCTGAACAAAATTTCACATCAAATGATAAAATTCATGGTCTTCCTTTTATTTGTGATATTATGTTATTTAGTAAAAAATAATCCTTATGATGAAGCCTTTCGATCGGTATGATGATTATTTTGCTCATGTAACGGGTTCGATTCCCGGTTCAACCATGTAATTATTTAAATATCTATGAATGCAGTTTAAATTGTTTTTTAAATTCAAATAATGTCTTCTTTCAGTAAAATGTTCCATCTATAATATTCAAGCTACTTTCCCTCCATGTGGCATATCCGTGGGACGCCCTGTATTGTTGTATTGGATTCCCACCCGCGAAAACAATAAGTGGTAATGTAATGTAGTAAATAAATAACTTAATACTAAAGTCTGTGTAGACGTTTTGCATTCTTCCAAAGCATTGGTTTATCAAGCGATCCCCTAAAGAGAATCCCACGCACCAAAGGCATATATTATTCAAGAGTTAAGAAGAAATAAAAAAGCTTTAAATTTGTTGGGAACGCAACGCTGATGTACCCTCGAGACTTGACTGTAAAGTCGCGAAATCTTCAGAAAAGTTATATTTGGTTGGAGATACACCAACGAATACAGAACAAAATTATTGTTACTGATGTTGATTATATCAATATAAATTTATTATTATTTTTGTCTTACTGAGATATACCTATAGCCGAATTATAGTATAGTATATATATATAGTATAGTATAGCAGAATTATAGTAAAAAAATTACCTGGTAAACGAACAACGTTGCTTATACGTACGGCTATCAGCTCCGTCTAAATTTTTCCATTAAGTTTATACCCTACTTAATGTTAGCATGTTAGCTTTCATAAATCCTATTAGTCAACTTACATGGTGACTGTCGGCCCGCATGTGGGTCAAGTACTTAGAAACTGGTGAACAACCCGCGTTACTCGTTAGTCATCACCGCCCAGTGCGAGGAAAAAATGATAACAGTTATTGCAATTTTTGTTAATTTTTAAACAATGGAATGTGATGTCTGGTGCATTTTAAAGAGCTGTGACTAGGAAGAGCCTGTTCTGAGTTATGCTATGACACTCCAGCACCTTCCGTTCTCGATCTCCGCCTTTTTTCAGGTAGTCTGTTCCGGGCTATCAAATATGACTGTTCTGTATTGAAATTTTTCAGCTGTATCTTATATATTTTATAGCCATATGAAACGAAAATGCTTAAACTTTGATCATTACTGTAAACATAGGGTTTGAATTGTAACACTCAATAAAAACAGCACAAAAGGAGTAATTAAAAAAATCCTCTCCGCTGTCGACGGACCTCTTAGAGGTCGGTAACAAAAGAAAGGATAGTGGGCAAAAATGTATGGGAGCTGATCCCACTACTGCCACAGTTAAAACCACTGTAGTTTTGAAGACATTAGTTCTCCCCTTACTTAGGCCAAGGCGCATCAAAATCTGTCCCAGGGTTATTCAGTTCTGACAATGTTAGGTTAGCAATTAGATATATTCATGTATAGATGGATAAAATAAAAATGAATTAATGAATAAGAATACTTTATTTCCCATGAGACAAAAAAAATAACATTTTGATTTATTCAAGCTACTGGGTCGATAATTATTGAGTCCAAAAACAGTGCCGGTTGAAAAAAAAAACTTTAAAAACCGTTTTTTTGTTTTTTTTTTGGTAGGGACAACAAAGTGAAAGACTGCGCCGACGACGAGCCAGACCAACGCCAGCGTATGTTGCGAGGGAGGGGATATGGAGGCGCGCCAATCAACGCGCAGCTCGTGTCCATGTATTTTTCAATCTTTCATTTCGTAATGTTTAACAATAATTTATTAAAAAAGAAAGATTTAACAATAATTTGTTAAATCTAGATTTAACAATAGTTTGTCACGATGATATAACGTAATAAAAAAGATTCAGTATTGTTTGCTCTTTTAAGTAATTCACACTTAGTGGCTGGCGGTACTGGGACCATTATCGCCCACCATCCTTTAATTGTGTCTCATATCATGATAGTTGAAGATTCATCTATTAAAATTAAGACAGCTATATTTTCCTGTATACTGATAACGGCATGTTATGACTTGCATGACCAACCACTATTTATAGCAAAATTGCGAATTCCCAATGTGGTCCCTCAGTACACACGCACATAAAACGGAAAGACAATGTTGAAGAAGGGTGTATTTACAATTGAAAAACAGACGCAGCTTTGATGTCAAAAATCATCGTTGTTGATTTCTAACCTAATGGAAACTGGTGTGTTTAGATCGTTCTTATATTTCTGTTTGTAAAGAAATTTCTGTGCCTGAAGCTACCTACAATCAAAACATTAAACTGATATCCTGTTTTCATCCGCACCTACAACAGACTATACAAACATGCATTTGATAAATGTTTAAAAAACATGTGTGGCGTCGTGATTAGTATAATAACAATCCATAGTCGTGGGTCAAAGTCACGTTGCGCCGGCGCCTTAGCCATCACTGCTAGGCACGTACTATTCCATATGTGAAAACTGCGTCGGACACACACGCTATTTTTAAATGTCCCTGTGTGTGTGAAAGTTTGAAAGTAATGTCCGACATTAATTACAAAAAGTTTAAAAAAAGTTTTACTTGTGAGATCAGTGCTAATGTTGGGAATTTTGGTGGGTCTCCAGTCTGCTGCTAAGCATCTTGCAAAGAAAAGTTTTTCAGATATGGTCCTAGTACACCTATCTCCGGTCCTGAGTAATTTGGAGGATGGTGCTGTCCTATGCATACCCTCTCAATATGGTGAAACATTATGGTGTTACCAAGTTAACTCTTCTTCAGAATCATAGGGTCATGACCCTGTTATGGTAATTGCAACAATTTCAATGTATAAAGGAAGCATTGTACTTTTAAAGTATCGACCTTCCTAATTAAGACGGTAGTCATCAATTTGAGCAAGGAAATGCACCTTTATTAAAGACAGAAGGAAACAATGCTACCTTGTTTTTCATAGCAGTGCGCATGAGCAAAACTGTCTATCTACGGCATACGCAAAGCACGTGTTGCTGATATAATCTTGTACTTTTTTGACGATAATTTCCTTTGACACAAGTGTCACACAGGGCTGCAACTTATTTAATTAAACTACACTAAACAATTGTGTATCTGTGCCCAGTTGCTGGCAATAGGCTCGCCCCCTATTACATGGGACTTGAACATAACTAGAGAAATGTGGGTGTTAGTACACCCACATTTCGCTAGTTATGTGTAATTAGTTGTGTTGTGTTGTGTTTTAGTTGTTTTGTTAGGTACCTCTGCCCAACACTTCGGAGAACAAGGCTCGATGCTATGTCGTCATCAGCCTGTCCACTGCCGCACATAGAGAACTCTCCAATCGCACACCATTTTTGTCATGGTGGTCGTTTCTGTTCCTGATATGACCGGCCTTTTGCCACTTCAGCTTGCTTAGGAATTTTGTGGGTAATGCTGACCACTTCTCTGGTGGATCATCTAAATCCAGATTCAATCCGGCCAAGACTCTAAGCAACTCTTTTAATACCTAACCCATTGACGTATTTTATTTAATCAACTGTTCGATACATAAAACATCCAAGAAAATCTTTTTCCGACAATGTGACATCGCAATTCTATTGAAATGTGAGAAATAGACATATACCATACAATGTGCAGGCGTAAGGTCCTTTATTAACATCCAATTTTAGAATGAGTCCTTATATGTGATGAAACATTGTCAATTGTCGTGGCCGTCTACCTGTCTGTCCAAACACAGTGGGTATGCTAAACTACCGCATTATAGTACATTACCGTGAACTTGCCCGTTTCCTTTAACAGTCGGTTTTTCCTGTTTGTGAGTGGACATCCAGACGTTGAACGTTATTCGAATTGTCTTTACTGAACTTTATGACTCCATAGTTAATTATTATTAACTTTGAACTGTTGCCTTATATAAATTGCATTGTTGTAATAATGCATTTCCAATTCCAGAACTTTCGTTTGTGAATGTGTAATTATTTTAATTTCATGCCAAATTGCACATAGTAGGAGATCACGCGGGGGATTAGGAATGGTTCGCTGAGTTTTTTTTTTGTCATGGCTTCGCAAAGTTTGTGAATTCAGCCAATATACAAACTATGAATTAGAACTTTAATAACAAAACTGGCAAAAAGTTTTCGTTATCCATCCTGGCTTTAGTAATTTTTTTCACTCACTTTAGCCACGCTTTTTCACTTCGGTCATAAAAAATTCTTCATAAATCAGTTACGTATTTAGGTCTTCGAAAATACCACTCTATAGCTGGCTAGTACTGCTGAAAAAATAATAGGCCAGCCCTTTTCATTTAGAGGATTTTTTTTTCTTAAATTTAATGTTATTTTGTAATTTTTTGGAGATTTCCAACCAACCTCAATACTCTTTAGGTCTTCAAACATACTTCTTTAAACATTATAATAACATTTATTACATATTTAGGTCTTCACAAATACCACTTGGTCGTTGGCTTGATTTGCTGAAAACACGTAAATGTCAGCCCTTTAATTTAAAAAATTAAGTTTATTTTTATTTTTGTAGCCAATCTGTCATTTTTTTAAAGTTTTCAGTCAACTTCAATATTTTTAGATGTTAAAATTAAGACGCTGTCGGTAATAAGGCCTAAAAACAAATAAATGAAATGAGCATCACTTAAAAACTAAAAGAGTGGTTAAAAAAGTAATAAAAACGATCGGGGAGGCACAGACATGCTTATAGACGACAACTCCAGCGGTTAGGTTATTGTAACACGGAGGAGGGTCTGTAGACTTAGAGAAAATCTTTTTTTATTTAGCTGCTGATTCATACGCACTGAGTGTTTTGTTTACATTTTGTTACTCACTGTCGAGTATATCGATTCCGGTTGTTACTAATAATATTAGCCAACATAATTTTCATAATGTCTGTATCACACTATCATCATTGATTTTATCGTCGCATCGTCATGGCTTTGTATCACATGATTAGTGCATTACGAAAGGAAATGAGATTATAATTGTGAGAAATATATTGCTATGTAGTTTATAAATTCCGCACAAGTTCCTTCTGATTAAAAGGGATATTAGGTCAGTGCATTTTCTTTCAAAGACAAATAAGTTAAAACACTTTCCCTCTGTCTAGGACTATAAAGGACACTTACTAAAGCTTTTGGCTTCATTAAACTTTTCGTTACGATACATTGTTGTTTCCATACAGTTTATCTGTAGATTTCGGACGTGAATAAGGTCGCTTTGCCGTCTCATTTCTAAACTTTATACCTCCATTAAGATGAGAATAATGCCTGGAATGACCCACAAAAATGTGGCCCTACTTTTAACTTTAATGATTCCATGAGTAATTTCATTCGTCAGAAAAATAGGTTACGATCTATTTTGGGCACGCAAAAAAGGCGATTGTTTACATTGTGTTAGTAGTCAATAAGCAACCGACTTATGTCTAGACCAGATGTTATGTTCCAAAACTAGTCGCGTCTGGAGCTTACCTAGTTACAGCAGTTACTGCGTGTGTCTAGACGATGCAGGGAACTTTATAATAGGAAGCTCGTTTCGGTAAAACAAGCCGGATTTGACCCGCAATTTTTGTCTCGCCTTTTCTCTACCAAACAAAACATCGAACATCGTAGTATTTTGTTTATTTAATTAAAAATAAATACTGCTTGGTAATTTTGGACATGAACATCACAATTCACAAACCAGTCTTTTGTTTTTTCATAACGGTAAACTGTGTTAATTGAACGCATTGAGCTGCAGACTAAGTTCCCCTAAGCTCGCGCACAAAGACCCTACAGAAGCTGCGTACGGGCACAAAACAAAAAAAAACCGGTCAAGTCTGAATTTAACTGGGGGTTCGATGTTCCGCAACAAAATATTATGCCAATAGTCGTCCTTGGTCATTTACTAAGCATAATGCTAAATATCACTATCAAAATTTCAATGAGCAGGTGACAGATGTCACATTTGATCATGTATTTTATTTATTTTTTATTTATTGTCAATGTCATGTATAAAGGGCTGCCTGCGTTCATGTCGTTGGATCTCATCTCTTGCATGCGAAAGGATAGGGACAACGCAACAAATGCCGAGTGACCCACAGAGACCCACAATAATTTGCACAAATGTAAAGACTTCGACTAGAAAAAAAAATAGACCAAAATAAAAGTGAAAATAATCACCAGCATCATCAGCATCTAATCTCTTCACCACCCTTGGTTGACTGGTAGAGAATGCCTAAGGCATTAAGTCCGCCTTTGTACTTTTTTTAAGTGTGAGAAGTTTAAATAAATAAATAAATAATAAAATAATCAAAAAAAAAATTAAAAGTTTTAGATCATTTACTTTTTGATTGATATAAAGTAATAACTTTTTATTTATAGTTTGTAATCGGTTTTACTTAGTAACATTAGCAACCCTTACAAAATATTTACCCCCTCAACTGTCGACCGACCTCCTAGAGGTCGGTAACAATAGAAGTTTAATTGTGTCTCATAACATGACAGTTGAAGGTATATCAGGATAAAAAGAAATTTCTTTGCAGAAAAGACGCGTTTAATTTTTGTAAGGGTCTTCGGCCATCAACGCAGAAACCAATCCACTGAATAGATTTAAGTCTCAATTTTTTTATTATCGTCGCGTATTTTTACGCTCTAAATTAAAATTGGAAATGTTTGATTTGATGGATGTTTGTTTGACAGATTTTAGAAAGAAGGACTGACAACCCAATGTCTAACGGAGTAGCCGCGCGCCGCGCCGCGCCGTTGCGATCCCCGACCAATCTAAAAGTTTCGTAGTCAGTCAGTTCGCGCGTGGTCGCGGCGGTAGACGCGAGACGAGCGTTGCGCTCATGGACACTGTTTTTTTTTCATTTACGATAAAACTCGTACTAAATTTGAATTTCAATGGAAACAGTGCGTTAGTTCAATTAAGTACTATACAGTTTGTACGTATGAATTTATAATAGTATCAATTTTCATGTTCCATTTATCGATTTTTGGCAACTCCGTAGAGAATTAGCCAGCTTCATCATTTTTTTTGAGTACAAGTTCATTGGATGTAAAGTCCGAGTGTGAATTCTACAAAGTTATTAGTGCTTGTGTCAGCTGTGTACCTAAGCTTATTTGCTATCCCTCTCGGTTAAGTAGAAAGGGAAAGGAAGGCCGAGTGTTAAGCAAGCGTTGTTTTGTTTTCATGATTTTCTTTGCTATAAGTAAATGTAGAGCGGATTAAGAAAATGTAAGTGTTGTGTGAGCTTTTTATTATTGAAGTTGTGTGCTTATTATTTTTTTCGTTTGTTTTTATTTTGTTGTTGACAAAATCTTGGCTGTCAACAGTGTCATTTTTGACAGCAACAAAGCAATGTGCTTACAAAAACTTTTTCTATTTGTGTACTGTCTACTTATACTACTTACTGAATTAGTTACTGTTTTGTGTTATGATTTATTTGTAGATCACTCTCGGTCATGTGGCGGCTCCAATTAGACTTGAGTTCGTTTATAAATAGTCTCCACTTAGGATCCCTTGCACGTTACTTGTGCCAACTACTAACTAAGCTTCGTACCTACTATTCACGTATCATTCAAAACTTAAGTTGAGAGCTTTTAAATCATGTCAAATGTACGGTAAACCACAGGTAAACCGCTACTTAAGTATTTCAACCGTTATCATAACATTTTGCATTTTACATGTAAAGTTTGTCATACTATTGTTCATTCAAATTCATCATTGGTGCATTTTTTTATTTTACTGTTTAGTGTTTTATCATTTGTTGATGCTCTTCTTGGTTCTTGCAAAAGCTTTAAAATCCTAACCTAATCTTTCAGAGATTCTGGAGGTATTTAGTCAGTCACATTAGTAATACAATAATTCAATGGTCATCGGTAAAAAAAAATGGTCGGTGGTAAAAAATCGGGTTTAATGACCCGAATAGCCTTAAAGGTGTCGAGTATTTCTAATAGTTTGGCAAGAAGAAAGATTTATCAATACCTTCATTGATTTACCTAAATTGTTCATACACCAACTACTGTTCTGCCGTAAATCTATTGCAGTTAGTAACGATGACATGTGATATGACCGGTCATTCATGCATGACAGATGAGGTGCATTTAACAAAATGGCGCCGATGTCGTAATTTTGTTGTGATTAATTAATCTACAAGGGATTTTTAATATTCAACCAAGACAAAATGTTGTATAATTTAGGAACATTGACTTACTTTCGGATAATGATCCAATCGTAAATCAGCTGTTGTGATCAAATAAACAACGAATTAAATATTGAATAAGCTTTCGGAATATAATGTAGGTAGGTTAGCTCAAATCGTGCAAAATTAAAAAAAAATGTTCTTATCGGGAAGCATGCGTATTTAATTTTCGAATTACATACTTATTTACTAGAGTCCGACCGAAAATAAAAGCTTTTGCGGTCGAAATCGAACACGTAATTCGGCGTGAGTTTCATTTTCAGACATAAATATTAATAATCCTACAATCTGATATTATATGCAAGAAAATATTTTATATTTTTCGCCAAAAACGAAAATGGACATTTCAGCCGATAATTGCTAAAAATGAAAACGAAATTCGGTCGGACTTTTAATTGATATTCCCTAGTTTCATTAAAACGTCACACGTATTTTGGAATGTGTAATTTTGCTCCTGCAGCTGTATAACAAATCTACTTTTTCAAGAAATTTGAACTTGATACCTACTTAAAACTAGACCTAAAAGATTTTGGCCAGAAGAATTTAGTTAATTCTGTTTACATGAAAGTTAAATAGATGACTGTCATGATGGCCCAGTGGTTAAGACCTCGCTTCTCATGCACGAGGTTTTTAATGACTTCTCCCGCTCTGGGCGGAGCGGGAGGGCGTGTCAGACTTTTACTGACTAAAACCCACCCGTGTTCCTTCTGCTGCCTGTGCCGGGGCCATGGTAACTCTTTCGAACATCGCGCAACCCCGGCTGGATGCACGAGGTTGCGGTTCAAATCCGGGCAAGTACCAATGTGACTTTTTTAATTCATATGTACTTTATGAGTTTATCTTGGACATTTAAGTCTGAAATCGCCGACCCATCTTGAGGAAGCGTGAGCCTTCTTTGTATAAAAGAGGCCTTCTCCCTGCAGTGGGACAATAATAGGCTGGTATTATTATTTTATTATTATTATACAAAGTTAAAACAAAAACCGTATCACAGCACCTAGTTGGTGGGTACCTACGTCAACATTGCAATAGGATCTTCAAAAGTGTTAAAGTTCCTTCCATGAAAGAGGCCATGCTAAAGCGGACAGATTTGACCCTAAGCCTTGTGTCCCAGTGGAGTGATGATAATCTGGTCTCTTTTAACGCCACCAAAACACAGGCGTGTCTTTTTACCGCTAAAAGGAGTCGTTTCGACCAAACTCCTACTTTTCGGGGTACATTTGTTCCTGTAACTGATCGGTTCGAGCTCCTAGGCATGGAGTTGACATCATGTCTCAACTTCGGTGCCACCATCGAGTACAAAGCCCAAACTGCGGGCAAGAAACTGGGCATCCTAAATAAGGTGAAGCGATACTTTACGGCTGGACAGCTTTTAACCCTTTACAAAGCGCAAGTCCGATCCTGCATGGAGTATTGCAGACACCTTTGGGATGGCCCAGCTAGCAAGGTTTCCTGTTTGTCGGTCTTCTACAGATTGTACTTCGGTGAGTGTGCTCAAGAAATCCACGACCTCATTCCACTGGCCCTCTTCTATCATCGGACATCTAGATGCACTGCAAGTTACCATTCCTGCCTAGTTGCTATTCCACCAAAACGCACTAAGCATGTCCAAATGTCTTTTGTGATACGCACAGCAAAGGAGTGGAACTCTCTACCTGCGTCTGTGTTTCCGAACGCATACAACTCCGATCACTTTAGAGTGAGAGTGAACAGGCTTCTTCTGGGGAAGCTCGCTCCATCGTCGACTTTGTCTCTGTCACCTCTGACATAGACTAGAGTCAAGAACCCATCTCAAATAAAAAAAGTGTGAAAATATAAAAAAAGTGCTAGCTTAATATTTTCAATAGATATGACAATCATTTTTGATAAAGATTTAAAAAAAACATTGAAGATTAGTAAATCTTTGGCAGCAATTATTAATCCAAGCAAAAGGGTAATTGGGATACCAATTTTAATGATTAGGTACTTACGTACAACTAACAAAGTTTGAAGACGAAATCTAAATTATAAATAATTTAGGTTTCAATTCAATTCAAACCCCAGCCTTCCTACTCTTCACTGTTTTCATTTTGGGAAAAAGTACCTATGATTAATCTTATAGGTAGGGGTGCCGATATCAATTCTCTCATTTTAGTACAGTTTTTGAATAAGGGAATCAGCGCCATTGTGTTTATACTGAAGTAAGCTTTCTCGCACTAATAGTTGATCGACCCATGTAAATCGTTTTCCCCGAGTTATTCATAGGGAAATACGTAATGAACACACTTAAATGCAAATGGAATTATACTCCCTGTAAGGGAAAATTAATGAATTACCATGTCGAGTAATTTTTCTGCGCTCTAACGCTTTTACATTTTAGGTTTCCATGCAGTGTTATGAATTTAAAATTACTATGTATAAGCAAATACTAGTAGCAGTAGTAGTAAGACGGGCTGGTGTCCGTGACTCCACGTCCAAGCGCGTATATTGCGTACAGCAAATACTAAAGCTATTCTTGATGATAAGCACCAAAGTAAAATAATATATTTTTTTATCTCATAAGCATATTCTCATACTGCAGGGCAATTGCGTAACACACTTACAGTAGGAATCGGTTTCATTTTGACACTTCAACAACATTCATTGCGTTATTTACGTTGTTGAGCAGACAATTTTTTCGAACATATGAAGCAATGAATTAGCAATTTGCTTTAAAATCATTCAGATTGTGGTTGATAGTGTGTTACTCAATTAAGGTTTGAATTATTAATTACAAACCAGTTTGTAAGCATTTTCTACGAGCCGTTTATTCATACAAAGTGTACACAAACATTATATTTGTTGTAGGCATAATTATAAATGACGATTTATGCTAAGGGCGCAGGTGTTATCTTAGAAATATTATTAAGTACTTATTTTCTCTTCTGTTATCAATACACAATGTACTGACCAGCAATATCAGTCAATATTAAGTCGCTCTGTGAGAGCTTCCCTTATCTGGATTTCCTGTTTTCATTGCTACTCTTGAGAGATACGAGTTCATGATCTCATATGTTCCTAACTGCGTTCATTTAATACGTGAGTACGATGCTATGGAATCTAATTAATTTACAATGTCAACAACATTACTAATGTAAAAATAAAACAAACGTAGTACATAACGCGCAAAGAATTTCTTTGTGTTGTAACTTATCTCTGAATATCATTAAAACCAACAAATACGCTTCTCTTGTTTCAGAAATCGCTTCGATATCTTGTGCCCACAAGAATATTAAAAGTACAAAACAAACAAAGCGCATCGCCCCACAGCGAGATAACACAGCATCCCAAGATAACAGGAAGCTATGTCGAAAAAGTACTCCCTACTATAGTGTTGATGAGAAAACTGCCGACACTGTTGACCCTCTTATAATAATATGGTTAGCTGACGCATGTGTAATACCCGCTGCAGTACCACAATGTCAGATTCCCCGACTCATCACTCTCGCAGAAGTTCAAAACACAATCTCGCCACAAAACCGACTTCATCCAACATGGATAACCTCGCCAATGTTACTGTACCAAGCAAGATGAACACTAACTCGCAAACTTCATGTGTTGTAACAAACATCGACAGAGTGGCACACGACAATCATTCCAATGATAATTTAGAACAAGTACATAAATTGACTGACTTAGATAGATGTAGGATACTTAATAAAGAAAAAATTGAATGCCAACATGAGTCTGAAAGACGATGCTCTGCCACAGATCGTCCCTGCCACCGAGCCTCCGATCGATGCGTATTGCATAACAAAGAAGACGTATACGGAAAAGAATCGATTACCAGAAAGAGGGTTGAGGTTGACGAATGCGGCGGTTCAAGGCGGGCCGCTAATTTGAAATTTAAATGTAGTCGGGATGCACAGGAGTGGATGGGAGCGATCGGGAGGACAATGGGCGTTCGCGTTCATGTGCGCACCGTAGCCGTCGTGGGGTTGTTGCTGACCGTGCTGGCGACGAGTGCCGCGGCGCCCGCTCCGAGCAGGTCCCGGCCCACGCGCAGTGCACAAGAGAAGTCTGCGGTAAGTTTTTAAACATTACCATGAATTTAAATTATCATGATTCACAATAGACATAACAAATAACGACAATGGGTCCTATGATTTATAAATTGTAATAAGTAGGAAGATGTGGCCCATTCTAGCTCATGCATACTAAGGAGTAAGATACCTACGTGTATCCTGAGGACTTGTAAACTTCAATCCCGTCCCAAGCGCGCCGGAAACGTGCTGCTTATTATACTGGCATTGTCTGTGTTATCTGAATCTGTCTGATTTACCAGACAATGTCTCTAACACAGCCATTTTTTAAGCACTCGCACAGATTTGTGTGAGATCTTTTCATACAAAACAAAAGCAGTTGGTACCCTGTCGTCTTATAATGGGCTTTGTTAACATGGACAATTTTAATCTCTACGGCTGAGCGATTATTCTACAACATAAAAACGACTAGTTCTTTACTGATATGCTGCACGATAGATGCCCATACCCATATATCGAACACGATGAGGATTTCATTATAGTAGATACCAATACCTATCATATATAGAATGTGGGCTACGCAGGTAGGTACATACCTACTATTTATTATTGGAGTGTAGTTAGTCGGGTCACGACTACAATCGTGATGTTATGTAAGTAAGTCCATATGGGATGCCTCAGTAATGTCCGCAATGAAGGTCTCCCTTTTACCCGGAGAATGTTTGATTCTCCCTTAGAAGGAACCGTTATCCACTGACGGATTAACGACCATTTTAAGGCGTATTTCTACTGAGTGCAAGTAATATGGGGACAAAAAGCTGGCGTGTCGTATTAGATTACTGGCAGTGACAGACGGACGGACCGTTTGGGAGGAGATTAATGTTCTAAGTGACGAGTGGGAGGCATGCCTGTAGTCCTCCGCGACTCGGGAAGACATCCCGCTCATTTATTTCGTGGACCGTTACAAATAGTGAAAAATTCGACTAATTTTATTGGGGCCACGCGACAGCTAGTCCTGTGGGAGACACGGGTTTTCTATTCGACTTAATGTTTATTTTTATCATGTGCCTATTTTTCCAATATTACAACAATTTTCTCTAGACCTACACCACGATTATCCTTTTCCTTTGTGCATTATGTTATCCTTATCACCAACATAAAATCTAAATCTAAACTTTCGTGCTTAGTTGAATTTTGTTGCTACGCTAATTACATTTACAGTCTATTACGACACCCAAAATTTCTTAATCCAAAGATAAAAATAGATTACAACGAGATAAATGAGTTAGGTCGAACGGGATGAGTTGAATCAGATTTGAACCCGATTTAATTACAGTTTAAACACGGCGTGACCGCGATGTTAACGGCTTCCTGCGCAAGAGCATATAGGCCATGTTTGTGTTAAACTTAGTTATGTAAGTGATAACTGGTCCATTGCGAGCACCGAGAAGTAAGTAAATGGAGGGATAATCTGAGGGCGATCGATGAAAAGGACTGTAATGTAAACTTTTACAGACATTTCGCTATTTTCAATCCTTATACCTACATTAGGAAAATAGGAATCTTTAGAAATATGTTTGTTCCTGAGCACTCCATGCATGATATTCCGTGATAGTGATAGTGTAGCCCTTACCTCTCTCTACTCGAACCAAATATTATTAAACCAAGTTAATTTATTTCGCGTAATGCAGGAAAACTGGTGCAGTATGCAATGCTATGGATATTTCCATACCTTGTTATTATGTACCTAGTTGTTATTATGTCATTAGTTTTACCTTCCTATCGGGTATTTTCACAATTATTTCAGTCTCAAGTGAAGAAGGACAAGTCGAGGAATTAAATTTAAACTCGTGAACTCGTAATGTTGTTATGGCCAGAGCAATCGTAATGCTTTATTTATTAAGTATCAACAATTCAACATTTATCAATCAAGTGAGCATATCGCAGACCTTTGCTGAACATAAACCCTGTTCCAATAAATACTGGACAGTGGGATGCGTAAATCAGAGGACTGTGTGTTGTAGTAAAACTGGGACCATCAGACAAACTCCAAGATAACTTGAAAAGTTCCATCTGCCACAACTTGACTCCTTACAGGCTTACAGTCTGATTTTATGCCCATCGTCAAGTTAGAACCGTAGTTCAGCTGGATGCTCCTCGACCTCAGCTGTCCTCTTATATTGTTTGTCGCTCTGTTAGTTTTCGCGTCGTCAACAGTAACAATGTTATTAGATTAGAACATTACCATAATTCAAAATTGGTAGAACATTACGTAGCATTTGTGGACACCAACACAGATCCAGTGCAGTAAAGGTGCAATCATGACGCGTTTACTTTCCTCCGTCGAGTATTATCGGCGTAGGAGGAGCGAGTATTGTAGTCGCAATCTACTGACTGGCCAGTATAACTTGGTCGGCGGTGATTAACGGAACGAAACTCAAAATAAATACAGGGCATTTTTTTAATCACTATCCAAATTTTCGCAGGGTGTTCTACCCATGAATATGAACAACTTTTACTATGGGACCAACTCTGAAGTCACGAAGAAAAAATCAGCTGATTCATACAAAAGTTCAATACCTACTCGACCAAAATGTATTTAACAGCTGATTTTTTTTCGTGATTTCAGAGTTGGTCCCATTGTGAAAGTTGTTCGTATTCATGGGTAGAACACCCTGCGAAAATATGGATAGTGATTAAAAAAATGCCCTGTATATCGACTAAGACACATTTTTGACGTTAACCTTTGCAAGAAGCGCCGCCATGATATGTCAAAATATAATGAGCAACCAACTAGTGGGTATTCAATGTTGTTACGTACCTTGTTCAAACTTTGGTTCTAACTGCATATACATATTTTGCTTTAATTAGGTACTCAGTCCATTGTGCTAGTTATATTTAAGGCGAAAGCGCCAGAGTGGCCCGCGAAATTCAAATTTTCTTACGTTTTTTGCAATTTGCAAGTCAGTATTAGGTTGTATGTTGATTAAAATATGATTCGCGACCGTAACAAATATGTATTTACAGAATTATAATCATTAAAGTCATCAATATAACTCTCTAAGACCAAGTAATTCTATTGAATGACTATTTCATGAAATCTTGTCATTTGAGGATTATACTAACTTAAGGAATTGTATTACTGATTTTAATGATTGTAATTCTATAAAGATATATTTGTTGTGGTCGCGAATCATACTTTAATCAAGATACACCCAGACACTGAGCTGCAAATTGCAAAAATCGTAAGATAATTTGAATTTCGCGGGCTACGTTAGCGCTTCCCCTTAAGCAATAGCATTTTTATTTTAAGAGGGCAAAATCGCGGTAAATCATTTTAATATGGGGAAAACGCTGAGGTAAACGAACCTGCCATTGTCATTTAATTGTTGCATAAAGTGGAAATTAAATTATATTGTAAGTCATAAATATTTTAAGAATTCCGTCCAGGACAATTAGTACAATAAATTGTAACTGGTGCAGTATAAAATATTGATGATAAATCTATCTATACTAATATTATAAAGCTGAAGAGTTTGTTTGTTTGGTTGAACGCGCTAATCTCAGGAAATTCTGTTTCGAATTGAAAAATTATTTTAGTGTTGGATAGCCCATTTGTCGAGGAAGGCTATAGGCTATATAACATCACGCTAGTTACAAAAACGGGGAAAATTTATTCCTTTTGAGAACTTTCGTTGCGTGGGCTGTGTAAACGGTTAAAGTTACGCAAAAACCATGTATGACGGAATTGTTCCTTTTAAAAAGTTCTAAAAAAAGTCTGCGATGGCATATTATTATGTCTATATTTTAAGGTTAGCTCACTATAACTTTTATAATGGTAATCAAATTTGTTATAAATTAATGCATTATTAAAGCTGTTTTCATAAACATGGTATTAATCCTTATCCAAATAAATGGTTTCATATTCAAGGTTGATTAAGTACATGTAAACTGCTTTTTAAATTATTCGAATCGGACGTTTCATTTAATAATTACGACGGATATAAAAACGCTTGAAGTAAGAAAAATGCTTAGTCTATTAGTTACCGACACATTTTATTTTTTATTGACTGTTTGAACGTGCTAATGTCAAATGTCAATGCATTTTATAGCCCAATTTTTGAGGAAGGCTATAGGGTATGTAACTTTACGCTAGGACCCTTAGAAGCCGAGCAAAAAGAAAAAAGTAAGAACGAGTGGTAAGCGAAAACGAAGTAACAGCGCGGGCAGGCGATGCGATGCGACGGGGTGGGTCGGGGGAACAAGAAATTTCACGCGGACGAAGTCGCGGGCGGAAGCTAGTAATTGATGAAAATATCAATAGCAAAGTTTAGTATCAAATAACCTACATAATCGGACTACAGAAAAATAAGGGACATACTAAAACTTACACCAGTATCTATTAGCTCTAAGCTCTAGTCCTACTGTGTATCGTTTCTGCATTAATAAGCTTGGTTTTGTAACTTGCGAGTCAGATTTCAGACTACATTTTTATAAACAGTTCCACTTTTCCCAATATTGGCCAAACCTCAATTAGACACTGATAACGTCTGTATTGTAAAGACTCACTCAGAAAGGTTCATTTATTAGCTTTGGATAGAACTTGAAAGCAAAAAATAATGCAGAATGTATCGTCTTCATTCTTCACATTGGGCTCGAGTTCTCGACTCTCGAAAGTCTGGCACTTTCCTGAACAGATTCATTTTATGCACTGAGATACCGCGGCTATGTGTGGGTGGCGTACTATGAAACAAAAGGTGTCTGGGCCCGGCTGGTATAGAGCTAGTAAATACCTTGCAAGCTGCACGGGATATGCATTGTCTACCGCCTTCCCTTACGGCGGACCACTTAGCTTGGCTGCTTACTCTTGCCTGTAGTGGCTTATATTATTCATAGATTTTTTTAGTACAGAAACATTGTTAGGTACAGTTGTTATGTAATTTCACAATAAGGAACATTTTGAAGAAGCTTTGCTCTAGTATACGTAACAGCTATTGTGCGTCAATTTTAATATTTCCTTCCGTCTTAGTAAAACCAGGTTTCCGAATAAATAGGTACCAATTTTAAACTAAATGGGTATAACATTTTTATGTTTGTTTTATTTTCCGATGGTTGCCTTACCCTTGCAAGAATACTATATCTATAAAACGGACGTAAATAATTAACACAATCTTTCATTGTGTTCTATTCATTGTTCTTGATACAAACGGCAAATCAAGCAAGGCAAGGCGTATCTTCAAGTATCTACCGTTCGTGCTAATTATTAATTCCTTGACAGGATTTTTTTAAGCAGTTGGGCTTTTAAAGTTTTTTACAGTCGTTTCGGCTCAGGCTCGACCAAATTGACCTTTGCCGTAAAACTAGGTTACCACTTCTCGTGGTTCGCGTAATGTTAAAGTAGTCTTATTATACCTATAGGTGTACCCAACTGACGCATGTATATGGCCGACATTGTATGATATGTGTATAATTCTCTTTAGCCGAAATGAGGTCACATCTGACTGTAACATGCGGCGCTAACATTGATCTAAGTGATAAATGGACGCAAATTCACACATCTCTTGAGTTACAACGATCTCGATAAAATAATCTCGATTATTTATTGTAAACGGGCATTCTGAAGTGAAACTGTAGACTAACAACTTTTTAACTTCCTGTTACCAATGTAATAAAAAAAGGAATACTTTTAACAACAAAAAGAGATTGCGCCCAACGTGGGGCTCGAACCCACGACCCTGAGATTAAGAGTCTCATGCTCTACCGACTGAGCTAGCCGGGCTTGAGGATCATGTTTAAAATAGGTTACCAGTTTGTATTTTCGATCTGATAGTTACTTTTCTATTACAGACAATGTAACCAAAAGTAATAATAACAATTTGACGACAGAAATAAACAGAATCGTAAATTAACTCCAGATTAGTTTAGTTCTCTTTATCATTTGATGGGATTGTACCTATATTACTGTAAAATGTTAATTTCGTGGACAATACAAGTGAAAATTAACGTGAGTCATAATTAAATTGAAACTGCGCTGGAGGCCATCGTTATTGACCCAAATATTCATTACGCTATCTATAGCATCCTATTCGACACATAATTTTAACAAAATCTCGCTCGAAAAATTGTCTCTGATGCTATGTCAATTTATAAACCAAGTTTACAAAATGTGAATAAAAATTAAGATAAGTAATTGATTTCATAGTGTCACACATCTTCTGTCATAAAATAAACAATTTTCAAGCACATAAAATAAACTTTAATTTTGGATTTACTTTAAGCCATTCTTCTGATTCCCCACATACTTATTTATTACGGACTTATACACACCGCGCGTCAAATAGCTTTATTGTTCATCTACCCGCATGAATGCGTCGCCAATTAGAATTTGCATTTTAGAACGAACCCGGACCTAATGGTTGAGGTGCACCTTTGATAATCATCGTGTCAGCTTCATCAAAGTAATTAATATACTAATCAAGCTTTTGGATTCATGTCAATATTAGCATACTTGGGCCAGATGCCCCGATCACTGGTCATCTTTCACGCCATGTTCGGCTAAACCTAGATTTCCAGGAAGCGCTGATAACCTAGATATTAAATATGTTACAATTTAAATGAACTCTTGTTTAGTTAAATATGCTTGTTAGTAGGCGCCATTACTTACATACTTAGGTGTAACGCGTAACCTTCTAATTTTCACGGAGCCCTTGTTCTTCTTCTAAGAAAGTAGGAATTAAAAAAAATTGTAACCCTAGCGATTATTTTTACTGATTTGTATCCCCTAACTAATCCGTGAACAGAGTTATGGGCTGCAATATTGTCTATAATTTTTGCATATTTCTTGTTTCTATGTTTTATATTGTAGCTGTTTATTGTTCCTTTTGAATAAAAATACAATAAATAAAGCTTTACTACACCTTCACGGCCAAGCTCCTAATTAGCCATTAGATACTGTACCAAAAAATAATACTTAGGTACCTTATACATTTTTCGTGAATAAACAAAACAACAGTTAAGTAGGTACTGCTACTTTATGAAACCTTGGAATACTTCTACCACCAATATCCGTGGCTTATTAAAATACTAAAGTCAGGTACCACTATGTGTATCGAATTCCTTTTGCATTAAAATAATGATATTTGAAATATTTTAGTGTAATACGTCAACTGCTGTAGATTGCAGACGACGATAATGAGTGTTTTTCCACGAATTATACTCGTTATAGGTACATATGTTTGTACATAAGACTGGTAAATTATTGCCCCATGTGTAATGTAAATTGTTCTTCATTGTGCGATGATTTGTTAAATTCTACTTAAAGCTAAATCCATTTTATATTAATGAAAATAATGAATAACGTTGTTAAAAACAATAAAAAAAAACATACTAACTCCAGACAAAGCTATAAACAAAAAAAACATAATAGCATTGATATCTAAAAGTATGTAAGTACATCTCAGTGTCCTAAAATTCTCAATCGGCTCTTGTTAAACGCCCGCAGAGATAAGACTATCTGAAAAGAAGGCCGAAAATTGATAACGATGACATAAGACTCCAGTCATTATCTGCTGCAAGGTGCAGTAAACTGTGCCACGCGATGGTGTAGAAAAAAATATAAGTAGCTACCATGTTCCCTTCTTTGTTATCGAGAAAAACATTAGCTTCCGGACATAAAATGCATGCATGCATGAACTGATCCGAGTATACTAACAATATAAGTAATTAAGAACAAAAATAATTAAGAATTTATTGTCTTTCTTGTACATAATAAACATTATTTTCATAAAAAAATTCTTGAATATCGCGACAAAGCGAAACGTCTGTCGTATTTAAAGTTCAGGAAGTGCATGACTTTCACATATTCATTTAAAACGACTGCAACTCTGGGAGCCTGCCGAATGGCATGTGCTGACCGGAAACCGCATCTCCGAGATAAATTTAGCCGCAAAGAGGACGGACATACAAAAATAATACTCATACAAACCAGTTAGACAGGGACAGATGCATTTCTGTTGTTCAGCTGCTGAATAGGCCTGCACTATTTACATGTTGTGAATCAACGATAATTGGGTTATTCATACGAAGCTGATAGCAGCTGAGTTTTTGATCAGTTCTATTGAATTTGAGTAACTAATTGCGTTTGCCTTGATTAGTTTGGCAATTTTTTTGTGGTTAGTTACCAGTCAAATGGCTTTAGTTAGATTCTACGTTACCGCTTACCTTATAAATGAATAAAACATTATTTAGTAATTATAGAAAAATTAAAACAGAACGAAACGAAAACTTGTTAAAATACTGTAAGACTAACTCTTTCTCGAAGTTTCGATCACGAATTAAATTAATTAATTATTGGAATTGAATCAGCTTTCGACCGTCAAGTGGAAAAAATAGACATCGACCCCTAGATAGGTCTAGACAAAGTGTTTTACCCGACTGGGCCTGAGAAGTGTCTGACGAGATAATCCGAATCGAACGTCGCACGTCGCACGTCGCCAAGAGATGCTAAATTGCTAACAGAATCAACAGAAAAACAATTCAAACTGCTTCTTCTTTTCGATGGAACATTACTTTTATGGTGTTTGAGCCCAGTAGGTGGCCACATTGGTTGCGGCATCAGTGGCATTCTTTAGGTCATCGAAGGGGCTGTGGTAAAGAAAGAACAGGTGACTATGATGGCTTACACTATGTGGTATTTATTTATTGACTGTCAACAGTGAATAAATAAGGACTGCTAATGAAGATTCTTATGATACGGAAGTACAGCCGCTTAACTAAATTGACATAAATCAAGATCTGAACGATGATAACACACTATAGCATGCAAAAATGTATTATGTATCCTAATTTCAATTCAGAACGAGTCGCTGTTCGAAAAATTAACAATGTAAATTGTAACAATTAATTGAGGGTATGTTTGAGCACCGTAGCACCAACTATTCACAGATTCGTCAATTAGTATTCATTGCTTGTTCGCCGCCGACTCCCAGGTGAGTCCGGACACTATTCAGCGCAGTGTTCCGGTGAGTCACACTGCATCCGTCCAAATTTACAACTCCCCAAACAATTTTAAACTCTACAGCATTCTAATAAGCATGAACGCATATGCAAATGATAATATTGTGTTAGGAATTTAGGTCTATACCGCTTTCCCATTGTTATTCCAAATGTGTTTCAGTATCGTATTTTTAGCCTATTAAAGAATAGGCTAGTTTAAAGAAACTTTATATCTATGACGTCGTTGGCCTATATTTTCTTTAGTATCTCCTAAACAGTTTAATGTAAATGCCATAATGGATGGAAGATTTTAAATTAAACAAGGTTTAATATAATATTTTCTTAGTTAGACATTTATTTTTCTTGGGTGAGAGCTTTTTATTACTCATTCGCGTGCGACTTAAAATTTAGTTGAATGTAACACAATTGTTCGGCTTCTTAGAATCAGCGCATTTAATTTGTTAGTCTTAATTCTGCTAATAATTGCCGACGATGAAGATAAAATTTTATGTTTGCAGTTCAATGAGTAATCTTACTTTTGGTAGGTTTTCTTTGTAAAAATAAGGTTGTTCAAGCAAGTTGACAAGACCGACTTTATTCTGGATTTCAAACTTCTTGCAATTTAGTCATAACTATCTTTAGGTGGACACATGGGTATAGTTGGTTAAGGTTTAGTGTTAGTACGTCTGCAGCTTCATAATCAGTTCATCTTCATAATTTTCTATGTGAATAAACTCTGGCCAGATTTTTTTATTCATTTCATAAATTCGGTTAAAAGTATTAAACACGTCCAAACATCAGTAGTCCTTACTTGCTCCGCATGACAGTGCAATGATATGAAAAAAAAATCTCATAAAAGCATTAAAGGAAGGGGCAGTCTACATTTTTCTTAGACTATTATATTATTTTCCCAGACAAGCTCTCATAAAACAGTATCCATAGCGGATGTCACATTGACTGTGCTTTTATCAAGCATTGTCAAGCATTGTATTTCTGCTAGCGTAACATTTCACGAATTCTCCTTATGTCACAACGCTCATCAGGTTTCACTAGAACTAGGTACAGCTGACCGAGAAGCTAACGACTCCTTGTTTCAAACTGTACGGCAAAACGGACTGACAGGCCTTGGTAGAACGATTATTCCGGCGTGCACTGTTTTGGAGGCGTTTCGCCTGTGTGACCAACCGTACTCTTGTCGTAGTTGCTTTGTAACCTTAAAAGTGCATACTGCATTCTCGTTACCCGTCGTTTTTATATGGTCAAGTTTATTTTCTTGGACTTGTTACGTGTCTCCCTTGCTTTATACCAGATTGTTACTTTTAATGCCCTTAGTCGCATTCTGCATCAACAAATTGAATTAAATTGTGATTCTTGTATTTATAGTTGTATTTTTGATAGTTACGGTTGTAGAATTCACTGTCAGCCATAAATCTGAATACGTCATATGCTACTATCTCGGAACATGAAAACTCACACACCAGTATCAACAGCTCGTCACATTCAAACATGAGTTTTACAGAAGAAAACTCTAGCTTCTTCTGAAATAAAATGATATTAAGTGTGAAGTGATTAGACTGATAAGATTAATTAAAGAAATTCTAATAATTAAGTATGGTGGAGCTAGTTAATTATAATAAAAGCAAAGCTAATGATGATTGTAAAATACAAGCTTACCAATTTCAAGATTAAACAGACATGCAGACAACTAGTTAAACAAAACTAATTAGCACAAACAATAATGCTTTGGCAGCTGTCCCAAATGTTTGCCATTGATTTTAAGAAAAGCTAATGTAGACTAGATACTCGAAAGCTGTTTGGTAACGTCTACGGACTATCTTAGCTGTCTGGCAAGAATCCGGCTGCCCTGAAATGAATAGAACACCTATTAGATATGCTCGTCATTTTTGGAATGGTTAAATTTTTGAGACCTCATCTTTGTGTCGCTCCCTATGAATTTTACTCCGTATTTATATTACAACATGTCGCGAAAAAAATCTGCTGTTCCCTACAGTTTTATGTTCGCATAACTTGTCAAAATGTAGGGAACCGCTGATTTTTTTCGCGATTTCAGGTTTGGTCCCATAGTAAAAGTTGTTCATAATGATGAGTACAATGACTCCTTAAGAGGTTGTGAGTTTATTCCGGGACATGTTGTATAAAGTTATTACTTCTGGAAGCTATATTGCTGGTAAACGTAACATAAGAGAATCATATAGGAAAAAAAATGTGCGGCGCGGAAAAGCGAGAACAGTGCGCTTTCAAGTCACTTAAGTCTTGAATATCTTTATTGACGTTATAAATACCTTACAATAAAGGTAGGTAAGTATTAAGCTCAGGCCACATTGAGAACGAGGCGAAACGAAACTAAGTTCGTTTAACTTTGCTCGTATAGCTACCGCGTCTTTTCATACTTCGGTTCACACTGCGAACTATGGACCAAAGTGTGAAAAGACGCGGTAGCTACGGGTACATGAGCGAAACTAAACGATCTTAGCTTCGTTTAGCTTTGTTCTCAGTGTGGCCTGCGCTTTAGGTGCATCGGTTCGTTACACAAGTTTCACTCTGGTCACTTATGCTCGGTTCCTCTAAACAAAAACGAATCTGTATGCTACTTCTCTATGGGAGGGTCTAGGCTATGAGGTATTTGCTTCATTATTGGTTAAGATACAAGAGTTTTAATTTTAACCAATAACCGTCCGTGAATTATAGGAATCGGTCATTATTATCGCTAGTGTTTGGCTTTTCAATAATAACCTCTGTTTCCTCATAGGGCACTTAGATTTGCCATTTGATTTGAAGAAAACCCAACTCTACCGCGCTGTCATCGATGTCATTTATCATACCTAACCATTAATCACCTACTGCAGCTAACTAGCCTTCTGGAAGTAATGCCCACCATCAGTTCCTATCAAAATCACTTAGCCCTCACTTTCTACTGTCCATCATTGCTATCGCTAAAGTTACATTACCTACCACATGCATGCAAGCTTGCGCGACACAGTGACGGTCTGCGGTCTGATAGTAACTTCCAATTTGCTATCAAACAGTCTATCAGACATTTCTCGTAAAGTTTTCTTGTATGTGTAAATGCGGCTTTCAAAATCAAAATATTTTATTTCACATAAAACTACATGGGCACTTATGAAGCGTCAGGAGCTAGGTGCACAGTTCCAATTGGTCGTTTCTTTTTAGTCTCAATGTATGTTATCGATTGACCGCTTCCGCTTATACACTATGTAACACCGTATGTGGCTCTACGTGACTAGAGTTCACATGCAAAGGAGCTTTTTGCATAATTTATTAATACCTGTGTGAAGTGACCGTATAATTTATTATTTACACGCTGGATATAGTGTTATAAAGTGATATAAAGTAATTGAGCGTTATTTTTAGTACCTACACAGTAGGTTGGATTGTTGTTCTAGGGATTTGAACTGTTAAGGTGCCTATTCTATACTTACCTAGAATTAAGAGGTAATGTGCGGTAGAGTTTCATTATTTAATACCTAATAATTGATAAAACGATTAGTCGATCTAATTAAAAACCTTCAAGTAACTTTTAATGAGTTTAACCCAGCTCTAATTTAAATGCACGTTGAGATGCATATGTCGAAAGATGCTTACGCTTCCGTCTCGATCATATTTCAGTCGATTGACGCCTGCTGTGTGTAGTATTCATAAACTATGCGGAGTCAATACAGTTAAATACAAATATGTATTAATGCACGCAGACAGTCAGGGCGCGCGAGCAACCGGCGCGTGCGCGGCCTAATATTATCTCTGGCTGCGGACACAGTGTACAAGAGATGGCGATTTTATTGGCAGATTAACAATTAATATTTCAGCATGCTAATTTTTTATGCAAACAAGCAATTAGTCTGTACCTACCATTCCATGTGCTTGTGTTGACGATAGATTCTGCATTAAAATGAATTAGCAGCTTTTAATATTTATCCGATTTTGTATATTATTTACAAGTCACTTTAATATCCGAATCTCCTTATCTTAATACTTTTTATTACTCTATTTGTCACCCAAGAATGTCGGTCGGTCGGCCATGCACTACGTCTGCAGTCTTAGGCTAAGTTTAGACTGACGCAGCGAGGGGGGCTACCTGTGCATGCGCCGAACTACAAACGTGCCCACTTTCACCGCTCGCCCGCGAGGGCGTGACCCGTCTCACAGCTGATGTATTGGCGAATTGGACCAACTGATCACTGGTCTAGCAATACACACTAAGACACATGCTTAACAACGTTACTAACATTAATAACGTTTATTGTAGTGCGTTAAGATCCCGTAGACTATCTCAGTTTGTGTTTCCTGTGTTTTCCAGCAAGGAATAGCTATACCTTCGTTCGAGAGCCGGTCAAGAGAATTACGGGTGAAGACACTGAAGTAGTTGCCCACTTGATATAATCATCCAATTCGCTTATCAAATGACATGATTAAGGCAGAATTCTCTCACTATCATCGAATGAAGCGTTGTGACGTCAGTTAGATAGGAAACTTTCACAGGCTGCACTACTCCTGTGTTAGAAGTACAGATGTAGATACACCGTGGCTCCTGACACAGGCAACTGAAGGAACACGGATGGGTTTTAGTCAGTCAAACTCTGACACGCTTTCGATTTCCCACCCAAAAACGAAACACCTATAAATAAAACGTGATTATTGAAATTTATTACACAAATTAAAGCGTCTATTACAAATCCGTATTTCAGTTCCCACGTTTATAGTTCCCTTCATAGAGTATTAAAAGTTGTTTGTTTACATAAGTCGAAAGCTTGTGCCACATAGCTGTAACTACCAATGAAAATATGTACCTGACTACTGATTAACACACCGGTGTCTGCCGTCCAAGCAAACAGGAAGCACTAACGCGAAACTAGATCACAACCGATCTAGGCCTGTTAACAATGGATTCTAAGAAATAATAAATATAATAGAGCAGAAATTATTTTAATATATTTTGGGAATGTTTGTTAGTTTAGTAGTACACTTTGTTCCTAAGCTTTGATGTGCCTTCAGAAGTGTAATATAAACAAACTCGTGGTTCCCATGTGTGTGTGTCACAAAAGAAATGGCACAACAACAGTTGTCGGAGTTGATTATCATTGTGTTGAAGGCACTAACCGCAGGCTGATACATATTTGAATTTGAGTCATCGCCATCCCTTTAATGTCCACCTCTTGACATGGGACTCCCGTAGTCCCGTACCAAGTTTCAGTATCGTTGCAACATAAACAGTGTGCAAAAAATAAGAATCCAATACACTGTCTGTGCATTGCCTGGTAAGGCAGGGGGTAGCATATTCTTAAGGGAACCATGAGGTATTTCCGTATAAGCAGTACGACAGCGTTCCCTCACGGCACGTCATTAATTTACTTTCATCGAACACGCTTTTATGACAGCAGTTTGTGGAGCACATCGGTTAGAGCTGTATTTGTAAAGGTCGCCGGTACCCCACCCCCTTATATATAGATAGACACCCCTGGGGATTGTAAAAATGCGCCAAAGAACCCCCAGTAATATATCAAGATATCGGATTCCGTACGTGGCCTCTTCCTGTAAAGATAGTGCAAGAAAAGAAGGTATTTTTAATTATCTACGTACATTATCTCGGAGTAGTCTGCGTTTACCGGTGCGATAGAATGCTGGTTCCTTTAATATCTGCCGAGTTTACGCGTTTCTGTTATTTGTATTCAGACAGTACGCGGGTAACGAAAGAATTGCATTTGTATAATGTTCAGCAGGTATTTGCATTACCTGCAGGTTGCACAGCATTTCCATTAACTTAAAGTAGAAACTTGTGATTTAAAATGTAAAACAGGTTAGCTTTCATTGCGTCGTAAATATATATTTTTAATTAATTTCTATGGGGCATGGTTTGTGAAAGGATAAAGAAGGATGAATTTAAATAATTATATTCATCATCACGTACAGACGGCACGCAATATTCATAGTCGCGCCAAAGCTTATAATGAACGCTACATGTGCCAGTATTCAGTCTGTATTCTGGAATGAGATTTCCAGTACTCACAATATAAGCCTAATATTCTTGTTACGTTTTGTTGGTCAAGAGTTAAATTTTAATCTTACGAAAGCTTAGACAGTTCACAAAACTGTATCTAATTGAAAGCTAACTACACTAAACTTAATAAATATTTTCCACCTCAAGAGGTTTATTAAAACCTACAATTTGGCCCCAAAATGTGTTCGACAAATACGTAGTATTTTCGATACAAATATTACTCGCTAATTGCTTTATAAATATTTCTCCAAGTGTATGGCGAAAAGACGATGAATGAGAAGATTATCTTGAGCGAGTTCTTTATGAATCGTAATAATCTATGTTCGTGCGAGTACATGATATTATTCAATGGGCATGCCAACAATACGCCATGGCGGGAAGCGCAATCGATTGCCGGGTGGGGTCAACGCACGGGAGCTGACCTTTGAACCAGCTGATCGAACGTTATTTGTTATTCGAAAATTGAAATAATTTCTTTTATTTAAAAGTACTTAAAAGTTTTTAAATTTTATTTTTGTTTTATTATTAAAGTAAGTAGTAAACGGGTTTTCAAGTTCAACATCAATGATCCTATTAATCTCTTTAACCGCAACAAAATATCATCAGCAATTATAAAAAAAAAATAACAAAGAAAAAAAGTAACTTCTTCAAGCTCTGTCACTAAAAAGTGAAAACAGATGCTATTGTCACGATTCGCAAGTACCTACTTACACGCAACATGCTCATTCAATTTCAAATTCTCAATTATTTCAGTTCAGTCAAGAAGCGCCGTTGTTTTATGTCTGAACAAGATGTTGAACCAGTGACAGATGTCAGTTATATGCAGCACGCCATCCCTTTAATGATATGCATATATGATGGATGAAGCAAGAATGTAATCAATTTTTACTGCAATTTTAAAAGTCAATGTGAGTGACAGCATCCCACGCATCAACACCCCTTTAATTTAGAAAAAGAAAAAGTCGATGAAAAAGCTGGCTGAAAAATAGTAAAGACAGCCAATAATAATTAGGTATTAGAAAAAAACTACAAATTATTTTATTTCCAAAAGGCAATACAACTTATATGCAAAACGACATATGTTGATAATCATTGCTTTAGAAGCGACATTATAGTCCCATTTTATCACGCATATATGATATTCCGCGGTGAGTCACCCCAGACGAAATCGCGTGGCGTCTCTTGTTTACTAATAAATCGTTCTGTGTCCCTGACACTGAGGAAAGGCAGTTTATATGTCCAACTTGTAGGAAGGGGGCTCGAAAGAATTAAATGCAATGCTTTGGCTGGTCGCCAGTGACGCGGAAAATGAACTATCGAGTGCTCCTTTTGTTGTCATCCCAACCGGCTGAACAAACTTATTTGCTCCATTATTTAGTTAACATATATTGTCAGTAATTGCGGTTGTGAATAAGCTGTCGATCCAGTAATTCATGTTAGGCTGGTTGATGTGACTGGAGAGTATCAATTAATAACAACCCACGCTGTGTATGGAAATGATTGAAGAAAACTCGTTGTAAATTGTAATGTCGACTAGATTGTCAGGATAGCGTCGGTGGTGCTTAGTACTACTTTAATGAACATATCAGAAAGCATGTCAACACTTACAAGCTTTGAATATCTACCTAATATGGATGTTTTAATGAATACCTACGGTTCCACATACCCAAATTCACAGAATATTTTCCTTTGCTTAACTCACACTCGCTACCATTTAAAGTATGTCTTGTTGGTCATACACTGTTCATAAAATTACCACTTAGCACGTATTTGTAAATATGAACAAACTATAAAGTGGCCTTACAAAGTTCATCGGCTACTACTTCCTAACATTATTAATACATGTGGTACGATTAACCGCACCTCAGTGATAACACTTGAACTACGAAATCAGCACTTACTGCTGCGACACATAGAGGCGCTATAAAATTGTTACCATGAACGTGTGGTTGACTGTACGTGGTATGAGCTCGATGAAAGGTAGTCGAGTACGATGATTCATCTTGAAGAGGTACTGTTACTTAAAATGTAGGTCGATGAAAGTTCATGCCTGAGATTTATCGATATTTATATCAAACATTATGATTAATCTAATTAATGTATGCACTTCAGAGTTCAGGATATAAATAATAATCATATAATTATTATTATTTACCGCTGAACTTGGCTGGCCCCTTAGAAACTGCGTATAGTTCCGAGTTCGGTATATTGATAGAGGTGCTGTAAATAGTGGGACCTGTAGGTATCTCTCTCTTCCCGTAGTTGTCTTAATAAAGGGAGCAATGTTGTACCGTACTGTGTCAGCATAGAGTCCAGGAAAGGACCTTTCTTTTTGGACCGCAAACTTTATAGTTATACTGTTTCTTAACAGGCCTAAAGGCAAGTGATTGGATGGTTAATTTGCATGGTGCTATATCTTCATTCTACATTTATTGCCTTGTCAGATAGCAAGCGATTATCACATCTTGCTCAATGATTTCCGCGTAGATACGTAACTAAAGGCAAATCGTTGGCCAGTTGCGAAAAGTTATCTGAATCAGACACGACCAGTGGAAACGACCAATAAAACCCCTGCACGGATTTATTATTTTGTAATACAGATAAAAGAGCTTTTCACTTCCATACATTCTTGGAGAGTAATGCTTTTAACTTTCGCTGAAAGGCCGTTCTCCATATGAAGTTTGGACTATAAAAGGACAGGTCTCTCCTTCAATACCTCACAAAGAGTGCATTTAACACAATACACTATCATAACACGTACTGCTGTAAATTAATAACAATTTCAACATTTCCTGCCCCACTCTAAATCTAACTGTGCCATAAATAAAGCTGTAGAGCGAACCAGGCTTCAGACTGCCACGCGATGGTTTTAGGGATGATTGATGCTAACAAATATCGATACTCTGATGAGTTTTCGAGCTGTTCTCGGTTCAAACTGTATGCTTTATACCTATAGGAATGCACGCATGCACTGGACGTTCATTGACCCTTCTAAGTATGGTGACGACATTCTGGTTTGTAAAGGTAGCAGTATACAACCATATGTTTTGGCATTCTTCTAAAAAGCTTCCAATCGGCTCACTATTCCGTTCTTTTACCTTAAGCCTCTTCCAAGTTGCACACAACATCCACTGAGCTGATTTCCGCATCCATTCTGCTCCAGCCGTATTTTCAAGGTTGTTCATCTAGCCTTGCGTCTTGGGACGTCTCTCGCTACGTTTGGCAATTCGGAAATTCCAATAATAAGTTTATTTTAATCGAGTAACTCAATCGATTCATGTGCCTCTATCAATTTTGTAATACAAGGTGTCGGTACTTCTCTATTCAGCCCACATTCACTCACTGATGCTAAGTAGGTACAATCCTTCGCTGTCAAAGATCTTAATTCCTCTGTTATGTAATAATCAGCCCGGGGTTGTCAAACGTTATTCATCACGATGAACGCATAAGTGCTCGTTGTTTAACAAAGTCATCGATCACGGAAATGATCGCACGGCTGGACGAATCAATGGCGGGCATTGGGCCAGCACATGGACGAGGTAAGAATGGAGTGTTAATTGTGTATCAGTGTGATTTAGACTCTCGACGTCTCACCTTGAAGATTTCAAGACAGCTCAATTACTTTTCATTTTCGTTGGAGATTATTGGAGATCTTGCCTTATTGGATTATCGATGGCAGACTAAACCCTAAAAACGACTACACTGGAGTCATCGTCGGTATTATCTATAGCATCACTAGAATCACTACCAAAAACGCGTGCGTTTCTTATCCCGCGAACACATTTATTGGATCCTGTTGACGCATATTGGTACTCCATTTGCTTATTACTCCGCCCATACATTTCATTTCACTGCGATAGGTGAACGACTGCTTTATTAAGTTGACATTACGTTATTTAATCACTCCGTACAATACTCGAACTGAACGTAATGATGCGCTGAATTAATTTTAATTTTGCTCATCAACATACAATATCGTCAGTAGACCCGTGAGTCGTGACGCTTGTCAGGGGTTTACTGACGATATTGTTTGTTGTTCAAATTATTCCTGAAGGATACTGACCGCTGTAATTTGTATTTGATACGTACAGTTACAATCAGTATCATCATTCGACTACCCGTAGGTACGTTCTTGTAAAATAATAACTCTGTAAAGAATTTTTTCGATTGGAGCTTCTTCCCAGAAACTGGGAACTCAAAAATTTAACTGGCTACATTAGTATTCGCGAAGAGAGCTTGCTCCTTCGAGAGCGTAAATGAAAAATAATAAATAAAATCTTATCTGTATGAAGTGTTAGCTTACACCGAGATCTTACTAAGAAATCAAACTGGACGAATAAAATGTTTATTTACAAACGAAGCTTTTGAAGCGCCATCCATCATGTGCAGGTCTGTACTGAGCTTTATATCACTTTAAATATTTTCTCGTGGAAGTTTTTATTGCACGTATAAAGTACACACATTGGAGTTTATTAAGGATATTAAGGATAATTTGATCAGTGGTCCGTGTGTAGTCGGCTTTACTACCGTTTTATTGGCCGAAGTGGGCACGTGTGCTCGATCTTAATCATAACTGGCGCCGCAGTTTGCGGAACAGATCTGTCTTAGCTTGACACACATAATGTGTTTCTACTCATGCTCCTTCTAAACGATCGGCAATTATTCACAGCTAACAATGATAAACATAAACAGTGGATGTACAGTCAGAAACAACAGTTGTTGATCAATGTAAATGTAAATGAACAAATGCAGAGAAATGATAAATCAAATTCGTCTGTACCTTGCTTATGCAATGCCAATGGCGTACTTAATTACATTCAAGTGTGTATATACACATAAAGATACAATGTTATTTACGAAAAGCTATGAATATTTTATGTTTTCGCAAAACAAATATTGAAAGTTTATGAAAAACAATCCACCACGCTGACATTCAGTTGAAATTTAAATTACATGTGTAGTAAAATATTAAAGTATGGATACGTTCCATCGTGAATAAAATATTGTCGTGTGGCTTTTGACATGATGCAGAATAAAAGCTCGGGGGACGGCGCGCCCGAGTCGAATCCCAGTCACTCATAATTTAGTGTATAATAAAATTTCATATTGTCTTCATAAAGCCGTGAATAATTTAATCTATAAATAACTTTATTGGGACGTTCAGATTTTAAGTCACAGGTTTTTGTCTGAGGGTGTACTTACCTAAATTAATTTACATAAAGTTAAGTATAATACCATTTTCTGTTTTGTTAAGTAATTGGTACTTGTTGACAGGCCTACACTGTCCTCCCATACTTAATAATAAGATTTGAAAACAGCCAATTATTTTTTTAAACAGTAACAGTGGAGTTTCTTGCCGGTTATTCTCCATAGAAAACGACCAATTGGAACCGTGCACCTAGCTTCTGACGTTTCATAAGTGCACATGTAGTCTTATGTGAAATAAAATATTTTGTTTTTGAAATACATAGTAATTATTATTGATATTCAGCTGCATCCGGTTTGACTGGAAGCCGACCCCAATATAGTTGGGAAAAGGCTAGGCAGATGATATGAGTAATTATTATTGATAAACGTATTAATAAGTTATTTATGTTTATTTTTGTCTGTATAGTATTAAAATAATATGCGTTAAGTTCAAGACCCGCTACAGAACAAAAAAAAACGAGTAAGCATGTCCTCGAAGCCTGTCCTGAAAACTGAAAAAATACAGGAGTGCGCTGCACTGCACTACAGCATTCCTATTAAAACTTATATATATACGTAACCTAGGTAGGTATACAAAATCTTTTAAATGTAGTTTGACCGAATTGATTTGACTTGAACTTTAGTTCGTCGCTCTCAAACATTTAACATACAGCCATCAAAATGTCAATAAAATTGACAAGGGACCATCCAACATCTCTAACCTATGTTTTGTAACAACACAAAAAAAAAACACCTTCTGTGATATCACACAGAACTGAATATTTAATAATAATAAATTACTTAAAAAGGTTAGGTATACTTGTTACAGCACCCGTGCGTAAAAGATTAGGTAAAGGTCTTCAGTACCTACAACATGAACGCTATAATTCTGTAAAATTCACTATCGAGCTGACTCATGCATGTATCACAGTAAAACATTTTTGACAAAAGAAACAGAACACAGAAGTGAGTTTTTGCAGAATAACCCAACTTGTCTGTCACATTCGTAAAGGCTCTTGCAAACAGCGTGATACGCGACACGAAACAAAGGCATCGCGTGTAGCGCGACGAGCAGTGCCTTTGTGTCGCATCGCGTGTCACGTCTGTTTGCAGGAGCCTTAAGGGACTATACTACCTCAAATGGCTTAGCATGATCCTCCGTTATGTCGAGAATACTGCAGCTTTAATTTTGAAATAAATATATGATAAAGTTGAGGATTAATGTTAAGTCTTATGTTTGGCAAAAACACGATTCCATAAAATTTTCTCGATAGAAAAAAATCTCAAAGTTACCTCTAAACTGAACTATAAACCGTTGGCAATCCTACAATACTTCAAATAAGATCATGAAACTTTTTATACTTACTGAACTAACTATAAAGCAGGTCTTATGTTTTTTATTTTTTTTTAATTACCATTATTTTCACCGTAAAAAGCAATTACCTAAACTATCGGCGCTTCCTGCCGCTCAGCACCGCACTCAGTCTCGCTCTCACTCAGTCCGCGCGCAGTATCGTGTGAGCGAGATAAAGAGTGAATTTTAGCTGAGGTAGTATAGGCTCTTAACGCCAGACGCAATCCCAGCCCTTTAGGATTCCGAACAAAACGCACATTGTTAAAAAAAAAAACTCCCTTCCTTTTTTTGTAGGGAGCGCGAGACAAAGATGGCTTTCTGTTGAACAATGATTCTAAACACGTGTATTTTACTACCGTAGCGAGTAGTCGGCGCCTGCAGTTAGCTTACTGCTATTGGTACACTGACGGCACGACAAACCGTTCAAAATACCTGTTACATGAATCACTGTTATTGTCACTGTAAAATTGGTTACTGTTTTACGTACTTGACGTTTAATTTTGATTGCACCGATAATGGGTTTTGTAGTACTTAAATGGGAATTGTTTAAATTCTTGAACAGGAATTGAAGTTAGAAATACTGTTTGTGTCGAGTAAAATTGTTGAGTGAATTGTTTGATATTTTAACTACGTTGTCGTTTCCAGGAACAATAGTAATTGCAGGCCTTTGTCAGAAATTACTAAAATCAGACTATTTTCTTTACTATACAAGCAAATTGCTGCAATTGTTTATTTACGCTACGCGCATTGAGCCTGTTTATCAGAATCAACCGCATTCGTATCAATAAACTATAAATTGCACTTTCAATGTAATTGAAACCGCAGGATGTATCCTATCACATTCATTGAGGAGCTTTTCTGAACTTGCCACGGAAACATAAACCACAATCATGTTTTACACTTTATGGCCCAGATATTAAAGCACAAGTTAGAGTAACGGTGACCTAGAGTTGAGTAGCAATGACCTTACAAGTCATTATTATATTGAATGGACAGACTGTAGGGTTAAAAGCCGTTATTAGAGACAATTATGTTAATTTGCATCATAATCCTAGTGATAAATAAATAAACATCACATTTATGTAATTATAATGTCCTGTATAATGTAAATAACTATTATTCTAACCTAGTTATTATATTGGCATAGTACCGTGTTAAATATTACAGGGGTGAATATTTGATTAAATTAAATACTGGCCACGAGCCTAGGAGCGTTCTACAGCCATTATTTGAACATAAATCCATTTATTTTATGCCTTCCACTAAAATAATTAGAATTTGAACATTGAAATATGTATGGACTTATTACTTAATTTGAGTTAGTGCATTGTTCGATCAACTAAAGTCGTTTTACTTTCGGTATTTCTTTTAATACTCAGTGTGGTCGTTTTAAGTTCCACAAGGGGGCGATTGCATGTCAGAACAATAAACATTAAGTTTAGTCGATGGAAACAAAACGATCACCCATAAAAACGCCATCATACCCTTTTACTATTCGAACAAGAGACCGATGCACTTACCAGCCATGGAGGACTGTCCACAGATATTAACATTCTAGTGCTTTGTTCATAATTAACTTACTTTATTGATTAATGAATAGATCAACTTATCAAAATACAATGCCTTAGTTACATTTATTACCAGCTGTCCCCCGCGGCTTCGCCTGCGTGGATGTCAATACTTCCCTATTTGAATCGGATCTTGTTCACAATTTCTTTTTCTCAAATAAAAGTAGCCTCCTTATGACATCAGCTATCTGCCAGTGAAAGTCCCGCCAAAATCGGTCCGGCCGTTTCGGAGAGTAGCCGGAACAAACAGATAGACAGACCGACAGACAAAAAACAACATAGTTTTTTTATAGGTACAGTATATGTATACTTTCTTATGCATTTAGTAAAAAGCTGTTATTTTGACATTACAAACAGAAACATCAATTTTATTTATTTGTATAGATATGTAGATTCCGCTATATTCCGATATATACCTAGTCTTGCCATAAATACTGAAACAAAGAAAAAAAAAATCTATTGCAAATAACATTAATTATTACCTACGTTTACAGTGTGTGTGAAACAATTTAAAATATAAAAAGCTTATTCGAAGTGGTCTCCATTGGCTGCAATACAGTCCTTTAAACGTTGAGGCCAGTTATCAATAGAAGCACGCACTCTTTCCATGGGAAAATTCTTCACTGCCAATCGTACGGATTGTTTTAGGGACTCCAAAAATTATCATGGCGTTTAGAGTAAGCCGTACTCTCTAAAACTGACCATAACTCATAATCCAGCGGATTAAGATCGGGACTAGACGACGGCCAGTCTTCAGCTCTGATGAAGTCCGAAACGTTCGTTTCCAACCAAGACTGCGTAGACCGAGCTTTATGACCCGGCGCCGAGTCTTGCTGGAAGGACCATTCTTGGTTATTGAACATGGTGTTGTTAAGGGGCTTCACTACCTTCTCAAGAATGGTATCTTGATACACTTGTGCCGATGTTTTGATACCTTTTTCACAAAAGTATGGCTCAGTCACTCCTTCATTCCTAATACCCCACCAAACCATCACTGAAGTCGGATAGTGCCCACGTTGCACTCTGTCGACTAATTGGGAAGCTTCCTTAGAGCTTTGAGCATAAATACAGTCATTTTGTTTGTTAAAATGTTGCTCAATTGTAAAAATGTTCTCTTCCGTAAACAAAATTTTTCTGTGACCTCCCTTTGCGTACCGCTTCAGTAGTTGTTTCAATTTTACCACCCTATTCTTTTTTTAATTATCAGTTAAGAAATTACCAGTACGTCTCTTATAGGCTGCAGGTCCTAAGTCATCTTTTAAAATACGCGACATGGTTCTAGGGGCTATCTTCATCTCCCGAGATAAAATCTTTTGCTTTCGGACAGGATTTCTTCAAATTCTTTCCCTTACTGCTTTGACCACCTTTTTCGTACGAACACTACGTGGACGGCCAGATCTTTTTCTGTCACAAACAGAGGAGGTCTCATTGTACCTATTAATAGCCCGGTACACAAACATTTTACTAATACCAAGCGTATGGAGAGTTTTAAAAATTGCATTTGGCTCCATACCTACTTTGTGCAATGCAATCACAGCGATTCGGTTCTCTTTATCACCCCACTCCATTTTAATATCGCAAAATATTGTACAATGTATTGGCGCCAAAATGAGAAAACTCAATGAACAATCATATAAAAATGACAGATTCCAAATTCAAATGTAATATTTTGTTTATTTTTAATTGTAACAGTATTTATGGCCAGACTAAGTATATGTAAATTCCGCTTGAGGATAAAAGTGTTTATTTGTATTTTCGTAATCAAACTAGGTAAATAGTTCAAGGATATTCTTGTATATATCAGACCGCCTCACGATAAAACAAATAGAAACACAGAAAGTAATATTATTTTATTATGAAACTAGCTTTTGCCCGCGGCTTCGCCCGCCTTGATATCGGAAAATACCTCACGGGAACGTACTACCGGGATTAAAAGTACTCTATTTATCAATCCAAGTTATAAACTATCTCATCCAAATCCATTCAGCCGATTTTGCGCCAATCCGGAACATACATCCAGACAAACAGGCAAACGGACAAATATTCAAAAACATATTTTTTCGAATTTTAAAGTAATTGCTACGAGGTGTAGGAACCCACACATCGTAGCAATTACTTTTTTTTTTTTTCAAAAATATTCAGTGTACAGTTTTGACTTCGTTCCTATTTTATTATACATATGTATAGATTGAACAAAAGCGACATCGACAGCGATGCGGAGGAATTTTTCGACGCCATATTTTAGTTTGTTACTTATTAGTTTTAGTTAGGTTAGGTTATTATATTTTTTTTAAATAGTTGGCTAGTTAATTTAGTGCCTGTATAAACAATAAACTTACAAAAGCTAATTAAAAATGAGGTTAGATATTATATCATTTTAGATTGAAAACATAAACCATTGAAATGCCTCGCGAGATTTTTTTAACCACGACTTTTTTCATAACATCTTTCTCACGTTTTGATTAAAAACGAGAAAAAACTATTTACTTGCAAATTATTATTGCAGACTGTCTAGAGAGCTAATGAGAAAATGTACTCGAGTGAAATGAACCTTCGGCAGTAACTGATAGTAAAAAAATAGTAACAAATACTCGTTAATTTTTCCTTTTACTTTGAAGAGGGGCTCGAGGCTCGGGTCAGACACATTCATTTATCTGGTTCACTTAATATTTACATGCTAGACAGGTAAACGGCGGTGACGGCCGCCTCTCACTACACTCCAGTCTCCGATATATCGATTCAAACATTTTAATCGATCCTTTTGTATCATTCATTACGTATTGTCGCAGCTGGCAAAATAGCAAATACATATATCATACTCCAAATTGATAGGTCACCGGCAAAGTCAATGGTAACATTAATAACAATATTATTGACAAAACGCTATGCAGTGTGCGTCGAAACACATCCGTGGAGTATTTTTTTGAAGGTTCAAAGAACTTTTTATAGTCTCCATGAATCCGTCAATCAATGCATTTCAGTTTTAACTGCTTTGTGTAACGCACGATCGCGGGCTCTCTTCAATGTTACGTTCAGGGCTTGAAACACGACAACGGGCTGTTTGACACGACACCCTATACAGTGCACTGCATGGTTTAACACCTCAAAATGTAGCAAGTATTTGGATAATTACTTAATTATACCGAAACCTTGGGTGAAATCGAGATACTACATAAATATTTTAATTATTAAATAGGTTATTTTGAGTAAAAATGGATTTAAAAAGAATAAAAGCGTTATAAAATAACCGCTGGAAAAGCGTCATTCAAATCAGAGGCTCAAAAGTGAAGATGTTACGAAATATAACTTCCAAATATCTGTTACAACCCCGATCTCTTTAAAGTGAGAGTGAACAGGCTTCTTCTGGGTAAGCTCGCTCCATCGTCGACTTTGTCTCTGTCATCACTGACCTAGACTAGAGTCAAGAGCAAACCTTTCTCAAAAAAAAATAAAAAAAATAACTTTCAAAATATCTGTTACGCCAGCCCTATCTCGTAGGCACATAACTTTAAAAGGTATTGAAATGTCGTTATACTTTATGGCAGGATTTATATCGCCAGATTCCACAGGGGTAGCACTTTCATTCCTTTAGGGTTCTGCGCTTTATGTGAGTCTCATTCATCTGCCTCATTTAAATGGGCTTACTCATAGGCATTGCAATTCAACTTATTAGTCTCCGTTTAGATAGTTTCATAGCAGATGTAGGAACATGAATCATTGTGACACAGTTCTTAATTAGGCTTATTGTTGATCGAAGAATAAGGGTCAGATACAATCTGAAACACTAGATTCTTTAAATTCTCCTCCAAACTGCCAAACAACCGCGACGATCGTTAAAAGTCGATAAACTAAAACTTCGACAAAGTATAAGTTTTTGTTTACAAAAAATTCAACGTTTTTCGGTGAAGAAAGTTCCTGAGAGGATCTATTTCGTGATAATCTTGCTATTTATCAATGTCTCCTTTACGTCCGTAGTAAAGTTTATGGGACCTCCGTGGCTCTGCGGGTTATCTGTAGCGGAGTAGATCATGATTTTGGGTAGTTTCTATCTCAAAGTTCACGCTCTCTCTACAAGCTGATACTACCAAACTGTCCCGAGAATCGAGCCGTCTACCTACGTAAGTACAATCGGGAACAATTGACCGTAGAAATAACAATGAATTCGCACGTTTAAATGCCACGGACGTACTGGACATACAAAAGTTATTGTTCTGTCCTATCTATGTTCACATGTGTTCCTAGAATAATCGAAATAAATCCTTTGTGAGTGCATGTTACTCATATCTTTTGACAGTCCGCATCATTTTCCACGACGTATTTTATAGAAGTGCGCATTTGTAAGCTTTAGCGAGCCCTCACAGCACTTTATGCTTCACATAATTAAAGACCATTGACTCAGAATATAGTATTAACCAGTAAAACGCAGCTTCGGGATAGGTATGTTAACGGGGAACTCACTGCAAAATGTAATGTCAAATTATTTATTATTTAAGATAAATTTTCAATAAAGTAGGTAAGTAGGTACCTATGTGCTTGAAATGAATGCAATTATTTACCCATTTAACCACAATCAACTCATTCGCTTAGCAAACTATGAACCTCTGAAATAATTATAATGAATAATTTTGCCTCAACACTGAAAATCATAATTTGATTCTAAAGTTTTTGAATCTAAAACTTAATTGAGAAATTTTTAGAACTTATAAATAATAAAATTATTATTTGTCTTCAGAACACTTCGCGCAGAATTTGCATGATTAAGATCTGTGATTAAGATCTTTGTTTTTATAATCATGTCGTTTTCTAAGACAGCTTCATTGGTTGGCGCCTCCCGTCTGTACATCAGCGACATAAAGCGTTTACTGTTAGGTATGCATCAATCACAGGATACTGGGCCATAGCGTCGTTGAAATAAGGTATTTATTATCCTGATTGGATGGGTCAGCGGTGATTAATTGTGCTTAGTGGAGGATGTTCGCCAGACGTTACGTTGGTGCAGTGACGTGGCCGGCGGACGTCCATTGTGCACTGGACTTTAATTATAATAACATTTAACTAGAAACATTTTTGCGATTACGGGGAAGAATCTTTTCCTGTAACACTGCAAGAATTTGCGGTCAGGTAATTGGTAGCTAAAGGTATTAAAAGTACCCATGTACTTGCATAAGCCCACAAATGTCATCTAATAGATTTGAAAGTGTTATAATGTAGAGGCACTAGAGGCAGCCATCGCTCGTGACTTGACATAAATCATGTAACTTATCCGCCTGTTCTTGACAATGTAGGGAGTACATTTGGCATGAAAGCTTTTAATTAAGCCTCATTGTTCTAACTAACTACGTATCAAGTGTAACGTAATCTTACTGGGAGTTGTCATAGTTACGCGTCACCATGACTTTCTGATGTTGATAAGTAGTACTTAGTTTCTGCTTCTACTAAACTGTTACAACATATGGAAGTTGACAAGAGTTTGATATTTCTTTGTCCAGAAATTCACATCTATATTTACACGTACCACTTGGTGTGAAGTTTACGTTGGTTCATAACATAACATTACGCCTTGTTTCCCCGAAGGGTTGGGCAGAGGTGTAGGTACCTATAGTAATACACCCACATTTCCCCAGTTATCGCCAGTCCCATATAGGTAATAAGGGGCGAGCCTATTGCCATCAACCGGGCACAAATCCAGACTCCGGTCTGCTACTAAGAAATTCCAGACAGAAAAACGCAATAACACTTTGTCCGACCTAGGAATCGAACCCAGGACCCCATACGTTGGTTGAATAACAGCATTTCTCTTCTCTAAGTACCTAGGTAGGTACTAGGTAATTTAAAAAAGGATAAGTACATGGAAAATGCTACATTTCATAACTTGAACTAACAACTTTCGCCAATAAATCACTCTTCGTTTGTATAATGACGTTAGTACCTATACAAAATACGTCGCATACAGTTTTGTAATTTGATTTGCATTCACACAAACCACAGCAATGCAACAATGACGACATAAAAAATTACCAAAAGAGTTATGGGAACAGTAAATAATTATAAAGTGACCGTTTGGTGGCATTTTGGTGACAGATTTGCTGGCCATGACGGGAAACTTTATTTATTGCGAGACTTGCAACTTGCACGTAGGTACCACATTTACAAACTACTGTAATTTTAATGCAATCACCGATTTTCACAATCGAATATTCGAAAGTATCGGTACCCACGTGAGCCAACCTTCAACGATATGTGGGGAATAATAAATGGAGCTTGATATTGATACAATACATCATTATATAACAGACGCATATAAGAGAAGCGAACGTCAAACACCTGTGTCATTCATGATTGATATTATGACTAATATTATGAGGTGTAGCCTAATTAATAAGGCACCTTTATACTACTGTCCACACAATACCTAAAATGTAATCATATGGGTATCATCTACTCATGCCTTTATAAAGAAATCGGTTCCATACGTGCAGCGTTTTGCCGCGTGTGCATTTTTTCAAGAACAGTGATTTAACACAGATAATTTTATTATGTAAGTGTCTATATTTATAACTTTCGTACTATTAATGAACTTAATCATTGACAAATCTAAATCATAATACTCCTGAATCCAAATTAAAATACTTACAATATAATGTAAAACGTAGGTAATATTAATTATGAAGTACGAGTAATCATCTCGCTGAGAGCATCATGGTATTCCGAGAAATCAGTGCATTGCAGGAAAAATATTCAATATGGTGACAACATAAGCGCATTTTGTAAAATCAATTTGAAATAATTAACATAAGGAAAAATCATGAAATTTTAATAGGTTTACGCAATGATTTATATCTCTTTTTTTTGGATGAGAAATCATCAAATGACTTCTCCCGCTCTGAGCGGAGCGGGAGGGCGTGTCAAACTTTTACTAACTAAAACCCACCCGTGTTCCTTCAGTTGCCTGTTCCAGGGCCACGGTAACTCTTTCGAACATCCCGCGGGCCTGGCTGGATGATTTATATCTCTAGGTTTACGTAGCTACCTACTTGCAAAAACAGGGCTTTCGGCTTGAGTAGGTACCTACCCCATGTAATGGCATTTCCATTTCAATGGAAATGCAGGATTTATCCTGAAAGATGAATAAATACACCAAAGCAGGTACATTATTCCTACCAACCTACCTACTTCAAAACGTGATTCGTGAAGGGCCTTATCAGGACTATTATTTTCGTTAATTTAATTATTTATATGTATAGTTTTTGGTTGCCTATTAAGTAAATAATTTAACTACCGATATTAAAGCGCAAAGAAAAGGAATAAATTGCTTATTTTGTTTGTATAGGTAAATATCACAAGGAAAAATAGATTTATAGAAATAAATAGGTTCCTAGATTTTGTAACGCGTCACGCACTAAATACACGTACATTGTTTGATATTAAAAAATGGCTTTATTTGTAAGAGACTTAATTGCTGTGTGTTAAGGCGACACCGCGCGGGCAGTGGCGCCCCCATCGTTTGGTGGTTTTTTTCTTTTATTTTAGAATGAAAATGCAGAAAATAACTATGTTACGTTGTGCTCCACAAGACTATATGTTATTATTATTACAAACAATAGTTTTGCAATGTTAAGTTTTATTATAATCCTTAAAACGGAGCTTAATGGCCACTATTTTTCGTTTTAAAGATTACAATAAAACTTAACACCATGTTGTTATACTGTTCTCTGCTTAAAACCGAAATATTCTATTTTCTTATCCTACCTAATATACTTAGTATACTCATCTTTTACTACAGGCACTAAACCTCTATCACTAAAATTACATATTGTAACTTTGAATTACATTTATAATATTTTCATGTCATATAAACGCATTAGAAATGATTTCATCTTTATTTTATCGTAAAACTTACATTTGTTGCCCGTTTTATTGTAGGTCTAGAATGATGCGTATATAGAACAAATCATTTATGTACTTATGACTACGCACATGCTTTTAACAAAATTACAAAAGCTGATAAATATGGTAGTTTAATAACTCTATAACCTACAGTAACTTATTATAGTGTCATAAGGACGATTGTAAATGAATCATAGGTAGGTATAGGTACGTTAACGCACTTTGGTACAATATGAATTTAATTGCTTTATCAAAATATTTGACACTTCAACTTATTTGCCAGAATGAAATATTGGACCATCTTTCACAAATTGTTTAAGTTTAAAAGCATTACTCTTCAAGATTATGATCACGAATTAAAATTTGGCTAGGGCTTAAATTCTTAGCGCAGTGTAATAAAAATTAATAATATTAATTAGTAAAGTTTGCGCAACATGACATAACTACAGATTAAGGCGTTATCCACATAACGAGACTGTATAAGCGTGTCGCCGCTTTTGTTCGAATTTCGTTAAAATCTGCATAATTAATTCATCAACACGCTACGTAACTTCACAGTGAATAAATTAATTAAGTCTTATTTGCGGGAAGATTCTGTCACCCTATTGTATCACATAATAAGTGCTAAGTTATAACATTGTTACTTAAGCTCTTGTCACCGTAATGACGTTGCCGGTGGCGCCACAGATAACGTTGTTATTCAACGATTTAATTTAATTTTGATAGTTTATTTTGATAATTAGAATTGGGAGATTACAGGAGCAAGATTAGCAGGATTACGATTAGCCCTTAGCTGCGTTATTAATAAAATTAATAATATACATGAAACGTAATCCCAATTTATGGATATGACAACTTTTTAGTAAGCTGATCTTACTTTATGTCTACAAAGTAAATATTATCCACGAGTATTGTTTTTCTTCTGATTATCCATGTGTTAACTGTGCCTATTCTCTTTTCTAATTTTGTATTTTGTTTTCCGTAATATCATTGGAAAAGCTTTCTAGTCTTACTAGTCATGTTTGCTTTTGTCGACTATGACTTTGCCATCGAAAAATTTTTGCGATAAAATTGAAGATTGGGGGAGTTTGCCATGTTGCCTTTTAGATACATAACACGAAGATAAAAGAGTGTGAAACATATAATTTTCTAGGCTGACGGACACAGCTTTTCACATCAAACGAATGAAAATAGATTACTCGGTTCCCTGGGGTAGTCGGGTTCGGGTTTGTTGGGAAGATGTGGGATAGCGAAATCACAAGGCGCCGGGATGACGGCGATTGTGAATCATGCGACCTCATTAGCGACGCGACGCGACGCACTCGTCGCGGGAAACTCAACCCTATCGTATCGATAACAATAACATCGATAGCTTGCGCCGCACCACCGATGTTTATCTCGACAAAGTACGATGCAATAAATTAGCAACGTGGCGTGACTACCATGTAAATGGTTAAAAATGTTAACGTTAGAATTACGATTCGTATTTATAAACTGTACGCAATGCCTTTGTAAAAAATAATGTTTTATGAAAAATGCATTCATAAAACGCTAAACTTATCGTAAAGTTGCGCGTAAATAATTCTAGACGTTTACAATTTTCTTTCTTAGTACCTACATAATATTAATATTTTGTACCTTCGCCCTTATATGCGATGCGAGCTAAAAGTTATTAAATTATTTTTAATATACATGAAAGGTACAAAATACAAGTTTATTAACTTTTTACACGATAACATCGCAATATACAAAATTTATGAATTTATCACACATAAAATGGAGTCATAAATGATTAACTTTGAAACTTTGTCTTCAAACTTTAGTGAACCTAAACTACACGCAACAATACCTGTGTAGTCCATGCTAGCGACTGTTCTTGTCTCTATCTTCATATAGGTAACTTATACAGGGGGGTCCAAATAAGGACGTCCATAAGAAAAATCTTAATTCCTCATACCCATGGGTATTCGAAAATACCCGATGTATGTTCCGCGATTTTTTGTAGTTTTCGAGTTATTTTTTTTGTATTTTTTAGAGTTATATGCCGGTGGAGCTTCAAAAATTCATATCTTTTTTTGTAGTGGGTATTTTCAGTTTTTTTTTGTGACACAATCGTCTTGAATGTTATTTTCATACGTAAAATAATTAACTTTCTAACATTCCTGCAAGTTTCTCAAAAAAGTATCGATAGCAGGAATTTAAGTTTTAAGTCGGATGGACTCAAATTTTAAATAACTCATAATAATTTATTTCATTTCATTTCCTTTTTTTAAATTCTTTTTTAATTAGGGACTTTTATAACTGCAATGCGTATGACAGTCCCATCACACCCTAAGTAAATAATAATAATATACATGCTGCTATGGATTACATTACTGGATTACATTTCATCTTTATAGCCATCAATATAAACAAAGACATCATCTGCCTAGCCTTTTCCCAACTATGTTGGGGTCGGCTTCCAGTCTAACCGGATGCAGCTGAATACCAGTATTTTACATGGAGCGACTGCCTATCTGACCTCCACAACCCAGTTAATGGGTAATACGATACCCCTTGGTAAGACTGGTTGTCAGACTCGGGCTTCTGACGACCCGTAACGACTGTCAAAGATACACGAATGACAGCCGGGACCAACGGCTTAACGTGCTTTCCGAGGCACGGAGGGGTCTTGATATGTAAAGATGGTCACCCATCCACGGGCCAACCGCGGCAAGCGTAGCTTAACCTGATCGATTGACCCGTGCGGCTGTTATTTCTTAGCCACAAGCCCATCAATATAAACAAAGACAAGGGCATGATATCCACTATCACCTTGTGGGTACCGTAAGAGGATAGGTACCAGTGATACCGCGGTACCGCAGGGTGGAAGAAACCTTACAGTAAACTGATACCGGGAAATTACGACCATCTCTACTAAAATCGAAACCATTGGTATTTCCAATACTAGCACTTGTTTTTAGTGTGTTCTCATTCCATGCAGCTCATTCCCTTCGTCTCTTATCATAATGACACGCGATAGTAACTGGCGACAAACTGCCTTTCTACTGGGATTCCAAGCGATACCAACATACTTAAAGTATGTATGTTGATACCGATAAAGTCACATCGGTATCGGTACGCACAACTACCATTAAGGGGTTACGAGAAAAGCTGTCTTTGAACAAGGTTTTAACGTTTTTCTTCGATAATTTCCACGACTTTTCCTCACGCGAAAATTCCGCGAAAACGAAATTATTTTCTTAATACAATATAATGTGGTAGTCAATTTGATATATGTTATTTCACTGTTCGACGTGTGTGGGCCGCACAACAGTTTTGACAACACTGTCGGCGGGCGTCCAGCATATCAAGTATAAACCACATGTGCATACTTATGTGATTACTGTTTGCTATCTCTTGCATACTAATATCATAAGTAATAAATGCTATATTTGAATGGCTTAACTGGGTTGATAATGTAGTGTAATGGATTGATCGGCGTTTACACGGGTAGTTAATTATATCACATCGTTACAGACGTTTCTTAAAGGAGTGGGTCAAGTACCTGTTGTTGTATGTTGTACTCTTGTACTGATTTATTATACTGGCTTTCCTCTTCGTTATTGCTATAATTTAGTACAGGCTTAGCAAGTTAGCAGCCTTATCTTTTATCCCGAAAAGAGACGATTACCTGCAAAGCTGTGATTATGAGCTTTTCAGGATAACCCCCCGGTAGAATAGAAACCCAAAATTGGGAATGGTTATGTAAACATTATTTAACTTGTAATATGTACCAGTCGGTATCTTTTATCGCACACAACCATAGAGCTGGGATTTTCCAAATTTCCCGTGGGAACATAAAAAAGCGAGATAAAGAAAGCTGTTTTGAACACGAATAAAGTCGTGAAACAGCTCGTAGTAGGTAACATAACATACGAGTACTTAATAAATAAAATATACAATCTTGACACTTTTGCATCGAGGTGACATGGACGTGACTTTTAAAGGTTTGGCACATGGAAGTAATATGTATTAACTAGGTACCATATTTTGGCACTAGCTGTCAACTTCGGTGGCTGAAGGTATATTAGTAAAGCAGGAGTTATATTAGGTAGACATTGTACGTACACCGCTCACGGCATGCACATAACAGTCCCGATTCGTCATTATAATATCGTAATATGACAAATAGTTATTTGCTAGGCAAGGCTGCAAAGTTGTTTTTTGGCGCGAGTACTTTAAATAAATAAATATTATTCATTTTCAATGGACTAGCGGTATAGAAAATTATTGAATAGAAAGGTTCGAATTTTACAAAATCTTTTAACGCTAGCGGATAAATGCACTTTTGCACTCAGATTTCGAATGATGAACAGATTCTTTCCAAGGTTATGAGCTGAAAAATATATTATGTACTTTATACTTAATCAGATAAGTAGGTACCTACCTCAAAGGATAGGTCAAAGGGCCACAAAAAAGGTAGTAGCTAGCAGCCTTAGTAGGTAACATTACTTATTATCGCGACATCAATAAAACACATAGCTATTAAACGAGTATAATAATTATACGAACTATAAAAACATATCAACAGTAATTTATTTAATTGGTTACGAGGCTTTTACGGCCAGCCCGACCATAAGCTGATCATAGATAATTTATTATCGAAATTGATGCGGCACACGCCAATAAGTTTAATGAAGTCACGAGTCCGAGTAAATCAGTTTACAAATTGAGAACCTATCAATTTCGAAAATTTAAAAATACGTAAAGAACATAAAGTCCTGAAAGAAAATTAAATTGAAAGCTCATGAAAACCATGACTTAATTCCTAAGGGTTTTCCTAAGTTATTCGCGAAACCCTAAATATCAATGTCCAACTCACCTTCATTGTATACAAAGGTGTTGCATTTGTATAAATCACGCCAAATGTTACCAAATACGTGTCAGTGCAGTGACGATGACTGTACAAAATGTCAAATATGCATTCAATGCACGGCGGCCATTGGTCGATAGCTTTCCACATCAAGTCAGTGAACTACGTTAACCCGAATTGGGTGGCCGTCTGTGTGTATCGTCCAACATAATTAATCACGCTCATTGCCAACTAAGGGACGTTAATATGTCCAAGGACCACTCCAATTTATCACAATACCGTGACAAAGTCCACTGGACAATTAATAGTTAGGACTAAACTGCAGTTTGCCAACTTTGCGGACGTCTGTCTTGACTGAGATAGTTGTAAGCCCTTTATTGATGACAATCTCTTCTGGTAATCGAACGTTTAAGTAGACAGCGAGTTTACTCATCGTGAGAAAGCTTTTTATAGAAGCTTTCTGCCGATATTTATATACGATATTATAGCCGACTAGGTTTATTTTTCTTTCAAAACATTTATAAAATTAATTCTATTTTGGAAATTTCATAGACATGCCAACGTAGACTTTGCTTGTTACGACATAAGCTAAGCTTCCTGAATAAAGTGCAACGTTAATATTGTCTGATCGCCCGGGAGTAACCCTTCGCCGCCGACCGGTAAAATTAGTTCCACACAAATTGACATTCTTTGTTTACATAGGTAGGTACCTACTACACTTATGAGAGAAGATGTGACTAAACACTAAAATTATAAATTCGTCACTGTATTTGCGTACCGCACCTATTTGTAACGTAGCAAGATAGTATTTTTATGATTTACTGGCTTATTTACGCAAACGCAAGGATAAGAGCTAACTTACCAACACAATAATTTTGCTAATAAATATTCATCTACAAACAAAAGCTAGCTGATAACCTTTCTCTGAACCCACAGTACCGCTATAGCGCTAAAAACGGTCAGGCAAAAATAAACAACATCGACCAAAAAAGTTGCCTGACCAGCCCTAATTGCGAAACGGAAATTGCAAACTCAATAGCGAAACATTCATTCTGCAGTTACTATAAATGCATCATGTCTTGGCATTTGTATTGCAGCAACCACAGAACATTGTAACCACAGTGAACACCTGTGCGATGGAGTGAACTCCGCAAGTCGGCCGTCTCAACTAATATCTCACCGTTCGAGGTGGTTGTCGGTTTCGCAACGACCTTGCTATTGCCATTTCAGTTTGCCGACCTCGCGCCATATGATACACGAATTTGCAAACGGTCATTGACTCATAAGTTTGTATAATAAGATCGTGTGTAACAAGACGACGACCTAATTCGTTATTGGCGGACTTTTGATCTCGGCTGGATGCGAGATTGTCGTGATTATGCTCTGGGGACACTGAATGATGTGGGAAACATTATATCACGAAAATTATGTGACATACGGTACCTACAATCCATCCCATTCATCCATCCCTACAGTTTCGGTTTCTCAAATAGTAATAATTCTGTCGAATTATTACTATCTCAATTCTAGCACCAAGTGTCTTGCGGGATAGAAATACATAGTAGTCCCAACGGGTTCATTGAAGAACATTAAATAGATACATTTAAAAAAAATATCTAAACAAAACTTTCCAACAGATGTAAAACTTAGTTATCTTTGGCTATAATTTTGCTTTAAAATAGCTTTTTCAAATACGTATTTCTGCGAATTGCTCAAACGAACAATGGAATAAAGTTTGGCAACTTCTTTATGACGCATAAAGAATGTGGGAGATACGGTATAGCGTACTTACATAGCCTTCAGTTAACCGTAAGATTAGGAAAAAAAATGTGTTAAGAAAGCTGTAGTGAAGTGTTTGTTTTGATTCGCGGATGATTCATTCACGCTTATTGCTCTCAGTGTAACGAGAGAAGCGTATGCGCACTGCATGCTCCAGACTTTAGTTCAATGACTGACGCGACGTGCGATCATTAAATAGACACAATATAGGCTGCCAAGAATGCTGTTATTATAACAACTATACTATACGTAAACTTACAATGCAATCGTAAATTGTTCACAAAACTGAGTAACGTTTCAACGACATCTCCAGACGAGTGACACTAATAACAATAGCTTTTTACGTTCCAATGCGCCTCCCTAATGTTTTTGTAAGTTTCTGACTAACTTGAAAATATTTCGGTAACCATAGGTTTACGATGCACTTTATCGTTGTCGTTAGAAGCGTGCATATCGTGTGTAATTGTCTACGTGAAGTAAAGCATGCACTTAAACGTAGCAGGCTGAGGGTTGTCTGACAGAAAATATTTTACAAAACTTACGTATTTTTGCTTCGATTTCAGTAAGAGACCGAAAAGTTCTGGTGAGTCCTTGCCCTTTCATTTAACAAAGGGTGATGGTTGTGGCTTAATATGTATAAGCCAGCTTGCAATAAAACAAAGCTTTTAATGGCTAGGATTTTCTCTGAAACACATTATTTTAAACTTTTCGTGAGGAAGCTTTTCAGCAGCAACACTATCAAACTTGATTGTTCGAATACTGCATTAGTCCTCTGCGACCACATTTATCCCAAGTTACCATTGCAATTAGATCACGGCTTATTTGTTCACCATGTCTGTGGTGAAGCTGTCAGCCCTGCCAGTCGTGTTTCGTTCCCGCGGCTGCCGGCGCCCTATTTGGCGTCTCCCGATAAAGTGAAGCGCCGGTGTGACGTGTTCGACTTCCAATCCTGTCGTAACGCGTGACTTGCTACACTCTCCACTCTCTTACTCTTGGAACTTTTCCACTACCCTAATAAGGTATCAAGCTATCAGTAGATATAGAATTGTTTGTTTACATGTCTTTCTTCGGTACTTTTGTGTTTCAATCAAGTGTCTTTGAGAAAGGTGTTAGCGTTTGAATGGCATCTCTTTAATAGCTTCAATTATACCGCTTGTGTGTTTATCCTTTACAAGTAAGCAAATTGAGTAGATTGATCGCTTGTTGAAATATCTTATTGGTTGTGTGGAAGTAAATATGTTTTATTTATCGAAGAGTTAACAGTTACTCGATCAGGTCACGAAGCACGGTAACAAGGGATCTGACTGAACAGCTAAAGGAAGAGTACTTATGACTTATTTCGCACAAAGCGAACCACTTTTAATACCAACTTGCTGCGAAAATTCTTTGACATTTCGTTTTAAAACCAAAGTTCGTTGTAACGTCAACAGAGCCGTTTGCAAACTTTTGCAGCTTTACACTTATTTCGAAATTAATGTTAATTAAGAGGCCCTTAAGTTTCGCCATATTCTGTTAAATATTTTAGCGCCCACTTACATGGAAGGCTACTTCGCGAGGGCTCATGTAACTTCTGTTTTAGTATTCATTAGTTTAAATTTAGCTTACATTTGCACTTCGGACTGTTAGGTAACTTTAACGCCATGTTTAAATCTACCTTTCTCGGAATCAATTTCAATCTAACTGAACTTGTTTTAATTTTACACAAAGCAATTTCGTGTTACGAGAAGCCTGTAAATCTCTGGCAAAATAATGTTCTTTTATAAATCGTAAATAATGTTTAAATATTTATTGCTTCAGGCCAGACATAGACATGAGCTAATGAGGTTTTAATAAACTCTTTGTGTGAGTTGTCCAGTGAGTTACCATAAGAGTAAAAGCGAGCTTGCTTTATACGCAGCTGTCCGTTGAATCACCGCGTTACTAGTTGTTAGTACCGGATTAAATCATAATATGTATGTGGACATTATCGTTTGTCGCTTATTATTGTAATGATTTATAAGTTAATGAAGTGTAGAAGTTAGTTAAAGTTGTGTAGGAAGTGAAGTTGTGCGTATGCTTTCTTCAAATCATATTAGGCCAGTCGTTTCGTTTATACTTTTGGAATATAATACTGTGCTCCTAAAAAGGAGGCATTATCCTAAAATGTGTATCGTATTGTGTCGTTATACTGTATTTACTACAGTGTTGGTGCAGCTTATATGATCGAAGCCAACACTGTACTTTACTCCATTGAAATAAGGGTTACATTGGCTGGTAATGTTGGATGCCACCCTACCCTTACAGGTCTTGATTAATAATGTCATAAAATAACGTTTTTTATCGTCTCCCATACCTATAAACAAGTACATATTCAGCGGCACGTTCACGAAGATAATATTATATCAATTTCATAAATGTAACATAAGTGTTGTAGTAAAACTCGGAACGTTTCTTCAGGAACTCGTAAAAGCAGTAAAAAGTGTCCATATAATGCTGGGCAATATCGCAAGTTTATAGCACGGGCAGCCGATATTAGTATTTACTTTGCGGCAATAACTGAAACTTGCTAGAGTTCAGCCGTGGGCTATTTGGTCGCTCTCAGCTTAGCCAAGGATTTTCACCTTGATATTACTGAGAAACTTTCAACCTCTCTGTTTACAAAACAAACCACATTTACATAACTAATCTTGGTACACAACGCTCTTGAAAAGCTCTCTTGCGAATGTTTGGATAATATACACATTCGCAAACATGTATTGTGATTTTGAGTTTAATGTTTGTTTTTAAAGTCTTGAATTTAATGAAATAACAACAAAAGATATTGAGAATCAACTGTTGTCAAGTGACTGCTACGATTTACATACAGATTTCACACGAAACTTATTCAAAAGTAATGCATTTAACCCGAACCTGCGACATTTAAACCAAATGGGTCAGTATTCACGGTTACGTCAGAGGTCAGTTTCCTTTACGGTACCTTACCCACTTGTGACTAATGGCACTCGATAGCATCACTTACAGCACTCAGCAATCACATGTCACGCCATTTCTGGTTGTTCTCACGCACCTAACAAATTGCATGCGCAAGAGCATCCGCGGCTCAACGGGTTTATTCAAACGGCGTATCACCGACGTCTCACGAGTAGTCACGAGTGCATTAAACATTGTGCTGTCGCTTGTCGCCCCCATTTACGACTTAACGCACCAAACGAAGCTATAAAATGTTATGAACTTTTAATTAAAAATTGCATTTTGATTAGACTTTATTCACTTTCTCATTCATCGAGGAATTTGGAGGTTCTTTCAGTTAGTTTAATTACACTATAGGTAAATTATAATTATATAATGATGAAACATAGATACATAGATAAGTTTCATCAAATTATCTAAGTACAAAAGTTGGGTAGGTAGTTGGTAAAGTTTGAGCAGAAAGTTTTCGGAAGAGGAAGACAAGTAACGATCCCAGTTAGCTTTTAGTTGGAGCGCTTGAGTGAATGCCTGTACAAAGCCTTTCTAGAAAGTTTACTTACGATAGCACACCACTTGCGAATTATTTACTTTCATTCAAGTGTCTTCATTTATAACAAATAATATTTACTTTTAATTAGCTAAATCAAAAATAGTTTTACTACATTTTTAATACATCGAATGAGTACCTAGCTATAGGTACAGTTAATTATAACTGTACATACTCGTAGAATAATTATAGAAACATTACTTTTTTCTTCTTATTAGAAAAATTAAGCACATGCTTTGAATAATCAAAAGAATAATTTTTCTATGAATAATCTAGTATTTGATTTGGATTTTTGAATCAGTATTCAACATGTGTCTTATATTTATAATACTGAAAATAATTAGGTCACGTTTACCTATCTACTGTTTTCGTAGTTTTATTAGATTAGCATCACCACGTAGGTTACGCATTGTCTATGCATGGTTCATTATTTTCGAAATGCCTTCGTCTCGTTATCGATACTTTTATAAAGTAATCGAATGGCGTTCGGTTTGTTTTTATTACTAAAACGATTGTATCAGTTCATAAAAGTATATTTTTTATGAACTGCATGAGGTTGTGCTTAAAAACCGATGTAACTGAATAGGGTTATTTCTCCGCAGTACGCGCCAAGTTACTTGAGAATGCCTGTCAGTCACAGTTCGATGGAAAAACGATTGTAATCTGATTCCAATTGGGACCCTCCTCGCGAATTATCATTAGGTACTGGGACCTCGAGCATCATGCTTTCACATGACAGCGCTTTTTGCAAGCACACAGCTCTTAGGTACCTTGGTATATTGCAAGATGGATTGTAGAAAAAAATCTGATGCTTCTAAATAATTGAGAAATAAAACATTAATGTTGGGTTAAACGTGCTTCACAGCTTTTGATCTGACGAAGATACTTTATGCAATCTAATTCGGTTACTTTTAGTAAGTTTCAGTCAGTTATATGTTATTACGGGAATACCTACCAAAAACTGATATATCGAGCTGCACTCGATCTGAGATGATGAATATTTGCGGTGTATAAAATGTTATTTTATGACAAAATGCACGAAGTGCGGAGATTTTCGTTACCTTATGATAATGAAGACGCCTCAAAAGACAGTCTCCTGGCTAGAAGCCAAAGATCAGGTGTGAACAAAGGAAATCTCGAAACACATCCCAGAAATGTCCTGAATGTTTATATACCGGAAAATCAAAGGAAACATATCTAATTATTAATAACTTAAAAAGACATGGTGGGTCTTTTAATGCTTCAATTAAAGTGGTATTTTTTAATGCATTTTAGCTGGAAATGTGGTTTAAAGTGTCTTTAAACGACATGACATTGATCTGGTTTATGTGCCAACAAAAGTTTCTTGCCCGCCAGTCGAAAGGTAAAAAGATAAAATAAAGGTATTTACTTAATAGGTAGGTAGGTAAACGCGTATGTGTCATACCCAAAAAAGTACCACATAATACGTAAAAATACAGTATGTTACACTTTTTGTCAGAATCAATAGTTTTGGGTCAGTTTGAAAATCTGAATTTGCTAAAGCTCACCACAGGATTGTATCAAAAAGTGATATCTAAGTTATTTATAAAAGCTCAGCTGAAGAAGTTTGGGCGGCTCGTCTAGACTTCAGTTAGCGTACCCTTTATATTCAATAATGTATAGAGGTCAAGTCGTATAGAAAATTGTTAAATATTATTTATATTATTCTTAAACCTTTCTACCAGAACTAACTGCCTTATTTTTGTTAAACAAAAAAGTTCAAAACTGAAAAATAATATAAACCTCTGAAGATTGAATTTAGTTACAATATTATTGTTTTCAGTTGTTTTGCTTTAAGTATCTCCATTATTTACCTTGAATATTCCAAGAATGAAATTAATGTTACGCCTACAAGCTCCTCAGCTCAGTGCAAATATCAATGACAATAAGGTTCATTCACGTCATGTTCCTAGCGCACATTTAATTACAAATAATTGAATCGGAATAAATTACAAGTAACTATTCCAATCAATAAGTAATAGATTAATTCTTACATAAATCTTTTGTTTTTCCTGTGAAGTTCAACTGAATTGTAATCGATGCGTGTGTGGACAATCTAGGCACCACTCACAAAGGAAATTATACCAACATGTACATACACGTAGGTATGTAGATATAATATACCAAGAAGAGCAATTTAAAGATAACAATAGTAGTGCGGATATACGCAATTACAGATTGTTAACCTCGCCTACGGACACCAGAATATCCCATGGCTGGTACTTTGCGGAATAGATACGAGATTATCATCTTCCTATGATATTTCTATTTCATCACAATTCTTTTGTTGATATACAATGTTGTGCTCTGAAAATACAATCTGAAATCTTCCTGAGGTTTCATTAGCTAAGGCCCACTTGTATGAAAAACTTAACTCAGAGTTAGTTGCGAGCACGAGGTTAAATTGACAATTTTGTATGACAAACTGTCAATTTAACCTCATGTTAGCAACTAACTCTGAGTTAAGTTTTTCATGCAAGTGGGGCTAAGTACAGCACCGACAAGAGATAATAAGAATTGATATTTTTTTGCGCAAACAGCGAAATGTTCACTCACGTCACGGCGTCTTTTGTTTTTTGAATTGTGACAACTCGATTAATAAACTTTCCACTAGCTGTGCAAAGGTAACCACACCTCTACATTATAATGTAGAGGTGTATGTAGGTACAATAGTCATAAAACTAACACAATATGACCGTCGTAAACCGTCTGTCGTACCATCTTCGAGAGAGAGTGATACCACATACAGTTTATTGAATAATTTATTAACAATAAAAGTTAAACAGTTAACCGTGACGTATTGTAAACGTCACGTCTTCATTGTTTAGCGATCACAAATAAAGTTGAACTCTAAAAGGCTGACTGACTGACTGACCATGTCATGTCAATGCCCTTAACACCTGTTTGAAGTTTGTTTCTTTTATGAACGGAAACAACCGCGATCTTTGTGAATTATATGAAGTCGTTAGCGCCATCCAATCAAAGGACATAAAACCTTCATACATCATTTTGAATTTATGGGAATTCCGAATCATGGTACCATGATGCATAATTAGTAATCATTACATTATCATTCTGTCCACACAAGGTAAACAGGAAAAATGCATTTCACGAAATAAGATTACCTACCTACAGAAATATTAATCATAATAACATAGTTCCCAAACATAACGCCACGCGTCATCAAACCTTAACATAATCAGTCGTAACGCCAACAGGAAAATAAGTATCTTAAATTTTATATGAATGGATTTGAAGCACAAAAGCCGGAACAAACATTAAAGAATCAACTCACCACCATTGTTTCACACATAATTCCATTCAATTTCATGTGTCACTGCCGCTATTTGAATTTCAAATTCATCCCTCATTGTCCCCTAAACTCGAATTAGTGTTTTGATTCGAGTTACCCCGTGGCACGTCATGAAACCTGCACATTATGTGACGCCAATGAATACGACGAATGACGGGGTGAATGTGATTGGATGCATTCAATGTACGGGTTATTACCTACATCCGTCCATTCGTCCTGTCTAAATCATCCACTTTTTAAATTACAAATCATCACATTCAAAGAAATAATTACTTAAGAATGACCACGTGCTTTCGACGTATTGCACTTAAGTTCAAACATTTATTGTTCTTTGAAATCGATTTTAAAATTGGAAGGGCTTTCATTTCGATCCGCACATTTTTATAAAGTAGGTACTTACACCCACAGGTTGCTTTCCAGACAAAATAAACATTTTTTACAGATTTCACGCCTGTCATTAATTTGTGCACTTTACTGTACTCTACATTCACATAATTGTGCACAAATGGTCACTGATCTGAACCAAAATGAACTCAACATTGCACTCAAATTCAATTTTGAAATAAGTAATAAAAACTCATTCATTAGGTCAGCCAGCTACGCATTCCAAATTCTTCATCAGGCTAAAAGATCTAATTGAAAATTTCCTAGGTCCTAAAATGCTGCTTGCGTGTCAAATGTGCTAAATTTCAATCCAAGTGGATTTTTCTTTGCTTTCGTTCCACTTCGTCTCCAATAAAACATGGTGTTGAAAATCAAACATTCATTGAGTTAATAACGTCGCTGCTATTATTAGCGGTCCATAATGCACAAACATTTCCCCGGAGGGCAGGCTGCAATAAAATACAGTTTAATTTTACTCTGCACTCCCTTCTGGGAACGCCATGTTTTACGTTAGCAGGAAACGACCATCGATGCCAACAAAATAAGAAATAAGCAACTTATTTAATTCGGCAGTTAATAACGCAATATTATCTGTACATTAAGCATTTCAGTGAAAATCAATCGTTTATGATAAAAAAAGTAAATTAAAAAAACCAAAAATCCATGAGATTGTTAGGAGACAAAATAGGCCATCTTGTTTCCATATTTTTTAAAGTTCACTTTTTACGCAGTCGGATTTTTGGATTTATTAATTTACTTTTTTTTTATTTTTCACAATAACGCGTCTGGTTGTCGCTATATTGAATTTTGTTTACTGTCATGTTTTTAGTGACACTCACAAGATTAAGGCAAATCGATTGACGTAAGAATCTCAAAATCGGGTCATGCGTTTGGTCTCTAGAGCACTACAAAGGAACCTCCGACGCAAAGCAGCCTTTGCGTCGCGCAGTCGGGTAAAACGTGTGTTATCTGGAGCTTTTTATTAACTTTCGGATGTAGCCACAGCATAAACAATATGCTGTTACACAGATAGTGTTTTGTAAGTGTACTATAAAACGCGGTATTTTAGTAGACTATCTCCATCATAGCTCTCTTTATACAAGCAAGATTTCCCAGATTTCCAACTATATTATTATCTATCTAACAATTTAGCACAACAGGTGAAAATACCCATTAGTTAGATATACCGCCACAGGTATCTAGTTTATTACAACATGCATGTATACTAATGTATAGCGCTCTATATAAAGACGCGTGCATCGCTCTATTGTTGGAACTAGGAAGCGCTTTTAACTAAAATAACACATGAAGAACTCCCACGCTTGCGACAAATTGTTATCATTATTATCTAGCGAGCAGATGTTCGCCGATAAACGTGAACCAATTCTATACGAAGTACGTACAAAGTCAACTTGAACGAGCGTCCATTCAAGAATGTGTGTACATTTGCATTCATTCATCTGTGAACAAATTCCTACGCACGGCGTAAATCGCAATCCGCGCTATGAATATTTATGTTCAGGGCACCTCAGTGCGTTCTGCACTGTGTGAGGTATTGTGATGAAGCTGAGATATTCGTTTTGTTATGAAGAACATTCCGTTCCCTGCATAATTCTAGGTACCTAAGACTTTAACGGCATTTTCGCATCTGACAACTTCCAAATCAATTTTCGTCCCCTTACAACTTTAATTTACGAGCAGACAGACTCTGCATAAATTAAAACTAAACTACAAAACGGTAGTGGTGTGAGTAATATATAATCATATCCAGTGGGGGACGCGGCCGGAGTGACAGCGGGTGTCAATCAATGGGGCGCTACGTGCGACGAGGCCGAGCCCCGAGCCGACGAGGCGCAGTCACCCTCGCACCGCGGCTGATTAGCTCCCGATGACAACCACACACGATGCATTCTATAATCTATGGCCACTATGGCGCTGTGCCCGTTGTCTATGGTGCGCGATGACGGCCGCACGGCACTATGGTAATTACCCCCGTATAATTTAATGGAAATTGATGAAGTTTGAATTTTTATTTTAACTAGCTGTTGCCCGCGGCTTGGCCCGCGTGAATGTCAATACTTCCCTATTTGAATCGGATTTTGTTCACAATTTCATGGGTTTTCATGTTTTCGCACGTAATCCTAATTCTTTTTCTTAAATAAAAGTACCCTTAATTACTCCTTATAACATCAGCTAACGGCCAGTGAAAGTCCCGTCAAAATCGGTCCAGCCGTTTCGAATTTCATGGGTTTTAATTTATTTGCGCGGAACCCTATATCTTTTTCAAATTCAAATTAATTTATTCACATTTAAATAGAGTAAGTACAATTGGTGGTTTCACATGTTACATTATTTGGTCTTATAATCTATTTAGCCTCAGTATGGCATGTGAAACTTTTCCAAAAATAAAAAATAATAAAAGGATGGGTATTTATTTAATCATGATCAATACATGTCTCTGATTTCCATAGTGCCTAATGCCAATTATATAGTAGGTACCTGGCTAAAAACAGTGTCAATATAATACCAATACCAATAGTCAGTAAGTAATAAACAATATCAGTAGAGTTAGTTTTTTATGTTAAATAATGACATATTATTCCAGTAACCACTCATTTATAGAGTAAATCATTTTTTTAAGCTTTTTCTTAAAGGTAGAGGGAAGGTCTTGAATATCCGATTGTAACCTATTATAAATTTTCAAAAATGAAATTACCCTAAGTTACTCCTTATAACATCAACTATCTGCCAGTGACAGTCCCGTCAAAATCGGTCCAGCCGTTTCAGAGAATAGCCGGAAAAAACAGACAGACAAAATTTTTAAAAATTGCTTTTTTGTTATATGTGCCTATCGTTGACATTACGTACAAACAGACACTTCAATTTGGTTTATTTGTATAGATCAATGAAGCTCATATTTTGCGGCGGCGACATGATAATATCAAAGTATGGTTATTAGGTACTAGGTAGGTATATACTAATTTTATAATGAATAATGTTCATGCATGGCGGATTTTTCTTTCTATTTTATATGACCGATTTATTGATCCTACATCCTACGAACCAAAAACCTTCATTTACTAAAGCAACATTGCTAAAAAGCTCCCATTGTAAATATTAATGCAAAATCCTTAAACTCTCTTAATGGCAGGTAGCAACAACACGGATCAAAAGACAGCCCAACATAACGACACACATTATTCTAATCGACCTAAATAAAGATTTTTGACTTGTTTCCGCAACACTGAAGAAACTGGCACAGGTTGATGGCAGAGATTTGTTAATTAATTAGGGGACAAAATAGGCGTCGTCACGCGACGCACTTAGTGATTCAGGGTACTTAATTTACCTACCGTGTCCTACATTTAGGTATCTTCGGCCCCCTATTTAGGGGTACCTCTACCTTGATGACAGATCCGTTATGTAGGTGCCTACCCGTGTACGTAAAACATGCGAAACAGTAATTAAGCACCTACCATAATACAGTTATTTATTCTATTTGTATCGTTGTTATTATTAATAATTTTAAATATTAATATCTATGTTACTATGACTTTAATTAATATAAGTTATGTTTAAATATGTACGCAATATAATGTCAACTTTAAGTACTCGTATAATTATTAACTTAGCTTTAAGTCAAACACAAATATTGTATGTAATACTTGCTGCGCCATAACAGCGCATGTACAAGTTTAAGCCTAGTCTGTAACTAAGTGTACATTATGCAAAATAAATAAATAATAGATATTTCCTAAATTGGGTCGTAGGTGTTTGCATTTATTCTATTTCGTTTATTCAAATGAAACGCATTTGAGGGAAATAATGTATTTGGAATAATAATAATCCCACCGCCGTATCTCTCCCTACGTTGACGACGCGGTGGGGCTTGCGTGCTCCGATCTCTAGGTCTGTGCCGGTAAAGTTTATTTTGCCGCAGCGGGTCTAGGATAAGGAGCCAGACCAAGAGAGATACAGAAACCCGCAGGGCAGCATGTGGCGAGCTGTTGGGCAGTAGCGACCCCACGTACCCTATCTCCCGGGAGAAGTCTTGTTCCTCACCTCTGACTGGTCTTTATTGGCCGGTTGGAGTGAACACTAACGAGGAACAGAGCTCCCACCACATTCCTACCTTTATTGGCCGGCTTGAGTAGAGATTCGCAAGAGTAAACGTGCTCGAAGGAAGGAAGTATCCCAGTAAGATGCTGGTAGGGGTTTTGACCGTACTTCCGGGATTGTCCTGATAGCCGTGGAATACCTCTCCACTCCTCTTAAGCACCTCAGGACATGTTTCCCCCTTGTCGCTACGACAGTATGCGCTAGCGACCGTTTCCGGGGGCCCATTGTTGAGTGTGCAAGTTACCCCCTGCCATTTTATCCGTGTATATAAAACATTGGTCAGGCAGGGGCCATAGTCTTTTCACAGTTCTAGGTAACCAGTCCACAGCCACCCAAACACATACCCCAATATGTTTCGTTTCCATGTTCTGCAATAGTCCTGCACCAACCGGGGGTAGTCCTTGGGTGCACTTGCATAGTGCATACAGAGATAATCGTCGGTTGGTGCCTCCTCATCATTTAAAATTGTCTAAGGGGCCTCTGCGAGTTGACTTCGGCCCCTCGTAAGTACGCCTTCCAAAGATCCGGGACCCCAAGGTCCTGAGATATGTCAAAGACATTTCAAAATAATAATAATAATCGTTTATTGGGAACAAAAAACAAATACATTCAAAGATAACGTGGTTACACGTCCGTGTTAAACGATAATAGCTGCAAAAGTTAAAAACTGTGGCGCAGCTACCAACGTACGTGAATGTACTTGTTTGGAATGTAATGCAAAGCCAAATATGGTGTGGGTTTACATATATAGCCACACCATATTTGGCTTCTGATATGTATATAATTATAATACTGACATTAAACTTATTAGGTACCTACTTATTGGATGCACGTCAGTGCATGTAGGTAAAGAGTTCCTAGTACCTAATTGGGGCATTCTATCAGGCAAATTGAACATTAATTTATATTACCTATCTACTGCAAGCATTTTACCCCAAAAAATCGTGCGGGCAGTCACGTCACGTTCCCCAGCAACCCCATCATCACCTGTTTTTTCCATTTATAAGTTTATAATACGGTCGTTCCCAATATATACTCAATTTGTACATACTTTAATAAAAGTACTTTGAAAGTTTAAGAGTACAGACACCTCAATTTTATTACGCTGTAGATTGTAGAGCATCTCTCCAGCAACCCCAAGCTAAAATATTAGGAAACTTACGTAGATGTTTATAGTACTAACAAAGAAGTGTCTGAAAATAATTGTACTGTGGCTTTTACCATTAAAAATGCAATCTGTGACTAGGTCAAGTTTAAATTTCTCGCGCTATTCGCGGCTGAGCAAAAAATCAAAAATACATATGAAAGTGTAAATTATCTTTATACATTTAACACTGTTAGGCGTTGTAAAGTAAATAATTTTAAAAACACTTGACATAACTAGTCACAGCTTGCATATTTAATGGTAAAACAACAGTACAATTATTTTCGGACATCTATTTGTTAATACAATAAACATCTACGTAAGTTTCCTCATATTTTAACTTGGGGTTGCTGGAGAGATGCTCTACAGCGTATGTACAAATTGAGTACATATTGGCAACTTAAAAATCGAAAAACAGGTGATGGGGTTGCTGGGGAGCATGACGTGGGCAGTCATGTACACAGAGCTGTGCATGTCATAATTTTGACCAAGGATGTAACATAATAAAGGAATGCTCTTTATGAGGCTACAAAAATTCCATCGCACCAAAGGTTAGACGGTTCCAAGAATATTTTGTCCTTATGTCTGCAATATATTTAGTATTGTCCATATCCTTATCCTCTCAGCTGATGCTGAGAAACATCATTTTTGCAAGCAAAAAAAAAATGGTGAAGCTACAAATTATATTCTTAGAAACTTGAACTAAGGTTTCGTGGTTTTCCTCTATCGTAATTAATAATAACTTAAACATGGCCCTAGATTATTAAAACCAAAGGTGAAGGGCGAGTTAGTAAAATAACTGTTTACCAAAAAAAAAATTGACTTTATCCCGTTGACCTGTGTCAACTATGGCCTGAATTCAGAAACAATGTTTAAATCAATAGCCTCGGATCACTACAGGAAAACAAATGTTTTTATTTGTGTTGATGCAAATTTTCGATAACAACTAAGGACAAAAGTAATTCAGATAAAAAATACGTATTATTTATAAGACTGAGCTTTTTTCCAATTTATGGCAATCACCTAATTTCTGTTCGTTCCGGATAGCAACAATATTAACCTAATTGTAGGAATATTTTCATTGTTTTATGGGTTTCTCACGACTCTCGACATCTACGTCATTGGGAACTAGGGGTGTACCTGCTGACCTGACACAGAAACGTATAAATTATTATGGCTATCCATCTGATTTACGTGTTGCACTCTAGAAATTAAGGAAGATGAGCTATTATCACGTGATACCTACTACATTATTGTAGTTTATTTTAGTGATAAAATAAGTATTACAATAAAATATGCGAAATTAGAGTGTCAAACTAAGATCACTTTCTACGTTACTGAATCTTTCATGAACAAACTTGGTGAAAAAAATCTACATAAACACAATATACATTCACACGTAGGTACGTCCACAGGTAAATTCCTAGACAGATTATGTTATATTTAACCATACACCTACCTGCGAATTTCACTTTGATACAAACAGTATACATAGTACAAGATAATACAGGCATTCTATCTCCGAAAATAAAAGCCATGATTGCCTTAATTTGAGTCAAATTGTTCGACTTGAAAGCGAATTACTTTAGGTCCTTTTCAAACACAGATATATGTAAATAAACAAAGTCCCACAGAAGCGTTTAGGAGGTAACTTAGATAAGTTAAGGGAGTGAATAATAGACGGCAGATTGCTTTACAAAGTCTTTATTGTTAGTCGTAAAGTCGGGGGCATCCTCGGTTAAAACAAACTTTGCACTCACCGCAAGCTGCAGACAAAAAGCCACGGTATTCCACTACTTCTGCACAACATTAGTTTGATAGTTTTCGATTATGTATTGGGAGCTTTGATTGAGAGAAACTTACCTATTCAGAAACTTCGTATGGAAAGTTATTTATAAGTATACTGATATAAATCTTGCTAGCATCTTTTGCATGGAAACCAGAAATTGACCACAAATTGAAGAGCATTCAGACGTGCGTGTCCAGTACACCTGAACATGAATACTACATAAACAAGTGCCACGACAACGGATTCAGTCATTTCAGAGATAATCAAGCGTAGCAGACGAACTGACAGTCCGACGTTATCCTTACCGGTCTCACTACAAAACTTTGAATACCAACCTCGTATCCCTAAAAAATATACAGACAGTCAAAAGGGAAGTCTCCGAAAAAATACAAAGGGGTTCGTTTAACCACCATTGTCAAGCTACGAGTGTGGTTTTAATTAAAAGTAAAAAAGAGGATGTTTGATGAAGAAAATAAAGTTGGTTTAGGATTAATGAGGGTGTTTAAAAATGTAGATCACAAACTTTATATTCCGGGCCCGTTTGCTAAGTAATAACAGCTGAGTACCTCGTTACTAATTGCCGAAACAAAGCGGCTACGTTTCATTTACGACAGCGGCGACATATTCGATATAATTTTTTTTTATTTCTTCAACGGTTACGATTATTACTACATCAACAATCGGAACAGCTGTGTTTAGTACAATGCCATTATTTCCTGCTGAAGGATTGCTTTGTAGACCTTCGGCGTGGGGTACGTGATTAAGAGTTAAATATTCACCGCGCTTGCCAGATTGATTGAGGAACCGAGCGTTGTTGTCAATTAAATTATGATTCAATCATCCTGAACATAAAGGTACTCTCTTAGAATATTTAGACCTTGCTAACCAGTGTTACGATATGTGTAATAGATAGCATAAATAGTTGACTACCTAAATCATCGTTTAGTCTGATAATATCCCTGTATCATCACGTGACCAATGATGAAAATGAAGGGATGCCGTCATTAAATCCCCTCATAATCCCAAACTCACCTTTCACGTTACCCACAGGAAAAAGGTGTCGTATTCTACGGCAAATAATTACAATTACATGTCCAGTTTGTAGGACAAGTTTCAGAGATAAATGTAGGGCCTTTCGTCCGGCAAGGGGCGCTAATGGAGGCTTAATATCAGCTGTAATTTGGGGTTTCGCAATTCGGAAAGTAAAAGGAATCCTTAATGCGCTAAGTACGCTGTAAATCCGTTTAGCCGTCTCGTGTGTTTCACGTGAATACTATGACAAACTTAGGTAGGTATGATACGTTAGGTAGGTAGGAGTATCTACTTGTCTGTACGAATGTCATGTAGGTACAATAATTACGTTGGTTTATTTCTGTATGATTGGTCAGAAACAAAATGGGTTTTGCATAATGTATGTTTGTGTTTTATCTAAAACAAACAATTAAACCTTTCCAAATAATTGCTCATCGTTGTGTCTGTCTACGTCTACGTACCTAAATCATCGTCTGCCTGCCTTTTCCCAACTACATTAGGGTCGACTTCCAGTTTAACCGGATGCGGCTGAACACCAGTATTTTACATGGAGTGACTGCCTATCTGCCCTCCACAACCCAGTTACAGGGTAATTTACGATACCCTTGGTAGGTATAATATAGTATAATATAATATAATATAGGTATAATATAGGCACTCTGGTTGTCAGACTTTCTTCTTCTGACGACCCGTAACGACTGTTTTGACAGTCTACGAATGACAGCCGGTCTCGATATGTAAAGATAGTCACCCATCCACGAACCGACCGCGGCAAGCGTAGCTTAACCTGATCAATCGAGAATCGACCCGTGCGGCTGTTATTATTTAGCCACAAGCCCCTCTAGGTCTAGCTACCTAAATAAAAAACGAAATATTGATCCGCCAAACTTAAAGAAAACTTTCAGCTGGCTTCTACATATTATATTCTGTGACCAAAGTACTAAAGGAGGAAAACTAAACGCATGACCTTACTTTGAATAGGGATGATGCCTGGGTAAAAAAAAAGAAATTATATTTAGTCCGCCAGTCACTTAATAAAAAAATATTAGACACGTATTTTTTGCTTTAAGTATCATGTGTAACTTTATTTAAACTGAAAAATTACGAATGCAAAGTCGGTAGGTAGTTGCATTCGTCATTTTTCCTGAGTCCCATAAGATTCACCATACCACAAAACATGGGACCCAATATAACCACACCTCTGTGAATGTGCCGAGTCTTTTGATATTACTTACTGTTTACTGTGATTAATTGATTATTCTTGACAAAACGCATATTTACTGAGCAATTTTTTCTGTCGTTTTGAAATTCTACGTGACATGCGGGTAGTTTATAAAATACGAACTAATTGTTCACTTTCAATACTAATGTTTTATTATAATTTATTTCCAGAGGGGTTATCTGGAGACGTTTGGATACCTGAAGAAAGGCAGGCTGGAGGTGGGCAACCTGCAGCTCATGGACACCGAACAGGAGTATGAAGACGACTTCAGGATCGCCATCAGGACGTTACAAGTAAGAATATAATAGCCCATACAAAATTATGGAAATTAAAAAGAATGACGGACTGATTTTAAATCGTCAGATATCTATTAAATACCTAAAGAATAAGTGCGGTGAATTGACATATTTTCTATACAAAAGCTGTCAAACAACGTTATTAAATCCTCAGTTGTACTTAGTTCTTGTGAAGTTTCTTTTATTTATTGGTCAAATTCAAATCTGAACACCACTGGCGCCACAAAACAAAATATCGTGTACCTACCCATGCTTGAATTACAGGCAAGAAAACGAAAGAATATTCCATAATTCCGAGTATCGGCTTATCCCTGTAGCTGTTGAGCTCCCCATCAGGTATTCTCTATCTCGACTTCGACGAAATCTTAGCAATCTACTCGTACTTTACCTCTAACTTGATATCATCATTCCAGCAATTCGGCGGTATACCAGAGACGGGCGAGATCGACGAAGCGACAGAGATGCTGATGAAGCAGAAGCGATGCGGCAGGCCAGACAGGGAAGATGGTGACGATGAGCACAGGAGGAAGAAACGGTTTGCAGTGCAGGGGGAGAAGTGGAAGTACACCAACTTAACTTGGAGGTAAGAGTTAAGTACTAAATAATATAGATTTGTGAGGCTCATTTCGAAGATGATTACCCATGCACAGATTCCGAAATCAGGTGACACGAAGTCATGATTGTGCCGAACGATGATATTATACACCAAATTGACACTTATTTTATGCCAACTGAAATTGAAGAACACACTCACAGTTTTATTTATCTGCCCTCTCTTAATATACCTATACCTACCTGCCCCTGGTACCTAAGCTAGAAGGCACTTAAATGTTTTAAGCATAATCCAGAACATTTAACAAGTGTTCTTTTTCAATTACGATTATATTAAAACTTAAATAGTTTAACATACGCATTTTATAAAAAAAAAATCTACTTAAAAAAAAACTGATCTAAAGTTCATAATATGCATCCTGAAAGTTACACAATGCACAAACAGCGCCATCTATCAATAACATAAGAAATTGTTTCATAAATAGCGCCATCTCGTATCGAATAGCAGAACAGGAGTGATAAGAGCCATCTGTTTTTCACAAATTCAACACTAGTAAGACTGTCAACAATCAAATAGTCGTTCTGATTACGCTACTCAACGCTAGATGACGTGACTATGCTATTTACTTGTAATTAAAACTTATTGCTTCGTTACAGTCGAGTAAAAAGACGATGCATAATTTAGTAGATCTTTATACAGCACGCACTACTTTTAAATAAAATTAATTTAAAATAGTACCTAGTCCATGTTTAATAAGTGAGTCTTCTAGGAATTCATTTTCCAATAAGATCAAACCCTATTTAGTACCTAAATGTCTTCAGAAACTAACACTGGTTCAATAAAATAATAAGTGTGCAAATTACGAGCAATAACGATATTAGAAAAAGAATAAGGTGGGACCTTAATGTCCTATTTTATGTCGAACAGTTCCGACTGTACTATTTGCTTTAAGACCACATAAAATTGATGACAAATAATAGTTAAATCACGGACCTCGTAAAAGTTACGACGCTTTCCGCGTGGCTTAATTAAAAGAATATGTCCGTTTGACGCCTGACGACGACGGATATTTGGAGCTTCAAATAAACAGAGAAAGCTCTTAACTTCATCCTAAAATCACTCTGATTACGACATTTCTTATTGATATAAAGTAGGTCTAGGTACTACCTTCATGACATTATAACAAACATTATGGGTATTATTCGTACATTGTACGGTATGCTTACGATATGGTGATGTTTAGGGTTCTGTACCCGAAGGGTGTCAAACGGAATCCTATTAATAAGCCCTCCGCTGTCTGTCCGTCCGTCTGTCTATCAGCGGGCTGTATCTCATGAACCGTAATAGTTAGACAGTTGAAAATTTCACAGGTTGTGCATATAAGAAACGTGTTTTTTTAAACTGACTCTTTTTGTTTAATTTGTAGTCATATTGTACGGTGGTACGGAACACTTCGTGTGTGAGCCTGACTCGCACTCGGCATCTCGCATCCTTCCTCATAATATAATAACCGATTTTATTCTAATCTATTGTAAAGGTAGCATGGTAACTGTGTTTTCATCGGTTCGGGAACCGACTAACAAGGTGTGGCACAGTAACATCTGTGTAGCACCTAAGTATCTACGTAATACCTACAATAACTACGTTCTGCAATACAACTAAATAGGTACCTAACTAGGAGTTTCAGCAGATCATGTCTTATTGTAGCATATGGATTATTTCCAGTGATTGATTCGATTTTGATTCCGACTTCATTTCTGACTTATTTTTTCAACGATGGTATTTTAGCATAAAGAAGCTTTCAAATTCCCTGCAGCACTTCCAAAATTCCTTTTCGTCCCCTCATTTCTGTTTTGTGCAAATAGTTCAGATTATTTCTAGACCTTAAGTCAATCCTAGCAGTCCTGTTAAGTACCATTTTTAGTTCATTAGGTATAGGTTCTTACCTACATAATCTTAAAATCTCAGTATTCTCAACATAGGTAGGTAAGTACTTGTCGGGAATTGGCAGCCGATTCCCGGCCACCGTAGGCGCGGGCTTGCGGACGGCGAGCAATGGGTAGCTCGCCGTCCGGTAAGGACCAAGCCCGAGTCGACGGCGCGTCGTGTTCCACGCGCGCCTCAAAGAGATGTCAGCACTATTGACGGGGTCCGCTAGGGCCGATGCCAGCTAGGGTTGCGGGATGTTCGAAAGAGTTACCGTGGCCCCGGCACAGGCAACAGAAGGAACACGGGTGGGTTTTAGTCAGTAAAAGTCTGACACGCCCTCCCGTTTCGCCCAGAGCGGGAGAAGTCATTTGATGATTTCCCATCCACAAAAAAAAAACAAACAAAAAAAAAAAAAAGGTAGGTAAGTACTTAATATGAATATTAAGGTATGAAAGTACTTAGGTAATTAGTACTTAAACTAGTATTGTAGAGAAGCAAACATAATTACTAATAACAACAGACGTTTTCTCCTCCAATACTAGACGTTTCCTTCATTGACCTGACTTGCAAGTACCGGTATCCTTGCCTTGCTCCATTGAGTACTTCTGCCAACTGTGTTTCAAGAGCTCACCTGATCCTATGCTGGCTGTGCATTTTCCATATAGTCGATTTGGACCAAGACGTTGGCCATATGCCCATAAGTTTTACAACGTAACTAGTCACGTTACATGCGTACTCGATTTACATTTTACATGCATACCTAGTATATTTAACCCTGCCTATTTAGGGTATACCTGGGGAAGGAAATAGAACACTATCTATATGTACTTAACGCCTCACTGTAGGTAGACTGACTTGTTCGAGAAAAATCGATAGCATGACATTTATATAAACGTGTCGTGTTCGTGCCGCTGTTACGTTGCCCACTAGGCTGTAGCTTGCAGAGTTTATTCAACTTGCTATCCCTGGAGTGAAGAGCCCGACTTGCTCGTTCGCTGTTTGAAGTGGAAACAACCACGGAACACGCGGATAATTTGAAAAGTTCACAATCACCTGCACAGACCGCGGCTTCAGCACAATTTCCTGTCGAATTAATGGTCTGTCAATATTGTAGTCCTCCATTACAGCTTGTTGTGCAAACAAGCAATAAAACTAGCAGCGCCATCTCGCGGTGGGTTTACGAGACATCGGCGCCGGCTGGTCAGCACAGACAGTGCCTCCCAGACCCACGTCATGGGATTATTTGTTTAAAAATACAATTCGGTCTTATGAGGTATTTCTGGAATCGAATAGTTATATTTTTACATTGAGTGTGCGATATATTATGAAAACACCTCCACCTGTAGACGATTTGACGTGGGTTCGACTTGATTTTCTTAGAAATCTACATATCTAATTCCAGTTATTTACTATTAAAACAAATGTGTAGATGCCTACTAAAATATTTAGGTAGGTAATTCATTGTAGTAGGTGTCTTTTGTTATTAGTTTTTACAAAAGTTTCTAAATAGTTTGGGTAAGTAGGTACTGGGACTGGGAATGGAAGCTAGGTTTTCGTACAAAAATACCATATTTTTTCTGTAATAAGTACCTAGTTTTTATTGTTACATACAAATAACAAAACCTAAAAAAACAGAATTGATAAGTATGTAGGTATTGGACTTCATGTTCACCGCAGCGTAAAGTAATTAATTGCTTGAACACAACTGGAGTTAGTTAATGCAATGGATAGAATGAAACGTAAACAAACATCGTTGTGTTTTAGACGTCCGATAACGATAGAGTTATTACATGGAAATAACGGTATTGTTTTCGCAATGTCGCTGACAGGGAAGTGACAGACGCATTTCGCCTCCCGCCGCGTGGGGCGCTGTCATCGCCACTCAGCTCAACACTAGGAATAATATTATTATTTTATGATATCCATACTACCTATGTAATGTAAAGCTTATTGCTAAAACGGTTGGAAATATTTAGTTGCCATTCTAATGTTGCGAGTTTTATTCTGGATGTAAAACTTGGAACATATTCTTAAATATTATTATAGGACATGCAATCCTACATAACTACAATATGGTTGAATAAAATAGAGGAACTTGATAGTCGTCTTGTTTTTAATTGACGTGGCGCTATCGGCGACGGCATTTTTTTCTCTTATCCTTCCTGTATTTCATTTCAAAATTTTTTACATTTCACAACTAGGTATATAAATAGTTTCAGAATTGAACCTACTACCTATCTTCTCCGAGGTAGCTGACAGTCGAGCTTTACTAAGTTAATCATGAAGTTTGAAAACTGTCAGTAACTGACTTGTTGGAAAACTGTCAGTAACTTACTTGTTGGAAAACTGTCAGTAACTGACTTGTTGGAAAACTGTCAGTAACTGACTTGTTGGAAAACTGTCAGTAACTGACTTGTTGGAAAACTGTCAGTAACTGACTTGTTGGAAAACTGTCAGTAACTGACTTGTTGGAAAACTGTCAGTAACTGACTTGTTGGAAATATAAGCACACTTGCCAGTATAAGCTACTACCTATGCAAATTATGCTCAAAAAAGCCTTGTAAAAGTTAAAACTGGCCATTGAAACTGCACCAGCCAATATGAAACTAGTCATGAATCATCTGTTGTAAGCTCATGTCACGATGAGCATGCAAACTGTCACGAAATAATAATCGTACTGTCATTTGCTCGTAGTTGCATGCTGTTCTAATGCACGTGGATCAATCCCTTGTTATATGTACTATCGAGAAAACTTATATCTGACCAATTTGAAAACAAAATCCCGTGTAAGCAAGAATAGTCCTTACGGTGTATAGATGTTCGTTTCTCCTATGGTATATGGCCAGCCCATAAGGGTGAAGAATGGTTAAAAGCAGAACAAAATCATAAATTTGTCTTATGTCCGGAACAGTTGGAGATTCCGGGATACTTCCATAAAATTCAGTTTTTCTAAAGAAACCCTTTTATAGTGTTAATTTGGTAAGATATATTGAAGTAACGAAGCATAGGTAAAACAACACCCTCACCAAATGTGTAGTCTTTGTGTAGCTTGCGCATTTCCCATAACTATTATGGAAAACTGTTTTTTTTTCACCGCTAAAATAGATGAGGACTATGACGAGCCATTATTAATTGTAGTGACGTAGCCAGTGGCTCGCCCCCCTTCGTCCTCGGTCCCCGACGCCCCGCACGGCCGACTACGCCCCGCAGGCACCCCGTGGCCACGCGAAGTAGGTCGACATTTCAATATTGAAGGCATTTAACAATTTCTATTGCTCTTTATTGCGACTGTACGGCGTAATAAAGAGCTTATTATGCGTATATTGAATGTAGTAAACCGACGTGGAATCTGTGAATCATTTTATTAAAATTATAACGCTAAAATTTTACTTGGACATCAAACAATCGACGGTAAACTGGGCAGCTTCCGTCTAGTATACAACATGTCCCAGAATTAACGCACAACCCCTTAAGGGGTCATTGTACTCATCATTATGAACAACTTTCACTATGGGACCAAACCTGAAATTGCGAAAAAAAACAAGAAGTTAGGTATCTACATAATTATGTTCGCATATCTCGTCAAAATGTAGGCAACAACAGATTTTTTTTGCGATTTCAGGTTTGGTCCTATAGTAAAAATTGTTCATAATGATGAGTAGAATGACCCCTTAAGAGGTTGTGCGTTAATTCCGGGACATGTTGTATAGGTATTTTGTAAAGTGCAAGTCCTTCTGGCAAAGACAACACTGTCGAATATTATCATGCTTGCAGAACACGAGTGTAAAAGTGCTTTAAAAGTATCTAGTAACATTTTCTAAACTCCGACTGGACAGGAGAACCTCGTAAAATTTAATAAGGCGTGAATTTTCGCCCACCTGTATTTAGGAGTGTATGAACGTAAGTGTTAGCACGTCCACGCCACCTGGTGGGAATAAGAATGTTATCCTTTGAAGAAGTTACAGAAAATACAAATAAACATAACACAAGTTAACATAATATTATGCCCTGAAAGTTTTATGCAAAAGTGAAATAAATAGGAGCGGAATATAAAAAGGAATTTGTACCCCTGGTGGGACTCGAACCCACAATCCCCGGCTTAGGAGGCCGATGCCTTATCCATTAGGCCACAGGGGCTTGCCAAGAAGTACTGAAATTATACGTTATTTCACAATAAGTGTATGGCTATCATATTACTTCACGCTTGTTTCTGATTACGGAATTAATAAAATTGAAAATTATAAGATTGAAATCTCAAGTAGGCGTAATCAAATTTTTATACCTCGATGTTTTAAGTTCGGCAGAACAGGGTTATTAGGTATGTAACTACCTAACCTTACCTATTATGTAATTAATGTGAAGGTCAGGTATTTAAATGCTACCGGTAAATAAAATATATAATAAACGTCACAAAAGTGTGATAATGTATGTGAAAAATAAAAGTGTAATAATAATAAAAGAATGGTCTGATGGCCGAAAGCCTCGACCAACATCTCTCGAGGCTGTCGTTAGGCGGTTGGATCAAGAGCCTGATCCAGAAGGCAGTACTCCTCGATACGGCTCGTATTGTGAGGAGGTTCCTGTCTCTGCAGCCCTAACCACCGGTAGCTTGGACCCTCCTCCCGATACCGGCGGACCTCTATTTTTTTATATTTTTAAATGTTTTTTTGTATATATTTTTATTAGAAATATTTAAAAATGTAAATAGATAAGAAAGAAAATAAATAAACGAATAATAAAAGAAATGTAGAAAAATTAAATATTGGCATAATTTTGATAGGCAGCGTACTTGGTTACTGTAGGACAAATGAAAAAAAAATTAATAAACAAAATAATTACATCACAAACAAATCCAAAAAGCTAGCCGCCCGAACAGGGACTTGAACCCTGGACCCTTGGATTAAAAGTCCAATGCTCTACCGACTGAGCTATCCGGGCTCATGTAAGTCATGTCGAAATTACGCACCGCATTCAAAGCGGCGCTTACTACGTTTTGATTGTGATTATTTCATGTTCACATAACGCACAACGAAGATCATGACCGCATGGTTTTTTAGGTTATTTACAAATATTTACATATCGCTGAGACACGTTATCATAACTTATCAATCATTCATGGAATTGTGATAAAAAGATGTTCTTGTAATGGGATCTACAACTTAGATATCCATGTATAATTATTCAGCTTTTTGTGTGGTAATAAAGAAATATTTATAGTGTGATAAATGTTACTGATATCCAAATCTGTCTGCAAGTGTAGATTTAAGGAAAAGTCTATGCCTTTATTGTTCTGGGAGATTTCCAGATAGTAAAAGGATGATTCACATTTCACGTGCGTAGCGTTCCAGATCTAAGGCAGGCATGATTCATCCCCTTCCTGTATCATCAAATGATTTTGAAAAGACAAGCAAAAACACGGCAAGTCCGTCAAGTAACTAGGCAAAAATCTTTGTACAGGCAGGATGCAGAACGTGAACTCTGTGAGTGACGTAGCTAACTACCTACGTGCACTATCTACACAGATACAAAATCTTTTTCAGTACCTAGGTACCGCTTTCAGTAGCAAATATCATACACTAAGTACTTATATCTAACAAGAACTGCTTTGTATCATAATGTAATTATTATAAAAACCTAACTGTGAGTGTAGCTATGTATCCCCAACCCATATCCAACAGGTCGGCCGGTGTTCACATGACATCGTAATGCGATTAAATTAACATTTTCGATGTCAAAGCCGTAAGTACTGGGTCTTTTGATTTTCTCTGTTAGGTTCACTTAGGATACTGGCAGCTTAGGTGTAGGATGTTGGGACCGAGGTTATGGCCCAAGTGGAGCTCAAAGTACTACGTAAATAGGTATTTATTTTAATTTGTATGTAGGTACGTACCTATATGTTTCTCTTCTTCTCCACGAGACAGAAAAGATATTGTCCCACCGGTTAAGCGGAATCAGTGTAGTTTCTCCCAAGACATGAGTGTGATGTAAAAAACAGCATCTAACGAGTTCTAGTAACATCGAGTACTGCGCAGTTTTCTTCTCTTATGGAAATATCTAAAATCACATTATTTATTGAAATCTAATATTTTTTGTTTACCCTTCCTCTATCCTCGTTCCTCCGTCGCTAGATTTTCAACGATGTCTCATATCACAGTTTTCATTATTAAAGTTAATGATTCTAGAAAAGCGGAGTTAATTTTACCCACTAAGATAGCGTCTAGTTCTCTGAATGGCGGAATAAAGTGCTAGCCGTCTACTATGTGAGAACCAACGTTGTATGCTATGTATGTAGTTAGATACGGTTCGGTCTCTGTTGCTAGGGTCTCCTTCAACAAAATTGAATTGTACAGAGTCACTTAACATATAGTAACTGCTAGACATGATCCGGGTGAAGAAATGTTATTTTTGCTATAAGCTAAATCATCATGTTCTTTTTTTTCTCATCTCTAGTTCAATCTCCGATTTCCAGGTTTTGTTTCGATATAAACTCTTTCCTTCATACGTAACCATGGCCAAGATGAAAATGCATCACTGGTTTTTGCCAGTCCCTTAAAACGTTAAAATTGCAAAAATCATTACGAAAATGAGTACATGAAAGAAAATCTGAATATGCATATTGCGAATCTATCAAAATACACACGAGTCTTTCACAGTCACAGTCTTTTTCCAACATGAGCACTTATGCGACTTTTATTTTCTTATGAACTCCGAACCGACTACGGGCTACACAAAAAACACGAAAAATACAAAAGAATTTCCCTGAAATACCAGAGACATCTTACACTTATAAACAGACAGCGGTAGCCTGATATTCCTGCACTACACTATCCGTAGGTAGTATTGTCCCACTACGAGTCGTCGCCGGTACCTATATTTGCCGCGATGACGTCACTGCGGCCGCAATCAGCTTTTCTTCGAACCTGAAGGGTTCAAGTTACTACTAGCAGTAACGAAGTGATTAACTCCGTTACTGCCCACACAGATCCATTTGCTTTTTTCTATTACTTGTCGTAGTTCTTACGGCGGTGTCTGGTTTTTGTATTAGGTACAGAAATGGTTTTGTTATGTCACTTTTATGTAGTTGGGGTTTTCAAAGTTTTCTGAAAGCCTCTTGTAGGGGATGTAGAGTTTGTTTTGGATTCTGAAACGTATTTCTTAGCTATGGAGGACTTAGTCCGGCCTAAGTACATGAAGGACTCGATGGCTTAAACTTATACTGATTCGTAAGTTAATCGCTTTAAGAAGGTTTTGATATCACCTTTGAACTTTAATTCTCCATTTTCATTAAACTCCGGTGCTGCGATACATCCTTACTTTAAGCACTAATTGAGACATTGTTAGACATGAGGCTGTTTAACAGGACGATATAAATCAGGTTCAATCTCAGCCGAGCTCGTTCAAACGCCACGTTTGGAGACCTCCGTACGAGTGGCTCGTAAATCCTGGACTGGAAAACAATCCGTGCCTTGGCCAAGTATCCGGTGGGTCTGAAATTCCAATTAAGGGGAAGCTCTAGACGAGTTCGCAGGTCGGCTGCACGGGGGCGATCACTCACTTGCACTTTTAATTAATTTATTTATCGAGTTCGCGAATCGACGGCGCAACTCGCGCCGACGCCCCGCCCCGCCGCCGCCTATATAACCCGACGAAGACCGGCGACGTCCGTCAGTTTTCTCAGGGACGCCACGGGCGCCGGTCGCCCTCACCCGGGAAAATGTGCCGGAAGGACGAGGGATACTTTAAATTTTTAAAGTGGGTAGTCGAAATGTAAGGAGGGTGGCGCGGCGGGGTCGCGAGTAGGGCTTGGTCGGCGGGGGCGACGGTCGGCGGTGCGACCTTGAGGTGAGTGATGCACGCGCGGGCGAGCGAGTCGATATAGGCACAGCGCGCCGCCCGCCCGCCCACGCGCCTGCACTACAGCTGTTTCACTTGATAACGTGGCGTTTTGTCACTTTTCTTGTATTTTGACGTAGCTTTCATCACTTCGGAGCGTTGCGAGCACCAAATGCGACGGAAAGTTGGCCACAGTTCCAGGTTCCAGGACATACTCAAGAACGTTAACAAACTTTTCAATTACCTAGACTTAATTCAAAGTTGCTAAGTTATCTTTTTGCAGAAAATTACTTTAGACAGAGTCTTTAATACTTACGGTGGCTTATATATTACGTTGTATAAGTTTTGTCTGTTATAATCGATATTTGAGTTCATAAATAACTTCAATCGATTAAGACGCGACCGCATCCTTCGGTAAAAGAAACCTATTTAATCTTAAACTTATTATCAGAACCTTCGATCGTTGCAGTTCACTGCTTCGGAGGGATAATCTCTTTATTAAAGGTATAATCTCATTTAAAATCCAGAAATCTAAGCCGTAGTCGAGACAGAAATTGTTGAGCGCCGGTGCAGCTCTCGCGTACGATAACATTCATAATCCATAGCGAGCCCATGGGGTTTGAATCAATCGAGTTACGTTCGAAAATCGGGAAAATCGAGTCGTTCATAAATCGAGCAGGATGTAGTATAAGTAGGCAGGGTACTTGGTCGGTGGCCAAGTACAGACGCTCAGTAATTACTGTCTCAGGAGCGAGCTCTTAATTTGCTTAATTTACCCAAACCCGCTCTTCGGAGCTAAATTGCACGATTTAATGGGATATTATTTGAATGATGCGCATTGTTTTAAAACGTCTCGCGTCTGTTCCGAACGATCTTATTTCCGCTAAAACACTTAATCGTTAAACTGAGCTATTAATGAATTAGCTGATGTCTTCTGATTAGGCTTATCGCTCTTGTTTCGCAAAAGTTTTCAAATCATTTTACGCGTCAGTTCTCGGGTGTGGTATCGTATTAAAGGGGTTATAATTTATTATTATTATTATTGAATCACATTTCAAATTGACTTTACTCTTTAAAAAATATAAGAGTAGATGCACGAACATATAAGCGAAACTTGAAAAGAAAATCCAAAAACGTATAAGTATAGTGACTTCAGCTTCAAACTGCACGAGAGATACTTGGCATTTGATATTTTTACGTACATTTTTGGAAAAGGAACTCGAAAAAACTAAAAAAGGTGGTGCTCACCGTGTTCAAGATTGCTTTCGTGTGGTTGGCAATAAAAGACCATCAAGCAAGTGTGTACTGAACCGCGCGGCTCTGTATTTAGAGCATGAATTTTAGATACGTGTAACCAAGGACAATATATGTAGGTGTACATAAAAGTACTGTATATCATGTGCCGAGTGGGCTCATACTCCGCTATTATTCATAATCCGACTGTGCTACGTTTTGTACCATGAGCCCAAAAATATAGCGGCGCGTACTCCAGGAAATGTTCACAGTTATTTTCACAACTAAGTATTTTATTACTACGGGGATTGTAAAGTTAGTAGATCCTAATGTAGATAACATTATGAATGGGGCGTAACTTTCATGCTTTGAATAAGCCATCCTGGGTTTACCGTAATTACTCCCAAAAGCGGTAAAAGTATTGTTTTCCGAGAATATTTCATATCAAACGTTAAAATGTAAGGGTTTACTGTTAAAAAACACCCAGATAAAAATTCAAAGCTCGAAATATTATTTAGGAAGTGTTGTAAATGTTGGGATATATGAGGACAGTACGCTACACATACGTGATGTATCCGCCACATTTTAAAATGTGCGGAAAGCTCAACTTTTCCGCTGAGAACGGAGGAGGCCGCATTTGAATTATAGAGGAAACGTTGGCAAGCCGTCAGGACCCTAGCAGCGTCTTACACTCGTTACGAATATTATGATTTATGCGGCACCCGCCCGGACCGCCGGCTCCGGTAAACAAGGATGATTTGACACCATTTACCGACAATGTTTTTTGTACAATAAGTAATTTTGGCTTACCGCCGCAGCCCGCACAGCCTCAGACGCGCACAAATAATTGAATAGGCGTGCTCCTGCGTATTGTCATTGTAATAAAATTGCGATAAGGAAAGAAAGCCGCCGCCGTAATTAAAGGTGGAGTTTCCGGCTCACTTTTAATGTTCTATTTAATTGCCGCTTTGATACTGAATTTTGTTGGCGTTCGCGAATTATCTTAAACAGATGTACCTCGTTTGAAGGAACATAAAGTTTTTAGCTAATTGAATACATTGTAATTAGTAGGGTATCAATTTTAATTGAACGCGAACTACTGTTTCATTCTGTCCGACTGTCAACGTGTTGTAACGACCGCGGCTAACAATTTAATAACAACTATTAAAGCTGTACGAAATCACGGACAGCTATTTCTAAATAAGTTCTAATGGAAACGGTTTTCCTTTCAATTATGAAAATTACCCTGTATTGTTAAGTATACAAGCGAGATTTTGTTTTTGCTGGGAATTGTCTATTATCGTTATGTGTATTTAAAGCTAATGCAATGCAGATGTACTTAATTATACAATAATATCATTTGAAGACAATATACTTATTATGTTTTTCTGCGTACATCACACCGTTTGTTATTTGATACGAATCTCTAAATTAAACCCAGTTCAGTTCGTATTCTTTTAATAATGAGTTTATGAAATAAATAAAATATACAATTTGAACTTTAACATGAATCTCCTATTTGCATCTCATAGAGAATGCATACTTTGGGTACTTATTCTCAAATGATAGACATGTTCTTCATTTTAACACCATCAGCCTAGACTTTTCATGATAATGAATAAAACCGGTGACTTTAATCATACATCGCTATTTGATGACATCTCTTTTAAGTAGCTGCCTAACCTGCCTTCAGGTCATCGGTAAATATAATTACAATTGATTAAACTAAACTTGACTGTATAGTCAAGATACCGGATTCTAAGAAAAGCACTTTCACCCTTCTATTAGGTACCGTTTTGTACCGATGAATAATCACATCAATTCCTTAAATGATTTTGCTCTCCCCATGAGACAAATGCAATGAGACAAGTACCTATCTAAAAACACATACAGCGATCCATGTGTCATATATTGGGCGGTGCTCATAGGCCCCTCCAAAGATATATAATCGATTCAACTTTATTTTTCGTACCAAAGGTAAATGCAAATGCGGAGGAATTCTTTCAACGATTCCGAAGAAAATGTTGCTGGTAGCGGCTCAATCAAAAATGTTTACCTACGGACTGAGCAGTGAGCTAGCGCAATATTCCAGCCCCTACCATTACACATTCACGCCGGCGAGTGAGTGCACCTCACTTTAGCGCAATTGAGTTTAACGTTAACGTAAACGTGACGTTTTATAGAGATAAGAGGTTTGGTAATAGAATTCACGTGTCTCGCGACCTTTCTCTAACGAGCTAAATTAGTGTTCAATGTTCGACGTGGGTTACACGGGTATTTGTTCCGTTTGACAGTATTTTACCTTTCCCTTAAAGTAATCTCTTGAGAAAACCTATTTTTTATGTAACGGACCCGCTCTTAAACGACTCTAGTCTTAAATAATTTACCTACGGATTTAGAATCAAGATTGGTTTCATACAAAGTCGTCAATAGTTTTCTATAGTAGGTACGACGAATAAACTCCAATAACAAAGTGCACCCGCAAATCCATTGTTTTCCGAGCAAAAAAGTAGTATTTCGCAGCCTCTGGTCAGGTAAATGCTGTCGTTTCACAAAAAGACGAGCACGTTACATATACATCGGACGGAGAGAATTTTTTGCTGACCGCACGGGAATTGAAACTAACGAAACTTTTAACAGGGCCATTCAGGGATATGACTTTTAGACATAGTATACGTAACTAACTACTTCTAACCACTGGGTAGGTACTGCTTAGTTTGATGACAGTCTAAAGCACTCGAATGATAAAGCAAATACATCAAATAATACAAATTGAAGAGGACAGATGAAAACATCCGTTAAAAAACGAATCATTAGCATTTCAACTCGCTTCCTAAATGGCTATATTATCAAAACAAATGTTGTTTAAAAAGCAGCGTTAATTAAGATAGGTCGTATATCAATAAATCCAGACGACTGATTCCTTGCTAATTGCCAGGTTGCAATGAAGTGCGGAATCAGATGCAAGCGGACGCGACGCGGTGCAAAATGCAAATTCATCGCCGCCCTAACAACAGTGAACGGGCGGACGTAAAAATGTTTACGTAGAACGCTTGACCGCTTTTAATTGTTCTATTTAAATACAGAGAGCTGACATAAACGCTAAAATGCTCCGTTTGCAGATCAAATTACATACATTTTCATCCGCTCCGTGATAATTAAAAACACATTTATATTGGAGCTTTACATGCAATTTGTTTCATGAAACATCATCATCTTTTATCGCATCGCGCTGAAAGATCTCATCTCAGTAGACTATATTCATTTAGGTTTTACTCGTTTCCCGGTTCCCTACTTAAGTAGGTTCTTGTAACATTTACGACATAACTTATTTGGCTGAGCTGACATTTTCAAACATTGTGGTCACGTTCGCGTGTATTAAAATATTATTTTGCTGACGTAAAATATATTCTGTAAAGCATTCACTCCCTAAATGTTACTGCACATAGTAGGTAACATGTTATTCGTCTGCACTTACAAATAGGTAGATATTCTGCAATGTACAAGTTACGCTTTCCCGTGATTCGGAGTCGTGATTGAGGCTACGCAGATATTCTGAATATTTCTAGCGCATTCCGCGTGCAGGTACTACGGTGCATATTGAAAGTCAAGCATGTAGTATAATTAAACGCTTACTCTGCTATTTTGGTGCTACGAATTCGTAAATGTGCGCTGTTCACAACTGACATCGGATTGGGCTCGGAGACGATCTGTATTCGTGAGCGGGGCTCGCAGCCGGGGGCTACGTCGTGCGGACGGGGTGCGAATGCAATCCGGATTTAGTTCAATCAATGCATCCACTCGTCATGTTTACGTAAAATTGAGCAGAATCAATTTTCGTCGGCTCACTTAAAATTCGAACACATTCGCCGATATCCGGCGGCACATGGTACATTTCCTGCTGTCTAGTCAGCAGTTGACTGCACCGCGCCCCTACGCTGCCGGCGGCCGCTCGACCACGGCACGGGAACAGTTTGTGTGCCATTTTTATTTCATCATAATTCCGTTTTCAATTTCTAGCGGGAATGTCGGTGGCGAGATTGGTGCGTAAAACTCGCGTAAACATTCGAGCGTTTGCGGAACGGTTACTCCCGACTGTAACCGGTTTATGCCAGTGTAGAATGTAAAGAGATAAGGTTCTTTATGTGTGTAATCATTTTGTGTTACGACGGACTTCGTCATCCGTGAGTGTTATTAAGGCGCGCCTGTCCTTCCGCCGCTGAGCTTTATGCTCCGCGATTTGAAGAGTTCAAAAACATGTCATATCTTTGTCATCTTTTTGAATGTTGTGTTCTTCCGCTTTCTTGCAAACCTATAATTTTTCACGGATAACATCCATGTTCTTAGTCGTATCATAGAATATTTCAAAAGGACCAGATCGAAAACCCGACTCCATGCTTTTTTGGAAGAGATTCGCCTATAGGTAATCCAGAACTTCACACACAACAGAAACAAAAATCAGAATCAGAATCTTCAACAGAAATGGCGTTTTTCGCGATCGCCCCTCTGAAAACTGAAATCACGGGTTTCAGTCTCGGCATCCGACCGATAATCCCTTCTGAAATAATTTTGTCCCATCAAAACGTTGGAACATAATGGATACCAATTTTATTCTGAAGTAACGACCCGCAGTATAGCACATCGCTTTCTTCTCACTTCGAGCTCAATTTTATCAACGTCGGTATTTACTTTTTACTGGCAGCGCTTACTTTTTCCTATTTTCATCAGAGTTATGCCGCGCAACAGCCATGAATTGGCGCAGTGTGATTACAAATTTAAGCTGTCGCAGCTAATATGAATGACAACGGGTCGCCCTACTCGACATTCATTTCCCTCGGCGCACCTCTCTTATAATAACTTACACGGCAACTTCGCCTTAAGGTATCGACGTGTGCCGACATACATGGCGCGACAGGGAACAACTCACTACACCCTCCTGGACTCCTGAATGCCGTCTAATACATGATGGCATGTCATTTCTACTTGTATTGCGCTTTTTTTCAAAAAGATCAAATAATAGATCGTCGACGTTTCAATCACGCCAGCACATTACTTCGAGCACTCTCACAACAAGCCTTATGATAAGGTAGTTTAATCTCATACAGCTGTTTTATTTTAGACATTGAATGGAGCGAAATTACAGACAGTCTACAATTTTCGGCGCCTCAATTGCCGATCTGCAAACAAATTTATACATATCTGATGAAGGTGCAGACTTTGGCGCCCTATAATCCGGATTCGACCCTTGAATACGAGCGAACGAGCGGGTGGTCGAGGTTTTAGAGTGGCCCTTCAATCAGCCCTTCCTTGCGGGCGTGCGCGGGGCGCGCGGCATCCGCGGTGCCGCGCGGGGGGCGGGGCAGGGCACGAGGACCTTTGAGCTACAGGCTCTTTGACACGAGCCACTGGCGCACTCTTCAAGTAATGATTCATTCTGCTGATGACTGACGCGGCTAATGCGCCAGGTTCCCCCTCTGCGATGTTTGGTTAAGGATTAAGGATTCGCTCGCTGAAAATTAGATTTTACCTTGTCGTCTCTTTTTTAAATTACTTTGTTCCCATTAAATTTACATCGTACATAAAAGGCAAACATTGAAGCATTTTATCGAGGGAGTTTCATTCCCGCTATCAGCTAAGTGTCGACTTTGAATCAACATTGTAATTAAGACTGCTGGCCAGTAACCCAACTTCTGAAAACAGTGCCCCGTGCTTCCTGGTAAAGACGAATAATCCTCAATGAAAATACATCAGAATCATGATGTCAGTTCAGTTACACACGTACTTTAGTAACCAAAATGATATCGCATGATGTCGGTAAAAAAAGCCTTCAAAATCGCATTAGTGTAGTGATGAAAATAGGTTTGACAGTGACGTAACGCGTTCAACAAAATTTACGCTGAATGAATCTTAGCGATGTACGCACCGCTGCGCCACGACAGTGTTCAATGTTGGCAGAATTCACCAATTCTGAAAGACAATAGCGATCCTCCAGCGACAGGGTTGCGCACATAGTTTAAATCCCTAATCGATATTCATATATAATTTAATCCGTCGCTCAAAAGCTCATTGATATCGATAATCGACTGAAAAACAGGGAATGAAAAGTGTCGCCTTGTGCTGAAATTAGTTAAGATGAGCTGCAAGAGTATAATTGCTGTCGGCTCGTCCTGTGAACAATTTATGAAACATTAATTGTTAAACCTACAGAAGAGGAATGTTTCTAATTCAACATGTTTTTCTTCAACGTTTTTTTTTGACAAACTCCTCGGTAATAATTGTTTTAATCTACAAAAAATTCCAATTAAAAGTTTTTTATCTCTCGCAAAGCTTAGGCTCGGTTTGCAGCCAGCGGCCGAGTTGACTCGGATTACATTTTGTTTTTATTTTATTTTCACATTTTATTTACTGACCTCTGACGCTCTATTGTTGATCTTTTGTCGCTGTTTTTTCATTTTCGTAGCATTTTCGTAACACGGGTGCTTTCGACTGTTTCACTAAGTGAATGGCAGCTTCATATTTTCAATATTTCCTGCTTGCCTGAACAGTGGCAGTGAGGGTGCACGTCAATAGAATATAATGTATTCGGTTGATATGAGCTGGGAAGGCGGGTCGTTATCATGTCAAAGAAACTATCGCATTACCCGGACTCAAAAGACTGCGGTTTGTTTGATGTCAGTCATGCACGATAGATCCTACTCAATAAACTGGAATTCTATCATGTTTACTTAAACACATTAAAAACAGCTGTTCTTATAATATTGTTTTCCAAATTTCATAATTTCAAGATTATTATTCTAATAATTTAATGTTAAACTTTTGGTATAAGTACTTGAGGAAAGATAACATTTCAAAAAGTTTCCCTGAATAATTCCTGCGCAGTTATTCGGACGCCACATTGATTCTCGGTATGCTATCAAAGCTAGATAGCTTTATTAATTAATACTAATTCAAGAAGTTTTCTCATAACTTTAAAATACAAAACCGTTTTTAAATAGGTACATGAGATATTGTTCTACTACGAAACGTAAAGCAGCTTCACACGTAATAACACACACAAAACAGAAATAATGGTATATTCCACGCCATTCTACTGTATTCAGTCCACACGACTCCGCTGCATCGCCACCGCATATCAAAGTATAAAACGTCATTCTCCTTAATACATCTCGAATGACGTTGGAGTTTATGTAAATTGTAATACACGCCCGGAATATCTCGGTTCGTGTGAAACTCCGCGGTAATGCAAAAAGCAACTTTTTACTCATTCACACCGTGTACCTATTAACGGGAAGTCCTTTAAAGATATTCCGAGAAGGAAAATAATATCAACTGTGAAGCGAGTCGATGAACAGATTTCCGAATAGAGAGAGCTTTCACTTGTTGTGATTCTGTTACCGCGTAGCTTACCGAATGCTTATTTTCTTTCAAAGTTCTTTAATAACGTGAAGGAAAAGTCCTCGTTTCGATTTAAACTTGACTACGCTCAAATATTCTTTTCTCTATTAGGTTATTTAAATATGTCCATGTTGAAATGTGATCAGATAAAATCTGGGCGCTCGACGTGTTTCCCTATATTTCATTAGGAGTACATTCGGCTTCATGTGGAAAGTATCGTGTTTCGCGTGTCAATGAACACTGGATTTAATATTTCTAGCTATATAATTGTAATTAAAACATCAGCTTTAGAAATTCACCAGTAAATATAATGCTCTTAATTAATACAGCGGTCAAAGTATTAATTTCACCATTAATTTTGAGTAAATGCGCTTCGTTATAATTTAGACAGATATTACGCAGCTTAAATTATATTTATGTTGTTTTTATACTTTTCTAACCACATGTATCTTCGTCTGCCTTAATTGGTATAAACGCGAGTAATATTATGATGTATGGATATGAAAATGAATAGGGTAGCGCAATTTATAATTATTATTTTGATATATTAACACGGAATTCGTTTCTCTATGGAAATCCACCTTAATTACAAATTAATGTAAATTGTGCCTCTTAATGTAGATAAGTTGCGAATATTATCGAAATAGGTTTTTAACAAAGCTTTCTTGTTTTCAGGTACGTACTTGTTTCCGCTTTTCACAGTCTGCTGATCTGGTAAGCAAAATATTTTACTGTCTTATGAAAAGAGCAGCTAATTATGGAGGGTTGAATAAACAACTTTTAGGAAAGCCCAACAATAAAACCGTTTAATGAAAACGTATAAAAGTTCAGATCGTATTTCATTGTTTATTACGACATGATAAAAAGCGATCAGTGTAAGGATGTAATTAATCCTTTGAGCGGGTACACAGTGGCACGGTACAGTTTGTGACAATGGCGGCCGATATCCAGGGGATGAGGATCAAACTTTGTTAACCATTGACATACGCTCCATTGATACCGAGGGATCTACAAGGACAAATTGACCTTATTATTTCGTACGTTCTGAACAATTTGATTTATAAAATATATGGCTTTATCTTTGTACAAAAAATTATAAAAATAAGTTAAATTACAAAGGAAACCATAGCTCGGATTTAAAGGTCAAAGGAGAAATAAAAAAGTCCTAGTTTATGTACATAACACCCTCTGAAAACAGATCTAAGAAAATCAAGCTCAGTGAAACTTACTTTTTTATATGCACTATTAGTCCTAATCTAGTGTAAGATAACTGGTACAAAGAAATATAGGAGCAGTTGTCACCATCGGGTCGGGCGGAAACAGTGCATCCGGCCCTCAGGGACGCCCGGATTTTCTTACAACTCCAACATGCCCGCAGGACACTACCGAAAATACTTTATAAAGGTCCCTCTCACACTTGATATATTGTTACCGGATGTTTTATATCGATTTGTGCTCCATGAATGGGGATAAAATGTAAGAGGAAATATAAAAAGGTAATATTTTAAAGTAAATAAAACGATACTATGGTCCTCCGTTCCGAATGTAGGTACTCTGAATTTATGTGCGTTTGATACTACTAAAATATATTATTTTTACGATACACATCGTAAATCTGGTACTTAGTGTTGTTATAGCATTTTAGAGCCATCAAATACATTATAAAACAAACTTATAACCGTAAAAGTGTTTCCCGACAATGTTCACGTAACTTGGTGAGGTTCTTACAAAGTTGTTGAGCACTAAGAGCACTAAAAGGCGGCAATGCGTTAATCCGACTGGCGATATCGGAAACGCGTTCTCTCGCCTCCAAATATAATATAAATAAGAATCACGTATGTAATAAGGCGGGGCTGGGGCGCATTCCTCACACGTCCGGGGGCTTCCCGGGCTTAGCCGAACTTGGGCCATTACCCACGACCACCGGCGGAGATTTCGTATACGACCTGACGCTCGTCCCGACGTCTACAGCATTTTTAAGTTTGGAGACCAACCAATAAAAATATGTTTTATTAAAAAACTAAACTCATAAATTATTAAAAAGTTTTGTCGTCGCATAAATAAAGTATTTTCTATATTTTAAAATCAAATAAATTAAGCTGAAGGCACACCTAAACATTTTTAAAGTTAATATGAGTAGACAATTCCGCAAACGTCGGCCACTTAGTAGAACGTATGGGCTCGGTATTTTATAGGGAAGTGTACGAGTGACCCAATTAGATTGTTTAATTAGAACGCGCGTCGAACAAAACCATAGTCGTACAACCTACCTGCCGCGACAAGACATTTTGTAACGAACATTTTAGATTGCAGGACGTGCAGGGAGCGTTAACAAGCCATAATCATCACGCTTAACGAACAGATCACAGTATGTTATGAGCGCATCGAAATATATGATTAAAAGCTGCCTATAAACCATATTAGTATAAGTTACAGTTGAATGCAGAATTTACGTAAATACGCGTATCGTGCCCTCTAGTGTATGACATTTTCGTGGAGGTTTCACGAAATCCCATTGGCATGTTCGGGAGTTTTATCTAATCAATAACTATCAATTCATCCTTAAATAGAGGCGAAAATGCCGTCGGTAATAAAATAAACCTATTTAAATATATAAAGATTGCATTAACTTTGGTGTAAATGTCGTCAACGATCCTGAAACCGATTGTAAGTTTTCCTCTAAAATAACTCAAGTCGCTCCATGAAATAGCTTACTTTACAATGGAAGAAGAAACCATCAAAAAGTGTAAAACATATCTGCTCAATTGGCGTTCAAATAAAAGTTATATTGGTTGCTAGCACACGGCAATCAGTGCAGTTTTAGTGGCACGTGCTCCCGGGAACACAGTTTATGTAAATCGTGTGCGGCGGAACAATCTCAATTGAAGGTATTATGCGATAATATTGGAACACTACCCCCACGACGGGGCTATAGCTAGACAATATGCACGTAGATTGCATCACACGCGTGAACATCAATGCGTTTAGCCAATACCGTTACGGTATTAAAGAGCAATGGATAACAAATAAGTCAAAATACTCATATTAGGTTTTAATAACCTTTCGTATTGCGCTAGCCATTTTTCACGATAACTAGTTGCCAACAAATATTAATCAAACCCTTAACGTTATGTAACTTGCAATGAAAACCGTTGGAACTAAACGTTTGAAATATAATTGGATTTTTTAAATTAATTTTCCCATGTAACTTCAAACGAATCGCATTAATAATGTTAGAATAGGAACAGAAAGTAATAACTTTATGCTATTTCTGATAAAGATGTTTAACGGATTGTAGCCATATTTTTTCGTAGCATCCTAACGAGCAGACAAACATCTTACTTTTAGCATTGCAGGTGAATACTGAGATGAAATAGACAGCTTCTTTAAAAAGAAACCTTACACGAAGGCTTTCAACATAAATATTTTCACAGAGACAGCATTTAAAAAATAAAACAAGTTCCAATTTTACTCCGCTTACAGAAAATGCTATTTCGTAGATGGTCTACGTAGCGAGCCGTGACCATCGGTGTACAAACTTGCTTCTTGCTCGATAAAATATATGGCTCCGAATAATATTTTACAAACATATTTAAAACCATAAATATTTCATTAATAATTCTACACGACAGTCTTTATTTTATCCTCGTGTTTGTGTGCTACGGCGTAGCAGTTTGCTACGCTCGCTCTTGTTTGCGTAGACCTTGAGTTTATTTGAATATAACTGGGGTAAATATTAATGTAGTGGGCATTATGGTAACATATTACTGAAATTAGTTTAAAAAGTATTAGTTCGTTAAACGTAGGCGAGTTTCATAGTTCTAACGCGAGGCAAGTTTGAGTGCAATAATTCGGAGTTTATTTGAATATAACTGGGGTAAATATTAATGTAGTGGGCATTATGGTAACATATTACTGAAATTAGTTTAAAAAGTATTAGTTCGTTAAACGTAGGCGAGTTTCATAGTTCTAACGCGAGGCAAGTTTGAGTGCAATAATTCGGAGTTTATTTGAATATAACTGGGGTAAATATTAATGTAGTGGGCATTATGGTAACATATTACTGAAATTAGTTTAAAAAGTATTAGTTCGTTAAACGTAGGCGAGTTTCATAGTTCTAACGCGAGGCAAGTTTGAGTGCAATAATTCGGAGTTTATTTGCGATCTGGCCATTAGCGAGTTAATTATTCAGTGGCGGACAAACTTCGTGCACAACGAGTACGCGCACGTGCCATGCTGATATTGCGCTCTTATTCGCATTCTCATTAATTTTCGGAGCATATTGCCGGCGTCAACTTACAACTACATACTTAAGTTATTATGCAATTAGGGGAACTTGTCCAAATTCCTCTAGTGGTTTATGTTGATTCGACTTTTGAGATACGGATGGTGATTATGCATGATTTAGTATCATCCTGAATATAGGAAGCAATTATAATGACTTTACTTTATGGTATATAAAAATGGTATTCCTTATTGGTATTCCTTAAATGGTATTCCTTAAATGGTATTCTTTGATAAATCGTAAAAAACCATGTCCAATTACCATTTTCTTACCCTATAGCTGCTAACCTCACCGTTACCAGTTTAACCACAAAACGTTGAGGAGGTCAAATTAGTAAGTAGATTTGCACCTACCTCTTGGGAACTGATTAGCCAAACACATAGGTTTCCTATGCAGTAATTCCTTGCCTGAATCTGTGCCCGTATGAAGTGTCCTACAGACAATATAGGGGCCTGGTCTCAAACAGATAAGATAGATAACACAGTTTGAATTGGCAGTTTGAATAAGGCTGTTACCACACCGACTAACATCTCTGAGTATTAGTCGTCATATGTACTGTTACTGATAAGTTTGTAACAACCCCAATAAAACATATTCGTGTGCTACATTACATAATCTATATTCTTCAAGTAAGTATATATTTATCTTGAAAGGGTTAGCGAATACCTAAACTGACTCAGAGAATTGCTTTTAACTTTCTATAGAATAAATATGTTTTTTTTTCTTAAAGCTTTCCTTTGTTAAGACAGAGGTTTTTTGACACTATTTCCTGAACATACTATTCATAGGGCTGATTTCACCAATGAAACTGAATGCTTACTTTATTACTACCTACTTACAAACTTATTTTCTTTGGAATAATGACACTGACAGCTCTTGAACGTAGTTTAGATGTGCTGATCGCGTTCGATTTAATTGGTGAAATCAGCCCTAAGTCTGCGTTTGCTGAATAGGTATCAACTAAAGTCTAATTGAAATTGAAAATAAGCCTCTGCTAACCAAATCCACCGCTTGCCTCAGTTACGATATTGTGCTAATACGTACCTACCTAAACTAGCTACACAAATTCAGACACACTCCGTGCATCGAGTTTACAGCGTTCCCGAGGTTTCACACCAACTCTGCCGACTGCAAGATAATAATTTATTCACATGTAAACTTGTCCTCTCACACAACTTAGATTGGACTTAAACGAGTATGTTGTGCGCTCGTATTATGCTTAATGAAGTTAAACATGTCCCAAGCAGGGAACTTGACGACTAGTCTCGGGTAAATTGCAATGCCACACTAAAATTCTTGTTGAGCCCTCCGACCGACAACATTAACATTAATAATTGATAGCTTTAAGTTATGATGGCGTAGCATACGCCTAGTGGGACAAACCACCTCGCTGAAATATGGACGACTCTAAAATATTCTGAATGAATTTCTGACGTAGGTATAATAAATTGTCCGTGAATTACTCAAAGGCTTTTTATCGTATATTAAATAGTCCCTCGTACGAAGTTCTCTTTTAACTTGTATTAAAGTAAGCTTTTTATCCAATGTTTCGTACAAACACATATCTTAATAAAAGATCCTTTGCAAAGACAAAAAACCTTGCGTCGCGCCGCCTGCTCCGAATCTTTGCACACATCTTTTGCGTCCCTTTTATTAGTATAAAGTTTTTTTATTTTTCATCTTAACTTTTCCCAGTACAGACTTCACTTTGCTTAAAAGATGTGCTAGTCTTTCAAACAGAGTGTACATTAAGTCCTTTCATCGATGAAAATGGAAAGTGAACAAGCGCGTTGTCTGCGACCCTTTAAACATATCACAAGCTCAATGTTAAATCCTATAGGACTAAAGCCCCTGTAAATGTATCAATTGTTTCCGAACTGCCAATAGCAACATGTGGCACACAAATTGAAGGTTTTAATGGCTACTTTAATAGATATAGTTGGTAACCACATCTACGTAACTACATTTGAAGTTAGACGGGCAGCTAAAAGGCCATTACTAGACGGGTCGTATGAATTATTTGTAGTGGTAGCGAGCACGCGACGCGGGTAATCGAGTAAATTATTGTGGTAGCGATACGCTCCTGCCTGCCCCCGCCGGCCTGCCCCCGCCGGCCTGCCCAGTGCCGGGCAAACTGACATTACGACCACATTTCTGCTACAACTTGAACTTCGACATTAGCAGGGTACACTGTTAGGTCTAATAAATTGATACTCTGTGGATATCGAGCGTTAATTCAACTTAATAACTGCATAACTGCTGCGGGTTGATAAAAAAATCATGATTGAATCGATAATAATTCGCAAATAATTCAACTGTAATTTTCAGGTAGGTGCATTGCCAAGGTGTTTAATGAATACGAGGAATCCAAATGTTACATTATTATAAAGTATTCTATGAGAAGGAACTAGGCAACAGTAAAAGTCATCGGAAAATAGTCGAACGAACAAAACGAGTAGGTAGATAGTAATTAATATTTATAGGGAATACTTGTTCTCCTAATTTATGTACTTAGTCATTTACGTTGACCTAGTAGCAACTCCACTTTTGGAAACCAATTATGACTCTCCAAATACTACATATAGTGGGTAATCTAAACTACATACCAGGTATGTGTTTATTGCAAAAAAACCACAGATGTAGACACACACATTGTATAGGTATACACTGGTTTTGCCCTTTCGAAAAAAATCTTGCAACCCTGAACCACGTATGTTTCATATCGCGATACAACTTACAAGCAAAATGTGTTTCAACTATCGTCATCGGGTAACAGTTCCGGTCATATAAACGTGTAGTAATTAAAGATTTAAAGCGCAAGGCGCCGGCGCGACTGGCGCGACTGGCGCGCTAGCCTAGCGTGCTTTACAAAGTATCGCTACTAGGAATACTCGAATGAATGATAATACTCGTCACTTGTCAAAGTCGTGTGTCGCTATCGGGAAACGCTTATAAAGCATGTAATGATGACGGAGACAGTCATTTGTTATGTCGTCGAAGAAAAGGATGTGACAGGAAAATTAGTTAAACTTTGTGAAAAGTACAAAGGAATACAATGATACCGTATGAAAATGTTATAAAAAAGTATCGATGAAACCTGTATTTATGAGAGATATAGACGATTTTCATACGTTTCAAAAACAATATTGCTAAATCACTATCTGACTCATTCTATCTACATCGAAAAACAATAGTTAAAGTCGTTCATATCGTGGACAAGTACACCGGGTGGCTATGACGCTACCCCATATATCAAACTTCACATGAATAGCTACTACGCTACTACAATGCTACACACGTTGTATTGTATTTCACACACGAGCCTGTGTATAAACGACCTCAGTAGGATTACGAACCCCCTTTTTTACTGACTGTACCGAGCGGAGTTAGTTGCTAAGGCTTTTCGCCGCCCGGTTTCAATTAATTCACTTAAGGTACATTAAAACCATTATCTGTAGTAAGCGCGGGAGAGCCACGCAAATTACGTTAATTGTGTAGGCATTATTAGTAAGCAATTTTGATTAGATCCAACAAAGTGCTCGCTAAAACCTGTACAACATAAACTTTGTTATTGGGCTGTTAAAGTCGCGTATAACGAAAAGGATTTTTATTTAAATTCGAATTTATTGTGCTTTCGCTGAACATACGTTGTCTCCACATAAACTCGGCTGAAAAAACGACTCAATAAAACCCAGAAATTTACTGCAGAGGCTGTGTAGTGGAAGTTCACAGTTTGTTATAGGCTTAATACACGCGAAACCTTTCTTGAGGTGACTCAACTAAAGCAAGTTCGTGTCTAGTTGCGGTTGAAACTGTTTCGTCGGGAGAACTGGGACACTCCGCTTTCCTACGTTTTTCCAACGTGATAGAAACAATGATATTGTGGAGATGAAGCTCCACAAAACTGTGTGCTTTACTTATGTTGAGAACTTGGAACACTCTGAAGTTAAACTTTGTATTGCGCTGAAACTATAAATGTTTCAAGGATTCTATATATCAGTACTCTGTTATTATTAACGTTTTCCTCCTTGTGTTAGCTAACTATTTCTATTTATGTATTAGAACAAAAAATGTCACTCACCAATTAAATATATAATTTATTATCAAAACTTAATGATATCTGGTCATTGGAATCACATCGAGAAAAAAAACTCAACTCAAAAAAAAAAGCCAGATGTAGGATTACGACCCTAAAATAGACATCTAAAAATGATTTTACCGAAACGTTTCGTAACATTCTAAAATACACATTCTTTAAGTGTCACTGGAGTGTGAAGTTTTATGAGTATGTCAAAGAGTTTAAAAGCATTTAATTCAAAGGAAATCAAGCGTTGTAAATGTTGTCCCGTAAGAACCGTTTTGTTTACACACATGAAAATTATTTGAACCTAAAGGTGGTTGCGACGCCCAGCCACGTGTGAGCAACACAACGTGCGCATCCCGCACTCCGGCGCTGCCGCGGCTCGTGTTCCCAGCCCGCGCCCGGAACGACCTAACACTTTCATTTACGTTACACAACTCTCGGCTATTTGCTTAATAAACGCTCGTTAAATTAACATACCCACCGAATAGAGGTTCTTTGAGACACATTTAGGCTCGTTGAGCTTTGACTTTTTGTAACACTTCTATGCTTGCGGGCTACTTTTGTTATTCACTGAGCAAGGATTAAAATTGTTTCAACCAACTTTCTCAACATAAGTTGAGAAAGTCGGTTACATTCGTAAAAACTTACTCAAAAGAAGATGTGGTTATAACACACCACTAAATCCCTATATGTGTACCTACCTATAGGTAGGTACACATATAGGGGTACACATATAAATTTTAGGGGTAAGCATTCTGTGCTCGCTATAGCGAGCACAGAATGCTTACCCCTAAAATTTCGCTGTGTCGTGGCAAGTCTACATACAAAGAAACAAGATGAGTTGGAAACAGCCGGTAGACGCGGGAGACGTAACGCATCCGGTACACAAGCACCGGCAAGCGGAAGCCGACTCACCGCGACAATCACGCCAACACGCCATCTTGCCGTATTCACCACAAACCGTTGGCATTTAATGGACTTTGGGGACCACGTTAAAAAGTATTTACCGAGTACTAATACGGATAAAAGCCTCAAATCGCTATTCCAAAAGGGACCCCAGATAAACCAGGACTAACAAGAAAAAATTGCTTTTTTTTTTACAAAGCACCAATTCACAGAATATTGGATACGAAAAGTGCGTAACACAATGTTCTAAGCCAATTAGTTGGTCATTTTTGCAGTGGCACGGCTGTGTTTACGCGGAACCGGCCTAAGCTGGAATAAGCCGGTTATGCCCGGTTCGAATCTAATTAAAGGGCACCGTTTCGTCCAAAATGCTGACAGTTGCCATTTGACGCAATTTTTATTTTATATAGCTGGACCAATCAGAAGGTTAATTGGTTTGCTTTTGGTGGGTTGTTCTGTGGTGATACTCTTTTATCGTTCAACAAAAATAATGTAAGAAGCAAAGTGAAAAGAAAAAGTAGGAATGAATAATTTGATCAAGTAATGCAGCTACCGCAGTCGCTCAAAATGAATACAATTGTTTTGTTTTCCCTCGGTAAATTTATTCGTTGTTTAGAATAATGAAACGGGCGTATTTGCTCAAGGAAATCCATTCTCTTACAATTTAAGACGGAGCTGCCTAATGTGTTGCAATTTTTCGTCTATAATAACAGTATGCAAATTGTATACGGACTCCGTGGTTATGAAGAAAACGCGGCCTTGAGAAACCATTAGCTGATGCTGTTATTAACTTGAAATCATAATTCTACTTTTCATAAATGGATTCTTTACAGGAAAATGCTTAAGAGTTTAAGTAGAGTATTTTGTTGCCACTGTAATCTGTTCGATAAAAATAGAATTTAAAAAATTACCTATAAATTACCTGTTTCAGTACGTTGTATTTTAGATCACATTATTTATCATGGTATCGCTTTCGCTTGTAGCATGATGTACCTACACACGGGCACGCTCCAGCCAACGTACGACATTAAGTAAAAGAGTTTCGTGAGTTGTAATTTAGTAGAAAGCATTGAAATATTCGTGTATAATCTGAATAACATGCCGATATGAACAACGGGGGAATACGGAGGAACGTTAGGGTGTATTTTATCCAATATTAAACGTTCAGGGAACTGCGAGTGGAATATTTTACGAATTACGCGAGGGCTTTTACAATATTCAATAAGATAATAGATGGAAAGAGTCTTCATCAAAATATATGTTTATGATTTAGTAATAAAGCGGCTACACGTGGCCTCTTGAATGTTTTACGACTGACTATGACAGAGTTTGTTTTGACTTTGATTTTATTGAATTCAATCTATAGGACGCCATTACTTATTCGTTGCCGTTGAGGATTAGGTTTCGATTAATATTCCCAGCTTTTCAAGATTGATTTAAGCTTGAATAAGTAATAGATACATGATTCTAACAAAAAACCATAACGCATCCAAAGCACTCTGTTTTACGGTACAAGTACGGATGCATCTTAAAACGTACATATATAAGGTGTAACATAAATAACGCACAACTTCTTAAGGGGTCATTGCACTCATCATTATGAACAACTTTTACTATGGGACCAAACCTGAAATCGCGAAAAAAAAATCTGCTGCTCCCTACATTTATGTTCGCATAACTCGTCAAAATGTAGGGAACAGCAGATTTTTTTTTCGCGATTTCAGGTTTGGTCCCATAGTAAAACTTGTTCATAATGACGAGTACAATGATCCCTTAAGAGGTTGTGTGTTATTTATGTTACACCTTGTATATATACATCCACTATTTCACAATTTGTAGAAGAGATGTCGAATGAAAGTCATACGAGCGATTTTATTAATGTAATAACTCCATCTGGCCGCACCGCACGACATCTCATGTGTACCTCTAGGTATATGTTCGTCTGATAAGAGAGCCTCAATATCTCCTAGACCTTCGTAATGTAATTTTTCGCCTCTCCATTTTCTCATGCCCAAAACTTGGAGCTTTATTGAAATATTGGATATCAAGTACGGTAGAGTTGTTTTTATTATTCAAAAGTTTGCCGGATTCTTGGTCCGGTCGACCAAACTATGTATAAAAGACACATTGAGTTTATTTTGATTTTTACCCTGAACGAAATTGGTTTAACATAAAAGAAAAAGATAGGGTAATATTGACTGTGTCACGGAGAACGGAAAATTCGGTCACGCCTCGCGACGTGTGATATGAAATTCTTTTTTTATTTTCCATTGCTTTAGTTTACAAGTCAACGTTTACCTGTCATGGATAAACTGCGCTATGAGCGGATGATGTTTTTCTTTCCCTTTATAAATATTTATACGTTTAGCAAGCATGAATTAAATACATTTAGGCAAATTAATTTCCGAATAGTTAAACAAGTTAAACATAGTAAAAACGTAATAAATTAATGAAAACCCTGTATTAATTTATTTTAATTATAACAGACTTAAACTACTTTACAAAATAAATCATCAACAAGCCTTCCTAATCTAGTTGTCTCAATATATTTTCATACTTTGTGAAATAGGCAGTGAACAGACAAGACTTAAAATCCAACTCAATTAATAAGGATGATAAAATACCAAAGCAGTTACTTAGGAATATTAACCATAGAAAGGATACATTAATTGTCAGTAAAGTCCTGTGCGAACCACTCCTTAGAGTCGCGTGAGTGAAATGCTTGAAACATTTGCAAACACACATTGTGGTGTATCTGGTGCCCTTTACTTAGACTAATATCTCCCCATTACAATATTGTTTGTCACATTATGCAATGCAATTAAATTTAATTATTAGCAAATATATGAAAGTACCATCCTTAACACACTGACAAAGGACGATTCTTTAGGAATCAAGCAGTCCTACTTGCCTGCGTACCTGTACCTTCATACAGGTGCTGAACAAATCATAGATTAACTTGAACAAATTCATACTTTCTTATTATGCCTATCCCCAGGGTCTCTAGGTTTTTACTAAATCTTCTCTAGTAATACCGTAACTTTAAAGCGATTTTGTAACTTCCCATAATATACTTCGTACCTATCACTAATGCCCAAGACATCAAGGGTATTAACTACATACATGTATATGTAGCGACAAATTCCCGTGTGTGTTGATTTGTAACAGTAATAATATGTAGATACTGGGAATGCATAACTTGCGGCTAACATGCAACCGCGCGAAACTCGACGCCGGCACGCGTATCGATATCCTTTCCCATCGCTAATGCAGCTAGACTTGATTTAGTAATCTATACTAATATAATAAAACTAAGGGCCTGTCTGTATGCTTGAACAGATTTTACCGTAGCAGGTTTGTGTAAACTCTTGTTTGTGTTGAAACAACGTTGCGCAAGTGATGGATCTATTTTTGAATTTAAATTGGAAGTAAGAAAAACAACTGAATAACTTTAAGAACTTCAAACTGTTACGTAAAAGCCTCACAAACGTGATTGTTCTAAAATAAACTGTGCAAATAACTGTTGCGTAAAGTATTTGTAACCTGCTGAAGCCGGAAAAAGACTCCAATTAAAAAAAAGGTGAACAATAAGCTGTTTAACGTAACTAGTTATGGCGAAATTAAAGCCTTAAAACCAAACAGATTTCATCGGTAGGCGGTACTAGGAAAACGCAGGAGTGAAGAAGATTATGTAACTAAAATACAACATTAAATATTTTGCACATACGCAGATAAACAACGTACCAAGTTGTTAAGTAACCGAGTCTCCAAATTAGAAGACAAAACATAAACAACAAGTAAGTGGGTAGCAGACGAGACAAATTTCACCGCATGCCTCGGAGTAAACCACTCAAGTAGTGAAAAATTTTCTTGCTTTTATTCCTAGACGGGTGACACTCGATCGCTTACGGCGCGCGGTGTCACTTCGCCGCCCCGCTTGATTTATGCGACCAATATGGCGGCCGCTGTCACTCGCCGACCGGCGACCGATATCGAACCGCTCGTATCATCTAACGCAATATACTTGACCAGATTTTGATATAAAAAGAAAATTACAAAAGTAAATTGTCTTGCTGAGCTCTCAATTTACCAACCCAATAGATGTGGGTGTTTTATTTACAGAAGGAGGAAATATTCAAGCAGAGGCAATCCTGCTTAATCTTGGCATTAGGAGCTATCCCGTAATTCACTCGACTGAATTTTTCAATTCGTTTTCGTTGAAGCCTTACTTTCTTACGTTTAATATTATACCCTCCGTATACATGTAGATAGAGTTCGCTGGTGTGTATCAGGCGTATCATTTTATAACTTGTACTGTGACTTTTTAGGCCCTTTCTTTTACTCATTTTTATTCTGATATTGTAGATGGGAAAATGTGAAAATAAGGAAATAAAATAACACAAAGCGTCATCACTTTTCAATTGAAGTTGAAGAACTTTAGAACGGCTATCAGGATTCGTGGCGCTCACAAAAGGATCGCTCATAAAAATACTCGTAGATCTCAACAGGGAGTCGTCCATAAGCACGACAATATCAAGTAGGCGGCTACGGGCGACACCTCGAGCTCGTCTCGTCTGTTGCCGCTAAGTAGGTCGAATAATGTGACGAGCTCGCCAGGAGTGCACTCCGGACCCTTCAACCGCTTGAAGTGCTCTCCTCCGCGATCCTCCATACTAAAATCGCTTGATTTGACATGATTTTAAATACCGATATCAAGGTACAGGTACGAACCCCCTCGGTTTTACAAAAAATATACCAAAAGCTCATTGCAGTGCAGCTCGTAGCCAAATCATGTATTACTAAAACATTTCAATAACAAAATTTGTTCCGTGACTGTGGATATTCTACGATGACAGAGGTTGAGAACCGACTTGATCGCGTGCTATTATTTTCATAAATTCATGACAGCTCCTTTGATATGAGCACGGAACTACTGTATTGAAAAATAAACATCAAAAACTAATCTTAATAAGAAGGTAACGTGTACATTATTGATTCGTAGAAAATAAATACGACAGAACATGGGGGATTTTTCCACGAAAGATTTACCCAACAAATCTAGGGCTGAATACCGAATCACTACAAGACATCTAAATCAATAACGTATCAGTTGCACGGTTTACTGGAAACTAGGTAATCGATTGGGGATTTCATAGGAAGTGTTGGAAAGAAAAGGTACCTACGATTAAATCAGGGTTTCATTATACCCAGCGCATAACGATATTAGTCAATTTAACGTAACGTATTAGATACGAGTAAATCCCGGCTTTGTAAAACTCAGACAATTTTTTTGTAACATAAAGACAATGTATCCCACGGAAAGTACTTACACGACACGCGGTGTTAGGGAGCCGTGTGTATTAACCACAAGGGGGCGACTGTCACGCTAGTTCGACGTGCGCATCGCTCACGCGCTCCGACGGACCGACTGAATTGAGAAATTGAAACGCGTATCTAATCACAAAAACCTCACCAATATCAATGTTGATCGTTTCCAATGTACGCCCCTTATAGTAAATCATAAAGCTACGTGTAACCGGCGCTGTAGCAGTCTTCAGAATCAAATCAGGATTCCACCTTAAAGGAACACGTACCCATTTAAAGCTCACACCCTCTGAATTTAATTGTCGGTCGCTTCTAGAACGACATGCGGTAGGAATGTTAAAATAATTTTAGCCATTTTCGATGTTCCTCTCAATTTCACAGACACGACTCGCCTAAGACGATTATTTAGAAAGCTTGATAAATTGGACCCGAAATCGATTTATTGCAAAGTCGCGTTTAAACGAAAATGAAAAATTCGCAAAATCTGGTGGAATCTCAGCCTTTTCATCAATCAGTACAATGAATTCGAAACTGACAGGGAGCGGCCTCTATTATTTTCGAATCATGGCATATTTTTACGCGATAAATACCTACTGTTTCATTCGAGTCATCGCAGAAGCTTTGCAGAAATATGTCGGAGGCTTTCGTCTTTTTCATTGTTCAGCAAATAAGCCTAGTGGGTGGACAAAGGCGGCGTGTCGTGACGACAAGCACGTAAGGGCCCGCTTCCGCCGCGCCAGCACACTCAGGCCGCGGGCTCGAGCCACCTCGAGCCTTGAGCCCGAGACTCGAGCCGCCTCGAGTGCCTGTCGAGCCGAGCGCTGACGAAGCCCACCGAATAGCTGAGATTATTACGCTATGCAGCCGCTACAAAATAGGATGCTACGGATTATGCAGTCGTATTGCCCAAATTGCTGCAGCTGTACGTGCGTTGAACATATTAATATTATGCACTTACATTACGTCCAACGAGATCGCACACACTTACAATATAGTTAGGTACTTAGAGCAATGCAAGTTGAGTTACAAGTAGTCATTTCATTCTGTGCATTTATATCCTGTTCGGTACAGGTAGGTAGGTACTTACGCAGAAAACTCGCTGTAAAATTAGAGTGTGCTGTAAAAACAATCCAAATAACTGTGCAGCTAACGAATTTAAAAATTCCTCGTGTTGCAATGGAAATTTAATATTCAATTTGAAGTGAATATAACTCGGTGGCGCGACAATCTGGCCGAGCAAAAAGTTCTATTCAACATTTGTAATTAGACGCCACACAGTCGGAAACAGAAACTCGTGGATCTTATGTGTGCGCTAGAAATTTACAGAGCCCTCTGATTATGAGGATTTTAGTGTTACATTTCGAAATCACAAGATTTTTGGTTCGTTGTGTTGATTAAATGCAAATAAAAAGTGTGTGTGAAGTTCCTAAAGAATTTCCGTGGACTCAGTTTGTGTTAAAACAAGAAATCAGCGAAAATAATATCACCATTTTTAAAAATTCTGTGTAAGCTATTACTGCCGACAAAAAGCTTTTAAGGACCCGACCCAATATTATGCGATTAAAATTCAAAATGAGTTCTATTCCAAACTTTATTCATCGCAGTAAAGTTCTTAATCTAGCAGACACTGGCACGTTGTGAATGGAATTCTTTGAGCATGAAGATCCATCTTATGCATTTTTGCATTAAGTCACCATCCGCTTTCTAGGCTACACGCCATTGAAACCGTGCCTTGATACCGATTCTTCTTCTTCGGTTATTTTTCTTTTAGCTTTGAAAAGTAGGTATCATAGGATTATTATCTAATATGAAAATAACGATGTTTCCGTTAACATTCCGTGCTAAGAAAGATGGAACTTTCATGTTTCTCGATATCGTTACATTACATCACTAGGATTGTCAAATGTAGTTCAAATATAGAATGAAAGAAATACCCTTGCCAGTAGCTATCAGTCATATTGTCAATAACGAACAAGGCAACTGAAATCGTAATTCTATTACTTTAGCTGTAACTGTAAGCACAGTTCGTCTGTTCTTTTTTCACTTTATAATATTCAGTATTAGATCGTTGCAGGTAGACTAGTGCACACACATGTCAGGACGCGCAGGCCGCCGGAGAAAATAACTCAATTAAGTTTAACATTCAAGAGTTCCGGACGCGAATAAATGCAGTTATCACAATTATCTCATGTCAGTGGAAACTAACGAGGTTCACCGACACTCGGTTACTGGCCCTTTTTTGGAATTTTGCTATGACTGTTATTAGCTTTTCCAGATTGCGTCAATAACTAACCGGTTATCATTTGCATCGTGCGTTTCATGGTAAATTCAAAGAATACCTGATCTAAAAATGTGGGGTGCGTATCGGAGTATTCAGCCGACTATTATTCTCGCAGAATACTATTTAGCCATTTATTTCGAGGAAGTAAGAAATTATGCTTCCTTGGGAATAGATTATATTAATTCGCGATGACTGTCTTTGAAAAAGAGAGTGGTTGAAGTCGTGGGTAGTGTGCGGCGCCACGCTGAGCGTCGCAGGGTTCCGCAGCCAACACGCTCGCTAATGGAGGGCCCGGCAGCGCGCTGGGGGGCTATTACACACGCCTCTTATCGAACATTGACTTTCTTAATAACGAAAAATTAAGCCTTCTCTCGAACATAGTTATACGTCAGGATACAATTTTAGAAAAGATTCTCGGACTTTTTGCCGCAGACGGGACTTATAACTGTTGGTAGAAGTCTTAATCCGAGCTTTAATAGAATAAAGCTGAGTCCGAGTACTAGTACTGGTAATATCTGTGATAAGTGTTGAACTCTAATGAATAAAAGAGGTAAAGGTCAAGAGTTTCGTACCGAAATAAAAACATTAAGAAGGTATTGCTACTATTCTGTTGTTGTTTGCTATTGCTATTTCCTATCTACTTTACCAAGAGTACTCCAAGTGTGATCGGGTCAAAGGTTCGAATCAAATCAAAACTTATGAACTTATGGCAATAGTGTCCACAACTTTTTTTTCTGTAGAGGAAGGACGTCCTAATTCTATTAAAGTTAGTTTACCCCGATCCGCGACAAGTACAAACATCTACATTCCGTCAAGTGAAATACACTTGAGTCACCACAAACTGACGGCGAAACTTCCGAGATCGACGTGTCGACTAACAACTGTTCGCGAACAAACTACAAACAATTATACACCCTACGTTACAACTTTAGAGCATCAAATCGTTTAAAGCGAGTAGTTATTTAATTCTTTGACAACGATGTTTCACAGCCACTTAAAACTTTTGAGTGAATAACAAATCTTCTCCGAAAAGTCTATTCGACAAAGTTATACTGTTAAATTGTTTGTCGGTAGACAGAGAAGGTCTTTTAAAAAGTTAAAGGTTGAGAGAGCATGTAAAGGGATCAGGTGGGCGCCGCGCCGGCAGGGAGCCGTTCGCCGAGCGCCGGTGTCGGGCCGCTGCATTATCACGCTTTGTTTGCGTAAACGATTAAAAAGCCACGATAAAGTTAATCGGTTTTATCGTTACAGTTCGTCTAATTTTATAAACCTCCGGTGGATAATATCGTTTAAAATACATGGGAAAGGTTTAAATATCTCCAATGTTCGGTCTTCCTTTGAAAATTCTATAGGTACTGAAAAAACTCATAAACTCTGTGGTACATTATATCGTAGCATCCACAAATTTAATAAAAAATAATATTATCTTAACGAATATATCAGTTCAACCCTTTTAACATCAAAAGCTCGAACAACGCCAACTTGAATGAACCATAGCATTGGGGAAACGTGTCGAAGTGGCAACTTGACAAAAAGGTTTCAGTGATTGATGTCCTTCCCCCTTCTTCTCTGACTAACCAACTATAATATACGCCGCAGAAATATACTTGCGCACGTAATGCCGAAAAGATTTTTGTATTGTAGGTAGGTACATACATATATAACGTTTCAATCGTATTAAAATCTAATAAATGATATCAAACGTGGTTTGGTGACGAGAGAGCAAAAGTAAAATAAGCTTTATTCATACGTTTTCCTGCTCTTTATTGTAAACATTGAGGGAAAAGGTTAATTAATCTCCAGTTTGCCATGAAAGAGGCCGTTTATAAATATCACACCAAACACAATAAATGCGATTACTTTGGTTTCCAGAAATATATTTCATGAATGCGGCGCGTAGCAATTTGGCGTTACGTAACTACGAGTGTTATAAGTTAGAAGATTTTAATGTAACCTTCCTGGCTTGAACTGTAGGTGAGCTTGTATTTGATATGTAGGGATAAGAATGTTCAGTCTTGTAATCAATCTTTCTTTCTAAATTAACTAATACTTACTACAGAGTTTCCTGCACTAGCATTACCTTCTCTTAACAATTAGAGCTCGAAAATTACTTCCCCGACGAAAACCATGCGACCGCTGATAAAACTTGTCAGCATGTAAACTAACCGTACACGAGAAAAGAAACAAATAGTGTATTTATTTAATTACTAGCGCAGCGGTTGACAAATCCATTTACCACGAGACTCGGTATTATCTTTTGTTGTCTGCGTCTGAGACCAATCAATTACTCTGCAGTCGCCAGTGGGGAGTTGATTACTACTCCACTACTGATGTAGACTTAACGATATTGTCCAAACGCATCAGTGTACGGGTATCATTGCGATTACGTCTTTAGTATTCATCGGGCGGCTGTTTCGCATACGAGTGTAGATTATCAATGTACTCCGTTCAGTAGTAGGGCACGTATTTATCTGATGCTATTTGTATCACGAAATGTAATCGATAAGGAAATGATACAAATACCTTTTTATTGATTTAGTTTGACTTTATTCGTAACACGCCCGGACTGCCTCGTTGTTCTAGTGGTCGCAAGCGCTACTGCTGAGCATGATGTCCTGGGTTCGATTCCCAGGTCGGGCAAAAAAGTATTATTGGGTTTTTCTATCTGGAATTTCTCAGTAACAGCCTGGATTCTGGATTTGTGCCCGGTAGATGGCAATAGGCTCGCCCCCTATTACATGGGCCTTAAACATAACTGGCGAAATGTGGGTGTACTATAGGTACACCTCTGCCTAACGCTTCGGGGAAACAAGGCGTGATGTTATGCATGCTATGTTTATTCGTAACAAATAGAAAAAATAAAAAAGTAACGGAGTATTTCACTGAAGTGTTATTTTCCAAGCTACTGCATAAATTCTCACTGGCAGCTTCTATGCATTGTGGTGTGGATTCCTGCTCCGTAGCTTACCGTCCTTCATTGGATAATGTTGCACCATGATCGTTTCTACAATGTTATCCACATAAGTAATTTATGTAGCAAGCAGCAAACAAATTTCATACACAAATAATTTTTCATTTTATTTATACATGTTTAGGAACAAATTTATCTCCTTGTCACAGTTCATAAAATAAACTTCAATTGAAAAGGCGCCAAAAGATCCCTTATCACGGATACAGCCGCTTTGAATAACGATCCAAAGTGTAACCCCATCGCGGCGGTTCTTTGATGTCCTTTAATTATAAAAGTTTTTCTCGTAAAGCTTTTACAAGTCGCTGAGAAGCACTGCACACAACCCGAGGAGAAACCACCGACTTACGATTATATTACTAAACTCGCTCACGACACAATGCCATTCTAGTTTAGAAAAATGTTTTTCACGCTTTTTTTGTCCACATTTTTGTAACTTACCCACTGTTATACAAGTTACAGCAGGTATTTGTAATAAATATTATCAGAAAGAGATAAATGAAAACTATTTTTAAAATGAATATAAACTGGTTTCAAGTTTGTCTGTTGCTTTTCAGGAAGTCAATTTTCCACTAGCGTAGCTTTCATACGTATTTTCACGTTCTCGTCTGTTTCCCAGTCAGTTAAAGAAAACAGTACCTACAACGAGAATTTATGTTGTTGAATCTATTTTACATTCACATTGTCTTTGGCATCACGTCCCGTCGAACTGCGTAAAGTTCGTTTGTCAGAGTCTTACATTTTACCATAAATTCTCGAACGACACTTTCTAGACTGGTTGTCGCAAGTATGCCAAAAATGCGGGCGATTCCTACCTACTTGCCAGTTTACAAAGCGGAGGGTTCATAGTAGGTACCTACGTAATAATGTCCGCGCCAAGCTTTGGTACTATTCTTTGTAATTAGCTGTTGAGCTCGGCATTACAGCGCTGACTTCTGTCACTTGGTTTTTTGGCGTATATAATTGTGGTCGGTTTCCCTTTTCTCTACGTTCCATTGTGTTTATTCTTTCTTTTAAAATCAAGATGAATCCCAACGTAAAAATCCTAATAGAACGCGTAGAAAAGAAGAATTATACATACATCAACATTTCTTCGACTCAACATTTCTTCAATTTCTTTTACTCCTATTTTCAGAATGTACATTGGAATTTTATCGGGCGATTCCTATTCCTTTTTCAAACGTTGAATTATTTATTGGACATTATATCTAGTATTACTATTTGTTTCAACTAAGTACACAAAATACATGAGCTACGTAATCGCAATGGGTTTGTTCATAATATATTCATCGTTGTATTCAAATAAAGGGTAAAAGAAAATAGAGTTGTGGGCAGCAGCAAAGTAGGGCGCGGTGGGCCGGCGTATCGATCAGCCGCTAAAACAAGCTCGACGGCGACGTCTGTCTAGCCATTGCCTAGCACACCCTATACAAAGCCTACATCACCTGCGACTCTATGTGTTCCTGGTACAATGACCCAGTAAAACGATTCCGGGACATGTTGATTGAAACTTGAAATAGCTTGTGTTTTATGGAATTGGATTGGAAAGGGCAGAGTTACGAGTGGACTCGGTGGAGTAGTTACGTTCAGATCAAATAGTTATTCACTATTGTTTAAATAAAAACTTGTGGGAATTAAATCACCCGACTGTTTGATTTAGGGAATATTGGTTAGGGTTTCATTAGCATTTTCATTTCGATGTAAAAAAGGGTCTTTTAGGTATTTAACAGTTAGAATAGAAGAGGATTGTTGTCTTGAAATTCGATCACACTTTATGAAGCAATGGTAAGGGATATGTTAACTATTATAGTAATTAATGCCATGAATATAAGAATACGAGTGAACAAAGTTAATTTATTAAATTCTAAAATCGTGGAACTGCAAAACAAAACTCGTAGGTAATGAATTAATCATTCATTTTACAATGAAGAACACTTAATGGAAACATGATCGTGCTTCATAACTATTTGATTCTCATTTGCCGTTGGTAAATGGAAAAATGAAATAAACCCCAAAAGTCTCGAATTACTAATCGATGACGTGGATTTGTTTTACTTCCGAACTGAATCTCCCTCATTATTGTCCAATGTTATGAATCACTCTAGATAAACGTTTCAACACAAAGTAAATCAAATGTCGAGTCGAGAGCAACGCGTCGAAAGCTTTTATTTAACATACTATTTATTTAGCGTTTTATTTCCGTTCATAATGTACATGTTAAGCGAACGTTAATCGTTCATTTTGTTTACAAAATCGCGACTCATCTAATTTAATGTAACTTTCAGCTATAACTAATGTAGTGTAGTAAATACGAACGATGGGCCTATAAAAATCAGCAAGCAGTGATATCAGTCACCGACATTTCGTGCAGAATTTACCAGAATACTTTTAGGTGCTGGCCTGAGTATCTCGTTTCCCGTGTCCCAACAAAAGTGACAATACTATCAATGAGAAGTGTCGTCGCGGGCCGTGTCGGCCATCATTGTGAACGTTACAAACATTCCGACAACTGCGGTCACGTTTATTTCTCTGTAATGAACTGTTAGTGGTATAACCATTCGTATTGCAAGCGTTTTCTTACAGCTTTACCGCTGTCATGAATGTCTCTATGCACTTAGGTCGTCCATTAAGGCCAATGCAACGTTCACTGACGGAACGCGATCGTAAAACCTTTATAACATCCTTCCAGCACTTGTAAAGCGTTTTGAGAGTCTTCGTCGTTTTATGCGACCTCACATTACCCCGCACTATCTCCACTTTTTTGGTGCCTCAGTGTGATCATACAGTCGTCGCTAAGTAGACAAGTTTGTACATAAAGACGTCTGTACTGGATATCGCGAGCGCTCGCTATAAATGAAAGTATTTTAAAGTTACGCCTCGTTAGTCTACCCGCTTAGAAGGAGATCTTATCTTTGACTGTAGCCGAGCACTTGTTACTTTATATTTGTCGCTGGAACTTAAAACCTTTTCCTATACTTCTGTAAGTCTGAAACAGGACGAATGCAAATTATGTTTAAAGTTGACGTCCAAATAGCATGCTAATGAATCAAATAATAAAACGATACAATGCAGTTGTTGGGTACAAACCGCACGAATTATAGAGCATCTTAAAGCATTTAGTGTTGCTATTTGTACGATGCACAAGTAAACGAATTAGGACAACAAACCAATGTCGGGCTGCCGGCGGGCGCCGCGCCAAGACGCCATAGCTCTACACTTGACATATTCCGCCGGAATCCTCGGCTTATACCGTTTTAAGACTATGCAACTACTAAAAAGTGCAGGATTTTGTGAATGAGCGCTTATTAGAGGTCGTGATTTGCCAGCCCCAGAGATAAGTTTAATCAGAGTGCCATTAAGTTTTACTGCTTCGCCGGGTGCATACGGTTTATGGCGGGTTGGGGCGACATTGTCAACAGATCTTGCGACGCTCTTTACGGCTGCTGAAACGTTGCTTTAACGGTTTTATAGTTTTCGTCGTTTCGTCTCGCTGGCGGTCACAGCGCCCTTAATAGCCGAAGCTAAGTGCCCGCTCGGGGCTTCGTTGCCCTCAAGAATGTCTGTTTTTCTTTCATACACACTGAGATTTCCATCTTCAGTATCGTAAAGAATTTTATTTTTTTTGCTTTTATACTTCTAGCGCTTTTGCTGCATTTCAATTCCTACATTTCAAATTTCGATGAGACGAGAAACTTTCCATAGTTTTCACTTGAAATATTTATATTACGACATCAAAGGTTACCCTCATACATACGTAAATAACGATAGGTGTTGATTGAAATCACATGGAAAACTAGTTAAGCAAGTAAATATTCACGCCCACGTACTGAACGTATCGCTATCAAACGGCACAGTTCTGAGGATTCACTCTCCGGTGACGCCGCCTTCGCCTCGCTATTAGTTACATGTGCATTGCCGAACTGTAAGTCTTCTTTAATTAAACGGCGGTGCAGTGACGCAAAGCGCAATCACGGCACGCGGTGACGCATGTCGGCGACGGCGACGGGCTGCAGCCTCACGTCAACTGCAAGCCTCCGAATATTAATTTGTAGCAACTAATTAATTAATAACATGTGAACACTTCGCCATTAATCAGAACGGTCACGTTTGTCGCGAGGCGCACGGACTCACAGCACACTTCTAAGAAACTGATTGGAGCTTCGACTACGCAAATTGATTTTATTTACTTGACTTGTAGTTCATTTACTTGCTTCTTCACATAGGAGCATCGAACGGCTTCACGACTCGACTTGCCTTATTGAATTTTAAAAGCTTTGACCTTTTTATCTATTATGCAGACGCTTTTCAACATGACTAATGTATCAGTACCTACCTATATCATTCGAAAAGTCCTTCACAATAACAACGATGAAATATCATTATAGTAGCAAACTTTACAATAGCCTAACAATATATTGAGTACCTCTACAGCCTTAAAGTTAACCGAACATTGTAATTACTTTGGAAATCTGTCTTAGTTTAGTTTACACAAAGCAATTTAATGGTCAATTGTTTAGCTATTAATTTATGCGGCAATCCTTTTTTTAACCAGTTGTTAGTGAAGCTCCATGTTAAACATGGTTTAAAACATGAATCAGTAAGATATCCATGCCGCCCAGCGCCACGCAGTTACTCGAGGAATCTCAAATTCCACTTGCACGATTGTTCTTAAACTTAGTTGTAAAGTTTAACTTTCAAAGCGAGTACGATGCTACTACTATCTTTGTGTTTTATTGTATTTCACATTTTAAACACGTTACTCTGAATCAGTATCAAACTCAAACTTAACTTTTTGTCACAATTTACAACTTATCATTCGTAACTGCGTGATTGTCAACATTACGGCAGAATTTATTGCTCTTCCAACACCAAGGGATCCCCGTATCTATTATGTAGATAGTCGTTGATGAGTTGGACGCAAATAAAACAAACTATCGCATAATATCCTCACGTAAGGGTAGTTATGACGTTTCACAACGCAACAAGTAGAGGCGCCAGCCAGCCGCCGACGTGGGGCTGCGAAAGGAATTTCAATCTGGTCGTGATGAGCTGAGCAAAGGCGCAAATTACACACGAGCGACCGTCTTTTATTACCCTTAACGTGCTTTCTCGAATATTTGAGAAGTTCGTTTGTGGGCGGGTCGCGGGAATTTACTGCAGTTCACTTAGTTACGGAGTAAGTAGGTTTTGGAAAACATGCAGTCGTTGAAACTCTTAATAGTTTATTACTTTTAAGATTTCTGCAGACCTCTACTTATAAATTGTTACTGTCAGAATTACACGCTGCAAAATTAAGAAAAATATCTCAATATTAGACTTTACTAACTTAAACTTATGAAAAACCAAAGGCATACTGCCAAGCCTTCTCAACCGCCATATTTATGTGAACAATACTTCTGAAAACTAATAGTAGAGACGTGTTTAACGACATTATATCTAATATGTAGATAGAGACATAACAATTGAGTGTGCTTAGTGAAAGAGTCGATATTGTTTGGTTGGAACGTAAATACTGAGCGGCGTGGTGCGCAACAAGTAGGGCGACGCCTCGGCGCCATCACATATTGGAATTAGTCAACCAACCTTTATGGATAACGTTGAAGAAAATTCAAATAACGTAAAACTCTTTGGATGAAAATATACGTGGAAATACCAACAAAAATTGCGGCATTATGGCCACAGTTTACAATATCAATCATGTTTATTAAAATTTTAACAGTTAGAAATTATTGGTTTGATATGATTTGACAGTTTTTGATTAAACTTTCTTGATCTTGGACTTGGGTTTTAATAAAAAGTTTTGACTTAAATACGATTGACCTGTGATTGTAAGGTGCTACGAGTGCTACGACGCTACGTAAATGCTACGAAGGTGCTACGAAAGTTGCTTATTGAAGGAAAAGGTTTATGTAAACAATATTAAACGAAACACACTAGAATCATTAATCTTACAATAGTCCTTAAATACATATTTCACTCAATATATTTTTATTTATTAACAAAATATATCGAAATCGAATCATATAAGTATACGAAAACAACATTAAATGCGCTAATCGAAAATAGGATCTATCCTCGTTTTCATTATTTTACCGTTTCACATTATGCTATAGTATAAAATAAACACAGGCAGATTTCCTTGTTAAGTTTTTTTTTTTTGTATTAAGCAGATTACGCTGGCAAAATCTCCATAATACGTTATTCCATCCCTTAAGTTAAAAAAAAATATTATCCAGAATCGTTCGTTGTATCGCAGTCGGAAAATGAAGACCCACGAGCTCGTTCCTTCGAGACGCTATTCATACACGTAAAGAGACAAATTCCGCGAATTTATAATATGAGGTAAATCCACGAGTTACTTCGCTTCCGATTAAATTTCAAAGTAGATAAACTGGTAATATGGAGACTAAATAGTGTAAGTAAAATGTTTACTTACACGTTTAAAGGAAAACTCCCCTTTCTTAGAAGCCGTGAATTAAGCCGAATTAGTGAAACTACCAATAAATAACAATTACATCCAATAACTGTCATCAATTCATAAGTTTGATGGTCCTACACAGCGCCACTACTATCGCGTATCACCAAACATAGCTATTGTATTGAATCCGCTATCTATATTATACGAACTATATTATACGAGCTATATTTTACGAACTAAATAAAGTACAAACTAAACAATAACGTTTCCGCTGAAAATATTTATCTTAACGCCGATATCCGACACGTGTTCTCAGTGCCGACCGTCGGTGCAGCGTCGCAACTAAATAGATATGAATTACCATTACTGGCATAACAAGGCCACAGTCCGGCCGCCGCACACCTACGACGACGTACGAAGTACCTCGAACTCTCTCAGGGGCGCGCCCTAATAGCAGCAGTCCACTTCCGCTTTATTAAATTTCTTCGCAAATACACTTTTATTGTCGACGGCCAACGATCTTTGTAAAGGACATCGTTGTCTTCACTCGTTTGTATCGTATGCAAATAGTGGAACAAATGGGGGCCGCTCTTACTACGTTTTATGATTTTTATGGACGAGACGGAGTACTCACATAAAATACAATGCAAAGAATGCTCTCGAGCAAAAATATTCATGTCGACACAGTCAGTCCACAAATGCAGTCAAATGTTTTTGTTTCATAAATGAATAAATAATGAGGCGGCATTAAACGTTCATGGTAATTCTGCGCTCCATTTTATAACGTATAACGAGATGTGAAACTGTAACAATATTGTCACAATTAATTATGAATACAATATGTTATCTGCAAGCATTTAAAACACATTATGTGTATTTGTACCTTGCATTGTGTAGCGTGCTACGACACACCGGGTACACAGAATTGATAAAACCTTCCGGTTTGTAACGCAGACGCAGTGAAGAAGGGATAATAATTAGTTTGATCGTGTACATAACTTAGTAGAGTCAACAATTTACTATGTACAGTACGACACAACTTAGATGTAGCATAAATTTGAAAATGTGCATTCATTCACTTCAATTTTACGAATGTATTTGGTTATATGACTACAAGTTATTGCGGTTGCGTAAAGAATATTTTCGCCTAAAGCAGTAATAAAGATTGGTGATTTTGAAGGCGCACTCAGTTCAGATGGTGATCGGTTTTACGAATTTTGCCGATGCTACATCGAAGTTGTGTCGTACTGTACATAAGTCTATCGTGTGATGCCTCTTCACGCCAACTTATGGCTTCCTAATGAAGTTGTCGCGCCCTCGCGTGCGTGTGTGTGAATGTCGTCAACACAGTCCGTGTTTGTGTGTGTTCATCATATTATCGGTCTCAGTGTAAGTGCAGGTTTTAAGCTAAAGGTCTTATCGATCTATAATTACTTTGCGCGCGATTTCCTCCGATAACGCAAGCGTAAACTTAATATAGATTGTAGGGCTGGCAAACGCAAAATTTGTGTACCATTAGTAGGTAAATCATCTAGCTTGCACAAAAAATGGTTTTCCTGTATCTAATACAATATTTAAAAAAAAAAATTGGCACTATTCAATATGAATTAAAGAACATCCAGATTTTTGTAGCTTCGCTGGGCTATTACTATTACAAGTACACGGGATGCCTAAAGGAAAGCTTTTAGAAAAATCTTAGCGAAAAAGTATATACAAATTGGTTTACGAGTGCTCCAAATCCCTGTATCATGACAACACTAAAAGGTTATCATAATAGGCGGCAACCCTGATATTGCCGGCACTCAGGCAGACTGGAGGTTCGTCTCGAACAAATTGCCGTGATGCCCCCGCCATATTAAGTTAACATCCCCCCACCCCCACTTTTACTTCACTTAAACTCACTAAATTCACTATTTCATTGTCATAATTTACTTAAGGTGGCAATAAAGGTGATTAGACCTGATTAACGTGAGTTCAGACCTTCCATTATATTTTTAGTACTAAAACTTACTGAATCCTTTAATATGCCTGAATGTCAGAGACGTGCAATTAAGCAGCCAACTTTTTTTCAACGTTTAAACTTTAGGTATTTTTCTCTAAATGGAATAGAAAAACAAACAAATTAATACTAAGGAAGATTATTATGTGAACATATCACGCACTTAGCCTTTTCTGCTTTGATCCCAACGTGAGCTACTAACACTTATTCAAGTTTTTAATTGCGAAACTTTCCCTATATCGCGTCAGAACTACTTTGAAATATTTCACCGTAGCAAACACGAGTAAAAACTATAATCAATATCCCGAGCCCTACATTTTTCATTAACGGAGGTAAGGGTGTGGGGAATAAATGCCAGTGCTTCAGTAGGGAAAGTTAGGGTGGCGCGGGCAACTCAAGGGGTGAGGGAGGCGCTGTAGAACAATGGCCACCATGACATTTAGCATGGAAGCGATTGTCACGGCCCGTTAGAGTCGCGAGCCACTGGGCGTACAGCCGTTCTCCGCATAGCCTCAAATACGGATTGTCTTCCTTTTTTCAAATTCTGAATCGTTGAAAAAGTCTCCAATTTCTCCGTAAGCTTAAAATTAGTACGAGTAATTTTACGACAGACGCTCCAAAACAATCAAATGAACAACAACATTTTTGTGGGCTGGTTTTGCAAACAAAGTTTTTAGATTATTTACATATCTACCTGCTGTTCGTGATTCTGGTTACGTAACTTAGACGGGCACGAATGGCATTAAGAGTTAGCGAACGGTATCATCGAGTAATACTGAGCTCATAAGCAGTAACATAAGGATGTGAACGAAAACATAAACTGTTTAAATATTTTAGGCACATTTTCCGTGCAAAAAGCAAAGCGGAAAAGTTTATTGGAAGAATAAATTGGGACTAAAAAGCAGGGCGCGCTTGCTCGAGTTTCTCTCGAGGGTGGGAAAAAACAAATTGTTGCTAGATGGTAAGTAATGCCGGGGACGTGCCGCAACGACTCGAATTACTTCATTTTACTTGGACCTGCAGGTGTAGCCGCGCCCGCAGGCTGCGCAGCCGCAATCAAATTAAATTTTAATTGTCAAATTAAGTACATTAATGGCGGGTTTCTTTTGGTGGTCCAATTTAATTAAATTTTGAGGCTGCACGAAAACTTGCACACAATAGGCGAAATAAAAGTTGTACGTCATCACTCATAGAAAAGAGAAACGTAAACAATCTGACGTGAGGTTGGTAGAAAATTATTCAGTAAGTAGTTTGGCACGACGCGCTGAGTCATGGGTACCGAGCATTCTTAGTGCTCACCTGCTGCCGACACCTGCGGCGTGCCGCTCATGTAACTAGCCCAAACAGGTCAACCCAACAACACAATCCAAATGTTCATTCATAGATTTTCTACTTAAATCGTTAAAATACGCTTTTATATTTAACAATATGACTAACTAGCACTTCCCGCGCGACTTTGTCTGGATTTCGTACTTTAGTATCCCGTTTAGATTTTCAAAAAAACATGATACACGTTATTCTTTATTTCCGGTTTTAAGTATAAATACCGAGTTTCGGGTTAATCGGACCACGCGTTAAAATTCTTCCATACAAACTTTGACACCCCCCAATCTCCCTTTAGGGGGTAGTTTAGAAAAATAAAAACCGGCCAAGTGCGTATCGGATCCCAAGAACAAACTTAATATTGTAGTTAAAAAATATGTTCACTCATACATTCCAACTGCAAATGTAAGTTGGTCTACTATTACTCGTAAACTTGTAAAGCCTACTTAGTTGTGATAGTTTTCCTTTTAATTTCGTTGTATATACTACTACCGTGAATTTTTTCACATATTCAAAACTAGCCGTTTAGCTGGCAGGGGGGGGACACTTGCCTCCAACAAAAATTAGCACTTTAAAGCTTAATATTTCAGAAACGGATCCCTTAATCGAAAAATAGTTTTCACAAACCCGCAATATTTTTTAAACACCTATCCACCAACACCCTACACCATGGGGTAGACGAAAAAAACATCCCCACTTTACGTGTACAGGAGGTACCGTAAAAAAAAATTGTTTTCATGATTTTATTCTACCACCTTATCGGCGTGATTAATATGTATATCCATGCCAAATTACAGCTTTCTAGTACTAAGAGTCTCTGAGCTAAACTGCGGACGGACGGACGGACATGGCGAAACTGTAAGGGTTCCTTGTTGACTACGGAACCCTAAAAAATAACAAACTTCATAATTTATTTAAATAAGTATTCGTGCCAAGTTTCAAGTTTATTAACTCAAGAAATAAGATTTTTCATACAAACAAAATCCCCCCTTTTCACCCCCTTAAAGGTCGAATTTCCAAAAATCCTACAACATAAAAGGCATCAACTGCCAAAATTTCAAGTTTGTAGCCCCAGCGGTTTAGGCTCTGCGTTGATGAATCAGTCAGGACAAGTAATTATACATGCATAAGATAGATAAGAACCTCATTTTAGGTCACAAATCTAACAGATTGCTTTATTGTATATCTCCTTGAAATATTACCGCGCCATTAGTCAGTGATTCGAAAGGTCTGTAACATTATTGAAAATGAAAAATTATTGTCGTGGAAATTTTCAGTCTGAGCCATCTAACGAGGCAATTAAAGTTGAATGAACTCTATACCTCCATTATAAACTATCGGAATATCGTCTAAGGAGTAAGGAGTATAACATACCGCAATTTATATTGCTTCTAGATATTCTGTACATGTTCAATACTCTAATGACCATATACTTTTTTATTTATCTGACATTTAATTATGGAGTTGTTTTATTTCAAAAATAAAAATAAATCATGTTTTTACTTGAATATTCAAGTAGGTAATTGTCAATTACAGTCATAGAGTTGACTCTGTGACTGTAATTGACAATTACCAAAATACCTACTTCTTTCTGCATATTCTTTTCTCGGAGAACGCTAGTTTAGATATAAACACATCGAGGTAAAATTATCAGCGTATTTTAGCACCTTTATTAAGGAAAATACCTTTTGAATCCCCCACTATCAGTCCACTAACTATACAAATGGCAGGGATGACAAACATTTAAGTTTAATATTGACGTCGACAATTAAGTGCGGACGGACGAACGGACGGGAGCGGGACTCGTTTACATATTACAATAACTCCGAGACCGATGCTGCTGACAACCATTCACTAGATAATCGCCTGCATTGTTTGCTGAACCCCTAATGCTTTTAAACCCGCCTAATCTTGCTTGTAAAGGATCTTTATTTTGGATATTAAAACGTAATTAAGCTGTCTGTTTGGTTAAGATTTTTTTCATTTCATTTTCCGAAACGAGTAATAAAATAGACTTATGTAAATCACTTGCTTACCTTTAACCAGCCTCATAAATTATAGACATGTTATTTTGACCTTCCGCCATATATCCGACGGCACGTTTCCGCTATAAGCCTTGCTGGTTCCGTAAAGGAAAAGCGTAGTACAAACCTAATAAATAGTTGAAGACGCATAGGTTTATTGATCGTTTCATATGAAGCGAAAATACTCGTACATGTACTAATACAGTAAATAAAGTGTTAGCGAATTTTTATTACAAGTACCACCCGCGCACCCCGCGTGCCTCCGGCCCTCCCCCCGCACGGGGAAGGGGTGGCTGTTATGTAGGTATTTTTATTTTATGCGGTGACACTCTGAACCCCAATAGGGAAATTGGACTGATACTACTTTTAAGGGTTTTTTAGACATCAATCGCGGTTTTATGTTTAAACCAATATTGCGTCTTTATGTTTTTTATGCTTTACGACATTGCCAGTTATTATATTTATTACTTTTACGCACACAACAACCGCTCCACTGAACCCGCTAAAAATATTGTCATTACAATGGAACTCACAGCTGTAGAAACTTTCGAATTAGCCAGTTCTTAAATGAACAGCTTGCACTTTTAGAATTAAAGATTTAGATCGGAATTAAATTGAACAAACGTTTATGGTGAGTTAGTAACCCCACAGGTAGGTAATAAAAAAGCAAGAAGGAACTACGTTTATCGCGTTTAGATTGGTACTCGGGAGAAATTGGGTGTGAAATAAAACTAAGTAGGTAAAAGTTTAACATGGCTACGCGCGACGGCGGGTCTACGAGTCTACGCGCGTAGCAGTTGGTAGCGCGAAGTTGTAGCGCTGGTGGCCCCGGGGCCCGCGGCTACGACGGACAACTTCTTTCGTGTGCCGGTTTTGTATTTCGTGAACTGATGTTTCCGCCTCAGATTTTTCAATACTTCTCAGTTGTATACCGCTGTTTTAATATTCTTGAGGAAACAAAATTCAAATACGAAAGTTTACGCGGTTGTTTCTTATTGTGTAATAAATCTTATAAAACTTATGGAGAATGCCGAACTTATGAGATTTGTAATGTCATAATAAGCTCCAAACAAGAATAATATAAAGATACTGACAGCAGTGAAGTAACCTTACCGTACCTTCTGTGAAAAAAAAAATATTTTTGCTACATTACATTGTTCAGGCTTTGATAAAAAAATCAAGACGGCGTGTTCAGCCTTGGAATCCTCGTGCTTGGAACAAATTATAAGAATCATTTGTAAGTAGGTATAGCACAGGACTCATGGACTTCATAGTTCCTTTGTACTTTGTTGCACGCGGAGATTTTAGCAGCTGTCACTCCAAAAGTCAATTTGATCAAATGACGACGTATACATTTACACGAACTTGTTTCTAGTGCGGGGCCAAACGAGCCTGCGGAAATAAAACAAACAACTGTGATCAGCGACAACTCCTCCGCTATCACACCACCGTGTCTACTATTGATTATTTTCCGCGGAACTGTGGCTCAGATTGCCACCGAAATCCATTTAGATAGTGGACCTCCGTTACCCCCGAGACATCACTACTCCGCCCAGCGAAAAACAAAACTTGAAACACGCTTTTAATATTTTGTTTCGAATACGCAAAAATCCAAGACTTAAATTGAAAAATCAACAACCAAAAAAACTCATTCGTTGTTTTGTGTGCTGTGCACAAAAAGCTTCAAAAAATAAGAGTGCAATCATAGTATGCAGCGCTTTAACGAGTGAGTGGAATAAAGTTTAAATCTAGGGTTGTGCGATATAAAACTGAGTAAGAAATGTTGGCTTGATAAATGATGCGCTGCTTCAATGAATCTCCATCAGCGCGCTGTGGCGCTGCAATTTGAAAAAGGAATTACAGTTATCTGCTCCCTGCTCTATGGACTTGGTATTACAGAATTCCTTACATCCAAATGAATCAATTTGTCCGTTTGTGAATTGTTTTACGTTATAATATGTGAAAATATGGAATTCTCGTACCTCACACAAAACCTTTCAACATGACATTGCGTCAAATATGGCTTTTCTTGAGAAAATTCTTAATAATCACATCTGCCGGCTGATTTTTTTTTTGTTATTTCATAATATTTATTCATATATTTGGTTGTATATTTGCATTATATTCTAAGTAAGTACTGTTTATTTTATTTTGTTACCTATTTATGTACTAATCACTGAACCTGACTTGATTTCCGTACGTCTTTTTCGGGTGACCATTGAAAATCAGCGCTGTGCTGTGGGTCCCTCATAGCACAGCATCATGCTAAGTGGAAGCCTTCTTGTCAGAGTCAAGCCGTGCAACTGCAGACTATTTCTGTTTTGAGCTCGTGATTATAATGTGGATCTATTTTGTTTTATTTTTCTGATTCTTAGCTTTTTCTATGCACGTCTTTCTGTGACAAATAAACCTATTTTTCGTTCTTTTTCTTTTTTTTCTTTCTAAAAATGTTATCCCTAACTTATAAAGTATGATATACCAACGACGTACAAAACCGACGTATCTTAGTATTATCAGTATTTTCCCGCTCGCGGGGGTGGCGACACAAAAAGTGTCACTCATGTAACTAACAAGGTTATTGTATTGGAACTTTGAACCCGCGATGATAAATGCGCTCCGATGGAAGCGCTTGCAAGCTGCTTATCAACTAGCATGCAGCATATTTATTTATTTATTTATTTAAACTTTTCACACTTAAAAAAGTACAAAGGCGGACTTAATGCCTTAGGCATTCTCTACCAGTCAACCAAGGGTGGTGAAGAGATTAGATATAGATATAGATTTTAGCATATGTGAGTTTATCTTAAACCGTAGACATTTTCTATTACTTAGTGCGGCTATGTTACAGATTTTACTACTAAAGGTTTCTCATATTATGAGGCGTTTAGTTCCATACAACTTTTGGACAAGTTATATCTGTAAATTGAGATTTTATTTGTAGTAGGTACTTGGTACTCGGTGCACTAAGTAAGTAACTATGATCGGACCTAGGTAGGTACATAAATGCGTATTAACGAGTTGGATCTAAGGATAGCAATAGGAAAACTGTGAAAAATACGTTTAACTCAATCACCTCAGTCCCAACCATTACACTTTACGTTACTTTACTTCATTTTTCACAACTTACTTTTTACACTACGAACCAATTACTAAAACCAATATGTTAAAGTAGGCATGCACAAAGCGGCATTGCAAAGCGTTCACAAACATGAATCAGGTGAAAACCACTTCAAAGCGCCGCGTTATAGCAAAACGTACAGCACGCAAATTGAACGCGTTGAACGCGTTGAACGCGTCACAAGTTCTATTGATACAAAATAGCAACAAGCGTGCCGATGCCGTTCGCTCGACACATGAGCGTTCGCACGCGTGTTTGCCGCCGCTGTTGACCGTCCGAGGCACAGACGCAAACATCCCCGCCCTTCGACATCTGTCCCAAACGATATTGCTCACGCACGATATTCGCGACCCACGTTTGTTCAACAAAGGTTTTAATGTTTATACCGAAACCATTTCCTGGACTATCAGTAGACCTTCAAGCGAGCCATAAGTGTTCAACAAGTACCTAGTCATGATAATAGTGGCAAAGCAGGAAAACTAGCAAAACAGTTAGATTATTACGCACTGTTCCTGCACCAATAATCTAGAGCAAACATAACAGTATCCTTTTTATACCAGAATGTAACACAACAAATACGAAATGGGTTCCGGGAAAATGCACGAGAAACTTTATGTGAACGCACTTACGACGTTTGCTTGCGATAAGGTTGAACAATTTTAAGGCAGCACGGGGATAAAATTCAGATATGAGAAAGCCACATGTGGATAGATATAAAATCGAATTCTAACTAGAAATCTGAAACCTCATTAGAGAAGATATTCGTTCCAAATGTTGGAATGTGTCGCAACGTTGACATAAAACTTGAATGCTCCTTCGTGCAGTTGGAAATCAAATAAAGAGGAGCAGCTGTCGTCGGTGCAGTTGCGAAGTGCTCCGCTACATGCTCGTCTTCGTCACACAGACGTAATATCATCCAATCCCACGCGACTTGCAACAAATGACACTAGAAAAATGTTGTCTCGTTTGCTGCAAGTATGTTTGTGAGCTGTGTAGATACTGTCTAACACAATTTGTGGAAATAGTTCAAACGTTTCACGTGATTTGACGCCTATTCATTAAAGGTTACTTTATTAACTTCATTAAAGTTAAAGCTCGGAGCGTTTCCACGCCTATGTTGCCCGGGCGTGTTGATCCTCACAACAAAGGCTGTATTGCAGCGCAAATATTGAGTCCTGAGAGCGCGCACTGACCCCGACTCATTTCATCTATGCTAACCCCTGTTATCGCCGTCCCATATGGACTCAATTGTCTTGTGGTAGAGTCCAATGACCGCTTACAATGTCTTTAGCAAATTTTTTGATCGGCTGGTTCGTGTTAATAGATCTGAATTGCAAAATGTATAAGTGACAGTCAACGCCAGCTTTTAGTCATTAAAAGCCGTTGTGTTCAGGTTTTTATATTTTTATTTTCACCAAGCTTTGAAACGAATATCCGAAGGTTTTTCTTGTAGAAACAATAGAGGGATATTATACGTGAATGCTGGAATAACAGCACAAACGCACAACTGGGACTCTAATCCAGGGTGGGTCGGGGCGAGCACGCGCCGCCACACTTCCTCTGGATAATTTACAATTTGCGTTTGTATTTAGAAATTCTCTCAATACCACTATTAAAATGATTAAACCTAAAGTGGTATCATTATTTTAAAGGCAAAGCTTTAACGCTGATTCCTATGAATCCAAATTCAGTTTTTTACAAGTCCATATTAATTACAGTTTCTTATAATATTGTACCTTCGATGCGGTGCTCCAGTTATTACACTCGAGCGTAAGTTGAATGTTCTCGAGTCAAGCGATGGTGTTATAAAGTGCTATATCGAGCAATCCTTACAGTTAGACCCTTATTTAAACAGACGCTTTCATGGGTCCCAGGGCAGCCCTCGAGAGGCTCACATTGCGTACTGACTCGAGTTGCGGCGCCGATCTGCTTCCAATGAAATGACATCTATAGGTTTTCATACTGGATTTTTTCTATTACACTCGATACTTGGAGTCCAAGATTTCTATGTAGCCATCACGCAGCCTGATGCTCTAAACGAAATCTCACCTATTTCTACTTATTTCCGAAAATGTTTTCAGCCCTTACAGTTCCAACACATCCCGAATGGGGATTACAACATACTTTATAAAAGCGTATTTATGCCTCCCAATAGAATCGATTCTGAACATTGTCGATGAATATCTCAAATCCAACGAATAAATCGTGCGATTGAAATGTAAATAGGTACGAACGAGCTGCGTTGTGGAATTAATATTTTGATTGGATTAATCTATTAACACAATATCGGAGTGCACAATGGCTCCACTCGCGGTGGTCGGGCAAACGTGCCTACTGGCTAGTGCCCGCTGTTCACTCATATTATGTACTTAGGTATAATGAACATCGGGCGGATGGCGCATAGGAAATGATAGCAATGTGAATCGTTTAATCATATCAGCCACACATGCCTAAACAGTTTTATTATTATGAGCGCGTGCTCTTGTTGATAACTGATAAGTAGGTATGTTAGTAACAAACTAGGCAAAGAAAAACTTATGTCTGGCACAGGTATGTTTGCTAGTGAATTCATAAGTCTGCATATTCCAAAAGATATTATATCGACCCGAGCGCCGAGCGTTTGAACGCACCTGAGAATCTGAATGATAGCCGGATTTAGCGGAAGTATGCGAGTATTACCGAGATGATGTACTTTTCGGACGTTATTACTAGGCAATACACGAGAGGTTAATGTCTTTGAGACGCTTTAAACTGCGGAATGTGCGTGACACGCGATTTTATGTTAATAGTAGGGTAGTAAGCACTGAGGATATCTGGACATCTACCGGCCAGAGTTAATTTCGTTTTTATAACACCACAAACCCGAATGATCTGTTTACTAGCGGGTCAGTAATAAAAAAGGGGCCGTGGTAGCCATTATGGAGCGAGTAGTCGCGCCGCCCGGTGTCGCCCCCTATCGGGTTGCAAGTGAAACGGATCGTAGGGGGCGGTGACAGATAACGACCAATATGGCCGTTGGTAAATGTCAACTCGATGATATCAACTGATGTACCTCGGTGAATTTCAGTGCTCATGTCCCAATTTTCAGGAAAATTCTGAAGAATATAAATTCTATTCTACGATGCTCCAAACGGAATTATTCAAGTTAGGAACGAGTTGCAAGTAGTAGTTTTCGAGATTTTATTTATTTTTCCTTTGTCTATAAAGATTTGGATATGATATTAGTTTAGGTAAGTATAAAACTTTGGAACATACCTATAAACATCTTTTATATAAAATTGGCATTGGACTTATGCGATATGAGTCCGAAAGATATCTTTTTTCATTTTCCAAATTTCAACTTACACATATAATCAAAGTGTTGGTGAAAATCAGTGTAGGTAGAGTGAGGCCTGCTTTGACTTCCTTCCAGTCTAAAAATATCTCACAGTTTATTAAAATCTCAATATTCACAGCTCCTTACTAATAAACGTTGTATAGCGTCTGTATAGTTACACAACGCTTTGTCTTCTTCTTTCGAAAGTCAAATTACTGACGACTGAAAGAGAGAAACCAGTGTGTACCTATTCACCTGATATAATATGTTTATTAGTAAGGGTGATAGACTGCACAAGACTATTAACAGATATATGTATATCTCTATCTTTCATCACATTTCGCTTCCTCATCCATCATGTTTGGACATGTTTTCCGAACCATATTTATTGACTATCGCTCTGAGCCATCGCATTCATTGTTCTGATTACAGGAGGACATTGCTTCAACATACCAAAACTGCATTTTGATTTTTACTGTGACGAATAGTTACAGCTTTCAACCATCAATAATTAATTAGTTTATAATTTTCGGAATAAAAATACCCACATACCTACTCAAGTTAAAACTGAAAAAGAGTATTAATTTTTTGTACCGGTGAAAACTTATTCTACTTACTCGTTGTACGATAAAAAAACGGGTCGTCAGTTTCGATTTAAAAGTCAATACGAATTTAAAAAAATAAAATAAAGTCGATGATATCTGTGCCTGGAAAACCCCGACTTATTTGTTTTGTACTAAATAAAACAACCGTCTATCAGCTAGAAAGTCGGTACAATCCCGGTTTCCATCTGCGGTTGTTTGTTACCCGTAGGTATTAAAATTTTCATCAAATCTGGTATTACTTAATCCACAGGGAGTGTATCTGAGGCCGTGCATGCCAACGGGTCGCGTTATGCCACGATGCCGGTGACACATCCATTATAGTGACATTTTCCCGCCCTTTTTCCTGTCACATTTGACAGGTTTGAAAGCGACTCCTCCTCGCCAATGTTTTCGGTTTGATCCTGATCCTCTCCACCCACATACGTGATATATTGATGATTGAAAAACATCGTTGTTTCGTAATGGCGCAAAGAGGAGGTTTTACTGAAAAGATAAAGCCTTTTTTACGTGATTTCAGCTTCACACTTACAAGAAAAATCGTGCTTTATTTTTTTTTAAACAATTTCAAACACATTATGGATGTTGGAAGTTGGAAGGGCTGTACTCTGAGAAATTTGGCTTATCTTGGAAAATCTAACTGTTATTTGTAGGTCAATGTTTGAAGTGTGTGAGATAATCACTTCCTTATTGTTGAAAAACACCTCTTAATCCCCTCTACACACAACTTTTTTCTATCAAGACATCCGCTAGTAAAATCTAAAATCTGTGCACACTATTTTATAAAAGTTACTAACTTGATTAATTATTTAATCAACGCCACCTATCGGTCGCTTCTTGCTTTCCGGGCAATCAATCAATGGCCTTCGAGCAAAGTGGACGTCCTGTCCCATCTCACTACTGCAGTTATTTATAGACGCAATCTTCGCATTGTTGCTGTGGGAAAAAAAATCACCACCTGTGTAGCGACGCTTCACGATTTATTGCTTTTATTGACAACAGATTTACGCTTACGTGTACACCGCCTTTTTTGTCTACATCAAGTTGTATCGGCTTTTAATTTATATTAGAGTAACATTGTAATGTTTAACAGAACTCTTTTCTACAGTTTTATCTATAATAACCAACTAATTTTCATATTTTTTGTTACAGGTAAGCTTCTGACCGTTATGAACAACACCAACAGTAAGTTTAATTGAATGCCAAATAAGTCTGAACAAATTTAGAAAAGTTAACCGAAAGCCATAAAACACTAATCCAGTTAGCTACTAGAAAAACAAAACTCAAACTTAATTTCGAAGCTAAGCTCCGCTCCGGCAGCAATGTCGGAACATAGCATCCTCGCCGGGCGTTGGCCTGCAGAATGCCGCGAAAATTAATTTCCAAATGTGAAATAGCACTACGTTTGTGGAGACGAGCGACGCCAATGAACTGTCCGTAATAAATGTCATTAGAGCACGTGACGTCACTCTGGGAACATGGCTGCCGACTCTCCGCATCCAATTATGTCTCAAAACTGCCGGACATAAATTTCAATAACACAATTTGTCACAATTTGCGGCAGCGTCGAACATGCCGTCGGCTCTTTGTTTTTTGAATGCGGGCAGTATCGTAACAGTTCCATATTTCAACCCTTAAAACGCCTCTGACAAATTACAGCGGTTCGCACATCGTGTAAGTACACAATCGAATTTGTCCTGCAATAATTTACGAGAATGACCGTTGCCAGTTGCCTTATTAGAAAGCTTTGTACAGACATCCAAAGATCCAAGTATAGAGCAGTAATTAGTCGCTAACATGAATAATTAAATGAAACACTAAGAAATATTGCTTCACATGCCTAGTAACCAGCGTTGTTAATCAGAGTTACATTTCGCTATATTTATAGATAGCTAACTTAACCGCAGTGTGTAAATTTCCATGTTAACAACAGGATTTAATAATATTAAGTTAATTTGTGGGTAGAAATAACAATAAGTACAAAAATAGCTGATCATCATCTGCCAGCCTTTTCCCAACTGTATTGGGGTCGGCTTCAAGTCAAACCGGATGCAGCTGAGTACCAGCATTTTACATGGAGCGACTGCCTATCTGACCTCCACAACCCAGTTACTGGGTAATACGATAACCCTTGGTAAGACTGGTTGTCAGACTTTCAAAGATACACGAATGACAGCCGGGACCAACGGCTAACGTGCTTTCCAAGGCACGGAGGGGTCTTGATATGTAAAGATGGTCACCCATCCACGGACCAACCGCGGCAAGCGTAGCTTAACCTAATCGATCGACCCATTCGGCTGTTATTTCTTAGCCACAAGCCCCTACAAAAATAGCCGATACGAACCTAATAATAGTCAAGCAACAGAATGGATAAATAAATAAGTAGGTACTTAATATTTATTCAGTAAAATTAACATAAAATCTTAGAAATACTTTACAAATGTACCTATTATAATTAGAATTAGATGCCTGTACTAGGATAAACCTGTATCACAGGTGACATCTGGTCATACTTTATGGTAATTGTAGAACAATAAAATTCTTAACAATAATTAACATATTTTATACATAGTTTACTTAAATACTATTTACCTTAAAGATAAAAATAAAAAAAGTCTTATATACGTTATTTCTTATTTAGTTTCAATATTGCCATAGAAATTAATTTCGTAAAATGAAATATTACAAAAAAATATTGTATGAGAAAATCAAAAACGCACAACCCTTGCTTTTAACGAGGGCGCGAAACAAAAAGCGAACGGGTAGGATTTAAATAAAGCTACGAACTCACAGAAGGGAAACAAAAACAAATTAATTGTTATGATACAGTTGACATCGCGGAGCTGAATAACGTCATAAGCGACATGCTAAAAGCGCCCTCAGCCAGAGGCGTCTACTCCACGAACTAAAATCACGAATTAATCGCCAATGAAAATTTCCGTCGAGCCGTGAAATTACAATTTAAGCGACGCCTGTTTATATGACGTATACGTAACTCAATGCTCTTCACCTATATTTTATGTAAGGTAGGTACATATGGAAACGTGTGCTTTACATAATTCAATACAAATATGTGTTTTTAGTCAAAATAAGTGACTTTTTGAAAATAACTAATGTCCACATTCTGTTAACCTCCTCGATTACTCATATTGTCTGTCCTCTCTGACCTAGATTAGAGTCAAGAGCAAACCTACCTCAAATAAAAATATATATATTATTTTAGGTACCTGCCTACTCAGTCCCTGTCAAAATCATTTTAACATTTTGTAGCCCGAAAATTTCTTTAAACAGTAAGTTTTGAATCATTCAACAAAGCACAGATAAAATCCATTTGATTCAATCATTTTAATTTCCCGCAAAGTAATTTCCCTACCCCCAAATATCAAAAACTAAATGTATTTAAAGCTATCCATTTACAAGTATAATTAGATACCGAGTATATCCCACCACAATCATTAGATTATCGTCGCTCGGACATGAAGCCACAATTCGGCGCTACTTATACCGAAGCCTTGTGACGCCCTTACTCGATACTGACTCATACATTTATTACCTTATACGTTATAGGATTATCATATCAGCATTTTACTTGCTTCCATATTATTTGTGATAGGGTATTCTTTAACGAAAGTCGTAGACGAACTTTATTTCCAGGCTCTTTTAGTCACAAGTAATTCTAGCATCACCTACTATCTACGACTACCAAGTCCACATTTTTAAATTAGCAACCAAAATAAAATATGCGCTACAGGGCCACAAGGAAATACCCAAAGACAATATTGTGAGAGAGAATGGATAAGAGCCAGTCCCTTAAACACATGTTAATATTTATCAGTTAATAGTTATGTAAAGTGCAGCTTTTAATAGGTATGTAATGCGATATTATCGTATAATTTATCGACGCCGCCCCGCTGTCCGCGCTTATAACCGCCCGCCCGGCACGGCGCAGGCCCTGTGTCGGGCCGGGCACAGCACGCGCGTGCCGCCCGTGTCGTGCCCACGTCACGGCGCGAGCGTGCCACTCCACTCCTGCCATATCACTTCCAACCTCCGCGAGCTGCGGACGCACTCTTGGTGCGACGACCAAGCAAAACAATTCAAATCAAACATTCCATTAATTGTACGTCTCGCGGCGATAACGCGCGCCGTTTTATTACTCCGTCTTTTATTTTCGTTTTTATTTCGCATCTTCTAATGCAATTGCACTCGAGCAGCGCGGACTGTATTATTTTTTACGTTGTTATTCTTGTTTTTATTGGTTTTGTGCGTAACTGAAAATGGAGGCCGGCTATGAAATGGTGAGTTGGAGCATTTATAAATTATTTTATTTTGTATCAGGTACTTCCGTTTTGCATACTCAGTTTTCTTGTTTAAGTATTTTAATTTCCTTTCAATATGTTGAAGTTTGCGTATAGTTAGAAACTATCTCAATCTGAAACTTAGTTCGAGAAACGAGAAATATATCTAAACCATTTTCAAAATCTTAACTGTGACATACCATTACAATTACGTACATAGAAATTTGTAAGTAACAACAATTTGACTTGTGATCCCGAGCACTCTCCACTCACGCGCATTGTGAACCAATCAGTGACAACATCCATTCCATTAAACCATTTAAACTTGTCACAGAAAGCGACAGTAAGCGTACAATAAATTTCTATTCTCGGATGTATCACTAATCTACACAATTACGTATGATTTTGTACAATAATCTTCACAGACATAAATCTACATGAATTAGGATTGACACGCGTGTTAAATTGACAATTCAATGAACCTATTTAATATTCTGCTAGCGTTAAATATGTTCTTTGAACAGTACTTAATAACGGAAATGAATCTAAACTTTCATAAAAATACTTTACAAGCAGTAAAAATCAGTGTACTCGACATTCCATATCCCGCAATATATTAAGCGATATCCACATACTTAAACACTAACTTAATTTCATAAAAATCGGTTATCACCCCGAATAATCCTAATAGCACCTCGCATTATGTTCCCATAATACACAAGTATTTCATTCAGCTATCGATTGAGTGGCTTCCCTTTGGCCAGATAGCAGATGATAAGATACTTTATCTCGTCCGGCCCACCCCCTGTCTGTCACTCTCATCCTGATATCAGAAAAAAACCATAGCGCTTAATGAAGATGCTCAATACAAGCAACAGGGCAACGGCAACGCTTCTATAAACTGAACGTAGTAGCTCTAAAAAGATACAGGAATTTAGAAGAAAAAGGCGTATGGAAAGGCACGTATTCCTGATAAAATAAGGCGCATATTACAAGCATTTATGGTTGTTACGGCTTTATAGGACCATAAACCATTTATAAAAGAGATTTAACTGCCCTTATTTAGAGAAGAATGATTGTGAATACATGCATTGTTATTTAATGGAGACGTGTACTGAGCCCAAGTGACTTAAATTAAATAGTCGTAATAGACATTTTCTCGTTATTACAATCAGGCAATAGACTCGAGAATTAATTAAAAGCGGTCGAAATATGAACACCCAAAAACCGTTCCATAGAATTTATACTTAATCGTCTTAAGTGATGAATTTTTATTACACCGTTCGTACGCACTCGGGTACCTACTCTAAATTCTCAAGTCGACATCAACAAATTAATTCGAAACACGTAACTTTGGACCGATATCCAAAAAAATATTGTCAACAATTAGTATGTAGCGGAATCATTACCCGCTATTTTCCTGGTAGATGTTCCATACTGCACGTGAGTGCACTGCCGACTACAGAACAATAGAGCACTAGGCACAAGGAGCTGCCTAGCTCTTTAATAGACCATTATTTTCATAGTCTCTCAATACGCATTGCAAGACCAAGAAACGCGGCTGTTTTGTTTTATAAACAAGCGTCTTTGTGTGGCCCCACTCATACCTACCCATAACTTACTCGATCTACTCATATCGTAAGGAATTGTAATTTCTTATTATTACACTCTGGAAACAAGTATGATTCAGCGCAAGAAATTGAAACACATTTGAATTTCAAATTGTTCAAAATGCCTTCATAATATTCCTGCCGTAGATTAATGAAAAGATAGACTGCACATAATTTGCCATGCAGAATTGTAAGACGTAAGAATGTCATGATCAATTAAGAACAGTCATGCGAGCGGCTAACTCTCTAATTATCTCTAGTGGTTTCCTCAAAACTACGCTATCCATTAGGAAAGTTAGTCCGTGACCAACGGAACACCTCAGGCCACGTTACTACGTCATCCGATATTAGTCATCTGAGCGAGTTGAGGAAAATACAACAGCGAATACAATATACGACGAAAACATTCACATTTGTGTGACGCTACGATTGGTTACCAATAGGTGCCTACGCTAACAAAACAAAGGACTAAGAAACGAATCCAACAACTGGGCCTATATGATAGAATTAACTTTACACAAACTGATATTTCATAATCCATTTAATAAACTAAACTGCTTCGCAGAGTATTGTCTAGTAAGAACGTGTGTTCTAAAGTGGTTTTCGTACCACTTAGGTATGCAATATTTATGTTACAACGTATTTTTTTATGATCATATAAGTAGATCTATACCATTTTCTGCCGCCATCTATTTTTTCCCAATGCATATTGCTGTGTAAACAAGACATTAGTTGTATACTTGGGTTTGTGGCAGTATCATCCCCTTTCACAAAACTTATAGAGGAAAGGTGAACGTCACTCGTTGGTAGTATAGTGGGGAATACGATCCTAGCACAAATTGATTGAGAGCGACATTTGATATAAAATTGTGTTGTGATTGATGCGACCCCGCCTCAGCGCGGCTCCGCTAAGTGCTCTGTCGTGGTGTCGCTTATATATACGCACCTATAGGTACCATACACGTATGTAAGACCATTAGATATACGTACCTACGTAATGTAACAACTAGATACATCTTACATTATGTACTGATACACGACCAAGCGGGTTTGCCGAGTAATCTTTTTTATATATTCATATCGCCACGTTGTCCCTTCACGGGTGAGTAAACGATAGGTGATCGACCTCATCATTAACCTGCCTTCTTGTCGATACGATCTGCTAAAGGCGCGCGTCTGAATTTTCCTCTCGTAGCGTGCCATCGCAGCATTATAATCAACTGGCTCATTTCCTCCCCGTTGACAACACGATATCTAAAATTATGTAAACGTGAACTCTACAATATTGATGCTCCTGCTTTATTTGTAGCACATTATGTTTATATGATAATGGTTGTGCTTTTGTTACCTTCCTTTATTATCCTTAAACACTTTATTATCTGGCAAAATTCTAACGACTGCTGTCGAATGTGCCAATAAATTGGAAGTAATTTCAAATTAAACATAATAAAATATGATTTTTCTGAACATTTCCAACTTTACGTCAGATTTACGTGAAACTGACAGCTTGTCCTGAAACTTTACTTCATTTCGCAGCCATTCAGAGAGAGATAGAGCTTATTTTTCTAGGTCATTCAACGCAAAAGGGTGAGCCGAAACGTTCGACAAATTACTCCACTGGTACGCTTAATTTACTTTACAAATGCTTTTAAAGTTTTCAGCTGAATATTTAATTGGTTAGAGAAATTCCCTATTCAATGCGATTTGCGATAATGCCTTTGTAACTTTTCTTAGCTGCATAATAATAATAGATAAACCTATTCTTGCTTAATGTCATTGTGGATGTATCAACTTTAATATAAAAGGACATAGATTAGTTATAAACGACATATAATCGACTATGCATGGTTTTGCTTAGACCGATCCATCCATCACCCTCTGGATTCATAAGGCTCCGTGCAGATGTCCCTTGTACGTTTAACAGACGCGTTATATGTTCAGTATGATATAATACACAATAGTGTACACTCGGCTTAGTTGGCGACACTGCCAGTAGGTATTAATTTGGGTTACGGTTAGTTATTGTATTGTATATCTATATTTTAGTCTAGTACACACATAAGACGCTGGTCTTAACTATCAATTTGTGATCAGAAAAAATAACACATGGCTAGGTAATTTAACCAACTACTTCCCTAACAACTTTTAGCTTTTTGAAATTATCGTACCGTATTATTGACATAAACCTAACCTTTAAAATCACATAGAGCACAATTTCAAGGTTTTGCAAAATGTTGCACGATACAGTTTTAAAGTTTTGTGATGACATGATAGCGGTGTGAAAGACGGCGACGGTAACAGCGCATATCTATCGGTAGCTTTGTGCTCACTTCCCGCAAGCTCACGCTGAGCAGCCACGCCCTGGCAGCAAGTGAACGATGACGTGATTCCAGCGCGATACATCGCCGTGCAGGGTAATATTGTGTCGCGGGACCGACTGATAGCTCCGGCCCTTCGGTAAAAAATAAGGTCGCCCGTTTACACGAGAGCAAAGGCTCTAAGTGACAGATACTAGATAAATGTTACGACGCATTAGATAAGGGCGGAACGCATAAAAAGGTCGGGAAAATCTCGTGAAAAAACTGCACTAAACATTTTTAATACGTAGAATACTGAACATTGACATGAAGGAGCATGGAACATGGATGTAATTATTGAGTATCGGGTAACTTTGTGAATTCTAGAACAGTCCCCATTTCATTATGCAGGGGTGTGTAGCGGACAGGCGACGGTCGGCCAAAGTTAGATTGAAGGCGACGACGCGGCGACGCGAGCGCGTGCTTAAACTGTATCCCGGCTCACTTAGACCAAGATTTACACCAACTTTGCACTGTTCTTGACGCCTAGCTGCCAGACACTATGTCATACAGCGTGTTTTACTTTGAACACTCACATAACTATTACCTATTACCCACGCAATGCATAGCTGCTAAATATAAAACTAACTATGAATAGATTTAATTTTCATTTACTTGAATATAAATGAAATAGACTAATACCTATCAAAGACCCTGCATTGGTACAAAAGTCAATTATATACCCGCGTAGGTTTCAAGAGCCAATTTCATGAAAATATAACGAGTGGGTGCACACGTTGGAGTTTCATGATAACATCTCAATACAAAATCAATTTTAAGATTATTAATTTATATTTCCATCACAACTTAAGTTTCGTCTATGCTATTGAATGTTATGTAAGTGGCTATGAACTAAAAGTGTCTAAACATAAAATAATATTAATTAATTAAGTACGAGTATATAAGTATTTAAACTCGGGCGTAATCTTTTGTCCAGGAAGCCTTATCATATCAGTGCGATGACAGATGTCAGACGGATGTATTGCGGACGGAAGTGCGCTCGTGGGCGGCTTCCGGCGTCGCGCGCGCATGTCCGGCGACACTCGATACGACGACAGCGAGCCGGCTCGCCGCACGGCTCGGGTTCCACTCCGTCGGCTCGCCTTACATGTAGCGGACCTACCGTGAAATACCGCTAACTAATTAATACCTACTTAATAAAGTATAAAAAGGAATCAGTAAATTTCGTTTTCTCAAACCTCTCGTTTTCTCAAAAACAAAGTGTTAATACAAAGTTACAGCGTTATCAAACATTAAGCTAATTCTAGGAACGTTCAAAATAACCGCGCGCGTAATAAACAGTTAAAAACAAATGGAGAAACCTCACAATTGCTCTAATTACCGCCTCCGTTACCAAATCACGAGAAAATTCACGCCCTCAGCCCTCCACGTCACAATGAGGGAATGGAAGAAGCCTGTGAAAAAGCAAATTAAATTAATTGTGATGTAAACGAGGGTAGGCCGGGCACAGTGCGTACTGTAAATAATAGATGGCGTTGCCTTCGAACCGCACCCCTTTACAATACAATTTTATTTGCCGTATAAAACGTTGGCCGCGTATGGCATTACTTACGTAGTTAATAAATAAATCGAATCTGTCGCTGTGTTACATAAAACTGTTTGTGTTTTATTGCCGAACAAAAATGTTATAAACAAAGCCATGTATTTTATATCTTTATTTTACAAATAGGTACTTACCTACTTGTGTATTTCAGTTCGTCTTCTTAAGTTTTTACTTTTGTATACAATTTGGAGTATGCGTAACAGAAGATAATAAATTAATATGTAGCTAATTATTAGCAAGTAGCGGTCAAGACTCGAAGGTGAAAGCTATAAAAGTGTTTATTATGAAAACATCGTGTTCCTCGCGTTGAGGCCGAAATAGTCAGAGTAAGACGTTCGATCGGTTTACAAGCGGGGCTTTACAGCGTGCTATTTTGGGCGCTCTATCAAACAAGCGTCGATATCGCTCTTATGGATTTATACAATGATTTGAACATAATTCTTGTTGCGGTGTCGGATTTTTAAGCAAAAAATATTGAGAAGGAATTTTTCTTGTAACAGGTCATGATCGTTCAGCTTAGGTATTCCATGTGTTCGTAGTTTGTATGTACCTAGTAAGATTATGTCCCTGAAATGTATTCTACAAAAATTATTGTGCAACTCTATACTTAAGTACTATTCCTATTGTAAACTGTACAGAAATTGTCGTGACCTTGTCTTTCAATGTATTCTTAACTATGTATAACTTAATATGCAACCCAACCTCAAGAAAGAAGCTGGTTCACCAGTTAGGCGCTTAGCAGATGATGGACAATTTGGCCGCGGACAATTTGTCTGCGACGGTAGAATGTATTGAATACAATAAAGCACACGTATGACAAATAGACTCTCAGGATTTCCATAAGATTCCAAATTGTCCGCGGATAAATTGTCCTTCGTCTGCTCAGTGCTTTAAAGAAGATCAAAAGAACTCTCAACCTCATTCCCGGTTACTCACTCAACCTGGGTGTGATGTGTGCACTCGTTGCTCGGCCCATCACAACCTCCTTGAGTGAGCGATTGCGGATGAGACATACAACAGCTCCAGAGAAGAATCGACATCCGGCTCAACCAATGATGTTACCAGCTCAACGAACTCATAATCAACTCTCTTTTGTTTTGTTTTATGACTGTATTGTTACTAATAACGTTAAAGGACGTGCCTATTTGTGTAATACAAAGTGTAATAGACTTTTATGTGTTCTTGGTTTCAGAATGTTAATCTTAAATATGCTCACACCTTTTCATATCTATGTTTGGATATTAACTAATCGTTGATACATGAATATAGGAGTATAGCAAGCAACGCGCTAGCGGCCTGTAGTAAAATTCAATGAGGTGTATCAATACGCATCTTGTCGAAATTTTCATAGAAAAACGATTGGCCTGCCGGTCGGCAAAAATAGCATCATGAACATACAGAAAACAGGCGCGCATCGATCACGTGATTTATGCGTTATTCGCTACCGATTTGGCAGTTTACGACATACGTTTCAGATAAGTAGAGTACAAGACGGATGTGTCAAATGAAGGATAGATAATAATATATTGCATATCAGGTCGCACAATGCACCTGCAAAGCATTGTGCTCGCGTTAAAGAAGATTCGCAAACATGGTTACCTGAGAGGCGTAAGTACTCTGTTTACGTCAAGTAGTGCTTTTATCCTTTCCTCTGTTCCATTTGGTGCAGTTATTGTTGAGCACAAAGCGCTTAGCGAAATAACTACAAACTAGATATTATTCTGGAAACTCAATATGTATTTACGAGTTCTTTTTCCTTTGGGAATAAAGCTTTACTGAGAACTATAAAAAGTCACTAGATATTAAACAAATTACTTCAACAATGTCCCTCTTTAAGTGTGTTCGAAACTTCGGAATATCTCAGAAACTACTGTCAAGAATTTGGTATGCTTTTCACAATCGTGTAGATAAATCATTATCTGAATGTTTTTGTGCATTCATTTTACATTGCATGTATGGAGCCGGTTCTTTACCGCTCATTTTGAGGTATAGGGAACTGGGTTGTTTAATGTAGATAATTAAAACATAAGAAGGTAGGTAGTGTACTGTGAAGGTTTCATGCAGAAGACAACCTTATGTTGTACAGGCTGTTATGAAAATAACTATGGTTACATACGATCATCCAAGCAAGTGTGGTCACTTTTGAATATGAAGGATTAGATTTTTGTTTGAAGAAAAAATCTGATGAAAAATAGTAGAGTTAAAGTCATTTGAGATAAACTGATAAAATATATAAGGGTTTTCCAATAGGGACGGGTCGATGTTGACAGTCTGTGGCAGCCATACTATTTTGGTGGGATCTGTAAAATCTGTTGTATATTATGCAGTCAGTGATGCCAAATCACCATGGCAAGTTACACGGTTGAGCAGCATGTGCAAATGATAAAACTTTATTATCAAAATGAGTGTTCGTTAGTGCAAACGTTGCGCGCATTGCGCCCATTTTACGGCAGACGCGGTGGCCCTTCAAAGTCCACTCTCCAACGATTGGTGACTAAATTTGAGACGACCGGTTCGGTAAACAACCAACCAACACCTTTACGTCAAACGAACGCCAGATCGGCCGAGAACATCGCCGCTGTACGTGAGAGTGTTCAGGAGACTCCGAGGCAGTCGATTTCTCGCCGTGCTCAAGAACTCGGCCTTTCGCAGACCTCAACGACACAATCGACATTCTGCATGAACGGTTTGAGGGTAGAGTTATCTCTCGCAGAGGTGACGTGAATTGGCCACCAAGATCGTGTGATTTGACTCCGCTAGACTTTTTCTTGTGGGGTTTTCTGAAGTCGCAGGTCTATGCCAATAAACCACATTCGACCGTTGCCCTGAAAGCCAACATAACGCAGGCCATCGCTCGGATTCAGCCGGATCTATGCAGCAGAGTCATTAAAAATTGGACCTCTCGGATTTGTGCCACCATACGAAGCCGCGGCGGACATTTGAACGATGTCATATTCCATCCATAATGGCATAAATGGGCCTTTTAAATAAAAAATAAATTTCGTTAATATCTCACACACATCTTGTTTTATTCACTTTTAACATCGACCCGTCCTTGTTGAAAGACCCTTTTAAATAACTGCCAACCTCTTGAGGGGTCATTGTACTCATCATTATGAACAACTTTTACTATGGGACCAAACATGAAATCGCGACAAAAAAATCAGCTGGTCCCCTACATTTATGTTCGCATAAGTCGTCAAAATGTAGAGAACAGATAAAAAAAATTTCGCGATTACAGGTTTGTTTCCATAGTAAAAGTTGTTCATAATGATGAGTACAATGACCCCTCAAGAGGTTGGCAGTTATTTAAATTACACCTTATATACAGGGTGTAAGGGACAACCCTCCGCAGACTGATGGGGTGACTTCAGTATATCATACTAAGATGACCGGTACATGAAATTTTTTCAGGAACGTCATGGGAATTCAATAAACCTGATTTGTTTTATTACCTCACACGCAATGTATCGTTACCGTGGCAAAACGCGCGTAGCGAACGGCAGCGCAGCGAGCCTTCGGCCGCCGAGTTTTTCAACATCCATTGCTGATTTTTTGATTTTAGCTGTTTTATTTACATAAATAGAGTGCTGCATACAGATAATACATGTAATTTTACATTGAAATAAAGCAATAGTAACTGAAAATACGAGAAAAAAAAATGAAAATTTTCAATTTTCCTGAGAATATTTCCGGTGGAATATGATTCAAAATAAGGAGCTGCATACACCCTGTTAGTTTGCGAATGGCTGTCCTTTACCTACACCCTGTATATATTGAAGTTTATCTTCCATTATTGTAGATCCCCCCCCCCCCCCCACAACATAATTTCTACAGTACAAAGCCGTTAGTTTCCGCACAATCTCTAATAACTTCAATACCTTTTATAGTAGGTATTGTTGTGGCAGTTCTTGCCATATCAAGCGGTACAGTCATGTACAGTCATCAAGTACGCAATAGTTAGCCGCCATTATCTGGCTCTTACACCTGGCCGCATTGATATGCGCTTACTGTGCGCCTGATTAGCCATGCAATGTTTCACACTTAGACACCGATTGTATTCGCTTTACACCTGTCCGATTGCATCTGCCATCTGTTATTATAATTACACGTCTTGACACAAGCATGTAGCGACATAATTAGACATGTAATGAACGTATATGTCGGGCAAACATCGACATTTAATTACTCTTTTCCTCTTAAATGATGACTATAATTCTCATACGGTTGATGGAAAGTTGCACGCTTACATTTCCAACATCCCACCTGTTTTTATAACCCAAACCGCTGATATATTTATTATAATCACCTTGTTATGCATGCGTGTACACTGTTTTATGATTCATAAAATAATTTTCCGCCTATTAAGAGCGTAAATCAACCCAACTACTGTACCTATCAGCTTGATGGTACGTTTGGTGTGTACGTCGACTGTACCTTACAATTTGCGTATGTAAGTACTCGTACGTAGGTAGTCGTGTCTTGCCATGTGTGTAACTGGTGGGCTTATCCGTTAGGCGCTGGCAGCTCGCGCATTCGTAGCAGTTGCCAACTAACAGGCCTACGCGGCTAAGCCGATATCAGCTGTCGTCGCGTGCTACGCCGTCGAACCGTAGCCGACTACGAGAATTACACTTTCATTACCCCGATAGTAATCTATCGTATATTTATTGCACTATTTGCTTGATGTACCTTTGTTGTGATGTAGATTATTGTTTTATGTAGTAGGTAAGCTAGCACCTATTGCTTATCGAAAACTTATAATAAACCTTCCTAACCTGGTAACTGGGCTTAGCGGAATTGTAAAGATACACATATTTGGCAGCTAATTATACCAGTGCAGAGAAATTAATAAAATGTAAAGTACAATACAGACAAACATTACAAGTAACCCTCTTCTATTGGTACAAGAGTATTGTCAGTAATAACAATAAAAGTTAATACAAAAACATCAGGTTATTCCAACGACGAAACATTAAAGGCCAGTGGTGTAATTGTTAGGGCGGTTCCACACACGCCGGTAATTTGGCAGCGGCGACATCGCATCTATTGCAACACCAATTTCATACCGACAACGTGTAACTGGAATTGCTTTTATTATACACGCTAATATCGACTGTCCTGCAGTATGTACGCACACATTATCATTAGCAAGCGATATTCTTGGAAAAAAAAATTAGCAAAAACAAGGAAACCCTCGCTAGTTTTTTTATGGTCTAAAACTAATTAAGTAGGGATTGTTTACGTACTCTTTATTCAAACAATACTAATGTAGGCATCTCAATCTTCAATTCAGCAAACGGCAACCCTCGAATTATAAAAGTGATAGGTAGATGATTATAAATGTTGCACCACAAATAGAAACCAACCCTCCCACATACTGTCAATGGTTTCCTTTCAGTTGAGACAGTCAAGATGAACATTCGTTAGTTATTTCCTTACAACCAGCCAGGTAACAATATAATTTGCACGTGACTCCATCTAGTTCTACCCTTGACAATGGAACTTTGTTAGCAGCGCTCGCTGTCCAGTAATTAATCAACTTGTTTAGTAGCGATTGAGGGTTATCACTGCGCGCTGCAAGGTACCACTAATTGTCAAACTTCACCGATGTCCGTAATACATATTTATTGCAAATTCTACTTTTGTACTCGACTCACAGGGCTTTGACTTTAGTAAAGAAAAATCTTTCTATCTTTTAATAAAATTCATATGTTATTCTAGACGTTTATACAAGATAGTGCTCTTTAAACAAGCCAAAACAATTTCACTTTGCAGTTTAAATAAAATACCCCCCTAAGTCACTTACGGCGAGAAGAAACGAGAGTCGAGTGCAATTTTAGGGCCGACACTACCCCTCTAGGAAATTGAAGGTGTTTGGTTTGAGAACATCTGCATAGGGTTGAGTTGTTTACCGTCTCCGGCCGGTCTCAAGACAATTTATTTGAAAGGTGTCGTCGCGCAATCCACTCAGCGATCACAGCCGATACAAATACCCGACCTAGAATAACCTGGGTATAAATCACTCTGAGGAAATAAGTTGCTCGACCCATTTACCTAGCTGGACATGTGTTTAAACAACGTCTCGCAGTACCGATACCGATACCGGCGACGCCACTCACGGTGACGATATTGTGAAAGCTTCTCTATTGATGTTGTTCAGTTGAATGGTAACGTCGAAAACGTTTTGCATATCTGTTTTGTTTGTCCCCACTTAACTTCAGAAAGTTGTAGCGTTGTTTATGACAAACATTTACCTGATCGCGAAAAGTTATGATATTACCCAACTTGTTTACGTAAACAAATGATAAAGTCATTTGTCAAATACGTATTGCATTATAATAGTACCTACCTAAAACAAAAAGAATAAAGATCTTATTTTTTATTTTTTAACAGCTGAAAGTATAGGTAAGTTATTAAACAGTAGGTATTCACTCATTAAAAATCAATAGAAAATCTTAAACTTTACGAAATGAATTCAACGTTCAAAGTCGATTAATACCCCAACTGGATCCAGCGTTTGCAAAAAGCAACGTTAATAATTCGTCAAAACGGGCCTGGGATCATAATATTTCGCGGAAAACGTGATACGTAGAGTGATTTCGGTAGTCACAATGAAATTCCTAATTACGGGAGATGGCAAAATAAGACAAAATTGTATTAAATCGCGGGTTATCTAAGCTCTCACTCTTATTATTTCGGAGATGAAGCGCGACGACTTCGAAATTTACTTAATTATGTTATAAAGATACTGATCTGAATAAAACGGAGCGCCGAAAGCCGAGGGAATAATCGTCTGGACCGACAGACAATTGGTAGGTATCTCATCGCCGCGGCTTCAGACTGCGACTTGCTCCGTTTTATTATTTATTGCTTTCATCACAAAAACGAGACCTTGTTTGCTACTTTTCAGATGCAAAATACGACTAAGTAGTTACAACAATCCACTTTCTTTGATAAACATTTTATTTAACCTGAAGACGATCGATCGTGCATGATCCTCTGAACAGCTTCAATTTTCTCGTTTTATTAGTGTTGTAGGAAGTAGCGAAGCAATGAAGAGTGCTGTCATAACAGGTCCATACGGTGCAGTCTCAATTTCGTTAGCGGCGGGCACGTATAGCCGTCGCCTGCTGAAATAGAAAACGGCTGGTGATTAATTGGCAATTACTCCAACTGGCGAGTAATTCCCGCGCCCACTTGTCGCCGAGCTAAGCTCGCATATTATTTTTCCATCGAGTAAATAAATTGATCGTGTGTGCTGCGAACAATATACAATCAAACACTTAAAGCGCGGGTAATCAATATTTTTGTAATTGCATATACGAACAATCAATATTGAATCGGGGTTTTGGTTTGGTGTTACAGCAATAATGTTCAATAATAGGTACCTACGACCTAGTTACTGCCTGAAAATCATGGGTTTTGGTCTATTTCTAACAGGCATACCTAGTTTTAAACTGAAACATAAGTAACTTTCCATTTTATTCCCTTCCAAATATGCAAATGGCAATAGGCAATAGGCTCGCCTCCTATTACATGGGACTTAAACATAACTGGCGAAATGTGGGTGTACTATAGGTACACCTCTGCCTAACCCTTTGGCGAAACAAGGCGTGATGTTATGTTATGTGTTTATTCCCTTCCTCTTAATAAACTTACAATCAGTTTAAAATCTGTGTAGGTGTTATACGCCACATAATTTCATAATCCTACATATGGTATCTGAACGTCAACTCATCTTTCCAACATAAATTTTGATAATTCGCACAGAGTATAGTGTTACCCCGATGCAAAATTGTAATTTGCTGTGATATAATTCAATATTTAGCGAGATGTAATTGAATATTTTTCCAATTTGTCGCGCGTAATGGGGCAAGATTGAGTTGACGGTCCCCACGGCGAGCGGGCGGGACGCCGCCGGCCCGGCGAGGCGGCAACTGACGGCGCGACGGTAACGACACGACACCGTGACGCGCCGACACCCGACGTCGATGCATCTCATCGCACAACATCACATTTACATACAGCCTTTACTATTATTTTAGCTAAACTGTGTTTAAATCAAAAAACGTAGGTAATTTTTGAAATATTGTGAATTGATCGGCATACTTAAGTAGGTAGGTACCTACTTTGAATTCGCATACACTGATATGGCAGCCCAATAATTACTTGTGTGCTTCATTCAAATAGTAATAAGAAATTTCAACGTCGATAGTTAGCCATTCATCTCAATCTCAATTCGTTCGATGACTTCAAAGCACGATGAGAAGGACGTTGTAAGTAAGATGTACTTATCTACTTTCCCAGCATTTAGTCGGCATGGGATGCGCGCCATGTTTCCGTCAATACGTCGGGATTACGAGCGAAGACTCCCACATACTCCATGCACGTCACGCGCTATGTTTTGAGTAACCGACAAAAACGCCTCATCTTTCATCGCGCGATTTCCTTCCAAATAGCTTTACGGTCCCCCTAATAATACTCAATCATTATTTTGATGCCATATAAGGGCTTCGGGTATGTTATATTGTGTAAAGGCGATTTAAATAAATTGCCGTGTGCTCAAAGAGCTCCTCACGTTGTTTTAATACGAACATCAAACGCGATTACAAGATTGTTTATTTAAATAATGCTCATTTCTTCAAAAGTAATTTTATCAAGCTAGCAATAAAATAGACTGTTATAAAGCCAGACACCTCGTTGGCACTTCATGAATATGCAACGTGTTTTAAAATAATTACTGCATTAAACACTGCCTTTTCTCCTAGTTTAAGATATTCCTGTTATTGCACTTTGACGTAGCAACGAGGAAGATGCCGGCTACGTCACGTCGACTCATTCCAGCGGCGATCGCTCCTGGCATACTAATATTCTCTGCGAGCGATTCCATGTAATTCCAGTCGGTACTCCGCCTCCGATTGTACGCCAGCCAGTATCTTGAATATGTTACTAGGACCTACCGAACGCACTGTCGGATGCCTCTGAAATGCCGATACTCAAATCTGTGCAGTCACGTAACTACAACGGCGAGTGTTACATAACTCGTTCACTAACTCAGGCCATTAATTAACTTCAAAACATTCATAATCAAAATCGTCTGCTCTATAACGGAACCAAAAACGGCAATCTATAAAAAAAACCACGGACCCACAAATCCCTTTAGTTTTTATTACGCTCAACCTTTAAACGCATTGAGTTCTTTGCAAGTTAATAGCTCCATAATATTTTTTCTATCTACAAAGTTATTCGCCCTAGCTTGAAGCCTGGAGCGTTATGGCTTGACGTGATTCAGCACTCGTAATTCGTCTCAGCCTCAGGCTAAACAAACTCAGCTTATCGCATAACATAAATTGGCAACACGTCGTTAAGGCGACCCGCACACTGCGAGCCGCGCAGGCTTTATCAGCGCCCTCTCGTAAACCAACGCCGTCTGTTATTGCAGCTCGGTTGCGACATTTCCCGAGACTTTTTTCATATCGCAAACCGGCTGCCGATAGTAACGCTAACCGACGACCGGGACGCGGCAGTCGAACCGCGTAAACGATTTGGCTTGTGCCGATAAATATATCCATTTGGCAATGCGCGCCCACTCCATGCTCGTATCAACTGAAAAAGCGCGCCGCCTTGAGCGCTGCTGTAATTAGAGGCCAATCGTAAAACGAAAGGGTTGCGCCGGAACGTCCCATCTGATAATGAGCGCGACTGGCGCGGCTCCAGCCGCCGCCGCTCATATTAGGCGGTCTCTCTCCGCCGCTATCGTTACGACTTTTACACTTTTACGAGTTGTTTAGTTTACAGAGCCGGCTGTGTACGAGCGCGTGCATTGCCAAATGCTAGTTCGCGGCTCACCGCTCGCGACCGCTCCCTAAATATCGCCACCGCTACGTGTTAATGAGACGTACGTTTCGGCCTCGTTTGGCATTGCGCGGAGCCGCCGCCGTCGCCCGTGCCACATTACCTAAATATCTAGCCGTTATGCCACTTCATATTACGCTCCCCTTTAGTTTTATTGTTCGTAAACTGTGATTTTTCTCCCGATATGAAGGCAAACATTGTGGCTTTTAGATAAAATAAAAGATAATTTTCCTTGATAGCTATAACGATCTGTTGGCATCCGTTTACAATAACAGCGAAAGCTTCATTCCCGACGATATCAATTTTGTTCAGTGGCTCTTAATTAACATTTTCTTTTCTTTCCTTTCCAGGTGAGTGAGGGAGCGAATACAAAACCAGGCAGGCTTTGTGCGCGGCGCGCGCGGCGCCCGCTGCCAGACAAAAAAGAATATTACACCGCTTTCAATTCGAACACACAGAAGAAAAAATATGATCTGCACTTTTGTAAACGCAAATGAGGTTCGCTTTGTAGGACTTAATTTAAATAACGTTTCAGGCCAACCGAACTGAAACAGGTGGGTAATTACGCAACAATTGGTTTAGTTTCATTAATAGGCAATTGCAAAAACCTGTTAGGTGTGAATGTAAACGTGTTTTCAAAAGCAACAAATAGTAACGAAACCGTACACAAACACACAACACAATGGTTAAAACTTTCATATTACATACATACATGTTCCATTTATTCTAAGGAACATGATAAACTCTTGCGTCTTGATATACGAGCGACCCGATGGCAGACAGAGATTATCTCAATGTTCCTCTGCTATACAAACGGGCTTCACCTTCGCTGGAACACGAAAACTAGTTTCCACGAACTACTAGTCGTAGACAGCCAAAATGATTTAATGCTTAGGTGCCAACACTAACCTTTCGAAGTCTGCAAGACATTATTCATGAAAAGTATTATCATAAGTTGAATTCTTTTATTGCTCAGAGCAACAACAGTACTATGAAGTGCGGATGATTACATTGCTTTAGCCAAATTTTATGTACTTATACGTAGATATACCATAGGCGTCCATATTATAGGTACCTTGTTGTATCAGATACACAAAATAAGTTAAGTAACAAAAACAGAACTAAGCAAAGCAGTTTAAATAGCTATTCGTATAGATACTTAGGTACATACCTACTAAGCGGTTAATTTGAAAGTACCTCACTGCAACACCAGCGAGAAAAAAGGTAAGCTTTTCTTGCTAACTTTTCATGAGGAAAAAAACTGACCATCAAAGTATTTCGTGACTCACACATAATAATGTATGTTAAACTCTAGTTTGTGTCCCACCACGAAATGAACCGTTTAATTTATATATCTACTTAATAACTTCACAAATAAAACTGTGATCTGAAAGTACATAATGATGCAGAAGTTAGACAAGCCAATTCATATACTCGCGTTACGTAACAAAGACACTTCATGCGGACTCCGACCTTCGAACCCCAGGAGCGGTTGAACTCTGAACATGTTCAGTAACCTCGCGGTCGACGGCTTCTCAAATAAAATTATATAGCAGTGATGCAATGTACTACAGAATACAGAACAAACTAGCACTCAAGTGGGAACGAGCATTGAAACCAGTTCAGGTATCCCCCACATTTTTCAGATTATAAAACTACTATTTTCAGAATCTAATTTCCACGGTACAGATAACGTACTTAGGTACGTGATTTTCTATATTCAGCGCTAGGAAAATAATTCACATATTTTCAAAAGCTTCATAGCAGCAGCATAGCTAATTCATTTTCAGTATTTTTGGTTTAAAACATGTAAGATTTTATACCTGAAAAAAAAAGCACTGCACTGCATTGTCTTCTAAAACAGTAAAATATCCTGATGTACTCGTATGTCAACTGCAGCAAACATATAATATAACTGAAATTGCTGAAGCATTATTTTATGGTTCATTTGACAAGTTGTTTACGTATGCCCGTCCCCGTCCATTATGTGATTTGGCTTACTGGCATGATTCAGAGATACGCGGTCACCTGCGTGACGTAAGACTGAAGACAAAAGGTGCTAGTGCGGGCATGCACCCCGTAGGGCGCCGCCCTCGAGGAGTTTGCACCTTCGCTCTATCTCTATGCTACTCTATTTAAGATAATGCACTTTTACGTAACTTTGTTCGTTTTCTAACAGCTCCATAAAACAATAAAAGGTTCATAGCTCCTTTGAAATAAATACTATTTTATATTATAAAACCGATGTTATTATTTAGAAATTGTTTTCTTAATAATAGACAGATTTTCTTCAAATACTTATGTATTGGAATGAAAATCTGCATAAACCATATCCATGGTTCTAAGAACCTTCCGTGAAACGGTCGCGAAACTAATGAGGGATGCAACATATTTCCGTAAGCTGCTGCATTGTGTCGCATGTGAGTGCCACGACCTCGCGGTCTTCGACTCTTCGCCCGTACAATGCTCCATCTTCTTATTTCCTCTCAAGAGCGCATCGACCGGTATAAGGAAACTATTTTCATATCATTTCTCCGTGCTTTATGATTAGGAAAGTGTCCTCTCACTCTTGTATTACAGAATTGCTGTTTGAACTGCTTTCGTATTCATAACTTGAATGAAAATATTTCAACGATAAAATATGTTTATTGAATTTTACTTTACCTGTGTGTTTATAAGAAATTCAAATTGTATTACAAATTTACAACGCGACGAGATTACATCACTACCTCTATTATTAATGTGCAGGGTAAACAAAGCAGTACAACTTTATTTAACACGAGCTTCGTCCTTTTATTACATTTAATTTTGTAACTAATTATTTATTTTAATAAGAGGTTACTTTTTGAGTTATGAACAAGTTAATTATTACTCTTTTAACTCTCCCGTGTAATTTAGGTTAATATAGTTGTTAGATGTGTTAGTAGATATGGTGATACGGTGAGCGCAAGATGGCAGCAGCCTGCTTCCAATCCGGAAGTTATAAATTTGCTTAAACTTGTTTGAGTTGCGAATTCCCGCGATGTTTGTCCGGACGTGCGGGTCCATTTAGTCCCTAAACCAACTGCTAACTTCTGAACAAGCACCAATAACCAACAAAGATTATAATGATAAAATAATCTTAGTTGAGCATAACATCAGAATTACGTAACGATTTATTCATACACATGTGAGTCTTGGATACTTTAGGGTTGACGCTCCGCTCCTGGGTATTTCCAACGTCATTAATATCCGGAACACACTTTTTAAAACTGAATTCAACCGGTTATCCTCCCTTGCTTACGGTAAATAGAGTTACACACGCACGAAAAGGGTCACCTCGCCCTAGCCCATACGTGAGCTCTACTGTGCCTACGCACTTCTACGCTTTCGGGTTACAAACATAATACAATATCACGAAACGAATTTGTCTTCTCATCTCATTTGAGGGGAAGGAGGAAATGGATTCGTGATGAATGTTAATAATTTCCGCGGACTGAAACGCAAAAAGAAAATCTGGATGCCCAGAACGTCAGATAATAAAATGAGTTGATGACTTTAGACGGCGTGTGATGTCCGCCCTGAGTGAAACAATTTAAAACTTCAGTGAATTGTAAAAAAAATGTAGGAACTACCTAGTCTCCAAATTACCACTTCAACTTAAAAACGGATCACATGATTTACGACAGCTGAACAATGCAACATAAAAGGAAACCCCAGGGAAATTCCTGCTTACAACTAAACGACTAAGTACATAGTAGATCACTTTTGAAAATGAATCAGTATAATTATCTACGCGAGCAGTATAAAAAGCGACAGAGCCGCCTGTACAAAGTAAGGATGTAATATTAACTTCCAACGAAATGTAGTTCAGAATCTACATTGATACCTGGGATTACGTTTTACCCTCTTTCATGGCGACGTAATAAAATTCAGCTTAAAAATACCCATTACGTACCTGTCTACAAACCGTTGATCGCAGCTTTAGTACATATTCCTTTTAGAATATGAAAATATTTTAAAGCTGGGTGCGATCATCTGTCTGTGCTTAGGTAAATCTTACAAGATCTTACGAGTTGAAATTGTTATCTACAGTGTCGGCAATATTTAAAGAGATGACAGTGTCAGTTGAAGAGATCGTAAGTAATCTCATGAAATATTAGCGCGTACAGTTGACGGGAGGCGGCTGAAGTCGGCGACTCATTGTAAATGTATCAAGAGTTCGCTCCAACTATGTAGTGCTGCGAAGGCTCCGGAGCGTCCGACAACAATCCCAACTGCGTTAATCACTTATTTACGTCCGGGGTCCACTGCCGCCAGAGTATTTCTAACGAACGCCGAGAATTCTGGGGAATCCTAATGAACCGTGGGAATTTCGATTCTAATGAAGCGAGCGAGTTGGAACTTTACAAGTGGACGTAGAGGGGACTTTTCGCTAGTGGCTCGTTCTTAAATCGAATTGCGCAGTTTGGTCGGACATTGTTGCGGTGCATCGGGAGCTACGCGGGAAGTAATTTCGCTCAGTTCCGCCGGATATATCTCTCCCACGACGCAGAGACCTGCAACTAATCGGTTTGTCATTTCCGCAATCGACCGCCGCGACGCCGTTTTGAATACTTGATATTTGTCCTTTGTTTACAACACTGTAGGGAGATTCAATTTGCCTATCAAATCCTCATACCGTACTCTAGATCGACGTATCACAAAACTAACACGTACCTACGCCGTAAACCAATTAATTTTACGATACAAACAAAGGTAAACTTCGTTGTAAGTATCCGGTACTTTCGTAATTAGACAGTGCATATTGTAGCATTAAACTTTTGTATTGCTAAGTTAACCCGCGCCTTCGTCCAATGCCCGTAAAAGTTCAATTGATACTTTAAAAATTCAAGACAAACGCTTTTAGTGCACTAAGGTGAGAGGACGGTAAAAATAACTTGAGACACTTGCTGCTCTGAGAGCATAGAGTTAGAACGTCAAATAGCACCCGTTGTTTTAGCCGATGGCATTATTGGATAGATAAACTGAGACTCACTTAGACACACATCTTCGAACATAGACGGCTGAAGTGAAGTGCTAGTGTTATCTCGTGAAACTTAAGAACAATATTGAAAAAAAAATAGGGAACAAAGCGAAGCTTGAATATCATTTGACCGTCCTTTTAACGATTAACTAACAAGTTTTTTATTGCCCTAACCTTTGCGCCTGCTGCTCAACATCAATCATTTATGAAAGAAGATGTTAATTTTCTGCCTTCAACATGCCACACAAAATGCTTTTCTCACCATCATTGGCCAACCTTGGACATAGATAGAGATAAAAGTATGAAAGTCCCATCCAACGAAACCATTTATTATAAAATTACGATACCAATACCTAAAAATGCGTTACTTGAAAAAGCATCATCATAGAGTGCAGGATATGTGTTGACATGCACATTCGGCATCCGCGCGCAGTTCCCTCTAATCTCACCGAGTCCCGGAGCCCGGAGCTTCAGAAAGCTTGCGGGAATATTCATAAAGCCCGTTCACATCCGTCCGTTATCGGGCGGAACGCCGCCGCGCTCTGCCGCCGCGCCGCCACAAACACTATATCGAAAGAGATACGAGTAAATTACACTTTCACATGTCTCTTTAACGTCCTTTTAATTCTCATTATCATACTTAAATATTTAAAAGGCCAAAACGTTTTCTTTGCAAAACAGAGGGTATGGTTACAGCTTGCGAACTTCGAGTTTGTACAACAATAAAAACCCAACTCGACATTTAACAACCTATTATATTATTGTGAAAACCAAATTACACAGCAGAATTTTTCTTCTGTGAGGAAACCTTGTAAATTACTTCGCTTTAGAAACAGTTCGCAAGTTTTTTCAAAGACTTTGCCTCACGTTTTTCAACACAATAAAATTTTGTTTTCTAACTAAATTCCATTACCTATATTAATTAAGTACCGCACGCACGATATTTAGGTACCTAGTTAACATTAAACATAATATAATGTTCAACGGTGTAGATAAGCGAAAATTGCTGCGCCGTGTAATTTCAGCTCTTCAAAACTTAATGAACCGATTATCTCTAGAAAAACTGCGCTTTTATAGCCAAAATTAAGGTCGTAACTACACCAGTACAGCGGTGGTATTGCAAGCCATCTCAACTTTCCAATTACATCCCTCCCAGTTTATAATAGCCAACTCATATAAAAGTTCTAACAACGCGTGCCTTTAGGTCTTAGTTTAGCCACTGTTATGACTTTAATCATACGAGTATGAACTATGAACTTAGATAAATGCTGATAATGCTTACTAAAGTACATCTAAAACTGCGCCCCTAAAATAACTTTCAAATAAAACAACACTGAGAAACAATTTTATTTTCATTTATATGCTTTCTGAACCTTCCTTCTTCATTACAATGATCTACATTTTGTCAAAATAAATCTGTAACAACATTGAAAGCGATCCCACGGACTACGGAGTCACATCATCTATATTCAACGTGAATTGTGAAGTGCACGCTCACTGATTACCGATGCAATTGTATCACTGAAAAATCGTTTCAATTTTGTATCTGTGCTCGTGCGGAAAATGTCCGCACGGAGCGAACAGTAATATGCCATTACCATCATAACAACGTTACTCTCGACTTAATTCCGCTCCCGGCGCTCTGCCGGCCGGCTTCACTAATTTCTCTTATGCGCACCGTCCACCGTCAAAACCCAATCTAAGCGCCTATCGAGAACAACCAGATGCTTGTTTATGGCACACACAACTTCTAAGTAGCATAACACAATGTAAACGGAAATTTAGTCTAAGACAGTCCTTACAATCTTCTGTAAACATGTAAACGTCTACACAATGGAGGCAGAACTAGCGCTAGCGTTTAAACCGACGTCAATAGAGAGACGGTAAAGCGTTGTCTAGAAATCCTCTGATATCCCTAAGGAGCGTCAATGCTGCCTCCACAATGGCGCACGTGAGATCTGCCGGCCGACAGACGGCATTCAAAGGAGCTATTATTAAAGGAATACGCCGATAGAGGTCAATTATTAGGAATCGGCGTCATTGCAACATCGATGGATCGCACTAGACAGTCCGTTATTCAATCGCTAATAAAATTAATTACTGAAAAATGCATCTTGCGTATGAGAACGGGAAACAATTGCACTTTTCGACACTTTTTACAGGTTACCTGTAACTACTTACTTACCTATACTAAAATTTCACTATGGTAACGAACCAGAAAAACGCAAAACTGAAACCCATGGACTTTAAATTGAAATTTCCTCACGTTGTAGAGTCTCTTTAAATCCCTTTATACATAGGAATTCAAGCGGCAGACTGCTATTGGTATCCCCAGTGAGCATCAATGCCTATTGCCACGTCGCATATCTACAGTGTACGGCATGAGAACTGAAGGCGCAGAAAGCGCGGCACGGAGGGGAAGACATTTCAAAGGAGAGCCTTACTGCATCGGATGAACAATTAAAGCAATCGGCAGGCACGATTAACATTTCTGAACGTGGAGTATTAATGATTTACGGCCGGACCCAATAACATATTTTCAGTAAAAGACAGATCGCTATTGATGGTAAACAGCATAATTCTATCTGTCCTTATGTCAGGCCGATAAGATTTCCTAATCTCTTATAGATTATTGGGACGTTAAAACCATAGATACCTAGATAGATTTTTCTATCTCCAGTTTGCCAAAACTGGTGATAGATAGGTTATTGGGTTCGGCTGTTATTCAAGTCATCTGTACCTACGTATCAATAAAAACAATTGACTAATGTCATGACTCCGTTAGATACGTTTATCATCGAGACGTAGAATTCAATGGCCCAATCAAGACTTGCTGTCAGAGATGCGGGCCTCGTTTAGCTTTGTGTTTATCGAATCTACCGACTATTATGTTTATGATCGCCTATCGATAGCGTTCAATTTAGCGATGTTTTCTATTTATCAACAATAATCGAGATAACGGCTCCATGTCTCCCTGTCGGAGGTGAGCTGACAATCGTTGTGACAGGCAGACGGTGGCAGAGCGCGCCAGGCACGCCACAGGGGACCTTATCCCACTGACATTTTATTATTTTTATGCTAATTCCCCCTTTCGAGCAGTAAAATAAAAAGTAATTTGGCATCTCTGTCCTTGTTGAAATATTCCGCCGTGATATACATCGGTCCGTTAGGTATGTCCCTACGAGCAATTTTGCACTATTCATAAATTACTCTTACATTATAAATACTGGTAGGTCAGTTTCTTTCAGTTTTCTTAAATTTAAAACTTGCCCATACTCTTAAAGGTGCCTACAGATTTGTTCAATTTATGACAATCGACACTTGTTTCCTTTAATACTTCTTCGTCCAATGTCTTTTGTGATGCGCACAGCAAAGGAGTGGAACTCTCTGCCTGCGTCTGTGTTTCCGAACGCATACAACCCCGATCTCTTCAAAGTGAGAGTGAACAGGCTTCTTCTGGGTAAGCTTGCTCCATCGTCGACTTTGTCTCTGTCATCTCTGACCTAGACTAGAGTCAAGAGCAAACCTATCTCAAATAAAAAATAAAAAAGGGGGCAGAAGTACTAAAGAAAACACAGTCATGTCGATCGTCAAAAATCGAGCAAATCTGTAGGCACCTCTAAGAGTTTCAAGAAATCGAAAAAAAGGCAGTTTTGACTAAACGTACCGAGACAACTTCATGCATATTTCCGTAGAACTTTATGACGCCGTCGTAGAACAACAACTTTTTTGGTAGATTTTTATTGTGAAGATCACAAAAGACTGCTGTGGTACACATTCTGATAGTAAAGAAGTCTAATATGATACAACAGAAAATATACGCGGTAATAAAGCAATACTCGGCCAACAAAGTTACCCGCTTTGTCCTGTTTGTAACATCTTTTGCAGCAATAAAGTGTTACGTCTGTAGGGCTGTACACGGACGAATAATTTTAATAGCTCGCTGACAGATTATTTCAGAAAATTAAATTTTAGCTCGTTGGACACAGCCCATAAAATTCGTGCTTACAAATCTGTTTGTTATGACATCGTAACGAGATTATGTCCGTTTCGCAGTGAAGACGTCTCGCGACGCCATGTCGTCACAATATCGCAGGTTTTATTATTTCACGCAATAAACGCAGTGTCGCTGCCACACCACCCGCCTCTGCTAAATTATACAGAAACATTTTAATGTGAATATCGAACGCGCATCATGACAGTTTATTACCAATAAACATAACAATGGAACTTATTTATAGGAAATAAAGATTTCATGAACTTATGCGGGTGTCAATCTCCTATAGATACATGTATACGATAAACGAGTAAGTATGATAATAAAATGCTTTCATTGTAAGTTTCCATTGATGACAAAATTAACAATGACATCGTGAAAATATATTGGAAATTATACCTGCAGGATTACCATTTGATAGAGGTATTTGCAATAATAAATACTTACCTGGCTTTTTCATTCATTGCGTTAAACAACGTTTGAGATCTAATACAAAAAAAAATCATCCATAAGGTCCGTTAGAAACCTATCTGTTTGATCAAGATCGATTTCTAAAAACCTATTCCATGTTGCAATAAAGCAAGGAGGTATAAAGTGTGGGATTTTTCCAGCAAAGGAAGCTGAAATTTCGTCGGCAAGGTTATGAAAAAGTGTCGCGAAAGCGTAAAGGCGTAGGCGTGACCCAGGGCATTGTGATGTGAAGGCGAGCACGTGATCACGTGCCCTCGCCTGCTCCCACCTGATCACGTGTCGGCTGTTCACCCCTCGAGTCAAACTGTAGGCTTCTGTTTACGCTCAACTCCTTCAAACTGACCCACCAACAAACAACGTGCCGCGAAGTCCTTCAAAACCACTACAAACTTATTTGAGTACTCACGTGTTTCATTTAAATGAAAATTATTACGGAGCTGACCTCGTTTCGTAAAAAATTGGGCATTTTTTGGCTTCATCCTCGAGAACTTTGGTACCGAATGAAGACTGTACAATTCTTGGTCCAGCAACAAGCAGCAAGTTTAACCTCATGACTGTTAAATATTCAATGTTTAGAACAGAAATAAAATTATCAATCTACTTAGTTACTTGGCTAGGCACAGAGTTAATTAAAATTCATGCACGCACACGAAGTCTAAGTGTGTATAAAGCTTGTCCCCTAACATACGTAGCTGCGAACGTGTATGGATTTGATTATCGGATAATTAGTGTAATGGGGTGTAAATATACATGACACGCGTGACGTGACCGCTTCAGGAGGCCGCGTCGATAACCGATGTTACACAAACCGGACTACCCGAAAATTTACTGGATACAGATGCAGGTTTCGACTACCTAACTATCAAATTAATATCAAACGTTATCCAACTTTGAATGTTGTCACCAAGATTATATTAATCTATAGCAGCACGGATACGTTAAATTCCCTCATGCAGTTTGACCACACTCATTATTTTGGGCTGACATAACAACATTAACTTCGAAATGCGGTTGCGAGTTTCATCCAAGGCTTGCAATTAACTAGTTGGCTGATATAGTGCGTGCACGAGCGGCGGCCCATGTTAATATGGCAATAATAAATTTCGAGCGGTTTTCATCCGCCGCCCGACTGTCCTGGGGCAGCCGGTACATTAAAAAGACTCGATGAATTATTTTGCACATATCATTTCATTAGTGCTGTACGTCGCTGCGGAGAGACGTGCATCCTGCCGCTCAAATGAATAACACCGACTTCGAAACATTAGTACCTACGGTCCTATTCCGCTTTATCTCTCTAATTTCCCCGGTGTCCCTAAATAATTATATTAAAATAATTGTTACCAACAGGAGCCGCGGGCAGCAGCCGCGTTGGTTAATTTTAATTACCCGCGGATACCATATTTTATCCGGCAAAATGTGTTGTACAAATATAGACTGAAAGCTGACCACGACACTGGTGGTTTGGTGCACTTGCCGATAGGTACATCGATATTGAATAATGCAAGCAGCTACAGCTCATGCATTACAATTTTAATAACCTCGCGACAAATATCCGCTTAGTGGTATTAAGCTCGGACTAGATCTCTAATTAAAACCTGTGCGGACCTAATGAGATCTCTATGTTGTACATGACAACGCATAAATCCCGTGTAATGAACGCAGCGAGCATTAAATAGAGCCGAGTCACTCAAATTGTCCACAATGCGATTATTCCATTACTCGAAAGCTGTCCGGCCGCAGCACACACAACACAGCTCTGAAATGGGGTATGTCCAGCCAGCCCCATGCCACTCACATACCCTTACAATACCTACGTAACGCAGCGTCCCTTTACGTAATGACCACTCTCGTCAACTACTACTCGTATTAAGTAAAGGCTCACTATTTTATTATTAGGACTTATAGACTTCTGTACCTACTCTTAAAAGTTTTATAAACAAAGATGGATGACAACGTTTGTTGAACAATGCATTGGAGTTAGGTTTTCGTGTCCAAAGTTGTGTGTGTTACTTTTCAGTAATTTTTACAGCTAGACATGTAAAGAAATAGCAGTTTCTTTAGGCGTTCAAGGTTCATTGGTTACCTATAGGTAAATACAAAGAGTGTTACGTGCATAATTTAGTAGGTACCTACTTAACGTATTATTAAAAGTTAAGATTAAGAAATCATTCAAGATTTGACTAATGTTAGACCAAGACGTAGACTTCAGGAATAATACTGAAGTCATAACATAAATATTAATTAATATATTAATTAAATAAGGTGTTTTAAACATTTTGTTCAAGGTAATAGGTACCTATACAACCCCATGCAATAACCCAATTACATTGTCTGATCCGGAAACGGAACCACAAGTTTTGCAGCCGCTTTTGCGATCTTAAGCTTCAGTAATCGATCAAGACATACGGATACAAAGGAACATTACGCTTAAACTTAACGCATTATTTATTTCTTGGCTTATACTCAAATTATAGCAAATTCTATAGTACTTAATGAATTGAAATAATACGGTGTGTTCAATACACGCTGCTTTTTTCTTGGCTAAGCTGCCACGTTAGTGTTGTACTCATCATTATGAACAACTTTTACTATGGGCCCAAACAAGAAATCGTGAAAAAAAAATTGTTGTTCCCTACATTTATGTTAACTCGTCTCGTCATAACTCGTCAAAATGTAGGGAACAACAGATTTTTGTTTCGCAATTTCAAGTTTGGTCCCATAGTAAAAGCTGTTCATAATGATGAGTACAACACTACCGTGGCAGCTCCCCAGCCAATAAAAAGGCAGCGTGTATAAGTGTCTGTCTGTATTTTCTTTATCATATTGTGTTCGTAAATATATCTTTATCTTTATATTTATCTTTATCTTTATCTTCGGTTATTTAATATCATGATATTTTGTCTCCAGCTTGTCTTCGGCGCGGCGGCCATCACAGCTGGATCCGTACATGACTCGAGCCGTGCTGTCACGAGCGCTCGATGTCTGGGCCCAAGCATCCCGCCTAACCTTCACAGAACTCAACTCCGATGAGGCTGACATCGTTGTTTCTTTTGCCAGGTAAGTTGACACAAGCCTCTTTAGACAGTGGCCGTTAGTTGCCGAAGCTCCAACAACCTCGCAACATGTTAAGTTCTGGAGGAAGTTTCTATGTTCTATGTTACGGGACTTGGTTTCCGCACTTAGTCCTACATGTGGACCATTGTGCGTGGGCCATGGCGGCCGTCGGCGGTTATTCCAACCAGCCCACCTCCCTCCAGAACTTGATTATGTTTTCTGGTCTGTCTAGGATGTCTTTGAAAGATCTGGGTGACCCGAGGGTTTCTGTTCTGATCTAGGCGACGCCTGTGCATTCAAAGAGCACATGCGCAATGGTTTCCTCAGCCTCCATGCATGCCCTGCGCAGAGGACTGTCCGTTATGCCTATTGTGTGGAAGTGTTTGTTTAGCGAGCAGTGTCCCGTTATGGTCCCCGCCACCAGGCGCAGGCCGTCCCTGTCTAGGCGTAATAAGCGGCCGGTCAGCCTGCCATCTAATGATGGCATAGCTTCCCTGGACTGCCTGCAGCCCGGTGCCGAGGCCCACCATTTCTCCGCTTGTGTGTGGGTGAACTCTTGTAGCCACCTGCGTAGTTGGTTGAACGGAATGGGTACAATAGGTTCGGGCCCACAGACTGACGTGCCGGATGCTCTCCTAGCTAATTCGTCAGCTGCGTCATTGCCTAATGATCCACTGTGTCCTTTTATCCATTGCAGTGTCACTATATTGCGATTTGAAACCGTTAGACGTTCCAGTGCATTGTGACAATCTAGTGTTAGTCTCGATGTAATATGTTTCTTCCCTAAGGACTGGAGAACTGAGGCGCTGTCAGAGAGTATGTGTATGTGGGCATCCGTGACTCTCCTGGCTTCTATGGCGTGGGCCGCTTGTATAATGCCCACACATTCCGCCTGGTAGACGGTGTTGAACATTCCCAGCGGACTGGATATATTTATGTTTAGGTCGTGTGAGAAAACTCCGACTTCGGTTCCAGAGTCGGTCTTTGATCCGTCAGTGTATACTCTCAACTCTTTCGGGCCTGAGTAGTCACACTGTTCTTCCGTGAGTATTATGTTGTAACTCTTTTGAAAGTAATGAATTTTCGGGGCTTTGTCGCAGGGTGATGCCATCTTGGCTGTCGTTTGATCGCATCTTCCTTTATGCGTATGTGCTTGACTCTGGAGTCTGTGCTTAGGGTTCCTGACGTATGGAGCCTAAAGGCAGCAAGGGCCGCCTCCTCCCTCACGATGAGGTGTAGGGGTGGCAGTCCAAGCATTGCCTGTAGGGCAGCTGTGGGTGTGGTTCTCATACTGCTAGTGATTGCCACACAGGCAAACCGCTGCAGTTTACCGAGATCCCTTTGGGCTGTGCTGAGGTCTGTCCTGGGCCACCAGACTAGTGAGCCATAAGTGATAATTGGTCGGATAACTGTAGTGTATAGCCAGTAACTAACCTTGGGGCTGATTCCCCAGTTTCTTCCAAGCAGTCGTTTGCACTGCCATAGGGATATGCTGGCTTTCGTAACGATGTGGTTGGTATGTTTTGCCCAGTTCAGCTGTTTATCCAAAAAGATGCCCAGGTATTTGGTTTCAGTTGATAGGCTTAGGGTAGTATTAAAGAATCGTGGTAGTTGTAGTGTCGTCACTTTCCTCTTTTTTGTGAAGAGGATCAGTTCGGTTTTTGTAGGGTTCACTGATAGTTGGTGTTTGATGCACCAGGCCTCTACTATTTTCAAGGCCTGGCGCATCAGGTTACATAAAGTGTTCTCGTGGGTGCCGTTTATTATTATGGTTATGTCATCAGCGTAGCCTACTGTGAAGTAACCATTATCGTTGAGTGTTTTGATGAGGCTGTCTACAACCAGGTTCCATAGGAGCGGCGAGAGAACGCCACCTTGCGGGCAGCCTTTTGCTACTATAGCCCTTGTAGTGTCATTCACTGTGACTTGTACAGCTCTCATTTTGAGCATGTTGTTGATCTATCCACTCAGGGTTGTGTCTATGCTGTGTCTGTCGAGGGCCATGTTAATACTGTTGAACATGGTTTTGTCGAAGGCGCCTTCGATGTCGATGAAGGCTGCCAGTGATGAGCATTTGTGATCCACTGCGCATTCAATCTTAGAAACCACGCTGTGCAGCGCGGATTCTGTTGATTTGCCCGTAGAGTACGCATGCTGTTGTTTATAAAGTGGTTTTGCCCGAAGGGGTCCGTCACGAATGTGTCTGTCACACAGTCTCTCGAGGGTTTTTAGTAGAAAGGATGTGAGGCTAATAGGCCTATACGCCTTGGGTTGTGTGTAGTCGGTTTTGCCAGGCTTGGGTATGAAAATGACTTTCACTTCGCGCCAAGCTAGCGGTGTGTATTTTAGTGCTATACACAGGCTCGATAAATCTCCACCAGCCATGGTGTCAGATGATCTAACCCCCACTGCAGCAGGGCTGGGAAGATGCCATCCAGCCCTGCGGACTTGTATGGCTGAAAGGTATTGATGGCCCACTTTATCCGGTCTTTTGTTATTATATTGTGGGCTCTAGCCCAGTCTTGGTCCGTTGGGGTCCAATCCGGCTCAGCTTCCCACGTTCTGTCTTCTAGGAGTTTACAGTCAGGGAAGTGAGTTTCCAGAAGGACCTTACTGGTCTCGTAGTCGGTCAGTGTGTATGAGTTATCTGAGTTTTTCAGCGCGCCGAGGGTTCGGTCCTGGTCAGTCGATAGGATCTTCCTCACTCTTGCGGCTTCGTTATTTGTCTCAATGGATTCACAGAATTTCCGCCAAGCTACTCTTCTGGCGGTTCTGATTTGTTTTTTATATGTGTATTGGGTCTCTTTGTATAGCTCCCAGTCGTCCGGGAGTCTAGTGTTTTTTGCTCTATTAAATTGCTTACGCAGTGCATCCCTGAGTTTACTAAGTTCAGCGTTCCACCAGGGGTTCCTCTCGCTCCTGGTTTGTGGCTCTCTTAGTTTACAGCATGCATGGTATGCTTCAATTAGATATTCTGATAATTTTGTCACGGTGTATTCCAGTTGTGCTCGGTCTCTTATAGTTACTCGTGATAGGTGTCTAGCCAGTAGGGAGGCTAGGAGGCGTTTGTACCCGGGAACATTGGTGCGCCGCGGGTTTCGCCTCGGTTTGGGTTTCTTTGTGTCGGTAGTTAGTTTAAAACGGATCCTTCTATGGTCTGAGCAAGAAGGCTCGTCCGATACGTGCCAGTTTATAATTAGGTTAGTCGCGTTTTCCGTAGCAAGTGTTAGATCTATGATTGTTTGTCCCCGGACTGTGACCCAGGGAGGACTGGAGGAAGTTTATCCCGTAGCTAGCTGGACCTGCCATGTACGATATTTTAATAAAGCAGATGTGGTATCCACCTAATGAAGATGTTAGTTACAAAATGTACCTAAATATTAGGTGTAGGGTAGTTTAGGAGACTTGAATTCCATAACAAGGTATACTTAGGTACACAAAACTAACTTTGAATTTTAGCACATATATGTATCTACGTAGGTAGTCCTCACGGTTCTTTTTTGCATACAGAGAAAATATCCCTCCTCGCAACAAATAAAATTGGCAGACTTCTTTAAATATCCCCAAGCTTGATTTATTGTGTTGATAATAAATAATAATCAACTGAGGATTTACAGAAACGTCCTATCCATTTTAAGGGGATTTGCGATCTCCTCGTGCGGGGCATAAGAATAGGGTCGGACACGGCTCAAGCCGAACTGAACACTATAGCGTTCACTTAACGTATAGAATAACTACATTATGCAATGAGTAAATCCGTTTTTCTTAAAACAAATAAGATTTTGATAGAAGAAAATTGTAAGATTTGAAAAATAAGTAGGCTTTTTGTTAAAAATAGACTCGCTAGAAAAGTTCAAAGTCAAAAGAGTCATTAGATATAAAGCTTTCACGGTAATATTTTCCGACAACCTGCACAGTTAAATTCGTAAGAAGTGTTTGTAATCATTTCGATAGATGTTTCGATAGACGACTTCAAGTTAAATTCAAAACGTTCGGCCACATTTCAATGTAGAAAGCCTCGATCACGACTCGCTTTCATTCAAAGGGCGAGACGTGACGCTAAATCCATTTCTATCCAATTGTACCCGATCAAAATAAGTTTGTTTATTGTCAGAAATGTTATCAATAGGTACTCTAATACCTTAAAGATGCTATTAATGTTAGATTGTTTTCATGGCAAACGAACCACTGAAACGATACTATTTCAGAACAATTTTATACGACCTAATAACAAAGTATAATAGTAAACAGATACGGCAGCGACGAACGAAGCCCCTGACAAATGACGCAAAGTTTCCGACAGGAGCCTCATATTGAATGAGAGTAGGGCGAAGTTTCACTTATTAGATCACCGTAAACGACGATATGAGAAAGTAGCGGCGACAAAAACCTCAACACTGGACATATTGCGACCACCATATTGCGGTGAACGCTGCAAACTTGCAGCGGCAGCCAACAACTTCACCGCACTCTGCATAAAATTTTCTTTTTTCTCCCGAGGTTCGGGAGCGTCTCATTTTGTGAGTCGAAGCTGCTGTGTGGCGTGGTCACGTCACGAGCTCACTTTTATTACTTGCTGTCGAATCAATAAGAAGTTTGCTCACGACTTCCGATATATATTATTCGATAATACTTTGCGAATTGCGATACATTCTGTATACACTTCAGTTTGCTTAAGTTTGTTTAAGTTTTACTTTGAACATTTCAGATATTTTAAATTAAGTTCCACGCATTTCCCTCGCCTAGACACTATTTTTTTACTTCAGATATAAGTCAGCTACAACAAATGTAAATAATATAGGTTTATCAAACTCAAACTCAAAGCATTTATTTCAATTAAACCAATTACAGGCACTTTTGAATTGTTAAAGAGTCAGTCAGTTAGTCAGAAAATTGAAGCTAGTCGCCCATTCCAAAACGTAGATCTGTATGGAGAAGAATGGGCAAGAAACTCCATGGACACTCTTTTAAATCAAAATTGTTACAAAATCCTGGGTAGGTACATTGTTATTGTTCTTGTTGCTTCTATATGTGAGAACAATGTAAAAAATAGATAATTAAAACAATTTAAAATATAAGATTAAAAATAAGCCCTGGCAGCTAAGAGATGACCAGTCTCCACTGACGGCGCCCGTTCACGAACATGACGCGTGGATCAGCACCATCCAGCTCAACCATTTTGTAGGGAACCGATGTATATTAACGCATGAGGCTTTAGATTATTAAAGTCGTTTCTACGATAGAGAAGGAGAGTATCAAATGCTACGCTGTAGGTACCAGCCTCGGATTTTATGCGTGCCGTTAACTTATATTACACTCTATAAAAGTCTTCCGTTTCCTACTATACTTATAGAAAAGTTGTCTTCTAATGATATAGAAACCGATATAGCGATACTTATAGGTAGGTACCTGATAGTTGAAACAGAAAATGTTTTTTCAAAAGAGTAATTTTCTACACCTACTTACCTGTGGCGTAATAACATCTGACGTTGTAATAAGTAGGTGGGTATAGGTACAGGTTCTGACGTTCGTCGGTTAAGATGGAATTCCCACACCCCTCGTATTTTGTAGTCAATGTTGAATAGGAAAAACCATTTAAAATGATAGCTTAGTATGAAAAACAATAACAGAAACCCAATTCCCGTAATTAAAAACGTTCAAAATCTAGTCGCAATCTCATCTCAGCGACAATCAAATGTCAAAATCAAAAACTTGTCAAAAATGTAGGGAAATTATAGGTATTTTGGACATATTGAGACTGAGATCAGACTGCGAACGTTCTTAAATTACGGGAATTGCCCCTCTGATAAACGAATTATCATTTTAATCAGACAGAAAACTACAATTGGTAAAATTAAAATGGAAAACTGAAAACCGAATCACTGACTGAATGACACCACACACCACACACACACACTACCACACACACACACCACACCACAGACACCACACCACAGACACCACAGACTACCTGCAGTACTGACAGATTGTCTCTCCTTCTCCCTTTATCCATCCAAAGGTTGTCTTTAAAAGATCGATTTTAGCGTTAAGACCGCCGTTTGTGACACCATTATGTAAAATTCCTTTAAATTTCTTTATTTATATCTGTCATGCATATGGTGTAGATAATAAAGAGTCTTGGCCTACTAGCGGAGAGCCTCGACCAACACCTCAGGAGGCTCTCACTGCGCGGCTGGGTGAAGGGCTTGATCCAGAAAGCAGTACCTACTCCTAGACACGGCATGCATAGTGACGAGGGTCCTCCCTCTAGGGCCCTGACCATCGGCACCTTGGACCCTGTTCCTGATGCCGATGGGCTACTATTTTTTTATATTTTTAGGGTTTTTTTTATGTTACAGAAGTATTCTATCTACCTACCTAAAACTGATACCTAAATATTATTAGGGTCAGAAAACTCAGTAGAGACAAATATTCAAATTAATTTATTTATAGATAGATTCTATTTCATCTAACGCTATTTCCATATTATTCTAATAAAATCAACCTTAGCACATAGGTTTGCATACAAAGAGGTAACAAAATCAATAAATGTATGGATTGCGTGAAAAGCTTCGGTTTTCATAACTCTACAAGTAAACAACGATACATAACGATATATAAACACGTAGGTATGTAGTTGATAGGAATTCTGTGCGATATTTTATTATGTAATATGAAACGATTCTATCATCACTTCATTGGGCTGGAACGCTGAGAGTGATTGCACATAGCGCAGTACCCTACACTACGCGTCTACCAGATTTATTACACTCATAAACTGTAATATTGCCCAAGTAATAAAGGATACGTACAACTTAACTGCGTTCTCCAACTCACGAATGATATAAGTGCAATCACTGGCTGCTATCATACGCTTATATACAATACTTTAGTTCTCATGCATTTAGACATGTAATGTATATTTTATGGACCAATTTCAAGTGAAGAACTTTATATTTCTTTTATACTTGGCTTTATGCCTGTAAGTTTTGACTTTATTACATCTTTATAAAAAAGAAAGGATATTTGAAATATGATATACCTACATTGACCCGTTTCATATCCGCACACATTGGGTTCAGGCGCGGTTGCTAAGGGCAGATACCAACAGGGCAATAAATCATCCCCCAAACTCGGAAACTTTCCATTCCGAACCCATTATATTTGACGGCGTATGTCAGCGAGACACTTCCTCATTCCACTACCTTACCTTTGTGAAAGCACTCAATAAAAGTGCTGTCATTACGAGCAAGGTAATGTAGATTTCAAAACACAGATTGCGTTTTACTATCGCTTTTTAAATCTTCACAAAACAGATGAATAAAACAAAAATGAAAGTCTCGTTCTCGATGCTACCGATAGGTGCGGCGGGCGGCGGTAAAATCGCTTCGGGAATTCCACTGCGGTTCTTATTACCTAAGCGCCTCAGAAACCGAGCGAGCATAATAATAGCTGTACTAAGGATAGGAATATTTTCCCTATTAGCGCACCCCGCCCATATCGTTAATGGCAGAACTTTCACATAGAAACTCAATAACGCAACGGTCAGCTAATATCGCGTGAAATATGCATGGGCGAGGTCTTTCCGTTGTATTTTGCTGGCGCGAAAAATGATTAGGTGGGTTGTAGCCGAGCGTAGGACCCCCGGGACGCAAGTTTGATTGCTCTGCAGACTCCATCCACTACATCCATTGTTGTTTGTTGCGAGATGAATACATTACTTCGGTATGACTGTTTTCATCAACAGTAAAAGCCTAATGCAACTTTGTCATGATAGTACCTATTATGTTATTTTATCTGTGCTTAATCCCTTTTTTATTTTGTATGAAACAGGCGTTACCATGACGACGCGTATCCGTTTGACGGCCGCGGCTCGATCCTTGCGCACGCGTTCTTCCCCGGCACTGGTCGCGGCGGAGACGCACACTTCGACGATGACGAGTTATGGCTGCTGCAACCAAGAGACGACGATGAAGAAGGTAAAGAGATGCACTTATTCCCATGTTCCAGAAATGAGCACAGTGACATAGTATCTCATTTAGAGAGCATAGGTCAAGAATGTATTTCATGGTCTTTGGTAAGTTTGTAACCTAAATAGGTTACATACCTACCTAACAAAGACAGTCAACTTTCGAACTTAGGTAGGTAGGTAGTCCAGCCAGGCTCGCGGGATCTTCGAAAGAGTTACCGTGGCCCAGGCACAGGCAACTGAAGGAACACGGGTGGGTTTTAGTCAGTAAAAGTCTAACACGCCCTCCCGCTCCGCCCAGAGCGGGAGAAGTCATTTGATGATTTCCCAACCAAAAAAAAAAAGGTAGGTAGGTAGTCATTTCTTACTTTCCTTATTAACTTGTAGGTTTCGGATTCATTGTGTAGGTGGGCACGTTGGTACAGTCAACCGCACACGAGTGGCAACAATTTGACATCGATAGCACCACTGTGGGTGGTTTTCATAGGGCAAGTGTTACCACTGATACTGTACCGTAAAATGTTCCTACTTTGCTCCTATATGGTTAATTATGCTCCAATTCTCTTAAATGAATGAAGAATATAAAAAAAAAACCAATGAAACAAAGTGATTTTGTAACTAAATTTAAGAATATAACATTATTTCTTTAAAAAACACGGTTTATTTTAATTTTTACCCATTTTTCGACCATTGATACTATCAAAAAAGGTAAAGCGTAATATCACGGAATAAGGAAAGTATAACTTTGCTCAAAAAGCTTCCACAATGGAGATTGTTTGTGAAATATACCCAGGCGCAAAATTACCAATGGTCATGGCTAACTTTGCGCCTTATTTATAGTTTTATATATATTATATTATGAAATACTTAATTACGTTGATTTAACATTAAAAATATGTTAGATAACATTTTATGCTTTAAATTAATACATCTGAGTATATTTCATAATTAATAGTTTAGACAATATTCATAATTCCCTTTTTTTGGAGCAAATATTGGAGCAAAGTAGGACCATTCTAACGTACTTTGTATTTCCACATTATTTAAATTAACTTGGTAACTATGTTCAGTCGTTCTAATAAAAGGATATAGGTACGTAGAATAATATAATATAAATGCACGTACGTAATTAACAGATTTCCGATGAATTTGCAGAGCTTCCGTGAAAAGTTCACGTGTAGCTCGGAAATGAGCATGTTGCGGTCATATTGTGACATGCACATGTCGAAAGCGCCGGAGTACGCTGTTCACCTTTGTTGTTATACACGCCACGTTTTGCCTTTTGTAGGCTCAGTGTTAAATACACGATTAACGAGGATATTATTCCTGAATTACAGCCGGTAGACTTAAATAACATGCCCTTAGAATATTATGCCTCTAGGTTGCTTCCAATAAATAGGTAGGATTGTTTGTGGCCATTTGATTGAACATTTTGTTTCTTTTGAAACCGACCTAAAGCATATTCAAAACATTTAGGTAGTTACATACACCAACTATAGGCAATTGCGGATTTTGGCAATTCTCGCAGCGTTACGAAACTTCATAGAGCTATTAGAATTACGTCACAGAATTAATGCACATGCTCTATGGAACATTGCGAAGCGAGCCAAGTGTGGTCGTCGCATGTATAGTGTAAACACGGCAGCAGCCCATAGGTGGCGACCGCAGCGCGGCGAGGACGCCGCTGCGATTTCCGCGCAGCTCCGCACTCTGCACACGTGATAATTTACATGAACAACGGACGGTTACAACGCCACTTCGAATTGTATTCGGCTAGCCATGTGTAAATATCCACCTTTATTCAACTGAACCCACATGTGAACAGAATATAGACTGCCTTGCTAACCGATGATAACATGACGATTTTGATTGTGCAAAAATCGGCTTTTGTCGGGATTCTAGCGTACCTAAGCCTCATCAATGTTTGTTCACTGACGTACCTAGGTAACAGAATTTTATGTTACTTTTCAGGAACTTCACTTTTTGCGGTGGCTGCACACGAGTTTGGCCATTCACTGGGTCTCAGTCATAGCTCTGTGAAGGGTGCGCTTATGTTTCCGTGGTATCAAGGCATTCAACCAAACTTTGTATTACCCGAGGACGACCGCAATGGCATTCAACAAATGTATGGTAAGCATCGTATTAACTCAGCAGTCATCAACATTATTCGTATAACTACACTGTTGAATTAAAACTCTGCACATTATCGTCATTTTAGGATTTTAATACTAATATTTTAATGCTTACGTTTCAGGACCTAAAAAGAGCACAAAGTGGGCCAAAATACCATATTACCGTCCAGTAGTGCCACCACCAACTACTACCACAACGACCACCACAACTACCACCACCACGACCACCAGACGGCCGGTCCTCCATCATCACCACAACAGACATCCAGAACGCTACCCCAACCGAGGATACACTCCCTCCTACCCGCGTCCTCCCGTTAAATACCCTTCATACTATCCCGTCGACAGACCAAGCTATCACCCCGACCGACCACACTACCCCGACCGCCGTCATCATAACGCGAGCGAAGATCATCCCCGACGCACTAATCATCATCACACCTACCGCCCAACTGAAACCACCACCCACCCCACCACGTACCGCCCGCGCTACCCCTACGTGCAGCCCGAGTATCCGAGTAATCCTAGACCACATTATCCGAATGATCCGAGACAAGACAACCCAAGGAAGCCGCACTACCCAGAGAAGACGACACAGCGAACGACAACCACGACTCCTTCGGACAAACCTGACACGTGTGATACGAGTTACGACGCAGTCGCGCTCATACGAGGCGAACTCTTCATATTTAAAAATAGAGTAAGTACTCATTATTTACATCTTCGATCCTCATAGACCAATTAAAGGTAAATTGACAGGTAAAAAAATGCTGCTCTATCTAAACGTCCAATTTATTTTTCAGTACCATTGGAGGATAGGAGCTCAAGGGCGTTACGATGGATATCCTATGGAAATAACAAGGATGTGGGCTAGTTTACCAAAGAACCTGACACACGTCGACGCAGTTTATGAAAGACCGGATCGGAAAATAGCTATTTTCTTAGGTACGAGAATCAACACACAACACTCGATCTTTCAATAGTTTTAGGGTCTCGATGAAATAAATCTGATCAAATCACTTTTCTACAATATACATATATCTAAACTAAGGTTAACTTTATTATTAATTTCAGGTAAAGAGCTGTACTTGTTCGATTCACAATATTTGCTGCCAGGATACCCGAAACCATTATCAACGTTTGGTCTGCCTGAAAGTTTGGACAAACTGGACGCTGCCATGGTTTGGGGTCACAACGGCAATACCTATTTTTACAGCGGCACTATGTATTGGAAGTGAGTTAATTTTATTTTTTAAATAACATCAACACGCTTGTACCTATTTCCTGAAAGCATAGGTATAGGTGTAAAGTAGGTAGCCCAACATTTCGCCAGTTAGGCACCTGTGCTTAAGTTCCGTTTTCCATATACTGCCGTGGTGGCCGAGTGGTAACAAACGAGACTTACGAGTTGTAGCTCGTAGGTTCGAACCCAGACAGGCGCTTTATTTTGTGTAAATTATTTCATCACTCTTGAGAGCGGTTTGCGGCTTTTGGGACCGTTTTGAAATGGTGAAGAAAAACATCGTGAAGAATCTACTAGAACCACAAATTCGAAGACATGTGACATCCACCAACCCGCACTGGGCCCGCGTGGTGGATTACGGCCCACTACCTCTCACCGAGAGGAGGCCTGTGTCCCAGCAGCGGGAACATTACAGGCTGATTATGCTTAAGTTCCATTTACCGGGCATAAATCCAGACTAAGTTTCTAATCACAACTTTAGGTATGTCACGTTTTTAAGGAACGATATCGACACTGGCTAAAACAATTAACTTGTTTCAGGTATGATGAAGAAAATGGTCGCGTTGACTATGATTACCCTCGCAACATGGCTATGTGGAAAGGCGTGGGATACCATATCGACAGCGTGTTCCAATGGAAAGATGGTAAGGATCAACCCCTATTTCAATACTTTACACCAAGAACAAGAAACACAAAACCTTCCTAAAACTATTTTTGAATGAAATAATAAACCTATATTATTTTTTACTTATCCAGGTAAAACATACTTCTTCAAAGGTAAAGGTTTTTGGAAGTTCAACGACCTCCAGATGCGCGTTGAAAATGAAAAGCAGTTTCCATCGGCTACGTTCTGGATGGGTTGCGCCACGGAGCGCTCGGGACGTCGCGCTGGCTACAAGACGCCGCCCGCGCCCGGCTCAACACTACGCTCACCCAGTGCTGCAACTACTATTACTACCAATTTACTACCATTCTTATACTCTACACTTTTATTATTGACAACTTTTAATAGGTACTGTTAATTATATTTTAACATTACGTAATTTATTTCTATGACTGCAGCATATTAAAAGAAACGAGTTTTGGGTTAACCACTTAGCATGCATACTACTAAACTATGTATATGAAATGTATACTTACCTAATAAGTACCAGAAGTATGTATACTAAGTTTATAGTGTTGGCACTTTAATCTGGTTAGTACCGACGTTATAATAATATATTAGATAGGTACGAGTACCTACTATGTAATGCATGGATAATATTTGGGAACATTGTAAAATAATTAACGACAGCTAAAAGCTTAACTTTACTTATTTTTACATATAACTAACACCGTTGTATATTTTTGCATCACTGAAAGGATACGAATTATTACAAATGAACCGGTCATAATAAAGCTGTTTGGTATATGTTGAGTTCACAATCTAAAGAAATTATTATTATATCTAATTATAACGTTAACTGATAATACCTATGTACACAGACGCGTACCAACGTCGGAAATAACAAGTACATATCGGAAACGTCTGAATTAAAACTAGACTTAGTAACTATTGCGCAAAATGTCACTGCCTGTGTGTAGTATTAACAAAATATTATCTACAATATTATACTATTATTTAAATATAATTATAATGTAATTAGATACTAAGTATTGATAAGAATTATTAATTCTATTATATTTGTACATTTTGATCTCAAAACGATCGTGTGCTTGGTTTGTTAATGTCATGTAAGGTATAAAACACCATCCATTTAGCTTCTGTACAGTTTGTATTGTACTTTGATGTTTAATTGTTAATGTGGAAATCCGGCATAATTATGTTGTATCTATGTACTACAGTATTTAAGTAACAAATACTTTGTGTCATAGGTACTAGGTACCAATAACACATACTGCCTTAGTTATCTGATATTATAACAATACGCATTTGTAGACTAAAGTTGTAAAAATTGTACTCATTTAGTTTATCACATAATGTATGTATGTCATCTATTTAATAGTTGAGTAAATTATTTATAATATCTCTTATGCTGGTTAAAAGAGGTACACTGTAACAGTAATTTGTAAATGATATACCTAAGTGAAATAAAATAATGGTTAAGTAAATAATATAGATGCCATTATTAATCAATGCTAACTATACCTATACATTTTATCATATGATATATACATGTATTTTTTAACAAATGGCCTTATGTGTATTGTGAAAAAGCTAAGGAGGATGATGTATAATGGATTGTATAATCTGTTTGTGTTGCCAATGTGGGAAAGAAAAAGTAAAACTTGGTAGAATGAAAATGGTGCTTATTATAGTTAGTCATTGTACAGAATAAATTCTCTTTGGATATTTTTGTATGTTGCTGTTGTGTCTTGAATCAATGTTTACCATAAAAGTCAATGATATACCTCTCCTTCTCCCTGTAATCTCTTAGAAAAGAAATATATATGTGAAATAATTACAGTACACAATCTTGTGCAATTAGCAGTCAAGCATATTGAAGGGATTAGAATAATTAATGCCAAGTGGTCCATAAGCTAGAGTGACTTGTACACACAACAATATTATACCTCTCGAGCCACTCAAATTTTAGTGTAATATAGGCTACATACATTAGACTTTTATAATTTCTTTGGTCACAAATACATTTTAATAATAACTGTGATATTTACTTTTATAAAAAATGCCATGAAATACTGGCGATAAAAAGGAATAAAAATTTCTAAAGTCTTTCTAAAATAATTACTCAATGAATAATTTTAGTTTAATGTAATATCTTAAGTAATATTATATGTTTAATAAAGAAAATTTCTATGATATTTTGTGCATCATTATCCTCGAAACTCAATTTACCTATTTATTTCGACCTATGCAATTGCAAAAGTAATTGTAGATACCGATTGTATGTGCTGGGTTCAATTCCTAAATCAGCTTATTTTTTTATACTTGCTAGTTGCAAATTTTTGCAACACACAAAACAGAAATGATTATGAAACTAGTGAAAGATTAGAAGAGACTGAAATCTACGAATGAACACACGCACTGAAGGACTAAGTGCGGAAACCAAACCCTCTAACATAGAATCTACTAATGAAATACTGATTGAGTTAGTGCCTCATCATGGCCAGCCTCGCATGAACTACTGCCGACTAAATTACGACACGACAGATGTGCCTAAAACTTTTAAGGAACATCCTACTTTGAAGTCAAGATTTTCAGTAGCAAAATTGCAAAAAACAATACTCAGGAATCACTTTGTCTTGCACCATACCTTCCAACATAAATACTGCTATTCTTAGCGGCAGAAATATGTATGGGGTAGTAAGGTGCACTGGGGTAATTCCAAAAAAGGGTATATTCCGAAAATCCATAAAATTCTCTTCTTGGGGTAATTCCGAAATACAAAACTATAAGAAATGATATTGGCGATACTATTACTAAAACTCATGATATTTTGTGTAAGGGGTAAATACGATTGAAAAAGAAATGTAAACCTTTGGTCAAAGTACAATAAAGTCGGTGTTTAAATAATTTCGGAATAACCCCAAGATAGTTCGTAATTTCCCGTAAACCAAAAAATTATAATTCAAAAATTCAAAATGCTCTATCTAGTGAATCCAACTACATATTTATGAATCTAATATATCCATTGGTTAAATCTTTTCATTAAGTTAACCGAAGTCGCTTATTAATGGCAGTAAATATTAAACTACTTTACATAACTAACCGAAATGTAGACCTCTAGACATCTCATAAAAATTCCCGTGGGATTACCCCAGTACACCTTAAGTACTTCTGCAGACAAACTCCTTCATCAAGAACTTGACTACTACAACTGCACCTGAATGATCTGATTAATAGCAAAGACCCCTTAAAATTGTTTCTTTACAATGAATATCTAGACTTGATAAAAAAGAGGTATTCTGGACTTGGGACAAATGTATATGTACAAGTATTGGAGCCCTGGTAGCTTGGGCTCTAATAACAATAGTAGTGCTGCATAAAAAAAAATGTTATTTTTCATGACATTTCTTTACTTTTTTTATTATAAATATTTACAAAATGGTATGAAAAGTAGATAGATACCTACCAACGTTAAAAAACAAGAAATGTTGTGTGCAAAACATAAAGTACCTATACTATACAGATAGTAACTACTTTATTTAATAGGGCCATTATGAAAAGACAGTAGTGCTATTTCTAAAATTTATTAAATACAACAATATTATTAACAATTTTCTTACCTATAACAATAATCAGAATGTCATTTCTTAGCTTCAACTGGAACCTCGGTTTTAAACCCTAATTTGTTCCAATCTTCTTTAGCCATAAGGTTATTTTCCATTCTGCAACCTAGGTATTCTTTAGCTTCATCTCGGCACATGGAATTATTACCGTTGTGGTTTAATAAACACTTCATGTATTTCCTCATGCTGTCCTTACAAACTCCGTCGTGATCCAGAGGAAAGCTTCCCTTATCAGGTGGAGTCGGTATAAACTGTTTTTGTCCAAACGTCATTGTCGACATTTTTAAGTATTACAGCAAATCTCTTATTTGAAAACAATGGTATGGAAGAAATTACTGGCGGACTTTCTTTATTGAAATTTACTTTTCTTAAAGATTCTCGATATTATTATTTTGTATTTTACTTTGGAAGCAACTGGTATTGACAGAATGACACTTGCAGCTGACAGCTCACGACAGCTAGTCAACACAGGCTACATACCAATTTTCATTTCACTGCATACCAATTTCGGTTCGTAAAACATTTTGTTTAGAAAATTATTATTATGTCATTTATTCATTTGTTGTTTCTATCTAATTACATTTTTAAATATAGTAAAAAGATATATTATTAGAATTTAATTTAGAATTCTTAATTACAAGATAACACTGAAATATACCATATTTATTATTCAATTTTAGTAAAATTACAAAATTATATTCTAACTTAATTAAAACTATTCACAAATTAAAATATGGCGTCGGAAAATTCCTCCACATCGCTGTTGACTGGTAATGTACCCAAGAGACTGACGGCATTGCCACGTTGTATGGCAATACTTAGCCTCTAGTCTGGCCAAGGTAAAAGCCGGCCCTTGGGTCACGGGAAGTGTCAACTAGCCGTTTGGAGATTTCGTTAAACAAATCATGAGCTCTCGGACCTCAAGGCCCAAGTGTTTCAACCCCAAACGGCTCAAACATATAGCTCCAAATAAGGTTGTTCCATCCACTTAATCAAAATTCACTTCACCTATGAAGAAAAGGAGAAAGCGAGATAATTAAGTGATAGAGATAGTTCGCAGTACTGTACAAAATTTCCATATTGTCCATAAAGAAATTCCAACATTAGCTAAGTTAAGAACAGCATTGAATGAAAAAATCGGATTCGAAGGTTGTTTAGAAACTGTTCGCAAGTTACTATTGAAATTATGTTACAAGTGGCGCAAAACAGAGAACAACCGTAAAGTCTTGACGGAGCATCATGATATACAAATGTGGCGTTTAAAATATTTAAAAAAGATAACAGAGTACCGCTCTCAAAGTCGGCCCATTGTCTACACCGATGAGAGCTAGGTCCTTTCGACACACGTGCGAAACAACACCTGGGCAAAAAAAAAAGGAAAGCACTCCGTTTTTTAAAAAAATTAGCACAGGCACTCGCTTTATTTTAGTGCACGCGGGTACCAAGGATGGTTTTATTGAAAATGCTTCTTTGGTTTCTAAGGCCAACTCAACAGCTGGTGATTATCATTCAAATATGAGCTGTGATAACTATGTAAAGTGGCTAAATGAAAAATTGCTACCCAATTTACCTCCGCGCTCTGTCATTGTCTTAGACAATGCATCTTATCACAACACACGGGCTGAACGACTACCGACGTAATCTACAAAGAAAGCCGATATGCAGCAATGGCTCAGGGATAGGGGTATAGCATTTGATGAATCTCTTCTTAAATTGGAATTGTACGATATAATAAAGAACTACAAAGCCCAACACGTAATCTACAAGATTGACGAATTTATAAAGAGCAAGGGTTTTGTTGTCTTACGCCTTCCCCCCTATCACCCAGAATTAAATGCGATTGAAAATATTTGGGGGATCGTTAAAAATTACATCGCATCTAAAAATACCGAGCAAAACATGACGAATACGGAAAGACTGATCAATGAAAGTTTGGGCCAAGTTAGCAGTGAAACGTGGCAGAAAACTTGTGATCATGTTGAAAAAATTGAAAAAGACTACTTGAAATATTTTGATCTCGATTTTGAATTTATAATCAATGTACAAGATGATTCTGACGACAGCAAAACGGAATCGGAAATCGAAAATTTATCTGATAGTGATTGAAAATACTGAATAGTCCTACTTGTTTCGTTTCCATTCTGTAATACCAATGCTTAATTAAATGCCTACATCTTCTTAATATTTTTGTATTTATTGCAACCTAATCTAATTTATTTACAAAAGTATATACTTTTAAAACCAAAATTTTATTTCGATTATTAAATCTCGACTTGAATATATATCAGATTTCTTTGCTAACGTTACCCACTTTTATACACACAAGCGCGCTTGTCGGGATACGTCACTACTACAATCAAAGCATACGGACTTCGTGAAATAGAATATCTGTACTTCGAATAATATGAACGATTTTGGCTAAAAGGTGTGGCTGCTTCCATAAAGAGGTAGAGCGGAGAAAATACATAAAATTTGGACCGAAACAGCAATATCTGATAAGGGTAAATCATCATCTGCCTAGCCTTTTCCCAACTATGTTGGGGTCGGCTTCCAGTCTAACCGGATGCAGCTGAATACCAGTATTTGATAAGAGTAAATACCGAATGTAAATTAATTTTTGAAAGTCTGTCCGAAATATCGCTAAAATATGTTTAATTTTATCGTCAACGAATGGTAACAAACTGTATATAAAATTATTAAAAAATATTTAATTTATCGTTCCCGCGCTTATGTACATTATACAGTACAAAAAAAAATACTTATAAGTGGAGCATTTTGGAAAATCAAACATAAGAAAAGATCTTATTTTGATATCTTTTTTTTTTATTGTCATAAAGAAATTCACTACCAATTTTTAACAATGGCGACATGGTATCGATTGTCACTGTCAAACTGTCAATCCAATTGTCTGTCAAAATAAAAGTGAAATGTGCATCGCACGTGCTACGGATACAATATTTACAAATAAAATAAAATTCTATAATTACTCTGTAAAATGTCACGACTTATAGTAAAGAATTTACCAAATAAGGTGTGTATATGTCTAGAAATTTTCAAACGTATTCACAGGCCGTCTATGCAGGTTTCACTAGGGATTTTATTGATACACCGACTTGCTTAGATTTCGTTGCTTAATAAACTGCTTATTATTTGGCTATGGTAAGACAGAAAAAACAGGGATGGTGTTCAATATTGTTGCACGATCATAATATTACTGCTAATGTATTTTTTAGGTAACTGTTGAAAAACTAAAAGATGTATTTGGAGAAAAGGGTGAAGTAACTGATGTACAGTTAAAATACACTAAAGATGGAAAGTTCAGGAACTTCGGCTTCATCGGATACCGGACAGAGGAACAGGCAACACAGGCGAGGGAGTATTTTGATGGCACATGTATAAATTCTATGCAAATTCAAGTGCAAACATGTGCAAATCTGGGAGATGAGAAGAAACCTAAAGCATGGAGCAAATATGCACCAGATAGTACTGCTTACAAGAAGCTTCATAAAGATGAAATAGAAGACAAAAGAAAATCTGAAAAGAAAGAGAAGAAAATTGAGAAAAATAAAAATAAAATTAGGGAGCTGCTTAAAAAGGTAAATTATATTAAAATTTTTGTAAAAGCTATTTAATAATTTTTAATATTTTCTACAATATTTATCAATACTATATCATTCACATCTTATTTCAGCATAAAGATGACCCACTATTTGCAGAGTTCATTGAAGCCCATGTCAATGATAACACAGCCTGGATTAAAGAAGCTCTAGAGTCTGCATCTAAAAGTGATGATGATGATGACAAAGAAGCGAAGGAAGACCACAATGAAACCCTAGAGAAAGAAGAAACTCCTGTAGAAAAAGATCAGAATACGGAGAAAAAAAAAGTAGTTAAAGTAAAGGAGAACAACAAAGATAAAAAAGTAGCTAATAAACCTATCAGTGATTTAGAGGTAAGTTATTACAACAAAACATCAAAATAAATAGAAATCAATCTTTTGTATAACAATGAAAAAGGGGTTATAAGTGAATACATATATGTTATTGAATTTATTAACTTTAATCTTAAAGCTAAAACCAATAATACTTAGTTGTGAATGCATGGCATGCATGTGTCCATGGATGATGCTACAACAAATCATTATGTATATGTAAAAATATTTCCTCATTATTCCAGTACATGAAATTACTAATGAAGAAAGTAGGAGATTCCCCCAGTGAAAACAAAACAGAAGAAAAAAGTGAAATTGTAGAAGAGGAACAACAGCCAAAGAAAATCAGAAACAGACCCTTGTTTCATGTTAAAGTGAGTTTTTTAGTTTATATATTAAAATCAAAATCGAAGAAACTCATAAACATGATAGGTCAATGATTAGTGAGAAATACCTTCAAAAGTAATGACTTTTTCTTCTCATCTTTTGAAAAGTTTTTGTCATTCATTATAGCATAATAGTGTTGAATAGCAGCAAAAACTTTTCTCACATTTCATAGGTGGAAATAGTCAGCAATTCAGCATGTCTCTAAAATTATTTAATAAAATATTCAATACATTTAATTACTATTTTATGGCATCTTTTAATTATTATTCTTCTAGTCCCATTCATCATCATACAGCAATATTATACATTTTCTGTTTCAGATAATGGGTCTACCTTACAAATGTAAGAAGAAGGATATAAAAGAGTTCTTCAGGCCATTAGTTCCATTTTCAATTAGACTGCCCTTTGGAAAAGGAAAAAAAGTCACTGGCTTCTGCTATGTCGGATTTAGAACTGAGAAAGAGCTGAAAAAGGCATTAGGGAAAGACAAATTATTTTTAGGTATTTATTTTATTTTGGACTACATTAAGTACATCACTGTGGACACCATGGACCAGCAGCCTTACTCAGTGTCGTTATAGAAAGCAACCGTCGTGCGAATACGGCGAGTCCGAACAAATGAATGCGAAAATCGCGTATTCTTGCGACGATCGTTTTCTATAAGGACTCAGCCTCAGATTTAAGGCCTACGCCCACTGGCGGCACGGTACGGCAAGGGATTTTTAAGCGACGAATCGGAATATAACTTAACAGTATGACAATAAAATTGAAATTTCAATAATAATCATCTTAGGTACAAAAACAAAGCTGTGGTATGCTTAATGCTTAGGTATGCCGTGTCGGCAGCGTTCGGAATGCCTCGGCATCCCTTTGGATGCTTTGGCAACCTTCAAGATGCCGAGACAAGGTGGGCCACAAGGCGCAGGCGACTGTTGTGAAATGTCGCGACTGGTGTGGCGATGTCGCGTCGGTACACTTCGGTGAGCCTTAGGCTAGGTACACACGGCATTCTACGGCACGAATGAACTTTTAACGTATTCGGTCTGTATGTGGCTATGTGGTATTACTGTGGCTATTCGTTATTACACGGAGAAAAATGTACCGTTTGAACAGCCCGCTGTTAATACGGTTTAAACCGAATATTAAAACACGTGCGGTGTATTGCCATGTGAACCCAGCCTAAGGACGTCGCGGCATGCCTATGGATAGCGCGGCATAGTTTCCTTTAGCTTGCATGTAGCGATGTTGAAGGACCCCCTGCTTTGCCGTGCTGCCAGTGGGCGCAGGACCTTAGGCATACTTGAAAAAATGCATTACAAAGCATTAAATACGTTTAACGCTAAAGATATTTAAAACATCATTGTCTTTGTCATCTTCAATTGCCAGAAACAGAATTATGTTTTAAATTCGTTTAGCGCTAAACGTGATTTATGGTGCAAGTGGGCTCAGTTTATGAATAAGCTAGAATTTAGATAAATACAATAATTTGTTACGTATTTTTAAAAAACCTTGATAATAATGATTTTTATCTCTAGGCAATCATCGTGTTCACATACATCAATATGAGGATAAGTCAAAGATGGCTGCAGAGGAAGAGGAACAGACTAGTAAAAAAAGGAGAGAAGAGGTAAATCCTACTAATATTATGAATGCGAAAGTTTGTGAGGATGAATGGATGGATGTTTGTTTGTTTGTTACTCTTTCACGCAAAAACTACTGAACGGATTTGGATGAAATTTGGCACACAGATATTTTATAACCTGGATTAACACATAGGATACTTTTTATCTCGACATCCCTACGGGATCGAGACTTATGCGGGTGAAACCGCGGGGCGCTGCAAGTATTATGTATTATTTTAACTCTGGCAATCTAACAAAACATCATGTCTGTTGTCCCTGAAGGAGTTGGCAGAAGGGTAGAGTGCACTCACATTTCGCCAGTTAAGTAATTAAGGCGAAAGAGCTAGAGTAGCCCGCAAAATTCAAATTTTCGGACGATTTATGCAATTTGCAGGTTTGCGGGCAGTTGTATTGATGATTTTAATTATTATAATTCATGTTTTTTACGGCCGCGATTCATATTTTGATCAACAACAACCTGACACTGACTTGCAAATTGCAAAAACCTAAGAAAAATTGAATTTCATGGGCTACATTAGCGCATCCTTCTTAACCCATTATTGACCACTGTACCGATTTGGGAACACTTCATAAATAGTGTTTCCAAATTGGTATGGACGGCAGCACATCAAGCTACTACAATCTGTCAAATTTCTTTAATAGATTTTCAACCTTATTGCTGTAGCATTAGGTTCAAGACTGATTGGGAAAATTTGACAGTTTCGGGTAGCTTGATCTGCTGGCGTCTGTACAATGGTCAAGACTGGGTTAAGTTCTATGTAATAGGAGTTCGAGTCTATTACTCAGGCCCTGGCACAAATCACTTTAGGCTATTAATGATATTTTTTGTGGCAAAACCCAAAAGCACGACCCGCCACGTCAGCAGAAAATCGAACCTAGAACTCAGTTGCGCTTGCAGCGAGAACGACGCGGCTATCAATTGACTATAAAAGGGTAATTTAAATAACGCACAACCTCTCAAGGGATCGTTATACTCATCATTATGAACAACTTTTACTATGGGACCAAACCTGAAATCGCGAAAAAAATCTGCTGTTCCCTACATTTTGACGAGTTATGCGAACATAAATGTATGGAACAGCTGATATTTTTTTCGCGATTTTAGGTTAGATGCCAAAGTAAAAGTTTTTCATAATGATGAGTACCTACAGTGACCCCTTAAGAGGTTCTGCGTTATTTAAATTACACCTTGTATACTTCAGTTCATAATCTCAGATAATTTGCATTCCATCGCCTACCACTATCTAAGGTGATTTTTGAGTGACTACTATTTGTAATAATATGGACACTATTTGTAATATTAAGGCTCTTAAAAAATGTTGGTTGTATTGAGTTTGTGGTTCCAAAACTTAAAAAAGTTATCTCAGATTCTGTATTCAAAAACAGCTATTGCCCGCCAGAAGTGAATTAAAATAGTATCATGAAGTATGCAGTCTATCGCACATCCGGTAAAGTCCAACAGTTTATATGATACGAATTGTACCCGGAGCATTAACTTCTATCAAAATAGAGTAGTCACCGTTATCGTGTCGCGAGTAGGTACTATTTTGATGCACTCAATAATGTATACTTATTAAACACGAAACCTGCATAAATACGTAAGTAACGATAAAATAGATTCATGTGTTATTACGGCCACAGCCTTTGCTGAAACTTTCTTTAGGAGCTCAGCAAAACATGCGCGGTGAGGTTTGTGTACTTTTGTTTCGATTTTTCATGAGTGTACCTTCGATTTTGTATGAAACCCTGAGAAACATTATACAAACTGCGCTCGGTGTGGAGCTCCTTAGAAGTGAACCTGTCGAAATCGACCTCTTAGGGCCTAACATCTGTGTCAAACACGCCTCAATTTGTGGGTCATTTACCAAAGACCATTAATAACCAATTCAATCATACTGGGGATTTTCATTGAAAAAAAAATTCGTTTTCGAGCTCCAAGTCAAAAAAATGTGTATAACAGAGCAGTGTTTCTCTACCCGTCCTATCACGGACAGCGCTATGTGTTCGAAATAGAATTTATAAATATAATAATTAATAATAAAAATTTATAGAATCAGAATTTATAGATTATACATCAATGATTTATACCTGCAATATAACAAATTAATTGAAATTCCATAAGTAGGCTTGCTTATCATTTGTCGTCAATTAAAATTGATAGTGGTAACAAGACATAGATAATTTTAACTATCTGCTAAGTGCTGTTAAACTCAAGTATACTTATAAACCACGGAGCACAAAACCAATGGAGAGAGCATCGGCACGTTTTTGTTCTAAATCAAAGTCACTAAACAACGGCGGGGGAGATGTAAGCTTCGGCCGCTGTGATTGGCTGACGAATTGACAACCAAATGACAACTGATTCTCTAGTGATTTCAATAGAAGTAATTTAAAAAATATTGATATCGATAATTGTTTGACTTATTTGTAGTATAAGGATTTGTTTGCGATACAGAGACTACGAGTTCGATTTTGAAATAAAACAGGTGTTTATTAAATTTAGAAGATTTAATTAAAAAAACACTACACTTTGTTGGAAAAAAAAATTATCTCTATGTGTAGCTTTGATCCAAATTTCTTTCTTCCCGATGACATCGTTGGGAAATCTGCTAATTATCTGCATACAAAATACAAAGAAACAAAAGACTTTATTATTTAGCTTATAATGCTCTTATGCTAAATGTTGTGTAAAAGGTAAGCAGAGATATCATACACTCACATTTTTTTCTGTTTTGTACAAGTTTAGTGCCAATATTTCGTCATATCCCTTCCCTGCACATTTGCGAGCAAATCCAACGCATAAGCATATTTTAAAATAAAGCAATAACAATACATAGGTAAATAACATAACAAAATAACATCACGCCTTGTTTCCCCGAAGGGTTAGGCAGAGGTGTACCTATTATAGTAACACCCACATTTCGCCAGTTATGTACAAAACACATGTACATAGGTAAATATAGAAGGTAAATATTTTAAATTATATCGATATAATCGTCGCGATGCTGCGAACAGCACTATCAAGAAAAATAGAGACAACAGCTAATCTGCCGTCGTAATTAGAAAAGGCACAACTAACATTTTACAAATGTTGAGAAAATCGAGATTAAAATATTTTATGAATTTCGTTAAAAACAACACGTTTAAAATGTGTTTTTTGAAATTGTGTAAATGTAAAAAATTGCGTTTTTTTAGTATGTATACAACAATAGCAATATTATATTTTTAATTTTAATGAATATAGTTAATAATTAGCATATTTCTTTTTAACTTAACATGAAAAGAGCAATATTATGTTTAAAAGGCACATATAACCAAATATGCCTTTTCAATGTAAAATTTTGAGTAAAAATTCAAAATTTTACGATAATAAGGCATATTTAGTCGTTTGTGCCTTTTCACTGTAAATTATCAAAATAAATTACATAGGTACAACCCTCGGAACAAGCTTTTTGTCGTGGAGGTGGTATCCCTTCTTTAATATTTTTTAACTTAAGAAAATCTAGCTCAAAGTATTTGTCAGTACCATGACTGCGTTTATAAAAAAGTAAATTCGATCCTTTTCGAAAATTTGCCTCAGAAATATTATTCATGTAAGCTCGCGGGTTGGAGTTTTTTTATTTTATACGTCGAAGAGCAGTCTTCATAATCATAAAAGTCTTGAACTCCCATCTTCTTTACCATGGTACGAAAGCCAGTATCAGATACAGCTTTACAGAAGTCTTCAAAGTCGTAGATACGCTTTTTTTGTTTTCAAAGATCGTTCCACTCTGTGATGGAATTCATCTGCAGCCATAAATGTATGACTGGTCTCCAAGTAGCGTAAAGTTATGGATTCAAAGTTAACTTCTGCAGAATTTACTAAATATACGAGATATGAATAAAGAGACCAGTTTTTATTCTGTGCTGCACAGTTATCCAGCCACAGAATTATATGTTTAAGATCTCGCTTTTGTTTGAAAAAGGCCCCAAAGCAGCTAATGATGTCCTCTTTTTTTCGGCCTGATATGGCTTCATGCCATAGGGTTGCAAATGTAAGACCCATGTCATGTACATGTTTATAGCCAATTGGCACAAAACTTTGGTTGAAAACAATAAGGCGCGGGCAAAACATCACTGTTTTGAATTCCTCCATACGGGGTAACATTATTACCTTTTCTAAATCTACAGCAAAAATGAGGGTGTCAGGGTTATTATTCTTCTGAGTCTGATTATCAGCGTCATCTTCATATTTTTTCGAGCTAAAATATACCTTTCATGGTGTTCTTCGTAACTTTTACACTCCTGGCAATGTCTGTGCCTAATCATTTCTCGCTGAGGGTTGTGTATGATAATTTTTTCACATATCTCACATTCTTCTTGGCCTAATTTTGTAAATGAGATGTTAAGTGTTCTTACAAGTTTTCTGTAAAATCCATAAGATACTTGCGTTTGAGGATCAGCTTCACAGTAATGCTTGTACATCATACGTATATTAAGGTCTGAAGGTAAATACTTTTTATTAGGTGCGTGCTCACGTCTGTAGTGTGATATTGTGGGATTAAATGACATTATATGATCCGTGATTTTAGTAGGTTCAATTTTTTTAGGATTCGGATTGTGTCCACGGCCATCAGTAACTGCAGATACTGGAATCGATTCACCGCTATTATAGTTACTGTCAATAACATTTCTTACTGCTTTACAGTTATTTTTGGTGTAGCCTAAGGTAGTGAGGAAAAAAGTTTTGCAAACTGGTACTTTGTCACCATTTTCATCCATCAAAAAATATGTTACAGTCTTTGATCGAGTGTAATGTTTACCTTCATTCACATCATTTTAAATAGAAAGGGCATAACTGCCAGTTATGACTTTTCTTTCTACATTAATTGCTAAAGTGTTCGTATAAAAAATAAAGCACAATTGCCACATAAGCCTTTTATATTTAACGTACGTCAGTTATGCCCTTTCCATTAAATATATCAATAATAAAAAGGTGAAATAAAAGTCATATCTCACAATATGCCTTTTTATTGTAATAAAACTTAAAAAATGATGCAGTTGTGCCCTTTAAGCTTATGCTATCTCTGTTTATTTTGTAGCTAAAAATCCACAAAAAATCAGGCAGATAGGCCTTTTTTTCCTGATTCCGAATATATATATATATATAACTCATTTTGACAAAAAGTGTTAGTTGTGCCCTTTTCGGTAACACGGCAGTAATGTGCAAATCAGTGTACCAGAAAGAGACAGCAACGCGAACATTTCAGAAATTAAAATGTTGTTTCATTTTTAATCAAATTAAATAAATGGAGTAGAAAACCACTTACCTGTGAAATGTTATTTCATCTTTTCTGTAACTTGAAGTACCTAGTGGTACACTTTCCACATCATGTAATTGCACAACTAGGCATTACCCATTACTTTTCGTTTTATTTGCTTTAAAAACGGGAGGCGTGATGTTCACGACGTAACCCTACAATTGCTGTGCGACGGGCCAAAATTCCATCGCATAGGCTTGATATAGCGTATGTTTAGTGCCCGCGGTAGCCTCCGCCCGCGCTCTCCATTGGATTTGTGCTCCGTGTTGTAAACGTACAACTCGGGCGAATTAACATGACCTCTTGGCTCGAATGAAGTTTGTGCAAAGTACAGTGTGCAAAAACTTATTAATATTAATATTTTTAAACTTATACATGTATTTTATTAAATCGAATACATAAATCAGTATTAGGTAAACTTGTATACTGATAATGTTTTGCAATTCAAATCTTTATACATATATGATATCGCGATCCATTATCAAGGAAATATTGATAGTAATCATAGAAATATATATTACAATAGCACTTCTGGTAGGGTCCAAAGGAATCAAGAATTTGCTTATTTCTTTCTCGCGTTCAAAAAAAGTCAATACCTGAAGTATAAGGGCCCGTTCTTTACTGTGTATCGTTTTTCCTACCATTTTTTTAAGAAAAACACAACAGTTTCAAGAAAAAACGTCCAAACGTAATATTAATAACAAAAACTTAACAAAAATCCAATAACAAATAACAGCAAGAGAATTCTAAAGAGCAAAGGTAACGGTGGTGCTATCGCTACATTTGCTACTACCCTCGCACGGCGACGATGGCTCGGCGGGGCGCCGCGTGGGGTAACGGGGGAGTATAGAGTTCCGAGCAAGGTGACGTGTTAATTCGCCCGGCTGCGTATTTCCATTTCCGTGTACATTAGGAGGCAGTACTGCCTTGAAACACGCACGGGCTTGTCGCACTAACTGCCTTTACAAAATCGTGTTCAATTCAAGGCACGTGTCCTCCAATCGCGCACGGATTTGCAACGCCATCTGTTCTTCCAAACACGTGTTCAAGGCGATGCATGGAACTTAAAAAAATTTCGCGACCAATTTCGAGGCAGCGCTCGCCGGCCGCTGCCGCGGCACCGCTCGCTTCGCTCGCTCGGCTCGCGCGTAGTAGACAGTTCTAACCTAACCTAACCTATCGAAAAATTAATGTATATAATACTGATTATTATGAATAAAAAGAAATCTCGTTTTGCTGTCGGTACATTCAAAACAAGTTTGACGTACCTGTGACGAGTTTACTATCCCTGTTGTGAATTATTTTGTCACTGTGACAAGTTAACCAATATTTTTAAATGTGGCGAATTTTCGTTGTGGTGAGTTTACAATAACCCCCTAAATTGAACACGTGTTTAGAAGAACAGTTGGTGTTGCGAACCCGTGCGCGATTGGAGGACGTGTGCCTTGAATTGAACACGATTTTGTAAAGGCAGTTAGCGCGACAAACCCGTGCGTGTTTCAAGGCAGTAAACCTCCCTACTGCCTCCTAATGTACACGGAAATGGAAATACGCCGCCCGGCTTGTATATTAGCTAAAATTGAGGGCTTCTTTAATGTACTCCTTGTCTTTCAGAAAATTTTATACTGTCTCATACAAACTCCACTCGTATTAAAAAAAAAGTTCTGTTGATGAGTATTCCTAGCTGAAAGCTAAGAGATTGCAAGTATTTCTTAAATAACTCCTTACTTGCAGTGGCGCAGCTACAATTACCATTAGAGAGCCGAAAGAAAAAGTTGTTCAGTTCTCACAAACAAACAAAAAACTGTAGGTTTTTAATCTTATGATGTATTAAACTGGTATTAAATATAATTATGTAATGTGATGTGTAACACAGTTACACACACAGGTGTACCATATTATTTGGCAATAGTAGACACTAAGAAGAGTGGTTGTTCCGAAGGGAAGCCGATAGGAATTGGTTTGTATGAAGGCTACGCCCCTGCTTACTTGTATTGTTTGACTCACTCCAACCAAACCAACCTATCAAACCAACCAAACCGACTATTACCCGATATAAACCGATTATTTTTAACATAGGTTGGTCAAACTAACCTATGTTAAAAATAATCTGCTCATTTTGCCGTATAGAATATCTGTCTACACCACCATTAATTTTCAGACATCCCATAATGAAGAAAGTATCGGTGAAAGTGGAAGTATATTCGTACGGAACTTAGCGTACGTGGTGTCTGAGGAAGAAATAACAACCTTGTTCGAAAAGTATGGTACGTAGCTTAAACGAATTTTAAAATTATTATTCATCATCGTTGATGTTCACACCTAAAAGAAATTCGAAATTCTACACCTAAAAGATCTTCTATGTCCATTGCTAGACATAGAATAAACCTCTCCTAAGCTTCGACAAAATGATCGGTCTGGCGCTTCCGCCATTCAGCTTACCGGAAAGCGCAATGTGAAGAATAGACCCCGCATAAGGTGGACCGAAGCATAACCGAACCCTAGAAAAGGCGCGGAAATCCCCTGAAATTATTATTATCTTTTCCTAGATTTTTTTCTTTTTATATGTGCTGCATACGTTATAAAGAAGGTAGGTTTATCTCATAATGTATTTCACAGGACCGCTAGCTGAAGTAAACGTGCCGATAGATCCAATCTCGCGCCTGCCGAAGGGATTCGCCACAGTAACCTTCGTGATGCCCGAACATGCTGTGAAAGCGTATACTGAGCTGGATGGCACCGCCTTCTGCGGCAGAATGCTCCATTTGTTACCCGCCAAAACTGAAAAGCTGGAAAATGATGATGATGACGGTATGTATTACAGATAGAATATGAAATAACGTAGCTACAAAAGAACGATTCAAACGGCGGTCTTATCAACTAAATGCAGTTTCATGTAGGATCACACTATTTTGTCTGGATATGTGACCAGCATATTTACGATATCATCATAATATTTTCACTCCTTCCAATACAATTCAAAAGATTTATTACTAACAATAGTCTATTTATAAGTGATGATGACACGAGCGGCGCAGTGTTTGAGCGTTCGGCTTGTGCGCTACTGGTCGCGGATTCGATTGACTTACTGTCGTAGTTGTTGCGGGTATTGAATGTTAGATTAACCATCCAAATCACCGATCCATCAAAAATTCCTACTGTTGAGAAAATTTTATAGTAAGTGCTAGGTTGCCTACACATAACATGCCATTACATTGGCCTTATCAACATGTGACAGTAAACTGTAATAATATTCCGTTCATATTTTTAAAAGGTAATAATGTCTTTATGCTGGCCATCGTCGAGTTCATGGGCATAAAACTTGTTGATAGATACCTAAAATTGCTATGTGACTACTTATCTACAGGTTTTATTTAACATAACACAAATTAACTATTAGTGTGCATAAGATTACCCAAGTTACCGGTTTTAAATGAGTGCTGCTTACTTTAGGTGCCATATTAAATTCTAACGGGCGGTTATCCGAATTTTCCTGTTTTAGAATCAATTTTAAATAGTCAAATTAGTGTATTTAGGTCCTGAAAAAAAATATAATAGATACATCCTTGTTTTAGGGAAATTAACTGTTCAAAACACGTAAAAATAAATTGTAATTTGCTGGATGAAAAAAAAAATCCGAAATGTAAAATTTTTGTTTCTTCCGTTAACAAATTTAGTACACTACAACGTAGGTAGCTTAAAATGTAAACCTAAGGAAAAAAAATGGAACCTAAGAAAAACTAATTCAGTTGATCAACTGCAAATATTTTATACTGTGGCGTGGATTTTCCGCGAAATGGTCCGCAGTGCATCGTAAATAAATACGTCGCTCTGCATTTGGGGAGGGGGGCGGGTAGAGTTTCAAAGGCCAACAGGCCCGGAAAACCTCGCCTTAAGTCAAAATAAGTGCCTAATAATAAATATATTCGGATCCGAGCGTAATGGCCAAACGACCACCTCATTTGAAACATACTCGTACATACTCGTTTATCGTCTCCGCGTGCTACCACAAATTACCAGATATGTACTTACGCGCGTCCCGCGACCCATTACTCACTAGGTTGCCGACAGCCGCGAGGCGCGTACATACGCATATATTTCGGTCGACCTGACGTACTTAGTTTCAAATTCTTATGATATGGCTGGTCCTGATAGATCCAGCAAGAGAAGAGATAAAAACTAACCTTTTTTCAGTTTACCTGCTGATACAGTTTTACTATCGTTTTTTAAATAGGAAAATTGTTTAAACTTGCATATTTCGTGTTTTGTATTTTATTGGTAGGTACGTAATTACTTCTACTGTGCGTCTGAGATAAGAATAGAAAGGTCAATGACCTTCATTTGTCAACTGTCATTTGAAAATTACGTTTAGCGAAAATCTACTTTGTGCAAATTAATTTTCAATAATATTTATTATCGTTATTATCTTGTTAATGTCATTTTCATATGATTATTGTTTATTTAAAAGCATGCAAGTGTTAGAAAAGCGAGCATGGCGTCACAATGTGGCGCCAGCGCAGGTTTGTTCATAGTGTAGAACAGTGTAGGCCCAAAGTTAATCTGATTAACGATTAAAAATTATGATTTTTAATCATTAATTTTAATCGTTAATTTGATTATTTGATTAACTACTCATTTATTTATTTAATTGTTCTCCCGATTTTTCTACCGATTTTAAGTTGGCAAACCTTTTCGTGTATGCTTAAGGCGAGGTAGACCCTGCTAAGTAGGTATTTAACGCTACCAACCTACCCACGGAGCGAGCCGTGCGCTTACCTCGTCAGCGTGAACTTGCATGAACCCAAAATGTGTCACAGTATAGGTAAGCGTGTCGTGTAGGCAACTCATTGGAACGAAGTTCTTTGACGCGGCTTGGCAGAAATCGTCACTAACGAAAAAGCGCGTTCATACTTTCTTCTTTGAAATTCACACTTTCACTCTCTCTCTCTCTCTCTCTCTCTCTATCAAGAGAGAAAAATTTCAAATTTTCCTTCATGGGTGTCGTTTTCAAGGTTTTCGAGGGTGCTGAAACCGATAGTAAAGTCAAAATGAGAATCCAAGATGGCGGCCGTGAAAATTTTCAAATTTTCCTTCATGGGTGTCGTTTTCAAGGTTTTCTAGGGTGCTGAAACCGATAGTAAAGTCAAAATGAAAATCCAAGATGGCGGCCGTGAAAATTTTCAAATTTTCCATCATGGGTGTCATTTTCAAGGTTTTCGAGGGTGCTAAAGCCGATAGTAAAGTCAAAATGAAAATCCAAGATGGCGGCCGTGAAAATTTTCAAATTTTCCTTCATGGGTGTCGTTTTCAAGGTTTTCGAGGGTGCTAAAGCTGATAGTAAAGTCAAAATGAAAATCCAAGATAGCGGCCGTGAACATTTTCATATTTTTCATCATGGGTGTCGTTTTCGTGGTTATCGAGGGTGCTGAAACCGATAGTAAAGTCAAATTGAAAATCCAAGATGGCGGCTGCGAAAATTCTCAAATTTTCTTTCATGGGTGTCGTTTTCAAGGTTTTCGAGGGTCCTGAAACCGATAGTAAAGTCAAAATGAAAATCCAAGATGGCGGCTGCGAAAATTTTCAAGTTTTTCATCATGGGTGTCGTTTTCAAGGTTTTCGAGGGTGCTGAAACCGATAGTAAAGTCAAAATGAAAATTCAAGATGGCGGCTGTGAAAATTTTCAAGTTTTTCATCATGGGTGTCGTTTTCAAGGTTTTCGAGGGTGCTACAACCGATAGTAAAGTCAAAATGAAAATCCAAGATGGCGGCTGCGAAAATTTTCAAATATTCTTTCATGGGTGTCGTTTTCAAGGTTTTCGAGAGTGCTGAAACCGATAGTAAAGTAAAAATGAAAATCCAAGATGGCGGTTGCGAAAATTTTCAAGTTTTTCATCATGGGTGTCGTTTTCAAGGTTTTCGAGGGTGCTAAAACCGATAGTAAAGTCAAAATGAAAATTCAAGATGGCGGCTGTGAAAATTTTCAAGTTTTTCATCATGGGTGTCGTTTTCAAGGTTTTCGAGGGTGCTGAAACCGATAGTAAAGTCAAAATGAAAATCCAGGATGGCGGCCGTGAACATTTTCAAATTTTTCATCATGGGTGTCGTTTTCGTGGTTATCGAGAGTGCTGAAATCGATAGTAAAGTCAAAATGAAAATCCAAGATGGCGGCTGCGAAAATTTTCAAGTTTTTCATCATGGGTGTCGTTTTCATGGTTTTCGCGGGTGCTGAAACCGACAGTAAAGTCAAAATGAAAATCCAAGATGGCGGCCGTGAAAATTTTCAAATTTTTCATCATGGGTGTCGTTTTCGTGGTTATCGAGGGTGCTGAAACCGATAGTAAAGTCAAAATGAAAATCTAAGATGGCGGCCGTGAAAATTTTCAAGTTTTTCATCATGGGTGTCGTTTTCATGGTTTTCGCGGGTGCTAGAGCCGATAGTAAAGTCAAAATGAAAATCCAAGATGGCGGCCGCGAAAATTTTCAAATTTTCCTTCATGGGTGTCGTTTTCAAGGTTTTCGAGAGTGCTGAAACCGATAGTACAGTCAAAATGAAAATCCAAGATGGCGGCTGTAAAACTTGTTTTTATTTAAAATCATGTAAGAGTCATCACGTAACAAGAATCTTTGGTCCTTTCGGAAGTCCCCGGAGGCACTCGGTTTTATAATGTTTTACTATTTGAATTTTATTTTCTGTTATAGCTTTCGCCAATCCTTGTTTTGATGCTATTATGGGACACTTAATTTCGACAATCGTATCATTTCCAATCAACCTATTAGGCATGGCCCCAATATAACACCGGGTTTCGTCAATAAATAATCCGTTATAAATAATAAATATCCAAAACTAATTTGTAAATATATAGGTACCTAATTTAAAATAAAACCCCACCATCAGCATCACCTTTGTACGTATTTTTCTGTTCCTTTCTTCTGGTCTATTTACATGTGTGTACGTAAACTGTTAAATAAATAAATAAAAATCATGTGCAGTCGGGAGACATCGTCAGTAACAAAGTTCATCTCACATATGATTTAATACAAAAACATAATTTTAATTTTACATTTTGACCTCACTGTCGACTTTAGTATCCTCGAAAACTAGAAAAACTACACCCATGACGAAAAATTTGAAAATTTCCGCAGCCGCCTTCTGGATTTTCATTTTGACTTTACTATCGGCTATAGCACCCTCGAAAATCATGGAAACGACACCCATGATGAAAAACTTGAAAATTTTTACAGCCGCCATCTTAAATTTTCATTATGACTACTATCGGCTTTAGCACCCTCGAAAACCTTGAAAACGACACCGATAATGAAAAATTTTAAAATGTTCACGGCCGCCATCTTGGATTTTCACTTTGACTTTACTATCGGCTTTAGCACCCGCGAAAACCATGAAAACGACACCCATGATGAAAAACTTGACAATTTTCGCAGCCGCCATCTTGGATTTTCATTTTGACTTTACTATCGATTTCAGCACCCTCGATAACCATGAAAACGACACCCATGACGAAAAACTTGAAAATTTTCACGGCCGCCATCTTGGATTTTCATTTTGACTTAACTATCGGTTTCAGCACCCTCGAAAACCTTGAAAACGACACCCATGATAAAAAACTTGAAAATTTTCACAGCCGCCATCTTGAATTTTCATTTTGACTACTATCGGTTGTAGCACCCTCGAAAACCTTGAAAACGACACCCATGATGAAAAACTTGAAAATTTTCGCAGCCGCCATCTTGGATTTTCATTTTGACTTTACTATCGGTTTCAGCACCCTCGAAAACCTTGAAAACGACACCCATGATGAAAAACTTGAAAATTTTCACAGCCGCCATCTTGAATTTTCATTTTGACTTTACTATCGGTTTCAGCACCCTCGAACACCTTGAAAACGACACCCATGAAGGAAAATTTGAAAATATTTACGGCCGCCATCTTGGATTTTCATTTTGACTTTACTATCGGCTTTAGCACCCTCGAAAACCTTGAAAACGATACCCATGAAGGAAAATTTGAAAATTTTCACGGCCGCCATCTTGGTTTTTCATTTTGACTTTACTATCGGTTTTAGCACCCTCGAAAACCTTGAAAATGACACCCATGATGAAAAACTTGAAAATTTTCACAGCCGCCATCTTGAATTTTCATTTTGACTACTATCGGCTTTAGCACCCTTGAAAACCTTGAAAACGACACCCTTGAATGAAATTTTGAAAATTTTCACGGCCGCCATCTTGGATTTTCATTTTGACTTTACTATCGGCTTTAGCACCCGCGAAAACCATGAAAACGACACCCATGATGAAAAACTTGAAAATTTTCACAGTCGCCATCTTGAATTTTCATTTTGACTTTATTATCGGCTTTAGCACCCTCGAAAACCTTGAAAACGACACCCATGAAGGAAAATTTGAAATTTTTCTCTCTTGATAGAGAGAGAGAGAGAGAGTGAAAGTGTGAATTTCAAAGAAGAAAGTACGAACGCGCATTTTCATTAGTGACGATTTCTGCCAAGCCGCGTCAAAGAACTTCGTTCCAATGAGTTGACCTACTGCCTACACGACACGCTTACCTATACTGTGACACATTTTGGGTTCATGCAAGTTCACGCTGGCGAGGTAAGCGCACGTCTCGCTCCGTGGGTAGGTTGGTAGCGTTAAATACCTACTTCGCAGGGTCTACCTCGCCTTAAGAACAATACACCAATGCCGTCCTCTGGCTCGGTAGAAAGAATGTTTTCTTTTGCAACTATGCTAAATAAACCTAGGTCACACAAATTATCTGACGACTTATTTGAAAAAAAAGTAGTTATGAAATGTAACTTGAACATCAAGAAATCAGAAATGTAAAGATCGGAGATTAGTTGATTGAAAATCATCATCTGCCTAGCCTTTTTCCTATTGAAAATATTCTTCAAAATTAGAATTCAGTGTATTTGAAAGTTATAAATTATTTTTTTGTTCTTTGAATAATTAATAAAAATATTTTAATAAATGTGTCATTATTTTCCATCATTTCTTTTATATAGAATTAATAACATTGATGGATGTATTAGTTTACAATCAAGTTAATCAATTAATGATTAATGATTTATGATTAACGTTAATAATCATGATTAAGATTATTTTTTTAATCATGATTGTTCTAATCATAGTTAATTTAATCTGATTAAAATTAATCAAATTAATTAATTGATTAAAAAATTAATTGATTAATGCCAACACTGGTGTAGAAGCATAGTAGTTACCTATTACGCTAATTGTGTAAATAAACGAACATATCAATTAATCGTGTTTTCAGTTTCCTCCATTTCGTATTTCATTCGTATTCGTGGCCATGCGGAGTGGTTACGTCATACAAGTATTCTTCGGTCTTTCATAAGTATTTTCAATAATTAAACATGCTAAAACATTAAAAAGCATTATATATATCTTATAGCATCATCACTGGGTTTTAAATTGTTTTCAACGCAATCATCCTGAAATAGTAAAAAAAAATTCTTCGCGTAGTCTCAGGTCGGGATATAAAGTGACAAACAGGCGTGAAGAAAATCTTTTACTTAAAATAGGATGCACTCAATGTCGTCTTTGTCTTCTGCGACGTCTCAGTTTTCCGGTATAAAATCCATAAACAAACTGCCTCCTCCACACCCATTCTCAATCAATGTTGATGCCAGACTGGCTCGTAAATAATGCTGCCATGTGAACTTAGCCTAAAAATACGTACCTAAATTAAATTTTCTTTTTGAAATAACGTGTTATCAAGTTAACTTGTCGTAAAATATTACAACATTTTTCACAATGGATTTAAGTACTTATGCACTCAGCTGAACAACATTATTTCTTGTAGAATACGTATTAATAAACACTAAACATTTGTGCTAATAGGTACATACAATAAATAATTATGACTTCCATCGGTATCAAGATTCTTAGGGATTATTATTAAACATGTATTTCTGGGAATTCCTCCGGGGATTCGGAATATTTCTGCCGCTAATTGTTGCTGTGTTCCGATTTAAGCCACATGAGATAGGTATTTCAGCTTTGTCTCTGAGGTGAAAATGCATCTACAATGCAGAGGCAATATTAGAGGATATTGCAGTCCATAGGTGAAGCTAACATAATACATATTTCCGTTGCAGAGGGTCTAACATTTAAAGAGAAGAAAGCAAAGAAGCTAAAAGCGCAAGCGAAGTCCTCCCACAACTGGAACGTGTTGTTCTTGGGCACCAACGCGGTCGCTGACGTCATCGCATCGACATATAACACTACGAAGGAACAGCTACTCAATGATAATAATAAAAGTTAGTGCGACTACCTAGTTCTTTATGATTACTCCATTGTATGTACAATCTGCACATAACATCAGCTTTTGTCTGCTAACCCCTTTGCACAATGCTTAAAATTTACATCTTAATTATAATTCACCTATGGGCGATAAGATGTCCTATCTTGATGTAGCTAAAAGCTGAAATCATCGAGTTTATACTTAAGTACAATTTATATGTTAACAAAAACTAAATCTTTGAAATGGAACAGATACAAGCGCTGCTGTGAGGCTGGCACTCGGTGAAACGCAGCTAGTTGCCGAAACCAGAAGTTTTCTTGAAGGAAACGGAGTATATTTGGATTCATTTAATAAAGTGAGTGATACTTATTAATAAAAAATCGTCTTCTTGACTAGTAAAAATCTTTTTACCATTATCTGAAATGAAAATTTCACTTACAGCCTGCAAACAAGAGATCAAAAACATGCATACTCGTCAAAAATTTGCCAGCGAACACGGAGAAAGAAGAAATAAAGGTATTGTTTGCAAAACACGGACAAATTGCGAGATTCTTAATGCCACAACATGGAATAACTGCCCTTGTTGACTTTATTGAACCATTCGAAGCCAAAAAAGCATTTACTAAATTGGCATATTCGCAATTCAAGAATGCGCCACTGTACTTAGAATGGGCACCGGAAAATGTATTTGTAAAATCTGCTGAGAGAACTGAATCAGATAAGATTACAATTGAAGAAGAATCAAATGTAATTGTAAATAAAGTTGAACCGAAGATGTCTGTAGTTGTAACTCGTGAACCTGAGAACAGTAAGGAAGATGACAAAGAAGACGATGACACTGAGCTGGAGGACCCCGAAAACGATACGACATTGTTTGTTAAAAATCTTAATTTCAAAACAACTGAAGGCAATCTTAAAGCGGTTCGTAAACACGTGATCACTGAATTTATTATATCAACTTTCTATTACCACAATAATCTAATAATTGTTGTTGTTACAGCATTTTTCTGCAGCTGGCAAATTACATAGTGTGTCAATTGCAAGAAAAAAAGACCCGAAAAATCCTGGTCAATTTCTTTCAATGGGTTACGGCTTTGTGCAGTATTATAAGAAGGAACATGCCAACGAAGCTCTGAAGAATCTGCAAGTTACTACTCTTGATGGAAAGTCATTAGAATTAAAAAGATCGGAAAGAGGAAATACGTTAGTTTCAACATATTATTATAACATAACATCACGCCCGTTTTCCCCGAAGGGTTAAGCAGAGGTGTACATATAATATTACACCTTTGTATAGTACCATACAGTACCCATATTTCGCCATTTATGTTTAAGTCGATGCCATGTAATAAAGGCGAGCCTATTGCCAATATGTTACTTATATTTTATTTTCTTTTTTCTTTTTATACGACATAAAACTTCAATTTACAGAAATGAAGTAAGAACATCGAAGAAAACCAATAAAGAAACGACGCAAAACGGCACCAAAATTCTCGTTCGAAATGTACCGTTCCAAGCTAACAGGAACGAATTACACGAAATATTTAGGTAAAGTATTTGAGTCGACGGAATGAGTCTTTGATTGAATTTACTAGATTCTTTCGTGTTATGCTTAGTCTAGATTTACTACTTGACCTAGCGGACGCGTGCGCGCCGAAGACATTTTCAGTGGGATTCCTAAAGTAATTTATTCAGGCAGCGTATAATTATTTCTCTGCATGAAAATTTTCTGTAAGACCACGTTCGCACGGACGCGGAAATATCGCATGCCGCGCTAGGAATGGAATAAACAGAAAGCGGTACATCTGTAGAGCTATTCTGTAAAGATCCCACCGTGAAAATTTAGGTGAAGTGAGCGTGATGTGAACTATCATCCCACCTTACTCTACTAGGGATTGACAGCTCACTTCAAACTCACTTCACCTAAGTGTTCACGATGTGACGTTTACAGTATAGATCGGCTGTTCACACAGCCGCGATTTTAAATCGCGCTGTGTTCGATTTTCAACGCTCAACGCCGAGCGTTGAATGAATACGACATACGAAGTTTTGTATTTGGGTTCCCACGAACGCGAAAACATCGCGCGCATTGGTCAGTACGGCCATAGACTAAAATATAATATAATGAGAAGTAGGTACGGCGCGCCGGTTTGTAGAGTGTAGACGTGCCGCAAGTGTGGGCGGGCAAAATCGCATGTTGATATCTTGGCGTGTTATTGCTGGCTCTATTAAATTTAATAACTCGTCAAATTTGCGCATCGACATTCAAAAATAACTAAACAAATTTCAGGACATTATCTTAAATCATCATCATTAATTATCAACATAGAGCGTCACAAATTGGGCTTTAAAATATCGATCATTGTTCAAGGGAGGCACCCAAATTTTTTTTTCTGCTTTTTTTGTCGTGTCCTGACCAGACAAATAGCTACCGCAAATAATTTTACGGAGTCCATGGTACGTCCGTACTGCACGACGAATCAGCTCAAAGTGATTTTTAACGCTCGTTTTTACACTGTTGAAGGCGCGAAAAAACCGCGCCAGGCGATATTTCCACGCTGCGATTTTTAGGCGTCCGCCTGTACGTGGGCTTAATGATAGTGGTGATTCAATTTGTATACCTAATAGTGATGGTTTCGTTCCGTACAATATCGAGAGTTGAGTCTCGATTGCAAGATACCATACTCTGCCGACTCTTCCAGTCAGGCCTATACTCTCACGTTATGCATTTGTGACCTACATACCACCAACATATTTTTAAAGCTAGGCATTGTATAAACGTAAATGAAAATAGTTTTCTAATAAGCGGAAAATTCACATAATGCAAACATGAAGGCCGCATCTCACTTTATAGTTCGTTGTTGTTATGTTAATGAACTGATACGGAGTTACTGGTAATTAAAGCGCTATCGTAGCCTAGGTATGTTAGATTAAACACAATTAAATGTTTTTATCTGTTAAAAACAGTGGATTAAATAACAATGTTTGAAGTGTATTACTTATTTTACAGGGCTTTTGGCGAAATTAAGACTTTGAGATTACCTAAAAAACTATCCCCTGGAGCAGATCAACATCGTGGTTTTGCGTTTGTTGACTATCATTCCAAGGCAGACGCAAAGGTAATATGCATATAAGATAGGTATTTAACTAAAATTATTCATGTACAAAAATTAAAATTATTAAAGCTTTATTCTATGTTTACAGTCTGCGTTTGAAGCCCTGTGTCAATCTACGCATCTTTACGGAAGGAGATTAGTGTTAGAGTGGGCAGAACAAAGTGATGATACGGAAGACATCAGTATGTTAAGAAAAAGAACTGCTCAAACTTTTAATGCGCAAACTCCGGGAGGTAAAAAATCTAGAAAAGGTGCGGTTGACGTCGAGAAGTTCGTTGAAGGGGATGATAATGCAATGTAAATAAATAAATAATTATACTGCCTACCAGATTTTATTTTAAACTAGCGACCCGCCCGTTGCTTCGCACGGGTGTAGGCAATGTACTGATGTGGTGGCATGTCAGATTTCTGAGCTATATCCAAATTAAATATTAATATTTTATTCACATAAACCTTCCAGAATAAATTCTCTAAATGATGGTGAAAATCGTATCAAAATCCGCTGCGTGGTTTAGGAGGAGTTAGCGAATATACAGACAGCCGCGTAAAGCTATTTTCTACTATGTAGAGATGGATAAGTACCTACCAACATACCTACTGCAAAACTTATTAGTAGGCATTTCGCTGCAAAGAAAAAATGTTGAAAATTAAACAACGGTGAATATATCGTTATCCGCCTTTATTTTTATGCCGAAATAGTTACAAGAGTGATGGATGGCATACATTATTATAAATTTATCTGCATCACAAATTATTAGAAACCAAAGTGATCTACAATCTCAATATGTCATGTCTCTGAACTTGCTCATATTATATTAATGCCCTAGTATTTACAAAGTTTAAGACGATTAGATCTCGACTCATGGTGAACGACATTTTTACGAGTCAAGTTTTCGATAAACGACATTTATTTTCATGTTTTTATTAAACATAAAGAATTATTATAATTATGTTTCACGCCTAAACATACAAACTTATGGTTTAGTGCAATGGACACCAGTCATTGCAATAACAGTGAAGTTTGGTACAGTCAACCACAAAAGTAATTTCAGAATTTTGATTATACAAGGTGTAATTTAAATAACGCACACCTTTTATTATGGGACCAAACCGGAAATCGCGAAAAAAAATCAGCTGTTCCCTACATTTATGTTCGCATAACTCGTCGAAATGTAGGGAACAGCAGTTTTTTTTTTTTCGCGATTTTGATTTTAGGTTTGGTCCCATAGTAAAAGTTTATAATGATGAGTACAATGACCACTTGAGATTGTGCGTTATTTAAATTACATCTTGTATAATATGACTATGAACCTAATTATTGCTACAAATAGATCATAATACTAGTCTCCATAATATCCTCTAGTCTTCAATAATATGTTACAAAAAAGCAATATGTTTGCAAGTTCTAATTCATAAATTAATCTCTCTTGAATCTATAGATGGTGTTTACTTACTTTTGTTGCTGATTGTACAGTACCACTAACACTAAACGTATTACATTAATTAACACTAGAAAGATTGGGAAAATATTTACATACCATTAGAATAGCATGAAAGTAATTTAGGGATATAATAATTACATGGGTGATAATAATAAAAATATATTGCATAACAAAGAGATTGGCCAGAGGTTCTAAATTAGACTATGTAATAGTGTTACATCTGTATATTATTACTAAAACTTACACCACAATACTTACTTGAAATGTCTCATGCACCTGTTTTTAAACTCTTAGTTGTTAATACTTTCATCATATTTTAATTAACATGACTGATTAATTTAAGCTTTTAAAATATACATACAGTTTACGGCTACATTTCATAATTGGTTTTAACAATGGATCCAATACGATTCTGCCAAAAATAATGAAGTAAAAGTACAATACCAAATTATGAGAAAAAAACACATGCAATGGCAGTGCTAAATCATATACTACATGTAACAGGAGGATTGACATTCCTTTAAACCACGTAAAGAGAGTCATGTTCTTTGCCCGTATACAAAAAATCAATCAAATCCAATGAATACTTTAGCCGCAGAAAATTATTTTTCAACATGATGTAGATCTGAGTCCATAATAATAGGTAAATATTGCTGCCGCCGCGTCCCGCACCCCGCACCGCACCGTTGGTCAGTAAGGGTGCGTTTCCACTGAAGCGGAGACGAGCGGTGCTGAGCGGAGATGTGCGTGAATCAACCAATCACAATAGTTGAAATCCTCATCGCGTCTCTCGTCTCGTCTGTGATTGGACGATTCCTGCACGTCTCCGCTCAGCTCCGCTCGTCTCTGCTTCAGTGGAAACGCACCCTTACTTTGCGTAGATAAAGCGTGTTTACTTTTTATGCAGTTGATTCTACTATTTATTTTGTTTGAAAACTGCAATTTTTTAATTTTCCATTAACTACTAATACTTGTTTCAATGGATTAGTACTGTGCTCGTTTTCATTTAATGTCGTACATCCAGAAACACGTTGTATATGAGGGTGAGATCTAAAATTTACAATATTTTCCAAAGTATTAAAAGTATAGTAATTCTTAATATATGTAATTATTTTAATTAATTTACACTCATTTGTAAACAGTGAAAATGTAAGTGCCTAACAATTACGTCATCTAAATGCTGTGTAGCACATACTTTAATTTTTTTAAGGAATGTTTTCTTCACTTTTACGAAAGTATGTTTAACTTTGATTTTTACTTAGATTTAGATATTTTTGAACCAATAGTAAATGATATTTGATAATAAATCAGATTGCTTTATGTCTATTTCCAATAAGTTAAAACTAAGCAATCATCTAACAAAATCATCAAATTACATAATCATGAATAGCATAACCACAACATTTCAATCAATCTTTACAGTTGAATAAATTTTCCTGACAAATATGCTAGTTCCAATGTATCCCACAGTTCCACAAATAATACCCAGAGCTAAGCTGAACAATGCCATGTAGCCAAAATAAAAGGTAGTCTGAAACAGGCCATACATTTTCGTTTTGAAAACGAAATAATAGAAAGAGTACAAGTACACATAGATGGCTGTGCTGCCTGCAGAAAGAAAACTGGTCCATTGCCAACGATAGTCCTCAGCATTCAGCAAGAAATAAGTGCAAACAATAGTCACGCAAATGGTCACAATCATCAAGATCAGAAATACCAGTAGCATAAATCCATACACATAGTAAATTTTGTATGCCCAAAAAGATGTAAAGATGAAATACATTTCAATAAATATAGAACCAAATGGTAATATTCCTCCAACTATAATTATTATAAAAGGTTCCATAAACCATTTCTTTTCTGGAATAGGTCTAGGAACTGCATTAATGCGACAAGGGTAGTCAGGCTGTCCTGCTAAATTGCGACCAAGTACCGTTCCTACTAAGGTTAGGGGTAATATCACAAAAGTACAAATGGACATGACAGCTATCATACTGCCGAAAGGAATGGCTCTTGATGCATGGTAATACATAGCAATGAAGTTGATAAAGAATGCTGTACCACAAACAAGCACAGGTAGTAAAAATGCTGAAAGTAACATCTGTTTTATCCAGAGCTTACCACCCATCCTGGCATACAGAGAACCACCAAAGTATCCATTGACTGGGGATGTGGCGGCATAGATAAATATTGCTGTGGACAGTAGTGATCCCCTTTCAGTGTAAAGTTCACCAAAGATGGTAAATATTATAACTGCCAATGTCACTACAGTGAGCTGGTACCCAGCTCCAATCAGTGCTGAGAATACTGGCAAGTGAGGAACTGGTCTGAAAACATCGCCATGAACTTGTTTCCAGCCATATTCATCTCCCAAGTCTTTTTCTAAATCATCAAGATCATCATCCTTAGAATATCTTGCGTAGTCCTTACGAAGTGTTCTCATGAGGATCATGGAAACAAGTCCCACTAAAAATATCACCATCATGAAACTGTTGAAGATACTGAACCAATGAATCCGGTGCTGGAAGAAATTTGGGTCCAAATATTTATCAAATCGATCTTCAAAGTGGATATCGCTTTTCTTCCAATTTACTTCATAAGTGAATGGAATTTTGGCGTCGGATGTCAGTCGCTCCTTGTTCTCAGCTGTAAGGTTTACTTCCACAATTCTGTTCCCATTGTATCCAATGTCGAATTTCTTGTGAGTCCAAATGTAATAATGGTCCCCATCGATTTCGCCTACTGTTCCCCATATTGGTAGGTCATCTATGTACATTTGATACCAGTAGTGATTCTTCACGGCATACACAAGTGCTTTGTAGGATTGGTCATTCAGTTCAATAGCACAAAATTGCTGCGCCGGTACATTATCCCGGTAGGTGATATCGAGACCACTGAATTCTAGTTCGACTCCCTGGAGCGCTTCAGATAAAGTCTCATGGTAATGTCCAATAGTCACTTTAGTACCTACGCAGAAAGGTAATGAAAAGTATGCATACGTTTCTTGGCGATTGTGATACGGACCTACTGTATTCATCCACAGCACCACTTGTTCTCCATTTTTATATGTATGAGTATGTTCATCACAGTTAACTATAGTCCAAAAAATAAACAATAAATACAAATATTTCATTTTTATGCAGCAATTAACTTCCTAAAACCAATTGAGTACAAATAAAATAAACATAACACGTATGTGAAATGCCGATGTCGGACATCTATGGAATAATGTTGCCAATATTTTATTTCATGAGATTTGAAACGTCACTTTCGTAACTGGGGTTGGGGGACCTCATGATAAGAAGAAAACATATTGATGCCTACCATTACAAGAAATACGTTTGAATTTAGTTTCGTGTTATACACGTGTAAAGAATAAATATTTGAGATCATTTGAATTCTATGTGTGCGTTACGCCAGCGGAATGTTGTCGCTTTTCAGGATTTCGGCTTGACAGATAATATTTAGTACCTCATTTCGTGTTTGTGCCCGAAATTTATACTTTGTGCATCCAGCCTAACCAAAGATATTATCCCGCTGGAGTAACGTTACCCCAGCGGCATGTTTTCCGGTGGTCGTAGCTCTAAATACAAACTAGCTCTCCGCTAGGAGTAGGTATGTGTTCTGTGAACTAGCTACTTAGAAAGATGTAATTTGTGCATATATATAAGGCACTAATACTCTCCCCTCCACTATGTCATTAGAAGGTCGATGCTACCACACAAGTGATGAAATTAGTGATGCTTTCGCCGCGTACTTCCAGTCTTTCCTTTCTACTACAGATCAAATTTCAAGTACCTCAAATCCAATAAATGTTCCTACTGACTCAACATTAAACATAGGTGATATTGAAATAAATTCAAACTATCTGCTTAGGCTTTTGGAATCTTTAAATCTCACTAAAGGTGCGGGTCCCGACAACATACCGCCACTGTTTATAGTGAAGTGTGCCAAAGAACTAGTTAAGCCACTAACGATTATTTTCACACGTTCTGTTAAGGAGGGAATAGTTCCTAGTATATGGAAGTGCGCGTACATAACACCGGTACACAAAAGTGGGAATAAGAGCGATATTAATAATTACAGACCCATATCCAAATTATGCCTGTTTGGTAAAATACTTGAACGTATCATCTACACGCAAGTTTACAGCACTTTTTCTTCGGCCTTCATTCCCCAACAGCACGGTTTTCTGAAAAACCGATCGACCACACTAACTTACTGTCTTTTGTCGACTTCACTACATCAAGTATGGATGATGGAGGTCAGGTGGACTGTATTTTTACGGACTACAGTAAATGTTTTGACCGTATTGACCATTATATACTGTTACAGAAGATTTATTATGCAGGTATTCATGGTAACTTATATCGGTGGATAACATCTTACATAAAGAACCGTTCCCAGGCTGTTGTAATCAACGGTGTTGTGTCGAAGCGGCATGTAGTCCCTTCAGGAGTTCCCCAGGGTTCGCTCCTTGGGCCCTTATTATTCAACATTTTCATAAATGACATTCACACATGCTTTCAAAATTCATTATTCTTACTTTACGCAGATAACATGAAAATTTTCAAACGCATAAACGATGTCTATGACTGCTATGTTTTGCAACAAGATCTCGAAAGGCTAGAAAATTATTGTCAGTCGAATAATCTGGATATCAAGATCAACGTATCTAAATGTTATACAATCACGTTTACTCGCAAGGTCAACAGTATAACCCATACATATACTCTAAAGAACGATCAGTTGAAACGAGTAGATTATATACGAGATTTGGGTGTGATACACGATTCCAAACTTGCCTACGAGAAGCACGTAGATCACATAGTAAATAAAGCTAACAAAGCCATGGGGTTTCTAAAAAGATCTTGTTCCCAGTTCACAGATATCAAAATAATTAAAATATTGTACTGTTCCTTGATTCCTTCGTCCGTAGCTCACTTGAATACTGCTCGCAGGTTTGGAATCCCATGTATGCCATCTATATCTCTAGATTGGAATCTGTCCAGCGTAACTTTACGCGGTACCTGCAGTATAAGTGTAAAACCGGCAATCATAATGAGTCAAGATGCAAAAGGAATCATTTACTGCCACTTAGAGAGAGAAGGAGTATATCTGATATCTCTCTCCTCATCAAGTTAGCACAATTTTACATAGACGCCCCGCAACTTCTTTCCAAAATTAATTTACGCGCCCCTACTAGATCTGCTAGAATACCCTTTCTTCTTCTTAACGTCCCCCGCTGCTATACAAATTACAGACAGAATTCATTCTTTATAAGATGCGCAAAGTCTTACAACAATTTTGTTGAATTTTCTGAGCTTGACTTATTTACTACTAAGCCGAATGTATTCAATCGAATACTTACTAAACATTGGTTCGAATTGGTTCACTAACTGTTTTTCTTTAGCACTTAACTACGTAGGTATCATTTTTGACTGTATAATATTGTTTACGTACAGCGTCATTGTTAATTTACTTTTTTTATTGTTTTTTTTTTTCTCTCCATCAAGCATGCTCTTCATATTTAGCTGTTTAAATGCGAAAACATGTAATTGGTTTTTAGTAGCATAATTTGTTGTTAAATTTGTTGTTGTTAATACTGTTTGTTTTCCTGTTACAATAAAATAAAAATAAAATAAAAATAATTGTGACCAAAAGATGAAATTTGTGCGTCTTGAGGTTTCAGAGTTATTCAAGATGCCGCTGGGGTAACGTTTAGCAAATTTTGCTGTATCTCTTAAACGGCATGACATACCTACAACTACCATTTGTTTTACGACGGTGGGTCTTAATTTGTGCAATTTTATTTTTTCTATAATCGACACCGTTGGAAAATTAGATATGTTTTTTCAAAAACACTAAAATCGATCCTTGCGCTTCAATGAGAAACCCTAGAAACGTACCAACTATGGTGGATTGTACCTTTTATGAATCCAAAGCATCATGTGAAATTAGATGTTTCTATTCCAACCCCTTAGAGAGTCATTCCATTTTTACTACCAATTTAAGAAGGTTGGCACAATGTACTTTTCGGCCGCTTTATGCAGTCATTCGAATTTATTCGGTTAATCGTGACTATCGTGAGATTTCTTTTCCTATGGTTTTTTTCTTATATCTGAGTAGTTAGAAGGATTTTTCAGCTGAAACTTTAAGGATAAACAATTTAATAAAGGTACTAATTATTGGTTGAATCATAATTACCGTCACTTAATAATAACTCATGTATTGGAGCGTTACATTATAATAGTAGCCAGATTTTAATTAAAATGGAATAACTCTCTGAGGAGTTGGAATAGAAACATCTAATTTCACATGATGCTTTGAATTCATAAAAGGTACAAACCGCTGTAATTGGTAAGTTTCTAAGGTTTCTCATTGAAGTGCAAGGATCGATTTTAGGGTTTTTGAAAAAACATATCTAATTTTCCGACGGTGTCGATTATAGAAAAATAAAATTGCACAAATTAAGACCCACCGTCGTAAAAAAAATCGTAGTTGTATGTCATGCCGTTTAAGAGATACAGCAATTTGCTAAACGTTACCCCAGCGGCATCTTAAATAACCCTGAAATCTCTTTTTGGGCACAATTATGCACAAATTATATCTATTTATGTAGCTTGTTTGTATTTAGCTACGACCACCGGTTAAAAAAGATGCCGCTGGGGTAACGTTACTCCAGCGGAATCTGTTTTTCGTGAATATCTTTGGATAGGCTGGACGCACAAATTATAAATTTCGGGCACAATAGCCGAAATCCTTAAAAGCGACAACATACCGCTGGCGTAACGCACACGAATTCTACAGGCAGGCTGAAACTTTATGAAAAAAAGGCGTTTTTCAAAAATAGTCGATTACTAAAATGCTGGTATTTAGTAGCTGCTTATGTTTGGGAAAAAGGATAGTCATTCGTGTATTTACCCTATGGCCAAGCAAGCCATAGCCTGGGGCGACAGACTGCGAGGGTTATTTTCTGTATACAACCATTACGTACCCTTATCTTCTAGGCAGATGATGGTAGATGATTGAATTAGGTCCCCACTATCGAAACTTATTAATTCCATGGTTAGAACACTTAGTTATGCTAGATAAACACACGCAGCGACTTTGATCGCTGGCGACGCGCCAGCTTCAGCTTCTGACGTCACAAAACTTAAAGACCTCAGTAGCCAAGTCATTAAATTCACAAAAGAAAAAGACGTGACGTGCTTAGGGTATTTTATTTATATTCTGTGCTGAGCTCCAACCTCCGCTAGGAGTATTAGTGTTCTGTGGCCCCAACCTCAAGGTATTTTGAGGTTATGTGCATGTTTATCTTCTTGAATTTTTATAAATTCAAAGTATAAACTATCAAAAATGGAAGTGGACTTACCTAGTTGTGTCCAAGCAAGACTTAAATCGGACACGGGTGAAGAGACAGGAAGCCCTTTAGATCTACCGCTAAACATAACTAGAGATCAACTTCAGCTAATATGCAATGCTCTTTTACAAGAAGTAAGCCTAGTTTTCCTGTAATTATTTTTTGGTGGTCATCTTAGGGGCGGTCAGATGTATTCCTACAATTGATTATAGAACTGTTGTATTTATTGACATGAATGTTAACTACATAAACTCACGCCTTCTACTCATGAAAGAAACAACAACTAAAAAGGCAGAAACTACAGGACGTTACCTTCTTTTATAGAAATTCTTCTATATAATTTTCTTCTTTTTAAGAGAATTTAAAGCAGCTAACTATAAGCATATTATTCCTACTGTTCTTTCTGTTGTGTTAGTTGCAAGTTTTATGAGTAAGTACCATAGAATGGTCCTAATTTGCTCCAAAAAAAGGGAATTATAAATATTGTTTAAACTATTAATTATGAAATATACTCAGATGTATTAATTTAAAGCATAACATGTTATCTAACATATTTTTAAAGTTAAATCAACATAATTAAGTATTTTATAATATATATAAAACTATGAATAAGACGCAAAACGTTGCGCCATGACCATGGGTAACTTTGCACCTGGATATATTTCACAAGCAATCTCCATTGTGAAAGCTTTTTGAGCAGTCATACTTTCCTTATTCCGTGATATTACGCTTTACCTTTTTGATAGTATCAATGGTCGAAAAATGGGTAAAAATTAAAGTAAACCATGTTTTTAAAAAAAAATTAAAGAAATACTGTTATATTCATAAAAGTTACAAAATCACTTTGTTTCATTGGTTTTTTTTTTTTATAGTGTTCATTGATTTAAGAGAATTAGAGCATAATTAACCATATAGGAGCAAAGTAGGAACATTTTACGGTACCCTATATTCTCAGTTAAAATCAACTCTCTGTCAGTCACTTAATACTGCTGGAAATATATTTTTCTTGTTAAATATTTAATAAAAGTTGCACCACAATACATATTACCACACCATAAAACCTTGTCTTAAGGTTTGTCTCTACTGCTTCTTCATGTTACGAAATATTATTTCAGGAAGACAAGCCATTTCTATTTTTCGTTAAAGATGTTGAAATAACAAATAGTCTCAAAGATGCCCTTGATATAAAAAATTTGAACTCGGAAGAAGTTGTTGAAATCATATACCAGCAACAAGCTGTCTTTAGAGTAAGGCCAGTTACCAGATGTACCAGGTCAGTATTATAAATCTAGGTATGCCAGTGTACATCATTTTTACTACTTTACAACAAAATAGTAGGTATTTTAATCTATCATAATGTTTTAGTTCAATACCAGGCCATGCAGAAGCAGTAATATCAACAAGCTTCAGTCCATCTGGGAAACAGTTGGCTAGTGGTTCAGGAGATACCACTGTCAGATTTTGGGACCTAAGTACACAAACACCATTACATGTATGTAAAGGTAAAGCAAATTAAATCTACACAAATAAATAAAATTGAAGTGTCTGTTTGTAATTTCAAAATAACAGCTTTTTACTAAATGCCTGAAAGTATATACAAACCATATAACAAAAAAAACTATTTTTAGAATTTTTGTCTAGTAGGTTTGTCTTTCTGTCTGTTTGTTCCGGCTAATCTCTGAAACGGCTAGACCGATTTTGACGGGACTTTCACTGGTAGATAGCTGATGTTATACAGAGTAACTTAGGCTACTTTTATTTTAGAAAAAGAATTAGAGTTCCATGCAAAAAAATAAAACCCATGAAATTGTGAACAAGTTCCGATTCAAATAAGGAAGTATTAAAACCACGCGAGCGAAGCGGCGGGCAACAGCTATATTCTTTAAATATTCTTTAATGACTTCTTGTTTTTTCTTTCAGGTCATGCCAATTGGGTTCTTTGCATAAGTTGGTCTCCTGATGGGTTAAAATTGGCTTCAGCATGCAAACAAGGCAGAGTAATGATATGGGACCCAATGACAGGGAATCAAATAGGAAAAACAATGATAGGGCACAAGCAATGGGTCACAGCACTGAGTTGGGAACCTTATCACAGGTAAGTTGTACTGTAGTAATGTCTGGTGCTGACACTGCACTTGGCATATTTGTATCAGGTTTGCACAAAAGTAATGAGACACTACAAAAGTCTATACATTTCCTTTTCACGTTAATTGTTTTAGATAATATTCTAGAATGTTGTAGAACATTTTAGGTACTTGTGATGTGGGGGTATATAAAGCCGCCCTCGCGATCGGTTTAGTCAGTTTGAAGAAAAATGGACGAGCGCCTAGTTCGAACACTATACTTATACGAGTACTTGTTAGGCCACAGTGTGCGGGCTGCGGCTGACAATATCAACACTGCATTGGGCGCTGGAAGTACAATCCATGCGATGGTGTCCCGATGGTTTGACTGTTTTAAATCAGGAGACAGGAGCCTTGAAAGTCAGCCACGCTCAGGACAACCACCCGCAGGGAATAATGACGATTTACGCCGCGAACTGCAGTCGAATCCGGGTACTACCACTCGTGAATTAGCGAAAGCACTTAACTGCAGTCACCACGCCGTGGAATACCATCTGCGTGAGCTTGGGTATCGAAAAGTTTTGGCTCGGTGGGTACCGCACATTCTTACAGACGACGCCAGTCGTGCAGTCCGTGTCACTATCTGTCAATCACTTTTGCTGCGACCCTGACATAAAGAGTTTTTGTCTGATCTGGTTACTGGAGATGAATCATGGATTCATTACGAGAACGATACACGTCGTGCTTTTTGGCTGTTTTGAGAAGAAACGCCACCAACTCAACCGAAGCTGAGTCAAAAGAACCGCTTAAAAGTTCTGCTTTGCTGTTTCTGGGACGCGCAAGGCATGCTGTTTTATGAACTATTATACAATGAAACTATAAATGCTGACAAATATTCAACCCAGCTCACCAAACTATCTGCTGCTATCAGGAAAAAACGACGAAGACGAGTCAATGTAGTTTTACTACACGACAACGCTCGACCTCACGTCGCATCTGCCGTTCGCCAACAGTTGGAGAACTTGGGCTGGGAGACGATACCCCACCCACCTTATTCCTCGGACCTCGCCCCATCAGACTATCATTTATTTAGAGCCCTGAAACAACATTTGCGAGGTAAACAATTTAATCATTTCTCGGATGTAGAGGCGTTGAAAAACTTTTTTCGAGGCACCGCCATCAGAGTTCTGGGCGAAAAGCATCCAAACTATGCCGGATCGTTGGCAAAAAGTCTTAGATGCTAATGGTGATTACATCATTCCGCTTTTTGTATTGTAATGATAAAAAAAAATATAAAACGTAAACCAAGTGTCTCATTACTTTAGTGCCAACCTTATACAGGGCAATTTTTTAATCACTAGCCAAATTTTCACAGGGTGATCTACCCATGAATATGAACAACTTACACTACAGGACCAACTCTGAAATCGCGAGAAAAAAATCAGCTGTTTCATACATTTTGGCCGAGTAGGTATTGAACTTTTGTACGACAGCAGATTTTTTTTTCGTGATTTTAGAGTTGGTCCTGTAGTGTAAGTTATTCATATTCATGGGTAGAACACACTGTGAAAATTTGGCCGGTTATTGAAAACTAACCCTGTATACATACTTGTATATGTATAAGTTTGAATAGTAGTAGGGTATATTTTGTATTGCAGTAAGGATGCGAATATGATTATTATTGTGTATAATAGGTAGGGGAAAAAGTTTCTTCGCATTTTTTAAGAAAATTCAAAACATTTTTTAATACAACGTGTATCTGGATGAACGACATTAAATGAAAACGAACATAGTACTAATCCATCGAAACATTTTAAAACACGAAGATTAGCAGTTAATGGAAAATTTAAAAATTGCAGTTTTCAAACAAAATAAATAGCAGAATCAACTGCATAAAAAGTAAACACGCTTTATCTACGAAAAGTCAATGACCAACGATGCGGTGCGGGGTGCGGGGCGCTGCGGCGGCAATGTTTACCTATTATTACGGACTCAAATCTACACCATGTTGAAAAATAAGAAAATGAAAAATAATTTCCTGTGGCTAAAGTATTCATTAGATTTGATTGATTTTTTGTATATGGGTAAAGAATATGATTCTCTTTACGTGGTTTAAAGGAATGTCAATCGTCCTGTTCCACCTTGTATAGTTTATTCACATTTAACTAAAGTATGTCGGTACCATTTTGTTCGATAACTTTTTGCCATCTTGTAAGTAGGGACATGATCCCATTGCTATAGAAATTTTGGGACTTCTGATCAAAATACCGCGACAAGTGGTTTTGGCAGTCCTCTCGTGATGTTAACCTGACACTGCCTAAAGAATTCTGAAGAGACCGAAACAGGTGGAAATCTGAAGGTGCAAGGTCAGGACTATACGGTGGATGCATTAACACCTCCCAGCCAAACTCTCTTAATTTTTGCTGAGTGGCTAAAGATGTGTGAGATCTAGCGTTATCATGATGAAAAACCACACCCCTTCTGTTGATTAATTCCGGCCGATTTTTCTCAACTTCTTGCTTTAATCTCATCAGTTGTTCGCAGTAGAGTTCAGAATCGATGGTCCTGCCTGGTGGTAACAGCTCATAATGAATAATGCCCTTCCAATCCCACCACACACACAGCATCACCTTGTTGCGAGTTAACCCGGGTTTCGCCACAGTCTGTGAAGCCTGACCGGCCTTTGACCACGACTTTTTTCGCACGTTCTTGTCGTACGTGATCCACTTTTCATCACCAGTTATCAGCTTCTTTAAAAATGGTTCGGTTTCATTACGTCGTAATAAAGAATCATAAATGAGTACACGGTTCATTAGGTTTCTTTCAGTGAGCTCGTGAGGTACCCAAATATCGAGCGTTTTTGTGTACCCAGTTTTTTTCAAATGCGCCAAAACTGTTTTGTGGTCAATTCCCAGTTCTTCAGCTACGTCGTAACTACTGATATGCCGATCTTGCTCCACTTTTTCAAAAATGGCATCCATTTTATCCGTAATAGGGCGACCAGAGCGACGTGCATCTTTGACATCAAAATTTCCTGATTGAAAATGCTTAAACCAAATTTGTGCTACTCTCACAGACACTGCACCAGGTCCATAAACATCGCAAATTTTTTTCGCGGCTTGCGTTGCATTTTTACCTTTTTTGTAGTAAAATTTTAAAATGTATCGAATTTCTTCATTAGATTCACTCATCTTGACAGTACGAAAAACAAATGAAAATCACACATTTTCCTAATTTGAATTTGGAATTATGTTCTATAAAATTTAAACTTTCAATGATACCAAAACCAGCCAGATACAAATAGTATAGCCAAAGAGATTTTATTACAAGTTCATACATACTATAATGCGAAAAGACTTTTTCCCCAACCTAATATACCTATATATTTATATAGATAAGTAAATATTTCATATATATATATATGTAAATGGTACACCACATACTACCTGCAGTACTGTGCAGTACTGTCTCTCCTTTCTCCATCCAAAGGTTGTCTTTAAAAGATTGCTCTTAGCGATAAGACCGCCCATTGTGTCACCCCTTGTAAAATTTTTACTTTATATCTATAATATTTATGGTGTACGTAATATAGAGTACTCTAATCTATCTTTCTATCTAATATTTGGACGAATATGCTATGTGATGTGCCAACATGAAAAGGAAAATAAAATTGAACTTGACCCTTCAGTAAAATATATTACAGAAGAATATTTGATTGGTATAGAACCTAATGAACTTATATCTGTATCAAGTGTTTCTATAATTTTCTAGGAATCCAGAGTGTCGAAAACTGGCCAGTTCATCTAAAGATGGTGATGTCAGAATATGGGACACAGTCACATGCCTCACAGTCTTAAGTCTAACAGGTCATGCAAAAGCAGTCACATCTGTGAAGTGGGGTGGCAATGGACTTATCTACACATCTTCTCAAGATAGAACAATAAAGGTTTGTATAGATCCTAATGATCTGCATACTTGAGGTCTCTCACAAAAGGTGACAAAAGTAACATTCTTTGAAATATATATATATTTTTTTCAAGGTATGGAGAGCAGACGATGGCATCCTCTGCAGGACTTTAGAAGGACACGCGCATTGGGTCAACACATTGGCGCTAAGCACAGATTATGTGCTCAGAACTGGACCTTTTCATCCCATCACTGACCAGCAATCAATCATTAGTGATAGTGAGTAAACCCATAGTTAACAATTTTCATAATATTACCTCTTTCTTTACCATTATTGTAAAAACAACAGTACTACATTCAAATAAAACTGAATACTAGCCTGAATTTCATTTAAATATGAATTTATTATTATTAATTCATTTATTGGCATACTTATTTGATTTTATTGCTATTTAATAATGAAACGACATTCCAGAAAATGTTCTTCAACAGCGGGCTTTAGAAAGGTATGAAGCAGTATGCGAAAAAAGCGAGGAACGTCTCGTATCAGGATCAGATGATTTCACTTTGTTTCTGTGGCTGCCTGAGAAGGAGAAACGTCCCTTAGCCCGAATGACGGGCCATCAGCAGCTCATAAATGACGTCAAATTTTCTCCAGACACAAGGTACTGTATCTGTTCGTACAATTAAGTCTGATCCCTTTTTTTATTTAACTGATGGCGATGGGGTGCTACAAGCTAGATTGCAACAGGACAGATGGCAACAAAGATATAGGTAGCAGTAAAAATTACGGGCAAAAATGACGCTTTCTAGTAGCCAACATTATACCTATCATTATCATAAAGATATCCATCTTCTATCTCTATCTTTCGCTTATCTCTGTCTTTTTACAGAATTATAGCATCAGCTTCATTTGACAAATCAGTCAAACTGTGGGATGCAGCTACAGGCAAATTCATAACCACTCTCAGGGGACATGTGCAAGCAGTGTACATGGTGGCATGGTCAGCTGATTCCAGGCTTCTGTTGAGCTCCAGTGCAGACTCTACCTTGAAAGGTTTGATATGAATTAATGATCAACCAATTAATATTGTCATTCAATTTTGAATTAATGCATAGAAATTGAACTGTACGCACTGGCGGACTAATGCGGCAGCGGCGGTCCGCCCCGGGCCCCTCCCAAATAAAATCCTTAACAAGGTTAGGAAGTAATTAAATGATACATACTCTGGGTTAGCAAGAACAAACTCAAAGGTAGCCCGCGAAATTCAGATTTTCTAGTTTTTTTTTTTTTGCAATTTACAGGTCAGTGTCAAAATGTCATGATCTCGGACTCTTCGAGATTGGGGCACCCCGATCAAATGGGTTAGGTTAGCGACATTACATCAAAATTGGTCGCAATAACAAGATTGAGCTGCACTAGTAGCGTCTCAATTGACTATATTTGCTGTCAGAAAACATTTTAAACCTGACCAAATAGTACATTTCTGCAGCGGCCAACAACAGAGGCATTGATGGACGAATCTGAAAATGTGGGCCGAGGCGAAGCCGAGGCACACATACGTGAGTCCATCAATGCCTGGATGCGGCCAAGGCTGTATACTACTTTTCTCAAATAATGCGCGTAAATTCAACAATTAATTATAAATTCCAAAATCAATGACGAAAAACAATAATTTTTCACGCGCCAACATGTTGTTTCATTTTTACTTTAAACTAAACAGATCTATTTGCTAAGCCAGTTCGAGATTTAAATAAAATCTTTGATAAGTTACCTCCTTGGTTACAATGTCTCGAAGCAAAAAGTTCGTTCAAACGACAGATATGAGTTTTCATAGTACTTAATTTATTCGGCCACTAAACACGACAGATATGGATTTTCATACTAACATTGCCGGCCTCTAAACACGACAGATATGGGTATCCGTACTAACATTGCCGGCCGCTGCTCGCATGTATTTGATCAGTACAGCATTTTCGATTTATCTCGAAGAAGGTTGTCAAAATAATGCTCGAATTTCCAGGCATGTTTGAGAAAAGTTGATTATTAAAAATGCTATTTGTTGCTGGAGGCCGCCTACCTATGCAAAATTTAAACTTATGATGCTTATGATGATTTTCGATCTCGACATACATACAGGTCAAACACATAACTCCTCTCTCTCTCATTTTTTGGCTTCGCCGCAGTCGGGTAATAAGTAACAGTAATTCATCCATCTTTTCTTTTTGCTCCGTACGCAACCACTCGGGATGATAGCTCGGGAACGACTGAGTTCAGAAAAGGCCTGACGTAAAAATCGGACGTGTATCAAGTAAATACGATCCGATAGTCTGATCAGACAATCAGATAGTCTGATCAGACAATCAGAAACAAAACCTGGCGTATATTCCCAGTCTAAAAACGTAAAAATTACGAATGCGTTCTGAAATAAGATATTTTTGAAGAAGAGTATGTATATTTCCCCTGCTTTTTAAAAAAAAAATATGATATCCAATTATTACAACAAATAATGTACTTCATTTTGGTAATAGTGTCATAATGCTAACAAATTCTTTTTTATTATTGCAAAATGGCCATTGTTTTTTTTCGAGCTTGATCTTGCTTTTCTAAGTAACTCTACAATGAATCCTATTTATTTATGAATAGTCAACAGAAAACCTAACCTTTCCAAGCAGGGGCCAACATTTTCAAGCTCACTTGGCTCTCTCAAACTTTTCCGCATACCAAGATACCAAGGCGGGGACTGCCACTGACTACAAATATTTAAATGTTATTCTTTTTTCAGTTTGGAATATGAAAATAAAAAAACTAGAGCTGGATTTACCAGGTCATGCTGATGAAGTTTTTGCTGTAGATTGGGCACCAGATGGAGCATATGTTGCTTCAGGGGGAAAAGACAAAGTTTTGAAATTGTAAGTTTGAGATTGAACCCAACAGAGTATTATTACACTGTAATTCTAATTTTCTTCAATACTTAATTTACATTATTGTTTTTTTAGATGGCAACACTAAATGACGACAAGCATTCTTCAGTGAAATACAACTTTATTACAGAATAACCTGTTACAATATTTTTTGTAAAATAAATAAATGAGTTTCACTTAATTTTAATGCTCTTTTTGACATTGGCCTTTATTCCTGATGCTTCTCCAGCATATCTAGTCATCTCAGTTCTAGGTTCACGGACAGCTCCCTTCCTCCTGATCTTAGCCTTCCTGTATTTGAGCTTATGTTTAACTCTTGGATTTCTTTGATCCTTCTTTCTATGAGGAGTTAAGCCCTTATTTTTAGCAATTTGATAAGTAATCTCACGTTTTTCGCCGACATCCTCCGGAACAATATCCTGTGATGAGGTAGATGGTTTATTGTTTTCAATCTCATTATCATTGGGAGAAGTATCATTATCAGAGAATCCACTCTCTTCAGATTCATCATTGTTTCTTTGAACATCAATTCCACTGTCAGGCTTGAAGAAGTCATTGCCTTCATATTCATCTTCATCATCAGAAACGCCGGTATCTTCACCTTCATCTTTTTCCATTGCATTTATAAGTTTCAACTTCTTGGGCGTTGATTCAGATGACTGTATTTCTGATTTGCGTTTCTTATCTTTCTTTAGTTCTTTCATTTCAGTAACATGCAGCTCCAAATTGTTTCTCAGTGCTAGTAATATTTTGTCTATTTGAGGTTTTACAACTTCCAAATAAATTGGCTCCATTTTGTTTAACATTTGTCTGTACTGGTACAACCTTTTTATAACAGGATGATTCTGAATGTTGATCCTTTGACTTTTAAGAAGTACATAGAAACTAATATTTGTACAGTAATTCAAAATAAGATCATAATTTGTTTTAACAAATTTTGAGGCGGGACATGTAGGAAGTTTGCCATCTTTGACAAGCTCTAGGACAGGATGTAAATCATCTTTTGCAACTGTTAATTTTGTTTTAAAATCATCAATTAGGCCTGCAAATTCTGGACTTTCTTTTTCAAGTAGCTGTAACTTCTGCCTTTTTGACATCTGGCTTAAATCTGTTTTTATCACAGTTTCTTTTTCTTCAACATCTGCAACCTGTTTTGACAAAAAATCAAGTGTAAAATCTTCTTCTCCAAGCTGCTCTAAAAGCCTTTTCTGGATGTCTTTTGCTTCTTTTTCTTCCATAAGTGCAATTTCTTCATCATTGCCAAAGCCTCCATAGTCCTCATCCACATAATCTGTTGCATAATATGATCTTTTCTTTTTACCCCAGGCCTTCGAATCAGGTAAATCATCATCTGACTGTTCTTGGCCTTCTACATCACTGTCAGCAATGCCTAAATCTTCTTTTCCATTTTCCGAGTCACCTGACTCAGAGAAAGCATACATTTCTTCTTCACTCTCTGAATCATTGTGTTTTCTCTTGCGCACCTTCTCAAGTAGTCTTTTTTCATTTGGTGTATATTCATCTTCTGAATCTGAAGGTTCATAGTTACCTTTCTTATCAAAGTTTGACTTGACACTGCAACAAACAAGAAAACATAATAAATACATCACATTACCAAATAATAAGAGGATTGTCTGAGGGGTAGTAAAATGCACAGCTGGCAGCTGCTATTTTTATTTTTACTTTGATTCTGCAAAAAAATAAAAAGATTAACAATGGGACGATTGCCATCTTTGATTACGGCGATCAGTACGGTACATCTAAATGATAATTGATTTAGTGTTCAGGTACAAAAGACAAAGTTACCAATATTTAACTATAAAATGAATTCAAGCAAACTTACTTTATTTTATCTGCCATTTTCAACGTAAATGCTGGTTACGATCATAGAAATAAAACGCAGCGAGTCTAAGGTTAGTCCATTTGTCACAATTCTCTACCTTTTTTGCAGAGTTACTTGTGGAAGACAAATTAAGTTGATTAGTTTTGATTGAAATAATATGATTAGTTTCGCTAATTATTGCGTACGTTATGTTATTTTCAGTTTAAATATCCGTGCCTCGTTGTTACAATGCACAAATGACATTCCTGATACCTTTCCTTCCTTCATTCCACATTTCCACAGACTAAGTAGCACAGACCATAGATAATATACTATAGAAAGTAATAGACTAAAAGGAAATAATACAATCGCTTGCTTGAATATCAGCTTTTATGATATAATTTATAATGTGTACATGCTAATGTATATTTGTCTGCATGTAAATAAATAAAATAATTTATCTCAAAAAACGTTTTTATGGATTCTGTTTACTCGTTTGTAAACAGAAACATAAAAAGTGAAGTAAACCGGTAACCGGTCAATGGTGCCGATTCTCTTGTCACAAATGCGTCTAAACTGGACTAAAATTACCAAAATTTAGTTTATTCCTGTCAAACGACGATTTCTCATTCTGAAATCGACTAAAGTGACACAACTTAACTATATTTTTGTTTGACAGCACTAAGATGGCACCGAGTTTAATGAAAATGGTAATTTTGCTATTCTGAATTTGACGTTTTTCACCTAAAATTTAGATTTTCTAACTAAATCTGACTATTTTTAATCGCGACTAAAAAAAAAGGTGTGGAATAAAATTAGTTGGCATGAACTAAAATTCACACCAACACCTCGACCTCGAAAACGGTTTGTCCTATCGCAAAAATAATGAAAATTTCGACCCCCTTTGTAAAGCTCATAAACCACTAAAACTCAACATGTAGGTAATAATTTTTCATATTTTCCATACAAAAAGTGAAAAATTCTATATAAAACACGTCGAGGCTGCCCCCCCTGCGCACCTCCGGCTCAAAAAAAAAACAAGGGGCAAACAAGTGCTTATCACGTGGAGTCACGATTGTTAAATTATTATTCGATTTAGTTCCATCAAAATTATTTTTAAATTTAGTGATATTTTTTTGCAGATTCTCATAGCCAAAAGTAAGGAATTTTAGTGATAGTTTAGTTAGTTTAGTTCGGTGTACAAGAGAATCGGCACCAATGTCTTATTTATGGCAATTACGCTTCATGCAAATGCGAAATAAAGAAAACTGACATAATTTGCCACGGATACGGATGTCTCTAGTATCTTTCGACTCACGGAAAATTAGATTAGTTGTCAAATGACATACAAGACTTGTTTATAGAAAACTTTAGATGGTAATAAATAACAGCCTACTTTCTTTTTAAAAGACGGAGCTTAATGGCCACTATTTTCCGTTGGATTATAAAACTTAAAAACTACTGTTTGTGATAATAATAACGTATATTTAGTCTTGTGGAGCACAACATAACATGCTTATTTTCTGCATTTTCATTCTGAAATAAAAGAAATAACCAAACAAATGATGAGGGCGCCACTGTGCGTGCGGTATCCTCAGGCAAAAGCACCAGGTAGCCCGGGAAATTAAAATTTTGTTACGTTTTTTGCAATTTGCTAGTCAGTATTAGGTTGTATATTGACCAAAATATGATTCACGACCGTAAAAAGTATGTATTTATAGAATTATAATAATTAAAGTCATCAATCTCTAACCACTAGTCTCTCTCTGGTCTCTTTAAGACCAGGTAATTCTATTGAACGACTATTTTATGAAATCTTGACAATTAGGATTATACAAACTTATGGACTTGTATTACTGATTTTGATGATTACAATTCAGTAAATGCATATTTGTTACGGTCGCTAATGATACTTTAATCAACATACAACTTAATACTGATTTCCAAATTGCAAAAAACATAAGAAAGTTTGAATTTCGCGGGCTATCTGGAACTTCCCCCTTAAGCGACGTCCCAGATGCGATCACAGGCGAAAAATGGTAAGGTGTACCCTGCAAATGACGAGTCAAGCCGCAGCGCAAATAAATGCGCATAGCTATATGGAACATCGGTTCCCTGACGGAACGCAGCCAAGAACTGGCAAATACATTACATAGGCAAAACATAAATATACATCTGTTGTGTACACAAGAAAGGTTCAAAATCCTGGGACATTAATAGGAGCTAGTGTATAACGGAACATCAACAACAAGGAACGAAATTGGCATCATCCTTGACGAAACACTAAAACAAAGAATCATTAATAAGAGGTGGCAGGAATACTACCAAACACTTCTTAACCAGGAGTTTTCACAGGAACCGCTAACAGCACTGCCATGTACCGTAGGACCAGTTAATGCAATTTCATCCGAGGAAATCAAAGCAGCTATCCGAAAAACTATGGAAAACACTAGGAAATACATAGCATGAAGCATAGCATGGTAGCATGGTTGACTAAGCTTTTCAACGAAATTCTAAAAGTCTGGCCACGCTAATTCCCAAAAAATAAACAAATGGTGGATTTTGAAAATCTATAGACGGCAACACCATCTGTACTACGAAAAAATAATTTGATATTCGTTGTAATTTCTATCTATCTATAATTAAAGTTCAATAAATTATTTTTGGTTTTTACATCCGGGGATTTAAACGTCATTAAAATTATTCCGCGATTTAGAGGAGGTATTATCCACTCCTATGTTATTTCTTTCCTCGAAGTTTAGGCAAATTAGCATTACCTATTCCGATCACTGTAAATGACGCAATGAATAATGTTGAATTTTCAAAGAATGAAAGGCACTGCCATTGTGTGTTACGCTGTTACGAAATTACCGATGCAGTTGTTTGATATTTGACATTTTCCGTGAGTCAAGAGATACTGGTGGCACCCGCGTTAAAAATTGATAACTTCCTTCAGAAATTATAATATGAAAACATTTTTTTTTCATCCACGATAACGTTATAAAATACGTTATAATATAATTAAGACGTTGACGTGACTGTCCACGATAAAATTATCGTTAATTATTAAAGGGCACATTGCCAGTTATAGCTATATCTATGTCTGCTACTTTCTCACTTCATATTATGTCACTGGAATTAGTATGTATGGACGCCAGCATATCAAGCTACTATAATCTGTCAAATTTCTTTATTTTAAAGATTTTCGACTTTATTGCTAAAGCATTAGGTTCAAGGTTGATTGGGAAAATTTTACAGTTTCGGGTTGCTTGTTATCTATATTTATAAATAAACGAACAGGGTTCAGCTTGGCCAAAAAGTCGTGAAAACAATGGTGGCGCCACTGTCGTGCATGTTGTAACCCTATATAGTACGACGAAAACGGTTTTGATACTTAGTTATTTTTTGACAATTAAAATGAATATTGGCGGGTTTTATGAAAAAAAGAAAAGCTCTGAAACGCTTTTTCAGCCACTGCCTAGAACGATAACATTTGCGGTTATTTATTTTAATGAATTAAAAGAAAATGATTAGGTATTTCAATATACCTTGATGTCAAACCCACATTATGTGAGACAATTTTATGTTTTATAAGAGCCCAGATCGCCTTATAGTACTGATGGATTTACCTAAAAAATACTATAGTTATTTTTGTTCAGTGATTTATGCAATATTTACAAAAAGCATCAAATTATACGAACGGGCTGCATTCCGAATGTGTTTTGTAAACAAAACCTCAAATGTGTTAAAGTACATTTCAATTATTGTATGAAATGTTTATACTAGATATTGCACCTTGAAATACACACATTACATCTGATTACAGGTGAAAAATATCATTTTACCCGTCATTTCAGCGGTTCTATTATATACATCGTTGAGATCGGATAAAATTTGTCCGGCCTCGAGTTACGCCAAACTTCTCACGTACACTTTATAAATTATCGCTCGAACAAATCTGTTCATTATTAATACAATGGTTACCAATATCACCACAATAACGCAAATAAATACAAATAAACATGAGAAACAGTGACAGATTACAAGAAATGACAGAATATGTACAGACGCCAGCACATCAAGCTACTACAATCTGTCAAATTACTTTAATACATTTTCAACTTTAAAGCTAAAGTATTAGGTTCAAGGTTGATTGGGAAAATTTGACAGTTTCGGCTAGCTTGATGTGCTGGCGTCCGTACCTTACTCGATGAGGCAGAGCGAGTGTTGCCAATGACTAAATATTTTAGTTCCGTTGCAGGACTTTCTTGCCAAACTGTATGTTCGTCATGGTTCTATTCTAAAGCCGGCGCTAGACACAGCAACAATATTTGTACACTTGTGAGGCACGGGTATTTGTGTATTTATTTGTTCTTTGATCACATATTTACACTTTGACATTCGGTTTCGGTTTTTCGAACGCTCATCAAAGCCTTCAAAGTACCAATGTGTGCGTAGCCTGCTACACTTGCACAAAGTTCAATGGGGAAGGTCGGGCAAAGCTAATTGTAGATGGCATGGTCATAGCTAGGTCCCCACGGGCCTACAATAAATTTGACATTTCGTTCATTCGTGAGTTTGTTTTTATTTCGCTATTTCGTTATTTTCGGTGATTTTAATATTTTAAATCAAGTATTTGACATGGAAAGTGTCAGAATTTAAAACCATAAATATATCCTCAAAGTTCTTCAAAATGTTTCTACTCTGTTTAATTTATAAAACATCTCTACGAACAGCTTTAAGCCACCATCTTTTAATTAAAGGGTCTCTTGGGAAATGGTCGACTCCAATTTCGGAGTATTTAGTAACACAACAACGCATCATTTTCGCAAAAATAAAATAAAACCACCTCACGCCTTGTATTATTGTCTTGTGTTGGGAACTAGCTACGACAGCGCCATTTTGACAGTTGCCTTCCCCATTGCTCGCAAATCACAAAGCGGAACGATCGCTTTGTTCAGTCGCAAGATGGACTGTAGCAACGAGTGTCCTGGAATTTATTGAGTTGCTTGAATGAGAACCATTTATATGGAACCCTAAAAGTAAACATAATAGAAATGTAAAAATATAAATCAGCACCTACCTTGCTCTATTACGATACATTTCACACATCCACTCACGCCTTCTTCTCGGACTATTTTGTTATTTTTTTTGCACACAGAGTTTGGCCAACGAAAGCTGACCACGAAGTTTTAGTATGGGAATATTTTAGTACTGTCAAAATTTTCAGTTTCCAATTTAGATAATTTTGATATTTTGGCTATTAAAAACAAAATAAACGAATTTTATGAAGTGAAAAAACAAGTCCCAGCACTGAAAAGCCTGTACAACGAGCTGAAGGAAGCAATTGAATTCACGGGATGCCGTGAAACCCTTAGAAAATTTTTACACAAGAACGGGCTTGAGTTTTAAAACAATAAATATGAATGGACTTTACTTACAGAAAAATATGCTATTACGGCATGGATACACAGATTCTTGAGGACAAAAGAAAGAATGTTTTCTATCCATAACTTCTGATGACTGGAAGAAGTACACTGATCATGTACTAAATGTTGAACATCAGTACAAATTAAGGGACCGTATTGTTGAAAACGAACTTGATCGATTTATAATACATATTGGGGACAGTAGCAGTGGCAGCGAAGAAAACAATGAAGGTGCTTCAGGTTTAGTTTTTGGAATCCGATTTCGACTATAACTCATAACCCCTGTTTTGTTTTGATTTTATTGCCATCCTCATCACATCAGTGGTTTCTATTCCATTAAATAAATGTATAGTAATAACTTTTTGTTTAATTCAATATTTTCTGTATAAGGCTGTGCCAGAAAAGTTGAGCTGTGAACTTCAATGTGCAGAAGTTAAAAAATGCCAAGCTAGTTTCTCATGGCGATATATTGTAACTTGCTTATCCACCATTGCGCGTATACATAATGGTGGTTTAACAATTCCAAGTAAATATCAAGGCTAATAAGGTTTTTATGGTCTAACTATATAAATATGAAATACTGATCTAAATATCGCATAATATGCCTTGAATAATAAATAGTATCAACTCTGTTCAAGCAGTGTATAGCCAGGGTTGACAGCTCTTGATTTTTTAAAATTCCCGCTTTTTTTCTTGGACAGCTTTCGTTGGTCAAACTCTAATTACATACAGTTTGTCTATAAAGTCGTGACATTAAATGATGGCGCCGTTGACATGATGTAGCACTTATGTTTAGTACTACTAGTACTTATGTTTAGTGTTGCTAGACGCATGATTAAATGTTAGTTCCTCAAACATCCATGTCACGACTTTATTGACAAACTGTAAACTACAGGTATACCGCGTCCAGAAAGTCGTCGTCTATCCTGTTTGTTGTCTATTAGAGTACTATGAAGCGAACTCGTCTGCAAAGCATGTCTGGCAGGTAAAGCAAACATGTTTTCAAATGTACGAGCAGGTTTTCAGTCAGTGTTCAAATGTGTCTGTGTCTGGCGCCCGCTTATCGTTCTATCTAACCTGTGTATCTAACTTACAGTATTGTACTGTCAGTGTCAATGTCACAATTCCCTTGACGTTTAACGTATAAAAAAAATTTAGGTTATGATTTGTTATTTCATATACTTTAGAAAATATGATTATTTATTAACTTAGTACATCGACTTACACTGAAATCACATTTTATTTAGAAAAGTTATACTTTAATTATGGGGAGTTTTGGGATCCCAAAGATATCTTTTTTATTATTGTTTCTGTTTTGTGAATTCTTAGGTAGTAAAAAAATAACTTCTCGCGATTTAAATGGGATTCACAAACTGACTGAATGTCGACGTTGTAAAATATTAACGGATTCTTTTAATTACTGGCTTGATCAAACTTCCAGAGGAAAGTATGAAGGTGGAGATGCAGCTTGGGAGGAAGCTAAATTAAAATCATATTCTCGCAGTGAGATTCGTTTGGTGGAAATACAAGAAGGTTTGTGTTCAGAGTTGAAAACACATCAAGATGCATGTTATGCAATCGCAGAAGAATCTGAGCAAGTTCTAGAAAAGTGGTGGTTCAATAAAGATTCAGTTTCTTTAGATTTGTACACATGGCTGTGCATTGAGACTCTTCAACATTGTTGTCCTAGCAAGCATTACGGCGATGCATGTACAGCCTGTCCTCAGGATGAGAACAATAAAGTTTGTGCTGGACATGGCCGATGTGATGGTGCTGGCACTCGTAAAGGAAATGGTACGTGTATATGTAAAAAGGGTTTCACAGGAAGACTGTGTGATGAATGTGCTAAGAGCTTCTACAAAACTAGCGTTGGTTCTTGTAAAGTATGTCACAGAGCTTGCGATGGATGTAGTGGTGATAGTGCAGCTGCTTGTGAAGCTTGCAACTCAGGCTGGCAGTTACAATCTGGTATGTGTGTAGACATAGATGAATGTGCATCAACTGTTTGTGAGCTTCATCAATATTGTAGCAATACAGAAGGTTCTTATAGTTGTACTGAATGTGAATCCTCATGCAAAACTTGTGTGGGTGAGGGATCCTCTAACTGTACATCATGTGAGTCAACTAATATGCTGTGGTTTGGCATGTGTGTTGACAATGAACTGAAACAAAATATTTTAACAAATACTTATAAAAGAATAGCATTGTATGTTGGTTTGCTTATCATAACATTTTATATATCCCATACCTCAAGATCAGTAGCTTCAGTTGTAATATTAGTTATAGCACTATTGATATATTTCTCTGAGAGAAATTTGAAAATGACTACAGTGGATGTTCTTTTGCAGACATTACATGCAAAGTTAAGTTAAATAATATAATTGTCTGTGATAAGTGTGTCTCAAGTATTTTTGCAAAGTAGGTGTGCCCGTTGTGCAAAGATGGTAAGACCAACAATTCCAAAAAAAAACTCACTTCACCCTTTTTTGTACCTAATTACAGAAACTGAAGTATAATGTAAATATTCTGTCCCATAATTATAAGCATGTTTAATTAATGTGTATAATCTTTTTAAAATTAAGATTAATTCTCAGCTTACCCGATATTTCCTTGTAATTGACATTGTCACCTGTAATATAGTGAGTAACAATAAAATAACCTGAAAAGAAAAATTGTGTTTTATTTACATACAAACACTTGTTTTACAATTGTTTGTGTAAATAATTATTATGTATAAGTATGTTGATTTTGATACAACTTGTAAGTTTGGTTGTGACAAATAAAATGCATTGAAAAGGTGTATTAAAAATACATTTTATTGCAAAATTTATGTAACTACATTTTAGTGTCATTTATATACAAAAATTAAATACAAAGTTTAGGTATTATAACCAAGTTGTGGAATACTATATAATACAGCTGCTGGTGCAGAGATTTTTCACACAAACCGGAAGGCAAATAGAGCAAAATATTAAAATAGGCCAGGTAGAGTTAAATAAGTGTAGTACAGGTATAACAATATCTTTGCCCCAGTATTCGCCTTAGATTATATGTAAAATCCCTAATCCATAAACAATTATGTAGGTTGGTAATAACTATAGTGTAAAGTAATTAAATAGCAAACTTATATTTATTGTAAATCAGGCTACAAGGTAACATGTATTAAACTAAGGTATAAATTCACATGTCTTACATTAGCAGCTAACTAACATTGACTGCACTATGTGAAGAAGGTCAAGTCATTATAACCACATGTATTTGAGACCAACTAATCATTATCAATTGTGAAGGAATATTTAAATGTTACCCCTATCATTATTAAGAATAAAAATTGGCAACAGTTAATTTGGCAACAGCAAGCACAGGTATACAATCTCAGTCTGACAAAAAGATAATTCTTAATAGTACATAATAAAATATTATAATGACTGACTGACAAATCAATGTGCTTATTGTGCTTATTACTTTGTTCATATAAACAGTGTTCTCCGATGAAGTGATGAATAAAGCAACAGATAATTGCATGATGTTAATAATAAAATCTTAAGTGTATGTAATTTATTTTAATACAAGTGTAAAAAGGCAAACCCTGCTGACTAACATCAATCATCATTATTTTAAGTATCAACAAAAGATCTCAACTTAAAAAAGTACTTATGCAAACAATATAATTATTATTGGAAAAGTAATAAGTAACATTTTCAAATTTTACTCAGATATTTTGTGTGCATCAAACTTATCACGACTGATAAGACTTTATAGAATGTGTATAAATGTATACTTATAATACAAAGTAAAGATAGAAGTATAGTACAATGTTAGTAGTTCGTGACAATCACTATGATAAATAAATGAGTACAAGCTACGCCTTCAGTTCCTACGAAAATTAAAAAGGAAACATTTGTGAACTGTGATTCATGATATTTGAAAAAATTATGTGATAAACAGTGGTCTTTGGTGAAGAATAAACATTGTATTCCAAGATGACAAAAACAAAAACGTGGAGTCACTTAACTTAAGTCTTGAATATATTACTCAACAACATAAACTATCCTAAATTAAAGGTTAATTAATGTCTCTCAATAAAATAAACAAATTATTATAAATGAAATTAATATTGTTCTAAGAATTTTTATTTTTGGTAAAATTTCCATTTAAGTACTAATATAACACCATTCATCTAAGCCTATTTGTGAAATAAAACGCCTACATTATTTAAACTAGTCATCGTAATCGATTTTATGTGACATCTACTGTTGCAGGGAACTTACAAAAGTACTAGAAAGTGGTGCTGGTATGACATAAAGCTTCTAAATAATAACATACTCACGACTAGCATGTAAAATGCTATAAGTGGACCAACTGTTATTACGTCCCTATTTATTAATTTTGTATTCAATATGACTCAGAAATCATACAACCCGAGATCGATGTGCTATCAAATACATAAAAATGTGTTGTCTACCAGGTCAAAAAGTGACTAAATAAATAGGTCAATAAAATGATTGTGATGCTGATTTTTAACTGTTCAAGTATGGAGTCACACTCGTTTGATTAACTATCTCTCTCTGAGTTTTAAAGTAAACATGCAAGTATTCATCATCCATTTAATTTTTTATTACCATAACTGCATGAAGTTATAAATTCCCAGTATTAAAAATATAATTACAAATCTGATTAAAAAAAAAACTTGTTTGAATCCAAAATGTCTTTCAAAGCTGAAAATAAACATTACCGCTCACATTTTTATTAGTATCAGTCTGTTTCAATTTATGCTAATGATGTCAATACCATAAATTATTAAATTTATTTCGGTCCCTCTTCATAATACTTGCTTAAAACCATTAATATTTCTGAATCAATCATTACTCCATGTTCATGAGCTGAACAAGCCGTGCGGCCCCTGCGCCGGTGTCAGCTGCACACGTCACAACCGCGTTCTAATTTTACATTTTCAATTTGAACCACATAACACACGGCATCTGATAAAACCGTTTTTAAGTGTTATCTACATACATCCACTTCATCATATTAAATACACTCTAATTTTTGTAAATGTTATATCTTCTATGATACATCTATGATCAGTCTGTTGTCGTAATTAATGGAATGTATTCAGTTGAATAAATCGGGTGTTGTATAAATAAGTACATTGTCACAATTGAAACGGGAAAATTGCATCAATGAGCGGCGTAACAGCATAACTCATCTCGAACACTGTACCTATGTATTTTGTTAAATACTACACATAACATAACATCACGCCTGTATTCCCCGAAGAGTTAGGCAGAGGTGTACTTACTATAGCGTGTGTGTGTCACGTATAGTATAAATATTATTATTAATTTAATTCAATACATTTCGGGATTAGTAATGTAAACAACTAATTGCATTTCACCAATCTGTTTGGAGTGCATATACCGGCATCTTAATTTCGAGTTTAAAAATACTCAGATGTGGAAACTCCCGAGTACCCATGGTTCTTGTTGGAAGGAAATCCCACAGGAATTTTATTCATGTAACAGGATAATTATTACAATAGCGGACAAAATGAAAAAAACATCTAGGCGGGCGACGGGGTACTTTTTAGTGATAGAGCCTTAACACGCACAAGACAAGCGCGTCTACGTATGACCCGTAATATGAACTGATACCATGATACAGAAATCGTACTTTAACTGTTAAAACAATTATGAGTTGCAGTAATGTAATAAACATTATACAATAAGAAAAAATGTCGTCCCTTGTGACGGCACGGCTTTAAACTTGAATTTAGAATCTTGGATAATTATTATCAAGTTTTAGAAACCCCAATTCAATGACGTACGTGATAAAGTTCAAATTCCAGTGCAACCAAAATTTACTTAGGAGTACTAATACAAATGGTCATTCAAAAATCAAGTTAGACGACATTGCGCAAAAGTAAATAGTTTAGTAAGTGGGAATTAAAGTAAATTATCTAAGATTCTTAATTCAAATTTAAATACTTACACTTATGAGTGTCCAGTGACAGTCTCGCTACAGTGGGTCGCTAGTCGAGCAGCGAGTGCGGCGCGCGGTGGTGGCTGGACAGCTGCGCGGCCAGCTGGCGCTGCTGCAGCAGGCAGTACAGGATGCCGGCCTGCGCCATGGCGTCCACCGTGCCGGCCGCCAGCAGGTCGGTGCGCTGCTTGCTGCCCGCGCCCGCGCTGCCCGGCCGCAGCAGCGTCGGCCCGAACACAGTCGCCAGGTTGTGCATCGACATCTTGTTCTCGCTCTCGTGTTGGTTCACTCTGTATACATCGAAACGTGTCAGTAAAGTCTCTAAACTACACAATAAGCTAAGTCGGACTCAAGCATATGGCGCACCATATTCCTTTCTTGGCTTAAGCACAGTCCGGGCTGTACCTTTCGGACGTGTTTTGTCGAAAAAAAAAACTTGCGACCATCCGAAATTCCGAACATAGCCTCTTCTCTTGATATGTCCAATGGGAACACGTAGCGTCGTGTCGCGTGTCGTTATTTCTTTTTTTGAGCGAAGCTCAAAAAGAGGATAATGCTTTTGGAATATGCTAAATTCCGTAGGTATAAATAAAATTACACTTACTTGACGAAATGGTTTAACAAAAAGTCGATACAATTCTTGTTGAGGTCGGGCAGCTGTGCATAACATTTGAGCAGCGCATGACGCCTAGTGTGCGCTGGACCAGAGTCCACAGACGTACCCGCGCCCTTCATTGTTGAAAATAAATATTTGAGTTTTACAAAGTTACAAGACTTACAAACACATACAAGTACCCTTTACAAGTGGCCCTGCTATTACATTCACAAAGAAGTTTGTCGGAATATAATATACGTACTTGTGTAGCACCCCACGCCTTCAGTAGTTCGGGGTAGAGTGCGTCAGTGAACAGCGCTTCAGGCAGTTCCCGCAAGTACAACTTCAAGACACCGGTGACCGAGTGTATATCCACCTCTTTCAGTAACTGCTCTGCTTCGTAGGCATCTAGGCAAAAATTATATGTATGGAATAACACTGTATGTAACTTGCATATTAATTCACTATGGCATTGGGAAATAGGTTATCTGACAAACTTTGTTTTGCTCTTTGCGCGAAACTTGTGTTAACCAAATTATTTTTAGGAAGATATAGGGTTGTTAATATAACACTTAAAAGCGAAAATTTAAATTACAGGTCTACATGAAGGGTAAGGGCCTCAGTAGCCTGATATGAATGGAATGATGGCTTTCATGAAATCATTCGAAAGCGGAGTGTTTCGATCCTCCGCAGAATGCGTGCCAGTTCCCACAGCACCCTGAGCACGTTGTGCGGTAGGTGAGATTGTCCAATGGTGCGTCACTGGGTCGGACTTCACATGTCTACGAGTACGTACTACGTGGATAGTGTGAAGTTCGGCTCCTGACTGAACCTAGCATAAGATTATTTGTTACTAACAATAGTTTTAAGTTTATTTACTAACTCTGATAATAAGGGTTTATTATAAATAGCTACTCACTGGTTTCAAAGCTCTTCTTGAGTCGGTTGAGGTCAGAGGCACTGCCCGACACGCGGTACACGCCCACCTCGTGGATGCCGCGCCGCTCCACCTCGCGCACGCACGCGCTTATTATAAATGGGATGTTGCGCTTCTCACGTCTGTACAAATAATAAATTTCAAGAATCAAATTGTCTCATCATGAGTATCGTTTTCATGGTTCTTGGGAATGCTAATGTCGAACATGAAGATTGTATTCCACCGAATGAATTACAAAATCTACCATTCTTTAAAAATGCGTTTATTATTTTAGGGTAGGTTAACTACTATAAAAGTCCATTCAAATGATTTAGACGTATTATGATCATTGATCTGTCCATACAATAGTATAAAACAAAGTCGCTTTTCGTGTCTGACTGATCTTCTAACAAAATGGATTTTGATGTGCTTTTCACCATCATTTAGAGCAGGAGTCACCAAATGGCGGACCGAGTTCCGGATCCGGACCGCTGATCTATTTTGTGCGGATCTTATGTAACCGGTAAAATTAATGAACAAAACTTAATCCAAAAATATTAAAATAATTTTTTTGAGATAGTTCAAAGTAAAAATGTAATTTTTCACAATAATATTAATTACTTAGGTACTATGCTACCTTTGTTCAATACATTAAAAAATGTAATGTTTCTTGTTGTGTTATTCCTTAATTGATATTTTTAATCTCGGTTGCCAGTAACCGTCTACCAAACGGACCGCGACAGTCATATTATTTAAAAAACGGACCCACAATTAAACTAATTGGTAATCCCTAATTTAGAGCATTATTCCGGTTCAAGGTTTATTTGTATAATACATTATTATTTAACTGAGATATAGCACAGAAACATCGATGTTTTGACATGTCGCCATTGCGTCCATGCGAAGTAGTGTGGTGGATGATTCAAATATTATCTTAAATTCATGCAAGCCTAGTACTTTTTGTTAGGGGTGAGTTGCTAGTTGATAGTCATCAATAAATTCTGACATATTTCGTTTCATCTCAAATGCACGGGCGATGAACCACTAAGTATTTACGTCGGTGGTGTGCTGCCGAACATCCAGGCCGTGCTACTGCCCAAGAAGACCGAGAAGGAGGCTTAAACGTGGTGCTTCGTGCGAGTGCCCCGGCACACGCGTACTTCGATATAATATTTACGCCTTTAAACACATATTATTATGTCGGTTGCGCGATGCTCTCCGCTCGTATGAATTAAAAACAAATGGGATATGTATGCGGTAACCTAAATCCAAATCTTAAAATTAAATAAACTAACAACTACTCGTAGATATAAGCTAACTACTAAACCACATATTTACATTTATATTATTTAACTAGCGACCCGTCCCTGCTTCGCTCGGTTTTTACGACTTGACAAAACACGGAAATTTCTTTATTATGATTGTGTAACTTTGATATTGTATTATACACATAAATCTTCCGGAATAAGTTTTCTAAATGATGCTGAAGACCGCATCAGAATCCGTTGCCTAGATTAGAAGAACAACGCGGTCACACAGACAGACACGAAAAGCGAGTTCAATTTATAATAGGTTATTATAAGTATGCGATGCTCACTTGGCGACGTGCGTGATCTTGTTGCCGAAGAGCGCGCCGGGCTTGGCGGAGGGCACGCGGCGCGCGGAGCGCTCGGGCGGCAGCAGGCGGAGGCGCAGCGTTAGCGAGCCGCCGCCCACGCACACCGTGCGCCCCACGCCGCCGCCCGCGCTCTCCGCCACCCACTCGCGCGACAGCTGCGAGAGGGAATAATGATAAATAATTTATTTGCATAACACATAGTATACATCATCTTCCTGCCCTTGTCCCATGTTACTTGGGGTCGGCGCAACACGTTTTCTCTTTCCATTTTCCCCTGTCAAAAGTCACGCTATCATTCACTCCCTTCTCTTTCATATCATTCCTCACACAATCCATCCATCTTTTCTTTGGCCTTCCTCTCCCTCTCCATCCATCAACATTTATATTCATCACTCTTTTAGTCACATGCGTTTCCTCCCTCCTCTTCACATGTCCATACCAAGCCAAACGAATTCCTTTCAACTTTGCTGTCACTGGCGCCACTTTCAAACTTCCCCTTATATACTCATTTTTTACTTTATCCATTTTCGTCACTCCACACATCCATCTCAACATTCTCATCTCCGCTGCATGCAATCTTTTTTCATCCGTCTTCTTCACGGCCCAGCATTCCGATCCATACAGGCCTTATCACGGACTTATAAAGGAGATGTTTCAAAATGTATGGAGCCCCGGCCATGTATTGGTACACCCTACTAAAAAATGGGGAAACACAATTAAAACAGTTTCCAATCATCCAATTACGTTTAATTGGCTTTGTTTGGTAGTAAAGTACAAGAATGTACAATTGAAATTGCAACACACAACAAAAACCCATCATGGTGGTATGTTGTCATGTTGATTGATTATTGAAGTTTGACATGTTTACTTCTGTCATATTACATTGTCAAAGAGAATCATAACATTGTCGTACTTTTAGTCTTTTGCAATATTATTTTAGATCTAATTGTAAAGTCGAAAATCTATTAAAGAAATCTGACAGATTGTAGTAGCTTGATGTACTGGCGTCTGTACATAAAGTATAGTCCAGTTAAGCAGACGACAACCTCATAGGTTGACCTGCGATATGCCATGATTTTTACTTATAGCTTAAACGTACAGAATACAAACATTCAATAGTCGAAATATTAACACAGACAAAAACAATTTAGCGATCTTTTGATTCAACTATCAAAAACAAAATCACAAAATCCAAAAAACGAAAGCCAGGTTGTTAAAAATAACTCGACAGAACAGAACATCAGAACACGATCGACAACGAAAGCGTCTGAAGTGACAGTAGACAATTCACGATCTATGATCAATGGTCGATCTATGGTTTACTGTCATTGGTATTTAACCACAGAGTACCTAAATTGAAAGTCGATAAAATAATTGATAAATATCAAATTATTACAAGAGAAATATGCATTTATGCAATTTATCAGTATTTTTCCCGAATTCCACGGATTTTTCTCGATTTTTCAAGGTATTGTACATATTCTGAGCCCATTTTGAAACATCTCCTTTTCCCTTTAATTTGAGGGGCATCCGTGGGTCGCAAGTTGTTCCTGTGACCTGTCGCCATTTCATCCATCCTGAGTTGACCCGGTGCGCTACGTCTCGGTCTACTTCGCCATCCCCTTGGACAAACGACCCGAGGTACTGGAAGTCGGAGCAGCTCGGTACGGGCGTTCCGGCGAGAGATATGGGCACAGGACTGGAGAGACCGCTAAAATCACAAAACAAATATTCTGTTTTGGTCCGACTTAATCTCAGGCCAGCGGTCTCCAGTTTTGCCCACCACACCTCCAATCTGCTCTGGATCTCTAAGTCGCTCTCAGCAACCAGCACAATGTCATCAGCGAACAGCATACACCAGGGCGCCTCTTCGTGGATATCCGACGTAAGAGCGTCCATTATCATCACGAAGAGGTAAGGGCTGAGTGCTGACCCTTGGTGCAAGCCGACAGCCACATTGAAGCTGCTGGTAGTGCCCACTGTAGACCGGACTTGGGTACTGCATCGACTGTACATCGCTCGAATCAACTGCACATACTTCCCTGGCACACATTTCTCCTTAAGGGCCCATCACAGAACTTCACGAGGCACTCGGTCGTATGCCTTTTCGAGGTCAATGAATACCATGTGCAGGTTTTTATGCGCACCTCTGTATTTCTCGCACAGCTGGCGGATAGCAAAGATGGCATCTGTTGTTCCCCGACCAGGCATAAAACCGAATTGGTTTTGCGAAATTTCACTCTCTTCTCTCAGTCGCCTTTCAATAACTTTTTCCCAAACCTTCATACTATGTGATATTAGTTTTATTCCTCTATAGTTGTTGCACTCCAGGACATCACCTTTGTTTTTAAATATGGTCACCAGTGAACTGTTACACCATTCATCAGGTGAGCAATTTCAAAAAAAATTGTACGGGCCCGTTTTTGCCTTGTCCCTCGACTTTGTTCATTTATTTTGTTGTGATGAATGACTTCTAGCAGAATGTATTAATTTAAGTGAAAAAAACATATTTTTAAATATATATATAAACTGTCGTTTTGTTGTTACTTTACTAATTATAAAACTTACGAAGATTTTAAAATTTTGAAGACCATCGAATTTACCTGTCCCCTTCCCAACTTGGGTCAGAAAATCTTTGATTTCTAAAAATTTTCGTGTATTGGGAGTGGTTTATTAATATATTTTGGGTTCTTAAAAGTCGAATTTATCAGTTAGAAGTATCAGTAATATCTTTTTTTACATATTTTCTATTAAAAATAAATATAAATTAAAATCGAAAATTATAGCTAACCGGAACATTCCGTTTTGTGACCGCTCGTTTTAGCAAAAATTCTTCTAATCGTGGAAAGTATTCGGCACGAAATGGCAACACATAACATATCGTTCTTCATCGAGAGACACCATTTTGCTTTCATTGTCAAACTGATTTGTGACCAGCGCGGACGTATTGTTGAAGTGTTCCGTGTTTCAATTTCTTTGCTCAGGTATGTGACCAAGTTTTACTATTATAAATCACTTTTCTTTAATTATTTTTATTGTTGACACATTGCAAAATTTGTGTAGTATTTGATACCAAAAAGTTAATAGTGCTAAGTACGATGGGTAATTTTTAAACAATTTAAAACTACAAAAAGGTAGCATTATGTGACCTCCGTTTTGTGACTTATTCTACAGTCACATTTAACGGAACGGCAAGTCACAACAGGTCGGAATGCATAAAGCTTAGTTCACATTGCAAATCCTTGCTGATCGAATTAATGTATACTAAAGTTAGAAATTATTTAACTCTTTTTTTAAAATTTCAATTTCAAATTTTCAGATTGAAGTTTGCTAACGATATTTAAAAATTGGTCTACCTACCTACATTATAATTGGGTTTGAGATTTCTTTTGTAATTTCACATTATAGTAAGGTAAAAATATAAGAATATTTAAAATTATTGTTTTATTTCTAACCTACTCTGTTCTTCGATTTTTTCAGAAATTATTTTCTTTTAACAGAAAAAAATATAAAACTAGTTCCGATTTGAGTAGTAGGGTTAACAATGTTTAAATTATCATTTGATGTCAGTTAACTTAGTTTAATTTAATGTACTACGTACGTATTGTTTAGGCAATATAAGATCATGTGAACACAGCCTTGTGATTTTAAGACTTCCATTTTGTCACTGTCCCTTCAAACTGATGGAGTTAAATCTATGAAATCAGATGAATTTTTACCTTTTAAATCTGTGCGGCCGCAATTATGTTTACAGAAAATGTATTACTTTTCGAAGAACCTACACATATTAAGTAAAATATTATGTTTTTAGAGTTAAATTAAAAAACAACAAAGTAAAAAGCGACAGAGTCACAAAACCAAATAAAAAACAATCATTTTGTTTTAATCTTTGAAGCTAAGGCTAGTTCAATTAAAAAACAACAAAGTAAAAAGCGACAGAGTCACGAAACCGAATAACAAACAATCATTTTGTTTTAATCCTTGAAGCTAAGGCTATTTTCCTTTTTTTATCAATTAATTACATGTATTCTTAGTTTAAATACATTAAAAAAAGGCTTTATAATTTCATACTTTCCTTTAATTTTGCTTTTAAATCTAGTAACACAACGGAACCAGGTCCGCCACAAAGTCCGTTTTGTTTCGATATTATCGGGAAAATACCTAGAATTCCGCGTTCCTTTTTGTTTTTCTGTATAATAAACTATATTTCTTATTATATTATGGTCAAATTTAAACAAAAAAAAAACCTAAAATATAAAATGGAATTTTACAGCAGGGTACACTTTATTTTGAAATTGCTCAGGTATGGCTTCTTCCAGCAACAATTTATTGAAGAATAAAGCTAACCACGTCCATCCATGTACCCGCAATAACTTCCATACTTCAACTTGTATTCCGTCCGGACCTACAGCTTTACCATTCTTCATTTCATTTACTGCTATTCTCACTTCATCCATACTAATCATTCTCACTAACCCCTCATTTACTTGTTTATTCTCAAGCACACCACTCCAGTCATTCTCCTCATTCATCAGTCTTTCAAAATATCCCTTCCACCTATCCTTAATTTTCTGATCATCCGAAAGCACTACTCCAATTTCATTCCTTATACATTTTATCTGACAAACATCCCTCATCTTTCTCGCTCTAGGTTTTTTTGGCCTGCTGGACTATCCAGTGTGTCATAAAGCTTGTGCTGGGCTTTTGCTCTCGCTACCGCCACAGCTTTTTTGGCTTTTTTCTTTAGAGCATCATACTGACACTTTTTTTCTGTTTTCAAACTAACATTCTCATCTTCAACACTCTGCCATTCCTTGAACTTTCTCTTCTTATCCTGCAACACATTCTGTATTTCTGTCGACCACCACCATGTATCCCTATCTATCGTACCCTTTCCTTTCGTCTCTCCCAAAATATCTTTCGCTTCACTCCTAATATACTCCGCCATTTCACTCCAACATTCATTTACACTTCGATCATTCATGTCCCCCATATCTATCATTTTATCCACTACTCGCTCTTTAAATTTCTTCGCACAATCATTCTTCTCCAGCATATGCCATTTTATTTTAGGGGGAGGTCGCTCTTAGTTTTGATTGAGCTTTATTTTTAAGACCATTTCCATAATTAGGAGTCTATGCTGTGAGACTAAATCTTCTCCCGGTAGTACTTTGCAGTCTTTGATGTACTTTAAGTTGTTGCGTCGTACTAGAAAATAATCAATTTGCGTCTTGTGATTGCCACTTTTGTACGCATAACACATAGTATACAGTAGTGTTAAATATAATTATAAATGACACACATGTGTGTGTCATTTAACATAAACATGTGTTTAGCTAGGATAAAAACAGCATGTAAAATATCAGAATTTTTGAAAATGTTACAACCAGTCAGTCTATGCCGCCAGCCTTTTGGGCACTTATCCCATTGACAGCGATGCGGACGAATTTTTTGATGCCCAATGAGCTCTTCCCCTTTTTTATTTTTATTATATACTTGTACATAGTATATACAGCCTTGGCCAAAAGTATTGAGCACCTTACAAATTTCGCTCGTTCACGGAAAGTATGGGAGTAAACCAAATCTATTGTTGAAGAATTCTTTTGTCGGCCATCTACAAAGGTTTAAACAATGACCCACGCCGCACAGCTAGCAATAAAACACCTGGGTGCAATAAAATGTGTTTTTTACAATTTTTGTATTTATTTATCAGTTCGCTACCATCGCTCGTTGTGAACACATCCAGTGATCTAGTGCGCCTTTTGTATTTTATTTCAGAAGTTTTAAGTGTTATCGTTGCAATATGCCAAAACAAAACGAACTTTCTTTAGAAAAACGTGTGCAGATACAGCTTCTGTATGAGCAAGGGAAATCACAAGTAGAGATTTCTAAAACTGTGAAATGTTCGCGCCGATCCGTGCAATATGCTATTCAGCGATTCTCTACTACCGGATCACATGAAAATAGACCGAGAACCGGGCGCAAACGCATCACCACAGACCGTCAAGATCGTCAGTTACTGAGAGAGTCGTTAAGAAATAGGAAAAAAACATCTTCAGAGCTCGCTGCTGAGTTGTCGGAACAAATTAAGAAGCCAATTTCTGCTCGAACTACTCGCAGAAGACTTCAAGAAGCTGGTCTGAAAGGCTGTAAAGCTAGGAAGAAGCCATGGCTCTCCGATAACAACAAAAAAGCTCGATTGAAATGGGCTTTAAAACACCGAACTTTCACCGCTGAAGATTGGTCAAATGTTGTTTGGTCAGACGAATCAAACTTTGAGGTGAGTAAGTCAATTTAATGCCCTGATACAATTTTATAAAATGTTTTAAAAACCAAACGCATAATTGAATTTATTTTAGTTTTACGGAACTCAATATTTTTCTCTTTATTGCAGATTTTTGGTACACCTGGTGTGACCTTTGTGCGTCGCCGTGTGGGCGAAGAATTTAAGCCAGAGTGTGTGATCCCAACCGTTAAACACGGTGGAGGCAGCATAATGGTCTGGAGTTGCATGACCGATTCTGGAGTTGGCGAATTGTTCGTGTGTGAGGGTCGCATGGACTCTACTAAGTACATAAATGTACTAGAAACTGCATTACTGCCTTCATTCACGAAACTTTTTGGCGACACGAATATGGATGGTGTCAAATTCCAGCAGGATAACGCGCCATGCCACAAATCTGCACGCACTATGAGATGGTTTCGGGAAAATAACACGGAACTGCTTGACTGGCCAACTCAGTCTCCAGATCTGAACCCCATAGAACATTTAGCGCCTAGAATGGAACTCGATTACTGTTGACGACTGTAAAAAACTTGTTAACTCTTTACCAAAAAGAATTTCTGCCGTAATTAAGGCAAAGGGTGGACCCACAAAATATTAATTTTCTATTAATAAATAGTAAAATAAACCCATATAAAACGTTTTGTTTTATTTCTATTTGATACTCCGCATAAAACTGAAAGATATCATGGGTGCTCAATACTTTTGGCCAAGGCTGTATATTTTAGTGTAAGCTTGTATACTGTAATTAAGATTTATAACTGAGTAAATAAAGAATCTTTAATTGGAAAAAAAACCTACAGGGCAGCAACATTTTTTGACCATAAATTCTTTTAAACTATAGAACTTACACTCATTTAACCACTTGTACAACTTAATCTGAAATAATCTTGCACAAGCTTGGTTAGCTTAGTTCTTGCTTGTACACAAGCTAAGCTATGATACGCCCGAGTGCCACGAGGGACACGGTCTCTCTTGGCTCATCTCGAGTCACAGAGCGAAGTCAAATGAGCCAATATTGGCCTAAATTGAAACTGAATTTTAAGTTATTGGTAAAATCGCTTGGTCTACTATGGAAATAATACTCTTTATTATTACATCATATGATTGAGAAATGAAAGTAACAAAATAAGGCCATTTATTGTGCGTATGTCTCTGTTTGACTAATAAATAAACTAACAAGCCAGGCACAAAAGCTTCTAATTAATTAAATGCGGAACAGATTCTCTCCACTTCTAGCATCGATGTCACACAATAAACAATACTATATTTACCTTGATAGTACATTTCCCTCGCAGCACAGGTCTAGCCGCGTCTTCATACAACAGCAGTCTTAAGTTCTGTGAGCCCTCCAGGTCTAAAGTGAAGCTCTCGTTCCACCGCGGCTGTGCGCTGCGACACACGAGCTTGGACTTCGCCTTGCGGAAGTAGTGCCCGTACGAGTCTACCTCCACCACTATGTAGTAATCTGCGATGAAACAGTTTATTCGTTGGTTTTATAAGGAACTAGAAAAGGGCGGGTCTCAGTTCAGACTTCTTCGTGCTTTGCGAAGTAATTTCGGCGGACTTTAAGAATGTTTTCCTGTATTCAATACAACTATATAGCGCCATTGTCAGAGGAACGATTTTGTTAGGTACTTTATATTATCTGTGGAATAAACTGGGAACTTCTGTTCATCTACTAATTGTCAAGACGTTGTTTTATTTTTTCCGACTCTCTAAATCTAATAAATAAAGATACAAGTAATTCACAATAATTGTCATCACGGCCATGCTGGCAACGCTAAGATACTTAAATATACGTCCGACGCACCCTGGGCCCTAGGCAGTAATCGTCGCTGCTTTGCTGGCTGGCGTAGAGCGACGAGAGGTATGAGCGACTTGTTTCACTTGTACTTACCGGCGGCAGTATCGAGCGGCGCGGTCATGCCGCCGACGTGCAGCTGCAGGTCACCCAACAACAGCGAGTCGTCGCGGCCGCTGCGCAGCAGGTACGAGCCCATGTCCGTCTGCAAGTAGCTGCGGCACGCCGTCACCCACGCCTGCAGCTCCAGCATCGAGATTGAACTCGAGCCTGCCGGGGGGGCTGATGATGCCTGGCAAATTTTGCAGAATATCACATCGTTTTCTTACTTTTATTTTATTAAATAGGAGCAGCTACATTATGCAATATTACAAACAGAAAGATATAGACCGTCACTTTAGTAATAATTTTGCCCATAGCGCTGTTCATAGATTAGTTTATCACGTTAGTTAAGACACGCTCGCCGTAGCTCAGTACTTAGTCTAATAATATTTTCTCGTTTTTCACTTCTGAGTTTTATTTTTTGAAGAAAATGGGTAAAACTAAGGAATATTCCCAAGAAATCCAAGGCATAATAATCGGCCTTCATAAATCCGGTAAAAGTAATCGTGAGATTTCAAGACTGCAGAAGATACCAAGGCAAACTGTTGACTACATACATCGTTAAGAAATTTGCGACGGAAGGAACAATTTGCAACAAACGTCGTTCAGGCAGACCGAGAGCCATAACTTCGAGTGAAGATTTGAGTATAGTAATTAAAAGCAAACGGAATAAACGATTAACTGCACCGGAAATAGCAGCACAGTTTAATGTGGATCGTGATAAACCAGTCAGTGTGTCCACAATCACAAGAAGACTCCGTGACGCAGGACTTAAGGGATGCATAGCGGTGTTAAAACCACTTCTTAAAACTATTAACAAAAAGAAGAGACTTAATTTGGCTAGAGAACACAAGAACTGGACAATAGCAGATTGGGAAAAGGTCCTCTGGACGGACGAATCAAAATTTGAAATTTTTGGATCCAAACGAAGAGTTTTCGTACGGCGGCAAGCAAACGAAATGATGAATGGCGCTTGTACTGTAGCTTCAGTTAAACACGGCGGAGGGTCTGTGATGGTTTGGGGCTGTTTTTGTGGCTCCGTCGTTGGAGATCTTGTGCGAATACAAGGAATCTTATAAAAATATATTGGGGAATAACGCAGTGCCTTCTGGAACCCATTTAATTGGTCCGGGATTTATATTTCAACAGGATAATGACCCGAAACACACGTCAAGACTATGCAAGGACTTTTTAAAAGGAAAAGAACAACAACAGGTGTTGAAACTCATGATATGGCCTCCACAGTCCCCAGACCTAAACCCGATAGAACTATTGTGGGATCAGCTGGATAGACAGGTGCGGAAACGTTGTCCTACATCTCAGGTAGACTTGTTGAGAAAACTGCAAGACGAATGGCAGAAGATAACCAAGACAACATTGGAAAAATTAGTAGCTAGGTTGCCAGAGCTTTGTGAGGCTGTCATTAAAAATAAAGGTGGACACATAGAGGAGTCCAAAAATTAAAAAGTGTATTATTGTTATGTTTAAAAATGCTAATAAACAGTTTCATTGAATCAAACTTTTACAAAATGTATTTTATTTTTGTCTACACTTATTCGTAACTGATAGATTCGAGTATCTGAGAGATAATTTCTTACAAACTGTGATATTTTTTTTTTGCGTTCGAATGCTGGATGATAGTGATGCCGATTCTCTTGTACACCGAACTAAACTAAACTATCACTAGAATTTCTTATTTTTGGTTATAAGAATCTTAAAAGCTATTCTGCAAACAAGATTCTCTAAACAAAAACAATTTTGACACAACTAAAATCGAGTTTGACAATCGCTAAGTTGAGTAGACCATAAACCAAGATTTGTCGAAAATTAAAATAAAGAGTGAATGAAAGTAAACAAAATGATCCGAAGTGCAAAAAAACCTGAATAAAATCAATTAGGTATTTAACTTTAATTGTTTATCAATAATTATACTGTGACCAATGTGATCCTGCTAGGGTTGTACACCGAAAACGATTTAGAGTGCGCGTAAGATAAATCTGCGCGCGGCTGAGATCGGAACTAATCGTATGCCGCCGTCTTGTTGTTTATGTCAGGTCAAAATGGTTTAATAATTCAGGTCTCATATTTTTGTGTATCTAACTAAGACCACGTTTCCACGAGCTTGAAATCATGACAGACATCTAATACTGTAAGATACAGGTTACAGGCAACATTAAGCACGCCACCAGTCGCGCGCAGAATTATCTTGCGCGCACTCTAGAACTTCCTTGTAATTTTATTAAAAATTCTTCAGCCATTTGGAATGGGTTGGACTTGGAATGGTCTCTCAATCTGTCCAACTGAGCTGTTTCTTGATAGTTTCTAAAAAATAGTTATTTCTTATTTCACAGAATCTGAAAGTGGCTTTGATTATGGGAAGTGGATTAATCCACTTCTTTTCCAAATCATAATGTAGTACCTACATTAGATGTTCAGTACAAAATCTCTTTTGTATCAGCTGCAATCGTTATGCTTCCATAATGATTTTCCAAACTTTATGAGCATCCAAAATAAACAAAAATTTTGGTGATTTTTAATCTAGTTTAGAGAATTTTGTGTCAAGAGAATCGGCACCAGTGTCTATAACCCTAAAACATCATAAAAGTATTGTCCAACAGAACACCAACCTGCAAAGCATGTATAGAGTCGATCCACTGCGTGCGCTCATACTCCGAACTCAGGAAGAAGATGTGTTGCCTCTGCAGTGCAGTGGACGAGCCCGGCGCGCGCGCTCCCACACGGAACACAAGGTTGGGCGACGCTAGTACTAACTGAGCCTCGAGTTCCGCTAGTTTCTTGCGTTGTTTCTCTGCTGCGCCACGACCACCGATACGCATTTTCTTTAGGGGATAAAATACAACAATGGTAAAAAAAAATACTGAAAATTAAATCCAAAGAAAATATTTTAACTCGGCATTTATTGCATATCGACCGGCTGAACTTTTTGCCATTCTTTCAGGGAGCGAAAGAACTCATGAATATGAACCACTTTTACTGAGGGACAAACTGTGGAGCGTCTTTCCATTCTGCACAAGGCCAGAACGCAAGGGTGTGAAACTAATCGCGTATAGATTAGAAATATTTTTTATTGATACAAGAGTAGCACACAAATACTTGCGTATACTTCGTAGTGACCTAATTAACTACCTTATTCTATAATATGCAGTGAGTGCCAGTACGCATACGGGCTAGTCGTGTATATGTCGCAGCCGAATTGTATGTGTGGCTTATAATGCCGAATCGGTCGCAATAATTAAGGTACGGCACTGTGATCAATTTGTTTAGGTTAGGTTAGAACTCTGCCGTGGTAATCGAGAGGGCAGAAAGTCAAAGGTGCTGCTCACTCGGTTAGCGCGCTGTTGGTCACAGTTAGTGTGCCGAGCGAGCGAAGCGCCACGACAGCGGCCGGCGAGCGCTACTTCCAAGTTGGTCGCAGTTACTTGGCTATTTAGTATTTTTAGGAATGACTTTCATAAAACTCTGAAAACTTTATATTAAAATTGTACAATCACTGTTTTCACTCGAGTTAGGGTAATTTTCACTCATGTTACTCGTTTTATTTATTTTTGGTTCGGACGCCATTATTGTTGTCATTTATTTAATCCTACACTAATAAAGTTTAAATATCATTCTATACATTAATCAATGATTTTATTAAACTATATCTTTAAAACTCTTGTCAGGCGTAAGTGATGTGGTATAGTTTGGAACTAGGACGCGCATGTCCACGTTTCAAACTATACACGAGCAATACGCAAAATTCGTATATACATTGTATTCACAGATTTAAAAATAGCATTACAATGTATACGCGAGCGGTTTCCTATGGCTTCGTTTTGGCCTTGTATAAATTGGAAAGACGCAACTGTGGAACAGCGGAAAAAGCTTTGTGTCATACATATAGTTTGGGTAAGTATGCATTTATGCATTTTTGTACGACACAGTACCTACTTATCTTTGTTTTCAAGATATTTCAGAGTTGCGCCCTGAACAAAAGAGAATATTGATGAGTACTTTCACGTCCTGAAAGGGAATCAATAATAAAGCTAAAGCTTAATATAACTGGCTGACTGGTTGACTGGTAGAAAATGCCTATGGCATTAAGTCCGCCTCTGTACATTTCTGTGCTTGAAGTATTACATAAGTAAGTAAATATAATAAAGCTGATAAGTTGGTTTGTTTGTTTTGAACGCGGTAATCTCTGGAACTACCAGTCGGATTGGATGTTTTTCTTTTGCATTTGATAGCACAATTCTTCATAAAGGCTATTTAACATCACGTTACAACCCTTAGGAACCAAACAAAAGAAAAAAGTTAAGTAAGTTGTTTTAAAATGTGGCTGTTATTTTAGTATTGTGTATCTTACGACTTCCACGCGATCGAAGTCGCGGGCATAAGCTAGTTAATTAATAAAAAGTCAGTCGAGTCGGTTCATTGCCTAGTGTGGAGTCCACAAGTTAAAATATTAAAATTATGCTTCCCTTGTAACAATAATTCTAGGAGTAGTTTATTTGTACTTTAGTTTTAAGGTTTAAAAACATTATTTGGTTAATAAACGATTTTTATTATATTTTATTTTGTTTTTAGTTTTACGTATCTCGGCGTTGCGCCAGATCTATGGGGTAGTACGGGCCGAAGCCAAGCGCTACCCCTGGGAATTGGTTACATTATGAGGCGATGATGGTGTGTTCGGATTTTGTGATGGTTAGTGTGTCTGTCCATGAGACTGTTTGTGCGGTGGTTGCTGCACTCGTGTATGATGTTCCATTGTCATTTCGCAGAAATTTTCTGACAATCCCTTTCTAAAGAGTCTGATATGTGTAGGGTGGTAAATCGAGTGTTTTTAAAGACAGGTGGAGCTGTTTAGGTATTACGCCTGTTGTTGATAATACTATAGGAACTATGGTGACATTGCTAAGCTGCCACATTCGGCTCATTTCTATTTTCAGGTCTGTATATTTTATTATTACCTTATCATCAGCAGCGGCTCGTTCCTCGGCCAGTATTTGGTCGCGCACGGTGGAGGCCTGCGACTTGAGCGCCACGATGTTAGCAGGCGAGGTCTCGCGCGCGTCGCTCGCGCCCGCTCCTACGCTCTCGTCCTCAACCACCACGATGTCCGGCAGAGGGATGAACCATTTCAACTCGAACGTGAACTTGTCGCGCCCAGATGCCTGTGCCAATATTTGCACATTTTAACACATAAACATAACACAAAACTCTTAATTTATTAAAATACACAGAGTAGTTAACAGATGGAGAGTTAACCGCTGCGGCAGCTGTCATCCAAACGTTTGGAGCGCTGGATTACAAATACGAATATAATCATTACACCAGTTGGCTGGCACTTCATCAGATTACTACTCTGTGTAAAAAAATACAAACTTGTATTACCGTAGTTACCTTATACTTGGCACAGGCAATGACGTCGTTGAAGAGGAAGAGATGCCTCAGTTTTCTGTGTCCATCTGAGAGTTCCACTATAAATGAATTCTTAACAAGTCTTCTTTGAGCGCGGTCAGCATTCTACGAAGATGTAAAAAATCATTGACATACGAACTTTTATTCATTATTATTATTTAAATGCTTTTAATTGTACTTACAGGAAACATGGATTTTGTTTGTATAATATTGAACTCGTCTAGGAAATGCTGTGTCATGTTCAGTGCTTCCGTCAACATAGCGTGATCGGGATGGCTGGCTGGAGTATATTTTATAAGATCCTGAAAAATGAATTATGTTAATTTTCCAATGAAACACTTGTCACTACATGAAAATGACATCGAGTTAGTACAAGATAAGACCTCAGGAACCTAAAGCAATCGTTTAAATAACTATTTCTGATACTTTATTTTTATCAGTAAATGGACTGACATGCAGGACTAGAGCGTTCTTCTGGACCCTCGCGACGGGTTTGTGCAGCAGATCGTCGAGCGACATGGGCTGTCCGTGACACGCGATCTGCCGCGTGAGGTGCGCGAAGCTCTGCGATGTGGAACAGCGGCGGCGCACCGCGTCCGTCGCGCGCCCGTAGTTGTGGAGGAACGCGCCGTAGATGTTTATGTTCTCTGCCTAAAACACAACAAACATAACAAAAAAAAATTTTTAATTTGTTATAGTGTACAAGTAAGATTATTATATTTATGTATGATTACACTAACCGGGGATATACAGCGTATATCATAAATGTGCAGTCATCATACTAAACTTCAAAACCTACTCGAGCCAAATGATTGAGACAGATGATAATTTTTTCGCGATTCTGAAGTTGGTCCCGTGGAGAAAGTTGTTCAGTTTGATGGTCTGTACCACACCCACACAGAGATGAGCACATATTTCTCATACACGCAGTATGACACATCGAGCTTTAGACTGACACACAGACGCATGAGTGCATGACATAGACGACGGTCTACAAAACCGATATTTTTCCAAAACTTGATGTGCCACAGTTACCGCCGGGTACTCGTTGTTATTTGAATATATGTTGTTAATAATAAATATGATGTTAATAAATAAATATCTGTTCATAAACACTTCCAGAACTTAAGTGTTGGTTATTTTCGGATTGTAGGACTACTACAACATAAAGTGCTCCTTACCATTTTCTTGAAATGTATCCCTACAGATAGAGGCTCTTCCCAACTAGCGACAGCTGCTTTCAATCCCTCGAGGAAGTTCTTATGTAACTCGTGTAGTTCAGATATTTTGTAGAAAATCGTATTAAATTCTTCTTCAGTAATAACCGGCTGAGATGTCGACAGCGTCGCTTTTATTGCGTTCATATACTGTAAGGACAATTAATACATTTGAAGACCAGCTTAATGTTTCATTTTGAGTGAGTATTTTCAGTAATCAGAGACCCTTCCTGACTAGCAGTTTTAGGCACCTTCAAGAAAATAAAAAATTTGGGGCCGAACGATACTATGCCTGAAAACAATGAAAACCAAACTTTGTGAATAATGTGTTTAGCCTAACATGACATTCGGGGACGAAAAATGGACGCTCAATAAAGACATTGTGTCCAAAATCAAAGTTTCACAAAGGTCTTGGAGCGCGCCAAGTTAGGCTTATCATTGAAAGACCGAGCCCGTAACTTATGGGTACCGAGAGACGGTAGGAGTGTTGGCTGACCAACAGCCAGACGGGTGGGTGACATTCAAAAGATCGCGGGTAAGACCTGGTTGAGACTTGCACAGACCAGGAAAGCGTGGCAGAAAAGGAAGGAGGTTTAGTAGTGGGTGGAACAAGGCTGTCGAAGCTAAAATAAAAATGCAGGGAACTGCAATTCAAGCCGTTACGGACTAACGCAGATACTTTGTTAGTAAAATTTGTATAGTACATTGAGGATGTATAGTTCAAACTTTGTATCGCGTACTGTTGTCTGTTGTGTTATTGATGGTTGATGTCCATAGAATCTGTTTATTTATTACTGATTTTGAACTTGCATGAATAAGACTGTAGGTGTGCAAAACCATTTCCTGCAATTAGATACTTTTTAGGGTTCCGTAGCCAAATGACAAGAGCGGAACACTTTTCGTCATATCCGTCCGTCCGTCCGGATGACACATAAAAACAAATATTTTACCATCACATTATTTATTTTAATCCGTTGTGTGGTTTCAAAAATATGGGTAAGTATTTTAAAATGTCCCACAGGCTTCTTTCTATTTCACAAAATGTAGTATATTACTGAATAGATGACTCACTGGTTTACTGTTATCAGATTAGGACCAAATCGTTACAAAACAATCAAAGATAGTAAAACAATTTCAAATGGTAGTACCTTCTCCATAACGTAAAGACATTCAACATAAACGGTTTCACTCTCAATGATACTCGTTATTATACAACGGTGCATAGTCAGACGCTCCGCTTCCGCATTGTTGCCACTCGACTCCTGAAAATAAATAAATAAATTATTGAAATCCAAAAATACCTAAATAATAATTAAAAAGCATAATCAGGTGAGTTGTATAACTACTTTCGCAACAGTACACAATAGCCATTTAAACTTTTGTTTGGAGTAACATTCAAGTTAAAAAGGTAAACATTAAAACGATTACCACCAGTACCAGCTCATTTTCAGTCATACTTTTGGTTTTCTGCATGGCATACGAATCATGAAAATTATATTAGTTTCCAGTTTTGTGTTTCTCTTAAGGGCCATTTACTGCTATGATTCAGAAAGTAAGTCAAATGCTTTATGGCAAACAATGTTTTAAAACGATTGATTAACTCAAATTAATCTCGTTTACTTCTAGGTTCCGAATCTAATCGAATTGAAGTGAGTCCATTTTACGATACTATTATCTACAGTGATATCGCCGATATAATAAATGACTTTGGAAACAATGGTGTAAGTATTAATGCACCTATCATTATTTTGCGGTAATAATATCAAGATACGCTTTATAAATACATTTGTAATGTTTTCAGGTTTCACCGTTCGATATGTTTGGGAGCATATCGAACAGCGAGAGTCAAAGTGATGAAGCCATAGAAAATTTGCTTTCTGAATATCAGCATTACTTGGAAAAGGCACACAAACAAAGAAAGAATTACGTAGAAAAACCTAAAACAAAAAACAAAGTACCACTTCTACCACGCCACGATCAATATACAAAGGCTAAATCTGGTGTAGGTTTTAAACATGACGAATACTTGTATGCTGACGGCTTCTACAATCCCGGTTCATATAAATTCCCTCCAACATCGTACGGTAGTCCTTTAGACGTATTCATACCCGTTAATTTGAAAGGAAAATATATGAATAAACCAGAAACGTCAACACTGCCAAAAGGAAATCGTGAAGAACTTCTCCCACTTGAAAAATTTATGTTCAATGAAAAAAAAACAATGGACTTATCTCCTGTTATGCATAAATCGTCTTTCGAGCCGATGAAATCATCGTGCTATTGTAAAAACAATCACATTCCTTGCGATTGTGGCTGCAAGCAGTGCTTAGTACGTTTTGAGCCAATGTTGCTTGACCCTATGGAACAAATACGTTCAATGGATGACCAAAAAAAGAACGTATTGCAACATTCTTCACCATATGAAAATTCTATTAAAAAATCAGAACACTTAATTGACGATAATATGAAAGAAATGTTTTCCGACAATACGTTAAACATCCGCATTAAAATTGATCTTGGATTACCAAAACCACAAGATATGATGGGAAAATATAAAGTTCACAATCGTGATAGAATGTTTGAACAAGATGACGCAGTATCTAAAGAGCTAACAACTGGGATGAATTTACCATTTCCATATTTCAATTTCCCTGTCCCCATGGAACTTTTTGGATACAAAAAAGCCGCAAAGTACAGTAAAGACGATTCTTCCCCATTACACAAAATAACAATACATAAAAAAAAGAAAGTTAGGACTAACAATAATAATAAGAAACATCGAAAGAAAGTTATAACTTTCCACAATATAAAGGTAGAGCAGCAACCATTATTCCCGAATCACTTTAGTGATAACATCAGCAATCCATTAAAGAACGAAATTAACAATAATGTAACTAATGGTACGAACCTCCAACCTTCAAATGTGTTGCAGTTTGAAATTAACGCCATGATTAATAAAACTGACGATATTTTAAACGAAACTCAGACAGAAGAAAGTCTTTATTTGATGGTCAATATTACAAATAATTCTTATAATGGAACAGAAGATACACACAAAATTGAAAATAGCATCGAAACTGATTTACCGAGAAAGATCACTAACGTGACTACCGCTATTCGCAGAAAACGCGATGTATCGAATGTTAATGTCACCACTAGTAAAAGTCATTCGGCGTCAAAAGCTTTTCAGTCAGCAATAACCAATATGATGAAAGAAAAAAATTTCGGGAAAAAAGCTGACAAAAACCTACTAAGTGATGTAGAGTTATTGTATTGGCCAAAAGTAACTAGAAACATGGGAGATATTAAATCAAAAAATATCACAACTATGATACTGGAAAATGAATACAAGAAGACAAAGTTAAACATGAGTAAAGATACAATTCGTCAGAATCATACCAGAGTCCTAGAGCAGGCTATATTTGGTGACGTTGATTGGGATGATGTCGCCACGGTCGCGCCAGCTTTCATGTCTTTTGTGGGCAAATATATCCGTGGAGTTTTAACATTTTGCTCTCAGAAAGTTTGCCACTCGATGAACTGTGCAAATAAAATATGCCTGCATAGAGTGTGTGTTCCCTTAGATAGATTGAATAACAGAGGACATTGTGCCGGGACCAACAGTACAGGTATTAATTCTTACAATTTTGATGTATTAAAATTTTCTAAGACCCGATATTTTCTCGCAGATACTTAGCAAGTTAGCGTAGATATAATTATAATGATTATTTGCCTGTTTGTTGCAGATAGCGTAGCATCGATGGAGTCAATCATGGATTTGCCTTCAAATGTCGCATTTGAAATAGTAGATATCTTGCAAAACAAAATGTTGGGGAAAATATTTGGAAAAGCAACGTTTTGCATTAATGCCAAATGCATCACGCTCGTCGCATCTAAAAAGAACTTTGCGAAATCTCGATGTTCTATCAAGGAGTTAAACACAGCAGGGCATTGTTCGAATGTTAAGGCCATGAAAGTTATGTAAGTTCTTATGTTTAATAAATAAATCGATTTGAAGAATCTTTTGTTTAGAAAATGCACGCGATTGCCTATAGTTTAGTGCTTTGATAAGTAAGTAGTAGGATCTTGGACGGCTTTTATTCGTTCGCACACATAGAAGGATGTTGGACGACTTTTATTCGTTCGCATACATTTCAACAAAATGGTGTTAAATTTGATTTTACAATTGAATATTTTGTTTCGGATTACGATTCCGACAATATTATTAATATTAAATTCGGCTGTTGCTTCTCCGGTAAATATTAATATTTTCTTATATCGAGAAAGTCTTGTGCGCGTAGTGTTTGCATAGTGATGCGTTTTAGTTTATTAGAGCAGCAAATTTTAATCATATGTATTAAATTCGGTATTTAAAACTGGCATAATTATAACAACAGATCCGCGGTTAATATAATGCACCTAATTCTCATACGAATTATTATAACAACCTAGTGTGAACTTCTCGCGATTCAGTACGTCACCATTGCTGTGGAGCCATCGACAAATAACACTGGGTATAGAATGTGGTGTATGATCTAATTTGGAACCAAAATATCTATTGCTTGGATTATGTATTTTATGAATGATATTTGACTGTTGCATAACGTAAATTATTGGCAAATTATATAAAAATACGCATTTTGTATGTCTTCTATTTCTATGTTTAATTGTATTTGTATGTAATAGATTGGTGAAGAAACGTATTTGAATCCTTGGAGAACAAGAAACAAGTTAAATCCGAAAATTATGGAATTTGAATCCAATGGTGACGTGAAATTAAAGGACATTTCGAAAGATCACATTTTAACTCCTTTTACACATTTACGGGAATATATGAACCAGGGGCATCCGATCTTAGATGATCTTGTCCAGGAAATTCGCAGTATAGTAGGGAAAAAAAACAACAGATTGAAAATTCTAACCCGATGCAATAAAACCGGAACAATTTGTAGATTTTTGACATGCCCAAATGTTAAAGTAAATTGTATTCTATGCGAAGTTAACATGCGTGAGCGTAAATTTGATGGAAACTCTACGCACTGCGAAATATATGACACAGCCTATCTGACAAAGTAGTGAATTTGTTTTTAATGGAAGAAATATTTCAGCAATCTATAAAAATATTAAGTCAGATGTTATTTAATTTTATTTACATCTTAAACCCTTACTTAAACTATGGTGAAGTTTGAAGGCTTTAAGTATGGGCGTTCCTCGCTCATTAAGTAAACATTCCCTACAGGGTCTTATCTCGAAGATAATAATAAAGTACTTAGTTGAAGTAAGTATAAAAAGGCGAGACGGGACTGTTTAAACATTTATTCCCGTTTTAAGAATATCCGTACTAGCTGTCGCCATGCTAGTTTCTAAGACCTTTGTCGTGTTTTTTTTCTTGTGTTTCGTGCATAATTGCTTAAGCAAACCAGCCACAGGAAGTAAGTACAACTCAATAACCTTTATTTATTTCATGTTTTTTTTCTAGGGTTCCGTACCTCATAAAGAAAACACGGAACCCTTAAAGGATCGCTTTATTATCCGTCTGTCAAGACATTTTCCTCAAGACTGGTAGAGGTATGTATTAAGTTTAAATAAATACCAAACAAAGGTCAGCGGTCCTTTGGATGGATTAAAAATTCAAGCTTCTAAATCAACGCACAGGACAAGTAACGGTAAAAAACTGAAAATTGATAATGAGGATGGTGAATATACATATAATTACCACATCAAAATAATAATTCAAACTCACATTTGCAGTTGTACGGATACGGGAACCCGTATTGAGAGAGACCGACGCGCATTTGGCCGGTTTTATTTTTTGTACAAATAAAATAATATTATATAATGAAGTGTTACTGTTTAAAAATGCCTCTACATTTTTATTTACTGACAATATTGCTTGCAGATGAGGTAACTGAGGGCCGCGGGATCGGGACCTATATATGGGAATGGATAACATATCCTTTCTCTTGGTGGAGTTCAGCGGAAAGCGAACTACCTGTGACTGGACAACTTTTAGGATCCACGACGAACAACCCTATCGACATTGTAGACATTAGAAGCCACAATGTTACAATTTGGTGTAACGATCAAACTTGTAGTACAATGAAATGCGATAAGACCCAATGTAGGAACATTACCTGTAATATTTACGATACAGACTTTAGAGGAGAATGCAGAGAATATAATATCATAACTGATTCTGATGAACTCACAGTGCGAAAGACAACAAAGACTACACCAAAAGAGATTACTCTGAGTACACCAACAGAAACATATAATGTAACTTCTTTGGCTACTAACACTCAAGAAAATGACAATAACTCGGCGGTTGAAGAGCATCCTCTAGAACTAGAAGCAGTTCTATCGTCAACTGTAAACAAACTTAATCTGGAAAAACATTCTGAAAACAAAGTAGATCCGATTATTCCTAAAACCCAGGTGAGCAATAATGTCATTCTATACTGCATTTTTTGCTGATTGTATTCTGTGAAACAATTTGTTATGAATTGACCGGTTTTATATAAATGCATTTGCATATTTTACCTAAAATATCCTTCCCACTGATCATGAGCATTTGGGCATGTTTTCTATAATTTAAACTGGTATCTAACTAGAAAAATACAAAAATGTACATACACATGCAATATAGCACTTAAATTTTATAAAAATACTGCCCAATTATAAAAATACTTTGGAGTTATAAAAGGCACAATCGTACTATTGAGCTTTCGGGAGATAATGTATTATTATTAACGTTTTCATGAACAAAAATGATAATGTCGTTACGTAATATGTAGATTTATTTTAAATAAAAAAAAAAGTTGTTTTGTTGTATTGACGTTGCACATTTTTGCACTTTTTGGTAATATTGTTGCATATTTCAACCATCTTAAGTTTCATATAATCGTCATGTCATCAACATTACCTTTATTAGTAACTATAATTGAATTCATCCAATTTCTAGTTACGGGAGCGATGTCGCTATAATCGAATATACTTACTAGTCTAATCTTAAAACTTTATGGCCGGTTTACCTACTTGATAAGTTTCGGCTAACATGACTGTCTGTATGGCTGATAAACACACCCATTTTCGTTGCCATTTTTTAATACAGGACCATTTTTTATCACTACACAAATTTTCACAGAGTGTTCACCCATGTATATGAACAACTTTCACTATAGGACTAACTGTGAAATCACGGAAAAAAATCTGCTGTTTTATACAAAAGTTCAATATCTACTCTACCAAAATGTATAACATAACAGCAGATTTTTTTTTTCGTGATTTCGGTTGGTTCCATAGTGAAAGATATTCATATTCGTAGGTTGAACACCTTGTGAAAATTTGGGTAGTGATAAAGAAATTGTTCAGTATATCTGGAAGAATATAACTTTACGGGTGTTGTTAAACCGGCCCTTGGAAAGTATTCTTATTGTATTTTTTTATTGTCTTGCAATATTAAAACAACATTCGTAGTTGTCCTGTACCTAATCCGGGGTATAACGAAGTCCGGAACGTAGATCTACGCGAGATACAATTCACACAATAGATATTTTATTGTGGCTATGACTGCGGCATGCGGGAGATATATTTTAATATTTTTATTATTCTTTTGCAGGTCTAAATAAAGCAAGAACTGACCGGAAATATGTATTAATAAAACATAAATTGTTCTTTTATCCATGCTTCTTTGGAGTGCACTATGTAACCGATACGATAACACATGCAAAACAATGAATAACTTCCAGTAATAAGAAAATAGACTTGGTCGTCGAATAGTTTAACATAGAAACAAAAAAAAAGGAATGCCCGTGATTATCACAACCGACGGGAAGGCGAAGTATGTGTAAATTCTACGAGGCTTTCTTATCATCTGTGTCATTTCTAGATAAGAGACGTAAGCTTAGTTAAGTGAGTCTTGTTGTGTTTGTTTTAACTTAGAGCATGAAGATAATCACATGAATTTTGAAATATTTTGTGTAATATGTATTGTATCCCTATCACACATGGCATAGAGAACTAATCATCATTCACTTACGTAATTCGTGTTTCTTTTATTAAATTAAGACAATGATCCGCATTTTTTTTTTGTTTTTTCCTCTCCTTGTTAGAATTCTAAGTTACAAAATCATGAAATAATTATTCACTTACAGTTGCATATGTACAGTCATGGAAATTAATTGTTAAACAAATTAACATCTCATTTCATACAACTGTCAAAGAATGACAGTCCGAATTGTCCGTATATTCAAATTACAACTGTCATTATTTCGACAATAACAAAAATATTAAAATAATACGAAGAATTTTGTTTCTATGTTTCTGAATTAAAAATATCAAAACTCAACTTTGTAAATGATTTCAGATTAATTAATATCTTTGGGAAATAATTGCGTAAAAAATAAAGCCGTCGGTCACATGACATTGAACACGAATCAAAGCGCGACACGTGACTACCTCCCGTCGGCTGTTTCAAATTGTAAATAGAAACTTTACGCGTCAGACATAGTTTCTTTTGCATTACCAATAGACGTCACACCACTACGCTATCACTGCTGCCATGTCATAGGTCTCGAATTGGCACCCAAGGCACGCACCTAACTTTTCAGATTCATGTGCGTATTGTATAAATTATCACTTGCTTAAAAAACGGTGAAGGAAAACATAGTGAGGAAACCCTTTTTTTTTTTTTGTGGATGGGAATTCATCAAATGACTTCTCCCCCCGCTCTGGGCGGAGCGGGAGGGCGTGTCAGACTTTTACTGACTAAAACCCACCCGTGTTCCTTCTGTTGCCTGTGCCGGGCCACGGTAACTCTTTCGAACATCCCTGAATGAAAACCCTGAATGCCTGAGAGATATTTCTCGACGGCATGTGAAGCTAAGTCAGAGGTCCATGGGCGGCATAAAAACTCTGACACCAGGTTAGTCACTAACCACACGAAAAAGAAAAAAGATATAGACGTACGAAAATAGTAGTGTGTTCTTCTCGCACAATGTGGCACTGTTTTGTATACTAAATAAGTAGTACTCAGTCTCATTCTCACGTAACTACGTTAACAATTAGGAAATAGAAACCTTCTAACATAAGACTGTCAAAGAAAAAACATTAACACAAATAATTATTGTCTACTTTGAATATTATTTTTTACCCGACATCGGCAGAACCAAAGGAGGGTTATGATTTAACAGGCTATCTATCTAGGTAATGTAAGTATGTATATTCATCTGTTCCCTCATAACTCCTAAACTTCTCGTTGTATTTTGAACCCTTTTAGTTGTGAGTTTTTGTCGTGGTTTTAGTTTTTAACTTTTATACTATTTATATATAGATATGTCATAAAAATAAACAAAGTGGTCACGGTTTTGTTGTAATATATTTTTGCCTGGATGAGACTGGCTCAGGAGTTTAGAAACTGGCAGCGGTAGTATCAAAGAGAGAACTACACACCATACCTTCACTATCATTATCCTCATTCTAACATCATGTGGATGATGATGAGATCTTACCTGAGTGTGCAGTTTCCTCAGCGCCGGTGGTGTAGCATTAGCTTCTGTGTCCGAAGATATGGTCCTCAGGAGAAGGGGAGTGTCGCTCGAATCTGCCAGTTCGGACACCGTGTCGCTTATTTCAGTACCATCACCTCCTTTTCTTTAAAAGGAAAAGATATTTACATATGAAATCTGACCAATACAATAATACAGGATAGTTTATTTTAGCAAAAAAGCAGGATCCAGATATTAGTTAATCGAGATACAATACTACTTCGGAATGACGTGACGGCGTCGTGTGTCTACTGCGACCGATATCTGCAGTTTTTCGATGCATCCAACTTATAACAACAAAAACTTTTTTACAAAAAAAAAAAAAAAAAAAACAACCGACTTCTAAAAAAACACTACAAAGTGAAAAAATGCTTTAATTTCGGAAGAATATGGATCTGTATTTTAGTTGTTTGCCACTGACTTCTGAAATTAAAGTTATTTTTAATTTTTCACTTTGTAGTGTTTTTTTTTTGGAAGTTGGTTGTTTTTTATTCGTAAAAAGTTTTTTTACACATAAACATAACATCATGCCTTGTTTCCCCGAAGGGTTAGGCAGAGGTGTATCTATAGTACACCCACATTTCGCCAGTTATGTTTACGTCCCATGTAATAGGGGGCGAGCCTATTGCCATCTACCGAAAAAAAAAAGTTTTTTATTTTTCACTTTTTAGTTATGGTACCTACCCCTCACCAATTCGTAAACCACTACTTACTATGTAAACAACCAGTGATAGGAAGTATTATAACATCATCAAGATACACGTGCATTAAATACGTATTATCGAAGCTAACTCAAAAACTACCCAAGCAAAGTTAAAAAATTTATATGGGGCCACCGCGCAAGCTTCCTCTACCAAATGATAAAAGAATTTTCAAAATCGTCCACAATTGACGAAAATATCGATGAACACAAATAAAAAAAATACAAATACAGACGAACATATAACCTCCTCATTTTTAGAAGTCAATTAAAAACGGTGCAACGACAATCTCGGTTGTAGTGGACAATCGGCCCGTCACGATCTCCGGCCGAGTTCTGAAGTAGTTCCGAACTACTCACAATCTCGGTGGCCGAGATGACAGTAGAACTAGGCCTGCAGCTAATGAATGTATCGCTACTTCGGCAACGTCATGTCGTTTTTGGAGACGCAATGGCAGCCGCCGAAATTAGTATTTACAGTACTCGGCTGTTAAGAGAGCCCATCTGTATCACTAATAGATATCTGACAGTTTCTGTGTAAAACTCTATTGCCCTCTTAACGATCGCTTACAGTAGATAACTTACTGCAGGAAGTAGTGTATGTTGACGTAGTTGGGCGCGGTGGCGCAGGGCGGCGAGTCGGGCGCGCGCGGCGCGGTGGGGGGCGCGGGCGCGGCGGGCGCGGGCGGGCCCGGCGTTCCCAGCGGGAGCGTGCTCGACCCGTCTTCTGTACTTGAGCCCGTACCGCCTTATGAACACAATAACACATAGTCAGCCTAGAATGTTCCCTCTGCTAGGATGTCGGCTTCCTCTCTTTGGAGGCAGCAGACCGTAATAATACAACACGCTGGCCCAGTGCTGGATGGTGGATGTCACATGTCTTCGAATTTTTGGTATTTTCACCGTTTTAAAAAGCAGTGGTAATAAAATAAATTACGAAAAGTAAAGTGCATGCCTGCCTAGTCCTAAACCTACTCGTTAGTCGTAGCCGTTGCTGCGCCAACACAGCTCTAGTCAGTATCAACTTAGTGTATTATTCTAATTATAACTTTCGTGACACATGATTACTTTTAAGGTTTTCCTCGCGTATTTATTAATTACAATACATTCATGATTCCCCCTGAACCCATGAACCCTTTTTACGCAGTTTTATTTTGTCATATCAAATTACCAAATTAGGGTCACCATGACACTTGGGAATTGGTAGCAAAATTCTATTTTTAACGCGTTTGTGGTACTATTGCTCACCTGCTTGTATATAAACGTATTCGCCATCATTGATGTCAACGGGCACTTGATCATAGTACGGCTCGTCTTCAGAGCCGGGCACGGCAGCCGGTATGCTTTCTAACGATATAGGCGCAGACTTATCAGCGTCAGTGGCGTCGGCCAAGTCCGGCGTTGTGGACGTGCCTTCCTCATCGATGGACCGGGGAGTCGCCGCTCCACCAGAACGCTTGCGCTCCGAAGATAGGGAGTTGATCGATTCATAACTTTTTACCTGTAAAAAAGATGAATATAATTATAAGGCGCCATCTCCACGGGCGAGAGTTACGCGAGATAGTCTCGCTGGTGCCATCAAATTCTCGCCGCAATGATCTCGCCGTGTAGAGATTGATTCATAGTTTCTATTGAATTGGATGGCACGGCGCACCGCGTGACTACCGAGAATCCCACGATAATCTGTCTGAGATGGCGCCTAAGTCAGTGCGTGGAGTTTTGTTTCAAATACCATATATCACAAATACAAAAGAAAAGTACAGGGGTGTAATGTTCAAGAAATAGTTGTCTAATAACGTAATAACTTTTTGAAACAAGAACCACTTTCAGTAGAAATAAGCCGTGCGCTCGATGGAATTTCCCATCGGGCGCACGGCAAAAATGATAAACTCCCATAAAACTTTCATCCCTGTTTAAACCCCTTTAGGGAACGCATTTTCAAAAATCCATCTTAGTGCTCACCTTCTTTATATAAAGAACTATTGTGCCAAATTTCAAGTCTGTCATGAATTTAAGATTAGTGAGAAGATGAGTCCAGAATACCTACATTCTTACGACGTGAAAAATCACCAGTGTTCTTGCGACGTGAAAAATCACCAGAGTACTTTCTTAGTACGCTTCGCGTAACCAGCAACCAGTAGCCAATGTCATCCTCAGTACATGAGCAGAGTACGGGCTTTGGAGAGTACAATATCAACTAGAAACCCTGTACAAGTTGTACATTATCCTATTCCTCAACACTTCAGCATCCTCATGCCATACAGTTCATAAAATTACATTTTCTAATGAAATAAAACTAAGTGCTTTTGTTAGACGTAATGATTATTACATACATATATAAACTCACGCCTTCTTCCCATAGGGGTAGGTAGAAACTACAGAACGCCACCTGCTACGATCCTTACATACTCCTTTTGTCTCGTTTACGTAATGATTATTAATTTTATGTAAATACTTACTCTCTCACTAATGGAGGGCGTCGACGCTCTACTAGCAATGGACTCGCGTGATTCCGCGTTACGGATTCTACGCCCCAGTGAGGAGGGTGGACTGTCTTCTGCTAGCCCGGTCTCCGGTAACGAAGCACCGCGCTTACTGAACACTTTCGGTGGAGGCCTGGACATGAATAAAAAAAAACAATATTACTATTTGTAGAAACTTAACAAAAACATTATGGGAGATTGAATTTGAAACAGAAAGAAATCAAGATGAGGAGGAATAGAATAGGGCTGAGCCCATTTTCCAACACCTTTTCCAAATAATTCATGACTAAAAATAACTAGATGTAAAAAGAAATAAATAAATAAAAAATAAAAATCTTACTTGGGTGGGACTTTCTTCTTAGCAACTGCCACAGGATCAACAGGACTGCCTTCTGATGACTGCTGGGACTCTTCAGACTTCTTGGAAGCTTCTGCTAATTTCAGACCATTTACTTCGATGACTGTTACAAAATCACCAGTTTGTGATGTTGGACGGTTTTTGGCTTGATTTGGACTTGTTTGTTCTACTGCTACTGCAATAATGGGATCACTTTTTAGTTTATGATATTACTAGCACTTAGTCCGCGACTACATTCATGTGTATTACAGAATTTTCCCATAAAACTTCAACACCTCATTTCACCCTTTTTGGGTTTAGGTGTGATATTTACTACAGTTAACAGTAACAAATTGAGAACATAACAGTCCAGACAATAGGATTTGTTTGAATTTTCAGTCATGTTAATCAAGTAGTACTACTAGTATTTATTCTAAACCCATTATATAAAAAAAAACCTTTAACATAATAACATGCGAATATTACCATTATCATGATTGATGTCAGTTCTCTGGACTATTTCACTATTACATCTTCGCCGTGCTGCCTCTGCGGCAAGGTTTGATAATTCATTGATGCATTGATTCACTGAGCTCCTCTCAGTTATACGGACCGGCTTGTTTCTGAGCTGCACTGGTTCACATTCAACCTTTTCAGGTGTGGAGTCTTCACTTTTATTACTGTTTAGACTTACTTCACTTCTCTGCAGTAACAAATCTGTGTTGGAATCCTAAAAAATAGATCTAATTAAACAAAATTCAATTAAAAATAATGGAATGCTGAATTAAACATAATTCAGCCTTGAATAGTAATGCTTTCATACTATTACCTAAGAGGATGTTATAACGCCAATATAAATAGCTGTAATAACTGGGTACTTAATTAAGTTTTATGAATGCCAATGTGCCCATTTCCCTCATATTCTCCTAATTAACACAGTGTCATGCCTATTCCTCTAAATTAGATCATGATGCAACAAAGCACACAAAATATATGTTTGAATGAGTAATATTTATTTGTACAAATATATATTACTCATTCAATATTCAATAATTAGTTTGAAGTCTTGTTCAGTTTTGATTGAGCATATTGACTCAACAATAACAATAGTATAATCCATGGGATGTATTGAACACCTCAGTGTATGCATGTATTATTATAGGAACTTATTTGTATTCAGAGCCTTATATCAGCCATCTTACTTACATCCTCATTGATGATTCATCACACCTCGGTGTAGTTGTATAACCATTTGTAGACACTCTTATGTTGCAAGATATTAAGCAGCCATGAAGCAGGTCAAACTTACTGTTACTTTCACACACTTCACAAATCAGTTAACAGTTAGCATTAAATATTAATTAATTGGCACTCATGTGTGGATAATTTTTCCATAACATTAATATTTATTTCACAGTTATGAATACTGCATGTATAATGCTGAACTACATTTACAAGGTGTAACATTTTACTACAATCCTATGGCAAATAACACAATAGTCTTTACATGACTATTGTTTTGATACTCTTTTAATGTTTATTACTCATCAAACTATTATTATTACTAACTGAGGATTTTATATTATGATTAACTAACTTAAATTTGCATTGTTACATTTCCTATTCATGTAAAATTATAATAAACAAAATTAAAACTTTTTCATATTAAATGTAAATGATTTTATTTCTGTAAGTAGATTTATACAACCACTTTTGCACATCAAAATATTGTATTCATATTTAGGTGCTTAATTGTTAAAAGCTATGCATTTTTTCCTCCATAATTGATCATCTTTGAAATATGTCAAACAATATTGGTTGTATAAGAAAGATGAAAATATGCACTACATTATAAAATTATTATTATTATGCAATCCAATATTATAGGCATAATGATAATAGTAGACTAGTGTTTTTTTTTATTAAAGAAGTCTTGCAAAAATACATATTTATTGAAAATTTTACAGAAGCAGATTTTATTTAAAATTTATTAGAAAGTTTATTATTTACATAATTGATTTTGCATTCATACATGAGAATTTAAGTATCAATTAATAAGATAATTATGTCTCCACATAATAGAGAGAGTGACAATTAATTACATCACAAGATACAAGGTTGTACTGATTAACTTTAACTATGCTTTTGTCTACAATGAAGGTTTATTATTATGAGTGTTGTTTTAAAACAGGAACATAAGTAATGATTAGACTACACAAGGCTATATCCATGAATCTTCATGAATCATACCAAGTACATAAATTAAGTTAATAAGGAAAAAACAAATTGATCCAGTTCCAGGAATAGAACTTTTATATTTCATTGTCTTACAATATTATGCTGATGATGTTAATTACCATATATGGGATGTCTTGAGAGACATTAAATTAATTATAATGTAATATTTTGATCTACCTGAAATAAGATTTACATTATTATTTTGGAAAATAGTGCTAAATTAGGTAAAGATAACATACATATGATAAGAGAAACAATTAGATATAGGAAAATATTTAAAAAATAAACAATACACCTATTTTGTGTGTAAATTACTGAACTGTCATAAGTAATTACGATCATAATGATTTACCTGCTTGCTATCAGAAGCCTTATCGTCGAGATCGTTCACGTCACCCCCCGAGGGCGGAGCCGTCCGGATGCCTTCTGCGGCAGCTTTATGTTTCTCCACATCTGACAGCAATGTTTCTAAATACTCCACATAAAACTCTTCTTTCTCCAATTCTTCTCTCAATATAGCAACTTTTTGTTTGTGTTTAGCCAAATTGGCCCTGACATCTTCTTCCCAAGCTGCTGGTAATGCACTCTCTGGAAAACGTTGCACCCACACGCGTTGAAAATCTCCGAAGACACTCATCTCTTAGAAAACGATGTCATGACAAATTTATGTTACAATACAATCAAATATAATTAATTTTGTAATTTTATCAGTGTAAAAAATGTATAACAAATTCTGTCATCGCATTGCAAATTCTTCGTTTTTATTTACCACAGATGTAAGAAGAACACAGATGTCACGAAAACTTCAATAATCAACACCCATAGACATTTTCGTTCTTTAAATTCAGTAGCACGGTGGAGAATTTCTGCCGTTTCTGCTTAGTGAAACTGCCTCAAGAAAAAACTATCATAGACAAAATCAGCTGGACATTGAGTGTTGCCAACCCGTACGATAATTATGGGGGCGTACGATAATTTAGCCAATGGTACGATGTGTATGATAGTGAGTGTCTAACATACGATAATTTTGAACTTTGCAGAAAAAAAAAGTTTCGTTAACAAAACGTATTTTGACAAACTCGGAATTCGGAACTTTTTCCAGCTTTTAATTTCGTCTGATGGCAAAATTAAAAGCTGAAAATAATCAACTAAATGTCAATGTCAAGTATGTCAACAAGTAAGTTTATGTCACAGTACGTGTCTCTCTCTCTATCCCTCACATTTCTTTCACTTGCGTTTCTATCCGTCCGCAACTCCGCGTTTAGGGCCTATGCACATAAATGCGTTGCTGCACCGCGCCCCAACGCAAGACGTCCTACTGCCGTAGCGTGAGGTGACCATGTTTCTATGATTCGTGAACTATTTACTCAGTTTTGATTTTTTATTGCTATCCATTTCGTTGTAGTTATCGTATACGATTTTAAAAATGCTTTACCATGCTTCTTGTTTTATTTTGTAATCATTGTCACCAAAACGCCACAAACACGCCACAAAACGAGGCGTTCGTCTACTAGCATCAAGATATCAGGTTGAACCGTGGTTGTCTCCGAGCGTTCTACAGACAAACTGATGTCTTGTTAACAAGTATGACGTCACAACGCCGGAATGCGCGGCGCGTTGCACGACAAGAATTTCTGCGTTGCGGCGGGTGGCATCACCGATTCGGCGTTACGGCGCCGCAACGCGGTTATGTCGTACTCGGTTATCCCCTAAATCTTGTATTCCTGTTGGTTATATCAGATACTTTTATATTTGCTTGTGTTTAGCTAGCTTTATGTGTTGTGGGCATGGGCACGTGTGCACACAGGAAGTTATATTGTAGTTTGATATCAATTTCAATTAATGTTTTATGGTTTTTTCTTTGGGGTTTTTTTCTATTGTACGATAATTTTGCCCACAAAACGATAATTTCGACGTGGGAACTCGATAATTTAAACTTTTGGAGCTGGCAACACTCATTGGAGAAAGAAAATGTCAAAACTTTGTTATTTAAAATTAAAATCCTAATTTTTGCAAGAAAATGGATATAAATTATGTCAAATCCATTATTGAAGGGCTGAAATCTTCATCTTCTAGTCGTGTTCAAGAAACCCTACTGAAAATTAGAGGCAAAATCATTACTAACGACAGTGGAATAAAGCTTTTTCGGGAATGTGGTGGCTTAGAATGTTTATTGCCACACTTGCGCAAACCAAATGAAAGAATACTTGATATTACGTTAAGCATACTTGGGAATTGCTGTCTCGAAGAAGAAAGCAGCTTAGCGGTATGTGATATTGAACATTTACTAAATTACTCATTATTAAAAAATATAAACAGTCAATCACATATCAGTGGTAATACTTGCACTACGAAAATCGCCCTTACTGGTACGACATAAAGGCGCTGTCAATGTCAGATTGTTATCATTGATATGCGGTTGCCTGTACTAAATCACTACTTTAGTAAGTACTATGTGGTAATATTTGAGTAATAATAAAGTTTTGATGAAAAATTAATTCCAGGTTGGTAAATTATATATCTTTGGACCATTAGTGAACATAATAAAAACAGTATGCCGTGACAGCATAGTAGGTAGAGCTTGCCGTGTGATAGGCAATCTAGCACAAAAGAATTCAAATGCAGATGGTTTACACAATCATGGTGCTGTGACTGCGTTGGTAACACTAATAGAGAACAGAGATAAGAATACATCTTATCCTACTCTCACAATGGCTGTGCGGGCCATCAGGTAATTTAAAACTAACATTTTATTACTATATATATATATATATTATATCATTTTATCTCAGGAAAGCAAGTAAAGATGAATTGTGCATATCCAAAATCCCTATTACTTCTGTAATTTATATCTACTTTGTAATGGTGAAGTTATTAAAACAAGACTCATTCACATAAATGTGACTAGATTTTTTTTTTGCAATACAAGTTTATGCAGAAAATGTTATGTTTTTAATTAATCATTGTGTTTCTCTAGGCAACTGTGGATGGTAACAGAGAAAAGAGATGAGATGCTTAGCTTGAACTCAGTGCGCTGCATAGCAATATTATTGACAACAGAATGTGAATCAGCTGGCATTATCAAGTCAACCACTCCAGGTCGTGAAACTGAAGGCTTGAGGAAAAGTCAGGAAGAACTGATCACTGGCATACTGAAGTGCTTGGGATACTTTACTACACATTCTACTGCACAATGTGCTGAACAGGTTAGCCTCCAGAAGAAAATGTCTGATAGAATTTTTAACTCATTGGTTGACTGACTCTTCTCAATAAATGCTTTGTTCAGTAAAATGACACCAAGATCATTTTATTATCTCCGATCAATCAATCTGCCTAGCCTTTTCCCAACTATGTTGGGGTCGGCTTCTAGTCTAACCGGATGCAGCTGAATACCAGTATTTTACATGGAGCGACTGCCTATCTGACCTCCATAACCCAGTAACTGGGTAATACGATACCCCTTGGTAAGACTGGTTGTCAGACTTTCGGGCTTCTGACGACCCGTAACGACTGTCAAAGATCTACGAATGACAGCCGGGACCAATGGCTTAACGTGCTTTCCGAGGCACGGAGGAGTGTCGGTATGTAAAGATGGTCACCCATCCACGGACAACCCCGGCAAGCGTAGCTTAACCTGATGGATCGACCCGTTCGGCTGTTATTACTTAGCCACGAGCTCCTCCTCATTATATTATCTCCGATCAACTACCTAAAATGAATTTTGCATGTTGGTATATCTTTTTGGACTTCATAAGATCACATTGTGTTGTTTCTGACTACAATTTCCTCCCAACACATTCATACTGTCATGCCAACTGCCTTATCATAGCTTATGTATTTTCCAGATTCAAGGAGATGGTAGGGGTTATCAATGCCTTGTAGCTCTAACAAAGAAGTTTGAATCTCTTGCACTGAAGTGTCTCATGAATCTGTGCTATCTGTCTAGCTGTCGCCCTCTTCTAGGCATTGCAGGATTTGTGGAGTGCTTGGTGAGCATACTGCAGAAAGTTACAGGTATTTCAGGATCTTTTTATTACATTTATGATTTCATGTCCGTGTCTATGTTAATATGCATGTAATTGTGTAGCCTCTGTTGGCGATCCAATAAATAAATAAATAATCACAAAATATTTCTTATCTATTTGGGTATGATCCACAAAACTTAAGCATGACCAAATGAAATTAAACTCTTGGGTCATTTTAACACTTTTTTTACTTCCTTTATGCTTACTGCCATGCGCCCTCGTCGCCGAAACAAGACATGAATATGTTTACGCATAGTGATGCCTCGCTCCGGCGCGAGATTACATATTCTCGCAAGCATGCTAATAAGTAATACTTCAACATTTATTTTTGCATTACAGATGTTTTAATGTGGCCGGAAGGCACCGCTCATGCTCTGGCGCAGCTGAGCGGCGAGTCAGTAAACCGATCACGCTTGCGTCACTGTGGCGGCCTCCCCTTGTTAGTAGCAGCTGCACGAGTCAATCCCCACGCTATGCACGCTCTTCTGCAATATGTTTTTGATGATACATGTGAGTTTTTTAATATGAATAAGTAGTAGAACTTTTAGCTATAAATGAGCCTAACTTGTGATGGTTCTAAGCCGCGTCCGGCCGAATCCTTTCGCGCCGCAATTCCTCCTTCTTTGCCGACGAGTCTGACCTGAGACGAGGCGAGACGAGATATATTTTGAGCATGAATTCGGTATCCTCTCAACTGGACTCAGCTTAAACAAAATGTTACCAATGGAGATATAATAAGATTTTTATATCATATTTTCATATTCACTTATCTATGTCTTTACCCACAGCATTTCAGATTTTAGTTAATGAAGGTCTTGTAAGCTTACTTACTGATGAACTGACCGCATATCTGACTACTATGAATTATGAACATACCAACCTGGAGCACTCATCAATGTTATGTGAGGCTGTAGAAAAAGTCAAGGAAAGTCCAAAAGACATTAAACCTGATGCTGAATTGCAATCCACTGAAGGCTCAACTAATGCTGAAGGTAAAGTTAGTTTGTTTGCACGTCGTAAAGGCCCACTGTCTTCTCAAAATGAAGACGAATTAAAGGTGGTAATAGAAAGAGATAACATGATCGTCGGATTTGTTGATGCCGTCGACAGTGACGCAACTGATGACAGCCAGAGTGAAGATGAGGCGGCACCACTTCGACGTAAGTGTCTCAAAAGAGCTCGATCTCAAAGCCCAAAGGCTATCAAAAAGGTAATCATTTAGCTATCTTATAATATTTAGCTATCTTATTATATGACAACTACCTAAGAAGCAATAAAAAATAAAGTTTTTTTTTAGAAATCTCAACTAATCAAAATGGCAAGCAAGGACTGGTCAGCTGGTGTTTATTGGGAACCTAAAAGTCCTGAGTGGCCTACAAACCCTCAAGCATCAGGATCTCGCGTCTCTATGAGTCCAGATAGAGGAGACCATGGTCCATTATCACCATATTCAGATGGCTATCAGTCTGGTTTTAGTCCAGAGTATAGAGGGTTTTCGACCAATAAACGGGCTAGATGGGACTGGAGTCCTGAATCGGGCGTCAGTTCAGGAGAAGCTAGTTCAATGTCTCCCTATTGGACAGACTATCAATGGAGTCCAAGCAGTTCTGGAGGACCTACTTCACCATTTAGCATTAAAGAAGGTAAATATATTTATATTTACACTAGCTTTCACCCGGGGCTTTGCCCGCGTGTAGGTCGGAAATTATCCCACGGGAACGTACTACGGCGATAAAAAGTATCCTATGTCCTACTAACCCAGCGTAGCTATTCACAACCATTCGATACGCTTCCGTGCCGAATCGAACATCAATCAGTTTATCAAAAGAGTCCTTTAAAGGCTGTTCAAAAATCCAAAACCTGAAAATTTTGTCATTCCGACAGCTATTTGCAAAGATGCAAAGCAAATTAGTCATTGAAAATATGTCGTGTTCGATTCAACAACCTTTTGTGAACTTATGAATGGCTACCTGTGTGCCAAAAATGATCGAAAACCGTTCAGCCGTTAAGGTCACACACAGACGAGTTACTTTCGCATTCATATCTTAGTATGGAAGTAACGGTCACTCGACGTTTTATGTGGCATTTCGTTGTCAGTTAATCGATTTTAGACCTTATATTTTAGTAATAAGGTTAATTTTACAACAGCTTACGATTTCAATTTCAGACAGTTCCGACTCCGAAATTTCGGGTCGTTACTCGCCCGTGTGTAGTGACAACGAGGGAGAGGCAGTGGACCTGGTGGGAGTGAGCAGTGCGGCCGCAGAGCTGGACGCGGCGCAAATGGTGCACGACCTCGATGAACTGATCATGGAAGATGACGAGAGTGTCGAAGAAGAAGCCCCTTTGGAAGGTTAATAAATAATTATGGTCCCACTGTAGGGCAAAGGCCTCTTCTCTTAAAGAGAAGGCATAAGCGTTAATCACCATGCTTGCTCAAGACGGGTTGGCGATTTCAGACTTATATTAACTACTAGCTTCTGCCCGCGATTTCGTCCGCGTGAAATTTCTTGTCCCCCGACCCACCCCGCTACATCGCATCGCCCGCCCGCGCTATTACTTAGTTTTCGCTTAGCGTTCTTTGCGATTTTTTTTTATTTTGCTCGGCTATTAACACATTCAGTGCCCAGCACCCGACTCCCGGGTCCAACAATAATTCGTTCGTGTGCCCACAACCCGGCTCCCGAGTCGTACATATAGATAGCTATTGTTGACATGTGACCATGCCCAGCACCCGCCTACCGGGTGCAAATCAAAACACGCCAACGAACAAACAACGAATTATTGTTGGACCCGGGAGTCGGGTGCTGGGCACTGAATGTGTTAAGGGTCATAGCGTGATGTTAAATAGCCTATAACCTTCCTCAAGAATTGGGCTACCAAATACAAAAAGAATTTTTCAAATCTGACTGATAGTTCCAGTCCAGAGATTACAACCTACATACAAACTTACAAACAAATTTTACCTCTTTATAATATTAGTAATAGTGTAGATAAATCTAGGTTTCCTTGTGATGTTTTTCCATCACCGTTATTTCACTAATGTCCAAGATAAACTCGAAAAGTACATAAATTAAATGAAAAAGTCACATTGATACTTGGCCAGATTTGAAGTCACAACCTCTTAACGAGAGGCAAGGCCCTAACCACTGGGGCATCACGATATTTTCAAAACAACAACCTGTGATACAAAATTATTCTTTTAGTGTAATTAAAGTGTTTGAATTTGTGGGTGGTTCTTCTCTATAGGTACCTACTACGCTTTGGAATGGGCAACAGCTTCATATTTCTGACTGACCAACTCTGACAATTCAAAAGTGCCTGTAAATGGTTTAATTGAAATAAATGCTTTGAGTTTGAGTTTTTCGCCGCTTATCGACGGCTTCAATTACCCTTGCTGTGTGTAAGAGTCCTTAAACATAAGAATGTGATCAGCGACGTGGTTAGGTTATGATATTTAATAACAGAATAGTCGTATATACTGTAACTCTTACATTTTAATCATATGTTCCGCAAAACGTACACTGTTTGACATAGCCCGTCGACATGAATTGCTACGTAGTAGTTATTAAAAAAGAACGCTATATTTTTCAGATGTTTCCAAGCTCGTCACGAATACCAAATCATCTCGCATAGCATGCGTGTTAGTCCTATTATTCCGGGTATCCCATGGAGCTTGCAACTCGTTCGGCGCCCTTCGTGAGGAACCAGTGCCGAACCAGACTCTTGAGCTGTTGACCGGCCGCGAGTGCCTGAACGCATTGTTGAATTATGTAGAGAGGTGTAAGCGGCCTTTAGGACGAGCCGCTCGCATTCTTGCCAGAGTATTGAGGTATATTTTTTAACACGTTCGCGTGAGCAACCTCATTTCTGAATGTTGGTCATGCGGCGGTTTTGGCTTGGAAAATCGAACGTGTTGCGGCGCTAAGTAGATGCGCCATAGGAATTTGCTCTTAAAATGGACGTCCAAAGACGTTCTGTCAAAATAAATATGACAATCTAGAGGACGTCGTATGACGTTGCGCCATTTCAAAATTATATCAACACGACGTTGTAAGACGTTGCTCACGCGAACGTGTTAAGTGTGTAATAATAAATAGGCCCAGTTCCCATTCCCATGAAAAAAATATTTCGCTTTTTATTTTAACCGACTTCATAAAAGGGATTCATCGACGGATTTTTTTTTACGTTCCCCGATTACTCGAGGACGGTTGGACCGATTTGGAAAGTTCTTTTTTATTTTGTGTCGGGTAGGTACCACAACTAAAAAGTGAAAAATAAAAAATAAATTACAAAAAGAAACAACCGCCTTCCAAAAAAACACTACAAAGTGAAAAATAACTTTAATTTCGGATGTCTGTGGCAAAAAACGAAAATGCAGATCCTAAGACACCGACTTCCGAAATTAAAGTTATTTTTCACATTGAAGTTTCACACATTTCACTTTCATTGAAATTCCGAAAGGGAATTCCGTTTTTAAATATCGATTCGGAATGTCGAAGGCAGCAAATCCATACAAAATCACGCACAGACTACCATACGGAATTTCGAATCAGAGATAACTCCGAACGGAGAACTAGATTATGAAATTATTTGGATTTGCTGCTTTCGAAACGCAATTCGGACTGTATCTGGCCGGCCTTAGTGTATTTTTTTTAATTTGGTTTAACTCCTTCACTAATCAATGAATATATTATTTTCAGCAATGCTCTCTGCCTAATGAGTATATTGAAGCATAGATTAGCTCTTAGATTACATAATATGTCCGTCACTTCTAAGCATCCACCTACTAAATGCCAGCAGTGCAAACAAGTGAGTCCAACCACATCTTTTTTTTTAACTTGTTTCTAATGTCGTTCTTATGATAAAGAACTTAACACTCAAATTAAAATTATTCTCTCGCGCTTGTAGTAGGTAGGTATCTCAATTTCAACATTTTTATCCTTTACAGATTTTAAGACTGAGTTCCAAGTTATTGAGCCAACTAACAATATTAGCAGAGTCTAGTTATGGAATTGGTGAAATTAGCTATCAACTACTGAAAGGCAGCTCGTCTATGAAACAAACGCTGTCACTGACATTACCATACATCGTGAGGTAAAGCTCCGCAAACAATTAATTATAATTGCATATTACTTCAAGATTCTAACGACTTCGAATGTTCACAGAACCGAAAAACCGCTCAAGAAATATTTCATAGACTGCAGTGCACTAAACTCGTTGTTCGCAATAATAGCAGAGTCTAAGGAAGACATACAAGACTGTGTAACTGCTTTAGCAAAACTAGCCAACAATGTCCACATAAAAGATCCTAAAGTACTTGAAAATAGATTTACGGGTCAAATATGTGTTAGCTACGATCCTATACTTGATAACTTATCCCTTGACGAAATAGTCACTTTTGAACTAGACGACTTAACAACAGTTAAAGCCAACAGAGTATTTCTGTGTCAAAACTCCGAAGTTTTCGGCGCCATGTTAATGGGGTGTTTCAAGGAGTCTGTAGAAAAATGTGTAAGGTTAAAGAATGTGAGCAAATCTGCATTAGAATACCTATTTACATTGTTGCACTTTGGATTGAATAATAACAGATGTGATGTCCAAGTCTTCCCAATGGCTGAAAAACTAGAAACTAATTTAGAAGTCCTTTTGCTGGCGGATAGATTTCTATTTGATAAACTAAAAGGATTGCTGAGCAGTGCCATCCTACAGTTTCAATTGAATCCGGACACTGCCGATAAAATATATGTATGGTCGCTAAGCGAGGGCATGGGCTTCTTATGCGTGGAATCAGTTGCTTACTTGCTAACGGGTAAAATGGGCGAATCGGATCGCACGAAAGCTTTTAGAAACATACTTAACCTAGAGTATAAGGAACAATGGCTTGAAGATATCAAATCTATGATACTGAGACAGTTGGTAAAGTGATAATATTTAGGTAACAAGGAGCCCTTGATCTGTGTGATTCCTGTTTCATTATGCTTTAATTGCTTGATTATACTATGAAATAAAAAAACTATTAAAACTGCCATTTATAGCAATATCTTATAATGTGATGTATTTATATAGTTTTAAGGTTTTTAATTCATGGATATTGCATCTATTTAAATGTTATAGCTAAATTTTTATCTAAAAGAATGATTTACCCACCTAGTTAATATTTTGTGATTTCATATTGTAAATTCCTTTCATTCGTCTTTTTGGGCAATCTATCACACTACTTAACAAAAAATACCTAATTAATAATGAAATTATTATTGCAACTAAAATGTATTTTTCTTAGCAACAGTGTAAATTATAGTTTTGTTTTAAATAAAGGTATAAAAAAACAGTCTTAATGTAATTAAACTCATATTCACTTTAATGTATTGTGTATCAATAGGTCACCCAACCTTACAATTCCATACCTTATACCATACAAATCAATAACGAAAATACAGTTGAAGCAGACTTGATACAATACACTAATAAGATGGTGTAGCCTGGCCCATTCACAGCTATTCCATAGTTCAGTATTAGTATACAAGCACTTTAGCTTATAAGAGGCCTACTGCCTGATTTCTGGTTTTCGCAACGAAAATGCCAACTTAATATCTCTGTTAGGCACAAGAACCTGTGAAGTGTTTGCTTTTATCTCGTCTTTATTTAAACATTCAAATTCAAAGTTTTGGACAATCTGTAAAAAAAGGTAAACATATTATTAAAAAAAAAAACAAACAGTACCCAAAAAGAACACAAAAAAGATTTAGTTATTAGTGAATAAAACATGAAATCCTGACCCAGAACACTTTGCATATAAATTGAATGTTTACCTGACTTATAAGCTCTGTCATCTGTAGCATTGCTAACTTTTTGCCTATGCAAGATCTGGCGCCAAGAGCAAAGGGCAGTGATGCAGAGGACACATGGTTCACCAGATCCTTCCTCCTTGTATCATTGCGGTCCCAGCGGTAAGGAAGATATTCATCAGCTTTACTAAAGTTCTGTTCATCTCTTCCTGATGTATAAATTGAAGCTATGATTGGAGTCTGTAATCATTTATGCATAAAGTTATTCCCATTTCTTCTCAAAACAATATAATAAGTTAGTTCGTCTAGCCATGGGTCACCAAACTTTTTAGCCCAAGGGCCAGACTAACTCCTATACTAAAACGCCCGAGGGCCAGGACCTAGCTAGCTCATCATAGCAACATACTGTAGTTTTGAATTACGCGTAAATTTTCGTTTTGGGACTAGTCGGCGAGTAAACTATCGAAGGCGCGGGCCGGATTGTTGGTGCTCGCGGGCCGTAGTTTAGAGACCCCTAGTCTAGACTATAATAGTGCACAAAACAGAATAGTTCAAATATTTTAACACAAATGTATTGTCAAATACTTTTCTTTTAATATTAATTACCTATTGGTTCGGTATAGAAATAAAAAAAGAACTTTATTGATTCTTTAGGTACTTATATTTCTTTTAAAAATTCTTGTATATGAGTGTTTCAATTCTTCTTTTATGTGTTTGTAGGGTTCTTCTAGTTCACTTGGAGCCAATGGTATCTTCAGTTTCCTTCTCAACGATGGAGACAGTAATACCAAGTTGTGGACCAAGCCTATACTACTCGAAGTCATCCAGTACAGACACATACATGAAGGTACGTTGGCAGCTACAGGTATCATAATTATTGTAAATACTCTAAAAATATTTGTGAAAACATTGTATAGCTTAGAAGGTTGTCTCAGCTTAGATAACCTTTGTATTTCAATAATTGATAAGTTGGTCAAGCCAAATGCCACTGGCAGGATCCAGGAGTGGTCTGGCTCGGTTAAATTAGGAATCCATCCGATGCCCCCAGCAGATAACTCCATAAACGTAACTAATGCTGCAGGGTCAGCGTCAGCCATGTAAACTAGGTTCCTCAACGCAAATGACATGCACACCCACACTGGAAGTTGAAACCATATTAGTAAGCTGGCTTTGAAAGGGTGGCAATTATCTCTTACTATTAAATTGTTCCATTGTTTTTTCAATGATCTCTTGTACAATATAACAGCTTGTTTATCTGTTAAGTTGTAAGCTTTCTTTGCTATTGTTGTTTCCTTTTTTAATTCATTTACCATGTCCTTAAGTTCTAAGCTGATGTTTTCAACTTTAGCTAATATGTAGTTTTGATAAACTGATAGTGGTAAAGTCATGAGCGTTCTTATGAGTACCGTGGCTGTAACAATTGTGGCCCACCAAGTCATGCCAGTTACGTCGTGAAAGTAAAGTAACCCATCCTGCATGAAATGCACAGGAGTACTATTTGATATGCTTGCGTACGTTTGTTCCTGCCATTTGACGATACCTTCCATTGATATATATCTTCTTAGATGGCAATCCATTGAATTAAACTTATTTTGATTTAGTACACTGTATTTATACACTTTGTTTTCGTTATTTCCTTTATCAGTATGGTTACAACAAACTGCACTGAAAGTCCGATAGTTTTTAATTGTAGAGTTCATTTTTAACTTGGTAATATGTTTGTAGATTAACATTTTGAGGGGAATTATTGTGTAATTCACAGTAATTCTAAAAATTAGTATTCAAACTTAATAACCTTATTTCCTTATGTCAATCAAATGTCAAAGTTGCCATTGTCAATGTCAATTATTTTCCACAGATTGCCACCACTATTTCTCGACAGTTTATTTCCAATAAGAATGAATGAGTTTTTAGTAGTTTTGTTGTCCAACCTCAATGGGGAAGGCAACTGTCAAAATGGCGCTGTCGTAGCTAGTTCCCAACACAAGCTAGTAATACAAGGCGCGAGGTGGTTTTATTTTATGTTTGCGAAAATTACGCGTTGTTGTGTTACTAAATACTCCCAAATGAGGAAGGCAACTCTCAAAATGGCGCTATCGTAGCTAGTTCCCAACACAAGTTAATAATACAAGGCGCGAGGTGGTTTTATTTTATGTTTGCGAAAATTACGCGTTGTTGTGTTCCTAAATACTCCGAAATTAAGTCTACCATTTACCGAGAGACCCTAAAATTAGAAGATGGTGGCTTAAAGCTATTCGTAGAGATATTGAAAAAATTAAACAGAGGGTCAGAAACATTTTGAAGAAAGTGACTATGAGGAAAATTTAAAGTTTTAAATTCTGACACTTTCTATGTCAAATACTTGAATAAAAATATTGAAATCACCGAAAATAACGAAATAAAACCAAACTCCTGAATGAACACGAAATGGAATGAATGAAATGTCCAAATTATTGTAGGCCGTAGGGACCTAGCTATGATTACGCCATCTACAATTAGCTTTGCCCGGCCTTCCCCATTGGAGTCCATCATTTCCCGAGAGACCCTAAAATTAAAAGATGGTGGCTTAAAGCTGTTCGTAGAGATGTTTTACGAGGAGAGATCAAAAAGTAGTGAGAACGACATACTCCTTGGTAAGAAAAAAAATAAATACTAGCAGGCATAGCTCAAATACATATTTGTAATATTAATTAAGAAAAAAATCTTCGATTTTCTTTTGTTTTTTTCTGAATGTAATCATTTGTTTGTCGGAACGTGTTCTCGAAAATGGAGAAAAACGAAGTGCGAGCCGTTATTAAATACCTCTATTAAAAAAAGTTAACGACGCAAGAGATTCATTGCGATTTGGAGGCAACATTAGGAGAGTGCTCCGCCGTATTCCATTGTCGCAAGGTGAGCTTCTCAATTTCGAGTAGGGAGATCGAGCACGGAAGACGAACATCGTTGCGGCCGTCCATCGACGTCAGTCACCCAAGAAAATGTTGCGAAAGTCGAGAAAATTGTATTGAGCGATCGAAGAGTTACATCCGATACTTAATTCAAGAAACGGGCATTTCATATGGAAGTATTCAATCCATATTGAAACAATCTTTGAATATGAGAAAAGTCTCCGCAAGATGGGTGCCGAGAATGTTAACCGAGAGTCGGAAACAAAATCGACTTGACATTTAGAAGATATTGTTGGACAAGTTTCAAGAAGATTCTGAAAACTTTTTGTCTCGTTTCGTAACAATGGACGAAACATGGGTCCATCATTTTGATCCCGAGACAAAACAGCAATCTTCGCAATGGAAACGGCCATCATCACCGACCCCGATGAAGTTTCGTGCCGTGGCATCGGCTGGCAAGGTTATGTATGGCCTCAATATTTTGGGACTCAGAAGGGATATTGTTGATTGATTATCTGGAGCGTGGAACCACTATTACAGGCCAATATTATGCAGCTTTAATTCCCAAGTTGAGGAATGCCATCAAAGAGAAAAAGAGAGGGAAACTTCGAAGGGGCGTGCTGTTTCATCACGACAACGCACCCGCGCACAGGTCGGCAGTTGCGATGGCTGCCATTCAGCAAGCTGGCTTTGAATTGGTTGACCACCCCCCTTATTCACCAGATCTGGCGCCTAGAGATTTTTATCTGTTCCCCAAATTGAAAGAATACTTAAGGGGAAACAGGTACGAAGACGATAACAAGGTGATGGATGCCGTGGAGAGCTTTTTGCAGGACCAAGACAACTTTTTTTTTAAAGGGATTGAAGCCTTAGAAAAGCGCTGGACTCGGTGTGTAGAGAGACTCGGAGACTATGTAGAAAAATAAGTTATTATGTTATCAATAGTCATTTTATTCTATCTCATTCTCACTACTTTTTGATCCCTCCTCGTATAAATTAAACAGACTAGAAACATTTTGAAGATAGTGACTTTGAGGGTATATTTATGGTTTTAAGTAGCAGCCCGGAGTCTGGATTTGTGCCCGGTTGATGGCAATAGGCTCACCTCCTATTACATGGACTTAAACATAACCGGCGAAATGTGGGTGTACTATACGGTACACCTCTGCCAACCCTTCGGGGATTACAGGCGTTCTGACACTTTCCATGTCAAATTCTTGATTTAAAATATTAAAATCACTGAAAATAACGAAATAGCGAAATAAAAGCAAAGTCACGAATGAACGAAATGTCAAATTTATTGTAGACCGTGGGGACCTAGCTATGACCACGCCATCTACAATTAGCTCTGCCCGACCTTCCCCAATTCCGACCCACGTCCGACCATCAGTGTTGATGCCAAATAATTATATTGGTACGGCTTTAGTAGTTTTTCGCCATATTGCGTAGTTTTTTATTTAACACATCATCATCTGCCTAGCATTTTCCCAACTATATTGGGGTCGGTTTGAGGCTTCCAGTCAAACCGGATGCAGCTGAATATCAGTATTTTACATGGAGCAACTGCCAATCTGACCTCCACAATCTAGTTACTGGGTAACACCCCTTGGTAAGACTGGTTGTCTGACTTTCGGGCTTCTGACAACCCGTAACGACTGTCAAAGATCCACGAATGACAGCCGGGACCACGTGCTTACCGAGGAACGGAGGGGTCTTGATATGGAAAGATGGTCATCCATCCACGGACCAACCGCAGCAAGTGTAGCTTAACGTGATCGATCGACCCGTGCGGCTGTTATTACTTAGCCACAAGCCCTTTTTTATTTAATACACGAGCGTTATAATAATAGTGTAAGTACTCTAAATCAATGAATCTGTACTAATATTATAAAGCTGAAGAGTTTGTTTGTTTGTTTTGTTGCACACGCCAATCTCAGGAACTACTGGTTCGAATTGAAAAATTATTTTAGTGTTGGATAGATCATTTATCGAGGAAGGCTATATAACATCTTGCTACGATCAATAGGAGCGGAGCATCAATGAAAAATGTTGCAAAAACGGGGAAATGTTATTCCTTTTGAGAGCTTCCGTTGCGTGTGCTTAAACGGAGTTACGCAAAAATCATGTATGACGGAATTGTTTCTCTTAAAAAGTTAGACATATGCTATGTCTAACTTTTAAGGTTGGCTCACTATAACTTTTTTAATGGTAATCAAATTTGTTATAAAATAATGCATTATTTGCGAAGGTGTTTTCATAAACATGGTATCAATCCTTATCCAAATAAATAGTTTCATAATCAAGGTTGATTAAGTACATGTAAAGTCCTTTTTAAATTATTCGAATCGGAGCTTCAGTTTAAAAAATTACGCCGGGTATAAAAAATGCTTACAATAAAAAAACTGCGCTTAGTCTGTTAGTTACCTACATATTATATTTTTTATTAACTGTTTGAACGCGCTAATCTCTGTCACTACCTGTCGGATTAGACAAATTATTTTTTGCATTTTATAGCCCAATTCTTGAGGGAGGCCATTTCTTGGGTATGTAACATTACGCTAGCCCTTAGGAGCCGAGCAAAAAGTAAGAACGAGTGCTAAGCGAAAACGAAATAACCCTGCCCGCGTTGGGAAGGCGATGCGATGCGACAGGATGGGTCGGGGGAACAAGAAATTTCACGCGGACGAAGTCGCGGGCGGAAGCTAGTTATTATAATAAAGCAAAGTTAATGCTTCATCTCTCACATGTCACAGTCTAGTCTTTATCTCGTTAGTCCATCGATTTTTAAATAAGAAAATCCCTGCAAGTCTCTATCGTGCTATAGAGGTAGGTATACCTAGTTATTTTACATACATATTTTACGTAATTAGATTATAATTTAGAGACAATGATTTATAATATAAGTACTACACGATTTTAGTAGCTACTGGAGTTAGGAAAAAAAAATTAAAAAGAAAGTTGTTAGTTTTTAGCGTATCAAGATCAGCAAAATTGCAAGCTTATACTTACGCCTTTGTCCAGTCTGTATGGTCCAAAAATGCATTCTTTAGGCAAAATCCTTGTTAGAAATGGAGCCACAGGATACAACCTCATAGATTCCTTAATCACACAATTTATATAAGAATTTCTTGAAATTAATTCTTTTTTTGCACTTTCATTTCTTGAAAGCAGAAATAATGTCCATATGGATGTATAAGAAGTCTGAAATGCAACTAAACATAAATACAAGGTGATAAAAACTAGTTGTATCGTTATTACAAACATTAAATACCGTATCTCCAGCCGCAATAATGAAATCACCGATTATTCTTTTAACATCTTCGGGCTTAACATTTTCTTCAACCAGAGCATTTATCAATCCGTTACTGTCTTTACTATGTAATAACATTTCACTGACAATTTTATGAGCTGGAAAAGTTTAAATCCAACGGTTAGTTTAACATACATACAATAAATACTTGATTCCTACCCTTTTTTTATTATAATTACCTAATGATAGAGATATGTCAACGGATTCTTTAAAATTTCTCCATACATTTAAATTCAACTTTTGACACGTAATAACTGGCAACCCATACAACTTTGTAGTCGTTTGAAAAATCTTCTTGACCGCTTCAGAAAACATGGTCAGCAGTGTCTCATAATGCTGATCTGGTTTGAGTGATGAAGAGCTCCCTAACATTACTGCTATTATAACTGTGAAAAGTTAATATTAATGTAAGTAAGCGATACTAATATAAAACAGATACACGCATTCAGACCAATTATCACCGCTTAGCTTGATGCGTCGGTGAACCCGTAAAATTATTTTTTTCTCGTATTATTCGAAACATTGGCTTACATTGGTAGGTATTATTGAAATTTGGAGTTTCAAGCTGAACTTGTCTTTAAACTAGCAAATAGAAACATGCGAAATTTTTATTTTGCAGGTCGACCGAAGTCATCACTTCACTAAAATAATAAAAGGTTGAAATATTTTCAAAACATACCGTCTATAGAAAGTCTGTAAAACTCAGACTCTAAATTCGGCACATATGTGCCGTTCTCTATTTGAATTTTCCACTTTCCTATTAAATTATTTATAGTCTTTCTTACTGGTGTTTCGAAGCACGCTTCAGAATTTTCTTTAAGTAAATACTTGTTCATAACTCTACGATTTTCTAACCACTCATCACCGTTCATAAAAAATAAACCCCTTTTAGACCCATACAGCTTTTCGTATAATTCCCAAGGTTCAGGCAAAATATGTACGGGATACTTTCCTTCAAGATTCAGTAATAGTGTTCTTATTAGCATGGGATCACTAACAAATACCAGTTCTGTATTACCGCCTAACTTCTCACAATATATGGGACCTAACTGTTTATGGCGAGAATCGGCATATTCGTGTAACCTGTAACATAAAACAAAACAAATTAATAGTATAATTATCCATCCCCATTCATCGATAATGTTTATCATTTTGAGAACACAATCTCCTCAAGCCTTAAAAAAAAAAAAAAATAATAAGATAGTGCCTTACTTTGTTCCGCTGCCTGCCGCAATAAATTCTAACTTTGTCCCGAGAAGAGGCAGTGATTTTGGACGAGGCATATGTTGAATGGACAAAGGCGTTTTCGAGGCATCAAGTGACAAAAACTTGTTAAATTTTAGAAATTTCAAAATACGTAATCCTTGGTTGCGATGCATAGTACCTGCAAAAACATTTTTTTGACTCAATAAACCCAAAATAGACAGCAGGCCATTCGCAAAAATAACATAAAGGTCAGTGTTGAAACTGAAACTATGACAAGAGGAACTGTATTGAAGTAGGTAAAACGATGCGCACTGTCTGATCATCTGATGCACTGATATAACTTTTAGCTATGTGTACGCCCGACAGACTTTATGTGCTGCAGACTAAAAAGCACAAGAGCGAGCTCGTTTGCTGAACATTGCAGGATAGCTGGCGCTCGAGCAGATCATACGGCAGCCGGAACGAATGAAAAATGGCTTAGCCTTAGCCTCTGTAAAGACAGTTTTTATCATAGTTTTATTCAAAATTCGAATGCTTTGTTTATGTAACAAAGCTTTGGCTAAGGTGTGCGCTACACGTAAGTAGGTACCTACATCACAGAACACATATACTCCTAGCGGAGACCTACATACATTATAAGAGACTTGTAGAGGTCGTTATCTTTATGTCTGTCGCGATTGTACAAGTGTACGGCTGTCTCACCTGCACACGCACAGTGGTAGGTACCACTAGTTGCGGTCACCGAGTCTCTATGCAAGTGAGACCTTGTTGCATTTCACTGAATGCAGAATCATAAAATCTCAAAAATACCGCTAAAATACTTTTAATAGTTACAAAGAACGATTACTGACCTTCTCGTTGACGTTGTTGAAGTAATACACGTATTTGAATTAAAACGTTATATAAAACAATAAACACAGATATATTTAAAAACTGTATCGCTCAACCCAGAACTTGATCTGGCTACTTCTCCAAACAAACTGAATTAAAATTCTCAATTTGGGACCGCTACCTGATCTTGCTGTAGATCCAGGAAAATCTCATCATTGAATTGGTAATTTTTAGTGAATTATGTATGTGCGCCAATACACTATTTGAATGAAATAGCCACTTTGTAAGGTTTAAGATTTCTAGCTGTTGTGTTGAAGTTTCGTATTACCGCTACTACTATTCGCATCATGTTACGGAAACGCATCAATATTGTAATGTATTAATATAATCATAACAATGACGATTTGATGTGAAATGTGAATGTGAATAATATATTATTTAGCCTATAATAATGTTGACCTATGCTATTCAGTTGATGCACGTTGGCGCTAGCATGCTTCTTTGTGTCAAAACGTTTTCCAGTCCACTGCGCTTAACTGGGCACTTTGTCGTCGTTTTTAGGGTTCCGAAGCCAAAGGGCGCCATTATGTGTTTGTCCGTCTGTCTGTCACAATAGTAGATAATTAGAATGTTAGGAATCGTAGCACGTTGCGTTTAGTAGTTTCTGCCTAACTCTATGGGAAAAAGTTATGCAGATGGGAGCACAGTTTCGGAAAGATACCCATGCAGTGCAAGAGCCAGCAGAGAGGAAATAACTACTCTTAGAGAGGCCATGGTGGAGTGAATGAATTTGACCTTAAATCTCGTTTCCCAGTGGGGCGACGACAATCTGAACGCTCTGTAAACACAGGCTTATCTTTTCACTGCCAAAAGAAGCAAGTTACACTTGTCTCCTATTTTCCAAGGTGCATAAGTTACCGACGGCCTGGAGATTTTGGGCATGCAGTTGCCGTCAGATCTCAACTTCGGCTCAACCATCGAGTCAATAGTACAAACTGCTACAGCCAGAAAATTGGGAATCTTAAATAAGGTGAGGCGATACTTCACAGCTGGACAGCTTCTAAAGTACTAAACACAGGTCCGTTTCCTGTATGGAGTATTGCAGCCACTTATGGGATGGCTCAGCAAAATACCAGCTTACTGACTTGGTGGAATGCAGAACAAAGACGCTCATAAGCGACTAGGCGCTGGTGACTAGGCTTCACAGCCTGGCTCATCGGTGTAATGTTGCTTGCCTGTCGGTCTTCTCCAGACTGTACTTCGAAGAGTGTGCGCAAGAGCTCCACGACCTGATCCCACTGTTTCCCTTTCACTACCCGTGTACCAGGCGTGCTGCAGGATTCCAGCTGCACTTGGTATGGATGTCCATCCCGACCACCCGTACTCAGCCCTTCCATTCACATTTATTATGCGCACAGCCAAAGTGTGGAACTCTCTGCCGGCGTCTGTGTTCCCTTCAACATCTAGTTATCCTAAATAACTCGGAGTTAACTGCTAACTCAGGGTTAATCTCATTAGATTTAACCCTGAATTAGCTGTTAACTCCGAGTTATTTGAACGTCCAAGAGGGCCTTAACCTTTTAACCGCCCGACTTCATATCAGTTGTCGTGCCCCCAGCGCCGGGCAACTTGAATCATTACGATATTTGGTCGTAAATATACGACCCTGGCGAAATGGACACGAAAATATTTGTCGGATTAATCCGTCGTAGGCGGTTAAAGGGTTAATAAAGTGAAAAAAAAATAATGTGTTGGCCCTTTACGTTTAACCTTTTAACCGCCCGACTTCATATCAGTTGTCGTGCCCCCAGCGCCGGGCAACTTGAATCATTACGATATTTGGTCGTAAATATACGACCCTGGCGAAATGGACACGAAAATATTTGTCGGATTAATCTGTCGTAGGCGGTTAAAGGGTTAATATAATTATGCTCTAGTAGGTAATATTTTGATCCAAGCACCGTCGCGTCGGGGGACGGCTAATGAAAATAGGAAGGTAACAGCAGCTATCTTTTCTACAATAGCATACTCGTGCTGTCGTATATCGGCGCTATCATTTCAAAAAGTCGTATGTAAAGATTTTTGTTTTTAATATTTTATAAATGCTATGAATTTTGGTCAAAATGCGTAAGGACTTTGAAAAAACCGCATTTCTTATGAAATTAAATAAAATCGTTTATTTCCAGGGCACAAGCCTCGCTCTCCAAGTTGGATCTAATATATAAAAACTTTCATAAGAAATGTGGTTGTTTCAAAGTCCTTACGCATTTCGACCAAAATTCATAGCATGCTTATACAGGTTGTTTGGTAGATGGGTGCAAATCCTGAAGGGGGTGATATCTTAGACCATTTAGAACTTATAAAGCTAAACTTGTCTCAGACGAAGTCTGTTCCTTGTATATTTTTTTTAACTCCAAGGTTTTTAGTTTTTAACAATACCCATTTTTTTTAAATTAATTGTTAATAGTGTCCAGGAAAAGCTGTTATGTTATTATTTTTTATTTATGTAATATTGTGTGATCACAAATACTCAAACAAAATAATTCCTAAACATCTGTGTCATCAGAGAAACATTCTACGCCGTAGTCAAGTTTAAGAAACTTTTAAAAATCAAGAAAATGTTTTGTTTACGGCATAATAAAAAAATAGCCTGAGTTGTTTAAAATAATTTATTGTTCATGTTCAAAATGTTGACCGCGGTTTCTTATACCAGCGCGTGCCCGTCTTCTCACTTCTGTAGTCGTGATTTTTAATTTCATCTCCTGCCTGCTTCATGACTTGAAAAGCCGTTTGGATTCATTCTATTAATTCTTCTCTAGTTGAAATTTCAACGTGCGTGTAGACGAGCTCCTTGGCAAAGGAAAAAATCCACAGGAGTTAAATCGGGTGATCGACGTGGCCAAAGGATGGGCCCATCTCTGCCAATCCAGCTTTCTGGGTAACAATTATTTAAATGTTCTCTCACGTTTAGGTTCCAGTGTGCTGGACCACCATCTTGTTGAAAAATCATTGGTCTTCTCATTGCCAATATTTGTATTTCGGTCTCGTCCAGAAGCTCTGGGAGATAGTTTTGAAGCAATTCCAGGTAATTTTCTCCATTTAAATTATCTGGTAGAAAGTGGGGGCCAATCAACGTTCGGCCGATTACTCCTGCCCACACGTTAACTGAAAATTTCCTTTGGAACGACACTTGCTTCTTCCAGTGTGATTTGTTCACCTTGTCGGTCCAGGGTCCATCGTTGAAGATAATGAAAATTGGTAATTCCTTCTTTCGAAAATTTTGACTCATCGGTCCACAAGATGAATTTTAAAAATCGTGCATCTTCAATGTCACTATTTAACAAAAAGCGACAGAACTGAACCCTTCGTGGGGGATCTTCATTTTCCAAACCTTGTACACCCGTGCCGCAGATAGGATATTTGTTTTCTCGGTGCATCGTATTCCACACCTTCCATACCGAAATGTTGAGGTTTCGAGCTACTACTCTGACGCTTGTATCTGCATCAAAAGCTGCAATAATGTCTTCCTCGATACTTGGGTGATGTCTTTCCGGGTTGAGTCCAGATTCCGCGTGATGGATTCCAACTTCAGAAAGCCGACGAAATGTGTTGTAAAACACTCTGACATTAGGTAATCTGCGATCCGGATATCTTTCTTGGTACATCTGTCGCGCCAAAGATCCATTACCGTCAGCTCTGCCATACATGAAGACGATATCCGCATATTCTTCATTCGAAAAAGTAGCCATAGTCGATTAACCACACAAATAAAAGTCCAAAATCAGTGAAGGATCTCACAACTAGGGCTAGGCTCAACACCTTAAACACTTCAAAAATCAACACATGATGGAGCGCACAACCTCATGCGGTGAATTGTGTAAACACGAATTTCCAATTAAAACGTCTTGTCACAAGGGCAGTCGTTACTTGACGACTAACTGAGGGTCCGAAGATCTGAGAGTCGAAAAAAGGGCAAGTTTGCTATCGTCGCGCGGTGGCTTTTCTTATGCGAGTTCCCAGAATTTGATTGGTGCGCGTGCACAATAATTCTAAGAAGGAATCAGCTACTGATAACTGATTCCTAACAAAAAACAATAGTGTATTAGCAAAAAATGTTGCATTATTTTGGTCTGTTTAAAAATTAAATATTCGACCTCAATTTGCGTTGTAGGCTACATCCTAATTCCAAGAGTTTGTGAGACATGTGCGTAAATAGTACTTCAAGAGAAAGGGCAATAACCAAGCATGTTTTTAAAAAGGTTTGAACAATTGAGGGTATTTTTTTTATTATGCCGTAAACAAAACATTTTCTTGATTTTTAAAAGTTTCTTAAACTTGAACCAAGACTCCAAGTATACCTTTTCGAACAAAAATAATTTACCAAATCTGTCCAGCCGTCTTCGAGTAATCGGGGAACACACATAAAAAAAAATGTTCCGACGAATTGAGAATCTCCTCCTTTTTTGAAGTCTGTTAAAAATCGGTTCTGGCATTGGGGAGCTACCACAGAAATCTAAATAATAAGGCAATAGAAATGCTATCTACTGTCTTTTAATACCAGGCCGCGTGTCGCCAGTTCGCTGCTACCAACACATAGATAAACTTTTGAAGATCCAGGAAGACAACAAGGCACTTGCCTCCGCTGTCCACTAGACTGGTTACAGCGGAGGCAAGCGCCAGTACTGCGTCTTCCGTAGATATTTTTTGTCTTAAACCGTACTGCGAGGGTGATAGAAGTTTGTTTTTGTTAAGGTAAGATAGGAGACGTGAATTTATTAATCTTTCCATTATCTTAGATTACCAATCTGTTTAAAACTTTGGATGCAAACTAGAAAGCCGACAAATCCTGTTTTTTTTTAAAATAGATTTCACTACTTCTTGTCCGTCGATAAGTTTATTTTTTTTAGATAAATAGCTACTGTGTCGAGAAATGTAAATATTAAATCTTTATTTCGAAAATAAATAGTGTAGTAATATTTTAAAATACAACTGTTTCATATTTCGTGAGTTTTTGCAACAAATCTTGCATCGTGATATTCATATTTTCTAAGCACCACCCTCGGTCTCCCGTAATTAATCGTTTATTGGAAGATAAACGATTAATTACGGGAGACCAAGTATAACCTAACCAAATATAGAAGATGTAATAAGTAAATAAATATTTAACGAAAAATCACATTTCATTCCCATTTCGGTAAAACTAGCTAAGCCAAACATAAAAAATTATCGATATAAAATAGTAGTGACACGTCACTAGCGTAGTATAAAGAGAGGAAGTACGTTATCTTCATACAAACGCATCGCGCGCGGCTTGTATGTGTGAGTATCTATGCGTCGCCGCACGCACACTTAAACAAATCTCGGCCCGTTTCGCAGCGCGCCAGTCGGGGCTAACATCGCACGAGGTTCGCGCGTCACGGCTTTTCGGCACCGCTAAATAAATGTAAAATGTGTGATAATCGCAGGAGAACGAATTGCTGTGTGTTTGGGTTTGGATTTTTTTTTTATAAATAATACTGCTATGAATCTTGAATAAATTTCTGTGTTTGTTAGGAAAACCATTGTTGAACTTTATTGACTAATGATCACTGAATTAGTTATACAGAGATATGTGTTGTCTTTGGCAAGGGCCGGGCTTTAAACTAATGAATTGGTGACAGTACTATCAGTAACCTACCGTTTACTCGTGCTCATCACCGCCCCGCGCCGCCCGTCTGCTGGCCCGTCGCTCTTTCTTTCATCGTGAAAGGTTTCATCATCGTTTAGGTACCCAGACAATACAAGTAAAAAATACAACTTCCCGACCCTTACCAATTTATTGGCACTGAATTAAAATTTAACTAAAAGTGACAACCCTGAGATAGTAGGCAATTATATCGCGGATTGTGCCGGAGATAGCCTACTTCCTCTCTTTATACTATGTCACTAGTTGGCGCTCAACTCATGCGGCCGTGTTCCTGGAAATTTACGTACATGGGGAAATTGTTTGTTGCGCATGTCTATAATTCCATTGCTGCTTTTAGTAGTTGTAATCATAGACATGAACAAGCTTAAGCATCAATGGTTATTGAAATGAGAAAACAATTCGATTTGCTGCGACAATCGTAGTACTGGTGGTGAATAATTTCATTTAGTATATTTCATTAAAAAACAACATTACCTATTTCAAAAATTAAGTACTTATGAAATGTTATCCCTTTATTTGAAAAGTCACATGTTGTGGAAGAATTTCCGTAGTTGGATACGCTGCAAAACATCATTTTTACGTCACTGCGTCCGAAACAACATTACACTGGTGACCGAAACAAACGCTCCACGCGCTCTTGTGGTGTACGAGTCACATGTGAGGCGTCAAGGTCACGCACCTTTACGACTTCTACTGCCTTATTATTTCGATTTCTGTTGGAGCTACACTCAGATAGAGTCTGACCAACGAAAGCTGTCCAAAAAAAAAAGGCGGAAATTTAAAAAAATCAAGAGCTGTCAACTCTGGCTATACACTGTATAAACGGAGTTGATACTATTTATAATTCAAGACATATTATGCGATATTTAGACCAGTATTTCATATTTATATACTTAGACCATAATAACCTTATTTACCATTGATATTTACTTGGAACTGTTAAACCACCATTATGTACCTATTCGCGCAATGGTGGATAAGCAAGTTAGCATTACAATATTTCGCCGTGAGGATGATCATTATCAGTACCAAAGTTAAGCTCTAAATGAAACTAGCTTGGCATTTTTTAACTTCTGCACATTGAAGTTCACAGTTCAACTTTCTTGGCACAGCCTTATACAGTAGAGTTGAATTAAACAAAAAGTTATTACTATATATTTATTTAATGGTATAGAAACCACTGATGTGATGAGGATGACACAATAAAATTAAAACAAAACATAGGGGTTATGAGTCATAGTCGAAATCGGATTCCAAAAACTCTACACCTGATAATATTGAATCAGCTTCATTGCTTTCTTCGCTGCTACTGCTACTGTCCTCAACATGTAGGTATTATGAATCGTTCAAGTTCGTTTTCAACAATACGGTCCCTTAATTTGTACTGATGTTCAACATTTAGTACACGATCAGTGTACTTCTTCCAGTCATCAGCAGTTATGGATAGAAAACATTCTTTTATTAAATTTTCCATTTCAGACCCTGGTATTCCTATATTTTTGCTTGCTACTTTTCTCTTCGCCTGACTCCATACAAGCTCAATTGCATTGAGGTCGCAATGATACGGTGGCAGCAACAAAATTTCGTGATTGTGGGTATGACTGTGTTTTTTTAGAAGAACTTCTGCTTCGTAAACAACTGCAGGTTTATTATCTTTCACCAAACACATTAATTCAGCTTTGGTATGATATTCTTCAAAATGAATATTATTCTCTTGAAGCCATATTCGGAGATTAGCTTTAGAATCATACATAGTAGGGGATTTGTTGACTTGTTTCACATGGTAACTTGCATTGTCCATCACAAGTACACTAGGTTTAATGAGATTTGGTATCAACATTTCCTCAAACCATTTGGATTTGGTGCTGAATACCAATAATGCACCTGGCACAAACCCTACCTCCGATCCTGCATGCACAATAATGGGTCTTTTTCCTGACGATATATTAGTTGTGACACCACTTGTTGAAGGTCCTTGCCACGATTTTTTAACCTTGATAGTACTGATGTTACATACATACACTACCGTCCAAAAGTTTGGAAGCAGCAAGGTAAAATCAAATAAAACAAAACAAAGTCATTTCAATTTCTATGTATTGATAAAAAATTAATATTTAAAATAAAAACTAATTTAAGCAGAACAAAAATTTTACATATAAAATTAGATTAAATTAAATTTTAGCTTCATCAAAGTGTCCTCCTTTTTCCTTTATCTCGCTAGTCTCGCATATTCTAGGCATGCTATTAATTAATTAATTAAAATAATCTTCATCTAATTTGTTCCATTTGCTCTCTAATAGCTTCCAAAAATGTTCTTAGCTCGTAGGAGAACGATTTTTCACCCTTCTATCGAGTTCATCCCAAACAAGCTCAATGGGAGAAAGATCAGGTGATTGAGATGGCCATTGAAGAGAAGAGATGTTTAAGAATTTTTCATCTTTTTTCTTGTTCAAAAAGGTCTGGCACAGTTTAGAAGAATGAATGAAGAATTATCCTGTTGGAAAATGAATCCAGGACCAATTAGATTCAGTCCACAGAGAATTTTCAAGTAACTTTCCTTGTTTAGTTTTCCAGTTATCCTCACAAGATTTACGGGTTTATTGTTGCCAAACCACCCCCAAACTATGATATTACCTCCACCATGTTTGATAGTAGGCACAGTACATGCCTCTGAAGCCCTCTCTTCTTTTGACTAGCGTACAAACACACGTCTATTGGATCCGAAAATCTGAAACTTTGATTTGTCACTCCAATGGATATTTTCCCATTGCTCTATTGTCTACTTTTGGTGCGCTTTTGCCCATTCTAGTCTATTTTTCTTATGTCGAATTGTTAGTTTTGCTTTTTTAGCTGCAACACATCCTCTTAGCCCCGCTGGCAATAAACGTCTCTTAGCAGTTGTTTTTGAAACGGGTGTTTCTCGCGTTTCATTCAGAGCTGCGGTGATTTGTAGTGCAGTTAAGCGTCGATTCCGTATAGAGAGAATCCTGATAAAGTTGTCTTTTTGCCTTGTTGTGGATTTGGGCCTACCAGATCTCTTTCTATCTTCATTTTTCCCAGTTTATCGTTTTCTAACAAGGGTATAGTGGACACCTTTACGAGAGATTCCGAGCCTTTCTGCGATTTGACGTTCACTGTATTCTTCCTCACGTAAAGTAAAAATAGCGCTTCTCTGTTCGAGCCTGATTTGCTTGCGTTTTGCCATTTTCAGAAGAAAAAATAAGGTCAAAGGAGTCGTCGATATCTTTCGAATACGGACAATGTTAAAATCACAACTTTCACGTACCAATGCTCCAGTTGGACTAAACAGGGTCTTAAAAAGTTAAAACCAGCAAATATTATCAATAAAACCACACCATTGCAACAATAAAGTACCCGACGGATTACGTCATAAAACACGTGTTTCGTCAAAACTAAGGAGTTAGTTAATACTAAATGAATGTGGAATAACAATCCTTTTATTTTTATGTATACAATCGTAAAAGCTTGTAAAACGATAGTTTACTGCAAATTTTTGCCGCCTATAGTCGGTATTCATTTGTTTTGTTTGAAGACAGGTGTGCTTCCAAACTTTTGGACGGTAGTGTATGTCTCATCAAGGTAAACAATCGGTTTACCTTCTAGAGCCTCATCTGATTTATTGTCCTCAAGAATCTGTGTCTCCATGCCGCAATATCATATTTTTCTGTAAGTAAAGCCCGTTAATTTTTATTGTTTTGAAACTCAAACCTGTCCTTGTGTAAAATTTTTCTAAGGGTTTCACGGCATCCCTTAAATTCAATTGCTTCCTTCGGCTCATTGTGCAGCTCTCGTCAGAGAGTACCTAGTATATTCTTTGTTGTGCAGGCTTCTCAGTGTTGGGATTTGTTTTTTCACTCATAAAATTCGTTTATTTTGTTTCTTACAGCCGAAATATCAAAATTATCCAATTTGGAAGCTGACAATTTTGACAGTCCTAAAATATTGCCATGCTAAAACTTTTGAAAATAATTCGTGGTCAGCTTTTATTGGCCAAACTACACACTTATAACACCCGTCTGCTTCCGTTAGGGGTTAAAAAAATGCGTGTGTAATAGGTATTTATCAACAAACATTTTGTTATAATCATAACATGTTTTTATTCCGTGGAAAATTAAAAAAAACCATGCGAACAATAGTAGAATATGTTGTAAATACTTTCTTTCTAGTAGAAATCGATTTTTTTGTAGTAGGTATCCCGATGCTATGGTGACTTGTCAAAATTTGTAAAATCACCGAAATCAGAGATTCATAGGTAGTGAGATCGTTTCATTTGTAAAGAATTAAACCAAAATAAACACAAAATGACGGTGAAGAATAAAATCGAGGAGCCGAAAAAAGAGAAAGCAGAACCAGCAGCCGCTCCCAATGATGACTTGGTAAGTAATTTAATAAAATAAAATAAAATCATTCGTCCTATCTGCAAATGAGTAAGAATTCATTGTTTGGTTGGTTTTACAGTCTGAAGAAGATAAACGTTTGCAAGAGGAGCTCAATATGTTGGTTGAGAAACTGCTGGTATGTATATCTATCATAATTCGTAAAATGTTATGAACATGACTGGTGAGAATCAAACAGTTCTAACCTAATTTCGTTTTTATCTACAGGGAGAAGATGTTGATTTATATCTACCGGCTTTGCAAATGTTGAGTAAACTTATAAGGACATCAACAACATCAATGACATCAGTTCCAAAACCCTTGAAGTTCCTGAGGGAACACTATCCTTCACTCAAAGTAGTTTATGAAAAAATTCAAGATGCTCAGACAAAGAAGTTTTGTGCTGATGTTGTCTCAGTCCTTGCTATGGGTGTTAGTGGTTCCACTGTGAGTATAAACTGTTTTATTCCATTTATTCTGTTTTGGTTTGTAATAAAATCAAATAATGGAAATTAAATTATAATTGACAGGATGCTGCTGAGAAAAGAGAATGTCTTAAATACTGCCTTCTTGGAACTATGTCTAATGTAGGTGACTGGGGACATGAATATGTTAGGTATGTTTACTAACAGTTAATTTATAAACACCAAATTGATAATTAAAAAATATATAATTAGGTAATTGTTCTCCTTCTTTTAAAAAAAAAAATTGTTTTGTAAAACAGACAACTGGAAGGTGAAATAGCTGAAGAATGGAACATAGAGAATATGGATTCCCTGCTAAACCTTGTAAGAGATGTGATCTCCTTTGACATGAAGCACTCTGCTGAGATTCAGGCATGTGACTTACTGATGGAGATAGACCGACTGGACCTGCTGACTCAGCACATGGATCAGAGCAACTATCCCAGAGTCTGCTTATATTTGATTGGGTAAGTAAAAACTAAAGTATTAATCTACTTACATAGGAAAGATCACAACAATTTTCTCTGAAGGGGTAGGCAGAAGTGTAAAGAACACCATCTAGTTATTATTCATAAAATAATTAATGCATTAAAGGACACTATGGCTGCAGCAGTAATAACAATAAAATTGTTATTGTGTCTTGTTAGTGTCCTGCAAAGAGTTAATCATAAAAATTCTTAACATATTGTTGCATAATAAAATTTATCTAAGCTATTTCTCTTCCAGTGCATAAACATTACAAATCATGTTTATTTCAGTTGTGCTAGCTATGTTGTTGAGCCAGAGTCCACTCAGATCCTGCAAGGAGTTCTAGACACATACATACGTTTTGGTGAATACCCCCGTGCTATGCTTGTGTCTATGCAGCTGCATGACAAGGCCAAATGTGAAGAAGTCTTCAATTCCAGCACTGATCCGTAAGTTTGCTTGCTTTACATTACTTACCTATCTATACATAAAATTAAAATAAAATTCTGTTTGTTGGTAAGCGAATAATTTGAGAACGGCTAGACCAATTTGATTAATTTTGGCTTTGAAAAGTTCAAATTAGGTTCTTACATAAACAAAATTTAGAAAAGTTTCAAATTCGGGAAAACCTGGACAGCCTTTTTTGTGAATTATTGAAATTTAGACCGGACAACATCTGTCAGGTCAGCTAGTTTTATATATAAATTTATAAAACTAGCTGACCTGACTGATTTTGTAAATTTATTTTCTTGTGTGGCATCTCTAAGAAGTTTCAGTTTTATGACATGATTATTCTCAGTTCATTACTTATTGTTTTGTCCTTACAGCTTGGTTAAGAAGCAGCTGTGTTACATGCTGGCGCGCCAATACATACCCTTGGAAGTAGATGATGAAGACCTTCGCACAATTCTACTCAATGCACACATCAATGATCACTTTCTTAGCCTAGCAAGAGAGGTAGGTCTTTTTTGCTTTAATCAACTTAAAGCATTGTAAAATGATTTTATATTATGTTCAATTTACTCATTATATGGCTACAGCTAGGGAAAGCAATCTCGCGTGCTCAGTCTGATTTCGAGATTGGCCATTCGAGATCTCGCCCGGCAATTACGCGAGATCTCGTTTTTGAGAGTATTATCTACGATCGAGATTTCCCTACCATATAATGCATTTTTTTTATCGAAAATTCTTAAACTTAATTAAAATGAAAACAACACCTACTAAAGTTAATCATGTCATATGTTTTGTTACTAAAGTAACATTAAACAAATCTCAAAATAAACCCCTTAATTGAGTAATAATCATCTGCACTTAAGACAACGCAGCAAATCAGCACACACAGGTCACGCACACTATAAATCCGTTAATCATAATACGGTATATGCTTCTCATGAAGCATCATATGCTGAGACGCTTGCACTGAGTCTCAAAATCTTTTTTTGAAATCTTTCCAGATCATAATGAGATTGAATCTCGAATAAAGGCTTGAGATTGCATTCCCTAGCTACATCACACATTCACATACAAACACTTGAGTGGTCAAGAGTTAATAACCATGCCAGTGCTTAGTATATTGCACTTTCATTTTCGTCATTTTTTTAAGCTTGAAAGAGAGACTACTCTCCAAAAACAATTAGATGTCGTCAAAAGCCTTCATATATTAATTCCAAAAATGTTTGTCTTTATTTATTAGCTCGACATCATGGAGCCCAAGACTCCAGAGGAGGTCTACAAGACGTGGCTAGAGTCAGCTGGATCGGCTCTGCGCCCGTCTCTCTTGACTGAGCACCCAGTGGACTCGGCCAGACAGAATTTATCTGCTACATTTGTAAACGCATTCGTAAACGCAGGCTTTGGACGGGACAAGCTTGTCACCACTGAAGATGGCAATAAGTGGATGTACAAGAACAAAGATCATGGTATGATGTTGCTTATTAAACACCCCCCACAGGATGTTTATTTTACATCTGTGTAACTCTTAAAAGTTCTTGTTTGTTATGGTGCACATTACAATAAAGACCATTCTGTCTAAATATTTTGCTTACAATTTACTTTTAGGGACATTTTTCAAGTTTTTTTTGTGATATTTTCAAGTTTCCAGAGTTGAATTACCTGAACAAAGTACTTAATAATAATAAATATCATCGTTTTCTAGGCATGTTATCAGCAGCTGCATCTCTGGGTATGATCCACTTATGGGATGTGGATGGTGGCCTAACACCTATCGACAAGTACCTATACACTGCTGACGAACACATCAAGGCTGGCGCATTACTCGCCCTGGGATTAGTCAACTGCGGCGTACGCAACGAGTGCGACCCAGCGCTTGCGCTCTTGTCAGATTATGTGCAGCATTCAAGCTCTAATCTCAGGATTGGAAGTGTTTTGGGTAAGCATTTTGTTTGAATAGTGTTGTTTTAATACATTCATGTATTGCACTGTCTGTAAATATTATTGAAATAATTATGACTTCTAAAAGATTTAATCAATCGACATTAATCAATCGATCATGTAGTAAGAATGGTCGGTTATGTGACTCTTATGTGTAACTCTTCACTAACCAAAATAATATTTTCCTGCAGGCTTGGGTATCGCATACGCAGGAACTCAACGCGAGGACGTACTATCGCACCTGTTACCCGTACTGAGCGACACGGCCGCGCCTGCAGAGATATGTGCGCTTGCTGCCGTATCCTGCGGATTGATAGCTGTCGGCTCCTGTAATGGCGATGTAAATATTTATAATCAAGCTGTTTCTAGTGCCTATTTTAAAAAATATCGAAAATTCTAGCACTATTAAGTATGACATACTGAATAAGACAAAAATAAATGAGTGCAGTTATTATTTTAGAATGATGAACATACCTATTTATTAATGGTCATGTTCCATTTATGAAAAGTAGTGATTAATAAATTAATACCTATCGGTATTATAAATTAAAAAAAAAACCAAATTGCAACTGAAATGCTTGTTCACAGGTCACATGCGCTATCATTCAACGTCTGATTGATGACAACAAGGACTTACAATCATCTACATACGCTAGATTCTTGCATTTGGGACTGGGACTGTGCTTCCTAGGTAAGAAAATAAATTCATATTAACTTGGAAGATTTTTATTGATGTAAAATCTTCAAGTAATTATAACATCACGGCTATATTCCACAGAAGGGTAGGCAGAAGCGTATACATGGTTTTAGTGGTGTTCCCTTTATACAGGGTCAAATTAAATTAGCTAGCGCAACTCCAGACAGACGTCTTGGGTATCGATATTTAAACATGATAAAACGAAAATAAATATGATTTGGTGACCGCAGTTGAAAATACGGTATTTTTTATTTTATCGTGTTTGGATATTGATACCCATCAGGTATGTGAAGTTAACAAAAAAAAAACTGATTTTCTAAACGAATATTTAAAGTAACTACAATACCAGCGGTTGTTGACACCAAAACAAAATTATCAAATAATATTTTTATCCTGTTTAGATATCGATACTCATCACGTCTGCAGAGTTTCGCTAGCTAAATTTAATTGGACCTGTATTCATTTGTGACTCTAATATTCAGGTTGCAAGGAGCGTACAGAAGCCACAATGGCGGCGTTGGAAGTATTACCGGAGCCTCAGCAGTCACTGTGTCAGACCACGCTGTCGATGTGCGCGTACGCAGGCACCGGCGACGTGCTGGTCGTGCAACAGATGCTACACATCTGCTCCAAACATTACGAGACTGATGTAAGGATATATCACCGCACAGTATCATCATCTTCCTATCCTTGTCCTATGTTACTTGGGGTCGGCGCAACAAGTTTTCTTCTTCCATTCTCCTCTCAACGGTTACGCTATCATTCACTCCCTTTTCTTTCATATCATTCCTCACACAATCCATCCACAGTATGCCTGGTCGTAAATGGAACATACAGGGTGGAAGGGACATCGACCGCAACCTGTTGCCATGGATTCAATACATGATTCTGGACCCGTAGCATAATATGCATAGCATTTTATGGCATATATGCCATAAAAGTAAGTCTCCATTTGCTTAATATTATACTCTATTCGTATTTTAGAATGAACAATCGTCAACCGAGGACACCGCATTCAAGAAGCAAGACAAGAAAGATTCCAAGGAAGGCACTGCTTCCAGCTCAAGCACAGCCGCCAGTTCAAAGGACGATAAGAGCACAAAAGGTAACCTGCAGATTACTAACGAAATACGATTGATTCTTTTAAGCAGTTGCATCTTGTCCTCATACTTCTTTGTTATACAGACTAGTGTGGTGATGCCATAAGCATACCCAAACATGATTGTGTGAGTTTATGGAGTTACTGCAGAGTTCTCTGTCATGTACAAGCATTCTCACTAAATATTCTATCGTTTCACCAGGCAAATCATCAAAGGACAGCAAAAACAAGGAGAAAGAAAAGGAGAAAGAGGCCAACAAGGAGCTGTCGTCCGTTCAAGCGGTCGCTACGCTAGGAGTCGCCGTCATCGCGCTCGGCGAGGAGACCGGCGCCGAGATGTGCACCAGGATATTCGGACAACTGGTGAGTTGACGCACTCACCTTACAAGTCAATAAAACCCACAATACAAGTTTCTTGTCTGTGACATACAATAAATTTTTAGCAACTTATGACTTGTGTCGTCTAAACACTTGCACTGTTTAGATAGTCCAACTTTTATTGTTGCTTTAAGTTATGGTTTGCCATAGTCAAATCGTACTGTGTAAATCAGGTTTAAGGAAGGAGGGCCGGTAGTAGCAGCGCTCGTCCGGGAAAGTATTCCTACACTGTATCTGTCTCTACCATCAAGCAGCGCTGCAGTTGGAAGGGATTGGTTTCCGACGTAATTACAAGCAAATGAGACATTTCAGTTATGCATCTAGGATGGCTTACTTAAGGTTGAACTAGTCGGCTCGAACTCACTGGTAGGCGTGGCCAAAAAGCACGCTGTCTCATCTGGAATCGTGTCCGATAGAGATAGTATGAGTGATGAACAGTTAGACGCTAATCTACACGCATAACGTCTAGTTCGGACGCATACAAACATCGTTCCATCAATTCATAGTAAAACGAGCGCATAAAAAATTACGAAAAGTCCTTCGGAAAATTGAGTTTTATGAGAAAACCACTGCATAAACCAATTACTAATAAAGTTTATTGAACTTTTCGGTAATTTAGCTTTGTCGGTGCCGACTTCGTTTTGGAAATTTTACGGTTCTTTTTTTATTACTTATTTACGCTCACAGTTGCGTTAAAATTAGCAAGAAAAACAAATCTTTGTTGACTCATAACATAACTTTATAATGGCTTTTTATTTACTATTCTGTTTCGGCACAGACAAAATTAATAATGAAACAAGACGATAGCATGTTTAACTTTGGATGTACAATGTCAAACAGTGGAGTAATACCCTCTCGAAATTTGTATGGAAAAAATATTGACTAGTGCAACCTTAACCTTTTTGCTCGGCTTCTAAGGATCATAGCGTGATGTTAAATAGCCTATATTCTTCCTCAAGAATTGAGCTATCAAATGCAAAAAGATTCTTTTAATCCGACTGGTAGTTCCAGAGATTAGCGCGTTTAAACAAAATCTTCAGCTTTATTATTATTACTATAGATTTTAAAATGTAATTGATATGTGTATAACTTAAATAAACAAAATAAAAGCATCAAAAATTAATGTCAATTTTAAGAGCAATAAGAGTATTAATCTATTTATTACAAATCAGGGTCGTTACGGCGAGCCGGCAGTGCGGCGGGCGGTGCCTCTGGCCATCGCACTGTGCTCCATCTCCAACCCACAGCTGGCCGTCATCGACGTACTCAACAAGTACTCACACGACTCTGATAACGACGTCGCCTACAACGCCATCTTCGCCATGGGACTGGTTGGAGCTGGTACTAACAACGCCAGGTAAGCTTTTTTTTACTATTACAACATTTTACGCTTCATTGTTTTACTTTTCATTTTTAAAAAAACCTGTGTATATTACTATGAAGGCTAGTTTCTTGGACGAAAATTATCGCAAAATTAATGTGACAAATTGTCAACCGCGCGAAAACTGCTGTGATCGACTGTTGATCATCAGTTTCCCCTCTGAGAACTGGCCCCATAGTGTTTAAGTGCTTACTAACAATTCCATGTAATTGACCTTTAGTTATCTGAGTAAATAAATTATTATTATAATAGCTTCTATCCGCGACTCCGTCCGCGTAAGTGCGTGAAAGGATGATGCCTATTTTGGCTTTCAAATAACCTTGTGTAATACCTACATCATTGGATAGCTCTCTTTAAACTGAATAAAAGTTACTATGGCGCCTAATTCCAAATCCTTGTCCGTTCAGAATTATACAGTACCAAACATGCAGTTTTAGCAATCCAAAAATAAGGTTTTTTTTTTAGATATTTTATAATTCACCGCCCTTTTGAGTATCATTAGGAATGCGTTGACATCACACGCTCCCAGTAACCAATCATGGGTTCACTCCTCACCCACCCTCTTCTTACCGTAAATCTTGGGTTTCAAAGTCAATGTCAAATCATTTAATTCAAATAGGCACATAAAAGGTACTTTTGAACGTCAAAATTGATTCTAGACTGCAGGTTACCATCCTTACCTAGTTGCTATTCCACCAATTCGCACTAAGCGTTTCCAAATGTTTTTTGTGATGCGCACAGCAAAGGAGTGGAACTCTCTGCCTGTGTCTGTGTTTCCGAACGCATACAACCCCGATCTCTTCAAAGTGAGAGTGAACAGGCTTCTTCTGGGTAAGCTCGCTCCATCGTCGACTTTGTCTCTGTCATCTCTGACCTAGACTAGAGTCAAGAGCAAACCTATCTCAAATTAAAAAAAAAAAGTCGGCTTCAATCGGTAACGCGGTGTCGCCAATAAGCACTTCAGCTTGGCACAGAATCGACATCGCCATGAAACTTATTCATACTGCCTGGTTTGCGGCGTGTCGATGAGATGAGGCGATGCTGATCCGATGCTGGGCTGAAATGTGCGTGATGACCTTAACGGCCGCAAAATAACAGTTGTCCTGTAAATCCTTAATTTATACCAATGTTCGGATATTATGGTTTCAAAAAAATATTAAATGACGGAAAAACAGTCAGTCAGTTTGTATCGTGTGTGACTGCGGTCGATTTCTTTCTATTCTGCTACTGTTTAGGTATTTAGGCACTCTTTGCTTCGATTAAAGTTTTTCTTGTTGACTCCGGCTATTTTATGGATTAGTAATGTGTCTGCTTGGGTTCAAACCCACGACCTTACAACACGTATTCGGGGCCGTTACCACTGGGCCATCACTGCTCACCAGGTCTTTCTGCACATCGGTATAATTATCCAATAGAAGTTTAAAGGGAATGAATCTTCCAGTGCACTTTACCTTCAGGCATCAGGTACACCTGATTACGGGATTAGTGAAGATACTTTGCTCTTACGTGGATACATCCAGTCACGACATGACGTAATAGCTAGAAAGTAGTATTTGTTACTTATTAATTCATAATGATAACAAAAGTACATGCTTAGCTGGAAGACGCACTGCGTACTCAGGTACCTGTGCTCATATAATATCAATTGTTTGTACGCCAAGTAGGCGGGATTTTAAAGCACGTTTAGCCGTTAGTCCCGACTGTCATTTGGAGATCTTTGACAGTCGTTACTTGTAGTCAGAAGCCTGAAAGTCGGGCCAGTGCCTGGGTTGTGGAGGTTAGATAAGCAATCTCTCCATGTAAAATAAGGATGTTCAACTGCATACGGTTAGATTGTGTAAGTGTGGGTTTCACACGACTCTACATACTAAAGAAGATTCGAACTTCACAAAAACGCTATTTACCAACAAAATCATAAGACTAAATATTTTGACTTATTCATAGGGAACTTCTAGGAAATAGACATTGAGCCGGGTATCACACCTCCGCCGCGAAACCATAACAGCAAAACTACAGTAGTTCCGCCATGACTTGTCCGTTGTACGACAAGCGAAACTGCCTGTTCTAAGTTTCTACACGTATACATAAACTCACGCCTTCTTCCCTTGGGGGTAGGCAGAAACTACAGAACGCCACCTGCTACGATTCTTACATACTCCTTTTGCATCGTTTACGTCCATACATCAGGTCATACACGCACGCCGCGCGCTGGTTGCGAGTACCTACTACGCACCTGACCTTTCTGAAGAACATCACCAATAAGATTTAACGTAGATTCTTTTGATTATGATTCTATCTCTTACCCGCGTGATGTCGCCGATCGCTCGGAAGCTGGTTACATCTCCGCTATTTTGTTGCGGTGCCGCGTTTGTTTCGCACGTATCTGTGGCAGTCGACAAGTTTATGAAGCTAAACTTCCATTTTTTTTGGAAAATTTTCATGGATTTTGATTTTACGGAAAAGCTAATCCAAGAGGTGCGAAGTAGACCTATACTGTATTTACTAAGTCGAAACTCGAAAGCAACGACATGTTGCTCCCATTGCTACAATTCAACTGACTCGCATGATGTACCGCTACTCGAATTGTTTATAAACGGTTTCCCAACATTCTTTTTGCGTCGGAGCTGCGCTAAGGCCCTAACACCTTTTTACTTTTGCGTGTACTAATAACCCTAACGCCTTCTATGTAACAATTTTATGAACTGTGTCTCAAATATAAAGATTATTATTATTATAAGGTTGGCAACAATGCTGCGCGCACTAGCGCTGTACCACGGCAAGTCTCCAGTGCACCTGTTCATGGTGCGACTGGCGCAGGGTCTGTGCCACGCCGGCAAGGGCACGGTGACGCTGTGTCCCACGCACGCCGACCGACGCCTTATCAACCAGCCCGCGCTCGCCGGACTGCTCGTTGTGCTAACTGCCTTCTTGGATTGTAAGAACAGTAAGTAGAAAGAAAAAAAATCTGTACCAAATTCACAAAAAAAAAAAAAAAAAATTGTTTTATTGAATGCGCTCTCAATTGTGACAGTAAATTTTTTACTTACCGTTTTTGTTTATTTGTATGCAGCAGCAGAGGCCAACCCAACTAATCGTTATAAACGATATCATACATTTCTTCAGTTTACTAAACAAAGCAGCGAGTAGAATTTGAAAAAGAAGCATTTCTTTTCAACGCGTTCTCCTTTTTTTTTTACTGTATCCGTACCCCAAATTTTTTCGGAAGGTGTGACGACTGCCAGTTGTCTAATTATCTTGTTCGAGTTCCAAATGAAAAGTTTACTTCGTCTCTTATACAAAGCCTTGTGTTACAGTAATTCTCGGCAAGTCTCACTACTTGCTGTACGTTCTGGCGACGGCGATGCAACCCCGTTGGCTCGTCACCCTGGACGAGAATCTGCAGCCCTTGAACGTCAGCGTGCGCGTCGGACAGGTAATAAAAAAGACAGCAGCAAGGAAACAAATTCTAGGCTACGCAACTTTGTAAAATTAGCCCGTCGACTTTATTTAAAAAAAAGTTTGTTTCGTTGTAAATGCATAAATATAAAATAAATAAAAACTCATGTTAACATATTCTTTATTTCTTCTTTTTTGAAGTCCTGACAAGAATGTTATGCCATTGAAATTATGTTAATGTTAATTTAAGTCATTCTGATTTAGATCACTATCGAGAACAGTCTGTTCGTCTCGATATTTTTGGCGTTGGCTGTCAACATCAGTTCAGATTTACAGATTTTCGTTACTTCGCAGGCTGTCGACGTTATCGGTAAGGCAGGAACGCCAAAAACCATCGCTGGTTCCCACACGCACACGACGCCCGTACTACTATCGTTCGGCGAGCGCGCTGAGCTTGCGACCGACGAGTACATCCCCCTGTCACCTGTCATGGAAGGATTCGTCATACTCAAGAAGAATGAGGATAGCGTTATGGCTTCCGTTCAATAAAACTAGCTATTAATCTTTAGATTTAATTAACATTTATCTGTATTCCTTTCAGTTCTAATAAAATTGTGAGAACTATTCCAAGTTTGATTTTATTAATTAACGCTTTGAAGGAGACTACGGCTATAGCAGTAATAAAAGTAAGACAAAATAGGATTTTATTGTTTAAAACTTCACTACACTATACCATGACTCCGAAGTATATGTTCGGACGCGGACGTTTCTAACTACAATCTATTTCGTTCGTAACTGTACCAGTTTGGGTTTTGCACGAAAGATTAATAAGAGTAACGTTTTCAACTCGTTTATAACAATTGATTCACTACCTTTCATCACCTATCATTATCATCATTACGAACGTATAGGAAAGAAACTGATGGATATTTCTCTGCTTCTATTATTAAGATATTATTAATAAATTCAAATTATTTATTAAACGTAAGTTGTGCCAGAAAGCCTTTTATATACCATTAAAGATTACATTGAAAACAAAAAGGCGTGGGATTGAGCTGCTCCAATTATATATATATATATATTTTTTTAATATACATACTGATTTTTTTTGTTCTTTTCTTTTTGCTAACTTTTTTTTCTTCTTTTTATATACACATTGACATTGATGAATTTTATGTATACAATGACATGAATATTTACTTTGTAAAATGATATATTATTTTAATTACTGTGAATGTGAAGACTGGGTCCTTGTTTTTTTTTCTCTCTCAGCTTTAATCATAGTCTGCCAGTTTGCGTAAATTATGCGGCCTACCCAAATGTCTTTTCTTTGGTTCGTCGAATCATTGAGCTCCTTAACTTTTAAGTTGAGCTGTAGGATTACTGGCAGATGCTTGCACTGACTGGACAGGTCCACTCAATCTGTGTGGTTCTTTCCTGTGGTTGGTGTCTGAAATGGTCTTTTGAAGACCATTTCAGACACCATCATTTATCATTCATCATTAATCATTCATCATTAATCATTTATCATTTACCCGCAACAGCCGCCCGACGAGGCGGTCTGCAATGCCTCTTTCAAAGAGCTTGCCCACCTCGTCGAGCAGCACGATGGTCCCGTTAGCGGACGCGAGAGTCCGCAGGGCACCCCGGCTTCTTTATGAGGACCAGTTTCCCCGTCTTCCAACGAAGTGGCAACCGGCCCCTCTCCAAGAACGCGCTTAGGAACCCCCTTAGTCGAGGCCCGAGAACCTCCAAGGCCAGAACCCAGGCTTTTCCAGGTAAGCCGTCGGGTCCTGGGGCAGTATTCCTGGCATTCAGCCTACGTACCGCCACTCTCAGCTCTACCTCGGTCACCTCCGGAACATCGTCGTCATCGTCGGCTGTGTGGTCCGCATCGGGCACCGCAGGAGGCGGAGGAGTATGTTTGCCTCGCGAAGGGAATAGAGTGCTCACCACGTCCTCCACGAGCTGGGGCCGGAGACTCTGCGTCAGCGGGAGAGCCCATGGGCGGAGTTTGTTCCGCACCATTTTATAGGGGCGTCCCCACGGGTCCCTGTTCAGAGTCTCCAGCGACTCCTCGCGGGCCAGTCCCTTGGCCCGCAGGATCTCCGCTTGGAGGGCGGTCTTCGCCGCTCTGTAGCACTCATACAGCTCCGCCTGAATGGCTTCCATATCTGGAAGGCGGATACGGAGCCTGCGGTGCCTGGTGTACCGGCGTCGCGCAGTAACGAACTCGCCGCGCAGAGACGTCAACTCCAGCGACCACCAGCACACCTGGCGCCAGGCGCGTCCGGGTCGAACCTAGGGCATTGCCACGTCACATACTTCGGACATGGCCTCCCGGAACCACCCCGCCTCGTCGTTGATGTCAGCAGGCCTGTCCGGTGGTGACACCCAGGCCTGCACCAGGCATCGAGGCTTCCAGGAGGAGCTCCCGGTCCAGTTGCTTAGCACCCACCACGGACCACTCGGGGGCTGTCAGACCGGCGTGCTCGAGGTCTGGCCACCTTACTTCTTTGAAATTAAAATTAATTATGATGACTTTTCAGAAACAATTTGATCCATCTCAAAATGTGTTATTTCTTGTGTTTGTTTTATTTTTTAACTCATTTTAATTATTATAAACCCTTAATGTTATGTTTTCTTATAAAAGATTAATAATTTTTTGTAGGTACTAAGTTATGCCCATGTTATACAGGGTGTCTGGTTTCGGAATAGTAAAACTTAAAGGGGAGGTAAAGACCATCAAACTGAACAACTTTTTCCCGGGGACCAACATCGTAATCGTGAAAAAAAAATCAGTCATCCCATACAAAACTTCAATACCTACTCGAACAAATGTATGAGACGACTGATATTTTTTTTGCGATTACGATGTTGGTCCCCGGGAGAAAGTTGTTCAGTTTGATGGTCTGTACCTCACCCTTAATTTTCGTCACACTGTGTACAGACACATTGTATAAAGTTAAATTCATTAGATATTTAATTAACCTTTTAATCGCCTAACTTCATATCAGTTGTCGTGCCTCCAGCGCCGGGCACAGTGAATTATTACGGTACCTATGTGGTCGTAAATATACGACTCTGGCGAAATGGACACGAAAATATTTGTCGGATTAATCCAGTATAGGCGGTTAAAGGGTTAAAAAGCTTTGTAAAGTTTGTAATTACTTATTCCCTATGGTGTCTTGGTCGCGGGGCACAGCTAGTAAGCTGTGCCCCGCGACTTCGTTCTCGTGGAAGTCGTAAGATACACAATACACTATAAAATGGACCCATTTTTGCGAACAAGAACCAACCCACAGCAGGTTGGTTTCGAGAAAACGAGACTTTTGTAAACAGAGTGAGGTGGCCAAAGCAGGTTGGTTCCGCAAGTAACAGTGTTGTATCTCTGTTGTTCGTCGGTAAAAAGGAATCATTTTTTTTTTTTTGGAAGATAGAATGCGTGATTTTAGCGCCAACTATGTACTAAACTCATTTTCACTCAAACTGTGGGTTGGTTCTTATTTGCAAAAATGGGTCCAAATAACAGCCACATTTTTATAAAACTCCCTCGTCCCCCGACTCGCTTTCGCTTAGTGTTGTTTCTTACTCTTTGTCATTTTGCTCGGCTCCTAAGGGTCGTAGCGTGATGTTAAATAGCCTATAACTATCCTCGATAATTGAGCTACCAAATGCAAAAAGAATTTTTCAAATCCGACTTTTTGTTCACAATTTCATGGGTTTTTATTTTTTTACGCGGAACCCTAATTATTTTTCCAAAATAAAAGTAGCCTAAGTTGTGTGACTGACACTGGCATGGCCACCATCAGAGATTTTAATTTTGATATTAAATCCATGACCGTTATTTGAAGCTTACTGTTTGAGATAGGCCCTATCTGTTTTCCGGTTATTTATGTCCTTCTCCTTCACTCCTATACATCTGTCTTGCTCGCACACTCCCCACCAGGCAGGAGCGCAGTAGGGAGGCTCGAAGGCATTCACGAATCATTTGCGTGCATTGGCGTCTTGTTTTCCAACGAGTACGGTTGTCTTCACCTTCACTAAGCCATAAATAGAAGTATCACCTGCGCGTGAGTTAATTTCATATTTAAATGGTGTTACCGTTCGTATTTCAAGTCGATTTGATATTAACGTTCATAATTCAAATTGATTACGCAGGTATGTAACTTATTTTTAGCGTTATTTTTCTTGGTTTCTTTTTGTTTCTAGAAACATTTACCTATTGTCCTTTCTCCTAATCTCAGTATAAAGTGTCATAATCATACTGTGTCCTAGTTGTGAATTTTTGTGTTTTACAAATACCTACCTTTTCTTTTTTTTTTTTTTAAAGTTACTTTTAGAATGGATGATTTAGATAAAAATAGTACATGTGTGAACGGGAGTGTTGAGGAGCCGCGACATGATTTATCGCGGGATCGTGTGCCAAAGCCGGCTCAGTCCAGTTCTCGGAAACGTGCACGCTCAGCTAGGAGTTCATCATCTAGTAGCAGCCCTTCTTCGTCAAGTGATTCCACGGATTCCGCGAGCTCTTCCGGCCGAAAGAAGAAACGTGGCCGTCACCACAAAAGAAGGGGGGGCAAATATAGTCGCAAATCACGGAAAGACAATTGGCAGATGCACAAGTTATTCCGAGAGGTGAGTGAATTACGTAATCAAATTGCTTTATCATCATCAGTGCCATGTGGCGGTGCGGAGCCGGCGTCAGTTATAGACAACGACTTGTTGATTGATGACAGTGTTAGTGGCATCTTGTACAATGATGGTAGTGACGCGTGCGCGAGTGAGCCTACTCAGGTTCAACTGCCGTTCAATTTCGATATTGAAACAAAACTGAAAGAGTCTGCGGTTCCTAAAGCACCCGATAACTTATTGAAAGCCCTTCAGGATATACAATATTTTAATAAAAGTGAATGGAGTGAGGTCAGGTACTCTGAAGTACAGAAATCATATTGCCATACGCCGGGTTTTATTGACCTAGAAGCTAATGAGGAGATTCGTGCGTATGATCAGTTGCGCCATTTGGCTTATGATGACAAGGCTTACGCCGCTCTTACATTTTGTGCGCTGGAACAAAGGCAGGCGTTGTCATCTACTTTGACAGAACTACTATCCTGGGCTCATGCAGAACAGGGTTTAAATTTTAATAGCTTGCAGGATAAGATCACGGAGGTTTTTTTCTAAAGGTGATATCCACAAAGCATCTTCAGATTTGTTGCAGTTTATCTGTGGACACAGGGCTGAAGTTATACAAATGCGCCGAGATGGAATAACTTATCACGTTCGTGATCCTTTAATAAAGGCAACGCTACGCAAGATCCCACCATCCGACCGCCATTTATTCGAAAGCGAATCGTTTACCGCTGCCCCTGATAAAATGGGTGGGGTTAAGAAGACATTCATGCCCTTAGTTAAACTTACAAGCGGCTCTGCTTCGCAAGCAGGACCAAGCAAGACTGCACGCCACCCCCCGCAGGGGTCGGCTCACTATCATGGACCCTCGCAGGGTACCAGCCATGGATGCTGCGCCTCTGTGTCTCATCCACATTATCAATACCGCCAGTCCTCGCAGGACTGCTATCATGAACGTCCTTAGCGACAGAGCAACCAGAGTGACCGTCGCACGGCGCCTACAAGCAACAACAGAGGTTCATTTCGCTCGCGGGGTGGCCGCCAAAGCTACAAGCCTCAGAGTCAGGGCAAAGGAAACCGTAAACGCCCCGGTACCTCCTCAGACTACAACTAACTCGACAGAATTCAGGGCGGGTCAACTAGCACTATTTTACAATCGATAGGAGGAAATGGGAGCTCCAAACTTTCTGTTGCGCATAATAACAGGGTATCGCATTCCCTTTCTTCTAAAACCACCTCTAATGTTGCCACATTTGAGGAAAGGGCCCTACATCACACAGGAGTCCGAATCGATGTCGGCAATCATCAGTCAGATGAAAGACCAAGGTGTATTAGAAGCAGTGCGACGCTCCCCGAGCTTCCTGTCAACAATGTTTCTTGTGCCAAAGAGCGATGGCTCCGACCGCCCAATATTCAACTTAAGAACTTTAAACGACTATGTAATCACGGAACCCTTCAGCCTGATAAATGTATTTCGTATACCGGAGTTCCTCCAGCCAGGCGACTGGCTTTGCAAAGTAGACCTTTCGCAAGCCTACTTTCATTTACCAATATCTCCGGCACACAGAAGATTTTTGCGCCTCATTTACCAAGGGGAGCTATTAGAAATGACCTGCTTACCTTTCGGTCTCAGTACAGCACCGAAGGTGTTTGCTTCTCTGAGCAACTGGGTCGCTCAAACATTGCGAGAACAGAATCTGCGCATAGTTGTCTACCTAGACGACTTCCTGGTAGTTCACCAGGACAAGGACACTGCAAACTCATGTTCGTACTCTCCTGAACCGTCTAGAATATCTAGGGTGGCAAGTAAATCTAAAGAAATCCGTTGTATCCCCACAAAAGAGTCTTGTGTATCTGGGAGTTCAGTGGGATCCTTGGGCCAACAAAAAATCTCTACCGCAAGACAAGGTCAGAAATCTTATCCACAAGGTCTCTGCAAGGCTGAACTCGGGCAAGGCTTGCCTGCAAGAATTGCAGAGCCTAGTGGGCCTTCTAAGCTTTGCAAGTTTTGTGGTGCCACAGGGCAGACTACATAACCGATCTCTGCTCAGTTTCCTAAATGCATCTCTAAATATGCCAGTCAGGAAGGAGATCCACTTACCAGACGAAGTCCTAAAAGATCTTCAGTGGTGGCTTAACAACTGCCACCAGACATCTGCAATCCATCTACCACCACCAACTCACTTTGTGACCACAGACGCCTCCGATCTGGCTTGGGGAGCTCAGGTGGACGGTTACGCAGTGTCAGGTATGTGGACTGCTCAAGATCAACATCTACATTGCAACCTAAAAGAGATGCTGGCAATCTTAAAGGTGCTCGAAACCCACGGTCCTCTACTGTGCAAGTCCACTGCTCTGTTCCAGTGCGACAATCGACAGTTGTGGCCCACTTGCGGAACGAGGGCGGCACGAGATCGCCACCTCTGATGGAAGTAACGTACAGAGTGTTCCGCTTACTAGATTGTCATCAAATAAATCTGATAGTCAATTATATACTCGGCATTTACAACGGACATGCGGATCACCTCTCCAGACACAAGCTAGTACCAGAATGGCACCTTCTGCCCGCTTGCACGAAGAAGGTATTTCACAAGTTTGGCACTCCGGTAGTAGACCTATTTGCGTCCAGTCGAGCAAACGAGGTAGCCAACTACGTGTCTCTGGATTTAACAGATACCCAAGCGTTATTCCACAATGCGTTTTCCTGGCAGTGGAACTACCACCTTGCGTGGGTGTTCCCACCACCATACCTGATACCCAAGGTGCTGGCCCACCTCAACTCGGCGACCGGGCTGTACCTTTTAATTGTCCCCCGGTGGAGTCGGGTATTCTGGCGGGCCGATTTCAAAGCTCGAGCAGTAGCAGCTCCGTGGTCGATCACCAATCTCAAGGAGAATCTAATAGACACTACGACCGGTCTGCCACCCCCCAAGGTTCAAGAGATGGCACTCGAAGTCTGGAAGTGTGGGGGTGGTCGAAGAGTTGACGGGTTGGAATGAAGATCAAATACAATTACTTAAATCCTCGTGGCGTACTTCGACTCTTAAAACCTATAAGGTCGCGTGGGATCGATGGGCATCTTGGTAAAAAAAAAAAAAATTTGGATTCTTTTCACCCAACAGGGCCCATCGTTGCTAGATATCTAGCGGACCTACATCTAGTCGACAAGTTTTCTTATAACACTATTTTGCTTCACAAATCGGTGGTGGCTACTCTATGCAATGCCGAAGATGCTGGACGAATAAGTTCGCATACATTAGTAAAACACGTCTTAAAATCTATTGCTTTAAAGAGGCCTGTCGCCCATAAGCCTCCTGTATGGAATTTAGATACCCTGATCGCCTTTTTAAGTTCAAACACTGTAGATGAAAATAACCCTTTTGCCACTTCTCGACATACAGCAACACTCCTCCTTCTGTGCTCAGGCAGACGAGTTCACGATCTGACATTGCTGCTAGTGAACTCAGAGCATTGCGTCGATGACGGCAGTAACATTATTTTAAAGCCAGTATTTGGCTCTAAAACCGATAGTGACACTCATAGGCAATCGGGATGGAAGTTACTGCCTAATACGAGTAATAAAAATCTGGATCCTGTGTTTTGTGTCAGAAAATTAATTGATCTTCTTAAAGATAGAAGAGATTCGGGTAATTGTCCAAACTTATTTATAAATATCAGAGGACAAGCAAAGGCGGCCTCTCGCACTGTGATTGCAGGATGGATTAAAACTGTATACTAACAGAGGCTGGTATACCCGCTACACCTGGAAGTCTACGGTCAGCAGTATCTTCAAAAAATTGGTCTGATAACTTACCTCTGGATGAAATTTTGTCCAGAGGAAATTGGAAGTCCAAAGAGACTTTTACACGCTTCTACAGACGAGAGATACTGCCAACCTCTGCTAGCAACAGCATTACTAGAATGTTCAACCCAGCTGATTAAATTTTTATTTTTTGTATAAATTTTTTGGAACACAGATTATACTAATAGAGTAACTTTTGTGATTACAGAATTGTTAATGATTGGTTTTTGTTGTATTTATTTCTTGCACACTCCAAAGCTGTTTAATATAATAATATATTATCTTCCAAATAATGAATATCTATCGCTTAATTGATAGGTATAGATTATTTTCCTGAAGTCAATCAAACTTACTTCACATTGGCGTCCCCACCACCAGGCGATAACAAACACGTCTCAAACAGTAAGCTTCAAATAACGGTCATGGATTTAATAGAAGCGTTTTTCCTGAAATAAAACGCATATTAAATACTTACTTTATTTGAAGCTTACAATTAATTTCTGCCTGGTATTTTCGACTCAATGATTCGTGAATGCCTTCGAGCCTCCCTACTGCGCTCGGACCTGCCTGGTGTGCGAGCAAGACAGATGTATAGGAGTGAAGGAGAAGGACATAAATAACCGGAAAACAGATAGGGCCTATCTCAAACAGTAAGCTAAGTATAGTCAATAAGGTAAGTATTTAATATGCGTTTTATTTCAGGAAAAACGCTTCTAACACAAAAAATTTGTCGCGATCAGGCGTCTGTACATAGTATATTTCAAGCAGTAGGTAGGTACTACACACTTAGAATACCTACGTTTCAACGTTTAAATTTTAAACATTTTACAAAGGTACGATAATTTTAACGTAATAAGTAAAGCATATATTCCTATTTCGGCAACAGAAGTTTTATCATATTATTGTAACGTAAAATACAGCCTAACGTTATAATTTGATAAAACATTTGCATGCGACTGTACATCTTGACACCAAATAGACCAAGAACATGGTTTAATATTTTCAAAGAAAGCTAGTAATTTAAAACATAAAAACATGTATTTAATTGAGAATTTATCTCTCTTATATTTCTGAGGACTTTAGACCGATAAAACTAGAAGTATATTACACATAATAAGTAGGTAATAGAAATGTTTTTTTTGGCAATTTTTCGTAGGTACTCTTCGATCTATACAGGGTGTAAGGGACAGCCCTCCGCAAACTAACAGGGTGCATTCAGCTCCTTATTTTGAATCATATTCCACCGAAAATATCCTCAGGAAAATTATCATTTTTTTAACGATTTTTCAGTTACTATTCCTTTATTTCAATGTAAAATTACATTCTCTGTACGCAGCACTCCATTTATGTAAATGTTTTATTTACATAAAGGGAGTAAAATCAGCAATGGATGTTGAAATGCTCGGCGGCCGAAGGCTCGCTGCGCTGCTGTTCGCTACGCGCGTTTTGCCACGGTAACGATACATTGCGGGTGAGGTAATAAAACAAATCAGGTTTATTGGATACCCATAACGTTCCGGATATAATTTCATGTACCGGTCATCTTAGTACGATATACTGAATTCACCCCGTTTGCGGAGGGCTGTCCCTTACGCCCTGTATAGCTCCTGGGCTCATTTTCTTTTTTTTTGTAAATTATTACGGATCTAATCTACATCATGTTGAAAAATAAGAAAATGTAAAATGATTTCCTGTGCCTAAAGTATTAATTGGATTTGATTGATTTTTTGTATAATATGGATGAATATAATATAAAAGAACATGATAATCTTTACGTGGTTTAAAGGAATGTCACTCGTCCTGTTAAGCAGACGAGCTGGGCTCGCGAGGTTGCCGACATGTGGGATGTGAATACAGCAGTCATTGTGACGGCCAATGGCATAATAGCCAAGAGCCTCGACCAACAAACACCTGAGGAGGCTCTCGTTAGGCAGTTGAATCAAGGGCTTGATCCAGAAAGCGGTACTTCTGGACACGGCGCGTATCGTTAGGAGGCTCAGGAGCCCTGACCACCGGTAGCTTGGACCCTGTTCCCGATACCCATGGGATACTATTTTTTATATTTTTAAATGTTTTTATAAAAATGTAAATGTATATAAATTAAATACAGGAAATAATTATGTGTATCATTGTTTAAAATAATTGTAAAATGCGCCATTAGCTGTCATTATTCATCAAAAAAAAAACTCAACAAAAAATACTTTTTCTCAAAACTTCTCAGATAGATTTTGAAGAGATTTGTATTCCCAGCTTTATACTAGTGTATAAAGCTGGGAATACACATGCCTGTAAAATGGAGCAGTAGCTTGCATGCTAGTTAACGGCATGTGCAAGTAAATGGCACACTGTGGATACATTTGCAAGTAATACAGGCATGCAAGTTGTACCCTTGCATGCCAGTATTACCATCGCGTATACACAGGACAGTTCGTGAGTCACTCGTACCTATTCTTGCGCGTCTAAAATGGATAACAATCGAAGTGAATTAAACAAAATCGTATTGTTACTAGCAATTGAATGTGTAGCTAAATTAATGAGAGATAAAAAGAAAAAAAAAAGAAGACGGATTTGGGTAAGAGATTGGATTAGTAGAAGGGAAAATTTTGGAGCAAGTAGTTGTCTACTTAAAGAAATGCGTCAAGAAGATCCTGATTATTGTGGACTATATATATTTTTCTTCTTGGCTTGAGGGGTGGAGGAATGAAAGATTTCTTGATTTTCTTCCCTTTATTCTTCCTAGTGGTTCTTCTAGAAGAGCTGGAGGCCGACTGTGTCCTACCAGTGTTTTTGTTTTTGGGGAATGGCATCTCACAGTTCAACCTATAGGAGGTTGTCGACTGCTTAACCGGGCTTTCCTGTGGATGCCTCAATAAATTAAGGCCTCCAGCCAGGCTTAAAACTAAAACTACAAACTAAGCGACTGCACGCTAAGGGCACCCCCTGTGGGGTACGGACCTCGGCTTAGGGCGTCGCTGGGAGAGGACAGCAATGGGACATGCTGGATCGGATTAAAGGTGTCCTACCAGCCAAATGTTCCTACTTTTATAGTCTAAAATATCCTATATTTTTTGGTTCTTGGAAACAATTATTCAATATTCTGAGAAGTTGAACAATGCCTCGGACAAATTCTCAGAAATAGCTCAAAAGTTTCGACCAATCAGAGCGCAACACAAAAAGGCGTCCCGAACCTTAACTATGACGAAACTTTACCGTAATGGGGACCTTTTCGCAAAAATGAATTATTTCTACTTTTAATAACAATTCTTAACAATTCCTTATCCTAAACTTGTGTACTATCGCTATATAATTAAAATATGTGCCTACCTAATATAAATAAGTTAAAACTATGGCTATTTTATGTCTATCCTAATACAAATTTTAATGGGTCTTAACTTATATCTACGTATGGCTAATGCTCGGCGTCCGTTACAGCTAATGCTCGGCGTCCGTTACATTGATGGTTACAGAAACCATTTGAGAATGCTCCCAGAAAAATTTGATGAATTGTTAGGACAAATTGGGGACAAAATAACAAAGAATGATGATACTCACATGCGAAATGCCATCCCCGCAAAGACCAAATTGATTTTTAGCTACAGGTGATTCATTTGTATCTCTAGAAGCATTGTACAGAGTAGGAAAATCGACGATTTTGAACCGATTTGGATGAAACTTGGCACATAGATAGACAATGTCCTGGATTAACACATAGGAGACTTTTTATCCCGGTTGTATGTTCCTGTGAGATAATCGAAATCCACGCGGGCGAAGCCGCGGGCAGAAGCTAGTGAACGATAAATACTAGTATTATTCTATTAGTAAATCGAGTCTAAAGAAGTCGGTTACAAACACACATACAGGTGAAGCTAATAAAAGCGTGTTAAAAAGAAAGAGTAGGTACTTACAACAGCTGTTTGGATTGAGTTTCTATATTCGGAACTTTCAGATATAAAATCCATAGGTAATACGGGCTGGTGTCCGCAACTCCACGTCAATGCGCATATTTCGCGTGATGGGTGGGAAAATCGATTATTCGATCCACCCCAGCTCCTCAAGGAAGGCCAGCAACGTCTTGGTGTTTCTGACAATCTCACGTAGGGTACCTGGGTTACCGAAGTACTTTGCCCTGTATGTGGCGAGCACTGGGCAGTTTAGTAGCACATGAGCTGCTGTCTCGTCGTCCTCCATGCAGGCCCTGCACAGCGGACTGTCTATGACTCCTATGACAAAGAGGTGTTTATTAAATGACCCGTGGCCAGTTATGGCTGCTGTAACTATACGCAGCTGCTGTTTATTTAGCCGGAGAAGCCGCTTCGTGAGGCGGCCATCAATTGCAGGGACTGCTTCCTTGGCCTGCCTACACTCACCCTGCTCTAACCATTGCTTGTGGTGTTGCTCGCTGGTGCGTTTCCTTACCAGAGTGCGTATGTACCCGAAGGGGAGTGGCACAATGGGTTCAGGTCCCACTGGTGCCATGCTCGACCCCCTCCTGGCAAGTTCGTCGGCTGCGTCGTTTCCTAACGAACCGCTGTGTCCCTTGATCCATTGAATGGTTATGTTATTATGGCTACCCACCTGGTTAAGGCGCTGGTGGCACTCGTATATTAGCCCAGAATCAACTGTGTGACTGTTTAGCGCTTGCAGGACAGCCATGCTGTCTGAGAGTATACGGATCGAGTGGTCCTTAACTTCCCTGGCCATGATGGCTGCAGCCGCCAAAGAAACACCCATGCATTCGGCCTGGAACACTGTGTTATGGACACCCAATGGTGTGGCTATGTGCATGTTGAAGTCCTCCGAGAAGATTCTAGCACCTGTACCACTACCTGTTTTGGATCCATCCGTAAAGATGCGCAGCTCTGCGGGGCGCAAACCCTCACATCGGTGATCCTCGTGGAGTTGGATCCTGCATTATAAAATCCATTTCCTTATACCAAATCAAACTGGGTTTGTAAATTTCACTGGTTCCAGCTCCGGATCGTTTTGAATTTCCACTTTATTCCTTTCTTGATGGTAAGTACTTCGCAGACTTTTGATTTTATTTTTAATTTCTTTTTCAGTCAGATTTAATTCTTCTTGTATTTTGGTGTAGGCATTGGCACGTGCTATTCTGTTTTTGTAAAGCGAGCTAGTCGCCTTCCAAAGACATTCGTATTCTTACAAATGAATAAACTGTAGGTATAGTTCTCTCATCTCCCCATCGTGCCATGTTGAATACAAAATAAACAACAAAAGAAAAACTTGACCTTAAAAAAAAAACGCGCTCCTACGGCCACAACGACTCGGCTACTGGCATGCCCGTAGCTGTCGGTCGCGTCTGTTCACACATGCCCGTTTGACAACCCTCCGCGACCCCTCCCTCAACGGGCATGCAAGTAAATCAATTGTTGTGCAATCTACTTGCTTGCCAGGTACAGGCATGCCAGTTAGCGTATACACATGACAATAGCTGGCACGTGCAAGGAGCTGGTATGCTAGTGTGCAAGCTACGGGCATGTGTATCCCCAGCTTAAGGGCGAAAATACACATGCCTGTAGCTGGTACAAAACTATGCAATTAACTGGCATGACATTGTGACTTTGATCAATCAGAAGTTGTTATGGCACACGGCATGCCAGCTACTTGCATATTTTTATACCAGCTACAGGCATGTGTTTTCGCCCTAAGCCCAAGGAACATATGCTGTGGATAACGGTGTGAGTTTCACATTTATATAATATATTTATTTATATTATTTGCGCAGATATAATGTTACTGTTTGTTTGTCCCAAATAAATAAATAAATAAACATAATGCACTGTGTCCATTCTGGGCAGCACTTGGTCCAACTCCCATATGCTACATTCAGTTCCAAACAAAACTGCAATGTTTCAGAAGAGCGTATTCGCAATGGCTCCAAAGGTTTATAATAAACTACCCAAGTGTATCAAATCAGCAGACAATAATAATGAATTTAAAAAGAAGTTATTTCTATTTCTGAACGAGAAGACATACTACTCTACTGAGGAATTCCTTAATGACCAAATATAATCTTTTTATGTGTAATTGTTTGTGAAGTATTGCTTGCTTGTTGCAATAGTGTGACTATATGTATAGGTTGACTGATATTCTAATTATGTAATCTAATGCTTTTATCTGACATTTCCTGCTATTTTAATATTGTAATCATGATTAATTATTGACATTATTACTTTATTATTATTTGTACATCATCAAGTGGTAGGACATAGAGATCATAATACAGTGTGAGTCTTTATAATGTGCACATATCGAAATGAGGGAATCTATGCTTAATTTTATCGACGGAAAAAATGTTAAAAAAAATCTAAATATTTATTTATATTTTTTATGGATTTTTAAAAAAAAATGTTTGCTTTTGTGACCCCAGTGTATACAAAACTGTGTAACTTTTAAACTAAACGATTTATCACGATGAAACAAACTCCATAATGTTTGGAAGTAATTAGGTGTCGTCATAAAATAAAAATTATGGAAAAAAAATAGCCATAATCAAATATAAAAATTTTTTTTTTGGCAAAAATCTGATTTTTTTTCATTAATTTTTACAAAAATTGTAAAATTTCTCAATAACATGCCCCCATCACCTTCTTTTTTTATAACTTTAAGTTATTCTTCATTGTATTAGGAACCTAACGGTAAAAATTGCATGTTTTTAACTCAACCCCAACATTTTTTATCAAATGTCAAAGAAAGGCCCAACGCATAGCTACGCACATTGTTTAGCAGGTAGATAAACTTTTTTTTGTTAACTTTGTTGTGAATGCGCGCGGGTCGTTTCAAAGATGGCACTCCGAACGCGGAATCGTATTGTTCTCATAAGGGTGGTTTGTTTGGGATGATAATTAATGCAAAAGAGTTCAATTGAAACCCATTTATTATTAAATACAAAATTTAATGCATCAGGTTCTCAAAATGTCCACCTCGTTGTTGTAAACACAAAGCCCCGCGAATTAGAATTTGGTGTGTCGCTCTCCTTATCATTTCGGGATCATTGCGAATATCATTCGCACAGTTTATTATGCGGTCACGCAAATCGGCCTCACTGTTGATGGGGGTACTGTAGACGCGTTGCTTCATGGTCCCCCATAGGAAATAATCAAGGGGCGTCAAATCGGGTGAACGCGCAGGCCACCCTACAGGTCCTTGCCGGCCGATCCATTTGTCATGATAATTTTCGTTTAAAAATCTTCTTACATTTGTAGCGTAATGGGCAGGACATCCGTCCATCTGAAGAAACATCCTTTGACGCACAGCCAGTGGGACATCTTCCAATAACTGAGGCATATCATCTCTCAATAGACTTAAAAATCTTTCACCAGTCAACGTTCTCGGCAATATGACTGGTCCAATCAACATGTTATCGATAAGACCAGCCCAAACATTTATCGAAAATCTTACTTGGAAAGTAGATGACCGTTTCAGTTTCGGGTTTTCACCTGCGCGGCACCATCTGTGTAAATTTCGACAGTTAGTAATACCGTCTCTAGTGAATGTCGCTTCGTCCATCCATAGTATTTTTCTTGGAAAGTTTGGGTTTGCTCTGGTTTTTCTTTGAATCCATGTGGACATCACACACCTTGGACGCCAGTCTACGTCTTCATGTAGATGTTGCACCCTTTGATAGTGATAAGGATGCAATCCTTCTTTCTTTAAAATACGCCACACTGATTTTTGGAATATTCCGTGACGAAGAGCCAGTCGTCTAGTACTTATGGATGGATCAGCAAACAAATCACTTAATACTGCTTGTTCAGTAGCCGCATCAATAATTACTTGAGGTGGCTCGCGACGATCTCTACTTGATCCAAGTCCAGTGATCGACAACCTTCTGTGAACTTCCTGGAAGTTTCGGGCAGATGGCACTGGTTGCCTGTTAGGATACGCAGCTATGTAAGCCGCGCGCGCAGCTCTGGCACTTCCTTATCCCACTCCATAATAAAAATGTATGTCGGCGATGTGTGCCGGGGAAAATTCACTTAAACGCGGCATCATGTAGCAGCGAACGAAAGTTATGAAAGTCCAGCGAACGAAAGTACCGAAACACATGTAGCAGCGGCGAATAATTCGGAGCGACAGCCAGTCTGACATCTGTCATAATTCAAGTTCCTTTGGCTGGCCCTACCTCCCCGACCTGCGCACATTCAAAAGAAAGTTTATCTACCTGCTAAACAATAGCTATGCGTTGGGCCTTTCTTTGACAGTTGATAAAAAATGTTGGGGTTGAGTTAAAAACATGCAATTTTTACCGTTAGGTTCCTAATACAATGAAGAATAACTTAAAGTTATAAAAAAAGAAGGTGATGGGGGCATGTTATTGAGAAATTTTACAATTTTTGTAAAAATTAATGAAAAAAAATCAGATTTTTGCCAAACAAAAATGTTTATTTTTAAATGTGGCTATTTTTTTTCCATGATTTTTATTTTATGACGACACCTAATTACTTCCAAACATTATAGAGTTTGTTTCATCGTGATAAATCGTTTAGTTTAAAAGTTACAGTTTTGTATACACTGGGGTCACAAAAGCAAACAATTTTTTTTAAAAATCCATAAAAAATATGAATAAATATTTAGATTTTTTTTAACATTTTTTCCGTCGATAAAATTAAGCATAGATTCCCTCATTTCGATATGTGCACATTATAAAGACTCACACTGTATACATGACTGTAACATCTATTGTAACCTATGTTCACAAATATATAAATTAAATTGAATATATTGATGGTCAATATCCTTTCAACTAATTAGCAGCTAATTTTTTGTGTTATCAAAATGAAAATCCCTGATGGTAGCCATGCCAGTGTCAGTCACACACCTAAGTTACTCTGTGTAACATCAGATATCTGCCAGTGAAAGTCCCGTTAAAATCGGTCAAGCCATATCAAAGATTAGCCGGAACAAACAGACAGACAAAAATTTTAAAAATTGCTTTTTTGCTATAAGTACTGTATATACTTTCTTATGCATTTTAAAAAAGTTGTTATTTTGACATTACAAACAGACACTTCAAGTTTATTTATTTGTATAGATTTACTATATTTCATAAGACTATCTTGTATCATGAAGTAGCTTCTTCAGCTGCTGACGTAATTTCTTCATTTTTCTCCTTATCTTCCATGTCATCATCTTCACAGCTGGAGCCTGACCGTGATGATGCATTCTGCTTATTTTCTAATTTTGGCTTCTTTCCTTTCAATTTAGCATTTTTCTTTTTCTTTAGCCTCTTGGCTCGTTTTTTTGCTGTCCTCTCGGCAGCTGCTTGCCGATTCTCTTCTATTCGGTTATGATATTCATCTTCAAGTTTTTCCTGAAAAAGTTGCAAAATGACAGCCTATAAAGAAGATGACTGTCCATATCTTTGGTTGGGCCAATCATAAGAATTCAAAATTTTAGATAGGTATAGTATTTTATTTAATTAAAAATGCACGAAATTACAGCATAAAATGTTAATAATGTGAAATAAACATGAACTCAGTGTCAATAAGAAATATAAGATTTATAACCTCTTTGCTGCACATTTTATTACACCACAGTAGATCTAAGTTCATCCAATTTGTTTTTTCCTAGATCAGTATAAAATTGCTAAATCAGCCCATAACCCACTGCTGGGACATAGGCCCTCTCTATGTGAGAGGGAGTAAGATAACATTGGCTATGACCCATTTACCTTTTCACTTTTCTCTTGGATGAACTTCTGCCTCGCGTATTCTTTTCGCCTGAGATGACGGTAGACATGAAATTCTCCCGATCCCGCGCCAGCACTCGAACCCATAACATTGCGGACAAAGTCAGGTGGTGCAGCTAATGATTTTGATTTTGGCGGTTCTGGGATCACCACTGGCTTATCCTGATAATTAAATACCTAAATGTGAGTTTTGGAACAGAATTCGTAACATTTGGTCCCTATTCCGTGATTTGGAGTAGTTCGTACTCACTGGATTTTTCATCAGTTTTTCTAATTTTAGCCTTTGTAAATCAGTGGCATTTCTAATCACTATGGGCTTCTTTTCCGATTTAGATTCTGTATCACTCATTTTTGGATCAGAAATAAAATTATGAACACAAAAACGAAGAGATACAAAATCTAAACAAGTAACAAAATAAACACAAGACCTGACAAGCACAGAACCACTTGCCCACTTGCCCTATAGACACATCACATATACACTTTAGTTTATACACAGAACACTAATACTCCTCTGACAAAGCGATGTCTATGGTCAGTGACCGTGACAAAGACTACAAACAAGCAGTGACTCAGTGAGTACTACCTAATCTGTGGACTCAGTGCCTCCGCTAGGAGTATATGTGTTCTGTGCTCAGTACTATATAGACTAATACACGTCAGGTTTCGTTTCCGATTGTCTGATCAGACTATCGGATTGTATTTACTTGATATACGTCCGATTTTTACGTCAGGCTTTTTCTGTACTCAGTCGTTCCGTTCCCGAACTATCATCCCGAGTGATTGGGTACAGAGCAAAAAGAAAAGATGGAAGAATTACTGTTACTTATTACCCGACTGCGGCGAAGCCAAGAAATGAGAGAGAGAGGAGGGTTATGTGTTTGACCTTTATGTATGTACATATCTATGTATGTATGTATGTCCGTCCCTATATTCTCTCGTAACTACTAAACGGCTGAACCGATTTTGATGAATGTGGTGTTGATTCGTCTTTATTGCGCGTGTGTCACTGGATATATAAAAGGCATATTCTTAAATTTAATGATGAAGACCTATGCATGAGATTGTTTGGAGATAAAATAGGTTATCTTGTTTCCAGCTTTTTTAAAGTTCACTTTTTGCGCAGTCGGGTTTATAGATTTTTTTAAATTTACTTTTTCTATTATACCAGCACTCTGCCCGCGACTTCAACCGCGTGAATTTCGTATTTTCTATAAAATTTAACCGGTAGTTTTGGAAAACTAAATATTAAGATCCTTTTACTTATTATTACATACATAAACTCACGCCTTCTCACCTTAACTTATTATTAATTTATTTTGAGGTCGAAAGGGGTTGATTTTTTAAAAATCTTCAATCATGTGTTTCATGATTTAATGTTTAGGTTACTTTGACTTAATCCAGACAGACATGCAGTAAAATACTCCCCCAAAAACTTAATTAGGTACCCCTTTTGCTGGTCGATTTTCGAAAAACCCAAAAAATTGTCTATTTTTTTTTACAACAATATTAATACCGTTATTCGAGGTAACCATTAGGAGCGCTTTAAAATTCTTCCATTGGTTAAATAAATTATTAAATAATCTGTTTGTTTGCAAACTTAGCAGTGTTTTTATTATTATTATAGCAGTTTTTCACGTTGTAGTAACTTGAGTGGGTGAAAAGTGCGCATAAAAATGAATAAAGGTAAGACATTATTTATATACCGCGGTATCGTAATGCTACGGAGTTCTTGTCTGTACTGTACATCTGTAACCTACTTGTCATAACACCAGGTGCGTAGGCTAAACTAATATTATAAAGAAGGATTTGATTGTTTGTTTGTAATGGATAGACTTAAAAAAATACTAAACCGATTTTGATGAAATTTGGCAAGGAGATAGATTGAACCCTAAGGAGTAACACAGACTAAGTGTGAGTCGGACCTCGACGGGGCGAAGCCGTGGATCATTTTTGCTTAAATCGGTCCAATTTAGTAGTTTTAAAAATTATTATATTATGAATGGATTTGCTGCTTTCGAAACGGAATTCCGACTGTGTGTGGCCGGTCTAAGACTACTACTTACTTATCAATCAACGTTGAGTCGAATTCACCTGATTTTTTCTGGAAAGTTCCGGTTTTTAACCCCTAGTTTCACCTTGTGAAGGACAAACTCATTTATACTGTAGGTACTTTCCGGCGAATTTTGTTCATCTGTAGTTTCATTTGTGCGCTGAAATTACGGAATTATTATCAAGTAAGTAGGCTTTTTCATACTTCAAAAATTATAAATAGCCTTAGTTTTGATATCATTCTAAGGTATGTCGGTATTTTCTGTAAAAAATAATGAAAATGCCAATTTTATGTAACCTTTTTGCTTGAATTCTTGTATACGTCAGATGTTTTAGTTAACTATTTATTAATTTAACATTTTGTTAATTTAACTTGTATGGTCACTGATGATTAATATCATAACTAGATATTTATATTGATTTTTATACTAAAACTAACATAAGTACTCAACCTATAGTTGACCTTGCCACCTATTCATGAACAAATTGGGGTAGGTAATGGTCCATTGAATATTTAATTATTTCAAAATATTTGAACAATAAATTTATACTGTAATCAGAAAATTGTTTGTTTTCATGTCCAGAATGCCGATTAAATCCATCAAAGCTCGTCAAATCTTCGACTCCCGTGGTAACCCCACTGTAGAGGTTGACCTGGTATGTATAATCAATTATATTATAGAATATCATTTTGTTTCCTTCCTATAAATAAATATCTGACGATTTCAAACCACAAATTATTGTAGGTACTTAAGTTGATACATATTCTAATTACAAAACTAACACCTGCTTTTATTGGTAAAGAATTTTATGTAATCAGACTAAAAACTTCTTATGAAGAACCTGAGGCAAACAAAATGTCCTAGAATGAATTTTATTGTATTATTTTCTGTAGGTAACAGAGTTGGGCCTGTTCCGCGCGGCTGTCCCATCTGGTGCCTCCACTGGTGTCCACGAGGCTCTAGAGCTGAGAGACAATGTCAAGGGCCAGTACCATGGAAAGGGTGTTCTCACTGCCATCAAGAACATCAATGAAAGCATTGCCCCTGAGCTGCTCAAACAGAACCTTGAAGTCACCCAGCAGAAAGAGGTATGTGCATAAAATTATTTTAACCTTCACTTTGACCTTAATAGTTCAAGATCACACACAAGGCTATTTCATCTGTATTTATTTGGGGTACTTGTATTAGGTATATACATATATATTTTTTAAGGTTGTTATAATTATTTACTTTTACTTTTCTTTTTTTGTTACTGTAATATTTAAAGTTTGCCAAGGTTTAGTTGGTTATATATAGCTAAAGGATACCCCATGTGATTCTTTTATTTTATACACTACCACCTACATTTACTAAAATAATCTTGCTAGAGAATTACCAATTATTGTTCCAATAATTTTTTTTTGCGAAGTTTTGTATGTCAATGAGGCAATGGATTCAGGATTAATCAGTAAAAACTGCAAATATTATGATTACTTAATTTTGTTTGTTAGTAACAAATACATTAATTTACCTTGGTGACTATGTATGTAATTGATACTCAAAACAGTTCAGAAACAAACAAAGCAAACACAACAAACAAATTTAGATAAAACTTACTTATCTCATAGCTAACTCCTATGACACATACATACCACACGTCATTATGATTCAATCCACCTTTTGTACTATATCTTAAATAAAAAGTTGAATAAAATGAAATCAAATTAATGTTGTTAATGGGAAAAGATTTCCCGGACCTACAGTAAAAATGGGAGTCCCGCAGGGCTCAATTCATGGTCCTTTCTTGTTTCTTATTTATATTAACGACCTGCCTTACCTCGTAAAAGACGATCATGATATAGTGTTGTTTGCGGATGACACTTCACTTTTGTTTAAACTTAAACGTCAGCAGCTGGTTACTGACGATGTAAATAGCGCGATCTCAAAAGTAGTTCACTGGTTCAATGTAAATAATTTACTTCTCAATGAAAAAAAAACCAAATGCCTTAAGTTTACGCTGCCTCACGTTAGGCAGGTGAAAACTAAGGTGTTGATAAAGGGCGAAGAATTGAATCCTGAAGATAGCACAGTATTCTTGGGCTTAACTTTGGATGCTAAGCTTCAGTGGGGCTCACATATAGATAAATGGTCAAAAAAGCTAAGCTCTGCAGCATACGCTGTTAGAAAAATTCGTAATTTAACTGACATAGAGACAGCCCGTTTAGTGTACTTTAGCTATTTTCATAGTGTAATGTCATACGGTATTCTGTTGTGGGGAAATGCCGCCGACATTCAGACTATCTTTGTTTTGCAGAAAAGAGCTGTTCAATCAATTTATAAGTTAAGTCCAAGACACTCTCTCAGAGAGAAATTTAAGGAGATTAATATAATGACTGTGCCTTCTCAGTATATTTTTGAAAATCTTTTATACAAGGTGGAACAGGAGGATTGACATTCCTTTAAACCACGTAAAGAGAATCATGTTCTTTACCCGTATACAAAAAATCAATCAAATCCAATGAATACTTTAGCCCCAGGAAATTATTTTTCATTTTCTTATTTTTCAACATGATGTAGCTCTGAGTCCGTAATAATTGGTAAACATTGCCGCCGCCGCGCCCCGCACCCCGGACCGCACCGTCGGTCAGTGACTTTGCGTAGATATAGCGTGTATACTTTTTATGCCGTTGATTCTGCTATTTATTTTGTTTGAAAACTGCAATTTTTTAATTTTCCATTAACTACTAATCTTCGAGTTTTAAAATGTTTCGATGGATTAGTACTGTGCTCGTTTTCATTTAATGTCGTACATCCAGAAACACGTTGTATGCCCATAAAAATATAAAACTGTTTAAAAAATACAGTGATATCCATAATATGAACACTAGGAACAAACACAAATTTGTTGTACCTACAACAAGGCTCAAGAAAATAGGTGGCTCGTTCAGATGTCAATGTATACGTTTTTATAATAAACTTCCAAGCCCCGTTCAAGATCTGAGCCTTAATAAATTCAAATCATTTATTAAACGTAAGTTGTGCCAGAAAGGCTTTTATACCGTTAAAGATTACATTGATGACAAAAAGGCGTGGGATTGAGCTGCTCCAACAAATTTTTTTTTAATATACATACTGATTTTTTTTGTTCTTTTCTTTTTGCTATTTTTTTTTCTTATACAGGATAATTTTAAAAGGAGTGCGGATATTTTAGGAGGTAATCAGGTGCATAAAACTGAACAACTTTCCCCAAGAAACATACGTCGAAATCTAAAAAATAAAATTCAACTTCTCATACAAAAGTAAGTCACTTGACCAGTCACTTTATATGAAAAGTCGATTTTCAATTTTAAGATTTCGACCTATGTTCCTTGGGGAAAGTTGTCCAGTTTTATGCACCTGATTACCTCCTGAAATATTCGCACTCCTTTTAAAATTATCCTGTACACACATTGTCATTGATGAATTATATATATACAATGACATGAATATTTACTTTGTAAAATGTAATATTATTTTAATTACTGTGAATGTGAAGACTATGTGGGTCCTTGTTTTTTTTTTTTTTTTTTTTTTTTTTTTTTTTTCTCAGATTTAATCATAGTTTGCCAGTTTGAGTAAATTATGCGGTCTACCCAAATGTCCTTTCTTTGGTATTGTTCGTCGAATCGTTGAGCTCCTTAACTTTTATGTTGAGCTGTACGATTACTGACAGATGCTTGCACTGACTGGACAGGTCCACTCAATCTGTGTGGTTCTTTCCTCAAAAGACCATTTCAGACACAAACCTACATGGTCTTCACATGATCTGACCAAGATTATGTCTGGACTTTAAAAGAGACTGTGACCTCTGAGTTGGTTTCGGCCTTTCTTCTCAGAGTAGTCAGATAGGAAACGCCGGCCTCATCTAGTTTAAAAATAAAAAAATGTTTGACATGTAAAAGTGTTTGTATAAACCTATTTACTTACAGAAATAAAATCATTTATCATTTATCAAAATGATTGTTAACAGATTGACCAGTTCATGTTGAAGTTGGATGGCACTGAAAACAAGTCAAAGCTGGGTGCTAATGCCATCCTCGGCGTATCTTTGGCCGTCGCCAAGGCCGGAGCTGCTAAGAAGGGCGTGCCTCTGTACAAGCACTTGGCTGACTTGGCTGGCAACGCCGACATCGTGCTGCCGGTACCTGCCTTCAACGTCATCAACGGTGGCTCCCACGCCGGCAACAAGTTGGCCATGCAAGAGTTCATGATCCTGCCTACAGGTTATTTTATTATTGTATATTTATACCCTCTGTCTCTGGAAAGTCGCAAGGATTATGTGAAATCCTATTATAATAATACAAGCCTGTTATTGTCTTGTCCCACAGCAGAGCAAAGGCCTTTTCTCATACACAGAAGGCACAAGCGTTGATCACTGAGCTTGCTCAAAACGGCTTTGCGACTTCAGACTTATATTGACTATATAGAGGCATGAGGAACAGGGTGTAAAGTTCACTCATCCTCCATAGAAAAGGGAGGATCCTCCGACCAGACGGGGTTTTGTCTGGTGGGCTACTGCCCGACGGTTGATGTCGGGATGTTGTATATATGCTAGTCGCGCGGTAAACTCTGATTGCGCGATGCAGGATTTTGCGTGACGTCAGTGTGACGCGTTCCATTGTGGCGATGTAGATATGCCGCCACAACTATAAGTCCAGGTTTCCTCACAATGTTTTTCTTTCACCAATTTCGGTAATATTTAAGATAAATTCAGAAAGTACATATGAATAGAAAAAGTCACATTTGTACTTGTCCAGATTTGAAACCACAACGTCTTGTATGAGAGGCTAGACCTTAGCCACTGTGCCACCACAACACATTCGCGAGACTAGCACCAAGGCGTATTATCACTCACTATAGCAGTCTTCAATACAGTCTACAAAATAAATTCACTGAAGTTTAAAAACTATATTAATTAATAGCTTTAAAAACATTTAATCTTTTACCTAGGCGCTACTTCATTCAGCGAGGCGATGCGCATGGGTTCCGAGGTGTACCACCACTTGAAGAAGATCATTAAGGAGAAGTTTGGCCTGGACTCCACCGCTGTTGGTGATGAGGGTGGATTCGCTCCCAATATCCAGAACAACAAGGATGCTCTCTTCCTCATTCAAGATGCCATCCAGCAAGCTGGTTACACTGGCAAGGTTAGTATGTCTTCTTTAACTTAACACCTATAATCTCATTGTTCAGCACCTTAGACCCCTCTATTCAGAATTCCATGAGCTGTTAATGTGTTGGAGCTTCACTAACACCTTGAATAGATCAATCTCAGAAAGTGATGTTCAATGTGTATGGCTTTAATTCACACTATGTAAACTCGCCCCTTTGTATAAAAATATAATCACAGCTCAGTAGCAACTACTGCACCATTACTAACAAAGTTAAATTATAATCACAACCTTAGTTTTAAAAGTTAATTTCTGTTTTAGATTGAAATTGGAATGGACGTCGCGGCATCTGAATTCTTCAAGAATGACACCTATGATCTTGACTTCAAGAACCCTAAGTCTAACCCTGCTGACTTCCTGTCTTCTGAGAAGCTGGCCGAGGTGTACCTGGACTTCATCAAGGACTTCCCCATGGTATCCATCGAGGACCCCTTCGACCAGGACGACTGGGCCGCGTGGGCCAACCTCACCTCCCGCACACCCATCCAGATCGTCGGAGATGATCTTACAGTGAGTACTTGCAGCAGGTTTTAAGACTGGAACTGTATCCTCACCCAATCATTATCTGCCGCCATCCCAATTTATTTGGGGTTGGTGTAGTACCTCATATTTCTTCCAAACATCTGCAGCCTCAGGCCTCACTAAAAACCATTTTGAAAGCTAACTGGGAACAAAAGAGGCCAACCACCTGTCCATCAGATGATTGACCTTTAGACCACCTCAGTCATATTTATACAACTGAGAACCTATGTTCGTTTTTTGTTTTTCATTGCACGACCCTATTTGTCGATTTATGAGCTGTGCGCTGGGGGCACGGCAATTGATATAAAACGCAGCAATATAAGCAGTCATTAGGTTAAAAATACATCATATTAAGATATTTTTGTGGTTTTCAGGTGACAAACCCCAAGCGTATTGCCACAGCTGTTGAGAAGAAAGCTTGCAACTGCTTGCTCTTGAAAGTAAACCAAATCGGAAGTGTTACTGAATCCATTGACGCTCACTTGTTGGCCAAAAAGAATGGATGGGGCACCATGGTTTCTCACAGGTATTTTATGATTTGTATAAAAAATAATAAAAAGGCTGAAAAATATAATTGTCTTCTTTTACATACACTAGTATTCGTTGGTTGATATTATAATGGGCTTTTTATATCCAGGTCCGGAGAGACTGAAGACACGTTCATTGCTGATCTTGTCGTGGGTCTGTCGACTGGTCAGATCAAGACCGGCGCGCCGTGCCGCTCCGAGCGTCTCGCCAAGTACAACCAGATCCTCCGCATTGAAGAGGAACTCGGCGCTGGCGCCAAATACGCCGGCAAGAACTTCCGCAAGCCTGTTTAAATGTATAAAGACGTAAAAGAGCATATTCAACAAAGAACACAATATTATTGCTATCGACCGCAATGACTGAAATGTATATGCTCTTGGATACAGCATTTTAATCCTCTGTAGTGTGATATACATAATGTAACAAACTGAGCAAATTACAGCACATTTTTTTTTCAAAAAGTACCTTATTTATAAGAGATTACTGATTACTGGGTGTAGTGTGAGTACTAGTGTCGAATGTATGATGCTATTTATTTAAATTTTAAGGATTAATTTTATGTTTTAAAATTAATTGATATCAATGCGTAAGTTCAATAAATGATGATGTTATTGTATTTGAGTGCTTTGATTCGAGTTTCCTGTTAGGCAATACAGAGAAGCTAAAAATGTTTCAGGTTCTGTTATTTTACACCAATTATTAATAAATTCTGCATATCGTTCCTGTAGAGCGAAAAGTATGTACATAAAATATAAACTTTATTTTATTTCCTTTAAAATAAAGCTAAGAACATAAAGGTATGTACAAGAACAACGTGATATTTTTTAAACCACAACTTTACAGGAGAGCAATTTTAAACATTTAAGCGTTGATAAATTCTAAAATATTGATAATTTTACTATAGGAAAACAATTAAATTGTTGCGGTAATTAATGTAATTTCTGAAAATATGCAAAAAAAAACTCAGTTCAATATGAAATAAGTAAAAAAACTGATTTAAAAAAACACAGACACACATACGTCACAAAATGCTTGTAACTTATTGATATATCACATTGAAGATGTTAAATTTAGGTGTAAGGCTGTGTGATAAGTTAAATAAAACACACTATCAAAATAAAGATCTTGTATTTAGAAAATACAAATTTACGAAAACAATGGCTTACTTACACCATGAAATTAGTTAAGGCACAATAATCAACAAGAGATCAATCAATCACATAGTACTTAGTACTCGCTTTAATTAAAATTATAAGGTAATTAAAAATTACTTTCATACAAATAAAAAAATCAAAAAGTTAACTGTATTTAAAGTTATCTAATAGTAATTAACGTCTTATTTCTTTCTAACACAATTATGGCACCCAGTTTTATAGTACTTAGAAATTCAAAATAGGAACATTGCTATCACCCTTCATAAACATAGAATCACAAATTCTCTTAATTAATACTAATAAAAACTACCATTTTAAATATAGCAATTAAATGTTTCTAAAAAATACACATTCAAAAAATCTTTATATTTAATCAGTCTTATTACAACGATTCGTAAAATGGCTTGTGGTATCTAGGAATGAGGTTTTTATTGACCAAATCCATGAGATCAGCTTTTTTTCTCTCTGCAAGTCCAGGTTTTTGAAGATAGGCCTTTTGCAAATCTAAATTAATGCTTTGGTTAATACGATTTCTCTTTTTTTTCACCACTATAGCTTTCTTGAATAATTCGTCAGCGTATGATTCTTTGAAAAATATGGCATCGGGATCAGAGCTCTGAACTTTTATCATCTTCAGTCCAGCCAGTTTCACAGTATTATTGTCTTCATCTTTCATTATTGCAAAGTTCATTTGACTGCATATACTTTTCCAATCAAAAAAATCATCGAAGCACATTTCATTAACATGAAATGGCTCGCTTTTTTTCCGTGCCGCCTTTATAGCCCCGATAAATGCGTCAGGTGTATACATTGGTCCTGATCTCAGTTGCCTTTTAACTTCTCTTTCTATTTGAGAGTGAGCTGAATCGCCCTCGTTCTGCGTATTTCCTTTAACGAGGTATTTGTGTGTTATTGATCTGAGATTTGGCAGAGTTTTGACTGCGTAAGTGTACATTGAGATCATAAACTTATTTTTTTGCTGTCCGGCACAATTGTCTGTATAAAAGACAACATCGAGGTCTTCAGCCGTTGCGGAAATTTTTTCCAGGTATTTGTAAACACAGGTAGCTATTTCGTTGACACCTCTATTGGCGTTAGACTCATCCCATACATAACTCTCAACTGAATTATTTTGTAAGTTATAAATTGTTAAATTAAGTACATTAAGTTTGGACTTGTAGTAAAAAACTGAGACGTCTCCTTTGGGGCATTGGAACACTGCTTGAAGATCATAGACCGCTACTAAAATATTTTTGTTGTTCTTATCTTTTTCTTTTTCAATACGAGACAAATTCTTTTCCCTAAGATGTAATTCATAATCTTGTTTCTTAGATTCTTTCTCTTTATCTGTGATGTTTTTATAAGCTTCGCATATATCGCATAAATCCTTTTTAGGAGTGAAAAACGAAATGTTAAAATCTTGTGTGAAAATACGATAAAATGTAATGTAGGTTCCATATGGGACGTTTTGGGATTTGCATTTTTCCACATAATCTCTATGAAGATCTGTGACAGCTTTGCTACCATCAATATAATTTCGTTTTGAGTTAGCCCGGATGTAATGTGGCTCAATCTTCGGTATAGACTCAATAAACAATTTTATGCCATTTTTAATGCTTTCGTCCACTGCATAATGGTTTGAATGAGTACCTCGGTTATCTTTCATGGAAGAAATATTAGTGTTGCTATTTTTCTTTTTCAAAGCAGTCTCTATGGGTCGATTATTAATCCCCAAAGTATTTTTGAAGAATAATTTACAAACTTGTTTTTTCACCCGAAATAGTCAAAAAGAAAGCGTTGTTGTTGTTTCGAATAGTTGCAACATTTCCATCCGAATCAACTTTAACGTAACGTTGTTTTGGGATGACTATGTCTACGCTATTAGCAATAAACGTCCATTGTTTTTCTATTGCACCTAAGCTCCAATAGTCATTTAAAATGGTCTGTCTTTGCTCCTCTGTAAATTTAAACCCACATTTAAATTTACATTTATCTTTACAAGAAGGTTTCAATTCACGACTTGGCATGTTTTTTTTTGATTTGGTAGATTGATAAGGCTTCCCACTATTTCTCAGTCGTTTAGCTACATTGACTTTCCAGTTTGCTTCATTTAGTCTTCTTTTTTTACCAGTTTTAGTTGGACTAGAATTATACACTATTGGACTTACAGCATTTCCGTTACTTACGTTTTCAATCGCAGAAGATTCACTGTTCTCTATTACACCGAGATCGTTGAATACCATAGCATGTTCGTTTGTAGATGAAAGTGGTTCCTCGTAGTTTTCAATGTTTATTGAAACCATATTAGATGTTACCAAATTTTGATCATCTGAAATGTTATTATAGTTGGTAGTGATATTTTGTTCCACGTCAGTATCAGAAGAATACTCAGCACGTTTTGTTGGTTGGTCTTCATAATCAGGATCCTTTACTGAGTCGTCGCTGTCTGAAACGTTATAAATGCAATCAATTTCTTGAAGTGTAGTGGTGTGGTATTGGTTTGATCAATTACCCTCAAATTTTGTGAGAATAGTGGGATATAAATTAACTTACCTTGATACATAGATGGGCCACTGCTTGAAGAACTGCTAGAACTCGAAGAACTGCTAGAACTACAGGAACCGCTGCTACTAGTCGAATTACTAAGAGGTCGGATGGAATCTACTGCGATGTTTTTGTCTACAAAGAGGATTGAAATAATGAAATTATAGGAACATAACTAGAAAAAAAAATATCAGTACAAGTAAAAAAATACCTTCTGTTGATGTCTGCAATGTATTGGTCGAGCTTTTGGCATTTTCATTCTCGTCTTGTGTTAAAATATCTATCTGAGAGTTTGAATCACTTAGTTGTACACTTAAATTACTTTTAACACCTGTAGCTAATTGAACTAACATCCTAGATCGTGATGCCATCTGAAAAACAAATTCGTAAAAGTTACTTTATCTTAGCATGTATAATGTAACATTTTAGCATAATATAAACGCAAACTTAAAGGTTTTCAAAAATAATGATATAAAATAAAATAACCCATAGTATTTGAAAACGATTCATCAACAACATGGTTACATTCAAAGATATCACAAAGAAAACTTATAACTTTTTCATCAATAATGTGACAATATTCATTATCTCAATTTCAATACTCACGAGTTTTACAACAAAAACGAGTTAAATAACTAATATCACATTATTCAAGTTAAAGTAAACAACAACAAGAAACATACCTTTGCACTAAAAACGTGGTATACTCGTGATGCCACGTTTTTTGTGAAAAGCAGGAGCACTTCACCCGTTGCGCGTGCGGGGCAAACTAACGCGTCGCGTTGTCGAAGTCGTGCGCCACACCGAAAGAGACAACGTGATAACGCCATTTGCCACGGTGGTGTCGTCTCTTTCACTCCTCGAACATTCATTTTTAAAATGCCGCGTTTTTGTAGAAAATAAAATTCGACATCGCGGTTTTGAATATCAAATAATAGAAAAAAACGTTTTTATGAGATGTCACGTTGCTCTTGTAAAGAGGCGATATTTTCAAATTCGCATTAACTCAAAACAGGGTTTTACGACAGGGTTTTTAATTACTCTTTGCTCTACGGGGACGATATGCACGCAGTGCAAAAGTGTAGGAGAAACTATAGATAGATGCTGGTAAAAAGATTGGATTTTTACCCTCTCAGTCTCTGAAATCTGACGAACTGCTTGTTCTGCTGATGTCTCTCAAATAAAGCAATAAATGCGAAGCTATTTTTTTAATATTTCAAGCCGTGCTATAGAGATAGCTAAAAAGCCAAGTGATCCATCTTACATTTTGGCCAAAATTGAGTTATGTGCATTTTGGCTTGTATGAAACTATTGTCGATGTTAAAAAAAAACAACTACATTAGGTAAGTAGTTATTACAATGTCCCAGATCCCTAGTTCAAATACAATACATATTATAATAAAATAGTAACGAAGAGTTTTTGTCCGTTTGTATACCTACATTATGTTCCGGATTGGCGCAAAAAAAGGCTGAACGGATTTGGATGAAATTTGGCACACAGTTTATAACATGATAGGTTACCTACTTTTAATTTCGGTAGTACCTACGTACCCGTTACGTGGGATATTTTCCGAACTCCACGCGGGCGAAGCCGCGGGCAAAACCTAGAATGTTACCTAGCTACTTCATTGAAAAGAACATCAGCTGTAGGTACTGATAACAAATGTTTGTTAAGTACTACTGTACCTACCAATCGTTCAATAAACAGTTGATACTTTTTCTAAATACCTATATCTTGAGTTCTTGACTAGTTACTGAAACAACACAGATGGCACTCCATTGGTTGCGTAGACGCACGCACGACATGGGTGTGACTACAGCATGACTCGTAATAATTTACGGCTAACTTGTCTGTACCATCACACCTTTGACAAACCCCTTATAAATTATGTAGGTACCTCTACCTATATGACATTAATATAGGTTGTAATTCATATTCCATGCTAAATAATAATTATAGCCTAGGTATGGTAAGTCCAATGCTATAATACACCAATGCTACTAGGCTGCGGCGAAAGCAGCACTTATTACGAACTAGGGTAGTTATATACCTAAAAGTACGGACAGCTCGACTGTAATCAATTAATCATCAAATAACCTGCAAACACGCGCACCTTACGTGCTTGTGACGTCACGTCATGCTCATGCCGTGTAGCCGGTTTACCAAAGAATCTCTATTAGACAGTACTTACTTACATGATCGACGCGTGCAGCGTTTATCGTGTATTTTACGATACTAAACAAGCAAACCGTTAATAAACAAAAGTGCTCATTAATAATCACTAATAAGTTGCACGAGTTTAACAGTGGTTAGTCTAGATAATACATTGGTTTTGAATACTACTTTCAACAATGGCTCTAAACAAAGAAGATCTTCGCATTGTGACTTATATGTGTCCATCTCATCCGGTACAGTTATACGAGTTGATATTGGAGTTACTAGAAGATGCCTTGGGTTGCTATGCAACTTTGCAATATGAAAGCAGAAGCCCAGGACCATTATCAGATCGTCCTGATCCTTTTTATACTGACAAGGCCGATTTGGGTAAGAGAATAACTTTTATGTAGACAAGTGTAGACACAACTACCTCCATTTCCATTTTCTATAAGTTCTTAAATATTTTTGTGAAAACTTATAATTTTACTTATATTTTTGTGGACTTAGTAATATGCAATATTCTTGACAGCAGCAGCATGAAATATTTGCATTTAAATAACTTAGGTACCCATAATTATATTTCTATGAACTTACCACAAGTCGGGTACTTAGCTACGTAGTTACAGTAGGCAAATAAATTGTGGAAGAGTATATAGTTATAAATATATTATTATTACCTATATACCTATATATTATTGTAATTTAAACTAGGGTACCTACCATGGTCAACAGTGGATCACTGTTTTTTACGCATTATAAAAACTAATAGTCAGAATTGTACGAAAAATTGCCAGAGGATCGTATGGTTATTAATCTTTGCAATATTATTGGCCTTTCTGACAATCAGCGTACAATAAAAAGAAAGATGATACGAAAGATGTCTACTTTTTAGGCTTCCGTAATCAAGAAAGGACCCTTATAGTTTCGCCATGTCCGTCCGTCTGCAGCTTAGCTCAGAGACTCTTAGTACCAGAAAGCTATAATTTGGCATGGATATACATATTAATCACGCCGATGAAGTGCTAAAATAAAATCATTAAAAAAATTTTTTCTTAGGGTACCTCCTGTACACGTAAAGTGGGGTGTTTTTTTTTTCTCGTCTACCCTATGGTGTGGGGTATTGTTTGATAGGTGTTTCAAAAATATTGCGGGTTTATAGAAACAATTTTTCGGTTAAAAGATCCGTTTTTGAAATATTAACCGATTCGTTGCGGATGGCACGCTAGGCGTGCCATCGATTTTTTTTCTGGGTGGCGTATGACACGCGGGTCATATCATTTTTAAAATTGTTATACCTCGCTCATATTGCATTTTGGAAGATGTATCCAGCGCCAAATATTCATTATTTTGCAAGTAGTTCATGCCTACAACCTTCGTTTCTGGATATTTTGTGAATTTGAATTTTTTAGGGGTTGACAACCTTGTTTATAAATAACAAATATGTAAATAATAGCACTCATCGCGATCGCTCACGAACTATTTCGATTTAATTGTAAAAAAAGGAAAATAATTTCTACGTTACATACGGGGTGTAAAAAGACACATCACATGTCATACCCGTTAACTACGCATACCTACTACCCATCAAACTAAGTAACATATGGCCAGTGGAGGTACCTGCATAGAAGCCAAAAAGCCGGGCTTTCCCTAATAAAATCATAAATTAATAACAACAAACGTAAGCATAACTATAAAAAATATATTTTAAAAAAACCAAGTCAATGACCTCGAACTCAACATTCATGTCATGGGAATTTAAAAAAATCGAATTCCGCGTAATCTGCCGCGCGCACTAGGCTAGGTGGCCACATCTACGCACTCATTGAACTCAATCATTCATAGGTAATCTTAAGAATAAAATTTAAATTCCGCGCTCTGTTGCCAAACCTACGCTACACTACACGCCAATGTCGCTCTTAACGCTATACAATGCGAACAAATGTGCCTTCTCGCTCACACTCGTCGGGGCTTTGAAGGGGGCTTTTGTATCTTTCTTTGTCTAGCAGTTTTCGCCTACAAATTGCTATAGAAACGTTTACATTTGTTGACATATTGGTAAGTATGTACCACGTAAGTACTTATACGCAGATTTCTATGAATTCTAAAGCCAGGCTCTCAGTTCTCTCTCCTCTTCTCTTTTCTATTTTCATTAACTCTGTCACCAGAGTCATCGCTTCCCACTTCCATCTCTATGCTGACGATCTGCAGCTTTACAATCACTTCTTGAGGCAAGATGCGGCAGCAGCCGTGTCTGCCATAAACAGTGACCTGGATTTGATTGGCGAGTGGTCGCGGTCCTTTGGACTGCAAATCAACCCTAAGAAATCCCAGGCTATAATCATCGGCGGAAGGTATATGCGGAATAGGCTCGATGTCGCGTCGCTGTCTCCACTCTGTCTGAATGGAGTTCAGATAGAATACGCAAATACGGTTAAAAACCTGGGGGTGACCATGGACCCTTACCTATCGTGGACTGCCCAAGTTGCTCAAGTCAGTCGCAAAGTGCACTACACGTTCCATACGTTAAAATGCCTCCAGAGCTTCTTGCCCTTGAATACCAGAATCTCCCTTGCCCAAACTCTCATCCAGCCCATTATTGACTACGCTGATGCCTGTTACTTGGATGCCACAGAGGAGCTCTTAAATAAACTTGAGCGTTTGCAAAATATATGTACTCGTTTTATTTTTAATCTTAAAAAGTATGATCACGTTTCTTACTTTCGCAAGATACTCAAGTGGCTCCCTATTCGACTTCGCAGGAACTCTCGGATATTGTGTCTGCTATTTAACGTCCTTCACAATCCTAAAATGCCATCCTACCTGCGGGAACTCTTTTCCTACGCTCGTCCTTCTGATGCTCCTTGCAGGTCACATCTTAGAAATCTCCTTAAATCCCCTCCCCACTCAACCGACTTCTACTCCTACTCCTTCACCGTGCATGCGGTTCGGTTATGGAATTCACTTCCGCCTGATATTAGGGACTGCCAATCTGTTGCAGTGTTTAAAAGAAGAGTGAAAGAACACTATCTCTCCACCTCGTCATAGCTATTAGTATTTATTATGTTATGTTTCATTATAATTGTATATTTTTTTGTGATATTTATTTTGGTAGTATAATGTATGTATTTGTATGTACTCATATTTTATGTTTATATATATATTTGTTTATATTCATATTAGTGTATCGTTTGTGATTTTATGTATTTTGTTTTCTCTTTTACTCTTACACACGTTGTCTACATCTCTTTATCTACTTTCCTATCGCAGGTATGCTGGAAGAGATTTCTTTAGAAATAAGCATCACCTTTGTACGTATTTTTCTGTTCCTTTCTTCTTGTTTGTTTATATGTGTGTACATAAACCGTTAAATAAAAAATAAAATAAAATAAAATAAAACAAATACCTACATTAAATAATAAAACCATAATTATAACCATAAACCATATAATTGTTTTAAATAATAAAACTAATTCATAACCTCAGCACCTGAAAAATACTATTCGTAAAATACCTATCAAAACAAATAACAAACTCAGTGTGTCAAACTGTTTTCGCGTGGAATCCCTTTCGCAACTCACTTTACGCGGGTCAACGCGAATAGTGCATTCGCGTGCTTCTGAAAAACCTGGCTTTAGAATTCATAGAAATCTGCTACAAACCTTTTGTACTATTTTTGTTTTATATTTTTTTATTTATTTAAATATGTACTGCACAGCTAAATCACCCTAAAAAACTTTAGCTTTTATTAAATTAACTTTTCATGGAATAATAACGTTTGTAAATATCGAAGAATCAAGAACCTTAACTTGGAAAAAATAAGGTTTATGATTCAATGATATTTACAAATGTTATTATTCGGGGAGACTGACTTTCTACGATACCTAAGTTACCGCGGAGACTTCTCAATATGGTTTAGCTATGCTATTTAGTAGTATTATATGGGAAATGTACCAGTATGAAATTATTATCATTATATCGGGTGTAAAAAGACACTTGATGATGCCAAAAGTTACATATTCCTCCCATCATTGCGATTTTTTTTATATTCTGGACCATACCTGGGAACCTTCTGGTTACGGAAATATTGAAGGTCACAGTTCCAACTTTGTCTTAGTTACTTGTTTTTTTTTTTTTTTATGAAAGCTGTTTTAAATGTTATAACTGTACTTTAAATACCGGCACGACCCCTATACTGTTGTATGCAACCGTAATCACTACGTTTTGCGCGTGTTACCATGAAAAGTGATTTTTCACACCCAAAAAGAAAGTCGTATGCCAGCAAAAATTTGCGCCATATGCAATGGCGTGCCTAAGGATAAAAATTAGGGCAAGCTGACGATTTTTTACGATTAAAAAAACAGACAACTGAGGGATTTTCTTATGCTGTTCATGGTTGTTGGGACTGGTTCGTAGTACTAAATCCATTATTAAAATTTTGGTCAGAAAACCTTTAAATGCTGCCTCGTTGGTCTAGTGGTCGCTAGCGCTACTGCTGAGCATGAGGTTCTGGGTTCGATTCCCAGGTCGGGCAGTGTTATTGGGTTTTTCTATCTGGAATTTTTCAGTAGCAGCTCGGAGTCTGGATTTGTGCCCGGTAGATGGCAATAGGCTCGCCCCCTATTACATGGGACTTAAACATAACTGGCGAAATGTGGGTGTACTATTGGTACACCTCTGCCTAACCCTTCCAGGAAACAAGGCGTGATATTATGTTATGTTAAAACCTTTAAAATACGAAGATAACATATTTCAAGCATCAGTAGGTACGTAATTGTCATAAGCGCCATCTATATTAATGAATACGCATATCTACACTGCATAGCCGTGGGTCATTAATTCCACCTTTCACAATTCGCTTGTCACATGCAAAATTTTTCAATCAAAAGCCACTAGATGGCCTCTAAATTATCGATTTATTCTATTTCCGTATGCATTATTTTATGAATTCAATTTAATCTCAATTGAAAATGTTACCCTAAAACATTTATACTTAATCATAATGATCTTGCCAACTCTAATCTTCATTTCAAAACATCTATGAAGAACCTCTTCGATACGAAAATTAATGCGTTTTGTCTCGATGAGAATTTCGTTTTTCAGTGGTATACCAAAACTACAAATGCCATACAATATGTCATTTCATGTGCAACATATTCGTGCTTATTAAACAATCGAATGAGTAGGTAGGTACCTATTTTAATATATTCTTCGAGTAACAAAAATACTTGTTTTTATTTCGGAGAAATACAGTCAATAATTTGAGGTTGGTTACGGTGAAGTAAAGAGAGTTACTTATTATCAGAAAACCTAATGTATTTACATACCTTTTCGACTACAGTTTCTGAATTCACATTTTGATAAAAATAATAAATATGTATACAAAAATAAAACAACTAATAAAACACTTTTTATTGTAACACGCGCAAAACGTAGTGCTTACGGTTGCATACAACAGTATAGGGGTCGTGCCGGTATTTAAAGTACAGTTATAACATTTAAAACAGCTTTCATAAAAAAAAAAACATAAGTAAGACAAAGTTGGAACTGTGACCTTCAATATTTCCGTAACCAGAAGGTTTCCCAGGTATGGTCCAGAATATAAAAAAAATCGCAATGATGGGAAGAACATGTAACTTTTGGCATCATCAAGTGTCTTTTTACACCCGATATAATAATAATAATTTCATACTGGTACATTTCCCATATAATACTACTAAATAGCATAGCTAAACCATATTGAGAAGTCTCCGCGGTAACTTAGGTATCGTAGAAAGTCAGTCTCCCCGAATAATAACATTTGTAAATATCATTGAATCATAAACCTTATTTTTTCCAAGTTAAGGTTCTTGATTCTTCGATATTTACAAACGTTATTATTCCATGAAAAGTTAATTTAATAAAAGCTAAAGTTTTTTAGGGTGATTTAGCTGTGCAGTACATATTTAAATAAATAAAAAAATATAAAACAAAAATAGTACAAAAGGTTTGTAACACCTGCATAAACAAGTCACGTTTCCTCCATTTCAAAGAAAAGACGTAAAAAGCACGTAGTTAGCTACTTAAAACAACGTATCCTTCCGTGCACAACTGATGTTTGATGTCAACTAAACTTAATCAAGTCAAAAAAGCATAAAAAGGACATTTTCTTTTACACATAGCTCATGGCACAATAGGCGTGTCATCAACTTCTATGGCGCTTGACACGACAGGCGTGCCCCGAAATATTTGTTCGCCGCCACAAATAAAAGTTTTCGAAAACGGGAGCCGCAACGAATCAGTTAAGCTTTAATTAAAGTGCTAAATTTTGTTAGAGTCAAGTGAACCCCCCCCCCCCCCCGCTCCAGCTAAACGGTTAGTTTTGGATATGTGAAAAAATCCACGGTAGTAGTATATACAACGAAATTAAAAGGAAAACTATCACAGCTAAGTAGGCATTATTAGTTTAGTAATAGTTGACTAACTTACATTTCAGTTGGAATATACATTTTTTCTCTCATACGAGAGAACCTGTTTTTCAACTACAATGTTAAGTTTGTTCTTGGGATAAATTCATCCCAACTACGGAACCCTTCATTTTGTGTGGTCCGACACGCACTTGGTCGGTTTTTTGTTTATAGTGGGTTTTGATCCACTGTGTACACCAGTGCTCCTCAGTGGATCACCCCCTGGGCTGGGGGCCAACGGGACTATACGGGACGTCTTGCTCCATCTCTTTCCCACACTGAAGTAAGATTACAATAATATTGCGTTAAGAGGTCTATATAGGTCCTGGAATCAAAGAAAATCAACAGGAAAGTAATAAAAGTCAATGCAAATAATAAACTGGATTTTTATTTATAAGCATTTTGTAATCAGGTTAGCAGCTACTAGTGACACTGAAACAAGGAACTTTGTACTTTTTCAGTGTTCATTCAATGGTGCAATAACATTAACTATAATCTACTTAGTCTTGAAAGATCATTTCTTTAACACTATTAAATAAATATATTTTTTATAAGATATGAATAATCCATAGTGTACACAGTGAATCAATCCCCTATTAACCATAATTAACATCATGTTAACCACTACACAGTTCGAAATTTAATTTCCAAATAATTGCGTTTTCTAAGCACTCGATCATACTACATAATCTATACAAACAATTAAAATAAAATAAATAGGAATACAGCTTTAGTTTATGATATGTTAACCAAATTCAAGTTACTTATCGCTAGTTTTTACCTACTCCCGAAAACTAAGACGGTGCGCTCTCGCGTTTGTTGATTTTGTCAGTTCAACAACATAGCTGACAAAATACGAACTTATGAAGCAATGGATTAACAATATGCTTCAAAATTGTTAGTTTGTTACGCAAATAGGGTGACGACTACTTATTTGATTTACTCTTACATTCATAATTAATTGCGCAGGTGTGTGTGTGATCATCTGTGTACCACTGTTGACCATGTGACCCTATTTATAAATAAGTAGTACCTACCTACCTACATTTTAGACTGATTTTAATTATGTATATTTATCTTCCAGCGTTCATGACAGCTTCTGCATATCTGAAACTACGCGGAAAGAAAAATGCCTTTATAGATCTACTTCCGGTAACACCTGTTTTTGCTCATCAAATGAACGTGGAAAATAAGCCAGGATATTTCTCAGATATTATTATTCACAGTGATAAAAAGTAAGAACCCTTCAATTCAGTACCATCGGCCTCCACTAATTATCTAAAGATGTCACCATTCTTGCGTCTACCCGCATTATATAATGATAAATTCTCATCTCTGGACCCCTTTAATACCACACGAAACAGATTTAAAAAGGAGATTATCCAAATCCTACATCAAAAGCCGGATACTCCGCTTACTAAGTAGTGCCAGTTTAGTCATACATGTACGCACATAGGCATACACACATAATCACACACATTTACAGCACCTACACTGCACAGACACACTATAAATATTAATAATTATGTTACTCTCGGTACTTAGGTATTTCTTATTTTTCTGTGTACTTCGTAATTGGCGTAATGTTTGGAATAATAATTATGTATACCTACTTACTGTCAGCTGTGAAGCTACCTAAAAAATAAATAAATAAATTCGTAATTATAATAGGGACATGACGTAATGTACCTACCTACCAAGGTGCATGCAGCAAGAATTACCGATTTATAGGTATGGACGGCAGCACATCAAGCTACTACAATCTGTCAAATTTCTTTAATAAATTTTCAACTTTACTGCTATAGCATTAGGTTCAAGATTGATTGGGAAAATTTGACAGTTTCGGGTAGCTTGACCTGCTGGCGTCTGTACCTACTACGCCGTAGCACCTATTATTTATTATGGTTTATAAGCTGCCAAAGTGATTTCTGATATTTTCCATCATAACGACTTATTACATTCTTCTGACGCAATTGTCACATATTTTTGAAGCCGATGTAGCATCCTATATTTTGGCACCGCGCCGCTTGTCCCACCAGATAGTTTCTTTAGGTGTTCCTTCGATGTCACATGTTTGTGCTGCCACTTGTATACTTATGCTTTCCACAAATGATCATTTATAAGTATTTACCTTCTTATATTTATGGATGAATCATGAAATCATATATATTGCCGAGCTGTCCTACAGCCGAACCCAATAACCTATCTATCACCAGTTTTGTCATACTGGAGATAGAAAAACCTATCTATCCATGGTTTTAACGTACCAATAATCTATAAAAGATTACGGAATCTTACCGGCCTGACATAAGGACAGATAGAATTATACTGTCTACCATCAATATCGATCTGTCTTTTACTGAAAATAGGTTATTGGGTTCGGCCGCTAGTAAATAGAAAAATACCTGCAGGGTGTAAGGGACAGCCCTCCGCAGACTGATGAGATGAGTTCATTATATCTTAATAATCTGTTAATTATATGTGGAGACTTGTAATTGGCTGTCAGTCTAATTTTCAATTTCTTATTCTGTTTTGTTAAGCTGTAAGTCTTCCAAAATAAATGAATAAAAATAAATATCATACTAAGATGACCGGTACATGAAATTTTTTCAGGAACGTTATGAGAATCCAATAAACCTGATTTGTTTTATTACCTCACACGCAATGTATCGGTCCCGTGGCAAAACGCGCGTAGCGAACGGCAGCGCAGCGAGCCGGCCGCCGAGTATTTCAACATCCATTACTGTTTTTTTCATTTTGGTTGTTTTATTTACATACATATGGAGTGCTGCGTACAGAGAATGTAATTTTACATTGAACTAAAGGAATAGTAACTGATAAATTGATAAAAAAATAAAAAAAATCCTGAGAATATTTCCGGTGGAATATGATTCAAAATAAGTAGCTGAATGCACCCTGTTAGTTTGCGGAGGGCTGTCCCTTACACCCTGTATGTACCTAAGTAATATGAAGATGGCTTGCGAAGGCGTGAGTTCATGTATGTATGTAATGTAAATGAATATAAAACGATATTGATTTAAGTAAGTTTACGAAATATGCTTCCAATGAAATAAATACACACACAATAGATAAAAATGTTATCAACATGTCATTGACTCGTGATAAGAAAGAGTCCTCTATTATTCTACAATTAGCTTCCAGACTGCTAATATTGTTTTATCGAAATATACATAATGTAATAAAGTTGTTTTTAATTGCAGAGCACATAACGTGAACACTTTACTTGATCTCCGTGGTTGTACATTTGCATACAGTGACGATGAATCTCTAAGTGGAAGCAAAATTTTATTGAAAACCTTGAAAGAAAAGGGTGAAAACGCATCTTTCTTTGGATCTCTGCTAAGTACTGTGATTTATTATATTTCCTATCTTATTAAATGTGATAACTTGGATGTTTGTTAATAACACTGTAACTAACAAACATCAATGGGATTTGGCGCACATACCGATCGCGATAGACGAAGTCCGTGGATTCTCTCTCTCGGGCTCAGAGGATTGAAGCAGTTGAGCTACCCGGATAATAAGTATCTATACTTATTATCAGAGTAGCTCAACTGCATGTAGGTACATGGTAGCTCAACTGCATATTACTTATCTACATGGTACGTAAACACCATGAAATACGCAATCCGCTTTTACCTACCTACTGGCTACTGCTACGACAGACAATGTCAAATTGTAACCATGGACGTACGGTTGACTGTAGATGTATTACGTAAGTAGGTTCCTGCCTGAGCGCGGGCAACAGAGCTAGTTTAGTTGATGCAAACACTGCAGCTGCACACCCATCTACATTATCTTTATTTCAGGATCTGGATCACATTTATCATCCGCTCAGATGGTGCTATCTAAGCAAGCAGAGTGGGCCGCAGTTGATTCTACTACTCTTCTTTATACAAAAAGGTTTATGTACGATGGTGGTAAAGATATTATAACTTTGGAAACATTGGGTCGTTTGCCGCCGTACCCTATTGTAGTAAATGCTAAGCTAAGAGGTAAGTGTAAGTTACAAGGTAATTAGCATATAAATAAGTACCTATTTAAGTATCCTCATACAGACGGCCGATTTATCTTGGCGAGTCCGAACTTCGTGTAGGTTACGCAGTAACATTTTTTATCATCAAATGCACGGACACTTACCTCGTGTCACACGAGGTAAGTGTGCGTGAGAGAACATGCGCGAAAGTTCATAGTGCTTAAGTTCAGACTCGCCAAGATAAATCGGCCGTACTGTACCTAGTTTCCGTACATGACAGTACGTAGTACATATCATTATCTCAATGACATGCCACAAGTGTGTCAGTAATCCCTTGAACTATAAAACAAAGCTTACGGCTACGAAGTTAAGGCTTCTGCAAACAGGCGCGACACGACACAAAGGCACCGCGTGTCCCGCGCGATTCGCGTCGAGCGTCGCGCCTGTATGTAGGAGCCTTTTAGGCGCTGTCAAACGCACGTGATTTCATCGTGCTTGTCAAGCAAATTTGACCGTCTAGGGATCCTAGGGGTCCCTAGACGGACTTAGGGACGAAATTCGATCGTAAAGCGATCGCTATCTAAGTATGTCGAGAACTCGAGACTGCAGCCCCAGATGTTACCCCGACGAAGTGCGCTGGACTATACAAGCGATAGGGACTGCTACGTTCAGCATTGCTCCTTCACTTGTTTATCATAATGTAGATGAAGGTACACTATTGTACAGTAGGTACCCAGCGTAGGTGCATTGTTATCCCGTCCCATAAATAATTACAATTTAAGTTACATTCGTTTCAGCCGAGACAAAAAAGGCGATATCAAATGCACTACTCAACCTACCTCAGACTCTACAGTGGAAAAGTAAATTTGCTAAATTCGGTATAATCAAGTTCGAGGTCAACAGCGATGTCGCTTACGATGGGCCGGCTGCACAGATGTGGGCCGTCCAAACCGAAAAACTCAATGTTCGGTATTATTAGAGCATTTCTCATAATTTCGTTACTGTATATCATTTATATTTTATATACTGACTACATTCCTAAATAAGGAATTAAGAATAAATAAAACTTAATGATGAATATTTTTTTTGTATTATTAAATTCTGCTTTTAGTTAAAGTTGATTTACTACATAAATCAACATTCAAATATGTGCTCTGTCACTTTTTTTGAAATTTTTGTAACACAATATTTAAAGATACTTCTTCTTTTTTCTTGTTGCCACAATCAATCAGGACACCACGCGGGACTTTTAATACTCCCATAAGTTTTGGCGGTGCCCGTTTAGACTGGGATTGGGAAGCTGAAGGTTCTATCTCTATCTGCAACATTGATGAAATGAGTTAATTAAGTAAAAAAAAATATAGATAAATCACCTTTTATTGCATTTCATTAGGATGCACTAATTATAAGTGTTGTATGTTGAATGTATTCTAACAATAAAATGGAGTTTCAAAGCAGTTGACCAAGTGATCTTCAACACATTGTTACCAGACATCTATAGTGCCAGAACATTGTGTGTACTGCAGAGTGGTTGAGTATTATCAGTCAGAATTTTGTTTGACAAGTCAAGTGGTATTTGAAAGGCACTTGAGACATGCATTTTGTAGTTAGTTTGTAGGCCATCTGTGATATCATTATAGTATGATCTACATTATAACAGAGCATTAAGATAATATTAAATGCCAGGCAAATTATTTAAAATAACAACTTCAAATAACAAAGAACTAACACTACCTATCTAGATTATAATTATACAGGGTGGCGATTAGGTTATCACATTAATTGAAACCACGCATTCAGTACATGATTCTGGACCCTGCTGCGTTGAAATTTTTCGTTGGTTATTAAAAAAAAATTGCTGCTCCATACATTTTGACTTCGTAGGTAGGCAAAAATGTATGAAGCAGCAAATTTTGTTTTTTAATAACAGATGAAAAATTTTAACATAGCGGAGTCCGGAATCATGTACTAAATATGTGTTTTCAATTAATGTGATAACCTAATCGCCACCCTGTATACTATATTATTAACCAAGATCTACTTTTGAAATATGCATCTACTATATTGTAAGTTGAGGGACTAAACAATTCCACCGCCATTGATGTGTGCAATTTCATCATCTGAGAGAGGTGCTCTTCTGTAGCGCAGTGGTAGATCAATGTCGGGGATGGCAGATGTGCTCAATGGTGCAGCTGCCTGAACTGGCTGAAAAAAGAAACAAAGAAAAAATGTTATTATTGATCACAGACTGTTTAACCCCAGCAGGCTGATGTGTGATCTGAAACCATGGTGACTGTACCGACTCAGAATGGACCATGTTTCACAGGTCCAGCCTACCACAACTGTACATCAGGCCACTTGATGCAATGCTACATGTGTGGATAAGTTTAAAGTACAATTTACTTAAAGAATAATATGGATTTATGAATTGGCATGTATTAAGTATGTGCGCTCAATTTATCTCGAATGTCAATTACATTTTTCTCGATTTTGACATGTGATGGGAGTGAAACCTACATTGAAAATATAGTTACGTAAACACTATTAAAATACAGAAATGAATTGGTAGACAAAATATCAAGTGTATTACGTACTGCGGCAGTAGCAGCAGCTGGTGGAGAAGCAGCCGCTTGAGCCGTGGAGGGGGCTCCGCCTGAAACTAACCCGCCCTTACGAAATTTAATAACGGGAATTCGAGCAAGAAATGGAGTAACTCGTACCATTATGATAGTTAATTTTTAAAGGAGTGTTGCCCAAAAATATAATTTGTTCTAATCTTGGTAGCACAAATGGCTAAGATTTGACACTGACAGCTGCAAGACAGATGTTTTTTTGTTTTCGACTGACTCGAGCACAGAGTACAATTCGTTCGAGTGACTGGACCACAGAACCCGAATACTCCTAGCGGAGGACTGAACTGACATGGCGGTTGCCACAGAGCATCATGCGGTTGCAAACAACTATACCGTATTCAGGGAGCCGTGAGATAAAAGGTAAACAAACCATCAAAAGGGTACTATATAGGTCACGATTGATGAAGTGACAAACTTCGTAACTATCGTAACGGCTGAATCAAATAGGTATATTAAGGCCGCTATCCCACTGGCGTTATACGAGCGTTGGCGCTTCTCCAACGTCTGCACAGCGCCAACGTTGCGCAGATGCGTCGATAACGTCGCGAGTTTCTAGTGGTAAAGCACCACCGTTGCGCAGATGACGTTAACGTCGCGAGTTTCTAGCGTTTTTTGGCAACAGGTACAACCACGCCGTTCGTCAAATGTAGTCTCCGGCATTCGCAAATATTCATAAAATTCCGATTCATTATTTTTAATATTATTAGAGTACAGTGCGAAATATTCACTTTCGTTTAATCAATTGGACCATAAAGGATTTTCCCAAAATTGACGATGAGACTTTCTTTTTCTTTTTCGTACACACAATATAACAGTAGTGTTTTCTCGTCGGAATCCATTTTGTCTCCGATTATACACCTCAAATCGCAGAATGTGTGCGACGTTAACGTTGCGTTCAGCGGATGTAACGCTTGCCATTAGAAACTCGCGACGTTAACGTCGCGTCTGCGCAACGTTGGCGCTGTGGAGACGCTGGAGAAGCGCCAACGCTCGTAAAATGCCAGTGGGATAGCGGCCTAAGATAATAGACTGTAACTGTGACAAACAAACTGAAATAACAGCTTCTGTTCCACGAGATGACAAAATCCCGTATACAACAGTCACAAGCTTTTCTCTATTTTATGCTTATGATATACCTTAGAATAAGATAAAAAATGTTACTGTTACATTGTGACACCCTGTTACATCGTCACAAGCTCTTTCCTTTTCTCGCATAGTAGACCAGGGCCAATTATTTTCTAAAATAAAAGTAGCCCAAGTTACCCGCCGTAACATCAGCTATTTGCCAGTGAAAATCCCGTCAAAATCGGTCTAACCGTTTCGGAGATTAGCTGGAACAAACAGACCGACAGACAGACAAACATGTTCAAATTTGCTTTTTTGTTACAAGAACCGTTTATACTTTCCTATGCATTTAGTTAAGTTGTTATTTTGATATTACAAACATACACTTCAATTTTATTTATTTGTATGTATAGATACTATATCAATTGAAAATTACTTTTATTCCATGGTCAAGGAAAGCGTTTTCAATTTCTTTTTATGTGTTGCACAAGAAAGGAAATTGAATGAGTACTTAGACATACATAGTTTCTGAAGTTCTTGCGCGCCAAATAATTAAAAATCTCTGCTCAGAAGCCACTTTTTGAGTCTTATCTTACTAACAGGAAACGGATGCATTTTAACGTCCTGTCCTTTCGTTTAGTACGTAGATAGAGAATAGAGGTAGACATGCTCTTAAAATAATAATAATTGGGAAAGTGAGATGACATGTATATCAAAATGTATATGTGTGAGCAGGACATAACATAATTTTTCTATCTCTATTTGCGTATCGGTTTTTTGTTGTTTGCCATCACTAGTCATAGGTGGCAAACAAGTTGTGGTGTTAAAAGATTTTCGTTGACAAAAACTGTGAAACGCTTATTTTGTGTAATTTGTGACTTTATTGATATTCCAAAAGGTAATATTTGTTGTGTAGTGATGGTGAATTGTTATATATATGGCTGTAAAAGTCGTAGTGAACGAAATCAACCAAACATAACCTTTCATCGGTAAGTAGCATTTTGTATCTATTACTGCAAGTAAATCAAAGAATTATTGTACTCAAGACTATTTTCTGTCAATAATAAGCAAAATTTATTGATAATTTCATCAAAACAGATGATACAATCCTAACTTGTTTTTTGTAATAACCGACTTATGTGCGAGGCATATTAAGCTAGGTTGTTATCTATGTTGCTGCGTGACATTTGTCAATAGTCGGATAATAACTTGACAGGGATACCAGCACTTGATTATTTTTATCACTAAACGTATTTAATTTTTACTTTTATTTTAGTTTTCCAATTGAACCATTTTGAAGAAATGTGGACTGGTACGGGTCGAGTTTATCTAACTATACTATTTACATCTTGAGGTGAAAATAAATTTATATCTTAGTTTAAATTGTAATAAAATAATAATTACAATTCATTTGTTTTCGCGCTTCACCTTCACCCCGGAAGCATTTAGTTCGCGCGCGTCCTGTTTTCATTTGCTACACTACTGTTATCTAAAGCATACATACATAAACTCACGCCTTCTTCCCATGGGGGTAGGCAGAAACTACAGAACGCCACCTGCTACGATCCTTACATACTCCTTTTGCCTCGTTTACATTCATACATCTGGTCATACACGCACGCCGGTTGCGACTACTACGCACCTGACCTTTCTGAAGAACATCACCAATAAGATCACTATATGTCTTCCTAGGGCGTCCCCTTCCGGCGTTTCCACTCACATCTGCCGTGTAAATCCCTTTTGTTATGTAAAGCACTCTTGATTATAAAGTTTTACTATGAGATTAACCCTGAAATATCAAAATAAATGTCTGCTGTTTCATGCAAAACGCATGAAATTGATGTTTTAGTTTGCTATTTTAAAAAAAGTAAAAACAAAGAGCAAAAAAGAAAAGTAAAGTTATAAATACGTCACCCCCTGAAAGGTGACAATGAGTTGAATGAATAACTCTTTGTAGACGTAGTACAATCAAATGACTCAATTAGTACCAGATTACTCCCATGATAGGGGTAAAGTTTAAGTATGGCAATATTAATTGCACGTAGCTGTAGTAATGTACTTATGTCGAACTATCGCTATCTCATTCCGCATACGCTGAGGACTTGTCTACCTCTATTCTCTGTCTACGCTTTAAAACCACCTAAACTTGACAGTGACATTGGTAAATTGTTTATGGTTTTGGCATACAAAAAAAGGTGAAAAATGATATGTGAGTGAGCGGGCGAAGGCTTTTTCTTTTCTTTCAACCATAGAGTATACGTTTATTGTTTTTTGGGTTGCTTTTTGTTCTTTTTCGTACCGTGCTTCTGGTAATCTGTGTCGTGCTTTACTGTAAAACCAGTAAAACCTGTGATTGTGAGACTCCCAATAAATATTTCAAAATTAGGAACATACATCAGAAACATGGGAAAAGAAGACGTGTCTGCAAAAAAACGCCGCAAGATAAACACCAGCACAGCAAGTGAAACTTCCAAACAAGTGCCAGTAGATGTTTATAAGGTTAGAATTTTATTTATTTATTTTTGTATAGCCCTTCGGGGAAACAAGGCGTGATGTTATGTTTATGTGTTATTTGTGTACTAACAATAACAAGCCGTAATTTATGCCCATTCTTATTAAATTTTGTTTATTAATACATCATCATCTTTCCAAAAAGTAAAATCATTCTCTTAAATACAATCTAGGGCTCAACTGTTTTCATTCACTGATTTCTTCAAGCAGGTGCAGTGGCATGCCTCCTGCCTGGGGAAAAAGTACCTGTACAGAAATTAAATTAAATGCTAATATTATTGTAAACATTGTCTTACAAAGTAATGAAGCTGTTTTTCTGTTTTCCTTGCATGAGCCCTTGAGCAGGTCACAGTATTGACATTTGAACTTGTTGTATACAGCGTGTGGTAGAATTCGAAGAGTCAGAAGCCCAACTACGTCCAGCTGAGAAAGATGCCACTTTCTTCAAGAAGATTTGTCAAGATATTAGACTATTGTTTGCTGAAATAGCTGAACTAAAAGCAAAAGACACTGAAGAGGTATGTCATTTAGTACCTACTATTTTAAATATTTTATCGATTTTTAGGGTTCCATACCTCAAAAGGAAAAAATAGAACCTTTGTAGGATCACTTGTGTGTCTGTCTCTCTGTCCGTCTGTCATAGCCGATTTGTTCTTAATATACTGGACCGATTAAGTTGAAATTTGGTACACATTTGAATTTCTGTGACCCAAACACTGATGTGTAATGTAAATAAATGAATTTTGAAAATGAAATATAAAAGTTTTGCAAATCATACCATATGACATATCAAATGAAAGGGCTTACTGTGAGGGTATCGTATACATATTTTTTTAATGTTAAAATAAAAAGTTTTAAAGTTATTTATGAAAACAGTTGAAAATTTATCATACCCCCCTTATCTCTGAAACTACTAAGCTTAAAATTTTGAAAAAAGAATACAGAAAATAGTTCATACTAATAGATTACGGAAAACCTATAATAAGTCTTAATATAACATGGTAAAACTCTCAATATTGTGCATACAAACTTAAATTTGCAGTTGTAATGTATGGGAGAAAATTTTTTTCAACTAAAATGTTAAGTTTGTTCTTGGGAAAGTGCCTAATTCTGTCTCTTCTTTCTTCGTCCCAACTATGGAACCCTTCATTATGAGTGGTCCGACACACACTTGGCTGGTCTTTTCTTAGTAGCTATACACCACAAGAGTGGTGTTTTGTTGAAATTCTTATTCTAATTCTAAATTCATAATGGATGTTGGTATAAATGAGACTGATAAACTGCAACACAGTTTGGCCAATCACCATGAAAATTAAACACAAATAGACATGTTTTGTCATGGAGAAGGTTTATAATGGGTTTCTCATTCTGACTTCCATGCAGGCGAAGCTGTTTGCAAAAGCTTACTTAAAAAATAACATTGTGTTCCCTGAAATTAAAGTATTTCTTACTGGTAATACTAGCCTTAATTTTGATATAACTTTTTTCAGGGTAATTATAAGTATTTTGTAAATGTAAGAAATTAACCCGGCCTCTGTTCTTTGGAAGGCATGTTAAACTGTTGGTTGACAATCATCATGGGTAGTCAGAAGTCCAAAAGCCTGACAAGTAGACTTACCGGGGGTATTGTGTTACCCAGTTACTGGGTTATGGAGGTCAGGCAGGCAGTTAGGCAGCTAGCTGCTCCCAGTTAGACTGGACGCCGATCTGAACATAGCTGGTAAATGATAAGAAAAAGGCAGATGATAAGAAAAAAACTTTTATTTTATTGTACCTATTAAATTTTGGTTTGGATTTAATTTTAGGCCAGAGAAAAACTTAATGCAAAGCGAATAGAGGCTTCATTGAACTTGGTTGCTTTAAAAAAACTAAACCGTTTAGAGAAAGTTCGTACAAGAGCTGGGCGTGATGCATTACATAAGGAAAAGCAGAGAGTTGACTCGACTCACTTGCTCTTGCAAAACTTATTGTATGAAGCTGATCATCTTAATAAAGAAGTAACTAAGTGCTTGCAGTTCAAGTCTAAAGATGAAGAAATAGAACTTGTGCCCCTTGAAGACTTTTACACGGACGCACCTGCTGAAATATCTCGACCGGTGAGTGTTCATACATTTGATCAATCATTCTAATCACTATAACTTGAGATATAAAAGACAATGGGCAAAAGTGATTCAAATGTCCACCACTAATGAGACCGAAAATAATCCAAAATATAAATTGCTAGAAGGTTGAACATAATGCGAAATCAAAATATAAATAAACCCACCAAAATACAACTTCACTCAATGAATTCTTATAGACAGTGTCACTTGTGGGGTCGAGACAAATCTAATCAAAATGAAATCAAAAGGAGATGTTTCAAAACGTATGGAGCCCCGGCCAGGTATTGGTACACCCTACTAAAAAATGGGGAAATACAATTAAAACAGTTTCCAATCATCCAATTACTTTTAATTGGCTTTGTTTGGTAGTAAAGTACAAGAATGTACAATTGAAATTGCAACACAACATATGCTGTGGATAACGGTGTGAGTTCCACATTTATATAATATCTTTGTTTATATTATTTGCGCAGATATAATGTGTTACTGTTTGTTTGTCACAAATAAATAAACACACAACAAAAACCCATTATGGCGGTAAGTTGTCATGTTGATTGATTATTGACGTTTGACATGTTTACTTCTGTCATATTACATTGTCAAAGAGAATCATAACATTGTCGTACTTTTAGTCTTTTGGGCTAAGTTTTACTTTACCAGCCACCGAGTTGGGAGTCCATATTTTTTTTACATAAAGATCATATTAATAGAAGCCCCCTCGTAAAGTTTTCAGTTGCGCAGATAAATGGTTTACGAGAAAAAAATAATCAAAATCGTAAAAATTTAGCAATATCTTGTCACTTCTGACATTTTGTCTCGCCATTAAACGTTTCGTTTTATGTAAGGTCAACGTACTAAAATGTTTTACTTCTTATTAATGATGAAATAAACACGCATTGTAGTGATTTAGATACATTTTACGCATATTTCATTATAAAACATATATTTCGCTGATTTAAGTTAGTGCTATTAAATTAACACTTATAAATAATTTACCGATTATTGCCGGTATGTGAAACCAAACGTAAAACAACGCCATTTTGTGTTGTCACTGTCAAGTGTCACTTCACATGGTCACAGAACACTAATACTCCTATACATGGTCGTCGTCCTGATAGTCAACGTATGTCCCTAGCAGTTGAGAGCGTTTACGTATAAAATGAGAACTTAGGATCCAAGAGCGAGTGAAGCGAGTTTGGGACTTGGGGCACCCCGACTCGGACAGGTTAGGTTAGAAGGTGATGGCGGGGTCTGAAAGAACCCGCCATCTCCTTCGTGGTTATTTTTTTTAAACCACTCAGAAGTAGGAGCCCCGCGAAGCGGGGCTCCGTCGACCACGCCTTACTTCGAGACATATGTTATTGACCTTGATGCTCTTAAGCTCAGAGCTTGTCAAAAGGTAATATTCCAAGATTTGACTATATTTTGGTTTAACTTTGACTTTTGGGGTGTTCACCTTGACCTTGAAAGGGTCATTGATCTTATTATTGTTTGGAAACGAATTTAGACCCGTTACGTGGTTTTTTTTTAGTTATAGTGCAGAAAATTTGATAGTTAGGTTAGAATATTAAAAAAATCGGTACGACTTTACTTTACCTGCCATCCATTTAAGGGGTCCGAATGGGTGGGGGAGGGGGAGGGGGGGATGTAGAACCCCCCCTATGAAGGAAAAATTGCAAATTGCGAAGCCCCCCCTTTTTAAGATATGATTTTTTAAATATTCTAACCTAACTTACAAACTGCACTATAACTAAAAAAAACACGTAACAGATCTAAATTCGTTTCCAAACAATAAAAAGATCAATGACCCTTTCAAGGTCAAGGTCAACACCCCAAAAGTCAAAGTTAAACCAAAATATAGTCAAATCTTGGAATATTACCTTTTGACAAGCCCTGAGGTCAAGGGCATCAAGGTTAATAACATATGTCTCGACGTAAGGCGTGGTCGACGGAGCCCCGCTTGGCGGGGCTCCTACTTCTGAGTGGTTTAAAAGAAATAACCACTTCTAACCTAACCTGTCCGAGTCGGGGTGCCCCAAGTCCCAAACTCGCTTCACTCGCTCTTGCATCCTAAGTTCTCATTTTATACGTAAACGCTCTCAACTGCTAGGGACATACGTTGACTATCAGGACGACGACCATGTACAGGAGTATTAGTGTTCTGTGACCATGTGAAGTGACACTTGACAGTGACAACACAAAATGGCGTTGTTTTACGTTTGGTTTCACATACCGGCAATAATCGGTAAATTATTTATAAGTGTTAATTTAATAGCACTAACTTAAATCAGCGAAATACACTTCTGGACACATCTATTGGCCCACCTTAGAGTTTAGGTTTCGATGGCCCCTACCGAAATATGATTGCTAGATTGAACAAAAACTGTTGATGCAGTTTTAAACCTGATACATTTTACCATCTTTTTCGATCGTATTGTTTTAAATTTGAATTCAGAATACCATACGACATGGAGCTACGCCTAACAAGTCGGATATGCGCCTTGTTAAAGGCAATTGATTTTTGAATAAAAAACATGGTTTATCAAATAAAGGTTTAATTTAATAACGCGTGTTGCCTCCATGGGCATCTACCACAGCTCTCATACGATTAGGCATAGAGTTTATCAACCGCTCTATGAAATTTTGAGGGATCATCTCCCATTCCTCTTCTATGGCAGTTTTCAACTCCTGCATCGTCTGGGCAACTGGCTGACGAGCCCTAACACGTCTTTTTAGCTCGTCCCACATGTGCTCAATGGGGTTCATGTCTGGGCTTCTGGCTGGCCAGTCCATAACTGTGATGTTCACATCCCGAAGATATTCCCTGACGATGCCGGCCGCATGGGCTCTTGCATTATCATGCATAAAAAGGAAATTTGGGCTCACACAGTCCGCGTATGGTATCACGTGAGGTTCTAAGCACTCACGAATGTACCTTTCAGCATTCAATGTTGGCAGCCGTGGTCCTGTAACAACCTCAAGTTGAGTTTTGCCGCTCGCGGATATACCGCCCCAGACAGTCCATGAGCCACCGCCATAAGCAACCCTCTCTTCAAAGCAGCATTGTGCGAAACGCTCTCCCTTACGTCGGTAGACCTTCTTCCTTCCATCATTGCCATGTAACACAATTTTAGACTCATCAGAAAAGAGTACACGGCTCCAATCTTGCTGTGTCCAATTTAAATGACTGCGTGCGAAATGAAGGCGCGCTGTTCGGTGGGCTCGCGTTAGTTTGGGCCCATTAGCTGGCTAGTGTGGTACCATATCGCGTTCTTTTAACCTTCTCCGAACAGTTCGAGCGCTCACAGATACTCCGTGGAAGTCGCGAAGTTGGTTTTGTATCTCAATGGAGGTAAGGTGACGATTTCTCAAGCTGGTCGTCACGATGAATCGATCCTGCCTTTCAGTTGTGACCCGAGATCGTGGCCTTCCTTGGCGACGAACAAAGCCGCCAGTCTCTAGGTACCTCCGATAAACATTTCGGACCGCAGATCGACTTAAATTAAGTTGAGCACTCACGTTTCTTTGGCTGTGTCCGGCCTGAATAAGTGCCACAGCTTGGGCGGCGACTTCAGGTGAAGTGTCCATAGATTATTGATAGAACCTCACCTTAATGTTAAGAATAAGTAATGTTTGTTGCAAAACCAAAGATATCAATCACTTTTTCAAGAATTAAATCCAAGTAAACCAATAAAACCAAGTTTTCTTAGTATTCGATTGTTTGATATCAACAAACAGGCTCGAAATTGTCTTTTGTTTCTTTAAATTCTGTGTTCGAAATTCAAAAAAAGACTATTGAATGAAATTGTGAATGTGCCAGGTTCAAAACTGCATAAAAACTTTTTGCTCGACCTAATATAAAATTTTAGCTAGGACCAAACGAAACTGAAAATACAAGGTGGGCCAATAGATGTGTCCAGAAGTGTATATGTTTTATAATGAAATATGCGTAAAATGTATCTAAATCACTACAATGCGTGTTTATTTCATCATTAATAAGAAGTAAAACATTTTAGTACGTTGACCTTACATAAAACGAAACGTTTAATGGCGAGACAAAACGTCAAAAGTGACAAGATATTGCTAAATTTTTACGATTTTGATTATTTTTTTCTCGTAAACCATTTATCTGCGCAACTTAAAACTTTACGGGGGGGGGGGGGGGGGCTTCTATTAATATGATCTTTCTGTAAAAAAAATATGGACTCCCAACTCGATGGCAGGTAAAGTAAAACTTAGCCAAAAAATCATATCTTAAAAAGGCCCCCCCTTTTTAAGATATGATTTTTTGGCTAAGTTTTAGCAGAAAATTTGAAAGTTAGGTTAGAATATTTAAAAAATCATATTTTAAAAAGGAGGGGGGGGGGCTTCGCAATTTTTCCTTCATAGGGGGGGTTCTACATCCCCCTTCCCCTCTCCCACCCCTTTCCACCCCTTAAGTCGATGGCTGGTAAAGTAAAGTCGTACCGTCTTTTGCAATATTATTTTAGATCTAATTGTAAAGTCGAAAATCTATTAAAGATATCTGACAGATTGTAGTAGCTTGATGTACTGGCGTCTGTACATAAAGTATAGTCCAGTTAAGCAGACGACAACCTCATAGGTTGACCTGCGATATACCAAGATTTTTACTTATAGCATATACTTACAGAATACAAACATTCAATAGTCGAAATATTAACTCAGACAAAAACAATGTAGCGATAAACGAAACCCAGGTTGTTAAAAATAACTCGAGAGAACAGAACATCAGAACACGATCGACAACGAAAGCGACTGAAGTGACAGTAGACAGTTCACGATCTATGTTCAATGGTCGATCTATGGTTTACTGTCATTGATTTTTAACCACAGAGTACCTAAATTGGCGAGACGCCACATTGAAAGTCGATAAAATAATTGTTAAATATCAAATTATTACAAGAGAAATATGCATTTATGCAATTTATCAGTATTTTTCCGATTTCCACGGATTTTTCGAGGTATTGTACATATTCTGGGCCCATTTTGAAACATCTCCTTTCTTTATTAGGACAACAAAGATCCATAATGTTAGTAATACCACTTAGTTAGTGTTAGTAAGTGATTTATTTATATTATTATTATTTGAGTTTGAAGCACTTTACACAGAAGATGACCAAGTAAGGTACAAGTTTCTCACTTGGCCATCCTCTCCACAAAATGCCTCAAAATGGGAGAATAGAAACTCTATCACTGTTTTCAGAACGCTGTTGCTACTGGCCCGTGTTCTAGTTACTAATGATTTTTTTTTTTCTGGAGACCGCTTGAAAGCCATCAGTTTGATTATGTGCAAACATTTCCAACGCACTACAGAAATGGGGCAGTCTCAAGCGCATTTTGAAAATATAGTTACATTGGACACGCAAGACATCTAGCAACCTTTTGGTGTAGCTGATCCATAGACCCCTGTGTACAGACCCTGACAATATGCCTCGTTATCTTGACCTGGTCGGTACAGCGGGAGAATTTACATGCCAACATATTACCTTGGACTGCCAAAACCTGATGCTAATGATACCTTATAATTATGTCATATTGGGTTGATGGACTTTTACATAATATTATGTATGTAGTCGACCTGTTTAGACTCTAATTTTTGAAAAAACAATTTTTTTTGTTTATTTATTTAACAGTTTATGTACGCACATATAAACAGACAAGAAGAAAGGAACAGAAAAATACGTACAAAGGTGATGCTTATTTCTAAAGAAATCTCTTCTAGTATACCTGTGATAGAAAAGTAAATAAACAGATGTAGATAATGTTTGTAAGAGTAAAAGAGAAAACAAAATACATAAAATCAGAAACAATACACTAATATGAATATATACAAATGATGTATAAACTTAAAATATGAGTACATACAAATAAATACATGTATACTACCAAAATAAATGTCACTAAAATATATATGATAATAATGTAGTATAATAAATACTAACAGTTATGACGAAGTGAAAAGATAGTGTTCTTTTACTCTTAAACACTGCAACAGTTTGGCAGTCCCTAATATCAGGCGGAAGTGAATTCCATAATCGAACCGCATGCACAGTGAAGGAGTAGAAGTCGATTGAGTGAGGAGGGGATTTAAGGAGATTTCTAAGATACGACCTGCAAGGTGCATCAGTAGGACGAGCGTAGGAAAGGCGTTCCCGCAGGTAGGATGGCATTTTAGGATTGTGAAGGACGTTAAATAGCAGACACAATATCCGAGAGTTCCTGCGAAGTCGAATAGGGAGCCACATAAGTATCTTGCGAAAGTTAGAAACGTGATCATACTTTTTAAGATTATAAACTAAACGAATACATATATTTTGCAAACGCTCGAGTTTATTTAAGAGCTCCTCGGTGGCATCTAAGTAACAGGCATCAGCATAGTCAATAATGGGCTGTATGAGACTTTGGGCAAGGGAGATTCTGGTATTCAAGAGCAAGAAGCTCTGGAGGCATTTCAACGTATGGAACGTGTAGTGCACTTTGCGACTGACTTGAGCAACTTGGGCAGTCCACGATAGGTAAAGGTCCATGGTCACCCCCAGGTTTTTAACTGTATTTGCGTATTCTATCTGAACTCCATTCAGACAGAGTGGAGACAGTGACGTGACATTGAGCCTATTCCGCATATACCTTCCGCTGATGATAATAGCCTTGGATTTCTTAGGGTTGATTTGCAGTCCAAAGGACCGCGACCACTCGCCAATCAAATCCAGAATCAAATCAAATCAATTTTTATTCAGCAATAACTTTTCACTGAGATTTTTTTAATGAGTGTCTTAGTAAAAATTACTCTTTATTTAATGGACTATTCAATGACATAAGTCTCGTTAATGGTGGTAATTTGGACAAAGACCCACTAGGAATCACCAATTAGTTTCATTATATATTATATTTTAAAACAGACCCCCGTTTAAAAAAATAATATGAATGTCGCGGTCCATTTTGTAGACGATTACTAGCAACCAATATTTAAAAAAAAATTAAATGAAATAAAAGCGAAAAGAAACATTTTTATTAAAAAATACACAAACATTATGTAATGAACAAAACTAATTAAGCAAATAATTAATTAAGTGTTACATTAATGTGAAAAATGAGGAAGATGGATGAAAAAGATTGCATGCAGCGGAGATGAGAATGTTGAGATGGATGTGTAGAATGACGAAAATGGATAAAGTAAGAAATGAGTCGTATTTATGGCGAAATTTAAAAGTGGCGCCAGTGACAGAAATGAGGCCACGTAAAATAGGTTGGCGGACCAGATAGAGAGAGAGAGCGGACATAGATGGATATAGCCTTTTTCTGATGAGAATATTAAAATGCTGTGCATCTGTCATTCAATATAGATTAACTTTCTACAGCTTTGACTAAAAAAATAATCATTCTTTGACACCAGTGCCATAAAGTTAACTCAATGGTGCCGATTCTCTTGTACAACGAACTAAACTATCACTAAAATTCCTTTTTTTTTGAGCCGGAGGCGCGCAGGGGGGGCAGCCTCAACGTGTTTTATATGGAATTTTTCACTTTTTATATGGAAAATATGAAAAATTATTACCAACATGTAGACTTGGGCCTTATAAAGGGGGTCGAAATTTTCATTATTTTTTCGATAGGACACACCGTTTTCGAGATATAAGCAAAAGAAAAGAAAAAAAAGATACAATACTGTCTTTGCACCTGAAATCGAGGTGTTGGTGTGAATTTAGTTCATGCCAACTAATTTTATTCCACACCTTTTTAAATCGCGATTAAAAATACTCAGATTTAGATAGAAAATCTAAATTTTAGGTGAAAAACGTCAAATTCAGAATAGCAAAATTACCATTTTCACTAAAATAATAACTCAGTGGCATCTTAGTGCTGTCATACTAAAATATAGTTAAGTTGTGTCACTTCAGTTAATTTCAGAATGGGAAATCGTCGTTTGACAGGAGTAAAGTAAATTTTAGTGATTTTTAGTCTAGTTTAGACGCATTTGTGACAAGAGAATCGGCACCAGTGTCAAGTGAAGTGACGAAGAAAACTACAGAATTTACTAGGTTCTGCCCGCGACTTCATCCGCATATTTTTTTATGCCTATAAATCTCCGCGCAAGTTCTAGCAATAAGCTGCCAAATTATATCGCAATCGGATTAACGATATGGCAGCGCATAGAGGACGAACATACAAACATTAATTTTTATTTATTGTAATTTCAGGAACTGACCAAAAACGACGAACATCAGCTTCAATTGGCCAGATTAGAGTGGGAACTACGCCAGCGTCGTGAGTTATCGTCAGCTTGTAATGAGCTGGTCTCGTCCAAAGAGCGCGTCGCCGCGGCTATTGCTGCGGCACGCTCCAGACTTGACGCATTGGTACCACATCTAAGAGATGTACTCAAATCTACGAAACCATTGCAAGAATGTTTGGCTCTCAGACTTGATGATAAAAGAGAGGAAGCTAGAGCTGCTTCTTTACTGCCATCACCATTATTTCTTCTGTTTGCAAATGCTAGTGCATATTCTGATGCACTTGGCGCTAAGACTATTGCAGTTAGTAAGTATTTGAATCTACCCTAGTACTCATACTAAGAATCTACCGTTTACTACAACTTAGTAACTCCTTACACTTGTAAGGAGTTAACTCTTTCTAGTTATCTAATCTATACTTATTATAAACTAGCTGCAGCCCGCGGCTTCGCCCGCGTGGATGTTAATACTTCCCTATTTGAATCGTTACTCCTTATAACATCAGGTATCTGCCAGTGACAGTCCCGTCAAAATCGGTCCAGCCGTTTCGGAGATTAGCCGAAACAGGTGTGACTGACACTGGCTTGGCCACCATCAGGGATTTTAATTTTGATAACACAAAAAATTTGTCGAAATTTGTCGCCAAATATCAGAATTTGTCGGTCACTGGTTCAAAATATATAAGGGTTTATAGGTGGTCGATCTGGAGTCTCCCCAGCTTGGCCACATTTATATCTCAAAAACTAGGGCACCTAGCGAAGATCTGTTTTCTCCCATATTTTGTCGCCAATTAGTCGGAATCAGTCACCAAATATCTGGATTTGTCGGTCACTGGTTCAAAAGATATTAAAGAATTCAATTTCCCCATAAAGTAGTACAAAATACTTTAAGTAGTTTCTAGACAGTATCTATGATGTCTTATGGAGGAATGTTTATTTTGAAATATATAAATATAAACTTATTCTACAGGGTGTTTGGTGCATCGTTGCCAAATTGAAATGGTGACTGGGGGGGGGGTCATCCTTTCAGACCCCTAAACACTATTCATGCCCTGTCGATTTTTTTTCATCGACTTTTTATTATTTTATTAAAAAAATACCCAAATTTTACATTCAAATACAAATTTTAAAAAAAAGTATAAGTCCTAGACTCTGAATTTTAATTTTGTTTAGAGGTGTATTGTATGACAGTATTTTTTATATCAAAATTAGTGACATTAGCCATCTAGTTTTTTTTAAATTTACTCGCAAAGTTTCGGACTTCAATTAAAGATGTCCATGTTAGAGCTATTTACATGGCTATAAAAAAAAACCAAAAGCGACCGGGATCTTCGAACTCCCTCAAAAATTCTCTAGTCTATCCTCTTGCTAGTGATGTGCCACATGCCATAAAAATCTTTTTACAACTTTGTGAATTCGCTAGAATTGTGAATCGAGTCACAAAATACTAAATTCCAAATTCTAAAGAAAAAAATTCTTTTTGCGTAATTGTTAATTGAGACACAGGTAAAATAAACTAAAAAACTAGATGGCTAATTTCACTAATTTTGAATTTAAAAGTACAATACACATCTAAATGAAATTAAAATTCAGAGTCTACGACTTATACTTTTTTTTAAATTTGTATTTGAAAGTAAAATTTGGGTATTTTTTTAATAAAACAATAAAAAGTTGATGAAAAAAAATCCATAGGGCATGAGAAGTGTTTAGGGGTCTAAAAGGATAGCAAATGACCCCCCCAGTCGACCATTTCAATTTGGCACACGATGCACCAAACACCCTGTATAATTTCAACCCAACAAAGGAAAGCTGTATTCATTACCTATAAACAGATGTACAATAAATATATGTAATTATTTATCGAACACAATGTGCACTTAGTCGCTGGCAGATAGATCGCTGCGCTCAGTTTCATTTACGGTAAGTAAGAAAGAGATAGATGCGCGTGTACAGACGAGCTACTTAGAACGAGTTGCCCGTGACGTATGTTAAAGTCAGCCAGTTTAAAGTGGAACTTACTATGAATAGTTAGGAACTCGAATGTTTTATATATTTTTCCTTATAGATATGTATATCTGTGTAAATCAACAATAACAAAAAAACTTAAACAGAGGTAGTCTTTGGATAAGTTTGAAATGATATGCTTAGTGTGCATTGATATATTAAAAGATACATCAATGTTAGTGTGTTAAACTCTGAACGCAAAAAAATATAGTAAGTAAAATAATCTAGGTCATTAGCAGTGATCGGAATAGGTAGAGTTATTTAGGTTCATTGACCGCAAACATTGATATTAATATGGATATTCCACGGGATTCTGACTGATACTACGGGATTTTATTGACACCAAATAGACCAAGAGCAAGGTTTAATGTTTTCAAAGAAGTTTTAGCCACTCTAACCTAGTAATTTAAAACATAAAAACATGTATTTAATTGAGAATTTATCTCTCGGACATTTCTAACAACTTTAGACCGATAAAACTAGACACACATATTAATAGAAATATTTTTTATTGGCAATTTTTCGTGAACGCTTCGATCTAGCTCTTGGACTATACCATACTAATTGAACTCATTACATCTTCTAAACTAAGACTCGATTAAATCTGTGATTTGGCGACGCATTGTGACTAATTAGCGACAAAATATGGGAGAAAACAGATCTTCGCTAGGTGCCCTAGTTTTTGAAATATAAATGTGGCCAAGCTGGGGAGACTCCAGATCGGCCACCTATAACCTTTATATCATTTGAACCAGTGACCGACAAATTCTGATATTTGGCGACAAACGACTAAATTTTTGTGTTACCAAAATTAAAATCCCTGATGGTGGCCAAGCCAGTGTCAGTCACACCTGTTTCGGCTAATCTCCGAAACGGTCCAGCCGTTTCAGAGATTAGCCGAAACAGGTTTTTTTTGGCATTTGGCAACGATGCACCAAACACCCTGTAGAATAAGTTTATATTTTTTTTTTTTTTTTTTTTACAAGAATAACATTCTTTTATTATTTCAATTAAACCAATAAAGTTTATATTTATATATTTCAAAATAAACATTCCTCCATAAGACGTCATAGATACTGTCTAGAAACTACTTAAAGTATTTTGTACTACTTTATGGGGAAATTGAATTCTTTAATATCTTTTGAACCAGTGACCGACAAATCCAGATATTTGGTGACTGATTCCGACTAATTGGCGACAAAATATGGGAGAAAACAGATCTTCGCTAGGTGCCCTAGTTTTTGAGATATAAATGTGGCCAAGCTGGGGAGACTCCAGATCGACCACCTATAAACCCTTATATATTTTGAACCAGTGACCGACAAATTCTGATATTTGGCGACAAATTTCGACAAATTTTTTGTGTTATCAAAATTAAAATCCCTGATGGTGGCCAAGCCAGTGTCAGTCACACCTGTTTCGGCTAATCTCCGAAACGGCTGGACCGATTTTGACGGGACTGTCACTGGCAGATACCTGATGTTATAAGGAGTAACGATTCAAATAGGGAAGTATTAACATCCACGCGGGCGAAGCCGCGGGCTGCAACTAGTTTATAATAAGTATAGATTAAAGATTTATAAGAAAAGATATAAATCTTTTGAACCAGTGATCGACAAATTCTGATATTTGGCGACAAATTTCCACTAATTAGCGACTAATATTATGTGTTATCAAAATTAAAATCCCTGATGGTGGCCAAACCAGTGTCAGTCACACCCAAAACAGACAGACAAAAATTATAAAAATAGTGGTTTTTTGTTATATTATTATGTATTGTATATACTTCTTAAAGCATTTAGTAAAAAGCTGTTACTTTGAAATTACAAACAGACACTTCAATTTTATTTATTTGTATAGATTAAAGTCGTTTTTCGTGTATGTCTGTGGGACCGCGTTGTTCTTCTAAACTTGCGACGGCGTTTGATGCGGTTTTCACTATAATTTAGATAATTTATTCTGGAAGGTTTATGTGTAGTGCGTGTTAGCAAATAATAAAGAACCTCTATATTTGGTCACGTCGTAAAAACCGTGCCAAGCAGGGGCGGGTCGCTAGACTTCTATATAAATAATAGTAATATAATAGGGTTCCATTTGGCACCCTTCGGGTACGTGGAACCCAAAAAATGAAATGCTGTTCGGTGATAAGCACATCACTTGAATAAGGCTGGACTGATTTGGCTATTTTTTGTTTTAAAATGTTCGTAACAGTCTGAATTAGGTTTTTATGGAAAGAAAAATTGGAAAAGTTTCCCGGAAAATTTTCCAATTCGGGAAAAGCTGATTCTTTTTTGACTGACATCCTTTCCTCTATTGGATTTTTGGATGAATTAATGAAAGGACAGGACAATGTCTGCCGGGTCAGCTAGTACTTAATAATTTATAATTTTACAGGCATATCTGGTGACGAAGATGAAGCAAGAAGATTGGAACAACTCAGTAATGTCGATAGTGATCTAGTTGCATCTAATGATTCAGATTCTGACCAAGAAAATAATGACGATGATCAAAGAGAGAAAAAGAAGCGTCACCATAGGAATGCTAAGGTATCCAAGGAAGAAAAAGCAGAAGCTAAGAAGAAGGAAGTTTTAAAAAAACATCCATTAAGTGTGCAAACATCTGTCAAAGTACAAGATGGAACTGCTTTGAATTTGATCTTCTCGTATCTTCTTCATTTGAAAATAATTGTGGTCAAGTTTACAGTTTCACTGCCAAAACCTATAACTGGTGTGTCAGCAGCAGATGTGTTGAATGGCCATTGTATATTGAATGAGTTATACCCAGGAGACACAGGAAGTGACTCTCCACACCCTGCTACTTCTTACTTATTGAATGCTGCAGGCATCACTGAAGACTTCCAGCATTTCATTTCGGACCTTGGAAAGCCTTACATATGGGCTCAACGAATGTGTGGTTTAGATTTTATGGCTACAATAACAGAAGATCAAAAGTTCAATAAAAATATCCACATCTGCCCTAGTCTAAGTGTCAGTACAGTCGAAAACTTTATCTTAACTTTAAAAAAGAGGTTGAAGTCTAGAGTTGAGTTGATGAAAGAGTTGCAGGATTTGGAATCTGGAAAGATATTACCAGTTAAAGGAGATTTGTCGTGTCCAGTGAGGCTGTCAGGATCATTGACACAGTGGCAGTCAGTTGGCTGGCCGGAATATAGCCAGTCACCTTCAACAGCATTTTTGATATCGGAAGGATTGGTTAATCCTAATGACATGTTATACAGAGCGATTATAACGCGTCAATCCGCCAAGTTAGTTGCATTAGTAGCTCTTCGCAGTGACTATCCTAGGAAGGCGCCGATGTTTTCACTAACTTTGCATTGGAATGGAACACACCATGCAGGTATCAATAATGATATCAGAGATATTGAAAGAGTTATCAATACAGATTGGGGTTCAGAAGATAACAAACAGTATACTCTCTCTGTACAGATAACAAAGTTGCTAACTTGTTTGGATATACTCCTGGAGACAACTGGCTCTTCCGAGTTTCCACCAGACAAAGTGATGTTTTGTCCAGTGCGCGGGCGCAACAGAGTGAAGCCCTACAAATTTCTCAAACAAGGCACTGGAGTTTTCGTTCAGTATTGATTGTTTAAAATAATAAAGGTCTTTTAGATGTGTATTTATGTTTCTTTCAACGCCTCTAACATTCTCTTGTGAGACAAGTGCAAGTTCAACATCCAATAGAAATAATAATAATTGGTAGTGGTGTTACAAATAAGTATTTATTAAAAACAAAACAAAATAATTTTATAATACAACAGTCTTTATTCTTATTTCAGTAAAGCAGTAGACAATTTCAGAGGAGAAAACACATATTTCAAGATCACATTGTGGGCAAAATAAGTATGTGAGAGAGTAAAATAAACTAAAATTCGTTCAATCATACAATCTTCATTTTTAAGGAAAATACTTTAAAATCATTTCACAGCTTAGCCTAAAAATGCCATAATATTGTTATTGGTCGTCAATGAGATCTCTATAGCATTATATTTATACCGAGATATTATTTATTACTTCATAATTTTCATTTACATGATCAACTACAAGTTGGTAATAATAAAATGTTAATGAGAGTAAGTCTCATTATACATTTTGAAACAATACTACGTTTTCTATCCTATGTTTTAGTAATTTATGCCTATTTATTTCACTAAAATGTAGATGACTGGAAAAAATAACTCGTATATTTATTATTTCTTAATCTTATTATTCATAATATGTATAGAACAATTTGCTAATTCAAGTGAAAATGTGCTTAATACTAAAATTTCAAACCTCACTAAATGATACAACCATTTTTATTTAAAAGGATTTCTAGACACACATCTATTAAACTATAAATTATATTTATATTCATTTCAAAGCGGGTACCGAGTTTAGTTAGCGTTATATTATACTGTAGACCTCATTCAGGTAAGCATAGACATGTCCTAACAAAAGAATTATTCGAACTGAACAGTTGTTTGTTACGTTCTATAGACTGCTTCGCTAAATTAGGTATAGAATATAATTATTCTATTAATATCTCTACTAAGAACTTCTTTTCGTAATGTACTGAATATAAAAAAATATAATTCACTATTGCAATTTCTTGTGTTCTGCATTTTCATTCATCTCTAAATGATTGTATACAATGATTTTAATTGATATCATTCACTTTATATTTTTATACATTTTTAGATTATAATATAGTATTTTGTGTCTCACCAAGTCATTTTTTTGAGAACAAAATAAAATCACTTTCTTGTTGCATCAAGTCCACTTACTCCTACGTGGCTGGTTGCGTATTGCATTATGAGATCCCGGCCTCTAGTTTTACATCCATTATTTTGCGCGGCCCTTTGAGGCAGTTGAGTCGTCGTTGTACTGCGTCTCGGTCTGAAAACAAAGTAAGTAGGTTATACAAGAACAAGCAAATATCAACTTTACCCCATGTCTAAATTAAGCTGATTTCAGAATGAGTAAAACTATTAAAAAGGTCATAAATATCATTAAAGCTACAGTGGAAACTAAAAATTGTGTAGTTATTAAAGTTACTTTTCCGGAGTCACATACATTATGAGCACAGTTTGTAATTATGTTGTTTATACTCACATTTGGAGAGCGTGGTGCGGTGCTGCGGGTGAAGCGGGTGTCGTTGCACCAGCGAGTGCAGCAACACTTGCGCCGACATGTAGCGTCGCTCGCATTCCTTCATGTCGCCGAACAATTCTTCGATGGCCGCCATTTGACACTGTAACGAAACACGATGTCATTTATATTGATTTAAATCGCCTTTTCGGTAGTAAAATATAAAATATGTATGCATGATGTATTACCGTGGACGAAGTAAAAGGAGTATATAAGAATCGCAGCAGTGGCGTTCTGTAGTTTCTACCTACCCCCATATTAATATATAACATTATTTTTAGTATATGCAAAACCTGAATATAGTTTCTTCAGAATAACTGAATCGATTTCAATAATTTTTACACCATGCCATATTTTGTCCCAAAAATATTTAAAAAAAGGTTACAAGTTGGACACCGAGCGACACTAAGTACCTATCCGCAATCATACGCACACACAGGTCACGGCAGGTAATAGCGGTAATAGGCGCGGGCGCACAGCAGGGCGGGGGTAAAATAACCCCTTCAGTCGCCTGGATGCTACAGGTTGATGCGCACGTGTCACGCTCTCGTTCAGTTACTTAACGCGATCGCGAGCGCCGTGGTCCTTACAGTTGTATTTCGGTTGATCGTGTACCTATCGTATGTAAAAAGTATCGTGTAACCATGTCTTTCTCATGCACACGTCCAGTACACAGAAATGGTACGACATTATGGTGACCAAGTCAATTATTATAAATAGTGATGATTAACACTTTTAAACACGCCAAGATGGTTAATTGTAGAAAGTTATTATTTGTACCTGTTGTGGTTATGTAATGCGATGTTTAACACTTTTCATCCACTTTGAACTTTAAGTGGTTGGCATAAGGTGCAACAAATCGCATTGACTACATTTTATCACGGCTGCATTTACGAGTAAAGTACATATCTACCTACACTTGACCATTACGACAGTCCACAGCTTGCAAGTGTGATGGAAAATGTAATATAAACCTACGTAAAATTTCAACATAGAGGGGTCTAGAATTATGTACTGAATCCATGGTAACAAGTTGCGCGTCGATGTCTTTGCCACCTTGTATAATTTTTTATCCGTGTGACGGTGAGCTATAATCACGAGACGCTAAAAAGCAAAGAGTTGCATAGAATCCTAATATCGGTATGCGCCTCGTAACGATTTAATAATTGAAGAAGAAAGAAAGTACGAACCAGTTCAATAGCATGCTCGTAGAGGATTTTGTCGCAGACTGCAGGAGTGACACCGGCTTCGTGAAGCCTCCTCGACTCGTTCACAATCCACTTGTACTTTCCGTTCATCAGGGAAACAACTAGAACAAAATAAATAAAGTATAAGGAGGCAAGACATATGGTGTGAGGTGAGGGTGAGAGTGGGTGGGAACGATATTTACATCAAAACTTATTCACATGTAATTTGAATGAATTCGCAAGGTTAATGTTATTTATTTTATGCTAAAATGTAGATTAGTGTGTTATTGTGGTGCTTTGTATTTTAATATTTATAAATCATCATGTTTGACATAACTCGGGACCCTGGGATCCCGGACCTTTAGAAGGCGTACGAGGGGGCCGAAGCCAATTAGTAGAGGCCCGTTAGATGTTTTTAATGAGGCACCAATCGACGATTATCCCTGTTTGCACTATGCAAGTGCACCCAAGGACAACCCCCGGTTGGTGCAGGACTATTGGAGGAACAAAGATATAGGATTATGGGTTTGGGTGGGTAAAGTGAACTGGTTAGCTATGGAAAGACTATAGCCTCTGCCTGACCAAAACTCATTGTGTTATTATTAACATGTATGTTATTATAGGTTTAAATACTTATTGAATGAAAGGTTGCTGTTATTGTTAAAGTTTTTCTTTATACTGGATGATTTTTTTTACCGTCTCGAAATTTTTACAGGGTGTTCTACCCATGAATATGAACAACTTTCACTACGGGACCAACTCTGAAATCACGAAAAAAAAATCTACTGTTTAATAGAAAAGTTCAAACCTACTTGACCAAAATGTATGAAACAGCTGATTTTTTTTCGTGATCTCATAGTTGGTCCCATAGTGAAAGTTGTTCATGTTCATGGGTAGAACACCCTGTAAAAATTTCGAGACGGTAAAAAAAATCATAAGTTACAATTCCTAATAATTTTAATATACAGGCTGGCTGAAACATTTACGTCCAAAAAAACATTTAGATCCCTCGGTATCGTGGGGTACCCGAATCACTCCTATGTATGTTCCGCGACTTTTCATAGTTTTCGAGTTATTATTTTTCTGAATTTTTGAGAATTTGCGACCTGATCAACTTAAAAAATTTGTAAAAAAACATTAGAAGATTTTGTCGATATTTTTTTTTGCAACTGAATCTTCATGAGTAGTACTTTTATGCATAAAATATTTAGCTTCGTAACTGTGATGGAAATTACGAAAATGTTGGTCTAAAGTGAAAAATTTACGTTCGATGAATTATGTATGACATAAATTTTAAAATTTTAAATCTAAAAAGTTGATTTCATGGTTCCTAAATAGTTCTCAAGAATGCGCCAGACTCTCAGCTTTCATAATCATTAAAAAAAAGTAGTACTTAATGGGCTAATTTGTCTCAAATCGGCCTTCAAAGACAGCGAGGTAGAAAATTCTTAAAATTAGATATCTGATTTAAGTAAAATTTTTTGGCCATTTTCTCGTTCCTAAAGTTAATTAAAGATAAGAATACTGGAAACTAACCAACAAATAGCTTCAGATGTTGGGTAAGAAAAGTTTTAAGTAAGAAGTGTTTTTTTTTTAAATAAATCACAAAGTATAATGTGATTTTTTTTTTAACATTTACGGTTTTCAAAGTGGCCACCTCCAGCAGCAATACACATTCTACACCTACGTAAGAAATTGTCTGTCAATCGGCTAATAGCTTCTCTGTTCTCTCTCACAACACGTTCGGCTTCTGCAATCTTCTGTCTCAGCTCTTGTTCACTTGAACAGTCTCGGGAGTATGCTATTTCTTTATAATAGCCCCAAATGAAGAAATCGATGGGGATGAGGTCGGGTGAGCGTGGAAGCCACCTAATTGGTCCGCTGTGTCATAATTCACCGAACGTAAAATTTTCACTTTAGACCAACATTTTCATAACTTTCATCAGAGTCTCGACAGTCTTCTACTTTTTTTTAAATTCTTTTAAATTGGTTAGGTCGAAAATTCTCAAAAACTCAGAAAAAAATTCATAACTCGAAAACCATGAAAAGTCGCGGAACATACATGGGAGTGATTCGGATACCCCACGATACGAGGGAACAAATTTTTTTTTTTGGACACACAAATTTTTTGTTGCTTCCCGAGGGGTCTCACCGTTGCGCACTTGCGGCGTGGGCTGCAGCGTGCGCTCGCGGTAGTGCGCGGCGGCGAGGCGCAGGCCGGCCGCCAGCGCCTGCATGGCCTGTACCAGCAGACCCAGCCGCACGCTGTCGTTGCAGCGCTCTGTTAGAAAGAAAACTATTACTATAGTTATTTTATTTGGAACTCGCACAGGAAATACAAACAATAAAAAGGGCGTCTAAAACTAAGAAAATAATGAAAACAAAAAAAAAAAACACCTGTGCAACGCCAAAAAGGCTCCTATCAAACAACAACATATATTTATTAACGCCGCCCGTTGGGATTTTTCCATCGTCAAAAATGACGAACTTCCATATACAAGGTATGAAAACTTGTATGGAAGTTCGTGATTTTTTCCTCTTCACGGAGTAAATTAAAAAAACAATCCTTTCTGTGCTCACTTTCGCTCTATACAGGGTGTATCAGAAAGGTGTGGTCAAATTTAAGTGCACAGGTACAGACCATCAAAGTGAACAACTTTCTCCATGGGACCAACGTGGTAATCGAGAAAAAAATATCAGCTATCCTGTACAAAACATCAATTCCTACTCGACCCAAATGTATGTATATGGTTGTGGATTTTTAGGTTTAGGCTGTGCGTTGTCTGTCAGTAAATTAATGAATATAAGATTTTTATTAATGTCCTAATTTATCACTTACTAGCGACCCGCCCCGGCTTCGCACGGGTGGAGTTTAGAAAAAAAAAGAGGTGAACTCACCAGTAAATACACACTATTGTCGTATATTAAACATTTAATTTGCAATAAAAGTTATTGAGGTCAATAATCGAGATGAAAACTATCCTATCTTTTAAGTTGGACCAAATTACACATAGTGACCAAATTTGATCAAGACCAGTTCAGTAGTTTCGAAGTTCATTCAGGACATACATCGTGACACGAGATTTTTATATATATAAGATGTTCTCTACGAACATGTGTGTCTCGCGTAGGCACATTCTGTTCTGTGTGTGACATTGCGTGCTACAACAGACAACAGCAATATTACAAATACTGTACATAATAACTGTTCCGTTCGATTTAGGCTTCGTTATGGGTCTTTTTGCCTGTACAGCCCATTCTCGATGGCCATGCACATTTTACAAGTGCCCACCGATTTGTTAATACACACTTTACTTGGACTTTTAATCTATTCAGTAACTTGATCATGAACTGTTATGTACTTTTAGGCATAGTTTTAATTGAATTTAATAACTTAAAACTTTAAACACATGACTTTCGTTTATAACATTACTTAATTATTGAGTAATGACCGATTTCATTTCTTTTAAATTTAATGAATTGAAAAAAAAAACTTGTTTATGTAAAAATAAAAACTAAAGCGTTATTTTGTCGTATTATAAGGTTTATTAGACTGGTGAAATAATTATTTGCAATAGTCCAATAAAAAAACGCATTTTTTTGGGATTCGTACAAATTCAACTATTTTTACCATTTATTCATTCCGCAGATTCGTTTATTACCCCAACACAATAGCTTTAGTATTTATGCTATGCTGGGGAGTTTGTTGCGCCACTTTTTTTTCCCTGTTAAAGCATTAGGAAGTAGTGAAGAGCGGGCGTTTTGGGGGACTGTCTTATGTAATTTTGTGCTTATTCTCAGTCGTATTTGATAAAATGACTTCTGATTTTGATTTTATGGTAACATTATTTTGCTTCGAATTGACAAGTTACCGAATACGATTGAGTGTTCAAGTATAGATGGCGCATTGAGTTGGTACGTACCGTCGGAGACGTCCATGAGCGCGGCGATGGGCGCTCCGCACGACACGGCCAGGTCCGACAGCAGCTCCGCCAGCATCAGCACGAAGTTCAGCTGAGAGAATACCTTGCTGTGCTCCTCCTGTAAAGAATACGACGACTATGTTTAAGGGGGAAGCGCTAAGGTAGCCCGCGAAATTCAAAATTTCAAGTTTTTTGCAACTTGCAGGTCAGCGTCAGGTTGTATTTTATTAGTGGGTCGATTTACGCGATTTTTTTTTCATTTGGTAGAGAAAGCGTGCGCGGAGGGTTATTAACTTTTCTTGAGTAGTCGAATGTTATTTTTGCTTGCAAAAAAGTTTTTTTTTAAGAATCTGTTGTAGTGTAAGTATTGTGTAACTGACCGCGAGAATGGTCTCCTCCTGCAGGTTGGGGATGTAGACGGGCGGCTCGGGCACGTGCAGCTTGATACCGCGCAGCAGTGCGTCGGGCAGCGCGCGCTTGGGCGAGCCCGCGCCGCCGCCCAGCTCGCCGCTCGCTTTCAGCGCCAGCGACACCGGCGGAGACGAACCTGGAGGAACACACCTTATTGTTATTCATACGTTCAGCTCAACCTCAGTAATACTTTAACTAAGAAACCAATCCCAAACTACACAATATAGGGTCGAATTAAATTAGTTAGCGAAACTCCGCAGACGTGATGGATATCAATATCTAAACATAATAGCACAAAAAATTGATTTGATGTTTTTTTTTTTTTGGGTCAAACGTCCGTAGGGCGTGTAGTCCTTTGGCTTCGCTGTAGTCGGGTAATAATAAAATAGCAGTAACCTGATCTGCGCAGCGGGCTGGCGTTGGTGGGCGACACTTGCCACAGCGAAGGCGGCGGCGAGCTGCCAGAGTTGCTGCTGCGGCGCCGCGTGGACGGCGGCGTCATCGTGAACGGGACCTGGCGAAACAAATATATATTTACTAAGGCCCTGTTTCGTATTTCCATGTCGTGTTGGCGCATGGTTAATGCCTCGCCTCTCATGCACGAGGTGCTACAAATCCGGGCAAGTACCAATGTGAGTTTTCAGTTTATATGTACTTGCCAAGTTTATCTTGGCTATTACTGACATTGGTGAGGGAAAAACATTGTGAGGAAACCTGGACTTATCTACTATCTATAGAAATAAATAAAATTGTAGTGTCTGTTTGTAATGTCAAAATAACAACTTTTTACTAAATGCATAGGACAGTATAAACGATTCTTATAACAAAAAAGCAATTTTTAACATTTTTGTCTGTCTGTCTGTTTATTCCGCCTTATCTCCGAAACGGCTGGAACGATTTTCACAGGACTTTCACTGGCCGATAGCTGATGTTACGGCGGGTAACTTAGGCTTCTTTTATTTTAGAAAAATAATTAGGGTTCCGCACAAAATAAATGGCAACCCTTGAAATTATGAACAAAAAGTCGAATTTGAAAAATTCTTTTTGCATTTGCTCGCCCAATTCTCGAAGATAGTTATAGGCTATTTAACATCATGCTACGACCTTTAGAAGCCGAGCAGAAAGAAAAAAGTCAGAAAGAACACTAAGCGAAAACGAAGTAATAGCACGGGTGGGGGATTCAACGCGACGGTTGGCGAACGGGTCGGGGACGAGGGCATTTTATTAAAATGTGGCTGCTATTTTAGTATATTATGTATCTTACGACATCCACGCGAACGAAGTCGCGGGGCACAGCTAGTTAATAATAATAAAAAAAAACCGGCTAAGTGCGTGTCGGACCACGCACAATGAAGGATTCTGTAGTTGGGATGAATTTATCCCAAGAACAAACTTAACACTGTGGTTGAAAAACATGTTCGTTCTTTCATATATTCCAACTGCAAATGTTGGTCGACTATTACTCGTTAACTTGTAAGGCCTACTTAGCTGTGATCGTTTTCCTTTTAACTTCGTTATGAATTCACGGCAGTAGTATACTACTGCCGTGAATTTTTTCACATATCCAAAGACAACCATTTAGCTAGCAGGGGTGACAAACACTTGTATCTATCATTCTCCATTGTGACATTGACCAGTCAGAAGTTGTTACGGCACAAGGCATGCCAGCTACTTGCATAGTTTTGTACCAGCTACAGGCACGTGTATTTTCGCCCTTAATATTACGCAAACGGATCTCTGAATCGAAAAATGGGTTTCACAGACCCGGAATATTTTTGAACGGCCTATCCAATGATACCCATACCCTACACTATGGGATAGACGAGAAAAAAAATATCATCTCCACTTTACGTGCAAGGGAGGCCCTACAATTTTTTTGCGACTTTGTCGGCGTGATGTATGTATGTGTATGCCAAATGACAGCTTTCTAGTTCTAAGAGTCTCTGAGCTAAGCCGCGGACATGGCGAAACTATAAAGGAACATAGTTTGTCTACTGTTGACTACGGATCCCTAAAAATGAAATGCTGTTTGACCAATTTGGCTACTTTTTGTTTTAAAATGTTCGTAATAGTCCGAATAAAGTTTTTATGGAAAGAAAAATAGGAAAAGACTCACCGAAAATTTCCAAATTCGGGAAAAACTGTATGTCATTTTTTCTATGGGACTTTTGTATGAATTATTGAAAATTGGAAAGGACAACGTCTGTTGGGTCAGCTAAGTTAATATAAGTCTCAAATCGCCAACCCGTCTTGCTTGAGCAAGCGTGCAGGTGATCAATGTTCATGCCTTCTTTGTATTAGAAGAGGCCTTTGCCCAGCAGTGGGACAATAATAGGCTGGTATTATTATTATAAGGGCCTGTTACAAACTTTCCAGAAAGACAGATTCAAGAAGGCAACAAGAGTATTTTTGAAATTGTTGATGAGAAGTTAACTGGTACTGATCAAAGGCTGCAAAACTGCCAATATTCACTTAGCAAAACAGAAGGTAGATTACTCCGCGAAAACAGTATTTAATCGATAACCGTTGTCAGACTATTGAAAACGGCTCGCAAGTCAAAAAACGTGAGCCCAAACACCGACACAGATAAAGGTTGCGCATCGATGCAACGCACAGTATTTTATTTTATCTCAAAATGACCACCTCCCTGATTATTAGTGAATCAGATAGAGCTTTTTATTCTAATTGCGAGAGTAAAACTCCCACGAATCCATCTTAACTAGTTTAGGAGATATCCGGGGGTAAAACTTTTTACCCATATTTTGAAAAAATAATAAAAAAAATATTTCATCTAAACTTTTACAGTTGCTTTATTTTTTTAGCTACATTTTAAAAGGTCTTGTTTTTATCTATTTTACGAGTCCTTTATGGCTGCTCTAGACCTCGTAGGAACCGAGAAATCAGCGATTTTGTGATTTTCGTTTTTATTTTTTTTTTGCCCATGTTCCTCAGTATTAGAATCTGCAATTTACTTTAAAAAAGAGGTAATAAGGTAGACTACCAACACAAAAAAAAAACAACAATTAATTCCGTGGAATCTCGGAAATACTAAAATTTACCCGAACTTACCCGAACCCGGGGTAATTACCCGCAATTTTTTTTAATTAATTCATTAAACCCCGAGCGGTAACCAGTTACCGCTTGCTATTGTCTTTCTACTGTGTCTCTAATTACGGTACTTGATAGGTTAACATAGGTTACATTTACGAGAACTGCCTTTATTTGTGTTTTTAGTTAGTTAACTAACTAATTTGGTCCAGTGATAGGTAATATGGTGCGGGAAGGAGTCCACCCTCGAAAGGCAATCGCTGAAACCCCGTATATACATACTCGTATTACTCTGGAGGACACGGGGGTGAGGCACTATGGAGCCGTCAAAGACTCATAGTGCCACTTTGCCTCAGCACGGCTTGACCCACCGTGCTGAGGGATGTCACTCCGAGCTCCGATCGGATGACTTAATGCTAGGAGGGCATGAGGGCGCCAACCCTCATGTTGGTCGGCGAGTGGCAAGTGAAGCTACGGATTGCGCCGTAGCCGGTCCTTCACATGCTCCGGAAGAGACCGCAAATACACGAGGAGTACACCGAGACCCAGATCCTCCATTAACCAGATTACAGGCTTTTAATATTTTTATTGAAGAGAGTAAAAAAATAAATGGACGATTGGGTAGGCCAACGGATCTAAGTAAACCCGAGAGGGTATGTTTGATGTCATTAACTCTTGCAAAACATTTGAATTCTCCGCTTTCCAATGCTCAAGAGGAAAAATTTGCTATGGCTATAGGATTATTTATTTGTAAAGCAGAAAAAAAATTCAAGACTTGTAAAAGCAACTATTCCCATTTCGTGAAAAAGAACAAAGACTGGTTGAACAAATCATTTATAGATGATATTCCTCAAGACTTAGTTCGCTCACGTGTTGATGTTTTCCTCAAAATTTTACGCAGAGTGCGTTGCATATTGAGGAAGAACAGCATATAACACCTACAGTGAGTGCTAATGACCTTGAGGAACAACATGTAGATACATCATTTACTACTACTCTCAGTCCCTATACAGAAGATAGCAGCAAAAAAAGATTCGAGGAACTTAATCCACGTCAAAAACAAAGAGCCATAAAAAGACTTAAAGCGAAACTGGAAGATGAACCACCTGAAAAATTGACAAAAACGTTTACTAAAACAATTACTGTTGGAGACGAAAAATTAAGTAAAAAAAGTGCACGTGATTTGGAGATAATTATTAATAAGTATTGAAACTCCGGACAAACCAACTAAAATACTAACTATGATAAATCAAGAAACTCATCCTTATACTCCAGAAGAAACTCTTGGAATAATGATTGACAGAAGATTAAGCGTTGAAACTTATAAATTTTTACAGCAAGACTCCAAGAAAAGAGGATTTAATCTATATCCACCTTATCATCAAGTAGCGCAAGCCAGACAATCATGCTACCCTTCAGAAGAAATATCTGTTTCAGAAATCGAAGCTTCTGTTACCCTGCAGGGATTACTGGCCCACACACTCCAGCGTATCTTAGATTTAAATGATGAATCTGTAAATCATTACATGGAAAAAGAGAATATCAGCCAATTGGCTTGTACTTTTTATGTTTCTTGGGGATTTGATGGAAGTACTGGGCAATCCAATACAGACAGGAATTTAGAGAACATTCTGGTGACCCCGATTTTGACGAAAAGTCAATAATTGCTACAACTTTGGTACCATTGAAAATTCAAGAATGCGGAGGCAAAAACAGTTTAATATGGTTAAATCCAGCCCCACAGTCATTTCGTTCTTGTAGGCCTCTTCACATCCAATATAGAAAAGAGACGCAAGAAAGAATACTGTCTGAAAAAGAATATATAGAGGAACAAATAAGGCTTTTGACTCCTATTACAACACTTACATCAAAAGGATTTATTGTCTTCACAAACTGTAATTTAACGCCGAGCTTAATTGATGGAAAAGTTTTTAATATAATAAACAACACGTCTTCCCAATTAAGATGTGCTATTTGCAAACTGACCTTCACGAATTTCAATAACCTACGAGTAGACCTTGCTTTTTCAATACCAATTACAGAGGAAGCGGCACTGAAAAACGGCATGAGTCCTTTACATGCGTATATAAGATGCCTGGAATTCTTGCTGCACTTGGGATATAAAAATGACGCAAGAGTCAGACAGTGGCGAGTAAAGAAAAATTCTGATCTGGGACAAATTACTGCAGAAAGAAAAAAAGAAATCCAAAACCAAATTAAGGAAAGTATGAGTCTATTGGTAGACGTTGTTAAACCTAATTCAGGCACCTCAAATGACGGCAATACGGCTCGGCGAGTATTCAAAAGTGAACAAAGCCGCCAAACGTTTGCTAATATACTTGGCATTGAAAAATGGCTCGTCGATGACCTAAATGTAATTTTAATAGCCATCAATTCGGGATTACCAATAGACGCAAAAAAAATCGGTACATTTTGTAAAAATGTGGCTTATAAGTATGTAGAGAAATACAACTGGCACCCTATGACTACTACTATACATAAAATCTTAATTCACGGAGAAAAAATTATAGAGAATTCAGCGCTACCCATAGGACTACTCTCTGAACAGGCTGGAGAGTCGAGGAATAAATTTTGGCGTCAGGATAGGGAACATCACAGCCGGAAAGATTCTAGGGTTCATACTATGATGGACTTATTCCACAGGGCGCTTGAGTCATCCGACCCTGTCATATCAGCGATACGGCTAAAACAACGCCTAAGTAACCGAAGGAGAATGCCACTGCCAGAAGCTGTTATAGAAATGTTACAACCGGACAATTCTGAATGTTTAAATGAAGATAACAGTGATGTCGAAGAAGAAACTGCATGTACCGAGAGTGAAGAAAATGAGTTTACAACACTTCTTTACAACGAAGATAGTTTATTTAACGCAGATGATGTTTAAGCACAATTATTTTCAAAACACAAGCCAAAAGAATTCTACTATATTTATAAAGTAAAAAATATAAAAAAATACGTCTTAAAAAAATTTGCGGGTAATTACCCCGGGTTCGGATAAGTTCGGGTAAATCTTAGTATTTCCGAGATTCCACGGAATTAATTGTTGTTTTTTTTTTGTGTTGGTAGTCTACCTTATTACCTCTTTTTTAACACATATAATGCCTCGTCAGCCACATATGGCTGACATTTTCCAAACCAATTGAGCCGTGTCAGCCATTTGTGGCTGACGGAATATGCTTGTTTTGAAAGCGCGATTTTTCGTCGTCAGCCACGTTTTTGATGTTTAACTGTATGTAGTATGGCTGACAAGGCCTGGTAAATTATAACTGTAGTGATAAAAAAAAATACAGTTAGTTCATTTGTTAGTACGGCATTATATGTGTTAAAGTAAATTGCAGATTCTAATACTGAGGAACATGGGCAAAAAAAAATAAAAACGAAAATCACAAAATCGCTGATTTCTCGGTTCCTACGAGGTCTAGAGCAGCCATAAAGGACTCGTAAAATAGATAAAAATAAGACCTTTTAAAATGTAGCTAAAAAAATAAAGCAACTGTAAAAGTTTAGATGAAATTATTTTTTTAATATTTTTTTAATTATTTTTTCAAAATATGGGTAAAAAGTTTTACCCCCGGATATCTCCTAAACTAGTTAAGATGGATTCGTGGGAGTTTTACTCTCGCAATTAGAATAAAAAGCTCTATCTGATTCACTAATAATCAGGGAGGTGGTCATTTTGAGATAAAATAAAATACTGTGCAACGGTCCCTAGTTTGTTCAGCCGATCTGGTTATACTGTCATTCAAATCTCTCATTATTCCGATCCTGACTTGACTTGACCTGACCGCTATAACCACAAATGAATAAATATATTAAGCCCTTGTACACACGGGTGATTTTTATTGTCCACTGGTTTTCAACGCACTGCTTAGCTCCTAGAATTGAGAATCCAATAGAATCTGTTGGATTATCAATGCTCGGTTCGACACCGAGTTGAAAATCCAATGCACGATAAAGAATCGTCGCGCTAAAAAATCACCCGTGCGTACCAGGGAGCCAACCACCACCTCTTAAAGCAGTATTATTTTAATGTTACTTCAGTGTGAGAAAGAGATGAAGCTATACAGGACGTCTAGCTCCGTCTCTTTCCCACACTCAAGTAAGATTACAATAAGCCTATACTACCTCAGCTAAAATTCACTATCTCGCTCGCACGATACTGCGCGCGGACTGAGTGAGAGCGGGACTGAGTGCGGTTCTGGGCGGCAGGGAGCGCCGATAGTTTAGGTAATTGCTCTTTACGGTGAAAATAATAGTAATTAAAAAAAAAACATAAGACCTGCTTTATAGTTAGTTCAGTTAGTATGCAAAGTTTCATGATCTAATTTGAAGTATTTTTTGAATACCAGCGGTTTATTGTCCGGTTTGGAGGTAACTTTGCAATTTTTATCTACCGAGAAATGTTTATGGAATCATGTTTTCGGCAAACATAGTACTTAACATTAATCCTCAACTTTACTATATATTTATTTCAAAATTAAAGCTGCAGCATTTTCGACATAACGGAGGATCATGCTAAGCCATTTGAGGTAGTATAGGCCCTTAAGAGGTGGTGGTCTAGCTCCTGAACTAGGTGCAAAACATTGTCTTAAATTCTTTTAAGTAAGTGTGTGTAAGTGTGTTAAGTAAGTGCTAAGTGTCTTAATCACTTAAGACACTTAGCGTACTAAGTTCTGCTGAAAATGTGTTTTCAGTTTTGCATAATATAGTATTTTATTTATGGGAAACTGGAAAACAAATTGCAATTGACAATATATTTACTTAGACATTAAACATATTAAAGCACTTGAATGCATACCTACATATTGAGTTACATTATTATAGTTACCACAATTTGGTACTAATGTATGACACATTAGTACCAAATGGTTGTAACTATAATAATGTAAGAGCATCACGTAATGGCATGAGCTTGGGACAAAACATAACGTGACGCGGATGTTACTATTGCTCCTAATTGTATACAAACACGCGTCTCAATCATTATGAAATTGTCATTAGCACACATTTAAGTACATTGATGTTCAACTTTTTAAGACTATGAAGATCTTTAGTACAATCAGTATTACTTTGATTTCAAATTAGTACCTTTCGTCTGTTCAGGAAACTAGCTTTAATCGATACAGGATATGATTTTACAAAAGAAATTGACCCTGAAAAATCGGAGATAACTTAAGAAAAACCGGCCAAGTCCGTGTCGGACCACGCACAATGAAGGGTTCCGTAGTTGGGATGAATTTATACAAAAAACAAACTTAACATTGTAGTTGAAAAACATATTCTCCCATACATCGATATACGTTACGGTCAATTCTTCAACTGCAAATGTAAGTTTGTAATCGCAAAAATGTTTTTTTTTGTGTGTGTGACAAATGACTGATTTTCGGACTTTACTTGTGCTGCGAGACCTTGCTTCTTGCCAAATTTCATGATTCTAGGTCAACGGGAAGTACCCTATTATAAGTTTTGATTTATTTGAGAGTATAAAAATATGGCCAAATATGGTATATGGTTATATCTTTATATAGTTCAAACTGTTTTAGTGCTACAAAACCATTGTGAGAGAAAATAAATTAATATATTATATTATTATTATTATATTAAATTGTGTTCAGGCGGGACATAGCTGATCATAATTTCCAACTATTTGAGAACTGTACCTACCTATGATCCACAATAAAATATTTTGAATTTGAATTTGAATATTATATTATGGCTCATAAATGGCCGTATTTTTTTTTATTGCGTTGACTTAGAAGCTTGATCTTTTTGGAGCTTCAAGGGACCGTATTTGATATTAATTTCAACTTGATACCTTCACCCATTCCTGAGAAGACAGACAGACAACGAAGTGGTTCTTTATGGGTTCCGTTTTTTCCTTTTGCAGTACGGAACCCTAAAAAACAAGTAAAACACAGATACTCTTCCTTTAAAAAAAACATCGGTTGCAGCTAGATGCAATCTGTGGTCCAATATTATATTGTTTTACCCTGCAGATTTCAGCCACAGTGATGAATTCTGTTTTGGGTGCTTGACGTCATAGGTTTCGCGAGTGTAACAACTAATTTGGTTCAGGTTTGTACCGGGTAGAACCTGAATGAGGTTGGCACAGGAGCGTGGAGATTGGCACATGTAAAGAGAGGCCTATGCTCAGCAGTAGGTGAAAACGGGCTGTGGATGATGATGACGATGAACACTGAATTAGGTGCAATATATTGACAGCAGCAGTTACTTACGGTCGGTGGCGACAGTGAGCCGATGTTGGTGGCATTACGGCTGTAATTCGATCGGAGCACGTCGATAGGTTGTGATCGTGGTACGTTATTGTTAGATGTTACGGCGAGTGGGTTCTGCAATGAATACGTATGTATGTCATAGTTATGTACGAAAAACTGGTAAAGAAAATATACATTATCGAATTGAACGGATGCTAAATGACAAAACAATGGATGAAGTAGGTACTTTAGTTTGCAAAAATAGTATACAGGGTCAAATTAAATTAGCTAGCGAAACTGCGCAGACGTGATGGGTATAGATATCTAAACACGATAAAACAAAAAAAAAATGAAGTGCTGATTTTTTTGGGGTCAAATACCGCTAGTAGTGCAGTTACTTGAAGTATGAGTTGAGAAAATCAGGTTTTTTTGTTTTATCATGTTTACATATCAATAATTATTACGCCTGTAAAGTTGATACGGGAACGGATGCTAAATGCCAAACAATGGATCAGGTACGTTTATTAGCAAAAATATTATATTTCAAAACTAGCGAGCCGCTCCTGCTTCGCACGGTTTGTATGACTTGACAAAAATCGAGACTTTTTTATTATGTGTTAGTTTAATACGAAAATAATAGACCTTCCGGAACAAATTCTCTTAATGAGGTGAAAAGCGCATTAAAATCCGTTGCGTAGTTTAGGAGAACAAGGCGGTCGCACAGGCAAACACGAAAGGCGCTTATAATGTATAGATAGATAGAAGAGCCTCACCCTGTTGCCGGTTCGCGGCGCGGGCGCGTGGCTGGCGGGCGGCGCGGGCGGCAGTGCCAGTGAGCGCGGGCGCGGCGCCGCCTCGGAGCCCGACGACGCGCCAGAGCACTCCGCCGAGCCGCTCTCAGGAGCCTCCACCAGCACGAAGTCGTCCTCGCCCGCCCACGTCGTGTCCGACGACGAGGCTGCGAACATGCCAGTCTTATCATCATCATCATTCTTTTGCCCTTATCCTAATTTAGTCTTTTCTTCCATACTTCTCTATTAGTCGTCGTCTCGGTAGTCACCCCCTTTCTAGCCATATCGTCTTTCACACAGTTCATCCATCGTTTCTTTAGACTTCCATCTATATTCATAATCAAAACTTTCCTTACGACATTCTCCTCATTCCTCCGCATCCCATGCCCATACCATGATAACCGATTTCCACTCAACTGTTCAGTCACCGGTGTCACTTTTAGACTTCCTCTTATATACTTACTCATTTCTAATTCTATCCATTCGTGTAACACCACGCATCCCTCTTAAAATTCTAACTATATTTTATTGACTCGAATAGGTTTTTCTTATTTCGTGGAAACAGTTTATCGCCAATGATAATATTTTATTTGACAAATCTATATAAAAACACTAGGACGAGAACCAGGAGAACAAACTCATATGGTGCAATCACTTATGAGATTAGCGTTTTTACATAAGTATACTTTCTGCCTAACCTTAAGACCACACCGAGGCCATAGTGAGGTAGAATCTGTAGACTTAGGTACGTGATTGTGACGAATTTAGCGAAGTGGAAAATGTCAGTTTGTTTATACATGGTTCTTTAATCATACAATAAAATTATAACTCGGAGATTAAAGAACCATGTGTCGCTCATAAAGACCCGGACTTCGCCTGCCTTGGGCTTGATTAGAAGCTGGTTTAGCCCAGTGAACTACTAACCCCGTTATTATTTACGCGAACTACTGGCCCCGTGAGTAATATATTACTAATCTGTTAGTTGATAATTTAATTATCGTTTAAACTGCATAGGTATAGTTAAATCAAATTGATCTTCGAAACACAAGTCGCAGTTTTTGGTAATTTTAATGAGATGTCAGGTGTCTAATCTTGTTTTACCGTTATGTTAAACCAAATAACTCAAATTCAAAATAATTCTAGGTGAGCCAAAATAAACCGCTAGCAATAATAATGTGGGACGATTGGTATCTGCAGCATCGTGGCAACACGTAAATGGGTATATTAACTCATATAAATGGCGGAACAGGCAATAAATTGTTGCAGTTTACAAACAATTGATACCGGCTGTAGGTGCCCAAGGGCAGGTTAGTAGGGGTTATCGAAATTGTTTACTCTGAGAACAATGACATATTTTATTAATATTTAGACCATTGTTAAACTGTTTTCTGAGTATGTTTTAGTATTTGATCAAGTGTGATTGCCCTGTTTTTCAGAAGTGTCTTTCGTTACATTATTGCTACTATGGGTGGGTCTCGCCACGTGACTTAGGATAACTCGTGATACATAAATGTCATGAGTTCTTTCAGGTATTTGTGCAAAAAATACACGTAATGACGTCGCCACATATCTACAAGCGCCCAGTAGCGAATTCGTGTTGATAAACGATCACCTTCAATATAATGTAATCATTATTGACACTGTGATAACGATAAGTCCTAATGAATAGAATGTTCTTCGTAATACAAGCATTAATTTTGACAATCAATCTTTGTTTGTTGCGAAGTAGGTACAATGAATAGAACATTTTGATCGATTAAAATGTAAAATAAAAATACTAACTGACATAATTATCCTATAAATCTGCCTACCTTTTCCCAACTATGTTGGGGTCGGCTTCCAGTTTAACCGGATGCAGCTGAATACCAGTATTTTACATGGACCGACTGCCTATCTGACCTCCACAACCCAGTAGGGTACGATATCCCTTGGTAAGACTGGTTGTCAGATTTTCGGGCTTCTGACGACCCGTAACGACTGTCAAAGATCTACGAATGAAAGCCGGGACCAACGGCTTAACGTGCTTTCCGACGCAGAGATCAGTGTAAAAAAATCCCGATTTGTAACAGACGGAGGAGGTTATAATATTATGTCGTCTGAATGTATTTTTTTCCCATGTATGTTCAACGATATTTGCGTCAATTGTAGACCGATTTTGAAAATTCTTTTATCATTCGGTAGAGCAAGTTTGCGCGGTGATCCCATATACATAAATATTAACTTAGCTTGGGGAGATTTTGAGTTAGCTTCGATAATACGTATTTTTATATTAATTTCTAATTCGAAGACATGTATTTTGATGTGAACGGCTATATAGGTATAATAATACCTAATTGTACCTACATCTGAATAAATTATAAAATCATCAAACTAAACTAAACTTGTCAAAAACATCTGTACAGCTTATTTTTAAATATTTCGAAAGTAAAACAAGACCATTTCCATTCGTGGTAATTAACTACCTAAATTTATTATCTCGAAGAAGCCTGACTCATATTAATATGAATTCTGGAAACATTGAGCACACGATGTAAATACACTCATTGATGATGATAAATAATTACACTTCATAGGAAATGATACGCTAGGCGTGCAAGTACTTCGTTTTCGGAAGTATCTATTTACTTTAACCTCCATATTACTAAGTATTACCCTAATAAAATGTATTATAGTCTATTCACAATTGTTCCTTCTTCTTCCGCAATTGTTAACCTGAGGATGAAGGCGAAATATCACTTTAATGTGATGTATTGTAATGCGCTTCCTCTATTCGATAAGCGTAATACGTATATTGTACGTAATAGCGAAGTACTGACTGGACTGCCTCGTTGGTCTAGTGGTCGCAGGCGCTACCGCCTGAGCACGAGGTCTTGGGTTCGATACCCAGGTTGGGCAAAGTGTTACTGAGTTTTTCCATCTGGAATTTCTCAGTAGCAGCCTAAAGTCTGGATTTGTGCCCGGTTGATGGTAATAGGCTCGCCCCTATTACAAGGGACTTAAACATAACTGGCGAAATTTGGTTGTAACATAGGTAGCTACACCTCTGCGTAACCCTGCGGGGATTACAGGCGTGATGTTATGTCATGTTTTTGAATGTAATTGAGCTGCACATGAATGGTTGTAGCGGGTTGTAGCGCTAAATCGCATCGATAGACGACACTATATGTATGCGCATATATCGTGAATAAGATAAGCATCTGGCCAGACTGCATGATGCCGCGAATATTTACCGTGGCCGATGTTACACAAGAGCTAACTTATAAAGATCACAGTATCTTGTAAAACGGAAATGTTGTTCGCTTATTCAACATTCAACAATGTCATTTGTTTTAGAAGTCAACTACTTTAATTCACATAGTAATTTATGCACATTTCGTAACGGGGTAATGGTTTTAAAAATTATCTTTTCATTGTTTCAGTTTAGATACCTACTAATATTTGCAACGCGAGTAAGTAGAGTCATTCAGAATTTGTTGATATTGCTAAAATAAATGACCATAAACAGTCCATTATTTTATCGAAACTCGATTTTCTAGCTAGGACATCATAGTCATATCCACGTTGTTATACATGGCACCACAGCAACAGCGTTATCGCCACGGGTAAAGGTCTCAATGTATCGCTCTCGGCTGGTGCTTACCGGAGGATGTCGGCTGTGACTTCTTGTAGGCCTGCAGCGTGGGCAGCACCTGCGGCTGCGGGTTGGAGCTACGTGGCGCAGACACCGGCCGCGCGCCCGCGCCGCCCGCCCCGCCGGAAGCGCCCGCCACGGAGGAAGGATTTACACTCGCTCCTGTTAACATACACCACATTTAAAAACCATACTACATTCACACCCAAAACGCAACTCATGCAGAACTGTGCACAATTTCCATTCCTATCTGTCGCAGTGAGATGGTTGTAGCCTATAGCTATATCCCTAGGGATATAGCTATACAGGGTGTAAGGGATAGCCCTCGGCAGACTGATGGGGTGAATTCATTAAGATGACCGGTACATGAAATTATTTCAGGAACGTTATGGGAATCCAGTAAACCTGATTTGTTTTATTACCTCACACGCAATGTATCGTTACCGTCCGTGGCAAAACGCGCGTAGCGAACGGCAGCGCAGCGAGCCTACGGCCGCCGAGTATTTCAACATCCATTGCAGATTTTTTTATTTTAGCTGTTTTATTTACATAAATAAAGTGCTGCGTACAGACAATGTAATTTTACATTGAAATAAAGAAATAGTAACTGAAAATACGTTTAAAAAAATTAAAATTTTCCTGAGAATATTTTCGGTGGAATATGATACAAAATAAGGAGCCGAATGCACCCTGTTAGTTTGCAGAGGGCTGTCCCTTACACCCTGTATACCATAATATAGTTATATGAAAGCGGTTAATAACTGTCGGAGTGCCCTAATTTTGTTACTGCGACCAATTTTGACGTAGCGCTCGTCGGCCGCTGCCGCGGCACCGCTCGTACGCTCGCTCGACTCGCGCGTAGTTCACATTTCAGCGCGTAGTTCACATTTCAGCGCGTTGTCCCAGTTCTAACCTAACCATTCAATCGGAGTGCCCTAATAACTATATGACTAGATCGTGCTCGTATCATAGTTATATTCCTAGCGTGATAGTTAGTGAACCGCTTTCATATAACTATATTACGGTATACAGCTATATTCCTAGGGATATAACTATATGACGGCTACAACCATCTTACTGCGACATATCGATTGAGTAATAATATAAAACGCAAGCGATAAATAATAAGTAGCAAGCGATGAAATGATTGATTGCGAGTGAAATCGTAGTCCTTGAAATTTTTGAACTCTGCCGGGTGTCTGTCATCGGTCGCCGGTCGTCAGTAGTCCTCTTGTGATGCTCAAAGTAATGAGATGTACGTGCAAAATTCGTTTTGTTCGATATCATGCTTTTAAGTGGCATTGGTGATCGATTAGAGAACTGTTGACGACACAACCTGATCCGACACAGTTATACATGATCAGATTACAAAAATATGCGCCACCCCCACCCCATGCACAACCAAAGCGGATTTAATAAGTGAGGATGTACCCTGACTGTCCCATGACTCCTCTAGGTAACAGTTAGTATCGGGCCGACCCTCGAGATCACTCTCCAAAATGTCGGGGAGATCCGAGTCCAAACCTGAACAATATGCATAACTTCATACACCGTGACTGAGGGCATTGTAGTGTAGCTTAAATGTGTATTTACATATATACCTAGATACCTAGTTCAAAAATTCATGGACTAGAAGCCAGATAATGTTAATGTAAACTAAACTAAATGAAGAGGTGATAATTCTAACGATGTTTGTTGAGAGAATATTAACTTCGACATAATGAGTTTGATATAGTGAACTAGAACAATTTAATAATTTAGATAATAATATTGTTGCTATAAATTATATTGTTTAAAAATGTTTTTACTTATAAATAAATGACTTAATGGTGATAAAACAGTTTCTATCAATACAATTAATGTCTTTTGAGTACATGTTATATTGTTTAATAGCTGGATTGTGTGAAATATCGCAGTATGATACGACTCTGTTATTGAATTGTTTTTTTTTTTTTAACAACTTATTAATCTTTTTCTAATTATTTAATCATAGAAAAACTTAAATTGTATTTAGCACATATATTACCTATTGTTTAAAAATAGCAATGAAAGGCATTTTATACAAGTGAAGCGCGTAGAGGATTTCGAAAGGTTATAAACAATGGAACGGGTCAGCGATGATGAGTCCTCATTCTGATTAGAGTTTCATGTATTCAGCGTTCAATGTTAGTTACTTGGTATTGTTATTAATGACTCAGTGTGGTTTATTCACAAAAGCGATCTTAACTGTTTTAATTGGATTTAATAATATACATAATACGTATTTTGTATTATACAGTTTAGTAATTTTTGTGCGTGTCTGAGAGATGTAATAGGCGTGGATGGATAAGGCTGTTATGTTAGTACGGTATACTAATAAGTATTTATTTCGTAAACTTACTGTTGATGGAGGTAGTCCTTGGACGCTGTAGGAAGGGATGGTTGAAAAAAGCTTCGAAGGGCATGCGCTCACGAGGGTTTCGTCGCAGCAGCCCAATGAGCAAGCTACACAGTTCGGAACTTGTGCCTGCTGGCATTCTGAAACACATCAATTACATTTATTTGCTATATTTCGGACATTGTGTGACAATTTGAAGGGAATATCCCTCCATCCACGAGGGACGATAGCAAAATAACTCCAGCGCAGCTTGGGAAGTATGAGCCGCTACTAATATAGCCGACTTAGCCTTTTGAGCTTATAACTGTGTAACACGAGATAAATAAATCAACTGTTATGTTTTGGACTGGCTTCCATACTAACATACTAGGTCATAATATGAACGCACAGTGTACTAACTACTCCTGTGTCTTAGGCAGATCTTTGAATTTTGAAATCATTTGTTGCAGGAGACTAGATAGAGGTAGAAGTGGAAAGAGAACCCTTTGCCTACATCAACATGGGCTTAAAATAATCAAAATACTATAATGTATGAACACAGTATCCAGCTCACAATAATTAAGAAAATCAATTTGACTTAGATTTATTTGAAAGCAAAATGTTTGAACCACTTTTCATTCACTTCTCAGACAGAAGATTAGTTAAACATAAATATCATGACATGCTTGGTCTCTGAGATAAACATTGAGATAGGACGCGATGCGACCGAATTTAAAAATACTCTCATTATGTAGAATATGCAGATAGCACTGAACGTTTCAACTGTTTACTAATATTGGGCGGCTTGGGACGCCTTCCGTACGTATTTAATGGTAACACCGAAGAGCTAATATGCCACAAAATTGTCACAGAGCCAAATTCATTCGTGTATCATAGACCTTGAACGCTAGAGCCGACTGTTTCGGTTTCGGACTGGTTAGTAAAAAACTAGGTACAAAAACTGTCCGAGTTAAGATGTGTATTGAAATGTTCCAGATATTTCTTTCGCACGACTGATATTGAACTTATAGATACTTACCTTCATTCGGATTTAATTTGAATGTGATGTCTATGCTGTAAGTTTAAAGTTTATAATTATAATAGCTACATAAAAGATCGGGCTAGTGTATAAATAGTAGCTACTCACTTGGGCTGCAAGTCGACGCTGTTCTCATAGAACGCCTTCAGTTCGTGAGGCGTGGTGGCCTGGAAGGGCGCCTTGCCCGTGAGGCACTGGTACACTATCGTGCCCAGACTCCATAGATCTGCTTTAGCGTCGTACTTCAGTGACATTATCACCTCTGGTGCCTATACAATTATTGTAATGTTAATAATGAAATCTAATCTGATTATTCTCAAATTATAAACAATCTAGTGTAAGGGCTGGAAATATAGGTCTATCGAGCTTCTAAACTATAGATTGTCTGTTGTTTTCTTTTATAATTCGAGATGAAAATATAGTCCAATCAACGAGGATATTGTTGTATGGAGACTTCCGAAAAATTACTCCGCCTCTGAAATTTGGCATGTGATGAAGTTAGGTGATACAGATTACAGATGTACAATAATCCAACATTTTTTTTTACGAGAAGTTGGGCATTTTCACCCAAACATGAAAATCGCTTATAACTCTCTGTGAATATTTCCTCAGCCTGAAATACTTTCTGTATACGTACGTATGCACTAATTAGAATAAGTATGTAAAGGAATCCAACATTTTTTCGATTTCAGAGATACCCCAAAATGAACTTTTAACATTTTGCTATAACTTCTACAGAAAAATTGCTCTGCGTATTTTTATTTTTTAATATGTTTTTATATCCTTAAATACATAGCTTTGTTTAGTTATCCAAAAGATTTTCCTTTTTTAACATATTTTTTTTATTTTTGCTTAACTACGTAATGTGAAAAATTGCTCCGTCCATTTTTATATCTTTATTAGTTATATGATTTTATATTATAACAGATTTATTAATTATCCAACAAATTTTCAAACGTTCAAATATTTTTTAGGATATGTCCGCTGATTTATGCTAGAGCGTAAGGGTATATTTATTTATTTATTTAAATCTACTATTATAAGTACTCAATACGACAGTGCGGTCATTCACAAAACCCTTCCGGGGTTGACCTTCACTTCACCGCTCGGAGTTGCTTTGCCACGCAGTTTTGGAGTAGTGTAAGCGAGTTTGCTAGCCACCGTGATTACAAATAATGTTTTATCTTCCTATGCACAACGTACAATGGCGCGGCGTTTAGAAATTCGCTTTATATTTAAAAGGAATACTTGTTATATGCATTTAAAATAAACGTTTGATACTTCCCTTAGGACTTTGTACAATATGCGAAAAAAATGTCAATTGGAATAATAATGTTTAATTATGTTGTAGAAAACACTAATATAAATATCAAATACCTCTTGGTAAAATCTCTCAAACGTGTGAAATTAAAGGGCTTTGAAGGTCCATGGTAAACCTACTGTCTGTCATTCTGATTTTTTTTTCAAAATGGGGGCCGTGCATGATATCTATATAAATCGATAGCTGACATCAATGCAAACAGAAAACATAATAAGACCAAACCCCGTAAAGTGTCATATTTCGAAGATATTATACGTACAAAGTAGATCACGTGACATCCATATTTTTTGAACTTGCTTATATCTTGTTGAATAGATGTTTGAAATAATCACTCTGAATGTTTAAAGTAATCATTTTAGTAACTATATTAAGCTAAAAATTAATAAAATTACTGTGGTAGGCATTATTTGGTTAAGGCTAGTTATAAACTTGCTAATATTCCTTTACAAATAAATTCTTTAAAAAACCTGGTGTCACTGCCTGACTGACGGCTGTTGGGGCATTAAAGTTCTCGAGTGGCGACCGCGTACCGGAAGACGCAGCGTTGGCAGGCCTCCCACCAGGCCGACCAAGGATCTGGTGAAGGTTAAAACCAGCTGGATGAGGATAGCGTGGGACCGGTCGTCGTGGAGATCTTTGGGGGAGGCCTTTGTCCAGCAGTATTACGATGATGATGACTGCTTTACAGAGCCAGCAATCTACGCACTAGACTGACTAGTTTAGTTAATAGATGAAAAGTGATTATTTTAAACATTCAGAGAGATTATTTCAAACCTCTACAAAATGTACACAAGTTCAAAAAATATGGATGTCACGTCATCTTTTTTTATTATTGCTAAATGAGCCTACACTTGACCTCGATCACGCCTAATAGAAAGCGATGGGTGAGGTCTATGATGGAAAGAGCGTGCCCAAAAGATGCCTGTTCACTCTTACTTTGAAGGCAGATGGGTTATATGAGATCAACTTTCAACATTAATATTCTCGTAAACGTGACGGTTTACGGGGTTTGGTCCTATGATGTCTTCTGTTTGCATTGATGTCAGCTATCGATTTATATACGGTTCATGCGTGACTGCCATTTTGAAAAACAATCAGAATCATGGACAGAGGGTATAGCAGGCTCCTTTTAAAATCTTCAATACCATTTATCGGTGGACGCAGATGCTGAAAAAAACTGGTATACAGAGTGGAATTTTTTAATCTCACCTGGGGGGAAGTACTCTTAATACTGGATATAGCAAATTGTCAAAGGAATCATTCCTTTACTTTTTAAAAGAAACCAATCTGCATTCAAAGATTTTCGAAAATTCGCTTGCCACACTCGGGAATCGGTCCAGTTAAAATCCGAAAAAATAACAACCTGGCATCAATCGATAAAATCAATCATAAGGATCAAATCTCTCTAACAAACATGATAAATTAAATGAAACGAAAATCATGAAATCTAAATATAATAACCATTGCAATACCTGGATTGGTACAAACGGCACAATCAGATCTGAGAAGAAGAAGAAGAAGCCTGCGAGATCACCAGACCTCACCACTTTAGATTCTTTTTATGGGGATATGTTAAAAATCAAATTTACCAATAATCCTATGCAACTGTAAACGAGTTAAAAACTGAGGTTCACACTACGATTTTCAATAATCATCACAACTCACTATGTAAAGTTACTGGAAATGGATTCCTTAAAAGAATAAAGGAGAATGGGCACCGAACTATGGAAGCATAAACGGCATTTATGATATACTCGTAGGCCATGTTTTAAAGTGGACGGTGATAGGCTCAAAAGATGATGTTTGCAAGGCACAGAAATAGTGAAAGTTAATTAATTGTCGAAATACCTGAATTTTAATAATGCTTAATTACTCATATTTATAGCTCTGTAGCTCTCACTGACTAAAATCGAGAGACGTTGTCGTACCACGAAATATTTCCCTTGAAGAGATCTTTCCATTGGCATGTATCTTAACGCTATTGGGGGATGCAGCAGGCTTAACGTTCTGACCGGCTGACCGACTCTTAAAATAATTTGTTTCTAAAACGGCATCTAGGAGGCCAATGTTTTAAAATATCCGTTATAGGCTTGAAAAATGATGTTTGCGAGGCAAAGAATTAATGAAAGTTAATTAATTGACGAAATACCAGAATTTCAATTGTACAACAACAGAAGTCTTCATAATAAGAAATATTCTCCTTGATGAGATCTTTCCATTGGTATATGTCTTATCGCTATTGGGATTCAGGGCAGAATCACCCTATCTCCTGTGTATCCAACAAAATGGAGCTCATTTCGAGCAACTAATTAGTTAGTTTACCCATTTTTCTCGTTCAATTAAAATAAGATTTTATGGTTTTCCTTTCATTTAATCTATCATGTTTGTTAGAGAGGTTTTATCCTTAAGATTAACCCTATCGACTAATGCCATAAAAGTACAGGGTGTTATTTTTTCCAGATTTTATCCGGTTCGATTCCAGTGTCGCAAGCGAATTTTCGAAAATCTTTGAATGCAGATTTGTTTCTTTTTAAAAATAAAGATGTTTCTTTTGAGTAAAATTTGCTATCTCCAGTATTTAGAGTACTTTCCCTCTAGGTGAGGTCAAAAAATTCCAACCTGTATATTGTTTGGATTCAGACACCTTTGAACGAAACTTTTTTTTTCTTAACTCGGTGTCTCCTCAGTAGGTGTCTTTCTAAGCATTATTAATTTATTATACTTATTCCTTAGTCCTTAAAGAAGTATCAAACGTTTATTTTAAATGCATATATTAAATATTCCTTTTAAATATAAAGCGAATTTCTAAACGCCGTTGTACGTTGTGCATATTAAGATAAAAAAAAAATATTTTTATAAACGGTGGACAGCAAACTCGCCTACACTACTCCAAAAGTGCATGGCAAAGCAGCTCCGAGTAGCTTAGTGAAGGTCGACGTGGTGGACGCAGTGCCTATGCAACGAGTCACACAAGTATGTGATTTAGGGTTATCTCCTGAATTATCGTTTCGCGATCATATAACTAAGACCTGCAAAAGGGTATTCAGAAACTTGGGATTCGTACTGAGACGACAAACACGAGACTTCACCAATATTGCAACAGTCAGGGTCCTGTATGACGCACTAGTCAGGAGTCATCTGGAACATAGTGCTGTCATATGGGCTCCACATGAGGACATACATATACTCAGTAATGTTGGAGCGCGTTCAGAAGAAGTTTATACGCCACTTGTACAGGAAGCTTTATGGGGTATATCCGTTTTACCCGTTGATGCACCCCACTCTATTTGTGCTGGATATGATCGGATACAATGAATTGAGAGTACGACGGGAGTTTACACTTGTCTCGTATCTGGTCAAATTACTTCGTGGCATCGAGCATAATCCAGGAGTGCTTCAGCGCTTGAGTTTTTGCGTACCAGACCGCTATGTGTGGACCGCCACTGCAGGCCGTGCCGACAGCCAGGGCCAACCTACTCGCCAAAACACCTGTGACCCAGAGAGTTCGTATCATCAACGAACTTCATGGCAAAATTGATGTTTTCACGTGTCATTTGAGTGAATTCGCAAGGACACTGTTATTTATTTTAAGTTATTAATTAATATAGATTTATGTAGGCAGAATGTTATTGTGTTGTATTCTGTTATAATTCCTATCGTGTTACAAGTTGTATTATATTTAAATTGTAAATTTAAATTGTTAAATTGTGGTTTGTGAATGACCGCACTGTCGTATTGAGTACTTATAGTTGTAGATTTAAATAAATAAATAAATATACCCTTACGCTCTAGCATAAATCAGCGGACATTATCCTAAAAAATATTTGAACGTTTGAAAATTTGTTGGACAATTAATAAATCTGTTATAATATAAAGTCATATAACTAATAAAGATATAAAAATGGACGGAGCAATTTTTCACATTACGTAGTTAAGCAAAAATAAAAAAAATATGTTTAAAAAGGAAAATCTTTTGGATAACTAAACAAAGCTATGTATTTAAGGATATAAAAACATATTAAAAAATAAAAATTCGCAGAGCAATTTTTCTGTAGAAGTTATAGTACAAAATGTTAAAAGTAAATTTTGGGGTATCTCTGAAATCGAAAAAATGTTGGATTCTTTTACATACTTATTCTAACTAGTACATACGTACGTATACAGAAAGTATTTCAGGCTGAGGAAATATTCACAGAGAGTTATAAGCGATTTTCATATTTAAGTGAAAATGTCCAACTTCTCGTAAAAAAAAAATGTTGGATTATTGTACATCTGTAATCTGTATCACCTAACTTCATCACATGCCAAATTTCAGAGGCGGAGGAATTTTTCGGGTTACTCAAGCCTCGTTGACCGGACTAATATAGCATGTTAACAGTAGGTCTTGTTTTGTTTATTTGTGCATATATAAGTACCTACTCATTCACTTATAAAATATTTTTAATATGAAAGTCTTAAACTTAGTAATTTATTAATATGGAAGTAATATTACCATATACATCGGAGAGCCGCAGAGCGTGACGGCCATGTTTCCTTCTTCGAGGAACCTTGCGAAGCCAAAGTCAGCTGCACGAAAAAAATGTATGAATTAAACATTAAGTTTGACTTGATACTACGACGTAACTTTGAGGTTGGTTTAAGTTCGTTACTTCTTATAGGTGTATGCACTTAAATTCTAAATATTGACCCACGATTATCGTATTCGAAGTTTACGTTGAAATTGGATGAGTCAGATGCATTGATCAAAATGACGACGGATATGATAACGGCATATTTATACAACGTGGATCTGGACGTACGATATTAAATTAAAACGTGCACAGTACTAATCCATCAAAACATTTTAAAACACAAAGATTAGTAGTTAATGGAAAATTAAAAAATTGCAGTTTTCAAACAAAATAAATAGCAGAATCAACTGCATAAAAAGTAAACACGCTTTATCTACGAAAAGTCACTGACCAACGGTGCGGCAATGTTTACCCTATTATTACCGACTCAGATCTACATCATGTTGAAAAATAAGAAAATGAAAAATAATTTCCTGTGACTAAAGTATTCATTGGATTTGATTGATTTTTTGTATACGGGTAAAGAACATGATTCTCTTTACGTGGTTTAAAGGAATGTCGATCGTCCTGTTCCACATTGTATAATCCGATAGACACAATCAGGTACTAAGCTACAGCTACGTAGGAAAGTTAGTATGAAGGGAAAATACGAACCAATTTTGAGTGTTATTTCAGAGGCATGCGGCGTGCGGGGGGGCACCACGTTGTGCGTGAGGAGGATGTTCTGTGGCTTCAGGTCCCGATGCACGATGCCCTTAGCGTGGATAGCTCGCATCGCCTCAGCCAACTGCCTCAGGAACAGTCGAATAGTGCTTTCACTGAGCAGACGGTTCGCTTGTAAATAGTCCGCTAAGTCGCCCCCGTTGCAATACTGAACAAATAAAACAAACAATCACCGTTAGTGATTTGTTGGCTAATGGAGCCATTGGACAGAATCCAGGAACTATTTTTTAATTACGACAATGGACGTCAAAGGAGAAAAATAATATTTACCTATCCAGAAGAAAGTACTGCGCAGTTTAACTCGAAAATTCGTAATTATAAGTAACTACCTATGTATGGTTTATGTAAACAAAAGGATTTTCCTTCTACCAAGATGACAACTAATAGAGAAGATGGAGAAAAATACTCCAAATAAATGGGGATAAGGGCAAGAGAATGATGATGATGCAGCAACTGCATCTTCAGGTCACGCGGCCGCGCGGTCCGCACGGCACCGCCCAATACGCGATAAACGCATGTGGTTCAGCCACTGCTTTCCGACATTATCTTTTCGATGCTAGCACAAAACTCAGCATTCACACAAAGCTCGTTGTTTTGTGACGGAGCGATCTGCGTGCTGCCCTTCCCATAAGATAAATCGGATGGGAAGTGCTTTTATGCCATAGAGTACTAAAACTCCGACCTTACGTTTTATTCCGTGTTCTCCGGTAAACTGACTACCGTCAGGCGTGGATTAGCAGAAATAGGGCAATCTATTAACGGATCGACCTTGACCAGATCGTAAAATATGAATTTAACAGAATGGTATATTATCTTAAGTTTTAACACTACCAGAACAATAACGATTTAAATCAAAGTGTAATTACTTGCTTTACACGTCACATAGGTAAAATCAACAACTGTGTTGTATAACATTACACTTTACAAAACAAAGCAATTTATAGACATGAAGCATCAGCCAAGCACTATAACATCAGTGAAGGAGAGATACAGATAACATAGTGCGCGTGTGGGTTTTCTTGTGAAGTTCGATCATTTTTGTTTTTGCTTTTTATTTCCATTAATACGTATAACGAACCATTCTTTTTAAAATAAAAATCGATTTGCTTGTGCTACTCATATAGAATTATGTAAAGGACTACATGAGGATTTTGGTGCAAATCAACGACAAACCAATATAGGTTTAATTAACATAGGCGGTTTTGTGTATTTGTAGAATTAACAACTGGCAGTTAATGAAGACCATCGTGGCGTATCGGCCGCGATCATTTACACATATATATGTGTAAATAGAACCGTACACTTCATACATTGCTATTTGTTAGTCGTCGGTGATATTGAAAATCGGCCACCTAATATTTTCTCGTTTATGCAGAGCGTCGTTATCGTGGTTGATTTGCGATAAGCTGCCATGCCGTTAGTAATCTTATCATTGAGTGATAATAGTTATAAGTGTCAGTGAGTTATGCGCTGTACGCTACGCTGGTACTTGTACCACGACAGGTAACTCCTGAAGTCAGTTGGCAAATCTTACCTAGTAGTGTTCGCATATGAGAGTGACCATGACGTCGAGACATCTTTTAGTGCTATTGTTGGCACTATTTGCGTAAGTACACAAGTTTTTATTTGTTATATTTAACCGTTGCTGGTAGATCTTATTTTCATGTACATACCAACAGACAGTCACATTCTTATCTACCAACTAATATACGTGAGTGCACAGTCGAATTGCAATAAATAGTACCTGCCGCCATGGCTATATATATTTTTTAAATTTAACTAAGTATTGAGAAAGTGTTTAATAGTTTGCAGTTTCAGTTAAGTATTTAGTTGTTAATACATATTTGTACATGTAATGCTAGGAAGTATATAGAAGTACGAACATTTTAAATAAAGTCTATTTCTACTTACTTTAATAACTAGCAATGTGACAGTTATATAGGTAACTTAAACAATTATTGTTAATCAATAGCGGTAAATAACTCAACCTCTTGACTGCCGGGATCGCTGATCTATGCGAGACACAACGGCTATTTAATTGTTTCTGTAATTACGCATTCAACCGGTTAGTAAAATAATAATATGTGGTAACTGTAATACCATGGGCATAGCCAGTGTATACATATGGTGTGAGCATAAAAAGATTCAAGTGTTTACCAAAAATACCATTTAAAAGAGGTAAAAAGTGTTCTAACTACTGTAACGATACCAGCGATAGCTAACTTTCGTATCTAAATTATAAATCTACGTGTATATTTCTTCTATCAATCAAAACTTAAGACAGTGTGCTAGTTACGCCCTTGTAGTACATACACTTATCGCGATTTTTATCACCTACTTATTTATAACAATTTTGCGTCACCTTATGATAAATTCGATAAAGTCACATGTCATTACTGCATTAATATTAATTTCCAGTATTGCATTGGCTCAAAACGATGATGAATTACACTATCCTGTTGAAAATGACAATCAATTTCCACCTGACAATCATCCTGAATCTGATGGGAGCGTAATAGAGGGCAGCGGGGCAGGCGGCATAGACGAGCCACTTGAAGCGGCCACTGAAACTGAAGCACCAGCGGCACCATTACTTGAGGACGTGCAATTAACTGCCTTAACAGATAACGTATCCGCTGTCGCGACTGAAGATCATTCCTGTCCTAAACCATGCGTTTGTAATATAGAGGGAGACTCAAACAAATACATTGTAGATTGCTCTGGGTACGAATTAACAGAACTGCCAAAACCGTTGGATCCTAAAACTACGGAGCTAAAATTACAGAATAACAAGTTAACAGAAATACCAAAAGAAATATCTGATTTGAAGGATTTAAAAATATTGGACGTTAACAACAATGAAATAATGAAGATCGTTTCCGGTGTAAGTAACACATATTAATAACATAATTATATTTAAAAAATAGCTTGGACAAGTAACTTTGACATTATATTACATTAACGCATAATCAATTAATTATTCATATAATTTCCTATGAATACCCATAGGAAATTATATGAATAATTATGACAATGAAATTATACATAATAATATGTATAACCAGAGTGTGTTGCAAATAATATACACTTCTGGACACATCTATTGGCCCACCTTAGAGTTTAGGTTTCGATGGCCCCTACCGAAATATGATTGCTAGATTGAACAAAAACTGTTGATGCAGTTTTAAACCTGATACATTTTACCATCTTTTTCGATCGTATTGTTTTAAATTTGAATTCAGAATACCATACGACATGGAGCTACGCCTAACAAGTCGGATATGCGCCTTGTTAAAGGCAATTGATTTTTGAATAAAAAACATGTTTTATCAAATAAAGGTTTAATTTAATAATGCGTGTTGCCTCCATGGGCATCTACCACAGCTCTCATACGATTAGGCATAGAGTTTATCAACCGCTCTATGAAATTTTGAGGGATCATCTCCCATTCCTCTTCTATGGCAGTTTTCAACTCCTGCATCGTCTGGGCAACTGGCTGACGAGCCCTAACACGTCTTTTTAGCTCGTCCCACATGTGCTCAATGGGGTTCATGTCTGGGCTTCTGGCTGGCCAGTCCATAACTGTGATGTTCACATCCCGAAGATATTCCCTGACGATGCCGGCCGCAATGGGCTCTTGCATTATCATGCATAAAAAGGAAATTTGGGCCCACATAGTCCGCGTATGGTATCACGTGAGGTTCTAAGCACTCACGAATGTACCTTTCAGCATTTAATGTTGGCAGCCGTGGTCCTGTAACAACCTCAAGTTGAGTTTTGCCGCTCGCGGATATACCGCCCCAGACAGTCCATGAGCCACCGCCATAAGCAACCCACTCTTCAAAGCAGCATTGTGCGAAACGCTCTCCCTTACGTCGGTAGACCTTCTTCCTTCCATCATTGCCATGTAACACAATTTTAGACTCATCAGAAAAGAGTACACGGCTCCAATCTTGCTGTGTCCAATTTAAATGACTGCGTGCGAAATGAAGGCGCGCTGTTCGGTGGGCTCGCGTTAGTTTGGGCCCATTAGCTGGCTTGTGTGGTACCATATCGCGTTCTTTTAACCTTCCCCGAACAGTTCGAGCGCTCACAGATACTCCGTGGAAGTCGCGAAGTTGGTTTTGTATCTCAATGGAGGTAAGGTGACGATTTCTCAAGCTGGTCGTCACGATGAATCGATCCTGCCTTTCAGTTGTGACCCGAGATCGTGGCCTTCCTTGGCGACGAACAAAGCCGCCAGTCTCTAGGTACCTCCGATAAACATTTCGGACCGCAGATCGACTTAAATTAAGTTGAGCACTCACGTTTCTTTAGCTGTGTCCGGCCTGAATAAGTGCCACAGCTTGGGCGGCGACTTCAGGTGAAGTATCCATAGATTATTGATAGAACCTCACCTTAATGTTAAGAATAAGTAATGTTTATTGCAAAACCAAAGATATCAATCACTTTTTCAAGAATTAAATCTAAGTAAACCAATAAAACCAAGTTTTCTTAGTATTCGATTGTTTGATATCAACAAACAGGCTCCAAATTGTCTTTTGTTTCTTTAAATTCTGTGTTCGAAATTCAAAAAAAGACTATTGAATGAAATTGTGAATGTGCCAGGTTCAAAACTGCATAAAAACTTTTTGCTCGACCTAATATAAAATTTTAGCTAGGACCAAACGAAACTGAAAATACAAGGTGGGCCAATAGATGTGTCCAGAAGTGTATATGTGCGTTGAGACTGCATTAGCTGAACCATGTCGGCATTGTGTGTGTCAAGTCAATATTGGCAAAGTCCAAAAAACCATAACCAGTTTAACCCGCTTCCGGCAACGACGCCACTCATAAGGATCAACGGGCACAGATGATTTGTAATTTTAGCGAATTTATTTATAATACTGCAACAGACACACAAACAGTAGAACTAGCCACTTTATCTTAACGTAGTGGATAATTGATATGGTTTAGGACCTCGATACAACGAAACAATTAAGTTTAATTAATTATGCCTCTTGTGCATGAGCCCTGAGATAAATACGCTAGTACCCTAATGTAAACTAACGAATTTCTGTTTTCATTTCAGTCCATAAGTGAACTACCTGAACTGGTAAGCTTAAAGCTCGGAAACAACCGTCTAATAGAGTATCCGCAAGATTTAAAAAGTGGTTTCGGCCTTACTAAGTTAGAAGAACTTGATCTGGGAGGCAACGATATGAGAACGGTAAGTACATACCTTATAGCATAGTGTCTATCTGAAAACTACACTGACTACATATAATAGTCATCTTGTATTAAAGAGGTACATTAATTTATCTTTATAATCGCTGTATTCTTTCAAACTGATATAGACAGGATCTTTACAATCTGTGAATAAAAAGTCATACAAACGAAACAAAAATCTTAATAAACAAGATGACCAAATTGTTTAAATGTAAAATTATTATTTTCAGGATCTTAAACCGGAATCCTTCTCCAACTTCAAAGCTCTGCGTTCAATTACGTTGCCTACTGCTGCAGCTCGTCTGGCGGAAGATTTGTGTACATCATTAAAAGAATCTTTGGTAACTGTATGTACAGGAACATGTAGCGTAAAATCTTTTGAATGTCCAGAAGCGCCGCAACCACAGAGTAAGGAGGAGGGACTATTAGATGTCGCATTACCAGGGCTAATTGCCTTAGGATCTGGACCCGAGGATGATGTCGACCCAGACGTAAATCCTACGCCTGATGTGAAAGCAGAGAATGATACACAGAACAATGAACAAGCGCCGGCAGTAGAAAATGTGGAAATCACCGAGACTGCAACTTTGGCTAATGATGAGACCAAGGAAGCAGCCGGAGATTTCTCACTTCAATCTGCAATTATAAAAGCTCCGGTAGAATCTAAGCCAACAGATACAGAGTCTTCTAGTGCAGCCACTGATAAGGCAGAAAATGAAGTAGTTAGAGCGACCACTTCAGAAACCAAAACCGGAGGTGTCGATAAAAGTATTATTGGAATGATTGTAGCTGGAATGGTTCTTGTGGTAGCTGGTATTACAATTAAGAAAAATTGGAGTTCTATCAAAAATCGGTTTAGTTCAACTCCAAGAAACGCAAATGAACGTACAAGCGTTAATGCAAATGGAGTCACGCCTGAAGAAGTCCCGCTCCAGGAGAAATCTCCTGTGTAAACAAGAAATATTTGTTCTGTATGTGGTATATATTTATGTTGAGATATGAATTATGATTTGTTTCGATCTGAATGTTATAATTTATTGACGAAATAGTTAATGCAATCCTTTACCAGGCCCAAAATGTGTGAATGAATTAGTGTTTTAAGTAATGATATGAACATAGATTAAGTTTTGTTGATGTCGCAGTATTTTTGTAAATAATTTAATATCTTAACATTACGAAAGTAGCATGCATAACATAGTAGCATAACTTGTTTTTTACTTTGACAAAAAATTAGGCATAATTTCGCAATAAAAAAGGTTTTTATTTAAAACTTCTTTCCATTAATATGCGGAATTAATTTATTTCCAATTACAACTAGTTGTTACAAATATCGGTGTTTTGGTAGTAAACTAATTATCAAACTGACTCGTGTAGCTTTACTTTATATTTAGCGAATCGTTCTCGGATAAGTATAATTATTAATTATAGCACGTGACCGCTGCACAGTGTACATTAAAGACCATTTTCGGACGTCAGCTTTTTATTAGAAATACAGATATAATTAATAAGTATTTGACTATAACTTACAAACTACGATATTAGGATGTGATTTTTTTGTGAGTAATAGAAGAATAACAGATCTGAATTCTATTATAAATATCTTGACCTAAAACAGTGGAATACTTGAGAAAAAAAAAATTAAACCAAAAAAAAAAAAATTACTCTTGCTGTGAGAAACTTACACCATACAAAATGAAGCTTAAAATAAACTTTTAAACTACCTAATAAATTATTTATTATTGCATTTAGTTTTTGGTGTAGATTTTTTAAATCTTTATGCGGATGAAAATTTATGAGATTTAAAAAAAACTACTTGATTAAGCATTTTTATTACTCTGGAGTTCTATTCTCACGTTTTAAATGACTAAATAAATCTGTATTTCTAATAAAAAGCTGACGTCGGAAAAATGGTCTTTATAATACACTGTGCGCTGTATTTACATTTTAGGGACAAAATATAAGTCATATAAAACTCATTTGACCTTTTAGGGAACTGCGTTTGGAAGTCGCTGACTTTGGTTTTGTTTGTTTTTGTGTATCGCCAAATTGCTACCGGTTTCCGAAACTTAAAACTGTCATTTTGAACTTCAGGCATCTACAAGCACGTTTTTTATGACCGTGCGATTTTCAAATATTCGTAACTCATCTACCTACATAAAAACAAACACTTGTCAATTCTTTTAAAACTTATTATTTTCTTCGTAAGTACATATTCATAATGAAGACAAGTACATGATATGACTACATGTTTATAATAAAGTCTATTGATTGGAAATATGTTTAGAATTTATATTTTATCTCTATTTCTACATTAGGTACGTGAAAACGGCTAGACTGATTTCGATGAAACTGTTGTAGAACTGCTAGCCTAACTTAAAAACTGAGGCATGTTTCTTCTCAATATTGGTGGAGTAGGTTCTGGGATACAGCGTAATCGGTATTTTGTGTATGAAGTCACAGTATATACTGTGGTACTTTTTTATACTGTGGTAGAGTCCTATTAAACCTTTAATAAGTAGATCATGCATGCATGACGTCATGATCGAATTGGTCATTGCAGAATTATTGTTTACTTCATCGCTTCTAGATGGCGTTAGTAGTTTGTTATTATAAAAAAGAAAGAAAATACTTTTATTTACGATAAACATGACGCAAAGAAATTAAACATACACAAAAAAGAATAAGTTGCGGGAAAATATTACTATGCATCACATCGACGCAAAACGGCCATCGGCCACAGGTTATGGGGTAGACGGGTAGACCTGTTAGTTCTAAACGTTCACGCCTGCCTTTTCTTAATTTATATCTATACAAATAAATAAAATTGAAGTGTCTGTGCGTAATGTCAAAATAACAGCTTTTTACTAAATGCATATTATTATGAAAGTTGGTACGGTACTTATAACAAAAACAACTTTTTTCTGCCTGCTTGTCTGTTTGTTCTGGCTAATCTCCGAAACGGCTGGACCGATTTTGACAGGACTTTCATTGGCAGGTAGCTGATGTTAGAACGAAGTAACTTTGGCTTGTTTTATTTTTAGAAAAAGAATTAGGGTTCCGCGAAAAAAAAACCCATGAAATTTAAGCTATTTTGCGCTAATCTCTGGAACTACCAATCAGATTTGAAATTATACAAGTTTTTTTTTTTTATAAATGACCTTGAGACAGACTTAACGTATTCATTTTGAAGTTATCTCAATTTGCAAGCAGTAATGATTAGATAAGTAGTACCTACTATCATTAAACCTAGATGTCTGTATAACGCAAGTTACGCGGACAGGCGTAAGCTCAAGAATTAAAACTAACTCTAAACCTCTAAAATATACTAAGTAGTACCTATCCTAAATATTTTCTATCAGTAACATTACATGTATTTAATTGAGTTTTATTTTCAGAAGACGTCACATTTCATTGATCACTACGTAGGCATTGCAGGCATGCTTTTCACGTAGTGTTGCGTAGTTCAATTACTTATGTATTTGTTTATTTAGTAAAAATTCAGTTGCGCATTTTAACGAAAACATGGGTGAAAGAGATAACACTTTGTTTTGATAAACTGAAAATTTTGTTTTTTATTATTCCAATTTCTACGAGAAGCCACGAAGTTTCATGCTCAGCATCCTAATTACGTAACACACTATCAATCAGAATCTGAATCATTTTGAAGCTTATTACTAATCCAGTGCTTCATATGTTCGAAAAATTTGTCTGCTCAACAACGTGAATAACGCAATGAATGTTGTTGAACTGTCAAAATGAAACCGATTCCTACTGTAAGTGTGTTACGCAATTACCCCGCAGGTCGGTTTAAGGCTACTCGGGTCATACACGCAGAGCAACAATGGAATTGTAGATGAAAGTTGATGTGAAAAGAAATGCAACATTAAAGAGCAGGTCGCGGCAGTCTGCACAAGCTCAACGCAGACGGATGTGCGGCTGACTGCCTGCCTACCTGACCGACAACCTGTACCCATACTATGTCCCGTTACACTCCGTTATAGAACAACAATACTTAATAATGGCGTGTGCTTTATTTTTTTAAAACATGTATACCAGCAACCGGTGTTCATTTTCTTTAACAGAAAAACGATATTAAAGAAACCAATTTAGTTAATTGGAAGGGTCGTTGACATTCAACGGCGCATCGTGAAGTCTGTACACTATTTACTTCGTGGGTCTGAATCTGTAGGTAAGCGCTTGGTGCAAAACGTAATAAATATAATACAAGATGCGTAGAACAGCGGGCTCAGTATATGCCATGCGGTGATGCGGCATACATATTATACTCGCGTAAGTCTAACAATGTCCGCGTGTTGATCACCGAAACGCCAGATTATGCCTATAAGATTTATATTATAGTAGATATACGAACACTTTTGAAGTTATGACTCAAGTGCAGTGCCCTCGTTCGTTTCATATTTGCGTTCAACAAATCTGGAAAATCATTGACCCTGTTTAATTTACAAAAAGTATTTCGTTCATTTATCGTTGGTTTTAATTGAGCTGTTTTTTTTTTAATAAAAGAGATTCATAGAGTTCTCCTCGGACCTTATGAGATGTTTTTTTTTTTTTGCATAAAAACTAGAATGTCAAACAGCGTTCCCTTTTAGATAGAGCTGCATTGTGCATAGCTCCATAGTTTGATTATTTGATATCTTTGAATGGACTGGAACGAGCATACCGTGCGATGTGGTATGCTAGCACAGTTTCTAAACAAAGAAATTACATACTAATCAGTTCAGACACAGTAAGACGCGACGGGAAGTGGGAACTACATGAGATCGCTAGACCTTCTCTTTGTATCATGTAAATTCATGCAAGTATTAACAAGCGTAGTGTGTGTTCTTAAACACACCGGTTCTGCTCTATGAAACAATTTCATCAATAACACTCGATATGGGACATCAAAACGCTAACTTGGTACATACAAGAATGATAGTTATAGGCAACAACAGCGTGATTCTAAAATGTTACATAGGTACTTACTGCAGTAAATATGAATAAGCAACGGAAAGTGCAATTTACAAAGGAAAGTAAAAACATTTGGTGCAGTAACGAGGACAGACTGCGGCTGAAAACGATTACTTCATGACGACCGAAAGTGTTTAGTGGTAGTGTATTTTAAATGACAAGAGCATTAAGCGTATAGATAGAAAGCTGTAGTTTCCGGCACGACACTTTCCAGCTCTTGCCGGGGCGTTGCAGCGTTGAGAGAAACCAGTCTGACGCAATCGAGCATGCCGATTTGTCTAGACCAGTGATCGTGTCAGCATGCGTGCAACGTGTTTTTAACTCATATTATTATTAGCTGACCATACGAGCAGTTAATTTCTCTCTATATGTATATGGGCAATTTTAATATTAACTAACTTTGACATAGGTGGAGAGACAGATTTTTGGAGAGAATATTAGACACAGAGTTGAGGCCTCTCCTTCTTTGCCGATAGATTATTTCATATTTTCATACTAGGTAGGCTAGAGGTACGACCCTACGTCTTATAGGAACGTAATAACTTATTAGCAAAGAGAAAGGCGATTAGTAATAGATTAATTAAATCTATACTAATATTATAAAGCTGAAGAGTTTGTTTGGTTGAACGCGCTAATCTCAGGAACTACTGATTCGAATTGAAAATTTCTTTTAGTGTTGGATAGTCCATTTATCGAGAAAGGCTATAGGATATATAACGTCATGCTATGACAAATAGGAGCGGAGCATCAATGAAAAATGTTGCAAAAACGGGGAAAATTTATTCCTTTTGAGAGCTTCCGTTGCGTGCGCTGCGTAAACGGTTAAGGTTAAATCCAGTTATTCCCTACATTTATGTTCGCATAACTCGTCAAAATGTAGAGAATAGCTGATATTTTTTTGTGTATTGTAACGTAATTACCTACCATATCCATCATTAAGTACCTATGTAAAAGTACTAGTGTTCTAGTATGAATAAGAAATAAATATCAATCACTACCACCACTCTACTTAGTCTATTTTCAAAAATATCATAGTATAAATGGATAGAATACCGTCTTAGATACAGTATTTTTATCTCACGAAGCGACACGCCCTTTACATGTGGTTACCTAGTGTACAAACACTGAATGTGTGTGTAAGCGCAGGAGCTCTCGGTACCGTCCGAGACAGTGGCAAAGTCGGAAGTATGTGTGTGTTATGTGCTGACGCTACTCGTCTTCACCACACATTCACAGCATGTTTGTACACTTGGTTAACACAAGTAAAGCTCGTGTCGCTTCGTGAGATAAAAATACTATATCAATTTTACTATCATACTGCAGCAATATACCTACATATTTGTAGTGTAATTATGATAACCCTAAAATACAAAGTCAAAGGTATAATGAGAGCAAACAATGCAAATGGTAACTATCAAAGATTTGTAGAGAGAAGGCCCAAGGTGGCCCATTGTACCCAGTGTAGCTAGCGCGCGGCCACGTGCAAAAACTAGGGCCCGCGAGAACCAGTCGTATATTAATGCGACCACGAGGTCACCACCTGACTCTAACGATACATCTCTTTGTGTTTATATTATCAATGCCCGTGCTATATTATTCCTACATCATACCCTATTCAGTTAGGTTAATTGAGCTATGAACTAATGCTCTTATTAAGAGTTATTATAAAGTAACTACTTGTGTTGCCAACTGTATATGTGACATGTAGATGTGTTTGTTTTCCATGTAATTGCGAAGGAACATCTGGATTACGGTGATGATTATCCATTACTTTATTAATGTCCATGAGTTATTTTTATGGCAGATATAGATAACGGTACCCTACCTCATGGATGAAAAACTAATTCTGATGTAACGTGGTACGAATAGACGCTAATTTAAATGAACATTACATAACATTTTAGTAAGTATTGAATAAGTAAAATTACGAAAGACAAGTCCACATGTGTAGCGGGCACGAACAACCTAAACAAGCACATTGTAGACAGAGCGCAGTCTTTGTTCAAAGTGTTCACAGTTCATTGTACGAGCCCTATCTTATTGTGAAATCATAACCGCTAAGAGAAATGAGAGATATGTTTTTTATATGCCAGTAGGTATCTAAACGTGTAGGTCATCTGCGATTTTTAACAAATACAATCTCGATATCAACACTTCTACCAAATTGTGTGTGATGTATGTACTATGTACAGGTATCGAATTTTTGTCGTATGTGAAGCGACACGTACTTTACTTGTATTTACCAACTATACAAACACGCTGTGAATGTGTGCGTGAAGACGAGTAGCATCAGCACATAACACACACACGCACACACACACTTCCGACTTCGCCATTGTCTAGGACGGTACCGATACCGAGAGCTCCTGCGCTTACACACAAAATCACAGCGTATTTGTACACCTGGTAAACACAAGTAAAGCGCGCGTCGCTTCGTGAGATAAAAATACTTGTATAAAATAATATGTATATCCAAAACTGTTCCATGTATTAGTGTTCCATGTGTTATTGTGGTGTTGTAGTCATGCAATAACTTTTCGGATATAATTCTAAATAAATGGGCTTCACGCGCATTCATGTTAGTCCACATTCATCAAACGTACATAATGCAGAAACGGAAACGATCTAGAGCCAGGTGACGTACAAACGTTACGTAATAATGGGTTCTGAATGTGGAAATTGTTGAATAAAATAGATTTTGAGGTTACATTCAACCAGTATGAAATGACAGTGCGTCAGGAAAATACTATTGCCATACCTATATACCATCACCACGCTTGGCAAGCCGATCAGCAGCCGCAGGTGTTGGTAATACTATAAGCGGGCGCAAAAATAGTACGGTGTTGTTCTTTCTATTCACATAATAACAAGTCACTTTATATAAATCGCACCAAACGAAAGTGTTCTAAAACCTGGTCCAAATCTATCAGAACCTCTGAGTCTACATGCTGATAAATCTGATAATGGTGTTGATGTAAAATTATCGATGTAAAATCTACATCGATGTGTAAAATGAAAGCTAATATCAAAATATTGTTAGCATTATCTGTTTCATACATAGTGTTATGTGTGTTGTGATTCAGTTCCATCCGGCATGAAATCAGACGTGCATGCAATGCATTTGATCGGCAGATGACCTTAGTTCATTGTTAATTCTGCGTGCACACTGTGCGCTGTGAATGTGCTTTTTTCGCAATAGCTTGACGACAGTTTCACAACTACTCTAACGGTATCACCCTTTATCACCTGGACTGCTAATGTATGCAGTTCAAAAAATCTATAGAATTTAGTTGGCTAATAAAAACTTTAAAACCATATTATGGTCAAATTGTAAGGAAACAGCAGTAGCATTCATTTGTCTGGTAAAATTATGAAAATTATGTGGTACTTATACAATAATCACTATCAACAGTGCAAAGCATAGTAGTAGGTAGTAGTTCCGCATCAGGCCTCTCCGAGTCCTTGAGAGGCTCATATTTTAGAGATGATACGACGATACTGATTAAAATGACAAAAAGACAATTAATCAATTATTATTACATTATATTATGGAGCATATACAACTTAAGGGGGAAGCGCTAAGGTACCCTGCGAAATTCAAATTTTCTTACGATTTTTGCAATTTGCAGTTCAGTGTCTGGGTGTATGCTGATTAAAGTATGATTCGCAACCATAACAAATATATATTTACAGAATTATAATCTTTAGAATCAGTAATATAACTCCTTTAGTTAGTATAATCCTCAAATGTTAAGATTACTTGGTCTTAGAGAGTTGTATTGATGACTTTAATGATTATAATTATGTAAATACATATTTGTTATAGTCGCGAATCATATTTTAATCGACATACAACCTAATACTGACCTACAAATTGCAAAAAACGTAAGAAAATTTGAATTTCGTAGGCTACCCTGGCGCTTTCGCCTTAAGTGTATAAAACTTTCATCGATGACATAAACATATGGAAGGATCAATTGAATAGTGTAGCTTAGCTACTCGTAAAGTGTTAATACTTTGTACGTATCAGTGTTGGCATTAATCAATAAATTTATTAATCAATTAATTAATTTGATTAATATTAATCAGATTAAATTAATCATGATTAGAATAATCATGATTAAAAAAATAATCTTAATCATGATTATTGACGTTAATCATTAATTGATTAACTTGATTGTAAACTAATACATCCATCAATGTTATTAATTCTATATAAAAGAAATGATGGAAAATAACGACACATTTATTAAAATATTTTTATTAATTATTCAAAGAACAAAAAAATAATTTATAACTTTCAAATACACTGAATTCTAATTTTGAAGAATATTTTCAATCAACTAATCTCCGATCTTTACATTTCTGATTTCTTGATGTTCAAGTTACATTTCATAACTACTTTTTTTTCAAATAAGTCGTCAGATAATTTGTGTGACCTAGGTTTATTTAGCATAGTTGCAAAAGAAAACATTCTTTCTACCGAGCCAGAGGACGGCATTGGTGTATTGTTCTTAATAAACACTTTGCCTATAACAGGATAACTTCGTAGAAGCTCTCGTTCTTGGCTTCCCTCGGCAAAAAAATTTGAAATTATCATATCCGCTCTCTTTTGATCATCAACTGATTCCGCTTCACTGCCAGAGTCGGAATTGAAATCAAAAAACTCGTCTTCTTGGTGGCGTGTGTTATTGGCTGCATTGTTGACTGTTAAAAGCTCTGGGATTTCTGATATTTCCTTCCTTACGACTGATTTAAAAATGTTTATACACTTCTTTTGATCAGCTGCAGTTAGACATACTAGCCACTTTTTTTAAATCTGGGGTAACACAGAGCTGCAACGGCTGCATATTTACTAGTTTCACTCGAAAGAGTGTAAAACTCTTCAAATCGTTTCTCTACGCTTTGTAGATATTTTTCAGCAAGTGGTTCACAGAATTTTAGATTTGGAGTAGTCGTGATCTTCTGTAATTTTTTTTTTAGTGCATGCAGGCAAGGTAATAATATTCCATAAAATGAGTCATCGCCCTGCAATATGTCCAAAGCAGTTGCAAGTGGAGCAGCGCATTGGCAGTATTCCTCAATATATTGAAATTCAGAGTCTCGTAATGGATTTCTTATACTAAGTGCTCTAGCTAGTTGAGAGTAACTAGTTCTGATATTCAATATATTTCTCAAAGCGTCATAGTAACTATTCCATCTAGTTATGCCAGGTCGTGTTAACGTATGTCCAAGAATGTTATGTATCACCTCAACTGATTTTGGGCGAGCAGCAGCACTCCATAAATCGTTACATTTTTCCATTATTGTGGAATGCAATTTTCCAAGACATGTCGATTTATCAGTCAACAAGGCTTGGACGTCCTTACTAGCAATCAAATTTAAAGTGTGCGCATTACACCTAAAGTGAAATGGTAACAAATTGTTTTGTGAATGGTCGTCTACTATATTTGCTTCTAACAGAAGATCATCATGTTCGTGTTCCTGTCTTGTGCCGAACTCTCCTTCAGTCACTTCGAGTTCTTCTCCACTTAACTCGTTCTCGCTGCTACTTGGACTTGAAGATTCATTATCTTCATCATATTCGATTAAGGATGTCGTATTTATTCCGAATATCTTGAAGGCTTTCACAAAATTTGACCCATTGTCAGTAACAGAGCATACTATTTTAGTGGGGTCAATATCAAAATCTGAGTATATTTCCAGAAGCAAATCTTTTATGCGGTCAAATGTATGTGCCCCTTTAAATCGGCGACAAGCTAAAGCTGCAGAACGCCTCTTATAGTTATTATCAATCCAGTGCACTATAACACCTAAAAAACTTCTTTTCTTCCCTGACCATATATCAGCGGTGGTGCACAAATATTTCACAGCAGCTAGGTTTTGTTTTATTTCGCAAATTAGATCGAATGATTGTTTAGCTACTTTTTTTCTGAGAGAACGTCGCCCGGGTATCTTGATTCCACTATTTGTCACATTTAAATCCTCCATCATCTTAATGAAGTAGGGGTCTTGCACGGCTCGAAAAGCAATCATTGAGTTAACGAAATAGTTTACTAAGTTACGGTCAAAAGTTTCTTGAGTTACAGGTGTTTTCGGAGTTTGCCTTGAAGTCAGAACTGTATTATTTTTATTTTTCTTTCGCTTATTGTCTTTCATATATTTTTTACATTCCTTTTCTGTGTCAGCGCCATGCTTCCGTTTTAAGTGTCCCAAAAAGTTAGATGTCGTTTTGCCATAGCCTTTAACTTCTTTACTTTGATGGTCCGAACACTTCATACAAACTGCTACTGTGTTCTTGTCTGTGCATTTGTCTAGTAGAAGCTTATAATAGGTACCGTCAAATAAAGCAGAAGAAGAAAGATCTGATTCCGATTGCACTGTTAAATTCTCGGAATTGTTTCCCGACACCGACGGATCATTTGAAACACCACTACTATTAGAGTCATGATCACAATTCATGTTTGTTTTTAAGTTACTCACTAAGTGAAACAATATCACAAAATGTTGCAAAATCTGGAAAAATTATCCCCAACCGAGTGCAAGCGAGCGTGTGTCAGCCAGATAGTGTTAAAACGTGACTGTTAGTTCCAAAGTTAAGAAAATTAATGAAAAAAATAATACCGAATTCCTATTTATATAGACTAGACAGGTAAATCCCGGAGCGGGAAGCCCCCTTGTAGGACACAAGGGTATTCCCCAAAATATATGGAAGATTCTGCACTAGGTCCATCCATACATACTATTGAGGGCTTCCCCGTAAAATTAAGCATACATGAAAAGGTTTGCCAACTTAAAATCGGTAGAAAAATCGGGAGAACAATTAAATAAATAAATGAGTAGTTAATAGTTAATCAAATAATCAAATTAACGATTAAAATTAATGATTAAAAATCATAATCAAAAAATTTGATTACGATTAATTAATCATAATCAAATTTTTTGATTATGATTTTTAATCATTAATTTTTAATCGTTAATCAGATTAACTTTGGGCCTACACTGGTACGTATATGGAACATTGGCAAGCCACACGTGTTCTGTCCCAATCTCGACGACAGCACGTGACCAGTTTAAATTGGGTGGCAAGTACATACTGTGTGTACGTACAGTCTGCAGACCGTGTCTAGATAATGAGTTGCTGCACTGTTTTGAGATACGAAAATCAACATTACATTACATTGCAAAACCAAGCTTTAGCTTCTTTTCAAGTGACTTAATAAGGAAGCAGTTAACAATTTGGTCTTAAGGAGGTCATTTCTCATAAATGTGTCGATCTAAGAAGTAAGAACCTTCTAAACTGGCTTACAACTTTTTCTAACTCTGGCTAGAAACTTGATATACTCATTCGTATCACAATGGCAAGCCAGAACAAATACGACGCAGTAGCTATAATTTTGGTCCTTCCGGGTCAATGCTTCCGGGTTGTTTTTTTGCTTTGCTACTAATAAGTATAATATTAACTGGTGTGATGGCAGCTTGTCAAAATGCAAAACTTGTAAACTTGCAAAGTTGCCATTTGACCACGTTGGATTTCAGATCCAAATTTTAAGATTGTAAATTAAATATTAGCGAACGAAAGGCTAGTATAATTTGGCTTCTAACTAAAAATTAATAAATATAACATCATCATATTTTCATTTTAGTTTGTTGACGTTACTGTTGTAAGTATATTGAGTTATTGAAGATTATAGAGTGAAGTTATAAATAATCATCCAAAACGTTGACGATGCCAAATTAGTAGAGTCATGGTCCACAGCAGCCATGGCGACTATTCACGTAGTACCTCAACAAAAAAGGAAATCGTGCCAATGAACTTGAGTTTGGCTTTGTATCGCGATGAGAGCATTGCTGTTTTAGTTTTTTTACGCAATGAAAATAAGTGTACATACGTAATATTATACACGAATAGCGTCGCAGGTATTTGGCTTTACCGCGTCGTCGGTTGTGACCTGCTGCGTCCATTTGACTCGTGTGCCCTTGAAGTTTATTTATAATTACAAATACATGTACATTTGGAAAGAAGCAGAAATAATTCTAACTATGCTCCTCGCCAAGTCCACCAACAAAGACGACAAATAACGCAATACAAAAGCAATAAATTGCATCGGTAATGTTAGCTACAGCTACAAGCATAGACGCAAGCTCAACCCATGTCAATCAGACAAATTACACAATAATTACGGAAAAATACTATTAATGAAGTGCATTATAATCGTGAGGACGATGGACATTATGTTTAGCTAGCTATAGTGTCTGTACTAATGTAATGCTATAGAATTCGAACAGAATCCGACATATATTTTGGCAAACGTTGAATCTGATGCAATGAAATGAAGAGTATTGTAGAATATAGAGTATTATACCGAGAAATATATTATTGTGTTTATTCTTTTCATGTCGCAAATACAACAATGTTGCTGAAAATTACATTGGACTCTCATAGACTATGATGTTATGTTTTTTTAAAATAATATTCCGCTATTTATCCTTTATCCATAAACAGAGTGCTCATTAACTTAAAATTATGCAATTATGACACATTTACTTTTGAATTTTGTCTTTGTCATGTACATAACGTTAGGCTTAGGTACCTACGTATCGACTATCGACATTGTTGGCGATGACGAACGTCATTTCTGCGCAATAATCTATTTATCAGTAAAGAACGGTAGACAATATAGTTTTATTTATACATGTAGGTATCTCGCCACGAGGCAGAGACACGTACAGAAGCTACACGTGTGGATCCTAGCAGACACTATGTCGCCATTAGTCGTCATCTTTCTCTTAATCAGCATTCTATACTTAATTAAGTAATTAATATTAGAGACGGTTTGAAGTTCAGTTTGCAAAATGCTGATTCAAAAATGTGAAATAAAAACTGAAAAATAATCATTGATAAAGGGTAGTTTTATTTGGAAAATGCGATTTTTACTGTACTTATTAGAATTTTCTTAGGAATTTTCACGTTGAATAAAATTCGCAAAGTAGGTATACAGGGCTTTGTATAAGGCTTTTTGTACGTGACACATGAAAATATAAAATAATATTTATCTGCGATGCTTAATTTTGGCAATGAATTAAACTAGGTATTAGAACAGGAAACCATCTAATTATAGTAAATTAACCAGGTAATAATTTATTTATCAATATTCTTTTGTTTATAGGTACTTTACATGGCAGTAATTTTAAACATATAATTAGGTTAGTAGGGCATCGCAGTGGAATCGGCATCGGTCGAACCCAATCGCACGTTGCTATGGTGACATCTTCAAAGTTCTGCCTAAGATAAGAATTCGCTACATTGTTTAATTATTTTCCGTATAATTTTCATTTGACTTGACCTTTTACGGTTATAAACTGCGCAATACACAAAATAATCGTATTCGGGGTAACAGATCAAATGAATTTAGGTAATCTGCGATGCCAACGGACAGCGTGCGACACGCCCTGCCTGCGTGGTGATGCCGACTACTATTTATCTAATGAATGCGTAGTTGACCTTGCTGCGAATCCACATGCGCGCATGTCATGCGGAAGCCGGCTTGGTTGTCGACACACTTCGATTTAGATGATTTTAAACTAGTTCTTGATTATCTTCCATGTCTAATCCATTCGATATGTCATATATTAAAATGGAGACTTAGTACGCCAGAGACCGAAGATTTACGATATAATAATTATGAACATTTCATTTACGTCTAGGCTTTGTAATATGTGTAGGTATATTAAACGAACATAAAACGCAACATTTAAAAAAAATGTGTTAGTTATTAATTTTAACAAAATAAGTACTCTGAAGATATACACATTTTTAAAAACAAATTCAAAAGAAATAAAGCAAAACACAATTACTTTTTTTTTTCTTTTTGCGTAATTTCGTAATCATTCAATTATTACTTCATTACCATACAATGCGTCGTTTTGACATATTTGATCTACTTACATCGCTTTACTGCAACGATTAAATATCAGGATATTATTAAATGAAATGGCTACATTATTGTCCGTAACCTAGTTACCTTGTCCTTAATCCACACGCGATAAAAATGTCAAGCCTCGCCTTTGAATACATTTTATACTTACCTACTACGTTTATTTAAATTTTATCGGACATTCACTGTCTTCAAAACTTTATAATTGATTATTATTATTACAAAAAAAAAATTACAATGCGATAAGCAATGCGATTAGAATAAAGAACGTAAAAAAACTTTTTTTACAAAAACAACCGACTTCCAAAAAAATTACTAAATGTATTTTGCATTTAGTGTTTTTTATGTCAATCATTTAGAATCAGTAATACTACTCCTTAGGTTAGTATAATCCTCAAAAGTCAAGATTTCATGAAATAATCATTCTTAGAAATACTTGGTCTTAGAGTTGTATTGATGGCTTTAATGATTATAATTCTGTAAATAGATATTTGTTTCGGTCGCGAATCATATTTTAATCAACATACAACCCAATACCTACTGACCTGCAAATAGCAAAAACGTAAGAAAATTTAAATTTCGCGGGCTGCCCTGGCGCTTCCCTCTTTAGGGTGTGGTATAGAATTACTTGGTCTTAGAGAGTTGTATTGATAACTTTAATTATTATAATTCTGTAAATACTTAATTGTTACGGTCGCGAATCATATTTTAATCAACATACAACCTAATACACTGGCGCTATCACGGGAAGCGCTAAGGTAGCCCGCGAAATTCAAATTTTCTTACGATTTTTGCAATTTGCAGCTCAGTGTCTGGGTGTATGTTGATAAAAGTGTGATTCGCGACCATAAAGTACGTTCTTCCATTTCGGAATTGAAAATGATGATCATTGGGTGAAGAAATCGTTTCAATTTATGTCTTCGGGGTTCCGAAACGCGTGTTTGAAAATAGAAACACTTCTGTAAACGACGGGAGTTATTTTAGCCACTGTTTGAGAAATATCGCCTCGAGATTTCCGTTTGTAATTGGCAAATGGCAATATTTGATAAATACCTACTACGTTCACTCGGTGTACTCGGACGACTGTATTCAAAACATAGAAAGGCTTGAAAACGTACAATCATTGCGAGGCTGTCATTTACCCCAAAGCCCAAATGTCTGACTGACCAAAAGGCAATAAACTTTACCGGATGAGTCACATTGAATAACAACTTGAACACACAAATACATGACATGCTTGTAGCAGCAAGTTTGAACTGTAAAAAGGTTATTAGTTTTTGCTTGTTCATAATATTTTTTGTCTGATAAAGACAACCTCGCAGCTGTCTAGAAAAACTATATAATTTATATTAGGTTGGGGAAAAAGTCTTTTCGCATTATAGTATATATGAACTTGTAATAAAATCTCTTTGGCTATACTATTTGTATCTGGCTGGTTTTGGTATCATTGAAAGTTTAAATTTTAAAGAACATAATTCCAAATTCAAATTAGGAAAATGTGTGATTTTCATTTGTTTTTCGTACTGTCAAGATGAGTGAATCTAATGAAGAAATTCGATACATTTTAAAATTTTACTACAAAAAAGGTAAAAATGCAACGCAAGCCGCGAAAAAAATTTGCGATGTTTATGTACCTGGTGCAGTGTCTGTGAGAGTAGCACAAATTTGGTATAAGCGTTTTCAATCCGGAAATTTTGATGTCAAAGATGCACGTCGCTCTGGTCGCCCTATTACGGATAAAATGGATGCCATTTTTGAAAAAGTGGAGCGAGATCGGCATATCAGTAGTTACGACGTAGCTGAAGAACTGGGAATTGACCACAAAACAGTTTTGGCGCATTTGAAAAAAACTGGGTACACAAAAACGCTCGATATTTGGGTACCTCACGAGCTCACTGAAAGAAACCTAATGAACCGTGTACTCATTTGTGATTCTTTATTACGACGTAATGAAACCGAACCATTTTTAAAGAAGCTGATAACTGGTGATGAAAAGTGGATCACGTACGACAAGAACGTGCGAAAAAGGTCGTGGTCAAAGGCCGGTCAGGCTTCACAGACTGTGGCGAAACCCGGGTTAACTCGCAACAAGGTGAAGCTGTGTGTGTGGTGGGATTGGAAGGGCATTATTCATTATGAGCTGTTACCACCAGGCAGGACCATCGATTCTGAACTCTACTGCGAACAACTGATGAGATTAAAGCAAGAAGTTGAGAGAAAGCGGCCGGAATTAATCAACAGAAGGGGTGTGGTTTTTCATGATAACGCTAGACCTCACACATCTTTAGCCACTCAGCAAAAATTAAGAAAGTTTGGCTGGGAGGTGTTAATGCATCCGCCGTATAGTCCTGACCTTGCACCTTCAGATTTCCACCTGTTTCGGTCTCTTCAGAATTCTTTAGGCAGTGTCAGGTTAACATCACGAGAGGACTGCCAAAACCACTTGTCGCGGTATTTTGATAGAAGTCCCAAAATTTCTATAGCAATGGGATCATGTCCCTACCTACAAGATGGCAAAAAGTTATCGAACAAAATGGTACCTACATACTTTAGTTAAATGTGAATTAACTATATTAAAAAATGTTTTGAATTTTCTTAAAAAATGCGAAGAAACTTTTTCCCCTACCTATTATTAACGTATGTATTAAGTTTATTATGAACTCACCTCCATGACGACATAGACGTAGGCGGGGCTGTCCATACAGTCGTGCATGGCGACCAAGTTGGTGTGGTGGAGGGCAGTGAGTTCACGAAGGATCTTTATCTCCTTCACCAGAATCTCTGAAGCTTTTTGTATACCTTTCTTCGTCACCACTTTTACAGCTACCGATTGTGACGGGTTCTGTAACAAAAAAAAATGTATGGTGAATAGTGCATATTGAAAGTAGTACATTGTGCATTGTTATTAGTTTATTGGAGCATAATTTTATATTATTAATTAACATTTTGCATTTCGGTAGGTAGTACAGAAGCACAGTCAGCAATAAAAGTAGGTCTCACTCTTTCTGATTACATTTATCTACATATCAAATAATCAAACTTCCGAAGGATCATCGACTTTTGGCGCTGACTGTACTTAAACAAAAAATATAATTTTCTCTTTTCTGAAAATTGTATAACCAAAAAGCTTTGATTATTTACCTAATAATCAAAGCCAAAAAGGTCAATATATATTTTTTATGATTGACCATTTGGAGTCGAATTAAATGATTAACCTACGATATTCTTATGGCAATAAATTCTATGACTGCCTCGTTGGTCTAGTGGTCGCAAGCGCAGTAGCAGTGAGCGCAGTAGTACTGGTCCTGGGCAAATGTTTTTGTATTTGGAATTTCTCAGTAGCAGCACCGAGTCTGGATTTGTGCCCGGTTGATGGCAATAGGCTCGCCCCCTGTTACATGGCACTAAAACGTAACTGAAAAAATTTGGGTGGGCAGTATAGGTACACCTCTACCTAACCCTTCGGGCAATACAGGCGTGATGTTAAGTTATGCAAATTCTATATACGACAAAAGACGCCTTGAAACTAGCTGTTTTAACTGCGAGTTATTCTGTAAAATGATAGTTAACGCAAGTGCAGTGAGCGTTGCATAATAAGGACGTCGCGCTGCAGATGGGCGAGTCTTATGCGTACACCAAGGCCTGCACAGATTGTCTCTATGGCAATTAGGCTACTTGACTGCATACGCCCGGCCTCATTAATTCATTGTTCATTAATTTCTAATTATTAATTTTATTTACAATACTGACATTGGGTTGAATACGAAGGCGAAGAACTACTTAGGTATTGTGGCACAATTTGAGTGAGCTATGCTCAGGTGTTTATAATATACACATATTGACATTTTATACTGTGCATATTAAGCAGTAAGTAATCTGGATTTACTAGTCACATCTACACGGATTAGTTCCAGTTTTGCCGCAGTACGGTAGACCGCGCGTCAGTGGTAACTAAGCTGGCCTGGTGTTAGCCTAACCGCACACAGGCCACACGCTGCAGCCACAAAATGCCGCGCCGCCACCGAGTTGCGAACTACAGTTTTCGTACATTTTAACTCGCCGCACAAGGATAACGCCGGTGGACTCTACACGCCACACGTCATATAATGGGATAATAAAAGTAGCGGCTACCGACCACCAAGTGTCTGTCGCGCACTTCTGCTACTTAGTAGGCGCTTCCAGTTACAGGTGGCGGCAGCGTTTTGTGGCTGTCAGGGATTGAAAACCGGTACGAATTTGGGTTCCGGTTCTTCATTGCGGTTCTTAAAAAGGTTCTTCTTTTCGGTACGGTTCCGGTTCAGGTTCCGGTTTGGTTCTGGTTCCAAAGTACCGGTTCCAAATAAAGGTTCCAATATACCGGTTCCGTATCATCCGATTTAAAGGTTCTCTAAGAAAGATGGGATATGTTTGACGCGTGCCTGGCGTATCTTTTCTTTCAGTTCGCCTTCGAATTATTGGCGAGTGGAAGTCTGTACTTAACAGTGTCAGCAAATATTGTCAGTACTTAATTATTATTAGTGGTTTATATAATCTACAGTTACTGTTAATACATTAATATAAAATGGACAAAGGTAAGTTTCATCGTATTGTATTCACTTAGTTAATATTATTAAAAAGGAGGAGGATTTTTTAATATAAATTATTATTATTTTGTTTTAACATGTGTGGACAGTGTTTTATGATTATATTATGTGTTTTATGGTTGTTTAGTTTCATGGGTTACGGTACTACCGCCGAGGTATTACGCTATTCCAATTACACGTTGGTTATATTTGGTATCTTACTTTCAGGAACAAAACATGCCCGTATTGTGACCGATACCGATACAGACACTCAACTCCAAGAGCAAGAGTTACCTCTAAATTTGAAGCAATTGCTTAGAAGAAATTTTTAAGAAAAATGTCAACCTAAGACTGCAAATATTGAAAAACAACAAAGAATAGAGTGTAAAGATTGTGCTTTGCACCACAACGACGATGACGAGCATGATGGGAGAAATCAATTTTTTTCTCAACTGATTACAAAAGAATTAAAGAATATTAAACCATGTCTCAGGACTAGGTGTTATATCGACATACTTGAGTATTTACAGTCAGCAAAAGGTAGTCCTTTTCACCCGCGCGGCGGCCGCTCGTAGGTACAGTGGAGTCAAAATATTTCCGCGAAAATATTTCTGCGGGAGCGCAGCTAGTGACAAACTACACCCCTTCCTGGTTTCGCCCAATTAGAGACATTATGCATTTGTGTGAGTAAAGGGCATTCGGACTTGCTTTGAAGAACCGGTAACATAAAGGTTCTTATAGGTTCCAATTTAGGTTCCGGTTCCGGTGCGGGTTCTTGTACCCGGAACCACTTAATACCGGTTCTATACCGGTATTTTAATAACCTTTTCAATCCCTGGTGGCTTTAGCGTGTGGTCCGTGTGCAGCAAGGCTTATTCTATTGAAACTCCATACTACGGCTAGGCCAGCTCAAGGTCAAAGTGATACCACTGACGTGCAGCCTACTGTACAAATACATATCGACAGCGAACATAGATGAATATCAATCGAAGCAAGAAGTAAACGTCTCGCATCATTTTTAACCGACTTCTAAAAAAGGTGTTTTTTTATGTATGTTCAGTGATTACACTGATTATTCTTTACCACGTCGACTGTAAGAGGGTACTTACCTTAGGGGTAGTCCCATATAAATGTTAGTCAATTACTGTTATGGTATGTGGATTTTTGAGTTAGCTTCGATAAAACGTATGTTTATTTTTCCCATGCGTTTATTAAATACCTCATGCTGATTGATCAATATAATTCAGATAACAAAATTATTAACTGAGTATTTAAACCTTTCGGGGAATACAGGCGTGATGTTGTGTGTGTATGTATTTAAAATGCACGCTTCATCTGCGACATGCGTACTACATACCTTTTCGGTATTCTGAGAAGTACCTATATGTCGCTGGGATGATGATGAATTGAATGTAAATAAGAATAGTGTGATATTTCGCAAGGTAAGACAACGGTAGGAAATTTGTTATTGACCAGCCTAGGTTTAGCACTGAACAGCTGATGACTGATAGTATGTGACACTATAATGGTTGTTAACAAGCAATACTACAAAATCTATCTACTATATTTCAGCAACATTGTGGTCTTGCCGAAAATCAAAATGTTAGTCATGCCCAGCGTCTGAGCGCATGATATTTTAGTGTTTGTTTATTCGGTTTATTCCACAGTCCAGGAGAGTTTAAGTTGGAACGTGCAAGGATTTATTTTAAGCCTTCAATGCGATTTGGTTTAATTTTGCTTTTATCCAGAGGGTGTTGCGCCGGCGCAGATCTAACATTAGCCCGCCCTACATTCCGTAGGCTCGTGGAGCGATTACAATTTGACCCGATTTCATCACGAGCCCCGTGCGAGATCGTAGTTAGACCAATTCCATTGTAGTTGTATCTTATAAGGTAACAACACGCAAGTATACATCGGTTTTAAGATGATTGGAAGCAGTTTATTGTTAATAAAATAATTATTAAAAATGTGATTATAAATTGCAATAAAATAGAGTAAATTACAATATACCACACCTACACTAGTACCTAGGTATTGATACTGCGGTGTCTGAAGTGCGGTCACGGTCACCGTTCGTGGTGCACTTCTCACATGCCAACGTCATTCGTTTGCCAATGCAATTACGTTGTTACATCATTAAATGTCATGTCAAGAAAATTATACTAAGTTAGCTCACCCTAGCGATTAGTCGAAAAACCTTGGGAAATTAATTGAAAGTGGGGTATGGAAATGGCAATATCGTGCTTACGCAAACGTTTATTACAAGGCGCAATGTATGTGTCCTGCATAAGATATCTGTAACATCCTTTAAATTTACTATATCATTTTATACAAATAGAGAGCAGTGGTGGCCTAGTGGTAACGGCCCCGACTTAGGAGTTTTAGGTCGTGGGTTCGAACCCAGGCAGACGCTTTATTTTGTGTAAATAATTTCATCACTCTCAAAACGGTGAAGGAAAACATCGTAAGGAAACCGGCATGTCCTAGAACCAAAAATTCTAAGACATGTGACATCTACCAACCCGCACTGGGCCCGCGTGGTAGATTACAGCCCACTCCCACTTGAAGAGAGGAAGCCTGTGTCCCAGCAGTGGAAACATTATAGGCTGATTATGCTATGCACATAAAGGTATCTACCTAACCTACACTTACTTACTTACAACAAGTAGGTATAAAACTAGATACACTACTCAAAATTCAGTTATTTAAGAAAAATTATGATCAGAACGTTATAGTAAGTAATAATTTGTCCAAAATATGTTTGTCCAGAAAAGGCCAAAAATGGCTAGACGGACAACTGGAATTACGTCCTTATAAACAAAAGCCTGATTTCTTCTGGTGTTTCATTTTACTACTCTATAAACGGAAGACTGATTTCACAAATATTATATTATGGCTCATAGGTATTTGACTACTTGGAAAGTTCATATAAGTACCTCTGAGTGCAACAATATTATTAAAGGTAAGGTCACTAACTCATCATTATCCACTTTATCGGCCTGCAGGTTTTCCTACAGATTCCATTGACAAAAGCTTTACGCTCGTGGTATAAACTGATAATGATATCTTTTATGATTTTTACACGCTAATAAATACATGTTTTGGTTCAGCAAATATCCTGTAGCAAAGGTTCCTACAAAGGTCAGATAGGCAGTCGCTCCATGTAAAATACTGGTATTCAGCTGCATCCGGTTAGACTGGAAGCCGACCCCAATATAGTTGGGAAAAGGCTAGGCAGATGATGAAAGGTTCCTACAAAGGAAGTCATTACAATTTATTTAAATGGTTTTAGATGTCCTGTATGTATAATATGCACGTACCTAGTGTACCGCCCTTGAGGCGTAGGCACGATGCGCACGTTGCGTATCGCATTGTGCGGCGATCTATTGTCCGGTGGCTTGAAACAAAGACGAGAAACCTAACGCTCGGATCGCACAACATAGAACTTAACCGGTAGGCTCGTCCATGACGTCAGATCAGGTCGCACCGCATTTTTTAAAGGAGTCAACTGTAGAGTACAATTACTTGTTAAGCTGGGAAAGCCCAGTATTTTTGCAAAAATAGTGGAAGGATTCCGAAGGAGGAACCGAGTCCTACTGAAAACAACAAAATAAGCTATGGAAACATAAAGACATTTAGATCACACTGATTCCAGATCGTTATCAATGAAATAGCGAGGTTGCTATATGGTTGTACATGTTACTACCTACAAGCTTCACAAATAAGTAGTGTGTATTTTTAAGTACCCACACGCGCAAAGTAACCTAGTTAAGCCAGCTGCAAACAGAAACCGGAATAGTCGAGCAGCTGCCTAGGTTCCTGGCGATACGAGAGGTGACGGCAAGATCAAGATGTCACAGAGAGAAGCTATTAGATAACAGTCGCAGGCATCGCATCCAGAAAAGCTGAACTAAAATGTAAACGAACGACTAGCCAATTTTAAAACAATCTAATAAACATAAAGATATCCTGACTGAGACAAAGTGATGAAATTTGAAACAAGTAGGAAGTGAAGTAGGTTCAAAAGGAACCTACTGTCTCGGTGACGAATTCCAGATTCCTGACTGAGCCTGAAGCTTTTAAAAAAAAAACAAAAAATGTCGTTTTATTTTGCTCTAAAATCGAAGTCTGGTTCTTTTGACGACTTTGCTCTACCTACTACCCATAGTTTCGGATTTGCATTCACATCCCGTCTCAAAAATCATCCTCTAATAAACTGATTTATCTCTGCTCGGACTGATTTTTAAGCTTTACCGCCATACAAAATTTCGTTTTTCTACCAAGGCTGGCTACACACATTCAGAAATCCGTTTTGAAGGCAGCAAATCCATTAATAATCTGGTAAAGTATAGTAGTATTATTACTTTCGTAACGGAATTCTGAATCGGAATTCCGACTGTGTGTGTGTGGCCGGCCTAAATGTACAGACGGCAGCACATCAAGCTACTACAAACTGTCAAATTTCTTTAATAGATTTTCGACTTTGTTGCTAAAGCATTAGGTTCAAGGTTGATTGGGAAAATTTGACAGTTTCGGGTAGTTTGATGTGCTGGCGTCCGTACAACGTTTCGTTAATGGCCGCCGAAAAATACTGGTTAAAAACTAAAATACTTAATGTTTTAGGATTTCTGAAAATTCTACCAGTAAGAGGGTAAAATACTAAAATTTACGATGAAAGTTTGTATAAAAATCCGCCATTTGATGTGAATGAAAATGAAAACAGGGCAAATAAGGGATGAAAGAGATGATATGGAAAAGTCTGAAATCTACGCGGACGAAGTCGCTGGCTGGAAGTGCTAGTCTAATACATAATATATAATAAAGTCGATCTCAGGTTTCACCATAATTTACAGCATTTACTCCGGAAGGTATAGAGTTTAATAAATTAATATTTAACTTAGATACACCTACATTTATGTATAGCACGTAAATCCCGATATTTTGACATGTCCCTACTACATCAGTGAATTGCTCCCGTGCGAAGCATGGGCGGGTCGCTAGTTGAGACTATAAAAATATTTCTCATGTAAATGACATGAAATATCTGTCAGTTGTGAAGATAAAGGTTAAAATGTTTGTCGTGTTAATGGTAACAACAACAGCTTGCTTTAGAATCTAGTGGTGTGGCAAAATATGAGTGATTGTCAAACTTTCACATTCACAATATGAGGAGGGATCAAAAAGTAGTGAGAACAACATACTCCTTGGAAAGAAAAAAAAATACTGGCAGGCATAGCTCAGATGCATATTTGTAATATTAATAAAGAAAAAAATTATTCGATTCTCTTTTGTTTTTCTCTGAATGTAGTCATTTGTTTGCTTCGTGTCGGAACGTGTTCTCGAAAATGGAGAAAAACGAAGTGCGAGCCGTTATTAAATACCTCTGTTTAAAAAAGTTAACGACGCAAGAGATTCATTGCGATTTGGAGGCAACATTAGGAGAGTCTGCTCCGCCGTATTCCACTGTCGCAAGGTGGGCTTCTCAATTTCGAGTAGGGAGATAGAGCACGGAAGACGAACATCGTTGCGGCCGTCCATCGACGTCAGTCACCCAAGAAAATTGTATTGAGCGATCGAAGAGTTACCATCCGAAACGGGCATTTCATATGGAAGTATTCAATCCATATTGAAACAATCTTTGAATATGAGAAAAGTCTCCCCAAGATGGGTGCCGAGAATGTTAACCGACAGTCAGAAACAAAATCGGCTTGACATTTCGAAGATATTGTTGGACAAGTTTCAAGAAGATTCTGAAAACTTTTTGTCTCGTTTCGTAACATGGACGAAACATGGGTCCATCATTTTGATCTCGAGACAAAACAGCAATATTCGCAATGGAAACGGCCATCATCACCGATCCCGAAGAGGTTTCGTGCCGTGGCATCGGCTGGCAAGGTTATGGCCTCAATATTTTGGGACTCAGAAGGGATATTGATTACCTGATTGATTACCTGGAGCGTGGAACCACTATTACAGGCCAATATTATGCAGCTTTAATTCCCAAGTTGAGGAATGCCATCAAAGAGAAAAGGAGAGGGAAACTTCGAAGGGGCGTGCTGTTTCATCACGACAACGCACACGCGCACAGGTCGGCAGTTGCGATGGCTGCCATTCAGCAAGCTGGCTTCGAATTGGTTGACCACCCCCTTTATTCACCAGATCTGGCGCCTAGCGATTTTTATCTGTTCCCCAAATTGAAAGAATACTTAAGGGGAAACAGGTACGAAGACGATAACGAGGTGATGGATGCCGTGGAGAGCTTTTTGCAGGACCAAGACAATTTTTTTTTTTGAAAGGGATTGAAGCCTTGGAAAAGCGCTGGACTCGATGTGTAGAGAGAGTCAGAGACTATGTAGAAAAATAAATTATTATGTTATCAATAGTCATTATATTCTATCTCATTCTCACTACTTTTTGATCCCTCCTCGTCATCAGACACACATAGGATGTATTTTTAGGGTTCCATAGCCGTAGGCAAAAACATAACCGTTATAATTTCGTCATATACGTCCGGCTGTTACACAACCGTTTTACTCAGAGACTATTTCCAGTATTTCGATGAAAATTGGAACGAAGGTGTATTCTGTGCACCTCTAAACAATGAAGACTACTTCATACTGTAGAAGCATAGTAGTTACATATTACGCTAATTGTGTAAATGAACGAACAAATCAATTAATCGTGTTTTCAGTTTCCTCCATTTCGTATTTCATTCGTATTCTTTCATAAGAATTTTAACAATTAAACATGCTAAAATATTATAAAGCATTTTATTTTATTCCATAAAGTGTACTATAAATACCTACTGACATCTTTATCGAAAAAGGCAGCCCTGGCAATTCATAATAACCACGTGGCGGTGCGCGGTACATTTTCGTTCGCAGCGTCTAGTGACTCGAAGGTGTAGGCTATTATAGCAGTAGGTATTGAAAATTTTGTATGGAGTGATTTATCTGGTAATCTGTGTCAATAGTTTTTGGACATTTTCGGTGACAACTGCAGTAATAACCTGTTTTTCATATTTTTTTTCGAGAAACGCAAACTTATTTTTGCGGTCGATAAAATCAATACAGGTTCATGTGTAGATATTCATCCCAACTACGGAAAACTTCACTGTGCGTGGTGTAACACGCACTTGGTTGTTTACTTGTTTTTTTTTTTAGATAATAGTCAACCAGTGTATAGGTAATAGATAGTGAGTTGGGTCATTAGAAAGTACTACTTTCTAAATTGAAAAATCTAATACCTACTAGACTTCAATTTACTTGTTGTACCTACTGGTTCTAGGCATTTTTAAAACAAAAGAAATGCCTTCATTTATTTATTTATTTACAGTCAGTGTAATAATAATTGATGAAAAAAAAAAACAAAAATAAATGCCTACCTACTTACAAAGGTCTTTTGACCTATCTATACTAATATTATAAAGAGGAAGTTTGTTTGTTTTGTTGAACGCGCTAATCTCAGGAACTACTGGTTCGAATTGAAAAATTCTTTTAGTGTTAGATAGCTCATTTATCGAGGAAGGCTATAGGCTATATAACATCACGCTACGACTAATAGGAGCGGAGCATCAATAAAAATGTTGCAAAAACGGGGAAAATTTATTCCTTTTGCGAGCTTCCGTTGCGTGCGCTGCGTAAACGGTTAAAGTTACGCAAAAATCATGTATGACTGGATTGTTCCCCTTAAAAAGTTCTAAAAAAAGTCCGCGATAGCATATGTCTATCTTTTAAGGTTGGCTCACTATAAAATTTTTAATGGTACTTAATCAAGTTTGTTATAAAACAATGCATTACTTGCGAAGGTGTTTTCATAAACATGGTATTAATCCTTATCCAAATAAATAGTTTCATCATCAAGGTTGATTAAGTACATGTAAATTCCTTTTGAATTATTCAATTTGGACCTTTGGTTTAGAAATTACGACGGGTATAAAATTGCTTAAAGTAAGAAAAATGCGTTTAGTCTATTAGTTACCGACACATTTTGTTTTTTATTGACTGTTTGAACGCGCTAATCTCTGTCACTACCAGTCGGATTTGAAAAATTCTTTTAGCATTTTATGGTCCAATTCTTGAGGAAGGCTTTACGTATGTAACATTACGCTACGACCCTTAGAAGCCGAGCAAAAAGAAAAAAGTAAGAACGAGCGCTAAGCGAAAACGAAGTAACAGCACGGGCGATGCGATGCGACGGGGTGGGCTGGGGGAAAAAAAAATTTCACGCGGACGAAGTCGCGGGCGGAAGCTAGTTATTGATATTTTAAAAACAATAGTTAGCTGGTTTAGGAGCCAGCATAGCTTTAGCTATTTACTACTCGTTTTTGCCCGCAGTTTCGTTTAAATCTTCCTCATGAATCACTCCGTCTATTGGTGAAAACCGTATGAAAAGCAGAAGCGGCGCGGCGGACGGACTTTGTTTAGTTAAAAAATTATACCGGTCAAATTCTAATAACAAATAACTTTTGACCGAGTGGACCGATTTTAATGAAATAGATACTAAATGTTACCTCTCAAGATACGAACTATGACTACATTTCCAATCCTTTAAATCTCTTAAAAAGAGGTACACAAACCCCTTGTAAAATTTCTACTTTATATCTGTAATAATTATGGTGTGCATAATAAAGAGTATTTTTTTATCTATCTACACAAAATTTTTAATATTATTTGTGAATTTCATAAATCAACTCCAATTTTCCCCTTTTAGGGGATGATTTTACAAAAACGCTTAACCACATATACCGTGTAACCATACCATAATCAGCCTATAATGTTCCCACTACTGGGAGACAGGCCTCCTCTCTTCGAGAGGGAGTGGGCTGTAATGTACCACGCGGGCTCAGTGCCTTGGTAGATGTCACATGTCTTCGAATTTTTGGTTCTATGACATACCGGTTTCCTAACGATGTTTCCCTTCACCGTTTTTGAGAGCAGTGGTGATGAAATTATTTATTGGCAACTAAATACTGACTCACTTTCGAATGAAACAAATATTAATATTTGTATTCTTTATTAAAAACTATTATTCGACTATATAATCGCCGCGTAAATCTATAATTTGTTTCCATCTATCTGGCAAAGATTGAATGCCTTGCTCCCAGAAATCAACGGGCTGCTGTTTAAAAAAGTTATCCAGTGTATTCTCCACTGCACTAAAATCATTAAAGCGCTGTCCACGCAAAAAGTTTTTAAGAGAGCGAAACAGATGATAATCGGAGGGCGCTAAGTCTGGAGAATACGGTGGATGCGGAACTGTAGTCCAGCCTAACTCCTGCAATTGCTGACGTGTGGCGGAAGCAACGTGAGGTCGCGCATTATCGTGTAGCAAGTGGATGTTGACTTTTCTACGCCTTTTTTTTCACAGCAGCCGCGAATTTACGAAGCTGATTAATATAGACGTTGGCATTGAGTTTGTCCTTCGGGGAGTATAATATATATATAAATCATACCGCCTGCATGCCACCAACAACAAAGCAAAACCTTCCGTTTATGAGTTTGTTCTTTGACTTGGATTGGCGGTTCTTCTCCTCGCGGTAACCAGTAGGCATTACGCTTGTCATTCTTATACAGTATCCAGCTCTCATCTCCAGTTACTAAATCACTTAGAAACTCCTTTTGTTTGGGCTGGAGGAGCAACGATTGACAAATTGATATTCGGGCAACTTGGTTTGCCATACTCAACTGATGCGGTATCCATTTTGCCAGCATTCGCCGATATCCCAGTGCATGCAGTCGCTTTTTGATAGCCGTGTGACTGCAGCCAAAGTACTAACTCGCGAGTAGTAGCATCCGGGTTTTGATTTAATTCTGCCAGCAGCATGTCGACATTGAATTTGACTGGTTGACCTGAACGGGCTCGATCCTCTAGTGTTGTATCCCTGGATCGAAAGCGACGAAACCATCGACTTACAGTTGACTGTGTGACTGTGCCCTCTCCAAATTCGTTGTTGATATTCGCATTTGTCTGCCTCGTATTGAAGCCACGTTTAAACTCGTAAAATATTACAGCTCGAATAGCGTGCTGGTCCATGTCATGGATTAAACTGCCAAAGACGCGCTCTAGCCGCCTTTTATTTATTCAATAATAAAGCTTCTGGAATGTTCTAGATTTATCTAAAAATGAACTTTCTAGTTCAATTCGATAAGAAGAAAGAAATTTTTTTTTTCAAAGTGAGTCAATACTTTGTTGCCAACCCAATACATAAAGTAAAGCGCTTGCCTGGGTTCGAACCCACGACCTACAACTCGTAAGTCGGGGCCATTACCACTGGGCCACTACTGCTCTCCGAACCACATATATATTTCTTCATTTCCTACCAAAAGCATAAATTTGAATTTTCATATCCCTAACTTAAGAAATGCTGGATTTCCCATACAAAGTATCACTCCCTGTAGGATTATTTTTGAGACCAAAAGTAGCCTATGTCCTTCCCCAGGATGCCATCTATCGCCTTGCCAAATTTTATCATAATCCATTCAGTGGTTTAGGCATGAAAAAGTAACAGACAGACAATTACTTTCGAATTTATAATACTAGCAGCACCCCGCGGTTTCACCCGCATGAGTCTCGATTCCGTAGGGATATCGGGATAAAAAGTATAATAAAACAAATCAGGTTCATTGGATTCCCTTAAGGTTTCTGAAATAATTTCAAGTACCACAAATCTGAAACTTTGATTTGTTACTCGAAAAGACATTTTCCCATTGCTCTATTATCCAGTTTTGGTGTGCTTTTGCCCATTCTAGTCTATTTTTCGTATGTCGAATTGAAAACTGGACAATAGAGCAATGGGAAAATGTCCTTTGGAGTGACAAATCAAAGTTTCCGATTTTCGGATCCAATAGACGTGTTTGTACGCCGGTCAAACGAAGAGAGGGTTTCAGAGGCATGTACTGTGCCTACTATCAAACATGGCGGAGGTAATGTCATAGTTTGGGGGTGTTTTGGCAACAAAAACCAGGAAATCTTGTGAGGATAACCGGAAAACTAAACAAGGAAGGTTACTTGAAAATTCTCCGAAATTCCACCGCACCCAGTGGACTAAATCTAATTGGTCCTGGATTCATTTTCCAACAAGATAATGATCCTAAGCATTCTTCTATACTGTGCCAGACCTTTTTGAACAAGAAAAACGATGAAAAAATCTTAAACATCATGTAATGGCCATATCAATCACCTGATCTTTTTCCCATTGAGCTTGTTTGGGATGAACTCAATAGAAGGATGAAAAATCATTCTCCTACAAGCTCAGAACATTTGTGGAAGCTATTAGAGAGCGAATGGAACAAATTAGATAAAGATTATTATAGTAAATTAATTAATAAAATGCCTAGAATATGCAAGAAGCTAATAAAGGAAAAAGGAGGACACTTTGATGAAGCTAAAATTTAATTTAATTTTATATTGTATGTAATATTTTTGTTCTGCTTAAATTAGTTTTTATTTATATTTTAATTTTTTATCAATACATTGAAATTTAAATGACTTTGTTTTGTTTTATTTGATTTTACCTTGCTGCTTCCAAACTTTTGGACAGTAATGTTACTTATTTGTTTATGATTATTTTGTTATATGCTATTATATAGTTTAAATTTATTTTAAGTTCCACAGACGTAGACATGATAGTTGGCTTTCAATGATTTTATTTAAAGTTTTATCAAATTGTACAATAATTTGACTATTGCCGATACCAGTTCAAAAGTTAGCAAGATGGTTACACTTTTGATCTACTAGTATTAAAAGTGTAACCATCTTGCTAATTTTGATGAAGATCTAAATCTGTGGAGTTCATTGTTTCTTGGCTAAAAAAGTGCAAAATATTTGGAAACAAATCAATCAAATAACGACACAGATGTCAATTTACAAAGTAGGTATGTTTAGATAATAATGTTTACAATTTTTATAGGTTATTTAATAACAGCTGATTATTTTCACGCACTCACTCCAGACAAAATATTATTATTTGTTATCATTTTAATTATTTATATCAACATTGGTTTACTAAGTTTAGAAATTGCAATGTGTATGAATTACGAAATTAATGCTGAATTTGGAACATAAATACGACGAAATGCCACCACCCACGATCGAAACAAATCAATACAATAGTTACGTCGAGCAAGAGAAACAGTATATTTCGCAAAAAGGATTCTGTTAGTTTCAAGACTAACCACATTAGTAATAATATTGTGAAGTCAAGTTGGAACAAAAGCGCGTCATGGAACTTGAGATTGAGATCATACACATACCTTTCTCTTCCTTCCTTTGTATACCATAGCGAAGGCTCCGTGCCCTATAATGTCTTGTTTGGTGAATTCATATTCACCAACTTGGATGACTTCCATTTTCACAAGTTTTCCCTTGACCACAGACATGTTTCCTAGAGTTTATATTTATTTACAGTCTCTTAGAATAAAAAGATCAATAACTTTTATGGATAATGGATTTCGGAACTTGACTGAGCGCTACATTATGATCACAACTAGCTGCTAATCACTTCCATGCTTCCAATAAAAGTAATAATTTCACTTTGTATTACACTAACGTATCATCATTATTGTTATACCAAAACACAACACACAACGAATGCAAAATGAGTAAAGTGATTTTATTTTGTGTTGTTTTGCGAAGTAGAAGACGATGTTGCCCATTATACGAATACAAAAACTACCACGAACAAGAAAGTTCTGTTCCACGAAACAATTTTTATTGAGTTATTAAATGACATGATGATTTGTATGTTTGCATGATTTTGGTATTGATATGAAAAATTAAATTATCTAATACAGTTTCAATTACAGTTTTTTACAAATTAAATTATCAGTACACCGTGTGAACGGCCACTCACCAAACCATGATTATTTAGGTTCTATACTGTAAAAGAATTCCTTCAGTTTAACCGAAAGGTAAATGATTTAATTGTAACTAAAAATTTGCATGTTACTATGTTACGATTAAGTATATTAAGCTATTATACTACCATTTAAGAACTATTGTAACCATATTTATCTGCAAATAAATTTTTGACTTTCACTTTAAATACTTTATTCTCAAAAACGCTGCTGAGCCAATCTTCAGTAAGGACTCTATTTGCCGGTAGGTTATTCGCCGGTCAGTTTCAATTAAATTTTTAACTGCAGAAATATTTTCTGGAGTAACTGCTTTCACCGGTCGTTCTGAACGCGGGTCGTCTTCTAGGTGAAGACAGCCACGCTCAAACTGTTTGTACCATCTGAAGACGGTTGCACGAGAAGGTCAGTCATCACCAAGTATAGACTTCATTTCTTCTAAACAGTTTTCTGGACTTAATCCACGTAAAAATTATAACGTAAAATTGCGCGATATTCGATAGTCGTCCACGAAGCCATTATAGTGAACTTGTTCAAACACGATCTGCGGCAGTACTGAATGCAATCAAATGACAACTGACACTAACGTATATCATAACATAAACAATCAAACTATCTGCTCGCGTCGGCCATTCGCCTTAGTATTATTATGTATCTCAAGAATTTCAGAACACCCTACGGACCTACTATTGTTGTTATTTGGTACAAGTAGGTACTACATATCTAACTAGCTGCAATACTTACCTATTTAAAAAATGTTTTCAAGCTGAGTAACTTGTCACATGATTTGCGACAAACGCGGCGCGACAGCGACATTCCGACAGCGTTTCATTGCGATGCGATTTAGTGGATAAATAATTAATTGTAGTAGTAGTTTTCTCGTACTCCTAGTAGTATATAATGTACAGACGCCAGCAGGTCAAGCTATCCGAAATTGTCAAATTTTCCCAATCAACCTTGAATCTTATGCTTTAGCGATAAAGTTGAAAATCTATTAAAGAAATTTGACAGGTTGTAGTAGCTTGATGTGCGTCATACCGTCCGGTCCATACCTATTCTCTTTCAATAAACAGTAATAATAATAATCCACCCGAGAACGATTATTTGGATACAATCTGACGCCTTTAGACACGTAATAAGTCTATTTTTAATGATTGTCGTTGTACTCATATGTCAATCTTTACCTTTAAATATCTAAACGTGACACTTTGGGGTACTATGTTACTTGACATTTTTTGTTCGTCTATGTATCCTCTACCGCGCCGCGATTTCGAAAAAAAATCTAAATGGCGATGGGTCGATATGCCAGCTTCCATACAAAAACGTTCGAACCCCTTTTAAGGATACGGATGTCAAAAAGAATAAATTAAGTCAAAGAGATTTAAGAAAAGAATATTTCCTGATATTTAAGTCAACTATTCATTCATAAAATCATTAGTTGAGCGCATTTACGAGATAATTGAATAATTTACGTTTAAATATCCTAAAGTTAAGTGTTTCAAAACAATCTGGTAGTTCATTATAAATTTTGGTCGCCATACAAAATAAATTATTAGAAAATAGTTTATTATTTCGCCTAGGTGCACGAAGCATGTGAACTTTGCGACTGTCATCATTTTACAGATGAAATTCATGCTTAATAAGGTAAACAAATTTCAAAAATATGTAGTGCTGGGAGTAGTAAAATGTTTATTTTTTTGTTTATTGGGACACAGCTGTCCAGTGGGTGCACTCCTCATATTAAACTAATGTATTTCTTTTTAAGGTCAAAACACTGGTAATTAGTAACAGTAGATACTTTCTTCTACAAAATACAATAGTTTTTCTCGTTATAACACCAGCCAAATACCTAAATGTTTTTATAAAAAGAGGTTCTTTTCATTGTGTTCCTTAACACTCAAGTTACCTACTTTAACCAAATTACTTTCTTCAATCAATATTTTTTGTAAAAACCTTCATGGTTGAGGTTAATGTGTGTTTTTCTAAGAGAAACTTAGATGTAAGAGCAAGCGAAGCGAGCTCGAAAATTTTAGCACCTCGGATAGTTTAGGTTTTCTTTTAACCGTTCATACAGAAATGGAAAGCCTGAAGAACTAGGAGAAACTAACATGAAACAACGTGAGCATGAAAGTTTTTACAATAGCATCCCACCTCGGACCATTCATACATATTATTACATAGGACTGATTGAACCTACGCCTACCGGTGGTTTATGTACCATGACTTGACATGTCTAAGCGCGGGGCCTGTAGTATTTGCTATACCTGCTACGTGGCTAATCCAGCCCTGCATACCTACTCACAATCATTCGATCTACTACTTGCCTTACTACTTCGCTTTTGTACATTTGTGTAAGTACTTAAAGTATTCAATCACTACATAATATAAATCAAAGTCCCTCCTCCGCGTGTGTCTATCTGTCTGAACAAAATAAACTGAAATACTACCGAACGGATTTTCATACGGGTTTCACCAATGGATGTAGTGATTATGAGGAACGATTAGTTTTTGTGTAAATTGGCTGAAATATGACGATGATTGTTGATGATTTTGGAAAATATCATGCCGATTGGGAGCTTTACTGGCATGCTTCGCGTAAATCAATAGAGTTATTATGAAAACCCCGGTAGTACGTTCCCGTGGGATATTTTACGACATCCACGCGGGTGAAGCCGAGGGCAAAGGTAGTAAATAATAAACCTTCTGAACCGAACGTGTATAAGTTCCTTTACAGCAATGTTGCTAGATTATAAATTAAAATCCTACCATTTTATAATGACATCCAAGTATTATTTTGCCTGCTATGCCTCACTATATTACTATACTCTATGGCCTCAAGTATAAAAAGTGGAAAGTGCGATTAGGACCACGCACCATAAAGTAATATAACGGTCACGCACATTGTAAGGTTCCGTATAATTTTTGGGTACAAACAGCTGATTGCTCGCCATTATGCCCTGGCTAGAGGCCTTAAATTATTAAGGCATCCACAGAGAATGAGTAAGCTTATTGTGTCAGCTAATAGATATCCCACACATCCTATCCTATTATAAATGGGAAGTGAGTTTGTTTGTTTGCTACGCTTTCACGTTAAAACGGCTGAACGGATTTGGATGAAATTTGTCACATGGATAGACCACGACCTGGGTTAGGAGTGTTAGGACATAGGATACTTTTATCCCGGTAGTATGTTCCCGCGACAACCTCCTAGGTAGACTTGCGAGATGCCATTCACAAAAAAAAAAAATGATTTCTTTATTTGTAGTTTGTTTACAAACACGAAAATCCACTGAATAAATGAGTAAGAACTAAATTTACTACTTTTCATATCTTTTTTGTTTGAGAAGAGGCCTTTGCCCTGCAGTGGGACAATAATAGGCTGGTTATTATTTATTTTTATTACATATACAAGTACAGTCACGAGCACTAATATGTATAGACTAAGGGAAATTCAAAAGCGATTTTCTCGTGGAATAACGATAGCAACTTACGAGATACCTACGTATTTCATAATTCTATGTGTTCCAAAACACTGTTCATAACTACATAAAATTACAAAAACAGTAGAAGAAAATCAGTTTTAAAAGTAGCTAAGTGTATACAAATTAGTGCTCGTGACTGTACAACTGGTGAGCTGTGCGAAAAATCGGATTCCTATCAAGTATTCAGGGAATCAATTATGAAAAGTGCAATATGAGTTAGGATTTCAATTAGCCAGTCAAGATAGGCACTGCCCTTGAACCAAGCACCATAAATTCAGAGATGTGAACTGAATAAGTCTTTAAAACCCTGCTTATTTCAGTTGGTAGGCCTCCCTCAACTTCAGTGGAGTCGAACCTACCGATTTTTCGGTATTTCAACCGATATTGGCTCTGTTCTACCGAAATATAACGATTATTCTATGATTTCAGTCTGAAATCGTAGAAAAAAATCGTTATATTTCGGTATAAAATCGGTAGGTTCGAGACCACTGCTCAATTTATTAAAATCATAATAATATGTGCTCTTGACGCCTTTGATTGTACGCTTTGCCTGTGGCTATGAGGCATGGATTGAAATTTTTCTAAATAATTATTTCAATAAAGTCTAAATAAAATATAATATAATATTATCAATAAGAGGTAGGTATCCAGGCCAGTTATCTTTTAACCAAAATTTTTTTTTGTTCTACCAATGATTAAATACAAATTACAACAATCGTTCTAAATCTTTATTCAAATTATGAAGCTCATAAAATAAATAAGAAAATTTTGATGATGCTTTAATTCTTAACAATTTTAAAGTGACCAAAGTTAGTGAGAAATTAGTTACTGTTAGATTAATTATCAAAGAGGGAGCTATATTTAAAACTGAGAAATGGTTTTGCCTTCAAAATTTCTGATGTTAAACAATTATGAAATAAAGCAATATCAATTAATATCAATTCACTAAAGTTGTGACTATCTTTTTTGATCTCCCAAGTCTTCAATACTATCTTCATCAATCTGGAAAAAAGGAGGCCAAATTAAAATTTACATAATTTTGTTAACCTATTGACTGCCCCAGTCTGATCAATACGACAAATGTATTCGTGCCATGCCGCCTCAATCGTATTTATACGACTGACAACCTATGTTCGTTTTTGTTTTTTATTTAATTGTACAATCTGATATTTTTGAGCTGGGCGCTGGGGGCACGGCAATTGATATAAAACCAGGCAGTCAATAGGTTAAATAAATTACTGTAAAGAGTATAGGAATTATTTTTTAAGTTACCAAGTTGAACATATGAGTACATAATAAATGTACAATCATGACACTTATGTTTAAATAGGTGTCATGATAGTTTAATTATTAAGGGGGACTAGTTTCATTTTTCAATACAGTAATGTATTTTTTTTTTTAAATAAAATGAATATTTTTTTTCCATAAAATACCTCAGGCCATTTTTCTGGAATAATATCAAAAAGATCATCTTTCACATCCCCCTGAATTACAATCTCATCGTCGCCAGTTACTGAAGAGCCGCACGCAAACTTTGTACCAAAGAATTTAGCTGCCACCTTTAAATCAATATCTGAAATAATAATAATATCATTAGTTATTATTTTACATATCAAATTAACCCTTATGAATTTCTTAATATTTTGTATGCCATCATTACAGAAACAATTAATTTTCACATAGATCTGCATTGCGGCATATGAAAATTTCGGCTGATAATAATGCCTTTTGTTCAGATGGATGTTACCTTTCTTGGCTATAGCCTCCCTGGTTGCCTTTACTTTACCAAACAGGAAAAGATAGGTTGCAAATGCACATAAAACTCAACAAGTATTACATAAAAAAATTTATTTTGAAATGATGAAAATCATAAAATGACCACAAATACTTACCGAAAGTACTCAGTCCAGACACCACAGTGACAGATTTCTTCTTGCCACGAGGGGCCCTAGACACTTGCACTAGCTTAGGAACATCTTCCTTTTTCTTTGACTTCAACATGCCCTTGCCACCACGCTTCTGGCGTTTCTTTTCTTCTTCACCACCTGCATTTTCTTCTTCATCTGGAATGAGTTATAAAATAAGTGGTGAATCAGATAATTTTAATATTTTTTTCATACTTAATGCTTTTCTCTGTTACTACATTCTATTTTCCGCTTTGTCAACTTCGATAGATCCTAATATTATGTTAACAACATTATTCTACTCAATTGTTTAAGAAACACAAAAATTAAACATAACTCCATTCATAAACTTACTTAACCTAGCTATGTCATGATTCTCACAAAGAACTCACCGATTTTCACTTTTTCAAATTCTGTTGGCAGGTTTTTTTCAAGCCATTGCTTGCATTTATCATATTCGGGATAGTATTCACAATATTCAATTGGCATAGAACAATTACCACAATACTGAACCTTTAGTGGATAGGTTACACCTTGTCGGGGACCCATAGAAAGGTCTCTGTCACCCATTTTGAATTCCTATTTGATTACAAAAAATACTATCGCATGCTCTATTCTAATGGACTCAACTTTACACTTATTAAAACGCGTATTTATATTATTTATGTTTAATTTTTCATCCGCAGCAATGAATCTATAAAATCGCTATTGGTTCATCATTTGACAATTTTGACAACTCGAAACTTTGACACAGGGCCCTGGGGAGAAAAATCTGTCAATTTTGATAGTACTTGATAAATAGTCTTTTCAGACAGAGAGCCACATGTGTCAGGCAAAACTGCAAGTTTGTAGCTATTCACAACCATTCGATATGCTTTCCTGCCGAATCGAACATCAATCAATGTTATTGTACGCTTTTCACAAATCCGAAATCCGAAAATGTTGAAAGTTTACCAAATAGACGACCGCTATACTTCTGACAGCTATTTCCTGTCGGGGAATCAGCTATTGGTACGACTCTAGAGCTGAAAATAAAATTGTCAATTTTGTCCTGTCAATGGGGAAAGACGGTCAACGCTCGCACAACGGTAGATGGCGTGACTAGGTCCCTACTTCCTACAACAAAAGGAATCCGCCAAAATTGCCCTAAAGCCCGGCGCAAAAGAAATGTAGGTATCTTAAATTTGGACCCATTTTTGCAAATAAGAACCAACCCACAGTTTGAGTGAAAATAAGTTTAGTACATAGTTGGCGCTAAAATCACGCATTCTATCTTCCAAAAAAAAAAAAATGATTCCTTTTTACCGACGAACAACAGAGATACAACACTGTTACTTGCGGAACCAACCTGCTTTGGCCACCTCACTCTGTTTACAAAAGTCTCGTTTTCTCGAAACCAACCTGCTGTGGGTTGGTTCTTGTTCGCAAAAATGGGTCCATTTTAGAGTAATAATAGTAGAAATATTGTAAAGTATCGCTATTGCCAAATTGTACATATTATTATTATTGTACAATATTATTATTATTTCCTTTATTAAAATAAATACATATAAATTATATTTTTAAATATTAGAATATAAAGATTATAAAAAAACATTTAAAAATATAAAAAATAGTAGCCCACCGGCCTCTGATAGGGTCCCAGCTCCCGGCGGAAGTGTGCAGCGCATGAGATGGACACGATCCATCAACGAAAACGTCATGCGCTCATACTATGGGGCTACAGAGGGGGGAACCAATCTGACCGCGTACCGTGTTCGGATGCTCTCTCTTTTTCAGGTGCTTGAGCCAGCTGTCAACGTTTCGGCACAACAACTATCGGATCAGGTGCGAGTCAGTAAGTTTATTATTATTATTATTTTAAGATTGTTAGGTTTTAAATTATGTCAATAGTAGAATATATTAAATAAAAGTACCTTTTACTTAAGTGAAAGATCTTGCCAAATTCGGTGGCTAACATAGTTTTTTGCCCGGAGAAGTTTCATAAGCGCTAGATCTAAAAATGACACTTTTAAGGAAAAACTGTCTCTTTCTCTGTCCTGTGCTTATTACTGACTTTATTTTTATGTGGCGTATGTGTACTTATTAAATAAGTATATAATAAATTATATAAATTTTATATAATTTACATTATTTATATAAAAATGCAATACCTGTTTTTATATTTTTATAAAAACAAGTATTGCATTTCACATTTTTTGTAATGTTATCTGGGTTGGACTAGAAACAATGAAAATGATCTGGACCACGCTTTTATAGGTTTAGGATCTGTTATAATAGATTTGAATAACTGAAAGGTAGCCCGCAAAATTCAAATTTTCTTGCGATTTTTGCAATTTGCAGCTCAGTGTCTGTATTGTTGCAGTGGGTGTATGTTGATTAAAGTATGATACGCGACCGTAACAAATATGTATTTACAGAATTATAATCATTAAAATCAGTAATGCTTTTATTTATTAAAAAAAATGGAATTTTTTTTTTATTGAAAATTTGAATTTCGCGGGTTACCTAAGCGGAAAACTTTGAAAAATAGGTTTTAAAATTAGGTAACATTACCTACTAATGAAAACTGACCGACTTTGAAAACTTTAAACAGACTCCGTACCTACTCAGGTCAGCCATAGCAAATACAATCTCCACAGGTGGGATTTCTCGTATGGTTTCGATCTTCAATGTATATGCGGCGTCTCCCCACATACCATGACCCACCTTTCATCTGGCGCCGTATGCCCTGTAACCTGTACACGTGAGGACTTAGGGGACCTACTGTCTGCATCAGACATAGTTTTATTTTCCTTCAAAATCGAGTGAGGGCATGGTTCCTTTGACTACTTTGCTCTACAAACCATAGTTCCGGATTTCACCCTGAAGTCTCATCTTCATCGGCCTATAGGCTTTTCCCAACTAGGTTGGGGTCGGCTTCCAGTCTAACCGGATACAGCTGAATACCAGTATTTAACATGGAGCGACTGCCTATCTAACCTCCACAACCCAGTTACTGGGTAATACGATACCCCTTGGTAAGACTGGTTGTCAGACTTTCGGGCTTCTGATGACCCGTAACGCCTGTCAAAGATCCACGAATGACAGCAGCCGGGACCAACGGCTTAACGTGCTTCCTGAGGTACGGAGCCCGGAGGGGTCTTGGTCAGTAAAGATGGTCGTCCATCCACGGACTAACCGCGGCAAGCGTAGCTTAATCTGATCAATCTACCCGTGCGAATGTTATTAGTTAGCCACAGGCCCCTTCACCCTGAAGTCTCTTATCAATCACCCTGTTTAAACTAATACAGGGTAAAATCAAAATGCCTATCTAAACTCCGCAGGCGCGATAGGTACCGATATCTAAACATGATAAACCAAAAAATTAATTAATTTGATGATTTTTTTTTTGTGGAGTCATCGACCGCAGTTATTGTAGTCACTAAAATGTCAGTTTAAAAAATCAGTTTTTTTGTAAACTTCACAAAACTCAAACCATTTTTCAGGTATTTCTGAATGGTCAAAGAGTCGGTCAGTTACAAAGTTGAAGCTAGTTGCCCGTACCAAAACGTTGATGTCTATGGGGAAGAATGGGAAAGAAACTCCAAGGACACTTTTAAATCGAGATTATTACAAAATCCTGGGTATGTACACTATAATATTCTTGTTGGTTCTATAAGTGATTTCTATTTTTTTAAACTCTAAGGTTTTTAACAATAATTCTCATTTCTTTTCAATTAATTGTTAATAGTGCCCAGTAAAAGCTGTTATGTTATTATTTTTTATTTATATAATGTGTGATACTCAAACAAAATAATTCCTAAATATCTAGAGAAACATTCTACGCCATATTCAAGTTTAAGAAACTTTTAAAAATCAAGAAAATGTTTTGTTTACGGCATAATACTCGTAAAAAAATACCCTCAGTTGTTCAAACCTTTTTAAAAACATGCTTGGTTATTGCCCTTTCTTTTGAAGTTCTATTTACGCAGATGTCTCATCAACTCTTGGAATTAGGATGTACAAAGCAAATTGAGGTCGAATATTTAATTTTTAAACAGACCAAAATAATGCAACATTTTTTGCTAATACACTATTGTTTTTTGTTAGGAATCAGTTATCAGTAGCTGATTCCTTCTTAGAATTATTGTGCACGCGCACCAATCAAATTCTGGGAACTCGCATAACAAAAGCCACCGCGCGACGATAGCAAACTTGCCCTTTTTTCGACTCTCAGGTAGCGTCTAGTGAATTGTTATTCAATAGAAAAATCAGCTTAGTTGCTGAGGATATAAAGTCGTTATTTATTAACACTAGTACCCGAGTAGTCGGGTGGACTCGTCACATCTTCGGACCCTCAGTTAGTCGTCAAGTAACGACTGCCCTTGTGACAAGACGTTTTAATTGGAAATTCGTGTTTACACAATGAATTGTGTAAACACGAATTTCGCGGTGAACCGCATGAGGTTGTGCGCTCCATCATGTGTTGATTTTTGAAGTGTTTAAGGTGTTGAGCCTAGCCCTAGTTGTGAGATCCTTCACTGATTTTGGACTTTTATTTGTGTGATTAATCGACTATGGCTACTTTTTCGAATGAAGAATATGCGGATATCGTCTTCATGTATGGCAGAGCTGACGGTAATGGATCTTTGGCGCGACAGATGTACCAAGAAAGATATCCGGATCGCAGATTACCTAATGTCAGAGTGTTTTACAACACATTTCGTCGGCTTTCTGAAGTTGGAATCCATCACGCGGAATCTGGACTCAACCCGGATAGACATCACCCAAGTATCGAGGAAGACATTATTGCAGCTTTTGATGCAGATACAAGCGTCAGAGTAGTAGCTCGAAACCTCAACATTTCGGTATGGAAGGTGTGGCATACGATGCACCGAGAAAACAAATATCCTATCTGCGGCACGGGTGTACAAGGTTTGGAAAATGAAGATCCCCCACGAAGGGTTCAGTTCTGTCGCTTTTTGTTAAATAGTGACATTGAAGATGCACGATTTTTAAAATTCATCTTGTGGACCGATGAGTCAAAATTTTCGAAAGAAGGAATTACCAATTTTCATTATCTTCATCGATGGACCTTGGACCGACAAGGAGAACAAATCACACTGGAAGAAGCAAGTGTCGTTCCAAAGGAAATTTTCAGTTAACGTGTGGGCAGGAGTAATCGGCCGAACGTTGATTGGCCCCCACTTTCTACCAGATAATTTAAATGGAGAAAATTACCTGGAATTGCTTCAAAACTATCTCCCAGAGCTTCTGGACGAGACCGAAATACAAATATTGGCAATGAGAAGACCAATGATTTTTCAACAAGATGGTGGTCCAGCACACTGGAACCTAAACGTGAGAGAACATTTAAATAATTGTTACCCAGAAAGCTGGATTGGCAGAGATGGGCCCATCCTTTGGCCACGTCGATCACCCGATTTAACTCCTGTGGATTTTTTCCTTTGCCAAGGAGCTCGTCTACACGCACGTTGAAATTTCAACTAGAGAAGAATTAATAGAATGAATCCAAACGGCTTTTCAAGTCACGAAGCAGGCAGGAGATGAAATTAAAAATCACGACTACAGAAGTGAGAAGACGGGCACGCGCTGGTATAAGAAACCGCGGTCAACATTTTGAACATGAACAATAAATTATTTTAACAAAAATGTTGTTTCATTGATCTGTTCAAAAATAACAATTTTCATACTCAATTTGCTTTGTCCACATCCTAATTTCAAGAGCTAATGAGATAGCTTTGTGCCCTCACGCCCCTAGTCGCCGCAGGAGACGCCCTGGGCGTCGGGAATTGGCAACCGATTCCCGGCCACCGTAGGCGCGGGCTTGCGGACGGCGAGCAATGGGTAGCTCGCCGTCCGGTAAGGACCAGGCCCGAGTCGACGGCGCGTCGTGTTCCACGCGCGCCTCAAAGAGATGTCAGCAACATTGAAGGCGTCCGCTAGGACCGATGCCAGCCGGGGTTGCGGGATGTTCGAAAGAGTTAACGTGGCCCGGGCACAGGCAAGGGAAGGAACACGGGTGGGTTTTAGTCAGTAAAAGTCTGACACGCCCTCCCGCTCCGGCCAGAGCGGGAGAAGTCATTTGATGATTTCCCATCCACAAAAAAAAGAGCTAATGAGATATCTGCGTAAATAGAACTTCAAAAGAAAGGGCAATAACCAAGCATGTTTTTAAAAAGGTTTGAACAACTGAGGGTATTTTTTGTACGAGTATTATGCCGTAAACAAAACATTTTCTTGATTTTTAAAAGTTTCTTAAATTTGAATATGGCGTAGAATGTTTCTCTAGATATTTAGGAATTATTTTGTTTGAGTAATCACACATTATATAAATAAAAAATAATAACATAACAGCTTTTACTGGGCACTATTAACAATTAATTGAAAATAAATGGGTATTATTGTTAAAAACCTTAGAGTTTAAAAAAAAAATACAAGGAACAGACTTCGTCTAAGACAAGTTTAGCTTAATAAATTCTAAATGGTCTAAGATATCATCCCCTTCCAAACCCATCTACCAAACCCCCTGTATAAGATTAAAAATAAGCCCAGTCTCAACGGACGACGCCCGTTCACGAACATACACAGACGTGATTGGTATTGATATTTAATTACGACAAAAAATAAGACTACGGCTACATTGTCGCGATAACGCGGACTACACTACTCGCGCTCTCTCTCGCACCGCGCGACGACGTCTCGCTGAACAGAGAGCACGTGAAGTGTGGTTCGCGTTATCGCGACAATGTAGCCGTAGCATTACAGAGGACGTTGACCTCACAAAAAAGAAACATCAAATCTTTTTATTTTATCGTGTTTAGATAATTATTATCGATACCCATCGCGTCTGCGGAGTTTAGCTAGCCAATTTAATTTAACCCTGTAAATCTCGGCGCAAACAGATTTTTGAGCTTTACTGCAATAACAAAAGTAGTTTCTGGTCTTCCACATAACCATCTTCTACTAAATGTCTAAGGCTGCGGGTACAAAAGTAATGGCGTGAAGCAGTGGCCGTGATACGGACGACAGTTTAGTTGGTTGTTATGTATATTTTAATTGTGCGTTGATGTTACGTAAATTTGATTTTGGTTCATAAAGACTCGTTTATAGTAGGGCGTAGAAATAAGGATATGTAAAATACGATTAAGTTTGTTTTATTTTCCGATAGATAAGTGCTATTGTAAGGGAGGTGGCGCAGAGCGTGATTCAAGACAGAGACGGAGAAATGTTCCGCAACGACGAATCACGCGCTGCGGCCCTCCCCCACCACTTGCTGTGCGCTAAGCACGTTTTGTATAAAAGACGGGCGGTTTGCTGCACCGGGTGTTCCCAGACGACCCTATTACTCTCCTCCAGGAAAGCAATAGGGCTTCTAGTACAATACACAGACACAAAAAACCGACATTCCGACCCCGCCGCCGAGGTCCAGCGCGAAAACCCCGAGTTAATAATTCCCCCCGACCCTTGCTCGAAGAAGCGCCAGCCCGCGCCGAAGCTGAGCCTGTAGCTTTAAATTCCCCAGATTAATAATAATTATCCAATTTGATCCAGCCTGTCCCAACTTGCTGTCCCCCCAGTGACGCCCTAAGCCGAGGTTCGTACCCCACAGGGGGTGCCCTTAGCGCGCAGTCACTTAGTATTTATAAGTAACACGCCCCTGGCTGGAGGCTTTGAGTTATTAGCTTAAGGCAGCCACAGGATTGACCGGTTAAGTAGTCACGGCCACTCTTGGCCAACTACGAGATGCCATAGTTAGGAAAAAAAAAAAAAAAAAAAAAAAAATGCACCGGGTGTTCCCCCCGACCCTTGCTCGAAGAAGCGCCAGCCCGCGCCGAAGCTGAGCCTGTAGTTTTAAATTCCCCAGTTAATAATAATTATCCAAGTTTTGATCCAGCCTGTCCCAACTTGCTGTCCCCCCAGTGACGCCCTAAGCCGAGGTTCGTACCCCACAGGGGGTGCCCTTAGCGCGCAGTCACTTAGTATTGTAAGTAACACGCCCCTGGCTGGAGGCTTTGAGTTAGCTTAAGGCAGCCACAGGATTGACCGGTTAAGTAGTCACGGCCACTCTTGGCCAACTACGAGATGCCATAGTTAGGAAAAAAAAAAAAAAAAAAAAATGCACCGGGTGTGTACAGTAATCAGTAGCGCCCTAAGTCTAGGTTCGAGTCCCGAAGGGGGCACCCTTAGATGTGCTACTTAAAAACTTTGTTACACGGTGAGAGGCCCTTATGGCCCCACCAAAGCCCGGTTATGCAGTAAAGGCTCCCGGAGCCAACTAGCAAAAGGTCCGAACCAAAAAAAAAAAAAAAAAATGCACCGGGTGTGTAAGTAACACGCCCCTGGCTGGAGGCTTTGAGTTAGCTTAAGGCAGCCACAGGATTGACCGGTTAAGTAGTCACGGCCACTCTTGGCCAACTACGAGATGCCATAGTTAGGAAAAAAAAAAAAAAAAAAAAAATGCACCGGGTGTCAAACGAACAGTTTGGTTTTCGAACCCAGCACTCTTGTGTGCATCAGGCCCACCGCATCATCGAACACATAAACGCTGGCTTCCAGCGTGGCATGATGACGGGTGTTATATACTTCGACATAGCGAAAGCGTTCGACAGAGTCTGGCACAACGGCTTATTATATAAGCTCTACCAACTCGGTGTGCCGGACCGTCTCGTACTCATCTTACGAGACTTCTTGTCGAACCACACCTTCCGCTATCGCATCGAAGGAGCACTATCCTCCCCCCACCCTATCCGCGCAGGCGTCCCCCAGGGCTCTGTGCTTGCCCGCCTCATCTTCATGCTGTTCACCAGCGACATACCCAGGAGCAAAAAGGCACAGTTGGCTCTGTTCGCAGACGACACGGCCATTTACTGCTCAGGCTTCAAACAAGCCCCGATCTCTCTCACTCTTCAAAAAGCAGTCAACAAACTTGGCGACTGGTTCAGGAAGTGGAGAATCGAAGTGAATCCTGACAAAAGCCAAGCGGTTCTTTACTCCAAACCGCGCCTTAAGCCCACCCCCCCCCCGACCACTCACCATGTTCGGTAAGCCTATCCCTTGGGAGAAGCGAGCCAAATACCTAGGTGTGATTCTCGATGAGCACCTCACCTTCGCAGAGCACATAAAGCAGGTTCGTTCGCGCGCCGCTTTCGCTCTCGGTAGACTCCACTCGATAATGAATGCAAAAAGCAAATTGTCACTAAAGTGCAAGTTGCGCATTTACACGGCGTGCATACGCCCTATTATGACGTACGCCTGTGCAGTCTTTGCACACGCAAAACCCCACCACATCCATAGGATGCAGACCCTCCAGAACCGTGCCCTCCGAATGATCACGGGATCCCCCTATTATGTCCGGAACGAGATCCTCCACCTCGATCTCAAAATCCCCACCATCCTCCAATTCATGAAACGTAACTCCAAGCGTTTCTTCGATACCGCCGCAAAACATCGCAACCCCCTAGCTGTCGAGGCCGCCAATTATACCCCCTCCAAAATCAGTAAAGTTCGCCGTCCGAGGCATACTCTTCTTGACCCAGACGACCCCATCACTCTCCTCCAAGAAAGCAATAGGGCTTCTAGTACAGTTCTCAAAAACAAAAGACCGACATTCCGACCCCGCCGCCGAGGTCCATCGCGAAAACCCCGAATTAATAATTCCCCCCGTCCCTTGCTCGAAGAAGTGCCAGCCCGCGCCGAAGCTGAGCCTGTAGCTTTAAATTCCCCTGATAATAATAATCACCCAAGTTTAATCCAGCCTGTCCCAACTAGCTGTCCCCCCAGTGACGCCCTAAGCCGAGGTTCGTACCCCACAGGGGGTGCCCTTAGCGCGCAGTCACTTAGTATTGTAAGTAACACGCCCCTGGCTGGAGGCTTTGAGTTAGCTTAAGGCAGCCACAGGATCCAGTGCTCGACGATTGGCTCGGGAGGAGGCACGGCTCCCTGTCATTTAGGACGACGCAGGTGCTCTCGGGGCACGGCTGCTTCGGGAAGTACCTGTGTCGCATAGGCAGGGAGCCGGACGCTCGGTGTCATCACTGCGTCCATTGTCTGGAGGACACGGCGTGGCATACGCTTGCAGAGTGTGCAGCTTGGGAGGAGCCGCGCCGTGCCCTCATTTCGGAAGTGGGAAGCGACCTGTCGCTGCCGGCTGTGATTCGTTCTATGGTCGGTGGCGCAGCGTCGTGGGACGCGGTGATCTCCTTCTGCGAAAAGGTCATGTCCCTGAAGGAGGCAGCGGAAAGGGAGAGGGAGATTTCAAGTGCTCTCCCGGCCCGCAGCAGGCGCACCGGGCGTCGGCAGAGGGCTGACAATGCCCTCTTCTGGCCCCCCTAAATGGGTCCAAGGGCGGCGGACTCGGGGACGTCTGCCGCCCCCCACTCCACAGGACCCGAGGTGGTGGCGCGTAGTGTTCCACGCGCGCCCCTCTCAGACGTCGCGGGGGGAGTCAAACACCTCACTCCCCCTCGCTCGACAAGACGGAGCCCGCAGACGCGGGCTAGCACCAGTCGGGGGCTGCGTTGAAGAGTGCTTAAGTGCCCCCGTAGCCCCCGGTGTAAGTGTGCGAGGGAACACCGGGGTGGTTTTAGTCAGTAAGAGTCTGACAGACCCCTCTGTCCACCCCAGGGCAGAGGACATCCATGAGGATTTCCACCCCGTCACCAAAAAAAAAAAAAAAAGGCAGCCACAGGATTGACCGGTTAAGTAGTCACGGCCACTCTTGGCCAACTACGAGATGCCATAGTTAGGAAAAAAAAAAATGCACCGGGTGTGCCCCTGGCTGGAGGCTTTGAGTTAGCTTAAGGCAGCCACAGGATTGACCGGTTAAGTAGTCACGGCCACTCTTGGCCAACTACGAGATGCCATTGTTAGGAAAAAAAAAAAAAAAAAAATGCACCGGGTGCAGTGCACCCGTGCATTCGTCGCCGGACCGTCAGCAGCAAGCCTCCCTGGAAACAAATCAAGAAATAAGAAACCGAAGTTTTAATTATACAGTCCACCTCGTCAGGCCGAGCGGGGCGATGGCGACGACGCGCGACGCCGCGCCGCGACGCGACGGACGCGCGGTACAAAATTGTTCTGCCGCCATCGCCAGTCCGCCACCCGCCCCGCTCGGCCATCGCTCCTCGCCGCTGGTTTCGTTCCCGCAGCCATTCATTCAGTGACAACGTCTTTAAGTTTGAAGTTTTGCCCAAGAGTTCCTTGCTTAGCGAAAGTGCTTACTGTGGTTATATATGGAACTCTTGTGAAAATTCATCTCTATCTCAGACTAATATAGGGGATGAAAGTTTGTATGGAAGTTGGTCATTTTTGCAGATGGGAAATCGGGATTGGACCATTGCAGACGGCGCATTATAGGTAAATATCTCTAAAAATAAATAAAACTGAAGTGTGTTTGTAATGTCAAAATAACAACTTTCTACTAAATGCATAAGAAAGTATAATATAAACAGTACCTACTTATTACAAAAAAGCAATTTTAAAAATTTTTGTCTGTCGGGTTATTCCGGCTAATCTCCGAAACGGCTGGACCGATTTTGACGGGACTTTCACTGGCAGATTGCTGATGTTACGGGGAGTGACTTAGGCTACTTTTATTTTAGAAAAATAATTAGGGTTCCGCGCAAAAAACTTAAAACCCGTGAAATTGTGAACAAATAGTCGGAGTTGAAAAATTCTTTTTGCATTTAGTAACCCAATTCTCAAGGATAGTTATAGGCTATTTAACACCACGTTACGACCCTTAGGAACCGAGCAAAAAGAAAAAAATCAGAAAGAACACTAAGCGAAAACGAAGTAATAGCGCGGGCGGGCGATGCAACACGACGGGTCGGGGGACGAGGGAGTTTTATTAAAATGTGGCTGTTATTATATATTACGACTTCCACGCGAACGAAGTCGCGGGGAACAGCTAGTTTTTTTATAATGAAATCGCTCGTTCAACAGATTCCTCGGGGAAGGTTTAGGGCATCAGTAAGTGGAGGCGGTGAACCTCGAGGAGCTCGGCGTTGCCGATAGCATCCGGATAAGGGTCACTGCGACTGGGGCCCGGATGCTGGACGCTGGAGGTTCCTGGTGCCAGCGGCCCGACCGCTGACGCTCTGGCCGAGAGACTTAAGGCGTCCCTAAATGCGGACGAGGCCCGAGTGTCCAGACCCACCAAGTGCGCGAACATGCGCACACTGGGTTTGGACGACTCAGCGACGGAGGGAGAGGTGGTGGCCGCCGTTGTTAGGACTGGAGGGTGCTCAGCCGAGCAGGTTAGGGTACCCCTACCCCGGTCACCGAGGAGAGTGGAACTGGCGAGAGATGTCGTGCGGTGTCCCACAGGGATCAGTCCTGGGGCCGCATCTGTGGGACATCGGGTACGACTGGGTGCTGCGCGCCGACCTCCCTAATGGCGTCAGCGTAGTTTGCTACGCTGACGACACGCTGGTCCTGGCGCAGGGGAGGTCGCACCAGGCGGCGGCCGAATTGGCGACATGCGGGGTTGCGACAATTGTAGAGAGGATCCGGCAATTGGGACTCGAAGTGGCCTTGCACAAGTCCGAGGCCATGTGTTTTCATGGTCCTCGGAACGCGCCACCGTCGGGGTCCCAAATAACGGTAGGAGGGGTTCCCATCGGTGTCGAGTCGACGATGAAGTACCTGGGACTCGTCCTCGACAGCCGGTGGAATTTCGTGGAGCATTTCCGACGTTTGGCTCCCAGACTGGAGCGGGCCGGGGCTGCCTTGAGGCGGCACCTGCCCAATCTGGGGGGTCCAAACGCCTCCTGCCGGAAGCTCTACGCGGGGGTCGTGCGGTCCATGGCCCTTTACGGAGCTCCGGTGTGGGCGCGTTCCGTGAGGCGGCGACCGGTCCGTCGGTTGAACGCGTCCCAGAGGGTCATGGCCATCCGGTTAGCCCGGGGATACCGCACGGTCTCCGGGGAGGCGGCGAACCTCCTTGCCGGATTACCGCCATGGGATCTGGAGGCAAAAGTCCTCGCGCACATGTGGGAGTGGCGCGAGGAGGCAAAACGCCGGGGCGTAACCCCGCTGCTGCGAGAAATCGCGGCACGGCGGACAGAGCTCCGGCAGGATCTCATGGCGGCATGGAGAGTGCGATTGTCGCAACCCAGCGCTGGACACGCCACAATTGCGGCGATAAGTCCCCTCTTTGAGGAGTGGCTGGAGAGGTGCCACGGCGTCCTCACCTTCCGCCTGACGCAGGTCCTCACCGGACACGGGTGCTTCGGGAGGTACCTGTCCCGGATAAGGCGGGAGGAAACGCCCGGGTGTCACCACTGTGTGGATCGCCCGGAGGACACGGTGGAGCATACGGTGGAGGTCTGCCCGGCTTGGGCGGAGCACCGCCGTGTCCTCGTGGTAGCGATCGGCGGCGACGATCTCTCGCGTTCGGCCCTGGTCCAGGCCATGGTACGGAGCGAGAGTACATGGGAAGCTATTACCTCCTTCTGCGAAGCAGTAATGCTCGCGAAGGAGGAGGCGGAACGCGTGAGGGAGAGGCAAGCTTTGCGCCCTCACGCCCCTAGCCGCCGCAGGAGACGCCCTGGGCGTCGGGAATTGGCAGCCGATTCCCGGCCACAGTAGGCGCGGGCTTGAGGACGGCGAGCAATGGGTAGCTCGCCGTCCGGTAAGGACCAAGCCCGAGTTGACGGCGCGTTGTGTTCCACGCGCGCCTCAAAGAGATGTCAGCACTATTGACGGGGTCCGCTAGGGCCGATGCCAGCTAGGGTTGCGGGATGTTCGAAAGAGTTACCGTGGCCCCGGCACAGGCAACAGAAGGAACACGGCTGGGTTTTAGTCAGTAAAAGTCTGACACGCCCTCCCGCTCCGCCCAGAGCGGGAGAAGTCATTTGATGATTTCCCATCCACAAAAAAAAAAGGGCATCAGTAAGTATACCTACTTATTTACAAAGGTGGTAAATATTTGATTACCCGAGCGAAGTCGTGGCGGGGGGTTAGTTCTACAATAAAAGGTAAAGGTAGATAAAGTATCAATTTACTGTTTAATTTCAATAATATTATATTTTACATTAAACACTTTGGTATGCCAAAACATTGACAGTAGTGTTTGGTGGTTTTAATTGGTAGTTATACCTACATGTTAATTCATAGTACTTACAAAGTTTTCAAGTAATAAATAATCGTACAAAAACTAATAACTGGCTTGTAAAGTGTTGAGTGTCGTTGTGATTTTTAATTGTTAGCCTACAGAAAATGTTATTGGTACGTCGTGTATTTGTTGCATTTATTTTTCTCATTATATTTGTGTGCATCAATATGTGATTGTGTATGTTACAGAATTTACTGAGTAGGTAGGTACTAATTTTTTTAAAGGGTTTTAGCATTGTTCCAGACCTTATAATCTTCTTGCCCTTTTACTAGTTACACAATTTATTATAAGTAGTTGGAAATATTGTGATATGAAGTTGTCTCATTTAAGAGCAGCTCTTTCGTAAATATTCCACGTAAAATTTTAGCATAAAAATACATAAATGTTATAACAACTATACAAAACATAGGACGAGTTGACTTTTAGGACTAAGTAATAACATGCCTACGTCTTAGTCTATGTGTAATCTTATGCAGGGATAAAAATTATAACTACCTACTTCTGACCATAGGTTACATAATAAGACGTTATAATTTTGTCTAAATTGTACCTAATTATTGATAGATAGAAAGACAGTTCAATCAATAGGGTTGAAAAAAAAAACTCAGAGATTTTGTTCCACGCAAACTTGCCCGTGCGTTCCTGAAGTACCTAGCATCGGCGTGGGTGTCTATTGCGCTTTCCAATTTAGTGCACATCAATCATGGCATGGCACATGGGACGCAACTGCTGTTTCCTCATCGCTCCACGGCCGGCCTCGGCTAGCGGATCGCGTCGGGTTTGGAGCGAGGAACTCCATAAAATCTTCATTGCGTAACATTACTTTTGTGTCGTGTACAGTAGGTAGGTCGCACGACACTGGTAACACTTATACTACCTTGAGCTGCACCCTAATTGCGTAACACATTATCAATCAAAATCTGAATGATTTTGAAGCGTATTGCTAATCCATTGCTTCATATGTTCGATAAATTTGTCTGCTCAACAACGTAAAATAACACAATGAACGTTGTTGAACTGTCGAAATGAAACTGATTCCTACTGTAAGCTTACCCTGCTGGTGTAGTGTAGAACGGAGCTTCCATAAAATAAGTTTACTTATATTGGTTTTATAACCACTGACGTGCGACCTACCCTACCTCGCTCCACATCCGTAAAATTGATAGCCATTTTTACAAACGAGATATTCCTAGTGAACAACTACTTTTAAGGGTCCCCGATACGATCAACTGCAATTGTCAATTTTTACGTGATTGATATTAACATTGATGCGCAAATTGATCGTCTACCAAATGCAAATGAAGCGATTGGCAATATTACTACAATAGAAGTTGATGGCAATTAATCAATTGCAATTGATCGTTTCGGGGACCCCTTATAAAATAAGTCAAGTTTTCTTTGAAATTAGTTGTAAGATTATTCCACAATATATTTAACTATTATATTTATAAAAATCTAAATTCATTTGAATTTTCTAAAGAGGTTCTCATTTTATTATATCTATGTGAGTAGGTAATTTTTTTTAATGCTACGCTACCTACATACATTGCAGTCTATTTTTTATACATCTATAATACTGTCATGTTTTTTATCGGAAGCTTTGAGTTTTTCTTGCATTTGAGTCAACATGTCTTGCATACGTCGGATCTGTAAAGAGAACAAAAATTTGTTCATTAGTATAGTCACACCGGCTCAATTGCCAAGAAGAAAGAAAAAAAAAAAGTCACCGAATACACTCAAAATCTAATTGCAATACCTACTATAAGAAAACTGAATAAGTGGATGAATAAGTAGTAAAATGTTCGACGAGCTGGCAAGTGCATAGCCCTCAATAAAAGATCTAAGTTGTTTTGGTCACTTAGAGCCGTATCGGTTTTGGCAATCGTATACTTAAAACACGTTTTGAATTTATAACTACCTAGTCTTTGTCTATACTAGGTACATCAACCAAAGACGCTCCTTTGGAATGCCATGAATATGTGGGGCTACTGGGGTCAGATGAACAGAGCTGGGGATTATATCGATATAAATCAAAATAAATTTAAAGGATATTCCTTTGACAAATGTTGCGCAGAATAATTGGGCTAAGTACTCTGTACGCAGTTTTCTATCTCCATTGATGTGATCGATGGAAATCCGACCGTGAACTCGGAATAATTAGTTGAAATGGCGTCATACGTTACCTAAAGGAGCATTAATAATATGTAAGTTGGAACGTGGTTAACGTTCGTCAATCGGATAGAACAAAAAGTACGTTACCTCTTCGTCTTTCTGCAGCAACAGGCGGTCGGTGTCCGTGATAACTACGTCGTTGTTGTTCCCCATCGAGTCTCTCTTCAGTTTTCTGCAAACATTCATTTAAAATAGGTAAAAAGCTCAAGCAGATGCTTTCTAGTGAACGTGAAATGGTACCTAAAATGAAACAGTTCAAACCGTTTTTTAGCCCAGCTATTGTAAACACTTCGCATACAATCCTAAGCTGTAGAGGTGGCACTTCTTATTTTAGTCATAATATGGCTTTGGTCCTAACTTGGACTTACGTAAATTGTTCTATTTCTAGCCGGGACTTGTATGTTCCAAGCACAATAATTGACCTCATTTTTTAATTAATTCTGTTGAGTTAAATATAGTTATACAAAAAGTTAGAGCTACGAGCTACGACATCTTTAATTCTATCTACTGCACTAATTTTATGATAGTTGTAGCTCACGGGTTTAGGACCCGACTCATGGTCTATTGAGGTGAACCCTCTTTTATTTAGCACGGGCAATTTAGCTTAGTTAGTGAGGTCAACGTGACCGTTAATATAAGTATTGTAGGCGGTTTCGGCTCTTACTTCTACCTAATTTATGATGAAATTGAATAGGACAATGAAACACTTAAGAGCTTGTTGTGGTCAGAGAAGCTTTAGCTGGACCTTCACTATTTGAAGATAAATTAAGAAGTCATGGTCCAACTCTGGTTATTTAGTTTGGCTGAAATAGCGATCATGATGATGAAATAGAAGAGAAAGAAAAAAGGTAATATTTACAAACCCTCTCTCCCGCATGGCGTGTTGCGATATCTGCGAGATGCACTGCGCTCGGAAGTTCTCGTAGTGCACGTCCTGCGTCACGTCCTTCAAGTCCTGCATGTGTGTCGAGATCAGCATTGTTCGCAGCTTTGTGAAGTCCGAGTGCCGGGGGTTCTCCACTGTTCACATCACAACTAATTATTGGAATGTTTTCAGACTACATACTCAGGTCATTTTATTGGGATCTGGGTCAGTAACACGTTTATAACTATTGGAAATCCTTCAAGTAAGCTGCCGACGGCAGCCCCGGATTTCCGCCTAGGCCTGCAAGGCCCCGGCCTAGGGGCCCAGCCAACCTAGGGACCCCACTCACCCAGCTAGGTAGCTTGCCTGTCTGACGGAGGATGCTAAAAATTTTCGAGCTCGCTTCGTTTGCTCCTGCATCATAGTTTCTCTTATTTCTTCTGCTTTTCTGCATAAGCCGACAAAGCAACTCCTATTTCGTTTTTAAACTGTCAAAGGAACTAGAGTTCTTTTGACATTTCCGAGGCGGGATGCTAAAATGTTTCGAGCTCGCGTCGCTTGCATTCACTCTTAATTCTTAAACTTTCTTGCATAAGTCGACAAAGTTTCTCCTATTACTGTATACGGGATGTAAGAGACAGCCCTCCGCAAACTAACAGGGTGCTTTCAGCTATAACTTATTTTGAATTATATACTCCATCGGAAATATTCTCAGGATAATTTTCATTTTTTTAAATCGTTTTTTCAGTTACTATTCCTTTATTTCAATGTAAAATTACATTCTCTGTACGCCATTTATGTAAATAAAACAACCAAAATCAAAAAATCAGCAATTGATGTTAAAATACTCAGCAGCCGAAAGCTCGTTGCGCTGCCGTTCGCTACGCGCGTTTTGCCACGGTAACGATACATTGCGTGTGAGGTAATAAAACAAATCAGGTTTATTGGATACCCATAACGTTCCTGAAATAATTTCATGTACCGGTCATCTTAGCTCATGCTAACCCCACTAACTGAACTACGCCCCCCCCCCCCCCCCCGTAACTGAATTCACCCCATCAGTCTGCGGAGGGCTGTCTCTTACAGCCTGTATACTATATGTATATAAATAGTAAAAAGAAAAGTAACCTAGGCCCTTGGTCTCTAAAAAGTAAAACGTTAAGTATTCACGTATTGAACCGCGCGCTTTCACTGCGGCGTGCTACAGGGAACCATCTTGAGGCCAGCTTAGTTTTCCCTTTAGCAACACTACCCTCCTATATTCTGAGGTTCTTCTACAGATTACTGCTAGATTAACTAGTCATGTGTGTTAAAATTGTTTAAGGACCTACTTTCCAAGTAGACTGGGAAACGGATAAGATAACTGATGTTTATTTTTTGCTTGCTGTATCGTTTTCAAACATAGGTATTATTGTCCCCGATGAGCAATTTGTTGTTGTGTTACTAGTCTGTAGATTATTCATTAGACCACGGTCGTCGGATGTGGATGCGATTTATTATTTGATTCTTGTTTTAGAATGCAGTTAGTGTTTACTAACTCTCAACATTATGTACCTACCAATGTCATTGTTTAATGACAAAGACATGAAGTCGCGAGATTTGCGTAGGTCGTCTGCACCCGCGAGCTAATTATAAGTTTAGAAACATAATCTAGGTAATAACGCAGTTGATTTGCATGAGTACCTAAGTGCACCTGTGGTACAATCATTAATTACCATCAGTATACTGAACCTCTGATTAAAAACCAGAACGATCTATCGACAAGTAAAAAGATTGATGAACGAAGATTTCCTTCATTTTCCATATTCTTTGATGTTATCAAAATGTACTTGTTGGTTTTTCTAACCGTTATAAGAAATGTTTTACTTTAATTGACAGAAGAGAAAAGGCAGTTATGTAGGTAACAAACTTACCATCAACGATTCCCCAAGGGTACTGCCGCCCGCGCACTCGCTTGCCTCCCACCTCTAGTACTACATCTGAAGCGACCACAGCGAAGGGAGCCGCCGCTTTCAACTCACGGTCTTGTTGCTTGAACTCCTCATCCTCGTCACTATCGCATTCAGGGAACTGATAAACCTGATAAAGAATTCACAGAATTTATTGCTGCGTTTCCGTTACAAAGAAAAAGTACCTAAAGAACAAATTTACGAATAAATTGTTCGTACTTGTATTTGATGTTCTTCCAAATCATTGAGTATGCGTGTTTTGAGCCGCTTCACCTCGGCTGCTGTGAGAGAGTCCGCTTTCGCTATCACTACGACGATGTTCACTTTACGGTGCAATCGTCTCATCATTTCCAAGTCCACGTGACGTAAGCTGTAATGATCTGTTGTATTAATAGTGCCTTTGCATACATCACTGTAGCTCGGCAAATTGAGATCGTGTTCGTACAGCGATAAACTCGTATAGGTACTGTATCTAGTTATTCTAAACATATTGCTGTCGAAGCCTCTGCTTATGTAAATGAAGAGTATGTATACTACACATCCATCATCTTAAGTTCATTATGATTCAGATCGCTACAAAAATTAACCTAATTTGTTCGAGGATGATGAGAATACGTTGCTCCTTAGTCGAGGGTGTAGCTATGCGCCCCATATTTATTTCATTAGAGATAAAACAAGCATTGCAACAGCTGAGACCTTTCAATTTACTAATAACGAATTTGTTACATTATAAATACCAATAAATGGAAGCTTTAATAGAAAGTGTCAGACGTCAGTAAATCAAAATTCATTCAATGGATTTTTTAACGACCATGATTGGATGTCAATGTATGTTGAGAAATATCTCGGAGGGGAAATGGCTGGCATTACTATCGTAAGAGATTTAATAGCCATATTCCATCGAGTCGTTATTGATCTGTTTATTGCTAGCTATCAAATAAAGTGAAGTTACTGCTGTTAACGATGCGCTAAATAAATCATGCCAGTTGTGTACGATAGGGAGTTATCATTATTATTATCCAATGTCCATCCATGGGGATTTTTTTACGCAGATTGTAGGATATTTGATTAATTATCCCGCGATAATTAGTATTCGCTCTGTACTGTTTTGAATACATTAATTATTTAAATACCTAATACACACGTTATATATATAACTTCCTGGTATCGGTGCCCGATTAGATATTCTGAAAATAACTGTATGAATGTTGATAGGTAAAGTAAGTGTTTCGCAGGCAATTCATATAGCAGGTGCCTACCTAACCACATACGATAGTGTAATAATATATTGAGAACGTTATTTCGAATATTTGAGATTTTTCCTTTGAAGTTCTATCTCGTACAGTCGTACCTACAACATTAACGGCACGTGTGCTTCCGCATCATTGCTCCTATCACTATGGCCCTGACCATAATTGACCTAATAAAAATAATACACTCCTCTGGACACGTACAGTCGTAGACTGCACATGGGAGATAGTATATATGAGATAGAATTTATTTATATAACGGAATTGGGTCAATGTGTTTCTCCATAGACCGAAAGTCTTGGACAAGTAGGAGACCCGCGGCAAATTGGTCAATTTCAAATTATTCGCCTCATTACACACGGTGTTCGTACTCTATAATTTTCAAGTAGGTATGTGGAGGGACTTGTTTGACAACACAATAGCTTCTAAAACAACGCAAGCATAAAAGAACAAAAGAGAAAGTTATCTAAGAGTAGGTAAAATGTCGTGTATAGTAATAAAAATTGTGTTACCTATGAGCCCAGGGCGGAACGAAATAGAGGCAGCAATGCACTCGATTGTCTTGCATGTGACGCCGATTTAATCCACTTTCATCTGTGAAATATTGTCTGAACTGTTCGTCGATGTACGCAGAACAAACCCTCCATGAGTCTTCGCAGTTAATGGCATCTCCAAACCCGGGTGTGTCTACTATTGTCAACCTCAATTTTACTCCCCGTTCTTCGATTTCCATTGTTTTCTTTTCAACAGTTGTTGTTTTTTCTATTCTGTCTGCAATGTGAACAATAAATATTAGGCATCTCGTTTGTTGCAGACTAATAGCATTCTTTCTGACAATCACTTTTTCTGTTCTGTGTGACAACCCTCCTTTATAATCTTACCTTGAGCGTCAGGTATTTTTCTGTTCCTGTAAAGGTCTCCTAAGAATAAGCTGTTGATGAGTGTCGACTTGCCCAGACCTGACTCACCAACTACCATGAGTGTGAAATCGAAACCTCTCTTCACTGACTTACGGTGCACTTGCTCGGGCAGCGTCGCGAACCCGATGTAGTCACGCTCAACACGATCACGTTCTGTCAACCAAATTAAATGCTCTATGTTATTCATGGTTTTAGAAACATCAATTCAGTCTAATCCACAGTGTTAGTTATTTACGAATGACTACATTGAATTAGTGGTGGATTCTTTTATTAGATCGTGCAGGCAGGCGTAGTTTTGTAATACTGTCGGAAATCCTGATTTATTACTTATTTTCTACATTATCAACATTACACGGTCAATCAAAGTAAGAACTTGGTTCAGTTTTTAGGGTTCAGACCTGAAAGGAAAAACGCAACCTTTATAACATCACTTTTTTGTCTGCCTGTCACAGAGGCTCCTACAGTTCTAAAGCTAAAATTATGAGTTTAATAGGGTTAATTAATAGCTTAATGTCCATTTAGCGGGTAAATAGGGTTAATACCAATATTTTACAGGAAAACTGTTGCAGTTTGCGGGTGTAATATTTGCTGAAAAAAATACCAAAAATGTGCCTACTTAGGAAGGCCTTTTGACCTATACAAGGTGTAACATAATTAACGCACTTCCTCTTAAGGGGTCATTGTACTCATCATTATGAACAACTTTTACTATGTGACCAATCCTGAAATCGCGAAAAAAAATCAGTCGTTCCCTACATTTTGACGAGTTCTGCGAACATAAATGTAGGGAGCAGCTGATTTCAGGTTTGGTCCCATAGTAAAAGTTGTTCATAATGGTGAGTACAATAACCCCTTAAGAGGTTGTGTGTTAATTATGTTAAACCTTGTATAATTATAGTATTGTATAATAATTAATTATATTTATTTATTAAATAAAAACGTTAGTTTGCTGAATCATATAATAGGTAGTGCAGATTTTTTCCTTGATACTACCTGTCTCATTTAGATGTATAGTTTAGGAACGAGCGCACGTTTTTAGGGTTCCGTACCCGAAGGGTCCAAACGGAGCCCTAATGCTGTCACTCACGGGTCCGTCTGTCCGTCGTCTGTCACACCGGTTTTACAGCCAAGTGATTGGAGCTATAGTCTTCAAATTTTAAGCATCGTGTTGACCCAAAGCCATACGAATTGTGAAAAAATATGTTTAAATGTTTTTAAGGGGGGATGCCATCCAGCTAAAGGGGGGCGTTAAAAAAAAATGTTGACCTACTCCATCGACTGGGGTATCGTTGTTTAGAGCTCGTTGAGTAGATAAATATTGTATTTTTTGTTTTTAAAATATTGGAAAACAAAGGAATGAGAAGCCACCAAAGTCAGCTTTTTTTACAAACTTTTGTTCCGAAAAATGTTTTAACTTCTCATTGACCTATGAACTTGAAATTTGGTGATAATATTTATTATTACGTATATTTTACTAACAAATTTCAATATATTTATAAATCAGATTTTTCTTTGAAATTCCCTCATTTTTCCTATTACAAATAACTTGATTTTGCGGTCAAATGCGTAGTACAGAAGAGATGCGGGCGGCGGCACGCCACTGATTCGGACGGCTTATGTTCTACATTTGGTACGGAACCCTAAATGTGCGAAGTCCGACACGCACTTGGCCGGTTTTTTACTACGTGCAACGGCGCTATACAGTAATTACGGCCTAATTACTGTAACCTGAAATACTGCTGAGTGTATAAGTTTGTTTCGGAACCCTAATTGTGCGAGCCCGACTCGCTCTTGATCGGCTTTTTTCATTCATCAGGTATGCAGTAATCGATACGATACCGACATACATGGTATAAGTTTACGAAAAACTATGTATTTAGTAAACACCGTTTCCTGTAGGTACACTTATCGCCTAGGTATAGATTGATTAGTGATCGATCAGTGTGATAAATTAAGTAATTAAATTTATTTTCATGCCGTGAAAATATTTTTCCCAATCTATCACCATCAGTCAGTGCCTACCTAACATGTTGACATGGGTCTTGGGTAGAAGCGGGTAAAAGATATGAATGGCTGACAAGCTTGACACACTATTAATTACGGAAGTTATGCGATTAACATTAATTAGTTTACACCATTAAGCCATTTATTATTCTCTTTGTGTGCCTACGATTAAACTAAGTCTGTTTAGCCTATAGGAAGCAGGGCATTGCAACGCGCGCGCAGCGGAGTGGAACATGACTGGTTCCCTCGGAGCCTGGCCGTGGGCCGCCGCGCGCCGTCCAGGGACGAGGCGCGTGCCACCCGATATTGAGGACAATAAGGACGCCTAGCGGAAGCGACAAACGTGCCACTCAGCTACAAATGCTACAATACGCACACACAAACTCTTGTTCTTATTTATTACAAAGAGAAACTAAAGGCACACTGCATGACCTACCTAATTATCATCTTTGTTATTATTTTACAGACTACTGAGAACATACTTGATATGTTTTACAAAGTTTTTATTCCTTTTTAACCGTTTTAGTATGGTTACAGGAAAAAGGTTTGTCGTTATAACCTCTGAGCTCTGCGATCTAGGTTCCTCTCACGATCTTACAGTTAAACAATGAAGGAGTTCATTACCTACAGCAAACAGTTTTCTTGCAAGATTGTCAAGTATAGGTACCGTGTGAACATAAAACCAAACAGTATTGTTACCTATTGATGGTAAAAAAATTGCGAGTGGTTAAAGAATTTTCTAAATAATCACAAGTGGTTGATGAAACAACGCCGACGGGGTATTCAGTGGCATTAGCAGATTACAATCTGACACAGTTTAAAAGTGCGGATTAGAATACGCTCTTGTTATTTATTATGTTCATTATGTACCTAATCTAATAACGAATCTTTTTTATGTATTAATTTTTAGTTTTATTTATTAAGAATTTTTTGTTGTAATTAAGTATAATTAGAAATTATAATTAGAATATTTGTGCGCCGTTGACGGCAAGATATCGCGTTCATTTTATTTTTATATTGACATCTGTACTTTTTTGTTTACCTATGTTCTACAAATAAAAATATTTGAATTTGAATGTATTAATCAGGAACTTTAATTATTAAAATTATGTCATAGCGCATAATTACAATATAAGCTACATAAGTACGGTTTTTTCACTTTGGTGCAAAATAATAATCCTATTTTCTGTATTCGTCTCTAGTCTGATTTTATTCCAGCGTGCAATCTAAATGGTACACTTACGAATTTTTATGACAGTGGTAAAGGGCTTCTTTTTCTTAGCAACATCGTGATTATTAGTTTTCTCTGTGTCTGCATCCTTCTTATCGCCAATGTTGATATCCAAAATAGCAAAAGAGTCTGTTTTTTCCATTATCAATTTGTTTATGATCTTTTAATTTTAAGATTTGTGTTGTAACTTTCAATGGTTGGTTTATCTGGCTTTATGAATTGTTGAGGAAAACGCGGGAATTTTCGTCACGCACGTTGGAGTTCAATTGTAGCGTGTATAATGTCGGTGGTGGTGTCAATCGGCGCGCGTCGTAAAGCGAGGACATGGAGTAGTTGAGGAACAACCGTGGACACTGGACATTCGCGGGCGCAGGAAGGCGCGGCGCGACTCACGCGCCGAGTTCCGCTGCGGGCCGCACGTTCGCACTGCGCGCGCCGCTAAACAAACTGACACATAGATTCAGGCAGGTTAGATGGAACGTCAAAATTGCGTAACTCATTCATTAATAAACAAATTAACGTTATAAATTAAGCGACCTATTAAAATTTGGTCATCTTTGTATAGTTTCCTATAATTTTTACCGTGTTATTCTCTTCCTCTACAAGAGGAAAACAGGCACTAGAAGGCAAAATTGTGCTTTTTGGAAAATATTGTTAAGTAAAGACTCCCGCAGACAGGCACGGCGCGATAGCGCGAAGCGGCTCTAGTAGAACAATTTCTATGGAAATTTCATGGAAATTTCTACCAGAATCGCGTCGCGCCTCTACGGGAGCCGCAGAAAATTATCAAATGAAAGCTAATAAATATACCTACCTGCCAAGAGTACCAAGGGTAAATAAACTAGCCAAAAAATAGGAACTAACCTATCTTTACCTCATTTTACATAAAGTACGTGTAGGTGTACCAAATATCTACCAGGGTGTGGCGCCAACTTACATAAAGGTACCTAATCGAAAAGCCGAGGAAAAATTTAAAGACATTCATAAACTCTCTTTCGATTCACTTTTTACAGCGATCAGAATATTCCATTCACATAATATTTTTTTTAGTAACTAACTGTGCCCCGCGATTTCGTTCACGTGGAACTCGTAAGATACACAATAATATAGGTACTAAAATAACAGTCACATTTTGATAAAACTCCCTCGTCCTCCGACCCGTCGCGTTGCATCGCCCGCCCGCGCTATTAGGTACTTCGTTTTCGCTTAGTATTCTTTCTGAATTTTTACTTTTTGCTCGGCTCCTAAAGGTCGTAGCGTGATGTTAAATAGCCTATAACTATCCTAGAGAATCGCACTACCAAATGCAAAAATAATTATTCAAATCCGACTTTTTGTTCACAATTATTAATCATGGGTTTTTTTTGCGCGGAACCCTAATTATTTTTCTAATATAAAAGTAGCCTTAGTTACTCCCTGTAGCATCAGCTGTAACATCAGCCAGTGAAAGTCCCGTCAAAATCGGTACAGCCGTTTCGGAGATTAGCCGGAACAAACAGACAGACAGACAAACAAAAATTTTAAAAATTGCTTTTTTTGTTATAAGTATCGTATATCTTTGATATGCATTTAGTTGTTATTTTGACATTACAAACAGACACTTCAATTTAATTTATTTGTATGTACAGACTAGCACTTCGCCTACGACTTCACCCACGTAGGTTTCGTATTTTCTTCTACAAAAATTATCCCCTCTACCCTCTTTAAAAGGTAATTTTCGATAATTTATACTCTTTATTATTTTTAAATCGGATAAGAATTCGGGTCAATTATCAAGTTTATTGATCAAAGGAAAAATAATTTTCAGATTAAACTGTGTCCCTTTTCCAAGTATGCTAATATTTATATAATATATTGTTGTATTCTTAACGTAATATCCTTCCTCTTAAGGACTACCTTTCTTCGTCGGCCTGGTGTGAGCATGTCCTCATAGTGATACTTACATATAGGATAGGTAGGTCATACTATCTGAATAAGAGACGTTGCGATTTAGCCGCGACTCATCCGGTGACGCAATGCATCTTGTATTGTTGTGTCTGCTTAGAATTGCATCTTTTACTGGGCCAGGATTATAAACACACGAGTTGCATCTTTGCTTATTCTTTGCTATACCTACGCTTAGATACTTACTGCAATAGCAGAGGCAACAAAGATGATATTACGTTTTTAAAAGAGATGTTATCCTTATTATTGACCATAATACCCTATCGACTGATGGCATAAAAAATCTTGTTTTGCGTTGGTTTGATTCCTGGGGACCAACCACCACCTCTTTTAAAGAAGTATTATTTTAATGTTACTTCAGTGTGAGAAAGATTACAATAATACTGTTTTAAGAGGTGGTGGTCTAGCTCATGGTCCAGAAAATCAATTTTCAAAAATATTTGAATGCACTTCTACTTCCTTCTGAAAAAAATCCAATGTTTCCTTTGAATAGTGAATGTGTATTTCTTACTCCCGCTTTGAGTTAGTTAGACCGTCAGGGATAAGGAGGATCGGATCCTCTCTTAATTAGTAGCAAGTACTGTGTTCCTTACGGCCGAACCCAATAACCTATTTTCAGTAAAAGACAGATCGCTATTGATGGTGGAAAGTATAATCTATAATGTTGTGCGTGTGCTTGATGACATCTTTCTTCTGATAATAAACAACAGTGTCGCAAAAATATGATATTTTTTTGTTTGCAGCTAATAAGTGTAGCTAACTTTTTTGTGAATACCATTATCAGGTACTTATTAATTATTATCAGAACAGACATAACGTATATACAACGAAACCTGCGTTTGACCAACCTACATCTTGACTTTACCGGTGGAGTAGTACAAGCCAACCCTCGACACCCTCGTCCACCTTAACGCGGAATCTTCTTGGGTATTACAATGGGATTGTTATTAGATTTAATATATAGTTTCGCATATCAATCTTTATTTATCTACAGTCTACTTGAATCTACCTGCATTTTTACTAATACCATCTTAGTACCCACCATCGAGAATCGATAAAACTGTACCTATCAGAAAATGTGATCCTACGGGAAACATTCTTAAACTTGAATCTAAATCTAAACAATCTTCATCCATCGTAAAAGAAGAGAAACGGTATCGATAAGGGGCTTTCACTTATTTAGAAGAGTGTAATGGAAAACTTACCCATAGTCATCTTGAGAATATCAGCGCGACACAAGACTGTTGTGTGAAAAGACTTCTTTGTCAATAAAATGAACTATTTCGTATTGTCACATTTAGTACAATACTATTCATTTGTTTTGAAAACGTTTTCATTATCCTTATTATTACTACTAACATTAATATTATTAAAGTATTTAATATTCCTAAGACCATCGATTTATGTTTGTTTTTAAAAACTCTGTTATCACTGTCCCGAAAATTTTCACTGCCATTTCACCAAAAAAATATTTAAAAAAAAATCTCCGTTTTTATTATTTTTCGCAAGATATTGGGTCTAAAGTAGATCTGCACGATTTAGCAGTGCTTAAATTATAATACGTTAAAAATAACTCAATTAGTTGCCCGCAAGATAACATAATATCACGATACTAATCCTAGAAATTGTATAAGTAATCAAAAACAGTAGAAAATTTTAAGATAAAATAAAATCACATTGTTTGTGCGCCGTCCTGTGCGTTTAATGTTACGTAATGTGAGGGTCCCAGGCCGAGCTCGCGCCCTCGGAGGACACCCCTCTCTTCGCCCCTTTGTTTGGCCTTGCGCGCAGCTATGCGCTGTTTCACTGCGCGGGAAAACCTAAAGCCCTCGTTGGCTAAACACGAACCCCGTCTCCTGCGCGCGCACTGGCGGCAACTTGCAGCCAACGATCGATACTCCTTCGGCACAACGCGCCTGCGCCGCCGCCCTCGCCCACTATCTACTCCAAGCTCTTTACTGCCCCAGATGCACAAGTATTGGCATTGTACCTTCTCTATTTGAATTCAAGGTCGTGACACGTCACTATATTTTTTCAATGGCCTACTTATTATTTACTACCTATTATTATTACTTAAATGATGGTGAAATAAAAAATCCAAATCAAAATCGATCAAGTACACAAGAAGCAGAAGCACTACTGAGCAGTTTTTAAATATATTCATAACATCACACAATTATCGTCATTCAATAAAATCCTGTAAGGTACTTAGATTGCTCTCATATTTGCAGTTACTATTTATCAAGAATTCCATTAGCAAACTCGAGGAATTCCGTGTGAATTTGAAAAGAATTGTGGTCCCAAAATGTTGCCCTAAGTAACTCCACAAGTATTGTATCTTTTAATATACTAAATCTGCAAAGTAAGTAGTTGTAAGGGATTATAGCAGGCTAGATAAAATGCCTTAAAAACTATAATCAAATCAGAAAACAGCTAGAGGTAGTCTAACTCAACGGCAACGGGTCTAAAAAAAACACGAACATGTAAAAAAGTTCTACCTTACCCGTCATTGATATACAGGGCAGTGGCGGGCTTGACATTTCGTAGCAGGGAAGCCGAAGAAGAAATTGTTCAGTTACAAATAGTCATACAAATACGATTACCACATTGTGGCGCCGGCTTATTTAGAACAATTTGTGTTGTTGGAAAGTATATTATTTGGCAGTCGTAGACATTACTGAATGTGCTATTTTTCTATGGTGGTAGGTAAAGTTACTCTTCCGATCCTCCAAAGGAAAGCCGGTAGGAATGGAGTTGTTAGCACGCTTCGCCTCTGATACAAGGTGTAAGGGACAACCCTCCGCATACTGATGGGATGACTTCAGTATATCATACTAAGATGACCGGTACATGAAATTATTTCAGGAACGTTATTATTATTATTATTGATTATTTGATATTTCTCGGGACCCTAGGGTCCCGGACCTTTGGAAGGCATATGAGGGGCCGAAGCCAACTCGCAGAGGCCCGTTAGACGCTTTCAATGGAAATGAGGCACCAACCGACGATTATCCCTGTACGCACTATGCAAGTGCACCCAAGGACAACCCCCGGTTGGTGTAGGACTATTGCAGGTTATGGAGACAAAAAAAAATATTGGGCTATGGGTTTGGATGGCTAAAGTGGACTGGTTATCTAAAACTATGGAAGGACTATGGCTCCTGCCTGACCAATGTTTGATAAATACAATACACGGAAAAAATGGCAGGGGGTGACTTGCACACTCAACAATGAGCCCCCGGAAACGGTCGCTAGCACATAGTGTCGTAGCGACAAGGGGGCAACATGTCCTGAGGTGCTTAAGAGGAGTGGAGAGGTATTCCACGGCTATCAGGACAATCCCGGAAGTACGGTCAAGATCCCTACCAGCATCTTACTGGAATACTTCCTTCCTCCGAGCACGTTTGCTCTTGCGAATCTCTCTCAAGCCAGCCAATAAAGGCAAGAATGAGGTGGGAGGTCAGTTCTCAACAGTGTTCACTCCAGCCGGCCAATAAAGGCAAGCCAGAGGTGAGGAACATGACTTCTCCCGGGAGATAGGGTACGTGGGGTCGCTACGGCCCAGCAGCTCGCCACATGCTGCCCTGCGGGTTTATTATTATTATATTTTATTTAATAAGGCACCAAGTCCCAATAAGTTACACGGACAACAAATGGGAATCCAATAAACCTGATTTGTTTTATTTTATTTATTCGCAATGTATCGTTACCGTGGCAAAACGCGCGTAGCGAACGGCAGCGCAGCGAGCCTTTGGCCGCCGAGTATTTCACCATCCATAATAAGGAGCTGAATGCATCCTATTAGTTTGCGGAGGGCTGTCCCTTACACCCTGTATATTTTTTTTTACTGGCCTGTTGCTTTTTTACGATGACAAGTTTTAAATGTTATCTAAACTATAAATAGCTACCCCCCCCCCCCCCACAATACATCTAGGCTGTACCGTTGCTAACTGCCGTAAGCACATGTTTTGCGTGCTTTACATTTCGCGTACACAGCGATTTTCACACCAAACATAAAAGTTATTTCCCAGTAATTATATTTGCTCAATGTTTGATGTACAGAATGAACAATAGAACTAAAACGTTCTGATTAAATCCTGTGCTAAATTTAAGGATGTTTTATGCTTTAAATGGATTGAGCATGATCGCATTCAGAACCCACCAGTATTTTGGGTTCCAGTGTGATATATCACGTCACTATTTTAAGATTAAATTCCTCTGCCTATATTGGACCCATCTCTCACGCATTAATTCCTTTCGGATTTTTACCCAGGTAGGTAGAATATCACGAATAATCGCGATGAATGGGATTCACCTATCGAATGTATTGAATAATTAGGCTTTGCTCGTATGTCTTAGTAGGTACAGATTAGATTCCGTACGTGCAGCAAATGCTACAGGCTCCGCGCTTGTGCGTGTACAAATGAAAACCGGGCATGAGCGAATTGGGCTCACACAATAAAGGTTCCGAACCAAACTGTGCTTAGCAGTCTTTGGAACGGTCGCTGGCCAGCCGTAATTACTGTATTTTACACCTATATTTGGTATTTTTTCAGCAATCAACAGTGTATGGACGCCAGCACATCAAGCTACTACAATCTGTCAAATTTCTTTAATAGATTTTCGACTTTATTGCTACAGTATTAGGTTCAAGGTTGATTGGGAAAATTTGACAGTTTCGGGTAGCTTGATGTGCTGGCGTCTGTACAACAGCTACAATTTACCTGTTAAATGTGGATCGATATCTAATAGTAATAACTCTAATAAAATAAAAAAAAATTGGGTTTTAATCCTAAGAGATAAAGAGGGAGAAACGGTAATTTTATGCAAATTTTTAGCTAAATCTTCAAGGCCACTAAATCAAATATTACAACAAATACAGTCGAATCCTTAAAGTAAGCTCTTTTAATCGATAGATACCTAACACGATATTATAATTAAAACTTGTTTATTCTAAGATCGAACTGAACCCTAAATAAAGGTAAAAAAAACGTGTGCGGTCGGGGACCCACGTCAGGAAGGAAGATCTTTCTCATGTATGATCAAAAACAAAATTATCGCAGCCGCCATCTTGGATTTACATTTTGACGTCACTATCGGCTTTACCACCCTCTAAAACCATGAAAACGAAACCTATGACGAAAAATTTGAAAATTTTCGCAGACGCCATCTTGGATTTTCATTTTGACCTCACTATTTGCTTTAGCACCCTGGAAAACCATGAAAACGACACCCATGACGAAAAATTTTAAAATTTTCGCAGCTGCCATCTTGGATTCGCATTTTGACGTCACTAACAGCTTCAGCACCCTCCTAAAGTATGAACACGACACCCAATGACGAAAAATTTGAAAATTTTCGCAGCTACCACCTTAGATTTTCATTTTGATCAAAGAGAATTTGGTCAAAATGAAAACTGGAAACGTTTCGTGTGAATTCGAAAGAAGAAAGTCGCATGGAAACGCGCGAAAAAGCGTTCATACTTGTATGGCCCATACAAGTATGAACGCTTTTTCGCGTGATGATTTCTGCCAGTTCGAACGAAGTTCTACTACGGGGCTTGTGGTAGGAGTATCGCAAGCCCCGTAAAAGAAATTCATACCAAAAAAAAAATTTTGGTCTCTGACTGGCGATCTGTGCGCGTGTCATCGAGACCTAACCTTATTTTAAAATTAAAAATTCTCACGTTGCTTAGATTTCAAGGAAACCACTGTGACAGATGGTCCCACTACCTCGTGTATGAGAGACGAGGTCTGCCCGGCGAGGAAATCGACAAAGCAAGTCCTATTTCTGTATGAAATTATGAAATGATCTAATCTCTCCGAGGTGAGGTGCAAGAAGTTTTCGAGCTCGCTCTTGCATCATAATTACTCTTAATTTTTTTTGCATAATGTCGACAAAGTAACTTCTATTTATCTATGAATGATTAAGATGCTAAAATTTTGAACACGCTTTGTTCGCTACTGCATCCAAGGTTCTCATAGAAATAATTGCCGGCACCTACACACATCAAAAGTGTCTAAGGATCAAGGTATTTTTAAGAACTATTTTATTGCCCTATTGAAATTAAATAAAAATATCTATTGAGAAATGTTTTTCGTATGTGTAGATCGACAAAGTACTCTCTGTAAGGACTTTTGGCGAGTTTTGCGTATGCTGGATTTTTCACCTTAGTTAATCCTGACGATAAAATGTGATAAAAAAAAAGTAATTAAAGGATTTTATTGCGTAAAATAAACAATTGGTAGTCTGTATTTCCGCCGTTAACGTGTATTTATAACACAATCGCAGCGAACCGGCATACTAAATATGAGTTCATCCAAATCACGTTGCAAAATGGCCGCCACCGTCTGTTGTAACCTACAGGTGAAAGAGATTTTTTGGTGTGTGTACGGCATCCATATTTGGCAGGGCTCTTCTTTGAAGCATATCTCATGCGTGCTCAAAGGTATTCAAGCCTGGCGATTGTCCCTGTGCTCGTCCTTGGGGACTTCAATGCCGAGAATGTGGCTTGGGGTTCCCGGCATACGGACACACGGGCAGGATGGTGGAGGACTGGGCTCTGGAGACGGGCCTGGTCGTCCTAAACCGGGGTTCTGTCCCCACGTGTGTGCGGATGCGGGGTGAGTCAGTGGTGGACATTTCGTTCGCCAGCCCCGCTCTGTCGCCGCGTGTCGTCGACTGGCGCGTCATGGAGGGGGTGGAGACCTACTCCGATCACCGGTATATCCGGTTTGACGTCTCCGCCCAGACCTCGAGCGCGCTGGTCCGACAGGCCCCGAGTGGTCCGCGGTGGGCGTTGAAGCAGCTGGACCGGGAGCTCCTCCTGGAAGCCTCGATCGTGCAGGCCTGGGTGTCACCACCGGACAGGCCTGCTGACATCAATGACGAGGCGGGGTGGTTCCGGGAGGCCATGTCCGAAGTATGCGACGTGGCAATGCCCCGGGTCCGGCACGGACGCGCCCGGCGCCAGGTGTGCTGGTGGTCGCCGGAGTTGACGTCTCTGCACGACGCGTGCGTTGCTGCGCGACGCCGGTACACCAGGCACCGCAGGCTCCGTATCCGCCCTCCGGATACGGAAGCCATTCAGGCGGAGCTGTACGAGGGATACAGAGCGGCGAAGACCGCCCTCCGAGCGGAGATACTGCGGGCCAAGGGACTGGCCCGCGAGGAGTCGCTGGAGGCTCTGAACAGGGACCCGTGGGGACGCCCGTATAAAATGGTGCGGAACAAACTCCGCCCATGGGCTCCCCCGCTGACGCAGAGTCTCCGGCTCCAGCTCGTGGAGGACGTGGTGAGCGCTCTGTTCCCTTTGCGAGGGGAACATACTCCCCCGCCCATGGCTCCGTCTCCTGCGGTGTCCGATGCGGACCACACAGCCGACGATGACGACGATGCTCCTGAGGTGACCGAGGTAGAGCTGAGAGTGGCGGTGAACAGGCTGAATGCCAGGAATACCGCCCCAGGACCCGACGGCTTACCTGGAAAAGCCTGGGTCCTGGCCTTGGAGGCTCTCGGGCCTCGACTAAGGGGGCTCCTAAGCGCATGCTTGGAGAGGGGCCGGTTCCCACTTCAATGAAAGACGGGGAAACTGGTCCTCATTAAGAAGCCGGGGCGCCCTGCGAACTCTCCGTCCGCTTACCGGCCCATCGTGCTGCTCGACGAGGTGGGCAAGATCTTTGAAAGAGTCATTGCAGACCGCCTCGTCGGGCGGCTGGTGAGGGTGGGGCCGGATTTGGCGGACAGCCAGTTTGGTTTCCGCAAGGGGCGCTCTACGGTGGACGCCATCATGCGCGTTCGAGCCCTCACAACGGGGGATGCTGTGGCCCGGGGTGGGGTCGTCTTGGCGGTGTCTCTAGACATCGCCAATGCCTTCAACACCCTGCCCTGGAGTTGCATCAGGGAGGCACTCCGGTATCACCGAGTGCCGACCTACCTCTGTCGCGTGGTCGAGGCCTAACTGACGGACAGGGCCGTCATCTACCCCGGTCACCGGGGAGAGTGGAACCGGCGAGAGATATCGTGCGGTGTCCCGCAGGGATCGGTTCTGGGACCGCATCTGTGGGACATCGGGTACGACTGGGTGCTGCGCGCCGACCTCCCTGGTGGCGTCAGCGTAGTTTGCTACGCTGACGACACGCTGGTCCTGGCGCAGGGGAGGTCGCACCAGGCGGCGGCCGAATTAGCGGCACGCGGGGTTGTGACAATCGTAGAGAGGATCCGGCAATTGGGACTCGAGGTGGCCTTGCACAAGTCCGAGGCCATGTGTTTTCATGGTCCTCGGAACGCGCCACCATCGGGTTCCCAAATAACGGTAGGAGGAGTTCTCATCGGTGTCGAGTCGACGATGAAGTACCTGGGACTCGTCCTCGACAGCCGGTGGAATTTCGTGGAGCATTTCCGACGTTTGGCTCCCCGACTGGAGCGGGCCGGGGCTGCCTTGAGGCGGCTCCTGCCCAATCTGGGGGGTCCAAACGCCTCCTGCCGGCGGCTCTACGCGGGGGTCGTGCGGTCCATGGCCCTTTACGGAGCTCCGGTGTGGGCGCGTTCCGTGAGGCGACGACCGGTACGTCGATTGAACGCGTCCCAGAGGGTCATGGCCATCCGGTTAGCCCGGGGATACCGCACGGTCTCCGGGGAGGCGGCGAACCTCCTTGCCGGATTACCGCCATGGGATCTGGAGGCAAAAGTCCTCGCGCACATGTGGGAGTGGCGCGAGGAGGCAGGACGCCGGGGCGTAACTCTGTTGCCGCGAGAAATCGTGGCACGGCGGACAGAGCTCCGGCAGGATCTCATGGCGGCATGGAGAGTGCGATTGTCGCAACCCAGCGCTGGGCACGCCACAATTGCGGCGATAAGTCCTCTTTGAGGAGTGGCTGGAGAGGCGCCACGGCGTCCTCACCTTCCGCCTGACGCAGGTCCTCACCGGACACGGGTGCTTCGGGAGGTACCTGTTCCGGACAAGGCGGGAGGAAACGCCCGGGTGTCACCACTGTGTGGATCGCCCGGAGGACACGGTGGAGCATACGGTGGAGGTCTGCCCGGCTTGGGCGGAGCACCGCCGTGTCCTCGCGGAAGCGATCGGCGGCGGCGATCTCTCGCGTCCGGCCCTGGTCCAGGCCATGGTACGGAGCGAGAGTGCATGGGAAGCCATTACCTCCTTCTGCGAAGCAGTAATGCTCGTGAAGGAGGAGGCGGGACGCGTGAGGGAGAGGCAAGCTTTGCACCCTCACGCCCCTAGTCGCCGCAGGAGACGCCCTGGGCGTCGGGAATTGGCAGCCGATTCCCGGCCACCGTAGGCGCGGGCTTGCGGACGGCGAGCAATGGGTAGCTCGCCGTCCGGTAAGGACCAAGCCCGAGTCGACGGCGCGTCGTGTTCCACGCGCGCCTCAAAGAGATGTCAGCACTATTGACGGGTTCCGCTAGGGCCGAGATGCCAGCTAGGATTGCGGGATGTTCGAAAGAGTCACCGTGGCCCCGGCACAGGCAACAGAAGGAACACGGGTGGGTTTTAGTCAGTAAAAGTCTGACACGCCCTCCCGCTCCGCCCAGAGCGGGAGGTCATTTGATGATTTCCCATCCACAAAAAAAAAAAAAAAAAAAAAGCCTGGCGATTGAGCACGCCATGGTAGGACGTTGCGCTATGGCAAGTGTGTTTGCAACAACTGTGGCAGTGTGGGGACATGCACTGTCATTCGTAAGCATAAATAAAGCACCAAATTCTGTCCGCAAAGGAATGACAACATCTGATCCAATCGTTTCAGCGTAAATCTGTGCATTGAGATTGCCAATCAGTTCGGTTCCTCCGCCGATCCAAATACCCGCCCAAATCATGATTGTTCCACCACTGTATGCATGGACGTAAACGTTCTTGGCGTCCAGGGGACTTAAAAAACCGTGTACGTCTGGACTTAGTATCTGGCCACATACCAAATCGAGATTCGTCCGAAAAACACAAAACGCCACTCTTCTCTGCCCAATTTGTGTTTACGAGCCTCAATAGGTGGTACACGTAGCGACCTTCGGGAACGGAGACTGACTTCATGCAAGCGATTTCTTATGGTTTGATCGCTTATTAACATCCCTGAAGAGCTACGAAGCCTCGTAACCAACATCATCGCGGTCATTGTACCAATGATTTCGTCGAACAGTAATTTGTATGTAACGATCTTATCTGCGTGTGGTTATGCGAGCTCATCCTCCATGTCACTCTGCCACGCTGACAGTGATGCGGTAACGTGTCCAAAGTCGACTTATAACTCTCTGCGTAGTGCCCAGAGCGATTGCCACAGCACGCGTTGCCGAGAACCAGCTTCCAACATTCCCACGACTCTAATCTTTTTTTCATAGCTCAAATGACGTAGTGCCCAGAGCGATTGCCACAGCACGTTGCCGAGAACCAGCTGCCAACATTCCCACGGCTCTGATCATTTCTTCTCAGCTCAGATGGAGTCTTCTCTTCATAATAACGTTCTTTTGTGTTAATTCCCAAATATACAAAGTCACTTACTTGCTCCACACTCATTTTCATATCACACACCGTATACATCCTCTTCTCTTTCAAACACCTTCGTCTTATTCACATTTATATTCATCCCCTTCTTCCTATAATAGTATATTTCATCCATCACAGTCACCATGTCTTGCAACTCTTCTACTGACGATGCAAGTAGAACTTGATCATCTTCGTATAGAAGGCATTTGACAGGCAACTCATTCATCCTCAATCTGCACTCACTTTCAAAACTGTTAGACAACTATCCATGTACATGTTGAACAGCCATGGTGACGCTACACAAAAAACTTTCTTTCCCTAAATCCTTTAGGGGTGAATTTTCTAAAATTCTTCCGTGGTGCTCATCACTTACGTTATTTATGGAACTCTTGTTCTAAATATCATACTTCTAGACCGAGCTGTTTAATCTGTGCGTTGTCTGTCAGTGACTGAATTTAAGAATTTTATTAAGATAGCTTAATGCAAGTAACAGAGAGGACACAACTCACACAGTTATTACTGTTATTAGGAACCTACGTACTATGCTCTGACTCATACATGTTCCTAAAGTGGATCTAATCCCTCACTTACTTCGAGAAGCTATTTTAAGGGGATCGAACCCCCTGTACAGCCTTGACAAATAATATTTTACGGCGAAATGGACGAAATATCAAAGTTAGGAGTAGATATCTCATATAGGGCAGGTGAGTGACGGTCACAAAATGTCAATGAAAATGAGGTCAACATAAGACTTGGGTACCAAACATGAAAGAGAATTTAGGTCAAGGTTACCTTTTCAATTTTAAGAGCGGTTCTGCAACGTCATGTAATCAGATTGACGACGTCATGATTTCATGAACAGAGCTTTTGTACTATCTATGCCTGCTCGGAAAGTACCTTATTACTTCTTTAAAAATGAGACAGAAAGTACGTCATTACTGTTGTACAAATGTGCGGGCATAAAAAGTGTACGAAAATCCATTGTTAACGTGCTGTGTTTTTTAATTTAGGCTAATTCGTAGCTAACCTAATTAAATATAGGTAGTATCTGTGGGTAGTATAATGCTAAAAGACAAAAAGTTTTTATCACCAAGCGCCAAATGATACTGACCACATACTTTTGCTGAACATTGATTTAAGCAACAAGAACAATGTACCCAGGATTTTGTAATAATTTTGATTCAAAAGAGTGTCCATGGAGTTTCTTGCCCATTCTTCTCCATAGAGATCTACGTTTTGGAATGGGCGACTAGCTTCAATTTTCTGACTAACTGACTGACTCTTTAACAATTCAAAAGTGCCTGTTATTGGTTTAATTGAAATAAATGCTTTGAGTTCGAGTTTGTAAAACTACTTGTATGGCACGTTGGTCTCGTGGTCGCAAGAGCGGGTGCTCGTGTGCTCGGAGCGTGGGGGTCTTGGGTTCGATTCTCAGGTCAGGCAAAGGGTTTTTCACAATTCAAAAGTGCCTGTTATTGGTATAATTGAAATAAATGTTTTGATTTTGGGTTTGAATTAATTTTCCATGAGGAATTTTCAGTAGCAAGTATCGCTTGGTTTTCTACCAATAATTGGTAAGTATGATGCATCCTGCCGACAAAATCTACGTACGTAGCCAAAGCTAGTAGCTCACGATTTCACGAACTACAGAAGCCGAAACTCAAGATATGCCAATAATATCCATCAAGATTTGTCGTGTCCGTATAGAATGAGGAGCCATGATTATCTCATATTTAAACGCGGGTACTACCAATATTTGTCGTAAATTATCCAATTTTGTAGGCCCGATCCTGGAACTTGTAGTAAAACCCTTAAAAAGTTACAGGACGTTTGGATTGAGCGAGCTACCTTAGAACTCGAAAACTAACCGGCGGATATTTTTGAAAATTTGGTAGGATTTACTAGTGTTTATGCGTAATCTGTACAAAAAGTGGGTTTTGTACGATTGAATTTGGGATAGCTAAAATGCTTTAATGTTTCATAAAAATCCATGAACACCGTGCTGTTTCTCGAAAAGTAATCAACCAATTAAAACACATTTTTAGTATTATTTAATAGTAAATGTGTTCTAATTTGTAGTATAAAAATAAAATGGAAAACCTATACAATTTCGGTAATGCAACACATTTTATGTGGCTCCTCAATCCTGACGGTCTATGGGAAATTATGTACGTACTTAGCTACTAGAGTAGTTGGTCAAATCGGATAACAATAGCACAAATTTTTAGTAGTCTACTAAATATTGGTGTAATCCAACATCCTACACGTTTAGTATTTCAAATCATAAAATTAATCATTTAAACATTCCTTAGCAATTTTTTTATGTATAGGGTGACTATAAATAAGTCAAACTATGATCATAAACAGAGTTTTATTTACACATGAATCATTCTTCACCAATCAGTACCTACTTAAGTATATTTACAACGTAAACATAATATATAAGGTGAATCCGCAATGGGATCCCGCGAAACTCAAGTTTTTTGCAATTTGCAGTTCAGTGTCAGGGTTGTAACGTATGTTGATCAAACTATGATTCGCGACTATAACAAATATGTATTTACATAATTATAACCACAGGAATCATCAATACATTATGCAGACATAGATTTGTTACAAAATTATGAAAATTCGAAAATCATGACATTTTGGAACAAAGTTAACTTAGAGAGATGTATTGATGATTCTTATGGTTATAAATATGTAAATACATATTTGTTACAGTCGCGAATCAATTTTTTAACAGAGCATTTTACACTGACCTGTAAATAGCAAAAAATGTAAGAAATTTTAAATTTCGCAGGCTACCATTGCGGATTCACCTTAAACACAAAGAATAAAAATGAAAAACAAACTAAAAGAGGATTGTCCCAAATGGCCTTTTTTAGAATCTCTAATCTGTAAACATTATCTTATTCTCTTATCTCTCTAAATATTATAAGAAAAAAAGAAATAAAATACGTCTATTTGAAGATTTTGTTTTTGATTGCTTTTTCAAGCTTAAGGATCCAGGTGCAAGGTAATTTTGTGTATTTATAAATATTTGTTTTTAAAAGGTTGACTATCTATACTTTGACATAAGTAGTTCTATATTTTTTATATTTTGTATTTCCGGTTCCTCTGATACGTATACTTACAAAGGTTGAATTTTTCTAGTCATACATGTCCAATACAATGGAAATTTTTGCGACTACATTTCTACACTCCTGATATCTAACGAAGTCCGATGTCAGTGATGATGATAAAATTAGTCATAATTTTATCATCATCACTGACATCGGACTTCTCATTCATTTGCTTGAAGCCGAACTGTTTCAATTTCTTCAAAAATGTTTTTACGATTCCGTTTTAAAGATATCTACATTATAAAGCCAATTGAGACATTTTATATTCAAGTTCCTTGGCCATAATAGAAAAAATCTCAGCATTACTTTTAATGCTGGGATCCCCAAGAACCTCTGTATTTTTTAGAAAAATTTGCTTCTGCTCTCAGATTATTTATAATACACACATTAACACAATCTAGGGATATTTTAATTATGCATGTATTGAAACTATAAAGAATTTCTTAAAGCATCCATAAATAAAAATCTGAGTTTATGTTTTAAAAGGGCTTTTAAAGAAAAAATAAAAGAATGTTAAAATTTTGCTAAAATTAAACTTATTGTTTTTAGTGATTATAGAAAGAAATTAAATTAAATGAAACATTAAGTTTTGTATGCAATAAAAATGTATTATCTGTAAAAGCACCTCGGATGTTTATAACGCATCTGCAACGATTATTCACACTCAAAATGAGATTATCAATTACTCCTTGTGAGATAAGGTCCCAGGTTCGACGAAGATGCATGATAAGTCCACCGTCTGTCACTAGATTATTTCGGGAAAATTTTGTAAAGCCTTTTGTTGCAGCATTTCCCACGCGTGCTCAATCGGATTTAAATGTGGGGACTGCGCGGGCCAGTCCAGGGTCGCCACATTATGTTGTTGTAGCCATTGAGTTACCACTCGAGCCGTATGTGGGCGGGCATTATCATGCATAAGCATAAAATCTTGACCCATTTGCAACCGGTGTGGTGGGACTACAGGTGCTAGCACCTCATCACGGTATTTTGCAACCGTTAAGTTGCCGTGTACCCAAACGAGGTTAGTTCTGCCGCCTAGGCGTATTCGCGCCCATACCCATTGTTCTTCTTCCCATTGAATTTCGCAGGCGGCTCTCACGTCCAGGTGTCCGCCAAACACGTATTCTTCGTGTATCTGGATAGAAGCCGAACCGAGATTCATCTGAAAATAACACCCTAGACCACTGACGATCATTCCAAGCCAAATGTTCGTTTGCCCATTTTAATCTTCGTCCGCGATTGCCTCGTCGCAGTGCTGGAATCCGAAGTGGTCTTCGAGCATGAAGGTTGATTTCGTGCAATCTCCTCCTTACAGTATGATCGCTAACAAGGACGGTGTTCCCACTGTAACTTCAAAACCAATTGCCTAGCCGTAAAGTTAGGTTGTGTTCTCGCCGTAATTTGTAAAAATCTATCTTGTCCAGCGGTGGTTACCCGAATATTCCCAGTGTGTCGCTCAGCTACCTCGCCAGTGTCCCGGTAGCGAGACCACAATCTTGATATGACTCTTTGACTGGTGCCAATTGCATCAGCAACATTGCACTGACTCGCGCCCGCTTCCAGCACGCCTATTACTATCAACATCTCTTCTCTGGTTAAATGTCGGCGTTCCATGGTATAGAGAAAACCACCAATATTAATTAAATTAACAAACGTGCGAAAAATTAAAATTTTAGTTTAAAAACAGTTACCTAAATCTTTAACTCACAGGTAAGAAAATTTATCGTTGTAAAGTTAATTAAATATTGCAGCCTCCGTCATATTTTTTTTTTATTCGAATTTAAAATATAGACTTAAACATAACTGGCGAAATGTGGGTGTACTGTAGGTGCACCTCTGCCTAACCCTTCAGGGAAAGAGGGCGTGATGTTATGTTATGTTAAAATATAGAAACTAAATGTGTCAGGAACAAATTGACGTTTAAATCTTTAAAATACGACCAGTACTTTTAAAGTTATGCTAAGAAACGTGAAATATCCCTAGACTGTGTTGACGTGTGTACTAGCAACTCGCCCCTATTTTCGCACTGGTGCAATTGCGACATGACAAAATTGAGCTATCATATACCTATCTAAGTTAAATATAATTGCACAATTATGTTTTAGTTTGTTGGTAATTTTAGTTAAGTTAGGATATTATTTTCATTTGTTTTAATTAATCAGGTTGAGTTGTTATTTAAGTACTTAATTATCATTTTGATTCAGAATAAATGAATAAATCAATAAATTTGCTCTAAATGATGGAGGAAACCACATCAAATTCCATCTGTAATTTAGCGACCAAGTAGGTACGTGTCGGACCACACACAATGAACGGTTCCGTAGTTGGGATGAGTTTATCCCAAGCACAAACTTAACATTGTAGTTCAAAAACATGTTCTCACATACATTCCAACTGCAAACGTAAGTTGGTCGACTATTCGGACGGACATAGGTACTGATGGACATGGCGAAACTATAAGGATCCTTGTTGACTACGGAACCCTAAAAACGACTTTGTTTTATAATAAGTATTCATAGATAATAGAGATTAAAATTACTAGCTTGAATCTCTTTGCATGTCATGTTAAGGCGAAAGCGCTAAGATAGCCCGATTCAAATTATCTTACGTTTTGTGAAATATGCCGCCAGGTATCCAGTTTTATGGTAATAAAAATAAATAGGCAGTCATGGGGACTGCCGACAAAAGTGAAAACTTAAAACTAACAGTTGCATGAGAATATGACATCTATTTCAAAGACATTAACGTTTTAAATAGAGTAATTTGGTTACAGCGCCCTCTAGCGTTGAGTCGTTGAACTCGTTGAAGCATGTCGCATGTCGCGAACCCGTATGATTTTCCCCTACCAAAATATACTCAAAGTTCTTGCTTTAACATAAAACATCCTATGACACTCGGCAATACTGCTGCCCATTTAATTTTGTGAACGAATTTTCGGAATCGGATCAGTAGTTCCTAAGACCCCCTACATCAAACACAAATTCAACCTCTCTAAAATATTACTAGCACTTCCCGCGCGACTTCATCCGCATGGATTTCGTACTTTAGTAACTCGATAAGGGTCGATTTTCAAAAAAACCCTGATACATGCTATTCTTTATTTTCGGTCTTAAGTACAAAATGAACATTATTTGCCATACTAAGATTAAAAAATACATGAAAATAGACGTAAGTTCTTAGAAGCCATGAATTTATATAATATTGTCAGAAATATACTGCATTGAATTGTCCAACATGTTGTGCTATGCGGTTCCTAGGAGAGTCCACAAGCGAAAGGTGCAGGTGGTGGTGGTGGTGGTGGAGGTGGTGGTGGTGTGTGGGGCTGGCAGATTATTTTCAGTGGGTACTTGCATGACCAACTCTGGCTTGCGTTCGCCTGTTCGCAGAATGGTCGATTCCTACAATGGGACTTTTGAACCATATGTAGAGATTTTTTCATGTGCTCCCTATAACTTCAAAAGACTTATACTTAAGGAGCTTTCTTGAACACGTTTGTTTTTTGTCATTTGTTAAAAATTATATAGACATAAGTACTAAACATTTTAAACACGTTAGTTAAGTAGAAAAAACTTATATATGTATATCAAGTTAGTTTTGTATCCTATAGCTAATCTGTGATCAGCGTTGTGGGCTGCAATATTGTCTATAATTTTTGTATATTTATTGTTTTTATGTTTTATATTGTAGCCGTTTATTGTTCCTTTTGAATAAAAAAAAAATAAATGCTGAAGTAAGTACTGAGTTTCGAGTTAATCGAACCGCGCGTTAAAATTGTTCTATAGGTACAAACTGTGACACCCCCAATCCCCTTTTAGGGGGAAAAACAAAAAATGACAGACTTCATAATTTACTATAAGTATTCGTGCCAGGTTTCAAGTTTATTAACTCAAGAAATAAGATTGTTCATACAAAGAAAGCCTTTTCACCCCCTTAAAGGTCGAATTACCAAAAATCCTTCCTTATTGGATGTTTACAACATCACTCTCATCATCATCTAAAAATCATGCCGACTGAGAGCTTTAGGTGGGAAGCGCTACGACAGCCCGCGAAATTCATATTTTCTTACGATTTTTTGCAATTTGCAGCTCAGTGTCTGGGTATATGTTGATTAAAGTATGATTCGCGACCGTAACAATTATATATTTACAGAATTCTAGGATTGGCCTCAAATGTCAAGATTTCATGAAATATGCATTCACTAGGGTAGTATGAACTTAGAGAGCTGTATTGATGATTTTAATTATTATAATTCTAGAAATACAGATTTGTTAAGGTCGCGAATCATATACAACCTGCAACCTGATACTGACTTGAAAATTGCAACAAACGTAAGAAAATTTTAATTTCGCCGGCTACCCTGGCGCTTTCGCCTCTGGCGTGCACCGCGTAAACCAATAAGTTAAGTATGAAAACAATGTATTACGGAATTAATACATTGTTTACCTGGATCAACATATAGGGTACTTTTAATCCCAGTAGGTCGTTCCCGTAGGATATTTTCCAACATCCACGCGGGCGAAGCCGCGGGCAAAAGCTGGTGGGTAGATGTTGCTTATCCGAAATAAAGATTATTTTATTTAAAAGCTAGTAATTATTCTAAACCACAGCTTAAAAATGATCTCAATAAAATAATTAATGTTAGATTTACTTCGTTAATGTTAATAACATATTTAAAACTTGTTGATTGTTAAGTAATTTGGTTCCTAATTTTATTTTATTTATTTATTTTAAGAATTAATTTTATAATTTTATTCTTTTTGCTGTGCCCTACAGGGTCCATAACTGTACAGACGCCAGCACATCAAGCTACCCGAAACTGTCAAATTTTCCCAATCAACCTTGAACCTAATGCTTTAGCGATTTTTTTTTTGTAAATCTTATTTTATTTTGGGGTTTTTATTGCTTTAGCGATAAGTTGAAAATCTATTAAAGAAAGACAGATTGTAGTAGCCTGATGTGCTGGCGTCTGTACCTTAGCTCTAAGCCATTGTGGAACCCTTTAAACATTATGGAATGCAACTAAAAATATGAATATGTTTATAAACTGTGTATAGACAGACGGACTTGCTTAGATTTATTGATAAGTTATTTATGTTTAGCCGTTCAATTAGTTTTTCAATTGTGTTGTTTATGTCAGTCTCATGATCACTAGTGTTATTCTTTCTATCGGATGTAACATTAATGAATATATCATCAGCAAATACTTAGCGCACATTTATGATTTGTTATATCAGTAATGGAATTTATATAAAGAAGAAATAGGATTGGCCCCAGGACACTTCTTTGGGAGACGGGGATGTGATTCAAAGTGTGTTAAGAAATTAGGGTGCTGATGCTTCTTTAACCAACGGACTTCTAGGCGTACTGCAGGACATGCTATCCGCATGTTGTAGAAATTCCGACAAGTCGCAAACGCATTTTGCGCTGTACAGCTCAACATTAATTATGCGCACCGCCAAAGTGATCCAGCCATCACGAAGCATCATCATGAAGCTGGCAGAAGCCAGCTTCTCTTTTCTCTGCTACCTGTGCATATATAACACGTAACCCATCAAAGCAAGTAGACTCCATTCATTGTTTTCCAACAGGCGAGATCGTTATGTTTGCAGTTTGCACCTGAGAGAATAGCTGGGCTATGGCTATGGAACAGCTCAACTGTTACCAGCAGAGTATTCCTTGAATGAAACAGCGACTACCAACCTCCTTACAAAAATTGATGAAGATGCTTTTGTCCATCCCGTAGTTTCTGATAATTCGCAACTTGTGCCTACACAACAAGTAGATACCTACATACCTAATATGAATAAAAAGTCAAAATATTTGGTGACTTTGAAATTCTCCGAATAGAATTGAAAGAGTAATGTCAAGAAAAGGTATGGAATAAACCACAATATGAACATGATAATTCCGACCGTCTCTATAAAGATTCATCTTTATACTTCACTAACTCTGATATTCATTTGGAATAGGAATCAATTTATCATTCGAAAGCTCATGGCCGTGGGATCGGATCTCCGAGAATCGTATAATTTCCCAAAAGGCTAATATTTGAGAAAAACCTAATTAGGTTGTAGTCGCGGTGGTGTCATAGACTAAACTTATTTTCGTTTGAGTTATTAATAGCTAATAGCCCTCTCGAAACCGATACCTTACTAAACTTAGAACTAATGGAATCTAGGTCGTCCGAACAATTATTGGAATTTAAAATCAAAATAGCAGTTTTGGAGGTTGTTCGTGGTTGTAAATAAGGTGTTGTGGTATAGATAGATACCAATATATAATACACATTATCATGAGAATCTATTTGCGGTAAAACTATATTTGGTTTTTACCAAACCCCTGTAGTAAGGTGATAATTGAAGGATGTAAGAATGCCCTGGTGCTACTGAATAGGGTTCAATAGCCCCAAATAACCGTAAGTAAAGCTGCCATAACATTAGAATGTTAGGTATTTTTTTTAAAATGACATACCTAAAATATTAAATTTCTCTAGGAATTTTCTCGGTAAGTAGGTACTGCATATTAAATATCGGGTAGTATAGAAATTCTATCCGCGGGAAAAGTGCCAGATGAGACGAGAGTTGGGAATACTCAGACTACGTCACGGAGAGACCGAACTAACTTTTATAAACTCGCTTCTATACTGTGACCACTAGAGTGGAAAGTACAACTTCTACTCGTGCTGAACCCACTGGCGGTTCCCACGGACACGAATTAGACCTTATTGCGGGGAATTAGAAGCAGTTTTACAAATATTGTTTTGAGAGAAAGCACTTTCCGGTTGTGTGTCGTGTTGGATGACGCAGATGACGGCGTGACACGCCGAGCACCAACCCACCAACGGTTGCCAGTACTTGCCAGTCGAGCGGAGGCCGCTCGTCTGCTACGACTGGAACGTGACCTCTCTGCAAAACATACAGTTTTCCGCGTGTACTAAGTTACCGTGTGCCAAGTAGAAACCAAATAAATGACATCCAGATAGTAAACGCACAACAATAACGCAGTGTGTTACAAGGTAAGTGTTTTCAATATTGTGTTATAAATGATGTGATTTGTTGAAACATTTTTAAATAACTTTGATTAATTGTAAGTTATTGAAACTACAGCAAGAACTAAGTTAAATAAAGTATCTCGTGGAACCTATATTCTGTTATCAAATCATAAAATTGATAGTTTTGCAAGAAGTGGATTGGCTTGCAACAACCATGATCTTCATTTTTAATTTGATGATGCTATGTTAATAAGTAGTTAATCGTAACGAGCCTAGAAATGCGTGGAGATATCAAGGTATTCTAAAATGTCAAAGAATGGTATGTTTGATTTGCTGTTGCTTGCTTTTATTTTAAATGTGGTTTTAAACATTAAATGATAATCAATTATTATTCTTATCAAGATGTCTCATACGGCAGGCCTATTCAAGTCGAACTAGATTCAAACTTTCACATACTTAACAAAAAACTGTGCTGCATTGTTTGTGGATTAACGATGCATGGTGCATCAATGAAGTTTCACATTTTAAAAATTCTGTTTAAAAAAGTGACAAGAATGGAGACATTTAATTAATTAAGTAATTAGTTTTTATTATTAACTTCTCTTTGTCTGTGATACTGATAATATATATGTATTATTATCATTGGTTTATTTCTAAAAAACCAATCCGGTTTATTAAGTGGCACGAACTACCGCAAGGAGACGACTTGTCGCAAAAGAATTTAAGCAATATGCTAAATTAAGATAGAAACATGCGAAAATACTAGAAAACTTACTAGTTAATTGTTTGACGTTAATTAGGCCAAGGTAATTGAGCTTGTCATTAACTATGTAGGTATAACTTGTGTCCTAGTTTTAAACACAGGTACCAACTTAACCTACCGACTAAGTTCAATTTAAGTTAATGCGACTCAACAATGTAAGTAAGCGTAATAAATAATACAAGGTAGAAAAAAATCAGCTTGAGATTGTTATTGGTTACGGTCTTTTGAAAACGAAAGTGTTTTCTTTCATTTAGCGGGACTACGACAACAGGGTTAATATGCCAATGGCAACAGCGGAAGGAAAGCTGACAAAAATTGTTGTCATAAGCATGAGCACGCATGGTGCCGAACAAAATCATGATACCTAGGTCCTTATTGCAGAGATACAAACAGGCTCGCCCTTGCTATCTATATATAGGTACATACGAAAAAGTAAAATTAAAGTGTCTGTTTGTAATGTCAAAATAACAGCTTTTTACAGTATGCATATGAAAGTATAATACGGTACTTATAAGAAAAAAAACTATTTTTTAAATTTTTCGTCTGTCTGTCTGTCGGTATGTCTGTCTGTTTGTTCCGGCTGATCTCCGAAACGGCTGGACCGATTTTGACGGGACTTTCACTGGCAGATAGCTAATGTTAGAAGGAGTAACTTATGCTACTTTTATTTTACAAAAAGAATTAGGGTTCCACGCTCAAAAAATAAAACCCATGAAAATGTGAACGAATAGCGCGCTATTTGTTCACACCACATTTTAATAAAACTGATGAAGAGAGGCTGATTGGCCAGGGTGCGTTGGACAAAGTAGGTACCTTTTCAAAGAATTAGGTATGTAGGTACCTATTCGTATTCAGTCAACAACAAATTTCCAGTAAAGATGTTCAAGCAAGTAACAGGAAACACAGATACAAAGATTTTATTGAATCTTGATATAGAAAAGGAAGACTACTAATTCTTATTAGACCTAATTTCATTCTTATTAGACAATAAGAATGAAAGGTTAGACACGCTTCTGTATTAACCCATATCCAGCAACGAACAGTAGAAAATAACAGCTGATTCGTCTTTTTGAGACACAGCAACTGTGTCGTTATGACCACAAACACTGGTCTATAAGGCCACAAACTATTTAATGTAGGTACCTACATAGGGTACGGGTGTAAAGTGTAAACTATGCTTAATGATAAAATTATTATAATTTCACCGATTGTGTTTAGTTTCTCAATGGCCATTTTAATCACTTGTTGGTTAAATTATAAATTCACTGCGATTTCTCTCTCTAGTAGCCCGTACCTAATCGTGCGTGTTGGGAGATTTATTAATAAAAAGTAAGTATTCATTGTTGCTTGTCGAAGTGGGTGATGAATTATTGTTACTTTTACTAGCTTTACGAGAGGTGTAGTCATTCGGATGATATTATTGGATGTGTATTCGAATGGACGGGAGACAAGAGGCTTTGCATTACTTAGATTTGTATATCTCTAATAGACTGCTTAGTTTCATAATACAAATTCGACAGGAGTCACCTCCTGCCGAACTTGTGCGATAAATTAACATACTGGAATGTCAACTTTACAAAATTATGGAACTAAGCACACTAGCAGAGGTAATCTAAGTACTACTAACGCTCGAACATGGAGATCACAACATACCTTCTACGTGTGTAAACCTTGAAACAATGTCGGAATACAATGTTACTGAATTCTGCTGTGCGAATAAACTAGGCGATGTAGTACGTACGTTATATTATGGCGAAGTCAATGATCACGGATCACCACCACCACCACGGGAGGGTCAAATAACGTGCGGCTGCGGACATGACCGCGGCATAACATGACTAATACAAAATACCCAGTAATAAATAACACAAGTCACGCTTTGAGTATACAAATAAAAGAAAGTTGTCAAATACCAAGCGACGCAACGCTTGTAACGTTTGCAGGTATTTTACCGTAGTTAGTCACAGAAATGTAAAAGTACCTACATACTGAAGTAATTTCAATAACCTACACCTTTACAACTACATACAATAAATTTATTATAAGCACCTTTAATCAACCATGATTTACCTATACAAGGTGGAACAGGACGACACGTAAAAATTACCTATCATATTCTTTACCCGTTTACGAAAAATCAATGAATACTTTAGCCACAGGAAATTATTTTTCATTTTCTTATTTTTCAACATTCCGTAACAATTTAGAAAAAAAAATGCAAAAATAAGAAAATGAATAATAATTTCCCGTGGCTAAAGTATTCATTGGATTTGATTGATTTTTTTGTATACGGGTAAAGAACATGATTCCGTTTAAGTGTTTTAAAGGAATGTCAATCGTCCTGTTCCACCTTGTATATGGTTTTTCAGGATTTAGTTTATTTTTAAGGATTCTGTTTACCAGCCCAATGTGTGCCAACAGGACTTTATTATGTAGGTAGCGATGTAACTAAGACATAATGTGTCGCGTAATTATTAGTGTACTACGTAGGTTGAAGTTATATATACCGATACCGATATTAATCACAACCATGACGATTACGTTTGATGTAAGTATACATGTTACGTGCTTAGCTAATAACGTACCTAATATTAAAAAATACCGCCTCGCCTTGACTGCCTCGTTGGTCTAGTGGTCGCAAGCGCTACTGCTGAGCATGAGGTCCTGGGTTCGATTCCCAGGTCGGGCAAAGTGTATTGGGTTTTTCTATCTGGAATTTCTCAGTAGCAGCCCGGAGTCTGGATTTGTGCCCGGTAGATGGCAATAGGCTCGCCCCCTATTACATGGGACTTAAAACATAACTGGCGAAATGAGGGTGTTACTAGAGGGACACCTCAGCCTAACCCTTCGGGGAAACAAGGCGTGATGTTATATTAAAAAATATTCAAGATAATTTGAGATTGAGTCATTTAACATTGCAATCTAATTAAATTGAATTTGTGCAATTCAATTGTCTTCTTCATACCTATATCCCCCATAATAATAGGTAACTAGTGGTTTGCCGAGGGCGGGCACTGCGTCACAGGGCGGGCGGGAAGTTTTACAGAGACTGCATAAAATAGAGCAGAGACCCGACGTTGTAACTAGGCCGGAACTTACAATAAGTAATGCACAGTTTAGAACCAAACTATTTATAAGTATTATTTTTTTGTTAGTAGTACGAATTGTAAGGCTGATTGGTATTAAGTACCTAGTTCTTAATCAATTCAATGAATCAATTATATTATCTATCAACCAAAAGTTTGTTAGCAGGTAAACACGGCTACAATCAAGCAGTACATTTCAGTATAAGCTGACCTCTCATTGTACGGAAATCCTATACAATGCGATACCAGTTTATACTGTAAATGTATAGCTTGATATGTAGCCGTAGTATGTAGCCGTGTGTACCAGTATTTAGCTATTTCATAATATTAGGCATAGATAGGATAGGTATTACACGCGCCTACAGTAAAAATTAATGAGTGAAGTAGGTGGAAATTATTTCACATTTTTATCACATCACACTTTGCTTCTAATACCTACCTACCTACTAGTAACTACTATGATAAAATAAATATTGAATGAATTTTAAAATCAATTTTAACATTCGAGGGCAATTCCAAGTTCAGTTGCAAAAATGTTGATCTTGGGTTAGAAACGAAGAACTCGTCGAGTCGGATTGTTCCCAGAGGTCTACTGATTCTATTGTTCTTCTTTTCCCTCCGGCACCCTAATTGCGTAACACACTATCAATCACAATCAGAATGATTTTGAAGCAAATTGCTAATCCATTGCTTCATAAGTTCGAAAAATGTGTCTGCTCAACAACGTAAATAACGCAATGAATGTTGTTGAACTGTCAAAATGAAACCGATTCCTACTGTAAGTGTGATACGCAATTGCCCCGCGGGTCCATGAACAAATTATAATAATGTTTTAAATGAATTTGCAACGGGTCCGCGAGATTTATCCAAAGTACAGCCAGTAAAAACCATTTCCTGTAAGAAAGAAGAGTATTTGGAGCTGACTTGTTGACTGGTTTTATGCTCGTGATAGAAAATGGAATTACTGTGATTATTCTGAAATTATGATTTTTTATAATGTCTTGTATTGTGATTATTCTGAAACGGATTTTTTAATAAGTACCTAAGTATATTTTAGTCTAAGATTAAAATTATTTCCTGTCATTGTTACGAAACTGTGATTTTTTAACGGTTATGACCATTCACGTGATACAGTAAAGACTTCTTAGTTATCTATATTCATTGTCTTTTATTTCATAGAAATAATAAACATTTATCCCATAGCCAAGCTTTTATTGCCGACTGTACCAAACATTCACATGGACCCGCAGGGAATGAAAATATTTTATATTTTAAAATGTCGTGGACCCGTAGGGAAGTAGAGTATGAATTTTCATTTTTCGAGAACAATAGACTCGTGGACCTCTGGGAACAACCCGTCGAGTCTACACCTAACTAAGGCCGGCTACATTCCGAATTCCGAATCGAAATTCCGTTTCGAAAGCAGCACATCCATTCATAATGTACTACTACTACTAAATTACTGCTAGACTTACCTACTAGTAACTAAAATACTACTAGACTTTACTACATTATGAATGGATTTGCTGCTTTCGAAACGAAATTCCGAAAGCAAAGCAGCAAATCCATTCATAATCTACTAAAGTCTAGTAGTATTTTAGTAGTATTATTCGATTATTTGCTTTCGCAGTTCCGACTGTATGTGGCCGGCCTTTTTTTTTGGATGGGAAATCATCAAATGACCTCCCGCTCTGGGCGGAGCGGGAGGGCGTGTCAGACTTTTACTGACTAAAACCCACCCGTGTTCCTTCAGTTGCCTGTGCCGGGGCCACGATAACTCTTTCGAACATCCCGCGACCCTTAGCTCGATATGTGGCCGGCCTAAGGCTCAATTTAACAAATAATAATTGAAACAGGTTTGATATTATAAAAGTTGCTATGTTTGTAATTGTTATAGTAGTAAGTAGATTATTCTTTGTAAGTTTGCTTACAGGTCATTTATTTTTATATTTTTAGATTGTTATAACATCGCCTTGGGTGATTCTGTGAAGGTGTTATAATTGTGGTTTAAATAAATAAATATTCAAGTTATAAAAAAAAAAAAAAAAAAAAAAAAAAAAAAAAAAAAAAAATTAAGAACGGAGTGGAAGCGAGTTTTTGTAACGATATTGTACACAGCAAAATGAACTTTATGCCTATTATCTAACGTACAAACTAGATGCGAGCTCGTTACTGCGGGAATTCTCGAGAATACGCGAGAATTCTCCAGAAGACGCGCAACCTGTTATTTGGCTCGTACTTATCTAGTTTGTGCGTTACATTATTGACATAAATTTCTTCTTCCATCCTTCCATTCAGTTCGGCGGCAATGTAAATTGAGCCTTAATCAAAAGATGGTTGCTTGCTGTGTATAAGGTCGGTCCACTAACCCAGTGACCTTGAACCAGCGACCGGTTACGCCGCATAACTGGTGCGCTCGCCCAAACATTACTATAATAATATTCAAAAGAAAGCTTCACACACCTACTGACGACCACTCACAACACAACACTGTGAACAATACAGTTCATGAATTGAATCGTCAAGCAAAACTAGTATTAGACCAAACCAGTTTGATTTAGACCTACACGTGCCAAAAATTAATACAGTAATGGCAACATATTACTTTGTGTATGAGTTATTTTGTATTATTAAAACAAAATAAAACTTTCACATTGTCAACCTGCGTTGCGTACCTACTTTATACTTGTAGTACCAAGCACTTTATAGAGCATAAGTTTTCTCTATAAAATACAAAATGATTAGAGAACTTGCCCGTAGAGTGCTTTATTCAACGTTCACCTTATAATATTTTGCCGTGACACCATCAGTCTAAAATAGTCTAATTAATGTTTACCAAGTAAGTAGGTAGGTAAGTATAATATCTACAATCGTTTAAAAAATAACTGAGATTTTCGTTATTTAATCAGTGTGTGGACAACCAAACCAGCAGTGGTGCAGCTACAATTATCATTAGAGGGAAGCCGAAGAAAAAATTGTTTAGTTATAGACCCAGACAAAAAAATGTAGGTTTTTAATCTTATGATGTATGACTGTGTGTATGTAGACTGGTATTAAATATAATTATGTACCATATAATACCAGGTACCATAGGTGTAGGTGTACCATATAATTTGGCAATAGTAAACACTAAGAAGAGTGGTTGTTCCGAAGGGAAGCCGATAGGAATCGGGTTGTATGAAGGCTACGCCCCTGCAAACCTGTATTAAACAGGAACCTATTTACAAGGAAAATCAATTATGTTATCCATTTAGTCTTTATTGTTTTGCAGATGGCTGGCAGCGCGAAAGCGAGTATAGCTCGCATTTTCCTTTTGCTGACCTTTCTGGGGGCGACGCGTGCGCAGTCACTCACTTATCCCACTTACAATCCAGGTACAGTGCATTCATCAAAAAACATAATAAAGTTATTCTTGTTGAAATCATGTAACATATTGCAAAACATCTAAAACAACTACATATGTACCACACAATCACAAAAGTATGTTCTGTCATTTCGATTATGCAACACACTCATCTTCTCGACTGTATCTCTATGCATAGGTCAATCAATTAACACAATGACTCAATGTATAACCCTCAGTCTGGAGGCCAACCACCACCTCTTACTTCATAGGGAGAAAGAGATGGCGGAAGACGTCCTGCGTCTCTTTTTCACACTGAAGTAAGATTACAAAAGAGGTAGTGGTTGGTCCCCTGGACTTATCTCACTTCTGGATTATTGAAGCCGACTCAATTCAATTGGGTTTCTAAATATACCTAAGCAGTTTTAAACCGGCTGGCACGAGGATATTGGTTTTAATATTATTTGTTTCTTTCGAAGATGTCTCCACCTACAAATTTGGGGTTTTTCCAACACAAAGTTTTAAAGATTTTTCCTGTTATTTATCTCTTTATAAATTACCAGTTATCAGATTCCTAATTTCAGTTATTGCATCATATTATACAGATGAGGTATCTACGAATTTAGGCGAAATCGAATCCAGGGAGAACGGCCCAGATCTGGAGTTCCGGTACCACGACCATGATCAAATGACTAGATACTTGCGATCTGTGTCTGCGAAGTATCCGGCCTTGACTGCACTCTACTCCGTCGGGAAATCTGTACAAGGTAAGTTATGATCTGACCAAAATCCGTACCGTGGACCGTGTGTGGCTGTGTGTGTCCTTTTTATAAGATCGATCGCCCACGCCGAGACGGTCGAAACGATTCGAATCTTTGAAACTAAGCAGTCTCATCGTTTTGTTTCGTATATCACCTACACACCCGGTTAGACCGATCCGGCACAGATTCGTCTGTTTGAAGATTGATCTCTCTGTGTGACCGTGTGCCTTTACTTATTGAGTTATCAAGGGCCATGCCCAAAGTCTTTAACATTTTTGATAAAGCGACCTTCGTCGACCCTACTAAAGAGATTTTCGTCCCCCAGGCCGAGATCTATGGGTGATGGTAGTATCAGCGTCGCCGTACGAGCATATGATCGGCAAGCCCGACGTGAAGTACGTCGGCAACATTCACGGAAACGAAGCCGTCGGTCGCGAGCTACTTCTGCACCTCATTCAAGTTAGTTGCCACAACCGGTGCTTAGCTGCAATGAGCACTTCCTCGTCATAATCAGCGACTACCTGTTTACATTGATTGTTAGCTACGTTGTACTAGAGAAATTTTTTAGATACTTGTTTGTCTAATCTCGTTTTCTAGTACTTATATAAGATAACCGGAGTTACATACATTATCTGTTGTTTGGTCTTGTTGTAACGTATATTATAAGCTCAAGACTCAAAAGTACGATAAGTTTACTGAAACCGTTTTTTGAGGCTAGTAAAAGAGAGAATAAAAAATAACGTTTAAATTTTAAGTCCTTTACAAGTGCAAAATGTAATGTCCTCGTCGTCATGGTAGCTTTTAATCTAACCTTATTATGCATTTATAAAAACCACCCTTTTCAATATTTCCAGCACCTCGTGACGTCATATGATACCGATCCCTACATAAAATGGTTGCTGGACAACACTAGGATCCATTTAATGCCCTCTATGAACCCAGACGGTTTCGCCATCTCGAAAGAAGGACAGTGTGACAACACATATGGCAGGTACGAGATATCTAGACACTATATACACATAATATCACGCCTGTACTCCCCGAAAGGTTAGGCAGAGGTGTACCTATAGTACACCCACATTTCGCCAGTTAAGTCCCATGTAATGGGAGGCGAGCCTATTGCCATCAAACGGGCACAAATCCAGACTGCAGGCTGCTACTGAGAAACTCTTGATGGAAAAAGCCAATAACACACACACACACACACATCTAGACACTATACATACTCGTATATTGTTTGTGATTGGTACCTATTATGTCATTGTAACGTCATTGCTAAACCATAATAATAGTCATCATTAGGTATAACGTTAGAGGAAAAAGCGACAACTAACTAAACAATAAGTTGAGCGAGTAACCTACATATTCACTAGCGTGACTAGCAAGGATAGCTTCAATGGAATTCCTAATCAGTTTTAAATCTCACTAGTATTTCGTATAACTCTATACCTACATATTATTATAATTTTTGTCCGTTTGTCTGGCTGGATGTATGTTCCGGATTGGAGCTAAAACGGCTTAGCTGATTTGGATGGAATTTGTCACACGGATAGTTTATGTAGTAGGTACGTTCTTGTGGGATATTTTCAGAGATCCACGCGGGCGGAGCCGCAGGCAAAAGCTAGTTTCGTATAAAGTTGTTACCGAGAGCAGTCACTTTTTGAATAGCGCACAACTATAAATTAAATTTTCAATGCCGTATTGCCTCATTCGTCTTTTTAGGGTTCCGTACCCGAAGGGTGCCAAACGGAACCCTATTACTAAGCCTCCGCTGTCCGTCCGTCCGTCTGTGTGTCAGTGGGCTGTATCTCATGAACCGTAATAGGCAGCCAATTGAAATTTTCACAAATTGTGTATTTCTATTGCCGCTATAACAAAAAGTAATTAAAAATTAAAGGGGGACCCACTTACAAAAAACGTGTTTTTTTTAAACTGAAGTATTTTTTTTACTATGTAGTGTTAAATATTTTACGGTGGTACGGAACCCTTCGTGTGTGAGTCCGACTCGCACTTGGCCAGTTTTTTCGATTTTCAATAAATCTTGATGAAGGACAAATTAACACCAATTGTATAATTAGTGTCACTTCTTATTAATTTGCAGGCACAACGCTCGTCGATACGACCTCAACAGAAACTTCCCAGACTTCTTTAAGGCTAACACGAAGCAGCCACAGCCAGAAACGGAAGCCATTAAGGAGTGGATCAGCAAGATTCAGTTCGTGCTGTCCGGTTCACTGCACGGCGGCGCTCTCGTGGCGTCGTACCCTTTCGACAACACGCCCAGTGCCAGTAACTGTCAATAACAATTTTATTGTTCTCTAACCATGTTCAATGGTCAGTTTCGTCACGAGCTTCCGGTCACATGTCATAGCCCATAGCCGCAACTGCCGGAATTCGATCATTGCGTTTACCGATTATGATTGCGTTTCATAGACATTTTATGTTAGTTTTCCTCATGCATGCATTTTAGCACTTTCGCATATAGGTCCAAAACTTAACTTTTCGTTATAAAGGGCATTTGGACGTAAAAATAAGTAGGAAGTAAAAAGAGAATAAAAATGTATTGTATGTACCTACTTTTAAAAAGAAGAATTACTTTTTGAGATAGACAGCAGTGACAGAAATGTTTCTCTTTTGTTTTCACGCAAATCAGGAATATGCAGATCATCAGTTCTGTGTTCCGGTGAGGTATCACGTTAATTTAACATTTTAACACAAATATCAATAAAATTAATAAATTTGTTTTCGTCCAACATGTGGCCTGAATGCAGTGTTCCAGAGCTATGCGCACTCGCCGTCGATCGCGCCCGATGACGACGTGTTCCGTCACCTGTCGCTGGTGTACTCCAACAACCACGCCAAGATGTCGCGCGGCGTGTCCTGCAAGTCAGGCTCGCCCAGGTTCGAGAAAGGCATCACTAATGGCGCGGCTTGGTATCCTCTCACAGGTATTATTAAATAACCTACCATTTTAAAAGACATACGTACATATAAAATTAAGTAATTTACAGTAATTGCGTAAAAGCTGTTATTCCATGGAATGGAGGCGTTAAATTAATTGGCTTGCATTGCGTCAAAATTGCTAGTGACGTAATTCGTCACGTCAGACGTCACAGTGCCATGCATGCTGATACCGAATGTTCTTACTCAAAAGCAATGATATCCAATTCCAGGCGGCATGCAAGACTACAACTACCTGTGGCACGGATGTATGGAGATAACATTAGAGATCTCTTGCTGCAAATATCCCCCTGCGCATGAACTAGCCAAGTATTGGCAAGACAACAAACAGGTAACTAAATCATTCGATATTTCGTAGATGAAAGATGCGAGTCCTTAACAATCGGCTTATTTAATTCCGTTGTAGGTAATAGTAGTATAGCACTTGGTAGTGATTCCCGTGTTGACTTGAGAATTTAGTTGAGAACAAACCCTAACGAGAAAAAATGAGTTTTTTATCTTCATAGAATTATATGCGAGCAAATATGATCAATTAGGATTTAGACAACGCACGTAATCCGTCCGTAGCTGTAGGTATGTAAAAAAAACCCTGCCAGCAGAGTCAGTATCTAAATTTAATTTGTATCTTATATTATTAGGTAAGCCACATATATCCGGGTTGTACACACAAAACTCACTTATTAACACAAACATAAATTTAAAAACAAATTATTATAACTATTTTAAATTTTAAACGGACGGAAAACAAATGCTGCTGCTACAATAAACAGAAGCACCGACGGAGTCGTAGTAGCAGCGGAGTTCCAAGGCTCACCAGGAGATCTGATTCCAATCACACCGCACGCGACTCTTGGTCCCGCGTTACCTGTTAGTAAGGAACCCTCGTCTCCTCCCTGACCCAGGTCATCCTTCCGCTCATGGAGCACCAGAGTACGCCCCAAGATGCTGTTACGGCCTCGAAGTGAAATTACCCTGTCCACAAAGTCTACATTAGCGAGAGCAACGCCATTTCCTTCGAACACAACATTCCCGAGGTCACCAACATGACGCACTTGGTGATCCCTGCCGCCGTGAGTGTTGTCGTCAGGGTTGAAGTGCGCGCCTGACGAATCGCAAGTTGTCGTGTCGCCGAATTCGTGTACATGGAACCCGTAGGAGCCGGCGCCTAAACCAGTAATGGTTCCAGTGACGCGAAGCCCATCTGTTGCCTCAGTGAACACGATACTACCGGTCACATTCAGCGATACTAGGTGTGCTATAGCAGATCTAGTTTCACCACTGACGTAGGCGCAAGCAACAATTGCGATAAAATATAAGAAACGGAAAAACATCGTGAGGTAAAAACAAACGTCTGTTTCAATGTGTAACAAACAAAACAGTTTTGGTTGACTTCAGACGAACGGTAATCTTACAAGTAATGCTCTTATCAATCTAAAATACTGATAAAGATAGTCAGGTATATAATCAGGTACTTACTCTAATTATTTACATGGAAATAAAGTACTGTACATTCTGTACAATCTATCTTGCCATGCCATATTCAGAATTTGAAAATACACACATCAAAAGTGTCTAGGGATTGATCCCTAGACACTTTTGATTTTTTAATTTTTTATAGTTAAAATTGTACTTGAGTACAATTTTAACTATAAAAAATTATCCAATTAATATTAACAAATCTAGTCTTCCAGATTGGCTTCTTAGTTTAATTCATATGTTTAAGTTAACAACTTACCCCTATATTTTGTAAAAATTAAGAAAAATTGCAATTTTTGCAAATTATGGGAAATTGTCGTCAATTAAATGGCAAAAAAGGCAAAAATGAGGATCTTTTAAATTTTTATTGCAAAGATAAGAAAAGTTAATAATCTGTGTTTGCACCATTGACACGAGTCACACTATCAAAGCGATTTGGCATGCTTAAAATCAGTTCATCAAAATCACTTTGACGAATAGCCGCCCACGTAAACGTGAAAGATCTAACAAGTCAAAAAGTTGTTGTGGGGTACGCACAGCATACATACTCAGCAGAGCTCTTCTTTGGAACATATCACATGCATGCTCAATTGTATTGAGGTCTGACGATTGAGCAGGCCACGGCAGAACGTTGATGTGAGCATCGGCAAGAGTGCGTGTTACGACTCTAGCCGTGTGAACGTGCATTGTCGTGCATTAGTCGAAACGAATCACCCAACCGGCTTCGCAAGAGATGATTACGTATGACACAATCGTCTCCGCATAAATCTGAGCATTAAGGTTATCGTACCATGACCGTCATGATGTTGGCTACGAGGCTTCACAGCTCTTCAGGCTTGCTGATAAGCGACCAAACCATCCGAAATCGTTTACGTGAAGTGGGTCTGCACTCCCGAAGGCCGCTGGGAGTTCTACCTATAGCTCCCTGCAATCGTAGGGCCCGTTTACAACGGGCTCGCGAACACAGAGATTGGGAGGAAGAAGACTGGCATTGTGTTTGCTTTTCCGATGAATCTCGTTTCGGTATGAGGCCGGATACAAGACGTACACGAGTTTGGTGGACCTCTGGACGTCAAGAACGTTTGAAATTTTGTCAGGAAGTTCATTCATATGGAGGGGAAACAATAATGGTTTGGGCCGGTATTTGGATCGATGGAAGAACCGATCTCATTTGGATTAGGGGCAACCTCAATCTACGAATCCGTCGAGCAGTATTTTGGATGTACCGGTCCTGTCTGCGAGTGGTTATGCAAGATCGTCCTCCATGTCGCTCGGCCAAGCTGCCCGTGATACGATAGCGTGTCCAAAGGCGGCTTATGACGCTCTGTGTAGTGCGACAAGAGCGACAATCACAGTAGGTTGTCTGGAACCAGCTTACAACATTCCGACGGCTCTCATCATCTTTTCTCGTGTCAAATGATGTCGTCGCTCCATATCGATGCAATTTTTTTTAGTTCCGATGCAGAAATTGTAATGGTTTTGTAAAAACGCTATTACACACTTTTATAGGAATCCTGATTGACAATTGATTTTCTATTTTTAATCAAAATATAAAGAAAATTCTTTATTCAAATACTGAAATTCACTAAAAAGAATCAATAACGATCCAAAAAAGTTAGAATAATGATTCTCAATTGCGGCGATACTCTAAAACGTACTTGATCCCTAGACACTTTTGATGTGTGTATTATGAGGAATGGCGACACATTTTTAATCGTAGGACCTATTACCTAGACTCTGTATAGTAGTGTAATAGCAAACAAGACAACGAATTAAGAATGATACTTAATTCGTTGAAACAAGAAGAATCTTTTGCCAACAACCCGGAATTAGAGGCAGAATTAAAATCGTTGCGCGACTGAAGATTTTTGCAGCCCTGTGCAGAGTACGGATTGGTGAAATGTAACATGAAAATGTAACACACTTTGAAACCAATGCGCCTGTTATTGTGATTCATTTCATGTTGAAAAGCATAAATTTGGCCACTCGCCCTGTCGATGTCGGTACCTACATGAGTACTAAATACTTGCACGTGCATAGTCGATAAGATAATAATGTACTTATCTAATTCATTTTTTTTGTTAACATTTTCCATCCTTATCTTCAAAAATATTACGTAGGTAGTTAAAATGCAGATGCTTTATATTATGGATACGTATATGTACGTAACTACGAGCGGGGCTCCAGTCTCGGGCGGGGCTCCAGTCCTGAGAGAGCTAGCGAGTCTCTTCAACTCCGTCATCCAAGAGGGTATAACGTCCGAGGCATGGAACAGAGGTGCGGTGGTTCTGTTCTTCAAAAAAGGTGACAAAACCCTACTGAAGAACTATAGGCCCATCTCACTTCTGTGCCACGTATACAAGCTGTTCTCGAGGGTCATTACGAACCGTCTCGTTATGAGACTTGACGAATTCCAGCCACCAGAAAAAAGCCGGTTTTCGAAAAGGCTTCGGTACCGTAGGCCACATCCATACTGTTCGGCAAATTGTACAGAAGACCGAGGAGTACAACCAGCCGCTGTGTATTGCATTTGTGGACTACGAGATAGCCTTCGACTCCATCGAAATATGGGCATTTCTAGCCTCTGCAACGATGTCAAATTGACTAGCACACTGCCACGATGACTGTCCAGATCCAAGATCAGAAAACCAGCCCCATCCAACTGCTCAAAGGGGTGAGACAGGGGGATGTGATAACTCCGAAACTGTTTACCAATGCATTGGAGGACGTCTTCAAGATGCTGGACTGTACTGGACAGGGTATCAACGTGAACGGCGAGTACATCTCACACCTTCGCTTTTCCGATGACATCGTCATAATGACAGAGACGCTGGAACAATTAGACCAGATGCTGTACAGCCTAAATGGAGCTTCTCGTCGGGTTAGCAGCCTCGGCATGAATTTGGACAAGGCAAAATTCATGTACAATTCACACATCTTGCCGAGACCAATCTGCATCGAAGGGTCGCTTCTCAAAGTTGTGAAGGAGTGTGTCTATCTAGGGCAATTAATCCAGCTCGGTAGACACAACTTTGAGAAAGAAGCCGACTGAAGGATCCAGTTGGGTTGGGAACCAGTGCGTCCTGCCCGTTATGACATACGATGCCGAAACGTGGACACTGACAGTTGGGCTGGTCCACAAATTCAAGGTCGCTCAGTGCACTATGGAGCGGGCTATGTATGCTTGGAGTTTCTTTGAAGGATAAAATCAGGAATGAAGTTATCCGGAAAAGAACCGGAGTAACCGACATAGCCTGCAGAGTAAGCAAACTGAAGTGGCAGTGGGCTGGCCATGTTAGTCGAAGGACCGATGGCCGGTGAAGTAAACGAGTCCTGGAGTGGAGACCACGTATCGGCAAACGTAGTGTGGGACGCCCCCCAGCTAGATGGACCGACAACCTTAAGAAGGTGGCTGGGACAGACTGGATGCGGAAGGCAGCGGTCAGGTGGTGGCGCAGCCTGGGAGAGGCCTATGTCCAGCAGTGGACTGCGATGGGCTGAGTTGATTGATTGACATAACTACGTACTGCTTTATTAATATCTATGTCTGAGCTATATCTAGCTAACTAGCATAGCACAGCTCATACCCTGGGAACGACTATTTCATAAATATTCATGCCACTGTCGTCACCAACACCACCACGACGGCGAGGAAGAGGATGGCCACCAGCGGGCTTGGGACCTCGAGGCCAACAGGCCGCGAACAGGGTCCCCGCTGCCGGTGGAAATGTGTCGCGCATGCGATGGACTCAGTCCATTAATGAAAATGTGATGCGCGCATATTATAGGGCTACAGAGGGAGGAATTAACCTTACAGCGTACCGAGGACGGATGCTCTCTCTTTTTCAGGTGCTTGAACCTGCCGTCAACGTCTCGGCCCAACGATTGTCGGATCAGGTGCGCGTCATTCAACACAACCATAGATTGGATAACGCTACACTTGATCGACTGCGCTCGGAAATGCAGAGTAGCTCTGCTAGTAACCCTCCCCCATCCCAGAATGTTATGCAAGCGCCTGTGGAAGTTCCACTGCGGACAAACCAGCATGATGAGGAGGAGGACGCCAGAGCTATATCTGCAGATAACCTGTGTAATTTGGAATTAAGGAGTGCTCTGGAGGATGCGATCCGTGAGTACCGATTCACGTCACCTGACCTTAGACCACGGCTACCACGTTTGCCCTTGAATAAAAAAAACAGAGCACTGGTGTGTGCCCTGGATGCGCTGTTACCAAATTTTATTGAAAGCAGCGCAGATCTTTGCGATATACACTCCATCTTGTATTGCACGGCTGTTGCGGCATGCCGTATAGCTCGTGTCAAATTTCCAAACACTGACCGAGCTATACGGCCGAAACCCGCCGCACCAGCCTGGCAGTGCAGGATTGAGCGTCGTATTAATGAGGCCAGGGTACTCATCGGGAAGCTCACCTGCTTCCGGGAGGGCAATACACGCCCAAGGGTGATGCGCTTTGTGAGACGGGCGTTCTCGGGAACTAGTATTAGTCCCCGTGAATATGTGTCCCGTGTCACAGAGCGCATCGACTTCCTGAAGCAGAAAGTTTATGCATGGGCAAACCGTATTCGCCGGTACAGGCGAAGAGTGGATCGGTACACTCAGAACCGCATGTTCCAGAGTGATGAAAGGTGGGTATACAGAGCATGGGAGCGGCCCATTCCTACTCAAGGTGTGACTGACGTGCGTCTACTGGATAATGAGGCCATGAGTGCTTTTTGGCGAAGCATTTGGTCGGTGCCCGTCAGTCACACTGAAGGTGATTGGATGCGTGTTGTTGAGCAGGCGTGTGATTCAATACCAGACATGGAGCCTGTTATAATTAGCCCTCTGGACGTAGCCCGTGCAGTCCGCCCGTTACCTAACTGGAAATCTTCAGGACCGGACGGACTGCACGATTTCTGGATTAAATGGCTACAAAGGTCACACGCCTGCTTAGCCTCGCAATTCCAGTCATCTGCAGTAGAGACTGGGTCGCTGCCACTGTTCTTTACGACAGGAGTTACCCACCTGCTCCATAAATCGGGTAGTACTGCAGAACCTAAAAACTGTAGACCAATTACATGTTTACCGACGGTCTATAAAGTTCTTACATCCATTCTTAGAGCAAAAATTGCACACCACATCGATAGTGGCTCAATTATGTCTGTGTCTCAGAATGGGTGTAGGAACGGGTCTCGCGGTACTAAGGAGCTGCTCCTTATAGACATGACCATAAGCCAACAGGTTCGTAGATTCCGGAAGGATCTGTCGACATGTTGGATAGATTATAAGAAGGCCTATGACTCGGTGCCACATACATGGCTCATTAAGGTGCTGGAGTTGTACAAAATAGACGCAACTCTATGCACCTTCTTGATGTCATGTATGGGGCAGTGGAGGACGGTCCTTCTCCATCCAGGATGTCGACAGATCAGGGGACCAATGAACCGATCAGGATTGAGCGGGGAATATTTCAGGGCGATAGTTTGAGACCGCTTTGGCTTTGCTTAGCTTTGAATTCTCTAAGCACACTGCTGGAGGATTCAGGTGTAGGCTATAGGTTGAGAAGAGGTGGTCAGGTGATATCTCACCTCCTTTATATGGATGACTTGAAACTCTTTGCCCCCAACAATTTGCGACTGATGGAGCTACTGAAAATAACAGAAACCTTCAGTAGCGCCATCAGGATGGAATTTGGTGTGGACAAATGTGCAGTCATGCATGTAAAGCGAGGGGGGATTATGGAATCCGTGGACCCAACTCTCGGATCCCATACACCTTAGATCCCTCTCATCAACCGAAACCTACAAGTATTTGGGTATGTCGGAAGCGTTGGGCATCAATGTTACTGACATGAAGCAATCGTTGAAGGAGCGCTTCTTTGGCCGCCTGTACAAAGTATTTAATACTCTTCTATCAGGCGGAAACAAGGTGCGTACCTTCAACGGTTGGGTCATGCCAGTTTTGATGTACTCTTTCGGCATACTCAAATGGACTCAGACCGAACTCGACGCCCTGGATAGCTTGCAATTGATTGCCTTGATAGATAGCAATGATACTATTACCAGGGTCTCTCCTAGATGATTGATGAAATTTGTCTCTGTGTCTTATACACCGAATAAGGCCAGGAGTGATCCAAGGTTTAATATTATTAAGTTTCTTGTTTGTTGTTATAACAGTAGTGTTACGTAATATTGCTAATTGCACATGTTTTATTAAGTACGATAAAGCAAAATTTGCGTCAGCAGTATTGTAAACTGGGCTAAAGTCAAGATTGCATAAATCATATTCGAGTTTGTTTGTATTTAATTGTGTTTTGGTCTGGGGACAATTCAGCTTAGGCAGCATTAAGTTTAAGGTTAGTAGAACAGCGTGATGGTCAGTAATGGTTGAGTTAGTAACTAACGTAACATACGATAAACTGGATTTAATGATCATATGATCGAGGCAGGAACCGCTATCATGTGTGGGCAAGGTGTGCGCAGGTAGAAAACCATGAAATGAACAGATATTAAGATACTCTTGGGTCCCTGCATCGCAGTTATCAGAGTTTATGTTTATATTTATGTCACCTGTTAGTATGACATTCTTGAATGAGCTCAGGTCTAGAAATATTTGGTTTAAGGCAGCGTTAAAAGAATCCAAGTTTCTAGCGGAAGGGGATCTATACATAGCGACTATTGCTGTAGTTGTACCAATTTTGATGATCAAACAATTACTCATACAGTCTTTAAGAGTAGGTTCTTCCACTGAGACCATTAATGATTCCTTAGAATAGACCACCACACCAGCATTTTGGTTGTTATTTAGCTTGGTATACGATAAGTTGTACCCTGGCATTACTGGGAGGTTATCCTGGCGATCAGATAACCAGCATTCGGTTAGAACCATCACATCACAATCAAAATTAAGTCTACTAAGAAAAACGTTGAAGCTATCGATATTCTTAAAAATACTGCGAATGTTTTGTGTTAGTATGGTTAGTGACTTTTTATAATCGGAAAGATATTGGATGCGGTCCTCAACCTGGCATGCCTTTGCATCAGGCACAAATGTGTAATCTATATCAGTAATTAAATTATTGTCCATACTAGTAAAAGAAGAAATAAACAGTAAGTTAAGTCTAAAATATAACCGAATATGTGGCGCTCTTAGGCGCCTTCATAGTCAACCGAGTTGAGATACCTGTTTTCGGCAGCTTTTTTAGCAGGACACTCCAGGTCTCCCGTCTTGTGGTTGGCTGGTTTTTTGAAGCGCAAACATGTTGCACATCTTGGCGCAACGGCTTTTTTGGGGCAATCCTGAATGGTGTGCCCTTCTTCACCGCAATGTCCACATGTAGGGGAAGCTATCTTGCACGTCTTAGCTGCATGACCGTATGTAAGTACTTACCAAAGATATTTTTTTTTTTGCAGTCCCTCATCAAATACTTGGCAGAAGCACACCGTGGAGCGCATGGCTTCGTGATGGACGAGAATGGCAATCCGGTGGAGCGCGCCACCGTCAAAGTGAAGAGCCGTGACGTCACGTACCACACCACCAAGTACGGAGAGTTCTGGCGCATACTGCTGCCCGGAACCTACAGGATTGATGTAAGAATTACACTCATTATCATAAGTGCAACTAATGTTAAGTAAGGGAATATAAACCCTGACAGAACATACTTATTTGTAAAGTGCTAGTAGATATTAAAACCTAGATCCTTAGTTCCCAAAGTGGTCCAGGTGGACCCCCAGGGGTCCACGGGAGACTCGACGGGGTTCTACGTTGGGGTCTATCTTCACATTTTTTGTCGAGTTTTGGGAATATGGTAGAAATGTAGCTGCAGAGGGTCCACCGGAACCAGCTAAATTTTGAAAGTGGTCTATGAAAAAATAGTCTGGGAACCTCTGACCTAGATGAACCGTTTAAAAAGTTTGTGGAAACTCCGATTTCTCTTTTAAAGAATGACTTACCTACGACCCAAGATGACATTACTCGAAATTGATTTTCATCTGACGTCCACTTCAGCACGTAACACTTCTCAACGCTTACAAATCTAAGCACCATTCAAACTTCTGTCTCTAGGAGTGTAAGTATGTAGGTATAAGCCTCACGTACCTAATTACAGAGTAGTAACAGCCGGAGTGATTGTAATAATAGATACATAGGTGCTTACGGACCTACTCAGTTGTCGTAGATCATGTCTAAATCAGAATCGTAAGCGATTGATCGGAGGCTGACATGTATAATATTTTTGGTTCTAAATATACCCGCTATTTAAACTTAATTTGCTAATTGCCTACGTTCTTCAAGACAGCATGCGAATTGCGATGGTAATAGACTGCCAGTCACGTTTTAGGAAAATAGGTCTACGAGTCTACTCGTACCTAGTTAATGCCTACTTTTGGTGTCTATACCAAAAGTTTCATGTTAATTTGTCCGTTTCCGCTTGCAGGTATCAGCGGAAGGATATCTGCCGCAAGAAGTAGAGTTCATTGTAATAGAAAGTCATCCCACTCTATTGAATGTTACTTTACATTCAGCAAAGGTGAGTACCAACTAAAATGAACTACCTAAACCTACCTTATAAATTCAAGGGACTTAATTGATAAGCAAATAGACTATCAATTTAAATTGTCCCTAAATTCAAATCTCAACTGTAATTTTTTTACAGTCCAATGAAGTGGCTATCACGGCAAGTTGACGTAGTAGGGTGTCAATCTGCTTAACTATAAATCCCTGATTGTACAAGTACACATTATGTCATTATGTTATGAGGAACTCTGGCTCTTGAGATACAACTATCTTTTTACTTAGTTCAGGAGCTAACTGTTCAACTTGATCTTGACCACTGCTTGTACAATCATGTTTAGTGTATGACTAACCTTATGCGTTTTTCTTTGTACAATAAACTTATTGTTTATTTTTTATTATTATTATGTCTTGTTTATACGCCGACGTCTCTCTCCCCACTCAATAACTTCCCATTGTAAAAATATCCTACAATTATTTAATCTGTACATATACCCATCCATAATTCTTGCTTGTTTATAGTTGCACTAATGGTGGCGTGGTTACAATTAGTTTATGTGCCTAGGGTTACATTCTGAAGGCGGCTGGAGCTCTGCCGGCGGCCACTGTGAAGACTACCTCCCTACCTACAGCACCTACCTCAGTTACCTCTGCCCCCTATAACGATGGTGCTATTGTGTTCCCCGAAGACTGATCCCGAATGATTCCTTTATAAATGTGAAAAATTCGCTCACTTTAAATAACTTAGGTACCTACAATGTTTTGTTGTTAGACTTACGCGGTTTGCACAACACCGCTTGCCACCGCGGGGGTTTTTTAATCATCGCCTTTTGTTGTTAGTCTGTTACCGCCTTTTTCTATGGGATTTTCTTGGGTCCCTAAGAGGTACTGCGATACGTAACGTTGGTGTGCAAGCGGAGTAAAGTTGCAAATGAGTTATTAGTCGCGAAATACCTGTAATGTAATCAAATATTGCTCTTATTTTTATAGAGAAGTGTTGTATCATACTTGCCTGCTTAGTATTTAGTGTTATTCCAATTACATAAGTACAAATGTGTGTGTATTATTGTGTGTCATTGGAAAGTACCTACATTATAATTAATTATCCATATTAACGTTGTACATAAATCTTTTCCCTTATATAGTTTTTTAGATTTCTTGAGCACGGTGAGTAACTTGAAAAATATACTTTAGCTTTAACTAACATTGCAGAACATAGTTTTTAAAATGCGTAACTATTTTACCTTGCAAATACAAAATAATTGATCGAATGACTACGTAATTATTTAGCATCCTCTAATGATATTATGCAATCGGGGAATGAAAAGGTTAAGCACATTAATGCAAATTTTAACGACTTGTGGAATGTATGCTTGCTATGCTTGAAAGAAATGTGTTTAAAAATTGGGTAAACATTTCCTTCCGCGAGCGTTCATTTCTATAATAAACAGTGCTTGCTTGTAAGTTTTAACCTCTAATATGATTGTGATAGATTAAAGCGCAGGCCACACTGGGAACGTAGCGAAACGAAACTAAGTTCGTTTCGCTACGTTCCGCCACTTTTCATACTTCGGTTCACACTGCGCACTAAGCGAAACGAAAACGGAAGTATGAAAAGACGCGGAACGAACTTAGCTTCGTTTCGCATCGTTTCCAGTGTGGCCTGCGTTTTACACATACATAAGTCAGTGGTATAACGTGTAACCTTGTGGTATTGCAGCGCATAGATGGCGGGCCATACTACCGGCCGGTGGCGCTGCCCCCGCGCGCCCCGCTGTCCCCGTCCGCCCCACCCGGTATCTTCGCCTCTCTCACCAACTCCTTCAACAGCATCGTCTCTAACATCTTCGGATAAACTTAAAGAATAAACTAATCGAGCAAGCGCCGATTATGAAGTGTTAAACCAATCGGTGGTCTGGGGCCAAAGAGATGATGATATTCGTCCTATAAACCCCATCTCCTTGGCACTGGAATGCAGATGGTTCTTAACAAGACATAATACGGGCACAAACTCGTGTTCTCTGGAAGGGCACGGATTGACGTAGCTGTACAATCAAATACTTATGAGTAGATAATAAATACAGGGATATTCCACAAGTGTTAATTTTACAATTTTTAGTAGATACATTACTTCCATTGAAAAAAAAAATCTGTGTAATAGACGCAGAAATGAAAATAAGTTTACTGAGATTCTGAAATTTTCTAAAATAAAAATGAACACTCATAAAATATTAAATGAAACTCATCATCTGCCTAGCCTTTTCCCAACTATGTTGGGGTCGGCTTCCAGTCTAACCGGACGCAGCTGAATATTTTACATGGTGCGACTACCTATATTAAATAAAACTATTTCATTAAAATTTTGATCAATCATTCATATTTTCAGCTACTTACTAAGACTAATTTATCAGTTGGTACTCAATAATACTATAAGTAAATATTTATTAAACTATTACTTGATTAAGTAAATGTTTAAAGATACTGTTGTGTTCATCGGATAAAAATGAAAGTTAGTCTATTATTTAATGGATAATCGGCCACGCAGCAAAGTAGTTGTATTGTAAGATAAAAAAACATATACTTCCGCATTTATACTCGTAAGTAAAAAGTATACTCAAATTATACCAAATTATGCAGTAATGCCAATAGTAAGTATCGCAGGTCTCTCGACCCCAAAAAGCAAAGATCTCTTACAAAAAGATCAAAATATTTTTAAGGAGTTTGTAAATATACATTAGTGGATAAGATTAGATGCTTTAACGTTAAAATAAAAACTAATTTATTAAATACAAGTGTTGTTTATTTGTTTTTTTCCCTCACATTATAACATAAGAGTCTTTTAAAAAAGGCCGATTACCTAGCATTGTTAAAAATTCCCACAAGTTTAAGTAAACATTAACATACCTACATAAACATACAGGTTGGATTTTTGAGATGGGCAGTAAGGACAGGTACCTCAATCGTTGTCACTACAAGAAAACAGTCTTAGGAGACTATCCTTAACTTTTTGATACATTTTGATCTGCATTCAAAGATTTTGAAAAAAATGTACAGTCAGTAAGAAAATGGGCAGTTTTCACAAAAACTTTTTTTGGTGCCAATCGATCCTGTTTCTTATAATGATCGAAAAACTCTATCGAACCAACTGAGGTTTGACTACTAGAAAAGTCAGAATTCGCAAAAAAACTTTTTCCTTACTATGGTACGAAAGAAACTACAACTTACTTTTTTATGATGGACAGACTAGCCGAAAAGAAACAAAATATTTAAACTTCCAATGAGTACGCGTTATAATTTTATTTGCTTTAAGAACAAGATAGTTTGTTGCTTGTGGTTCCCGACGTTCTGAGAAAAAATTAACTCAAATAATTTAGAAATTTCAGACTTCTAAGGCAACCGTTAAAAAAGATTGTCCGCTACAAAAGTCTGAGATAGCAAAAAATCTTTGTATGGGAAAAGTTTCTTCAATAGCAACATGCTGAATTTTGTTCTCAAATAAAATAAAATTATAACTCGTAGGTATTCATTCGAAATTAGTTTGCAATATTTTTTTCTTACTTTATTTTCGGCCAGTCTATCATCGTAAAACAGTTGCGAGTCTTACGAAATCTATGGAAAACGTTTTTTGCGATTTCTGACTTTTCCAGTACTTAACCTCAGTTGACCCTCAAGAGTTTTTTGATCCATAGAAGAAACAGGATCGATTGGCATCAAAAAAGTTTTTGTGAAAACTGCCCATTTTCTTGCTGACCGTGCTTACATTTTTATCAAAATCTGTGAATGCAGATCAAAATGTCTCAAAACACTAAGGACTGTCCTAAGACCGTTTTCTTGTAGCGAAAACGGTTAAGGTACCTGTCTTTACTGCCGCATCTCAAAAATCCACCATGTATTAACACCAAATAAACATACTTAGGCCCACTTGCGCGTTTAGTCGGGTTAAATTAATAAATGTAGTTTGTAAACTCCGAGTTAAGTAACTAACATTTTAACTCTTATTACGCGTTGCGCCACTAAAAAGTAACACCGGGTAAGATAACCTGACAATAGTGTTTTTTGAGTTGGGATCATTGCAGTTCAATCGACGAATCATAAAATAGAATTGCAATGTCTGTGCCCTGATACGTAATCCGACCAAAAATGAATGAACGAACAATTAACGGAAATTGTATACCCATCTATTTTAGACTACATTACGTTACGTAATACTTTCCTGTCTTTTAGTCGTATTGTATTTGGTTTCCATGGAGATTTTGTTTATTGATTGGCGAATACGTCAGATAAGGAAAAATATGTTTTAAGTTTTTTATAATTTGTATTTATTTTTATATGGGTTCATGAATATATTGCCTGCTGATATATTACCGAATTTTCACATATTAAAACGTCGAAAAATATAAAATACAAAATAAGTTATCAGCGGTACCTCATAATATCAATTTATTTTATCATTACTAACCCTAACCCAGAGTTTACTCTCCCACACCGGTGGGTAAAATATTTAAAAGTTTAATCCTAGGTTTACCTCTAACTCTTTCTGTTTTTTTTATTTGACTAACCCTGAGTTAGCTGTTAACTCCCGAGTTATTTAGGATAACCCATGAACGTGCAAGTGGGCCTTAATGAAACATTACAACACATTAATGACGCTGATGACTTGTTTACACCACCTCGGCCGCAGTAACATAACACTACACTGAGTTCAATGACACAAGTTAATGGATCACACTCAAAAGTATATTAGCAAGATTCATAGACCGTACTTTGGCTTTGCTTTGCTAAGTAAGCGATTCATATGAATATGAAAATTGGTTTTATAAAAATAAAGATCATATTCGTATGGGACGCTTACTTAGGACGGATTTTATCAAACTTTAATATCTAGTATACGGGTTATCCTGCGAATCAATTTTGAATTTATGACAGTATTTAAAAACAAAAACTGTCAGACGTCAAATTTATTCCACGAATAAAAGATACCTATCTGACTTTGATAAAATAAGCCCTTAGCAAAGTAAAGTCAAAGAGCTGTCCATGAGCCAGTTTCTCGAACGAAAAATATCGCAAAATTAATGTAACGAATTGTCAAGCGCGCGTAAACTGCTGTGATTGGCTGAATGATTTATCAACAGCCAATCGCATCACTTGACTTGCGTTTAATTTTGACGCGTCGATAATTTTCGTTCCAGAGATTGGGCGATTGACTCTTGCCCTAATCCTCCGTTGCATCGACTTTGACTTGGTCCCTGGCGACTTGAAAGGCTGCGATGAGCGCCGCGAGCTCGATACGTTCACTACAACCTGATGCCAGGCGCGCCTCGGCGTCCGCCATCTTTATGAGCAACGATATCAGAACATCGGGAGGAAGTTTCACTGTAACGCAAAAATTTCCATAATAAATGGTCTATTTATTTTGAAACAATTAGGTTTTCGTAACTTTAAGGCAGGACTTTACGAGCAAATTTGAATGACGTAAAACCATTAGTCATTGCAATGTTAATCTTATCTCATTGTGATAAAGTATAAATTGGAATGATTGCCGTGAGTTCGATAAAACTCTGGGTTATCATTATACTTTATACTTTACCTTCCCGAGATAAGAGTGACATTGCAATGGTTTTACGTCGATCGTTTCTGTCCTCATTTAATAGAACAGTTGTATTGGGCGTCAGCTCTTAGCTTTTCTTAAATTAAGTAAACACACATAAAAGCGATCTACGCCCTAATTATATACAGGGTGTGTTATATATGTGGCCTCTTTGATTCGAAATGGATTCCAATTACATTTATTTCTTTATGTCTTGTCATCCTGTTTGTCACTGTCACATAAAATAAAATATTGAAAACTATAAAATGAATTTAGTTATAATAATAAAAGATATATAACATTGGCGACGATGGAGGCAGAACTGGCGCGACTTACTCGCCTGCGCGCAACTATACGCGGCCAGCTTACAAGGTTCGAACGTACACTGGAACAACTACAAAATCCTTCGGATTACGAAGTAAGTTCACGTCTGACAAGTCTAACAAATTATGAACAAAAATTTGAAAAATTACAAAACGAAATCGAGTTGCTAACAGATGACGTGGAAGCAGAAATTGAGCAACGACATTCTACAGAAGAGCACGTATTACAGTTAAAGCTAAAGCTGCATGGCTTACGCCCTACACCACCGACCGCACCGTCGACTTACGTCACGGCTTCACTTGATAGCACACCGGTAACTACACCAAGAATTAACTTCCAACCTTTACAGGAACGAGAAAGTTTCAATAACTTCGTTCAGAGATTGAAAACCTACATGAATCTAAATAATTGTCACAATCCACAAATCCAGACCCTCACGCTGCTTAGTTTATTACCACCGGAATTACACCAAAAAGCTTATGACTTGTGCGCACCGAACGATCCTTGTGAACTAGAATTTGGCAGCTTGGTTCAAATATTACAACACTACATAGATCCAAAACCGAGTATTTGGGCTCGTCAACATAAATTTATTTCGCGACTGCAAGGTTCTGACGAGACAGTCATGTCATACTCGGCAGACTTGAAACATTTAGCTCAAGATTGTGAGTTCACGTGCAATAACTGTAAGAAGTCAATCTGTGATAATTTTCTTACCATACAATTTATAAGAGGATTAAATGACACCGATATTCGAACCAGAATACTACAGGAAACAATGGTGACCGAATTTTCTGACTTAATTAATAAAGCAACCACGATTGAACTAGCAAAATTTGACAGCAGATTTATGTCACCAGCACTCTCTTCGAACCAAGGGCAAGTCAGGAAAACTGTTCAAACTGACCCCAAACACCGCAGTCAAAAGCAAGAGTATAAACCTTTAACGATTAAGGACTTACGAGGCAAATGCTTTCGTTGTGGAAGTAAGGAACATCAAGCTAACAAATGTCACAGCATCAAGGATACTTGCAGCAAGTGCAAACGGGTAGGTCACCTTGCTCGCGTTTGCTTACAAACAACACCTGGGAACAACCAACTGGAGCCTGAACACGTGGAGGTGCAGGACATGGACAATTCTTCTGATACAGTCGATGACACCACCCCCTGGGATATGAATTTAATACGATCTAACAACACAGACAAATTTATGATAAATGTACGTATTAATGGATCGAAACTGAAAATGGAAGTAGATACAGGAGCTGCTCTGTCTTCTATATCTCACAAAGATTTTAAAACATTACACACTGGATGCAAGATTTACAAAACTAACATCACGATGAGAACATATACAGGAGAAATCTTCGCACCACTCGGAGTAGCCTACGTTACATGTAAATACAATGACCAAACACTTGAGGGAAAATTATACATTATCAAACAAGATGTTAATCGTTTCTTCGGTCGAGCATGGATACGAGCAATCAACTTGGATCTAGCTAATATAAACGTAGTTAATGCTAAAGAACATCCAAAACTGGATAAGCTACTTTCTGAATACTCGAAGGTATTTGATGGCTCCCTTGGTTGCATACCTGATTACAAAGCCCATTTGACCCTAAAGGAAGAAGTGTCACCAATTTTTGTGAAGCCTAGACGTATACCATATGCTCTTAAAAGTAAAGTTGATGATGAAATAGCGCGACTGTGCGAACAAGGGGTAATTACAAAAGTTGATAGCTCTGAGTGGGGAACACCAGTGGTTCCTATTGTCAAACCGAATGGCAGTATACGCTTGTGTGCGGATTATAAAGTCACCTTAAATAAGTGATAAGGGATGAACAATACCCTATTCCGATCATAGAGGACATTCTGGTAGAGATGAACGGAGGTCAAATATTTTGCACACTTGATATCAGTCAAGCTTACCTAAACATGATGATGGACGAGGAGAGCGCTATGATGCAAACATTAAGCACACACAAGGGCACATTTAAAGTAAATAGACTAATGTTTGGCGTCAAGGTTGCCCCGAATTTGTGGCAAAAATTTATGGATCGTTTGCTTCAAGGAGTAGCTGGAGTGAAATGCTTTTTCGATGATATAATAATTCAAGGACATTCAGAAGAACAACTTCTTTCGAGACTACGCTTGGTATTACAAAAATTACAAGAAAAAAATTTGAGACTTAATAAGGATAAATGTCATTTCTTTCAAGAGAGAATTGAATACTTAGGTCATAGCATTGATAAAAATGGACTGCACAAAAATAGAAACAAGGTGAACGCTATTCTGGATACAAAACGTCCCAGCAACATCAACGAACTGCGGACATTTCTAGGAATGGCTAATTATTACAATAAGTTCATACCAAATTTAGCTTCAATATCCAGCCCTCTTAATAACCTACTCAAGAAGGACATTAAATACGAATGGACGCACAAATGTAATGAGTTTCAAGAAAATTAAACAGGAAATCCTCAGTGAAAGAGTTTTAACGCATTTTGATCCAGAGAAACCCTTGGTTCTCGCTACAGATGCTTCACCTTTTGGACTTGGAGCAGTTCTATCGCATCGATTATCGGATGGTTCTGATCGGCCTATTGCTTTTGCATCACGATCATTGACGAGTAGTGAAAAAAAATACAGTCAGATAGACAAAGAAGCGACGTCCTTATTCTGGGGATTAAAGAAATTTTTTCACTACTGCTACGGAAGAAAATTCATACTTATTACAGACCATAAACCATTAACTACGATCTTCAATCCACACAAAACTTTGCCGGCGATGAGCACAATGAGGCTCTTTCACTATGCACATTTTCTATCTGGTTTTGACTACACTATTGAATACAGAACATCAGATGATCATAGTAATGCAGATTATCTATCAAGATTTCCGGTAGATACAGTAGCAATTAACATAATTGACGTACATTGCGCGTTTCAGTTAAATCAGATGAACACAATTGCCGTCGATCGTATAAAAATTGCTGAAAAGACCCAACTCGATGATGAATACAACCAATTGTTGGTAGCTTTAAAAAATGGTAACTCAGTGAGAAGATATGGCTACAATGACAACGAACTGACGTTACAAGACGGTTGCATTATTAAAGGAACACGAGTGATGATTCCGGCAACCCTGAGACAACAAGTGTTACAAGAACTACATACAGGACATCTTGGGATAGTAAAAATGAAATTACTGGCGCGTGGATACGTATTCTGGAGAAATTTGGATCAAGACATAGAAGACATAGTTAAAAGCTGTCGAGAATGTCGATTAAAGCAAAATCAACCTGCAAGCGCAGTACTGCATTATTGGGACTCACCATCAGGCCCATGGCAAAGAATCCATGTCGATTTTGCTGATCCGATTAAGGGTTATTCCTTATTTATAATAGTGGATGCTTTTACAAAATGGGTGGAAATTATAGAAACGAAAACAACCACAAGCTCATGGTGTATCCGCCAACTTAAAGAACTTTTCGTGACATTTGGATTCCCGCTTACTTTAGTATCAGACAACGGTCGACAATTTGTTTCAAATGAATTTGAATCATTTCTCAGAGAAAGCGGGGTTGTTCACAAAACTACAGCCCCATACCATCCGGCCACGAATGGACAGGCGGAGCGATACGTACAAACAATTAAAAAGGCAATACATAGCATCAGCGCAGAGCCAGGCTCTCTACAGGTCAAACTGTTGGGTATTAAGGAACGCCTACGGAGGACGCCAAGTAGCAGCACAAATAAAAGTCCATATGAGCTCATGTTTGGCAGGGAGATAAGAAACACCCTAAGTGTTCATTTTAAGGCGAGGATGAGGGATGAAACACGCCCGCCGACTGATGAGGCAACGGTACGCTCATTTACTGTTGGACAGAGAGTGCAAATACGCAGCTACACAAACGACCAAATTAAATGGGAATTCGGAACCGTTTTACAGATATTAGGCCAATTGCACTATCAAATAGAAACTGATTCTGGTCAGATTTGCAAAAGACATGTTGATCAGATGTTGGGTACCTTAATACCAAGGGAGGAACAGTAAAACCGAAACACTCTTTGGAACTTAACAACTTGACGATTTGGGACGGAGGTGTTATATATGTGGCCTCTTTGATTCGAAATGGATTCCAATTACATTTATTTCTTTATGTCTTGTCATCCTGTTTGTCAAGATATATAACAGGGTGCATAAGAAAGGTGTGGTCAAATTTAAGGGCGTGGTACAGACTATCCAACTGAACAACTTTCCCCATGGGACCACCATCGTAATCGAGAAAAAAATATCAGCCGTTCCATACACTAAGGTCAAGTAGGTATTGAAGCTTTGTACGGGGTAGCTGATAATTTTTTCTCGGCGTAATTATAGAGCAAAGCAAAAGTAGATAAATAGTAAGCCGCGCAGAAAGTCTTTATACGGAATTACTATGTCCATTATGGTGAACACTGAAAGTGTCATTAAAGAATACAATCTCCTTGAAAACACTAAGGGGTTTATTTATAAACGTTGTTAAAGCTACGGTTTCCTAGAAGAGCGGTGGCCGCCACATAACGATGAGTGATGGCTGTCATGAAAATGATGGCAGCGGCAAAGATTAAAATCGTTAGATTGGCCCTACCGCGTCAAAAGATAGTCGCGTTTCTGTTTCGTTTTGACACCTCTGACACGGAATGACGCAGTTTACCTGACTTGATTGTTATGGAAACGCTATTTAATCATGTGTGAGCTCCCTCTACTTATTACGGACACTTTTTCGCGTGACTAAGTACGGAGAGGGCAAATCTAGCGATTTAAACCTTTGGGCAGCGGGTTTGACTTTACGGTGTCAAAAACGCTCTCTAGGAAAACACACCAACTTACTTACATAAATAACGTTTAATGATGTCATTTACCGGTAAATTACGGACACTTGTGGCGAACACCGCTCTTCTAGGAAACCGTAGCTTAAGCGTTAAGTAATGATTAGCGGCTGCTTAACCATACATTTATTGACGTTTAAAAGTGTTTCAACTTTAAGTAACGTTTATAAATAAAAGCGTAAATCCCTATGCAGTATACTATAGACAGGACAATGTAAAGAAAGTGTTTGCCAAGTAGCTACCTCTTTGTATGATCGTGTGAACTTCAGTTAAAATGTCGCCGAGTGCCAACCCTTTTGCAAGTTTGAGATCTTGAATGTCTGTGTGATGTTGATAAGGAGATAATATTTTGTGCTTATAGTATTTACTTAGGAGCAGATTTCCTCAACGTCAGATATCATTGTCACAACAACAATAAGTTGGAACATCTGTCTGAAATTCAAATGTCTGGTGTTGAAAAAATCATAAGGTGCTTAATCTTTTTATACCGCGACTGTGCGCGGTCTCCTCAGGTAAGTAAAAAAAAAATAAACAAGACAGATATGATTATTCAAGCTCATTGAAGCTAACAATTGTTAAAAAGGATACGCTTGAAGCACACAGCGAAGTCGTTTTCATTGAGCAGCCAGTTGAGTATGTTGTTGATATCGGAGCGCAGCGGGTGTCCCACGCATGTGTACACGTTATCTTCAGTGACGTCACGGTACGCCAACCACGTGCTCTGCAAGGTGTTCAGTACCTTCCGCATGTCGCCGCCCGACAGAGCCAGCAGGGCTTTGATACCATCTTCGGATATCTTTACACTGTAAATCAAGATTATTTTCTTGGGTTATATTCTAGGACTTTTTTTTTTTTTTTTGTAGATGGGAAATCATCAAATGACTTCTCCCGCTCTGGGCGGAGCGGGACGGCGTGTCAGACTTTTACTGACTAAAACCCACCCGTGTTCCTTCTGTTGCCTGTGCCGGGGCCACGGTAACTCTTTCGAACATCCCGCAACCCCGGCTGGATATTCTAGGACTTGAAGTTCAGATTTCGTCAAGAGATATTTCTCCTGATATAAAAGCAAACTTGCAATCTGCCTCTGACCAAACAACCGATTGCTGGAGAGAGCATTAAACAATCCATCCTGAATAACTGATGTTCTGTTGATGGTGAAGACTCCGAGTTGACTCAGATGCTATACGATCTTAGCACGGCAGGACTTCAGATGAATATGTCAAAGACCAAGTTGACGACGAACAGCGCGCATCGTAGGATCACTGTGGCGGGTTGGGAGGTTGAATACGTTGATGAGTATTTCTTATCTTGTTCAAATAGTCTCTTTCCAGGTAAGACAAAACAAAGTTGCAAGACGCATTGAAAATGTCTGGAAGGGCTATTGGGCCATGAAAGATCTAATGAAGGTTGATCTGCCTTTGTCCCTTAAGATTAGACTCATTGACGTGTGCATTCTGCCCATCCTCACATATGGTTCTTCTCAAACAGGGTCTTTTTTTCAAATCGACAGAGGTCCGCGCTCGGAGTTTGCCAGAGGGCTATGGAACGGAGTATTCTGGGTATCAAACTAACAGACCGGGTTAGGAATACGACCATCCGTTCCATCACAAACATAATTGATGTCACTCGGAAATGCCACGCTAAAATGGAATTGGGCTGGACACATCTGCCGCATGTCAGACGACCAATGGGCCAAACTTACGACCCAATGGGTCCCTCTTAATGGCAAGCGACATCGCGACAGGCCCAGACAGAGATGGCGGGATGAGCTGGACTCCTTCAAAAAGAACTGGTCCTTAGCAGCTTTAAACAAAGAGAAGTGGAAAGAGAATAGAGGCCTTTGCTTTGCAGTGGAACATTACAGGCTTTTAGTAATAATAATAATGTTGATGGTGATTTTCACCTCTGTTCTTTCACTAATTTTACTTTCGGAAGATACATTCATGTTACAGATATTATAAAAAAGTGAACGTACCCTTCGGCAGTGGCGACTTCCCGTAGTCGCGGTACTATCTGAGTCTGTTGCAGCGGTGCAAAGCGGAATCGCGTACATCTGGACTGCAGCGCTGGTATTATTTTGCCCAGATAGTTGCAAATTATGCAAAACCTCACATTTTCCGTATACTTTTCTATAACTGAAACAAACATTTTGAGAAAGAAATTAATATATTTATCTAAATAGTGATGTAGAAAAACGAAGAATGTTTTAAATTATACATTTATGATTTATCAGGTAGGTACAATACGACACACCTTAGATGTAGCATGAATTTGAAAATTTGCATTAATTCATTTCCATTTTACGAATATATTTGGTGATATGACTTTATAAGTTATTGCGTTTGCGTAAAGGTAATTTTCGCCTAAAGCAGTAATAGATTGGTGATTTCGAAGGCGCACTCAGTTCGGATAATGATCGGTTTTACGAATTTTGCCGATGCCACATCTAAGTTGTGTCGTACTGTACGTGGCATGTTAATCCATATCCATACTTAATATTATAAATGCAATAGTAACTCTGTCTCTCTATCTGTTACTTTTTCATGCTTTAACGGTTAAAGGGATTTGGATGAATTTGGCACACAGGTAGACCATGATCTGAGTTAGGACATAGGATACGTTTTATATCGTCAGTGCGTTTCCATGGGATAATCTGATCTCCAAACGGGCGAGGCCGCGGGCAAAAGCTACTAATAAATAAAACTGAGAAGTGAGTGAGACAGACTGTTTATTATTGTACGCTACATATAGCCGACGATGCTTTTCGCTGTTCTCTCCTCAGAGCTTTTCTATTCATGATAAGTGATTGCATAGGTTCCGACTGTGGCGAGGGCGCGTGGCCGTTCAGTTGTGGGTCCTTGGGCACCACAGACCGACCGTCCACGATGGCCGGCGGCAAGCGATGCACCTTCACCCCCAACACGCGGGCCACTAGGCTTGTGAAAGCGTTGCTCACCTGAAATTAGACACATTGTTCACACAATCATATCAACACATTCATTTATACAATCAGGGCAATAATATTGTTAAACAGACACACAATGTAAGGAGAATGCAAAGAATGGATTTTTTTTTTTAATAAATTTAAATTATAGGGTCTCCTATGGGTATCCTACTTCTATCCGAGTAAGGGCTCCCATACAAAACTGCGAATTCGCATCGTATCGCAGTTTTCATACAAATCCATAGACATAAATAAAATTGAAGTGTCTGTTTGTAATGTTAAAATAACAGCTTTTTGCTAAATGCATATGAAAGTTTATACGGTACTTACAACAAAAAAACAATTTTCAAAATGTTTGTCTATCTGTCCGTCGGTCTGTCTGTCTGTTTGTTTGTTCCAGCTAATATCCGAAACACCTGGACCGATTTTGACGACTTTCACTGGCAGATAGCTGTTGTTACAAAGAGTCACTTAGGCTACTTTTATTTTAGAAAAAGAATTAGGGTTCCGCGCAAAAAAAATTAAAGCACTAATCTCTGGAACTACCAGTCGAATTTAAAAAAATATTTTCTGCATTTGGTAGCCCAATTCTCGAGGATGATTAGAGTCTATTTATCACGTTACAGCCCTTAGGAGCCGAGCAAAAAGAAAAAAAAAAAGAAAGAACTCTATACTCCATTTGAAATAAGATTAGAAATTTAAATAAATCTTTTTTACAGTCCGTTCAACCGATTTTGACATCTATTCCGTAGGCATAAGGATGGCATTAAAATCAAAAACATGGTTACAATACCAACTGTTTACTGCAGCTGCCATATTCATGACGCCAACGCAATAGAAGTCAAAATCGGTTGAACGGACTGTAAAAAAGGTTTAGTTAAATTTCTAATCTTATTTCAAATGGATAAGTGAAAACGAAGTAATTAAGTACGGGCGGGCAGGGCGATGCAACGCGGGGGACGAGCGAGTTTTATTAAAATGTGGCTGTTATTTTAGTGTATTGTGTACCTTACCTTACGACTTCCACGCAACGAAGTCGCGTTAATTCAGTTTCAACGGGCGGTGGGCCTCCAGCCACTAAGAAGCTGAGCTAAAGTGTTGCAGTTGCAACACTTTTCTAAGTACAGATACTTTATGTTTCTAGTAAATTTGCAAAACAACCCATTTCGTTTCAAGAAAAGGTACTTACCATCTCCCCTGTTCTTGCTGATCCCTTGAAGTTCTCCAACAAATGTTCAGACGCAAATTTTTGTACACAAGACAGTCTCACTGCCCTCTGGTGTTCCAAATCAGACTTATTGCCAAACAGAGCCATCAAGGGTTTCTTTAATTCATTTTCGAATATCTCCTTCACTTTCCGAATCCATTCGGTAAGTTTATCGAAACTTTGCAGATTCGTGAGGTCATAAACGAACAGTATAATCTGGAACAGACCAAATTTTAACATTAATGCCTCCAAATGCATCTTTTAGGATTAACTTTAGGTACCTAACCTTCATAAAATTGCTATCAGTACCTACATTTTGTACAAAAGTACCTATTATGTTCTATTTTTAACCACCGACACGGTGGGGTAAGTTTAATTATAGTTCACATAGAATTTTTAACAATTTCTGTAATTTACTTTTCAAACGGTGGCTAATTCTTTTGCTTGATGTTAGTCATGCTAGGAATAGGTATATTATTATAGCACTCATAGAACACAACCAACACTTTTCTACTTACATCAGAAGCATACAGATAGTTAGCGAGCATGTGCGTCTGCAGCGCATTGCCGGCGACGTCACAGAGTTGCAGCGGCACGGCGGGACGCAGTCCTATACACTGGCCGGCCATCACTTCGGCGCCTTGCGTGCCGCCCACCGGAGCTACGCTGTTCCCACCTAGGTACCGATGGCATAGACAGCTCTACAAAAAACATTTAAGTACATAAATTGATTCCAATCAATCTAATTAAATTAGCCAGCGAAACTCCACAGACGTGATGGGTATCGATATCTAATGATGATTTTACGTAACTACAGTTGACTACAGGGTCAACGGCCGCTGGTAGTAGTACGGATTTTCAACCGACATGGGTGAACCATTGCCACTTACTGCCGGCTATACCAAAAGGCGGCTGGGACTGGATGCAGTAAGATGTTGTGGCGCAACTAGTGAGAGCTTTTAGCTATTTCTACAATTAGGCACATAAATGTACCATCGCGGACATTTGCGGTAAACCACTTTTCAACTTTTTAGTAATAACCATTTTCCAACCTTATTAGTAATAAGGTCGAAAAGTGGTGTCCGCGGTGGTCCATAGGTACCTAACCGACTACCGAGAAGAAGACTAATAGAGAAGTTTGGAAGCAAAAGACATGTTGCGCCGACCCCAAATAAATTGGGACAAGGGCAAGAGAATCATGATGACTTATGCGATAGGCTAAATAACGGCCGAACCCCTAAAACCTATTGACCTATTTTAAGTAAAAGACAGATCGCTACTGATGGTAGACAGTATAATTCTATCTGTCCTTATGTCAGGCCGATATGATTCCATAATCTCTAATAGATTATTGGGACGTTAAAACCATAGGCAGATAAGTTTTTTTTATCTCCAGTATGCCAAAACTGGTATGATAGATAGGGTATTGGGTTCGGTTGCTAGTTGACATTACTTTTATGATAGATTAATCATACAAATGTTTGTCAAATCGAGCCGGCGTATCAGATGAAATTCCTTACTAATCGCGACGATTCGGAGATGTGCATCAACAAAATTACATACTTACATAATTGAAACCGTCGAAATGATATAATTTTATTGCAAAATAACACGTACCTTCCCAGTTTTAGGCTCACCAAGAACAGCAATCTGAATGGTCTTGGTCTCAACCACGTCGTCTTCACTGTAGTACATCGTAAAGAACTTGTCATTGGCCCATTTAAAGTTTTGAACTGATTTTCCGAATTAAAATATCACAGTTGTCTAACATCATCAAATGCGATAAATTCTTTAAACTAAGAATCAACATTATTAAGAAATTAACCATGATACCATGATTTCAGAAGCATTTGTTTTCATTAAATAACCATGGCAACTTAATAGGTATGTTCAAATAACACGACAGCGAACGTTTAGAGATTGAATACCACAAACAACAAGCAAATAACATAATTAATAAGGTTCGTTATAAATAGAATAAAAAATATATTATATGTCGCCGAAAAACGCCATTCAACATTCCGAAACAACATTGTCAACAAAATACCGGCCAGGTGCATGTCGGACCACGCACAGTGAAGGGTTCCGTAGTTGGGATATTTACGTATGCACTGTACATAGTTATTTCTGCGGTTGTAACCGAAAATATCTCAATAACTATTGAATTAAATAGCAAAGACACTTAAAACAATGTATCTTTTAAAATATGGGATCCAACACTACAACACGCTTATTTGCCACTCCCCCTACCCCACCTACCCCGCAAAAGAAAGCGTAAAGTAGTACACGTAATATTCACCATGAAATGTTTATTTTTTCAGTTTTACAATAACGATACAAAGTTATAAATGTTATAATGCATTTGGTTTTAACTTATTGGCCAATTAGCTAAACTCCATCTAAGTAATGTTCCATGGAATTTTACTTATTCAAATACATTTTATAAGTTGGCCGACTATTACTCGTTAACTTAAAAGGAAAACTATTTCGTTATATGTTTATACTACTATCATGCAGGGGCGAAGCCTTCATACAACCCGATTCCTATCGGCTTCCCTTCGGAACAACCACTCTTCTTAATGTCTACTATTATTGCCAAATAATATGGTACACCTGTGTGTGTAACTGTGTATCACATCACATTAAATAATTATATTTAATACCAGTTTAATACACCATAAGATTAAAAACCTACAGTTTTTTGTCCGAGTTTATGAAAACTGAACAATTTTTTCTATGGCTTCCCTCTAATGATGATTGTATCTGCGCCACTGCTATCGTGAATATTTTGTACATAACCAATAACAACGGTTTAGATAGTAGGGAGGGGTGGACACGTAACTCTAACAAAAATTGCCACTAAAGCTTAATATTTCGCAAAAGGATCCCTGAATCGAAAAATGTTCACTGCATATTCCCAAAATTTTTGAAATGAAATGAATGAGTAAAAAACTTTTTTGCAAAAAAAAACCAACCGACTTCAGATCCGGCAGATGTGAGTGGAAACGCCGGGAGGGGACGCCCTAGGAAGACATATAGTGATCTTATTGGTGATGTATGTACTTCAGAAAGGTCAAGTGCGTCTGCGTAGTACTCGCAACCGGCGTGCGTGTATGACCAGATGTATGAATATAAACGAGGCAAAAGGAGTATGTAAGGATCGTATCAGGTGGCGTTCTGTAGTTTCTGCCCACCCCCATGGGAAGAAGGCGTGAGTTTATGTATGTGTACCAACCGACTTCCAAAAAAACACTACAAAGTGAAAAATAACTTTAATTTCGGAAGTCGGTGTCTTTGGATCTGTATCTTAGGTTTTTGCCACCGACTTTTGAAATTAAACTTATTTTTCACTTTGTAGTGTTTTTCTGGAAGTCGGTTGGTACACATACATAAACTCACGCCTTCTTCCCATGGGGGTGGGCAGAAACTATAGAACGCCACCTGCTACGATCCTTACATACTCCTTTTGCCTCGTTTATATTATATTTTGTATTAGTTTTTGTATTTTGTTGTTTATATTATATTTTGTAATTTATCTAAGTTACAATAGCCTAATAACAAATGCTCATTAACTTTCACAAAACATTCCTTTTCCCGATGCAGGGACGTTAACTGTTGAGTTCTCCTGGTACTTCACCAACAGCTCCACTTCACTTTTGCATTGTGACGAGCTTATATTTCTTAGCAATCATTTTAAAGTAATCTAATCGTAACCTGTGAAATACTTATTAATAATACGTTATTATTGACTTGTTCCGGTGGCCATCTCACCATCTGTGGTCTTCGTAATCAGTTCCACTTCACCAAATGGTGCTTTCCGAGAGCAAATTATGCAAATGCACAAGTTACTATAAAATACCCAAATCGCTGTAGGTGTGCCTGTAATATTTGAAGAGTTCCCTTGATTTCTCCAGGATTCCATCATCAGATCCTGACCTGATGACAATGGGACCACCTGGAAAGTATACCCTTTCAAACAAAAAAGAATTTTCCAAATCGGTTTATAAATGACGGAGTACTGAGGTACAGTTTGGCAAGAAAGTCCTGAAACGGAACTAAAATATTTAATCATTGGCAACACTCGCTCTGCCTCGTCGAGTAAGGTACATATTATGTCATTTCTTGTTATCGGTCACTGTTTCTCGTGTTTATTTTTATTTATTTGCGTTATTGTGGTGACCCATTGTGTTCATAATGAACAGATCTGTTATCCACAGCTCCGCAAGAGCGATAATTTATAAAATGTACGTGAGATGTTTGGCGAAAATCGAGGCCGGACAAATTTTATACGATCTCAACGATGTGTATAAAAGAACTGCTGAAATGACAGATAAAATCATATTTTTTCTACATGTAATCAGATGTAATGTGTGTATTTCAAGGTGCAATATCTAGTATAAACTTTTCATACAATTATTGAAATGTACATTCACGAATTTAAGGTTGTGTTTACAAAACACATTCGGAATGCAGCGCGTTCGTATAATTTTGATACTTTTTGTTAATATTGCATAAATCACTGAACAAAAATAACTATAGTATTTTTTAGGTAAGTAAATTCATCAGTATTATAAGGCGATCTGGGGTCTGGGTACTATAAGGTGATCTGGGGTCTTGTAAAACATAAAATTGTCTCACATAATGTGGGATTAGTTGACATAAGGTATTTTGAAACACCTAATAATTTTATTTAAAAAACATTAAAATAAATAACTGCAAATGTTATCGTTCTAGGCTGAACTAGCGTTTCAGAGCTTTTCTTTTTTTCATAAAACCCGACAATATTCACTTTAATTATCAAAAAAACTAAGTATCAAAACCGTTTTCGTCGTACTATATAGGGTTACAACATGCACGATAGTGGCGCCTCCATTATTTTCACGACTTTTTGGCCAAGCTGTAAAAAACATTAAAAAAAAAATACAATCGAATTGATATCCTCCTCCTTTTTTTGAAGTCAAGTAAATATAATAATTTGGTATCTCGGAGCTGATCTGATGATGGAGCCAGGAGGTGAATAGTGGAACTCTTCAGTGGCTTTTAGTTAACCCCTTCGAGTTTGGACTCATATGATTCGTTTTGACGAGTCCAATATATTCCACTTGATTTCTAGGGTCTGATGATGGAGCCAGGAGGTGAAAGTCGAACTCTTCAGTGGCTACTAGTAAACCCCTCGAGTTTGGGCTCATATGATTCGTTTTGATGAATCCAATATATTGCACTTGGTGTCTAGGGTCTGATGATGGAGCCAAGAGGTGAAAGTCGAACTCTTCAGTGGCTACTAGTAAACCCCTCAAGTTTGGGATCATATGATTCGTTTTGATGAATCCAATATATTGCACTTGGTGTCTAGGGTCTGATGATGGAGCCAGGTGGAAGTGGAACTCTTTATTGGGTACTATTAGACCGCTCAAATTATAACTTCGTTGATTATAGACTTATTAAATAAATTAAGAATATATTAGACTAAAAAGTAAAAAAATAAAAATATGTAGTTTTAAAAAACCTAAAATACTTACACGCTTTTATCACGCACTAAAAATAATTAAATTGACTTGCTTTTTAGTTGTGCGTACTTTTAATTAATTTAAACAATGCTCTCCACGCTTCTTGAATTAATCATTGGATAAAAAAGAAGTGACAAGCTGCATAGGTACTTTAATCTTAACTAATACAAGTCAATTTAATTATTTTATGATTTTTAGTGTGTGATAAAAGCGTTTTTTTTACGTTTTTTTAAGACTACATATTTTTATTTGTTTAATATTTTATTTCACAACTTTGTAGGCGTGATTACTGTATAACCATGCCGAATTACAGCTTTTTATGGGCCATGGGTCTCCGAGTTAAACCGCAGACAGCCAAACGGACTTTGCGAGGATTCCTTGATTTACTATGGAAACCTAAAAATGAACACTTGGCTTCAGTCAAGTGTATGTCTGTCTTTCACAGATTATTTTTCTGCAACAAGGTGTAAACAATGTTAATATCTTAAGGGGTCATTGTACTCATTATTATGAACAACTTTTACTATGGGACCAAACCCGAAATCGCGAAAAAAAAATCAGGTATTCCCTACATTTTGACGAGTTATGTGAACTTATATGTAGAGAAAAGCAGATTTTTTCTTTCACAATTTCAGGTTTGGTGTCATAGTACAAGTTGTTCATAATGATGAGTACAATGACCCCTTGAGGGATTAACACTGTTTAAAATTACACATATCATAATAATATACGCATAGACTGAAAACATAATTTAACTGAATAATAATTTCAACTTGATTTACGAATTATAGTGAATTCTAAAAACAACTTTATTTCACACTAAAACTAGAGTTTGTGTAGCTTTCTATCAGTGAAAGTATTTTCGTAATCAGAACAGTACTTCCAGAGATTCCTACAAACAATTGTACCTTTATAATATTAGTTGATAGTTGACTAGATTAGGTATATCATATTGGTTTAATGTTATTTTAATGGAATCAATTAAAATTAGATCAAGGAATTGTTGATGACCAACATTAACTGATAATTTAACTTTTAAATTTTACAAGTGGTAATTAGGTTCCAAAGTATCTGATGATGAAAATGTAAACAACGGGATCAGAAAATGTACTTGCAGGTGCCAATTTATAGTGCCGCTTCCAAACTGTGTGCTTTGATTTGATTATTAGAATACTCAAAACCGAAATTCTAATTTTAAATTCATTTGACAATTGAGTATGTAAGTACAGTGGATTTCGGGTATAACGACAATGAAGGGACCACTCTATTTTCGTCGTTATATCCGGAAGTCGTTACAGGCAAAGGTAAAGAGATACAGACACGTACACATGTGTAGTTTATATTCATTTATTATTGAAAATATTTGCACACATAGTTATTCACCGGTACATTTAAAAAAATGTGTAATATTAGTTTGCTTCAATTTATTTTTTTGTGCTAGTGTACGCTGTAGGGTGTATTCTATTTTCATTACTTCTTCAATATCTATAATATCCTTTCCATCACCAAATAAACAGTATCTTTTAAGCTTTGTTACAACACCTAACACATCCTTAGTTGTAGGAATCTCACCTTCCTTGCAATCTTCTTCTTCCTCCTCATTTTCCTCATCTTGCGTCGTATGTGATGGAACAACAGTTTCAACAATTTCACTATCGGACAAATCGCTAGTAGTGATAAGTTGACTGTCAATATCAACATATGTTGCCCAGTCCGCAACATTTGTTCCGCTTGATGATACTGTAGTCAGTTGTGCCAATGGTATGTCCAATTCATCATCGGAGTCGTCGTCAATTGTTGTGATAGCCGAAGATTTACGGAACCCAGCGTGTAGAAAACACTTTTTGATCGTATCTGGAGTCACCCGAGCCCATGCCGTAGTTACCATTTCAATGGCATCTAAAATATTAACGGAAAACGGGCCTGCCGAGTTTTCAATGTGTTCATCATTTTCTGTACTAAAATCTTCCTATAATGACTTTTGAGGGTTTTAATTATCCCTTGATCAATCGGTTGAATCACTGATGTAGTGTTTGGTGGTAAAAATGCCAGTTTTATGTTGGTCAAATTCTCTATTTTAGGATGAGCTGGGCAATTGTCAATAAATAAAATGATCTTCTTTTTGTTATTTCTTAACTGGGAGTCCCATTTGCGTAGAACTTTTTCGAAAATCTCTGAAGTCATCCAGGCCTTTTTGTTTGCTTCGTAATCAACTGGCAAAGATTTAACATTTTTGAAACATCTGGGTTTTTTTGCCTTGCCTATGACCAATAATTTTCGTTTTTCCCCTGCCATACTTGATGCAACAAGCACGGTGATTCTATCTTTTGATAATTTTCCACCAACGCACTTTTCCCCTTTAAATTTCAAGGTTTTGTCAGGAGTTAACTTAAAAAACAAACCTGTCTCGTCAGCGTTCCATATTTGGCTATCAGTATAACCTTCAGTCAATTTTGGGAAAACTGTTTTTAGCCAGTTGTCACAGTCACTTTGCGATACACTAGCGGCTTCTCCACAAACTTTGCCTACTACAATATCGTGTCGTTGACGAAATCGGTATATCCAGCTTTCCGAACACTCAAAATCCATTTTTCCAAACAGTCTGCCAAATTGATTAGCCTTTTCTTGCAGCAGACGACCGCTCAAAGGTACGTTTTGGCTTCTTTGGGCTTTGAACCACATTAGAAGGGCATTTTCGATATCTTGATGCGTCGGTTTGCGGTTTTTCTTAATTTTTAAGGATTTGGATTCAAAGCATTCTAATATTTTATCACGGTTTTTCCACATCGTAGATACTGTTGAATGGGAAACTTTGTACTCTTTGCACAAATCAGCATTGTTTTCACCGTTTTTCAATTTTGAAATGATTTCCGCCTTTTCTTTAACAGTGAATGTGCGTCTAGCAGCCATACTTCTTATTCAAAAGTTTACTAAACCCAGTTGCTACTCAGAATATCACTTTGAAACTGAACCATAAAAGCTCCGAAACGTACACGCTTCCCCTACCTACTTAGTTGATATCTATAAACAAAAGGTAAAGGTCTCCACACTTGCTGACCATCTGTGTGCAATGGATGTAAACAAAAGATAAGAAATGTTTGTGAAAGAAAAAAATCTTTGTGTCTTTGGCGGCCGACTCCGGTCGCAATATCTGCATGGGATTTCTAGGAATTTGTTACAAATGATTCATTAAAAACAGTCGCTACACCCGAACTCGGCGTTACATCCAAAGTCGCTATAGCCACATGAATTTTGTACTAAAGTATGCTTTAAATTCAAGGGACTTAGATTTAACGTCGCTATAGGTAAATGGTCGCTACAACCAAGGTCGTAATAAATGAAATCCACTGTACATACTTTTTCCAACAATTATTGTTTGAATAATATTATTAAGTAATAATATTATTCAAACAATAATTGTTGGAAAAAGTGGTGAGATATAAGTTGGAATCTTCTAAAACCTACATATGAATGTCGTACTAATTCCCCTTAGTGAGGGATTGAGTAAGAAATTAACCAGAACAGGGTTTGTTGACACTTTCACCAGATACTTTTGGAACAGGACCATGAGTAGTTTGTTTTGCTTTAGCATACCAATAATATCCTCAGGGAAACATACTGTAACGCGGCCGTAATAAGACGTGTGCGAACGTACCCTTAAGCGCGGCGACGGGTAGCATACACCCCCGGCCGCGCCCCCGCGCCAACCGACAGTGGACGAAGGATCGTGAGTGCGTACGCCACGCTCGCGAATCGCTCGTAAATGTAATAATTGTTTTACCTTGTACTGTGTTTTCATGTTAACAATATACCTTTTACTGACAAAGTTGCATTAGAATTATTGAAATAGACCCAACACATACCCCAGAGAGAGAACTTTCCTACAATACTTAAAATTAATAAAATAATGACTGCACTACCTGCAGCCCATGGTTTTATTTGTATCCCACAGGGTACCCAAACGAAACATCCCACAAGTGGGTGTATTATAGGTACACCTCTGCCTAACCCTTTGGGGAAACAAGGCGTGATGTTATGTTATGTTACATCCCACGAGTTAGTCCTATCATTGTCTACCTGTGTTTTTCATTAAAATCTGTTCCTGAATGAAAGCATGACTGAGTAGTAAACATCCAAACACACTTAGTCTCCAAACATCCAATTTACACATTATTTTACTAGCTATTAACATGACTTACTTCTTCTGAGAGCATTCTGTGCATCATTAGTCATAGCATCTGCCTCGTCTAATATAATCAGCTTGGGTCCAGCTTTGAATATTGTTCTGGTTGATGCAAAGCTAAGTATCTGACCTCTAACAATGCCTATCCCTCTATCATCAGATGCATTTAATTCTAAGACCTGAAGAATTGAAAACAATCATTTAATTAATTAGGAACATAGTTATATACAATCAATTAGTTAGCAATAACAATTGTATAATTTACATTATTCATATTTACATATTTGTTTGTTACTAGGGTATTCCATAAGAATTATTATTTATTTATATAAAATAATAATGACTTGAAAGAGTATGCTTAGATGGTTTGGTCATGTTGAGAGAATGAATACCACTAACAAAAGGTATTTACAAGGCAGATGTGAGTATAAACATCGGGAGGGAACGCCCTAGGAGGACATAATACATAGAGAGCTTTTTGGAGACATTTTTCAGAAAGGTCAGGTGCATAGTACTGAACATAAATGAGCCAAGAGGAGTATATAAGGATCATAGCAGGTGGAATTCTGTAGTTTCTGCCTACCCCCATGGAAAGAAGGCGTGAGTTTATGTAAATATATGTAACTATGTAATGACTTACCATTGAGTTGAACTGTTGTGGTGTGTACATTTGTCTTGCACAAGCTAATATTGTCGATGTTTTGCCAGTTCCAGGAGGTCCATAAAAAAGCAAATGTGGCAATTGGTTTTGCTTCATAAACTGGTTTACTACAATGATCACAAATCAATTACTTACAGAAATAAACACACTATTTCTGTAGGTTAGGTATTATTTTATTAAATTTTAAAATTAAAAGATACCTACTCGTTTTAATTATATCGTCATGAGAAATCAATTCATCTAACTTTGAAGGACGATATTTTTCAACCCTGAAACATGAAACAAGTGTGTATGCATTAGCAATAATACCTTTCCTAAATACTGTTGTGAATTACTGAGCCAAAGTTGAATGTATAATTATTGTATATTCTGCTGTTGGTGTTCTTTATTAAATAAATAAACGAAAGGTAAATAAGGGGATAGATAAGGGGGGTTGGTGGAAGGAAGGAAGTCCGTTTGTTTGGCGTGTTTGTTTATCAGAACCATCCAAATCAAAATTGTGGTTATAAAACACCGGGTAACTAACCATGGCAGATTTTTGCTCACTTCGCCCACAGTCATTTTAAACTTTGTACCTATTAAGCACTAACTAGTAACTGATAAACCAATCGTGGGTTAAATTATTTGGTAAACCTCAATTCCTGAAATTCCTACAAAATAGAACTTTAAATCCGCCAATCAAATTCAACAACAAACTGACAAGTGACCACAGAACACTAATAGTGTATTATCTATGCTAAATACTCCTATGAAAATAGATATATATAGATCCTAGCGGAGTGCAAGCACAATATAAACCGTGCGAAGCCAAAAAAAAAAAAAAAAAAAAAAAAAAAAAAAAAAAAAAAAAAAAAAAAAAAATGCACAGAACCTTAGAGCATTAAACCAACCGGAGACGCCATTGTCAGGCGTTCCCCCCTGCCAAAGGTACGAGACCGCCGGTCATAGATGTTATATAAAACTAGTTGCCGCGCGTTCCACGTCATTCAGCAAATCACAGTAGTGCGGAACGACCGTAAGTGAAAAATGCCGAATTGCAGTGTTTTTTCGTGTAAAAAGAGATCGGAAACATCTAGTAAACAAAAGGATAACGTTACTTTCCATCTGTAAGTATTATTTTGTCTTAATATTAACAAATAATGCAATAAATTAGCAAAAAACCAAGAAATATTGTCGGTCAATAAGTGTTGCCACTAAATCGTACAAGATCTAATTTTGAGTAATTTTTAAAGTTGTAATTTATAGAGCTTGACAATTATTTCAAACTTCTATTTAGCATTTGTTATTGTTATTACTGTTTAAAATCTATTTTTTTTTATTTTATAGTTTTTTTTTACTAAACCCTTTAAAATTGCTATTTATGATCAAATAATTGATTAATAAATTCAAATCACAAATCTCTTATTATTTTCTCGTATCGTTATTCTTCATTACTTTAAAATATTTGCGGGTCTAGTTATCCCGAAAATACGCAATTTTAATTTAAAAATAGGCCACACTGGAGCAAAATGAGAGTTGTGACAGCAAAGAAACAAATATCGATATCGACTTTATGAGTATGTTATTCTGACTATTAATTTTTCAGATTTCCAAAAGATGCAATGACTCGGGATGTCTGGATTCGGGCTTGTGCAAATCATGATTCGTGGACTCCTAAACGTACTAGTACAATTTGCTCACAGCATTTTGAAGCTTCATGTTTTATATTACTATCTAATAACAAGAGGAGACTAAAACAATGCGCTTTGCCAACTTTGAAATTAGCAAAGGTGATTTTTTTTAATTTAAGCACTAGGTTTTGGTTGTGACTTTGTCCATGTTTGACGTCTCAACTGTTTAAAGTGGAAAATTGAGATGGCGCACTACCAGAACTTTTATAAGATACAAGAAGTCAAAAAAATTATTTAGGGTTAAACCCCTACTTACCTACGCGCTTCCGCATTTTTACGTAGTTTTGTTTTTTTCTGTTGCGCAGACGCTTTAATTGTTTACGCGAAGTAACCACTTATGAACATTTGCACTCAATATACAATGCAAAAGCGCGTATACTCGCGCAGGCCGAGAACAACGAAAAATGTAGACGTGTGCTAGTTAATGGATTTTTGGAAAGTTATTATCTACTTACTTTTGTATTCTCGGTTTTTTAAAATCCAGGTGTGTTCATCGAGAGTTACAGTAACTAGTAGGAGAAAGGATAGGTAAATATTGATATTTTTTTCAGGTTGACCCAGAGAGAGAAGAGTCTGAACCAGAAACTTCTTCATCTAAAATAAGAAAGGTTGAAATACATGAAGATCCTCAACCTACCCAAACTGGAGAATGCAAAACCACTGAAGATCAGCCCTGTACATCGCCATCAAGAATTAATATTTGTAAGTCACCTACATTGACTTACAATCCACCAATACAAGATACACCAAGGAAAAGAAAACTAAAGCAGCGTCTACAGATGAAAAATAAACAAATAAAAAGACTTCAAACTCAAAAAAGATACTTAAAGAAGAAGGTTGCAGGGCTGCAAGAACTATTAAATGACCTGACAGAAAAGTCCTTAATTAATAAAGAAGATCGTTTAGTGTTAAACAAAATTGGTGTGGAGGAAAAAGAGCTTCTTACTAGACAGCTACTTAAAAGCAAAACTGGAAAAATTCCTAGAAACAAATATTCCCCTGAACTTCGATGTTTTGCATTAACTCTAAATTTTTATTCTCCGAAAGCATACAGATATGTGCGAAAGACTTTTGGAACATGTTTACCTGCTCCAAGGACTCTAACAAAATGGTACAGTTCCATCGAAGGGAAACCAGGGTTTACAAAAGAAGCTTTAGTTGCATTAAAATTACGAGCTGAAAGTAACCCGGACAAGAAAATTTATTGTACTTTGGTAATGGATGAAATCAAAATAAAACAATTGACGGAAAGTATAGCAAGCACTCAAAGACATTATGGTTACGTGGACTATGGATTTGATTTTACATCTGATAATTCTGAAGAAGCAACTGACGCTTTAGTATTTTTATTAGTGGGTATAAATACTACTTGGAAATTACCTATTGCGTACTTTTTAGTAAAAGGCGTAAAAGCTGAACTAAAAGCTCGACTTGTGACACAAGCTTTTCATTTAGTTTACGAAACTGGTGTCGAAATAAAAGCATTGACGTGTGACGGTACTAAAGCGAATCTTGCCATGGCTGAAGAGTTGGGCTGCTGTTTAGATGTAAACAGTTTACAAACCACAATTCTAGACCCTCACGGGGCAACAATGCTTTTTCTTTTTAGACCCCTGCCATATGCTCAAATTAGTTAGTAATGCATTCGAGCATTTTAGCTTCTTTACCCAACCAAACTCTGGAAATAAAATTCAATGGACATATATACAGAAATTACATGAATTACAGGAAAAGGAACTATTTTATATGGCAAATAAATTAAAGGCAAATCATATTTTTTTCAAAACAAAAATAATGAATGTTCGCCTTGCAGCTCAGCTCTTCAGTACAAGTGTAGCTGATGCATTAATTTTTTGTAACAATATAATGACGTTGCCCATGTTTGAAAATGTTGACGCGACAGCAGATTTTCTAAAATTAATCAATGATTTATTCGACATCCTCGATTCAAAAACTTGGGGCAAAGGTTTTAAACAAGCCTTGAATTTAAAAAACTATGAAACTGCTTTTTCGAAATTAGATGAAGCAAAAGCAGTACTGCTGAATTTGGAGACTGATATGAAAAATCGCAAGAATAACTTCAATAGAATCAATCTTTTAAAATCCCCTCGTTACACAGGGTTTCTCGGATTTCTTGTATGTATCGAAAGTGCAAAACGTCTATTCGAAAACTTAGTTTTGGCTTCAAATTCACAATTAACTTATTTACCGTTACACAAAATAAGCCAGGACCACGTTGAGATTTTTTTTTCAGTTGTCAGAAGCCACGGTGGCTATTCTGACAATCCAACTGCTCGTCAGTTTGAATCTATATATAAAAAGTTATTGGTCCACACAGAGTTAATACGAAATGAAAGGGGTACGAACTGTATCCCATTAGAAAAAATTTCTATACTCAACTGTACATCAGCAATTGAAAAAATCAATTCTACCTCCCGACAACAAGAAACAGAAATATTTTTAAATGATAACCCCATGGAAGAAAATAATATTATTTCAGAAATAGAAATCGAAACATACTTGTCCCCTTTTGGAGAAAAGGTTGTGGAATATATAGCGGGATACGTAGTATTTTCTACTATTAAAAAAATTAAATGTAGTACATGCGTAAAAGGTTTATGTGGAGAGCCAAATGAAAAAAGTTTAACCTATCAAAAAAGTAGAGGTGGGCTTAAGTACGCATCGAAAGAGGTTATTGATTTATGTCGCCTTTGTGAAGTGCAGATACGGAAACACTTAACTGATGACAAAAAAGTTAGCCCCTCTTGCTCGCCGCAAAGTGTTACTAACAAAGTTTTAAAACATTATGTTGGCAGACAATTGTTCCCAAACATCGAGAGTCATTATTTTGATAATGATTTTACTGTGCACAATATTGAACTTGCGAAAACGGTAACACAAAAATATACCAATATTAGAATAAACTATTTGTCTAAGAAGACTGACCCCAAGAAATGCATTAGGCATATTTACACCAAACTTATACACTTTAAAAATCAATAGGTTTTCATACATAGATTTTTTGTTTTAAACTTTTAAGTTCTTTGACAAACTTATGAGGCCACTCATACTTCGCAGCTTTCTCGCACATGCTATATTTTCTAAAATATGACAAAAGTAATCTATTCTCGTGTATAATCTTATTTTAAAGATAATTTTTAAATTTCTTGTCTCAAAAGTAAACTTATTCTTTTTGTTGCTAGTTCGAGCGATAAGGCTGCGATAAATGACAACGCTCTGTGTCATCGCATCTGCAGACTCAGCCGAGTTGATAATCTATAATCGTTAACGCTAGTAGGAAACTAATCAAATGTATGGAAGTGACATCATCTCAACGTTAAGTCGCGTGGTCAGAATAAACAAATAGAAAATTCGTAGCCAAGTTAACATCGTTCAAAATGATAGACAATGTCCATCGCTACATCCTGTAGTTTTATGGTATAAATAGGAACCAAGTTACAATATTTGTAAAACAAGCGATTGACTCAGGCGCGTCAACATGACTACCAACTAATCGTTTTCTAAAATCATTTACGCACCTCGGCGTTACCGATTGTAGAAAGAGATTCGACACTAAACTTGGCTAGACCTGCTGGTCTTCTTGTGAATAAAAGTATGTGCTAATCAAAATTTCTTTCAAATAAAAATTTACAAATCATTTATTCAGTTTATTTATTCATTCATCATTTATACTTATTCAATTTTTTCTGCAACCTAAGAAATCATATCTTGATTGTCGAGATTATGAAAAAAATAAAATAAAGTCCAGATATAGAAAAAGCTCCCAGCTTTTTTATCATATCTATTGGCTGAATTCATCGATAGCAAAATATCGATAGTGTCAAGCACTCTCATCGCTTACATAAAAATGACGTCATCCCGTACACTGACAAGGCGTCTCTGTGTGTGTTTGTACTTGTGTGCTTATATTTTTTGTTTGTATTTGATTATTTTTCCGTGTGCGTGCGTAACGACGCGATCGAAATTGCATTAGTGTATTGTCACTATTTGTGTGCATTGCCTCGTCCCCCGCGATGAAAGTGACAGACTTATTCGCATAGATATTAGTGCTCGTGGCGTCTCCGGTTGGTTTAATGCTCTAAGCACAGAACACTAATACAGTCCTACCAACTTATCTGTGAGCTGAAAGAGGACAGCACCATCGATTCAGTGTTGCTAAGTAAAATAAGGTGTCCAAAATTGAGTAAGTTTTCAAGAAGGAAATTTCACATTAGACATAATCGTTTAATAAGAATTACAGTTTTTACAAATTTAAAACAATGATACCTTTGTTAAAATAATAAAATAAATAAAAAGAATTTGATAATTTACATTTACGTAGGTACGCTACCAGTTTAGTCTCACAGCAATAAACAATGGCTTTATCTATACAGGCTATATTTATACAACGAAAAGGAAAAATTAGATAGTACCAATTTAATTTATTTTCTGTCTTCTTCATCACATTCATAGCAATATCTTTGTAACGATAAGGACTAGACGTAAGTTTTATACCAATTTGCAAACCTTATTAAATGTACAAGTTTTTAAAATAATGGTGGTCTTAGGTGTCATACATGAAGCCATTACCTTCTGCGAAGCAGTAATGCTCGTGAAGGAGAAGGCGGGACGCGTGAGGGAGAGGCAAGCTTTGCGCCCTCACGCCCCTAGTCGCCGCAGGAGACGCCTTGGGCGTCGGGAATTGGCAGCCGATTCCCGGCCACCGTAGGCGCGGGCTTGTGGACGGCGAGCAATGGGTAGCTCGCCGTCCGGTAAGGACCAGGCCCGAGTCGATGGCGCGTCGTGTTCCACGTGCGCCTCAAAGAGATGTCAGCACTATTGACGGGGTCCGCTAGGGCCGATGCCAGCTAGGGTTGCGAAAGAGTTACCGTGGCCCCGGCACAGGCAACAGAAGGAACACGGGTGGGTTTTAGTCAGTAAAAGTCTGACACGCCCTCCCGCTCCGCCCAGAGCGGGAGAAGTCATTTGATGATTTCCCATCCACAAAAAAAAAAAAAAAAAAAGGTGTCATACATTTTTTTTACAGCAGAATTTTTTCAATTTTGGTCCTAACATCGTAAAGAAAAAACTTTTCAATTCAAGATTTTTTTCCTAAGGCAAATATAACGTTATTCAAAAAAATTATATCTTATTACATTAGTAAGCTATTCAGAAATCTTAAACAAAAATCATACCTAAAAATCTAATCATTTGCAGCGACAGCATTAAAAAAACTTAATTCTGGAAGAGAAAATGGTAAAATTCGAAAAAAATTAATATCTTGGTTACTGTAACGGTTTTTTTTTAATATTCAAATTAGTTGTCGGAAATTAGGTAAGCTACCTACCCGTTACGTTTGATCCATTATTTTTTTTTCTCTTTATTTTTATTTACGGGACACCTGTATTTATACTACTTAGTCTGTGATATAGACTTAGACTTAAAGATTATAGTCTTTGATCTAGACTGTTCACATCTATACTAATATTATGAAACTGAAGACTTTCGTTTAGTTGAACGTGCTAATCTCAGGAACTACTGGTTCGAATTGAAAAATTATTTGTGTTGGATAGTCCATTTATCAAGGAAGGCTATAGGCTATATAACATCACACTACGACCAATAGGAGCCGAGCATCAATGAAAAATGTTGCAAAAACGGGCAAAATGTATTCCTTTTGAGCAGTGGCGTGCACTCCATACATGCAAATAAGCTCTGCATACCCTGTAGTCCTACACATACATGCCCCTCTAAATGATAAATAACTATAATTCAAAAAAATCATGGTAATTTAGCTTACGCGCCATCTATTACTTTTTTTGGAACTAACTCGTTGGAGCGGCGAAGATCCACCGCCGCGCGCACCGCGCAGTCAGCGCTCCCGTGAGCAAAAGCATTACTACGCCTTGCTTATTCTTCATACAACGCATCTCGTGTAGTACACAGCAAAAGTGTGACTGTGTGCGTGAAAATGTGTGCGTGGGTTGGAGTTTTAGAAGCATAGCTTACATTGCAACCCGTCCAAATTGAGAAGCCGTAAAAGCACCGCTTAATTGTTCATTGCAGAGGGTCGACTTTTTTTAGTCGGATTGACCAAATGTTCGACTATTCTACCAACTAATTCAATCTTTCGTATTAGTTCGTAATGTAATAAATTACAAAGTTTTTTCGCCATATTGTTTTTTTTGGCGCAACTGTCGAGTAATTATTTAACAAGTTTATTGTAAAATATGGAAAATTATACATGTGAGACCTGTGCTGGCGAAGTGTGTTTATATAAATTAAAATCCACAGCGTTTTCGTCGTTATCTTTTGATTCTTTTGAAAAACATCTAGAATCCTGCTTAACCTTCTGCAACTGAGGTAGGTTTTTCATCAACATTCGACTGAGGTGTAGTCTGTCAGGCGTCACTGTATACAGCATGATTTGTTCACAACTTTTATAAATAATAGAGCTCTGGTTTTATTTTACGATTAATGGGTTTATGTATAATGAAATAAAAATGAATTAGTGTTCTCAAAAAAAAAAGGTACTGAGCGAGACAGAGCTACATCGCGCGAGGTTACAAACTGGCAACGCTTTTTGTGATTGGTGGTGTCCGATAGACTACCACCTCAGTCGCAGAAGGTTAAAGTTCCAAACTTTTAGTAAAGGAAGAATAGAGACTAGTTTGAATAGCCAGTTAAAGTTAGATATTGAAAGGCACAACGCACAACGCGAACGTTGAAAGAAATAGAAACATTTTCAAACGGTTGATTGATGTAGTTTGTTTTCTAGGTAAACAAGAATTAGCATTCAGTGTTCATGATGAATCCAGCTTGTCGTTTAATAAAGGCAATTTTCTGGAACTTGTAGATTTCTTGGCTAAATAAATATGATGGGAATTTGGGAACCCACTTAAGGTAGGTACAACAAGCTGAAACTGGTAAGTTTTTTTTTTCTTGTGCATACCCTGTCTGAAATCTCTGTGCACGCCACTGCTTTTGAGAGTTTCCGCTGCGTGCGCTGCGTAAATGGTTAAGTGCGAGAATTGGCCTTCTGTAATTTTTTACTGAAATCATCATCATTGGCAGTCTTGTTCCACCCACTCGACCCACTGCCGAGTATAGGCCTTCTCCATGTTATGCCATGCTTGCCTGGTTTATGCGAATCGTAACCAGGTCTTACCCGTGATCTCCTGAATGGCATGCACCCATGTATCTCCTACCGTCTCTCGGCAACCATTCAGTAGGCCGTAGGGGCTCTACTCCAAGTGTCACTGTTACTGAAATAAAAGGCAACAATTTTTTTCGCAGATTTACTTTGTATTCAAATAATAACAACATCGCGCCTCTATTCCCCGACGGGATGAGGTGTGTACAACCCCACATTTCACCAGCCCAATAATAACATTGATTTCATTTAACCAACTTAATATTACAGGTATATAATATAAGTAGGTAGGAATTCGTTGTTTATCTAATATTTACAACAGAGTTTTTTGAAACATTTTACTCTTGTAAGTTAGTCATAAAATACATTTTATTTTTTGAGGGTACATTTAGCCTAGTCTTTACTGTCCTTAATTTATAAAGTTTTTAGATTTACATCTTTACTTACAAGTTTTAAGTGTGATTAGTAAATAGTAGTTTTATGTTTAAACAACTATTTACTATTCACACTTGCTATATATTCTTCCATATCTGCTCGCGTTACACTTTCTCTCGTTTGACTGTCAAATATAGCACTAGCCGATGGCTCCCAGGGCCACATGACGCGCCGTGTGTGTGCACTTAACGTATCCATTTTGGCGTCTGCTGGAATATGGTACTCGCTATTAGGTTTTCCATCCTTGCCCATGCTGAAGTAATATTTCCGTCCACTACTCTTCGATATAGCCGCGATCCAAGGATCTGAAAGATGTATAAATTAAAAACGTTCAGTGATGCAGTAAGGAGCTCGTGGCTAAGTAATAACAGCCGCACGGGTCGATCCATCAGGTTAAGCTACGCTTGCCGGGGTTGGTCTGTGGATGGGTGACCATCTTTACATACCGAGACTCCTCCGTACCTCGGAAAGCACGTTAAGCCGTTGGTCCCGGCAGTCATTCGTGGATCTTTGACAGTCGTTACGGGTCGTCAGAAGCCCGAAAAGTCTGACAACCAGTCTTACCAAGGAAGTATCGTATTACCCAGTTACTGGGTTGTGGAGGTCAGATAGGCAGTCGCTCCATGTAAAATACTGGTATTCAGCTGCATCCGGTTAGACTGGAAGCCGACCCCAACATAGTTGGGAAAAGGCTCTGATTGATGCAGTAAGCGTGAACTTGGTTTATCTTAAATTTATGTTTATCTTTTTATTAAAGTATTTCATTAAAGTTATGTTTATCTTTTTTGATGCCGAAATGCAAGTGCCGAAGTACCGAGATGTGATGGAAGCGAAAACTCCAAAATACAGTCTGTGTGCCAAATTATATTTTTTTTTACCTTTTATTTCTTTCAAAAACAGGACGGATCCAACAACATAGAACATATCATTTCTGTTAATCCTATCTGGAGTATTAATCGTCACCGCTGTCTTCACTCGTTTCATGGCGCGATATTCTAAATTGCTAGCAGCCGATTCGAATTGCTCCATATTATACAATCTCTTAGTTCTTATTGGAAGAGCTTGATTATCAAATGGTTTATTCAGTGCAGAACAAAACAAATTACATTGATTAATTCTGAAAATATAAGGAAAAAGAAAAACATTTTTAAACGACCTTTATAATATAATACGCCCGGCGTAGTCTTAGCAGTCAGCCGATGTTAGTTATTTTTGGCTTCAGGGCATAATAATAGTCTAATATAGTTCGTAAGTTCGTACGAGAGTATAAAAAGACCTTAAAAATGACTGACCTGTCGCTCAGGGAATCGCCAGAGATATCAACGCCTCCCAACATCAAAGCGTCTATAATGTGCAATGCCTTGCTATAGATTTGATTGTTGCCCTGTCCACGATATTCTTTTACAACCTTAAAACAAGTAATTGTCTTAATTAACGTTTTTCTCATGGGTCTCTTTACGTTTTTTTGTAGTTAATCTGCCACTGCGTTTAAACCTTCAACTGTCATGATATGAGACACAATTAAATTTCTATTGTTACCGACAGCTGAGGGGGCGATGTTGCACGCAAAAAAAAAATACAAATATTAGAAAAACACAGTGGTAGGTGTCATTGTGAATACCTCTCCGTATATCAGTGTTTTAGCCGGCAACGTCAGGTGTAAATCTACGACTGGCCTCCAAGAATTCGATTCCAATTTAAAAACTTGCTTGCCTCCACAACCTTAAACGATAAAAAACAGCATGAGACAATTTAAAAAAAAGAAAAACCAATGTACCTACACCTTGTTTGTCAAAATCTGATTACAAGTTCTTGAATTGCGAACCAACATTGCGAGACTTCTGTTCTTCAGTTCACTTCTTTAGTTCTTTTGCAACGCCGCAGTCGGGTAAAAATAATTGAAATGGATTAAATATGGCCTCTTATTACGCCACAAACTGAAAAATTATCCGCACCACCATAAACCAAGCACAAGTAAATACCAAACAATGTTACCTATGAATATTCTTAAATCCGGGCTATTTTTCCCACTGCTTAAAAACACGAAATTCCAGTCTAATACATTTCTAAAATACACCTTAAGATCGGAGCAGTTCTCCAAGTAATTGGGCGGTTTGTTCAATATGTTAGATTTAAAAGAAAACAAGCTGTCCGCATCTGATGCCGGTTTCTTTATCATGGATCTGATAGTCGATAATGTATCGTCATGTCCTCGACGTTCTGGCTGTGTTCTCACTGCATCAGGTAACTAAAAATAATTTATTAATTAGTCAAGTTCTTTCGAATTACCATGAGAAAGATATGTTTTACTAGGTTTTGCCCGCGGCTTCGCCCGCGTGGAGGTCGAAATAAAACCCTTTAGAACCTTCTCCAAGCAAATACATAATAAATGTGCCAACTTTCATGGTGATTTTCATTTTTTTTGTCAATTTTTCTATTTTTATGGACAACTCGCACTTGACCAAAAAATGATGTATGCTAAAATTTATGAAAAAAAGAGCGAATGGTTACTATGACAAGTTCCCTGTACCTGTCCTAAGATATCAAGATGAGCAAAATTACATATTACACAATCTATAACTTACTTTCCACAAAGCTAAACACTGCTCTTTCATTTCTGCTTGTGTAGTATCCTTTAAATTTTTATCTTTGCTGAACCTAGCTATTTTTAATAAATTTTGAATTTGCCTTTCTCCAAGTCTGAAAATACAATTGCGACGTGAAGGTTTGCATTTGAATTTTTTAAATGTATAAGAGATTAATGGCCTGCTTCACCATCCCTAGATAAGATCCACTTTTATTTGACGTTCAAAAGTGCCTTTTAAGTGCCTATTTGAAATAAATGTTTTTACTTTGACTTTGAGTTACTTATTTACAAGAAAAGATCATACAAATATTGGTCCATTTGTTAATTTATCAAGTAGATTGTGACTATCCTGGCGATGTGAAACAGGCCATAAGTTATCATGACTGCATACATACAGGCAGTTGCTTTTATAAATGTATTCAAAAAAGTTTTTATCTTCTTCTATGACTTTTAAAGGTACAAGTTGTGTGACGTCTCCGCCGCGATCGACGTCACTCCACAGTATTGAGTTTACGGAGGCGAGGTGCTGTTCCGCTGGTTCAGTCCCCAGCCTCTTCCAGAAACATACAAGGTATCGCTCAGAATTAGCGGGTCTCGAAGTCACTGGTTTGTGAATACAAACTGAAACATAAAATGGCAGTTGAAATGCGTCAAAAGAAAGAAAACTGAAGATAAGAAAATTGCAGTATGTATTTGCTAATAATTAATTATTATTTATTTTACCTTTATCAAAACATCTGTAAAGGATGTAAATCAAGCCAACACTAAACAGTGTGAAGACATCAAAGAGTTTCACAACAAAATGGCCGCCAGTTCTCACAAGCATCAAAGCAGCAAGACATTGACATAGGTACAGCTGTTTTGACAAAATTTCTTGTATGTTTTCTTGACCTTCTACGGAGAAGCCCTGAAATATCCATGAAAATTATCAAAATATGTAAAGAAAAATGTGGGACAAACAAATATTTTATTGATGTCAAACTGTTGTAAACATTAGGTATATGAGGAGAAAATAAATACTTACACCATCAGCCATAAGAAAATGTACTCCTTTATCCTCTGTTTGTTTTAGTACATGCTCTTTTAATGACGTAAGATTTGCAGGATTAAAGATATTACCATCGTCTTTCACTCCATAAAATGGATTGAAGGTTTCAGCAGATCCAGCATAGAAATCAGATAGTTTAAAATCGTTAGGTCCTTTTAAAGTGAAGCCAAAACCTTAAAACAAATAACCCATCACATAATTTAAAACAATCTAAAACATATAATATTGTGATGACCCAGTGGTTGAGGCCCTGCCTCTCATGCACAAGGTTGTGGGTTCAAATCTGAGCAAGTACTGTCTGTACTGACTTTATCTAGGTCATTACTGACATTGGTGCAGGAAAATGAAAACAGTTTCTATTCCCATCCTTATATCAAAACTAGAGTATTTGGGTGTACGAGGCATAGCACTGGAGATCTTCAAAGATTATCTGAGTAATCGTAGCCAGCCAGTTAAAATAGACTCTAGTTATAGCGATGAAGAGGTTGTGTCGTACGGTATACCCCAGGGCAGCATATTGGGTCCCACACTATTCTTAATCTACATAAATGACCTCTGTAGTATGTCAATCCTATCTTCTAAGATTTATGCATATGCCGACGACACAGCGATTCTAGTTCAGGGGCGTACTTGGGAGGATGTGAAAGCAAAGGTGGAATTTGCACTGTCTGAAACAATGAACTGGCTTGACTTAAACTTGCTGACACTTAATCTAAATAAAACTTATTTTATACCCTTTGCTATCCGCCGTAACACCAAACCCACAAACACCTTCGCGATAACAGCTCACTCATGTCAGAATCGGTTGATATTATGCACATGCCCTACCATTGATAAAGCGGACAGTGTGAAATACCTAGGAGTGCATATTGACGATGGGTTAAGATGGGAGAAACACCTCGATACACTATCAAATAGAACACTTCGTCTTATTCACATTTTCAAATCTCTTCGTGAATCTGCTGGGTTTGACACTTAAAATGGTGTACTTCGCATTATGCCAATCGATCATTGGATATTGCATAACTGCTTGGGGTGGAGCAGCGAAGACTTGTTTTCTGAGAGCAGAGAGGGCACAGAGGGCGATACTTAAAGTTATGACTAGGAAACCACATAGATACCCAACAACGCAACTTTACACAGACTATAAAGTATTAACAGTTCGCCAGCTCTTTGTTCTTCATTCTGTTCTCAGAGTGCATGGCTGCTTACCACCCTCTGACCCTAGGAAGCGAACATATGTTCCCTCAGGTATACAACACAACACGTCATTCGCAAAACATCAATACTACGTCCTGAGTGTTCATATATATAAAAAACTACAGAAGGAACTAGACATAATTGACTTAAATAAATATAAGGTTAAATTGAAGACTACGGATTGGCTCATGCAGTGGGACTATATTAAAACAGAATCCTTACTAGCATACATCACTTAAAATGTCCCTAACAAACATTCACGCACGTTATTATTTATAATCACACAATCACTTGACCCTATGTATCACACACGCTTGAACCAAACACACACACATAACACACACAACACACACACCTATCCACCTTATTAACTACTCAGTCAGAACCCATTAAAATGAAATCTCACCTTCACATTAATACATTATGCTAATGTTAATTTACACTTGTTTTGGTAGATCAATACGCGTTCATTCTCTTGAAGGCAACTACATGAACTGTTTGGCCAAACACTGTCTCTTAAGACACATGTCTCCTAGTTTAAGAGGCAGGGTTTATAACTTTTGGTTATATAGATTTAGTTAAATAATTTGTATGTATGACCTACCACCTTATGTCTAATCTATATAATTACTTTTGGGAAAATAAATATTGTATTATTATATTATTATTATTAAAATATCGCGAGGAAACCTAAACTTTTAATATAACCCTGTAGTCATAAAGATGTTAACCGCGAAAGCCCCACCGGCGCCTTTTCGGCGCCGCTTGTCGACTTACCGTCAAACCCCACCGGCGCCCTTTCGGCGCCGGTGACTCGCGCGTTTCACGCACGGATAAAATTACTATAATTCAGTCTTATATCGACTTTGGGTAGTTTTGCTCTATGGTATGGAAGATATTCTTGTCAAATAAATAATTCTTAACCAAAAATAATCGTATGGCAATTTTTGTGAGCGCAGTCACAAACGTACCGTGCCATCGGAATTCACCCGGGGCTTGAGCGTCGTTGACGTCATCGCGTATTAGGCTTAGCCGGTTAAAGAAGTAAAGTTCTTGTAGACACGTAGCTTACAATACAGGCAAATAAACAATGTCTATGCAAAATCTTGTTTCGAATTGACATTATTTCCACTAAAGCAATATGTGTAGGCATTAAAGTTGATTTTTCCTAAATCACATCCATTGGAAACTCAATTGTGCGATTTAATTACCTTTTGCCCTCCAACCTTTTCGATACAACACATATTCGGAAAAACCCCCAGGACCAGCACATACATCAGCAAAATACAATATTTCTTTCTTATCTACAGCATTTTCGCCATTTTGTTTCTTAGGTTTTGTGAAATTAAAGTCGAATACAGCGTCTATATTGGCCATCTTCACGGCGGCTCTGTTCAGGAATATCACTGAACCAATAGTTTCATAGGGATTACTTCGAAACCGCGCATGTCGTAAATCCTCATCATCCAAACTATCGAAAATTGTCTGCAAAATAATAAGTATATTCTTTTTTCACTCATGAAGCATAGGCAAATATTAAGTGTCCAAAAGTTGGGGGGGGGGGAGTATAACCCGGCGTAATTTTGTCAGGCAAAATGAGTCGTTGAATTTAATTTTGATCAGACTCATTTGGCGTGTTTTAAAGGTGGCGCAGACAAATTTTGTATTGAAACCGAATGCAATGCAACATTGGCAATTACTTTGCATGGCGTAAATTACGCTAGGTTTAGGACGTTTGTCCACCGCAGCCGTCACTGGGACGTTACCGAGAAACGAGATTATTCGAACCGAACGAGACGTCCCGGCGACGGCGATCGTTCGTCCGCCGCGGTCGAAGTCGGCGGTTCAGTATGTACAAAAACAAAAAAAAAAACAAAAAACAAAAACGGGATAAACAAAAGCGGGGCGAACGACGCCGGTGCAACGGCAGTGTGTGGACAAGATTGTAATGCCGACACATCGGCTTGTCACAATCTCGGGCCGAGTTCTAGAGGTCGCACCGAACTACTCGAAACGTCGGTCGCCAGCCGGGACGGCGGCACTCGGGTGACGGATGTGCGGTGGACGCGCGGCCATAGTAAAACTTAGTATGTACCGCTACTTCCGCCCCGTCATTTCGTTCTCGGTGACGGCTGCAGACCTGCGGTGGACAAACGCACTTACGCCCTCCCTAACACCGTAAATACAGTAATGAAGTCCAAAGTATAATTTCTTTATTGGCCATTCCCAGTCTGATAGTTTCATTTAAAGGATCAGGAATATAAAATACTTACTTTGGATTCTAACACGCCTTTTAATATTGCCGGGTCAACGAAATGGGTTTCATCATCAATAGTTGACTTTTTTGGGCCTCTTCGTAACCATTTCTCCAAAACATCACCAGATGGTGGTTCCTCTGGTGCAGGGTCAAGCCATAACTGCAATTAGAAAAGTTAGCCAATTATTAATTAATAATTGAGTATCAAAGTAACTCACTAGTTACTTTGATATTCAGAATCTAACAAAATCAACAAAAGTTTACAAATGCCTCGTTTGGCATTGATAGCATTGGTAAACTTCAGTTGATTTTGTTTAAAAAATTGAATTACAATTAAGAATGTTTCCACAGCTTGGCAAAACAATGATGTGATAGTTACTATTATACAACTATTGTATGTATAATTAAACAACTTACTACTTCCTCCCTTGCTTCAGGCTTTGCTTCCTCAGTGACTTCCTTAATATCTTGAGGCAAAGCTCCCACTGCTGATGGTTTAGCTCCCAATCCTCTGCGACCTTTTTGTGCAGATGCCTCAACAGGTTGTGTTCTACCATGTTCAAATTTACCTAATCCTTTTCCTGGTTTAAAACCCATGTTCATCATCATCCGTTTGGATTTTTCTGAATATTCCCCACTATATGTTTCCTCAAAGTTTTTGTTTTGTTCAGGATTTTTGTTATAAAATGTGTCCCCTGAATCTTGGAAGCTAGGACGTCCAGAACCTTCTCCATCTTCTGGTTCATCGAACACTGGCCGATAATCATCGTATTGATCATTGGGTGAAGAACAATTCTCACTTAAACTACTTCTGCTTAACCTAATGTTCTCTTCAGGACTTCGATCTCCATAGCTTTGTCTTACTTTCCCTGGCTGTTGAAAATCACTTCCATAATTTTCGGTAATTGGTGTGTCTGGGCTGTCTTTATCCGATTCTTGAAGTGCTAAAATAACAGTAAATCATTTTATAAAATTATTATTAGAGGAATTTACATCTTTGTTTGCTCATTGCTCATATAAATAGTACCTATAACATATTTTGTACTAGCACTGCCCGCGACTTCGTCCGCGTGGATTTCGTATTTTCTCCTACAAAATTTAACACACCCTCCACCCCTTTTAACCTTTTTGGAAAATTAACGCCTTCTTGCCATGGGGGTGGGTAGGCACAATTTAGTTATTATTAATTTATTGATGAAAGGAAAAATAAAATTTTCATATAAACTGTTCCTTCCTTTTCACCCCGAAAGGGGTTGATTTTTGAAAAATCTTCAATCATGTGTTTCGTCATTTAAAAATTACTTTGACTTAATCCAGACACGCAGTGAAATCCTCCCCAAAAAATTTAATTAGGTAGTCATTTTGCTGGTCGATTTTCGAAAGACCCAAAAACTTGTCTATATCTTTTTGACGGGTAGTTTTAAAAAAACTAAATAATGACAAACTTTATTATTCATTTAAGAATGTATTAACGCTAAGTTTAAAGTTTATTCATTTAAGGAAGAGGATTTTTTATAAAATAAAAATGCCCCGTTGGTCTAGTGGTTGCAAGCGCTACTGCTGAGCATGAGGTCCTGGGTGCGATTCCCATGTCGGGCAAAGTGTTATTGGATTTTTCTATCTGGAATTTCTCAGTAGCAGCCCGGAGTCTGGATTTGTGCCCGGTAGATGGCAATAGGCTCGCCCCCTATTACATGGGACTTAAATATAACTGGCGAAATGTGGGTGTACCATAATAAGTACACCTCTGCCTAACCCTTCGGGGAAACAAGGCGTGATGTTATGTTATGTAAAAATCCCCCTTTTCAGGTCGAATTTTGTCGGTCGGAACCCTTTGTGCAAAATTTCTGATATGTCAGTCATTCAGCACTTCGCCCGCTCGCGTGGATTTTGTACTTTCCCCTACAAACACAAACCCCTCCACCCCCTTTAGATGGTAGTAATAATGAATGATTAAGCTCAATCAACTCAATTTGTTACAACTTGAGAAAGGAGATTTTTCTATAGAGCCTAGCATACCTACTGTCCGCCATTTTAATTTTTTTTTTCAAAATATAGGCCACGCATGAAGCCTATAAAAAAGCGATAGCTGACTCAACTCAACAACTCAAAGCATTTATTTCAATTAAACCAATTACAGGCACTTTTGAATTGTTAAAGAGTCAGTCAGTTAGTCAGAAAATTGAAGTTAGTCGCCCATTCCAAAACGTAGATCTCTATGGAGAAGAATGGGCAAGAAACTCCATGGACACTCTTTTAAATCAAAATTATTACAAAATCCTGGGTACATTGTTCTTGTTGCTTCTATATGTGAGAACAATGTAAAAAACAAATAATTAAAACCAACCCAAAACATAAGATCAAAAATAAGCCCTGGCAGTTAAGAGATGACCAGTCTCCACTGACGGCGTCCGTTCACGAACATGACGCGTGGATCAGCACCATCCAGCTCAACCATTTTGTAGGGAACCGAATGATCCAACACACGCGCCACCATCAGCGAGACATTTATGTGAGCATGACATACTCTCAACTGCCATACTCTTTCAAGTCAACATACCATCATAACATAAAACCACTCCATGGTACTCACATTTACAAAATTTTAAAAATGCTTCTAATTTATACAAAACTATAGTTTGCAATGATTGTATTTAAAAGATTAGTAAGCAATAAGGTCATAATGTCAGAAAAAAAAAACACTTGACATCCATGCAAACAAAACATAATAGGATGAAATCCCGTGAAGCGTCACGTTTCCGAGATATTAACGTTCAAAGTTGATCACGTGACACATAACATAACATCACGCCTTGTTTCCCCGAAGGGTTAGGCAGAGGTGTACCTATTATGGTACACCCACATTTCGCCAGTTATATTTAAGTCCCATGTAAATAGGGGGCGAGCCTATTGCCATCTACCGGGCACAAATCCAGACTCCGGGCTGCTACTGAGAAATTCCAGATAGAAAAATCCAATAACACTTTGCCCGACATGGGAATCGCACCCAGGACCTCATGCTCAGCAGTAGCGCTTGCAACCACTAGACCAACGAGGCAGTCTAGATCTCGTGATATTCATATATTTTTTAACTTGCGTAGGTACATCTTGTTGCATAGATGTTTGAAATAATCACTCTGAATGTTTAAAATAATCATTTTAATAATGATATTAAGCTAAAATATTTATTACTGTGGTAGACATTCTTCTGTTATGGCTACGAATATATCTAGCCTAAGCCTAACGTTTTTCTTGTAAATTATCGTATCTAATATGAAAAAACTTTTTTACAAAAAATTAAACCAACTTCCAAAGAAAACACTACAAAATGAAAAATAATTTTGGTTTCGGAAGTCAGTGTTTTTGGTTTGGTACTTTCGTTTTTCGTTTTTTGAGGGGCTTGTGGCTAAGAAATAACAGCCGCACGGGTCAATCGATCAGGTTAAGCTACGCTTGCCGCGGTTGGTTCGTGGATGGGTGACCATCTTTACATATCAAGACCCCTCCGTGCCTCGGAAAGCACGTTAAGCCGTTGGTCCCGGCTGTCATTCGTGTATCTTTGACTGTCGTTACGGGTCGTCAGAAGCCCGAAAGTCTGACAACCAGTCTTACCAAGGGGTATCGTATTACCCAGTAACTGGGTTGTGGAGGTCAGATAGGCAGTCGCTCCATGTAAAATACTGGTATCCCTTTACACCCGCTCTGAAACGATCGTGAGTTTGAGTTTTTGACTATAAAAAAATTCTGGCGCCAAACCGTTTACTTTTTACGGAACGCAACCGGCACCGATCGGTCGTGAGGGTGTTGCTCGCAACGCTAAAACGCGGGGCCTTTTTAGCTCTTTTGGCTGTATAGAAATCTACAAAAACATGGTTTTCGAAAAAAAAACCGTCGGGTGAAAAGGGGTATTCAGCTGCATCCGGTTTGACTGGAAGCCGACCCCAATATAGTTGGGAAAAGGCTAGGCATATGATGATGATTTTCGTTTTTTGCCACCGACTTTCGAAATCAAAGTTATTTTCCACTTTTTAGCTGTGATACCTACCCCACACAAAGTTGAATACCACTACCAGCACCCTAATTGCGTAATACACTATCAATCAGAATCATATTGAAGCAAATTGCTAATCCATTGCTTCATAAGTTCGAAAAATATGTCTGCTCAACAACGTAAATAGCGCAATGAATGTTGTTGAACTGTCAAAAAGAAACCGATTCCTACTTTAAGTGTGTTACGCAATTGCCCTGTTGCTATGTAAATTACAGTGACAGGAAGTTTCACACATCATCCATATAAACTTAGGAAAAATACGTGTTATTGAAGCTAACTCAAAAACCACCAAAGCAAGGTTAATAAATTTTACATGGGATTAACTTCGAGGTTGACGAGGAGGGAACAAAAAGTAGTGAGAACGACATACTCCTTGGTAAGAAAAAAATAAATATTGGCAGGCATAGCTCAGATACATATTTGTAATATTAATAAAGAAACATATCTTCGATTCTCTTTTGTTTTTTTCTGAATATAGTCATTTGTTTGCTTCGTGTCGGAACGTGTTCTCGAAAATGGAGAAAAACGAAGTGCGAGCCGTTATTAAATACCTCTGTTTAAAAAAGTTAACGACGCAAGAGATTCGTTGCGATTTGGAGGCAACATTAGGAGAGTCTGCTCCGCCGTATTCCACTGTCGCAAGGTGGGTTTCTCAATTTCGAGTAGGGAGAACGAGCACGGAAGACGAACATCGTTGCGGCCGTCCATCGACGTCAGTCACCCAAGAAAATGTTGCGAAAGTCGATAAAATTGTATTGAGCTATCGAAGAGTTACCATCCGATACTTAATTCAAGAAACGGGCATTTCATATGGAAGTATTCAATCCATATTGAAACAATCTTTGAATATGAGAAAAGTCTCCGCAAGATGGGTGCCGAGAATGTCCAATCAACGAGGATATTGTTGTATGGAGACTTCCGAAAAATTCCTCCGCCTCTGAAATTTGGCATGTGATGAAGTTAGGTGATACATATTACAGATGTACAATAATCCAACATTTTTTTTTACGAGAAGTTGGGCATTTTCACCCAAACATGAAAATCGCTTATAACTCTCTGTGAATATTTCCTCAGCCTGAAATACTTTCTGTATACGTACGTATGCACTAGTTAGAATAAGTATGTAAAGGAATCCAACATTTTTTCGATTTCAGAGATACCCCAAAATGAACTTTTAACATTTTGTACTATAACTTCTACAGAAAAATTGCTCTGCGAATTTTTATTGTTTAATATGTTTTTATATCCTTAAATACATAGCTTGGTTTAGTTATCCAAAAGATTTTCCTTTTTTAACATATCTTTTTTATTTTTGCTTAACTACGTAATGTGAAAAATTGCTCCGTCCATTTTTATATCTTTATTGGTTATATGACTTTATATTATAACAGATTTATTAATTATCCAACAAATTTTCAAACGTTCAAATATTTTTTAGGATATGTCCGCTGATTTATGCTAGAGCGTAAGGGTATATTTATTTATTTATTTAAATACAACTAATACAACTATAAGTACTCAATACGACAGTGCGGTCATTCACACTCTTCCGGGGTTGACCTTCACTTCACCGCTCGGAGTTGCTTTGCCACGCAGTTTTGGAGTAGTGTAGGCGAGTTTGCTAGCCACCGTGATTACAAATAATGTTTTATCTTCCTATGCACAACGTACAATGGCGCGGCGTTTAGAAATTCGCTTTATATTTAAAAGGAATACTTGTTATATGCATTTAAAATAAACGTTTGATACTTCCTTAAGGACTTTGTACAATATGCGAAAAAAATGTCAATTGGAATAATAATGTTTAATTATGTTGTAGAAAACACTAATATAAATATCAAATACCTCTTGGTAAAATCTCTCAAACGTGTGAAATTAAAGGACTTTGAAGGTCCATGGTAAACCTACTGTCTGCCATTTTGATTTTTTTTTCAAAATGGGGGCCGTGCATGATATCTATATAAATCGATAGCTGACATCAATGCAAACAGAAAACATAATAAGACCAAACCCCGTAGTGTCATCTTTCGAAGATATTTTTGAAGATATTATACGTACAAAGTAGATCACGTGACATCCATATTTTATGAACTTGCTTATATCTTGTTGAATAGATGTTTGAAATAATCACTCTGAATGTTTAAAGTAATCATTTTAGTAACTATATTAAGCTAAAAATTAATAAGATTACTGTGGTAGGCATTATTTGGTTAAAGGCGCGGACCCACCGCGGTGCACGGAGAGGCTACGCACGTGTATTAAGCTTCGCTTTGGAAGAAAATGTATGTGGTTGTGTCCACTGCAACCCACGGCGAGGCTACGCATGAATTGACGTCATTGATACATGCGTGGCTTGCTCGAATAGGCGGTTACATAGCTCAACGCTGTCAACGTGGGTCTACGTTTCCACTGGAGTACACGAATATGACCCACGACTATGTACAGCTCATTTATCGCAGCGCAGTTTTCAGTCATACACCTTGTGGAACGGACGCATTTCATGTTTCTCGTATATATCACGTGGCACGTGCGTAGCCTCTCCGTGCGCCGTGCCACGCTATACATAGTCGTGGGTCATATTCGTGCACTCCAGTGGAAACGTAGACCCACGTTGTCAAACAAATTAATACACGCAGCTAAAATGCGCCGCGTGCCCGTGCACAGCATGCGCCGCGGTGGACCCGCGCCTTAAGGCTAGTTATAAACTTGCTAACATTCTTTTACAAATAAATTCTTTAAAAAACCTGGTGTCACTGCCTGACTGACGGCCGTTGGGGCATTAAAGTTCTCGAGTGGCGACCGCGTAACGGAAGACGCAGCGTTGGCAGGCCTCCCACCAGGCCGACCGAGGATCTGGTGAAGGTTAAAACCAGCTGGATGAGGATAGCGTGGGACCGGTCGTCGTGGAGATCTTTGGGGGAGGCCTTTGTCTAGCAGTATTACGATGATGATGACTGCTTTACAGAGCCAGCAATCTACGCGCTAGACTGACTAGTTTAGTTAATAGATGAAAAATGATTATTTTAAACATTCAGAGAGATTATTTCAAACATCTACAAAATGTACACAAGTTCAAAAAATATGGATGTCACGTCATCTTTTTTTATTATTGCTAAATGAGCCTACACTTGACCTCGATCACGCCTAATAGAAAGCGATGGATGAGGTCTATGATGGAAAGAGCGTGCCCAAAAGATGCCTGTTCACTCTTACTTTGAAGGCAGATGGGTTATATGAGATCAACTTTCAACGTTAATATTCTCGTAAACGTGATGGTTTACGGGGTTTGGTCCTATGATGTCTTCTGTTTGCATTGATGTCAGCTATCGATTTATATACGGTTCATGCGTGACCAACATTTTGAAAAACAATCAGAATCGTGGACAGAGGGTATAGCAGGCTCCTTTTAAAATCTTCAATAACATTTATCGGTGGACGCAGATGCTGAAAAAAACTGGTATACAGAGTGGAATTTTTTAATCTCACCTGGGGGGAAGTACTCTTAATACTGGATATAGCAAATTGTCAAAGGAATCATTCCTTTATTTACTTTTTAAAAGAAACCAATCTGCATTCAAAGATTTTCGAAAATTCGTTTGCCACACTCGGGAATCAATCCAGTTAAAATCCGAAAAAATAACAACCTGGCATCAATCGATAAAATCAATCATAAGGATCAAATCTCTCTAACAAACATGATAAATTAAATGAAACGAAAATCATGAAATCTAAATATAATAACCATTGCAATACCTGGATTGGTACAAACGGCACAATCAGATAGCCTGCGAGATCACCAGACCTCACCACTTTAGATTCTTTTTATGGGGATATGTTAAAAATCAAATTTACCAATAATCCTATGCAACTGTAAACGAGTTAAGAACTGAGGTTCACACTACGATTTTCAATAATCATCACAACTCACTATGTAAAGTTACTAGAAACGAATTCCTTAAAAGAATAAAGGAGAATGGGCACTGAACTATGGAAGCTCATAAAGCGAAGCGAAGCTCAATAGCCATAAGATATATACCAATGGAAAGAGATTTCACCTTTGCTACTAACACGACTTTTGCCTATGGTTAGTAAATTCGGCGATAATGACCTAAATAGGTGAACTTGAATATCGAAGTTAAGGAATGTTCTTGGTGCCCAACAGCCATTAGTGATTTTTAAGAGAAACATTTGTTACAAAAACGACTTTCCGACAAGACTTGGGGATCAGGAAAAATTAATGTCAAGTAAATGAGCAGCTTCTATTGTGTTGTCGGGACAATCTAGTACTGATATGGCGACATGTCAAAACATCGAGATATTGTTTATGCACGCACCTACGATGCCTGCGGAGTAATTATTAGGTTATTTCATAATTTTTATCCATATATTTGGTTGCACAGTTGCAGCATATTTTAAGTAGTTACTGGTTGTTTTGTTATGTAACTATTTATGTACTGATCACTGAACCTGACTTGATTTCAGATTTTCATCTCAAAAGATGATGTTTGCAAGACACAGAAATAGTGAAAGTTAATTAATTGTCGAAATACCTGAATTTTAATAATGCTTAATTACTCATATTTATAGCTCTGTAGCTCTCACTGACTAAAATCGAGAGACGTTGTCGTACCACGAAATATTTCCCTTGAAGAGATCTTTCCACTGGCATGTATCTTAACGCTATTGGGGGATGCAGCAGGCTTAACGTTCTGACCGGCTGACCGACTCTTAAAAAATTTGTTCCTAAAACGGCATCTAGGAGGCCAATGTTTTAAAATATCCATTATAGGCTTGAAAGATGATGTTTGCAAGGCAAAGAATTAATTAAAGTTAATTAATTGGCGAAATACCAGAATTTCAATCCTACAACAACAGAAGTCATCATAATAAGAAATATTCTCCTTGATGAGATCTTTCCATTGGTATATGTCTTATCGCTATTGGGCTTCAAGGCAGAATCACCCTATCTCCTGTGTATCCAACAAAATGGAGCTCATTTCGAGCAACTAATTAGTTAGTTTACCCATTTTTCTCGTTCAATTAAAATAAGATTTTATGGTTTTCCTTTCATTTAATTTATCATGTTTGTTAGAGAGGTTTTATTCTTAAGATTAACCCTATCGACTAATGCCATAAAAGTACAGGGTGTTATTTTTTCCAGATTTTATCCGGTTCGATTCCCGAGTGTCGCAAGCGAATTTTCGAAAATCTTTGAATGCAGATTTGTTTCTTTTTAAAAATAAAGATGTTTCTTTTGAGTAAAGTTTGCTATCTCCAGTATTTAGAGTACTTTCCCTCTAGGTGAGGTCAAAAAATTCCAACCTGTATATTGTTTGGATTCAGACACCTTTGAACGAAACTTTTTTTTTCTTAACTCGGTGTCTCCTCAGTAGGTGTCTTTCTAAGCATTATTAATTTATTATACTTATTCCTTAGTCCTTAAGGAAGTATCAAACGTTTATTTTAAATGCATATATTAAATATTCCTTTTAAATATAAAGCGAATTTCTAAACGCCGTTGTACGTTGTGCATATTAAGTTAAAAAATATATATTTTTATAAACGGTGGACAGCAAACTCGCCTACACTACTCCAAAAGTGCGTGGCAAAGCAGCTCCGAGCAGCTTAGTGAAGGTCGACGTGGTGGACGCAGTGCCTATGCAACGAGTCACACAAGTACGTGATTTAGGGTTATCTCCTGAATTATCGTTTCGCGATCATATAACTAAGACCTGCAAAAGGGTATTCAGAAACTTGGGATTCGTACTGAGACGACAGACACGAGACTTCACCAATATTGCAACAATCAGGGTCCTGTATGACGCACTAGTCAGGAGTCATCTGGAACATAGTGCTGTCATATGGGCTCCACATGAGGACATACATATACTCTGTAATGTTGGAGCGCGTTCAGAAGAAGTTTATACGCCACTTGTACAGGAAGCTTTATGGGGTATATCCGTTTTACCCGTTGATGCACCCCACTCTATTTATGCTGGATATGATCGAGTACAATGAATTGAGGGTACGACGGGAGTTTACACTTGTCTCGTATCTGGTCAAATTACTTCGTGGCATCGAGCATAATCCAGGAGTGCTTCAGCGCTTGAGTTTTTGCGTACCAGACCGCTTTGTGTGGAGGCGGCGCCCGCCACTGCAGGCCGTGCCGACAGCCAGGACCAACCTACTCGCCAAAACACCTGTGACCCAGGGAGTTCGTATCATCAACGAACTTTATAGCAAAATTTATGTTTTCACGTGTCATTTGAGTGAATTCGCAAGGACACTGTTATTTATTTTAAGTTATTAATTAATATAGATTAATGTAGGTAGAATGTTATTGTGTTGTATTGTGTTATAATTTATATCGTGTTACAAGTTGTATTATATTTAAATTGTAAATTTAAATTGTTAAATTGTGGTTTGTGAATGACCGCACTGTCGTATTGAGTACTTATAGTTGTATTAGTTGTATTTAAATAAATAAATAAATATACCCTTACGCTCTAGCATAAATCAGCGGACATATCCTAAAAAATATTTGAACGTTTGAAAATTTGTTGGATAATTAATAAATCTGTTATAATATAAAGTCATATAACCAATAAAGATATAAAAATGGACGGAGCAATTTTTCACATTACGTAGTTAAGCAAAAATAAAAAAGATATGTTAAAAAAGGAAAATCTTTTGGATAACTAAACCAAGCTATGTATTTAAGGATATAAAAACATATTAAACAATAAAAATTCGCAGAGCAATTTTTCTGTAGAAGTTATAGTACAAAATGTTAAAAGTTCATTTTGGGGTATCTCTGAAATCGAAAAAATGTTGGATTCCTTTACATACTTATTCTAACTAGTGCATACGTACGTATACAGAAAGTATTTCAGGCTGAGGAAATATTCACAGAGAGTTATAAGCGATTTTCATGCTTGGGTGAAAATGCCCAACTTCTCGTAAAAAAAAAATGTTGGATTATTGTACATCTGTAATCTGTATCACCTAACTTCATCACATGCCAAATTTCAGAGGCGGAGGAATTTTTCGGGTTACTCAAGCCTCGTTGACCGGACTAGTTAACCGACAGTCAGAAACAAAATCGACTTGACATTTCGAAGATATTGTTGGACAAGTTTCAAGAAGATTCTGAAAACTTTTTGTCTCGTTTCGTAACAATGGACGAAACATGGGTCCATCATTTTGATCCCGAGACAAAACAGCAATCTTCGCAATGGAAACGGCCATCATCACCGACCCCGAAGAAGTTTCGTGCCGTGGCATCGGCTGGCAAGGTTATGGCCTCAATATTTTGGGACTCAGAAGGGATATTGTTGATTGATTACCTGGAGCGTGGAACCACTATTACAGGCCATTATTATGCAGCTTTAATTCCCAAGTTGAGGAATGCTATCAAAGAGAAAAGGAGAGGGAAACTTCGAAGAGGCGTGTTGTTTCATCACGACAACGCACCCGCGAACAGGTCGGCAGTTGCGATGGCTGCCATTCAGCAAGCTGGCTTCGAATTGGTTGACCACCCCCTTTATTCACCAGATCTGGCGCCTAGCGATTTTTATCTGTTCCCCAAATTGAAAGAATACTTAAGGGGACACAGGTACATGCAGCTCCAGTGTAACCTCACCCCCTAGAAATCTGTAAAAAGCGACATCTTTTAAAGGATATAGGTACTACACAACGATGTTTACGTGCGTGCCATCTCTGTGACATCAATGAAGTTAGTGTTCTGTAGTTATTGACATCGATTCTACAAGTAAGCGTGCAAGATAGTTTACGTTATTGATACAAAATTGTCATATGCTAACCAACATCAGCATATTTAGGCTACCCGGTGATAACTGTAGGGCGATAGTGGGGTGTTGCGGATTGAGAGGGGAAGTAGGTGCTTTTATGGCGGTCTTTCGGAATAAAGGAAATTCACATAAATACTTAGTATTATTTATTGTTATGGTATTCATTAATATAATTATTAACCCCTTTAGGCTAATTTTTCAATCGACAGATATTTTTTATTCATGGAATTAAAAATTGACAAAATTGAAGCCTGACAAGGCTGTCAGCGAATGTCCCGTAGCCAGGCGGCCACGGGACATTCGCTGCAGCGACTGTTCGCGCGAACCGAACGGCAAAACATCTGGCGACTAAAACAGATGTATAGAGATCGCGCGAATAGTCGCTGTCGCTGCAGCGAATGTCCCGTGGCCAGGCTGTGACAGTTTTTGTATGGGAGAACTGTCAAAAATTCAAAATTAATCCTCGGATCTGCGTTTCTGGCTCTTTATCCGAGTAATAATGTTGAATTTTTGGGCTAGGCTGATTTTTCCAGCGCCAGATATCTTGGAAAAATCAGCCCTTTGATTAAAAAATATTTAGGTATTTACTTAAAAAACTGATAATTTAGTTTTGATGATTTCACAAGAGAACCAACATGTTACTCACGTTTGAAACAAACAGAACAACAATTTACATCTCTCGAGATCTTTCAAAACTATTTACAAAAAACAATTATCTACTTATAAAAAACTTAACTATAACTTGTGGGGTCAAACCTATACTAATAACGGAGTGGGTAACCTTCACTTTCTATAACTTCTTCTAATCTTGATCTCATTCCCTTTACCATATTAAAACAAATGTCACTTAATCGCATTAATTCCCAAGTTCACATAACTTCTTCATCTAAATTTTGTCTAGTTCTGACTTTACTTGAGTCCCAATTAAGCACCATTTGACCCCACAAATTTTTTATCGGGTTTAAGTCTGGGCTTTTAGACGGCCAGTCAATCAAAGTTATGTCCCTTTGTGTAGAAAACCAGTCCATAACCAGTCTTGACCGATGCACCGAACCATTATCTTGTATAAAATAAATATGTCCATCAGGGTATATGTTGCGTATTGTTGGAATCATCACGTCTCTTAAGGCGAGGTAGACCTTGCGAAGTAGGTATTTAACGCTACCAACCTACCCACGGAGCGAGCCGTGCGCTTACGTCGCCAGCGTGAACTCGCATGCGGGATGTTCGAAAGAGTTACCGTGTCCCCGGCACAGGCAACAGAAGGAACACGGGTGGGTTTTAGTCAGTAAAAGTCTGACACGCCCTCCCGCTCCGCCCAGAGCGGGAGAAGTCATTTGATGATTTCCCATCCACAAAAAAAAAAAAAAAAAAGCGTGAACTCACATGAACCCAAAATGTGTCACAGTATAGGTAAGCGTGTCGTGTAGGCAGTAGGTCAACTCATTGGAACGAAGTTCTTTGACGCAGCTTGGCAGAAATCGTCAGTAACGAAAAAGCACGTTCATACTTTCTGCTTTAAAATTCACACTTTCACTCTCTCTCTCTCTCTATCATGAGAGAAAATTTTCAAATTTTCCTTCATGGCTGTCGTTTTCAATGTTTTCGAGGGTGCTGAAACCGATAGTAAAGTCAAAATGAAAATCCAAGATGGCGGCCGTGAAAATTTTCAAAATTTCCTTCATGGGTGTCGTTTTCAAGGTTTTCGAGGGTGCTAAAGCCGATAGTAAAAGTCAAAATGAAAATTCAAGATGGCGGCTGTGAAAATTTTCAAGTTTTTCATCATGGGTGTCGTTTTCATGGTTTTCACGGGTGCTAAAGCCGATAGTAAAGTCAAAATGAAAATCCAAGATGGCGGCCGTGAAAATTATGGCCTATCTTCTAAGTTAAAAAACACAACCCGCAGATTCATCTGATTCCAAGCACAAAGCAGTAGATGTTATTAAAACATATTCCAGACATATAAAAACACGTCACATCGCATCCGTGTATAGAGCTTAGCGTTTGTCGTTCAAATTTTCCTTCATGGGTGTCGTTTTCAAGGTTTTCGAGGGTGCTAAAGCCGATAGTAAAGTCAAAATGAAAATTCAAGATGGCGGCTGTGAAAATTTTCAGGTTTTTCATCATGAGTGTTGTTTTCATGGTTTTCGCAGGTGCTAAAGCCGATAGTAAAGTCAAAATGAAAATCCAAGATGGCGGCCGTGAAAATTTTCAAATTTTCCTTCATGGGTGTCGTTTTCAAGGTTTTCGAGGGTGCTAAAGCCGATAGTAAAGTCAAAATGAAAATTCAAGATGGCGGCTGTGAAAATTTTCAAGTTTTTCATCATGAGTGTCGTTTTCATGGTTTTCACGGGTGCTAAAGCCGATAGTAAAGTCAAAATGAAAATCCAAGATGGCGGCCGTGAAAATTTTCAAATTTTCCTTCATGGGTGTCGTTTTCAAGGTTTTCGAGGGTGCTAAAGCCGATAGTAAAGTCAAAATGAAAATTCAAGATGGCGGCTGTGAAAATTTTCAGGTTTTTCATCATGAGTGTTGTTTTCATGGTTTTCGCAGGTGCTAAAGCCGATAGTAAAGTCAAAATGAAAATCCAAGATGGCGGCCGTGAAAATTTTCAAATTTTCCTTCATGGGTGTCGTTTTCGAGGGTGCTGAAACCGATAGCAAAGTCAAAATGAAAATCCAAGATGGCGGCTGCGAAAATTTTCAAATTTTTCATCATGGGTGTCGTTTCCATGATTTTTGAGGGTGCTATAGCCGATAGTAAAGTCAAAATGAAAATCCAGATGGCTGCTGCGGAAATTTTCAAATTTTTCGTCATGGGTGTAGTTTTTCTAGTTTTCGAGGATACTTAAGTCGACAGTGAGGTCAAAATGTAAAATGAAAATTTTGTTTTTGTATTAAATCATATGTGAGATGAACGGACTGACGGTGTCTCCCGACTGCACATGTTTTTTATTTATTTATTTAACAGTTTACGTACACACATATAAACAGACCAGAAGAAAGAAACAGAAAAATACGTACAATGGTGATGCTGATGGGGGGGTTTTATTTTAAAGTAGGTACCTATATACAAATTAGTTTTGGATATTTATTATTTATTACGGATTATTTACTGACGAAACCAAGTGTTATATTGGGGCCATGCCTAATAGGTTGATTGGAAATGATACGATGTCGAAATTAAAGTGTCCCATAATAGTATCAAAACAAGGATTGGCGAAAGCTCTAGAAGAAAACAAAATTCAAATAGTAAAACATTATAAAACCGAGTGCGTCGGGGGACTTCCGACAGGACCTCCTCCTCCCCCTCCCCGAACCCCCGGATCCCGGAATCCTCCCGGGATCCTTGTTACGTGATGACTCTTACATGATTTTAAATAAAAACAAAAGTTTTACAGCCACCATCTTGGATTTTCATTTTGACTTTATTATCAGTTTCAGCACCCGCGAAAACCATGAAAACGACACCCATGATGAAAAACTTGAAAATTTTCACAGCCGCCATCTTCTTTTTGACTATATTATCGGCTTTAGCGCCCGCGAAAACCATGAAAACGACACCCATGAAGGAAAATTTGAAAATTTTCACGGCTGCCATCTTGGATTTTCTTTTTGACTGTACTATTGGTTTCAGCACCCTCGAAAACCTTGAAAACGACACCCATGATGAAAAACTTGAAAATTTTCACGGTCGCCATCTTGGATTTTCATTTTGACTTTATTATTGGCTTCAGCACCCTCTAAAACCATGAAAACGACACCCATGATGAAAAACTTGAAAATTTTCACAGCCGCCATCTTGAATTTTCATTTTGACTTTACTATCGGCTTTAGCACCCTCGAAAACCTTGAAAATGACACCCATGATGGAAAATTTGAAAATTTTCACGGCCGCCATCTTGGATTTTCATTTTGACTACTATCGGCTTTAGCACCTTCGAAAACCACGAAAACGACACCCATGATGAAAAATTTGAAAATGTTCACAGGCGCCATCTTGGATTTTCATTTTGACTACTATCGGTTTCAGCACCCTCGAAAACCTTGAAAACGACACCCATGAAGGAAAATTTGAAAATTTTCACGGCCGCCATCTTGGATTTTCATTTTGACTACTATCGGCTTTAGCACCTTCGAAAACCTTGAAAACGACACCCATGAAGGAAAATTTGAAAATTTTCACGGCCGCCATCTTGGATTTTCATTTTGACTTTATTATCGGCTTTAGCACCCGTGAAAACCATGAAAACGACACCCATGATGAAAAACTTGAAAATTTTCACAGCCGCCATCTTGAATTTTCATTTTGACTTTACTATCGGCTTTAGCACCCTCGAAAACCACGAAAACGACACCCATGATGAAAAATTTCAAAATGTGAACAGCCGCCATCTTGGATTTTCATTTTGACTTTACTATCAGCTTTAGCACCCTCGAAAACCTTGAAAACGACACCCATGAAGGAAAATTTGAAAATTTTCACGGCCGCCATCTTGGATTTTCATTTTGACTTTACTATCGGCTTTAGCACCCTCGAAAACCTTGAAAACGACACCCATGAAGGAAATTTTGAAAATTTTCACGGCCGCCATCTTGGATTTTCTTTTTGACCAAATTTACACTTTGAAAGTCGAGTCGCGACGATTTCTACCAGTTAACTCCTACCGCAAGCCGCGTTACAAAACTTCGTTCCTAAATAAGGGTTCCGTTTTTCATTCGAACATACGAAACCCAAAAAAAACATACTGACTTATTTACACTATGTCCTACGAATGAATTGTTCGATAAATTAGCGGAACAGCTGTGCGCTAGCAAAACGGACATAGGTCCGAGCTCGTCAAGGCCCGGCGGGCGACTGAATCGCCGTGCGCGAGCCGCTGTATTATATAATATTTTATTATTAAATGAATTTAACTATTTTGCAAAATGTAACCACAAATTGTTCTTCTATTTGTTATGAACTTTTTACAGATATATTTTTTGGAAGTATTGCTTTCATAGGTTTCAAGCAAAATTAGAAAAACATCAAAAAAATCATCGATTAGACTCCTCTTCCGATTTTTTTTTGATCGAGCGAAGTTTTCGATATCATGTTTTGAACCACAAAAAGTCAAAGTACATATAGTAAACTACAATATATATTTTTTTTGGCTTTAAACAATCACTATTTCTTTGTTTATTTTTGAATCAAAGTGATGCAATATTTGGTATAGGTCGCCTTAAAATGTCCAAGTAACGTTCACCATTCATTCGAGCGCCGACTTCGACAAGCTCTCCAGGACCTGTCAAAGACATCATCCCCAATATCCCGAAAACACACAAAAGTTTTATTACTATACCTCATTGTAAAAGTGACACCGCAAAACACTTTTTATGCTTTATTTACATTTACATTTTATCCTGTAATGATTCATAAAGGTAACAATAATTATTATTAGATACTAATAATAACATATCATTATAATTAGTAATAATAGCCACAGCGCTAATGAGTCATAACTTAGCAAATAAATAGTATTTATATTTCAATCAAGTGAGTAGGTAAATATTAATATTTAATTAAATTAACTATTGATTACCCAGCGTTAACCGGCCACTAGTCCTCAAAGGTAAAACATTTTGATTCTTGTAGCGTTCGCCTGGTCTTCTCCACAGTATTTTACGTCCATCTTTATCGGACTTAAACGTCTTTTCGTCGGTAAAAATGACTATTTCATTTTCCCAATCAAAATTCATGTATTGGGTTGCAAATCTTATCCTGGCTTTTTTTTTTTTTGTGGATGGGAAATCATCAAATGACTTCTCCCGCTCTGGGCGGAGCGGGAGGGCGTGTCAGACTTTTACTGACTAAAACCCACCCGTGTTCCTTCTGTTGCCTGTGCCGGGGCCACGGTAACTCTTTGAAACATCCCGCAACCCTAGCTGGCATCGGCCCTAGCGGACCCCGTCAATAGTGCTGACATCTCTTTGAGGCGCGCGTGGAACACGACGCGCCGTCGACTCGGGCTTGGTCCTTACCGGACGGCGAACTACCCATTGCTCGCCGTCCGCAAGCCCGCGCCTACGGTGGCCGGGAATCGGCTGCCAATTCCCGACGCCCAGGGCGTCTCCTGCGGCGACTAGGGGCGTGAGGGCGCAAAGCTTGCCTCTCCCTCACGCGTCCCGCCTCCTCCTTCACGAGCATTACTGCTTCGCAGAAGGAGGTGATGGCTGCCCATGTACTCTCGCTCCGTACCATGGCCTGGACCAGGGCCGGACGCGAGAGATCGCCGCCGCCGATCGCATCCGCGAGGACACTGCGGTGCTCCGCCCAAGCCGGGCAGACCTCCACCGTATGCTCCACCGTGTCCTCCGGGCGATCCACACAATGGTGACACCCGGGCGTTTCCTCCCGCCTTATCCGGAACAGGTACCTCCCGAAGCAAAATCTTATCCTGGCTTGACGATGAGCTTCGGTTAGTTCAATTTTTTTGGCAGGTTTATAATTATGGATCCCAGCTGCATGTAAATGTCTTCGGACAGTGGTAAGCGAAATGCCATGTGAAATGCCATGTCTTAGATCGTGTGGTTGTAAAAGGATCCGTGGTATGGCTATTAACAATATCACGATGACGGTTGGATTGATTTGTGTAAGCAATCGGACGTGGCCCTTGGCGGTTACACTTCACTTCACCAGTTTCTTGATACCGTCGCACCCATAAACGAACTGTGTTTCTCTATAAGGAAATAAATTAAAAATTTAGATTTTTAATGGAAAAAAATGAAAATATAAACGGATTTTATTTTAGATTACACTTACGTCGACATTTAATTCTCGAGCGATACTCTTTAAACTTTGATTTTGTTCCCAAAGGACAATTATTTTCACTTTTAAAAAGTTACTCAATCGAGGCATGATTTTATTGTAAATATAAGTAGTTATTCGAACAGCACAAGCAGTGGCGGTACCTTCATAGAAGCCAAAAAGCCGGGCTTGCCCTAATAAAATCATAAATTACAACAACAAACGTAAGCCTATCAATAAAAAAAAAATATTCCAAAAAACACCAAGTCAATGAATTCGAACTCAAACATTCATGTCTTAATAATAAAATTTCGAATTCCACGTAATTTGCCGCGCGCACTAGCACTCATTGAAACTCGATCATTCATAGGTAATCATAAGTCTGTTGCCGAACTAGGCGTTCAAATGCGCCTTCTCGCTCACACTCGTCTCGGCTTGGCATCGGGCTTTTTATACCTGTCTTTGTCTCGCAGTTTTCTCCTACAAATTGCTATAGAAACGTTTACATTTGTTGACATATTGGTAAGTACCATGTAAGTACTTATACGCAGATTTCTATGAAATCAAAAGCCAGCTTGAGAGGCATTAAGTTCGCGCAAATGCACTATCCGCGTTGACCCGCGTAAAGTGAGTAACGAGAGGGATTCCACGCGAAAAGAGTTTGATATACTGAGTTTGTTATTTGTTTTGATAGGTATTTTACGAATAATATTTTTCAGGTGCTGAGGTTATGAATTAGTTTTATTATTTAAAATGATGTGATAGTTAGTGCGGTGCTGTGATTTTGTGATTAGGTATATATTTAGTATTTTTATCAAAATGTGAATTCGGAAACTGTCGTCGAAAAGGTATGTAAATACATTAGGTTTTCTGATAATAAGTAACTCTGTACTTCACCGTAACTAACCTCTAATTACTGAATGTATTTCTCCGAAATAAAAACAAGTATTTTTGTTACTCGAAGAACAGATTAAAATAGGTACCTATCTACTCATTCGATTGTTTACAAGGCATGAATATGTTGCACATGAAATGACATGAATGGTGTTTTTATGGCATTTGTAGTTTTTGTATACCACTGAAAAACTAAATTCTTATCGAGACAAAACACATTAATTTTCGTATCGAAGAGGTTCTTCATAGGTGTTTTGAAATTAAGTATAAATGTTTTAGGGGAACATTTTCAATGCATACGGAAAAAGAACAACAAATCGATAATTTGGAGGCCATCTAGTGGCATTTGATTGAAAAATTTTGCATGTGACAAGCGAATTGTGAATTAAGGTGAAAAGGTGCGGGTAAGCAATGTAGTTATGCGTATCCAATAATATAGATGGCGCTTATGTTAATTATGTACCAATTAACATAAGCGCCATCTGATGCTTGAAATATACGTAGTACTCTTCGTATTGTAAAGGTTATGTAACCGACATTTTTTTTTTTTTTTAATCGTTGGCTTGCCCTAATTTTCACCCTTAGGCACGCCACTGAGCACAAGCAGACGAGTAACTATGCGACGTCAAGTTTAACTTAGCAAAATTAGTTTACCCTCAATCTTCTTCATTATGTATAAAAATAACACGGCCGACATGAATGGTGCGATGGATGATTCATAAACATAATATATCGATAAATTTCACAACTATAATATGAAACTGGTTGGCGCAGCGGTCTAACAGCTGGTCTCGTGAGAAAAATGGTCCAGGTTCGATTCTTACTTCGGCCTAAAGATTTTATTACATTTTAAAATTATGTTGTGAGTTTTTAGAAATTTGTAAAAAAATATGTTTGTGGAACACGTTTGGAAGTTCAAAAATATCAATAGGTAGGATGCGATGGATATTATTACCTAGCGGTCGTTTGCATGAGCGCCGTCAGTGTTTTGTTTCTAGTTAGAATATCTTAGTAGTTTCATTGATTTCACAGAGATGGCGTGCTTTTATACATTTCTGGGGGTGAGATTTCTCTGTAGCTGTGTGTACGAAGACGATAACGAGGTGATGGATGCCGTGAAAAGCTTTTTGCAGGACCAAGACAAAACTTTTTTTTTTAAAGGGATTGAAGCCTTGGAAAAGCGCTGGACTCGGTGTGTAGAGAGACTCGGAAACTATGTAGAAAAATAAATTATTATGTTATCAATAGTCATTATATTCTATCTCATTCTCACTACTTTTTCATCCCTCCTCGTACCCTCTCCCGAATAAAACGTTCCTTCCGAAGAATCGTTCAAATCGGACTACTTGGTAAAAAGTTATGTGTGGTCAGGTCATACATAAAATTTTTTTTTTATGTATACAGTGTGTAAGGGTCAGCCCTCCGCAGACTGATGGGGTGAATTCAGTATATCATAGTAAGACGACCGGTTCATGAAATTATTTCAGGAACGTTATGGGAATCCAATAAATCTGATTTGTTTTATTATCTCACACAATGTATCGTTACCGTGACAAAACGCGCGTAGCGAACGGCAGCGCAGCGAGCCTTCGGCAGCCGAGTATTACAACATCCATTGCTGATTTTTTTTATTTTAGCTGTTTTATTTACATAAATGGAGTGCTGCGAACAGAGAATGTAATTTTACATTGAATTATAGGGGTAATAACTCAAATAACGATAAAAAACAAAAAAAAATCCTGAGAAATTTTCCGGTGGAATATGATTCAAAATATGAAGCTGAATGCAGCTTGTTCGTTTGCGGAGGGCTGTCCCTTCCACCCTGTATAAGCCTCGACTTGAGAACCTCCTCCTTTTTTTTCGTCGGTTAATAAAAGATGACGCTGTTTTTAGTAGAATCTTATCTCTCTGATACCCATACAGCCTTAATATCATTACTACAATGATTAATTTAAACATTCAGAGTGAATATTTCAAACATCTATGCAACAAAATACAAGCAAGTTTAAAAAATATGGATGTCACGTGATCAACTTTGAATGTTAATATCTCAGAAACGTGACATTTTACGGTGTTTGGTCTTATTATGTTTTCTGTTTGCATTAATTATCGGCTATCGATTTAAATAAGTTTTAGTAAGTAAATAAGTTTAGTAAAAATCAAAATAGTGGACAGTAGGTATGCCACGGACCTTCAAAGCACTTTATAAACAACAATTGAACGATACCAAACAACCGAAAGAATTCAATAGAACGACACGACATCCAAGTACCCAACAATTTATTTTAACAATGTTTAACACGCAACTACTCACACTATTATAAATCCAGAGGGTCAATCCGCGGGAAATCATAACAGTAGTCGGAAAAATGACGTATTTGCACAACGCCATCTATGGGTAAATGTATAAAACGTCCGCACAAAGCATGTTCTAGAGCGGTATGAATGAAAGATGAGTCCCGTGAATTTTTTAGCAGCATTTTGCGTTTTAGTAATTTTATATTATCTCCGAAACTATGACCAAATTGACATCCTGTAAAGGGAGAATCTTATCTCTATGATGTACCTACTTGTGATCATAAAATTATTTATTTTGTTATGGATTAATATTTTGTTGTTCAAATGATCATCCAAACATGTGTCGAAAAAATACCTTTTTAAAATGTTAAATTTATAAGATAGAAATATGGTGTCGTGGACTTTTTTGTAGAATTATTTAAGGCGAACCAGGTTGCCCTACATTGTTGTCAATTATATGAAACTGTTTAGACCGCGCATGCAAATAATTCTGTTTTAAGAGGTATTTCTTTCCAACTTGCTACACAAAAATTGTGATAGCTTGGCTAATATGCATGAAATAAATATAATTTATAGCCTCAGGAACAATATAGCTGTCTACCAGTGAATTTTTTTTAGAATTGGATTATTAGTTCCGGAGATTACCCCCTACATACAAACATACAAACAAAGGAGATGTTTCAAAATGTATGGAGCCCCGGCCATGTATTGATACACCCTACTAAAAAATGGGGAAACACAATTAAAACAGTTTCCAACCATCCAATTACTTTTAATTGGCTTTGTTTGGTAGTAAAGTACAAGAATGTACAATTGAAATAGCAACACACAACAAAAACCCATCATGGCGGTGAGTTGTCATGTTGATTGATTATTGACGTTTGACATGTTTACTTCTGTCATATTACATTGTCAAAGAGAATCATAACATTGTCGTACTTTTAGTCTTTTGCAATATTATTTTATATCTAATTGTAAAGTCGAAAATCTATTAAAGAAATCTGACAGATTGTAGTAGCTTGATGTACTGGCGTCTGTACATAAAGTATAGTCCAGTTAAGCAGACGACAACCTCATAGGTTGACCTGCGATATGCCAAGATTTTTACTTATAGCATAAACTTACAGAATACAAACATTCAATAGTCGAAATATTAACTCAGACAAAAACAATGTAGCGATAAACGAAAGCCAGGTTGTTAAAAATAACTCGAGAGAACAGAACATCAGAACACGATCGACAACGAAAGCGACTGAAGTGACAGTAGACAGTTCACGATCTATGTTCAATGGTCGATCTATGGTTTACTGTCATTGATTTTTAACCACAGAGTACCTAAATTGGCGAGACGCCATATTGAAAGTCGATAAAATAATTGATAAATATCAAATTATTACAAGAGAAATATGCATTTATGCAATTTATCAGTATTTTTCCCGAACTCCACGGATTTTTCTCGATTTTTCGAGGTATTGTACATATTCTGGGCCCATTTTGAAACATCTCCTTTTGTCTCTTTATAATATTAGTACTTATAGATTAGTGACGATAGTACACAATTATGTACATACCTTGTTATTTGGATCTACAATATTATATAATTTCCTAGTGAATTTGGCATACTGTAATTTAGCCTATCCATGCATTCATCTTATTAAATGTGACTGTAATTAGTTAGTAAGTAAGTAAACTAAGTAAAGATTTATTTGCTTGGATTGTAGGTACAGTAAATAAGATACGACAGTTAAAATATGGGCGATCCTTATACAATCTACCTTATATTAAGCATGCAACATTATTATAAAATGATTGAATTAATATTACTATATAAAATGAAATGCAATGATACTTAAGTATTACAGTTGAACGGTAGTCAGCATGGTACATTCATATAATAAAACATTAATTTAAATATACAATACATTAGGGATAATATTACATAAATTGAAACAGTGTCATTAGTTGTCTGTATCATTTTTCTATCCAATGTCAATATTGTCTGTAGCTGCATTAGACCTTTAGGGTGCGTTTCCACTGAAGCGGAGACGAGCGGTGCTGAGCGGAGACGTGCGTGAATCAACCTATCACAATAGTTGAAATCCTCATCGCGTCTCTCGTCTCGTTTGTGATTGGACGATTCCGCCACGACTCCGCTCAGCTCCGCTCGTCTCCGCTTCAGTGGAAACGCACCCTAACTCTTTCCCTGACACATGAACCACATGTAGCTCAGGTTGATGTCTAATTTTTGAAAAGTGAAACTGTTATCATAAATTCTGCACTATGACTTTCCGTGAAGGGACAAAAACAGTTGTTCAGTGTGTTACCGTTTAGTGTTTGGTACTCACCAGAGCCATGTGAGGTGGTAGATGATGCTCCATATGTGTCTGCTCTAGCACGCTTGGCAGGTATAGTTATACTCTCATCACTGCTGCTGTCATCATCGGAAGGGTCTATTAAACAACAATAAAATTGAATTAAAAAAACTATTTTAACGAAAAAAGTATTTTGGTAACTGTGCTTTAGTTGTTTAAACAGGCAGAATAAAGAAAATTGAAAGAAAGAATAATGTTTATTTGGACACAGTTCGTGAAACACAAAATACAAATAACAAAATAAAAAAGTGAAAAAAAAGTTTTAACAAATATAGTGTGTGCCTCACGGCTGCGCCAAAAAGGTTCATTGCAGCATTAATGCCAGACCGAAGCTGTCTGATGCTGGTTTTCTAATGAACCTTTATTTAGGGACAAGTGACAGAGAGTACAAACAGTTTCAACTTACCTAATACATAATTATTAAACTTATAAATAAATAAATAAACTAGTAATCAACTAAAATTACAGAAATAAAAAAAATGGAAACAGTAAAACCTGTTTCAGCAAAACCTGTTCTTAGCGATTAGCTAGTTTGATCCGTGCACAGTGCACCCTCAAAGCGGTACAGGCCGCTGAGCGCGTCGGACTGTACAATAATACACCAACAGTTATCATGTAAAAATTTGTGGGTATTTGAATAAAAGATTGGAATAGTTACAATAAACTTAAATAAAAAATACTCATGAACAGTTAATTTAATACTAGGTATTTGGAGAAAGTGAAGTACCTAACTACCTATGACAATAGATGAAGTAGGTAAGTACTATGTTAAATAGAAGAAGGTAAGCAACATTTGATACAATAGTTTTCTTTTGCTGATCAGTAGGTATTGTTAGTTTAGTGTTAGTGTAAAATAACTTATTATGCTCCTTTGTACCTACTATAGGCCTTTCATATAAGTGAAACATTCAAGGCGACCCTATCTAGTTTCTGTGGCGAATCTATCAGATACTGCCGTAAACATGTTCTGAACATGTGGGTAGTGCCCAGTACCCTAAATGGTGGTGGTATATTATTCCACACCTTAGATGCAGCAAAATTGTACAGATAGATTGTTCAAAAGCAGACACAGGTATGTAAAATACAAAAATAATATTATAAATGTGAAAGTAACTCAGTCCGTCTGCCTGCCTGTCTGTCTGTCCATCTGTTACTTTTTATCCAGGTAGAACGATCCATTAGGATAATATCCGACCACAACGCGGGAAAAAGCTGGTGAGAAGCATTAGATAATGCATAAATAGCCGTTGCCTGTACACCGTATTGAATATAGCAGTTTTATGAGGGAGATGTTGTATAGTTTTGAGGTTAAACGCCGACAATAACAATAGCATTTATATTATCCAAAGTAACAAATAATACACATGTCAACAAAAACCAACTCGCACTATAAAAGGTTTAGAGAGTAAACTTACCTGAAAGATTCATGTTCAGCCTTGGTTCAGATAATACACGAGCTGATATTAGTACGTAGAAACGTCTAATAACCCGCCAACAAATAGGAATTAAAACTCTGTGAACGGTGTTTTAGATCCATTCATAGTATAATTAATTTAATTGTGAATAATCTACTTCTGTTACCACTGCAGAATCTTTTAAAAAATGGATAATAATTTCAATTTGTTTGTGAACAAGAAAAAACTACAACAATAACACAGACTATTACTAACAACGAACACCACAGACTACATAGAGATACTACACGAACGAACACTAACTTTTTTTTTTAAATAATAATTTATTCATGACCATAGATACAAGTCTTTCAGTATATACATAGATGGATTTTAACATTATAATGTAATATTACAATTTAGAGATACTTAAAATAGTTATTTTGGCACGTTATTCCCTTAAGTAAATAATAATATTTTATCTTTCTGTTTTTACATAAATCTTTTGCATTCTGTTCTTATTACCAACTTACCGCCCTTTCGGGTTGGGTGGGTATAGTCACGGACTTTAATTGATGAGCCACTATTCACACTTTCCAATTTTGCAGTTTTATACATTCACGAGATTACACGATTAAACACGAACTCAAATCGCATGCTCGTAAACAAGATGACAAATTACTAATAATCGGAAATAGTCATATCCATAGAGGTTGAAGGTTGACTAACAAGTTGTCAATAATAAATTATAACAATGTTGCATACATTTATCTAATCTATTTGATACTGGCCTCTTTTGACTCGTTATTTCTGAAAACCTATCCGAAGACAGTGACAGTTGAAATGTCGATGTCAGAGATGATAATATAAACTACGACACGGAAATCTATACATCATCATCTTCCTGCCCTTGTCCCATGTTACTTGGGGTCGGCGCAACAAGTTTTCTATTTCCATTTTCCCCAGTCAAAATTCACGCTATCATTCACTCCCTTCTCTTTCATATCATTCCTCACACAATCCATCCATCTTTTCTTTGGCCTTCCTCTCCCTCTCCATCCATCAACATTTATATTCATCACTCTTTTCGTCACATGCGTTTCCTCCCTCCTCTTCACATGTCCATACTAAGCCAAACGATTTCCTTTCAACTTTTCTGTCACTGGCGCCACTTTCAAACTTCCCCTTATATACTCATTTTTTACTTTATCCAATTTCGTCACTCCAGACATCCATCTCAACATTTTCATCTCCGCTGCATGCAATCTTTTTTCATCCGTCTTCTCCACGGCCCAGCATTCCGATCCATACAGTACGACAATAAAATAAAATTGAAGTGTCTGTTTGTAATGTCAAAATAACAGCTTTTTACTAAATGTATAATAATATGAAAGTATAATCGGTACTTATAACAAAAACACAATTTTTAAATTTTTTGTCTGTCTGTCTGCCGGTCTGTCTTCTCCGTCTGTCTATCTGTTTGTTCCAGCTAATCTCCAAAACGGCTGAACCGATATTGACGGGACTTTCACTGGCAGATAGCTGATGTTATAAGCAATAACGTATGTTACTTTTATTTTAGAAAATAATTAGGGTTCCGTGCAAAAAAAAATTAAAATCCATGAAATTGTGAACAAAATCCGATTCGAATAGGGAAGAATTGACATCCACGCGGGCAAAGCCGCGGGCAACAGCTAGTAGAAATAAAATTGATAATCAATTCTTCCAAGATGGCGGCAGTTATATGTTACAGTCCTACCAACTTATCTGTGAACTGAAAGAGGACGGCACCGTCCGACGGTGACCGTCGATTCAGTGTTGCTAATTAATATAAGGTGCCCAAAAATTGAGTAAGTTTTCAAGAAGGAAATTTCACATTAGACATAATCGTTTAATAAGAATTACAGTTTTTACAAATTAAAAACAATGATACCTATATAAAAATAGTAAAATAAAAAGAATTTGATAATTTACAGTTACGTAGGTAAGCTAACAGTTTAGTCTCTCAGCAATAAACAATGGCTTTATCTAAAAAGTAATCCAATGAAGTCGAAATTCAGCAGATAAAATGTTCCACGGGGGGGATACAACTTTCATTTAATGCGAAGTTAAGTGGGTACCTACCTTCCGGCCGGGGTTGCGGAATGTTCGAAAGAGTTACCGTGGCCCCGGCACAGGCAACAGAAGGAACACGGGTGGGTTTTAGTCAGTAAAAGTCTGACACGCCCTCCCGCTCCGCCCAGAGCGGGAGAAGTCATTTGATGATTTCCCATCCACAAAAAAAAATGTAGGTACCTACCTTGCAAGAGGTACCTGGATGTCTAAAATTTATTTATGACTGTACCTAACCCCTAACACCAGATTTGACTAATTGTAATTAGCAGTGGTGCCTAGTGGTAGAGTAGTGTAATAATAAAAACAAATTGCTTTACAATGATTTATTGAAAACTAGGTTTACAGTAATTGTGATCTTTAAATGAACCTGCATACACAACTTCATTCTGGTTGTGAGGCCATACTCCGCTTATTTCCGTACCACTATCATCATTATCACTATCGCTTTTGGTTTCAGTGTCACTTACCACTTCTATAATAAAAGGTTTATCTAAATACAAATCATATTTTAAGTATTCTCCTTCTAACCTGCGAACGTGTTTACAATGCTGTGCCCATTCATGAACTGTAATAGCGTCAAAAGCTTCTCTAACTAGACGGGGAATTTCAGCATTTTTGTGCTCAATATTTACATCAGCAACTTTTCTTTTCATTGTGCTTCATATGAGTTCAATAGGATTGAGATCACAGTGATAAGGTGGTAAATATAAGCATGTGTCTATTGTCTTCTAAATTTTTTTCAATCTCATATACAGGTTCAGGTTTGTTTCTCTTAATTATTTCTAAAAGCTGAGGTTTAGTCAAATTCTCTCCGTAGTCAATTTTATTTTGGGTCAACCATGATTGCATATCTTTTTTTAAGGAATTCGTATTTGGGACTTTATTCACACAAATACGGTGTTAAGGAACATTATTCATCACTATTGTGGATGGCTCTCGTAAATTAGGCACAAGTTTTTCTATAACCCACTTTTTTAAGTTGGTACTATTCATCTCGTCATGATAATCACCACTCTTTGTGTTTGATTTAAACACAAGTAGTGCATTTGTAACAAATTCAGTATCTCCTCCCGCATGAACAATAATACACTTCTGGACACATCTATTGGCCCACCTTGTATTTTCAGTTTCGTTTGGTCCTAGCTAAAATTTTATATTAGGTCGAGCAAAAAGTTTTTATGCAGTTTTGAACCTGGCACATTCACAATTTCATTCAATAGTCTTTTTTTGAATTTCGAACACAGAATTTAAAGAAACAAAAGACAATTTGGAGCCTGTTTGTTGATATCAAACAATCGAATACTAAGAAAACTTGGTTTTATTGGTTTACTTGGATTTAATTCTTGAAAAAGTGATTGATATCTTTGGTTTTGCAACAAACATTACTTATTCTTAACATTAAGGTGAAGTTTTATCAATAATCTATGGATACTTCACCTGAAGTCGCCGCTCAAGCTGTGGCACTTATTCAGGCCGGACACAGCCAAAGAAACGTGAGTGCTCAACTTAATTTAAGTCGATCTGCGGTCCGAAATGTTTATCGGAGGTACCTAGAGACTGGCGGCTTTGTTCGTCGCCAAGGAAGGCCACGATCTCGGGTCACAACTGAAAGGCAGGATCGATTCATCGTGACGACCAGCTTGAGAAATCGTCACCTTACCTCCATTGAGATACAAAACCAACTTCGCGACTTCCACGGAGTATCTGTGAGCGCTCGAACTGTTCGGGGAAGGTTAAAAGAACGCGATATGGTACCACACAAGCCAGCTAATGGGCCCAAACGAACGCGAGCCCACCGAACAGCGCGCCTTCATTTCGCACGCAGTCATTTAAATTGGACACAGCAAGATTGGAGCCGTGTACTCTTTTCTGATGAGTCTAAAATTGTGTTACATGGCAATGATGGAAGGAAGAAGGTCTACCGACGTAAGGGAGAGCGTTTCGCACAATGCTGCTTTGAAGAGAGGGTTGCTTATGGCGGTGGCTCATGGACTGTCTGGGGCGGTATATCCGCGAGCGGCAAAACTCAACTTGAGGTTGTTACAGGACCACGGCTGCCAACATTAAATGCTGAAAGGTACATTCGTGAGTGCTTAGAACCTCACGTGATACCATACGCGGACTATGTAGGCCCAAATTTCCTTTTTATGCATGATAATGCAAGAGCCCATGCGGCCGGCATCGTCAGGGAATATCTTCGGGATGTGAACATCACAGTTATGGACTGGCCAGCCAGAAGCCCAGACATGGACCCCATTGAGCACATGTGGGACGAGCTAAAAAGACGTGTTAGGGCTCGTCAGCCAGTTGCCCAGACGATGCAGGAGTTGAAAACTGCCATAGAAGAGGAATGGGAGATGATCCCTCAAAATTTCATAGAGCGGTTGATAAACTCTATGCCTAATCGTATGAGAGCTGTGGTAGATGCCCATGGAGGCAACACGCGTTATTAAATTAAACCTTTATTTGATAAAAACATGTTTTTTATTCAAAAAGCAATTGCCTTTAACAAGGCGCATATCCGACTTGTTAGGCGTAGCTCCATGTCGTATGGTATTCTGAATTCAAATTTAAAACAATACGATCGAAAAAGATGGTAAAATGTATCAGGTTTAAAACTGCATCAACAGTTTTTGTTCAATCTAGCAATCATATTTCGGTAGGGGCCATCGAAACCTAAACTCTAAGGTGGGCCAATAGATGTGTCCAGAAGTGTATATCTTTGCCCTTTCGATACAGGCTCCAATACTCCGTCTTCACCCTCTGCTTGCCAACATTTACCCGATGTATGCGAAGAGTGAATATAGGTCTCATCCAAATAAATTATACGCCGGGGCTGGGGAGATTTATTATTTTTATCCACTGCATGCAAGTACTTAGCTATCCAAGCTGATATTTCATTACGCTCCATAAGAACCTTCCGATTGGATTGAGATTTTTTAAAACGAAATCCCACATTGTGAAGCAGCTTTCGCAGACTCTCTCACTGTCCTGTGTAATTTATTTCTGTCGTTAAATAAAATAACAAATAAAATAAAATCCATTTATTTCAGGTTCTCCCATATTAAAAAATTACACCTTTACGACAACAAAGTACATACAAATCTCAATTTAAAATGAAAATGTAAAAATAATAATAAAAATAAAATAATAATAAAAACAATGTCAACAAATCAGAAATACAATGTCAAGGAACACTGATTTTAAGACCTCTAGAAGCTTTTTACAGTAGGGACCTCTTTTTTAGCAGAATAAAATTCATGTACTTTCCTCCGTATAACTCCCATGTCAAAATCATCAACATGCACAAATCCACTTTTACGTTTTCTCTCCTTGCCTGGTGTCCGAATTTTTGTACCAGTTTCTTCTGCTGCGTGCCCTTCCTTAACTATTTTTGAAATTAGTCCTTGACTCACACCTGAAATATAAGATGATAAAATAAATGTTAGTAGAAATTTGAAATCTGGCAGGTTAGTTTGCTCACTCACTCAGCAGGTTACCTATTAGATGTAAGTTACCGTTACGCTAACCTGCAGCAAGAATAGAAACGAATATTTCGTGGACTTAAATAATTAGTAAGTTAGTTACATGGGACTTAAACATAACTGGCGAAATGTGGGTGTACTATAGGTACACCTCTGCCTAACCCTTCGGGGAAACAAGGCGTGATGTTATGTTATGTTAAATAATTAGTTAAGTATCGGGTAATTTATAACAAGAAAGTTGACAACACTAACCTGTCGCTGCCGAAATTCGTTTGTATATTTGATTAAGGGCCGATTTTTCAATCGTCAGATAACTTTTACCTGAGGAATAACTATGGCGGTTTGACACATTTTCTATACAAAAGCTGTCAAAACGTGAAACAAATTCCCCAGATAAAAGTTATCTGACGATTGAAAAATCAGCCCTAAATGGAATAATCGGAGACCCCGCCCGAGCTTCTTTTTAAAAAAAGGTTTTAACCTTGTTGCCACAACCTTTAAAATAATGTTTCGAGCATCACTTTTAATAGCTTTCGGCATATTTAACTTTATAAATTCAGTAATATCACGACAAAACAACCAGAGAACCCGAATGTAGTATACACTGACAATCGAATGACATTTCAACATGACGGCCGTAGTTCAAATTTTCGCCATTTCACAGATAAGTTGGTAGGAGTGTATTTATATTTAAGTGCAACAGTTATCATATTTACAGTTATCATAACGCCATCTTGGACGCTACGCGTTCGGATAAAATCGTGGGTCCGAGTTTTTCCAAAGTCGAAATGACCAATCATAATTTCTCCGTAAGCTAACGTTACTATCGCTACGCTAAAACAATTGTTGCTAGGTTACGGTTGCTAGACCTGAAACGTATGACTTTCCGTTTCTGAATGCACGAGTCTATCCGACTAAACCCGATTTGCATTACACGGCTAAAATACGAACAGTGGCAAGTGGCTCATCAATAAAGTCCGTGACTGTACATCTCAGTGATAACATCGTTTTCATACTAATTTAAAACAGAACTAATTAACTTTTATAATGACTACAAAATGAATTAATTTTTTTCTACTGTATTACAAATATATCTAAACAAAACAATAAAATATTTCTTATTTTATAATAATTCCTGAACGCGGCGGCGGCGGGGAACACTTTGACGTTCACTTTCAATGTTATTGTCATATAATTCGCTCAATTCACTGACCGCAGAATCAAACGTTGAATGTTAAAACTTGAACATTGTAAGATAATATGATCCAAGTCAGCATGCTCTGTTCCACAATGATGACATCGGCTATTTAATAATAGCCGATGAATGAATGAATATTTCATGAATATTTTATTAATATAATGCGAATTCTATTCAGGTGAGCTGGTGTTAAGCAATGTGCTGATCTCATGCGTGTTATAATAGTTATAAATCTTCTTGTGATGTATTTGAAGTTATGGTACCAAGGTTTAATCGGTAGTTAATTTTGTATTCCAGCATACCTTCTGCCTTTCGTTTCCAGGGTTACGTCCCAATACTCCTTCCATAGCCGTCTATTAAGTTCTTTAAAAAGGCTGTAGTATTGTTGTACTTTCTTTTCTTCTTTTCACCAGGCTCTGGCGGCTCCTCACCGCCACTGGTGACACTCATGGTTGTTCGACATCTTATGAAATGTTATATAAGTGGTATTTCCGTACAATTATTTATTTATTAAACTTTTGCAAAATCAAAATTACCGCCTTGTTTGATTTCCCGCCAAAAAGTCCACGAACACTAACAATACAGTGGTGTTGCCTGTTGCCACCAACATATTTGCACAGACTAAAATAAAAACCGTTGTGTTTATTGTACTTGGTGTGTATGTAGATTAGTTTACCAGCCAGCACATCAAGCTACCCGACACTTTAAAATTTTCCCAATCATCCATCAACCAGCAATAAAGTCGAAAATCTATTAAAAAAAGATGACGCAGTACCTTCGTTCAATTCATTATTTTTTTGTAATTGTATTTATTTTTTACAGGATATGACTCCACATGACCTCAAGATTGTAAGTAACTAGTAGTTCTTCATCGTAGTTAGTAACTTACTAACTACGATGAAGAACGCACGGAACCGAAGTGCCACTATATTTTGAAATATTATTTGGTATGTTAATAGATACTTATTAATTTTGATATTGCTTACAGATTGAAATACTGGATGATGGCGGTGATACTGAAGTGTGTCATACGAGTTCAATGTTTAATTTAGAAATTGAAAAGAAATTCAAATCTCCTACTACTTCTCTAAGCACGGGGTCAGTTTTGGATACACCTCGAAAAGTTCGTATAAAAAGCAAACTTCACAAATGCCGCAAAAGGTTAATTAGCAAGGAAAAAGTCATTAACAACTTAAGGAAAAAGAATTCGAGACTTGTTAAAAAGACTATTTCACTAAAGAATGCGTTAAATCTTTTAACGAAAAGATTTAAATTAGACTCAAATTTATGTCAAGACCTATCCACGTATATAAAATCAACTGAATTGTTTAATTCAAAATGTTTAAATAGTCTAACAAAAAAAAAGTGATGTTTAAAGTATCCTCCCGAGGTCAGGAAATTCGCTTTAACATTACATTTCTACTCACCAGCAGCTTTTTTTATATTCCGGAACTGTCTTTTTTATATTTGGTCATCATCATCATCATCATCTGCCTAGCCTTTTCCCAACTATGTTGGGGTCGGCTTCCAGTCTAACCGGATGCAGCTGAATACCAGTATTTTACATTGAGCGACTGCCTATCTGACCTCCACAACCCAGTAACTGGGTAATACGATACCCCTTGGTAAGACTGGTTGTCAGACTTTCGGGCTTCTGACGACCCGTAACGACTGTCAAAGATCCACGAATGACAGCCGGGACCAACGGCTTAACGTGCTTTCCGAGGCACGGAGAAGTCTCGGTATGTAAAGATGGTCACCCATCCACGAACCAACCCCGGCAAGCGTAGCTTAACCTGATGGATCGACCCGTGCGGCTGTTATTACTTAGCCACGAGACAACTTTTTTATATTTGATATGGACACTTAATTTCTTTGTATTTTAATTTAAATTTTTTTAATTGTCTATGACAATTCAAAAGTGCCTGTAACTGGCCTACTTGAAATAAATGCCTTGATTGATTTGATTTTTGCAAAATAAATACCATTCATCATTATCGTTTTGAACCAAATATTTGGATAAACAACAAAATTTTAACAGTTATTATTTGTTTTTTTGATATACCCATAGGCTACCCAAAAACAATTGTTTAAGCACAAATAAAAGTATATTTATGTGTTTAAAACACAATTTAACAAACTCTTGAAATACTGACTAATAATGTATAATGAAAAAAAAAAGTCATGTTCGACTCCACTCAATGCCTTGTCCTACCGACCACGGTCGGTCGTAAAATTTTATTGCTTTAAGTACACTGCGTTGTAATAACAGCTTTAAACAATTCGCGTAAGGTTGAACTTGCAATAATATCGTCGGTGATATTCTGAAACCGCGGAACTAACAGTGTTTAAAACCGCGTATTTACAAAAGTAGCAAAATCGAGATTTCGCGGACTTAGCTTCGTTGTAGTGATTGGCTGCGTTCTGTGATGTTGGCCGGTCCGATTATCCAATAGGAAGCCGTGAAATTGAATGTCTTTTAAACCGCGTAACGTCAGGTGATTGTTTATTGTGCCCAAACCGCGAATCTGCGCATCATAACATGAAAGGTGTGTTTGTTTAACGAAGCGTGCGTGAAATAGTGTGGTTTTAATTATAAATGCTGCAATAACTGGTAAGTGAACACAATAACTCCTTATTATATTGATTCAGTTACTTTTTAGGATAGTTTGTTATTTGAATTATTAATATTTACTCTAAGAAAACGTCTTTAACTATTTCGATGTTAGATACGCGGTTTTAAAACTCAACATTTTTCGTTTTCTGTTACATACGCGGTTGCAAAATTTATGTACCTACTCGTAACTCAGGTTAATTTGTTGTATTTATTATCATAAAAGTACACTGCGACTGGGTGTGTCTGTAATAATAGGTAATAATAGTAGGTAGGAGGTAAAATTTTTCTGTTTGTAAAAAGTTATTTCTGGATCTTTTGAACCTATCTTTGAGAATTCAACTACTATTTCATTATAGTTTTGGTAACTGACCCTACCTTTGTTTTTTTTTTAGTTTACGTCATGGAGCAAGAAAACGAATGTGCGGATGTGTCTGATGTCGCTTTAAGAGATCTAGCAAAACGTCGCGCCGAACTTGTGCGTAAAAAGCATCTTCAATATCATCTTGGATAAACTTAATAATACTAACTTACACATCCCTCAAACATTAATTGAACCGTCTACAGCGACGCAACTGCCATGTTTCCCAAATGCCTCTACATCCGAAAATGTTCATGATAGCATTGCATACTGTGAAACTCTGACAACAGTTTCTGAGCCTTCTCCTGGCCCTAGCGCATCATCTATGATGATTTCAAATATTCCAGAAGCTTTAGATTTTTCTTCGGATGATGTAGATAATGATCCCGATTACGTTCCATTATCCGAAATAACAAATTTACAGCCTATTGCTACTCCATCTATTTCCAATGAAAACGTTGAATGGTATGTGGAGAGAGAAATTGAGCCTGATGTGGCCAAAGAGTCGCGAACAAGAAAAAGAAAGGCTGATCGAAGTTCGTGGGCAGTATCAATTATAAGAAAAATAGAATGTTAGGCAAAGAGTACATTGGCTTAAACAAAATTGACAACCTTATTCAAAATCAAAAAAGACCTAAAAGAGCAATAGGTACTAAATGTAATTCAGCGTTTTGTAATAAAAGCAAAGTAATGTTTTGCTCACAATTAACGGAAGATTTACAAAAACCTATTTTTGAAGATTTTTGGAGTAAGTCATGGCAAGAAAAGAAAATATTTGTGATTTCAATGATTGACAAAGTACCTGTTCGAAGAGGGAAGAAAGGACATAACTCTAGACGTTCTAATACTAAATTTTACTATCTACAAGTCAATGGGAGGAAAGAGAGAGTTTGCTTGAAAACGTTTCTAGCTACTTTGGGTATAAAGGAATGGACTATACGCTATTGGTTCGGCGAAGGAAGAGGTGATGCTCGCTCTAATACAGAACTTATAACAAATTTAAATACTACCGCTATTCAAGATTATAGTACAAGCAAAAAATCGTCTGTTAAGGATTACCTGACTTCATTACCGAAGTTACCATCTCATTACTGCCGTAAAACAACCACTAAACAATATCTGGAACCTTTATTTCAATCAAAATCTCAGCTAAGGTGCACTGGGGTAATTCCAAAAAAGGGTATATTCCGAAAATCCATAAAATTCTCTTCTTGGGGTAATTCCGAAATACAAAACTCATGATATTTTGTGTAAGGGGTAAATACGATTGAAAAAGAAATGTAAACCTTTGGTCAAAGTACAATAAATTCGACGTTTAAATAATTTCGGAATAACCCCAAGATAGTTCGTAATTTCCCGTAAACCAAAAAATTATAATTCAAAAATTCAAAATGCTCTATCTAGTGAATCCAACTACATATTTAAGAATCTAATATATCCATTTGTTAAATCTTTTCATTAAGTTAACCGAAGTCGCTTATAAATGGCAGTAAATATGAAACTACTTTACATAACTAACCGAAATGTAGACCTCTAGACATCTCGTAAAAATTCCCGTCGGAATTACCCCAGTACATCTTATATAATACGTACGTAGAATTCGCATCGTCAATGTCTAAGCCAGTAGCTTCAAGAAAGTTGTTTTGTGACATCTTAGATGAACAAAACATTGCACTATTTCAACCCAAGAAAGATGCATGTGATTATTGCTGTTCATATAAAGCCGGCAACGTTTCTGAAGAAGACTACCAATACCACATCCAACTGAAAGAATTGGCTCGAGCTGAAAAACTTAACGACAAGCAAAGCGCTCAAAGAGGACTTCTTCACGCTGTGACCGCCGATTTGCAGGCTGTTAACCCTTAATTGGGCCTGAGCTAAACAGTGAGGCTAAAGGCAGTAAAGATGTACACGCAGGCTATTACCGAAACATGCAGAGACGCTATACCTTATAAACATAGCACAGAAATAGTGACCATGCCGTGGTGGTCCGAGGAACTCGCGGAGATGAAGAGATTGGTCGCCACCAGGAAGGTGAGAGTCAGGAACGCAGCGCCGGTCCGAAGAACGATGGTTGTAGGCCTGTACCTGGAAGCGAAAGAGGAGTATGAGGCAGCAGTGACGAAAGCTCAAACGGAGAGCTGGAAAAAATTTTGCGGGAAACAGGACAGAGAGGGGGTATGGGAAGGTATTTATAGGGTAATGGGAAGGATAGTTAAGAGAGAAGAAGATCTGCCGCTGCAGATGGATGGGAGGACACTGGATGCAAAAGGCTCAGTGAGGCTGTTGGCTGAGACGTTTTATCCCGAGGACCGAGAGGAGGACGACAGCATGGATCATCGCCAAACCAGAGAACTGGCAGAGACAGTAAACGCATGGAGCCAAAATGATCGATATGACCCACCGTTTACCCCAAGCGAGCTTGATAGGTCTATGATGTCGTTCAACCCAAAAAAGGCCCCGGGAGCCGACGGCTTCACGGCCGACATCTGCTCTCAGGCCATTAAATGTGACCCTGACTACTTCTTGGCACTGTTGAACAAGTGCCTGGCACAACACTACTTCCCGCAGACCTGGAAGGAAGCTACGGTGGTTGTGCTCAGAAAGCCAGGCAAAAAATCGTACACCGTACCAAAGTCGTACAGGCCGATTGGGCTTTTGCCTGTCCTAGGGAAAGTGTACGAAAAGATGCTGGTTGCTCGTCTCAAATTTTACATACTACCCGGAATTAGTACTCGTCAATACGGCTTTATGCCCCAAAAAAGCACTGAGGACTCCCTCTTCACTCTTGTGCAATACATCCGTGCGAAGCTGGCTCAAAAGAAAATAGTCACGCTGGTGTCGCTGGATATCGAGGGAGCCTTTGACAACGCATGGTGGCCTGCGATTAAGGTACGATTGGCTGAGGAAAAGTGTCCGGTTAACCTGAGACGGGTAGTCAGCAGCTACCTCAGTGACAGGGTGGTCACCGTGAGGTCACCGGGAGGAGAGCAGAAGACGAACCAGCAAAGGGTGCGTCCAGGGGTCAATAGGGGGGCCCATCTTTTGGAATCTGCTGCTCGACCCGCTCCTCAAACAGTTGGAGATTGGGGGCAACTACTGCCACGCATTCGCAGACGATGTGGTGTTGGTTTTTGACGGCAAAACAGCCCAAGAAATCGAGGGACAAGCCAATGCCGCTCTCGAACATGTTCGCGCATGGGGTGTCAGAAATCGGCTGAAGTTCGCGCCGCAAAAAACTTGTGCGATGGTATTAACGCGGAGACTCAAGTACGACACGCCGCGCCTGAGCATGGGCGGGATCGACATTGGAATGTCCCAAGATATTAAAATATTAGGACTTGTCATCGACGCCAAACTTACTTTTAACCAACACGTAGCTGCCGTCTGTAAGAAGGCGATAACAATTTATAAGCGGCTGGCCAGAGCAGCCCGGGTCAGTTGGGGACTGCACCCGGAGGTGATAAGGGCTATATACACTGCAGCAGTGGAGCCAATTATTTTGTACGCCGCGTGCGCGTGGGCACCAGCTGCTAATAAACAAGGTGTCATAAAGCAGCTCAACATAGTCCAAAGAGGATTTGTCCAAAAGCTGTGCAGAGCCTACCGCACAGTCTCCCTAAACTCGGCACTGGTTCTGGCTGGGATACTCCCACTCGACCTCCGAATCCGGGAAGCGGCTGCGCTCTACGAAGCCAAGAGGGGAGTGCCCCAGCCTGCACTAGGAGACAGGGAGGTGGAACGGATGGCCCCAGCGATAGAGGCCCCGCACCCCGCGGAGCAAATAAGTCTGGAGTTTGGAAGCCTGATAGACGAGGAACAATATAATAACCACGGCGATTACGCCGTGAGGATCTTCACCGACGGCAGCAAGATTGAGGGCAGGGTCGGAGCGGCGCTATCCTTGTGGAATAGCGCCACCGAAATAAAGGCCCTCAAACTCGCCTTGCCGTCCTACTGTACCGTCTATCAGGCTGAACTCCTGGCCATAAAAAGAGCGGCAGAGGAGGCGCTCAAGCGCAGCGAATCTACGTTCGGCATCTTCAGCGACTCTATGGCGGCTCTTCAGTCAGTGACCAATGTTGGTTCCTCCCACCCTCTGGCCGTGGAAACTAGAGACACAATACGACGCTGTAAACTCCAGAACAAGAGTGTCTCCTTGTTCTGGATCAAGGCCCACGCCGGGTTGGAGGGAAACGAGAGAGCTGACCAACTCGCGAAGGAGGCCGCCCTGGGGTTGAGGAAGAGGCCGGATTACGATCTGTGTCCCGTATCATTCGTCAAGCGAAGAATCCGGTCGGAAACGCTTGACGAATGGAACGGGAGATATAAGTCGGGTGACACGGCTTCGGGCACAAAGCTGTTCTTTCCGGACGCGGTGGTGGCGTACGGTGTGGTACGCAAGATGGCTCCAACGAGCATAACCACGCAAATACTGACGGGGCACGGTGGGTTCTCTGCATACCTGAAACGCTTCAGATGTAAAGAGAATCCATCGTGCGCCTGTGAGCCTGGTGTGGAGGAGACCGTGCTGCACATACTGCTGGAGTGCCCGATCACGGCAAGGATGCGGTACGATACGGAGCAGCGACTCGCCGTTGCATTGGATGCCCAGAATCTGCCAACACTTTTGGAAGGGAAACACAGAAAAGAGTTCCTCAAATATTGTACGGAAATAGCATCGCTTGTAATTAATAGAAATAAGTAAGTTTAAGAAAAATATGATACTAAATATATAATAAGTATATAGATTATGTATCATAATAATAAGTAAGAAATACAAAAAATTGAGTTTTAAAATTAGAAGCTAAAATTCATAGGATAGGGAATAAATTTAAACAATTAGGATAAGAAATTATATGTATATGATATATTGTATATATATTATGATAGCCATATTATAATTATAGAATAGAAATAAATATAATATTTTATAGGTATTAGCATTGGTAGACTCGAAAAACATAAAAGGAAAAATACAAAAACAAACATATAGAAATAAGTTGTTAGATAAGCGTAAAATATAAGCATGTTAGGAAACTCGTAGGAAAATAAAATACATTAGATATTAGGTTTAAAATATTAGTTGAAGTAAGGCAATTGCTTCTTCCATGAACTCCTTAATTCCTACAACAGGACTGAGTTAAATACAATAAAAAAGAGACTTTAATTAAAACATAGCCAAACAAGGTCTCTGATCATGTCAGAGGGACACTGAGCAAGGGCAGGAGTGTGGTTTTAGCCGGTAAGAGTCCGGCACTGCCCAGACTGTCTCATAAGTGAGGCAGTCTGGGCGTCCATGAGGATTTCCCACTCCTGCCAAAAAAAAAAAAAAAAAAAAAAAAAAAAAAAAAAAAAAAAAAAAAAAAAAAAAAAAAAAAAAACAGTGAGGCTATACAGTAACTGCAGTTAGTTATGTTCAGGCCCGGTCAACTTCTTGGGCGTTGCGATTATACCTACTGGGGATTGTTCTGTGTTGCCAGCAAAAGTAATGGCTTTTATTTTTTGGCAACACTGATCGACGTATGTCATTTTGATTGTACAAATATGGCCGCCGTTTGTTGTTTACGACTGACGCGCTGTTTGTAGTTTTTACGATTTGCCATTTCTTTTTCTGCTTTTACGTCGAGTTGAGCACGTTCTCCTCCGTAACCGTGTTGAATCAAGTGGTGTTGTCGTTGCTATTTGTGTTATAGACACTGTGATAGAGACACTTTGTGATAGACACTTTTGTTTTCCGGGTGTGGGTGAATTTCCAATCATGGGAGATAATCTGAGTCGTAAATGTCTCAAATGTGGGAGCTCACCTTGTGTAGACCCCAACATTAAATTGTACCGATTCCCTAATCCTGGACCAACAAATGCACAACGGTAAGAGAACATAAATCAATCTTAACATAACCTTAAAATCTGTTTCAAATCAATCGATTTAACAAGTCTTTATTTATTTTCAGATGTGAATTGTGGGCCAAATTCTGTTTCCCGTAAGTTTCCTGTAAGCAGTAACATACGATTTGCTAATTTAATAAAACTATTAAAGAAATACCTGTTTCATTAAACTCTCCTCCCCTCTATCTTGAAAGATTGGGGACTAGAAACAATTCTGGTACTTCCAGATTACTCCAGAAAGGCGTCTAAATTTTAAAAGTACTCGGCGACCTTTCTGAAGTAATCTGGGAGTGCCAGAATTGTTTCTAGTCTTCAAATATATTATAAATCACGTGATCTGGTTCAAATTTTCCGCCTCGATTGTTGTACTTGGGAATCACAGAGATGGCGTTAGAGTCAAATAGTTTTTCTTTGTATGAAGTTAACATTCTTCCCGTAGGGTAATATGTGTTCTGTGGTTATGTTATGTAGTTAGGGAAATAAAGAAGACCAGTTTTTTCTTTGATATTTTTATTTCTAAATATAAAAAAAAATTGTGTGGGAAATGTGTTCCTTCAGCCTTCCTAGGACCTGTATGGAAAGTATTATATGGGAAATAATTTTCATGTATCTTGTGCAGGAAAATCATTTCCTACATTACAATTACCATGAACCTTTCAAAACATGGAGTTGGACATAATGGCACTTGACATACACTGCAAATGTATTTTGAACGCACTTCTTTAGCACGAGTGCTGCAAAAGCGGCATCTTCTGAATTTATTCAATCTTGGCATATGGTTTCCTACATTTGAGAGCCGAAGCTCATCAGGTACACCGTACACACCACCTTTTTTGTTTTTGAATACTGATGGCCTTCTTGTCCTGCTGGAAAAACAGTCTATCATCGATCGACCTAATCGCAATCTGAAACTTCTGTGAGTGTTCCTTCTGCCGGAGTGACCTTGCATGTACAAAATATAAGCATTGATCATTGCAGATTCAAACAAAAACCAAAAGAGTCGTATGCCAATTTTTTTTTGATTTCCGATTTACGATTCTACATTCCGGACCATAAATAATATTACTGTTGTTGTGTGTTTGACATATTGTGGGAATACCTTGTCTAAAGCTCGAGTAGAACCTCAAAAATTAATGTGGGGAATATTTTCCTTCAGTCCAGTTAACCGATTCGTTGCGATGTCTAATTTCGCTAACTTCTAACTGTGGCGTCGAACAAAAATAACGTGACACTGTTCAGTGCCCAACGCCATACGATTAGATGACACGCATCTGTGCCTTCAGCCATGCGGGAAAAAAAAATTGAAGGAGTTACCATCGATTTTAAAATGACACACATCCGTGCCTAACGCCTCACGCAAAAAAAAGTGATGGCACTGAAACGTGCCATCCGCAACGAATCGGTTAAGGGTTAAGCTGTGCCCTTCGCTAGCAGCTAGTGCTTTATACTTTAAGACGAAATTAGCTGTGCACAACTTTACTTTATACGATATTGCAACGGGTCATGTAACTTGCTACTGGTTCGACGAAACCGCCTGTGATTTAAGAGCTACCACTTACGCATCTTATTTCATTGATTATTTGACTAAGTTATTAGAAGAAGATTGCAGGGATGTTGTCATCTGGACGGATGGCTGCACTGCACAGAACAGAAACTCTATAGTTTATAATGCCCTTCTAAGATTAGCAATAGACAAAAATACAACAATTACACAAAAGTATCTGGAAAAAGGTCACACTCAAATGGGAGGTTGACTCCGTACACTCAGTGGTGGAAAGAAAGCTGAAAAATGTTGAAATTTTTCTTCTATCTCAGTATGCCTCAATTACAAAAGAAGCCAGGAAGCATCCTTCTCCATACCAAGTGTTTCAACCAGATTACACCTTTTTTAAAGACTACAGTCTAAAAGAATACCAAATTTATGATTCCATTCGTCCTGGGCGTTCTGCTGGAGATGATTGCGTAGTGGATCTGAGGGTTTTAAAGTATAATCCTAACGGCACAATAGAGTTTAAAAAACACTTTAAAGATGATTTCAGCCCACTTCCTCGGAGACCGAAACCTATTGCAGCTGTAGTAAATAATGTAACTCCCCTGTATTCATCTAGACTGCCTATATTAGACACTAAGTATCAGCACTTACAGCAATTAAAGAGTGTGATACCTGCAGATTGTCACTTATTTTACGATAATTTGCCATTTAAGAAAAAGTAAAGTTTTATTGATCTCATTTTTTAACAAAGACCTCAAAGTGCAATTATTATTCTACTCAGATTCACGACTTTTCGACTCGGTAATATTTTTATACATTTTGTTTATTCATTTTTAGTTTTAACTGTTAATTACTAAGTACCCTACAACAAGGTACTTTTAACATACTTAGCTATAAAGAGCTATTTTTTTTAGCATTATGGGGATTTATGGTGTTATTTTCCTGTATGTTGTTGATTACCTAATGTACCGATGATACGATAAATTAAACTGAGAAGTTGACTGAATAAATAATAATAAGATTTTGATAGTATTCTTTTGTTTTATTTCGGCGGACAATTCCGCGTAAGTGACATAAAAAAACTTATTTTGATTTTACTTGTGATGATAAATCCGCGAAAATCGATTTTCTAATTCATTAATACATTTTACATAACTAATGCCTACAATATTAAGAGGAATATTATAATTTGACAATTTAAAAGTTTAAACAATAGAAAGTCAAGGGGTTTAGTAAATATTACGTTTTTCCTCGTTCCTGTAAAATTCACTGTAGCTACCTTACGCGGTTTTAAACACTGTTAGTTCCGCGGTTTCAGAATGTCACCGACGATATTATATGCTTGTAGCTTATAGAAAGAGACAGAAATAGTGTTTCGGGACACTTTCGAGCGTTACTTTTATTCGAGACTGTGCATCTTGGGTTTTTTGTATATCAATGAATGAGGTACTAAATTTTAATGAAAAGATGAACTAATTATAACGCCTACAACTAGGTGAAATCGACGTGCTCCAGATTACATGCAAAATTCCTTCTAGGTGTAACTTATTTTTGGCTTATCGAAAATTTAAGAAAAACATATGTTGAGGTGCCAATGAGGTACTAAATTTTAACGAAAAGATGAACTAGTTATAACACCTACAACTAGGTGACGCTGACTTGGTCCAGCCATTCTGAAGTCAGAATGGCTGGCCACTTTCCTCGTAATAGTTTTCCCTCTTTAGCGAGGTACCAATTATTTGATGTCTGGTACCAAATAGGTACTAAAACTTGGTATTGCTCAAACTTCAAAAATCTCTCTTGGTCCAGTCATCCTGACCCAGACTGGAACTTTGTGTCAGGTTGTATCTTGATCAAAACATGATTCGCGACTATAACTGTCTGAATTGTTCTCTTTTTTATTTTAAATGTCATGAATTCATGATTTCCAAAATCAGATCATAAGAGAACAAATCTTGGAGAAATGTATTGTTGGTTTTTATGGTTATATAATTATGTAAATACATAGTTGTTATAGTCACGAATCATATTTTGAATCAAGATATAAAGTCTGATACTGACCTGCAAATTAGAATTTTACAGGCTACAACTGCATATCCACCTTAACTTGGCTAGATTACAAAGTAGGGTAAATGTTGGATTTAAATTAACAATTTGTCAGTGTGTACCAAAGTCATTTTTATTAAATCATTTAACATTGAATCAAAATAACAATTCCACAATGTTGTTGTTATCAGTTAGGTAATATTATAAATATTAGCCAATAATGTGTCTGACCATAAAATATCTGCTGTCAATCTTGAAGAGTCCATTAGTATTATTCTAGACTTATTTAAATTAGTGTCTTTTGCACTACACTTATATTAATCTTTCACTTGATTTCTTTGACATAAGCATCAAGCTCTGCATCCAACTGTTCAGCAGTGGGTGCAGGACGCTTGCCACGGCCTGCTCCAGCTCCTCCACGGCCTCCACCCCGGCGTGCATTGCCACGTGATCCACCGCCACCTTGATTTCTGTTTGCACCACCTGTACAAACAATAATGTTTATTCAAGTGTCATAGTCATATTTTACCATAGAAATCAATGATTTCATTTTTATTTGATATTCTCAGACTTCTGTGTCCCACTTAACCATTAAGGGTGCGTTTCCACTGAAGCAGAGACGAGCGGAGCTGAGCGGAGACGTGCAGAAATCGTCAAATCACAGACGAGACGAGATGAGGATTTCAACCATTGTGATTGGTTGATTCCCGCACGTCTCCGCTCGTCTCCGCTTCAGTGGAAACGCACCCTAACACCCTGTCATGTGCTATCATGCAATGTTTTTACTTTACTGATAATCTGTTCATTGCAGTGTCTGCTAGCTGCTCACCAAATTAAAAGTCTAGCTACTAGACAGATATTGCACACCCACGAGGAAAATTGATCATCTTTACCATGAAACAAATGTCATTTTAGTTTTCCAACAAACCAAACAATTATAACTACATCAACAACACAAAAATGATAACTACCTCTATTTATGTTTCTCCTAAGTGGTCCACCACCACCACCACCACTGCCGCCACTGCCAAAACGACTTCTTTCTTCAGTTCTAAAGGTGCTGATTTCAGATGTTGCTAGTTGTATGTTCATTGCTCTCCCATCTAACGGTACCCCATTGTATTGTTTCATGGCTTTCAAAGCATCAGCTCTTCTATCAAACACTACATCAGCAGTACCTAAAATAGAAGTTACATCATGGTTGTAATTACCGGTATATAGCCACTTTAATAAAATAGATGCACATTTAATGAGCTATGCTTACCTAAAGACCTTCCAGACCTATCATAATGTACGGCTGCACTTTTCAGAATGCCAAATTCTGAAAACAGCTCCTGTATATCTGAATCAGAGACTCCAAAATCCAAATTGGATACTAACAACTTAGTAGGACCAGTTGTGATAGCCTGCATGGCATTTCTCTGAATCTTCCTTTCACCAAAGTCATTGAACATGTCATGTTTCCATGCGCTGTTAACATCGCCCTGAAATAGGTGGTCCTTCATAGAGCTTGCCGATTGGCCGCTCAATGCCTCATTGAACATGATTACACCCAAATGTAATAGTGTGGCATACAAATTAGTTACATACACTGCTACATTTTTAGAAACAATATAAAATTTTACAATGTGATTACAAAACAATATTGACAAAAAAAAAGGACTTTAAATTGCTCAAAGCATTACAACTGGATTAATTTGTCCCACATTTTAATGAAGTTCTTATTTTAGCACTGACTGACACACACTCGCGATGATTTTAGTACTGCATCTTGCAAACAGATCAAGTCAGGAATGAACACCACAGCAGACTTCCTTGTCTCCCATGTCTGCAGCCCAGAGCCTTAAAGACTCCACGGTGAAGACAACACGGTGACACATTCCCACCAGGTTATCCTGGCACTTCCACTAAATCAGTGAATATTTAGGTTGAATCGCAGGGATCCCAATAAGGTGACATCTGAAGTGTTGTAATTGTTTGATGCATTTCGATAGCTTTTGATGCCCAACATCTGGACAGTTATTTTTCAGACGAAAATATTCCAGTCTAAACATTGTAGAACATGACAAACGCGTATTTAACATTGGAGTGCTTTCTCGAAGCCAAATTAAGATCTTATGATCAAGGTTAGCAAGAGCGAAAATACGATAAGCAGTGTTTAACTGCTGCTACATACAAGATGGCCAAAGAGATAACCGAGTCATCATTGCAACTTGATCGTCCTTAGATTTGAGAGTGTAATGTTGAACAAGATGCGTCATTTCACCACGTTTGTCCGCCATTTGTAATTTGTAAAACCATTGTAATAATTTACCCTTGTGTAATTAGCCGATTTAGATATTCCGCCACGGTTTCTTCCACGTAACACACTCCCCGTGCGGCCATTTCTAAACCCACCACCAGCACCAGAACCTCCACGGCCGCCACCAGGTTTTCTGGTGGCATTGAATTTTCGTCCAGCACCTCCTCCACCTCTTGGTGTTTTCTTGTTTGCTTTTATAATATCATCTAAAGCCATTTCAATTTGGTCAACCATCTTGGACAAGTTATATAAAGAAGAATCTTTAGAATATTATTGTATTTTCCCTTTCTGTAAACGCGCGTCGATGACACAGAGAAAAAGAAGACAAAGAAAGAGCCAAACCGATTGCGAATGGTCCACAGATAGACTAAAAATCCGCTAGGACTAGGAGTGTGTGCGAGTGTGAGTCTGTGCTTTTTTTTTAATCGACTTCAAAAAGAAATGGGGAAGGTCGGGCAAAGCTAATGGGGAAGGCAACTGACAAAATGGCGCTGTCGTAGCTAGTTCCCAACACAAGCCAATAATACAAGGCGTGAGGCGGTTTTATTTTATTTTTGCGAAAATGATGCATTGTTGTGTTACTAAATACTCCGAAATTGGAGTCCACCATATCCCGAGGGACCCTAAAATTAAAAGATGGTAGCTTATAGTTATTCGTAGAGATGTTTTATAAATTAAACAGAGTAGAAACATTCTGAAGAAAGTGACTTTGAGGATATATTTATGGTTTTAAATTCTGACACTTTCCATATCATTTACATGATTTAAAATATTGAAATCACCGAAAATAACGACATAGCGAAATAAAAGTAAACTCATGACTGAACGAAATGTCAAACTTACTATAGGCCGTGGGGACCTAGCTATGATCACGCCATCTACAATTAGCTTTGCCCGACCTTCCCCATTGTAGATGGCGTGATCATAGCTGATGACGATGGGATGGCGGGGTCTTTCAGACCCCGCCATCCCCTTCTAACCTAACCTGTCCGAGTTGGGGTGCCCCAAGTCCCAAACTCGCTTTACTCGCTCTTGCATCCTAAGTTCTCATTTTATACGTAAACGCTCTCAACTGCTAGGGACATACGTTGACTATCAGGACGACGACCATGTACAGAAGTATTAGTGTTCTGTGACCATGTGAAGTGACACTTGACAGTGACAACACAAAATGGCGTTGTTTTACGTTTGGTTTCAAATACCGGCAATAATCGGTAAATTATTTATAAGTGTTAATTTAATAGCACTAACTTAATTCAGCGAAATATATGTTTTATAATGAAATATTCGTAAAATGTATCTAAATCACTACAATGCGTGTTTATTTCATCATTAATAAGAAGTAAAACATTTTAGTACGTTGACCTTACTTAAAACGAAACGTTTAATGGCGAGACAATATGTCAAAAGTGACAAGATATTGCTAAATTTTTACGATTTTGATTATTTTTTTCTCGTAAACCATTTATCTGCGCAACTTAAAACTTTACGCTTCTATTAATATGATCTTTCTGTAAAAAAAATGTGGACTCCCAACTCGACGGCAGGTAAAGTAAAACTTAGCCAAAACTGTAATTCTTAAGTGTGAGTGCAAAGTGTACTCTACAGCAGTAGACCATTAGGTCTCTAGAATCAGCATCGCCATACAACGTGGCAATGCTGCCAGCCTTTTGGGCACTTTTCCTGTTGACAGCGACGCGGACGAATTTTTTGATGCCCTATGATTATATATATATATTTTACATTTGTACATATTATAATTATTATTTTAAGTCTGTTAGCTTATATATTATGTAAATATTATGTCTAATGTGAAATTTCTTTCTTGAAAACTTACTGAATTTTGGGCACCTTATATTAATTAGCAACACTGAATCGACGGTGCCGTCCTCTTTCCGTTCACAGATGAATTGGTGGGACTCTGTATGTATAATTATATACATAGAGATTGAGGTATATACATATATTTGTATATTCTGTGATCTGTCATGTCATGCTGTGTGTCACTGTCAACATGTCATGCACGTGTCATGCCATGAGCTTGAGTTATATTAGCTCATTGTTGCTTGTGTTGTTGCTCATTCGGTCTGTTTGTCATATGTTTTATGTGCATTGTTTTTAAAATTGTACATGAGTTAGGGTTTTAGAATTGCTAACACAATATATAGTAATTGAGATTCATTTATATTAGAACTTACTCGGATGCAATGGCTCTAAATAAATTTATGCACCCTCGTAACATTTACAGAACACCGCCTGATTTCGGAAATTTGACAAAGATTTATTCTGAGTTTTCTGCCATTGCGAAAGTGGTATGTTGATACTACTTAAATCACTGCAGAGCTGACCTAGGCTAATTGCAAAAGGAACGTCGTGAAATTTTAATCGTAACGGAGAATTTTGTGACACTTTTTTGTGTTGAGAACTATGTTTGGAACCTACCTTTTTAGTAGTTAGTCACAGATAATATGTAACCGTTTAGTATACTGATAGTGTCTAGTAACTAAACAGTTCATAAGTGCTATAATTGCTGTTTCATTGGAAGTTCAGTGAATACTGAGATATATGAATTCCCTGGAAAAGAGAATGAGAATGGATTTTCTTGCCCATTCTTCTCCATAAAAAAGTAAAATTTGGAATGTACTCATACAAATACAAATGGTTTCATCAAATTAAATGATTTTGACCTATTTATTTATAGAACACCAACAGCTTATAAAACATTGGTTTAAAAAAGTATTTAGGAAAGGTATTACTGCTAATGTATACACAAATTATAGGCTTACATTACTTAAACCACCTCTACCATTTGATTTTTCAGGATGTCACAGGCAAGATCACAATTGATTTCAAAGATCCACATTCACTGAGGGTTCTCACAAAGTGTCTTCTTAAATCTGATTTCAACCTTGAGGTAGACATTCCTAAAGATAGATTAGTTCCAACCCTTCCTTTAAGGCTTAATTACATATTATGGATGGAAGATTTACTGGATACAATTCATAGAAAAGATAAAATATGGGGATTAGATATTGGTAAGTATTGCTAAATAATATAATCTGCCCAGGTAAAATAAATGGGGGACATTTTAGTTTAATTTAAGAAACATTAACTATAATAATAAATAATATCTTTTTTTTGTAGGAACAGGAGCTTGTGCCATTTATCCGTTGTTAGCGGCAGTAAAAAATAAATGGAATTTTGTTGGAACAGAAACTGATACAGAAAGTTTTTCCAAGGCTGAAGAAAATGTACAAAAAAATAGCTTAAACGAACTTATAAATTGTGAGAACATATTATATACAGGAATAAGTAATTGCTACTCACTCAAATCACTAGCTATACATCTTTTTACCATTATTAAGTTATTTTTTTTATTTCAGTGAGAAAAAACTCCACGAAATCTATAATTTCACATGTATTTCAACATGATAAAAGGCATGATTTTGATTTCTGTATGTGTAACCCGCCTTTCTACAGCAACTTACAGGAATTGTGTGAATCAAGGAGCCCCGCCAGGTATGTTGCTTCTTAAATAATAATTTAAAAAAAAAATTGCATAAAAACAAGTGACATCCAAAAAAAAACACTATGAAGTGAAAAATAACTTTAATTTCGGAAGTCATTCCACCGGCCCTCTTCTACCATCGGACATCTCAACGCACTGCAAGTTACCATCTCTGCCTAGTTGCTATTCCACCAATTCGCACTGTAAGCGTTTCCAAATGTCTTTTGTGATATGCACAGCAATAGGTAATACGGGCTGGTGTCCGCAACTCCACGTCAATGCGCGTATTTTGCGTAACGGGTGGAAAATTCGATTATTCGATCCACCCCAGCTCCTCAAGGAAGGCCAGCAACGCCTTGGTGTTACTGACAATCTCACGTAGGGAACCTGGGTTACCGAAGTACTTTGTCCTGTATGTGACGAGCACTGGGCAGTTTAGTAGCACATGAGCTGCTGTCTCGTCGTCCTCCATGCAGACCCTGCACAGCGGACTGTCTGTGACTCCAATGACAAAGAGGTGTTTATTAAATGACCCGTGGCCAGTTACAGCTGCTGTAACTATATGCAGCTGCTGTTTAGTTAGTCAAAGAAGCTGTTTCGTGAGGCGGTCATCAATTGTAGGGACTGCTTCCTTGGCCTGCCTACACTCACCCTGCTCCAATCATTGCTTGTGGTGTGGGTCACTGGTGTGTTTCCTTACCAAAGTATGTATGTACCCGAAGGGGAGTGGCACGATGGGTTCAGGTCCCACTGGTGCCATGCTCGACCCCCTTCTGGCAAGTTCGTCGACTGCGTCGTTGCCGAGCGAACCGCTGTGTCCTTTGATCCATTGAATGGTTATGTTAATAAGGCTACCCACCTGGTTGAGGCACTGGTGGCACTCGTACATTAGCCCAGAATCAACTGTGTGACTGTTTAGCGCTTGCAGGACAGCCATGCTGTGTGAGAGTATGTGGATCGAGTGGTCCTGAACTTTCCTGGCCGTGATGGCTGCAGCTGCTAAAGAAATAATAATAATAATAATCGTTTATTTCAGAAATCAGGTTCCATTTTGTTAGTATTACAGTCTTAAAAATAATGTTAGTACGTAAAAATATTAAACTAATCGGGCATGAAAGGAGAACCACTCATCTCCTGTTGCAAAGAGAGTGCCACCCCATCCACGCCTGCAACATTGGTGAATCCCACCGTTCAGACAAGGTCTTCAGGAGAACGTTAGAGGTGATCCGCATCCGACTCAACAATGAAGCGCAGCGCGTGCGCATCATAGCGAAGAAATCCTGTGTGCGCGCTTCTGCGAACATGGCAGATGGAAATACCCATGCATTCGGCCTGTAACTATGGACACCCAATGGTGTGGCTATGTGTATGTTGAAGTCCTCCGAGAAGATTCCAGCGCCTGTACCACTACCTGATTTGGATCCATCCGTAAAGATGCGCAGCTCTACGGGGCGCAAACCCTCACATCGGTGATCCTCGTGGATTTGGATCGTGTATTTTTATCTTATATATATAAAAATCTTGTGTCACGATGTATGTCTTAAATGAACTTCGAAACTACTGAACCATTGTGTAATTTGGTCCAACTTAAAAGATAGGATAGGTTTCATCTCGATTATTGACCTCAAGTAACAGCGCGGGCAGGCGATGCGTTGCGACGGGGTGGGTCGAGGAAACAAGAGATTTACGCGGACGAAGTCGCGGTTGGAAGCTAGTCGACGGTAAATTGTTTGGGTACCCGGTCATTTATGGCTTTCGTAATGGGGAACTCCTTGCTGCGTCTCACAAGCAGCATGGTGTGTGGTGTGTCTCTCTTACCCCAGAAATTTAGTGTATTAAGACGTACCGCCGCCATCGTCGCTTCCTGTTGTATGAACAGGTGGAGCGGTGGTAATCCAAGCATGGCTTCGATTGCTGCCGTCGGAGTAGTCCTCATGCAGCCCGTAGTCGCCATGCAGGCTAGTTTTTGCATGCGTTGCAGTTTGTTGGAGGCTGTAACTAACTTGGTTGGGGGCCACCAGAGCACAGCCCCATAGGTGATCATGGGGCGGATCATAGCGGTGTACAGCCATAGTATAATTTTGGAGGATAGGCCCCACTTCTTACCTATCATTCTCCTGCACTGCCAGAAAGTGACGCAACCCTTGTTTAGTTTGTTGTCTAAATGACTACTCCAGTTTAACTTACTGTCTAGAATGATCCCGAGGGACTTCTTTGACCAGCTGGAGTTCTGTATTGAACAGTTTTAGTAGGCAGAAAGGGCCTAATGCTCACTTATGGGTAAACATGACTAATTCAGTTTTAGTGGGGTTCACTGATAGGTCAAATTCCCTGCACCATCTTTCTACGATACGTAGCACTTGCTACGTATCGTATAAAGATGGTGCAGATATACTTACTGTTTGCATGTCAAATATCTGACTATGTATTAGGAACTTAATCACTGAATTTAAGACCAACGCTCTGTACCAATACTTATTGCAAATAAATGATTATGATAATTATGATGATTATGATAAGATGATTATGATATGATTATGATTGCTGAGTGAGGTTGCAGATAGTTCCTGTCACCTACCCCGGTTCAAGGATTGCGAGGTCGTCTGCATACCCTACTGTGTAATAGCGTTTGGTGTTGAGTCTGGTGATGAGGTCATTAACCACCAGATTCCATAGAAGGGGGGACAGCACCCCTCCCTGGGGGCAGCCTCTGGCTAACATGGCCAACTGCTGCTCACCCTCAAGGCGAACCACTCGTTTGCTTAACATGTTTATAATCCAGTCCGTTAGTACCTATTCTACTCGCATGTCTGGAGACGGCGCTGCTGATGCTGGAGAAGTTGGTTTTGTCGAAGGCTCCTTCGATGTCTATAAAAGTGCCCAAGCAGGTGGATTGCTGATGATTCGCTTCTTCAATCTGGCTGACCACTAGATGAAGAGCGGATTCGGTCGACTTACCCGAGCTGTATGCGTGTTGGTTACCGTGTAGCGATATGGTTTTCAGAGCGCCGTCCCTAAGCTCTCTATCACACAGCCTAACTACAGTCTTCAGTAGAACGGAGGTCAGGCTGATTGGTCGGTGGGATTTGGCGCTTGTGTAGTCACCCTTACCTGGCTTAGGGATGAATATTACTTTCACTTCCCTCCATCCTTTGAGAATATATCTGAACGCCAGGCACGCCCTCATTAAAGGCACCAGTCTTATTGCGACAGAGATTCCACCCCACTGTAATAGGGAGGGGAACATTCCATCGAGACCAACTGCCTTAAAAGGATGGAAACTTCGGATGGCCCATTGGAGTTTCTCCAAAGTGATCACCCTAATTGCATAAAACCAATCGTTGTCTGATGGTGGTTGAATTACATCAAGCCAGTCGATTACCTGCGTGAAGACACATCCAGGGAAGTGAGTTTCAATAAGGATGCGTCTCGTTTCTTCTGGCGAGGAGGTAAGTGTGTTATCAGGTTTGCGGAGGGTAATGGGCCCAGGTGTGTTCTGCTGCGCCAGTATTTTCCTTACCCTATTAGCTTGCTGGCAAAATTCTATGCTACCACTGAAATTACGCAATCCCGTGGTACTTCTGAATCTGATGCATTTTTTGTAGCTGGATTTGGCCGCGTAGTAGTTATCCTAGTCCTCATCCGCACATGTGTTCATGGCTCTGTTCAGAGCTTGCCTTACCTTGCCGCGCTTGCGCTCCAGGTCAGCACCCCACCAGGGCTGTTTGCCCGGTGCGCTACTAATCCGTGTCCTGTCTGCAAATCTCGCCGGATTGCTTAGTGTCGCAAGCTTGGATTCAAGGTTGCGTGTATAGACGGCACGATCCGTGTTACGCGGATTACGCTGTGGTGGTGTTGAAGGAAAACAGACCGGGATGTCGAAGCGGATCCACCTGTGATCTGAGCAGGAGGCTTCCTTAGAGACCTGCCACCCAGTGGTGATTTCCACCGCTCCCTCTGTTGCCAGAGTTAGATCTATGATTATGCGGCTTTGCCTAGTTTGAATGTTGGTTCCGAGCCAGTGTTTAGTAGGGATAGATTAGTCGAGAATAAGTAGTCAACCAAGGCCTTACCCCTTTCGTTTTGCGTGTCCATACCCCACAGTTGATGGTGAGCATTAGCGTCGGTCCCAACGATGACCTCAAACCCGCACACCTCGCAATGGCTCACGAGACTGGCGAGGTCATGTGAAGGCGGCGCATCCGCCTCAGACTTGTAAACCGAGGCGAAAACGATCACCAGTTCCGTGGCGTCGTCGTGCTGTATCAGCAGCTTTGCTGCAGAGACATCTCTGCAACAGAAGTCAGTTGAGCTGTGAGAGCTGTGTTTTAAGGTTACCTGTGATATAGATGCACGCTCTGGGATGATCGTGATCTGTAGTGACCAGGAGGTTACCGCCAATATTGGAGAGTCCTTGTATGCCGCCCACCCAAATCCACGGCTCTTGGAGCAAGGCAATGGCCGTGTGTTGAACCTTCAGCCACTTGCGAAGCTGAGCCGTCGTGGTCTGACTGTGGTGGAGGTTTGCCTGGAGGACTTTACAGGTTGATGAAAGGGACGCCATCGTTGGTTGAACCCTCCTCGTCCCCCTCGAGTCTGAGCCCAGCAAACAGGTCGCCCTTGTCGAAGCCGTCCTCCCACGGGCCCGAAGCCGGGGATAGGGTCATGTCGTCCAGCTCCTCACCTGATGAAGGGACGGCACCCACGGTGACGGCGGCCGACTCTGCTGCAGCAGGTTCAGCCGCGGATGCTTCCGGGTTGTTTAGTGAGTGAGTGAACTCCCCTGCTGGTGTCTGCGGCAGCTCCTTCAGCGCCTCGCAGATGGTTCCGGTGGCGGAGTCCCATCCCTGAGGGACGTCGGTGAACCTGCCGTTCCGACCCTAAAACTTCACGTACACCGCCCCTAAACCTATTGAGAGACGGCGTCCGGACTCACATGAGGGTCGGGATTTGGTCCACAGGTACACCAACCACCACAAACCATGCTGCGCACGAGAGCACACCCAATATTGGTCGGTTCTCCGAAGACCGCTTGCTCGTCTGGAATTACGATGCCACATCGTGCTCGCTTAAGGATCTCCGACTGGCTCTTGACTTGACGACGAACGAGGTGCTAGTTGAGAGCGATAGGTTAGAGACTGTTTTCCTTACCCAGGCTTAGGTGTGGTCGTTACCGCACCACAGTTTCAGGACACCCGCGGTGAACATCGGCTTAGTGTTGAAGGTCGGCCCTGGAGTGTCTTGCTTGGGGAAGCAGGCCTCGAGAATGATCTGCTTCTGGATAGCAGCAAGTACCTGATCTGATACGTCCTTGCTGAGGATCCCCGTGCGGTCGCAAGTGATCGCGACGTCGAGGGTAGCGCTGGCAGGTTGGGCGTAGCTTCGTTGTGGGACCCGTTTGGATTGATCAAGTCGCGGCCGCTTATGTTCCCCCCGAGGTGTCAGTCTCGTTGAGAGCTCGCTTGGCCGCGGCCTGATCACTCCATTCGGGTCGCCGTGTCGTGTTGGTCTCTTCAGCCGGTCTTACTGGGGCACCGGTTGGCGGTTGACCGGGCACTGGTCGATTAGTGCCAGCCTCTGCCTGTGACCGCTTTCCGGCGGAGAAGTTAAGCTGGCCGCTTGAACCGGCGGCAGTGACCGGTTTGTTGTGTGAGCTCGTACCTGGCCACTTACGAGCCTGGGGGCGCTCCTTTCTCGTCAATCTGTCCCTTTTATTCCCTTCTACCGAGGCAGATAGTGGACCTGAAGGGTCAGTGCAAGGGCAACGGGCTTTTTGAGTACATTTACCCTTGCCTTGCGTTTCTGTACCGAGGTAGCTGGTGGACTTGAAGGATCGGTGCAAGGGCAGCGGGTTTGTTGAGTGGCTTTACCCTTGCCCTTGCTTTCCTGCACCACTTGCCAGACGCGTGACAACGCGTCCTCACTGCAGCTGGCCGTCTGTTTGACCGGTAGCGGCCGTTTGATGGTAGGAGGCTAGAGGAGCCGCAGGATTGGGAGGGTGCTTAATTAGGATCGGACCGGCAGCGGTATTAGTCGTCGCCTTAGTCACCTGAGTTTTGGAAGGGTCGGTACTGGTCCCAATCAGCGCCGACGTCCTTTGTTCGTACTGGGACTTTTTGGTTTTGGTCTTAGCTGTGGTTCTCGCCACAGCCGGACCGGTGGCGCCCGCACTGGTACCCGCAGCGTTAACTGTAAGGCCACCAAGGGCGAGGAAAGTGCAAGCACCTCCCTTGGGAGTCTCGTTGGATTTCGCCTCCACTCCGGTATTTGGGGTTTTAACAGGCCTTAAATCATCCATGTTAATTGATTTTAAAACTCATCTATCTGGCTCCCACCCTCCATGGAGCCCGGACCTGGGAACGTCTCACTGTGAAAAAGATCGAAAGTTAGGACTATCAGAGATACAGGGGCGCAAGGCTGGTTTACAGTGCGACATCGGGTGCTCGATCGGGTTGGCGCAGGGGGTCGAAAGGCCCACCCATAACGAACTGATCAACCATCACTTACACCGTCAGCATGACCTTTACCTACCGCTTCAGCCGTTCGAACCTCGCCTGTGGCCCTCTGATGGGACACTGACCATTTCCCTACCCCCGGCTGTTGGGTAGGGCCACCGTTTCACTTGAAATCCGGACCAAAAGGGGCGTGTTGCCTTACGGGCGCATTACAGCCAGAGCCGCTCGGCTCAACCCCCCAGAACTCCATCATCCCGGCTCACGGCGCTCAACTGCGCAGGTCCTAGCGCAGGTGATTGCTTACTCCTACTCGCCATCAGCTGATTTTAGTAATAGTCGAGCCCGCCACCACTCAATCACAAAGGGGTCGCGAGATACGCTCAGCAAAAGAGTGGAACTCTCTACCTGCGTCTGTGTTTCCGAACGCATACAACCCCGTTCTCTTCAAAGTGAGAGTGAACAGGCTTCTTCTGGGTAAGCTCGCTCCATCATCGACTTTGGCCCTGTCACCTCTGACCTAGACTAGAGTCAAGAGCAAACCCATCTCAAATAAAACAGAATATAAAAAAAGTCAGTGGTTTTGTATTTTTGTTTTTTGCCACTGACTTCCAAAATTAAAGTTATTTTTCACTTTGTGGTATTTTTTTTTTTGGAAATTTTGTTTTATTTGTCACTTTTTAGTTGTGGTACCCAGCCCACACAAACTCATATACCACTACTTGCAATTTAAATAACAGTGACAGGAAATTATTATAACATCATCAACATACACTTTGGAGTCTCCTAACGCAGGCATTGTTTGCTTAAAAGGAGGCTCCAAATGCTAAACCCTTGTTTGTAAACTGAAGCATAAATTAAAAAAAAAAAGATACACTAAGTGGAAAAACTAGGGAATGCAATCTCGAGCCGGGATTAGCAAATCGAGATCTCGCCTGTTGAACCTGGTGTCGAGATTGGCAGTTTCGAGATCTCGTGCAAAACAAGTCGAGATCTGGCGAGATTTCGAGATTATCGAGATTTTGGTTTTTAAACTCAAACACCCTTAAATCGATACAAAACTCGAGGAATGCTATTAGATTATAATACTACATTAATTAGAATACTCGTAATACTAGTTAGGATATCGCTGTAATATGTTATGAATAATACAAAACAATGAAAATGAAATCTGTTTATTTCAAAAAAGTCAACAAAATTTATTTATTTATATATACTTTATTGTACACCAGATTACACATTACATAAAGATACATCTTAAACTACAAAATATACAATTGGCGGCCTTATCGCATACTGCGATCTCTTCCAGGCAAAATTATACTTGACAGCAAAAAAATAGGGCATTATGGCGCGCATCTTTGAATTATTTAAAAAAAGCTGTCCATCGGCTTGCCGCCGCGGCGTTCGGGTGAAATCGGGTGGTCTCGCGAGAGGAGGGCGGTGCGCGCCGGCAGTCGACGCGCTGCGGCGCACGGATGAACACGTATGATTCGCGCACTCTCGGTCACAAAATCTCGATCGATATTGTCGAGATCTCGAACGAGATTAAGAAAACGAGATTGCTTATTTTCGAGATTGAATATCGAAAAAATGGCCGAGATCTCGTGTTTTCGAGATCTCGCGAGATCGAGATTGCATTCCCTATGGAAAAACATACGTATTATTGAAGCGTACTCAAAAATCACTCATCAGAACTTGACCAAATTTATATGGGACCAATCTGGAAGTATCATCATCTGCCTAGCCTTTTCCCAACTATATTGGGGTATAATCCTGGAAGTATAATCCTTTCAAATAAAAAAAGACTTTCAAATCGGTTTATAAATGACGGTATGACGGAGTTCTAAGGTAACAAACATTAAAAATATAGAAATGTAACCAAATTTAGAACCTCATTTTTGAAGTCGGTTAAAAATATAATAATTGTTTGTGTGGTGGAGTGAAACATTATTATATTATAGTGTAGATTTATGTGCACAATTATGTAGTGTATAGAAGTATGTGCAGTGTAGTTAATTTCATTACATAACTTTTCAGGCTTCCACCAAAGAATGGTTTTACAGGGTCACCCCAAGAGCTGATCACTGAAGGTGGCGAGTTGGAATTTTGTAGACAACTCATTAGAGAGAGCAAAGAGCACAGAGATAATCTGCTGTAAGTGTTTGTTTCTCAATAATCAAAACAATTTTACTACAAGACTTTATAGTATAATTTAATGATTTGTATTACATTTTCAGAATTTTTACCACAATGGTAGGCCATAAATATAACTTAAATGTTTTATTACAAGAGTTAAAATCGGAGGAAATTAAACACACTCACACTGAGTTTTGCCAAGGTCGTGTTACGAGGTGGGGGCTGGCATGGACTTTTAAGGATTATGATTTGTATAATCTAGGTAAGGTGGCACTGTTCTTATTTTATTTTAGAAAAATACACAGCATAATTATTAATACAAATTGTCACTAACTCAGTGTTGTATTTGGGAGTTCAGTACCGTTTTTTTATGACGTCACTCTTTGGGCCACCCAATAAATGTGTATACACGGTGTAAGGGACATCAACACGCAACTGTTACCATGAATTTAGCAAATGATTCTAGTCCCCCAACATTAGAAATAGTTGGTTTTTAAAGAAAAATCTGCTGTTTCATACAAAGTGCAATACCTACACGGTCAAAACGTATGGAGTAGCTGATTGTATTTATTTAAACCGGCGAATTTTAACGCTCGTTTACGCGTCTATCGCGCGTCGTCGTTGCAATTAAATTATGTTACAACAACTAGCAGCGCCCTGCGGTTTCGCCCGCGTAAGTCTCGATCCCGTGAAAATCCCGTGAAATATCTTATATGTTAATCCAGGATATAAACTATCTGTGTGCCTAATTTCATCCAAATCCAGTCAGTAGTTATTGCGTGAAAGAGTAACAAACAAATGTCCATCCATCCTTACAAACTTTCGCGTGTAATATATTACAGTAGGACTAGCTGTGCCCGCGTGTGTGGCTTCGTTCCCGTAGAAGTCGTAAGATACACAATATACTAAAATAACAGCCACATTTTAATACAACTCGCTCGTCCTTCGACCTGCCGCGATGCAGTGCGTGCCCGCGCTATTACTTCGTTTTCGCTTAGCGCTCTTACTGAATTTTTTCCTTTTGCTCGGCTCTTAAAGGTCGCAGCGTGATGTTAAATAGCCTATAAACATCCTCTGGAATTGGGCTACCAAAGCAAAAAAAAATTTTTAAATCTGGCTTTTTGTTCATAATTTCATGGGTTTTAATTTTTTTTGTGCGGGACCCTAATTCTTTTTCTAAAATAAAAGGAGCCTAAGATACTCCATGGAACATCAGTTATCTGGCAGTGCAAGTCCCGTCAAAATCGGTTCAGCCGCTTCGAAGATTAGCCGGAACAAACAGACAGACAAAAATTTTTAATTTTTTTTTTTTTTGTTAGAAGTACCGTTTATACTTTCATATGCATTTAATCAAAAAATGTTATTTTATTTAAGTTACTATTATTACAGACACTTCAATTTTATTTATTTGTATACATTAAATCAAAGTAAATTATTACAGTGCCTCCACGAGACAAACCAAGGAAAAAACATACACCAGCAATATACTTGTTACCGAAATTAGCAAATTGTGATAATACAACGGAAGAAGCACTAAGCAAAATAAAAGAGATGCTTGATAAGTTAAGTATCACTCATAAACTACTTGATAAGCGAGGTAAGAACGTAACACTTGATATAGTTGCAAATACGAATACTTGGTCTAATCAAAGACGTAAGAGGAGACTGCAAAAAAGAAGCGAAGGTTATGCCAAAGTACCTAAATTAGATCCAGAAAAAGATATCACTGTGAGCATTTCAGCAAACGGAAATCAAGTACACAGTGTTTCAAATAGTGCAGATGTGCCAGCATCACCAAAAGTTGACGAAAGTTTCAGCAGTCAAGAAGAATTATATGAAAACTATCATGATGAACATTTAGATGTTTCTGCACGTACAAACCAACCACTAGTACATGCCTTTTTAAAATTACTAAAGAAAGAAAACAACATTCTACTTGAAATAGAATATCTTGATGGCAGTGCAGGGAAAGAAGGATTGCATCAAATAGTACAATATATTAAAAACAATTGGAAGTAAAAGAAGCTGTGTTTTATTACCTACAAATTACAATATCCTACAAACCTAATAGGTGAATCTTGAAAACGTAGGTACCTGTAGTATTAAAATTTAATCGGTCATTTAAGAAATGCCAAAGTACATACATTAAGCTCGGAAATCACGAAAAACTGATTGACATGTCCTTTTACCCGACTGTGCGGCAGCAAAGACCGGTTATGTTTTCTAGATGGTTTTTAATTATATGGAGGGTCTCTATGTCGTGCAAAGGTTATTGACTAGGTTTTGTTTTTATCAGTCAGTGCGCACGCGCCGAACCGTGCGGTTAGATAAAAAGAAAATGGCGAGCTCAAAAATCGTAAAGTGTAAAACCTGTAATACTACTGTACCTGTAATATCGTGATTAACGAGTTTGTGCAAAATAAGCTGGATGTTATGGACAATGAGAGCCTCATTAATATTTGTGCGACGGGTTTCTCCGGTGAAGATATCGACCAAGGAAAGTCGTTATTATTTGAATCTTTGTCGGCGGGCAAGCGTAAAATATCCAGACGTAAGGACAAGCAACATAAAGACCTGGAAGACATTATAACTCTTTTCAAGAATACAAATCCCGAGCTAATTCCTATTTTTGTGGCCAAAGAACTGAGCAAACTACCTCCCGTAACCTTTGACCATGTTGACGTTACGGGGTTGCTGAAGGATTTATTGCTACTTAAAAACGAATTAAAGCTTGTAAAGAGTAACTATGCAACGGTTGAGCAGTTACAAGAAATAAAAAATGAACTACATAATTGCAAATATGGGTCAATTGTAGGAATAGATGACTACAACGCGAACGTAAACATACGTAGGCGAGGCGCATTTTGTATGGATAGCGGGCCGATAGGTGTATCGCCTGCGATTAACAGAATCAAGGAGCCGACACGGAGACAATACGGCAACGAGCGCTATCTCCGTCATACCAGCGCGCGGAGGATAACGGTGACCGAGGCCGATGTTACCGAGCGGGACACAAATAGAGGCACAGTGTCGCGCCAGGTGGAAATCAACGTGTGTAGATTCCGGGTAAAATGTTATCACAAACAGCTGAGAGGGTACGTGCAACTGTACCGGTTTGTACCATGATTACGACTATTAAAGTGTCTGAGAATCCATTAACTATGGCAGAAATCGTTAAAAAAAAACGGAGATTTCAAGACAAATAAATCCGATCCTGGTTGGACTGTCGTACAAAGAAATTGTCTACGAAATCGCTTTGTGAGTCAGTTAAGTAAGGCAACCACGGAACCTCTGAGTAATTTTAAGGCGGCGGACACTAATGTGCCTCTGTTTGTTTCCAATGTACCTATGAACGGCAGCACATCAAGCTACTACAATCTGTCAAATTTCTTTAATAGATTTTCAACTTTATCGCTAAAGCATTAAGTTCAAGGTTGATTGGGATTGACAGATTCGGATAGCTTGACCTGCTGGCGTCTGTACATAAAGACACTGTGGAAGATGACATAATTGAATATATTTATAAAAAAAACGCAGGACAGAGTGACCCTTACCAGAATTAAAATGAAATACGATAAAGGGTTTTTTTTTTTTTTTTGTGGATGGGAAATCATCAAATGACTTCTCCCGCTCTGGGCGGAGCGGGAGGGCGTGTCAGACTTTTACTGACTAAAACCCACCCGTGTTCCTTCTGTTGCCTGTGCCGGGGCCACGGTAACTCTTTCGAACATCCCGCAAGACGATAAAGGGTACAACGCATTTAAGTTGTATGTATCTAAATGTAGAATGCTCGGTGGCCTCCACAGAGAGCCAGGCCGATCGCCCCGTGAGCGGACGACCGAGCCTCCTCTATCGAACGCCGAGAAGGGGCACAGGGGTGGAGATGGACTTAGCCACCAGGGAGGCCAACGACCTTCTCCAAAAGGGCAAGGATGCCTTAGAAGCCGCCGGCAACATGAAGCGCGAGTGCAAGGCCACGGCCCATGAGTGTCTGCAGGGTCTGTACGAGACGGCCCTGTCATTGGCAGACTCGAGAGCGCGTCATAAGTATAACCTCGAGAAGGAGCGCTCTCGACACGCACAAGAACTTGTGCGTGTCGAGAGAGCTCACACTCGAGAGCTGATGACGATGAAGGTCGAGCTCTCGCTCATGCGGTCCGAAGTCTCGGACACTAAAAAAGAGGCGAAAGGGATCCGAGAATGGCTGGGTCACGAAACCCTTGAAGCCCTCAACGGCATCAAGGAGGTGAAGGAAGAGGTCTCCACTGCGAGTCTCCGGAACTTGAAGGAGCACGAGAAGACCAGGCTGGAAGGCGCAAGAGCCCCCGGGGAACCCAAGTGGGAGACAATGGGGGCCGGCCTTACACGACTGGAATCAAATGTCTCCAGCGTGTCAAACCAGCTGGACGTGCTCCGGAAAGCCCTAGAGAGGCTCAAAGAGGACCTCACCCGGCCATCGGACATTCAGTCGGGCCCGTGTCTCAGAGAGACCGATCTGCTCACGACCGCCGGCTTCGAAAGGGAAATGGAGAAGCTGCATAAGCAAGTACAGGCCATCGCCAACAGGCCTGTTGCCTCCCCCCCACCACCAACACCACCAGTCAACATCACACACCACCTGAAACCCATCGCGGAAAGGCTGGAGATAGTCTCGGCGGACCTCCGCGTACTGCGTGACAAGGAGCCCCCAATCCAGGCGCCTCCGGCGCTGAATCTGGAAGCGGAACTCGCAGTCGGGGAGGTCAAAAAGACCCTCGAGACTATCCAGAAGGGGGTAGCGGACCTGAGCAAAGCGGACAAAACGCTACAACAACAACAGGGCCCACTAACCTTTGCCCAGGTCGCCAGCAAACCGAAGCCCCCAAAACCACCCACTCAACCTAACCACACCCTGATCATCTCGTCGACGAACCCCCAGCACACCGGGGACAACGTGATCGAGAGGATCAGGACCGCCCTGGACCTCAAAACGAGCGGAGCCCGAGTCGACACGGTCCGGAAAGCGCGGAACCAGAAAGTGATTCTGAGGTGCGCCAGCAGGACAGACTTGAGGACAATCAAAGACCAAGTCCAGTCGAGTGCAGGGCTCAAGGTCCAGGAGCCGAAACCACAGAACCCCCTCGTCTGCATCAAGGGAGTGCTGTCCAGCTACAGCGACGGGGAGATCGTCGATCTCCTCAAGGCGCAGAATAAACATATTCTGCAGAACGTTGCTGTAGATGGACAGACCATAAAGGTGCGCTATAGGAAGCGCGCGAGGAACCCCCACGAATGCCACCCTGTTCTGGAGCTCTCCCCGGAGCTCTGGAAATGTTGCACGCAGGTGCAGAAGATACATGTGGGCATCAAGCGGTGCTCGATTGAGGACCAGTCCCCTCTGGTACAGTGCACGAAGTGCCTTGGATATGGGCATAACAAGTCCATATGCAAGGCCGAGAAGCAAGTCTGCAGTTTCTGCAGCGGAGCGCACAACGGAGGGGACTGCCTCACTCGAGCCGAGGGCAGATCACCCACGTGTGTCAACTGCAAGGCGGCACACAGGGCGGGCAGCGACCTGGCACACACAGCGTTTAGCGCGGACTGCCAGGAACGCCAAAAATGGGATGGGATAGCGAGGTCGCGCGTTTCCTATTGCTAAGGGCGACCAAACACCACAATGTAGTCAACCAGTCACCCTTCAAAACACGTCCAGACCGACAGCAAGATTGGGGTTCATCCAAGTCAATCTTCAACGCTCCAAGCTGGCCACAGAAGAACTCCACATGGCGGCTCAGGCGAAGGGAGTTTCAGTAGCACTTGTTCAAGAGCCCCATGTAGGAAGAACAGGTGTGATGAAACAAAGCCCCGGCACACGAGTCATCCAGTGCAGCCTCAACCGCCAAAAACCAGTGAAAGCGGCGATTGTTGTTTTCGGGAACAGCCTGGAGGTCATCCACGACCCCCAGATTGTGACCGAGAACATCGCCGCCGTTTTGATGAAGGTGGGTCGGCTCAGCTTTGGGGTACTGTCGGTCTATTTTGAGGGTGACCAAGACCTTGAACCATACCTATCCGCAACACACAACACCATTCACACACTACACACAAACAATATCCTGGTGGGAGGTGACGTAAACGCCTGGAGCCAGTGGTGGGGAAGTGTTTCCGAAAACCATCGCGGGGCGTCGTATAACTCATTTCTCAATGAGCGGGATCTCCACATCCTCAACACGGGACAAACTCCGACGTTCGAGACCTACAGAGGAGACAGGTGGTGCACAAGCATCGTTGATGTAACGGCATGCAGCCTGTCGCTGCTAGGCAAGGTCGAGGAGTGGCGTGTAGAAAGGAGTCTTACGACATCGGACCACAACGCAATAACCTTCTCGATGCGCTTAGAGAAGCCCTTGGAACCCCTAAGGCCTGTCTCGACGCGCATCTACAACACCAAGAAGGCAAAGTGGTCTGACTTCAGCACGCACTTCAAGACTAGTCTGGCGGACAGCGACATCACACCAGTCAGAGTCTCGGACGTCTCGAACCCAGAGGATCTGGAGAAAGTGGTCAACACCTACACACAAAACATCCACCGCTCATGCGAGGAAGCGATCCCAAAACTGGGTTCGCCGAAACACGACGCCAAGCCCCCATGGTGGAATCCTTCTCTGGAGCGTCTTAAAACAGACGCCCTGAGGAAGAAGAGAAGGATCCGGAATGCAGCCGCAAGTCGGAGACACTTCACCATCCAGGAATACGTGCTGGCTAAAAACACATACACCACAGCAGCAACGGAGGCAGCCACAGCAAACTGGAAGGAGTTCTGCTCGAAGCAGGACCGAGAGAGCATGTGGGACGGCATCTACAGGGTACTAAGGAAGACAGCCGGAAGACAGGACGACGCCCTCCTGAGAAACACCGCGGGCGAGACGCTCAGCCCAGAGCAGTCTGCGGATCTTCTGGCAAAAACCTTCTACCCTGACGACTCAACGGATGCCGAACAGCAATACCACACAAGCCTGAGGAGGCTCGCGGAGGAGAAAACACCACAAGGTCTGTCCGCTGACGATCCACCCTTCACGACCGCGGAGCTGGAAATGGTTCTCCAAAACCAAAATCCGAAGAAAGCCCCCGGTCCCGATGGATTAACAGCGGACATCTGCACAGCGGCAATAAACTGCGATAGGGAGGTGTTCTTAGCGATAGCCAACAAGTGCCTGTCGCTGTCACACTTCCCGAAGCAGTGGAAAGTCGCCCACGTGTGCATCCTCCGCAAGCCAGGAAAAGACGACTACACCAGCCCAAAGTCGTACAGGCCAATAGGCTTGCTCTCGGTCCTAGGAAAAATCGTCGAGAAGCTCCTAGTAGGTAGACTCCAGTGGCACTTCCTCCCTACACTGAACACGAACCAATACGGATTCATGCCGCAGCGCGGGACCGAAGACGCCCTCTATGCCCTAATGGGGCACCTACGAGCCGAAATCAAAGCCAAAAAGATCGTGCTTTTGATATCATTGGACATAGAGGGGGCCTTCGATAACGCGTGGTGGCCAGCACTCAAGAGACAGATGGTAGTCAAGAACTGTCCCAAAAACATCTACGCTCTCGTCACCTCATACCTGGAAGACCGGAACATCAGGGTCAACTACGCCAGAGCGACTAGCGAGAAGGGTACCACGAAAGGATGCGTCCAGGGCTCCATAGCCGGTCCGACGTTTTGGAACCTCATCCTAGACTCGCTCCTACACAAAATGGCTAGTAAGGGGGTATACTGCCAAGCCTTCGCAGATGACGTCGTCCTGGTTCTCTCGGACTTCGCGACCGGTCCCCTGCAGCAGTCAGCCAACAACGCGTTAGACATAGTATCGGAATGGGGCGTCCAGAATAAGCTACGTTTCGCCGCGCACAAGACCAATGCGATGGTGTTAACGAGGAAGCTAAAGTACGACGTTCCGGTACTCCGCATGTCGGGCGTGCGGCTGAGCCTGGTCGAAGAGGTCAAACTGTTAGGTCTCATAATAGACTCTAAACTCACCTTCAACGCGCACGTGTCTGCGACCTGTAAAAAGGCCGCAGACATCTACAAGCAGCTGGCATGCGCGGCGAGGGTGACCTGGGGTCTCAACAGAGAGATAATCAGGACGATATACGTGTCGGTGATAGAGCCCATCGTGATGTATGCAGCGAGTGCGTGGGCCCCTGCGGCTGAGAAACTGATGACAAGGAATCAGTTTGACTCACTGCAGAGGGGCTTCGCGCAGAAGATCTGCAAAGCATACCGCACGGTGTCTCTGACATCGGCACTAATTCTGTCAGGCCAACTCCCCCTAGATCTCCGGGTAATCGAGGCCGCAACCCTGTTTAAGATCAGAAAGGGACATTCCCAAGAGTTCGTACCACCGGGCCGCGAGCTGGAGTGCAACGTGCCCCACTCCCAAAACCCCCACCCGTCGCTACTCACAACAACAGAGTACGCACGCCTGGAGGACTTGACTCCCGAAACGCTGGAAACCCACCAAGTAATCGGTCCCCAGATATACACCGACGGCAGCAAGATAGACGGGAAAGTTGGAGCTGCCCTAACTTGGTGGGAGAACGGAAAGGAGTCAAAGTTCTGCACCTTTGGCCTTGAGCCTCACAACTCAGTCTTCCAATCTGAAATGTACGCTCTCTTCAGAGCTGTCAGGATGGCAAGAGAATCCAAGGCGGCCTCCGTAAGCATCTTAAGTGATTCAAGATCTTCACTTGACCTGCTGAGGAGACCGTCTGTCACTCACCACCTGGCACTTCAAATCAAGAGAAGCGTCCGAGAGATCAGAGAGGAGGGCAGAGAGGTGAGGCTCTTTTGGCTCAGGGCCCACGTGGGAACTGCCGGGAATGAGAGAGCGGACGAGCTGGCCAAGGAGGCGGCTCTAAACACCGGGACAGCCGACTATAACAAGGTCCCCGTATCGTTCGTGAGGAGGAAGATACGGGAGGAGACTATAAAGAGGTGGCAAGCGCGATACGAATCCTCGAGTACAGGAGCGGTCACAAAAGTGTTCTTCCCAGACGTCTTAGCGGCGAAGAGAACACTTAGAGACGCAGTTCTCACACCGGTCCATGTACAAGTCCTAACAGGGCACGGAGGATTCTCAGCGTATCTCCACCGCTTTCATCTCAAAGATAGTCCCTCGTGCGTCTGTGACCCCAGCTGCGAAGAAACAGTCTGGCACCTGCTCTTCGAATGCCCAAGGTTTATCCGAGACAGAATGGAGCTGGAAGAAAAGTTCGGAACCCAGCTAAGCCAGTCCACACTCCACACCATCATGGAGAGACCGGCTTCCCGAAAACCATTCTTGGCATTCGCGAGCAAAGTCGCCACAGTTGCAGCAGCGGCCAACAAAACGGACGCAACCTCGTATAGTCGGAACCGACCACCCACCACAACAACCATACAACCAACTCCAACCACAACAATCACCACACTGACAACGACAACACCAACACAAATTGTAACACACACATCACTCACAGTTACACAAGCCACACACACAAACACCAACAGCCAGCACCAACGGCCAGTACCAGCTAGAGCAGCACCACCAGCAGCAGCAGAAGCCAGCTCACGACCAGTCCCAAGCACCATGCCCATCTCGGAGTTCCTGGCATACGGAGGAGACGGAGTCCCAGGCGTCAGACTGCGAGGCGTCGCCCTCTTCATGAACCAAGAGGGAGAAAAGTTGGGCGTAAGCTTCTGCGTAGGCTCGAGCCGAGCTGGAGCCCGGATACCAATTTCGCCAGGCCTTGCCGCCTTGATCAACGGAAGCACGACCAAAACGAGCATGAAGGGCAGCAAGTACGCCGCGCTGCCGCAGGTGGTAGTAGCCTCTCACCGATGCCGTCTATTGCGATTCAAAGGAAAGACGATCGCAATATTCGAGTGGGGAGAGGAGAACCCATTTGCACAGGCAAGCTCGTTGCTCCTGAAGATCAGGGAGGTAGGAGAGTTCGTGTCGGTCCCAGCCCGTACCATCAGCATCGACGCGATGATGATCGAAGGCGAGAGAGGAGACGTCGCAGACCGCTTCGGCTGTTTAAAAGCCTCAGAACAGCATGAGGTAGTCGTGTATGAGGACAGAGGGGAAACTTTAAGTTTCCTCAAAGCCCCCAGACACCCAACAGCCAGCGCGACGAGCCCCACAACAAGCCCGATCACTCAGAGCGGATCCGAGAGGGCCCAGCAGAAGGCAGCCGCCGAGAGAGCTGCTAAGGGGCAGAGCAAAACCACCAGCCCGGAGGACAGGGCCCGGTCGAGGAGTCGCCTGAAAGCCTTCGGCACTTTCCTCAGTGCACTGCTCCCTAGCACCAGCCGCGCATCACCATCCCAGAAGCAGGAGACAGCGGTGGAGAGGTTCTTCAAAAGAAAGGGAAAAGAACCAACACCACCGAAACCCACGCCAACAAGAGCCGACAGAGGGCAAGTCAGCCCGCCGACCCTCGCAGTTAGCTCGGGCGCCACGGACCACGTAAAGAGCGCCTTCCTCGAGTACGTAGCAATCGTGAGAGCGACCAGGGAGGTCAATCTCATGAAATGCCAGAAGATCCTGCAGACCTTCCAGAGAAACACAGAAGGCCTGCTAAGGGTACTGCTCGAGGAATCAGGGGCAGCGGTGTACGACAACGTCACATCTCAAGTCATCAAAGGGGTAATGACGGGGTCGTACATGGCAGCCTATAGCGCGAAGAGCGGTTTTGTGGCCCTGGACGAGAAGGAGACGGAGCGCTCAGGCAAATTAAAATTCAGCGTGCCAAACGACGACCCGATAGTGGTTACCGCAAAATTCACCAAGATCATGCTGGACGATAGGATCCTTGAAATGGCACAGTCCATTTTGGGGGCCTCAGATATCCCAGCATCGCGGGAGAATTGGGCGGTACCCAATATCAGGTGGGTCAACGGGGTTCCGGGTTGCGGCAAGACAACCTGGGTGGTAAAGCACTTCGATGGGGACAAGGACGTCGTAGTCACCACGACAACTGAAGCTGCCAAAGATCTGAGGGAGAAGCTCGCGCACCGCTTAGGAGATCAAGTAAAGAAAAAGGTGCGCACTATGGCCTCAATCTTAGCCAAGGGGTTCGGGAGCCAAGACAAATGCTACCGTCTCACGGTAGACGAGGCTCTCATGAACCACTTTGGGGCCATAGTTATGGCGGCGAAGTTGTCCGGAGCGAACGAGATTGTCCTCATCGGAGATGTAAACCAGCTTCCATTTTTGGACAGAGAGAACCTATTCCCGTTAAGGTATACCCGTCCAAATCTGGTGGCTGGCATCACCCAGGAGTTAAGTTGCACACACCGCAATCCGATGGATGTGGCCTTTGCACTGAGCGAGATATACTCCGGTATATACTCCTCCAAGGTAACGCTGTCGCGGGTCCACTCCCTGAAAGTGGTTGGTTATACGGGAGCGCAGATACCGAGCACCGCAAAAAATACCCTGTTCCTGGTTTATACACAAGAGGAGAAAGCCACTCTTGTGAGCCAGGGATACGGGTCCGGTGAAGGGTCGCGCATGTTGACCATACACGAGGCTCAGGGGTTGACCTACGACAGCGTCATAATCATCAACACCAAGTCCAGGAGGCTCCAACTCCACGACAGCGTCTCCCACGCGGTAGTGGCGGTGTCGAGACACACAGTCAGTTGCGTCTATTACTCCGACGACGCCGATGACGCCACAGGCCGCTTTGTAAAGAGGGCGATGGACGCGTCTACCAAAATGGTCGTCGACTACAATCTTAAGACGGCCATGCAGCATCGAGACGCGGCAGTCGTGGAAGCACTACTCGGCTTAGCGAAATCCCTGGTCAGAACACCCCGCCTTACATAACCTCCACCAAACACGTCCCATTCCCAACCCCAAAACTAACGTCCCTAACCATTGTAAAATTGTAGAACTGTATTTTAGTAATAATAATAATCATGTAAAGCTGCATGGCAGAGCGAGTCTGTCATACTCACACAAAAGTCCCGCCGAGGGTGGCGCTGTGTATCCGGTCGTTGAGTTCCCTAAAATATGGTTGAGCTGAACGGCGCGGATGTGCTCGTCATGCCCGTGAACGGACGCCGTCGGCCGGGGCTGGTCGGCTCGCACTGCCATGCAGTTATATAGTTCCCTGTAATAAATAATGTCACTGTAATGATTGTGTGTAATGTTCCCTGTATCATGTTAATTCTAATTAAAAATATGTAATTTAATAGTAAATAGAAAATTATAAAGTAATGCCTGTGTATTTATTAACATAAAAAAAAAAAAAAAATAACATATATATTATATATTCAAATACTAACATATGCATGTGTAAAAAAAAAAAAAAAAAAAAAAAAAAAAAAAAAAAAAAAAAAAAAAAAATATTATATAGATGGACTCACGTAGGTTTAATTAGATCATTAAGATTTAGATTTAAGTTGTCCCATGTAGGAGTACTTGTAACTGTAACATCTCAGAAAACTCTAAACAATTTCAAAAACTATTAAATAAAGGCGCGGACCCCCATGTCCGCGGTAGAATACTCATTTTAAAAAAAAAAAAAAAAAAAAATGTAGAATGCATTTGTATCTGGATGAGAATCTATGGCCGGACGGAATAAAGTTCCGCCGCTTTGTGAGTACGAGAACGGGGCCAGATGAGCAACTTTTAATGGAACACAACCAAAACAACATACTGGTTAGTTTTAATTGCAAAAATGTGAAAAGGAGTGTGGAATGTGTGCGATCACTGTGCAAGAGCGCGAACTTAGTAGCACTTCAGGAGACGTGGCTGGTGCCGCAGGACCACAGAACACATATTACCCTACGGGAAGAATGTTAACTTCATACAAAGAAAAACTATTTGACTCTACGCCATCTCTGTGATTCCCAAGTACAACAATCGAGGCGGAAAATTTGAACCAGATCACGTGATTTATAATACAGGGTGTTTGGAAGGTGGGTGCAAAGCCTTAAAGGGGAGTTAATACAGACCATCTAGAACATTTTGAGCCATATTTGTCCTAACCAAAGTCTGATATTTATTTTTTTAGAGAACTTTTACGATTTTGGTACCAAAATCCCAAAATTTTCCAATTAAGGCCTAATAACGCAAAGATTGAGTGAAAATTTCTATTTTTTTTAATTTACTTTATTGGCCTAATGTGTGTTTAATGGTATGAAATCATTTCGAAGCACCGTATTTACTAAAAAAATAACTTTCAGACTATTTAAAATAAAAAGAAAAAAAAATTTAAGAAAAAAAATGGATTTTAATTGACATTTAAAAAATAAATAAAATAGCTACTGGTGTTCAAATAATTTTAAAAACATGCTGAGTTATTGCTCTTTTTTTTAAGGTATCATTTACTTAGATAGCTTTACAATTTTTGAAGTTAGGGTGCCTGAACCAGTTAAAGTCGATTTTAAGGAGTAAAAAAAAAGACAGTTTTTGATTTGATTTTTTAATTTTGATGTTCAAAATGGCTTCCGCCACAGCGTATACATTTACGACAGCGATTTCTAACTTCTGTCGTGGTGATTTTAAGCTGCATTTCTTCTTTCATTGTTCTGAAAGCTGCTTCTATTCTTTGAATTAGTTCTTCTCTTGTTGAAATCTCAGTTGTGTATACGAGCTCCTTTGCCCGTCCCCAGACAAAAAAATCTAACGGCGTCAGGTCGGGCGATCGCGCGGGCCAAGGAATGGGCCCATCTCTACCTATCCAGCTGCCTGGAAAACAGTTATCAAGATGTTCTCTGACAATCAATGTCCAATGAGATGGACATCCATCTTGTTGGAAAATTATTGGCCTGTCCGTATTTAAAATGGGTACTTCCGCATCATCCAGGAGTGTTGGGAGATCGTTTTGTAGAAAATTCAGATAATTTTCACCGTTTAAATTATCTGGTAAAATGTGGGGCCCAATCAACGTCCGTCCAATTACTCCAGCCCATACATTAACGGAGCATTTTGCTTGGAAAGACACCTGAAACAAAAATTAATTCTAATTAAAGTGTTCTTTGAAGATGTGTTGAACATCTGGACTTAAATTAATAAACATTAATTTGTATACCTGTTTTTTCCAATGCGGATTGTTGTCCTTGTCAGCCCATTCATGTAAATTATGGAAATTCGTGATTCCTTCTCTAGAAAATTTGGACTCATCAGTCCAGAGGATAGATTTTAGAAACCATCTGTCGTCAATGTCGCTATTGAGCATAAATCGGCAGAACTGCATCCTTCTCCCAGGATCGGTTTCTACCAAGCCTTGCACGCCTCTACCGTGAAACGGATATTTATGTTCCCGATGCATGGTTCTCCACACTTTCCATATTGAAAGGTTTAAGTTTCTCGCCACAGTTCTGACGCTGGTTGTAGGATCCGCTTCAAAGGCTGCAAGTATTTGTTCTTCAACGTCGGGGTCATGTCTTCCTGGATTCACTCCGGGTACTGCATGATGGATGCCAGATTCCGAAAGTCTGCGATACGTGTTGTAAAAAACTCGAACATTAGGTAGCCTGAAATGAAATTGTTTATTAGTAACGTCAGTTACAAATCAACATGGCAATTGAAGTAATAATGTTAGTATTAGAAGTTACTTTACCTGCGGTTCGGGTAACGTTCTTGGTACAAACGTCGTGCCAAAGCTCCGTTACCATCAGCTCTGCCATACATAAAAACGATATCCGCTTGTTCCTGAGATGTAAATGCAGCCATGGCAATCGTACATACACTCAATTAAAATGTCAATTAGTTCAATAGTCCGAAATAACACGTGCAGGAGCGTAAAGCTACAACTGAACACGGTAAATCACAAACGCAATACAAGTAATTCCAAAATTAATAATCAACACGCGCAGGAGCATTAAGCTACGACTGAGTACGGTGAATCAAACGTCTACTCGCAACGCGCAAGGGCAGAGCAGTGAAGGAAGAGAGAGAAAAGATGACATCACCGAAGCGACGGGTCGGGTCCATCTCAGGTACTAACGAATTTATAAACTCAAAAAGCATCTTTACATCCTCGGCAATAAGACCTAAAGTTGTCTTTATCATAACAAAAGAATCAAGAGCCCTTTGTTATCGTACGCCGCCCGGTCCGCCGGCCACCACGGCAGCCTTTGTTTCGTTTTGTAAGGCCGACTTTTTTTAAGTGCGTCTAAAAAATAACCACTTTAGACTTTAGTTTAAAGTTATTTGAGGAAAAATCAGGTTGATTTTAATTTTATTGAAATTTGAAATTTCTTACCCTTAATTGGTCCAGGCACCCTAACTTCAAAAATTGTAAAGCTATCTAAGTAAATGATACCTTAAAAAAAGAGCAATAACTCAGCATATTTTTAAAATTATTTGAACACCAGTAGCTATTTTATTTATTTTTTAAATGTCAATTAAAATCCATTTTTTTTCTTTAATTTTTTTTTCTTTTTATTTTAAATAGTCTGAAAGTTATTTTTTTAGTAAATACGGTGCTTCGAAATGATTTCATACCATTAAACACACATTAGGCCAATAAAGTAAATTAAAAAAAATAGAAATTTTCACTCAATCTTTGCGTTATTAGGCCTTAATTGGAAAATTTTGGGATTTTGGTACCAAAATCGTAAAAGTTCTCTAAAAAAATAAATATCAGACTTTGGTTAGGACAAATATGGCTCAAAATGTTCTAGATGGTCTATATTAACTCCCCTTTAAGGCTTTGCACCCACCTTCCAAACAACCTGTATATTTGAAGACTAGAAACAATTCTGGCACTCCCAGATTACTTCAGAAAGGTCGCCGAGTACTTTTAAAATTTAGACGCCTTTCTGGAGTAATCTGGAAGTGCCAGAATTGTTTCTAGTCCCCAATCTTTCAAGATAGAGGGGAGGAGAGTTTAATGAAACAGGTATTTCTTTAATAGTTTTATTAAATTAGCAAATCGTATGTTACTGCTTACAGGAAACTTACGGGAAACAGAATTTGGCCCACAATTCACATCTGAAAATAAATAAAGATTTGTTAAATCGATTGATTTGAAACAGATTTTAAGGTTATGTTAAGATTGATTTATGTTCTCTTACCGTTGTGCATTTGTTGGTCCAGGATTAGGGAATCGGTACAATTTAATGTTGGGGTCTACACAAGGTGAGCTCCCACATTTGAGACATTTACGTCTTAGATTATCTCCCATGATTGGAAATTCACCCACACCCGGAAAACAAAAGTGTCTCTATCACAAAGTGTCTATAACACAAATAGCAACGACAACACCACTTGATTCAACACGGTTACGGAGGAGAACGTGCTCAACTCGACGTAAAAGCAGAAAAAGAAATGGCAAATCGTAAAAACTACAAATAGCGCGTCAGTCGTAAACAACAAACGGCGGCCAAATTTTACAATCAAAATGACATACGTCGATCAGTGTTGCCAAAAAATAAAAGCCATTACTTTTGCTGGCAACACAGAACAATCCCCAGTAGGTATAATCGCAACGCCCAAGAAGTTGACCGGGCCTGCGCAGGACCTGCCTTTCCTCGGTAGCATTGACGATAACTTTAGTTAGAGGCGAGGGAGACCGTTCGGTGGGGTCGCGATTCTGTGGCATAAAAGTTCGTTTACGAAAGTGACACTTATTAATTGTGAACATGATCGTATTGCGGCAATTAGAGCGAACACAGGTAATAATCGTGAAGTTATAGTTATATGTGTGTACATGCCTACCGACCAGTCCGATAACCTACCAATGTTTACGAATTGTCTAAGGGAGATTAGTGCTATTGTACAACAAAATAATGTGGAATCTGTATTTATTCTAGGTGATTTCAATGCTCACTCGTCAGCTCCTTTTTGTGACGAGTTATTTGATTTTTGTGTCGATAATAAATGTATTTGCGCTGACATAGCTAAGCTTGGTAGGTCGTCGGACGACGGATACACATAGGTACATTCTCTAGTGATGCACACCCACAGAGCACTTTATAATACTGGTGCACACCGTTGTAAGCGCTGGTTAGATCACTGCTTAGTCACGGAATCAGCCTGGCAAACAATAAGTAGCATTAATGTTGACTACGGAGTGTATTGGTCGGATCACTTGCCTTTGATTGTTAAATGTAATCTTGACATGATTAAAACTAAGTGTGTTTCTGACGATTGGATTTCTAATGACATTTTGTGGGGTGATAGAGAAAATGACGAAATAGAAAGATATTCTGACATTTGTAATAGTAAACTTAAAGACGTTCACTTCCCCAATGAATTTTGTGTTTGTGCAGACAGTATGTATAATAATTTTGAACATATTCGTAGATATATTATTGACAATTTATAATGACATTGTTAACATTTTATGTGAGGCAGCTGTGCAAAGCAAGAAGGTGAGAAAGTTAAAAAAGGGTAAAACGGTAGTGGGGCGGAACAAACACGTGAGAGAAGCCCATAGTCACGCTAGGCAGGCATATCAAACGTATGTAGGGCATGGTAAACCTGAAAGTGGGCCTGTTCATGACAACATGTATCTTACGCGGAAATTATTTAAATCTAGACTGAAGTTCTGCCAAAACCATCAAGATCTAGCTCGTAGTAGCTAGTAGTCAGAGTTGTAATAGTGGTAAAAGACCGCTGAAATAGTAATGAATGAATTAACGCTTATTTTACTACTATTTGAGCTATTTTTATCATTTTAATACTGGCTTTGTTATTTATTTTTGTTGTCCTTGCTATAGATATTTGTAGTGGATCATAATATTATAGATGTATTTTGTTGTTATGTCTTGATATAAGTATAATTTTATAATATAAAATATTTATTTATTTCTACAAAATCGTTTATTTTTTCGAGATTTTTAACTTTATATTCTTTGAAAAAATGAAAATCAGTTTACTACGCATGTTTTTCTTTTAAAATGAATGTTTATAAAGCGATCGGAAAACCACATACTTAAAATTCATAACTTCAAAAATTACTACGTGCAAAGCGATACCTACCCAAAGTTGCATTACATTAATGCTCCTGTCATTAGTATCTAATAATATCTTAACCTTAATCACAGTGATTAACAAATGAGTTAGTTCTTGGAATGAAATTAAAAAAAAACCTATACAATCAATATCTTTTTTAATTATTGTCATCATAAAGGTCATTAGCAGGCTAAATCTAATTACAGCCACGAGCAAAAGTATTAGGCACCTCTATTGTTTATGCCTGTATAGAAAAATCATGTACAGATAAGCTTTTTATGGCCTTATTATTGTTTTCGGGGTGCGTTTACGTAGAAATAACATGGTAACAAATATTTATGACTTGTAGGTGTGCAATAACACATTATTTCTTAGAATTAGCAATTTAAAAAAATGTCGAATGTTATTGTGTTGTCAGAATTTGAAGTGAATACACGTGTTGTGCGCAAATACTGTCATACTCTTAGAGAATAACATTTTTAGTGTGAACCATGCCAAAAAAATCGGAACTTAGTGCAGAACAGCGCTTAAAAATTAAGATTTTGCATGAACAAGGCATGTCACAAGTAAATTTACTTACTTTTTCTATTTTTTATAAGTGAAGACTTGTAATTGGCTGACAGTCTTATTTACTGAACTTGGCCTGTTTGTTTTAGCTGTAAGTCTTCCATACTGCTTAAATAAATAAATAAATAAAGATAGCCCGAGAAGTGAAGTGCTCGCGTTGTGCAGTGCAATTATGCAATATGCAATAAATCGCTTCAAAGATACCGGTTCCCATGAAAAGAGGCCAAGAACAGGCAGAAAAAGAGTCACTACCGATCGTGATGACCGATTGTTGATTAGGCAGTCTCTACAGGACCACAAAAAAACAGCTATTGACCTCGCTGCCTGTATATCTGAAGCAAAAGGCAGAACTGTGAGTGTGCATACCGTTAGAAGAAGGCTTCTAAAAGCTGGATTAAAAGGTTGCAAAGCAAGGAAGAAGCCATGGCTATCGGAACACAATATGAAAAATCGTTTGGAGTGGGCCCTCAAACATAAAGATTGGACAGTGGAAGATTGGTCCAACGTGTTATGGTCAGACGAAGCTAACTTTGAGGTAAGGTTATTTACTTTATGTTTTACATTAAAATTACACGAAATCTATGAAAACTAATTCTGTAACGAAAATAATGAAATCATAAATTTAAGCAGTTTTTTGTCTCTACACAGGTGTTTGGAACTCCCGGTGCGACCTATGTCAGGCGCCGAGTGGGCGAAGAATATAACCCAGAATGTGTAGTGCCCACTATTAAACACGGTGGAGGCTCAATTATGATTTGGGGTTGCATGGCTGCCGACGGCATGGGTGAAATGGTGTTGTGTGAGGGGCGAATGAACAGTAAAAAATACACTGAAGTCCTAGAAACAGCTCTAGCTCCATCAATAACGAAGATTTTCGGCGATATAAATAGTGACGGAATAAAATTCCAGCAAGACAACGCCACTTGCCACAAATCTGCTCATTCTATGGCGTGGATGGCTCAAAACAACATAGACCTTTTAGACTGGCCACCACAATCGCCGGACCTCAATCCAATTGAGCATATTTGGTCTATTTTGAAGAAAAAGATACGGAGACACTCCATAACAAATAAAAACTCACTACTGGCTGCTTTAAATAAAGAGTGGCATAAATTGTCCCAAGAAGATTGCTTAAAGTTGGTAGCGTCAATGCCGAAAAGAGTGGCTGCTGTTATAAAATCAAAAGGTGGACCGACGAAATATTAATTATTTTTATTATAATAAAGCATACAAGTTACATAATATATTTTATTTACATCTTCTATACTAAACCATTGTAAAACTGGCAGTTCAATAGGGTGCCTAATATTTTTGCTCGCGGCTGTATAATATTAGTAAATCGATTGGCATTGTCATTTAACCACGGCAAAGATTTGAAAACTCACATTTCGAAAATTCAATATTTCAAAAATTTGCTACGTGCGAAGCGGTGCCTAAAGGTACATGAATTGTATGTCATCTTGATCGCCGTGTATGGGACTATAGCTCGTGTGGGCACCAGCCTAACAGTTCCATTAGTTTCGAAAAAACGTACTTTTAGTGTTTTCTCCCATACAAAAAAAAACAAATCTTTTTTTTCTCACGCGTAGTGTGATTTGTACTATCCATACGTTAATATTATGTAAAGGGAGGTATACCAGAGCCATTACAATTTTTTTTTTAAATTCTTTACTATGAGTATGGAGCTCGATTTCCAGACCACTGTGCGGCGGCGCGTGCCTATAAATAGCGCGTCGAAGGTCGCGCTTCGCCCTTTAATCCGATCCAGCATGTCCCCTTGCTGTCCTCTCCCAGCGACGCCCTAAGCCGAGGTCCGTACCCCACAGGGGGTGCCCTTAGCGAGTAGTCGCTTAGTTTTAGTTTTTACGTCTGGGTGGAGGCCTTAATATATTTATTTATTTATTTATTTGGGACAAACAAACAGTAACACATTATATCTGCGCAAATAATATAAACAAAGATATTATATAAATGTGAAACTCACACCGTTATCCACAGCATATGAATCAGCAATTTATTGAGGCATCCACAGGAAAGCCCGGTTAAGCAGTCGACAACCTCCTATAGGTTGAACTGCGAGATGCCATTCCCCAAAAACAAAAACGCGCTTCGCCCTGTAGCACTTTATGATTAGCAGCAATCGCACGCGTTTATCGGAGCTCTCTAGCGAGGAAAATAATAATTATTACTTAATAAAAACGTGCTTTTCAGCGCGACAACGTAATCCGTTTATCGTAACGTACTTATAAGTACGTTACGATAAATTAAAAAAAAAAATATATTCGAAATTGTATGATAGTATTTAAATACTAAAGTGAATTATTTTTCAGCGCGACCATTTTTACGAAATTGTATGTTCGTACTTTAGTCGCTATTAAGGTTAATTTTTAAACTGCACTTATAGTAAAGTACATTAGGTTAGATAGGATTAGATTAAAACCATAATTTATCAATTGTATTTCTTCTATTAAGATCTTGGTTTAAATTTAGAGTTAAGGCAATTTAGTAATAGGGCAAGTATTTTTAATTATCGAAAATCGTAGTTTAAGGTCAGTTTAGTTTAATTCAGTTCAATAGAATAGGTATCTTTTGTTGTTGAGAATTTTTTATTATCTGTAGTATTCAGGGTGTAAGGGACAGCCCTCCGCAGACTGATGGGGTGACTTCAGTATATCATACTAAGACGACCGGTATATGAAATTATTTCAGGAACGTTATGGGAATCCAATAAACCTAATTTGTTTTATTACTTCACACGCAATGTATCGTTACCGTGCCGTGGCCAAACGCGCGTAGCGAACGGCAGCGCAGCGAGCTTTCGGCCGCCGAGTATTTCAACATCCATTGCTGATTTTTTGATTTTAGTTGTTTTATTTACATAAATGGAGTGCTGCATACAGAGAATATAATTTTACATTGAAATAAAGGAATAGTAACTGAAAATACGATTGGAAAAATTACAATTTTCATGAGAATATTTCCGGTGGAATATGATTCAAAATAAGGAGCTGAATGCACCCTGTTAATTTGCGGAGGGCTGTCCCTTACACCCTGTATTTAGTATCAGCATTGCACCCGTGCGAAGCCGGGGCAGGTCGCTAGTTTATTTATATTTTGTTATGAAGGCATTTAATTGATCTTAGATTTAGATATGAGTTTAAAGTATTTCTATGACACGATTTATTCAATTATAGATGACTGTGTTCCCAAGAAAAAGCGAAGTCGTAGGTATACGCTCGAGGTACATTTATCCCGAGTGGTATACGGGTGAGATAATTCGCGACATAAAACTCAAACCTGCTCTTCATAAAAAATATAAAAGCAGTAGTAGTAGTGGTTTAAGGAATGTTTACGAAACGTTTGCTCAGTGTAGGACCCAAGTAAAAGGGAAAATTTTAGTAGCACAGGAACAATATCTCCAACGTTTACAAAACCAAATGTCGAGCGATCCTAAGTCCTTTTGGGCTTATGTTAATTCTAAAAGAAGTAACACTAGTAGTCAAAAGATTTTAAAGAACGGAGAGGCATTGACATGTGAACAAGCGGTTCAATAATTTGCTGAATATTTTTACTCAGTGTACAGTGTTGGCAAACCTAGACTAGATGTGGATGTGGCGATAGTGGAAGCGGGCAGTCAGAACGGAGCAGGGCGGGTTCATCTTGATAGATTGGAGTTGGATGACGTGGTACGTGCCTTGCAGAAGCTTAAACCGAAAAAATCGTCAGGGCCTGATGGTATTCCGCCGTACATTTTTAGGGACTGTCGAATGGGATTAGCGAGACCGCTGTTGCACATCTACAATCTTTGCCTCAAATCAGCTGTGTTCCCCGAGATGTGGAAGATTACCCGGGTCATACCGGTACCGAAGGGGAGTTCGGGAACTAAAGTTGAAGAATACAGACCGGTTGCAGTATTGTCAACAATGGCCAAGCTATTAGAATCTGCAATTAATAGGAGCGTTTTTCAGCAAGTTAGCTCGCAACTCACTGACGCGCAGCATGGTTTTCGGCCGACTAGAAATACTACCAGCAATTTGCTCAGCTACATGGCGGATGTGGTGCCGATAGTGGATGGCGGGGGACAAACTGATGCTGCATATTTCGACTTTAAAAAATCGTTTGATTTAGTCGATAATGACGTGTTACTGAAAAAGTTAGCAGGGGTCGGTTTTACCCCACATTTACTTAAGTTTTTTGCTAGTTATATGAGCAACAGGCAACAGTATGTTGACTATGCACGATATCAATCGAACGCATATTATACTAGATCTGGGGTAAGCCAAGGAACTAATCTAGGGCCTCTGGAATTTCTCCTAATGATTAATGACCTGCCAAACGTGCAAGATGCGAGGTGTTTACTGTTTGCTGACGACCTCAAACTTTATCTCCCCATCACAAACGTGACTGACTGTGAAAGACTGCAGAGAGATATAGACAGAGTGGTAGCTTGGAGCGAGAGTAATCTCCTGCAGTTTAACACATCCAAGTGTGTGACCATAAGTTTCTCGCGCGCACACACCCATCACGCATACTTATACGGTGGACGGGGTGCCGATGAATAGGGTCACTGAAGTGAGGGACTTGGGAGTTGGTTTCGTCACTGGGCTCACGTTTCGTGATCATATACATAGTTAAGGTATGCAAAAAAGCATATAGAAACCTAGGATTTGTGCTTAGAATGGTAAAAGGCTTCACAAATATTAAAGCTATAACGGCGTTATATAATGCTTTAGTAAGAAGCCAACTAGAATGCAATGCATTTATCTGGGCTCCACATGAAACTAAGTATAGTCTCATGTTGGAGCGAGTACAAAATAAATTTACTAGGTACAAATATATGAGGGAATACGGGGTATATCCATTTTATCCATTGATGTATCCGGCTCTATTTGTCTTAGGTATGGTCGGATATAATGAACTGAGGGTCAGGAGGCAACTCACACTAGTGACTTACTTATATATCTTTAAGATAATTAGAGGGAGGATACACAATGCGGATATATTGCGAAGGGTGGAGCTAGTCGTGCCAGACGGGTATGTGGGGCGTCGTCGTCAACCACGGTTGCTGGCAGAACCGCGTGCGCGAACTAACTTGCTGCGCGAGGCGCCGCTCACGAGCGCGCTCCACACTCTCAACCTCATTGCTGAGGACTTAGACATATTCTGTTGCACTTTGGGTGAATTTACAAGAACAGCTACCTGTACAATTTGTTTTAATCAAAACAGGGGAACTATTTAAGTTTTAAATGTGCTACAATATCGCATTGGGTCTAGCCTGTAAAGATATTTGTATGTATGGATAAATAAATAAATTCTCAATTACTTCCATTTCACTATCTGTGCTCTCAAAGAGGTCAATATCACTGTCACTGTCAGCCGTATTTATCACTAGTCTATCAGTGTAATTGTCTAAACCGTGTTGAATGCTTCTATATTCATTCTCACATTTGATTGCATGATCGCAAACCTTTTTCCACTCTTCAGCCCCGATCATGTTTACTTTTTCAGTCAATAATGTTTTTACTGTAGTTAAATTCATACCCACATTTCTAGAGGTTACATAGCCTTTCAGTTGAGACCATATATATTTTCAATTGGATTAAAATCCGGATGATATGGTGGCAATCGCAACACAGTGTGCCCATGTTCGGCAAGTACTTTGTCCACGGAAAACTCTGTATACCTCTCCTTGTGCTAACATATAATAGCGTAAATCTGGGTTTTTGTTAATTTTGGATCAACTGGAATTTCGTGTCTGTTTAACCAGTTGATCATTTCCTGTTTAATGGTGTTTGAGTTGGGGGGTCTTTCAACATATTTGTTGTGATAGGGTGCGTTGTCGATAACTAGAACAGAATCACAGGGTATATTTGGGATTAATTGATTAACCAGCCATTTTTCGTAGTTATCGTTATTAATTTCATTGTGATAGTCACCTGTAGTGTCCGTGGATTCATACGTTAAAAAGGCACCGGGTACAAAGCCTTTTTCATTTCCCGCATGAACTATTATCAAACGTTGACCTTTTGAAATTGTCTTTTTTACTTACTCCTTTATTTATTTATTTTACTATTTATGTACACACAATAAAATATTATCTAGTTAGGACATTCCTTTTTTCTTATCATCACTCCAAGATTTCCCTTTAGTGTGGGATGTATGTATGTAAGACTCATCCATGTAGACGATATTTTTTCCTGATTCGCGAAATTTTTGTGTATTTTATCGAGGTATTCCATTCGTTTGAAACTTACATCGTGCTTTTCCATTAGAACTTTTCGATTATCTTCCATTTTAGTGAACCGAAATCCCATCTCGTGAAGTATTTTTCTCAACGTCTTTTCAAACCCATTGTAATTAATTCTTCAGGTAATTTAGCTTTTAATGATTTTATTGTTGGCAGTTCATTAAATCGTAAGTGAAAATCATACACCATTCTTCGAACAACATCATAATCAAATTCGTCCATATCCAAACGAAATTGCTTTTTTGGTCTCCCTTTTTTGGAGTGCTGAACTTAATTTCAGTAGAATGTGTTTCAGTACCGACTTCGACCTTTTCACTGCCACGGACTTCAATAGAAGTTCCAGATTTTCGTGCCACCAGCGCCACGACTTCATTAGAAGCTCTTCATTTTAAATGTCTTATAAAAATAAACTTACTGTATTTAAAAGGTTTGTTTCATTTTATTATTAAATATACAGCCCTCGCCAAACTTTGTGACCGCCTTGAATATAGTCGCGAGTCCGAACTTGCGCATGGTACAGTCGAGTGGACAATACGTAATCAACCAAACAATTTTCGTTTTCTAACATTTTTAATACTTATTTTATTATGTCAATTTATTTTTATTTGGTGATTATAAAGTTCGTGTTTATTTCATAGGTTATTTTATTTTATTTAATATATAATGTATGTGTTATTTGTAAAACATATAGGTTAGGTAATAATAGGATAAATGTAAATAAAAAACATTAATATAAATAAAAACTATATTCACAATGGGGCCACACCTTCCATAAAAACATCTCCCTTACTAGTGGATGGTTCCGCATCCGAATCACTCTCTTCACAAAAAATATCCGAATCATCTTCATCTGATTCATTATCGCTCACATGAATTATTATTTTTTCAGTTAGGTCATCTATTATGACATCACTTTTCTTATATTCTTCTTCAATATTTATAACTTTGTCGCATAGTGCAGTCCACTCCTGTTCACCCATGCTATTTACTTTTTCTTCATAATATCAGTTATATTATTTGTAACATTTTTTTTCGCCACGTAACCTTTTATGGATGCCCAAGCCATTTCTATGGGGTTCAAGTCGGGATGGTAAGGTGGAAGCCGTAATATTGTGTGATTGTGTTCTTCTAAAATTTTATCAATATTAAATTTTTTAAATTTTTCTTTGTGTATAGAAATTAATTTATACAGTTCTGGTTTCAGCATGTCAGAACTGCAAGGGATATTTTTTGCCGTAAGCCATGCCACTATTTCTGCCTTTTTGCTATTTGACGTCGACGCTGCATCCTCTAATTTGTTATGATAGGGTGCATTATCTATCACCATAACCGATCTCGGTGGGAGATTCGGCAAAAGTTGTGTGCGTATCCATTTTTCATAATTATTATAATTCATATTATCATGGTAATCTCCGGTTTTCGTACCTGCCTTAAACATTAAAAGGCCGTTGGGTACAAATCCTGATTTGGATCCAGCATGTACAATGACGACACGTTGACCTTTTGATATCTTGTTTTTTAAACCTTTAGTGCTACTATCACTCCATGCCTTCGAAGTGGTATGTGATGAATCGACATACGATTCGTCAGTGTAAACTATCGGTCTTCCTTCTGCGCGATATTTCGTTATTGCACGCAAATATTCAATTCGCTTACAGCGAATATTTGTATTTTCGTTATACATGTATAACTTGGCGCTGGCGCGGCATCGCGTTCTGTGTACGTTGGCGGTGAAAAGGTTAAATTATTTAAATTTGGGGGTGTTAACAACTCTAAATATATATTTTGAACTGGACGCGACCGCACTCTATCGCACTTGAACAACGACTGACAAAACGTCACATAGGTAGTGTGCGACAGAGATAACGCTCTACGAAGCCGAAATTAGCCGATTGTCTCTTTCCAAAGATCGATGTGCAATATTTATCGCCGGGTACAGTACCAGTAAAAACGATTTTGATTTTGCCAGACTGTTGGGAGTTTAGTGGATGACGAAGGTATGTTCCTGTAAATCTAAATAATTATTATAGTCGGTTTGGTTTAAACATACTGTACAGGACCCAAACATCCGCCGAGTAGCCACTGCTCGCCGGGACTTGATTATGCCACTAGCGACTACGCATTCGAAAAGTTGCATTTGAAAGAGTATTTGTAGGTTTCATTTCATAATGGCGAATTGGGATTTAGTGTTAATATCAATTTCCGCGGAAGAAGATGAACAGACACGTATCAATAACAATAGAAGGCTCAGCGCATACCGCCGCCTCCCGCTGCGGTATCCTCCAGCGTGTTTGTCTGCATTACAATGGCTTTATCTAAAAAGTAATCCAATGAAGTGGAAATTCAGCAGATAAAAAATGTTCCACGGGGGGGATAAAACTTTCATTTAATGCGAAGTTAAGTAGGTACCTACCTTGCAAGAGGTACCTGGATGTCTAGTATTTAGTCATGACCGTACCTAACCCCTAACACCAGATTTGACTAATTATAATTAGCAGTGGTACCTAGTGGTAGTGTAGTGTAATAAAAAAAAAACAAATTGCTTTACAATGATTTATTGAAAACCAGGTTATCAGTACCTAATTGTGATCTTTAGATGAACCTGCATACACAACTTCATCCTGGTTGTGAGGCCATACTCCGCTTATTTCCGTACCACTATCATCATTATCACTATCGCTTTCGGTTTCAGTGTCACTTACCACTTCTATAATAAAAGGTTTATCTAAATACAAATCATGTTTTAAGTATTCTCCTTCTAACCTGCGAACGCGTTTACAATGCTGTGCCCACTCATGAACTGTAATAGCGTCAAAAGCTTCTCTAACCAGGCGGGGAATTTCAGCATTTTTGTGCTCAATATTTACATCAGCAACTTTTCTTTTCATTGTGCTCCATATGAGTTCAATGGGATTGAGATCACAGTGATAAGGTGGTAAATATAAGCATTTGTGTCTATTGTCTTAAAATTTTTTCAATCTCATATACAGGTTTTCGCGCTGGAAGCATTTAGTTCTCGCGCGTCCTGTTTTTATTTGCTACACTACTTTTATGTAAAGCACTCTTGATTATTAAGTTTTACTATGAGATTAACCCTGAAATGTCAAAGAAATGTCTGCTGTTTCATACAAAAACGCATGAAACTGATATTTTAGTTTGCTATTTCAAAAAAGTAAAAAAAAAGAGAAAATAGAAAAGTAAAGTTATAAATACGTCACCCCCTGAAAGGGTTATGACAACGAATTGAATGACTCTTTGTAGACGTAGTACAATCAAAAGACTTAGTACCAGATTACCCACACGATAGGGGTAAAGTTTAAGTATGGCAATATTAATTGCACGTAGCTGTAGTAATGTACTTATGTCAAACTATCGCTATCTCATACTGCATACGCTGAGGACTTGTCTACCTCTATTCTCTGTCTACGGGGCATGGTCAGCGGTATCACAAGATGGCGCATGTCATGACGTCATCTATGACGATTCACGGGGCATCGTTATCGCGCTCACGCTAATTCGGAACGGCTGTGAGCACGCTCAAATCGATTACAGCTCAAATTGTTATTGCCGTGAGCGCTGTCAAAAGTGAGTGTCAGTTGTGCTGTTTTAAGTCGCAACATATCTTTAAAACTAACGTGGCATTTTCGACATTGTGCTTCTGGCTACAGTCGCCACCTAACCAAAGAAGAAGAAACTGGTGTTTACACAAAGAAATACTGTTATCCAACTATGAGTATTCAAGTGCACCGTGAGCGTGTTCACAAGCGTTCCGAATGGGGAAGGCAACTGTCAAAATGGCGCTGTCGTAGCTAGTTCCCAATACATGCCAATAATACCAGGCGTGGGGTGGTTTTATTTTATTTTTGCGAAAATGATGCGTTGTTGTGTTATTAAATACTCTGAAACTGGAGTCTACCATTTCCCGAGAGACCCTAAAATTAAAAGATGGTGGCTTATAGCTGTTCGTAGAGATGTTTTATAAATTAAACAGAGTAAAAACATTTTGAAGAAAGTGACTTTGAGGATATATTTATGGTTTTAAATTCTGACACTTTCCATATCAAATACTTCATCGAAAATAACGAAATAAAAGCAAACTCACGAATGAACGAAATGTCAACTTTATTGTAGGCCGTGGGGACCTAGCTATGACCATGCTAGTGATGTGCCGTTGCCGGCAATATTGCCCGAAGTGGGAATATTGGTGGCAATATTGCCAGCAATATTGCCGGGAGTGGAAATAATTGGGAATATTGCTTAATTATAAGTCAAATTAACTAAGGAAACTATATAAAATACTTAAATTTAGCATTTAAAGGCCATAATCTACATTATACTACGTGTTTCTGGATGTACGACATTAAATGAAAACGAGCACAGTACTAATCCATCGAAAAATTTTAAAACACGAAGATTAGTAGTTAATGGAAAATTTGAAAATTGCAGTTTTCAAACAAAATAAATAGTAGAATCAACTGCATAAAAAGTAAACACGCTTTATCTATGCAAAGTCACCGACCAACGGTGCGGTGCGGGGTGCGGGGTGCGGCGGCGGCAATGTTTACCTATGATTACGGACACAGATCTACATCATGTTGAAAAATAAGAAAATGAAAAATAATTTCCTGTGGCTAAAGTATTCATTGGATTTGATTGATTTTTTGTATACGGGCAAAGAACATGATTCTCTTTACGTGGAATAGGAATGTCAATCGTCCTGTTCCACCTTGTATACAATAAAATCTTGTTTTGGGTAAAATTGCCAATAATGCCAGCATTTTTGGCAATATTCCCGGTATTTTACCGGCAATATTGCCCATGTTGCCGCACACGATAGTGAATATAAGAAATAACACATAAATATTAAGATAAGAATTGACGATTGTTATGTATTGAATAAAAGGCATAATATTTCAATGCAATTGTTTCGGTAATCCTTACATAATCAGTAAATCATCGTTTATAGTAACAACTTAGTAGTTTTTATAATCATTTTAAAATCACAGCTCTTGTTAATACTTTATATTTCTAAATCTTAATAATAATCAGTCATTGATAATCACAGCGTTTTGTTTATAATTTATACATAAAGTAAAATTAACTAATTAAAATATTAATTAATCCACATGGATCTTCGTATAATTCTGGTCTGAAATCGTTCATTGGTTCATCACATGTGTCGTCGACAAAATCGAAATCCACATCGTCGGCACATTCTTCACCGGGTAAATCTTCAGGCGTCGGCTGTTGACTTAGATGCGTATTTTGGTTTAGGAGTTTCCAATTATGTACATACTATGAAGCATATTTGGCCGGCCCTTTCAGTTGTGAGTTTATTTCTTTTAGGCGTGTGAATATTCGAAAATGTAGAAAAACTCCTTTCCACAGTAACATAAATGGCTCGTGACAAAATACGATGCACCTCTGTATTGTCCAATAATGTTCTGGTACTATCAGTCACCGATGGCAATTGTATTACTACACTCGCACTGGAAGAAGCACTGGAGGTACTACAAGGTACATTGTCCACTGTTTTTTTATCGAAGTCATTCTTAATTTCGACCAGTGCACTTAGTTATATTTTATGCCGTGTGTTGCATTTTTATTTGTATACACTGTATCACAATATTTACAAGTTTATTCATCTTTATTATTTTCTGTACTGGTAATAAAGTGTGACATAATCTTGCTCCGTGGTCTCATTTTGTCGGTTAGGAACGGACGGAAGTGACGTGCCCATATTCCGAGAGATGCTCAGAAACCTATTTAAAAAAGAGTACTCTGTGCCAGAAACTGTTCTCCCAACCCCGTGCCGTGCATGTGTAGCGCGAAAGAGATAGAACATACATTGATGTTTATTCATATCATTGTGTTCTATCTTTTTGCACGACACGCATGTGCGTATTTCAAATATTTTATGACCGATACACTACAGAAATATAACTAAACGATGATTACACCTGCAGTAATAATTAAATATATTGGTATTATTTGACAGGCAACATTGGCAATATTGCCAATGCTGCCGGCAATATTGGTATTTTACCGGCAGTGGCAACATTGAGAATATTGCCGGTAGTGGCAATATTGCCACCAGGCACATCACTAGACCATGCCATCTACAATTAGCTTTGCCCGACCTTCGCCATTCCTGACAGTACTCAGCTGTCATAATCATGATTATCTAAATCGGAACGCAAATGTTTGATGTGAGCGCTGTGAGCGATTACGGTGTAATTCGGATTGTTGCCATAGTGTATTGTGAGCTGCCTGAAGTATGTGTTCTGTGAAAAGAAAAAAAAAAGTGTTCTGTGATTGTATGGACGGCAGCCGGCAGCACATCAAGCTACTACAATCTGTCAAATTTCTTTAATAGATTTTCAACTTTATCGCTAAAGCATTAAGTTCAAGGTTGATTGGGAAAATTTGACAGTTTCGGGTAACTTGACCTGCTGGCGTCTGTATTATTATCTATGGTTTGGTACCACAGTTGTATTCCGATTTTTCGCGATTTTGAGTTATGGTTATTTGAGAGTTGACAGAAAAGGCCGAAAATTGTGTATTTTGGGGCAGAAATTACGGTTGTTTTGATTGTGTCTGCTAGTAACTATGGAATCTGAACCACCACCAACTGAAGCAATATCAGAATCGCCGTCGACCCAGAATGAGGGGGAACCAAACAAAGAACTAAATTCTAGTACTAATGCTGCGGCATCTATCGCATCGAGTTCTGGCGAGTTAGCTGCTCCGCCTGTTCCTTCAGTAATAAAGGACACACAGAAGTCTAACTCCAAAAAACCCAAAAAAAGGAAACCCAAAGTTCCTCGCGATGTAACAGCACCTCGGCAACCCCTGACCGGTAATACTTATTTTACTTTAGTGCATCCGAGAGTACTAGAACAGTCATCAAAATTACCACTGATCCCCTAAATCCAGTAAGAGAAATTCTGTGGCTTTATCTCATACACTCCCACATATATGTATGTATATGTATATCTATGGAATGGACATCTTGCACTGCTCCTTAAAATAATATTTCTTCATATATCAAACAACTTAGGACTTTTATCTCCCTCCCATAAAGATATTTAAATAATTTGTAGGGTATGTCCGATACTTGAATGAGCGGCGAGACCAACTCCGTGCTGAACAACCAGACCTAGGGTTTGCAGAATTGACACGCCAGCTAGCTAGTGAGTGGAGCAAGCTGGCACACGAAGAGAAGAGACAATACTTGGATGCTGCAGACCAAGATAAAGAAAGGTATACAGCATACTTTAGATATTTAATCATTTAATTTAAAGTTGTCTACAAGGGATAATGATGGTTATGTCTGTCAAATATTATATGAAAGTTATTATTTTTAATTTTATCAGATACATCAGAGAATGGGCTGAATATAAAAAGACAGATGCATATAAAGAATTCAGGAAACAACAGATGGAACAAAAAGATGCAATCTTGTCAAAAAAAGTTAAACACAATCCACCAGAAAATTCTGTACCTGCAGGTAATATAACATTAAAGTTCTGTGTACAAATAATAAAATAAGAGCTTCTCATAAGCAAAGGTTGCTCTGAATGACTTGACATAAGAAAAGACTACACTGTTAAATATGAAGTACTTATTTCACATTTTGGCAAATCATTAGTTTACAGTTTTTTTTTATTGTAGTCTTGAAATTTGTAAAATATAATTTGGCTCCACTGTACATTAACACCTGCGCGTCCGAAGCTTCACAATTTGATAGCGTGTAGATGCCCTTGTGTAATTCACTTTCACAAAATTTCATACTGCGCAGACGCTTAGTTTATGAGAAAAAAATCTTAGTTTCAAAAAATTCGAAAATATTATACAAAAAAATTGACATTTTACACACAGATAATGAACAAATTTCATTTCTTGGTTGTTCTTTGCTACATTCAAATATTGTAAGTATTAATTTGAATTCTTTTTTAAGTAGCTGCTATCATAATGAACTCAATTATGAAGCTTAGTTAAGAAAATAAAGTTTAATAGGTTTTATAGTTTAAAGTTTAGTTTGTACTCATAGAAGATTGTTGGTAACAAAACGTAATTGAATGTAAATGGCGCCAACGCTTGACAGTTGTCAGTCATTGTATGTACTCACAGATAATGAACGAATTTCACTTCTTGGTTGTTCCGTGTTACGTTCAGAAAAAGTGACAGGGGATTTTTATGGTTTTTAGTATAAATATTGTAAGTTTTAACTTTAATTCATTTATTACACCTCGTGTAAAGGGCTAAGAGGCTGTACTTTCCGCAGCGCCAGAGAAGATGCGATTCTCAAGATGCTAGCGAACTTTGACCTTTGACCTCAAAGTCCCTTGACCTTATAAAAAAGCGACTTTTTTTTTTCTCTAAAAAGGGTCTATTGTACCCAAAAAAAATCTGCTACTATATAAAAGCGATGGGTGTTAAAGTACAGTGGTTCCCTTCCAAAAGGTAGTTTCGTATTGAGAAGAAAGGGTAAGAAACTCCACCATTACTCTTTTAATATGTCTGTATACATTAATTATATAATTATTTTATGTGAAGACGATGCACCTAGAATAAAATTACAATACCACAATAGGTAAAAAAAAAGGAAAAGAAATAAAGCAATGACGGGTAAATTAATCATGTAATAGATACAATATGGTGCTCACTTTACAAACATTGCTATAGGCCGACCGCATAACTGAGATGTTGCCTGAGGTAGCAGCGCGGTGACGTGATGCAAGAGCTCAGTGATTCGTCAACTTGTGACAACTATCACCCCTCCCTCACCACGCTGCCACCTCAGGCAACGTCTCAGTTATGCGGTCGGCCTATACACATTATTACACTAAAAGTCAATACTGATTGCTTGAAAGGGTTGTTATACAAAATTTTATACATTAATTAGCAGGGGCTGCACAAGTTACTACAGATCAAAATGCTATGGCAAATACAAATACTCCTGTGGCCCCTCTGCCTGTGAATGTGCCACGGCAACCTACTCCACCACGTCCTAGACCTTGCATAACACCAGCTTCAGTAAGTTTGTTCATTTTACAGTTAATTATTGTGTTTATTTCTAGTGTTATCTATTTTAAAATTGTTTCCAGAAACACTAACCTTTTCATAATTGATAAAAATATTTTGTCATAGGGTGAAGAGTTGACAGCTGGAGACACAGATATACCTATATTCACTGATCAGTTTCTTCAACATAATAAACTAAGAGAATCTGAATTAAGGCAGCTGCGGAAAGCGAATTCGGATTATGAGCAGCAGGTTTGTAAATTGCATTAAGTACCTACACAAAAGATTTATTGGAAAAATGAAGAATACAGTCACAATTATTGTTTTTTTTTTTTTTTTTTTGTAATTTTGTGCATGGACATGAACAAAATGATTAAATAACTAAAATATATATTTTTCAGAATGCAATACTGCAAAGACACGCTGAAGAAGTCAGCGGTGCTACGTCGAAACTTCGTGTTGAAACCGCGGCCGCCGCAGAACGCACCGCTGCTCTTTTAACGCATCGTCGCACACTTGTTGCAGCTCTAGTCCAGGCATTGCAGTTATTAGCTATTCCAGGTACCACACCCTTACTCCTTACACCCCTTATTCCCCTTATTCCTTTTTCCTTGATACTTGGTTAGCTTTTCATTGTTGCTTTCATCACGAGTTTTTATCTAGTCTCTGTTACAAACTCTTAGAATTTGCTCATGCATGAAAGCAGGACAACATAATAATCAGGAATTGATATAATTTGTAAGAATTAAGTATATTCTTAGACCCACTTGCACTACAAATCACTGGTGTCCGACCGAAACACGAAGTACAATGAAGTTAAGTTAAAAGTTAGTTAGATTGACATTATTTTCTGAGAACCACCATTTTTCGTAGGTTTGTAACAAATAATTTGATTAAGGGCTGATTTTGCAAGTATCTATTATCTTTGATTCAAAGCAAAAAAAAAATACTTTCGGCAGATTTTGTGTAAAATAACTGTAAAAATATCAATATCATCATCATCATCTGCCTAACCTTTTCCAACTATGTTGGGGCCGGCTTCCAGTATAAAATGAACGTCAAGATGACGGGACCCCGCCAGGTTTTTTCGAATATCATGTGAATAGGATATAATACAATATTTCTACTATTTCATACTTTCGTAGTAAAATTCTACACTCATAAAATTTCAAAATATTCTACAAAGAAAGTTGTCCCGCTATTTTGATATCAAAATGACGCGTGACGGGACCACTTTATCTATACTTACTAATATTATAAAGAGGAAGAGTTTGTTTGTTTGTTTGGTTGAACGCGCTAATCTTAGGAACTACTGGTTCGAATAAAAAAATTATTTTAATGTTGGATAGCTCATTTATCAAGGAAGGCTATATAACATCACGCTACGACCAATAGTAGCGGAGCATCAATGAAAAATGTTGCAAAAACGGGGAAAATTTCTTCACTACTGTAATACCTAGACATAATACTGTCTCCCATTGAAGCCGTGGCAGATATTTTTATAGCACCTTATATATATAAGATGTAACATAAATAACGCACATCCTCTTAAGGGATCATTGCACTCACCATTATGAACAACTTTTACTATGGGTTAAAACCTGAAATCGCGAAAAAAAAATCAGCTGTTCCCTACATTTTAACGAGTTATGCGAAAATAAATCCTCAAGAATTAGGCTATAAAATGCAAAAAGAATTTTTCAAATCCGATTGGCAGTGACAGAGATTAACACGTTCAAACAGTCAATAAAAAATAAAATGTGTAGATAATTATTAGACTAAGCGCATTTTTCTTACTTTAAGCATTTTTATACCCGTCGTAATTTCTAAACGACAGGTCCGAATTGAATAATTTAAAAAGGAATTTACATGTACTTAATCAACCTTGATTATAAAACTATTTATTTGGATACGGATTAATACCATGTTTATGAAAACACCTTCGCAAATAATGCATTATTTTATAACAAATTTGATTACCATTAAAAAAGTTATAGTGAGCCAACCTTAAAGATAGACATGTGCTATCGCCGACTTTTTTTAGAACTTTTTAAGAGGAACAATTTCGTCATACATGATTTTTGCGTAACTAACCGTTTACGCAGCGCACGCAACGGAAGCTCTCAAAAGGAATCAATTTTCCCCGTTTTTGCAACATTTTCATTGATGCTCCGCTCCTATTGGTTGTAGCGTAATGTTATATAGCCTGTAGCCTTTCTAGATAAATGAGCTATCCAACACTAAAATAATTTTTCAATTCGAATCAGTAGTTCCTGAGATTAGCGCGTTCAACCAAACAAACAAACAAACTCTTCAGCTTTATAATATAAGTATAGATTTCTTGTTCCCCTGACCCACCCCGTCGCATCGCATCGCCTGCCCGCGCTGTTACTTCGTTTTCGCTTAACGCTCGTTCTTCCTTTTTTTTTTTGTTTTTGCTCGGCCTCTGAGTGTCCTAGCGTAATGTTAGATACCCTATATTCTTCCTCAAGAATTGAACTTTATAATGCAAAAAGAATTGTTCTACCTACCTTAGCATCACTCCACCCTCAGTCTATAATTTAAATAATGAGATCAGATTTCCATCACTTAATAACAAAAATTGTTTATACTTTCTTAACAATTTAAATTAGAAAAAGCTCTAATTTAATTAACTGACTTTAAGATGTAGGTATTTTGAATCCGAAGTTGATTATTGATCGAGGTTGAATCAATCAAATAGTGAGTTTCTCAATTATAATTTTTTGGCATGTAGGTAAACCAGTCAACAAATGTTATGTTATGTTGAATGCCTTAGTGTGTGTGTGTGTACTGAAGATCGTCGGCTGCGTTGACGTAGCGCGTCGTCGCGCCGCGCATTGTTGCCGTACTGTGCAATTATGAGTACCTACCTAAAACTATGCTAGAACTTTTTATTTCAGTTTTAACTATGTACATATTAACACTTTTGAAAGGTTACAGTTTGTTTCGGTAACATTTAAAAGTGTTTTTCTTTTAAAACTGTTTCATGAAACAGTGTTAAAAACACTTATTTCCGTTACATTTTGAGCCCCTGCGTAAGACACAAAATATACTAAAATAACAGCCACATTTTAATAAAACTTCCCCGTCCCCCGACCCGTCGCGTTGAATCGCTTGCCCGCGCTATTAGGTACCTACAGTGTTGGCATTAATCAATTAATTTTTTAATCAATTAATTAATTTGATTAATTTTAAATTAATCATGATTAGAATAATCATGATTAAAAAAATAATCTTAATCATGATTATTGACGTTAATCATTAATCATTAATTGATTAACTTGATTGTAAACTAATACATCCATCAATGTTATTAATTCTATATAAAAGAAATGATGGAAAATAATGAGACATTTATTAAAATATATTTATTAATTATTCAAAGAACAAAAAAATAATTTATAAATTTCAAATACACTGAACTCTAATTTTGAAGAATATTTTCAATCAACTAATCTCCGATCTTTACATTTCTGATTTCTTGATGTTCAAGTTACATTTCATAACTACTTTTTTTTCAAATAAGTCGTCAGATAATTTGTGTGACCTAGGTTTATTTAGCATAGTTGCAAAAGAAAACATTCTTTCTACCGAGCCAGAGGACGGCATTGGTGTATTGTTCTTAAGGCGAGGTCGACCCTGCGAAGTAGGTATTTAACGCTACCAACCTACCCACGGAGCGAGCCGTGCGCTTACCTCGCCAGCGTGAACTTGCATGAACTCAAAATGTGTCACAGTATAGGTAAGCGTGTCGTGTAGGCAGTAGGTCAACTCATTGGAACGAAGTTCTTTGACGCGGCTTGGCAGAAATTGTCACTAACGAACATGCGCGTTCGTACTTTCTTCTTTGAAATTCACACTTTCACTCTCTCTCTCTCTCTCTCTCTATCAAGAGAGAAAAATTTCAAATTTTCCTTCATGGGTGTCGTTTTCAAGGTTTTCGAGGGTGCTAAAACCGATAGTTAAGTCAAAATGAAAATCCAAGATGGCGGCCGTGAAAATTTTCAAATTTTCCTTCATGGGTATCGTTTTCAAGGTTTTCGAGGGTGCCAAAGCCGATAGTAATGTCAAAATGAAAATCCAAGATGGCGGCCGTGAAAATTTTCAAATTTTTCATCATGGGTGTCGTTTTCATGGTTTTCGCGGGTGCTAAAGCCGATAGTAAAGTCAAAATGAAAATCCAAGATGGCGGCCGTGAAAATTTTCGAAATTTTCTTCATGGGTGACGTTTTCATGGTTTTCGGAGGTGCTGAAGCTGATAGTAAAGTCTAAATGAAAATCCATGATGGAGGCCGTGAAAATTTTCAAGTTTTTCTTCATGGGTGTCGTTTTCATGGTTTTCGTGGGTGCTAAAGCCGATAGGAAAGTCAAAATGAAAATACAAGATGGCGGCCGTGAAAATTTTCAAGTTTTTCATCATGGGTGTCGTTTTCATGGTTTTCGCCGGTGCTGAAACCGACAGTAAAGTCAAAATGAAAATCCAAGATGGCGGCCGTGAAAATTTTCAAGTTTTTCATCATGGGTGTCGTTTTCATGGTTTTCGCGGGTACTAAAGCCGATAGTAAAGTCAAAGTGAAAATCCAAGATGGCGGCCGTGAACATTTTCAAATTTTTCATTATCGGTGTCGTTTTCAAGGTTTTCGAGGGTGCTAAAGCCGATAGTAGTCATAATGAAAATTTAAGATGGCGGCTGTAAAAATTTTCAAATTTTCCTTCATGGGTGTCGTTTTCAAGGTTTTCGAGGGTGCTGAAACCGATAGTAATGTCAAAATGAAAATCCAAGATGGCGGCTGTGAAAATTTTCAAATTTTTCATCATGGGTGTCGTTTTCATGGTTTTCGCGGGTGCTAAAGCCGATAGTAAAGTCAAAATGAAAATCCAAGATGGCGGCCGTGAAAATTTTCGAATTTTTCTTCATAGGTGACGTTTTCATGGTTTTCGGAGGTGCTGAAGCTGATAGTAAAGTCTAAATGAAAATCCATGATGGAGGCCGTGAAAATTTTCAAGTTTTTCTTCATGGGTGTCGTTTTCATGGTTTTCGTGGGTGCTAAAGCCGATAGGAAAGTCAAAATGAAAATACAAGATGGCGGCCGTGAAAATTTTCAAGTTTTTCATCATGGGTGTCGTTTTCATGGTTTTCGCCGGTGCTGAAACCGACAGTAAAGTCAAAATGAAAATCCAAGATGGCGGCCGTGAAAATTTTCAAGTTTTTCATCATGGGTGTCGTTTTCATGGTTTTCGCGGGTGCTAAAGCCGATAGTAAAGTCAAAGTGAAAATCCAAGATGGCGGCCGTGAACATTTTCAAATTTTTCATTATCGGTGTCGTTTTCAAGGTTTTCGAGGGTGCTAAAGCCGATAGTAGTCATAATGAAAATTTAAGATGGCGGCTGTAAAAATTTTCAAGTTTTTCATCATGGGTGTCGTTTCCATGATTTTCGAGAGTGCTATAGCCGATAGTAAAGTCAAAATGAAAATCCAGAAGGCGGCTGCGGAAATTTTCAAATTTTTCGTCATGGGTGTAGTTTTTCTAGTTTTCGAGGATACTAAAGTCGACAGTGAGGTCAAAATGTAAAATTAAAATTATGTTTTTGTATTAAATCATATGTGAGATGAACTTTGTTACTGACGATGTCTCCCGACTGCACATGATTTTTATTTATTTATTTAACAGTTTACGTACACACATGTAAATAGACCAGAAGAAAGGAACAGAAAAATACGTACAAAGGTGATGCTGATGGTGGGGTTTTATTTTAAATTAGGTACCTATATATTTACAAATTAGTTTTGGATATTTATTATTTATAACGGATTATTTATTGACGAAACCCGGTGTTATATTGGGGCCATGCCTAATAGGTTGATTGGAAATGATACGATTGTCGAAATTAAGTGTCCCATAATAGCATCAAAACAAGGATTGGCGAAAGCTATAACAGAAAATAAAATTCAAATAGTAAAACATTATAAAACCGAGTGCCTCCGGGGACTTCCGAAAGGACCAAAGATTCTTGTTACGTGATGACTCTTACATGATTTTAAATAAAAACAAGTTTTACAACCGCCATCTTGGATTTTCATTTTGACTTTACTGTCGGTTTCAGCACCCGCTAAAACCATGAAAACGATACCCATGATGAAAAACTTGAAAATTTTCACAGCCGCCATCTTGAATTTTCATTTTGACTTTACTATCGGTTTTAGCACCCTCGAAAACCTTGAAAACGACACCGATGATGAAAAACTTGAAAATTTTCGCAGCCGCCATCTTGGATTTTCATTTTGACTTTACTATCGGTTTCAGCAACCTCAAAAACCTTGAAAACGACACCCATGATGAAAAACTTGAAAATTTTCGCAGCCGCCATCTTGGATTTTCATTTTGACTTTACTATCGGTTTCAGCACCCTCGAAAACCTTGAAAACGACACCCATGATGAAATACTTGAAAATTTTCGCAGCCGCCATCTTGGATTTTCATGTTGACTTTACTATCGGTTTCAGCACCCTCGAAAACCTTGAAAACGACACCCATGATGAAAAACTTGAAAATTTTCACGGCCGCCATCTTGGATTTTCATTTTGACTACTATCGGTTTCAGCACCCTAGAAAACCTTGAAAACGACACCCATGAAAGAAAATTTGAAAATTTTCGCAGCCGCCATCTTGGATTTTCATTTTGACTTTACTATCGGTTTCAGCACCCTCGAAAACCTTGAAAACGACACCCATGATGAAAAACTTGAAAATTTTCGCAGCCGCCATCTTGGATTTTCATTTTGACTTTACTATCGGTTTCAGCACCCTCGAAAACCTTGAAAACGACACCCATGATGAAAAACTTGAAAATTTTCACAGCCGCCATCTTGAATTTTCATTTTGACTTTACTATCGGTTTCAGCACCCTCGAAAACCTTGAAAACGACACCCATGATGAAAAACTTGAAAAGTTTCGCAGCCGCCATCTTGGATTTTCATTTTGACTTTACTATCGGTTTCAGCACCCTCGAAAACCTTGAAAACGACACCCATGAAAGAAAATTTGAAAATTTTCGCAGCCGCCATCTTGGATTTTCATTTTGACTTTACTATCGGTTTCAGCACCCTCGAAAACCTTGAAAAAGACACCAATGAAGGAAAATTTGAAAATTTTCACAGCCGCCATCTTGAATTTTCATTTTGACTTTACTATCGGTTTCAGCACCCTCGAAAACCTTGAAAACGACACCCATGATGAAAAACTTGAAAATTTTCGCAGCCATCTTGGATTTTCATTTTGACTTTACTATCGGTTTCAGCACCCTCGAAAACCTTGAAAACGACACCCATGATGAAAAACTTGAAAATTTTCACAGCCGCCATCTTGAATTTTCATTTTGACTTTACTATCGGTTTCAGCACCCTCGAAAACCTTGAAAACGACACCCATGATGAAAAACTTGAAAATTTTCGCAGCCGCCATCTTGGATTTTCATTTTGACTTTACTATCGGTTTCAGCACCCTCGAAAACCTTGAAAACGATACCCATGAAAGAAAATTTGAAAATTTTCGCAGCCGCCATCTTGGATTTTCATTTTGACTTTACTATCGGTTTCAGCAACCTCGATAACCACGAAAACGACACCCATGATGAAAAATATGAAAATGTTCACAGCCGCTATCTTGGATTTTCATTTTGACTTTACTATCAGCTTTAGCACCCTCGAAAACCACGAAAACGACACCCATGATGAAAAATTTGAAAATTTTCACGGCCGCTATCTTGGATTTTCATTTTGACTTGACTGTCGGTTTCAGCACCCGCGAAAACCATGAAAACGACACCCATGATGAAAAACTTGAAAATTTTCGCAGCCGCCATCTTGGATTTTCATTTTGACTATACTATCGGTTTCAGCACCCTCGAAAACCTTGAAAACGACACCCATGAAAGAAAATTAGAAAATTTTCGCAGCCATCTTGGATTTTCATTTTGACTTTACTATCGGTTTCAGCACCCTCGAAAACCTTGAAAACGACACCCATGATGAAAAACTTGAAAATTTTCACAGCCGCCATCTTGAATTTTCATTTTGACTTTACTATCGGTTTCAGCACCCTCGAAAACCTTGAAAACGACACCCATGAAAGAAAATTTGAAAATTTTCGCAGCCGCCATCTTGGATTTTAATTTTGACTACTATCGGTTTCAGCAGCCTCGATAACCACGAAAACGCCACCCGTGATGAAAAACTTGAAAATTTTCACAGCCGCCATCTTGAATTTTCATTTTGACTTTACTATCGGTTTCAGCACCCTCAAAAACCTTGAAAACGACACCCATGATGAAAAACTTGAAAATTTTCGCAGCCGCCATCTTGGATTTTCATGTTGACTTTACTATCGGTTTCAGCACCCTCGAAAACCTTGAAAACGACACCCATGAAAGAAAATTTGAAAATTTTCGCAGCCGCCATCTTGGATTTTCATTTTGACTACTATCGATTTCAGCAGCCTCGATAACCACGAAAACGACACCCATGATGAAAAATATGAAAATGTTCACGGCCGCTATCTTGGATTTTCATTTTGACTTTACTATCAGCTTTAGCACCCTCGAAAACCTTGAAAACGACACCCATGAAGGAAAATTTGAAAATTTTCACGGCCGCCATCTTGGATTTTTATTTTGGCTTTACTATCGGCTTTAGCACCCTCGGAAACCTTCAAAATGACACCCATGATGGAAAATTTGAAAATTTTCACGGCCGCCATCTTGGATTTTCATTTTGACTTTACTATTGGCTTTAGCACCCGCGAAAACCATGAAAACGACACCCATGAAGGAAAATTTGAAAATTTTCACGGCCGCCATCTTGGATTTTCATTTTGACTTTACTATCGGTTTCAGCACCCTAGAAAACCTTGAAAACGACACCCATGAAGGAAAATTTGAAAATTTTCACAGCCGCTATCTTGGATTTTCATTTTGACTTTACTATCAGCTTTAGAACCCTCGAAAACCTTGAAAACGACAGCCATGAAGGAAAATTTGAAAATTTTCACGGCCGCCATCTTGGATTTTCATTTTGATTTTACTATCGGCTTTAGCACCCTCGAAAACTTTGAAAATGACAACCATGATGGAAAATTTGAAAATTTTCACGGCCGCCATCTTGGATTTTCATTTTGATTTTACTATCGGCTTTAGCACCCTCGAAAACTTTGAAAATGACACCCATGATGGAAAATTTGAAAATTTTCACGGCCGCCATCTTGGATTTTCATTTTGACTTTACTATTGGCTTTAGCACCCGCGAAAACTATGAAAACGACACCCACGAAGGAAAATTTGAAAATTTTCACGGCCGCCATCTTGGATTTTCATTTTGACTTTACTATCGGTTTCAGCACCCTAGAAAACCTTGAAAACGACACCCATGAAGGAAAATTTGAAATTTTTCTCTCTTGATAGAGAGAGAGAGAGAGTGAGTGTGAATTTCAAAGAAGAAAGTATGAACGCGCTTTTTCGTTAGTGACGATTTCTGCCAAGCCGCGTCAAAGAACTTCGTTCCAATGAGTTGACCTACTGCCTACACGACACGCTTACCTATACTGTGACACATTTTGGGTTCATGCAAGTTCACGCTGGCGAGGTAAGCGCACGGCTCGCTCCGTGGGTAGGTTGGTAGCGTTAAATACCTACTTCGCAGGGTCTACCTCGCCTTAAAGAGCCTATAACTATTTTCGAGAATTGGGCTACCAAATGCAAAAATAATTTTTTAAACCTGACTTTTTGTTCATAATTTCAAGGGTTTTCATTATTTTTCTAAAATAAAAGTAGCCTAAGTTACGCGCCGTAACTTCAGCTATCTGCCAATGAAAGTCCCGTCCAAATCGGTTCAACCGTTTCGGAGATTAGCCGGAACAAACAGACAGACGGACAAAAATGTTAAAAATCGCTATGTTGTTATAAGAACCGTTTATACTTTCCTATGCATTTAGTAAAAAGTTGTTATTTTGACATTACAAACAGGCACTTCAATTTTATTTATTTGTATAATTTACTCTTCTGTCAGTCGTTTTAATTAGACAGAGATGGAATGATTTTTGATTATGTTTAGCCCTAAATGTATTTAGATATTTGTGGTGCAAGCAGGCCTTAGAAACTGTCTCTTAATTATTAAGGAGATAAATATACTGATGTTATTATTAATTCTGACCTAGGTGGGCCGACTGGAGCGACAGAGCAGAACATTGAGGAATACTTAGAAAAATTACAAGGTCTAGCAGCTGAAGGCAAAAACAGTGCAGTAGTAAAACAAGCTCGAGATATTCTCAATAAGATTGAATTGCCAATCAACTAACTTCACCAGCACAGATCAGCAAACTGATGTACTTTTTACTACATAAGTGTCAAGTGTGTATTCAGGATGCATTTGAATTTTTGAAATAAATCAAGTGTAGTCATAATAATTTCTTTTATTTATCTTAAAATTAGTGTTGATCACAACATATTATATTTCAGAGATTTTGATAATTACTATATTTATAGTGAATGTGGATAAGGGATAACATACTGTCTTTTGAATATGAGAGATAGAATAGTAAAATCGACTACATACATGTATGTCTAGATATTTTTGTATTTAAGGTGGATTCGCAGTTTTAGCCCGCGAAATTCAAATTTTCTTGCGTTTTTTTGCAATTTGCAGGTCAGTATAAGGTTGTAACTTGATCAAAATATGATTCGCGATTAAAACAACTATGTACTTACATAATTATAATCATAAAAATCATCAATACGTCTTGTAGCGTTGTATTGCTTCTACAATATCAATTAGTCGAGTGAGCTATTTCACTAGTTAACCGTAAAGTGTTACAACTCTAACGGGGGTACAACACTAGCTGTCCTAAGGAAGACTCGTGCATTTCGATCGCTGACCGCCTTGTTGACAGGAGTAAATCCCTGAACCTTAAGATTCTTTGTGCCCCAAGCTAGGGGTTCTACGTCCAGGCTGAGGGCAGGTCTTCAATTGATACAAGCTACCCTAGACCAGACTGCGCGCTGTCGTGCTGACGCTGCAAGCCGTCGTGCGGGACCTACAGCCCGCTATCAATCTGACGAGGGCCTCTCACTGAGCCTGTCCTACAGGCCCCTACACCTGCCAGCTACAGCCAAGGACGGTACCCTCTTACCTAACCTAGTGTGCGAGTGCTCAATCAAAACAGTTCAGCGACTACCTACCCACGACCTAGCCGTGTTACCCTAAACAAACAATATATGTATTAACCTACCTCCTTGGTTTCATTTTATTTCTAAAACTTATAACTTGTTAACGGCCTCCGCAGCCTACCTGCGAAGCCCTAGCCGTTACAGTCTCTCTAAGTTAGATTTGGTCTCTTTGATCTAAAATGTCATGATTTCCGAAATCAGATCAAAAAACGCAAGAAATTTTGAATTTCGCGGGCTGCAACTGCGGATCCACCTTAAAGTAGAAAACAATACAAAAAGGTAGCGCTTTACATAAAGCTATACAGAGATAGTCAATGAGATACAAAAAAAAAAACTATTCTTGTTCAGTCGGAGCAATAACCATACGTCATGTACTCATGCCTGTCCATTAGCAAATAGGTTTGCGCAGGCGACAAAGCTTACCCAACCGCGTGCACGTCTATGAAGCACTATCTAAGTGCAAAACGTACGTGGATTGCGCAGACTACTTTTTTGCAAGTACCTATAACGTGATCTACCTGCGCAAACCCAATCCATCTTCCTTCGGCGCGACAAAGTTCAGAGCGGCCAAGAAACATGCGCAGTCTACAGAACAATACATTATCTAAATATTTGCATTGTTCTGTAGACTACATAACATGAAATCTAGACGAAATGTCTATAAATAGACAGGGTTAAATGAAATTAGCCAGCGAAACTCCGCAGACGTGATGGGTAACTATATCTAATTATAAACTAAACATGATAAAACAACAAAATATATGATTCCATGATTTTTTTTTTTGAGTCAACAACTTTAGAACATATGATTAGTTAAAATATTGGTTGAAAACTAAGTTATTTTTTGTATATCTTCATGGACGTGTTGTGTATTGATATCGAAACACGATAAAACAATACAAAACAGATTTTCTCAACTCAATACTCTGAGTATACTATAATACCAGCGGTTGTTGGCCCCAAAAAAGAACATTAAAATATATTTTTTTCCATTTTATCGTATTTAGATATCAGTATCTATTCCATCTGCGGAGTTTCGCTAGCTAATTAATTTGACCTTGTATTGATCAACCATGATCGACACTCCAAATACCATACTGAAACCATTTAAGTCAGACGCTCAACATTATAACTATAACTTACTATACCTATGATTGTATAATTAAATAAGTGCTTTTGCAATCTACATAAAACTGCTAGTATAAACCTCTCATATTACTCATGGGATTCAGTTTCCGCATTATATCTTGCCATAATATTTTAATTAAAATTATGTAATCATTAGCTTTTACACTTACAGCTAAATGTTTATACTAGTTAAAGTTATTTTTCTTCGCTTATATAGATTAGTCAAATTCTGACAAAAGATTATCCAGTCTATTGTCGCTATCTTCGGCATCTTCATTATCGTCATCAGAAGTGGCACTAGTGTCATACTTATGTAGTTTTTTCCTCCACAGTTTAATAAGAGTATCCCATGACCTTCTGCTGTATTTGACAAATTTATCAGGTGTTTTTGGATGATCTTTTGTACGTTCATCACTGTAAAAGACAGTAAAGTTATTAACAAAAATATTAGTTGTAAAAATAAAACACACTTAAAACTAAGGAACGATGAACAAACTAAACTTACATCTTCACATTGCATGTATAGTTGTGATACCCAACTGTGTTTTTTCCATAATCAATCTGTTTTTGTCGTCTCTGTAGTATGAGAGGGTCCGTCTCCAATTCTAATGGTTTTTTAGGTGGGCTGGAAAGAAACAAAATATTATGTTATGAGCTTATGGTTCAAACATCATAAAGTGCCTAGTGGCAAACATAGCCTGCAACTTATGAAATGGTCAAGGGAGATAACCAGACCAGCAGAAGAGAGACAAAGCACAGGTCTTTGTTGAGAGTACTAGCTTAGCATTGTTTTTTGTAAATTTCACCTTTGCATTGGGTTGTATGTTGATAGAAATAATACTTAAGCAGCAGTAGAGAATATCAGATTAATAACCATAATCTTCAACAATTCTCTAAGATATTTGTTAAAAAGTGTCATATTTTCATGAAATAGTCATATATTCCAGCAAATATGACATGCAATTACAAACAAAAAAATGTAAGAAAATCCCTACCCTTTAGTGCTTTATGGACAAATTCGACCAAACCTTTATACCTAGTTTAAGTCTAATACAGCAAATCAATTTTTATTTTTTGACAGATTTTCCATACAAAAACTGTCAGACATCAATTTTATTCTGCGGATAAAAGATATCTGAGTTTGTTTAAATCAGCTCATAATAATAATAAATAAATGAATACCATGGTTTAGTATCTGTGTCATTCTTATTATTTGGTTTTGACTTTTTCCTGCTGTTTGAATTTTCCCTGCTACCACCTGTTTTTCCTTTTGAGGATTTAACATCTAAAACAAAATAAACAGTGATATTTACTTCATTTGAAGGTCATAAGCTTAGTTGGAATGAGAAAATGGAATGATTGTCAATCTAACTAACACAGAATAAACCAAAATGTTCTAGACCCTAGAAAGTTCAAATAACAGATTTAACTTTTCCTGAGTACAAACTCAAGAACAAATCATACTCACTATCTCGAGTTTCATCCATATCACCAGACCAACTTCTTTTAGAGGTTATTGCATTCATGCTCATCTCAACTCTGGAATGCAAAGAAGAAAAGTTTCCAACATAGCATACATTGAAGGATGTGAAGACTCCGTTAGTAAATTTCGAAATGTACTGTGATAAAACAACGTTAGTGGCTAGGCAATAGGCAGCTACGATAGGCAGTGTAGATACATAATGTCAAACAACAACAGCCAAGCATTTCTTTGCAACCAAAGCTTTGCCAAGCCCTATCGAGAATGGGAATCTTCACTCTTACAGTAGGTATTTAAAACGTGTGCAAAATACTTACAAGTAAATACTTAAACACGAGGGAAAGTCACAAAAAACAAAAATACATAATATTAAATGTAAAACAAGCAGCGAATTTACGATTATTGCAGCCGCGTGACATGAAACGAAAACGCGCGAAACAATAAACACAAAAGTAACTGTCAGTGACTGACAACTTGACAAGTCTGACTTTTTTTTTCTCTCTCTTTTGGCCGTAGACCGTAGACAGAGCAGAAATACTCTGTCTACGCCGTAGACAGAGAGCAGAGAGTAGAGGTTTTGGCCAAGTCTGACTTTCACTACTGTCAAACATAACAAAACGACCAAAGACAATAAGTCAGTTATACACTAAACTACATACGGTACATTATTTTCTACAGTATGCCAACAGTTCAATAAAGCGTGTCCTGTAAAAAAAGTTACAGTCAATACCAACCCATGAATGGGCCACTGATGGCATAAGAAAAAGCAGAGATATTTTATATAATTTGTACCACGAGAAATCAATGACTTCAGATCAAGCCCTTCATACTTATGTCAGAAACTATTCTAAGTTATTCAAAAGAGTCTGCGCTCAATCTACATCGAAATGAATATTAACAAAATCATTATTTCTAATAAAATAAAAGCGGTGTGGCATGTAATTAACAAAGAAACGGGAAACACAAAACAGCGAGATTAGAATGAATTGTCTTTAAAAATTCAGAATGAAACCATTTCAGGTAAGTAAGTTAAAAGTTGCTGAGACACTAGAAAATTTCTTTACCAACATCCTAATTGAGGTTACGAAATCTCTCCCCTCATCATCTTTATTGGCTGAATCCCTTCTCAAAGAAAACTTCAGTAAAGGATATGTGTATAATTTATGCTTGTTGCCGACGCCGAAATCAGTGGAAAAGGTGAAATTATAATACAAAGTACTACCTAGTCTGTGGCATAACATCTTCATGTTCGCTGTGGACGAAAGAGTGGTTTGGTTATCAGAAATGTCAAATGTCATATGTTTAATATTTTTTATCATAAAAAACATAGGAATTACATTTGGTACAAATTAATGTTAAAACTATTTAATTATTGTGCTAACTAAGTATTGTTCATTTCTTTAAAATAATGCTTTATGTAATTTTTACATAAAAAGGTTATTATTGAAATATTATGTAAAAAAAATTACAAAAATGATGGTGAGTAGAACCAAATATAGTACAAAATTAATGGTCAACAGTTGTTACAAATTTAGCTGTATTATTTAATACTTTATCTAATTGAGTGTTTATTTGCAGGCTGATCATGAGATAGATGAGGCCTTAGCCTCATTAGATGTACTTATGTCTGAGTTTTTTGCACCAGCTACAAGTAACTTCAGAAAAAGAGAGATTGAGAGTATGCTTGAGAATTTCTCTAATCGAAGTGATTCCTGGAAACATTGTTTGTTGTTCCTACAAAAATCACAAAATCAGTATGTTTTGATGTTCACTTTGACTACATTAGAGGTAATGTTAAGTTTACATTTTACACTCAAATGATTGAATATATTGTAGCAGAATCAAAAGTATCCTCATTATCGAATTTTATATATAAACTATTTAGCTTCCTCAAAATTGTTTGGAAAGTATGTCAAAATAATTTGAACAACTTTGAGGGAGTCTAATATTGAGGAATATTAATTATTATTGATAAAGATTGAAGTAACAAATATAAATATGTGTAATCTGTAAATATCTTGTAGAATATTATCAACCGACAGTGGATCAGTCTGTCAGACAATGAGAAAACAGAAGTTAGGCTGACATTATGGAATGAATTGTTGGCCAAACATGAAGTTATGGTGTATTTTATAAGAAACAAGCTTGCAGCGTTAATGGTATCTATTGCCCGCTATGACTGGCCACATGTGTATGATGACTTCTTCAGTAATATTGTTGAGGTAACTAATCTTACACATAAGTATGTATAAAAATAAAATTTTGTAATGGAAATGTAGATTAATAACTAAAATTATAAGTAAGTAAAAGAGAAAAGCCCTTGGATGTTCAGCATAAATTAAATCTTTAACACTCTCACCGCCATGTGGTACGCCGGCCGCCCACGTAAATTCTAGTGCAGCAAGCAACTGTATATATGCGTGGCGGTGTGAGTGTTAAAGATATGCGGAGTGAGAGCAGGGACAAATTTCATCCCTATACATAGGGATACAACATGATGAGAATGACAGGTATGTCCTATGGGTTACTATTAACCCAGTTCTCATCAGTAACAGGTAAATTAAAACTATGTGAAAGGAGTAAAACATGGTTTTAATTCAGGCTGTAGCTTATTAAGACAAAATATCATATCTCAATCACTAGGCATAGCTGCAACATGAAGAAGTTATTAATATGATGTAAAATCTAAGGCCTTATTTATGGTAAATAAAGTTGCACTACATTGTTGTGCTGCTGGAAATATGTTTGACACACATGTACTGTATGCAAGGATGCAAGCAACAAGTTGCTGCTTTTTGTTTACCATGAATACAAGGCTTTGCTCACCAGAAATCTTTGTCTTAGTAAGAATAAAATCATTTTAGTATAGGTACAGCTCAATTGCCATATCTGCATAAAATCTATACAAATAAATAAAATTGAACTGTCTGTTTGTGTTGTAAAAATAACAACTTTTTACTAAATGCATAAGAAAGTATATACGGTACTTATAACAAAAAGCAATTTTTTTTAAATTTTTGTCTGTCTGTTTGTTCCGGCTAATCTCCGAAACGACTGGACCGATTTTGACGGGACTTTCACTGGCAGATAGCTGATGTTACGGGGAGTAACTTAGACTACTTTTATTTTAGAAAAATAATTAGGGTTCCACGCAAAACAATTAAAACCCATGAAATTGTGAACAAAAAGTCGGATTTGAAATTTTTTTTGCATTTGGTAGCCCAATTCTCGAGCATAATTATAGGCTATTTAACATCACGCTACGGCCCTTAGGAGCCGAGCAAAAAGAAAAAAGTTGAAAGAACACTAAGCGACTAGTGTTCGCTTAGGCGCAAACGAAGTAATAGCGCGGGCGGGCGACGCAACGCGACGGGTCGGGGGACGAGCGGATTTTACTAAAATGTGGCTATTATTTTAGTGTATCTTACGACTTCCACGCGAATGAAGTCGCAGGGAACAGCTAGTAAGAATGCCATTCTTTGGTTTTGCAGTTGATCAGAAGTGATGGGCCTCGTTGTCTGTTGGGCCTGGTCCTAGCGCAGGCTGCGAGCGAAGAGCTTGGGGCGGCACGTGACACTGGCGTCCTCCTGCCATCCGTGCGTAGGAACCAGCTTGAACGTCTCATGCTCAAGGGGATGCCGCAGCTGTTAAGTGCTCTTAGTGGTAAGATGACCAAATCAGATCTATTAGTAATCTAGCTACTTATTGTATCACAGGTCTTCTTAGCGTGTTGATGGCAATCTAAATAGACTCGGCCCAGAATTCGGCTAGGAGTTTGACGCCATCACTAGCGTCCATCAGTTCCTGTAACGTGCAGCTGACAGGACACGCAGGACATGATATTAACTGATTCGTTGTGAATGGCACGCCAAGCGTGCCATCGATTTTTTTCTGTGTGGTATACAACATGCGGGTTGTGTCATTTTAAAAATCGTTATAACTCTCTCAAATTGCATTTTGGATGAATTATCCAGCGCAAAATATTCATTATTTTGCAACTAGTTCATGCCTACAACCTTCGTTTCTAGATATTTTGTGAATTTGAATTTTTTAGGGGTTGACAACCTTTTTTAACTTGTGGATGGCACTCTTTTTTACTATGTGGGATTTAAATCATGTTGTCGAAAAATACTTTATAATAAACAACAAATATGTAAATCACTCATCGCGATCGCTCACGAACTAATTCGATTTAATTTAAAAAAAAATGGAAAATCATTTCTACGTTACATACAGGGTGTAAAAAGACACATCACATACCTGTAAACTACGCATACTGCCCATCAAACTAAGTAACATAGGGCAAAAATTATTGCTTGGAAACGACTTTCTTTTTTGGTGTGAAAAATCACTTTTTATGGTAACACGCTCAAAACGTAGTGCTTACGGTTGCATACAACAGTATAGGGGTCGTGTCGGTATTTAAAGTACAGTTATAAAATTTAAAACAGATTTCGTAAAAAAACGTAATTAATAAAAAGTTGGAATCCTTGGTTTCTTTGGAATCCGAGGTTCCCAGGTATGGTCCAAAACCAAAAAAAAATATCGCAATGATGGGAAGGACATGTAACTTTTGCCTTCGTTGTCTTCTTACACCCGATATAATAATAATAATTTCACACTGGTACATTTCCCATAGAATACTCAGCATAGCTAAACCATATTGAGAAGTCTCCGCGGTAACTTAGGTGTTGTAGAATGGTCATTCTCCCCGAATAATAACATTTGTGAATCATAAACCTTATTTTTTCCAAGTTAAGGTTCTTGATTCTTCGATATTTACAAACGTTATTATTCGGTGAACATTTAATTGAATAAAAACCAAAGTTTTTCAGGGTGATTTAGCTGTACAGAACATATTTAAAAAAAAAAAAGTACAAAAGGTTTGTAACACCTGCATAAAAAAGTCACGCTTCCTCCATTTCAAGGAAAAGGCATAGAAAAACATGTAGTTAGCCACTTAAAACAACGTATCCTTCCGTTTACAACTGATGTTTGATGTCAACTAAACTTAAACAAGTCAAAAAAGCATAAACAGGACATTTACTTTTACACATGGCTGATGGCACAATAGACGTGTCATCAACTTCTATGGCGCTTGACACGACAGGCGTGCGCCGAAATATTTGTTCGCCGCCACAGCTAGAAGTTTTCGAAAACGGGAGCCGCAAGGAATCGGTTAAGTGTCCCATCGTTTGTGAACCACACCACATTTACACTCCAAGGCGGAGTCGTCAATGAAACTTGAACAGGTTTTCCCTGCTTTGGCCAATCTGGGTCCGGAGTCTGTTTTAAAGACTTCCAGGTTACCCAAGGCAACTCATATCCAGGCGGGAGATCTTCAGCAGGTGGAACAAATGGTTTGGGTAAGGAAACACTGTCTTGCCACAGCTGCCGTCTTTCTTTTGCTCGTTCGCCAGTGAGTGGAACGACGCACTTAAAAAAACTGTTCAGCCTTTGTAGCACAAGGATGTTGTTGTGCAAAGGGTGTCGTGTGTCGGAGACCATTTTGACTCTTTCGATGGAGCTAGCCACCGCTCTGTAAACCACTGGTGGCGCTATTCCTGCTAGGAGATACAGCATTTGAACCGGGGTCGGTTTTAGGCAACCAGTGATGATCCGGCACGTTTCATTCAAAGCTGTATCCACTAACTTTGCATGAGCAGAACGAGTCCACACGGGGCAAGCGAATTCACCCGCAGAAAACGATAGCGCCAGCCCAGTAGTCCGCATAACGTCAGGCGAAGCACCCCACTTCGATGAGACTAGTGGCTGAAGAAAACTGTTGCGAGTGTGCACCTTCTTCTTGATGTTCTTGCAGTTTTTGCTGAATGTTAAAGACCTGTCCAAAGTAACACCAAGATATTTAGGAAAGTTGCTGTGCTCGATGGACACCCCACCCCAAACGATGTTAAGTTTGCGGCGCGCGTCTCTATTGCGGAGATGAAATATGCAAGACTGGGTTTTGCTCGGATTAGGTTTGAGTGAGTTAGCGAGGTAATACTTGGCTAAGTCACCCGGAGCGTCTAACAAGTGAACCTCAACTGCTTCAAAGGTGGTGGACTGGTGGCTTGGGAGATGAGGGCAAGGTCGTCTACATAGAGGAAGCGGGACGTGTTCGGCCTGGATGATTGGTCGTTGGTATAGATATTAAAAAGGAGCGGTGCCAGGACACTACTTGAGGTAGGCCATTTTTCTGCGCTCTCCAACGATTTTTTTCCGAGAGAAGATGGACCTGAAAACGGCGGTTGTGGAGAAGCTCTCGGAGCTGTGGAAGGTGGAGACATTGATCGCTGATCAATATCTCCACCTTCCACAGTAACCGTTTGAGACTGACGGTATTGTAGGTAGCAGACAGGTCAATGAATACAGCGCCTGTGACCATTCCTGTCTCGAAACCATCCTCAATGTGTTGAACGAGTTTGAGGGTCTGATTGCAGCAAGACTTTACGGGGCTGAAACCAGCTTGCTCCGGGATTAACTTTGGGTTAATAACATTCGTTAGTCGGTTCAGCAACAGTCTCTCAAACTGTTTGTACCTATGTATGACAGAGCAGATATATTGGTCGAAAGGTTTTCGGATCGTCTGTTGCTTTACCTGGCTTCGGAATAGCGACGGGGTATTGAAGCTGATTTCAGACAGTTCTAGTTGTTGTATAGTTGCAGCAACTATGACACAGCAACTGGGTCAAGCTGGGTAATGTTTTAGATCTTAACTTTATTAGTTTTGTTTTTTTTTTGTGGCTCTGATTGTTACTGCCTACAACTGTTTTCAGTATCTCTTCCAAAATTATCTGCATCTATATACATATATCCATATTCTTTCAGATATTTTGGAAAAGAATGCCCAGAAAGAAGGACAGTCCAATCCGCCTCCATCACCAACCAATGGTGTCCCACAAACATCTGCACTACCAGACCTTTTGGCGAATGCACATGATGTTAGTACTACAGATAAGTAAGTCAATTAAAAATTGAATTTTAATAAAATGTTACATGCAGGGTGTAAAAAGACATCACAAAGCCGTCAACTACGCATACTGTAAATCAAACTAAGTAGCTTTGCGGTAAAATTATTGCTGGGAACCGACTTTTACTTTTAGGTATAAAAAAGCAATTTTTTATTGCGCGCAATGTAACGCGAACCCAGGCAAACGGCCTCAGTGCTGTTGTGTGAGTTAAGCCCCGTCCCTTCGCTCTACGCGCCTACGCGCCTACGCGATACGCGTAGGTACCTACTTGTCGGGTACTCACGGGTATGAACTAAATGAATTAAATGTTTCCTTGATTGTGCAATTAAGTACCTACCTACTGACATGCACAATTTTCCTAAATTAAAACTCTTAAAAACACTAGTTTTTAGGTAACCTGTGTAGGTACGTACCTACTGTCCATCGCTGTCATAATCAAACATCGGTGGACTCTCGACACTCACGAGCCGCGGTTCAAACTGCCGACCAGTGCGGAGACAGGCCTAGCGCGATTGCCATGCCGTCTCAGCAATACTTTAGCCGCTATACGCTATACGCTGTACGCAACGCACTGCCAAACGTGGATTTTCCCGCAACACAGATAGGAAGGCCATTTCTGCCGCCGGTCTAATTTGCCTGCCGCCTCCCTCTGAAACCTGCACGATCGACTGGTTGGCTAACAATCGTTGCACTGCCCGAGTGAAAATACGTGAATCAGAGGGCTAAAACATGGTAAGATATTCAGTACCGTAAAGTCATAGGGCTTCGGCAGCATTTCTACGGGCCATAACGAAGCAGTACACCATGTTAACATACTCGCGCGCAGAATAATCATGAAACGGCATCTTCGCAACTAAAACACAAATAACACTAACGCACTAACATACAAACTCAGGTAAGTACGTACTCACACAAGACACTTTGTGTATCAGCGAGTACGCAGTCACAGTATCTACATTTAAAAAATCTTTTTTACTAAAAAAAAAACAACCGAGCTCCAAAAAAAAAACACTACAAAGTGAAGAATAACTTTAATTTCGAAAGTCGGTGTCTTTAGATCTGTATTTTAGGTTTTTGCCACCGCTTTCCGAAATTAAACTTATTTTTCTATTTGTAGTGTTTTTTTTTTTGGAATTTTTTTATTTTATTTTTCACTTCTTAGTGGGTCGGTTTTTAATTTATCTAAGTTACAATAGCCTAATGACAACTGCTCATCACCTTTTACAAAACATTGCTTTTCCCGATGCAGGGACGTTAATTGTTAAGGAGTTCTCCCGTTACTTCACCATCAGCTCCACTTCACCATACACATTGTGACGAGCTTATATTGCTTAGCAATAATTTTAAAGTAATCGAATCGCAAGCCGTGAAATACTTATTATTGAGTTGTTCCGGTGGCCATCTAACCGTCTGTGGTCTTCGTTATCAGTTCCACTTCACCAAATGGTGCTTTCCGAGGGCAAATGCACAAGTTACTATAAAAATACCCAAATCGCTATAGGTATGCCTATAATATTTGCAGAGTTCCCTCGATTTCTCAAGGACCCTATCATCAGATCCTGACCTGATGACTATGGGGCCACCTGGCCCTTTCAAACAAAAAAAGAAATTCAAATCGGTCCAGCAGTCTTCGTGTAATCAGGGAACACACTTAAAAAAAAAAGATTCCGACGAACTGAGTGAGAACCTCCTCCTTTTTCGAAGTCGGTTAAAAATAATTTATAGCTAGAGTGCATATCATGACAATTCCAATAAGCCCAAACACGCCTAGGATACATTGTTTCATTACGGAGTTCCGGTGCCTACCTTCCGGCTTCATCATCAGATCAGTTGGATGGTACCATTTTCATCAGCACTATTTATTTTAATTGGCTTCGTCATTGTCGCTTAACTATCTTAATCGAGATATCTTATCGCCACCCGTGAAATACTTATCATTGAGGAGTTCCCGTGGCCATCTGTGGTCTTCTCCATCAGTTCCTCTTCACCAAATGATACTTTCTGAATGCAAATGCTTGACTTGTTGTTGAAAATATCAAAATCACTGTTTGCCTATAATATTTGAGGAGTTCCCTCAATTCCTCATGGATCCTGTCATCGGAACTGACTTTGATAAAAATGCGACCAATCTGGAAGTATGTCTTTTCAAATAAAACAATAATTTCCCAAATCGGTTTATAAATGACGGAGTACTGAGGTAACAAACATTAAAAAAAAAAACATACAACCGAATGGATAACCTCCTCCTTTTTTTGAAGTCGGTTACAGTCCCCGGCAGGTAACTTGGCAAGAGTCCTTAGATGCGCACAAGTTGTTTTTTAGGTCTCTTTGGTGATCAAGCGGGACGCGGGGTATGAGGTAGCGCCGATCCGGATTGGTGCGTCAGTCGACCCTTGCCTCCCGCACCGCGTCTACATTCCGTTCGCTCCCGATTACACTTGCGTGCACGAAAGTTCCCTTTGTTTTGTTGAGTTTTTGTTACCAGTTGTTGTTATTGTTTTAAATTTAGTTTTTGTTACGAGTTGTTGTTATTGTTGTTGTTTTAAATTTAGTTTTTGTTACATTGATTACAATGCCAGGACCAAATACCGTTTTACGCAGACATGCCAGAAAAATGGTATACGATGTGTACTGTTTCATAGAGAAAGAAGCCCAAACTGAAAAAGAAACGGACTGCAGAAGCTACTAAAACGTCAGAAAGAACAGTTAGACGTATAGTCAAGGAAGGTAAAAAATTCCGAATTCCTCACTGTCTTTAGGACACCGCGAAAAAAGAGGAATAAAACCAAGCCAATCACAGAGATCGACACTTTTGACCAGTCAGTGGTAAGAACCTGTATTCACTCCACTGCACTCCACACACCACTCCACTCCACTGTAGCTCTTTTGTAATGTGGTAATTACCACATTACAAAAGAGCTGCCCACAGTAGAAAAGCTAAGAAAAAAACTAAATGATGACATCAATTTTAATGGGTCTGAGCGCAGTCTGCGCAGGATTTTTATTAACTTAGGCTTCCGGTGGAAAAAGCCGAAAACAATAGAAACATTTTAATTGAAAAATCTAACACTAGATTTTTAAGAATAGAGTTCCTTAAAACTCTTACTAAATATAGGGAAGAAGGAAGACCGATTATTTACACAGACGAGTCATATGTTGATTCATCTCATTCAGGTATGTAACAATTATCATACTTTGTTGTCGCATATTTGTGTCCTGTGAAATTGTCCGGACGTTAAGAGAGATATGAAAAATAATCATTAACCTCTCTTATTACAGGTTCTAAAGCGTGGTCAGATGGATCATTAACGGGGCTTATAAAACCTATTTCAAAAGGGCAACGTATTGTGATAGTGAATGCTGGATCCGAAGCTGGATTTGTTCCCAATGCGCTGCTCTTGTTTAAAGCTGGAACAAAGTCGGGGGACTTTCTTGACAACATGAATTATAATAATTATACCAAGTGGCTTCGCAGCCAACTAATACCGAACCTGCCACCAAATGCGGTGTTAGTAATAGACAACGCATCGTACCATAACAAGCAGTACGATCCTGCACCTACCTTGAATGCCAAGAAAGCGGACATGCAGAGGTGGTTGGCGGAAAAGGGCATAACATACGAGGAAAGTATGCTCAAACCTCAGTTATACAAATTGATTAAATTGTACAAACAACAATACAAAAAATACAGTATTGACCAAATACTTGCAGAACACAACCATAGTGTTCTGCGATTGCCGCCCTACCATCCGGACTTAAATCCTATAGAAATTACATGGGCGGCAATCAAAGGTTATGTAGCCAGCAAAAATATTACGTGGAGTGTGACCAGTGTAATGGATTTATTTAAGGAGAAAGTTTTATTAATGGGCGCCGATGAATGGTCGAAATTATGTGGAAAAGTAAAAAAAATTGAGGCTGACTATATCAAAAGCGACCATATTATTATAGTCGACACAGTCACTGAACGTATAATCATTTACGCCGGTGACGACAGCGACTCCTCCAGCGACGAGAGTGAAGATAGTTTTGTCGAGGATGAGGAGCCAACTCCTTTCAAGCTCAGGTGGTACTTTTAATTTGATGCAAGGGGTAGCAGTTTTTAAATACATTTTATTTAACTTTTAAATGCATATATTTTATTTATAACACCTAATAAACTTCACGAATTCCTCTCCTTTCTTTAACTTTCTTTTAAACAGACATGATTAAAAATAAATGATGGCAATAACCATGGAATAATAGCAATAAAAGTGATCACTTTTTTATTCCACTAAGTGCACGATGCGCGAACTTACCCCTACTACGCCAAATCCTTGCCAAGTTACGTGCCGGGGACTGTAAAAAAGATTCCGATGAATTGAGAACCTTTTCCTTTTTTTGAAGTCGGTTAAAAAAAACTGCAACAAATGACAAATACAACCGATCAGCTGTTACAAACACGGGTCGTCGTAACGTTGCAGGCTAGGCCGCGCTAGCTTATACCACGTGATACTGTATCGTGCGCTTGTTGTCGTAGAAGCAATAGTGATGTGGTAGCACAGACCAGAAAAAACAGTTTTACTGTTCTGTGTGTGGTAGTGTGCGTTTGATATTCATTGCGTTTTTGTAACTTCAAATGCGTAATTTGTTAAGAAAAATCGAAAATTCTGGTAATGTTTCTTTGGAAAAAGTTTAGTAATAACACTTACTTTGACCTTCAATATCTCCAGAACCAATGGATTCCCAGGTATGGTCTAGTGGAAAAAAATGATCCAATTAATGGGTAGAATATGTGGCTTTCGGCTTCGGAAAGTGTCTTTTTACATTCGATTTAAGTATCCAAAGTGTCCATAGAAATACTGCAGACATAGGCAGGGCTTCTGTCAATCTATTTGCTTCATGTAATACTTTACTAAGATATCTTATATCATTTTACATTTCATGACCGTGCACAATTAATTATTGCGATTAAAATTTTATGCCACTGATGCAATAGTCAAATAAATATCTACATTTAAGTATTATCAACTATGTGCTACTTGTTCCAGGGCTCTGAATATGGAGATAGTGGTAAAGTGTCTTATGACTCTTCAACATCTATTCTCGTGGTTGCCATTATCTTCTCACGTGCCGCCATCTTTAGTCACCACAGTGTTCTATTGGGGCAGCATAGCAACGCAATCACAGGTACATAATGTCATGTTGTCCTACAAATGTATCAGCTTATTCAAAATTATAAAAAGTTAACCAAGGCTTAACTCTGTAATCTCTTGTTATGCGGAACCACTTTAGGGCGAAAAACGCCAAGGTAATCCTCGAAATTCGAATTTTCTGACGGTTTTAGCAGTTTGCAGGTCACTATCAGGTTGTATGTTGCTCAAAATATAATTCTCGACCTTAACAAATGTATTTAGAGAATTATAATGATTAAAATCATCAATACAATTCTCCAAGTTCAAATTACCCTATTAAATTACTATTTCATGAAGTCATGACATTTGAGATCAATTCTAACACAAAGAGCTAAAATTAAATTTAAAGAAATTTGAATTTCGCGGGCTGCCCTGGCGCTTTCGCCTAAGACGCCCCTTAGATATAGGTAAGGATGAAGGCGTGTGTGTGTACGCAGAGCGTGGAGGCGGCGCTGTGCGGGCTGGGCGGCGTGTGCGAGCTGCTGTACCGGCGGTATGCGCCGCCGTCGTCGGCCGCCACGGCGCTGCGCCTGCAGCACTGCGCGCTGCGTCTGCTGCGGCACCTCACGCACACCCAGCACGCCATCATGCATGCTCACCACGAGTTAGTACTTACATACGTACATAACAGAACAACACGCCTATATTCCCCAGGGGTTAGGCAGAGGTGTACCTGTAATACCCGCCCGGGCACAAATCCTCCTGACTCCGGGCTGTTATTGAAAGTTTCCTGGTGGAAAAACCTAATAATACGTTGCCCAACCCCAGGACCTCAAGCTCAGCAGTAGCGCTTGCGACCACTAGACCAACTACTCAATCATTTATTGCATACCACAATGCGTTCTTAGGTGGTAACTTAACTTCATTGGACCCTGTTGGGTACAGCAAAATAGTAGGAGAGAGGCTTTAAAAACTACCACCATCCCACCAGAACCCTACTCGCTACCTTTCCTTACTGATTTCACATATGAGAACGCGCCGTGTCTTTCATATTTATTGAAAAATACGTGTTTTAGTGGTATGATGCTGTGTGTTAGTAGTTTTTATCCCCTGCAGCATCTCTATGCATTTACATGACTCTTGAAATATTACCGATAAGGTTGACGTGAATTTACACGCAAATGACGCAGAGATCAGCGTTTACCTGTATTTCTATTCCCTTTTGTCACTTAGAACTGCAAGTAGAAAATTACTAGACCAAGAAGTCCATTCCATGAGTTCGGATGCTTGCGAGGGGAATTCTCGTTTTAGCAAATGACGAAGTGTCAGAAGGAGATGGAGATAAAGAAAAATGCTCATCCGTGCGTGTTAGTAACAGAGTCGTCCCACTCTCAAGCCAAGGCAAGACTGCACTGTTGTGACTGTTGATAGGTTTTGGGAACGCTCTATACCGACGATATTTCTGTGTCACTCACTAATCGACGTTATAAATTCTCAGAAGTGATCATTGAACATTATGTCCATTTCAGTTACCTTAACAAGTTAGCAGAGTTCCTAAAACTGTTTGTATCATTGCATTTCAAGAGATTGGAGGCGGAGCCAGAGTTTGATGCCATCGAATTTTTGTCATATCTATTCCAATATACATTCCAGGTATGTTTTATTCTCAAAAGCTATGAAAATGTTTCAATCTTATTCGTGTTACAATGTTGATCTAATCAAATAATGTTTTCAGGTGCCTACGTGTGCTATTTTTGTAAACTGTTTAGATATATGGATACAATTTATCGATATTTTGAAGCCAGAAGACACACCAAAGTACGTAAATATTAACGTATAGATTTGACAATGAAATTGGCAGCCATATCAATATTTGTATATGTTTTGTGTTATTTCAGATATTGGGAAGCGTTACAGGCACTCGTGAATGGAGTATTGAATAAAATACAGTTCCAACACAATAAAGCGCAATTACAACACCTCGACAACGACATTCGAGATGATGACGTTAGTGGATATTCTTATTATCTTATAGCTCGATGTAACATAAATGATAATGTGCCGTTTTAAGATTGACAGATACAGGCTGACTTTGAAAACATGCGACAAAATTTAAGGGCGTGTGCTACCCATGAATATGAACAACTTTTACTACGGGACCAACTTAGAATTCGCAAAAAAAAATTCGACCTTATACAAAATGGTCTAATAGGTTAAGTACCTTTACTTTATACGGGAAGGTCGATTTTTTTTGCGAATTCTAAGTTGATCCCATAGTAAAAGATAATATTCATGATGATGATTGATGATATTGATGGGTAGAACACCCCCTTAAATTTTGTCGCATGTTTTTAAAGTCAGCCTGTATATTGCATCATAAGGATCTTCAAAATAGCTGCCTTGATTGAATCATTAGATAAACTTAATAGTTTTGGATGTATTTCAGGGCCAGACAGAGTGGCACACATTCCTGAAACATTGTATAGAATGCATAGCTCGCGTCGCAGAGCTAGCGCCGCTTGACGTGTTCACCGCAGTGGTGAGTATATACAATTATAATACATAGGTTCTAGTATTCCATTTGTGAAACATTTCAATCATCATCTTCCTGCCCTTGTCCCATATTACTTGGAGTCGGCGCAACACGTTTTCTCTTTCCATTTTCCCCTGTCAAAAGTCACGCTATCATTCACTCCCTTCTCTTTCATATCATTCCTCACACAATCCATCCATCTTTTCTTTGGCCTTCCTCTCCCTCTCCATCCATCAACATTTATATTCATCACTCTTTTAGTCACATGCGTTTCCTCCCTCCTCTTCACATGTCCATACCAAGCCAAACGATTTCCTTTCAACTTTGCTGTCACTGGCGCCACTTTCAAACTTCCCCTTATATACTCATTTTTTACTTTATCCATTTTCGTCACTCCACACATCCATCTCAACATTCTCATCTCCGCTGCTTGCAATCTTTTTTCATCCGTCTTCTTCACGGCCCAGCATTCCGATCCATACAGTACGACAGGCCTTATCACGGACTTATAAATTTTTCCCTTTAATTTGAGGGGCATCCATGGGTCGCAAGTTGTTCCTGTGACCTGTCGCCATTTCATCCGTCCTGAGTTGATCTGGTGCACTACGTCTCGGTCTACTTCGCCATCCTCTTGGACAAACGACCCGAGGTACCGGAAGTCGGAGCAGCTCGGTACGGGCGTTCCGGCGAGAGATATGGGCACAGGATTGGAGAGACCGCCAAAATCACAAAACAAATATTCTGTTTTGGTCCGACTTAATCTCAGGCCAGCGGTCTCCAGTCTTGCCCACCACACCTCCAATCTGCTCTGGATCTCTAAGCCGCTCTCAGCAACCAGCACAATGTCATCAGCGAACAGCATACACCAGGGCGCCTCTTCGTGGATATCCGACGTAAGAGCGTCCATTATCATCACGAAGAGGTAAGGGCTGAGTGCTGACCCTTGGTGCAAGCCGACAGCCACATTGAAGCTGCCGGTAGTGCCCACTGTAGACCGGACTTGGGTACTGCATCGACTGTACATCGCTCGAATCAACTGCACATACTTCCCTGGCACACACTTCTCCTTAAGGGCCCACCACAAAACTTCACGAGGCACTCGGTCGTATGCCTTTTCGAGGTCAATGAATACCATGTGCAGGTTTTTATGCGCACCTCTGTATTTCTCGCACAGCTGGCGGATAGCAAAGATGGCTGGCATCTGTTGTTCCCCGACCAGACATAAAACCGAATTGGTTTTGCGAAATTTCACTCTCTTCTCTCAGTCGCCTTTCAATAACTTTTTCCCAAACCTTCATACTATGTGATATAAGTTTTATTCCTCTATAGTTGTTGCACTCTAGCACATCACCTTTTTTTTTAAAGATTGGCACCAGCGAACTGTTACTCCATTCGTCAGGTATGGCTTCTTCCAGCAAAAATTTATTGAAAAATAAAGCTAACCACGTCCATCCATCTACCCGTAATAACTCCATACTTCAACTGGTATTCCGTCCGGACCTACTGCTTTACCATTCTTCATTTCATTTATTGCTATTCTCACTTCATCCATACTAATCATTCTCACTAACCCCTCATTTACTTGTTTATTCTCGAGCACACCACTCCAGTCATTCTCCTCATTCATCAGTCTTTCAAAATATCCCTTCCACCTATCCTTAATTTTCTGATCATCCGAAAGCACTACTCCAATTTCATTCCTTATACATTTTATCTGACAAACATCCCTCATCTTTCTCGCTCTAGCTCTAGCAAGTCGGTATAGGTATTTTTGGCCTGCTGGACTATCCAGTGTGTCATAAAGCTTGTCCTGGGCTTTTGCTCTCGCTACCGCCACAGTTTTTTTGGCTTTTTTCTTTAGAGCATCATACTGACACTTTTTTTCTGTTTTCAAGCTAACATTCTCATCTTCAACACTCTGCCATCCCTTGAACTTTCTCTTCTTATCCTGCAACACATTCTGTATTTCTGTCGACCACCACCATGTATAGCATCGTACCCTCTATCTATCCCTACCCGATCTATCGTACCCTTTCCTTTAGTCTCTCCCAAAATATCTTTCGCTGCACTCCTAATATACCCCGCCATTTCACTCCAACATTCATTTACACTTCGATCACTCATGTCCCCCATATCTATCATTTTATCCACTACTCGCTCTTTAAATTTCTTCGCACAGTCATTCTTCTCCAGCATATGCCATTTTATTTTGGGGGGAGGTCGCTCTTTGTTTTGATTGAGTTTTATTTTTAAGACCATTTCCATAATTAGGAGACTATGCTGTGAGACTAAATCTTCTCCCGGTAGTACTTTGCAGTCTTTGATGTACTTTAAGTTGTTGCGTCGTACTAGAAAATAATCAATTTGCGTCTTGTGATTGCCACTGTACGTAATTAGGTGTCCGTTGTTCTTCTGGAACCAGGTGTTGGCTACTGCCAGGTCAAATGCGGAAGCGGATTGCAGCAGTGTCTTTCCCTCATTATTTAGGTTACCAAATCCCCACCCTCCATGCACTCTTCCATAAACCTCTTTCATTCTTCCCACATGTCCATTAAAATCACCTCCAACTATCAATTCCTCATGCACCGGGGTGTTCATCAAAACTGTGTCAAAGTCTTCCCAAAACTTCTCTTTCACTCTTTCATCACATCCTACCTGCGGTGCATATACGCTAATTACATTTAGTATTACATTTTCTAACATCACTTTTACAACTATCAATCTATCATTAATTCTTTTGACCTCCATCACGCCTCCTTTCAAATTACTATCTAGTACTATTCCCACGCCATTTTTTTTCCCGTCACTTCCACAGTAGAAAAACTTGTATCCTTCACCAATTTCCCTCGCTTTCGTTCCTTTCCATTTTGTTTCTTGCAGATACGCCACATTTATTCGTCTTCTTTTTAATACATCCGATAATTCTCTGGCTCTTCCAGTCATCGTCCCAACATTCCAACTTGCATACCTCAGTCTCACTTCCCGGGCTCGCTTCTTACGTTGCCCCCGCCCGAGGTGGTGCAACAACCCTTGTCCACTTCCCGCAGGAGCCGGGTGCTGCCCCTGCGCGTTGCCTGTGGGGTACGCCCTAGCCCTATCGCGCATCATATCATTTTCACTCATGTTGCTTAAGGTTTTGGCACAGTTTTACAGTCGGCCGCCAGCCTGACACCAACCCTCCTAGGGAATGCGATTGTTGATGGTTTACCCGCCATCGCGCGGGTGACCCAAAGTGCTTTATGGTATGCACTGGGTCTTGAGCTCCCTTAGTCGCCTCCTACGACACCCACGGGATGAGATGGGGTGGTCTATTCTTTCTCCGGGACAGACACGGATCAATTGTGAAACATTTCAATGTGATCTCAAAAACAAAATGCTTGCAAAACGTACGTATTTTGCTTTTGCTGAAATGTGATCCGTCTTGTGTTTACAGAGTGTTTTTTATAACTAGGACATTAGGGGGAAATCCGAATCCGTATGAGATACGAGGAAACTGTCATAAGAAACATTAGCTCTATTTTCATGATAAAAACTTCGTTTTTGGAAGGAAGTCATTTTCGCTTCTAGAAGGTCGAGACTCTTTCCTCATGTAAACGAGGCTTCAATGTGTGTATATTCGTAGCTGGAACGCTGGCAGTGCCTGGCGGGAGTGCACGCGCGTGCGGCCACGCGGGGCGGCGAGGGCGAGCGATTGTTGGCCGCGCTACTCGACCTCGCCACGCTCACCCGCGTGCTAGGACGCCTCGCGCCTGCTTTACTTGCCGGTACACCCTTCACTATTTATACAAGAATATCAAACATAAAATACAAAGATGCGTTTTATTTTACATCATATAATTATACTGTTGTTCAGAGACGGAGAGCAGTAGGCGCGCGACGGGCTGGGCGCTGGGCGCCACGTTAGTGGAGCGCATGGCGGGCGCGCTGGCCGGCGCGGCGCTCACCCGCCCGCACCGCGCCGCGCCGCTCGCGCACCTAGCGCACGCGCACGTGCAGGTGTAAGTACACACGCGCACAGTGCAGGAGAGCCGCGCGACGCTAGTAGGGCACGGGTAGTTACTTGATAATCCTCACGTGCATTTGGTTCCACAGGCACGCGGAGATGTTCGCTTGTATGGGCGCATGGTGTTGCTACGCGAACGAGTGCGGGGTCCCAGTCCAAACGATGGAGGGACTGTTCTCTTCTGCGGTACCCTTCTTACTTCCACACGAAATACCGGTCAGTTTTAACCTTTGTCCATTTGAATCCTTTTTTGTTTGATAGGCTTAGGGTTGGATCTATGGTTTTTTTTATCGTGACTTTGCAGGAACCGCCGTTATTGTGCCATGCTGCAGCGCATCTTCTCTTGAGTCTCGCAAAAAACGTGAAATTTAACTGCGATCCTGTAGTGCTCTCCGGGGACTTGTATGAACATGCACAAAGATCTCTGCAGTACCTCCCGTCTAAGGTAGGATTATCTCAGAAAATATTTTCTTTAATCTTGCTAGCCGCTTTGGACCGTTTTTTTAGTTACATTTCTATTTGAAAAATAATTACATCTTCTATACCTCTATTATATACTCTATACATACACTTATACTCCATACTCTATACAAATAAATAAAATTAGAGTGTCTGTGTGTAATGTCAAAATAACAGCTTTTTACTAAATGCATATGAAAGTATAAACGGTACTTATAACAAAAAAGCAATTTTAACATTTTTGTCTGTCTGTCTGTCTGTTTGTTCCGGCTAATCTCCGAAACGGCTTGACTAATTTTGACGAGACTTTCACTGGCAGATAGCTGATGTTACGGCGGGTAACTTAGACTACTTTTATTTTAGAAAAATAATTAGGGTTCCGCGCAAAAAAAATAACCCACGAAATTGTGAACAAATATAATAACTCTAGAACTTCCAATTGGATTTTAAACATTCTTTTTGCATGTGGTAGCCTAATTCTCGAGGATGGCTATAGGCTACTTTTACTATGGGAACAAACCTGAAATCGCGAAAAAAAATCTGCTGTTCCCTACATTTATGTTTGCATTTAACTCATCAAAATGTAGGGACCAGCAGATTTTTTTTTCTCGACTTCAAGTTTCGTCCCATAGTAAAAGTTGTTTGTTATCATGAGTATAATCATGTGTTTAAGTATCTGTCACTAATTACTAGTCACCCTTTACAGGGTTATTAAAAACTAGCTAGCTAAACTCCGCAGACGCGATGAGTACTTATCGATATTTATAAATGATAAAACAAAATATTAATTATCATCAGTCATCGACCGCAGTTATCACTAGTAGTGTAGTGTTGATTATTTGTATATTCATATTTTATCATCATATTTAAATGTTATTGTATTGTAAATATTAATTTTATTTAATTGAGTTAAGGTTTCTTCTTTTGTTATTTTGAATGTTCGAGGGTCGAAAGTAATATTGTTAGGTCATAATATTTACGAGTATTTATAGGATAAATTCTATTTCTTAAAATTGTTTCGATTTCTTATAACTTTAAGGTTATTGTGTTGTAAATATTTCGAACACCCGGTCGAAGCCGGGGCGGGTCGCTAGTTAATCAAAAAACTTCAAATAGTATTGTGTGCCTCACGGCTGCGCCAAATAGGCCCAGGTCAGCACAAATGCCAGCCAACTAGTGCCTGACGCTGGTTTTCAACTGGATCTTATGATGAATCAGGCATAATATTGTGTGTGTCAGACGGCAGCAGTGGTCCGCGAGGCGCTGGTGTCGCTGGCGCTGCGGGGCGCTGGAGGCGGAGTGGCGCGCGCGCTGCTGGCTGCGTGGGGCGGTGCCCTGGGCGCGGCGGGTCCGGCGCACGCGCTGCCGCCGCTCACGGCTCTGCTGCACGCCTTCTCTGACGCGCCTACGCAGGCCAAGAAGGTATGTGCTCACTGTTGAATCGCACTGGACTCGGATAGTTATAAATAACGAGCCGTGTGCCCATCGGCAAAAATGACAAACTTTCATCCCTTATTGGGGAAGAATTTTGAAAGAAATTTCTTTAGTGCCCACCTTCGTTATTTAAGGAACTCTTTTGCAAAATTTCATGCTTCTAGACCCAGCGGTTTAGGCTGTGCGTTGCCTGTTAGTGAATCTAAGATTTTAGAATGGAAGTTTATTTACGCGGCTTGCGGTAAGAATAAACTGACAAAAATCGTCACTCGAAAAAGCTTTTAAACTTCATACTTGTATGCCCCTCCATGCGACTTTCTTCTTACGAATTCACATTTTCTTTTTCTCGATAGAGAGAGAGAAAGTGTTAAAATTTTTCGTCATGGGCGTCGTTTTTATAGTATTCGAGGGTGCTAAAACCAATAGTGATGTCAAAATGTAAATCCAAGATGGCGGCCGTGAAAATTTGGTATTTGTTTTAAATCATACGTGAGAAGAAACTTCGTTCCTGACGGGGGTCCCCCGACCGCATATGTTTTTTTATTAAGTAAATGTTCATCGTTGTTATGTGATGCGGAGGAATGATGAAAATGTCCTAAGAAATATTTGAGTATGAATGTGTATGGTTGCAAGAGTAGATCCACGTATTCCATCACCATAATCCATTCGCTGTGATAGATGGATTGTGTGAAAGACGGTATGACTGAAAACGGGGTGACTACTTATATGACGGATGATTAATAGAGCTGCACCGAAACCAAAAAGTAATGGAATAGGGGAGGAATGATGATGATAATGCCTATCATATGTAAGTAAGAGTCACAAATTTAATAGCCTGACGTAGCCTAAATTAACACACCTTCACCAGACGATAGCGGAAGGTATTCAGAGCTCGGCAGAGACTGCGTTACGAATGCTATGCGAGCCTTCCTTCGCGGCAGCTGAAGCGGAGATCACGGACTTTTTCCTCGCACTGTTCACCGCGCTGCTGCCGCAACTCGGCAACTTTGCCTACAACGCCATCGACGTGTTCTTGGAGGTTGCGCAAAGGTATGTATTTCCCCCTTTAACCCGTCAAACGTCCGCCTACTAGAAGCCGTTTGCATGTGAGCGCTCGACGGTTTTCACGATTATATTTATTGTCGTTTGGAGAGTATTTTGCCTATGGGTGTTCATACGACATTTGAGACGTTAAATATAAACGTTGCTTAAAGTTAAGAGACTTCTAAACGTCAAAAATGTATAGTTAAACAGTCGGTAATCATTTCTTAACTTTAAGCAACGTTTATAAATAAACCCCTTTGTGAATAGTGGTCTACGGTATGTGGAGTGCCACGTTCACAACCGGCACTTTCAGTTACTCCGACACAGAGGCTCGACCATCTCTTTGTGTTACGTCCTCTTGCTCTTTTACACAGTGCGTGGTCAAAAGTTCGGCCTAACACCACGAACCATCTAATCACGCGTCTCACATTCAGATTTTCATATAAAAATGTTACTTGGCAACTAATTGTGTGAACAGTCAGGGAAATTGATTGTGAAGCAGATTGACTTACTATGTCATTTTACCGTGTCATAAGCATTTTAAGCGACTGAAAAATAATTACAGCTATGATTTGAATTTACGGACAATTATTTAAGTTGATAGTAAATTTACTAAGCAATCGTTTTCCCGGACTGTATAGTCACGAACATAAATATATTTCTATATCGGTTCAGTATTAGTTCGGCAGTAATATTTGATTTCATGATTCATTAATTAATATCTGTTCTCAAGATGACAGCAAATATTCATCATCTGTGGAAGGCATAAACAAGTAGCGACACAAAAATGTCACATATTTTTGCAATATCAGCGGCACTGATTGCGTTATAGAAACATTATACTGTCATATATTTGTGCTGCCAAAGTGATGTCAGATATTTTTGATCACAAAAAGGTATCGCATTTTTCTGAACTGAACTGAGTGGGCAGATATTTGTAACGCAAGACATGACTGATATTTATGCATTTCGAGAGGTGACACGTCTTTTTGAAGCTGATGTGTCATCCTATATTTTGGCATTGCGTGTCTCGTCAGATACACACATCAAAAGTGTTAGGGATCAAGCGCGTTTTTGCTAGTTACTAAAAATCAGGTTTTTTAATTATATTTCGTCATTAGAAAAGGGAATAGTTTTTGAATTTCGCTCCAAAGATGAAAATCTTCTGTCAAGTCGTATCTACACTAATATTATGAAGCTGAAGAGTTTGTTTGCTTGTTTGGTTGAACGCGCTAATCTCAGGAACTACTGGTACGAATTTAAAAATTATTTTAGTGTTGGATATCCCATTTATCGAGGAAGGTTATAGGCTGTATAATATCTCGCTACAACCAACAGGAGCGGAGCATCAATGAAAAATGTTGCAAAAACGGGAATAATTTATTTCTTTTGAGAGCTTCCGTTGCATGCTCTACGTAAACGGTTAAAGTTACGCAAAAAGCATGTATGACGGAATTGTTCCCCTTAAAAAGTTCTAAAAAAAGCCCGCGATAACATATGTCTATCTTTTAAGGTTGGCTCACTATAACTTTTTTAATGGTAATCAAATTTGTTTTAAAATAAGGCGATTCTATTTGCGAAGGTGTTTTCGTAAACTGCCTCGTTGGTCTAGTGGTCGCAAGCGCTACTGCTGAGCTACTGGTGCTGGGTTCGATTCCCAGGTCGGGCAAAGTGTTATTGGGTTTTTCTATCTGGAATTTTTCAATAGCAGCCCGGAGTCAGAATTAGTGCCCGATAGATGGCAATAGGCTCGCCCCCTATTACATGGGACTTAAACATAACTGGTGAAATGTGGGTGTACTATAGGTAGACATCTGCCTAACCCTTCGGGGAAACAAGACGTGATGTTATGTTATGTGTTTTCATAAACATGGTCTTAATCCTTATCCAACTAAATAGTTTCATAATCAAGTTTGATTAAGTACATGTAAATTCCTTTTTAAATTATTCGAATCGGACCTTTCGTTTAGAAATTACGACGGATATAAAAATGCTTAAGAGCGTTGTCACATTTTGCACCTCTCTCGCTCACACAAAACCTAATTTTTAAGAATGTTAAATGAAAAAATGCTTTTTTGAAAAATGTAATCAATGGGCGGTCTACAAAATAATATTAATTTAATAGGTAGTTATTCAAAAACACATTTCTATTGTGTTATCTAATAAACTTATGTAATTAAGTGTTATGATCTGTTTTTGAGATGATGTAAATAAATGCCACAATAAAAATGTGTTTTTAATAATTACCTATTAAACTAATATTATTTTGTAGACCGCCCATTGATTACATTTTTCAAAAATGCATCTTTTCATTTAACGTTATTAAAAATTTGGTCCCGTGTGAGCGAGAGAGGTGCAAAATGTGACAACCCTCTTAAAGTAAGAACAATGCGCTTAGTCAATTAACAACCTACACATTTTATTTTTTATTGGCTGTTTGAACGCGCTAATCTTTGTCACTACCAGTTGGATTTGAAAAATTCTTTTTGCATAAACATAGCAAAAGAATCTTCTGAGCTTCTGAGTGGAATGGAAAGTAAAAGAACGTTATTATAAAGAGAAAACGTCATTTGAGCCAAAATTAATTATGAGAGCCGTGGGAATGTTGGAAGCTGGTTCTCGGCAACTTGCTGTGGCAATCGCTCTGGGCACTACGCAGAGTGTTATAAGTCAAATTTGGACACGTTACCGCATCACTGGCAGCATGGCAGAGCGATATGGAACACGAACTCGCATCACCACACGCAGACAAGATCGTTACATACAAATTATTGCTCGACAAAATCGTACAATGACCGCGATGATATTGGTTACAAGGCTTCATAGCTCTTCATGGATGTTAACAAGCGATCAAACCATATGAAATCGCTTGCATGAAGTCGATCTCCGTCCCGAAGGCGGCTACATGTACCACCTATTGAACCCCGCACTCGCAGAGCCCATTAACACAGAAATTGGGCAGAAGAAGAGTGGCGATTTGTGTGTTTTTCTGACGAATCTCGCTTTGGTATGAGGCCAGATACTAGACGTACACGAACACATTGCAGGACCCCCGGACGCCAAGAACGTTAAATCATATCAGGAAGTCCATGCATACAGTGGTGGAACAATCATGTGGGCGGGTATTTGGATCGGCGGGAGAACCGAACTGATTTGGACCAGAGGCAATCTCAGTGCACAGATTTACGCTAAAACGATTGTATCAGATGTTGTCATTCCTTTGCGGACCCAATTTGGTGCTTCGTTCCTGCTTATGCATGATAACGCAAGTCCACATACCACATACTGCCAGAGTCGATGCAAACACACTTGCCGCATCTAATATCAATGTCCTACCATGGCCTGCTCAATCGCCAGACTTGAATCCCATTGAGCACGCAAGGGATATCAAAGAAGAGCTCTGCCAAATATGGATGTCGTAGACACAGCAGAAAATCTTTTTCGCCTCTTACAACGGACGTTCGCGGCCATTCCGCGACGTGATTTGGATGAACTCATATTGAGTCTGCCGAATCGCTACGATTGTGTATACGCGTTAACGGCGGAAATACAAACTATTAATTGTTTATTTTACGCAATAAAACCTTTAAAAACTTCTATTTTTATCGTTTTATCACATTTTAATGTCAGGGTTAACTAAGGGAAAAATCCAGCATAAGCAAAAATCGCTAAAAGTATTTATTAATACAAAAGCATAGAGTATTTCGTCGATCTACACAAACGAAAATATTTTATTTAATCAATCTAAATAGACATTTTTATTTAATTTGTATATGGCAATAGAAATTAATTACAGCCACACTATTGAATTAGGAAATTCCTTTAATGATAGTGATGATGAGTTAATAAATAAATTAAAAAAAAATAAAAAAAAAATACCTTGATCCCTAGACACATTTCATATATGTAGTTTTGGTGTTCCTTCGTTGTCACATATTTGTACCGCTACTTGTACAATGCCTTCCACAGATGATGATATTTGCTGTCTTCTTGAGATCAGATATTAATGAGTGAATCATGAAATCAGATATTATTGCCAAACTGCTGTCCATAGTAATTTATATTTATACTCGTGACTGTACAGTACAAACATCGATGTGTGCAGGGGCGGCGGTGAGAGCGGCTTGGAGCGGCTGGTGGAGTGCGTGCGGCTGGGCGTGGAGGCGGGCGGCGGCGGCATGCTGGTGCGCGCCGTGCTGGCGCTACTCACGCGCCACGTGCTGCCGCGCGCCTCGGCCGACGCGCCCGACCTGGCGCGCGCCGCCTACCGGCTCCTCGCCAGGTAAGCATAGCACCCGAGCACTTATCAACTGCTCCAACGGTTAAGAGATCCCAGCGTTAATTTGCTGGATTCGTTTTCTCCTCAACCCATCGTTATTTCTCCTGACAAAGTTTATTTTGTTTATATGTATGTACATGTATCTTTGTATTAGTATTTATTCTTGTAATTATAGTCATTATCGAGTTATCTGTCCGGTACGTTGCACCTGCCATGTTTTGTCTCTGCATCACCCTAAGGTTGACTGGCTGAAAATACCTCGGCCATTAAATCAGCCTTTGTACAGTATTTTTTCACTTGTGCATAAAGTTTTAATAAATAAATAAAAGCGACCACTCAAGCAGTAGTCAAAGATTTTCGACCGGGCCGTTTACGTTGTGCAACGATTAACTACTCGATTTGCAGATCATCTGAACTGACTAAACCGTACTTTACGTAACAGCGTGTTAATCCACCGTTGGCGGTACTTCTTCCCAAACAAATGCGAAGAAGCGGAGAGCAACGCTCGCACGGACGAGCTGCGCGGCGCGCTCGCCGCGCTGGGCCGCGCGCTGCTGCAGCCCGACATCGAACTGTTGAGGCTCAACATAGACACGCTCGACACGCTCAACACCAAGTGCAAGCTGTACCACAAGGTTAGTCAAACAAGTTTGAGGAGACTCAGCTTCTTTATTTTGTAGCAGTTTTCGTAGTTCTTGTGTTATTTTACTACTGACTTGCGGTAAACTGGGTTCTTTTTTTTCTTTAATTTTGTCAAAATGGGATACGAAAATGTAACAATGAAAGCTTATGTTCAGGCTCAGTATAAATATGACCAGTATCTCAACTAGAGGAGGAGGACCAGTATCTCTACTTTTTTGTAAGATCAAATGCGGGTGGTAGGGTTGTAAAAATGTCAACCAATTTTTTGGAAAATTGAAAAGTAATTTATTTCAAAATGGCGGCCACTTTTCAGTTTTTTTTATTTTTTCAAAAGATTCGTATTTGAAAAACACGGATTATTACTAAACATTAAAAAAAAACAGGGCAAACTCAAGAAATCATTTTGAGACATTCGTGGACGGGTTACAGTTAAAATGGCGAAAGCACGGTAATATTATCTATACAGTATTCCAACTTCATACAAACGGACGAAGCGCGAGCTATGCCTACGCGTCTCTATCTCAGCTTGCGCTCGGCATGCAGACAGTCGCGACAGTGCCGCAGTGACGAACGGACGGTGTGTTGTTTTTTTAACAATAACCGCGCGATTTTTTCACTAAAAATAAGTTCAAGTACATATTTAATAGGACGAGTAGGATATATTGTGCTGTTTTTGGTTGCATGAATTCGTCAATAACGCATCCAGAGATAACTTTTTTTAGATTACCTGGAAACTGAAAGGTAAGACTGTAAAATAATTTTATTTACTAGTAGGTAGGTACATAATGTGTGTCTTTTTAATGGATAAGTATTTCCTTTTATCTCCCGAAAAAAAAGATGTCTGGATTAATAAATAAAGTGAATAGAGTAAAGGAAGGATGATACGGTAACATGATACGGTAGTACGCTTGTGTTAAAACCTCGGGGCATGTGTGTTTTGTTTTATTAGTTTGTATAATTCAAAGTAAAGACATGTATTTTATTATTAATAATAGTTGTTTATTGTACTGTGTATGTGTTGTTTATTGTATAATAATAAAGCATTTCGTACGTCTCAGTCGAGGCGCAAATATTTTTCGATCGCAAATTTATAAGACCGATTTGTTATTCAAACATAAACATGGTGTTTTAATTAAATCTACCAATCAAAAAACAACACTCATTTTTATTGAACACTTCCTATTCAATTCACAAAGTATTTTATTTGTTTGTATAAAAAAAGTATATTTACAATCACAAAACTAAATGGAAACACAAAGTAGGCAAATGTAATTAAAATGCTGGAGGCGGGCAGCCCTATCGCATGTTTACGTACCGCGCGGCTGTAGGCATTTATTTCAAAGATATGGCCGAGTTACAATACTGTATAGATAATATTACCGTGGCGAAAGTGAGCACATAAGATAACATGGGAATATTATACCTGCACCGATCGGTACCGACCCGCACGGGTTAGTCTGGTAACCAGTTACCTGAAGCTTGTTTAGAATTCGCGTGCTCTTTTACTCTTTTGCATGTGTGTGTGAGCCGATTCCGACCTTTTATTCTTAATTTAAGTACTGTATGTTAATACTAATATTTGTACTGTGGTTCAGGTGATGTTTCGCACGGAGTTCCTGGGCGAGTTCCTGTCCGTGCTGCTGCTGGGGCTGGCGGAGGGCGGCTGGCGGGCACTGGCGCGCGACGAGGTGACGGCGGCCGTGCACGCCATGGCGCTGGTGGACTTCACCGCCTTCCGCGCCGCATTCCTTCCGCACTTCCTGGCCTCACTGCCGGGCCTCTCCCCGGAGCACCAGCACCTTTTGGCACAATTCCCGCCAGACACGGTAATTACTGACTTAATAGCTATCAACTACCAAGTCTGTTTCCCTAATTAAATAAATAAGTCCCGTATATTTTTAGCATCAGTGATCGGTCGTTGTTGTGGTCGTCAAAACCGGATGCCGGAATCCGCTGGATACAAACAGTGGACGTTTTTCGACTTCAATGATGATAATGAAGAACATTTAAACTCAAACTAAAACTAATTGAAATAAACCGCCAGCTGAAACACCCAAGACGGGTCAATGCTGTCGGGCTCGGCCGATAGCAGCGGCTAAAATATTTTTTCGTATATTTATGCAGCAATGATTGTTCACAGGACTTACCAAGCTTCACGCAAAACATCCAGCGCCTGATGAACGACGTGAACTGTTATCGCGCCTACAGTTCGCTGGCGCCTGTCGGGATGACCTCCTAGCATCTCCGCGACTGTCACATGCCGCTGTGATATTGGACCACTTGTGATAACTAACTTCTACATTTGTAGCTCTACGTACATTTGCAAATCGTGCAGTAAATAGTGGATAAATGAATTAATGGGAATGATTCGATGAAGTTACTGCAACAAAGAATATTTCGAGAGTGAGAACGTTAAGCATTACGAAGCTCGAATATTCAGCAGTGAAAACGTCAATTTGAATTATCAGTTCAGACATATTTTTAAAACAAAGCGCGAAAGTAGTACCTATTTATGAGCTAGCGCGCACTGGTGATTTTTGTCAAGGTGACAATAAATTCATAGTCACTGTGACGTCACCGAAAATTTCTTGACTGCGCGCACTTACAGTGACAGTCACGCAATATATCCGTTATTCGTCAAGATGGATCTCGAGGAATCGGTTGTCTATGCACTTGTCATTTCTTTTGTTGATAGGATTTCCCAAACATTGAAAAATACTTTGGTGCACACTTCCTCCCATGCTTTGTCTTTCAAATTATAATCAAAATATTCCTTTAAGAGGGGACGGGGCCTGCGAGGTATTTGAAGAAACTATTGTCGTCGCACTGCGCCCGAACAACCGAGTTTAGAGCGCAATAGAGCTGCAGCTCAGACCAATTATATCACAAAAATTTTGACGAGGTCAACGTTTCGTACTCCCCTTCTTTCTCCTCGAAAACTGAGCCGACTCAATTATTTTTAACCGTCTTCAAAAAAGGAGGAGGTTCTCAATTCGGTTGTTTTTTTTAATGTTTGTTACCTCAGAACTCCGTCATTTATCAACCGATTTGAATTTTTTTTTTAATTTGTAAAGATATTCTTTCAGATTGGTCCCGTATAAATTTGGTCAAGTTCTGATAAGTGGTGGACGAGAGTTCGTACTACGAAATATAGAAAAAAGTTTAATAACATTAACAACTTCAGTTTATTATACACCTTATCACTCAAACAAAGTTTAATCAAGATTGCAAAATATTTTTGTTAGGTCCTTCTGTCATCGGAAAGCAATAAAAAATGTCGCTCGAAAATAAAAAGTAATTTTTATAATAACTAAAAAAATATTTATTCTAAAATGAAACTTAACATCTAAGCAATGAGGTTAAAAACATTTTGTTGACAATTTCGTGCTTATTCTATTTTGGAATTAGACGTAGTTCTTGGTATTACATTTCAATGCGCAGAGTATTGAAAGACGTAGAGTTGCAGAATATATTTTTTTAGGCGAAGGTTCGTTTGAATGGTGGCATATATAGGATGACTGATAATTAGTGACCGATACTTAAACACATGATTTTACACATGATAACGAGCAACTTTTACTATGGCACCAATCCTGAAATCGCGAAAAAAAAATCAGCTGGTCCCTACATTTTGACGAGTTATGCGAACATAAATGTAAGGAAGAGCTGATTTTTTTTTCGCGATTTCAGGATTGGTGCCATAGTAAAAGTTGCTTGTTATCTTGTGTAAAATCATGTGTTTAAGTATCGGTCACTAATTACCAGTCACCCTATATTTTTGACCGATTTAAAAAAGTGGTACCTAGGACTAAACTAGTGAAATATTTAATTATTTTATTACGACATTGCTATTAATTGTGTGCGGGTTGGCTCATTGTAATCAACTCATATAAAAAAATGGGTGCGTCTACTTTTGTACGCAATTTAGAAATAATAAAAAATATTTGTATTAAATCAATTTGATTTAAACGCAAAATGGGTCGCTAAGAAATCTACAAACAAAATCATCTGCCTAGGCAGATGATTTTGTTGAATAACAAACATTTAACAAACAATTCATCAAAATTTGGGATGCCCAGTTTCTTGGCCACAGTTTGGGCTTTGTACTCGATGGAGGCACCGAAGTTGAGACATGATGTCAACTCCATGCCTAGGAGCTCGAGCCGATCAGTTACAGGAACAGATGTACCCCGAAAAGTAGGAGTTTGATCGAAACGACTCCTTTTAGCGGTAAAAAGACACGCCTGTGGTTTGGTGGCATTAAAAGAGACCAGATTATCATCACCCCACTGGGAGACAAGGCTTAAGGTCAAATCTATATAGTTGGCTCGTTGTCGTAAACATTGGTCAACCAATCATAATATTTGCGATTTGATTTATATTTCGATTTGATATTTATTTATATTATTCAGAAAAACACTGAATAACATAAACTTACCGAAAAAAGATATTCCCTCTAAAATCTTGGTGTTACAGTGGTTATTTACACGTTTTTCAACGCGCACTGCGGCATTTTGACGTCTTCACGTTGGCTATGATTGGACTATACTAATTTGAAATAAGACCACAAAAGTATTTGTGCTCTTATTTTTCGGGCCATTTTTGAAGCGCTTATCGGGAATCTAGTGCTATTATTGATCGAAGATTTTTTGTAATTTTTGGAGGGTCATATTTTCTTTACTAATTAGTTGCTGAACCTTGATTTTATGAAAAATAAATGATTGCTCTAGAGGCATTATTCAGGAAGAAAAAAGGGGAATACAATTGTATGGAGAATCGCAGGCGCTGTTTCCTCTTAAGGATTTGTGTTTGTAAAGACCGTATTTCAATTTCGTCAGTCAATGTGTTAATATAGGTAATACAGGCTGGTGTCCGCAACTCCACGTCAATGCGCGTATTTTGCGTAACGGGTGGGAAAATCGAGTATTCGATCCACCCCAGCTCCTCAAAGAAGGTCAGCAACGGCTTGGTGTTACTGACAACCTCACGTAGGGTACCTGGGTTACCGAAGTACTTTGCCCTGTATGTGACGAGCACTGGGCAGTTTAGTAGCACATGAGTTGCTGTCTCGACTCTCGTCGTCCTCCATGCAGGCCCTGCACAGCGGACTGTTTGTGACTCCTATGATAAAGAGGTGTTTATTAAATGACCCGTGGCCTACTGTAACTGTACGCAGCTGCTGTTTATTTAGTCGGTGAAACTGTTTCGTGAGGCGGCCAACAATTGTAGGGAATACTTCCTTGGCCTGCCTACACTCACCCGCTCCAACCATTGCTTGTGGTGTTGGTCACTGGTGCGTTTTCTTACCAGAATGCATATGTACCCGAAGGGGAGTGGCACGATGGGTTCAGGTCTCACTGGTGCCATGCTCGACCGTCTTCTGGTAAGTTCGTCGGCTGCGTCGTTGCCTAGCGAACCGCTGTGTCCTTTGATCCATTGAATGATTATATTATTAAGGCTACCCACCTGGTTGAGGCGCTGGTGGCACTCTACATTAGCCCAGAATCAACTGTGTGATTGTTTAGCGCTTGCAGGACAGCCATGCTGTCTGAGAGTATGCAGATCGAGTGGTCCTTAACTTCCCTGGCCATGATGGCTGCAGCTGCTAAATAAATACCCGTGCATTCGGCCTGGAACACTGTGTTATGGACTAATGGTGTGGCTATGTGTATGTTGAAGTCCTCCGAGAAGATTCCAGCACCTGTACCACTTCCTGTTTTGGATCCATCCGTGAAGATGCGCAGCTCTGCGGGGCGCAACCCCTCGCATTAGCGATCCTCGTGGAGTTGGATCTTGTATTTTTTATCGAAGTTAAATTGTTTGGGTACCCGGTCAATCAATATGTTATTGTCTGTATCATCTTCATTTAAAGACACATTTTGCGTAGTAGCTATTGTAAAACAAAACAATGCACGCGCGTAACGACGCTCGGCAGGCGACTGAGCGTGGGGAGCGCGAGGGGGCGAGAGTGAGGTGACAGTTTGTTATCAATTCGCGCACGGTGATTTAAACCTACAGACGCGGTGACAGTCACGTCACTAGCTTGTCGCTGGACACTGCAGACAATAAGTCGCCCAGCTGTCACGTATTCAAGTGCGCGCACCACCGTAAGGGTCCATAGACATGGTGACAGCGACGAAAATTACCAGTGCGCGCTAGCTCTAATGGTCATTCAACGCATATTGGCAATCAAAATGTTATATTGCATGTTAATCTTCAAAGCAGCGTTAAGCATGTTGCAAGGCCGCTGCCTCCAGTTAAAAGCATTTGATTCGACATCGAACTAGCTTTGACCCCAAAATTTTTATGAAAGAAAAGCGTATCATAATAAGCAATTCCGTGTGCTGAATGTACTATCGAGGAAAGTTACATCTGACCAATTTGAAAACAAAATCCCGTGCACACGATGACCACATCTGTTAGCAAGCGTTACTATAGCGGCCGAGTGCTGCAAGCAAGAATAGACCTTACGGTGTATAGATCGTTCGTTTCTCTCATGGTGGTACGTTCCGATTGCTCGGTCTAATTAATTATTGTCGTGGTAATACTTTTGTTTAAGAATGGTCGGGTAGCCTAGATATAAGTATTTTGAAAGGGAATTGTGACGGTGGAAATAATAATCTGAACATTAGAAATAATAAGTAAAGTTGTATGCTATGTTCATATTTCAGTTTTTAAGGCCAGTCCTTCTCTTATGTATTCCTGAGCATAAATATATTACCTATTAAGGACAGATTGGCAATAATATGTGATTTCATTATACATTCATTAATATCTGTTCTCAAGAAGACAGCAAACGTGTTTGATCATCTGTGGAAGGCATATACAAGTAGCGGTACAATATGTGACATCTAAAAATGCCTTCCATAGATGATTTTTGGTTCCATATATCTTCTTTAGAAAATATAAATATTAATGAATCATGAAATCAGATATTATTGCCGAACTGTCCATAGTAATATTCTCGTGACAGTACGAATATGCAAATCCACTATCACAAATGTTTATGAGAATATTTGCATACTTTGTGAAAAAGTATCGAAATCCCGCATGGCGTGGTCATTTAAAATAGGAAATTATGGAATGTAAAGTTTTCCCATATTATACATTATATGTGTACAAAACTTTGTCACTGACAGGGATAAGTAATAATATTTTTGTACTGATGTGATGTAGAAATAACTGTATGAGTTGCTTCATTATCCAATGTGTGAGTTTGTTAAAGTGTAGAGGGGCTGGGAAGTGTTAGTATCCGTTGTTGTTGTTGCTTATGTTATGTTGCCTTCTTTATATTTGACGAGCAATTGTTCACTGCTGCGAACTGGATTAACATATTTTATTGTGTTGATATATTTTTGTTGGTAGTTTTAGGTCATTTCCTATTAGGTATGGTGTAGTGGATGACCAATCCTTAATTTAGTAGGTACTATTAATACATAAATATAGTTTCTATGTTACGTTTTTATCATTAGGTAGTAGTTTACTAATTTTACTAAAACAAATCAAGTTCTTGACCGAATTTGGCCTATAAGACTATTCATTCGAGTTTATTTCTATAATATATCATAACACCTATTCTTATTTTATAATGCCTGGTTGAACTATAGAATCGTGTTTGCGATGTGATTCGAGACAAGAAATCATTTATCTGCATTTATAAAATTAGATATTTTATCAGCATGAGGCGATTTTCGGAAATAGTGAAACTAGTCATTGGAAAGAATTTGTATGTAAGAGGCATGGTGTAAGTTCATTTGAAATGTGGCAGTATGGACAGCTGAGTTAAGTATTGTACGAAGATGGACAAAAAATATGAATCACCATATTTCAATATTACAGTACCAATTTTCAAATTTTATAATATTGTACTCAAGCAATCTGCTTTGTTGGTCTAGTAGTTGCAAGTGCTAATGATGAGCATGAGGCTCTGGGTTCGATTCCTAGGTCGGGCAGTGTTATAGCGTTTTTCCATCAAGAATTTCTGAGTAACAGCCCGGAATCTAGAATTGTGCCCGGTTAATGGCAATAGGCTCGACCCCCAATATATGGGACTTGAAACAACTGGCGAAGTGTGGGTGTATTATAGGTACACCTCAGCCTAACCTTTCGGGGAAAACAGTGTAATGTTATGTTATACTACACTCGGTGTCACAAAAATCGCACCTCTTAAAGAATCGCCTTCAAATTTTTTTTTAATCCTGTTCAACGATAAGAATATATAATAACTATAAGGTACCATCATTAAAAAGGCAATTTAATCAGGATTCACAAAAAATCGAGGAATTTTGTTTTGGTATATCAAGGTATAAAAAAAAACAATTGTGAATGAAGAAGAAATTACTTTTAACCCTATTCAACTATAAGGGTATAATAACTATGAGGTACCATTAGAAAGACAATTTAATCAGGATTCATAAAAAATGAGGGATTTTGTTTTGGTGTATCTAGGCATAAAAAAAAAACAAGTTAATTGTGAATGAAGAAGAAATTAAGTTTTATTACAACAGCGAAACTTACAATATAGTTCTTAAAACTAACCTAAAACCTAGTGTTACCTCACCTTGCCCTGATAACTGCATCCATGCGTTTTCTCATGAACCTGATTAACTTAACTACGCATTCTTGAGGAATGTTCTCCCATTCTTCAACGACGGCATCTTGGAGGTCTTGTAGAGTGGTAGTGGTGGTCTTGTCTTGTAGATCCCGTGCCCGCACTCGCTTTAAATTCGTCCCAAAGTACTCTATAATAAATAATAAATAAATATCTTGGGACAACTCACACACGGCCATCTGATCCCAAGTTAAGCAGAGCTTGTGTTATGGTAACCAGACTACTGATATACATACTTATATAATTTATAAATACATACATATTATAGATAAATTACACCCAGACACAGAACAAACAATATGCTCATCACACAAAGTTTGTCCTGGGTGGGAATCGAACCCACGACCTCCGGCTTTGCAGTCAGGGTCACTAACCACTAGACCAACAGGCCTGTCATGTCACTATAGGGTTCAGGTTTGTACTTCGCGCCGGCCACCGCATAACAGGGATCCCAACTTCTTACAAGTAGTCGCTCAAGTTAATGCGGTGGGACAGCGAGCGTTATCATGCATTAACATGAATCCACTGGCAACAAAACCCGTATAAGGGACCACATGCTCTTCCAAGATCTCTGTTATGTACTAACGAGCAGTCAACGACCCTTTCCCGTGAGCACTTACGGTCCGAGAAACGCACACAAGTCTCGTTTTGCCGTCGATTGACATACCGCCTCAGAACATGCATGAACCACCCCATACATACTCCAGTTTTTTGAATACAGGATTGTGAGAACCGTTCCCCCTGCCTCCTATACACTGGTCTACGCCTGTCGTAGAAAAGACACACCCTCATCTCATCCGAGAAGAGCACAGCCATCCATTAGTCTTGTCCATTCCACATGGTCGCGGGCAAATTGTAACAAGTGTCTCCTATGTTGTGCAGTAAATTTTAGGCCTGCAGCAGCTCTATGGGCCGCAATTTTCTTCTCTCGTAACCTTCTCTTAACCGTGGAGACACTCACGGAAGTTCTGCGAAATGATCGGAGCTGTTGTTGCACCTCAACAGCTTTGGAGAACCGATTGCGTAAAGCCGTCGACACAATGAGGCGATCGTCTCCTCCGGATGTCCAGCGCTGTCTCCCAAATCCAAGTCTTCGGATATATCCACCTGTCTCTAAACTCGTCGAACAGAAAAATGGCTAAAGTTCAGTTCCCGAGCAACATCAACAAGGCCGCATCCCTGATGCCGTAGTGCGATCACTTGAGCAGCTTCGTCTGCTGTACCTAGTATCCATCTCTAGTGTTATTTTTTTGCTGGAGTTGTTCACGTGTATTCTTTTTAATCTGGATGGCGAAGGACCTATACCCTTGTACTGTGGCGCAATTAGTGGGTCGTGTAATGCGTATTTTAACAGCAATTTTTATAGACGTCTTGTGCTCGGAAGACTTGTTTTGGTCGTTAAACATACTTTTCAAGTATATACAAATATTAACTAGGTTTAATTTATGCGTTGATGGCTAGACATGCTTGAAACATATTTTCTTAGAGCTGCTATTTTTGTGACGCCGCGCCGAGTGTATATTCCAACAATAAAGGGCAAAAGTTACAAAATATGACGGGTGTAAAACATGCTTGTCGAAGCTGAGTCACTTGTATTCCCTGCCATTGTGAATGTTTTTTTGTACTTGAGATATTACAAGGTCAAAGTTCCAACTTTTATTTTCATGAAATCAAGTTTTAAATGAACGTTGCATGCACACATTAGCACAATGTGCGTTATTATGCGATTTTTTACACCAAAAAAAACACTACAAAGTGAAAAATAACTTTAATTTTTAGTTTTTGCCACTGACTCCGAAATTAAAGTTATTTTTCACTTTGTAGTGTTTTTTTTCTTTTAAGTCGGTTCTTTTTTTGCAAAAAAGTTTTTATTTTTCACTTTTTAGTGGGTCGGTTTGTAATTTATCTAAGTTACAATAGCCTAATGACAACTGCTCATCACCTTTTACAAAATATTGCTTTTCCCGATGCAAGGACTTTAATTGTTGAGCAGTTCTCCTGGTACTTCACCATCAGCTCCAATTCACCATATGCATTGTGACGAGCTTATATTGCTTCATAAATATTTTAAAGTTTTCGAATCGCAACCCATGAAATACTTATTATTGAGTTGTTCCGGTGGCCATCTGTGGTCTTTATCATCAGAACCACTTCACCAAATGGTGCTTTCCGAGAGCAATTGCACGAGTTACAATAAAAAATACCTAAATCGCTATTATAGGTGTGCCTATAATATTTGAAGAGTTCCCTCGATTTCTCCAGGATCCCATCATCAGATCCTGACCTGATGACAATGGGACCACCAAGTATACCTTTTCGAACAAAAATAATTTACCAAATCGGTCCAGCCATCTTCGAGTAATCGGGGAACACACATAAAAAAAAGTTTCTGACGAACTGAGAACCTCCTCCTTTTTTGGAATCGGTTAAAAAATAAAGAATCATAGTTTCCCAGCAATAATTGCTCAATGTTACTTAGTTGGATGTGTACAGACGCCAGCAGGTCAAGCTATCCGAAACTGTCAAATTTTCTCAATCAATCTTGAACCTAATGTTATAGCAATAAAGTTGAAAATCTATTAAAGAAATTTGACAGATTGTAGTAGCTTGATGTGCTGCCGTCCATACAAAATGCGTAGATATCGGCTATAATGATGGGTCTTTTTACACCTCATACTATAGAACGATAATCTCATGAGAAAGTTTTTTTGACAACAATACAAGCTTAGCTGTGTATATTCAGTGCCGATTCTCTTGTCACAAATGCGTCTAAACTAGACTAAAAATTACCAAAATTTAGTTTATTCCTGTCAAACGACGATTTCCCATTCTGAAATTGACTAAAGTGACACAACTTACTAGGTATATTTCAGTTTGACAGCACTAAAGATGCCACTGAGTTATTAGTTTAGTGAAAATGGTAATTATGCTATTCTGAATTTGACGTTTTTCACCTAACATTTAGATTTTCTAAATCCGACTATTTTTAATCGCGATTAAAAAGATGTGGAATAAAATTTGTTGGCATGACCTAAAATACACCAACACTTCGACTTCAGTTGCAAAATCAGTACTGTATCTTTTTTTATTTTCTTGCTTATATCTCGAAAACGATGTGTCCTACCGCAAAAATAATGAAAATTTCGACCCCCCTTTATAAAACTCGTATACCCTTAAAAGTCAACATGTAGGTACAAATTTTTTCATATTTTCCATACAAAAAGTGAAAAATTCCATATAAAACACGTTGAGCATTCCCCCCCCCCCCCCCCACTGCGCGCGTCGCGTCCGGCTCAAAAAAAGTCACGGGGTAGGGCAAGCAAGTACTTACCACGTGGAGTCGCGATTGTCAAATTCGATTTAGTTCTGTCAAAATTATTTTTTAGTTTGCTGATATTTTTTTTTTTGCAAATAGCTTTAAGATTCTCATAGGCAAACGTAAGGAATTTTAGTGATAGTTTAGGTAGCTTAGTTCGGTGTACAAGAGAATCGGCACCAAGATTACCTATTGCAATGTTTAGAAAATGTGGTCAAAGCAGATAGTAAAAAAAATATAGCTGGCTGTTTCTTATTTGTCAAATTTGTAAATACTGACTGATGTAAATACCGATGCCCGGTGGAGACCACGTATCGGCAAGCGTAGTGTGGGACGCCCCCCCCCCCCCCCCCCAGCTAGATGGACCGACGATCTCAAGAAGGTGGCTGGGACAGACTGGATGCGGAAGGCGGAGGACAGGATGTTGTGGTGCTGCCTCGGAGAGGCCTATGTCCAGCAGTGGACTGCGATCGGCCGAATTGGTTGACTGAAGTAAATGAGTATATAAACAATTTTCGGAAATTTTTATTGCATTTAAGTTTTAAGTAGTTGCTTGGGGGTCAATAAGTCATGTGATAATGTTCAAATAATAGTATGTGAGGTTAGAGGTTAATACAAACCTTATGTATGCTTATTGACAAGAAGAATAAAGAAAATCTAGTTGTTTTTATAAATCACAATTTTATTAATTATTTCCTGTATCACACTAATATCACATTGGACAGTGCAACATTGAAATAATCAAACATGCACAAAGTGAAAGAAATTATTTTATTGGCTTGATTGGGTTATTAAGGCGGATACGCGGAAACGTAAGGCCAAGAATCCACCCTAAGCCTAGTTGGATAAAAGGAAGGAGGTGTTTCCTGCAAATCCACCTTAAGGTGAATTTTTGGGATGGATAAACGAAATCACTTGCTTGATTGAGAAAAGTTGGACAAACATTTATCAAACACTGTCATCACAATATCTTTGTGACTTGCATATAACTTTATATCTGGAGTAATGTCCACCCAGCGCACCCCAACTGCATCATCACCGGCATGTAATTTTAATGCACCAACAGTGGAGCCATTGTTGTCATGAAAATTGTATGCTATACTCTCCATCCAAGCATTGTCTGTATTGCGATGATCGTCAATGTATCCCTTATACGCTACATCCCCCTCATTGAAGAATTTTTCAAATCTTTGGAACCAAGCTTGTTTTTGATCTGGTAATAGATAGATAGAATTCTGTTATTATGTACACAATATAGTTTCATTACATAATAGGAACAACATTTATATTTCACTCATGTTTAAGTATATTTAAAAAAGATTGCTAACCGTCATCCAGTACTAAAGAGTTCATGGCTTCTTCTTGAAACTCCCTAACCGCTGTTGCACTTACTTTCTCACCGGGGTCTACCATTCCACCTGGCAGTGCCCATTCTTCAGTGTCCCTTCTTTTCACTGCAACACATTGCAGAATAGGCCTGAAATAAGTATTTCTTGTAAAGCAAGTAGGTATGTAACTGATAGTTATACAAAAATTTATAATCACATTAGTAGTTTACTTATTACTAGATTTGTCCTTTTCAATTTCACCATTCTCAAGTCTCTTCCAGCGAGTAACAACTGGGTCAGCAGCATGGTTTGGTCCCCATCTGCCAAGAACCCCTCGGCCAGATATACCTGTTCTTCCTATGGGATTTAAAGGGTACCCATTCTCTATTTTGTATTGGCCCATATAGCTAGTTCTGTTCACTTTACCATCCACACTGTTCCATTGTGGTTTGAAACCAGGGTCTCCTAAACAGGTAAGAATAGATTATAAAAGGTTTTCCTATGTAGGTATGTAAGAATCTGATTTAAAATATGGCGTAGGTAGAACAACAACAGGCAACAAATAATTTCTTACCAATATTGGGATCTGCCCATGGCTGTCCATGTATGGATGCCGCAGTATGATTATATGGTTGATATTCCTTAAATTCTGAAGACCAGCTGACCTTTTCGTCAGGCACGGGGAATCTTTCAATGTTAGAACGGGGGTAAAACCCTCCACGACATTTAATGTGAGTGGTTATCATAATAACGCTAGATCGAATCATTAAAACACTTAAAAGTATTATAAAAAATGTTCTTATTCTAATACCGGTGAATATAACTATATTATTTTCATATTTACTCATGCTTTTCTATCACTACACTATGACTAAAGTAAACAACCGTTGACCAGTGTTGCCAACTGCTAGCTTTACCCAGTAGCTAGACATTTTCAAAATGTTGCTAGATTTCCAGTTTTTTTTACCCTAAAAAGTTGCTAGAAGTTGCTAAATGTTACAGTAGATAAGTAGGTTACAATAAAATGACAGTTTCTGATAATCATTTTTATTTTCATTAATTCCAACAAGAAGTTAAATTAAGTCTTGTGTACGCAATTGAATAAAATAATTTGTTTTATCAATTAAAGAGGAAGATGTCGATGGCTGAGGTTCAGTATCTTTAATTAATTTCGAATATTTTTCAACGGTGCCCATTTTATGCAGTACCTACGTCTTTAGGCAAAACACAGTTATAGCAGCATTTACCACTTTTCCTGAGGGAGTCTCTAATGCAGAGGATTGAGTTCAGAGTTATCAAACTCATTCTGTTTCTTTGCTTTTTCAAATTAAATTAAATTAGTTTTATATGGATAAATAATATTAATAGCGCGTACTATTTTGGTTTACTGAGTATTCTATCGCAGAGGAAACGGGGAATTCCCGGTCAGCGTCGACCTGTACCTTACCGTTATCGTAGCATCTATGACTATAGATTTTTTTTTCTTTCGACTCGGCACACTACTCGACGAATTTCGATAGACTCACCTCTCATGATGAAATGAAAAATTGCTAGAAAAAGCAGCTAAAATGTTTAGCTACAAGTTTTATTAAATTGTAGCTGTCTGTCACCAAATAATAGCTAGATCTAGCTATAAAGTTGCTAAGTTGGCATCACTGCCGTTGACCGTGACAGTTGACTGTCAACCAACAAAACCACAGAAAATATAGGTATACCATAGAGTAAAGTAATATAACGGGTAATTTAATATATTACCCCTTAATTATAACATATTATTAGGGTATATTATACCCTAAAGGGAACAGAACTATATTATGTATATGTTCTGTGAACAGAACACTGCAACAGTGGTGACAACCGAGTGTCAGTGTCATAGACATCCACTGTGAAGTCAGATCCATAGATACTAAAGTCAGATCACAGAAATATATACTCTGACTTAGGGAGTATATAGAATATTCTACACCCACCCAGACACTGAGCTGCAAATAGCAATAACCGTAAGAAAAATGGGCTGTATGTTGTTTATAGTATGATTCGCGACCGTAACAAATTGTATGGACGGCAGCACATCAAGCTACTACAATCTGTCTTTCTTTAATAGATTTTCAACTTTATCGGTAAAGCATTAGGTTCAAGGTTGATTGGGGAAATTTGACAGTTTCGGGTAGCTTGACCTGCTGGCGTCTGTACCTTGGGAGAAACGAACATCTATACGCCGATATCTATACTCATAGAGCTCGACCGCTATAGTAACGCTTGCTAACAGATGTGGTCGTCGACCGTCGTGTGCACGGGATTTTGTTTTTAAATTGGTCAGATGTTAGTTTCCTCGATAGTATTTACAGAATTATAATCATTAAATGCATCAATACTCAGATTCCATACACCTTAAACCCCCCTCCTCATCCGAAAGCTATAAGTACTTGGGTATGTCGGAAACTTTAGGCATCAACGTTGCTGACATGAAGCAATCGTTGAAGGAGCGCTTCTTTGGTCGCCTGATGAAGATATTTAACTAGTCTTCTTTCAGGCGGAAACAAGGTGCGCGCCTTCAACGGTTGGGTCATGCCGTGTGCGTTACCCCACCAAAATGATGCCGAAAATAGTCATTTAAATTTTATAGATAATTAGTTGGTCAGCTTCTGTAATTATTGCGCACATTTTTAAATTTGTTGCACTTATAGTTTTTTACTTATTTCACAAAAACATTTCCTGCTGGGGTAACGTTACCGCAGCCAGACATTTTCTTTTTTAATGGGAATTTTGAAATAAATATTAGCTATATAATTAGCTGTCTAGACGAGTTAAATGTTGCAATTATTTTGTATTTGTTCTTTCTTCGGCTGCGAAGTTATTCGAGATCCTGCTGGAGTAATGTTTGTGGTTTTGCTGGATCTCTGAAACGGTTAAGCGGATTCTTACCATGTTTTGCACATGACTTCTTCAGAATTAGTTTTAATTTACATAATTTAAAACCTAACAATCTTTAAATAATAATAATAATATGTACAAGTATATAAAAAAGGGAGGGGGTAAATAATCAGAGGGCATCAAAAAATTCATCCGCATCGCTGTCAACAGGAAAAGTGCCCAGAAGGCTGGCAGCATTGCCACGTTGTATAGCAATGCTGATTCTTTGGCCAAAAAATAGGCCAGCCCTCTGGTCACGTGTGGAGTCGACCAACCGCCTGGCAATGTCTCGAAAAACTAAGTGGGCACTCGGACCCCATGGCCCAAGTGTTTCAACCCCAAACGGCTCGAACATATAAGTCCCAATAAGACTGGAGTATTTGCGCCGTTTGAGGTTTTCCGCACCCGCAGCAGCCGCTCCAGCACAGCCTGCCGTGCTAGGAAGATGGGATGGCGCAAGGGTGTCGACACACGTTGCATCCCACACCAAAGGCCTACCTACCTTCCAAGGCATTATGGTCATTCCGTCTGGTCTCTTTCCATCGTCGCGTGCTAAGCCATTGGGTTCTAAAACAGCTGGCACCCCGGCGGTGACAAGAGCACGACGGATGATGTCATTGATGCTGGCGTGCCGTGCTATCCGGCCTGCGCTCTTACTGCAGGATAGGCCATGTTGTCCGAGGCAGTCGACACTGATACCGCATTGGCAGCGATGCGGAGCCACGCAAGGAGCGCCCAGACGCAGACAAGTAGCGAGCCGGAAGGTGGTGTCACCCAGCATGGTACCTATGTTGGGTGACGGTAGCGCCTGAAGCCAGAGGCCCGACTCCCACTCCCCCACAGCCAGCAGGCGGGCACGCTCAGCAGTATTGGTGGTCGTATTAATTAGATTATTCCGTACCAACCTGCAGAGCGGTTCATCCCACTTTAATTAGCTGTGCAATAAAAAAACTAAAATAATGCACCGTTCAATAGTTATTTGTGCAACAAGAGAGCAAAGTCGTTTTTTGCTGCGAGTGCTGATTTTGAATCCTGAGTGTGGCGACGGATTCAAAGACGTACACGAGATGCAAAAAACTTTGCTCTCGTGTAACACACATAACTTTTCTCTTCAGCAGCGAGAACACTTTAGGAGATAAAATAATAAACAGGAATAGATTGAAATAACTATTTATTGTGAATCAAAATAATTAACATTGTAGATAGAGGCACCAATTCAATAAAATGGAACATTTTAAAAGTTAAAAGTAAAATTATACTGCAATTCTGCAAATTAAAAGTAACAGATTTATTTGGCAACGTTATAGTTGCATTGAGTTGAGTTTGATTATCTGGGGATAAGATTTCTGTTTCGGTGGCGGATTGAGAAGGAACAACGGTGAACGTTGGTGACTCTGATCGGCTTTCTGTATAAGTACACTGTGCGTCGTTGGAAGTGGATGGGCGTGGGTGAGACCAAGGATCCGAGGTCGAATTCAGACTTATTGTTTCCACTATACGCTTACAGATTTTCGACTTATTTTCTATTGAGTCTTCAATATAGCCTTCTGCAACCGTATTGGACTTCCACCCACTGTGACGTTTCAAAGTGGTGAGATCGGCTCTGGAATCAGCCAAGAGCATTGCCGAAATTCTCGTGTATAGCTGAGGCTCTTCCGGTTTTAAGAAAGTGGCAATTTCTCGCGGTATAGCACCTATTTTATTTACTCCCATAGGCTGTCTTGAGCATTTATTATTATGGTATTGTATGAAAAATCGGTCGGTTTTTATATTTTATATTGGCTGGACGTAAATTTTGGTATTTTTCTACAATAGTTACATATTCTTCGCGTACGAAAAAAGACGTGTCAAGGTTCGTCTTCGTATTTTTCAATTTTACTAACAGTAATTTATCTCAATGCTTTTCGTTATTATTAACTGTTAGCTGTAATAGCTCGTTATTGCGACACGCTCCACTAATTCCTATGATCAGTACAATCTGTAATGAAAATATTACATAATTAATATGCATAATTTAACATTTACAGCATCTTTTACATATCGTAATAGATATTTTAACCTTTTAACCGCCCGACTTCATATCAGTTGTCGTGCCCCCAGCGCCGGGCAACTTGTATCATTACGATATTTGGTCGTAAATATACGACCCTGGCGAAATGGACACGAAAATATTTGTCGGATTAATCCGTCGTAGGCGGTTAAAGGATTAACAGTATTGCTAAGCCAGACTAGGATTCATTGCGCCTCCAAAAATTAGTAGTAGGCAGTAAGTACCTTTATACATAACAGTCTACACACAAATTTTAATAACTAACAACATAGATTGATAGGTACCACTTACTTTAGCGGCAAGAAAATTGCAGTCCGGAGCTTCATTAAGGAATTTTTCTATTTTAAGGGCCGTGAAAATTTTGGACTTTTTAGCCTTATGCCCAACTGACATTCTTTTTAGAAAAGATACGAGTTTTGCGTATGTTTCAATATGCACGTTATGCTTTGTTTTTAAAGTAGCTTTCAACATTGAGTAAATACTCCACATTGTAGATGATCGCCACGTCTGTGATAAATCTAAAAAATAAGATATCAACACCGTCTCCGAAAAACTGCTTGCGCCCTTTGTAAGTCTACAGTTTCAGATATTTCTCGCGAGACTTCTCAGGTAGGAAACTTAATTCTGCATTAATAACTTGTTGTTTTAACTCTTCCGGTGTTAAAATACTGTGCTCGTCGCTAGTTTCACTCATATTTTACGATTATTTTAATATTTTTTAACTTATTCAACTCTTTACGCCAGCCACGTTTTATTCCCGCTCTTTTATTTAAATTAAGGCGTGTTCGGAAATAGCACCCATGATATTTTATGCAAAATCGCATTTTGCTCTCTGATTTCAGGCAGCAAAACCTACATATTTGAGCTACTGAAGTGAAAAGGTTATTTAATTAAGTATAAAAACACTTCAATAGATCCTAACACCTTGAATAAGAGCTCTAAAGACTTACTTTAAACGTTATTTTGTAGCTTGTAACTGCCTTCAAATGTATGTGAAGTTTCATTACTATCCTGTTAGAAATTATCATGAAATTCAGTTCTCCACGTTCACAGTCACAATGCGTGCGGAGTTTTTTGGCCACCTATAAATCTGTATGTGGATATATAAACTAAATGATATATCAATAATTAGTTGCTTAGTTCAGTACTGTAAAATTTCAGCGTAGTACATGCAATAATTAACGAGATAATAAAATAAGTCAAGTGGAAGGAAGTGAAAGACCGCGGTAACCCGGCCATGTTTAGGTGGTTACAAAAAAGCGATCGCGTAATACATTATGTTATCTTCTAAAATGTTTAGTTTAATACACCTTACAAGTTCGGTACAGACGCGTACACTTTTAAATATATGTATAACAATATTAGCGTGACTGGTAATTAGTGACCGATACTTAAACACATAATTGTACTCATGATAATAAACAACTTTTACTATGGGACCAAACCTGAAATCATGAAAAAAAAAATCTGCTGCTCCCTACATTTATGCTCGCATTGTTCGTCAAAATGTAGGGACCAGCTGATTTTTTTTTCACGATTTCAGGTTTGGTCCCATAGTAAAAGTTGTTTGTTATCATGAGCACAATCATGTGTTTAAGTATCGGTCACTAATTACCAGTCACCCTATATATCTGCACTATGAAAACATTATTCTTATTATCTTTCGGCTACTTATCAGATAGGTGTCTATTTATGTGCAAAATTGCATGTACTTACCAAGAATCGTCGATAACACGTCCTTTGGCACACCAAAGGACGTGTACCCCTTGCCCTTGGCCCACACGTCCCGCGTCACAACGCGGGACGTGTGGGCCAAGGGCAAGGGGTACTTCATTGTTTGCATAGCGCACTAAACTTGACCCTTAGATAATTCGTCTTGTAGAGTACGTGTGCGCTTCCGCTCTCTATTTTTGCAAATATTTATCGAGTGCTTGACGTGTGTCGGGCATGCCACCGTCCGGGTGAGTCCATCAGATATATTATCTCTGGTTGTTCTCGTCTGGCTAACGGCGAGTACTTGCACAGGCATAACCAAGTGGCCAGGATTATTCACCAGCAACTTGCTTTGAAATACAAACTTGTGGACTCTGAGGTACCGTATTACAAGTATGTGCCCGACCCAGTTCTCGAAAATGACCATGTCACGTTATACTGGGATCGGTCTATCATCACTGACAGGACTATTGTCGCCAATCAGCCTGAAATACAGGGTGATTGGAAGCTGGGTGCGAAGCTTTAAGGCGAAGATAGTACAGACAATTTAGAACCATTTAAGCCACGGTTATCTTAGACGAAGTCTTACTATTTTTTTTAACCTAATTTTTATGTTTTTTTTTTGAATATTCCCGAAATTTTAACTAAACTGCTTGTTTATGGCCAAATTGAATGATAAATGAATTAATTTTTATTTAATTTAATTAAAGTAATGAGTAAGCAATCTAGCAAAACAAGTTTTAGGCTTCTTTGTCGTTAGACATTTTGTTTACAGACATTTAAACTTCACAAAAAATTAAAAAAAATCATAAATACTTTTTGTAAACCTTATGTAAAAAAAAAACGGAGGGTGCTATTTTTGTTCAAACTTTTTTGAAAACATGCTTGATAATCACTCTTTCTTTTGAGGTATCATTTACACGGATATTTTACAAATTATTGAAATTAGGACCTACAAACCAATTTTAAGGAGAAATTTTAAATTTTAGGCAGACTAATTAAAACAATTTTTTTGCTTAAAAATTACTTTATGTGTTCGAAATGATAACTTAGTTCAATTCTAGGAATTTTTTGCACATGCAAAATGAGGGGATAATCTAAACAATGACCGCCGCGCGCGGTGCGGTGGCATTTCCAGGTAGAACGCCCAATGAATAGAAAATAGCGATAAGTACGTTGGTTTTTACAGCAAAATGATCTTAGTTACTAAGATAACAAAGTTGTGATTTCTTAGGCAGGGTCAGTCAGTCTGTGTTGAAGCCGTTACATCTTTTACTTATTGTTATTACAATCAGTCAAATTCACGTCAAACTACAGCTGCCCTTGTGAGTGGACGTTGTGTTGATGCACAATTAACCGTGTTCAGTCGTAGCCCTTTGCGTTCCTGCACGTGTTGTTTGCGTTAGTTTTGAACATTTTTGTTCCACCGTGTCCAGTCGTAGCCTCAAGCTCCTGCACGTGTTGATTTTTGAGTTAAATGTTTTGAGTTGACATTTAGTGCGCTCCTACGCCGTTTTTATTAATAGTTAAGTGGCTATGGCTGCATTTTCCAATCAGGAATATGCGGATATCGTATTTATGTATGGCAGAGCAGACGGCAATGGATCCTTGGCGCGACGGCTGTATCAAGAGCGCTATCCGAATCGCAGGGTACCGAATGTGAGAGTGTTTTACAATACTTATCGTCGACTTGCCCAAGATGGGTTTCACCGCGTGGAACCTGGAGTCAACCCGAGCAGACACGGACGTGACGTCGAAGAAGACATTTTGGCAGCATTTCAAGCGGATCCTACTACCAGTACCAGAGCAGTAGCTCAAAATCTAAACATTTCACAATGGAAGGTGTGGCATACAATGCACCAAAATGACAAATATCCGTTCCATGGCAGGGGTGTGCAAGGTCTGGAAGAGCAAGATACCCAAAGAAGAATACAGTTCTGTCGTTTCCTGCTCAACAGCGACATCGAACATGCGTGCTTCCTGAAATCAATCTTGTGGCCGGATGAAAGCCAATTTTCTAGGGAGGGTATTACAACCTTTCATAACCTCCATGAATGGGCCGACAAAGACAACAATCCACATTTTAAGAAGCAGGTGTCATTTCAGAGGAAATTTTCTGTCAATGTATGGGCTGGAGTAATTGGCAGGACGTTGATTGGGCCCCACTTCTTACCGGATACTTTGAATGGGGAAAATTATCAAGTCGATTTACCAGTGCTGATAGAGAAAACCGGTGTCCCGATATTTGAAAGAGACCGAACAGTCATCTTTCAGCAAGACGACTGTCCAGCGCATTGGACGTTAAATGTAAAGGAACATTTAAATAATTGCTGCCCTGACAGCTGGATTGGCAGAGATGGACCTATCCCTTGGCCCGCTCGCTCACCAGATCTGACCCCGCTGGACTTTTTTGTGTGGGGCCGAGCCAAAGAACTGGTGTATACAAATGTTGAAATAAACACGAGAGAAGAATTGATAGAGAGAATTAATGCAGCGTTTGAAACTATGAAGCTGGAGATGATGTTGAAAAATAACAACAACAGAAGTGAGAAGACGGAGCCGTGCTTGTATTAGGAATCACGGCAGACATTTTGAACATGAAAAATAAATAATTTAAATTCAAATGTTGTTTTAGTCTGCCTAAAATTAAAAAAAAAATCCTCAAATTGGTTTGTAGGTCCTAATTTAACCCGGCGCCAATGACGCTGGGTCATATTGACCCGAGGTGGTTTCAAACGGCCATATTTTATATTTTACGTGCTTTGTGATTTTGAACGTTCTAGTAGCTGGAGATACAATACCCCTCCACCCGCACCGCTCATGAACTCAGTGCTATGCCGCCTGTGCAGGAAGATACACCTGTGTCAAGCAAAAACGGGTAAATATGACCCAACGTCATCAATGGCGTACTGTTTTCGTGACATATTTTATTAGTATTATTTTTTGTGGGTATTGATAATTTTTCTTGTTTTATTTTAGGAATTTGGCAAATATGTCTTTCACAAACCGCTCTGAAAGAATATTGGAGATCTTAGAGGAATCGCACTCCAACATTGAAATGATTCGGACGACGAAGACGAAAATCACGTATCAGAATGCAGCCAAAGTAGCGGGTCGGCCCAATATGCAAGTAACACAAATGTACACTTAAAGTCATCAATGAGACAGATAAAAACACGTCATTTTCTGAAGAGCTTGGGACTTGAGCCTCATTCAGAACCATTTGCAGGAACGAAAAACCCGTGTGAATTGGCCTCGGCAATTGCGCAAAAGAAACGCAGATTTCAAGGGGGCACCCTCTGAAGAACCTCCCCGGAAGGTTTCTGGAGCACATAGGAGATGTCAGGTGTGTCCTTCAAGAAAGGATAAGAAAACTAGCCACACTTGCAATGCTTGCCAGATATACATATGCCCTGATCATTGCATCCCATGCTGCGAAAATTGTAGCAGTTCCATGGCTAGTTATGAGGAAGCTGTAGACTTATTATAAAGTATAATTCAAGTTCCTAAGTGCGTATAAGATCTCTGTTACTAAATAAGATTTTTGTTTTGTTATTTTAGTAAGTTTCCTTTAGGAAAATTTAAGTAATAACTCAAGTTGTGTTTTCAAAGTTGATTTTGCATATGTTCTGAAAAAAGTTAATAAAAGTTGATTTTGTGAATATATTGGCATTTTTGTTATTTTACCCAGTAAATAATAACACAAACTAATACACGAATAATTAAAACAGGCTGTTATCATTATATAAAATTTTGAAAAGTGCTGATAAATTTCGGGTCACCATGACCCGATGTCATAGTCCGCGTAATTATTTTCACGTCATTGGCGCCGGGTCAAATAATTTGTAAGATATCTGCGTAAATAATACCTCAAAAGAAAGAGCGATTATCAAGCATGTTTTCAAAAAGGTTTGAACAAAAATAGCACCCTCCGTTTTTTTTTACATAAGGTTTACAAAAAGTATTTATGAATTTTAAAATTTTTTTGTGAACATGTGTCTGTAAACAAAATGTCTAACGACAAAGAAGCCTAAAACTTGTTTTGCTAGATTGCTTACTCATTACTTTAATTAAATAAAATAAAACTTAATTCATTTATCATTTAATTTAGCCATAAACAAGCAGTTTAGTTAAAATTTTGGGAATATTCGAAAAAAAACATAAAAATTAGGTTAAAAAAAATAGTAAGACTTCGTCTAAGATAACCATGGCTTAAATGGTTCTAAATTGTCTGTACTATCTTCGCCTTAAAGCTTTGCACCCAGCTTCCAATCACCCTGTAGTGGTGATAGATCGATTAGCGCGCCGCGCAATGATTATCGATGTTACCATTCCACATGACGAGAACCTCGTGAATGCTGAGAAAGAGAAACAAACAAAATATCTCGACTTAGCACACGAGGTTGTTGACATGTGGAATGTGACCTCGGCTGTCATTGTGCCGATTGTCTTAACGGCCAATGGCCTGATGGCCGAAAGCCTCAACCAACATCTCTCGAGGCTGTCGTTAGGCAGTTGGATCAAGAGCCCGATTCAGAAGGCAGTACTCCTCGATACGGCTCGTATTGTGAGGAGGTTTCTGTCTCTGCAGCCCTAACCACCGGTAGCTTGGACCCTGCTCCCGATACCGGCGAACCTCTATTTTTTAAAATAATTTTAAATGTTTTTTTTTATATCTTTTTATTAGAAATATTTAAAAATGTAAATAGATAAGAAAGAAAGTAAAACGAAATTAGAATCAGTAATACGACTGCTTAAGTTAGATAGTATAATCCCAAATGTCAAGATTTTATGAAATAGTCATTCAATAGGATTAATTGATCTTTAGAGAGTTGTATTGATGACAATAATTCTGTAAATACATATCTGTTACGGACGCGAAACATATTTTTATCAACATATAACCTACTCCTGACCTGCAAATTGCAAAAAACGTAAGAAAATTTGAATTTCGCGGTCTACCCTGGGCGTTACTTACCCCATAAGTATACTATTATAAAATAAAACTTGTTTGATCACTAAAATATTGTAGACAGTCGAAGGGCGAGTTTTTGAGTTTCAGGCCTTCAGGGCGCAAACGGAAACTTTAGGGACTAAAATGAAAACCAGTTTAATTTTTAAGGTTGTCATACTAAGAAATAACAGCCGCACGGATCGATCGATCAGGTTAAGCTACGCTTGCCGCGGTTGGTCTGTGGATGGGTGACCATCTTTACATTAGCAAGACCCCTCCGTGCCTCGGAAAGCACGTTAGCCGTTGGTCCCAGCTGTCATTCGTGTATTTTTGACAGTCGTTACGGGTCGTCAGAAGCCAGAAAGTCTTACCAAGGGGTATCGTATTACCCAGTAACTGGGTTGTGGAGGTCAGATAGGCGTCGCTCCATGTAAAATACTGGTATTCAGCTGCATCCGGTTTGACTGGAAGCCGACCCCAATATAGTTTTGAGAAAAGGCTAGGCAGATGATGACATAATAGAATATCGGCCCTTCCTTCCGTTGCGACTTGCACTGCAGGCATTCAAATAAAATAAAATAATTTTCAAAAATAGTGTTCATGTTATTAATTTAATTAATTACTATTCTCATTTTCTTCTTCGTGTCGTTTTCTTAACTGTAGGTTTTTTAAATACTTCTTCATCATCCTTTTTCTGAAAGTCTTCATCTGTAACAAAATGAATTACATACAATGAAGCTATCAAGAGTATTGTACATTCTATCTACTCTATTTATCTGAAAGTTGTATTCGTTTACCAGAGTCATCCGAAGCGTTCGCTGACGTTTTGTTGTTCCTCGTCGCCGCTCTACGATTCGACTTCCTCACACTTTGTGGAGTCTTTTCGTTGCTCGGCGGCTCATTCTGCTAAAAAGTACATGATTTTAAATATATTTATGAACTTTGTTTAACTGAGAAATTCCTACTGCAGTTACTGAAGTAGGATGGTGAGATGCGGAAATTTCGTACCAATAAAACCTTAAGTTTTGACAAAAGTAGACTTCACAAACAGGAACTTAGGAACTACTTTACCTCATCTGGGCTAGAAGAGGATCGCCTTCTATTCCGCCTAGCCGCAGGTTTGCGGCGCGGTGTGGCTCGCACGGGCTCGTTCCTCCGCGACGGGGAGGCACTCGCGGCGCCGCCTTCACTATTCTCTTCTGTGTTACCTTCCTCACCGTCTCGAACGGCGAAACATTCTTCTATCTTGTCCCCTAACTCCGTGACAAGAGTCTGTTAAAGTTTTTTTTTTGTTAATATTACACGATTTAAATAATATCTTTTATATTTTATCACAAAAACTTCGATTAGTGTTTCTTTTCGACCTACCTTAATTTCATTTTTGGCCATTTTAGATGTGTTATTCATTATAGTGTTAAAGCAGTCCATGACTCCATTACAGTGCAGTTTATCTTTGTAACAGTCGAGGTTCTCGATGAGCTTGCGTAGAGACCTCTCGTTGTACGTGAATAGGGACAGGCAGTAAGCAAGGTCGCGCCACTGTCGCTCTTCTGTCGACAGCTTGAATCTTTGGCACAGCTTCTCTACTAAGGCTTCCATTTGACGGTCTTTTTGTATGAGCGATGTTATATACCTAGAATGAGAAAAAAATATTTTGTAGAAGGCTGGTTAAGGGAGAAGCGCTGAGGAAGCCCGCGAAATTCAAATTTTCTTACGATTTTTGCAATTTGCAGCTCAGTGTCTGGGTGTATGTTCATTAAACTGTAACAAATATTGTATTTACAGAACTATAATCATTAGAATCGGTAATACAACTGCATAAGTTAGTATAATTCTAAAATGTTAAGATTTATGAAATAGTTATTCAGTAGGATTACTTGGTCTTAGATAGCTGTATTGATGACTTTAATGATTACAATTTTGTAAATACATATTATTTGTTACGGTCGCGAATGATATTTTCATCAACATAATTAATAATTGTTTTGTTTTTTCTGGTAGATGTAAGTACTAACACTAGTTTCTAAGTTGTGTGTTGTACTAAGCAAATGGACCTTGTCTGAATTAAAAGGATTTTATTTTATTATTATTTTATAATAACCTAATACTGACCTGCAAATTACAAAAAACGTAAGAAAATTTGAATTTTGCGGGCCACCCTGGCGCTTTCGCCTTAAACGAAAGCCGCTGAGAATCTTTTAATGACTAATTATCTCTAGTCACTCCTACTGCCATCACCTTTGAAGCACTTGTAACATTATTACTTCAACTTGAACATCATACTGAACAAGTAATACTCACTTCATAATAACTCTGTATTGTTCTTCAGCGACGTTCAACTCGGGGTCGCTGAGCCTCGATATAATGTCTGGCATGACGTTATACAGCGCGTTGCCTTTCTGCGACAGTTGTTTGAAAAATAGCTTTGTCATGGAAGCGACTCGCGCATCTTTGTCCGCACAACACAGCGCCATGTCGGCAATCTGCCCTTTCACTCGAACCATCTCGTGGAGAACCAAGAACGAGAGCATTTTAACTGCGCATTGTCGGACTTCTAATTCTTCGTCACTTAGTCTAAAATGTTATAATATTGTTATAGATAGGTGTTAGTAAGTTTAAGATTTTTAAGGCCAGTTTCAGTGACCTAATAGCAATAATCTACAAGGTAACAAATAAAAAATAACAGTATTTGTATTATTCAGGCCCCAGTATAGTTCTTTAAACGTGTAAAAGAATTTTGATATTTGTATGAGATAGAAATGCTTTGCGGGAGTTTGATTCCTGAGAAATTAGATAAAGGGCCAGTTACCAGAGCAGATTAATACAAGACTTTCAACAACAGTATTCATACTCACATGTGATAAATATGATGAGTCCAGGGTTGTGTAAGATTGGGGAATCGCAAGGTAAGGTCGGCGAAAGCGATAGTCAAGTTGGTCCTCAGAGACACATTCTTGGACTTTTTGAGGACCGTTACCATCAACTGAAGACCGTCTTCGCAAACCGCGTTGGAAACCAACATAAACCTACAATTTAAAACAAAGCAGTCATATTAAACGACGGAACACGAGATTAGATGGTGTCAAACATCAACTGAATATGACGGACCAACCAGTAGCAGCATCAAAATAACTACTTCTCTCTCTCTCTTTTACTCTTTACACGCGTTGTCTACATCTCTTTATCTACTTTCCTATCGCAGGTATGCTGGAAGAGATTTCTTTAGAAATAAGCATCACCTTTGTACGTATTTTTCTGTTCCTTTCTTCTTGTCTGTTTATGTGTGTACATAAACTGTTAAATAAATAAATACTTCTATGGGAACTGGCCTGCTCATCACTGGTATGAAAAAGGTGGTGGATTACAGTGGGACCATTACAGGTGGTAGATTATGCTATGCTACGATATCTCGCTCGCACACTATACTCGTCCTGTTCGCTCACATTACCTAGTGAAGCTGAGCGCGGCGGCGGCCTGCAGTGGCGGCGTGGCGCGCGCGGGGTTGGACAGTAGCCAGCGCAGCAGCGGCACGTAGCGCGCCAGGCTAGTGCCGGCGCCCACGATGTCTCGCTCGCACACTCCGCGCACGTATTCTGCGTCGGCGTCGTCGGCTACAGCGCCTTCGAGACCTGCCTCGTCCTCTGTCATTGTTGTGTTCGCCTGTTCGCACGAATATTGAATTATTTAGAATAAGGCGATAATAGCAACAAGAGCTAGACTCCTAGCGAACGAACTGGCTAATAATTATCTATATCCTACGGAAGTATTAAACCAAAATCGAGATCGAGCTTATATCTCATATTTTCGCTTCGCTCTGCAGTTCCATCGAAAAACCTCACCATATATGATAAATATCATTTGATGACATGTTAAAAGAAAAGCTATTTAATAAAGACATCCTTCATAAGAACATGCCCGTACCGAGGGTCCCTTGTTGGAGGTGACGCTCGCAGACCGCTGCTGCCGCGAGGAGGCGCTGGCGTTGCTGATGTTCATGAGCGTCTGTCGGCGCAGGTCGTCCATGCGCCCGCGTTTACCCGGCGTCGCGAACGCGCCCGCTTTCTTCTTGCGTTTCTCTTCCACCTTGCGTTCTTCGCGGACCTGATGACAACAAATCCTTGAATTGTGATGAAATGTTGAAAAGCATTCTTATGAAATAGTTTTTTTTTCGTATGTTCTTGTAAGACTACGACATTTTAGAATGAAGAAGTATTTTTAGTGTTTAGCGTGAAAAAGTAGTAAGAACTTACATTTTTTTTAGTCTGTTTAAAAGCAGATAATTACCTGATTCCTCCTCCTGAGCTCGCTGTACACATTTATATCAAGGTATATGAGCTGCTGTAGCGCCACTTGTCCCAGCACGAACACGAAGCGAGTCAACAGCTCCACAGGCAGGCTGACCTCCTCCTCATTGCCGCTATCATTCACCATAGTCTCTTCAACCCTTTTGTACATTTCCGCAAGAATCTTCCCACATACAACTTCAGGAGTATCACAGATCGCGTAAATGAGATCTATAGAGTTAGCAGCGAAGGCAGTGAATCTATCGAACTTAGAGAACGTTTCCATCAGACTGTCGCAAACAGATGTGAAAATCGCGTGTTCGACGGGATATCTTTGAATTTTTTTCGTTAATGGTAGCAAGAGTTGAACGCTCAAGTTCCTCGAGTTGTAATCTGCAGTTAGCCCGTGCGATTGAATTACGTCAAGGTTCGCGACTGCTACGGAGGGTTTCGCCTTAGCGACCATCACCAGAAGTGAGAGTGCGGCGTAGCTGTCCATGTCCGTCGTTCCATCAATTTTCTTAAGGAACATCTCCCAAAAAATCTGTGAATGAAAATAATAAGTTTTTATTTGACACCAGAGTGCTGTGCTACCCAAACATAAACACCCCATTGGTTTGAAAAGTCCAGTTGATGAAACTAGCAATATTATTGAACTGGTACTAGTAGAGTATATAATATATCCCCGGCGATATGACACATCGAGCTCTGAAATAGACTGTCACGTGAGTGACAGAGACTACACTCTGCAAAGCCGAACTTTTTTTAAACTCAGTGGCTGGTTTATGGCTTTATGTTTCCATTAGCTTCTGCCCGTGACTTCGCCCGCGTGAAATTTCTTGTTCCCCGACCCAGCCCGTCGCATCGCATTGCCCGCCCGCGCTATTACTTCGTTTTCGCTTAGCGTTCTTTCTGACTTTTTCTTTTTGCTCGACACCTCCTAGCGTGATGTTAAATTGCCCAAGTATAACCTTCATTAAGGATTGGGCTATCAAATGCAAAAAGATTTTTTTCAAATCCGACTCATGGTTCCAGAAATTAGCGCGTTCAAACAAACATAAATACAAACTCTTCAACTTTATTATTAGTAGTAGTATATAGGTAGAAGATTAAATATGTATGTGCATACCTGTATAATAGCCGGACTGATGTCTCCCTTGTTTACCCACTTGTCCACAAGATGTTCGAGGGCGAGCGAGCTGCCGCGGTCGATGTGCGTCATCAGCGTCACCAGCTTCTTAGCGATGGCGAAGCACCGCGCACGCTCGGCCTTCGTGTCGCACTCCAGGTACATATCGCGGTAAGCACGCTCCACCGCCTCGCGTTTCTCCTGAATATTTTCAAGTGGATGATGTAAAATTAAAGACTTTATAATTAACCGCTACCAAAAATTAAAACTAACAAGAGAATATTAAAAAAAAAAACGGGACATGTGCGACTAGGACTCGCGCCCTGGGGTTCCGTCTCAAAGCTGCGGCTTCACTCATGTGTCGCGGCCTATGAATTTTCACACGACTTCGAAGCTTGATTATTTACAGCTCCAAGGGACTGTAGATCTAAGTATTTGTCTTGACAGACAGATAGACAAGAAAGTGAGACTATAAGGGATCCGTATTTTCCTTTTGAGGTACGGAACCAAACTCTGTTGCTATTTATTTGACAAACATCCACTAAACAAGCTTACCTGGTCCGGCGACCACACAAGCAGCAACATATTCGCGACGCCCATTTTCGCAGACTCAATATTAAAATGATGCGCCGTCGTAAAGAAATCTATCGCCTCGCTGACGTCACCGGCTTGCTTTGACATCAGCAAGGAGTTTATAAGCGGCACCGCTTCGGAGACCATGCGACTGAAGTGAACGGATTCTTGAAGAAAGGCTACAATATTTTCTTTTTCTTCTAATCGTTTGTACATGGCAAGTTCTTGTTCACATTGCTGTGTTAGAGATGTGGTTCGGTCTGGTATTATGAATATGTTGCGAAGTAACGCTACGAAGTATGCAATCTGTAATGGGTTGATAAGTAATTTAATTTTTATATAGTTAGATAGAATACTCTTTATGTACATAAGTACATCGAACTTTTAAAAGTTACATATGGTGTTACAACGGGTAGCCTTATAGAGGAAAGCAATCTCATAGTTTTACAGACAACCTTTGGATGGACTTGATAAAGAAGGAGAAACAATATGCAGATTGTCCATGGTGTACTATTTACATAATATATTATACAATACATATCTATTTGGATACATAGTTTTTATGCATTAAGTATTTGCAGAGCAGAAGAGCTGCTACAAACATTTGTTTCTGTAGTTCTTACCTGGTCACTTTTCTCCATATCACATCGAAGTAATTTAGCATCAGGGTACTGTCTCTCAGTGTGTTTTACAACAAGGTATGCCTTGTAATAGTTCTTCTCACGTAAATGTTTGCGGATCGCGTCATACAAGTTTTCCAGCGACGCTTGGGATAATTCTGGCTCATCTTGTGTGAGTATATCAATTCCTTTTTTTATAGTAGTAATGACGTCACTCTCTATACTCTCCCACTGTTTTACCAACTCAGGATCGGGACCCGGATTCAACTTCTTTTGTAGATCTTCTAAGATTTCTGTTTCAGTTTTTAATTGTTCTTCAAGCACTTCTAGTTTCAATTGTGCAGAAAAAGGATTGCATTCCAAGAATATCTAGAAAGTAATGTGAATATTAAATAGAGAGAAAAACAGTACGAAAAATATAGATTTGTGGTATTTGTGTATTTGATTGTCTAAACGTAAGGCATTTAAATTTAAATTAATTTAATTATTAAATTAATTAATTTAATTAACGTATTTAAATTTGATTTTGTATGTCCTATAGCCTGACGTCGGTCCATGAGAATTAGCGCCATTTCAGATTGTTCTTTTTCTTTAATGTCATTGGCTGTAGCAGTATTGAAGGTCTATGGTCTAGTGGCAGTGTATCCTACACTATGTCGTTCGATGGGTTAACGTACTTTTATGGTAAGAAACTCAAGTTAGGTTGAGGAAAACGGCAGACGATTAATTTGTAACTATACCTTAAGTAGTTGTATGGCGGCTTTCCTGACGAGCGCAGCCTTGTCCCTGAGGCGTCCGATGGATCGCTCAAGTACAGTGCGCTGCCGACTAACCGGCACACAGTTCTCTCTCTGAAGTCGACACCAGAACTGAAGCACCTGTTTCAATGTTACATTCGTTTAAGTACCGGAATATGCGTAAGACTCTAAAACCTGGTATACACGGTGCGATTTAATTACCTGTGGCATACCATAAGTTGACGCACAATAGAAGTTACACTGTTGCACCGTCTAAACAGTGTTTAGACGAAGCAAGTCATTTGTTGCTTAAATATTATTGTATGCTACAGACAAGAATGTTGCATCGTGTAAATGGGGCATAAAGGACTCTACTTCCCGCATTTTCCAATGGATGGTGCCATCAAACAATCAAAAACAAAAATGTCACTGTGTGTGGGTGTTACTATAGGTACACCTCTGCCTAACCCTTCGGGGAAATAAGGCGTGATGTTATGTTTATGTCACTGTCATCAGTTCCATCGTGTCACGATAATACGTTAGCCATAACAAAAACCCATACATGTTGTTGGAAAACAGACCCAGATGGCGTTTCATCGAACAAAAATTTGTCCATTGCGACGATCAGTATCGAGAAAAACGACGCGAAGAGGATGTGAACAGTTATCAATGACTATCAGTCACGAACGGAACGTGGGCACACACGATACAGTCACTAAACGACTAATAGGCAGTCATAGGTGTAGACAAGTACCTTAAGACCAAGAGACCTTATTGGTATGTTCTTCAGAAAGGTCAGGTGCGTAGTACTCCCAACCGGCGCCACGGCGTACGTGTATGACCAGATGTATGAACGTAAACGAAGCAAAAGGAGTATGTAAGGATCGTAGCAGGTGGCGTTCTGTAGTTTCTGCCTACCCTCGTGGGAAAAATGCGTGAATTTGTGTTGTTAGTTTATGTTGGTTATGTTTTTGTGTTTAATGTTTTAGTTTATAAATTAAAGTCACATTTCGTGTCAGGGTGTGTGACGGTGTTTTTCTTTTAAACTACGTAACTGATTTTGATGCGGTTTTCACCATCATTTAGAGAAATTATTCCAGGTTATATATTTACCTATATTATTTTATATGCATACAGTTTTAATACAGGTTAATGTTTGTTTTGTACCATTAAACCAGAAATTCAATTCAATTTATTCAAGAACAATTCACATTGTGTTTGAAATCATAAATAAATAAAATCACGTTCATTAAAATTATAAAACCAACACATTCATAACACAATAAATTATAAAAAAATAACAAAAAATTAAAATCAATAACATTAAAATTTAAACATTCAGTACAATTAAAAATTGAATAACATTACTACATACTAATATTACCCAGTCACACATTAACTAGATACTTATCAAATTGTTAAAACGTGGTTATGTCATCGTCTATCGAATACAAATGGTTTGTATTGGTTGTTTATGTGTATTGTAATTAATTACCATAAAACTTACATATAATAAAGAAATCTCGATGTTTTGTCAAGTCGTAAGAACCGTGCGAAGCGGGGCGGGTCGCTAGTGTATGTATGTCGTACCTTGTGTCGCACATACGCGGACAAGTCGTGCAGGTGCTCATGCAGGTCGTCGAGGAAGTCATCGCGCTGTATGCGCTGCGCGTCCGTCAGGCCCTCGCCGCGCAGCTCCACGCTCAGCACCTCGCACATCATGCCCAGCACGCTGATGCGGAGCGTGTACGACTAAAATAGTTTAATCAATTTTATCATTTAGATGCGCAATAATTATTATGATTAACTTTTTCAGAAACGGTATACTGATTAATAAAGAACTGAAAATCGAAATAGGCCGCGCTGTTATCAGAATTAGAGAAATTTCAACATTACTGCCTAGGTAATAAAGTTTACAATCGCAATGAAGTTACTTGAGGGTGCGGGCTCCGAGCGTAAGTTTTAGCGACCTGTAGCCAAAACATAGGTATGTATGAAATAGGACCAAATATACCTCATCACTCTCCAGATATGGCTGTATGGTTGCAATAGCGTTGGTCATCTCTTTGGGCAGTTCCTTAGTGAGCTCCAGTAGGAATGCGCCACAGTTCCTCGCAGCTCCCTGCTCGGTGCCAGCACCGGCATTGTCATCCTCGGATGATGCTAATGCTTCTGCTATTTCACGCACCTAAAAATATTAATTGTGACTTGTTATTAAAATCAATGACATTCAATTTAGCCACCATGATAATTATGCATGATTAAAAAAAAATGGAATGTAATACCATTTGTGGTCCAAATGTTCCAAGTGCAAATTCTTTAGTCAATTGCACTACTCCTGCACATATTGGCGATACTGCATGTTCCACCATTTGTAGGATCTGAAATAAAGATAATGTAACAATGACAACACATCTACACTATGACTATACAACTGGCATGTTTGATAATGAGCCGAACAAACACAATATGTGAGTGTGAACTTATAGGTTCAAACCATGTCACTGTGGAGATTTATTCTTACTCTAAAGTGGCTTATACACTGTGGCTGAAAGTCAGTTATGTACTTATATTGTTACGAAAATGTTATATTATATTACCTGAACCAACTTTATTAGACAGGAGGTGCCATGGTTGTATTTCTTGATCAGCACACCAAGGACTTGAAACACTGTCTCTCGGACAGATTTGTTCTTTATTATTTGTTCTTCTAATGCCTTATAGCAGGGTTCAGCAACCATTCTGGAAATAAGTTAAAGAACCTATTTGCGATTGACCAAAATGAATTAAATTTAACTGCAAATTTAAATTAGATAAACTGAGACTATTCCATCAGCTGCAATTATGAATCATAACTATTATGAAGATGCAAAACTAGAGAAATTACAATCCAGCAGGCGAATTAAATTAATAGTCTAATCTTTTTTCTTATTGATATAATATAACACACTTCGTGACTACCCTATGAACTAACTTACGAAACAAAGTTATCTTCAGCCAAGGGCGGGTCCCACAGCTTAGACAAGGGTTGCTGAAGCACCAAGTTGAGTGTTATCAAGGCAGCCTGTTTGTCCGACTCGGACCAACCACAGAACTCTTCATCTTCTGTTGCCTTTTTGCCCTTTTTGCCCAATGTTAGCTTTGTAGAGTTCTGTTAGAAATAGTAAATATTAGCAGACAGGAACTTTTTCAGTGTTGTAATATTAGGTACTATCTTTGTCTAAAACTGCATGCCCCTCCACGGCTTGTTGCATACACTTTTCAAATGTTTTTATAGAAATTTTAGTGGAGGGGCATGCAGTTTTAGAGTAGAAGATCTCTACTGATGACCTTATTATAACAGTTTATTATTTATTTAAACTTTTCACACTCAAAAAAGTACAAAGGCAGACTTAATGCCTTCAACCAAGCCAGTCAACCAAGGGTGGTGAACAGATTAGATGGCAGGTGCTCTGTTTGAGAGGAACAATGCTAAAAAAAAACTATTAAAACTATATAGTAATGAATTAGGTACAAATAGAAAAGGTACACAAGTACATAAATAGGTTATAGACAGTGATCGGAATAGGTAGTGCTAATTTACCTAAACTTCGAGAAGGAAGTAACATAGAGTGGATAATACCTCCTTTAAAATCCTGGAATAATTTTAATGACGTTTAAATCCTGGGATTTAAAAACCACGAATTATTTATAGGACTTTATTTGTAGTTACAAATTATTGATTTGAAAAATCATAACATTTTTTAGGGTTACACACACACACACATATTTATATCTGTAATTTTTATGGTGTACATAGTAAAGAGTATTCTATCTATAAATAAATTCCAATAAATAATTCGTGATTTTTTAAATCCGGGATTTAAACGTAATTAAAATTACTTCAGGATTTAAAGGAGGTATTATCCACTCTATGTTCCTTCCTTCCTCGAAGTTTAGGCAAATTAGCACTACCTATTCCTATCACTGGTTATAAACTTATAATACACGTACATACATATTTACTATAACATATATGTATATTATATATACATATATACAAATTCAAGAGGTAGAGGTTTTGAGATGACTACGCTATTTATTTTGAAAATAACTCAGCAATCTCTACTTAAATGCATACCGACTGGTAGCCATCCTGATATCAAGAGGTAGCGAATTCCAACGAAGAATGGACTGAATATGAAAGGAAGAATGAACAAAGTCAGAAGTATGAAAAGGACAGAGTACGAGAAGATTGATAGAAGAATGCAGATTCTTAGCGTGTGAAGAACATAGATATTGGAAGTGAGACACAAGATAAGAAGGAGGAGTGGGAGAGTTCAAAACTTTTATTTTTAAGTTATTTTTTCTAATATGAATAAATCTAAATAACTTCAAAGGTAGGCCTATGAAACACAAGGCAAGCTATTTGCCAGTTAAATGCCAGAAATCCATAACCCAGGCAGGGGAAAAATGCAATAAATCACAATAAATCTGCCAGATCTGGCAACCCTGGTCAACATATTTCTGTAATACAGGGTCAAATCAAATTAGCTAGCAAAACTCCGCAGACATAATGGGTATCAATATCTTAAAATGATGACTCAAAAAAAGACTATTGTTTTTTTTTCGAGGTCAACGACCATACTTGGTGCAGTTACTAGAAATATCAATTAAAAACCAGTTTTTTTTTGTGTAAACTTCGCAGAAGTGATGGATAATTTAAACACAATAAAACAAAAAAAAACACATTTTCTCAAAAATCATACTTCAAATAACTACACTACCCGAGTGGTCATTGTCCTCAAAAAAAAATGTCATCAAACCATTTTTTTTTCTTTCATCATGTTTAGATGTTGATGAATGATGCCTGCCACGTCTGCAGAGTTTCGGTAACTAATTTAATTGGACTTTGTATAGTTGATTGATTCAGTATTCTTATAAAATAACATGTTCTACTCACATCAGCAGCAAGTTTAGTGTCCTTAGTCTTCATAATTTGAGTGAACAGATACATCATCATTTTTAAAATATTCAAATTTTTGGTTCTGACCTCAGAATCTATCTCTTGCTCTTGTACTATATTTTCTAGGTGGTTGCAGAGACTTTTGCTCGCTCGTATAATGTGTTCAAAACCTGAAAAGTTGTTTATAAAGGTTGTTAAGTGTTTGTTTGCTGATATTTGATAACAAATAAAATGAAGTTGTGTATAATGTTTTGACTAAGTGTTAAGATCAGTTTACCTTTGTTTACAACGTTCCATTCGAGTTTGTTTCCATGAACTATAATGGAAAAGTAAGTATCAAAGTGTTCCAATATGTATTCCACTCCTTCAGCATTAAAAGCTCGTGCGGCATCTATAAATTCAAGGAAGCTTTATTAGTTCTTATCGAGTATCTACAGATAAGTAAATTTATACTAATATAATATAAAGCTGAAGAGTTCATTTGTTATTTTGTTTGAATGCGCTAATCTGGAACTAAGTCGGATTTGAAAACTTCTTTATGCATTTGTAAGTATAATTTTTGAGGAGGGTTGGAACCACTGTACATTAACACCCGTCGCTTTTTTATAGTAGCAATTTTTTTTGGATACAATAGACTCTTTTTAGTGTATATTAACATCACGTTAAGAACCCTAAGAGCTGAGGTAAAAGAAGAAAAGTCAGAAAGAACGCTAAGTGAAAACGAAGTAATAGTGCGGGAGGACGATGCGATGCTTTAGGTAGGATATATTTTATGTTAAAACAAGAAATTTCAAGCGAACGAAGTCGCAAGCAGAAGCTAGTCGATTTATAAACAGACACTCTACCTTGTAATTTGGACAAAAGTACGCGGGGTTGTACGACGTCTTCAACATGATATTGTCCTGCGTGAGATTCTAATAATTCGTCCTTCTGCAGTGGTATAGCAAATTCAAAATGGCTCATTTTGTATCAGAGCAATAATTCTTTCTCCATTCGAAGAAATAACTGAGGTTAATGAATAAAAGTTTTATTTCCACAACAATCAAGCGACGGCGGCAAGCGGTTTGTACTTTGTACGTTTATTTTTGAAATTTGACATATGATAGACATGAGACATCGCCAGCTCCGACTGGCACCGACTGTCAAACTGGCAGACTGGCAAAATTCTGCAACAATTAGAAAAAGAACGAATGATTGACTTGGACTCGATGAATTATGAACGAAACACTCAAATCCCTTTGTGAACTTTGCATACTGCTGATTTTATTTATTTATTTTTAATTACCTTTTTGACCTGATTGTCCCGGCTTTGTAATTCAATAAGACCGGCCTCATACAGTCGGATTTCCGTTTTGGAATTCTGTTTCGGAATATCGATTCAGAATTTCTGAACGCATCAAATTAATACAAAATCAAGGATCTAATTCCATAGTATTAATTTCTCCGTTCAGAATTTCCGAAACGGAATTCCGACTGTATGTGGCCGGCCTAAGAGTGGTCTAGATTAATCGTGTAATGCTAGATTTACTCGAAATATCCAAACATTTTGAATGTCTAAATAAAATCGAAAGCAGATTTAAAGATTCTAGATTGATCGTCTAAGATCCTTCTAAAGCTTGGATCTCTAGGCGATGTCCGCCTACATAAAGACCGCAGTGACGACCGCTTTTAGTCTGTGTGTGGGTTTTCTTCAGATGATTTCATCCCATTACAAAATAAATAATAACAACACCGTATCTTTTATCCTGTATTTATCTTATAATATTTTTGAAAGATGGTAATATTTTTGACACGTTGCTTACATGTCATTTGACGTTTGACTTTCGGTCGCCAGCGCACAAGCCAGGCCAGCTGAAGTGGTGGCATAATATCGAGCTATCTGCCTATCCTTGTATTTTTGCTACACGTAGTTCGTGCTAAGTTATAGTAAATTTAAGATCAATATTAAATAAACAATCATGTCGGGCAAAGCAAATAAAGCTTTCACGAAAGAGGAAGAATTACTGCTTCAAGATTTCAGCCGGAATGTGTCGACGAAATCTTCTGCCCTATTTTACGGGAATGCTTTCATCGTATCTGCAATTCCCATATGTGAGTATTACCTTAATATTGTTCCGACATTGCTAAGTTGTTAAAACCTACAGTTTTATTCATAAATATTAGGTCACGGTGTAGTGAAAGTACCGTTCGATTTTTCATGTGTGTCACTGTTGCAGGGTTGTTCTGGAGGGTGCATGCTCTGGAGGTGAGCTCGTCCTTGGCGTGGTTCGCAATGGTAACGACAGCGAGCACCTGGCTGCTGGCCCTGGCCTACAGGAACACCAAGTTCCAGCTGAAGCACCGTGTGGCGGTGCGCAGAGAAGACGCCGTCGCACGCGAGATGGCTCGCAAGCTGGCTGATGACAAGAAAATGAGCAGGAAGGAGAAGGACGAGAGGTAATCTGATCACTTCTGTTATTGTTTAGGAAGGTACTGAGACTCTTTAGTTAGAAGTCATGATGACCATAAGTTCTTTTTTGAATCCTCAGCTTGTATTGACTGATTTAGCAGATACTTTCCAGTGGTATAATAATACTTATTTTTACTAAATAACATCAACCCAGGTACAATATGTTAATGAAGATACATTGATCTGATCACCTTTAGATTTTCTATTCTGGTTAGAATGTAATGAGCATAATAGTAAATCACTGTAAATTATTAGACTTTTTAATTTCATAATAAGATGGCGATCATAGGGTGAATACTGAATGCCAACCATGGTTGTCTCTCCTATATTATTATTATCTTTATATGAGTTCAGCTTGCTTACCAAGTGTACTGATTATAAAATAAATTTGTATAATAATTTACTAACTATAAGTAACTTACTTTGTCAGAATCATATTTACAAGCTCTGAAACTGAAGATGAAGAGTTTCTGGGAAACATCTTACTAATCAAAACTACATATTTCTTTTTCAGGATCCTATGGAAAAAGAATGAAGTGGCTGACTACGAGGCTACCACCTACTCCATCTTTTACAACAACGCTCTGTTTCTGACCATCGTCATCCTCAGCAGCTTCTACCTCCTGCGCTCGTTCACACCCACTGTGTATCCTTTAACAAACAACATACAACTCCAAACCTGATGAGTATGATGAACATCACCATGTTTTAACATTAACTTACTTTTGCAGAGGACATAAGTTCAGCTGTGGATTATTTGCCACTAATTCATTGTTTTAATACAGTATTTTGATTTAGACATTTTAAAGTGGTGGTTAACAAATAAAGTTGGTCTTGAAACTTAATTGTGTGTAGTGGTAGTGGTGATAATACTGAAATGAATCTGTTAATTATTTAACAGTGAGATATGACATCAAGGTATGTTAGATACCTTGGTTGCCATAAGAATGTTTCAAATTCATTTCTGATGTTTATATTATGTGTTTTGTCCAAAAAGACTCCTTAACTCTTTGATCACAGTAACTACATTGTGTCCCTCTCGGCTGCCTCAGGACTCCTAGCCCTGCTCTCCACCGGAACCAAGTAATGAACTGCCTGTGAATAGTGTTGCCAACAGAACAAAATTGACTACATCTAGTTTTGTCTGAAGAACTGAAAGTGGCAACATTGTGAGTGAGTGAATTGTTACAAAAGTTAAGCATGACTGCTTCTGTTTTGATGAGGCATGTGTACTAAACTTTGCAGTTATTTATTTATGTGTTTACATTGAATAAATATAGAATAATTTTATAATTTAAATATAATAAAATAACCGAAAACAGTCTTTAGTTTTATTTACAAATTTGCATAAGGAAAACTTACAATTATATGGTTTTTCTCTATTCTTAGTAGTAAGTTATTCTAACAGCTGTTCTTCATATTCTTCAGGGTGGGTTTAGTATAGTTTAAAATCACAAACAGCTTTCGTTCCACACAAAGTTCATAAAAATCTTTTCACATAGTCCATAATGTGACATACATATCAGTTGCTACCACTGCTGTATCAGCACATGCGAGTTTAGACATTGAATGAAGAAAGTAGTAATTTGTTCACTATGCATTACATAATCATTTATCTAGTACACACTAGAACATAATTGCTTGCACATATTGGGGTATAAAACTAATGTAACCGGTTCCTTCATTAAACTAATAATCTGGTCATTTTGAAATAATTTAATTAATTAAATTGTATCATTCTGTGGGCTATTTGAAATATGCGCAAGAGTGCTTTACGCAGCAGTGGGAACGTGTCGTCACAAATATAATATTCGTAGGTGTGTCACAGATTGCCGGTTGGCAAGTGACAATGGCGTCGCGCTGCAAATCCCAGTGTTCGCTTTGGAACTTGTGGTTTGTCAGGGGCTCAGTACATCATGCCGACGTGCAACGGCTCCGTGCGCTGGAAGTACACGTTGGGGTTGCTGCTGAAGGTGGGCTCCACGCTCGTGTACACGCTGCCCTCCTCCCCACGCACCATCACGCCTGCACACAACACGCTACAATCAGTATGGCTTAGCTCAGGTGCCTGCAGCACAGCTAACTGTAATAAGTGTAGTATTGTATACGAGGACCTGAATCCGGGATATGACATGATAAAAACCGTCAACTTGACAGTGATCACTGAGAAAATAATCATAACCAACCGAACTATTAAATCTTGTTTGTCAGTCAAAACATAGGTTTGAAGTGAGAGTGCAATTAATTACAAGCGAGTCTAGGTATAGGAGTAGTTACCTGGCGGCAGCAAGTAAGGATAGGGCGGGTAATTGTAGTGATAGTTTAGCATAAGGGGGTGCATGGTGTAGTGCGGCGGAGTGTACAGGACGCGTGAGTGCGGGTGCGGCGAATTCGCGAACAGGCCTCCGTACGGATCTGCGAAAAGAACGTCGCGATCTGCGGTCATTCTGTGCGTGGAAGCGCTAGTCCTCACTAGTAGCGCACTTTAGATACTTAACTAACCGGCTGGCTGAGCGGGCGGCTCCTTACGGTCCAGCACGGGGGGTGGCACGGGCACCGGCGCCGCCGCCGACACCATGCCGTACTTGACCGGCTTGAAGTGGAAGAACGAGGGCGAGTAGCCGGAGCCGCCGGCTCCCAACGAGCTGAGGCCCTCGTCGCGGTCCGCGTCCCAGCGGCCCTCGCGGCCCAGCGCCGCTAGGCGCCGGCCCTTCGGCGCGAACATGAGCGCGAACACCACCGCGCAGGTGGCGAGTAGGCCCGCCGCCACGCACGCGTCTCGGTGCCGTTCGGGCGCGCCCAGCGCCGCCGCCACCCAGCACACCCACACGGCGGCAGTGGCGCCCCCTGCGCCCGCGATGTGCGTCGCCTCGCGGTAGTTGTCGCGGATGCCGCGTGACCGCAGCGCCACGCCGCACACCACGGCGATCAGGAAGGCGGCGTAGCACAGCGACAGCAGCATGTCTGACATTTGCACGTCGCACCGGCCGCCGCCGCTTAGCACTCGTGGTGGAGAGCCGCCGAGCCACTGTGCACCGATCGCTACTTGTATCATTACAGCGAAAAACAATAGGAGTCCTTGGTACGCTGCAGGTAAATATACTCCACCATTCAAACTAAGCAAAAAAACACACTTCACTAGGAGTGAAGCGAATACGATTACATACGCGACACCCGTTCCGAATCGGACTGCACCACATGTGAACGCAGTCGGCGTGGTTGCAAACAATGCAGCCGTAGCGGCGCACGAGAACAACCCGAACAGTAGCGTCTGTCCAAGAAGCAGGTGGCGATGGCTCGGCGCCTTGCGACTCGCTCCCCATATCACAAACGCTTCAAATCCGCCAAGGGTCACCATACTAACACAAGCGAGAGCTAAAATAGGGACTGCCCAAGACTCTGGTCTCAGTGCGCCCAAAATTTGCGGGGCCGGTGCTAATACGATGGTCAAATTCGGTTGTGGTTCCGGTGTGACAGTTGTAGATGTCGAAGGTGGCGGTGGCGATGAAAGTCGTTTCGGTATAACGAAGTATTCAGTGCTCATTTCCAGTCGATGAGCTTCAGTGCGCGCGGGGCGGCGCGGGGGAGGGACCGGCTCCGGCGTCTCCTCTTCCTCAACGGAGAGGTTCTGTTCCTCGTAGTCCTGCTCGTAGACGTCGTCATATTCATTCTCGACGTAGTGGTGTGCGGAGGGGGCGTTGCGCGGCGAGTACGCGGCTGGCACGCGCGGCGCGAGGCGGTCTCCGAAGCGCGCCGCGTGCGTCCCCGCGAGCGTCGCCAGCGCCGCCGCGACGAGCAGCGCGCGCACCGCTCCGCTTGCCATCAGGCCGCCGGGGCCCTCAGCTGCCCGAGTCTCGCTGTAGACACATCCGCTCTCGTCCTATTATCTCTGCAACAGATAAATGCGGCGTCAGTCACACAGCGATGTACCTATCCGTCTCAACTCGAGTCGCGACGTTTCGACTCTGAGATAACCAAACAAAGAATCTCCCGGCCAAACCGGTTCGACAGTCGCCTTGCACCTCCTAGGAGCCCTAACTTAACCGATTTAGTATTCTTTGTCGTTTTATTTTAGGTCGTTAAGATTGAAAAAGCCGACGTAGGTAACATTCTGAATGCTCACTTGCATATAGGTACAGGGAGAACGTGATCACGAATGTCTAGGCCCTTATTAGGTTATGTTCTGTTTTAGTTGAAAGCAAAGCAACTTGTACGCTTTTTATTATTTTTCAAAATAATTTTTGCATTATGTGTTGGACATTCATTATATTTCTGTCAACCTTTTCAACCAAGCTTATATACGTAGGTACCATTTTACTAAGAAAGGGCTCAAACGAAAAAACATTTAAAACGGCATCATGGTCGCGTGTTTATTTTTAGTATTGACCTTATACATATAAACATACCTATATTAGGTACGCCTGCCTGCCCCGAAAGGGTAGGCGTAATTCGAGCCTTTTCTGGAAGAACATCGTAAGCGACAATTTGCACTTTTTACAGGAAAGGGTTTTTTCTTTCCTAATTAACGATGTTGTCATTTACGATGATAATTTCTTACAACAATAAAGTCGTGTACCTAAATTTAAAATAAAATTTAAGAGTAATCGCGACAAGATGTAAAACTGTCTAAAAAATAGATTTGTGATTTTTGGCGCTTACGATGTTTTTACTGGAAAGGCTCGATATATTATGATGTATTTACAAAAAAGAAAGAATTTACAAAAAAAAAACCTAGGTAGGTACGTACTAAGTAGGTATCCTATACGAGGCGAGGTGCTAAAATTTCCGACCTCGCTTCGCTTGTTCTAGCATCCTACATTCTCATTGTCGACAAAGTTACTTCTATTTCTGTATGACTCGACAAACGAAATCTTAAGCTGTAAGCTGCTGTTCTGTAAGCTTTCTGCATACTTAAGTCGACAAAGTTAGTCCTATTCTGTAAGAATGGATAAAAGCAAACCTATTATATTTGTATACTTAGGTACTGAGCATTATCATGTGCCATAGTAAAGTCTTAAGAGGGCTATCACATTTTGTCACCTCTCTCGCTCACACAGGACCAAATTTTTAAGAATGTTAAATGAAAATATACTTTTTTGAAAAATGTGATCAATGGGCTCCCTACTAAATAATATTAATTTAATAGGTAATTATTAAAAACACATTTTTATTGCGGCATTTATTTAAATCATCTCAAAAACAGATCATAATACTTATTGAGCTAAGTTTATTAGATAACACAATAGAAATGTGTTTTTAATAATTACCTATTAAATTAATATTATTTAGTAGGGAGCCCAGTGATCACATTTTTCAAAAAATCATCTTTTCATTTAACATTCTTAAAAAATTGATCCTGTGTGAGCGAGAGGGGTGATAAAATGTGACAACGCTCTTAACTGTCACTGGGAGCTCGTCTTTAAGTACGCTAGCGAAAGCGTGAATGATAAATTAATGTTGTTGAATTTATCGGTATAATTATGTTAAGCATGAATATCTGTAATCAAAATGGCAAATAAAATGACATAGGTAGGTACAACAACAGACGTAACCAATTAAAAGTTTGCATATAGATGCTCAAACGTTACCATAATATAGCAATAAGTACGTGGGTAACTTAATTCCAAAAAAGTGATGTCGTGGTCAGATCTTAGAATTGATTATTTCATAAAGTGTTCGACCATTTCATGAAATAGAACATCGACCACTGGTCACACCATCGATCGTAAAAAGTTAGATTATCCACCGGTAGATGCGTTGATGTCGCTTTGTTTTTGTTGTGCATTTATTCCTACTCGAATAATTCCTATTTTAGGGTCCTAAAAATGCTAAATAGCTAAGTAACTGTGATCAACTTGGATATAGCGCTCGCCGACAGCTGGCCTCTAAAAAAGACTTGACTTCACTTTACACGACTAAGTCTGAAAAGAAGACTAGAGTTTCCAGTCTTTAGTAGGTAATAAGACTCAGTCGTTATACTTTTTTAAAAGGACTCGCGCCTAAGTCTTGCTTGTTAATCAATACAGCTCAAGCTCTAAGGTTAAAATGCGATGGAAATCTGATTGGGTAGTTTGTATTTTATAAACCCTGTATAATAAATAGTCTCGAAATTAAAACAATGAAGTAGGTATATGATCAGACTTTTATTGTAACAGTTATTTTAGTTTTAAATTAAATTATTATTAAAAAAATTACACAATGTTCATCCATGACGATAGGCACATTGATGCCCTAATGAAGATCACGAAAATAGGAAGCTAGTATAGGTATTAAGTAGCTACGTTTTTCTTCGCCACAAGGATTTGTAATACCTAGTTGTATTATTTATTTTGTCAGTTTCATCATGTTCATCTGTGAGGAAAACTTCACGCACGAGACTCCCGAGGCATTAAACTTTGACGTTTTAAACGATATTATGAAGACTACAGGGGAAAAACCAGGAATGTCAGTAAAAAGTAAAAAATGAATTAATGATACCATCTATCGGCATTCGTGTGTACTGTGAGCCTGCCTTCAGCATGAAACCTTCGCGAATTGTTTGATTGGCTGATAAGACAAACACTGGTTTAATTTAAATAGAATAGTTTTGAAAATAACAGGTTAGGAAAATGGTTTTTTATATAGAATCATTCCTAGTATTACGTTGATAATGTGACGTGCTTCCTATAAGCTATTAAATAATAATACGGTGCTCCTGTGTGTCTGATTTATACGTTCACCATACACACCTCTTAACGAGTCAGCTCACACATTATACGTAGAGGTCTGCCGTGGTATCCCGGCAGATCATTATAGTACCCAAACCTTAGCAAAAATTTGAGATGCAACAATCGTCGACGTCAAAGTTATAGCCAGCTATTTGGTTACACGATGTTTGGACTTCGCAAGAATCGTGAACGTCCGCGCACAAATTTGCAAAACTACTAATCTGCCACAACCTAAGAAAGAGGATTTATTATTTGGATTCTAGATAATTCTAAATAAATGTTCTAGATTCTAGAACATTATTTTGTGATCAAAAATTAGCAATAATAATGAACGTCATTGATATTCATTGCACTTGCACTTTGTGTGACTCTGATAAGGTTGTTATATTTTACCTTATTTTTTAGTTTAGTATTGAAACATATAATTATCCTGATAAAATGAAAACAAAAGCAATTTAGATAAAAAAATATAGACTTTCATTAGTTTTATTTTGAGTTTATGTAAATTAACTTGCAATCGACATTCCTTGTTTTTCCCCTGTAGTTTCCCAATCTATATTACTATACTCTATGCCTGTAGTCTTCATATAGGGGAAAGGTGTACAAGATGATCCGTTGAGGTGAGATGATCCTTTTCAATTGCAACGAAAGTACCAGCGACATCTAGTTGTTTTCATTGGTAAAACGTAGTTCCCGATATTCCCACGCTTCAGTCAATCGCAGTGGCTTCGTGAGTGACAAAGAAATTTTTTGTGAAAAAAAATAAAAATTACATGTCGTTATTCTAAGGTAAGGCTGACTTTAAGTTTATGTCAGGGCCCTAATTCACTATGACCACTTAGTGATTCCTTACTTCGAAATCACGTCAATTCCTTAGCTAATTACGACATCTGCTAATAACGTATTCTCTTTGACACAATGAACGAAACCGCGCGAAATGAACGCGATGTTGGCGTGGTTTGAACTGTCAAAATACCACGCTTGGGAACCGTACGGAATCGTCAGTTTACAGTTAAAAGTTTTAAAAATTTGAAGATTATGTTGTGTTCTGTGTTTGTGTCGGGTGTATTTCAGCATAATTTATATTGTAAAATGTAAGAAATAATTGTTTTTCATATATATATACACCAGGGACATTGAAATATCATGCTTTATAAGAACTTTATATAATATTGTCGAAAATGCTTTCTATGTGACCACACTAATATTAAATACCTTGGTTTCATTCACTTTGCTAAACATTTTCCATATTTTATAGAAAAGATTCCAAAGTAACTAGTAAAAACTTGTCTATAAATAGTGTAGGTGGCAAATGATAATACTTATGATTCTTCCCTTCAATCACGAAATGATCCAATCCAGTTATTCGTGGTCCAGTAATATATTATTTCGAAATCTACAAGAACCCTCAAAACAAATAAAATGTACATCTAAACAAAATCACTCTGACAACTCTAGAAAACATATGCAAGTACCTACGTTCAAAAATTTTAACACTGCTGTCAAATATTATCATTGTATGTTTTTGTTAATTTTCCAATAGATTTAAAAACCTAAAATTAAGTTTTTAATGTCATAAATAATATTAAAATATAATAAAAAACGATACTGTAGGCATTATTGATGTTCAAAATGGAACATTTGCAATTACTAGTTTTAGGATCAAATACTGCCGAACAAAATATCAAAACGCACGCGTGATTTCATAATGTGCTATAGACAATTTGTCTTGGACCATACAGAATATGACATTTCGATTCCTTGCCGTTACATGGTTTTCAACAAGACACGGTACTGACGTGATTTGCACGTGGTAAGATATAAGCGGGGAATAATAATTACCATACAGAATTGGGGCCCTGATGTGTTCAAGGTAGTCTATTGTAAAGGCTTTTGTATTAGTACCTTTGTTTATTGCTCTATTTAGTTTTTTTAATGGCATGGTAACAGTTGCGAACTTATAGATTATATTATCGAACATTGAATAGAAAAGTTGATGTTGGGGCGAGATGATTATGTTACTGGTGTACAAGATGATCAGTGCGGATCGTCTTGTACACCATCTTTATGTTAATAGATTATGTATTTTTTCTAACAAGTAGGTATGACTTAACTAAATAGCCTGCATTATGGACAAAATAGTAGTAGACTTGTATTCGACACGTCGATTCTAACTACTACGCCATACAAAAATTATTTAGAGGAAGAAAGAAATAAAAAAACCGAAAAAGAAAATGGAAAAATACAAAAAGAACACAATGTAAAAAAAACGCATCCTAAAAAGAAACAGAAAGGGAAAGGAGTAGGCAAAGGAATGTCAAATAAAAGGAAGAAACCTGATATTGTGACAGACTCATCCGAAGAAGAAGACGCAGAATGTCTATTCTGCACAGAAACATTTTCCAAAGATAACAGGGCCGAGGGATGGATAAAATGTTGTTTATGCCAAAGATGGGGTCATGAAGCTTGTGCAGGGATAGATAGCGATGATCCTGATGAATTCACATGTGATTTGTGTACAACAACTCCAGGAAAGCGACGTTTAGATATATAAAAGATTTATTACTTGAGTTTAATTTTGATTGTTTAATTGGTAAATATAATTAAAGATATGTTATTTTTTTTAATTACTATTAGGAAACGCTGATGTTATTTTTTTCTAATTCTACCTATTTTTTGAGTTTCATTTTGATTGTTTAATTGGTAAAGATTAAAGATGTTGTTTGATGTTGAAAATTATAAGATGTTGTTTCTTTTTAAATAAATAAATTACTCTGTGATAAGTTATTTGTATTTAATTATACTAAAACCCAGGATATTCACAAAATAGGGGCAACATGATCCCCAGGATCATCTTGCCCCTACCGTAGGAATCATCTTGGACACCGGGGTGTACAAGATGATTCTTTGGTAGGGTTTTGAAAAATGTGAATTAGAATAATAATAGATCTAAAAAAATTACATTTTAAGTGTGACAACAGGTAGACAGATAAATTTACTAAAAATAAACGCTTTTTCATCTGCATTAAGTTAAATATCGTTTAAACTACAAGCATTCTCCCTTAAGTGAATCATCTCGTACACCCTTCCCCTACTTAGTCAATTTTAGATGGCCATTTCATGAAACACAACCATTTTATGAAATTACTGAACACTTCATGAAATTATCAATCTGGCCACGACATTTACAATATACTGGCTGTTGCCCGCGACTTCGCCCGCGCGGATGTCAATACTTCCCTATTTAAATCGAATTAGTTACTCCCCGTAACATCAGCCGATATATTCTGTAAACATCACACCGTGAGCACTTAGGTGAAGTGAGTTTGAAGTGAGCTCAATTCCTAGTAGAGTAAGGTGGGATGACAGTTCACATCACGCTCACTTCACCTAAATTTTCACGGTGGGATCTTTACAGAATAGCACCACAGCTATCTGCCAGTGAAAGTCCCGTCAAAATAATTAGTCCAGCCGTTTCGGATATTAGCCGGAACAAACAGACAGACAACATTAAAAAAATTGCTTCTTTGTTATAAGTACCTACCTACCGTATATACTTTTTTACGCATTTAGTAAAAAGTAGTTATTTTGACATTACAAACAGACACTTCAATTTTATTTATTTGTATAGATGATCGACCACTAATCTGCTACTTTGGCCAAAATCCACACAAAGTTCCGCAAGTACCTCGCGTCTATATCGCCATCTATTATTTACCGAAGGAATACGACATTCGGTTGTGTGGTCGCGACACGGCGGGCAGTTCAACCATTTGTCTCGATTTGGGCCAAAGTCATGCCCTAGAGTCAAAGTAACCCGCCATGATGGTACGTCCAGGTCATCCAAGTAGGAGGTAAGTTGAAGTTGAAGCTAGGTTCTGAACTGAACAGATTTAGCCTATGCCAATGATATTATATAAATAAAGAGGTAGATATCGCACTAGCTAGCGTAAATTGTTGCAAATTCAGACAATTGTTGTAATTTGATTCGGTCGTCTAATAGGTAGCAGCGAGCGAAACGAAGCGTGTCAAGCGCAACACACTACAGATAGTTATCTCTTTCTGTATCATACGTTCTGTATTATCTATCGCAGTCGTAGTTGAAAACTAATACAGGTACACCTATACTAAGTATATAAGTACATTTGTAATAACAACGCAACGATATCTGAACGCCGCTCAGTATGAACGTAGCGTATCTTTCATATATATCATTGGCATAAGCTGAAACTTCAGACGCTAATTCGTGTTATATAAAAAGCTCAAAGTAAACAATAACATGATCTGGAACTACAATAACAGTATTATCTATCTCCTAACATGTACCCTAAGAAAATAAATCCACGGTGACCGCAATTCGTCTCCGCGATAGCTTCAATATAAAATATGCATCTCTCCTTACAAGGAAGACTCTATTCAACCGTGAGATTACGTAGACAGCTTCACGGACCGGATCGTGACTTTAAACTTATTATCCGAATCAAAGTACACTGAACAACGTATTGTAGGCAGATTTGGTGCGAAAGTAACGGTGTGTGGACTCGGCTCTCGGCCCATCCGACAATCGTAGGAGCAAACGATCTGCAGCCAACGGGACTGAGTAGTGTTATCTTAAATCACCTCCAAATCTCCGCGTAAGCCGTATCCAATGATCGCCTTAGACTTTGTTTCATTTACCCAGTCTCAAAGAGAATATAGTGGTTATATCGTCGTTGCCCAGTCTGAACGTGCCGCTAGCGCTTTCGTAATCGATCGATCTATCTCCTCAATAAATACAGATAGTCATCTAGCGCATTAGACTAAACTTACAACGTCGTAGTGTTTAAAAATAGATGTTTTGATGTTTATAGAAAACACTAGGTACTTAATCTATATAGTTTGTTAGCTCTGCATTGTTCTGTTGTTTAATTAGAGTGTATTATTTACATAATATTTACAGGTACCTAATCACCTACCTAAGCACATTTGAATCAAGTCAGTTCCAACTTCCAAAGTAATTACATCACGAGTGTAACTATTGTAAATTGGCTAAATTGTATCATCGCTGTCCATGGTGACGGTGACAGTGGAAAGTCAAAGTTTTCCTTTGACAGTGCGCAAAGTAGAAACAATGAGACTTAGGGAAACAGAGCGTTGTTCGTGTGCGCCAGCGCGTTGTAAAAGTAACAGCACGAATACTCGGAGTGAAACTCGCCTGAACTGATTGTGTGGCGGAGTCACCAACACTGCTGAGTGGTGCTCGCATCTGCGACGTCACATTCCTCCGTTACAGACAATTATTTAACTGATATTTCACTTGCATCGCTCATTCATGTGATGTGATGAGTGGATGATACAACACATACCTATTGGCTTAACACCTTCTTTAAGTGAGTTGCTAAACTTGGCATTTTGTTTGGTTTTCGCAATTTTATGGAAAATCAATTTTATTTATTTTTATAGACTCGCTATGCCCCGCGACTTCGTTCGCGTGGAAGTCGTAATATAAGTACACAATATATTAAAATAACAGCCACATTCTCGTCACAATTTCATGGGTTTTAACATCTTATAACATCAGCTATCTGCCAGTGAAAGTCAAAGTCGCTCCAGCCGTTTCGGATATTAGCCGGAACAAACAGACAGACAAAAATTAAAAAAAAATGTTTTTTTGTTATAAGTAGGTACCGTTTATACTTTCATATGCATTTAGTAAAAAGCTGATAATTTGACATTACAAAAATACACTTAAATTTTATTTATTCATATCACATCATAATTAGGCGCAAAAACATTTTTTCATTACCAAAATTGTCAGCAAGTTAGACGTAGATAAACGTCACGGTCACCAGAAACCCAACCTAACCCACTTGCTCAGTGCGGCGACTAAAGAGCTCTATTTTGGTCGAGTTCTATGCCGTATGTTCAGCATACAGTGGTGGATTGTGAGTAATCTTGGTTGAAAACTCTTCTCAACATTTTTCATAGAAGTCCGGAGGACATTTCAAGACATAAGTCATTGAAACTTCATGTATGCTCATAAATCGTAAGAAACCGATACGAAATTACAAGTGTGATTAAAACACTTTGTGGAAGTAAAAAACATTTCTGTGTACGTACCTACGACGTATATTTCGATCTAATTGATTGACTAAGTTTATAAAACTTTACTGTAGTTTTTTTATGAATTACAAGCCACGGATAATAATTAACTTGGTTTTTCGCAAGTTTTTCGTGTCATGTCATGAGCACTTTCTGTCTGCAATTACATGAAACGTAATTGTACGGTAACCTTAAATTACAGCATAAGAATTTTGTTACGCACGTATCTGCAATAAATGTGAGTGCATTGTAACGATGTGCAGGCATGAGGCCGGTATCTAACTATCTGTAATTCTGTATACGTTCGGGGTGAAATTGAAGAGCAGAAACCGTTGCAGTTGCTGTGCATGCATACAATGATTGAAATGTTAGTAGATACATATGTAGGTAAATACCCGTTGTATACCTGTGCCTGTCAGTAAAATATGAGTAATGATCTATTGCAGTGATTATCATTAAATAGTACTAGTCAGTCTTCTGCTGAAAATTCGCCGGCGAACACGTTGTGACGAAAGATTGCTGTGATCTTCACGCTTATGGCAAGCTGGGGTGATCACATAGAATTAATATCTCATTTATTTACAGGACTTGATTACAGCCACGACATTGATGAAAAGGTGTGACATGGAGTCTTGGATGTAGCCGGTGAGTCCGACGTGATCTCTGCAGACTATTCAGCAGGTGCGTTAGGAAGAGCCGCTATTACAGAAGCAGTCATTGTTGCTGATAATGATGATGATGATAATTGTGACGACACTTACTTTACGTCTCACGGAAAATGAGGCGTACGTTCTGACGTCAAGACGATGTCACGATCGTCCACGTTGTGCCTGATTTATTAGTCAACGATCTATCGCCGGTGATGAAAAGTTGAGGCGGGCTACATGTGTTTTAATATTATGTTCATTTTAGTGACATTGACTTCGCCAAATTGATGGTATCGTAATGGGGTCGGGAGCATTGGTATGGCCAAACGGAGCATACAGAATTTAAAAAATATTTGTTTATAATTTTCTATAAGTACGCTATGTTACATTAAAATAATATATAATAAAAATTGTTTATTTCTCACCACAAGCCAAAAAATACAAACAGAATTTACACACAAGCAAAATAAACTCATAATCCCCTTATGTATTTAATGGGTGAACTTGTGGACGAAATTTTATTGAAATTGCTTTACTACACTCGAATAAAACAATTTTTTCTCATAAAAATGCAAATTTTGAGGAAACTGCGATTTTTTATATCGACTCATATTATGACAATTGTGTTTTAGCCCTCATAATTTACTAAAGAAAATCTATAATTTTTATAATAATCATGAAAGAGAATAAGGCAAATTTCTTAGTATTTGAGGACCAAAATAGATTTAGCGTGCAGCCGAAATGCGCCAAAATATCTTCTTTGGGACCCATTCCTAAAAATAATGAATGTTCTTCTCGTTTCCTTTTGCATCAATGTTTTTAAGATCCTTGTGCCAAGGAAAATAGGCAGCCTAAAAAGGGAATGTCTATTAACCTTGCTCGACATTACCAGTTACCTGTCGAGTCTGAGTAGTCAAGGTGAGCAGGGCATCCCTTTTTTTTCCGTATTTTGGTTTTGTTTCAGATTCACTGATTTATTATTATTTTAAGATGTTGGAGAGGATAAGGAAAATGGAGTTTGAATTAAGTTCCTTCGGTTTTTATCAACACAATAGTTAATACTTGAGCAGATCTTAAACGGAGTGTTGTGGAAAAGGCTTTCGAGTACAACACTCATCTAATTGAATAGTGCTTTTAGATTACTCGAAGGCTTATAATTCTGTCAACTGAAACTGCTTGTGAAGTTTTAACTGAAGTGGAAGTGTCGGAGCACTCAGCAAATAATGCAATGAATGTTGTTGAACTGTCAAAATGAAACCGATTCCAATTGGTAATGTGTCAATTGCCCCGCAGATCTCCTTAGTCTAGAGACATTTATCTCAACGGCCATGAAGTTGTTAGTGTTGTCATAACAACATCTAAACCCCTGAATTTTTTTAAAGGAGTTCTCCATGGCTGCATTCTGTTTCCCATTTTGTTCAACGCATAATTGTGGAGAGCGAAGTACTTAAGTTTTCGGATGTAGGTAGGTAGTTGTGAAGAGTGGAGTGACAAACCTGCAATAGGTACCTACGTGGATCACCCATAGCATTGAGGAGTGTGACTAAAGGAGGAGGAGGATAGGAGAAGTCGGCAACTGGTAGTTATCTTTCTACCTAATTGTTTCGCTATCTCGTGCAATTCATTGAATCTATAAATTAATGTAGAAGTAGGTAAGATATATTTCAGAGCACAGAATTGAAAACATGTGTCTACTGTGAACACAATATGGTTTTCTCTTTCAAGTATTTCGTGACAGTTCGCTATTAAAAGAGTGCATGCGCACCTAAATACGTTGTGACATCATCGATACCTACTGTGATTGACGCATGTTCGGAACGAAATACTAACCCGCCGACATTTTCGTGATTGCTGTGACCATACTCACGTTTAGTATGGAGCTTGAAAAGAGCGAGTGATGAAGCTCACCAAGTCATACATATATAAAGTAGATAAAGTTGTTCATAATGATGAGTACAATTACCCCTTAAGAGGTTGGCAGTTATTTAAATTACACCTTATATGTGTGTGATGTGAAAATAAATGATAAGAGTGTGGAGCAAGTGAGTTTGTATATTTCAGGAGTCTGTTTATAAGGCATGGAAAGATTGGTAAAGATGTGGAAAGGAGATAAAATGCGGGAAATAAAGTGAATGGTGCTACACATGGGATTGTGACCAACGAGTTGATGTCCAAAAGAAATGTATGCGAATATTATTTCAAATAAAACCTAGAGATAGCTGCAAACCCCACTTTATAAAAGGAAAAATGCTAACTCTGCCCTCCATTTATATATTAGAAATAGCCACTATTGTTAAAAGTAACCTAAAACTGTTTAATTTTGACAAGAATGAGCGTCGCAAAAACAAATTAATCCTACCAGCACCTAGACTACAAATGTACAAAAATAGCCCAGAATACCGATGCATACAAATATACAATAAATTACCTGAAAATATACGGTCCACGGAAACAACATGTGTATTTAAAGCCAGGTTAAAGGCATTGCTGTTAAAAAAATGTTACTACAGTATCCAAGAATTTATGGAAGATAAATTATTGTAAAAATAGACTTCAAATGTGTATCTGTGTGTTAATTATAATATTTTATGTATAAAGCTAAATGGGTGTTTCGCGTATTTCGTGCAAATTCTCAACGATTCTAAATTTCAAATTTATTATCGAATTATTTGGGTTTTGTTTGCAAATATTATTAATATATAACTAATCTTTGAACATTTTGTGATTTATACTTTCTTTTTATTAGTAACGATGAAATTATAATCATTTCTAAAATCGAAGTGAGACGGTAATGAGAACGATAAAGAGGGGAATGATATTGAGCCACTTAGTGAAGGAATAGGTGTGCGAAGGTAATGAAGAAAAACAGAAGGCAATGTTATGCATTTTTTGTATTAAATGAACTACATTCTTGTAGGCATTCAAATTACAATTAAAAATAGGTTGATAATTAACAATCATCAAATACGCCTTTTCTCCTAGGCAGTACCTATATCAAATTGACACGATTATGTTTAATATTTGTAATTATGAGATCAAATTAAGGTATTTCTTGGTAAAAACTAAAAGTAAGGTTTAAAACTTATTAATTTTAACAAAAAGAAAAAACGTTCGTATTTAAATATTTTTAAATCATCTTCACTCGTATCACTGCAATCGTCAATCAATATTTTAGGTTTCTTCTCTCCGTCTTCTTCGCTCACTTCGTCTTTATTTTCTTTGGTATCACCATTTTCACCTTTATACATTATAATGAATTTCTCGAAATCTGTATTATAAGTTTTATTGTTATCTGTTTTCATTTTAGCCAGATTCTTCTTATGGACATAAAACTTTCTGCTATCCCAGTCAGTCACATTAATATTCGATAGTATTTTGACAATCGGTGAATGAGGCCTCTTTAAAGAGTGATTTTCGGAACTGATCGATGGGTCTGAAGGAGTTATTGTAAAGTTTGTGCCATTTATTTCCTGAATGAATTCTGGTGTCGTATTTTCATCGAGAAAACTTTGAAATTGGTCAGTATTAACTTCGTCGCAATATGGTATATCATAGTACCCAACATGTTTACCGTGAGTACAAATAACTTCATTGTTACAGCGAAAACAAGTTTTCTTAAACTGAGTTTAGAGCTCCCAAATGACCAAAGAGCTTGGTGCACCATCATTGTTCCTTTAGCCGCTTGTAGGGTTTTCGGAAAACATCTTGCTATAATGTCATTTCTTGAAACAATACGAATCTCTATTTTTACTCTAGGTCTAAGACAAGCTAAGAATGTGGCCAATGAGTCTACGTCACTGCCAAAACGGATTACTTGGTCTGCTGTTCGTTTTAAAACAGCACCAACACCGTCTGGCGCCCCTTTGCCATGGCCGGCTTCTAAATAGTTCCAGGTAATAGATTTCAGTTGTGGGAACTCACGATAAAGTTGGCTGATCATATAAAAAATAAAACGATTACGATACTGGCTTGTTGGACTGTCGGAAATGAAGTGTACTGTATCAATTTGGGTTGAAATCTCCATCACGTACCCAATGGTAGGTATCAAATGTGCCCAGATAGCTGCAGCATCGTGCTGGGTACACTCGCTGATAGTACAAAAGCTGTATTGTTTTTGAATGCCAACTTCTGGGTCTATCAAGTAGATAACACATGTGTGCAGTGATAACTGCATTCTACTACCACCAAAGTGAAAACTCTGAATTTCTTCGTGATACTTAACGCAGTAGTTCTCACTGAAGTCAACGTGAACCACTGCCTCTTGTGGAGTCAGATTATTTTTAAGTTCTTTGATATTTTTATACTGAGTCCAAATTTTAGTGCAATGTTTCATATAACCCGCAAGGTTTTTTTCTAATTGAAGTATAATATTTCGTGGAAAATCGTATTATGTTTCTTTTTTTGTAACCATTTTTGTTTTCTCCTGATGTTTTACATAATATTTTTCAGAGCAATTACGCCACTCATAATACTTAATTTTTTTGTCATTCTGGAATTCAGCATAATTTAATTTTTTCCATCGACATTTTTCACAGATTCGATTCAAACAATTTTCATCATAAACATCACAACACAAGCTTTCTAGAATACCGGTGCCATTAGATTCCTTTAGTATTTTGTTTGAATTAAGGCATTTTATTAGCAAATCAATATTGATATGGATTTTGCAAGCACACGTATTTCTACTGGACTCTTTTGGGTATAAAACCCAGAATGGGCGATATTTACAAAAAGTTTGATACGTTACCTTGACATTTGTATTATGCATAAACTTTTTATAGAGATTTATCAATGTGTCCGTTAAATATCTTTTTTGCTTTCTTATTTTATTTTTGGTAATATATTCTTTTTTATCAGCCGCGATTCTAGTCACTGCGTCATCGTCAAAGAAATCCAAAATTAGTTGCTTTGTCAAATTTTCATTCTTAACTGTTTTACTGTCTCGTTTATTTCTAACTGTGAATATTTTTGTTTGTGTTAAAAGCTTATATTTCTTAAACTTTTCTTTCTCAGTCATAATAACATCAGAGAACTCTTTCTTGTCTTTCTTTTTCAAGCATTTGTATCCTTCTCCGACACTTCTTGATAAAATTTCACCAAATATTAACCTCTTCTTAATTTCTTCACGACTTTCTGTGTTCACATTTTCTATTAAAAGTTCTACTTTTTGTTCAGTCGAAATATTTTCATTTTTCTTCTTATTTTTAATTACTCTGTACAACATTTTTCTAATAGCATCTTTTTGTTTCTCTTTTTTTTCAATTTCTTGTTTCAAAATACCTATTTCTTTTTTATGTCTGTAGCGTAATTTTCTCAAAAGAACATCCTTTTTAGACACTGTTGACAAGAATTACTATTACCTAAATCATTTTGTGATGTACTAGGCATGGGGCTTGAAGCTCGTCGAGCGAGAGGATCTTGTTTAGCTGGTAGTGCTTCAGTATCGCTATTTGGTGCAGAATTATCTATTAATAATAATTGTTGAATAGCTTTTTCTTTCTTTTTGTTTTCATAATGACGTTTTGAATTAATTCTCCACATTTTTCTCCGATTTCTTAACTGTCTAGGTGTCATATCTTCCGCGCTTTTAATTTTTTTGTTTTCTTTTCTTTTAAGATATCTTACTCTTTCTTTTTCCTCCACCTCTGCGTACTTTTCGGGATCTTTCTTAATTTCTGCATACTTTTTTTGTTTTTGTAGTCGATCGCGCTCCCGCTTCTGCTCTATTGTTTGTTTGGTTTTCTTTGGCATTCTTAATTATATTTATTCTGAAAAGATATAAAAATAACAGTAAATAATCAAAATCAGAAGATTTTTACCCACAAGCTAACTTAAAGCTGTATTAAATAATAAAATCACAAAATAGATTCTAATTACCATCGTTTTAATCTCATCACCATCGCTAAAAGAAACGAGGGTAAACGAACGGAATGAGGAAGAAGGTAATGAGGTTTGAATACCTTGTCCAGGTTTTCTTCAAAAATATCATAATTACAAATCTAATACGTATTCTAAACTTCGAAGGGAATCATTAAAATTGATAAAAAGCTACGTAATAAATGAAATCATACATACTCACTTTCTAATACGGACGATAGGAAAGAGAACGAATCCAGAATAGTCACCTCCCGCGACCCTTAACACGTAAATATTTTTTTTCCACGGGCAAGCGTGCATCTGTTACGACGCGACGTTTGCTGGCAGACTGAGACGTGCGCGGAGCTAAACACGGCAGTAGAGTAGCACAATATAGATTTCTTCTCATAACGAAGGTAATCAGAAAAAAAATTAAAAAATATTTATCAGATATAATTTCAATATATTTAGAAGATACCATTATTTAATTTAGACGTAAACGTTGTGTTTATTAATATACTACATTATTATGGTTATTTTTTTTCTATTTACTTCGTTATATACGGGTAAAAAACAAATGTATTTAGGATAGTAGTAAATGGACACCGAAGGAAATGAGAATAAGTAAAGTTTTTAATTAATAATAAATTAATTACGTTAATTTGTACAGTCAATCTTACATGCATGTAAGCATAACTCTATTACATTTAGTTTTCTATCGAAAGAATATAGAAATTTATTGAATAAATAAAGTTTTTTTTCCTGGACGTGTAATATGCACGAAAAAAAAGAAATACCCAAATATAGGTTGAATATAATATTTAATTGTGAAAGTTTGTACTGTGATAAGTAGTCACTACATGTAATATTATTAGTTTTAAGTTGTCTTGCTGCGCCCTAACAGGGTCATGTACCGACTCACTAGTTTAAGCCTAGCGTGTAACTATGGTTGTGTACATTGTGCATTAAATAAATAAATAAATTTATCCTAACACAAGCACTGGAATCCTTGTATAAATATTTCAGTGCCCGTACCAAGCGCCAGTCCACACCGTACACCGACAGTTTCGACCACAGTTCCTCCCTCCACACACTGTCATAGGCCTTCTCCAAGTTAACGAAAGCACAGTAGACTTTCTTGTGCTTTGCCAGATATTTTTCGGCTATGCACCTTAGGGAGAAGATCTGATCCATACAGCCCATTCCCTCTCTAAATCCTGCCTGCATATTATATTTTCTCCTCTGTCACTCTTATTACTTTATTTATTAAAACCTTCGCATATAGTTTGCCAACAGCACTCAAAATACTAATGCCGCGGTAGTTTTTACACTCCTGCTGAGAGCCTTTTCCCTTATATAGTGGTACGATTATAGCCTTGCATCAATCATCCGGCACACGGCCATATCTCCAACACATATTAAAGATCCGGCACAGCAGACTTGCTATCACCCCGTTACCGCCCTTCAGCATTTCAGCAGACACTCTGTCGTGCCCTGTAGCTTTCCCAACGTTCATCCCTTTCGGCGCTCTTACAATCTCATCTATTTCTATTTCATTCTCTTCATCTACATCGTAGCTTGAGTCTTTAAGACTGGCGTCTGCCCAGTTACCCACTCCTTGCACACTATACTGACAACTAAATAAACTTTCAAAGTATCCCTTCCTGCGTTCCAAGACCTTATATTCTTCGCTTAGTAAACATCCATCTTCTGCTCTTATAACATTCATGCTCAATGTTCCTATCACTCCGCGAGCCAATCTTACCTGTTTCCAGAACAGCTTAACATTGGCCCGGAAGTTTTCAGAGAACTTCCTGTTATTATTTTCTTCCTTTTCTTCCTTCTTCATTTTTACCATCTCTTTCACTTGCGTTTTCATTTCAGAGTACATATTTCTTCTTCACTCAAAAAAAAAATAACCATCATATATCATCTGTCGCATTCGTTGCCTGATTCATCCTATTTTGGGTTTGGGGCTTATACAACACATTAAGCCAGGCCTCTTTTTTCTTCCTCACAACCTCTTTTACTTCACCATCTACCCAAGAATCATTCGTTCTACTACCACATTTCCTCTGCGCCAGACCACATACTTTTGTGGCCACTTGCACCATACAATTTCTCGCTATATCCCATACTTCTCCTAGATTGTAATCATTCGTATCTTCAAATATTTTATCAGTCTTCACTTTTATTTCCCTCTTATATTCCTCTTTTAATTTCAATTCTTGCAGTATTACTACTTCTATTCTCTCTAGAGCAGTCACAGCAACTCGAACTCGGTGACGCCAATCTTTGAACAGACCATCCACCCGACACATAACCACATAATGATCTACTCTCTACTCTATTATCTGTCACTCACACTCTTTAATATTTCATCCACAATCACAAAATCGATCATACTTCTACTGTCTTATCTTGCCTTTCCCACGTATACATGTGAACCTTTCTATGATTAAACATCTAAAACGCTAAACCAAAACTGCTAGGCTTTAGTTGTTGGGTAGGTGTATTAAAGCGAGCGAATTATCATTACCATTCTCTCTATTTTTTCTTCCTCGAACGAAGTTAGACATGACATTAGACGTTAAAAAACCAGGAAAAATAAATTAACGGCAAGTAGGCCTACAATTTATTGCCCTGGAGGTGGATCATTATAATCTATAGAATTTTGGTATCGCAGGCGGGGGACAAACAAAAGTGACCATATTTCAGGCTATTTTGAAGTCAGTTTTTTTTTTGTTTTTTAAAGAATTTGCTTTATTACAAGCTTTTTAGTTTTATAAATATATATATAATTGGAATTGATTCATTCGGTAAGTACTAGCTTTTATTGATATCAATCAATATTGTGGCAATTTTTTTTTTAAACTTCCCCTCCTTTTTTTTTTCAAGCCGTTTAGGCTATAGAGCGTGCCAAAGAAAATAGACATACATACATACTCTCGAAAAACATAACCCTCCTTCTGGGGCAGTTGGGTAAAAACAGGCTTAACGTCTGAATAGAGAAGATGCCTGAGTAATCCAGATAATAAAAAAAATATTAGACACCTATTTTTTGCTTTATCATATTAACAAAAATGACTTAGATAAAAAGCATTAAAGTTGGGGAGTGGGGGCTTGCTACGTCACATCTAAGCATAAAATCTATCAAGGCGTGACGTCATGACACATTTTAACTCAATGTATCGTAATCTTTTGATTACGTAAAAAAATAAAAAATACGTGTCCAATATTCACAGTATTTTATTTTATCTCAAAATGACCACCTCCCTGATTATTAGTGAATCAGATAGAGCTTTTTATTCTAATTGCGAGAGTAAAACTCCCACGAATCCATCTTAACTAGTTTAGGAGATATCCGGGGGTAAAACTTTTTTCCCATATTTTGAAAAAATAATTAAAAAAATATTAAAAAAATTATTTCATCTAAACTTTTACAGTTGCTTTATTTTTTAACTACATTTTAAAAGGTCTTGTTTTTATCTATTTTACGAGTCCTTTATGGCTGCTCTAGACCTCGTAGGAACCGAGAAATCAACGATTTTGTGATTTTCGTTTTTATTTTTTTTTGCCCATGTTCCTCAGTATTAGAATCTGCAATTTACTTTAAAATAGAGGTAATAAGGTAGACTACCAACACAAAAAAAACAACAATTAATTCCGTGGAATCTCGGAAATACTAAAATTTACCCGAACTTACCCGAACCCGGGGTAATTCCCCGCAATTTTTTTAAATTAATTCATTAAACCCCGAGCGGTAACCGGTTACCGCTTGCTATTGTCTTTCTATTGTGTCTCTAATTACGGTACTTGATAGGTTAACATAGGTTACATTTACGAGAACTGCCTTTATTTGTGTTTTTAGTTAACTAACTAATTTGGTCCAGTGATAGGTAATATGGTGCGGGAAGGAGTCCACCCTCGAAAGGCAATCGCTGAAACCCCGTATATACATATTACTCTGGAGGACACGGGGGTGAGGCACTATGGAGCCGTCAAAGACTCATAGTGCCACTTTGCCTTAGCACGGCTTGACCCACCGTGCTGAGGGATGTCACTCCGAGCTCCGATCGGATGACTTAATGCTAGGAGGGCACGAGGGCGCCAACCCTCATGTTGGTCGGCGAGTGGCAAGTGAAGCTACGGATTGCGCCGTAGCCGGTCCTTCACATGCTCCGGAAGAGACCGCAAATACACGAGGAGTACACCGAGACCCAGATCCTCCATTAACCAGATTACAGGCTTTTAATATTTTTATTGAAGAGAGTAAAAAAATAAATGGACGATTGGGTAGGCCAACGGATCTAAGTAAACCCGAGAGGGTATGTTTGATGTCATTAGCTCTTGCAAAACATTTGAATTCTCCGCTTTCCAATGCTCAAGAGGAAAAATTTGCTATGGCTATAGGATTATTTATTTGTAAAGCAGAAAAAAAATTCAAGATTTGTAAAAGCAACTATTCCCATTTCGTGAAAAAGAACAAAGACTGGTTGAACAAATCATTTATAGATGATATTCCTCAAGACTTAGTTCGCTCACGTGTTGATGTTTTTCCTCAAAATTTTACGCAGAGTGCGTTGCATATTGAGGAAGAACAGCATATAACACCTACAGTGAGTGCTAATGACCTTGAGGAACAACATGTAGATACATCATTTACTACTACTCTCAGTCCCTATACAGAAGATAGCAGCAAAAAAAGATTCGAGGAACTTAATCCACGTCAAAAACAAAGAGCCATAAAAAGACTTAAAGCGAAACTGGAAGATGAACTACCTGAAAAATTGACAAAAACGTTTACTAAAACAATTACTGTTGGAGACGAAAAATTAAGTAAAAAAAGTGCACGTGATTTGGAGATAATTATTAATAAGTGTATTGAAACTCCGGACAAACCAACTAAAATACTAACTATGATAAATCAAGAAACTCATCCTTATACTCCAGAAGAAACTCTTGGAATAATGATTGACAGAAGATTAAGCGTCGAAACTTATAAATTTTTACAGCAAGACTCCAAGAAAAGAGGATTTAATCTATATCCACCTTATCATCAAGTAGCGCAAGCCAGACAATCATGCTACCCTTCAGAAGAAATATCTGTTTCAGAAATCGAAGCTTCTGTTACCCTGCAGGGATTACTGGCCCACACACTCCAGCGTATCTTAGATTTAAATGATGAATCTGTAAATCATTACATGGAAAAAGAGAATATCAGCCAATTGGCTTGTACTTTTTATGTTTCTTGGGGATTTGATGGAAGTACTGGGCAATCTGTATACAGACAGGAATTTAGAGAACATTCTGGTGACCCCGATTTTGACGAAAAGTCAATAATTGCTACAACTTTGGTACCATTGAAAATTCAAGAATGCGGAGGCAAAAACAGTTTAATATGGTTAAATCCAGCCCCACAGTCATTTCGTTCTTGTAGGCCTCTTCACATCCAATATAGAAAAGAGACGCAAGAAAGAATACTGTCTGAAAAAGAATATATAGAGGAACAAATAAGGCTTTTGACTCCTATTACAACACTTACATCAAAAGGATTTATTGTCTTCACAAACTGTAATTTAACGCTGAGCTTAATTGATGGAAAAGTTTTTAATATAATAAACAACACGTCTTCCCAATTAAGATGTGCTATTTGCAAACTGACCTCCACGAATTTCAATAACCTAGACCTTGCTTTTTCAATACCAATTACAGAGGAAGCGGCACTGAAAAACGGCATGAGTCCTTTACATGCGTATATAAGATGCCTGGAATTCTTGCTGCACTTGGGATATAAAAATGACCCAAGAGTCAGACAGTGGCGAGTAAAGAAAAATTCTGATCTGGGACAAATTACTGCAGAAAGAAAAAAAGAAATCCAAAACCAAATTAAGGAAAGTATGAGTCTATTGGTAGACGTTGTTAAACCTAATTCAGGCACCTCAAATGACGGCAATACGGCTCGGCGAGTATTCAAAAGTGAACAAAGCCGCCAAACGTTTGCTAATATACTTGGCATTGAAAAATGGCTCGTCGATGACCTAAATGTAATTTTAATAGCCATCAATTCGGGATTACCAATAGACGCAAAAAAATTCGGTACATTTTGTAAAAATGTGGCTTATAAGTATGTAGAGAAATACAACTGGCACCCTATGACTACTACTATACATAAAATCTTAATTCACGGAGAAAAAATTATAGAGAATTCAGCGCTACCCATAGGACTACTCTCTGAACAGGCTGGAGAGTCGAGGAATAAATTTTGGCGTCAGGATAGGGAACATCACAGCCGGAAAGATTCTAGGGTTCATACTATGATGGACTTATTCCACAGGGCGCTTAAGTCATCCGACCCTGTCATATCAGCGATACGGCTAAAACAACGCCTAAGTAACCGAAGGAGAATGCCACTGCCAGAAGCTGTTATAGAAATGTTACAACCGGACAATTCTGAATGTTTAAATGAAGATAACAGTGATGTCGAAGAAGAAACTGCATGTACCCAGAGTGAAGAAAATGAGTTTACAACACTTCTTTACAACGAAGATAGTTTATTTAACGCAGATGATGTTTAAGCACAATTATTTTCAAAACACAAGCCAAAAGAATTCTACTATATTTATAAAGTAAAAAATATAAAAAATACGTCTTAAAAAAATTTGCGGGTAATTACCCCGGGTTCGGATAAGTTCGGGTAAATCTTAGTATTTCCGAGATTCCACGGAATTAATTGTTGTTTTTTTTTTTGTGTTGGTAGTCTACCTTATTACCTCTTTTTTAAAGTAAATTGCAGATTCTAATACTGAGGAACATGGGCAAAAAAAAATAAAAACGAAAATCACAAAATCGCTGATTTCTCGGTTCCTACGAGGTCTAGAGCAGCCATAAAGGACTCGTAAAATAGATAAAAACAAGACCTTTTAAAATGTAGCTAAAAAAATAAAGCAACTGTAAAAGTTTAGATGCAATAATTTTTTTAATATTTTTTTAATTATTTTTTCAAAATATGGGTAAAAAGTTTTACCCCCGGATATCTCCTAAACTAGTTAAAATTGATTCGTGGGAGTTTTACTCTCGCAATTAGAATAAAAAGCTCTATCTGATTCACTAATAATCAGGGAGGTCGTCATTTTGAGATAAAATAAAATACCGATGGACAAAAAGTGTTTAGTCATCATCCTTATTATGTATTATTTATTACTTACTCAAACTCCACAAATGACTAGTTTTATACCTATGAATCTTTGCGTTGGCCGTCTTCTGTTAGAGTTATAGGTAATGTAAGTATGCTCTAAATTATAATGATTTATTACTCCATGAGGGCATTATTTTTCCCTTTATAGAAGCCACATTTTGCGTGTCTCGAGGCTCCAGGCCCATCGGCCATCCCGCAGGATTACAAGGCGAGGTGTCGCGTCGTCGTAAACACTTTGATTTATGTCCGCTGAGGTATTTTGCGGTTGGACATTTATTTTGATTTTCATTGCCCAGAGCCTTTGCGAGAGCTATTACGAGATCGTTTTGCGGACAAGGAAGTCTTAGGAGATATGCTTTTGTTGTACAGAGGTTGTGACCCCATAATATATAATTTCTAACGCAATTTATGTAACTACCTACCAGATGAAGACATGAAGATAATTTACATGCTATGCTGTCCAGTCCTAGGGCCTTACTATTGAGTTACGAATAAGAATGAATGATCACTTTAAGTCACTTCGCTGCGATGAGTTTAACAACCTATCGAGATTAATGCTTTGCGTTCGAATGGCTGGCAGACATAGATAGCTGGTTTTTATATCATTTTGATTTCCTCTCGGTACGTAAATAAAAAGAGCGTGACGAGAAATAATTACATAAGGATGCAGAAGCAATGACATATAGACCGGGGCATCGGGCATAAACGTGATGTCGCTAGCTGGTCCCGTGGTGTGTGTAGTTTTGCAATTACATACATATATCAACTATATTCGATTTTAAAACGTAAGAAAAAAGCGATATGAAGAAGAGTTTATTTATAAGGAAAAGCACATATTTAAGCGTCTATAAATTACATTAATTTGAAGTTGTGTATTTTGGATTGTGCAAAACGAACGACAGCACACCTGGTAAGTGGTTAGTAGGTAGTGGTAGAAAGAGCACAATAAGTATACAGATAATATGTATAGATCGTATTTTATTTATCCTATAAGTGTTGGTACATTCGCTGGGAGAGCTCAGATAAAGAGTAAGAAAAAATTAAGACGACAATGACTTTACACCAAAGTCTGACCTAAGAAATGAAGATGAAGAAATTGACACGGATGACAAAACGAGGACATCATAAAAGTCAATGATAGACAAAATCACCGATAAAGATTTAACTGAAGCTAGGAAACAAGTAGACGGTAAAGCATAAACTAAGTTTATAAGATTACATTAAGTAAGAAGGTATAATGTTTTGCAATTTATGTGTGAACTAGTTAATCGTCTTACATAATGAAATTAGCAAACGACTACCGTAGGTAATATTTTAACATCGAGTTAGCCAATTATATTGAGGGATCTTGATTTAACTACTGTTGCTGAATTAACTACTGTTTAATTGATGGTTGATATCCAGAAACCGTACTACTTTCCTATTCTTGGGTTAGCTCCCTACACAAAGTAGGTACGATTCTGGTCTGATCTCCCTTTATTGATATACTAGCTGTGCCCCGCGACTTCGTTCGCGTGGAAGTCGTAAGATACAAAATATACTATAATAACAGCCACATTTTAATAAAACTCCCTCGTCCCCCGACCCGTCGTGTTGCATCGCCCGCCCGCGCTATTACTTCGTTTTCGCTTAGTGTTCTTTCTGACTTTTTTCTTTTTCCTCGGTTCCTAAGGGTCGTAGCGTGGGGTTCTCATCGGTGTCGAGTCGACGATGAAGTACCTGGGACTCGTCCTCGACAGCCGGTGGAATTTCGTGGAGCATTTCCGACGTTTGGCTCCCAGACTGGAGCGGGCCGGGGCTGCCTTGGGGCGGCTCCTGCCCAATCTGGGGGGTCCAAACGCCTCCTGCCGGAGGCTCTACGCGGGGGTCGTGCGGTCCATGGCCCTTTACGGAGCTCCGGTGTGGGCGCGTTCCGTGAGGCGACGACCGGTACGTCGATTGAACGCGTCCCAGAGGGTCATGGCCATCCGGTTAGCCCGAGGATACCGCACGGTCTCCGGGGAGGCGGCGAACCTCCTTGCCGGATTACCGCCATGGGATCTGGAGGCAAAAGTCCTCGCGCACATGTGGGAGTGGCGCGAGGAGGCAGGACGCCGGGGCGTAACTCTGTTGCCGCGAGAAATCGTGGCACGGCGGACAGAGCTCCGGCAGGATCTCATGGCGGCATGGAGAGTGCGATTGTCGCAACCCAGCGCTGGGCACGCCACAATTGCGGCGATAAGTCCCCTCTTTGAGGAGTGGCTGGAGAGGCGCCACGGCGTCCTCACCTTCCGCCTGACGCAGGTCCTCACCGGACACGGGTGCTTCGGGAGGTACCTGTTCCGGATAAGGCGGGAGGAAACGCCCGGGTGTCACCACTGTGTGGATCGCCCGGAGGACACGGTGGAGCATACGGTGGAGGTCTGCCCGGCTTGGGCGGAGCACCGCCGTGTCCTCGCGGAAGCGATCGGCGGCGGCGATCTCTCGCGTCCGGCCCTGGTCCAGGCCATGGTACGGAGCGAGAGTGCATGGGAAGCCATTACCTCCTTCTGCGAAGCAGTAATGCTCGTGAAGGAGGAGGCGGGACGCGTGAGGGAGAGGCAAGCTTTGCACCCTCACGCCCCTAGTCGCCGCAGAAGACGCCCTGGGCGTCGGGAATTGGCAGCCGATTCCCGGCCACCGTAGGCGCGGGCTTGCGGACGGCGAGCAATGGGTAGCTCGCCGTCCGGTAAGGACCAGGCCCGAGTCGACGGCGCGTCGTGTTCCACGCGCGCCTCAAAGAGATGTCAGCACTATTGACGGGGTCCGCTAGGGCCGATGCCAGCTAGGGTTGCGGGATGTTCGAAAGAGTTACCGTGGCCCCGGCACAGGCAACAGAAGGAACACGGGTGGGTTTTAGTCAGTAAAAGTCTGACACGCCCTCCCGCTCCGCCCAGAGCGGGAGAAGTCATTTGATGATTTCCCATCCACAAAAAAAAAAAAAAAAAAAAAAAAAAAAAGGGTCGTAGCGTGATGTTAAATAGCCTATAACTATCCTTGAGAATTGAGCTACCAAATGCAAAAAGAATTTTTCAAAGCCGACTTTTTGTTCATAATTTAATGGGTTTTCATTTTTTTTTGCGCGGAACCCTAAATATTTTTCTCGGTTTCTTCGGTCCAGCCGTTTCGGAGATTAGCCGGAACAAACAGACAGACAGACAGATAAAAAATTTAATAATTGATTTTTTGTAATAAGTACCGTATTTTCTTTCATAAGCATTTAGTAAAAAGTTTTTTATTTTGGCATTACAAACGGACACTTCAATTTTATTTATTTGTATAGATTGGCTTATGAGCCCCAGACCACAGTAACAAAATTAATACAACTGGGGTCAGCTCTCCACTTATGTACCTATGTATATTTGGCCAGCCTTGGATCATAATTTCAAGTTTGTAGCTATTGCATTTTATCTGTAAAACTTCTGGTAAAACTATGAAATGCCTATGGCACTGAACATTTCTGTGCATGAAGTATTAAATAAATAAACCTACACGCTGTTTTGAAACTTTTTCGCCTTTTGTCGATAATATACTTTAGATATCATAATTTTGTGGAGTCAGTCACACACATCATATTCAACATACATAAGACGAGATGAAAAAATATAGCTCATAACCCGATAATATATAATCGTTCGCATTATGTAAATGAAAGTAAAGCTGTTCAGCTAGCAACTAGGTAGGTATGCGTATATGGACAACGGATGCACCACCGTGCACCGGCTCGGGCCGGGATAATGTCGACTGCATACATAATGCCAATATATAATGATCCTTCTTTCCACACTACGTTTTTTTTATAAAAGTTTTACCTTGTACCAATTGGCGATGTATAATGCAGACCGTAATTGTGGGCCCTTAAAGCAAAATGATGAGCTCGTTCAGACGAAAGCATTCAGATCAAAATAATAAAGTACCTACTTACGACACAAAAATAGTATCTTGCATGTTGACGATAAATAACATCCAGGAAAACTCGTTCTGATCAGTATAAAACCTTTGTGGGCAGTCTACCTGTTTAATTCAGTATTTGTTTATGTAGCTGGTTGTTAAAAACTGTTTTGAGAAGGCAGGCATTATTATTGTGAACAATATTGTAAGTTAGCTATTGAAAAAAAAGTAGTTATTAAAATCACATACGAAAGATAATTGTGAATTAATGAAATTGCTTTAAAACACCTTAGATAATTTTCATAACAGAAACGACGGGCACGTAACATTGTTATGTATAAGTTCAGACAACATGGCTAACGTACAAAAAATTCAATGTGCAAATTATTCCAGCAAAAGAAGTTCGTCGATCTTAACAAGGTGAACAACAGGTTCAGTATAGAAGTATAGATCGACTCTTTTAGCCCCGAGGAGCCGATGCGCCGGCGACGGTCAAAGCCCTAACCGGCCCTTAAAAGAAGATACTCACGAAAATATTTCTTCAGTGCTGCTAGCTCTTATTGGATCTGCTATCGAGAACACAACGGCCAAGCCCACGTCATAAATATCAGGTTGCTTTTTCATAGTCACTTGCGCGGGAAAAGCACCGGGCCTCCATGCGTGCGAGTGGCATGGAGTCTCAGGACAAACTAAGCGAATTTCTGGGTGTCCGTGATGCGTGACGGGTGCACGTGCTCGATGCGCAGACGCATCTTTACCGGAGGCTATACTAGTAACTATTCAGTAATCTGTGGCTATACTTACACTGTCTTATGCAGAGGCGCGCGGAGCGACGCGCTGCGGGCGTGCTGTGCTGATGATTTCATACGTTCATACGTCGAATTTTGCTGTGAGCAAAACTAAGTATTTAGAAACGAATTACTAATTAATTCGAGCTGCTATCGTTTTACAAGGGTTCTAGTTTATTTTTAGTGTATAAGCTGTTCACTGATAGTATTTCACTTGCATGCACGTGAGTCGCGCGTTCGTTCCTCACGGGCGGCATGAAGTTTGTGTACATTCCCTAATCAAGTGGTCGGACAGGTAGCGCGTGTCGCCGTCATTAGACGTTTCGCCGTTTTGACGCTTATTTTGACAACAAAGCTGACGTTAAGCTTTTAAGTTGCGTCATGAGATTTGATTAAATAAACAGATAATTACCTACCTACTTTAACTCCTATTTGCGGAATGAGCATTTAGTTTAGCGGGCTAAAACGAACCTGAATCTATTATAACACCAACCAACCGGGTATGTTTTATTCATGGCAACTGTATTATTTCATGAAAGTCTTTATATAGGTATTCCGAGTTTCGCTCAGTATTTTCCGGATGAGAAACTCTTGTAATATTTTTAATTATACCCTGTGTGTGTACATGAGAACTATTTAACGAAGTACCTCAATATTCATTCACTTGGCCGACCATTCGAATGGAAAATGTGTGTCATCATAGTGGCGTACCACCAACAATGCTGGCGACATCTAGGTACGTATGAGTAATGTGACTTTCTTTAGCGTGTTACAAGATCATTTGAAAGTAATTGTAATAGTAAATAATTGTATTTAATACTTATTAGAACTCGGTACGAAATGTTCCGAATCCTAGTGGAACACTTAACAATCAACAAGAATTCCACGGATGTTTAAAAATTAACCAAGTACCTACTTATTTGTTAAGTTAATGAGTCTCATGAATACAAAAATGTTGGTTAGAGAAGTTGGCTGACCATGCAGTGACCGAGAGATCATTACCTATGCACATTTCTTAAGACAATACTTTTAGTAACGGCCCGGGTGGTTGGACCATGGTGAGTGTCGGTACACGTCGGTACTTACCTATTACGTATCATGGTTTTTCCGAACTCGAGTCATTGCCTGCCATTCCCTCGGGCATTGACTCCAGCCAGAGTAATATTTACAAAGTTCTGGAACTGTGCCCTTATTTTGGTATTTTTAATGGATGTTCTAATCTAATCTTTAGATGCCCATATTATATAGGATATGTTACTATAAGTCACCGTTTTGAGAGCAGTGGTGATGAAATAATTTACACAAAGTAAAGCGCCTATCTGGGTTCGAACCTACGACCTACAAACTCGTAAGTCGCGACCGTAATCACTGGGCCGCTTACTTTGTGTAAATTATTTCATTACTGCTTTCAAAACGGTGAAGGAAAACATCGTGAGGAAACCGGTATGTCCTACAACCAAAAATTCGAAGACATGTGAACTCCACCAACCCGCCCTGGACCCGCGTGGTGGATTACGGCCCACTCTCTCTCTTACAGAGAGAAGGCCTGTGTTCCAGCAGTGGGAACACTATAGGCTGATTATTATTGGCCTTTCAAGGGTAATCACATAGAAAACTGTGCCACGATAGATACCTACCTATAGGTTTTATGAGTCTGGGAAGGAATGGCATGATAGTAGGTAGCTAATTTATTAAAATTAGTGAGCGAGTGCAGTGAAGATTGATTTTTGGGGAGAGGCCAAACATAATATTGTATTATATTTTATGTCTCCTCTTCAACATCTTACACAACCCGTCTTATCCTTCCTATCTGCGTGAGCGATTTTCTTACCCTCGCCCTAGCGGCGCACCGTGTAGATCACACCTCAGATCCCTCCTTAAATCCCAACCTCATAAACCAAGCTACTATTCTTATTCCTTTTCTGTCCATGCTGTAAGATTGTGGAACTCACTTCCGCCTAGCATTCGAGATTTAAAATCTATTTCGCAATTCAAATATCGAGTAAAAGAGCATTAGCTCTCCTCTCAACTGTGATAATTTATATATTATATATATAGGTTTATAGCATATTTATTTATTTAAGTATTTGTTAATTTTTGCTTTTTAGTATATATATTTTTTAGTTTAAGACGTCACTAATCATATTCTTCTCTTCTTGTTCTCACACACTATTGTCTACATTTCTTTTTTAATTTCTCCTTTCGCAGGTCTGCTGGAAGAAATTTCTTAAGAAATAAGCAGTACCTTTGTACTCAATGATCATAATGTCCTAACTATATAATGTTTCATTGTGTGTACATAAATAGTAAAATAAATAAATATTTTATTATTATCAGATTCGGCTACCTTCGTTGTTCGTTGGCAACATACCTAACTATAGGTTTATCCAGAAACTATTTTGCACTTGAAACGTCAGCGTAGCTGTACGTAAGTTGAATAAGGTAGATACTATCAAGTGCATGGGTACAGTGCGTCACATAAGGAGAAACAAAAGTGTATTGGGTTGAATGTGCAAATCTATGAAACATAAGATCAGTAGTTTTTATATCTTCTAAACAATTGTATTTTCATTTTACACGTATAAACATCAAACAACACGTTAAGTTTTTTGTAAATACCTATTTTGAAATTAAGAAACTGCTCGGCTCTGAATTCTTAAGGAAATTAAAGAAATTCATCCATTTCACCTTCTCTTCTCTCATCTCAGCGGTAGTCCAATTTAGGTCCGACCAATTAATTTAGTAAGTGAAACTTAATATTATTAATTTCCCCATTTTCGTCGTCTCTGTCCGTCGCATGCGTCGTTCAATCGTCTCAATGCTTACACGACTTTCCCGTTCTGCTTCGTCGAACTATTTGATGACTGTTGATATGCGTCGGCGTCGATCGGCGGTCGTGTGTGAATCGCGCCATGATTCGCTATACCTCCTTATGCCAGCGGTACATTAGTATCTAGGTACTCTAACATCATGTTCGCATAGAAATTATTGTGAACTAATAATGGGTGCTTAGTTAGCATACGTGCAACCTGTTTTCTAATAGATATTACGGGATGGTGAATGAGGATTATTATACCTTCCGCCAGATAACCGTGGAATAAAAGTCGTTGACGCATTCTACCAATGCATTCCAATGTTTCAAAACTATACGAAAGAATGTTGAGGCAGTCTCGTTAACACGATCAAAACAAACGTATCGCGGTACGAGGCGTCCTTGACGCGTACACGTGGCATGTTTTTTTTTTGTTTGCATTTAAGTTTCGAGACTTTTTAGTACAAGTGGGGTTAATGACTTTTATTCCACCCTTATCTGACGTAAGGTATAATGCTCAATGCTCAAAGGCAAATTTAACCGTTAGATTTAAAGGTAGGTATTTCTTCGGAAGGCATAGGTAAGTACCTACCTATATCATCTCCATTATTCAATAACGAAATTAATAAGGACCAGCGCATAGTTCCTCCAAGCGGCCTAATTCCTAAAGCCTATTTAGATGGTGCGATTTCCAATGGCATACCATAAGTTGAAGCACGGTAAAAGTTGCACTGTTGCACCATCCAAACTGTGTTTACACGATGCAAGTCATTTGTTGCTTCAATTTTATTGTATGCCACTGTCAAAAACCTGCATCGTGGAAATGGGGCATTAATTAATAATTTTCTTCACTTTGTTTGAGATGAAGACGTGACTCATTTTGTATCGGTGCTCAGAACTTCTAGCTTCCTAGGCCTTCAGCCGCAGATTTCACACTTTAGTTATTTCTAACATTCTAAGGATTATTTATAGGTGCGAACCTATCTGCAAGATTCCCGTCTGCTGTCCTTGGGTCTCTTCCCCGACCCAAAGAGCTTGAGCGTTCGGTCCTTCGCTGTCCCGCTCCCTCAGTACGCCCATTTATCATAGAATTCATACAATTTTTGGAATTATTTTAATAAAAAAAGCGTTTTTTTTTAAATAAAATAAAACGTGAATTATTTAGATTTTTAAATTAACTATCCATTAGTGTAATCCTCAAATTAATATAACGTCACCTTTAGCGAAAGATACCTATGCATGCATGAATGTTTTTAGTCATTTTTTTTTTACAAAATTTTAAATGTACTTACTTATTTAAAACACATTAACGTGGTGATGATAGGATATCGAACATTAATTTTAGATAGTCCAGTAGGGGTACCTAACCAGTACCTAGTAGGTATCATTTTTGTTTTTACCCGACTGCGTCAGAAAGGATTATTTTGCGACCCTCGTTGACTGTTAGGTATTTGGAGAAGGATAATAACAGTTGCTCTGAACTTTATTGCATTGGCTATCCATATTTAACGATATCAATATTATTAGGTCCTTGCACTGACATAGCGTGAGTGATTGAAATAAAGCTTCAAAACAAATAAATTTTATAAATAATTTATTTTATTTAAAGTACCTAAGCATTAGAAATCAATTACTTACACCATTGTCGTCAGAAAGTTACATAATGGTACCAGTAAATACATAGGGCAACTGCACTTTCCCAACTCTTGTAATTCTCGTAGACAGCAAAGCTCTTATCATGTACAATGTAGTTATTTACTAATCTCGTACACAAAGTGCCTTTTGTAGTTTGTATTCATTACGATACATTATTATTTTGCAGGTGCCCCCGTAGGTACCTACTTATAATAATATTATATAAGTAGTTTCCATCTGGTAGTGCTGTTATTCAAAGCATTTAAATATAATTGCATGAAAATTATTCCACTATTTCAACAACTAATTTACATTTATAAACTGCAAATACCATAAAATACAGTCTTGCTAACTAGAAGAGTTTTTTTGGTTTTAAATATTGTAAGTAGGTTGGTACCTACTGCATTTCATGCATACGTAGAAACCTACCTACCTTACTTTAAAATGACTGATGACTGCAGCAAATTTTATTGAATTGCAACATAACATAAAAAGTACTTGAATATTGTGTTACAACTAAAATTAATGCATATAAATGTAGGTTACAAAAAAAAAACTATGTAAAATAGAAATGAAATAATTTAGGCAAATAGATAATTTACTGATTTTTTAAATAAGACAAATTCTGGTAAGGATTCTTCCTGCGAAGGCCGGTTAAGTACGCCGGTTAATTACGGAAACCACATCTCAAATGGCTGCTCATTTAAAAAAATACCTTGGGATTAGGAGTGAAAAATGCATACAGTTAACATAATGAAGTGTAAACATTGTGACTTATTATAAGTTATAACATCGCCTTGGATGCTTCTGTGAAGGTGTTATAATTGTGGTTTAAATAAATAAATAATAATAATGTAAAAATCGGGAGATCGTAACAAGGGTGTTTCGAAATACCTACCTTTATTTTTATGAGTCTATTTTGTGAAGATATAATTGTTTTACTTTAGTAGTACACAGAATACAATAGTCGTGTGGTGACGGTGTAAATTCGTGAGAAAATGTGGAAATTAAATTACGACATGTCACAGCTATCCAGAGCAAGTCTGGTCTGGAGGTCACTACAAAAGCTACATCATAACTTAGACTTAAAAGTAATATTACGTTAGGTATTTGTTTTATTTTTCTGCAAACACGACTTGGCCCAGACATTCCCTAAATATACCAGAAATGTGAAGCTCGCTTCAATATCACGAATGCGCAGTATAGGCACCTATTATTCAGGTTCCAGTAAAGCCGCATTGTCATGGTCATTCGTGCAGGCAAAAGTACAGTCAGTGCATAATCTAACGACCTATCATCTTACAGATTTCGATCAAGGAGATGACCTAAACAAAATGAGCAACTAACGGCACTAAAATTCGTGGATCGAAACGAAGCAGACTACTTATTGAATAGAACAGTTACCTATTTACATTACCTAGCTATGAAGTGGTTCGTTTATTATTTACTTAACATTTGTTTCTTTTATCAGCCTTTCTTTGAAAACGTATCCATGCCCAGTATTATTTATTAAGTCCTTCCACATAGATGTTTGTGCAAAATTAAGTTATCGATGAGTCGAGCACTCTGCTACCATCTTTAGGCAAATTGCCTCTCTATAATGTTCTAGATGTGACTTCGTATACTTGTATATGAATGCCATGTCTACATCATTATTTATACATGACTTTCATGGAACTATTGGAAGATGTATGTGAAAATATTTTAGTTCTTAGTATAGGAGAGATGGCCATAAGAATACTATTTCTATAAACCTGTCTGACAAAGGCCAGGACCGTCTATAACCTGCAGGGTACGGAACTTCGTGTATCATGCCCGATACAGACGCTTTCCGTGCATTCTGCTATATGTAGATACTTTGGAATGCAGAATTTATGTAATTTATCTAACAAAAGCTACATTTGACGAGAGTTAATCGAAAATCTGCTCTCTAGTCCTATATGTAACATGGGAGAAGATGGTTCTTCTACCCAAGCGAACCCCAAGTTCCTATTTACAATGTTGACGGATGCAGTAAAAGCCATGAACGACTTACTTATATTTTACATAATTATTGCAATTTTAACAACATTGACGCCACTTTACTTCGACGACAATACGATCCTTGAAAGACGTTAACTGTTAGTGCTGGCTGATCTTAAAGTGCTTATTAAATACATAAAAATATCAATCGTAGGTATTCCTTTCCTAAATATACAAAACAGAGCCAGTCTTATCCGTAACCTTGTAACTTCCTTTTAGGCTCTCTCTTCATTTAAAGCAGTACCTCGCAGGTAATAGAGTACAGGGTTGTTATATTTTCACGTGGTGTTGTGGACGGTCGTCATCATCGCTGTGTTCCTCCTGGAGGAGCAGGCTGTCGGGGGGCCCTCGTGGTGGGGCCCGAGCGCTGCCCGAGCGGCGCGACCCTCCCCGACTGAACATCCTCGATAGCTGGGCGAACTTTTTGCGGGACGCTGCGAAGGGATTTTGAAATTAGAATGTATCTTAAGAGCTTAGCGTTAAAAAGTGATTAAAATTGCGTTCACGAGTGGCGGTATACTTAAATGTAGGTAAGTCCTGCGCACACTGAGCAAGTAAGCAGTCAGTCACGCACGCTAGCACCACACCTAATAAGCGCTGAGCCTATTGGCATTACCGAGCAAACATCCAGGTTTCGGGCTGCTACTAATGGAAAAGCCAGGAGTATTTTGTCCAACATAGGAACTGAATCCAAGGCCTCACGCTCAACAGTAGCGCTTGCGACCACTAGTTCAGAAAACCATAATGCGCTTGCGCTCATAAATTTAGATATGTAGCTATGTAGGACCTTAGTCATCAAAATGCAAAGCACCTACCTATTTACTTTATTTAAAATATAAAGTGATTATAGCTTTAGGTCTCATTTTAACGACAAATAACTCGAGTTCATTTACTCTTTCATTCCCGTAAGCCATAAGGAAGCTGCGGGTAAAGACTAATCAGAGATTTTATAACAAACTTTGAGTTGTTTGTACCACTATACAACCGTTGGTTGCCGGATTTGGTCAATTTGAGGGTAAATCAATGTACACTACCGCTCAAAAGTATTTGGCCACCCATTTTGTTTAAGTTACAAACAATACATTAAAAAAAATATATATATTAGGTTTCATTGTTTGTATATCACCGCCAAATACTTATCTACGGTAAAATCGTAAACAACTTATTGTTGTTTGCAGACTCCTGATCATAAAACCAAAATAGTGATATTGTCGGAATTTCTTCGAAGTTGATCTTTGAAGTCAGTTTTGTTTTGATTTAGTTATTGAGAAATAAACATAACTAAAATGTAGTATAACTATTACAAATATTATTACGTTAGTTATCTGATGTCATTTGACCAAAAAACACGCTCTCCGTAGCTCAGTCCTTAAAGTCTAATAATATTTTCTTGTTTTTCACTTCTGAGTTTTATTTTTTGAAGAGAATGGGTATAACTAAGGAATATTCCCAAGAAATCAAAGGCATAATAATCGGCCTTCATAAATCCGGTAAAAGTAATCGTGAGATTTCAAGACTGCAGAAGATACCAAGGCAAACTGTTGACTACATCGTTAAGAAATTTGCGACTGAAGGAACAATTTGCAGCAAACGTCGTTCAGGCAGACCGAGAGCCACAACTTTGAGTAAAGATTTGAGTATAGTTATTAAAAGCAACTGGAATAGACGATTAACTGCACCGGAAATAGCAGAACAGTTTAATGTGGATATAAACCAGTCAGTGTGTCCACAATCAAAAGAAGACTCCGTGACGCAGGACTTAAGGGATGCATAGCGGTGTTAAAACCACTTCTTAAAACTATTAACAAAAAGAAGAGACTTAATTGGGCTACAGAACACAAGAACTGGACAATAGCAGATTGGGAAAAGGTCCTCTGGACGGACGAATCAAAATTTGAAATTTTTGGATCCAAACGAAGAGTTTTAGTACGGCGCAAGGAAACGAAAGGGTGAATGACGCTTGTACTGTAGCTTCAGTTAAACACGGCGGAGGGTCTGTGATGGTTTGGGCTGTTTTTGTGGCTCTGCCGTTGGAGACCTTGTTGCGAATACAAGGAATCTTAAAAAAAAGAAGGTTATAAAAAGATATTGGAGAATATCGCAGTGCCTTCTGGAACCCATTTAATTGGCCCGGGATTTATATTTCAACAGGATAATGACCCGAAACACACGAGACTATGCAAAGACTTTTTAAAGGGAAAAGAACAACAACAGGTGTTGAAACTCATGATATGACCTCCACAGTCCCCAGACCTAAACCCGATAGAACTATTGTGGGATAAGCTGGATAGACAGGTGCGGAAACGTTGTCCTACATCTCAGGAAGACTTGTTGAGAAAACTGCAAGACGAATGGCAGAAGATAACTAAGACAACATTGGAAAAATTAGTGCGTAGTTTGCCGAATTATGTTTAAAAATGCTAATAAACAGTTTCATTGAATCAAACTTGTACAAAATGTATTTTACTAGGTGGCCAAATACTTTTGAGCCGTAGTGTAGGTAACGGCCATACACTTAGGAAGTTTAGGACTGACTAATTAAAATAGTTTCGATGCTTGTGACTGTGCATTATAAAACCATGGGTCTTGTATTTGTCTTTAGTTCGTTTTCGTATTGTCTCATACGGATAACATAGGTTTGTGCCCGGTAGATGGCAATAGGCTCGCCCCCTATTACATGTGACTTAAACATAACTGGCGAAATGTGGGTGTACTACTATAGGCACACCTCTGCCTAACCCTTCGGGGAAACAAAGCATGATGTTATGTTATGTCATACGGGTAACAATTGCATCGCACATAATGTTCGCTTTTTTGACGAAGAGAATTTAGGCAGAATGTATTTCATCGTTGCTCGACTCTCGCTTATCTAATAAATGCGAAAGATTTGGTTTTAATGACGTCATTCATCCACAATGCCGTTTTTTAACCATGCAGCCTAAGCCTTGGCTAGAAGACAAACTTCGGTAAGTACTTATCTAGGCTAGATAATATATTACCCATTTGTCAAACTGACAGACTGCCTTTAAAATTGCATTCAACTGCAAATCTGCCGATGATTCATGCGGTTATTAAAGGTGTACAAGTTACTCACATTTGCCCATATTCTTCAGTCTCTCCTTGAACGCAGCCTCATCATCATGGCACTTCGTCTTCTGCCCCTGCTCGCTGTCTAGTGCTGCCATGAACTCCTGGTTCCACCGCAGCTCCGCCATAAACTCCTCATTCTGAAGAAAGGTGGCGATGCGGTCGTCATCCATCTCTAGACTCAGATCTATCCGTGCGTCTGTCCCGGGCGGTATTCGCAGAAACATTGGAGGTAAAGGGCCCAACATTCTTGGCACCCATTTTCTTCTTACGGCTAAAGGAATTGATTCGTCGTCAACGTCTCTGTAATAAGAAATAATTAAGAGTAGGATATCTAAACATCTAACCTAAAAGCAGATTTTTATATCGTAGAACTTAGAAGTACCAAGGATAGGTAAATGACGTCCATAGTGGCTGATTGTGGGAAGAGCCTCAATACGAATGACACAAGATCGCACGTAAAGCAGTAGGTGAAGTCAGGTGATGGTAATGATAAATGCATCAGCCAAGTTCTTAAGAATGACTCCATAATATCTGGATTTCTACAGAATAATGGAGATTTGATTAAGTAGCTCAAGGGATGGATTTTTGGCCTTAGCACACTGACCTCAAGTAGAGTTCGACTTGGCAATGAGCCAAGTGGGATGGTAAGATGGAGAGAAAGACATGTACCTACCTAAATAAGTACCGCTAGGAAAGTAGAACTAGGCAGCCTACGGGCACATTTTTTCTTCTGATAGTCGTTGCCTACAAACAACGGTATGTAACGATATGTTCTTTACCTAAGTGTACTGTATCATAACCACTCCTTTATTAATCCTACTTACTTAAAAATTAAACTTAATAAAGCTTTAAGTTTTTAATTTGATTACGGGAACAGAACATTGTATGATCAGGACTTATCAGGGGAAATTATACGAAATAATTATATGGGCATGCCTAACGCAAGGGTACCTACGTAGGGTTCCTACGTGGTCTAGTCATGCTAACCTGTTGCCTCAAATTGTCAGTTGACCTACCGGCATTGTAGATAACAACATCACTGCTACGAACGGAAGACGTCCTAATCGGTTTGATGGATACACAATAACCTGACGCGGTTTGTTTGTGTCGCAGCGGCGAGAGGATATTATTGTGCATTCGATTCCGTATTATCTTTCAGACAATATAATTGTTTAACCGTACCTAGTTAGTTACTTTAGATATTAATTTACTTACACAAGTGCTGTAGTGTCGTTGTCATCGCCGTTGTCTGTAGCTCTGCAGCCCGAGCGGCGATCTTTGCGACGAGACGGTGTGCTGCCTTCCACGCGCTCCATTTCGAGCCGCAAACGTTCATTCTGATTATCAGTACTCATAGCTAGAAGTTGGTCAATGGTCGCATCAACCGCGCCCTGGTTAGCGCGTAGTACGGCTTCAATAACATCGTCGTCCATATCCGGGAACATCGTCTTGAAGTCGGTCATTGCCTGCGTGAACTCGAGCTGCATGGTGGACGCCATCGCGCCGCCGGCCCTCGGCACGCGACTCGCCAGAAACGTCACGAGCGCGCGCCCCTCGCCGGCGAAACAGCTGACATGTGACGCAGAAGTGCCGCAGTGCTGCTGATGTCCGTCGCCGTGCGCCTCGCGGCCATCCTCGCGGCGCACTACACGCCGCCTCGCTCCGTGTCCTCAACTCACTAATTAGCAGATCGCTTATTGCAATAGTCCTGAGCGGCGCGATGCACCGGACGCTATCATGATGTGCAATTTTCACTTTTGTAGTTTTCAAATGCGTTTTGCGCAGGCGCGAAGTGAGGCGGGGGGTAAATCATCGATATAAATAGAGAATGCAGGCGACGGCGCGCGTCCCGACGGCCGGCGTCGTCCGAGCGCGACCCTCGCTATCACTGAACCTGCCGCCATACCGGCAGCGCGGGGCGGCGTACTGCGCGCGCAGTTGCAGCCCATTGTTTGTAAATCATGCTTGTCCCTCAATGTGACCTTTAAAGCTGCCGAGGAAGTTTCGAGGATCTATCCTTGTTCTTACGTAACACTGAATTATGTAAGATATAACTAAGGAGAGTCTAAACAGCACCGTTTGGAAGCTACGCTAAGATACAGGTTGACAAATTAGGTTATCAATCTGAGAAAATAAAGAAGCTAAGGTAATGTCTTTTGTGATGCGCACAGCAAAGTAGTGGAACTCTGCCTGCGTCTGTGTTTCCGAACGTATACAACCCCGATCAGCAACAGGCTTCTTCTGGGTAAGCTCGCTCCATCGTCGACTTTGTCTCTGTCATCTCTCACCTAGACTAGAGTCAAGAGCAAACAAAAATTCAGATTTAGTCAACCAATCACAGCAGTTCTCCGGCGTTCATGAACCCAAAATCCTCCACTCAAATCTTTGAACGGCTTGCTGCTCCTACCGAGACGGCTCCAAGTCTCTCTTGCTAAAGTGACGCTTAAGCACATCTTTATACCTGAAGAGCTGTCCGCCATGCTTGCGCTTGCCTTCCTCAATCCTCGGCAATTAACTATAACTACATAGATGGTGTGCTCACGAGCCCGCAATGTGCGAGGATTTTCACAAAAAAGATTGGTTACATAAGCCACATGCGTGCTCACGAACGACAACCACTACGGAGTTGAAGCAATCGTCTTGGCTGAAATCGGTCAAATCGCATCATAATAATCATCATTTGCTAGTTCATTAGGGTTCCGTACCTTAAAAGGAAAAAACGTAACCCTTATAGGATCATTTTGTTGTCCATCCGTCCGTCTCTCTGTAAGTACGTCAAGACCCTTTTTCTGTGGAACGCGTGGAGGTATCGAGTTGAAATTAATATCAAATACGTAGGTCTACGGTTCCTTGGAGCTCTAAAAAAATCAAGCCTCTAAATCAACGCCTAAATACCTACGGCCTTTTTTGCGACATATTTTGATACTCCACCTCTGCCCAACCCTTCGGGGAATACGGGCGTGATGTTATGCTATGTTATTTTGATACTCGCAAATAAATCAAAACCTTACTGGGTACTTGCCGTTGACCTAGAATCGAGAAATTAGGCAAGAAGCAAGGTCTCACAGCACAAGTAAAATAAAAAAAAGTCCGAAAATCGCTACTAACTAGTTTTATTAATCCCATAATATTTTTTTTTAGCAATTAAAAACATACAGTTGCAGTTGGAGAATTGACCGTGACCGTGACGTATATCGATGTATAGAACATTTTTTCAACTACAAAGTTTGTTCTTGGGGTAAATTCATCCCAACTACGGAACCCTTCATTGGGCGTGGTCAGACACGTACTTTGCCGGTTTTTTTTGTGTGTTTATTATCGTTTCAGAAACCGGTGTAAATCAGTCGAATTATCTGAATCCTAAATTGTATTTTTTTACTTTAAGGCAACATTTTACTCTATGCAATACTTCCGTAGGCAAAGTTATAACTAACTTTTTATAATTTTTAGACTAAAAAAGGATAGTTTTCACTAAGTTTAAAAAAATAAAAGCATTTTAGCTTCATTTTATGTACGATTTATTTCAAGAATATTTTACATTAAGTATAATTTAGTAAGTAATGAGTTATACACGTCAATTTATCGTTAGTGCATTTGCAAATTACTTAGGTACTAAACATAGACAAAATAACTTAGAATTTCGTAAACAAATCAAGGTTTTACAAGTTCATCTGAGCAAAAATGATCACCGATCAATTTATTCTTTAACTCATCATGACTCGTTTTTTTTTATTTACCCCACATTTTTATAATAGACATGTAATTACTTTACTTATATCAAACACTTGTTACTTTATGTTCTCAGTGCACAATATTGGGCGAGACTCAAATAACAAAGTACATACATAAAATCAAAACACTAGGAAAGACTGACGACATTTTTTTTAACAATTTAGGCCAATACGAAACTACTTACGGCGTCTTACCAAGTTACCACGTAAAGCAACGACGAGAATAGCACACCACACACCGAACCCTATCTCGGTACTACAGATACATTAAATTTAATATTATAGTTTGTACCTAATTTATTTAGAATGATCGTTAAGAAGATTAGGTACTACAAACATATTCGCCAGCGATATGATAAGGCACCAATGAGTGGTATGCATTTTTTCTGCCTTATTTTTGTTCAACGACTGCACTAAAATGAACACGCGCCAGATACAAAGTTTTGAAAAATTACACAACGTGAATAACTATTACATAATCAATGTACTCTCGTATTATATTAATTAGATATAATTATAGTTCTCATGAGGCTATTGCAAGCTCAAATTACTATTAACCCTGAGTTACAAACCACACGTATGTATCTGCCATTATTCTCAAGTATAGATAAAAAGGTGTATCTTTCTTCAACCTACTTCGATACAAATAACTTTTATGTACTTATTTAATTTTAATGATCGCTATGAAATAGATAAAGTATTTAACTACAGTATACTGCATCAGCTGACAGCTGCTTATCAATATTGTGTTAAGTGATTTTTACAGTTTAATAGGTCAATGTTAGGATTTGAGGCCACTACCGTCGAATTATTATGGACGGCGTATGTTGCAAATTGACGCCAAACGTTATTTTAAATGATTTTAGGTACACCTCTGCCTAGCCCTTCGGGGAAACAAGGCGTGATGTTATGATGTTATGTTTAGAATGTAATATTCAGGAATGTTAGTAATATGCTCCGTATGCTAATATCCGTCTATCTGCATACTCAAGAAGACGCTATTAAAATAAAATTATCACAAAATAAAACCAACATAGTAAAATAAAGTGAAGTGCCGTGTTTTTGACCGATACGGTAAACGCCTGGAAAGTGACTTGCCCGGATACGGTTCAGCCCGAGACCCCGTCTTCCCAGAGACAGTGGGATGAGCCACTGCAGATTGGTACGGAATAAACTCATTAATACGTCCACTAATACTGCTGAGCGTGCCCGCCTGCTGGCTGTGCGTGAATGGGAGTCGGGCATCTGGCTTCAGGCACTACCGTCACCCAACATAGGCACTATGCTGGGTGACACCCCATTACGGCTCGCTACATGTTTGCGTCTGGGCGCTCCTTGCGGGGCTCCACATCACTGTCAGTGCGGTGAAGGAGTCGACTGCCTCGGACACCATGTCTTATCCTAAACACTAGGGCCGTGGGGTCCGAGTGCTCATCGATTATTTCGGGACATCACCAAGCGGTTGGTCGACTCGTCACGTGACGACAGGGCTAACCTATTTTTAGCCCAAACAATCAGTACTGCCATCTTACATGGCAATGCTGCCAGCCTTTTGGGCACTTTTCCCATTGACAGCGATGCAGACGAATTTTTTTTATGCCCCCTTAGTTCTTCCCCTTTTTTTTTATATACTTGTACATAACGAATATATTTTAGTGTTAGCTTGTATATTGTTATTAAGATTTCTAACTGATTAAAGATCATAATCAGTTATGAAACAAAAGTAAAATAAACTAAGTACAGCAAACTTTTTACGCAAATGAGACCTCTTTAGGTGCCTCGAAACATGTACTTAATAGTGTATTTTATGATTGAATAGGGAATATAATTCTAATGATTTTCATGAAGTACAAAAATAAAATTTATTACAATCAACGCAATGGCACTATACTCATGGTATGACAAATCTAGGTTTAAATCTGTGGCATTTACGACGAGACGAACTTATCGGCTCAAATCTTAACTATTCCACAAAGAGTCAAGCACAAGAATTACAATAACAACAGTATTTATTTTACAAAATATAAATAAACAATACGAAAATCATCTGTCACTTGTCTAAAAATAAATAAAACTACGTGAAAGTGAAAGACGAAGAGTTTAGTAATAATTTTAGACACATTTTTTTTTTACATGATAGCAACGAGGATTATGAACTTAATTATAATAATGAGGGCCGTTTTCCTTGCACTTGTAAATGTTAAAAGCTCTTTGGAAGATATCTACTTTAGTTTTAGACACACAAAGTGCAGTTACTTCCGTATTGAGCGTTCAAGATGACTGGTGTAGAATAAGGGCGCTCTACAATTCAAGCGGCTGCACGATGACAAAGCGACTTAGGGTTCTTTTGAATTTGCCGTTGGTTAACGTCACGTATACGCTGCGCTCGCGTCGATGACGTAACTGTGTGGAAACTAATTCTTACAGCGTACTTAGATATTTTACTCTGTTACATTAAAGGGTGGTAGTAGCGCCGCAGAGGCGTAGAGGAGTTCTCTTCTATCTATCTCTTAAATTAGGAGTGCCCTTATGTGGTGAGAAGAATCCTCGGTGCTGTCAGTTAAGTATGAGATTCAAACGCGAGCCTGCGTGCCGTTCTGCGGCAGGACCACCATTGTGTTGGTCGGCTGCGGCGGGGCTTGCTCGTTCTGTGCCCTCTCCTGCTGTTGAATGTTACAAGAACTTCGTCAGTTTATGTTGACATTTTTTAGATAAGTTGCATACGTTTTGAAAAGGGAAATCGTAACTTATGATTATGACGCTTGTTATAGCGCTATAAGGTTCTTTTGGCGCGTGACCAAAAACGGAACCCTTATAGGATCATCCGTGTGTCTGTCTGCCCGTCTATCACAGCCAATTTGCTCCGAATCAATTTTATAAAATAATTGCACGAATGTTTACCAACAGCGACGTCGTTTGATCGCGAAAAGATCCTTTTGAGGTGAGGTGTGGTTTGTTGAGGGTCCATAAAAAAAACCCGTGTTAATGAAAGTTTGGATATTTGTGAGGTTGTACGTTTGTTACTCAATTACACTTTGACAACTTTATGGATTTAGATGGACTTTGGCACACAGACAGAGCATGACCTGGATTAAAACATAGGATACTTTTTTCTGGGTACAAGACGTAATCTTTCTAGGATACTAGTGAAACCACGGGCAATAGAGGTATAGGGTATTTGATCAAAAATAAACATGAATTAAAACTTAACCAAAAAAGCGAAACAAAAAAATACAGTAAAGAAATAGAGAAGTCACACGCTTTTGAAGTTATTCTTCTATCCTTGTCATGCAAAACGACTAATTGCTCAGAATGGCGCGAAGTTACTATGGCTCTTCGGTTTTGTGATGTCAGATGCTAACAGTGCTACCATGGGGTAACAGGTTGCATGTCGATGTCCCTGCCACCCTCTATACCTCAAAAAAAGTGATGTTATAACCGTTTTGTTAATCGGTGCTAGACAGAGACAGCACTGTTAGCATCTGACATCATAAGACAGAAGCGCCAGCCAGTATAGTCGCGCCGTAAATCATTTTGAAATTGGATTTTTCATAAAAATAGTAAAAATATATCTAACACAAAAACTAGGTACTGTATTTCGGTAGAACATTTGGTGGCTTATTTTTTACATTTTAACCCTACTATGAAGTCCTGCAAGGAATACGTCGAGTTACCAATAACCCTGTATATATATTTTTTTTACTTTGGCTTATTTTTGTTCTATGTTTCCAGAAACCGAAAAATAAAATCCAGTCAAATACCGTATTAAGTAACTAAACTCACAACGGTTGTAAGCGAGGGATCAGCAGCAGCCATGAGCGTGGCGGCACGGTAGGAAGGCGGCGGAGTCTGCTTCACGGCCTCTTCGTAATCCGGCAGCAAGCTGGAGTAGTCCGGTGCCGGCGCGGCCGCGTACGGCGCCAGCTGACCGGACGACACGACGTCATCGCTCGAGATCACGAACGGAGTTTGTAGTGCGTGCGCGCGCATCGTCAGGTACTTGTAGCAGCGCCATACTACGCTGATGCAGTAGCCCTGCGGATGGATTGAAGTGATTATTTACTAATTTAAAAAGCTTTCTTCCAAAACTCAGTCTATTTTACAATTTAGTTTTAGCCACACAACGAAAACCTCTTAGGGTTTATGTGTGCTGGCGAGACGTTCATGTAAACCTTGATGATTACTACATTGATGCTTATGCATTATAATACTAGTACTTCTAATTAGTAAATTAAGGGCTGATTTTTCAATCGTCAGATAATTTTTACCTGAGGAATAGATATGGCGGTTTGACACATTTTCTATACAAAAGCTGTCAAAACGTCAAACATATTCCCCAGATAAAAGTTATCTGACGATTGAAAAATCAGCCCTAAAAAGAAAACTGAAGCTTTATTAGTAATTAAGTCTGTTCACTGAATGTTGTTAATAAGAAATTCTCACAAAAATTGGGACAGCTCTCGAGTAATAAGTAGATTAATAAGTAGTTTAAAAGTAAGCACTACAAAATGGTTTACAGTAAGGCACCAGGCAGTATACAGGGTGGAAAAAATCAATGAGCCCTGAAGGGAAACCACTTTCAATCCTGAAGATAGATTATTTTACTTAAAGGAAACATTCCTTTATTAATTTTTAAAAAGAAACAAAACTACATTCACAGATTTCTCGACAAGCTTACCTAAACCGGGAATCGAATCAGCCAAAAAATAAAAAAAATAAACACTCGCTATTTTATTACACTAGTCGATACAGTCAATGTTAAAGATAAAATTTCTTCAAAAAACATAAGATAACTAACCTAATACACCCACATTGAAAAAAAATAGGTACAAACGGGACGATTAGATAGCCTGCAAGAAGCCCAGACCTGACGCCTCTGGACTATTTTTTATGGGGCCATGTTAAAAATGTTATTTACAAAAAGTCTTAGGAGACTGTAGAAGAGCTAAGGGTTGAGGTAGAAAATGTTATTAGGAGCATACACCACAACCGGTATCATTTCGAGCAGCTTATCAGTTAAATTATTAAAATGTAACAACATTGTAATTTTAAATAGTTCAAGTGGTCTTGCTTAGTAATTTTCTTTCATGTTTATGTCCTTCATATTAGAATTGATGATAAAATAAAATTAGTGTTAGATTTCAAAATCTTTTTTATTTCTAAGACCAAATGTTTATTAGAATTTTATCCTGAACATTATCCTATCGATTAGTAGAAAAAAATAGCGAGTGTTTATTTTTTAATTTTTAGCTGGTTCGATTCCCGGTTTAGGTAAGCTTGTCGAGAAATCTGTGAATGCAGTTTTGTTTCTTTTTAAAAAAAAGAAATGTTTCCTTTTAAAAAAAAGAAATGTTTCCTTTAAGTAAAAAATAATCTATCGTAAGGATTTAAAGTGGTTTCCCTTCAGGGCCCATTGATTTTTCCACCCTGTATATTGGGTAGTTGTTCCAACTTGGTGACGAAAAGCTGAAAGCTACTTTAGAGAGTTGAGATATGTTCTAGAAAGCGACAATTCAAACACACTCGAACTTGGAGCCTACGTCTACTTTATAAACCTACCTTAACCTGAAGGTAAACCAAACACATAAGATCGATTACTGAATTACGCATACTGGGTTTGCAATTAGGTTTCCGAACATGTAAGCAAACGTGATTTTTGGATAAAATACTTTAATACCTACTTATAGATATATCTTATCGATAAAATAAAAGTGAATTCATTATTTTTATTGTGAGGCCCGACTCCAGACTTAAGATTAAGATTAGGATACTAACATTACTTTTAGGTTTTCTTTACTAACACTACTGGATCTTTGTGGTCTGATAATAAAAGGTTTGATATTATACTAGCTTATGCCCGCGGCTTCGCCCGCGTGTATGACGGAAAATATCCCACGGGAACGTACTACCGGGATTAAAAGTATGTGTTATGTTCCGTAATACTCTATTGGTTTACGCGGCGCTCACCAGAAAGCTCCCAGTCGGCATAATTTTTTCGGACATTTTCAACAATCATCATTATCATCATATTTCAGCCAATTTATACAAAACCGTAATGAATTATACACTTAAACCTTCCTCAAGAATCACTCCGTCTATTGGTGAAAACCGGATGAAAATCCGTTCGGTAGTTTTTCAGTTTATCGCGTTCAGACAGACAGACGCGGCGGGAGGACTTTGTTTAGTTAAAATTATGCCGGTCACGCTCTAATAACAAATAAGAAATAACTTTTGACCGAGTGGACCGATTTTAACAAAAACTTATTTATAAAAAAAAAACAACCGACTTCCAAAAAAAAAAACACTGCAAAGCGAAAACTTTAATTTCGGATGTCAGTGTCTTTACAAAAAAAAAAAAAAAAACAAAAAAATCATATAACCGAATTGAGAACCTCCTCCTTTTTTTGAAGTCGGTTAAAAATAAAGACTAAAATGTTACCTCAAGAAATCAAGATACGAACTATGACTACATTTCCAACCCCTTAAATCTTTTAAAAAGAGGTATACAAATTTTTTAATATTATTTGTGATTTTTAAAATCTACCCCTATTTTAACCCCTTAAGGGATGATTTTTCAAAAACGCTGTACCACATAATTCTTTATTTCTTACCAAAAGCATAAATTTGAATTGTCATATGCCTAACTGAAGAAATGCTGGGTTTCCCATACAAACTTTCATCCCCTATACCACCACCTGTAGGATTATTTTTTAGACAAAAAGTAGCATATGTCCTTCCCCAGGATGCCATCTATCTCCTTGCCAAATTTTATCGAAATCCGTTCAGTGGTTTAAGCGTGAAAAGGTAACATACAGACTACATACTTTTGAATTTATAATATTAGATGGATAACTTGTTAACAATAATTTAAAAAAAAACAAATGACGTAAATGTGAGCTTTGACGCATTTTGCATTAATTATATTTTTCGTGTAGCATGAGACCAGTTTGGGCAATAAGGTCACACAAAAAAATAATAATTATGAAAACAAACACATTAGGACAAAGAAAAAAAAATTCTTGTCAGCTTAAACACAATAAAATGGCCTGAAAGGTGGGAGTTTCGAAGGCTGTCTTTTGTAACCTTTGTTCTTCAAAAATTGCTGAATCTCCGTCATTTTGTTCCTAATTATAATATTATATTATAATACGCAATAGGCATCTAATACGCAATCGCGCCCTATTATACGGGACTTGAACATAACTAGCGCAATGTGGGTGTATGAACTATAGGTACGCCTGTGCCTAACCCTTCGGGGAATAGAGGCGTGATGTTATGTTAAATTATCATACTTTAAACCTTAAATATAAGGTAAGTTGTTACCTTGAGCAGTACGGCGACTAGGAATGCTGAAAGTACGACGAGCGCCAAGGCAGGTGCCGGCAGCTGTAGCAGCTGAGCTCGCCATGGCACACGGCGGGTCTCCGCGACCAGCCGGTGGATCGAGCGCAGGTAGCATAGGTACCCGGTCGCGGTCAGACTGATGGGGAAAGGATATTGTGGAATTGTAATAATTGTATAATAAAAGCATTTATGTGGGCCCAGCGAGCTAATTGCGTAACACACATAAAATGGCAATGCATCACTATGCCTTTCATTTTGACAGTTCAGTCATGTCCATTGCGTTATTTAAGTTTTTGAGCCGACGAATTTTTCAAACTTATGGAGCAATGGATTAGGAATTTCCTTCAAAACCCTCGGATTGTGATCGAGTGTGTTACGCAATTAGGGTGTTGGTGTAAGTCTGATCTCGCATAAGGTGGCGCGCGCCGTAAGACGGTACAAGCCTAATGAGAATAGGTACTAATAAAATAATAACTTAGAACTTGCATTTGCTGCTTCATTTACATTAACGGACATAGAAAGGCACAGTTTCGTGTTCTGATGGAATACCTAACCGTTTTCCGCGACATCGTCAGCATCCAGGATTAAAAGTAGCTTACGTCCTTCTCCAGGGGGTCTACTCCCTAAGCACGAAGTCCGTAGTTTCGGCCGAAGTTACGGGCGTTTCCTACTCCGTATCCCTTACGGACAAAGATTAGTTCGGTTTCCGAACTAAGAAGGAATGACAACACGATTTTACAGTTGTCCCTACGTCCGATGTATTTTTGCCCATCCGATAATTTTAATTTTACACTTGTTTTGACGGATTAACTACTTTCGGACGGGCCCGTATCTTCGTTGACGGACTTAGGGAGTAGACCCGCGGTCCCAGGCTACCAATCTGTTTAATTTCAAATGTTTCAAAAAGATCGGTTCTGTGGTTTAGGCGTGTACAGGCATAGAGACAGATCATTCGCATTTAAAATATTATATTAGTATGAATGGATAGTATGAATATTAGTATGGATGATCACATTTCAAAGAGGAAATTTTTTACAAAAATTTAAATGATATTTATTTCTTTAAATTGGTTCCAAAAAACACTTTTACACGTCAATAAATAATTATGTTTTAAAACTAGATGAGAGAAGAAATACCGAAACCAACTCAGAGGTTACAGTCTCTTTTAAAGTTCAGACATAATCTTGGTCAGACCATATGAGAACCATGCAGATTAAGTGTTGGAGATGGTTAATGGAGCTTTTTTCAGTATGCTGTATGAGAGCTGCCACATCAAGCAAATATACGGACAACATATGGATACAATACAAACAATATACCGACAGTTATGGCGTATGAATGTGACACATATGTTTCAATGAATTAATTATCAGATTGTGGACGTCACTTGCGATTAATCACATCTGAATTTAAAACGTAAAACAGTCCGATGCCACATAATACAAAAAGCAATGGCGTCATAATATTGTGTACCTAATCATTGGCAATCCTGTATTAATAAAATACCAACAAGCCAGATTTAGGTCACAAACCCAGACTTTGAATCTACTGAGAATTTCTCAGTGGAAAATTCAATGAGACTATCGGAACTGAGAATCTCGCGCTTGCGACCACTAGACCAGCGAGGCAGTCAGCTTGTAGGTATTGATTTGATATTTTGAAAAAACTTACACTGTGATGGCAAAGTCGAATATCTGGAGGCAGAAGAATGGCAACAGGTGGGCAGGCTTGCCGAGCGCGGCTCCGTAGATCAGCATGAACGTGATGGCCAGGGTGCACACGGTAACCAATGCACCCACATCCACATCATCTAGTACAAACACATGGTTGAAATCTATTAGAATATTATTCATTCATTTTGTGCCCCGTTTCCAGTGCTCTCGTGACTCTAATTTCAAGCAAATTATACATGATAATGATGCAGGTATGAGCTATTATTAACTATATTAGTTTCAAAGTTGTATGTAGTCAGGTATTGTAATTAAATTGTGATTTTTTTTATGATGAAGTAAAATGAAAACGATGAGTACCAACAGCAAACAAGTTGATAACATGGCTTTATAACTTAAGTAGTATAAACAACAATATTATAATTATTGTATTGATGTCTTTGTGTATTATTTTCCCATCTTAGGCTTCTTATTTCATAAGTAATAGTACGAGTAACTATTGTGGTTAAGCATCAAATATCACAGTAAATACCTACTTTCACGAGTCGTCAGTAATTATATTATTGAAGTTCTGTTTAAAAAAGGCGTATAACTGCATACATTATTACATTGTTGTGTATTTTCTGCAAGGTCACAGCTGCCGTTCTACACAACTGGAGGCGGGCTGTCTTATATCGAACATCTCGGTCGCCTCCAAACAATTTTTATATCACCCTATATCCTAATGTGTGATATAAGTAGTGAAAGTAGATATTTGGCCAACACGCCAAAATCAATACCCCTATATGAGAGCACACCAAACAAACGGAGTTTTAATGTTTGTTCTGCTGCTATTTTTGTGGAGTCAAAAGAGTAGGTACCTAGATCTAGAATTCTAGAAAACAAAGCGATCTTTCGACCGCTTGCGCACTCCTTACACTCTACTCAGTGTAAAGTTACACTTACGATAAATCAGACTGTGATCTCGATCTCTTGGCTGTCCGACATGTTGCGGGAACGAGCTCGGTGGCGGCTCCACGTTGGACAGAGGCGTAGGGATGGCTTCGTTGCCTCGAGCCACGTCACTCCAGTTCGGCACGGGGGCAGAGTCACGTTCCAATTCGTCAAGCAGTCGGGGATCGCGAACTATGGCCGCCAGGAAGCCTAACGCAATGAGGTGCAGCATCTACGAAGAATATTATCATAAGTCTGGGATTGGGATCTCTAATTCGGTTTCCGAGCGAGAGGTCTTTCCTTAGCGTGATTTTTAGCTGCAAAGGCCGAGTTTGATTCATATCCAGTTAATTAATGGTTGATGGGCAGCTTAATCATAAACAAATAGGTATTGGTTACGGCTGCATGCTGCTACATAATATTGATCGCTATGTTTCAGTGAAGTCATATTTTATGGTTGAAGTAGGCAGGTAAGTATTATATTATAACTGTATTTAGTCACACACTACCAAGATGGTGTGCGTAGTACTCACAACCAGTGTGCATGTTTGTACGATATAGGTACCTATAAAGTACATAGGTATAAACGTTGTCGATGTACCTGGAGGTAAAGGAGTTGGTATGGCAGCTTAAGCTTAAGTATGTAGTAGGTATTTGCCTACTGTCATGGGAAAACGGAGCGTAGGTACTTGCCACCTCTCGAGATTAACCATAGAACTTTGGAACTTCTATGCAAATTTTGTATTCTCATCACATTGTCTGGACGACAAAATAATAATAATACTTAAACCAATTTACATAAACAGTAGGTAAATAAATAATAATTACTATCGTCATGGTAGAGGACCACGACGATTGTAATTATTATTCAGCGTAATAAACCACTTGAGCCTATTTTTGGCATAAAAAAAAAACAAGGAAAAGCATAAATAATTTATGTATTATTCATAAAAACCGTCATGTTGATAGCTGTCATCATGTACTACTTACCACATAACACCACATAATGCTGTTTGTTGAATCTCAGCAGGGTTCTATTGTGTCGATATGGTTAGCAAAATAAAAATAACAAATAGATTTCATCATACTTACTAGGTGCCATGTTCCCAGGAGAATGGTCCCTGTGCGCACATGGAGACAAAAGCAACAGCGCCATTCGCTGTTGCGCTCGCTCCCAAGTTTGGGACGAAACCTTAACATTTTTTTCCTGTTAGGATAAGAAAAAATCACAATTAAATAATCGATTGCATTATTCCACTTCCTCAATTTTTGTCTAAAACAAAAAAGGCCTTATTTAATCATGGAAATTATTTACAAAAGAGTAGGTACTATGCAAGAAATAGCCTTGACTTTGAAAGCGCCTCAAACTACCGACGTGCGGTTGACTGACTACCTACATTACTTTACCTACTCTCATTTTTTTTATTGTGATGAAATCTGCAGCTTTTATGACTACAGCTTATCCTATAATCAAACCAAGTAACACAATGACAACACATTAAAGTTCAATAGTTCAATCTGTTAATTAATATTGCCTTGGTGCAGCAGGTGCAGCTCAAGAAATTGTCGCACTAACAAATATTTAAATTAGTCCAATGTTTCAGTGTCCAATGAATATGATAGTTAACACTATTGACTCTGGTACTGGGGCAATATTATACAAATAAATAAAATGAAGTGTTTGTTAGTAATGTCAAAATAACAGCTTTTTACTAAATGCTTAAGAACGTATATTATATGGTACTACAAAAACACAACTTTTTAATATTTTTGTCTGTCTGTCGGTCCGACTATCTGTTTCTTCCAGCTAATCTCCGAAACAGCTGGACCGATTTTGACGGGACTTTCACTGGCAGATAGCTGATCTTATGAGGAGTATCTTAGGCTACTTTTATTTTTCTAAAATAAAAGTACCCTAGTAACACTATTTAACAGGTTCAGTGATGCAAAACAAGACACAATAGAAGTTTTATTGTTCTAATGCCTATGGGCATTTAGTGTCCCTCAGTGTTAATAATTTTATCCAATCATAAATCTATGTTCATAAGCACTGCCTTTCAGAATGTAGGTAAGGATGTAGGTACATATTATGGTAAGGTAAATGATAAAGTAAATACCTACCATATAACAACTACAAAAGAGACTACAAACAGCACATGTAACAAAATCAATATTAAAATTGGAGCAAACTGAAAATTTTAAATGACTGTTACATTTATGTATCAATGGCAGCAAAGTAGATACGGACATCTACATTTTTTGCGAGTGTTTTTTTTTCTCAAAATTAGCTTTAGATAAACATTATCTACAAGCCTGTATTAAAATTATTCCGAATTTCATAATAATGTAGATGTCCGTATCTACTTTGCTGCCATCGGTATGTGTATGGTGTGAAATGAACAGTTTTTCATAAGTATTTGCAAGGTTACATAAACATAGTAGTAATCAATTTGATATCAAATCCAGTAACAGCATGTAAGCAATAAAATGCTGTGTATGTGTAGTTATGTATAAATCACCAATGTTATTTATTTAAAAATGCAATTAGGTTTTATTTATTAACTTGGCCAGTAGTTTTGTTAACCAGTAAAGGTCCATATATTGCAATTAGTTGATTCTATCTATTGATTGTCTGCAGTGAGACAATGATAGGATGGTGTTATTACTATCAATTGAGTTGTTAAAAACTCAAATATTATATTGTAATAAGTAACAAAACATTATTATTCTAAGTGCCAGTGGCGCAACTACAATTATCATTAGAGGGATGCCGAAGAAAAAATTGTTCAGGTTTCATAAATTCAAATACAAAACTGTAGGTTTTTAATCTTATGATGTATTTAACTGGTATTAAATATAATTATGTAATGTGATGTGATACACAGTTACACACACAGGGGTACCATATTATTTGGCAGTAGCAGACACTAAGAAGAGTGATTGCTCCGAAGGGAAGCCGATAGGAATTGGGTTGTATGAAGGCTACACCCCTGCTAAGTACTTATAATATTTATGTAATGAGAAAACATTTGGCATATGAACAAAAATAATTATTCCAAGCCCAGGGGACCCATAATTATATTTGTTCAGTCACATATTGAACTCGTGGACTATAGCATGACACCCAATCACTCAGCCACTGAACTAAGCCATCAATGATGATGACAATGTTATTACCTATTTTGTTGTATTTTTTTACTACCTAATCTTAGATAAGATTTATTTAAATAAACTAATCTACAATATTTTGATTGCCTTCATAATCAATGGGGGCCCATTTCACCATAGCAGGGATTAGAATAGAAATGAAAGAATTCACAGCTACATGAATTCCTTCATTTCCTTTACAATGACAAAACGAGTTAAGGAGTTACAGATAGGTATTCAATAAAGTATCTTGAGAAATAAGAAGGATACATACACCATACTTGAAAAAGGAAAGTTTTAGACAATGTCTTCATTATCGTACGATAAAATTAAAAAAAAAAACTATGTTGTTATCGAGGCTATCAAATAATATTGCATATTACAGTGAGTGCATCTTAGAGCTACAAATCCAATATTACTTTACAGCGCATATGTTTACGTACGTAACAAATTCTGCCCATCCTAATTAAATTACCTAAAAGTGCTTAATTACTAAAAATTACAAGGGTACTTGCCTGTTTTAGTGTGATTCTATTATTTTATAATTTTTTCCACAAACACTTCGAGAAAAATGCTTTTCACGGAAATAAATAGAAATTTTCTCTTTACAAGTTACTGTGTGAGTGTATGTAATAAATTCTATACATTCATTCCACAGATTCATTCATTTTTACATCAATAGTTCAATACATGAATGAAATGAATGAAGTTTTTGAACTAAAATAATGATGCTATTGAAGACCTTATCATGTCCCGCATTTGTTTGATAGTAGAGCCCCACACAAACATTTTGGCGAGTGGTTAGGGTATATATAATATGTTCTGTGGGCGAGTGGGTCGAGTGAGTTTTAGAGTAGACAAGAACATACACTTTATGCTATGGGCCAAACGGCAAGCAAACGGAGAACTAAATAGAGGTACACGACGATATTTGCAGAGATGTGCAAAATGGTTTACGAAAAGGGTAAGTGTAGACTTGTGCGCTCATCTTTAAAGTATTGAAGAGTTTCTATCCGTCTCGCAAGGCTTGCAGCGCTCTTAGTGGCCAATACAAGCAACTTTAGTCAATTTTATATGTTTGACTGGTAAGTAATGTTGGCAAACTGAACAGTAAAGTATTTTGCAAATAGAAAATACGTTTCGAAAAGTATCTCAAATAAAATATAAAATGCTTTTTTTAAAGAAGGTATTTAAATAGAAAATAGGTATTTTGCATTTTGTATTTGCATTTTATTCCATTTTAAATAGTAAGTATTTTAAATAAGTCGCATCTCTGGATATTAGTTTCATTGACTATCAAGGAAGAGATTACCTTGTAATATCGAGCCTTTTCAGGCAAACATCGTAAGTGCTTTTGCGCTTTCGTAACCTCTTTTACATCTTATCGCGATGACTCTTAAATTTTATTTTAAATTTACTCGACTTTATTGTTATAGGAAATTATCATCGTTTATGCTAACATCGTTAATTAGGAAAGAAAAAAACACTTTCCTATAAAAAATGCAAAATGTCGCTTACGATGTTGTTCCTGAAAAGGGTCGATATTATTCCACAAAGAAAGCTCATTTGAGCTCATTTCTCCGTGACCTAACCGAACGTGACCGTCGCACGAGTACGCGAGTACACGATCGTCACGATCATTTGTATATGTTACGGCTAAAACCCGAAGTGCGGCTACAACTAGTTTTAGCCGGCTACAACTAGGTGTGTTGTGTAGTCACAGTACTAACCTAACCTAACCTACCTTTCAGCCCACACCTAGTTGTAGCCGGCTAAAACTAGTTGTAGCCGCACTTCGGGTTTTAGCCGTAACATATATATATTATGTATGATGTACAAACGCGGCTTGATTGATCGCACGAGGAGCACGTAATCTATACTATCTATACTAATATTATAAAGAGGAAGAGTTTGTTTGTTTGGTTAAACGCGCTAATCTCAGGAACTACTGGTTCGAATTTAAAAACTCTTTTAGTGTTAGATAGTCCATTTATCGAGGAAGGCTAAAGGCTATAAAACATCACGCTACAACCAACAGGAGCGGGGCATTAATGAAAAATGTTGCAAAAACGGGGAAAATTTATTCCTTTTGAGGGCTTCCGTTGCGTGCGCTACGTAAATGGTTAAGGATACCCAAAAATTATGTATGACGGAATTGATCCTCTTGAAAAGTTCTCAAAAAAAGTCCGCGATAGCAAACTTTTAAGGTTGGTTCACTATAACCTTTTTAATGGTAATCAAATTTGTTATAAAATTTAACATCACGCCGTAGCGTGATGTTAATTGTTTTGTTATGTGTTGTTGTTGTTTCAAAAATAAAAAAGTCAGAGCACTAAGCGAAAATGAAGTAACAGTGCGGGCGGGCGATGCAACGCGACAGTTCGGGGGACGAGGGCGTTTTATTAAAATCTGGCTATTCATCATCATCTGCCTAGCCTTTTCCCAACTATATTGGGGTCGGCTTCCAGTCTAACCGGATGCAGCTGAATACCAGTATTTTACATGGAGCGACTGCCTATCTGACCTCCACAACCCAGTTACTGGGTAACACGATACCCCTTGGTAAGACTGGTTGTCAGACTTTCGGGCTTCTGACGACCCGTAACGACTGTCAAAGATCCACGAATGACAGCCGGGACCAACGGCTTAACGTGCTTTCCGAGGCACGGAGGAGTCTCGGTATGTAAAGATGGTCACCCATCCACGGACCAACCCCGGCAAGCGTAGCTTAACCTGATGGATCGACCCATGCGGCTGTTATTACTTAGCCACGAGCTCCTCTGGCCCAGAAAATAGCTGTGCCCCACGACTTCGTTTGCGTGGATGTCGTAAGATACACAATATACTAAAATAACAGCCACATTTTAATAAAACTCCCCCGTCCCCCGACCCGTCACCAACTGTCACGTTGAATCGCCCACCCGCGCTATTACTTCGTTTTCGCTTAGTGTTATTTCTGACTTTTTCTTTCTGCTCGGCTCATAATGGTCGTAGCGTGATGTTAAAGAGCCTATAACTATCTTCGAGAATTAGGCTACCAAATGAAAAAGAATTTTTCAAATCCGACTCTTTGTTTATAATTTCAAGGGTTTTCATTATTTTGCGCGGAACCCTAATTATTTTGCTAAAATAAAAGTAATCTAGGTTACGCGCCGTAATATCAGCTATCTGCCAGTTAAAGTCCCGTCAAAATCGGTCCAGCCGTTTCGGAGATTAGCCGGAACATACAGACAGACAGACAGACAAAAATGTTAAAAATTGCTGTTTTGTTATAAGAACCGTTTATACTTTCCTATGCATTTAGTAAAAAGTTGTTATTTTGACATTACAAACAGAGACTTCAATTTTATTTATTTGTATAGTTTTACGACTTGCACGCAAACGAAGTCGCGGGGCACAGCTTGTAATATTATAAAGCTGAAGAGGTTGTTTGGTTGAACGCGCTAATCTCGGAAACTACTGGTTCGAATTGAAAAATTCTTTTAATGTTAGTTACTCCATGTATCGTTGTAGCGTGATGTTTCACGCTACAACGAGTAGGAGCGGAGGATCAGTGAAAAATGTTGCAAAAACGGGGAAAATTTATTTCTTTTGAGAGCTTCCATTGCGTGCGCTGCGTAAACGGCTAAAGTTACGTAAAAATCATGTATGAAGGAATTGTTCCTCTTAAAAATGTCTAAAAAAAGTCCGCAATAACATATGTCTATCTTTTAAGGTTGACTCACTATAACTTTTTTAATAGTAATCAAATTTGTTACAAAATAATGCATTATTTGCGAAGGTGTTTTCATAAACATGATATTAATCCTTATCCAAATAATTAATTTTATAATCAAGGTTGATTAAGTACATGTAAATTCCTTTTTAAATTATTCGAATCGGACCTTCCGTTTAGAAATTACGACGGGTATAAAAATGCTTAAATTAAGAAAAATGCGCTTAGTCTATTAGTTACCGACACATTTTATATTTTACCGACTGTTTGAACGCGCTAATCTCTGGCACTATCAGTCGGATTTGAAAAATTATTTTTGCATTTTATAGTCCAATTCTTGAGGAAGTCTATAGGGTATGTAACATTACGCTAGGACCCTAAGAAGCCGAGCAAAAAGAAAAAAAAAGTAAGAACGAGCGCTAAACGAAAACGAAGTAACAGCGCGGGCAGGCGTTGCGATGCGACGGGGTGGGTTGGGGGAACCAGAAATTTCACGCGGACGAAGTCGCGGGTGGAAGCTAGTAATCATAAAAAAGAGCGCGATGGTCACGTACTCGCGCGACGATTGCTTTTGGTTAGGACGCGGCTTTAGAAATTCAAGAATTGTAGAATAGACGCGCCATAAACATATTTTGTTAAATTTTTGCTTCTCCTGGCTACCTGAAGGTCGTCTTGCCAGTGGGGGCCAGTGGGAAAACACACTTTGAATGTGAAATGCTGGATTGACGCAAAATCCCTGTTCTTTTTTATTTGTCTTTTTTATTTGAACTAATGCCAGACCGATCATCTAAGGCCTAGTACCTAACTTTAAAACGTGTATTACTACAGTCCGATCGTTGAGATTGCGTTTCTGACACCTGTCAATTGAACAATTTCTAGTGGTATTATGGATCAAATTCGCAAAACACATATCCCTTAGTCACTCAAGAACAACAACGCAACGCTCACGCAACGCGGTGTCAAGAATGCATCGGCCGGACTATTAAGCGTTTGCACCAGAAAACGTTATCATGTAGATGTTTCGAAACTTAGCACACGAAACAAATCTCATATCTTGTTTTGTTGAATTTGTGTTCGCACTGCACGAAACATGAGTAAGTTTTATATTTTGTTAGCTGCGTTCGAAATGTCTATAAACATATTCAATAGAAAAGTTTTTTTTATAGACATTTATCACATTTGCGTTCGCACTGTTGTTTGTATAAGTCTAGCAACTTGTATATTGCTTGTTTTGGGCAAGGTGTTTTCCAATTACAAAGGAAAACATTGAAACATATGGTGGACCGTAGACAACATGTTGCAAGATTCATACAGAAATATCTTATTAATGAAATTGGTTTGTAAAACATGTCAAGAGATATGAATCTTTAATGGTACTTCGGTGAGTGTGCTCGAGAACTCCACGACCTCAATCCGCCTGCCCCCTTCTACCATCGGACATCTAGACGCACTGCAGGTTACCATCCCTACCCAGTTGCCATTCCACCAATTCGTACTAAGCGTTTCCAAATGTCTTTTAGGGATGCGTATTTCCATTTCCGTGTACATTAGGAGGCAGTAGGGAGGTTTACTGCCTTGAAACACGCACGGGTTTGTCGCGCTAACTGCCTTTACAAAATCGTGTTCAATTCAAGGCACGCGTCCTCCAACCGCGCACGGGTTCGCAACACCAACTGTTCTTCTAAACACGTGTTCAAGGCGATGCATGGAACTTAGCCTTGAAGTTCGCGCGTAAACAACTTCGGTCGCGTAAGCTCGCTCCATCGTCGACTTTGTCTCTGTCATCTCTGTCTCTGACCTAGACTAGAGTCAAGAGCAAACCTATCTCAAATAAAAAAAAAAAAAGAATCGTCAAACAAGTTTCGGATCAACAAGTTATGTGACAATGTGAATGCTCCGTTGTCAATGTATCGAACATTGACAGAAAACAGAGATTTCATCATGTTTTTTGTGAATGTTTCGCCAGTGAGTTACGCAGATAAAGGACAAAATATGTTTCTACGCAACTCTGCAGACATCAATGTCACTGTCAGCTAATCTATACAAATAAATAAAATTGAAGTGTCTGTTTGTAATGTCAAAAAAACAACTTTTTACTAAATGCCTAAGAAAGTATAAACGGTACTTATAACAAAAAAGCAATTTTTAACATTTTTGTCTGTCTATCTGTATGTTCCGGCTAATCTCCGAAACGGCTGGACCGATTTAGACAGAACTTTCACTGGCAGATAGCTGATATTACGGCGGGTAACTTAGGCTACTTTTATTTTAGGAAAATAATTACGGTTCCGCGCAAAAAAATTAAAACCCATGAAATTATGAACAAAAAGTCGGATTTGAAAACTTCATTTTGCATTTGGTAGCCCAATTCTCAAGGATAGTTATAGGCTATTTAAAATCATGGTATGACCCTTAGGAGCCGAGCAAAAAGAAAAAAGTCGGAAAGAACACTAAGCGAAAACGAATTAATAGCGCGGGCGGGCAATTCAACGCAACGGTTGGCGACGGGTCGGGGGTCGAGAGAGTTTTATTAAAATGTGGCTGTTATTTTAGTGTATTGTGTATCTTACGACATCCACGCGAACGAAGTCGCGGGGCATAGCTAATCTAAACTATGTATAGACGTGTGAGTAGGGCTGCCATATTTTGATAGGGTATCATCGAGACTAGTTTGAATATGTGAGCGTCTAAGCCAAAAGGATCCAGTAGTAGGGTATTAACACCTGTATCTAGAATAGTCAATTGACAATAAGGATTAAAAAATATTCCAAAACATGTAAAAAATCCATTGATTGTCTAATTATCTTTTGTGATGCGCACAGCAAATGAGTGGAACTCTCTGCCTGCGTCTGTGATTCCGAACGCATACAACCCCGATCTCTTCAAAGCTTAGATAATATACCTTAGAGGTCTAAGCTTCAAAGTGAGTGAACAGGCTTCTTCTGGTAAGCTCGTTCCATCGTTGACTTTGTCTCTGTCATCTCTGACCTAGACACATACTAAGTAGGACCTAGACTAGAGACTCAAGAGCAAACCTATCTCTAATAAAAATAATAATAAAAATCACCCCATCGCCGTATCTCTACGTTGCCGTCGTGGTGGGGCTTGCGCGCTCCGAACTCTAGGTCTGTGCCGGTAGAGGTTACTTTGCCGGAACAGGTCTAGGGTGAGGAGCCAGACCAAGAGAGATACAGAACCCGCAGGGCAGCATGTGGCGAGCTGCTGGGTAGAAGCGACTCCACGTACCCTATCTCCCGGGAGAAGTCACGTTCCTCATCTCTGGCTTGCCTTTATTGGCCGGCTGGAGTGAACACTGACGAGAACTGACCTCATTCTTACCTTTATTGGCTGGCTTGAGTAGCGATTCGCAAGAGCAAACGTGCTCGGAGGAAGGAAGTATTCCAGTAAGATGCTGGTAGGGATCTTGACCGTACTTCCGGGATTGTCCTGATAGCCGTGGAATACCCTTCCACTCCTCTTAAGCACCTCAAGACATGTTGCCCCCTTGTCGCTACGGCACTATGGGCTAGCGACCGTTTCCGGGGGCCCATTGTTGAGTGTGCAAGTCACCCCCTGCCATTTTATCCGTGTATTGTATTTATCAAACATTGGTCAGGCAGGGGCCATAGTCCTTCCATAGTTTTAGATAACCCGTCCACTTTAGCCATCCAAACCCATAGCCCAATATTTTTTTTGTCTCCATATCCTGCAATAGTCCTACACGAACCGGGGGTTGTCCTTGGGTGTACTTGCAAAGTACGCACAGGGATAATCGTCGGTTGATGCCTCATTTCCATTGAAAGCGTCTAACGGGCCTCTGCGAGTTGGCTTCGGCCCCTCATATGCCTTCCAAAGGTCCGGGACCCTAGGGTCCCGAGAAATATCAAACCATCAAATCAATTAATTAAAATCGAGAAATGAAATTTTTTCACCCAACTTTACAAAAATGCGTATATCTCGGAAACTAAACGCCACACATATATGTAATGTGTACCAAATCAGAGCAAATCGGCTGTGACAGACGGACAAACAGACACACGAGCGATCCTCTATGGGTTCCGTTTTTTCATTAGGGCGGCCATACGGAACCCTGAAATGAAACAAATTTTATGGCAAGGCAAATATTTTTATTCGCTTAATTATATAATATACGCATTTTACATAGTTGTAGCGAAACTAGCGAAAGAAGTACTTGGCATATTATAATTTTCTGAGGACTTTACTATTTTTAGCATACACATTATTTATGTTTGTGCTAAAAATAGTAAAGTATTTCGTTTTACGATTTGCCAGTATCGGGATATTTTAGTGCATAGAGTATAGTTTTAGTGTATGTCGGGACGGCGGGACAGAGGATTCAATAATGGTGACAGCTGACAGTCCCGATTTAACGGGATGGATGGCAGCTCTACGTGTGAGGTAAAAACATTTCCAATTCCAAGTCATCTCATCTTTCTTTACTATTTAATTGTTATCAAATTGTATTATTATTGCAGTGATAATGGAAAAGATTCCTGATCAGATCGGTTACTTGGTTTTAACAGAGGACGGGGCTGTTCTTGAATCTGGCGGAGAATTAGAAAACGACGAACGTGTTGCTACAATAATAACTGATCTCATCTCCTTATCGAACAAGTAAGCACATTTTAATTACGTGTGATATATCCGTCCTGAGTTCCTGACACACAGTAAAAAGTCGCGACGTGGTTACATTATTTTGCGATTAACTTGTTCTCTTATTTTCAGGGTTGATCCATTAGCTTTTGGTCCGAATGAACAGTTCAAGAAAATATCAATAACATATGATGACCATTGGTTTATAATATGCCTTTCTAATAAGAAGATATATGTGGTGAAGCGCAGTATACAACCTAACATAAGTGAAGGGAATGCAGTAAATGTTTGAGATTGACAAATAAACCACCACCATGGGTCGAAACTTGTTAATGAGTAGCCTTGAGAATGCATCATTTAACATTATATTTCAAATTATATTTAGATGTATAACATTTGTGATTAATGCATGGGTTATCAGAAATGTTGGACATGAAATTCTTGGTATTATGAATGTGCGGCTACTGCTCTTGGAGAGTACAATACTATTCCTCAGCAGAGAACCATTCAACCGAGCTTGTCTAGGACAAAAAGATGAGTTCAGCTGGAGGCAAATAATAAACCAAATCTGGCTGTCAGTACCTGTGAGTTCTGTTCTATCCATTGTTTTTGTTTATATTTGGTTGAACTTGCTGCCTCTGGGTCATCCAGAGCATGCAATTCAATACAGATTTGCTTGCTGGAGTGTAGCCTTATCATGTATATTAGAATTATGTTCTGCCAATGTTGCATTAGTGGCACAACTATTCTGTTTCATCAAATTAAAAGTTGCCCTAGATACTCTGCATATTTTTATAAGAACTTTATTATTCTTGTCAATTTTAGTTTATGATAGGTCTCTTGCACTCATTGCATTCTCTGTGGCACAAGTTGGTAGTATAGGAACTATTGTGCTTTGTTACTACATATTCTTTTATTGGTATATTAAAAATAAGCCACTCTATGCAAAAGGCGCTCTTAAAAGTAAAATAGTTCCTGACTCAGTTTTGTATAGTCTGTATGATAATATGGATGACTTTCAATTTACATCATTAAATGATTTCTTACCTATGTACATTGGACCAGTAGACACAAATTTCAATAAAAAATTAAGCACCCTCACACTTAGTTTTGCTAAACAAGGTGTTGTTAAACAACTTTTAACAGAGGGAGAAAAATATGTGATGTCAGTCAGCCCTGTGATGACCTTCAGTGAACAGGCTACTTATGATGTTGTCAACAACTTGGGTAGTCTGGCAGCAAGGTTTGTTTTCAGGCCTATTGAAGACAGTAGCTACTTCTATTTTACCCAAATGGTGAGCAGAGAATTACCCCTTCAAAAACAAGATCAAAATAAAATTCAAGAATCATGTACAGTACTGTCACATGTTTGTAAAGCAGTCAGTTCTATTGGTTTAATAGTTTTAGTATTTGGACAAAGCTATGCAAGAACTTTACTTTTACTGTATGGTGGAGAGACATTTGTTGCAAGTGGGTTGCCGGTACAGTTATTAAGAAGCCATTGTTTAGCTATTGTTTTGTTAGCAATCAATGGAGTTACTGAATGTTACGCATTTGCCACAATGACTAGTGCCCAGTTAAACAGTTACAATTATTTAATGGTACTATTTTCAATAAGTTTTCTTTTATTATCATACATTTTAACATATATTTTTGGACCAGTCGGTTTTATTATATCAAATTGTATTAATATGTTTGCTAGGATAATTCATAGTGTTCATTTTATCAGCACTAAATACAAGGATACAGATTACAAGCCCCTAGACGGGCTATATGTTGGTAAATTCTTTTTGTTGACTCTATTTGTTGCTGGTTGCGTTTGTAAACTTTCAGAAAACAAAATATCACGAGATTCTGTAATCCTCCACATATTCATTGGAGCTATATCGTTATTTTGTGTCCTATTAGCGTGGGGATATGAAAATAGAGAACTTGTTGTTAAAGTGTATAAAAAAGTTTGGAAAAAAGAAGACAAAGTTTCTCTTGATTAGCATTCGATTATTGTTAAGCTTTTATGAGTATCCATTACCATTGTTATAAGTAACTAAATAAAATAATATAGACATGTTATAATATGACATAGTTGTTTTATTTTTATAACATAAAAGTAACAAGATAACATTATATACATAGCATTTGTTCAATCAATATGTGTCTGCGCCCCCTGCGCTGTTGCCAAGTGATTGAGATAATGCATGAATAATTCATTATTGATTCCCAAATTCCAATATTCTAGTGTTTACATTGGGTAAAAAAAGATTCCCTTCATTTGGGCTTCACATATCCGTCTTACTTCATCTGTGAACAAAAATGTAGTGTTAACCCTTTGAGCGCCATCAAACTTATGACTTATGAACTTATGAGGAGTTAGCCGACGTACCATCGCGGACATTTGCGGCGTATCACTTTTCAACCTTATTACCATAGTAATAAATAAGGTCAAAAAGTGGTTCACCGCAAATGTCCGTGATGGTACCATCGCGGACACTGCCGGTGAACCACTTTTTAACGTTACCACCTTAGTAATAAGGTTGAAAAGTGGTTCACCGCCAGTGTCCGCGATGGTACACCCGGACGTATAAACATCGCACCGGGATTTTATTGCTGAATTTTTAACTCGGTGTTGAGCCGAGCATTGAGAATCCAACAGAGTGCATTCCAGCGCGTCGAGAAAAAACACTGTTGGATTTCAACTCTCGGCGCTAAGCAGAGCGTTGAAAATCCAGTGCGCGAAAAAAAAATGCCGCGATATTTTTACGTCCGTGCGAACGTCGGCTTATGAGAAAAATACTCCAGCCGCCACACGTAATGTTACGGTAGTTTTCTTTTCACATTAGTACACACACCAGGTAATTTTCAGTCTATAATACAGTAGCTCAAGACAGAGAGGAGTGGAAAGGAGAAAGGGATGCCACTGCCATGCACTGGGACAAAATCATAGACATAGAGAATGGACTGAGCGTTGGCCTCACAAAAGTGACCACTCTCTAGCAAGAGACAAAGCGATTGTGTGGCCAGTACCTGTCTCTTTTCTGCAAGCTTGTAATTACAAAGGCGTAGTGTATCAATTTTAATTTAATAGGATAAACATTGAAAATTACGACTCCGCATCAAAGTTGCGACACATGTTAGGGCGACAGTACGATGTCGACCATCAGTGGTGTGACAGCACATCAGTTCGATGTACCAAGGCACACCTTTACACCGCAGGCAACACCTATATACCGTAAGGACTATTCTTGCTTGCAGCGCTCGGCCGCTGTACTAACGCTTGCTAACAGACGTGGTCATTGTGTGCACGGGATCTTATTTTCAATTTTTTTTTTGCTATTCTAAATTGATATTTTTATTCACTATAACTGAACAAAATTAATGACTTTTATGATTATAATTCTGTAAATACATACATATTTGTTACGGTTGCGAATCATATTTTAATCAACATACAATCTAATACTGACCTGCAAATTGCAAAAAACCTAAGAAAATTTGAATTTCGCGGGTAACCCTGGCGCTTTCGCCTTAACGACGTTCGTTACGTCATCGTCAGCGTTTTAAACATTCAGAGTGATTATTTCACACTTATGCAACCACATGTATAGATAGTGCAATCCACGAAGACGCGCCCCACTATTCCTCCTAACCGTTTATAGTATATGTGTGCAAGCTTCCGTCAATGTTGAGTGTTGTCGGTACACACTAATTACCTATGAGTGTACACGCACACTACAATGAATAGACTAATCAGGACAGAGCGTCATGGTCAAAGTGAAAGATGCTCTACTTCAATTTTATATTTTTTACCCGACCGCAAGGAAAGGGTTATGTTTATTTTATTTTTAGGTGTGGATATTTTATGTGTTTATTAGTTAATATCGATAATATTACTATTTTTATAATGGGAGGTAATTATAGATATTAATGAAATACGGAAATAGTTTTATTGAACTTTATTGAGAAATGAAAATCGTCAATCACTCGTTTCAGAAATATCTGATTCAGTCTGATGTATCACCGACATTTACAATAAAACTAAAATCAAGATCACAATGTCTCATGTATTCGTCTTCTATTTTTTCCACGTGCTGACAAGTATTGAACCAGACATCTTTATTTACTCGATCAAATGCTTCATTTAAAATGGGCATAATCGAAGTGTAATTTTGATTGATATTGCGACTAGCAACATCGTTTTTTACAATACCCCAAATGTTTTCGATTGGGTTTAAATCTGGATGATAAGGTGGCAGCCGAAGCACTGTGAATCCATGTTCTTTCAATAATTCGTCAACTTTGTACTTGCGGAAGTTTTCTTTGTTTTTTAATATAAGGTCATAAAGTTCAGGTTTTTTGTAGCTTGGTTCAAAATAGATATTTTTTGCATTCAGCCAAGTCTGCATGTCTAATTTGTTGGAGTTGGATGTTGGTATTTTTTCCGAACTAGTATTGTGATAGGCTGCATTATCCAAGACTATCACGGCATCATTTGGGAGATTTGGTATAAGTTTCTCCTTTAGCCACTTTAAGTAATTTTCTGTGTTCATGTTATCGTGGTAGTCTCCGGATTTGATCTCTGCTCTGTATGTCAACAACGCATTTGGTACGAAACCCTCTGCACTTCCGCCATGTACTATAATTATGCGCACTCCTTTTGTTAAGTTTTGTTTTATTGCTGTTTTACAACTTTTTTCGGCCCAAGACTTTTTTTGCACGTGGTTGGTATGAACATATGATTCATCTGTGTAGACTATAGGTCTACCTGCATTGCGAAAATACTTTACCTGTTTTAAATATTTCAATCTTAGCATTTGACTATCATGTTTTTCGGTTAGCACCTTCCTGTTATTCTCAGTTTTTCTCCATTTATAACCAAGTTTAAGTAACAATGTTCTTAGGGTTGTTATACATCCATCAAATTGTATACGGTCTTTCAAAACAATATTAAGTCGTGATAATGTTGGAAATTGACGATGTTCTATATGATAGTTTTGGATAGTTCTTCGGACTACACCAATATCAAATTCGTCTAAATAAATTTTTCGTGGTCTTACCCTTCTCTTCTTCATAGGTGATGTAAAAATAGAAGCACTTCTGTATACTAAATTCGAATGCGACGTACTCGCTTCATTTTCAGACTCAATATCCGCTTCCGTAGTCGGCTCTGTTGTACTCTCCGCACTTGGGGCTATAGGAACTATCGCATCCGTCTCCATAGTTATATTCGATTCCATAGCAGGTACTGTAGTTTGCTTCATTATATTAGTATATTCCTTTCTTTCGCGTAGAATTCTAGTCACTGTGCTTTCAGATACTCCAACAGCCTGTGTGGTTCTCCATCGCGCATCAGTGAGTTTTTCTGCATAATTTTTACTTGCTTCTTTTTTCATAAAATCGTAAACTTTAGAAATAATTTCTCTGGCCTAAAATTAAAAAAAAACATTACATAGTTTTACTTATTTGTAAAGATGAAATGAAATCCACTATTACTAAAATTTGCTATTTATTAAAATTAAATTACTTTCGTTAGCTAATTTCATGTATTTTAGTAACTACAAACTTCTTTACATACCTGGCTTTTAAGAACAACACGCTGAGATTTTTTCGACATTTTAAAAATATATAAAGTAGAGCAACTTTCGTGACGAGTCTGGATTTTCGCAGCATAGAGTGTAGTATTCGTGTGCATCGAACCGCTGACGGTTCGCGACTGCCGCTCGGAGCAAACTCCCCGCACCCCGCGATCCCCTCAACCAAAAATTGGTGGGGCGCGTCTTCGTGAATTGCACTATCTGTACGTAAGTTGAAATAAATATGGATGTCACGTGATCAACTTTGACCGTTAATATCTCGGAAACATGATGCTTACGGGGTTTGGTCCTATTATGTTTTCCGTTTGCATTGATGTCAGCTATCGATTTATATAGGTTTAATGCATGGCCGCCATTTGGAAAAAAAATTCTAAATGGTGGACAGTAAGTATGCCAGGCTCCATATAAAAACTTCAACCCCCTTTCAAAGATTGTACTGATATTTTACAAGCAGGAAAGTATAACCATTAAGGTCAAAACATCATTGGATCAATCAGAATTTTAGAAAGAGACAACTACTGGCCGCAAATTCGCTTTGTCTCTCTCGTACTTTTCGGTCTGTATTCACTGCACAACTGAATACGGAATGCTCAGTCCATTCTCTATGTCTTTTGACAAAATAGGCTAAAAAAAACAAACATTTAATATACAATGCCGCCCATGGGCATGTGACCGCCCGTATTTTTCTGAATATTCATGAAAAAAATGTCTGCACCTCCGTTTTTTACCAGATTTTAACTAACATTTTTTTTATTAAAATTTATCGACTATGACAAAAAACATTCATTTCCAAAAAAATCTAAAGAATTGAAAATTTAAAGAATTCAATTGAAAAATATTAAAGATAAACCCCATTTTAAAGTTAATTTTCGATAATTTTTCATGAATATTCAGAAAAATACGAGTGGTCACATGCCCATGGGCGGCATTGTACTTATAACTTGTTGGAAAGCTGACATTCAGGCAACAGGAAAAATCGGCGAAGTGTAAAAAGAACAAGCGGTGTGCACTTGACGCCCGCCTCGCCAACGTATGGGCACGCCCACAAAACGACACTTGACTTAGGGCTGATTTTTCAATCGTCAGATAACTTTTATCTGGGGAATATGTTTGACGTTTTGACAGCTTTTGTATAGAAAATGTGTCAAACCGCCATATTTATTCCTCAGGTAAAATTTATCTGACGATTGAAAAATCAGCCCTTAGTAACCTAGCTATTAATCTTCGAATGTATAGTTTAAAGGTAAGAAATATTAAAACATACCTGCAATTTCTTTGAGATTGGCATTTTTCTCTTGTATGATAACATAAAACTCTCTTTCATTGGAAGACTTCCCTGTAATCCAGTATTCATCTGGTGTTTTGATTATAATTTCTCCATAGTTTCCAAGGCTGATAAAAAAACAGATTAAGTAAGTATATCATTTATTATATATGAACTAAGTACACAGTTTTGCGATTATTTTGCAATACTGTAATTAATCTCAAACTCAAAGCATTTATTTCAATTAAACCATTTACAGGCACTTTTTAATTGAGACAAGGAGTCCGTCAGTCAGAAATATGAAACGAGTGTTGTCCATTCCAAAGCGTACCTATGGAGAAGAACGGGTAAGAAACTCCATGGACACTTTTAAATTATATTGTTACAAAAATCTTAGTTACACCTTTATGGTGAATTTATAATTATTAAATGTGAGAACGATGTAAAAAAAGACGTATACGTTAAGTGTCCAGAGTAGCAAACACAAACATAAAAAAAAATTCAAAAATAAAATAATTAAAATAAGCCTTGGCAGCTAAGAGATGACCAGTCCCAACTGACGGCACCCGTTCACGAACATGACGCATGGATCAGCACCATTTAGCTCAAACATTTTGAAGGGATCCGAATGATCCAACACATGCGCCACCATCAGCGCGACATTTGAGTGAGCATGACATACTCTCAGCCGCCAGGCATCGATCACTAATAAAAAACTAGATACACAATCAGCGGCGAAAAATGTCCTCACCGAATGTCCACTCATTTCAAGATTTGGGCGCTCATTTAATCTAGTGGCGTTCGAACGCTCCGACTGTAAACATGCCTAAGTGCTCGTTTAAAAACTGCAAAAATCACACATCCAGGACGCTAAAAAAGGACGGAGTTTCATATTTTCGGTGAGTATTAATATTATCATTATATAATTGTTATCACTGTATTGTAAATACTGATATTTTGTCAAGAAATCATCGTAAAAACATTTTTTAAATTAAGTCGTAATAAACATCAGGAGTTAAAAAGCATCTCAATTGTAAAGACTCTGACTTAACGTAATAATCATAATATCGCATGCCCACTTGAATTGTTCGGGTTATGTGCGTTGATTCTGTTCCAATAGTGGAGACGCTATTGTTTCTTTTTTTTTATTATGATTATTATAATGAGACTTTTTTATTGTTTCTATAAATAGCATAGTAACATTTTATAGATTTAATTTTGACTGATTAAGTACATGTTAATATAATTAAAGATGTGAAATTTTGTTTTTGTTTTTTTAGCTTTCCTCGAAATCCAGTGAGGTGTGGAGAATGGATATCAGTTACAGCACGTCAAAGATCCGAAGAATTCTTCAAGCCTACCCAAACGAGCGTTGTGTGTTCAAAGCATTTTAAAAATACTTTATTATGTACACCAATTTTTTTAATACATTAAGCTTAACAAAATTGAAAAAAAGTACCATTTATAATCACAGAATAAACCAAAAAAATATTGGACAATTCGACTCCACTCTTACCTTGTCCTAGCGGCGAGCCTCGGTCGTAAAATTTTATGTTTATTTTGGCACTTTGTAATTCTGACTTTAACACATTGAAGTTAAGGTTGGATTTGTTTTGATGTATGTTGAGCTTTGTGAATACAACTTTAAGTATTGTGTTTAAGGTTGAATTTACATTAACGCTTATTTATTTCAACTAGAATAGGTAAACACAATTGGCGACCGTTTTAGGAGAACTTTTGCATGGCATTGTGTATCTAGTTTTTTATTAGTGATCGATGCCGCCAGGGCACATTCAAGTCAATGAAAGACATATTGCCCGGTTAAATGGTAGCACTATAGTACATAGTACTCACACAGTGTGCTATGCAATTATGTAATACAAAGGAGATTGAGTTTATACAATGCAAAGACAGTGTTACAATCTTCAGTAGCTCCATCAATATTTTCAAATGTTAATCAATTAGTTGGGGTTGTGGAGCAGGACCAGCATTGAGCCAAGCATTTTTATCATCGATATAATCCCCCAACTTATAATACAGGCATAATAAAAGTTGGGGGATAATGTTATTCTCACCTTTTCTTATCGGAATGTATGTTTGCTATTATACTTAAAACTTCAGGCTTTATAGTGGTAGATGGGTGCAATTTGTTAATTGTTGGCTGAAACAGAAACCAGCATTAGAAATCTTCACTCATACATTTCTTGGTAAAAATAATTATTGTAAAACATTTAAAAGTAAATTCCTGTTACTTACAGAGGTTTTAAATGCTAAATTCAATCTATTGAAGTACACAAACTTGTGTTCTGAGACAGCAATCTGTGCTGTATGCAGTGCATGTAACGTGCATTGCTCACTGATTGTCGAAGCTATCGCCGATAGTTGAGGACCAATAAAGGCGTCTAATGATCTGAACATCTCAAACTGTAGTTCCACGTTAACTGTAAAGGAAACGATTAAAATATTCGTTAAACAGCAAGACAATTTTTATAGTCGTACTAGCGTTTGGCCGCGGCTTCGTACGTGTGAAGGACGAAAATGATCTCACGGGCACATACTACCAAGATGAAAAGTATGCTACTTGCTACGTAACTACTAATCTTTTTTTTTGGGTAGCAAATCACCAAATCCCGCTCTGAGCGGAGCGGGAGGGTGTGTCAGACTTTTACTGACTAAAACCCACCCGTGTTCCTTCAGTTGCCTGTGCTGGGGCCACGGTAACTCTTTCGAACATCCCGCGACGTACACTGCCGCTCAAAAGTATTTGGCCACCTAGTAAAATACATTTTGTAAAAGTTTGATTCAATGAAACTGTTTATTAGCATTTTTGAACATAACAATAATACACTTTTTAAATTTTGGACTCATCTATGTGTCCACCTTTATTTTTAATGATAGCCTCACAAAGCTTCGGCAACCTAGCTACTAATTTTTCCTTCTGCCATTCATCTTGTAGTTTTCTCCACAAGTCTTCCTGAGATGTAGGACAACGGTTCCGCACCTGTCTATCCAGCTGATCCCACAATAGTTCTATCAGGTTTTGGTCTGGGGACTGTGGAGGCCATATCATGAGTTTCAACACCTGTTGTTGTTCTTTTCCTTTTAAAAAGTCCTTGCATAGTCTTGACGTGTGTTTCGGGTCATTATCCTGTTGAAATATAAATCCCGGACCAATTAAATGGGTTCCAGAAGGCACTGCGTTATTCTCCAATATCTTTTTATAACCTTCTTTTTTTAAGATTCCTTGTATTCACACAAGATCTCCAACGGCGGAGCCACAAAAATGGCCCCAAACCATCACAGACCCTCCGCTGTGTTTAACTGAAGCTACAGTACAAGCGCCATTCATCATTTCGTTTGCTTGCCGCCGTACGAAAACTCTTCGTTTGGATCCAAAAATTTCAAATTTTTATTCGTCTGTCCAGAGGACCTTTTCCCAATCTGCTATTGTCCAGTTCTTGTGTTCTCTAGCCCAATTAAGTCTCTTCTTTTTGTTAATAGTTTTAAGAAGTGGTTTTAACACCGCTATGCATCCCTTAAGTCCTGCGTCACGGAGTCTTCTTTTGATTGTGGACACACTGACTGGTTTTTCACGATCCACATTAATCTGTGGTACTATTTCCGGTGCAATTAATCGTCTATTCCGTTTGCTTTTAATAACTATACTCAAATCTTCACTCGAAGTTGTGGCTCTCGGTCTGCCTGAACGATGTTTGTTGCAAATTGTTCCTTCAGTCGCAAATTTCTTAACGATGTAGTCAACAGTTTGCCTTGGTATCTTCTGCAGTTTTGAAATCTCACGATTACTTTTACCGGATTTATGAAGGCCTTTGATTTCTTGGGAATATTCCTTAGTTTTACCCATTTTCTTTAAAAAATAAAACTCAGAAGTGAAAAACAAGAAAATATTATTAGACTTTAAGGACTGAGCTACGGAGAGCGTGTTTTCTGGTCAAATGACATCAGATAACTATATTTGTAATAGTTATACTACATTTTAGTTATGTTTATTTCTCAATAACTAAATCAAAACAAAACTGTGACTTCAAAGATTAACTTCGAGGAAATTCCAACAATATCACTATTTTGGTTTTATGACCAGGAGTTGGCAAATAACAATAAGTTGTTTACGATTTTACCGTAGATAAGTATTTGGTGTTGATATACAAACAATGAAAACTAATAATATATATTTTTTTAATGTATTGTTTGTAACTTAAACAAAATGCAGGTGGCCAAATACTTTTGAGCGGTAGTGTAAGTACCAACATAGGTCATGGTCTATCTATGTGCCAAATTTCATCGAAATCCATTCATCCGTTAATGTGTGAAAGGTAACAGACAGACAGACAGAGTTACTATTGTATTTGTATTATCAGTTTGGAAGTATGGATTAAAACATTACCGTCAGTTAGTGTTCAATACAATCGTGTTGGTGGAGAACAGAGCACGGAATCGCCGTGACGTATCCCTGCTCTGTGGTGAAGTAACTCGCATGGACGTAAAAATATCGCGACGATATTATCGCGAATATTTTTTTTCGCGCACTGGATTTTCAACGCTCTGCTTAGCACCGAGAGTTGAAAATCCAACAGGGTGTTTTTTCGACGCGCTGGAATGCACTCGGTTGGATTCTCAATGCTCGGCTCAACACCGAGAGTTAAAAATCCAGTGCAAGATAAAATCGCGCCGCGATATATTTACGTCCGCGCGAACGTCGGCTAACAAGTTGACACTAACTTACCATCAACTGTGAAACAGACAGTGGCGCTCATAGTTCTATAAACAACTAAATAATACTGTTTAGTTTCCAAGTCATCCTCCCTCATGAGGTGTACTTTCACTAATCTTTGTAAGTCCTCCTGGTTATGAATGCCGTCAGGGGGATGGATGAAGCGACCGTGTCTCTGGGCAGCTGCCACGGCACCTCCTTGGATCTCCTTTTCTACTTGTTTCGGCAGCAGTGATTGTACCAAATATTGGTATAATGTTAACATGTCATGAGTAGAGAGGCCATTCCTGTGGATGAAAACAGGTTTATTATAAGGCATATTATTTTTATAAAAAAGTACTTAATAATATTTTATTTTCTATTAAAAACTTACCAAATAAGTTGTTCATTGTAGATAAAAGAAATACACTTGAAGTGTGGGTAGTTGACTTCTAAGAAGTCAATGAAGCATAGCACTTTGAAGAACGAATTCTTATCCAGTGGCAAATAGTTGATGCCTTGTATAACATCTGTTATATCATTAGAGAGATTCCTTGAAGATATGTACTGAAAAGTAATAATATGTGGTAATAATAAGATTTTAACAAGTATCTTGACTTGGCTCGCGAGGTTGTCGACATGTGGGATGTTTACTCAGCAATCATTGTGCCGATACTCGTGACAGTCAATGGCGTAATAGGCAAGAACCTCGACCAACACCTGAGGAGGCTCTCATTGGGCAGCTGGATTAAGGGCACAGACATAGATCTACATAGATAACGCAAATGCATGCACTTCGCGTGTCTGAACCCCGACCAAGCGTCGAGGTTGATCGCCGCTAACTTCAGTCCCCACGCGTCCGTTGTTGCAGCCGAACGTCCGCAAAAAACTAAAAAATGCCTCGTTGCGTGATAATTAACTGCAATAGCCCAAAAATTTCGAGCACCCAAAGGCAGGAACATATTTCCTATCACAGGTAAGTTATTTTAAAATTATATAATGCATAAATTCATATTAAAACTGTTTTTAAGTATTCCAAGCTGCGTGTCGTTCCAGAATATTCCTAACTATTAATTACCGTTAAGTAAACTTTATTCACATTACGTTGCCGCGTTTGCTTTGGACGTTTGATCTGACGTTGTGTGTTAGGAGACGATGAATATTGCACAAGCGATACTGTCGCGCATCGCTTCGACTTCGTGATACAGACAATTTGTCATTCGTCTGTCAATTGTAGCAACTAGTGCTGTTCGTTCTACAACATATATCAATAATCGATTTTAATCGATATCGGACTGACGAATGATATAAAAAAAGCCAATTTAGTAGATATAACAAGCTCATATGCATGACCTAATTTTACAGGACAGCTATAAAAAGGAGGATAATTTTTTTAGGGTTGATGTATTTAATGTGTTTTTGTTTATCCTTTCAACATTATACGACTATTTTTATATATTTAATGTGTTTATTTTCTATTGCATTTAAAAATATTTTTTTTTAGTTTCCCACATGATCCAATCATAAAAGAAAAATGGATTGCAGCCACGGGACGGAAAGACTGGTTCCCGACTAAACACAGTACTATTTGTTCTATACATTTTGAAAATATTAGTTTCATTGAAGGAAAAAAGTTGAGATTGTTGAAAAAAACGGCATGCCCCACTATAGATATACTAAAACTCATTGACAATGAAGACGAGGTTAGTGAATTAATGTTTTACAGTGTTTTTATTTAATCGTGTATAAAAATATCTGACATACACTCATTTGTGCTTTACAGAATAAAGATACACCACAAGAACCTTCATCATTGTCAAGGAAGAGAAAACTAGAACAGGTATAGTATACATTTTTCATGTAAATATATACTTAGCTAGCTGACCCGGCCACGCGTTGCTGTGGCTAACGTTTTTGTCATATTTTTTTTTTCTATACTATCTTTCAAGTTGGATCAAACTGCACACGGTGTACAAATTTGATTAAAATCGGTTAAGTAGTTTAGGAGTCCATCGCGGACAAACATCGTGACACGTAATTTATATATATTAAGACCTACATACATAAGATAAGAAAAAAGACTAACGGTATAATGTAAGCTAGTAGCAAAAGTGGAAAACATGATCGAAAGCATGTAACGGAACTTAGATCGGGAGCGAGAGTGGAAGTGGAAGTGGAAGCGGGAGCAGGGATTGGGAGAGACTAGGAACCGGCAACTAAAATCAACTATAACTTACTTTATCTTCCAGGATGTCAATGAACTACCCACATCAGGAGGGGAAAGAGTAACAGAAAAGAAATTATTAATTAAACTTAACAATGCACAAGAAAAAATAAATCAACAAAACAAGGTAATAAAAAGACTAAGGGAGCAGAACCGTCGTAAAGTCAATAAAATTCTCACTCTGACGACCTTACTGAACTGCTTAAAACAGAAATCACTTATTACTGATGAGGAAGCTAATTTACTTCAATCAACCAACGTTACAACTCGAGAATTATATTCTAGACAGCAGCACAACAAAAAAAAAATCAGTACATCAAAGTATTCACAAGCACTCCGCACTTTTGCATTGACTTTGTACTATTATTCCACGAAAGCATACAGTTATGTTAGAAAGGTTTTTAATTTATGCTTACCACATCCTCACACCATTCATAAGTGGTATAAATGTATAAATGGTAATCCTGGTTTTACAACTGAATCTTTGAATGCTTTAAAATTGATTGCAAGTAAATCAAAAAAACCTTTATATTGCTGTCTAATGATAGATGAAATGGCAATTAGAAAAAAAATCGAATGGGATGGGAAAAGATTCCATGGATATGTAGATTTTGGTGGCTGTTTAGATACAGATGAGGTTCCCGAAGCAAAAGAAGCACTAGTAATGTTAGTTACTGGAATAAATGCTAGTTGGAAGGTAATACAAATATTTAACTGGATTATTTTGTTATTTGTTGTCGTAATTATTATTTTTATTTACTTTTGTTTACAGGTCCCTGTTGGGTATTTTTTAATAGATGGAGCAAATGGTCGACAAAAGGCAGATTTAGTGCTACAGTGTCTGCGACATTTGAACGAGTCAAATATAAGCGTAGTCGGCCTTACTTTTGATGGATGCCCATCCAATATCACAATGGCAAAACTATTGGGTTGTAAATTAGATCCAAATGACATAAAAAGTACGTTTGAAGACCCTGTTACTAAACAACCCATAGCAATTTTTCTGGACGCTTGTCACATGATAAAATTAATTAGAAATTGTCTTCATGTATATGGAACGATAGTCGACAGTAATGGAAAATTTATTTCATGGAAATATTATGATCTTCTGCACAAACTTCAAACAACTGAAATGTTCCATTTAGCTAACAAATTACGAGCGCAACACATAAACTTTCAAAATCAAAAAATGAAAGTTAAATTGGCAACTCAACTTTTAAGTAAAAGCATTGCCGATTCTATCGATTTTTGTAGAGAAAAATTGAGAATTTCAAATTTCAAAGATTCGTTAGCTACAACTGAATTTATAGATATTTTCAATAATTTGTTCGACGTTCTAAATTCTCGAAACTTAAAAAACTTCGGTTATAAGCACCCACTTAACTTAAGTAACAAAAAAACAATTATGGATTTTTTGGAAAAGGCCGAAGAATACATTAAAGGACTGCGAACTTCAGAAGGAGATTTGTTGACTAACAGTGGTAGAAAGACAGGATTTCTTGATCTATTAGTTTGCATAAAAAGTACAAAGGCTCTTTTTCAGCATTTGATTGAAGAACAGAGAATCAATTTTATGTCAATGTACCGATTTAGCCAGGACCACCTCGAATTATTCTTTTGTAATGTACGGGCCCACGGTGGGAGTAACAACAACCCTACTTCACGGCAGTTCCAGTCTTTTTATAAGAAATTATTGAGTCACGGTGAAATTAAAAATTGCAATACTGGTAATTGTGTGGAACTGGAGCAAATTTCAATTCTGAATTGTTCTTCGGCGATTCAAACGATTAATGTTACTACACAAGGTTCTCTCTCTTATGATGATCATGCAGATTTTAAAGAACTCAATATAAGCAGTGTCCGTGATTTTGATGATTTTTGTAAAACATTGCCTCAAATGACAGAATTTTGTGATCAAATAATCACATATATTGGCGGATATGTTGTAACAGCAATACAAAAACAAATTAAATGCGATGAATGTAACAGTGCGTTGGTATTACAAATACCAGATATCGATCGTACATATGAATTGGTGGTTTTTAAAGATAAAGGCGGTCTGGTTTATCCCACTAAGGATGTTATTCAGATTTGTAAAGTTACCGAATTAGAAATCCGTGACATAATTAACAAATCGCAAACGTTCAACATTAATCCGTCAATACGTAAACCTCTGTTTATCAATAAGATTTTACGTTATTTTGTAAATAGCAACATCTTTAATAGCATCGCCGTTCACCAGTTTGATCAATCTCCAACGGAAAATCATTTAGTTAACTTAATTAAGGTAGTCGCCAGCACATACATGGATGTGCGTTTTCATTATTTGACTAAATATATAAAACCTACTTTGACAAAGAGACAACTGTATAATAAGCTTATTTTGTTTCAAGGGCAATAAAAACATACTTTTGTAATCATAGTTTTTTTTTTTATTAAATATTCTTAATGTTCCTGAATACAAACTTGCTTTATAGACAAAATGACGACAGTTATTAAAAATCAACTTAAAAATAATTAACAATTCAAAATTAAACTTAAATTATCGTTTTAAAATGATTTGGCACTTTGCAATCAGGTACTCATATGTACTTATAGATTTTAAAAGATTTAATCTTTGTCCATGACTAATGTTAAGTCGAACAACTAAGTATAAATATTTAATTATATTTTAATTCTTTAAAACTTTTTCCGACATCCAAAGATGAACAATTATATTCCCAGTTAGACCTAGTATTGGACGATACGAGATTTTTTAGCGTTTTAAGATCATAGTTTACTTTGACGTCGGAAAGTACAGTAACAACATTTTTTTTCTTTGTGTTTTGCATCGCTGAATAAGACGGCTCAACGAGTAAGGGATCTTTGTCATTGCCGCCGCTAGATCCAATAAATTCACTTTCCTCTCCTTCTTCCCTAATATTTACTTGAAGTACTTCCTTATCCTGCTTTTTTTTGCGGTAATACGCACTCGAATTTTCACGCCACTTCTGTCATTGGTCAAAACCAAAGACAGAAGTGGCGTGAAAATTCGAGTGCGGCAAACAGCAAACTGTTCATGTGTACTTTTATCTTTAATAGATACGACACGCTTCTCTCTCTTTCTCTTTGCATAGTTTTCTTTTTGTTGTTCTTTTCTCAATGCACTTAGTTCCGGATCCTTTTTTATTTTTTCATGAAGTTTTCGGCTAGCTCTTCTTTTAGCTTCTAAAATATCTTCTCTGGTTTTATTTCGCGATTTTGTTGTTTCCCTAGCCTACAACAAGTAAAATATGATTACGCATTAAATTTTATAAAATTCACTATATATATACCACAGCTTAGTCTCATTAAACCCCCCTAAACGTATAATATAATATCCGGGATAAAATCTACCCCATGTGTTAATCCAAGTGTCAGCTACCTCCATGCCAAATTTTAACAAAATTGGTCCAGTAGTTTTTTCGTGAAAGAGTAACACACAAATTTTCGCATTTATAATATTAGTAGGATTAGTAGGAAATAAAATACATACATACTCATCTACTCACGCCTAAACAACAAACATCCAGCTTGACCAATTTGCTTTATTCATAGGATCCTTTGCCTCAATATGTGAAAAAAGTTGGCTACCTCAGAGATGAAACGCCATGTAGGATGTGGACTGGTAATTCCTCGAAACTCTCCCATTCAAATATATCATTCGTCTGTCTATATATCATTCGTCTGTCTATACCATTCGTCTGTCAGAAAATCGATGTCATTCATATTAATCGATTTGTAATTTTTAGGTTATCTAAACTACTGTTTCTTATCTTCATCATGCATGTCTATACTAATGCTTTGTGTTTCAAAGAAATATCAACAAATATATTTTAGTAAACTTACTTGAGATTATGCGAAAGTATCCAAAATGTAGAATGAAATTGCTCTAAAGCGCGACGCGACTGCTCACTTTTAAACAACTCGGCGTACTGACGATTGCTGGCGTGGTTGGCGGGTAGGAGCGCGAGGTGAGAGCGAGCGGGACAACAGATATAAAATATATGAGTATGAGCGAGACGATCACGGCGGCAGCTTCAGTTGAATCGTAGCGGGGCGAAGGGGCATCGGCGGCATCGATGGCTTTGAATCGGTTTGGATGTCCCGTCACTAAATTGCAGCTGTGACGTCACAGTAGGTATTAAAAAGTCGGCACGCTTGGTTTCAATACAAATCGTAATAATTGCGTTATCTATGTAGATCTATGTCTGTGATTAAGGGCTTGATTCAGAAAGCGGTACTTCTTGACACAGCTTGTATTGTTAGGATGTTCCTCTCTCTGGAGCTCTGGCTACCGACAGCTTGGGCCCAATGCCAGTGGGCTACTATTTTTTTATAATGTTTAAATGTTTTTATATTTTTTATATTCTAATATTTAATTTATGTGTATAATTTATTAATGAATTGAAGCGAATGGTTAACATAGGTGTGATAATTTCTTCCTGGGGTTGATACATGAAATATTGATAAAAAATCTTACAGGTGTGAAGAACTGGTCACATATTGTGTATATTTCTTCTATAGGGAAGTTTTTGAAGGGTCCTCTGAACATTCCAAACATCTTGTATGCTGACTTTAATAAATCATACATCACAGATGGATTTACCTGGAAATAGAGAATTTTTTAAATGAAACGGAAATAAAACCAGATTATTATTGCATACTGTGGAAGAGGCTTAGCAGTTAATGAATGAGGTTTTATAGCTGAGAGTGAATATGGATTTATTTGGCACAAAAAGGTATCGTGATTTATTTTAAAGAATAATTATAAATAAATAAATAAATAAATAAAAGGCACACCTCCTCTTATAGGTACACCTCTACCTAACCGTTCGGGGAATGATGATGAATGATGATGGGAATCATGATGTTATGTGTTATAAATAAAAGATACTCCAGGTACTTACAACATCCGTAGCTCCTCGACTTTCTCCAATAGCTGACAATGCTTTTGTTGTGTAAGGTATTCTGACAACCTGAAAAATCAAGGATACATGACAATTTACTTGAACTATGGGCAACAGGAATCTCACATAGTCGGTGGATGAAAACCATAATTATCTACCAGTGTTTTAGGAAGTTTTCTATCTAGTAAATAGTGTTTGATGCTTCATTCAATGATTTCAATTTATTATTAAGAGTAGGTTTACATAGCATTTTATCCTATTTTTAAAAACCTCTTCATCTTACTAGAAGTTAAGGCTAATTATTAAAGTCCATATTACCAACACCATCCAATATCCTTTTTCTGGTTGATAGAAAATATATCTTTTTGTCTGTGTTTGTAAAGCTTCACATGGCTCTGATGAGAATGTTCTGGAAAAGAAGGAACAAAGTGTTTTACCTTTAAAATAGAGATGTATCGAAAGAAAATATAGGTACACAAAGCTAAACATAGTCATTATGTAAAATACATCTTGAAGTAGTTATTAAAACACATTTTTATTGTGGCATTTATTTAAATCATCTCAAAAACACATCATAATACTTATTGAGCTAAGTTTATTAGATAACACAATAGAAATGTGTTTTTAATAACTACCTATTAAATTAATATTATTTTGTAAGTCACCCATTGATTACATTTTTCAAAAAAGCATCTTTTAATTTAACATTCTTAAAAATTTGGTCCCGTGTGAGCGAGAGAGGTAACAAAATGTGACAGCCCTCTTAAGATAAAAATATTTGCGGTCGAACTTACGACATGAATTTGACAACAGCTTCACATAAGCCAACCTGCATTTTTTGGGCATCAGCACTTGTTTGACTTGGGTGATAGAATAATATCCTTTGTAGTTCCTGAAAATATAGAAACATAGATATCTAATTGTATTGGAGGATAATACAAGACAAAGAACAAAGAAAAAGGATGGCAACCAACAATAGATCGTAACAAGCTGAAGTTTACAGGTATGTTTCTTTAACTCGGTTATAAGATCAAACATAATATCACTCATATCATCACTCCTTGTTTCCCCGAAGGGTTGTGCAGAGGTCTACCTAAAGTACACCCACATTTCGCAAGTTATGTTTAAGTCCCATGTAATTGGGGGTGAGCCTATTGCCTTCAACCAGGCACAAATCCAGACCCTGGGCTGTTACTGAAAAATTCCAGATAGAAAAACACAATAACACTGCCCATCCTGGGAATGGAACCCTGGACCTCATGCTCAGCAGTAGCGCTTGCAACCACTAGACCAATGAGGCATATTAAGATTACTTCTGGGCAGGGTGTTCAATTAGGTTCTCCAGCATAAAATTTACTATGACTTCAGTCAAAAGGACAAGGTTTTACTCTTAGACTGTAAAATTATTTTATAGTCTCAGGTTTTACTGTTGATTTGTAAATGTCTGAAGCTTTTCTTTCAGAAGGTAACAAAGGAGAAACAGCAACATTAAAACGGATTCTAAGACATAAACAGTTATAAGAATTACCTATTACAAGCTAAATAGGCAGTTAACAATGTTTTAATGACGAAAATATTACAAGCTTATGGAGTAGGGAATTAAGTTAGACAATACTTACATCGCCTTCCCTGGGACCAAAACTTGAGTTAAAGATGAAGAACGAATTAATTTTAGCCTTTGCATCAATCATTGTGTAGAATGCAGAAGATGTCCTCAAAGAATTTATCATTTAATTTTGTAACTAACAAAATAAATAAATAATGAGTATGACCACAAATAAAATTGTCAGTCAGTCAATTATGTCATCCATTAGAAATAGTTACTACTCTTTGATTATGTCAATGTTATTGTCAATGTCAAATAGCAGATGACCCTTGACAGCTACATATTTGTTACGTTTCGTTTCTTTTTGATTGAAAGTAAAAACAATTTGTAGTGTTGTAGCTCCACTCCTATTTCCTAATAATTTGAAAATTGGAAAAAAGATGTAAAAGTGAATCAGATTTATAAATAACTTATTTATAAAAATTAGACTTTATCTTTTTACAAGTTCTGTGAGAACATGGATGCGTTACCCAGTCACCCTATTTATTATACATATACTCTTTGGCGTTAACCCTTACTTTACTTTTTGGCGTTACCATAGTAGCGAACCATTGTTAATTTTGTTTTCATTTTGTACTTGTACTGAAGTTTTTAATAAATAATTACATTATAGTTTTATTCAGATTTGTTGCTTTGATTTCAGCTTGAATCATGTCGACTCGAAATCCAGCGCTACCGCTTCTGCCTGGCTATAGTACGAACCCAATGGTGAGTACGTAAATAGTAGGTACCGTATATTGAGCCTTGAAAAGAGCCTAACGTGCAGTTCTCAAAATAATACCTATACAAAAAAAAACTTTCAATATCTAACGGAGCAGCTGTTTATGGATTGTATGGTTTTAACGATTCGTCAACTTTATATCAGGAGGGTTCTGCTTCTAAGTCATAAAAGCTCAACGTACGACACAGAAAAGCTGAAAGACAAACGCAGGAAGGACATAGTCTTTGACCTGAAACCGTGTAAAACAGATGTCTTCAGGAGACAACCATGCAACATGGGTCCCATACCTTTATAATAAAATAAGTAAAATACTCAATTACATAACTTACCGATAAAAAAATTAAAACTTACCATAGACAAAACCTTCCCCAAAATTGCTTTCAAATTGCTTGCAAATTTGCATTCTCTCCCAAAATTATGAAAACACTGAAAATTTACTAAAAAGGGTAAAATAATAATAATAACAAGGGGGGTCTTCACTATCCAGGGTGTCGACGGATCCAGGGGAATGATGAGCCTGTATGGATTAAACTGGGAATATTTCAGGGCGACAGTATGAGTCCACTTTGGTTCTGCTTAGCCTTGAATCCTCTAAGCACACTGCTCGAGAATTCATGTCTAGGCTATCGATTGAAGAGAGGTGGTCAGGTCATATTTCACCTCCCCTACATGGATGACTTGAAACTCTTTGCCCCCAACAAATTGCGACTGATGGAGCTACTGAAGGTAACGGAAACTATCAATAACGCCATCAGGATGGAATTTGGTGTGGACAAATGTGCAGTCATGCATGTAAAGCGAGGGGAGATTATGGAATCCGAGGGAATTTAACTTTCAGATCCATACATCTTAGATCCCTCTCCTCATCCGAAAGCTATAAGTATTTGGGTATGTCGGAAGCGTTAGGCATCAGTGTTACTGACATGAAGCAATCGTTGAAGGAGCGCTTCTGAAGAAGGTATTAATTAGTCTTCTTTCAGGCGGAAACAAGTTGCGCGCCTTCAACGGTTGGGTAATGACGGTTTTGATGTACTCTTTCGGTATGCTCAAATGGACTCAGACCGAACTCGGTGCCCTGGATAGGAGGGTGCGTACATTGCTGACCGCAAACCGGATGTATCAACCACGATCATCGGTGATGAGACTGCACATACCGCGTAAGTGCGGGGGTCGAGGCTTTTTAAATGCGAAGACCTTCCCCGCAACCGTGAGATATGGAGCTTCAGGGAATATTTTTTTAAAAGCCGACGTGGGTGTGCACCGTGATGTGGTCGCAGTGGACAAGGGTCTCATCCTGGTGTCCATGGCTAAAGAGAACTGGCGCAAAAATGTAGTTCTTACTACAGATGACCGCAAGCCGGTATGGCAAAACAAGGAGGTTCACGGGCGCTTCTATCGGGCTCTTCTTGAGCCCGGTGTAGATTTCTTAGCGTCCGTATCCTGGCTACGTTTTGGTGACCTTTTCGGGGAAACTGAAAGTTTCGTCTGTGCAATTATGGACGAGATTATCGTGACGAATAGTTATTCTCCGATAGTTATCGGAGACATATTATGAAGGAAGGGACGGTTGACGTGTGCCGGGTATGCCACCGTCCGGGTGAGTCTATCAGACACATCATCTCTGGTTGTTCTAGTCTGGCTAACGGCGAGTATTTGCACAGACATAACCAAGTGGTCAGGATTATTCACCAGCAACTTGCTTTGAAATACAAACTTGTGGACTCTGAGGTACCGTATACTATGTGCCCGACCCAGTTCTCGAAAATGACCATGTCACGTTGTACTGGGATCGGTCTATCATTACTGACAGGACTATTGTCGCCAATAAGCCTGATATAGTAGTGATAGATCGATTAGCACGCCGCGCAATTATAATCGATGTTACCATTCCACGTGACGAGAACCTCGTGAAAGCCGAGAAAGAGAAACAAATAAAATATCTCGATTTAGCACACGAGGTTGTTGACATGTAGAACGTGAGCTCGGCTGTCATTGTGCCGATTGTCGTAACGGCCAATGGCCTGATGGCCGAAAGCCTCGACCAACATCTCTCGAGGCTTCCGTTAGGCGGTTGGATCAAGGGCCTGTGGCGATGTAGATATGCCGCCACATCAACTCCCCTCCGAAGACCGGAGGACGATAGTGGGCAGAGTCGTGTATCTTGCGATGCTTGCCAGGGCCAGTTGAGGTTCCAGTGCATCGGAACCGGGTGCCGCATAGTTCGCGGTGAGTCGGAACTGTCTGCGGAGATGCCCCCAGTGAGTCGGGGTGGCGCTGCGTTATGCTCCAGTGCGTCGGATGTGGTACAGCGCCGGGTTGAGGCTGACTGCTGGCATCGACCAGGAGAGATTTGAAGGGCTCTGCTTGTTGACCGGCCGAGAGTGCAGTGTGCTGTGCCAAGGTTGCTGATGAGGCTGAGGGCGATGACCAGGTATGCGCAGTCGCTACATGCTGGTGGTCAGGATACCCGTTGAAGCCGTGGGTGCTGGCTGGCTGTGTGACTCGCTGCTCGAAAAGCTCGAGGAAGTGATGCTGATGACGTCACGCTGTAGAAGTTGCACGAAGGCTGCGCTGACGTTCGTGTTCGGAGTCACCAGTATAGAGGCATGAGGAACAGGCTGTAAAGTTCACTCATCCTCCATAGAAAAGGGAGGATCCTCCGACCAGACGGGTGTTGTGTCTGGTGGGCTACCGCCCGACGGTTGATGTCGGGATGTTGTATATATGCTAGTCGCGCGGTAAACTCTGGTTGCGGGATGCAGGATTTTGCGTGACATCAGTGTGACGCGTTCCATTGTGGCGAAGTAGATATGCCGCCACAGGCCTGATTCAAAAGGCAGTACTCCTTGATACGGCTTGTATTGTGAGGAGGTTCCTGTCTCTGCAGCCCTAACCACCGGTAGCTTGGACCCTGCTCCGGACACCGGTGGAACTCTATTTTTTATATTTTTAAATGTATTTTTACAACTTTTTATTTTAAGAAATATTTAAAAATGTAACTAAATAAGAAAGAAAATTAATAAACGAAATTATTATAAAAAAATAAATAATAAAAGCCACGGCCAATTCACACACGCAAAAATACACTCACACCGTACACACACACACCTCCACACCATCACCATCACCCGTTATACATGCACACCGTACATATGTTCCAACACACATACCCACCCACGCATGATATTTAGTAAATTTTAACAGTAATATTGTAATACTTACCATAAATATGATCACATTTCTGAATTTCGTACATAGCTCAAGTGGCTTCCCATACGTCTTCGTCGGAATTTTCTTATCTTATTTCAGCTCTACAGTATTCTGTTCAATCCTACAACCCCCACTTATCTTAAAGAACGTTTCAAGTTCGACACATAATAGATATCTGAGGTCATCGGAAAACTTGAGACTGGAGATGCCTGATGATTCGTTTTCGCTTAGCGCTCGTTCTTACTTTTTTCTTTTTGCTCGGCTTCTAAGGGTCCTAGCGTAATGTTACTAATGGTAATAATGGTAATAGCCTTCCTCAAGAGTTGGGCCATAAAATGCAAAAAGAACTTTTCAAATCCGACTGGCAGTGACAGAGATTAGCACGTTCAAACAATAAATCAGTTCGTTCAGTCAATAAAAAATAAAATGTGTAGGTAAATAATAGATTAAGCGCATTTTTCTTACTAAGTATTTTTATACCCGTCGTAATTTCTAAACGAAAGGTCTGATTCGAATAATTTAAAAAGGAATTTACATGTACTTAATCAACCTTGAAACTGTTTATTTGGATTAATACCATGTTTATGAAAACACCTTCGCAAATAATACATTTTTTTATAACAAATTTGATTAATATTAAAAAAGTTATAGTGAGCCAACCTTAAAAGATAGACATATGCTATTTCGGACTTTTAAGAGGAACAATTCCGTCATACATGATTTTTCCGTAACTTAAACCGTTAAAGCAACGGACGCAACGAAAGCTCTCAAAAGGAATAAATTTTCCTCGTTTTTCCAACATTTTTCATTGATCCTCCGCTTCTATTCGTCGTAGCGCGATGTTATACATATAGCCTATAGAGCCTTCCTCGATAAATGGGCTATCCAACACTAAAAGAATTTTTCAATACGAACCAGGAGTTCCTGAGATTAGCGCGTTCAACCAAACCAACAAACAAACTTTTCAGCTTTATAATATTAGATTCGAACCAGTAGTTCCTGAGATTAGCGCGTTCAACCAACGAAACAAACAAACTCTTCAGCTTTATAATATTAGTGCAGATGGTTTGAACTGCCGTTTCGCTTTTACCATTAGATTGAGCATAATACGGAGATGAAATGACGTGTTTAAAACCCCATTCTAAAGCAAATTTAATAAAATTACGACAAGAATATTGTGAACCATTGTCACTGATGACCGTATCGGGTATACCATACCGTGCAAAATTTTCTTTCCTAATACATATTACTGAGTTTGATGAAGTGTCTCTCAAATATGCGACCTCAATAAAACCAGAATAATAATCAATTAATATTTAATAACTTTGCTTTCCATACTCAAACAGAACAGATATAGTTCCAATTTTATTCCATGGCATTTCAGGTATAGCTACCGGAATCATAGGTTCCCTACACGGTTTGTTTGCTGTTTCCTGACATATTTTACATCTTCTCACATAGGTAATCCTCAACATCTCTTTGTTATACCTGGCCAAAACATTACTTCACGAGCACGTCTCTTACAACGATCAACCCCTAAATACCCTTCGTAAATAAGCTTTAACATGTCCCTTTGCATAGAATGTGGAATCAAAACCTGCCTGTCTTTAAATGTTACACCATCTACACAGTGCAGTTCGTCTCTTATAGACCAATAGTATCTTAAATCATTGTGTATGTTTAACTTATCAGACCGCCCTTGATTAATATATTTTAGCAAAAATTTTAAACACTCATCCTTACTAGTTTCCCGCTTAACGGGAGTAAACTTATTCTGCGATATGGGTACATTATTGACTACCATTTTAATTTGGCATAGTATAGCCCGCTAATTTTATCGTCATACAAATCTGGAAGAGGTGCCCGCGATAATGTATCAGGTATATACTTCTCAGGCTTATAAGTGACCACCAATTCATAAGCTTGAAGCTTCAACATCATTCGCTGCAAGCGTGCTGGGACCGAGTCAAGAGATTTTTCAAAAATGCTTTCCAATGGTTTGTGGTCCGATTCGACGACCACACTACTTTTTCCATAAATATACTGATGAAACTTTTCACAAGCGAATACAATTGCCAGCATTACATTTTCTATTTGTTCGTATCTTTGTTGTGTGTCAGTGAGCGTGCGTGACGCATACTCTACTGGACGCCCCTCCTGCAAGAGCACGGCGCCCAGTGCCACACTGCTCGCGTCCACTGACAACACCACCGGACTACTAACATTGTACAAAGATAGAACTGGTGCATTACATATGAATTCTCTAAGTCTATTGAGTGCGTCTTTATGACTAACTTCCCAACACCAAGTCATATCTTTTTTAAATTTTAATCTAGTCAGCGGAAAAATAAGCTCCGAGTAATTTGGTATAAATTTAGAAAGATAATTTACAGCGCCTAAAAACCTTTCTAAGCTTTCCGATCCGTCGATCTGTTTTATTAGATATCGTTCTGACTTTCTCAGAATCTTCTTTCATTCCATCTTTGTTAAAAATATGACCTAAATAAGTTACTTCCTCAACACATATACGACATTTGTCTTTGTTAAATTTTAAATTAATTTGCCGTGCCCTGTTTAACAACTTTTTCAAACGCAGTTCATGTTCATCTTTATTCCTTCCCCAACAAATGATATCGTCGATAAACGAATCTACTCCCTCTAGGCCTTCAAGTAATTGCTTGATTTTTGGCATGAAGACGAAATGGCAATCGCAAATATTTATATCTCCCGAACGGTGTACTGAATGTAGGTAAGTCTGCACTTGCATTATCCAGTTTTACCGACCAAAACCCTGAAAATGCGTCTAAAACTGAGAAATACTTAGCACCGTGAAACTTAGTAGCCAATTCATTTATTGTTAGCAATTGAAAATGTGCACGTTGTATTGCCTTATTAAGCGGTTTCGGGTCTAAACATATACGCAACTGCCCATTTTTCTTTGCAACAGTCATTAATGAGTTCACCTATGGATTTGGATGACTCACTTTCCTAATGACACCTAACTCAATCATTCTATTTAACTCATATTGTAACTTAACGCGAACTTCTAATGGTGCCTTACGGGTAGCACAAATCACCGACATCACAGTTTTGTCTACAACAATGTGATATTCACCAGGCAAACAGCCTAACCCATTAAACAAATCGACACCAGCAACTACGCTAACTAAAAAAAGCGTAACTTCGAGTTAGCGTAGTATAAATTGCTGGTGTCGAAATATTGATAATCTGTAAGATTTATATTATGAATTATTCTTTTAACTAATCCTAAAGTTAGATAAGCTTGCAAACCCAGCACACTCTGACAATCACTAACCGCAATTGAAAATTTTAATTCAAACGAAACACCCATATACCACCATTTTAATATGCAAATATCTTTTAAAGGAATAAAATCACCACTATAAGATTGCAATCTAACACCTTGCTGGCCACTAATTAGCTTACTGTCATAGCCTAACCATAAAAATCGCTTAACCGGTAAAACATTAATGTCTGCTCCCGTATCTAATTCAAATTTTTCGGAACCGCACCCCCCTTAGAGTGTTTCATACCAATCGACGAAGAGTTAATCTCTGAGACAGTATACAAAACTGATACATAAAATGACTCACAATAATCTTCTTCATTGCGTTTAGCTTCAGTTAAACCTATATCGTACATTTTATTCATTCCTTTTTTCAACTTGCACATTCTAGCAAAATGTCCATGATTTTCGCATAGATAACACTGCACAGAAATAGCCGGACATAGACTGGGTTCATTGCATTGGCCTCCGCACCTGAGACAAGTTCCGGTCTCGCTTGAATGAACAAATTTTCGCGCTGTGTTGGAACCAGCAGCAACACTCGCCACACCGCGCCCTTGTCGACATCCGTTGCCACGCCAGCCACCGCGCCGACCAACTGCATCGACCTGCACCAATACTGAAGTACCAGCACCACGCGGCTCCAATAAACGTCGATTATCTATTGAAATTTAGTCAACCTGGACAATTTTAATAGCTTTTTCCAACGTCAGGTCCTCTGCTCTCAATAAACGATCTCTTGCTCCAGTACTCTGTATCCCACAAACAATACGGTCGCGAATCAATTCCTCTTCCAAATTTTTGAAGTTACAATTTTTGCTCAATAATCACAATGCCGTAACATACTGATCTACTGATTCTCCTACTTCCTGACCCCTTGTAAAAAAAAAATGTATCTTGCTAATGTTATATTCTGTTTGACTCCAAAATATTCATCAATTTTCGTAAGCAATAGATTGACATCATCCTTATCGCTTTCCTTGTCAAAAGAAAATGTCTAAAAGACTTCAAAACCCTCAGGTCCGATTAAATTTATCATTAAGGTGGCTTGGATACCAGATTCGTCTTTTTGCACCCCCGATGTTTTTAAAAATAACAAATTGTGACCTCTAACGCCGCCAGGAGTCAGTCCGGCTGACGGAGCTGCCCTCCAAACACAATACTGTTGGTGGTTGCGAGTGTTCCATAGTGCTCTTGAACCGTCCCTGACGATTTTAAAGTCCACAACGTGTCTTTATTACGACTTTATTTAAAATTTTAAATCGATTAGATATCCCACCGCTGCCACCATGTAGTGTAATGGAAGATATGTCTGGATGACAACTGCTTTAATGTCATAATCAAACATAGATAATCCACAACACATATATTATCTATCTACTTGTACCAACAGCACATTCTGCCTGACTCATTAAATTAATTATCTTTGAAGCAAAATGCAGATACTGTAATTAGTTTGAATAAAAAATAAAATGGCGGCCACTTGCATATGTGCAAACTGTTGATCAAGAAATGGGTATCTAGCATTTGCATGGTGTCTGCGTCTGATGGGGTAAAGGAATTTCGGTTAAGACGTCCCTCCTCATCAGTCTTATCCCTCTGTCTTGGATGTGTTCGTTTTCTATGATATTATTTTTCCGTTTTAGCTAGGGAAGAAGAACTTTGGAATTCGGCCTGTATTCACGACAGTCGATAAAATCAACATGTTGGTTGATAAACCGGAGGAGGGCAGCAGAGTGCCTTCGTTGTATTGTCGCAAGCAAGCGCCAGATCTACCGACCTGGATTATGTATGATAAGAACGTAAGATATCTTGTAACAACACTTTTCCTTTCGCAAAGGTACCTAGAAATTATAAAAGAGTTAGGTATTTAACAGAACACCAGCTGTAAAAAAGTGGTGTCTATAAACTGGAATTAGGAATTTAGATAGTATCGGTTGTCCGGTAGCGGACACCGCACGACGGACCTGTCTGTTCGGACTTGAACATTTGCCATCGCGGACTGGAACACGAGTGTGGAGACGGGCACAATGACAGAGACGCCTATATAACCCAACAGATAGATTGGTTGCCCCTATAGCTACGATGAGGTTAGCTAAAAGACTTTTACCTGCCATTAATGATGAGGCTCCACGTCACGAGTTAAGTAGGTGTAAGTGTACGAAGTAGCAAGTTATAATGATTGACCCATCAGTAGTTGGTTGTCAAAACAAGAGCTGATTGACAGCAGGGAGATCAACACTCGACCTTCCAATAAGTAAAATTTTCCTGGATTTAACTTTTGGGGAGGTCGAGTATCGATCTCCCCAAAGGTTAACTTCTTTCACATTAACTGTGTTTCCACTTCATATCCCTTAACCATTAAATGTGTTTCCATTCTTATCTAAATATTTTTTTATATGATTAGATTCTACGCTTCCAAGGTTTTTTCCAACAAACGTTGCACGAATACCGTTCTGGCTCTAGCATATTGCGGAAGGTTGAGATCTTTTTCTATCTTGAAGATGGCACTATCAAGGTGTTGGAGCCGAAGACGGAAAACAGTGGATTGTCACAAGGTAACTACTTCTCTTTTTACTTACTTTCAGATGTTCTGTCCGCAAGAATGTGTGCTGTAGCCTGTAGGAAACATTTGATTATAACCTACTCGCAACCTGTCTCTGCTTCGCGCGGTTTTTTCGACTTGACAAAACATCGAGATTGCTATAAATACCTATGGAAGGTTAATATTAATTAGGTACCTACACAAAAAACTTCCTGGAATACATTCTCTAAATAATGGTGAAGTGAAAACCGCTTCAAAATCCGTTGCAAAGTTAAGAACAACGCGGTCACACAGACGGACAATAAAATCGACTTTAATTTATAATTATGTATAGATGTATATATATAGATGTGCATTCACTTATAATACCTACATCTGCCACATGTTGACTCTAGGAAAAGCATTTATGATGAAATAATTATAACAAATGGCTGTTATTTGTTCAGGAACACTAATCAGTCGTCAAAGAATTCGTCTCCCGTATAGCTACGATTTGTATTACGATGTACTGGACCTCAATATTGGGCGGGAAGTTACATTCTTTGGAAAAAACTTTAAGGTTAAAAAGTTACTTCCATACAAATATTACTTTTCACGATTCACCTAAATATATTTGTATAATAAAATATGGTTTCTTCTACAGATCCTAAATTGTGACAACTTTACGAGAGTGTTTCTAAATCGCCTAGGTATCAATGTGCCGGATCCTATACCATATCCAGACGCTATTGAAGTAAGTAGTTCTCACATATTCAAGTCTAATGATTCAATGAAACTTGAAGTATCCCTACCTATACAGCGTGTATCAGAAATGTGTGGTTATATTTAAGGGTGTGCTACAGATTATCACACTGAACAACATTCTCTATGGGACCAACATCGTAATCGTGAAAAAAATAATCAGCAGTCCCATACCTACTAAGGAAATTTTGTATGGAACAGCTGTTTATTTTTTCGCGATTACGATGTTGGTCCTATGGAGAAATTTGTTCAATTTTATAGTTTGTAGCACACCCTTAAACATTACCGCAAATTTCTGATCCACGCTGTATTACAATGAAATATAATGTTTTAGAGAATACCGGATCACAGAAAGCCACCAAAACGTAGACCTTTCAAGCAATTTTTGGAATTTGATAGACAAGTTTTGAGGTAGGTAAAGATTTATTATCTACCGCACTTCCGTATTTGTTTGGAAGCTCAGTAGGTAAACAGCCATAGAAATTTCTTTGTTATATCTATGTAAACAACCGAAAATTGCGAAGAGGTTATTTATGTCGTTTGATAAATTATAGACAAAAAAAAATCTAAAGAGCAATTCCAGCCACTATCTTACTCCATTAGGTATTAGACAGAGTTCTCCATATAAGCTTTATCAGCCCCAGTTGCCCGTGTTCTAAATTTACTTTATTCAAGCTAAATTATTGTCCTGTATATTTTGTAACATTTACCGCAGTTTACAAATGTTCCATTATTTTTAAGTTATTTTAAATTGCGTCTGTTTTAGGTTTTATGGTTACTGGGATGATCGTGATACAGAATTTGGTACATTGCATCACCTGGAGATCCACTATTTTTTGGCAGACGATACAATTGAGATCAAAGAAACGTTAGGTTCTAATTCTGGCATGGAGGCCGGACCGATGTTTTTAAAGAGAATGCGCCTGCCTCGCGTAAGTCACATAGGTTTTCAGTGAAGGGCGCATACTTAGACGATCCTAATAGCGTATCTGAGCGTTCCTTTTCTGCGAATTGGATGACCGCAGTGGTCATATACAAAATGTATTCAAATCATACTTTATAATTCTACATGTCTGCAGACTTTTGATCTTTTCTATCCGTGTCGTAATAACACAAGGAATCCGTTAAAAAGCATTATATTTATTTAGTTTGAGAGCAGTTACCTGAGGTGCTTATTCTCTAGTTTATTGTGACAACGTTCTAGAAACAACCAGCCAAGATAGAAATGACTGGCGGTCCGCCGATACCGTCGTACAGTCCTGCAGATCTGAGCATCGGAGCCATCCTCAATGTGTTTGGACGCAACGTGGTCCTCACTGACTGCGATCCCTATACCAAGGAGTATTACCGTGTCACGTATGGATTTGGTATGTTTGATCTTATTATTAATGGAACAGCCTGTAATGTCCCACTGCAGGGGAAAGGCCTCTCCTTCCACTTCTCTACTAAGGACCAGTCCTTATTGAAGGAGAGTCCAGTTTGATATGGGAAATCAATATTTTGTACAAATAATTTAGTATATTTTTTTCCAATCTTTTTTATTTTGGTATACGAACAATAAAGCATATTCTATCTATTGGTATCGTGTCTACTATTTCCAGCAAGAAATCATCTTTGACGGAAATTACTAAGCATTATTTCAGTCTGTTTGTTAAATCTTAACAGCGTAAGTCTTCGTCAACTACATTTTTGGTCATACAATTAGGAGTAAATATATTTTTAGATACGTTCACCACGTTGGCACCACCCCGTGACGAAAGCAAGGAATGTATCAGTGCCCGGATGTCTGATCGTGAACTGCCGCCCTGGAACGGATACGGTAGCTATGAAGACTCAGCTGAAAACTGTCGCACTGTGGAACCTAAAGCACCGCATAGAGACTTTATCAAATTCCTAAATAAGGACAGGTACCTAAGACTAAAAAGATCCATGCGCCTTCGCATTTGGCGTTGGTTGACGTCACGTTAGAGTGCAAATACATTAGACGAACGCTAACGCTGGAATGCTGGATGCGAAGGTTGCCTTATAAGGGCTGTGTTTCAAAATAGGTAAATTGTAGCTATATGTAAATCTGGTTCTAAACAATTCACGACTTTCCGCAGAGTTGGGTTTGACTCGCACGTGCTGCGTTTTGCAGCTCGACTGATTACCGACAACCCTGATGATACTCGGCGCTATTTTATCATCAAATATTTCTTGTGTGATGATACTATTGGCGTTTTCGAACTCGGCGAGCGTAATTCTGGTTATTTGGTAAGAATGATTATGGTAATTTTTAACTAATATATGATTTAGTCCTTGTTGTATAGCGTTGGGTGCCCAGCAACTACGAACGCTACACGGCGTAAGAGCGCCTTCTACGAGCACCTACGCGGCTTCTAGGAACGTCCTATAAAAGTCTACTTGGCTACTACGAGCGCCTACGCGGCTTCAAGGAACGTACTATAAAAGTCTACTTGGCTACTACGAGCGCCTACGCAGCTTCTAGGAACGTCCTATAAAAGTCTACTTTGCTACTACGAGCGCCTACGCGGCTTCTAGGAACGTCCTACGAAAGTCTACTTGACTTAGGTATACTACAAGCGCCTACGCGGCTTCTAGGAACGTCCTACGAAAGTCTACTTGGCTGCTACAAGCGCCTACGCGGCTTTTAGGAACGTCCTTGGCAACTACACGCGCCTACGCGTCTTCTAGGAATGTCCTACGAAAGTCTACTTCGCAGCTACGAGCGCCTACACGCTTGCTTTATTAAAACTTTAATCTAGGACACTGTAATGTTGATCAGACATCATTTTAGCTAATTAAATAACAATTAATGGTTCAATTCCTGCGTTGGTATTAGTATATTACTAATTTGTCAGCGAATCGCGTAATCATGGACGTTTATCAACAGGGTGGGACATTCTTCAGACGCGAAAAAATGTATCTCCCTGACGTGAACTTCTTTGTGCCTAAAGAGCCCCCAACTTACACGGATAAAGACATGTGGATCGGTAATGAGCTGGTCGTCAACAAGCATCGATTCCGACTCATCGCCGCTGATGAATATGCTCTGCGGTACATGGAGCTAAACGCTGCACAGGTGAGTCTTACAACAACACACTTACCCCGTTTTATAATGTCCTATATTGCTTCCAGATTATTTTTATGAATAAATCCGTTTTAGATTTTGGGAAACCTTAGTAAGTAGTAGTTTTTGTTACTATCTACTAGCTTTTGCCCGCGGCTTCGCCCGAGTTGAGGTCGGAAATTATCCCACGGAAACGTACTACCGTAAGGCCCTTTGTACGCAAACGTTTTTCTTGCCGTGAAAACTATGGTTTATTCGCCGTGTGTAGGCACGGTCGTCAGTTGTGTATGGATCACTATGGAAGGATGTTGACGACACGGCGGCACCACGGCACGGCGCCGTATGTGATTTTCACATCAGTGTTGTATGGCAGCCTAGGGGGGAATCTAGTCACAGCACCGGATGTTTTCACGTTTCGTGACGGCTTACCTACGCTGATTTTGTTTTAAAATGGAGATAAATCAAGAATTATTAACTACATTGATTCATGAAAGGCCTGGAATATGGGATTTAGATTATCTGGATGTATCCAAAACCTTCTTTTCTTTTCATTTTCTTTTTTGAGTTTTTATAAACATTAACAGCAATATAGGGTGGGTGACTGGTAATTAGTGACCTATACTTAAACACATGATTGTACTCATGATAACAAACAACTTTTACTATGGGACCAAACCTGAAATCGTGAAAAAAAATCAGCTGGTCCCTACATTTTAACGAATTATGCGAGCATAAATGTAGGGAGCAACAGATTTTTTTATATAGTAATACGCAGGTACACCTCTGCCTAACCCTTCGTGGATTACAGGCGTGATGTTATGTTATGTAATCAGCAATGATAATCTTTTTCATAAATGGATTCATGACGCACGGCTGCAGCTTGCACAGAAAAAAACACAACTGAGCCGTACAGCGTTTTTTCTACGGCGCGGTTATTACATACGTCGTACCGTATTGAAACACAAATTAGACGCATTATTAATTTATTATACATAAAACAAAAGATATTTTAATAAAACACGTATACGAAAAGATAAATAATTAAATTATCTATAAAATTGTGAAAGTTTCATAAAAATACGCTTGATAGTTTTTGCGTTATTCTTAGTTTTTTATCCGCGTTAGACTAACTAACTTTACAAATTAATTACCCTATGTAATATAAACATAATCTCAAATATTCACATACCAAATTATTAAGGAAATAATCTTATGTAACATATATTTTTTCCAAATCATTAACACTACTCGTTTAGACGTGATATTCAGTTTAAAATCATTAAAAGTCGGTTTATCATCGCCTGAATAGTCATGAATCACTCCGTCCATTGGCCCGTTCGGTAGTTTTTGAGTTTATCGCGCTCTGACAGACAGACGCGACGGGGACTTTGTTTGATAATGTTATGTAGTGAAACATACTCGTATTATAGGTAAATTAAAGTCGTTTTTCGTGTTTGCGTGACCGCGTTGTTCTTCTAAACGACGCAACGGATTTTGATGCGGTTTTCTCCATCATTTAAAGAATTTATTCCGAAAGGTTTATGTGTATAATTTTAAAGTTATAATATTAATACGCATATAAGCAGGTTATATCTTTTTATCGAATGTGAGCTAGTCCGAAAAAAAGTTTGACAGGACACGGTCCGACCGACACTATTTTAAAAAAATCTTTTTTTTCGCTTAGATACTCTCAAACGTTGTTAATTTATTTCATTGTGCCTGTTATGTAATACATAATATACAGCGAAAGGAACTTCGTTCCCACCGGGTGTACCACGACACTTCTCGACTTTGTATTTTAACTTTCTTATGCCCGTTAGTACCCAATGGCAAACATAGCCTTGATAATGGACAAGATTCGTCGCGTACTGGCTTCTAAAGAAAATGGCTATAAGAACTTTGTAGCAAACTATATGGAAGCTGTTGTGCCGGACAAGAAGGATCTTATGACTGTCAGATGTTTCAAGTAAGTTCAGCTTCTTTCCTTAGAGCCTATCGAATTTAGCTGAAAAGCCTTCCGGGGAAGTAGGTACTATCACCATACCAATTTGAGCCGTCAAGCAGCGTTGGTGTGTTTAGGTTTGGAGAGTATGGTTTAGCGTTGTCTCTGGAATGGCAGCTCATCCGCGATATTCTTGGTATTGCAAATATTCAGAAAAGGGGATTTAACATTATGGTGAGCCGTTTGTTGAGCAGTTTATTCCTCAATTTGGCATAAGCGGCTTAGGGCTCATTTAACCAAAGTCATCTTATATCCGCGGAAAAATTGACGTCTGACAGTTTTTGTATGGAAAATCTGTCAAAAATTTAAAATTAACTCGCTGGTTTAGACTTGTATACTAGGTATAAAAGTTTGGTCGAATTCGCCCTTAACAGTTTTAGATAAAATCTTACTCACAGACCGCCGTGCGTGGCGTGCCTAAGGGTGAAAAAAAACAACAGGGATTTTCTTACGTTGTTCATACTAAAACCATTATTAAAATGTTGGATAAATAACCTTTAAAATACGAAGAGTACTACGTATATTTCAAGCATCAGATGGCGCTTATGTTAATTGGTACATAATTTACATAAGCGGCATCTATATTATTAGATACGCATAACTATACTGCTTAGCCGCACCTTTTCACCGTAGTTCACAATTCGCTTGTCACATGCAAAATTTTTCAACCAAAAGCCACTAGATGGCCTCCAAATTATCGATTTGTTGTTCTATTTCCGTATGCATTACCTATTTTATGAATTCAATTTAATGTCAATTGAAAATGTTACCCTAAAACATTTATACTTAATCATAATTAATGGTCATGCCAACTCTAATCTTCATTTCAAAACACCTATGAAGAACCTCTTCGATACGAAAATTAATGTGTTTTGTCTCGATGAGAATTTAGTTTTTCAGTGGTATACCAAAAACTACAAATCCACACAAACAACACTATTCATGTCATTTCATGTGCAACATATTCATGCTTATTAAACAATCGAATGAGTAGGTACGTATCTATTTTAATATGTTCTTCAAGTAACAAAAATACTTGTTTTTATTTCGGAGAAATACAGTCGGTAATTTGAGGTTGGTTACGGTGAAATAGAGTTACTTAGTTAGTTACAAAAAACCTAATGTATTTACATACCTTTTCGGCGACAGTTTCCGAATTCACATTTTGATAAAAATAATAAATACTTATGTAATCACAAAATCATAGCACCGCACTAACTATCACATCATTTTAAATAATAAAACTAATTCATAACCTCAGCACCTGAAAAATACTATTCTTAAAATATCAAAACGATAACAATAACAAACTCAGTGTGTCAAACTGTCTTCGTGAGGAATCCCTTTCGCAACTCACTTTACGCGGGTCAACGCGGATAGTGCATTTGCGCGAACTTAATGCCTCTCAAAAGCTGGCTTTTGATTCCATAGAAATCTGCGTATAAGTACTTACATGGTACTTACCAATATGTTAACAAATGTAAACGTTTCTACTTATAGCAATTTGTAGGCGAAAACTGCTAGACAAAGAAAGATACAAAAGCCCCCTTCAAAGCCCCGACGAGTGTGAGCGAGAAGGCGCATTTGTTCGCATTGTATAGCGTTAAGAGCGACATTGGCATGTAGTGTAGCGTAAGTCTAGCCTAGTGCGCGCGGCTGATTACGTGGAATTTGAAATTTTAGTATTCCTATGACATGAATGTTTGAGTACGAGTTCATTGGCTTGGTTTTTTTAAAATATATTTTTTATAGTTATGCTTACGTTTGTTGTTGTAAATTATGATTTTATTAGGGCAAGCCTGGCTTTTTGGCTTCTATGAAGGTACCGCCACTGCTCACAGACATACCATGTCCTGAATTAACACATACCTACACTCTTTTATCCGAGTACATGAAGTAGTTACTCTTAGGATGCGTATGAAACCGCAAGCAACAGCTAGTGGATTATACAGTAAACATATATTAATTATTGCAGACAAGCGTTGAAAGAAATAATGTGCGAGAAGATGAGCGAGCACGAGTTTGTAACTTTGATAAGATTCTTTCGTGGTGATTCTGGGAAAGAACCGTCTCCGCGAAGGGAGATGATCAGGTATGTTCGTGATAGCATGATCTATGATAATAATACAAACCTATACCTTAACTCATGTTTATAATAATCATGTTACATCTAGATATACAGGGCGTCCCACGGATATGCCACATGGAGGGAAAGTACCTTGAATATTGTACATGGAACATTTTACTGAAAGAAGACATTATTTGAATTTAAAAAACAATTTAAACTGCATTCATAGATATTTAAATAATTACATGGTTGAACCGGGAATCGAACCCACCCGTTACATGAGAAAAATAATCACTCTGTAGCTTTATCATACCGATCGAAAGGCTTCATCATAAGGATTATTTTTTGCTAAATGACATAGTATCACAAATAAAAGGGAGACCATGAATTTTAACATTTGATGTGAAATTTTATTCAGAAAAATGAAAAACTGACATTGCCGTAAGGACATACAACTGACATTATCATAAGTACCTATTACTAATAAATGTACCCACTCAAGTGGTAACTTCTCAAGAAGTACGCATCATTTCCCTATTATAATTTAAGTGCATGATAAAATGATAAAGAGATACGTAATTAGTAGGTACCTGGTTGTATGCAACAAATCGAGCCGTATCCTGAGCCGAAAGACGCGTAAATTTGATAAATTGATTAATTTAGTATTAAAAATGTTAAAATTCATGGTCTTCCTTTTATTTTTGACACTATGTTATTTAGCAAAAAATAATCCTTATCATGAAGCCTTTCGATCGGTATGATAAAACTACAGGATGATTATTTTTCTCGTGTAACGGGTTCGATTTCCGGTTCAACCATGTAATTTATTTATATATACTTTATTGTACACCAGATTACACATTACATAAAGATACATCTTCACTACAAAATATACAATTGGCGGCCTTATGGCATACTGCGATCTCTTCCAGGCAATCTTGGAATGGACAGTGATTTTATGGACATTAAATGGGGTTGTAATTATTTAAGAGTGCAGTTTAAATTGTTTTTAAATTCAAATAATGTCTTCTTTCAGTAAAATGTTCCATCTACAATATTCGAGGTAGGTACTTTCCCTCCATGTGGCATATCCGTGGGACGACCTGTATATTATAAATAATAGTCGCTTTTCTTGGCTGTCTGTGTGACCGAGATGTTCTTCTAAACTCCGCAGCGGATTTTGACGTGGTTTTTTACATCATGTTTAGAACTTATTCCGGAAGGTATAGTGTATAAAAAACGTTGATATTAAACTTACATATGATAAAAAAAGTCGATTTTTTTTTTCAAGTCGTATAAAAACCGCGTGGCAAGTGCGTGTCGCTGGTAAATCAATGAATAATGGTTGATAACCATCAGGTCTCTCGTCTTCACGGAGCTAACGCGTGGCTTGTGGGACGATCGGGAACGTCTTCACGAGGGTCTGATGCACGCTGACGCGACTGGCACGGGCGTGCTGTCACTAGAGCGCATGCGTCAACTACTTCGTGCGCACCGCCTGCCGATCAACACCGATCTCTTGGACTGCATGCTGCAAGTGTGAGTGATGTACAGTCACTAGCACAAATACCTTACAGTTACACAAAATTCAAAAGCGTGTTTCTAAATAACAGTTGCAACTTTGAGAAAATATCTATTTCAGAATAGTACCACCTATGGTTTTGTTATTACTTCGTTCGTAACACCATAAAAATATGTATCAATATTTTAGAAGAAAATCGCTTTTGAATCTTGCGTAAGTGTATTGTATTTATGCTCGTTACTGTACTATACGATAGTGATGAACTCGAACATCTCTGAACCGTGTGGAGGTCTTATATTCACTACCACCACTATACTACCTAAGCTTCAGTTCTAGCTACGTAGTTGCCTTAATATCATGACACGTGTTTTAACCGACTTAAACTCAAGTCATCTTTAAATTCTTATCTTTGGTTGCACCTATTCCATTTTTGTGATAGGTTGCTCAAAGACGAGAACTGCAACATCCAGTACGAGGACTTGAAGATGTTCCTGGACTTCAAGACTCGGCCGGTGGTCAACCTCACTGACGCAGACTACGACAAGGTTGTGCGTCATGCACCGCCCCTCAAGCATGCTGAGGTAAAGTTTTGCCACAGTCTACTTACAGTTAAACCGCAAAAGGTATGCACTTCGGTAATCTTCGTTGTTGTGGATTAGCACGAACGTCGCACCACAGAGTAACCAGGACAGAGGCAAGCTTCTAAGTTTGGTATAGCTGCGCTGTGTAGTAATGCACATATCACTGTGCGTTTGTGAAGATTTCTCTCTGTCTGTACCTACTCTGGTCTTGAAAAGTGGTTTTGGAATTGCATAGAGTTGTTAATCTGTAATTTTATAATCCATTATAATACCAAATTGCCAAGAACCTACTTCCACGGTTCTAACAGCTCTATATTAGATCTCATCATCGCGGGTTTGTATTTCCAAAGATTGATGATTCCCGAAGCGCATTCTATTATTGGGATATCTGTACCTATTTTAGTCTTACTTCTTTCAATCGGTCAACGAGAGCTTTTCACAAAATCGTCGTCCTACTCTTTTATATCCCCGTGTAAAGGGGCAGGTGCCACAGCTTAATTCCCAAACTGCCATAGTACGATTTTACTATTGATTCTAGCAGCAAATCCCTGCTCTTTTGAACAATTCCTTAAGAGGGGAGAAAAACAAATTACAGAAAAAATTTCTAAGTCGTGAGAATTGGGGCTATACTTTTGAACCGTGTGTTATATTATTGCATCGTTCTATTACGAAGGATTATTCTAGTGACCCATGAAGGATAACTATTGTCTTACCAAGGGGTATCGTATTACCCAGTAACTGGGTTGTGGAGGTCAGATAGGCAGTCGCTCCATGTAAAATACTGGTATTCAGCTGCATCCGGTTAGACTGCCGTGATCGTTCACCTTTCCCTTCTTTGGATGATTCGTGCCACTGCCAATGCAAGAGGCGAAGAAGTAAGTTATCCAGGGTGTAAGGGACATCGACGCGCAAACATTAACCATGAATTCATCACATGATTCTAGCTAGACCGTTGAACGTTGAAAATTTAAGTCGTTCATTTAAAAAAAACAGGTGAATTGATTGGTGAAAACAGGTGATTTTTTTTTCACAAGGTCTCAACATGCATGGAATAGCAATTTTTTTTTTTAAATAGCGGCTAAAATTTTATCGTTGTTGGGTCTAAAATCATGTGTTGAATTTATAGTAACATTTTGTGCGTCAGTGTCCCTTACACCGTGTATACGTTTAGCTACTAATTCTTTGATATTTTATAGTGTAAGCTGTGGGGTGACGCAGAGTTGGAGATTCATGTCGGCTTCGTGAACTGGAGCGCGTTCCTTTGTCAGCTGAACCTTGATCACCTCGTCAAGGAACAGGCGTAGGGGATTTGTATCCTTAAATGTTAATTATAGTCAAATTCTAAGAATTTCTTGATGCCCCATATCTAGGATATAAATAGTGTTGTTCTCCTGTGGGGATACGCAGAAATATACTTATATTTTTTCAATTACATGCTGATTAAATAATTATTTTTTATGTTTACGTCAATTGCCTTTATGTTACCTTCACATAGGTACATTTTAATATTTGCTTCTTTGCAAGTGGTTCCATGAGCTGGTCTGAGGCAATTATAAAAGGTTTCATATACTCAATACGAGACCAAAAATATAAGTATTTGAAACAGAGTAACTGCAGTAGTTATTTAAAAATCAAAATACATATGTAGGTACTCAGTGCTCCCGTGAAATCTTTTAAGCTTGAGATATCTAGAAACATTTCATAGTCCTTGCGAAATAATGTAGAATAGTTCAATTAGCTAAAATATACGAGGTGTTTTTTTATATGTAACTCTAGGGTACAAATGAGAACATATCAAATAATCAACTGGCATATGAATTATTTTTCAATTATCATTTTTTTGTTTTCATTTTTCATACAAAATAATTCGACAGTCACGGTTATTAATGTAAAACAACCTTACGTGGAATATGACAACATCGCTTTTTCTTAGCTTTAATTATGAATGATTGGTATGAATGAAAATTAATTACTCATATTTATCAATGAAACTGAGAATGAGCCTAATTTAATTATGATTGATGATATCTTCGAAACTATGCTTTTTTGGACCACATATTCTAGGACTTTTTATATTGTTTTTACTTAGAATATAACCCTAGAGTTATGACATATAAAAAAAACACCTTTAAATATGTAAGCAGAGATTCAAATAAGTTAGGTACGGCCAGCAGCAAAATTCGATTAACACTTCAGTTTTTAAAATCTCAATTATTTAATTATTTTTTTACAAAAATTTGAACAGCATTAAAATTATAAGAATATTTACACAATATGAAATGCTGAAAAGTAGTTTATCAAATAATTTTGGGTAAATTTTGATGATTTGTAAATGTGACAGTTTTAATGGACTTCTGTTGCTGACCTTATCCACTATCACAGTTAGGACTTTTACAAATTCAGCATCCTATTAATAAATAGTAAATTTTTCATGGCAATATGAGAGATATAGTCACTGGGTCTACGTAGGTTCCTAAATAAAACAATGCTTAGTTTTAGCTCTATTAGATAACTATGAAGCTTCGGAATAGTAAAGTTATTTAACTACACTTGCGAGCAACCAAATCAACTCAACTCCTAATCCATACGTTCCGACTCAAATAGCGATTACTCGAAAACAATTGAACCGATTTAAATACTTATGGTACGATCTTAAAGCTGAAACGTCGGGCTTTAAAAAAATAACTTTTTCATAAATGGAACAAGAACTTTATGAAAAAAAAAACTACTTTGTATGCACCGGTTGTATGGGATCGAGTCGATTTGGTTGCTTGCGAATGTATTTCAATTATTTGCATGATTTCAACAAATCTGTAAGCATGATTGTGTTTTCGTGTGTGAATAAATATTGTATTTTGTAATTTAATCTAGTCCTTTTATTCGTAACCTGATGATGTTAGATTTTGCCCTTGATATTTATGATTTGCGGAATAATTACCAATTGGGCGACTTGATACTGAAATCGTGAAGCGTTCACTACCTTGTTGTTGATTGTTACCTACTTTATTTTATAGTAATTTAGGGAAGGGTGGAGATAAATCATAAATACACAGCGTCCATGTTTCGAATTTGTATAATTATTTTTTCGATCACAATAAATACGATTTAAATCATTCACTCTGTATTCTCACTATAGTTACTATTAAAATATATATCATAGGTACATTACATTCACTGTTGCAAACACATCTTCACAACATTGAACATGTTACGTGATGTTGGTAAAGTTAGGACTAAAGTGACGTAGAAATAATTGTGATTGTTATTACAAATGGCTACACACCACATTCACGCATCCAACTAGAATTGAAAATAAGGAATAAATAACTTAAAACTAAACATACAGCTAAATGACTTCGTTCTAGTAACAGAATACCGAATTATTTTAATTGATTCGATGTCATTTATTTTAATTGATATGTAGCTATTAACCTCTACGTTCATGTCTGTAATAGTTGTCGATTGTTTTGAATAATTTGAACTCATTGTGATGTCAAGTAATTTTAGCTTCGACATTTCGAGAATATTCAATTTTGTTTGATATTTTATCGTCCTCCTTAAAAATGTTTACGTATTTCTCACGTCTCGTCTTTTGTTTCATTACATGGCACAAAGCGTTCACTTGTGTCGATGCAGTCATACATTTACTTCACTCATATCTCACAAGAGGTACACAACATTATCTCCTAGGCATTTAATTTATGACACTGGACGGATTCGTTATACATAATTTAGATACCTAACTATAATTTACATATTTACAATTTTCTTTTATTTTAAACAGTATTGTCAATTGGCTTTAATATTTGTTGGTTTCCTTTAAAAATATGAAACATGAAGTTTTGAATAAGGTATTTAGTTTATTAGCTTTAAAACTTTTCACGAGACGTTTCATATTTTCATAGTAGCCGGTAATCAATTCATAGGTACATTAAGTATGGTAATTTACTTAGGTATCTGATTGAATTTCTGGAGTTTCTACATTATTTCCTACGTCTATATCACTAAACAATTTGTTTTAACTCGTGGGTTTGTCTATTCACCGTGTATTGAAGGTCCATAGAGATCAGTAACTTTAGATGACGTACCGCCAACAACACCTATTATTATTTGCGTGTAATTAAATTATGCTACTATTACACTAATCACCACATGTCCTTCACTCGCTCTGCCGCTGGTATTTGAGGTCGGTACCTAGAAAACAAAGAAATCACACGTTAACTATGCACTTTGTTCGCTATTCGCAGAAATACACAAGACAGCAAAACTAAATTCATTTCTTAATTCAATAATGAATGATGGAAAGTCGAGTTCTTTTCACAGAAATCGGACTGTTATAATGATATCCACAAGGATGCCGACGTCAATTTAAAACAATGGCAACGCTCTTGATTCACAACGGGTGAATTTGCATTTTTGCATCAATACTCACTTTACAAAGTAATGTCAGCAAGCAGCACTTATTTAACATATCGACAAGACTGAGAAGTACTCGTAATGTACCTATGCGGAGGGATGGAAGGCGGCGACGCCGGGGGCCCCGCGGCCAGTGGCGACATCTTGATACCGGAACTGTTACCGTTTATGCTTGATCCCAGACTAGATGCCGAGTCCGCTCTGAAACATTGAATATTTTGAAATAAGTAGGTACCTCTGAAATGTAAGCAATACTTTTTAATTTTCATTACTGAACATTCTCGTAAAGCCTGAACGCGTGTCACGTCACTGAACGTCCATACACGTAATAACCATTAGTTATTTTAACGTCTCTTCGTATGCCCCTCAAAAGTGTTAAACATGATGTGATGATCCCACAACGGTTTTTAGCGATGCAGTAGCATTTATGCCGGCCGGATCGTAATAAAGAAATTATTTCGACTGTTCTCGCATTTACCTGTCAATCTGTCTCCTGAAGAGCGGGTACCTCCACGGTGAGTTAGGTTTCCTCTGCTCATGTTGATACGCAGGGTTGTCCCGACCCCTTTCGTTCTCGCTAACAACTGTCATTGATACCTGCCCCTCCTCACGGGTCTTTGATGACAGTCTTCTGCAATTTTCAGAAGCGCTACGAATTAGGGACAGAAAAACTAAGTTTTTTTATGCAGGTAGCGGTGCTTTGTCGTCTACCTACAGCTACGTATAAGGATGGGTTAAGAGAGTTCATCGCGCGCGGGCTGGCAACGTCGCATTTCTAGAGGTTTTTCGTGATTATTTTATCGAACGACAATTTCCTCAGACAAATAGTTAGATCGTAGTTATTTGTATGGATGCAATTTTTTTTAACTTATTTTGGTATTTTACTCGTAGAAAATGACATATTGTCAATTAATTTCTATTTTCAAAGAGTAAATACTAAAATATAATTGTCAAAAAATAGCATACACAATACTTATCAATATTTGTCTGAGGAAATAATTTTATCACGGAAAATGAGACCTCTAGAAATGCGACGTTGCCAGCCTGCGCGCGATAAATGCTCCGTAAGAACAGGTTTAACAAGTTTTCAATATCATTGAAAATATTGCTTGAAGTTGAGGTTTCCAAATGGAATAAGACTTATGACTATATTGACGGAGAGTTGAAAACTAGGTTAGTTCACGATAACCCCTCGATTAACGAAGAGGATAATGATCCGATCATTCCCGAGATTCTGAGTAGGTGGGTACTTGGAATACCTGAGTAGGTGCACTGAACCTTCAAGTTACAAAGTAAAACTGGCAGCATACTATTTTGGTTTAATTTAATGCCCATGTCAAATGCGCATCCAAGAATCCGGATGACATAGCTCTGATTATAAAGCCTGATTTACACGGTGGGATTGAACTGCCTGTGGCACACATAAGTTTTAGCAACAATAAAAGTTGCACTGTCTACACTGTGTTTAGACGATGCAGGTCATTTGTTGTTTCAATTTTATTGTATGCCACTGGCAAGAAACTTGCATAGACTTGTGTGTGAAACTTGTGTAAATGGGACTTAAACCCACCTTAGTATCCTAGTAGGTAAAGAAGCTTGTATCTGCGGCCTGGCGCGCTGTCGACTGTCAACGATGAGCACGTGTCTGTCGTACGGCGTGTCGTAGTCCACCTCCAGCACTGTGGAGAACCGGTGAGGCCAGACCAGGTCTAGGATTGCGATTATTAAACCCACTGCTACGCATACACAACCTGGACCGAAAAAATAAACTTATTGGACAATGATTAAATTACACAATGTAAAAAGGGATTGTGTGTATGAATACCTACATTATAGAAATGCTATTTCGTAACAATTATCATTTTATCACAGCATCATTAACGTGGTTCTGCACCACAACCTTTCTTTCCTCTAGTTACCGTGGTTGAACGCAGTTACGAATTTACGATACAAGAACATGTCAATGAGCCAACACAAGAAAGCACCATCGCAGTGGGACCGATAGCTTGTCTATCTATATATTATATATAATTACTTGTCCCGACTGATTCATCAACGCAGACCCTAAACCGCTGGGGCTACAAACTTGAAATTTTTGCAGTTTGTTGCAAAGATCCACTAAGAAAGGATTTTTGAAAATTCGACCTATGAGGGGGTGAAAAGGGGGGATTTTGTTTGAATGAAAAATGCCTTGAGCTAATAAACTTGAAACTTGGCACGAATACTTATCTAAATAAATTATGAAGTTTGTTTATTTTTTGTTTTTCTAAACAACCCCCTAAAGGGGGATTGGGGGGTGTCAAAGTTTGTATGGAAGAATTTTAACTCCCGGTCCGATTAACTCGAAACTCAGTATTTATACGTAAGACCAAAAATAAAGAATGACGTGTATCAGGGTTTTTTGAAAATCGACCCCTAACGGGGTGCTAAAGTATGAAATTTACGCGAACGAAGTCGCGCGGGAAGTGCTAGTTATCTATGGTCAGTACAACAAAGCAGCATCACAAACCTTACCTGCTATCAAAACAAGCCAGAAGCACCATCCTAGCGAAAAGAACAGCATGGCTCCGTCAAGGCGCACGACTAGCGGGACGTGAGGTAAGGACGCCCAGTAGCCCCCCGCGGCTGCGCACAGCACCACTCCCAGCGTGGCCATGGCGTATGCGCCGTATCGGGGCACCACCACCAGTAGCAGGTTCATCAGTAACCACAGAGCTAGCGCCGTCCTGGAACACGATTAAGCACTAATTAGAATCTGTTGCTGTTGCTATGCCAGGTGTTCAATTGTTTTTTTGGATAATTTTAGCAGAGACAGAATTTAGAAAAATACGGATTTTCTTCTTATATCATGTTAAATTTGGTTTAGGGCCAAGAACATAAGCATATCACGACGTAAAAATTCCCTGAAGCGGTTAGGCAGAGGTGTATTTAGTGTGGGTGCACTAAAATAATTTAGTGCACCCACATTTCGCTAGTGATTATGTCCCATGTAATAGTGAGTCTATTGCCTTGAAACAGACAAAGAAATAAGCATCAAGTCCATACCATAGCAGCGTAGATGTGGTGTACCCCGCGGCGCGGTACTTAGCCCCCCAGTCGAAGCCCTCATGCTGCACAGCGAAATGTTCCGCGACTGACAGCAGAGGGAAGGGTAGGCCTCGCGCCAGGCCGTCTCGGTAGAACTCTTGGATGGCGCCGGCCTCCTCCCAGCGGAACTGCTCGTTGTAGTCCACGCCTGGGTCACCCACGCTCGTATTGCCCAGGGATAAGGCTGGAAATAGATAATTACACACACAATTTAAAAGTTCTAACAAGAATTCACGTCATTTCTTTAACATGGATGCAGATGAGAAGATTATTTTTATTTCCTCGCTTTTATAGTAACTGCTTACTGTTGATCATGATAATATCATTCCGTGGAACTTTTCACTGAGCTTTGTAAAGCTTTTTAAAGTAGTTATTGTGGCTAATGAATTTGAATTTACCCAGCAGCGTTACTCACCGAACCCATGTTTTGGATCCCTTTAAATCATGTCATAAGATTAGGTGCAGCCTATGCTGTATAATTGTATATAATGTCACAGAAGAACGGCTAGCCATTTTTATTATTATAAACAGCCTGTGATGTGCCACTGCAGGGCAAAGGCGTCCTTACTCTCTTTCCATTTCTTTCCGTTTGAAGTTGTTAAGGACCAGTTGTCATTGAAGGAGTCCAGTTCATCCCGCCATCTCCATCTGGGCATGCCGCGAGGTGACTTGCCATTGACTATACATATTTGTCGCATATTGCAAGCACATTGTATATATCATACCGGTGAGCGTGACGTTGACATGTCCAAGCCCGACGTGCACGGCGAGCCAGCAGTCCAGGCGCTCGGCGGAGAAGGCGCGGTAAGCGGCGCGAGCCACGCGCGCCCCGGACACGTGCCACGACGAGCCATGCTTACAAACTGGAACCAACACAACAAAACATTGGTAAGAACTCCGAGGCTCGATGACAAAAGAACTGATAATAGAAGAAAAAGTGCCGTATCTTGATCTTTGACCTAAAACGTGTAACTACAGATCTGTCTATAGAACTACGCGAAAAAACTTGTTTTGGTTTGTATCAGAGTGATTGCATACAATCGAAACTTTACAACTAAAAAAATATACAGTTCAGTACCAGTTATGGCATTTGTAAACTTTGCATACAACACGGTTTTGCCTTGTACCGTTATTAAAATTATCGTAACCGGAATGTCAGTACTTGCATTGAATTTATAATGAATCATGTCGGTATGAGTATCAGTAAGCGAAATCTGGAACAGTGAAATTAACATTTCATGAGTTTTTTGGATACCTTGTGTATGTCCACATGACGACAAGAGATGAAGACGTGTGCGCACGAGGTGCGCAGCCAAAATTGCGTTTGACACACGAAAATCGCGGTCAATGGCAAAAGGCAAGTTGATTTCACCACTCGAGCGGCCACCCGAAACAATGGCAGATTCATTACGAAAAATTTACAAAATCTTTACTAAACAAACCTTAATTTTAATTTGATTAGATATGGGTCCAGACGTAAAAATATTAAGATCTCTGGCGAATATGATTTTCAGTCTATCTACGGACGTGGTTTGTCTTTTTAATCTTTGCCTTGGTAATTTTTTTCCTCATCATCATACATCATTAACCTCTGCTTAGTAGACTCGTTATGGTCGGCTTCCAGTCGAACTTGATGCTGATTTTCTTCATTACGTTCTACGGTCTATCTTGATATTATTAAGTGATGATGATACTTGATTATTAAGTAATCATGAAATCATCCGTAAGATGCTGAATAAAGGCCTAACCTATAATATTCCCAAAATATTATTTTGTATATCTTTAAAATATTTGCGTTTCAATTGCCAGAAGTAATTAGTAATAAAATTGTGTTAAAAATTATCTAAGCATATACAGGAGACTGTTAGTTGCATTGTAGATGCAGTGTATATTCTTAACGTACGCCAAGGGTGATTTAGCAATAATCATCCCAATCATCTTGTCAATTATTGTAAAGTATCTATCAACAATTATTTTCGTCATCTATAGTAGGTATCTATAAATCGTACGATAATTTATATTTCGTCACCGTTTCGTAGACATTTACGAAATACTAGATACTATTAGTTTTATCTTAGTAAATAAAACTTTACTGAAATTAATAAATAATCTTGTTTCTTGTTGTTTTTAAGCAACGTACTTGCATTTTAATTAAGTGACTATTAGGATTTTCATGGCAAATGAGAGTAATTAAGTCGTTAAAATCGTTGTCAAGGCTGTTACGTCTGCTGCAATGAGTGACGCTTTAAATGTAGTGTAAAATTGTAGAATTGTATTGCAAGCAAATATTGTGCAGTTACGTCTCACTAATTATGAACACAGAAAGTGGAAAGTTGGATATTCCATAATGCTTACCTAAAATGACGGTGCCGACGAAAAGACTAAGTGTGACTATCGTGAACGTTGAGAATCTCTGTAACAAACAATGGATACGTCTTAATGTAGCTGTTATGAGTTATACCTGGTCATTATCGTGATGGCTGCAGACGTTCGTAAATAACGCAGTCCGTGGTACAATCAGGTGGAGATAATACTATGTTAGGTGTAATGTTAAACAAAACAATGGCCATTAGATTGTCAAGAATGTCTATAGATATAGTGAGGCTTTATTATTATTTTGTGTATAGTATACACAAACTGCAGTAGACTGTACGATGAAAGGTGTAATGGAATGTTTATGAAGCCATTAAACTGTAATTACATATTGGATTGTCCATGTGAAGAAGTATGAAGTGATAGAAAATACTTATGTTTTTAGGTAGGAATTCAATTATTGTGTATCGACATACTTACTTAAAGTACGTATGTACGAGGATGTACCTATACAGTCCGGTAAAGCTACAGAACCTTTAGTAGTGTCGAACTATTACAATGACATCATGTTGCCATCATTAAACTCTAGAGGTAGGTAAGAAAATACTATCATAATGTCAATCTTCAGGAAGGTGAAGGTTTGACATTTCTGGTGTTCATTTAATTCTTAGACCGCAGTCAAGTCTAAACTGCAGAGGCGTCAACCTTGCACAGGAACTTTCATTAATGACCAGAGGTGTTTAAGTGAGGAGTAAATACCTTGTCTGTCGAGTGGTTGACGGTGTTAGTCTAAAGCTGCCTACAGATTCACTAGATTTTTGTTTGCAAGAAGCTGACACATTTGATTGATCGTCAAAAAAAAAGCACATCAAGCGACAATAACGATTATTAAAATCGAGGAAATCTGTAGGCATCTTAGTAGCGTTTAGCTTCAGACTACAAAAGACTGGCTAGATAAATTGGGCCTTTATTTTAAATGTAAAACAACATATGAAGAGTACAACCTCTTTCCTGATGCCGGGGAAGACAGCGAGGAAGGCGACGTAGAGCGTAAGCGCCGCAATGAGCAGCGCAAGCGCAGGCACGTCGGCCGCGACGGCTGTGCGGTTGTGGTACGCATACAGGGTCGGCCCGCCTTCCTCCCGGAACGCGTCGAACCACCCCTTCATCGCTCACCCAGCCTGGAACAAGGGAGTTGGAATCTTAGTACTGAGAATAGAATATACTCTTTATTATGTACAACATATAAATAAACAGATATAAATGTAGAGACTTTACATAGGGTGACACAATGGACAGTCGAAGCTAGATTAGTGGAAGGAGATAGTAGCTATAGAAACATCCTAAGTAACAAAACGTTAAGCCTGAATTCCTTGAAGGGTTGGGCAGAGGTATAAATATAGTTACATTCAAATTTCGTCATTATGTTTTAAGTCTCATGTAATTGGGAACAAGCCTACTGGCATCAACCAAACAAACTTCCTAAGTTTTTAACAAAAATGTCGGGTACTTAGCCGCTCAAAAGAGCCAAAAGATGCTTGAAGAGATGACCCATCAAGGACCGTTGAATGAATTTAGAATGGCGAATTTTCTTTTTGAAACAAAAACTAGCAGTAGGTGTAGATTCTAATCTTGGTTCCCATTGGAGGCTTATGATATGAGCCACTGAGTATTATTATAATAAATGAGCCTCGCTTTGCTAACACAAATAATGAGAAAGAAGGCAATTAGGTTTTAACTAAATTGCACACATCACTTAAATTATCCTTGGTTTCACAAAATAAAAGCAGAGCATTGTAACTATGTTACAAACTAGTCATCATAAATATTAAAGTTGCTAAAACTGTTCCGGCTGAGCACTTTTTATTAACGAATTTTGATGAAACCTGATGAAATATTTTAGAAATTCTGAAAAATTCTTATAATTATGTACTTCAGAAATTATATAGGTTTCAAACTTTGTTCAGAAATTTTGCAGTATTGTTTCAAGATAATAAATACGGAGCCTGTGATGATAGACGTTTATCATAATAATTAATATAATTCTTACGTGTTAAACATAACTGGCGTAATGTGGGTGTACTATAAGTACACCTTTGCCTAACCCTTTGTGGAATACAGGCGTGATGTTATGTTTATAATTATGCATATGGGACAGGAATGTGTAGTTACATGTAGGTCACTTGTAGACATGAAATTGAAAGAAATCGAAACAAGATCTATGCATAGGCTTAACTGAATGCTTAATAAATAAGGTAAATTCGATAACCAATTGTAATTAGCTTATTTATTTATTTATTTAATTTTAAAGAAAGCTTACAGACTAATAACAATCTTGGATAGCATAAGTTAGGACATTTGCTATTATTATTATTTCATTTATCATAAAAATTATTATTGGAGCCCCACCGCCGTATCTCTACGTTGACGTCGTGGTGGTGCTTGCGCGCTCCGAACTCTAAGTGTGTACCGGTAGAGTTTACTTTGCCGGAACAGGTCTAGGGTGAGGAGCCAGACCAAGACAGATACATAAACCCGCAGGGCAGGATGTGGCGAGCTGTTGGGCAGTAGCGACCCCACGGACCCTATCTCCCGGGAGAAGTCTTGTTTCTCATCTCTGGCTTGCCTTAATTGATCGGCTGGAGTGAACACTGACGAGGAGCAGAGCTCCCACCTCATTCTTGCCTTTATTGGCCGGCTTGAGTGGAGATCCGCAAGAGCATACGTGCTCGGAGGAAGGAAGTATTCCAGTAAGATGCTGGTAGGGATCTTGACCGTACTTCCGGGATTGTCCTGATAGCCGTAGAATACCTGTTCACTCCTCATAAGTACCTCAGGACATGTTGCCCCCTTGTCGCTACGACACTATGTGCTAGCGACCGTTTTCGGGGGCCCATTATTGAGTGTGCAAGTCACCCCCTGCCATGTTGTCTATGTATTTTATATAAAACATTGGTCAGGCAGGGGCTATAGTCTTTCCATAGTTCTAGATGACCAGTTCACTTTAGCCACAAAAACCCATAATCCAATATCTTGCTTTCCATATCCTGCAATAGTCCTACACCAACCGGGGGTTGCCCTTGGATGCACCTGCATAGTGCGTACAGGGATAATCGTCGGTTGGGGCCCCATAACATTAAAAACTCTTACGGGCCCATGCAAGTTGGCTACGGCCCCTCGTACGCCTTCCAAAGGTCCGGGACCCAGGGCCCCGAGATATGTAAAATAAAAAATTATCGGAGTACTTATAAACGTACCAATTTATAAATTAGTTACGCAAATACTAATACAGCAGTGGTAGCCTAGTGGTAACTGCCGCGACTTACGAGTTGTAGGTCGTAGGTTCCAACCCAGGCAGGCGCTTTACTTTGTGTAAATAATTTCATCACCACTGCTCTCAAAACTGTGAAGGAAACCGGCGTGTCCTAGAACCAAAAATTCGAAGATATGTGACATCTACCAACCCTCACTGAGGCCGCGCGGTGGATTACGGGCCACTCCCTCTCACCGAGAGGAGGCCTGTGTCCTAGCAGTGGGAACATTATAGGCTGATTATCCAAATACTAATGGAACGTAGTATTTAAAATCAAACATAACCAACGAAGCGGTTAATCGAAAGGCATTAGTCGGCATTTTAGAGATACATTCCATCCATATGCATTGCAATCTGAATACTAATGCATATGTATGTATGTACATAAATATGTATTAGTATTCAGATTATAGGCATTAGACTTCATGATCATGCTAATGTATGTACCTAAATAATAACTAAGTAAATATCCATGCATGCAACATAGAGTCAAGTTAAGGGTAGGTGCGAATTGCTCGGTGTTGGTCCTACCACAGACTACTAACTGTTCTATGTTAATAAGACGAGTTTCGTACTTGACACGAATATTCGGTGCAGCAGATTTATGTGTTGCCGCTGGAGATGTTTATACTAGCATTAAATTTTATATGTAAACGAGTTTGGTTGTATAATATGTCTCTAATAAAATTATCGTTATGGCTGTACCAGGCTAAGTTGGGTAGACTAGCACATCACTACCAATTTTAGTGATGGGACTTTTCGCAAGATTTACGAGATGGATGCCATCCATCTATTTAGATACTAATGGTACAGCTGTGACTATTGATAATGATTAGTAAACAGCATTATGTAGGTAGGTATAATCTGAAACTACTAATTAAGCTCATGGAATTATAATGTAGCCAACTCAGACCCTTTTTGAAAGGAAATCATTAAGAGATTGGTTTCCAGTTTAATTATAATAATTTAAAGCTAGCTACAATAAAACATTAACACCAGTGACACTAAAGTTAAAAAATAAAATCCTTTTTAAAATTCAGAAAACAATACAGAGTATCGTATATCGGCGCGGTGAAGCGGCCGGAATACGCAGGAGTTGCGAAACACTCCTGCGTCGTTTCGCCTTCGGGAAACGGATGTAGTTGCCTTACGCCTTATGGTGCACTCAGTTCAACCACTAATTAAATAATAAACTGCTCGCGATACTCCGAGATTGTGTGCCTTGCGTAACAAACCCACTGAGTGTGAAATACGGAGCAAATCGCGTTTAGTAAAAGCTGCAAGGACTACGATTGTGTGATTCGTATGCAGATAGCCGTTGCAGCAATGTATCTGCATTTTGTTAAACAGTTGCATCAAGAAACAGTTTGGATTTTTCCTTCTTGTCTGAACTTGAGTTGCCCAAACAATTTCAGAAACGGAAAGCTTGGAGACAAGTAAATGATTTCAGACTTTAAAAAAAGCTTGTAAAATAATGAAGAATTTTCCCCATAAGTAACATGCATAAACCTGTTGATCCCAGGGACACCTTTTGGCTTCAGCGAAATCAGCAGTTCAAGGGCTCCCACACAAAACTGCGAATTCGCGTTGCATCGCGGTTTTGTGTGAGAGCCCTAAGGGTTAACCTGCAACAAAACTGCGATGCAATGCGAATTCGCAGTTTTGTGTGCACTTAACCTGCTGAATCCTGCTGACGCCTCGTGGAGTCACCGGGCTCAACAGGACATAAATAAGCATTACTCAGTACAAAACAATCATCGACTACACTTATCGACTATACTTGGCTCCGATCACTATTTCTACCCAAGACGGGTTGAATGACATCTAGTAATATTACCACTTGAGTCCTACTCGTCCGACAGAGGCGGACGAAATATATACCTACATTCTTTCATTCTTTCTTAGTTTTTACATTAAGTTCTAAAAATAAAACCATTAATACTGACAGACATAAGCTAGCCATTGTACTTTAAAGGTCTTCAGAACCTTGAACTTAACGTAGGTGTCGGAAAATTCTCGGTAACTTAATCGATATTTGATGAAAATATCTTAAAATTGAATACAATCAAAATGTTCAATTAATAACAAACTATTGACCTCTATCGAGATAAAGTTCTTGACATAAATTAAGGCACATGGAGTGGTTTGTCGGAAGTGTTATGATGCCCGATGATAAGAAAAAGTCGCCAGTGGGTGCGTACCGGAAGAAATGTCTCCGAAGTATTCCATCGAGGTTGGTTCACTTCTTATTTTACAGAACATATTTAACCTTCGTGGAGGAGAACTGGTTACGATTAAGGCCCTATTTGCCAACTTCTCTAAAACATACTTAAGCAATGTGAAATTATATTTGTGTCTATAGAGGCCTTACATGATGATAACGAATTTATTTTAGTTACAGTTGATTAATAGTCCATAGCACACATGAACAAACATATAAATATCTCAAGATTGAAACGTTATGTTTAACGGAAAATAAAGAAGTTCAAGTACGAATTAAACACGATACTATTTACTTCGTGCTCTGTGAATACAATTTGACTACTATGTGTTATGTTTATTTCTTTTAGAACCATTTGAAGGTCCCCCTTCATGCCTGATGGAAAACTGTATTCAGAAGAATGTTACAGATATCTGATGATTGGTTCTGACTATGTAAACGACTTTGAAACTAATAATTGGCTAGTCATAATTTTGTCGATGGTCACTCAGTATTCTTATTAACAAATGCATAGCGGAACTGTATTGTTTCAATACTTAAATTAGTTATCTGTGGCAGTTTGTTTACGAAACGAGGACGAATATGAATGAACTATTATTTAGCTCAAGTTTATTATAGTTTTATGTTAATTGATTCGTTATGGTTTTGTTTGTAGATGTTTATTGTTTGCAGTAGAATATTGGCTAGCAATATTAGTTTTAGTTTTACAAACAAAGATCATCATTTTCAGATAAAAAAATATATCTCCTTTGATATTCTGAAGTAGATTAAGTATTGAGTTGAGTTTTGTTGTATTGAGTAACATCACATTCTGAACGCCAAGATACAGACTAACTGCCTAGTTTGAGGCTCACTGGAAATATTAATTGTGTAAAATAGCTGTAGGTGTAATACTTTTACTGTTAACTATATTTCTTAAACTTTTTGTGCCAGTGTGGTTCGATCATACGACATTGAATCAAATGTTCTGTTTCCCAAGCTTCCTACGGAACGCAAAAAAATAAGCACAAGTTAATAAACAATATGTACCTATGTTATGTTTCATAATTATACTGTTCTGTTAGTATGTATGTGCATACCGGCGCTATTATAATGAAGTGGTTTGTAAAGTTCAAGGGTGAACACTTGAACAGTAAATTACATGCATCATTTAGCTTTTGTTCTATTAATAATAATTGTCATTTAATTCTTGTTAATAACCTGTTGGCCTACAAATGGGATAATAATGTTCTTGTACATAAAAAGCTCTTTACCGCCTCGGAATATAATCGTACTAAGATTATGCATATAAACAAGATGTAACATAATTAACGCACAACCTCTTAAGGGGTCATTGTACTCATCATTATGAACAACTATTACTATGGGACCAAACCTGAAATCGCGAAAAAAAATCAGATGCTCCCTACATTTAGGTATGTTCGCATAACTCGTCAAAATGTAGGGAACAGCTGATTTCTTTTCGCGATTTCAGGTTTGGTCCCATAGTAAAAGTTGTTCATAGTGATGAGTACAATGACCCCTTAAGAGGTTTTGCGTTATTCATGTTACACCTTGTATAATAATTGTATGTTTAAACAATAGTTACGTAGTTTCAAGTTTATTGTACTACAAACAGCAATTTCTTTATCTTTTTTAAAGTGATCAAATACAGCAGTTTGTGTGTACAACGTGGATTGTTTCATGGATGTTGGTGGAATGATATGTTGCCTACAGTTACGTATATTGTGGCTTGGCTTTCTCTTTGTATAGCCGAGTGATGTACGATGTTGAGTTACTAGACTACGAGATTGATGCAGTACCTCTTAATCCTTATTGTCCATGTTGGCCTATCGTGTGTCTCATGTAGGTATACCATTTCGCAATAACTGTATTTATGCTAAAGTTTGTCATGTTTGAAATTTCAGCAATTTTGCTGAACTGTTTTAAATAGATTTAAGTAAGTGTAAATACTTATATATACTTAATATTATAGGCATATACAAATATTATATAAAGGCATATGTGTGTACCAGCCTTCCTACTTATAGGTACGTGTGTTAATCTGTTTAGAATATTGATGATCGTTTTCTTCGTACGGCTTCCAACCCAACCTACGACGATTATAATTCATATTATGATAATTTAACAAATGTCATTATAATATTTCAGAGATTATGTCAGACATCATAACAACATTCCTACACTATTTATTGAAATAAAACAGTAGGTAGTGTAGTGTTCACGGCGGACAGAGTTCCGGCGAGATCTCATAGCGGTATGGAGAGTGCGATTGTCGCAACCCAGCACTGGGCACGCCATAATTGCGGCGATAAGTCCCCTCTTTGAGGAGTGGCTGGAGAGGCGCCACGGCGTCCTCACCTTCCACCTGACGCAGGTCTTCACCGGACACGGGTGCTTTGGGAGGTACCTGTTCCGGATAAGACGGGAGGAAACGCCCGGTTGTCACCTCTTTGTGGATCGCCCGGAGGACACGGTGGAGCATACGGTGGAGGTCTGCCCGGCTTGGGCGGAGCACCGCCGTGTCCTCGCGGAAGCGATCGGTGGCGGCGATCTCTCGCGTCCGGCCCTGGTCCAGGCCATGGTACGGAGCGAGAGTAGATGGGAAGCCATCACCTCCTTCTGCGAAGCAGTAATGCTCGCGAAGGAGGAGGTGGAACGCGTGAGGGAGAGGCAAGCTTTGCGCCTTCACGGCCCTAGTCGCCGCAGGAGACGCCCTGGGCGGCGGAAATTGGCAGCCGATTCCCGGTCACCGTAGGCGCGGGCTTGCAGACGGTGAGCAATAGGTAGCTCGCCGTCCGGTAAGGACCAGGCCCGAATCGACGATGCGTTGTGTTCCACGCGCGCCTCAAAGAGATGTCAGCACCATTGAAGGGGTCCGCTAGGGCCGATGCCAGCCAGGGTCGCGGGATGTTCGAAAGAGTTACTGTGGCCCCGGCCTGAAGGAACACGGGTTGGTGTTAGTCAGTAAAAGTCTGACACGCCCTCCCGCTCAGCCCAGAGCGGGAGAAGTCATTTGATGATTTCCCATCCAAAAAAAAAGGTAGTGTAGTGTTCACTTTCAGGGTCAAGATTAAAATCAAAGGTATTTCTGTACCTTGCATGCCTTGTAATCGTATCGAAAAACACTATTTATACGTGGTAAATGGTAAATAAATCAAACGAGAACTGCATGTGAAGTGTGTTAACATTTTGTTTGATTATTTTAAACTTTTCCATATTAATACGAGCATCGAACTCGAAAAAATAATATTTAGACTGGGCAGTAACAATATTTAAACGAGGATTGAGTGATTGGCGTTCAGGTTTTATCTGAGAAGCAATAATTAAGAAAAGAATATCCATCAGACAGATCAAATAATGGTGTTCACGTACCTATAGACAAACGTCACTTGTCCGCCTACATTGCACACTAAACGACCGGCATCATTAGGAGCACCAATTTGTTAAGAATTGAGCTCCTACTAAGAAACCTTGGTTTGTAGCTCCCGGAAGCCGAGCTTGGGTCATTGTGCTCTGAGGAAGGCCGCCCCAATAACCTTGTATGTCCATCGGCGATAGCAAGGGCGATCACAACCGTCAGATTACGCGAACGTAGATGTTATGTTAAATTAGTGACTATAGCATATAATTAATGTACGTATGGGACCGCCAATTTGTGCACGTTTCGTTTATTTTGCAGAGCTTATGTTGGGTTCTTTCTAATTAATGAATACGATTGCGAAGATTGCGACCAATTGATTTATTTCCAACTAGCTGTGCCCCGCGACTTCGTTCGCGTGGAAATCGTAAGATACACAATATACTAAAACTTATTTACAAAAAACAACCAATTTAAACAAAAACTACAAAGTGAAAAATAACTTGAATTAATTGCTAAGTTTTTATTTTCCACTTTTTAGTTGCGGTACCTACCCCACCCGAATTCATTTACCACTACTTGCTAAGTAACGTAAAGTAACAGTGACAGGAAATTATTATAGCATCATACACTAAATGGAAGAAAATACTTATTATTGAAGCTAACTCAAAAACTACTCATCAGAATTTGACCAAATTTATATGCGACCACAGGATACCCTTTCAAATAAAAACTTTGCAAAAAGGCAAATATGAATATGTCGCGTTAGGTCGTGTCAGAAGTTTGGAAGGCGTAGTTTTATCAGGTTTGGACGCCGTCGCCAACAAATTATTAAATCAACCATACGACGACAGATCGTTGACAAAATCTGTCTTCTGACAATCAAGGCCACACATAACATACAACTCAAGTAGCGCGATTTGAAGCATATTACCATAACAATCATGTATAGCCAGAGTGAATCTCATGACAATTCCAATAAGCCCAAACACGGGTAGGATACATTGTTTTATTACGGAGTTCCGGTGCCTACCTTCCGGCTTCATTAGCAGATCAGGGTCGTTGGTACCAGTTTCATCAGAACCATTTATTTAAATTTGCTTCGGCATAGTCGCATAACTATCTTAATCGAGATATCTTATCGCTGCCCGTGAAATACATTGAGGAGATCCCGTGGCCATCTGTGGTCTTTTTCGTTAGTTCCACTTCACCAAGATACTTTCTGAATGCAAATGCTTGACTTGTTGATGAAAATATCAAAATTGCTATGTGTATGCCTATAATATTTGAGGAGTTCCCTCAATTCCTCATGGATCCTATCATCAGAACTAGATTTTGATAAAAATGGGACCAATCTCTATGCCCTTTCAAATAAAAAAAGAAATTTCAAAATCGGTTTATAAATAACGGAGTACTGGGGGGCTAAAACGGCCACTTTGGCAGAATCATAATAGGATAATATTAACTTTAGTTAAATTAATCGTAAAATGGTCACAAATTGACAATTCATAATATTAACTGCGTACAATTCATATCACGTAATTCATCTGTTTGACAGTTTTGTACGGAGATTCGTAAAATGGTGCACAAACTACGAATTGCTTTAATGTCAAATAGCAGAATAATAAGATATAGTCAAGAGCAATATCTTACAACTCATATTGAAGATTTTGTGAAGAAATATTGTAATGGCAGATTTAGACATTTAGGTAAATTTCCTAGAGGACGCACGTGTTACGGAGACCATTTTATATCGCCGACGAAGTGTAGCTCTTTAGAAAATGAAAATAGCTTTTGAAATGCCGGACCTAGAGTTTGTTGGTACCTATTACCTAGGCTATTTTCATTTTCTGAAGAGCTACACTTCTTCTCTCTGCCAGTGAAAGTCCCGTCAAAATCGGTCCAGCCGTTTCGGAAATTAGCCGGAACAAACAGACAGACAGACAAAAAAATTTAAAATTGCTTTTCTTTTATAAGTACCGTATATAAGTTCGTATGCATTTAGTAAAAAGTTTTGACGTTACAAACAGACACTTCAATTTTATTGATTTGTATAGATCGCTAGGTTACAGTACCTAATCGTTTTTCGAATATTGCGTATACCTAGTGATTTGAATGTTAGCTGTTAACTTGTATTTAAATGCACCTAGTTCTATAATATAATCAGCCTATAATGTTCCCACTGCTGGGACACAGGCCTCCTCTCTTCAAGAGGGAATGGGCTGTAATGTACCACGCGGGCCCAGCGCGGGTTGGTAGATGTCACAAGTCTTCGAATTTTTGGTTCTAAGACACGCCGGTTTCCTCACTATGTTTTCCTTCACCGTTTTGAGAGCAGTGGTGATGAAATTAGTTACACAAAGTAAAGCGCCTGCCTGGGTTCGAACGCTCGACCAACATCTCGTAAGTCGGGGCCGTTGCCACTGGGGCACCACTAACTCAGATAAAATCAAAGGGAAAAAGAGTTACCGTGACCATTGCTACGATAAATGGAAAATAACACATTAATTTTGTTTCTTAAGACTATTAACTATGTTGTTTCTAATTTAAATACAATCTTCATTTTCCTTGAAACACACAGCATTGTTCAGAGAACAAATCAAAACAAGGAACAGTACGTGCCCGTCACATTAATCTTCTGCTCTCGGATCAGGAAAATGCCTCTTTGTCCATATCAGATGACATCCAAGTGTGGTCATGGACCTGTCACGGTCGTTCGAAGTCGAGGGCACCGGGGACGAAGCACCTTGCCTCCATCAGTGACTCAGCCTTGCTCCTTAAGAAGATTATGAGCCCATAACAGATGCGAGTCACGAATCGTTATATTATTATGACAAAGGTAGGTATAGTTAGAGGTTCCATCGAAGTACACGGCCAAAACTAGTAAGTACATTATTATAATCAGCCTATATAATGTTCCCACGGCTGGAACACAGGCCTTCTCTCTATGAGAGGGAGTGCGCCGTAAGTCACCATGGCCCAGAGCGGCTTGGTAGTGGACATCCCGTGTCTTCGTATTTTTGGTTTTGGACACGCCGGTAGTACCAAATATAATAGCAATCGTGTACGATTCTACGTTTACGACTCTGGCAATCCTTCATGTTGCACTAGATCGGAACTTCGGAAGTGATCGTGTTTGACGAATTTGGCGATGCAACTTTTAAATTTGTGTGTTGCATGTGCTAAGTTTTTATATAAGCTAGTTTCAGGGCATCGCCTCTCCGTGTTTTTTATATAAGCTAGTTTCAGGGCATCGCCTCTCCGTGGTTTTTGTTTGACTGCTGTCGTTAACCCTCTTGATGACCGTTTTTTGAGTACCCTTAATGTGGAACATTAAACATTTTAATGTGTTCTGTCGTACAATTTATTACGGCCTTGCGAAATGCGTGACGTTAGTTATTATTGTGGTAATAAACGGCAGAAACAAGTCGTTCAACTCGCAATCTTTGAGATTTTGACATTTCACGCGTTGAAAAACGCGCGTTCATACGGCAAAGTGCTCTATGCTTTTTCAACAAGATATTGTTCTGGTATGGAATATCACCATTTTAGAGGCATAATCAGGTGGGTTAGAGGCACATCTGATCGGTCAATATTAGACTTGATCTCACTTTACACATAGTTACATATATTATATAATTTAAAGGACCTTTTAAATAACAATCATCTCGACTTTTAAGAAAACTTCCTTTTCATTCATAGATATCTTACATAAACCTATCTAATACAACTCAATACACAGTACAGTTCAACAGGCACAAATAAGCAAAGTTCTTGACTTGGCTTATGCTTATGCTTCAAGTGCCAAACACGTAGTTAAGTTACGAAGAGAAAACCTTGCGACGACACTTGATAACGTGATTGCACTGTCAGCTAATTGTTTTTTACCAATATTCTTTGTAAAACTATAATGGTTGGACAAATACATAGCTTACACAAGCTGCTGTACAATGGGTCAAAGGGACAATGTCGTAACACATTCTTTACGCTAAAGAATTGTTAAGTGATATTATAATGAGCAGTACTTACTTACTCTTGAGTATTATTTTGAAATACGTGACGTAGTACATAGCCACATACTTCATCACAAGTTATGTATAAAGTATTTATCATCTGCCTGCCTTTTCCCAACTATATTGGGGTCGGCTTCCAGTCAAACCGGATGCAGCTGAATACCAGTATTTTACATGGAGCGACTGCCTATATGACCTTCACAATCCAGTTACTGGGTAATACGCTAACCCTTGGTAAGACTGGTTGTGAGACTTTCAGGCTTCTGACGACCCGTAACGACTGTCAAAGATACACAAATGACAGCCGGGACCAACGGCTTAACGTGCTTTCCGAGGCACGGAGGGGTCTTGATATGTAAAGATGGTCATCCATTCACGCACCAACCGCGGCAAGCGTAGATTAACCTGGTCGATCGACTCGTGCGGCTGTTATTTCCTAGCCACAAGCCCCACTTTATGTATTATGTATGTTATTCGAAGGTATTTTGAATGAACGAAAACGGAGCCAAAGGACTGCTTATGTAAAGATCGTCGACGGAAAATCATGTGCAACAAACTAAGGCTGGGAATCGTACCACATGGTGTTAGTTTCTGCCTACTCCAAAGGCCAAAAGGTGTCAGTTTATGTATGGTAGGCATAAAGTGATCTCACTCAATTCAATTTCACTGTGTACTCGTATCTTTAAGGCCTAAATCGTGATTGTACGAACAATGAGCTACGATCATCATTCCGTTTTCGTACAATCGTATGCTATGTAGGACTAGGACTACTCACAACGTATGAAAAATAGTAGGGCCCTTTGTACACGGCACGGTTTCATTACGATACGACGTAAAAACCACGCCGTAGAATAAACGTGTGAGCTTGTCGTGACACGGCAAAAACCCGGACATGACAACGGTTACTCACTTGTGTTTTTTTTTGTGCAAAAAGACCATCTTTGCTTGTTACGTGTATAGAAAACTCAAAAAGAAAATGAAGGTTTTGGATAGGTAAATCCGATCATCTTATCTATTTTTATCCCATATTATAGTCCGTTCATGAATCAATGTAATTAATAATTCTTGATTTATCGTCATTTTAAAACACAATCAGCGTAGGTAAGCCGTCACGAAATGTGAAAACATCCAATGCCGTCGACAGACTCCGTGGATCCCCCTAGACTGCCATACAAGACTGATGTGAATCATGCCGTGAACAGACATGGCGCATACCGGTGACGGCGCCGTGTCGTCAACATCCTTCCATAGTGATCCATACAAGACTGACGACCGTGCCTACACACGGCGAATATTATACCGTAGTTTTTCACGGCAAGAAAAAAAGTGTGTGTACAAAGGACCTTAAGCGGCCATTAGTACTTAAAGGAGGACTTACATGTAAGTTAAATATTCTGTTATTTCCATCGTTCTACTTTTAATTACCCACTACTTAGCATAAGAAAATGCACTTGGCTCAAGAGAACACGAGATCACCTCCTTTCAGCTTTTAAATGGGCATTGTGTTCGAAAGGTTGCAGATCATTATCAGTAGCCAGTTAACATTTCCCATTTCCTATTAGGCAAAACAGGTTGCTGGTGGAACAAAGATGTAGGGATCGTCTAGTTTAAAACTGCACGCCCCTCCACTGCTTTGTGCATACACATTTCAAATGTTTCTACTGAAATTTTAGTGGAGGGGCGTGCAGTTTTAAAATAGTTGATCTCTACCTACGTACTGTTGGAGATTCATAGACGTATCGGAGGGATTCAATGACCTATTGAAACTAATAAGGCTCCCATAGGTTCGTCTCACGTCTTACCATGTGTGTAAGATACGGTCTACAAACTGTCTCAACGTTTCGTCTATGTACTCGCAGATTTAAACCGATCAGGCCAAGTCGACGCAGGTTGGCCTACGCAGATCCATTGTTGGCCTCTCCATGTACGTATAGGTAAGTAGGTGATTATCGTTTTGCATTGCCTACGAGTATTTCAGCACTAGGCGGTCTTAACCGATTCGTTGCGGATGGCACGTTTCAGTGCCATCACTTTTTTTAAATGATAAAGAAAAAAAAGAAAAGTGATGGCACTGAAACGTGCCATCCGCAACGAATCGGTTAAGCATGCCTGCAGTTATTAACTACAGTAATTTGCACTTGCAGTGTAATTATAGTGTTATCGACGTGTTCTCGGCGACTGTAAAGGGTACCTACATATACAATAAACACAATGTACTGCCTTATTGTCGGATGCTCATTCTTGTGAATAAAATATTAACCGGCAGAACGAACTGGCAGTTAATTTTATTGTGGTTCACCTTTGATCTACAGTTTGAAGGTTTAAGCGTTTTATACCTAATGGAACAATGTGTTCTGGTTTTACACTAAGTGTGCTAAGTACTGTAGAGATTCTTGATCTGCATGGTTTTAACATGCAACCTTTTCTAGTTATAATAATAACTCATCATCTGCCTAGCCTTTTCCCAACTATATTGGGATCGGCTTCCAGTCTAACCGGATGCAGCTGAATACCAGTATTTTACATGAAGCGACTGCCTATCTGACCTCCACAACCCAGTTACTGGGTAATACGATACCCCTTGGTAAGACTGGTTGTCAGACTTTCGGGCTTCTGACGACCCGTAACGACTGTCAAAGATCCACGAATGACAGCCGGGACCAACGGCTTAACGTGCTTTCCGAGGCACGGAGGAGTCTCGGTATGTAAAGATGGTCACCCATCCACGGACCAACCCCGGCAAGCGCAGCTTAACCTGATGGATCGACCCATGCGGCTGTTATTACTTAGCCACGAGCTCCAGTTATAATAATAACTATGGCATAAAATTATTATAAGATAAACGTTGATACAAATAAAGGAAAAGAATTAGGTGTCAATAAGAGAAGATTCTATCAATAATTACTCAAGTTTTATCACATACAAGTATTTTATATATTACGGTGCCGTAAGCTTGCGAAAAGCTACAGTACTACTGATCTCCGATAGGTTTAAGGTAGGTACCTATTTAGAGAGATTTGGGGTTAGATAGTCGTTTCGGGTAAAACCAAATAATACATTAATTTTACCGGTATACCGACTGGATAATGGTTAGATAATAAAGGCCAAGGAATATTATTAAGAACAACATTTCCTACCAGAAGATATTATGTAGATCGCATTAGAGTCGTCGGTAGAGGCAATTATAGGAGCAGCGGTATTTCGCAAACATATAATATTGATTCTTATTATATTACCATTATCTATTTATGGCTTTAAATCAAACCGCCGTAGGTGTGTTCTATGTACGTGAATTAGTCTGTCGGTGTACGTGACCGCAGGCTCAGCACGCATGCGTGACTTTTGGCACGCTCGGAAGATCGGCGCGCACGCATGGCCCCTTGATCGGCTCAATATGACGGCACATCCTCAAAATGTTTCGTAATACATAGGCATTTATTATGTGTCATACTTTAACTATTTTGTTTGGAGTGATTAAGACGCAGATATATGCCAATGACCGTGAGTGCATAGCTTGCGTTGCGTGTTCTGTGCTGAGCTCACACAACGCGTCGTACGTCCACCCATTAATAGGACTTGCCCATCAAGGAGTGCTGTCCCAAATTATACTCATTATTAATCTATTATACATAAAACAAAAGATATTATATTAAAACACGTATCTATACTAAAAGATAAATAATTAAATTATCTTTATGAATTTATTTTAAACATCTTCAATCTTAAATGCTTTGAATTATTTTAAAACTATTATACAATTATTATAAATTAATTTAAAATATTTAAGTATTGCAATTATCAAATATTAGGAATTGACTGGGTCTTGTATGTAGACTCGACGTATAACTAAGTGACCCAAATGTTTTTAATAACCTACTAAGATATTGTTTATCCAGTTTAAAATTGCATGTTTATCCGCGTTATACATAACTTTACAAATTAATTACACTATGTAATATAAACATAATCTAAAATATTAACATATTAAGTTATCAAAAAAATGCTCAACATATATTTTTTTCCAAATCATAACACTACTCGTTTAGACGTGATCTTCAGTTTAAAACCATTAAAAGTCGGTTAAAGTACTAGGCTTGCATGATCAAGCCTATATAGTAGTGAGCCAAATTTCATCCAAATCCTATTCGTGGCATAATACTAATGATTGAAATACTTTAGCCTAGGAATTTTTGTTATGTGACTATTCAGAAAATATATGACACAAAATTACCAAAAATCCAAAAAAAGAATTCTGTTGATCCGATCACTACCAAACTTCACACGATCACCCGCTGGGCTAATCTGAAGATTGCCTGAAAATTTCATCAAAATCGCTCCATCCGTTTTGGAGTTCATAGGTAACATACACACATCCATTTTTATATATATATAGATTTGCGAAGTAAATAGTGACCGTCACATCCAAGTGTTTGATTGATTCGTGATTCGTAGTGAATTTATGATTTTCAAAAGTCAAAGGCAAGAGCTGCATTTTTTGTTACATCCAAGCAAGTATCTTTTTTGCATACACTTTATACAATTACCTATCAAAATGGGGTTAAAAACTGAAAGCTCATCATAGGTGGCAGCACTTTTGTCCGTCTTCAAACCGCCATTGTTGTTTATATGTTCACTGTTGTGTCAATTACAAATTATGCGAAAACGGGACAAAAATGTCTACGTTACGTCATTTTAATTATTTATGAGTAAAAGAAGTTGATTGTTTACAAAAAATGTATGGATATTGACAGCTAGCTGTCAAATTTTAAGACGGACAATGGTGGCGACATCTGAATTGAGCAAGTGACAGTTTTTATCCTCATTGGCAGAATCGCCCACTCAAAATATAGTATGCAAAATTGTTGAATAACGCAAAAGATAGGTTTTTTAGTGTTCATAGAGAAAGGTGTTAGCTTCTTTTTTGCTCTAACTGACAGGAAGTAGTAATTGCTTCGAGATATTTTGCGGTTTTAAACCATTTTTTACTTGGCCAAAAAGCATAATTGTGATATGACAGTAACAGTGGTATTATGTACCACTCTCGCTCTCTCTCGCTCTTATTTCCAGGCAGTTTACGGCGTAAAAAGAACTGCCTTGCAATTTCGTATTATGAACTCGCCAAACAAGCCAGTCAGTGTTCACGTGACACCCTAACCGACTTCTGCCCGAATATTGCCTGGTAATACCATACTAAGAACGTTCATTTGACATTTGTTTTCATATAAAACTGTCAAAAAGTAACCTCACAATCTATTTTGTTTACGCTGCGTCTGAAGGGTTTTTTTGAATTGTTTTGGATTTATTTGGCGAAATTATTCGAACGTTATCGAGTTAAGAAAATATCACGTGTGACGAATATGTACCGTTTGAGTTTCTGGAAACTGAAAAGTGGCACTTCTGATCAAAATACCGAAACAACGGTAACATTGTAAAACGCCCACAATGTTTCTAACTCAACATAAGTTAGGCGCCGACGAGGGCTAGCGGGGAGGTGTGTTAACTACATGGGTATGCGACGGCAGAGGTCGGCGCGAAATGTCGTGCGGTGTTCCGCAGGGCTTGGTTGTGGGCCCTCTCCTGTGGAACATCGGATACGTCTGGGTGCTGAGAGGCGAGCTCCTACCGGGGGTGAACCTGACGAGTTATGCGCACGACACGCTGGTTATGGCTCGGGGGAGATCGCATAGGGAGGCAGTGTTGCTGGCTACGGCTACGATCTCAGAGGTGGTGAACCGCATCCGGCACCTGGGCCTGGAGGTGGCCCTGACGGGCACCGCCGCTGGGATCACACATTGTGATCGGAGGGGCTCGAAACGCTGTCGAGTCAACCATGAAGTACCTATGATTGGTGTTCGACAGCCGATGGGAATTCAGCCCCCATTTCCAACGGCTGGTGCCCAAGTTGATGGGCGCGGCGGGTGCGCTGTCAATGCTGCTTCTCAATTTGGGGGGCCCGAGCACCACCTGTAGGCGGTTATACGTGGAGATCGTACGATTTATGGCCCTTTATGGAGCTCCGATGTGGGCAGCCGACCTGACGGCCCGCCACATCGCAATACTGCGCAAACTACATAGAGCGATAGCCGTCAGAGTCATTAGAGGATATCGCACGATCTCTTACGAGGTGGCTAGCGCATTGACCGGATCCTCGCCCTGGGATCTGGATCGAATACACTCACGACACTTCCATCTGTGGCGCGTGGAGGCCAAGACATGGGGCGAGCGACTGGTGCAGCGATAGATCATGCAGTGTCGGTCGGAGCTCCGTCAGGTCATGGTGGCGGAATGGCGGGAGAGGCTCTTGCACGCTACCCCGGCCTGGATACAATCCAGGCGATCCGGCCAGTGTTCGACGATTGGCTCGGGAGGACGCACGGCTCCTTGTCGTTTCGAGCGACGCAGGTGCTCTCGGGGCTCATGGCTGCTTCGGGAAGTACCTGTGTCCCATAAACAGGGAGCTGGACACTCGGTGTTACCACTGCGTCCACTGTCGTGAGGTTACGACGCGGCAAACGCTGTCAGTGTGCCGCATGGGAGGAGCCGCGCCGTGCCCTCGTATCAGAAATCGGAGACGACCTGTCGTTGCCGGCCGTTGCTCGTTCGATGGTTGGGAGCGTCGAGTCGTGGGACGCGGTAGTTGCCTTCTGCGAAACAGTTATCTCGTAGAAGGAAGCTGCAGAAATGAAAAGGGAGATCACGAGTGCTCTCCCGTCCCGCAGCAGGCGCACTGGGTGTGGAGGGCAGATAATGCCCTCTTCCAGCCCCCCTAAATGTGTCCAGGGGTGAGAGACTCGGGGACATCCATCGCCCCCCATTTCACAGGACTCGAGTTGGTGGCGCATAGTGTTCCACGCGCGCCTCCCTAAGAAGTAACGGTCCCCCGTTACTCAACACCTCACTCCCCCCTATGGGATGTGTCCCGCATTGCGCAGGCCATCACCAGTCCGGGGCAGCGGAAGTCACATTTGCACCCGCAGCCCCCGACGCAGCTGTACGAGGGAACACCAGGGTGGTTTTAGTCAGTAAAAATCTGACAAACCCCTCCGCCCTGGGGTGGGCGGAGGCGACATCCATGAGGATTTCCACTCCGACAAAAAAAAAGGCTCCGACGAGGGCGAGGACTCTCATCCTCTGAACTACAACTGCCTATTAATTTTATTGTCATGTTGAAAACTGAATATTTAATAAAAACACTCAAAAACACCATAATTATATCCATCCATATCCATATTCTTTGTAAGTTTGCTTACAGGTCATTTATTTTTATATTTTTAGATTGTTATAACATCGCCTTGGGTGATTCTGTGAACGGGTTATAATTGGACCGATTTAAGCAAAAATGATCCAACCCACATTGTCGGGGTTGTGGGTTGGATCATTTTTGCTTAAATCGGTCCAATTGTGGTTTAAATAAATAAATACATAAATAAATATCCGTATTTTTGTTTATACTCCGAAACTAGTACCTACTTACGAAGGAACTTAACCCTTTAACCGCCTACGACGGATTAATCGACAAATATTTTCGTGTCCATTTCGCCAGGGTCGTATATTTTAACCTTTTAACCGCCCGACTTCATATCAGTTGTCGTGCCCCCAGCGCCGGGCAACTTGAATCATTACGATATTTGGTCGTAAATATACGACCCTGGCGAAATGGACACGAAAATATTTGTCGGATTAATCCGTCGTAGGCGGTTAAAGGGTTAATATACAAACAAATAACAATACTAAGCAATACGTCCAGGAAGTTGTCAAATTCCCTGCTGAATATCAAGTGGAGTACGTTCGGAAACTTAATCTCGCATTACGATTTATAAACCCAGAAAATTATTATAAATAAGTAATTTTATAAATCTATAACACAAAATACATTGTGATCATATTTTGACGTACCTACTTTTGTACAATATTAATATATATTTATTATTTTTATCATGAAATACGTGATGAAAATAAAACCGTAACTTACCGTTAAGTATTTAATGTGTTCCGATTTCTGAAAGTTACAGCAGAGAATTACAAGCCAGCCATAGACAAACTATCCAGCGTGAAGTCGGTCAGAATTAGGAATGTCATAATACGAAATTAAACCAGCCAGTGAAATGAATTGCCTATGACTTGACTGGTTTTTTAAAAGTTCGTAATAGGCCTCTGTGCGTGCTTTTGCTAGTCCGTTAAAAACGGTTAAAAACTACAAACAAATATGGTTTATGTGGTTCTTTATAAACGTATCATTATATTTTTAACTACTCTCATATCGTAAAATGGACGTAGTTACACGAAAAGGATCCAATCCACACATGACTTTGTGTGGATTGGATCCTTTTCGTGTAACTACGTCCAAATGTATAAACACAATACCAAAATTTAAAAATAGAATCATAATATAACGCTTTTTCTTTGTAATGTTAAAAATTTTTTTTTTTACCTTTACGATACAGGGAAATCCAAGAAGTTAATATCACCAAGGAGTTTCCATCAATTTTTTTTTCTAATGGAACGCATATGCGCACTATTTTTATAGCATTACATAAAAGTTTTGATTCCAATTTTTACTTGTCTGTCGCAGCGCCGCTTTAGCGCATGCGTGGTGATGTGTTGGGTTTTGGCGCCGAATACGTTTTGTTGTACTGAATTTCGTGGGATTTTTTTTTATTCTTGCTTAAAATGTCTGATATCAGTTAATGTGAAGAAAATTTGACTTCACACGATATTTTAGATGCAAAAAAGCTATGACCTTTTGTTTAATAGGTTTAATTCCAATGTATGAGAGTAGATAAAATAGTGTATGAAACTGCACATAACTAGGTATTAAAACACTCGTGTGAAAAACCTCGCCTAATACCCCTCATTATGTAACAGTTTCATAAACTACTATTAAATTAGATGTGGCATAGTTGCTTTCTCTTAAATACGAGTACCTATATCACAGTTACCAAAACAAAAGTCTTCTCTTATCTCTTCAGACGAAACCAAATATGCTACCAAGTAATCGCCTGTTATATTAATGTTGTTAACCCTTTGTGATCACAATATTATTAATGTTGTCTGTCTTGTGTACACAATGAGAGTGAACATAATAACAACAGACGACCACCAGTTTAATTTGACCCTTTATGGGGGCGCCACTTGCTAAACAAGTAAGAAAATTTCAGTTAATAAAATAAGTTCTCTTCATCAGCGTCTGCCACGTTACAGTGACCAGTCTGTAGAAGTTTTTTGTACTTATTTTCGGTTAAAAGTAGATCAATCAACGGTTATTAGTACGTGAGTGCGGCCGGTTGCTGTGGTTACATAACCCGACGTGTGGCCACTGGCCAGAGCCAAGTGCTCGGAACTTGACCTTGACTTCACATCATCACTACGATTTACATACTTGTGTTAAATAGTTTTACTTTATAGTGTTGCGTGTTTACAAGGCTAATTTTAATTTAATCCCTGTTAGAGTGCACAGTCTAAACGGGGATACATATTTGAACGTCGAAAATTAAAATACCTACGGATAAAATGCCAATGTTCAAAACATCGAAAACTTAAAAATCGAATGACCATATAACCGAAAATTAAAATAACGTAAGTTTATAATGTCGAATGGTTAGATAACCTACGTCCAATATATCTAAAATCTAATTATCTACAAAAGTGACATCGAAATAACTAAATATCGATAATCTGCATTTATTTATTATGTATGTTACAGGGTAATTTGATAATTCGGATATTGCGAAAACCAGGATAATTAGAAAATGGTGAAATAAAATCTACGAGCAACTTGGACGTAGCGTTCGCCGGCCGCTGCCGCGGCACCGCTCGCTTCGCTCGCTCGGCTCACGCGCGGTTGGTCACAGTTCTAACCTAACCTAACCTATTTCACCCAGTGCAATGAATCATAAAATCTGCCTGCGACTAGATAATTAGACAATGGTGAAAACATTTCTGCGGGAGATTGTAGGTATGATTTGTCATTTTGAACTGGGTGCAATAGGTTAGGTTAGAACTGTGACCAACCGCGCGTGAGCCGAGCGAGCGAAGCGAGCGGTGCCGCAGCAGCGGCCGGCGAACGCTACGTTTGCTACGTTTGCAGTTGAGGACAGACTAATGACTAACAGCAATGCGTTGGCAGAGTGTGACAATTTCAAATCTACCTACATTTTTTCTACTCATAATACCACATAATCAATATTTGTTCGATACTTTAACGAGTAGGTATTTTTAACGTAAATATAATGAACTAAGGTGTATTAATTGTTGACATTTTGAACTTAGATATAATGACTATCGACATTTTTAATTAGTCGATATTTTAATCACTCTGCATTTTAATCTTAGACATTTTAAGCTTAGGTATAACAATTTTCGATATTTCGATACAATCCATATTTAAATTTTCGATGTTTTGAACAGTGACATTTTACCCGTAGGTATTTTAACTTTCGACCTTCAAATATATACCCCTAAACGGACTTCTATTCTGCCTGGTTTTATTAAAACGACTTTTGCCAGAGTTTTTCTAAGTATACAATATGCCACAATTTAAGGTTCAAGATGGTCTCAAGAAGATGAACGAGAAAAGATGCCTTGTCATTTTGTTCTCAAAATTTAAGGCTCAGAGTATAGGAATCTTTAAACTAAATAACTCTGGATTGCATAATCGATCTGCAAACACACGCGAAAATGGCGTCATGTTTTGGTGTGCCAGACCTACTAATATGTAAAAGCTGTGAATTTGAATATCAAATAAGAAGTGCAAGAGGTTAAACACTTTAGATTTTCGGAGGTAAAGAACCGAATGCCTTAATTTTTCGGAGCTTGGACTGAACTGAAATCGACGTTTGTCGAATAAATTAGTTCGTGATGCCAATGTTTGACAACCTTGATGACGACGCGGTGACGTTGCTTATAGTGCTAGAATCTGGTGCTAATTTGCCTCTTGTCTATGCCATTTTAAGTATAACAGAGTAGGCGGGGTCTGCTCACCACGAGACTATTTACTCCTCAATCAGTGTGTTTTCGTTATTTAGCAATTTGCGTAAACGTGACGCAGTTACGACTTAACAGTTAGTTGCAACGTCTGGCGGCCTCCAACAACATCTAACGCGCGGTGCATTATATTTCGCACGTAGTTAAAAACAAATGAAACAATATTTTATTTTACATGGTGATGCCGAATAACAATTCGTTGCTTTTTGTAGGTATCTAGATCAAAGATCAATGCTACATTATAAATAATTATCAGCCAATTGTAAGTACGATCAAAAAAATGTTTTATTTCAAGGTGCTTGGGCGTTCACGACCTGGTGATAAATTATCCGGACAAGTATCTGAATCCATAATTAATTTTGATTTATTATGTGCAGAGACATAAATAGTTCATCTACTCGCTGAGAGTAATTTTTCAAGTGACGGGTGCGAACATGAGTCGCGTGCATCGAACAACACTATAACATGTTTGCATTGAGTGCTGCTCCGGTACAACCTTCTCAAACGACAGCGACGTATAAAAACAACGGACAGTTGGTATTCGAGCCAAGGTCCTGTAATGAGATATGTTGGTAGATAGCTGTGCTAAGAGAATTAAGACAATTCCGCTGGCGAGCAGATAAAGCTTCGCTGGGCTTAATAATAATTAATATTGTGCGGAGCTGGTTGCTATTAGCGAGATGCGTGAGCGCGCACGCCGCGTGTACAGCATTGTGCCGATTGTGAAGGAACCTCACTCATTACAATGAATGGTAAAGGCCGCAGCTTAATGACGGGATTAATATCAAAGTTTTATTATTATACGCATACCTGTAACTCTTTGTTGCAATAAAATACTGTTGAATTAATGTTTAATTAACCTTTTAGTGGCAGGTATCCTAGTGATTGATACCGCTATGAATTCGATATTTATAGAGTAATATTAATTCATTGTATAATTCGAGGTTGATGCGAGTCGTAGATAGCTTTACCGGGTGTTGTCTGTTGATCCGAAACAATAAAGTGATTGCGACAAGCAGGCGGCTGCGGTGCACTCAATTAACGTGGGAAATTATTATTTTTATCTCATCCGTCCATCGGAGGCAGTGAGCAGTGAGGTAGCATGTCCAATGAAACTGCGAGGAACAATGTAGGTATACCTACTGACTAATTCCTTTGTTGTTATTTAATTTCATGTAGGAATTATACACTCTTGTTTTACAAACTCGCTCCAATTATGTTTATTACTTTTAGGATATAATCAAATTGTTGAAGATATTGTGCAAATGGCTGCTTCTTCCTCGACAAGCAGCACAACTGTTTGACGGATATATTGTGATATTTCTGAGAAAACATGAAACATTATGACAGATGGCTTTAATAACAGCAAGAGAAAGTCTTTCATAATACATGTAAGTAAATTAAGAGCTTACTTCTTCGTAGCGTGTAGAGGAATGTGGGATCTATAGCGTGCATGATAAAAATGTTGTGGCTAGATAATTTTCCTCTTCCTACTTGGTCAAGTTACTGCGATGTGATGCTGCGTCATGTACGCCGAGGTCGCGGGGAGGTCACGCGGTGCTTCACTAAACTATAAAGATTTGCATAAGTATTCCTACGATAACTGACCATTGTCTTGGAATGTAATGTTGTCTTATAAAGGAGTTATACATGTTCTTTTTTTCTTTATGACATAACGCTCATAACTGTTATTTCATATTCTCACAATAAATGCAGAACGAATAGTTTTACGAAGTAGTTTTTTTATGCATCCGTTTGTAGTAAGTGTTCGTTCTGGCGAGTAACTTATTTTATAATGTTCTTGTGTTTTGGCAACGTGTGGGATATCCCGTCATTAAGTTAATAATAAAATAATACTACCTATATGCTCATGGGAAGTGTTTTGCAAGTCACATTTAGCTGTCCTAGATCTCTACTTGCAAGCGACTTAGGACGGTTTCCCAATTGTGGTTTATTTGGTGCGTACGTTTTCGGGGATTATGTCGTTTTCGCCAAAGGTTGGAAAAAGGTATCGGTTTTTATTTTCGTAGCTCGAAATAGTCATTTTAAAGGAAATGTGAACTTTTGACAGCAGTCTTGTATGCTAATAAAAAACTAAGACCACAAATTAGTTCATCGAGTTATTTATGATGATTATGGCAACATTAGGTATCTCAAAAGAGATGATTGTAGCGTGTTAACCTTTTATAACTCAAATTACGACATATTTATATCTCAAAATCACAAAATTCATTTCAACATTGTGATTGTGAAGGAAATTCCTCGATGTAAAAGTAAACTTTAGTATTTTTGTTATTAATTAGGAAGCTGTAGTTATATGTAAGCAATTAGTAAACATTGCATACGATTAGCGTCAGAACATTATAATTCTAAATAATACTAAATCAATATTGCTGCTTTATACAGCGTATACCAGAAATGTGTGATCATATTTAGACCAACATCGTAATCGCGGAAAAATAATCAGATGCCCCATATAAAACTTCAAAACCTTTTCGACCCAAATGTATGGGGTCAGTTGATAATTCCCATAAATATGACCACACATTTACTGACTGTAATGCCTATAATAATAGGTACGTTATTTATGCGGTTTGAGTCACTAAAGGGTGATAACGTTAAGTAGGTATATTTTACTGTATTGCAACTAAACGGTACAAATACGAGTTACTATCAAATGGATGGAGACAGTCGGGGACTCGGGGGCGTATTCAGCTAAATGTAATAAGCCTTACAGACCGACATTCAGTCATGGCGGCCAATCTCGGCGGAAACTAGCCATCCACGCGGGAGATATTACAGTGCACAAGTGAGTGCGCAGACGCAGATACACTCACTCTCCTCTCTCTTCCCTTATCCGAATGTAAGGAGTATATGAGAACGAAAGACGTACTTACAATAGTTTAGTGCGGAGCTTTAGATTTTAGAATATGATTTATTGTAAAGAGGAAGGCTAACAATTAGTATGAAACAGAGCTTTAAAAAAAACATGCTTAAGTAGGTACCTACTTATAAATGAACTATAATCATCGTCACATGTCTTAACGAAGCTAGACACTTGAACAACATACGAGTATGTACATACACCTACACAATAGACGAGTCTCATTGTCTCAAATGACAAAGCAGTACATTATTAACTAAGTCATTCATCACGCCGATAATTGAATATAAACTACATGAAGCTCGACGAGACGTCTCCTCATTAAACATCATTTAAACCGGGTTCAATGCTTCTTGCTAACGGTCAATTACGAACATTAGGCTCAGTTTGCGTTGATTTTGCAATTAATAACGTTTTTTGGTCGTGAGGTGATGTATTACGGCAATCACCATCCCAATTTTATTGCAAGGGCAAAAAAACTACCTGTGCCTTCTCCGAAATAATTTTGACGAGATAAAAAACTTAATTACTTAAGTATGACTGGGCTTATTATTTTAATGAGTAAAAAAGTCAATGAAGTTTAGATATCAAACAAGAAAATGACTCACGCTTAAAATATTTTTGGAAATAATCCTGGAACTTAGTCATTTTGTTTAAATACTTTTACGGGACTGTACAGAAGTGTGAATTTGACTTGAATTTATAAGAAGTTTTACATTGTAGTTTTTATTGCGGTGCGATTCAATCAATAATGATATCCGCTGGTAGTGCCGTCAATCATGCCGGACGACATAAATACATAAATACATAAATCTGAAGGTTCCGGGATCCTTGTCAGGTTTTTTGTCGAATATCTTATAAGGTAAGTCTCGAAGTTTGACTTAGCTGTTTATTATTTTGTTTTTATACATCATTAGATCGATCGTGATACCTACCAATTATCAATTTTCTACATTCCGTTAAAGACATTTTGTAAATTGCTTAGGAGTCTACGTTTCGATTCCGTTTAAGATAGTGATCATATAACTTTTTTAAACCAGTTTTTGAAAATAATTTCATAGAAGATTTTTTCGTGTGTTTGTATATATACAAATAAATAAAATTGAAGCCTCTGTTTGTTGCTTAAAGTTAAGTGATGTTTAAAAGTCAAAAAATGTAGGTACTTATGGTTAACCAAACGTTAATCATTACTTAACTTTTAGCAATTTTTATGAATAAGGGGGTAAATGCATATGAAAGTATGGTACTTATAACAAAAACAAATTTAAAAAAAAATTGTCTGTCTGTTTGTTCCGGTTAATCTCCGAAATGGCTGGACTAATTTGGACGGAATTTTCACTGGCAGATAGCTAATGTTATAAGGAGTAACTTATAGGCTACTTTTATTTTAGAAAAAGAATTAAGATTCCGCGCAAAAAAAAATAAAATCCATGAAATTGTGAACAAAATCCGATTCAAATAGGGAAGTATGGATATTCACGCAGGCGAAGCCACGGGCAACAGCTAGTTATTTTTATAATTATTTAACGATTGCTTAAATGTTAGCTTATCAGTGTTGAAATCTGTAGGTATGAAGGGAGGAAGCTGATTTCATAATTCATTACTCAGTCCTAAAGTTAAGTTAACAACAAAGCGAGAAAAGTAGCGTTAATTGAGATTTGATCACACAAAAATTCCTTGGAATTAGCATAAAACCACTAAATGCAAGTTGGCTTGAGTAATTAGATTTGACGCAATCAGAAGTACCTTGGGTACTTGTTGATAGTTCTGTGTGAATTTGATGTAAAGTTGATGTTTTTAGTGCAATTCGAAGGGACACTCGAATTAGTAGGAAAAGTTGTCGCAACATTAAGAACAATGGTTGGGAATGGACTGTGTTGTGAGCACGTAATGAAGATTACTTGTTACAGATAAATGTATTATAATTACGCATCTAAATCGTGAATAAGTGACGATTAGAGAAAGTTATAAAGATGTACAGAACTCATGACAAACACTTTTGCAAATATAACTTCTAGCTGATAAAGATTTTTCATAGAACGGAATAGAATGTAATATAATTTATTGTTGCGGCAGGTATAAAGTTAGTTAAAATTTAAAAAAAGTATCTCTACTACGTGCCTCTACGATGTACCATGGGAGAAAGAACATGTATACCTACACCGTAAGGACTATTCATGCTTGTAGCACTCGGCCGCTATAAGGGATTTTGTTTACAAATTGGTCAGATGTAAGTTTCCTCTATAGTACAATAATAAGAAAATAAATAAAATGAGTTTCTGAATGAGTTTTTTTTTGTCGAATTTTTCCCCTGTAAAAAGTAACCAAAATTTCGAAAAAAAAATGGAAATCAGTTGGAGCAAGGTCTGGTGAGTATGGCGGGTGACGGAGAGTTTCCAGTATCCCCTCATTTGTGTGCCTATTCAACAACTAAAGACAATCTCTGACGCGATTTTGTAGTTGTTGTTCAGTAAGTTCATACGGTACCCACTTCCGAGCATTTTATATCTTTCTAATTTGACGTAAATTAATCATTATCGATTCATCACTTACGTTGAAGGCTAATGCAAGTTCCAACGTGGTTTGAGATGAATCCTCTTCCACTATGGCTTCCAATTCATTGTTATCGACTTTCGCCTCCCGTCGGCCAAGGGGCTCATTGTTGAGATCAACATTTCCAGAACGGAAGCGATCAAACCAAAAACGCACCGTGCGTACACTTGCGGTACCTTGTCCATACACGTCGTTAGTATTGCGTGCTGTTTGTGCTGCGTTGGTACCACGAAGGCACTTGTATTCGAAAATAGCGTGCAATTTCATTTTTCTAAAAATCGAACGGCGCAAAAACAAAATGAGTTCATGAATAAAAAGAAAATGAAGATATGTACAAGAACTATTCTAAGTACCTAATAAAACAAATATAATAAAAATATGATCGGTGAGTATAGACCTTAATAGACTTGGCTACTAAGTTCTGTAGTCACCGATAATTTCTGAGTCTCCGACTTATAATTAGCATAAAAGTATGTCAGTTATAATATTCAGATTATGTGAAGATAAACACTATATTATGCCAAGTAATAATTGAACGTAAGTAGTATTAATAATACCTACATGTGTAATCCTCATTAAAATCTCAATTTGTTTTTAGCAATATTGAAGATTTAACATAAATCATACGAGTTTATCGATTAGTTACAATATTAGTTCCGTCTCAGGAAGTAAAGCAGGAAGTCGCCGGAATCCTTCTGTGTATTTCCCTGTTTAAACCGGAACTCATATTACTAATCAATTATATATAATTATATTATTTAGTTAAATTCAAAATAATCTTTAATTATGAGTTTAGGTTTCTGTTTAAAAAGAGACCGGGGAAAAATATGAACGATGTGCTAATCTTTAAAAAAAAAAAGTGATTTACTTCAAAAATCCAAAATCCATGACCTTTTCATTTTAGTCTAATCTACTATTGTAATTAATCCAACCACTATATTTTCTCGAAACCAAAAATTTTTGTTTGCGTCAGCTTTGCGTAGGTTGTTGCAAAATTATTCGAATTGGTCACAATGTAAGATAATTGTTCATGTTAGCAATTTGTGTAAATCGTCGATCAGTGGGAGCGGTCGAATGCCAGCCCAGTGGAGCCCACTGCCCAGCCCGCTTGTAATAATAGATCGGTTTGGAAACAATCCGGAATTACCGTGCACTTTCATGTTTTACCAACAGACCAGTTTTATTACGCCGGTATATTGTTGAAACCTGAGCATTAATCTTATCATACAAAGTAATAACTTCATTTTTGACATTCAAATTGTTTCCCGGAGTTTAAAATTTTGATGTAGTAGATGATGAAGAAAATTGTCAAAACTAATAAATATTCAATATGTATATTTACGATATTATGTCTATCTGAATTAATTTTAAATCGATTTTAATAATAATTTAGGAAGACAATTAAAGATTTTGCAGCGAGCATAGCAAACATGGGTCACTGCACGAAAATGACATTGGAGATTATGAGTAGTCATAAATGAGACAACGTTCATATGCAAAGATATCGTAGAGTTTATCAATGAAAATAATTATTTGCAATTCCCGAAGCGTGCTGTGCTGTCCTGCAGATTTTCTGTGGAAACAGACAGATAGACGGACATTGCGAAACTGTAAGAGTTCCTTGTTGACTGCGGAACCCTAAAAATGAAGTTTTGCTTAGAATTTATTGCTCATAAAGACGCTTCTTGCCGAAAAACAATAGCTTGTACAATAAAAATCGCAGGCGCATTACAGGAAACATTTTTTAGAAATAAGTAGTAGGTACAATCAAGAGTAAATTACTTACAACAACGAAATGCACAAGATATAGTAAAAAATTATAATCGTTTAACAAATCTTAATTAAAACCAGCTTAATTGTTCACCTTAATACCAACATTGCGGAATTAAATGACGCGTATTCAGTAATTTTGTATACCAGATTTTAGAATAGGCGATGTTTAAAGATACCTACTGGCAAAGTGCTAATAATTATGGCAATTAAGCATTTGTCAATCATTTGCAAACTGTATTAAATTAACATTACGCTTTTATTCCCGAAAGGTTAGTTTTTTTAGCTCCTATTCAATAAGGGGCGAGCCTATCGCGATTAACCGCGCACACATTTAGGATCATGTCAGGTATTGTTTGCCCATTTTCACTTATACTACATCTAAATGAATGTCTAAATGAAAGCGCGTGTTGCATTTTCAACGCTCGGGTCAGCACCGAGAGTTAAGAGTCCAACTGCGCGTTTTTACGCTTAATGTTAGTGGAAACGGGTATTTCACTGATTTGGGAAACGGACGACGCAGGATCCTATGCTGAGCAGACACGCTTGCAACCACTCGATCAGCGAAGCAACCATTGAAACTACCAATTAAACCGTTTGAAAAGAAAAGTGTTAATTAGACATGGTGTCACCACGTAAGCATAACAAGAATTACATGCATGTTTCCTCATGGGACATGATTAATCACACATAGAATAATCTGAAGGCTGCTCATTATGAAATGCAAATAGTTGATTATAGTTACATAATTTATGAAAATATTGTACATTGTGATTGATTGTCATGCGTGGACCTTAGAAACCTGAGTAGATTGCGAAAACTTTTATTGTCATCAATATTGTCGTCTCATTGGCTGCTTACCAAATAAACAATAGTAGGTAACTAAGTAGTTAGGTTTTGTGTTTTCCGGCACATTCTAAGGATGGGCCAAAGTTAGATTGTGATTATCATTTTAAAATTTCTTTACCGGCCTAGAATAGTGCCTTAAGTAAGCGGGAATATTCCACCCCTTGCCAAATGAAACATAATATTGGCGTCACTGGCGGGTGTGTCAGCTAATTGTGGGTGTGTCATAGTATTTCAATGTTGGAAATTCTGGTGTAATGGTAATGTTATGTCATTTCAGCTACAGAAAGAAAAGAAATCGCACTGCCATCAGAAATGCCCGGTTAGGAATGCGTTTCCTTTTTTTTTTTTAGTGGCGGATAAAAACACAGTACAAGTCTGACCACCAGGACCATGAGACTCACCGGCACCCTAATTGCATAACACACTATCAATTAGAATCTGAATCATTTTGAAGCGAATTGCTAATCCATTGCTTCTTAAGCTCGAAAAATTTGTCTGCACAATAACGTAAATAGCGCAATGAATGTAGTTGAACTGTCAAAATGAAACCGATTCCTACTGTAAGTATGTTACGCAATTACCCCGCGGGTCTGTACCGGGAGTAAAAGACATACCTCAGAGCCTCTTTAATAAAGGTATACACAGATCAAAACATAAATTGCCAAAGTGGGTAAAGCGTAAAACGTAAATATGTGGAGCAACGATAAACTGTCGGTACTGTCCACAAAATAAAAATGATAAAAGAAAAGTGTATCACAGAGTTTAAGTATTGCAATTATGCATTGGTACTAAATTAGTAGAAACACTGACCTGTGGTGCCATTGTGCTGCTTGTTGAATGATTCAACGAGCTTTGTTTGTTTCTCGACACATCAACAGAGTATGTATAAACTATGCATGTGATACCAATACAGTGTATGCCCAACGATACTATATGGACATTAAGTACATAATAAACAGTTACAATGGGAATATTTTTACACCTTATTGTCAATAGAGACAAAAGTATTGAGAAAATAATGTTTTCAGATGATTTATTTTATAACATGGAGAGGTATTGAAATAATATTGTAGTTTACTTTTGAGTGCAGACGTTATTAAAACGAAACTTAAAAATACACTGTTCGAAACTGTAAATGATAACAGAGAAAAATAATTACTCATCGTGCAAGTCATGTTATGTGTGAGGCGTGGTAATTTTCTAATTAAATAAGAAACAGGCAGACAAATAACAAACTATAAAGTAGGTATTCAGCGGTTGGGTGAAAATCATAAGAAATATTAAGAACTGTACCAGTCTCGTCACACAAACTAAACTTAGTTTTAAGCAAAGATGCAGCATCACTCAAAACGATAACACATCTCGCTTTGTAATTAAGATACCCACTCACCTAATACAACTGCACTTGTGAACACAATTAACACCTCCTAATATGGCACAAGGAGCGTTGGCACAAAACATCACAATATACACTATTCGTATACTAGTCGTGTCACTAACCGGACGGGGGTGCACTGGGGTAAACTACGTCACTAGGGGTCGTAAGATCGCGTCGTGTGAAGTTGTGTCGGACAACTTGTCACAGATATCGGTCGTGTTGTATCGTTAAAGGCTCGGGCCGGACTGAACAGTTTATTATTATATCGCGGCAAGCAGCGCGGCTGTATTCAAGGTTCCGGCCGCGGCCGGCGCACGCGCATGCAGCACGTAGCGACGCTTATCTGCCGTCGTCTTTGTCGCTCACGACTCGCTAGTTCGCGTCTCGTTACGTTCACGTATCGCGACGAAATCTTCACATTGTATTATTTTAGCAACTGACTGTTCGTGACGTGACAGGAGATCAACTTGGGTCTTTGATCTTTTCCAACCCATGTGGGATGAAGAAAGCGGTTCCGATCTGTAAGAATGCTTAAATCTGTCGTCATAATATTAAAATATTCAATTTAATAAACCATTGCAATATGATTGTGTGTATTGAAATATTTTGAATGATATCATAACATATTCTTACCATCATACCTTTATTCCGGGCAACCGAACACACAAATCCAGACTCCGGACCGCTGCTGAGAAATTCCTGATAGAAAATCTCAATAACACTGTTTTTTTTTTTATGGGAAATCATCAAATGACTTCTCCCGCTCTGAGCGGAGCAGGAGGGCGTTTCAGACTTTTACTGACTAAAACCCACCCGTGTTCCTTCAGTTGCCTGTGTCGGGACCACGGTAATTCTTTCGTAGATTCCGCGACCCTGGCTGAACACTGCCTGACCTGGGAATTGAACCAAGGATCACATGCTCAGCTGAAGCTAGTTACCCTTACGACCACTAGACCAACGAGGCAGTAACATACCTCTATATAACAATAATTCTCATCAAATAAAATAATTTAATGTCAGATTTACGGATTTGCTCATTGTTAATTTTTATAGTTAAACCGAAGCATAATCACAAAGGTTGTTGAGGTTTAATTTGTGATATGTTAAGAATGTTTAGACTGTTAGACTGGAAGCTGACTCCAACATCGTTGGGAAAAGACTAGGCAGATTATGTGTGTTAATAATGTTTAGGTATGGTTATAAATATAGAATAGAATTATTTATAACACACCTATCCTTTATTTTAACCTGATAACAAAGTAAAATGTAACAGAATATTTAATAACACTATTGTAAAATGAGTACAATATCGTATTGTGTGAAGTGTATTTTATAACGTAAAATAGTAGTACAGTCTGTCACATGAAGCAGTGTTATTGTCGGTACTAGGTACGACTACCGTTTGTTTAGAGGTCGATGACTATATAACCACACAGATGTTTTAAAACAAGTTAATCTTAAAATTGTGATGAAATAGTTCTGATGATAATACTCTTTTAAAGAAGACGATGGGTTATTCTATAATATATCTTTTTATGATAAGTTTTTATGAACATTTTGATATCATTTCCCACAAATTCGAGAACAAGGTAAGCATTTTAATTCTATCCCGTTTTCGTAGCACATCGTAGGCCGTAGCCCGTAGCTGTAGAGGGCCGTAGACAACTGCTACGAAAAGATAAGGGTGGCGCCTACGCGGAAATGTGATATCGACAAAGAAGTTTCTAAATAAATATTATACCGTGACTCTTGTCACATCGTGAGTACTCTTACAAAATTAGGAGGTTAATATTAAAACGACAAACAAACCACGCAACATAGATGTTAAACGGTACAATATTTGCTGTCGCTACGTTCCGTCAATTTTTTTCTAGATACATTAGATAATACGTATATCATTATATTGATTTTGATGCTGAGATAATAAGCAGGTAGTAGACTTACGATAGCGAGTATCGGAAATGAATTATAACTGGCTGGTTGACCTTTCTATTTGGCATATCCAATAGCGACTTGTGAAAAAGTAAATAAGAATCAGAAATCACTTCCTACTCGCACAAGGTTACTTTGTATATTTCCTCTATGTATTAGTTTGTATACATTAATAGAAAAACAAAATATGTAGATGTGTTCACAGATAATGACGAGTGCTATTAGTAAGAATAATTTGCTGTCTTAGGTTCCGTTTCTATATTAAAAACAAGTCGTTTTACTTGCTAATGGAAATGTGAGCAACTAATGTTGACTTGGAATAGTTTTGCAGTCTTCTGTCATTTGTATAGAGGTTTCTTAAACACTTTTTCCCAATACATGTAGTTGAGTGCATAAGCATAATTAATTTCTAAATTAATTTCTAAAATGGTAAGAACTGCAACGTGGATGGGTAGTCATTCCCGCATCTAGCCCGGTAATTCGACCCGATACGAGATCACGTCACCAATCAGTTCAAATTAATTGAAAGTCAGTAGGATAGGGACATGGCATTCAATAACAAAGTCCACAACAGAATACCTTGTCTTACCTAATATTAAATTACTCCTAGTACAATGAAGGATAAATGAGTATGTTGAAACAGTGATACATGTGTCATTCGCCATGTCTTATAATAAAATTAGACGCGGTATTGTGATGGTAATATGAGAGATATTCTTTTGAAATTTATATTAACCAACATGCTGACTGCATGCATCGCGAGGCTCTTTGTTACTCGCTCTAAATTTTGCATAATACTCGTATGTTTAGCGGGTATAGTAGGCAAAATAAATAAGTTGGCAACGGAGCTAGGCATGTGTTGATTGACGTCTATTGTGAGAACAAGATCCAGAAAATTCTTTAATTTGTGTCTTAAGTGTCTTAAGTCTTTAAGTAGGTACCCAAATGTACTCATTCCAAAATCGTTTATTGGAACGAAGTTCTTTCACGCGGCTTGCGGTAGGAGTAAACTGGCGGAAATCGTCACGCGAAAAAGCGTTCATACTTGTAGGCCCCTCCATACGACTTTCTTCTTTCGAATTCATGTGAATTTTGTCAACATATTGCGTGATATTGAATTGTATAATATGACCGCTGCAAAAATTTTAAAATTTTTCGTCATGGGTGTCGTTTTCATAGTTTTCGAGGGTACTAAAGCCGATAGTGATATCAAAATGTAAATGGATGGCGGCTGCGAAAATTTTGTTTTTGTTTTAAATCCTAGGTGAGAACGAGCTACGTTCTGGACGGAGTCCCCCGACCACACGCGTTTTTATTATTTGAAAGAACTGCTAGCCGTTATTTCATAGTAGGAATTTTCCTTATCATCACAATGTTCATAAACATACAGTCATAACAATATGACGGGTATTGCAGGCACAAATCTTCATTGTCACCTGCATAGTAAACTAGTTTGCTGTCTGTACCCAAAATTTGTTAATATAATACACGTAATAATAATATTTCGTTCTGTGTCGCATCCAACATGTCTAATTTAATTTAGCGTCCCAGTTTCGGTGTGAATTGTTACGCGTTCTCCTAATGGTAGCCTACTTGAGCCTGCGGGCAATTGCGTAACACACTTACCTACAGTTGGAATCAGTTTCATTTTGACAGTTCAACAACATTCATTGCGTTTTTACATGGTTGAGCAGACAAATTTTTCGAACATATGAAGTAATGGATTAGCAATTTGTTCCAAAGTAATTCAGATTGTGATTGTTAGTGTGTTACGCAATTAGGGTGCTGCTAGTAAACAGTAATAATAATAATTCAATTATTTATTCAAGCAACTTTAGTAACAATTTGACTTATGCCTATGTTAGCAAAGTAAATTAAATGCAAATAACGAAATGCTGAATCACGCTGTAAGTCCAGCAGAAATTTTGCAGTACCGGTTAACGATCGCGCAATCCAATCGGCCGGAGATCATTTTTAGGATGCTGTTGGTGCTGCCTCGCACCCTGCGTACCAGGGATGCGCATCTCTTACGCATTACTGTATAAAAGCAATCTACGCGGGCTTCTGCAAACATCCCTGAAGCACTACCAAATCACGGCAACGCCATCAGCACTCTAAACGCGTTGTTGTATTGGACTCGAAGGGCGCTTTACGCTTTTAGTGTAAAATGAGCCCACAGACTACACGCGTAGAATGAAGTACAATATGCACGGAATAATGCGACTTTAACTTCACTCGTACAGCGGGCAAACCTGCGAGCTATCATGTTAGCACGTACAGACGTACAGACAGCGCCCTTCGCTCCCGTTCGATGTCATTATCATCCCTGAGGTCGGCAGTCAGATTGTGCCCTAGATATTTAAACGGGTTTACTCTCTGTAGAGGAACATCGTTCAGTTTAATGGTATGCATCTCAATAAGTACACTACTGCTGCCGGCCTCAAAGACCATAACTTCACTCTTTTTCACATTGTAGACAAGTCCATGTTGTAATGCATACCTTTCGCAAATCCTCAACAGCTTTCTGAGGCCACAGGGCGACGCACTCAGCAGTACCATGGCATCTGCATAGTTTATATTATTTAAGCACACTCCATGTATATAGCAGCCTACACTGGTGCTGCTGAACTCCTCAATCAGGTCCTTCACATACAGGTTGAAGAACGTGGGCGAAGTCAACCCTTCCTGTCTCACCCCGCACTCCAACCATGCGCGTCAGATCTGACCCCTGCCCATCTGACACCATTGACCTGGCTTCCATACATTGATAAGTTCCAACTTGATGATATTGATAAGTTCCTTTGGTAGTTTAGCACCATCTAGCTTTTTCTATAGCATTTCATATAAAACCAGGTCAAAAGCCTTCGAGAGGTCGAGAAATCCAGCGTATACGGGCGTTTTCCGATCTGTATAATATTTGACAGTCTGCTTAAGACACAAAATAGCGCTATCTGTGGACAATCCAAGCCTCAACCCGAATTGGTTGTCATGTGGTATTATATATTGATTTAGTTGCGTGTTAAGCAGACTGTCAAAAATTTTCGAGATAATTGTCGCTAAAGATTTTATCGGCCATATCGCCAGTTTTATTCTTAACTACAGGTACTACCAACGTTTGCAACATCTCGACAGGCATGACTCATATACAATGCGAATAACATGGACAATGTTCGGGGCAGATGAGACCCCGCGTATCGCAGGTGCTCAATGCTGAGGCCATCACCAAATCAAACAATGATTTCATATTTTTTTACGCTATTCTATTTATGTTCACATACTGGCTACGGTCAAGCATTCCATATTTGAATCGTCGCAAAACCTACGGAACTTTGAACACATACAGAACTCTTGCCCGCAGCTGAGTTGAAAATGAATCAAAATTATTTATTTAATACTTAAAAATTGTGGTTGTGGTTGAAATTTAAAAGTAACGTTAGCTATCTAGAAATATTTTGTATAATAATAATGTATTGACGTAAAATATCATAAATCATTTAAATCGCAAATACTAGAGCGGTCGGTTTGCATATTTTAATCGAAACGTTAAAGTTATGAAAGTGATTTCAACCGTGATACAGTTAGATGTTGATGTTGCATTTGGTCTTTGAATCCAATCTGCTGTGGGCCGGTTTATCTCACATGTGTGTCATTGCGCCGCATCAATATACTTCCAAGAATGTCAAAGTGTCGACCTGTCGTTCCAGATTCTGATAGTAGGGAACGAAGATTTAAATAGAATGCGATGATCGATCATTGTCAACACTAAATTAACTGAATTTACAGTGATTCTATTAATAGATTAGCCGTAACTTACTTGTGATTGTAAATAAAATTAAACGTTCGGTTTGTAATCTCAATTCTCAGGTATTCTCTATTTTCAGTCTCATGGTATTAAAAAGTTGTTGATTCATAAAAAACTTTTTTTCAATAAAAAAATTAACCGACTTTCAAAAAAAAAACTAAAAAGTGAAAAATAATTTTAATTTCGGAAGTCGGTGTCTTTGGATATGTATTTTAGGTTTTTGCTACCGATTTCCGAGTTATTTTTCACTTTGTAGTGTTTTTTTTGGAAGTTTTCTTGGTACCTCACCATTAGCTCCATTTCACCAAATGGTGCTTTCCGAGAGCAAATGCACAAGTTACTGTAAAAATACCCAAATCGCTATAGGTGTGCCTATAATATTTGAAGAGTTCCCTCGATTTTTCAAGGATTCCATCATCAGATCCAGACCTGAGGACAATGGGACCACCGGGAAAGTATATTCTTTCAAATAAGAAAAGAATTTTCCAAATCGGTCCAGCCGTCTTCGGGTAAATAGGGAAACACATATTAAAAAAAAGATTCCGACGAACTGAGAACTTCCTCATTTTTTGATGTTGGTTAAAAATCATTTATAGCCAGAGTGCATCTCATGACAATTCCAGTAAGCCCAAACACGGCTAGGATACATTGTTTTATTACGGAGTTCCGGTTCCATCATCAGATCATTTCCATTGAATGGTACCATTGTACCATTTTCATCAGAACCATATATTTAAATTTGCTTCGTCATAGTCGCTTAACTATCTTAATCGAGATATCTTATCGCCACCCGTGGAATACTTATCATTGAGGAGTTCCCATGGCCATCTGTGGTCTTCTTCGTCAGTTCCACTTCACCAAATGATACTTTCTGAATACAAATGCTTGACTTGTTGATGAAAATACCAAAATCGCTATGTGTTTGCCTTTAATATTTGAGGAGTTCCCTCAATTCCTCTTGATGGATCCTCTCATCAGAACTGGATTTTGATAAAAATGGGACCAATCTGGAAGTATGTCCATTCAAATAAAAAAAAATCCAAATCGGTTTATAAATGACGGAGTACTGAGGTAACAAACATTAAAAAAAACACAAGCGAATTGATAACCTCCTCCTTTTTTTGAAGTCTGTTAAAAATGATACGTTGTATCTGTGAACACTAGTCTTTAGACGGATAAATCTATAAACGTCTCATCATCGACTGCACATAAAAACATCGGAGGCCAAAGCGAACATTAACCGATTCAAATGATATTTTCATTGAATGCTCGATGCCACTTAAATGGCCTCACAGTCGCTATGAGTACATTACATTACAATTATATGAATTCACAATTATAAAATACTTAGTCAATCATCAAGGTATTCAGTCTTCCTTTGTTTTTATTCTGTTCGTGTCGCATCGCATAAGTTGCAAGTACTTGCAAGTAATAGACCAATTAGCTTGAAGGATCCCGCGGTACTTTACTCCGACGATTAGAGTACTTGAGTGTCATTACGTAAGTACTTCCATAGTTACTTAGGTCTCCATAGAATTGAAATTAACTCTGTAAACCGTGTCATTGAAAAGGAAATCATAAACAAAACGAGTTTAAAATTTTTATTTTTTTTTATTTTTTAGAAACACTTTTCTTTTGAAAAGTGTTTCTGTATTTTTAACCGACTTCAAAAAAGGAGGTTATCAATTCAACACGTATATATGTAATATAATTGGAACTGAAATATATTCACATATGGTAATCTATTAGGGCTTCCAAACAAATATACAAATTTTTATAGGTGTACCTATGTATGTTTGTCCACGCATTTCTCCAAATCTATTAATCGGATTGCGACTAATGAAAATTGAGATTTTTATTTGCTTACATTTACTTCAACTTAGGGAACAATGCAAGTTTAATTAAAATCAGTTCAGTAGTTTCAAGATATGGACTAATACGTGGAAGTGTGACGGCCTGGCTTATTGATACGAGCTACGGGTGTGGTGTCAAAGGGAAAATATCTCAAAACCTAGGTCAAATTCTACTGCAATATTTACAACAAAGCTATTAACTACTTATTACAAACAAATATTCCAATGTTTACTTAAAACTAAAAATACTACGAATTTCGGATGTCAGCGGCAAATAACTAAAATATAGATCCCAAGATACCGACTTCCGAAATTAAAGTTGTTTCATAATTTTGAGTTAATTTATTTTTGAAATCAATTTAATTTTTTTAAATTACTTTTTTTTAAATTCCATAGTAATATTACCTACTACGCTCAGCGGGCATACAGCGACCTACGCGTTCAATATAATAATGCACTGAGAGTAATGGTGCGGCTGCCGTGGCGTTATAGTGCGTCAGGAATGTTTGCGGATAATATAACATTGATGGTTTTGCCTCCATCATTAGAAAAAGATGTGCATCCCTGTGTTCGCGGCAGCACCAACAGTATTCTCAGTGTGTTCACAGATCGGTGGGATACCCCGATGTTGCAGAGGTGGATGCAGCTCCACGCTGAATTTTAATTTTAATTGTATGTTAATCTGTGTCTGTACCTACTAACACTAAATGTTAAGTCAAATTGTTATTAACCCTATGGACTATGTCTGAAAATAAAAATATTCTATTCTATTACAGTAGAATTTAATTAAAAACAAAATTTTGTTTGTGTGTCTAAAAACATGAATGATTCGGTCTTAAATATTCGTGTTTCCTGTCAAGGTTCCAAGTTGCGTTATTCAAAACTACGTCAATATTTTTGTTCAATTACATCATTCTATCGCCCTTAAAACGGAAAACTGAATGAATTGCAATTACAGTGTTCCCGCATTTCGGAAGGCGTTGAACAATCGAGTGTTTTAAAAAGTGCATGACGTTGAGTTGACTCACTGCACCGATGCACCGAGGTTGCTGTTGTGAAACCTCGCTCAGCAAACTTAGCCTCTAGCTAAAAATAAGATAATACGTGGGCATTAAAATATATTGAGTAGCAGTAAATAGCACCTCGTCAACAATGTTGTTATATTGCTTTTAATCTTGATTTTACTGTCTCGTTGGTTTAGTGGTCGGCCAAAATGCTATTGGGTTTTTCCACAATTAACTTCTCTGTGGCAGCTTAGAGCCTAGATATCGTGATGGCAATGAGCTCGCTTATTATATTTACGAAAACAGGAGACTTGCATCCAATCTACAGTACAAAGGGAAATCTCTGCCCACCGTTTTGGGAAAACTGGCTTGTATTATTATGCTTAATATCAATTTAATACTGGCGAAATGTGGGTGTAGGTACTTATAGGTCCACCTCTGCCTAAGCCCTTCGGGGAATTCTGGCGTGACGTGGCGTGGCGTGGGGAATATTATGTTACAAGTTATCAATTTTATACCGTCCCGACATTTGTCATCTCAAAGCATTCGGTCGGTGCTGATACAATCTCTTAAAACACGTACGTATTTTAACAACTTTTGTTAATTAATCCAATATTTCACTGCGATCAGGTTGTCTGCGAATTTAAATACAATGTTGAATGTTATTAGTCTCGTAAGCGTCAATCTGAAGATTGATTGCCATTTTTTTGACAGTATACTTACACGATACTCACGATACTGTGTTTTTGATATTTGTCAATACATGACATCAAATATATGACATGCTAGCTGTGCCCCGCGATTTCGTTCGCGTGTACACACATACTAAAATAAAAGCTACATTTTAATAAAAGTCCCTCGTCTCCCGACTCGTCGCATTGCATCGCCCGCCCGCGCTATTACTTCGTTATCGCATAGTGTTCTTTTTGACTTTTTTCTTTTTGCTCGGCTCCTAAGGGTCGTAGCGTGATGTTAAATAGCCTATAACTATCCTTAAGAATTGGGCTACCAAATGCAAGAATTTTTTAAACCGACTTTTTGTTCACAATTTCAAGGGTTTTAATTTTTTGCGCGGAACCCTAATTATTTTTCTAAAATAAATGTAGCGTAAGTTACTCCCCGTAATATCAGATATCTGCCCGTGAAAGTCCCGTCAAAATTGGTCCAGCCGTTTCGGAGATTAGCCGGAACAAACAGACAGACAAAAATGTTTAAAATTGCTTTTTTGTTATAGGTACCGTATTTACATTCATATACATTTAGTAAAAAGTTGTTATTTTGAAATTACAAACAGACACTTCAATTTAACTTATTTGTAGAGATGTCACGATATCAATATATTTCGCAAGTCGTGCGAAACGTGGTTTAAATTCTCAGATGAAGTAAATGTTAAGCCTGTCTACATAGGTACGAGTTGCTATATATTATGCGTATTATATTCAAATATTCATCAAGTACTAAGAACTTCGCCACGGTAAAAATATTGCTGATTTTTATGGTGATTCTACATGTACACACATAGTTTTGTATTAAATATCGAGGGATTGCAGAATTGCAGGATTACCTTGAAATACCAACATTCCATAATAATTTCCAACCTTTTCTTTTAATAAGGACAATAAATACATAGGTATTCAATATAAATGTTTTGTTACTAAACATGATTTTCGTAGCGTAGGTACGGAATTATGAACAGGGAAAACAATCGATGTTTAATTTTATACTTTGAAATTGTCCATTGTTGGGTTGGGTAATGTGTGGTTATTATACATTTTTAATTTATTAAAAATTTTGAATGTGCATTTGAAGATTGTTAACATTTTGTACAATATAGGTAGTTAACTACCAATGATAAATGGATCGAATCACTAAAGGATTCTACCAACTCAGCCTATCGCTGTCCCCTGCTGGACATAGGCCTGTCCCAGGCTGTGCCACAACATCCTGTCATCCACCTTCCACACCCAGTCTGTCCCAGCTACCTTTTTAAGGTCGTCGGTCCATCTAAGTGCGCGGTGTACACTTCGCTTGCCACTGGAAGATTACGACATTGCAAACAAAGTAAGAACGTATCCCCATAGTTACAACTAATTTATTATTCAATAAAAAAGCAGGACATATCAATCGCATGTAATGAACTTAGTTAAGATTTTTCTGTAATTGTCACACGTAGATGTAATTATCCAAGCAAGCAATTATAATGCTGTGTCCGGTTGACATTTATAAATTATACATTTACACATTTAATAGAACATGTAAAGGCCATAGGGACAAGCTAGAATTATTGACACATGTCGAGAACAGCCACCATCGAGTGTGAGATGCTGCAAGTTGCATTGCCATGCATATATATGTACGAGTATGTGAAGTAACGCAAGACTTACTAAATTGACCATACCACACGTACATGGCTGTAACATTTATCTTTGTCAAACTGTAGCATACTGGACATTGTCAGCGCATAATGATAATCTAGTTCAGGAATGGCAAACCTTTTCGTATATTCAAGACGAATGAAAGAAAAACTTTTTTTTGGCCATAACTTGCCTCTGTCATGTATCTGGGATAGATGAGATAAAATTAAAACAAAAAATACATACATACTACCTTTATAAAGGACGACTTCTAACATGAAAAGAAATGGATTGCGTTATAAAATGCAATGTCGATATAATGTAAAATAAAAATTACAGACAGAAAGTGTATCCAAAAGGTTAAATAAATTTGTGTATGCGCTAAGACAAGTAAAATACATTACCAATCTAAAAACAGCAATAATGACGTATCATGCCCATGTACAATCAATACTACGCTATGGACTTGTAATGTGGGGAAACGGTACAGACCAACATAAAGCATTTGTAGCACAAAAAAAATGCATAAGAGCAATGTATGACGTGCAACCCGATCAATCATGTCGACCAATCCAATCCAATCCAATCGATTAAAAACCTTGGTTTGCTACCGCTACCCTCACTTTACATATATGAAACATGTATGTTCGTATCAAACAACAAAGATTTATTTAGAACTGCGAATGATGTGAATCCAAGAAATCGTAGAGATCCATTCAGACTCGTACTAAATGACATTCCTAGATCTAAAAAATATAATAAGAACTGTTTAGCAATGTGTGTACGTATTTATAATAATGTACCAAGCAATTTAAAAACGGTCACTTCTAGAGCATTTAAGCACAAATTATATAAATGGCTAAATACACAAAATATGTATTCTATTAAAGAATTTCTAGAGACTAAACATGATCCAGCAATAGTCTAACATTATGTGAGGTAACGTATACCGACAAGTTTGCATGCTATGTATCCTTAGCAAAACATGTAAGCACTAACTTTAATGTAACACCTGTAATATCATGTTTTAATGCAAATAAAATGAATTTGAATTTGTATCACAAAAAAAATCACTTTAATTTCGTATGTCCAGAATTTTCTGTCGCGTGCCATAGGTTTGCCATTCCTGTCCTAGATCGTTTGCCTTGAGTGCGCGGGCGCAGGGCGGCCTCCGCGCGGCCGCAGTGACCTCACACACCATAATGTACGGGAAAATGTATGCTTCCGTACACCTGAAATATTTTATCTAACGACCGTTACTAATGTGCTTAGTCATTTACTTTTTCCACGAGTTTATGAGACCGATATCTACAAAAAACAAAAAAAAAAACAAATAAGAACTAGACTAATATTGAACTTGCCTAGTTGAGGATCGTTGCCCAGGTGTTGATTAATTAAAATAATTTATACCAACTTTGAGTGTTTTACGAGGTTTAAAGTTTTCACGTAACAGTAAAAGCACCGTTTGTTTTCGTTCATCAGATTAAAATATTAAAATACTATCTCAGATTATACATATCTAGTCATTAAGAAATTACATAATTAAAACGGTGAAATGTATTTCCTTAAACACAAAAAAATAACGGTCAAGAACAACCATTATATATTTATTTATTTATTTATTTAAACTTTTCACACTTAAAAAAGTACAAAGGCGGACTTAATGCCTTAGGCATTCTCTACCAGTCAACCAAGGGTGGTGAAGAGATTAGATGGCAGGTGCTCTGTTAGAAATGGAACAATTTGTACATAAATAAGTCATAAACTTATAATACACATACATACATATTTACTATATAATATAGAGTTACAAATAATAAACATGAACAAATTATAAACCATAAAGAAAGGAAAAGGTCACTTACCTACTCGTAAGATACCTACTGTTCTTAGAATTGTACAATCATTATCGAACATTTTAATAAATCTCACTTTTTATCCGATATTATTTCTTCGAACTCCGTCAGCTTCGTTCGTCATCGTCCGGTCACGCACTGTGACATCATACCACCCCACAAGGGTACATAAGACTTGCAACGATCAACAACCTATATATTAAGTTATCATCTGCCTAGCCTTTTCGGCCTTTTTTGGGGTCGGCTTCCAGTCTAACCGGATGCAGCTGAATACCAGTATTTTACATGTACTGCCTATCTGACCTCCACAACCCAGTTAATGGGTAGTCAGACTAGTTGTCAGACTTTCGGGCTTTCGACGACCCGTAACGACTGTCAATGATCCATGAATGACAGCCGGGACCAACGGCTTAACGTGCTTTGTATGCCGAGGCACGGAGAGGTCTTGGTATATGGTATGTAAAGATGGTCACCCATCCACGGACCAACCGCGGCAAGCGTAGCTTAACCTGATCGATCGACCCGTGCGGCTGTTATTACTTAGCCATAAGCCCCACTATTATCCACCTATTTATTGAGTATAGTAATTTTATTGTAGGTAGGTACATCATCTTCACATATCATTATGATTTCTATTAATTTATTTATGTTTGGCAATGGGTGTTATTTTCCTGAAATAAATGAATGTATGGCTTATTCCGATCGGATCCCATAATCCAATCCCGCTTTGTGGGATTCGTTAGGAATATGGATAAAATTAACATTTTGTTCCGAACCGATCCGAGAATGAAATGACAGCATGCTGTGAAACGATAATTAATGGAAATGAAAATAAAGCGTAGGTACAGATTATTGACATATTAACGTAATACAACAGTTAAGGGTAAAATCCAAAGACAACAATATTCCAACAATATTGTAAGAGTGAAACCACACGATTTGTTACCAGTGCCTTGCGATGCCAGGGCGGTGGCGCTGCGTCGTCCTACATTATAAAGGTACAATTCTGAATGTGACGGCAGACTGCAAACATCAGGCGGTTGGGCAACTGCAATGATAGACCGCAGCGACACTACTGGTTTCTATGTAACTCTATGAAAACGCTTCTGTAGATGGCGACATTGCCACCTGCTGCTACGGACGAGCGGACGACTGCAGACGGCATAGGTACCTACCAGTAGCTGTGCTGTCACGAACAGAGCGACATAATCGTCAAAGTTGTAACGTCGCATTTGGATATGAAACTGCAGCGGCACTGCGCTTGCGGTTATTGTCAACTGTAACGTCGTTGCCGTCTGTGATCTGCTACCGCCTTTGGAAAGAAATGTAGGTATCATAAATTACGACATGCCACACATTGCGTTGTGATGTCGTGCGGCGGCGCAACGCACACGCAACGCCCGTGTTGCCTTATCCTGATAATTGTAGTAGATTCTGTTTTTTAATCAATAACATTTTTTTATTTGTTAATACATATTTCTAAAAGTTTTGATTATTGTAAAAAAAAAGGTTTAAGTAAAAATAATAATTCAAGTAATATGCGTACTTACTCTTTTCATTTCCATTATAACGTTTCACAGCAGGGATCATTTCGTACTGGGATCGGTTTGGAACAAAATATTTATTTTATTCACATTCCTAACGAATCCCACAAAGTGGGATCGGATTATGGGATCCGATCGGAATACGCCGAATTTATTATTATTATTTTTGTCTTTGACATAATCTCGGGACCCTGGGCTCCCGGACCTTTGGAGTACGTTTGGGGTCGAAGCCAACTCGCAGATGCCCATTGGACGCTTTCAATGAAATGAGGCACATAATTAATGTATTCAAAATGTAAAACATTTTAATAAAGTAACTATGGCGTTTCTTTCCCATTCTTCTCCATACAAAACTACCTTTTGGTAGGTGCGCCTAGAATCAATTTTGACGTTCAAAAGTGTCTTATTTGACTACGTGAACTAAATAAATGATTTCACTTTAACTTTGACAGCCGTTAATATCATGATCATCACCAATAAGAAGAATATTTTCCTGATTCAAATGCCATTCGTGACTGCGATCACGATAGTCAGTTGTCTATTAGGAGTGAGGTACCAACAGTGACTGATTATGAGATTATATAGTGCCCGTGCCTTGGAGTTCGAGACATCGCCGATATCTCGAGGAAAATCTTTTTAAAGGGCATGGTCCGCAAAGGAAATAGCAGATGTCCCATTTACTACACATTTCAGATGTACCTACGGACACTTAAGAGTTGGGACACTATGTCCCAACATCCAAGTGTCCTTACGTACATCTGAACTTTTGAGTAACTTATGACGTATATAAAGGAGCCCAAGCAGAGAAATAAAATCGGTAAGTATTGTCGAAAAGACCTAAACAAATAGTCCGATTGTGATGCCTAAAAATCCAGGAATTTTTCATAAAAATAGAAATCACTCATAGGCTCGCTGAAGAATTAAGGGCAAGTTTAGTAACTTTTTTCATAGTAGGGCGAATTAAGGTGAGAATAACAAGAACAAAGAAATACAGAGAAATATAAGAATTAGGTACACATAGATGTAATAACAAACCAGCCAAGTGCGAGTCGGACTCGCACACGAAGGCTTCCGTACCACCGTACAATATTTAAACAGTAGGTACATAGATATAAAAAAAATACTCCAGTTTAAAAACAAACACGTTTCATAAATAAATAAATACATTTTTATTTAACTTCAATTGTACAAGAAACACTTATCTAAACACTATCCAGCGTTACAACTAGGGAAAAAGTGAAAAGTTTTTCATGTATGGGGCCCCTTTCATTTTTAATTTTTAAGTTTATTTTATTTCTATTATTTGTTATTCTAGCAGTAACAGAAATACACAATCTGTAAAATTTCAACTGTCTACCTATTAAGAAATTAATTGAATTTAAGTTAAAATTTTCTGAATCGTAATCGGTTCATGAGATACAGCCCGCTGACAGACAGACTGACGGACAGCAGCGGAGGGTTTGTAATAGGGTTACGTTTGGCACCGTTCGGGTACGGAACCCTAATAACAATTATTAAAAACAATTTATTATGAAATATTTACAGGTTCTTGCTGAGGGCGTGTTAGGAAACATTGTTTACATATATGTGATTCATAGGAGGGTCATTCAAGCTTTCATTTACGAAACTTTCATGTTACCACACTGACATGACATTATTGTGAAATATGGTGTTTTATTGTTTTAACACTCGAGCTGTCCATTAATTTAACAGTCATAAATTAATGTTGTGATAAATGAAAAATATTATTATGTGCGTAAATTATGAGTATCTGATTAAAGGGTAGGCTTTTAGGTATTGCACAATGAATTATTTATTATTTATTTATATATATTTTGTACACCAGATTACACATTACATAAAGACAAATAAAAACAACAAAACATACAATTAGTAGCCATAACGCTTACTACGATCTCTTCCAACCAACCTTGGAATGGAAAGTGCTTTTCTGGACATAGAATATGCTGCTTCTAGTTCTTTTACAAAAATAGTTTAGATGGTACCTAGTACCTGTATGCATTTTTTTGGTTAAGTTCCTACGGTGCACGTTACACCATGGCTATATTTTCACGATGCACATTGCCCATGCGCAAGTCGCCTTTGTCTTCTAGTTAGGCAAAGATGTGATCTTTAACCCTTTTCTGCCATATAAGCCTAACCCAAGCGGTGCCTCAGTCTGTAGTCTTACGATATGATCAAAATTACATGAACGTTATGTTAAGGAAGACAATGACACAAACGATCAAAAATAGATTTGGGAAGTTTCAGTTCATAGTATGTATGGTTGTCGCAAAATCAACCAAGTTGTACTTACCTTGATGATTTAATTACTTGATAGTTTTGTATGGTATATGGAGGTATCATACAAAATATGTGACAACTGGAAATTAAAAAGTCATTGAATTGTTACTTACAGAATATCTAGCGTGATTTTACTTGAATTGCGGTCTCGATATATGTGATCATGGTGGATACCCTGTAAGCGCACAGCAAAGGAGTGGAATTCTCTGCCTGCGTCCGTGTTTCCGAACGCATACAACCCCGATCTCTTCAAAGTGAGAGTGAACAGGCTTCTTCTGGGTTAGCTCACTCCATCGTCAACTTTGTCTCTGTCATCTCCGACCTAGACTAGAGTCAAGAGCAAACCTATCTCAATTAAAAAAAAGTGACAGTTTAAGTGCAGTTAAAAACCTTGAAAGTTTATAACAGTGTTTAAAAAGTCGTTGCTTTTATGACACACAAGATATCAATCAGGATACCCAGGATACACTTATATGGCTTGTTGTCATACTACTTTTTATCCCAAGTAAGTATACATCTGCTTTGGCTTCCAGTAGCTAACAGGATGTGGGCAAACATCGCCATCTTACAACGGGGAGCAACTGTCATGACCTCCGTAACCCAACAAGTGGAAATACCAATAAGACTGTAGCCTTTTATTTAATTCCTAGCGTTTGCATAAAGAAAGTGCAACACAACCAAATGTACGGGCCGCGCTTGCGCAAGTACCTACGCGAGTTTCTCCGGCTAGCGCGAGATTCGTAGACTACCAAGTAATCATGGGGTGTAGATGTAAATTACTTGTTTGTTCTCTCTAAATCACTGTATTCAGATCATTTCGTTGCTTACAAAGCCTCTCAATAGGTTTTACATAACATAAGAATGAAGAGTAATGCGAAAATAAAGGAGGTTGTTTGAATGTGTTAAGGGTCACCGAAACGATCAATTGCAATCGTCAATTTTTAGGTGTTTGATACACGTTGAAGCGCAAATTGATCGTCTACCAAATGCAATTGAAGCGATTGACAATGTTACTACAATAGAAATTGATGGCAATTGATAGTTTCGGGGACCTAACTTCCTAAGGGGTCTAAGGAAGTTAGGTCTAAAACAAACAAAAAAAAAACGTCTAAAACAAAATTGGCAAATGTAAAAATAGAGAAACTTTTGGTCTAGTCTAGTTCGATGGTGATGACGTAATAACACCCAAACCAGTTCGATATTTGTGCAATTTCCTCCCAATCGCGTGTATGCTGAGTCACATTTCAAATATGCGTGAGAAAAACCCTTCGTAAATGATTTCGCATGTCATTTGTTTTCGCACTTAGCAAGTACCTAACGTGTCGAAACTTAATTTGGCATTCTTTCAACTGTAAGTTACTCATTGCATACTGATGGAACAGTGGCGGAATTTCTGTTATTTGTAGGAAATAGGTAAAGCCTTGAGACTTAATATGTAAGGAAGGTATGTATGTATTGTCTATAGGTAGAAGACATTGAATAGTAATCATTGGTTTCGAGAATTTCTTCCGGATACAAAGGTGATTACAATCGACTAGTGAAAAGGTTGCAATGGGATTCATTACACTTATACAAAAAGAATTTCAGTTCCTTTGGTTTCTATATAAGTAACTACAGTCTTTGAGTGATCGTTTCGCACCAACCGTCGTGTTTGAGTCAACTTATCTACCGAGTCATTATAAATCCGGCGTCGAAATGTTTTGGTTTAAAAGCATAAATAAACACATGAGTCGATACTGTAAAATATTATGGTGGTGACATAATAAACCACCTGATCTTTGGATTAGCTGTCACATTACTCATTCACTGCGAGGTGTCTATATGACGGTAGTCAGTATTACAGCTGACCTTTGACTAAACAGGTCCCCACATTAACTGGTTGAGCCGCATATATGTATAATAATAAGTACGCGTTTAATAATCTCACTGATCTTGCTGTCGGCGTGTGGGTGCAGCTTTATATGTTCCTCAGTATGCATTCAGTAAACTTGTAGGATAAACCGCATTGCTCGGGGTTTGTCATGCAGTCAATGCTTTTAATGTATTTATACTAATGATTCAAATAAACTTATTTGGATCCTTAGTTATCCCCGTTGGACTCGTGGTCGCAAGCGCAACTGCTGAGCGTGGGGTCCTGGATTCGATTCCCAGGTCGGGTAATGCGTTATTGGAATTTTCCATTAGGAATTTCTCAGTAACTGTGTCTGCGCACACAATTCTGCAGTATAATATCTCCCGCGCCGAAGGCTAATCTCTGTTGAGATTGGCTTGGCTGCCATGGCCGAAATACGAACTGGAAGACTATTATTATTATTTTGATATTTCTCGGGACCCTAGGGTCCCGGACTTTTGGAAGGCATATGAGGGGCTGAAGCCAACTCGCAGAGGCCCGTTAGACGCTTTCAATGGAAATGAGGCACAAACCGACGATTATCCCTGTACGTACTATGCAAGTGCACCCAAGGACAACCCCCGGTTGGTGTAGGACTATTGCAGAATATGGAGACAAAAAAAAAATATATATATTGGGCTATGGGTTTGGATGGCTAAAGTGGACAGGTTATCTAATACTATGGAAGGACTATGGCCCCTGCCTGACCAATGTTTGATAAATACAATACACGGATAAAATGGCAGGGGGTGACTTGCACACTCAACAATGGGCCCCCGGAAACGGTCGCTAGCACATAGTGTCGTAGCGACAAGGGGGCAACATGTCTTGAGGTGCTTAAGAGGAGTGGAGAGGTATTCCACGGCTATCAGGACAATCCCGGAAGTACGGTCAAGATCCCTACCAGCATCTTACTGGACTACTTCCTTCCTCCGAGCACGTTTGCTCTTGCGAATCTCTACTCAAGCCAGCCAATAAAGGCAAGAATGAGGTGGGAGGTCAGTTCTCGTCAGTGTTCACTCCAGCCGGCCAATAAAGGCAAGCCAGAGATGAGGAACATAACTTCTCCCGGGAGATAGGGTACGTGGGGTCGCTACTGCCCAGCAGCTCGCCACATGCTGCCCTGCGGGTTTCTGTATCTCTCTTGGTCTGGCTCCTCACCATAGACCTGTTCCGGCAAAGTAACCTCTACCGGCACAGACCTAGAGTTCGGAGCGCGCAAGCCCCACCACGACGTCAACGTAGAGATACGGCGATGGAGACGTAGAGATACACCGACGGAGACGTAGAGATACGGCGATGGAGACGTAGAGATACGGCGATGGAGACGAGACTATTATTATTATTTATTATTATCCTTAGTTCTGCACAACCGTGCAGAAGATCTAGTGAATACACTCAAATGTCGTAAGTTGTGATGACTGACGTTATGCACTTCACATAATGGAAGGTGCATGTTTCAAAGAATTGCCACAGAAATCGGATTATCTTGTGGCGAATCACAACACACGTTTTACTAAGAAATAATGAAATCAGACCATATCTCCGTAGCGATTTATCTTGATCTAGTTTTAAAAGTCAATCGGAGGAAATGCATAACTTAAGTTGATCGACGGCATTGAGCAAGCCGACTGTAGACTGTTATTACTCACTATTGCAAATAATCAATTAAATTCGATTCGAAAAAAAAATAAACTTGTGAATTTTGATCAGGAGCTAGACCACCACCTCTTAAAGCAGTATTATTGTAATCTTACTTCAGTGTGGGAAAGAGATGGAGCTAGACGTCCTGTATAGCTTCATCTCTTTCTCACACTGAAGTAATATTAAAATAATACTGCTTTAAGAGGTGGTGGTTGGCCCCCAGCTACGGAAAAATTCTGACTGACAAAACATGATATATGTAAATAACTTTTCATCCAAAAATAAGAAGAAAATTTTGTTTTTTGTCGAGCTAGGTACTAAACAGTAATCAAAAGTAGAACCCAGAAGTACACAGTAATGAGTTGATAGATTCTGTGTGAGAAAATTTATGTTTCAGGTATTCTTATTTTTGCCAGCCTTCCTCCATGAGCTATTATTAGTGATACGATGAATTAACTCCTGAAAACTATATAAAAGTAGTGATACGAAGAATTAACACATTCACTGCCACCACAATTTTTTTGAAGTTCATAGCGATGCCGCCCTATAAAGCCACGTGGACACGCCTGGCGGGTTCTCGGCATTACATAATCACTTAAAAAAATACAAAATTAAGAGATTTTTCCGGGGGCCACCTCAAAAATCCTTAGGTTATTGCTAGAGGATTATGTACTGAGAATTCCAAAAGGCAATTTTGGCTAATTTTCGAAATATCACTGAAACATTTAGGACACGGCTGGCGTGTTCGAGGCGTAGTTATAGAAATTCGCAAGAACACGCTAGGCGTGTCGGCGGCATTGCACGTGTTAACTTCTGAAAACTATATAAAAGTATCCTGCTGTAATAAAAGTAGGTACATGTAGCTACCGTAAATAGTTTGAATTTTGTTTAAATCCTTCGCTTTTATAGTACACATTCTAATACGGAGTCACGATAGCGTGACCGTTTCAAAATTTTCAGATAACTTGCTACGTGGATTAGCACATATCTAACTATATTTGTAACTATGAGAATAGATAGAGACATTGGAGTAACCCACAGTAAAGTATACCTATAAGGAAAAATCGTGACCATTATATGCTTAAGAATACATGATTTCCTAAGAAAACGATCAATTATTAAAAACTATGAGTACATAAGCTTAATCAATTGAGTATACGATGAGATTGGAACCAATCGATGTTTGAAACGATCGATTGCTCACGCACAGGATTGTGCGTTTTTGATTGTGTACGCGTTCTTCACAGTTTAATCGAAGTTTAACCTGAATATTATCGCAGGTGTTTTACACTTTCTACGTTACTGTACTTGATTTGTGGTATTATTTTTGTGCTTAGAATGAAGAAGGTTTACGGTAAATTAAAAAAATTGGTTTTTGTTTTTGGGAATACCAATCACAATTATTTTTGTGTCTCTCCTTTATCAGCTGACAGGATGTTTTCAGGACAAGAAGAAAGATAATGAGCTAATCAATATCGTACAAAAAGACGTAATATACGTTACTGATAATTATTATATCCTGTTGTCAATTTAATAGAAAAACAACAAAAAGTAATGCGAGTAAGTATGCGAGAAAAGTCGCAGCCGGAGCATTAAGACACGAGTGAACTTGTATTGCGAAGAAAACCAGAGGCGCAATTGCGTAACACGCTTACATTAGGAATCTGTTTCATTTTGACAGTTCAACAACATTCATTGCGTTATTTACGTTGTTGAGCAGACAAATTTTTCGAACATATGAAGCAATGGATTAGCAATAAGCTTCAAAATTATTCAGATTGTGATTGATAGTGTGTTATGCAATTAGGGTGCATGTGTTAAGTGGATAGACGTTACAACGTACTTCATTGCTTTCTTCTCCCATTATGAAGGCGTCATGTAATATCAGTCGGCATGTCTTTGGCGGTAACCATACGAGTCGGCACGTCGACAACACTTTCTTCGTAAATACTCGTACCTCATTACATAAACGTGAGGGTGCCGGCGGCATTCCGAGCTGTGGTATGTACGAGTACTGATGGGCAATAAGTTGGTACTGAGTGGACGTTACCACAGCGTGTATTGTAATTTTTAATGATTTTGGTAGATGCTGTAGGTATAAATATGTTTTTTAAACAAAGTTTTCAGGTCTTTCCTAGTCCGTAGACAGGACTTATCTGGATATTATTATGTTATGCAGTTGTTCTACTTTTTTCTTTGGTCATAAGAAAAAAATATGCCATTAATTTGAAGGGATTGGACAATCGTCATCGTTTTCAGTCATGCACGTTTACATGACTTAGAAAAGGCTAGCAGGTATCAAATCACTGTTTTAATTGTAATTTTACCAATATAGTATAATCACCATTATCCTTACAGATTAAAGGATGAAATATTTTATAAAATCCCTAGATAATCTTATGAGGTCTTTTAACCACACAACCCAGAATAGGAGACAAAAAGTTGTTTTGCAGATGTCGACGAATTATAATAATGTTGTGTTTACGACATTATAATAAATTACACGTTTGTCTCACTTTGTGTGACATTTTGGTATTGACATTCAAACACGGAAGGTGACCTGCGTCTTTGTTTGGAGGCTGAGGGGAATAACTCATCGGAGATTGGGTTTCCACAACAAAAAATATAATAATCCCTTAACTAATGGATCTCTTCAATGTAGTACCTTACATTTGTATAAAGCAATTTACGTTATGAGAATAGTGTAGTTATAAATAGTCATACAAATACGATTATCACGTTGTGGCGCCGGCTTATTTGGAACAATTTGTGTTGTTGTTGGAATATATATTACTTGGCAATCGTAGACATTACTGTATCTGCTATTTTTCAATAGTGGTAGGTGAAGTTACTCTTCCGATCCTCCAAAGGGAAGCCGGCAGGAATGGAGTTGTTAGCGCGCTTCGCCTCTGATGGGTTTGAGTGGCTAAAGTGGACTGGTTACCTAAAACTATGGAAGGACTATGGCCCCTGCCTGATCAATGTTTTATAAATACACGGATAAAATGGCAGGGGGTGACTTGCACACTCAATAATGGGCCCACGAAAATGTTTGCTAGCACATAGTGTCGTAGTAACAAGGGGGCAACATGTCTTGCAACATGGTGCTTACGAGGAGTGGAGACTTCGCTACCAAATTATTGATTTCGCTACCAACCTATCAATGAATTACTGAGGTCCAAAGCTGGGGACACGATACTTTTACACGCTGCAAAGCTTAACTTTGAACTCGATAGATGGCGTTACGCAGCAAATTAGAAGTCGCTATGGTTTCGTTACACACGACAAGAAATTACACTCGTAGCAAATATAATTTTACCTACTGTTATGTTACAGGTAGATATGATTTATACATTTGTATTGTACTTGTAGTTTGATAACGTAATTTTGAAAAGTCGAACTTCTTTACAAAGTTTGACTTTTATAAAAAATATAATGGAAGGTACCTAATGCACTATATTTTCATTAGTGCGACATTACTCATTAGTCTAATTTCAGGAATGGCTGGTGCGATGCCTTTGTTATTGCAGATATCTTCAGGCGGTGGTGACCACTAAAGCTATATATGATGTCTTGCTACATAATATCATGAAGTGGAATTGCCATCAGTAATGTAAAGGCATCAAGCCTTAATACATCTTAATGTATCCGATGGTTGTTTTCATACATATTACAACTGAAAAAAAACCTCAACAATGGGATGTATAAGCACTTAACCTCTAACATAATACGTGTCTGTGATTATGGGGTGGTCGCAGGATGTTCAATTGTTATGCCTATGCGTCCGTGTTCGTTGATGAATGTTAATGTCAGTAAGCAGCTCGATGATTATCTGTGATTGCTTCCTGCGCGGAGCGAGGTGGCGCGCGCGGCGGCGCCTCACTGCGCATCGAGGCGCACTTCCCAAGTAGGCCGCACACGCAGCGTCCACGGTCGCAGCGATCGTGTGAAGCACGTCTAATGACCAGTCTTCCGGATCCGGCAGGCAAAACCCAACTAATAATAATAATGATCCTCTTTTCGACCGAAGACGGATCAAATTAGGATGTAATTGTTCCGTAAACTTTTTACCATGTTGTGTTCTATGAAAACGCCTGTGAATAGGGTACCTACTTAAAGAATGGAGGTGGTAAAACCATCTTCGGTGTACTTGTGTAAGTATTTTCCTCTAGTTTATATCGAATGACATTGGACAGGCTATAGTGCGTTCCGTTGAGTGATTAAAACGGTCACGACTGATACGGCTCCGGTGCGAATTAATCACTGCTAAAGTTCACTTTCGAATCATTATTTCTATCTGCTTTCGGATTACAGTCTAGATTATATAACACTTAATTAAATAGTATGTAAATTAATATCATAGCATTAAAAAACAGCAGCGTCTTCAATTTGCTTCGCAGTAAATAAAATATTCGTATTTCTAAATTCATACGTAGTTTGAGGTTGAAGTATAATTTAGTTATGGTCATGACCACTCGGTTGCGGCTTCGCGCAATTCACGGCAAAAATAAAACAAAGGTGCGTCAACAATGACGACCTTGCCGTGCCCGCAGCCGTGCCACGCTGAGCCGTGGAGCAGCGTCGTCGTCGCGTCGTGCGGTTGTGCAACACTACTTCACTAGAAAGCACACTTTCTTCCACGTACATAGCAAGGACTTATCGGCGTGTCAAAAATGGCAATTTGTTTTTTCGGCGCAGCTTCAAAAGGTCAAGTCTGACTCACTTTGAAAATTCCTACTTTTAACTTCCGCGTCGCGGTCGGCTTGGTTGACGATTAAACTCTCTCGCGAATTCGATTGCTTTTGATCGAATGTTGGCCATAATGGGCATGTGCAGGCGCAGTAATGTAATATGGAGTCGAGTGCGATCGCGGCGGTGTCAGGGTTCCGAGGTGGCGGTTCGCGGCTATTTACACTTTCACCTCACTCCGGGCTTTACCAGAATTTACGTCACCGCTGCGCCGGCGCAATTATATCATCACGAAATCAGCTGCTGAGTAAGTGGCACAGTGGCACACTGGGCTTTGAACCCAAGTCTCACTTTTTGTTTAGTTATTGTATTTTGGAGAGTTGCGATGCTCGTTATCGGTCATTAGGTTTCATAATGAATAGGAAAGCGATTTACATTTTCAATTACGTTTTGATTCTCACGTACCTACGTGTGCAACGTTGGAAAGTAGATTTTATTATGAATCACGTATTAAATAATTACAGAATAGAATGGAAACTAGGTAGTCTTCTCTATACGCACCAAACGATCCATTAGTTATTTAACAATTTAGATTTGAGGGATTTTCATATTATAAAAAAAAATGTTTTTTAATTAATTACATGCTACCCTTCCGCAAATCCTTTCTAACTAGGTAATTATGTTCTGAAATAGGTTAATTTTAATTATTGCAATATACACAAAATATCTTTAATTAGTATCTATACTAATAATGTACACTAATAATAAAAAGCTAAACACTAAATACAAAATGAAGAGTTGGTTAGTTTGTTCATTTCTTTGAACGCGCTAATCTCTGGAACTTCTAGTAGGATTTGAAAAATTCTTTTTGCATTTGATAGTCCAATTCTTGAGGTAGGTTATAGGCTAACATTACGCTGGAACCCTTAGGAGCCGAGCAAAAAAAAATCAGAAAGAACGCTAAGTGAAAACGAAGAAATAGCGCGGGCAGGCGATGCCATGCGACAGGGTGGGTCAGGGCACAAGTTTCACGCGAACGAAGTATATAGGGTGACTGGTAATTAGTGACCGATACTTAAACACATGATTGTACTCATGATAACAAACAACTTTTACTATGGGACCAAACCTGAAATCGTGAAAACAAAATCTGCTGGTCCCTACATTTTGACGAATTATGCGAGCATAAATGTAGGGAGCAGCAGATTTTTTTTTCACGATTTCAGGTTTGGTCCCATAGTAAAAGTTGTTTGTTATCATGAGTACAATCAGGTGTTTAAGGATCGGTCACTAATTATCAGTCACGCTATATAACTCCCAATAAGTTGTTATATTTGCGCCGTTTGAGGTTTTCTGCACGTGCAGCAGCCGCCCCAGCACAACCCGCCGTGCTAGGACGGCGCTAGGGTGTTGACACAGATTGCATCCCACACCACGGCAAAGGCCTACGCCAACTTCCAAGGCATTATGGTCATTCCGTCTGGCCTCTTCCCATCGTCGCGTGCCAAGCCAAAGGGTTATAAAATAGCTGGCACCCCGGCGGCGGCAATAAGAGCCCGACGGAGGATGTCATTAATGCTGGCGTGTCGTGCAACTGAGCAGCGCTCTTGCTGCAGGAAAGGCCATGGTGTCCGAAGTGGTCGACTGTCACCGCACGGAGAGCGATGAGAAGCCCCGAAAGGAGCGCCTAGACGCAGACTTGTAGCGACCCGGGAAGTGGTGTCACCATGCATAGTGCCTATGTAGCTCGATCAGCAGTATTGGTGGACGTATTAATGAGGTTATTCCGTACCAACCTGCAGAGCGGCTCATTCCACTGTCTCTAGGAAGACGGGTTCTCGGGCTGCACCGTAGCAGGACAATTACGGACAAGCCACATTCCAGGCGTTCATCGCATTGGTTAAACATAACATTTTAGAGTCAACCTGAGAAGGGGCGTTAACTTTTCGGTGCTGCGGACCGAGGACAGGAATACTAAGTAACTTAACACTAAGTAGCTTACACTAGAAATTTTGCGGACGCCGAGCTCACCAAAACGAATGGGTAGTGTGGCTTGCAGCCACGCGCGGTTGTCCAATACCACATTTAAAATGGATGTTAAACTACTTCGAATAATTTGATCGATTTTGTCTAAAAGTTGTGGCTGCTTCCATAAAGAGGAAGAGCGGAGAAAATACATAAAATTTGGACCGAAACAGCAGTATCTGATAAGGGTGAATGCTGAATGTAAATTAATTTAGAAAGTCTATCCGAAATTGTGTTAAAATGTTTAATTTTTTCGTCAATTAAATGTGAAAAACTGTCTTCGAAAATTGGGGAACCTAGGAGGTGCAGTGAACTTTTATCCAAAACTAATATCTGGGGCTATTGAATTGAATTTCTGTATAATCGATTGTTTGTCGGTATTGTCACAAACGTAAATTTCGCATTTTGAGTAGTTGAAGGTCAAGGCCTATGGGTTGGAACTGCTGCTTTAGGAATTGGAGATATCTTCGAACAGTGTCTACGTCACCTCTTAGAGTCCTATCATACACATAACATTTTGAATTTAGTTGAAACAAACTGAAAATGACTGGCCCGAGAGGCATGTCGCAGTTGCATGTTGTCATCCGACTGCAGATTCCAAAACGTTATCATGATTGAATAAATAATTTTGGTTGAGTGTAAACTTGTTCATAATCTCCTTGAATTTATCTTTGTCTCCATTTTCAGAAGTTCGTATTCTATAACTTAGTATTTATTTGCCTTCATTCATTGTAATGACTTCTGGCATGCAATTCTAAAATATTTCATTGAAGTCATACGGAGAAAAATGTTCAGTTAACACCTTGGTCAAAATATATTCATTTATTATGTTCTAATACATACATTTTTGTTCATGTCCGTAACCTACAGCCGTAATCTTATGACATTCACGCGAACATGCACTCCCTCTTCGATAACTATAATCACGTCATTTGCGTTTGTTATATCAAGTTATTTACTGGTCGAGTTGACATTAGTAATTACAGAAATCCTTAATGGTTGTTTAAAGTATAAACGAATATAATAATTATCAATATTTTATCGTTAATGAATGTTAAAGAACCTATTCTTCTGATGACCATGAGCGGCTCTGGTCACGGTCAGTCTAAAGGGCTTTTAGCATTTGAAAATATTTAAACAATATGTGCAAAACAATGGTAAAGTTTGCTGAACATATTTTAATACCGTAATGTTGATTACACACACAGATCTTTGTATTGCGCGGCAACGAGTCTACAGAGCACGGAAATCTATGCTACAGAGCCATTGTTTTTCGCGGTTTCTCTTTACCTAGTCGTGCGTTACCACTTGTCGTGGACCATATCGTAAGCTCTTGGTGTTTACTAGCCATTACGTCACTACACAAATCCATTACGTTATAGGCTTCCAAACAATATGTGGTTTTGCAATAATTACGCTTCAAACATGAAACATAATAAATTTTGATGCACAGAATATTACGCACATCATTTAATACTGACTTTTCTTTATTGTCTGGCGGCCGTGTGACCCAGAATATAACAATTAAGTGTAACTTCGACGTAAGTTAATACGAGTTCCTAGTTATAGGGAGAACTTTAGGAATCTCGGAGTTGTAACGTCGTCAAATGTAAGAATGAGAGAGTGTTGAACTTACCCGTGTTCCGGAATCGTGTTCTTGTACTTTTCTCTTTTCATTTCCACGTGTTTGTTGAGAGATGTGGGCGCGTTTCACTGTTCATGTCACAACACTCACGGCACTCACTGTACAGTTCATTTCATTACATAAACACTTCTTATTATCACTTTGTCATATTCACAATTATTTCCAGTCCCATGACTCTGCAACCTGCAACAAAGATATTGGACATTAGTGACGCGTGAACAAACAATAAATGTTTGGCTGTGGGAATTGGCTCGCGAAAGTGTGGGCAGCAGACAACAGTTTTGGTGGAACATCCCAAATTTGCTTATTTAATGACGACTTCTTTTAAATGATATTATTGCTGATAGCACAATATAACGTTACCACGTATGAAGAGGTTGGGTAATATCGTACTAAAACGGTTTTCTTAGAACATTTTCCTCTGTTGCAAACTTGAGATAATTCAATAGTTTAGACATTTGATTGTGGTAAATGTGATCATCATAAATCCATATTGTACTTGTAGAATGATGTTGAGTCTAAAGATTAGTTTATATAATGGTCTAATTTCGAAATCATATGCTTATGCAGTTTGGAACTGTTATTATGTCTGATGACATGTCTCCAATCAACTCGTACACTATCAGATTGATCGATTACTCTCGGATAGCAAACTAATCGATAATTATCTTATTATATTGTATTACATATAGGTATTCGAGAGGTTGTAGACGTAGATCATTGTCGTGCATTTTGCAATAGCTTAGTTTTTCGCAACTGCTAACTATTATTTATTTAGAGGGGTGATAAATTGCGAGTCTGTTCTGTATAATTAACTTAACATTATAAAATCAAATAATAGCTTCAGTGCTCATTAATCAAACTATTCAATATTAAGTAGGCTCATCTGTCCTTCACATTTTGTCAGATGCTTGAGATGTAACGGGGTAGAAACATCATGATACCGATATTTAGAATATCCGATACCTTCTGGTATTTTTTTAATATATAATCTACGTACCTACCCACGAAACATTGAGCAAGCGTAGTGATCAATACATTAATTGATCAATGCATTACTTGAGCAAGCGTGGTGCCTTCTCTGTATGAGAAGAGGCCTTTACCTTGCAGTGGGACAGTAATAAGTTGGTATTATAAGTACCTACCCATAGTAGCATGGCTTGTTTCATGCCTGTGTATCGGGACTTTTTATCGATCATTCTAGATCATGACGAGCAAAACACGTCGCCGCTGACGTTCGAGACTGGATCGTGAGAAATGTGTGCATGCGCACTGTTTCACAGAAAACAAGCATTCCTTGTACCTTTAGTTTTAGAAAATATCATGCAAATTGTCGGCAATTGAACAGCTTTGTACACGAAAAATATAACAAACGGTTCCTTTCGTGACGTTGAATTTATGGCAATCGTCACGAAAACATAGGAGTGTGTATAAGATAGGATATACTTTGAATCGTTCGAAGATGATTAAAAATCATTGCAATCGAAGGATTAACTATAAGTCTCTTTTGTACTTGAAATGAACAGATGCTCTCACAGAATCCTGCTGTTACACGTGCATTATAAATTAAAGTATTTATCGCCTACTTAAATGAACCCGTCGTATAAATTTTACAGTACAGCACCAATTAATAAAATAATTAACGAAACAGAGTGTCAGTATTGTATGTGTTTTACGTTCTAATCCTTGACGCGAACCTAGATATCCTTTATCCTAATTGCCGGTGTTATTTATAGCTCAAATGTTATCTGCAGTGTTGCAAGCGTCGGCCTTCGGTTCGGGTCCTGTTGTGGACAATCACTCGATGTCTATAATTACTCATTACGCTAATGGATGTTCGATCGAGGCATTATGTGCTTTGTCACGACTTGATCACACGAGCGACTCGTCATCACTCTACACGTGATTTACCGAGGGAACCTGCGTTTGTACGGGAATCTTGATTTATGTCTGCGTTATATGTGGGACACTATGATCATGATAGATTCTTACTACACTTATCACAGAAAGAATTCACTCAAAATTCTTTCACTTATATGGTAGGTGTATGTTGAAGTTCTGTTAGTCAGACCCGAGACAAAAGCGTTTGGACAAAAATATTATTTGATAACATCCCTTACATTGTCGATCAAATATTAGTCACGTCAACTGACACTACTTTGAAATAGCTCCTTGTGTTAAATGACAGTTTAAAACGGTGAAATGTTAGGTTGTTAAAGAATTTCCTGTTGTCATGTAATTAACATAGGTTTAATTACTGTTTCTGTATATAGTTGTAGGTGTAGGAAAGAGACTCTGTACTATCTAAATGGTGTAATTTTATGACTGGAAGAGATCTAAAAGCCTTAGCGCCAGTTCTAAGTGTGTTGGTAAATGACATTTCTAAATTATGTTAAGCGAGCCAGTAAATTGCAGTAATAGCTTGAGAATAAATTACTATGTGCCGTCTGTCTGAATGATTTAATGTAGCTCATTGAGTTGTAAATGTATAAACAGCATCTGCTGCAAAAAGGCTTAATGATGTTGAATACGACGCAACTCTATTTGATCTAATACCAACGAATGATTAGATACGTTTAAAATTAGATTGAAATATGATTTCGGAAATAAAAGGATCCAATGAAAATAAAAACAATTTCCTAACATCAAGAAGTCCAAAAACTAATCCTTGAGTAACGACTCTTAATCAAATTCTAAGCTTTACTCGAGATAAACATTTATGGAGCTGACGACTGCGGAATAAATTACTAATCTTGCGAAACACCTGACTACATAACATTTTAAGTGGGATTACTTACTTTAAACACGCTCTGTGCGGAGAAGGACGTTGAAATTAACATGTATTTAATGTAAATACGAGGAAAATGAAAATGCAAACATAGTGACAGTGACATCTCTGCTGCGCCCGCACAGCGCTACGCGAGATATTTGCGAAATATCTCGCGCAGACATCCATCAGGCGACCTTGCCCGAAATTCTTCTTTGACCATTGGCGTCACCTTTTCCATTAGGCACTAGGCTCTATTAAAGTAAAACCACATTCCGTAGAGTACGCATGTTAATAGTCTCGTCATCAGGGGTTTGTTTAGAACTTTTCGTCAAGTTGACACTCATATAAGTTTAGTACTTTTTGGTTCAAGTAATTTTCGCTTTGAAAGTAGCCCATCTCACAGGCAAAATTACTTACATTACCTACCAAAAAATACATAACTTATCATATTATTAAACCTGTTTTTCCCGAAGGGTAGAACTTTGGCCAAAATACAGGAGAAATTCGTGTAGGGAAAGGATATATAACAAAATTGTTTCTAAATCTCTATCTTATGTTAAATGCCTGTTATGACTACTTCTATATCGAAATTAATGAATAGTTTTTATAAGGCGGACGTATTAACTTCTTTGTAAAATTCGATGACGTCACACAAGCTGATGATAGTATTCACATGACGTATGAAGACGATGAATGGTAACAAGAAGACGTATGAATACATTGACTCTATGCAAAAACCCGACCTCGACCGATGACATTGTCTGTGCATCCTTACAATGATTGATATTATTATAACTTGCAGTATTTGTGTTCTTTATTTGCGTCATGTTTATAAACGTATTTTCTTTCTTTCTATTTGTATGCATTAAATCTTTTGGTCTTGCATTTTGGTTGCAATTCTAATCAATTTGTCTCAGGTTACTAGGTCAAAGTGAATCAGAATCTTTAGCTAATGTTACGTCAGGCTTTAACCTACGTTTTTGGCCTTTAGTATTTTTTTGGCCTTTTCCCAATGGGATATATTAATAATAGCACGAATCTTTTTCAGGACATGACAGTCAAGCAACTATGTACTTTACTATGAATGTTATATAATGCTCTTTCTTGGAACAAAATTGTTATAAAATGTGTAGAAGTGCTTCTTCTACATTATGTCTAAGTTTATGCAATAGCACATGCCTGTCAAGTTACTGTACATAAGTGTAGTTTAAAATTTCATAACAGCCGAATATTTTGCAACACAGTGGATAGTGTTAATTAGTTCCGTCCACAGTCTTTTATTTCAATCGTAGAGCTGTAAATACGTAGTTGATTTTGATAAAACGACTCCTTATTGCAGTGACTCGTGATGACAATGTGGACACGTGGGTGAATAAAAACAATTGGATTGGCGACACAAGTATATGTAAATGACTCGGGTACCTTCGTAGATATTCGTCGCTAGTCGAGCGCGTACGTGTGAAACTGTACCACAATGTGTACAAAACGAAATAGGTACGTACGTACGTATGTATGTATGCGGAGGTTCTGTGTGAACATTGTTTGTGCCTGCGCCTGCACAATAGCCAGCGCGAGTCACGCGCTACTCTCCACTCTATTGTTAAGGGGATTTGATCATAAAAACAATTTACAATCAGCTGTCGAGGACGTCTATGTATGTATAGTTATAATGTTAGGTGTGAATGGCGTACCCCGTGACTACGTCCGCGTTATTAAAACATGACCTCCATTTGGGTTCTTTAAGTTTTAGAACCCAAATGGAGAAATTAGTAACGTAGATTCATTTAGGACATTAGGTTTAACTACTATTCCCCAAATTCAAAAAGAAATCCACGCTAGGATTTCTTAGATTTTAAGGCTGCGTTGCGTAATTTTAAGATTTACGAGAAGGAACAATTTTATTTATCCGCATGCCGTATAACACATTGGTTCAGTGACCAGATAATTACGATCCACGCAGTATCCACTGGTGGTCAATTCCATTCGCCTTTTCTAATCACTATAGGTAACATTGCCAGGTGCTATTATTGATCGAAGCCTTCACCACAGCAAATCGTAGGACATTACTAAAACAAAACACTTCCATGGGCATTTAACTTGTTAATGGAGACCATTATAAGAATAAAAAAGTTGTTTAGAACGTTTCGCAATGGTGTAGCCGAACAGTAGGCGGACAGCTGATTTGCCAAGCCACCAAAGAGTTTTAAAAAAGCTTATCTATCTGATAATAAGTGTGCGGGCGTTCTTTATGTTACTCTTAGAACGATTGTACCTATTATGAAATCTTTAACGGCCCTAGCAACACTTACCTACACAGCAATAGCTGATTGGTGATAAGGAAGTAGCTACGAGTAGAAGGACCGACGACCTTTTCAAGGTGGCTGGGAGAGACTGAATGTGGAAGGCGGAGGATTGGGTGTTGTGGTGCAGCCTGGGAGAGGCCTATGTCCAGCAGTGGACTGCGATTGGTTACGACTGAGTTGATTGATAATGAAAGCAAGTTGATGATTATGTAGACTATTAGGTATTAGGATAAGTAAGATTAGACTTGGTCAAAAAGGATGTTGACATACACACAGAGAAAGTTTAAAGGGTATGCCATTTTATTACCAAGGGCACCTGTCACAATAATGTGTTACCTACGTATTGTTATGATAATTTCTTATATGTGGTTTGAGACTGTGCGTAGAATACTAAGCGGTGCCATTCAATACAGAAGCATTGACACAATCCGCAGACTACGTTTGCAGACAATGGTCCATCGGCTTCGCATTAATGCCCTTTTACGTTCCTAACCCCCGAATTCACAAGAGGAGACAACTCTCGCTATATTAGTTACACCTCAAGTTGACAGAGCAACAACGACTTATCATCAAGTTTAAGAATTTTACCGTAGCTTAAGCGATAATGCTTCTAAACTTTTGTGTGGTCAGCTTTTGCGTGACTACCTTTGTTGGTAGAACTAATTTTTCAAGAAAAGACAGGGAAAGTCGTAGTACACGTACCTCACCTACCTAGTTAAGAAATCTTCTGTAACTTGCAAATGATCATGCGCGAGGATTTAAACAATAGCACCACTGCGGTATCTTTGCTATTACACCAAAATTACCATAGAATACTTGTAACCACGAATTATATGCTTCTTCCCACGTTATCTCGGTCGGTGATTGATTATAGAAAGGTAAGCTACTACCTAATAGGACGCTGGTTTTCAATTTAGTTGTATAGAAAGGTGGACCCAGATAATGATAGCTTATGATTAAACTTTCACACGTGAAAAAAGTTGTGCGAATATGTCTATAATTATCTATGACTAAATCATAGATAATTATTTAGTTGTTTGCACAAGATTTTTCAAGTGTTAAAGTGAATATTTTCTGGTTATAACAACAGCGTTATGAAGTTATTTACGAACTATATAATCTTTAACATTATCGAGAGTCGGACTACTATGACACTATTCATATAATAATGCAGTGCGATTTTTAATTTAGCAAATCGAGTTATTTTATCGATCTGTAACGTAGAGTAGAAAAAACTGGACTGAAATAGGCTGTTATACAGTATGACTTCAGCCAATCTTAGTCTACAGTTAGGTATATTTTTAAACTGTGTCTCTTGTTAACACTGCCTAGTGTGTGAGCATTTAGAGAGAGAATCCGGAAGAAAGAGAGAGACTTGCGGGGTAATTGCGTAACACACTAACAGTAGCCATGGCTTTCATTTTGACAGTTCACCCACATTCATTGCGTTATTTACGTTGTTTAGCTGACAAATTTTTCGAACATATGAAGCAATGGATCAGCAATATACTTCAAAATAATTCAGACTGTGATTGAAAGTGTGGTAAAAATTAGGGTGCCAGAAACAAACTATTATGGAATTCTTCCGTTAACAAATCAAAAGGAATAAGTAAGAACCGTGGCACAGCTCTGTAGTTTCTGCCAGCCTTCATAAATAAACGTTTTCAAGAGGACAGCCTCCCTCAGGTGGCGTTGTCGTTGTGGCTATAAGATGGAGGACATTTTATGCATCTTAGCATAGGGTTAAAACTTTCACCACGTGAAAAAATATGCACATATCCGTCTACATTTAGTAAACAATGTTTCGTACGTTTTAGCAATGTTTACGTTTTATACGTGTCTAGTATCCATTATACTGGCTTCATGGCTTCACTCTCGATATAACATTTACATTGCAGTTTCCTCACGCCAGTCAACAACCGACACATATTTAGAGCTGAAAGCAAAAAATTAAACGCACAAGTGTAACTATTCCCGCTATAAACGTCATCTGTCATTCTTTACGTTTGCGCGGCAACCAGTACGTTGTGATTTCCAAAGAATATTAATTAAAATGTTTGAAACTTGTTTAAAGTGTGTTTAAAGTTAAAGTGTGTGTAGGTATCATGCCGAAACAAAGACATGGAAAATAATATTATCATCAAAAAACGGTAACACACCGATTCATCAGTCGTACATTTTTCTTCACCAAGTAAAACAATTGTTTTAACGTTATAAACAGTAAAACGTGTTTCGTATGGCTTAAATACGAGATTTGTTGTACCACGCGGGTAATGTACGAGATGCATTAACGCGATGCGTGTGAGTAGTGGTGGCCCAGTGGTCCAACAGCCGTGACTTACGAGTTGTAAGGTCGTAAGTTCGAACCTAGACAGGCGCTTTACTTTGTGTATTTTATTTCATCACTACTGCTCTCATAACGGTGAAGGAAAATATCGTGAGGAAACCGGCATGTCCTAGAACCAAAAATTCGAAGACATGTGACATCCCAAACCCGCACTGGGCCCGCGTGGTGGATTACGGCCCACTCCCTCTCATAGAGAGTAGGTCTGTGTCCCAGCAGTGGGAACATTATAGGTTGATTATGCTTATGATTATGGTACGAGATAAACGCACGAGTTTTATCATTTACCTAATGGTGTCTGAGAGGCTACGCTTGGAAATGTACGTATATATTATGGTACATTATCGGGATCAATTCTATCTCTTTTCAGATCGCAAAAATGATGGACCACAAGAAGTAGATATTGAACTACTGACCACTGTGTCGAACCACCGGGTCCATTATACGTAAACCCGGATATCACTAATACAGCTATGACTGTAACTAACGCTCTTCCTGAGCGTGACCCAGCACCTGAGCTACACAATGAACCTACTAATATTCTATCCCTGGAAGTGCTGCATGCATTAGGAGATTTGATACCTGAAAAACCCAAATATGGAGCAGTCTTAAACAACGACTTAGCCCGTATTTGGAATACCGTTTTGAAAAACGGACTCCCAAAGGAAAATATGCTGAAACTGGAGAAAAATGTACCAGAAAACTGTTGTCTGCTTTAAGCACCTATAGTCAATCCCCAGCTCAATCCAGAAATTATTGCTTCAGTGAACGACACAATAAGTAACCGTAATAACTGCCTCTACAATATAGTAGAAGAATAACAAATACTCTAATTATCTGTTTGCTGCTTAGATATTACCTAGTATTTTTTTCAGGACCTAGTACTAGACATGCCTCGGCATCCACTGCTAACACTAAGGGGTCAAGGCAGGTCAAGGAGTCAAGGCAGGCTGGACAAATAGCTCTTCGACTTTCGCTAGATTTTATAATAAGCCAATTGTCAACAATTCAAGCGATTTTGCTCATACTGTGCATCTTTGGAATCTCTATTTTCCTAATAAACTCTTCACATCAGGGGTCTACTCCCTAAGTCCGTCAACGAAGATACGGGGCTGTCCGAAAGTAGTTAATCCTTCAAAACAAGTCTAAAATAAAAATTTCCGGACGGGCAAAAACTCATCGGGCATAGGGACAACTGTAAAATCGTGTCGTCATTCATTCTTATTTCGGAAACCGAACTAATCTTATGTCCGTAAGTGATACGGAGTAGGAAACGCCCGTAACTTCGGCCGAAACCACGGACTTCGTGCTTAGGGAGTAGACTCCCTGCAATGTAAATGTTATATCGAGAACGAAGCCAAAGCAAAGCCTTTCGTATAATAATGATCGAACTTCTCAACAGGTAAGTTCGTTTGATCACTTATTATCCGTCTCAAATATCAGTTGCGTGAGGAAATGCCACGTAAACGGCTCACTTGCTTCAATAACGGTTTTTGTGTTATTACTGTTACGTATGATTATATAATTTTAATATAAATATACTGTTTGTGCATGCTATGTAAGAGTTATATGAAGCGACCTGTCATTTAGATGTGCTAAGACCTTTTGAAATCGGCTGTGATCGTCTTTGTAATCCTTTAACAGTTTTTACTTCAAAACGTTTTTAATAATGTGTTATTTACCAGTGTTCAAATTATTATTGTTTGCTATATAAGTAGTTTTGCATAATCATAGCCCGTATGGTGGTATTAGATACAAATATTTTATTAAACATAACCAAACTGCATAATTAACTAGGCCGACAACATAATTATTTACTATTCCACTGAAATAATGTAATATGCATGAATTCAAAGACAGTGGCCACAACACTTTTATATATACATAGATCATTCAATTCCGATCCTTTGTTTTTATACACAAAAAAGTAATTGAAAAAATTAAATTTACCTCAAAAAGAAATTAGGTACCTAACTCAAAATAATGAAATAACCGCTAAGCGGTTGGTCGACTCTCTACGGGACCAGAGGGCTGGCCTATTCTTAGCCCAAAGAATCAGCATTGCATTCAGCGTGGCAATGCTGCCAGCCTTTTGGGCACTTTTCCGATTGACAGTGATGCGGACGAATTTTTTGATGCCCAATGAGCTCTTCTCCCTTTTTATTTTTTATTGTATACTTGTACATAATATATATATATATTAGTGTTATCTTGTACCTACTTACAGAAATAAGAATTTTTCAACATAAAAAAAATTATGAAATAACTTTAATTTCAGAAGTCGGTGTCTTTTTTTTTTGTGGATGGGAAATTGGATCTGTATTTTAGTTTTTTGCCACCGACTTTCGAAATTAAAGTTATTTCATAATTTTGAGTTAATTTCTTTTTGAAGTCGATTTAATTTTTTTAAATTAAGTACTTTTTTATTTCGTAATTTTTAGTTTAATATAAAAACTGGAATATTGTTTGTAATAAGTAGTTAGTAGTTTTGTTGTAAATACTGCACTAGAATTTGACCTAGGTTTTGAGCTGTTTTCCCTTTGACACCACACGCATAGCTCGTATCAATAGGCCAGGCCGTCACACTTACACGTATTAGTCCATATATACTAGAAAACTACTGAACAGATTTTGATGAAACTTGCACTGGTCCTTACGTTGAAGTAAATGTAAGCAAATAAAGAAAACACAATCACAGTCCGTTTAATAGTTTCGGAGAAATGCGTGGGCAAACATACATACAAATACACCTATAATTTTTTGTATATTTGAGTGGAAGCCCTAATAACGAGGGTGAATCAAAAAGTTCTTGGAATCAATATTAAAAAATGCAAAAAATTAAACAAAAATATTTTATTTTTCTACATAATCTCCCTCCAATGCAATGCATTTAGAATAACGCGTTTCTAACTTTCTTATTCCTTGCGAAAATAATATTTTTCTTGACTCTCGAAAAACTCCTCTACGGCAGTCATAACCGCGATATCATTGTGAAATTTAGTTCCACGAATTTCCTCTTTGAATTTTGGGAATAAGTGAAAATCACTTGGGGCTAAGTCCGGAGAATATGGTGGATGGTCAAGGAGATTGAAGCCAGCACAGCGGATTGCATTGAGCGCAACTTCCAATCGATGAGCAGGAGCGTTATCTTGAAGAAACAACACGCCCAATGACAGTTTTCCACAACGTTTTTCTTTAATCGCTTCACGTACTTTCGGAACTAAATTTGCATAATAGGGTCCAGTAATCGTCTGGCCTTTTGACATGTAATCAGTAAACAGGATTCCTTCATTATGCCAGAACACTGAGGGCATAACTTTACCAGCAGTAGGAGCAACTCGAAATTTCTTAATGGATCGAGAGGATGGTCGTTTCCAAGACATGCTTTGTCTCTTTGTTTCAGGATCGAAATGGTGGACCCACGTTTGTCATGGTGACAAGGCGACGGCAAAAATTGTCCGGATCTCGTTGGAACATTTCGAGTTTACGCTTAGAAATTTCCAAATGACGCATTTTCTTTCGTACACATTTTTTTCAGGCTGAGATACTTTATCACCGCACGTAACTCACTTTTATGCATAATTTTGCGTTTTTAGCAACTCGTTGCACAAAAAAATTATTACGTGCGAACGAACTGACGAAATCAAGTGACAGTTTGCATAAATATTGTGTGATTGACACTCTTTAATTCGAATATCGAACTTCCCCCAAAAAGGTTTTATATATAAGAACTTTTTGATTCACCCTGGTAGATTATCATGTGTCAATATATTGTAGTTCAAATAATATTATATTACATACATCGTGTCGAATTGATAACCTCCTTCTTTTTTTGAAGTCGAATAAAAATACCTGCTCTGCTATTCTGTCTTATTCAACCTATGACAGTATTGAAATATAGGTAAAATAAATATATTTTCCCAACATATTTTATAACACATAACATCACGCCTGAAATCCGCGAAGGGTTAGGCAGAGGTGTATCTACCTATAGTACACCCACATTTCACCACACACATATTTTCATGTACGTGTACATATATTTCCACATCATTCGCTACGAGTGACATTTGTACGTTATCTACAATTAGTTGTTCCAAGGTGCATTGGGTAACCTGATGAGCTTATAAACTTCACTTAATTCCGAAATGTTCCTTATCTTTTATTGTCCCATCATTACTTAAATTGAAAACATAAAGTACGTTCCTATATCTCACAATCACGGTCGTTTTGTCTCACGAATAAAGAGACTTTTAAGTTTCAAGGAGCGAATTGTCCGATGATTTAACAATGTCTTTGGTAGCCCAACTTAAATCATAATTATTTCTGGGAACATACCTACATAAGAAATGTGTTTACAAAGAGATTTTGGTAAGTAACATCATTATTATTTCTGAAAACAAGGTGGCATCAGTAGATGCCATGATGAGTTTAGTCTTCCGGTGCTCGAGTACGAGCACCGGAAGACTAAACTCGTTTAGCACACCTAGTAGCTAGTATTGAGAAACAAACACATTTAAAGCTGTTAGTTTTTCTTCAAATTCAAAAGTAGCTTAAATTACATACAATTTCTTTTTAACACGAAGTGTTTTCACGAAAAATATGATACAAAATTGCAAAAAAAATATGCAATTTTCTCTCGTCTGGCCTGGCGTCGTTGATCAATTGCAATAAGTGAACATAGAACATGATATTAAAAGTTGAATATCAACTGTGCTTAAATAATGTAGACATGCCTACGTACTGGTCTACTACCGGTTGTCCTCGCTTTTTCTAGCCAAAATATTATAAGTAACTTTAGAGCAAATGACTTTCCGTGATCTAATCTTAGAGTTTTAGCAGCCTTGTTGAACATATAGGAACATATGTATGTTGTCAGGTATATGCCTGGTACAACAGTATTTCCTGTTTTTATTTTTGATTTACTAGATAAGCCTAATCTAATTGCAAAAAGATCAGCTGTAAATGTAGTCTAAAGATTTGAAAAATAAGCTAGGGAAGAGTTTAAAGGTATCTGCAGAATGGAATATTCTTGTGCAACTCTTTGCAACTTAGTAGACACATACTTAGGTATTTATATCCAGCAATATTCTACGACTAGCTTCCGCCCGTGGTGGTAAAAGTAGCCTATGTCCTTTCCCAGGGTTCAAAGTATCTCCATACCAAATTTCATCAAAATCAGTTCAGCCGTTTAGCCGTGGAAGCGTAACAAACAAACAAGAAATCAAACCTGTTCTTTTCGTTATATTAGTTTAGATAAGTTTTGCTACAACTTGCAAAATTCAGTTCGTTCTAATTAACGGCTGCCTGACTCTCGGTATTGGCGCTTGTACGTATTTCTCCCTGACAAACTTTACCGTTGCCTACTTAGATACTGCAGCCCGTAGGCCCAGTTACGACAGTGTCGAACTGATAGCATTCTTACAAAACAAACCACTGAGTAGATCTAATCTCGCACCGTCGCATAAGTTACAACATTACACTTCGATTAAATCATATTATTAGCTTCAGTTGCGGTCAGTCCGGACTGACACGGTGCTGATGCGAAATAAATGAGATGTCGCCTCACACCATGCGCAATTTTTGATTGATTTATATAGTTGTAGGTACCCTCGCAAGTGTCGTGGTTTCTAAATTGAATTGAATTTATTTGATCAGAAAATATTTCGCATTACCTAGGTGCTTTGCGTAACGTCATTCATTGATCTAAGTCGGACCTGCACTAATTGTAAAAATTAAAATTGTTATACGTATTATTTTTGTCCTAATAAGGCACATCGACCTTTACTCAATAGATATTCATAGCTATATAATCTACTTCGTCCCAAATCGCTTCATCTACAAGCTTAACGAATGCCCTTAATAAAAGCACTTCACAATTACTATAATTAACTCATTTTATAGATTTTAGTGCAGTGCAATGGATCAACAATAATTGTAACTCGCTTCAAGTACAAGTAATCGTAAATTACAAGCTTATTGCTACAATAATATGAATCGGGACAACAATTGTAAAATTCAAACAAGAACTGCCGTAAATTGTTTTAATTGAGGACAAGGATGTCGAGCTGGGGCCGTGGCGTGCGACTGCGGTCGCAGGCTCCATCCACAGTTTTAATTAATCGTATTCACCTGCCGAGATCGGCGAACCGATGCCCTTGCGGAGTCTCCCAGTGACGTCACTGCGGCACACGTTATGTGGACTTCCGACCAGATAAGTTTAACACATCACTAGCACTAGGAAATGTGTCGAGTTGCGAAACTTCGGAGGTCGCCAGCAGAGAGCGCCGTCGCCGCGCGATCACTGAAAACTAAACCTGCGCACACTATCGCGCAGCTCGCCGCGTCGCCGTCGCCGGCGCAGCGACGAAAGCGCGTTAGAAAGGGACGAATAGTCATTTCTTTCGTTTTAGTCGGGCATTGATAAATAAATAGCAGCTTTCATATTGATGGCTGACAGCCAATGAGCCGGCAAGCACCTGGAAGCGGGTTATACGCGTTTTTAAAAACTATCATTTTAAATAAGGAAGCAGATTATTTATTAATATTATTGACCAAAAAAATAATAATTCATAAAGCAGCTATTTTGATCTGAGTTAGACAGGATTGGACAGCTCTACAAAATGATTAATTTTGAAAATTAATTTCCAATAACTTTCCTTCATGACACGTTCACTGGAACATTAATAACTCTCCAGTGAACTGTAATCGGTAATACTCAATTAGCTTCCTCGCGAGAGAACGTATAATCAGGAAACAGGCGAGGTTTATCAGCGCACGCGCACCCGTGCGGAACGCGCGTTGATTTTCCGCCAACTTTTCACCACACGTAACGGGTCGCGGATGTCAGACTTCGGTTCAGTCTGCCAACATTGTGCCGGTTATGTAAATAAACGATTAAATATGGATTACGTAATTTTAATGTTCTTGTTTGGCTTTTCAATCTAATTTCAATGATTAAAAATTAAGTCTTTTGATTTTATATGAGCGTGGGTAATAGCGGACATTATCATTATAGAAGGAAATCGAAAAACATGAGTACTCTGTGTGAGTGAACCTAGTAAATAATGTTACATTCAAATCATTAGCACATTTGTAAAGTCGAGTCCATATCAATCTTGAACTTGACAGTAAAATATTAATTACAGAAACAAATATAAAAGTATCGGAGATTTCTTATTCTGTCAAAGGTCACAACAATAGCACATATTGATTGACCCGTATTAATTTGAATTACTTTGAACACAAATGAGACTAAATTATATAAATTTGAGTGAAGGAAACAGAGCGTGTGTCTTATGAGAAGTTACGGACCGTTGACTTTGTTTGAACGTTACATTAACTGAGTAAATTATACCTCAGCGTGATCCTGGGGATAAAAGTGAGGTGATTAAGTGGCTGAATATATTACTTCGGCATAAAATAATACATTGTGAAACTGTGTCGAATTGAGAGCGTTTGGTGGTGACGTTTAATTCCAACCTGCCATTAACAAACATCTCTTGTCCCAATGAAAGAAAAGATAATTTAAAGTTTAATGAACAGAGATCTTGTCTGAGTCAAGATTTAATGTATCAATCAGTTAAAGTGCTCAACACATGAATTAAATGATGTGGCAGTATTCAGACAAAGGAAAACGTGAAAGGAAACCATGTTTTCGGTTTTCGTACAATTTATTATCCTCGTCTTTTATTTGTTTGCTCTCGTTCACTTATGGCGCAATCCCGAGCACATTTACGTGTTCACTATATTATTATGATTGATGTGAAACTAGCTTACTCAAACAAATAGTAAAATTACGTTGGGAAACTGTACTTTGGCATTGATATATTAAACCAGACCGTCGTTCTTTGTAAGAAGTATGAAGAATCGTGGATGTAGCTGTCTCACTGCTCCTAACATTCGGATGTTCACGTCGATGGTGACTGACAGATCCAATTATTTGCAACATGTTCTGTTTCTAAACAAACCGAGCACTTTAATAGGTTAGGTAGGGGTCAAGCTGTTTATTGTTAAGATCAAGAACCTTGTGTTTGATTAGTTTCATTACTAACCTTTGTGTGAGAAGCCGTGGGCTGTGAAAGTAAATTAATTCATGCAACAATCATAATTGTGGTCATGATACATTAAGTTAGTGAGCCCGTCTAGGTGTGCTGTCAGGCTTATGGTGCGCTGTGCCAGCGTGGAGGTTAGGTAACTGCTGGAGCGCACTACGTGACTCCGAGCGTAATTAACAACAATTATGTAGATATCGTCTGCATAACGCACCGCTGACAACCTCCACAACTATAAATAATGAAGCAACAAGAATGAAATTGTGCATGTCATGTTAATTTACCAAGTTATTATTCTGTGTACTTGAGAATTTGCGAAGAGAAATCTCGACCGAAGACCTTTGCGCGTTGAACTCTATTGTACGGAAGTAGAGTCGCTTAGACGTGCGACAAATTTAGTAAATATTTGCTTATTGTCCACTTGACTGTACTATTCAACTTTTCTTTTATGTTTTAACCCAGTTTGAAATCGTTAATTATTTCAAAAGAATCGTTACATTTATATTTGTCTTATGTGCAATAACCCTAATGTTGGCTTTAAAATGCCAACTACTTGAGAAGAAATCATGTTGGAAAAAAATGAAGCATATTTATAGGTATACCTGTATCAAGAGACATGATAATTAAGTACTTCTGGCAAGATGAACTGCAAATATGGTCGTGATAAAGTGCTTACGAAGGAGCCATACTCATGAATTATACTATATTTTATTACCACATTACTGGTTTTATAATGGATATCATAAACTGCTAAAATAATATTGTTATGTATAATAAATATCGACTTACAGCACACATCATCGTACATTATATCGATATTAAATCTGCTGGATTTTATTGCTACGTGGATTTATATGAAATTATATCGCGTGTGCCGTAACGCCTGTAAACACAATATGTAGGATTTGCATATCTCGTTCAAGTAGATACAATAATAGAACAATCGACATGTAGTGACGTTATTCCAATTCACGTGAAACGAAATGCAAGGAATATATCATATCTTCTGCTTCTTTCTGTGCACTCACAGGCAGAAGCAGAAGATATGAGACATGAAAGACACGACGCACCTGACTGAAAGAGAAATGGAGGGAGCTTTGTGATGTGGTTGGCTGAAACCATAAATAATTATTGCTATACTAAAATCATTCCAGTTTATGTAACTGTGAAATACAACGCATAAGTGCATCTATTCTCATTACGAAATACGTAAGTAACTGCACTAACTGTGAAACCACAACAGAACAGGTGCGCCAATACTATAACTCACGTAAATACAGAACCTACAATTTAGGATCCACAATAGAAACATTATAAATTATAGTTCAAACAGGTGATGATGATTGCCACTTTATTCTGAAGGCATCAATTTACGTTCAGAACTTTATTCCATTTACAATTTGAAAACTATTTTATTTTGGTTTTAAGTGAAGTGCAGGCTGCAACGAACGAAGGGAGTGAAGGCTACGCATCGTGCAGTGTGGCTGTGTGGGGCAATACTGCGTTCAGCCAGCCTAACATGCACATGGCGACAAAAGTCTGTCGTCCCATCATCTCGTGCCGAAAAGAGACATGGATATGTTCACTTAAAGTCATGTCTCCCTTCGGCGCGAGACAAAGCGAGGACAAAACTTTATCGCGTGTATTTTAGCTTGGCTGAACTAAACTCGAGCGGTCAGAATCTGTGCAATATGATATTATACACTAAGTACCTTAATTGCAGGACCTCAGTGATTTGTTGGCACGCGACGTTCCATAACAGAACACACAGATGTGTTTGATGGACAACTTCACGACCCATGTTGGACATGAATGAGCTTTGATCATGAGTTTTGTGCAGTCCCGAATACTTAGCAGGGTAGGCAGAGACCAATGAGCTAATATTGCAGGTCTGTCAGTAGTTTGCTAAATGTAACTTACTAACCACGAACTTTGGGTTATAGGCGTAATGCCCTGATCTGCAACGTCGAGAAATGAGAGTCTGATTAAACTAGAATAAAAAAGATTCTAAGTAAGTATGTATGTTCTAGAACAGAGTCGACCTCTCGCTCTTAGTACCTGGTGGTCTAGTCCATTTTACTGACCTTATAGTCCACCAGATGAAATGGTTGCGACAGCAGGTAAAAACTGGCTAGCCACAGCCACGGATAAAGAAAACTGGTATTCCATGGAGGAGGCTTTTACCCGTAGGAGGTCCGTACAAAACGACGATATTTTTTTAAATGCATGAAGTATTGTATGTACCTATTTTATTTTTTCATTTATTTGTATCAATTGTATTGTTAATATTGTACGGAATTAAATAAAGCTTATTATTTATTACGTCTGTTTCTTTTACCAAATGCAGTATCGTCGTAATCATAAATATGTTAATGCTTCATGACAAAGCAGATCATCGAAAGAACTAGCTTCTGAAACACGTAAGGTAATCGAAGATGTCATTATAAAATTTGATAGCGTGTACTGGTTCAATCAAAACTAGTGCACGACCAGTGTTCGGCACGGTCGTGTGTCACGAGCCCGCAAGGCTATTGTCTGCACCTCTTACTTTGAATTAAGAGCGAGGAGCCTCGAATTACAATCCATAAATAATCCAAGAACGACTCTTAAGGTCTGGGAGTAATAATACAGTGGAACTGTTATTAAATATTGTAACTCACTACTGTTCAATGACACCATTTCAGTTAATGCTATTGATATTTAGGATAATTTGTAAGTTGTTAACTACTCTCAAATGGATTTGCGATTTATAGCTGCGATTACGTAAAACCTAATTATTTTTGACAATTACAAAAGTACTATAACTCATTTTCATTGCATTGCGTGTTAAAATGTCACAGTAAAAATATTTAATGTCTTTTCTTGAAAAAATAACTTTGTATTTAAGAAAGTACGTACGGTTAGCAATGAAGGTCCATTAATACATATGTCACGTTTACACATCATCAAAATGTTTCGATAAATTGCTTTTCACCATTTCATAGAGTTAATACTTCTGATCTGATTATTTGGTTCCATAATTAAGATAAAAAAACTGAAGTGCTAATCGACTTTCATTGCTGACAGTACCTCTGTGAATTCACATCTATGTTAAATTAAAATAATATGTGAATTCTTCCGTTGAATTTTATGCTGAGTGACTCACAAAGCCCAATCAGGAAAAAAATAAAATGCAAAACGTATCGGTATTTAAATATTTATTTACAAACGATTCAACGTAAAAATACAATTACACTAAAGCCAATACAATTTATACATTATTTACAATACAGCTCTTCGGAGCACCGTCGTATAAATAATACAATTTAGATCGCAATGAGTATTATAATTTCTAAAGTTACTACTATTTAATGATCTTTTGTACATTGAAATGCGCGATTGATGTTTTTGTACTACATCATTGTTAACGGTTTTATAAAAGCATAAAAAACTAAAAATAAATAAGTTACGTTAATCTAAGTTACACAGGAATGTCTAAATATCCGTGTTGCTACCATTTATATTGGTTAACAAATAGCGATATTCTAATTGAAATCAATAGGAATGCATTTGCGAAAACGAATGAAAAGTTTCACAAGAGATTTTGTATTTGACACAATGTAGGACGAAACAGCCAATTAATTGATTGACTCACCCCTGACTCACACGCATGTTATAAAACGTTACATAAATGAACGCTTTATAACCGCGGTTTCGATTTTTTGGAAGAAATAATGACAGGGTTTCGAAAATTATGGCTTTTTTTAAACTTTCTACACGCGTGTTTTTGTTCATCATTGATTTTATTACGAGCATCTGGCTCAGTGACTTATATGGATAATAAATAATAAAGATTTAATAACTTTGGTAGTTGCGAGTTGGTAACTTTTGGCACAGTTCAGCTGAAGCCATTTGGTAACTTGGGTGTAGAAGTACCCCACAATGATTTAGATACATATATCACTAGAAAAAAAAACAATACAAAGGTTTGTCCATTTCGTCCTACATTTTTTTCAACGGCCCTAATAAAGCCATCTTTCACAAAGGATACATAATAAAGGCTGAAGGAATACATTTATCCGAAGTTTTCGAAGTGGTGTATGAAGTACGGCAGGCGTCTCGTCCTGTTCACTTGTTCACACGCTGACATCACAGACTTTGTGAGTGGCCGAGGTCCGCACGAAAACACGCCGATCTTAGATACCTGGGGGTACAGAAAGTATGTTATTTTATTTTAATGACAGGCGTAATCAGAAGGTTAGAGCTTACGAGAGCTAGCTTGCCCAATCCGCGAGGTTGACACGAATAATGTGATGGTCATGTTGAATGCAGGAAAGTTAAAATGGGTACCTATAGTATTTTTCACAATCAACCTCCAAGATTAGAAAAGAAGCGTTAATCAATCAATCTGCCTAGCCACTTCCCAAATATGTTGGGTTCGGCTTCCAGTCTAACCGGATGTAGCTGAATACCAGTAGTTTACATGAAGCGACTGCTGCTATCTGACCTCCACAACCCAGTAACTGGGTAATACGATACCCCTTGGTAAGACTGGTTGTCAGACTTTCGGGTTTCTAACGAGCCGTAACGACTGTCAAATATCCAAGAATGACAGCCGGGACCAACGGCTTAACGTGCTTTCCGAGGAACGGGAGGGTCTCGGTATGTAAACATGGTCACGGATCCACGGACCAACACCGACAAGCATAGCGTAACCTGATGGATTGACTCGTGCGGCTGTTATTACTTAGCCACGAGCTCTTGTCAAGATTAGCAAAGTTGTGACAAGAAGTTTAAAAAAAAATTCTAGAGACCAAGCTTAAAAATTGATCTTACTTTGGGAGACTAATACTGAGCGAAAGAAATTAAACAAATGTACTTAATAAATTATGTTCTGTTGAGCTGCGGATCCTCTCCGCAGTATTTTATAAAGTCATCTCTTAAGGTATTTTATAAAGTGATTTAATGTCAGGTACTTACATAGCTATGTTTCTTCTGCACGAACTTGAGGAAGGAGGACATGTCAGGCCTTCCGAAGTGGTTCACCGCCTTCAAGCCGGTGAACATCGACGTGCGCGATAGACGCTGGAAGTGGTTCTCGCAGATGTACTGTAGACGAAAATATGCCGTCGAATGAGTGATATTTTCCAAATAACTGTGGTTTGAGTACCGAACAAAAAATTCAGTGAATACTTATATCTATTTATTAGTTGCTACAATGTGTTACAATGAAGATCATGATGAAGTGTTTTCAAATATCCAGTTTCGTTGTACCTGTAATTATGTTTTTTGGTGGATCCAACTGAAGAGACCTTCTGATCTTTGGGACAAGAAAGGTTAAAATTTCTCTTGATAGTAATCAATAGCTTTGTTACAGTAGGTATTGGTAAAGCCGAAAAGTCAAACGGAGTAGAAAATATAAATAGGATGGGTTTTATGGCGACCTTAATAGGTGTGGTTAAAAAGGTAGACAGCAATGGTATCAAACTTCGCTGTATAACAAGTAAGTAGTATTTAAATATGTTAAGTCTACTTACCAGCATGGTGGTTCTGAGATCGAACTTGTGGAAGAACTGCGTGATGAAGATGTGTATCTCGAGCACGTTGGTGACGTCCTTGCGCTCCACGTCGCGCAACACGTCGATGAACCACTCGAAGTGCTTGTGTGACGGACATATCCAGAGGAAGTATACCTGCGTTAGCAACAGGTATAAAATATTTATTTAATTATTAAACTTTATGCAACTAAAAATACATAAAACATAACGCATTGTTTCCTCGAAGGGTTGGGCAGAGGTGTACCTAAAAAAGTAGGTAAAGCAAGGCACGGTCAACTGAAGGTATATACTCGTACACTAAGTGCAATGTGCTGTGCTGATGCTAAGTGGTTACTATCCTAATGTTATGCCAGCCTGAATTTACCACGAAAGAAGGTTACTTTAAAGCATCTTGCACATGTATGTTCGGTTTCCAAAGTGATGAAACCCGCCCTAACATTCTTAACGTACAGAAAATGGATAGGTATTTCGTAATCACTTAATGCAGTTTACATCAAAGTGCACTTAAGGAAACTCGTATTGACACTTTGCAAGTTTTCTGGGCTATAAGGCAAACTTCAGGGATAAGAAATGTTGACGCCATGCGCCATTTAGTATATAAAAAGTTTGTTTAAGACTCATTACTTGAAATAAAAAAATGTGTTTGCGTATTTCGGTAAAGCGGCTAGGTAGGTACTACCTGAATGCTAGGCACGTATTTCGTCACGATGTATTTATGTATTACACAAAAGCCACAAATCCCTAGTTAGAGCCTGTCATCACTTTACATAAGAACTAAACAGTCTATTGTAGGTCATTGGTCAATGTTGTAAATGGTAAGCCACGCGCTGGTCACGGTAAGTCGTGAGTAAGTGTCAATCGTTCCCAATTCCAAAGAATAATTTTCTATTTATCGTAATCGTGAATTTATTCAATAAAATTATTTCATTTAATATTCATGGTTATTAGAAATAATGACATAGCTATGAAAGTTTTGAACAAAGATTTTATTGTTAAGTTAAACAATCTTACTGGCTATTTCACGGTTTTACTGTTGACAAATGGGTTTCGTTGACTGTGGAAATCAAAATTACAGAATCAATTCTAGAAATGATCATGGTTACTTTACTAAACTTCTAAGCTTCCTTAATTTTTCATGCCCTAGTTTACACATAGCCAAAATGGAAGAATTGATCAAACACGAAGAATTAGTAACAATCTTGATCTAAGAGTGCTCAATCAAAGTAACATTTACATTTTTACAGATTACGAGGTGCACATAATATGTGTACCTCGTAATCTGTGGTGCTTTTCTGGAATGATCCCACCGTGAAAATTTAGGTGAAGTGAGCGTAATGTGAACTGTCATCCCACCTTACTATATTAGGGATTGAGCTCACTTCAAACTCACTTCACCTAAGTGCTCACGGTGTGATGTTTACAGAATAGATCGGCTGTTATCAAAACAGCTATTAAAACAGCTGCAGATCTGTGTGTCTCGCTAACTTCGAAAGACAAAATTATACCGAATTAAGAAAAAGAAAAGGGAGAGAAAAAGAAAGAGAGATTGAGAAAGTAGTAATAAAATAAAAATACAATTACCAGGGGCACACTCCGAAGCGTAAATCCGAAGTATCGGCCGAATGTTCGAAAGTTTTCTACTACACTTCATTCTATTTCGTTTGGTCGGATCGGATCCGACCGAACTTCATTTTGACGTTTGGTCGGATCCGAACCGACCGAACGAAATAGAAAAAAGTGTAGTAGAAAACGTCTGAACATTCGGCCGATACTTCGAATTTACGCTTCGGAGTAGACCCCCAGAATACATTAATAATATAAACATAAATAAGAGCTCTTCTTCCTCTCTCCTACTTTGCTGTCGCTGTGCTGGACAGGGTTTGTAATTGTTTCATTAATTTTAAGCCCACCAACAGTTTTATGCAATAAAGAATTGAGAATTGAATTCAATTCGAATTAATTACCACAATAAAATACATGATTGAAGAGAGTGTTTGACACTGTTCTAGTTCTTAAAAGGTCAAAGAAAGAAGACATTGAATCAAGGTAAATTAATAAGACCTTGTGAACTTTACCTTCTTACAAGCGACTCCGGAGTACCGGTTGGTGGAGGTGCCAAACACGAGGTCGTTGAGTATGGAGGCGTAGGGCGTGACGCCGATGCCGCCGCCCACCATCACGGCCACCTCGAACTTGTACCAGTCCTGGTTGCCGCCGCCAAACGGACCCTGGATCCTGAGAGAGCGAAGAGAAATAATGGCTTTAAAACTCTTGTTGGCAATATAATGTCACTTTAAACAGTGCATCTGCCAAGGAATTATAAATAAAATATGCTTTCTCGCATACGATTTGTAATACAGCTCATACATATACAAAAGCTTAGGATGAACTCGCGGCGTTGTAATGAATAGGCCGTGGTCTTGACTACGCAGTTGAAGTTCATTTATTTTCATGGCGATAAAGTTATCTCCAATAAACACTTTTTACAAAAAATAAAACCGACTTCCAAGAAAAAAAAAAACACTACAAAGTGAAAAATAACTAAATAACTTTGATTTCGGAAGTCAGTGTCTTTGGTATTGTATTTTTGTTTTTTGCTACCGACTTCCGATATGAAAGTTATTTTTCACTTTGTAGTGTTTTTTTTTTAGAAGTCGGTTTTATTTTTCAATTTTTAGTTGTGGTACCCCCAAACAAATTCGAATACCACTACTTGCTATGGAAATTACAGTGACAGGAAGGTAGTAGAACATCATCTACATAGACTAAGCGGGAAAAATACGTATTATTGAAGTTGACTCAAAAACCACCCAAGCAAAGTTAGTAAATTTTACATGGGACGGACAACTTCGAGGTATACCCTCCCGAATAAAATAAAAATCGTTCAAATCGGACTACTCTGTAAAAAGTTATGTGTGGTCATACATAAAAAAAAATATACGCGTCGATTTGAGAACCTCCTCCTTTTTTTCGTCGGTTAAAAAGAGAAATTGTCAAGAGAACCAAGGGAATCCTAACTTCCTAACTAATACTATAAAAGCGAAAGTGAGTTCGTTTGTTTGTTACGCTTTCACGCTAAAACGGCTGAACAAATTTGGATAAAATTTGACACATGAGTAGACCATGACCTGGGTTACGACATAGGGTACTTTTATCCCGGTAGTACGTTCCCGTGGGGTATTTTCCGACCTCCACGCAGGCGAAGCCGTGGGCAAAAGCTAGTCTTTAATAAATATCAGGATGCTCTTTGTACTTTAAATGTTCGTGTGTTTGTTTGTTGGATAAATATGAACAGATTTAATTACAAGATTAATTTTAAAAGTTTGTCTTAATATACCGTATTTTAGGATGATCCTCAGTGTTATAATTGCAGGGATCGAAGTAGTTCCTGAGCTTCCACGTCCAGGGTCCCTGTGCCTTGATGTGACACGACAGGAAGTTCTCGTGGGGAGCTGACGTTAACGTGAATGAATGGAACTCTTCCTTCTTGAATGCCGTACATGACAGGCGCACCCATTGACCTAGGAGAAAGGAAATCGATTTTATTTCGTTACACCTTGTGTGGTCGTCAGTCATTTGTACAATAAATTGTCAGAAGATTTGTAAAAAAGTCAATAATAAAAGTCTTGAGGAAATTACTTTTTGACTAGAGGACATACTTAAATATGGCTCTAAATAATAATTACCTGATAAATATTTTAGATTAGGTGGCCTGTAGAACTTAATTTTGATTACATCAGAAGGTAACATCTCCGTTTCCAATACATCCAAGGCTAGGTACTTTGTGCGAAGGGACACCACCTGATAAAAAACAAACAATCAGTAGAAATATTGTATGTAGCCATCTACATCTATACATATTATAAATAAAAGTCGCTTTTCGTGTCTGTCTGCGTGACGGCGAAGTTCTTTTACATCTGGCAACGGATTTTGATGCGGTTTTCATGGCATTTAGAGAATTTATTCCGAAAGGTTTGTGTCTATATCAAGTACATTAATTAATATTAAAGTTACATATAATATAGTAAAGAAATCTCGATGTTTCGTCAAATCGTAAAAACCGAGCGAAGCAGGGGCGGGTCTCTAGTTCCTATTAAAGCTGCGGTATTTAAACTGGTCTGGCTAACTAAAATTAAAGACTGGAATACTGAATAAGGGCTTGTATCAAAGTTTTCGGATTCTAATTTCCACCAGATACCTAATATTTTAAATTGGAACCGAATTTTAAATTACCGGCCATATAAGTTATCCAGCCGTGGTGGAACCACCAATGTCCTTACCTTATTCAGTGTATAAATTACGGTAGGTCCTTGGAAGAAGATCCAGACCCTGGGCGCTCCGGTCAACCTGGCCATACCATGCACAAGACACAACGCACAGAGATGCACATGCAGAGGGTGCGCGCGCCAGAACCACGGGCACGGGTCATAAAACACTTTTTCATTATCTTCCTTACCTTATCTAGAGTATAAATAACGGCAGGTCCTAAGAAGAAGATCCAGAACCTAGGGGCCCCGGTCAGCCTGGCCAGTCCATGCACGAGACACAGCGCGTAAAGGAGGACGTGTAGGGAGTGCGCGCGCCAGAACCACGGGTACGCGCGCTTGCGGATCACCGGGTGAGCGAACACGAAGATTATGCACATTATCACGAAGAGGAGCACGCCGGTTACACCTGAGAACAAATAACTATAAATGAAAAATTAAACTTGCATGGTGGTTTTTACAGAACAGTCAACAAACGAATAGTGATTCATATGGTATGGTATGGTTTACATGATGTTCAGACTGGTCAAAATCACACGTCGTACATCAAAAACCATCGTAACTCCCTTATTGAAGAATATCCTATCGCGGAATCACTGAAATGACAATATTGGTCGCAAATAGTCGTAATAATGAGTGTGGGGGGGGGGGGGGTTCAATATAATATGAAACTTGTTAAATACTCTATTAATTTTAATAAAACAATAAATATTTGGTGATGTTGGAAGGTCCTACACTTAAAATAATGAGAGGTAAAGTTATCATTAAGAATCTGTCCGTACCTGTAACAGTCTGGAATACCCAGTACGTGATGCCAGGTCTGAAGTCCGAAGTAAAGTGAACCTCCTTAGTGAGACAGCGTAAATTCTCGACCGGCTGCGTTGAAACGTGGTAGAAGTTCACCATATGGCCGGCCGTGTGTAGTAGGGAGAAGAATAGTGCGGTGCAGGCCACGATCTTGTGGAACTGGATGCTGGAGTCTAGTGGGATATATTGTTGGATGCTGAACTCCTGCAATAAGTGTTACACATAAGTAAGTTCTGCGGTAAAATCATTAATTAATGTTTCCTAACTACAATCCTAAGGTATAATGACAGACTGCAAGGAATGTTATCTGATCAGGTATCTACAAAAACAAAGAAGTTTCGTATCGGTTTCCTCTATAGACTAACAAAATTACAATGATTGATTTGAGTGTACATTCTGCGGTAAGATAATGGGAATGTTATCCGCTCAAGTAAAAACTCTGTTTTTGAAAACAGACACAGCATAGTCCTTTCGGAAGATTCATGAGTCATTGTTTGTCACACAAGCATTTGGATTTTAATTTCAACTTGTTAAAGAAAGATGAATACTTACTTTTAATTTCGTCAACAGATTTCTCGACATGGTCAACAACAACAAACTGTAGCAGAAAGATAAAGAAGCAGCGGACCCCCTGGTGATGGCGATACCAACGCCCATGATATGCCGCAAGTCCAGGTGTTCCGACATGAAGGAGTAGTGCGCGAATCTTTCCACGAACAGTCCGATGGTCACCACGTAAAAGACGAAGAGGTAGAAAATGTTCTGTCTGTTCTCTTCCAAGAAAGTTGTGAGGTAGTCCCATTTTAGTAGGATGCAGTGCCTGAAGATGACAAAAATAGCGTTACTAAAAAAGTTTTGACCATAGAACATACGATTAGATGAGGACAGTTTGGAATGTTTATAATTACGAAGCGTAATTTGGTATTGATATCAGTATCTATGCGGGCGGCTCAGGCGGCTAAAATGGAAATCGGCAGACCAAAGACAATGTGGGTGGATTATGTGAATATTATTATGGTTACGAAAGAAGTCAAGGATAAGAGCAGGATTATGACAATAGCTATATACATAATATCTCTGAGCTAATTTAAGGGCCACTGGAGTTAGGATAAATATTTGAATCTGTCGACCTTGAAATTATTAACTGTAGATGAGGTTTTCTCGTTTGTGATCGTGCATTTTGAGACATATTTAACATACCTGGACTGCTCCATAGAAGGTTCGATGTGGAAGCTGGTCATCCTCGCAACGTTGGTAGAAGTATCGAGGAAGTTTTGTTTGGCACCCTTGCAGTCCAAACCAATGGCTACGAATTCACCTTTGTATTCCTTCATCATTACTTTGAAGTCTGAATACGTTAGGTGATCTTTGTGTTGGAGACCGGCATCCTAAAACACAAAATAACCATTATTTTATTGTCATCCTGCACTACTCCCAAAATATTATTTTCATATTCGTAATTTTTCTTTGAGTGCCAGTTCCGAAAATGCGTATTATAACGCTATGTTTTGCATCGGTCATGAAATACAAAACTACAATACTTTGACCCACGTTTTGAAACACAATTTTTTATTAACTGGTGTTCGTGGCACTCTTGGGACTAGGCTGGTCTTGAAAGATTAAGTACAACTGTAAAAGGAGGAATCTCAATGTTTACTTCGAAAACTTTTAAAGATACAATTTTTGATACTTACAGAAAACATTCCATCAATAAGTTCAGTCACATGCTCGTCTCTTAACGACGTGGTCCTGGCGATCTCGACGAGTGAACGCAGCATCTCGCTGAGCTCACCCTTGTCGATGACGCCGTTACGGTCGTCGTCGCACATGTCGAAGATGATGCGCAGCTTGTCTTCTGTCGCGCCTCGGGAAAATAGGACTACCGTGTCCAAAAATTCCTGGAAGAAATAAACTATTGAGGAACTAAAAAAAGAGCCTTCCTTATAGAGCGCAAAAATACATATTAACAACAAAACAAATTTTGTTTTGTTGTAAAGCGTCTTGGTCATTCAAACCTGTGAGTCTGTGATGTGCAAGGCCCGGGTACAGTAAATGTTTCTGTACACACAGCGGCGGAGGGCCATTGAGAATCAATGAAGCTGTGTTTCAAACTGTTGTAGTCCTTGAAAAATATGAGCGCATCTTATGGGACTTTTAAGGACATACATATAAGGTTTAAATTACTACGATTGGCGTGTGCTCATAAAATACTAGTTGATATCGAATGTCGCGAATGTACCTGGAAAGAGATCCTGCCATCTCCGTCTTTGTCGACAATGTTAAACATTTTTTTCACGAACACAGCATCTGCTTTCATTCCAAGAGCGCTGGCGAATTCGCTCTTTGATAGTGAGGTCCGCATTACAATTGACTGAAACAGTAATTTTATCAATATTTTTTATCTCTTCCAAAATCATAAAAGAAACTATTTATATTAGTGGATCCCTTACTTCAGGATCGGCATCTTCATTTTTCCGGTGTCTTTTCTCACCGGGTGCTAATCCAAATGTGATGGCGTAAGCTTCTCTGAAGAAATGTTCCAATTTACGTTGACGACGTTCTCTTGTTTCTGCTGTAGCCAGAATTTGTTCACGATGACCCTGTGAGTATTTGAACATTTATAGAAAATACAAAACTCCGAACATAATGCTAGCATGCCAATAAGTGACATAGTTATTGTCGAGTAGCAAAACTGTTTGTGTTTCCAGTCTTGCAAATGGAATTTACCTGAACTTCTTATTATAAGATTGTAAATCCTCTCATAACATGAAAGTCTATGTGAATGTAAACATGTTATGTCTTACCTGAGTCAGATTGAGGGCTTTCTTATGGTTTGCCAAGAAAGTGTCCAGTTTGACTAAAAACTTGCGTCGAGAAGCAGCGGAATCCATTTCTAGAACAAGATCGTGTTCCCGCGGTGCACGGATCAAGACTAGAGGACGCTTGTTTGTTCTGCTTTCCTGAAACACGGCGGTTTAAAAGTATTTTCAAATACTACGTAAAATGTATTATTATTGCGTTTTATTCAATAGGTTTTCAAGCAAAATTCTATTAATACAAAACAATAGAATTTGAACTTAGGAGTCCCACAAGGCAGTGTTTTGTGACCATTGAAATGCATTATTTACATTACGCATAAAATTAAACCTATAAATACAGAAAAATGTGCATGGAAAATTATATTTACCTGACTTTCAAGAACCGTGAGTTGATCTGTGTGATCCAGTGGAAGTGTTCGTAGTTTGTCTCCTTTGCGGTCAGTCACGTGAAGTGCAGGTTCTGGTCCCAAACGCAACTTCACCAGACGTTTGTGTGACGCATGCACCCATTCACGACAAACCATTTTGTCTACCGAACCTACAAAAGAAATAGACTTAATTTAGTTTAAGCTTTGGGTCATTTCTGGGACACCCTAGGTCATTGCTGGAAATTAGGTTGGGTCATAATTTTCTGAGGGTTAAGTTGGGTCATTTTTGGAAATATTTTGGGTCATTTCTGGGGGCACAGTAATAGTTGCACCATACCCGGTTAAAAATCGCTCGACACTCGCATGACAGTTTACTTTTTGTCAAAAATATTGATTGCACGATTTGCATTGTTATGTTAATTACCCCACCCATATATTAGGATATACATGAGAAAGACAAGTTGACAAACCTTTATATTGTGCATTCTTCAGATGCTCTTGTTGAATCTTGAGTTTCCTTCGGCGACTGTTCTGTAACTTCACCACTCCATACCCTGCGCCAGCGCAAAGTATGGGAACGAACGCTAGTATCAGGCAAGTGTAGATGTATGCGAATTCGTTGCCCTGAAACAACGGAAACATTGCTTAGTAATGATGATAAAAGTGTTTTGTGAAGGGGGAAATTGTTGGGGCACAACGAAGTTGGAATGGTTACCGCCAAATAGAAAACGAAGCGGGCGGTGGAGTCAACGGTCAAGTGGTTGCAAGCAGCCTAGACTAGATCGTAAAATAAAATAATATATGGGCGAGGTGTTTGCCCAGCAGTGGACGTGATACGACTGATATGATGATGATGAGGAAGAATAACATGATCAGGTATATAATTGCAAAAAATTTTGTGAGTGGTACGCCTGTTCGAAAACACGTTGAATCTAAAACCGCTATATCAATTGACGTTGTCGCGAACACGCTGATGCGAAAATGTTTTTGATGATACGCTAGTACGAAATAATAATTTGCGTCTGCCGCGAACTCAAAACAGTGTGGAAGAATGGCACCCGCGCCGGCGGCGGCGATGGAATTGTTTAGTGGACAATAGAAAACTTGGGTTGTACGGCTGTATACAAAAGCTCATTGACGAACAGAATACAACCATCTATAAAATTTAGAGAATTTCGGTTAATATCCGCCAGTGCCATGCTTCCACGCTGTTTTGAGTTCGCGGAAGACGCGAATTATTATTTGGTAGTAGCGTAACCTCAGACTATAAAGTAACATTCATAAAGTTTTTCGCATCAGCGTGCGTTGCAACAACGTCATTCGAATCTTCATATCACTCCCAAGCATCAACTGTTTCAGCTAATGAATTTAAATCTAAGCCACAGGAGCAGTATTGTTTAATTAATATGCTATAAATCAGGGGCGTAGCCTTCATACAACCCGATTCCTATTGGCTTCCCTTCGAAACAACTACTCTTCTTAATGTCCACTATTGCCAAATAATGGACAATAATATGGTACACCTGTGTGTGTAACTGTGTATCACATCACATTACATAATTACATATAATACCAGTTTACATCATAAGATTAAAAACCTACAATTTTGTCTGAGTTTATGAGGACTGAACAAATTTTTCTTCGGCTTCCCTCTAATGATAATTGTAGCTGCGCCACTGTATATATACTCTACACGGTATTTACCTCAAAGTAGTCGTATCCTCTGAGGTACTTGCAGGGCGGCAGTTTGGACGCGTTGAGCTGGTAGGGCTGCGGACACGGGTCGCCGGCGCGCCAGTGGAACACGTCACGCTGTAAGTCTCGAGGTCCTAAAGATGTACTGTTCACTATGATGTCCCACATTGTGATCTGACGCAGCTCGGCGATCTCGTCTTTTGTAAAGATTCTAGAAAAGAAAAAAGCTTTTGTTTTTACCGCTTTCTGTCATTGCTTTTTTGAATGATGGTTCCTCAGTGTTGAATTTCAAAGGTTTCCGAAAGATAGAGCTAGAGCTAGAGATAGGAGTTTAATTTATAGAGATATTTTAGACTAAGTTCCAATGTTGAAATCAGGCGTTTATACAATGTGTAACAAAAACCCTGTCCAATCCGAAAAGGGAGCATAGGTACTGCAATAACATTACTAAAAAGTAATAAACACTCTTATTATTATTGAAAATACAAAAGTTATTGCTATTTAAAATTCACGTTTTTAGTACCAACATTATCCAGATTCCGTTAAAAATTAAGAAATTTTCAACACGGGTCATTATGAATTGTAGACACCCGCTAAATGACGGCGACGGGCGCCCGCGCCGCATGTAATAAATAACCCGGTATAAATCCCCATTGAAAAATGGGGGGTGTTTTTATCTTTTTTCCTGAAAATTCCCACATAAATAGACTCTCAGTACGATACTAAACAACATTACATGTTGTATAATAATAACCAATTGAAATAAGAGATCGTTTGATATGGACTTACCCGTTCTGTTCATTTTCAAACCAAAATCTATCGGCGTCTCGTATCCTGGTAAACTGATCTATAATGATGGCTCTGAACAGGTCTCCAGGATGACCAGTAGATTCCAACATGCCGCCTGAAATTAAACAAGAATTTAGTTTCCTTTACTCATACAATATTTCATTAAATTCACTATTCTTCTTTCTTGAACTTACCGATATAGACATCTATGTTATCCAGTCTTCCATTGTAAGCTTGAATCAACTTTTGCAAGAGATCTGGGTTTTCCTCAAATAGGTCAGGGTTGATTTCGTTGAAAGTTTTTAATTTCTTCAGTCCAAAATATTCTCTGAAATTAATTATTTTTTTATACTGAAATGTCTTCAAAATGTCAAGATAACTATTAAGTCATGCTTTATGATCATACATTGAGTGGGCCATTTGATTCCAAGAGGGCTTTGGTTTATATGGTCCACTTCTGGGGTCCAATGATAGGTTTGTTACTGTGGTCTTTAAAACATTGTAGCTTTTTATAACATAGAATACATCGATAACTAGTCGAGGTAAAACACGATTGCTTTTTTTACCTGGCAGTATTATAGTCAGGTAGTCCGTTATCTCTTCCTCGCATGATATTTAGAGCACCAAGATCTCTTCGTGAGAACTCCATGGGTCCAAACAAGTTGTCTCGAACATCGGAGCAGAGCAACGCATCTTCTCGCTCCGACATCTGTGACGCCATTCCTAGGAGGACTTCTTCGATTGGAACTTGAGACATCACATCCTGAAAACATTGTATGACATAGTTTTAGATAAATTTTCTAGTTTAAGTACTTGTTCAATCAGTTTGGATAGACAATACCCATAGATTAAAAAAGTGCGTGTCGGATCTTGCACAATGAAGTGTTCCGTAGTTGGGATGAACTTATTCCAAGAACAAAGTTAACATTGTAGTTGAAAAATACATTTATATTCTCATTCCAACTGCAAATGTAAGTTTGTCCGCACAATATTGAGCGATTTACCATGTTATTCTATTTTCGTTACAGGTCCGTGTTTGAGTCACAGAAATTCATATGTCTACCAAACATCTTAAGCGGTCCATTACTTTCGGAGCAAAATGGCTGTGACAGACAGACACACGAGTGACCCTATAAGGGTTCCGTTTTTCATTCGGATTTACGGAACCCTAAAAACGGAACAGAACTGGAAATGCTAGATAAAACTGGAACTTATGCGGAGGTGGTAAAACGGCCCTTTAATCTGTTTTAAGCTTGTTAAGAATGGTTAAGAGTGTTATGAGGATTTCGGAAGAATGCTTGACCAACATCAACACACTAGATCATGGAAAAGAGGAAACAGCTGATGAAACAGATGACATTACAAGCAAACTATGGTAATCTGAGAATCTGGTTGATTAGGTTAAGTTACTTTTCCTATTTCACTAAAACAACTTTTTACTCACATTTCCATCCCACCAAGTCTGGCACAGTCTGATCGCGTCGTGTCCTCCGGGCGCCCGGCCGTATTTACAGTGTCTGTCTCTCAATAATATGGCGGGCGGTACCAGCGTGTGTCCGAAGCGGAAGGCTGCTACGGCAAAGGAGTGCGTGACGCCGGGCGCTATGTCTGCGCGGTATCCTTTGTACGGCGGTAAGGGTACACCCAGGAAAGCTGGTACGTACTCGTTGAGGATTATGTTCTGGAAAATACATATAAATTGGTTAATTTCGTTTGATGAAGTACTTGACGGTAGACAGCTGTAGACAGCTGTATTTGGGCTATCAGTAATTGGCAGAAAGTAAAAGGGACAAGTTACTCATTATTACTCATGAGCGTTCTCACGCTGGTTAGTTTATACAGGCGACCATACAAAGTATATCGATTTCTGTACGGCCACCAGTGGCGAAAGCACCATATAACACGAGTCCTACCGGCTTACCTTCGGAGGTACTCATGAGCAAATGTACAGCTATTGGAAAATGGCACAGTCAACTGTTGCCAAAAAAGTTAAAACCGGCTTTGCTTCGGCTTCTCTCTTACAAAAATTGACACGTCGCCGCTGACGGCCACTATCCTCTATTTACTACTACACTTAATTTGGACCAGTAATATATCAAAATGTCATCAATATTAATTACTACGCATTCGCCAAGTTGTCAGCTTCTTCTTCTACTTCAGACATACACTACTTCATCACCGGTAAGATAGAAGTCGCTTTTTATGAGAGATCTGCATTATGTTCAGCTGTAGTCTTCATATTCACCTGTAAGCTAGCGATAACAATCCTCCTAGCTCGCTGGAACAGCTGCTCGTCGCTCCACTCAGGATGCTGTCGATGCACGCGAGCTGCTACCACGTTGTGCCAGCGGAGAAGTAGCATACCGAACGTTACCATCGCTGGGTTCTGGTTTGTACGCGGATCTCCCAATACTAGGAAAAATCGAACGAAATTAGGAATTAGAATACAGTAGTTTGATTTGGTTTCCAGTAAGGTAAACCCTTTGTTACACGGCAGGTTGTAAGCACAGTTGTAACAGTAGTTTTTATGATGGAAGGCTATACATAGACCGAGACCGTACACACACTACACGCAGCGCGCATACTATGTCTACATGTATTTGATCAGATAATAAAGTACTTCCCAAAACGAAATCAATACAACCTCTGAATAAACCTTAGGCCCGCTTGTACCACAGTTAAGTTTAGCGCTGACCGAAATTAAAACATCGTTCTGTTTCTGACAATTGTTTGAAGTTGACAAAGAGTGCTGTTTTAAATATGTTTAGCGCATTTAGTGATTTATAGCGCAAGCGGGCATTAATGGTCTAGTTATAAATAAAACTTACAGAATAGTCTTTCAGGACTGAGCATCCTCATATAGTGCGGCACCGGGTTGTTGAAGAGAGGTACTCGCTTCGTGTTGCGCAGGGGCATGCCTCCTTCGCTTGCCAGGCTTCCGTTCTGTACGCGCAATGTTACAAAGTTAGCCATAATGTAGCTTGAGGGCAGTTGTATTTGAATTTATTGCACATTGTTTTGTGCGGATAATGCGAACATTTAGTAAGCCAAGGCAAAAGTTTTGCGATCTTGTTTGGGCATTACATTAAATTAAATTGAAATTATTAAAATTTTAGGCAATCAATCTCCATGCTGGACTGGATTTCTACACTGAAGCAGTAATTATACATTTTTTTTTATTAAATAGGAAAATGGGAAGTAAGGCTTGTTTTAAAATGTGCAAATTGGATTCTTTTAGTTGACAAAAAAATAGAGAAGTAGATTGTTAGATAGATAGAATACTCTTTATTGTACACCATAAAAATTACAGATATAAATATTGTTGTTGTATAAATGTTGTTGTGATTGTTTCGCTATTTTAACCTAATTCTCATACTCTTGACCAAGGATAAATAAATTAAGAACGCTAATTAATCAATGAAGCTTAAAATGTGTACAGAGAACGTATTACATACATGATTTACGTGACCTTTGGCACATAGACCTAGCCCGCTGTTAAATGAAGAAACATGACTGATCGCTTGTTTCAATTATATTGTGCAAGAAGATAAATTATTCGGTGTTTTAAAGTTTGAATTCATAGATATATATGAGGATATATCTATATGATGATAAATAATAAATACATAAATGAATGTAAACGCATTGCAGCTGATTTGATTGACTGACGAAGAGAGATCCTTGATTTTGTTGCCAAGCTATGCAAATGATCGATAGGTTTTCAGTGCCAACACCACATTGAATATGCACAAATCGCCATAAATTTTATTTAAATCCATGATAACTTATATCACCCTCACACTTCTGTTTACTTCTTTAAGAATCAGAATCAAGCTGCTTACCTACAATCGTTTATGTTGTTGTCAGGAGACAAGGCTGTTTCGTGTAAAATTTCTACTTTTATATCTGTAATATTTACGGTGTACATAATAAAGAGTATTCTATCTATCTAGCGATTCATTAGCTATATTATATCGATCTATGAGGTATGTAACTCATGTTACAAAGAATGTATACGGGCTGATAATGTGAAAGTTGAAGTTGTAAATATGTAGATGAGAGCAAATGCAAATGCAATGGTAGCATATGTAGTTATAGGAAAGTACGTAAAGAGGCAGGCGTGGCTGCTGGTGGCACCTGAAATGACCTCATTGCATTCACCCACGCCTCGCTGGTACTGTACACGAAGCTGCCGTCGATCCACGCAGTTATTTGGTTTATCTGCAACAACAAATAAAATGTCATATTCACGTCATGCCATATTCAGGGTCGAGCGCAGAATGTTTGCATTTTTCAAATTGATTGAGTCGTGTCTAAGCAGCTAATACATATTATTTTGTATCAAGTAATTAGGCCAAATATCTTTACTTTATCAGCCATATGTTCTGTTCGACATACAGATTATTAAAGTTATTTTAATTCATTGATGTTCAGAGGTATATATTGACATATTTATGTGCTAGTGCGCATGCCTAGACCCTCTCAATAGTATGATGTCTTATACTTAAAATTCCAGCATTCATTTAAAGTGTAGTACAAAGAATTGATAGGTGAATAATGCAACAGGTATGGGGTTACTGCTAATTTATTCATTGATACATTTTATGGTTCAACTCAAATAGCTCTCGATTCTAACCAGGCTTATTTTGTAAGCTAATGTCAACGGGATATCATGCAATCTCTACCGAATTAGATGTTTGTGATCACTTGTGTATAGCTGATCAAACTGGCTGCAATTAAACGCCAATTAACATTCCTATTGCGGCTTGTAGATTTAAGGTAAGGTTCGCTCGTAGGGACATATTTGTAGGCTGCCGTTGCATTCATGTGATGGGTGTATCTGGGTTATACTACCATTAAGTTTTATTGCCTGGAATTCGGCCTTCGATGAGCACGGTCCGTCGGAGGTTAGGTCGAGTTTACATTACACGAAAAATATGTGATTTCGTAATAAGAATTTGTTATGCAAACAGTGTAAATGTTTGATTTGAAAACAATGCCTGGAATCGATGAGCTTAGTGTTTGTATGCAAATAAACGAGTCATCGCAGTGTTGTCTTAACTTATTTTCTGCATTTTTAATAAAACCAACACTACTGAGCATTTCTTTTTTCATTTATTTTTATTATTATGATGAATAAATTATAAAAAGGCAATCTCTTTGAATAATTTATACAAAGCACTGGTAATCGATAATATTCGATGACTTTAGTAAAGTTGAAAGCTTGAACGAAACTCGTCATGTGTAGGTGGACGTACTTTAACGTAACGATGATATACTATCGATTACCACTGAATACTAATGGCATAACTGAACATACTGACATCATGATTTCGGTACATTTGGACAGGTTCTATGTGGTCATCGCCTTGTAACTATTGAATCCACTTAACTGTTATTCTTATATTACCTACTCGTGGTTAAATAACTAAAACGAGCCTCTCGTCGACGAAAATTTCATGAAACTGATATCAAACACTTCATTCCTGTCAATGTTCATTTTTATCTCATTCCACGTTCACACGACACCGACTAAATTACATAGGAATTAACGTTCATTTACTTTTTTTTTTTAATTTTTCGATCGTTCGGCAGGCTAGTGAAAGATTAAATCAAATCAAACTTCGTTGGATTCGTTCACTATTGAATTCATTTTACACTCTTAATCTATTTAGTGTTCAGACGTTTCACCTCGAGTGAAAGATGCCGAATGAAAGACAAAAATGAACAAAAGCGAAGCTTCCAAAATCTGCTGTAGGTACATCATTCATGAGTATTTTTGCAGGCAATACATGTGAATGATAAAAATGATCAAGATGCATCAATAAATAATATAGAGGCAATTCACAGTGTGGGGCAACGTTAAAAAAAAACTGATCTAGCTATAATTGGAACTACATACTTTAAATGCTGTCATGACACAAATTACTTAATCAGAGATCCTAAAAAGGCAGACCGTCACTCATTACACCTAACGTATACATAGGTACTTAGTGGGTACATAAGTATACACCGCCAGAAGCTTAATTTAAATGTTTAAGACACTCAACTCCGCACATTTCAGTTAATCTGTATTGGCACACTGTGTGGTAGGTTCAAGTTAAGGCTTTGATAATACCTGCCCGTGGCTCGTGGCTAAGTAATAACAGCCGCACAGACCAACCGCGGCAAGCATAGCTTACGCTTGCCGCGATCGGTCCGTGGATGGGTGACCATTTTTACATACCGAGACACTCCCGTGCCTCGGTAAGCACGTTAAGCCGTTGGTCCCGGCTGTCATTCTTGGATCTTTGAAAGTCGTTACAGGTCGTCAGAAGCCCGAAAGTCTGACAACCAGTCTTACCAAGAGATATCGTATTACCCAGTAACTGGGTTGTGGAGGTCAGATAGGCAGTCACTCCATGTAATAACTGGTATTCAGCTGCATCCGGTTAGACTGGAAGCTGACCCAACATAGTTGGGAAAAGGCTAGGCAGATGATAAGATTCTAAGCATCTAAGATAATCTCAAGGTATAAGTAGTGTACATTACCTGTTCTCTCGGAGTGTTAGGACTCTGTCCAGTGTTGCGGTCGTATGCTGCTCTGAGGAACGGCATGTATTTAGCCCCGTTGCACTCAGGGTCGTACATGTGGTCGCATTTGTCCACTGGTATGCGATGGTGCTCGATAGGACAGCCGGACTCGGACGCCATCACGATCTCACCAGTAACGACCTGGCCTGAAATAAGTAATCTGATTAAACAAAAATGAATGCAATGTGCTTGTTACATATCTGTGTAAAAGTATTACGCAGTCTCGCTATTAAGAGCTTTTGGATCGCACAGTACCTACGTACATCACATTTCATCTACAGTTTGGATCGGATAATTGGATCGCATTCTGTGTGCTGAAGCTCTAATTCCTGATTGAAACGATGTTAGTATGGTCTAGAATTGTAAAAAAATCATTTTTTGGTTCATGAATTTGAAAAAAAAATTATAATATAATTTCGTAAGATTTGCACTTATTACTTTTCATGCTGTCTGAAAATTGTGAGCTGTTTTCGTATGTATGTATATCTTACCAAAGAACGCCAGCAACGCAGTCCTGTTGGCCAGTGAAGGCAGTCCATCTTGTCCTCTCATGAAGAGTTTGGATAACGTCCTTGCGCCAGGCCGGTCGACGCCTGCCATCATGTACACCCCATCAGCGTATGACGCCGGCGTCTTGCGCGTGAGACGGCTACCTGTGAATAAGGGAGTGTGTAATTGATGTTGTAAATGACATAAGGACGCAAGATTTGAAATAAATGTGTGGGTACACAAACGACTGCAGGAATGATTGCCTCCACACAGCACTTCGGCCATGGGCACCTACTGCTTGGCCCAGCTTATTATTGGCTAAGTTAGGTTGGTTAAATATTTTTATTCATTACGATAACAGGAGCGCAGTTCCTTCTCGACAGACTGACTGTACTAACTATGACGCGTGTGAGAAGATCGCATATTGACTATCTGTCAATATGCGCCGTGATCCTAAAATTGAATACCTATGTATTAAATAGAGTAATTCTGATCTAGAAAGACAGAAACCTAAGCACTAAATAATAAGTATATTCATGTACTATCGGCAAAACTTAAGCATGCTCTGTTTATAAAATATTTCTGTGTAAGCGCAGCTAGTGATAGACCACACCCCTTCCTGGTTTCGCCTAATTAGAGACAATGTGCATTTGTGTGAGTACAGGGCGTGACGCATGCATCGGGTGATCGAGTCGTGAGCCGTGCTAGGCGATTATCGCCTTTAAAGGTGAGCATGAGGAAATTTGGCCGATAGTACAATCAAGAAAGTAGGAAAATGATACCGGAATATTAATAGTGATGTGAGACTGGTAGTATAAATTTTATTTTACTACCGTAGTTACTCGTAATTACGGTCATTAAAAGTATTTAATACATGTGAGTAATAAAATAATAATCATTAACAAAGATAACCGACGTTGCGTGTTGCGCACACCTATCTACAAGCTTTTAGAGACAAAAGTGTTGTGTGTTAAAGTTAAAACTTAATCTCTTAATCTAAATCTTGTTGTGACCACATTAAACTAAACATTTGGGTATTTCACTCGCGCGTGTTAAATATTTTCGATTAAAAACTAAGTCTGTCGAAACGAAAGTTGTTCACAATATATAATAATTTTAAACATTTGGTGGACATTAATTTATTTAAGAGCTTTGATAGAGCAAAAACACGAGTTGTCGTAGCTATCGAAAAAGGCAGTGCCCAATATGTTTGCGTGTAGTGTTCGAGTTGCACTCATGAGTTATTTATTGCGTGTGTAATTGTAATTACATTTTAGATTAACATGGAACAGTATGCTACTGGTAGATAAACACGAATGTTATTTGTTCAATTGCTAAAATTGATGGTTACATTAAAACAACTGGAGATTACTTGGAAAGTTACAGCGGCACGGGGCGGTTTCAGTTAAACTCCATAATTGGACAGACTCATAGCTACCAGAAGTGAATGTAGCCGTTCACTCTCGTAAAATCAAAGCTCTCGGAGAATGCTCATTATTGGGTAATATCCTCTCTGTTTTATTCCTGTCAACATACACTCTAGATCTCGCCTTAGCATTGTACTTGAACACAATTTATCGATTATATCACAAATGTTTCTCAATTTATGGTTGGTTTAAGATTTAATCTGGAAAGGACAAGTATTATCTATAACTACTTATTTAGTTACTTATTTTTAACTGTAGATAATGTCGGCCATATTATGATACTGATTTCAAAAAATTATCCGCTATATTCCGTATTTTAACGTGTGCAATATTATAGATAAAAAAAAACCTCAATTAGAGCTTTGCGTTTCTAGTCTATTGATGTAAAATCATCTCCAAAATGCAACGAAAAGAATTTGCATATTTTGCCCGCAAATCATAAAAAACTTATTTTCATATTCGATAGTACTTTAATGTAAGCATTGAAATATAAGCATGTATATAAGTGCCGTTAGACGATTGCTGACAGAAATCGAGCAAACATGTTCAATGTAATTGGAGCATACAATGGAAAGTGACAGGAGAGAACTCTAAAACTACAAATATGGTTATACCATGGTGTAGTTACTAGCAATTTCCATATATGAATATATGCGTGATGACCTCATTCATATTATAATAAAATAAATGTAGCATGGTTTCCGGAGATACATACAACGTCTTCATTGACATTTACCGCGTATTTCCTTATTTTAATTGCGTCAATTGCATTTTTTACATATTTGTTAATCTAATCACATTCTCTCATATTTTAAGAGGATGATTTATTACTGATGCTAGGTCCTACATTACTTACCTAATTATGAAAAGAAAAGTACTTTTGGGTTATGGTACCTACTTCAATAAGTATTTATAATGTTAGATGCATGTCGCTCAGCCAGTAGAAATATTTATTTATATTCTGAAGTCAATATATTTTCACATTTTCGAATCGGTTATGGGTTGCATTAATCATTCTGTATAGTATAATGTTTATTGCCTTTCGATAGTCGTTTGTATCACATTACGGTTCAGATCAATACTGTTATTCGCGACAAATAAGGAAGAACTACTACATTACAGTTTCAAATTCAGTTCTTTCGCGTATAGGTAGTTTTTTTATCTCACCAAGCAACACGAACTTTACTTATGTTAACCATGTGTACAAACACGCTGTGAATGTGTGCATTAAGACGAGTAGCGTCGGCATATAACAAACGCACACACACACTTTCGACTTCGCCATTGTCTCGGACGGTACCGAGAGCTCCCGCGCTTACACACACATTCACAGCATGTGTGTACGCTTGGTAACCATATGCAAAGCGCGTGTCACTTCGTGAGATAAAAATACTACATCATCGTACAGTAGCTGGGCGTTAATATAGCATATCCAGTTAAAAAAAACATAACACATAACATAACATCACGCCTGCAATGCCTGAAGGCTTAGGCAGAGGTGTAACTGTAGTACACCCACATTGTGCCAGTTATGTTTATGTTCCATGTGAGAGCGAGCGAGACTATCAACCGGGCACAAATCCAGACTCCGGGGTGTTACTGTGAAATTTCTGATGGAAAAACCCAATAACACTGCTCGACCTGGGGATCGAACCCAAAACCTCATGCTCAGCAGTAGCGCTTGCGGCCAGTAGTTTTAGAAACAGTTCGGCTTTTTAAAGCGTCGTCGCCTGTCAATCCTACTAGTACAGTCTTTGTCTAAAGCTTGATCTCAGTTTAAACTTAATGTATCAGATTTACGACCAACTTTATCATTATTACAAGCCACTAAGCTTGCTATTTACTTAAAATCAAAAATAATTGGTAGGCACATGATATTTAAATTAATGGTAAAAATTAAGTTAAAATTGGCCAAAATCAAGTGTGTCTTGTTCGGCAGGTCATTGAAAACGACAGTTTTTATCTTTGCTCCGATTTATTGACGTGTGCTGTCTTTCTGATTTACCTTTACGGCAGGGCTACTTGGTAGGTAGCAATTAATAAATAAATTTTAGTCTCTCACATATTTTAACATAAATTATATGGTCGGTCACGATTTGAACTGTAAAATAATTACGTCTGTCGTATTTTTTGTTTCGTACAATATTTTGGGGATAAATGTTTCCATAAAAACATTTGATGCCAACCAGGAAAAATGCTTTAAGCAATGACAAAAAAGTAGCAAAATAAGCCAATAAATAATGTTGATAATGTTAAGGTTACCTACTTTTTTATTTATTTAGTTATTACTTAAAAATTACAATTCAGACGCAGGAAAATATGTACCTAAATAATCATAAATATTTTTGAAAGATTGATTAAAAACACAGCTGACGAGCTAATCAGAAACTTTCACGTTACGTCATTGAAATAAAGTTAGTTGCTTTGCATCAATAAGAGCTTACAAAATGTCAACACGAATTTTATTAATATGTACTAATCAACGTTTATTGACAAGACATTACGATCAGATGAGGCGTGAAATTAATTAGAACAAAATTACTATGTGCATGTTAATCTTAATTAATTAGAGGTTTGATAAATTCTTGTTAGATTACGGATCTAGTTAGGCGGATATTGATACGAGTACCTAACTACATTACACGTATAAATTGTAAATATTACAATCTAATGAAATCGAGAGGCATCGTGGGACACCCGATTGGAACGAAGTTCCTTTCACTGCATAAAATAACAGGCATAATGAAGTAACAACGTTTGAAACTAACTAAATAAAAAATAAAAAAGTAGGAATCGTGGCGGTCAAAATGTTACACTTTTTTCTTTTCGGTCTAGATCTCATTCGCAAAGTGTGTAGTAATGTAGTATAAAATGCAATATGGAACTGCGTCCCAAAAATCGAACGACTTTATCATTTTTAAACAAACTGAACCATAGTACTAGATCTGGTTAGATACTATAATCTTTATTGGACACCATATAATTTACAATTGGAAACTTAGAAAGTTACAAAACAATGGGCGGTCTAGTTCTTTATGAAGTACATAATTAGCTAGGTAGGTACATAATCAATATCTACTAAAGATCTTACAAATATCTGTGTCCCGATGTTTTTTGTGGCTACCGAAAAAATACTATAAATTTTTGAATTTTTCCCATGGGGGTAGGCAGAAGCTACAGAAAGTCACCTGTCCCTGTGACCCTAACATACTCCTTTTGCTTCGATAAACTCTAGATATTATGCAATGCATTGAATTTTTAACAATTTAAAACTGTGGGAACGCAGTTGAAATCTGTGAGCTAGATCTGGGTGATATACGTCTTAAAACGATGTATTTAACTGGGTAATATCAATGCTCATCACCAAATCTGTAAGTTTTTGTTACATGCAACGTGTGCCTGCACGTAAAGGCTCCTGCAAAAAGGCGCGACACGCGACGTGACACAAAGGCACCGCGTTTCGAGCGACCAACGGTACCTTAGAGTTGCGCGCGATTCGCGTCGCGTATCGCGCTTGTTTGCAGGAGCCTTAAGGAGTTCTTTGTTTATGTCTCAAAAGAAGCTGTTTATGGTCTGATAGCCTGCTATATGGTTACCATTATGGAACTCATGAAAATTGACAGAATAATATAAAAAGCGAGAAATCGAAGAGCTTGCATCAACGCTCGACTTATTCCAGTGTTCATGAAATTATCATTTGTACTTGTTTATTGTTAATTTTGATTTCTTCACATTTAATAGCTATCAAAAAGCTTGTTGTGGTTTGATAGGGTGATTACAATATAATTGTCAAATTAAAATCGCATAAAATTTATGTCATGATTTAAATCAATAGGTACATGTGTAAACTTGCACATACTTTGTGATCGAAAGCGTTTTAAGTTGTTTTAAATGGCTTTCGTCGTAATAAATTTTATTGTAAATGATTGTTTATGTAAAGCGATATAAACGGATAAATACTTTAGGTTTTGTCATAGGTTAACATTTTAATAACTAAATTCTACGCTATTTGCTAAAATGGCGTTTAAGATTTATTTCATAATGTACATAAACACATTGGTTTTATCTTATTTTTGATATATTTTGAATGCGTGACACGTATTACTAGAAACAAACGATGATCATTGGGAACAACAATATGAATGCGAGAAACTGGTCGCACGAGGGATAAAATGCGCGCGTGACGGTAGGTGGCGCAACTTCACGTCTATGTGCATGAGCCACGAATTAGGGACGAGGAGATTTCGACTCGCACACAAATTACACCGAGCCTTCATAAACTTTGCTCATCATAGTCATTATCGCTTGATAATCGATATACGATAATATAAATTGCTCACGATACGATAATAATAGGTATTGAGAGGGCTATTTGATTATGACTTAAAAATCCTATGATCATCTTAGATAATCGTTTTTTTATCAAAATATTAAATCGAGATGAAATTATTTAAAGCACCGAAGTGTTTCTCTATAATTTAAACATAAAGATTCAATTTTTTTAGCTTTAAAACAATTGTATTTTTTTTGTTTTGTTTGTAATTGTATTTTTTTTTGTATATTTTTGTGGGTGTACTAATAGGTACACCTCTGCTTAACCTTTCGGGGAATACAGGCATGATATTAAGTGTGTATTTTTTTACGTTCTGTTCATGCAAGTTTTGCTGTTTTAATAAAACATTTACCTATTCTAATAAAAGGCGTGGTGGGAGGAAAGCGTGTGAACTGAGTGAAGGCAAACTTAAATCACTGACAATCTGATAAGAATCATTGCATTTTTTTCGTTCTGCATTTTACGCAGCTTGGTTGTGTTACATCAGGCGATATTTTAAACTCACATCTTCACAATATTTTATTTGAATTCATAGTAATTGTATAGGCAAGCAATATTTGTGCCCTGCGGGGTTAATCTAACTAGATAGATAGACAGAACAAATGAATAAACTAATCTAGATAGACATAGAAATAGCCTGATAGATTAACGATCTAATTTAATTTATTATCTCGCGACGGCGCGACGGATAATTAAATTTAATTGAAATGAAAGGCAATATGTCGGACAATCGATGTCGATATAGATACAAGTGAGTCTGTCAGTATGTCCTGTCGATAAACATCGCAGTTGCGAAACTTCGGATGACAAATCAATCAGGCCTATATATCTACGTATCGATGTACATTATGATCACTGTTAGGTAGTTTTAATTAATGATGAAATACTTCTTGATATCATTTTGAGTATGCTAAGTTAGTATTTTTTTTTTAAATTGGAAAGTAGGGTTGGTTTGATCGGAGTCAACAAATCAACGACTCCTCAGCGGCTAAACGAATAATATATTTGGTACCTACGTGGCTTTTCACACGTTCCATCAGGTTGGCGGCACCGGATACCCGAAGTATCATTACATTTTTGGGTAAGTATGAGAGCTTTCATTACCAAGATACTAAGGCTATGCCTAGTTTGAGACCAACACTATCTTCATATTGTAATTTGAATGTTAAAATAAACGATTTTTACTTTTACTATTCATTTGATTGGTTTCTCAGTAGCAGCCTGGAGTCTGGATCTGTGCCCGGTTGATGGCAATAGGCTCGCCCCCTATTACATGTGACTTAAACATAACTGGCGAAATGTGGGTGTACTATAGGTGCATCTCTGCCCAACCTTTCGGTGAAACAAAACGTGCTGTTTTGTGTGTTGATCGGTACCAATTACCCGCGCCCTTCTTTCAAGCCCCCTATCTTACCTAGTTTACAAGGACATCGACGCGTAAACTAGTACCATGAATTCAGTACCTGATTTTAGAACCAACAGCGTTGAAATGTATCATCGGTTATTACAAAAAACAGCTGTTCCATACATTTGGCGGTGTCGGTATTGCACTTTTATGTGAAACGGTAATATTTTTGGAAAGAAGTTCTTTAACGCGGCTTATGGTAGGAGTAAACTGGTAGAAATTGTGACGTAACGAAAAAGCGTTATACCGTCAGTTTAAAGTGTCAAAAGCTTTGGTTTTTGTATTAAAAAACAAACACTTTTGTCACTTGAAACTTGAGGCCATACTAGATAGCTCTGTATTAACACCTAATATACAGCGAAAAAAACTTCGTTCCAACCGGGTGTCCCACAACACCTCCAGACTTTTTTTCTTAATAACTGACTAAATATTTCTACGCTGGGCGTCTACAATCATGTGCTGAATTCAAGGTAACAGTTTCCCTTCCCTTTGTTTCCCAGTCCCTTACACCCTGTATATCAATGTCTCTTGTCAGTACTCATCCGTTTCGCAACACTGGATGACAAATTAATAAAGCCTCTATCGAGCGTTATCTCGGTGTTAGTAGATTCACGAGTTGACCGCGTTACGCAAGAGGTCACCGCAATAGCTACTGAGCACCGTGACTTTACGCGACCTCTTTTACAGTTTCAATAGGTCAACCACTAATCTAAACATTTTTCAATCTGCATAGGAACTAATTTTAACATTTTTTTGTTTGTTTTGGTTTTATTACTTCATCATTATTTGTATAACTGAAAGTTTTAGAAGAGCTAATAATAAAGCAACGTCAATCTTAGCACCAGTCACGATTTAAGATGACTCGATATAATGGTTCAATAAATATCGGAATTGGTGAGGTAATCTCACGTTTAGCTTTAAATATGTACATAAGGTATCAAGGACATACATAAAAAGGTATATTATATAGGTAATTAGACCCGATTTTTCAACCTTAAAATAACTTTTATGTTAGGAATAAAAATTACGGTGTAGCAGCTTTTGTATAGAAACTATGTCAAACTACCATAAAAGAGAAAAGAGAAAAAAAAAGATAAAAGTAGATAAAATGTTATCTGACGATTGAAAAATCGGCACTTGGTTATATGTATAAATTTTGTCAATTACTTTACACTGGTAGACCGCGCGTTGATATCTTTTACTAGAGAGCTTTCCACTTCGTAGCAATTTCATTAAGATTAAATATTCTTATTATTTATTTCACTGCATTTACTTAAAGCGATTAAATTAAATGTGAAATAATTGTGTTAGTCAATAAATACATAGCTATAATAAATCTTACAAAATCTCTATTCAATGTAAAATAAATTGAAAAGATACAATCTGTTCGCTAAGCTCAAAGACGTATTGATTCTTACATTAAATTGATTATGTATGAGCATGATCGTGAAAGACAGTGGCCGAATATAATTGGTATTATTCCATAGACAAGTTATTTGATGGATGAATGTAACCTCTTTCATTGCCACGCTGAGCAACTTCAAAGAAGCAAATGAATTTTGCTCTTCTATGGCAAATGAGAAACAAATTGTTATATGTCAATTTAAAATAACAAAAAAGTATGATACATTCGACATTCTAATTAGCTGTAATACCACCCAGAGACTTTTGATGGTCGATTTACAAATATGGTAATAAATTACATATATTTTGTATTTTACACTTAATTGATTTGCCATTCGTCGTGCGCTCCGCCGAACGAATGTCATGCTTGCCTCTATATGGAAACTTTAATGAATCGGATTGTGCTTCAGATATTCGAATATTACAATTTTGAAGTCATTTCAGGATAAGCATTCTTTCAATGGTATTTTGTACTTTTGAGATATACTCTATCTCAATCTTCAACGGTGAACGATGTCTATGTAAGAAGCAGGTTGGTAATTAATTGCTGCATTTTGCATTTTTTTTAACTCACAAAAAATCAAGATGCTTATACCTACCTTCCTTGATTTCTGCTACTAATTGTGAATAATACCATAGTTTAATTGCATAGTAATATTTTTGGACAAGAATACCTGTAAAGAATGAGGCAAATTCGTATGTTTAAAACTGCAAATTGAGTTATTTATGGTCCATTACTTATTCAGTTGTAAGTTAAATTGACAGTATCGTTAAGGAATAAATGTGTCAAAAAATACCAAATTCATACTTAATTTACGTCGTCCATGTATTCCTAAAGGTAGTTGATAAATATTGAAGTCATACTCAATAATGGCGCTTACCATTTACGTAATTCTGCTCCATTATTGACTCACAAAAAAAAAAATAAAGCGGTTCCCACTCACATTGAAGACAAGTTTCCATAAATTGTGTTACAAATATGATCATATCGAAAGTGGTTCAGGGACCACAAAACAGCTACTGTCATCTGATAAACAATCATCGACTTGTAAATAAATTGGACAATTTACTCACGTAATCGTTGTGTAACATAACATCACGCCTGTATTCCCCGAAGGGTTAGGCAGAGGTGTACCTATAGCACATACACACATTTTGCGTGCCTATTACCATCATCCGGGCACGAATCCAAACTCCGGGCTGGTACTGAAAAATCTCAGTAGCGCTTCAACCACTAGTCCAACGCGGCATAATTTGACTATTTGAATGATGTCTGCTTCCTAGCTTCGATTGTTGTCAAACACTCATGTTCGAACTAGGATCATCATCTACACCTGATGCAATAACTGATGCAGAATGATGTTTCAATGCGGATGCAATTAAAACAACACATACCTAATATAAAATTTAATGACGATCATTCATATGGAATCATATTTTTTTATTCCAGCTTTATCAATATCATTATATTCCTTTAAAGAATATGCGAGACATTCAGTTTTATGATCACTCTGAATAAAAAGCTTCAAGTAATAAAATGTGCTTATTACCTGTATTAAGCTCAGAGAAACGCGGTACGACATCATAATATGCAATAATAACTATATTTAAGTGCTAAATGTGCACAAAGAACATAAATTGAGAGTATTATAAATATTAAGCGAGAGCACAAAAGATAAGGTTTTGCCGTTAACTTTAGTATCTGATCAGTAGATACATTAAAAGCCTCTTAATGGCCTTCTGTTAAATTTTCTTCATATTGATTTCGTTACTTATTTCTTTTATAATCTTCGTACAGACAGATTAAAGAAATGTTGTGGGAGATCATGACAAAGAGTGTTTTCGGAATTATATGTAGCATACTATAACTTCGTAAGTACTTAATCGTTCTACGAGCAACTTTAATCAGATACCTAATGACCTTATCGGTGATTTTCTACAGAATGGTCAGGTGCGTAGACTCGCAACCGGCGTGCATGTCCAGATGCATGAACGTAAACTAGACAAAAGGAGTATGTAAGGATCGTAGCAGGTGGCGTTCTGTGGTTTCTGCCTACCCCCATGGGAAGAAGGCGTGAGTTTATGTATGTATGTGTTTTCAATCAGATAGTAAATAAACATGGCCTTTAGAAGGGTTCTTAATCCTAATGCTTGCGGTAAAACCATAAATATAATTTTAATTACGAACATTTGGCAACATTATTATGTCGCTGAATAAAGTCAGTGTATTTAAAGATGTCAAAGTGAGATCGAAGAGGCTCTTAAACTAAGCGATTCGAAAATACAAACCTTAGTTTGCTGAAGGCCTGAAACCTTAAAATGAAAAGAGCATATTATAACCTATTTCGTAGAAAAACAAAATATTATAAGGAGTTAAGGTGGGGCTGCTTATGACGACAAATTATCCATGTGGTATAGAGATTAGAGCAAGGTCAACTCGATAAATCAAACAGCTAAAGCAAAATAAATCGTACTTGATTATTGTCATTTCAAACAATGACAGCTGACAAAGAGGTTGAATTTGACCGTGTGGATTACTCGATAGCATGTTACAACACTACTCGGGTGTCCATGTATACCTTGTATGTTTGGCCATAGCATTGTTTGATATTTAACTTGATTACTGTTTTGCAAGCCTTTTTGTCTGTTGTGAGTGACTTATATAGGGTTTTATTGAGACTTAATTATTCATAATTATGCAGGTAGGTAATTGTAATGTTAATTACTATATGATACTAGGTTGTTAGCATGAGCAAAACTACGAATCGTCTATCATTATTCATCATCACACACAATGATCGACGCCGAATATATTAGTCATGTTCTAATAATTTAAGCTAAAGGACATCCGTACCTCTAGGCCGCGGTCTTTGAATTGTAGAGTACATGATGATTGATGGTGCTTATTTTCTTAATACTTGTGGTACTCACCAACCGATCCCCAGTCTGGGTAAGCTCTGTTGTTGAACCAGCCATCGTAGCGCTGCTTCTCATAGTACACCTCTGGAAAAAGAATAAAAGGTTATAAAAACTGTTAAAATTGGTTTACTTATTTGTCGCATGATATGAGTAAAACACGAGGTGTTTAAAGTCATCAATTAAAACCTTCACCTAAGATTCTAAATTCGAATCCTTAAAATGTATCCCACAGTGCCACTTCATTATAAAGTTACCAGTTCAATCTCTTAATTACAACCTACTGAATAACAACCTGGGTGGTTAAACAAACTCGTTGAATAGCGTAGAATGTTTATTGGTAAGCATAGTCAATCAACACGCATTGAGTCAGGTGCAGATACAAAGTCATGTTTTTGCGGATAGTACGCCGTGCTAGATGCGTGCTCGACCGTTCCTATCGAGGCCTTGCTCTGTCCGCTAACCGAGATGCATCGCAATGAGCTCCTCGTTGCGCATTAATTGAGCTTAAAAGTTGCAAATGTATATACGTAAATGGACATTTATTTATGACTGTTTTTTACAGCTAGTTTTCAAGTTTTTAAATTGTGTTTTTTTTCCTCTTTGCTTGGTAAACCGAAGAAATTAAAAATTTTAAGACAAATTGCAAACATTGCGGTTTTAAGTATAACTTTTTCTAGTATATAAAAAGATACATAGAGAAAGATAGATAGAGGTTTGTGACTGAAATATTTTCAATTATCTTTGTCTAAAATAGATGCAAAACAAACTATCAAAGTCGTAATATAATTCGAAATAATAGATAAGCTCCTCTAGTCTTATTAGAGTTTATGTAAAGAATAAATTGACTTTAATGTGGACGATTTTGTAATTAACAATCTAGTTGCCCTTATTTATAGTCAATATATCACTATTTAAGAGATGTGGCCCTCAAAGTAATACATAAATCGTGGCATAATAACTCTTTGATGTACCTACATACCTCTTATTAACAGTTGATTCGTAATTTGTACATTTCATTCAGCTGATTGCTAATGTAATATATGTATATTATATTTGGGTTGGATTGTTTGATGACATCTTTACTGTTTCTAAAATATTCAGATCTTAACCTAGACCCTCAATTGGCAAGGAGAAAAAAATTCAACAAAGATTTTTAAGAATGAACGCGTATTTTTTGACGTCTGTTTCAATTTATCATTTTCATAAAACAATAAATCACTGGCAGCTTTATTCCAATTGTAGATTTCGTGGAGTCCGCCAACATTACTAGACAATAACTTAAACTTTTTATCATGAGTCTGAGTAGAATCAGGCTAGAATTAATAACGTTAAGTCGATAGTTAAATTGACTATCTGCTATCTTTTTTTATACAACAAATTGCCAATAGAATTCAAAAGCATAAACAGCATGAACTTGTATAAAAACATATGAAAGACATATTTATTCAGGGGGCCAACCACCACCTCTTAAAGCAGTATTATTTTAATGTTACTTCAGTGTGAGAAAGAGATGGAGCTATACAGGACGTCTAACTCCATCTCTTTCCCACACTGAAGTAAGATAAAAAAAACATTACATTCACATTTAAAATTCTTTGCGAATTTAAAATGTATGTATCAAGTTCACTAATAATAGTTCATTATGATACAAGTGTGTTACATTGGTTACCACTCGAGACGGTATTATTTCGGAACATTCACGGTATGATTTGACTGATTTACGTATTGCAAGAATAAATTATGTAAATACCAATATATCCCTAAATATATTTAAAAAAATACCAGTCAAAGCCGATTCAAATACGAAGATGAACGGCTGAACAACAGTTTGATCTACCATTGAGAAGCAAGAACTTTTAATAAAAAATTACGAAACATATTTAGGTCTTTACCTATGAAATTGGAGATTTGTATGAAAATTTTAAAATATAATTTTTATTTTTTATTTCAGCTAATCAAAGTACTGGCCCAAATTATCTATACAATTTTGCCATTTTGATGACAATTTGATTATCCCTTTACTGCAGAAGTCTGCCGGACGGGACGTGATGAAGTCAGCGAAAGAGTTTTATACTGTCTCTCGTGTTGAATTTTTTCCCACTTAAAAAATAGTCTAAATTTTGAAAAAAGTAGAAATCTGTTGGGGCAAGGTCCGGTGAGTACGGTGGGTGACGGAGAGCTTCCAGCTGTAACTCTTGTAGCTTTGCGATGGTCTGTCGTGATGTGTGAGCTCGCGCGTTGTCGTGGAGAAGCAATGGGGAAGAGCGATTGACCAGTATTGGTTGTTGAATTGCGAGCTTCTCCATCATTGTTTGCAATTCTTGGCAATAGACATCTGCCGTCACTGTTGTGTCATTCGGTAAGAAACTGTGATGTACAAGTCCGGCACTGGTCCACCAGACAGTAACCATCATCTTCCTATGAGTAATCTTTTTTTTTAGCGCACTGATTAGGTGCTGTACCCGGGTCCACCCACTGAGACGAACGCTTACGGTTGTCTTACAGGATCCACTTTTCAACGCAGGTAACAATTCGTTTTAGAATTCCCTCGTTTCTATGCCGATTCAGTAGTGCTATGCATGCTTCGACGCGTAAGTCTCGCTTTCTCGTTTAATTTGACGCAAGTGCTTCAATGTTGTTTTGACACTAACTCCAAGGCCCGCAGCAAGCTCAGCCGGAGATTGAGTTGAATCCGTTTCCACTATCGCCTTCAATTCGTCGTTGTCGACAATAGTTATCGGCTGACTGCGAGGCTCGTTCTTCAACTCAAAATTTCCAGATTTAAAACCATTGAACCAATAATGGACCGTGTTTATGCAAGTGTGTTAGGCCCGTACACGTCGTTAATGTTTCGTGTTGTTTGCGCAGCGGTATTTCCACGTAGGAACTCATATTCGAAAATTGTACGAATTTTCAGTTCATCCATAGCGCCAAAAACTACCACAATTTCACAAAAACAAAATAGTATCTAGTAAGTTTTTATGATTTTTAATGTAATATTTAATTTAATTTAATTTTTATGATTTTAATGTAATATTTAATTTATTTTTTTTTATTTTTTTTTGACATTTTAATTTTAATTTATATTATTTGAGTGATTATTATTATTTTTTTATATAGGTATTTGTAGATATTTATTGTTATATAATTTGTAATTTTATTCCAATTAATGAAACTGTAACAATATGATCTGCAATGGATTGAAATAAATTATTTGAATTGAATTGAATTGAAAAACAAATGACTGAATTTGAAATTAAATTAACACTGCTTTCGAATAAAATTTATTTGAATTTCGAATTGCGCACCAATTCACTGATAATTAAATCGGAAAATGCTGGTTATATAATCTCAAATCACATAGGTAAAGACCTATTATTTTCAACATAATGTATTTTGATACGAAATAAATGACTTATGACTTATGGACTTATGACTTATGTGAGGAGCTCGTGGCTAAGTAATAACAGGCGTGCGGGTCGATCCATTAGGTTAAACTACGCTTGCCGGGGTTGTCCGTGGATGAGTCTTTACATACCTAGACTTCTCAATGCTTCGGAAAGCACGTTAAGCTGTTGGTCCCAGCTGTCATTCGTAGATTTTTGACAGTCGTTACGGGTCATCAGAAGCCCGAAAGTGTGACAACCAGGCTTACCAAGGGGTATCGTATTACCCAGTTACTGGGTTGTGGAGGTCAGATAGGCAGTCGCTCCATGTAAAATACTAGTAATCAGCTGCATCCGGTTAGACTGGAAGTTGACCCCAACATCGTTGGGAAAAGGCTAGGCAGATTGATTGACTTATGTGATGCTCTATAAGATGTTCAATAAAATTAAAAGGATTTCATGAATTATAGCAGGTTGACTACAGATCATAAAAACACAGAGGTTGGCACTATAAATTACTGCAAGCTGTCGCAAGGAGATACATTATCTTATTAAATCTAGAGCTGCTGCGAGGGCATGTCGCCAGCACACCTACGAGACATTCGGAAAATTAATGGATAATCCACTTACACGACGTTATTATTAATGAACATTTAATTCAGATTAGAAGATCCGTATTTACTTGTTGTTGATCATTTATTATTTGAACATTCATCGGTTCCCTACAAAATGGTTGAGGTGGATGGTGCTGATCCACGCGTCATGTTCGTCATCTCTTAACTGCCAGGGCTTATTTTCAATCTTATATTTTGAATTGTTTTTAATTTTTTTTTTACATTGTTCTCACATAGAAGCAACAAGAATATCGTACCCAGGATTTTTCATTAGTCTTGATTTGAAAGAGTGTTCTTGGAGTTTCTTGTCTGTTCTTCTCCATAGAGATCTACGTTTTGGAATGGGCAACTAGCTTTTACTTTCTGATTAACTGATATGCTCTTTGACAATTCAAAAGTGCCTGTAATTGGTTTAATTGAAATAAATGCTTTGAGTTTGAGTCATCTGTAACATCATAGAACTTTTTGTTTTTTTTTTTATCAAATTATTGAACAAGCTTTAGAAAGAAAGAATAATTACACGTTTATTTGCGGTAAGATATTATTATGACGCAAAAAAAACACAAACAAAAAATAAAAAGTTGGGGGTAAAATATGTGTCGTCGTCGTATACCTACGCAAAAAGGCGCAATGCAGCTTTATTACTCCAGCTTTTGTTTACTATTATTGTAGGTTCTGAATTTTTATGACTTTTAATTCATGAAGCCATTGAGATGGATGTGGTCTGGATTGAAAGTTTCAAGTAACCGAATAACATAATCAGAACAAATTACGTTTGGTGCCTTTTGACAGTCACAGATTTTCGATTTTGGTACTCAAACGATAAATAAATAAAATCGTACCTTACAATAATTGCATATAGAAACGGATATAGGTACAGACCACTTGTTGCCAGGACACCTGCGTGTGCGCATTTTTTTCCACATATATGTTTCATGAGTAATTATGATCGCAATAATCGATTGAAAAATTGTTATAAAATGTCAATAGAATAACTAAGATATTATTTAATAGAACTGTGACATGACATAGTTTACTATGAGCTAATAATTCATCAGAGTTAATATGGCAGACCGATTAAATCGTTGGTTGGACCACAGAATAAGAAAAATAAGTTACCTACTTATTTATATTTGTCTGCCACCTGCGGCGTATTGGTACGTTAGCATGTACCGTAGCTTGATATATTAGGCTTCTAATTGTCATAATTTGTCCTGACATTAACGCAAAATGGACGTTTGGCGCTAACATTTGTATTAATGACTCACTAGTCACTGGATGTACATTTTGTACTTGAAGTTGATTACAAGTTAGGGACTGCATGTCGCAATAAAAGAGACAACTTGATTAAGATTCAGGTTACCAAGTAACTATAATAGGGATTTGCAAACATCATGCCAATCAGCCACCGAAATAAATAAATAAAGATGACTTTAAATAAAATAACCAGCAAATAACTGGTGATCGGTCAACCATTCAAAGAAAATGCGATATTCGGCAACGGAAGACTTTGGTTTTCCGTATCACTAGCTATTTTCTGTCTCATCTTTTGTCTGATTAAAATCAGACAAAAGGTGAGCTTATCTTCTAGTCATATTATTCATGAGCATTGAAAATTACGAACTAAACAATTTTTGGTATAAATAAATGGCAATTTAATATAGTACCTCAATGCAGGTGTGTGATTAGAAACTCAAAATACAAGTGAATGATGAATTGAGATTGATTAACGTACAACTCTATAAGGGGGATATTACACTATCATATCTAGGATCAGAGTCCTATGATTCATAGGTACATAACAATGTAATATATATGCATTTATAAGCTTCTTATATTTCGTATAGGATTAAGGTGAATCCTGTACGAAATGTATGAAATATATATTATTAAACTGAAGCTTACAAATCTATAGTACATTGTTATGTACCTATGAATCATAGGTCTATGATCCGAAATATGATAGTGTAATAGGAAACGCCGGCCTCATCTAGTTTTAAAATATATGATTGACGTGTAAAAGTGTTTGTACAAACCTACTTACAGAAATAAAATCATTTATCATTTAGTATCCCCCTTAGACACAATGTAGATACCATAAGGTTTAATTAATCATTAAATAAACATTTGATAAGTCAACTGCTTTATATCACACATGTGCACGTGTTCATAAAACATATTCATAGTTGATTGCATTCTAATTCGTGCATATAAATTATTGTTATCGAGCTAAGATCTGGACAGCGAAAGGCTACATACAAAAGGGAAGGTAGATAATTAAGATAAATGTAAACGAGGCTGTCAGTGGCAGTCTTTGATAGGCTGTGGGTGTGACATGAACATCAAATATCTCTATTTGTACTCGCTCTAGTTTCGTAACATGCATCGGGAATGCGGCGTCACAATCAAATGCTGCCAATGTCGACAGTGCTGTCATGTTGAAAGCTTTAGAGAGAGTATGGACAAGTGTAAACAGGGCATAGGTACATATGTCGTCTCTTTGCAGACCGGTTAGATGATGACATTGATCGATCAAATATCGAGTGATGGAAACTAGTCTTCGATTTTTGTTAGCTTCGTCGAACAAAACCGATTGTAATCGCAAAATCGAGGTTTCGAAAGCGCCATATTGATTACCTAGGTATTAGTAAATTTATGTAGATTCGTGCGTTTCAATCTATCAGTAGTTAATTGGTATGACGAAAAGTTCTACATCCTTCAGTTTTTAGTTACAATTTACAAGAAGACGAAAAATTTGGTACAAAAATGAACGAAAGATTTTGAATACCCAACTGTGGGTGCGAATTCAACGAGATATCTAAATTTTAACCTCGCTGTATATTGCAGCGTTATTATTAACCCAACCCATTCAACTAAAACCAGTTTCAACCAGTTGTTTTTGTTATAAGAAATGTTACTTCATTTTGTGCATAAAATATACGTGAAATAAGGACTTTATTCGTAATCATGTGGGACATAATAATTTGTGGTAACTGGCCAGTTTAGCTAGTCTCGACGGCTGACAGCTGATATAAGTGGGTTAGTTAGGACATACATGTATATTTACATTTATATTGATTAGAGGAAATTATGCTAAGCAAGGGAATGATAAATTGTACTGATTTAGTTTTACTGGCTGTAATTGTGTCATCCCTACCTAGTTGCTATTCCACCAATTCGCACTAAGCGTTTCCAAATGTCTTTTGTGATGCGCACAGCAAAGGAGTGGAACTCTCTGCCTGTGTCTGTGTTTCCGAACGTATACAACCCCGATCTCTTCAAAGTGAGAGTTAACAGGCTTCTTTTGGGTAAGCTCGCTCCATCGTCGACTTTGTCTCTGTCATCTCTGACCTTGACTAGAGTCAAGAGCAAACCTATCTTAAATTTAAAAAATATTAAAAAAAAATTGAATCGGAAAATATCCCATGGGAACATACTACCGGGATTAAAATGATAAATGATAAATGATTTTATTTCTGTAAGTAGGTTTATACAAACACTTTTACACGTCAAACATTTTTTTTTTTAAACTAGGTGAGGCCGGCGTTTCCTATCTGACTACTCTGAGAAGAAAGGCCGAAACAAACTCAGAGGTCACAGTCTCTTTTAAAGTCCAGACATAATCTTGGTCAGATCATGTGAAGACCATGTAGGTTGGTGTCTGAAATGGTCTTTTGAGGAAAGAACCACACAGATTGAGTGGACCTGTCCAGTCAGTGCAAGCATCTGTCAGTAATTGTACAGCTCAACATAAAAGTTAAGGAGCTCAACGATTCAACGAACAATACCAAAGAAAGGACATTTGGGTAGGCCGCATAATTTACTCAAACTGGCAAACTATGATTAAAGCTGAGAGAAAAGAAAAAGAAAAAAACAAGGACCCACATAGTCTTCACATTCACAGTAATTAAAATAATATTACATTTTACAAAGTAAATATTCATGTCATTGTATATATAAAATTCATCAATGACAATGTGTATATAAGAAAAAAAATACCAAAAAGAAAAGAACAAAAAAAAATCAGTATGTATATAAAAAGAAAATTAAATTAGTTGGAGCAGCTCAATCCCACGCCTTTTTGTCATCAATGTAATCTTTAACGGTATAAAAGGCTTTCTGGCATAACTTACGTTTAATAAATGATTTGAATTTATAAGGCTCAGATCTTGAACGGGGCTTGGAAGTTTATTATAAAAACGTATACATCTGTAAAGTACCCTATGTATTAATCTAGGTTACAAACTATCTGAGCTCCGTCAACTCCTAGTGGCTGAATGGAGGGAGCGACTTGCACAACCCAGGTGGGGGCTCGCAACAATAGTGGCAGTAAGGCCTCTTATGGAGGAATGGCTGGAGAGGGAGCATGGCGCCCTAAGTTTCCGGCTAACGCAGGTGCTTACTGGACACGGATGTTTCGGGAAGTACCTGCGTCGCATAGGTCGGGAGCGGACGCTTGTTTGTCATCACTGTGTGGATTGCCCCGAGGACACGGCGCAACATCCGCTGGAGGAGTGCTCAGCTTGGGCCTAACAGCGCTGTGCCCTCGTCGCGACACTTAGTGCGGGTGATGGGTGATCTCTCGCTTCCAGCCGTGGTTTAGTCCATGGTCGGAAGCGAAAACGCGTGGGGTGCTGTTGCCTCTTTTTGTGAGGAGGTGATGCATGCAAAGGAGGCGGCGGAGAGAGAGAGAGAGCATACCTCTCATTCCACCCGCATCAGAAGAGCAGCCGGGCGTCGAAGGGCGCTTAATGATCTCCGGCCACCATAAGGAGGGGCCTGCAGGCGACGAAATTTGGGCTATGTCGTCGCTCGAGCAGTCAGGCTCATAGAGTATTGTCAGGCACGCAGTATTAAGTGTGCGCCTTACTGGGAGGACGTAGGGTCATGTGATTGGCCGCACAAAATGATGGGGCCCGCTAGGCATGGCGGGCTGATACCAGCCGGGGGTGCGGTGAATGTACAAGTATCTCCCAGGCCCCCGACTCATGGTACTGGAAGGAACAGTGGGGATAAAGTCCGTAGGAGTCCGACATAACCCATACCATGAGGATTTCCCCACGGAAAAAAAAAAGATTATAAACTATCTGTGTGCCAAATTTCATCCAAATTCAGTCGGCTGCTTTTGTGCCAACCCGAAATATACATCCAGACAAACAGATAAACAGACAAAAATTCTAAAAACCATATTTTCGGCATCAGACTCGTTCCCACAGCAATTACTTATTTCAAAAATATTCAATGTGCTGTTGCGACTTCGTTACTATCAATACAAATAAATAAAATTGAAGTGTCTGTTTGTAATGTCAAAATAACAACTTTTTAATAAGTCCATAAGAAAGTATAAACGGTATTTATAAAAAAAAAACAATTTTTAACATTTTTGTCTGCCTGTCTGTTTGTTCCGGCTGATCTCCGAAACGGCTGAACCGATTTTACTGGCAGATAGCTGATGTTACGGCGGGTAAGTTAGGGTACTTTTATTTTAGAAAAATAATTAGAGTTCCACGCAACAAAATTAAAACCCATGAAATTATGAACAAAAAGTCGGATTTGAAAAATTCTTTTTGCATTTGGTAGCCCAATTCTAGAGGATAGTTATAGGCTATTTAACATTACGCTACGACCCTTAGGAGCCAGCAAAAAGAAAAAACTAAGAAAGAACACTAAGCGAAAACGAAGTAATAGCGTGGGTGGGCGATTCAACGCGACGGGTCGGGGGACGAGGGAGTTTTATTAAAATGTGGCTGTTATTTTAGTATTTTGTGTATCTTATGACATTCACGCGAACGAAGTCGCGGGGCACAGCTAGTTTTATTATATGTATAGATGTATAGATTTTCGAGGTATCTTTAGGTTTAAGAATTACTCCGTGACTCTTGCAGTCTCGTGGTTAAAATAATCGTGTATCAAAAAAGCGTGACTGGCTGAATTATCTTAATACTACTTTTTATTGTATATACATAATGTACATTATACGTTTGCATATATTACCTACATATAGTATCGAAACCTCTTATTAATTTCACTGTCTGAAGTGGCACTTGGAAATATAATATACTAAATAACGGTTATTTATAATATTTGATCTATCTGATCTGATAAGTTAGATCTTAGATAAAGATTATAATATTTAGAAGAACAGGTTTTGATTATTAAAGTTATTTCTGATCCACCTACTCGTACCTACATTATCTATTGCTTAGCAAAACGGCTAATTGAAACCAAATACTAATAACTTGGCCTTAGGTACAATGTTTTTTTTTTACTAATTATGGTAGTGTTTGTTTGCACTGCTCGTGTCCTAGTAGTAATTGGTTTGCAAAACATAATAATAATTATTAAGTAGGATTGTTTTTGTTCTAAGGTAGGTAATATCCACTTACATATTTGGGCCAGAACCGCCCATTACCGTCTAATGGTCCTATTAGCTGATATTAGCACAAAAACTAACAATTTGCAATTCGTGATGACCGTAAGTTCCGCTTAAACACAAAAAGTAAATCCGGTACACAGCAGGGTAATTAATATAATAGTTTCATGTGCCATGTTTTTGCACTAATACATTTTTTTACAATGAAATGAGATCATGGATCATGGAACACATCAGCTCATCACAATATCTTATTTTTTTACCGTTTCTTACCTATAACTAATTGGTATCTCACATTGACTGGCTTTGCCAAACCAATTTGTGTATTTATTTTATTGCTACATGGTTATTATGAACTAACTGGCGAAATGTGGGTGTACTATACGTACACCTCTGCCTAACCCTTTGGGGATTACAGGCGTGATGTTATGTTTATGTTATTATTATGAAACTCAATGCAAAAACTACGATAAAAACTTATCAATGAAGAACAAAAATGTAGTTCAAATTCATTTTCATTGACACTTTTACAGTAGCCAGGTACATGAAATGAATAAATTGATACCTACATTTTCTTTCTTTTTTTATTTAACACCTAGGAGCAGATAGGTTGTGAACCCTAAAAAGTTATGAAGCTTTAACGAGCAGTTACGTGTTATGAGTTTAGGCGTATGAAGGAGTCAACCAAAAATAGCTTTATATGCTTAAGCTTAGCATAATCAGCCTATAATGTTCCCACTGCTGGGACAAAGGCCTCCTCTCTGTGAGCTTAGTTAGTTATAACCGGCCAAGCGATGTGACCATTTTTATGACTAAGTATTTCAATAAATATAACCAGGAAGTAATAAAATTCTCACATTAATTAATAATATAATCAGCAACAAGTATGAGCATATACCTTGTAATTGCACTAATAACTTGTGTAATTACCATTTTATTATTATTTATTTATCTGTTTAAGCACGGAATGTTCAGTGCCTTTACTTATAACAAGTATGTGAAGAGTATATTTACATAGTCCTGCAACAATTCAATGATTATACAAAGTCATTATCTTCATAAATGTCACTTAAGGCTCACTTGCACGTTATGTAGCGTTTGTACACTCGGAGTTAAGTATTTAACATTTTAACTCTTATTACGCGTTGCGCCACTAAAAAATAACACCGGGTTAGATAACCTGAAAATAGTGATTTTTGAGTTGGGAACATTGCAGTTCAATCGACGAAACATAAAATAGGATTGCAGTGTCTATGGCCTGATATGTAATCCGACCAAAAATTAATTAACGAACAATGAACGGAAATTGTATACCCGTCCCTTTTACGCTACATTACGATACGTAATACTTTCTTGTCTTTAAATTTTATAACATTTCATTTGAATCGATTGTATGTGGTTTCCATGGAGAGTTATTTTATGGATTGACAAAAACGTTAGATATGGAAAAATATGTTTTAAGTTTTTTACTATTTGTATTTATTTTTACAAGAATTCATGAATATATTGCCTACTGATATAGTGCCGAATTTTCACTTACTATAACGTCGAACAATATAAAATACAAAATAAGTTATCAGCGGGACCTCATAACGTCAATTTATTTTGTCATTACTTACACTAACCCAGAGTTTAGCGACGTAACTCTCCCACATCGGTGGGTTAATTATTTAAAAGTTTAACTCTAGGTTTACCTATAACTCTTGGTGGCGTAAGAAGAATTATTTGATTATCCCTGAATTAGCTGTTAACTCCGAGTTATATATTTAACAAGTGGCGCAAGTGGGCCTAAAAAGGATTACAAAACAAGTGTTGGTTATTTATTATATTTATTCTGTTATTCAAAGATGTCCGCGTATTCATTCTCTAACGACACGCCCACTCAGAGGTAAAGTTATTGTGTCCGTTTTTGCACATATTGTGAATTTGACACGATGTATCATAATTTATCTAAAATTGCATATGAGACCTAATGAATGGAGTTTTGCTTCCTCTTACCTTATTAGGAAATCAGACTTTATTCTTGTTAATGGTATTCAAAACAAAAAAATTGCAGAATCTAAAAAAACGTTTATACATAATGACGATAATGATGCTCGCTGAAGTCAAATGACTTTAGAGATTTCATATTGTCATAATGTGAGGATTCTATAGACGGATGAGCACACAGATTGCATTCAGCTTCTTGCGTTTACATATAAGTATGGCAAGTAAACCTCGGTTGCATGATGCGTCGCCATTAATAGGCGTTGTCCTCAGGGTCAAATAAACGATTAATGTCATGGTCAAAAATTTAACACGAGGAAGAGACGGATGTGAAAACATGAATGGAATTTGAGTTTGATGTAGTTCAGTTTATGACCGGTTTATTGGCGCAAAGGTTCCAAGCGCAGCTGGTAAGCGTCAGATCCTGTTTGATTATCTGGTATAACAAGTGTTAACTATGGGGTTTTTGGTTTGGGAAATCCTCAGTTACAATCCTCGTATTGGAATTTGCCAAATAGCTAAAGGCTCGCCCACTATTGTTTGGTAGCAACCGCGTGATAGGCTATGTATTTGTGTAGAAACTCCTCGTGGTTAATCTAACCCTTCAAGTAATTTACTTGGTGACTTGCGTGACAGTTACTTATCTTTACTAGTGAATATGTAATTAGTTGATAGTATACGGGAAACTCTTTAAGCGTGCGTTGTAGAATGATTATCTAAATAGCGGTTGTTGACGGAGGGGTTACGTTAGTCAGCGGCCTTCAGCTTTCACTATCGCGACATGTAGACGACGACGCGACGCGCGCTGCATTCGCTCTGCGTGCGCGCACGCCGGCACGGTTTACGTGATCTCACGTTAATTTGACCTGTTTTCATCTTCAATTTGATAACAATTGAGACGCTCGTGATCGCTGAATTCGTGGGAGGCTTGCACTTTTACATCAATAAAGCATCAATAATATAATAATGAGATGTTATGTTATATGAGTACGTTGTGTATTTGGATTTGTTTCCATCTAAGACCACACCATTTCAAAGTTTTAATTTTCGAGAAAGTTGAGAACTCAAAATATCATATACATATACTGCCAGTAGTGCAGAAACTCGGTACAGTACCCACATGAAAATATCAGCCTTCATAATAAATGAAGCTAGGTTAGCAATTATCATTACTTATTGCGGTGTGCAATGACATTTAAATGTCAAAAATTGTCCCGGAATTAAACGACTGCTGTATTAGCTGAGACGGGCAAGATTTATAGGTCGGTAAAACGTTTCAAGAACCTTCTGTCACACTTTTTAATATCCTTTCTCATCAATTTCGAGTAGATATTATAATTTTGTGCCTAAGTGGTCTTTGGGAAATTATAGATAGAAGCATTTGTACAGTTCCGTACGTCCGAATGAAAAACGGAAAACTTATAGGATCACTCGTGTGTCTATCTGTCCGTCTGTCACAGCCGATTTTCTCCGAATTTACTGGACCGATTAAGTTGAAATTTGGTACTCATATGAATATCTGTGACCCAAACACGAACATGTAACGTAAATAAATGAATTTTGAATATGGAGTTCACTTTTAGGGGAAAAATGATAAAATTAAAAAAAAAGTTTTGCAATCTGTACCATATAAATCTAAATGAGAATTTTAAATATATTTTGTAATAATTTTAAAATAAAAAGTTTTAAAGTTAATAAAGAAAATTTATGAAAATTGACCATCCTCCCTTATCTCTGAAACTGCTGAGCCTAAAAATTGAAAAAATACAGAGAATAGTTCTATACTTATAGAATACAGGAAAATTATAAAAAGTCTATGGTCTTAATAGTATGATAAATCACTCAATATTCTGCGCACAAACTTACATTTGCAGTAGGAATGTATGGGGGAACATGTTTTTCAACTACAATGTTAAGTTTGTTCTTGGGATAAATTCATCCCAACTACGGAACCCTTCATTGTGCGTAATCCGGCACGCACTTGGCCGGTTTTATTCACATAAGTACACTAAAATGCATGAAACCTAAGTAAAACATTTTACACCGCGTATTTTTTTAGTGGCTGGAGTGTGGTCTTGTTCGATAAAATAATCTTTGATTGATAAGGTGTTAACTCAATTCATCTTTTCCCCTGGCATTTGATCAAGGTTTGATTAGATCAGGAACTAAATAGATGCTTATTAGCGAGGATTGTGAGCAAGCATTTCCATTGTCATTGACTTTAGAGTGATCAAGTTTATAGTATATCTACGAGCAATCATTCTAAGTGAAATACTTATACCTTTAGGTTAATAGGCACTCGACTTTTGATATAGGTAATAAAATTGCTATCATATTAGTTTCTTTACAAATTATAACTACACAAATTTTTTTCGTTGTGATTTACTTTTTGAGATATACTGGATGTAAAACCACATTACTGAAGCCGTTATAGTAAATACATTAAAAAAAATAGTGGCCAAATTATAGCTTAGCAAATTACTTGAACTAATCGAGCTTTAGTTTTTGCTAGATGATGTAAACATTTTTGTTTCTTGAGCACTTGTAAAAAGTGCACAAAGTTTTGCACCTTAAAACCAAATTTTTCACAAAAATATGTAGTTAGTGTAGTTAATTATTATATATAAAACTAAGGTATGTTTTCGTGTGTGTGAGGTTAAGTTTTTACGGAAGTTCAGTGTGAGTCAAGGGCTCTGGTTGCAATTATCAAATTATAATTTCCCTCACGTCATACAGCCAGCCTTAACCTTACGGCTTGGAGGATTCGAAAGCATATTTAATTGTTTCTTTTAAAATATTTCTAGGTTTTAATTTATTCTGATTAGGTACACTTTATTACGGAAATTATAATTTGACATTTCACTCTTTATTTAGATTATTTTTGTACTTCAGAATTCGTATGTATTGAGTAAGTCGAAACTGTATTCATATTTCTTTTGCTTACATGAACATGGTTATAAAGTGTCATGCTCATAATTTTTTAATAGTCTCGTGAAACTTTCACGGTATGATTTGACTGACTTACATATTGCAAGTATAAATTATGTGTATAACAAGATATTAATATATCCCTAGATATATTAAAAAAAATATTACCAGTCAAAGCCGATTCAAATACGAAGATCAAACAACAGCTGAACTATAGTTTGATCTATCATTGAGAAGCAAGATTTTTTAATTAAAAATTACGAAACATATTTAGGTCTTTACCTATGAAATTGGAGATTTGTATGAAAATTTTAAAATATAACATTTTTGGTCATTTTTTATTTCAGCTAATCAAAGTACTGGCCCATATTATCTATACAATGATAGCAGTTTGTTTATCCCTTTACTGCATAAGTCTGCCGGACGGGAGGCGATGAAGTCAGCGAAAGCGTTTTGGGTGTTGAATTTTGTCCCACTTAAAAAATTGTCTAAATTTTGAAAAAAATAGAAATCTGTTCGGGCAAGGTCCGTTGAGTACGGCGGGTGACGGAGAGATTTCAGCTGTAACTCTTGTAGCTTTGCGATGGTCTGTCGTGATGTGTGAGCTCGCGCGTTGTCGTGGATAAGCAATGGGGATGAGCGATTTACCAGTATTGGTTGTTGAATTACGAGCTTCTCCATCATTGTTTGCAATTTTTGGCAATATACGAGTACATCTATCGTCACTGTTGTGCCATTCGGTGAGAAGCTGTGATGTACAAGTCCGGCACTGGTCCACCAGATAGTAACCATCATCTTCCTATGAGTAATCTTTTTTTTAGCGCACTGATTAGGTGCTGTGTCCACCCACTGAGACGAACGCTTACGGTTGTCGTACAGGATCCACTTTTCATCGCAGGTAACAATTCGATTTAGAATTCCCTCGTTTCTATGCCGATTCAGTAGTACTATGCATGCTTCGACGCGTAAGTCTCGCTGTTGGTCACTTAGTTCATGTGGCACCCACTTATCTAGCTTTTTAATCTTTCCGATTTGACGCAAGTGCTTCAATGTTGTTTTGACACTAACTTCAAAGCCCGCAGCAAGCTCAGCCGTAGATTGAGTTGGATCCGCTTCCACTATCGCCTTCAATTCGTCGTTGTCAACAATAGTTACTGGCCAACCGCGAGGCTCGTTCTTCAACTCGAAATTTCCAGATTCAAAACGATTGAACCAATAGTGGCCGTGTTTATGCAAGCAGTGTTAGGCCCATATACGTCATTAATGTTTCGTGTTGTTTGTGCAGCGGTATTTCCACGTAGGAACTCATATTGGAAAATTGTACGAATTTTCAGTTTATCCATGGCGCCAAAAACTACCACAATTTCACAAAACAAAAAAACTATCTAAAAACAAATGGCTGAATTTGAAATTAAATTACACTCCTACCAACTTATCTGTGAAATGGCGAAAATTGGAACTACGGCCACGGCGGATTGTTTAAATGTCATTCGATTGTCAGTGTATACTACATTCGGGTTCTCTGGTTGTTTTGTCGTGATATTGCTGAATTTATAAAGTTAAATATGCCGAAACCACTGTTTAAGAAACTCAGAATACTTACATTGACTGGTATTTATATTGAGGAAGTATGTAAATTTACCAAATCTCATCCAGAGATGTTTGAAAAACTGGGAGATAAATGTGTGTTCAAAACTAGATACCCTAATAGACTAATTAATACGAGAATAAAAACGGAACTATAAAGGCGAAGTTGTTATCCTATGTGTATTCAAATTTATAACAAGATCCCTAATCAAATTAAAGAACTTCCAATGGTTCGCTTCAAAAGGGCTTTACGTAGGTGGTTAATTGAGAATCCCTTCTACAATATAAAAGAATTCTTTCAGTTTAAATTTTAAGTAATAATGTAATTGTACCTACCTATAACAAAAATTTGCATGTCATTATGTTATGATTAAATATGCTAAGCTACTAATATTACCTACCATCTTAAGAACTATTGTAACCATATTTATCTGCAAATAAATCTTTGACTTTGACTTTGACTTTGAAAGCGCTTACTTAACTTCGCATTAAATGAAAGTTGTATCCCCCCCCGTGGAACATTTTATCTGCTGAATTTCCACTTCATTTGATTACTTTTTAGATAAAGCCATTGTTTATTGCTGAGTGACTAAACTGTTAGCGTACCTGCGTAACTGTAAATTATTAAATTCTTTTTATTTATTTTATTATTTTTATATAGGTATCATTGTTTTTAATTAGTAAAAATTGTAATTCTTATTAAACGATTATGTCTAATGTGAAATTTCCTTCTTGAAACCTTACTCAATTTTGGGCACCTTATATTAATTAGCAACACTGAATCGACGGTGCCATCCTCTTTCAGTTCACAGATAAGTTGGTAGGATTGTAACACAGTTTTCGAATATTTATTTGAATTTCGAATTGCGCGTCGATCCACAGATAATTAAATCTGAAAATGCTGGTTATAGAATCTCAAATTACATAGGTAAAGAACTATTATTATAATTCAATTAACCGTATTAAACCGAGACAACTTCAATAATTCTTAAACACGTAAAACGATTGAACCTTGACCCGTAGGAAGCGGAAGTGCAGTCAAGGTCGCGGGGAAATGTTGGCTGGTGTCGTGACTGCTGCGCTGCGCACGCGCCTAAAATGTCAAGACCTCAACGTCACTACAATGAGTTCACGCGCTAATGATTGAGGTATCAAAGTGATACACTTTAGAATGGAGCTGTTACTAACGCCTACACGCAACAGGTTGTGTTTCCGTGTATTCTTATTTGGTGATCGCTATTTGGTTCAAATTAAGCGTTATAATATAGTAATGTTTTTTTTTTCGATCTGAGAGAGTTTACAACTGGAACTGCTTTTCTTGAAACTTGGTTCTCTTAGTTGGTTATGACAAAGCTCGTTACATCAAGCTTACCTACATAATAACCTAACCAAGTCCAAGTAGGTAAGGTTATTATCAAATTATAAGTCTGTGGAGACTGGCTGCAGAATACAATAAAACTGGGAAATTAGGAAGAGGATCTGTTTTGTGCATTATCTTGAGAAACCAATGGATGAATACACCGCTCACATAATTAATAAAAGTTTAGAATAATTAATTCAATTGATCTTTTATTGTATCTAAGTCATCTTTTAAACAATAATCCGTGATTCATAAGACAGTACGCCACAGGATATCGTGCACGATTGTTGTGAAATGCATTTCAAGGATATCTAAGTAAATGATCAATGCAATAAGCTTGTCTTCTGCCTTGATCAATAGGATATGATTTGAAGAAAACTTGATGCTAGAAAGGTGTATAGGTACTATAAAATAATCTATAGTAATACTAATAATAATTATAAAGAGGTGAAATTTGTGACTTTGTATGTAGGGAGTATAATCTTCGGAACTACTGATCTGATTCCGAAAATTCTTTAACTAATGGAAAGCTACAATATTGCCGAGTGTCATAGGATATATTTTATGTTAAAATAAGAAAGGGCACGCGGATGAAATCACGGGCAGAAGCTAGTTTTGTATATAAATATGGGGGCGTAATCTGTAAATAATCCTTTGCTGACAAGTAGGCAAAGTTTGGATTGTATGTCAATACTGTGAATCCTGTTCATGTTCTATGAACATTAACGATATGTATACCAACTCGTAATCGCAATTCGTGACTGATACACACGCGGGATGTACTTGGTGACAATAAAAACACATAGTAACCAGTACACATCCTTGTTGCACAGATACATCGGATTCTTACTTGTATGGTATTATAGACCCTGGGCATTTACGTAAAGGACCAGAATCCTTTGTACTAATATAACAGCGTAAAATGTGTTGCCAACTCTGTGTATGTATGCACGCGTGGTTTATACATCCGCCTGTAGTGTCTTTAGCAATAATATTATCGTTTCCTTCACTAACTGGAATCAATTTACGTTAAGCTACACAATTGTATGAATGTTCCTAACATGGTTAGTGGTTTTATTTAAAAAAAAATGTTTTATAGATAAACATCGCAAATTAATATCATATGGTTTTATGACCTTATTTTAAATCTGTGAGATATTTATTCCAATTACCTTTCAACGTTTAAAATCAATACGAGGATCGCTACTTATACAGGGTGTAAAAGACAGCCCTCCGCAGACTGATGGGGTGAATTCAATATATCATACTAAGATGACCGGTACAAGAAATTATTTCAGGAACGTTATGGGAATCCAATAAACCTGATTTGTTTTATTACCTCATACGCAATGTATCGTTACGGTGGCAAAACGCGCGTAGCTAATGGCAGCGCTGCGAGCCTTCGGCCGCAGAGTATTTCTACATCCATTGCTGATTTTTTAATTTTAGCTGTTTTATTTACATGAATGAAGTGCTGCGTACAGAGAATGTAATTTAACATTAAAATAAAGAAATAGTAACTGAAAAACGATAAACAAATAACATTTTCCTGACAAATTTTCCGGTAGAATATGATTTAAAATAAGAAGCTGAATGCACCCTGTTAGTTTGCGGAGGGCTGTCCCTTACACCCTGTATATTACTATTTATGCTCAATTCAAAATAGTATTCAGTAAATAACGATAAAATTCTGCCAAATAAAATAAGTAAGGGGATGATGTCACTTAAATAAACTTTCTTAGACTGTTATAAAATAAATTACGAAAAATCACTTAGAAATACATAGATTGTTTACCCGGACGCGGATTTAAAGCTTTTATTATCTTTACGTTAGAAATGTATTATCATCAGAAAACGCCTACACATTGGATACATTATGTAATTAGGTATATTATTACTTCTTTAGAATAATGGACCCTAATTAAATGGTCATAGAAATATTTTATAGTCGTATATTTCACGATAATGACTACTATTATATTAATAATAATAATATTTTTTAATAATATTATATTTATATTTATAATATTACTATTATATTATTTGAAGTTGGTTGTTAAATGCTTTTCTTGTAAACAATTACGTAATATGACAACTTAATTTCTGAGATACTACATCCGTGAACGTAGATACGGATTTTATGTGTGCAGCTATTTATGATTAGAAGTAGAAAATTTAAGAAAATTTTCGCATTTTCAAGATTAATTAAAAACAGGGATTGTGCACTATCGTAGATGTTAAGAGAACTAGACTTAATCGAATACTTAAATAAAAAAAATAAATAGCGTAGAGTCATCTCAAAACCTCTCTCTCTTGAATTTGTATATATCATATTATGTATATATAGGTATATATTATAGTAAATATGTATGTACGTGTATCATAAGTTTATAACTTATTTATGTACTTGTGTATCTATTCTATTTGTTCATAATATTAATTATTATATATTTTTAATAGTTTTTTTAGCAGATTCCTTTCTAACAGAGCACCTGCCATCTAATCTGTTCACCACCCTTGGTTAACTGGTAAGGCATTAAGTCCGCCTTTGTACTTTTTAAGTGTGAAAAGTTTAAATAAATAAATAAATACCTACATTTAAGATCATTACTGATTCGGATAGTTTAGAAAGAAAAATATGTAAGACATAGATTATACCGGGTTTTTACTCAAAGCAGAAGTCGTTTATTTTGCAAAAGAAGAACATATTTGAAAGTCAATTAAAAACTTACCAGGATTGCAGGAGGCTAGTGTAATAATCTGTAGTACTGGGATCAGCATCAGTAGAAGCCAAGTTCGACTCTGTACAGTATCTGGCGCGGCCATCTTGATTGCCTAAAACCTGGAAGAAAACAATAGACAACTGAATACTGTGATGTTTGAGAGCTTTATCACAAATGTAACAAAGAATATGTACGAGTTATGAAATAATTTTCATTAAGTACGGTGATTGCATTGCATTCCCTCAAATCGTAAGGTCCAATTCACAGGGACTGATTAACATAAATACAGAGAATTTATGTTAGTATCAATTCTGTATAATATATACGTAATATAACTTAATGTTTATAAGCGCAGAGTATATGGTGTCAACGCAGCTCCTGCGTGGCTACTACGCGGCTGCTACGCCGTTGCTACGTCGTTGCTACGTCGTTGCTACGCGGCTGCCACACAGTGCATACGTCAGTCTAACACCGTTTGGGTAAACGCTAAATACGAAGAGTATTTAGCATAACAATCTTGTTGTCAGACTGTTTTGAATTCATAAATCACTCAACATTTCCATTGACATAAAAAAACACCGTCTGAAGTATAAGAAGGAATGGTAAACCTAAACTACAACACGTATTTTGAGATAAAACAGTAGGTAGTTTGTCATAATGTACCATGTACGTAACATCGCGGCATCGCTTTGTAATGTCGCCGCAAATTTGAAGACAGCCTGACAGCGTGCCTTTCATACAACGTCGGTGCCAAATATGGTTAGACTAAATTGACACAAAATCTTCAACTGTCTACGATTTTTATGTTACTGGGCAAAGCAAAATATGTATAAGTACCGGCAGCATGTTTATTATATACGCATGCACCTATTCATTGTTAGGCTCTTCAACAAAGGCTTAAAACTAATGCATTTATTATTATTTATTAATCACACAATAATCTAGCTACTTAGCTTTTAGAATTTCATTATACTAATTATGAACACCAACCTTGGCATTTTCCGTTCGCCACTTCTGGAGTAGCTTCATATTATTTTATTTCATTTTACCACTTTCATTTTATATCCTAATGAAAAAACAGAATTATTTTTACGATAAGGTATGTTAAATTAAAAGTTTAATTGTACTCGTAGAAATTGTGAGATAATAAAAACAAATGACAACATTTGAAATTCAAATATCGCCAAAATAAGATTCCGATTTCAAATAAGGCATAGAGCACAAAAAATAGTAATTTCAAATTGCGATGTTTTCTTTTTTAACGTACTGGCTGTTTTTGTGTGTTTAAAAGAAGGTTGATGTCAAACTATAATAAAAGTTTTGAATCGATATTTCGAAGATAAGAATAATTGCCTATTTTAATATTTACCTAATTATTGTAAGTACCCAAAACCTTAACCCCGCTCCATAACATTTTAACTAAAAGGTCAATGAACTGTTTAAGTCCGCGAGGTGTCACTTCTTTTTCGCGGAAGTTCACACAGCGAACCTTGTGCTTACTGTAATTTTCTGAGTTAATAATTTAACTGCTACCTGTGTCAACAATTTCAGAAATGATTAACGTCCTCAAAGGTATGTTAAGCTTCGTTAGTGTGAATTTATAGAGGTTGTTATTTTATACTTTACTTAATGTTTATTTATCAATTAAATTTTACAGTGTAGGTTTTATACACCAGCACTTTGTACCTTTTAACTAGGGCAAAACGCATATTTTATGTACCTTACGTAAACCTCGTGTTAAAGATGAAGCTTGCAGGTATAATATTCTTAGCAATAAACAGTTAACCTAATTACATTACACGATGTAATATCCCATAAAATGTGCCCACTATTCAAGATTTACATATCGACAATCTTGCAAGTTACTTATGTGAGTGTATCAGAGACACGACATCTTAATCTAGATCAGAACCTAATGTTCTGTGGATAAACGACTATGAATTAACTGTAAAAGCCCATATTCAGTCAATGCTAAGTTGGCTACTAAAACATAGAAATAAATGATAACACACACAATGAGATCCCCGATAGGGGCTTACCCCTTAGGTTAGCAGAGGTATACCTAATAAGAATACCCACATTTCGCCAGTTTTGTTTAAGTCCCATGCACAAATCCAGACTCCAGGCTGCTACTGAGAAATTCCAGATGGAAAAACCCAATAATACTTTGCCCGACTTGGGAATCGAACCTAGGACCTTATGCTCATCAGCAGTAGCAAAGTATTGTAATATCAATAGGCCAACGGGGTAGTCAAATAAATGATAGTTCGTAGTAACGGCATTTATGATAGTTCAGCTTCAGATATTGACGTGATGTTAGGCATCACGTCAATATCTGGAGCTGAACTGACTTGGACGAACTAACTTGCCTTGATCCTATGTTAGCAAAAAATGTTTAAAATATCATTAAAACTCGAGGAACCTTCTTGTTATGAAAGGTTTCTATACTTTCATAATAAGAAAATTTCAACAGGGAAGCAGGGAGAACAGTGGTGGTCCAGTGGTAGTGGCCCTGACTTACGAGTTATTATACAAGGTGTAATTTTAACCAGTGTTAATCTCTTAAGGGGTCATTGTACTCATCATTATGAACAACTTTTACTTTCGGACCAAACCTGAAATCGCGAAAAAAAATCATCGTACATAAATGTAGGGAAAAAAAATCATCTTTTCCCTACATTTATGTACGCATATCTCGTCAAAATGTAGGGAACACCTGATTTTTTTTTTGCGATTTCGGGCTTGGTGCCATAGTATAAGTTATTCATAATGATGATTACAATGATCCCTTAAGAGATTTACACAGCTTAAAATTACACCTTATAGGTCGTGGATTCGAACCCAGGCAGGCTAAATAATTTTATCACCACTGCTTTCAAAATGGTAAAGGAAAATATCGTGAGGAAACCAGCATGTCCTAGAACCAAAAATTCAAAGACATGTGACATCTGCTAACCTGCACTGGGCCCGCGTGGTAGATTACAGCCCACTTCCTCTCGAAGAGAGAAGGTATGTGTCCATGAAGTGAGAACATTATAGGCTGCTTAAGAAGCGGGAATGGCAGGTCAGTGCTTTTATAGATAGTCCATTCATCAGACTCATCAGTCTTTATTTTAGTTATGTATCTGGTTTAAAACACAGTGGTACGTAAATTAAACACTAAGCAGTTAGTGTGCATGAAATAAGTAGTACTTTGTGTGAGGACCAGCACTCTAATTGCGTTACACACTATATAAATCAGAATCTGAATGATTTTGAATCTTTTTGCTACTCCATTGCTTCATATATTCGAAACATTTGTCTGCTTAACAACGTAAATAACGCAATGAATGGTGTTGAACTGTGCAAATGAAACCAGTTCCTATTGTAAGTGTGTTACGCAATTGCCCCGCTGGAATAGTTTTATAGAGGTATGAGGAACAGGCTGTAAAGTTCACTCATCCTCTACAGTAAAGGAAGGATCCTCCGACCAGACGAGTGTTGTCTGGTGGGCTGCCCGACGATTGACGTCGGGACGTTATAGATACTAGTCGCGCGGTAAACTCTGATTGCGCGATGCAGGATTTTGCGTGACGTCAGTGTGATTCGTAGTTCGCATGTGCCGATGTAGATGCCGCCACAGTTTCTCTTGAAAGTAGATGCCATTTTCATATTATTACTTTGTTTTATAGATATTACAGCTATTTCTATCAGACGTCTTTATTGCTCTAAAACCTGCTAGTATTCATATTAATAAAGTATACCTACTGAACGTTACGCAGCACCTGTTCTTACGTGGTTTCTTGTCTAATCCTACGCGAGTCGTAAATTGTACAACAAGATAATATACAATGCTTGTTTACTAATAATAAACAACGAATTTTATTAAAACGATCACGCAATGTCTTAAAAGCAATGTGTAAATTTCATATTGACCAGTTATACTCGTAATATTAGAGGTTGTATTTAAGCAGGGACGTTCACTTGCCTCTCTAAATATGAATATTAATAAAACTTGAGGCCGATTCACACCTCGCTGCGATTAAAACGTTTATAATTACAAAGCAACAAACGGTAATGGGGATTATATACACAACTAGCATCTGTCCACGACTTCGTCCGCGTGAAATTTCATATATCCTATGACACTCACTCGGCAATACTGTAGCTTAACATTAGTGAAAGAATTTGACATACAAACTCACAACTTTTACCTCTTTATTACTACATTATGATGCGCATCTTCTACTCAGAACTGCGGGATGGCAAGAGGAGACAAGGCGGCCAACTCCTTCGGTACAAAGATGTGCTTAAGCGCCACATGAAGCGATGTGATCTAGAGACGTCACAATGGGAGGCAATGGCAGCAGACCGGTCACTGTGGAGGCATACCGTGAGCACTAAGGTGTTTGCGTTTGAAAGGCGACATAAAGAGGAGCTCGATGTTAAACGAGATGAGTTCAAGGCCCGACCACCCGCGGCCATCCAATATAATTACATCGGAGGGGTGCTGACTTGCCATGAATGTGGACGCACTTTCGCGGCAAAAATTGGTTATATCAGTCACCTGAGGGCACACCAGCAATGTCATCAATAGGCAGATCCAAGTCGCTGTGGCCGAAATCGGCCAGGATCTATATAAGTATATATATACATATACATTATGATACAAGTGTGCTATGTTAGTCATAACACTCGAGGCGGTATAAGGCAGCCGAGTGTGTAATGTGATCATTACACACATTGTGTGCATTGATATGCACATGCGTTCATACGACGTTTTTCAACACACTTGTGAGGCAAAAAATAAGTTTCATAAACAAATTACCTATGTAAAAAAATATGAAATACGGTCCGCGGATTCCGCGGTGTCTTCGCAGGTTGAAGGAGAGGCAATGGCCCTAAGCCGTCGAACAGTGTAATATGTATTAAAAGCATAAAAACGAAATATTTTGTATATTATTTGGATGTAGAACATGAAAGAATGTTATTTTTTTTGACACAAATAAATAGGTAATTTGATGAAATAATATGTGAATTTATCATTATGTACACAGTAGGAATAAAAAGACATGAATACTCTTTGATGAGATTAAAAAAAGCGCACATCTCCGACTTGTAAATAATTAAGTCTACTCCACTAGTTAATAAGCACGCGTGTTTAATACACTGCATTATGAACCTAAAAACGGTTCAATAAGAGCCATTTTACGAGCAAGTGTGTTGAAAAATATTATATTCTGTTATAGTATAGACGACAATGTGTATGGCGAAGAAGTTACTTGCTGCAATAATACATGCAAAAATGCATGAGAGAAACTACCAACTAAATAGAAATAATGACATTAATGACGTCAGAACACATCCAATGGATAACTTTGCGATGTGTAAATCGACCTTTATTGCGGATTTATATCTACTATATACAATGTGCTACAGTATTACACATAATATAAATAGAACTGGACGAGTGTCTAGTAGTGTCTTATATATAGAAAGACATTATTTGTCATTGAAACTTTGACCTTTTGTGCCGCCAATCGCTTTGGGATGTCTCTCGCTGTTTTATTACGGTGACTTTCAGACCTCTTGACCATAATTGTTTTTTCTTTATTTAACTACCTACTGCAGTTGCACCTGTAAACTAGGTTTAAAAAGACAAAAGAGGTGCATGGCATCAGGAAGAGTCTCAGTGCTTATGTCAAGGATTCAAGGATGAAGAATCAATATTTTTTTTCCCATTCGAACTGGTTTATATTATTAAAATCACGTGAATTTTCCGCTTATTAACATAACATAAGCGTATGTATATTACTATTTTTTGCTAATATTTTTAATCTTTAAATTATGTGTTAATCAAACAAACGTATATAATTGTCAATTTAGGATTTTAAAGCCGTAGATTTACTTAATTATTTTTTAATTACCATAACATCACGCCTTTGTTTCCACAAAGGATTGGGCAGAGGTGTACCAACCACATTTCGCCAGTTATGTTTAAGTCCCATGTAATAGGGGGCGAGCCTGTTGCCGTCAACCGGGCACACATCCAGGCTCCGGGCTGCTACTGAGAAATTCCAGACAGGAAAACCCAATAACACTTTGCCTGACCTGGGAATCGAAGGTCAGCAGTAGCGCTTGAGACCACTTGACCAACGAGGCAGTCCACAGAAACCAGTACCGAGCAACGAGACAGTCGCCCAGTCGGGTTTTAACTACCACTCATACTTTTTGGCAAGTTTTATTAAAAAGAAACTACTCGATCTAAAACATTATGAAAGAAGGGATCAAATACGAATATAACAAATGCATCGATCTAGCATAAGTATATTAAAAAAGTGTACATACCTACCTACATAATCAAACGAATATATAGAATTTAGAAGGGACAAACTGGCTCCAAGTGACAAGTGTACGGTTGAGCCAAAAGGCTTTATAGATTGACAACAATGTACCGAGCTCATTAGCTTTTAAAATGACAAGATATCACAAGGACGTCGCCTCATGCCTCACTCGGAAAGATGTACGCCGAGATGTCTGGCCTACATTATCATACTGTGTTGTGCAATAGCAGATCCACTCGCATAGTTACCAGAAACGTATGTAATGGCACACGAAGGTATTACGTGAAACTTACTTCGTTCACAGATAAATCACGTTGCGAATAAAAACTACAAACACAAAATGAAATCGTGAGTGATGATATTTCAGACCTATTACAGAAAGGACGCAAGCTACCTGAATACTAAGCAGAAAGGTTCGACCAATTAGCATTCCAAACAGAGCACAGATTTAGGTATTCCCCAACTTGAAGTTCAAGAGCTGGCTGAACATGGTAAGCTTAGACTCAACAATGTTGCTGGCTTTATTAATAGATTAGATGAGGCCGGACGAAACAATAACATTCCTTGAATACCAAGTCTTAAATGAAGTGTTTTGGCCAAGCATAGTAATTACAACAAAAGCCATTACATATCAAGACGTTAGTTTTTCTCATGATGGTCCGATAAGTGTTTGAATTATTAAATAAAATAATGGTCGGTCATGTATAATTGCGCTTGGGCAAGCGGCGCGTGAATTTGACCCATTTGCAGACAAGGCCGACTTGCCAAACCGTCAGCCAGCATTGTGCTTATAGTGCAACTATATCTTCTGCCGCATCAGATATCTTTGATGCTCTTTGTGTTTTTGCACGGTAGTTTAGTTCGCAAATTCCTTTTAATCGTGACTCAGAAAGGATGGCAAGTCAAATTCTGTAGTGTATCACAAAATTCAATAGATCGATATAAATAGGTAGTATAATAGTATCACTATTTTGGAGAACTTTAAGAGGAATTCAAAAACCGCAAAATGATTGAACTGCACTCTGATATAAGCAGGATGCTGGACCGGATGGAGACAAAATTGCCAACTTTAAATGAACTTAGGCAGGTTCTATCAAGCTCCTAAATAGAACGTATCATGGATTATGTTAAACTTGGTTTAAGTTAATTTTCTTAGAATTTGAGTCAAGTGGGTCAGTCGGTGTAATATAATGTTACCTTCGTTCCTTCGATCGTCCACTATAACTCAAACGTGTCAGTATATCACACAACAAATACGTGATGTTTACCTAAAAGAGGCCTTTTATCGTAAAAATGCTATTTTTAAACTTTAAACTTCATTATTAAAATCTAAAACCCATATATAACGATCTTTTGTAACTTTAAATGTCCGTTCATCTATACAAATAAATATAATTGAAGTATCTGTTTGTAATGTCCAAATAACAGCTTTTTACTAAAAGTATAAGAAACTATATACGGTACTTATAACAAAAAAACATTTTTAAAATTTTTGTTTGTCTGTCTGTTTGTTCCACCTAATCTCCGAAACGGCTGAACTGATTTTGACGGGACTTTCACTGGCAGATAGCTAATGTTACAAGGAGTAACTTACTTTTATTTTAGAAAAATAATTAAGGTTCCGCACTAAAAATTAAAACCCATGCAAAAATAATAATTCTAGAACTACCAGTCGGATTAAAAAAAAATCTTTTTGCATTTGGTAGCCCAATTCTCGAGGATGGTTATAGGTTATTTAACATTACGCTACGGCCCTTATGAGCCGAGCACAAAAAAGTCAGAAAGCGTAAACGAAGTCATTTCATTTATTTCATTTCATTTATTTATTCATTTAACAATATTAACATTGTGTTGAATATAACATATTAAAAAAAAATTATCACATGCAGAAACAATACATTTAAAAGCCCAAATACATTTAAAAGTATTAGCGCGGGTGGGCGATACAACGCGGCGGGTCGGGGGATGAGGGAGTTTAATTAAAATGTTGCTGTTATTTTAGTATGTTGTGTATCTTACGACTTTCAAGCGAACCAAGTTAAAAATATAATGCCGTTTATGGAGTTTTAATAATTTTCAAAGACTTGTTCGCCAGACGTGTCTATGCAAATAAGATTTTAACGAGCGAATTCACCATTGTATAGAAATAAAAGAGAAAATTCACTAATTTACCAAAATCGTTAGTTTAGATCGTCTGATAAAAGACAAGCTATCATTAAAACGGTAAAAGCTTATTATTACAGAATAATAATAACCGTGAGTATAATAGATTTGTAATTAACCTCTCATAATGTTCAAGAGTTATAAAAAATTAACAAGAAGCTATCGCAAAAAATCAATAATGAACAAGCGTGTCACGCGAAGTAAAACGATCGTGTCTACTATGATCTCGTGATTAAATACGTCGAAGTGTGACATAAGAGATAAGTGTACCTAGAGGTGCTGCATTTATTGTTTATGCATCGTTCGACCTCCGGCCACCGCATGCGTCGGCGTATTGTAATAGGTCATTGGCAGGATGTCAAAGAGGATCCTGTCACCTTCGTGATTCACGCGGATTTCGACTCGCCGAACACGATCCATGACGTTCGGGAAACACGAAGGCTCTTCAGTGAACTCATGCGGAAACTACACGGATACTAACGACTCGATAATCTAACGTAATACTGATGAGTGTTCATTAATAGTTCCGTCTGTTTACAGTACATACATTAATGGTTAATAGTGATATCTTTACCATGTGATAAATAAACGAGTGAAGAATAAGGACATGAGAGCAAAGTTTGAGTATGATTAAGGATGGTGAATAATGAAAAGACTAAACAAACAATACAGATTGTATAAAAGATGATACGACCAAAAAGGGGCGAATACTGAGAAAACAAGAGATATACTACATTTCTGTCCAGTACAATCTCTTGTCTCTTGTTGACGACCTTCTGGTCGTCTTAGGGGTTGTACTCAAAGTCAAACTTAAAGCATTTATTTAAAAAAAGCCAATTACAGGCACTTTTGAACTGTCAAAAAGTCGGTCAGTTAGTCAGAAAGTTGAAGCTAGTCACCCATTCCAAAACGTAGATCTCTATGGAGAGGAACGGGCAAGAAATTCCAAGGACACTCTTTAAACACTCCTAACTAAGAAGGAGATATGGAGAGCCTACACCAAAGAAATCGGATAAGTCAGGAGAATAATAATAATGTAGTTAAATCATGTTTGTACTACGACACAAGCCTCATTAGTTACCCCAAGTGATCAGGACAGGAATAAGATTCAAGCCCGATCTGCCAATAGGTTAGAACAAGTTGAAGCATTGAATCTATTAAACTTTCCTTTAACTGTTTTGAAAGTGTCAGTAAGTACACATAATATTGAGGAAAAGAGGCCTCCATTCATTCAGCACGGGAAGTCAAGCAAAGTTGCACAACTATCACATTGTGTTGACTTACTTAACCTGCGATTTGTCACGCACCTTTGTTTCTGCTCGCGGTAAGGCGAAAACACTTTTGGATACATCTAATTAGAACAACCGACACACGTTTACTAGAGTAGTTTATATATTTCCTAAATAATACTTAGTGATTAGTAAAGCCTTTAACTGTAATTTGATCTGAAATAAAATATTTATCATTATTATTTAACACAAAGGAGCACTGAACATCAAATCCTTGAGCATAATTAAATGTTGTAAGTTACATGTATTTAATAATACATTATGCGGTTTGTTCGGCCTTTATACATTTTGATAGGATTCCTTGATCCGTATCAGCTTTATCTCGCTTTGTCAGACCAGCTGATCTCGAAATGCCGGCCATACCAAGACCGGTCCGTACTTAACCGTTCATCTAATGTAACTGTTCCGACAAATACTGTAGGTGTGTGGAGCCGTAAGGAGGACAACTACAAGTATTGTTACAACTTATTCAATTAATATGCTAATTTTATGGTATTTCCTTTCTCCTGCGATGAAAACTCCGCCCCTAAAACGACCCATTGACCAAAACGTTTGTTTCTAGTAGACAAATGAATTAGGACGATAGCCGGTGTCCGGTGACTCCGACGTCCAGTCTGATCGCGTCCTTGCGTTCACTACTAACGCTTGCCTCCACCTTATCATCGAATGTCATCGTCTAATCTAGAATGGACCACGGCTAGTAGAAAGGTAAAAACAACAACACTCACCTCTTAATTACGAAAAAGCATCACTTTGGTGTACAAACTCAGTAGTTTGTTTCAGTCACGACACGCCATGCACTGTCTCAGGTAGGACGTTGTCAATGTACTAACACAATATAGTTCACACTAAAACTGTTTACGGAGCGAAAGCGGTTTATGTTTATACGCGGAAGTGTGGGTAGTGTTGGATGGTGTCGCGCCAGTGTCGAAGGCGGTCGACTCGCGCGCGGCTACGTCTGCGACTCGCGGCGACGCTCGTTTCACCGGCAGAGGTGTCGCGAGGAGAAAGTCTCGGCCGTGGTGCGCCGCGTCGGTTGGCCGGCAGCGCCACGACGTGGGGGGGTCGTGACGTCGACGCTAAACCAACAGCCACCTGAGCATCATCAGCGATTGCTTCACCACTCTCGCAAGTCATTGTTGGTTGCATTGGTATGAACAGCTAATGAGGTGTATGATAGCAACCATATATGATGTTATGAAATCTACCTGCAATTTGAAATATTTTGGCAACTTAAAATCAGCAAACCAATCAAAGTATTATATTACCGAAAGACTATCGAAATTTGATAAATTGTACCTAAATGATGATGAAATATTAGTAACATGTTGATAAATATTTAAATAAATGCAGTAGCCCGTATAAATGGCACACACGCGAGCGTGTAAGCTTGCGACCGCATACAGTCTTCATAAAACGAATTTGTAGTCTTTGGTGTCGTCTATTGTTTTTTCATGTGAACTCCCTAACTGTTGTAAATGAATACGAATGAACGCAGCGGTCGACATATCGTATAATTTAACCAATTAACCGATGTTCCCACGGAATTCCTCGCATCCCCTCGTGACGACGTGAACATACGCGAAACATGTTGAATGAATTGAACGAACAGCTCAATGAAATAAACGTGAGATATAGGCGGACATAGTCTAATGAGATATAGGTAAACAAATAATTAATCATGATTTATAAGCATGTACTTAGTAGTGTAATAACTCACTACCAGTTGAAAGGGAATTAGGGCGTAGTTCCTTTGGCAAGGTAAATTATTTCGATATGAGTGATTACCATCCCGAGGCATTGAAATAACTTCATCAAAAGAACTGCCCATAACAAGATCAATCACGTGATGAAATTTAAAGCATAAGTACGTATAGCTAGCATATACAAAGGAAACATGTCTTATAGATCTAGTAACAAATTAAAGAAGAGATTCAGTTTGAGGAATCATCGGGGTCATTAAAAATATTTATTGCGGTAGTTAGCTTAAAGCAACAGACAAAGCTCGGGGGAGACGCGTTTTACATTCTTGATGACAAGTCACCCATTCGCCACACCAGGGACGGACTGGGATGAACCGATTCACTTCTATGAAAAGTGTATTTATTTAAGTTACCTATTTACTGCCTCGTTGGTGTAGTGGTCGCAAGCGCTACTGCTGAGCATGAGGTGCTGGGTTCGATTCTCAGGTCGGGCAAAGTGTTATTGGGTTTTTCTATCTGGAATTTCTCAGTAGCAGCCCGGAGTCTGGATTTGTGCCCGGTAGATGGCAATAGGCTCGCCCCCTATTACATGGGACTTAAACATAACTGGCGAAACGTTGGTGTACTATAGGTACACCTGTGCCTAACCGTTCGGGGAAACAAGGCGTGATGTTATGTTTATGTTATTTTCTATTTAACTATGACAAGGTACGTTCTTCCTATGGTAAAAAAAGTTAAACTCATCGTTTTATTCTGCCAATGCCATATCATATTTTCTAAATTTTCTGTAACATTATAAATTTCTTTAGTTTCAAATTATTAAAAAAAAAATGTTTCTAATGAAACAATGACAATAGGAGAAAATACTGTATGAATTATTTTCATATTGTAAGAACAATAATCAAAAAAAGAAACTTTCTCAAGCCCCGACTGCGTCCCTGCGACATCGGCAGCCATCTGTTTATACAATTATCGGTTAAGAGCGAGTCAGTGGCGCGCGCTGTTCTTCCTAAATGACTCCTTCATGAGCGATATCCAGCGGGATACTTATTAGTGGGCCCCCATACGTCCCCGGATTAGTACGCATCCTGCATCTGAAGTTATACTATCCCCGGAATACGCAAATTGACGTAGTATCTAGATTTTTATTGTACTTTAGTACCTCCTAAGTTTCATAGTCATACAGCGTAGTTAAATCGTACAAGGAATTTTTCTCCAATGGAGAATTTCCTAAATTACCAGTGTGCGGAAGAAACCTGGGAACAACGCATGTTCTCGGTGAGTTCTTACCAACACGTGGGCACGCAACCAGCGGCGAAGCAAAGGTGCCAGGCCAATGCGCGTGAGAGGGACCGGACGCAAAAGTTAGTATATTGCATGTGGAAGTTACTTTATTGTTGTCACTTCCAGAACTTTTACTATACTTTCTTGTAGGTAAAGTCAGCGTTTTTTAACTTTCAATACTCAATCGTTTATTGTATTCCACAACGTGTAGGTACTTAGGTGGTAACTTAATATTTTATGAGATTATTATGAACCCTGTCGGGCACAGTGTCTTATAACAATGACTCACGTAACTTTTATATTATTTCCTTTTTCATATTACTTTTTTGCTAAGTTTTCACTGACACAAGATATTATTAATTTGATGTCACCTAGATGATTAATGATTGAGTCATATTTCTGTATTACCTCCTTCCACACGTACCTGTTGCATTTGATTTAGTAGCAGTTTATAAACGTATATCACACTGTTTTCGAAAGTAGAATGTTTGATCCTCTGATTTATAAGTACCACGATTCTTCTGACTACTACTTTCAAATATTAGAACTTGTAAAATAAATGATGCTATTTAATTGACAAGGTTATAATGATTGTTACAGTAAGATATTATTTTGTCAAGATAAGATCAGACTCCTCTCATTTGGCGCTTGCAGACTACTGGACTAAAGACTACTGTATTTAAAACTTTAGAACTGACACATAACAATGTTGCAAGTGGCAATTAGTTAGGTACATGATTTGCAAGATACGTTTTTTATCTTCTAATATCTTCAAGCTTTGATGCTTTTACGAGGTTAACTAGAAGTCCCATATTTGAATGATACCTACTGAAGCAGCTTGTGTAGGCCAAAAGCAGTAGAAAAGTCATAATTATTACACAGGCGTTCATGAAAAAGGACACTGTTTTTACAAATTTAAACAGGACGACAGTTTTCGTTTGCCTTATGAAATGTTCTATGCTTATTTTTAATAGAATTGTTATCAAAAGATTTGTGTTTCCAAGCAGCGTGAACATAGCTTTCAACACGCTGCGCCTGCTCATCCCCACGGAACCACCCGACAGGAAGCTGAGCAAAATCGAGATCCTCCGCCTCGCTGGCAGCTACATCACACACCTCGACAATCAACTCTATACCGGTAACGTAAAGTCCACTATCGCCTACAACTTGCGGATCCGGCTTTCAAGAACTTCAATATTTTTAAAGTACCTTAAGAAATAGGTGGGCCGAGGCTAATTGTAATCTGATGCAATAATGATGTATCTGGTTTGTGTTCTGTTTCAAAGGCAGAATTGATGTGGCCTTACTTTGGTTTAATGTATGTATGTATAGCACATTCCATTATTTGTACTCCATATTAGTTGATTTCCTGGTTCTCGTATTGATTTGGATCATGTTTGCTCTATACCTCATTATCCAATTAAGTAGACAGATACGATTTTCGTTGCCGATTGTTTAAGTATTTGAAGAGAGGTCTCTTTAAAATTGACCACCATGATTCCATTATTATCCATGATTTCGATTAATTCTCATATATTAAATATTTTTTTTAGGAGAACTGGAACAACCCTGTTTACAGAAGAATGACGTAAGCGACCAAGATAAATCACTGTGTACTTTTTGTTGGTCGGCCGTTAAAAAAGACGTAAGTGTTAAAACAGATCTCCAGTAAAAAACTTCATTACTTTTTGTAGTGGGGCTTAAAATAATTAACGTAAAAAGTTTGATAAATATTATATGGCTAAAAACAAATGACTATATCATGATTTTCTCACAGAATTATTACCTAAGTACGTGACCAGTTGGTAAGCTGACTCAGGTGGAATGCAAACGTGTTTAAACCGTTGTCATCAATCAAGTTTATTTTATTTTAAAGATATAACTAATTACACCCCAGCCCGTGGGTGTCGTGGAACACAACCGAAACGTTGATGCTGAAAAATATGGACGACAATATTTTGAACTAGCAATGTTGTCACTGTGACACAGTAGGTACACTCCTAGCTGAAAAAACTCAAATACTGATATCCAGTAGGTTATCAGCTAGTACTTTGAAGACTTCTCACTGTTAACCGTTGCGACTGTTTAAATAGGGTAAGTCCAGGATATGTGCCTCACTTTTTCATAGGGAGCCATAACATATTAATTAAAAATCTACTGGCAATACGTTTTTTGCCCAAGGTAACTTTGATCTTTAATCTATGATGGTACCCCTTTTATTTGTACACTAGCTGTGCACCGCGACTTCGATTGCGTGGAAGTCGCAAGATACACAATATACAAAAATAACAGCCACATTTTAATAAAACTCCTTCGTCCCCCGACCCGCCGCGTTGCATCGCCTGCTCGCGCTATTACTTCGTTTTCGCTTAGTGTTCTTTCTGACTGTTTCTTTTTGCTCGGCTCCTAAGAGTTGTAGCGTGATGTTAAATAGCCTATAACTGTCCTCGAGAATTGGGCTACCAAATGCAAAAAGAATTTTTCAAATCCGACTTTTTGTTCACAATTTCATGGGTTTTTTTCCCGCGGAACCCTATTTTTCTAAAATAAAAGTAAGCTAAGTTACCCCCCCCCCCCTCCCGTAACATCAGCTATCTGCCAGTGAAAGTCCCGTCAAAATCGGTCGAACCGTTTCGGAGATTAGCCGGAACAAACAGACAGACAAAAATTTTGAAAACTGCTTTTTTGTTATAAGTATCGTATATACTCGTACCTACTTTCTTATGCATTTAGTAAAAATTTGTTATTTTGACATTACAAACAAACACTTCAATTTTATTTATTTGTCTAAATAAGTTTAAAACATTTTGGGAAAATTATGTCTTTTTTACCCTCTCAAAAGTAGGATAGATGCCTCCGAGAGGGTAACCGAGGGGATCCGAGGGGTTCGGGGGGGTCCGCAAGTTGCGGCTATTTCATTTACACCTTTCTCATTTTTAGGGTTCCGTAGTCAACAAAGAACCCTTATAGTTTCGCCATGTCCGTCTGTCCGTCCGTCCGTAGCTTAGCTCAGAGACTCTTTGTACTAGAAAGCTATAATTTGGCATGATATACATATTAATCACGCCGAAAAAGTGGTAAAACAAAATTATGAAAAAAAAAATTTGAGGGTACCACGTAAAGTGGGGATATTTTTTTTTCGTCTACCCCGTGGTATGGGGTGTTGTTAGAAAGGTCTTTCAAAAATATTGTGGGTTTGTGTAAACAATTTTTCGATTAAGGGATCCATTTCTGAAATATTAAGCTTTATAGTGCTAATTTTTACTAGAGACTGGTGCCCCCCCCCCCCCCTGCCAGCTAAACTGTTAGTTTTGGGTATGTGAAAAAAGTCTAAGTAGTAGCATGTACAACGAAGTTAAAAGGAAAACTATCACAACTAAGTAGGCTTTACAAGTAGCTTACCAACTTCAATGACCTACTTCAGCCAGGTATTGTTGGGTACGCAGATGACAGTACAGTTTCAGAGAGATACTTGTCCAGCGCAAAAACGTTCGTTCCTTGAGAGAGGCCATGGTAGAACGGACAGATCTGACCTTAAGCCTTGTCTCTCAGTGGGATGATGATAATCTGGTCTCTTTTAACGCCACCAAAAGACTAGCGTGTCTTTTTGCCGCTAAAAGGAGTCATTTCGACTAAACTCCTACTTTTCGGGATACATCTGTTTCTATAACTGATCAGCTCGAGCTCCTTGGCATGGAGTTGAGATCATGTCTCAACTTCAGACTACCTACCATCGAGTACAAAGCCCAAACTGCGGCCAAGAAACTGTGCATCCTAAATGGGGTGAACCGATACTTTACGCCTGGACAGCTTTTACCCTCTACAAAGCGCAAGTCCGATCCTGACCCTGTCTGTATTACAGCCACCTATGGGATAGCTCAGCCAAATACCAACTTGCCGCGCTTGACTCGGTGTAACGCAGAGCTATTAGCTATTGGCGACGTAAAACTGGTGGATGCCAAGCTTTATAGCTTGGCTCATCGCCGCAAGGTTGCCTGCTTGTCGGTCTTCTACAGCCCCCTTCTACCATCGGACATGTAGACGCACTGCAGGTTACCATCCCTACCTAGTTGCTATTCCACCAATTCGCACTAAGCGTCTTTTGTGATGCGCACAGCATAGCAGTAAGCTCGCTCCATCGTCGACTTTGTCTCTGTCACCTCTGACCTAGACTAGAGTCTAGAGCAAACCTATCTTAAATAAAAAAATAATTAAAAAAACATACATTTACAGTTGGAATATATGAGAGAACATGTTTTTCATCTACAATGTTAAGTTTGTTCTTGGGATAAACTCATCACAAATACGGAACCCTTCATTGTACGTAGGTTTTGATCATTTCTTGAAAAGCCTCATGCAAGCTTTCTGCAGTCCAAGTAATGTGACGCCCGTGTGTTATCTATTTTCGCGGGATTTGTTCCACCCGCGATATGAAAACATTAATAGAAATATTTAGGGATAGATGCCCCTATCTATGGCAACTATACTTTTAGCACAGGATAGATGCCTTTTTTAATCTATACCAATAAATAAAATCAAAGTGTCTGTTTGTAATGTCAAAATAACAGTTTTTTACTAAATGCATATGACAGTATATACGATACTTATAACGAAAAAACTATTTTTAAAATTTTCGTCTGTCTGTCTGTTTGTTCCAGCTAATCTCAGAAACGGTTGGACCAATTTTGACGGGAATTTCACTGACAGATAGCTGATGTTATAAGAAGTAACGTAACGTACTTTTATATTAGAAACATAATTAGGGCCCCACGCAAAAAAAAAAATTAAAACCCATGAAGTTGTGGACAAAATCCGATTCAAGTAGGAAAGTATCAACATCCACGCGGGCGAAGCCGCGGGAAACAGCTAGTTAAAAATAAGATAAAAGAAAACTATAATTTAAAGCACTATTCCGTGTACTTTTAAACTGTAATATCAACAAATAAATTAAAAAAAATAGAATTCATAACGGAGTGAAAATATGAGATGAGATTCGATAGTAAGTACTTACGATTATAACTTCAACGCTTGCTAAAGTCTCGCCACGGAAGATTTTTACACGCACGGGCGAAAGCTCTCCCCTACTACGGTTGGCGTGGCACAGGGTTCTGCAGGGGAACGCCTCCTATTATACATATAGTACAATTTTGGCCTACGATATTTCTAACATAGAGTATTCAAAGTCGCGCCACCTATCCCATTGGGGCATCTATCCTGGACTTACCCTAGATATTAGTTGACAACCTATTAGTTTTTGACAGCAAACTGCTCTTGTTACTTAATTAAGAACTTACTGCCTGCTATGATAATAGTTTCGTGTTTGTTTCAGAAATCGCACACACCACAAATCGGTTACTTCAAGTCTCCGCGTTGAAACAGCGCTTTCAGTCCAGACTCCAGCCTAGTCCACCAATAATTTATTAGCTTTACATGCATTTATAACTTATTTTATTGTTATTGCTAATGCTTTGTAATTATTATCTAGTGAAAGTAGATATATTCTTAGTTAACTATCCGTATGATTTAACTGCTGTTTGATGAGGCGGTAAATACTAACATAGGTATTTTATAAGTACCTACTCAAAGTTAATGTTAATAGATCCATAAAGGTATTTAAGTGTTTTAAAACTAATGAGGATACCGAGCGCGCAGTGGCGCCCTCGTCGTTTATTTCGTTATTTATTTTATTTTAGAATGAAAATGCAGAAAATAAGTATATTAAGTTGTGCTCCACAAGACTATACCTACGTTATTATTATTACAAACAGTAGTTTTATTATAGTCCTTAAAACGGAGCTTAGTGGCCACTATTTTCCGTTTTAAGGATTATAATAAAACTTAACAATGTAAAACTACTATTTGAATAATAATAACGTATAATATTGTGGAGCACAACTTAGCATGCTTATTTTCTGCATTTTCATTCTAAAATAAAAGAAATAACTAAACAAACGATGAGGGCGCCACTGCGCGCACGGTGTCAACTTAATAGTTTCATGTGCGCCTAGATTTCTATTGTATATACCTACTTTTCCTATATGGTTTGGCATATTATCTAGACATATTATATATTTGTAAATAAATAAGTAATCGTCTTGGTCTAGTCTCATAGTAGGAAGTTTTTATTAAACCTTCCCCAACTCAAAATCAGGGTCAATTTCTTTACAGAGTAAAAATCTCTTCACTTTGCTCTCTCTTCACTGATTGCCTTCAGGTCTTTGGATCCCAAAGCCCCTACGTCTCGCCTACTTATTTCTTAATCAATGAATCGTTCACATAATATGCCAACACTCTCGTTTGCTCCTGGTAAGCGTAGATTATGGTATATTGTATACTGGCAAGAATGGAAGGGCCAAAGCAACCACTTAGATACTGGCCAAGCTTTTTACCATTGTGTGGATTGCCCGGAGGACACGGTGGAGCATACGGTTGAGGTTTGCCCGGCTTGGGCGGAGCACGAACACCACTGAGTCCTCGCGGAGGCGTTCGGCGGCGGGGATCTCTCGCGTCCGACCCTGGCCCAGGCCATGATACGGAGCGAGAGTGCATGAGAAGCCGTCACCTCCTTCTGCGAAGCAGTAATGCTCGCGAAGGAGGAGGCGGAACGCGTGAGGAAGAGGCAATCTTTGCGCCCTCACGCCCCTAGTCGCCGCAGGAGACGCCCTGGGCGTCGGGAATCAAGAGCCGATTCCCGGCCACCGTAGGTGCGGGCTTGCGGACGGCGAGCAATGGGTAGCTAGCCGTCCAGTAAGGACCAGGGCCGGGACCGGGTTGACGGCGCGCTGTGTTCCACGCACGCCTCAAAGAGATGTCAGTACTAACTGATGGGGTCCACTAGGGCCGATGCTTATTAGGGTCGCAGCCTGTTCGAAAGAGTTACCGTGATCCCTGGGACAGCCAACTGAAGGAACACGGGTGGGTTTTAGTTAGTAAAAGTCTGACTCGCCCTCCCGCTCCGCGAGAGAAGTCATTTGATGGTTTCCAACCCAAAAACGAAAACATCAAGATTTGTGATTTAGACTAGGTTTTTTGTAGGTCCCGTAGTAAAAGTTGTTCATAATGATAAGTACAATGACCCCCTAGAGTTATGGGATATCAAAAGGAACACGTTGTATAATGTATTTGTTACTTTGTCTTCATAGAGTTACTGATTACCTACTTACTACATTGTAACAAAATGTTTGGTTAAAAATGAAACAAGATATCAAAATGGCACAATTTTATTCAATCTAAAATGTACTATTAAGTAGGTATGTAGTTCATAACAGAAATAATCACAACCAGTGTTATTTAGGTAGTCAAAATTTTATTAAAGGTATTTAAACTACTAGGTGATGGGATAGTTGGCAGTGTTACTGGGCGATTTTATAAAAAAACGTGTAAAATTTATGCCTCTATTTGCAATAGAAAATTTTGTAAAAAATCTAATGACATGGAAACAATAATATTTACAATATAATACTTATAATTATGAACGTTAGTTGATATAACAAATTCATTTTAGCACTTACGCAATAATTCATGCTTGATAATAGGGAAATGTGTGTAATTCATTATAATATAAATTGTAAAAAAAAAAACGTCATTAAATATTTAAGTACCTACCAGGACTTTTTAAAAGCTTTTATAAAAATCTTTCAGTAGTTTTAGTGTCCATAATCAATTGTGACCGATTTCACTTACATAAAGGACAATACATAACTATTCCCTACACATAAACTATAACATTATTACAATTTGTGACTAGTGAAAAATCTAGTCAAATTAAGTAGACATTTAAACTATTCATAAATAATAAAGGCAAGTACGTATTTACAGAAAAGAAGTAATATTATTACATAATCCTTCAGAATATATAAACAAACAATCTGAAACATGTTCATATTACGCTAGAGAAATGCAATAAAACAAATATACCTATCGCGCGTCAACATCAACAAAACAGAACATAACTTTAGAGCATCACATACACACAAATTCCTCTAAGAAGACATCACAGTCAGAGATATTACATACTAAATACTTGTGCACATATAGTCGTTTTTATTTACACTTGGGAGGCAGCTTTGGAGCTGTATAACGTTCTGATCACTTGAAATGTTCTAAATTTGGGCTATCGAACACTATTCCTGTCCCTTCCTATGAAGGGACTTGCTTCATGGTTGTTCTTCTCCAGGTTACCAGAGAGTGTAGGGTCTGGTCTGCTACGCTTGAAGAAGCCCAGCTTCCATAGGGCGATGATGAGCAGGACTAGCACAATGAGCCCCACTATCACTGATATGATGATCACCCACAGTGGCACTTCTGTCGGCTCGCTTATCTTTAAGTCTGGATATGCGACCGTCTCCACCTGTGTGAGGAAGACAAGAACTTGATTATTCAGTGAGTGTCTTGGATGACAAACAATTTTACCAAACACAGTCTGCAGACTCTGCTAGCCCTAGTATACGAACAATCTGAGAAGAAGACCATCTATGAAGGCACCCAAAAATGCTTTATAAAGACAGTACAGATTCGCTTCCAGATAGGCCCGATGAACCAAGATCTTAGTTGGGTACATAAAAAACACACTTGAATGTAGGTCTTATATAATGCAAACTCACATCCGCAGTCACATTCGCAGTCTGAAATGCACTCAGAATTGAATTAAAATTATACAAACTTATGCTTTGGTCTTCTTGCGATTCCGTTACGATCATTTTGTTGTAACTTCACGCATCGCATAATCAGCCTCCCCTCTGTAAGAGGGAGTCGTCCATAATCAACCACGCGGGCCCGGTGCGGGTTGGCGGATGCCAAATGTCTTCGAATTTTTAGTTCTAGGACATGCCGGTTTCCTCACGATGTTTTCCTTCACCGCATCGGCGTCTTTTGAATTCTGAACCTTATCTACCAGCAGGTTGGTAGATACTTTAGCATTACACTTGGATTAATGGCCCCTCTTTTAGCAAAAAATATAAAAGTCTAACTCACCGTAGTCCTATCATCAATCTGTTTATTCTGATGTATATTGAAATGCGCCGGTATACTAATATACGCAGTAGAAGCTATATTAACTCTGGCTGCTCTCGCGAACTCCTCCACGAGAGTCACGTTCCACAGTCGCGCGCGCACGCTGATTGTACTGGTCTTCATTCGACCTAGCTTGTAGATCACGCATTGGAACTGGATGCATTTTGCTGTTTTTTGTTGGCAGTTCTAGAATTAAATGGAAATATATTTAAATCTTGAGGTGTATAAAAAAAAACTGACTAATCTCCTGCAGCGTGGACAGGTGAACTGGAGGAGGTCACAGAAATCCACTGTGTGCTTGGAGAGAAGCCTTTTTCCAGCAGTTGAAGTCTTTGGGCTGAATGATGATGATGATGAACTATTTTCATAATCCTTACGCTTCATTTATCAATGTGATAAAAATAACAGGTCACAGAGCTACAGGGTCTTAATATCATATGATGATGTGATAATATTATTAACCGACTTCAAAAAAGGAGGAGGTTGTCAGTTCGTCGGAATCTTTTTTTTTATGTATGCTCCCCGATTATATCAAAAATCGTTGACACTAATGGTTAATCTCGAGTTTCAGTTCGGCATTTGGCATAACCCTGAGCATCCTTTTACCCTTGTATTCATCATCATCACCATCATCATCATTCAGCCGAATGACGTCCACTGCTGGATATAGGCCTCCCCAAGCACCGCCACTTCGACCGGTTCTGTGCTTCCCGTTTCCAGCGGATTCCTGCGGCCTTCACCAGGTCATCGTTCCACCTTGTGGGAGGCCTTCCGACTCAACGTCCTCCAGTACGCGGTCGCCACTCCAGAACCTTTCGGCCCCAGAGGCCATATGTTCTGCCTGCAATTATGCGCCTTGCCTACTGCCAATTAAGTTTGGTAATTATATTCTTAGGGCTATGTCGGTTACCTTGGTTCTCCTACGGATCTCTTCATTTCTGATTTGATCACGTAGGGAAACTCCAAGCATAGCCCTCTTTGCGGGATGTTCGAAAGAGTTACCGTGGCCCCGGCACAGGCAACAGAAGGAACACGGGTGGGTTTTAGTCAGTAAAAGTCTGACACGCCCTCCCGCTCCGCCCAGAGCGGGAGAAGTCATTTGATGATTTCCCATCCACAAAAAAAAAAAAAAAGCATAGCCCTCTCCATTGCCCTTTGGGTGCCTTTCAGCCTTCTAATGAGGCCCATTGTGAGCGCCTCTTATTTTATATCACATTTAAAGATATTGTACTAAGTAAAAAATCATCACCATCTGCCTAGCCTTTTCCCAACTATGCTGGGGTCGGCTTCTTCAGCTGAATACCAGTAGTTTACATGGAGCGACTACCGATCTAACCTCCACAACCCAGTTAATACGATACCTCTTGGTAAGACTGGTTGTCAGACTTTCGGGCTTCTGACGACCCGTAACGACTGTCAAAGATCCACGATTGACAGCCGGGACCAACGGCTTAACGTGCTTTCCGATACATGGAGGGGTCATGGAATGTAAAAATGGTCACCCATCCACGGACCAACCGCGGCAAGCGTAGCTTAACCTGGTCGATCGACCCGTGCGGCTATTATTACTTAGCCACAAGCCTGTACTAAATAAAAAAACTTGCAGATAATAATGGTTAGGATACTTACCAAATTAATAACATGTTTCCTATCAGTATAGGCCTCAGCCTTCACAGCATCTTCATTCCTCTTCCGTCTCACTTTATTACTACTACTGCTATAAGAACTAGAACTGGAGTACTCCGTGAACTTTCTTCTCGTTTCATTGTGAGACTTCTCGCTAGAACTGACGCTTAACTTGCCGGTCGTTAGGAATGGATTGATTTCTAAATTCTCAAGAGGTTCTGGAGCTCCTGGTCTAGTGGTTAGATTTAGGGGGTTCGTCTCTCGGGCGAAGCATTCTCCGTTTTGATCTGAAATTTATTAACATATAAATTTAATAATATATTTTTCTTTGGAACACACTTTTGTGATCTGTAATACGATAGGTTAAAAAAGCTTTTAGTGGATAAGGTTCCAACGGGAAATGTACTAGTATTGTATTTCAAGGAATCAGTTACATTTTAAACACAGTGGAAATAAAACTTAGGATCAGCAATCATATTCACTTCGATGTTTAATATTATCGAGGTAGATATGATTGCTCGGTCAAGTATAACCTACAACACATTAAACTTCCCTAATCATTGCAAGGATGATCCACATTAGCCTTGGACCGAAATAACTGGACGTCATAAGGCCTTTGATCAATCAGCATCCGGATAATGTGGCTGACAGGACAGCTATACAAAATATTCCAGAATTAACGAACAACCTCTTAAGGGATCATTGTACTCATCGTTATGAACAACTTTGACCGTGGGACCAAACCTGAAATCGCGAAAAAAAATCAGCTGTTCCCTACATTTTGACCAGTTATGCGAACCTAGATGTAGTGAACAGCAGATTTTTTTTTCACGATTTCAGGTTTGGTCCCATAGTTAAAGTTGTTCATAATGATGAGTACAATGACCCCTTAAGAGGTTGTGCGTTAATTCTGACTCATGTTGTAGGTAACCAGTTGAATTCGTTGTCCATACAAATGTTCTTGTGCCATTATAATTTAACACCATTGTATACCATGTCTGAAGCAAAAAAATGATTTATTATTTAAAGGACTATAAAATAGATACTGACCAGCTTCTCCATCTACAGTTGGCACATCTTCTGGATAGAGCAGCCACTTCCCTTGCGACGAGTCGGACGCGAGCTGATGAGGCCACTGAATCACAACCTGCACCGATGAGACATGCCATGGACCCTCGTTGAACACCTGGGAATAAATAAATTAAGATATCGATGAATTTCAGATGATTTAAAATAAATCTGAAAGCAGATGGGTGGTTACCTACATTGATAAATTCCTGACTCCAAAATAATTAAAAGCAGCTTATTGGCATCAACAAAAGCTGCCGGAACCATAACTACTAGGTACAGGTTTTAATTTTCAGAATCGAAAGATAAACCAAAACCTTAACAATGCAGACTTCGGTTGGTTAAAATTGCACAATATACAATTTAATCTTACCTGATATGTATGTACCACCCTGGTCCCGATGTCATCAAAGTACATCATAGCAGACTCTCCCTTTATTCCACCGCCGTAGAACACTTGTTCAGGACGCGCCACACTTTAAATAAGACAAACATAGGTTAGAAAAACTCATTTTATTCTAAATTTATTCTTTCCACTTGAAAATATTTAGAGTAAAAATTGTGTAACTAAATAAATAAAAAAAAAAATACGCCAGCCAGTCTATAGAAGTTTCAAATTTGTGATCCTAATATAATATTTAATTGGCTGGATACGGAAGGTCACGGCTGTCGTGATGTAACTGGGGAGAGGTTCTGCTGTGGACACCAATAGGCTAAGCAAATTGCTTTAAATGGTTTCTACGAAGAGTTACTTCAATAATAGCCCATATCACCCTAACTAAACCAATATTTTCTTACCCCTTAATAAGCAGTTCAGCATTCTTAATAACCAGTGCTTCAACTTCCACAGGTTTCTTCCCAGCATGCAGTTCCTTGGACGTGGAGTTAGCCCACACAGTGAACACCACTGATTGGTCGTTGTCTTCCAGAGCGCGCGCGTCGAAACGCATCGTAATTGGCGGAGAGCCTTCCGCTTGCTTCTTGAAGGGATTCTCTAACATGCAGGTTACTGTTGTCTTGTTTAGACTTGTGCAGATTACGTGTTTGTCCTGTATTGTAATCAAATTAATGTTTTTTTATTGTAAGCTGCTGATTCATGAATAATTTCGAGTCAAATATGTCAGCACAATTAAACCATGTGAGGATTATGTGAGTCTTAGTAGTGACCGTTTGTTAAGATAGATGGCAGGACCTGTCTTGGAACAAACGTCGGCTTGCATGTAGCCGTGATCCTGCTATATTTTATGTGCTCGACCTTTTTACATATACTAGAATCACTAGTAGCACTCGTATTCCACTGTAAAAATATTACGAAATAGACTGTTGACTTTCCATCCATGTCTAGTGCTAAGAACATAATGAATGATGGGAATTATTTGATCTTGTTTCCGTGGCTTTAAGTCATTCCTTCGTCTTATAATATACTTTTGATTGCTATATACTTACGCTAATATTAACTGCGATATAATGCACGCTAGGTGGATGGTTGACAAACAACTGCGCTTCATAGGCAGACTCCCCGTAGTTATCTACTGCTATGGACAGCTTGATTTCTTCTTCCTGTCCCAGAGTAAGCGCGTAAGTCTTGTTGTCTTTTGCTGAAATGGCAGAATTTGAAGATTAGTACGGAGGTAAAATCAGATTTAGTTATTTGGATGACAAACAGACACAAGTGCATCAATTATAGATCAATGAGTTAACTTTGCATTGAAAATATGTATATATTTAGTCTCTTCCTTCGTATCTTGCTGGCAGTTGCTGATGGCGATACGCTTTTCTAAGTTGTCGTCTTTTTCCCTGCTATATGGTCGAAACATTCATGGACCCATTATAGAGAGATGTATGCCTAGTTTCCTAGTCTTTTATTGATCTAATTTAATATTCGTTAAGATAATCAAAATTAAATTGAGAAAAATGGATATTTCTGTAATGATTATAGAGACGTGTCACCCATATCTGGGTTGTGGAGATCAGGTAGGCAGTTGCTCCATGTAAAATACTGGTATTCAGTTGCATCCGATTAGACTGAAAGCTGACCCCTATATAGTTGGGAAAAGGCTAGGCAGTTGATGATGATGATCATAAAGACGTGTTAAAAATATTAACCACGCTAAATAAAATTTTACAATACTTACTCAGTGGCAGCAACAGCTTAGGGTCCACAACCAGGTCACTGATACAAACAGCATCAGCTCCGCAGTCATTGAGGAAGTTGGCAGTGAACATGGAACTTGCGGTGGCGTTCAGTACTGGGTACTGGTCCACGTCGGGAAGAGTGCCGGTAGGAGAGTAGCGGGGCTCTGCGTGAACTAGGAGGTAGTTCAACTGGAACTGTGGATATAGAGATGGTTGTTTAAGAGAAAAATTTAAAATAAACACAAAATGCTATAAAAGTGATTAATAGTAAGGAGATGGACAAGACATTTATATTGGCGTAGTTTTAGAACCTATGACTACAACAAGTGTGAATTATCACGTCCTTAAGTAGAAATTTACAGTGAACCTTATCATCAGTCTTTATTTACTGGTGCTTTAGAAGTTAACGGTTACCTTTTTGAGTCGTAGTTAATAATAGTTAGAGGGTATTGACAAAAACATTTTTTCCTCAACTTGAAAATCGGTCCTTAAAAACTTAGAGGCAGATTTAATATGCCAAATAATGCCAATGATGTTTCGGCTGCCATAGGCAATCATTCATCTGATAATTGAAGGAGACACTTGTTGACAACTAAATAAAGCACATTCAATTTACCTTTATCGGAGTCTGTATATCCCTCGTATTATTTTTCAAATACACAATATGCTCTCTGCAATCCTCAACATCTCTTCCGAGCATTATAGTCTTATTAACAATATTACTCTTATCCGAATCGAAGAAGACTCTAGAATATTTCCTTCCACCGGGGAATGTTTCAGCTTCAATGACGTAGTTGAGTCTATGGATAGTGGATTGCGTGGTCTTGACTAAAGACTCGATGGTGCAACAAGCTTGGAAGTGGAAGCAAGTGTAGTTGGAGCCGGGGTCACGCTCGCAGCCGTAGGTCGTGGGGTCAATGTTGATGATAGTGTTCGATGGTCGGATTGAGGTTTTAATGTCGATGATTGGTCGTGTTCGTATTAAGGCAACGCTACTCTGGAAGGCAAGAAAAAAGGATGAATTAACCATATTTAAGAAAATAAGAGATAAAATGTTAATGAAAATAAACACGAAATCATCTATTCAACAATCAACTATATTCAAGACAGAGAGAGATTATTTCTATTTGGCTTAGCTGCGAGACACACAATACTGTTTCAAGGTTCTTTCAGGTTTTTTTTTGTGTACTGGTAGATCAATCCTGTACAAAAAACTTCAACTTACATTTTCGTATGCGCCAACTAATAAATCAGGATACCCATTGGCATCCAAATCTACTCCTCCAGACAATGCGTAGCCGAACGTCTTCATCAGTACCGGCAATGCTTCCGCAGTGATCACTTGATCCGGTTTAGAATTCAAGCCCTTTTCTCTATCTCCCATATAAATGTATACCACGCCATTGCCTTCATAGGGACTACCTACTGCTATATCTTGGCAGCCATCTTTGTTCAAGTCTCCAGCATTAGCAATGGCAATGCCGAATTGGGATTCTTGTTTGCCTGTCAATTTTACGTTGTATTCTTGGTGTAGACTTGAGTTGATGTTCAGATACAAGTAGACTGCACCACCCACATCTCGGGAGAAGTAGAAGGGAGCACCGACTAATAAGTCTGGTAACCTGAAACACATAAGCATTTAATATTTGGAATATGCTAAGAATAGATGAAGTACCTCACATAAACCATAAATTGATGAAATATTTACTTATTATAAATACTACTCATAAATGCTGTGGAATGTTGCACTCCACAATATGTGTTATTGTCATAGTATGTGAAACATGCTGAAATCGTGTAACAGGTGGTCGATGATGTCGATCACTATCTAATTCGTTTCTAATTAGATCTCTCTCATTAAGTACAGTAACGGCACTGAATCGATCACGAATACTATCAGCATTTGACCTTTATCTAAAATTGGATGACCTAACAAAATCAAGAAATAGACGAACATACCCATCTCCATTAACATCAGCACTGGCCACTTCATATCCGAAGTTGGAACCGAACTGCTCTCCTTTCAGCAGCAGTGTAAAGTTCAGTATATTCAGGTCTGTTCTGCCCCAGTCTTCAGTGGCTAGTTTACTGAAGATGACCACTTGACCCGTACCGTGGGAACGTGGTGCTCCAGCCACGTATGAGGCCCTGTCGCCACCAAAAAAGTTGCCACTAGATACTGACATGCCTGTAATTGATAAGATTTTTTTATTAGTTTATGAAAACTGGAAAGTAATCTAAACTGTTCTTGCCTTAATAAAATCATAGAAAACAAATAACAATTACTTCGATTTAAAGAGCTACTTAAGTTTTTATCGTTCTATTAGCCTACAACTTTGGGGCTTATAAAATAATACATCATCATCATCATTGAAAAGAGTATGCATAGATGGTTTGGTCATGTTGAGAGGATGAATGAAAGTCGACTAACAAAAGGTTTACACGGAAGATGTCAGTGGAAACGTCGGGAGGAGACGCTCTAGGAAGACATATAGTGATCTTATTGGTGATATTCTTCAAAAAGGTCAGGTGCGTAGTACTCGCAACCGGCGTGCGTGTATGACCAGATGTATGAACGTAAACGAGGCAAAAGGAGTATGTAAGGATCGTAGCAGGTGGCGTTCTGTAGTTTCTGCCTACCCCCATGGGAAGAAGGCGTGAGTTTATGTGTGTATATGTCATCATCATCATCATCATCAGCCTATAGTAGTACACTGCTGGACATAGACCTCTCCAATTGCACGCCATTCAGCTCGATTCTCGGTAACTCTCATCCAGCTGCTACCAGCCACCGTGTGAAAATCGTCGCTCCACCTAGCCTGAGGGTCGATTTTTTCGATTTATTTTGCCGATTTGCGGTTTTCACTCTAGAACACGTCTACCCCAACTGTCATCGGTTCTTTGGCTAATATGGCGGGCACATTGTATGCGGTGCACTTTTCATTATGTGCACTAGAAGATTCGTGACGACTCTTGAAAACAAATTATACGAGGTGGCTAAGAAGCGAAATTAGTCTGTAATTCTTTAAAAGGGTCTTATCTCCCTCTTTAAAGAAGAGAACCACCATGCTACTTCGCCACGCTTCTGGAGTTCTCTCAGAGAACAGGACAGAGTTCAAGAACTCCCAAAGCTTTTTTAGTACAGAACTTCCTCCCGCTTTCAGCAGCTCGGTCTTAATCTCGTCCTCACTAGGGGCTTTTCCATTTTTAAGCTGCTTAAGAGCCGCCTCGATTTCGTCTTGACTGACTTCTGACAGGTCTTCCTTGAAATGGCGGGTTGAGGTGGCTCTAGAATCCTCATTTTCGGGATCGGGTCGAGATGCGTGCGATGCGTATAAGTTTTCGACTTCCGAAAGGATCCCCCTGCTTCGAAACGACGATATCCCCACTGGATTTCGTCAACTTCGTCAGGTGGCTCCTCTCAAGTAATTTGACGAAAACTTTTGTTTATAATACGCCAATTTTTAATATCTATTCAAATTTACGTAACGTGTAGGTATGTATCATCGATGGTTTATCTATATCAATAAGTGAGCCGTTGCGAATGGCTAAACGCTCTGTTTTTGCCCAAATTCTCATTGATCATAGATTTGACATAACCTAACAAAAAAATAAGTCTATGAAGCATTGATCATCTTTACAACATCTTTTATTAAAATTAAACCCACCTAAATAACTATACTTCTCGACAGGACTAGCTCCGTCCTGCACTGGCGCCATATACACGACGTTGTCTCTCTCCAGCACATCATCCCGGGTGTCCTGGGCGAAGATGGTGCCTCTCCATGTGTAAGGACCTGGACTGCCCATAAGCAACGTATCGTCATCTAGGAGAGAACTGCTCGTTCCTACTTGACAGAATCCGTATTCTTCGTGTTCTCTGGAAAATTACATAATGTTTTCGCCTTAAAGAAATATAAGTGATATAAACGACAAGATTTGCTATTGCTTGCGATTTATGACAAAACGAAATGCTAGGTGACGGCAGTGACGATAAATTATGAACTGTTTACAAAATATCTGGACTGACATAATTATTAAGATACCTAATTATAGTCCATATATCATGCCCTGAAATTATAGGGCATAAATCACTTAGTGATGATAGTATCATACCTACCGCTATTGCTATTAATTGATAGTGTTATTTAAAATCAAAATTTATCGGGAAATATATACATATAATGGTTTATTCATCTGCCTAACCTTTTCCCGACTATGTTGCGGTCAGCTTCTAGTCTAACTGGATCCAGCTGAATACCAGTATTTTAAATTGAGCGATTGCCTATCTGACCTCCGCAACCTAGATACAGGATAACACGATACCCGTTGGTGATACAGGTTGTCACACTTTTGGGCTTCTGACTACCCGTAACGACTCTCAAAGCCCGTAACGAATGGAACCAATAGCTTAACTTACTTTCCGAGGCACGGAGAGGTCTCAGTATGTAATGGATGGTCACCGATCTACGGAACGACCTCAGCAAGCGTTGCTTAACCTTAATGATCGGTCCGTGCGGTAGTAATGGCTTAGCCTCGAGCCCTTCTCCTTAACATAATAGTTTCATACCTAACAACAGATCTTCCTCTGCATGGCTCCATGACATCCACTAATTCTAATTCGTTGCTCAGTGTGTAACATAGACCTTGACCGAATTGCAGCTCTCCCTGCTTTCGGATATATCTGAAAAAAATATTAATGCATTATAAAAAAATACTAAGTAAATACACAGATCATAAATCACGCGGATATCTTGGATCTAGGTCGCAAAATTTTTTTTACAGTGCGATCGCTAAAATAAACGTGTTTATTAGCATTTGTCGCACGTGTAAAATATGAATGTAGGATTTTTGTGGCACACATTACACGAATCATCACCTACATTTGTTTTCATCGTCTTGATATTTGAATATCTTTCGTTCAAACATGGAAGTAGCATAACTTTACAATTAAACTCTGGAAACTGTCTTTCAAAGCGCTCAAAACATACGAACCTGTGTGCGCAGACGGCAGCCTTCTTCCCAGGACCCTGACTCCTGACAGACACTCCCAGCCATTGCCCCTCCTTGATCTCATCCGAGTAAGGGCCAGTCAGGTGATCAGAATCCAAATCTGCACATTAACAAATTATAAGTACGTGCCAACCACCCATTCGCGGTCGTCGGTTAAGAAGCATTGATTTTTAAATCATAGCAAAAGTAAATTAAAAATGATTCCAAAGAAATTAATCACATATGTTATTTCATATGGATTATGTTTAACTAAGGTGTTTAGCACAAGGACTCTTAATTTTAAAAGCTCAATTAGACACAAAAACAGAATTAGGGTATAATTTCTTAGTTTTTACGCAATTCTAGAACACCATGTTATAAAAACACAACCCAAAATAAATTAAAAATGAATCAGAACTGCAAAGGAATATATTTATTAGGTATGCGTTAAACAAAGGCAACTTGTCCGAAAGTGATAGCTTTTTGGGTTTGCTTACAAAACAGAAGTTTCAGACTCAATCCCAGTATGAAATTGAATCGGTGATAATCTCGGCAAATGCAAAGCATTGCAACCAGGCGCGTGTGATGCAAGAACAGAGTTCTCAACTAACAGCAAAGGAGTCTTGCAAATGCATCAGAAAATGATACTCTCTGTATCACGTTGCACAAACATCGTGCATTTGATAGAACATAGCATTTCGTATAAACATGCATCCCCTACTTGATAACAAAACCTTATTTATAAGGTCGTCAAACTAAAGTGATGAAACTCTTTATTATTTGATTCTTTTTATATCGGTACAAACAAAACCACTTTAAAACGTGCTTTAATTAAAATGATAATAAGGGAGCTACATACGTTATTTTTACCGTGAACAGACAGTGACTTATGGTGTAATTAGCCGAATTGGTATTATCCATCGTTTAGTGGTTTTAATATGTTTTTATCGATATTAAAAGTGTCAGTATAAGTAGGCAAGGTGTGTTTGCTAAGGTGACGATATACTCCTGCAACCTGTAATGAATCAAGGTGATAACAACGTGAAGATACGGCTCAAACTTGTGGTCTCGGGTTAATGGACGTTATCGAAGACTACGTATGTTAATTAATTAATTAATATGTAAGTTATTCGGCCCAGCGTTACTTTGTAGTCTCTTGTTAACTTATTATTACTCAAAACCAGACATAGATTGGTTTTGACCATATTATTAAATAATTAGAATTTTGTAAGTGTAATTTTCCGCACATTTAATCCGAATGTGTGATTCGTTAATAACTAATGTTTTAATTATAGCCAGTCACCTTTAGTTTCATGTTACGAGTTAAGACGGTCATGGTGAATTTTCACCTATTAAGATGTTCGTGAGATAAACGGTTGATTAAGATTTTAAGGCCTACCATATTACGAAGCTCTATCTTACACTTCTAGCAAGCTCTAGAATTCTAGATCTAAGATCGTCGTTGTCTACACTAAATACGTAGTCGTTTGAGTTTCTTCCATGTTCAGTATATTTGAACTGAATATACTCCAGATAACGATCGGTACTTAATAAACGTATAAATAATAAATAAATAGGTTGTACTATCTAAAGTGCAGTGTAGCTCAAGCATGTGATTTCGGTGCCGTTGCAAGCAGTTAGTGCTTTATATTATCGTAAGGAGGATACATTTTCTGTCCTTGGGTATATTTACTTGTTAGTACCTTCCTTCAGTACGTATTTTAAAGACATTCAGCCAAAATCTCTTGAATCTACGGCTGACATTATGAAGAAAACGCACATTGAGGATTTTCCACAGTGGACCCGTGAAAGGTTTTCTATTACAGAAAATGCACCCTGAATACGTAAAGACGTGAATGTGATGTTTTGCAAAATAAAATTCAAACCACTAAGTTAGTGATGTCATGCGTTGAAGTATCATAATAACGGTCCAGCTGGAACTTGAGCGAGAGTTGACAATTAGTAAATCAAAAAGTACATTGCAGCGATTAGTCGATTAGTCGAAGAGCAAATGATTAAGAATAAAAGGAGGTTGAGACCACAGCTCACTTACTCGTGTCTATCTTGCCGTACTTCGCTGTTTGGGGCACCACCGACAAAAGACAACATTTTAGTTAAAACTTATATCGATATTTTAATCGATTACATTGACGCATCGGTATCGATGGACGTTTCAGCGATTCCTTTGATTGTATCTAGAGATCGAGATTGTGAGAACACGCTAGGTACTACTTAGCAAGTGTTTTGCGAGCCCTAACTACACAATCATCTAGGTAAGTCATCTATGTGTGTATTTGACAAGTTTTTCTAGAGTGATTTTAAAAACAAAACACAGTGTGAGAACTAAGACTATTGTTTTAACTAAATCACTTAAACTAAAACTTAATTTAACACTTTATTAGTAAACCTTTATCCTGAGTGAAGTACGTAGTTATGTACAACTATATTCTTTGAAAATTGTCTGAAAAAGGAATAGGTGTGATGGAGATCAGATGTAAATGCAATGAATCATGTTGAGATAATCTGAAGACTGACGAAAGATTCAATGCATAGGTAGGAACGAGTTTTCTAATGTTTTTCTGCGAAATATCCTCACAGCAAATGCTTCTATTGACAGTTTACTCACTCCGTTTCCCATCAGTGATGATTTGTATGCAGTCTGTGGGAGTTGAGGTCACGCTACATTTCCATAGCGCACCCGACTTGGTCGTGTTCGGTTGTAGATTCTGACCCAGTGGAGCGCCAACCAGCAACCTGTGACAAAGAACATATGAGTTAAAAAAGTTATTTGAGCAGTTTGGGGTTGGTATTTGAGCAGTTTGGCCTTGGGGTCCAAGTGCTCATTTCGGGACATCGTCAAGCGGTTGATCGACTCTTCACGGGACCAGAGGGCTGGCAAATTTTTAGCCCAAAGAATCAGCATTGCCATCCAACGTGGCAATGCTACCAGCCTTTTGGGCACTTTTCCCATTGCCAGCGATGCGGACGAATTTTTCGATGCCCAATGAGCTCCTCTCCCCTTTTTTTAATTTTTTTATTGTACATACACATAACATAACATCATGACTTTTTTCCCCGAAGGGTTAGGCAGAGGTGTCCCTATAGTACACTCACATTTCGCCAGTTATGTTTTTAAAGTCCCATGTAATAGGGGGCGAGCCTATTGCCATCAACCGGGCACAAATCCAGACTCCGGGCTGCTACTGAGAAATTCCAGATAGAAAAACCCAATAACACTTATTGTACACTTGTACATAATATATATATTTTAGTGTTATCTTGTATATTATAATTAAGAATTATAAATAAATCCTACTATCCTACAAAACAAGTTAAAAACAGTAAACTAGCGTAAATCCATATTCCTAAATCGATATATTTAGTCTAATTTACAGACACATTTATTTAAAAGAAACCGTGCGCTACCACGACAAAATCGACAAAAGCGTAGATCGCTACGGATTACAACTCGTAGCCGCGTAGCGTAGCATAGCCTTGATCCATCTACAGTAGTGGATAATTACTACCATCATAATAATACAATTAATCATATTAATGATGTACTAAACCTAGCGAAAACGAATGAGCTCATCATAACCTTTAATCTACGAAATTAGATAACATAGTCAATAAGTGTTATGTTTAATTCATGAATTCTACTAATTGCAGCTGAATCTAGATAATAATTACAAACAAGCAATGAAGAGCAATAAATAGGTCATCTTAAATACTGTAGGCGTCATCTATACAAATAAATAAAATTGAAGTGTCTGTTTGTAATGTCAAAACAACAACATTTTATTTAATGCATATAAACGTATATACGATAGTTATCACAAAAAAGCAATTTTTTTTAATTTTTGTCTGTCTGTCTGTCAGTTTGTTCCGAATAATCTCCGAAACGGCTGGACCAATTTTGACGGGACTTTTACTGGTAGATAGCTGATGTTATACGGAATAACTTAGGCTACTTTTATTTTAGAAAAATATTTAAGGTTCCCCGCAAAAAAAACTCATGAAATTGTGAACAAAATCCGATTCAAATAGGGAAGTATTGACATCCACGCGGGCGATGCCGCGGGCAACAGCTAGCTAGGAATAATTTATGTCCCGATTACAATGTAACTAAGAAACCGATAAAATAAAACAAAAAACTGATAAATAACTGCCTTCGCTACATCTCTATTCGGGAGGATGTAATAAAAACGATAATTCAGATGATGAGTGAACACTATCATTAAATTATATTCCGATTCATGAATCAAAAGGAATGAAGTTGAATAAAACCGTCACTGTCCATTGAGTTGGTATAACGAGGTATGATTGCGGTGCGTTAGTGAGCTTTCATTACGTCATTATGTCCATAATGACAGGACACACGGTGCGTACGCGACGACAAACTGTGTTCCTTCGTAATTATGCAGAGATCACAGATTAGCATGTTTATAAGATCCTCGATAAGGAAGTAACAGGCTAACTCAGAGTGACGTAATTAATGTCCCTAATTGTTATAACAAAGTTGAGTAACGTGTGAAAATTTTAATTTTATTTCATGATTATAAAATACGATCCCAAACTTGTATTTCCGTGAACAGTTTAAGTCGAGCCGGGAGTAATTGAGCATGAATACGTACTCAAATACCATATTCGGAGGCAAAACAATCGGGTTTAGTGTTTAAATCAATATTTATTGTACTAATGAACGTTCACTAGTATTTACTAAAAACCAATGGAAGTAGATATGTGCCTGCTATTTACTACGACTACGGGCTGACATGTCGAAATCTACTGTTTAATAACTAGGTAAGATCTTGTTAACAACAAACCAATAACTATTGACTAATTTGAATATTAAACTGCATATTACAACTCCTAACAACAATATTGTAGTATTTATAATCAATAAAAAATTAAAATGCAAATACGGCCAGTAACCAGTTATGGCTTCAGAACGCATAAAATAAATAAACATGAGATGCACAAGACGAAATTAGCGTAAATAATTATAGGTTCGTTCGATCCTTCCCTCCCGAAGCCAGTCATGGCTTAATTAGAGCCGGTACATTTGCATGGCAATGCTTGTGGAACATTCATTGTTTCCCCGATAAGGCTAGTTAACATTGAAACGGTCCTGCACTCTAATGCATCTAGTCACCAGTAGATATTCGATTTCATCACCCCGCTAAAGTGGCCATAACTTATTCGAATACGCATAGCTCAACATTGTTAGAAATTGATACATTTATTGCTTTATGTTTCTATAATTAATCTTCAGATGTCAACGTGCTCTTAAGATGAACAGTTACGAAATTGTAAATAAATAATGCAGACTAAAAGGCAGCCGATCCATCGATCATCTCGCAACGAATCGATTCGGAGCGCGCGCCGTGTTCGATCACTCGATAGCAAATAACCGATTCGTATTCAATTTAACATTGGTCACGGGCAGCGGCCTCTGTGATTATACATACGTAGCTTCGTCTACTACATGCCCTTATGCATTTAAATGAACATAAATCATTACTAACCCCGTCGCGTGTCGTCTCTTACTTGTCCGTATTAACAAGCTACTTTCGTGGCTATTAAGGGAATGTAACTTTAATGATTGATTTGAGTCATCATAAAACGATAAGTTTAACTTCAATTCAGTAACCAGATTTTAAGCTTGCTGTTCTGATGAAAGTCGTAAAGCAGGTAATCCTAACTCTCAGGTTCCTGAATATTATAACAATCTGTACAATATTCCACCCACGCCTTGTGTAAGGGTCGATGCACTCATAGGTAAGAAATAAAGGAAAGCTCTCAACAATTTTATTAACAGCTCATTGTTTTGCTTGATGTTGCGACATTTCCTTATCTAAATATTTCATTAGGAGCGAGAAAGCCCCGCGTTCTAAATTTGAGTTGAACAAATAGCACTAGTGCAGCGCCCTGCGCGCCGACCGGTGCGCCTGCCACGCGCACGGCGCTAAAATCTCCAGAACACTTCCGCGTGGGTTTCAAATAGAAGATGATTAGTTTTTGTTATTGCAAAAGGCAATCGGTCAGACCCTCATGATCAATTTACAGCACAAAGGGCTCATTTATGGTGATACGGTGTACCGCGCCCACATCGTGGCGATCGATCGTGCCCTCATTGGGGTTACCCGCAGAGTGCGCCTACGCTGTGTTTATTACTATAGACAATAGTTAAATTAAATATATTGTAAGACAATATGTTTGCGAACTTAACCCGCGGCTGCCATTAACCGTTAAAATGTAAACAATGTCAACGTCTATCGAAGACCGCTCCTAGTTAGTGTCTCGTGTTTCGTATCCTTGGGCCGCGCCCAGCACTGTGAAGGGCGATAAATTCCCATCAACAACCTATCTATCCTTGACATCGACCGATAACGCCACCATATTGCACAACCATTTAGATAGCCATTACAATAAAAATGCATTCCGTGGGTGGCCATCAATCTTTCTTTGAGAGCTTTACGGTTTCTTGACTTGTAAAGAATGTTTAAATGTCAAGTTGATGATATTTGGGGGACCAGATACTAAAATTAACGTCGACGACGAATTTGTAGGTGTGTCCGCGTCACGAAATAGTTTAATAGCAGGCATTATGTGGTTTTTAAGAAAAGAATATTTGAACTATTTGATGATAATGTACCTAAATAATCAAAATTAGATTTGGAAAACAACCACTGTAACTTTTTTTTAACATAGAATATGTTTTTATTTTCTCAGTTCGTTCCGTTCACAATTTCTAATTAACTTATAATCACGAAACAAGCTAGTCAATTGACCGCTTGTCCAAATTAAATCTAAACAGTTGACTGACAATGACTTCATGAGTCGAGGAACCTCGATAAAACTTTGATCTATAGTGAGCAGTATTCGATTAAGTCAATTGTGGAGATCAAAGAGCGGCGTTCGGGCTTCAGATGATGTGATAGCACAGCGCTGAATGGAATGCCTACACGCACATGTACATGTGTATGCGATGCCCTACGTGACCACACGCGAATACAGGAATATTATGCACTTTGTTTCATCTCAATGGATTCGAGAATCATTTAGATAGTAATTTAGTCACCGCAAAATGTCTATTGGCGGTCGTATCCAATCTATAGAGGAGTACTTACAGGTGCAAGCATTTGTGTTTTGTTTTAAAAATATCCTGAGACCTTTCTAAAATGATGTACTTACTAATAAACTCTATTTTACCCCAACATAAATTATTAGAAATTGATATTGTCGTGGTTTAAACGAATCATTAAAAGTGTCTTGGATTGTGGTTCATGCGGTATGAAACAGGATATATCTTCACATTAAAAAATACATGCCTTCGACCAGACGAACATGGAGGTAAAAAATAAATGTAGAACCGGAATAAATTGCATTTTTATTTATTTAAGTGAGCTACTGAATATTATCTTCTCGGTGAATGACAAAAATCCAGGCACATAGTTTATTTAAAATTGCTCAAGCATTCTTTCTCCGTTGAAGTTTAATCAACATAGCTCCGTAATACCTTTAAAAATAGTGACTAATTATATGAAAAGGCCTATCACTCTAACATTTTTAAATCGAAGTGAAAAAGGATACTTAAAATAAATGATGGAATTGGGACTTGTTTTTCATGCAAAATTATTTTGAAGCAAGTTTTTCAACTCCGTTCGGGACATGTAAATGTCTGGATATTTTCGTTTCATTTGGATTTTTTGTTGGATTTGTGCGTGTAGCATGAGACACGCGTGGTGACAGGCAGAGCTCGGAGTGGCCGCCGCCGGTGGTCCACCGCAAACACAACCCGACTCCATTGTCCAAACTTTATTGTCATAAGTGCCTACATGAGGTCGCTCCTCTATCTCTTGTAAGATCGATCCTTCATGACAAACAGTTATTTAGTGGATATTAGAAGCTGTGAAAGAATAGAAAGGTGCCATTTTAATTTTCATTGTAAACCATCAGTCAATATTCTTTGTGATTCCGATCTTTCGAACTTTATAATGCTAATAAATATTATTAAGGCCCACTTGTATGTTTAGTCGGGTTTAATGAATTTGGTTTTTTGTTTTTAGAGTTTGTAAACTCCGAGTTAAGTAACTAACAATTTAACGTAAGTAACACCTGGTTAGATAACCTGACAATAATGATTTTTGAGTTGGGAACATTGCAGTTCAATCGACGAAACATAAAATAGGATTGCAGTGTCTATGGCCCGATATTTAATCCGACCAAATGTGAATTAACGAACAAAAATTAAATAAACGGAAAACACCCATCTTTTTTACACTACATTACGATACGTAATATATTACTTTTTCTTGTCTTTAAATCTTATAACATGACATTTCATTTTAATCGATTGTATGTGGTTTCCATGGAGACTAAGTTTATTGATTGACAAAAAGGTCAGATATGGAAAAATATGTTTTAATTTTTTTATAATTTGTATTTATTTTTATATGAGTTCATGAATATATTCCTTGCTGAAATATTACCGAATTTTCACTGACTATGGCGCAGCCGTGGGGCGCAAACTTTATACTATTTTAAGTTTATTTTTTATTTTCCGTTTTTTGTTTTTGTATGAATATTGTGTGCCTTAACCTGGGTCAAATAAATTTATTTTCTTTCTTTCTTTCTTTCTTTCTATAACGTCGAAAAATACAAAATAAGTTACCTCATTGCGTCAATTTATTTTGACATTACTTACACTAACCCAGAGTTTAGCGACGTAATTCTCCCACATCGGTGGGTTTAATATTTAAAAGTTTAACTCTAGATTTATCTCTAACTCTTGGTAGCGCAAGAAGAATTAGGCTTAGGCCCATTTGCGTGTTCATGGGTTATCCCATATAACTCGGAGTTAACAGCTAACTCAGGGATAATCAATTAATTCATCTTTGGTCGGATTACATATCAGGCCATAGACACTACAATCCTATTTTATGTTTCGTCGATTAAACTGCAATGTTCCCAACTCAAAAATCACTATTTTCAGGTTATCTAACCCGGTGTTACTTTTTAGTGGCGCAACGCGTAAGAAGAGAAAAATGTTAGTTATTTAACTCGGAGTTTACAAACTCTACATTTATTTATTCAATTAACCCGACTAAACATGCAAGTGGGCCTTATTTGATTATCCCTGAGTTAGCTGTTAACACCGAGTTATATAGGATAACCCATGAACACGTAAGTGGGCCTTAATGGTCCAAATAATTAAAAAAATCAGTGGCCATGTCGTTAATTTTCGCGTGACTACTTAAGTGGACATTTAACAGAGCTCATAAAAACGCAGAATATTTGAAGCACTAAAGTAAACGGCTTTAGCTCGGAATTGTTCGCAAAAGGAGCGCGCACGCGCCGCGCCGTGTGTGGCGCAAATTGTATGGAAATAAGCGGACAAGTGCTATGAGATTTGTTCACTGACCAGCAAACAAACAAATTGCTACAAAGTCATTATCATCCCCTGTATTTACTTTGATGTCGAACTGAGACTCCCTAGAGTATTTACAAATAGTTTATGCCTGCATTAACAATTAGGAGGAAGACCCAAGAGGGTGATATCAAGTGAATGATCACTTGATATTTTAACATTATTTATCACCCTCTAAAAATTCTTTACACATTTTTTGTCCTAGACTGCAGACTGCGTATAGGCAAGCGTAACCTGTGACGCCCCCCAGCTAGATGGACCAACGACCTCAAAAAGGTGGCCGGGACAGGCTGGAGGCGGAAGACGGAGAACCGGGTGGTACCGAGTTGATTGATAACATAGAACAAAAGAGGGCTCCAAATAGGACACCAGACATTCTGCCTTTTATCGTAACTGATGCCAAATTACCAAGAGAAGATCATTAGTCAATAATTCAGTATCATCAACAAAACCTCCTCTACTATCCTTTTTCGCTCATCATCTCATCTTAACAGACAAAGGAACTTCATGACTGTATAAACAATCGTTTTTATTGGCTGTCTGTAATGTTGTTCACCCGCTTTCCCGATTGTTCGGTCGGTGCCGCTATGTGCCGTGAAACCTCTTAATTAACTGCAAACGTAATTACTTGACTTGTATGTAAAGACTTAGCTGAACATTTTATGGCGTGGTGAATGTTGGAGGGGTACAGTTTCTTACCTGAATATTGTGACGATTAAGAAAGTTGACATTAATACCTACCTATTTAGTTAAAGTCCGAGGCGGTTACTATAGGACTTTTTACATATTTCATTAGTGTCTCAAATATCGAAATATCTGTTCCTTCACCCTATTTAGTTTTTGAGGAAAACAGAAATATTTTCCGGGACGCAATGAAGAAAACAGATTTTCAAAATAGTAGGTAACAACGTAACTTCGGTAAGCAATACTTAAACAAAAACAAACCTTTTAACGTAATACCTTAGGCCTCAATTTGTTTGATCGTGCCCGAAGTGACACCTTGCGGCGCAAAATCCATTATGCATCATCTTCGTTGACATTTTAAATTTATTACCGTTGTCTTAGTGATGGAGGTGGTCTATGGTCTACCTGAGTACGGTGCAACTGAGCAACTATGACGAAATACAAGAAAGTATGAAAGTGCTTAGATTGCAATGTCACGACGCCGTCGTTACTTACTGTACGGTACCCACGCACTGAGTTGCTTGTTTGTCTTTGTCACTAAATTTGATCGTAGGTAAGTATTTGAAGCTTTGAACACCTTTCACACGGTAACAAAATATTTAAAAAAAATTTCGCCAGGTAGGGTATTAAAAAATATTGGACGCGTATTTTTTCTTTTTTGCGTAATCAAAAGATTCCGGCGACACGTTGAGTTAAAATGTGGCATGACGTCACACCTTGCTAGATTTTATACTGAATTGTGACGTAGCGAGCCCTCACTCCCCAACTTTAATGCGTTTTATCTAAGTTTTTTTTTTTATTAATATGATAAAGCGAAAAATACGTGTCTAATATTTTTTTTATTATCTGACTGACAGACTAAATAGATTTTCTTTTTATTTTACCCAGGCATCGCCCCTATTATATTAACTGCTAATGACTAACCTCCTTACTAATAAACGTATTATATCAGGTGAATAGTTACACACCGATTTCTTTCTTTCTGTTGTCAGTTATTTGACTTTCGAAAGAAGAAGACAAAGCGTTGTGTAACTATACAGACGCTATACAACGTTTATCAGTAAGGGGGTAAGGCTAATGAACACTAAGAATAGGCCACCACTATTACCTACATCAATACTTTAAAAAACAAAATAATGATTAGTTTTCGGAAAAATAAAACTCGATTTTTTTTTATGCTGCTGGCAAGTCAATGCCTTCTGCAGCCGCTAATGATATTATACCATGCAAGTTATTAATAAATGAATGAAACCTATTTACTGCTCACCTACGCCAATTAAAAAATAATGTCTATTCAATAAAATCAACCGGAGGATGTAAGAGGACATAAAAATAACATATTTCTTGTGAAGTAGTGGTGGTCTGGTCGCCTGGTCGCGTCAGTATCGGGTGGCGAGATCGCTCATTAGCGCTGGTCGCCGATACCTGTCGCGGTTCGTGACTGAGCCGTGTTCTTCGTTACTGCTGGCTGCTCTAAGTGTCACAGCCATGTTTTATAATCGTTCATATATCATGCACGCCTCAATAGGAGGCCTTTGACCTGCTTTCTCGCAGTTGCAATGACGTGAAGTTATTAATTTTCTAAACAAAGTGGTTTTTCTTTGGATTTTGCTATTGTTTTGTTGCCGCTATAGCAAGTACCTACCAAATTGTCAGAGTTTTCTTTATTTCTTCGATGTTCATTATGCATATTATCTATACAAATAATTAAAATTTAAGTGTCTGTGAGTTGTAATGTCACAATAACAACTTTTTACTAAATTCGTATAAAAGTACAAACGGTACTTATAACAAAAAAACAATTTTTAACATTTTTGTCTGTCTGTTTGTTTCGGCTAATCTCCGAAACGGCTGAACCGATTTTGACGGGACTTTGACTGGCAGATAGCTGATATTACAGGGAGTACCTAGCTTAGGTCACTTTTATTTTATCTATACATATAAATAAAATTGAAGTGTCTCTTTGTAATGTCAAAATAACAACTTTTTTACTAAATGCATATAAAAGTATATATGGTACTTATTTATAAGAAAAAAGGAATTTTTATCATTTTGTTCTGATTGTTCCGGCTAATCTCCGAAACGGCTAGACCGATTTTAACGGGGCTTTCACTGGCAGATAGCTGATGTTACAGGAAGTAACTTAGGTTACTTTTATTTTAGAAAAATAATCAAAGTTCCACGCTAAAAAATGAAAACCCATGAAATTGTGAACAAAAAGTCGGAATTGAAAAATTCTTTTTGCATTTGGTAGTCCAAATCTCGAAGATAGTTATAGGCTATTTAACAGCACGCTACGACCCTCAGGAACCGAGAAAAAAGAAAAAAGTCAGGAAGAACACGAAGCGAAAACGAAGTACCTAATAGCGCGGGCGGGCGGTGCAACGCGGCGGGGGGACGAGGGAGTTTTATTAAAATGTGGCTGTTATTGTGTGGAGTATATTGTGTATTTTACGACTTCCACGCGAACGAAGTCGCGGGGCACAGCTAGTTAGTCCATAAACCTGCTTTAGGTTGAACTACCTATCCCCTCTCTCAAGTTAAACCTTCGTTTACATAAACAGGAGCCATCAATTATTATCGTTTTCAACATAGACATAAACTTAAATCTATTAACACACATAGTTAATGAAGACATCAGAAGCATGCTCACGCGCACGTACTAGTAAGTCACCGTATCTGAACATCTACACCGGTCGCAACCACAGAGTAACGAATAACTAACAATATTTAGTACCTTTAAGTATGTAGGTAATCTGTGGCAGCGGTGTCGACCAATGATTTATCACCCCTGTCCATCGGTCTACAAACTTGTACAACCAGCTTTATTACTTCCCTGTTCTTTTGTTTTAAGTTTTAACAGCATCTTGCATGTCACGTTCTTTATGTTTATTGGTTCGTACAAGTCTACAGTATTTTCTGTATGGAACCTTTTTACTATAACTAGTCAATGAAAAAGCCACTCCATTTATGAATTCCTCCTCTTGCCTATTGCAGAAGATGTACTTGCACTTGCACTACTACTACTTGCACGACAACTTTGTACGTATTTGAAACCTCTTTCGTTTAGACCACCCGTTGAAATTGACAGTATTTTTTTTATCACTGAATGGGCCTGCGCTGGACCTTGATCACGCCTGATGGATAGCGATGGATGAGGTCTATGATGATGCCTGTTAACTCTTGCTTTAAAGGTAGATGGGTTATATGTGGACACGGGTCATATGTGGACGGGTTATATGTGGACGGGTTATGTGTGTATACAGACGCTGGCAGAGAGTTCCACATTTTGGCTGTGCGCATAATAAATGTGGAAGAGAAGGGCTTAGTACGACTGGTCGGGATATCAACTTAGTAAAAACCTTAATAAGTAATAATCATAGCAATAATTCTTACCAATAAAGTAATTAAAAGAATCAGATATTGCAACTTAAGCTACGACATCATTCCAAGTTATTCAGCCGCTTAACATAACACAGCGCACTTAATGTGCCTTACTAATGGTGAACATAACCATTTGCCTTTCACTAAGCAGAGATAAATAATAACAAAGTTGTTCAAAGGGAATTGAATCTGTTCCCAGTATGCTGTGGGGAAACCAAACAAAATAAACATGGTTAACTTGCCATACACCTAAGTTATGCGCGGCTTGCGAACTTTGTGGAAGTAGTAAAATCTTCTTTTGTTTTTCTGTTAAGTTTGTTGACATGTGCTGCTGAAAATGATATCTGTTTCAGTCTTTATTCAGTGATGGTGTCAAGACCATATTCTGGGAAGCAATGAAGGGATGTCACTGGGACAATAATATGTTTTTAATGTTCGAAGACGTCATCTAGAAAATGATTTTATTTTTTTATTTTGATGCTTTTAATTTGTCCGATGCTGTGACAGCGATAAATAGCGAGGATTTCCTAAGTTCCTCTTAAACTTGCAGAATTTTTCCTATTATTTGGTGGTGATCATCACCAATGTTTGGTTAATGGATAATCAGCCCTAACTGAACAATCAATTCTGGAATGGAAGTTAATTAATTTCCAGGTGGAAGCAACACACCCTCCTAATATAAAATCTGTCACCAACGAAAATTAATTCGGCGATCTATTCTTGGATCATATTATGTGTCACGGGCTTCTGCCACCAGATAGTTTAAAGCTGGGATATTAGGAGCTAGAGAAAAAAGCTTATATTGCTTCTAACTTCTAACGTGAGTTTATTAAATAATATCATCTACATCATCTGCCTAGCTTTTTTCCCAAATATGTATGTTGGGGTCGGCTTCCAGTCTAACTGGATATAGTTGAATACCAGTATTTGACATGGATTGACTGCCTATCTGACCTTCCTCAACTCAGTTACCCTTTGATAAGATTGGTTGACAGACTTTCGGGCTTCTGACGACCCGTAGCGGCTGTCAAAGATCCACAAATGACAGCCGGGATCAATGGCTTAACGTGCTTTCCGAGGCACGGAGGGGTCTTGGTATGTAAAGTTGGTCACCCATTCATGGGCTAACCGCGGCAAGCGTAGCTTAACCTGATCGATCGACCCGTATGGCTGTTATTACTTAGCCAAGAGCCCCTTATTAAATAATATGAATTACGTTACTAGAGGGAATGGAAGTTGTAAAGCTCTACTGTCCAGTGTCCAGGCGGTCGGTGACCGTCTCTTCTACAAGACCTTACCACATTTACTTCGACTTTCGCACGCAACCGTCTGCTATTTACTGGTTTTGTTGTTTATTTAACTTTTTGCTTTATTAAAATAAATTGATAGTAGACAAGATAAATGCAGATGCTCGTACTTACTTGCATATCAGATTTTTTCACCATAGTAAAATATTGAATATGCAATCAGTAGTCAGTAAAGCGAAGAGGTAGGACAAACTAAGACATAAACGTTTAGATTTCTAAACGCAGTGAAACGTCGAAGAGATACTCGTAGTTTCATACAAATTCAAATAGGTGCCAACAACATAAAGTTTACAGCAGAATGCATAAACAGTTGCACTTCACGAGCTGCCAGTATATTAATCTTCTGTTCCCTTGACACCTAGAGCTGGTGATCCTCGAACAAACAAACAATGCTGGATTATCCGCGGAACTGCTTCACGACAGAATTATGTAAAACTATAAGTCATGATAGCAAAGCTGCACGCAGAGGCAGCATCGCGCTGATTATCGCGAACCTGTTTACCAAGGAGTAATAAGTAAATGGAGTGCACACTCAATTTCTGTAGGAATCGCTAAGAATCGTTACTATTTTTAATATCCAAAGTTTTTGTCTTGTAAACTAAATTATCTAGATTTCAGCCGCATTTTGGCAAACCGGTCAAACATGCCATTATGGAGAAAATGCGATGTGGGGAATAGGTAGTCGTTGATATGTATAATAACAAATTCTCACAAATAATTCGTGGAGTGATAAATTAAGTACGTCTGACCGAACAATTGGGGCGATATTCTCACCGTTAGGTAGCTATTCCGTTTTCTCACACATCATCCCTGCATTTCCTTCCTACTGTATGTATTTTACAGACGGAGGGTAAGTAATAGCCGATGGTGTGCATTAGTTACAGGAGCGTGGGCGGCCAGCGCTCCAGCTCAGTAAATAAGCTGGACTAATCGAACTGGAATTACTGTGCTTTGTATAATATTTTATTTGCTTACTGCTTCGGCTTTTGGACATAGGATTCTGGTCTTGATTGCAGGGAGGTCCGACTGCATTATTTTGGTGTTAAAGTAACAAGGTAATCTCTCTGTAAGGTACTAAGTAGTAATTAATGATTACGTAAATAGTTAGTCATGTTTCTAGTGTTTTTAATAAAGTAAACAACACTAACACAAAAGGAACTTGAATAAGTTTAAATTCCTGTTTATTTAAATTACTGTTTACCCAAGTGTCTCCGTTTTCCTCCTCAATATTTTCAACACACATTGTCACACTGACTCCCTCACATGTGTCTCTTTTTTGCAACTTTTCAAGTATGTATATTCTGTGCAAGTAAATACAAACTCGTTGACAGCTAACTTAATTTAACTTATTACTCGATGAAACATTATATTCAATGCAGTTTATTTTATGATCGGCAAATGTTTAATTCCCTCGTAAAATATTTTATAAGCTGCAACAACCAACATGCGCCTGAGTCGATTGTTTTGCTCACGAATGGTGTACATAAAACTGGTCGCCATTGTAAATACACAGTACCCACTAACATTTACACCTACACAGAGACAAAGTGAACAGAAGACCTGGAAAACACACACATTAATTCAGTTGTACCGAGCCTGGACATTATATTTGTTTCCAACGAGGAACATTAAAACAAATTAATGTGTAGTAAAATAACATTGAGAAAACTCTGTGGGCAGAGTCGCGGAGCACACAACTGTGTGGGATATCGTAAAATAGAACACCGCTCATATTAAACGGCATGTTAGATAGAAAGGACTGTTAGAACCTTTTTAATATCAACAGCACAGTCGTATTTGTAGTAAACGCGGTAATTTCTCTTTTAGACTTTAAATTATTGTCCGTTGTGGAAATAAATTGACTGGCAGTGTGTTTATTTCGTACCTATCTAACTCCTCTGATCTTAGTTTAAAGGTGTTCTAATTTAGCAGTCAGATATGAACACGAAATGTTTGTAGCCTTATATTGTATCTCCGAATTTATTGATCATATTGACGCACTGTAAGTACTGTTCTTATCTTTTAGTAGAGTTTAATATGTACAAATATTCTAACGCCATAAATACGGCTCAGATTTGATACTGAATATTTGATACAGGTCATTTGCGGTTACCATTTCTAACATAAAGCGGATCTAAACATAGAAATAGCCCCGCAGTTACCACAATAGATGCAATCAGGGCTACGCGCAATTCTCTCCGCAAAACGTTTGTGCGAGCATTAGCCGGCAGACGGCAGATCTTAGCGTTTGCTAAACGCTATCGATTAGCACTAGCCACTAACACAAGGCACATTTAACGTAATGAAATGTACCGGTGGACTGTGGGCAGTGGGAGTCGGTCGCGGTATGCCCGGGACAATATTTACCCAGGCCGAGGCTTTCTCACGGCGCGACGCGGTACGGGACACAGCGATCAGTGAGAGTCAATAGTCCGAAATATTGTTTATGTAACAATTTCGAGTGTGTGATAATGAGTGGTAAATGTTATGTATCGCTTTTGAGTTTATTTTCTTTTGAGGTTGGAAGCCAGAAAGGTTATGTCAATGCTGCGTGATAGCTTTCGATAAGAGGCCAAAACAAATACGATACCTACATAATACACAGTCGACTAACTACATTATTCATAACATAACATAACAACATCACGCCTTGTTTCCCTTTTAAGGTTTAGGCACATTACACAATTCTACACACACATACACACACACACAACACACACACACAACACACACACATTACACAACACACACACATACACACACATTACACACACACACATTACACAACACACACACGTACACGTACATTATTCAATTCTGTGAAATTCAAAATAGGTGTAATATCAGCAATCATCATTAAATACTATTCATTAAAATGCCCATACCACAGGCAATAACAATAAAACACTATAAACTTGTCTCCAGTCTAACATAAATTTGCAATACAACTAATTTTACTTCGTATACAAGTCGAATGCAGTGACAAAAATACCTCCCTGTTCTAACGTCATCCCTCCGAGATATAAATAGAGAGGTGCGCGAGAGCACTCGCGATTCAGGCCGACGCATACGCATACGACTTGCATATACACGTGCAACGTGCAAGAAACCAAACCATCTGCTTACTTAACAGATTTATATTTATGTTTATTTGAAGCGAGTATTAAAACATCATCTTTTGGGCAATGTTTTGATCTATTTCAATCAAAGAATTCACTTTAATCCTGCAGCTAAAATGTTGTGTTTGGTAACATTTGCGGATTCTGCGGTGCTGTCAATAAATAAACAGCATGATTAATAATATGCAGTAAATGACGGTATTCCGTCATCTAATATTTTCATCGCTGTTTATGATTACAGAAACAATTGAAAATCCATCATGTCCTAAGGGGTTCATACAGTACGCAAAGACTTTAAGAGACAAATTATGCGCGAAAACAAATTCGGTCAAGAGCACAGGCCACAGCCTAGTTATATAAAAGTATAGAAATAGTCGGCCTTGTGCTGGCAACATTGTCACAAGCAGGAAGAGGCAATTGAGCGAATGAGTCGGCGAGCGCGGATCTGAAACGTTCAATGTTCTGATCACGTGTGAACTAGGCCAGTGGGTAAGTCAATGACCCCGCTAGATGACGGAGAATGTCATAAGGATATCGATCGCGATGATGGAAATATATTTGAGATCTGGGAATGGGATTCAGCAACTTTCACTACAGCAGCAGACATAAGAGACAACAAACAACAACAGATTCTTCTCAATTACATCAGCTGTTAGACCACTGTTGGGCAAAGATAGCTAGTATAAGAATCTGTCTATTGTCGCAATTCTATGGTGTTATTTTTTTTTTAAATAGCATCTCGCAGGTCAACCTAGGAAGTTGTCGGTTGTTTACCTGTGAGTGAAGGCCTCCAACCAGGGCATAAAACTTAAAACTAAGCGACTACTCGCTAAGGGCACCCCCTGTGGGGTACGGATCTCGACTTAGGGCGTCGCTGGGGGAGGACAGGGACAAGCTGGATCGGATTTACCTCTACTTCATACTACGTCGACTTCACTTATTTCGTCCTGCTGGAGCTGGACTCGAACTTTAAAGTATTAGTCACATCTTTTGAACTATAAAAACCGCAATCCACAAAAGGAGCTAGTAGATTACGGCGAAAGTATGAAAAATGTTATTACTGAAATGTGCTTAAAAATAAATTTACAGAGCAACTACTTCATAACTGTGAAACTTATAAAAGTCTAATATGTGTTACTTCAGTGATCGGCTAGATATGAACTTGGCGTAAGGTTTTAGATATGTACTATCAATATAACTAACAGGACGTACCTACCTATCTACAGCTTTTAGTAATAACTTGGATACTTGTTACTTGGATTGCTTCAAATGAACTTGTACTATTATAATTCTTAATTACAATATACAAGATAACACTAAAATATATACATATATGTATATTATGTACAAGTATACAATAAAAAATAAAAAAGGGGGGAAGAGCTCACTGGGCTTCAAAAATTCGTCCGCATCGATGTCAATGGGAAAAGTGCCTAAAAGATGGATAGATGGCAATTCTGATTCTTTGGGCTAAAAATTGGCCCGCCCTCTGGTCACGTGAAGAGTCGACTAACCGCTTGGCGATGTCCCGAAATACTCGATGAGCACTCGGACCCCACGGCCCTAGTGTTTCAACCCCAAACTGCTTAAACATATAGCTCCCAATAAGGTTGTTATATTTGCGCCGTTCGAGGTTTTCTGCATCTGCAGCAGCCGCCTGTAGTAGTTGTGTTGTGATATCACATTACTCTCGAAGAAGTACCGTTTCAGTTTCTGAAAGTCCTTCATAACTTACATGCTTATTACCCTTCATAAAAACGAGCGAACCTTAAGATCATCCAGCATCATTTATCATCTCAATATGATGACATTTCAGCCAATTAGCGAATGTTTTGTGCACGGTATCGAGATAATACGGCAGGGTGCCTTATACGGCGCATCCTTATTGGGTGAAATTTAAACTGATTGGTGGGGAACGTGACTGGACAATACACTAAGCACCACAGAACATAAGTAAGGAGTAAGCACAGAATTAACCCTTATGCGCTCGCCACTAATTGGGCCCTAACTTGGATATATCGGTATTTCGACGAAAGTTCTTAATTAATTATGCCTAAAGTGTAAGGGTATTGTTGGATTGTTTCTTTAGCACCCATGTGTGCTTTATGGGATGGGGGACTTATTTAATTACAAGTGGCAGAAAGTACTTTTTCCTTCAAAGTGAGCATCAAGATAGTGATGGGAGTAGATCCCACCCATCATTATCGGGTCCATATTGGTAGTCATTATTTAGTCCTGTGGTAAAAATTCGTATGTCACAAAATCTGAGTCAACACTAAACATTGACTACGTAGGACCATAGAAAACATTGTTCACAAAATTACGGAATTTCCACATAAGTAATTTTAAAGAATAGCTTAAAGACTCCTATCCATCACCACGGTAAGTTCAAGGCATACGTCGGTTACCAAATCTCAGGCAGGGCTTGTTCGTCACGATGCTGCTTACCATAACAATAGCAGGTACATCTTACAAGAAGGTAACATCGCCGACCCTCCTCTATAATTTATGGAAATGACCGCAAACAAAAACACACGACAAAGGTGTCTACTCGAAATTAAATAGATGGGTTGTGTATCGTGTTCTTCATTGTTTAGCTATTGTTCCCTCGCTTCATAATCGTAAATATCATCCCTTGACCCTCTGCAGTTGAACCGATACGTTTTACGGCTGAAGCTATTAAAAGTTACGACGTCAAATGTGACCGGATACACACAAAGTGTTGGCTTTTGTGTGTTGGCATTCCGAAAAAGGATAACAACATAAAAATAAGAAAGCGAAAATGCGTTATCGCGTGTATCGTTAAAAGTATCGTTTGTGAAAAATTTCCGAGAAAGAGTTGTATAATCGGAAAGCTAATAATCATGTCGTCTTATTTTTATCGTGATGGCATTACGACGTACATATATGTGGAGTGCCGCGCGCTAAGTGCCCGGCTTCGCTTTGTCGCGATAACGCGGCGGGCTCGCTAATTAGACACGATTTATTAGCTTGCGCGTACGCCACAACTAAATCAGAATTCACCTTTAATTTTAACCGGCCACTGCCACTTTGTTTACGGTCTAACTAACCACTAACCACAAGATTCTGTTAATTAACTATATTGTTTAGTGTTCTGAACCGCCGTTTCAATGTTCTGTTGTTCATGATCGTTCCCTATTTCCTAACCAGATGTCTTTATCTCCCTACGTTGGTTACGAAACGCGTTCGCCCACGTCCGAATTTCGAATCAACTTCGCTATCGAAAAATAGAAAGTCATAAATTACCGAAGGGCCGCTTTCCCACTTTTCTAGGTTAATGCTGTCGGGAACTACGGAACTGTACTGGAAGGAACTGGCGATGACTTGGTACTATTTTCGTTACAAACACAGAAACATAAAACATTGGTTCCGGTTTGTTTTCAGTTGAAGAATGTCTCCGTTGTAAAACGAAGAATGAACCTGTGTTCTTCTTATAAAATTAGAAACAAATAAGTGAATGAATAATGGAAGCTTCATGTATCCACATCTGTACATTGCAAATGAATTTTACTCGAAATTGCTAATTCCATAGTACCTTCGCACAAACTGCTACATAGCCGTTTCCAGTGTAACAGAATCAAAGAGTATCAATAAATAGTGAATGGATTGAGTGGCTGCTGGCCATGTAAACAAAGCAGATGCCAGCGTGGCCCACATGAGCGTACGATCATCTTCTCTGACGTAACACTTACGGCGGTGTTGCAACCTGATCGTACGGTCAGTTTGCACGCTTGTTTATATCATACTAAACACATTCCTTTGCAATAGTTATAGACTTATATTTTTTGTACGAGAACCTGTTAGGGCAGAAGATCTGCACATTCTATAGAAGCCAAAATGATTGAGCCATATTCTGATAATTTGTAATTTCATATACAGGGTGTAAGGGACAGTTCTCCGCAGACTGATGGGGTGAATTCAGTATATCATATTAAGATGACCGGTACATGAAATTTTTTCAGTCACGTTATGGGAATCCTATAAACTTGATTTGTTTTATTTCCTCACACGCAATGTATCGTTACCGTGGCAAAACGCGCGTAGCGAACGACAGCGCAGCGAGCCTTCGGCCGCCGAGTATTTCAACATCCATTGCTGTTTTTTTTTTTTTTTTTAGCTGTTTTATTTACACAAATAGAGTGCTGCGTACAGGCAATGTAAATTTACATTGAAATAAAGGAATACCTAGTAATTGAAAATACGATTAAAAAAATTAAAATTTTCCTGAGAATATTTCCGGTGGAATATGATTCAAAATAAGGAGCTGAATGCACCCTGTTAGTTTGCGGAGGGCTGTCCCGTACACCCTGTATACAAACATCTCACGTTTTTTAAAAACGGGAGATGTTACAACAAGTTAATTGTGAAGTGAAAAGTTCTAATAACTATATTGTAGTTATCTAACCAGCACCATAGCTAGTACCTTGTAATAGGTAACTGTTATGCAATCTGAGGCACCGGTTAGAACAAACGATGTCATAAACTGTCGATAAAATTATAATCTCCTTCCTTTTTCCGGATTAATGTTCTCATAGACACTAATGCAGCATTCATAAAGGTTTTTACCAAGCCAGTACACACAGGACAAGCAGTTGACAACTTGTCCTACATCAAAGAACATGTTTATAACGGAAATATTATTTATATCTGATGAACTTCAAATGAGGATAAAGCCTTATTTCGACATCCAACATAGATTCTGATAAGTACCTCACTTAATTTATAACAATTAATTTGGACATCATGATTGCTAATGAATGCTGAGCGGGCCTGATTTCTTAATTAGTAACTTTAAGTCGTAACTCGTCGCTACCGATTGCTGCGGTAAATTATTTTTAGTTAAATGACATCGGAATTAGAACTAATGATTCCGAGGAAAACTTCATATTATTTCCTCATAATAAATTAGGTCGTCCCGAGTTATTCATGTTAAAGTTACAGAACCTACTCAAAATTAGTCACAAGAATTTGGTCATGAAACTAAGCAAATAGGTGTGACTCACACTTTATTTTGTATGGACAATGGTGACCAGTACAGGAAAGTATAGGTTTCCGTTAATTGTTTCAGCATTCAAAATTCAATATTCAAATGAGATGTCACAAAATAACACAGAGCTTTTAATAGATGAGTCCATATATTAGAACATATCAATGATAATGCACAGAATATTTGCATACAATCGCGACACTTACGAAGTTGTGCCCAGAATTAAACATGGGCATGTCAATATAAAAGTGTATACAAAAGTGTATTCTAACGATTAGACTAACACGTTCATTGGTGGAGCTTAAAGAGTTAAATTGTGTTGTTTGTAACTATTACAGAAATAGCAAATATTTTAAGGACACGAGTTAAGTAGACATAGGTACCTTCACAAAATATGTGTACAACTGTAAATAGGTTTCAGGAGGAACGTTAAAAGATGATGATCGATGATTAAGGACCAAACGATGGTGATGATGTCTAAAGATATCCAACAAAACAAAAGCGCTAGCTGGATAAATGGTACCTACTATGGAAACAATGTTAGCGCTGAACTTCATTCATAAAGACCGACTCCTTTTCATTCCGACCTTTGATACAAATGCCACGCTGTTATTTAGGGGACTTACCTCTATGAATTGAAATGCCGCCTCTGTCGGAAATACTATTCAAAATGCAGGCATGCCCGCATGTAAACAAATTAAGGAAACAATTTGGTTTAACCTATTTGTGAAAAATATTCAAGTCGTTTCTAAATCACTTTAAAATAATAATAGAAATTAAATTGGTAAACCGCAATATTATGAAGTATTTCATATTTAATTAATGAAAACAGTGTTATTTTTGGTCAGATTTAACTTGTGATTCATGAAAATATTAATAAAGCTGTTAAATTATTTAGCCTGACGCATTCAATGACCTAATCATCATTTTCTAATTCTTGGTAATGGTTTGTTATTCAGTAACTAAATAATATGCCAGCATAGCATTTTCATGATAAAATATGCCTGATATCTGATATGGTTCGTAAGGTGGAGCACTCAATTACCTGCATACTGATAATGTCATGCGCGCATTCCATGTTTCAATAAATCTTGCGCGGACTCATCTTTCCTGCTCAGATTTCATCTACAGTTTCAACTTCAACACTGGCGCAATTTCCATAATGCAAAGTAATCTCAATCATCACACTGAGTGCGAGATTCACTAGCAGAGCGATGATCTCATAGAGATTAAGTGCTAATTTGGCTTCGAAGTATAACGGAACTAAATTAGCCATAAACCGCAACAGTACATATAAACTTTTTTATTGGACTTGTTGATTCAAAATATGAGTTGAAAAGAAAGCATAAAAAATACGACAGCTTCAGAATAAAATGTTTTCTTCAATGTTACCATAGTCATCGCTTAACAAAAGATAGATGACGATATAAAAATGAAATCTTATCGAAATTAAAGAAGCAAACGACATAATCACGTCGACACATCGCGCCGGGCGCCGGGCATCCAAATGAAATGGATTCGACATTTGAATTGTAAAACTGTTAGATCGTCGGTAGTGGAACGCGGCGACCTCCGACCTCCGCACCGCGCAGCGCCTACCATGCCGGATTACGATGTTCATGCATCTGGTTTACAGATGATAATCGCGGACTACTACTCTTTATGGTCGTGTTAATGCCGCCGCCAGTAACTCTTTGTTTTGATGTCATATAAATAGCTTATTATGGCTACCATTAGCCTCGGTCATAACACGAATTGTGAAGAAAAATCGTGTCACTTCCGTGTTAAAAATTTTACTCGACCGTTCATTGCTGTCCGTTCCAATTTCTCGTCCGTACGTAAGTTTATAAGTTTTACGGGTTGTTTAGGTCGGAATGCATATTGGGGTCGGGATGTTTAAAAAATCTTTCAATTGTGGGGCAATTAATCACTTATGCAGCGGGTGTTGAGGATCTGTTGACTCACAGTTAAATTAAAAGGAGCATAACAAATAAAGTTAAGTGCTGTGTCGGGTCTCGTTTCTTCAATAATGAATCACGATGTGAGAAAAGAGGCAATTACTCTCATTATTGCCGCAAGTGAGTCATGGCGGGGGGAAGCGGTATATCACATGCGCCGCGAGGGTGCCGGGCCACTGCGTTAAACCATATAACGCCATACATTATGACAGAGAATTTCAGAGAAGTCAAACATACTGCGATATGTGCACAAATGTCTTCTAAAAAAAAAAAAATAATCAAAAAAATAAAAAATAAAAATAAAAAATAATCTGAATCTGAATCTAAAATTACAACAATTGCAGTACTTAGGAAACATAAAGTTTAGATCTTTGCGTCCGTTATATTAATAGAATATCTGATTTAAGAATGTAAGTTTAACTAATATCCGTGAAAGCTCGTAGATGTGATCGATTGATTAACACCTCATAGATAAGATTCCGGATGAATGCCTATTTAGTAGATAAGCTTCGCATTACCAAATGCATACTTTTACCAGTTTCTCAGATAAGCGAATGAGCGTGAACCGGGTCCAGTAGATTGATGACTAATTAATTTCTTAGTGAAACTTGTTCATGTTGTTAATTCATTAAAGGCCCTTAGGTACGCGGAGTAACTATTAGATAAATAATAATAATGGTAACTAGAGATAGCAGATATTCAAATATTTCCCCTCAGTAGTCTACGTGAAAATATAACTTCGTTTCATTTCCACGGCAGGAAAAACATTTGTGAAAAAATAGATCTGATGAACAAATAAATAAGAAGTAAAGAAGGAAGGTCCCGACAGTTACTTTATAATAGAAGTTAGCCAAAATAAGGTAAACTCATAATAAATTGTAATTAATACTCAAAGTATATATTAAATACATATTTGTATTATTTTCTTATTTATATAGAAATTAGATTATGAAGAAGAACGTAGAAGAAGTATTTTGTAACATTAAATATGTTCTAATATTAAAAGTCTATGTGTTATAGAAATATAGCTAAATCATGACTTACTCCTTTGGCTCTTATTTATATTTAATTATTTAATTTATAAATGCATTTGAAATAAAACTTTATCCATTCAGCTCAATAAAATATTTCAACAAAAAAAAACCGCTATCATCTCACATACGTAAGCGTGTGAACTTATTAGGTCAAGATAATCTCAGCACACACTACGCAATATTTAAAGAAACTGCAATACATTGCTTGCTCCTGCAACAAAAAAACGTAGCCTCCAGATATTCTCAACAGAAAAGACGCGATGGATCGCAAGCAAACGCATAGATTCTTTCTGCCGTAACTTGGTGGAGGCGCTGTTGTTTCGTGTACCACATTCGAAGTCCAGATTAGAGAGTACAAATCCACATACACATGGAACGGATATGAATAGCGTACGACGAACAAACAGACGGTTCTAATCACAACAGCACACAATGGTATTGTTTATTTCATCCCGTGAACACGGAAACTGTATCTTGATACTCAAGTGGGTGGTCGATTACCATCGTGATAGAATGCATAGTTGTGGTATTAAATATATCAATAAACAGCTTTGTTAACTGTAACTATTGGACAGACAAAACATCTTGTCTCATCGTCAAATTCTTTGTGAGCCCGTTGCGACTTCTTTGTCGGCGACTTGGGTAAAATGAGATAGATAAATCGTTACATTTATTTAAATAATGAATGTTATATAATCTTCAAGATCTTTGACAAAAATTCAAAGCGTACATTAGTGGTTCCAGAATTCAATAACATCAACTACAAATACAAAAAATATTTCTTTTCGTATTTAAATCTCGAGAACAACGCTAGCTCATAACAAAAGCGCGTGAGTTCAAAATCCCTATTCATAGAACATACATACACCAGCTTTCAGTACCACACTTGACCGGAAGCACTCGAGGTCTGGTAGCCGATACCGATACCAGCCCCACTTCAGATTACTCCGACACCTCAAATAGATTCCATCAGCCCAAGTTATTTGATCTTACCACTTGAAACGAAAAACATAAAGGATCTTAAGATGTCTGATGGAGCAAGGATGAAGGAGAGCCAGATGACCCTACTTAACTTACTAAGCTTCTTTAAATATTTATAATTGTAGGACGATAAAGTCTGTCTTTACAATGATTAGTCGGATATATGGATAGTAGATTTAATATTTTAAGTGTTAATGTAAACGCTCCACTCTAATTACGTAGTGTTCTCATTGATACTGAAGATAATGTCTTCGCATTAATTAGCAAGAAGATGGACGAGAATCGTCAGCCTAATATTTTCTGAACAACCTTGGGATCGGCTAATCGGCTTAGAGCCTAACCTCACTGCGATGAAAGTACTTCTATAGATTTTCTATGGATCTTCAGTAGAGCCTGTTAAGATGAAAAATAAATCCGAATACTTGTAATTCTTAAAAGCAATACTTATGATCTAAGTTACAGCAGTCTGCAAACGTTCATTACTGAACACGAGCCGCTTAATAGACTTCACATCGAACAAGCGATACTAAGAAAAGCGGTTACACAATCAAAAGAAGTGTACGATATGATGCTGGTTGTACCGGCCACTAACAAATTAATCCTCCAATCCTGAAAGCAATGGATGACGTGTAAGGCAACATGTTCGCAACATGGTTCATTGCACGCAGTGACGGTTGGTCGTGTAAAATAACAAGAAGTCGTAAACTGAACCGCGACGTTTATGGGCCTGTTCTCACAGTGATCCGGTATCGGGACAGTTTTGCACAGAATTTCAATAACATACAACCATATTCTCAAATTCAATTTAAAGTAATGTCGATCTGGGAATCGAAGGGTCCAGAAACGTCTGCGTTTACTCTGCAAAGTTGGTTTAATCAGATTTGTTTCCAGAAATCGTATCCGGAAGTGTAAACAAATTTATGACAATTCTGCTAAGGTCAGTCACCCGATTGTTTATTAACTTGTTACCTACGGCACATAAAGTCAAATCTTGAATCTAACTCAAGAAATGAAATTAAATGAAATGAAATTGTTTATTCTGTAAATACGATATCGGAATCACTTTTACACGTCATATAACTTTTTTTTTAAAGCTAGATTGCGTCGACATTTCCTATCTGACTACCCCTGAGAAGAAATGGCAAAACAAACTCAGGGGTCAAGTCCAGACATAATCTTGGTCAAATCATGTGAGGACTATGTAGATCCGTGTCTGAAACGGTCGTACGTCGTGAAACGTCGTTTCAGGAAAGACCCACACACATTTGAGTGGACTTGTCCAGTCAGTACAAGCATTTGTCAGTAATCGTGTAGCTCAACTCAAAAAGATATAGAAAAATATATTAAAATTCTTAACTAAATATAGCTCTTGCATACATGAAGCATAAACACGCACGATCTAAAAATAACTTGAATTCATACCGGTCCCAGGTAACATAAATATGTAGAGTACCTATCTCTAGTCAGCAGAACTAATAGCAGATAGCAATAACATGATTCAAGGCTCTGCGGGCATCTCGTCTACATACATAAATTATGTTATGCATGTATCTAATATCTCATTACGTAGCGATAGACTCCTTAGAAATGTGGCGCCAACAACTAATGCACCACGTTGTTGTGCGCTTCACATTACCGCGGCGGGTGACGAATCAAGAATGCAATTTGAGATGAAACGTGGATGTAAGGCTTCAAATGTGCGGCAAATTGCATTAGGAACTGCGTCTAATCAAATTCTTGCAGTACCTACTAGGTATACGGTTCTCTTAATGATGATGTTTCAATCTTGTTTGCATTGGTTGGAGCCTAAGTGAACTTAAGATTTCTAAAGAGTCTCTTTATAAATCAATGATTAATTAATCCGATGACTGGTTTAACTTTTAAATTTACCTCAGTAAATTATCGCTGCATCACAGTTTGATTAGAGACGATCGCTTATTTCTGTGCCTCAGCATTGTTTTGGTCATTTACTGTTTTCGGTACGCCTTCATAATCTCATGCATTCACGGCAACAATAACTTATTGTGTGTGTTCCGAAGAGTGAATTAAGTCTTGCATGACTTGAGGTTTAAGTAAAAGATGAAGATTACTTTTAAATTCGTTGATTCAGAATGTGTGTGTTCCGTTGCTCTTGATCTTGATTCGATACTTGAGCAGTTGTGCAAGTTCTTCGTACGCAACTTGCGCCTACGCACATTCCGCAGTAAGATCGAACGTTTCACTTTATTTACCTTTGACATCTTTCTTGATCGATGCTCGGTATTGGGGCTGCAGACTTACCTGAAAAATAAGAACATATTTATTAGATACAGTGTTAAAACATTCATCATCTGTCAGGCGTTTTCCCAACTATGTTGGGGTCGGCTTCAAGTCTAACGAGATACAGCTGAATACCAGTATTGTTAAAACATTGTGATATAAAAAACAAAGCTTTGATCATAAAAAAGTTCTGTCATACATATGTATAATCGAACTCTCTAAAATGAGAAAAATATTTTGGTACCCAACTTTTTACTAGAATTTCGTTTACAGCCGAACAAAAATAATTCCCACAATTACAGTTGCGATCTATCTAATAAGCGGTTATTTAGATCGAATTAATTCAACCTTATGATGCAAGTACTGCCAATATAGTTAACACAATTGTAGCAATACTTCGATAAATGAATAATAGGTTAGCGTTAATTAGCGACGAGAGTACCTACAGTCGCCTTATATTCTTGAACAATGCTATTGACCTCGTTGCAATTAGGTTTACTGCTGTTTAATGAAATGTCCTCTCTCGCAATTGTGTCAGAAGGGCTTAGGTTATCGAGATAGTTGGCTACTTGGCTATCACTCTTTAACTTTGCTATGTACCTCCAGCATTGTCTGAGTCATTGTTATGTATTTGTCTCGTTGCAGACTATTCGAAAACTTTTGCGCAACTAAGGAGAAAAGGACTGTTTCATCATCATAACTCGTACTTATACATTTATCGGCAACAATATTCCATAAATCGAATAAAATAAAATAAAATTTTGATTTTTTTTCCGAACGAAAAGATTAAGATTTTACATTAACGAAATCTACATCTACCCTCAAATGATATGGTTATAACGACTTGCACGAGACTGCTCGACAAATTGAATTTCGATATACATAGCTAACTACTTAAAGTTAGACAAATTTCGAGATATACTGAGATGCATATACAAGGTGTAAAGGACACCACCCCCTGGGCCCTGCGCAGACTGATGGGGTGAATTCAGTATATCATACCAAGATGACCGGTACATGAAATTATTTCAGGAACGTTATGGGAATCCAATAAACCTGATTTGTTTTATTACCTCACACGCAATGTATCGTTATCGTGGCAAAACGCGCGTAGCGAACGGCAGCACAGCGAGCCTTCGGCCGCCGAGTATTTCAACATCCATTGATGTTTTTTTCTGATTTTAGCTTTTTTATTTACATAAATGGAGTGCTGCGTACAGAGAATGTAATTTTACATTGAAATAAAGGAATAGTAACTCAAGAAAGATAAAAAAATGAAAATTTTCCGGTGGCATATGATTCAAAATAAGGAGCTGAATGCACTCTGTTAGTTTGCGGAGGGCTGTCCCTTACACCCTGTATATTGCTTCCCTTCCACCAAAACATTTTCAATAACACAAAAAGATGACAGCACAGAAATCAATTCCATCTTTGCGTAGGAGAAGAAAAATGCTCCATGTCGTAACTAAGGCGTTTGATTGACTAAAGCATGTCTTAGAAGAGTAATATCTGTGCGTATAATAAGCCCTTCTATTTTAATCTAAAGTGTTTTACCGCTTATCACAGACTCATTAATTACGGCTGAATGGAGTCGGACGCCCACTAGTACTTACGTACTTGCACCAACACAAATATAATTATAGTAATTGATTTAAATATCATAATAGTAGGGTTGTCGCGAGATCCAATCTAGAGATTTCGATAGTGTGTAAACAGCGTAATTGAAGCGCTTTCTATAAAAGTTGTGTGTTATAAGCATTATTATCCAATCTTCAAGCATCCGTCGACGGCGCCGATGCTATCTTGCTTATTATTTTTTTCTGACGATACTTGTAAACAATGGTTAATATTGAATCGATAAAGAACACATGCTTATAAATAAAAGGTGATAATTTAAAAAGATAAGTACATAATCAATTTGATAGCGATAACTTTACAAGTATCTAACTATACTTATTTTAAAGTTATAGTCTCCATATAGCATAGTTAGTTACTAGAATTGAATCTCATATTATGGCAGGTCCTTATTTTCTAATAGGCCAGGATAGTAAAGAGTAAGGATCATAGACAGTTAATGAGTAACCGATTTTAAAGTCGTAACATTTATTTGAATTTTATGTGTTTTCTCTACATATACTCGTGTTACGTATATTCATAGATAAATTGGAACCACGGCATTGTCCTGAGTTCTTTACCATAAATACTTGAATTTACGAGACATAAAAACACGTTTGGTTTGTGGTTTCTTTTGGAGGATAATCAAAGTATCATATTACGGTAGCTCAACGTTATTAAATTGTCCTTCAATAACGGAGGCGGTTCCGTGCATCTGTTGGCTCGTTTTTAACCGACTTAAAAAAAAAGATGTTCCTTCTTGGCTGCACCCATCGGCAATGCGGCAAGTGAGATGAAAGACAGCATTCATGATATCTGAGTGTAGTGTTACCGGAGCTATGGAGGGTAACACGAGGTTGTTTATATTGAAGCTAATTTAAATATTTACACATTAGATTTAAGCAAATAACAAATGCTTGTATAGATAAAACATTCGTGAGAACTTTCTTGTCAAATATGTGATGTAGGAATTAGCATGGACGGTTATTAGACACACAAGATGGTAGGTCGGCTTACAAACGCAACGATTGCGATAAGCAGAAAAATGAGAGTTGCTGAGAACAATGGTGGCACTCTATTCGGGTATTATCTTTATTCTTTGGCTTTCATAATGCAGACGGAAATATTAGAATGTGGCAAAAGGTCAGATGGTTATGGCGTATTGCATTGACGAAATATTATCTTACAGAGGCGTAGCGCGCTAACAACTCCATTCCTACCGGCTTCCCTTCAGAGGATCGGAAGAGCAACTTCGCCTACCATCATTGAAAAATAGCACATTCAGTTATGTGTATGATTACCGAATTATATAGATATATTTAATACACAGTAATATTCAAATAATATACAAAAACGCCTATTTTTAGCTTTGAATTCCAATTACAACACAAATTGTTCTAATTAAGCCGGCACAGCGTGATAATCGATAACTGAATAATTTCTTCATCGGCTTCCCTGCCTCCTATGAAATGTCAAGCCTCGCCACTGTTATATTATAACCGTTTGGCGTTGAGAGTACTTACATATTTTTAACCAGTTGTACGTAAATAAAAACCTAATCATGATTTATTAATACAACTAAGAAAATCAACGTTTCTGTTATAAAATGTATACAAATAAGTTTACTTTGAGAAAAAGTATTATTTTGACCTGTTTCAAATACAAACACAGCTCGTAGTACGCTGTTCATAAATAAATCGCACAGCGTTCTTACAACTTCACCTGAAATAAGATGAGATGCGGGTTAGTAACGGTGCGTGACGTCATCGGTCATCGACCTCCCGCCTGTAAAACTTCAGTAAAATTCGCAGTCAAAACAAACCGTACCCCATAAAAAGAACTTTATGAAAATAACCCTCATTTCCCAAGATTTAGAGTTCTATTTCGAATCGATGAACTTAACTCCAGACATCATTATTTTGTGTAGTTCCGACTTGCACGCAAACACTCCAACCTCCAAGCTTTCCTGTTAGTACAAACTCTGGGCCCACTTCGGGATGTTTGTTATACATTGGTTGCCAAAATGTTGTATATTTTCTTCATTTATTATTAACTCTTTGCATAGTTATAGGCTACTTGTTCGTCATTTATCTTGATTTAGTTAATATTGCTGGATTCTCTTTGTAATAGAAACATCAATCCGTGGAGTAACATCGCCCACTCTCTCTTCTCTCATTTAGCAACTGTCAGAGTTTGGAGTGAGGTCTCTGTCATACCCACGAACAGTAGGAATTAAGTGCACGTAACTTATTATACCCCATTTACTTTGTAGTCCGCTTAATGCATGACAATTTATTTAAATTAATTAATTCAACGAATGTACATTTCCTTTCCACTTATTAAGTCATGATTTCTGTGGAACTGATATGAGTCATGAAGGATATTTCCTTTTGTATCATGTAACGATTAAATTAGGAGATACGCCATTTTAATTTCGCGTCCCAGGACAATACTGCCAGCTTTGTCGCAAGTTAATGATTCGTGATTCGCAGAAACTGCCAAGCCTAGTCTGGGATTTTAATTACTGTGCCTTTCAAAATAGCTGCGCGTAATGTATAACATTAGGCATGTGATATTGTGTGCTGCATATGACGTCATAATGAGCAGTTTAGAGCATCACAATGAGCAGTTCAGAGAAATAATCTGCGGGTAACACTAGGAGCTTCGTTTGATTAAACTTTATGGATGTTGAAAATTCTCTGGCCATTTTAGTGAAGTATGTTGCATGCTCCAACCGGACCACGGCATCGCTGTGCGTGGCTGCCAAAGGGTAAATTTTCCAAAGAAACAGACAGCGGTATCCATCTGAGTACTCAATACCATTTTATGATGATCCTTCGAGACTCAGTCATATAGGAGCTTTATAGGCAAAGCCCACGTACACCACTGGACATTTACGGGCCAATATGATGAAACTGTTTGCAGTTTAAGACGTAAAGCATCCATAAATCCTAACTAAAGGTGCATCTATAGGTTATTTACGTAGGCTGTAAAACAAGTCTCGTCTATACAACGGTGTCTGTCCGTCTGACTTCGCACTAATCTGATTATAGACGCACAATTAGAATACTCAAGCATCGCCTATTGTTATTCTACGATGATCGTAAGATACGTGAGATCAATATCTTACTTTATAGACGTCATATTGTGACGTTTAAGCTTTATGCTCCTTACGTCCTTTGAATAGTCGGCTTTGACCATAGACTTAAATGATTTAATCCATTCTTAAGGCTAGGCCATGGTAGCAAGGAACTTTTTTAAAAATAACATTCGAAAATCTGACAATTTGAAAATTGTTGATCAGTATTAGGCTGGCTCCTAACCTAATTAGTTTGATGTAATTATTACAAATTAGGGTTACAACACTTTGGCAGGTTTTTCCGCCCATGAAAACTTCCTTATTACCTACGTGCGGGAAATATCCGTATCTCGGTCACGAACACTTTAAACGACACAATTGGGAATAAATAACACCAGCCTTCACGTTCATAACAATTATCACTATCACGATACTATAAAACATTTAGTAGAGGAGAAATTATTGAATTAAAATTATAGAGTACAGGTTCCGTATAGGTACTATTAATAAAGGTTATATGTGTGGATGTACGTTTACTCAGGTAATTGCAACTGACCACACAAGTAGAAGTAATTTCATTGGGCGTGCTTACACCGCCCGGAGGTTTCATACTAGCCACGCCGCGCCCATTCGTAATGTATGCTTATATTTATTAATAATATAATAATAAAAGGGCTCCGTTGATTTATTTTAAAACACGACTTAATAAATATGTCCGCAACTTAATGTTAATATGCATGTGACCAAACCACTTGCGTAGTCAGTAAATCTTTAATCAGACAGTCAGTCTTAATTTACTCAAGTACTTATGGCTTCGAGCATTTACGCTGACATTTCATATTCATGTAAAGGAAGTAACTATGCAATTTAATTCACGTCTGAACATGGGTTTGAAACAAAAACACTGGGAATGCAAAATAATTAAGTAGGTAACTGTTGATGTTCTTTTGTTTTGCAACTTTTGAATTCAGAGCTTGTTCACTTCCTTTGTTATTTTACTTTGCAGTTCAGGTCAAGCTCGAAAATTAAAGAAAAAGAGAGTTGTGCTAGCTTCTATGCTTTTTTTTTTTATTTTCCTATTTCACAGCTATTTGAAAAGCTGCGTCCAACCGTGCATGTCGACCATTGTAATGCGTGGTGACGGCTGCGCGTGCCTGTGCCAGCGCAGGCGTACGAACCATTTCGCGGATCGCTGCCCGCAATAATTACTTACCTTGTGGACCTCACAATTTCATACACCTATTGATTGAGGCCCATTCATTCAAAATAACCTGTTGATTCCAACTCATCAATTTTATTGATACAATTTGGGCATCGATGATTTATAATTTAATCGAGTGCTATTGAACCTTTTAACCTTGAAATCAGAAATTGATGGCGCGCGGCCAACCGGTACTGATGTTGCACGACTGCTGGGCTTTGAAAAACAATTTGTTATACACATGATTTTGTACAATAAAGGCTGATTTAATAATAGTGAAATAACTTTTTGATTTACTGTTATTAACGTAATATTCATAATGAAATTGGAAACCTTTGATAGAATTCAGATATTGGAGTGTTGAAAAATTTAATTAAGATAAGATTATCTGTAAACAGAATATTTTAGTACCTACCAAATGTGTTATTTATCATGTTTATTAATTAGTGTACAGTTTGTATGAGTGTGAGATAGTCTGGTTTTATCTGTGGGTAAGTTAATTAAATTACGAAGCATTGTTCTTGTGTAACAATGGTGTGTAAAGTAAAGAAGATGTCTCGACGCATACGTGTCCACACAACACACCTGTTGTTTAGTAACTAGTTGATTCTGAACTGAAAAAATAACTTGGAGAACGACGTATTACAAACTTGTTCCTAATGCAGTTATATTAAATGCTGAACTGAAGTGTTTTGTATTTGGGCTGCTTTTTCTTAGCTTACAATATCTTGTAAAAAAACTACAAAAACTCCATCGAGCTTTTGTAGTTTTTTTTTTTTTTTGAAAAGGCAGTTTGCAATGGCAATATTTGGTAGTGTAGGTACCTTTGTCCAGAAACTTTTTCAGAAATCAAAACAAAACTACATTTACAGGAGAACTTTAGAAGGTAGAGCTTTTCAGAACTGTTTTAGATACGTAAAGCTTAAAAAAGCAATTCCTAGGTAGGTACGTGAAAAGTTTCCATGGAGTGTCAAGTTTCCATGCAGTCTTACCCGTTCTTCCCCATAGGACCTTCTCTTTCATATTTGACAATTTTCAAAACTGGCCTAAAATTTTTATTTGTTTTACTAATATAAATACTTTCGAAAGGTATTATACAAGGTGGATTAGGACGATTGACATTCCTTTGAACCACGTTAAGAGAACCAAAAAGAGAATCATGTTCTTCACCCGTATACAAAAAATCAATCAAATCCAATGAATAGCCACAAAAAAATATTTTTCATTTTCTTTTTTTTTTCGAACCCAGGACCTCATGCTCAGCAGTAGCGCTCGGCATCATGCTCAGCAGAGTCTGGATTTGTGCCCAGGTGATGGCGATAGGCTCGCTCCCTATTACATGGGACTTAAACATAACTGGCGAAATGTGGGTGTTACTATAGGTACACCTCTGCCTAACCCTTCGGGGAAACAGGGCGTGATGTTATGTTATGTTATTTTTTTTTTTGTTATTTTTTGTAAATTATTACGTACTCGGATCTACATCATGTTGAAAAATAAGAAAATTTAAAAATAATTTCCTGTGGCTAAAGTATTCATTGGAGTTGATTGATTTTTTGTATACGGGTAAAGAATATGATACTCTTTACGTGGTTTAAAGGAATGTCAATCGTCCTGTTCCACCTTGTATAGGTATATTTTACATTGTTTGTTTTTTAGTAACCATAATAATCAATATAGTTCTAGCTTTGTGAAAAACAAAGTTCGCTACAAAGTAGGTACTTTGAAGAAACTGCGAAGGATCTGTTGAACATCCTTCGAATATTTTCTTTGAAAAAATACCTACATATTTTAATATAGGTACTTTACGGCTATACCACATAATTATGTTATGTTTCACCATCAAAACTTGTACCATCCCAGGGTCATCATCATTACGATTGACGAGTGTAGTAACCTCTCATAGCCTATGTTTATTTGAACAGATTGGCACTTCTTTTCATTACTACACCAACTAACAAGACACGCACGATTTGAAAGTAGCTAAGCGTTATTTACTCAGGTATGCCGTGAGATTTTGAGAACTTTTCACACTTACAAAAACAGGCAAGGAAATTAATTGTTAAACAAATGTATACACTATTAATTACTACTACTAATTTACTATTAATTTATTATTTATTTAGTTTTTACTATTATTTTATTTATTTACTATTAATTAACCGTATTATAGCTATTTCAAAGAACTGTCATAGAGTGACAGTTGGGATTTTAATATACGGGCAATTTAAGTTGGTAGTCAATTTGCTTTAATAATTAACTTCCCTGACTTACCACGGATATTTTCATAAAAGAAAATGAGGTCGTCATGGAAATTCGATACTAGGCCTGGCCGATAAAACGATCAGCTATGTTATTATTATTAAAATCATTATAAGCCTGTGACCTTCCACTGCAGGGCAAAGGCCTCCCTACTCTCTTTCCACTTCTCTCTGTTTAAAGCTGCTAAGGACCAGTTCTTGTTAGAGTCCAGCTCATCCCGCCATCTCCGTCTGGGCCTGCCGCGATGTTGCTTGCCATTAAGAGGGACCTAGCCCATTGGTCGTCTGACATGCGGCAGATGTGTCCGACCCAATTCCATTTTAGCGTGGCAGCTTTCCGAGTGACATCAGTTATCTTTGTGATGAAACGGATGGTCGTTTTCCTAACCCGGTCTGTTAGCGGGATACCCAGAATAATCCGTTCCATAGACCTCTGGCAAACCCCGAGCGTGGACCTCTGGATAAAGGAAGATCACCTTTCTTCCAGGCATTTTCGATGCGTTTTGCAACTTCTTTGTTTTGTCTTGCCTGGAAAGAGACTATTTGACCAAGATAGAGATACTCATCAACTTATTCAACTTGTGGCGGGTGGGGACCCGTCACACTGATCCTGCGATGCGCGCTGTTCGTCATCAACTTGGTCTTTGACATATTCATCTGAAGTCCGACCGGCTTGCCGTGCTAAGATCGTCTAGAATCTTTGTCAACTCGGAGGCTGAAGATGAAAAGAGGTCGAGGAGATCAGCTATGATGAAAGAGAAAATGAAAGCTCTTCATTCAAAAAAACAATAGATTGTGGAAAACAGTAGGTTATTGACCGCAGAACTAACCCCTCATTTTTCTAGAGGTAGGTATTTTGTCAGGGAGCCGACCCTCTACCACATTATCATAATCCATAGTCATTTATTTTAAAGTTGCAAAAACTTTATTCGAAGATAATAATATATCAAAGCCTGAAATCCTAACTGGCAATAACATGCATCTCATCTCAGGAATGCAGATTATACAGATGTTAGCGACTCGTTCGCGTGTGTAATAACATCTCTAATACCTACCTACCAGAGGTTATTGCCCCCGCTCATCCGACACACAACATGTTCTCCGACTTTATAATCTGTCCTTTTATTATCTGTTACACAACACACACATACATACAAATATAGTCATAAATTACATCGAATACAAAATTCATGAAGGAAATAAGTACAATTCATTCATAATCTTGGTCCATTCTTCAGTTTAATGCGGTACACGGCCGAGTATCAAGATTTCTTACAAAGCAGTGCGATTTAAAAGTTTAATGCTGGTATCTTTGGTCGGTGTGTGGCCACAAAGTATTGTAATGTTTATTTATTACGTACAAACAATCCTCTTGAGACAGTTGTTGACGGGCACATCCTGCCCACTGACATTGTCACAGCGTTTAAATAATATCAGAAGCTCTCACAACCAGCTATATCTTATATAAATTAACATCTCTGTTTACTCTGATAATAAAAAGTGAAGCAAACATCCTGTGAGCGAACTGACGGATCAAATGCGAGATGACGTATGTACAGACGCCAGCACACCAAGCTACCCGAAACTGTCAAATTGTCCCAATCAACCTTGAACCTAAAGGCTTTAGTGATAAAGTTGAAAATCTATTAACGAAATTTGACAGACTGTAGTAACTTGATGTGATGGCGTCTGTACCAGTGTAATCTCGTTAATAAACCGTTTTAATGATCTTCAAGCTAGCAGAAACTAGGCGGCAAAAAAGTACAAAAGTTTGCTGTAAAGTTTTTTTTTTTTGGATTGGACTACTACACAGAATTTGCATTAGGTATATCTCTGCCGAACTCGTCGGGAAATACAGTCGTGATATTAATTGGTATGTTAAGGAAACTAGCCATCGTAAAAAAAATAGTAATGTAGGAACAAGTTGGCAACAAAATTATTCTCTTCCCAAGGTGAGCAAATCTGGGCACACCACAAGAGGAATTGGTATACCGCCCCGAGCCACGCACAGCAATAACTTACCCAGTTAAAACATCAGAGAATTACGCAAAGTACAGACAAATGACCAGTTATTTGCCTATGAGCAAAATACATACCAATAACTATAAATTCTTCAAAACACAGAACATTAATTATTTTAAAGTTATTAACAGACGGGGAAACATTATATTGCCTTTAATTACTTTGACGCCATTGAATGTGCACTTGCTTGCACATTTATTAAAAAAAAACTACCACGACTCAAATACCATTAGGTAGTCACATAAATTAAAATACCGTTTAATTATGTAGGTAGGTATTGCCAAACAGGGTATCACTAATTAAGTAATCGCGCAATTTCACCTAATTAAATTAATTTCAGTAGGTAATAATATTGCATTTAAAATTAACCTAATTTGGGAAAATGTCGTAAATAATACAGGAAAGTGGCCACTGTTCCGTGCCAGGGTTCCGTAGTCAACAAGGAACCCTTAAAGTTTCGCCATGTCCGTTCGTCTCTCCGCAGCTTAGCACAGAGACTCTTAGTACTAGAAAGCTATAATTTGGCATGGAATCACGCCGATAAAGTGGTAAAATAAAATATGTTTTCTCTTGTAAAGTGGGGATGTTTTTTTTCTCGTCTAGACTATAGTGTGGGGTGTTGTTGGATAGGTGTTTCAAAAATATTGCGGGTTTGTGAAAACAATTTTTCGGTTAAGGGATCCGTTTCAGAAATATTAAGCTTTAAAGTGATAATTTTTGTTAGAGTCTAGTGTGTCCCCTCCCCCCTGCCAGCTAAACGGTTAGTTTTAGATGTGTGAAAAAATTCACAGTAACAGTATATACAACGAAGTTAAAAGGAAAACTATCACAGCTAAGTAGGCTTTACAAGTTTACGAGTAAGAGTCCACCAACTTATATTTGCAGTTGGAATGTATGAGAGAACATGATTTTCAACTACAATGTTAAATTTGTTCTTGGGATAAATTCATCCCAACTACGGAACCCTTCATTGTGTGTGGTCCGACACGCACTTGGCCGGTTTTTTATAATTTAAATTGATGTGGCTGTCGAGTTGGACATGAAGTACTACCTACCTACTTATTATTTATGAAACTATCCCTAGAGACGCTAAATACCTGTGTTCACAGGCAATTTGAATTTAAATCCTTTCCGCTCTATTAAAAAAACAAAAAGTTCATCATGCGTAATTTTTTACAGCCACAGAGTCGCTAATTTGGGCTATAAATCAAAAGCGCCATTACACTGTGGCATGGCGTCGCCGTCGCGTGCGCCAAGCCTATAGTCGCGCCCTGCAGCAGCTTACAGAGACAATATTATACAGCCTAGATATAGGCTGGACAAAGGGTGTGCGAAATAGCTACTGGTCCTTGAAACACGCGATTTAATTTGCTGAGTGAAAACTGTAATATAAAATACGAAGTTATGAAATTACACTAAAGAGAAATTTCGCACACACTGTACTGTATAGTGTTGTCCTTTATTACTCCAGTTAATATACAGGATGTGTTCAAATTCTTCGCTAATTTCATCGATTATTTTATTAGTACTTACTACTATTTACAATCAGGCTTTGCAGGCTTTTATGCGTTTGTAATGCATATCTGATTGTAAACACCTCGCATTTTAATTAGGGAAAAGGTGAAAACACATTACCTGTTCCCATTTTTACAACTTTGAGGTTAATTGAAAAGGTATATTACACGCTATAATAGAACATTTGAAGCGATAAAATGAGCATAAATGTGTTTATATTCTCGTTTTATTAAGCTAGTCTATTTTAAAAGCCACTTATGTATTTACTTCGTCAGTCGTAAAGTTTCTATATGTAAATGTAATGTCTACATAAATAAGTGACCGCTGATTACTGCGACTGCTCAAGAACAAAGGCTTTAACCAGCCCTCAAATTAAGTAGATTTTATTTACATATACAATGTCCGGTTTCGGAATAGCGAAAATTAAGGGTGAGGTACAGACCATCAAACTGAACAACTTTTTCCCGGGGAACAACATCGTAATCGAGAAAAAAATTATCAGTCATCCCATACATTTGGTCGAGTAGATATTGAAGTTTTGTATGGGACGACAGATTTTTTTTCACGATTACGATGTTGGTCCCAGGGAAAAAGTAGTTCAGATTGATGGTCTGTACCTCCCCTTTAATTTTCGCTAGTCCAAAACCGGACACCCTGTATATGTGGCAGGAACAACAATTTAAATGTTTCGCATTTATTTTAACCACAACTTTAACTCGCGTCACTTATTTTGATTTCCTGTTTTTAATCGACTTCAACAAAGAAGGAGGTTATCTATTCGACACGTGTGTATTTATGTATGTTTGACCACGCTTTTCTCCGAAACTATTAACAGTATTGTTACCATTTTTTATTGGCTTACCTTTACTTCAAATTAGGGAACAGTGCAAGCTTCATCAAAATCCGTTCAGTAGTTTTCAAGATATGGACTAATACGTGTGAGTGTGACAACCTGACTTATTGATAAAGCTTCTTTGACAGGTAGGTCAAAGAAAAACATCTCAAAACCTTGGTCAAATTCAAGTGCAATATTTAGAACAAAACTATTAACTACTTATTACAAACAAATATTCCAACTAAATATTACGAAATAAAAAAGTAATTTAAAAAAATTAAATCGACTTCAAAAAGAAATTACTTAACTCAAAATCTTGAAATAACTTTAATTTCAGAAGTCGGCAAAAAACTAAAATACATACCTATCCCAAGACACCGACTTCCGAAATTAGTCATTTCATAATTTTGAGTTAATTTCTTTTAAAGAGTTGATTTAATTTTTTTTAATTGCTGTTTTTGGTTTACTTATTTTAGGTTCAAAACAATCGTATGTCATTTAAAAACCGTTTTGCTTTAAGCCACCAAATAAGGGCAATTAAGCTTTTTGTATTTTCGGATAATGTTACACTTTTTCAATAGCGTTTAGGTATGCTGAATTTTTACAAAAACAGCAATTCAATCAAATAAACCTACGTTACGTGCGTCACGATTTTTCCTATTAACCGCGTACACCATACACCATGATACACAATACCTATTAGTTATTTATTATGCACTTAATAGATCCAATGTCGCAAACACTCACATTAACGTCCCATATGTACACAGTATGTCACTATATCCGTTGTTTCTACCTATTGTAGGGGCCTATTATCATGCCCGAACACATTGGCCCGAAAAACATAAAACGATTTATTGTTCTATTCGTAAACATGCTCCATAAATGTATGAGTATCTACAAGTAGGTACCTACTTAGTACTCTGAAGGTACAGTCGGCATACGATATTTAGTCAGCTTAATATTTCCCTTATTGAATTGATTTCCGCAATTTTTCTTCTCAGAGGAAAACTCGACGACTGTCTAATATAGTAGGTACATAGATATATCTACAAAAAATACTAGAAAAAAGAGGTTCATAAATCATATTTACAAAATTATTAATTAATAAATAAATAAATTTAAAAATAAAAATGCGCTCGGAAAACATTAAGAGAGCTGTCACTCTTTATCACCTCTGTCGCTCACACGGGACCAAATTTTTAAAAATGTTAAATGAAAAGATGCTTTTTTGAAAAATGTGATCAATGGGCGACCTACTAAATAATATTAATTTAATAGGTAATTATTAAAAATAAATTTTTATTGTGGCATTTATTGGAATCATCTCAAAAACAGATCATAATACTTATTGAGCTAAGATTATTAGATAACACAATAGAAATGTGTTTTTAATAACTACCTATTAAATTAATATTATTTAGTAGGTCGCCCATTGATTACATTTTTCAAAAAAGCATCTTTTCATGTAACATTCTTAAAATTTTTGTACCGTGTGAGCGAAAGAGGTGACAAAATGTGACATCCCTCTTAAATATAATATTATTATCTGACTCTTGCCTACACACCAAACTTTTTGCTATCCGTACCACGTTTGGTACCGTATAGCCCCAGAACTATAGTGTAGGCTACCTCGTGAACCTGTTGACTGGCAGTTTGAATTAGCCGGGTGTTAGCTAGTGACATTAGCACCCGCTGTAATTACCGCCTGACCTACATAGGGCTTAGTTTAATTAATAATTCGAGTTGCAACTAGCGCTGACAAGCGTACCGTCCTTATATGGAGAGACTAGTACGCATATCCATCGGAATAGAGACTAGTTTGGAATAGAACAACTTGCTTTGTTTCAGAGGATTTATGTTTGGATATGGAAATACTATTTCTTTATTTTTTGATAGCCTTGACAATCAACTTTTTATTCTTATCTTTTACTGAAAATGTTACAGTGGGAATCGGTTTCATTTTGACAGTTCAACAACATGCATTGCGTTATTTACGTTGTTGAGCAGACAAATTTTTCGAACATATGAAGCAATAGATTAGCAACTTGCTTCAAAATAATTCAGATTGTGATTGATAATGTGTTACGCAATAAGGGTGCTGGCGTTACAGTAAACAGTATCAAGCAGCTTATGATATGATTTTTACAATTCTTGTGATAGTATAAATCTTATCTTGTCTCCCCGTCGTAAAAACATACTACGCCGCACACGCAACATACACGTCAACGCCGGCTGTCGCTGAAAACCAGCGCTAGTGGCTCTGTCTCGCATAGGGTCGCAGCATTTTGCTGAGCGATGTGCTTTTTTGTGTTTGTGTTCTTCCTTTGCGTCATTTACCGCAAAAAAACGTATTTTCTTTCTTCTTCTTTGTTTCTTTACTTATGTATCATAAAACTTCACGTGTAAGACTCGGTACAAAGTTATGTACATACAAGCCAATATTACTTAGTGTCCCTAGAGCTACTTTTACATAATACAATTACCTAGAATCCTTTTATCGTCAAGTAAAACTAGAAAGTAGGCTAGACAGACAGAGCAAACCTAACCAAATTAACTCGACTCGAATTCTTTCCCGATTGGCACGAATCGTGACTCCCATTCAGACAGTAGAAAGAGTACTATCTAACTAATCCTTGCTAATATTATAAATAAGAAAGTGAGTTCGTCCCACTTTCACGGCGCCACATTAGCTATCCACTATGGAAGACCTTGAAATTTTGCATAGGTTACCAACCTGTCAAATGAAGAAGGATTTATGGTTTTGATTTTTGTTTTCGGGACAAAGAAAAAAAACCGGGCAAGTGCGTGTCGGACTACGCGCAATGAAGGGCTCCGTAGTTGGGATGAATTTATCCCAAGAACCAAATTAACATTGTAGTTGAAAAAAGTTCTCCGATACATCGATAATATACGTCACGATTGTAATCGCAAAAAAGTAATATGTGACAATACAACAAACTAACGATTTTCGGACTTTTTCCTTTACTCTGTGAGACCTTGCTTCTTGCCAAATTTCATGATTCTAGGTTAACGAGAAGTACCCTGGTTTACAGCCCACTCCCTCTCTTTGAGAGGGAGTGGGCTATAATATACCACGCGGGCCCAGTGCGGGTTGGTAAATGTTACACACGTTTTCGATTTTTGGTTCTAAGACATGCCGGTTTCCTCACGATGTTTTCCTTTACCGTTTTGAGAGCAGTGGTGACGAAATTATTTACACAAAGTAAAGTCCCGGCCTGGATTCGAACCCACGACGTAAGTCGGGGCCGATACAACTGAGCCACCACTCCTCTCTTTTTTTATTTGCGACTAAGTATCAAAATGTCGCATAAATGGCCGTATTTTTATTGCGTTGACTTAAAAGCTTGTGAGCTCCAAGAAACCGTAGACTTACGTATCTGATATTAATTTCAACTTGATACCTCCACGCATTCCTGAGAAAAATGATCTTAACAAACAGACGAAGACGGTCGGGCAACGAAGAGATCCTATAAAGGTTTTGTTTTTTTCCTTTTGAGTTACGGAAACCTAAAAATGACACCGACTGCAAAATCGCGAGCAGAATACAGTGTAAACCTAGCCTTAACTAGATAGTCTTTCGAAATCCATCAACAATAGTCCATAGGAACAGGGACCTCACGCGTCGTCCGGTCACGTTTCTAAAATATTGGCAACGTTACGTGACAGTGACCATCAGGCGCCATTCCTCATCGCGCATGCAAATCCAACTGTCGTTTCGGTGATAAATATCCCGTCGAAAAGCTGTCAACTTTTATAGGCTTGTGGAGAGCTGGAAAATCCATAAAAGCTTCCCATTGTTTTCAATAAGTTTAATTGTGGAATATATTTTAATTCAAACGATTATTTAGTTATTTTTGTACCGAAATCCTGGCGATTTTCGCAAATAGCACCAAGAGCTAGGTTCCGCATCATGTGGCAAATAAAAATAAAGGTTTTTTTTGTGACCGTAGATTCCACATTTTCCTAAATTACATTTGTTCATGAACTTTCGAACCTCAACATTAACATAAAATTCCTCCAAGAAAACCTGTAACTGAATACATGATACGTGTTATAAAGCATGATATACGACGTGCAGTAGGCAATAAAGCCATGAAAGCGCTGTAACAGTAGGCGTCGAGTGTTGCGATGCATTGTTGCCAGTTTACTGCCGCTCCTAAATATCGACCGGGAAGTAGCTGAGTGGTCTACTTGATGTAAAGTACTGGACGCTCGTAAACTTGCAATTTCCGTAATATAATCCCTAAATGTATTGCTACTCTAAAAGGTTTGATCGTAAAGTTAATACCTATAATATATTTTTCCTGTGCTTACTGTGCTATATTTTAATTAATGAGTCCTTTATGAATGCACCGCTTAGTTTATTAATAAAAAATAAGTGTATATTGCATTGTTGACGTTTCCATTCATTCAGATTTTCCTCCTTCATAAATTAAAAGTTCCACAGTTGCGAACAATCGTTTGATATTATGTATTCATTGAAATATTCGAGTCGAAGCAATCATAGTCGAATGTTGTGCTACAACAAAGGCATAGACAAAAGCGTGTAAAACAATAAAGGAACACGCAATAAAAATTCAAAATTGAAGCGCGCACAATTAGAGTGTATTCACGCCCCAACGCTTGTATTCAAATTTCGAACATTATGAAGAGTTTTTTTTTCTTTTCTGTCCTTTGTTTCCATGACTTTATTTTGTTGTCGCCCTACACTACACAGGAAACTGTGGTGTCATAGCGCGTATAGAAAAGTTATGACATTAGCTAGCCCTTGTACCTTTCTGTTCGCAATCCATGTTTACCATAACAATACCAAATATGTCGCAAAAAATTAAAAGATTCAATAAAATATTTTGACACTGATCGTAAATGATATGCCACACAAACACAACTCAGTTTGGAAAAAGTGTGAAATTAAAAAGTAATCGCACTGGTGGGTCCAATTACAGATGAATAATAAATCCGCATCGTGGATGACACATAATTTATTTTCCGCGAGCATGAACGCATGCCAATCGGCGCAGGCGGCGAGGTGAGGCTGTGTCATGTACAAATACATCGCACATGTCACCGATAGCCCGGTACGGTGGGACATCTGCTTAACTGACTCATAACTACTCGCATAACATCTCTTAGACCAACACGTGGTTTAAGCTGGTAGAAAAGTTAAACAACCATTACGTAGGAAGAGAAATCTTTAAGATGGACGGTTGCTATCAACAATTTATTGGTTACCTAGACGCGCCGAATAATCTACTCTTATAGAATCCATTAGTAACCACGGTTCTACAGTAGCGACAGATATTAGAGCCCATTTTATAAGGTACTAGCCTTAAAAAGGAGACATTTGCAGACCTCGTCTATTTACAAAATGAAAAGTTACAGCAGTGGAAAATTTGCCGAGTCTCGAATCGATTATACTCACCTAGCTAAGACTAATAGGGTGCAATTAGGACCATAATTGGTAATGCATCAACTTTTTCAATTAAATTTAATTGAATTTGCGCATTAGTCTGAAAAATGAATACGTCACATGCAATATTAATGATTGTTTACGTTAAGCTGAGTCGGTGTCACTAGCCTGACATAACGAGGTAGGTACCCTCGTGATGGGTCACGAACAAACTGGTCATGGAAACAGTGTAAAATATGCGCATTATACCTACCATTCTCTAACTCACGTTTTCTTGACGTTAATTGTTTATATATTTATGCAGTTCGAATAAAATCCAAATGAAACAGAAGATATTGTGAAAACGTCAACAAACGTTAACAGAAATTCAATGCAGAAAGACTCTGAAAATCTTTCCACAATGACTGAATTAATATAAGACCTCATGAACCGTCTAAACTGCCGTCAAATTACAATCTGTCGACATGACGACCATATTCTATTAAAGCGATAACGAAACAGATAACTATCTAATCCCTACACGAGAATCGTGAGCCTCATTTTCAGGATGTTAAGCGAGACGGACAAGGGAATTATGAATGGGCACCATGACACCGCGCAGCACCGCGTCGAAACAGATTGAAAATACAAGTTTGTCGTGTTAGGGAGCCGTACATAATGGGCAGGGCCCGCTTTCCACGGCATCTAGGCCACAATAACAAGAGAGGCGATCGCTAAGTGAAATTAAACACAGTGACGAACGCCGCGGAAATGCAAGACATCGGATAGGTAATGCGATGCGATAAAACTTGGGGACCGCCCCGATCATTGTTTGTCTACATAACGTGTTAGCTGACTTCGGTGTTTCTCGGCTTACTTCGACACACATCGGCACCACTCATCTCGTGTTTTACATTTCTGAACGTAACGACAAACTCGTATATTTAGCATTCGTCTTTATTCTGTACATTCACCACATTATATTCCCACAAATAAGGCTTACTTATTACTGTTAGTAATCTATCCATATGTATGGGCGGTCACGTTTCCCTACAGGTGGTTCTGTGGATAACGCTAAGTATCTCGGCACCGTTGCAGTAATAACTTTTGCTCTTAAAACTCACATCCATGTCAAGTTATAAACGTATGGCCCACTGTGGCCTTACAAACGTTTCAATAAAATGAAATATTTCAGTGTTCGCAGCGATAAGTTAACAGTTAGCTTAGTTACGTACATATGTGTAGGCATACGAAAATACAAACGGTTGACTTTAACAATTTTCCGTTATTAAATAAGGTTTTCAATTAAAGCCCTCGCAGTCAGAAACCTTTGACTACTAACTGTTTTGGTAAACAAGCGATTATTTTAAACAACGCAACGCATAGTTTCACTACCGATTCGAATTCAAAGTAAAGAATAAAATCTTCACACGATTTTTCACGTCCATCCATTACTATAGGAGGTATAAACAACGATCATTGCCAATGAAAAATAGAACGAGCATTCAGTTGTAAACCCGTCCAATTTCGTAAATCGAACGTACACAAAACACTCCGAAATTGAAAAACGTAAACATAGTATGAATGACCTGACAATTCAATTTTGAATTCTGAATAGTGTTTAGCTACACTTTGGAAACTTTGTAGCATTCCGAATAGCTACTCTATACGCTATTAGCAAACATTTTTGTTCCGAGATAAAGACACAGCTATGTGTCGACAAGTGAATTTAAACACGCTAATACACGCTACACACGTAACATACATAAACGGATCAATGGGTTCAGAAAAACACTGGCCAGCGATGAACGTAGCTTGTGAAACTATGATGTACTTACATTAAATTTTATGAATGTTACATTATTCGAGTACAGGCGGTTATTGCTCTGAGTATTCTCTCTATGGCTATTTCGAGCCAACGTGTCATGTCGCGAGTTTTAGCTTCGCCGTGTATGAATGTGTTTTTCACACGCATCGCAGAAGTTATGGCTGTTACGTAGTGTCATGGTTACCTCATATCTAAACCTTTTTAAACAGAACCTTTCAAAAATGTATTTAAAAAAAAAAACAATCGATTTCCAAAAAAAAACACTACAAAGTGAAAACTAAGTTTTATTTCAGAAGTCGGCAAAAACAAAACAAAAAATACAGATCCAAAGACTGTCTTTGGATCTGTATTTTTTGTTTTGTTTTTTGTCTTTGGATCTGTATTTTTTGTTTTGTTTTTTGCCCCCGACTTCTGAAATAAAAGTTATTTTTCACTTTGTAGTGTTTTTTTTTCGGAAGTCGGTGTCTTTGGTTTCGTATTTTCGTTTTTTTCTACCGACTTCCCATATCAGTTATTTTTCACTTTTTAGTGTTTTTTTCGGAAGTCGGTTTTATTTTTTGTAAAAGTTATTATTTTTCACTTTTTAGTCGTGGTGGTACCTACCCCACACAAAGTCGTATACCACTACTTGCAATATAACAACAAACAGTAACAGTGAAAGGAAATTATCATACATCATCAACATACACTAAGTAGAAAAAAATAAGTAAATATTACTGAAGCTAACTCAAAAACCACTCATCAGAACTTGACCTAATTTATATGGGACCAATCTGGAAGAATATCCTTTCAAATAAAAAAAAATTCAAATCGGTTTATAAATGACAGAGTTATGAGGTAACAAACATTTAAAAAATACAACCGAATTGAGAACCTTCTCCTTTTTGGAAGTCGGTTAAAAATGTTTGATCTCTACATGATTCTGAATGAATTTCAAGTCAGTGCTGGACATTAATTAAAGCCACGAGTTCTACGTTGCATATTCATTTGGAATGACATTCACTCCTTTTATCTTCCAAAAACCCAACCAAATATAAGAAACAACCCCAATTAGTAAAAGCAAATGTCGTGTGAAACTGTAACTGTGAAATGAACCATCAATCTACAAAAACCAATCAGACATTAATATATATCTCTCAAGCACCATTTGCTGCACGCGTCCCTTCAAGTGCCGGCACGTGGTTACACAGATGCATCGGAGCGGAAAGTAGGCCGGTTCGGTCCTGGCAGACGAGAACTCGGGAAGTTACAGAGAAGTGCACTGACGCAGAACAATCTCTTTGCACTTACAGTACTGGCTGATAATATGTCACATCGAGTATTGGCAAAGTTCGTCTTCGAAGAGCGTCGTTGTCTTTGTCAGAGCTGATACACACGTGCGCTTTTTCAACGCGCGTTAAATAAGCGCTCGAATTAATTAAATGGAATTGGGAAATGGTGCATTTATTAGCCCGAAAGCGCTTTTTAACGCCGCGTATTTTTTCATGCACGTTAAATATGACCTTCCGCGTTTTTCAAAAACCTGTGTGGCAGACAGCTTTAGGAAGAAGCTCGATGTGACATTTTAACGCCCGGGTACCGTACAGAGAAGTGCAGTCCCGTCGAACAATCTCTTTACACATACATACACTACGGCCGATAATATGTCACATCGAGTGTTATACGTAGAGCTTTGTTGTCTTTGTCAGAGTTGATTCGCAGGTGCGCTTTTTCAGCGCGCGTTCAACAAGATGGTAAAAGGTTCAAACGAAAGCGCTTTATAACACGCTCGCTCTTTAAAAAGAGATATTGGCGTTTTTTTTAAAAAAACGCTCGTGCGTATCCGCCCTCTAATCTTCGCGTCAGTATCGTCAGCTTTAGAAAGAAAGCTCGATATGTCATATTAACACCCGGGTAGTGTTCAGGGAAGTGCAGTGACGCGGAACAATCTCTTTACTTTACACTTACAATAAATTGATGAGTGATGGCCGTCCCACCAATAGGGTCGGAGAAAGTGCGAAATTGGACGAAAGTTATTTTTGTGATGCATGTGTTTTTGTATTGAGTGATGTGTTTTTTTTTTTGTTTTTATGGATTCTGAGGGATACGCTTTTTTGCTTTTCGTGTTTGTTTACCAATAAGACTGAGAAATGCAACGATTTTACAGTGCAAGCCAAACCTAGAAAAGTTAGATCAAAAAATTCATATTGAATTGAACACACTATATTCCATCCCAGTTAATTTCCGTGTTATTCAAATATACACTTTGTTCAGAATTTTATCATCTATTAGCAGTATTATTCTTTCTATTCCTGCAATTTGAAGCTTCTTTCCGCACAACAACGCATTGTAGTCTCGTTCATTCAAATCACAATAGCCCAAATGACAATATTCAAGGACTCCCATAGAAATACCTTTATTCAGAGATGTTCGCGAATCTTTTCTGCGATCCCCCACACATTACATTGGAATAACACAGTGCACGACCATCGGGCATTTGGGCCCCCACACTGTACAATAAAGTAACTTGATATTTAAAAACGACAGTTTCACACTGAAAGCTGATAACTTAGTACACTTTATATGGAACTTTCTCATATTTTACCGTGAACTTATCGGTTACTTAAATAAGTTGAACAGATAAAGTATGTCGACATGTTTACTCTACTAATTCGTCTTCCTCTTGACGCGATATATGGCTTCTATTTGTGTATAGTTTATTTCGTGTTTTACACAGAGGTATATTTTACGATGTTACTTGGAAGTTGTAACCGACCAATACGTACACACGGCTACATATCAAGCTTTACATTTCCAGTATAAGCTGACCTCTCATTGTACGGAAATCCTATACAATGCGAGATCAGCTTAGACTGGAAATTTAAAGCGATATGTAGCCATGTGCTAAGCCTTAGAAAGCGTTTTAATTGTTCTTGATTAAGAGTACCTAGTTTAACTTCAATTTCTCTATATATCAATACTTTATTATTCTCGGTAAGAAGGGTTCGTTGGTTCGTAGTCATGCCCTTTTTATTACGAGTTGGTAAATCGTAACCGATATAAGCAGAAATAATGTATAACGGTTTCAACATAGCCTATCGCAGTCCACTGATAGACAGGCCTCTCCCAGGCTGCGCCACAATACCCTGTCCTCCGCCTTCCGCATCCAGTCTGTCCCAACCACTTTCTTAAGGTCGTCTTTCCATCTAGCTAGGGGGCGTCCCACACTACGCTTGCCGATACGTGGTCTCCACTCCAGGACTCGTCTGCTCCACCGGCCATCGGTCCTTCGACAAACCACACACATGGCCAGCCCACTGCCACTTCAGTTTGCTTACTCTGCAGGCTATGTCGGTTACTCCGGTTCTTTTCCGGTTAACTTCATTCCTGATTTTATCCATCAAACTCCAAGCATAGCCCGCTCCACAGCGCGCTGAGCGACCTTGAATTTGTGGACCAGCCCAACTGTCAGTGTCCACGTTTCGGCACCGTATGACATAACGGGCAGGACGCACTGGTTGAAGACCTTAGTGTATTCGATAACAGATAACGGTTTACTGGAATTAAAATAAAAAGCTCTTAAATCAAGGATAAGCAGGATAAGCCTCAGTCTGAACATCTGAAGCTTTATTCAAATTAATAAAAACAAGTAAGCATACTGGGCATGTCCTTCCCCAGGTTTCAAATATCAGCCGTCTAGTGACCTCAGACAGCCAGGTGCGAGACTAAATTTCATACGAATAAGAACAAAGGAGGCTGTGTTCCCTCGTCTAAACAAAACGGAACAACGCTGGATTTGTTTCTCCAGTCCATAGGTACACACGGCTACATATCCACCTATACATTTCCAGTATAAGCTGATCTCGCATTGCATAGAATTTCCGCACAATGAGAGGTCAGCTTATACTGGAAATTTATAGCTTGATATGTAGCTGTGTGTACCGCAGCCCACGGGATGAACATACCGACTTACGTACTATGACTGTATCTTGATCAGACGAATAAATTATAATATAACCATGAATATTAATACTCGCCACGTGGGCTGCCAGCTCAAGGATGAATAACTGTTGAATGCAGACAACTTACCTAAAACAAAGGAAATGGACTTTAAATAACAATACATTTATTATTCCACAATAAACTACAGTTTATGCACTGAACGTGGCTTTAGCATAAACAGAAAGGTTAGTTTTCGTAATCGAATCTGCTACGAACGGGGGTGAAATGGAATGAAACAATTAAATTCTCTTTCGTTTTCTGTCATTGTGACGTTAATTTATTTGATGTGACCACCCCGAAGAGCTATTGTGCTGCTCTTCACGCCAGTCACTAGGACGTGACTGGGGGAATCCAAACCGGGGAGACATTGTCCGTACTGATTTAATGGAGCTTTTGTTATTTATTTGATGGCGAGTGTACACCTAAAGCGAAATGTGAAATGAGACGGCTTATTTGAACACAGAAATAAGTAGAATCAGATCGCTCAGAACATGGACGAAATTGGTTTTTGCAGCAAAACTACGAATAATAACTAGCGCTAAGTTTCTCTAACTAAGTACTCAAAAAGAAAAAGAGCAACAAAACTTAAACATAAAGCACTCGAGAAACTATCTAAACTTCTCCAATAAACATCAATTCGTTACTCAAACTTGAATTAAGTACCGCACCAGCACCAATGCACCATCAATAAATCTTCTTATCTAAATGAAACTCATAAAGGGCTGCCGTTTCATAGCTTTTAAATCGCTTTATTAAGAAGCTTTTACACTAATTAATGATCAAGCGCCGGTATATCTCTCAGGGAGATTGTCGGATCATTGTAGACCGGGAATAGATCGATCCTTGCTCGTGGCTGTAGTAAATTAGTGAGACATTCTCGTAAGCTGTGACGCGAATAATCACGTCGTGGTTAAAACGGACCCAGATTCAAATACGTACAGACAAAAAAAACAACACCTTTTTTGTAAATGGAATGTGTTTCTACGTCATTCTCTTTAACTAAGCATTCCTTGAGGGCTAAACATTCCTTCTCGAAGTCAGAAATAGTTTTGTGGCTTTTTACTATGGGCTTAATGCAACTTATCCGGTCTTTAGCTAAATTCTTGATACACTTGATTCTAGAATGTCGGTGCTCATACATTACGAGACGTATTTAGGTTATATGTTAAAAACGTGCATAAATATCGTCAAGACATCAAGACTTTGTATCGAATTAGGGAAAGTCGTAAAGCTGACAATAAAATTCTGATGAATCGCACACACGCTAGCGTCTTGCGACATCAAAGTAGTAGTATATGTTACGTTACAACAAAGATACTAATAAATGACTATTCTGCAATAAAAAATTGTTGTATAATTTTATTATTAATGTTGGCTGGCGCAACTGTATCGACCAGCAATAACTGCCATGGAATGTCTCTTAATTTTAATGCATTGATACATACATATGTATAAGTACTTACATAAACTCATGTTTTCTTCCCACGGGGGTAGACAGAACCTGCAGAACGACACCTGCTACGATCCTTACATACTCCTTTTGCCTCGTTTACGTTCATACATCTAGTCATGCACGCACGCAGGTTGCGTTGGTTTCGTATTTAATGCTGAAGGTATCAACAATGCCAGGGATAATACGATGGCTTTAAGGCGAAAGCGCCAGGGTAGGTCGCGAAATTCGAATTTTCTTACGTTTTTTGCAATTTACAGATCAGTATTAGGTTGTATGTTGATTAAAATACCTAAGATTCGCAACCGTAACAAATATGTATTATATTTTTACAGAATTATAATAATTAAAGTCATGAATATAACTCTCTACGACCAAGTAATCCTACTGAATGAATATTTCATGAAATCTTAATATTTGAGGATATTACTAACTTAAGAAGTTGTATTACTGATTCTTATGATTATAATTCTGTAAATACATATCAATTACGGTCGCGAATCACACTTTAACCAACATACACCCAGACACTGAGCTGCAAATTGCAAAAATCGTAAGAAAATTTTAATTTCGCGGACTACCTTAGCGCTTCCCCCTTATAGGCTTGTAAATAATCCAGTTCTAAAAAAAATAATTTAACAAAATAATGACGTGATTACAGTGGTCGACAACAAATACGGAGAATAAACATGAGTAAATGTATCTGCGCCTTCCTCGGCTATTTTAGTACAAGTTCAATTATTTCCCGAAGATAAATTGTGTCGGGACGCACATTAACTCGGTTAATTTACTTTTATATTTAACTCGCCGCTACCGAGGATATCTCGAATTACTCCTGAAGCTGTTGTTGTTAATGGAAAAACGATAACAGTAAAACCACTTATTGTTTTTGTCTCAGGATCTATTATGGTCTACCACTTAATTGTTACAAACTACCAACCGTTTCGGGTAAAATTTAACGAATAATATCTGAGATTGAAAGAAGTTATAACATTTCCATTGAACATTCATAAGATAACGATCATAATTTATTATAACTGCTGCTCGAAGTCATCTCTCAATCCGACACATTGATTTTAACATAAAAGAAATCAGCATGTAGGTACATTGTACGAATTTCCTTGAAAACATTGGCATGTCAGACAAAAACACAGATGTTTAATTATGAATGCGATTCAGCCGTGAATGTTTAATATTATCATCGAGATTGCCATTTTTACGGATTTTGGTGGAACAAAAAGCTTTATTGTGGTCCGAGAGCGATATTTCACATGTTGTTTCAGTAATAAATCGCTGTCCGCAGCTTACTACGGATGGTAATTTTGTAGTGAAGGCCTTATAAGTGCATGATTAATTATCAGATATGGTGGTGCGCGCGCTTTTTCGACAATCGATTATTACTGCAGCCACCATCAGGATTGAGGACCGTCTTAATGGGGATTCCGAAAGCATCGTTGTCACTTTTTGCGGCAAACATTTAATCATTAAGCGGTACACGTAACTTAATGTTGGAGATAACACTTTTGGCGTGTTGGTACATGGACGTACTTAATTTTTAAGTTGGTTCGCGTTTAAGCTCGTTTAAGCATTTTTTCCATGTGAAATAAACAGATTTTTCTGCTGTAGAACATTGTTTGTTATCCTTATCAATAAGTAACACTCCCAACTACTCGTATAAGTCATTCCATGGTTTGTAGAATATAAACAGATTATTTTCCTGTCAACTCCCTAGAGTACCTATGCTACAATTCCTCAACAATATTAGGAAACCCTATTCCTAATATTATACTCCAAAGCAATCCATAAAAGATATCGAAGAACATTTCGTAGATACAGATATCACGATAATAAAATTAAACAGAAATCAGTAAATAGAATGATACGAAACGTAGGAGGTGCCAAGGCGTGTAATAATCGGAATTGCATTCGATAGTGATTCCCGCAAACGTTGATACGGCCGATTTACGACACGTAATTACAAGCAAACGGTCAAATCATAGCCGGCTGTCTGTAGGCAGACAGTACTGCACCTAATAATGCGTGGGATTAATACCATTCATTTTGTATGAACTTTACTTAACGATAATTCTGGGCTTTGTAGAAATCGTCTCGCATTTTAGCTATAATTTGAAGACATGATCGATGTCTGTATTTTGAAAGCGTATAATGCAATTTCACTAACGTTCGTTTTGCGTAAGACTACAGGTAGATAAACCTTACTGAGTCTATAAGACAATTTCACTCTACCATCTCATCATCATCTGTCTAGACTTTTCCAAACTTTGTTGGCGACGGCTTCCAATCTACCAACTCTTCCATCTATAAGAACTAAATTTATAATTATTATTATTTTATAATTATTTTTAATTTCAAATCGGAATTAAACGAAACAATTTATTGAAACTTATTATCGTGCTAAGAACACCGCTCGAGCTCAAACCAAAATTAAATTAAAGCATTTATTACCATCAACGATTTCAATTTGCATCTGGCCGAATAGAAAGATACTTGACGGCATCACAACAAAAGGGCTCGAGTTATTCAATCGAAAAGAGAAAATTCGAACTTCGAATCGAACGAGGCGTCAGAAAAACATGGCGACAGCAAACGGGTATATCTCCCACGCAAATTCCTGACAGGGCACAGTTTGCAGTGTCGAGGTGCCAAGATGCTGCAGAAATAATGCACCTGCCCTAATAGCAGCACTTTAAGCGCTAACCACACGCGTTTTATCGGCACCAACGACGTTTTTATAAGGCATATTACCTTTCTAAGCAAGTGACATGACGGTATGACACGGTCTTAGTAACATTTTACTTTCAATTTATAACAATAAATGTGGTTATTCTCCTATGGCTACGTAAACCATGAGTTTTGTGGGGGTTTATACGTATTTAGTAAGTATTGATGTGAGATATCGTGTTTTATTTCAAAACACGTCATAAGTCAAAACATTTATTAACTGACACGGAGAAAAATTTTTAACGTATAAAAGAGATGTTGCGCTACTGTTTAAAATAATTGTATTCACTTCAGCACAAGTGAATAAAATTAGCACAGAAACGGATGCACTTATTATAATAACGAACGCTGTACAAACGAAATCCGATAGGTGAAAGTTTGTGTTTAAGAATTTTCATCAAAACTTTCGAGAGTGGGCGAAAAAGGGCCAGCTATTGTAAAGTTACACCTAATATTTATTTATGTGTTTATATAATGTATAAAATAAAGATCATTTCATTTTATTCCTCAGAAGACAGTCGTGAGGTCGATATTCAAATAGCCTTGCGCCAACTTGACGTGCAACATAATTGAAATGTATTATGCTAAATACATTTATGCACATAAATAACAGCTGACACTTATGTACCGCGGGGTGAATGAACTCAAGCTCGCTGATTCATCCACAAATTCGAGATTAGGACAAACATCCAATAACTATAATATAGATAATATATACAGAACGGGAGGGCTTGCTTTCATGTTTAGAATTTTTCACACAACACCATGAAAAATAGGTTTATGCGTTACGAACTAGTGAGTAACGTATATTCTACGTGCTCTCAAATACATAGTACTAAGACTAAAAATAGACTACAGTATGACACACAACCTAACCAAACTATTCCTGTGAAACACAGTAATCATACGACCTTTACCTTTAACCTTATACAACTTCAATGATAACTAAATTTCTATAATAATTTTATTATTAAATTAATAATTAAACTGCAATTTACAAAACTAATTGATTGACCGCTATCAACAATAAACATTTAACGTTCTGCGTTTGAATAATTATTTATTGCAAATAATTGCATTAGCAGTTTCCGTTACCGATCGAAATTAAAATGTACATTTAATTAGCGGAATTTTACTTTTAAAATGAATGAATCATTCGGAATTAAAACCACACATAGTGATCTCATCGCATTTCTATTTCCATAAGATCATACCTAATCCTCTTTTCCGAGAGTAAATCCTGTAATAAAATTCACCTATGTACTCGTAATCTATATATTAATTTCTATAACAAAAAAATACATAATGTATGAGTCAATTTATTATTATTGAGATATTAGCTCCCCTATTGAAATAAATATCCCAATTCCTACATTGTTGGACTCGGTAATCAGAATCTCATGTTTTTATATTAGCGCCTAAAAAATTGGTTTTCTTTCCTTAGCCATGATATTTTACAGCCTCTAAACAGCTTGTAAGATTTTGTTAAAAAAAATTTACGGACAGCTGATGATTTTTAATTTTTATAGTAGGTACTTTTGTACTATAAGTTTTATGTTCTATATCTTTTTTTTTTTGGTGGGAAATCATCATATGACTTCTCCCGCTCTGGGCGGAGTGGGAGGGCGTGTCAGACTAAAACCCACCCGTGTTTCTTCAGTTGCCTGTGCCAGGGGCCACGGTAACTCTTTCGAACATCCCGCGAACCTGGATCTTCTATGTCTAAGGTCATGATGCTCTTTACTGGTCAGCGTTCTTCCCTTATTATTTTATATTGCTTCAAACCTTATTTGTAAACGAGGCTAACACTGTTTGGTTTGCTATCTTGTCCTTATAAGCAAAGTTCGCGTTTCATTTTAAGATACATTGCTCAAAAGGTTTATGATAGTAACAATAGATAATGAATAAGACTCAGATGTCACATATCTTTATATATAAAGGCATTAAAACTGCAATAACACAAGTTATTGTCAATCATAACGTGAAAAGAGTAATGCTTAGGTATAAACTTTTACTGCATGGAGCTCGTAAAAAATACCGAATGATGTTGAGCATTGTAAAAGATATTATTACCGTAATCCTAAAAGTTATACAAGCGTATCACATGATAGAGTGTTACATTTCTACGGTCTAAGGGATTACAAAATTACTGTAGATTACTTTGGGTTAGTTAGAACAGCGATAGTAAGAAATACGCTAGTAATGTGGTAGTAACTTATCATTATTCAAATTATTTTAATACTAGCTTCTGCCCGCGACTTCATTCGAGTCGAAATAAACTATACTGCGAAAGATATTCAAAGGCCCTCGGCAATACCCAGTGTAGTTTTCTATCAGTGAAAGAATTTTTTTAAATCGGGTGCATAGGTTGCGCCTTACAAACAAATAAACAATTGTACCTCTGAATAATATTAGTTTAGTTTTGATTGAGGAGATTATAGATGGAGGTACGCACACTTGAGCTCCATATAAAATGATCGACACTTAGATCCCCCACATTCCTAATTACTGTTGCATAGTTATTATTATTTTCGAGCCCAAATAGACGCTGCATTAAATGATTAGGTAAACCTCAGAAAAAAATGCCTCGGTCTTTCAAGTCTTGCAACACCTATTAAAAACGATGGCATATTGTTAGACTTGCTAAGATTATTATCAAACCACCTTTAAACTTTAACCACACCAAAACATGACCATATTTCACTTTATAACCATAACACAAACATGCTCTCGCACGACGGTCCATGCTGCTCGCAAGTTCGTAAGGCTCTTTGATAAAAGCTGCCAAAAATAAAACCGAGGGTCCAGGATGACGCAATCGGGCAACCGGTCTTTTTAATTGCAGCATTCCTTTATGAAGCGTATCCTGGCAATAAATAAAAGAGCTGATAGCCTCAGAAAACAAATTTATTTTCGGAGGAGTATGGCGCTACATCGCATGCGTAACGTATTTTAATTTACGAAAAGGGATAGTGATGTCGATATACGGCGCATCTCAAGAACTGGCAATTAAATTATGTTTTCAAACTAGCTGTGATCCGCGTCTTCGTTCGCGTGGAAGTCGTAAGATACACAATATACTAAAATAACAGACACATTTTAATAAAACTCCCTCGTCCCCAGACCCGCCGCGTTGCATCGCCCGCCCGCGCTTTTACTTCATGTTCGCTTAGCGTTCTTTCGTACTTTTTTTTCTTTTTGCTCGGCTCCTAAGGGTCGTAACGTGATGTCAAATAGCCTATAACTATCCACGAGAATTGGGCTACCAAAAACAAAAAGAATTTTTCAAATCCGACTGTTGGTTCCATATTATTATATTATTTTTGTTCACAATTTCATGGGTTTTAATTTTTTTACGTGGAACTCTAATTTTTCTAAAATAAAATAAGCCTAAGTTACTCTTTATAACAGAAGCTATCTTCCAGTGAAAGTCCCGTCAAAATCGGTACAGCCGTTTCGGAGATTAGCCGAAATAAACAGACAGACAAAAATTTTAAAAATTGTTTTTGTTATAAGTAGTTACCGACCGTATATACTTTCATGTGCCTTAGTAAACAGCTATTATTTTGACACTACAAATACAAACAGACACTTCAATTTTATTTATTTGTATAGATGTACTTACTTAGAAGATTAATGTTTGTGTTTTAAAGAAGTGGTGGAAAAGACTGACAAAATCAAAGGAAAATTCCACATTGCAAAAGTCAGACAGAGACAATACGTAATGAAAAATCCATGTTTATTTTCTTTGAGGAAAAGTGTAGTGGCTAGACGTAGGTTTCTATAAGCACTTTGTTTACCAGACAAAATAAAGCTACCTATTTTCTTCTTGAAAACTTTTCCGAGGAAATCCAATACAAATGAAGCGGCCTACAAACATTAACCGATAGAAGTTCCCGTCTTACTTACTTACATTATGGCGTTTCATCAAGTCTGTCTCCATAAAATGATATCATACGCACATCATTATGTTTATAAGTAACGAGACACACTAACGCATACTAATCTTGCGCGTACGCCGCCGCGCCGTCCGAACTAATATTCTAGCCGCGGCTACCTTGAGGCCTGCCATGATTTATTCAATTGATACCGTCAAATAAATAATGATAAACCTTCGCAAATGATGATGAAACGTCATTCTATGAACTCAGCAAGTAAGTAATTTGTTTGAAATTATAATTTAATAGATAGGAAAGTACAGCATGATTACAAAGTTAATATAAACAACTTTATTGTTGTCGCACCAAGACAGGCCACGCAATCACTACACAATCAATGATGAATCAAACTCGACGATAATCGAACAAAAAGCTTTCAAAACGTTACGGTACAAGAGCAATCTTCATGTTATCCGTACAACATGAGATCAATTATAGATGCGCCCTCGATACCGGCCAGGAAAAACATACACCCATTAGAATCACAGTTATATAAAACGAATAACATTGTACAAATGTGGTAAAAAGTTAAAAACTAGTTGTGGAATAACGGATTGACGTGGACCGTCAATGGGTTGGAAAAACTAGTCGGGTTATGCCAGGCGATGGGCGATGGCGACTGAATCGAATGTGATGTGATGGGTGGATTACTTTCTAAGTTTTTATTACGTAAATGTGTTTTTGTAAGTCAAGGTGAGCGGACCACCTGTGTCAACACAGGGCCCTAACATTACATACGATCTTGTTGTTATAATGAGGATATGAAAACTAATACTAAGTTATGTCTGTCGATGAGCGCCCTACTCTTTTGTTGCCGCCATGCCGCCAATGCCAGAAATTAATCCTACTATCAACCTTTAAAGTATGTTACCAATCTAACCTTGTTATTGTTTTAGTAGTTGAGTTCCTATAGATTCAGGACATTCCTAATATTTTGAAGCAAGTTACAGTCCTTAACTTAATGTGAACTGAAATAATAAACGTCTCTTCATCTAGCTATAGTTTCTAATTAATGGTGATTAGGTAAATTACACCTCATCTCATACCCTTTCTCAACAATTTCAAGAAGATGTGACCTCCTAGATGTGCCTGAGCACCGTTAGCGCCATCTAACAGTACATAATGTGGACAAGTTATATCGACACCGATCACTGGGCAGCCATCCTTAGACGAAGTGACAACTTAATTGAATCGCCATACTTTTGCCCAGCACATCAACCTACTTACTGCTTGATAAACATCGTGGATGATTAGCTATTTAGTTGCAAATATGAAATAGGTAATGTTTTTAGTTTAGTTAATCTGCAGATACGTGGTCTCTTTCAGAAATCGGGACAATAATAGTGACAAGAAAAGTATATAAATGGGGCGGTGCTTAATGTCTAAAACTCACTTTTTCAGTTCCTTAACGTTTATCATAATTGACTTAACTATGAAGCGACGTTGGAACTCTTTTCGCATGCTACTGACAAAAAAAAGTATGATATAAAACGCGTTATTTTAAAAAAGGAATACACAATTATATTTTGCCAGTATCATGTGAAAAGAGTTCTGACGTGGCAACAACTATAAAAGCTAAATTTCGAGATTCAAGCGAAGACACATGAATATGCTACTCTGAAACGATTGGTAAAGACAAGTCTAAGGAATTATTTCACAATCACACAACTATTAGACAAAATATCGCACGAGCTTAAAGGCTCCTGCAAACAGGCGCGATACGCGACGCGACACAAAGGCACCGCTCGTCGCGCGACAACCGGTGCTTTTGTGTCGCGCCTGTTTGCAGCAGCCTTAAACTGCTCTGGGCAATTCCAGGATACTCAAAGCTTCACTTCGTTACCCTATTGGAATGAAGCTGGGTTTTTTCAACAGGCAACATAAGTTAGTCTCAACAAAAAACAAAATTAGCATCTGGGTTTTCCAAACCAAGAAAGCGATAACCTCATCTATCACGAGAGACGTGTACAATCAACATTGTTCTGCAAATTTTAATATTTTTTAACAAAGACCTAATTAATTATTGCCCATGACATAATATCGGTCGCGGCCTTCACACTCACAGGTCATCACTTCCCATGGGCTTGTAAGAGGTGATAAGGAATTATGTCAGGAGGATATGCAGTACCTACCTTCCTACAACACTTATCACTACGCAGTATGATTAGCAAGTCGCGATAATGCAAAGTATGTCAGTTCTAGCAGTAGGTATCCTAAAGGATCCTTTCAGAAAAATGCGAACGTCAGATAGCCGGTTTCCTATTGCTTTAAGGCTAATTATTAAAAACAATTTTAGCAGAAAGTTAGATAGGGGAAAGAGCAGTGCATTTATAAGGGCAAAGCATGAGAAAAGACAAGGTTAGAGCATTTTGCATACCGGATGATCTAAACCAGCCTTTCCCAAAGTGGGCGATAAGGCCCCCTTGTGGACGCTGCAGGCCTAAAGGGGGGCAGTAAGAGACCCAGAAAAAAATGGGGGCGTTGTGTAGACGCTTAGGGGGCGATTTGTAATTTCATCTAGGTAGTAGTTTTTAAGTAGCTGAAAAAATGGGGGCGCTAAAAAATTTATTCTCAAAGTGGGCAGTAGACAAAATAAGTTTGGGAAACCCTGATCTAAACCTTTTCAAGTAAGTAGACGCGGTCAGTCACAGCTAGTTATTAATAATTCCTGCATTTGAATTTAATCTAAAAGCAAACCTCCAAAGCCGCCAATCCGTCGCAGCCAATCCTAGCACACGACAAACCGTAAGCACATCAGATTAGCAAACGCATCCTTGCGTTAACCGCCGACCTGTGCAGACGCAGCCTGTCTACTTTACTCCCTTGTTTAATTAAAAGTGAATTCCGACATTAAGGTAAACTAGTGGGGTATTACCGCGCGCGATATAACCAGTCCGGTTGCCGACCAAGTGTTATTTACCCCTGCTGCAAGGTATTTGCCGACTGACAGCACAAGGGCTCCGTTCTGTCGTGCGCTTGCGACGCTATTACACGCGTTTAGGCGCGACGGTAGCGCATTAGAATACTAGTTCGTTGTAGCTTATTATTATTAGAGAAGGAATTATTAATAGTTGCGTGCTTTTTATGTCGTCTGTTTATATGAGAGAAAAAAATATCTTTGTTAGCCATACTATGTCTTTCTTTGATAGAAAAATTAGCGGAGCATTATTTGGAACGAATTTCTTTAACGCGTTATGCGTCTCTATGCGACTTTCACTCTCTGGAGAGTGAGAAAGTGTGAATTTGATCAAAATGAAAATCCAAGATGGCGGCTGCAAAAATTTACAAATTTTTCATCATGGGTGTCGTTTTCATGGTTTTCGAGGGTATTAAAGACGATAATGCCGTTTAAATGTAAATCCACGACAGCGGCTGCAACAATTTTCTAATTCTTCATCATGGGTATCGTTTTCATAGTTTTTTGATGGTCCTATATTCGATTTTGAGGTCACAATGTAAATCCAAGATGGCGGCTGCGAAAAGTTATTTTTTTGTTTTAAATCGTACGTGAGAATTATGATTCTGATTCGGGGTCCCCCGACCGCACACATTTTTTTTCTTGATTATTTTTCATCAGCAAAAATTAACAGTAAAATTGACAGTTCATGACTAAAAAATAATATATCTAGCCTAACTATAGAAATGAGTAACTAAGGTACAATTACAAATACTTAATAGAACTTCAGTTCTCACAGGGTCAAAAGAAGACTGACCATAGCTCATCATCAGCCTTGAGAAGTATTCTTGGAAATATCACAAAGATGTGTCATGCACGAAAAATAAACATGTTTTAATACGAAAACCATGTTATTTTGTTATTGTTTCAGATGACTGTATTGGTGGTCTGCGTATGATAAAGACAAGATACTTTTAAAGAGTTTTTTTTTTAAGAGTTGAAAAATATAAACCGATTGCTATTCTTTTCTAGGCATAGGTTCAAAGTGCACAGAACAAGACAAAGAAACTGATACAAACAACGTGTTCCATAACTCTAGGATATTAATGACACCATGTCAAAGAATCAACTGGCATATTAATTTTTTTTCAATTTTTTTTTTCTTTCGTTTTCATTTTTCATACAAAATCATTCCACAAAGTCACGATCATTTATGTAAAACACCCTTACGTGAAATATGACAATGTCGCATTGTCTTAGCTTTAAATATGAATGGTTTGAAAGAAAATGATTTTCTTTACTTATCATTGAAACTTGGATACACATATCGAGAGTGTAATTTAATTATGATTGAAGTTATCTTCAAACTATGCATTTTTTGAACTCTTGTTAAATAATACAAAAAGTAAAAAAGTAAGTACTTAAATAAGTATTATTTTTACGTGTAGCATAATAACCTTGAGAGTTATGGGACATCAAAAGAAGCATGTTGTATAAATGATACAGCTACAATGGTGTACACCGCAATTTGTAATGCAAATCGTAATTACGTAGGTATTAAAAGAATTTCAACAATGTGTTGTACGTCTAAAACTTAAGTAGGTACATAAATAAATCCTCATCAGACTAGTCTGTGTTACTAATGGTCTTAGGATCACCATTTGCTTAACTTAGAATTATTTTAAATTACACTCTACTACAATCTACCGGAGTGCGCTTAAGGTCAATCGCATAATGGATGATTCTGTCTCCGCTAACCATGATCAGTTAAGCCTTAAAAGGTTAGACAGAAAACTTCGTCCAATTACGAGCAAATGTAACGTAGTATAGGGCCATGGAGTTTAAATCAAATCAATAAGGTGTTCTTTATGGACTGCTGAAGATAGCCTATGAGGAACATTGTATAGGGGACGATTGACTTTCATGATAAAGGGTCTAAAATCTTAAAATGTCAAAGACCTTCACTACTTACAGTACTGACAATCAACCAAACACTAAAGATCAATAAGTTTTCAACAAAATTATTATCTAAGAAGACTATTAGCTTAATCTACCCTAAAGACCCGCAGACAGGCGAGACGCGACGGTGCGACGCGATTCTAGTAGAACATTTTCCATGAAGTTATCGTAGAAACTGTTCTACCGATGTCGCGTCGCGCTAGTCTGCACGAGCCATAAATCGGAATCTACAATGTGTCTGTACACAGTGTGACGAAAATTAAGGGTGAGGTACAGACCATCAAACTGAACAACTTTCTCCCGGGGACCAACATCGTAGTCGCAAAAAAAATATCAGTCATCTCATACATTTGTTCGAGTAGGTATTGAAGTTTTGTATGGGATGACTGATTTTTTTTTCACGATTACGATGTTGGTCCCCGGGAAAAAGTTGTTCAGTTTGATGGTCTTTACCTCCCCTTTAAGTTTTATTATTCCGAAACCAGACACCCTGTATTATAACTCATTTATGGCGGCGACTTCGTGTCCGCGTGAAGTTTCTAGTTTTAATTTAAAATATATAACACTAGGCAAGTACTGTAGCTTCACATTAGTAAAAGAATTTTCGGAATCGGATCAGGTAGTTCCGAAGATTACCCCCTACATAGAAACTCACAAATACCTCTGTATAATATTAGTACATAGATGACGCTTCTTGTCACTACTCTCTATTTCCCCAATCATCCTCAGACACGGCCCACAAAGCCAACAGTCTTACGAAAGCAGTCTAAGTAACCGATAGAACAAGATTCTTAACTTATCTGTGACAACCGGCAACGACATCTAATGAATTAACGTCCGCTGTTAATCATGTAAGACGAATAATTGCGATGCTGATTGACAACTCTCCTTGTACCTACTTATAGCTAGAAATGTAGAAAATGATCGACGGAACTTTTTAAGGGCTATGGATCTTAATTTGTCAGTAGTAAAGCTCGAAATAAGAAAACATGAAACTTAAAAGCCAATGACAGTAATAAACTCATTTAACGAGTGAGCAGATACTTTATAACTTTTATAAGCTAACTTGATTCTAAATGAGTTACAACTTGCAGCTCATTATCAAATAGTAATCAAGAATAATAATGAGTTCAAATAAGTGAGTGAAATCCACATTATCGCTAATAACTTCAGAGCAAATGTTGAAAATTATCTGCCTCATAGTTTCATATACAGCTATGGATAAAAGTTGCAACATTGTCTTGTAAACAAGCTTATCAATGAGTCAACGACGAGAGGAATTATTAACGAAAACTTATAGCAGATGAATAAATAAACGCATCCTCACTTCCTGTGCTCACACACAATGAAAAACACACAAACACACATTTACACATCCATACATACAAACATAATATGATACATGCGCTGCACACTGCGCTGGCGTCATCCACAGTGTGGGCAAACACTCATCTAACGTTATAGAAGAGATATCTGATACTTATCTGATAGTAACAACACTGATTCAACTTATCATCATGTTATTTTACTTAACCTTTTTAGATATAAGAATATATTTTATAATGAATGCCCTTGTAAACTAATAAACAATAATATATAATTTAAGAGATTGTAAATTCTATGAAGTGATTCTATAAATCAACAGTATGGCGGAATAATTTAGCAGTAAGGCATTCAACAAATTGATTTGTGTTGGTTTTGACTTGGAGACAAAACATTGTCTCGATTTGTTGCATTCATTTACTTTGAAGTCTTGTTAAACTATTTGACCGAATAAATGAGTTCTATTAATAGACAATCAGTAAGCAAGTTCAGCAGCAAATTGTGTATAAAACGCCTTAAGGCTCCCGCAGACAGGCGCAACAACTAGCAGAACAATTTCTATGAAAACTTTATATTTCTGAAATGGTTCTACCAGAACCGCGACACACCGTCGCGTCGCGCATGTCTGCAGAAGCCTTTATCTGGTCAGTTTTTGCACCAATTCACTTTGTATGACATTCACGGTCTACTTAACTTAGATATTTATTATGACAACAAAAGCGAAACAGCACTCAACATCTATTATAGGTACCTAACTTCAGAGAAGTTTTAAGAAATTCAACAGCATCCAACTATGAGTCTGCAATCAAACGACGCAACACAGGGATTACCAAAAACATGAAAAAGCCCACAACGACCCTTGTTTACAAATTATCGACAGACAACACCATATAATGGTACACTCGACATCTCGATCCCAAACCACGGTACACCTTGTTAGGGGTCTACCTGACCCTATTGTGTTCGACACACTATTACTCGAAAATTGTAAGCTATTCCGAGAAGTCACGTAACTATCACTTTCGTTATTCTAGTAGATCGAAAAGAAAGATAATGTTCTTGAAATATGGAGTCTCTTTCAAATCTTGCAAATTGAAATAAATATGCGTCATGTTTGCTCAAATACAAAGTATTTATAGGAAGTCGGCAATTAATCAATTCTATTAGTTATTACTACTTGACCATAATTATGACAAGGCTTAGAAAGAACTTAGAGTAACTGACTCATCCTTTCTAAAGATATCAATAACAAGCCCGAACTAACCAAACATACTTCATCACTAAGCTCCTAATACATTCTTAAGCTCAAGCCCGACCTAACAATCGCCACAATAATAATCCCATTGAAAACACTAACAAGTCTTAGTGGCCGCAATCACAGGGAGGAGGCCTGAGGAGGCCCGAGGCCAACTATTTACCATAACAAGGGGGGATATACACAATGGCCGCCGATGGTAGGAGAAGCGGGGCTAACTAGGTGTAAAATGAGCTGATGCGATATGTAGGCCCCTTTGTATCGCGCACTAGAAATCTTATTATGTTACGGTGGTCGCTCGCTCCGGATTTTATTGTTCCCGATAGCGAGTTCGTAAATAGTGTTTACGATGTGATCTTACTCTGATTTCTATTTATTTACTGACCAATTCATTGCATTCACCTGCTAACTACGCTTTCTCACTATCGTCATAATTCTTTACATAAAATTATTGAAAAAATTCTGAAGTGTTTTAAAAGTCAATGACTCGTCGACCAACCTTGAACTGGTACCTACCTACTCGTACGTATTGAGAGCGAAACAAAAACTCTCGACATTAAAGCCGCGGGTTACTGGCTCCTTCAAGTTGTTACAATAACATACTATTGTTTCTAACTCCGTTTCAATCACGAACTGCTTCAAATAAAATAAAAATGAACAGCTCTAACTTGAACATGGCCAAAGAATTTATTGCCTTAGAATATTTCGAAGAATTTTTACCACTACATTGTTTTAGGTACCGAAAAACGTAAAAGAATTAAATAACTTACTCAAAATCTGTTATTTTTAGGATCTACACAAACCGCTGATTTGAGTTTATAGTCCAAAAGGTACGAAACAACAACATTAAGATCAATGGTTTCATAAATTCGGAATAAGTTATGACATCCTAACGTTTTCTATCAACGTTTTATAGCATTCCTCTCATATCTGAAATTAAAACACACAGTGGGATAATCATTTCGAATAAGTATATTAGATGTGAGATTTTAATATTAAAATACCATTTCGAGGAAACATCTCCGCCTGAAATGCCGTATTTATTATTTATAATAACTACAAGAGGGCAATAAAATTGGGGTACTTAATTCAGATGAATTTTTATAATAAATGTTTATTTAAGTTTGTATAACAATAAATTAAAATAAATGTTGTTTTTATGGGTCAGTAAAAATCCAGTTTATTTCGCGTAAGAAGCCGAAGTATGAGAGTTAGCGAAAGTGGTCAGTGTCGTACAGAGGTCCGATACCATACTGGGCGAAGCTGCGCAGACGTCCAATTAGAGGGAATGTGCGCCTGCGCCCCTCGGGAGGCACACACAGGGAGTTGCGATTTATACCTCACTCCCACACTTTATTGCCTCTCTAGGCACTAACTCTTCGTCCGAGATTATAAGGCTCCGCAGACAGCTATTCTCAAATCACGAATAAGGCATCATCAAACGCGATTTACGCTCATACTTCCTCGATATTACGTACAAGGGAAATGCATGCAAATCACGTTTTTGTATGAAAGTGTACGCTCTAGTTGGTCGATTCCGAAATTTTAAATAATTGTAGTATCTACATCATATTATTACACAAAGTTATGTTCTGCCCAATTTCAGCGTCTACCCATAATTACAGTGTCGTCCAAAAAGGAAAACTTTACATGAAATACCTACCTGCGATATAAAGTTATCAGCGCTACAAGTTGTCCGAAAAACGGGTGAGATTAAACGTAAGAATCTGGTTTGAGATCCGCCTGTAGCGCGGGTCTCCTTAAAAGGCGGCTTGTCGACAATAGCCTGGGAACTCAGCTCATTTGAGGAGAAAATATCATGTCGTGTCGCTCCCCTCGCTAAATCGCTTTTTAAATGGGAGTTTGTTGGCGACACGTCATGAACAAATATGAAGTGAAGACGAATCCCTGTAATTAGTTCACAGTTTGTTTTGCGAGAGAGAAATGCCGACGTTTTTTTTAAAAGAAGGTGTAATTATAACATGCAATTATGGGCAGAGAAATGTGTGACAAGTAGACAGCCAAAAGATTAAAAAAAATTAAACGCAGCTTACATGCATAAATTAAAGAACATGACAAGACTCAATTATCTTTGATTCCTTTGGAAGAGAAGTTTGTGTCCCTTGCAAAGGAATCAAAAATAATTGACTTTTTTATATTTAAACTTTCATTATTTGGATGCACTTAATTGAGTAGGTAAGTTCGTGATTAAGACCGGCCACCTAGTAATTAAGGAACGTAGGTTATCGATATTTTTAAATAATTAGGTAATATCGCTTTTTTTAAAATCTGTCTCTAAAGGTTCGCGATCGCGTCATACCTACGTTTCACCTTGAGTTAAACAAACAGGGGGCGACCGTGGCTACACGATATCCGTCGGATTATCACTACTAATCTCCCTACGATAACAGATAAATTAACGAAAACTCCACGTATTTATATCGTTATCACAAGTTACTGCCGCGCTGGTTATAAGATTGAATAAAATTAATAATTAATTGTTTAATGAAGCAATAATGCATGTACGACTATCGTCATCATTTTCTTTGCTCATAAACCTATAAGGTTTTACAAGCTTTTTATTTTATCGCCTTGTAAATTATTTAATTACTGTAAGACCGATTTCTGTAACGATCAAGACGAATCAACTAAATTAAAGTTATTGGTTCCTCGGGGAATGGCTTATGTTGGCCACAAAATTTTACTGTCGGTCAACACAAAGCTGAAAGATATACCCAGTGAGAGAGCAAATGGCTGTGACCTTGCGCGCGCTAACGAAGGCTACAGACCCTACAACGCTGGACTCCAACAAAAAGAAATAAGTTCGCCGCGTAAAGACCTGCCACAAAAATAAACTAATAAAAGAATCCGGCGATGTTCGGAACGTGAACGTGCCGCTCGAAATATTCCAACTCTTCGCTTTGGAACAAAGAGCTGAGTGTAATATGACAAAAACCTTTACTTCTCTTGCTGACAGCTCGGACAGTTGAGATGAACTAAACTTAATTATTAGTTAGAGTCAATCAGTTTACTTCAACCATTACCTTTCCATACAGTTACAATAACATTTATTTGATTTGTGTGGAATGTATTATATCTATTTTTTATGTTCAAGGATTTTTGCTTAGGTTTGTTATTATCGCTTAACTGTAATTTAAATTAAAAAAATAATGTTTAACTTCCAATAATTTTTTTTTTGTTTATATTTTGGGCGTAATTTAATTTTTAATTTATTTTTTTTTATTTCACCTAACAATAATTATTTAAATTATTGTTAGTGAATAAATGACTAAATCAAAAACATCGAAAATAATTTCAGTATTTCAAACAACGGTTCACAAATAGGTTTCTGCTTTAGTAACAACACTTCAGAGATAGTAACGTATTACGGTACTATCTATCGGAATAGGGACAGATGTGCCCGAATTGGGTTACTTCGATAACGCTATCGAACCACCTACTGCGCGAATCAGACATTCAATCTGAATCAAACTTCAACAGTTTACTCAATCCGGATCCATTTTTTATTTTATTTAATGATCTGTAACTGCCTTTATACGGACACCGGTATCGTTTTTTGTCCGTTTTTTCGCGGCTATGCCTACGCGATAAAATGCAGTCCGAAGTGGGCTGTTCCAAATAAGTTATTTCTAGCTGCGCCTCGCGGTTTTACCCGCATAAGTCTCGATCCCGTGGGAATTTCGGGATAAAAAGTTATTCTACTTCCTAACCCAGGTCATGGTCTAAGCATGTACCAAATTTCATCCAAATCCGTTCAGCCGTTTTAGCGTGAAAGCGTAAGAAACAAACTCACTTTCCCATTTATATATATATATACACTTCTGGACACATCTATTGGCCCACCTTGTATTTTCAGTTTCGTTTGGTCCTAGCTAAAATTTTATATTAGGTCGAGCAAAAAGTTTTTATGCAGTATTGAACCTGGCACATTCACAATTTCATTCAATAGTCTTTTTTTGAATTTCGAACACAGAATTTAAAGAAACAAAAGACAATTTGGAGCCTGTTTGTTGATATCAAACAATCGAATACTAAGAAAACTTGGTTTTATTGGTTTACTTGGATTTAATTCTTGAAAAAGTGATTGATATCTTTGGTTTTGCAACAAACATTACTTATTCTTAATATTAAGGTGAGGTTCTATCAATAATCTATGGATACTTCACCTGAAGTCGCCGCCCAAGCTGTGGCACTTATTCAGGCCGGACACAGCCAAAGAAACGTGAGTGCTCAACTTAATTTAAGTCGATCTGCGGTCCGAAATGTTTATCGGAGGTACCTAGAGACTGGCGGCTTTGTTCGTCGCCAAGGAAGGCCACGATCTCGGGTCACAACTGAAAGGCAGGATCGATTCATCGTGACGACCAGCTTGAGAAATCGTCACCTTACCTCCATTGAGATACAAAACCAACTTCGCGACTTCCACGGAGTATCTGTGAGCGCTCGAACTGTTCGGAGAAGGTTAAAAGAACGCGATATGGTACCACACAAGCCAGCTAATGGGCCCAAACTAACGCGAGCCCACCGAACAGCGCGCCTTCATTTCGCACGCAGTCATTTAAATTGGACACAGCAAGATTGGAGCCGTGTACTCTTTTCTGATGAGTCTAAAATTGTGTTACATGGCAATGATGGAAGGAAGAAGGTCTACCGACGTAAGGGAGAGCGTTTCGCACAATGCTGCTTTGAAGAGAGGGTTGCTTATGGCGGTGGCTCATGGACTGTCTGGGGCGGTATATCCGCGAGCGGCAAAACTCAACTTGAGGTTGTTACAGGACCACGGCTGCCAACATTAAATGTTGAAAGGTACATTCGTGAGTGCTTAGAACCTCACGTGATACCATACGCGGACTATGTGGGCCCAAATTTCCTTTTTATGCATGATAATGCAAGAGCCCATGCGGCCGGCATCGTCAGGGAATATCTTCGGGATGTGAACATCACAGTTATGGACTGGCCAGCCAGAAGCCCAGACATGAACCCCATTGAGCACATGTGGGACGAGCTAAAAAGACGTGTTAGGGCTCGTCAGCCAGTTGCCCAGACGATGCAGGAGTTGAAAACTGCCATAGAAGAGGAATGGGAGATGATCCCTCAAAATTTCATAGAGCGGTTGATAAACTCTATGCCTAATCGTATGAGAGCTGTGGTAGATGCCCATGGAGGCAACACGCGTTATTAAATTAAACCTTTATTTGATAAAACATGTTTTTTATTCAAAAATCAATTGCCTTTAACAAGGCGCATATCCGACTTGTTAGGCGTAGCTCCATGTCGTATGGTATTCTGAATTCAAATTTAAAACAATACGATCGAAAAAGATGGTAAAATGTATCAGGTTTAAAACTGCATCAACAGTTTTTGTTCAATCTAGCAATCATATTTCGGTAGGGGCCATCGAAACCTAAACTCTAAGGTGGGCCAATAGATGTGTCCAGAAGTGTATATAGATAGATAGATTTTTATATACGAGTATATATAATTAACTGTCCCTACTAATTCATCAACGCAGAGCCTAAACCGCTGGGGCTACAATCTTGAAATTTGGCAGTTGATGCCTTTTATGTTTCAAGGATGCACTAAGAAAGGATTTTTGGAAATTCACCTTTAAGGGGGTGAAAAGGGGGATTTTGTTGGTATGGAAAATCTTATTCCTTGAGTTAATTAACTCTAAACTTGGCACGAATACTTATCTAAGTAGATTATGAAGTTTGTATTTTAACGCGCGGTCCGATTAACTCCAAACTCAGTATTTATACTTAAGACCGAAAATAAAGAATAATGTGTATCAGGGTTTTTTGAAAATCTACTCCTAACGGAATACGAAATCCACGCTGAGAAGTCTTGCGGGAAGTGCTAGTAATATTATATATTAGTTAGGATTAGCATGTTTTCCTTCTCTACGTTAATTTAAAAATCCCCCCGAAAGTGCGTAGAATGTACTGCAATGCATACACTTAAATCTTTATACTTATACTTGTTTACATACGAAAGTACCGATATATAATATTTTGTAATTACAAACTAAAATAAACACAGCAATAACAAAATAACCCACAACAAATAACAAAGTTGAATCACTTCTGTAAGCTCACCGTATCTGAGTATCAGTAGCTTGTAAACGACCAGTAGGTAATTGTAACGAACGACGGGTCGTAGGTCACGTGAATAGTGACGAGAAGAAATCTATATCGGTACTCAGAATCGACGAGTCAATAATAACTCCCGATATCCTGAAAGTAGGGACATTAACTTTCGTCTTCAGCCTGACCTCTTTGACCTTATTAGGTTTATTTATCAGCTCTTCTTTATTGTTATTCTTCTTATTATGAGACCTATGCTGTGTACTTGGCCCTTAGTTATATTTCAAGAGATTTCGGTATCGATTGATAGAGCTTTTCGGTACTTATCTCTTTAAGAGCTTTGATCAAATTCCACGTTAAAAACCTTTTCCTTAAGTAGCCCTTTTTAAGAATTCCTGCTGATTTCGTAAAACTCATTTTGTTTTTAAGAGCAAATTATGAACAGGGTACTTATATTTCTCAATGAAAACCGCATGCACAATCTTTTACCCCGACTTCTAACGAAGTGAGATAACACAAGTACGATGTTTACCCTCCCAAGAGAACAAAGTAGCTTTATTCATACAGTGTAATAATCGAAGTGATTGATTAATTCAATGGAGGCAGCTGCCGGGTGATTGAGTCGCATTCTGCATATCAATTGCTTCCAATGAAGCGCGCACTTTGGCGGCAACTCACTCGCCTGCATCTATGCAATAAAATAACCTTTATAGTCATATATCTCTCATATTTAAAAGACATGAATCACGTTAAATTTATTGCACAAAATCTATATTTGCATTCATTCAATGTCGCGCGTCGACTATGCTTCTACAGAATTTTCTTTCGCACTATTTTCTATGTGACTGCCTCGTTGTTCTAGTGGTCGCAAGCGCTACGCTACTGCAGAGCATGAGGTCTTGGGTTTGATTCCCAGGTCGTGCAGTGTCATGGGGTTTTTCTATCTAGAATCTCTCAGTAGCAACCCGGAGTCTGGATTTGTGCCCGGTTGATGGCAATAGGCTCGCCCCCTATTACATGGGACTTAAACATAACTGGCGAAATGTGGGTGTATTATAGGTACACGTTCACCTCTGTCCAACTCTTCGGGGAAACAAGGCATGATGTTATGTTATGTTATTTTCAATGTATTGTATAGAATTTTATGTGCTGTTTACATGCATAACTACCTCCTACAATCAACTCAAAAGTCAACAGTACAGTTAACACATTTTAATTAAATTTTATTATCCACTAACCGGTACTTATAACGCTTCCCGCATGCGCACAGCGTTTTACTTTACTCAAATAAAATATGTCTTAACCATAAATTAGGGTACACAGGTAAAATGTCAGAGGCTGTTATTAAGGCGATAATAGCCATCTACAGTGATGATTACCCGGAGATTGCGACATTTTGAGACATCATTGCTCTACTTGACGTTGTCGGTCATTAATTTGAATAAAGTCGATGTTGAGTTAGTTGTTCGTGTGAGGCTAGTGCAGGTTCGAGGACTGGTTGAGTGCGCAGTTGTCGGGCCGGCGCCTACGCAAGGTGGGCGGACGTACTGGCCCATGCACTTACTTGATCTTGAATTGTTTACTGCCTATGTCGCGTATTCGTCATTTCGTTTTATAGTCGGCTGTAACTAATGAAAACCTGTCAGACATTCCTTCAGTTTAGTTTGGAATAAATCTATGGGAATTTACAGGTGTGTTAGAATGGATCAGACTTTAGTATCTCAGTCTGAAGCAAAATGTTGAGATTTATTACACTTTATAGTTAGGTACCTACTTAGTTCTAATGGAATCAGCATTTTAGCCAAAACATGTCCAATGCGGGTAGGCCAACAATAATAGCCATAATTATGTAGTACCATGGGAGAAACGAACATCTATACCTACACCGCAAGGACTATTCTTGCTTGCAGTGCTCAGCCGCTACAGTAACGCTTGCTAACACATGTGGTCATCGTGTGCACGAGATTTTATTTTCAAATTGGTCAGATGTAAATTTCCTCGACAGTACAGTTGAAGACAGTAGGGTGAAGAGATAGATTTTTTTTATTTCAGACCGTTATCTTAACAGTCTCTATGAATGAAACCTAAAATGATCTTGAGTCCCGCTGAATTTCATGAACCAAATCGGAAAATAACAATCACAACTTACAAACTCCACTTAACTTCTTACATGCAACAGTTGGATACCCTGATAAGCAAACAATACTATATACAAGGCTACAATCTCAAATGGAATCTAAATGTTATCTTCCATATCTGCAATAAACAATACAAGTCGGATCGCGACTGGAAGTGGGCGCTCAACAATGTACAGAAATACGTGGCCTAATAACAATGTATGTATGTGCACCGATTTACGTAATATTCTTAGACCTGATACATCTAAGCTAACTTTATCTTATAAACTAGCTGTTGACCGCGACTCTGTCCATATATTTCGGATTTAAACTTATCAGTCCATTATCCCTCATTACCACTTCATGAATTATGGTTATGATTTGATTTATTGAACAATCATTTCTTGTTGACCTCTACCAGACTTGTATGTCTACTGTGTTAATCTTCAGGGGTTTCGGCGATACTTTGTATATCAGTAAGTCACGAAGTTAAGGCTCCTGCAAACAGGCGCGACACGACACAAAGGCACCAAGTGTCACGCGACGCGCGGTACCTTTGTGTCGTGTCATGTGTCGCGCCTGTTTGCAGGAGCCTTAACTGAATCTCGGAAATAAATCTTACAATTTGAATATTTGGCAGACTAGTTTTAATTTTGAAGACTATCAATATGATGGGAGCTTTTGTGGCTTAAGCTTTACAGTTAATCACGTCTCAATAGGCTTAATTTTTTGCTAACACTATTTAAGGTTCCTTAAAACAGGCGCGACTCGCAACGCGAATCGCGCGCGACACGCGGTGCCTTTGTGTCGTGTGCGATTCGCGTCACGTGTCGCACCTGTTTACAGGAGCCTTTATTCTTTTTGTGCTACGGACCTCATAATAACTACTTAGAAATTATTGTGACGGAGTTGATTATTTATATTCTTGTAGAGCCATAGGATAAGGGTCTTGATTTTCCTTTTGTTCCTGAAACATGGGGAATGTGTAGTGTCATTATGATGAAGCAGGAAAAGGCTAGGCTCAACTGCACACGACAAACGAGGGTGACTGTTTTGAAGGTTTTTGAACCTTCAAAACAGTCACCCTCGTTTTTGAAGTACACGGACCTGTCAAATATTCGCAAGAACAGAAAATCTTTGTTCGAATAAAACTTTTTTCCAAAAAATAAAACCGATTTCCAAATAAAACACTACAAAGTGAAAAATAACTTTGATTTCGGAAGTCGGTGTCTTTGGTTTCATATTTTCGTTTTTTGCCACCGACTTCCGATATCAAAGTTATTTTTCACATTGTGGTGTTTTATTTGGAAATCGGTTTTATTTTTGTAAAAAAGTTTTTATTTTTCAGTTTTTAGTTGTGGTGCCTATCCCACACAAATTCGAATACTACTACTTGCTATGTAAATTACAGCGACAGGAAGTTTAATAACTTAGAACATTATCCACATTTATGTGGGAAAAATACGTGTTATTGAAGCTAACTCAAAAACCAACCAAGCAAAGTTAATAAATTTTACATGGGGTTCGAGGTATACCCTCCCGAATAAAATAAGAATCGTTCAAATCGGACTAGACAGTAAAAAGTTATGCGTGATCATACATAAAAATAAAAAAAAAATATATATCGAACCTTTTCAGGAGAAACATCGCGTCCTAAGCGTCAACATTCACAAAACGATTTTTTCTTCGTAACCTCTTAATTAGACAATTTTACATCTTGTCGCGGTTACTCTGAAATTTTATTTTAAATTTATACGACTTTATTGTTGTAAGAAATTATCATCGTAAATGACAACATCCTTAATTAGGAAAGAAAAACCCTTTCCTGTAAAAAGTTTCTTCCTGAAAAGGCTCGATATGTGTATACGCCTTGACTTGAGAACCTCCTCCTTTTGTTTTCGTCGGTTAAAAACTAGGTATATGTATGGATGTTTTCTCTTTCCATTTGGACACAAATATCTAACATCTAGTCTTTCAATTATTAATAACTAATAATAGTTCCCTAAGGTCCAACAAAGCTATAGGTCCACCGATCAGTATCTCAACATAACTGAACAAATTGGTGCACCGCTCATAATAATTATGAATTAGATCTGTCACATTGATAATACCTACGATTCTAACCGCAACATTGGCTAACACTAGTTTTAATTGCATTTGATCCAATAATTGGTACTATTGGGTAACAGAATGGAGTCGGTGCCAACAATTATCTAACAGTAAATTATAGAACAATTTAAATATCAATGGGAGTGCATGCCGCTATTTATCTAGTGAGTGCAAATTTGCATAGCATGATTACTTGTAGCTGACTAAAATAGTATGCGCTTGCGCTATCTAAAGTACTTACTTACTGGAACATGCTAGCTATTTTGCATCATATTCGCAGGCAATTTTATATCACAATTTACAGGTTTGTAATCTTTATTTTTTTATTGATTTATATTAAGTTAGTTTCTGATGTCAAAGATACTTAAAATAAAAGAGAACAAGGTTAATGCTTTTTTCTTTTCATGCACAATTCTGCCATCTTTTGCAGCTCATTCAACCATTTCGCCCGTTGCCTTCCTCCTTGCCCTTCAAAACGACTTGTTTGTTCCACAAAATACGTCGCTAGACGCTAACCATCAATGCTTGGTAAAGTTGTGAGAATCGACAGACAAACGGATGGCAATCGTGGTCTCCAGCGACAGACCAGCGAGTTGTCACTTCAAGCAACGTTACGATCTCAAAGCCGACATCTTATTACCGAGCGCACCGAGCTACTACATAAACCTGCTGCATTTCCTCACTTCGTATTCTGTCTATCCCGTTACGAGAATCCGTGACGACGCATACATACATAATATTATACAAATACATATTTACATAAGAACAGGATAAAGGATCATCTGCTACACATAAAGATCCTGAAGGCATTTCAAATAACGAATAAATTCTACCTGACTCCAGTTTGTTTGGACATTTTATTTTTGACAGTCGCCGGTCCGGTCGTGTCGGGCAGTTTACTACTAGTTTATAAATACTGTCGGTAAATAAACAAGAACTTGTCATTGTTATTGCTTCCGATAATTGGAACACAATTTCTGGAGTTACTGCACCATTATGAGGATCTTAGAGCGATTACGAAGATAACACCATGGACAAATAGTTTATCTCCAACGTCTCGTAAATCTTGGGTAAACGCCATAATTGGAGCTTCACGTTAAGTCAAGCTCTCAGACGATAATCAGGAATGTGGAAGCAGTTCAAGTTTTTTGTGTAATCGTGTCTATACGCTGCAATAGGCAATTTAATAACCAATAACCACACCAGCGTCTTCAAACATTTAGATCAACATTATGGAATACATAAATCACTGTATTTGCTGCTATAACTTTGCTTTAAGGCTCCTGCAAACAGGCGCGCACGCAACGAGAATCACACGCGACACAAAGGCACCGCGTGTCGCGCGATTCGCGTTGCGAGTCGCGCCTGTTTGAAGGAGCCCTTACACTAAGTTTCTGTGTCCGACTGCTTTCATAATTACCTCATAGTTTTGCAGTCAAGGTACGGGTAGACTATTCTATACGACTATTCTATCAAAATATTTCATGAAGTGCAACAAAAGATTCAATTCCCGTTTAAAGTTCTAAACTATTAAATAACCAACAAAACCGCATACAAATAAATTGAAATTGTAACAAATCGTTTCCCAAATATTTATGTTATTGAATTTCCCGCATTGCCCCAAAGACACTCATGAAAGTAGCGTCGTTAGTTGCTCCCCGCTGAGCCCGACGTGTGAACAATTTAATTGGAAGACCAGGGGAACAGCCCCACTCACACACACGGGGTTAGTGAAACGAGACGCACATCATTAACCACTATTTACATACAAAATAAAACTTATTTATTTACACGATATAAAACGTAAATTGAGTGTCCAACAGACTTGAAACTTTTATTACCTTCTCACATTAATACTGCTGTACAGAGCAGCTATTTTTTATCCAAACACAATAAAATTCTGTATACATTTGAAAAGGGACAAAACACGTATTTTCATAAACAAACTCGTTACAATATCACATCGAACGGTGAGAAAATGTCTCTATTTGTGTGTAAACTACTAAAGTTACGTATCACTCCCACGTACAAGGTATTAGTTCAAAAGCTTTGGAAGTGAAGTCCGTATTCGAAGTACGTGCATTTACATTCACAACTATAAACAACGGTGAATAGAACTGAGATGTATTCTAAACCTTTATTTATGGTGTTGGCATACATAAAGATTGATGAATGTGCAAGAACTTTCATGGAATGTGAGAATACGGGATGGTCTGCGCTTACTCCATAAAGACCATACAAGAACGTGTCGTTAAAGAAAATGTCGTAATCGCTGTGTAAACCTATTGAAATAAAACTTCTTTACACTTGTAAGTAAAAAAATGTAAAAGCTTGTAGATATTTAATTCAGTCAGTTTTGGTGCCGATTCTCTTGTACACCGAACTAAACTAACTAAACTATCACTAAAATTCCTTACTTTTGGCTATGAGAATCTTAAAGCTATTCTGCAAAAAATAGATATTACTAAATTTAAAAATAATTTTGACACAACTAAAATCGAATTTGACAATCGCGCGACTCCACGTGATACTTGTTTTAGAGCCGGAGGCGCGCAAGAGGCAGCCTCGACGTGCTTTATATGGAATTTTTCACTTTTTGTAAGGAAAATATGAAAAATGATTACCTACATGTTAAGTTTTAGGAGTTTACAGGCTTTATGAAGGGGGTCAAAATTTTAATTATTTTTGTGATAGGGTACACCGTTTTCGAGATATATGCAAAAGAAAAGAAAAAAAAGGTACAGTACTGTTTTTGCAACGGAAGTCGAGGTGTTGGTGTGAATTTTAGTTCATGGCAACTAATTTTATCCCACACCTTTTTAATCGCGATTAAAAATAGCCTGATTTAGTTAGAAAATCTTTTAGGTGAAAAACGTCGAATTCAGAATAGCAAAATTACCATTCTCACTAAACTCAGTGCCATCTTAGTGCTGTCAAACAAAAATATAGTTAAGTTATGTCACTTTATTCAATTTCAGAATGGGAAACCGTCGTTTGACAGGAATAAACTAAATGTAGGTGAGTTTTAGTCTAGTTTACAGGCACAAGAGAATCGGCACCATTATTTCATATCCATAAAGTTATTGACATAACCAGTAATTTATTTGTAAAATAACGGTGTGCACACATAATCGTGTAGGTTATAGAGCCTCGACAACGGCCGGTAAAATTACATAAAAGCGAGGCTCTTAAACTGCTGGTTGTGGTCCTTAAGTAATCGAACTATCTACTTATCGGGACTTTGCAGAGTCTATGACCCAGTATTTACATAGAGTGCTGTGTCAGACATAATGTTTGCACTTTACGATCGGAATATATAAAGAGATGATAATACGTGATCTGATAACGTAATTTATACAACGTGAACGTCTATATTGTAATGTAAACGTGATGTCGTCAATAAATGGTTGTCGATAAGAAAACACCAATATTTTGTCTTGCGTCGTGTCGTCTCTCGCTATCTAGGTAAGCTTTATCAATAGGTAATATAATATTTTACTTTTACAGGTTTCAGTCGGCAAATATATTCTAAACAATTTTTACTTCAAGAGTAAGTACTTACAATGTCTGAAAAAAAATTTTCAGCCGGTAACAATAACTTTGTTTTCTATCATTCCCGTTTGTGAACCACATGAGCGTGAACTCTACGTCAAAGTAATAAAACCAAAAATACATACAAGAGGAACATACATAATCCTAATGAGTTCTCCATGTGCGTCTCAATTAAAACATCAGGTTCTCATAGAACATACTCGTAGAATCATTTTTTATTCGTTGACATCCGTTTAAAGGCTTCCGCAGACAGGCGCGACGCTATTCTGGTAGAACAAATTTCCATCGAAATTGTTCTAATAGAGTCGCGTCGCGCCTGTCTACGAAAGCCCTTAAACAAAAACAACGCCGCCTTCTAAAAAAAACTATCGCGACAAGATCTTAGAACAATCAGACAGATAACGCCAATTGGTAAAACCGAGACATAATTAATTTTGTGACTATAAAACGAACTTCCAAATTTTGCTGGACAATTTTAAACCTTAAGGGCGAAGTAAAAGAACATGTAGTATAAAATATTTGGCGAATTCAAGCGCAGTGACATCTCGGTCAGGATATAAATAAAGAGTGGGTCGAGGATATATCGGCTCTGCCACCCGCGGGGAGACGTTGGATCTCTTCCAGCTTCAGACACACTCGAGCTAGTCTAGAGAAAAGTACACGAGACTAAAATTGTGACTCATCCTGACTTGCGTTCCTTAATTTCCTTTTACATAAGTTCTGCTCCTGAAAAGTTCCTTGAACTATTAAAGTCAAAACTAAAATTGACCCTTATTAACAAAGTCAATCTGCCTAGCCTTGTCTAACCGGATGCAGCTGAATACCAGTAATTTGCATGGAGCGACTGCCTATCTGACCTCCACAACCCAGTTACTGGGTAACACGATACCCCTTGGTAAGACTGGTTGTCAGACTTTCGGGCTTCTGACGACCCGTAACGACTGTCAAAGATGCAAGAATGACAGCCGAGACCAACGGCTTAACGTGCTTTCTGAGGCACGGAGGGGTTTCGGTTTGTTAAGATGGTCACCCATCCACGGACTGACCGCGGCAAGCGTAGCTTAACCCGATTGATTGACCCGTGCAGCTGATATTACTTAGCCACGAGCATTTTCTTTAAAGTTAGAACCTATTATTTGCGTCTAGAATCAGCACCAATTTACGTTGATGTGTTGAAACAAAAACTCAGCTGAAACAACCGTTAGAGCTGACTAAGATTGATTAAAAATCTGCTGTGTATACATACACATTAAAATAGCTATTTAATTATTCAGTGATTAGACTTTCTGATCACTATGTGCCAATTCGCCGATATTTTCATCGCATCGTTAATGCATGACTACGTCAGTAATCAGGAAATATTTGTACAATGTAGTCTTTGAGCGAATCTCATCTTCTTCCGCCTGGCGCCCCTTTCTTAGTAGGTCATCCGATCTGCTAACAGAACCACACTCAATCCATGTTCATGTTTTGCGTTAATATTTTCCTTGTCGATTCATCAAAATCAAGTGCCAATGAAGCATGATGTGTCATTATATCTACGTATGCTATGAGACAGCCAATTCTACGAATTCCATCCGTTTAGTGCTAATCTCTCAATGAAATGTTAACTTCCTAACGGAAATGAATATTTGAACGGCTGAATAATTACAACTAAAGGCAATAGCAGAAAGGTTAAAAAGTATTGCATATCCAATGAAAGTAGTATTTTCGATCATGGCAAATATTCTTCGCCTTGAGTTCACGTAACATATACATGAGCTGGTTTCATGCTCCAAGTGCAGTTCCGTCCTGGCAACTGGAACAATTCCTTTGGCGGCGACCCTAATCGCTCGCAATGATGAAAGCGATGGTTTCGATCCAGTCAATTTACAGTAGAGATTCTGCTTTTGTTTAAAAAATATGTAGAGTTCAAGTGCATATTGAGACGATGTGTAAATGTCTGTGTTTGATATCACGACTACCGATACATTAAAAGATTCTTCATGAGTACACTGGAGACAGACAGCGAAGGCATCATCTTTGCTGACCGGCCATACCACAGACATAAACTAATACCATATCCTAGCGGTATGGGAAAAATTAAGCGACCTAGCAGTCCTAGAATTTCTAGTGTTTCACAACATCCTAATTTAAAAACGCACCAGTGCAAATGATCAGATGCTTGCTAAAAAATTTCGACGCACGCAAAAGTTTGTTTGAGCAGGAAGTCCCATTTCTACAAATAGACTCTTTTGATTGAATCACTATTTCCTCCTTACGTCTGACAACAAGTCTCAATATACCTATCTCAGAAACAGTTCGCAGCCGTGATGTGACATCGGTGACATATCCATCAGTATCAGTGACAACTCTCGAAGTACGTACGTGATGATGCAGAATTAGCTCCGCCAGCTGAGTGCAATGATCGGCCTGGCGCCGCTGCGCACTAGGTCACAGCCCTGCTCTCGTATCGAGATGTATTCCGCTCATTCATTATATATTCCGCAGGTTATATACGTATCCATTCATGAAGCAGATAGAGAACACGGAAGAATTGCGAGTGAAATAACTTTGGCCCTTTTGCACGTTCTATGTTGGCAACTATTTCAAAATTGCCAAAATCTTTCACTATTTTGTTGACCGTATTCTCCCTTCTAATAATCTCTTAAATAAAAACACTACATGGTATAACTACTTTCTCTCTTTAGGAGTTATTTTATGAATACGGATTTTTTTTGGTTTGTTTGACCCAAACATCTCAGGTAAGTACTTTTTCTGACTCCTTTGAAATGCGCCCAGTAAGACAGGTAGAGACAGGGCGTACACCAGGAGACACCTTTTTGTAGACCAGTTCCGTTCAAGTTTAAGCCCTTCTTACAGGATCATTGTGCCCTTGGTATTTTTAAAAGGTTATTGTCTCAACTTCGATAAGTGCTTTTTGACTAAACTACTCGTAAGAAACTTACTTACTTCTCAGTATAGACTATTTTATAAACAAAGTTGGTACCAACTGCTACAGGTTATATCAAATGTAACTCATTAAACAAGTTTACTTAGCCTTAACATGAGTGGAGCTCAGCGTAGGTACTGCAAATTACAATGGCTTCATAAATTCTTGATAAGCATTTCTGATAATTTTCATATCACACTTGAACATAAGTTTTCTTACACTACACTCAAAGAAGCAAGATCAACAGACAGATAGAGCATATGGAAGGCGGCGACCTTCACATATGACATCATAACGTCTCATTACAGTAAGATAAGTTGCGCTTAAGATGATCAGCACTCACCAACTTATGTTTGATCCATCTCCGTTGACGGTGAGGTGTTCCGCAACAGAAAATCCAAAATAAGAGCCTGGCTCTCCGAACTTTATCACAGGGATCCTCGGTTCCAGATTAAAACTTGTGACACTATATAAAATGCACATAAATAAAACACTAGCGCACCTAATTTCTGCCATGGTGTTCACCGTTCGTAATATATTCGTGTTATAAATCGTGTTATCGCACCAATTCACTGTCTCCCAGATAATATTTGGCACATCGCGACTTTCGTATAGTTGTGTCGTGCGACGTCGAGACCCCCAGCGCGGTTGCCGTCCGCCGGCCGAGTCAGGCAGTGTTCGGAGTGTTCCCGCTAAACTCAACTCTGTGTATCTGTGTCTCTACGGTCTACGTAGTCATAACTTGTTCTACACGCCTCAACGCTTGCGAAGCGCGCTCGTGGTAGAGGCAACTGAACTCATAAACTTTGACAACTTTTATCTACAGCGCCATCTGGTGAAATACTGCTGAATTTAGCGGAAGCGACACAAGTACGATACTTGAATTCTCGCCATGTTTTTGTTGGTTACAGCGCCATCTAGTGAATAGATCATTAATTATGCAGTTTTAGCTGAGCCATCTATGGCATTGTATAGTAAACTTATGGGAGTAGTTCCATGCAACTATGAAAGATGTCTATGTACCTACTGCACTACCTAAATGCAGGTCTGCATTTATAAATATTTTTTTCAGTATTTTCAGCATGATCGTAAATCAGCGACGTTAATGATTTTCATTCGATGAGAAAGCGCATTACTTCACTTACTACTAACGTTTAGTTTATTTTGGTCTTCAGTCTTTTTTTCTTTTCGTTTATTCAGGTCAGGATACGGGTTCGGATTCCATGGGTTTCTCGGGGAAGCAATATAAAAACAATAATTCAATCAAATAGGCTGATTTATTGATTAATGTATTACAATATTCGAGAAGAAAATAACAAAATTAAATTATGTCCCGATAAGGTAAAATACTCATTATAAACTAGTCTTTTACTACTCTCTCCGGTACAAAATTTCGAAATTCCAATTTGATTGTGATTGTATTACAAATTAACAAATTACGAATGAATAAAATTAAAATACTGATCAATCCTTGCTTAGTACTAATAGTAACTTTAATTACCAACACAAAATGCCTTAGTATTTAGTAGAAGGCTGTAGACTCCACCAAGAAACTCCACTGACGTTCGTTACGTTTATGATATCAGCCTATATTTGTGTCGTTATTAAAGCAGTCTTCGCAGTGGTGATGGTAAACGTGAGCTTGATGACGAGCAGCTCGTTAAGTATACTTTTCAGCTAGCAGCTGAAACGATTATACAACCGATTCGCAAGCAGCATCGGCCTAGCATTCAGACCATTTCTCGGTTGCAGACTCGAGACCAATCGATTGGCATTTGACGAAACCTATGTCGCGCCAGGTAGGTTTTTAGTATTACAATACCTCAATTTGTGACGACTATCGTCACGGGTATTGCAATACCATTCGGACCTCGTGATTTATTTAAGGCAGTGGATGGAAAGTGAGCTCAGTCTGTGAGTGCGCGAACAGCAGGTTCAGCTGTGAGTCCAAGCCGACGTTGAAGACCTTCACTAGTTTGGCGACGGCCTGGCCCGGCTCCTTGCGCACCAGTGCCACTCCCGACACCTTCATGAGATGCACCTCCGAGTCCACGGACCCACCACCTGTGGTGGCTAGCTTCACGTGGCATGTGACGTCCACATGGACATATTTCTCAACTGCCTGTCCTCGCTTCCCTGGTACATCCACATAATCTGTCTTTTCCTCAGCCTGGGGCAAATCTGCACGGAATACGCTAGCTTCTCCCAATAGACCCTGCAAAACAAAACAAATTATTTATTTTATTTATTTATATATACTTTATTGTACACCAGATTATACATTACATAAGGATACATTTTAAACTACACGTTAGTATAAATAGAAACGGATCCTAAAACAACCGCCAAGGTTATTTAATCAACTCCCATATTCTTGGCTGGAGGCCAAAGTTAAATGTAATTAGAAATTGTCCTTCTGCCAAAGTATCTTGAACTTTGACACCAGTATAAATAGAAAGAAGTAAACAAATCTGTCAGAAAGTTTCATCGTATGATCTGTCTCTGAACGTTATCATGGCCACTCGCCAAGGGGGTGTTACCGGCTTTTGTTATTGATTTATCCATTCTGCCGTGTCAAATACGCAAATGCGACTTCATTGCAACATCATAAAGAAACCCAGAAACCAACCACCAGAAACCAGAAATTGTTATTAGTAAACAAGATGTTTGGACTACTAACCCCATTTCCTGTGATGGAGAATTTCATGCCCGGATGAATGGCACGAGTTTCCACACCCAGCCCTTCAGGATGAGAATCCGACCAGAAATAGTTCTCTGGCTCATTGAGAGTGTCGGGTTTGAAGGTGATGCGCTTTCCGTATCCCATGCCGATGGACTGCAGCAACATGCTGCGACCCTCGAAGAGATGCCTCCTGCTACCGGCCGGCTTGACGCGGTAGTAGAAACCAGGAATGATGCGAGGATCCACATAGGTTCCTGAAATGACAAAATATTTTAGAATGATGTCTTGCAATAGTGAAAAGTCACTAGGAAAAAGTTTAGAAATAATAATTACCAATAACAGGCAGTTCATATTTCTCTAAGCCAACAATGCAATACTGGCAAGGAATATCTTTAATATCACCACCATTGACTGTAACCCGTCTGGAGGAGGATTCAATGCCAGGCTTGAGTTCGTAACCCTTCCTGAGCTGTTTGATGCCGATGGCGACGTTAAGCACCCTGGACACGGTGGCGTTTCCTCTGCCCTTCTTCAAGATGGCCACACCAGTCACGGGCACCAATTTAATAGCACCATCATTTTCATACCACTCAACTTTGCAAAGGGTGTTGATTTTAATTTTCTTGTCAATGGATCCATTGTCGTGAATCTTCTGCTCAATTTCAATTTGATTTTTCTGCAAACAAATTGAAAGAGTTGGTTTAGGACCTTACAAATGAAGTCAAGACACTGAATTATTTATTTTATTTTCTGAAACCACAAAATCTTTCATTACCTGTTGCTGGACGACTTCCAAAATACCCTGAGGTTCATGGTTAGCGTCGTAGATCGTGAACTTGTCCCCAACGGAAACGGCCTCGATCTCAAACAAAAATCCTTCAGGCCTGGAGTCAGTCCAGAAGAAGTTATCATTCTCATTGAGTTTGGATCCCACAGGCTCGAATGTTAGGCGGCGGGCATATCCACGGCCAATTGATTGTAGGGTGAGGGCCTTGCCTCCAAACAAGTACCTCGGCTTCACTGATAGAGGAGGAGCATCCAGAGCCTGGAAAATTAAGGTCTACATTAATCATCGTGTTACTTAAAGTGAATAAAGATTCATAATATACTTTACTTCTTAATTGTAATTCAACTGAGATTTAAAATGATTTATTTTAGTTAATAAATAAAGAAGAAAATTATTTACATTTTGTAATTTAATAACTGGTACATTTTTATTTATTGCTTCTCAAAATCAAGTTCATGATCAGTTATGACTATTTTTCCGAGTCATCATTGTTCTATCGGTAAAAGTGATTGTGTTAAAAAATGTGCAAAAATTGTGATTGATTATTTAATTATGTATGAACTATCGATTAATTTGAAGATTCCCATATTTACATTCATGATGAAATGAAAAAATAATCATATCAAGACCACCAAAAAGTAAGTTTTTGAAAGAGAACATTGATATGATTAACAATGGCGTAACGCCCTTATGAATGATACTTATGGTTTACCTATTATGGACATAACATGCTGCCAGCCAGTATGTCACTTTCGACCTGTCGGGTCTCTGCCGGTTTCTTGGAGTTTGTATGTCAACGCCGTTCTGGGCGAGGGTCTGAAAAACTGGACGATCCACATACCATCGCCTACAACGGTGCACACAACCAGTGGCAAATCAAGCAAGTCAACAGTGTTGATCGTTGATGATATTTTCACTCTGGAAATGTCAGCAACGGACACCGCTACTCACTGAACTAACTGCCCACTATTCTAACGTTTCCAAATTCCCCTGGACTGCTGGAATCGACTAGTGAATTCCAGAATTCGATTTGCAAAAAGATAGGTTGCCAATCAACATTAAGATCCTATAACAGCAGTTCTTTAGATATCAGGGTATAAGGTTGCCATTACAACATTAAACTGCTTTAGAAAAAGAAAACATGAATACAAAGACATTTCCATTACAAGTTAAATAGTGTGTTTAATTGAATTACCTTTAAATAAAAAGAATTTGCAGACAAATACACAAGAGACGGGATAACTTTGAGTGATTTTTTGTGTTTGTACATCAAAATTATAAAGCATTTCTATGGCAACCCTATGTATCGCGCTGGAGTTCAAAAGTTAAAAAAGACAACTTACTAATTATTAATAAGTATCTGACTCATCGATTGTGGTTACGTAGAATGGAACTTTGCGAAGATTCTTATAGAAATGTGGTTTGTCATCAACCTTACAATTTAAAGTACAATTCGTGAAAAAGAGACCAATTAATCATCAAGAATTTTCGTTTATTCCATGAACATTTTTGTAAGACTTGAAGAAACTCACCATCCTCTTGATTCTGAAAAGGATTATTCTTGCAAAAATGTTCTAATCTAACCACAACCGATTTACTTGGCTTGTTTCGCAAAATTTAAAGTCTCATATTTTTATTTTTTTAAAAGTATTATTTTTAAAACAAAGCAAAAAGGTTTGGCACGATAGCATGTCAAAAGTCAGCTGTTACGACTATCCAAATTCAACTCATATAACATTCTTTCATTGACATAGTCGTTTCTTTTGCAGTCCAGTTTCAAATAATTTTGCCCGATTTTATGGATCTTCGTCGTTTTTCTGTTTGTTTCCCAGGGGAGCTCGACATTGATGTACAAAAGCGATTCCAGAGTGATTCACATTACAGATTTGTCGATGGTTAAGCAACATTCAATATGATCAGGTGAGGAATGGTCATCATTTCATAGTTTGATATTAACTTAAGCCTCTTTTTTTATAAGTTTTGAAATGTGGAGGATTGTGTACATTTGGTTAGTCAACGCAATCATCAACACTTCTTTGGTAAATGAGACAATTTCTCACAGATCGGCGATCGAGTATGTATTTGATAAATTAAATTACTGGTCTCACCTGCATCGGTCTGACTTTGTAACGGAAGCCGGTTCTGACGCGGGGGTCGATATACACGCCAATGACGGGCAATTGATGGGGCGCGGGCTGCGGCACGCGGTACACGGCGGGGACATCACCCAGCGTACTCGCGTCCAACAGGACCTCCTTATTGCACGCACTCTCAGACCAAAAACCCTTGCTGGGGACATCGGTTGCCTCCTACAAAATTGACAACACATTATTACAGAGTTCCATAACACCATTAAATACGACACACACGATTATACGACACAGTCATGTCACTTCATTCACTTTCATACATCAGGCCATTCTGGATCTTCGTAAACTTCTTCAAAACATTCGCGGTCATCGTAATGCACTTTGACTGCAAGCATTATATCGGTTTATTTACCGATTAGAATTATTGTACTTAATCGAAATTAGTACAATGACCGACCTACCGGCCGACAGATGGAAGAATAAAGAAATCAAGTCTAAACATAAGCTATACGTACACCTAGTTGGCAAAGCTTAGGCGCCCATGTGATGTTTCATAAACGGTTGCCAATAGCGTGTAATTATGAAAAATTACGTCGTAGTTGTTGTATACTTTTCATTTCCGACCGTGTCAATCAATAGAAACTTTGTTTACTTTCATAATATTCTCAATAGAAAGAAAAACTAAACTTGTGAAAGCTGCCACTGCTGCCAGTGATAGAGTAGAGACAAGCAGGTGAATAACAATCACCATTTAAAAATATATGTTCTTTTATACATATGTATGTACCTATAGCGGCTATTTACAACGACATCGTTGTATGCGAATTGAAACTACGATTGAAACTCATTGAATGCCATTAGTGCGACATGGGGTGGACAATATCAAGTCATGTCATATAAGTAATGGTTTGTGCGTCGGCAATCAAAAGCAAATTGACTTGTTGATCGCAACTACCAACTAGGATCAAAGTCCATTCGTCCGTGGGTAATGTACAAGTTATTTTTAGAAACATTTCCTCCGAGCTATTTCGGCTATTAATGGTGATCGCTGCGAATGCCGCTGCGCCTACGCGATTTTTTGGTACAGGAAACGATAGAACTTCTTGTTGAGGCCCGTGTCCTAATTCATTGATGAAGGCTACGACCTCCTAAAATTTAATGTCATCGGAAACCTAGCAAGTTTATGTTATCGACCTTATCCACCGCATGGGTAGCGAGCCGGCGAAGCGTGATAAATGCTAAATCAATTTGAAGACAGTCAAATGCAGAGAATGTTTGTCTACGACTGATTTTATGACGACGTTTACTCAGAGAGGTGTTATCAATTATGATTACCTCATTATACCGGTAGTCTAGACGCGGGAGAGTCGCTGTGACGTCCTACGACGTTGATAAAGCGATAAACGTGACTGCTGAGAAACGTGTGACATACTTTACGAAAAATTAGTAAACATCGGTCTAGCACATCTGTTGTAAATGACGAAATTCGAAACATTATTGTGAACATTGCCACCCGCTACTTTATTTACCAAACATAAGAAAGCGTAGAAGCTCATTGACTTGGGTTTCATGAAAACCGAAACACTATTTATAAATTCGACGTCGTTTGTGTTGTAACTTGTACGTAAACTCTTCCGTCAGGCCACGCCCTAGATATCGTGCCAAATTTTTCTTTGCTAAACATCACGTTCCGTCATTTGGCTCAGAATTTGAAAAAAAAAAATACTTCGTATACTTACAGGAATTTCTAACTCCGGGAATGCCTCTTCACCATCGCTTTCATAGTCGCTAGGAGCAGGGAACGAGGCTTTCGGTGTACTCTCAAACTCCTGTAACAAAATGAGACCCATATAATACTTATTCCATGATTCATTTATTTACTGTATGACTAGCTGTGTAAGATATAGGAATTATCTCTTGAATGAATTATGGAGAAGAACGTATGGTTGTATATCACTGATAAGAAAAGAGGACAGAACAGTAGTAGCCCTTGACTTACTGCGACATTGTACTACATATACATATAAACTATATCATATAATGAAACTATATGTATATATATTCTATGTATATCATGATTAATTTGTGAGAAATCTAGAATAATCTAGGAGTTTTACGTCTTTCATAAATAGATATTTATGCTTTGAATTTTTATCTGCATTACTGCCATATTAATATATGCTATTTTCACAAGTATGGCCATTATGTAACTGATTTCAGTCTGTTGTAAATCATGAAAAAAGACAAGGTTGTTTCAATAATATAGTTTGTTAACTTTTACAGGTATTCAATTTATTGAAACTTGATTACTGAAATCACTATTTAATTTACTATTTACATTTTAAAACCGAGATTTTAATATTGTAATTTTAAAACTAAATTGTTACAACAAGCATAACATTGAACATTTTAGTTGGAACATTCTCTTTTACAACTCATAATAATATTTAAACGCAAAATCTTCTGCAATCTGGCATTGTATTTACCTGAGCTGGTGACAAAGATTCGCCGAAAGCTGGTTCCACATCAAGAGCAGTGGAGGTACCAGCGAGACGCGCGCGGGTCAGGTTCCACAGGCGCTGTAGGGCCAAGGGAGTCTCCGATTGCATTTCCATTGCTGGGCTGGCGAGCATCTTATCCTCTTTCAATACTTCTCAAATCTGCCAAAAAAAATGTTAATGTTTCATTTGATTCCCGTTAACGCGTTTCGTACCTATTTCTACAACGACTTTCAACAGGATTCATATAAACCAGTAGTTTATGTCATTCCACTATTAAGAGTAACGGTGGAGTTTCTTGCCCATTCTTCTCCATACGAAACGACCTTTTGCAAGGGGCGACTAGAATCGATTTTGAAGAAATTTTCAGACAATCTTCAGATTAGCCCAGCGGGTGATCCTGTGAATTTTGGTAGCGATCGGACCAACAGTTTTTATTGGCTTTTTAGTAATTTTGTGATATTATATACAGGGTGTCCGGTAAAGAATGGATAACCTTGAAATAGCATATAATAGCACTTATGGCTGTTCTAAAAAAAAATACAAAAAAAATATATCCCAAGTAATAACAAAGATTTTTTAGAAAAAAATACTAACTTTTTTTACATTTTTCATCACCACGACCACAAATGAATGAATTCCATCGGTTATCTGTTGTTATAATATTGTACGTTGACTATGCCGCCGACAGAGAGGCAATAAATAATGTGACTAGAAATTACACAGTATTTGTTTCTAAAAAATTATATCTTAGGTACTTACTACTTGGGATATACATTTTTTTTTTGTATTTTTTTAGAACGGCCATAGGGTCTATTATATGCTATTGCAAGGTTATCCATTAATTACCGGACAGCCTGTATAATAAGTGATATATTTTTTTAAAGTAACCTAATAAAAAGTAAGAAAGAAAGAAAATACATTTATTTGCGGTAAACATGACGCAAAAAAAAGAACACAAACACAAAAAGAAACAAGTACTAGGCTTACTAGGTATTACAGAAGATACAACAATTTTCGGCGAAAAGGCAGAGAACCATCAATTACATAATGGAAATTAATATAAAAATAAAAAATGATTTTCCCGTGAGACCCTCAAATTAGAAGATGGTGGCTTAAAGCTATTCATAAAGATTTTTTATTAATTAAACAGATTAGAAACATTTCAAAGAAAGTGACTATGAGGAAAGATTTATGGTTTTAAATTCTAACACTTTCCATGTAATGTACTTGATTTAAAATATTCAAATCACCGAAAATAACGAAAAGGAGATAGGCAATCCTGAGCCCAGCAGTTAACTATTTGGCCAGGGCTGAGCCGAAATGCATCGTCGGCGCGGCGCCCTAGGCCGCCAGCGCGACTGCGCCGATCCGGTCACCGTTGTCAACAGTGACAAACAACGTCAAATAGACTCAGTGATTTTTAAGCATTTAATTTCTTACTGTATTTTTATTACATATAAGTTTATTTAAGTAAATGCTCAGTGGCAGCAGCGATGTGGTGGATGTTAGTGGTAGTGCTTATTGTCAACCTTCAACATCGCTGAGCATCCTGGAGAGATGTCCGCTGTGTACCCAAGCACGGTTTTTTAAAGGTAAGAGGGGACTGAATGTGCACATTGGTAAGGTACACAGACCACAAAATGCACTCACCTCAGACCCTGTCTCAACATCTCTACCTACAACACCAGCTACATCCACTTTTGACCCGTTTTGGAAAACTCTTTCAAAATTCAAAAACTCTGTTCCTGTTTTAAAGCGAGTTCCTCGCGGTGCTAGACCCCTAGTGGCACAACACTTAGCAGATTGCGTTCGTCTTGCTGCCCGGGAGAACTCGCAAAGTGCTTGGGAACAGCTGCTCACCTTCCCTTACAGAATTCTACATGTACAAAAGAATTTGGCAACCAAAAAAACATTAACTGCACAAATTAAAGAAAACTGTAATATTTCGGCTCATATTTTAGATTCCAAATTACAAACACAGAGATATACCTCTTCAAGAGGTATATCCCATCTGGTAGAATCTAAGTTAGGGGAAGGTGACATTAGCGGAGCAGCCAGGATTCTTTTCAGTAGTGATGTGGTGGCACCATGTTCTCCAGAAACGCTCGCAGCTCTGGAGAGCAAACACCCTGCCCCAGCGGATGGCCTTTCTTTTCCCGAACCCCCTGATCCGGCTAATCACTCCCTCACCGTTACAGGTCGAGAGTTGGTCACTGCCGTTTGCTCCTTCCGGAGCGGCTCCGCTGGCGGCCTCGACGGCCTGAGTCCTCAACACCTTAAGGACCTTATCAGTCCAGGCGCCGGGGCAGCTGGTGAGTTACTCTTGAAGGAGCTTACGGCTCTGATGAACCTTATGCTCTCCGGCAAGGTGAACGAGGCCGTCATCGACGTTCTGTACGGGGCGAACCTATGCGCCCTGTGTAAGAAGGATGGCGGCATTCGTCCCATTGCCGTGGGAACTACTTACCGACGTATGGCAGCCAAGATTTGTTGTAAATTTTATGGTGAGGTGGTTTCGGAAAAATTTCAGCCCCTGCAGCTAGGTTACGGCTCCAAAGGGGGCTGTGAGGCTGCCGTGCACGCCCTGTCGACCTACCTAAATTCTGGCAAAGGAGAGGTCATCTTGAAGGTTGACATACGGAATGCCTTCAATTCTGTTAATAGGGACACCTTGCTGGCAGAAACTAAAAAAGAAATACCCCAAATTTATAGTTTCCTTTGGCAATGTTACAGGCACCCTTCAAAATTACTATATCGGGACAACCTTCTGAAATCTGCTGTTGGCTGTCAACAAGGTGATCCCCTCGGGCCAGTGATTTTTAGTTTAGCCATTCACCCAATTATTCGACAGCTAAATTCCAAATTTAACGTTTGGTATCTTGATGATGGAACCTTGGGAGGCGATGTAGAAACTGTTTTAAATGACCTTCAATTCTTAAAAAATGAATTTCATTCCATTGGCCTTGATCTCAACCTTTCGAAATGTGAACTATTCTTAGCAGACAGTACTGACAGACATTTGACACTTCCCAAATTTAACGCAATAGCCCCAGATATCAAAATTATTGATAAAAGCTCTCTCCGCCTCCTTGGTTCCCCAATCTTTGAAAATTCCTTTCCCGTTTTTATTGAGGAAAAAATACAAAATTTTAATGACGTTTCGGAAAGATTGTTCCAAATTAACATGCATTCGGCCATAACCTTAATTCGTTACTGCTGTTTCGGCCCTAAATTAACATATTTCCTTCGCGCTTCCCATTTATGGAAACACACTCATCTTTTAGACAAAATGGACCAAATTATCCGGCATACATTAACTTCGATCTTAAATGTGGCCATGGATGACCGAGCCTGGGCACAAGCTACTCTTCCCATACGTATGGGAGGCCTCGGCGTCCGCAAAATTTCTAGTATCAGTTTACCGGCTTTTATATCCTCGATCCACGGCACTGAGAATTTAATCAGGAAAATCCTAGCCTCGAAACTGATTAATTTTGATGTGCCGTGCTTCACCGAGGCTATGGATGCCTGGAGACTCGCTTGCCCGAATTCAGATCCACCCGACAATCCATCTTCCCAGAGACGGTGGGATGAGCCGCTTTGTAGAGTAGTACAGAAAAATTTACTTGACACGTCTGCTACTACTGCGGAGCGTGCGCGCCTGCTGGCTGTGGGTAAGTGGGAGTCGGGTCTGTGGCTTCATGCACTACCGTCGTCAAGCATAGGCACTTTGTTTGACGACACTACTTTCCGCCTCGCTGCTTCCCTGCGACTAGGAGCCCCTTGTTGCTCTCCTCATCGCTGTCACTGTGGCGAAGTTGTCAACAGCCTCGGACACCACGGCCTGTCTTGCAGCCGAAGTGCGGGTCGCATAGCGCGGCACGCGAACATTAATGACATCATCCGACGGGCTCTTGTCACCGTCGGCGTCCCAGCTGTATTAGAACCCAATGGCTTGGCACGCGACGATGGCAAGAGACCGGACGGCATGTCTTTATTTCCATGGAAGGTGGGTAGGCCTTTAGTGTGGGACGCAACTTGTGTCGACACTCTTGCGCCATCCCATCTTCCCGGCTCGGCGTGCTGTGCTGGCGCTGCTGCTGCGGCTGCGGAAAACCTCAAGCGGCGAAAGTATAATAACCTTATCGGTAATTATATTTTCGAGCCGTTTGGGGTTGAAACCCTCGGGCCGTGGGGTCCGAGCGCTCATGGTTTGTTTAACGAAATCTCCAAACGGCTAGTTGACACTTCCCGTGACCCAAGGGCCGGCTTTTACCTTGGCCAGAGGCTAAGCATTGCCATACAACGTGGCAATGCCGCCAGTCTCTTGGGTACATTACCAGTCGACAGCGATGCGGAGGAATTTTTCGACGCCATATTTTAGTTTGTGAATAGTTTTAGTTAAGTTAGGATATAATTTTGTTATTTTATTAATTAATTAGTTATAAGTTAAAATATTAATGTATTGAAAAAATAAATAAATTTATTAAGTACTAGGCTTGCATGAATTTAAGATAGTATTTCAACCCCACGAATAGGATTTGGATGAAATTTGGCACACTAACCTAACAAAAAGTACTAGGTTTGCATGAATTCGAGATAGTGTTTAAATCATCCACCACAAGTCATCTGGCTATAGATAATTAGTGCTACCCGTGCGCAGCCGGGGCGGGTCGCTAATTTGAAGTAAATGATTTGACTTTTGACCGCTTTTCCAACATCGTTATCGCTGATAGAATATGACTTTGTCTAGGCCATCTGCATTTCTAACTTTCTTCTTTTTTAATTTATGCAGTTGTCTTAGAAATCGCGACATTCCTATTGCCATCCTTGACCTAGACGACTGTTATTAAAAAAAGTAATCATAACAGATAAATGGCCGGATTGTTATTCAATAGTACCTAGATCAATATCTCTAATATAGATTTGTATCATAATATCAATAAAAAGGACACAAAAAGGTTCAATCATCGAGCCATGGCCAACTTTAACCAATGTGCGCAAATACGATTTTATATAACTATAACCTCAAAAATCGAGTTGTTTTGACTTCGTCCTATTTAACTCCAAATAGAAGGTTTTAACCAAATACAATGGTACAATGAGAAACAATTGAAGTTTTATAACAAGTTACTGAAATAAGGTTGTATACCTACCTACTGTCTTTCAATGTCTAATTTCTCCATCCATCTTCACGTCGTATGAAGATGTGTGTTAATTATATAATTAATACACATCTTACCTATTTGGTATAAGACATATTTAATGCGGGACTTCTACAGGGTGAAATTGAATTCATGGGCATCCTCTTAAGGGGTCATTGTACTCATCATTATAATATAAACAACTTTTACTATGGGACCAAACTTGAAATCGCGAAAAAAAGTCTGCTGTTCCCTACATTTTGGCGAGTTATGCGAACATAAATGTAGGGAATAGCTGATTTTTTTTCGTGATTTCAGGTTTAGTTCCATAGTAAAAGTGGTTTATAATGATGAGTACAATGACCACTTAAGAGGATGCTCATGAATTCAATTTCACCCTGTATAGTTAGATTTGGAGATGAAACAATAGTCCATAATTTGGTATTGGTAAGTATGATTTCCTCATTCCAAATCGTTTTAGCGTTATCCGAGTTCACGACTGTTTCATAACCATAACCAGCTGCGTTGGGTAATAGTTTTTATGAATGTTTACTACGTGTATGCACGCAAATGTTTTACGATTCTAAAGTTTTTTTCTACTTTTTCATTTTTAATTTCGTTCCTTCCAGATTGGTGGCTTCTATAATTTTTTTCCGTAAATAATTCGACGGAGGCGACCCAGATTCTGCAATTTGATTTATTTCTAACAGCAATTCTTCTGTTGTGTTCTAGTGACCATTTTTTTTATAAATCGGAGTTCTCATTGTGAATGGTTGTTATTTTTAGTCCTTAAGTATTTGTAGTCTATGTCTTATGTATAATGCTTCCTCGTATGAACAGCCGTAAGGTAAAGGTCTCGTGACGTTCATATTATTTGATCAGCTGAATTCGTGAGAACGTCAGAAGGACTGTAAGCTATTTCAATTACTTAGTGGAAAATTTCCAACTCAGAACGGAGGAAAGGAAGGTGATTCACCTGTCCCACCATATTTATAAACAGTGCAAATAGCAGGGGCTTCCTAATTTATTATATTGCAGATATGGTTATCGTAGAATTTCAGTTTATTGAATTAATGGTTTTCCTGTAGCAGCAATTTTAATTACATGAATATGAAATTTCACTGTTGCTGTGCTGTGTAGTAAACCTCTTGGAGGTTGATAAAGATACAATCCTTGTTTCGGAGGATAACCTGTTTGTTGACTTGTCATTTTACGGTACAAAAAGTAACCCTCGCTCTTCAAAAGGAGCGAGTTAAGAAAAAACTACTGAATACCAACTTGAGCGACACGATTCAAAGGATCATTACGATTTCACGGTCAGCCAAGCGTAACATTTTTAGTAAGACACTCTTCAGTAACTATGTGGATGAAGTTTGTAATTAAAACTTAGAAAAATTCTATTACTAATAGGAAAGTATAGCAACAATGTTTCAAGGAAGACGACACAAATTTTTATTTTGTGATTTTTCTAATAAATGTGGTCAAATCTGAACTTTATAAGACCAGAATGTAAAATACAATATTTGGAAAAAGAAGGCGCCATAGAAGTAATAGGCGCCACTCGTATAATGGAAAGTGATTTAGACCAGACGGCAGACGTAGTTAGTTATACCAGCGGCAGCGAGCCCGTCGAGAGAGAAAGCGCCCGCCGATGAACAATGCGACCATTTGCTGCCCATTAACCGTTAGTTAAACCAGAATTTTCTCCACTATAATATGTTATGAACTCCTCCAATCCTTATTTGGTAAAAATCCTTTACTTTTCCGCTTTACATATTCGGTAAAATTCATGCATTCCAAATACTTTGTTACTTACCTAGTCTCAATATAAATTTCGCAACAGTCGTAGCTGACGGGGATTCAAGGCTTCAGTTTAGCCAACAGCCTCCACAAATCTACAATACAAAAAAGTATTCACAACAGTTTCAGCGAACGTCACACGGTGCAAGACTTTTAACTGTACAGAAGCGCAGCTTGATCACCACTGAGCGCTAACCCTCGCTACGGCGGTATTTTAAACTTACTGGTGCTCCCCAGCCGCGCCGCGCGCAGCCGAAGGGGATGCAGATATGTGGTTCAAGCGAGACAGAAAGAGGAGCACGCTCCGACCGCGTGCTCCACCAGCGACTACACACACATCGACAAACAGTTACGCATGCGTCGAAGCTATCGATACGTCTGAATACGTCGAGGTCGACGTCACTGGCCCCTTTTCAGAACCAAGTACTACATGCGAAGGCGGGGAATCCACACCCACAAGGTTTGAAACGTTTACCAACAGGGAAACAACTTTTTTCAAACTTTCGAAGAAGTCAACAAAGGGAATTTCGTAAAAAAGAAAATTTAATAATGATGTGGTATCTCGTCACAGAGTCACAATAATTGCTAGAAAAAAGTCATTAGAATATTATAGAACGTCTAGCGTAGTAAATGAAACAGCTAATCAGTAAAGCTAATGTAATAAACACGTGACGTGAATCGTAAAATAATGACCATGTCCCAATCACGCTTATAAATGAGGCTAAAAATATCAAAACAAACTTAATATAACTCGATGAAAGCTGAGGAATACCAACTAACTGATGCACTGAGCTAAATCTGTAGTCAAGTATGAGGCACGTGCACGATGCCTTGGTGACTGTCTCCACAAGCTTACAGGAAGACGAAGCTATTCTTGTAGTGGACGAGACTATTTTTATCATCGAATTAAAATAGAAGACAATCATTACTTGAGTAGTTAATTAATACCTACTGCAGTCCTGATAAAAAAATTGTTTATCAAACCAAGTAGGAACTGTCTGGGACAGCAATTAAAGTCTAACAAATTTAGAGTCGTAGCAAATCGTCTACTATCAGCAATATCATCATGATTCTGATCATCACATTTGCCAAAGAAATCTATTCATTGCCATTGCTTTCTTTACGTCTCGCTACCCATAAATCGAGCCTATTTAGCTGTAGGTATTATATCAAGCATTGGAGCTTACATAATCAAGAACAGTCACCTGAAATGGGCTTTACAATAGATGTACAATAAGTGTAACAAATCAAAAAGAAATCGATAAAATGCATACACCAACGTCACACACTCGAGTTCAAGGTAAACTGCAGTTATAAATTATATTCTTTATGGTGTTCCAAGCCACGTTACTCATGCATTACTATCCTCTTCAAACAAATCTGCAGAATGTACACAGATAACTTTAAGCTATTTGACATTAATTAACTCTTTCCAAGAACAGATTGCTTAATTACAAAATTAGTTCACCGTAACGAAGTAGTGTTATAAATTATCTTTCGTGCAATCCTTTACAAATTAGATGAAGCCATTCATGCGGTAACAAAGATAAGATAATAATTTGAGTCCACGGAGCTTATCAGCGAAATCCAGACACAGCTTTAGATAGTAACAAAAATAAACAAAGAAGATAAAATCTTGCATTTCACCGCCACGTGCACAGTCAGCACTAGGTAGGTAGGCCTTTGGACTTGACAAATATACATAACAGACTCGACGACGACTGCAAAGAATATAAGCTAAAGTAATTTTATTAAGAAAACTGTAAAATAATCTGCCAGACAGAATCATAAAACATTGTCGTCAATGTAAGCACTGTCTCTTTACTGTTTGCATATTTTATTTTACAAAATTCTTTAGTTACTCGTCGGCCGCCATTTTATCTTCCGTAGACGTTGCACCAATCGTATAAAGAATTTCTTGAAATGCTTCGAGATGCTTCCGTGCAAAATTAATTTCTTCATCATCTTCGTAATAAAATGGACTGTTGTAAATGCTATTAAGAACTTCGTAGATCATATCGATATCTATATTAATCTATTTGCTAAAATAAAAAATAAAAAAAATAAACAAGACGTGAAAATCTAAACATCTAGGTACTTGCACCAATACCTGAATTGCTTTTAACACGGATGTTGATAGACGGTTATTTTAATAAAACAGTTTTCAATTACCTTCATTTCGGGTTAGTGTAAATCATAGAAATAATTTTACTCTCTTATATCTATGGTGTAAATAGTATCCGATTCCGATGCGAACCCAGAACCAATTCATTCACCTTTGTCTTTGTTCTTGCTTATTAATATTATTGTAACTTAAAATCTTGAACCCTCGGGGTTCAAAAGTTGGTGCCGGCCATTTTTCGTACAGGAGTTCTAGGGAAAAGCGGTGGATCCACTGGATACGGGAAGCACAGAACTTGATGTCTTTTGGCTGAAAAATAAGAATGACAGTGATGAAAGCGAGATGAGAGTGACTCCGTAAATACAGTGGTAATTGATGAAAAGTTGACATGTTATTGTTTCGTATTGGAATACTGTCTTCAGTCGAGGGGATCACCTTACGGGCGACAGTACCTACACGTCGTCGCTATGCCGACCATTCAGATTATAAAATGACACCCGCTCGATTCTTAGAAGCCAATGTTTAACAAACATGGCTCCCGTTAATACCCTACTCCTGAGATGAAACGATGGTTGTTGTCCACAATCAACGAATGATCGCAATCACAGGCTCAGATTTATAGAAACAACGGCAGGATACCGAACGACAATATTTCAACAAGCCTACTAGAAACATCGATTATACGAGAAATTCTCAGTATCGAATGACTAAACCCTTATAATTGGACTTTTCCCATGGAAATATCTAAATAAACAATCATGCAACTGCAAAATGCCATCCTTGCATATGAATGTATAATATTATATAGTTGCATAAACAGTTGCATACAAATAAGTAAACTTGAAGTGTCTGTTTACAATGTCAAAATAACAGCTTTTTACTAAATTCACACGAAAGTCTAATTATATATGGTACATAAAAAAAAACACTTTTTTTTTATTTTGGTCCGTTTGTCTGTCTGTTCCGGCTAAACTCCGAAACGGCTGGACCGATTTTGACGGTACTTCCATTGGCAGATAGCTGGTGTTATAAGGAGTAACTTAGGCTACTCTTACTTTAAAAAACAATAAGGGGTCCGCGCAAAAAAATGAAAACCCATGAAATTGTGAATATTTTGTTCACAATTTGAATCACTGAATAGGATTTTCCTATTCAGTGATTCAAATAGAGAAGTATTGACATACACGTGGGCGAATCCGTGGACAACAGCTAGTTATTATATAAATATTAGATACGTACGGGTAGGTATATATAATAATCTATATAAATAAAAAGAAAGTCCTGACTGACTGACTGACTCATCAACGCCCAGCCCAAACCCTTAGACCTAGAAAGCTGGCACAGAGGTTCCCTTTATAATGTAGACAAAGAATAAGGAAGGATTTTTAAAATAGGGGATGAAAGTTTATCTCTGACCTAGGCTAGAGTCAAGAGCAAACCTATCTCAAATAAAAAAATATGGAAAATCGTCATTTTTGTAGTTTAAACCATGAAAATTGGTATTTAGCATTCTGGTTAAAAATTAAAAACGACGTGTTTCAGCGTTTTTGGAAAATAATCCCCTAAGGGGGGAAAATAGGGGATGATAGTTTGTAAGGAAGACATTGGTATTAAGCTTTTTGTTTATAAATTACGAATGACGTGTTTTGGCATTTTTGGAAAATCATTCCCTAGGGGGTTAAAAATCTTACTAACTCATTATCAGTCAGCCCGACTTTCGCCATCGCCAAAGACACTTTAGTAGGTAATTCAGAGAATAATAACTTTACTAAGTTCCGTAACTGTAATTATTTAGGCAACTATTTTTCTCAAATTCAAACGGGATAGGGATTAAAGAGGATTTATATTTTCACTTTAAAGTTATTTTCAAAGGTTACTATTGTTAGGTTTTAGGATTTTTTGGACGAAATTCTTTTACGCGGCTTGCGGTAGGAGTAAACTGGCAGAAATCGTCACAAACCAAAAAGCGTTCATACTTGAATGATGATGATGGCGGCTGCGAATATTTTCAAATTAAGTATTCGTAATGGGTGTCGTTTTCATAGTTTTCGAGGGTGTTAAAGCCGATAGTGAGGGCAACATGAAAATTCAAGATGGCGGCTGTGAAAATATTCAAATTATTCGTCATGCGTGTCGTTCTCATAGTTTTCGAGGGTGCTAAAGCCGATAGTGACGTCAAAATGTAAATCAAAGATGGCGGCCGCGAACATTTTCAAATTTTTCATCATGGGTGTCGTTTTCATAGTTTTCGAGGGTACGTACTAAAGTCGATAGTGACGTCAAAATGTAAATCAAAGATGGTGGCCGCGAACATTTTAAAATTCTTCATCATGGGTGTCGTTTTCATAGTTTTCGAGGGTACTAAAGTCGATAGTGAGGTCAAAATGTAAATCCAAGATGGTGACAGCTAAAATTATATTTTTGTTAGAAGAAACTTAGTTCCTGACGTCCCCCGACCGCACACGTTTTTATCGTAGGTACAGCAATCCTATATCAATCCGCGCTCCGCTCCTCGGATACTATACAAGATGTAATGCAATTTCAGGTTTGGTCCCATAGTAAAAGTTGTTCATAATGATGAGTACAATGACCCCTTAAGGGGTTGTGCGTTAAATATGTTATATATTGTATAAGCAGTGCGACAAGACATTGTTTACCTGGATTAACACATAGGGTACTTTTAATCCCGGTAGTACGTTCCCATGGGATATTTTCCGACAACCACGCGGGTGAAGCCGCGGGCAAAAGCTAGTATATGTATATGAAGGTAGGTGCTGTGGAAAGTTGGAATGATTAGAGTTACTGTTCCTTGTTTCCATTTCAAAGATATAGTTTCTACCAGGAATAAACAAACCCTGTTTGGATGCGTCTGAACCGCGACTGTTATCTGCTAAAGCATCGCTATTTGTTAATTTGACATAATCGTTGCCATGCCATGTAAGATCATTAATTCATTACAGAAAGTCACGTTTTCTAAAACTGCACGTGGTGGCGTTTGTGGCTCGTAGTTTTATACGTTACTATGTCAGTAAATAGTAGATAAATAGTAGATACTTAAGTAAATACTTATACAATTAGTTCTTGTATTACAAACCGGTTATATGCAGATACACTATATACACTAGATACACTATACTATTGTATTCTACATAGATAATATTATGCTTAATTTTATCGAAGGAAAAAATATTTAAAAAAATAAGATAACATAACATCACGCCTTGTTTCGCCGAAGGGCTAGGCAGAGATGTACCTATAGTACACCCAAATAATCGTATAAAAAATCTAAAAAATAATTAAATTTTTTATAGCTTTTTTAAAATTCTTGTTCGCTGCTGTGACCCCTGTGTAAACAAAACGTTATAACTTTTAAACTCACCCATCTATCACGATAAAACAAATTCAGTAATGATTGGAAATAACAGAATGTCCTCATAAAATAAAAATAATATAAGAAAAATTGCCCTCAATTCAGAATGAAGCTGTTTTTTTTAACAAAAATCAGGTATTATTTCATCAATTTTTGCAATAATTGTAAAATTTCTTAATAAAAGCCGCTTTTACTTACCTTTTTATTATTTTAAATTATTCTACATCGTATTAGCTTTCTAAAAGTAAAAATACCACATTTATAAATCAATCACTACATTTTCTATCATCTGTTAAAGAAAGGCCCTCCAGACGCGGCATATATTGATCTCTTATGGATTTGGTGATTTGTAGTGATCATAAGTAATACAAAATCTATTTTTTTTTATTTTGTGAGGACGCCCTGTTATTTCCAATTATTATTGAGTTTGTTTTATCGTGATAGATCGTTTAGTTTAAAAGTTATATCGTTTTGTTTACCCAGGGGTCACAGCAGCGAACAAGAATTTAAAAAAAAGTTATAATTTTTTTAATATTTTTTCCGTCGATAAAATTAAGCATAGTTTTCCCTCATTTCGATATGTGCACATTATGAAGACTCACAGTGTATTATCCATCTTTTGTGTATTCATTTATTAAGTCTTCATGGGTATATAAATGCGTCAGCTGCTAATCAGTATTTTAATATGGTTCGACCAGACATGTGACATCGGACCGCTGGAATCCATCAAGTGAGAAATATCGATATCAGGTTCAGTCTGATTTCCTGCAACGAAGTTCTTGGATACTTTAACGACAGCCAAATGAGACAATGGTGCCGATTCTCTTGTACACCGAACTAAACTATCACTAAAATTCCTTACTTTTGGCTATGAGAATCTTAAAGCTATTCTGCAAAAAAATATCACTAAATTTAAAAATAATTTTGACACAACTAAATCGAATTTGACAATCGCGACTGCACGTGGTAAGTACTTGTTTGCCCTACCCCGTGATTTTTTTTGAGCCGGTGCGGTGGCGCGCAGGGGGGCAGCCTCGACGTGCTTTATATGGAATTTTTCACTTTTGTACGGGAAATATGAAAAATGATTACCTACATGTTGAGTTTTAGGGGTTTATGGGCTTTGCAAAGGGGTCGAGATTTTCATTATTTTTGCGATAGGACACACCATTTTCGAGATACAAGCAAAAGAAAAGAAAAAAAAGATACAGTACTGTTTTTGCACCTGCAGTCGAGGTGTTGGTGTGAATTTCAGTTCATACCAACTAACTTTATTCCACACCTTTTTAATCGCGATTAAAAATAGTCAGATTTAGTCAGAAAATCTAAATTTTAGGTGAAAAACGTCAAATTCAGAATAGCAAAATTACCATTTTCACTAAACTATTAACTCGGTGCCATTTTAGTGCTGTCAAAGTAAAATATAGTTAAGTTGTGTCACTTTAGTCAATTTCAGAATGAGAAATCATCGTTTGACAGGAATAAACAAAATTTTGGTGATTTTTAGTCTAGTTTAGACGCATTTGTGATAAGAGAATCCGCACCAATGTAGAAGTATCGAAATGACAAGAATAGTCACCGCTACGATGATTTAAACATCAATTATCGAATTAAATACGCAGTAACCAGTTAGCCCGGCAAGAGTCTCTCAAGCCCATTGTCTATCAAACATTACGAAGGTATTAGTAATAGTAAATATAGCTATTAGTCTACTCTTTTGCATAGCAGGTAAAAGTGTTTTGTCTTCGAATAGAAATATTCCTTCATTATAATAATTGCGTATTCATAATTTGAATGGGTTTTTCAGTGTTTAAGGAAAAGACGTAATTTAGAATTAATTGGCCTACAGAGATAAAATAGGACAGTCTGTCCTTCAACATGACTTTATTAATGACGGTTACCATACTTGGGGAGCTAAATTTATGGTAGGGTAAGGTTGCGTAAGGCTCTTTGTACACGGCACGGTTTCTTTACGGTACGGCGGCGCGGCGGCGCGGCGGCGTAGAAACCGCGCCGTAGAAAAAACGTGTCCGTCAACCAGCTTCCATAGTGATCCATACAACACTGACGACCGTGCCTACACTCAGCGAATAAACCGTAGTTTTTCACGCCAAGAAAAACGAGTGTGTACAAAGGGCCTAAGTCGTACCAAAAAGGGGTGTAATTTTTAGGGTAATTTAAATTAATTAAATCTTTTGCGTCCACTGAATCTTTATTTATTAAGATACCAACCAGGATTCATAAAAACACTAAAATCGTTTACCATAATGGGTTTTTTAGCGTTTTACAAAAAAAATCCTTCGGTATGATTACAGTTTATGATTAGCTAATACTTAGGCTTCAGACTTAAGCGTGAGTACATCTAACGTAACCTTACCCTACCTAATTAAGAGAAAGAAAGAAGAAAGTAAGAAAATATGTTTATTTGGTAAATGTCTTATGTACACACGAACTAGAACTCCTATCTGTAGTCTTAATAGTTCCGATGCTAGTTACAGATAATTAGATTCGATTTGATTGGTTCAAATTGCTGCATTATAATATGTATGTACACACAGAGCTTCTAATAATCCTATGGTGTTATGTCAGCTGGTAGCGATTGATATTGACTTTAAATAAATAATTCCAGTAGACCGTCCCTTCATGGAAGTTGGGATCAGAAATTAGGTGCGTTATTTTAGTAATTTTCCCTCGCTGTTAATTAGTCATTTGTTATTATTACATGAACGTTATCTAACAAACCAATATAGTAGGAGGATAAAATATTATGCATCAACTCCTAAACGTCCACTGTTTTAGGTATCCAACACTCCGATTAAAATTTATCCTGTCAGGAAATTTGCGGGTTCACCAATCTTAGCAGTATTTTTTTGTCGTTGATACCAGTACCTAAACTATGATGATTAAATGATATTATAATACCGATATATTGTTATTGACAAGTGTTTTAGAGGCAAGGCTAGGACTTGCTTTTTTAAATTGAAAAAGTCCAAATCTAACGACAACCCCTCAGAGATATGTCTGGGTAATGAAACTGGCGATGAACCTTTTCGCTAAGCATTTCTACTCTAAGTTTACTCTCTCGATTGGTTCACCTGCTGTAGCTCAAACATGACAAGTATCATCAACATGCATTAGGTAGAGTAGTATTTACGGAACGAGATGTCCTGAAAGCACTAAAAAAACTTTACATCTGCAAAGGTCTAGGGCCAGATGGTTTGCCGCCGGTATTTGTAAAGAAGTTTGCTAGTACTCTTTCTTTTCCACTTAAAATAATATTCAACCATTCGATTGCGGCATCACAGTTTCCGAATGAATGGAAATTGGCAAATTCGTACCGATTTTTAAGAAGAGAGAATCTAATGACGTGCAGAGCTACCATCCTATTTCACTCCTCTTAGTTTTCGATAAAGTCTTTTGAATTCCTGCTATGTCCTTTACTTACATCACACATTAATCCTCAGTTGGTACCTCAACAACATGGTTTCAGTGTTTGTAAATCAACGATTACTAATTTGGTCCACTACGTCAATGCAGTAAGTAAACTGATGGACTTTCGTGCCCAGATCGACTCAATTTACACTGATTTCAGCAGTGCGTTCGATAAGGTGGACCATAAAAACCTCAAAGAAGCTTGAAGAATTCGGCATATTTGGTCAGTTACTTCTTTGTTTTACATTGTATCTCACAGAAAGAAACAAAAAGTGGTGGCAAAGGGCTAGGAGTCACCAGTTTATTTCTCTACATCTGGAGTTCCCCAAGGTTTGCACCTGGGCTCATTTCTCTTTCTAATGTTCGTCAATGACATACTTATGTCAGTAAAACATAGCAATGCTCTATTTTCGCTGATGATTTGAAGATCTATAAAGAGATAAATTCCCTGAGCAGCACGAACCCCCTATGAACGTATAATTGTATCCACTTCCATTTCCTTCTTGTTCAGCCTTTTTCGGATGTATGTACATATTTGTGCTCATTTTAGCTCATTATATTTTAGCTCATTTTCGCTTTATTTTGTAACTTGTAACCAATTCAACTAACGGTATCTTACATGTCCTTTAATCGTTAAGTTCCAAGCTAGTGCTGTGTATTTCTGTAAGTGACTAATTCATAATACCAAACCCTGTAATTTATTTTTGTTTGTGTAGGTACGTATTAGGGAGTAAGTCGTTGAAGTACCATATCAATAAATAAATAAATAAATTTGGAATTTGGAAAGAAATTAATATTGACCTCTTTTCTGACTATCCAATTAGTCGGTAATCAACAAATCAATTCAGCTTATCACAGTGCACTGCTGGACATAAGTAGTCTCCCTGGCTGTGCCACGACACCCTGTTCTCCGCCTTCTGCATCCAGTCTGTCCCAGTCACCTTAGAAGACGAGTTTTGGAGCGGAGACCGCGTATCGGCAAGCGTAGTGGGGACGACGCCCCCCAGCTAAATGGACCGACTACCTTATTAGTGGGTAAATGTAAGTAAGTTTGAACTTTTGAAGTAAATAGGTACCTAACTACTGAGGAATATTTGGAAAAAAATATATAAATAGAAATACGACACCTTTTCTCATTAGATCCATAACTCTAATATATAAAACGGTTAATAAAACGACGATAATTAATAAGTCATAGAGAGACGATCGTGTTTAGTACATTACCTTCTTAAACAAATCCTTTTGACGGCTCATATCGAGTTTCTACCGGTGACTCTCTAATGAATACCTTCCAGTGCAGAGTGACAATGTGATAGTGCTAATAGCGTGATGGCTGCGTGATCCTTACGTGATACCTATGTACTTAGAAGTTGTGACTCAAGCATGCATCAGGGAAAATTGCTAATGACAAGCACTCCATGTATGTACTTAGTCAGAACCTAGTAGGTACAGTATCCCGCACGTCTTGAGCTGGTTGAGCTTGGTACGGAGTTTCAATAGAACACGAGGCATAGGTACAGTAGCGGTCAGAACTCCAAGCAACGCCATTACATAACCATCGCATCGTTACTCGTCGCACTTGAGACCTTCTTTTATCTAGGCATTTCACACACACATACACACCCGTATATTGCACTCTTTCATCACGAACCAAACAGAAAAAGTGCGGTATATGGTCATCATAGGCCTATCGCGGCTCGCAGTCTTTTTCTGATTATGCTAATGAGAAAAAGACAGCGAATATTTTAAACTAGTCACATAAAAGTTGAGGATAGATTTGAAACAAAATCAGAATGGTATGACGTTGTTGGTTGGTGAGCTTAGTTACGAACGTTTGTGTTATTGATATTAGAGGTGTTGAGTTTGAAGATTTTTATTAAAAATGCAAGCAAATATAAATATTGAAGCCAGGGCGAACAATGGGTGTAATATATCTGAAATATCCAATGAAACCGAATTTTGTATATGTTATTTTGTTGTTTTTGATTTAATTTATTCTATTAAGTGACGCTTCAAAATTTGTAATAATTTAAGGATTTCTTTTTTTTTTAGAGAGATACAGTAAGACGTTAGGTGAGGAGATTTGAGGAAGAGGGGAGTCTTAAAAGCCGTGTAAGAAGTGGTAGGCCGCCACTTATTAACCAGTCTCAGCGACGCTTTATGGTTGATGAATATGAAACGAATGGTTTCATATCTACTGTTTGCAATGTTTATCCAGTGGATGAAAACCAGTGAATTTTATTTGGTTCTACATAATTGTCCGATACATCGTGCCAGTATTGTTCGTGAGTGGTTTAATGAACATTCGGATGTTAAAGTTATTTCGTGGCCAACGCGATCCCCTGATTTATACCCTATAGAAATAAACCCTATAGAAAAAGATGAGAAGCGCGAGACGAAATATGTCTCGAACAGCTGAAGTCCCATTGCATGGAGTTGTGGGATAGTTTACGGAGCACAAATATTTGCAATTATTGTGGCCTCATGCGTTGACGTCTTCTTGACTGCATTGATAATAACGGAGGTCACACTAAATATTAATAAAAAAATATAATATTAAATGTTATCAGGGGAATTCAGAGGATACACTGGCCGTAATAGTAATAAGTTAGTGATCGTAAGATTGTAGGATTACCGTTTAGTTTCTATGTTCTTTACCTTGAGAATAAAAAAAGGTATAAATAAATAAAGAACTAACTATACCTATAAATAAATTAAGCCACAACCTCAATAAACCAAAAACATCCCATTTTAGTAGCAACCAAACATAATTTACGAACAAATTAGGTATTTTATTTTTTTCAAAGTTTAAGTTTTTTTAAGTTAAGCCGTTGGTCCCGGCTGTCATTCGTGTATCTTTGACAGTCGTTACGGGTCGTCAGAAGCCCGAAAGTCTGACAACCAGTCTTACCAAGGGGTATCGTATTACCCAGTAACTGGGTTGTGGAGGTCAGATAGGCAGTCGCTCCATGTAAAATACTGGTATTCAGCTGCATCCGGTTAGACTGGAAGCCGACCCCAACATAGTTGGGAAAAGGCTAGGCAGATGATGATGATTTTTTTCAAAGTTTGGAATATGTTTATGGTTTAAAGGTTGTTAATAACATCAATAAATGTTCCTATAAAAAATTGTGTTTTTTTTTTTAATTAAATTGCCTAGGCATTATAATTTGTATAACCCTCTATACCATAATGTCATTGTATTAACGAAACTCTATAAATAATTGAACTCTGACATGAAAACGAAAAAACAAAAAGAGTCGAAAGCTCGCACTGAGGTTCGAACCTTCTCCACACACAATAACAGCTACCCACTCGTGTGAATCTACCATCGCTGTTTATAATTATTATTTTCACTTCGAATTTTAGCATTGCTTTTAAATAGGCGCTATGGTCGATAATTTATTAAGAAAAAAACAAGTACAACTCCAGTTCTTTATTTAGTGTTGACCACACATGCATCTGACCAACCAACCACGCGCTTTCGTTGTTATACTGTGTGCGCGATACTGTCTGCATTAAAACATCACACACAGAGATAGGCGCAGATCTGACGTGCAGACTAAAATGATCATTCCGGTGGCAGTCCACTTAAGACCATTGATTGTAAGTGGTCCCTTCGAATGCAAAAGTCAACCTGTTTCCTTACAAAAACTACAAAGAGGTAGCCGAGGAATGGTTTTAAAAGTATTGGATCACGATGAGTGATCCAATCGGCACCGCTATTCTGTAATAAAACTCAACATCGATCTCATTTTTGTATTCGCAACAGACTGACTCTGATTGTGTTCACAGTGCGGCAACAGTGGAGTTTTAATTTGCTTATGACTTTTTACGGAATCGCCAGGCAGAAGATCCGTGTAAAGCATGTTTTCACTGAAATGATAATGTTACACAATGGCTCATTCACTAGCTTGCTAAGCATACTGCTTCAATATTATTGATTTTCTTCCGCAGTCAAGCGAACACAGCCCCAGATTGATTTGATAGTCAATTTCATGGAAAAAGCGAAAACGCAATACGATTGCCGCATTTTGGAACAACACATTACGCAAAATAAAAAATGCAAAATAAGACCAATATTTTAGAGGAATTTACCGCCGCTATTCCTATACAAAAAGCCCAGTTTAAAAGTCATTTGCAGAAGAGCTGAAAATCTAAAAAGAGGATGGTGATGCTCACGAAGTAAATATATCTACGTACGTACTGCTCACCCTCTTTATGTTATCCTTTATCATCGCCTTTACGACATTCACCAAGGGAGAGAAGGAGTTTCTCTATCATCATCGAAGTTAGTTTGAGGTTCTATTTTACTTCCGTCTGCATTATATTTTCACAGAAACTACGCTAAATTGAATAGTGTAAGTTCACAACATAACGACCAATCGGATTTACGGTCTGAAAAGTTTATGACCTTTGTATTCAATTTATGTTTCATGCTATAACTGGAAATGTGTGTGGTTTCAGCCTTCCTTTATCGGTTGCACTCAACAGTTGAAATAGCCTGGGAAAAATAAGAATGAATTGATAAATGTACAAGCACAGGGAAACGAACAGAACATCCCCTAAAACTGTGCATAACGGCACTCCCACAAAATATGTAGAAAATTACGCACATGAGATATTTCAGGTACTTGCGTACAGGCTGAGAGTTGCACAGAGAGCGATGGAGCTTTTCATGCTTCGCATAAGGCTAACAGACCGAGTTCCAAACGTTGAGATTCAAAGACGAACGAAGGTCTTTGATATCCAAAAACGTATTATGGAACTGGTGTTGGGCAGGACACCTGGCAAGGTGCAGCGATGACAGGTGGAGTATGGTTGTGACCGAGCGGCGAGATGGGTGGACAACATTGTTGCCATCGCGGGCAAAACCTGGATGAGGCCGGTATGAGCGGGGGGATTGGCACACCGAAAAGAGAGGCCTATGCCCAGCAGTGGGTGAAATCGGGCTGTAGATTATACTGATGACGATGAGGCATCACGCTCTGGAAGGGCAATGCGCCTGGGATGCCTCTGGTATTCTAGATCAGGAGATGTCCAGAAGCGGCGATAACCAGTTACCAACAGGCGGGCTCCCGGTTTGATCGCCAACCAATAACATACTAAAAACTTGTTGTCAATCAGACTTACGAATCGTCAATTAATGGCATTGAATTGTGCAAGACAAGATAACTATTCTTGTTCCCCTTGCACTTCACGAATTGTAAGGCACGCACGCCCATGCGCACTCCATCCACTAACGTCATTTTATTCAAAATAAAACGTAGAAACAAAGGCTAACAATGCCAACTTTTAAATTTAGTGAAATGGAGGCATGTGCCAACAGCCACCACTTTCCTACGCTATAAATTATTCAATCGCGTACGTAATATCAACAATACTTCGACCTCGAGCGGCGCACGCGTCGCACGAAGCACATGCCAAAGAAAATGTGCACATATCACGTGCGGATTAGATTGTATGTTAAGTCAGGGAAGTTAATTGTTTAGCAAATTGACTACCAATTTAAATTGTCCTTATATTCAAATCTCAACTGTCATTATTTGGCAGTTACTATGAAATTCAGTGAGTTACGTGCCGATATGGTTAACTTACGCAATACTGTAGCAGTATGTAGGTCAAATAAGTTCGCATCAAAAGTGAACACTCGTCGTGGCGTAAACAACGCATCGCTGTCCAGTTTCGAGTCAGCGAAATTGGACTCGTTACCAGCCGCTGTCTCTGCGATGCAATACCGCGCCCCGTAGATCCTGCCTCTACCGCAGTAGAAGCGACCTCACAAGTTAGCACGTTAACACCTCGCCGTGCTTACTCAGCAGCCTCAGCACAACCTCCCATGTAAAAGCAGCAGCCAAAGAAGAAAGTTTTTGCTAATAGTGTAAAATCAACCGCGGGAGCATCTAAGAGCCGCAATGTCTTGTCCCAGTATCTTGTCCCCAGCTCCTAAGAACGGGCAGCCAGACAAGGACGGCTTTGTGACGGTGGAGTTGAAGCGGAGGAAGCCCGCTTGCCGTAATCGATGTGGTGCTCTGGCGGGACCGTTACTACGCAGCAACGATCCTGCCAGAGCAGTACCTGCTACACCGTCGACGCAGCTGAGATAAATGGATTATTATTTAAAGTGTCTTTGACATATCTCGGGATCCTGGGGTCCCGGACCTGTGGAAGGCGCGTACGAGGGGCTGAAGCCAACTCGCAGAAGCCCGTTAGACGCTTTTGTTTAAATGAGGCACCAACCGACGATTATGACGCTCTATATGCAAGTGCACCCTAGGACAACCCCCGGTTGGTGTAGCACTATTGCAGGATATGGAAACAACGATACTGGAATATGTGTTTGGATGGCTAAAGTAAACTGGTTAAGTACCTAGAACTATGAAAGGACTATGTCCCCTGCCTGATCAATGTTTTATAAATACATGGATAAAATGGCTGCGGGTGACTTGCATACTCAATAATGGGCCCCCGAAAACGGTCGCTAGCACATAGTGTCGTATTGACAAGGGGACATGTCCTGAGGTGCTTATGAGGAGTGGAGAGGTATTCCACGGCTATCAGGACAATCCTGGAAGTACGGTCAAGATCCCTACCAGCATCTTACTGGAATACTTCCTTCCTCCGAGCACGTTTGCTCTTGCGAATCTCCACTCAAGCCGGAGAAAGAGGTGGGAGCTCTGTTCCTCGTCAGTGTTCACTCCAGTCGGTCAATAAAGGCAAGACAGAGAAGAGTAACAAGACTTCGTCCGGGAGATAGGGTCCGTGGGGTCACTATACTGCCTAACAGCTCTCCGCATGCTGCCCTGCGGGTTTCTGTATCTCTTTTGGTCTGGTTCCTCGTTAGGATGTGGAGCAAGATCTGTTCCAGCAAAGTAAACTCTAGTAAAGTCCATTGGCACAGACCTAGAGTTCGGAGCGCGCAAGCCCCACCATGACGACGTCAACGTAGAGATACGGCGGTGGGTATTATTATTATTATAACACGGCAAATTGACGTAAGGCGTCAATTTGTTAAACAATTAATTTCCCTGAAAATAGTAATAAGTAGAAAAAGCTGTCATAGGTACGGGTTTCGTAACTCGTACTTTTGACAGCTTTTTCTTTTCGAAATTTTTAATTTTGTCATCGTCGACAAAATTATTGTAAATAAAATGTTTACTTATCTCGTATCATCACTGATTTAGAAAAGCCAGAATATAGCGAGATTTCGGTGATAATTTGCCACCTAATTATGCCCCAATTTCTTCTAAATATTTACATAGTTTGAAGCCGTTATTCAGGCACATCTATTTGGACTGATTTGGAGCCAAGTATGTATTTGCCTACGTAAGTAGTTCCAAAGTATAGAGCTATAAATAGAGAGAAAGAGGGCATTGCCTATATGAGAAAGAGAGTACCTACTTATAGTTTGCCAAACAAGCGCGATTTCTTTGAGGGCCAAGAACTCCACAACCTCATTCCACCGGCTCCCTTCTACCATCGGACATCTAGACGCACTCCAAGTTACGATCCCTGCCTAGTTGCTATTCCACCAATTCGCACTAAGCGTTTCCAAATGTCTTTTGTGATGCGCACAGCAAAGGAGTGGAACTCTCTACCTACGTCTGTGCTTCCGAACGCATATAACCCTGATATCGTCAACGTGAGGGTGACGTTTCTCAACAGGTTTCTCCTGGGTAAGCTCGATCCATCGTCGACTTTGTCACTGTCACCTATGACCTAGAAAGAGTCATGAGCAAATCCATCTCAAATAAAGATAGCCCCTATAAGCTGGAAATTCCTTTATATCTACCTGTTTCGTAACCCAAGGTAAGTGAGATGATCAACCTAAGGAGGTAGGTACCTACTTTTAGATTATAAAATAATCTAAAAATAAATAAAAAGAAAAAAATAATCTAAAAAGTACCTTTACTTTTTAGATTATTTTCCTGTTTTACGTATACAAATAATGATAGGAAAATGAAAATTGTTTACTAAGGACAACACATCATGGCCTTTATGTTTAGCCCATTTACTGCAGGGGCACTAAATATGAGTTCGTCAAGAAGTTCTATGAATGCTTCTTAATTATTGACATCATCGTTTTTAAAAACAAACGACAGACTTATTTCGTATGTTATAAATAGGTATTGTTGAATACATACGTAGATAACTCGGCAATCAGTACATATTGTTACACTTTTGCGTAAGGGAGTCCAATCAGTTGTAAGTTTCCATTGCATGTCAATTTCAACAAACAGTGCAATACTTAATCACCCTAAATTAAAATTACCCGCTACATTTTTTGTATCCCGATAACCTCTAACTATTCCAATACGTATTCTCATTTTTCCTTGTATTTCGGACTTCCTTTACATCTGTAACTTTTAGAGTTAACGTCAGATCAACAAAAAAAGGGAGTTAACCAACTGTATGTAGGTTTCAAATATTCAAGAGCGTTGACATATTTACAACTAGCTGTGCCCGCGACTTCGTTCGTGTGGAAGTCGTAAGATACACAATAAACTAAAATAACAGCCACATTTTAATAAAACTCCCTCGTCCCCCGACCCGCCGCGTTGCAGCTCTATTACTCCGTTTTCGCTTAGCGTTCTTTCTGACTTTTTTTCTTTTACTCGCCTCGGGCTACCAAATGCAAAAAGTATTTTTCAAATCTGACTGGTAGTTTCAGAGTTATTATTTTTGTTTACAATTTCATACGTTTTTATTTTTTGCGCGGAACCCTAATTATTTTTCTAAGATAAAAGTAGCAGTTACTCCATATAATATCAACTATCTGCCTGTGAAAGTCCCGCCAAAATGGGTCCACCCGTTTTGGGGATTTGCTGGAACTAACCGACCGACAGACAAAAATTCTAAAAATAGTTTTTTTTTTTAATTTTGTCAGTCAATGTTTTACAATATTCTGTATATGTTAACTATACAGAGTGTAAGGGACAGCCCTCCGCAGACTGATGGGGTGAATTCAGGATATCATAGTAAGATGACCGGTACATGAAATTATTTCAGGAACGTTATGGGAATCCAATAAACCTAACTTGCTTTATTACCTCACACGCAATTTATCGTTACCGGTGCAAAACGCGCGTAGCGAACGGCAGAGCAGCAAGCCTTCGGCCGCCGAGTATTTCAACATCCATTGCTGATTTTTTTTTTATTTTAGCTGTTTTATTTACATAAATGGAGTGCTGCGAACAGATAATGTAAATTTACATTGAAATAAAGGAATAGTAACTGATAAAACGATTAAAAAAATTAAAATTTTCCTGAGAATATTTCGGGTGGAATATGATAAGGAGCTGAATGCACCCTGTTAGTTTGCGGAGTTAGTTTGAGGAACAAATTTGTAATTCTAATTTTTTAAATTTTTTATTTGAAATAGGTTTGCTTGACTCTAGTCTAGGTCAGAGATGACAGAGACAAAAACGACGATGGAGCGAGCTTACCTTATAGAAGCCTTTTCACACTAACTTTAAAGAGATCGGGGTTGTATGCGTTCGGAAACACAGACGCTGGCAGAGACTTCCACTCCTTTGCTGTGCGCATCACAAAAAAACATTTGGAAACGCTTAGTGCTATAATCACGATTTATTTCAAACCCTATCCTGTCCTATCCTAATTAACGTAAATGTCCGACATACCCATGGATATTTTGATGTGAAAATTTCTCTAGGCGCGTTGAGCGCTTTTTGATAGGGGAAAATCTTACGGGTTCGCGACATGCGACATGCTAATGTGACGTGTTGCGCCAGACTGGCAACGCGCAGCAGTCTGTTTTTCTACATGTTAATGTTTTAAGTTTTCACTTCTGTTTAATTAAGGCTTCATGGAAAAAAAAGGTTAAAGGATTGGCGGGGGGAGAGGGACAGACGGCAGTTTTTGACCCGCCTCGAATCGATCTAGATTTTTTTTTGTTGGAGTTTTTTTTTAGTTAGTAGTTTCTTGACAGGCCTGTTGGTCTAGTGGTTAGTGACCCTGACTGCAAAGCCGGAGGTCGTGGGTTCGATTCCCACCCAGGACAAACTTTGTGTGATGAGCATATTGTTTGTTCTGTGTCTGGGTGTAATTTATCTATAATATGTATGTATTTATAAATTATATAAGTATGTATATCAGTTGTCTGGTTACCATAACACAAGCTCTGCTTAGCTTGGGATCAGATGGCCGTGTGTGAGTTGTCCCAAGATATTTATTTATTTTATTATTTAGTCAAAAAAAATACTCCATCTATTCACGAATAAATTAAAAAAAAAACTATTAATATGTAAATGTTATTACAGTGTAAGCGAATATTTATTAAACAATAAATCCCTAAAACTCAAGTAAAATACACAATGTTTTTTTTTTTTTAGAAAAAGTTAGATTAAGATAAACGATAAGTCCTCATCCTTCCCTACTATCTTTATTTTGCTATGTCTGACAGCAAATAAATTATTGAGTAAGTATTGAGATTAGAATTGAGACTCGGTACTGACTGGCTGAAAATAAGCACCTTTATACCTATTCCCTGCGGCCTACAATGAGCCTTTACGCTCATTAGTTTCAGAAATAATATATGGGTTTCGAGAACGTTTAATAAAGTAAAGCAAGGCCGCGGATCGATCGACCGCACTTACGAGTATCTCACATTCATCACAGATAATAATATATTGAATTCACAATGCGGCACAGTCGTCCTCTATTTAAACTTGAGTCTTTATTTAGTACTGATTATGTTCAGTATTTTTCCATAAAAAGTTTTTGGCAAATCTAAATATTAAAATGAGGAATTTAGTGACGCGTTCCTAAATAGTCTCTTAGGCAGCTGGTGCCTATTTCAACAATCTTATCACCTTCCTGTTATTTTCGAGTGGATGATGACGTCAACTTCTAATCTATCCAGAGGAGTCTCGATTGTTAGTTTTGAGATAACCCCTGGTTTCTATTTCAATTAATCCATACACAACATCACGCTAGGAATCCCTGAGGTTAGGCAGAGGTGTACCTATAGTACCTACACCTACATTTCGCCAGTTATATTTAAATCCCATATAGGGGGCGTGCCTATTGCCATCAACCGGGCACAAATCCAGACTCCAGGCTGCTAGTGAGAAATTACTGATAGAAAAACTCAGTAACACTGCCCGACCTGGGAATCGAACCCAGGACCTCATGGTCAGCAGTACCGCTTGCAACCACTAGACCAACAAGGCAGTCAATTAAACCGCTGTCGCAACAGCCAACATGAGATTTATTCATATACCCTATCGATTTGAATGACTTTGAGGCTAATTCTAACTTACAAAGTGCTTCACTCATTTCTTGTTTATACAGCTCACTATTCATCTTAATATTTATTAAACTAAGCAGTACATAATTTATTAACAGATTATTAACATAAAATATATAATATGCTAACTTAGCTAAAAGTATTAAAAAACTATAGTTGGCGTCGAAAAATTCCTCCGCATCGCTTTCGATTGGTAATGAACCCACCGAAGAGACTGGCGGCTTTCAGTATAGTACAAAGTAGTCTGTGCTGGCAGCATTGCCACGTTGTATGGTAATGCCTCTCGCCAATGTAAAAGCCAGCCCTTGGGTCACGGGAAGTTTTTATTTCTTATTTAAATTTAATTGCATGCTGCAGCGGCTGACGTCATCACGTCAATGCCGGCTGCGGCTGTCGCTGAAAACCAGCGCTGGAGCTCTGTCTCGCATATGGTCGCAGGATTATGCTAAGCGATGGCCGTTTTGCGTGGATGTGACGCATATTTTCCCCCAACTTGTTACTTTTTGTTTGTGTTCTTTCTTTGCGTCATGTTTACCGCAAATAAACGTACCTATTTTCTTTCTTTTTTCTTTCTAAGTGTCAACCAGCCGTTTCGAAGTTGTATTGATATTTCTAATATAATTATAATTATGTAAATACCTACATTTTTGTTACGGTCGTGAATTATATTTAAATCAACATATACCTAACCTGGCACTGAGCAGCCAATTGTAAAAAACTAGAATTTGATCTGCCTTTCAGAAGCAGGCTATAAAGTTAACAACCAGTGATTATTGTCTTCTTTACTTTTTAAGATGCCCCGAACTTTTCCTCCATAAAGTACTGCGATGTGAGCGAAGCCATTCACGCCAGCTTCCGCTCCAATCAATTAATTCATTACACTCCTACTTTTATCCATAGTCTCCATTCTTTGTGTCGGTACACGCTATACGAAAATAGCTGATGCTGTGACGAAGATTGACCTGCCTCTGATCAAGGGTGCGTCTACAAACATAGCCTATAAGGTATCGATGGAGAGTGGTGGATGTACTTTATTGTAGAGATCGTCAAATGTAAAATTACGCATACACATTTCAAATCTTTGAATAGAAATTTTAGTGGAGGGCGTGTAATTTAAAATTAATCGATCTCTAGCACTATTTATATTCAGCCATAAAGCCGATTAAATGTTGCAAAATTTATACCTATTCGAATAATTATTATGTTACCTAGCTGCGTGCGCCCCGCGGTTTCAACCGCCTAAGTCTCGATCCAGTGGGAATATCAGGATTCAAAGTATTCAAAGTATCCAATGTTAGGATATAGGATACTTTTAATCCTGATATTCCCATTCAGCACCTAATTGCGTAACACACTATCAATCACAATCTAAATGATTTTGAAGCATATTTGCTAATCAATTGCTCCTTATGTTCGAAAATTTTGTGTCCTCAACAACGTAAATAACGCAATGAATGTTGTTGAACTGTCAAAATGAAACCGATTCCTATTGTGTGTTACGGAAGTGCCTCGCGGGTCATGGTCTAGCCATGTGCCAAATTTCATCCAAATCCGTTCAGCCGAGTGAAAGCGTAACAAACAAACTCACTTTTGTATTTATAATAGTTAAGATTAATTAAAATTCTAACTATAGCTCATGGACAAAACATAACCCCTGTATCAAGAGGTGTGAGCAGTAGGTATCTACTCTCTAGATACTATTTACGTCAATGGCCTCTGAAACGGTTTAATTAGGTAAAGCCGGATGTTATCAGGTTCACAAGTTATTGATAATTTGTAATTGGTTTACATTTCTCATTTTTGGTTTGAACCAAACGTTAAGCGCGGGCGGTTTGTAGGTACCTAATCTAAACAGAGCGATGTACGGCTTCAGCGGCGATCGAACCCAACCCATAATAATATGAAATTGTGGCGACGATAGTCTGCTTTATCTATATAGATAGAAGGTTATTTGTAAGTCTGGAAATCTATTGAGGTCAATGATTGAAAATACTTGCTTGCTAAAAATAACTGGGTACAGCGAATAGATAATAGGTAGATAAATGTACCTATGTATTTCATAGATGTTAACTTTTTCTTGGCGTGATTAGTACCTACCTACGTAGTTTAATATGAATTTCAGTTTCAAACCCGCTAACCGCTAGTTAATTAAAGGTACATTTGTATTCGATTAGGTAAGTTTAATGAAAGCAAGTCATAAGATTTATTACGTTCTAAGTAGTTCATACAAATGCACTAGAACACTTATTATATAATGCATTTATGTAGCTGCATTCACAGCTATTTGCAGACAATAAGACAAATAAATGGACATAGTCATTTCTGACCATTTTAAACGATCTTCCAATATATGTATTATAATTATGTCGCAGTAAGGTATACAGGGTGTAAGTGACAGCCCTCCGCAGACTGATGGGGTGAATTCAGTATATCATATTAAGATGACCGGTACATGACATTTTTTCAGTCACGTTATGGGAATCCTATAAACTTGATTTGTTTTATTTCCTCACATGCAATGTATCGTTACCGTGGCAAAACGCGCGTAGCGAACGACAGCGCAGCGAGCCTTCGGCCGCCGAGTATTTTAACATCCATTGCTGATTTTCTTTTATTTTAGCTGTTTTGTTTACATAAAACGAGTGCTGCGTACACAGAATTTAAATTTACATTGAAATAAAGGAATAGTAGGTAATTGAAAATACGATAAAAAAATTAAAATTTTCCTGAGAATATTTCCGGTGGAATACGATTTAAAATAAGGAGCTGAATGCACCCTGTTAGTTTGCGGAGGGCTGTCCCTTACACCCTGTATACTTATATCCCTAGGGATAACTGTCGGAGTGCCCTAATTTTGTTACTGCGACCAATATCGATGTAGCGCTCGCCGGCCGCGGCCACGGCACCGCTCGCTTCGCTCGCTCGGTTCGCGCGCAGTTGCTCACAGTTCTAACCTAACCTATTTGGTCGGAGTGCCCTAATAGTTATATTACTAGATCGTGCTTGTATCATAGTTATATTCCTAGTAAGATAGTTATGAACCGCTTTCATATATTACGGTATATAGCTATATCCCTAAGGATATAACTAGATATATCACGGCTACAACCATCTTACTGCGACATATTATACCTGCATTAACATAGTGACATTATTAAGTAGTATTTTGTGTTGGATCATTCGATTCCCTTCAAATGATGAGCGGGATGGTGCTGATGCACGCGTCATATTCGTGAACGGGCGCCGTCAGTTGAGACTGGTCATCTCTTAACTGCGAGGGCTTACCTCTTATCTTATTTTTCGAATTATTTTATACAGTTTTTTTTTACATTGTTCTCACATATAGAAGCAACAATAATAATGTACCCAGGATTTTGTAATATCTTGATTTAAAAGTGTCCGTGGTGTTTATTGCCCGTTCTTCTCCATAGAGATCTACGTTTTGGAATGGGCAAGTCCGCAAGTAGCTTCCAATTTCTGACTAACTGACCGACTCTTTGACAATTAAAAAGTGTCTGTACCTAAATGGTTTAATGATGCTTTGAGTTGAGGTTTGAGTTTGAGTTGACCCATTAGATGTACCTACCTAATTCTGAAAACAAAACAGATAATAAATATTGACCTTTAGAAGACTGAGATCTCATTTGAAAGTAAATTTTGCTTTGAATAGATACCCCATTTTACTTTTTGATTTAATGCTCACATCGTGTTTAGACAACGTGATCATTGGAATCAGAAACAACAGCACGAAACACGTGCTATCGTAGTTTTTCACTTACCTACATAGGTTGTACTATATGTACATCGGTACCTACTTCGTTTTTCTCGATGGAAGACCTACTCATTTCTGAAAAGACCTTCCCAAGTCTGGAATTCTTTTTAGGCCGCCAGCTGCCGTCGGTCGGTCGCCATGACAGTTCCTAGATTTTCTGCAAAAGTTAAAAGTGCCGTGAAAGAGTGCAGGCAGCGTAGAGAATCTTCTCTCTACTACAAGAAAAAAACAATGATCAATGATTCAATTCGGACGAATGGACTGTCTCCGTTGGTGGTAGTTAGAATTAGGTACTTACCTTTAGTAAAGATTTCGCCTCGAGTTAATATCATAACTGCTTTTGCAGTTTTTACAGACGTTTCAGGCAGCATTGAAAAGAAGGGTAAGGTAAGTTCATCAACGAAAGTTGCCTAATTATTAGGCAAGATATAAAACAAAACGGAACTTATTAAAGTATAATTTTTTTTGCAATTTTTTTTTATTTGAGATAGGTTTGCTCTTGACTCTAGTCTAGGTCAGAGATGACAGAGACAAAGTCGACGATGGAGCGAGCTTACCCAAAAGAAGCCTGTTCACTCTCACTTTGAAGAGATCGGGGTTGTATGCGTTCGGAAACACAGACGCAGGCAGAGAGTTCCACTCCTTTGCTGTGCGCATCACAAAAGACATTTGGAAACGCTTAGTGCGAATTGTGGAATAGCAACTAGGTAAGGATGGTAACCTGCAGTGCGTCTAGATGTCCGCTGATAGAAGGGGGCCGGCGGAATGAGCAATTTCATCAAATACGGGAAAGCAGTTTGTCGAATAATTTTGTACTTACCAATTTTGATGATAAATAAAACTGACAGTGTAGGTAAGTGGACTTTCGTTCCTGACTGTACACTTTTCATAATGTTGCCATCTAATGCAAGTGTGGGCAGACGGAAAACATTACCGGCCCATACATTATCAGTCATGTCACGCATTTTACATAGATAAGTCATAGATTTTCAGATTGAGTCACATTAATTCGATTAGGTTTTTTCCCCAACACTTAAATGGTAAACAATAGATAGCTCGTAGATACATGTCAATTATTCCTATTGGAAACCACAAGGGAAAGCATATATTTGGCTTTTTCTAAATATTGGATCGTAGTAACGATGGTAGGTTTGTTCATCCTTGTCGTGCCTCGACAGACGAATGTTTGTTTGCTTTCCTGTAACCGGCCTTGTAATACTTAGTTGTATTTCAAGTGTTTGATACTTGTTAGTGGAACAAACTTACTATGTGGCATTCAAAGACTTGGATGATAAATTGTTTATACTTAATTGTAGTAAATAATGCAGATATACCTATAAATTTCGATTTCGAAACATGTTATAAATATTTTTTGAAGCAAATGAAATGAAAAATAATTTTATTTGTGAAATTTATTTTACTGTTAAAGAATACAAAGAAAAAAACACCAAAATAAATATTTTCTTATTTAATTTAAATAAAGCATAAATTAATTTAAATACATGTTTACGTAATATAATTCGCAGATCATAATGAAAGCAAAGTGCCAGCACTTAGAAATGTATACATAGAAAATACCTCAATTTGTTTTGCTTGGCGTATTACATACGCTGTCATTACGGCATGAAAAACAAATTGATGGAATATGATTATCACAATCATAGGTACAGTACCACATAACTTAGGTGTAGCATAAATTTGCATTCATTCATTTCAATTTTACGAATGTGTTTGGTTATATGCAGAGATCAGATATTCGGATGCATATTTACCTAAAGTTGAGGTGTTGGCTAATATGGAATGCACTTTTTTATTGATCGTAAAAATTTCGTGATTCTGGAATTGATAAATTTAGTACTTTTTGACTATAGAATCGACACACACTACCCTTCCTCTTACACCCTACATACACATATAATATATTTGCATCGGGGGTTAAAAATGAATTTCAAGCATGAGAATAGTTGTGATCCTGGTGACTCGGTGTTTTTTAAATAAATAATACTACATGTCTACTGTAAGAAGTCGTTTCTATACCATGTATCCGATAAGTTGTGCATTCCCGGATTTTCTGGAATCCTGGGATTTATATTTTTTTAAAAATTAAGAAGCCGCTTCCATAATCTCTCAGCGAAAATTTTACTTTAGGTAAATATGCATCCGATTATCCGATCACGAGTTAGGTATATGACTTTCCAAGTTATTGCGTTAGCGTAAAGGTCATTTTCGCCTAAAGCAGTAATAAAGATTGGTGATTTTAAAGGCTCACTCGGTTCGAATGGTGATCGGTTTTACGAATTTTGCCGATGCTACATCTAACTTGTGTCGTACTGTAATCAGCTTCTGCTATGGCCACTAAAAGCAGAAATGGCTGTTAAAAAATCCTTTTGGATGGTATTTGCAGAAATACAATGATGACAAATAGCCACACGTAGATATATTTTTTTCTGGTATGGAATTTTATGAGGGTCAAAATCTGACAAGAAACTACAATCAAACTTAAGACAAGCTAAAATAAAATCTGCCTTTGGTGCAAAGCTACCAAAGGCAGATTTTATTTTTTAAAGGTAAAAATTACATGATGGGTCAGATACCTATACGTTGATATTTGGTTTTTTAAATTTGCAATTTAACAACTTGTTTACGATACGTTTCATACAATATCGAAGATGGTCGTCAAAAGAACGAACATCGCACTGCGCCGCATGTAGTGCTTTTGACTTTGGCACAGAGATGGACTTGGTCCTAGATTAGTATCTTCTAGTAGTTTTCATACTGTGAGCAGTAAAAACAATCTAAAGTCTAAGTTGGTTCGAGACATTCATCTGGTACATTAAAAAGTAGTGTCATACAATCTGTTAGAAGGTAACTGTTTTACTTTTATTTTTACGACCCCCCAAGATACAGGCAAATTCCTAGTTTGGGGGTCATCGTCTAACCTGTTCATGTACAACCTGATTATTAATACATAAATTTGAAATTTGTTTGTTCACATTGATAACGAGCGGAATTTAATTAGTCAAGTTAATGTACTTTTTATATTATTAGCATTGGTTTAATAACCAAAATTGGCATCGTTTTAATAAACAAAGTATTGTTATTGGATAACTTATTTATTCAAATGTTGCAAAAATAAACTAAGTTCACTCGTGTTATCAATTTACAACAGGGCGCTGTTCAAATTGGGACGTATTTATAAATAAAATTGCTGTGTGACAGTCAAAACTAATTAACGTTACTATTAATGTAAACATGCGTTATACTAATATTTTAATTCCTTTAAAAAGAAACTGCGATAATAATTTTTGACAAATATTTCATTTTATGACTACATCACATCATTTTGTTGCCAGTTCCAAAAATGAGATCAGCATTTTAAAAGACCTAAACAACTTACTCTTATGAGTTACATAAATAAATCTATAGTATCGGTTTATTTTAAACCTAATTTTAGTGGAAAAGTCCGGTATTAGTCACGAACGAGTTCATGATACATAAGCATAATAGACTCAGTAGTTAAAAAACCCCCGCTTCGCCTTCCTCTTTAAGTCTAGTGGTCGCAAGCGGTACTGCTGAGCATGAGGTCCTGGGTTTGATTCCCAGGTCGAGCAGTGTTATTGGGTTTTCCATCATGTATTCGTTCGTGACTAACACCACTGCCTAACCCTTTGGGGAAATAAGGCGTGATGTTATGTAGTTTAAAAAAGTCACCTCGGTTAAATAGGATACAGATACATATCTACTCTTAAATATTAACACTGTCTTGACGGCATTAATTTATAATCCCTAACGAGATTAGTCCGAGATTTTAATCAAACATGACTCACTATTATAGTCAGACTTGAATATTATGTATGTACTTTATTTCCATTTCATTCATTCATTCATTCTAGCGTTCTTATTTATTATTATTATTGCTAGCCATTACGTTCCCGTTGCTAGGCAAAAGGCCTCCGTCTCGCTTCTCAATACATTTCTTCTGGTGGTCATTAGCTGGTGATGTAAGCCAATACTTCTAGTTAGCGTGTCGTTTGGCTTTGAGTTTGGCACCATCAGAAATCCTGTCGGTAGGAGGCAATCTCGTCTCTCCACCTTCGCATTCGTTCTACATGTCCCAAATAAATATATCTTGTAACATACTCAATGCTTGCATCTGCGAGTCATTGGTCGCAGTCAAATCGACGGTTACGTACTTAGCTGCCTGAAGGATTCTCAGACAGGACGCGTTCTCGGGGGGAAGTTTGTGACAGACTTGTGTGAAGGTAGCCTTAGCACAGTCGTAGTGGAAGACCAGAGGATCCAGGATGTCTGTTAAGTCCGCTTGGGTGAGTAAGCAGCAGAGGTGGGCTAGAGTTACACATAGCTGGAACAAAAAAACCACAATGTTACTTATAATCAAATATATGACGTTCAGCTCTTAACCGAAGCGGATTTAAGCGGTCAGAAGACGAGTGGCATAGATCAAAAGATATAGATATTCTGGGTCCTTCAGACCTTCTTGTTCTCACGTGTATAAAGAGAAAATTAGTTCATGCAGTAGTAAAAGATTAGCCAGTCAGCAGGATGGAATTGCGGCTGACAGCCTTGGAACCGCCAGATGAATGTTTAGATAATATCGTCAGATAAAGAATCGAGAACGCTATAAAACATGTCGAACGACACCGGTGAGAGATCATGTTTGACAAGTCCTAAAAGTCCCATAAAAAAAACAAATGAGCGTCAAAATTTATTATTTCCAAGTTCTGTCAAAAACCTCACCTGTTCAATAAGATTATCTTTATGCTTATATTCATTAAAGTCATCAACATCAGCCGCATTCTCCATGGCAGCCAGTACCCCCCTCCACACTAACGCGTAATGTTCGGCGTAGTGCGTACGCGCAGACGGCGCGCGCAACGCCGTCGCCGCGTTGATACGAACCTTTAGGTTCTTGCACTCTTTGGTTAGAGTACAGAGGCTGGAGTAAACTTGGTTCTGGGGAGGAATTATTGGAATAAGACGAAAAAGAACACATAAAATCACGCCTTTTTCTCATGAGAGTAGGCAGAAACTACAGAACTTCATAGATTTGGTCATAAAACCACGAAGAATTATTATACATAATCAGCCTCTAAAAAGTTCCCACTACTGGAGTTCAGGCCTCTTACCAGTGAGAGGGAATGGGCCGTTATCTACCAAGCGAGCTCAATGCGTGTTCGTGGATATACTAAATTATTGGCCTAAAACTTGAAACTGAAAATGCAGTCGAGATCATTGACCAGTAGCAAAAATTTTAAAAAACGTTTCTCCTTTATTGGATATGCAATTCCTGCGCACACGATCGCACAAAACTTTACTTTTACCATCGCTTCCTTGCTTTTTAGACCCCGAAGATTGACAACAAAGGCATTCGTCACTTAACCTCCTTGAATATCTTACCTGCCATCCATTAAAACAAGTGAACAACTGCTCATTCTTCATAGCATTGCCCATCGCGTAGCAAGCATTCCACCGCACCTTCATATTGTTCACCTTACACGCGCAATCCAAAAGTTTCCCTATTGCCGTCTCGCATAACGTCTTCAATTGCGTGTTCCTGAGAAGATTCTCGTTCTTTATCAAGCGTAGCAGATTTCCGAGGCCGCGTGTTGCACTCATTTTTACCTATTTAGCAAAATATTTATGGTTATGGGACTTAAACATAACTGGCGAAATGTGGGTGTATTATAGGTACACCTCTGCCTAACCCTTCGGGGAAACAAGGCGTGATGTTATGTTATGTTTATTCGATAGTTGTCAAATTACCGATGCTTTATATTATAAAAATAGCTGTCACCCGCGATTTCGTCAGCGATCCAGGTGAAAAGTAGCCTTTGTCCTATCCCATGTGCCAAATTTCATCAAAATCCGTTCAGCCGTTTTAGCGTGAAAGCGACAAATAAACAAACTCAATTTCGCATTTAAAGTATTGGTTAGGATACTGACATAAAGCTTGTGTCAGTAAGTAAATGCAAACGAATTTGCTGATGGCATAAAAATATATTTAATTATATTCTAAATAAAAATAAAACACCTCAACTGCTAATTCCACCAGCTTCAAGGTTAAACCGTACTTGGTCGTAACAGACATTGAACTTGCAGTTCTTAACACCTTCGTGTGGAAAATGTTGAAAACTACACTCATTATGTTCTTTGTCGTGTGTCATTGTTTAGTTTGAAATTGAAAAAATTATATAAACAAAACACGAAGAGAGCCGAATTGTTCTAATGGTGGGTACACATAATGTTAAACGAAACATGAAATTTAACACTACAATGCAACATTGTAACCTCAGGCGAGTTTGTATCAACGTGTGTTACATGTCATGTTGCATTGCATGTATTTGGACGGTATGTTCGTTTCAACGTAAGTTACATTTCATGTAACGTTTCATATGTGTGTACCCATCATAAAAATATTGGCAAAAAAAAATATTATATGATAAACTAAACCGAACCTCTGGATTTGCATTAGTTCTTTTTATCAAGGTCCAAAAATACCTCAACCCTGATAAGAAAACTTGTCTAAACATATCAATATTCAATCAGATTAGATTAAACTATATTACTTAACCTCTACATCTACATTTGTGCTTGTTTTAGTTAAAACATCCTGTATGGATAACGGTCCAGTTAAACTTTCCATTGACATAGAGATAAGGAATGCTTTAACATAAGTGCAAGTCATAAGCTGATAGCGTATGTCCACGTGCGACGAGCTAGGGACCTCGTGGTGGTTTAGTGACCCGTGCCCGTGGTGCGATTAGCTTTCTAGATTTCCATAATAAATGTATTTTTAGAATTTGTTACTAGAGGGTGAAGTTAGTATCGGATAAGGGTCAGCGCAGACGACTATTTATTATTATCAACTGAAAGTCGATTTTATTTACCACTAGCTGTAGCCCGCAGCTTCGCCCGCGTGGATGTCAATACTATTAGATACTACAGTCCCCCGCAGCTTTGCCCGCGATATTATTGTTTTACGACCAACTCTATATTGTCTAATAAAACAAAAACATGCCAAGTATATATGAAACTTGTATACTACTTGTATTAATGAAAGATCATAGAATTGACGTAAACGTATTAACACGTTGAACGCCCAAAAAAAAATACGCCTTCGCCCTATGGGCCATGGCAGACACCGTATGGCTGACAATGAGCCGGGTCCATCGGGCCGCGGCAGACACGGTTTGACTGCCAGTACGATCTGCGTTAAAATGTCTTTACTGGGCTGGCAGACATAAATAAGTTTGTGAACGCTATTCGCAGTGACCCGCGGGGCGCTGTAGAACAAACCTCGCGCCTTAGCGCGGCAAAAATCTTACAAGTCTTTGAGATATTTGGGACCTGACGGACCCGACACATTTTTTCTCTGACATTTCTGGTTTAACATTTATACGGATGACTTTTAGTTAAATAAATTGTGTCATACAGTTATGATTTTAATTATTTACATCATTGGGGTATAAAATTAAGCATGCCAAATATTAGAAAAATACCTTTATTATAAAATAAAAAATACAGTACTCTACGCTATGACTTAAAATTGGAGATCAAACAAATTAAATGACTTCTTTCTTAATTATACATAATAAAAATGAAAAAAAAAACAATCAAAACACATGGACGGCTTATAAGGGCAGGTTTCACAAAATATACTGACTTTCTTGGTTTTATTTCTAGCATATTGTCGGCCCATGAAATAGACATAAGTTCTAAACTTTATGTAATCTATTAAAACAATCAAAACACATGAACGGCTTACAAGGGCAGGTTTCACAAAATGTGTTGACTTTCTTGGTTTTATTTCTAGCATATTGTCGGCCCATCAAAATGACATTTTGCTTATAGCATCCAGAGCACAAACGTCGGGTACTTTTAGATTTGCCATCTTTTTTAGACAATTGATGCTTCAACCGTTTAGGCACCTCACGAAGTCGATACTCCTCGCTCTCTGTTTGGCAGAATTGTTGTACAATTTCCTTTCTAAAATCTACTATTTGAATAGTTTTCTTTGTGACTGACTGATACAAAATTAGAGCATTTATCACTGTAGTGTTTAGTAGTAAATTAATGGCAAGCTTCTTATACCATTTGACAGATTTTCGTAGTGGAGTCGAATAAGACGCTAATTGATCAGAGAGGTCTACCGCACCCTTTGCCATATTGTAATCAACAATTATTTTTGGCTTCCGTATAGTTTTCCCACGCTGTTGAATATTAACAAATCGATCAGTATGTTTAGTGGATAGAACATACACATCCCTCTTGTCCTTCCATTTTAAACACGTTATTCCGTCGTTACTCTCTGCAGCTTTATACTCTCCACGCTTAAGTTTGGCATCAATGACCTCTTTTGGTAAACCTTTACGATTTTTTCTTACGGTGCCGACGAGATGCATTTCTCTTTGTAATAATTGTCTGGCTAATGTAATGCTTGTGTACCAGTTGTCCGTAAATAATGTATGCCCTCTTTCAAAACGATCTTCACATTAAGACATCACAACATTTGTGGGTGTGTTATGAACATCATCATTTTTCCCCGCGTATACTTTTACTTTATAAGTATAGCCCGGTATGGTACATAGTTTAAATTCTTTAATCCCGTATTTATGCCTCTTTTGTTTATTGTATTGTCTGAAAATAATTCTCCCACGGAAAGGGACCATGCTTTCGTCTATACACAGGTTTTCTGTTGGCGAAAAGTTTTCCTGAAATACTTTATTTACTTCATCATACAGCTTGCGGACACGATGCAGTCGGTCTGATTTATGTTCATTGTCATTTTCTGAAAAGTGTAACATTTGCAGCAACAGCTCGAAACGATTACGAGACATAATGGTCTTTGGAAATGGATGGCTAATCATGTCGTCCTTACACCAATAATCAGCTAATTTAGGTAGCCTCACCAAGCCCATAAATAAAATCAAGCCAAAAAAACATTTCAACTCAGCAGGGTTAGTGGGTGTCCATCTACGAACCCGTGCAAATTTAGAAGCTTCAGGTAATTGTGTTATTTCTTTAATTGCATATTCATTAGTGGCATCGACTATTAGTTGCAATATGTTATCAGTCAAAAAAAGCGAAAAACATTGCGCAGGAGTCATTCCATGCATACACTTTATATGGGGTGCGGGACCAGAAATGTCTGTAAACGGAATAATACGGCGTTGATTACCTTGAACCTCTGTCCAGATGTTCGAAGGGCTTGTATTATTACTGGGGCAGGGCGGAACGTTTTCGGCATCGCTGTCTTCGCTAGTTGATAATATAATTCGGCGGCACTTTCGTCTTAGGGGTTGAATTATATCACTACACTCGTCATCTGAACTCGGCATTATAAAACTATTATTTAGTAATGATATTTCAATATTGTCCAGTTGCATCAGATGTTCAGCGGTTATATCAAAATCCAAGTCTTCCATGTTTATTAGTAATAGTAGGAGTATTAGTAACGAATACTGAATACGTATGTAGGTATAATTACAAATTACAGAGCGCGCGAAACGGTCCGCACTTTAGCGTACGACTTTTGCCACTGAGTAGTAGCGAGAGCAAGCGCAGCGCTTACGCGCGGGTGCGGGGGGTGGTTGACAAGGTGACCCGCGTGGCCCCCTCCACTGAAATAACGAATAGTGCTTTGGCTGGGCCATGGCAGATAATGGTGACTGCCAGCTATTTTTTCTCTATATTTACTATTTTTCGCTATTGTATTTATTTCATATTAGATTATACCCATTTTTCATACAATTAAACCGGAAAAATATGTTAACAAATTTTGACTGTTTTTTAATATTTCATGAAGCCCACTGAGAATACACACTGGCAGATAAATGGTGTCTGCCATGGCGTTCAACGTGTTAAGAAAAAAAATTGCAAAATCCAAAAGTGCACGCCTCACAGACAGAAACATGTTGACGATCAATGTTACGGAAAAAATCTAAGAAAATTTATCAATTTTTAACCGACGAAAAAAAAAGGAGGAGGTTCTCAAGTCGACGCGTATTTGTATATACAGGATAAGTTTAAAAGGAGTGCGGATATTTTAGCAGGTAATCAGGTGCATAAAACTGAACAACTTTCCCCAAGGAACATAGGTCGAAATCTAAAAAATAAAATTCAACTTCTCATACAAACATAAGTCACGTGACCAGTCACTTTGTATGAAAAGTCGATTTTCAATTTTAAGATTTCGACCTATGTTCCTTGGGGAAAGTTGTCCAGTTTTATGCACCTAATTACCTCCTGAAATATTCGCACTCCTTTTAAAATTATCCTGTATATGCATAACTTTTTACAGAGTAGTCCGATTTGAATGATTCTTGTTTTATTCGGGAGGGTATACCTCGTAGTTGGGTCCATGTGAAATTTATTAACTTTGTTAATACATATATTTTGAACGTTATGAGTCTGATAAAGAAAATCAATAGGGCTCATCCGACGGATGCAAGAAAACTTATAGAAGAAGATTTAGATTAATCCATTGTGTGTGACGACGTGAATCGTGACGACAAACAGACATACTTCCCAAGGTCATATTTTTATTTTTTTATTACATTTTTTGTTATATATATCAAGGTACTGGTCAAGTCACTGGTAATTAGTGACCGATACTTAAACACATGATTGTACTTATGATAACAAACAACTTTTACTATGGGACCAAACCTGAAATCGTGAAAAAAAAATCAGCTGGTCCCTACATTTTGACGAATTTTGCGAGCATAAATGTAGGGAGCAGCAGATTTTTTTTTCACGATTTCAGGTTTGGTCCCATAGTAAAAGTTGTTTGTTATCATGAGTACAATCATGTGTTTACGTATCGGTCACTAATTACCAGTCACGCTATATAACATAACATCACGCCTTGTTTCCCTGAAGGGTTAGGCAGAGGTGTACCTATAGTACACCCACATTTCGCCAGTTATGTTTAAGTCCCATGTAATAGGGGGCGAGCCTATTGCCATCTACCGGGCACAAATCCAGACTCCGGGCTGCTACTGAGAAATTCCAGATAGAATAACACTTCGCCCGACCTGGGAATCGAACCCAGGACCTCATGCTCAGCAGTAGCGCTTGCGACCACTAGACCAACGAGGCAGTCAACGAAGAAGGTATATATATATGTATCTAAAAATATATTAATCTTATAATTTCAAGTCTAGTTTTTAAACTTCTCTGCTAATATGAATTCCATGTATAAATTAGGGTATAGAAACGAGTTTAAGTTGGAAAATTTTGACAAGGCGACATATCGAGAGTAGAGCACTCTCACACGCTGAATCGTTTTGAGGCGTGTAATAGGCGTCAAGTCCTCAGTAGAGTAAGATCTCAGAGTGTAAATAATATTTTCGTCGGAATATGTTAACTATGCTATACTACGTACTAATTTAACTGGACATCTTATAAATAAATATAATATAACTTTATTTCCTTTACAATTTACATAACGGCGATATGTTAATACTATGACAATATTGTTTTCAATTGCATAAATCATTGACTATTTGCACTGACACCCAAGATAAGACTAAGTTATGTGTAAAGTGACGTGTTCTTGCAGAAAAGGATAGTGGGCAAAAATGTATGGGAGCTGGTCCCACTACCGCCACAGTTAAAACCACTGTAGTTTTGAAGACATTACTTCTCCCCTTAGGCCAAAGCGCATCAAAAGCTGTCCCAGGCTTATTCAGTTCTGACAATGTTAGGTTAGTTGAAGTAGGGTTTTACGGTTGTGACACGTATAAACCAGTTTAGTTTAGATTAGACGTCAGTTTAAGTTAGGTTAGCAATTTGATATATTCATGTAAAGATAGATAAAATAAAAATGAATTATTGAATAAGAATACTTCATTTGCCATGAGACAAAAAACCAAAATTTTGATTTTTTTTCAAGCTTCTGGGTCGATAATTATGGAGTTAAAAACAGTGCCGGTCGAAAAAAGAACTCAACAACTTAACTCGCTTCTGTTAAGTTGTTGAGTTTTTTTTTTTTTTTTTTGTGTAGGCACAACAAAGTGAAGGACTGCGCCGACGACGAGCCAAACTAACGCCAACTCATATTGCGACGGAGGGGGATATTGAGGCACGCCAATCAACGCACAGCTCGTATCCATGTATTTTACAATCCTTCATTTCGTAATGTTACATTGTCTTAGTAGCTTTTTGTTATTGTTAAATCTTTCTTTAAAAGAATGCAGTCAAAACCGATCAATAATTAATTTAAAGAACAATACTTTAGATACACGAAGATCGGTTCCTCTCGGGTATATTTTGATGGTGACATAATAAATAGATTCAGTATTATTTGCTCTTTTAAGTAATTCACGCTTAGTGGCCGGCGGTACTGGGACCATTATCGCCCACCATCCTTTCAGCTTCTAAAATGTTGCTGAACTAGGCACAAGTACAACCCAAGATCTATGTGACCTTTCACCTTTATCTACAATCAATCTACTCAGGGATTGATAACGCCAGGCAGAAGAAGATACATTATTATGTAAATAAGGTTGACCCTTAACTACTTAGGTTTAAGACGACACCCCAGCCTAAACAATCATGAATCATGCGCGTGATTTCATATTTTTTTTTACAAACTATCATTCAAAACATGAATGGGCTATGTTCGTGTGCAAGACAGACGTCAGACTACTTTGAGATAAGACAATTGACAATCGTAAATGTTGACACCAAATATTACGTTGTTAAGACTAACGCAGATTGGGGTGAGCCGCAACGCAACGCGTTGCAAACCTCCTCCTTCATCACTTTCGTACATTTTCTATGAACCAACGCACACTACAGGTGGTTCGCACCTTACTTTTTTATATGAAAATGCGTCGCGCTGTGGCCCGTTGCAGCTGTAATTGTACACTTGGCTTAAGGGTTACCTTATCATTGTCGGCTGCGCACTGAATGCTGACCTCTAGCAGACGAACCAACAGGGCATCGTCTAAGTCGTCGCAGTCTGGGTCCTCCCTGTTAAAAATCAAATAGCTGTTTAGAACTGTCATGGTCCATGTGGACACACAGACCCCAAAGAGGGCAGTGGATGGCTTTCCGCTATCGGCAGAATAATGTTGATAATAAATAGTCTTTTTCACCACCTTCGGACATCTTCTGGTGAACTTATCTGGCACATAATATCATATTTTTTTAAATCTTTTGTGGTGCGGGTTTCGACTCATCACCTGGAGACTGTCATGAAGTAGGAATTTTGGCCGATGGGTGTCGTTTATCGACGTTTTCGCGGAAGGCTACATGACACCACGACTCAGCAAATACGTCGCCGACCCAACGAAGTAAATAGATTTTGTAGCGATGTTTTTATTATGTATTAGTTTATTTTTTGTAAGACTATTTTGTGTATTTTATCTACGGGCCTTAGTTGCCTGAAAATAAAGCAATTATTATTATTTTTTTACTTGTTGCAATCCCCTTTCGGACTCTGAAACAAGCCCTTGTTGTACAATGTGTGGGCAGGTAAAGCTTGCGCTCGGCTGTCAATACTAACATTTTGTCTTAATTCTTACTAATTACAGGTTTTACATAAGGCGAAACTGAAATTTCTTGGGTAATCTTTTCCATACAAAACTACCTTTTGGAAGGGGCATCTAAAATCAATTCTATTTTCTTGTCTTTAACGTTTAAAAGTGTCTGGCCTACTGGGTAGGGGTTCGGTATTGAACGATTTCAGACTATGAGGACGACAATCGGAGATCATATTCGTTGAACTAATATATATATGTATAGTTCACAATGTTTCGTTAACTCGTAAAACTCCAAGATGTTTTGGGTTACTTGAACCAATAAATGATGCCAAAGAATCGTGTGTTATTTTACACACGATTCTTTGTTATTACGTAATACAAAATGACGATAACTTTTTGAGCTTCGCACATAGTTTGATCTATGACATTTATTTGGCGGTTTCCATTTATGTTACCAAGTACGGTATATATCAGGAATACATAGGTACATATTTATTTTCATCCATATTCGTTGGAATCTTCTCGACCTCATTAAAGCAAACATCCCACGAAAACAGATGAATATAAAAAGCTGATACTATAATAGAATTAGGAAATGACCTAATGTTAAAAGTCAATACCTAGTTCCTCCTTAAGTTTTAAAACATCATTTATTTGTGACGTATAAGTGTTTTTTTTTTAAACAATTTACAGAAATTAATTTTACTTATCAATATGACATGTGATCTAAAACTTAAAGAAAATATAGACTGCAGACATTGGATCTATGTTGACGTTGAATAGACAATAATTAACGAAACACGATAGTTCACAGTAAATTAACATTTTCTCGGGGTGTATAACTGATACTGTATCTAGTTGTAATATTGAATGTTGTGTTTGTGATCAGTGCCCGGCCAAGCGCACTCCGCATTTTAGGTATGAAGCTACAAGTACCTACGCGCCGGGCTCGACTTGTCGGGTTAATCCGATCCAGCATGTCCCTTTGCTGTCCTCTCCCAGCGACGCCCTAAGCCGAGGTCCGTACCCCACAGGGGGTGCCCTTAGCGATTAGTCGCTTAGTTTTAGTTTTATGCCTGGCTGGAGGCCTTAATTTATTGAGGCATCCACAGGAACGCCCGGTTAAGCAGTCGACAACCTCCTATAGGTTGAACCGCGAGATGCCATTCCTCAAAAATAAAAACTCGACTTGTCGGGCCAATTCAGTTGGTAGCCGCGTGCTGACCGGGTCGTACGTTAGTTCTACGTACCTAAACACGTAAAAGAGATACCTATTTAGTTTCATAGACAAGGTACACACTAACGTATGCCGTATGCCTATATTCTTAGGTTAAAGTACCTATGCACTATGCAGACATTGTAAAATAAAATAGTTTTCTGATCTACATACTACTAAGTACCGAGCCAAGGTTTATTTGAAACGTCATTTGTTCACAAAAGTAGAGTAATATCCACATATCTGGTAATTAAATATTCATATTAATTATTCTTTAAAAATAGACAACCCTAACGTAGTCAGAAGATATAAGAGTTACGCGATAGAAAAAGGCAACTTCTAGGTGATTGAATTGCACTTTATTGTGTCGTAGCAAATTTTGCGGAGTGAATCTTCTGTACCTGTACTATTATGTATTTTGTGTCAGTGCTTACATTGACCTGTATTACTTTCTTTATATATTAAATCTAAAAGGTAAGTCATCAAAATGTTGGTACGACATTAAAGTTTTTTTTTAAAGCATAGTATCTCTAGAACCCCTCTCGCATACATACAATGTTCCAGGTTCAACACTTGTTTTTGTTTAAGCTCGTGTATTCAACACAAACACTGACATCGGTGAAGAAAAACATCTTGAGGAAACCTGGACATCAAATTTAATATAAGTTTAAAATCGCCAATCCACCTTGGACAAGCGTGGTGATCAATGCTCGTGCCTCCTCTGTATGAGAAGAGGCCTTTACGCCACAGTGGGACCGTAATAAGCTGATACTATTATTATTTATTTAACTGGATTTTTCGTAACCACTATGTACTAACAAAACTTACACGTTCAAAACGAGAGCGTCGCAAAGGTTACCGAGTGCCCAGGCCGCTTTGGTACGTACAACCAGCGTAGGTTCCGCTAGCGCGCGCAGAACGTTCTCCCCGCAGTCACTTACGAAACCGATGTCCTAAAACAAAAGAATAGCGTAATATTTTGACAAAATTAAATTAAATCTGAAGCAACTAGTAGTACACTAGTCTGCGAGAGCATCATAGAGGACAAAGGAAGTTGTCCGCGTTGTTTTTTCTATTTTTAGCATAATTTCAAGAAAAGCTAAGTTTTATTTGACAGTTAAAAGCGTAGAATGTTGCGATGACCGTGTAGCTAAGCCGATAAAATGAATAGATCGCGTCGTAGCTACTTAATAGGTTCAAAAAAGATGTGGGTCGTGTCCAGAGTTTGCAGATAGGGTATTACGATAACGAGTCAGAGTCATAGCGAATCAATTGGCCAATTGACCTATTTTCGTGACGATGAGTTGTTTGTTTACGTGATAAATCACTTATCCTAACACGGATAACCCATTACATGCTTATAAAATGTGTTTGACAGACACAGACTGACAGATTCAATAAGCAAAAACGACGGAGAAAAAAGATTCTGCTTTTTTGTATTAAACAAATCCTGCTGGTTACCCAAAGTTAACTTTAGGAGAAGCTGATTAATTTATACCTCTAGCGGATGGCCAATATAAAATTCTGACAAAGCACAGCCAGCGCCAGGTCATCTATCAGTGATCTCAGAGAATCCGGACCAGGTTCATTTATATAGTAAAATATATCTTACTTCTCTCAGACTCCGGTACATAACGAGCATGGCCAATGCCCGCACAGCGGCCGCACGCACCGTTGCTTCTTCGTCACTGCATGAACCAATCAGAAGCGTGCAACATAGCACCTGAAGATGACGCTAAAGTAAGACAAAATTTGGATAAGTATAGTATAGACAATTAATATGAGCGATTATTTATGAAGCAAAAATCTGATTGAACCCAAAGTTATAATTCTATTTTTTTTTTGTATCAGAATCGAGAAAATGTGCGCGCTTATCCCAAGATTTTTAACATATCATATCCTAACTATAATATTATAAATGTGAAAGTTAGTTTGTTTGTTACGCTTCCAAGCTAAAACGGCTGAACAGATTTGGATGAAATTTGGCACATGGGTAGTAGATCATGACCTGGTTTAGGACATAAGATACTTTTTATCCCGATATTCCCAGGGGATCGACTTCTGTGGGTGAAACCGCGGGACGCAGCTAGTCGTCTATATTTGAGGGTCGGCCCCAAATCACCAACAACATACACCCAGGTATCGTAATTAAAGTACGCTATTTACTTTACTAAGTTTAGAGATATTATTAAATTTCTTACTGTGACTGCTACACGATTGATAAATAAATGCAGTGGTGACGAATAGTGATTCCAATTACTACCACTGACATTACACATTAATGTTATGTTATTACTGCAAACATGACAATCGTTCAATACGTCAATTGCACACATAATTATGATAATAAATGTCAATAGTAATTTAAGATAGTGGGATTTTACTACAGTAACTTTAGAACACGGGGCATCTGCATAAAGCCGCTTTAAGACCGTCATATTCCGCTTGGGCAGTGTCTTTGATAAAACTATGAACGCGTTCCATGTCCACTTTCGATTGGAAGTCTAAGTGCGCGTTGATCACTGGTGTCACAATCAAGTAGCTTCGTACTGGTCATAACGCATTTCTAGGTAGATTTGACTTCCGCTAGCGTGTTCTTGACATCTCATGCCCAATTTCTGAGGTACCCTTAATCAGAGTTTGTCTAATTGATAATGCTATTACAATTAAAAAAATAAGTTTCTGAACACTCAGTTACGGAAATTATACCAAATGAGATTGAGTTTTCTGAAGTCCTCAGAAACAGGGCATTAGTGAACCAATCAAATCAGCGTCTTGATCAGACTTTCACCCTACTAATGGAAGTCACACGTACCGGTAATTCTTTGAAAGATCTTTCTCCTATGTTAGCAATGCAATCACAGACCACTGCTTTAGCAGGCGAGGTGTCGTGGCACTGCAGAACGGAAGACAATTGTGTTACCAGCTTCCCCCACATATAGACGCAGTGGTTCAGTGGCGGCGCTCGGTCTATTTGCTCTGCAAAGATGGGAAGAATCAAAAGGTTGTAGAGGTTTTGTGTTCCAGCGAGGTTCATATGAGATCATGATTGTTTCCTGGCATGATATTATGTTAATATAGAATTAAAATGAGCTGATAATTATTAGAAAATAGTCGGCGGCGTAACTGCCGTGTTATCTCTTTAAAAGGACCTTTAATTTAAGGACACATACGTTCGTACCATTCTCACGTTCTCATACACATACTCTCGCTTAAACACCCTCAAACTCACCATCACATGACCACACTTCACACACTTATACTGACACTCATTCAGATAATAGCGTTTTTTTTAGTTTTATTATTTTTATTTCCTTTTTATTCTCGGTTTGTTTGTTATGTTTTCTTTAATTTTGATTCTTAGATTTTTCTTTTTTTTTTGTAATTTGAAGCAAACCTATTTTATTTTACTTATAATATAATATAACCATTTATTATCAGGTAACAAAGACCCATAGATACATACCTTAACCTAAGTATATATAATAAGTATAGTAACAATTTTGTTTATAAATAAAACTTTTTAGTATCATTTAGTTGCACTAAGTCTTTGTGCGTTCTGGTGGCACTTGTCCGCGAAAGCGGCGGAATACCACAACCAACAATACCAAACATGCTTTTAAAATAAATGTTTAAATGGTAAACCCTCCATATTGGTGCCCAAGATACAGGCTTGCATAGTTTGGGGCCAATGTAAAAACCTTTCTAATCTTTTTGGCAACAAACTTTTTACTATTACTATTACCTCCATTTAGCCTTCCATTATTCGCAATCAAAAATCATTACTTACACTAAGTGTTAAAGAATAAAATTGCAGTATGATGTCAGTTCTCACAAGTCTCATCTACGTCTAGCTAATAATTTGCAAAAAGGTTTATACACTTTAAAAACCCTATTTGTACTGTGAACAAAAACTGCTAACCCAAACTTACCTAGTTTCTGTATCCCATCTCCAATAATACTTATAGAACTGGCAGTCTGCACCACCACATCTTGATGTTCATGCTGCAACATCTCGCTCAGAATGTCTCCGAGAAGTGTGATATGACCATGCAACAGGTCTTGAAGGTGGTGGAACGCTACTGCAGATAGCACTTGTAAGGACTCCAGGATTATTGGAATCGCTGATGGCTTGATTCTCTGAAAGAATGGTTAACTGTCAGATTTTTTTTCCTCTTTAGTGTGCCATGGGACCCAGATATGATTGCTATCTGGATTAAGTATTTGTATGATTTTAAGAATAGTTATTCGTACTGTGTAAGTACTTGTGCGATGTCACGGCTGGAAACTGTATTAATTAAATGGGTATGTTTTAGTGTTCCCTTCATAAAAATATCTGATTGTAACATTTCGAAGTCGTTGTATTATGACATAAGTTGAGAGAGAGAAAGGCAATTTTACGCCTATGATTCATCGTTACAATAGTACAATTGTATTTTGTCTTTGTACTAAAATTGCCTTCTAACAAAATAGTTAAACATATTGTTTACGAACTGACCAATTCCCTTTAATAGAGTATAATTTTTAAGGATAACAACAGTTCAATTACGACTATTGCGCGCAAAATAAAGTCCAATACGTTCTGACGTAGCGGTCGGGCCTCCTATTACAGTTAATAAATCAATCATTTGCTTTAAGTGATCCATCATCACCTAAAAGCTTACAAATAAGACTGTTATATCTTTGATGCTGTGTTTCTGTTCATAGTTTTCATTTGTTTTACCCTTTATAGGGCAGAAACAAAAGTACAGCGCCTGTACCCACCCGACTAGTCTAATTTTATGGTTGATTTTTAATTTATAAAAGCAACCTTAAAGTTAGACTAGTTAAAGACATTCTACTATTATTGTTTTTTAATAATTACATGTATTATCCATTAAAAAAAGAATTTGATTGTAACTCTTTCTTAAGAGCGTTGTCACCTTTTGCATCTCTCTCGCTCACACAAGACCAAATTTTTAAGAATGTTAAATGAAAAAATGCTTTTTTGAAAAATGTAATCAATGGGCGGTCTACAAAATAATATTAATTTAATAGGTAGTTATCAAAAACACATTTCTATTGTGTTATCTAATAAACTTATGTAATTAAGTATTATGATCTGTTTTTGAGATAACGTAAATAAATGCCACAATAAAAATGTGTTTTTAATAATTACGTATTAAATTAATATTATTTTGTAGACCGCCCATTGATTAAATTTTTCAAAAATGCATCTTTTCATTTAACATTATTAAAAATTTGGTCCCGTGTGAGCGAGAGAGGTGCAAAATGTGACAACCCTCTTAAACAAAAAAAATAGACTTGAGTATAGGTACCCAGAAGCCTTGAATGATGTAGCAAAATTTAATGAGGTTTATGTTACTTATTGTGACCTTTTTAATTGGTTTGCAAACAAAACTATTTTCTGTTTTATTTCAAAACAAAAAATATTTACAATGACCAGCGTTTTTCACAGATATTTATCCAGTTATATCCAGTGTTCAGATAAAAAGCTAGTATGAAGTAAAAAATCCGGATTGACAATACTGGAATCTGGTTTTAACAAGAATATGTTTATAACAAAGTTTAGTCTATACATAATTACATATAATAAAATCGTAGCGAGTCAATATTGAATTTATTTTTAAGTAATTTTAGTTACAGATTTAACCTTAAAAATAAATATCATCACGCTTTTTAAATAATTATCAATACCTATATGAAGCTAAGCAGTCAATCATGACATGTATAAGTACGGCTATTTTAGTGGTTGTACCTTTGTGGTGGCATATCTACATCGCCACAATGGAACGCGTCACGCTGGCGTCACGGAAAATCCTGCATCGCGCAATCAGAGTTTACCGCGCGATTAGCATATATACAACATCTCGACATCGACCGTCGGGCAGTAGCCCACCAGACACAACACCCGTCTGGTCGGAGGATCCTCCCTTTTCATAGAGGATGAGTGAACTTTATACCCTGTTCCTCATGCCTCTATAAGATCGATTCCCAACTATTGTCATGTTTTGTGATTCTTTTGTTTTACATATGATGATAGTTCATAGAACGTACACAGAAATACAAGAAGTTTAGGTCTCTTCCGTCATCTACGGTTATAATAAATTTAAAAAAATCTATGGTTAGGCGACTGTGAGAAATCTGTGTGAAATCTTGTGTCTTTACAATCTACTGTATTATTATTTTAGTGATAGCCATTCATCAGGAATAACCTGTAATGCACCAGTACCTAATTTAAACATTTAAAAGAGACTTTGACCCCTGAATTAGTTTCGCCATTTGTTCTCAGGGGTAGATGACCCCATCTAGTTTATTTTTATTTACATTTAATATGACGTGTAAAAATTATTCCGGTATTCTATTTACAGAATAAACAATTTCATTTCATTTCATATTCACTAAAAACGAAAAACTTCGCAAGCAATGGGAAATTGCTACTTAAGGCTGCAGATGTCAACCTCAGGACGAGTTGCTTCTCACACTGACAACTAGAGTAAGTTCTCTAAATATGGACTAGTCACTCAATATGGACTACGGTAATATTTCACACGGTAGGATTGCTAGCGGAGTGAATATAGCAACAAACGATGCTCTTTACACGCGTGACCTCGCTAGTGATTCACAGCGAGTCTTTGAGTACGGTAGTGTTGTTGGCAGTCATTTTAAGTTTTCAACGCGGTCTGATGCAGTTTTTCGGTAAGTTTTGTAAGATTATTGGAGCTATATTGATACTTGTTGTATTGTAATTATTTATATTCTGAAAACGTTATTGTGTTAGCAGTTATTGCTTCCTTAACTCGTAGCTGTATCTAACGTATTTTTTTTTTGAGAATATTATAACCTCAAAGTAGCATCAGTTTGTAATATGGACCACGATAGGGATTTAATATATGGACCGGTGGTCCATATTATAATCGTGTAGTCCATATAATGAACCCGATTTATTTTTATTTTAGGATATGGCCTCAACAACAGAAAAAGGGAAAAGACAACAATGGGACAAAAATTCCATGACAATGGCAATACTCGCTATCGAAGAAAAGAAAATGGGTTATTTAAAAGCTTCTAAAACCTATGGTGTGCCTAAAACTACTCTGATTCGTTTATGCCAAAAAAAAAGATAGGCCTTTGCAGGAAATAACTAATATGAAACTTGGGAGAAAAGCAACACTTCCCACAGAGTTAGAAAATAATCTAGCTGAATATGTTCTTCGAATGGAGGAAGCAGGCTTTGGATTAACTCGCCGCGATATAATGTCTCTGGCATTTCAATTGGCACAAAAGAATAATTTGTCACATAACTTACTTTATCACATAACGCTACAGATATTTTTAATTGAAATACAAATTATTGATATCTCAGGTTGATTAATTTTTAAATGTTTAAATTAAAATTGTTAAGTAGACATGTTCGTACCAAAAATTGTTCCTATTTTGTTTATAGATTTAGTACATTGTTAGTACCAAAAATTGTTTGGTCCATATTAGACACCCTAGGTCCATAATAAAAACCTAGTGGTCCATATTGAATTACCTATTTTAAAAAGGTTATGTTTGGCATATTTAAAAAAAATTAAGATAACAAATGAAAAGTTGCTGAAATGTTATTTTTTTTTCTAGTTTACAGTTAGATAATAATTTCTTGACTGATTGAAATAAAAAAGACTTACATAGCTTGTATTATTTTAGTTTTATTTAAATAAATCCTTATGGTAGTCCATATTTAGAGAACTTACTCTATACGTCGCTTGCTGAGCGTCAACAGTCCTGACTCCCTGTATATTTTGGCTGTTTAGACCAAACTACAAACGTATACAGAGAAGTTTTATTAAAAAATGTGGCTGCTATTTTAGTATATTGTGATGTTATACGACTTCGTTCGCGTGCAGTAACTTTTATTGTGAACTAGCTTCTGCCAGTTCACAATAAAAGTTCATTCGCGAAATGTAGGCAATCAAATAATGTTATCAATGTGAGGTAATTTCTACATGGACTCGGAAATGTATACCTAAATATAATGCATAATACTAGCTAATAATTTAGATATACAATATCAAATTAAATCTGTATAGGACCATAGATCTACTTATAACAAAACTACGAATTGTTACTGTATCGCTCACGCATTTCGTAAATCTGAACATAACAAATATTGGGATTTGGCATTTGTGCAAGAATCGAAGCGCTCCCCAAATGTGCCTATCATGTATAGTACGCGTCAAACTTTATGGCGGCTGTGAAGTGCGCTACTCGCTGCGCAGTACCGCACCCCTCACCCCCGCTGACACGTAAATTTGTTACTGCACAGCGACTCGCCTCGTGTTCCGAGCCGCCATAAAGTTTGAATAAAGCTGTAAATAAAAATAGACTTACCACCACTTCACTTTCCCTAAAAATCCAACCCATATTCTTGAAGCATATATCCAAGATCCAACTTCTAAAATAATGCCCATCCTCTATTTCTTTATCACCACATTTAACGGTTGGGTGATCAACGGCGGAAAACATTTCATCATCCGAGTACCCCTCTTCAAAGTCATCACATTCTTCAGCATCAACTTTGTGGGTAGTATAAACTATTTTGGTAGAACTCATGGAGGTAGATATTTTAGAAGGCACTGCATCTTTCTCTATCGCTTTCAGAACTTCGTCTACTTTAGGATCGATGGAGAGAACGCATCCCATTGTGATTAAGGCACCGACTTGTAGTGTTACATCTGAAACGTGTTCGTTTGACCGTCAAAAGAACCGAAATTACAGTAAAATAATAATAATAGCTTTATTTTAAAGCAACTAAGGCCTAAAGCAACTAATAGATAAAATACACATTATATTGCAAATATTTATTATTACTTGTTTACTTTGAATTTATTATCTAGAAAGCCACCATTGCTTAAGCCCCATTTATACGGTGCAAGTTAATTAAGCAAGTTTATTATCTGTGGCATACCATAAAATTAAAGCAACAATTGACCCACAGAGCATCGTATGCTGGTACCGTCTAGTCAACACTTACACTAAAATCGCATTCAATTCTGGCATGAAAATTTTCTATCATTCAGAGTTAAAAAAAAAAAATTGGCCAAGTGCGTGTTGGACCACGCATAATAATTAAGGGTTCCGTAGTTGGGATGAATGTATCCCTTAACATTGTAGTTAAACAATATCGCTCACCTAGCAGTATAATGGCACATTTACAAAAAAAAAGTGAAATTGAGTTTTTACGGCCTAAGTGTTTAAAAGTGTATAATTTATAAAGCAGTAAAACGGCACGGTGTTAGTTTTATCTATTAAGGTCTATACTAGTTGCTAAAACCATAAAATCCATGATAAAATGTAAAATGAACTCATAACTTCGTTTCAAACATTTGTAAAATCTTTGACCCTCATTTCTGTAAAATAAGAAAAAAGTAGATGTGTCATTATACTGCTAGGTGAGCGATATGTTCAAATACATTGGATGGAATACTAAATCGAATGTATAGGAACACATTCCAACTGCAAATGTAAGTTTGTATGCACAATATTAGGATATTTACCATGTTATTTTAAGACCATAGACTTCTTATAGGTTTTCTTGTACTTAATTTATTTGTATTTTCTGGATTTTTTTCAAAATTTTAGGCTCAGTAGTTTCGGAGATAACGGGGGAATGGTCTTTTTTCATGTATTTTCTTAAATAAATATACTTGAGACCCTCACAGTAAGCCCTTTCTCTTGATATGTCACACGGTACAGAGTGCAATTTTTTAATGTTCTTATTTGTCTCCCAAAAGTGACGCCCATATTCATAATTCATTTATTCACGTAACACGTCCGTATTCGGGTCACAAAAGTTGATATATGTACCAAAATTTGCTCCGAATATAATGGACCGATTCAGTTGAAATTTGTCTGTCACAACAGACAACCAGACGGACAGACAGACACACGAGAGATCCTATAAGGGTTGCGTTTTCTCATTTGGACATACGGAACCCTAAAAGCTTTGAAATGACGTTCAATAAATTTTAATTAAATATTTGGCAGTGCAAATATGGCCAATACTTGAATCAATTGTACAAGGACGTGCAAATATGTGTTTCGACGAGGCAAAACTTGCATGTAATAATCGCCTTGCAATATAATTGCCTTGGTGTAAACAGAAGTCGCATGCGCTTTATGGAAATCGCACGCGTGTAAACATTTGCCTGCAATTCTTGAATGGCAATAATTTTATGTGCTTTATGGCATGCGATTATTGCTCTTGAACGTTCCAGAAACTTGCACCGTGTAAAAGGGGCTTTAGGCTCAGAAATTAAATTCTGACTGTTATGTATGGATAAAATGTCAAAAGACTATTACTACAATGATCCAACTGTATGCATTAAGCAATTAGCAGGAACCAAGAGAATATCACAATGGTCAGCATTCAGCCGAAGATATTCACAGGTAGAATAACAACAGCCAGGGCCGCAGGATGTTCGAAACAGTTACAGTGGCACCTGGCACAAGCAACTGAAGGAACACGGGTGGGTTTTAGTCAATAAAAGTCTGACATGCCCTCCCGCTCCGCCCAGAGCGGGAGAAGTCATTTGATAATTTCCCACTCAAAAAAAAACAAGCGAAGTCTTAACAAAAGTCAAGCGAAGTTTGTAATAATTATGTGTGTTAAGTCAAATATGTTTTATCTTTTAATTGTTTTTAATTTTATTTGTACCTAATATGATTCTACGTTGGTCAAGCTCGAAAATAATTATAGCCCCAAATCATGGCCAAACTAGGCCATCTAATACACGAACTTTTCTCCTTTTTCAATCTTACCTCTATGCACCAAAAACTTCCTGGTGGACATAACCAGCTGACTGATAAGACCCTCCTTCATTTTGTGATAAGGCGTCGCCTGCACAAGCGCGGCACAACACTTTAGAGCTACAATGATGACGGCATGGCTTCTTTCACTCTCCAAGATACTGTTGAGAACCTTGTGCAGGCATGTGATCATGTAGCCCAAAGATTCCGAGAACGGAATGAATGAGGTGCTTTCTTTTTTACTGTAAGAAGAAAAGAAAAATTGTTGTTGTATATAACATGTTGGAGATCTGAATTTTAGTATGTGGATGGATGAACAAGTTTTTCCGGCCAGTGGTCAAATAGATGGAAATGGTGGTGATGTCAAGACTTAAGATGGAGATAATTATTTGGTACTAGCTGTTGACAATATTTTATTTTTATGATAGCCTACACTGTCCCACTGCTGAGCAAAGGCCTCTCCCAAATCCTTATTAATCCCCAAATTAATTATATTCATACAAAAGTTAATCCAACTACTGGTGTGTAAGGTTGTCTATCAAACCTATGTTTAACTATAATATTAGCAACCTGATGCACAAGGCAGTCAACCAGGCATAGCACACTTGCTAATTCCTTTTAGCTAACATGCTGAAAGACATTCTCAAAAATATAACTATGTCGTAGCCAGATCTTAGAATTGTTCAGTGTTCGGTCATTTCATGAAATGGTTGTGTTTCATTAAATGGCCGACTAAAATTAGTTATAGCGTTAATACGTCAACGTTTAATGATATGTCAGTCGACGTTTGGCCATATCATTAATGTAGGGTATCTGTCGTGGTTCGAACATAGAAATGGCCATATTGAGATCTGCCTGGCCATTTTACGAGCTGACCACTACGCATATCGCAAAGTAGTTGTATCTCACGATGCTAATGGCACCCCGACCTAATGGGTTAGGTTAGGTTAGAACCGTGACCAACCGCGCGCGAGACGAGCGAGCGAAGCGCGCGGTGCCGCGACAGCGGCCGGCGAGTGCTACATCCAAGTTACTTGGCTATTTAGTATTTTTAGGACCCTAAAATAGGAATTATTCGAGTAGTAATAGATGCACAACAAAAACAATGCGACATCAACGCCCCCTCCGGTGGATAATCTAACTATTTTACGATATGATCACTAATGTTTGGCCACATCATGAAGTAGTCATGCGTTTAACTGTTCATATCGTCAAACGTTGAGTATTCAATGATCTGGCCAGACCACATCATCATGTGACCAGCAGTCATAAATACAACCATTTCATGAAATGATTGAACACTTCATGAAATGATCAATTCTGAGATCTGGCCACGACATCTATACTAACTTATAAAGAGGTAAATTTTGCTAGTTCGTATGTATCTTCGGAACTACTGATCCGATACCGAAAATTCTGTCACTACGGAGAAGCTACAGTATTGCCGAGTGTCATATAATATATTTTATGTTAAAACCAGAATTTTCACGCGGACGAAGTTGCCAGCAGAAGCTAGTACTCAAATAAAGAAGGTAATCTGCTCACCTGGTTTCAGCCTGAAACAAGTACATCCTAGACCTGGACAGCAACGCCAGAATGACACTAAGAACACTCGCCCGACTACTGGCTATAGGGTCAATGACTGCGCAGTATGCAAGGGTCTTCTTAGCTGATTCCTCTGCAGCCCAGTTGGCAGCATCCGGCGAATCCGGTAGAAGGGCCCACCAGTAACCAAATATCTCTCGTTTTTGTTTCACCTGAAAATATTAACGTGGTAAAGTGGTTGCGCTTTTAAATATCGGTAATAAAGCTTTGCGGGTTGATTTATTAAATGCATTCGTCAAAATGAGCTTGGGTTGTCATTCTTTACTTCCTTGAAGACAGTGCTCTTGATTTATAATTACGTATAATGAAATCGTGCCAGCCTTATCTTTGGCTATCTAGGACGGGTCCCTTAAAATCCCTTGGTGAGGTGAAGAGCCACCAAAGGATTTATACTGCAGCCACCAAACCATTAACCAAATAAGTTGCCCATGAACTCTTTAAGAAATAATTATTACAAGCTAATTGATAACCATTAACTTGTTAATAAATCTCATTCACACCTTACAAAACATTACCCCCTTTTGGGCTCCGCCGCATTTGGTTAAAAAATGAATTAAATAGGTACTCACTTTAACTAAAACCAAAAGCAGGTTTGAAGCACTCTGTCTCACTCTAGACTTCAAAGCAATTAGTTTTACTTCTTTGCTATTTTCCACATCGGACATATCAGAATCACTGGTCAATGCCCAATAGTTCCTGTCTTTTTGAGCCTCCAAGTAGTTTCGACTGACGGGCTTGTATGCAGAATTATTCTCAAAATTATCAACATCTTTCATAAGACTGCGGTCTGACACTGGGATTTCTTTTTTCAAGCTCTCTATTGCATTATTTCTTTGCTTTCGCAGTTTTTGTTTCTGAAATGTAAGAGAATAAATAATAGGTTATTAGTACACAAAATGGATTTTATCAGCTTTTATGATATAGTGTGTTCTATTTAATAATTTTCTGATATATTGAGTCAATGATTTGTTTTGATATTTCTAGAATACAATAAGTACCTATAATTTTCTTTAAAAACACACAAGGCTTTTGATATTCGCCGCAGGAGACGCCCTGGGCGTCGGGAATTGGCAGCCGATTCCCGGCCACCGTAGGCGCGGGCTTGCGGACGGCGAGCAATGGGTAGTTCGCCGTCCGGTAAGGACCAAGCCCGAGTCGACGGCGCGTTGTGTTGCACGCGCGCCTCAAAGAGATGTCAGCGCTATTGACGGGGTCCGCTAGGGCCGATGCCAGCTAGGGTTGCGGGATGTTCGAAAGAGTTACCGTGGCCCCGGCACAGGCAACAGACGGAACACGGGTGGGTTTTAGTCAGTAAAAGTCTGACACGCCCTCCCGCTCCGCCCAGAGCGGGAGAAGTCATTTGATGATCTCCCATCCACAAAAAAAAAAAAAAAGGCTTTTGATATAGAACTGCAGCAAAAGCCCCAACCAATCTTTGCAATGCATAGGAAGTATGCATTGCCACTTCGATTCTTAAGCCAGAAGTATAAAATAGGTTTACCTTTCCACCCTTCGGGTTAGGAGTATGCACAACAGGCACTATGGCTATGGTCTGTTGAGCTGGCATAATCTTTTCTGGCCGGCCAATCTGCATCACCAGACCATAGAGTATGAAATACCGACAGATGCCCATCACCTCAGGTAGAGGTGTATTTATGTTGGGGTCATTAAAATACAGCTGAGACAGTACCCTTAGTGCTGATATTATTACCTGTAATAGAAAAAGTTTGTATAGCTTTTGGAGTAAGCAATATCAAGGAAGAGTAAATTAAACAAGACTAAAAATTTTAACTAATTACATATCTTTTAAATTTATTAATAGCAATAAGTACATACCTTACAATACAAAAATTCATCTTCCGCCTTTGAATACCCCTTCATCAAAAACTTCACAACTATTTGAGATATCAACTCCTTTAGTTCAGGAGCCACATTTGAATCATTTTTGCTATCATCTGAAGTGGATATAATACATATGATGCATTTTAAAGCTATCAAATGTATTTGTAAACTGTTTTGTGTTTTCTGAACACTCTTTGTTGAGTCAATAAGCCTTATGAGGACTCCTTGACTACCTATTAACTCTTCAGTAAACTGTAAAAAAAGTTAATGTTTTGGATTATTGGACATTCCTATTGTGCTATAGTATATTAGCTACACTTACCAAGATTAAATCCCAAAAATGTAGTACCCAATAAGATAAGCCAGTCAGTAGAGTAGGAAGAAGGCCTGATTTGGTGTCACGGTAACATAATTTACTATAAATTGCACAATCAATTTTATTAACACTTACCTTATGACTTGCTTGAGGATTAGATTGTAAGATACATTGCATACTATGGAGAATATCAGGCAACACAATATCTGTGCACTGCTTTAAACATTCAATGTGCCATGAAATCACCTTCCATAGATAATCAGTATCAAATTGTAAGTTTTGTTTTGTTACAATACTATTTACTAAATGTGAAGTTTTTGCCGCAAAAAAATCATCGCCAGGCTTAACATTTAAGCAAAGAGCTGTCATTAAAGTTGCAGCATCCTGTAATATGAATAAATTTTATAAGAGAAATGCAACTGAAAAGTGTTAGGACAAATCTGCCTTGCCTTTTCCCAACTATGTTGGGGTCGGCTTCCAGTCTAACTGCCTATCTGACCTCCACAACCCAGTAACTGGATAATACGTACGATACCCCTAGGTAACACTGGTTGTTAGACTTTCGGGCTTCTGACGACCCGTAACGGCTGTCGAAGATCTACGAATGACAGCCAGGACCAACGGCTTAACGTGCTTTCCGAGGCACGGCGGAGTCTCAGTATGTAAAGATAAGAACCAACCCCGGCAAGCATAGCTTAACCTAATGGATCGCCCGAGCGGCTGTTATTACTTAGTCACGAACTCCTCGTTAAAAAGTGTTAGGACAAAGATAACCTAAAAAGCTTACATGTTTCCGCACAAATAACTCCGCTTTATACGGTTTGGCGTTCAGTTCGTCTACCAGTTTATTAAATTTATCTTTACTGAATTCTTTCAGATAAACTAAATTGCAAAGTTCTCCGCTTAGTACAGAAAAACTCTGCGACTGTGTAGTATTCATTTTTAAGCTAAATTTAGGAGAACTTATAACTTAATTCATGGATATCATTCAGTTAACCACTTAATATTGCTTGATACCACATAATTTTATATAAAAATCTAAAGTTTCATGGAAAATCCGGAAAAATCATAACAGATTTCTATTGCAAAATAAATAAATAAATAGTTACTACTCTTTGATAAATAAGGTCTCGCTGGTCTCGCTCGGTTTTGTTAGGTCACTTGTCAGTTTTGACAAACCACACAAATTGACAGTGACATCCTTGCATTTCGTTCAGAAATGGGACTAAATGGGGAACCACAAAAAAAGCCATCGAATAAAATGTTTTTGAATGTATTTATTATTTTGTAATGATGTTTGAAAATGAGGTTTCATCATATTCACCAATTTAAATCATATTATCATACAGAAATACTTAGCTGTATAGAGTATGTATGGACAGCAGCACATCAAGGTACTACAATCTGTCAAATTTCTCTAATAGATTTTCAACTTTATCACTAAATTACTAGGTTCAAGGTTGATTAGGAAAATTTGACAGTTTCAGATAGCTTGACCTGCTGGCGTCTGTACATTCCATGATTATCTTACACTTAGAAACTGGCCACAATATTCAACAAATATGATTGAAAATTACAAAAAATGAAATTGAAATAAACAAATCAGTGTAAATCATTCTGAAAACAGTCTTACCTTTTACAAACAAAGATGTCGTTTTTTTATCCTGAGTTTAAGATTCCTCCCAAAGAAAAAAATATTCCTAGTCACCCGTGGGAAAAAATTATAAAACACGCTTATACTGGCACATATAAATATGCTCATAATTCAGTGAAGAACCCAGCATATCCACCACCCAAGAAAGGAAAAGTTCCTAGCTCAAAGCGGGTGAAATTCACGGTGATTGGGACAAGAACCGAAAAGGAATTTATTTATTGCATGAATCTAGTAAATGGACTACATAAGTATAGATGGAGACACTTCGATGCTCCAGTCATAAAAGGTAAGTGCTCACTAAGTTTTAGACTTTTTATAATGCTTTTATTAGGTATCTAGTAGTACTAGTAGGTACTAATATTAAGACGGACTGGTATCCGCAACTCCATGTTCAAACATGTGTGTTGTTTTGTGTACGGATGCCTATTAGGTATCAACAAAACTAAAGTACCTACAAATAATCTAACTTAGCCCTTAGGTATTTAGACAGGTAGTTACCTACGCGACACACTACAGGGGAAATTACAAGTCTGGGGCAACGTTACAAAAATTTGTAAAGTTTGATTAAATACATGTATAGGTACAGGGTGTAAGGGGTAGCCCTCCGCAGACTGATGGGGTGAATTATATATCATACTAAGATGATCGGTACATGAAATTATTTCAGGAACGTTATGGGGATTCAATAGACCGGATTTGTTTTATTACCTCACACGCAATGTATCGTTACCATGGCAAAACGCGCGTAGCGAACGGCAGCGCAGCGAGCCTTCGGCCGCCGACTTCAACATCAATTCATCATCAACAATTTTATTTACATAAATGGAGTGCTGCGTACAGATAATGTAATTTTACATTGAAATAAAGGAATAGTCACTAAAAATACAATTTAAAAAAATATCCTAAGGATATTTCCGGTGAAATATGATTCAAAGTAAGGAGCTGAATGCATCCTGTTAGTTTGCGGAGGGCTGTCCCTTACTCCCTGTATAATCAAAGTTTGTAAGTTATCCAAAGTTCCAAAGGCGACGATAACCGACTTATAATTATTTTAAACTGAAGATCACGTGAAAGGAGTAGTGTTAATGATTTGGAAAAAATATAATGTTAAGCTAGAGATTTTTTTAAATAATTTATGTGAATATTTTAGCTAATGTATAAATTACATAGTCATGCGATTTCGCTGTCATTTGTAAAGTTATGTCTAACGCGGAAAAAAAACTGAGAATCAAGTGTATTTTTTGACACCTTCTCAGATGATTTAATTATTTATCTTTTATTATATCTACGTGTTTTAATAGACTACCTTTTGTTTATGGAAGTACTAGCTTCTGCCCGCATATTCGACCGCGTGAAATTTCTTGTTCCCCGACCCACCCTGTTGCGTTGCATCGCCCGCCCGTGCTATTACTACGTTTTCGCTTAGCGTTCTTCCTGATTTTTTTTTCATTTTGCTCTCCTTAAAGATCGTAGCGTGATGTTAAATAGCCTATAACCATCCTCGAGAATTGGGCTACCAAATGCAAGCATTTTTCAAATCTGGTTTTTTGTTCATAATTTCATGTGTTTTACTTTTTTGCGCGGAACCCTAATTCTTTTTCTAAATGAAAAGTAGACCAAGTTACACATTGTAATATCAGCTATCTGCCAGTGAAAGTCCCGTCATAATCGGTCCAGCCGTTTCGGAGATTAGTTGGAGCAAACAGACAGACAGACAAACATTTTAAAAATTGTTTTTTTAAAGTACCGTACCTACTTTCATATGCATTTAGTAAAAACTATTATTTTAACATTACAAACAGACACTTAAATTTTATTTATTATGTAATAAATTAATAATGCGTCTAATTTGGGACAGCGCTCCTTGATGGGCGAGTCCTATTACTGGGTGGACGTACGACGCGTTGTGTGAGCTCAGCACAGAACACGCAAGCTATGCACTCAAGGCCGCTGGCATATATCTGCGTCTTAAACATGAAGCAGCGACAACACACTCACACAACAACAATTTGGAAGTACAGTTTTCGTAATTGAAGTGTTAGGTACCTCTACTCTGCTGTCTTGCGGTTGACTACCAAATTAATTAGACAACTGTCACTCAGGATGATGCTTTACTCAATTATTGGTGTATAAATATGGGCAGTGTTAGGACAAAAGTGGCAATTGAACCACAATGCTCTACTAGGTCTAGGTGGGCCACATTCCACCCAGTTGTCTAATTGTCTTAGGGCGAATTTCACTAATTTATTTATTTATAGTTAATTAAAACTGTATAAAACCAATTAAATGAATTAACATAGAAACATAACAATACGATTAACAATTTGTTGTATACATAATTTAATTAAAACTAATATGGAACAGTGGACTCCCTTGCATATTTTCTCTCACAGAACACCTTACCTTTGTTTTTCCTTAAATAAATAAGTAGGTTAATAGTCTGTTTTTGTCTAACAACAAATCTTAATATTGTTTTTAGCTTTAACAGGCGTGGAATGGACAAAAACATGGAATGAATTGAAAATAAAGTATGGTGGCGAGGCTTATTGCTTGAAAACACGAGTCGCTGTCTTAATAAATGAACAGTTTCTTGGCGGAGAAAAAGAATTAAAAGAATTGATCGAATCTAAATATATTTACAATATAAAGCCAGATTATTATGTTGAGGCTGTTAAGTTGTTCTCCAATTATATAAACTCAACTGGTGTAAGTTTACCTTTTCTAGTTCATTATGTAACGTAACTGCCGATCTATTCTGTAAACATCACACCGTGAGCACTTAGGTGAAGTGAGTTTGAAGTGAGCTCAATCCCTAGTAGAGTAAGGTAGGATGACAGTTCACATCACGCTCACTTCACCTAAATTTTCACGGTGGGATCGAACACACAGTGCGAAAATGTTGGTTGATATACAAGGTGTGAAACTTCTTAAGGAGTCATTGTACTCATCATTATGAACAACTTTTATTATGGGACCAAACCTGAAATCACGAAAACAAAATCAGCACATATGTTCGCATAGGTAATTCGTCAAAATGTAGGAAACAGAGGGCCTAGAGCTAGACAAATGGCATTCGCTTCGGAGCGATTCTATTTTTACAATCGCTATCGCTACAACGATAACCTATTCGTTGACATATGATCACATGACATTTCGATAGCTTATTTTTCAACCCCATACATTTTTAACTTTTGAGCGATGGTAGAAATAGAATCGCTCCGAAGCGAATGCCATTTGTCTATGCCCTCAAGTGATTTATTTCGCGTTTTCAGGTTTGGTCCCATAGTAAAAATTGTTCATAATGATGAGTACAATGACCCCTTATGAGGTTTTCAGTTATTGCAATTACACCTTGTATATCAACCCGTATGTACTATCGAGGAAACTTACATCTGACCAATTTGAAAACAAAATTCCGTGCACACGATGACCACATCTCCCCCAGATGTGTCTACTCCCTAAGTCCGTCAACGAAGATACGAGCCCGTCCGAAAGTAGATAATCCGTCAAAACAAGTGTTACATTAAAATTTTCGGACGGGCAAAAATTCATCGGACGTAGGGACAACTGTAACATCGTGTTATTATTAATTCTTAATTCGTTCGGAAACCGAACTAATCATATGTCTGTAAGTGATACGGAGTAGAAAACATCCGTAACTTCGGCCGAAACTACGGACTTCGTGCTTAGGGAGTAGACCCCTTGTTATTAAGTGTTACTAACGTAATTAGCCTGGCCGAGCACTGCAAGCAAGAATAGGCCTTACGGTGTTTAGATGTTCGTTTCTCCGATGGTACCCAACCCAAGTAAGTATAAAATTACATTCCCATGCCGATTTCGGCTACGGTGACCATTTCTGTTTTGAGACGGCTATGGATTACGAGCGTGTGCTCATATGTGGCTAATGTAAGTACGGTGTATTTACGGTATTCATAATTAATCATTAGGATCCATGAAGACTGAAACTGACTGTAGTTATGTTTTTCAGAGACCTTGTGCGTATCTTGAAATTATGATCAATAAGAAAAATATTGGCACGATGATATTTATGGTAAGATTTACCTACCTACTTAAGAAAATAATACATTATGATACAAGTATGTAATGACAAATGCTAAAGGGTTTTATACGACGCGTTTTAAACACACTTACCTGGACAAATTTCATAAACAATTATAGATATTTTGTAACCACTATTTGTGAAAAATGCCTCCCCGATTTCTTTTTGTGCGCCGTATCTTCGCCTTTTAAAGAAGCACTGACTCGAAGCCACCAAACAATACTTATAAAAAAATATAGGAAATTATTTTAACTGATCCACTAAAAACTTTTAACCCTCCAGTAATGGACGCTTTTTAAATTAATGAACCTCTAAAAACTTTTGGAGCGAAGTTCCACATCGGACGTTATACTACTATATTACTACACACTTGGTGAATGAGAGCTAGACATTGATATAAAAAAATATATCAATTGGAGCTAGACCATAAAAAAATATGTAGGTAAGCCCGGGGCTATCGTAGCCAGAGGGAAAACGTAACTTATTGAGACAACTCGTTCTGCAGCTCAGTTACGTTTGCCTCTGGCTACAATAGCCCCGGGTATCCCTTGTTTAAAAAAAAAAAACTAAAAAACACGCTATTATCACGCACAAAAAATGATAAAATAATTTAATTGACTTGTATGAGTTACGATATAAGTACGAGTAGGTACCGATGCAGCTTGTCACTTCTTTTATAGGTATCCAGTAATTAATTCAAAAAGCGCTTCTTATTATGTTCAATGTTACAGGTACCTACCCTTCCAAATTATTATACAAGGACAATGTTTTGGAATCTGCAGTAGGATGCCAACAAGGTGACCTCTCGGGCCAGTCATTGTCAGCTTGGCTATTCATCCAATTATCCAGAAACTAAATTCAAAATTTAACGTGTGGTATTTAGACGATGGAACTCTAGGAGGTGATGCAGACACCGTTTTGAAAGACCTACAACTTCTCAAACAGGAATTTAAATCTATTGGCTTGGACCTTAACCCCTCAAAATGTGAAATCTATCTTCCTGACATTACTGACAGATAATTGACTCTAGATAAATTTAATGCAATAGCCCCACAAATTAAAATTTTAGAAAAAAGTTCACTGCACCTCCTAGGTTCCCCAATTTTAGAAGACAGCTTTTCTCCTTTCATCGACGAAAAAATCAAAAACTTCAACGACATTTCGGACAGACTCTCCAAAATTAATTTACATTCGGCATTCACCCTGATTAGATACTGTTGTTTTGGCCCAAATTTTATATATTTTCTACGTTCTTCCCCTTTATGGAAGCAGACACATCTGTTGGACAAAATTGACCAAAGTATTCGCAGCACACTAACATCTATTTTAAATGTGGCCTTGGACGACCGAGCGTGGCTTCAAGCCACACTACCCATCCGTTTTGGCGGCCTCGGCGTCCGCAAAATTACCAGTATTAGCTTACTTTCCTCTGTCCACAGCACTGAAAAGTTGACCGGGAAAATTTTAGCTCCCTCACTGGTTGACTCTGAAGTGCCGTGCTTGAGTGATGCGGTGAACGCCTGGATAGCGGCTTGCCCGGATACAGATCGGCCCGTGAACCCATCTTCCCAGAGACAGTGGGTTGAGCCGCTCTGCAGGTTGGTACGGAATAATCTTATCAATACGTCCACCAATACTGCTGAGCGTGCCCGCCTGCTGGCTGTGGGTGAATGGGAGTTGGGCCTCTGGCTTCAAGCACTACCGTCACCCAACATAGGCACTTTGCTGGGTGACTCCACCTTCCGGCTCGCTACTTGTCTGCGTCTGGGCGCTCCATGCGGGGCTCCACATCGCTGCTAGTGCGGTGAAGCCGTCGACTGCCTCGGACATCATGGCCTGTCTTGTAGTAAGAGCGCAGGCCGGATAGCACGGCACGCCAGCATCAATGACATTATCCGTCGTGCTCTTGTCACCGCCGGGGTGCCAGCTGTTTTAGAACCCAACGGCTTGGCACGCGACGATGGCAAGAGACCAGACGGAATGACCATAATGCCTTGGAAGTTAGGCAGGCCTTTGGTGTGGGATGCAACATGTGTCGACACCCTTGCACCATCCCATCTTCCTAGTACGGCTGGCTGTGCTGGGGCGGCTGCTGCAGGTGCGGAAAACCTCAAACGGCGAATATATTCCGATCTTTTTGGGAGTTATATGTTCGAGCCGTTTGGGGTTGAAACACTAGGGCCATGGGGTCCGAGTGCCCACTTGGTTTTCCGAGACATCGCCAAGCGATTGGTCGACCAAAGGGCTGGCCTATTCTTTGGCCAAATAATTAGCATCGCCATACAACGTGGCAATGCTGCCAGCCTTTTGGGCACTTTTCCTGTTGACAGCGATGTGGACGAATTTTTTGATGCCCTATGATTATATATATTTTTTTTTTACATTTGTACATATTAAAAAAAGAACAAACATAAATCTAATCATACGTTCGATTTTCAAATTCATATATTGCAATATCATAAAAGCGCTTTGTTTCGATTAATTAAAACTACACACAACTAAAAAGATTTACATTTTGACGTCACTATCGGCTTTAGCACCCTCGAAAACTATGAGAACGACACCCATGACGAATAATTTGATTATTTTCACAGCCGCCAACTTTAATTTTCAGTTTGACCTCACTATCGGCTTTAGCACCCTCGGAAACATCAGAAAAGTAGGTAATTTTCCGTTCCGTTATATATTGCGTTACTATTGTTAGGTTTTAGGATTTTTTGAACGATGTTCTTTTGCGGAAAATTGAAAATATTCGCAGCCGCCATCATCATCATACAAGTATGAACGCTTTTTCGTTTGTGACGATTTCTGCCAGTTTACTCCTACCGCAAGCCGCGTAAAAGAACATCGTCCAAAAAATCCTAAAACCTAACAATAGTAACGCAATATATAACGGAACGGAAAATTACCTACTTGCATGTCAAAGAAGGCAACTTTAAAGCGAAAATATAAATCCTCTTTATCCCTATCCCGTTGGAATTTCGAAAAATTTGTTACCTAAATAATTACAGGTACGGAACTTAGTAAAGTTATTTTTCTCCGAATTACCTACTAAAGTGTCATTGGCGATGGCGAAAGTCGGGCTGACCGATGATGAGTTAGTAAGGATTTTTAACCCCCTAGAGGATGATTTTCCAAAAATGCCAAAACACGTCATTCGTAATTTCTAAACAAAAAGTTTAATACCAATTTCTTCCTACAAACTTTCATCCCCTATTTTCCCTCCTTAGGGGATGATTTGCCAAAAACGCTGAAACGTCGTTTTTATTTTTTTACCAGAATGCTAAATACCAATTTGCATGGTTTAAACTACAAAAATGATGATTTTCCATATAAACTTTCATCCCCTATTTTGCTCCCTTAGGGGTTGAATTTCAAAAAATCCTTCGTTATTCCTTGTCTACATTAAAAAGGGAACCTCTGTGCAAAATTTCAGCTTTCTACGTTTATGGGTTTGGGCTTGGCGTTGATGAGTCAGTCAGTCAGTCAGTCAGTCAGTCAGTCAGTGAGTGAGTCAGTCAGTCAGGACTTTTCTTTTTATTTAGGGCCGATTTTTCAATCCTCAGATATTTTTTATCTGAAGAGTAAATATGGCGATTTGACATATTTTCTATACAAAAGCTGTCAAAACGTCAAACATATTCCTCAGATAAAATTTATCTGACGATTGAAAAATCAGCCCTTAGATAGATAAGAACTAATTAACAGTTCACTTATAATGAGATACAAAGTACTTACATCTAAATAATAATTATATTTGCCTCTAGGGTGTTGGTGACATCACAGAGTACATACATGTTACTTGAGTTTTTTTTTAATATGTTTATACTTACTATCACTTCTTTAAATCCTCCGGTACATTACTAAACAGCTGTGCTCCCTCGACTAAAAGTACTTTTTACTTCCAGCTATATTCTGACATAGTGCCTCGTACTTGCGAGAATTTCCTTCGTCTCTGTAAGGAAATAAAGGGGGGCTATTCGGGAACTCCGATACATCGCATAGTGAAAGACAGCTGGATCCAGTGTGGAGGATTCGGGCTCAAAGAAACGGATCTCAGCTGCGAAAACTTTATTGTACCGCATGATAGACGAGGTGTTATCGCCATGGCCAATGATGGCAGGTAAGATTATAATTCTTAATTAATTCATTTAGGTACACGTTCTTGACCAAACAAACCACTGGGTCTAGTTAACTATACTGTACTCTAGTGCAGTGGCCAGATCTCCAGGTTGAAGAACACGAGAACGTTCATTTAGGTACCTACATGAATTCGAATGGCAAAGATCTGCGACGTTTACAATTTCGTTCTGTAAACTGACCGTTTAGTCGCTGATTGCATTTTAAATGTAGAATGTTCTAATAATGACATAAAATAATTCAGTGATAAAAAAACCGGCCAAGTGTGTGTCGGACCACGCACAATGAAGGGTTACGTAATTGGGATGAATTTATCTCAAGAACAAACATAACTTTATAGTTGAAAAAATGTTCTCCCATACATCGATATGTACGTCACGGTCAATTCTCCAACTGCAACGTGTTTGTAATCGCAAAAAAATGTGATAAAACTACAAATTAACGATTTTCGGACTTTTTCCTTTGCTTATGTTGTGAGACCTTGATTCTTACCAAATTTCATGATTGTAGGTCAACGGGAAGTACCCTATAAGGCTTGCCATACGTCCGGATTTAGCCAGATTATTCGGATTTAGCAACCATGTCCGGACTTTCATCCAGACTCGTTATTACGTCCGGATTTTTAATATTTGCTCGCACAAATTGATTATTACACCCCGCCTCTCCCCCGGCAGCACATTTATGCAGTATAAGCATAATATTGTATGTTTTTTTTTATTTTAATAAATACATAAATTACATATTAATGTTGATTTTGATTTTTTTTTTTTGTTACTAATATCCATCTCAATTTCTCTGAGACTGGAGACTCTCTCTCCTCTCCTGTACACTCAACAGTTTATACATCGACAGTAGTTTTATTTACTGCCCATTTTCCCAATATCTACAACCAACGCTTGAATTAAAATACGAAAAAAAAAAATACTCCGCCTTCGCTCGCTGGCCCGTCCCGACTTCATTCTAAAATAATAGGGCAAGCCTATAATTTAAAGGTTCTGATTTATTTCCTATATCCTAGATCGTATTTTTTTATTGCGTTGACTTAAAAGATTGATTTTATTTAGAGTTCCGAGTAACCGTAGACCTACGTATTTGATATTAATTTCAACTTGATACCTTCACGCGTTCCTGAGAAAAAGGGTCTTGACAGACAGACAGGCGAACGGACGGACAAGATATTATAGTGATCTTCAAAGGGTACCGTTTTTTCCATTTTAGGCACGGAACCCTAAAATGTCTAAGATTGATGATAGATGCAACGTAGGTACGATGTAACTGAAAGGTTTGTTAATTTCAGACATGTTGATTGCTCAACACAATTCTTCGTTTTATTGCAACCACAAGACTGGATGGCATTCAAATATGTGGCCTTTGGTCAACTCATTAGCGGTGAAGAAACTCTGAAGAAGATAGAACAGGTACCGGCGTGGTACGAGTCACCGCAAAAGGATATTATCATTGCTAAGGCTGGCATTTTAAACTTGGAGTGCCATGATATTATAGTTAACAAAGGAACTAATGCATACATAGACGGTCACACTGAAAATCTCATAACCATAGGAGAAATGTTTTACGAAGTAAGTTATTTAGATATAAACCTACCTATGTATGCACCTACCTACTTACAGACAATATAATTAGAACATAATTACATTGATGTACTGACAATATAATATAAACAGGGGTTTACGAAGAATAAACTAGCTCTTTTTGAATACTTAGATGTGATAAAAAATATAAATTATATTGTCAATGCACTTTTGGTCCCTACCAAAAGTGATTTATTTATTTATTTATTTAAACTTTTCACACTTAAAAAAGTAGAAAGGCGGACTTAATGCCTTAGGCATTCTCTACCAGTCAACCAAGGGTGGTGAAGAGATTAGATGGCAGGTGCTCTGTTAGAAATGGAACAATTTGTACATAAATAAGTCATAAACTTATAATACACATACATACATATTTACTATAATATATACCTATATTATATATATATATATATATATATATATATATATATATATATATATATATATATATACAAATTCAAGAGAGAGAGGTTTTGAGATGACTCTACGCTATTTATTTTGAAAATTACTCCGCAAATGCATACCGACTGGTGGCCATCCTGATGTCAAGAGGTAGCGCATTCCAAAGAAGAATGGACTGAATATGAAAGGAAGAATGAACAATGATTTGAATTTGGAATGTGGACATTGTTAGTATAGAGGCATGAGGAACAGGGTGTAAAGTTCACTCATCAAATCAAATCAAATCAAATCAATCTTTATTTGTGAACATAAGTACAAAAAGATGTTATCTATACATTTTAGCTGATCTGTATGTTCGGCCAATAATCGGCATACAAATATAATATTAGTAAGCATCCTCCATAGAAAAGGGAGGATCCTCCGACCAGACGGGTGTTGTGTCTGGTGGGCTACTGCCCGACGGTTGATGTCGGGATGTTCTATATATGCTAGTCGCGCGGTAAACTCTGATTGCGCGATGCAAGATTTTGTGTGACGTCAGTGTGACGCGTTCCATTGATGCGATGTAGATATGTCGCCACAGTTAGTAAAAGTTCCAATCACCAAAGACATCAATCACGAACATTGTATGAACAAGTAACAAGCTGTTTGATAAAGTTTGTAAACAAATTAAAAAACGCGCGAAATGCATTCCGCCTTCGTTCGTAAATGTTTACTCAAATTCAGATTTTACTTAATTTTATATTAAAAAAAAATCATTATTTCTATGACATGTCTTATTGTTCCTAATTGTATGTTTAAACATATAAATAAAATTTTAGTGTCTGATTGTAATGTCAAAATAGCAACTTTTTACCAAATGCATATGAAAGTATATACGGTACGTAGAACAAAAAAACAATGTTTTAAATTTTTGTCTGTCTGTCTGTTTGTTCTGGCTAATCTTCGAAACGGCTGGACCGATTTTGACAGGACTTTCACTGGCAGATAGCTCATGTTACCGGGAGTAACTAAGGCTACTTCAATTTTAGAAAAATAATTAGGGTTCTTTCGCGCAAAAAAATTTAAACCTATGAAATTGTGACCAAAAAGTCTGATTTAAAAAATTCTTTTTGCATTTGGCAGCCCAATTCTCGAGGACAGTTATAGGCTATTTAATATCACGCTACGACCCTTAGGAGCCGAGCAAGAAGAAAAAAGTCTGAAAGAACACTTAGCGAAAACCTTTGATTATATAATGTCTAGATAGAGCATCAAATGCGCGCAAACGTGTCAAAAAATATCAGCCAACTGTTAGCTTATAAGTTTTTACTCGCCGATTAGTGCCGATCGTGCCGCTTTGGTGTCACTACGTATTACGTGCGCTAAGTAATAAACGAATAACAGCGATAAAATGACGGTATGTGCTATTAAACTGTGCCGGAATTATAAAGGAAGGGTAAAAAATACCAAAACACATCACCTATCATCGGTAAGTAACCAAAAAACCATATTTTACACTTTTTGTTTTTATGATTACCAAATTACACCATATTTTATCAGTGTTGCCAGTTTCTTTTTTCATTCTCCCAACTTAATGTCATTTTTTGTAGGTATATTAGTTGGTTTATAGTTACGTTTATATTATTTAGTTGGTTTACTTTTATTAATCGATTTAACAAAAAGGTGGAGTTTTTCAATTCGTTTGTACTTCTTTATAATAATAAAATGTTCGTCTATTACATAACTTTTTGGTTTATGAGCCCATTTTAATGATTATTTTTGCATTGGGTCCAATAAACCGATTTCAAAGGTGCCAAGAGTATATTAATAAGATTCATTTATTGTTTCTTTATATGATTTTGAAGTCGATGCCAAGTAAAAATTGTTATTATATTAGCTAGGTAAATAATTTATTTGTTACCGACTTCATGTTCACATTTTAGTAATTATTAATAACTGGCACTGATTAATAGTATTAAATCATAAATTGCCTAAAAAGTTAAATATTGTAATACTAATTTATTTAAATAGTGTTTTTTATTTATTTAAGAAAGTAACTACTTAATAAAAAGACACTACTAAAACTGAATAATACTACATAAGTACATACACCTAAAACTTATTTAATTATTCTATTTTTTTAATGTATGATTTATGGGAGAATTGTAGTAGCTGGTATCATTATTCACGCACACAGAGACATAGACGCCCAGTGTAAAACACCGCCTCGCACACATGCTTGAAATTGTTGGCTCGTTTTCTTTGTTTTGATTGTAGGGAGACGCTCCATCTACTTAGACATTATATAATCAAAGGCGAAAACGAAGTAATAGCGCGGGCGGGCGATGCAATGCGGGTGGGTCAGGGGACGAGGGAGGTTTATTAAAATGTGGTTGTTATTTTAATATATTGTGTATCTTACGACTTCCACGCGACCGAAGAAGCGGGCCACAGCTAGTAAATAAATAAACATGCTATTCTTATTTATAAGATGCACTTACATAATTTTCTCATAGAGGGTGATAAAAAGTAGTATCCACCTCGGGAGCAACACCATTTCAAGCTCGAGTGACGTACTTTGAATCCCTCGCTGCGATCAGGATTCTACTTTAAAATCCTTCGCTCCACTTTGCATTCAAAGAAACACTCGCCTTTATAATAGTTGTTTGCTCCCTTGGCAAAAATCTACTATTTCTGAATGTTAATGAAAAATTTCAGGCATTGCTAGAAAAGGTGTTTTTAGAGGCCCAATTTAGAAGTTTACAACGAATACAAGCTGAATTGATTGTGGGTGAAGGTGAGATTACTCCTGAGGAAGTTGCCCAAAATTTACGTACAACACAAAGGTTAGTGAATACTCTAGAATTCTATATAGAGATGCACGGTACATTTGACATGTGCTTCTTAGTAACATCCCATTGAATAGGTCCCTAGTAGGCCTGCCTGAACAAAAAAAAGAAGCCGCGTTTCGCTATAATTGGTGGTACAATACATCCGTGTCGTTGGTTTTAGCGCGTAGTACATAATGTGTTCCTCACACTGTCTGAAAGTCGAACCCCCACGTTACTGCGCTCCATGGCTCACTGGCAAACCTCGAGGTTTGCCAGCTTCAGCTTTGCTGAAGTGTCGAAGACTTTTAAAAGATTGTGGGTTCTGCTGTGTTTCTGTGTATTTAAGTAAGTACCTACTTAAGTAAGTACTTACCACAATAAATAAATAAACGTGAGCGGTTTTACTATTATTCAGATTCATGCGGAAAAAAGAAGAAATAGATAAACAAATAGAAAAAGCTGTTACTGTTGAAAAGGGCGAAAACGACGATTTTGACGTAGAAGAATATGAGTACGATTATGATCCTGAAGAATACTCTTATCGGCAAGTGTCTGCGGTGGTGAGTGGGAGCCTAGTCATCAAGCCTGACAAGCCCTTCTATATACCTTTAACAGACGTCCCCTACCCTGGCGAGGTTAACTCGGAATTCAATCTTAAAAGGTTTGTGTTAATTAGTCCCTCTTTAGAATATTTCCGTAGTATATTAGCACGTACTTATTAGTTAATTACTTAAACATCATGCGTGCTTCGTGGTAGAGGTTCCTATTATTGTTTATCGATGGTGATAATAATATCTACAAATTATTTTAATCAACAGATTGCTGCAAGGGGACTATTGCCTCGAAAGCGATTTAGACAGAGAAGCTGGTAAGATGAAAAAGAAGACTGATGAGGGCAGACTAATTTTCGATTCAGGAAAACTCGCAGAGATCTTTGATGTACAATCTACAGAAACTGATTCATCGGGTAATGTATTTATTTATTTATTGATATGACACTTCAACAACTTACTCAATAGAACATACACAAACAAAAATCACAAACAGTTACAGATATTGTGAGTACGTCACTTACAGAAGTGCACAGCACTAGCAAAAATCTTAATGATTAAGGGGCGTGGTAGGTACCGTTAGTTTAATTACTTAAATAGATGGTGATGATGTTCACAAATACAATGGGTAGTATATAACAAAAAAGGCTGAGAAGGTAGAAAATCGAAGTGCGAACAATTTTTATTAATTAACGGCTCGGCACGGTAATAAATGATTAGGTACTTATTGTTATTATAAAATTTAGCCTTGTAGCTTATCTAAGTGTCTACCATTTGAAAATACTAACTGCCGTTGTTTTTATTTACAGAAAACACTTTAGATTCTGAAGAAGAGAGAGAAATCAAGCAATATCTACAGTAATAAAACTAATTTATGTACCTAGTATACTATTTAATGATAGCATTGTTTGTACAATTAAGTATTAGGTACAGTCGACCTCACGTCGGTGGTAACACTTTGACCTTGAGCTGGCCTTTGTTACGGAGTGTCACTAGAATCAACCAGCTTATACCTACTGGTTATGATACCACTGCTGCGTGCGGCCTAGTGTACCTAATCTTATTACCCACCTCTTCGCTCAAAAAACTAGACAACTGTCAGGCTGAATTTGTATTCAACTGTAATTACATCTTCGTGTTTTCGAATTGACGGTCGTCGCGCCTCAGAGAAACCAGAGGCGAAGCTTTTGTTATACAGGATGGCAGGGACATGGACGCGTATCCGGTTACCGTGGATTTAGTACACGATTCTGAACTCCCCTGCACTGAAATTTTTCGTTGGTTATTAAAAAAAAAAAAATTTGTTTCCTACAAAAGTGCAATACCTACGCGGTCAAAATGTATTTTTTTTAAATAATTTGTGGGTCTTGATTCATGTACTGAATCCATGGTAACCGGATTCGCGTCGATGTCCCTACCAACCTGTATTATTTTTTGTACTGCCGCGCTTCTTGCTTGTGCACCTGAAGTTTTCTCTCTGTTGGGTTACCTAATCGTCGCTGATCGCCCTGTCTCTCAAAAGCTTTTTGGAATTGCCTAGAGTTGTTAATCTTGTCTAATTTTGTACCCATGGCAATAAGTAAATACTTCCATGGTTGTAACCGCTTTAAATTAGATTTCATCGCGCGTTCGTATTTCCGGATAGACGATGTTATTGGGAATGCCGAAGTGTATACTTTTTCTGGGAGATGTGTAGCTTTGTAGATATTCTTTTATTTGTAAAATTGTAATTAATAATTATATACCTACCTAACGGTAATTATTTTTTCTAGAAATAATGTGGATCGTGTGAGTTTTGCGGGTGGAATCATAAAGACCATAGCTAAAAGTGTCAAACACACTGACTTATTTGCCGCCCATAAACTGTAAGATTCTTTCCAAATTATTGCTGTTTCGTTCCCGTGCTCAAACTTAACAAAGTCCTTTTTTCCAGGACTGATTGGGTTCCCGACGAGGCACTGCGAAAATTCAGGTACCTACCGATGATATAATGGTTATTTATTATATAATGGTTGTTTTGTCTCAATCTTAAATGTTTCTGATTTTTAGAATGGCTGAAGAGGTATTGCGACGTGGACGTGAAAAGTAAGTTTTAGTCGAAATCTGGCATCTAGCGTTAATTTAAGACTGAAATGGATTTAAAATGTAGATAAGTTTCAATTTGTGGATTCTAACAAGTAGGTACCCACCCCTATCGTAGGTATCATTCATTAGGTAAGTAGGTAGGTACTTATCCGTAAACGACAATTGATACAAATTGTCGTTTACGGATAAGTACTTTTCTTCAACGAGGAATGAAGAAACGAGACTGAAGCTAGCGCCAAACGGTCATCAACAAAACTTTCTGGTTGAAATCAAACATTGTTTACTTATATTTTTTACCCAACTTTTTTTTTGTTTTTGTTTAGAGGAGTTTCTATCACTGTTCCTGGTCCAACCTCTGAAATGCACAGAGAAATAATTAGACGTCAGACTGGGTTCATACGTCCGGAAGATTTAACTAGGATGCGCCAATTCGAACGACCAGATGATGATGATGACGATGATGACGATGATGACTCTGAACTCGACGATTATCTGCCATATACTAGGTGACAGCGCTAAGAACATTAAAGTAGCTTGTCTTATAGGGTTCCGCCCTACCTCAAAAGGAAAAAAACGGAACCCTGATTCACTTTATCCGTCTGTCTGGACCCTTTTTCTCAGGAACTGGTGGAAATGTATCTACTAAGGTTTGAGTAAAAAATTAAAGCTTCTAAGGGCGGATTCGACCAAACTTTTATGCCTAGTAATCCTATTTTAATTCTAATCCAGCGAATATATTTTTAATTTTTGATAGATTTTCCATACAAAAACTGTCAGACGTTAATTTATTCCGAGAATAAAATTTATTCCTGTTTGGTCGAATCCACCCTAAGTCAACGCAATCAAAAGATACGCATAAGTATGTCACATATTTTGATAATTATCTCATTTTTATGGTTCCGTACCCGAAGAGTGCCAAACGGATCCCTATTACTAAGCCTCCGCTGTCGTCCGTCCGTCTGTCTGTCAGCGGGCTGTATCTCATGAAACGTAATAGGCAGACAGTTGAAAATCTCACAATAAAATAAAGTTAAAAATTAACACCCCCCCCCCCCCCATACAATAAACTTTTGACTTTGAAACATTTTTTTCTTACCTTGGCTTGTGGGGTGTCATGCATTGTCTAAATAAAACTCATCGAGCACAAATATATTTTCTTTTTTTTTATCTTGAAAAATGATGAAATTGTGGGCCGCAAAATTTGTCAGTTTTAGACCTAAAGGTCTGCGATAGATCGCATCAACTAAACAAGTTAGGAATTTTAATCTTCTGTTTATCATGTAGGTACCTTAGACTGTATTTATCAAAAATACTAAAACGCCGATTCATAATCGGAAGTCGGTGTCATCTGTATTTTAGTTTTTTGCCACCGGCTTTCGAAATTAAAGTTATTTCATTATTTTTAGTTTATTTCTTTTTGAAGGCGATTTAATTTTTTTATTATGTAAATTACTTTTATTTATTTCGTAATTTTTGTTGGTTTTTTGAAGTGAGATCCTCGTCTAATTTTTATAAACGGTGCTTCAGTGCTTCTTCGCTGCTTCGTTAATCTTGTATTCTCACGCGCTGCTGAGCATCTAAGCTTATAGCCTGCTGAGCATGATATCGGGGTTCGATTCCCAGGTCGGGCAAAGTGTTACATTAGGAATTTCTCAGTAGATGCCCCGGAGTCTGGGAGTCGTGCCCGGTTGATGGCAATATAGGTACTCGAGTCGGCTCGACCCATATTATATGCCACTTAAACATAAATCTAAATACATATCTACCTATGCCCGGTAAAACAGGCGTAGTATTATGTGGTTATAATATTTTTTTTATCTTTTATCTGTTTTAGACAAGTATCAATCCGACCACCGTCGATAACCTCGTGTAAAACTAAGAATGGTACCAGCCGTCATGATCATAAAGATACAAAAGATCCTGTAACCGAAACAATCCACGACATGCTACAAGATAAAATCAATCAAGAAATTGAGAAAAGGTGACTTAAATTACATAACCTTAAAACTCGATGTTGGAAGGAAATAAAAACTAGTAGCCCGCGAAATTCAAATTTTCATCAATACCTATAATATGAACTTAGAGAATTTATTGATGACTTATTATTATCCCAGTAATATTATTACCCCATTGAATGACTATTTCATGAAATCATGACATTTTAGGCCAATTCAATTCTGTAAATACACCCAGACATGTTTGTCATGGTCGCGAATCAAACTTCAACATACACCCAGACACTGAGCTAAAAAAAATTGTAAGAAAAATTGAATTTCGCGGGCTACCTTAGCATTTCCCCCTGCATTAAATTAGAAAAAATTTATACCTACCTCTACGGATTAGGATTTTTGAATGATGACGCAACATAACTAATCGAATTTCGAACTAATATCATATCTGCTAGGTATGTTGGTAAGTACCTATAATACCTATTGTTAATTGTAATGCACTTTTGCCATTCTAAAGACTAATTCAAGTGCAATGCCTGCCTCATAGGTACGTACATATCTGTACTTGATCAAACAATCTTAGTTATTTTACATGTTTTTTTTTAGATGGGTTTGCTCCTAACTCTACTCTAGGTCAGGTATTGCCAATTTGCCACTTATTCAATTATAGGTAATTTAGCGTCATGTAGCGTCGCAGGGCTCCCAATAAACTATTTTCAGTAAAAGACAGATTGCTATTGATTTTAGACAGACAGTATAATTCTACCAGTCCTTATGTCAGGCCGGTAAGATTCCATAATCTCGTAAATTATTTGGCCGTTAAAACCATAGATAGATAGGTTTTTCTATCTCAGTATACGAAAACTAGTGATAGATAAGTTATTGGGTTCGGCCGTAAGTTGATTTTTGATTGACCATTTGTAATAAAAAGGTATAAAAGGTACACATATATACAGGGTGTTCGGCGCATGGTTGAATAAACGAAAACAGTGAAGTGGTGCGGTCATGTGCTAATACTCACGCCAAAAAACTCTTGACTTTTCTCCACTTTTTTTTTAAATCGATTTAATTAAAAAATTACCAAAATTCATCGCTTAAACCTTTATCAGAACGTAACAACATTTAATAACAGAACCAAACAGCTTTGGAACAGTTTTCTTGGCATTTTGTGGATATCTATGGGTTTAAGCGGTGAATTTTGGTAATTTTTGAATAAAATTGATTTAAAAAAAAAACGTGGAGAAAAGTCCGAGTTTTTTGGCGTGAGTACAGTAACTTAGCGGCCAGAAAACGCAGGAAATCTAACGCCAGCATTAGAAAACTATCGCATCGTTACTCGTCGCACTTGAGACCTTCTTCTATTTAGGCATTTCACACACACATACACACCCGTATATTGCACTTTTTCATCACGAACCAAACAGAAAAAGCGCGGTATATGGTCATCATCATAGGTCTATCGCGGCTCGCAGTCTTTTTCTGATTATGCTAATGAGAAAAAGACAGCGAATATTTTAAAATAGTCACATAAAAGTTGAGGATAGATTTGAAACAAAATCAATTTTCTGAGTGTAGTTAGAATGGTTTGACGTTGTTGGTTGGTGAACTTAGTTACGAGCGTTTGTGTTATTGATATTAGAGGTGATGAGTTTGAAGATTTTTATTGAAAATGCAAGCAAATATAAATATTGAAGCCAGGGCGAACATTGTAGCCTTGCATAACAATGGGTGTAATATATCTGAAATATCTAATAAAACCGGATTTTATGTAAGTTATTTTGTTGGTTTTGATTTTATTTGTTCTCAATATGTGCCGCTTCAAAATGTGTAATAAGGATTTCTTTTTTTTTAGAGAGATACAGTGAGACGTTGGGTGAGGAGATTTGAGGAAGAAGAGGGGAGTCTTAAGAGCCGTGTAAGAAGTAGTAGGCAGCGATGCTTTATGGTTGGTGAATATGAAACGAATGGTTTCATACCTACTGTTCGCAATGTTTGAAAGTGGATGAAATTGATGAATTTTATTTGGTTCAAGATAATTGTCCGAAACATCGTGCCAGTATTGTTCGTGAGTGGTTTAGTGAACATTCGGATGTTAAAATTATTCCGTGGCCAGCGCGATCTCCTGATTTAAACCCTATAGAAAGTGTACTTATGGGGTTTAATGGTGCAAAGGATGGGAAGCGGGAGAAGAAAGATGTCTCGAACAGCTGAAGTCCCATTGCTGAAACGAATAATTATTATTATTAAGTATTTATTTCAGATAAAAAGAATCCATAAATTGTTAGTAATGACTTAAAACTATGTTAGTAAAACTTATCTAAACATAAAAATTGTTGGCCTGGAAACCGTGTGCACACTGTTCCAGTACCGCACCAGAGGGCAATCATACCTTTCAATAATGGTGTTTAAGCTACCGCTGGCACTGCCGCGCACTTGACGCATTAGGGAGGTAATACGTTAGCGCACAATTGTTTTAAAACAATCAGTTCTAGCCTCAGCAAGCTGACGCGCTACAAAAGCGCGGCAGCCCTGACAGCATCCTAAAACCATTATTGTAATGAACACGTAGGGCGTCTAGCGATCTACGTGCAAATTTCGCCCACAGGCTGCAGGTGTAAAATTCTGGCAATACGCTTTTCTAGGTGTGTCGTTTAAATCGAAAGATATAAAATCTGTCAGCTCATATTCGTACGTGACTTGATTATTACACAATATACATTACCAAAACCTATAGAACCGATTAGCGGAATACCTCTAACGATCAAAGTCAAACAAAATTTCTACAAATTAGTTAGGACTATTGAATTTATTCCCGGACCTAGCGCTAGTGACCTCGGCCATTACAGATGTCACTACTTCTTTAATGAGAGCATACATTCTTACGGCGACTTACACTTTAAATTTGATGAAAGTCCTCCAAACGAACAAATTTTTATACATACATACACTTGCTACTGTCTCATTAGTAGTGTCATTAGTTATGTCCTAATGTTTGAATTAAGAGGGCTGTCAGAAAAAATTCTTTTTTGAAAAATGTAATCAATGGGCGGACCTACTATATAATATTAATTTAATAGGTAGTTATCAAAAACACATTTCTATTGTGTTATCTAATAAACTTAGGTCATTAAGTATTATGATCGGTTTTTGAGATGATTATGCCACAATAAACATGTTTTTAATAATTACCTATTAAATTAATTTTACTTATACGGTTTTTACTTATTTAAAAATATCCTGCTGTGTGGTCACCTCTATCTTATATCTATAGTATTTCTTCCCAGGAATTCGATTATTATTTGAAATAAAACGCAAAATTTTTTGATACTGTTTAGTAAAGTAATCGTGAGGAAAAAAAATACTAAAGGATAGACTATAGCATTCGTCTATTTAACTTCCGAACGCTACGTGAATTGATTTTTCTTATGATCAACGTTACAACTGAGTGACCACCTTAAATCGACTGTAACTTTTGAATGGCTTCTTTTACAAACTAGAGGTTGAATTTACAGTCATTTAAGTACTTTTACTAACGCTAGACCCTTATGTAAGTTTCGAATTCCATTATGGTCTCCACTCAATGTGAACTTATGGTGATCGGTTGAGGGACCACCTTCCGCATGCTAGCAGGAAGGGTTGATATTCAATAAATTAGTTTAACAAATCTTTTACTAAGAGTAGTCATTTATAGCAGTTGTAAATTTTAACTAGATTTTGAGATATGGATGCCTGTCAGTCACGACTGAGGGAGCACCTTTAACCGATTAACTTTTGAGTGGCTACTTTTACAAACTAGAGGCTGAATTTACAATTGTTTGAGAACTTTTACTAAAGGCTGACGCATTTAAAAGCTCAAAATTCAAATGTGTTCCGTAAATGGGAACGCAAATGTCCACTTAAGACCGTTGATTGTACATAGCACATGACCGCACCACTTCGCTGTTTTCGTTTGTTCAACCATGCGCCGAACACCCTGTAGGTATATATTGCAATGGAATTTGAACTTTGTCATATACAGTATCTACCTAGGTAGGTATGACCTAGGTGGGTAGCTAGGTAGATTCAGTTTTTGTGTTCCCAAAACTTGAATAACTGTCTGTGATTCTGAATTCTATTTTCTTTCTATAGACATCCGTCCGACTCGGAATATTATGTCCCTATGGCTGACACTTCAACGTCAGTCCCTAGGGCGATAGGTGGACCAGAACAGAGAAAAGAAAGGTTATTGCTTTGCCTATTACCTATAGCTACCTAGCTAAACGATATTTAAATAGATAGGTAGTACAGTCAACCATATACCCAGTTGTCGCCAAACATTTCAAACATGCGCGAAATACGATAATGCGGTGTACCTACTACCTAATTTGAGCCGTTACTTTTAATACAATTCAGAGCGGTGGCGCTGCCATACAGGGTGTCCCGTAAATAATGGATCAAACGTAACGGGTAGGTACCTTATCTAATTTCTAACAACTAATTTGAATATTAAAAAAAAAAAACCGTTACAGTAACCAAGATATTATTTTTTTTCGAATTTTACCATTTTCTCTTCCAGAATTAAGTTTTTTTAATGCTGTCGCTGCAAATGATTACATTTTTAGGTATAATTTTTGTTTAACATTTCTGAATAGCTTACTAATGTTATAAGATACAATTTTTTTGAATAACGTTTTATTTGCCTTAGGAAAAAAATCTTGAGTTGAAAAGTTTTTTCTTTACGATGTTAGGACCAAAATTGAAAAAATTCTCCTGTAAAAAAATTGTATGACACCTAAGACCACCATAAACTTGTACAATTAATAAGGTTTGCAAATTGGTATAAAACTTACGCCTTGTCCTTATCGTTACAAAGATATTGCTATGAATGTGATGAAGAAGACAGAAAATAAATTAAATTGGTACTATCTAATTTTTCCCTTTCGTTATGGCTTATGCTTGAATGCTTGTAATCTAAGCAGGTAGTTAAGCGGCTAGCGTATTTCTGACCCGATGACGTCATCTGTTCGGAATTTGGGACCGCTACCTGTAGCGGAGTTGAACCTCAGTCAGTGTGAAAGAGATAGATAGCGCCGCTTGTTGGTAAATCGGTATGAAGTTGCGCAGGTTCTTTTGTTCTTTCCTTCGTCCTTCACTCATACAGGGCCACGGCTTCATTGTTGCTTGATTTTATTAGTTTAGTTGTAACCAGTCTCTCTTCGAGTTGCTACGTCAGACAACTTTCGCTCCCGCTCAGTGCCTCGGTGTTTTCTTCTGTAAAATTGGACTTGTGCTGTGTATTTGGACTGTGCTTTGCCTATCGATTTGGAACTCCAATGCCTCGTTATGAGTACACGCCACGGCAGTACGCCGAAATGCATTTTATCTACGAAGAAGCAAGAGGTAATGCCAGGGCGGCTGCAAGATTGTACCGTGAAAGATACCCGAACCTGGTTCGTTATCCCGACTATCGCGTATTTATTAGAGTGCATAACGCGCTTCTTGAGGGAAGAATTCTTGGCACCGGAGTTGGTGGTACCAGTAAAGGACGACCGCGACAAGTCAATGACGAAGTCATTCTTCGAGAAATCGAGGAAGATCCGTCGGTCTCCGTTCGCGTCATAGCGCGACGCGTAGGAATTTCAAGATCGACGGTGCATCGAGTACTACAACGGTGCCGATTGCACCCATATCACGTGAAGCGTGTTCAAATGCTGACGTCGCGTGATTACCAGCCAAGAATAGAATTTTGCCAAAGGATGCTTAGGATGATTCGGGCGGATCCACAGTTTTTTAACAAGATTTTATGGAGTGACGAGTCTTCATGCCGCCGAGATGGATATTTAAATTTGCATAATTTGCACAGTTGGCAGCTGATAAACCCACATTTGATGCGAGAGGACAGGAGCCAACATCAATTTAAAATAAATTTATGGGCGGGAATAATCAATGGGCAAATAATAGGGCCCTTAGAACTACCAGCTACTCTAAACGCCGAATACTATCTCCATTTTTTAAGGAATGAGTTGCCAAAATTATTAGAAAACGTTCCAGAAGACGTGCGGCAAGCAATGTGATTGCAAAATGATGGGTGCCCCCCCGCTCACTATGCGACGGCAGTAAGGGCGCACCTTGATGAAAGTTATCCGGACAGATGGATCGGCCGATTACGACCAATTTTGTGGCCTCCGCTATCTCCGGATTTAAATCCCCTAGATATTTTTTACTGGGGACGTTTAAAAGACAGGGTCTACAAGAAACCAATAACGCCGGAAGAAGTACAGCGCATCCAATCTGCTACATGGGCAATGGGATAACTCACCGATACCGAAACCATTATTCAACTTTTCCAATTTATCATTGTTATGCATCTGCTCGGCGTCCGTAGGCGCCACAGTGATCCAGCAGAATATCAGCGTCAGGTGAATTGCCTGGCACATGCTGAGCTGGACTCCCATTCGGTACAACTTAGAGACACGCACCGCACAAGATTTTTGCCTTGAGACAATTTTATTTTATTTTAAGGACGTAGGTAGTTAGGCATTCCGACCGAGGACTGCCACAAACAATATTTCTTCTTTGTGTTGTCGTTTTCTTTTTAATGTACCTAATGTTCTTATAATGTTGCAGTTTACTTGTTATTTGTTTTCTTCTTATAATTTATGTAATTATGCTTTTGTGTTGTGTCTTCTATTGTTGTACTGAATAAATGTTTTATCTATCCATCTATCTACATCAAAAATAAACCTAAGCCGTTTTGTCCGTCGTCGGATAAGAGCTTCCTTTATTAGGAGATGCAGACTTTGCATTTTTGTAGGGGGAAGGCAGTTCGAACATTTATTGTAAAAACAAAATAAAACGATTTATTTGAACTAACTGTTTTTTTTAGTACGGCCTCTTAATTCTTTTCATATGCTGAGGTGCCTCATTAATTCAATGAACATTGCCTCTGAAATACTACAGTAACACATTTTTAAAAAGAAGTTTAAATGTACACACTTATTTTAATTTTTTTTTATTTTGTTGATTTAGAGCACCTTTCAGATTCATATCAATATCTTTGTAACGACAAGGACTAGACTGCAACTTCATACCGATTTACCAAAAATACAAAAGCGACGCTATCTATCCCTTTCACACTGACTGAGGTGCAACTCCGCCACAGGTAGCGGTCCCAAATTCCGAACAGATGATGTCATCGGGTCGGAATTACGCTAGCCGCTTAACTACCTGCTTTGATTACAAGCATTCAAGCATAAGCCATAGCGAAAAGGAAAAATTGGATAGTACCAATTTAATTTATTTTCTGTCTTCTGCATCACATTCATAGCAATATCTTTGTAACGATAAGGACTAGACGTAAGTTTTATACCAATTTGCAAACCTTATTAAATGTACAAGTCTTTAAAATAATGGTGGTCTTCGGTGTTATACAATTTTTTTACAGGAGATTTTTTTCAATTTTGGTCCTAACATAGTAAAGAAAAATTTTTCAACTCAAGATTTTTTTCTAAGGCAAATAAAACGTTATTCAAAAGACTGGTATCTTATAACATTAGTAAGCTTAGATTCAGAAATGTTAAACAAAAATTATACCTAAAAATGTAATCATTTGCAGCGACATCGACAGCATTAAAAAAACTTAATTCTGGAAGAGAAAATGGTAAAATTCGAAAAAAAATTAAATCTTGGTTACTGTAACGGTTTTTTTTTAATATTCAAATTAGTTGTTGGAAATTAGGCAAGCTAGCTACCTGTTACGTTTGATCCATTATTTACGGGACACCCTGTATGTCACAGAAAGAGTTGTAATTTTAGTCCAAGCTTAAACGATATGTAGGCACACCAGTCACCGTAGACACAAAAATCGCGTTAGGATAAATTGCACTCTAGGTACTTACTGATTTTTTGGTATATTCATAGGTTATATACCAATTGTGTAAAACTAAGTTTGCTGTACTGATTTTTGGGACGTTGTTAGGTCTATCATAACAACATCCCAAAATGTTGGCAGCCCTGTTGGTCTAGTGGTTAGTGACCCTGACTGCAAAGCCGGAGGTCGTGGGTTCGATTCCCACCCAGGACAAACTTTGTGTGATGAGCATATTGTTTGTTCTGTGTCTGGGTGTAATTTATCTATAATATGTATGTATTTATAAATTATATAAGTATGTATATCAGTTGTCTGGTTACCATAACACAAGCTCTGCTTAGCTTGGGATCAGATGGCCGTGTGTGAGTTGTCCCAAGATATTTATTTATTTATTTATTTTAATTTGCAATTTTTTTGCGACATACGATGTCTGAAATGACTGGCCTGAAAGATGTGCGTATGAGTATAATTTGTATCAACAGTCCTGGTGCCGTTGGGTGGATATCAGGCAGCAATATTCGCGTGACGCGGATTAGCGATGAGAAGCGGGTTAGCGATTTAGCCTTTGGGAACCGGAAACAATCTGTCCTCACGCGGCTCATTGATAACGTGGCTACCGACCATGTCCCAGGACCAACTTTAAAGGATTATAAGTAAGTATACTCACCAGATCTTGTCTCTGAATATGACCAGCCTATATTATAGGTACCTAATAGTTTGTTAGATATTAATCGCATTTTTCTTCATACATTAACAGACCACGTTCGGAACAGCAGCAAAAGAATTCCATCTTCCTTCTTACGTATTCTCCGGAGAAACATAAGCGTCTAACTTCCCGAGGCGACGACCCCCGTGAAATTTATTTACGACGCCGCCAAATGAAATTGACTCGTCCGCATGATCGGCATAAATCGATGGACCATATTCTTGGTTTACAACATGGGAAAAAAGTTTACCGCAAGATATCTACTGATTACGTTAGGACTATCGATCTGATCGAACAAAAGGAAGAGACTTCTTTAAGGAGTTTGGAATATGCGAAACAGCGACCTGCAATATCCGTGAAGGAATACCAAAAGCAGAATCGAGCGTATAATGAAAACCTAGCAAGATTATCGAAGCTTTCCAAAGATAATGTTAAAAAAATGCAGGAAAAGGTACCTAACTGGTAAGTTCTTAAAAATAATTCCCCGTTGTTTAATTTTGTTTTTTATTCGTACAATGAAGTGAGAACGGTAGGTACCTATACCTTTATAGGTATGAGCATACCGGGCGACACGACACCCCCCTTTATAACAAACTAGCAGCGCCCCGCGGTTTCACCCGCATAAGTTTCGATCCCGTAGGGATATCAGGATAAAAAAGTATCATATATGTTAATCCAGGTTATAAACTATCTGTGTGCCAAATTTCATCCAAATCCGTTCAGTAGTTTTTGCGTGAAAGAGTAACAAACATCCATCCATCAATCCTTACAAACTTTCGCGTTTATGATATTAGTAGGCTTCTTATTCGCATTCCAATACAAAAAAAAAACCGGCCGAGTGCGTGTCGGGCCATGCAAAATGAAAGGGTTCCGTAGTTGGGATAAATTGGTCCGATTAGAATTATCACAAGGACAAACTTACCTGGTGCCGATACTTTTGTCACAAATGCCTCTAAACTAGACTAAAAATCACCAAAATTTAGTTTATTCCTGTCAAACGACGATTTCCCATTCTGAAATTGACTAAAGTAGTTTGACAGAATTAAGATGGTACTGAGTTATTAGTTTAGTGAAAATGGTAATTTTGCTATTCGGAATTTGACGTTTGTCACCTAAAATTTAGATTTTCTAATTAAATCTGACTATTTTTAATCGCGATTAAAAAGGTATGGAATAAGTTGCCATGAACTAAAATTCACACCAACACCTCGACTTCAGGTGCAAAAACAATATTGTATTTATTTATTTATTTTACTATTTATGTACATACCTAAGCGAGCTTTAGAAGTTGTAAATTGGCTGAAATCCGACGATTATTGTGGAAGATGTCGGACAAAATCATGCCGATTGGGAGGTTTACTGGTGTGCGTCGCGTAAACCGTAAGAGAAACATTAAATTAATGTTAAAAAGAAAAATATCAATCATAAAAGATCAATCAAAAAATCAATCATATCAATCAATCTCAATCAATCAACCAATCAAAAATCAATCAGGCAATCTTCTAAGGATGACTTCGATGAACTACAATGTTCCCAACTCAAAAAATACTAATATCAGGTTATCTAACCCGGTGTTACTTTTTAGTGGCGCAACGCGTAATAAGATTAAAATGTTAATTACTTAACTCCGAGTTTACAAACTCTATATTTTTTTTATTTATTTAACCCGACTAAACGTAAAAGTGGGCCTTAGAATCATAAAAACCGGTTTAATAAAGAAAATGAACATTTGCATTTATTAGAGGAGCTCGTGGCTAAGTAATAACAGCCGCACGGGTCGATCCATCAGGTTAAGCTACGCTTGCCGGGGTTGGTTTGTGGATGGGTAACCATCTTTACATACCGAGACTCCTCCGTGCCTCGGAAAGCACGTTAGGCCGTTGTTCCCGGCTGTCATTCGTGGATCTTTGACAGTTGTTACGGGGGTCGTCAGAAGCCCGAAAAGTCTGACAACCAGTCTTACCAAGGAGGTATCGTATTACCCAGTTACTGGGTTGTGGAGGTCAGATAGGCAGTCGCTCCATGTAAAATACTGGTATTCAGCTGCATCCGGTTAGACTGGAAAAGGCTCGGCAGATTGATTGATCTGTCTGTCTGTTACACTTTCACGCTTTAACGGCTGAATGAATTTGGATGATCATACGTATACGGATAGGTAATGACTTGGTGCCTACATAGGATACTTTTTATCCCGGTGACACGTTCCCGTGGGATAATTTCCGACTTCCACGCGGGCAAAGCCGCGGGCAGAAGCTAGTACTTAATATTATAAAGCTGAAGAGTTTGTTTGTTTGGTTGAACGCGCTAATCGCAGGAACTACTGGTTCGAATTGAAAAATTATTTTAGTGTTGGATAGCCCATTTATCGAGGAAGGCTATATAACATCACGCTACGACCAATAGGAGCGGAGCATTAATGAAAAATGTTGCAAAAATGTGGAAAATTTATTCCTTTTGAGAGCTTCCGTTGCGTGCGCTGCGTAAACGGTTAAAGATACTCAAAAATGATGTATAACGGAATTGTTCCTCTTAAAAAAATCTAAAAAAAAGTCCGCGATAGCATATGTCTATCTTTTAAGGTTGGCTCACTATAACCTTTTTAATGGTAAACAATTTGTTATAAAATAATGCATTATTTGCGAAGGTGTTTTCATAGACATGGTATTAATTCATATCCAAATAAATAGATTCATAATCAAGGTTGATGAAGTGATGAAGTAGGTACATGTAATGTCCTTTTTAAATATTCGTATCGGATCTTTCGTTTAGAAATTACGACGGGTATAAAAATGCTTTAAAGTAAGAAAAATGCGCTTAGTCTATTAATTACCTACCTGTCTGAACGCGCTAATCTCTGTCATTACCAGTCAGATAAAAAAAAATATTTTTGCATTTTATAGCCTAATTTCTAGAGAAAGGCTATAGGTATGTAACATTACACTAGGACCCTTAGAAGCCGAGCAAAAAGAAAAAAAGTAAGAACGAGCGCTAAGCGAAAACGAAGTTATAGCGCGGCAGTCGATGAGACGGGGTGGGTCAGAGGAACAAGAAATTAAACGCGGACGAAGTCGCGGGCGGAAGCTAGTTACACGTCGAGGCTGAACCCCTGCACGGCTTCGGCTCTAAAAAAATCACGGGGTAGAGCAAACAAGTACCAAGTGGAGTCGCGCGATTGTCAAATTCGATTTTAGTTCTGTCAAAATTATTTTTAATTTTTGTGATATTTTTTTGCAGAATAGCTTTAAGATACTCATAGCGTAAGGAATTTTAGTGTGTTAGGTGTACAAGAGAATCGGCACCATTGTAGTTGAAAAACATGTTCTCCCATAAACTTCAACTGCAAATGTAATTTTGTACGCACTATATTGAGAGATTTATGCCCATTTTCAACAACCACCCCTAAACTATAACCTTGTTAAGGGGGAAGCGCTAAGGTAGTCCGCGAAATTCAAATTTTCTTACGATTTTTGCAATTTGCAGCTCAGTGTCTGGGTGTATGTTGATTAAAGTATGATTCGCGACAGTAACAAATTATGTATTAACAGAATTATAATCATTAGAATCAGTATACAATTCCTTAAGTTAGTATAATCCTGAAATGTAAAGATTTCATGAAATAGAATGACTATCTAAGTCTGTATAATCCTCAAATGTCAATATTTCACGAAATAGTCATTCAATAGAATTACTTGGTCTTGTCTGGTCCGAGTTGTATTGATGACTTTAATTATTATAATTCCATAAATACATATTTGTCACGGTCGCGAATCATATTTTAATCAACAAACAACCTAATGCTGACCTGCAAATTGCAAAAAACGTAAGAAAATTTGAATTTCGCGGGCTACCCTGGCGCTTTCACCTTAAGCTTAACAAAGTTGTGCGCGCGGTTGGGTATACGCGCATTTTACGTTACAAAATATCATGTCAAAATCGAAAAATAACATTTAAGTACAAACAATTTTGGCTGTTTATCGAAACGTTTTTTTAAGGCGAAGAAAACGTAAGAAAATTTGAATTTCCTGGGTTACCTGGCGCTTAGCCCAGGAAATTAAAATTTTCTTACGTTTTTTGCAATTTGCAAGTCAGTATTAGGTTGTATGTTGATCAAAATATTATGATTCGCGAACATAAAAAGTATGGATTTACAGAATTATAATAATTAAAGTCATCAATACAACTCTTTAAGACCAGGTAATTCTATTGAATGACTATTTTATGAAATCTTGACAATTAGGATTATACAAACTTTGGGGTTTATTACTGATTTTGATGATTATAATTCTGTAAATGCATATTTGTTACAGTCGCGAATCCTTAATCAACATACAACTTAATACTGATTTGCAAATTGCAAAATACATAAGAAAGTTTGAATTTCGCGGGGTACCATGTATCTTTGACAGTGACATTTCGGTTCAGGTGATTTCTGTGTGGCTAGTTACGATAGCTTCTGAAACTCTTTTGTCAATTCGGCTACACGTAGCTATGCTGATCCCACCCATGTCTGCCATTGACAGCAACTGACTACCGGTGGCATAAAATCTAAGGGCACATAATAGTTGTTTGATCGAGGGCACGGATTTATTTCTGTAAAAATAATAATTTAAAGTTAATGATAATATATGTAGATAGGAGGGTGGTGGGGTAGGTTGGGGTGGGTGGTTGGGTTGGTAGGTAGGTAAGTAGGTGATGGGGAGTATGTAAGGATCGTAGCAGGTGGCGTTCTGTAGTTTCTGCCTACCCCTACCCCCTGCGTACCTAGAAGGCGTGAGTTTATGTATGTATGTAGTATGTGATAATATAGGTAGAGGTGCCTACTAGAATAGAAAAACCTAAAGTTTCGACAGTTGCACGTACTAGTGGGATATTACATTATCATATCTAGGATCATAGATGTATGATTCATAGGTACATAACAATGTAATATAGAGCATTTGTAAGCTTCAGTTATAGGATTAAGCTAAATCACGAAATATATATTTTTAAGCTGAAGCTTACGAATGCTCTATATTACATATGAATCATAGATCTATGATCCTAGATATGATAGTGTAATATCCCACTAGGACCAACTAAAAGTTTAAAGCAAACAGTTATATGCATTGTACAAATAGGTATTGTACCGACACCATAAGTACCTATTACTTAATTACTTTCTTTCAATATTCAATGCATAGGAGCTTACCTGTCGTCTGGATATTCTAAAATATGTTCTAGTTTTTGTAGTACAAATATCACGCTATCCTTGGATAATCTATATCTTGAAATAAAAAGTCTTTATCATCATACTGTGTGAAAAAGTCTGGTGTTTCACGATAAACACGTGGTCGTGTAAGTAATCTAGGGTTTGCCAATAACTCTACTGTCAGCTTCAATACTATCGAAAAACTCCATAGATCTTTTGAAACTAACCCTTAGGCTAGGGGCTGAACATTCGGGCCCCTAAATATAAGGGATTCTTAAGAGTTAAGTGTCCCTTAAACGTCGATGAATTACATTGTTATTCAGGAAAACCTATAAGTATAGAATTGTTGTATCTGTATTTTTTTTTCAAAATTTTAGGTTGTGTTTTCGGAGATAAAATGGGGGGGGAGGGAATTTTGTCAAATGACTTTACGGCCAGTCCTATCTTTGCAGGCTACGCAATAGAGAGCCAGCCTATGTTCAGACGGCCGTATTGTCCAATGGTTTATACAAAATAGCACAATGTCCATCTCCTATTCAGGTTTTAAGATTATCAGTAAATAAAAATGCAAATTTTAAATAAAAACAGTAATAACTAATTTTTAATAACACTGAAATAGCACATTATAATTTCCCATCACAATTTAATACTACTAGGTACAATATAGTTACATCATCACAATGTCAACTTATGTACATCATTACGTTTGTTCGGTGAGCTAATGCTTGTGCATAATGTACATAGGATTAGAGTTCATGATATCGATACAAAAATTATTTGGTTACAAATGCTCTTCTTGAGCGATCTGTCGTGTCCCTTTATTTAACCCCCTCGATCCAAACAATTGACACTAGGAATCAATAATATTCAAATTCACTGATCCACGAACCGACTAGCACCCTGCTTCGTTACTTATAACTGTACACTTCTAATGTCCATGGCCGTGTCCGAAAGCGTTGCCACCGTTGGGCTGTCCCGGAGTCGGTCGTGGCTCGTTGGTGTTGTTGTTTCCCTCGCCATTGCTTTCGTTGTTATTGCGATTCTCCAGTTGCTGTTGCCACATTGACGCGTAGAAGCCGCCTTGTGCGAGAAGCGCTTCATGACTGAAAATTGACATAAAAACCTCAATGACTAACACGAACGGTAACTAACAACACGAGTTACACAAAAAACACACATCACGCCTGTATTCCTCGATGGGTTAAGCACAGAGGTGTACGTGTTTCACCCACAAAAACAGGAGTTATATCAATTAAAGGAATTTACACATTTTAACTTAAATATGTGCGTTAACAGGCAATGGTACCGATTCTCTTGTACGCCGAACTAAACTATCACTAAAATTCCTGGGGGGCGCGGTAATGGTAGGGAAGACGTGCCCTTAGGATATGAATATGAAAGGATTTTTAGAGTCTACCGAGTATGCACCACCTCCTAAACATTGGAATATTGGAGAGACGGGTAATATTTATCAGCGACGTCGCCGCCAGGTTGTTTCAAGTCCGGCTTCACTGGTGATGCTATGATAATCTTAAAGCTATTCTGCAAAAAAATATCACTGAATTTAAAAATAATTTTGACTTGACAATCGCGCGACTTCACGTGGTACTTGTTTGTCCTACCCCAGTGATTTTTTTTAGAGCCGGAGGCGCGCAGGGGGCAGCCTCGACGTGTTTTATATAGAGTTTTTGTGATAGGACAAACCGTTTTCCGAGATCTAAGCAAAAGAAAAAAAAAAAAAGCTACATTACTGTTTTTACACCTGAAGTCGAGGTGTTGGTGCGAATTTTAGTTCATACCGACTAATTCATTCCATAATAATTTATTCCACACTAATCGCGATGAAAATCTAAATTTTACGTGATAAACGTCAAATTCAGAAGTTGTGTCACTTTCAATTTCAGAAAAGAAAATCGTCGTTTGACTAACTCACTTTTGGTGATTTAGTTTTCAATTTTGGTGATTTAGTTTTTAGTCTAGTGAGGCATATTTGTGACAAAAGAATCGGCACCAGTATCACTGCTACAGAAATATTAAATAAGCAAAAAGTTTTACTCACTTTCCTCTTTCGATGATTTCTCCTTCTTTCAATACTAGAATTTCATCGGCGTGTATGATAGTAGAGAGCCTGTGAGCGATTATAATTGTTGTCCTGTTCGCACATACTCGCGCCAGAGCCGCCTGAAGCATAAATTAGATGATTTATAAAGTAATTACTATTAATATACAGAAGCTCTAATTTTGCTTAGCTTTAATTTTGACTACCAAACATATCTATTATAGGATGTTCGTTTACAGGTAAAAGTTTTACCTGTATATTTCTTTCTGTGTTGGTGTCAAGTGCCGACGTAGCTTCGTCTAGCAGAACGATGGCCGGGTCCTTGAGGATAGTCCGCGCGATTGCTATTCTTTGCTTTTCACCCCCGCTGAGACGTAAGCCTCTCTCTCCGACCTGCAAATGAAAAACGTATAGGTCATTAGCGTCAGTGGGTGACCCGGTGACTTTCACTGTTGTATGATAAATAGCCTCTCATTAGCCTATCGTGGAATACATTATCATGCCATTAGCACGACGACGATGAAGTACCCTAATTGCGTAACACACTATCAGCATGATTTTGAAGCAAATTGCTAATCCATTGCTTCATATGTTATTGTCTGCATGAATGTTGTTGAACTGTCAAAATGAATATGTTACGCAATTAGGGTGCAGATATAAGTGACAAATCTTGTCTATTTTCACTCACATTTTACCCACACATTTAAAACTTATGTTTGTTTCAGAGAAGATAAGCTACTAAAGATTCAATAGTCAAGGTGAGTTATCTTGCATATTGGCAGCGGTTACACTCTGGCACGCTTTTTTACGCTCGTATACGCGTGTAAGGCACTTCTTCATCTCATACGAAGACGCAGTCGAATCGAATCCATATTGCTATGATACCATTCAGTTTTCGATTCGCTTTTCATACTTCCGGTTTCGTAAGACGCGGAAGAAAGCTAAACGGAATTAGCTTCGTCCCCAGTGTGGCCTGCGCTTTAGAGTAAGCAAAAAACGCTTAGATTTGTAACCGCCTTGACTTGTTTTTTTTTTTTTATTAGCCTGCACTGTGCCACTGTTGACCCAAGTCCTTCCAAGATTTTTACCTGTGTATCCATCCTGTGCATCTGGGAAAGTAAGGATCCTGTCGTGAAAACCATGGGCAAAGCCCAAGTCCCTTCCAAGGAACTTTTTCCCGCTGATATATATTTTTTAATAATAGCAAAGGTAAAGTAGCAATTCTTACCTGTGTATCATAAGCATCTGGGAAAGTAAGGATCCTGTCGTGAATATCAGCATTCTTAGCCGCTGATATAATATCCGCTGCCGGCGCAGTCAATCTTCCATACTGAATATTATACCTGCAATGTTATGTTTTGGATTTCATTTTTTATTCAAAGTTTTTTTTTTATTTTCAGTGTGTGGGGAGGGTGAGGTCAAGAGTCCCATTGATGTAATGCAACACCGACCGGGTAAAGCACAGCAATAGCTGCCTAATGTTTTTATTATATTTTTGTATCAAAATATATTTTATATTATTAGCTTTAGTTTGTCTTTTGTTGTAGTTTTTGTATGTAATATTACTATTTTGGATCACAATAAAATTACTTTTTTTCTATTAACAAAAACTAATACCTACTCAATGTTTAAATTATTTTATAAAAAAATAACTTTAGACTAGTTGGCAAAAAATGTGCGAACATTCGAAGCGCTGGGGTAACCAAACCGCGGTTACTGTCCACTTTGGTGCGCTCTTGGGCTAAAGTTTATCTATTCAATCAACTTAATTTGAATTAGCGTGCCCTGCGCTTCGACATCCTCTACAAAAAGCCGCGTTCAACCTTATTCAGACCCGCTTTTCTTGACTTCGTTATCATTAGCAGCCTTGTACCACCCATTGCTGAGTATAGGCATCCTCGCTTTTGTGCCATGCTTCCCAGTCCCAGGCCTGTGCGAGCTTCACCTAGGTATTTTCTTGGCTTACATTCATAAACTCATGCCTTCTTCCTATCGGAAAGCCACCTGCTACGATCCTTACATACTCCTAGAAACTACAGAACTCTACCTGCTACGATCCTTACATACTCTTTGCTTCGTTGATTTACCTGACAGTATTATTGAAGAGCACGGTATCCTGCGGCACGACGCCTATGTTTGTTCGCAGCGACGCTTGCGTGACCGTCCTTACATCCTGCCCGTCGACCAGTACCGCGCCTTCGTTCACGTCATAGAACCGGAATAGCAGCCGCATGATTGTTGACTTGCCCGCGCCACTGGGACCCACCTGTGTTCAATATTGTTACGTTTTAATTACACAACTACGGTTGGTTGAGTAAGTATAATATGAAAATGTGAACAAATGGGTTAGAAAACGTACCTGTGGATGCCAATTTGTAGTGCCACTTACAAAGCCAAGTCCTTTGATTTGATTTATTTGAATACACCTGAATTTCTAATGTTAAATCATCTTATAGACGTTATTCATTTGACAGTTGAAATGAAATAATTTCAATTTTCGTCAATGATTTTTCAAGGACAATTGAATAATGTTTATTCAAACAATAATTGTTGGAAATATTGAGTTAATAGCTGCAATCACTGGGAATTAGTTTACACTTTCATCACACACTTTTGGAACAGATCATAGCATAAAAAACGCGTCATTAAAAACTTTCCAACTTACCAAGGCGACAGTACTGCCAGGCGGCACTTTAAAGCTGATGTTATTTAACACAAGCCGCTCGGGTCCGTATCCGAACGACACGTGCTTGAACTCGACGGCGCCGCGCCGTACCAACAAGTCCGGAGCTCCGGCAGCGTCGCGCACGTCAGAATCCACCCGCATCAGGTCAAACATGTTCTCCATGTCTACGAAGTTCTTTTGGATGGCTCTGCGAACATTTTATGGTTATTTTTGGGAATAGTTAATTAAAACACCAACAGGTTGAATTAATGCTAGTTTACGTTTCGCCCCAGATATCACTATACTGAATGATTTTTTTTACCGTCTCGAAATTTTTACAGGGTGTTCTACCCATGAACATGAACAACTTTCACTATGGGACCAACTATGAGATCACGAAAAAAAAATCTGCTGTTTCATACATTTTGGTAAAGTAGGTTTGAACTTTTCTATTAAACAGTAGATTTTTTTTTTCGTGATTTCAGAGTTGGTCCCGTAGTGAAAGTTGTTCATATTCATGGGTAGAACACCCTGTAAAAATTTCGAGACGGTAAAAAAAATCATCCAGTATAATTATTACTCGACTGCGCGACAGCAGTCACGATTATATTTTGTAACAATAAAGGCTCGTGCAGACTGGCGTGACGCGACATCGGTAGAACAATTTCTATGAAAACTGCATGGAAATTGTTCTACCTGTCACGTCGCGCCAGTCTATACGAGCCTTAATTGTTGCAAAGGTTGTTCACATACCTGTAATAGGTCCCGAACCAGTTAAGCGGCACATACAGCTGCACGATGTAGGAAGCGAACAGCACGTAGTCGCCGACCGTCAACTCGTTGGTGTTCACCACCATCGACACGCAGAGCAAGGAACCGGCCAGTAGGCCTGATGATATCATAATTTACTTAATACTACTAAATAATACTAATATTTTACTTTAATTTAGCCGAGCTTACTTGATAATCATTTCGTTTAGTGTGAAATCTGTATATTGTTTTCCTAAAGGATGTCAAGTGGCATCAGGAACTCACAATAAATAAACTGACCATGCAATAAGATGAATAAATACCATAGTTATGTTAACCCGTCAAATGTTTGCCTACTAGAAGCCGTTTGCATGTGAGCGCTCAACGGTTTTCACGATTATAATATTTATTAGTATTTTGCTTCTGAACCTACGGGGGTTCATACGACGTTTGAAAGGTTTAATGAAAACAGTTTCTAAGGAAAACAAGTGCTGCTACAATTCTAGGAAAAACATTTACTTTATTGGCGCTTATCTTACATACTATTTTCGGTCTTCAACCAAGTACAGTTTTTTTTTAATATTTATTTGAACTGTTTTCCCTAAAATCGACCTAGAGGAGACAAGGTCACCAAAAAATATAATGTTAATGAAGAAAATGTTGGTGTGTGTGTAAATATTTCCCTTGGTTATTTTTATATAAAAAGTATAGAGTAAATAATAAAGAGCACTTACCAGAGCAAATGATGACATTTTGTAAAGTATTCAGCATATTCAGTGTTATTAGAGATTTAAACTCCTCCGTCTGAAAACATTTAAAAGCTTTTTAATTAATTAATTTATTTTATTCTTTGTGCACACAGTAAAATACATAAGAGATAATTTGAGGTAATTAATAAAACATAACATAGGGGCTCGAGGCTAAATAATAACAGCCGCACGGGTCGATCGATCAGGTTAAGCTACGCTTGCCGCGGTCGGCCCTTGGATGGGTGGCCATCTTTACATACCGAGACTCCTCTGTGCCTCGGAAAGCACGTTAAGCCGTTGATCCCGGCTGTCATTCGTGGATCTTTGGCAGTCGTTACGGGTCGTCAGAAACCCCAAAAGTCTGACAACCAGCCGTAGCAAGGGGTATTATCTAGGTTGTGGAGGTCAGATAGGCAGTTGATCTATGTAAAAATACTGGTATTCAGCTGCATCCGGTTAGACTGGAATCCGGCACCAACATAGTTGGGGAAAAGGCTAGGCACATGATGAATAAAACATAACATTTTCCGCCTGTATCTGTGTGGTGTAGGCAAAAGTGTACACCTAGATGTCGCAAGCTAGGTTTTATAAGTTATGTGTAATTCGCGGGCGACTGCAGTTTACTATTGAAAAATCCTTCGGATTCCTGGGACTTTCGGCCGTGAGAATTTCCTAATGTTAAAACCTAATTACAATTTGCTCGTCCCGGGGATTGAACCCAAAATTCTACGCTCAGCAGTCGGCACTTGTGACCACTTGTCACAAGTGCAACAGCTGAGCGTAGACCTAGGAGGCAGTTAGGAGACTTAATAATGTGACCTTAGTAAGAGAAGAAAATTAAGTAACTATTTCATCATCATTCAGCCGAAAATCGTCCAATGCTGGACACAGGTCTCGCTTAGCCGTAGCTTCAGTGACCGGGCATCCAACAGATTCTTGCGACCTACATAAGAAACTATTTATTACCTGATATTTAACGATAGCCTCTCTGTAAGACACGACCTCGTAGACCTCAGCGCCATAATACTTGACTGTCTCATAGTTGAGCAGTGAGTCCACGGAGCGTGCCTTTTGTTCGTTATCGGCTAGGTTCATGCGTCTCTGGAACTTGGTCCGCCATTCTGTTACAGCTATCGTCGCAACTGAAATTTTAATATAATAAATGTTTTAGGAATCATGAAGAAGATGTAGGCTCAGGGAAATTAATTATTAAGTTATTGACGATCAACTTAAACCGTCCGTCCGTTAACCGTATAATATAATCTTTGAAAGTTGCATGAAATGCCCATAAGGCCGCTATCCCAGTGGCGTTTTACGAGCGTTGGCGCTGCGCAGACGTTGGAGATACGCCAACGCTCGTAAAACGCCAGTGGGATAGCGGCCTAACATGGCATTAATTTCCCCCGACTGTTCCCAGATATCGAGTTTCGGATATCCAGAACGTCGTCTTTGTTACTCATACCAGTGTGTCAATATCTCAAGCACGATGTCTTATTAACACTCGGGGCCCTATACAGGGTGTAAGGGACAACCCTCCGCAGACTGAAGGGGTGAATTATATCGTATTATATTATATCATATGAATTATATCATATTATATCATAGACTAGCTTCCGCCCGCGACTTCGTCTGCGTGAAATTTCTTGTTCCCCTGACCCACCCCGTCGCATCGCATCGCCTGCCCGCGCTGTTACTTCGTTTTCGCTTAGTGCTCGTTCTTACTTTTTTTCTTTTTGCTCGGCTTCTAAGGGTCCTAGCGTAATGTTACATACCTATGCTTTCCTCAAGAATTGGGCTATAAAATGCAAAAAGAATTTTTCAAATCCGACTGGCAGTGTCAGTGATTAGCACGTTCAAAAATAAAATATGTAGGTAACTAATAGACTAAGCGCATTTTTCTTACTTTACGTCGTAATTTCTAAACGAAAGATCCGATTCGAATAATTTAAAAAGGAATTTACATTTACTTAATCAACCTTGATTATGACACTATTTATTTGGATAAGGATTAATACCATGTTTATGAAAACACCTTCGCAAATAATACATTATTTTATAACAAATTTGAATATCATTAAAAAAGTTATAGTGAGCTAACCTTAAAAGATAGACATGCTATCGCGGACGCTTTTTTTTAGAATTTTTTAAGAGGAACAATTCCGTCATACATGATTTTTGGGTATCTTTAACCGTTTACGCAGTGCACGCTACGGAAGCTTTCAAAAGGAATACATTTTCCACGTTTTTGCAATATTGTTCATTGATGCACCGCTCCTATTAGTCGTAGCGTGATTTTATATAGCCTATAGGCTATAGCCTTCCTCGTTAAATGGGCTATCCAACACTAAAAGAATTTTTCAATTCGAACCAGGAGTTCGAGATTAGCGCGTTCAACCAAACAAACAAACTCTTCAGCTTTATAATATTAGTTGAGATGACCGGTACATGAAATTATTTCAGGAACATTATGGGAGTCCAATAAACCTGATTTGTTTTGTTATCTCACACGCAATGTATCGTTATCGTGGCAAAACGCGCGTAGCGAACGGTAGCGCGGCGAGGCTTCGGCCGCCGTGTATTTCAACGTCCATTGCTGATTTTTTTATTTTAGCTGTTTTATTTACATAAATGGAGTGCTGCGTACAGAGATTGTAATTTTACATTGAAATAAAGGAATAGTACCTAAAAAAAACGATTTAAAATAATTAAAGTTTTCCTGAGAAGTTTTCCGGTGGAATATGATTCAAAGTAAGGAGCTGAATGCACCCTGTTAGTTTGTGGAAGGCTGTCCCTTACACCCTGTATAGGGCCAGTTACCACAAAACTATACATTTACAACTTACAACTTTGAAAATTTTACAATTCCGTGTGTGTACCACGACTCTAAGCCACACAATTTTAACGGAAAAAGCCTTACAAATATGTAAATTGTAGTGACAAGTCTACCATGTATACATAGCCCTCATGCTTTGTGTTACGCTGTTAAAAATGTGAAAGAATTGTAGATTGTAAATCATACATATTTGTAATTTCTGTGTTACGCAATTTTTTATACAATTTAACAATTTTTTTTAGAATTGTAGACTTGAAAAGTTTTATGGTATAGGGCCCTGGCATTCCTGTAGGTACAACGTTACGACACTACATTCTTTCTGTACCAATTCTGATACTTAGTAGTCAGTTTTAATTTCTATTTTGTGCCGAGACCTTGTGCCAATAAAAATGATATAGCGGACTTAATGATCAAAAAATCATAAAAATAGATTAGGCCAAACATTTTTATCGAACACGCGATAAAATGCAATAGATTGTAGCTAAAAATCAATACAAAAAAGGCTTGGAAACGGTGAAAAATTATTTCGAATTCTGACATTTTACAGCGATTACTTGCACGCGACCGAAACTCGATATACGATAACACAATCAGATAAATCGTAAATCAAACTACTGTTTATTTACCAAAAAAGTAACATTACTGGAACGTATATTACTAGCAAATTATTGTTAGATAAAACGCAGTTAAGTATCTGTCCCACCGCCGACGGAAAAGTGACCAGCTAACGACGATTTTCTCGCTCAATAAACGTACAAAAGATTGTAGGTCCCGTGAACTCTCCCGTGTAAGTAAAAAAGGGATACATATTACACACCGGCGGTGAGTACCCGTTTGTCGCAGTGATAAGAGATATCAAAGAGAGAACTCGCTCAACGACGTTCGTTTGGCGGGTAGAACACTTACGAGAGACTCGAGCTTGGTACATACGCATACCACAGCGAGAAATAGCTCGTCGCCGTTGCGCACTCGGTGCTCATTGCTAGCCAACTCGTGTTTAGTAACTAACTCTACTCGCTTCCAGGTGCCTAAGCGTTAAAATCGATCGCTACTTCCTGGCGACCGCTTTTGCGATAACACTAATTGAAAATAACAACCACAAATTCGATAACAATAGGAAATAAGGTAAATGTATTCTTCGAAATGCACAAGGTCGTCAATTTCATTGGCATAATTAAGTTGCCAGATGTCGAAGCCAGTAGCAGAAGAGTTGTCACGTGGGTAAACGACTCTGGCATCAAAATCAGGTCATCTGTACCAAATAAACGGAACGGGACTTAACTTGATAGGTCAAGAGGAACTTATCCAAAATTTTCAGGCAAAAATCTATCTTAATGTAGAGATCTGTTAATTTAAAACTACACGCCCTTCTACTAAAATTTCCATACAAACATTTGAAATGTGCATGCATCAATCAGTGGAGGAGCGTGCAATTTTAAAGTATCTCTACCCGCAAATTAAACTAAATACAGTACTCGGGCGTTAATATAGCACATCCGAGTTTAAGAAGTTCGGTTCTGTAGAGCGTAGCCTATATCACTCATACTGCCCTCAGTATGAGTGATCAAGTTTTAGAAAAATACTCCCTAGTATTTTTCTAAAACTTGATGAGCTATATTACAAGCTTTTACAGTACTACTGACAAATGCGTGCACTGACTGGACAGCTCCACTCAATCTGTGTAGTTCTTGCCTCAAAAAACCGGCCAAGAGCGTGTCGAACTACGCACAATGAAGGGTTCCGTAGTTGGGATGAAATTATCCCAAGAACAAACTTAACATTGTAGTTGAAAAACATGTTCTCTCATACATTTCAACTGAAAAAGTAAGTTGGTCGATTACATATTACTCGTAAACTCGTAAAGCCTACTTAGCTGTGATAGTTTTCCTTTTAACTTCGTTGCATATACATACTACTATCGTGATTTTTTTCACATATCCAAAACTAACCGTTTAGCTGGCAGGGGGACACTTGACTAACAAAAATTAGCACTTTAGAGCTTAAAATTTCAGAAACGGATCCCTTAATCGAAAAATTGTTTTCACAAACCTGCAATATTTTTTAAACACCTATCCAATAACACCCCACACCATGGGTTGGTCGAGAAAAAAACATCCCCACTTTACGTGTACATACAGAAGGTAACCTAATTTTTTTCTTTTTTCATGATTTTATTCTACGACTTTATCGGCGTGATTAATGTGTATATCCATGTCAAATTATAGCTTTCTAGTACTAAGAGTGTCTGAGCTAAGCTACGGACGGACGGACGAACATGGCGAAAATATAAGGGTTCCTTCTTGACTACGGAACCCTAAAAACCATTTCAGACACCAATCTACACGGTCTTCACATGAGCTGACCAAGATTATGTCTGGACATAGACCTCCGAGTTTTATTCGGCCTTTTTTATCAGAGTTGTCAGATAGGAAACGCCGACCTCATCTAGTTTTTAAAATATGATTGATTTGTGTGATTTTACAAACCTACTTACAGAAATAAAATCATTTATCATTACTCGGGAGTATATTATTTTTATGTCACGAAGCGACACACGCTTTACTTGTGCTAACCAAGTATACAAACACGCTGTGAATGTGTGCGTGAAGACGAGTAGCGTCAGCACAAACACACACACGCACACACACGACTTCGCCATTGTCTCGGGCGGTACCGAGCGTTCCTGCGCTTACACACACATTCACAGCGTGTTTGTACACTTGGTAACCACATGTAAAGCATGTGTTACTTCTGTACTGTAAAAGCGTGTGAAAAATACTCACGTATATAAAGCGCCATAGTTGAAAACACGATGAGTCCGAACCACACATTGAACTGCGATATAAAATATATGACAGCCACGATTATGTCTATGAGCGTTGGGGTGATTGAGAACAGTATGTACGACAGTAGATTGTCTATGGAGTCGGTTCCTCGGTCCATCACTCTCAGCACCTCTCCCGTCTTCCGCGACAAATGCCACCGCAGGGGCAGGTCGTGAAGGTGTCTGAACAGTTCTAACTGAAACAGACAATGTATTTAAACAATAGTTTCTGAGAATCTTTTGAGACTTATTTAGGTATAGACGTTATCCACCGTTCCAGTGCTTTACTAGCCACGAAAGTTCATTCAACCGGCGGAATACTTCTTGGTGAATTTCGCCTAAAACTGAATAGGTCTAAGAAGTGGTTGATGTCGATGAATCTGCCGTAAAAAGTGTATATTTAATTAACAAGTAAGAATGGACTCAATATGTTAGTAAAAAAATTATAGCTTGAGACACATTTAATGAAAAGGCTTCAAAAACCACATGTGAAGTCTTACAACTCATTCCATGTATTAGTTAGTCACGATCGCTGGATCATGAGCTGTAAGTGAAACACCCGTATGACATTAAGTTATAAAACCTGTGATTCATATAATAATCATAATTAAATTACGTCACTAGGTCATAAAACATTAATATGCGTATGTAGCGTGTAGCTCTGTTTTGTCCCACAGCAGGGCAAAGCTTCCCTTTTCCACACAATTCTGTTCTCCGCTAATGCGGGCAGTATGCGGACAACACCACATACGCAAGCAGATCCTTAACTTTCTTAGTAGCATTATTTCTTTTAATTCTATCACATTTTGTTTTTTTTTTCTTTTAATCTGATGCCTGTTAACCACGTGAACAAACTGTGTTAATATAATTGGGAAGAGGACTGTCTTCTAAGATACAGGTGAACAACCTAGTTGAGGAGGCAGATATTTTATGTAGGTGTCACATATGTTAGCAAATAAACGAATTATTATTATTATGACTAATTCATTTTTAGGGTTCCGTACTCGAAGGGTGCCAAACGGAACCCTTTCATCCTTTTCAATTTCTTAGTCGATTTTACTTAGCTGTAAGTCTTTCAAAGCAATTAAATAATATTGTACGGTGGTGCGGCACCCTTCGTGTTAGTCCTTTCGGTGGGAGTCAAGCGTGTCAACGATACCTAAAACTATATTTTTTTGTTAAACAAATACCTGTAACTCCCTAGTAGTATACTGCTGCACTTTGATCCACAAGAATGACCGCAAATTGTTGAGGAGTCCCATCCCACCAGTGCCTCCCCCCTGCAGGAACTTGAAAATCACGTAGATCACCACCAGGTCCCATTGGAAGTAGAATGGAGGGATGGAAATACTATCCACTGGAAGGAAAGTAATTTAACATAGTACAGACGCTAGCACATCAAGCTACCCGAAACTGTCAAATTTTCCCAATCAACCTTGAACCTAATGCTTTAGTAATAAAGTCGAAAATCTATTAAAGAAATTTGACAGATTGTAGTAGCTTGATGTGCTGGCGTCCATACCATTATTGGTTGTTATAGATTGGTTATTGGTAGAGAGAAATCTTTTATTTATTCAAGAATGGGCCTGCTCTTGACCTCGATCTTCCCTCACGCAAAGCGATGGATGAGTTCTACGATAGGACGAGCGTGCCCAAAAGATGCTTGTCGAAACTGGCAATGAATTAACCTTGCAATGAAAGTTAGCATAATGTAAAAGTGTCTTCGAAGACACGAACGATGATCAAACGGCGAACGATCGATCTTGTTACGATCTTTCCACAAAATATCAGTAGCAATAACAACATTATAGGAGCATGGAAAAAAGGAAACTCTAACGGGAACTTCGTAAAACACTGAACAGTTAAAAAATAAAAAAAACTTATCTTTCAACACAAATGTTTAGGTATTCCTAACTTATCCACCACTTACCTATCTTTTTGCTATAAATAGGCACGAAAAGGTTCACAGCTCGTCCAGCGATGAGGGCCAGTACGCATATAAGTACGTAGATTTGTAGGCATACACTCTTCCGCGGCCACAGGAAGGGTAGCAGCGTTCGCAGTTTGCCAAACACATTGCGGAATGTTGATCTGTTATCATCTGGCTGTGGACAAAAGACGTGTTAAAAATGTTTGATATACCTCCTAAGGCTGGCTTCCAGCTGGACCAGAGCTGTGTGAGGAAGCGGAGCGGTGAGTGAGGAAAACATCCGCCAATAGAATTGCTTCATTCTGAATATTAAAGAATTCTATTGGTTACCTTTCGTTTGCCGGTAGTTACCGAAATAATTAAAAAGCCATTGTGTCTCGCGGAGATTTGCGATCCGCATACGAAGGGCTAAAGGTTTTAATGTGTAAGCTTCAGTAGCGCAGCTACAATTATCATTAGAGGGAAGTCGAAGAAAAAATTGTTCAGTTCTCATAAACTCAGACAAAAAAACTGTAGGTTTTTAATCTGTGTATGATATATTTACTTATATTAAATATAATTATGTAATGTGATGTTACACACACAGGTGTACCATATTATTTGGCAATAGTAGAGACTAAGAAGAGTGGTTATTCCGAAGGGAAGCCGATAGGAATCGGGTTGTATGAAGGCTGCGCCCCTGGTAAGCTTACAGAATGGCGGCTATAGATAAGTTTGGCGTCGGAATCGGTTGCGGAAGTCAACTTGCGACATAAATGTCGCTAGTGGATACCGTGCTTTAAATTTACAGTGCCATTATTTAAGTATTGTACATAATTATGCGATATTAAATATCAGTAGTGGGCTACGATAGGCTGAAATCCTTGAACCAAGCCGAGAAGTTGTAAGATAAAAAAATATAATCATCTCACAGGGTTGTAGACGTGAAAGTATTTATCCATTGCCTTCATGTTTGTTGAGTAAACCAGTTAAACAGTCTGAAAACAAAAATCTTTTCAGAAAAAAAAAATCGTATAATTCTTTAATGAGGAAAGATCTGGAGTTTATAGAACCAAATTCTCAAGCAATAAGATGTTGGTAGATGACTGAGGTGACTGCAGGGAAGCGATGAGAGGGAATAGTGGTTCTTTGATTTGCTTTTCATTCAGAAAAATTAGAAATTGTACTCATATAGATCAGCGTGTAGCCAGCTGATAGCTACAGGTTACCGTACCGTTGTTCTTATAATTTACTGGTAATACTATTACCCCGGCTTATATTCTCAATTATTTTTCAGACTGTTTACTTGTAAGTACTCACCCTATTTGAAAATTTATAGCATCACGTAATACCAGTTCTAAAATATGCAAATAATGTAACAGAGGTCAATACACTTGATAATTTAATCACCTTTTTTAATTTAAATATATCTTTTTCGGCTGTTAGAACAATTAAATGATTTTGATATGGACATGACATCTTAACCTATAGAAATAAATAACAAAAAAACGAACAATTGACGTGAATGACAAAAGTAATGTAGAGGAAATAAAAAAGTTCGATCTACAAGTTAGTCACAAAAAAGTTTGTATTTGATTGTTATGTATTTATGATTACAGATAAACCTACTTTTATTCGCATAGATTTATGATAGAATATGTTTAAGGAAAGTTGAGAGTGATTTTTTACGTTTTCAGAAATTGACAACACTGCTGTAAATGTCGCTTGTTATTTGTGTATATTTTGTCGTATGTTAACTAAAACAATGACTAAAACTGTAAGAAGCAGTGCGAGAAAGTTGTAATACACTATGATAAATAATTCCAACCGAGTGAAAAGCGAACGCGAGGCTGCGTTTAAATAAAAAGTAAAATTGTTTACAATAATATCGAAAATTACTGGATTGGATTTATATTTATTAGACCTGGACTATCAATATAACAGTTTTAAATGTGGAATCATAACTGAATATAGCGATGAGATATCGCGTGGCATCAATAAAATGTTTGTATCATTCATCATGTGTGACGAATGCATTAATGATCATAAGAAACTTTACGCAATCCGTACTTCAATTGATAAATTGAAAGAATTGCAAGAAACTGATACATTATTAAAATCTGAAACACAATACCTTGAAAAAATATCTTCTACGACTGGTCAGAATTCTTAAAGTGTATCTTATTACCTATTTATAATTTTATTGTATGAATGTTGTATACACATGTCGGGCAAAGGCACGGTGTAAGTCATCTTTTTATACTGGTTTGTTGATCTGGTAGCACAAGTTAAGTTATGATGTGCAGACAGACAAGAAAGATTTGCTTATTGTATCATCTTGTTTCAGGTGTTAGTATGAGCACTCTGTGGCGAGTGAAAAAGAAGGTTAATTAAATAACGAAGTATCGCACACTCTTGGAACAAACGCTCACACAAGTGTACGGTTTCCAATTTGGATAACTTTGATATGGATTCTATAAGAAACAAAGGATCGCAAGCAAAAATATAGAAGTACCAGCTAAAGAAATGGAAAAACTGATAACAGAATCGTTTTCTAGCATTTCTCCAAATGAGTGGAAAAAATGTACAGACCATGTCGTTCGTATTAAAAATGAGTATAAAAAAGACAGAATACTAGAGAATGAAATAGAAACGTTTATCATTAACGTACGCGATGACAGTGACAGTGATGATGGCAGTGACGATGACTTTGGCGACATTGAATTCCTCGAATCAGACTTCGATTATGATTAGTGACTTTTTTAATATTATTCTGTATTAAACATATTTGTATACAAATCTGTATTATTATTTATGTAATCCAGTTCAAAATCCTAGGTTGTCTGCTATAGAAACCTTCATAGAAGAAAACATAATATTGATGCATATTGTTAGGATAAATAATCAAATATTTAAAAATATTAATTTCTATGTGACCTTATAGTCATAAAAACTTATCTACACAATTATTTGCTTTATGTTTTCCTATTATTCTGTAATAAACAAAAATAATTATTCTGCATAAAAATATTCAAGTATCAAATACGTTTTATCCTAGTTGATCCGGGGATACCTGACCTATTTTTTTTAATTGGCCGCTTTTTCACTCTCAGCTTTCAATAGACAGACTCTAATATTCTGCATCCGAGAAGTCGAGATAATTTAGAAAAAAATAAATCTAGTCCACAAGTGGTACGAGAGCCCATGACCAAAATTTTCGTCTCTCGCTGGAATGTCGTCAGGCCCGCTGGCCTTGTTCACGTCTAGACTGCACAATACTCTTCGGACCTCTTTAATGTGGACTGCGATCTCCGGCATCGAGGAGTCACAATGAGGCACAGTAGGTGGTTGCTTGGAGCCAGCGTCCAGACGTGAATTGCTTGAGATGCAAATAGATTTGCTTTCTCACCTGCAGATTGAGCCAGCGACCCATCAGGTTTCATCATTGGAGGTCGACAGAAATTCGCTTCAGCCGCTTTAGACAGGGACTAGAACTGTTTACTACCCGGAGGGTGCGAAGCCAGCTTGGCCCCAATACGTCCGACATGGTCAAAACGTGCTCCACGTAAAACCCGCTTGCAGAACTTGGCGGGAGAATTAAAAGCTCTCTTCCTCGCGCGAACCCTACGCGCTCTAACTTTGCGGTCGCGGGCCTTGACCCAGGCTTGGTAAGCAGACTCTTTCCGGGCCTCAGCGTGGGCGCATTTTGCATTATACCAAGGCTGAGATTTATGACCGAGCGGGATGTTGGAGAATGGAATAAAATACTCCATCCCCAGCCGAATCACGTCCGCAACCACGTCAACACAGCACGAGGGGTCACGCGAGGAGAAGCACACTTGCCGCCAAGGATAAGACGCAAAAAAGTGCCGCATCTCATCCCAGTCTGCTGACTTGTATCGCCATACTCGCCTCGTGCCTCTAGGACTCTCATCTGGAGGAGAGCAGGTCGATATGGATTTCACCAGACAGTGGTCAGACGTTCCCAGCGGGGCTGAAACCGATACTGAGTGACTGTCCGGATCAGAAGCCAGCAGAAGGTCCAAGCAATTGGGTGTATGGCCGTCAACATCCGGTACCCGCGTTGCCACATTCACCATCTGGGTCAGATCTAGCGTTAAAGCAAACTTGCGTGCCTCTAACCCGGCATGGTCAGTTTTCTGGTATGGGAACAACCACTCTTTATGATGGGCGTTGAAGTCCCCCATAAAGATGAGCTTCGCTGTTAGGTACCACTGCTGGGCTACGTCAGTCGACTCCACGAGGAAATTAAAGAGTGCTGTTGTCTCCCGGTCACCGCTGTGCGATCGGTAGACGCCGATGTAGAGAGATTTCTCCACGCCAGTGTCCACAAGTAGCCATATGGCAGAAAAACCCGATTTCTCAAAGCAACGGAGACGACGACAACAAATGTCATCACGGACGTACACACAGACCCCAGCTTGCTTCTTAAACCTGTGTTCAAGAGAGTAACCCGGGTAGTTGAGGGTTTGTTATCTTTGTCTCCGTTAGGAAAAACAGGTGCGGCTTCTCAGTCTCAAGGTGGTGATGGACCGGATCGAGATTGGAGTGCAACCCCCTGATGTTAGTGAGGTGCACTTTTAGAGGGAGGAAGTGCAGCCGTTGTCTAACCTTGTTTTTTTTTTTTACTTTGGCCATATTTGTGAAGAGTTGTTGGGGAAAAAAGTCGGCTTGTCGAGGCGCTGCTCTGTAATCCAAGTGGAACACTAGAGCTAACCAAACCTATGGGGAACTCATTTGGAGACTGCTGGGACGCCCGAACCCCCCCGGATATGGCCACCGGGTCCTCCCATCCAGTCGCCGGCTGGCACGGTGGAGCATACCGGGATTTTTCGCGAGTTGGCGGGGCAGCCTTTGGCACGTGGCTGGCGTGCTACTTGGGCCCCCTACTGACTGCGGTCGGCCAACGGCTGGCACCGTGCTTCGGATCCCGCTACCCTCCAAAATGAGTTACCCGGCTAGTCATGCCCAGAGACCAAGACCGGTTCTGAACAGCGCAACTGACAATCTTCTTCTCCCCAAAGGCACTGGCACTCCCACACACCGACGGAACACAGCAAGCTGCTTGGCGCCAGACTCCGGTGGGATGGTGGTCGCGAGCCAGGCGGCCCCTTGCGGAGCCTACCACCGCTAAGTGGGATCGTTCAGCCGTACCACAGGCAAACCCGTGGTGCCGTTGCCCGGGGTGGACCACTAGGAGGTAGATCCCAACCACCCTAAACTCTCAAGCCCAACTCAAGCCCAAAGGAGGTGAGAGTATACAGTGACGGATCGAAGATCGACTCCGGGACCGGGGTCGGAGTTTTCTCACACGACCTTAACATAAACATATCCAGCCCGCTGGGAATGTTCAACACCATCTATCAAGCAGTGTGTACGCATTATACAAGCGGCTTGCGTCATAAAGCCAGGAGAGTAACGGATACCAACATACGCATACTCTCCGACAGCGCCTCAGTTATCCAATCGTTAGGGAAAGGAATTTTTACCTCGAAATTAATACTAGAATGTCACAACGCACTAGAGCGAGTTACGGTAATCGTAACACAGTGACACTGCAATGGATAAAAGGACACAGTGGTTCGCTAGGTAATGACGCAGCTGACGAACTAGCTAGGAGAGCATCCAGCACGTTAGTCTGTGGACCCGAACCAATCGTACCCATCCCCTTCAACCAGCTACGCAGATGGCTACAGGAGTTCACCCACACACAAGCGGAGAGTTGGTGGTCCTCGGCACCAGCCTGCAGGCAGTCCAGGGAGGCTATTCCTTCCCTGGATGGTAGGCTAACCAGGCGTTTATTTCGCCTAGACAGAAATGGACTGCGCTTGATGACGGGGACCATCACGGGACACTGCTCACTAAACAAACATTTCCACACAATAGGCATAGCGGACAGTCCTCCGTGTAGTGATTGCATGAAGGCTGACGAAACCGTTGCGCATGTACTCTTCAAATGTACAGTGGGCTGCATCAATTGGGTACCCCAGTTGTATTCAAAAAACTTTGCTACAACTTTGCAGTTCAAACATATCATCCTTAAGAATAATACAAAAAGTATTCATGTGCCCAGACAAGATTCGAACCATCGAGTCATTAGTTATCATTTGATTACCGCGAGCTCTTATCAACTCAGCCAGTTAGACAGTTAATGTTTTGATGAATAATTCATCAAAACATTAACTGTCTAACTGGCTGAGAGAGAATTATAACGCCAATTAGATTGATAATTATTATCAATCTAATTGGCGTTATAATTCTGTCTCTGTCTACTCGATATACAGGGTGTCCGGTAAAGAATGGATAACCTTGAAATCGCATATAACAGACCTTATGGCTGTTCTAAAAAAAATACAAAAAAAAAATATATCCCAAGTAATAACTAAGATTTTTTTGAAAAAGAATACTAACTTTTTTTACATTTTTCATCACCACAACCACAAATGAATGAATTCCATCGGTTATCTGTTGTTATAATATTGTACGTTGACTATGCCGCCGACAGAGAGGCAATAAATAATGTGACTAGAAATTACACAGAATTTTTTTCTAAAAAAATTATATCTTAGGTACTTACTACTTGGGATATACATTTTTTTTGTATTTTTTTTAGAACGGCCATAGGGTCTATTATATGCTATCGCAAGGTTATCCATTAATTACCGGACACCCTGTATAATTAAGAACTCACAGAGAATGCATAGTTTGTTAATTGAGGGTAGTTATGCATACATTTTACTAATCTATAGTGAAGTTACCGTCTGATTAGTCTAGTTTTCTTTCTCCTTTTGCATACTATACGTGTTTGTGTTGAAATCAATTTAAAATTATAAATAATTTCTTAAGAACAAAGATTGTGGTTCTTTACGAACAAAATGCAAGCATTTAAGGGATTGCCAGACAACTGGACATAGCGGTAAATCAAATATTATCTAATAATAAAATAAGTTGAATAGTTCGTTTTGTCACTCGATTGATTAAGAGGGCTATCACATTTTGTCACCTCTCTCGCTCACACGGGACCAAATTTTTAAGAATGTTAAATGAAAATATACTTTTTTGAAAAATGTGATCAATGGGCTCCCCTACTAAATAATATTAATTTAATAGGTAATTATTAAAAACACATTTTTATTGTAGCATTTATTTAAATCATCTCAAAAACAGATCATAATACTTATTGAGCTAAGTTTATTAGATAACCAATAGAAATGTGTTTTTAATAATTACCTATTAAATTAATATTATTTAGTAGGGAGCCCATTGATCACATTTTTCAAAAAATCTTCTTTTCATTTAACATTCTTAAAAAATTGATCCTGTGTGAGCAAGAGGGGTGATAAAATGTGACAACGCTCTTAAAATAAAATGTATTTTCTACACAGAGAAAAACGGTGCGCTTATGGGTGCGACGTAATTTGGATACTAGTGATGTGAAGACAAAACCTTTTGGGCGGAGAAGTTTAGGCATCTATACAAACAAGTGTGAACGCCACCGTGATATAGTAAATGTTCACTTGAATTCGCCGTTTGCAACCACTCGCTCAAGTGCTCAACAACACGACATCTCAATCGCCACAGTGCGGAGGCACTTGCATGCAGCAGGCATTCACAATTATCGTCCAGCGATGAAAATTCAACTATCAGAAGCTCATCGGGCAGCAAGAGTTCGGTTCGCACAGGAGCTTATGGACTTCGACTGGGAAAATAACATAGTTATTTTCACGGACGAAAAAACTTTTAAGTCCGATAATGATGGGAAAAAAATACTATGGCGGAAACCTAACGAACGCTACAATCCACAAAACATATTACCGAACAGGTCCAGTGGCAGAATAACATTAGGTAAATAAACGGGTTTATTAAGTAAATAAATTAACATTGACAGATTTAATTGTATTGACATTATTATGAGAAATTATGCTATTACTTAGCAATGTTTATCACCACAATATCTTTAAAATTATACTTACTACCTAATAAACTAATATTATCTTACTAAAAAAAAAACTTACTTTCAAGTTACTGGGGATGGATGTCATTTAGGGGCCCGGGCGAATTAACAGAAATAGGCAGGCGCATGAACGGCAAGACATGTCTTCAAATATTGCAAGAGGTTATGTTGCCTACAGTGCGTGTTGCGTACCCAGAGAAGGACAAATACTGGATGATTTTTTTACCGTCTCGAAATTTTTACAGGGTGTTCTACCCATGAATATGAACAACTTTCACTATGGGACCAACTCTGAAATCACGAAAAAAAATCAGCTGATTCATACATTTTGGTCCATTTTGGTCGAGTAGGTATTGAACTTTTGTATGAATCAGCAGATTTTTTTTTGACATAATACTTTTATGGTTTCTTCTAAAATAATATAGGTAGGTATTGTCAGCTATCAGGGCTTTCCGGGTTCCGGGCCGAATCCTTCCAGGCACGGACACGGGCATTGTGTGAACTATGATAGTTCATACAAAATGTTTGCATTTCAACGGTTCCTCTGACGACGCCTACGCGCCTTGATGAATCATTCATACTTTCTCAGACCTTTAGGGAGTGACGATACTTATCGCCGCGGAATCGGTTTGAGCCAGTCAGAAAAGCTCCAAGTCCAGCGAAAAAGACGTCATTCGCCTCATTTCGGGTCGGACGACGCGAATCGACACCGCGTCGAACTTATTGCGACAAGTGTGCTGATACGCGTAGAGTAGTCTGATCACTAGCTTAAGAGTAGAATGTTTAACTTGCGCCGAATCAGCGCCCATGCAAAGGCAAAGAATTTTATATTCTGGCTTAAAAAATAACCAAAAGAAAAGAAAGAATCCTCACCCTTGGTGGTATATTCCTGCGGTTGTCGTCCTCGCCCTCGAGGAACTCAAACTGGTGCATGATGCCGGGCGCCTTCATGCCGAGCACGAACATTATCATGCACGATACGTAACGTCCCACGAACAGAGCCATCTCTAGGCGGTCTTGGAGACTGGGGACAACAATATTTTTTTTATATGCACGTGTTTCTCTGACGAACAGATTTTTTTTTCTTACTTTATTTCAAAGAAGTTACAAGTTTTGAGCAAGAGAATACATGAATGATTAAGAATAAATAGATTTCTCTTGGAGACTGGAATCCCCCTAAGCATTTTTTTTTTAATGAGGGCAGAAGTCGCAATTCACGTTTCGTTTCGACTTTTGCTAGGTAGGTACACGTTTGTCCCTTCTTAAAAAAAAAAAAAAATTAAGTGAGTGAGAGTGAGAGACAAATAAATTAAGTGTACTTGCCGTCGCAACTTATTCTGAAAACATTCTGGCTGTCGTATACAATACATATAACTACTTCAGGAGATAGATCTTCGTTTACTTGAACTCAAAAATATAAAAATCCACCAGCTTTGATAGGAGAAACTACTTTGGATGTGGTTCAGCAAAATATAACATGTACATTGCAATAATAGGAAATATTATACTCACTTTTTCAAATGCCACCACCATCCTTCTTTATTAAGATTCAGGAAAGAAAGATTTTCAGAGACAAATATCATGGCCCAGAAGACGAGCAGTACAAATCCGTGCCCCTTTGGAGGGATGGACGGCAGGAGAAACCGCCTCTCCAGTACTGCTAGGTAGGCCGATAGGGGAAACACTACTAAAGTTATCACTAATGCTAATATCTGTAACAAAGATATTTACAACTAATAAAAATAACATCACTAGAGAGAAGCCCCATTCAGAGAAAAAAAAGTACTAAAGGACTGACACTTTATGCAGTGTAATATCTAGCAGGAGAAAATCTGCGACATAGTTCTATATGTATAGCCACGATGACGCGAGCAAAATTCCACCACGTTTTAGCTACGACTTCTTTTTTTCTTTCAGAGATTTTTGACAATGTTAAACAGTAGGCTCCTAATAATAATAGTATAAGGATCTATTTCCAAAAACAAATTTTTATAAGTAATATTTTTTAGTTTAGAAATTAAAACGTACCATATATCCATAAATAGATCCTCCTTTAAACACAAAAGCCTGTAGCAGGAATCTTATCACAGCCAGCACCGGTACGAACAACGTGAAAAACAACTGCACAGCGAAAAGCCTTGAAGTTCTGACATCCACCACTTCTGTAGCATATCTGAAAAAAAACAGCTTCTTAAGGTGGGCATTCACGGTCAGTCCATCGCGACAAATGGCGTGATGTACATCCAAAATTTGATCGTGCATGTTAAAATCCATTGACGTGATATATGTATACATTTGACTTTAGTCGTTTGGAGCCACGCCAAATGGCACTATCGTGAACCTTTAAGCTTTGGTTTCCTAGGAAAGCGGTCCCGTCATTTCATAACAGCTGTCATGAAAATCTATCATTTTCACCAGTATTTTTTAAGGTGTCAAAAAAATGTTCTGTATTTGTACAGTCGCTACTGTGTGACCGTTCACAGTGCTCTTAGGAAACCAACTACTTGTTACAGGAAACTTGAAGTCATGAGCTTTATTTTAATGAAATTCAAAACGTAAATAAAACAAAGAACCAGCTGAGCCTACAGCCCTGCTAGCCCCGCTAGTGTTGAGTGGCTATATAATAAAGTCTGCATGGAAAGAAAGTGTGTGATAATTTCTAAAAATCAAGTAAATTGTATAAATTAATCATTTTCAACTGCGGGCAGATTAACTGACAGACAAAGAGAGATAATAATTATGTAACATATTATCTATATACAATTCTACATGAATAAAAAGAAAAGCGTTAATGAGTCAGAAACTGACTCATCAACGCCCCGCCCAAGCACTTGGACCAAGAAAGCTGAAATTTTGCACAGAGGTTCCCTTTGTAATGTAGACAAGGAATAAGGAAGGAATTTTCGTTTAACCCCTAAGGGAGTAAAATAGAGGATAAAAGTTTCTATGGAAAATCGTTATTTTTGTAGTTTAAACCATAAAATTGGTATTTAGCATTCTGTTTAAAAATTAAAAACCACGTGTTTCAGCGTTTTTGGAAAATCATCCCCTAAGGGGGGAAAATAGGGTAGTCCTCGCGCACATGTTGGAGTGGCGCGAGAAGGCAAACGCAGGGGCGTAACTCCGCTGTCGCGAGAAATCGCGGCACAGCGGACAGAGCGTCGGCGGGATCTCATGGCGTCATGGAGAGTGAGTTTGTCGCAACCCAGGGCTGGGCACGCCACAATTGCGGCGCTAAGTCCCCTCTTTGAGGAGTGGCAAGAGAGGCGCCACGGCGTCCTCACCTTCCGTCTGATGCAGGTCCTCACCGGACACAGATGCTTCGGAGGTACCTGTTCCGGATAAGGCGGGAAGAAACGCCCGGATGTCACCATTGTGTGGATCGCTCGGAGGACACGGTGGAGCATACGGTGGAGGTCTGCCCGGCTTGGGAGGAGCACCGCCGTGTCCTCGCGGAAGCGATCGGCGGCGGCATCTCTCGCGTCCGGCCTTGGTCCAGGCCATGGTACGGAGCGAGAGTACATGGGATGCCATCACCTCCTTCTGGGAAGCAGTAATGCTCGCGAAGGAGGAGGCGGAACGCGTGAGGGAGGGGCGAGCTTTGCGTCCTCACGCCCCTAATCGCCGCAAGAGACGCCCTGGACGTCGGGAATTGATAACCGATTCCCAGCCGTAAGCGCGGGCTTGCGGACGGCGAGCAATGTGTAGCGCGGGCTTGCGGACGGCGAGCAATGGGTAGCTCGCCGTCCGGTAAGGACCAGTATGCTTACTCTCGACACTCGATCTCAATCGGAATTGGAAATTGGGATCGAGATCTTGTCATTTGGCACTCTTGTCAAATCTCGTCAAGAGTACCATAAAAGTGCAATCGTTCGAGTTTAATCGATTTCATTTAGTTCCAAAAATATCCACCTAATACGATTCCAATCGTGAGCTAGTGTAGCATTCAAGAGTGCCAAATGACAAGATCTCGATCCCAATTTCCAATTCCGATTGAGATCGAGTGTCGAGAGTAAGCATACAGGCCCGGGTCGACGGCGCGTTCGTTGTGTTCCAAGCGCGCCTCAAAGAGATGTCAGCACTATTGACGGAGTCCGCTAGGGCCGATGCCAGCTAGGGTCGCAGGATGTTCGAAAGAGTTACCGTGGCCCCGGCACAGGCAACTGAAGGAACATGGGTGGGTTTTAGTCAGAAAAATTTTGAAGAAGTCATTTGACGATTTCCCATCCAAAAAACAAAAAGGGAGGGAAAATAGGGTATGAAAGTTTGCAAGGAAAAAATTGATATCAAGCCTTTTGTTAAGAAATTACAAATAACGTGTTTTTGCGTTATTGGATAATCATCCCCTAGGGGGTTAAAAATCATTACTAACTCATCATCGCTCAGCCCGACTTTCGCCATCGACAAAGACACTTTAGTAATTCAGATAACTTTACTAAGTTCCATACCTTGTAATTATTTAGGTAACAATTTTTTTTCGAAATTCTCAAGGGAATTAAGAGGATTTATATTTTCGCTTTAAAATTGCTTTCAAATTTGGCATGCAAGTAGGTAATTTTCCATTCCCTTATACATTCCGTTACTATTGCTAAGTTTTAGGATTTTTTATCCTCCAGCAATCATATATCAATCCGGGCGCCGCTCCTCGCAAACTATATAAGCAGTGTGGGAAGAAATTGTTTACCTGGATTAACACATAGGGTGCTTTTACTCCCCGTAGTATGTTCCCATGGGATATTTGCTGATATCCACACGGGCGATGCCGCTAGCAAAAGCTAGTATAATTATAAGGATGGGTTGGTTCATAACGTAAATTTAAATTATTTTGACCCTTTTTAATTCAATAATCTGTTTCAGTTGGTAATTTAAAATTGCAAGGTTAATCTCACATTAATTACCATTCTTATCAATGCATAAAAATATAATCAGATTCATTAAAAATTAACTATTTTACAAAATACCCATGTTTTATTATTAGACCAATTATATAATATCAACATGATTAGTACATAAAAGGCATGAATAACAATAGATGATAAATAAAATAACTAGGCATTGTATAAATTAGCTGATAACACTTAGATATCACTTATCGTCACAGTGTTATCATTATCCGAGAAAGCGAAAATATTACCTAGCATACTTAAGTAAGATTGGTCAACAATATACTCAAAAATTTCCTCATGAATATTATAATATTATAGAGATTGTTTTCAAATTACATTAAAAATGTTACATTTTGTCTCTTTCAGAAACTAAATTACAACATGATTGTTATGAAAAGACATAAATCAAAAATTTCTAAGAATATGGTTTTAAAAAGTATTGTGTAAATATATTGACCCACTAGGTGTTGAATAAAATTAACATAATTTCCTTTTAAAAAATCTTAGTTCGTACTGCCAACACTTCAGAATATTTTGTGCTGTCATGAGAATGAACAGAATTATAATATTTAAATTGTTGACTGACAAGAGGTACAATTTCAGTAATAAGTAAACAGAATCAAGTTGTTTCTCCACAAAACACAATAGTGGTTTATAAATCAATGATGTCTTTAAATTACAGCATAATCTAATCAAAATAAATCATTCACATACCTTTTATACATTACAATTTGTATCAATCCAAATATTAACAGGAATCCACCAATGAAGATAGCAGAGATCGTCTCCATAAAACATTGGGATATTCCATGGTCCACCCAAATCTCTCCCAGGGTCACGTTAGGGGGGCAATATTCCATCATTTTGCTGCAAATATTTCACTTCAACTAACACATTCAAAGTTATGAATAAACAGAAATTATGATTTTAAATTGGAAGTGCATTGAAGGGGTTGTTTAATAGGAAGTTAAGTTTTTCAAAATATATTACATTATCATAGAATTATTACACGCATGTTACGCGCAGTAGTGCTAATGCAACAAACATTTGAAAAAATAGACAAATTACAATGCACAAATAATTCTCAAACTTCTTGAAGGTACACAGCAAAAACCTAATACTTACATTGCGGTTAAGTCTACAACGCGGTTTTGGCTTGAAATTTCATCAAAACACACTGCCGGCTAACTCATATTGCCTTAACAAAATGCCAATCATTACTCAATAACTTGAAAATTAAAATTTAATTTATTTTGACAGATCCACTGACATTTCCTATGCTGCGAATTTTTCAACGCGGCCGAAGTATCAGCAGCCATTCAGCCAGATTTGTCATTTTTGGTGACATAGACAAGATTAATAAAGCAGACCTATACAACAGGGGCTTATGGATGGCTAAGTAATAACAGCCGCACGGGTCGATGTCAAGCGATCAGGTAAAGCTATGTTTGCTGCGGTTGGTCCGTGGCTGGGTGACCATCTTTACATACCATACCAAGACCCCTCCGTGTCTCGGAAAGCACGTTAAGCCCTTCGTCCCGGCTGTCATTCGTGGATCTTTGACAGTCGTTACGGGTCGTTAGAAGCCCGTAAGTTTGACTACCAGTCTTACCAAGAGATATCGTATTACCCAGTTACAGGTTTGTGGAAGTTAGATATGCAGTCGCTACATATAAAATACTGGTAATCAGTTGCATCCGGTTTGACTGGAAGCCGACCTCAACATACACACATCAAGTGTCTAGGGATCAAGTACATTTTTAAATATAAAAAATTATCCTATTAATATTTACCAGAACCAAAAGTCTTCCAGACTGGCTTCGTACTTTAATTCCTATGTTTAAGTTAACAACTTATCCCTATATTTTGTAAAAATTGAGAAAAATTAAAGGAGATGTTTCAAAATGTATGGAGCCCCGGCCATGTATTGGTACACCCTACTAAAAAATGGGGAAACACAATTAAAACAGTTTCCAATCATCCAATTACTTTTAATTGGCTTTGTTTGGTAGTAAAGTACAAGAATGTACAATTGAAATTGCAACACACAACAAAAACCCATCATGGCGGTAAGTTGTCATGTTGATTGATTATTGACGTTTGACATGTTTACTTCTGTCATATTACATTGTCAAAGAGAATCATACATGTCGTACTTTTAGTCTTTTGCAATATTATTTTAGATCTAATTGTAAAGTCGAAAATCTATTAAATAAATCTGACAGATTGTAGTAGCTTGATGTACTGGCGTCTGTACATAAAGTATAGTCCAGTTAAGCAGACGACAACCTCATAGGTTGACCTGCGATATGCCAAGATTTTTACCTATAGCATAAACGTACAGAATACAAACATTCAATAGTCGAAATATTAACTCAGACAAAAACAATGTAGCGATCTTTTGATTCAACTATCAAGAACAAAATCCAAAAAACGAAAGCCAGATTGTTAAAAATAACTCGAGAGAATAGAACATCAGAACACGATCGACAACGAAAGCGACTGAAGTGACAGTAGACAATTCACGATCTATGATCAATGGTCGATCTATGGTTTACTGTCATTGATTTTTAACCACAGAGTACCTAAATTGGCGAAACGCCATATTGAAAGTCGATAAAATAATTGATAAATATCAAATTATTACAAGAGAAATATGCATTTATGCAATTTATCAGTATTTTTACCGAACTCCACGGATTTTTCTCGATTTTTCGAGGTATTGTACATATTCTGGGCCCATTTTGAAACATCTTTTGCAAATTGTGAAAAATTAACCTAAGTTAATGTCGTCAATTAAATGGCAAAAATGAGGATTTTTACATTTTTATTCTAGAGGTAAAAAAATGAATACTCTGTTTTATCACCATTGACACGAATCACACAATCACAGTGATTTGGCATGCTTAAAATCAGTTCATCGAAATCATTTTGAGGAATGGCCAGCCACGTTGTTTCTAACAAGTCAAAAAATTAATGAGGGGTATCCACGGCATCCATACTCAGCAGAGCTCTCCTTTGGGGCATATCCCATGCGTGCTCAATTGAGTTGAGGTCTGGCGATTGAGCAGATTACGGTAGAACGTTGATGCGAGCATCGGCAAGAGCGCGTGTTACGACTCTAGCCATGTGTCGACATGCATTGTCGTGCATTAGTCGGAACGAATTACCCAACTGGCTTCACTAAGGGATGATCACGTATGAAACAATCCTCTCCGCATAAATCTGAGCATTGAGGTTGCCCCTGATCCAAATGAGATCGGTTCTTCCACCGATCCAAATACCGGCCAAAACTATTATTGTTCCCCCTCCATGTGTATGAACTTCCTGAACACATTTCAAACGTTCTTGACGCCCAGAGGTCCTTTAAACTCGAGTACGTCTTGTATCCGGCCTCACACCGAAACGAGATTCATCGGAAAGCAAACACCACGCCAGTCTTCTTCCTCCCAATTTCTGTGTTCGCGAGCCCATTGTAAACGGGCCCTACGATTGCAGGGTGCTATAGGTGGAACCCTCAGCGGCCTTCGGGAACGCAGACCCACTTCACGTAAACGATTTCGGATGGTTTAGTCGCTTATCAGCAAGCCTGAAGAGCTGCGGAGCCTCGTAGCCAACAGCATGGCGGTCATGGTACGATCCCGTCGAGCAGCATTTTGAATGTACCGATTCTGTCTGTGAGTGGTGATGCGAGATCGTCCTCCATGTCACTCGGCCACGCTGCCCGTGATACGATAGCGTGTCCAGAGGTGGCTTCTGACGCTATGTGTAGTGCCAAGGACGACAGCCACAGTACGTTGCCTGGAACCAGTTTGCAATTTTTTTCAGTACCGATGCAGAAATTGTAATGGTTTTGTAAAAATGCTATTACACAGTATCCTAATTGACAGTTGATTTTCTATTTTTAATCAAAATTTACAGAAATTTTATTCAAATAGTGAAATTCTCTAAAAAGAATCAATTACGATCCAAAAAAGTTAAAATACCTAATGATCCTCAATTGTAGTGATACTTGATCGTAAACGTACATGATCCGACACTTTTCATGTGTGTAGAACTAAATACATCAGAAGTGTCTAGGGATCAAGTACGTTACGCAACTTTGTGAAAAGGCTAGGCAGATGATCCAACACTCCGACAGTCTGCTACGCTGCCTGAAGAGCGATGCAGAATTCAGGATACCGAATGATTAACATCCACTTAAAACACGTCTTGTTTCATTTGCAACAAACGATGGCAAACGGATAAAACTGCAGAAAAGCATTTAAATCTAAACTGCAATTATTTTACAGTCTACAGTTTCCTGTGTAAGATAGTGAATAGGCCGCTTTATTTTGAACAACAGTTAGGTGGTTGCAGTGGCAGCGGCTACATACACACCGGCCCAAGGAACACCATCGAAGGATATTCGGCGTTGGCTATAGCACGTTCGTTGGCCTTCAAAGTGTACGTCCGTTTATATATTTAGTGGTCGAGCAAACGATCGATCGATTGCTACGTAAGTACTATCCTTTTGATGCCGGTTTCGGTTACCGCCACGCTGCGGCTGCGGATAGCCGGCACACGCCAACGAACGATTGTTGGCGTTTGCTAAACCGGCCAGACAGGGCCAACAAAGGCCAGTGAAACCCATTCGTTGGCGTTTGTTGGGCCGGCGGCGGTGTGTAGCATTATGCGAAGACACCTTTAGTGTCGCCTTATTCGCTGTCGACACATTGCCCCACTCAGCTTTCTTGACGAGGTTCTGACCGGCTCTGCCGAGTTTTAAATTATACGATGAAAGGAATTTATACCATTTCTCTCAGGCATATAATCTTTTTTAATTAATAAGAAATACTTTATTTTGAAGAAAAGAAAAACTTGTTTTTTTTTCTATAAAGATAATATCGTGTTTCTGAACGAACAACAGAAAAACGATAAAGCCTGTGTCGTATAGTACTTACGTGTTTACAATAAGATTTCATTAGTGTGAGTACAGAGCTCCAAATGTGTGCGTAGTCGCGGAGTGACGGGTGTTGGATTAGATTACGTTTTTAGCGATTGTAAACCATTATTTGTTAAAGCTTCTTTCCGTGTAATATCCGCTACAATTAATTACAAACTTAACGTTTATCTGTAATGATGATTTGCAAATAAGTTGCGTGGTCCTATGTTAGTAAAAAAATATTCTGCGAATGTGAATGATCAGCATGTGTCACCACTCATCAACAAATTCTGTGAAATGGTGAACAGTCGCGATGTGAGGAAAGTTATGACTATCAGCTGAAATCAACTTGAGTTAGTTAGTGTTTGTGTTGCGAACCAGTGTTATTTATTTTTTGTCTGGTGAAGGTGATAAATTGAGACTCAAAATGGCGGACCTCGAGGCTGTGCTGGCCGACGTCAGCTACTTGATGGCTATGGAGAAGTCAAAATGCACTCCAGCAGCACGAGCTAGTAAAAAGATAGTTCTGCCAGACCCAAGGTAATGTCCCCAGGCGTAAAACTATGCACTGACACCCCGGTCGATCATGTTTACACGATTCAATGAAGAGACTCCTGAACTTGTTTACAAAATTGATTTTAGCACGATTTATTATGAATTCTGTTTAATCTATGGGAGAATTAATGTGATAATCACATGAAATTACTATTCTTAGTAAAGATTAATTAAACAGATCAAAGTTTATGCTTTAGAAGTAGAATACACTTCTATAATGAAGTTGAGGTACTAGAGATAGTAGAATTAATAAGAAGTACAATGATAAAATTAATAACTGGAAGACCAATGTTTTGTTCATATAATGTTATTAAACAAAACGAAAATAAATTTGGGTCATTAACATCTGTTGAGGTCATTACACTCAGGCCATGTAGTTATGACCAAATGATATCATTTTCACAAATGTGTTTTTTTAATATGTAATTTTGTTTTTTATATGTTAATTTATTGATTATGCATATTATAATCTTTTGCTTTTAATTTGACCTACTGTGGATAGGAATGAAGAAAATTTAATTTGATTAAAAATACTAGTTTTTATGTTGTTCAAAATAGTAATGAGTCAATTTTCAGTAATTAATTTTTAATAATATTAAATTATAGAACAAGTTTTAAAAAAAGTCATACATTAGGAAGATGATCATTTTTATGATAGGTACCAATCAAAATACTTTAGAATATGGAATTTATTAAGGGGGAAGCGCTAAGACAGCCTGCAAAATTCAAATGATTTGTGACCGTAACAAATATGTATTTACAGAATTATAATCATTAGAATCAGTAATAATGTTAGTATAATACTCAAATGACAAAATTACATGAAATCGTTCTTGGAATTACTTGGTCTTGAGAGAGTTTTATTGTTGACTTTAATGATTATAATTCTGTAAATAAATATTGGTTATGGTCGCAAATCATATTATGATTGACATAAATACCTGCAATACCTGAATACTGACCTGCAAATTGCAAAAAACATGAAAATTTGAATTTCGCAGTTTACCCTGGCGCTTTCACCTTACCTTCTCTTTGTGGAAATATGATCACGTTAAAGGATGGCAACGTTTTTTTTTTCTAAGTCAGTGGTGTAGCTAAGTAACCAAAGGCAAAACAAAATTGGGACCTATCTATAAACTGGTTGGGTTTTATTAAGTAAAAATATGAATACACCTCTCAACAGTTGAGAAAGTCCTGTGTATATACTTTAAAGGTACAAAACTACTTTATCATCAGCTCTTTATCATGCACTGTAGAGCACAACAAAGCTACTTATACTTCGTACAGACAGACCTCTTCCAGAACAGAGCCTGTGAAGAGTTTAGGAACTGCCAGAACCGGAAGACGAAAAATAACATAGTAGATCATAATAAAATAAACAATAATGATGTAGATTACAATTTGAAGCAATTGGGCAATACAAAGAAGTAGAAAAGATTAAAGGGTTTATTGTACTTGTATATGAAGGTGGGACCTACTTACCAACTGACAACAATATAGCAATTATATTTATAGCTAGCTATTGCCCGCGGCTTCGCACGCGTGGATGTCAACACTCCTATTTTAATTGGATTTTGTTCACAATTTCATGGGTTTTTTTTTTGTGCAGAACTCGAATTCTTTTTTATTTAAATAAAAGTACCATAAGTTACTCCTTATAACATCGGCTATCTGCCAGTGAAAGTCCTGTCTAAATCGGTCCAGCCATTTCGGATGTAGATTAGCTGGAACAAACAGACAAGCAAAATTTTAAAAATTGCTTTTTTATTTTAAGTTTCATAATTATATGGATTTAGTAAAAAGCTGTTATTTTGACATTACAAACAGACACTTCAATTTTATTTATTTGTATTGTATAAGTAGATCTTTTCCTAGCCTTAATTTTTCCAAAAGTATCAATGACTTTGGTTAAATCTATGTTTGATGCGGCTTTGTTTGCGGCAATTGCTATTAGCGATAAATATGAGTCGAGCTTGACCCGCACTATTGTTTAAATAATGTTTTATTAGTTTTTATTTGCTAAATGATCTTTCAGCTGCTGTAGAAGTGACAGGAATTGTATAGAATAATAACATTGCTGTTAATTCTTCCGTTACGTTGCACTCTAGAACACCATTTACACATTATTTCCATAAGTAATTAGTGAATTTAAAAAAAATCTAAGTACCTTTGGGTTCTTTGTCACTTATCTCAGGAATTTATAGATAGACTTATGGGAAACTTTTCATATTGTTATTGGCCATGCCTGGGTTAATTCAGGTAGAACTAGGTGGTAAATATTAAGTAATTAAAGGGAAATGTAGGATGTTTGAATAGGAATTGGTCACAATTTTATAATAAAGTTGCTGCATTACCTACATCTATACCTTCCGCCAGATAAGCGTGGAATAAAAGTCGTTGACGCCTTCTACCAATGTAATCCAATATTTCAAAACGATACGAAAAAATGTTAAGGCAGTGTCGCTAACCCGATCAAAACAAACGTATCGCGGTACGAGGCGTCCTTGACGCGCGCACGTGGCATGATTTTGGCAAAATGTTGGTGTTAGAAAATTTAATATTTGACAGACTACACTCATACCAGTTAAACGTGTGTTTTTGCCGACGTTCGCACGGACGTAAAAATATCGCGGCGGGATTTTATCGCGCACTGGATTTTCAACTCGGTGTTGAGCCGAGCATTGAGAATCCAACAGAGTGCACTCCAATGCGTCAACATACTGTTGGATTTTCAACTCACAGCGCTAAGCAGAGCTTGAAAATCCAGTGCGCGAAAAAAATATGCCGCGAAATTTTTACGTCCGTGCGTCGTCAGCTAATTGAGCTATTATTGTCTACTAGGTACATTATGAAAGGAATTTTCGAAAGTTCAGTTTGAGGTTTGCTGGTCAGAGTAGAGGGCCCCCTGAGCTTGGGGGCATTGGTGCAAGGCACCGTCTACCCCTCAGATAGCTACGCTACGCCATTGGTCTAAATACTTGTTAGTAATCCTTGACATAAAAAGATTAAGTATCAAAGATAAAGAATTGTCATATCTAGTACTGGTTTTCACATCATTGATCAATTTAAATAACAAGTAAGTAAGTACATACCTACTTATCTAAAGTAATTTTTTAAATGGTTTTCAAGGAAAAATATCAACAAGAAACAATAAATATATGCTGGATAGGGCTTGATTACTTAGTCTAAAAAACCTTTGTTAGGTCTAAACTTATGTAAATAATTGCAATGTGCACATTTCTTGAGAAAAATAAAGTTCCTACAATTTTAAAAATTATAATTTCTGTCCATAAGAGACTATTAAGTAGTATACTTCAACATATTTGATGATTATGTAGCTCTAAAATGAGCTATTTAAAATCTGCTACAAACTTCTTCCATAAACAAAATACGAGTTCAGTGCTCTATGCCAAAAAAATTCAATTGTAAACACAGTTTGTGAACCCAGTTTGACCTCACAATTTTTCAATAGGAAAGAATGTGACAATTATTGAAGTGTTACTCACAATTCTGTTACCTCATGTAAACAGACTACCTGGCTTCTGATTCATTTAAGTGACTCATTCGCGAATTGAGACTGCAAACAGATATTTTGGGTCAGCCTAATTAGATTATTTGGATGATAAATTTTACAACTAGCTATGGTTTTTAAAAAGTAATTTTTAAAGTGTATTATTACATTAAGGATGCTATTAAATGATAAATGATTTTATTTCTGTAAGTAGGTTTAATACATTACACACACATTGCTATTAAAATGCTTACCAAAAATGTATTTGTTTTACTATCAAAAAGGATAAAATTAAAACTAAAAAGCTAAGCTTAAAAAGCTTTAAGCTTATTTAAAAAAATTATAACCTAAGAACCTAAATTATTTGGGGCCAATTTATTTTATTTTGTGATTGGGTGAGTGTTTAAACCGTAGGTATCTATGGCCGTTATAACTTTTACAGTTAATTTGTACCTATTAATAAAATATAACTTCTGTACAAAACAGTAAAATTATGTACCCATTCTTTGTCTTGCCCTAATAATTTTTATCTGGTTGCTAATCATCATTCACGTACATGTGCACTCTGATAACAAGTATATTATTTACATTATAAAACGCAGCAAGTATGTATGAATGACAGCAGACTAAAATTACACATAAACAGTTAATATTTTACATGCATTTTTTTTATACAGGTTCACCAGATTTCTGGTACGTAAGGTAGTGCGTTCGTAATTTCCAACGCTATCAGTCACGAATAATTTTGTATCGTCGTAGTTATGACCAAGGACCGAAACCGGAATGATCAATACAGGTATTTTTTCGGTAAAAATATACCTGTATTGATACCGGCTTGCCGATACGTTGTCTCCACTCCAGGACTCGTCTGCTCCACCGGCCATCGGTCCTTCGACAAACATGGCCAGCCCACTGCCACTTCAGTTTGCTTACTCTGCAGGCTATGTCGGTTACTCCGGTTCTTTTCCGGATAACTTCATTACTGATCTTATCCATCAAAGAAACTCCAAGCATAGCTCGCTCCGTGGCGCGCTGAGCGACTTTGAATTTGTGGACCAGCCCAACTGTCGGTGTCCACGTTTTGGCACCGTATGACATAACGGGCAGGACGCACTGGTTGAAAACCTTAGTCTTCAAACATTGCGGGATAGGTAACGAGAAGACTTGACGAAGTTTTTCAAACGCTGCCCAACCCAACTGGATCCTTCTGTCGGCTTCTTTCTCAAAGTTGTGTCTACCGAGCTGGATGACTTGCCCTAGATAGACATACTCCTTCACAACTTCAAGAAGCGATCCTTCGATACGGATTGGTCTCGGCAAGATGTGTGAATTGTACATGACTTTCGTCTTGTCCAAATTCATGCCGAGTCCAACCAGACGAGAGGCTCCATTTAGGCTGTGCAGCATCTGGTCCAACTGTTCCAGCGCTTCTGTCATTATGACGATGTCATTGGCAAAGAGAAGGTGTGAGATGTACTCGCCGTTCACGTTGATACCCTGCCCAGTCCAGTCCAGCGTCTTGAAGACGTCCTCCAACGCATTGGTAAACAGTTTCGGGGATATCACATCCCCCTGTCTCACCCCTCTGATCAGTTGGATGGGGTTGGTTTTCTGATCCTGGATCTGGACAGTCATCGTGGCAGCGTCATACAAACATCTCAACACTTCAATGTAGCGCCAATCAATTTGAAATCGTTGCAGAGAGGCCAGAACTTGGCCATATTTCGATGAAGTCGAAGGCATTCTCGTAGTCCACAAATGCCATACACAGCGGCTGGTTGTACTCCTCGATCTTCTGTACAATTTGCTGAACAGTATGGATGTAGTCTACGGTACTGAAGCCTTTTCGAAAGCCGGCTTATTCTGGTGGCTGGACCTCGTCAAGTCTCCTAGCGAGACGACCCTCGAGAACAGCTTGTATATGTGGCTCAGAAGTGAGATCAAATAATATTTATTATATTTACGGGTATTTTAAAGGTTACCGTAATACTTAAATTGAATAAACCGGTATTCATGCGGTAACCGAAATAAAAATTACCTCTTATCTTACATGTGCCCGTTGGCATTAGCCAAAGGGCTCCAAATCGCTCTGTGTGTGTCAGAGTCGAGTTGAACCATGCGCCGGCGAACACCAACCAATCATGGCACCTGGCTGGCTGGCGATATTCCGTTTCTTTCTCGTAATCAATGTCATTTTTAGGTAATCGGTATTAAAACGGTAACCTAAATAGAGGTAACATGTTTTTCCTTCTTGGTTATCCAGATAGCGGTAACCTTAGTCGTAGAGGTAACCAAAATTCTTCGATACCTGTACCGTAATTTATAAAGGTTTTCTGTCCCTGGTTACGAACACAAAACGTCGCTCAGAAAACTCGAACACTAAACGCCAAGGAAAGAAAAGCGACTACGATCTCGAAACTCGATTTACCTAGATCGAATCTAAAGCCTTATGATAAGAAGTATCCCCTTCCTTTCATGTTCAGTAACAGTCCATTTGTATATAAAACTCATATTCAAACATTGAATAGGAGATATATGTTAATCCAGGTTATCTATAGGTACAAATAAATAAAATTGAAGTGTCTGTTTGTAATGTCAAAATAACAACTTTTTACTAATTGCATAAGAAAGAATATACTATAATTATAACAAAAAAGCATTTTTTAAAATTTTTGTCTGTTTGCTCCGGCTAATCTCCGAAACGGCTGGACCGATTTTGACGAGACTTTCACTGGCAGATACCGGGTGTTACAGCGGGTAACTTAGGCTACTTTTATTTTAGAAAAAGAATCAGGGTTCCGCGCAAAAAAATTAAAACCCATGAAATTATGAACAAAACGTCGGATTTGAAAAATTCTTTTTGCATTTGGTAGCCCCATTCTCGAGGGCAGTTATAGGCTATTTAACATCACGCTAAGACCCTTAGGAGCCAAGCAAAAATAAAAAAGTCACAAAGAACATTAAGCGAAAACGAAGTAATAGTGATGCAACGGGTCATGCAACGCGACGGGTTGGGGGACGAGGGTTATTAAAATGTGGCTGTTATTTTTAACTGACTTAACCTTCTCCTTGATAACCTTCTTGATAACCTTTGATAACCTTCTCCTTGATAACCTTCTTTTATTTGAAAAGTACTTCCAGATTGATCCCATTTTTATCAAAATCCAGTTCTGATGATAGGATCTGTAAGGAATGGAGGGAACTCCTCAAATATTATAGGCAAAACATAGCGATTTTGGTATTTTCATCAACAAGTCAAGCATTTGTATTCAAAAAGTATAATTTGGTGAAGTGGAACTGACGAAGAAGACCACAGATGGTCACGGGAACTCCTCAATGATACCGAAACTCCGTAATACAACAATCTATCCTAGCCGTGTTTGGGCTTATTGGAAACGATGCACTCTGACTATATGATTTTAATGGATTACCATTCATTCATTCATGCCATTCCATTCATTCATGAATGCTTCAAATTGCGCTTATATGTGGAATTGATTGTCAGAAGACAGGTTTCGTCAACGATCTGCGTCGTGTGGTTCATTTAATAATTTGTTGGCGACGGCGTCCAAACCTGATAAAACTACGCTTTCCAAACTTCTGACACGACTTAGCACGACATATATTTGCCTTTTTGCAAAGTTTTTATTTGAAAGGGTATACTCCTGTGGTCGCTTATAAATTTGGTCAAATTCTGATGAGTGGTTTTTGAGTTAGCTTCAATAATACGTATTTTTTCCATTTAGTGTATGTTAATGATGTTATAATAACTTCCTGTCACTGTTATTTACATAGCAAGTAGTGGTAGATATACGAATTTGGGTGGGATAGGTACCACAACTAATAAGTGGAAAATAAAAACTTATTTATGTATAAAAAAAAACAACCGACTTTAATTTCGGAAGTCGGTGGCAAAAAACGAAAATACTAAACCAAAGACACCGACTTCCGAAATTAAAGGTATTTTTCACTTTGTAGTGTTTTTTTTTGGAAGTCGGTTTTTTTTTATAAACAAGTTTATTGTGTTGTGTTGTAGTATATTGTGTAGGTATCTTATGACTTTCATGCGAACGAAGTCGCGGGGCACAGCTAGTAAACTATAAATGTGTGCCAAATTTCATCCAAATCCGTTCAGTAGATTTTGTATGAAAGAGAAACAAACATCCATTCATCCATCCTCACAAACTTTCGCGTTTATAATATTAGTAGGACTATAGTTTTCAATGTATTTTATTGAGATTAAATGAAATTTTATTACCATCGCATCACATGGGCCGATAAACGATTAGATTTAAGCTTGGACACGACAAGTCTCAAAATATTTGTATGCCCTGTAATTCGTCTTTCATAGAGTTACGGTTATGATTATAATAAAAACTGTGCAAGTTCCCGCAGTGCCGATGTCCCAACATGCGGCATGTAAGCCCACGTTTCACCTCGGGATGAATACCTATAAGTATTCAAAGAGAACCGCAGGCCGCATAGTAAATTAAAATATGAAATAGGAAAGCTTCGTGTTGGTCTAGTCGTAGCAAATCTATCTGCCTTCTCAAGGCATCACGTTCGCTGCTTGGGTTAGTTAGATAGACTTTCTTATTAACATACATTATTCTGTAAGGCCATCTATACAAATAAATAAAATTGAAGTGTCTGTTTGTAATGTCAAAATAACAACTTGTAACTAAATGCATAAACAAGTAGGTATAAACGGTACTTATAACAAAAAAGCATTTATTAACATTTTTGTCTGTCTGTCTGTTTGTTCCGGCTAATCTCCGAAACGGCTGGACCGATTTTGACGGGACTTTCACTGGCAGATAGTTGATGTTACGGCGGGCAAGTTACCCGCCGTAAAAAGTAGCCTGAGTTAGGCTACTTTTATTTTAGAAAAATAATTAGAGTTCCGCGCAAAAAAATTAAAACCCATGAAATTATGAACAAAAAGTCGGATTTCAAAAATTCTTTTTGCTTTTGGTAGCCCAATTCTCGAGAATAGTTATAGGCTCTTTAACATCACGCTACGACCCTTAGGAGCCGAGCAAAAAGACAAAAGTCAGAATGAACACTAAGCGAAAACAAAGTAATAGCGCGGGCGGGCGATACAACGCGACAGTTGCCGGCGGGTCGGAGGGCGAGGGAGTTTTATTAAAATGTGGCTGTTATTTTAGTATATTGTGTATCTTACGACCTCCACGCGAACCAAGTCGCGGGGCACACCTAGTTATGCAATAAATAACCATGTTTTTTTCATTGAAGTAAGATAATTTTAATAAGAAAATGGCATTACAATGAACGAAATACCAAGTCTTTCTTATCAAAAGAATTTTGACAACGGTCTAGGTAATTCCAAAATCATGCAAAAAAGTTTTATCATATTATATTTACTGCAATCCTCTTTGTATTTAAATTGTAAGACACTAACAATCCACCGACTGCAAAGGTTTTTACCAGCTCTGAGAAAAATAACGAATCGCACAACTCGTCTAATAATATGAAAATCTGAATATTCACGAATGTCGTCCGTGCATCAATTTGATTATTTCTGATCTCGATGCGTTTACCATCCGTGTATGAAATGTTTGCTTCATTTTCCGTTTTACCAGGAAAATGGAGACAATATTCTTTTGCATAACTTTGCCAGTTTTATTTATTTTTGTTTGATAGAGATGTTTAATACTGACTACTAGATACCGTAGGCATAGATACCGTAGCCAGCATCACTATGCAAGATGACAACTAAGCACTCTACTCAGTTTACCGACGCGTTACAGACGGGCTCGTAAAAAGTTCAAAGGCACGTCTTTACACAAAAAAAAAAATATATGGTGGTCGCGACACGGTAAACAAAACGATAAACTAACATTTTATTTAAGTCGCAACTCCGTAGCTTTGTTATACATTTTATTGGTGAATTTGTGACGAATTTAAGTAGTGGCTTCTGGAGTCTTGAATATCCAAACAAGTGAAGACATTAAACGTTACTGATAAACATGGACTTGAAGCCTCTGTCAGTAACGTTTAACGTCTCCATTTCTCTCATAGTCTTCTGCTTATGAGAGAAAATACTAGGAAGAGACTGCATTCGTCCGGAAATCAATTCGAAGTTCGATTTATGCTCTGCCAGCAACTGTGGAAAACCGAATTCTAGTCACCTTCCCATAACATTGTTTTAAAGCTACCTTTTTATTTGTTTCAGTGTTCGGAGTGTAATGCACAAATATATGGAAAAGAAGAATGAAGTAAATTTTGACAAAATATTCAATCAAGTTTTAGGTGAGTACTGTTTGAAGATCTAATTGACATCATTTCGAATTTCTGAAGGCATCATGGCGTATCGCTGTTTCTTGTATGTATAGTGCGGCTGCTCCACAGTTTTACAAAAAAACTTTTTTTACAAAAAAAGAATCAATCGACTTAAAAAAAAACGGTACAAAGTGAAAAATAACTTTAATTTCGGAAGTCGGTTGTCTTTGGGCCTATATTTACGTATTTTGCCACTGACTTCCGGAACTAAAGTTATTTTTCACTTTGTAGTGTTTATTTTGGAAGTTGGTTGTTTTTTTTTTTTTTTTTGTAAAAAAGTTTTTTTTATTTTTCACTTTTTAGTGGGTCAGTTCATCTTATCTCAGTTACAATAGCCTAATGTCAACTGTTCATCGCCTTTTACTAAATATTGCTTTTCCCGATGCATGGACATTCATTGTTGAGGAGTTCTCCTGGTAAGAACCAGGAGAACCATTGCATTGTGACGAGCATAAATTGCTTAGCAATCATATTAAAGTAATCTAATCGCAATCCGCGAAATACTTATTATTGAGTAGTTCCGGTGGCCATCTATGGTCTTTATCAGCAGTTCCACTTCACCAAATGGTGCTTTCCTGGAGCAAATGCACGAGTTGCTATAAAACATACCCAAATCACTATAGGTGTGCCTATAAAATTTGAGGATTTTTCTCGATTTCTATGGTATCCTCTCATCAGATTCTGACTTGGTGACAATATATTTATTATTATTATATTATATTTTATTTAATAAGCCACCAAGTCCCAATAAGTTACACGGACACCAAATGCATTCAGCACGACAAATAATTAAAATTAGATTCATTAATACACACATACATTAACAATGGAACCACCTCGAGAGCATACCCTTTCAAACAAAAAAAAAACATTTTTATAATCGGTCCTCAATTGACGGAGAAATCGGTGAACATACATGACAAAAAAAAAATACATACAGTCAAACATAGAACCTCCTCCTTTTTTGAAGTCTGTTAAAAGTATAGCTCATACTGACGAAGGAAGAAAGATAAATGTCAAGAATGTGCCAATTTCGTCACTTCCTAACTTTATTATAAAATTGATGGGTACTTAAATCGCTAACGCACAGTAAAAATTTATAGTGTAGCTGGAGGTAAATAATTTGTAGATGAAACAGTAAAAAGTTTTCCAATGGAGCAAAAGAAATAAATCGGGCAATTACAGCAGGAATTACGGCCATTCGTGAAAATAATGCACGGTCTTTGTGACTGTATGAAACGGGAACACAAATGCACTATTATTTTGGTCGCATCCATTATGTTTTGATCAGCAGTATCCGTCTTCCTCGATCATTGAACGGGTAATTACCCCTCATGCTATTTGGGGTACTATTTAGATTAGTTTAACTAACTGTCCATTACAGGAATAACGAGCACAACTTGAAATGGCACTTCCTAATGTTCGCCGCTGTGTTATCTTGTTTAATGGGTGCAGTATCTTAAAACGTTAATTGTAATGGACGTTAACGCACCATGTTATATTTAGGAATATATTTTGAACGTGCAGTGTGGGTTGTGCCATGCTATCAATATCTCAGCGTAGTTAGTGTAGCATAAATTGGAACTGACACTATTGTCATGCGGATTTGCTCACGCATGCGGGATCAGCGCCACACTTGCAATGCACCTTTTCACAAACCGACATTTTATTTTTATGTGTTTATGTGTTTTGTGTGTGTTTGTGTTGGCCATTTTGTGTGGATATGACGCATATTTTCCCCCAACTTGTTTCTTTTTTGTGTTTGTGTTCTTTTCTGCGAAATAAACGTGTTCTTTATTTTTTTCTTTATTATGATGCTTTATTATGAGGAGCCCGTGGCTAAGTAATAACAGGCGCACAGGGTCGATCCATCAGGTTAAGCTACGCTTGCCGGGGTTGTCCGTGGATGGATCTTTACATACCGAGACTCCTCCGTGCCTCGGAAAGCACGTTAAGCCGTTGGTCCCAACTGTCATTCGTAGATCTTTGACAGTCGTTAAGCATCTTCGGAAGCCCGAAAGTCTGACAACCAGTCTTACCAAGGGGTATCGTATTACTCAGTTGCTGGGTTGTGGAGGTCAGATAGGCAGTCGCTCCATGTAAAATACTGGTATTCAGCTGCATCCGGTTAGACTGGAAACGCACCCCAACATAGTTGGGAAAAGGCTAGGCAGATTGATTATGATGCTTGCAACAAGTTTGTTGCGATTGCGGATTTTCAGACGCATGCGGGCCAATACTCGTGTGCGTGTGCAAATCCGAATAAAACAACAAAATAAACACCCTAACGTTTTCAATTCAAAGCATGTATATGCCGATTTCACTGCAATTTTATCGAACGAAAATAGTGCTCCGTCTTGTTTAATCTTTCACGTCTTCCCAAGTTCCTCGGCAGTTCGGCTTAGATTAGAGACAACATTATTGGTTGGTCGATGCTAAAAGAAACAGTGTTGCGTAAACACGAGGACCCTTTGAGCCGTTTCTTTTCGAGCGATTTACGTCTGTGCTTTTACAATTGCTTCGTAGATTGAACGAGCACTTATGTCGTCTGATCACACGTTCATGTTTGCGATTGTTCTTCTTTGATGTTTGTTTTGTGTTCTAACTAAAAATAACAAAATGGTTTTCTCTTAGAAAATTCGTAGTTAAAATACGTTTAAATTAAAACTGCAGTTTCCAACATTTAGAACTGAAATTGCCTTATTCCTTACATTATTAATAAATTTATTTCACCCATGCTTTGTGTTCTCATGCATAATGTATGCTTTGTGTAAACAAAGGTTACTCAGTCTACTGTGTCTACAACGAAGATAGAAATAGTGTAACGTGCATACCATTTGTTAATCGTATCAGTTTTAACCGGTATTTATCGCAAACAGCCGTAGTACGCCATGGATTTAAGTATTCCGGACAAGTTTAATTTAAATTCACTTTCGTAACAACTTTCTTGCGGGAATTTGTATCGTAAACAAGAGAGCCGAGTAGGCCGCGTCGTTGGCTCCGCACACAACCACGCACGCCGGATTATTGCCGCTCTGCGTACAATTGCCTTCCCTCTAATGAAGTAGTCAGTCTCATGTCGCTAAGGATAATTTTCTTCGTCCTGGACTTTGTTTTGCCGAGTGCCTTCTTCCTTCTGCCAGATGTCTGGCCTAGCTTATCCTATTTTATATAAATTAAGCACGAGATATGAAATCTGTTTCATTATTTATAGCATCCAGTCTAAAGCATAAGCAAGAAGATGATTAGAAATACGTCACAGGTCTAGTTACTTGGAGCTTGATGAAAACAGAGCCTGGTGTTGACATAAGTGTCAATCTGCAATCTGTTAGATATATGTAGATTGCACTGCAGCTGTATACTAGGCCCGCTGGGGCGCGGGTACTTCGATATAGAAGATTTCTCTCGAGAAAACATGTAGGTTTATGGCACACTTACAGGTCTCAGGGTTTACTAGTATCGTATTTGAACAACTAAAGTATCTTTACATGTAACTGGAAAACTAGCTTCCCTAATTTTGGTGTATGTGTATATTGAACAACTAATTATCGAAATATACAAAGCTGTTTACTGACAGTTACGTGAACACGAAACGTATTTCACTCCAGGTACAATAGGATATTGCTTTACTTAACTTCACTCCATTTTCAACGATAAATCAAATGAATTTATTTTTTACTGTTTGCATCAGAAACATAACATTTGCTTGAATCAGCACTCCAGTATTTGATTAAAGCGTTGGTTAGTACTCTCAGTTAATTACTTGTTTTACGAAGTGTGCATTTTCTGTGTATATTGCAAGCCACAGGTTTTCTATCTCGATCATGCCTCTACAAATTATTTTCCCAACGAGAAAATTACTTTGTAAGCTTGTTAAAACAGCTTCACCGGGTCCGTCATAAGTTCCTACCATATCTTTAGTACACGTGCTTTAATTACTACTCAGCTCTATGGCTTTATTGAGTATGAATTTTGTGGATAGTGTTCAGTCAGCTAAATCTTTGTAAGCATATTTATGAACTGTATTCTCTCATCTGTGCTATACTGTTTCACGTACGTAATCAACTTGAATGTAGGACAAACAGATTCGTCTTTTTTGAGAGTATCGAAAGCCTAGGTGATTAGGGGTTACGTTACGGAGATAGAGCACGGGAATAATACGAGAGGATCCTTATCTGGCCTGTATATCAGTGACCCACAGCGGATCAAAAGACAGTATCATTGAGAGGCATTTCTGAAAGCCAGGAGACTATCTACTCTCCAGACATGAGCTGTTGCGTTGTGAGTTTACTTACGTAGGAAATAAAGTAGATTGTCCTAGAAAATGAAAGTACTGCTGTAAGTTTAGCATTGCTTCGAACATTGCTTAGATTAGGGTTTTTGAACTAGAACTTAGCTGTATTGACTATTTCACATCTCTCCATATTTCTCATTTGAATGTATAAATCCTCATTGTGTTTCTAGCTATATATTTAGTGCAGTAGCACTACGACAGATATCGCCAATCATTACTATGATTGGTGCGTTTATTGGCGAGATCTGTTTTTTTTGGCAATAATGAAAGTCGTTCTAGGGCCGTAGATAGGTCGTGATTTATTACCTCAATTATGACGCTATATCTTATCTGTGAAAAATTATTTAAGGAAATGTAGGAATATAGAAAAAAGCCGTTAGCATTAAGGCTCCTACAAACAGGCGCGACACAAAGGCACCGCTTGTCGCGTGTCACGCGGTGTCTTTGTGTCGCGCCTGTTTGTAGGAGCCTTTATCATTCAGGCCCTTTTATTGGCAACATTTCACACACGTGACGAGCATCGGTTTCAAATAAGAATGTGTGAAGTTTCACCAATGCATTAAAAAGTCCTTGTTATTTACGTTCTGCATGATCAAAGGTCGTTCAAAAAGTGTGTGTGTGTCGCACGACTGGAGTTTACCTCGTGAAAGGTGCGCAAGGTACGTTGCGCAGAAAAACGGTAACGCTTTTGAGTTAACGCTTGTATTAATTTCACTCCTCATAAAATTGCCAAACCGGGGGCCTTATAGGAAAATCGATTCTAAAGGAGTAAACTCCAAAAAAAACATATTCTTCCTTTAGTCCTATTACTGTTACACAATTGAACATTGTTATTTTAAACATGTCAAACAAGTAGTTAAATCATAGAACGCAATACTAACATTGAGGCAGACCTAAGCTTGCAATGCAGAAGCCATTTTAAATGTAATCCAAGCAGAAATGATCACGCCAATTTATTTTTCATTAAGCCCACTTGTCCGAAGGCCCACTTTTCTAGAAATTGCAGTAATTTCAACAAGGATAGTCTTGATAGTTGGTTGAGAGGGCTATATTGCAGCGAGGCTCCCGGGAACAAGTTACAAACGCAATTTACGGTGGCCCCCACTTCGACTTGCAGTAAATAACTTTATCGGCTGCACTGGACTGGACATTGTAGGGGCACGTCGCCGCGTCGCCGTCGCTCGTTCCCTTGTAGACAATAGCTGTTTGGGTTTTATGTGGATTAAAGTATTTTCAGGAATAATTTCCAAGTCACCAAGTTTTCCATGCCAAAGCTGGTAGTGGAGCGTTCAGAGCACGATAAAACTTGGGTGTCTTTTACCATCTTTGTTGAATTTTGAACTAGATGGTAAAGCTGGAGATAGTATCAAAATTACTACACATTGAACAAAATTAAATGTAATATTTAAAAAACCCCCGACATAAACAAAAACATCTAAAAAGTAAAAAATAACTTTTTTGCAAAAAAAAAAAACAACCGACTTCCAAAAAAAAAACACTACAAGGTGAAAAAATAACTTTAATTTTGCAAGTCGGTGTCTTTGGATCTGTATTTTATAGGTTTTTGCCACCGACTTCCGAAATTAAAGTTATTTTTCACTTTGTAGTGTTTTTTTTTTGGGAAGTCGGTTGTTATTTTTTTTTGCAAAAAAGTTTTTTATTTTTCACTTTTTAGTGGGTCGGTTTGTAATTTATCTATGTTACAATAGCCTAATGATAACAACTCATCACCTTTTACAAAACATTGCTTTTTCCGATGCAGGGACGTTAATTGTTGAGGAGTTCTCCTGGTACTTCACCATCAGCTCCATTTGACCATATGCATTGTGACGAGCTTATATTGCTTAGCAATCATTTTAAAGTAATCGAATCGCAACTCGTGAAATACTTATTTACTGACTGTTCTAGTGGGCATTTTACCATCTGTGGTCTTCGTCATCAGTTCCACTTCACCAAATGGTGCTTTCCGAGAGCAAATGCACAAGTTACTATAAAAAATACCCAAATCGCTATAGGTGTGCCTAGATAATATTTGAAGAGTTCCCTCGATTTCTCCAGGATTACATCATCACATCCTGACCTCAAGACAATGGGACTATCTAGAAAATATACCCTTTCAAACAAAAAAAAAACTAAATCGGTCCAATCGTCTTCGAGTAATCGGGGAACACACATAAAAAAAAGATTGCGACGAACTGAGAACCTCCTCCTGTTTTGAAGTCGGTTAAAAATCACTTATAGCCAGAGTGCATCTAATGACAATTACAATAAGCCCAAACAGGGCTAGGATACATTGTTTTATTACGGAGTTCCGGTGCCTACCTTCCGGCTTCATCCTCAGATCAGTTCGATGGTACCATTTTCATCATAATCATTTATTTAAATTTGCTTCATCATCGTCGCTTAACTATTTTATCGGCTCCCGTAAAATACTTATCATTGAAGAGTTCCCGTGGCCATCTGTGGTCTTCTTCGTCAGTTCCACTTCACCAAATTATACTTTCATAATGCAAATGCTTGACTTGTTGATGAAAATACCAAAATCGCTATGTGTTTGCCTATAATACCTACTTGAGAAGTTCCCTCAATTCCTTATAGATCTTATCATCAGAACTGAATTTTGATAAAAATGGGACCAATCTGGAAGTATGTCCTTTCAATTAAAAAAGAATTTTCCAAATCGGTTTATAAATGGCGGAGTACCTACTGAGGTAACAAACATTAAAAAAAACATACAACCGATTTGATAACCTCCTTTTTTTGAAGTCTGTTAAAAATAATATGTATTGGTATTAAGTTTAATATAAGTTGTAGGCAATATTTTGATCCAAGCGCCGTCGCGTCGTGTGACGGCTAATGAAAATAGGAAGCTAACCTTTCTGCAATAGCATAATTACATTAATATTGCTAGGTGTAGGCCTCGTCTGTTTGGCGTTTTCATTATCCGTCCCCCGACACCGCGACGCTTGGATCAAAATATTGTCAACAATTTATATTAAACTTAAAAGGCCAATACATCTTATTTTTTATTTTTTAAATGTTTTTGTTTGTGTCGGGGGTTTTTAAAATTTTTAATTTTACTTTTATTTCCTGCTTTTTATTATAAACTTTAAATATTACTAGTAGATACGCTACTATCGGCACGTACCTCGCCGAAATCTGCGCAGCTGTAGGTATTTTTACCACAGTGTGAAGCTAATTACTAATTTATCCTCATTTCTCATTCCTACTCCATCATTAGACCCTGATCACCATCTACCTATGACCTATTCATTGAGACCATTCCAATGAGCCCAAACACGATACCTCTGCTGAAAGTTGGTGAGGGAGTTGAGTATCCTGCAAATTGCAGGTAATGATGCAGGATCAGTGCAAGGTTACTATGTTCTTCTAATATCATTGAAGTAAAAGAATACAAAATTTCGACTCGATCAGACTTGTGGAAGATGCTCACATCCATTCATCAACTAGAAAAGAGCTGATAATCTTCAAACGGTTGAACCGATTTTCTTGAATCATAGCTAAGAACACTCTAGAAGTCTAGATAAAGTCTCCTTTCAAACAAAAAAAATATTATCAAAATCTGTGCAGCCGATTGGGAGCTACGATGTATGGCGCAAACAGACACACAGATACACAAATACACACGTTAAACTTATAACCAGGGACCGTACAACCCCGAATATAAGTTAATTCTTTCGAAAGTGTTACAGATTGTGCGCCTACAGTAACGGAAAATGTTACCTCTTGGTAGTAGTAGCCCTTTCATAACACTAACGTTAGGGTAACCCTATCAATAAGTTAACTAGTACAAGATGTTACCGGCTCTTTTATGATTTCCAATTGAAGAAGATAACCCTTTGAAAGGGTTTGTCGGGGTAATCAAAGGGTTTACAATCAAATCATTTTAAATTACGTTGGAGTTGAGGAATACGTATTGACCTTGGAAGTTTGGAATCGTGTTGCGACTTGACGCATACCTGCCGAATGCATGCAGTTTAGTACTTTAAAGTAAAAGCACGAGAGATAAAATTACAATACTTGCAGTCCGAATGGATAACTCTGTTACAGTCGTTGAAGGGGTAACCCGTTCAAAACGTCTTACCATTAAAAAGTGTAACCCACCAAGAATGGGTTTTTGAATATACAGGTAATCAAATCGAAAGGGTTTGGAAGAGGTTATCCATTGATGAGGGTTTTCGTAAAAGAGTGTAATAAATATGAAATTGGTTTTAAAACAACACTCTGTCAAAACCCTATCAAAAACCCTTTCAATGGGTAACCAAAATGGTCCCTGCTTATAACACGCTGTTTCCGTCGGGGGTTAACTCCTGATGAATTGAGAACAAAATGAATTGGAGTTGTAGAGCTAACACAATCTACTTATTTTTTATTATAGCCTACACTGTCCCACGGAACATTCTTTCATTAATTCAATGACAGACAACGCACAGCTTAAATCGCTGGGTCTAGAAGCATGAAATGGACAAGAGTTCCTATATCGACATCGAAAGTGAGCAGTAAGGGTCCATCCGAATGTATTCTTTAAAAGATCGCTTATAAACGATAAGACCGCTTGTGTCACCCTATGTAAACTACTTTTAATATCTGTAATTTATATGGTGTGTTGTACATGTTATAGAGTATTCTATCTTTCTATTTTGAAAATTTCACCCCTTAAAGGGTTTAAATAGGGGATAAAAGTTTGTATGGAAGTTCGCCATTTTTTCTGATGAGAAATCCCATCGGGCTTGCTACGGTTTGTGTTATATATGTATATGTCGTAATGGGAGATGGCTTGAGCTGTTTTCGACGAGTTTTCATTGTCGGGGATCAGGTTGTCAGGGAAGACACTTGTGTGGGTGAAAGTAACATGCACCAGTAAGATGGAAAATTGTAATTTACAGTCTTAAAGTCTTACATGAATTAACACACTAAGCTTTAGTTACATCTAAATGTGAGAAGAGGCGTTCAGAGTTCACGGGGCTCGAACAATCGGGAAGCACATCCGTGTGAGCTAATACTTTATCTCGCGACCTTATGGTTCACTTGCCTAAAAATAGTATGTAAGTACTACAAATTCCAATCCCTTCGCCAATGAGCCTACGGCCCTACTTCCTGCCCCTCGCCCCGTGACCACGTTCTGCTGAAAAAATGCATACCCGCCTTGCATGTTTCCCTAAGTATTTCTAAAAAATCTAAAGTTTACAAAATAACATGAGAGGTAATAAAGATGTTAGATTTATGGCTAGTTTATGAAGTGCTGTGGGAAAGGAACAAATTATCGTTTCACCATTTTAACTAATTGACAAAACTTAACCAAGATAACGTTATGATATGAGATTTATGATGATATGTTTACTCTAAATCTAGAATTGGTGAATTATACAAAGTTAAATAATGTGAGTAATAATCATGCTTAAAAAATGTACTGCAGGCGTTGTTTAGGCTACGGTGGCTCGCGCCCTGGCCTGGCATCGACATATATTTTAATATTTTGTGTTTTAAAAAGACTATACAGGGTGGGTAAGATTCTGGACCTCCCCTGCGAGGAAATTTGTTCGTCGGTTATTTAAAAAAAATATAGCTGTTCCATACTGCCGTGGTAGCATACATTTTGACCTCGTAGGTCCACTTTTGCAGGAAACAGCTGTTTTTTTAATAACCGATGAAAAATTTCAACGCAGGGGGTTCCAGAATCTAGTACGGAATCCATGGTAGCAGCTTGTGTGTCGATGTCTCAGTCACCCTGTAAAGTGATGTTGACAATCTCTAACGTCATAATGCACCTTCATGTAGGAAGTGAACTCTAGGATACTGGATTTTCATTGGAAGTTTTACTTAAAATCTAACTCAGTTACGGTACCTCGAAAAAATTACATAATGTGAAGAGCGATTCACGTTCAGCGTTACGCAATCACATATTCTTTTACGTCGCGTTCGTACCGAAATATGTACTTCCCCTTTTATTTTTTTACACAGTGATACCATTTTGACGCAAAACGTGGACTGCTGTCGTACCAAACGATTATTACATGTTACGCACGCCACTTATGATTAAATTAGCAGATGCCACACAATCGATTGACATCATACGTATTAATTTACATACACATGTTAAAAATACGCGTGAAGCAACCTTTGAGGTGTTACGTAAACAAAAACATAATTTTAACGTATTTCTGTATTGTTCCAGGTTATTTATTATTTAAGGAATTTTGTGAACAGACTTCTGACGAACCAGTGCCACAATTAAAATTTTACGAAGAGGTAAAATATAAGCCATGTATGATGTATGGTCATTTTCATTTAAAATTGGTGTTATGTGTATAACATGCGTGCTTTCTTTGACAGATTAAATTATACGAAAAACAAGAATGTATTGAAGAGAGACGGCGGATCGCAAGGGATATTTATGACAATTTTATTATGAAAGAACTTCTAGCACATTCTCATGTAAGTAAAGGCACATTATGATCAATGCTTATGTTTAATAGGGATGAACACATTTTTTTTTGTCTGTCAGGTAGATTATTATTTATTATAAAATATTGGACACGTTTTTTTTTTTAAGTAATCAAAAGATTACGGCGATACATTGAGATAAAATAGACTTAATACTGCGTTGTGACGTACTGAGCCCCCACTCCCCACCTTTAATGCGTTTTATCTAAGTCATTATTTATTATAATGATAAAGCAAAAAATACGTGTCTAATATTTTTTTTATTATCTGACTGACGGACTAAATAGAATCCTTTTGTCTTCTTAGGCAGACAATGCATTAAGCGTCTAAGTTGCTGTAGCCAATACAAAGTACGTGGCTGCAAGTGTCAGATTATAAGTCAAGCCAAATGCAGCATAGCTGTGCCCCTTTTGATATGCATAATGCATAGTCTGCCTTGCTGCTTATACATAATTCTACCCCACAAACAAGACAACAGAAAATCTCAGACGTGTCTTTTATACCTTCCTAAGTCAATATGTATGAATTTATTGTCATGTTAAAATCCAGTGTATATAAATGATACATGATTTTATATCTGTAAGTAGGTTTGTATAAACACTTTTACAAGTCAGTCATATTTTTTTAAACTAGACGAGGCCAGCGTTTCCTATCAGACTACTCCTGACAAGAAAGGCCGAAACGAACTCAGAGGTCACAGTCTCTATTAAAGTCCAGATATAATATTGGTCAGATCATGTGAAGACCATGTAGATTGGTGTCTGAAATGGTCTTTTGAGGAAAGAACCACACAGAATGAGTGGACCTGTCCTGTCAGTGCACGCATTTGTCAGTATTCGAACAGCTCAACTCAGAACTTAAGGAGCTCAATGATACGACGAACAATACCAAAGAAAGGACATTTGGGTAGGCCGCATAAATTACTCAAACTGCCAGACGATGATTTAAACTAACTGAGAGAAAAAAAAGGACCCACATAGTCTTCAGATTCACAATAATTAAAAAAAAAAATAATACTTTACAAGTAAATATTCATGTCATTGTTTATATAAAATTCATCAATGTCAAAAATTAAAAAAAAAAAAACATTCAGTAGGTATGGAGTATTGGATATCTAAACAATGTATTCAAATTGACGCCATTATTTTAGAAATATTAAAAAAAAAACGTTTTGAGGTTAATTTTCTATATGAAAGAGTGTTGGACTATGAGATAATTCAAGAACTTTTCCTATTTCAATGCTTGATTATTGATTATGATAGGAGGGGTATTCCTAATATATTGTATCCAATTGTACTTATTAGGGTATAACAAAAAAACATTTGCTATTTTAAATATCCAAAATCGAATGCAGCCGTGATCCTTGATTCCAGAGTCAAAGTTGTCGTAGAAGGTGAGAACAAAATCCATAAAACAAAGCCAATTTCGTTGGTAAAAATCCGAATCAAGTCCATATAACAAAGCCGTCGCAGTAAAAGAAATCGAAAAAAAAATCAAAACAAATCACATTGAGCGTAAGCAACAGGCGAAGTCAATTCAGTGTTGTGTGTTGTGTTGTGAAAAAATAATAAAATTAAATCGATATATCGATTACTTTTTAACATAACCGATAAATGATTTATTTTTGTTATTCTTTTTTTTACGAGTACACATTAGTTTTTATTTTCATGTTTTCTTTTAGTTGGTTTTTAATTACAATACCAGTAAAGTCCCGTGGGTATGCCATTGGGTTATTATATTTGTTTATAAATCGATTCAAATCGATTAATATACTTAAAATATGATTTGAATGCTGGCAATATTTTGCCAGCGTCAAGATCTTAAATCTTCTTGTTTTTTCAATTGAGTTACTTTTTTTAAACTATTTTGCTGTAGATTTTAGTCGAGCTCATTTGGAAGAAAGAAAATACATATTTTTTTATGACAAAATTAATGCATAAAGTTTTTTTTTTCTAGTCTAATGTCCACTGAGGGCTTCAAATGGGCATTTCCCTATGTGTTTGTTTCTAGTATTTATATTATGGACTAGCTTCCGCCCGCGATTTCGTTAGCGTAAAATTTCTTGTCCCTCGACCCACCCCGCCGTCGCATCGCATCGCCTGCCCGCGCTAATACTTCATTTTCGCTTAGCGCTCGTTCTTACTTTTTTTCTGTTTGGTCAGCTTCTAAGGGTCCTAGCGTAATGTTACATAACCTATAGCCTTCCTCAAGATTTAGGTTATAAAATGCAAAAAGAATTTTTCAAATCAGACTGGTAGTGACAGAGATGACCGCGTTTAAACAGTCAATAAAAAATAAAATGTGTAGGTAACTAATAGACTAAGCGCATTTTTCTTACTATAAGCATTTTAAAACCCGTCGTAAATTCTAAACGGAAGGTCCGATCCGAATAATTTAAAAAGGAATTTACATGTACTTAATCAACCTTGATTATGAAACTATTTATTTAGATGAGGATTAATACCATATTTATGAAAACACCTTCGCAAATAATGCATTATTTTACAACAAATTTGATTACCATTAAAAAAACTATAGTGAGCCAACCTTAAAAGATAGACATATGCCATCGCGGACTTTTTTTTATAACTTTGTAAGAGGAACAATTCCGTCATACATGATTTTTGCGTAACTTTAACCGTTTACGCAGCGCACGCATTGATATATAAAAACCCTCGTATATCAATGAGCGCACGCAACGGATGTTCTCAAAAGGAATAAAGATTCCCCGTTTTTGCAACATAATTCATTGCTGCTCCGATCCTATTTGTCGTAGCGTGATGTTATATAGCCTATAGCTTACCTCGATAAATGGACTATCCAACACTAAAAGAATTTTTCAATTCGAACCAGAAGTTTCTGAGATTAGCGCGTTCAACCAAACAAACAAACAACTCTTCAACTTTATAATGTTAGTATAGATATCACTGTATTTTTTAAACAATTTTATATTTTTCTGGGCATATAAAAGATTTTCATAAATATACTGAGTTATATGTATATTCTATATATAAGTATATATAACTCAGTATATTTATAGTTCATAAACCTACAAGGACAATGTTGAAAAATCGGAGCAAGCTCCTGCGCTTCACCCACAGTCTCGTCGCTCGGCGACTGTTCGGTTTTAATTCTTGGGATTATCTCAGTTGTTCTAGGAGATTTGCACTCAGCTCCACTTGCATATAACTATCGTTACGTGGATTTATTCCGAAGCTTGCACAAATATTTGGTACAGTTGCATAGAAAAATAATAACCAGAAGCAATTTAACTGCGCTGTTTTTGCGAAGAATAATCTTTCTATTATTGGAGCTACTGCTGTATTAAAACAGACGAAAAGTCTGAAACAAGCTTTCATATTGATTCAATTTAATTAAATATTCATTTTATTCAGTGATTTACCATGTCATTTTAAGACCATGGACTTCTTGATAAGTTTTCCTCTAATCTATAAGAAAGTACATTCTCTCTTTTTTTTTCAAAGTTTTAGGCCCAGCAGTTTCAGAGATGGGGGGGGGGGGGTTGGTTATGGTCAGTTTTCATCAATTTTCTTGTTCTCCGACCCACACCGTCGTATCGCATGATCGCATTGTCTGCCCGCGCTATTTCTTCGTTTCGCGTTTTCGCTTAGCGTTCTTTCTAACTTTTCTTTTTGCTCGGCACCTAAGGATCTTAGCGTGATGTTAAATAGCCTATAGCCTTCCTTAGAAGTAGGCTATCAATATCAAAAGGATTTTTCAAATCCGACTGGCAGTTCCAAAGATAAGCGCGTTCAATCAAACAAAGAAACCCTTCAGCTTTATTATCAGTGTAAGATGTCACACGGTAGGTACAGTTTGCAAAACTTTTTTTTTTTATAATTTTCTAATTTTTCCCCCAAAATTGAACCCCATATTCAAAATCTATTTATTTACGTTACACGTTCATGTTTGGGTCACAGAAATTCATATATATGTGTACCAAAAAACTTAATCGGTCCAGTAGATTCGGAGCAAATCGGCTGTGAATGCTGTGACAGACGAACAGACAGACAGACACACGAGTGATCTTATAACGTTTCCGTTTTTTCATTCGGACGTACGGAAGCCTAAAAATCTCGAAACAAACATCTAAATTCTTCAAACTACATTGATTTAATTTACTTTACCTGGGCGCTGTGATATACAGGCCAACGAGCAGTCTGTAAACCATATTTCAATTATGTAAAAGCTTTTAACCCAATGAAATGAGTGACTACAAAGTGATACGATCTACGTGGTCCATATACCTAGCGATATGGTCGCGGTTTTCGTTTTCAAATAGTTTCTAATCTAACATCTCTCTATGATATGCGTAAGTTGTAGCGTCCCTACACATCAGGCCGACAGCGCCTTTGTTATTGGACCTTCTTGTTGGCAAACATCGCCGCATATGGCGGTTATGTTCTCCGACATGACTGTTTTTTCTTTTTTGTAGTCGAAGTTTTTGATGAAACTATAATGCAAGGGGTTAGTGCAAATGAACATAATAATTTCGCCCATTGAGAAGTGGCACTGTGCGTCCAAGCTGCTGTTTGCATTTCAACGAGTATGTTTAACATTAAAAAAAATAAAATGACTACATTTCAAAATCTGTGTGAAAAAAATCTGAATCTGTATAGAAATTGCGAAACAAGAGGTCGTAAGCGTCATATCCGGCTAGAACGACTGTTGTTTGTATAATGAGCCTCGTTAGTGGAGTGTTGGCGTGCTGCCCAAGCGCGTGAACCTCCGATAAATAGCTTAACGGTGGACACTCATTATTTGAAATGTTACCCTTTAACCTCGTAACTTGATATAATCGAATAATGGCTCGCCCAATCTTAATTCTAGCCCGATCAGTTTAGAACGAAATCTGATTAATTTGCAAAAATTATATGTGATCATTTCATGAAGTGTTCGACCATTTCATGAAATAGAACATCGACCACTGGTCACATCATGATGAGGTCTGGCGAAATCATTGAATACTCAACATTTGACGATATGAACAGTTAAAAGAACGACTACTTCAAGATGTGGCCACACGTTAGTGATCATACCGTAAAATAGTTAGATTATCGACCGGTAGAGGCGTTGATGTCGTATTGTTTTTGTTGTGCATCGGTCCATAAAATACTAAATAGCCAAGTAACTGCGACCAACTTGGATTTAGCACTCGCCGCCCGCTGCCGCGGCACTGCTCGCTTCGCTCGCTCGGCTCGCGCGCGGTTGGTCACAGTTCTAACCTAACCTAACCCATTTGGTCGGGGTGCCACTAGCAGCGTGAAATGCAACTACTTTGCGATATGCCAGTGGTCAGTTGGTGAAATGGCCAGGCAGATCTCGATATGGCCATTTCTACGATTGGGCCACGACAGATACCCTGCATTAATGATATGGCCAAACGTCGACTGACATATCATTAAACGTTGACGTTTATACGATATGGCCAATTTTAGCTGGCCATTTCATGAAATAACCGAACACTTCGTGAAATGATCAATTCTAAGATCTGGCCACGACAAGATCAATAATTGTGACATTCTTGAAAAATTGTGGTTCACAATATTTCGTACCATAAATGTACCTACTTACGAGTAGGTACATACCTAGAAGAAAAGAAAGCTAAATAAATAATTTCTGCAACGACTCGAGATCGCATTCTCAGTGGGTGACAATAAAAACAAATAACGACCATGAGCAGTGGCGTCTCTATTGATTTCTAATCAGACTAGTTGAGAAACTGTCTGAACTGCTTCAGAATACACTGGATTTTATCACCTCGTAGTTATTGCGTTAGGTATTCGTACGCGTACAGGCAAAACTTGCCACCAAACAAATAATGCTGTGACTTGCAGACGAGTCTAATATTCTGCGTTTTCATAGGTTTCTTATGTATCTGTACCAGTAAAATGTAGATCATAAAAGTATGCTTCTCATTTTAGTAGCACTGTCGAGTTTTTCAAATGACCAGTTTTCAGATAAAAGGATATTAATATGCAGTTTCCTTTACGACTGTATAGACCCTGAAAGTTTTCAGTGATCGAGTCCGCTCAATTATCTATTTGGAAATATGTAGTTCTGATTATCTGATATTGTATTGGAGTAAAAGTTGTTCGTAATTACAAATCGATGTTGTTTTGTGATAGCTTTTAAAAATACAATTGAAACTTTGGTGATTTACACGTGGAGTTTATAAAATATTAAAACGGTAACTAAAAGGAAAACATATTAGGATACAGAAATAGTCTATAAAAATCCATTCTAGTGTTATTATTTTATGAATAACATTAATAAAGTTTCATACGTTATTCCACAGCATGCGTGATGTGTACACATTCCCAGTAACATAATTTATTTATATCTAACCTCGATACCGTAATTGTTTATTTCGCTTGTAAATCATATGCGTATTTTTTTTCAGGATTATTCTAAAGAGTGTGTAGCGCATGTACAAAAATATTTAATGAAGCATGAAGTACCACCGAATCTATTCGAGGTATGTTCTATTAAACTTTTGAAAAAGGCAGTTGAGCTCGTTGGTAATCTATAGAATTATTAACTATCAATCAATTTTCAGCCCTACATTGAGGAAATCTTCCAACATCTACGAGGGGAGCCATTTAAATTGTTCTTAGAAAGGTAAAAAAACTAGATTCTTTTTCAATATTAATTCTCATGTCGTGTGACCATTATAATAACACCTTTCTTTGTTTCAGTGACAAATACACAAGGTTTTGTCAGTGGAAAAACTTAGAATTAAACATTCAGCTCACAATGAACGACTTCAGCGTGCACCGCATCATCGGGCGAGGCGGGTTCGGCGAGGTAAGAGCGGCCATTAAAATTACACCCGTAAATAAATACACTCAAAGTACAAAGTTAGTTACGCAAGTCTCAATGTAAGTCCCAAACCTAACATCATTAGCATTCTGTGCTTGCACCGTGAACGTGTTTACTATATTCATATTCATCTCGACGAACGGAAAGCCGCTACGTAGGTGTAATAGTCATCCTGTTCCCTCACTGGAATAGTGATGGATTTTAACGCCTGTATTTTAATATAATACTTATAAGAACAAAGTGATCAATCAAATGTGTTGTGTTTTTACATAGTATATATTAAAATTCTAAGTGGGGTGGTCTTTGGTGACCAGAAAAAACTTTTTCTTTTTCGCTTTAAACGAAGAGCCCTAAACGCTACATTCGAGCAGAAATATGACAGAAACTCCCAGAATACTTAAAACAAGTTTATAACTTCAGCTACATTCAGTTCTCCCCTTCCAAACCGGACTATATCAGGGAAAGATCGTACGTCATTGCGGTCTGAGAACGTTCCTCGTTCAGCCATGGTTTATCTACTTGTTGTACCTATATGTACATATGTAGTACACACTTCACAAAATATCCTATTTTGAACACGGACACTGCCACAAATGTAAATAAAATACTCAAACTACATTGTTGTGAACACCAAGATTTATTTGATCGGCGTTAGGTCATTTTTACGCTTGATAAACGTTATGTTATATTTAGGAATATTTCGAAGAAAGAAAAGCTGAACGTTTCCTATATTCAATTCTTTTCTTACAGTTCGTAAACGCGAAAGTGTGCTTAAATAATATTTAAAATAAACTGTAGCTTCACGTCTTCGTGTGTTGTACGAATCAATTCGAGCACTTATGTCAGGAAGCGACATGAAGTGCTTGTCATAAGTCAGTTCACACTTCACACGCGACTTCCTATTCAGTTCTGCATTTTACGTAGCTGGAAATATTCGTTATTTTGAGTTTTTTTCCGTCATTATAGTCACGCTTTTACCTCTTGCGACGCTGAAGGCGATAGGGGACTTTTTATGAGAGCAAATTCTATGGATTATCGATTACTGTTTTAATTGTAGATGTTTTTAGGTGCTAGTTAGTTACGGAGCAAATGCCTCAAAAAGGCACCAATAACCCTATTTTTCCCGAATCAGAAGTTCAGAACAGAAGCCGAGCTTCATCATTGTTTCTGACGAAATTAAACTTTGCACGATGATATCACCATCCAATGAAGTAACGACCAGACATCCCGAACACAACCTTTTAAGAGTATCTACACGTGGGTACCATTTGGCAACGCACGTTATAATCACAGCGCGTACAGATAAATACCTTATTTACATGTATCTTGTATACAGGTGTACGGGTGTCGGAAGGCGGATACGGGCAAAATGTACGCGATGAAGTGCCTCGACAAGAAGCGTATAAAAATGAAGCAAGGGGAGACTCTCGCCCTCAACGAGAGGATTATGCTCTCTCTAGTCAGTACTGGGGTAAGTACTTTATTACATTTGTATTTGTTTACGACTTTGTCGCCATTTCGACGTTATTGCGTGTCGGATTGGGTGTGTTCTTGAAGTTTAGTTGTGCGACGAATATGTTTCGGCAAATTGTAACAACCGCATCATGCTGTGGGTGGACTGCTCACCTTTGAAATACCTTTGTGGCACGTTTTCTTGTAGCTAAGCATACTGTTACCACACACTAATTAAGTCGTCACAGTCTACTAACTACGGGATAAAGGCCTTTTCCAAAAAGATCAAGCTGGCCAAAAAGAAACAACAGGGCGTTTGGTCAGCTTTTTGCACAGCCAAACTTAACGCTCACAACGATACTACCCTTCTCGACAGTAAAAGATGATGCGTTGTTATGATCACAAAGTTACAAGGTAGCAAATCCTCACCACAATAATAATGGCGATACTCATGCACTTATAACCGTACGAGGAACGGCAAACAGTCATTTTCGACAATGTCAACTAACTCCGACTACGTATTCCACCCAAGATAACGATTGTGAAAACTGACATTGTTCCCATAGTTTATAGACGCAAAGAGGATTTTAGTATAGGAAAGGAAACCGCATATATGCATCGACATGAAGGATAAACAACATGATAAATCCTATAGATTATAGCTGTATTATTATGCATATGTGATATTATACAAAGAAACGCCCACTCATAACTACGTCCGATGTTTTTAGATACTAGAATGAAACAAAGTGCATGTTCTGCTATTGTGAGATAAGCACATAGGTGTATAGAGCTTTGTAGAGATATCCCCATCAAAGAGCCATTGTAGCAGATTCAGAATCAACTGTTCCTGAAAATAGTCCGGACAAAAATAGGGAAGCTGAAAGCGGGATTTTATTCGGAAACTAGCTGTGCCCCGCGACTTCGTTCGCGTGGAAGTCGTAAGATACATAATTAACACCCGCGCTATTTGTTCACAAATTCTTGGGTTTAATTTTTTTTGCGCGAAACCATAATAATATTTTTAAAATAAAAGTAATTTAAGCCTAAGTTAGTCCTTATAACATCAGCTATCTGCCAGAGATAGTCCCGTCTAAATCGGTCCAGCTGTTTTGGAGATTAGCCGGAACAAACAGACATGCAGACAGACAAAAATTTTAAAAATTGTTTTTTGTTATAAGTACCGTATATACTTTCATAGGCATTTAGTAAAAAGCTGTTACTTTGACATTACAAACAGACACTTCAATTTTATTTATTTGTATAGATATTAACAGTAGGTACGGCTGTTAAAATAGGTATTAAAAGATACTTACCTGATTTGTTACTGCATGTAGATTATTTGTTATAGTTGATCGATTACGTTTCTATAGAATCTCAATCATGTTACATGGGCTGGGTCTTTAATTATTAATCGATCTGCTAATGACATGTAGACGTAGTATTAAAACACAAGTACTCCATTGTTTTTGAAAATTAATTGCTGTTTTATGGTGACATGCTTTCCCCTTAATTCATTAGTTACCTACTTAAATCAATTTTCTCTTGTAAATATTGCCTTAGTCGAAGGATGCTTTGAAAATAATATCTATTAAGAATTTTTTTCCATAAACCTTTTTTAGCAAACCTTCTAAGATAATTCTATCTCCAGATACTTACCTACTCAAACAACGTCTAAATCCTAGCAGTTTGCTCCTCTAGCTTCCTATTTACACGTTCAGTTCTCACAAAGCATTGTTAACGGTGAATGTGATTTAACGGGTTCCCGAACTAAACTAAATTTAATATCCGCTTGTTATCGTCACCAGCCACGTACGTATGCAAAGTAACGTCCGTCTATTGCGATCGCCCCCAAAATACTCCAAACTCTCGTATCAATTTTAATTAGTTTCAGTCTCCCAGGCTGGGTAATTCGGCAAATTTCTTTATTATTGCATTTCTTACCCGCAACTCGCGAGCAAAAAATTTGAGGAATTTATCCATTGTAATGAAATAAAAAGGGATGGGCCATGAGGTCAGTCCTTTGTTGTAAGGGTGTTGCCCAAATAATGATAACAAAAGTATTTATAAAAATATATTCTCGAAATCTAATCTTCAGGGCATTATAATGATGAATTTATGATTCCGTTGCGCATCAAAAGCAATCGACGCGCGTAATGTAATCAATAGATACGAAACATTTCAATGATTCGGAATTTTCTATTGATCTCACCATCGTTGTTATTATATGAATGGCATGCATAACGATGTTGTTTGCTTCTGTGCGATGGTATACTGCGACGAGAGGATCGTTCGTTTTAATGAAATCACCACCGACTCGCGACAAACATACATAATCCTTCATACGTTGGTTTAGTATCACACCATCAAGTTACTGCACAAACAACACGTTTAAATACTCCGTCATAGCCTGTTATGTATTTACAGATTAATGGCGTCATAAATAGTTGATTTATACGCAGATTTATTATTGGATCAACGTTATCAGTAGCTAATGTGTTACATATTATCAATAAAATGTGATCGAAGTTACAATACTGATCATGGTCTATGTTCTGGACTTTATTACTTGTTCTATCGATAAAATTTAATAACTCAAATAATTACCGTTTAGGTACTTTGTTCCCATCGCTCTCGCCTTCTACAAGGAAAATACCACATTACTTACAAACTATTTCAGAAAAGAGTTTAATAGTTCCGACAACTTTCTCACGGAAATTAAAAGAACACACGTTAGCAATACGGAAAAGCTGGCGAATACATTTAATGATGATGATATCATCCACAAAAACAACAGTAGGTTACGCGTTTAAAAATACGTGGACCAGGTGAAACTAAGCATCTTGTTTAGCTCAACTAATCTGAAACATCTGCTACTAGATCAACTAGCATCAAACTATCTAATGATTGCAATTGCCGGTTTTTTTTGTACCCGTTTTAGTCTTGTTATATTTAAATCCATCACAGCTTATATTTATTCAGTAGAGACAGGTCGACTGCGAGCAATTTTCCTTTTTGTTCAAGCGTTTAAACAGCCTTGTCTATTGTTGCGTTTTCTTTTCTAAGGAAATGCTTTTTCACATGACATTCTAGGACAACTTTCTTGCGCAACTCGGCAATTCAAAGCTTGGAACTATTATGTGCTGCCATTGTGTGCGCTGGAATGACATCACAGTGATTTCAATAGTAAGTAATCTCACAGCGATCTGCTAAGAAAAATATACGGATGGTAATAAACGATATATTTCAGAAACAATGGTGTATATCTATCGCAGTTTCAATGTTTGGCTTTATTTACTAAATATTTATTAAAGTTTGGTAAAGCCATGACCAAAGTATTCGCTTTGATCTAATTTATTCTAACACTAGCTGTGCCCCGCGACTTCGTTCGCGTGGAAGTCGTAAGATACACATATATGAATAAAATAACAGCCACATTTTAATAAAACTCCCTCGTCTCACCCGACCCGTCGCGTTGCATCGCCCGACCGCGCTATTACTTCGTTTTCGCTTAGTGTTCTTTCTGACTTTTTTCTTTTTGCTCGGCTCCTAAGGGTCGTAGCGTGATGTTAAATAGCCTATAACTATCCTCGAGAATTGGGCTACCAAATGCAAAAAGAATTTTTCAAATCCGACTTTTTGTTCATAATTTCATGAAACCTAATTATTTTTCGAAAATATAAGTAGCCTAAGTTACCCGCCGTAACAACAGCTATCTGCTAGTGAAAGTCCCGTCAAAATCGGTCTAGCCGTTTGGAGATTAGCCGGGACAAACAGACAGACAAAAGTGTTAAAAATTGTTTTTTTTTGTTGTTAAAAGTACTGTTTATCATTAGTCAGTCAGTCTTAAGCATTTAGTAAATAATTGTTATTTTGACATTACAAACAGACACTTCAATTTTATTTATTTGTATAGATATTGATAATAATATGATGGTATGTGGATGTACTATAGGCACGCCTCTGCCTAACCCTTCGGGGAAACAAGGCGTGATGTTATGTTATGTGTAGATAATAACCTGATCAACTTCTTCACATACTCACATATAGTTACGCAAATTGTGTTTGTAATTCACGCCGGCACGGAATATCATTACAAACAAGGGCAACATATATACAGTAACATGGCAAGGTACACATTCTTATTTAAAGAGACCGTCGCGCGTCGGTTTTATCAGCCGATGAGTTTATACTCTCCAAGAAATTGAACTTGAACGGGGCAACTTTGTATGTAGAAAATGACTTTTTTCCGACTAGACACACTCTTAAATCGAATATCTAACGTCTGTAATAAATATATAGGTAATAGATATTATCTGTAGAGTTGATATGAGCATTTCGTCCTCGAGGAGCAGTTTCGAATGTCTCCTACAAAATAAGTTAAGAACGAAGTGGCTTTGCGCAAACTCCGTCGGAAAGTGCCTTGGTGTAACCACCGCTTTGTAGTAGGTTATCCTTACCTTCGTTTGCTTTGAATTTAAGTACCTCTATATACAGGGAGCAAGGGACAGCCCTCCGCAAACTAACAGGGTGCATTCAGCTCCTTATTTTGAATCATATTTCACCGGAAAATATCTCAGGAATATTTTCATTTTTGTTATCGTTTTTTCAGTCACTATTCCTTTATTTCAATGTAAAATTACATTCTCTGTACGTAGCACTCCATTTATGTAATTTATAAAACAACTGAAATAAAAAAAAGCACCAATGGATGTTGAAATACTCGGCGGCCGAAGGCTCGCTGCGCTGCCGTTCGCTATGCGCGTTTTGTCACGGTAACGATACATTGCGTATGAGGTAATAAAACAAATCAGGTTTATTGAATTCCCATAACGTTCCTGAAATAATTGCTTGTACCGGTCATCTTAGTATGATATACTGAATTCACCCCATCAGTCTGCGGAGAGCTGTCCCTTACACCCTGTATAGGTAATAGGTATTATCTGTAGAGTTGATATGAGCATTTCATCCTCGAGGAGCAGCTTCGAATGTCTCCTACAAAATAAGTTAAGAACGAAGTGGCTTTGCGCAAACTCCGTCGGAAAGTGCCTTGGTGTAACCACCGCTTTCTAGTAGGTTATCTGTACCTTCGTTTGCTATAAATATATGTACCTCTATATATATGTATAGTACCTCTTCATCCGATTAGATGTCACGTAACCTCTTATTTCCACAATATTTTAAAATGTAAATGCCCAAGATACTTTTCACAACACTCCTTAAAGCTTTAAACCCCTGCATGATATTGGCACGTTAGTTGAACAAGTTCTAAGATACTTTGCAGTGCTCCAGGCTCCTTGAGTGGAAGGGGAGAGAGAAAATACTGTTGAAGTTATTGATTTGGAAATAAAAGAAAATACAGTAAATAGTCCTAAACGGATAATTGCTTGAACTGGCATTGCGTTATGCCATTAGTGGCATTGCTCATACTCAAATATGCCCATAATTTTCCCTAAGCACAGCTATATCAATGACTATAATATCCGATTGCTTATCGATTGCAAACTGCTTTGATTCAATGCAATACAGCAGTGATATACCTACGTTTCATGTGTGATATGGTATCGGGGACATAAACGATATCCAGCCAATTGGACTGAAACGAATTGGATCGCCCTCAATTTGTCGTCGTAGTACAATCCGCTTCCGCTGCATTTTGTTTCGCCGTTGTTCATCCCGACGATTAGTGTTTTCCATTTTTCATTCAGGGCCGAATATATACATACGTAACACACCATGTGTACAATTTTATTCTTCATGACCTAAAAGGCTTCCCCAAAGTTTAACAAGGCCGTCGGTTTCCGAAGCAAAGTTTATATAAAACGAGAAATTGTCAGTCGTTCTATTACAACATTTATATGTAGTCAACTTTCGACATGAATTTTCTTTTACTGTGACCTTGTTTTAAAACTTTATGCTGTGCGGTAATAAAACGTTTTTATTTTATGTTTACGAGTAAGCAAACTCTGGTTTATAGGACGGGACGGTCCGATCGGGATGACAAATTTTATCGATGTTCGATCATATGTCATGTCCATCTCAGTATCGATTCCTTCTTATTTGTTATCCTTTATGAGTGTAATGCTTGCTGTGTTTAGTTTTTTACGAAGCATGAACCATTCATAATCAGAGATGTGCAAAATGGTTTATGAAAAGTATTTAAATACAAAATGCAAATACTTTTTTGATTTACTATTTCAAAGACAAAATACTAAATAGTTTTGCTTTTTGTATTTTAAATACTAAATGCAAAATAGGTATTTTCAAAATAATTTATTTAATTCAATACTTTTCGTTGAACTCAATTTTCTTTATTTATTAAAGATTTTAATATCACAAGTTGTTCAAAAACACTGTCACTCATCTTTCTCCTGTGTGGTCGCATAATCATACCAACATATGAAAAAAGTCTTTCTAGTGCTGAGCTTGTTAAAAATGTGTTGTATTTTAAGAACAATTTTTTGTTTTTGGGTAAGTGTTTTAATATCGCCAGACCTGGGCCCTCATCTTTTAAGTATTGAAGAGTTTCCAAGGCTTGCAGTGCCTATAATGACGAATACAAGCACCTTTAGTTGATTTTATATGATTTTTGACTGGTAATGTTGGCAAACCTTAACAGTAAAGTATTTTGCAAATAGAAAATACGTCTCGAAAAGTATTTCAAATAAAATACAAAAACTTAAAAAAAAAGGTATTTAAATAGAAAATAGGTATTTTGTATTTGCATTTTAAATACAAGTATTTCAAATAAGTCGCATCTCTGTTCATAATCCATACTAATATTATAAATTCGAAAGTAACTCTGTCTGTCTGTATTTTACCTTTTCACGCCTAAACCACTGAACGGATTTCGATAAAATTTGACAAGGAAATAGATGACATCCTTTTTTTTGCATGGGAAATCATCAAATGACTTCTCCCGCTCTGGGCGGAGCGTGTTAGACTTTTACTGGCTAAAGCCCACCCGTGTTCCTTCAGTTCACGGTAACTCTTTCGAACATCCCGCAACCCTGGCTGGCATCGGCCCCTAGTGGACCCCTTCAATGTTGCTGACATTTCTTTGAGGCGCGCGTGGAACACAACACGCCGTCGACTCGGGCCTGGTCCTTACCGGACGGCGAGCTACCCATTGCTCGCCGTCCGCAAGCCCGCGCGTACGATGACCGGGAATCGGCTTCCAATTCCCGACGCGCAGGGCGTCTCCTGCAGCGACTAGGGGCGTGAGGGCGCAAAGCTTGCCTCTCCTTCACGTGTTCCGCCTCCTTCGCGAGCATTACTGCTTCGCAGAAGAAGGTGATGGCTTCCCATGTACTCTCTATCATCCCCTAAGGGCGTAAAATAGGGGTTGATTTTAAAAATCAAAAATAATATAGTTTCGTGTACATCTCTCTATAAGAAATTTAAGGGATTGGAAATGTAGTCATAGTTCGTATCTTGGCTTCTTAGGTAACATTACAGTCTTTATTTTTACCGACTTCAAAAAAAGGAGGAGGCTCTCAATTCGGTTGTATGTTTTTTTTTTTAATTTCTTAAAATGTTTTATCACATGCCTCAGTACTTCGTCATTTAAAAACCGATTTGGAAAATTATTTTTTATTGGAAAGGACAGACTTTCAGATTAGTCCCATTTTTATGAAAATTCAGTTCTGATGATAATTGAGGAATTGAGGGAATTCCTCCAATATTATAGGCATAGCGATTTTAGTATTTTCATCAACAAGTCAAGCATTTGCATTCAGAAAGTATCATTTGGTGAAGTGGATCTGATGAAGAAGACCACAGATGGCCACGGGAACTCTTCAATGATATTTCACGGAAGGCGATAAGATATCTCGATTAAGGTAGTTAAGCGACTATGACGAAGCAAAAAATAAATGATTCTGATGAAAATGGTACCATCGAACTGATCTGATGACGAAGCCGGAAGGCGGGCACCGGAACTCCGTAATAAAACAATGTATCCTAGCCGTGTTTGAGCTTATTGAAATTGTCATGAGATGCACTCTGGCCATAAATGATTTTAATGGTAATATGCTTCTAATTGCGCTACTCGAGTCGTATGTTATGTGTGGTCTTGATTGTCAGAAGACAGATTTCGTCAACGATCTGTCGTCATGTGATGGATTTAATAATTTGTTGGCGACGGCGTCCAAACCTGATAAAACTACGCCTTCCAAACTTCTGACATGACATAGCGCGACATATATTTGCCATTTTGCAAAGTTTTTATTTGAAAGGGTAGGTATACTCCTGAGGTGGTCACATATAAATAAGGTCAAATTCTGATGAGTGGTTTTTGAGTTAGCTTCAATAATACGTATTTTTTCATTTAGTGTATGTTGATGATGTTATAATAACTTCCTATCACTGTTATTTACTTAGCAAACAACTAGGTAGGTGGTAGGTATACAAATTTGGGTGGGGTAGATACCACAACTAAAAAGTGGAAAATAAAAACTTATTTATAAAAAAAACAACTAACTTCCAAGAAAAACCCGACAAAGTGAAAAATAACTTTAGTTTCGGAAGTCGGTGGCAAAAAACGAAAATACTAAACCAGAGACACCAACTTCCGAAATCATTTTCACTTTGTAGTGTTTTTTTTGGAAGTCGGTTGTTTCTTTTATAATTAAGTTTATATTTGACCGAGTGGACCGACCACTCGGTCAAAATTTTATTTCTTATTGGTTATTAGAGCGTGACTGGCATAATTTTTACTAAACAAAGCCCTCCCGCCGCGTCTGTCTGTCTGACGCGATACACTCTAAAACTACCGAACGGATTTTCATCCAGTTTTCACCAATGGACAGAATGATTCATAAGGAAGGTTTAGGTGTTCATTAAGGTTTTGTATAAATTGGCTGGAATATGATGATATGATGATTGTTGAAGATGTCGGAAAAAATCATGCCATCTGGGAGCTTTCTGGCGTGCGCCGCGTAAACCAATAGAGTATGGGTACTTTTAATCCCAGTACCTAGTACGTTCCCGTGGGATATTTTCCGACACCCACGCGAGCGAAGCTGCGGGTAAAAGCTAGTCAATAATTTCGCATGGACTCGTTCGCGAATGCGATTAAGATAAAGTATAAACACTTATAAATGGCAGATTTGTCTTTTCAGCGCGTCAAAATATATTTTTAACTAAGAGTAGGGCATTTCATAAAATCATGTTTCTTAAATATACAGGGAGTTCGGCAGACGGTTGAACGTACGAAAATGGCGGATCCATGAGGCCGTCTGCTACGTGTTTAGCTCCAATAACAAGACACAGGCCAAGTTAAATGACTTTTTATTTTTATTTTATTCAAAATTTGTTGTTGCTTAAACTTCAAATGTCAATAATTACACAACTGTTGCTCGCGGCATCGCCCGCGTGGATGTCAATACTTCCCTATCTGAATCGGATTTTGTTCACAATTTCATGGGTTTTAATTTTTTTGCGCGGTACCCTAATTCTTTTTCTAAAATAAAAGTAGCCACAGTTACTCCTTATAACATCAGCTACCTGCCAGTGAAAGTCCCGTCAAAATCGGTTCAGCCATTTCGGAGATTAGTCGGAACAAACAGACAGACAGACATTTTTTTTTATAAGTACCGTATAAATACTTTCATATGCATTTAGTAAAAAGCTGTTATTTTGACATTACAAATGAGACACTTCTATATTATTTATTTGTATAGGTAACAAAATTGGCAACATTTTTTTTTATCTAGACTAATTATAGAATCTTATAAAATTCATATTTGACGCAGATGATTGCTAGAAAATTAAATACGAGCCTACTACAAACGAATTAAAAAAAACATACCGAAAGCCCGACTTTGAACTGCGTTTAAAAAAAAAGAGTGATAGAGCAGTTTTTATTCTATGAAAACTTCCTTGGTTCATGCCCGTTCTAAGGGTATGCAATATGCACAATTTCCTCTAAAATAACTAGAGTAATTCGTCAACTTTAACTCCCCGGGCCTTTTTTCACAGAACTCTACATTTGCGAAAAGTGAAATTAATTAAATTGATAAAATTAAAATGGTGAGGTATGGTGTGACGGAATTCTACTATTGCGTAAAGTGCATAGCTTAGTAATTACAAGTTGTTAAAAAATAAATGGTGGATTCAAATACCAGTAAGTTTTTTTTTGCAAGGATACATAAAGAAAACACTCAAGATGATAATCAATTTTCATCATTTATTTATAAAAAAATTATTAAATTGATGTCATTGATTTTGCATGCTCGGCACCGTTTTCGTATTTCTACCGTTGTAGACCTCACCCGGATCGACTTCTACGTGCGAGCCAAATACCCTGGTGGTATACACAACCGAGGTTCCCAGCCAAGAAGAGTTAATAAATCGAATAAATGCAGCATTCTTAATAATAATGAAAGCGGAGATGCTGCTACGAACTACGACGGTCGAAATGCGAAAACGGTGCCGAGCATGCCAGTTTTGTTTATTTTTTAATGAAATGATTGACGTTTTAAGTTTAAGCAACGACGAATATCGAACAACATTAAAAAAAGTCATTTAAAAAAATCCGTGTGGCCTGGGTCTTGTTATTGAGCCTAAACACGTAGCAGACGGGCCCTACGGATCCGCAATTTTCGTATGTTTAACCGTCTGCCTAACAACAGCCTGTATATTCATTTATTTCTCTCTGTACATCGTATGTTTTGCGGAGCCAATGAATGTAAGCGAATGAAATGGCGTTCACGTGGAAAAGGCGGCGCACTGTGAAGGCTTTGTCATCCGTTCACTCACATATAATTACATATTGAGATTTCAACACGCCCCTTTCCGTTTTACTTACAAAGTCGTCAACTACCAGTAAATGTCATAATCACAGTTTACAGAGGGTATTAAGATCAATGTACTTGGCAGCGTTACTGTTTCGCAGCGGCAAGATATTATAAAATACATAGATGCTGCTGGCCATTCATCTTCCAGATATAATCCCTACTCGCCTCTTCCGTCAGTCGCGGTAAGTGACGGGTGGTCTGTTCGGCGAGACCACACGGTAATGTTACTTTATACTGGTTAGTTTATCATTTATTAGCGTTCGTCTGGTGTCGGGACGGCGCCGCTCCGTCTGTCCGTGTCGTACGAACGGTTTCGGAGTTCTTCGGAGGAGTGCTATCGTCGGAAACGCCTCGTCTCGCCCTGTTTCTCTGTATTAGTAGCAAACGTGACCGTTATCAGTTCAGAGTACTAGAAACAAACCAGAATAGTTTCCCAACTTTTTTGGTCAGAACCACAACAGACAACAGATTCCAGGACGATGATATCAAAGAAAAATATATGAAACCTTAGAAGATGTCGTGTTATTTATTATATGTATTTAGGAGCATACATAAAGACACACTTAGGTACACATTGGGCATACTTGTTTACTGGTTGGTGGTGACCGATTTACCATGTTTTGTTGGAAATAAATCTTATAAACAAAATATTTCGTTTCGTTACCTAATTTCTTGCCAGCATAGTCGCTACTGTAATCAATACGATTCTGAACGTTGAAACCGCACATCCACCGCACTCTGGGTCGGATAAACAAAGGAGTGCATTCATCACAATAATATGTATACTTAAATATTTCCGTCTGCCATAATATCGTGGCATTTCCACTGTGGTTTATAGCTTTTAATGCTATTTTACATTCCGTATGACTAACAGTACTAACACTCAAGTTATATTTGTCACCAGCCTTCAAACGATTATGCCAATTTCCCATTACTGTTAAGGCTCCCGCAGACAGGCGCGACGCGACTCAGAACAATTTCTATGAAAATTTCATGGAAATTATTCTACTAGAATCGCGGCGCGCCTGTCTGTGGCGGCCTTTAACGTTTTGTGTGTGTGCACGTATAAATAAATTTAACTACGTACCGGAATTAATTGTATAAAAGTTGGTGTTCATTTCTTGCCCCAGTTAAGTATAGTGCACTGCATTATTAATTAATTACCTCACAGTGTCACACGCGGGTCGTGTTCTTTTGGTATCGTTAAAAAGGTCATACGGTGTGAATAAATATTTTAAATCTGTCCCTACGACACTTGGTCCTCTATGTAGCACCTAATTCCTGACAACATTCAAAATCGTTTCCTTCGTGATTCGTCTAAGGAAAACATCCCATTTCTATGGTTGTAAGCAAAACAATGCGTTTCACGTGCTAGGAGTGTTTAGCAATATATCATTCCTAAATCTAGAGTACAAATGAATAAATCAAACATTACTTCATGGATCTGGATTTCAAAATACCTTCCAGCTTCATTGCTTACCTCACCGAATCTAATCTTATTGGCACAACCAACGTCAGGGTTGGTGACGTCATCGGCTTAAGGCGAAAGCGCCAGGGTAGCCCGCGAAATTCAACATTTCTTAGGTTTTCTTTTGCAATTTGCAGGTCTATATCAGGTTGTATGTTGATCAAAATATAATCCGCGATCGTAACAAATATGTATCTTGAGAATTATAATCATTAAAATCATCAATGCAACTCTCTGAGTTCAAATTACCCTATTGAATGACTATTTCATGAAATCATGACATTTGAGGCTAATTCTAACTTGAGAGTTGTATTGACCATTACCATTACCATTGACCAATGGTAATTTTTTTTTTGTTATTAATAGGTAGGGGAAAAAGTTTCTTCGCATTTTTTAAGAAAATTCAAAACATTTTTTAATATAGTTTATTCACATTTAACTAAAGTATGTAGGTACCATTTTGTTCGATAACTTTTTGCCATCTTGTAGGTAGGGACATGATCCCATTGCTATAGAAATTTTGGGACTTCTGATCAAAATACCGCGACAAGTGGTTTTGGCAGTCCTCTCGTGATGTTAACCTGACACTGCCTAAAGAATTCTGAAGAGACCGAAACAGGTGGAAATCTGAAGGTGCAAGGTCAGGACTATACGGCGGATGCATTAACACCTCCCAGCCAAACTCTCTTAATTTTTGCTGAGTGGCTAAAGATGTGTGAGGTCTAGCGTTATCATGATGAAAAACCACACCCGTTCTGTTGATTAATTCCGGCCGCTTTCTCTCAACTTCTTGCTTTAATCTCATCAGTTGTTCGCAGTAGAGTTCAGAATCGATGGTCCTGCCTGGTGGTAACAGCTCATAATGAATAATGCCCTTCCGATCCCACCACACACACAGCATCACCTTGTTGCGAGTTAACCCGGGTTTCGCCACAATCTGTGAAGCCTGACCGGCCTTTGACCACGACCTTTTTCGCACGTTCTTGTCGTACGTGATCCACTTTTCATCACCAGTTATCAGCTTTAAAAATGGTTCGGTTTCATTACGTCGTAATAAAGAATCACAAATGAGTACACGGTTCATTAGGTTTCTTTCAATGAGCTCGTGAGGTACCCAAATATCGAGCTTTTTTGTGTACCCAGTTTTTTTCAAATGCGCCAAAACTGTTTTGTGGTCAATTCCCAGTTCTTCAGCTACGTCGTAACTACTGATATGCCGATCTTGCTCCACTTTTTCAAAAATGGCATCCATTTTATCCGTAATAGGGCGACCAGAGCGACGTGCATCTTTGACATCAAAATTTCCGGATTGAAAACGCTTAAACCAAATTTGTGCTACTCTCACAGACACTGCACCAGGTCCATAAACATCGCAATTTTTTTTCGCGGCTTGCATTGCATTTTTACCTTTTTTGTAGTAAAATTTTAAAATGTATCGAATTTCTTCATTAGATTCACTCATCTTGACAGTACGAAAAACAAATGAAAATCACACATTTTTCTAATTTGAATTTGGAATTATGTTCTTTAAAATTTAAACTTTCAATGATACCAAAACCAGCCAGATACAAATAGCCAAAGAGATTTTATTACAAGTTCATACCTATAATGCGAAAAGACTTTTTCCCCAACCTAATATATTTATGTTGATAGATATTTGTTACGGTCGAAAATCATATTTTGATCAACAAACAACCTGACACTTATCGGCAAATTGCAAAAAACGTAATACTTTGAATTTCGCGGGCTACCTTCGCGAGTTAGCGCAGTTAAGTGGAAAGTATTGTTAAGTAGTATCAGAATATTTGTACGAAGAAAGAAGTGACTAATGAAAATATGAGGCACCATTCTGCGAGCTGCATTTGATTTTACACCATTGTGATAGCTACATCTTATTAATTCTTCGTATGCCGAACACAGTGGCTTTTTAATTGTTTCTGGCATACGAAAGGTTAAAAAAATATATGAATCCCTGATAAGAAAAAGAAGCCAATGAAATGGGACTGATCGCGAAATCCTCCAACTGTCACATCCTTGACATAAACCCACTCTTATCGCAAGCTTATTTAGCTCAGTTGCTATAATGAGGCAATGTTCACAGTCAAAATAATATTCTTGAGATTTAAATGAATGTATCTATAGAATGTATCGGTCTAAACGTTACGTCTGCATTGGGTAGGCAAAGGTGTAAGTACCTACCTACACCCACATTTTGCAGTTACGTAAGTCTCATGTAATAGGAGCCTATTGCTATAAACAGGGCACAAATCCAGACACTTAGCTGCTACTGATAATTAGCTAACCCAGTAACACTCGACCCCATTCGAGGATCGAACCCAGGATTCCAAGCGTTGCAGTCGCGTCTGCGAGTCCAAAAGTATTCGATTAAAATGTAAACAATTGAATCAGAAAACGTACAGTGGATACCAATTAGTAGTGCCACTTACAAATTGAGTGCTTTGATTTGATTAAGGCCCCGGGCACGAAACCAGCGGCGGCGGAGCGGGGCGATTGCGGCGGTACAAAATTGTCACAATTCGCCATCGTCCCGCTCGACGGTCGGTCAGTCAAAAGTACAACACTATAGTACTCGACCGAGCGGCCTTTGAGCGGCGAAATCAAATAAGTTTGTTCCTGTCGCTTGCGCGTCGCCACCTCCCCGCGCCGCTCTCGCCCGTTTCGTGCGCGTAACTTCAGAATGCTATGCGTTTGTTAATGTATGCGTCGCCATCGCTCGGCCGCCGCTGGTTTCGTGCCCGTAGCCTTAAATCCAAAATTCTGATTTTAAATCACCTTAAAGAAGTTTTTCATGTGATGTTTGTAACAATAAGGTTAATTTTATAATCTCAATTTTCGTCGAAGATTTGTCAATTACAATTGAATAATGTTATTCAAACAGTAATTATTGGAGAAAGTGGTCCGATAATATATACTTATAAACCTTCTCAGTGCAGATTAATGTGTTACTAAGTGCGTATAGTGAGTGCTTGCGTAAGAATTTAGCCTGAACAAGGTTTGTTTACACTTTCATCACACACTAGGATCAGACTATGATCCACGCAATGAGGCAGTCAACATTTTGATGATTTTATAGGCATTTATTAATAATTTTATTTGGTTCTCCAGGTCGACTGCCCATTCATCGTGTGCATGACCTACGCCTTCCACACGCCGGACAAACTGTGTTTCATCCTGGACCTGATGAATGGCGGGGACCTGCACTATCATCTGTCACAACATGGCGTCTTTAACGAGGCCGAGATGAAGTTCTATGCTGCTGAAGTAATATTAGGTAAATGAAAAAAAAAAATTGGTATGCATAATCTTTGATGATTCCATAGGACTTTGATTTAAGACAAATTCAAACAGTTGAGTATTTAGCTTAGAGCTTATAATATTTAGGACATTCGATATTTCGTCTCACTTGGCCCTTTCTTCATTCATTGAATACGATATACAGTATGTATTGAAAAGCTGTTATGAATGGTTGACGTCATTAATCATAATCCGCGACTGTTCTTTTTCCGATGCGATAATCGGATCAACGTATGACCTATTTTTCTAATACTGTTGCTCTGAATAGGGTGAAAATATCTCCACCGGTTTACCTCCTAACTATAAAGAATTATCACGTCTTATGTAGATTCAATTGCGAAACATTACACTATCCGAAGGCCACGCAAGTGAGACCAGCAAAAGCTACTTGATAATATTGTTATTGCAGTCGTATATCAGCATGAGTCATTATAGAAGCACCTATAAATAATCTCTGCAGTATCATCAGAATATAATTTTATACGCAGTATACTGTATTTAAAAATTGACGCAAGAACGATAAATAGATAAATTATTAATTTTATTGGTGAATGATGACGTATTTTAATCAGGTGATTATTATACTGCATGATGAGTGATTAATGGGGTATGTGCTTATCTGAGAAGATACAAATATTTCTATCAATCTTTTTTCTGTATTTTTACAAAATTAACTAAATAAAATAAATCATTAGCTGGCAAAAACTTTATTATAGAGGCGTAGTTTTAGGAAAATTTGATTTGATATGAATGTGAAGGGTCGACCAACAAAATTACTTCACCAAACATTATGTTATATTCATTTGCCAAAAATAAACTCGGCTACGTAAACAACATCCTGCAACCTAAATTACCGACAACCATGACGTTTAACATATTCAAATTTTCTTTCGTAAGGTTTGGAACACATGCACAAGCGTCACATAGTGTACAGAGATCTGAAGCCGGCGAACATTCTCCTCGACGAGCATGGACACGTCAGAATATCGGATCTCGGACTCGCTTGCGACTTCTCCAAAAAGAAACCGCACGCTAGTGTGTAAGTATCCTTATTTTTAATCTGTATTACGTAGTGAAGGACGCAAAAATGTTGAGATTGATTTCCATCTCAACATTTTTATTCAAAAATAGAGGGTTGCTACGAATGACCCGACTCCCGCGTTTCGCCACTAATGTTCGTCGAGCCACAACAAATGAACATAGAAACGTACGTATGTAATAATACAGGGTGTAAGAGACATCGACGTGCAAACTTAACAGTTTATGGTAACCCATGAATTCAGTGCTTGATTCTGGATCCACCAGAGTTAAAAATTTTGGTCGATTATTAAAAAAAAAACTGCTGTTCCATACCTGTTATATAAAATCATGTGCTGACTTCACGCTGAGACTGTTCAACTATTGTTATTATTTAAACAAAATGCACGTGAGTGCTGCTTACTATCGATACGAAGTAATTGAGGATAATATTATTATTGATAGGCAATATAGCGACCGTAATGTGCTTGTTTAGGAATCAATTGACGTAATGCACTATGTTAATTGTTTTAATTGGACCTTTTACGCACACTGGTCGCTCTTATGCAATCCTATCATAATTATTCGAATTGCCTAGACTTGTTACATGCCTTGTTATTTAACTTTTTATAAATTCGTTGTTTATGGTGGTCCAGAATCCTCTTTGTGAAAAACTTTTTACTAAAATAATACAGACTTCCAAAAAACACACAGTGTCGCGCCAGGTGGAAATCAACGTGTGTCGATACCGGGTAAAATGTTATCACAAACAGCTGAGAGGGTACGTGCAACTGTACCGGTTTGTACCATGACTACGCCTATTAAAGTGTCTGAGAATCCATTAACTATGGCAGAAATCGTTAAAAAAAACGGAGATTTCAAGACATATAAACCCGATCCTGGTTGGACTGTCGTACAAAGAAATCGTCTACGAAATCGCTTTGTGAGTCAGTTAGGTAAGGCAACCACGGAACCTCTGAGTAATTTTAAGGCGGCGGACACTAATGTGCCTTTGTTTGTTTCCAATGTACATAAAGACACTGTGGAAGATGACATACTTAATTGAATATATTTATAAAAAAACGCAGGACAGAGTGACCCTTACCAGAATTAAAATGAAATACGATAGAGGGTACAACGCATTTAAGTTGTATGTATCTAAATGTAGAATGCATTTGTATCTGGATGACAATCTATGGCCGGACGGAATAAAGTTCCGCCGCTTTGTGAGTATGAGAACGGGGCCAGATGAGCAACTTTTAATGGAACACAACCAAAACAACATACTGGTTAGTTTTAATTGCAAAAATGTGAAAAGGAGTGTGGAATGTGTGCGATCACTGTGCAAGAGTGCGAACTTGGTAGCACTTCAGGAGACGTGGCTGGTGCCGCAGGACCTGCCTTTCCTCGGTAGCATTGACGATAACTTTAGTTATACCGGAAAATCGGCGATTGACTTATCGTCCGGAGTGAGGCGAGGGAGACCGTTCGGTGGGGTCGCGATTCTGTGGCGTAAAAGTTCGTTTACGAAAGTGACAGTTATTAATTGTGAACATGATCGTATTGCGGCAATTAGAGCGAACACAGGTAATAATCGTGAAGTTATAGTTATATGTGTGTACATGCCTACCGATCAGTCCGATAACCTACCAATGTTTACGAATTGTCTAGGGGAGATTAGTGCTATTGTACAACAAAATAATGTAGAATCTGTATTTATTCTAGGTGATTTCAATGCTCACCCGTCAGCTCCTTTTTGTGACGAGTTATTTGATTTTTGTGTCGATAATAAATGGATTTGCGCTGACATAACTAAGCTTGGTAGGTCGTCGGACACACATACATTCTATAGTGATGCACACCGTTGTAAGCGCTGGTTAGATCACTGCTTAGTCACGGAATCAGCCTGGCAAACAATAAGTAGCATTAATGTTGACTACGGAGTGTATTGGTCGGATCACTTGCCTTTGATTGTTAAATGTAATCTTGACATGATTAAAACTAAGTGTGTTTCTGACGATTGGATTTTTAATGACATTTTGTGGGGTGATAGAGAAAATGACGAAATAGAAAGATATTCTGACATTTGTAATACTAAACTTAAAGACGTTCACTTCCCCAATGAATTTTGTGTTTGTGCAGACAGTATGTGTAATAATTTTGAACATAGATATATTATTGATAATTTATACAATGACATTGTTAACATTTTATGTGAGGCAGCTGTGCAAAGCAAGAAGGTGAGAAAGTTAAAAAAGGGTAAAACGGTAGTGGGGTGGAACAAACATGTGAGAGAAGCCCATAGTCACGCTAGGCAGGCATATCAAACGTATGTAGGGCATGGTAAACCTGAAAGTGGGCCTGTTCATGACAACATGTATCTTACGCGGAAAATATTTAAATCTAGACTGAAGTTCTGCCAAAACCATCAAGATCAGCTCAAAATGGATTTGTTAGCCGCAAACGTTACGGTTAAAAACTTTCGAGCTTTCTGGAAGGGTACTAAGAGGATGAACGGTAGGGTTAGTTTGCCAGTGACTGTGGGTGGGTGTAGTGAGCCTAGAGATATAGCTAACCTTTTTAAAAATCATTTTAAAGTCGAGTCACCGCTTGTTGGCAGTTCTCGTGTTGCACATGTTGAGGCCGTCAGTGTCTGTGAGAACCCGATTGGGTTTACTACTAAGGATGTGAAAAATATTACTGATAATATGAAACGTGTTAAATCGCCGGGCAGAGACGGACTCAGCATTGAGCACCTGCAGCAGGCGGGTAAACATCTATTTAGAGTACTGGCTATGTTGTTTACTTTTTGCATACGTCACTCGTACTTACCGCCTAAGATGACGGAAACTATTGTTGTGCCTATAGCAAAGAATGTCACTGGAGATGTAACCGACAAGAATAATTATAGGCCTATCTCCCTGGCTACTGTGCTGGCGAAGGTCTTCGATGGTCTTCTGGATGATCAGCTCAGCAAGTATATTAACCTTCACGATGCCCAGTTTGGATTTCGCGAGACTCTGTCCACGGAAAGTGCTATTTTAACACTAAAGCACACTGTCGCTTACTATGTGGATAGGAAAACACCCATATACGCTTGCTTTCTAGACCTATCGAAGGCCTTCGACCTAGTCGATTATAATAAGCTCTGGACTAAGCTTGGGGAAGTCGGGGCTCCCGCCGAACTCATTAATATATTTTCTTTCTGGTATAACCACCAGAAAAACTTTGTCAAGTGGGGTAACGCATATTCTGAAGAATATTCACTTGAGTGTGGAGTGAGGCAAGGGGGACTGACTTCTCCAAGACTATTTAATCTGTACGTCAATCAGCTGATAGGTGAGCTCAGCAACAGCCATGTCGGATGTCATATAGATAACGTTTGCGTCAATAATATCAGTTACGCCGACGACATGGTGTTGCTGAGTCCATCTGTAGGAGGGCTAAGGAAGCTGTTGAGTATCTGTGAGGCCTACGCTGAGGGTCACGGCTTAAAGTACAACGATAGAAAGAGTGAGTATATACTCACCCTCTGAAGAGCATATGCTCTTCAGAGGTAAAAATAAGCAACCTGAGCATATACCACCAGTATATCTCAACGGGGTATCTTTGAGTCGGGTCTCTCAGTTTAGGTACCTAGGGCATGTAGTGACCGAAACCCTACATGATGACGCAGATATAGAGAGAGAGCGGAGAGCATTGTCGGTGCGGGCTAACATGTTGCTACATAGGTTTGCAAAGTGTACAGCACAAGAAAAGGTAACTTTGTTCAGAGCCTACTGCCAATGTTTTTACACCAGCGCCCTATGGACCAACTACACGCAGCGGGCCTACAATGCTCTCAGAGTACAGTACAACAACGCCTTCAGGATTCTGGTGCGACTTCCTCGATTTTGTAGTGCCTCGGGTATGTTTGCCGACGCGAGGGTGGATGACTTTTACGCTATAATGCGCAAAAGGTCAGCCTCACTAATTCGCCGAATTCGAGGGAGTAGCAACGGAATCCTAAGGATGATTGCAGACAGACCAGTATCGGCAGCTGTGGGAAGGCTCATCAGGCTGCATGTTGCCTGATGAATTTTTGTATTTTAATTTTATTTATTTATTTTGATTTATTTTTGTTATTTCTCTTATTACTTAGTTCAGTTTAATTTTAATTAATTTTCAATTATTTATTTCAATTTTAAGTTTAATTTATTGTTAATGACCAATTTATTTCAATCTCATTTTAATTTATTTGCTATTTATTATTTATTTGTATTTTGTTATGAAGGCATTTAATTGATCACGTCATTACTAACATAGTTTTTAAGATAATTAATGTAAGACTAACAAATTATGGACAGTTTTTTGTCTGAATTAAATGAATTTTTGCAAAGTGAAATATAAAATTTCGGAGGTCGGTGTCTTTGGATCTGTATTTTAGTTTTTTGCCACCGGCTTTCGAAATTGAAGTTATTTTTCACTTTGTAGTGTATTTTTTTGGAAGTCGGTTGTTTTTTTTTTTTTTTTTGTAAAAATGTTTTTTATTTTTCACTTTTTAGTTATGGTACTTACCCCACACTATTTCGTACATCTACTTGCTATGTAAACAACAGTGAGAAGAAGTATTATAACATCATCAAGATACAAAGTGGATTAAATACAACACGTATTTAATCCACTTTGTTTTGAAGTTAACTCAAAAACTATCCAAGCAAAGACGCGGTGCGCGGTGGTCCCATGAATGTCAAATGAAAAAAAAAAATTCAAAATCGGTCCACAATTTATGAAAATATCGTAGAACATACCTATAAGTATAAAAAAATACATACAGACGAACATAAATAACCTCCTTCTTTTTTGAAGTCGGTTAAAAAGAGATTCACTTCATTTTTGGCATGTGTCAGAGGGATCCTACATCATCATACTCATTGGTATACTGCTGCTAAACCAGAGATCCACTATCGGTGGTTTACTTAGTAGAAGCTGCCAAGTCTGCGATAAACTAAATTCAAATTATTGTATGACGCATGAGGATTTGCCTCAAATGACGTTTCTCACATTTTCCTTTTTCGCATTTGATTGGTCGGTATAAACTGAGGGACTCCCATGAACCTAAGGATATTAATAGTTGACGTAAAAACAACAAGAGAATTTTGTGCGAAAAATAATACATTAGTTATTGTTAACTTGTGACCACAAAACTAATAAGTTTGTAGTCAGAAGTTTGAATCAATATAGCTAGCGATACTTTGGGCGAAATATTTTTTTTTTTGGCTTTTCTTCTCATCAGATATGGGTCATCCATATCCACTGATGACAACTACTAAACATGTTTAAGTGGAAGATCACATTGAGAAACAGTAACGTTTCTGAATCTGGCGATATTCCCATATGGAATAAACATTAGGCCAATTGAGAACTATCATCGCAGGATGTTGATTACTTATTGTTATATCATGGAGAACAAACAAACATAACATCACGCCTGTATTCCCCGAAAGGTCAAGCAGAGGTGTACTCACCCCGATCCTGGGTTCGATTCCCGGGTCGGGCACAGTGTTATTGGGTTTTTCCATCTGGAATTTGTCAATGGCAGCCCGGAGTCTGGATTTGTGCCCGGGTGATGGCGATAGGCTCGCCTCCTATTACATGGGACTTAAATATAACTGGCGAAATGTGGGTATACTATAGGTACACCTCTGCCTAACCCTTCGGGAATACAGGCCTGATGTTATATGTGTGAAATAACTGTATTTTCTTCTTATTTCCAGGGGTACTCACGGCTACATGGCGCCCGAAGTTCTCTCGAAAGGCACTGGCTACGATTCTTCCGCTGACTGGTTCAGCTTCGGCTGCATGCTCTACAAGCTTCTCAAGGGACACTCGCCGTTCCGCCAACACAAGACTAAGGACAAGCACGAGATCGACAGGATGACGCTTACCATGGTAAAACTCTTTGAATTAACATATTGTACAACCATATGCAATCTCTCTTTCGCTCTAATCGCTTTCTTTTGTCGGTTTTCCACTGGCAAGTTTTATAAATTTTTCTACACTGACACAATTCTTTTTACAATTTCTTACCTAACTATGGTTGATATTTTTAACCAAAGTTATCTGGATTAAGTCTTTTAATCGCTGTATCATAATACGAAGCAGTCATTAATCAATTTTAGACATGATTCCATGATTTCAATAAATACGAATGGTGAAGCTAATTATTTGTAAACTAGTTAAAAACGCGCTTGGCACTTATACAAACGCTGCTAAACCTTAAGCGCGATAATACTCAAGCATTTTCCCAACTATAATGGGATTAGCTTACCGAAACAGAAAACCAGTGAATTAGTAATAATTTAACAAAAGGTATTTGCAAGGCAGATGTGAGTGGAAACGCCGGGAGGGTACGCCCTAGGAGGATATTATAGTGACCTTATTGGTTATATTCTTCAGAAAGGTCAGGGGCGTAGTACTCGCAACCGGCGTGCGTGTGTGACCAGATGTATGAACATAAACGAGGCAAAAGGAGTATGTAAGGATCGTATCAGATGGCGTTCTGTAGTTTCTGCCTACCCTCATGGGAAGAAGGCGTGAGTTTATATATGTTTATGTATGTATATAGTCATAATTTCTATGTTGAAAGTAAAAGATGGAATCATGTCTGCAATAGAATTACGACGTATTTCAGAACGTGGACCTGCCGGAGTCGTTCAGTCCCAGCCTGAAGAGTTTGCTCGAAGGGTTGCTGCAGAGAGACATCAACAAGCGACTTGGTTGCAAGGGGCGGGGGTATGTGTAAACAATAGTTTAATAATAATTCATACCATCTCACCTGTGGGACACCCACATGTCGCCAGTCATGTCACAAATACAAACTCCGGACTTTTGCTGGAATCCAGCAAAAGTGGTCTTCTAAATGATAAGGCTTGCCATTGATTTGAAATATTCTTATTTCACCCCGTTTTTTACGTCCTGGGGGTCTACTCCCTAAGCACTAAATCCGTAGTTTCGGCCGAAGATACGGGCATTTCCTATTCCTTATCACCTACGGACATAAGATTTTTTCGGGGCCCGAACTAAGAATGAGTGTCTACACGATTTGACAACTGTCCCTACTCCCGGTGTGTTATTGACCGTCCGAAAAATTGAATTTGACAAGTGTTTTAATTGATAAATTACTAGAGAGTAGACACCCTGCAACGAAATGTAGCTTATCCTAAGGTGGACCAAGGGCATCAATATTTGCAATACTGGGCTTTCTATAAAACATGTGAGTCAGGCGTCATTCTTTCTCTCACCTTTTCTCTGACGTACATTTAACTTTCCCAGAATTCAATTAATCTGTGTTTAAGTAAGATACGTATTATGGAGGAAGGATAAACTGATTCGCTGACCAATGAAGAACGTTAAGACAGTACCGTTATAAGCGGATCTTAGCAGAAGGACGGAAAAACCGATAAGTAAATCATTTGCGATATTTGATAAATACTACATAGATGCATGTTAGAACACGAGTTATGATTTTAAATATTAGAAACTTCTTCCGGTATCAACCCACCCTACCCCTACGCCTTTTTTTATTCCGGGATGGAAAATCCTCATGGATGTCCTCCGCCCTGGGGCGGGCGGAGCTGTCTGTCAGACTCTTACTGACTAAAAACCACCCCGGTGTTACCTTCCCACACTTGGACCGGGGATCATGGGAACTTGTGCGACCTCTACGCCTAACGTAACTAAATCAACATTTATGAACTACAAAGTGTTATTATATCATCATTTATTTGAGTTGACAGTTGATTATCCTCAACATAGGATATACCCAAGTTTAGATTCTTCATCATCATCATTTTATTGGCAACCTTATTTCACCCACTGCTGAGGGCCTCCTCACATTTGTGCCATGCTTCTCTGGTCTGTGCGAGTCTCATCCAATTTTCGTTTCTTACATCCAATAATTTTCTCCTCATATCCCGTTCCAGTGCGGACGAAGTGAAAGAGCACGTGTTCTTCGCGGGCATTGACTGGCAACAGGTGTACCACCAGAAGTACACGCCGCCATTGATTCCTCCGCGCGGCGAGGTCAACGCCGCGGACGCCTTCGACATCGGCAGCTTTGACGAGGAGGATACAAAGGGCATCAAGGTAACTATCGACAGTCTTTTATATAATAATAATAATACTGTGGCGAGCTGTTAGGCAGTAGCGACCCGAAGGTCTCTATCTCCCGGGAGTGCTCATCATTGTTCCACATCTCTGGCTTGCCTTTATTGACCGGCTGGAGTGAACACTGACGAGGAGCAGAGCTCCCACCTCATTCTTGCCTTTATTGGCCGGCTTGAGTGGAGATTCGCAATAATAAACGTGCTCGGAGGAAGGAAGTATTCCAGTAAGTGCTGGTAGGGATCTTGTCCATCATCCGGGCTCTGGGATTGTCCCGATAGCCGCCTCTCCACTCCTCAAGCACCTTAGGATATGTTGCCGCCTTGTCGCTACGTCACTAAGTGCTAGCGACAGTTTCCGGGGGCCCATTATTGAGTGTGCAAGTCACCCCCTGCCATTTTTTTCCGTGTATAATAAATCATCGATCAGGCAGGGGCCATAGTCCTTTCGTAGTTCTAGGTAACCAGTCCACTTTAGCCATCCAAACACATATTCCAATATCTTTGTTTCCATATACTGCAATAGTCCTACACCACCCGAGGGTTGTTCTTGGGTGCACTTGCATAATGCGTACAGGGATAATCCTCGGTTGGTGACTCATTTCATTTGCCCGTCGCACGCCAATTAGCAGACAGTGAAAAATCTATTGTTATAATTTTAAATATTAGTGAGTGGTTGCGAAAGAATTTAATCTGCACCCTAATTAGGTAACACACTTTCAATCATATTCCGAGGGATTTAAAGGAAGTTCCTAATCCATTGCTTCATAGGTTTGAAAAATTCGTTTGCTCTACAACAATAGATGCTTTTGGAACAGACAGAATCCCGGCAACTTGGACTACTATCTTTTGGATTGGCAGGGAGTTCAGATTTGCGGCTTATGCATTCAGTTTAGCCTAACTGCCCTAGTGAAGTTATCACCCTTGGTACGATAGACCTTGCCAAGTTATCAGGCATTCAGGCCTTATTATTAATGAAAATGTAGCTGAAGTACAATAATTTTAGTCAAAATCTGTCGAAGTCTGTTTTTGATACAAATCATAAGTTGTCATTACACACTCTACATATTATCCATGCTCATATTATAAAGTTACTCTGTGTGTCTCTGAATTTTGGTTTTGAACCTTTGGCTCGCGGCTTCGCCTGCGTGCTTGTCGGAAATTATCTCACGGGAACGCCATATTTTATTTCATCGCCGATCAGGCATTAAGGCGTGAAAAGGAACCTGACAGACAGTTACTAGAGAGGTATGGACTGTAATACCAACTCATGATGTGTAACAAAAGCTAGTGAAACAATAAAATGCTTTTCTCGTGTTCCAGCTGACTGAAGCGGATCAGATGCAGTACAAAGACTTCCCGCTGGTGATATCCGAGCGCTGGCAGTCCGAGGTCGCGGAGACGGTGTTCGAGACCATCAACCAGGAGGCCGACAAGATGGAGCAGAAGAAGAAAGCCAAGCAGAAACAGAAGTTCGATGCTGATGAGAAAGGTTTGGACCAGTTCTGGGCCAGTATTATGAAGTAAAGCGCTACAACGTTATTCTGGCGCTCGGCCAAAATTGAAACTGACGCCCTCCATCATGTTTTCAATACATTCCAAGTGACATTTCACACTATAATTGCACAAATGTTTACCAACAGCATCATTCGAGCGCCAAGATATCCTGGCAGCAAAGTATTGATGCCATCATGATTTCAGTCGGAAAAAGGGATGGTTATCTATCATGTATCGGCTATCGGTGCGATCGGTCGTGTATAAGCTCCGTCCCTATCTCGCACAGGAGTGATGATGGAATTATAACATACACCACCTACGTACGGCACCTGTTCGCACTAGGATACATTTGTATCAGCATTAAATTCAATGTGGTGGCAAGTGTTAGGAATGGCGCTATAGAGGTTTGAGGAATAGGGTGTAAAGTTCACTCATCCTCCATATAAAAGGGCGGGGAAGGATCCTCCGACCAGACGGTTGTTTTGTCTGGTTGGCAATTGTCTGACGAGCGGTGTCGGGACGTTGTATATATGCCAGTCGCGCGGTAAACTCTGCTTGCGCGATGCAGGATTTGTGTGAAGTCGGATCTTTGATGCGTAGTTCGCATGCGGCGTTGTAGACAATCTACAACACCACATGCGAACTACGCAAAGCAGAGGGTTTTTTTTAAATATTTTGTGCAAGTAGACTGAATGAGACTTAAAGATAATGCTCCGTGACGTCATGGGTCTCGACGAAAAATCTTGCTCACCGTTTTTATTCGAATGTGAATTTATAGTGAAGGGGAAGTGGAAATCCCAAATATTTTGATTATGTATGAACTTTTACTATTCTGACGGATTTGGAAAACACAAGAGGATAAGTAGGTGATTATCGAGCACGGGACCGGGTGTTTCCCATTTTAAAATTCAAGATATACGTGTTAACGATAAGACCTTACTCTGTGTAACCACAATCATTATGATATTAAAATAAAGAGCCCCAAAACGCCCGCTATTCGCTCGCCACCTTTTTGTATTTTAGCTGTATATGAGTAATGTTTATGTATCATGTTACTGTTGTTGAGATGGCTACACTTTTTTTTTGTGTTATTAACTTTATTGTCTTTTTGTACTCGAAATGATCCTTTCTAACCCTATGTAACTCCAAACTAGTATGAAATTAGAATATGTAATTAATAGAGAGAGCCGTGGCACCTGTAGCACAAGTTTATTCTTAGCTTGGGTGCCAGAGGAAAAACAAAATTGTCATAGCATTAACCTATCGCCTTCATGTAAATTCTAAAGGAGGATGGGCACCAATGTATGGAAACTGGTACCGGCACCAATTGGTATGAATGATACAAGGTTGGAAAGGTATTTTTGTGTAGATTAAGAATAACCATGGCGCTTGTCCCTATTCTCTGTCCGATCGGAGTAATCCTACTTGAAAGTTATTTATTTTTGTTACGTCCTATTAAGTACACATACTTTTATTAACTGTTTTCTCCAGTTGGCATGGTATTTTCATAATTATTATTAATATTTTTCATTGTCTAGGTAAATAAAACAAGTTCGAAGTAAGTTTTATCATTTATTGTATATAAGTATATAAATGTGTGTCTATAGATCGACAATAACATAAAAAGATAATGAATAATATGATGTATAATATATACTATACATCATTCATTATCTATAACGATGCTATTTAAAAATAATGCTGGCTCATTAAAGCCCTCGTGTCTAGCATATCCTAAATACCAGACAATGGATACTATATGCGCACAGGAACCTACCGTGCGGCGTCCCGTCAAACATGTACAATAATGATGTAATATTATGTTTTCATTTCTATTTAGCAATATGTAACAAAAGTATTGTTTTGCTCTCACATGTCGGGACTGTATACGTGCACGCAAAAGCCACGCATCTTCGTCAATTCCGTATTCAATAATGTCTTCCAAAGCGGCTTCTCTATATGTTTCGATGAGATATAAGCCGTTGTTTAGGTGTTCGCTGCAGTAAGATTTTGCGAGTTTTAATTGGTATGTCCCCAATGACAGCAATATCACGTCCTGTTCACTCAATCGTGGGAAATCGGGCACATCATTGGCTTCCAATCTCTGGAAATCGGCTCTTCTGTTATTTAATCGTTTTTCTTCTACATAATTGTACAACACGTTTGGGGTTTGCATTTTTTCAGATATTTTTTGTAGAAAAGCTTCTGCATATTGGCTATCTGCAATTGGCGTGTGGAAGTGATTTGTTATTGCTGCTGCAATTTTAACATCCACAAACATATTAGGCATTGTATTATTAAAATATCTTTGCCGCAACAGCTTAAAATCTCTTTTAATCCGCCCGTTAACCACTTCCACTGCCCATCGGCATATTGTAACTAGTCGGGAATCATTCGCTTGGGAAGTAGTGAGCTGTGACTGGTCTGGGTTCTTCGTCGGAGGAACGTGGTATTCGTAGCCACGTGCTTCAATATTGCCCAAACTGTCTCTAAACCCACGGTCTTAAATAAATACATCATTGGGATGAAACAATATGTGCAAGGGGTTTTCCTCGTCATTCATTAAATCGCTCATTATCTGGGCATCAGTTTTAGTTGCAGCGTATGGTCCTTTTACGTCTATAATGTATCCGTCAGTGGTTACAATTAAAATTGGCTTTAACAAGTTTTGGAACTTGTGCAAGTTGTAGGATTGCCTCTGAAACAAAAAGTTTGTGCTTTTGTGAATATAAATACGTGCCATCGCAAACAATAATGGCTTTAGAGTTTTCTTCATTTCCATACAGTGCTTTTGGAATCCTCAGGTTTCTGTCCAGTATATTGTCTCTACTTATGTGATCCAGTCCCAAGTGAAGCACAACATAGTCAGTACTAAGACACTCTCGTGCAATGGCCAACTGGCGTTCGAGTTTTCTTCTTGATATATTAAACAACGTCGCAAGTCTTACGTTGGATTCTCCTGTGCGTAGTTTTGTCAGTAAAATACCCAAAGTGGTTCTGGGATCTGCACTTGCATCTCTTAATGAAGTGGTTTGCTCTAAGATAGCGTTAAATTGTTCTATAGTACGTCCAGTCCAAAAGTGCATTTCTTCTTCAGTTAATCCTCTTAGCTCGCTAAAACGCAATCTGGGTCCGTTTAAGGTATTTCTCAGTAGGTCACAAAGGTCACTGAAGTGGGCGGCCGTAAAGTTATGGGAAATGTTGCATGCCTGAGGTAGTTCATCCCAGTCATTTCCATTTAGGTGATCGCGGCATACTCTGGCAGCATCAGGAATGTAGATTTTGTGGAGTAAATACATGGATTTTAACAACGTTTGGGATTCGATGGCGGGTTGTATTAGGGCAGACACGAAAAAGACAATGCCTCGGGGTATTTGGTGCTCTCAAATATTCGGGCACGTGTATCACTTCTAGTTGAGGTTCTGCTTCTTCTTGCGGTTCTACTTGTTCTTGCGGCTCTGGCTCGGGTTGAGGTTGTGGTTGAGGTTGAGCTCTAGTCGCATTTTCTGCTCTTTGCCAGCATCGGTAACATACTCTCCGAGTACCATCAAACACGACCTGAAAATCGGTAATAATAATGTGAGGAAAATAAATAAATACAACATACCTAGAAAGCGTACCTGGGGTATTATAAACAATACGCTTAACCGCTAAAATGCGCATGGGATCTAGAGTACCAAAAGAGAGAAAACGTTTTTGCCTCTAAGTGTACATTGGATGACGTTCTATTATGCCGGATTATCAATTAACTAGTTTGTATTTCTCTATGGTAATAGTACCGTAAAATTCCTAACCAAATAAACTACATTTTAACATATGACAACCCTACGATCTGTCATTTCAGAAATAAAAATATTTCTTTCTCGTCCGTGAATCTTTGTTTTGGTTCTCCGTTACTTGTAAATAATGTAAATTGTACTGTGAAATGTGATTTTATTCATGTTTTACGTTAAAAATAAACACAACATGGATTTCGAACCTTAAAACATATAGGTTACCATTTGAATGTTTGTTTAAAAAATGTTTTTTTTGTTTATGTTCTCAAAACAATGTTATAAATGAAGATAATCATACATTCAAACGAAACCAATACATTTCATTTCGTCATTTCGTTGACAATAGAACAAACATTAACCGGAAGCAAAATACCCAGAAACAGTCATAAATAGGGTTTTTGTGAAACATCTGCGTGCCAACCGGTGCGCGCGGTCTGTGACTCATCGGTCGTGTGCATTTAAGGGGTAAAATAGATAAAAATTATGTGCGCTTTAGCGGCCGAAAAATAACAAACAAGGCATCCCTACAAACAAAGAGACCAAAGGCTAACCTAAAGTCTAACGCACATGCGGGCACAACGTGGTAAAATGATCGATTTTTATTTCTATGTGGTATTCTATGCTGTTGTCTGTACTGAGTCAACGAGACACGTAATACAATAAATGCTCATAAAGATAACAACATAACAATAAATAGATTAACATCTAAGACCCAGGATTTTTTCGTTGCTCTGACTGGGGATCAAACCCGGAACCAATGGATTCAAAGGCAAGAACATTAGCACTATACTATACAGGTTATTAACAATAAAATAAATGCAATAAAACTGTCAAATGGAAAGTTAAAAAGTTCAATAAATACTAACCTCCAATGCAGCATTTTCTCGAATAAAAGCTGCTAGGTATGCGCGCATTCTTGGTAAGTTTTCCGATAGAAAGCGCACTTGATATCTGCCTCGGTATAGACCTCTTCGGCACATTACACAGGTACGAAAACGTTCCATTGCAATCAAAATAACTCAAGCGCTCAAGTCCAGTAGAAAGCCGCAGTCAAAAATAAAACAGGTAACAGAGTCCAAGTTAATGCCAGGGTCTAAAGTCGACGTGAACAATGAGGAACGAGACAATGTAGTAACTTACACAACAATTATCAGCAAACGACTACCAAGGGAACATGCACAAGCGCCGCAGCATGCCCACCCTCGCCCCCGCCCCCTCGCTGAACGCGCTAACTACCGCGCTGCGTAAGATAAGAGAGCGAGAGAGAGATAACAATACCAGTTCCAACTTACTAGTCATCTACTTACGTATACTCAGAGTTAATAGTAATAAAAATATTGCTCCAATGTCATGCATCAATATCAATTGATGTATTTGTATGTTTAGTGTTTAATAAATAGATCACCCCTAACTGAAAAAATACCAAACCGATTTTGTTATGATTTTCATCCGTTAACTGAATTTTACTTAGCTCAAAATCTGTGCAAATATCATCAAAATCTGTCAAGATAAACCAGCGATATGATTTTTTTAAATTCTATTTCGAACTGAATATCCAGTATCTTCTAAAGACTATATTTCAAAACGGACAATTTATACGGGATTGGTGCCATAGTAGTTTTTTGTGCTCTTGAAGAGAGCTATCCAACGATGGTAAATTCATTTTGATTGGACATGTGTACCAAAATGCCCATCCTCCTTTGGAAATATATTTATTATTTATTTATTTACTGACGTTACGCATACATTACAGAATCGGACTGCATACTGCACGGGTACATAAAGAAGCTGGGCGGACCGTTCGCAAGCGCATGGCAGACGCGCTATGCCAAGCTGTACCCCAACCGACTGGAGCTTCATCTCGAGAACAGCGCCAAGCCCGAGATGATCCTGTTGGACTCAGTTGAGGACGTGTCCTCAGACCTTGTGTCCGTCAAGGGCGAACAGTGCATTGTACTGAGAACCAGGAACGATACTAAAGTCGTACTCACTAATACTGTAAGGATTTATACATTATGTAATTTTATTATTTCAAGAATTTATAGCATTAGCTTTTGGATTCACTAAGTAAATGTTAAATCAATGGGTGCGAAGAAATTATAATTTGGACAACTGATTTTTAAACTAAACTAGCAAATTTACTAGTGACTTCGTCCACTTGGTTTTCAGCACTTTCCCAAATCAGCAGCAATAAACTTCAGAGATAATCTCACTTCTATATAGTTGTTTGAAGAAGCATTTTGTTCTGAATACAGAGATATTCGTAATTACTAAGATCTCAACTTGGTTCGCAGGATGAAATCGGGCTCAAGGAGTGGGCGCTGTCGCTGCGTTCGGCGCACAAGTGCTCGCAGGAGCTGCTCGCGTCCATGGCTCGCAAGGCGGGCAAGATCTACGGCACGGACGGTGCCAAGGACGCCATGTCGCTGGTGCGCCCGCCCGCGCCGCAGCCCTCGCCCGCGCTCGCGCGCGCGCCCAACGGGGCCAACTAGCATGAGCTTTCCGCGCCCAACAAGGGCGCGAAGATGTTCCGCCGCTCCAAGAGTGCGGCGCAACTTATCAAGTGAGCGAGCGCACGGCCGCGCCGTCTGCGCGCTCCCCGCTCGCCTCGCTCGTGTCGCTCGCATCGCTCGCAGCGCTCACGCACACACAGTTGACGCGACACGCCGCGCGCGCGATGAACTCTTAGTGACTCTTTAGGACTGCCAATTATTAATAAAAAGAATGCTGATCGCATTTTATTGTTGTACGAATTAATGTGATAGGACCGATCAAATTAAAAAGTACGGTATATAAATATATATTTCGTTTACCTCCAGTGATTTTCGATTGTGGATAAATAGTAACTTTTGTAATCATTTGCACCGATTGAATTTTGTAATTATTAACGTAACATTCTGGATGTTGTATTTAACTCTGTGGTAGGTATTGTAAAAATTTAATAACTTATAATTCGAGTAGATAAGCATAGCGACTACCTATATGTGTTTGTGCAATAGATCAAAAATATTAAATAAAGTAATAAAACGTAACAAGTAATCGGTCGAGTCGGTTAAAATTAAAATTAGTGAAAGTCTTGACAATTTTAATGCAATTGGATTGTTCGTTGTGCGTATAATATAGAAGCTTCAAATTAATCGATTTATATCGTAATTAGAAATTCTAGCACTTTGGTTACAACTCTGATATTATATTGCACACAGTGGCGATGTTCTACGCGGTACGTGGTGACGTGGTGACGTACCGTTGTCTCCGGTTGCTCTCTTACGCGCTGTTGTCTAAGTTAACTGTTACAAATAGTTCCTTTAAATATAACGTAACTCGGAACAACTTCTTTGTTTATTATAATGGTACTTAAATGTAACACTTGTCTGTTGTGTTCGGAACCAACTGTTCATATTAAGTTTCAACATTATTTATATAAATAGAAAAAATGTAAGTAGATCTAATAAAAATCTCTTTTTCATATATAATATTTAGAGGCAATACTTTTCTAACAACATTTAGGTGTGATTAATAACAATAGTTGTAAAGGCAATATTTAGATGAAAAATAATTAAAGCATGTTCAATGTCCATGAATTTATGTGGGAACCATTTTAGTTAGTATTTATTCCATAGACGATTTATTATGGCCTGGCCACGACGACCTTTGTATGTTGTGTATGTTTTATAATAATTGTATAGCAATGCAAATTTTAGTTATTAATTGTTTTGAGTCTGATGCAGATTTAGTTTATTTTATAATCACGATGGTGTTACATTCGTTGCCATGATTGTTTTATAGGCGTATATAAAATCTTATCTTATGATTTTCCATATTCATGATAGGTCAATGACGGACATTGACGTAATTTAAGAAGCTGAGCAATACTTAGAACATGGTGATCAGGGTGAGATGTAAATTTCAACTCGTATGTCTTCATTTTAATGCTCTTCCGATACTGGATTACTAAGAATTTTTTATTGAATGTTTTTAGTAATATAGTTGGTGAAATTATAAATAGTATCATTAGCATTGCTTTGCTTCTTACTTTTACAATGTATTTTCGTATGCATTGATTTAGCATGCGGGCGATCCATATTTGATCAAATAATCGATAGATATATTACATCATTTTGTTATAGAATTTAGATGCTAGTCAAATAAATTTTACTACATTTATTGATTTTATTGAAACTAAGTAATTTATATGTATAATGTAATAGCTATTATAGCTAAACAGTATTATAGGTTAGTTGTTTTCTTGATAAAATCTTTCTATTGTGATATGTTTCAAACGTTTGCATAGAATAGATGTATCTGTAACAGTAGTAATCTTCCTCCTGGTATATTTTCTTGGTATACGAATATAATCTAGTACGAGCTTAGTTGCTATTTTTCGCGTAATGAAATACCGCTTTAAAATGTTAAATTGCTGTAGAAAACAAGCATGAGATATTGGCTATGAGATGTAGTATTAGTTAGCACATAAAAAACTAAAACTTGAGTTGCATTTGCAAAATCCTTTATGAATTTGAAGGCCAAAATAGTCGGGGATAATCAACATTCCGGTATGCCAAATTAGATATAATGGTGGTAATATGATGCATTTAACAGTTTTTATTTATTTACTGCGCGCTATATTGTTCGCCCCATTTATTGAGAGCTAATAGATTGCTTACTTATGCTGGCACAAAGGTTTAAATTGTAATGTCGATAGCACCGGCTATGTCTGCATCAGACAAACTGTTACATACCTCTGTTAGAAAATATTTTTATTGTGAACCTACATTATGTGTAGTAAATTGTTTATTTAATCACTTGGTGGTTTTAATTTATATCTCTGTCAACCTTTCATCAGGTAGATTTCAGGCCCAGTTCTGTCATCACTACAACTTTCTGGGCATACACATAACATCACGCCTTGTTTCCCCGAAGCGTTGGGCAGAGGTCTACCTATAGTACACCCACATTTCGCAAGTTATGTTCAAGTCCCATGTAATAAGGGGCGAGCCTATTGCCAAAAACCGGGCACAAATCCAGACTCCGGGCTGCTACTGAGAAATTTCCTTTCTGGGCTTGTCTCTAAAATACCAATATCCAAATTTTATTGTAGTCGAAGGATGGTGAGTTACATTTGCTGTTATACAAAAATTTAAAGGCACAATGAAATCACAATGATGGAAAACGATGACATCCGCCATTACCTATGGTGATGGATTATGCACGCAATCAACACATTCACTGTTTTGCCCAAAACCTGAGACTAGGGCCTTTCCTGATTTGTCGGTGCGGGATCAGCATACTCGGTCGGTATACCCGGTACCGAAAGCTAACCGTGCGCTTATATTTCAATGAGCGTTTTCTGATTGGCTCGGTATGCACAGGAATGGGGCGGGATCGTTTCGGTTTACCGCGTTTCAGTTGAAAACAAATATCCAGTGCATAGTACACTTATCCAGTGCCCGTTCGGTGTTTACTGAGATACGTCACGCGTTTTCGCAGACGACATTTTTTCACGAGGAGGAGGAATTATACTGAAAACAACGTCAAGTCCGTAAATGAAAGCAGTGCGGTATCGTTTTGGTATACAGACCATGCTATACCGCACCGCTTCATCACCGATAAAATCTGGAAAGGGCTTTATGGGGGTATTTTGGAGTTGGTGGTGCCTAAAATCACAGAAAGCCAGCTGGTTTTATTATCTAAGTCAACCAGAGTTTTATTTTGTAGTGGAAGCATCCACATAGATTTCCGAAAATACGTAGGGTATTCTGAAAGTCAGGCGAATGACCGACGCGAGCAGGTAGTTTGATTGTTTATGTTATGCCAGTTGTCATTTGATTGCATTCAGTATTGCCCATTGCCGCAGATCGTGTTCGAACAAGTTCACTATAATGGCTTCGTGGACGAATATCGCGTAATTTTGCGTTATAATTTTTTACGTGAATTAGGTCCAGAAAACTGTTTAGAAGAAATGAAGCCTATACTTGGTGATGACTGTCCCTCTCGTGCAACCGTCTAGAGCAGGGGTTCCTAAACTTATTTTGTCTACTGCCCACTTTGAGAATAAATTATTTTTTAGCGACCCCATTTTTTCACCTACTTAAAAACCACTATCTAGATGAAATTACAAATCTCCCCCTAAGCCTCTACACAACGCCCCCATTTTTTTTCTGGGTCTCTTATTCCCCCCATTAGGCCAGCAGCGCTCACAAGGGGGCGTTATCGCCCACTTTGGGAAAGGCTAGTCTACAGGATGGTACAAACAGTTTGAGCGTGGCTGTTTTAACCTAGGAGACGACCCGCGTTCAGGACGACCGGTGGAAGCAGTTACTGCAGAAAATATTTCTGCAGTTAAAAATTTAATTGAAACTGACCGGCGAATAACCTACCGGCAAATAGAGTCTTTACTGCAGAATGGCTCAGCAGCGTTACATACAATTATTCACCATCATTTAGGTTATAGAAAAGTTTGTACTCTTAAATTCCACATAAATTTACCGAACAACAAAAGGAGTGAGTGAGTTAAATGGTGTAAAAAAAATGATTGCAAAGTTTGAAAACGGAAAATCTAAAGACATTATTTCAATCGTCACGGGCGACGAAACGTGGCTTTATTATTATGACGTGCCCACAAAGCAGCAAAATAAAATATGGGTGATAGAAGGCGAAGAAACTTCGACTGAAGTAAAAAAAATTAAGTCGATAAAAAAGAAAATGATCGTGGTTTTTTTCGGTATTCGGGGAATTATGGAACAATTAGTTCTCCGTGAGACTGACTGTTCTCTGTGTGACTGTAGGTAAACGCTGCTTGGTAGACCACTGGCTGCCTTGCTCAACTTATTCAGGAATTCAAGAAGCTTCATCCAAAGTCACAACTCTGCACCTGGTATCTTCATCATGATAATGCTCCGGCTCATCGTGCTGACGTTACATGCCAATTTTTGCGAGATGCTTAAAACTTTTTGAACATCCGCCTTACAGCTCAGACTTGGCGCTATGTGATTCTGGACTGTTTCCTTTCGTGAAAAGTAAATTAAAGGGCAAAGATTTCGAGACGAAGAAGCTTTACTTTTGGCCTGGGACAATAGGTAATGTGCGGAAATTCCTGAACAGAAACGGGAAGTCATTTTTAGTGATTGGAAGGATGCAGAATTATATTAATTGTGGTGGCAATTATTTTGAAAAACTGTGAAAAATAAAGTTAACTCTCAAGACTTTCAGAACATCCTACGTATAACGCTTCGTTTATAAACGATACTGGCATACTGGGTAAATCCTGTATCTGTGTAAACGTAGCTCAATCATCCATCGATACGAAACTGGATGAAATTGAACACCTTGGAAACCGTTTAGAAAAACTTGATACATTTTGTCAACTGTTGTCACTGTCATTTAAACAATAATAACAAACAATGAGCAATAACAACAAACATCAAAAATGTTATCCGTTAGGCAACGCAAAATAAAATGGTCTCCTGCTCTGACTTAGTATACTGTTTATCTCTACTAACATGCATAATATTAGGTGGATGGTATAAAAACCTCGACGATCCCAGTACGAAGCGCACGTATGGGACGGGCCTCGGCATCCTCATTACTTGTATGCTTTGCGGATCGTCTGTAATACACTCCATTCTAATGGTCTGGGGGAACATTGTCATAATCAAGTGCTGCAATAAAAAGTAAGTTAATTCAAATTATTAGTCTTATAATGTCCTCGACAACCTGATCAATGCGCCCGCAAAGTAAGTCCCTGTTAATGTTAACCATGCAACTCGCAGAGGTCCGTTAGACGTTTGTAATGCAATGAGCTATCAACCGACAATGATCCCTGTATGCTCTATGTAATGGCCCCTGCCTGATCAATGTTTTATATAAACACGGATAAAATGGCAGAGGGTGACTTGCATGCTCAATAATGCCCCTTCCCCCTCCCCCCGGGAAACTATCGCTGGCTCATCGTGACGTAGTGACGGCACAGGCAACAGAAGGAACACGGGTGGGTTTTGATTTCCCATTCACAAAAAAAAAGGGGGCAACACGAAAGTATACTTCAAAAGCCAGTATAGGTATTGGGCTGGGAAAAGACTAGTGACTGGCAACTTTGAAAATACCTCAAATATTATGTAATGTAGTTTTATTGCTATGATACTGCTCTCTTTCCAGATACATTGATCAATTAAGCTTAGCCTACACATGGCTCTATCTAATATACATGAACTATAGCATGCACATTACAACGATTTACGAGCTTTGGATCCACCAGGTGATAGCACTGCGTCTGGTAGGACTAGCATGTGAGATAGCCCTGGCTGAGAAATACAGACATCAAATTAAAGAAACATTAGCAGATCCAACACTTGAAATGACCAGGGATCAAGACAGCTTAAGCAAAATATCAAACCTAAAACTTCCACACGACGTTCCTAAGGAAAAGTCGGCTTCTAGACTCAATAACGGAGACTTGGCTGGCGGGCCTGCGGAACCCAGCGCTGCGGATATAATCTCTTATGCCTTTTATTTTATCGGCTTGCACAAAGGTACCATACATTATTAGAATGTTAACATAGGTACACGTTTAATAAATTAAAAATTTTAAAAACCCCCGACACTAACAAAAACCTCTAAAAAGAAAAAAAAATATGTACTGGCCCTATAAGTTTCAAATAAGTTGTAGGTCTGTACCGATAGGTAATATTTAGATCCAAGCGTCGTCGCGGGACGGTTTAAATACCTAGATAAAATAACAGAATACTTACAACAAAAACAATATATAATAATATAATATAATATAATCATTTATTTCAGATTCATCTTACGATTACATCCATATTTGTTAGTACAATTGCAAGCTTACAAACTAGTCTTATTAATAATATAATTGATTAAGTGGCAGGTCCGGGTGGACTCCCCAATGATGGTGACAAATCATTACACGACTGCATGCAGCCGTATCCAGCGAGCCAGCATCGGAGAGTCCCACCGGTCCGCCAGCACGCGCAGGATGGTGTTGGGACTGTCGCGCGTGCGGCGCATGATAGAAGCGCATCGTTTGCGCATGATGGCCGCAAAGCCGTCTGTGCCAGCCGCCGCGAACATCGCGGAGGCGCTGCAGTGGCGCGGCAGCCCCATCAGCACCATATAATGTATGAAGTTTAAATACAAGTAAGCTACCGGAACGTAGGTAAATATTAAAACAACAATAGCAAATCGTTGAGTCTTAAGTCTTAATTAATTTACTCAGAAAGATTCGCAACATAAAAACCAGGACTAAAAACCTTTATAAATTACGGTACGTACAGGTATCGAAGAATTTTGGTTATTATTATTATTTTCTTTTTAGAGGCTTTTGTTTGTGTCGGGGGTTTTTAACCCGTGAGGAGGCGCGCTATGAGCGATTTGCTCACGCAAAAATTGATTGCCATTTTTTTTTGTGATACTGTCGTCGTAGCGTCTCAAGCGCCTAGGTACCGTACTAACTAACCCTCAACCTTTTTTTTTTTGTTCCGGGTTGGAAAATCCTCATGAACGTCCTCCGCCCTGGGGAGGGCGAAGGGAGGTGTAAAACTTCCTCTACGACGTTCAATAGGAGCGCATGTGGACTATTGCGCGCCGCCGCCTCGGGTCCTTGCTGGAAGAGGGTGTTGTCCGCTCTTCGCCGATGCCTGGTCCACTTGCTGCGGGACGGGAGAGTGGTTTCGATCTCACTCTCTCTTTCCGCAGCCTCTTGCGAAATAATGGTTTCACAAAAGGAAATCACCGTATCCCACGACGGCACTTCCGACCATCGAACGAACGACGGCCGGCAGCGCCAGGTCCGCTCAGACTTTTGATACGAGGGCACGGCGCGGCTCCTCCCATGCGGCACACTCTGCCAGTGCATGCCGCACCGTTTCCTTCAGACAATGGACGCAGTTCACGCAGTGATGGCATCGAGCGTCCGGCTCCCTGTTTATGCGACACAGTTACTTCCCGAAGGTCCCGAAGCAGCCATGCCCCAAGAGCACCTGCGTCACCCGAAACGTCAGGGAGCCATGCCTCCTCCCGAGCCATTCACCGAGCATTGGTTGGATCGCCTCGATGGTAGCGAGGCCGGCCCGCCGGCGGCGGTAGGGCGCAAAAGCCTGTTCCGCCATTCTGTCACCAGGACTTCACGGAGCTGTGACCGACGATGCTAGACCTCTCGTTGCATCGTGCATCGGTCCACCGCTCCGCGTTCGCATCTCCTCGCGCCACCGGTACAATGCCGCGAGGGCTCTCGCCTCTAGGTTCCAGGGCGGGAATCTGGCCAGCGCACAAGCCACCTCGTAGGAGACCATGCGATACCCCCTGATAGCTCTGACGGCCATCGCCCTCTGTGGTTTTCGCAGTATTGCGATACTGCCGGCCGTCAGATCAGAAGCCCACACCGGGGCTCCTTACGGGGATCCCCAAGTACAATCGCCTACAGGCGGTGCTTTGGCCCGCAGATTGGGAGGCAGCGTTGCGAGCGCGCCCACCGGGCCCATCAATTTTGGCGTCAGCCGCCGAAAATGGGGGCCGAAGTCCCACCGGGTGTAAAGCACCAGTCCCAGGCACTTCATGGTTGAATTGACAGCGATTCGAGCCCCTCCGACCACAATGTGTGATCCCGGCGGCGGCGCTCACCGGGGGCCATGCAATGCGATGGCCTCGCGACTTGTTGAGGGCCACCTCCAGGCCCAGGCGTCGAATGCGACTCACAACCTGTGAGACTGCAGCCATAGCGAGCAACGCTGCCTCCCTATGCAAGCTCCCCGGACCGTTACCAGCGTGTCATCCGCGTAACACGTCAGGTCCACTCAGGTTGGAGCTCGCCCCTCAGCAAAAAGTCGTATCCGATGTTCCACAGGAGAGGGCCCACAGCCGAGCTTCGTGGAACACCGCACGACATATCGCGCCGACCACCTCAACCCTGAAACAACTCACGCGCCGCTGACCGCTCAGTACAGCTGCGACCACGGAGGGAAGCGTTTCTGAAGGCCGTGTACCGTCACGCGGCAACTTTCTCATCGCGCGCCCATGAGCGTAAGTACTTTTTTGGTATCAAAAACGATTTTCAAGATTTTCCTTGCGTATTATTTTGTTAATTGGGTATTTTTGGGTATATTGAATATTTATAATTACGTAAACACTATAAAGTCATATTTTAACAATAATATTTTTTTTTTTAGCCTAAGCGAATTCTGTGCAATATATCCTAGACATATGGAAAAACGGCCGAAAAAAGCGTGCACTTCGTGCAAACAATTACTCTGCACCGAGCACGTCACGTATATAACGTGTTTCGAGAGGTACCTACACTCGTCCTGAATTCATAGAAGAGTAAATTTTTAAGTTATTGTTACGTTTGATTGTTTATAGTGATTTTGTTGGACTGCCTAAATTTTAGAAATTGTATTGGTTGATTTGTTATTTGCGTTAGAAGTCGCATTTATGTTTCATAGTTTTAATTAAACTCTTATTCTCTTACTAACGAAATGTTGTATTATTCATATTCAAATAAGTACCTACTATAACTGAGAGATTCGCGGCGACGTAGATTATAAATGGGCTCTGACAGCTCTCTTGCAAAATATCTAAGAACACTCTCGATAAGTCACCTTCAAAATCGGCTCAGACGTTTGGGATGCCTGAGACAGACACACAGATACATACGTTAAACTTATAACACCCCTGTGTTTCCTTCGGGGGTTAAAACAAACGATAAGTTTGATTGAATTGGTATGATCAGCAACGGGAGTCACTCAATGCATCTTTTACGAAACAATTTTATTGAGTACTTTCCAGTCCTTAAAATTCTGTTGTTGAATTTACTTTAACTTAGCTGGTTAAATTACCTACTAGGTACTTCAGTGACCTATTTACTTAGGTACCTGTGTACTAACTTGAGTAGTAAAAAAAAAAACATTTATTTTGGACCAAAAATGTTTACATTTTGTAAACCCACCAAACTGCGAAACAGTTTGTCGGCGGGATTAGCGCTCGTTTTAATCGGTACATTTGGTTCACATGCACTCCAACCACCTAGTGAGCACCTAGTCCATATAATTAAAGGAATACTTAACTTTTTGTTTTTTTAACAGCAGTTTTTGCTTTTCAGGGCCTTATTACAGGTGGAAAACATTTAAAGAACACTTTAAAACACCCTTTGGCATGCTAGGCAGTTTTAGAATGATAACTAAATATAAATTAAAAAAGGCTTTTGTATTTGGCATACTGTACATCGTGTTAAGATGGCAATTTCCTATTCAGGTATGATATATTACAATAAACATTTCATAAACGGTAAATTAGAACATTCAAGGCAGAAAAAATAACTTATTTCACAGATCCTCTGAAAGTCCGCCTTAGGGGTACCTATAAGTGGAATCTAAGAAAAAGTCTGGAATTCGCCTCTGATAATCCCCCTTAGGTTGGAAAAGTGGAATAAAAAAATAAAAAAATTCAGAAATCCCCACAGAGGTAGGTAATTTAAACATATGTTTTATGTTCTTTGAGTTTAAATAGACAGACATGTTGTTGTTGTTTATTTATGGCACTGATTTAAAGCGACAGTTGTTTAACTAAAATGAGTCAAAACAAACATTTAAATGAGTGATTAAAAAAAATAATTGGGCAGTAAAATGACTGAACTGGCAGTTACGTGTGGGCAGAATTGGTCGGTAAGAAATCTAACTTGGAAGTAGCACTCGCCGGCGGCTTCCTCGGCACCGCTCGCTTCGCTCGCTCGGCTTGCGCGCGGTTGGTCACAGTTCTAACCTAACCTAACCCATTTGGTCGGGGTGCCCATTAGTTACTGCGATCAATTCAGCTCGCGCGTGGTTCGTCACATTTACTTAATAGAATCTGTATCTAATCAATAAACATTATTTTTATTTACATTAAGAGCGTAGAAATTAAAATAAAAAACAGGAGGAAAAGTGGAATAATCCAAAATGAAAAGGAGGATTTCTGGATTTTTTTTACATGAGGGTTCAGTTTTCCTCCCTGAGGGGATTCTTTCAAGGGGGAATAATAGAATAAGCAGAAATAAATATACACGAAATAAGTCACTTATTAGATTGAGACTGGCCTTACGCTGTTAGCATCATTTTTCAAATCCATGCGTAGAGAAGATGAAAGCTGATATCTCAGATAACGATATAGGGTTTCACAGTTAGGTTAGGTAAGGTTAGATCCTTACCACCATAGGCGATTTAGAATAAAGACGATTTTTCGCCGTAGATAGACAGAATAATCTTTACTAACGGCCGAACCCAATAACTTATCTATCACCAGTTTTGACATACTGGAGATAGAAAAACCTATCTATCTATGGTTTTAACGACCTAATAATCTATAAGAGATTATGGAATCTTACCGGCCTGACATAATGACAGATAGATTGTCTACCATCAATAGCGATTTGTCTTTTACTGAAAATTGGTTATTGGGTGCGGCCGTAAGTACACCATAAAGCCGTCGTAAGTGGGTACCTACCCGTATTTTATTTCTTAACTCGTTCTCACCATTGCTTACAGGTATATTATGAGAACGATTTCTACCACAGCCACGGCACCGACTACCGCTACCTGTACAACATTCCTCAGATGTTATCATATGTGCTTCAGTACCAAGTTGTGATGATGTTGTGCACAAGCGTTTGTACCGAGGCCGGTTTCGGCATTTACCCCGCTAAGACGCTGCCATTGCCCGGCCATGGGCCCTCTACAAAATTAAGCTTGCTTGACCTCGTGTAAGTAACTTACCGAATCTTCTTTTACTTAATTATAAAACGCAACGTCACCCTGACTGCCTATCCGTGTGCGCTACACGATCGCCAACCGCGTCCCGACAGAGGTAACAATGGTAGTTTAGAACCGTGTAGATGGTGCTTTACGACTAAACATTGAAACAGCTCTACCAGTCGCCAACCAAGGTCACCTCTGTCGAGGATGCGGTTGGGGGCCGTATAGCAGGCGCAGATTTGGGCGGGCCGCACCGCATTGCCAAAATCCTCCACCCACTCTCGTACTTTTTGTACGAACCATGGCACACAACAGGCGGGCCATACCGCGCTTTTCTTTATTGAAGTGCGATACACTGGGCCCAATGCAGTTGTAACTTGCACTTCTGGGTTAAAAAAAAAACAAAACAGGATTTTTTTTTCTGGCTGGGTTTTAGTATTTTATACAGGGTGTTTGGTATAACGTTGAACATACGAAAATGGTGGTTAGTTGGGGTCATCTGCTACCCACTTGGCCCAAATTATTTGACCTTGGCCCCACCGTTTTTTTTTTTACTTTTTCTTAATTTTACAGAAAATTACCAGTTTTTTAACTTTAAATTCGAATATCTTTACTTGCGATGGGTAAAACAGGCAGGATGTTGTTTTGTATTAATGTCTTATAATAGCAGACTCTCATAAAATATTTGTTTGGTACAGATGTTAGTAAGAAAAAAGTTGAGTCTTTAAAGGTACAAAAAGATGTAAAAAAATACTTAGAGCATAACTTTGACTTGCATTAAAAAAAAAAACTAAAAGCAATCGAGAACTTAGGATAACATCAAAACATCTCTGCTGTATGAGCTTTCTAACGGTATGTAATTTACATTTACTAAAACAAAAACTCAGGACTTATTTGACAATTTTATCAAGTAGGAGGTTTTTGACGAAACAGAAAATTAAAATGTTTTGTGAAATTCTCTCTTCTTCCAGATTTCTGTGTATATTTTTCTAGCCAGCTCCCATCTTGTTCGGGCGTCTTCTCTCGTTTCGATGACGGTCAAACCTGACCTCCCTGTTAGAAAGTGTGCTGGCGTCAGACAGTCTAGGTCTTCCACATTTTCAGTCAGCGCACACAGAGGTCTGGAGTTTAGACAAGCTTCTAGTTTTGTTAAGATTGTGGTGAACTCCTCGAATGTTAACTTTTGCTCACCCACTACTCGTTTTAGATGGTGTTTCAAGCTTCTTACGGCTCGTTCCCACAATCCGCCCGCCGAGGGCCATGCGGGAGCGTTGAAATGCCACTGTATGAACATCACAGCGACTTCCTTCTGTAGTTGTTCGTTCCTGTAGGTGTTTTCTATTTCCCCGTATTGTTCAATGAGCAGTCGATTAGCGCCGACAAAGTTCGTGCCATTATCGCTGTACATATGCCGGGGGACGCCTCTCCTTGCTGCCATTCTGTTAAGGGCTGCCAAAAATGCCGAGCTTGTAAGATCAGAGACCAACTCAATGTGCACCGCCTTCGTTACCATGCAGACAAATATGGCTATGTAACCCTTAGTGGTTTTAGCCCCTCTTCCTTTATTCATCTTAACATCGACGAATCCCGTGTAGTCCACGCCTGTATGGTAGAATGGCGGAGCAGGGTTTGTTCTTGCGGTCGGCAGTTCGCCCATGATTTGTTGTTGTTTTATTGGACTGATTTTTCGGCACGTTACGCATTTTCTAACTTGCATTTTCGTGACTCGCACGTCACCGATAATCCAGTATTTTTGGCGAAGGTGTGACAAGGTGAGTCGCGGTCCGCCGTGAAATGTCATTTGGTGAGCTTGATCGATGAGCAAATGCGTTAGGTGGCTGTCGTGAGGGATGATCATCGGATGCTTCACCTCTTCCGTTAGCGTGGTGTTATTTAATCTTCCTCCGACTCTCAGCAAGCCTTCTTGATCAATGTAAGGATTGAGAGGCAGTAACTTGCTATTTGATGTCACTCTGCCGTGTTTACGTAAATTACTCATATCTGTTTCAAATACATTTTGTTGTGTTTGTTTCACAATTGCCTTAGTTGCACTGTTCAATTCTTGCAACGTAAGGTAATTCGGTAGTTGGCGATGTTTCGAGTCCAATGTCCGGCTTGTTAAGTTCAATGCTCTGTGTATCCATGCGACTATTCGAATGACATGATTAATAGAGCTATGTTTTTGCAATAATTGTTCAATAATGTTGATGGTTTCTGTGTTGGTTTGGACAGCATTGACTTGTTTCATTGCCGTTGTTTTCACCTCTTGGTCTGACGTATAGACCTGTTTGACTTGGGTTCTCGTTCCAAAGGATGATAGCCAAGTAGGACCTTGCCACCACAGTTTGTTTCCCTTTAATTGACCGGCGTACTGGCCTCTGCTTGCGGCGTCAGCGGGATTTTCATTTGACTTGACGTAATCCCAACACGAGCGCGATATTACCGTGTTGATTTTTTGTACTCGATTCTCTACATATGTTTTCCATCGTGCTGGGTCACCTTGTATCCAACCCAGGACCACCATAGAATCAGTCCAGCCATAGACTCGAATATCATGTTGATGTAAGGATTCCTTAACCTTTTGCATTAATTTGCATAGTAGGTGTGCTCCATTTAATTCCAGTTTAGGCAATGTTGTTACTTTTCGGTGTGGTACAATTTTAGACATTGCAGCGACAAGTGTAACGTCTGTTGATTTGTGAACTCGTGCGTAAATAACACACGCATAGGCATCCAGTGATGCGTCACTGAAGCCATGTAGTTCTATAGCTTGTCTTCCGTCACATCTGAGCCATCTTGGTACTTCACACAAGTTTATCGCCCTTATGTCCGCTTGTATTTTGCACCATTCTTTGTGTATGGTGTCAGGAACTTCATCGTCCCATTGTAATGTGACCTCCCACACTTTTTGGAATAATAACTTTAATTTTGTTGATAAGGGAGCCAGCCAGCCAAGTGGGTCAAACAATTTTGATATTTCAGCTAATAAGCTACGTTTTGTATGTTTCTTGCTGACGCTTGAAATCGAACATTGGAATGTAAATTTGTCTTCTGTCGAATTCCAGCATAGGCCCAATGTTTTTGATGTTTGATCCGTTTTGAAGTTGAAGACAGTGTTTTCATTGTTATGTTGAGTTGTTGCATTTTCCAAGAGTGCTGGTTCGTTTGATGACCATTTTCTAAGGTTGAACCCTCCACTCTTGAGTAATTGTTTTAGGTCCGAAATTAGCTTCTGTCCTTGCTCAATGGTATGCGATCCGTGAACGAGATCATCGACGTAAAATGACTCCTCCACGACCTTTGAAGCTTCCGGGAAATTTTGTCGCTCGTCCTCCGCCAGTTTGTGTAGTGTCATTATGGCCAGGAACGGCGCAGCTTTGGTGCCATACGTTACTGTAGCGAGCTGATATGAAAGTAGAGGTTGTTCCGGTGATTCTCGCCAGACAATCTGTTGTAGGCTTTGGTCACAGTGGGCCACTAATATTTGCCTGTACATCTTTTCAATATCAGCTGTGTAAGCATACTTGTATTGCCTCCACTGAATTAATGTTGTTTGTAAATCTTGTTGTAAGTTTGGGCCCTTGTACATGAGATCGTTTAAGCTCCAACCGGTGGTTGTTTTTGCGGATGCATTAAATACAACCCTGTACTTGGTTGTTGTTGACTTGGCGCGTTCGACGCCGTGGTGCGGCAAGTAGCAGTCGAGTGTCTTGTTACATGCTGATTGTTGCATATGACCTAAGTCAATGTACTCTGCTATAAATTCTTTATAGGCTTTTGCTAAGGTTTGTTGTTTTCCCAATCTTCGTTCTAACGTTTTAAATTGGGCAATGGCTATCTGTTTGGAAGAGCCCAGCTTGCATTCCCAGTCGTTTATCATTGGAAGTCTCACTTCGTATCTTCCATTTTCTAAACGTTGTGTGGTATTAGTGTAGTACTCAATACATTTCTGATCTTCCACTGAGAAATCGGCTCGGTCTTTGATATCTTCGGAATCCCAAAACTGTACCATATCCTCCAGATTATTCAATACCACGTTGCATTGTAATGTCGTAGTTTTGACGTGTCCACATAATAGCCAGCCTAAGTATGTTTGTTGTGCGATGGGCCGTGTGACGTCATCGCCCTTAATAATTCCTCCTAGCATGATCTGGGAGTAAACGTCTGCTCCAAATAGCAGAACTACTGGTCGGCTGCTATGGAATTCCGGATCCGCCAAGTTGATATCTTGTATTTGAGGCCATGATGGTTTTGTGAAAGTTTTGCTGGGCAGATTCTTGATTAAGTTTTTCATTATGTATACTGATTTTCTGAACGTGAAGTCGCTGAAGACAGAGCTGCATAAGATTGTTATCATGCCCTTGCAATTGCTTTCCTTTTCTCCAACTCCAAAGACCACTCCTTTACATTTCTGGCGTTTGATCCCAAGAAGTTGAGCTGCTCGTTCTGTTATCAGTGATATCTGAGACCCCTGATCTACAAGAGCTCGCATGTTGTACTGAGTTCCATCAGCTCCCTCTACCTTTACTATGGCGGTCGCTAATAGAATCTCCGAAGCTTCTTCATCATTTTGAGAGACATGAGATGATGAATTTGTTTGGGTTTGTTCATTGTTTTTTGATGCAGACTCATGTAATAACGTATTGTGCTTTTTTTTTTTTTTTTGTGGATGGGAAATCATCAAATGACTTCTCCCGCTCTGGGCGGAGCGGGAGGGCGTGTCAGACTTTTACTGACTAAAACCCACCCGTGTTCCTTCTGTTGCCTGTGCCGGGGCCACGGTAACTCTTTCGAACATCCCGCAACCCTAGCTGGCATCGGCCCTAGCGGACCCCGTCAATAGTGCTGACATCTCTTTGAGGCGCGCGTGGAACACGACGCGCCGTCGACTCGGGCTTGGTCCTTACCGGATGGCGAGCTACCCATTGCTCGCCGTCCGCAAGCCCGCGCCTACGGTGGCCGGGAATCAGCTGCTAATTCCCGACGCCCAGGGCGTCTCCTGCGGCGACTAGGGGCGTGAGGGTGCAAAGCTTGCCTCTCCCTCACGCGTCCCGCCTCCTCCTTCACGAGCATTACTGCTTCGCAGAAGGAGGTAATGGCTTCCCATGCACTCTCGCTCCGTACCATGGCCTGGACCAGGGCCGGACGCGAGAGATCGCCGCCGCCGATCGCTTCCGCGAGGACACGGCGGTGCTCCGCCCAAGCCGGGCAGACCTCCACCGTATGCTCCACCGTGTCCTCCGGGCGATCCACACAGTGGTGACACCCGGGCGTTTCCTCCCGCCTTATCCGGAACAGGTACCTCCCGAAGCACCCGTGTCCGGTGAGGACCTGCGTCAGGCGGAAGGTGAGGACGCCGTGGCGCCTCTCCAGCCACTCCTCAAAGAGGGGACTTATCGCCGCAATTGTGGCGTGCCCAAACGTATTGTGCTTAGTTTTGCATTTGCGACATCGGTTGTTTGAAGTACATTTTTTGCCTTTATGGCTGTACAGGCAGTTAATGCAGACTTGCAATTTGTTAATTGTGTTTAGTTTTTCGTCGTTCAACATTTCTAAAAACTTTGCACAAAAATAGAGGCCATGCTCGTCGTTGCAAAGTGGACAAGTAAAAGTTGACGCATGGTACGATTTCGTAACCTTGTTGTTACTAACCGCTCGATTCTTGTTGCTATGATAGCTGTGTTTCTTGTTATAGGATGCTTCTTGATTCTGATTTGTTGCAGAACTTGTCTTCTGATAGTTGTCTTGTTTACGCTGCGACGATTCCATTGAAGTAAACTTCGCCTCAAGGTAGTCTAAGAAATCCTTTAGTACAGGTAATTCTCGCGAGTTCTTCAGTGATTCAATGTAATCTGAATATGTCTCAGCGTCCAGCTTTTGTGCCAAAATGTTCACTAGTAGCGGATCCCAGGTTCTGACATCCACTTCTAAATTCTTGATAGCGTGCAAACATTCTATTGTGACGTTATGTATTTTCTTGATTGGTGCTAATGACTGTTGTTGCATAGCAGGCAGATTGAAGAGCATGTTGATATGCGATGTAAATATAAGTTTTTTGTTGTTGTAGCGATTGTTGAGAATGTCCCAACACACTAGATAGTTGTCCGAGCTTATTTGTAAGTGTTGTATCAACCTTTCAGCTTCTCCTTGGACCTTGCTTTTCAAAAATTGCATTTTCTGCGCATTTGACAAGGATGTATTGTTATGGATGGCTTCCGTGAAAAGGTCTTTGAATGGTATCCACTGATTGTACTTTCCGTGAAATACTGGTATCTCCAACTTTGGTGTTGTTTTTTCTCGATAAGCTCCGGACCACATCTTGGTGTTTAATGCCTTCTTCAGATCGATATATTGGTTCTCGAATCTTGTATAGCGCTCTTCATATACTGCGTTCTTGTCCCCGTTGAGTTCGCACTCGATTTCCCAATGGAGACTGTCAATAGCAGACCAACGCGCTTGTAACGTTTGCAACGCATCCTGGAATTCCCATTTTTCTGTGATAAATTCCACTTGAATGTTGGCGACAGCTCTCATGAAGGCCTTGAAGTTGGCCGATTGTTTGCGTAAGAGGTCGTCCAGTTTACTGTTGGACCCCGTGTCCCTCTTGTTTGGGATTTGTTGTGACCGAGGAGGCGATTGATCCCTGCTGTTGCTCTCATTTGTGTTATTGGTTTCTTCCTCCTCCTCGCTGTCTTGTTGCTTTTGTAGTTTCTTGTTCAATGTACCTGTTTGATCTTGTTCAGAGGTACTTTCGAACGGTGTTGGTGGCACCGCTGGTCCCCCTATGGACCGTTTGTGCGTCGACAGTTGCTGATTTTGTTGGAGAATTAACTCCTTGACTTCGTTATAACACTTCAATGCTGTGTTGTATAAATCGCTTGTAAAGTAAGGATGACCCGCACTTACTTCTGTAGACAGACGATCATGGTTGAACTGGAATTCACTCCATAATTTTTCCAGCATTTGCATACGCCGTTTAAAGTAGTCCGAGTTCTTTCTGTCCCAGCCATCCTTCTTGATGTTGATGCCGATTTTCTTGATGTTTTCATAAAGTTCGCGCTGATTCTCGTGTTTGCTGATGACGTCATGTTGCCAAACTTTCCGACGAACTGACGAACTTTTGTTTTGAGAAGTAGGCTGTTGCTCCACACTCCTGGTTCTTGGTATTGTGCAACCTTTTTCTTCTACGATATGCGCCTTCTCAATTGGTACTGGGGCGACTCGCTTGTGAGAGACTAGTTCAACCGATTCGCGACCGTAAAAGATATAAATCACACAACACTAAATTGCTCGAAGGACCAAATGTTGGGGTGTAATGCCCAACAGTGAAAATGTTATGTACTTGTTATGTAAACTTGTTAGGTATGTTATGTTATGTAAATGAGTAGACGAACGATTCCCTTGATGGATTTATTGCTACTAAATATAATTACAGAATTGTTACACTTAAATGTTATGTTAGAGGAATGCACAGCTAAACAATATTGGTGATTGTGCATAAATAAGTGTGGCGTACAAACTATCACAAAGGTCAATGTACAGCGTAGCTCGTACAAGGGGAGAGATGCTGCTGCGGACGACAACCGTTGAAATAAGACGCAGATGTCGTGCGTGCATTGAAAATGGAGGGCGTCAATTTGAGCAATTACTTAATTGAATAAATTCATTTAAATGTAATTTAATTGTTTTATTACCCACTGACATTTAGGTAACAGAAAAAGGCCCTTTGAATGGGTAATTTAAGTAATCCCCTCATTTAAATTGATTGCTACATTTTTTGACAACTTTACAGTTTTAAATTTCACAAAACATTTTAATTTTCTGTTTCGTCAAAAACCTCCTACTTGATAACATTGTCAAAGAAGTCCTGAATTTTTGTAAATTAGTAAATGCAAATTACATACCGTTAGAAAGCTCATACAGCAGAGATATTTTGATGTAATCCTAAGTTCTCGATCGCTTTTAATTTTTTTTTTAATGCAAGTCAAAGTTATGCTCTAAGTATTTTTTACATCTTTTTGCACCTTTAAAGACTCTAAACTTTTTATCCTACTAACATCTGTACCAAACAAATATTTTATGAGAGTCTGCTATTATTAGACATTAATACAAAACAACATCCTGCCTGTTTTACCCATCGCAAGTAAAGATATTCGAATTTAAAGTTAAAAAACTGGTAATTTTCTGTAAAATTAAGAAAAAGTAAAAAAAAAACGGTGGGGCCAAGGTCAAATAATTTGGGCCAAGTGGGTAGCAGATGACCCCAACTAACCACAATTTTCGTATGTTCAACGTTCTACCAAACACCCTGTATAAGTATTAATGCGATCTGAGCCGTGGGCACAGCCTAGCTACTATTAAGGCTCTCGCAGACAGGCGCGACGCGACACCGGTAGAATAAGTTCCGCGAAGTTTTCATAGAAATTGTTCTACCAAAGTCACGTCGCGCCTTTATGATAAAATTGTTTGGAATATTTTCGAGCAACCGTAATACCTCTAAGTACATAGGTAGGTAATCTAGCTTGAAGAATGAACAAGTTAGTCGCAATGGGCAGCCAAAAGACCGATGGCTGTTGGACGATGCGATGCAGAGGGCCTTAGGTGGACATACTTACGATGTGACATGTGGCTGGACCAGAAAAACACAAATTTTCGATCTTTATTTGTACATTAACATGTTTTTGTAAATTTTAAGGATATATTCTACTATATCTTAAATTCATTTACTGACTGGCAACGCTACAAAGCACAGCCTCAACCGCTGGCTCTAAAACAATGAAAGTTTACACAAATTTCCTTTTATAACGAAGGTGAGCACTAGAAAGGATTTTTGAAAATTCATCCCTTAAGGGGGAAGCACTAAGGTAGCCGCGAATTTCAAATTTTCTTACGATTTTTGCAATTTGCAGCTGTGTCTAGGTGTATGTTGATTAAAGTATGATACGCGACCATAACAAATATGTATTTACAGAATTATACTAATAGAATCAGTAATAAAATTCCTTAAGTTAGTATAATCCTGAAATGTTAAGATTTCATGAAATAGTCATTTAATAGAATTAATTACTTGGTCTTAGAGAGTTGTATTTATGACTTTAATGATTATAATTCTGTAAATACAATTTTTTTCGGTCGCGCATCATATTTTAATCAATATACAACCTAATACTGACCTGCAAATTGCAAAAATCGTAAGAAAATTTGAATTTCGCGGGCTAGCCTGGCGCTTTCACTTCTAATTTAATCTTCGAAACGTCTGGACCGATTTTGACAGGACTTTTACTAGCTAATAGCTGATGTTATAAGGAGTAACTTACTTTTATTTTTAAAAAAGAATAAGGGTTCACGCAAAAAAATTAAAACCCATGAAATTGTGAACAAAATCCGATTCAAATAGGGAAGTATTGACATCCACGCGGGCGAAGCCGCGGGCAACAGCTAGTCGACAATAAATGCACACGACACGTGCACACACTGTATACAACATTCTAAACACAATCTTGAGATGGCCGTCTGCAAATATTATTTATGAGCCTTGGATAATACGTAACGCGCTATTATTACTAACTACGATATCTTGATTGTGTTACTATAATATCTACTGTACCTAGGTATTTACAAAAGAGATTAGTGGAGTTAGTGACGATCGAGATATTTCAACATAAGCGATTTAGATCCTAGCCCTCCTAAAAGCAATCATATTACTGTAATAAATTATCTAAACTTTAAAACATTCAAGTGCAGCAACGGAAGAGGTGGCGTTAGAACAAGAATACAATTTCGCCATGTTAAGATCTTTCGAAAACGAAAAGCTGCTGAAGGGGCCAAGAATGAGAGATACCTTGAAGGGCTGGGACATGTCCATTCGCTACTGGTTCTGGGCACACATATATAAAGAGCTGGTCGAATCGAATAAGGAAGTAAGGTCTGTGTTCGCTAAGTAGGTATCAACATGTTTAATGCCAGGTTTTCACGAGGCTAGTTTTTGAAGCTAGGATAGCAAGCAAGTAGTATATACAGAAGACTTAGCACTTGCTAGAGCTGTTTACACGATGGTAGGAAATTTTAAGCCAGAAGAAGCATTGCAGTGCGTAGAGTAAAATGATCCGATTGGATACTAGCTTTGCCGGTCACACGAGGCTAGTACAAAAGCCAGGTTAATAAAATCGGTGGTGGAGGTGCTACTAGCTCAAAAATAGAACCCCCATCCTATTAAACTATCACACTAGCTTACTAGCCTAAAAATAAGGGTAGTTCTGTATACCTACACTTATAGTCCAGAGAGAGTGATTAGCTTTCTAGCTTGTTAGCACAATCTTGATATCCTAGCTTGAAAAACTAGCCTCATGTAACACGAGGATAATGGCGGCTTGTCTGTTTTGAGAAAGTGATCCGCAATGATCTGCTGCAAATAATTATAACGGACGATATTTGATAACGGATGGTTTGAAGCCACCCTGGGACAGTTTGTAAGGAGACCCTATACAGGCCTACTTCACTATAGCCACAATTCTATAATGTATCTCAATCCCAATCTTGATCCGCAGTCTTTGACGGCTGCTTGTGATTCGCCCTCTCAAAGACTCAGATTGACAAACTCGGCCGTTGATTGTTTACAGAGAAGGATCGGGATCAAGATTGGGATTGAGATATAGAGAGCGGCTGTATGTCAATCCTTAATCCTAGGTAATAAATACCTATACCTACCTAAGAGATATTTTACATAGGAAAACGAATAAGTACTTAGGAAGGTCCCAAACATTGAAGCCCCGCACTTTCTCATGGTGATAACTTTTCAGAAGCGCGCTATCGTTCCTGGCGTGGTCACTGTGGTGCGGTCCCACTATTCAACAACTGGTGATGTCTAGCACGATGTGGGTCCATCTCCAACTAGAACACGAATATGCCGAATTGTATAGCACTCATTCATCGGTAGGTTGAACATTTTTTGTATAGTTTTACGAGTGATTTGCTTGAGGGGAACGGCAGCACGCGATGGTCGCCCAACCGGCGGGCGGTGCAGCGGTGGTGTTGGGGTATCTAAACCAGCGGCACTGTATATAGAAATATCTTATTGATTCGATAAACTATAGTTCCAGCGGTACTACCTACATCAGCATTGCGGCTCGTACAACACAGTCATTAAGAACACAAAGGGGCGCAAAACGTCATCGAGCGGCGAAAATTTCAGATGTATGCTATCTATACAAACTAGCACTTTGCCCGCGACTTCGTCCGCCTGGATTTCGTACTTTCCACTAAAAAATTTAACGCTACCTCCACCCCCTTTGAAAAGTAATATTTACGATCTTTATCATTTATTTAGTTAGAGAGTTTGACATAAAATAAAACTTACCTATTATTTTTTCATCAATATCCGGAATCCATCTTGAGTCAAGCACCTGTCTTTCAGCCTGTTGTCAGCATTTCCTTTGCCTCTCCGCTAGTGGCGCCCTCTATACTTACCGTTGGTACTAAGTATTTAAAGCGCGCATCGGGTGATCGCCCGATTTACCGTCATTATGGAACTCATGATGCACCAGGTAGACCTTACCTGGATTCCGGATATTGATGAAAAAATAATAGGTACTTAAGTTTTATTTTATGTAAAACTCTCTATTATTTGTTTTGTATCAATATCCGGAATCCATCTCGAGTGATTTGTTTGTTATCACTTGGTGCGCTAAACCCAGACGCTATAATGTGTAGGTACTAAGATGTAAAAATATTGGGTTGATAAAAAATAATACCGATAATTATGTAATTGTGTTACAATAATTAGTCAAGTATGACATACTGCTTGCAGCTACACTAACAAAATAAATAACTAACGAAAAAATATTGGTACTCTCAATAAAAGGGACAAAATAATTAGATAAATATATAGAATTATTGGGAATATTCGCATCATTTTGATTTAATAACCCTTTGATAATAATTTTGGAATGTATTAATCTTATGGCTATTGATGCCGGAGTTTCTCAGGGGTCTGTTCTCTCTGCAACTCTTTTCCTGCTGCACATCAATGACCTACTTCAACCTGGTATTGTTGGGTACGCAGATGACAGTACAGTTTCAGAGAGACACTTGTCCAGCGCAAAAACCAGTGGGGCCGAAGTTCGTTCCTTAAGAGAGGCCATGGTAGAGCGGACAGATTTGACCTTAAGCCTTGTCTCCCAGTGGGTAGATGATAATCTGGTCGCTTTTAACGCCACCAAAACACAGATGTGTCTTTTTACCGCTGAAAAGAGTCGTTTCGATCAAACTCCTACTTTTCGGGGTACATCTGTTCCTGTAACTGATCGGCTCCAGCTCCTAGGCATGGAGTTAACATCATGTCTCAACTTCGGTGCCACCATCGAGTACAAAGCCCAAACTGCGGCCAAGAAACTGGGTATCCTAAATAAGGTGAAGCGATACTTTACGCCTGGACAGCTTTTAATTCTTTACAAAGCGCAAGTCCGATCCTGCATGGAGTATTGCAGCCATCTTTGGGATGGCTCAGCTAAATAATAATAATAATCGTTTATTTATAAAAAGGGGCACATTTACAAAAAAATATATATATCGAACAGTTATAATAGAGCACAGTTCCTTTTTGCCTGAACTAGGTTGAACCTGTGTTTCAGGCTACAAGGTGCATCAATACCTACTTAAAAACAAATAAATTAACATCAAGTGAATAGTAAAGTACTAAAATTAAAACATACATTAACAAAAACAGCGTGCTTGCAGTTTACTTGCAAACAACAAGTAGATCCTCTGTCTGTTCATAAGACAGAGGTTGTAAAAAGGTAATTACAGATTTTTTACAGCTAAAATAATTGTGCTTATATATACTTAGTTTTCTATTTAATCTATTGTACAGAAATGGACCTAAGAATAAAGAATCTTTCCACAAAGGCATGTTTGGAGGTAACATTAGAAATGCACACTATATCATTCCGTCTCTTGTTAGTATTGTCAGCATTGTACGTGAGCATGGTGTGCTGTTTTAATATTAAACGAGTAATGAAAAGCTGACGCACATTCAGCACGTTGCAGGATTTATATAGCTGATCTGTGGGAAAGAAAAAGGGATGGAAGTGTGATACCTTTAAAATTGCTCTTGAGCTCTTTCAAGAGGAAGCAAGATTGTTTTTGATGCGCCACCCCATGAGGTGATACAGTAATTAATTACAGACTGACAAAGGGCGAAATAAACCTGTGTGATTAATTTAGGATCTGCAAAATTTCGTATTTTTTTAAATACGTATATTAATTTGCGCACTCTTTTAACCAGACTTTCACTATGATGCCGAAAAGAGAGAGTGTCGTCAATTATAACCCCGAGGTATTTGATAGTACAGGTTTTAAGGATATGAGGACAATTGCAATCGTTAACTGACAGGTTAGCACATTGATGAGCACATATATTGAAGTTAGTAGTGTTAAGTTGCGACTTGCGCATGGAGAAATGCATATATTTGGTCTTGTCAGCATTTAATGTTAGTAAATTGCTTTGGAGCCAATCAGTGATAGTATTAAAACCGATTTGAGCGTTTTTATATAATTCGCTACTATATTTAGCTGAAAAAATTAGTGCCGTGTCATCAGCATAATTATGATATGATTTTGCCGTGCTTGATATTAAGGTTACACAAGTCGTTAATATAAACCAGGAATAGGGTGCGGCCCAAAATACTCCCCTGGGGGACACCAAATCCAGTATTTTTCTGCTCATCGCTCGTAAACTCGTCAATCTGAACACATTGGGATCGGTCGTCTAAGTAGTCAGCAAGTAATGTCAGCGTCGTTCCCCTTATTCATAGGCCATAGGGCCTCTAATTTTCTAAGTAGCACAGAAACAGAAACGGTGTCAAAGGCTTTCGCTAAATCAAGGAAGACTCCTAGGACCTGGTTCCCTTTGTCTAGCTCTTCTGAGACATAATCGGTCAGGCTATGCACCGCATCAGCTGTGGATAATTTGGCTCTGAAGCCAAATTGCGCAGGTGACAAGAGTTTGTTTTTTTCTAGGTAGTTAACCAGCCTATTGTTTATGATTTTCTCAAGTATTTTCGAGATTGAGGGGAGTAATGATATTGGCCTATAGTTATTAACCAAGTCCTTGTCTTCAGATTTATATATAGGGATAACAATTGCCTTTTTTAGACATTTGGGGAAAATTCCTTTGGAAAGACAGACTCGAAAGATATGCGTCAAGGGAGGTACCAATATATGCTTAAATAGTTTAAGGATCTTGTTGCTTATATTATCCCATCCAACTGCACAACCGTCTTTAACCCTTAAATTGGCAAGATTGAAAATATGTTAAAAACCATTTTTTTCTGATTATTATTAATTCATTAGCTTTCCTGAACTATAGAAAAAATACTTAAAAAAAAATTAAATTATTAGTTTTCGAGAAAATGCACGGGTCCCACAAAACCCGATGCCAATAACTCGGTAAAGAATTAATGCTTCGTTACGGGTACTGAGGTATACGTTGCCGAATAATAAAAGATAGAAGTCAATACAAAAATAAGATATTTATTATATAAAAAACATTACTTATTGTGGAATAAACGGAAACAATTCCGACAGTTCTTTTCCCCTACCACAAAACACAGGCTTACATTACATTTAGTGCAATGCACCCTAGTTTTACCTTCCTTGCAATAGCGACAACGTGCCTTTTTCTCTTGAATATCAGGAAAATGTCCTAGGTTGTCGAAACGAACACTGTCGACAGGTCGATTGGTTACCGGCTTCGGCTTTTGTATTTTTCTTACATTAGCAATATCAACTAAATCTCCTGGTTGTTCAATTATCCTGCCTGAAGCACGTAAACTTTCATAAACATCGTATCGAAAATCTTTCAACGATATCTTAGGTCTATTGTCTCTTCTGTACAGCAACCATGCGTTATTTATACACATGTCTAATAATTGTGCAAAAATGCCTAGGTACCATCTACGACTTTTCAATGGAGTGCGATATAATGAAATCAGCATATCTGCCAAGTCGACACCGCCCATATACTTATTATATTCTTTCACCACCTGAGGACATGCTACATCTACCTTACTTTTACTTTCTTTCGAGTATCTTTTAATCTTTTCGATTGGATAGGAATCTATATATGAACTAATAAAAGTTACTACTTTATTATCACTCCATTTTACGACTGCAAGTTTATTTTTATTGCAAACTAATTGTGCACTGTATCCTCTAGGTTTCTTTTTCATTTGTAACTCTTTCGGTAATAAATGTTGGCACCCTCTTAAACGATTAGACCTTATGGTTCCTAGGCTAAATATTCCGTACTGATGGCGCAAAATATATTAGTTCTGGCGATGTGAAGTAATTGTCCGCATATACACAGCAGGGCTTTTTTTTAATGGTCTGGCATAACGCTATGACTATCTGTGCTCCAAAACCAAGTCCAAACTCCGTATCAGAGAAAGTATATCCACGAAACGTATTTTCGCCACCATACATAACAAAATCATATATTAGCCCTGATACACCAGCGCGAACAAAATTTTTAAATCCCCATTTCTTGGGCTTGTTTTGAATGTATTGTTTCCTACTACCGGCCTTTCGACCTTTATAAGGAATCATCATTTCATCAATAGAGTATTGACCTTCCTCTTCTAGTTTTAAGAAATTTTGGCGAACTTTTTCCATTACTGGACGAATCTTAAAATATCTATCCGAACTGTCATCGTGAATGTTATCAACAAAATGGATGTGGCGTCGAATCTGCTCATATCTTTTCAAGCTCATGATATCTGCTACTGGAGCGTAACGAGTTCTCTTCGCCCAATAATCAATATAGGCAGGCATTTTGACGATACCCATTAGAACCTCTATTGCCAAGAAGCTCTTTATATCATCTTCAGTTACTTGTATAGATTTCCCAGTCTTCTGTACGGAATATAGGTTAGTATTTTGAGTGATATCTGTAATTATATCCGGTGAGAAAAAATTATAAAAATAATCCAATACTGTATCTAATTGCGTTTTGTGGAGTTGGTATAAATCTTCATCTACTAATGCTCTGTGTCGGAATGCAGTTTTTGTCCAATTATAATTGAGAACTAACTTCTTTTTTTTTAACTTTTTTGCTATTATTTTTGGGGCTTGCTTACGTTTACGCCTGGTTAGTGGTGTAGCGGGCGCAGGAGAATGTAAACTCGGAACTGATGGTGTTGGCAGCGACTGTATAGAGTTCAACGTAGGAATAGCTTCATAATTATTTGTTGAAGGGGACGGAAAAACTTCTTCAAATGTAGGTGTTAACCGCACATTTTCGTTATTGATGACATTTGCAGTCACATTATCATCTTCGTCACTGTTCAAAATGTTTAGATTTTCATACGATGAATCTAATGAAGGTGGATCGGAACTTATAATAGGCGAAGAAACAGGATTAAAACGCTGTTCGCTGTCAGAATCACCATTTTCATCATCAGAACTAGCATTTTCGACGGGAACTAAGGCCAAAATTTTTTGCGTTCGGGTTAATTTCAAGCACTGAAGCAAATAAAAAAAAGACATGCTGTATGCAACCACACCACATAACATAATCAAAAATAAAATACAAAATTTAAAAGAAAATGGCATTAATGCATATGCTTAATAAATTGGCAATGTATCCCGAGGTACCCGTTACTTCTAATCGGTCACTTGCGTTAGACTTGGCAACGGGAACCACGGGGTACATACAAACTTCCGACACCATAATATTATAATTTTGAGCGAAAATGCAGAAAATAATATAGCAATCTATTATTTAACATTTCTACTCTTTATTACACCATAAATTACCAGTAGGCTAATGCAAAATTTAAAAGAAATACATTATAAACTTACCCGAGTCGGCGCGACGTATTGCCGCCGTGAAGCCATTTTGACTTTGACGGGTAAAAAACGGTGTTGTCAACTCAAATTATTTTTTCTACTAATTGTAAATAAATAAAAAATAACTCTAAAACATAATAAATTACTTTTGTTAAAAAATAACGTCTGTACTAGATTTTGAAACCAACGTATCCTGTGGGTGCCGCTATCGATTTAAGGGTTAAGACCAGAAATGATTCGGGATACTTCGTCTTCGTCAGTGTCCAGCATCGCGAATGACTTCAGGTTAGAGCAGCTGTAAAATTTTTGGAAAGATGGTTGGGCGCAAAGTTTCGGAGTCTGTTCTGCCAAAATTTTCCCAACATTGACAAAAAAGTTATTTACTTTGTTAGCAGATAAAAGTGGTGAAGGGTTAGTAAGCAGTAATCTCGAATTTGATTCACGCTGTTTAGTCATGTAGGTGACGTTTTTAATATGCTTCCAAATTTGTTTGCTATTGTTACCTGCTTTATTTAATTCGTGTTTATCATAATCATTTTTAAGCTTCTTTAAGATTGTTGCAAAAATTTCTGTTCCTTTTATAGGTGCCTAGAATGACTAAATTATCAGGGTATTTCTTGGTTCTCTGATGTAGTCTATCTCTGTGTCTAATACAGCGGATTAGTCCAGGAGTAATCCAAGGTTTAATATTACGAAGACGATTTTTTACCGCACAGCTGTCGAATTATGCAATATTGCTTGTTGGACATGTTTTATTAGGTACGATAAAGCCGAGCAAGCGTCAGTAGTATTATAAACTACGTTATAATCAATGTTGCGCAAATCATATTCGAGTTTATTTATGTTTAATTTAGTCTTTGTCTGGAGTCGATTTTGCTTAGGCAGCGTTAAATTTACGGCTAGTGTGACGGAATAATGGTCGGTTATTGTTGAGTTGGTAACTAGCGCAATATATGAAAAGCTGGTTTTAATCATCATATGGTCGAGGCAAGAACCGCTGTGATGAGTAGGTAATGTGTGAGCAGGCAAAAAACCATGGTATGAACAGATGTTAAGGTAATCATGAGTCCCTGTATCGCAGTTTTCTGAGCCAATGTTAATGTTAATATCGCCTGTCAATATTATATTCTTAAATGGGCCAAGGGCTTGAAAGATCTGGTTTAGGGAACTGTGGAAAGAGGTTAAGTTTCTAGTGGAAGGGGATCTATACAAAGCAATTATCGCTGTGGATGTACCAATTTTGATGATAAGGCAGTTACTAATACAGTCTTGTAGGTCAGGTTCTTCGACTTTGACCCTTAACGATTCCTTAGCAAAGACAACAACACCATCATTTTGATTATGGTTAATTTTAGTGTACAATAAGTTGTACCCTGGTATTACCGGGAGATTATCGTGGCGCTTTGATAGCCAGCACTCTGTTAGAACCATTATGTCACAATTATAGTTAAGTCTATGAAGAAAAATGTTAAAACTATCTATGTTCTTATAAACACTACGTATGTTTTGGGTTAGTATGGTTAGTGACTTTTGATATTGGGAAAGATATTGTTTGCAGTCCTCGACCTCGCATGACTTTGACTCAGCTTAAAACGAGTTGTCTATGTCAGTAATTAAATTAATATCCATTCTATTTAAAATTAATAACAATAAAAAAAAATAGATTACGTCTATGATTTAAAACAATTATGTGGCGCTCTTAGGCGCCTTCATAGTCAATTGAGTTTATGTACCTGTATTCGGCAGCTTGTTTAGCCGGACAAATGGCATCTCCCGTCTTGTGATTGGCTTGTTTTTTAAAGCGCATACAGGTGGCACACTATGGATTATCAGCTTTTTTTGCGCAGTCTTGACTAGAGTGTCCTTCTTCTCCGCAATGGGCACAAGCCGGGACAGCGACCTTACACGTAAATACCAACTTGCCGCGCTTGACTCGGTGCAACGCAGAGCTAAGAGGCTCATTGGCGACGTAAGACTGGTGGATGCCAAGCTTCACAGCTGGGCTCATCACCGCAAGGTTGCCTGCTTGTCGGTCTTCTACAGATTATACTTCGGTGAGTGTGCTCAAGAACACCACTACCTCATTCCGCCGGCCCCTTTCTACCATCAGACATCTAGACGCACTGCAGGTTACCATCCCTACCACGCAGAGCTAAGAGGCTCATTGGCGACGTAAGACTGGTGGATGCCAAGCTTCACAGCTGGGTTCATCACCGCAAGGTTGCCTGCTTGTCAGTCTTCTACAGATTATACTTCGGTGAGTGTGCTCAAGAACTCCACTACCTCATTCCGTCGGCCCCTTTCTACCATCGGACATCTAGACGCACTGCAGGTTACCATCCCTACCTAGTTGCTATTCCACCAATTCGCACTAAGCGTTTCCAAATGTCTTTTGTGATGCCCACAGCAAAGGAGTGGACTCTCTGCCTGCGTCTGTGTTTCCGAACGCATACAACCCCGATCTCTTCAAAGTGAGAGTGAACAGGCTTCTTCTGGGTAAGCTCGTTCCATCGTCGACTTTGTCTCTGTCATCTCTGACCTAGACTAGAGTCAAGAGCAAACCTATCTCAAATAATAAAAAAAAAAACAAGATTGGATAGCCGATCAAGATCTGAGCCAAGCATATTTTCACGTGGTCATCGCACACTTGTTGCCGTTCACCCAAAAAGTTTGCCTCGATAACCAATTGGGTGGCGGAATTCCTGGTGCATCGAGTACTTGGGCGATTTCCTTCTGGCAAACTAGTCAAACTCGCAGTTGGAAGACGACATCGCATTTACGATAAAGAACCTGCTTTTACTGGGCTGGACAATCAACTTTGAAAAGTCTGTACTGGCTCCTACACAATGCCTCGAGTTGCTCGGCATAACATGGGACACAAAACGCAACGCGAAGTCCCTGTCGGAGCCGGCTTAACACTATGCAAAGCACTTCACCAACAACTTCAGAGAAGCAAGTGCTCCTTCAAAAATAAGGTCGGAATGTTGATGTTGGTCGGTTGTTGTTGCAAAAAATTTGGAACACGGAAGTGACTGAATACTTGAAATGGTTTGACTACTACAAACTGGTTCAGTTGCTTCAGATTGAAGATAGGATGAAAGGTCTTATCTTCAGTACAGCCACATTTTAACAAAACTCCCTCGACCCGTAGCGTTGCATCGCCCGCCCGCGCTATTACTTCGTTTTAGTTTAGTATTCTTTCCGACTTTCTTCTTTTTGCTAGGCTCCTAAGGGTCGTAGCGTGATGTTAAATAGCCTATAACTATCTTCGAGAATTGGGCTAATGTAAAAAGAATTTTTCAAATCCGACTTTTTGTTCATAATTTCAAGGGTTTTCATTTTTTTGCGCGGAACCCTAATTATTTTTCTAAAACAAAAGTATAGTTACCCGCCGTAACATCAGCTATCTACCAGTCAAAATTCAGTCAAAATCGGTTCAGCCGTTTCGGAGATTAGCCGGAACAAACAGACAGACAGACAAAAATGTTAAAAATTGCTTTTTTGTTATAAGAACCGTTTATACTTTCTTATGCATTTAGTATAAAGTTGTTATTTTGGCATTACAAACAGACACTTCAATTTTATTTATTTGTATAGAGTACAGACGACTCACAATCATGTACCTATTGTTGAGAATAATCACCATCTGCCTAGCCTTTTCTCAAATATGTTCGGGTCGGCTTCCAGTCTAACCGGATGCATTTGAATACCAGTATTTTACATGGAGCGGCTGCCTATCTGACATCCACAACCCAGTCACTGGGTAATACGATACCCCTTGGTAAGAATGGTTGTCATACTTCAGGCTTCTGACGACCCGTAAGCAGGGACCAACGGCTTAACGTGCTTTCCGAGGCACGGAGGGGTCTTGGTATGTAAAGATGGTCCATCCACAAACCAACCGCAGCAAGCGTAGCTTAACCTGATCCATCGACCCATCCGGCTGTTCTTACTTAGCCACAAGCCCCCCATGTATTGTTGAGAATATATCTAAGATTGTTTGTACAATGTAAAATGTTATCTATGTACATTACAGCGGCGCGCGGCGTTACAAACTTACCTACACTTGTTTAATTCTAGTGCTTACGGTTCAGAGATAGCGTTTATGTAGTTGGTAACGACTCACGCACTACAAAACTGACATTAGGTTAAACAAATATGAACTATTATTACACTATTTATTTTTCAACCCGGCCAAAAAGATTGGCCTTTTTTGGCCGGGTTGAACGCACTGCGCGCGCGAGCCGATGCGCAGAATGCAAAATTTAAGGTATCATTTGGGAGATGGAGGAGAGAGAGTACCATGCGCAAGATGGCGGTCGCGCTCGCTTCAGCCCGGCCAAAAATATTGGGGACTACTGTACCTACTCATGTTCATTTAGAAGTGTCTTTTTGGAAGCCCCATGGACTGTGCTGTGCTTGTACCTCACATATTATTTCAGATGAAACTACCGTGGGACATCGGATTCTCGATCATGCGCCTATTCTGCCTAACCTACCTCACACCCTGCCTTATTCTGAAAGACAAAGCTGTCGTACTTCGCTACTACAACTCCATATACTGGGTGTACCATATGGTTTTAATCATTTTAACCTTAGGCGCCGTGGGTCTCCAGAAACAACGAATCATGTCTAGAAGAGCTGCTGCTTAAGAATCGTAGAAATCATAGACCGTGTGTTATCTTATTTTAATATATTTTTGAAAGTCACTGTTGTTTTTCATTTTGTCATTTTTATATAGGGACTTGGTAGTTGAAAATTGTGACTACGTTGCCCGTCTAGAAGTGAATTTCCAAACGGTATTATTGAAAATTAATTTGTCCTTCCTTACTGTCCGACCTATAATAAAAAAATGCTACATAAAACAATAATTCACAATCAATAACATTTATTACATAAGTAATAATACACTTTAATATTTATGTATAAAACATACAATAAAAAGCACATATTGCATGACAAGGCAAATAACTTAAGTCGCGAGTTGTGCTTAGTCAACAAAAACAAATGATAATAATTATTATGTGTTATCAGTATCACAGACACCAATTTAAATCTAAAACTTATTTTACTATGGAAGACATTCGACTTTGGTCAAAATCTATTTAATATCGATATTGAATTTTTATAATTTAAATCTTACAGATTACAGAAATAAATAATTTTCAATACATACATAATTCTATGTAAATATTATGGTCACTCATAATTTTAACAGCATTAATAAACATTTACTTGATATCATTTAACATTATTTATTGTCTTTTAAGTAGGTACACGCGCACATTGAATAAAATACATTTGTATTTATGCTATATTCTTAAATTATTAACATAAATATAGGCATCCTTTTTAGTTTTTTTTTAAATTTTATTTATTTTTATTCATCCTAATATTTTTTTTTCAATAATTTATGTCTTCTTTACCTCTAGTGCAGGAATGGTTATTTTTGGGTCCTCAATAATATTTTTATTCTGAATGAGTCTGAGCTCTATCAGCTTAGAAGGAAGCTTGCCTGATGGTTGAATGGCTGGAAAAAAGAAACACGATGTATTTTCTTGCCGACTCAAAAATCTGACGTCATTTTTCTCTATTGATATTTATTAAACTTTCATCGATTAATTGATAGTAAAAATGAATATAATCACAAAAAAAATTAGAATTTATAATAACGTAGGAACAAGAGATGATTTCCTACGGCGTGTTCGCGTATGCTTTCACATATTTTCGCTCAACAGAACATGCTAGAGCATTGTGCTGCTCTGTTTGCACTGATCCTATGAAAACAACATAATTATCATAATTATCTTACCTCTAGCTTTATGATATGTATCTTGCACAATGTTCTGAAGCGTCGAAATTGTATTTTCCAGTGACAATTTCAAATTATTATTTGTTTTATGCCACCATGCCAAAAACAACGCAGCAAAGAAATCACCTGATCCGGTGAATGTGGCATCTACCTTCGGAATTGAAATCTGGTAACACGACCCTGCGAAATAAAAGATAAGTATTAGTCCCCGGGTATTCGTTAACGTTAGTCCTGAAAGACCTTTAAGAGGGCCCTTCCCGGTCCATTTATCGTCAACGCGAGCATGGTCGAAAAGCTTGTTGATTCATCCAGCGCAAGTGAGAACTACTAACAAGCAAGTGAGAACACGATAATATTGACCAAAAATTGTGTGCGGAAATTTCATAAAACTTGTTTCAGGAAATACGTGTTTTTAAGTAAGCCTTACAAGTTTGTGAAATAAATGTTTTTCACTTAGAATCTCCATTACACGTGCGAGGTTTCTATGAAGATGTTTCCTTTACTTTTACAATTTATGAGTACATTATGAACGGCCAAAGTTCAGGTATTTGTGCAAAAAAGCAGATTTTTGGAGGCTTGTACTGAATTTGTTTCTCCAAAATTTTTTTTTTTGCTTTTAATGAAACCTAGATATAGTGCACAAGATACCTATTAGTTCAAAAAATTCAAAGAAATATGTATTACAACGCCATAATCACGTGCAAGAATTACGAGCCTTTGTATGAAAATTATGACAAGTTGGCCGCTCTTAAGAAGATCGTTTAGCCGCACACGGGCCACACGCTGCAGCCACAAAACGCCGCCAGCAAGCTGCGGACTACAGTTTTCGTACATTTTATATGAAATCGCCGCACACGGATAACGCTGGTGGCTGCTACACGCCACGATAATTCAGCTCGGTGGCGGGATGCCACCATTTTGTAGCGTGTGCTCAATTTACATTGCCACGGAATGGAAGCGAATTTTTTTGTACAAAGCATAATGAACTTTATGCTAATAGTGTAACGTACAAACTAGATACGAGCCAAATAATAGATCTCGCGTCTTCTGGAAAATTCTCGCGCATTCTGGGGAATTCCCGCAGTTACAAGCTCATATCTAATTTGTACGTCACACAATTGACATAAAATTCATTTTGCTATGTAAAATGGACCGATTTAAGCAAACATGATCCAACCCACAACCCCGACAATGTGGGTTGGATCATTTTTGCTTAAATCGGTCCAAATATCGTTACGAAAACTCGCATGCAAAATAAACTACACAGTGGATTTTGCTACGATTTATTTTTTTGTGATTCCAGTAGATTTAGGTGTTTAGTTAAATAATATGTAACTTAGATAAAGCATAGGAATCTCGATGTTTTGACGTGTCGTCATCGGTAGTAAATATATAAAATACTAGGTATCTTACCTGCTGTACTGGCAATGCCGATCATATGGTCATCGCCTGCTAGGTCAGTACTCGACAGTACAACAGTTTTGACACCTTTATCGTGTAGCGCTTGGATGACTTTCAGAGCGCCATCAAGGTCATTGACTTTAAGTCCTGTCATCAGCTCGGCCTCGAACTGATTCGGGGTCACGACGTCGGCTAAGGGGACCAAGATGTCACGATAGAATGGCAGGATCTCTTCCGGCACGTACATTTTACCGTTGTCACCCATGACTGGGTCGCATACTGAAAAGAAAAAAACATAATACTAATAATGCTTCGAGTTACGGAATTTTTTTTGGATACAAACTGCCACGTTGGTCTCGTGGACGCAAGCGCAACTGATGAGCGTGTTCCTGGGTTCGATTCCCAGGTCAAGCAAAGTGTAATTGGGTTTTTCGATTAGGAATTTCTCAGTAGCAGCTCGGAGTTTGAAGTTGGTGTGATCGCTCCTCGGGCATATTAGTTTGGTAAACCCACGGATATCGAGGGATATGGCTTGGAGGGGTGGCACATGTCGCCTTCATCCGGTCGAACCGACCTTAAGTACGCGTGACGGCGGTGAGCATCGTTTAGTAGTATGTTTACATCGGAACGTGTAGTGTCATTACGTATTTTTACAAAATGCCGAATTGTTCCGTGCTTATTTGGAAAAATAGGACAATTACAACAAACCTTAAGACAAGTGGCGTGTCCTACCACCGCGCACCGGTAAGTAAAAATCACTGCATTAATTATAATATTTAATAATTTTACAAATATCTAGTTAAGAAATATTTTCTAATGACTGACGCATGTCAAAATGATGCTTTAGTGGTAGGCAGCACTGAGACATGGTTATCGATAAAAGTGTTGAAACAAGAAATTATATTTGAGAACCTGTTTTACAAGAATTAATACATTTTATTTCAGTTTCCCGAAAAATCCAGAAATTAAACATATAGGTATGGATAGATGCAACAGGCAGGGAAAATAATTGGTTTCCCACAAACCAAAGTGTAATTTCTTCTTCCCACTTCAAAGAGGATTGTTTTGAGTGGGCAGTACCTAACTCAAATTAAGATACATATTTGAAACAGTACCGTCATGACCTCTCGGTACCGTCCGAGACAATGGCGAAGTCGGAAGAGTGGGTGTGTACTCGTATGTGTGCGTGTGTGTTATGTGCTGACGCTACTCGTCTTCACGCATTCATTCGCTGCTTGTTTGTACACTGGGTAACCACAAGAAAAGCGCGTGTTGCTTCGTGAGATAAAAATACCGAAAGAAACTGATTTACTTAAATGTTATTTACAAACAAATATATTATATTTTTACTTGGTTTGGTTTTATTGCTGTTTATAATATCGAAAAGCAGAAAAAGAACATGTTCATGAATCTCTATTTATATAAATAGAGCACCCAGAGATTTCAAGTACATATGGTTGCGTTAACCTTGAAATGGCGTTAGTATAGTTGCCGACACGAGTCGTGAGCACAAACTCTACTCTTAAACCTAACGAATCTTATTTTCTATCACGGCAGGTTGCACATGGGCGGGAGCAATGAAATCAATGTATGACGAAGCATATTTATATACAGATAGAAAACAGAATACAAGAGCACGGTGACGAGGACAGTTAAAGTTAAGACGGAATTTGTGCTCACGACTCGTGCCGGCAATTATACGAGATTAAGTGTTTCCATCGTAAAAAGAAATGTATATGTCCACTACATCTACAACTTTTTTTATCAAATAAGTAATATATTAAAATGTTTACAGACTATCAGATACCAACTGAGTTGAGTACTTTGTCCCAAATTATAATTCCCTGTCCTGTCTTCCTTTAACAAATTCTTGACAATATACCAAAATTGGTAATCTTCGGTTAGTATAGCGATATTATAGAAAACAACACAAAATAACATGTACTATTGAAGACAAAAGTGCATGGAGAGCCTAAGGTCGACTTTTGACTGAGGTTTTGCATTACGTTTCATGACTTTCATGAGACGACTAGATGGCGCTGTTCAAACATGAAAATAACACCGCAAAGCTTAAAAATCTTATTATGCAGAGGCACATAATAAGGTTTTTAATACCTAAAATAATTACTAAGAAATAATAATATATTTATATTCAAATAAACATAAATTATTTTATTTTCTTATTTCCGAGTACTTAATACAGCGCCATCTAAACCAAACCAAATAAACCAATTGGTATATTAGTTAATTCGACTACAGATGGCGGAGATCATAAATAATAAAAATCCCTACATTCACAAACTAGCTCTCATTTTCGCATTCTACAATAAGTAGATCGTAGCTCAGGTGGATAAGCATGACAGAATAACAAAGCTCGTTTCACAGGGCACTGGTTCGAAACCCAGTTCACAGTCGGTTTTTTTAAATTTTATTATTATATAATGTAATTTATATTCTATTTTTTATATTTTTAAACGTTTTTTATTTTATTTTTTGTTATAAATAATATAAGATGTATAAATGAATAAAGGCATAATATACAAGTATAGGTACATATACTACTCTACTATATATAACATTGTATAAATAAATATATATAAATTACTTTCGTAATTGGTGGTAAGTATTAGTATTATTAGTAAGAAACATTTATGTAAGAAGATTTAGATATATTTTTCTTACAGATTAAGATTTACTAAGTTTAGTTCTCGTAAAGGATAAGAAATTAAACTATTTTAGTGATATTATACATTAAGACATTTAATTCTCAAAGAAGAATACAATTTATTTCTTTCTTTCTTATACAGTGTATAACCTAACCTAACAGTTTTACACCCAATTGACAATTATTTAATTCACTTGTTATGAGAAATACAAGTAAAATTTATAACTGAATAACTCTATTACAAAATGGAAGACATTAACAAAGTAAAACTGTATAATAGATGTTATAAGTATTCTAAATCAAAACTGTGTTGTGCTATTCTTATAGTATTTAGTTTTATTTACATAATGTTATAATACCTTACACTATATATGCAACCTTAGTTCTGTAAATATTTTACCTACTCACAAATTATAAAAAAATTACGTTTTGCATAATTATGGTTAGTGGTATTGACTATAATGATTGATTTGTGCATTATGTTATGACTAAGGTTCACAGCTTAAGTATTCGTTCCAGAACGAGGAAGAAATTGAAGCTAAACCTCAAATCAATAACAATTGTAAGACCGGGTTATAGCTGTCATTTTGGGACCAATTTGTTTACAATAATAAATAAATAATTAATTATATTAGAAAGGAATCTATATTTATATTGTTTTTATTTTAATTTCTTATATTATATAAGAAATCAAAATCATTAGTGTAAAAACATTTTGTTGTTATAAAGTAGTGAATAAATTTATCCCACTTACACTAAGTTTGATCACTGTAATTTATCAAATAAATTATAGCTACCCCGGTCTTTGTTATTACTCAATCCAATAGTCAACACTTTATATTATTTTTTTAATATTTCGTGTGTCCGCCATTTTGATCGATTACAGCTTGCAACCGCGAACCCATGGAGTTTATTAATTTTTCACATAAATTTAGACCCCGTATAGAATCCCATACCTGCATGCAGTGAGTACTCAGTACTTCCTTAGTCCTTTCGTTCCTATTGTCCCACCTTTGAACCATAACGCCCCATAAATTTTCAATGGGGTTTAAATCTGGCGATCTCGCAGGCCAAGGAATAATCTGTATATCCGATTGCTGGCTAAACCACTCTTGCACAATTATGGAACGGTGTATAGGACAATTGTCCTGCACGAACGTTATCACTGGCATGTCTTCTACAGGAAAAACATTCCGTACGGTGGGCAACATGACGTCATTCAGCACATCTATGTAGTTTACACTGTTTGCACGACTGGGTATTACAGTAAGTTCTCCTGGTCCTGCAGCACTCATCCATCCCCAAATGTTCACTGTTATACGACCGGATTCAGAGTTAGGCACAACGTGATCACTATCATAACGCGTATTATTCCTACGCCACAACCTAACTCGCCCATGCTGGCTAGACTTGAAAGTCTTTTCATCACTGAAGATGACTCCGTTGCTCCAGTCGAAATTTCTGTATTTCAAAGCGAACTCCAATCGTGCTCTTTTATTAGCTTCGGTTAGCAATGGCTTAATAGCATGTCGACGATAATGCAGACCTTCACTATGAAGAGCACGATACACCGTCCGCAAAGATGTATCAAACAACTCTGCGTAATATCTTGTTGGTGTAAAGCCATTTTCCTCATAACCTTGCACCATAAGTTGACGCTGGTCTGAGTCAATATGGCGTCTTCTGCCAGATCTACTACGGTGTTCCAACGAACCCTCTTCTTGAAACCGCTTTATCCATAAAGTGACAGTCTTTACCTATAAGGGAAATATATTATTTATTATTTTCGTGTATCGATAACCATGGATAATAAAATAAATAACGAACAGTGATTTTAAAACATTACTTACGTTTAAGCCAGTTTCTCTCGAAATTTCAGAATAATTTAAGCCTTGATTATGCAATGCTATTATTTGGGCCCTCGTAGCCATATCAATATTTGAACGCGAACTCATGATAAAAATAAATATTAAAAACTTGTAAACGCAATCGTAACTGAACTCACTCATAGATAGTAAAGAACATTATGATTGAACAAAAAGATTTAATTTTTACACAGTCAATATTAAACTACCCTCAATTCTTTTGAGATTTATGATACGGGTTAAAGTCACTTAACAACTTCAATATAATAAAGAGAAGGATAATTTCAACTCAATGCGTAATGACGCAATGGTCCAGTGGCTAATGGTATCGGTAAATTTTATGCCACCGAGTTCGAATCCTAGTTATTACGTGCTTTGCTTTATAAGGTTTGTAATGTCGTAGGAGAATTTGTGTTAAAATTGAGTAATATTGTAACTAGCAAAAAACAAGATAATGTTCTTGTATATTTTCCAATCCAACTACTATACTAGCGCCATCTATGTCATCCAAGACATATTATTAAGGCGATGAAACCCCGTACAAACGATTTTGGTTTGGAACTCTCCATGCACTTCTGTCTTCATGTGTACGCCCTATTTTGTAGTCGGGTTTCATCGATATTTTTATCGATCAAATATTTATACCAACCCCTCTTCCCTAGTTGAGGCAAGACATGCATGTGTGCATTGAGTGACTGTATCTATACTTTCTAGTGCCCGCCCCTTTTGAGCATGTGTGTAATAAGATGGCACAACAGTGTAACGTATTTTTTTTCTTGTGTGCGTGCGAAAAACGCATCATGTGTGCCGTGTGTCCTTTTGTTTTTGTGTGAGTTTCAAGAGTGGGAAAAAGGTGGCGACACTTGAACTGTAACAAATATAAAGTGAAGACATATCTCCCGATATCTATAGGCAAACCACTATGGTTTTCAAACAGATTGGAGATTCTATCCTCCCATATGTCCCTGATTTTGATCATGAATCGCGATCGAGATTATAGTCGTGTATTGGGAAATTAGAAGGTACACACAGCAAATTAGATAAGTTTGCACATAGATGTTGGTGTGCGTAAAATCAACGGGTGTATTACTTCGCCTATTTATTAGTGTTTGCTTCACAATAACCCGTTGGCCACACACACAATTGCAATGTCTTGTCACTTTAATGTTGCAGGGAATATGAAGCATAAATTTAGGTAAGGTAACAATCCTCTCCGTGGCGCATTGGTCAAGCGTGTGGTATACAATATCTTACGCCGCCGGGCGCCGTAAGATCGAATCCGACTACCAACAGCTTTTTGTATGTTATAATAAATAGGCGAAGGCAAAAATATTTTACATTTGTTCGTTTAATTCATTGCTTAACTATTAGCAAGTCTTCTTTATATCATATTTGGGTTGGAATATATTAATTGTCTACCCTCTAAAAATTACAAATCAATAATTTAGTAGTTTATGTTCATCGTCATAATGCTATTGACCATCGTGCTTTCGTTACGTTTTTAGACATTATACCCTGCGTGTTTTGAGAAGTGCTTTTGTTTGTGAAACAATATGAATCACTTAACTACACTTTTAAGAGCTGAGATAATTATTTTGCATGAGCAAAACGTTTCAATTTGTGAAATTGCGAGGCGTTTAAAGATATCCGTGAGTAACAAAATGTTATTATTATGTTTAGAAGTTTAATATGTTTTAATAATCCACCCACATATTATTGATTGTTGTTTTTTGTAACAATATTTTATTAATGTTCACAGAGAAGGACTGTGCAATTATGGGTCCATCGTTATGCAGATTCAGGAAGCATTGATTCTCGCCGACCGGGACCAAAGTCTGGATTGGCATACACAGATGCCAATGCGCGGCACCGTGATATAGTTGCTACGCATATGGCTGAGCCCTTCCTCACTACTTGTTCCACGGCGACTAAACATGACGTGACATTACAAACTGTACGGAACCACTTGCGTGCAGCTGGTGTGAAATGTCCTAGGCCAGCCAGGAAAATTTTACTGTCAGATATTCACAGGCAAAACCGGGTACGCTTCGCAAGAGAATATTTGGATTTCGATTGGTGCAATAATATAGTTATATTTAGCAATGAAAAATGTTTTAAGTCAGACAAGGACGGTCGCAAAATATTAATACAAAAAATATACTTCCATGCAGGTCTAGTGGCCGGATTACTTTGGGATATTGGGGATGGATGTCATCAATGGGTCCCGGTGAATTAGTGCAGGTAGGAGGTCGCAATACCAGCCAAGGTTACTTGGACGTTTTACAAAACGTGATGCTACCAACTGTGCGCGTTGCATACCCGCAAGAACACATTCACTTCGTGCATGATAACTACGCTGTGCATCGCGCGCGACTTGTGCAAAGTTGGTTAAACGTCCAAGAAAATTTTACTGTGATTGAATGGCCATCAAAAAGTCCTGACCTGAACCCCATTGAAAACCTATGGGGTCATATGGTGTTAAACTGGGACTCATCGGAAGTCAGATCTAAATCGAATTTAGATGATGTCGTCACCTCGACATGGGAATCGTTTCGTGGCACTGACTTGTGTTGGAATATGGTTGCTAGCATGAGGACACGATTGCAACAAGTAATAGATAGTGAAGGCGCATCAATCGGCTATTAATAATAATATCAGGGGGTAATTAAATTTATTTTTTGTGAGTGATGTTATTGTTAGTGAGATTAAAATTTAGGATACCTGTATCTTAATATCTAACTTACTAACATGTTTATTCATATCACTAATAAATAAATTACCCACTTGTCCGACTTAGAATATTTGTTATGCACAAAACTTTATTATTTTTAATTATATTTTTTTTAAAAACCTAGTCAATAAATATTGTTCATTTCTTATTACAAATTGTTTAATTTTTACTTCCATATGTTTTTTTTTATCGAATAATGTTCTTATTATCAGGTAAATAACAAAAATAAAAATTCAACAAAATGAAAAATATGTTTTTAATAATGCAAAAAGTTAATGCCGGCGGTTAGATTCGATCCTAAGACATGTAATTTACCAATCGAATGCTTATACACCTATGCCACGAGACCAGTTAGTCAACTAGTTAAATTTGTGCTTCATATTGTTTGCTTCATAAATATTGTGAAGCAAACACTAATAAATAGACGAAGTAGTACACCCGTTGATTTTACGCACACCAACATCTATGCTAGTGTGCCCTGCAAACCTATCTAGTTTGCTGTGTGTACCTACGTGTCCTTGTTGGCGGATGCAGAGTGACCATGCATAAGCATGGAATTATTTCGATATTTCAATTGTCGTAAAGGACAAAACACAAGTTTTCAGTAGAGCCAAAAAACAAAAACACGAAAAATTGGTTATGATAAAGTCAGATGTGTCGCAAAGGACTAATCCTGATCATCAATGGGTAGTATAAGCCAATTAAATCGGAGACTAAGCGGGTAAAAGGAACAAAAAAACTAAAGATCTAGTTAAGGAATACCTACCATAAGTAGTAAAACTAAGTGACATAAAAGGTTTTTTTTATTATTTTTTATTTATTAAACAAATTATTTATTAAAAAAAGTGACAAAAAGTTGTTCTAATAGGAACTCAAAATTTAAACAAAATGTTATGCTATTTTTTTTATTTAAATCGCAAATAATCGCTGCGATGCTGAAAAACAACTCAATTTTTAGAATAATCAGCTAATAAACTAATCTACATACTAACTAGTCTTTTTAATAATAAAATTATTAATGAAACTCAAACAATATTTATAATAAATAACCATAATAATAACACATTTTGCCCACCAAAACTTAAAACTCAAACAACTGACATTCGTAACTATTAATATGGCAAGTAACTTCAGTCTTTTAAAATGATTAGTAATGAAACAAACACATTTCGTTTTTTTTTTCTTTTGATTGGTTGTGCACATCTTACGATCCAGTCTTTTCGATGTTGAACATCTAGAGTCCAGAAATATTTAAATATGCTCATTCTTGTATCCTCTGATACTTCGTAACATTTTCTAGCACATACGCCAGGTAGGCATGGGTTTCTTTTCATTGACTTCTCTTCCTGATCTTGTTTCATACGACTTACCAGCATTTTTTTATTCAAATTCAAAATATTTTATTTCACACAAGCCTACATGGGCACTTATGAAACGTCAGAAGCTAGGTGCACGGTTCTAATTGGTCGTTTCCTATGGAGAAGAACCAACAAGAAACTCCACGGTTACTCTTTTATAAATAATTGGCTTTTACAATGTTTTCAAATTACAGTGTTATTAAGCATGGGAGGACAGTGTAGGCCTGTCAACAAGTACAAGTGTGTTGTTTCCTTAGTTTACTTTTGTTTTCCTTTTAGGTTTCGTCTTTTATTATGTTTTCTATGGTATTGGCTCTCTTTTAGTTCTTATTTATTACTTTTTGTTTCTTTTTATTACACTTTTTCTTTTTATTCTCCCTATTCGTTAATAGGGAGAATAAAAAGAAAAAGTGAAAGAACACTGATTTAAAGATGAGATATGAGAAAAATAAGTTTTCTATAGAAATTTGAAATTCCCCATATCTCGTCTTTAAATCAGTGTTCTTTCAAAATACATATTTGGGAACCTAGATATTTTGTAATCTGATCGCAATAAATATACACTACCATAGGAATATGTTTGATTACAAATTATTTTGGTATTTCGTTTGTATGAACTACGCATGGTCCGCCGGCCCCTTAATTGAACTCTTGGACTCATTCATGCTCCAAAGATCGGAACTACCTGCTGAAAAGTCTTCATTATCAGAAAGATAATCAACATAGAATTTTAAAATCTTATTACTAAATTTCTTATTAGGTTTAAGGTGTTCAGAAGGCATATCATGATGGCCAGGTGTCAGTTGTTGGATCAGTAAAAGATGTATCAAAAATATTGACAAGCGAAGAAGAACCCTTATTCTCTTCTATATCCTTAGGTTCGTACTCAAAGACCACTGTTTTCAAAGAAGTGTAGACCTGAGGTTGTTGAAATAATGTAGATTGGTCAACGTTGTCTGTTGCTATTTCAGTACAAGAAATGTCATGGGAATGAACTGCCCGTGGTTCATGTATAACGTCAGAAGGAGAAGTTTGAGTGATCTTCTTTATTTCAGGTTCGGGCGCAAAGACAACATCACCCGGAGGCATGCCCTGGATAACGTCAGCGGTAAGTACCTCGTCAATAGGAGTAGTCTGAGTGATCTTCTTTATTTCAGGTTCAGGTCGCATATTCCTTTGCGCCATCGGCATTATGAACGAGACAAAAAATTACTTTTTCTCAAAATTAGGGCCGTAAAGGACAATAAAAAACAAACGACTTTTACGCCCTAATTACATAAGATAAAGCAGAGCATAGATTAGGTTGTAAGGGTTTCGATTATCACATACCATGTTTACGACCTTTTGATTTCTAATAATAATATTGTTTATAATGCCGTATAAAAAGTTTAATGCAAAAATGAGATTACGACCTCATAAATAATTAAAACATGACTTTACGCACCCTATTGAAAATTATTTTTACGATAGGTACATCCTTAATAGTAAAAAAAATCGAGCTAGAGCTCTTGAAAATCCAGGTCGTAAGGGGCTTTTTTTAAAAAAAATAGGATTATTTTAAATATACCAAATCGATAGAGCTCGCGACGCTGTTTCCAAATTTATATATAACTCATTTTCGACAAAATGTCCTTTACGACAATTGAAATTTCCGGTATCGAATCGGATAATCTTTAAGTATCGAAAGCTGAAACCGTACTAATACTAACAAGGTACTTAATCGAATTCATAAGCCGTTGTTATTTGATTATTTCCATTGTTTTGAATTTCATCCGCTTTCAATCTGATATCGCAGATCACCTGCAGTTCTGCAATTTCCATTATGCCATAGCATAGGTAGACAGTTTATAAACTAATTATCTTCGTTTTTACTAGCAATCTTGTTGATTCGATCGCGAGTTCATATTTATAGTAAACATTAAATATTTTTACAACTGTGCTTTACCTAGAATGTGGGCTATAACAATTGCCAAAATAATCTTCAGACAGACAAGATAATGTGGAACGGGATCATAATGGCCAATAAAGGTGCTTTTCTTTGTTGGTATTTTTGGCCAAATATAATAAAATGATACCACTATGAGGCCGCTTCCTTGCCGAAAGCGACCGTCACCGTCGCACGAATCCGCGATCGGTTTATAATATATAAATTTTGACGTAACAACGCGACTAGATTGTTATCTATACTAATATAGTAACGCTATAATGTTTTGTTTGTTTGTTTGAACGCGCTAATTTCTGGAACTTCCAATCGGATTTGAAATTTTTTTTTTTTTGCATCCGATAGCGCAATTCTGAGGAAGGTTATAGGCTATTTAACATCACGCTACGACCCTTAGGAGCTGAGCAACAAAAAAAAAAAAGGCAAAAGGAACGCTAAGCGAAAACGAAGTGAGAGCGCGATGCGTCGAAATATCGCGGGGAAGTGCTGGTAGTCATATAAACAAGCGCGACGATGACAAATAAGTAACAATTTTGTACGCGACGATCGTGTATTCGCGCGACCGATCGCTTTGGTTAGAACACGGAGATCAGAATTGGTCGAATAAAACCTTGGCTGGTACGTGTTCAAGACAGTGAACATTGTTCTATTCGAATACACGCTTATCAACAGATCATGGGCTGTCACACTAATCAACTTATCGTCTGAACAAATAGTCTCGCGTGACGCAACATTTCGTAATACCATAACGTCGAATCTTTATTGGCTTGTTCATTGTTTATTAGCCTATTTTTTTTTTCATAAATGAAATTGGCTCTCATATTTTCACTGAGATGCAGCAAAAGTCACAAAGTAATTTATTTGCCAGAAACATGTTAGGCATACAGGACTAACCCAAAACATGACCAAACTGAAACCTTTGAACACAATCTTTTATTATAGTTGGTATCTACTGAAAGGCATTGTTTGTCTACTATCATAACTAACTTAAAATATTATGATTATTGGAAAGAGCCAAGAGCCACAAATAAATAGTTAGATATCTCATTTTCACAATACTTTCTCTCGTCTTGGTTTGGAAAATATGGCTTGCATTAAAACCTTGTTCGTCAAATGAGGAATTCCTGTACTTCGTTCACCGTACCTATTGGTGGTTTTACCTAGTCATACATTAATTGATTATAAATGCTACCTTATTAACACATTGAATGCTGACTATGGATATATCCGTACCGTAACAATGTGTTAAATCATAAAAGGTTGTTTTGTCCTCACGCTTCTATAATATTGCATGTTCTGATTTTCATTTAATATTACATAAATTTTCCTCTACCTTGTAACAACTAATGCAAACACTTACCATAGGTTAGCTGAGGATTTTTTTGTCTCAACTTTTTTAGGAGATCTGCAATCTTTTTCAAAGATTCAGGGGATCTGGAGTATCCTGTCAGGAAGTGTGTGTAATAATCTACATCATTCAATGCCAATCCTTCTATAAGTTCATCAAATTCTTCATTCTTTAATATGTTCCCTTTGATATGTTTGTACGCTGTGTGGGTCGAGAACTGTACTGTATTTATAGAGTCTACTTCAAATCCTAGCACCTGAAATAATAGAATATTCATTATGTTATCAATTATAATAATAGTTTAAGATGTTACTAGGCCTATTGATGTGAATGAATGCCTAGTTCACAACCCATGCAAAGAAGAAATGAGCAAAGATCACCATGCAGTTTGGCAATTTCTCATACCATGAATATCCAGGTTTCTTCACAATATTTTCTTTTGTGGTAGTAATGAACTTCATCATTTTTCTTTTAATATAAATTGATAGGTACTTTGAAGTCATTATGAACATAAAAAAAAAATGTTAAGCAATAAAATAAGTACTAAGAACGAGTGCGGAAAATAATGCTTGAATTCAATTATGAATAGTAGGTCAAGGTTTAAAAATGGTAGGACTTTACTTTACCAGCCATCGATTGAAGGGGTGGGAAGGGGTGGGGGAGGGGGAGGGGGGAGGCTGTAGAACCCCCTATGAAAGAAAAGTTGCGGAGCCCCCCCCCCCCCCCTTTTGAGATATGATTTTTTTAATATCCTAACCTAACTTTCAAATTTTCTGCACTGTAACTAAAAAAAAAAAACACGTAGCGGGTCTAAATTCGTTTCCAAACAATAATAAGATCAATGACATTTTCAAGGTCAAGGTCAACACCCCAAAAGTCAAAGTTAAACCAAAATATAGTCAAATCTTGGTATATTACCTTTTGACAAGCTCTGAGGTCAACGGCATCAATGCCAATAACACGTCTCAAAGAAAGGCGTGGTCGACGGCGGGTCTCCTACTTCTGAGTGGTTTAAAAAAAAATAACCACTAAGGAGATGGCGGGGTCTGAAAGACCCCGCAATCCCCTTCTAACCTAACCTGTCCGAGTCGGGGTGCCCCAAGTCCCAAACTCGCTTCACTCGCTCTTGCATCCTAAGTTCTCATTTTATACGTAAACGCTCTCAACTGCTAGGGACATACGTTGACTATCAGGACGACGACCATGTACAGGAGTATTAGTGTTCTGTGACCATGAGAAGTGACACTTGACAGTGACAACACAAAATGGCGTAGTTTTAAGTTTGATTTCACATACCGGCAATAATCGGTAAATTATTTATTAGTGTTAATTTAATAGCACTAATTTGAATCAGCGAAATATATGTTTTATAATGAAATATGCGTAAAATGTATCTAAATCACTACAAAACGTGTTTATTTCATCATTAATAAGAAGTAAAACATTTTAATGCGTTGACCTTACGTACAACGAAACGTTTAATGGCAAGACGAAATGTCAAAAGTGACAAAATATTGCAAAATTTTTACGATTTTGATTATTTTTTTCTCGTAAACCATTTATCTCCGCAACTTAAAACTTTACGAGGGGGCTTCTTTTAATATGATCTTTCTGTACATAAAATATGGACTCCCAACTCGATGGCTAAAAAAGTAAAACTTAGCCAAAATATATTTAATTATGTAAAATAGAACAGCAAGTTGGTGATAAATATTGATTATTTTTATTGTTTACTTTTGAAGCATGATCCCCAGTAAGATGATAAGGTTACCTGCAGTGGAAATACAGCACTTTTATTTCCAACGTAGCCGTGCACCACATGGCTCTGGATAGACAGTACTCTTGGGGTAGTATCTGAAGACATCCTTGAGAATATTCACTAACACTATTTTAAAATACAATACGTGCAAGTTTAGGTTTTAATACTTTTTTCAAACTAGCGGAGCACACACAACGTGAAGCACCAGGAGACTGAACGGAACTAACTAACTTATATTCGTGCCCCCTTAGGCCCTTATCCATAAATGCTAAATTATATTTCAGAAAGACATACCTAAATGATGTGATAAGCACAAGTACAGTGATCTTTTCATCATAAATTCTTATCAATCGTCAATGTCATGATGTTCAATTGTTTATGACGATTTGACGAATGACATTGACAGTTCGTCAATGTAAAACAATGGCAACATTGAATGGTGCTATTGTTGTCTTCCATGGGGTGGGGTGCATCCAATTATTAAGCTGGATCCACACACGTAACACTTACAGCAAATACAAACCGCTACAAACGCAAAAACGTACACTCCTACCAACTTATCTGTGAAATGGCGAAAATTGGAACTACGGCTGTCATGTTGAAATGTCATTCGATTGTCAGTGTATACTACATTCGGGTTCTCTGGTTGTTTTGTCGTGATATTGCTGAATTTATAAAGTTAAATATGCCGAAAGCGATTAAAAGTGATGCTCGAAACATTATTCTAGGTTAAAACCTTTTTTGAAGTCTTATGCTCGGGCGGGGTCTCCGATTATTCCATTTAATCAAACATACAAACGAATTTCGGCAGCGACAGGTTAGTGTTGTCAACTTTCTTGTTATAAATTACCCGATACTTAACTAATTATTTAAGTCCACGAAATATCCGTTTCTATTCTTGCTGCAGATTAGCGTAACGATAACGTACATCTAATAGGTAACCTGCTAAGTGAGTGAGCAAACTAACCTGCCAGATTTCAAATTTCTACTAACATTTATTTTATTATCTTTTATTTCAGGTGTGAGTCAAGGACTAATTTCAAAAATAGTTAAGGAAGGGCACGCAGCAGAAGAAACTGGTACAAAAATTTGGACACCAGGCAAGGAGAGAAAACGTAAAAGTGGATTTGTGCATGTTGATGATTTTGACATGGGAGTTATACGGAGGAAAGTACATGAATTTTATTCTGCTAAAAACTACCCCACTGTTAAAAAGCTTCTAGAGGTCTTAAAGGCAGAAATAAATTACACAGGACAGCGAGAGAGTCTGCGAAAGCTGCTTCATAAGGTGGAATTTAGTTTTAAAAAATCTTAATTCAATCGGAAGGTTCTTATGGAGCGTAATGAAATATCAGCTTGGAGAGCTAAGTACTTGCATGCAGTGGATAAAAATAATAAATCTCCCCAGCCCCGGCCCATAATTTATTTAGATGAGACCTATATTCACTTTTCGCATACATCGGGTAAATGTTGGCAAGGAGAGGGTGAAGACGGAGTATTGGAGCCTGTATCGAAAGGGTAAAGATATATTATTGTTCACGCGGGAGGAGAATTTATTTATTTATTTTATTTTTATTTCTTCAGGACAACAAACAATTGCGTAATGATGCTAAATATTAGTACAGATAGGTTTTAGAACATTTGATTTGATTTGAGATACTGGATTTGTTACAAATGCACTACTTGTGTTTAAATCAAACACAAAAAGTGGTGATTATCATGACGAGATGAATAGTAGGTACCAACTTTAAAAAGTGGGTTATTGATAAACTTGTGCCTAATTTACGAGAGCCATCCATAATAGTGATGGATAATGCTCCTTATCCATCATCCGTATTTGTGTGAATAAAGTCCCAAATACGAATTCCTTAAAAACAGATATGCAATTATGGTTGACCCAAAATAAAATTGACTGCGGAGAGTATTTGACTAAACCTCAGCTTTTAGAAATAATTAAGAGAAACAAGCCTAAACCTGTATATGAGTTTGAAAAAATTTTAGAAGACAATAGACACAAATGCTTATATTTACTACCTTATCACTGTGATCTCAATCCCATTGAACTCATATGGAGAAAAGAAAAGTTGCTGATGTAAATATTGAGCACTAAAATGCTGAAATTCCCCGCCTAGTTAGAGAAGCTTTTGACGCTATTACAGTTCATGAGTGGGCACAGCATTGTAAACACGTTCGCAGGTTAGAAGGAGAATACTTAAAACATGATTTGAATTTAGATAAACCTTTTATTATAGAAGTGGTAAGTGACACTGAAACCGAAAGCGATAGTGATAATGATGATAGTGGTACGCAAATAAGCGGAGTATGGCCTCACAATCAGGATGAAGTGGTGTATGCAGGTTCATCTAAAGATCACAATTACTGTAAACCTGGTTTTCAATAAATCATTGTAAAGCAATTTGTTTTTTTTTTTATTACACTACACTACCACTAGGTACCACTGCTAATTATAATTAGTCAAATCTGGTGTTAGGGGTTAGGTACGGTCATAACTAAATGTTAGACATCCCAGGTACCTCTTGCAAGGTAGGTACCTAGTTAACTTCGCATTAAATGAAAGTTGTATCCCCCCCGTGGAACATTTTATCTGCTGAATTTCCACTTCTTTGGATTACTTTTCAGATAAAGCCATTGTTTATTGCTGAGAGACTAAACTGTTAGCGTACCGACATAACTGTAAATTATCAAATTCTTTTTATTTGTTTTATTATTTTTATATAAATATCATTATTTTTAATTTGTAAAAACTGTAATTCTTATTAAACGATTATGTCTAATGTGAAATATCCTTCTTGAAAACTTACTCAATTTTGGGCACCTTATATTAATTAGCAACACTGAATCGACGGTGCCGTCCTCTTTCAGTTCACAGATAAGTTGGTAGGACTGTATCCATGGGTGCATTGTGGCGCTTGCCGCAAGCGTTCTTTAATTTGTGCAAAAATCCGATACTCGACCGTATCGGCAGTAAATGGTTGCAAACCCACTGTGGTGGGTAGGCAAGACAATCGCTATCCACACGTTTGAATTTATGATGGTTTGGCAAGCGGGTAGAGCCGATATTACGCTCTCACTGAGAAGTCACCCACCGAATGTAGCTCAATACTCGTGTAACACGGAAATATTGGTTGTTTGTCTTTGACTTTCAAATGGGGAAGGTCGGGCAAAGCTAATTGTAGATGGCGTGATCATAGCTAGGTCCCCCACGACCTACAATAAGTTTGACATTTCGTTCAGTCATGAGTTTACTTTTATTTCGCTATTTCGTTATTTTCGGTCATTTCAATATTTTAAATCAAGTAAATGATATGGAAAGTGTCAGAATTTAAAACCATAAATATATCCTCAAAGTACTTTCTTCAAAATATTTCTACTCTGTTTAATTTATAAAACATCTCTACGAATAGCTTTAAGCCACCATCTTTTAATTTTAGGGTCTCTCGGGAAATGGTGGACTCCAATGGGGAAGATCGGGCAAAGCTAATTATAGATGGCGCTGTCATAGCTAGGTTCCCACGGTCTACAATAAATTTGACATTTCGTTCATTCGTGAGTTTGCTTTTATTTCGCTATTTCGTTATTTTCGGTGATTTTAATATTTTAAATCAAGTATTTGACATAGAAAGTCTCAGAATTTAAAACCATAAATATATCCTCAAAGTCACTATCTTCAAAATGTTTCTACTCTGTTTAATTTATAAAAACATCTCTAGGAACAGCTTTAAACCACCATCTTTTAATTTTAGGGTCTCTCGGGAAATGATGGACTCCAATTTCGGAGTATTTAGTAACACAACAACGCGTCATTTTTGCAAAAATAACATAAAACCATCTCACGCCTTGCATTACTAGTTTGTGTTGGGAACTAGCTACGACAGCGCCATTTTGACAATTGCCTTCCCTATTTCGGAGTATTTAGTAACACAACAACGCATCATTTTCGCAAAAATAAAATAAAACCGCCTCACGCCTTGTATTATTGGCTTGTGTTGGGAACTAGCTACGACAGCGCCATTTTGACAGTTGCCTTCCCCATTGCAGTGTGATGAAGAGGTTCTTACGAAGTAGGTATGGACACCAGCATATTAATAAAGCTACCCGAAACTGTAAAATTTTCCCAATCAACCTTGAACCTAACATTTTAGCAATAAAGTCGAAAATTTATTAAAGAAATTTGACAGATTGGTCGCAGATAGTAGCTTGATGTGCTGGCGTCTGTACAATGCGTGAGTAGTACGTACAGTCAGCAACGACAGTCAATATACAGATTCAACACGAATCAACTTCGCGTTTCCAACTCATCTTGAGTGCATTAACATTATAGTATTATTTTGGTTTCTACTTGCAGCAGTAACAAGGTCAAATTAAACTAGCTAGCAAAAAAAAATAATCCGCAAACGTGATGGGTATTGAAGAAACGACACGCACGACATTACCTGTTGTTGTTGACCCCAAAAAATCGTCAAATATTTTTATGTATTCATCATGTTTAGATAACGATACCTTGACGCTTACGCAGTAGGCCTTTAGCGTACCTGTTGCTAATTTAATTTGATCTTACTTGACTTATATAATCCACACAAAATAACTGATTTTATTTTATTCATTTATGCTATCACAAATAAATAATCATATAACAGTAATTTTGTATGAATTATGTAACTGCAGCAATTAACTGTAAAACTATGCTTATGGTTTGACGGCTCCGTCGCAGAATGTCCACTTCTCAAAATGTCCACTGGTCGCAAAATGTCCTTTTCTCAGAATGTCTCTTTCGCAAAATGTCTCTTTCGCAAAATGTCTCTTTCGCAAAATGTCTCTTTCGCAGAATGTCCACTTCGCAAAATGTCTCTTTCGCAGAATGTCCACTTCGCGAAATGTCCCTTTCGCATATTGTCCCCTTTTTATTTCTGACTTACTTTAATCATAATTCATTTTAGCAATTAGCTTTCACACATCATGTTTGACGTGTGTTTATTTGTATCGATATGGGTAAGCAAAAAAAATATAGTACAAATCACATTTATTTCTTTGCATAATCGCTTGATTTAAAGTAATTATATTACCAACATAATTGTTATTAACTCGCAATAAAAAAAAATAAAAAAATTGTAACACTCTTTAATCACCTACGAACCGTTAACTGTAAAAATATTTTTTTTTTTATAAACTGTGGCAATGTCAAATTATTTCGTTCCAATTGAACCAATAATGCCTTATATTTTTTATCAAAATAAATGTCAAGTTTTCTTCTATTGTGCTGCACATTTATAAAAAGACTGTTCCTTATTTCCCTATCCCAGTATTTACTTTCCTTTTTCAACTTAAAGACAAACATGTACAAACTTGGTTTTCTTGGTATACGTCCTGTATTAACGCGTCGGTGCCAGCCTTCCAAAGCATTCGTTGTTCGATGGCGTTGGAAAGCACAACTCAACAACGTGGCATGACATTTTGGGGTACCACTGTTTTTCGAAATACTTTCTAAAACGGTGCATTTCAGAACTATTCGGCGCCTGGTTTATAATATAACACCACGTAGCTGGTATTTTATCTGCTGGCACGAGCGGTATCATCGCAGCGATTCTTGCAACATTTCTACCTTCTTATTTATTTATTTATTTAACAGTTTATGTACACACATATAAACAAACAAGAAGAAAGGAACAGAAAAATACGTACAAAGGTGATGCTTATTTCTAAAGAAATCTCTTCCAGCATACCTGCGATAGGAAAGTAGATAAAGAGATGTAGACAACGTGTGTAAGAGTAAAAGAGAAAACAAAATACATAAAATCACAAACGATACACTAATATGAATATAAACAAATATATATATAAACATAAAATATGAGTACATACAAATACATACATTATACTACCAAAATAAATATCACAAAAAAAAAATATACGATAATAATGAAACATAACATAATAAATACTAATAGCTATGACGAAGTGGAGAGATAGTGTTCTTTCACTCTTCTTTTAAACACTGCTACAGTTTGGCAGTCCCTAATATCAGGCGGAAGTGAATTCCATAACCGAACCGCATGCACAGTGAAGGAGTAGGAGTAGAAGTCGGTTGAGTGGGGAGGGGATTTAAGGAGATTTCTAAGATGTGACCTGCAAGGAGCATCAGAAGGACGAGCGTAGGAAAAGCGTTCCCGCAGGTAGGATGGCATTTTAGGATTGTGAAGGACGTTAAATAGCAGACACAATATCCGAGAGTTCCTGCGAAGTCGAATAGGGAGCCACTTGAGTATCTTGCGAAAGTTAGAAACGTGATCATACTTTTTAAGATTAAAAATAAAACGAATACATATATTTTGCAAACGCTCAAGTTTATTTAAGAGCTCCTCTGTGGCATCCAAGTAACAGGCATCAGCGTAGTCAATAATGGGCTGGATGAGAGTTTGGGTAAGGGAGATTCTGGTATTCAAGGGCAAGAAGCTCTGGAGGCATTTTAACGTATGGAACGTGTAGTGCACTTTGCGACTGACTTGAGCAACTTGGGCAGTCCACGATAGGTAAGGGTCCATGGTCACCCCCAGGTTTTTAACCGTATTTGCGTATTCTATCTGAACTCCATTCAGACAGAGTGGAGACAGCGACGCGACATCGAGCCTATTCCGCATATACCTTCCGCCGATGATTATAGCCTGGGATTTCTTAGGGTTGATTTGCAGTCCAAAGGACCGCGACCACTCGCCAATCAAATCCAGGTCACTGTTCATGGCAGACACGGCGGCTGCCGCATCTTGCCTCAAGAAGTGATTGTAGAGCTGCAGATCGTCAGCATAGAGATGGAAGTGGGAAGCGATGACTCTGGTGACAGAGTTAATGAAAATAGAAAAGAGAAGAGGAGAGAGAACGCCACCCTGAGGCACACCCGCAGTAAGAAAACACCAGTCAGAAGAAAACTCATCGAGACGAACCCGCTGCACGCGGCCATTAAGATAGGAATCGAACCAATCAACCGTAGAAGAAGAGAAATTGAAAGTTTTAAGGATCCCTAGAAGGATGTCGAAATCAACAGAGTTAAAGGCACTGCTAAAGTCCAGAAGTACAAGCAAGGTGAGAGATTTGTGGTCCATAGCCCAGCGAATTTCGTCAGTAATCTTCAAAAGAGCCGTTACTGTGCTATGACCAGGTCGAAAACCGGATTGAAATGGACTGAGAAGGCTATTTACAGATAGAAAAGAAGAAAGCTGCTGATGAACAATGTGCTCAAGAACTTTAGAGAGATATGGAAGGATAGAAATGGGTCGGGAATCTTCTTTTGATTTTAATAAGCCCATTTTTTTTGCATTCTTCCAAATAGCGGCATTAAAATGTCTGTAACAACCACTAACTCTGGCATCGGGGAATACAGCTTCCACCGCGTTCATTTGTGCAATTTCATAATCACATTTGAAGTTTCTTATTTTAATGCCCAATTTGGTTTTTAAAATTCGAAAAAGGCGGGTGTATGTGTCTTGTGTCTTGTTGGGTAATAACGAATATATTACCGGTACTATATTTGTTTTTTTACTTGAGTTCATATCTAAATGTAAGACATACATTTGATAATATGGTTTTGGTGCAGACATAAAAGTCCCATCTGCAAAATATGAGCCTGGTAATTTTATAACTTTTTTTGCTTGAGTTGTTGCAAATATTAAAATTTTCTCAGTAGGTATCTCCATCTTCACAAGTTAAGAATTTTTTTCCCAATACTTCCGGTACACTTGCAGTTTCAGTGCTGTTATGTTGTAGTCTATCTGTATTTAAAAAAGATTTACGTGCTCTGTACAAGGTATCTTTGATAGATCGAAATGAAAGTAAACAATCAGATCTATTTTCACGGAGGTTTGTTTGATATTCTTCAAAAATTTGCGGAATAGGTCTGAAATCTTTACAAACGATCTTCTTAAGACGAAATGTGTTCATGAATTGAATATTTTATATCAGCTGACTCACATGTATGACGAGTTTTCCTTGTAATTGTTGTACGTGTTTTATCTAACGTTAACGAAGCACTGCACTCGCGTCTATTTATACACCTCCACAAAGTACTACCACTTGTATTAGTTTTCTTTTTACTGTATCTATGATTACCAGTAATGAGTGTAAGTTGTCCTTTTTGATTATTAACGAAATGGATTTCTTGCTCCATAATGATTTTTAGCCAATTAGTAATAGTAGAATAGGATACACAAATAAACGATAATTTCTCATAACCACTTCTACTTGATATGACACAACTTAAAATATTTTGTAGGTACCCTCATTATACTTTATTGAAATATTCCGTTTTACGTTTAGAAACACATTGTGTTATAATAGTTTCTTAAATTTTATTAAAAATATATGTTTATTTTTATTGAAAATTGTTAATTATTTATAGTAAAATATGTAACAAATAAAATAATACAACGACATCATGCAGCGCCATCTAGTACACTAGCTAGGAATTAAATGTGGAAAGTCTTACGAGTTTTATGGTCTAACCGTTTTATGATTGCGAGAATTACTTTAAATCAAGCGATTATGCAAAGAAATAAATGTGATTTGTACTATATTTTTTTTGCTTACCCATATCGATACAAATAAACACACGTCAAACATGATGTGTGAAAGCTAATTGCTAAAATGAATTATGATTAAAGTAAGTCAGAAATAAAAAGGGGACAATATGCGAAAGGGACATTTTGCGAAGTGGACATTCTGCGAAAGAGACATTTTGCGAAGTGGACATTCTGAGAAAAGGACATTTTGAGAAGTGGACATTCTGCGACGGAGCCGGTTTGACCACCATCTAATTCACCTTTTCGGTTTGAAATGAAACAAATAACATCCATACCTGTTTACATGTCGTTATCAATGTTTGGTGGGTTAAATAAATTGGTAATCTCACGCAAATGTAGTCTATTTTTTACCTGAGAATAACATTCAAACAGTAATAAAACAAGAATAATGATTGCTATTAGGGTTTATTGATTACTAGCACCACTAGTTATGCTTGGTTGTTCTTGTGTCATTTCATATGCTCTTTCTAAAGTATCGGTAACAATCTTCATATCATTTTCAATACTTCGGGCCCAGTTTTCAACATCCCCAATTTCTTTGAGGGCACTACTGAAGTTTTCAACAAGAGCAAGCCATTGTTGTGTTTGTTTAGCAAAATTTATAGCTCCCTGATGCAAGAGTTTTGCTTCAGCATCCAACTTCTTTTGATTTAGGTAAGCCTGAGCCACTCTGGAAAGATAAAATAAATAGGTTTTTATATTATAATCATCAACACAGCATAATGTTTTTTCCTTTACACACACAATGCACAATGTTTTAAATACCTATCTGAAATTGTTTGGTAAGTACTTGTTATCATGAATTACTGTTTCCACTTGTTTGGATTAAATTATTTGGGTAATACTTAGTCTATACAGGTACAATTTTCACATGAATGTTTTTATCAAATAGCATATAATTGTTTTGGATTGTAGGCAGACAGCTTACAGCCAATTTACTGTTTATATAGTATATTAAGGTTTCAATGAGAGCTAGGGCCTACAAAGTAATTAACAAACCCAACATTGAGATGGTCGACGAGTGCCTGAGTCAAATCGTTAGCTGCAGCTATGCATTCTTTTCGTTTTTGTTCTGAAAGGAGAAAGCGATTTTTCGGTTTGGTTATCGTTCACTAAACAACTAGGTAGGTAATTATTGCATTCTTTTTACTTTAAATATTAACCTTGTATAACTCTTTTTGAAGCTTGTTTTACTTGGTGTTCCTTTATTAGTGAAGATAACATAATGTTAAGTTTGTGGAATGTTTGCGTTTTGTTCTGTCAATAACTTATAGCCTGGGCTTAGCGACTTATAGATTGTTTAGGTACCTATTCTTCGTTATGTTTAGTTTAGGAGTTTGTAGGTCACTTAATTTATCAATAATCTCAGTATTTATTTTAGCACACCACTATGACGATTTTTTAAGATTTGTGTTATGGACTTGTAACAACTGACAGTGACAGACTGACGTTTTGATTTATATGTTGCTAGTTTTATTAAAATTCGTTCAGAATCAAAATTGTTAACCATAACGACATTCCCAACGTCTAAAAGATCCAGAAAAAGCATAATATTCCAGAAACACATATTTCCAGCAGCTAGCTGGGAAAGACTATATGCAGAATGTAGATGGCAGTAGATCGTTTGTTATCAAAGTTTGTCATCGTGTGTTAAAATTTACTTTCGCTGCCGACGACTATCTAGGTATGATCAGCAACGACTGTCCATTAACACTGTCAGGTTTAGACATCATCAAAATTAATACTAAATGTATAAATAAATCCAGTGAAAACCAGCGCACGTTCACACTAATAACTACAAAATAACTATATTGGTTGAAGGAGCATGGCTGTTCAATAGTTTACATATGTACCTATATGAAAAAATGGGACAATATAAACGCATTCAAACGCAGATTAAGGCAATACATCACAACATTTGAAATAACATAAAACAAAATATTATGCTAATATAATGTCTCCGACACCCTAGAGGTAGGTAACTAGTGTTAATAGTACTAGTTATAATCACATAAGTATCTCATTATAAGCGAACTGTTATTTTCTAAGTTCTTATGACAAATGAAGTTCTTTAAACCCAAATTGCTTTTCAGCATTTCATAAAATAGTTGATTGTGCGGTATGTTTAAGGGTTCAACAAATGTTTATAAACAGTTTTATTGATTCTTAATAAAAAAAAGTCAATATTATTTGAATTTTACTTATGTTCCGATTTTTATTTAATATTTTAACATTTAAAAAAAGTGAATTGGTAATCGACATTTTGGCTGACCGTACCTAATCTAACCGAAATAAAAAAAATTACCAAAATTTTATTTTAAAATTTTCATACAAATCTCCAATTTCATAGGTAAATACCTAATATGATCAGCTTCAGGAATTATAGAACTCGAAAGTAGGTACTATAGCGACCAGTCACGATACGTAGGCAGGTCACTATGTATTTTGTCTGTGGGGTCTCGACTTCGAGGTGTGTTGGGGAATCTTCGTAGTGATTTATAAATAGGAACACCGTTGCGCTGCCAAACTGGTTTATTAGCTTGTATGAAGGCCACAATTATTATATCACTGGGGCTAATATTACACACTCTCCATATAAAACAATATGACTTTACGTCATCACCTATTCCTGTTCTAAGTTTCGAATAGAAAACCAGAGTTTGTCTTATCAGCCAATGTCATAATCCAAAGAGGATTCATGCGGAAGGCAGGCTCAACTAAGGCCTCTACAGTACTGTGCCTACTTTGTGATGTGTGATCCTGAACAAATCGTAAGTTTTGGAACAGCTGCTTTCCGTGTCTTAGGTAGTGATGAGGTTAATTTATAATTGAAGTGTCTGTTTGTAATGTCAAAATATTTTGATATTTCTTTCGTTAACGTGATCTACATACTTTCAGGAAGGTTTTAGTATACAGGGTTACTGGAAACTCGACCACTTCCTTCCAGGAGGTGATAGAGGGGCTAAAATGTGACAAATTTAACCCCCCATATGTATGGCCGAAAATTAATACTTTTAAAGATATTTGAATTTTAGGTCTTTTTTAAATTACTTCGAATTTTCACACTAAACTTTTAATTAAAAAAAAAACAAATCATGTTGATTGGGTTCATTTTTATTTTTATTTATAGCTAACATTCTAACAAAGCTAATACAGCAGTAAAATGTCTAAAAATATCAAATCATTTCAAATTACAACAGATTATTTAAAAAAATCAAGTTTATGTATTACATTTTTAAACAAAAAAACGTACCCTAGGTAAAAAAAAATAATGCAACGACTCGTACAAATAATATATTTTTTAATTCTTATGTACGAAGTTATATTCATAAATGTATTGCATCTCCGGCATTTCTATGCGAATTTTGAGGATTCTTCTTTTCGTTCGTCTTGGTTTATAAACCGATTTGAAAAAATCTTCTTTTATTTGAAAGGATGTGTTTAATTTCGTCTCGTATTTTTTCTGATCAGTAAACTAACAAAAAGTACTAGGTTTACATGAATTCAAGATAGTATTTCAATCATCCACCACAAGTCATCTGGCTATACATAGATAAATTAGTGCTACTCGTGCGACGCCGGTGCGGGTCGCTACTAAATATAAAGTGAGTTTGTTTGTTTGTTACGCTTTCACGCTAAAACGGCTGAATGGTATCGTATGCAATTTGGAATATGGATAGACCATGACCTGGGTTAGGACATAGGATACTTTTCATCCCGGTAGTACGGTCCCGTGGGATAGTTTCCGACCTCCACGCGAGCGAAGCCGTGGGCAAGAGCTAGTTTTTGTATATTTGTGTATCTTACGACTTCCACGCGAACGCAGTCGCGGGGCACAGCTAGTTGACAGTAAAATTACCGTCGCTAGCGGACTCCAGTGTAGTAAGCACACGATTGCATTGCATTAATTACTTATACCTTGCTAATGGAAGAGGCCAATATCGATTTTCGCTTATGGCTTACGATGGCGCCAGCTGCAAACCATCGGAAAAATATTTCAAGGTTGTTTCATTTTGCTCATTTATGTGTACCTAGAGCTGACAGGGTACAAATTCTATTGTATTTTATCGATAACAATAGAAAGAGGAGTTTCCAATAGCGTCTATTGCGAAAAAAGAAAAGCAAATGTAAAACAAAACTTTGATTTTGTTTATTTATCTAATAATATTTTTTGTTTCCTTTTGACATTTGCTTACATTAAATTCGTCGAGTTGTAAAATTCTACACCCTTATTGATACTACAGTCTTCATTAAAAGTAAATGCGAACGGCAAATAAATTATGCTTGAGTCCTGTCCTCACTGTGGCTGACCGCGCCGTATTTCGCTTTGAGTTTCTCATTGAATTCAGGGTCGTCCCATCCCCAAAGGTGGTGTGAGCCATCCCCTGTGCGGTGTGTACGCTGCTTTATTATTTCAGGGGACACGTATTTCAAGTCGTATGCTTGTCCAATCTGTAAAAATTCCGAAACAATTTATTAATTTATGCTAAGCATTTGGCCCTGTTTTGCTAATAGTATTGTGAACCAAACATGGCATATCCAGAGTTGCTGTAATGTATAATATCTGTGTATGATCCACATTATTATATCTTTGTCACAATATAATGACAGGTTAACTACTTCCCGTGGACCGCTTTCTTTATTCTCATTTCCCAGGGGGCCAACCACCACCTCTTGAAGCAGTATCTATTATTTTAATGTTACTTCAATGTGAGAAAGAGATGGAGCTATACAGGACGTCTAGCTCCATCTCTTTCCCACACTCAAATAATACTGCTTTAAGAGGTGGTGGTCTAGGCTCTGATCATTTAAAATCATTTTAAAGTAACTTTACTATCGCTGCACCTACTTAGTTAATATTTATAATAATCGTAAAAAAATGTATTGCGGTATTGCATGTAGCTAATTGAAAACGTGTCAATATTTTCACCTATATACTTGCATTAATAACCGAATACATTCACTGACGATGCATACCTAAGGACGTGTTTTCATGTTTCGGTGCCAAAATTTAAACTTCCGCCCATAAAGTCTTATAACAAGTTCCCAACTCTAGGTTAAAGTTTTGCGAGCAGCATAGTTCAAGGAAATAAGTGGCTATTACTAGCGCACAATCAGGTCGGTATTGGGGCAGACATACTTTAATGTTCAGCAAGTGATATTTTAAACTTTGTCGTATTCAAAGTACAATTTTTACTTTCAGGATAGTTAGTTTTTTTTATTTTCACTAAAAGTTGGTAACCCTAAGCTCAGGCTGACCGCGCAAGGGTTAGCCTATTTATTTTTCCGCTGTACACTTTGTTAAAAGGGGCTGAATGAATACATACCTTTGCCATGAGTTCGATGAACACGATGGTGGGTGTAAGCATGTTGTAGAGGGGAAGCTCAGTCGCGCGGTAGTCCCAAGGGAAGGTGTGGTGGTAGTTGTGGAAGCCTTCCACACAGATCAACCATACTCCAATGTTTTCGCGCGGGTTCAGTGACCTTAGAGAAAAACATATTTTTTACATTTTAATCTCAGGAGTGGAGTCCGAGAAACTTTTAACGTTCCTCTTTATTAAGTTAAGAGGAGTGTAGCATTTATTTAAATGTGAAAGGACTTATACGTCGAAGCTTCTTTGTCACAGATAAGTAAGTTAACTTATGAAAACTTGCTTTTTGCTAATGCAAACACCTACCTTATGTAACTCTCGCCTAATTGTTTGGAGAGTTAACAACTTTTTAAGCAGGCAAACCCAACTAGAGATAGTGGGGTAAAGAGAGTAAACATTATAAAATATGGAGATCCTAGGCATTTTTCAAAAAATCTGTCAAGGTCTATCTAGCACGGGACAGACCCAGTTTCCACAGAACGGAAAGTTAATTGGTATCTATCTACCTATAAAACTAAAATCTAAATGGGTATGTACTGACTATCTAGAACCTAGTTCTAGATAATTTTTAGGATTAGGAAAACACATGACGGAAAATATCCATTAATCTATACAGGGTCAAATTAAATTAGCTAGCGATATTCCGCAGTCTTGATTGGTATCGATTTCTAAACATAATAAAGCAAAAAAAAAAATTATGATTTTCTTTGAGGTCACCAACCACAGTATAGTTGAAATATCAGTTTAAAAAATTTGTTTTTTTTTTGTAAACTTCACAGACGTGATGGGATGGATATCTAACAAAAAAAAATGATCAAATTTTTTTTATTTGTCGTGTTTAAATATCGATGCCCATTACGCTTGCGGAGTTTCGCTAGCTAATTTAATTTGACCCTGTATTTACTGATACCACATCCACAATATTCGACCTAGGAAACTTTTTGGTAATCGGTCCTAAGTACTACTATATAGGACCGATTACCAAAAAGTTTCGTATAGGTAGGTAAATACCTACGTAGGTACCTACCTACCTATGTATGTACAGGTACCAATATTAGCTAATAACGCCTTTAACGTTAATCGGCTTACCACGAATAATAACAATGTTATCAATTATGTACAAGTAGACTGTCTACTTGACCGCTAAAGTATAATTCACGATCCAATATATCGAGCCTTTTCAGGAAGAACATCGTAAGAGTCAAAAATCACAAAACTATTTTTCTTTGTAACCTCTTAATTAGACAGTTTTACATCTTGTCGCGATTAATCTTAAATTTTATTTTAAATTTACGCGACTTTATTGTTGCAAGAAATTGTCATCGTAAATGAAATACATCGTTAATTAGAAAAGAAAAAACTCTTTCCTCTTAAAAGTGCAAATTGTCGCTTACGATGTTCTTCCTGAAAAGGTTCTATATTGTTAGTAGGTTCCTAATCGATTCAAGTAACCGACTTATCTGATCGCTTGCGTATTTTTAATCTGACCTAGTTTGTAGCGGGAATCGGGAATATTGTCACTGTTTTTGTTATAATGCAATATTGTACAGATAATTTTGTGCTCTGTCGTTAATTAATTAAATATTTATTGCGTCAGTGAGCGGAGTTCGCGCAGCTGAATTTTGGGCCAAACAGATTTGAACATTTTGCCATCTATAACGTTAAGAAAAAATGATTTTCATGAATCTATTGAACGGAGAAATTTATTTGTTTATTGTTGTTTTCATATACGCTGTAGAGCTGTGTAAGCAAAGTTCAGAATAAACATTTTTGGACACGTATAACAAGAGTCGATAATCTTATACTCTGTATCACTCGAAGTTAAATGCTCTAAGCTTGATGTTACTCCTCAAAGAGAAGGATTAAGAAGTAAGGATTTTGCAAAATTAAGTCTTATGGCACTTACTTGTCATAAGGCCTGTATCCGAAGATATGTGCGAAGCTGTTCACGCTCCACACAACGTTGATCCCGCAGGTGTATCTCAAGATGGTAGGAATGAAGAACGCGTTGGTCCACGTCTCACCCCAGAAGTAGACTGGTACCACGGTGGGCAGCACGAAACACAGCAGCGGCATCATTTTCAAGTAGTGCCTGTGGGAAAATTGTGCCTACTGGTAAACTCAAGCGCATGTGACCTACAGCTGCGTCGTCGTCGGGCCGCAGTGCACCGCACTTCAATACAAAAAAGGACGGTGCGGCCCGCCTGTTTAGACAATGTACACGAAAGCTAATGTAGCAGGATTTTTGCGTTGCGATGTGGCCCGCTGGAAAGTGCGTCAGCCTTAACAGTGATTTCCTCTATTTTCTTTTTGCTACCTTATTTACTTTTTTTATTCAGGGTTTCGTTAGTGTTTGTCCAAATGGTAAGCAAAATCTGCTCGACAGCAATGTTAGCGGCTTGGACATGAAACGATTAATGACTAGCTTTTAAAGATCTCAGTGTCTAGACGTATAATGCTGGGCCCCTTTTCAACAATTGGTAAAAAACAGGAGAACATCACATCCACTTAATGCATTGGATAAAATACAACTTAAACCCTACGTAAAGTATATTTAAATACGTTCATTTATATGTAGGTTTAAGTACAACGACATCAAAATAACAAGAGTTCCGTTTTTAAACACGCAACCTTCAACTCCCTCAGACACAGACTATCAACATTTCAACATAAAAATAAGATTTAAATTTATGTCGACATCAACTTTGTTTCACACTTCATAATACCCTCGGCCTAACGCTTGTTGAAATAGGGGCTACACGTGATAAAATTAAAATCACTTCACTGGTTGAAAATGTTATTTGACCTAAACTTTCAGAGAACGTGCGGGTGTAATCCTGTGGGTGGTAGATACGTCGTGTTTCTTTATTTTACTCCCACAGTTAAAGACACAAAGGTCTTACAAAAATATGTTTCTTTTTCTTTTAATACCGAGTACACCAGTAGCTGAAGCGTACATATAAATATATTGGAGACAGAACCGGCGACAACCGCTCGCAGAGACTTATGGTTTCACTAATAACACAGAATTCTGGGGATATTAGATAATCGTAGAGGGTTATATGTGTAGGGACACTATTTTATATGTAGTATTTCTTTTCTTGGGTTGTAATAGGATTATTTGTTATAAGAAATGTTTTTGGTTGAAGTTATGTGTTTGGTCCAAGGACAAAAAAACAGACTAGAACCTATTAGGGGTGATAAAATATTAAACTAAGTACAGTCACGGGCACTAATATGTATACACTTAGCACAATTCAAAGGCGATTTTCTCGTGGAATTACGATTGCAACTTTGAGATAAGACCTCTTTCATAATAGTATGGATTTCAAAATACTATGTTCGTAACAACATAAAATTACAATCAATACAGTAGGAGAAAATGATTTTTAAAAGTTGCTCAGTGTATACATATTAGTGCTCGTGACTGTACCTACTGTTACTTGTTAGCTACTAGTGGGGAAATTGTGACTCTTTGTAAAATGGATCTGTGTCGTATCTTTGCATAATCCTCGTTTACTTACTTCCTCTGGAACATAACTACAGGATCAGCATACAAGTCGGTGAGATCAATCCGCTTTCCACCTTCGATGACTTCTGGACTCTTCTTGCAGCAGAGCCAGCCCATATGGGAGAAGAAGAGACCTCGTTCCGCATTGTGAGGGTCTGCGTCTGTGTCCGCGTATTTGTGGTGGGTGCGGTGATCACGCGCCCACTCGAATATGGAGTCCTGGTAGATGGAAATGATATATTGACTTGCTTGATGGAAATTAGCTACCAACTAGAGAAAAATGTCCAAACGGGGGGCATTAATGACCTAGTTTGGTCACTTGGTCACTTGATGATTATTCATATCAAGGGGGAAGCGCTAAGGTAGCCCGCGAAATTCAAATTTTCTTACGATTTTTACAATTTGCAGCTCAGTGTCTGGGTGTATGTTGATTAGAGTATGATTCGCGATGGTAACAAATATGTATTTACAGAATTTATTAGAATCAGTAATACAACTCCATACCTAAGTTAGTATAATCCTCAAATGTCAAGATTTCATGAAATATAGTCATTCAATAGGATTACTTGGTTATAATTCTCTGAACACATATTTGTTAAGGTCGCTAATCATATTTTAATCAACATACAACCTAATACTGAACTGCAAATTGCAAAAAACGTAAGAAAAATTTTCGCCTTAAATAAATTATATTGACTTGAAATTATTATCAATCACAATAATATTTGCACGCCATAGTTTTCGGCAAACATGTTTGAATCTGGTTCTATTTATTTTTTATGTTATCTTGCATGCACGTTTTTATTCTTGTTCATATGTAGGTAGGTAACCGTACAAGAATAAAAACACATTTATTTTAACTTACTGTAAATGATTAGTGTCTGAGCTATAAGGAGTTTCCTATCTTCTGTGAGAAAAGTTACTAGTTTCTCCTTTACGATAATGATAGTGTGTGTGTGTGTTTCAATGATAGTATAACATAACCCTTAATGATCCTTTAATCAACCCTTTCAGAGTCGGCTTCATCAATTTGCACATTAACTAGGTAAACAGACAAGTTCTTGACATAACAGCGTAGATACTTATCATTAATTGACTTGATGAGGACTCGTAATGATTTAGGCAAACGCCTCTTGACGTGAGAGGCTGATTCGACAATAAAATTTGCATTTCCAGCACTTTTTTGTACATTTCGAGGTATAACTTTATATTGAACTAAATAACATATTCTGCACTATCCTCTGAGGAATAAGCAAAAAAGTGTACCTACATGAAAAACCTTTTGGAAAGGCACAAAAAAGCGGTCGTTGTCAAAAAAGGTTTTTGATAATTATTTTATTTTCACTCTATCTTATTTTTTACCCGACTGCGGCGAAGCCAAAAAAGGAGGGTTATGTGTTTGACCTGTATGTATCTATGTATGTCCGTCCCTATGTTCCCTCGTAACTACTAAACGGCTGCACCGATTTTAATGAATGATATGTCATTAGATTCGTGTTTATTGCGTGAGTGTCACTGGGTATATTAAAATAAAATAAAAAAAAATCAAAATGGCAGTCGGAGGTATCTTCTTAAATTTATCAATAAAGACCTATTGCCTCCGACTGCATGAGATTGTTTGGAGACAAAATAGGTCATCTTGTTTCCATCTTTTTTAAAGTTCACTTTTTACGCAGTCGGGTTTTCAGATTTTTTAAATTTACGTTTTTATGTTCTTTTTTTTGCTTGTAGTTTTCAGATGGAAGGTTATAGTAGTTGTTTGTTCACGAGACTTTTGGAATTGTTACGATTTGCCATTTGCAATTACCGCAAATAAAGAATCAAGATATTAAGTAACTAAGACCATTCTTCATCAACAGCAGCATTACTGAGGAGATGTAGAGGTGGAGTGCTTACCTGAAAGCCCATGGTTTGCCATAACATAAGGACCACGCGGAGAGGAGTGCGAGCCTTGAAGCATCTGTGTGTCCAAAGACGATGAGATCCTGCGCCGATTCCTATAGCGCACATTAGGTGGACGGCGAAAGCTGGAATAAATTCAGTTTTTCATTTATTATTTATTTCTTATAGTTATAAAATAGGCACAATTCCTTAAATATACAACTCAGTTAAAAATATTATGTAGATAACAATTTGAATTTAAAAGATGAAAACAGAAGACCAATCGTTTGCTAGATGTTATTTACTGATGATGATAACAATAACAATATTGTTGAAGGAGAAGGTGTACATACATTATTATTTTGATCTGTTTACATATCTCGGGACCCTGGGGTCCCGGACGTTTGGAAGGCGTACGAGGGGCCGAAGCCAACTCGCAGAGGCCCCTTAGACAATTTTAAATGATGAGGAGGCACATTATTATTATTATTAAAAGCCTGTGACCTCCCACTGCAGGGCAAAAGCCTCCCTACTCTCTTTCCACTTCTCTCTGCTTAAAGCTGCTAAGGACCAGTCTTTGTTGAAGGAGTCCAGCTCACATACATACAGCTGTACATACATTAATGATTAATTTTTAATAGTTATTGTGTGTATACAAATTGTATTCAGGCACAGTATCTACGTACCTACCAATCTTAACGACTATTCATGACTAGGTATTTACAGGTCTATTCTGTATGAAAACATTGTAGGTACCTACTTTAGTTCACTTATTGCTATTAATTATGTTTCCAACCATTTTGCATACTTAGCACTGTATTTTGACGCTAAACATCACACATAACACCACGCCTGTAATCCACGAAGGGTTAGGCAGAGGTGTACCTATAGCACACACACAGTTCGCCAGTTATGTTTAAGTCCCATGTAACAGGGGGCGAAAATCCAGACTCCAGGATTTTTGACGTGAAAAAGTGTTTGTATAAACCTACTTACAGAAATAAAATCATTTATCATTTACCAGGCTGCTACTGAGAAAATTCCAGATGGAAAAATCCAATAACAATTTGTCTAACCTGGGAATCGAATCCAGGACCTCATGCATGCTCAACAGTAGCGCTTGCGACCACTAGACTAACGAGGCAGTCTTTAAAGCTGATCAATATTATAACACTCAGAAGACTACTCACCAAATACATTAGTCTGCCATTTAGCCGAAGTGAACACGAGATACAATCCATACACTGATGCAATATGCAAGTAGAGGAACCAGAATATATTGAACCACACATATTCGTGTTTCCTGGGACTGGCATGTTTCAGTACGGAGACGTCTTTATCGAGCCCCAGGTCTGAGGTCTGTGTGTCCGACTCGAAGACTACTCCACTGGGGATTGGATCCACTTGAGGAGGCATGGTCTGAAAAAAAAACGATTGTGGACTTATTCAAAATTCATCTATTCGCAATTTATTTATCTGACTTATTGTCTGACCATAATAAGCTCAGTAAAGTACTTTGAAGTTATATTATAGATCGGCCTTTCCCAAAGTGGGCGATAACGCCCCCTTGTGGGCGCTGCAGGCCTAAAGGGGGCAGTAAGAGACCCAGAAAAAAAATGGGGGCGTTATGTAGAGGCTTAGGGGGCGATTTGTAATTTCATCTAGGTAGTGGTTTTTAAGTAGGTGAAAAAATGGGGGCGCTAAAAAATAATGTATTCTTAAAGTGGCCAGTAGACAAGATAAGTTTGGGAAACCCTGTTACAGATCTACAGATCCTTTAGGTTTTTCTGGACTTCTAAATAGCCTACTGCTCCGAAAGACTTTACCGTCCATAGTATATCATAATTTCTTTTATTAAGAGACCATATTGTCCCATTACAGAAAAGAAAGAAAGAAAACAACACAGTTCGTGAAACACAAAATACAAATAACAAATAAAAAAGTGAAAATAATAACATGTTTTAACAACAATAGTATTTGCCTTACGGCTGCGCTAGAAAGGTTACGGGGCCTTTTCTCTTAAATATATTAAAATAAAATTCTCTGTAACCGCTTCTTCGGAAAAAAATTCTAAGAAAAAATATATAGTTTAGTTCTGGCTAGATTCATCCACCAGGATTTAATGCTTGACATAAAGATACAAATTAAATGGTTTTTGCCTTTTTTTTTTTTTTTTTTTTTTTTTGTGGATGGGAAATCATCAAATGACTTCTCCCGCTCTGGGCGGAGCGGGAGGGCGTGTCAGACTTTTACTGACTAAAACCCACCCGTGTTCCTTCTGTTGCCTGTGCCGGGGCCACGGTAACTCTTTCGAACATCCCGCAACCCTAGCTGGCATCGGCCCTAGCGGACCCCGTCAATAGTGCTGACATCTCTTTGAGGCGCGCGTGGAACACGACGCGCCGTCGACTCGGGCCTGGTCCTTACCGGACGGCGAGCTACCCATTGCTCGCCGTCCGCAAGCCCGCGCCTACGGTGGCCGGGAATCGGCTGCCGATTCCCGACGCCCAGGGCGTCTCCTGCGGCGACTAGGGGCGTGAGGGTGCAAAGCTTGCCTCTCCCTCACGCGTCCCGCCTCCTCCTTCACGAGCATTACTGCTTCGCAGAAGGAGGTAATGGCTTCCCATGCACTCTCGCTCCGTACCATGGCCTGGACCAGGGCCGGACGCGAGAGATCGCCGCCGCCGATCGCTTCCGCGAGGACACGGCGGTGCCCCGCCCAAGCCGGGCAGACTTCCACCGTATGCTCCACCGTGTCCTCCGGGCGATCCACACAGAGGTGACACCAGGGCGTTTCCTCCCGCCTTATCCGGAACAGGTACCTCCCGAAGCACCCGTGTCCGGTGAGGACCTGCGTCAGGCGGAAGGTGAGGACGCCGTGGCGCCTCTCCAGCCACTCCTCAAAGAGGGGACTTATCGCCGCAATTGTGGCGTGCCCAGCGCTGGGTTGCGACAATCGCACTCTCCATGCCGCCATGAGATCCTGCCGGAGCTCTGTCCGCCGTGCCGCGATTTCTCGCGGCAACGGAGTTACGCCCCGGCGTCCTGCCTCCTCGCGCCACTCCCAGATGTGCGCGAGGACTTTTGCCTCCAGATCCCATGGCGGTAATCCGGCAAGGAGGTTCGCCGCCTCCCCGGAGACCGTGCGGTATCCCCGGGCTAACCGGATGGCCATGACCCTCTGGGACGCGTTCAACCGACGGACCGGTCGCCGCCTCACGGAACGCGCCCACACCGGAGCTCCGTAAAGGGCCATGGACCGCACGACCCCCGCGTAGAGCCTCCGGCAGGAGGCGTTTGGACCCCCCAGATTGGGCAGGAGCCGCCCCAAGGCAGCCCCGGCCCGCTCCAGTCTGGGAGCCAAACGTCGGAAATGCTCCACGAAATTCCACCGGCTGTCGAGGACGAGTCCCAGGTACTTCATCGTCGACTCGACACCGATGAGAACCCCTCCTACCGTTATTTGGGAACCCGATGGTGGCGCGTTCCGAGGACCATGAAAACACATGGCCTCGGACTTGTGCAAGGCCACCTCGAGTCCCAATTGCCGGATCCTCTCTACGATTGTCGCAACCCCGCGTGCCGCTAATTCGGCCGCCGCCTGGTGCGACCTCCCCTGCGCCAGGACCAGCGTGTCGTCAGCGTAGCAAACTACGCTGACGCCACCAGGGAGGTCGGCGCGCAGCACCCAGTCGTACCCGATGTCCCACAGATGCGGTCCCAGAACCGATCCCTGCGGGACACCGCACGACATCTCTCGCCGGTTCCACTCTCCCCGGTGACCGGGGTAGATGACGGCCCTGTCCGTCAGATAGGCCTCGACCACGCGACAGAGGTAGGTCGGCACTCGGTGATACCGGAGTGCCTCCCTGATGCAGCTCCAGGGCAGGGTGTTGAAGGCATTGGCGATGTCTAGAGACACCGCCAAGACGACCCCACCCCGGGCCACAGCATCCCCCGTCGTGAGGGCTCGTACGCACATGATGGCGTCCACCGTAGAGCGCCCCTTGCGGAAACCAAACTGGCTCTCCGCCAAATCCGGCCCCACCCTCACCAGCCGCCCGACAAGGCGGTCTGCAATGACTCTTTCAAAGAGCTTGCCCACCTCGTCGAGCAGCACGATGGGCCGGTAAGCGGACGGCGAGTCCGCAGGGCGCCCCGGTTTCTTAATGAGGACCAGTTTCCCTGTCTTCCATTGAAGCGGGAACTGGCCCCTCTCCAAGCATGCGCTTAGGAGCCCCCTTAGTCGAGGCCCGAGAGCCTCCAAGGCCAGGACCCAGGCTTTTCCAGGTAAGCCGTCGGGTCCTGGGGCGGTATTCTTGGCATTCAGCCTGCGCACCGCCACTCTCAGCTCTACCTCGGTCACCTCCGGAGCATCGTCGTCATCGTCGGCTGCGTGGTCCGCATCCGACACCGCAGGAGGCGGAGCCATGGGCGGGGGAGTATGTTCCCCTCGCAAAGGGAACAGAGCGCTCACCACGTCCTCCACGAGCTGGGGCCGGAGACTCTGCGTCAGCGGGGGAGCCCATGGGCGGAGTTTGTTCCGCACCATTTTATACGGGCGTCCCCACGGATCCCTGTTCAGAGCCTCCAGCGACTCCTCGCGGGCCAGTCCCTTGGCCCGCAGGATCTCCGCTCGGAGGGCGGTCTTCGCCGCTCTGTACCCCTCGTACAGCTCCGCCTGAATGGCTTCCGTATCCGGAGGGCGGATACGGAGCCTGCGGTGTCTGGTGTACCGGCGTCGCGCAGCAACGCACGCGTCGCGCAGAGACGTCAACTCCGGCGACCACCAGCACACCTGGCGCCGGGCGCGTCCGGGCCGGACCCGGGGCATTGCCATGTCGCATACTTCGGACATAGCCTCCCGGAACCACCCCGCCTCGTCATTGATGTCAGCAGGCCTGTCCGGTGGTGACACCCAGGCCTGCACGATCGAGGCTTCCAGGAGGAGCTCCCGGTCCAGCTGCTTCAACGCCCACCGCGGACCACTCGGGGTCTGTCGGACCGGCGCGCTCGAGGTCTGGGCGGAGACGTCAAACCGGATGTACCGGTGATCGGAGTAGGTCTCCACCCCCTCCATGACGCGCCAGTCGAGGACACGCGGCGACAGAGCGGGGCTGGCGAACGAAATGTCCACCACTGACTCACCCCGCATCCGCACACACGTGGGGACAGAACCCCGGTTTAGGACGACCAGGCCCGTCTCCAGAGCCCAGTCCTCCACCATCCTGCCCCGTGTGTCCGTAAGCCGGGAACCCCAAGCCACATTCTTGGCATTGAAGTCCCCAAGGACGAGCACAGGCAGGGAACGGAACCCGACGACGACGACTCTCAACTCCGCAAGGGAGTTGTGGAACTCGGCGAGAGTTCGGTTCGGGGAGAAGTATACCCCTACCACGACAATCTCCCCGAACCGTGCTGCCACGCAACCCCGTCCCCTCTTGACCGCCTCGAGGGACGGGGTACCGGCGGCGGCCGATGAAATTAGAGTCACTGAGCCGCTCAGGTCCTCCACCCAGTCATCCCTGGGCGGGACAAAGTACGGCTCAGCGACCACGGCGATGTTAATCGACCACTGCGCCATGCTCTGGAGCAACAGATCCTGAGCGGAGGCGCAGTGGTTGATGTTCGCCTGGAGGAGGCGTAATGGGGCCATTATTGGCACTCCATATCAGCCCCCTCATGGTTTTTGCCTTGGAAGATGAATTGCAAGGAAGTTCAAACTTGTTAAGTCTAATAATTGCACTTGTTAGAACGCCAGATGCATTTGATTACCTCATTAAGAGTTTCGAATCAAGTTTTCGTTAACTTTTCTTGGCAAGTACGTACAGGAATTGCAATAAAAGACAAGATTAAGGAAATTGAAAGATTTTATTAGGAAGGAAGACCGCTATAGAACGTCTTCCAAAGAAAATAGGGTGAACATCTGTAAAATCATGTGCAAACGATTTAACTTTGTATAAGTAGACTAAAAATATTGAATTCAGATTCTTTGTGGAAAGCTTCGAGAATGGATAAGAAATTCAGCCGATGAAAACTGAAATTCATATTATTAAAGTGACTAAATGCTGCTCAACGCTTACCGCTAAAAGCTCATTTGATTCTTCTAAACAAATCGTGAACTGTTCCTGGTATGAATTTCGATTAAAAAATCGTAAATGCGTATGATATGTGTCTAGAAATCTAGTCATTATTATCTTTGAAGTACACTATAATATAACAAAACAGAAGATAATAATATCACTTCAAAATTATCCTTTTTACTACCCAATAAACACGTCTATATCAGATCAACTACAGAAATAAACCAAGAGCCACCTACCTCCGTTGTAAAAAAAACACTGAAATATATCTTATTGTAACCACTCTTCAACACAGACTGATTCCCTACTCCCGTTGTCTTAGTATATATAGGATACAAATAAAGCTATTTGAATTTCAAATATTGCAAGTAAATCTATATACCTCAAGTAAATAAACTAGGGCGTTAGTTTCGTAAGAGTTCATTGTATTGTAAACACACATTAACTATGTAAAGTTAATCGGTATTAAAATATTTGTTATTTAGTTCATTGGTTAATGTTTAGGGACATATGTGAATTGGTCATGTTTATTTGGGTAGGTAATTAGGTGTAAGTCACGTCGAATCTGTTTCCATTTGTAGTTTGTAGGATAACTTCCGGAAAAATATTCGTTTTCGTGAGTAATAGGCACCTATACGTATAGACAATGTTGATGAACTTATTAACGTGAAATCGATGCAACATAGTTAGTACTCTTCTCATAAATAAGGATAGAGAGAAGCAGGCACGTATCCAGACTTTTGGTTCGGGGGGGGACAAACATTGAAACAACCATGTGAACTGTGTGAAAATCGCTGTAATCACTGTACTATAATTTTCACTGTACTATACTATAATTAAAGAACACGCAAGCGAATAAATAAACAGATGGCTTAAAACGTTTTTTTTTCAGTCAGATTTCGGGGGGGGATAAATCCCAACTATCCCCCCCTCTGTATACGTTCCTGGAGAGAAGTACGTGTACATATATGTTACATTCGGTTTTAAATTATGTCATCTACTTTATGAAGACGGTTTGTTTATACAAATATTAATAACGCAAAACATGAAATACACCCGCTTCTATATTCCTCTGTGTAAGTAAGCATGTTAGTCCAACATTTAATAACATTTCCCATACGATATTTAGGATATATCGTGGTCCGTTACCGTCCATATATCCTCGGGTCTTATTGCGTTGCAGACGTAGCGTCGGCGGAATCCATCGCGGCTAGTAATTTCCGCAGTCGAGCAGGCGATACTACGGTTTGGTTTACAGGCAACACCAAATTATTACGTGGTAAGATTATTAAATACTAACTAATTTGTTACAACTGTAATAAGCTGTTGTATCCTGAAAAATATTTAATTGCAAACGAATTTAGATTTTTGATCTTGTCGATTATGGCAACATTCCCAGATTCTGAGAAAAACATAGTCCCTAGTTCTGCAAACGGGTTGTTGGTGTTGATTTGGTTTAAATACTCAATAGTTACAGATTTATAATAATAAACAATGTGAGACGGACGTCCGCCAGTACTCTCATCCAAATTAATCTTCATCCGTCATTCAGTCTACGTAGAACCGCGTAATCAAATATTTCTATATTCCAATCCGCATTTATTTAAAGCAACTGATGAACACTTTGCTTAGGCCGGTGCAACCAGGACTTTTTACCGTTTAGTCAGAGAAAATAAGTGCAATAATAAAAGTAATAAATGCCCCCTGCCATTTTTTGCGTGTATAAAAAATCATTGATCATGCAGGGGCCATAGTCCTTTCAAAGTTCTAGGTAACCAGTCCACTTTAGCCAACCAAACACATCATCCAATATCTTTGTTTCGATATCCTGCAATAGTCCTACACCAACCGGGGATTGTCCTTGGGTGCATCTGCATAGTGCATACAGGGATAATCGTCGGTCGGTGCCTCATTCTATTTAAAATTGTCTAAGGAGCCTCTGCGAGTTGGTTTCGGTTCCTTGTACCCCTTCCAAATGTCCAGGACCTCTGGGTCCCGAGATACGTAAAGATAAATAATAATAATAATAACCCCACCGCCGTATCTCTACATTGACGTTGTGGTGGGGTTTGCGCGCTCCTGAACTCTGGGTCTGTGCCGGTAGTTTACTTTGCCGAAACAGGTCTAGGGTGAGAAGCCAGACCAAGAGAGATACATGAACCCGCAGGGCAGCATGTGGCGAGCTGTTGAGCAGTAGCGACCCCACGGATCCTATCACCCGGGAGAATTCTTATTCCTCATGTCTGGCTTGCCTTAATTGACCAGCTGGAGTGAATACTGACGAGGAACAAAGCTCCCACCTCATTCTTGCCTTTATTGGCCGGCTTGAGTGGATATTCGCAAGAGTAAACGCGCTCGGTGGAAGGAAATATTCCAGTAAGATGCTGGAAGGGATCATGACCATACTTCCGGGATTGCCCTGATAGCCGTGGAATGCCTCTCCATTCCTCATAAGCACCTCAGAATATGTTACCCCCTTGTCACTACGTTACTATGTGCTAGCGACCGTTTCCGAGGGCCAGTTATTGAGTGAGCAAGTCACCCCCTGCCATTACAGTACACACAAAACACTAGCTATGCCCCGCGACTTTGTTCTTGTAGAAGTCGTAAGATACACAATACTGGGCAATTTTTTCATCACTACTCAAAAATCAGCTGTTTCGCACATTTTGGTCGAGTAGGTATTGAACTTTTGTATGAAACAGCTGATTTTTTTTCGTGACTTCAGAGTTGGTCCCATAGTGAAAGTTGTTCATATTCATTTTCACCCAGTGAAAATTTGGGTAGTGATAAAAAAAAATTCCTGTGTACTAAAATAACAGCCACATTTTAATATAACTCCCTCGTCCCCCGACCCACAGCGTTGCATCGCCCGCTCGCGCTATTACTTCGTTTCCGCGTAGCGTTCTTTCTGACTTTTTTTTCTTTTTGCTCGGCTCCTAAAGGTCGTAGCGTGATGTTAAGAGCCTTCCTCAAGAATTGGGCTATCAAATGCAAAAATAAAATTCAAATCCGGCTGCTAGTTCCAGAGATTAGCTCGCTCAAACAAACTAAAAAAAAACAAACTCTTCTGCTTTATTATTAGTACATTTGCTCGCGGCTTCGCCCGCGTGGACTTCGGAAATTATACCTAGAGACTATCTAAAATCGCCGTCTAGCAGTACCACCATTATATTCCGAGATACTTTGTTTGCTCTTGATATCTTCGATAGTTCGATTTAGTGCTTCGATTGCACTTCTGTAGGACATCGTACATTCATTCCAAACCAATAGCTTACATTGCTGCAACAATCGTGCCCGCTTGCTGTTTTCAACCGACTTCGAAAAAGGAGGAGGTTGTATGTTCGACTGTATGTATGTTTTTTTATCTTCGTTAATTGTGAACCGATATTGAAAATTCTTTTTTTGTTTGAAAGGGTATACTTTCGAGGTGGTCCCATTGTCATTGTCACTGTCAGGTCAGGATCTGATGATGAAATCCTGGAGAAATCGAGTGAACTCTTCAAATATTATATGCACACCTACAGCGATTTGTGTATTTTTTATAGTAACTCGTGCATTTGCTCTCGAAAAGCACCATCTGGTGAAGTGGAACTGATGATGAAGAACACAGATCACTCAATAATAAGTATGTCATGGGTTGCGATTCGATTACTTCAATATGGTTGCTAAGCAATTTATGCTCGTCACAATGCATATGGTGAAGTGGAGCTGATGGTGAAGTACCAGGAGAACTTCTCAACAATTAACGTCCCTGTATCGGGAAAAGCAATATTTTGTAAAAGGTGATGAGCAGTTGGCTTTTGTAACTTAGACAAATTACAAACCGACCCACTAAACAGCGAAAAATAAATAACTTAAAAAAAAAACAACCGAATTCATACAAAAAAACACTACAAAGTGAAAAATAACTTTAATTTCGAAAGTCGGTGGCAAAAAATTAAAATACAGATCCAAAGACACCGACTTCCGAAATTAAAGTTATTTTTCACTTTGTAGTGTTTTTTTTTTGGAAGTCGGTTGTTTTTTTTTTGTAAAAAGTTTTTTTACTTATGTTACAAACTGGCATTTCCTTATGAGCTAAGTTTAATGGCTGTTCAAATACTGATTGTGCCGTTTGGCCTCCATTTAGCAAGGTGGCGGCTATTCCAGAGAGGCTAGTGTAACAGCAACTCTTCCGGATTTGAGTTATGATTTCTTTTTACAATATTATAAAAAAAAAAATATTAATATTTTACATAACAACTTATACCTAATTAATAAATAAAATAACATAATGATATCCTAACTTAACTAAAACTATTCACAAACTAAAATATGGCGTCGAAAAATTCCTCCGCATCGCTGTCGACTGGTAATGTACCCAAGAGACTGGCGGCATTGCCACGTTGTATGGCAATGCTTAGCCTCTGGCCAAGGTAAAAGCCGGACCTTGGGACACGGGAAGTGTCAACTTGCCGTTTGGACGTTAAACAAACCATGAGCGCTCGGACCCCACGGCCCGAGGGTTTCAACCCCAAACGGCTTGAAAATATAATTACCGATAAGGTTATTATACTTTGGCCGCTTGAGGTTTCCCGCAGTCGCTGCAGCAGCGCCAGCACAGCACGCCGAGCGGGGAAGATGGGATGGCGCAATAGTGTCGACACAAGTTGCGTCCCACACTAAAGGCCTAACCACCTTCCATGGAAATAAAGACATGCCGTCCGGTCTCTTGCCATCGTCACGTGCCAAGCCATTGGGTTCTAATACAGCTGGGACGCCGATGGTGACAAGAGCCCGTCGGATGATGTCATTAATGTTCGCGTGCCGCGCTATGCGACCCGCACTTCGGCTGCAAGACAGGCCGTGGTGTCCTAGGCTGTTGACAACTTCACCACAGTGACAGCGATGAGGAGAACAACAAGGGGCTCCGAGTCGCAGGGAAGCAGCGAGGCGGAAAGTAGAGAAAAAAAAATTGGTTTTTATGATCCATGTATACAAATAAATAATTCTAAATATGTAACTTAAAAATAATATACAAACTTAAATTATTTTAATATTATCAACATCAATTTGAAATACTTACCTACTCTAGCGTCGTCTTTGAGTACATGACGTACGATGTCAGCCAAGTTATTTTGTGACTTTAAACTGTAATTACTTTTGGCCGAGGGGCCCAATTTCAATGAAACAAAGACTAAATGTTACCTCAAGATACGGACTATGACAATATTTCCAATTTCCAATCTTAAATCTCAGAAAACTCTTTACAAAAGACATGTAATTCTTTATTTCTTACCAAATAAATTATAAATTTGAATTTTCATATCCCTAACTTCAGAAATCATGGGTTTGCCATACAAACTTGCATCCCCAATATCACCCCCTTTAGGATTATTTACTTAAATACAATACTAAGATACAATCATTATTATAGAAGCCAAACGGACGCTGGCTGTTTCATCAGATTAGCTGACACAGTTCGCTGCCGGATGCGAATTCTACCTACACAAAAAACTAAGAATACGTAGAATCAGTAGAATGTTATGTAATTTCTTTCAAGAATGTTCGGCCATTCAAATATATTTCTTTTTATGTTAAGACAATGAGATCGTAAATGAATCGGATTCTGATTACCATTGAAGTTGCTCGATTAGGCTGGGAAAGGGTGATCGTAAAACGTTTGGTAGTATCGGACTCGTAAAAACAATACCAAAGTCTTGGTCGTTGAATCTATTTAGAAATAGAGCTTAGCTGAAGTACCTATAATCAAATATGTTTCTTCTCTATGTTTGCCTAGCTTTTTAAAATCGACGCATGATGCAAATTTATAAACTTAATTTTATTCTTTTCTTTTTTCTTTAAATGGAGCTCGCAGGCTAAATAAACATTTCACTTTACTTTTAAAACTCTTACAACAGAACTCATTAGGTTGAAATCACAAAAAAGGGTGCCTATCTGAAACACGAAAACGTAACATAATGAGGGACATAAAAGAGCCTCTAATGTCAATACCTACTTAAGTACTGTGGACACACTGGGTAGTCAGTCTCGCTACCAATATTGCTGACTTGGCTAATCTTGTTACAACCCCATGAGTACATGAGCACATAACGAGGAGACTGCTGTGTTATACTACTGTGTTATAACAATGCTATTCACTTACGGCAGAACCCAATAACCTATTTTCAGTAACAGACAGATCGCTATTGATGGTAGACAGTATAATTCTATCTGTCCTTATGTCAGGCTGGTAAGATTCCATAATCTCATATACATAGATTATTGGGACGTTAAAACCTCTTGCATAAAACGTTTTCCTATCTTCAGTATGCCAAAACTGATGATAGATAGGTTATTGGGTGCGGCCGTTAGTGATATCGAAAAGCATCCAAAAATGAATTTCATGGAATCCTATCTTCATAAAACCAACGAAAAATCACCAGAGCGTTTCCCAGTTAACAACGCAAATGCATCAAAATGCACGCCTGAAAATTCGTTACCAAAACCGTAAAAAACGGTCAAAGTAACAGTAATACATCATTTGGCTAAAAGGCGAAGATTGCAGGCGTGTCGTCGCGCTCGAATACATCCGGATTCGTACAGTAAACACATGTGAACAGAATGAATGGCGAATCTTCCGGCCGGGTAACTGGGGCGTGAAGCGGAGATTTTATTTTGAGGAGGCTGTGGAACGAGACCAGCCTGATTTTTCCACCTCGACGGTAATTCCGTATCGTGTTCAGCCAGTGACAGCTTTCAGCCGATACAGATAAAAGATTTCATCTTTTTGCAGCTTATTTATTATTCGATTTACCGCCGGCATGTGCTTTAACTGGTTTACTGTTTATGAGGGATTTGAGGTTGTTGCTTTATTGTAATGGCGGATTATTCGTATTCGTAGGTTATTGAGATTTAAGCTTTGTTAATGCGTTAGTATGGTAGTTAATTGGTAATTGTGTGGGAACTGCTACTGCAATAATGGAATATTGATTTTATTGTGCTGTTTATAAAGTTTATTACTCCTGAATTTGATTTTATACGATCTGAGATTCTATCTAACTATTAAATAAATCCCATATCGTCGTTGTCAAACTAACATCTGCTATGTGCAAAAATTATACTTTTGGAATATTGAAAAAAAAAATTCTGTAAAATTTTATATGAAGGCGTATTTTAAGAACTAAGTATATAAAAATGTCGTAGATCGTCGACAGTGCTCATAAGCAGTTAGCAGTTTTTTATACGGTAGATAGGGCAGTGAACTTATATGCAAAGGTCAAAAAGTAGAAATCTCAAAAAAGTACACATAGCAGATTTTGGTTTGTTTGTTTGTTATAAGAACCCTATGTGTATTTATACTGGGTCCACCTGACATTGTGCCTCTAATTGCTAGGTCACCTCGCACTCGAATCTCGACCCTAAACGTCAAAAAAATATATAAATAAAATAAATCAATTTTAAATATAACCGGCTCTCCAGTTGAAGTGACCGGTCGTGAGAGCGGCTGTGAACGTAATTTTGACTGGAATGGCCACCACCCGATTACCAGTATTGTGGTTTAAATGGGTTCCGATCTTGAAAAACGATTCGCTTCTGCGGTCCTCAAATTGAAATCCACAATGTTCGGTCATTTCACGGAAAATTTTGATTGCATTTCACCAATAGCAGTTAGAATTCTATTTTTAGATTTGATAGGTTATTTAATTGGTCTATCGTAAATTCGATTGGTGAAAGATTAAACGTATTGTAAAACTTAAAAACCGTGACAACTTAAACCGTGGTATGGGCTATAGACCGCTTTAGAACATAGGTAATTTTGACATGAGTTTAACGTGACTAACTTCGCGTCCTCTTGATATCATGAACATCGTCCGTAATCCAGATTGAAAATGGTCTTTGTCCGACAACAATGTGTAGGTAATGCAAGCAGTTCCTTCAGAAAATTAAATTACGTCTAGAATATTCATAGTGAGCGTTGTGTAAGCACTGCTCACTGCTCCACCTATTGGTCGATAACAAAGGGCCACTCCGAGTACGGAATCAATTTGGAACACAAGAGAGGTCGGCCATTGCGCATACTTCCTTAACTTCTAACTGGGCTGGCGAACCACTTCTTTTGAGCACGTCTGATAAATTCACGTTACTTAATTTATGTTGGGTTGATGTACTTTCGAGGTTAGAGGTAAATAAATGTACTACTTGCTCAGTGTAGGTACCTACCTATATTTTGATAAGGGATTGGTTTAATCTGAACAATCGAATTGTGCAACGTGCAACTCTAGTTTGCCTCTCAGCCTCAATCTGTCAAAAATACCTTTTACCTACCTAAATTTTTGACCGATCTTTGACATTGATTGTCGCCGAGGTGAGATTACGACTAGATTACATTTTATAGTATGGTCTGTTTAACACAAACAACTTACGTTAAGTGAGTGCAGTTGATAACAACATTAGTAGACTATTTTTTGTGAGCGGGGTCATAAGGTCATGTCACGCGTATTCCGCGCCCGCGCGTGGCACCGGCTGCGTCACAAGTTTCCAGACCTTCGATCAGTTAAACGTTTTTTTAAATACAGGAATTGGTCTTCTGATATGTAGTTTATTCCAACGATAAATACATGTTTGTCAACATTGTAAACAAGCCCTTAGAATGCAGAACCTTCTTACATAAACAAGGAATCTTTTGAAGTGAGTTTTACCGATAGCTTTGTAAACTAAATCGCACTCATCTTTTGAAGGAACGTGACAACAATGGATGGAACTGGCTCAAAACCCTTTCAGTGCATCTCAGTGCTTTTGCATCACATGTGGAAAATACACGAATAGGGCTTTGATGTATCCTACATACCTATACACTGTATACGGTTGAGACTGTTGATCTTGAAATAATCCCTCGAACGTTTTATACGATACGAACGGGACTTATTTATCTACAAATGTAGGTATGTTCAATGTAGCTATACTATTAATTTGCGTTTCATTTTCATTTATGAATTCACAGACATATATTATATATTTGAAACTTATTGAATTTCAGTACTCTTCAATGATATTCACATAGGTTTTATTTAATTCCTTTTTTATACATATTCACATTATTATTCTTATTTTAACTCTGTCAGCATTTATATTATTAGCACTTCCCGTGCGACTTCGTCTGCGTGGATTTTGTACTTAAGTATCCCGTTAGTAGTCAAAAAAACCTGATACACGTTATATTTGGTTTTAATTATTTTTGGTCTTAAGTATAAATATCGAGTTTCGAGTTAATCGGATCGCGTATTAAAGTTCTTCGATACAAACTTTGACACCCCCCAATCCCCCTTTAGTTTAGAAAAACAAAAAACGACAAACTTCGTAATTTACTCACATAAACTGTATTCGTGCCAAGTTTCAAGTTTATTAACTCAAGAAATAAGATTTTTCATACAAACAAAATAGGGGAGATTTTGATTTGACCCCCTTAAAGGTTGAATTTAGAAAAATCCTTCCTTATGTGTCTTTTAAAATCAAGTCGCGTTTATCTCTAATAGGCTTCGGTATTTTGTTATACATTCTGGGTGCCATGTCTAGAAAACTTTTAGTGTAGAATGCTGTGTGGTGTGTATTAGCACAAATCTCATTGTTGCGACGTTTCGGTTTCAGTGTTTCAAATAGATGTTTGTTTGATTTCACGAATACTGCCGTCTCATAAATATATAAACATGGTAAGGTTAGGAACTTTTAAAAAAATGGGAAGAAACTGTGGGTTGATTTTAACTTGAAGACAAATCGTAAACATTTCTTCTGCGCCTTGAATGCGATGAGTTCATCTGTAGAATTTCCCCAGTATATTATTATTCCATAGTGTAGACTATGTGTTTCGTAGGCATTGTACGCTACTAGGACGATGGACTCATTAACAATTTTTCTTAATTTATAAAGTGCATAGAAGTATTGATTTAACTTTTTGCATATAATTTCGATGTGAGGTTTCCAAGATATCAACATCTAAATCCTCTAACTATTTAAGTCCTTCAACCGATTAAACTATTTTTGTAAAACCGCATCATTGATCTTCTCTGTATGTTCCAAGTTCGATTCCTAAAGCAGAACAAGTAGGTATCATATTGGTTTTATCAAGGGAACATGCCCGGTAAATAGCTGTTGTTCAGGCTTGCCCCAATTAGTAGGAACTGATAACGGTTTAGGGTGTACATACAAATGTAGGCACATCAGGTGTGCCGTGTACCTTTCTACCCCTGTCTCCTTTGGGAAATACAGGCGTGATGTTATATAAATACAATACATGAGAAATGTAACTCAGCTTTGTCTAAAAACATATATGTTTTTGGTAATTTATTTGGTAAAACGACTGTCTAGAAAAGTTATGATTTAATTAACATAAAAATTGAGTGCTACGTGCGTATTTCGGTTTAGGTATTTATTGTGTATCGAAATTCATGTAAATTGGTGAAATATTTTTTTTAGGTTGTGTACATGAATATCATCTATATAAATAAAAAGACATACTGAAGAACTATAGGCCCCTCTCACTTCTGAGCCACGTATTCAAGCTGTTCTCGAGGGTCGGCACGAACCGTGTTGCTAGGAGACTTGACGAGTTCCAGCCACCAGAACAACGGGCTTTCGAAAAGGCTTCAGAACCGTAGACCACATCCAAAATGTTCGGCAAATTGTACAGAAGACCGAGGAGTACAACCAGCCGCTGTGTATGGCATTTGTGGACTACGAGAAAGCCTTCGACTCCATCGAAATATGGGCAGTTCTGGCCTCTCTGCAATGATGTCAAATTGACTGGCGCTACATTAAAGTGTTGAGATGTCTGTTTGACGCTGCCATGATGACTGTCCAGATCCAGGATCAGAAAACCAGACCCATCTAACTGTTCAGAGGGGTGAGATAGGGGGATGTGATATCCCCGAAACTGTTTACTAATGCGTCGGAGGACGTCTTCAAGACGCTGGACTGGACTGGGCAGGGTATCAACGTGAACTGCGAGTACATCTCATACCTTCGTTTTGCCGATGACATCGTCATAATGACAGAGACGCTGGAACAGCTAGATCAGATGCTGCACAGCCTAAATGGAGCCTCTCGTCGGGTTGGCCTCGGCATGAATTTGGATAAGACGAGAGTCATGTACAATTCACACGATTTGCCGAGACCAATCCGCATCGAAGGGTCGCTTCTCGAAGTTGTGAAGGAGTATGTCTATCTAGGGCAAGACATCCAGCTCGGTAGACACAACTTTGAGAAAGAAGCCGACAGAAGGATCCAGTTGGGTTGGGCAGTGGTTGGAAAACTTCGTCAAGTCTTCTCGTCACCTATCCCGCAATGTTTGAAGACTAAGGTCTTCAACCAGTGCGTCCTGCCCGTTATGACATACGGTGCCGAAACGTGGACACTAACAGTTGGGCTGGTCCACAAATTCAAGGTAACTCAGCGCGCTATGGAGCGGGCTATGCTTGGAGTTTCTTTGATGGATAAATACAGGAATGAAGTTATCCGGAAAAGAACTGGAGTAACCGACATAGCCTGCAGAGTAAGCAAACTGAAGTGGCAGTGAGCTGGCCATGTTTGTCGAAGGACCGATGGTCGGTGGAGCAGACGAGTCCTGGAGTGGAGACCACGTATCGGCAAGCGTAGTGTGGGACGCCCCCCAGCTATATGGACCGACGACCTTAACAAGGTGGCTGGGACAGACTGAATGCGGAAGGCGGAGGACAGGGTGTTGTGGCGCAGACTGGGAGAGAACTATGTCCAGCAGTGGAGTGTGATAGGTTGAGTTGATGAAATAAAAAAAAAAGTCCTGACTGACTGACAGATTCATCAACGCCCAGCACAAACCCTTAGATCTAGAAAGCTGAAATTTTGCGCAGAGGTTCCTTATATATTGTAGACAAGGAATATGGAAGGATTTTTTGAAATTCATGCCTTAAGGGAGTAAAATAGGACATGAAAGTCTGTATGGAAAATCGTCCTTTTTGTAGTTTAAACCATGGAAATTGGTGTTTAGCATTCTGGTTAAAAATTAAAAACACGTGTATCAGCGTTTTTGGAAAACCATCCTCTAAGGGAGGAAAATAGGGGATGAAAGTTTGTAAGGAAGAAATTGGTATTAAGCTTTTTGTTTAGAAATTACGAATGACGCGTTTTGGTATTTTTGAAAAATCATCCCCTAGCCCAGAGGGTTAAAAATCCTTACTAACTCATCATCGGTCAGCCCGACTTTCGCCATCGCCAAAGACACTTTAGTAGGTAATTCAGAGAACAATAACTTTACTAAGTTCCGTACCTGTAATTATTTAGGTAGGTAACTATTTTTTCAAAATTGCTACGAGATAGGCATTAAAGAGGATTTATATTTTCGCTTTAAAGTTGCCTTCTTTGGCATGCAAGTAATTCAATAATTAAAATTTTTCGTTATGGGTGTCGTTTTCATAGTTTTCGAGGGTGCTAAAGCCGGTAGTGAGGTCAAAATGAAAATTCAATATGGCGGCTGCGAAAATTTTTAAGTTTTTCATCATGGGTGTCATTTTCATAGTTTTCGAGGGTGCTAAAGTCGATAGTGAGGTCAAAATATAAATCCAAGATGGCGGCAGCGAAAATTTTGTTTTTGTTTTAAATCATATGTGAGAAGAAACTTCGTTCCTAACGTCCCCCGACCGCACACGTTTTTTATCGTTTAGCAATCATATATCAATCCGCGCGCCGCTCCTCGGATACTATATAAGCAGTGCGAGAAGACATTGTTTACCTGTATTAACACATAGGATACTTTTAATCCCGGTAGTACGTTCCCGTGGGATATTTTCCGACGTTCACGCGCCGCGGGTAAATGCTAGTAAAATAATCTGTTTTTTTCTTACTTTTAGTGGTTATTTAAGTTTTGCTATTTTTTTTAACGTTCTAGACCAGCACCCTAATTGCGTAACACACTATCAATCGGTGTGTAATCTGAATGATTTCGAAGAAAATTGCTATTCCATTGCTTCATATGTTCCAAAGATTTGTCTGCTCATCAACGTTAATAACGCAATGAAAGTTGTTGAATTATCAAAATAAAACCGATTCCTACTGTAACTGCGTTACGCAATTAGGGTGTGGGTTAGGGTAAATCTTTTTCTCTTTGATAAATTAAATGATAATCTTGTACGTGTTATTTTAAATAATTTAATTAATTTATCAGGAAGACACCAATAGTAGGCTAAGATATATCTCCCTATAGGCAATGGTCCACCTTCCATCCTGCGACGCAAGTCACCTGTGCACTTGATGATCTTATGACTGCGTCAGTGAGCAGAGTTCGCGCAGCTGCATTTTGAGCCAAACATGTTTGAACGTTTGCCATCGATGCGCTAAGCAGAAGAAGATAACTAAAATCGATTCAGTACTTCAGTCTTCAGTGACTATCAACAAACTAGTTTCAGGACTTTTGTTATTCTGTATTTCTTTATTGGTATACTAAAACTTCACTATAGTTTGACAACGTGACGTTCAAAGGTTACATAGTTTGTCTTCGGAAAAACCGAAACATTGCGAATATCGACCAATAGAAATTGATTTATATGGATTCCCACCTGAATTCTTATACTTATGTAGATTGACGCACTAATTCCGTCACTGCCTTATTGGACCAGTCACATTTAATTCGGCAAACAATGGAATCTTTGAACGCTGTCAAACTGTACATTTCTTTCACACTACAGTCCATTCAAGGTTATTTTTCCTCTGACAGCAGCAACCCAATATCAACCTTAACGTTACGAAAATAAAGATCACTGTGATTTTGACAGACTTGTTAATGGCAGCAGCCCAACAGCAACCTTAATGCAACGACAATAAAGATCACTGTGAGTTTGACAGTGATGCATAATCAGAGGAAAAATAATAGTGAACGGTCAGTAATTTTACCTATTTTGTATCACTGTCAAAATCAAAGTGATCTATATTCTCGTTGCAATAATGTTGCTGGGTTGCTGCTTGGCTCGCTTTCTGAGGTAAATTATCTGTTAAAAGACTTTAAAGTTGAAACAATTTAGAGTACATACTAATTCCATGAGTTGAAACTATCGAACTGTCACAAAACTTGGATACTTAGGATACTTTGTCGTTTTATGATGTGCAAATGACATTCGACCTTCCAAACAAACGATGGATGGACTGTGTGAAAAATTATATGACTAGAAAGGGGGTGACTACCGAGATGACGACTAATAGAGAAGTATGGAAGAAAAATATATGTTTCGCCGACACCAAATTAATTGGGATGAGGACAGGAGAATAAGATGAAATTATGATGAAGTGACATTCAACCTTCGGTAGAATTTAAATTATTTATTTAACCATGGATCAAAATATATATGTCGGAGATGCAGAGGGATTTAAATCCGAAATATTATCGGCGTCCGCCATGTTGCACGTGGTTGAGCAGAATCAGTGCGCACACCCGGCGCGGTCGAGCTCTGGATGTAAATTGAATTGTGTCGCTAACACACTAGTCTCACCTTGACATCTGACAGATGTCAAACGACACACGCGACAGTTCATTGACAGCCCCGACTCGAACTACTGACTCAATGACAGTTGTTATCGATTTGATTAATCGACTAAGGTATCTCAAACGCTGATAGATGGCGCTACTAGTACGTAAACAAGTCTTTTACTTCACTCCTCTGACATATATTTCCTAACTTAGGTTCGGTTAGGTTTTAGCTGACACTATTAAAATAAAACACTAAAATATGGCGTCGGCAAATTCCTCCGCATCGCTGTCGATTGGTAGTATAGAGACCAGCGGCATTGTCACGTTGTATGGCAATGCTAGCCTCTGGCAGTTTCGAGATTACCTTTGAGTGATAAATACATGACGATGTTGACTAAACGTTATGTTTAAAAGCAAAGTAATCCATTAATAGTCTTAGTACAATGTTAGTGCCTGTAAAGTTACATAGTGGTCTGGGTGTCGCTCGCATTAACTTTATCGAGGTCAGACGCAACTTTGAAACTATTGTTAATACTGTGTACCTACGTGTTTTGTTACCGATCTGCTGAAAGGATTCTATTTTCATTTGGTTCGGAGAGTGTATAGTTTTAATTAGGAAAGGAAGCTAATATTGTTTGATAATGGGCGAAATAAAGAAGAGGTATCATGGAAGAAACGAACATCTATATACACCGTAAGGGCTATTATCGCTTGCAGCACTCGGCCGCTATAGTAACGCTCGCTAAGTGCTAACAGATGTGGTCATCGTATGCACGGGATTTTGTTTTCAAATTGATCAGATGTAAGTTTCCTTGATAGTACATTTCTCGTGACTAACGATAAATTGTTGGTCCCAGTTGGCATTTGGATACGTACCTGAGCTGTTTCATCTCTAAGCTTGTCTACCTTATGTAACCTTACAATATCGACTTTGAAAGGTTACTAAGTAATTGGGGTAGATTGTGTAGGTCAGAATGTCAATTTCCGTAATTAAAAACGTTCAAAATCTAGTCGCAGTCTCGTCGCAGCGACAGTTAACGACAAAAATCCCATACAATAATTGGCAGATTGAGTTTGAGACTGAGATTATAATGAGACTATTCTTAAAAATATAGGAATTGCCCCTCTGATGACATGGACAGGAACTTCATTAAAATGTGATATTCAGCCGCTTAAACATCATCATCATCATAACATCACGCCTGTAATCCCTGAAGGGTTAGGCAGAGGTGTGCCTATGCATATACCCACATTTCGCCGGTTATGTTTAAGTCCCATGTAAAATCCCATAGGGGGCGAGCCTATTGCCATGAAACGGGCACAAATCCAGACTCCGGGCTGCTACTGAGAAATTTCTGATTGAAAAACCCATTAACACTTTGCCTGAACTGGGAATCGAACCCAGGACCTCATGCTCAGCAGTAGCACGTGCGACCACTAGACCAACGAGGCAGTCAACTGCTTTATATTGAGTATAAAGTCCAATACTTACTAGGCTAATAATATCTTCTTCTGTTGTATATCTATTATTTTCAATACCTATTATTTGGGGATATTGGGAAACAAAGGGCTGTTTCTTATACAGAAAAAAAATATAAGGGTCAGTTTTCAGTGCAGCTAGATGCAGCAAAATACACCGCTAAATATATGTAACTAGAGGGTAGGTCCCTCTGAATACTGTGATAGATGAAATAGCTTTCGTGTCTTGTTTGAGTCCTAGCCTTTAGCTAACCAGTGTAGTCGTGGCCTTAAATCCGACACGTCGCTGCCATACATGGCACGGAGCCAAACTTGTGTACCGTCAGTTGGCATCATGTAGGTTTGATGAATATTTTTCCTTAATTAAAGACGTATTTATGTAATTTTTGTTGTTTGTTTAGAAGCGAATCATTAACACCGACCCCACACTGTCGTCGGGCTAGCTAAGGTGCCTGCACTCGTTAAACAAGATATAACATAAATAACGCACAACCTCTTAAGGGGTCATTGTACTCATCATTATGAACAACTTTACTATGGGACCAAACCTGAAATTATGAGAAAAAATCTGCTGTTCCCTACATTTATCTTCGCATAACCGTCAAAATGTAGGGAACAGCAGATTTTTTTTTACAATTTCAGGTTTGGTGCCATAGTAAAAATTGTTCATAATGATGAGTACAATGACCCCTTAAGAGGTTGTGTGTTATTTAAATTACACCTTGTAAAGTGCGACAAAGGACGGTCGGCGCGGAACATTCCTTGAACTTCATCAACACCAATTTGTTGCATTTTTGCAACAGTAGTTGTTCAAAATGCTAGGTACAGCTAAAGCTACTCATTAGACAGGGTCAAATTAAATTAGTTAGCGAAACTCCACAGACATGATGGGTAGCGATATCCAAACACGATAAAACAAAAAGAAATTGATTTGATGATGTTTTTTGTTTTGGAGTCATCAACCAGCATTAAAATATCAGTTTAAAAATCAGTTTTTTTTTGTGTTAACTTCACAGACGTGATGGGTATCGATATCTAAACACGATAAAACAGATTTTATCAACTCACACTTCAAGTAACAACAGTACCACCGGGTATTGACCCCAAAAAAACATCAAATCTTTTTATTTTGTCGTGATTAGATATCATCACGTCGCAGAGTTTCGCTAGCTAATTTAATTTGCTCCTGTATACCTACTTATTGAAGACCACTTCAGGACTAGCTACTTATCAATTTGAGTATTAACTCCACGCCATTTTCTTTCTGCATTGCTTCTGTGACTATTCGAAATGAAATAAAAATCTAAAGACAGGAGACCGCGAAAGCAATGCTGAAAGAAACTGTGCAGGTTAATATCAACTGGCTATAATTAGAAGAAAAACGTAGGTACAATTTAAATATCGAAGATGTTGTTTTACGGGCTAAACTATTTACATAAAGGAAAGTAGGTAAGGAAATAAAATCTTCTACCTAATCCGTTTGAAAACCCTTACATAAAACGCGTTGGCATGTTTATTTACTGTTAAGAGGACTAAACACCGTAGTGGTGGGAAGCACTTTAAAGTTTCCAACAATCAGATTACCAGCTAATGATTTGGTCCCATTTCACTGTTACGTTTAACGACAAAAGGCACCGCGCGAGCAGCCTCTACGCTGATTTTGTTTACAAAGCTTAATAGGGTCCTGAAAATTACTTTAGAAAGTGTGCATTCAATTAAATAGAGGTTTAAAAATTAGTTCCCTAATTTCTTTTAGGTCTCTTTGTTCTACCTTACTATACCAAAGAACATAAATAGTCTGTTCTAAAAGTATGTGATGAAAGTGTAAACAAACCCTGTTGAGGTTAAATTCTTACGCAATCTCTCACCAATGTTACACATTCATCTGTTTTTCTACTATAAAGTCGAAACTTCTATACAAATAAATAAAATTGAAGTGACTGTTTGTACTGTCAAAATAATAACTTTTTACTAAATGCATATGAGACAAAAATAGTACTTATAACAAAAAAGCAATTTGAAAAATTTTTGTCTGTTTGTTTGTTCCGCCTAATCTCCGAAACGGCTAGACCAATTTTAACGGAACTTTCACTGGCAGATAGCTGATGTTACGGAAAATAACTTAGGATACTTTTATTTTAGAAAAATAATTAGGGTTCCGCGCAAAAAATTAAAACCCTTGAAATTGTGATTAAAAACTCGGATTTGAAAAATTCTTTTTGCATTTGGTGGCCCAGTTCTCGAAGATTGTTATAGGCTATTTAAAATCAGGCTACGAGCCTTAGGAGCCAAGCAAAAAGAAAAAGTCAGAAATAACACTAAGCGTAAACAAAGTAATAGCGCGGGGGCGGGTGATGCAACGCAACGGGTCGGGGGACGAGGGAGTTTTATTAAAATGTGGCTATTATTTTAGTATATTGTGTATCTTACGACTTCCACGCGAACGAAGTCACACAGGGGCACAGCTAGTTTAAAATAAAAGTGGTGTTTTAAAAATCTCACCACTTTTTGCCACTAATTAAATTATTCTAGTAATCAGATCAAAGCACTCAATTTGTAAGTGGCACTAAATTTGTAATGGCACTACTCGTTTTCCTCTTGCTCGTTCCCGTCAGTTTGGAAACAGGCTGACATTATACCTTTACCTAAAACTAACGATCCTTCTCTATTAACCCACTTTCGACCTATTTCTATTCTCCCATTCCTCTCTAAAGTTTTTGACCATATAGTTCATAGACAATTATCATTTTTCTTGATTCGAACTCGATAATATCCCCTTTTCAATCCGGTTTCCGCCCAGGTCACAGTACTGTATCCGCACTTTTGAAAGTAACTGATGACATCCGCTGGGCAATGGAGAATAAGTCCCTTACTGTTCTTGTATTACTTGACTTTAGTAGCGCCTTTAACTCAGTGGATTTCGACATTTTGCTAGGTATTCTCAAATCTATCAATTTCTCTTCTTCCGCTCTAGCCTGGTTCAGTTCTTATCTTCGCGGCCGCTCTCAGTGTGTTCGCCTTGAGGAGTCTTCCTCTGATTGGTGTAGCCTCACTGAGGGCGTTCCTCAGGGTAGCGTTCTCTCTCCTCTTCTCTTTTCAATTTTCATAAACTTTGTTACCAGAGTAATCTCCTCTAGTTTCCATCTCTACGCAGATGACTTGCAGCTTTACCGACATTTTACTGTAGCCGACGCGGGTTCTGAAATTGCTGCTATGAATTGTGATCTGGCTTGTATCAGTGCTTGGGCTCAGTTTTTTGGTTTGAAAGTTAACCCTACTAAATCCCAAGCCATGATCATAGACAGCAGATTCGTTCGCAATGCGGCTGATATTGCATCTCTGATGCCTTTATATCTCGATGGTGTTCCAAATGACTATACCGAAACCGCTAAAGATTTGGGTGTTATTATTGACTCCAATCTTTCGTGGCGTGCTCAGGTCAATGAGGTCAGTAGAAAGGTACATTTCTCTTTTCATTCGCTGAAATGCCTTCAAAGTCTCCTGCCATTGAAGACTAAAATTTCTTTGGCACAAACACTTATTCAGCCGATTATAGATTATGCCGACGCCTGCTACCTGGATGCTACTGAGGAGCTATTAAACAAGCTTGAGCGCTTGCAAAACTTATGCATTCGCTTTGTTTTCGGTCTGCGAAAGTATGACCATGTTTCTCACCTTCGCAAGGAACTCAAGTGGCTCCCAATCCGCCTTCGCAGGAACACTCGAATTTTATGTCTCCTCTTCAACATCTTACACAACCCGTCTTATCCTTCTTATCTGCGTGAGCGATTTTCTTACGCTCGCCCTAGCGACGCACCGTGTAAATCACACCTCAGATCCCTCCTTAAATCCTATCCTCATAAAACAAGCTACTATTCTTATTCCTTTTCTGTCCATGCTGTAAGATTGTGGAACTCACTTCCGCCTAGCATTCGAGATTTAAAATCTATTTCGCAATTCAAATATCGAGTAAAAGAACATTACCTCTCCACTCAACTGTGATAATTTATATATTATATATATAGGTTTATAGCATATTTATTTATTTAAGTATTTGTTAATTTTTGCTTTATGTATATATATTTTTTAGTTTAAGACGTCACTAATCATATTCTTCTCTTCTTGTTCTCACACACTATTGTCTACATTTCTTTTTTAATTTCTCCTTTCGCAGGTCTGCTGGAAGAAATTTCTTAAGTAATAAGCAGTACCTTTGTACTCAATGATCATAATGTCCTAACTATATAATGTTTTATATGGGTACATTACCAGTCGACAGCGATACGGAGGAATTTTTCGACGCCATATTTTAGTTTGTGAATAGTTTTAGTTAAGTTAGGATATAATTTTGTTATTTTATTAATTAATTAGGTATAAGTTGTTATCTAAAATATTAATGTATTGAAAAAATAAATAAATGATACCTCCATGTTTTATTGTGTGTACATAAACAGTAAAATAAATAAATACAAAGTGGTATCAACAGGTACGTTTTCTGATCCAATTGTTTACATTTTTTTTTTAAACAGAGGAGTGTTATAACTTTAACGTGTGTATCTGTGTGTCTGTCTGCGCCATCGTAGCTCCCAAACGGCTGAACCGATTTAGATTTTTTTGGTTTATTTGAAAGGTGAATCGATCGAGAGTATTCTTAGCTATGATTCAAAAAATTCTATTCAGCCATTTGAAGATTATCAGCTCTTTTATAGTTGATGAATGGATGTGAGCATCTTCTAGCCGTCTTGGATCAAAATATTATCTAGAACTTAAAGGGACATTACATTTTATTTTTATGACTTTTTAAGGGTTTTTGTTTGTGTCGGGGGTTTTTTTAAATTCATCAGATACTTACTTTTGGAACATATTATAAGTAAGTGTCTTTATACTTACCTAATTCATTTTAGGTTCAATACAATTTACTCAAATGCCAAGGTATTGACGATGATTGCTGTGTGTGTCCTACATTTCTCGAGTGTTCCTGCTCTATTAGTATCTTTGAGGCTCCAGCGGACGACGATTTAACGTTCATGACCATAAATACCCAACAGGCATTACGGGTAGACAGGCGTTCAAAAGCCTGACAACCGGTCTTGTTTTAGGATGTATCGGTATTTCTCGATAATTGGGTTGCGACATGGCAAATGTTCCATAAAGACGTATTCACTCAGAATGAGAAACAAAAAGGTAATAATGATGAGGTTATAATACCAGCCTATTATTTTGTCACTGCAGGGCAAAGGCCTCTTCTCATACAGAGAAGGCACAAGCATTGATCACCACGCTTGCTCCAGACGTGTTGGTGATTTCAGACTTATATTAACTATAAGTCCAGGTTTTCTCACGATGTTTTTCCTTCACCGATGTCAGTAATATCCAAGATAAACCCCGAAAATAAAATATGAGGTTACTCGGAAAGAACTTTTAAACCACCTTGTCTCATTAGCTATATAAAAATCATAAAAAAAACCATTATAATTAAAATGCAAATTAATTCGCAATAAACATTATAATTACAGCGAACGAGATGGAGATAAATGAGAAGCTGATTGCGACCAGCGACCAAGCGATTTTGTTACAAAAGCCTTTTTAAATCCCTCTAGGGCCGTGCCGCCCTCATAATCCTCCCGCTGGAGGATTCTGTAGATTGGCCGCATAACTTTTTCAAAACAAATTTACATATTTCCCGGGAAGCTGTGATTGATCGTGTCAACGTACTTGAGGGTTGAGTGTCTCCAGATGTTGTTATGTAAGGTTATGTATGTTAAAAGAGTGTTACGCAGAGAAAAATGGCTGTCTACAGCGCTTATAGTGGCATGACCCTTAAGTATTAGGTATGCACAAGCATGAACCTAAATTTAAGTCTGAATTACACGGTGCGATCTAATTGCCTGCGGCATACCTTAAGTTGAAACAACTATAAAAGTTGCACCGTCTTAACAGTGTTTAGAGGATGCAAGCAACAAATGCTTGCTTGCAATGTTGCTTCAATTTTAATGTACACTTGCCACCGGCAAGAAACATGCATCGTGTAAATGGGGTTTTTCCATTACGAAATCTGCCTGTTCTTTATATAAATTCATGCTTTTGCAATCTCCTAGAATAACGAACGTAGAAGCCGACTGTCCGTGATGTACCTACGGCATGAAACATGTGTCTCGTTAGTTTCTACTGATTCAAAAAAACTAATCAGGTCAGAGGTTCGAGGCACAATCACACACATCCAGTCGGCTCATATAGTAGAACAATTTAAATTGTAGATTTGTTTTGGAATTTTGCCTTTTCCGCTCCTTTGTGAACTTGTACGAGATCCCGTTTAAATTTATTAAAAAAGGCATTTAGGTTTCCGCTCAACTACCTATTGCCTTTATTCTGGCTTGACGAACATTGCGTAAAATGTCGTATAAATAATAACGTAACTACCTACATGACTACACTAGAAGCCTATGTCTGGTTCATTTCAACACATAAAGACCCTATAGTTCCATTCAACATTGTTTAATTTTGACCAATAACCAACACAGTCCATTGTGTACATGAGCGGTACACACGTTGGCCCAAACCTCAATAAGGAAAATTAACATTCAGTCTTAGGTTGCCATTACCGATTACAATGGTCTGGACCTGGCCTACATATTTAATCTGTGGTTGAGCTTATGAGGCATTGAGCGTGTTTTGTTTACCTGCTCCTTCATTCAGGGTCAATTTTAGGTGTAGTATGTATTTCGTTTAAGTTTCAGGCTCTATCGCGGCAGGCTTTATCGTGAGGGCTATTGTTGTTTATTTTCCGTGTAAGGAAAGGATGAGCAATGGTTTTGTTTTATTTTCTGGGTTAAAAGGATAGTGTACAGCGGAAGTCTAAACTGTTTACAATAATATCTATATGGAAGTTCAAGTGCCTAAGACCTGAAAACACATGCTTCCTCGTAGCTCAAGAATTATACTTTACAGCTAATAAGCAATATTGTCTATTAAAATAGGTACCTAACTGTGACAGTGGACTCCAGGGCTTTACGATTTTCATAAAGGGTTTAAACGTAAATAAACGTAATCAGTAAAAAAAGGTATTCAAAAATACTTTTATAGCAACGAAACCGACGACCGACGATATTGTGTGCCTTAACTGGGTCAAATATTTTCTTTCTTTCACCTCACGGAAAAAAAAACAATTTAATTTATAACGAATATTTACCTATTTCAGAACCTCTCATCTAGATACAAAACGGGGCTAAACTACTGGATTTTGAGCTTCAGTACACACCTGTGTGGAAACAGGGCCAATCCATCCCGATATTACATCCTGGCCGGCCCACAGGGATTGAAGGCTCAACTCCAGCCCAGCACAGAGAAATGAAAAAGAAATGTCTAAGCTTTTCAAATAAAATAGAATTTCTATTTGTGTTGTAATTTTTTTTAGGGTTCCGTAGTCAATAAGGAATCCTTATAGTTTCGCCATGTATGCCCGTCCATCCGTCCGTCCGCAGCTTAGCTCAGAGACTCTTTATAACTTGGCATGGATATACATATTAATCACGCCGACAAAGTGGTAAAATAAAATCATGAACGAAAATTTTTTTAGGGCACCTCCTGTACACGTAAAGTGGGGATGTTTTTTTTTCTCGTCTATCCCATGGTGTGGGGTGTTGTTGGAAAGGTCTTTCAAAAATATTGCGGGTTTGTGAAAACAATTATTCGATTAAGGGATCCGTTTCTACAATATTAAGCTTTAAATTGCTAATTTTTGTTAAAGTGGGGGACCACCTGCCAGCTAAACGATTAGTGTTGGATATGTGAAAAACCCACGGCGGTAGTATATATAACGAAGTTAAAAGGAAAATTATCACAACTAAATAGTCTTTACAAGTTAACGAGTAATAGTCACCAACTTACATTTGCAGTTGGAATGTATGAGAGAACATCTTTTTCAACTAAAATGTTAAGTTTTTTCTTGGGATAAATGCATCCCAACTACAGAACCCATCATTTTGCATGGCCCGACACGCACTTGGCCGGTTTTTTATTTTATGATTTTAAGTATATATATGACGGAGAAGGTAGGTACGTCTCTCTAGTTATCGTCAGCCATATTTTAACTACCGTGGGCGTGCTATGGGTAGTGTTGGTTATTGCACAATAGAAAAACCGTTTGCAGTTCAAATCAAATTACAATTCACGATCAAATTAATCACACTAGCTATTCACATACTGTAGGTACACGACATAACTATACGGAACGCGGGACAGTTTCTAAACGTATTCACTGCTCGACAGCCACCGACGAACTCTGCTTAACTCCGGTGATCAGTCGACGAGCGTTATGTTGTAGACTCTGTCGAGCGCAGCTTGGTGGCACTGGCGTCCCTATTAGTTAAGCGACGACTAACGTATTTCCGACATATATTTGTGGGTTCAAATCTGGGCAAGTACCTATGTGACATTTTCAATTCATATGTAGGTGCTTTCTGAGTTTATCTTGGACATTACAGACATCGGTGAAGGAAAGACTGGATTTATAGTTAACTAGCTTCTGCCCGCGACTTCATCGGTGTGAAATTTCTGGTCCCCCCGACCCACCCCGTCACAACGCATCGCCCGCCTGCGCTATTACTTCGTTTTCGCTTAGAGTACTTTCTGACTTTTTTCACTTTGCTCGGCTCCAAAGAGTCATAACGTGATGTTAAATAGCCTATAATCTTCCTCAAGAATTGGGCTATCAAATGCAAAAAAAAAAATCCCACTGGTAGTTCCAGAAATTACCCCTACATACAAACTTACAAATAAAATTTACCTCTTTATAATATTATTGTATATTCAAATTTATTTATTAATCACAATTTGTACAAGAATAGAATAGACGGTGACCCCCAAACTAGGCATTTGCCTGTATCTTGGGAGTCAGATATTAGATATTATAGAGTAGAGATATCAGATAGAGTCAGATATCAGATATTATATTATAATATATTATTAGTATAGATATCGGTCTGAAATCGCCAACCCGTTTAGATGATCGATAATAGGTTGGTATTATTATTATTTAGAAAATAAGGCAATTAATACTATAGGACTTGAGTAATAAGACCCTACTCTAATAAACATAAGTGCAGTCTAATTTTCCTGAGAATTTTTTAAAGGAACCGTCTGAATTAATGACAATTAGTTCTGAAACACGAAAGTTGCATTAACGCTTTAGAATAATTAAACATTTGTGCCCCCAACTGTACGGTCTTCTCACCGTAAGGTTAAAGAGACTAAAGTGAATAAAACAAGGAGTCGTGTTGCAGAAAATGATATTTTACGAAAATGCTGAATGGTGAAGCATCCTTGAATAACTTTAAATATTGCACTGCATGGTAGGTAAGGTAAAATGTGAGGAATTGAGTCAGATGCTCTAGTACAGAATTCTTTTATTCGTTACATTATTCTACTGATATTATTGAAGTCTCTTGTTATTGATTTTGTTTCACATAAAATTGTATAAATATGTAAGTAATAAATTCTACAATACAGTATCGACCCTGAACTTTCAAATTGTTTAAAACCCTCAAGGACTCCACAAGGCAGGCTCGACCTACTGTGGAGTCCACAATTTAAAATTAATTATGTTGCCTTTGTAACAATAATAAATTTTAGGAGTAGTTTATTTGTATTCATTTTAAGGAAATGTAAGAGTAGGTACTTTGTTTAATAAACGATTAAGTACACTAGTTTACAAAATTTCGCAACAGAGTAATTAGGCATTACTGATTACTAATATAATCATCAAATATCGCCATCACGTCATTTTAAATAAAAAAAAAAACAAAAATACACTGTTTATAGTCAAGTTACATACAATGCAGTATTTTATTATTTTGTTTTTGAGGGTACATAGGAAATTAAATGTTTGTAGTCATATATTACGTTTTATTGCTTGATCTAACTACACAATATTTTGTTGCTTTTCTATTTTTGGCTATTATATAAACTTTCTAAGTACAAAATGAGTAAAATCGCTAAACGTGGTTGTGTTAATTCTCCAGATTTTTTAAAATTAAGTATTTTTGTTTCTTTAGAAATAGCTTTTTTAAATAAATATAGTTTTTTTTTGTAAATTTTTGTCGTAGTATCAATTTATTTTTCCAATAAACAACAAGACGTACGTAGATATTTGAAGAAGAAAAAAATAACAATCACTATAAATCCTGACGTGATGGCGAAATTCTGTTATCAGATTTAGCTTCAGCATTAGCGTTTTACCCAGGATACAATATTTTCGTTTCTCTTGCGAAACAAAACTGTTTTTTTGTAAAGTTGTGTTATTATTATGTTTTCATATCTCGGGCCCCTGGGGTCCCGGACTTTTGGAAGGCGTACGAGGGGCCGAAGCCAACTCGCAGAGGCCCCTTAGACAATTTCAAATGATGAGGAGGCACCAACCGACGATTATCCCTATATGCATTATGCAAATGCACCCAAGGACAACCCTCGGTTGGTGCAGGACTATTGTAGGACATGGAAACGAAACATACTGGGCTATGGGTTTGGGTGGCTATAGTGGATTGAGAACTATGGAAAAGCTATGTCCCCTGCCTGATCAATGTTAGGTAATACATGGATAAAATGGCAGGGGGTGACTTGCACACTCAATAATGGGCCCCCGAAAACAGTCGCTAGCATATAGTGTCGTAGTGACAAGAGGGCAACATGTCCTGAGGTGCTTATGAGGAGTGGAGAGGTATTCCACGACTATCAGGACAATCCCAGAGCCCGGAAGATGGTCAAGATCCCTACCAGCACTTACTAGAATACTTCCTTCCTCCGAGCACGTTTGCTCTAGCGAATCTCCACTCAAGCCGGCCAATAAAGGCAAGAATGAGGTGGGAACTCTGTTCCTCGTCAGTGTTCACTCCAGACGGCCAATAAAGGCAAGCCAGAGGTGAGGAACAAGACTTCTCCCGGGAGATAGGGTCCGTGGGGTCGCTACTGCCCAACAGCTCGCCACATGCTGCCCTGCGGGTTCATGTATCTCTCTTGGTCTGGCTCCTCACCCTAGATCCGTATCGGCAAAGTAAACTCTACCGGCACAGACTTAGAGTTCAGGAGCGCGCAAGCCCCACCACGACGTCAACGTAGAGATACGGCGGTGGGGTTATTATTATTATTATTATATCTTTACCTTTTTAAACACATTTCGGTAACCCATAAGGAACACAGCTTCCAATCAACAGCATAAGTAGGAAAAACGATAATAATAATAATAATAAAATACAACTATCGAAATTTTCGAAAACTTACGCAGACGATTCTAACATTATACCCATACCCAGGAAAATTAAAGCCAATAACGCAAACACAATGCATGGAATATAGACGAGTATTTAACACACATAATTCTGCTTACCCTAACAACATAACACGCTAACATTGTTTGCACAGAGTTCAAGCGGTTCCGTTTATGCTAATATGTCTTATATCTTTAGCTATCCGTTCTCAGTATCCCAAAACAGAATTTGCATACTTCCAAGATGTGTTTACAGTTATAATAAGTTTTTATATTTGTTTTTGTTTGAGGGTTTAACAAAAATACTCTCTAATAAGAAAACATTACATTTAGCGAAATATCGTAAATCGGAATCGTCTTCGTGTCATGTAAATAAAAATGCCGAGAAAAGTGTAACGTGAAAGACAGGTTGTCGAAACCGACAAGATTCTGTCGAATTTTCTGATCCAACGGGTTAAAATTCGGAATTCAATTATAAGGTCTGATGATTCCATTTGCACGGTGCATTTACATTGTTCCAATCCTTACCCATCTGGAGTTTGGTAACTCATGCCTATCGTTTCAATCACCTTTATTTTTATTTCTTGACGTCTACATCGTCGTATGTACCTATAGATACAGATGGGGAAATAAATTTTGAAGCAAATTGACACCCTACCTCTATTATTTCATGCAACTGTCAATGAATTACAGTTGTGATATGAATATACGGGAAATTTAAATTGCTGACTGTACACAAAGGTCTAAGGTCAGTTATCATCATTAGCTTATTTACATTTGATTTATTTAAGCTATTTGTTAAGTAGCAGCTTATGTGTATAAAATTATGTTGGTATACATAATCTGTATTAAAATGAAGGTCCCTGTCTGCCATCTTATGCTGCGGTCCCACGGCCCGCTTTCTAACAAGCCAGATTGCGCCAGGCCAGGCCGGGGGAACTGTTGCATCCGATGAGACCTGCGGTGGGAATGCTCGGCACCGGCCGCGACAGGCCTCGAAAGGCGTAGCAATGCCTGGCGCGGCCTGTCAGTTAACGGGCCGTGGGACTGCGGCTGTACAGACGTTCCCGTCTCGTCACGTACTTGCTTGTCAGGTGCCCCTAACGCTATGTTTTAAATAATACTTGCGTCCTTGCGTCTAGCAGCCCGTGGTTTTTCTTGTGAGAAATATTCTTTGTAATTTTCATTGTTATCTTCGTGGTGGCACTAGCTATCAGCGCCAGCCAACTGAGCCATTACGAAGTGCCATAATGATGTGAACTAAAAATTGTTTATTCTGCACAAATAAAACGCACTTTACATAAATTATACTCAGTAATACGTACTAAAGCAAAAACCCAGTATTCGAAAGAAATAATGTCAAAGTTTAGATTTTCCTGTGATTTTGACTGCCTCGTTGGTCTAGTGGTGGCAAGCGCTTCTGCTCTGGGTTCGATTCACAGGTCGGGCAAAGTGTTATTTGGTTTTTTCTAACTGGAATATCTCAGTAGTAACCCGGAGTCTGGATTTGTGCCCGGTAGATGGCAATAGGCTCGCCACCTATTACATGGGACTTAAACATAACTGGCGAAATGTGGGTGTACAATAGGTACACCTCTGCCTAACCCTTCGGGGAAACAAGGCGTGATGTGATGTTATGTGTTTTGATTTTCCCACATTAGTAAGTACTACATATCATTAGTATTCAACATATTCTTTGACTTTATCTTACCTAGCCTGATCTTCCAAAAGTACAATTTTTTCACCAATCTTATTGTGAGCACATTACTTCGAAATCTCCAGGGATTTTCAGTAATTTTCACGAAATAATGTAGAAATAAGAACAAATGAAAAAACTCGGCAAATAAATCTTGTGAAGTGTTGCGAGCGTTTCCTTAGAATGTCGATTTATCAACTAAGAATAGAAACAGCGAGTTAACGAGCCTTAACATACAAAAATTGAGATAAACGTTCTTATGGGGAGTTAAGGCGAAAGCGCCGAGGTAGTCCGCGAAATTCACATTTCCTTACGTTTTTTTGTTATTTGCAGGTCAGTATTAGGTTGTATCTTGATTCAAATATGGTTTGCGACCGTAACAAATATGTATTTATAGAATTGTAATCATTAAAATCACCAAAAAACTCTCTAAGACCAAGTAATCCTATTGAATTACTATTTCATGAAATCTTAACATTTGAGGATTATACTAACTTAAGAAGGTATTATTACTGATTCTAATGATTATAATTAAGTAAATACATATTTGTTACGGTCGCGAATCGTACCTTAATCGACATACACCCAAATACTTAGCTACAAATTGCAAAAATCGTAAGAAAATTTGAATTTCGCGAGCTACCTTATTGCTTCTCTTTTAAGGGGGAAGCGCTAAGGTAGCCCGCGAAATTCAAATTTTCTTACGTTTTTTGCAATTTGCTGGTCAGTGTTAAGTTGTACGTTGATGAAAATATGATTCGCGGTCGTAACAAATATGTATTTACAGAATTATAATCATTACAATCAGTAATAAAACTTGTTAAGTTAGTATGATCCCCAAATGTCAAGATTTCATGAAATAGTAATTCTTGGGGTTTACTTGGTCATAGAGAGTTGTGTTGATGACTTTAATGATTATAATTCTGTAAATACATGTTTGTTACGGCCGCGAATCATATTTTAATCAACGTATAACTTAGTACTGACCAGCAAATTGCAAAAATCGTAAGAAAATTTGAATTTCGCGGGCTACCTTGGCGCTTCCCCCTTAAGACGAATTATTTATAATTGGAGGAAAGGATCAACCATTTTTTGATTGTAGACGAGCCTTGTCATAATATGGTTCGTCTGCATTGAGTTTTACACGTCACATATAGGTACCTAACTACCTTCTTAGTTTACTAAACGAAGTTTTGTCAATGTATACGTTTTTACAATAAACTTCCAAGCCACGTTCAAGATTTGAGCCTTAATAAATTCAAATCATTCATTATGCGTAAGTTGTGCCAGAAAGCCTTTTATACCGTTAAAGATTATATTGAAGACTAAAAAGCATGGGATTGAGCTGCTCCAATTTTTTTTTAATATACGTACTGAATTTTTTGTTCTTTTTTTTGCTAACTTTCTTTTTTATACAATGACATGAATAGTTACTTTGTAAAGTGATATATTATTTTAATTACTGTGAATGTGAAGACTATGTAGGTCCTTGTTTTTTTTCTTCTTTTGTCTCTCTCAGTTTTAATCATAGTCTGGCAGTTTGAGTAAATTATGCGGCCTAACCTAATGTACTTTCTTTGGTATTGTTCGTCGAATCGTTGAGCTCCTTAAGTTTCAAGTTGAGCTGTACGATTACTGACAGATGCGTGCACTGACCGGACAGGTCCACTCAATCTGTGTGGTTCTTTCCTCAAAAGACCATTTCAGGCACCAATCTACATGATCTTCACATGATCTGACCAAGATTATGTCTGGACTTTAAAAGAGACTGTGACCTCTGAGTTTGTTTCGGCCTTTCTTCTCAGAGTAGTCAGATAGGAAACGCCGGTCTCATCTAGTTTAAAAAAAAATGTTTGACATGTAAAAGTGTTTGTATAAACCTACTTACAGAAATAAAATCATTTATCATTTATAAAGGGCCTATAAATTATCTACACTAGTTCATAGACCGTCCCAGTGATAGTATTCACCCAGACGATCTCTTTTGTTCAACTATTTAAAGTTAAGCTTATAAACTAATTAACTTATAATGTGTTTAGGTACCAGGCACAAAAATAAGCTTATATTTTATAAGAATAATGCGACAAACACGACGAGCCGCAAAGTCGTACCTAATTGGAGTTTCAAAACCGTATTCCCAGAAAGATTTCGTGTTTCGGCACGTCTTTGTTTTAGGGGAATGTACAGAAAAGCCCCCAGTATATGAGGTAACAGAGAAAAATTAAATTAGCCGAGACGAGGGCTCCGTATCAGTATGTTCACAATAGGGGAATATTCGCCATTTTTCTTTTAGTTACACATCCGTTTACTTGGGGTGCAAAACTTTTCGGTTCAAATTGCCAATTTTCGTTCATCAAGGGGACCGTAATTCTGGGAATCAGTAAGAATGGAAGCTAATCTTCTAATGAAAGATAAATCTTGCGCTATTCAGGTATTGGCGAGGATTTTGGGGGAAAGAAAATATCTGGTAAGTGTCCATTTATCTAATGAATGAAGGAAAGTGATTTCAGTACCTGGTACATACCTATTACTACGCAGCAAAACTTGGACCTGGCCAGCCTGGCCTTGATATTCCTTTAATTCACTATGATTGATATTTTTCATGCCGAACGGTTTTATGCAGGTAATATAAGGTATATCTATTCATACACGAAATCTCTTAAGGGGCCATTGTACTCATCATTATGAACAACTTTTACTATGGGACCAAACTTGAAATCACGAAAAAATAATCAGCTGTTCCCTACATTTATGTTCGCATAACTCGTCAAAATTTAGGGAACAGCAGATTTTTTTTCGCGACGTTACGTACATTTTTTCACGCTACACTAAGCCAAACCATGCTACATACTAGTTAAGCCATGTCGAGGTTTCACGGGCTATTTGTATTAAGTGACATCCTGGCCGATATTGAATTATAATCATATTCGGAATCGCCAGATTTTTCTCCGCCGTTTGAGTCCGGTTTCGTGTCGATCTGAGCACTTTTTTTGCCGCTTGAAAGAAACATCAGTAAAAGGTCTAGTTTGAATCTGATTTGATTGATGCGACACAAATAAAATACAATAAAAAGACACAATACAGACAAAATATTTTGTGATTTTGACTTGAGCTGTTTTTCCTGACATAAATTTGGTAACATAGGGCGTTTGAATCGTTTTGCTTGCATCTGAAATCCATACTTGATGTCATTTCAAACCAATTCCCTTTTAGTGTAAAGTGCTACATAAATAATTTTTATTTGCGATTACTTTATGATACATCAGGGGCTTAAGCTGAATAGCCTGATTCTATTTTATTAGAGCGATGGTTGTTAATACATTTAGCCTTACACTAAAACATCACCGAATGGCGCTTGAATCATTTAGCCTGTTTCTAAATAAAAGTAATTTGAGGTCATTTTATATCAAGCGACAATTATTTGTAATAATAACAGCTTTAAAAAAAATGAATACTAGACTAAATTTTGCGGATTTTGTAAAGGAACATAGGCCACTTTTTCGTAAAAATATTGGTACTTTTTTATAATTATTTTTTTTCCGAAAAATGAAACTTCGAAATGCTCTCCTGTGAAGTTCCAAAAATGTTGCATAATGCAAATAGCCCGTAAACCTTCGATGTAATATGCCTACATCAGCCTATGTAAAGCATGGCTCAGTGTTCAAGCACATAGTTTCAGGACGTCGACAGGCGCAAACTTTCATGTTTAATACCCCCACTATTGAAGAGTTTTGTAGCAGAAGATTACAGATGAGTTACTCTTCATCCCGCCCTAGTTACCTAATACCTTTGGATTTATTTTTAGCCTGGTATGGTACAGGATGACTTTGTGAGGAAATCCGGACTTAATGGTCTGATCGCCAATACGCTGTGAGCGCAGTCTTTGCCCTGAGATGTTATAATAATTGTAGCTAAATCATTTTATATTTTTACGGTGAAAGTTACTTAGCATAATGATAAAGTATGTGTTTTTTTTCATTTTCTGGCGAAGTCTTGTGGAGTGATGACACGACGTAAATCCATATATCATACGCCGCTTTCGTGTTTCTCTGTATGACCGCGTTGTTCTACTAAACTACGCCACGGATTTTGATACGGTTTTCACCATCATTTAGAAATTAGATCATTTATTCTGAAAGGTTTATATTTATTATACGTTAACATTAAACTAACATATGATAAGAAATCTCGATGTTTTGTCAAGTCATAAAAGCCAAGCGAAGCAGGGGCGGGTTGCTAGTTTACTATATTTCAGAGAGCTCTAACGTCTGGCGAAGTCTGTTGAGTGAAGACGGTAAACAACAAAATATAAAATGCATGGACCAAGATTAGTATTTTCAACTTGCTGTGCGCTACCAAGAGCAGTTCTTCACGAAGGTTTGCAGTAGATACTCGCCGTCAAACAAACTTATTGCACTTACATCAGTGGTTCTACAATATTTTTGTATTTTACTAAGACGTGCACATAGATTCGAAAAGCGAAGGGACTGGTCATTGCACTATTAACTATAATTGAAGTAAAAACAACGACTTTTCTCGTACATTGTCACTTTATAAACTAACTTACTACACACAGTATATTCACGACTGTATTCAACACACACTACAATTTCCACTACACCAACTTAAAAACAAAACACAGTCGACAGTGCTAGTCTGCGTTGGGGAGCGAAAGAAGTCGGAAGACGACGTCATTGAGATCGTATCGTGCGTCGGAAGAGCCGCCCGATTTATGTGGACCCTAATGATCTCCCGCGCAATTGATGAGCAATTGTGCCGTAAATGAATGGCTAGTGATTTCAGAATTGCAACGTCATCAGTAGAAGAAAATTGGTGTCATTTTGTGAAAGAAGAAAAATACAGTTTTTGAAATAGACGAAGTGTAAAACAAAATTGATGAAAGCTATTATGTAAATTAAAGTATTTTTCGTTTTTGAATTGACATAACTCGGGACCCAGGGGTCCCGCTACCGGATCTTTGTTTGGCTTAGGAGGGGCCGAAGCCAACTCGCAGAGGCTCGTTAGATGTTTTTAATGAAATTAAACACCAGCTGATGATTATTCCTGTATGCACTAAGCAAGTGCACCCAAGGACAACTCCTGGTTGGTGTAGGACTATTGTAGGATATGAAAAAGAGATATTGGACTATGGGTTTAGGTGGCTAAAGTGGACTAGTTACCAAGAACTATGGAAAGACCCTTGCCTGATCAATGTTGTATATATGTATACACGGATAAAATGACAGGGGGTGACTTGCACACTCAATAATCGGCCCCCGGAAACTGTCGCTGACACACAGTGACAAAGCGACAAGGGGTAACACTTCCTGAGGAGCGCTTCAGGAGTGGAGAGGTATTCCACCGCTATCAGGACAATCTCAGATGCCGGAAGATGGCCAAGATCCCTACCAGCATCTTTCTGGAATACTTCCTGCCTCCGAGCATGTTTGCAAGCAAGCCGGCCAAAAAGGTTAAAAAGTGGTGGGAGCTCTGTTCCTCGATAGTGTTCACTCAAGCCGGCCAATAAAGGCAAGCCAGAGGTGAGAAACAAGACTTCTCGTGGGGTCGCTACTGCCCAACAACTCGCCACATGCTGCCCTGCGGGTTTATGTATCTCTCTTAGTCTGGCTCCTCACTCTGGTCTTGTTTCTCCAAAGTGAACTCTACCGGCAAAGACCTAGAGTTCAGGAGCGCGCAAGACCCACCACGACGTCAACGTATTTATTTTATCTCATTTTGAATGACGTAACCACAGCTATAGTTTGGCTACAATATTTTATGATACAGGTATGTACCTCAATTGGAACTAGTAATTAAAGATTTAAATTAATCTACCAGGTACCTCCACCCATTTAATCACAAAACCAAATAAATGAACGCAGCCGGCACCGATACAAAATTCTCAATATACAGTCAAAAGTTAATACAGCCACATCGGCTAAGTAACCGCACCGGGTATTGCGGCCATAAATCACGGCCGAAGCAAATTGTTATCGAATGAGACAGCCGGCCGGCTCAGCAGTGCCCCCACTGACAGGGCCCTATACTTCCCCAGGATACGACAAGGAATCAAAAGAAGGTCTACTTCATACAGACGAATTGTGTCGTTTTGGTAGGTATCAACATTGCCTGAAATTAAAAAAAAGTTTTTAAACAACAAGAGAAATAGGATAAAAGAGTGAAAAAGACACAAAAAGTGATCTTATTAAGATTTAGCTTTTCCTTTTAAAGTCAGAACCCTAAAAATACAAACAGTAAATATTTTGTTACAAAAAAAAGAGCGTGCCTTACAGTTGCCGCATATGATGTTGTAACATCTGACATCTCACCTTGGTAGCAACATTAACATTAAATTCTATCTAATCTAATCTATTCATACACGAAATCTCTTATGGGGTTATTGTACTCATCAATATGAACAACTTTTACTATGGGACCAAACCTGCAATCGCGGAAAAAAATCATCTGTTCCGTACATTTATGTTCGCATAACTCGTCAAAATGTAGGGACCAGTTGATTTTTATTTCGCGATTGCAGGTTTGGTCCCATAGTAAAAGTTGTTCATATTGATGAGTACAATGACCCCTTAAGAGACTATAGATTTAGTGTTTACTAATCTTTTAATTACAATCATTGCAAACTATAGTTTTGTATAAATTAGAAGCATCTTTTCAATTTTGTAAATGTGAGTACCATGGAGCGGTTTTATGTTATGATGTAGGTATGTTGACTTGAAAAAGTATGGCAGTTGAGAGTATGTCATGCTCACTCAAATGTCTCGCTGATGGTGGCGCGTGTGTTGGATCATTCGGTTCCCTACAAAATGGTTGAGCTGGATGGTGCTGATCCACGCGTCATGTTCGTGAACGGGCGCCGTCAGTGGAGACTGGTCATCTCTTAGCTGCCAGGGCTTATTTTTAATCTTATATTTTAAATTGTTTTAGTTATCTATTTTTTACATTGTTCTCACATATAGAAGCAACAAGAACAATAACAATGTACCTACCCAGGATTTTGTAACAATTTTAATTTAAAAGAGTGTCCATGGAGTTTCTTGCCCATTCTTCTCCATAGAGATCTACGTTTTGGAATGGGCGACTAGCTTCAATTTTCTGACTAACTGACCGACTCTTTGACAATTCAAAAGTGCCTGTAATTGGTTTAATTGAAATAAATGCTTTGAGTTTGAGTTTGAGTTTGAGAGATTTCGTGTATGAATAGATACACCTTATATACAATGTATCTGGACACGGTGCGGCGAAAATTAAGGGTGAGGTACAGACCATCAGACTGAACAACTTTCTCCCGGGGATCAACTTCGTAATTGCAAAAAAAATATCAGTCGTCCCATACATTTGGTCGAGTAGGTATTGAAGTTTTGTATGGGACGACTGATTTTTCTTTTTTTCACGATTACGATGTTGGTCCCCGGAAAAAAGTTGTTCAGTTTGATGGTCTGTACCACCCCTTTAAGTTTTGCTATTCCGAAACCGGACACACTGTATATATAAATGCACACACTGTTGGCTGACAGTACCAACCTCTCGGAAAATGGGTTGGTACCCCGGCTTCCTGTTACACACTTCCGTCCCATTTCACGAAATCACTCCCACATATTGCAGGAAAGCGAGAGGACAGATGTTACACATCAAAGACTTGCAATGCACTAGTAGGTATTCCTGTTGACTGAAGGAGTTAACAGGAATCATTGTCTCTGTCATCTCTGACCTAGACTAGAGTCAAGAGCAAACCTATCTCAAAAAAAAAAAGAATAGTAACAAACATAAAATTTGCTTAGTTCATTGCAACTAAGCAAATTTTATATTTATGATTAAAAAATTCTCATATCATCGACATGAATAAAAAGATGATTGGAATGAGTTCATGTTAACTCAGCATCGGCGGAGTAAAAATTCAAAACTAATTATTGTTCTGTTGACTATTGAATTGTTGTATGCTGCTAGTACACATTTAACGCTTTTTTGAATATATCCAATTCACACTGACAACACATCCAAAGATTCTGTGTGGTAACAACAGAACCAAACGATCGTTAGAAATTGAATTCTTGCAACTGCGGTTTGTTTTACACAGTAGAAAACTATGGCATTTGACTTTAAATCAATGGTTTAACCTACTGTGTGTCGTTTAGATGACCCTATTCCACTTCGTCCGAAGTGGTCCTTCTTCCCATCTCTACTTGCCCTTGTTGCTATGCCAAAGCGTTTTAAATATGAACTCCAATTCCTGACTCTATTTCTATAATGGCGATTGGTGAATAAGAAAAGTAAATAATGGCTGCTTCGGGAAGGGAATATGACAAGAGTTATTGAACCAATTAAGTATTTACCGTTATTGATGCTAGCAATATCGCAGATTTTCTCCAATGTGAATGTTGCTGAGGTAAGCTTGTCTGATAGATAGTGTTATACAGAATGACCCATGTTGGGTGTACTTGGGTTTCTATTTTTCAAGCGTGTGTCCTTTCAAAGTTATTTTATCTGATTTTGCAATCAATCAATAAGTCTGCTTAGACTTTTCCCAACTATGTTGGGGTCAGCTTCCAGTCAAACTGGATGCAGCTGATACCAGTATTTCACATAGAGCGACTGCCTATCTGACCTCAACAACCCAGTCACTGAGTACACGATACCTCTTGGTAAAACTGGTTGACAGACTTTTGGGCTTCTGATTACCCGTAACGACTGTCAAAGATCTACGAATGACAATCGGGACCAACGGCTTAACGTGCTTTCCGAGGCTCGGAGAGGTCACGATATGTAATGGATGGTCACCTTTCCACGAACCGACCACAGCTATCGTAGCTTAACCCTCGATCGACCCGTGTGGCTGATATTATTGCAATGGCAAAATCACACTGACCTTGAGGCCCTTGGTACACATCCCGGTTACTTTACGGTACGGCGTATAAACCGCGACGCTTAAAAATTGTGTCTGTCGACAAGCTTCCATAGTCATACAACACTGACGACCGTGCCAACACACGGCGAATAAACCGTAGTTTTTTTTCACGGCAAGAAAAACGTGTGTGTACAAAGGGCCTTATTCTCTTGGGTTGCTGCACTGACAAGTCTGTCAAAATCACAGTGATCTTTATTGTCATCGCAATAAGGTTGCTTTTGGGTTAAAATAACTGTAATTGTAAAAAGACTGAAGTAATATTCTGTATGGTAAGTAATTGATTTCCAAGGCACGAATTGAAATAGACACACGGAAATCCAGTATTATTTCGTCTGCGGGATTTAAATGTTTGTCCTGCACTGTTTTTCAGATAGCTGATCATTCACTCTGTGTCTTACATTTTTTATCTTAAAGAATGGCTCGTTCTAAAGTGATCATACCAGAACCACTCACTGTGTAAATTAGTTATTATCGTAAATAAGGGAGAGTAAAAATGTAAAAAAAGAAGAAAAAAAGATAAACAAGGTGATTTAAATGAGCCCGCGCACACAAAGCAAGGCTGAGCCGAAAAATAAACGGATCATATTGTGAGGAGTAATTTTACTTGTTGTTTGGAGTGGCTTTTTACGAGACAAGTGAGGTTTCAAGGTTTTTGAATTAAAAATATGAATCTAATGGTCCTTCACGTTTTACATGTCCATATTTTATTAGCCTGTAAACATTTACTGATAATGAGACTTTTCTTTAAGGAATGATTAGGTAATGAAAAAATGCCGTAATCACTTTGCTTAGATTTAAATTACTATTTATTAGCGTCTTCGAGTTGTGGACAAACTACACCAAGGCGACACTGAGCGAGATGCGAGTGCAGTATAACAACGCGTGGCTCGCGATGTTTCGACTGACTCAGAGTCGGTGGTGCAGCGCGAGCGCCATGTTCGGCCGCTGCACGTACCGCCATACATCGATCGGCTAATTGTTTAATGGTCGCGGTATGGGAATGGAACCACAGCCCCCTACATAATAAGGTGGCAGTCCTACCACACGCCGATTACCTAAGTCGCTGCTCGAAAGGCAGCGAATTAGGTAACTGACGTGTGTGTGTAATGTGAATGTGTCATATTTATGATATTCTTTATTTATTATGTTATCTACATATTGCAGCATAACTCTGCATGCCAAAACTTTTTGGTTCTTTAATGTCAATCTTTTTTCCGTTTGTTCTGTTTGATTCTGGTCGAATTTTTTACCTTTTAAGTTCGTGATTCGAATTATTTTTTTCTGACAGATGGGTCCTCATTTTTTTCAGTATGGTGCGTCAGTTGCGAAAAGTTGATCTGTTGATACTGACCCAGTTAGTTGGAAATTTACGTGTAATTTGTGAAATCGCATTGTCTGTGCTATATAATAAAAGCAAAGTTGCTTTCGACGTCGCCCTTGTCTGTTACTTTCGGTATGTATTCCTGTTACGTTGTTGCGGTCGTAGGATTGTGTTTTTTTACCTTGTGCTAATATCCGCTATTTATTGTCATAGGAACGTTTCTTTCAAGTACGAATTCAATACTCCATGGTTTGAGTCAGGAGGTTTCATCTTTATTTTTCCTGGTAGGTATCTTTTAATCGTTTTCCTCAATCGTAAGTTCAGTCTGATCATTCTGGTCTAACCCTAATTCATTTTCTCTTAGGATTAATCAGTTTAGAACAGGCCGCCTTTCGGCCTCCAGGTTCTGGCCCAAAATAACGCTTGACATCGTTGCTCAACGCCGAGTATTTGGCCGCCTCCTGCTGCGAAGGTCACATAACCAACGCCAACTCCTGAGCCAGAGAGCCAGCTCCGGCAGTCTACGACACCTCGCCGGACGTAATTACGTTGGACAACGATTTTTTACGATATTTTTACATACTAGTTAAGTAACGTAGTTAGTAACTCTCTGCTAATTTTTAATTCGTTCACTATTTTATTTTACATTTTCAAACCTGTAAAATGCGAGATACCTTGGTTCTCTGATCTTTTTTTTCCTTTACGGTTTATTTTGGGAGCGTTACCTAATAGCGATTGCAATCGACCCGTTAGGACGTTTATTTTTCTTTTGATATTCGGGTACTTCACCCTATCGGACCAAAGTTCTCTGCTAATCATCTTCTTTTTTACATAAATCGACCAGCAACTTTTTGATACCTTAAATATTCATTTTTTTTACTTTTTATACTAAATTCCAATGTTTTTTTCAATTTTTCTTTAATATAACAAAATTAATTATTATTAAATTTGTTTCGGCGAAAAAGTGTTTTTCCTTTTATTTTTTTTTTCGCTACAATATGTGTGTATTTATTTATTTATTTACAGCCGCACGGGTCGATCCATCAGGTTAAGCTACGCTTGCCGGGGTTGTCCGTGGATGGGTGACCATCTTTACATACCGAGACTCCTCCGTGCCTCGGAAAGCACGTTAAGCCGTTGGTCCCGGCTGTCATTCGTAGATATTTGACAGTCGTTACGGGTTGTCAGAAGCCCGAAAGTCTGACAACCAGTCTAATCAAGGGGTATCGTATTACCCAGTTACTGGGTTGTGGAGGTCAGATAGGCAGTCGCTCCATGTAAAATACTGGTATTCAGCTGCATCCGGTTAGACTGGAAGCCGACCCCAACATAGTTGGGAAAAGGCTAGGCAGATTGATATGTGTGTATTTATTGAAAGTTGTATGTGGATTTATATCCGTAGTTTGAATGGCGTTTTCTTTTTTGATTTGAATGTTTGATTATTATTTTATTGTGTACCTATGTCTGATTTTTATATCAATTTAATGCTTTTAATTTAATTTAATGGACTTTGTTTGAAAATAAATAAATGATGATATCTGGTAATAAAAATATTTAATTAAATTTTTCTTTTATTTTAATTAAGTATTTTTTTTCATTTCATTATCCTAAATCTTGAACAGAGGTTTTAAAATTCATACACGTCTGAATATAAAACGCCGAGTTAACAAACTAGTAAACCTTCAGTTTTCTGAAAAAAAAAAACCCTTCTTCAGAAAGTACTTTTTATAACGTCAAAGTCATATTTTTATGACAAATAATTTCCGCGGCGTGTCGTCGTAAAAGTCACAGTATTTTTCATCTTCATTTATGTTCTATGAAAATATCATCTGCCTTTAACATATTTTCCTTAAAAGAAATGTTTCTGAATGCAAGTATTTTTTTTTATTTTATCCTGACATAGTTTGTGGGATATTTGTAAAGAAATACGTTGTTTTTTATGTTTCCCCCTGGGTGATTTCGCTTTTGTTTTCTTTTAATGATATACCCTACTTTTCTGAGATGAAAATTATGAGTTTCGTTAATGTTTGAAGTAATTTTCTTTATCGGAGGTATAGTTATAAAACTACGACTTACCATTTTTGTATCTATTGTACAACCCTGATAAAGCATCTAATCAGTTAAGGCAACGATAATGATTTTAAACTGAAGGTCACGTCTAAACGAGCAGTGCTAATAATTTGGAAAAGAAAATTAAATTTGAGCATTTTCTTAATAACTTAATATGTAAATATTTTAGATTATGTTTGTATTACATAGTATAATTAATTTGTAAAGTTAAGTCTAACGCGAATAATATGCTGAGAATCACGCAAAAACTATCAAGACTATTTTTATGAAACCTTCACCATTTTAGAGACAATTTAATTATTTATCTTTTAGTATACATCTTTTAATATCATATAATAGCTCTTGTTTTATGTATAATCAATTAATAATGCGTCTAATTTGGCACAGCGCTACTTGATGGGCGAGTTCTGTTACTGGGTGGACGTACAACGCGTTGCGTGAGCTCAGCACAGAACATGCAAGCTATGCACTCAAGGCCGTTGGCATATATCTGCGTCTTAATCAGTTTTCCTAGGTAATACAGGCTGGTGTCTGCAACTCCACGTCAATGCGCGTATTTTGCGTACATAGCAATGATGATTGGCTGACTAAACTAACAACCAATCACAAACGTTGATATGAGATTTGACAACATATTAAATAGAATAGGCTTTCAGAAACCTTCTCATGAATATCACTTTCCCCGTTCTATGTAGTTAGGAAATCCCGACTAAGGTCAGATTAGCGCAAATACAAGAAAATGAAGCAAATATTTACCTACAAAACCCCATTTGTTCTACCAAGCTTTACACTAACCAGCGTTTGATAATGGAGTTACTTAGGATAAGGAAACAACGTAAATTCTGCGTTGAAGAAAGTCTGTAATTTACAGGAAAATTGGAAGAAAAAACGAGATTTTCTTCGTAAAGTTCCAGAAATAAGTTCAAATCAGTAACTAATGACCTTGTTTGATGCTTAATTGAGTGTGGAGGCTATTAATTTCGCTGTGGGTATATTTTTGGTCCATTTTGGCACAACAACGGCATTCCGATGTGTCGGTGCGTAATTTGCGGGGTCGTTGGGAGGTCACCGATAAATCTTCATTACGCGTCGCGGATAGCATCCATGTCTGTGCCTCGGAGAGATTCAGAGCATATCGTCAGATGCTATGCTGCTGATTGATGTTTTCAATCAAGTTGATTGCTAATATATGTGTTATTGCTTTGTTAACATTTCCAATTAGTATTATTAACGTCCAATTAATTGGTCTCATCAAAATTGCTTTGCAATACCTACCTCGGTAGATAGGTACCTACTTATGAATATGTCTGTTATTGAATTACGGAGCGCGTTTACCTACACCTAAACACGTCCAGATTTTTAGCTTCTTCAAATGACATTCTATGTTAATAACAAGTCGTGGTGTATTTTTATTAATTGAATAGGTACGAGAACTTTTACTGTGAACGAACGAGCTAATAGCGAGGTAATAGAATCCGGTTGAAAATGACTTGTCTAATAGAGTAGGTTTAAAGTTACCTGCAAACACTTCAAGGTTTGCCAATGTGAAATGGAGCGTAGTTCTCAGGTGTTCAATTAACGGATACAGTTCGGAACACCACACTGCACTCACAATACAAATCACTGACCTAGCTGTAGAGGTCACAGCTGGAGCGAGGTCGGGCGCTACCACTCGTATCGTAAGAAAACCTGAATTTTAATTAGTTCTGCTTCGCACGATATGTACAGAACACCGAGATTTCTTTATCTAGCGTAGGTAAGTATAATATTAATGTCTTAATAACCGTCAGGAATAAATTCTCTAAATGATGGTAAAAACCGCATCTAAATCCGTTGCGGCATTTAGAAGAACGCGGTCACACAGACGAGCACGAAATGAAATTTTAATGTATAATATGTTTAGAAATAGATTCTGTGCACATTGACAACATCATACTGGTATTTCTTGAAGGGTTAGTCAGAGGTGTATAGTACACCCAGATATCCGCTGTAATGTCTATTTCTCATGAAATAGGGGACGAGAATTTTCCCATTAATCGGTTAGAAATCCAGACTCCGGGCTGCTACTGAAAATATCCCGACCTGGGGACGACCGAACTTTACGCACAACTGTCGCGTTTCAACTAATCATACGGGCAGTCAACGTTCTATGATTATTCTATAATTTTGATCAGTTGTGTGCTATCAATAATGGCGAAATTAAGCGTTTTTATTTCCAATCCTATCTTTCTATTTGGCTTTAAGAAGCTACCTATAGTTTTACAGTATGCAAATAAGAACATAGACCAATCCATAATACCTGACCTGGATACCTGGCGTATTTGTTAATCTAAGAACATAAATAAAGTGGAGTATCTGATGTTCCGTAATAAACGTCCATTTTTGAGGGATTTGCTTCAGTCATGCGATCCTGGTACAGGCTCAGACATATTTCACCGTTCCTTTCTCTGTTCGTGACTGAAATTGTGAAGAAAAAATAAAATTACAGAATAGTAGTTTAATGGTAGACGATTTAAAGTTGAAAAACTAAGGAATTGAATAGAATATTCTCCTTATGTACACCAAGTGAATTACAGATGAAGAAATTTTACATAGGGTGACACAATGGGCGGTGGAATCGCAAAAAGCGATATTTTAAAGACAGCTTTTGGGTGGATTTAAAGGGAGAAAAAGAGACAATACTGCAGGTAGTCTGTGGTGTACCAGAACAACCGTGTCTGTGGTGTGAATTTAAACACCTGTCTTGTGTGTTTGTTGTTGTGTAATAATTTTGATTTAAAAGAGTGTCCATGGAGTTTCTTGCCCATTCTTCTCCATAGAGATCTACGTTTTTGGAATGGGCGACTAGCTTCAATTTTCTGACTGACTGACTCTTTAACAATTCAAAAGTGCCTGTAATTGGTTTAATTGAAACAAATGCTTTGAGTTTGAGTTTGTGGTTCTATTCTTTTCAACCATTGAAAAATTAAAGTCTGTTCACACAGACGCGATCTGTTATTTTTACTGTGACATTAACGTCACAGTATTTGGCACGCGTATTTGTATGAACGAGTTAACACGAGTCCTGTTATTTTATCGAATCCGATATCGTCAGGCCGTGTGAACTCACCACGCGAATAAAAATGCGATCGTCACAAATAAAATCAGACATTGAAATTAAAAATAACGGATCCGTTGTGTGAAAGGTGACTGAAAGCCGACCCCAACATAGTTGGGAAAAGACTATGATGATGAATTACAATGTTAAAGGCGTTACAACAGTTTTTTTTTATGAAGCAACATTGAAAAGGCCTGCAATGGACAGCACATAAGACTGTAATAGAACATAACATAACATCACGCCTTGTTTCTCCGAAGGGTTAGGCAGTGGTGAACCTATATAGTACACCCACATTTCGCCAGTTATGTTTAAGTCCCATGTAATAGGAACAGAACTGGACTGGATAGGAACAGGACTGTAATAGAATATCCTGTAATTTCATGCGTCCTGCTACCAAGCATACCTTCTGAAACATCTGGTTATTAATATTATCTAAAAAACATTTACAACACACTTTCATAACATAAATGTTTCGACATCTTACCTGGGTAAACATATTCCCAAAAAGTCGAGCTACCCAAAATCCAATACAAATTCTCTCTTTTGAAAATCAAAAGAAAAATTAAAAGCAGAAACTAGCACAGACTATTTACGATGTGTACCAAGAAATTCAAGACAGTTTAATCGTGACGGAACTCATTAAAAACTGTCAGTTCGCTGAAGTCTCAAAGACGTACGGTAGTCGTAGTCAAAGCCTTACAGACACACACTTAAAAGATATTTGAATTAGAACGTATCTTAGTGCACAGTAGTGCGCTTGTGTAGGATTACGTGTGATGTGGGTTGTACGAGGTTATAATTACATTACTCTTCGTGCATGTCGAGATATAGACATATTAATGGCGAAAACTTACAAAATCATTACACCTCTATTGTCTGAAGGGTGAAAGTGTGTGAAAATGTAACCATTTTTCGTAAGGGTTTTCATGAAAATTCACGCTACCGGTTGGCGCCAATTTGACAAGAGGTTTTCCATTTCGATAGTGAATCTATACAAATAAGTAAATAAAATTGAAGTGTCTGATTGTAATATCAAAATAACAACTTTTTACTAAATGCATATGGAAGTAAATACGGTACTTATAACAAACTAGCTGTACCCCGCGACTTCGTTCGCGTGGAAGTCGTAAGATATACTATAAATACTTATATATATAAAAAAATCAAGCGACTTACAAAAAAAATACTACAAAGAGAAAAATAACTTGAATTAATTAATAAGTTTTTATTTCCACTTTTTAATTGTGGTACTTACCCCACCCGAATTCATATACTTACTAAGTAAACAACAGTGACAGGAAATTATTATAACATCATCAACAAACACTAAATGGAAAAAAATACGTATTATTAAAGCTAACTCAAAAACCACTCATCAGAATTTGGTCAAAATATGCGACCACAGGAGTACCTATACCCTTTCAAATAAAAACTTTGCAAAAAGGCAAATATAATTATGTCGCGCTAAGGCGTGTCAGAAGTTTGGAAGGCGTAGTTTTATCAGGTTTGGACGCTGTCGCCAACAAATTATTAAATCAACCATACGACGACAGATCGTTGACGAAATCTGTCGTGACTGATCGTTGACAATCAAGGCCACATATAAGTGCAATTTGAAGCATATTACCATTAAAATCATTTATAGCCAAAGTGCATCTCATGATAATTCCAATAAGCCCAAACACGGCTAGGATGGGTCTACCCTTTATAGCAGAACTTTTTATGTCATAATTTTATTTTGCATAATATAGATAGCATAAACTTCATTTCGCAGAAAATCGTTTGACAAACACTCATTTATCATACATTCTAAACTCGTAATTTTGTAAGTCAGAATCGTCTTTTGGCACTCATATCATATCGATAGTCATTAAAACGCAGAACTATCATATCTCAGAAAGTTTGCAGTTAGAATCATCTTTTGGCATACATTTTATACTGAATGATTTTTTTACCGTCTCGAAATTTTTGCAGGGTGTTCTACCCATGAACATGAACAACTTTCACTATAGGACCAACTATGAGATCACGAAAAAAAAATCAGCTGTTTCATACAGTTTGGTCAAGTAGGTTTGAACTTTTCTATTAAACAGTAGATTTTTTTTTCGTGATTTCAGAGTTGGTCCCGTAGTGAAAGTTGTTCATATTCATGGGTAGAACACCCTGTAAAAATTTCGAGACGGTAAAAAAAAATCATCCAGTATACCCATAATAATTGAAAGACTCATTTATCGCATACCCCAAAAGTCAAGGTCAACAAACCAACACATTATTATGCTCAAATCTTAAAATATTACCTTGTGACAAGCTTTGAGGTCAAGAGCATTTTCAAAAACGCATGATCAACTCCTATTTCTGGATGGTTAAAAAAATTATCACGAAGGGGATGGCGGGATCTTTCAGACCCCGCCATCCCGTTCTAACCTAACCTATCCGAGTCGGAGTACCCCAAGTCCCGAGCTCGCTTCGCTCGCTCTTGCATCCTAAGTTCTGCCATCTTCATACTACGCCAAGTGAAATTGTACCAAATAATCGTCGCTGTAAATAAAAGTTATTATGCTAAACGAAATTATGCGGAATTTTAACTTTGCCAAATAAAATTCTGCCATCTTAAAAGTATGCACTTGTAAATTCGGACATATAAACATTTGGCCAAACAATAATTATATTAAATTAATTTTATGCCTTCAAAATATTCGTTTAAAGAAGATGATGCCAAGTGTGTTATGCCAAATAAATTTCGGAGCATCAGGATTCTGCCAGGTAGAGGGCACCCGGCTAGGATACATTCTTGTATTACGGAGTTCTGGTGCCTACCTTTCGGCTTCATGATCAGATCAGTATGATGGTACCATTTTCATCAGAACCATTTATTTAAATTTGCTTCGTCATGGTTAACTATCTTAATCGAGATATCGCCACCCATGAAATACTTATCATTGAGGAGTTCCTGTGGCCATCTGTGGTCTTCTTCGTTAGTACCACTTCACCAAATGATACTCTCTGAATGCAAATGCTTGACTTGTTGATGAAAGTACCAAAATCGCTATGTGTTTACCTATAATATTTGAGGAGTTCCCTCAATTACTCAGAACTGGATTTTGATAAAAATGCGACCAATCTGGAAGTATGTCCTTTCAAATAAAGTAAAGTAAAGTAAAGTAATTTTGACGGAGTACTGAGGTAACAGACATTAAAAAAATAACAACCGAAATTATAACCTCCTCCTTTTTTTTGAAGTCGGTTAAGAATAACAGCCACATTTTAATTAAACTCCCTCGTACCCCGACCCGTCGCGTTGCATCGCCCGCCCGTGCTATTCCTTCGTTTTCGCTTAGTGTTCTTTCTGACTTTTTTCTTTTTGCTCGGCTCCTAAGGATCGTAGCGTAATGTTAAATAGCCTATAACCATCCTCAAGAATTTGGCTACCAAATGCAAAAAAGAATTTTTAAAATCCGACTTTTTGTTCATAATGTCATGGGTTTCATTTTTTTTGCGCGGATCCCTAATTATTTTTCTAAAATAAAAGTAGCTTAAGTTACCCGCCATAACATCAGCTATCTGCTAGTGAAAGTCCCGTCAAAATCGGTCCAGCGATTTCGGAGATTAGCCGGAACAAACAGACAGACAGGCAAAAATGTTAAAAATTGCTGTTTTGTTATAAGAACCGTTTATACTTTCCTATGCATTTAGTAAAAAGTTGTTATTTTGACATTACAAACAGACACGTTTAATTTTATTTATTGTAATCCTTTTTGTATTGCTAAATCGGCCTTTTGAACCATAGTCGGAGGACGAGGGAGTTTTTATTAAAATGTGGCTGTTATTTCAGTATATTGTGTATCTTATGACTTCCACGCGAACGAAGTCGCGGGGCACAGCTAGTATAAAATATAATTGTATGATGGCGTTCTTCATTCGTTTCAATCGTTCGTTCATCATTCAGTCATGGCTAAAGATAATATAGGCGCTTTGACACTTTTGACAGGTGCCTGGATCTGACGTCACAGTGCTGCCTCGGAATGTCATTTCAGAAAACCCTCATTCAGTCGAGTTTTATTTTTGTTTGGACAAAACGTCGAAAACTCGCAGTAGAGGTACAGGTAGTACTCATTTAGTTATGTTATCATGTTGTGTTATGATGTTGTAGGAAAGTTTTCTAAAATTGCTAGTAAAACAAAGTATTACTGAAACTGTATGTGTTTGAAATTGTATTCCTACAGAAAAGTTTTCGAGTACTCCACGAAAGTTTGCATGTTGGTTACTAACTAAACTAAACATACCTACTTCTAAATGAAGCTGCTAAATTGGATGAATTGAATCTTCGATGGAATAATTACAAATATTCTCGGAAAAATACATAATAATACCTAAAATAAGGTCAGGGAAATTAATTGCTTATCAAATTGGCTGCCAAACTAAAGTATGCGTGTGGAGTATTCGAATCACAACTGTCATTATTTGACAGTTGTATGAAATGGGTCTAACACGACAAATTAACGTAGTGTCAATTGATAAACAATAAAGGACATGTTATGAAATGGGCTTAAAATATATTTTTTTTTGAACAGTTATCATGTGTGGTTTTTCTGATAGGGAAAATTATTCAGAATGGCCTTACAAAAACAAAAAAATATTAAAAGCACCATTATTTAATAAATAAATATTTTAAGTCCAGATATTCCAGTAGTAGTCCAGGTATTTTTTGTATCGCATTATTATTTTTGCACATTGAAACAAAGAAAAAACGGTTAAATATCATTTTTAAAAGCACCTTTTTCTTAGTTTAAAATAATACTAAATGGCTATACAATAAAACCAACGAATTATCTCCATGATTTGTATGTATGGCATTGATACCTTTGCCTCTTAAGCCCCACCCACAATATATAATAATTAGGGAAGGGTGCGTTTAAAAAAAAATAAAAAAATATATACAAAGTCTCCTTAATTTATGTACTTTCATAAAAATATAATCTCTTCCCTGTTCACAGCAGCTTCGAATAAAAGCCCAGCCTCCATACAAAAACCTAACATGTCCTTTTCCTGGCTGTACATACAGCATTACATTAATAATAAGCATACATTAAGGCTAAAGGCCAAATCCACTCCCTCTCACAGAGACGAGGCCTATGTCCAAGCAGTAGGAATATTATAGGCTGGTTATGTGTCCTGTAATGCTAAAGGCACAGGTAAAAATTTCTCTGCCTTTCCTCTTACCAAGTAATCAAGCTAAGATTGGTACATGTACCGGATACTTGCACTGACGTCCAATTTAATGGATCCCACATAAGTTACACTTTACCTTATGTACTCCGTTGCATACAAGATTTCCATTCATTAGTAAGTAATCCATCAATAATGTAATTGATGTTCGAGAGTCTGCAGGAGCCATTAGGATTAAATGCATACGGCTGTGCATAATATGCATATGTGTAGGAGGTGAGAGACGGGTATTTAGCCAAACTCAAGTAATATTAATCGTAGTTTACGATGTCGAGAATTTGTTGACGTTACAGCATAAGTATGTACGTATATGTAGTTTACATTAAATGTTATTAAATTAGATACAGCAAAATATCTGTAACTTGTATTCATAGGCAGAGTGCACACACTCTGGGACTGTTTTTTTGCCGGCAACTATGCTTGGTAAATCATAGATTAGAGGGGCAATTCCCGTAATTTTAAGAACGTTCACAGTCTGATCTCAGTCTCATTGTGTCAAAAATCCCTATTAATTTCCCTACATTTTTGACATTTGATTGTCGCTGAGATGAGATTGCGACTAGATTTTGAACGTTTCTAGTTACGAGAATGGGGCTTCAGATCGACAGAATTTAGGTACAATAAATATAATTAAGAGTTCCTAGGTACATTACCGATTGTTAGCTCGAAAAAACGTTAGAAGATAATTATCGAACGCATAATGTATAGGTAATTATGCCTCTAATAAACAAACCATTTGAGACCGTTATCAGCTTTAGTCAAATGTGAATTGACAACAGAATCATTTGGATTCTACACAAAACGTTACGCCATATTATGCTTTTTATTCTAATCTTTCCAAAATCTGTTTCATTGTACCAGTTGACGAAACTTACGCATTAGTAAGGGTGGTGACAACAGTTGATACAATGCGTCGGTGACGAGGCGAGGTCGGGGGACGATATCACGCGATCACTAGCGCATTTCTGTTAATAGTCCCCAATCCCTATACGAGGTCCCCAACATAAGAGCTAGCGGACAGGGGGACTAGTCATGATTAATGTATTTTTTATGAGTCGTTATAGTTGTTATTGATTGTGTGAAATGTGTCATATAAGTCTGAGAAGGCACTTAAATATAGGTAGTAGATTTTATCACATTGGATTATTAACAAGAATATTCTTAGTATGCAGATATTTGTAATAGAAATAAATACTTCTAAGAAGAAAAGTGTCCCGTATGTGCATAACGCGTGGAGAAAAATAAATGAGTCGTGTAAAAAGTCTGTCTTAAGGACCATAATGAATAATTATTTTCTTCATCGAATTTTATTAGTTTAGCGAGAAACATCAGATATAATATTACTAGTAATAGCATGGATTAATATTCTGACGAGAAAAATAATGTCGTTCTCAATATTTTTCTTAATAGTCTGGTAAACAAAGCAGCTTAAATGCTTCTTTATTTTCTTGTTAGACCTAATTCGTCGTTACGTTATTGTTTTGAATATCATTAATCATATTAAATTGTCCTTTCTTTGAACCACTTTCAGAAGATGTTTTATGCAGGGAAATTTAATTTTCTAGAGAGCCTTTCGAGTAGGTACAAGCAATTAAAAATGACATTTAAATGGAAGTGAAAAAATTTAAATAAGTACGAACCCTATTCTATTTCTGAATGTATTCATAACATCCAACTACGACACAACACTTTTTATTGATCCAAACATCACACAGCAACAATAAAAAACAAAACAAAAGAACGCCCAATAACACAAAAAAAAAACAAAATCATTTTATGACGTAAGTAGTTCACTTGCACCGCTCGCCCCTCGGAGGGTCAGTGTAACAGCGGGGGTCCGACGACAACCCCAAATAGAAAGGGCTCTCACAGAAAACTTCTTCCCTTTTATATGACCATCATAGAATTCCGCTCGGATGCGTCTCCACACCATACATTGCTTCGCTCACACTCGCAGCTCCGTATTTTGCTTCAGTTACTTTATTTTCTCTTGTTTCTGAAAATACAGCCCATTACACGGATGAAAGATCTTATTGAAGTGGTATGAGGTTTGTACAAGCTAGATTTGTGTGTCTGTTGTGGAGTAATGCTCTTATTTTGTTTATATATTAGCCGTACTAAGATACGCTTTTGTGTGTTACCACGTTTACGAGGAAGCGACGTTCTAAAGGTCTCTTAGAAATGGTGGCCCACAATGTGGCATTACTCCATAGCTTTCTTCGATATAGTACACGTAAAATGTAGTAGACATCAATACATTTTATTAGAGCAAAGTGTAGACGGACGGTGTAGACGCGTCTATAGCTTCAACTTTATAATTGTGAGAATAATTATTAATTAAACAGATTGAAAAAAACTTCCCCAGGTGTGTTATCTATAAACAAAAAAGTATGACAAAGAACTAAGCGGTCACGAACTCACGACAGATACGAAATGTCATCTGTGTGATCACATAGTTCTTCAAAATTGCATAATAGATTCTGATGCGATTTTCACCATAGTATAGAGAAATTATTCCGGTAGGTTTTGTGTATAAAACATTCATATTAAACTTAAATATATGACTGAAATCTTGATGTTTTGTCGAGTTGTAAAAACTGTGCTAAGCAAAGATGGGCTAGTCCAGGATAAAATGTTCAATCTGGATAGTAGATCGGGTTTTTAGATTGAAATTCACACACATAAATACGCTGTGTTTAATCAAAATGTGAACTTCAATGGTTTTCAAACATACTATATAATAAAATTCTTCACGAAAGTACCCAACAACACCACATGTCAGATATGTCAGACATCACACTGCGGCGACCGTGTGAACGAACGGGTATGTCTGACAGGATAAATGCAACTGCTCCTTAACACCTGTGCACGTAAATACAGATATAAATTATATTTATGATAGATAAGGAAGGTATAATAAGTAGGTTTGTATAGTCTTGGAAAGTTTATTCTCTCGTTTTCACATTAATCGTTTTTGAAAGGTTTATTGACTGTGTGATTGCTCGTTGTTGGGATTATCTTCAAACGTCATCAGCCAAATTAAAATACAGTAAAGAAGTTTATAATAATAATACCAGCTTATTATTGTCCAACTGCAGGGCAAAGGCCTCTTCCCATACAGCGAACGCTTGCTCAAGACGGGTTGGCGATTTTAGACTATACAGGGTGTAAGGGACAGCCCTTCGTAGACTGATGGGGTGACTTCAGTATATCATACTAAGATGACGGGTGCATGAAATTATTGCAGGAACGTTATGGGAATCCAATAAACCTGATTTGTTTTATTACGTTACCGTGGCAAAACGCGCGTAGCGTACGGCAGCGCAGAGAGCCTTCGGGCGCCGAGTATTTCAACATCCATTGCTGATTTTTTGATTTTAGCTGTTTTATTTACATAAATGGAGTGATGCGTCCAGTGAATGTAATTTTACATTGAAATAAAGGAATAATAATAACTGAAAATACGATAAAAAAATGAAAATTTTCCTGAGAATATTTCCGATGGAATATGATTCAAAATAAGGAGCTGATTGCACCCTGTTAGTTTGCGGAGAGCTGTCCCTTACACCCTGTATAATATTAACTAATACATGTCCAGGTTTCCTCACGATGTTTTTCCTTCACCGATGTCAGTAATGTCCAGGATAAACGCAGAAAGTACGTACATCATCATCTGCCTGTATTTTCCCAACTATGTTGTGGTCGGCTTCCAGTCAAACCGGATGCAGCTGAATACCAGTATTTTACATGGAGCGACTGCCTATTTGACCTCCACAACCTGAGTAATACGATACCCCTTGGTAAGACTGGTTGTCAGATTTTCGGGCTTAAAAACGACCCGTAACGACTGCCAAATATCCACGAATGACAGCCGGGACCAACGGCTTAACGTGCTATCCGAGCCAGGTCTTGGTGTGTAAAGATGGTCACCCATCCACGGACGTAGCTTAACCTGGTCGATCGACCCGTGAGGCTGTTATTACTTAGCCACAAGCCCCTCAAAAAGTACGTACACATGAATTGAAAATGTCACATTGGTACTTGCCCGGAATTGAACCCACAATCGTGCATGAGAGGCGGTATGGAAGTTTACTACCTAGTAAATAAATACTCAGGTGTAGTATTGTATTTAGATTCAAGTCACTCGACGTGATCGATTGCACATAGCCATCTAAATAGGACTCTATTTCTTTGAGCGGAAATGTGATCTACGATTTTCCTCGCCTCAGATTACTTCAACAACTTTTTATGTAATATACTTTTCAGAAATGTTATGTACGTTACACGGGGGAGGTATATTTAAAGAACTTACAAGCTCATAACAAGGTTACACAGAACTTTACCTGTCAACTAAACGAAATATGTAAACAACTGTGTGTATTTAAATCAACAAAAACATTGCTTTATCGCATTCATGCTATTGGTCAATTCCAATTCATTGGACCGCAAAATCTCATTCATAATATCATCCTAGAAGAAACATTTATGTACGAAATAATTCATTCTGTCAGTATATTTTCCATTGCATTTTTTCTTCAGTAGCATTCTATCACGTTGGTCGTGTGTCGGGCAGTGATGTATGGAGCTGGTGGTTCACGCCGCGATCCGACTCGGTGTGGGCGGCGCGGGGATTGCAGAGCGCGGGCGGGGGGAACGCGCTGACGTCACGCGCGCCTGCGCAACACGCGACTCCTTGATGCACAGAGTAGACAACCAACACAGATGCTCGCAGAGTTGTTAAATTATTCGGCGGTCGGAGAACGTGAAATATTTTATCGCGTTCGCGGTTATGATTATAGACTAAAAATAGAACAATACAGTGGGAGTGAATTTTTTAAATATTCTTATGTATTTGGGGATGGTTATTGCAGAAAGTAGTAGGTATCCATTGTTTTTAAGAAAAACGTTCATTCAGATCTATTGATTACTTTTTTAGTGGATGATTATTTGTTATGCTTAAAATAAGATAATATTATATTTCTATCATGCAAGTCACCATAATTAAAACTTCATACCTACCAAGAATAAATGCAACTTGCATTACATAAAACAGAAATAATATTTCGTCTATTCAAAGCAAAATTATTATTATTTATTATTTCAAGACCGACATCAAACTAACCTATCATACTGCCGTACGGCAAAGGAAAATTTATCTCTACACCGTAAGTACCCTGTGTACGGCAATCCGTGTCCGCGACACAGGCGGGCGGCCAGTCGACTCGCTCGCGCGCGCTGCTACGACGCGTGCTACGCGCTACGACTCGTAGCACTCGCAACTACGCCGCTACGCCAACCCGAAAATCATCTGCCAGTGACTCGTGCAAGGATATTGAATTAAAACGGAATTATTTAGTGCAAGTCAGTGGTGTGCTACCTCTGCTACTGAAATAGCAGTGCTGAATTATTCCGCGGTCGACTATAAGGTGGGTGAATATTGAATAACGAGATATGAATAGGTATTGAGAGCTCGGATGCGAGTGGTTTGCTGTAATGTCAAGGACACGGATATTGATCAAGTACTAGATGTTAGCATCTAGTACTTTGTTTACTCTCAGTGTTTGTTTTACCGACGTATTTACCAACGAACACGTTTGTCGCACATTTTCTCTTTACTGCGTTTACTTATTCCGTTACCTTATAGTGTTTATGCCAAGACATGTTTGTATTGAAGAACAAAAATAGTTTGCAGTTTAACATGAACCAGTCTTTGAAAAGGCCGTTAAAAATAATACGCAACAAAGGGATCGGATCCGGAGTGGGGTAGAAAATAATTTATAAGGATAGGTGGCACCCTGAGTTACAAGGTTCATGAATTATGAATGTTGACAATGCTTATAAAAATGTTACACGTTTTATTTCTTTTATTAAACAAGTTATTGAATAGACTGTAAGTAATCTAAAAGACATTAGTCCTGCCCTTTAGGTAATTGATTATAGAGGGTCGTTGACCTTTGTCAGAGACTTGATGGATATTTTGAGGTATTAATTGAACTCGGTCCTGGATATAATAAGTTTCAATAAACCTTTATTACATTGACGTTCCGAAAGGCACAATTCAATTCTCGGTTGTGCGGTTGAACAAACTTTCGGAGTTCCTTAAGGTCGTATTTTACAACGAAAAAGTTAATATCGGTTTCTTTGTTACACTTACTTTATGTTAATTGTTTAATTTTGCACTTTATTGGGCGGCGTGATAAATCGAATGTACTTTATTGTATTCACAAACGTACAAAGCGGGTGGGAATTGAAATAAATTAAGATACAATAAGCTTCCATATCACTATCACCGGTAGCAATAGCTGTCTTATAAGCATGGTTTGCTTGTCGTTCGTTCTATTCATAGGTTTAGATCTGTCTGTTTATTTGTTTATAGATTTGTAAAAATCATCATCATCATCAACTATGTTGGGGTCAGCTTCCAGTCTAACCGGATGCAGCTGAATACCAGTATTTTACATGGAGCGACTGTCTGTTTCTTACAAAATACAACCCAATTTTCTTTCATACATTATAAGTTTATTGATTAATTGATAACAAAGCTGTTACCACATAATCATCTGTTCATAATTTCTAAATTGTCATGAGAATTTCGCTTTAGGCATTGAGTTTTATCGATTCGCCAGAGCTCGCGATTTTCGTTATAAAGATAATAGATTATAAACCTCGAAGAAATTCATCATTTTGTCGTCTCATTAAATTGAAATCTTTGTTAAGCTCTGGGGTTCTGGTAAGACCATCAATCCATGGCTAATCACAGGCTGGTCTCGTCGGTAACTGATATTAATTTTTCAAAACAAGCACTTTTAACAAACAAAAATCTATTCCAACAGATTACAATTTTATGATTAGATCTAGCTCTGATTATTAATATTATATACTTGGCGTAGTACCAGGGTCTTTGTCTTTCTCCAATCAAATAAGAAAAAAATTACATTTCTAAAGAAACATCACATTGTTTGTGAAAAAAAAATATAGTCACGCATCATGCTTTCTGATAGATCTATCCAAGATACTCTATCTTAATACAACGTTATCTAACTTCGACAGCACGCTTCAATAAGCTTGCCTGCTATTGATAAAGGTTCAGTCTCACGACCTCTTTTTCTACAGTTAAACTTAGTAGGTATATACTACTGATGTACGGTAAAGGAAATGTGGCGTCGAGGTTGCCCCGGCCATGCATCAGCGGTCGATCTGCATGATGTCACATTTGCATAGCGCTTCAAGACACCTTTATATACTCTATGTCTCCACTTGGCTGGGACAGTATTCTGGTGAAGAAAATAGCAGGAATAGCTAAATAATAAAGACAAAAAGGTTTCCTTCTTACGGCCGAACGCAATAACCTATTTTCAGTAAAAGATTGATCGCTATTGATGGTAGACAGTACAATTCTATCTGTCCTTATGTCAGGCCGGTAAGATTCCATAATATCTTATAGATTATTGGGACGTTAAAACCATAGATAGGTAGGTTTTTCATATCTCCAGTATGCCAAAAATGGTGCTAGATAGGTTACTGGGTTCGGCCGTAAATGTATAGATTCGTTTAGTAAGGTAGGTACCGAAAGTTGAACAGTTATGGCTACAAAATTGAATAGGGAATATAACACAAAAACATCAAAAGAAAGTAATCGAATTACCACTGAAACGTAACATATGTGGACGAGGCTCATTAATACCGAAAAACTTATTTCCTGTACCATTATTTAATACATAATACCCCTACGATATTATTCAACACAAAATATGAGTCGCAACATTAAAATACTTGACTAGATCATAAATTACGGGACAGCTACATTAAGCATATTCCGAATTCTGATAGAATCACCGGAATGTTCTACCGTGGGTGTTGAGCAATATTTCACGTAGTGAATTATTATTACGGCTATACACCTCGCGTCCGCTTTATTCCTGAATTTTCTAATACCACGAACCTTAAGAAAAATTGTGGGTATCAATTTCTGAATTGAGCTACGTTTAAGAAAGATTTTTCGCTACAAAGTGAATAGGTAAATCTGTGAGCCTTTCCTTTTCTTACGTGGATTTTTTTGGAGATAAATAATATGCTTTGTTATCTTTGTTTATTCAAAGTTTGATCTTTTCTAGAAGGCTTTGCTGACAGGTATAGATTAGTTCATATTTAACGTATGGCGTTAGGCGTTTGTTTTGTTAACTCCCTCGATGAAATCAACGTTTTAAAATGCGAAAGTTTAGTGTTTCTTTTTGCGTTATAATGAATGATATATAGTCGCTGCTAGTTAGACTTGCAGCTAGCCGTTCTAAGAATCTTTAAAACTTGACCCATTTCAGGCTAAAGTATGTGGGCCACACAATCTTTAACAAATTCTTGTTCGTTAAAAATATTCAAACTACACCATACTTATGTAATTCGGTTATTTAATCTCTTTATAACAGCACGTACATGCATCAACGATATTTAAGAAAATTTCTTTTTATTTTTTCCTCGGAAAGGACCTGAACTTACGTACGCCAAAGGCTACACGAGAAAAACCCGAGATATAAAGATAAAACATAGCTTTTCCATTGAAGGAAGACGGAATGATTGTATGTGGACCTTTTTCTTACCATGACGATTGTATATTTATGACGTAAACGGTTTTATATATTAAGGGATGATTATAAGGAATAATATACCTAACGCGAATTGGAGATTAAGCTTAGCATTAAAATATGTTAATTAAACCTTCTCTTTGTACGCTAAATTATAATACCTTCAAAGCCGCAGCTTACTTAATTATAATTCGAAAACAAAACACGACCCACTTAAAATCCAAATTCAAATACTTTCATTTCTTTTTCAACCAGCATTACTCGTTTAATTATGACGTCTACTGTCACAACTACGGTGTAGATGTCTTATGACGTATACAGAAGTCGGGACATGAATGCAAGTCGTTAGGCTGAGTGCACATTACGGAGCTGCCCCAGTACTTGCACGCCCTAGTGGCCCCAAGAGCTAGGCTTCATTGTCTACGTATTCGAGCAACAGGCTTGTTGTTTCTTTAACGATTTTATAACTTTATTATATATCCACGAGTCACAAATGTTAAATAAATAGGTAAGTCGTATTGTCGGGACAAAACTTGGCTTGGTTCAAAAAACTATTCTGCAGACTGATTTATTGGTCTGTAAAGTTAAGAACAGTCGATATATCCGTGAAAAAGTAGCAGTGGCAGTAGCACAGGTAGTAGTGGTGACTAAAGAGGCAGTGGGCTGGCCATGTTTGTCGAAGGATCGATGGCCGGTGGAGCAGGCGAGTCCTGGAGTGGAGACCGTGTATCGGCAAGCGTAGTGCGGGACGCCCCCTAGCTAGATGGACCGACGACCTTAAGAAGGTGGCTGGGACAGACTGGATGCGGAAGGTGGAGGACAGGGTATTGTGGCACAGACTTGGAGAGGCCTATGTCCATCAGTGGACTGCGATAGGCTGAGTTGATTGATATATCCGTGGTAAGGTGTTTAGGTGATACCTTTTTAGATGAGTAAACTAGATCGAGCTGACGATAATAGTTACATTCTATACTATTATTTAATTACCACGTTTCGGTATTAACATCCATGGATCTGGTTCAGAGGTATTTATTCCGAAAGCACAGTGTGAATTATTGATATTTATTTAAACTTTTCACGCTTAAAAAAGTACAAAGGCGGGCTTAATGCCTTAGGCATTCTCTACCAGTCCACCAAGGGTGGTGAAGAGATTAGATGGCAGGTGCTCTGTTAGAAAGGAACAATTTATACATAAATAAGTTATAAACTTATAATGCACATACATACATATTTACCATAATAAATACCTATATTATATATACAAATTCAAGAGAGAGAGGTTTTGAGATGACTCTACGCTATTTATTCTGAAAATAACTCCGCAATCAACCGAACTTACAATAAAAAGCCTGCTCAAATTGTTAGGACTAAAATATAAGCACTAGATGACAGTAATATGCTTTTAAAATAGTTTAGAGTACATTTTACAGCTGTTGCCGAGAGAACAAGTCGTTAGGCAGAGTGCACATTACGGTGTCGCCCGAATGCAGTATCCGCACTACTAGCCCCGAGACTTGAGTTACATCGTTCGTTTGCTCGTTATATTCTTTGATTCAAGTTTTGCACAAACTGTGAAAATAATTAGACTGAAAAACTATTACGAGAAAAGCGGTTTATTAATAAAATACAAGTAGAACGAAAAAAGCTGACGTACCTAGTTATGGTTTAAGACACACTCGGATGAACGATTTCGTATTTAGACTGAACTTACTCAGAAAACCCACAACATGTGTTAAAACTAAATGCAGTTAAACAATTACATTTACTAAATAGTTTATTTTATCTCTTTTTATAGACTAAACAACGTACATTACAAAACGAAAAAAAGTATTTCAGAATTTACGCAAGTAATATCTCGTACAAAAATAAATGTGTTTCTAAAAACTAAAAGACTTGAAAAAGAGTTCTAATGAAGGTTAAACGAGTTATTTCGTTACAAAATAAATGTGGTGTTCCTTACATCAGATGTATTATATCAGAATGTTTTTCTAGGTAGGTTTCCTTCGTAGATGTAATAAGGGTTATGGGCGGTTTATGATGACCTTTTGCCTCTTAATGCTATCCCTTGAGTTTTCTCCTCATATAAATAACTTTTTTCTAATATCCTCATGAAATAGTGGCTATAGACGTTTCCAGTATTAAAAGAAGAGCACGAATAATAGTTAATTAAACTATTGCTTCAAATATCATACTGACTAGATAATGATCTTGAATATCTCTTCAACAGACGTGCGAGAAGAAAATTGAAACATACTTGGGAAACGTTGACAACGGACGTGTATTATAGTGAATACATAATACCTACCTACCTACCTAATACAATTATAAAATCAAAATTAAATTAAGACATTTTAAATTAAAGTTTGTGATCAAAATTTAAAAAAAAATTGTTTCTATTTTTAATTTTCACAGCTTTTGTTGAGAAAAATGCGAGTCACGCATGATTCATTGAAAACGATTACATAATTATTTTGTCTCTTACCATTTTTTGATACTCTATAATTATATATAACATAACATAACATCACGCCCTGTTTCCCCGAAGGGTTAGGCAGAGGTTATAGAGGCTATAGTACACCCACATTTCGGCAGTTATCTTTAAGTCCCATGTAATAGGGGGCGAACCTATTGCCATCTACCGGGCACAAATCCAGACTCCGGGCTGCTACTGAGAAATTCCAAATAGAAAACCCAATAACACTTTGTCCGACCTGAGAATCGAATCCAGGACCTCATGCTCAGCAGTAGCGCTTGCGACTACTAGACCAACGACCTGCGTCGTAATTAATTATTTGACTGCTCAAATAATTAATTAATAGTTAATTATATATGTATATATACATATGTATGTATATTATGTTTCAGGAGTTTTACTTTCCCCCGAATATATATACATTTCTAATAACTTTCTTAGTGTATTCGTCCTTTTATTCTAATAGGAAATGCCATGTGACACTTGCGCTAATTACTGAGCAGGTATTCGTTGTATTTTCATAAGACATCAACAATTTTCAATATTTCCTGACTATTTTTTCTACCAAGAATAAAAAGCGTACTTTATCATGTTACTGCCATAATTACAGCATTGTATTATATTTTTTCTGCGTATTTTATCAAGACATAATCAACTTCATTTTCTTGTTGTTATTGTGCGTACTAACCATAATAAGAGAAAGAATCCATTAGCGTCAGAATGGGGTCGCCCGTAAAAATGTTGATAACGGTAATAAATGTTGTGATTGGAGTCCTTTCGACATATGTTTGACAGTAACACTGACAGCTATTTTGGGATCAAATCACGTGATATGTGAGCATATTTTCATCATACCAGCCCACTTGGACGTCTTCTGATATTTAATGACGTATCTTTAACGAAAGATTAATTATCGTAGATATTAGTGAACTAGCTACAAATTCAAATACCGTACATAATATAAATGAATACCAATTTGGCCACCAGACTATTTATTTAAAATTCATCATGTCTCAACTTCGGTACTACCATCGAGTACAAAGCCCAAATTGCGACCAAGAAACTGGGCATCCTAAATAAGGTGAAGCGATACTTTACGCCTGGACAGCTTTTAACCCTTTACAAAGCGCAGGTCCGATCCTGCGTGGAGTATTGCAGCCACCTTTGGGATAGCTCAGCTAAATACCAACTTGCCGCGCTTGACTCGGTGGAACGCAGAGCTAAGAGGCTCATTGGCGATGTAAAACTGGTGGATGCCAAGCTTGACAACTTGGCTCATCACCGCAAGGTTGCCTGCTTGTCGGTCTTCTACAGATTGTACTTCGGTGAGTGTGCTCAAGAACTCCACGACCTCATTTCACCTGCCCCTTTCTACCATCGGACATCTAGACGCACTGCAGCTTACCATCCCCACCTAGTTGCTATTCCACCAATTCGCTCTAAGCGTTTCCAAATGTCTTTTGTGATGCGCACAGCAAAGGAGTGGAACTCTGTCTGCGTCTGTGTTTCCGAACGAATACAACCCCGAACTCTTCAAAAAGAGAGTGAACAGGCTTTTTCTGGGTAAGCTCGTCCCATCGTCGACTTTGTCTCTGGCACCTCTGACCTAAACTAGAGTCAAGAGCAAACCAATCTTAAATAAATAAATAATTTAAGATTAAAGTCATACTGTTGTTCAAATAAGTACCTACGTTATTTTGTTAATGCACCGTACTATGATTTGTCTCTGCATCACCCAAAGATCAACTGGTAGAAAACATAGAATGAATAGAACGAATAGAATATATTTTTTGTGCTTAAGGGCTCGTGCAGACTGGCGCGACGCAACACCGGTAGAACATTTTCGATGAAATATTCAAAGAAATTGTTCTACTGGTGTCGCGTCACGCCGTCGCGTCGCGCCAGTCTGCACGAGCCTTAAAGCATTGCATAAATAAAAATACTGACCCAAGTAGTTACAGTTAATGGGTCATTTACACTGACCCATAGCAGACTAGTTAATGAGTCATTTACATTAATAAACCTTTGTGAGTGCGGCGGTAAATCTGTAGGTAAGAAATAAAATGAGAGTTGTACGTTCAGTAAAATTTAACAATGTTTGTTCCACAAATACATAATGCATATATTTCTATTACATTTAACTAGCAAAAGTGCATACCTACATCATAAGTGGTACCTACATCATAATACAAAAGTACAAATTTGTTTTCACGAAGATAATTGAAAACAGCTCTGTATTCCCGTGAATATTAATAAATGCAATGGTTTTTCCAATATTCAGACCAAATATTTGATCAAAACGAATGAAAAATGTTTTTATTTTGTACTTAATTAAAACGTTTTGCGTTTGTTTGCTTTCCATTGTGTTCGATAGCCGAACGTGAACGTTTTAGGAAACACTGTTCGACAATTGTATTATTTGTTATACCTACATTTGTATTTATTTATTGGCGTATGTTTTGAATACCAGAGGAACTATGAATAGTGAAAATAGTATCCTATGGATTTGTGACGTTTTTCAAGCAAATGATAAGATTTGATATCACTCTGAAATGACTCGATAGAAAAACATTTTTTTTAAACGGAGTATTTTTATAATTTTAGCCTGCGTTAGTCGTTTTAGGACAAGAGTCCTAAACCGACCACCTTTGTACAGTATTTTTTTACTTGTACATAAAGTTTCTTAATAATTAAATATATTCGTCAGTGAAAATGTGACGAATTCTCCTTTATATACGAAATTACAAAGAAAAACAACATAATAAAGTAGACCTTAGACCTTATTTTTCAATACCTGAAAAGAAAATAAGTTATTCTTGTTGTTCCCAACACTGTTATTTATGTTTTTAGGATCCATTTTCATAGTAGTTTCATGAAGAATAAGTAGTGAAGTTACAAATTTATTAGTAAACAGAAGCTGTAAGTAACAATATCTTATTAAGAATATTGTCTTTTCTAAAAGTTTTCTCAATGGAGTGAGTATGTGTTATTGTACAAGAGAACTTTTAATTAAAGCCACTCACATTGATTCAATTAATTTTATGGGTTTCTCTCCTATACCAATCACATAACTAACATATACCTACATTTCATCAGTTATGTTTAAGTCCCATGAAATAGGGGGCGAGCCAATTTATTTATTTATCTATACCTACATCTAAACAAATAAATAAAATTGAAGTGTATGTTTGTAATGTCAAAATAACAGTTTTTTTTACTAAATGCATAAGAAAGTATGTACGGTACTTATAACAAGAAAACAATTTTTAAAATGTTTGTCTGTCTGTTTGTTCCGCCAAATCTCGAAAACGACTGAACCGATTTTGACGGGACTTTCATTGGCAGATAGCTGATGTTACAGGGAGTAATTTATGCTACTTTTATGTTAGAAAAATAATTAAGGTTCCGCGCAAAAAAATTAAAACCCATGAAATAATAAACACAAAACTGGATTTGAAAAATTATTTTTGCATTGGGTAGCCCAATTCTCGAAGACGATTATAGGCTATTTAACATCACGCTACGATCCTTAGGAGCCGAGCAAAAGGAAAAAAATCAGTAAGAACGCTAAGCGAAAATGAAGTAATAGCGCGGGCGGGCGATGCAACGCGGCGGGTCGGGGGACGAGGGAGTTTTATTAAAATGTGGCTGTTATTTCAGTAAATTGTGTACCTTACGACTTCCACGCGAACGAAGTCACGGGGCACAGCTAGTTTATTTATAAAGGTAAACCAACAGCTTCTGTATACAGGTTGTATTAGAAAGGCGTGGTGAAATTTAAGCGTGTGGTACAGACCATCAAACTGAACAACTTTCTCCGTGGAACCAATATGGTAATCGAGAAAAAAATATCATCTGTCCCATACAAAGCTTCAATACCTACTCGTATGGGACAGCTGATAATTTTTTCTCGATTATGATGTTCGTCCCATGAAGAAAGTTGTTCAGTTTAATGGTCCGTTCCAAAACCTTAAAGACCACACCTTTCTGATATACCCTGTATAATATATCTTAAGTACACATATATGTTTAAGTAACAGTAGCCTCAGATTTACACAGTGGCCAATTGCAGGTTAACCAGCAACAGCAATTGCAGGATATTGCTATCAACCGGGCACAAATCCAGTCTCAATGTAAACACACACCAAAATACCTCATTTGATTGGCATTTCTGAGTAGCAACTCAGAAATGCCAATCAAATGAGGTATTTTGGCGTTGCATAACAGACAAACGTTCCCTTCTAACCCGTTTCTCCGCAATCAATATCATAAACCTACGTCAAGTAACACAAACGTCCTCATCTCAATATAGACCGACCTTATTAACCTAGACATGACCTTTAACCCGATCTCAGTTTCAACTAAATCACAACACTAATATTATTACAGAGACCTTATATTTCCCTTTCAATCTCTCCCATTTCACTTTAAACTTTAGAGCTCCGCAATAAGGTTTGTATTTGAATAATGTGCATATGCAATAAGTTCGAGTAAAAAGCCGTAATGCATTACCATAACCGATGGGTTGAAAGTAAGGCGGAGTGCAGGAGATAGGGTGCGTTGTCACGGGGTGACACGCTCGGCAAATAGGGGGTTGTTCCGCTAGCCTTTGTGCACATGGCAGGCGCATCATGAGATACGATTCGGGAACATTTCATAGCCCACAATTGTGTATTCAATGGTTTTCGAACCAATAGATTACATCCAATAAGCTTTTTCCTAGTAGGTATGTTTTGTTCCATGATTTGTTGGTACAATTTACTTCAGCAATTTTAAGTTTCAAGGTACCTGCTTTACATTAAGACAAGAATAATTAATCATTATAGATCCTGACATGTATTTTTCAAGACACAATTTTATTGACAAGTGAAAAAAAAACTATACTTCATGACGAAACCTTTTCAGCCAGGTTAAAACATCTAATATTTGGTCTCGATCTCGATCGATGTTTTTGTTTTGTATCGGTGGTACTATTCTATTATTTGAGTTGCAAGGTTATTCATCTAGATAGCTTGTTTGAGTCTACCGTCAGCATCATAAAATTATTCCCACACAAGTACCTATCTACCTACTTAACACTCAGTTAATAAAACCGAGTATTTCCATTCACCTAGGTAGTTTTATATTTTCCTTGGGTATTCCTGAGCTGAGCAGACTTTTACGAGTCGAGGAGGTTTGAATCAAGAGACACTTTACTGCTCAGGGCACTCTGGGGAGTAGATCTGAGAGTACCAGCGGGCGTCCGACGTAGCTTTGAACAGTCTCGATTCAGGGCATTAAGATATTGGCAATGTTTTGTGAAAACCGATTTGATTAATCGTTTTGAGTTGTGATAAATCGGGTTGGGAGGAAAGGTGTGTTTTAACAAAAGTTAAAATTGACGTCTTTTTTACCACTTTTCATTCCTTACTTATTTTTTAGGATTTCATTAATAATTTTGTCAACTTTTGCGGTCAGTTTGTTATTTACAAGAGTAAATATTTTCTAGTTAGTTGAAGATTGACTACACACTGGAATTTCTTTACCTAGAGTACTGTCACTTGGTATGAGATCGGAGAATGCAAATGGACCCTACATGAGCCAATAAGCTGATAATAAAAGCTGATAAGTCACTCATATATCAAATGTTGCCTTCAGGCTGAAGGTTTAGCCAATTCCCCTCTAAGCGGTGGAGAAAATCATAGAAGTCGCTATATTACCACCCCTGTGATAAGTTCGGACATTTTTGTAATATGTAGTAGTGACGTAATGAAAATTCTTTCAAGTGATGTTAATGAAACGTAGAAAAGCAATCAAATTAAAATAAAATAACGAGTCAGAAGACAAAGGATCGCATTCCATACTTTATTAACGCTCCCACGCGTTACGAAAGAATTTAATAACATTTATAATAGCGTACCATAATTATTATGGTACCACGTTATTATAAATGTTATTAACTTATACTACTTATATAAGTTTAATTTAAAGAGACATAGAGCGAGAGAGATAGAGAAAGAAAAGACAATTTCTGAATGAAATTCATGAAACTGTAAAAGGAGAAAAAAACCTGGAAAATTAAAATGCAAAAATGAACAACCGTTTAAAGAATAGCAAGACTTACAAGTGAGATTCTGAACAATATTTTGGTGAGTAAAAGTCGTCAAGTCGAGATTTGAATGGAAATGGAAAAACTTTTATCCCTTGGTGGACATAACAAGCGTTTTAAACGGATTCAAAGATTTATCTGTTCCGGAATGTGCATCCGTTTATTTCATAAGAAACGTGAGATGAAAGGGGAATGTCTGTTGCATATTGTGGCGAATTTCTTGAAAGATCCGTATTACATAAGTCTGTTTTTTAGTTTCGAAGTATGGTATATGTACTTATGTGATAGCGAAGTATCTATAGAAAAGAAAAGTTCTAGTACAAAATTAATAAATAGGTTTAACAACATTAGAAAAATATGTATTCTGTATTGACAGAATAACCGACATCAAGGCAAACACAATATTGTAAAGTGAAATAAAATAATCTTATGTTATTTTTCCACCAATAACACATTGTATTCACAAATATTTCTTTGTCGATATCAATAAGGATACTCTCAGAAGGAAGTAATATTCAAAGAGTATTACTTCCATCGTTTTTGACACCGACAAATTCTAAAACCCACGGAGCTCGTCCTTTTTCAATTAAATAACAATTTCCATTATTTGGACACAGACGAGGCAGGCGGCGGGGGGTGCTCTTCGGTTTGAGAGCACAACAGGTACAATCGATATTTCCGGGCGCCGAGGGGAGGCCTATCAAACAGACGGACGAATGCTTAGACGCGACACTCTGCCTTTTCAATTATGCGCCCCTGGTACATTTCCGTGTAATGCGAATGCTTACCTAAATAACTCAATTCAGATCGATGTACTGAGAAGTAACACAGATTCTGTACGTTTTAAAACCCTATTTCTTTTTGGACGTACCCGATATGGTACCCTGTATAAGTGCAAACGTACAGTTCTTGCTAGGTCGGCTGAAGTATTATAATTCTCCCAAATAGGTCAACTCCGGCGCCCAATATCGACAAGCAATTACTTTGGCGACGTTAACTCGCTGCTACCTGTTGATAGTTTCGTGGGAAGCCCCAATCAGAAAGATAGATAATCCGGCGATGATACAATGTGATTCAATCCTATTATCCTAATAGCCTCTTAAAGTTGCTAGCTCTGTCACTCGACCGATGTAATCCGTCTACAGAGAAGAGTAGGAACTGAAGAGCCTCAGGAAAAATACGCTTATGTACCCTTCTGTTGAGGGTTCATAACTCGAAGGGACAAGGGTAACGTTTACTTATCGACGTGGAAAAGGTTCCATAATACATTTCGTCGCGTTTCGCGTTTCGTCGGAAGGGCGAACTTTTTATTTGTTCCGCAGACGTGCCGCGGCAAGCGGTGCACTCGCCATTGTAAATTTTGTGGAAACAGTTTTTTGTTCGGAATTTCGTAATGGGTATATTGTGCGAGTGTATGGCGGGTATGCCTTCCGCCATACACTCCACACGGACGATACGATACGTGACGTATATGGAACGTTTGAAGAATGAAGTCTTGATCTTTAAACGGTTCAGTATTTACATACTTTATTCGTTCCATATAATGGAAACGGGAACATGAATATAAAATTAAGGTAGGTACTCGATTTTCATATCGTCTTCACGAGAAGGCCGTTTAAGGGCATTCAAATTAAAATCAACAATATACGTTTTGCGGTGAAGTGCTGGCACTCGAAAACAATATTGCCAATTATAGCACATTCGAGTGAATGAGTGATCACAGGCAATTTACATTGAAGTTGCCAAATTGGTTTTGTATAATTCACTCCTAAATTAAAGGAACCACTTGCTTGTATTTAACAAATAATTATAGGGGCATCGCTAGGCGTCTCTTTGCGTAGCATTTACTTGAGAAATACTCGATAACATGAAATTCCGACGGTTAATTAGTCCGCTAATTTGCTCGGAATGTTATCTTTTACATAAATAAGAGGGATCGAAACGGTGCTTAAAACCGGGGGAATGTTTTGATTAATTGCGAACAAAATTGTAAGATTTATTGTTTTAACATTTAAAACCGTTATAGATAATGTTGCTTTAGAGGTAGATGGGAGGAAAGGGAGGAAGAAAGAAAACAAAGGTTTCTGGCGCGGAATGAGGAAAGTAATTACCGAAAAACCTGTTTAAAAAGGATCTTATTAACGGTATGTTATTATATCGCGAATCTTTGAAAGGTACGTATCTATGTAAAAGGCCTGTTTCTTTATTTATAGCTTTACTAGCTGCGTCCCGCAGTTTCACCCGCATAAGTCTCGATCCCGTGGGAATATCGGGATAAAAGTAACCTATGTCCTAACCCAGGTCATGGTCTACCCATGCGCCAAATCCTTTCAGCCGTTTTAGCGTGACAGCGTAACAAATAAATAAACAAACAAACTCATTTTCACAATAAATAATATTAGTTAGGATGGAGTAGGATACTTTCATTTGTTTTTCTCCCATGCGATGATAAGTTGTCATATTTATACAAGGTGTAATATAAATAACGCACAACCTCTTAAGGGGTCATTGTACTCATCATTATGAATGATTTCTCGACTCGAATGACTGCCACGTTGGTCTAGTGGTCGCAAGTGCTACTGCTGAGCATGAGATCCTGGGTTCGATTCCCAGGTCGGGCAAAGTGTTATTGGGTTTTTCTATCTGGAATTTCTCAGTAGCAGCCCAGAGTCTGGATTTGTGCCCGGTAGATGGCAATAGGCTCGCCACCTATTACATGGGACTTCAACATAACTGGCGAAATGTGGGTGTACCATAGGTACACCTCTGCCTAACCCTTCGGGGAAACAAGGCGTGATGTTATGTTATGTTATGAATAACTTTTACTATGGGACCAAACCTGGAATCGCGAAAAAAAAATCAGTTGCTCCCTACATTTATGTTCGCTTAACTCGTCAAAATGTAGGGAACAGCTGATTTTTTTTCGCGATTCCAGGTTTGCTCCCATAGTAAAAGTTGTTCATAATGATGAGTACAATGATCCCTTAAGAGTTTGTGCGTTATTTATGTAACATCTTGTATTATGTAGTAACTAATCATTATTTTTATGTTTTTCCTTATGAAAACGTATCCTTGCTCTTTATATTTCATGGTGGTTACTTATTATTTTGTTATTTATTTTTAGTCAGGACATGAGGTCCTGGGTTCGATTCCCGGGTCGGGCAAAGTGTTATTGTGTTTTCCATCTGGAATTTCTCAGTAGCAGCTGGATTTGTGCCCGGTTGGTGGCTATAGGCTCGCCCCCTATTACATGTGACTTAAACATAACTGGCGAAATGTGGGTGTACTATAGGTACACATCTGACTAACCCTTCGGGGGATACAGGCGTGATGTTATGTAATTGTCATGTGTTATTCTTAGCCTGTATTGTCCCACCGCAGGGCAAAGGCCTCCCTTTCTTAATTCCATTCCTCTCTGCTTTGAGCTAGTGTGGACCAATCCTGTCTGTAGGCGTCAAGTTCACCTCGCCATCTTACCTACACTACTTTTAAAGATTTGTGTGTGTGATTTTAGAATGCGACAAAATAAGAATGCACAGTAGACAAATCCTTTTACAGTCGTAATACAATGAAGACTTTACGACGACGATTGGTCAATTAACTCGTTGGTACATACATTGTTCGTTGACAATACATTGCGGACGAATCCGGTAACGTTCCACACGCAATGGACGGTACACCACATTTTGGAGCAAGTTGCAACCGCATCCAATGACGTCATGACGTGACATATACGTCACCGAACAGGGCTACCGCGACCGATGGATGCATAAATACTCAAATATTTTATTTCATTGAGAGTATGGAGCTTTTTGACGGATGAAAGAATACCTCAATTGAACGATATATTATGAGTATGATAAGCCATAGAATATACCGTAGAAGATAAAATGTAGGTAGGTAGGTATGTATTAACCACACGAAAAAACCCTGCGATATAAAATCATGCCTGTATTTCCCGAAGACATAGGCAGAAGTGTATTTTACATCCATATTTCACCAATTTGAGTCCCATGTGAAATGTTTGTGTGTGTGTGGGGGTGTGTGGGTGTGTGTGTAGGGGGTGTGTGCGTGGGTGATAGGGGTGAGCCTTTCCTTCAAACCGGACACAATTACAATCTCCGAGATACTACTGGTAAATTCCTGATAGAGTTATAGGTACATTGGGTTGGTTACCTGGGATTCGTTTCGAACACAGAACTCCGCTGCGCCACTGCGATTGTACAAGAATATGATATAAGCGCACGTTTTTAGTAACACTTTATTTCATTTCTAGTATACTGAGAAAAGTATTGGGGCTTGTGGCTAAGTAATAACAGCCGCACGGGTCGATCAATCAGGTTAAGCTACGCTTGCAGCTGTTCGTCCATGGATGGATGACCATCTTTACATACCAAGACCCCTCCGTGCCTCCGAAAGCATGTTAAGCTGTTGGTCTCGGCTGCCATTCTTGGATCATTGACAGTCGTTACGGGTCGTCAAAAGCCCGAAAGTCTGACCACCAGTCTTACCAATGGGTATCGAATTACCCAGTAACTGGGTTGTAGAAATCAGATAGGCAGTCGCTCCATGTAAGCTCCATGTAAGCTGTATGCGGTTAGACTGGGAGCCGACCCCAACATGGTTGGGAAAAGGCTAGGCAGACGATAATACTGAGAAGTATCGAATGGGAAGCATAATTAGCCAATGCCGTTCCCACTGCTGGAACATAGTCCTGCTCTCTTTGAGAAAGATTGGGCCATAATCTACCACGAGGGCCCTTTGCGGGTTGATGGATGCCACATGTCTTCGAATTTTTGGTTCTAGGACATGCCGGTTTCCTCACGATGTTTTCCTTCACCGATTTGAGAGCAGTGGTAGTGAAATAAAATTTGAATTCGCACCCACACACCTAAGACGGGGCCGTTACCACTGCTCTCAATGGAATGGGATGACCAATAAAATATGAGTGTACGACTAAACGCCGACAGATACTGCGCCGACAGACTGAACATCGACAAGACTACTTCGACGGGACTCTTCGCCGACAGGGCATAATATAATATACATACATAATCTAGGTACATTAATACCTATGTCTGATAGCAGGTCGACGGAGCCCCGCTGCGCGAGCTCCTATTTCAAACCTAACCTCGGGGTGCCTGTCGGCGAAGTGTCCTGTCAGCGAAGAGTTCCGTCGAAGTAAAGTCTTGTCGGTGTTCGGTCTGTCGGCGTAGTGTCTGTCGGCGTTTAGTCGTACACTGATAAAATATCCCTCAATGTGTAGGTATAAGAAAATACTACACAGGTCTAGAAAATGTTATTCAATTTGACTGTATTTGAACCTGCAGCACGTTTTGAAACCATAACCGTCGACGTGACGCCCGTCAACGAACAGAATACCGCAATCAACGCTAATGTTTAATACGATATGCTACGGATATAGGTGGCTCTGCTCTGTAATCAAACCAATTAAGCACATACACACAGGGATTGTATTCGATTACGGGAGGTAGGTATATGTTTGTATTAAACTTAACTACATCTCAGTATAGTATAGCTATATATGCATATACATACATGTAATACTCAAAGGAAGGTTACCTTTTTATCTACAACTAACACTTCCCGCGCAACTTCGTCCGCGTGGATTTCGTATCTTTGTACCCCGTTAGGGGTAGATTTTCAAAAAATTTAATGAAAGGAAATGAAAAAATTAAATGAAATTGTTTATTCTGTAAATAGAATATCGGAATCCCTTTTACACGTCATATTAAAAAAAAAATAAGCTAGATGGAGTAGACATTTCCTCTCTGACTACCCCTGAGAAAAAATGGCGAAACAAACACAGGGGTCAAAGTCTCTTTTAAAGTTCAGACATAATCTTAATCAAATCATGTGAGTGAGGACCATATAGATCCATGTGTCTGAATGAAAAGAACCACACAAATTTGAGTGGACCTGTCCAGTCAGTGCAAGCATTTGTCAGTAATCGTGTAGCTCAACTCAGGACTTAAGGAGCTCAACGACTCGATGAACAATACCAAAGAAAGGACATTTGGGTAGGCCGCATAAAGTACTCAAAATGCCAGACCATCATTTAAACTAAATGAGAAAGAAAAAAAAATAGATGACCCACATAGTGCTCACATTCACAATAAATAAGTAATATAATACTTTTCAAAGTCAATATTCATGTTATTTTGTATATAATATTCAACAATGTCAGTATGTATATAAGATGGTACCTAAATAATGATGATTTTGCATAATAATTAAAATCTCAAGTTTTACGGTTTTATCACAAGGTTTAGCAGAGCGAGCGGCTCAATCCCAAGTTTTTTGTCTTCTAAATAATCAGAAATTTTGTAATACCCTTTTACACGTTAAAAAACCCTAATACACGTTATTCGTTATTTTCGGCCATAAGTATATATACTGAGTTTCGAGTTAAAATTCTTCCATAGAAACTTTGACACTCCCAGTCCCCCTTAGGTGGAAGTTTAGAAAAACAAAAAATGACAAACTTCATAATTTACTAAGTATTCGTGCCAAGTTTCAAGTTTATTAACTTAAGAAATAAGATTTTTCATACAAACAAAATCCCCCCTTTTCACCCCCTTAAAGTTCGAATTTCCAAAAATCCTTCCTTAATGGATGTTTACAACATAAAAGGGATCAACTGCCAATATGTCAAGTTTGTAGCCCCAGCGGTTTACGCCCTGCGTTGATGCATCAGTCAGTCAGGACAAGTAATTATATATGTATAGATACATTCTCATGGAAGGTTAATATTAGACCAATAGTGAAGTGTTATTTTAATTATGTATAACTATCCTTTTTAGCTTTATAATAATTACGTAATATGTCAAACCAAAAAGGGTGCATATGGTGTTAGCCTGTAAGTAATTGCTGCACTTAAGTACAATTAAAAACATTACTGTAAATGTTTTGTGTAAACAATTGTTGGCTAACATAAATAAATACATAAATCAGTCCCGATTATACTCCCGTACTTAGGCCCTTTTCACATGCACACGGTCACGGCACGGTCACGGTACGGCGACCGTGTCGTGACCGTGTGTCACCCGTGCTATCCACTATAAGCACGGTTTAGACGCGGCAACCGTCTTGCAGTCATGTATTGACTTGTATGGACTCGTTCACATGCACGGGCGCAAAACGGCGATCACCCCTCGCCGCCACCGCCGGGCGACCGAGCGTAAACCGTGTATATGTGAAAGAGCTTGCACGGCACGGCGCCGTGCCCTTTAGACGGCAACCGTGTTAATGTTAAAGGGCCTTAAAGAATCCATCCTAATTATGGCATAAAAGGCATAACTATCCCACTTATCGTATACAACGCAGGATTAAGTGCTACAAATCCTGAGTGATGTTAAATGCGTCGCTTGCGCTGCGAGTCAAACCACATTTTACTGTGACCGCAAACGGTGACGTCACGTTTGTGACAGAATATAACTACTACAGTACAATGCGGGTTTATTTGTAATAAGAAGGCCTGATTTACACACGTATTTGTTTTAAAAGAAATCTCTCTCGTACTAGTCAAATATAATTACTCTTAATCCTAGTTATGAGTGGGTAAGAATATGCTCATTTTAGACTTCGGTAATAATTCTGACTCAACAAATTGTGGGAAGTATCGCAATTACAGTATCTAATTAACTTCGGTAAAGACACAAACCTATGTCTCGCCAGTTATTCCTGAAAAAAAAAACAACAAAACCGTTGAAGAAAGAGATATTTGTGATGGTATTTGTCTCCTTCTCATCAGCAGCAGCGCTATCTAAACTAACCATAGAAATAAAAAAGCAGGAAAAGTGGCAAGGGGGCGTGTCGGTGTCCACGCGACGTGATCACAGTGACCATGTCCTAAACAAATGGCCGTCTCCGCGAACTAGTGCGCTTTCGACCGAGATTGTGACAAATTATAAGAATGCTATGCTGTTCAGTGGTTTCTTGTAAAAGCCGAAGCGAAGTTATATATATATATATAGTTATATATATATCTATACTAACCTACTTAATATGTGTGCTTAGAGAGTAAAAAAAATGTTGTTCAGCCTAGACATCGAATTCAAAATTAACAATTCACCAACCTCAAACTTAACGCTGATTTAGTTACGTCGGAAGATCGCAAGGTGGTAGAAAATATCGACAGTTTGCTGATTCATCGCTTAGAAGCAATATTAAAAGTTCCCTGTTTCCGTAAAGTTTTCAAACTTAGTCGGTGTTATAAGCTACGAACACACTAATACCTGTGTTCCCTTAGGCTAGGTTCACACGGCTTTGTACTGCACGTTTTTTTTGCGGGATAAATGTTACCGAATAAGTAGTGGCGCATACATTGAGTATAGACCCGTTCACACGTCGTTTGTACTGCAAAAAAACGTGCTAAAGGCGTTTATCGAATACCCACCGGACTTGTCAAGCAAACCGAATGTATTGTTAACGTATTCAGTCTGTGTGTGGCTGTGTGGTAACACTGCGGCTATTCGTTTTTACACGGAAAAAAATGTATCGTGTGAACAGTCCGCTGTTTTTTTATTGTTGGTTCACAAATCGGGCAATACAATATAACTTAAATACTAGGTAAACTTAAAAATACATATAACACTGTATGCCCTAAAATAGTTAACACAGCATGCACAATGTATGAGATAATTAAAATTAATTATAAATATGCTTATAAATAATATGCTTCCATTGGACTAATTATTATCAGGTTTAAATCGAATATTGTAAAAAAACGTGCGCAGTGTTGCCGTGTGAACCCAGACATATTTCCCCTCCCCTAGACGTGTGGGTGGTGAAATAACAGCCTCCATGACAACGTCAAGAGGATAAGCAGTAGTGATCTTATATGATTACCTCTGTTTTCCAAACGCGATGTTTCTCTGTCAGGCATTAGGAGTTTTCCGCTCATGGTCTATCTATTTATACACGAAAACTCTTAAGGTGTCATAGGGGGTAAAAAAAAAATCAGCTATTCCCTACATTTATGTTCGCATAACTCGTCAAAATGTAGGGAACAGCTGATTTTTTTTTCTCGATTTTAGGTTTTGGTCCCTTAGTAAAAGTTGTTCATAATAATGAGTACAATGACCCCTTAAGAGATATCGACTTAGGTGTCGGAGTAGATAGACCTTATATTTCGAAACTATCAGACAAGTTTTGAATAGAATATTACTTATTATTGTTATCATATGAAGTTGATAAGTACATATCTCTACAAAATACTTGTACGAGTATGTCTAGGGTGCATAAAATAATACCAGGCTATTATTGTGCAAAGCAAAGATATTTTCTCATATAGAGAAGGCATAGCAATAAGAAAATAAATAATAATAATCGTCGGTTGGTGCCTCATATAATTAAAAACGTACAACAGGCCCTCTGCGAGTTGGCTTAGGCCCCTCGTACGCCTTCGAAAAGTCCGAGACAGGGGACCCGAGAAATGTCGAAAAGAAAATCAATAAAAACAATATTCTAACATGGTTATATACATGGTTAATAGACGCCAGCACATCAAGCTACTACAAATCTGTCAAATTTCTTTAATAGATTTTCGACTTTATTGCTACAGCATTAGGTTCAAGGTTGATTGGGAAAATTTGACAGTTTCGGGTAGCTTGATGTACTGGCGGCCATACGTGAATTATTCTTAGAAATAGAGGGAAAGATAGAAATGTAACGTAGACATATGTAGATACAATAATACAAATGTAGTATAAATTCGTATGTGGAGCCTTGCAGAATATGCTTTTGTGCATCAGCGTGGTTTGGCGAGTTCGGAGCTAGTCTATTATTTTTGAGTGAGCAATAACAACCACAATAATATAACATCACGCCTGTATTCCCCGAAGGGTGTGGCAGAGGTGTAACTTAGCATGTATACCCACATTTCACCAGTTACATTTAAGTCCCATGAAATAGGTGCGAGCGTATTGCTATCAACCGGGCACAAATCCAGACTCCGGGTTACTACTGAGAAACCTCAGATGGAAAAACCCAGTAACACGCCCGATCCGGGAATCGTACCCAGGACTTCATGCTCAGCAGACCACTAGACCAACACGACAACCTTACTCACAAATATTTTGAGTATAACAAAACTATAGTTACATCAAATATTCCATCGATTCCACCCATCCCTAGCTCCAAAATAGTTGTCGTTTGATTCATTAGAAGCCGACCAGCGGCGGACAGTTGACGCAATTGGTACAGTCTGCCTCAAAAAGATGTTTAGGTAAGTACATCGACAAACATTCATTGGATAGTCTACAATTTGTTTTCCATAATTTAGTATCAGTGTATCGCCACGAAAAATATTATACATAATATTTAATTTTGGGTACACATTGACACAATATTCAACTAATCTGCCTAGCCTTTTCTCAACTATGTTGAGATCGGCTTCCAGTCATACCGGATGCAGCTGAATACCAGTATTTTATATGGAGCGACTGCTTATCTGACCTCCACAACCCAGTTACTGGGTAACACAATACCCCTTGGTAAGACTGGTTGTCAGACTTTAGGGCTTCTGACTACCCGTAACATCTGTCAAAGATCTACGAATTATAGCCAGGACCAACGGCTTAACGTGCTTTCCGAGGCACAGAGGGGTCTCGATATGTATCAGTGGCGAAGCCTTCATATAACCCGATTCCTATCGGCTTCCCTTCGAACCACCACTCTTCTTAATATCTACTCTTGCCAACTAATGTACACCTGTGTGTGTAACTGTGTATCACAACAGATTATATATATATTTAATACCAGTTTAATACAGTCATCATAAGATTAAAATCATTACAAAAATATCAATTTTTTTTGTCTGAGTTTATGAGAAATGAACAATTTTTTCCACCACCACTAACTATCACCACTAATATGTACTTATGTATGGATGGTCACCCATCTACAAACCAACCACGGCTTTACGTTCGATCGACCCGTGCGACTGTTAACACCAGTTCTACAAAATGATTTCTTGTCGTTGTATGCATATTTTTGAGGCTGACGGTACCGGCGGCGGCAGACGATACGCTCGTTAAACGTCTGCGGCGCTACTCGCTTTGATTGACGCACCTGATTTGCCTGCCTTATCTATTTATTTATTGCCAGATAGAATGTATGTATACGACATTTTATTATATTACGTGGTTTAAATGATAATGATGGCGTCATCGGTCTCGTGGTCCTGGGTTCGATTCCTAGGTCGAGTTAAGTGTTACTGGGATTTCCAGAGTGTCTAAGTTGTAGCCGGGATTTTGATTTGTGCCCGGTTGGTGGATATAGGCTTGCCCCCTAATACTTGACACAACTGGCAAAATGTAGTGTTGTGTACCTCTTCCTATCTTTCTTCGAGAAACACAGGTGTGATGTTATTTATATAATATTTGTTAAAAAAAACCTAGATAGTGAAAACATATGTTGACGCTCTCCCTTTGGTGTCATTATTGGTGAATGATTACGGAAAGTTTCCATAGAAACGGAAACATACTTTAATTAATAGAAAAAAGATGTATTGGGACTTGGATTTCACTGTTTACCAAACGGCCTCCATAATCGTGATTGATCATGATTCTAATAAAGTTGCGAGATGAATAATACAAAAACTTGTCACTTTAAAAAATCACTCACAAGCGTATATGATTTTGCAGGACATGCATACTGCAATCCGTCAAAATGAATGTCATTTAATCAAAACATGAACATAAAATGCAATAAAATGAAGATTGACACACCCCCCTACATCAAAAACGTAAAAAAGACTAAGCAAAAAATAAAAATAACAAACACGTACACTTTTGATAACCAAAAATAAAATACTCATGGTTTTCGCTAACCATAAGCTGGACTTAAAAAAACGCTATTTATTTTCGTGCATAGAGAACAAAAAAATAAAAACACTACAAAGTGAAAAATAACTTTAGTTTCGGAAGTCGGTGTCTTTGGATCTGTACTTTAGTTTTTTTTTCCACCGATCGCCTTCCGAAATTAAAGTTATTTTTCACTTTGAGGTGTTTTTTTACTTCTTTTGCAAAATAGTTTTTATTTTTCACTTTTTAGTTGTGGTACCTACCCCACACAAAGTCGTATTCCACTAATAATCAACATACACTTAGTGGAAAAAATACATATTACTGAAGCTAACTCAAAAACCACTCATCAGAACTTGACCAAATTAATACAGGACCAATCTGGAAGTATATTTTATTTTAATTTTATTTTAATAAGTACAGACTACAAACAAATACAATTCAGCACAGATATGAGAACATACAGTATATAAATCTGAAGTCCAATTTTATTACTGTACACAGTGTTCACCATTTAATATGCTTCTTTAATGACAGTTAAAGATGGAATAATATGAGATAATGACACTGTTGCATTTACAGCTTATAATTGAATTTCTAATAAAAAAATTCAAATCGGTTTATAAATGATGGAGTTCTGAGGTAACACACTTTAAACAAAAAAAAAATGCAACTGAATTGAGAACCTCCTCCTTTTTTGAAGTCGGTTAAAAGAAAAAGAAGTGTCGTAGCTAACCCTCTTTTGCTACGAGATAAAACAATTTGAGCTGCGTGATATCAAAGTGCCCTCGATGCCCCCTCGTATCTACATGCAATCACCGCGGCTGATGCCATTCGACGCGTGCGCCTGACAAGCGAGCTTCAATGAATTTAGGGGTTATATGTATTTATTTTATTGTAACAAAATTGATGATGTTACAGTCTTTCCTTTATTAGTTCTTTTTAAACATGCTGAAGCACTTTTAACGTCGTTTTAAATGATATTGGTGTAATAATAATATACCACTAAAATAAACCAACTTTGTGCTCTATCAAAACTATCCTATTTGATTTCCTAACGGAATATTATAATTTATAATACAGCACAAACCCAAGTGTTTATTAATATGCAAAACATATTTGAAGTCCAATATTTTAAAACAATGATCTCGGCCGACAAGAAAACGTTGCAAATGTAACGAAAGGGTGGGTTTCGGTGTGCAGAGAGTAATATTGTGTAGTGTCGAGGGCGCCGGGTGGGGGTCGCCAATCGATACGCACCCCTGTTCTGCCCGGCCTAATGCACCCCTAACACGGCGGTACACACCGTACACAGCTCGCAGCAACGCAACGGCATGGAAACCATACACTCTATGTGTTCCCAGCTTAAAACCGGGTCATTTGCATAGTCAGCAGACTTCAGGCTACTTTGTTTAAAAACACACGCAGGGAAACAGTTTGTGTGGTAAAAAATGTTTAAATATTAACTAACCTCTTAAAAGCGACTCCCAAAGCTTTGAATGTAAAATAAGCCACTGAGTATTGCATTGGAGACATCTCCGTGCGGTGCCCGACGCGCCAGCCCAATTCTGCTTCTGAAATGATTAATATTTTTTTAAACGGTTATACATATAAAATATCTAGCTGACGTCTAGCTTTTGTCCGGATAAAATGTATTCCAATTTCGTCGAGTTAGAAAATTGCATTCATATTTTTTACAGGCGACTTTCAGGATTTATTTTTATTTGTTAAAAATGCAGTTGAAAATATTTTTAGGTTCATATCTCTGCGGAATTTGCGTATCGCTGCTATTTTAAGGGTTGATAAAATATTTTGTAATAAAATGTTTGTTATTTTGGTTTTTACGATGTCAGTATAATAAAAAGCCGGAGGGTAGTGTTTGAGTTTGTTCTGTCATTACATAATTATCTACACAAAGAGTACTTGGCACAAATGGACTCAATTGAAATTCTCTCCAAAGATTTTGGTTGCCACTGACCTAAAAGCAAATTCCAGAATTGTTTAGATAGCAGACTTTTTCTTTCAAAACACGAAGGGGTTGGTATGGGAACAGTTCCCATGCACATAAAAGATAAATGTTGTAACACGAAGAAGCAGTTATTAAAAACATTCCTCATTTTTCTTTCATTACTTTCCCTTTGATGAGACTTCGCCGCTTCGCCGAAAAATTTCAGCTTTTGAAGAAAATTTAGAAGAGAGATAAAAGGTGGTCCTCATATTAGTGTTTCAAATGCGTTTGTCTTGAGATAATACGTTTTATTTCGTTTTGTGTGAAAAGGTTTATTATTGTCCTTTAATATGATCCTGGGAGACGATGGCTGTTTCAAAGGCATTGTGTTCTATTGAGGGTGATAGTGATCGCCTTCCCTACAATAAGCGCGGCGAAGCGGCTACCGTTATAATCTATTAGGACCTTAGTATACCTCCGCCGCGAAACCGCAAAACCGCATGATGTTCCGATACTCGAATCGCGATTCGATTAGCGGAACATCATGCGAGTCAGTTGAATTGAACTACTGCGGTTTCGCTGATATGGTTTCACGGCGGAGGTGTGCGAAGGCCCTTAAATCCTCGTTAGCGAAGTAGCGATGTGTTCCGCTTCACTAATGTGATTTTTAAACCATATACTTGCTTATAATAGTCGCGTGTGTTGCTAACAAACGTTAATGACTAAGTGAATGGTTCAGTTGTACACGACGCCTGGGTAATTAAAACGTGCAGTAACTTGTTAAGAATTACAACTAGGAAAACCTAAAAGCGGTTATTAATTTATTGTAGCGGTTAATTACAATACCCGTCTACGTTACATTAAGATTTCATTATTACTTTGTAAATAAATGTACTAGTATGGCACCGATGCGAGCGCCCTCTACAGGAGAGTAAGGCTACACTAAGTAGCAGCACTTATTACGTTGCTAGTGTTCTCCTCGACTGCCTCGAACAGGCACTGATTCCAGTTGTTATGATATTTGATCTATCCGATATTGCTTTTTATGTTTTTGTTTGATTAATTTTACAATCATATTTCATGCCAAAGAGCTGAAATTCAGATGACGTTTAGGAGTGAAGCTAGAGAACTCTGAAATGTATCTAGAATAGACTGATATGTCTGCGTGTGACAGCTTGAATAAACTTGTTGCCTTGATCACGATGAGATAGACCGCTCTTGAGTTTACATGAAATACGCTTGGCGCTTTTCTACATTTTGTGGTGAACTGTGAACTGTACACAATGGCGATTAATGTCATTATCATTAATATTCATCCAAATTTCCATGAATTCCAGTATTTTAAACGGAGCACTGCAGCCTGACTTTTGTAACACGCACGTTCGTAAGAACATGTCAACATCTAAGTGTTGCCAATAAAAATAAAGTAAGAAAGTGAGTCAATTGAAGCGGGCAACCGGCGTCAACGTCGATTTCTACGGAAAACTGATTTCCTGCACGTCTAGACACGTTGCCCCCGTGCTAAATTATGTTGCAGGATGTAGATCATATTGTTTTTGACGTAACATTTACTGAAATTAACGAGAATGTTTTAAACACTATGGGTATTTACTGTAGGGGTCATGGCTAAATGATAATAGTCGGATGGGTCGATCGAAGGTTAAGCTACGCTTGCCGCAATCGGTACGTGGATGGGTGACCATCTATTAGGTACATATCGAGACCTCTCCGTGCATCAGAAAGCACGTTAAGCTGTTGGTCCCGGCTGTCATTCGTAGATATTTGACAATCGTTACGGGTAGTTAGAAGGCCAAAAGTCTGACAATCAGTCTTACCAAGGGGTATCGTGTTATCCAGTAACTGGGTTGCGGAGGTCAGATAGGCAGTTACTGCATATAAAATACTGGTATACAGCTGCACCCGGTTAGACTGGACGCCGACCACAGAATATTTGGCAAAAGGCTAGGCAGATTGAAGTATCTACTGCAGCCTGCGTATAATATTGTGTGAATATTGTGGTGGTGCGAAAGTTTACGGAAATGCTTTTTAAACAAAAAATATTTGACTTACCATCAAGAAAAACCGTGAGGAAACATGTCTGTAATTGTTGTCTGTATTCGCCAAAAAATGAAGTCATAAGCAGTGAGTAAGCGAAATGATCAATATTCGGTTGACAATTTGGTGTTATAGAACTTAAAATTGCCAACCGTAAATTAAATTTTTCACGAAATATTGCATCTTCTAAACTGCATCCCACTTGCGTAAAGGCTCCTACAAACAGGCGCGCCACGCGACGCGAATCGCACGCGACACAAAGGCACCGTTCTCGCGCGTCACGCGGTGCTTTTGTGTCGCGTCACGTGCTGCGCTTGTTTGCAGGAGACTTAACACTCTTTCTATCACAAATCGAAGGATTTTGAAGACTAGTCCTAATCCATTGCTTCATTCATATGTTTGAAAAATTCGTCTGCTGTATAGCGTAAATATCGCAATGAAATGTTGTTAAATTGTCAAAATGACAGGTATTGCCATTGTAAATGTGTTACGCAATTACCTCGCTGATTTAGGTTTTAATATAGGTATTCATATCACACTAAAATAGCATCAAGCATGAAATACATTTAAGGTAAATAGTAAATACATAACAAAGATAATAGAAACTCCAAATAAGGCAGTGAATGGAATCAGTTTTCAATTTGATAGCAACATTAATTACCATTCGGCATCAAACAAAATTATTAGTGCCGCCTAAATGTAGTTATTCGTTTGACTTTATCGTTAAATAATTCAAAATGGCTGCAGGCAACCGAACATTGACCAAATAAACAATAAGCTCACCTGCTGTCAAAGAGTAGCTAGGTCGCAGGGGGAAAGTTAGGTATTCAATTAAATATTTATGTTTACGTAGAACTTCTGACTACGCTTTAGAACAAAGGGTTGACGTCCATGCTTTATTGCTGTTTTATCACAAAGGTGAAAAACTTTATGACGTGACGTGAAATGTGAAATGAGTTTTCGTAAATACCAACAGTTTTGTTTTCACTTTCAGCCCGCTCTAGTGGGTAATCAGCAGGTAGGTACACAAATTGTTTGTTGCATTGGGCGTCCTAAAATATTTTATATTTTCCACGATATTCGTTAACAGATAGAAGATAGAATACTCTTTATTATGTACACTATAAGTATTACAGATATAAAAGTAGAAATTTTACAAGGAGTTAATGAGATTTGTTTTATTTTGCTTGAATATAGCATAAGCAGAATCAGCCTATATTCCCACTGCTGGGACACAGGCCTCCTCTCTTCGAGAGGGAGTGGGTTGTAAACCAACCACGCGGGCCCAGGGCGGGGGTTGGTACTCGGTAGATGTAGACATCTACCAAGTACCAACCCGCACTGGGCCTCACGATATTTCGTTCACCGTCTGAAAATATTGCGAAACCTGACGATATTTATAATAAAGAAAATCATGTCGTACAGAACATCCAGCAGCTACAGTAGACCAAACAGATAAAGAATTACCATTTTATTTAATACAGCTGACAACCAACAATATTCGAGCCGTTCGGTTCGGAAAATGAATATGGAATACGACAAACTATTTCCTCAGGCAGAAAGAATAGCGGCCGGTCCATTTCATGCACATTTCGCTGTGCGTATTCCAAGACCCGTGGTCAGGAGCCCGACAATAGCGCACAATACGACATTGAATGCATAAAACCAGTTGTATGACGCACACACACATCGGCGACTCTGCAGGCAGGACGCCCATTGAGTGACATTACAAAAGGTATTGTGTGCGCAGGGAGTAGTTTATCTCGCGGCCATTCGCTGAGACTGTTCCGCACTGATAACGCTCAAAACGTCTGTCATTTGTACCCACTGATAACACGCTCATAAACAACTAAACACCAATCGCGTCTGATTATCATAGTTTTATGTATTGGCACGAATGCTGAGTCGATGTGAATAAGTACAATTTATTATCGAAGGAATGCCGTTCGGATTGTGGGTTTCCATTCCGTTATAATAAGATATATTGAATTAGGTACTATATTATCAGTGGAAGTGATATCAATAGGATGATGTTTTGTTCATCTAGTTCCTGTAATTTATCTTACAGATACCGACATTTGACAGTTTTGCTATTGATAGTGTAGGTATAAGATAACTCGTGATAAGTCAGTCATCATCTGGCCGTGAATTCTTAATAGTCAGCTCAAGACATCGGTGGTTCTAAAAGTCGATTTAAAGTGAAATCAGTGAACTATGCCACTTAAGAAAATATCACGTTGCCAGCAAGACCTTGTTGACTTAATTTACAAAACGGCCGAATTAAGTAATATGCAACTAACTGACTATATTGTTGAGTTAGGATGTGAAGAGGTCGATAGTTTTTTGACTGGTATGTTCAAAGTGCAGCTAAGAGGAATTAATGATGGACAGAAGATAAGAAAAAAATTCATGATAAAGTGGCAACCAGAATCAAAAATGCGTGCATGCTTTAGAGAATTGTACAAACGAGAATTCGTCTTTTACCAATGCATCGTGCCGAAATTGCTAGAAGCTCAAAATAAAATTAAAAACGTCGAAGGATTGAAAATCAAATTTCCAAACTGCATTTTAGCTAGTGCCGAATATGACAAAGAAACCATCGCAACGCAGGATTTAAAAGAACAAGGATTCAAACTACGCGATAGACTTTTCAAGGCGAATTTGGATTACGTCTCACTCGTGATGAAACATTTAGCGAAATTGCATGCGCTGTCCTTTGTGCTGGAGAAAACGAATCCGAGAGAATTTGAGGAGGTATCTCGTTTGTGCCATGAGGATGTGCAGTATTGTAAACCGGGACCTGCTCCGAAGAGCATGAGCTCGTATTACGAAGCGTCTGTGAACGTAGTGATAGATGCAGCCGCTAGAGATAAGTTGAACCGACTCACTCCAGACATACTGACGGTTTTGTATAAATGCACTCGGCCAGGTTCCTACAGTACTATTTGCCACGGTGACTGCTGGAACAACAACATACTTTACAAAGTTAAGGTAAGATTTTCAAAATGTCCTGAACCGAACTGCTATAAATATTAATGTGTTGAAACTTTTAAAAGTACGTATACATTATAGGAATTTCAATATTCGCGGAAAGATACTGCTAGGTAGAATATTAAATTACAGTTTTACAGATTGATCATAAACATATGCATTGCTTGCAGGGCTGCAAGCCAGTGGAAGTGATATTTGTTGACTACCAGCTGGTGCGGCTGGCCTCGCCGGTCACCGACATTGCCTACTTCTTGTACATGTCGACCGACGGAGAGTTCCTCTTCAAACACTATGATCAAGTCCTTGATATTTACTACGGAACATTAGCAGCTGTCCTTCGACACTGTAATTTGGACGTTGAAAAAGTATACCCAAGGAGTATTTTTCAAAAACATCTAAAAGAATATTCGGTCCTCGGCTTGATAGAGGCTCTAGTCTCAATGATGATAATAACGGCCCCATATGAGGACGCTCTCAAAATGACTGAAATGAAATATGAACATTATGATGAAGAGGCTTACGAAGATGAGAGCAAAGACAATTCATTATTCGTAGAAAGAGTAAACGGAATTGTAAACGATTTTTTTGCGAGAAATTATTCTTTACATGCAATATTAGAGGAATAAAGATAATGCAATTTAACATCGTATAGGTACCTTATTACGTTTTATTTTCATACTCAGAATTTTTTTAAATACTTCGTTGAAGCCAAAGTAAAATATATTCCGCGAAATGAGGAATTCATTCGCAAAATTAAGTGTTAGCCGGTGTGAAATAACTGAGATAATCCTTATTTCCATACTGATGCGTGTCATTCAGCGGCGTGAAATGCGTCCACCGCGAAGAGAATTACACCAATATCGACCTTACCTTTTCGTCAGTATACATCGTTTAATCTAGTATTATGTTTTTATGTTCTCAGAAAAGAAATATTAAGAATACTCGTTCGGTCCCGGCCCTGGAAGGAATTAATTCCTCGTCGCTGCAGTTAATTGTCTGTTACAAAGGTTTTTTCTTTGAATCTCGGTCGGAACGAACGAGAATCTTTGTTGGAATGAAAATAATGGCTCCTAGAACAGATGGGGATATTTAACAATCCATGCTCTGATGGTATTATAAGCATTTTTGAGATAATTAAATTGCTGTCTTCAATGGATTTATTATCAAATCGTCTATAGTGGAATTCTGTTGCTAGACAAAGCTATCGTTTAGATGCTCAACATTATTGACCATAAATGAATTTATTATCCGATTGGAAATAGGTAATGTAAAATGGAATGAACTAACCAACATCCATACTTAATATTATAAATGCGAAAGTAACTCTGTCTGTTGCCCTTTCACGCCGATGAACTTTGGCACACAAGGAGACCATGACCTGTGTTAGGACATACTTAGGATACTTTTTTTACAGTAGTACATTCCCGTGGGATAACTACCAACCTCCACGCTGACGAAGCCGCGGGCAAAACATCACAGATAAACAACAAATAAACAGGAAATTATGAATTTTTGTGTATTTCAATTCACGTATTTTAACCACATGGTCCAAACAAATAATTGGGCACATCTATTTGATTGCACTTAAATGAATGTAATTCCTACCTAATTCAGCGTTAATTTATGTACTTATGTGTATCGTGCCACGGATACCGGTAACAGCCGACTGTCTGTCCAATTAATCGTTGACAGATTCTCTATTCTAATATTATTTACTGGACAATAGATGGGCAGCCAAAACCTGCTCTTTGTTTGTAGCATTATGCTGTTATAGTGTTATTAGCTTTTAGCCGCAACTTCGCCCGTGGAGGTCGGTAACAACATCATTTCGAAAAATCAACTCATGGCAACTTACAACCGAAATAAAAAATATCCTATGTCCTAAAACAAGTCATGGTCTATTACCCGTGTGCCCATCTAAATCCTGTCATGATTGATTGACATATCGAAACTCACAAACACCCAGATTTCATAATAATATTAGTCAGATTTAATACATGGTCGGGTAAAATGTTAGTGCATTAATGCAGAAAAGATTTTTTGGTATTGCCCCACGCATTTATAATAAAGTACCTAATGTTATTAAAAATATGACGGTTTTCAAATTTAAAAGGGCACTTAACGAAATGTTGACGACTTCCCCAATGACGAATCATTGTCTGATTGATATGTCATTCCATTTGACATTTTTTTCATAATACTACAATTTACTACACTACTATAATCTACCTACTATAATCTACTATACTATAATCTTGTTGACATTTGATATTTTTGTATTAATTTGACATTTTTATTGTAATTTGAACGATTTATCACTGTACTAATATAATATCCTAATTGTTATTTAGTAATGTCTTTAAAGGAGATGGAAAACGGTGGGCCCAAATGTAATAAGTTGAGATATGATCTAAAAAATTAGTCATATTTTTTTATCTTAGAATATCAAAAATCAGCTCAATTCTCAATCTGGAAGCGGAGAAATAAGAGAAATATAGTTATAAGTAATCGATTACAAAATTACAAAAAGAAAACCTTCGCACTAGGTAATTAACTCGAGTAATTAAATGCACTAAATATATTTATATACAATATAGTGCATTTACTTACGTGCCATATTAATAAATTAAATATCAATTAATTACTGAAAAACCAATATAATGAATATCGATTTCATATCGATTAAAATCAGTCTTATATTTTTAGTCTGTCTCTGGCATGACAGCTGTGACGCTGTGAGTCAGCTCAACATTGACAGTAGGTAGACAGTTGCAGACTGCTCTTGCTTGTTCACTCGTTTCGTGTTTTCCGATGCGTTTTGATTGCTTTTCAGATTATTTCATTCATTTTTAACGACCACTGCGTTATTTTTCACGGAATCTGACCCTGCCTACCTTGTACGACCCTTGCTTTCACACTGTACACCGAAGATCGCTCACACGTTTGACTTGGAATTGTTATTTTGGATTTTACCGCCGCCTTGTGGATTGATTGGATATTGTTGAAACTATGGATCGCTCAGTGAATTGAGGGATAGTAACTAGTCACTGCAATACACGAGGCCGATAGATGAAATATAATAAACATTAGTGTTTAAAGAACATCTTTTGCACTTCAGGAATAAGTTTTTAGTTAAAGATTGTGACATAGCCTTACCTACTTTTACTAAACCTCTAATAACTCGGCTCTCAGATTGTCAAAATTAACAGAATTTTCAGCGAGGGACTGATAAGTTTAAATCTATTAATTCACATCAATTTCATCTCGTTACATTCAGGCCCAAGATTGTATGTAATCGTTTCCGTCTCCTTTGTGTAAATTAAATATGATTCCTGCCCGGTTGATGGCAATAAGCTCGCCCCCTATAACATGGGATTTAAACATAACTGGCGAAATGTAGGTGTACTATAGGTGCATCTCTGCCTAACCCTTCGGGGAAACACAGGCTTGATGTTATGTTTATAATGTCTCCTATAAATTGGATCTCAATCATCCACGTTCTACACTTCCTAACTTCATATCGCGTCATTTTCAATATTCAGAAAACAATTTCCCTTTCGAACTAAGTGGAATTGTTAACTCAGTTCCTGCGGCGATGTGAAATCTTACTTTGTGGATGTGTATCTAAGGGAAGTTTATTTTCGTGTATGAAAACTAATTTTCAATGTAAACATCACATTGTTCTCGTATATTTCGTTGTCTTATGAGTTATGAATCAAAATACTAACTCTAGGTAGCTCCATAACTTCAAGTTCATACAAGTAAATTATAGACCAGAAAACATAAGAAGTGATAATTACTTTGATAGATAAGAAAGATTCTTTAGTTGATAAGCAATTTAAATCAGTTTAGTTTTTGCTGGAATAAAAACTAAACACCGGAATTGCATAACATTTTACTGTCATGGATTTGCGCAAAGTCACGCCTGATTCCATAATACTTAGCTTTGGTAACTCTAAAACTGTGAAAACGTTAGGGCATTGTTTGATCCCATATCCTTTACCATCACATTTCTAGGCATCGATTTTTGCATACCATCCACCGGGGTCCTGTCAGCTAGTCATGTCATGCAAGCATATATTTTTTTGTAAAATATCTGACATTCCTTCTTTCTGAGCCAGTAATTTTAGTTAAAGATATAAATAAGAAGGAAAAATTTTGAAAAGTCTATGCTTAGGTGGTCTGGTTATGTTGAGAGGATGAATGAAATACAAGGAATACCTTTTATTACTTTTCGCAAATATATAAGGTAGATGTGAATGAAAACGCCGGGAGGGGAAGGGCATAATAATATTGTGATCTTAATGGTACCTAACGTTCTTCAGAAAAGTCAGGTGCGTACAGGCGTACACTGTCTTCCCGTACCTATTAACACTGTAATTTGAAAACATTGTAAAAGCCAATTATTTTTAAAACAGTAACCGTCGAGTTTCTTGCCGGATCTTCTCCATAGGAAACGACCAATTGGAACTGTGCACCTAGCTTCTAACGTTTCATAAGTGCCCATGTAGGTTTATGTGAAATAAAATATTTTGATTTTGTAGTACTCGCAACCGGCGCTGCAGCGTGCGTGTACGACTATATTCAAACGTAAACGAAGCAAAAGGAGTATGTAAGGATCGGAGCGCTCTGTAGTTTCTGCCTACCCGCATGGAAAGAAGGCGTGAGTTTATGTACTTATGTATGTATTGCCAACATCCTTTCCTTCTTGTCTGAGCCACTAATTTTAGTTAGGTACTCGATATTCAATAGAATTAACAAGACTTTTGAATGTAAATTCTTGAAGTTTCAACAAAGCTCCATGGTTTTTAAGTTAGTGTAGACACGATATCCATACATCTTCTACTCGATTATCGCTCTATTGTACTCGATTTTTATTGTAGTGTCATTAGAATCGTTATTTGTGCAGAGAGCTAGTAATCGAATTAATGTGATATTAAATATAATTACGTGTTTATTAGCTTTTCGAAGCTATTTATTGCTTCTGTAAAGGGTTATGGTCGAACAAATGGACTTGATTTTGAGTTGATTATTTTGCTACGATGTTTTGTAGTTCAATATGATTTTTACATTTCGTTGGTTCTTTGAGTGAATATACTTTAGAAATGTCGACGAATTTTAGGAATATTGTACGTAGGTAGGTAGAGTACATGATTTTCTACTTACCTAGGTACTTGTTGTTGTATCGTGTGTACTGTGTGTATAGGATAATGTTGATAGTGTGATATTTTAATATAAGAAAGGCTTCTGTTGCCTTTTAGTAGCCACGGAGAAACAAGTTACTTGCCGATATGAAATGAGAAAACCTGAATCGCAAGTGAAATTATATAATTATATCAAAAGAAAATACATTACCTACGACTAGTTGCGTCTAATTTCTGCCAAGAATAGTAACCGAAAGAACCGAAACCTGTAATAATTAAATATATTTGACAGGAAAACTGCTAAACCGTAAGAAAGGACGTATTTTTTTAGTAAATATATGATTAATAATAGACTCATTCACCAGACGATGGAGGATCTTGTTGACTGTAACAAGTTATAGGCTATGTTTCAAGACATAAACGAAACTGGTGAAAATAGAGAAAGAGCACATTTCTTCGGCATTTACGCAGACCTTAAAAAATATATTGCCGTTTGACCGAGATGGCGTGGAAAGTTTCAAAGAAGACTCATACAGGTGACCTATTTTTATGGGGGTCACCGCCTAAATCTTTGACCGATTTTATTGTTTTAGTTTTTAGTGATTTAGTCGTTGTTTAATCTGCACGTCCTTGCGTGCAAAATATTAAAACAAAATGAAGTCTGACGTCACGACAAACCCCGTCTTCACGCTAAATATTCCCAGGCAGGGGTAGATCAAGCAAGGGATGTCTACACCACGTGCGACTTGCGTCAAAGTACGGTTAACCGCACGTTGGTAACAGTTGAACTACGAAAACCCGCCCTTGCTGCTACGGAATAAAGGTGCTGTCAGTGTCAAATTGTTACCACAGTCATGCAGTTGCTTTGTTTATACACGCTACCCAAACAAAGCCTGTACAAATTGAAATTGGGGGCATTTTTATTGTTTCCACAAATGTAGAGAGGGTTGATAAGGAAATATTATTTTTCTGAATATTTGAACTGTGGGGAGCGTACACTTGTACGTCACGGTATGTTGATGGGTTAGGAGCTGAATTCCAGCTACCAAGTCTTGAGGAATGTACGATTCCTCCATTTTTCCCCAACAGATTTATCAAGAGAGAGAGAGAGGAGATTTATTTATTAAAAACATTTTTTATATTTTTATTTAAAATTTAATTTAACAAATTATAGAAAATGTAATTTAAAGTCACATTTCAGAATTACTTATTTTCATTCCGAATCTTCAACATAACATAAAATTACCTACTGTATTTTAAAGAGTACTAGCAATGCCCCGCGGTCTCGCCCACATAAGCCTCGACCCCATAGGGATATCGGGATGAAAGTATTCTATATGGTAATCCAGGTTATAAGCTATCTGTGTGCCAAATTTCATACAAATCCGTTAAGCAGTTTTTGCGTGAAAGAGTAACAAACATCCATCCATCCATCCATCCTCACAAACTTTCGCCTTTATAATATTAGTAGGAAGTAGGATATATAATATATACAAGGTGTAACATAATTAACGCACAACCTCTTAAGGGGTCATTGTACTCATCATTATGAACAACTTTTACTAAGGGACCAAACCTGAAATCGCAAAAAAAATCTGCTGTTCCCTACATTTTGAACAGTTATGCGAACATAAGAAGAAGAGGTTGTGCCTTAATTATGTTACACCTTGTATATATATGTATAGTAGGATGCTACATTGATGGTAGTCCAGACTTTTAAGCAAATCAACTTTATCATTATTATTGGAGCTCAACTTCATTTTAATGAAAACCAGAAGAAATATAATACATGTACACTTTAACGTTAATTGATTGACACCAGCGTTGTCATATGTGAGAGAATGAATTAATTATTGATTTCAGGCTTAAAATGGCCCGACATTATCGGGACATAAACTCAAACTCAAAGCATTTATTTCAATTAAACCAATTATAGGCACTTTTGAATTGTCAAAGAGTCGGTCAGTTAGTCAGAAAATTGAAGCTAGTCGCCCATTCCAAAACGTAGATCTTTATGGAGAAGAATGGGCAAGAAACTCCATGGACACTCTTTTAAATCAAAATTGTTACAAAATCCTGGGTAGGTACATTGTTATTGTTCTTGTTGCTTCTATATGTGAGAACAATGTAAATAATAGATAATTAAAACAATTTAAAATATAAGATTAAAAATAAGCCCTGGCAGCTAAGAGATGACCAGTCTCCACTGACGGCGCCCGTTCACGAACATGACGCGTGGATCAGCACCATCCAGCTCAACCATTTTGTAGGGAACCGAATGATCCAACACACGCGCCACCATCAGCGAGACATTTAAGTGAGCATGACATACTCTCAACTGCCATACTCTTTCAAGTCAACATACCTACATCATAACATAAAACCGCTATAAATAGGTAGGTACGTTAACATTTCCATGCAATTACAGTAGGAAATATTGCAGTTTCCACATGGTTGTGCTTTAATTAAGTATGTAAAATAATGTCATTATATGTAAAACAACTGGAAATGAGTCGGTTCACAAAAGTTCCTACCTATACTAGCGTGGTAGGTATAATTAGTCCATAACTTTTTTCTGACTAAAATTATTCACTATTTACCGTATTTATCAAAGTGATGCTTTCAGTTGGATTATATTACAAAGGCTTTTATTAGTCGCAGGTTATGTAGTATTATTGAAAATGGACGTATAATTTTACGTTTTCCAATAAGTAGATATGTAGGTACTTACTTAATTGGTTCGTGAAATCAATTTTGATCCGTGTCCAATTGATGATGCTCTTAAAGTACTTACTTATTTACATCATCATCAATTCATCGGCGTAATGTTGCTTGCCTGTTGGTCTTCTACAGCCTTCAGAGTGTGCGCTGGAGCTCCACGACCTGATCTCACCATCGCCCTTTTACTACCGGACTTCCTCACGTACTGCAGGGTACCATCTGCAGTTGGTTGATATCCCGAACGACGATTTTGATTTTCCAACAAGCGTGATCGAGGTCAAAAAATAATTAAAAAATTATAACTTACTGAATCGTTTTGTTAAAATGAAAAAAACAAGCAATTTTTTCAAAAGCAATTACTTGTATTTTGCCATGATTCACTTCACAGTAAGAAACTTAGATCGTCATTTTTCAGGCAGACACAAACAATATTCGTTGAAGTTTAGTTGTTCTAAATACCTATCTACAACACAGTTTCGGCTGAAAGCAATGTAAGGCACGTAACATCGAATAGTCTTACGTGCAGGGCCGTCAGTAATTTCAGTGAAATCCCAAAGACATGTGGTCCAAACCAAATAAATATTTCTAGCTCTACGGTAGAAGTCTTTACAAACCTGCGTAGCGTGCGTGGTTATAAACTGCAAGAAATTTACCCAAACTAAATAAGAAATTAGGTTTACAAAACTTTTTGTTATTTTTATCTTTAAAGTACTTAAGTAAACTAGGTTATAAAATTATGAATTAATTAAATTTTGTCATTATTTTAAGACTTCTAATATTAAATATTATTAAGAATTGTATTATCCTACAAATTAAATACCATAAAATATGAGCTCATACCGCTTGTGATACAGTTTTATCCTAGTACAATCTGACATTATATTACCTTTGTAAATTATTTCAAAGATTTTATGTTAATATTTTAGTACTGAATAAATATTTATTATTTATAATATAATTAAAGGTCATTCCATAGATAGGTAGGTAGGTATATCCTACTAATCAGTGCCTACTGGAATAGAAAAGTCATTTATTTATTTATTTAATACTTTAAACACACAAATGTACCGAGGCGGACTTAATGCCATAGGTATTTTCTACCAGTCAACCTTTGGGAGATGCAGAATGCTTTGGCTTACAACACTTTATCCAGAAGCAGTTTGACCAAGGCCCGTTCAAAAAACGATTTGTTTACACATATAGGAACCGGGAAAAGCCAATAAACCGTTCACTCATAACTACATAAGTGTGCCCATAAAACATTATGTATTCTTCCGTTATTTTTTCCATTAAGTCCGGCCTCCCTGTTATAAATAGTCGGTTTTCCGGCGCACCCATGTCAATATCGACATGAAGGCGGCCTACGGAGCTCAGGTAAACACGACTAGGTAGGTACACGAAACAATATTATCCCTTGGAGGGTTCTTATAATTGAAATCTGCCGCTAAGAAGCTAGCCTTATTCTTACGGTTAATATTTGTGGTCCATGGAATAGTGAGTAGTTTTTATGAAGGCGTGAAGTCTCTAGGGTATGCTGAGCTCCCGCGAACGTTTGATTGGGATCTTTGTACGCAATACTTTTAGTAAGTGGGAGGTTGCAACGATGGTAATATTGTAGGAAGATAAGTTTGTTTTCATGCCATTTTATGACACGCATTTTGTTATTACAACAATCACAGATGCGGTAGGATCAGTTTCTTAGAATAACACCGATTTTAAAAGACTTTCTTTTTTGTTGTCATAATTTTTCTATCCAATCGTAGTTTAAGAGAAGTAGTGAACGATCGGAGAAAGACAATTTAGAAAGCTATATACGGGGTTATTTTAAATTGGCTAGCTAAATTCCGCTGACGCTACGGGTATCGATATCTAAACGATAAAACATATACACTAAATTAATTTGATGATTTTTATGGGGTCATCGACCGCATTTATTGCATGTTACATGACAAATCAGTTTTTTTGTATGTAAATTTCACAGATGTGATGGATTTCGATATCTAAACACGATAAAATAAAATAAAACTTGTAATTCAAGTAAAATCTCTAACAGCGGCCGTTGACCTTCCCAAAAAACCATCAAATCATTTTCTTTTTATTTTATCGTGTTTAAATGTTGATACCCATCGTGACTGCGGATTTAGATAGCCAATTTAAAATAACCCTGTATAGAGTATAATTAGCATTCGTAAACGAAGGGAGGGAGGGGGGGGAGGGTAGGGTACCGATATCCATAAGTAGTAAGTTTACACGAAATTAGGCACTTACCTCAAAGCATTAGTTCCACACTAACGTTAATAAGTAATAAGTATGCTATGTATCATGAATTTGATAGGACTATTCTTACGCATAAAATATAATGTCTGTTAGGGATGAATGACTAAACATTTTTTTTGTCCGTTTCTTTTTTTACGTAATCAAAAGTTTACGGCGATACTTTGAGTTAAAATGTGGCATGACGTCACGCCTTGCTAGATTTTATATTGAGTTTTGACGCAGCGAGCCCCCACTCCCCAACTTTAATGCGTTTTATCTAGGTAACTTTTTATTAATATGAGAAAATAAAAAATACGTGTCTAATATTTTTTTAGTATCCGACTGACGGACTAAATAGATTTTTTTTTTTACTCAGGCATCATACCTATTGTAATCTAATTTCATTGTTAAAAGAGTGGTCTATACCTATGCTAGTGGGTAGGTGTATTAACTGAAAGTCTTCTCAATAAATGTACTTGGCACAGTTCTGGACAGGAAGCCGCAACTATTGGGTTGTTGCATAATTTTTTTCTCACTTCTAAATTTCCTTAATATTTCCAGTTGTCTCGGAAATTTTCTAGAATAAATCTAGTACATAGTAGAATGTTCAAGTATCTTTCACATAGGGGTATACAGAGCATTTTTTTTAATCACTATCCAAATTTTCGCAGGGTGTTCTACCCATGAATACGAACAACTTTCACTATGGGTCCAACTCTGAAATCACGAAAAAAATCAGCTGTTTCATACTTTTTGGTCGAGTAGGTATTGAACGTTTGTATGAATCAGCTGATTTTTTCTTCGCGATTTCAGAGTTGTTCCCATAGTAAAAGTTGTTCATATTTATTGGTAGAATACCCTACGAAAATTTGGATAGTGATTAAAAAATGCCCTGTATAAGCGCGAGCTTGTTACTGGAATTTAATTAAAATTTACAAAATGGATCAACAACATCTTCGAGCGATTTATTTATACGAACACAAATTGGTAAGTAGTTCGAGGGAAACGGCAAATAAGATCAACAACGTTTTCGGCCCAAACACTACTACTGATCGCACAGTACGATACTGGTTTCAACGCTTTAATGAAGGAGACACATGTCTAAAAGATGTTCCTCATACTGGTCGGCCCGTCCGATGTCGTGGTCGAGGTCGAAGATGCGTTGCGGCGCGAGCTTGAGTTGCACCCAGATCCAGCACCAGGGATTTAGAGAAAACTTTAAAATATCACTACAGTACAGATTGCCATCTGCAGACAATGGACTACCGTAAAGTTATATCAAGATGGACGCCCCATGCTTTGACCGATGCTAAACCTGCAATACGTGTCAACATTTGTGAAAGTCTGCTGTTGCACCCGCAAAGTAAGAACTTTATCGAGTCGATTATCACTAGTGACGTGTCTTGGGTCTTATATGAGAACATCACACGAAAGGCCTGTTGGATGCCTGATGATAAACAGCCACTAATACAGCCAAAAAGCAGTTGACATGATCTCACAAATTTCTTTTGTCAGTCTGCTGGGATTCGCGAGGAATGTTGTTTTGGGAGTTAATGGACAGCAATAAGACTATCAATGCCGACGTCTACGTGAATCAACTACAGAAGGTGGCGAATGCTGTTAGAGAAAAACGGTCAAAACGCCTTGAAGTATCATTACTTCATGTTAATGCAAGACCACATATAGCCAAAGTGACCGAGTGAGTGAATGTCTAGAAAAGCTCGGTTGGACAACAATACCTAACTCATTTTATAGCCCTGATCTGGCACCTTCCGACTATCATCTTTTCCGGGCTTTAAAACAGCTTCTTCGTAAAAAAAAAAAAAAAAAATTTCGGTGACCTAAACTATTTCTTTGCAACCACTTTCTTTCTGGGCTAAGGGTATTGAAACTTTGCCTAGCAGATGGTTACATATTCTCGATAATGATGGTGATTATATTGTCAATTAATTGTTTGAATAAATAAGTATAAAAAAAATAAGATTCATTTTAAGATGGGAAATAAATTATGCAACAACCCAATACAACCAGAGCCCGCGTCTGCTCTTAAGAGGGTTGTCACATTTTGCACCTCTCTCGCTCACACGGGACCAAATTTTTAATAACGTTAAATGAAAAGATGCATTTTTGAAAAATGTAATCAATGGGCGGTCTACAAAATAATATTAGTTTAATAGGTAATTATTAAAAACACATTTTTATTGTGGCATTTATTTACATCATCTCAAAAACAGATCATAACACTTAATTACATAAGTTTATTAGATAACACAATAGAAATGTGTTTTTGAATAACTACCTATTAAATTAATATTATTTTGTAGACCGCCCATTGATTACATTTTTCAAAAAAGCATTTTTTCATTTAACATTCTTAAAAATTAGGTTTTGTGTGAGCGAGAGAGGTGCAAAATGTGACAACGCTCTTAAGAGTACGTAAAAGGTTTTCAATTATCCGGGAAAAGAAATATCATTTTCTGCTCGTACCACAAGTTAAAGTTTGCCCTGGTTTCAGAGAGCCAATATTCAATTTAACTTGTTTTAAATCTCTTGTCAACGAATATCGTTGGCTGTTATTTTTCTTTTAGCTAACATAAGATTTAATTTCAAATTCACTGACGTTTAAATGCCATCATGATTCCTGTGCATCCCTTTTTCGGACTTGAATCATAATGGCATTATTATTTCATAACGGCCCCAGAGCCTTGAAGAGGCTTTTTGCAATCGGTATCTAATGTTAGTCTATTCGCTTACACGTCTACTGTACAGACTATCTATTTAGGTATTGTGTACATTTAAGCGATTTCCATAACCCCCTTTTTTGTGGATGGGAAATCATCAAATGACTTCTCCCGTTCTGGGCGGAGCCGGAGGGCGTGTCAGACTTTTACTGACTAAAACCAACCTGTTTTCCTTCAGTTGCCTGTGCCGAGGCCACGGTAACTCTTTCGAACATCCCACAACCCTAGAGCTGGCTTCCATAACCCCCTAAGCCACTCTCAACATTGGTACCTATTATCACTCGTGTACAAAAGACGTATCAAATTCTCGATGTCACAGAACATTATATTATAGTTTGAATGTAATTTAACCCTTACCGTGCGCCCGTCTTGTCTGTTGAGCGTTGACCCGTAAAATGAAGCGAGCGACTAATCCCTGCCTTAGCCGGCCGAGGCGATAGGCTGTTTAATACAAAACAATGAACTTAGCGCGTACTACGTCGATAGATTCCTTAAGGATAAAGGGCTTTGAATTGTCTGTGTAATTGTGTGTGCTGGCTTATCGATTTGCGATCTTATGTGTTGATAGGCGAAGTGTGTTTTCGTATGATCGTTCTTTTTGAGCTCGCTCAATGTAATGTCTCAATTCTAGATTGATTTTGAGCAGAATCTGTATCAGTTTATAAACGATGTATGATATCATCATCATCTCAGCCGAAAAACGTCAACGCAATGACTAAGTATTGCTAGTTTTTTTTTTATGGGACTCTTCAATTATTTATTTTAATGAAGTATTGCCCCAATATCACCATGCATTACAAATGAACAACGAATTGACAGTTGCAGTATTGTTATTAGCAAAGAAGAATATTTTGTAACTGCTTATACTTTCACACAATACCTAAGTAATCCTTTAAACGCTCATACAAAAGCAATATTATTGTAAATAAGTATAATCTTTCAATGGCCGTCTCAGCGTGGCCAAGACGAAGCCAGGGAGTATAAAAGCTATTAGATTCAATGGAAGAAATGGGCGACTGGTATATTTAAAATGGGCAAACTTTAGAGCCAGTGTGATACTGGTGCTCATTCTATTCAATACCGACGTAACTAAACTAAAACTATTGCTTTCTTTTACTAACAAGAGCAAAGAGAATGAAACGGAAGGAGCTTAGACCGTTGTTTTCCATCCATGTAGGTATAATATGCAAATTGTTATTCTAAATAAGTAAGTACTGTCAACGTGTTTAGTAATTAACACCCAAAACAAATAACAACTTCAGAACAAACGAAAAGCTACACAAAGAAACGCTTCCTTGTTTATAACTTAATCCATACACGCGTCTCCTGCCTATACACAATTCTACATACAACAACGTTAATCCATTCATACACGTATACAATTACCAGCACTTCCATACAAAAACATCGCATTCATACGAAAATAGTCACACGCAATTTCCACGCGTTAATACTCAAAAGGAAAAAAAACACGATCGCTTTTATAAAACAACGTGTCGTTCCAAGAGCGGGGAAAATATTGTTCAACATATGTTCACACGTACGCGCAGGCAGGGTTAAGAGCTGCGATGTTTAAACTTAACCCTTTTAGTTGGAGAACAAAGGGTGGGTCGTAAACACCCCGCTTCACCCGCCCGTCAACCTTTTATTGCGTAAATGTTAATTTGCCACCAAAATTGTTTTCTTTGCACCTACAAATTCAATTATGCAGTCCGGCTAGGAGTTTAAGTAAAATAAATTGCGCTGTACGGACGCAGACTCATGTAATTTGGGGATTATTTTTTTCGGTAGTCGCTATACTCTCAAAATTTTTTAAATCATGCTTCTATATTACAAACGATATGAGGCTGGCGTTGTAATGCAAATTATTTGGTGCATTCATAAAAATAACAATGGTATTCAAACGATCAAGTCTGCCCATAAAATATGTAGACGCTTCCAATTTCCACAACAATACGAGGCTTATAAAAACAGCCCTCATTTTTGTCATAAAATCAATAAGAAGTATTACAAGCCCAAATAAACAAAAACAGTTGTTCACGTCTCAACCGGGGGCTACTTAAAGGAACAAAAATATAATAATAAAATGGAAAACAGCAAACTTATCACAGTCCGGTTCCCCTGTTTCAAATGAAGAAATATAGCATCTTCATTCTTTGCGGCCGAGAGAAAATATAAAAAATATAAACTGCTGGGGAGGGACTACTAGCTAAAAGGGACATAGATGTGTAGGTAAACCCTCTCCGGCGACGCTGGTGCACGGAGTCGGGGTTAAATCTAATTTTTCCCCCGCTAATGCCGCCTGCCCCGCCTCACTCAAGGTTGAGTGGGCGCGAAAATTGTAACTTCGCCGCTCACAGGAATCCGGCGTACTTTCGAGTACACATGCATCCAATGGGTTAACTTTAGCAATTTGTTATCGATTATGTTTTTGCACGAGGTTATAAGTGTATACTTTCTGGAAAATATTTAAAATAAGGTACCTAACCCAGAAGTTTTGTGATGCTGTTATTCAAAATGTGACAAACTATAATATATTTCTACTAAGTATATACTAAGACTTAATAACATAATATCTTATTAATGTTTGTTCAAACCTCTCGATAATATATGAAACCTTTTGGCAAACGACATTTTAATAACAATATTGAGTCATATAGAATTTATTCTACGAAAACCTCTTCAGTAAGTATTTCGAATGTGGTCGTAAAAATCCGATACAAAAAGGCCCTACTTGATGGGATGTGAGTTTTAAATAACAAAATAAATAACAGCTATAAGAAATTATAGGGATACAGTAACATTAGCGTATGAGGTCCTGGGTTCGATTCCCAGGTCGGGCAAAGTGTTATTGGGTTTTTCCGTCAGGAATTTCTCAGTTAACTTTTTATTCTGTTGATGGCAATAGGATCGCCAACGTATTACATGGGACGTAAACATAATTGGCGAAACGGGAGTGTAGGTACTATACTCTGCCTGACCCTTCGGGGAATGCAGGCGTGATGTTATGTAAACATAAGAACTCACTGATAACGATTTCATTTTCATCTTTAAAAAGGAAATCTCGACATGTATCATTCGGCTCGCTGATTAATCATGTATGCTTTAGGGTCGCTCTTGAACCTCTAAATAACTTGTGCTGAAAACAGTAACTTGTCTACAGATAGTAAAGTTTAAATGTAAAAGCTTTGTTTAAGGGTCGGTACCAGGAAAACGTTTTATGGGTTTTGGACAAGTTTATATAGAAAACTTAAGGTAGTAGCCACGGAAAAAAAAAACGTCTGGCTAGCTTTCACCAGTCAATGGAAAATTCGGATTGAGGATAAACATTGTGTTGTGTGTGATTGTTTAAAAAAATTGATATCACTAAAAACAAAAAGCCGTATTTTGATTGATTGATTTTTCGGTTCAAACGAAGCACGATTTCTTTAAGAATTTTGTTTTTAAATATAGGTAATGGGATGCATTTTCGAAATGTTATGTATTTTAAATTGTTATAAAATAAAACTGACTGCCTCGTTGGTCTAGTGGTCGCAAACGCTACTGCTGAGCATGAGGTCCTGGGTTCGATTCCCGGGTCGGGCAAAGTGTTATTGGGTTTTTCCATCTGGAATTTCTCAGTGGCCCGGAGTCTGGATTTATGCCCGGTTGATGGCAATAGGCTCGCCCCCTATTACATGGGACTTAAACATAACTGGCGAAATGTGGGTGTACTTTAAGTATACCTCTGCCTAACCCTTCGGGGAAACAAGGCGTGATGATGTTATAAAAAAGAGTTTTTTCAATCTCTGGCACAATCAATTAGTAGGCATTGTAATAAAAATGATAAGTGTCCCTACGATATTTTGCAAAAGTGAAACAAATTAAGGTCGGTCAAGAGTATGCCGAAACTCTGTAATTACTGCTTGGTCAACTCCACAACAACTAAGTACGGCATTACCTTTGACGAAATTTATTCCATTTAATAAGGTTCTAGAAAGTGTAAGTAGGTATTTTGTTGAGTTTACCTTTAATTTGTTACTTTGTGGCTGTAACCTGGCAATACACAAACCGTTCCATTTCAACGGATATTTTATTTACAAAGCAAGACTCAGAGGACTGAAAGCACTTCTAAAAATAAACGGCTAAGTATTGAATTCAGAATAGTACTTAGTTACTTCTTGTGGCTTACCTACATAGTAAGTTATCGGAGTCGTTGCCATGCCTTTTACAAATAATTGAAATCAAAGCAAATCCAAGACAGGCAACAGAAGGAACACGGGTGGGTTTTAGTCAGTAAAAGTCTGACACGCCCTCCCGCTCCGCCCAGAGCGGGAGAAGTCATTTGATGATTTCCCATCCACAAAAAAAAAAAAAAAAGGCAATGTCTTGACATTTGTGTTTGTACTTGGAACTCGTTCTAATTATATCCATTTTTATGTTTTTATTTCTACCTACAACAAATAATTTATAACCGATTTTCTTTAAAAAATAAATACTGTTTTATTGCAGGCAAAATACCCGCACAAATAAAATGAATATGACTATGAAAAAAAAAATTAGAGGGTTATATCCAAGATAAGAATGCTTGGAAACATGCTGGCCCTGCTCCATAGGACAATCTAGAGTCTAGACAAAATCAAACTGGTTGCTAATTAAATTGTATAATTTATTATGTTGTATGACACTGATTTTACATTCTGTGATTACTTTGGCTCACACACAGACTTATTACTTGTTATTCAAAAATACAATAAATAGTAAAACATTATACATTAAAACATGGAGGTATATACATATGTATAGGTAGCCATGGTGTTCAAAAACATAGGTTTTTGAACACCGAAACCTGTTTTTGAAAAACTATTCTTTCGTAATTTTTGGTCCCGCTTAGGTGAACAGAATTCCTGTGCACAAATATGGAGCTGCTTGTTAGGTTGCACGAGACAACCCTCAAAATAAAAAGTGTTATAAACTTGTAGGGCTTTGCAATAGTTTAGGTTTAGTGTTAACAACTAAAAAGCTTTAGGGGTCGTTTGAACTTGTTCATTGTTATACTTAAGCCGATTAGCTCTGGTGTTGACTTTAAGCGGATCACATTAAAACATAGTATTTAACTTGGTTTTAAATTCTTATTTTACACTTTAGATCACGTTGAGTTTTGGTTTGGAGGTTAATAAATGAATTAGGAGATTAGGTTACATTAAAAAAAAATTGTGATAGGCACACTTCTTATTACAGCAAGTTTTAAGCTCTAAGGATACTTACATAAAGAAACAGGTTTCCGGTGCAAGCGAGTCTGTGCGGGTCGGTACCGATCGGTGCAGGGTTAATAAGGTAGTTTTTACCGATAAGTTTAAACCTGTTTCTTTATAAGAGAGTGCATAAGATAACATGGGAATATCACACCGATCGGTACCGACCCGCACAGACTCGTTTGCTCCGGAAACCTGTTTCTTTCCTGTGTAACGTATTTTTATTCCGATTTCAGGATATAACTTGATAATTCATATTATTATTTTGCATCACTAAGAAACTTTTTACAACGCACTACCACTACATTCGAAACAATTTAAACATTTTCAAATCAATGAAACGATTTCTAATTAACTAAAGTGTTTCAGTGAAATCGATGAAGCTATTCTGAAATATGTATACCTAGTGCTGAGTTATACAGGTACAAAATTATAGATCAGACATATCGGTCCACAGAAGTACGGTTCAGAATTAATATTCCACTCAAATACCAAGTTTACGTGTTATATAAAGACGGGAAAAGGAAAGCTTTCACATGTTGCAATATAGTACAGCTATTTATAGCCTTCCCAAACTGTGTCGATCGGAATACGCCATCAAAGAGTGGAGAGCCAATAATGTTTCTACAGATCGACCGTAGCCAACCTCCCCATATAATTACGGTCCGCTACGGCCGTGGCTCCAATATTTCATATGATTATATGAAGGGAACCCGAATCCTTCTTCGGGTTCCCGTTCTTTAAATGAGAAAAAAAAATAACGGTAGACGGTGAATTGGCGAAATGTGGGTGTACTATTATAGGTACAGCTCTGCCTAACCCATCCGGGAATACAGGCGTGATGTTACGTTCTGTTATGTTAAGAACGGTGCATTAAATGTACTTCTGTAACAAATTCGTTGGTACAATTTATTTTACACAAGAGTTTTTCCAAAAGTTTTTGTTCGTTTTCAATTGGTATTGCGATAAAGCATTTTTATTATTTTTTATGAATATAATTAATCCGTCCGTGAGTGAAAAATATAGCGTATATACGGAATTTAACGTCCAGTTATTAAAACAGAAAACTGAAAATTTAACTCGTGCAAAAACTCAGTTGGAAAATGGCAGTGTGATATTATATTTGAGCAATTCGATAAAACGTAAATTCATTTATTTCTTTAGCTCGTATGATTAAGCCTGGCTTTTACGGATTAATAATGTGAAAACATTATTTGCAAAGCCTTTAATTATAGGTAGGTACATATTTATTGTCCATTGACGCCATTATTTTTTTAAATCCCCTATTCATGTTGAAGTACCATCGTGTCGCACCGCTATATAATTTACAAAGTGATCAATGCGCAATTAGCACGATGTGTAGACAAGGGCGGTGTTTCACAGAGCCACGTATGTGACTATAGCCTAATAGTTAGGTACCTGGGTATTGATTGCGATCATTATTTCGTATCACGTTCACAGGCAAGGCAGTATTGATTTTGGGGCAGCTGGTCAATTAGATGCCTTTGTCTTGCGTGTTTGAAGTATTTGCGGGATAACGAATACTTACTTATATGTTAACGTTCTAACAATTGAGAATTTACATACATACATAACATCACGTCTTGTTTTCCCGAAGGGTTATTTATAACACCCACATTTCACCAGTTATGTTTAAGTCCCATGTAATAGGGGACGAACCTATGGCCATCAACCGGGCACTAATCCAGACTTAACTTACTGTGAAATTCCAGATAGAAAAACCCAATATCACTTTGTCCGACCTGGGAATCGAACCCACGACCTCATGCTCAGCAGTAGCGCTTGCGACTACTAGACCAACGAGGCAGTCCGAGAATTTATCCTGTATTATTGTATGAGTACTACATACATATAAACACAAAATATTCTGTGCGTATTGAAGCGGCCATTAATCGAGGATCCAATTGGTATCGGAACGTTTGCCTTCTTTCTACGCTACGGGAATCGGATTCAATCTTCGTGTCGGTCAAACATCTATATGGATTACATGTTTGTTTGTTTTAAGTCTAGCTGCGCAAGTGATTTGTGCTTGTAATGGCGCTTCGGAATAGGGATTATGCCTGGGTAAAAAAAAAGAAATTCTATTTTGTCCGTCAGTCAGATAATAAAAAATATTTGACACGTATTTTTTGTCTTATCATATTAATGAAAAATTACTTACATAAACGGCATTAATGCTGGAGAGTGGGAGCTCGCTACGTCACAGCTCAGTATAAAATCTAGCAAGGCGTCAAGCCACATTTTAACTCAATGTATCGCCGTAATCTTTTGATTACGTACAAAAAAAAAATACGTGTCCAATATTTTTTAATAATCTACCTGAGGGACAAAAATATGTATTTTGTCATTATCCCTACTCTGGGTAAAAGCATTGTTAGTGTAACAAACTGGATTGTTTATACTATTGTACATAATTATGTTCCAAAAGTATCAGATGAAAGTGTAAACAAACCTTGTTCAGGTTAAATCTTAAGTTAAAACTAACCTCAATTGTCAAATGAAAAACATCTTTAAATTGATTTCAAAATAGAATTTCGGGTTTAAATATTCAAATATTCATAACAAAACACTCAGTTTGCAAGTGGCACTACAAATTGGCATTCACATATTATCTGATCCGTTTGTTTACACATTCATGTGATACTTTTTGAACAGACAATACGTATTACGTAGTATCATTCCAGACTGGCAAAAAAAAAATATGATCACATTTCGCTTAAGATGTGGAGTATTCGTAGTTTATAGTGTGAGAACGGTAGTGATCCATTTCTCTTATCGCAAAACGATATAATATTCATTCAGACATCCGATCGATCTTGTGGGCCTAGTCAATCAGTTCCCAAGTCACATAGACTTTCTCCAATAAACCATCCTTGGGTGGAATAAAGTCGGTTATGTGGTCCATCGATCACGACGCACTCATAACATCGCGTGCCGTCAGTTCCTAAATATTAGCAATATATCGACAACGGCAGAAAGCCTTCCGGAGGTATCGGCCTACCTCGACACATTCCACTAAGAAATATCACTTTATCATTTTTTTCGGGAAACATTCTGAAATATTTGATTTTCCTTTGTATGTTGGTAGGTTTAGACAAACAAATGAAGAATATTTTCGTATTATTTGTCATAAGTGTTTGAAAGATTTTCTTCGAGTACATTAACGCTGAAAAGTATTTTATGAGACTGAACCTGAAAAGTATTTCAAATACTATCCAAGTTAATTAAAGTTATTGAATTGAATAGTATTTACCTATAGTACACCCACATTTCGCCAGTTATGTTTAAGTCCCATGTAATAGGGGGCGAGCCATCAACGGGCACAAATCCAGACAAACCCAAAACACCGAAATCCCTGATGGAAAAACCCAATAACACTGCTGACCTGGGAGTCGGACTGCTTTAATCTAGTCTGTGGACAAATCTATTAACAACTCTAGTTAAAGTTGTACTTATACATATAAGCAAACCATGAGCGTACGCCATCGCATTGATCGTTTTTCTTCCAATTACTTCCAGGACAGTTTCTTTAATAAAAAACATCCGACAGTCAAGTACTAGCGCACTTTATAGGTAACTAAAATTCACCGTGTCTCTATTTAAATGGGCTCTCGTGCATAAAATAATAATGAGATATTGAAGAGCCACCTCAGGCTCTTGAAACGAGAAGTAATTAACAAAATGATTAGGTACCAGAGCTCTCAACCCTTGCGTGTGGAATAATAGGTAAGGATGTAACTTGGGGTGAAACTCAATTGGGAAGCATTATATCGTGTTAGTATGTAGACTTCTAACGCAGAATAGTGGCTTCATAAAGGAAAAATGAAGATTACAAATGTTAATTTTATTGTGAGTGACATTTCAATCTTGAAAGTAGTGTGTATAAGTTTGATGACATTAACTCATGACATACACTTCTCTCTCTTTCTTCCTGGCTATTTATCCTACATGGTGGTGGTCAGCCTTCCTGGTCTATCTCTTCCACTTCGCTTTATGCTAATGCGCTCGATGCGCATGTGGATTGCTTTTGCACAACGATGCGTAAAAGGTGCGCTTCCCTGGTGCACATGGTCCCCTGGACTGTTTTTATGTGGGTCGCTGTTGTGCCGTCTCTCATAAGATGTCACAGCAGTGATCGGCATTATTTAATTTCGTGTTTTGTTTTCCTCGTTTATTGTTTGTTTAATGTCTGTACTTACTAACATAGTCGTAAGTTTTACTAACAGTCTTGTTGAGTCTGTTCACTCGAATAAAGATAAATTCTATTCTATTCGATCCTCGACATCTTCTTCGGATACCTGACACTCTTTCATGTCCTTTAGCACTACAGCTTTCTACCTTGTTTTGGGTCTGCCTCTGGGTCTTGGACTGGGAATGGAAAGAACTCATGACATGCATAGTTAAAGCATATTATTAGTCCCTCATCACTGTTGGTGTTAGTAGCACTGCTGGCTAGGTACTTACGTAAGGCGACGATAACCGACTTTTGATGGTTTTAAACTGAATATCACGTCTAATCGAGTAGTGTTAATGATTTGGAAGAAATATTTGTTAAATTAGAGCATTTTTTAATAACTTAATATGTGAATATTTCAGACTATGTTTATATAACATAGTGTAATTAATTTGTAAGGTTATGCCTTACGCGGATAAAAAAAACTGAGAATAACGTAAAAACTATCAAGCGTATTTTTATGAAACTTTTACTATTTTAAAGATAATTTAGTTATTTATCTTTTGGTATACGTGTTTTATTAAAATACCTTTTGTTTTATGTATAATAAATTAATAATGCGTCTAATTTGGGTCAGCGCTCCTTGATGGGCGAGTCCTATTACTGGGTGGACGTACGACGCGTTGCGTAAGCTCAGCACAGAACACGCAAGCTATGCACTCAAGGCCGCCAGCATTTATCTGCGTCTTAAGAGCGGTTCTGCACTGCTTCCGATCCGAATCCAAGATATGTCGGTCCGTAGTAGCCATAGTACTATTTGTATGAGGGGTCGCACAATGTACGTCCGAATTTAAAACTATCCCATTTCGGGTTGGACTTGGATCTTGAATTCAGATTCAGATCGGATGCAGTGCAGAACCGCTCTCAATGCTGTCACCAGTGGAGGGGCTTTTAGTACCCCAAAAACATAAGGTGACCATTCAAATTTGTCTCATTTTTGACATCCAGGGAGAGTTTGTGTTTGCCTTTCTGTCCCATAAACTAGGTTTTTTTTTTTTTTTTGATAAAGGTAAGTTATACAAACAATTTTTTTTTAAACACAGAGATCTCGCTGCAGATGGTACAGTTTAACAGAGAACGATATAATGTTCTGTAATTAATTATTATAACGGTGGACGCGCCATGTCGCCTTTTATTAAAAACTGCGATGCTGGCGATGATAAATAATTTAATTAGTCTCGCTTGTGTCATTAACTGAGGCCAGTATAAATAAATGGAAGATAGATACACACAGTCTAAGAGCTTTGAGTACTTACGTTTTTTAATGCGATATTTTTTGCCATCTATGTTAGGTTAGGTTAATGTTGCAACATTGATAGATAGATAGATAGATAGAATACTCTTTATTTTTTGGTATACCTGATATAAGGTATAAACTAATAATAGAAAACCAAAGTGGATTCACAGAAACTTAAAAGTAATCAATTTCCAAATGACGTAGGAATATTTTGAGCCATCTATTTAATCGAACTTCAACAAATTCCCATTTTGCTTTCCTAAAAATATTATTGAACCTCTTATTTAATGACTAGGACGTCTCTTTTATGAACCTCAAATTCTTCCTATTTTGGGGTCCTAAACTTACTAAATAGTCAAGTAACTGTGAAATACTTGGAGGTAGCGGTTGGCCACTGTTCTAACTTAACCTAACCTATTTGTTCGGGGTGCCCTAGCTTAGGGCAGCTACTGCGACCAATTCGGCTCGCACGTGGTTGGCCGCAGTTCCAACCTAACCTTACCAGTTTGGTCGGGGTACCCTGGCTTAGATACTGCGACCGACTGTGAGAAAAGGCCAAAAAGTTACAAAGAGGCTCATTTATTAAAAAACAAGTGTACATCATTAGAAGGTCGATAAGTTTTTAGACTTCAGTTCAGTGGCGCAGCTACAATATCATTAGAGTGAAGCCGAAGAAAAAATTGTTCAGTTCTCATAAACTCAGACAAAATATTGCAGACATTTTTGTAATGTTTTTAATCTTATGATGACTGTATTAAACTAGTATTAAATATATGTAATGTGATGTGTTACACAGTTACACACAGGTGTACCATATTATTTGGCAATAGTAGACATTAAGAAGAGTGGTTGTTCCGAAGGGAAGCCGATAGGAATCGGGTTGTATGAAGGCTGCCCTACTTCAGTTATATGTTTCTCATATTTTATAAAAACTTTAAGATGGCAATCAAGTCCAGCTATTTTCCATATTTCTGGTAATTCTGGCCCACGGCTATTTGCTAAATACCTAATACCGTTATCAGTGAACCGAGCTTTAACTAATTCCCCGCAGAACCCCTTTGCGGATAACACGTGTCCGGGCTATTTACTAATACATGACACAGCTTTTGTAAAATGAAAACCGAAAAAACACGAATCAATTTGACAGGTCGAGTCCCTTAACTCATGGACAAATTTTTACACGTAAACACAACATCATCAACCTTGTCTCAATGATATGGGAAGGTTGAAAACTCCATTAATTATAAATTTATTACAATACCGCCAAGGCTGCTAATTTAACACAGCCTGTATCAACCCTTGTACTGCGCACGCTGTATAAGCCTTGTACCGTCGTGTACAGAAATATTTAGGTTAATTACTCTTCCCGATGACTTGTAAAACTCGTCGTTTTTAATTGTTATACGTTATATCCGTTTCCTTAAAAATGCGCCGTTGACCAGTTGAAAAAATAATCACTGTAGAGATAGGATTGTACAAATAACATTTAATTTGATTTAGCTTTTATTGTATTTCTTTTAGTGTATGTTGAGCGTCAAATAGGAGGCTTAGGGGAACAGTCTTTCATCAAAACGATACTTTGAGAAGCAATCAAGAACTTTTTTTTTTTTGATGGGAAATCATCAAATGACTTCTCCCGCTCTGGCAAAGCGGGAGGGCGTGTCAGACTTTTACTGACTAAAACCCACCTGTGTTCCTTCGGTTGCCTGTACCGGGGCCACGGTAACTCTTTCGAACATCCCGCGACCCTAGCTGGCATCGGCCCTAGCGGACCCCGTCAATAGTATTTTTTTTTTTTGTGGATGGGAAATCATCAAATGACTTCTCCCGCTCTGGGCGAAGCGGGAGGGCGTGTCAGACTTTTACTGACTAAAACCCACCCGTGTTCCTTCTGTTGCCTGTGCCGGGGCCACGGTAACTCTTTCGAACATCCCGCAACCCTAGCTGGCATCGGCCCTAGCGGACCCCGTCAATAGTGCTGACATCTCTTTGAGGCGCGCGTGGAACACAACGCGCCGTCGACTCGGGCCTAGTCCATACCGGACGGCGAGCTACCCATTGCTCGCCGTCAATCAAGAACTTCCCTAGAACATGATATATAGATATTTACAATAACTTTGCTGATGCAATAAAATTGCAGGTACAATATTGTGTGAACTGTGTCAAGAATATCTGGGATAGGTAACAAGATTTCATCTCTAGTCTCTAGATTTAGTGTTTACTAATCTTTTAATTACAATCATTGCAAACTATAGTTTTGTATAAATTAGAAGCATCTTTTCAATTTTGTAAATGTGAGTACCATGGAGCGGTTTTATGTTATGATGTAGGTATGTTGACTTGAAAGAGTATGGCAGTTGAGAGTATGTCATGCTCACTTAAATGTCTCGCTGATGGTGGCGCGTGTGTTGGATCATTCGGTTCCCTACAAAATGGTTGAGCTGGATGGTGCTGATCCACGCGTCATGTTCGTGAACGGGCGCCGTCAGTGGAGACTGGTCATCTCTTAGCTGCCAGGGCTTATTTTTAATCTTATATTTTAAATTGTTTTAATTATCTATTTTTTACATTGTTCTCACATATAGAAGCAACAAGAACAATAACAATGTACCTACCCAGGATTTTGTAACAATTTTGATTTAAAAGAGTGTCCATGGAGTTTCTTGCCCATTCTTCTCCATAGAGATCTACGTTTTGGAATGGGCGACTAGCTTCAATTTTCTGACTAACTGACCGACTCTTTGACAATTCAAAAGTGCCTGTAATTGGTTTAATTGAAATAAATGCTTTGAGTTTGAGTTTGAGTTTCTCCATGCTTATGTGGCGAAATGCCGTTCTATTCTGTAATAATCTCACCGTGAAAACTTTGTGAAGTGAGTTTGAAGTGAGCTGTCAATAATGTCAATCCCTAGCATCAGCTGGAATGACAGCTCACTTTAATCTCACTTCACTTCAGTCTTCAAGGTGATTTTTTTACAGAGTAGAACGGCTGACTATTTCCACACTCCTTTGTAGTTTAATAGCAGATACTACCGAAGAGACTACCCTGATTTCGAGATCAATCAGCTTAATAGTAGGCAATAACTTCAATGTAACTGGTCTACGCCATTTAACGACGAGGGGATTTACAAAGCGCGTCTTGAACACTGGGAATGTTCCATGTTTGAACAGTACCTGGTACTGATAACCCCAAGCCTACAGCCTACAGCTTATGCACCGCTGACCCTCACACTAAGGAGTAGAGAGTATTACGTAGACCCTTGGGACTCCCCCGACCAGCCAATATTGACAAAGGGACCAAACCCTGACCAACTCTCTGGGGCATTAGCATTTGTTATGCCCCAGTCCCCCACAGCTCCACACCATATATTTGAAAACTTTACATATAACATAGACGAAATTGAATAGAATAGAGCGCAATTTGTCTAGAAGAATTACGTCATTAAAGAGACTGAAGCATACCCAATGCTCCAAATTAAATTCATTACTATTCTACTTACCCGACATTCCAATTTAAATAAAGTTAACCCCTATTATGCCGTAATAGTTCTACAGAAGTTATTTTACTATTCCAGTCTTCTCTTGAAGCTGAATATTTTATTTCTGTAAAACAAAAAAGGCTCAGGAAGTAATGAAAAAGGGGAAAATATGAGAGGAAACATCAACGAAATGCGTGGAATCATGCCGAGGGCACCTCTACAGGGCGACTCTAATTAAATTTCTGTAAATACGGCTGCATGGAAAATTTTCATTTACTTTTGGAATTTGTTTGTCGACTGCATTTCTGAGACGAGAAAAAGTGGCCGTTTTCAAACATCGCACTCTCCCCTCTGCTGGAATCCCTACCCTAGCATTGCTTTGATTTATTTTTACTGAAGACTGTTCTTTTGAATATTTGTTTAAAAGTAGTACAAAAAATACAACAATCTTTAATAAGAATAAAGATAAATAACTCAAGTTTTAAATGTGTAAGTAGACGGTGCCTTAAGTGCTTTCTTACCCGCGTCCCAACCTTTTAAATTAAATACACTTTCAAATCTTCGTTAAGTTAAAAGTCTTTCAGTAACATTGTTATAATCCCGTGTAAAGAGATGCAACCATCGGCTCTCATTTAGTAATCCCGGTCCGGAGCAGCAGTGCTTTGCCCCGCGTCGTCCCTCGTTGCCCGGCCTGACCTTGTACAACCTCATGACATAATTACCGCTGAGTGCTTCCTTAAATAAATAAAGTCTTTGTTTCGCGAAATATTCGCAAAGCTTCGCGTGACCGAGATTTGTTTGCGCTTCGTATTGTGGAACTGTGTACACAATGTTTACATTATCTCCTAATGGATTTAGGCGTGTTTTATGTCTAGTTAATTTACATATTTACATACTTTTTTGGTAAACAGAAATCAGTGTCTTCGCCTTTCATTTCACTGTAAAATATGTTTTTCTTCAGAATGGTGAAATTAAAATTCAATCCCTATTCCCTAGTACAGTTTACCCTCCGGTTATAATTTAATGTGCGGACAAGAGAGAAATCCATAAAATTTAATGGGAAAATACCACGACGCGATGAGGCTTTTAAGATTTATCTCTTACCGAGTGCGGAACTGCCTGTTTAAGCATTATTACATTTCGTGGTATTGAATGTTATGAAATCTTTACATGCAATGCTTATTTAAGCGTCGCGTCACCTGTAAAGGGGAGGGATTCGGTTAAGCAATACCATTAAGAACGAGAACAAATATTTTGAGATGTATGCTTTAGATTTAGAAGTAATTTGAGCGAACTTGTGTTTGATCTGGTACTTAAAAAGGAGTCAAATAAATTCATGTCGACAGGGTTTGTTAGATTTTTTTGTAAGAGCATATCAGCTTGAGAAGACTAATACCTACGTACAGGACAAAAAAAAGAGTTTCACATTTACAAAACAACAAATATTTTTCAAGTAAAACGTTTTCTAACAAAAAGCATCAACCACAACAAACTTTGATGTTAGCCAATTCTTCTCACATATTTTAATAAGTGAGTCAGTAAGCTATTACATAATATTTCCCAAGTTCCGGCTGACTGCACGGTGGCGTTTGATGGGCACATAAAATGTAACGGGAGTCCGGGACCCCGGGACACCGGGACTCATGACCGCTCCCCGCTACTTGCTTCCACTATATTCAACAGAACACGCCTTTTAGGGTGCGCCAATGTTTTTAAACGCAGCCAACTGTTGGAAAACGCTTTCTTAAAATTGATAGGTTTTTATTACATTGTTACTTTCGTGATACATTGTTGTTTTTGGGAGCGAGTCACTTGTTCCTCACAGGATCTCTTGACTAGTTTCGAACTCCAACGAAGTTATTCAAGGTGTCTTGAAGCGAGATAAGTTATTCGGAAAATCTCGAAAATTAGGTACGTAAATGAAACTGTAAATAATAGATAAGATGACTGTCTGAAAATATTTTGGTGAAAATCTCCGTGATTGAGAAGCGCGTACTAAAGTCTGTAATTTCAATATTCAAGTATCTCTCGTCTTGACACTGTTAATGACGAAGTCTAAAACTTTACAAAATTAAGATTGATACAAATATTAAATAGTCGAGAGTTTATAATGGAAAAGTTTCTTCTAATGAAGAAGTTTATTATGAATATTTGGATATCTAGATTCTAGACAGGCACTTGAAAGTTTCATCTTTTAGTACGTCCCATTATAATACTCGTAACTAACTGCGTTTTTCAAGTGCCCATTAGTCCAGAAAAAAAGTTGTGACAAAAACATAAAGACAGGTTATTAAATCGAAATATGTTAGCCTATGTTTGACTGCCACGTTGGTCTAGTGGTCGCAAGCGCTACTGCTGAGCATGAGGTCCTGGGTTCAATTCCCAGGTCGGGCAAAGTGTTATTAGGTTTTTCTATCTGGAATTTCTCAGTAGCAGCCCGGAGTCTGGATTTGTGCCTGGTTGATGGCAATAGGCTCGCCCCCTATTACATGGGACTTAAACATAACTGACGAAATGTGGGTGTACTATATAGGTACACCTCTGCCTAACCCTTCAGGGAAACAAGGCGTGATGTTATGTTATGTTAGGTTTGCACAGAGTAAAGCGCCTGCAACACGGTCGTCAACCGCGTCTCCGACAGAGGTGACCTTGGTTGGCGACCGGCAGAGCTGTTTCAATGTTTAGTCGTAAACCACCATCTACACGGTCGTAAACCACCAAGGTCACCTCTGTCGGGATGCGGTTGGCGACCTTGTAGCAGTTGCTTTATGTGCCATACTACGAAAAAAATCAGAAACTTAACAATTTGAACCCAAAAATCAAACTCAAACCATTTATTTCAATTAAACCAATTACAGGCACTTTTGAATTGTCAAAGAGTCGGTCAGTTAGTCAGAAAGTTGAAGCTAGTTGCCCATTCCAAAACGCTATGGAGAAGAACGGGCAAGCAACACCATGGACACTCTTTTAATTAAAAATTATTACAAAATCCTAGGTTCTTGTTGATATATGTGAGAACAATGTAAAAAAAAAATAAAAACAATTCAAAGTAAAAGATTAAAAATAAGCCTTGGCCGTTAAGAGATGACCAGTCTCAACTGACGGCGCCCGTTCACGAACTTGACGCGTGGATCAGCACCATCCAGCTCAACCGTTTTGTAGTGAACCGAATGATCCAACCGTCAAATCGTCTAGAAACCAGAGAGAGCAAGCTTTATGAAACATACTCGTATATTATACTCGTAGCAGCATACACAAATTGTAAGTCAATATCATCATCATCAACATTGGCAGCCAAGTTCCACCCACTGCTGAGTATAGGCTTCCCCTTTTGTGGCATGCTTCCCTAGTCTGTGCGAGTTTCAGCGAAAGTAAGTGGTATATAAATCGACCAAACTTTCAAGATGTTGCAGTAAATCTCTTTAGATATGCAAACTTCCAGCTAATTAGTGTTAGAACTCAAATTGCGTTAATTTATCTTCTTCTTTGTTTTACAGTTCTGATGGCCCAGTATAATATCATCGTCTGCCTAGATTTCTGAACTTTATCGGAGTCGGTTTCAAGTGTAACCAGATGCTTTGGTAATGTATGATCTGTAGGTAACACTTCATTTAACATGCAAGTTTTGTATTGAAGTAGTAGCGTTACTACTAGATAAATAAATAAAACCTTTATTTCAGGCTACAATGGCCCATAGACACATACTTTACAAACTTGTGATCTAAAAAGTATGAAACAAAACTGGAATCAAGTTTTTCTAATTAAACAGACAGCTGTGCTGCTGGGGAGTTTGTTGCGCCACTTCTTCTTCCCAGCTAAATCACTAAGAAGTGGTTAAGGGCGGGCGTTTTTGGAGACTGTCTAATTCTGTGTAATTTTGACGTTCGAAAAGTGCTGACTCTCAGCCTAGTTTGAATAAATGACATTTGATTTTGATTTTTTTGATTGAGTGTACACTGAAAGACGGAAATTCAACCCAGATAAAATATAAAAGGTGAAAGAATGGATAGTGTTATCGTAATCACTTAGGAATTAATGATGAGACTTTTTATGTCTGATGTCCGCTCTACGGTCATCAATTCCCTTGCTTGCTTACTGTCTTTGATGGTTGTGATAATTTTTAGGAATTAGTTATTCCAGTATCCAGTATGCTCCTGACACGATAGGCACAAAAAGGACCTTGAACATTGTTCGGCACGCTTACTTACGCGCTTTGGCTTCATTTCAATCAAACTATTTTATTCTTTATCACCTATGTATAAGTTTCAAAATTCTGCGTAGATGCAATACTAGAGAATAAATGACCCAAGATAACAAAGAAGTTCATGGTCTTTCGACATTAGTTGAGTATGAGACAGGTTCACAGTCACAGGTATAAAATGGAACCCCGTACGTGACCATCCGTAACAAATATTTGAAGGCGAGGCACGATTTCTATCGCGTACGACATTTTGCATTTCACATTTCCAATTATCTGTTACTTGACATTTTTCCATTTGCACTTCGTTAAATATATGGTAAAGAGGGAAGGTTTATTTTGTTTAATGATGATATGATTATTTTTCTGTGAAAACGCCAGAATTTTATACAGGTTGTAAAAAGACTCTTCGCGAAGCCGTCATCTACGCATTCTGTACATCAAACTGAGTAACTTTGTGTTTAAAAATTATTGCTGCGAAACGACTTTTATTTTTGATGTGAAAATTCGTTGTTTGCGGTAGTGCGCAATGAAGCGCACGCAAAATATTGTGCTTATGGGTGCATGCAACAGTACATGGATCGTGGGAGTGTTTAAAATGTTAAAGTATTATAACATTAATAAAAACACGTAAAAAAGGCAAAAAAGTTGGAACTTTAACCTTCAATATCTCCGTAACCAGAAGGTTCCAAGGTATGGTCCTGTACAAAAAAAAAAAATAACTCATAATAACGGTGAGAACAAGTGACTCGGTTTCAATAGGGCTATTTTTACACCCATTATTTAGATTCGATCTAGAATAAAATCTTTAAGATTGCATGCTTAGAGAGATAGGTAGATACAGCGTTTTCATGCCCAAACATTTATATATGGACAAATTTTAGTAAGCGCAAATATTTTAAGGGGTTTATCTACTCATAAAACTGAATAACTTTTCCCAATAAAAATATTTACGCTTACTAAAATTTAACCTTATATGTGGGCGTCCAAGCGAAAAGGGTCCAGTAGTGGGGTATTGAGTTAAGACCAGATTCGGTATCTAGAATAGTCAACTGATAATAAGGATTAAAAAAATATTCAAAAACTGCCATATTTTTTTTATCAGACATATGAAGTTGAAAATCTGAAAACACTTGATTTGAGAAAAAGCAATTTGTCAAAGTTTGATTTTTGGCACTTAGTACTTTTTCTGATGTTTCTAAGTACATTTTCAGGTACTACATCATATAAAGTCATTTACTATATGAACTCGTAGATAAATGAGCATTAATTAATATAATCAATTAAAATCGAGAAATACAATTTTTTCACCCAACTTTACAAAACTGCGTAAATCTCGGAAACTAAATGCCGAGAACTTGTGCTTGAACGCCCGCATATATTTAAGTTACGGCACAGCCCATATAGTTTCTGGATGGCCAGACGTGTTCACAAACGTGGATTACAAACCTCCGATCGTAAGCTCATAAATTGGAAAGGTCGCAAGTCAAATTACTTACAACCCCCCCCCCCCCCCCGCGCCTTTCCTGTGGAGCGGCTTCCTTGAGGTCGAGACAAAAGAAATTCGATATTTGATTTTCCCTTAAAGTAGATGCTTTCGAAACAATTAACTAAGTAGGCTAAAAGGATTCTTAATTGAACATTTTGTATTAATATAATTTGTGCTCCCGTTCTTTATAAAGTATCTTCTACTTAAAAGTTTAATAGAACATCAGTGTTTGCTTCCTGATTTACTCGACAGTTTGAAAGCTAATAAATGTTAGGTTTTTTCTTCAGTCTTTATTTTTATGTTTAGCTGGTCTAATAAATGTGTTACTTAAAGGAATGGGTGTATTGTTTTTTTTTAAATTATATTTAGATAAATTGCATAATTTACATTGTCTTCATCTACATAGACTTTGTAGTTCATGCCATTTAAAATATATGACACAAGTACAAAAAAGTACCTTTAAAATGTTTATTTAAAACACATGCAATGTCCACATTCTTACATGCATTTGCTTTACCAGAATATAATTTTTTGTCGTCACCAATTCTAAATTTAATTTACTTCGTGTCAGCAAACTTATCAAAATTAAAAAACCGGCCAAATGCGAGTCGGGCTCGCACACAAAGGATTCCATACCTCCGTAAAATATATAACACTACATATAAAAAAAAATACTAAACGAAGAATATTTTTCATCTTAAATTTTAACAATCGCAAAGATAACTTTGTATTTAATAATCATTCAATCTGGCTAGCCTTTTCCCAGCTATGTTGGGGTCGGCTTCCAGTCTAACCGGATGCAGCTGAAAACCAGTATTTTACATGGAGCGACTGCCTATCTGACCTCCACAACCCAGTAACTGGGTAATACGATACCCTTGGTAAGACTGGTTGTTAGACTTTCGGGTTTCTGACGACCCGTAACGACTGTCAAAGATCCACGAAACACAGCCGGGACCAACGGCTTAACGTGCTTTCCGAGGCACGGAGGAGTCTCGGTATTTAAAGATGGTCACCCATCCACGGACCAACCCCGGCAAGGGTAGGTTAACCTGATGGATCGAACCGTGCGGCTGGTATTACTTAGCCACGAGCTCCTTATATTTCATTCAGAACTTTGTATTTCATAATGATACTGTGAAATACAAAGTTATTTTGTACAGTTGCAGAAAATCGCTCATATTTAAACAAAATACCTTATGAGTCGGCGTTTTTACTATTTGTTGATTAAGTACAGTATAATTATGGTACATGATATACAGAAGTTTGTTTAACTTGCCCAGTTGTTGCGATAGAGTTCGTACAAAAATGGTCTAAAACTGAAAACTTTTGCGGCTCGCTACTTCTTCATTTTTGAAGATAAAATTTTTATACCTAATTATATTTGTAGTCTACTTGATGAGTTTTAGATAATGACACTTCACATGCCAGAGTAAGAAAAAATTTTTTTTTCAAAATCAAAAGTTTATTTATTGTATGGGGACCACCCTCATTAATTTTTAATTTTTTTATTATTTATTATTACTTTTTTATTATTATTATTAGTCGTTGTTATAGCGGTAATAGAAATACACAATCTGTAAAAACTTCAACTGTCTACTTATTACGGTTCATGAGATACAGCCCGCTGACAGACAGACGGACGGACGGACGGACAGCGGAGGCTTAGAATAGGGTTCCGTTTGGCACCCATCGGGTACGGAACCCTAGAAAACGCAAAATATTCTTATAGTTTGGGGCTTAATAATTAATAACTGCATAACAGTCCCGTCTAAACAAAGCTTAAAGCCAGAAACGAGACGATTGCGTGCTAAGGTGACTAACGAACGCTGTGGTGTAGCCCCGTCGGCCAGTCTAGACTATGAATATGTGTTTAACGATATTACTCGTATCTTCGTTGTAATGGACCTCATACAATTTGGACGATTGTGTGCATGGTAGATTTGTATAAATGTAGGGATAGTTCGTGAAGATGAGATTTTGGTGTACAAATATACTTAGGTGATAATTCTAGACGTTTGTTACCTCGTTTATCCTTAAGGGCTAGCGTTACTTCGTCTTCAACAGCTCTTGTTCTTGCTATATTTTCCTGTTTTGTTTATTCAGAATAGTGGATGGAATGACTCAAGTAAATCTACGTTCTTTGAGCTGGAGCTTTCCCGTTTTTTTTTTTGTATTTATACGAATTGATTAACACGGGTTTTAATTTTTTTTACAAACTTTTATTTAACTTGCCTCGTTCATGATGTCCTTTTAAATGAACTTTCCCATTTTACTAAAGGCTAATTGCTGTATTTGAGAATATATAATGAGCTATTGCGAGCATGTGCAATAAAATATTAATGGTTAAATGTACGAAATTAATAATTTAGGGTACGGGCAAAACTAATTACATTTGTGTTTTGGGCAATCATTGCATCATATTTTAGTAATGGTATTTAACAATGTAATAATTCAGCTCTAAATTGAACCGCTACGAAGCCGTATTCAACCTCTACAATTTTACATCATGAATTATTGAATGGGTTTTTGCTTTGTTTGTAAACAACCTCATTCTTATTTTGTATAAAATTATGTCAGGCCACAGAATGCGTCCCGTTGTGTACCGGAATTTAGGTTTTTAAACGTGGCAGAATTACTATGGGGGTTTACTATCGTTCAAATCTTGAGGTAGCTCCAAATTGATTAATTACATTGATAACATTTTAATCGCCCGAATGGAGCTCAGATTTCCCATCCACAAAAAAAAAAAAAAAAAAGTAGGTGGCAAGTTTTTATTAATTAACTATTTAACTGTATTACATCATTAAAGCTTTAGTTTCCCATTAAAGTGTCAGTAATAATAATAACCATATCATAATACTTATATAGCATTATGAGATACACAAATATTTTACATTAATATCCGTTTTCGGTTCGGTAAACGGTGTCGTGTAGTCTATACTATACGATACCGTTTTCACTAACACTAGACAACACCTAAATTAATGCCTTAAAAACGCCTTTTTAGATAGGTACCTATTCATTTAGTTGTCGCCTATTGTAAACAAAAACAGGCATAAGTACTGTTTTCATATACCTAGGTATCCTTATAGGTAGGTATGCTGTATAAGTCAGCATTTTCGTTAGTAATGCTACAGTTCCATTGACAACGTTCTTGAAGCGAGCTCGAATCCGTCGCTTCACTGGCCCGACTAGCCAATGGACTCATGTCGCCTGTGTCACATACCAACCTATGTGTTTTATGTACTGACCGAAGGCCAATGCCCTCCCTATATGTACATCATCTAAATGTACTCGTAAAGCTCAATATTTTTTTTTTTTTTCGTTAAGATCAGTGGTTAGGGATGCGAATTATAATAATGTGTCGGTAGGTAGATCCTATGTGTAGTCGTGTCATGAAACTAAATAGGCTAATTTAGACTATAATAATAATTTAGCTATTGTGTGATATGTTGGTTGGTTTGAATTTAAATAATGTCTATAATGATAGGTTATTAAAATGATGAATTTCCATTGTATTGTACAAATATTTCCAGAATTAATAAAAAAATAATAATAAATAAAAATAGTCATGTTGTATTGGGATCGATCTATCATCACTGACAGGACTATTGTTGCCAATAAGCCAGACATATTGGTGATAGATCGAATAGAGCGTCGCACAATGATTATAATTATTGATATAGCGGCTCCGCATGAGGAGAACTTCGTGAAAGCTGAAAAAGATAAGCAGATTAAGTATCTTGACCTGGCTCGCGAGGTTGTCGACGTGTGGGATGTGGATACAGCAGTCATTATGCCGATAGTCATGGCTTAACAGCCAAGAGTGGCTGTTAAGCCATTTGCCGTCACGACTGCTAGCTGCTAGCTGCCTAACGAGAGCCTCCTCAGATGTTGGTCGAGAAGAGTCTCGACTAACATCTGAAGAGGCCCTCGTTAGGCAGCTGGATCAAGGGCTTGATCCAGAAAGCGGTACTTCTCGATACGGCACGTATCGTTAGGAGGTTCCTCTCTCAGGAACCCTGACCACCGGTAGCTTGGACCCTATTCCCGATACCGGTGCGCTACTATTTTTTTATATTTTTAAATGTTTTTATAAAAATATTTAAAAATGTAAATGATATGTTTATAAATGAAAAATGGAAATAAAAATAGAAAAATAGGCATTAAGTCATAATAGCCAGTAAGTAAAAGTTTAAATATATAAAAATAATAGAAAAATAAAAAAGGTAATATTGATAGCAATTTTGAACAAAATGATACCTTTTTCGAGAGAAACGAGATAATTGCAAAACCATAAATGGCGAATAATTTTATTTGAGGTTTACTTGTCATTCGATTAAGCGATCTCAATAAATGTTTGTTAATGCATGATTTACGAGCATATTAATTTCCAGTTTACATTGAAATTAAATTAAAGTTTTCTTTTTTCAGGTCAGTATCACAGTACGACAAAGGAGGACAGACGAGGGCATTTTATTACCCAGAACTACTTCTTCATCCCTTTCACACGTAAGTTCTTCTCAGTCGTCTATTTTCCGATCGTCCGTTGAAAGCTATCCGTCCGCTACGTTTATCTCCAACATATTAGCATACAAGGCTTAGCATGACGTGACCAAAATGAAAATCCTTTTCAGCATTTTAAAATTTCGCAACAAAATTCAAGCTTCTATACATGACAAGGGTTGGCACGTCCGTAGTCACGCGGAAAATAGGAGCTTTCATCGAGAATATTTCAGTTTTTGTCGGGCTCGTTTAAAACAGAAAGTATACAGTTTAGGGCATTTTTACTTTTAATATACATACATACATATACTCACGCCTTCTTCCCATGGGGGTAGGCAGAAACTACAGAACGCCACCTGCTACGATCCTTACATACTCTTTTTGCCTCTTATTGTCTCTTTTTTTTGTCTTTTTTTTTTACTTTTAATATCTTCATTGAATAAAGTTTCGTAGATTCACGACAAAAGTAAGGTCTCTTTAGTAATTAAATAATGCTGCTAGATAATTTAAAATGTAAACCACATCTTGCATTCATTTAATTAATCCGATTTAGCTTGTTCGTTGCTGTCCTCTCCCAGCGACGCCTTAAGCTGAGGTCCGTACCCCACAGGGGGTGCCCTTAGCGAGTGGTCGCTTAATTTTTAAGTTTTATGCCCTGGCTGGAGGCCTTAATTTATTGAGGCACCCACAAGAAAGTTTGGTTAAACATCCGACAACCTCCTAGATTGACCTGCGAGATGCCCTTTATATAAAAAAATGCCTAATTTAAAGCTATCTACACAACACTTTCTGATATCGAATGTGCCAGCCCTAGTTTCGTCGTCGTATACGATATTTGAACGAGTCACTAAACTGTTCACAGAAATATTATGTCCCAACAGGGAAGTCGTTCAGTGAGCGATGAGATTTTGTAGTTTGAGTTGTGTGACTACCTGTACCTGCCCCGCACTCGCGTATAAACTCCATATAAACATGTATGTCTGTGTGGGTAAAACTTTGTGTACACTCATGAACAAACTTTATTAGAAATTGTGCGGCAACATTAGTTTTATGCTTTTGATAAATAAGTATGTTGTAACGTAGCGGGATTCAACGGAAATGTAAAGTTCTACTTTATGTTCATTTTCTCTTCATTAAATAAGGCTTAAAGAGGTTTATTTTGTACTACTTAGTTGGTACATATTTTGTTAATAAAAATTCCTTAAAATTACTAATAATTATGCTGAAAAATACAAAGTACCTACCAACAGAGCATTTAGCTTAAAAGTGATCATTACTCAAAAACTGAAACCATAATTAGCTTTGGAGAAACTTTGACTTTTGCGAAAAGAAAATAGGTGTGCCGAAGACCTTAATTAACGTAGTTTATGTAATAAATCCAAATCAATACATAAATAAAGAATGTAGCTTATTATTATAGCTGTGTTGTCGATTCAAGCAATACAGCGAATTCTGAGAAATAAGAATAATTGGCTTTTGTTGTTCAATCATTTAGAAAGGGCTAATTAGTGTATTTACTTAACTTCTTTCCAATAAATTAATGTTATTTGAGAGTCCTATATCCAGCAGTGGACTGCGATAGGCTGAGTTGATTGATTGATTTGATTGGATTGGCCTTTAACATTTTTTAACTATATCTGTCTCATTATCTGCCTGTCTGGTGGATCTTCAAAACATTACCAATGCGAGAATAATAACAGCGAAAAAACCTTCGCACTTTCTTCTAAGCTCCCTTTAAACCCAAAAACGTGACACCAATAAACAAGTCGTATCTAAACAGAGCATAGCGAGTATCCCGAGCTTCGGAGCTCGAGCTCCGGGCTTCGCATGTATGGAGTTGGCACGTATACGCCCACATATGAACTGAGGCGACTGGGCCTCATTGAATATTTCCACCAAAACTTTTAAAGTGCTTGTTGAATACTGAAAAGGGTGAGTTGGGCTATTTCGGAGTAGGTACCGTTTTTTGTTCGGTTTGTTTTGAAATGGGTTGCTCCTTGGCCTGGCGAGATAAATACTCGTACATTCGCTGTAAACGTTTGCGAGCTAGTGATTTGTTTTAGTTGTTTCAGTTAGTTGTACTTGTTGGCAATAGTGGAGACTGCTTCTGGAATCGCAATTAAAATATGTAAACAATAGTAGGTAGGCTAAGTAATAACAGCCGCACGGGTCGATCGATCAGGTTAAGCTACGCTTACCGCGGTTGATCCGTGGATGGGTGACCATCTTTACATACCAAGACCCCTCCGTGCTTCAGAAAGCACGTTAAGCCGTTGGTCCCGGATGTTTTGCGTGGATCTTTGACAGATGTTACGGGTCGTCAGAAGCCCGAAAGTCTGACAACCAGTCTTACCAAGGGGTATCGTATTACCCAGTAACTGGGTTGTGGAGGTCAGATAGGCAGTCGCTCCATGTAAAATACTGGTATTCAACATAGTTGGGAAAAGGCTAGCCAGATGATGAGTAAGTGCCTGTTTACTTTGATATTAAGTCGGTCTTTATGGTATTTTTTATAACCGCCTCATTGAACTTTATGCCATTATAATACTAGCCTATTATTGTCCTACTGAAGGCATCTTCTCACATAGAGAAGGCACGAGCATTGATCACCACGCTTCACTTATATAATTAACTATAAATCCAGGATTTAAATGTACAATTGTTTGTTTTCCCTAATATAATAAAAATAAAAAAATAAAAAAATTCCTCACGATTTTACATTCTGCACTCAATTGCATTATCAGACTATAATACCTATTAAGTATATCTTAACTTTAACTGTTTTGTAAATTAACATGTCCTTTAAAAGAGAGCCGGGTGATCTGTAACTCAGGACCCTCCTACCTCAGACACCTTTCTCTATTTAAGATTGTGCATTTTATTAACCAGTGCCTGTAATATGATGTTGAGATAAATAAAGATTTATGATTATGATTATGATTATTATGATGTTTTATCTTCACCAATGTCAGTAATGTACAAAATAAACTCAGAAAATACATATGAATTGAAAAAGTCACATTGGGTTTGCCCGGATTTGAACCCACAACCTCGCGCATAAGAGGCGAGGTCGCCATCACGTTCATGCCGTATTGGTGGTAAAACGAAATGAAAAGTCTCTCAACTTTCAAACAAACATAAATAATTGTGTTGTGTTTTTTTTTTAAATAATTTGCTGATGGTACCTTTCAAGCCTCACAATTCAGGTAGCCTATCGATCTACGTGAAGAACAAACGGAGAGTGGTATCAATTAAAAACTTTTCTATTAACGTAAAACAAACAAGAAAACAAAACAAAAGTTCGAAGGACTTTGATTAAAGACGACATTGAATGAGCTAAGCGAACTTGATTCTTATGGCAGAAGCAATAAGAGTTAAAAGAAAGGACCTTTTGTTGTACATTTTTGAATTAAATCTGTTGTGAAGAAGAGGAGATGTCGGTGGAAACTTGAGTTCACGAAACAGCCCCAGTTAACATAATGACATGGATAAATGGTGAATATTTTTTATTCCATTACGTTTGTTATTTACATAAAAGTGAGAGAAATTCTCAAGTTCTTGGTATTGATTTCTGGATTGAATTTGGAATGCTCATATAAATAGCTTCTTATCATGGTATTACCTATTTCAAATTTTAATAAATGACTGATCGATAATGACAACTTTGACGCAAATTACTTATCATTGAAACAGTCAATAAATTGGTTCTAAGTATTTATTTCGATTTAGTTCGACAAAAAAAAAAGTGTAATAGATAGGAAAATAATTGAAAATGAAAATTCTGAGGAATACAAAGAGAGTTCGAAAGTTGTTCTCCTTTACTGTAACATCAATTATAAATTCAGTTTGAATAGGTGTTTATGAAAGTTTTACGAGTATGTACTCTCGAATCTGAAGGGTACTTAAACATATTGCTTTCATTTATAATTTACGTGCCGCGTTACTTCACTTAACTCTCAGATCTGAATTTGAGGGAGACAAGCTAACATACATAGAATGCGCTCAGAGTTCGAGGTAAAGAATTTTAAGAAGAGAGAATTTGAATAGGCCTGGAACTCGTTGCTCTTCAATTTTTCAAGTACATGAATTTAAAATTGCAGAAAGCTCTAGTACAAAAAGTGTTTAATTAACTAGTGTGTTTTTTATATCGTACCTATACACGTGTAGCTCTTTACCTACTGCTCAGCAAAACCGTTTCCTAATTAGCTGCCAACAAAGCAGACAAAATCCACAATACGACACCTTGTATACGAATACGACACAAAATGCTATACGCTTGTCTTATGAAATTGTAGGCTAACAGCCTCAGAAATCACATTTAGCCACGAGACGAACGGAGCCGTATCATATACCGTCGACGGATTATTGATGTCGTGAAACCATATCCGCCCAGATTGCCGCGAGAGGGCGCGCACCCGATTTAATTCCCCTTTAATTATTTAGAGAATGTCTGCTATTATTTAGCTGGTGCTCCTGCACTGCTTCGAGTAAACAGATTTGTATTGGTTTAATACTGAACCCAGACAGGCAATATTGAACGCAGATTAAGCCTTGTTTACTCTCGTAACTTTAGTTGCTTATTAGTTTTCTTTCTGTCTAATGTTGTTTTGGTAAACTTAGAATCGTTTTACATTTGAGATTGATGACTGTTTATATTTTAAAGTTAGACTAGCTTAGATAAATTTCAGTTTAATAGATCTACATAAATAAAAAGAGGTTTAGTTTTAGCCTTAAAGATATCCTTTTGTTTGGCCGACGAAATAGTCTCGTATTCGAGGATGACCAAGCGTAGGAAGACAAATGAGGTGCGTTAAGGGCTTCTAAAACTTGACCAATATGAAGATAATGAGGATCGACTGTCTACTGTTATTCATTTGGTTAGTTATATGAATAGTTCAAGTGTGCTTTTGGATACACATATTACCTACACTATGTACGTTCTCGTATGAATGTTTTAATGTAGATGTCATCCGGTTGAAATCACGGAGCAACTTAGATTGAATAATTTGCGTAAGACGTAAATGTTAAGTTAGGTATGCTCCCAATTTAAGTTTGTTTATATCTTGAATCACGAATTCCTTACCCACGTACCTAATTCACTGGCGATATTATAATTCCGGAGACAATTTTTCCTCATTTCATAACAGAATTCTCGTAATTTAAAAAAGGTTTTTTTTATGTTATTAGGAACCGTAGTCCATAATCGTTACTTGTTTTGCGAGGGAGGATAATAAGCGCATTTATCAATAAACTAGCTGTGCCCCGCGACCTCGTTCGCGTGGAAGTCGTAAGATACCAATATACTAAAATATCAGCCACATTTTAATAAAAACCCGGCGCGTTGCATCGCCCGCCCGCGCTAATACTTGGTTTTCGCTTAGTGTTCTTTCTGACTTTTTACTTTTTGCTAGGCTCCTAAGGGTCGTAGCGTGAGGTTAAATAGCCTATAATTATTCTCGAGAGTTGGGCTAGCAAGTGCAAGAAGAATTTTTCAAATCCGACTTTTTGTTCACAATTTCATAGGTTTTAATTGTTTGCGCGGAACCCTAATATTTTTTCTATAATAAAAGTAACTTAAGTTACTACCAGTAACATCAGCTATCTGCCAGTGAAAGTTTTGTCAAAATCGGTTCAGCCGTTCCGGAGATTAGTCGGAACAAACAGACTGATAAACAAAAAATTTAAAAACTGCTTTTTTGTTATAAGTACCGTATATACTTCCTTATGCATTTAGTAAAAAGTTGTTATTTTGTCATTACAAACAGACACTTCAATTTTATTTATTTGTATGTATGTATAGATGAATCGAGTGCTAGTGGGGTTGCGCTTAGTATATTTTAGCCATTTTACCTAACCAGTACTATGCTGGGCATAGCCCTCTCCCAAGTTGCCCTACAATATTTTATCCTGCAATGAAATCACTCATTATTAATTAACTTTTACTATTTTCACATACAACATGTATCAAAAAGGTGTAGTCATATTTTTAAAGGTGTGGTAACAATCAAACTGAACCACTTTCTTCATACATCGTAATCGCGAAAAATCATTATACAGCCGTCCTATTCATTTGGGTCGAGTAAGTATTGACGTTTGGTATGAGACAGTTGCTATTTTTTTTCGCGATTACGATGTTGGTGTCATGGAAAAAGTTGTTCAGTTTGATGGTCTGCACCACGCCTATAAGTATGAGAATACCTTTCTGATACATGATGTATAACTCAACTTATCTTTTACTTCAAAGCTTTTCATAACATAACCAATAAATACACATTTAATTTCGCAATTAATTGAAATGAAGGATTCGATTGAAAATTAATTAGCAGTATATTGTCTAGGCTAGACAGACAGTGAACTAATTTGCGAACATGAGGGCGTTACATGTCAATACTTGAGTCAAGAGGTCGTATTGACATCGTTTATTAGTTCATAACACTATGAATTAGCATAGCAAACTACCCGAACGGATAAACGGTAAAAGGGTGGCCAAGTGCGAGTCGGATTGCACACGAATGGTTCCGTATAGTATTTTTCTTTATTAATATCAAGAAAAAACGCTGAAAAAACACGTTTCTTGTATGGGGACCCTTTTTAATTTTTAACTTTATTTTATTTTTTTATTTGTCGTTACAGCGGCCGTAGTACCCACTCTGTGAAAATTTCAAGTGTCTACCAATTATGGTTCAAAAGATAAAGCCCTCTGCAAACGGACGGACGGACGGACAGCGGAGCCTTAGTAATAGGGTCCCGTTGGCGAGTCCGTTTGGGTACGGAACCCTAAAAACCATGTAAGACAGTGAATTATCCGTCTTAAAAATGTTTACTGCCCGGTCCAAAATTTGGATGGGATAGTGTGAACTAAGCAGAACTAGAGTAGTTAGTTGTGTACATACATACATAGTCTGACACATACCTATCCTTTGTAACATAATGAAATATTATGACACAATATACGTGTTTGTGTATGAAGTCTTAGACTCAAGTGTTATTTCAAGAAACGCCTACTCTATACTAATGTTAGCGCTCAAGAAAGGCGCGTTCTTGATTGACAGAAGTTCCCAAAAAGCGTTACTGTTCTTCGAAACTTGATATAGGTATAATATAACTTTTGGGTCGCTGAGCTTTCTTGTTGATAACTGCGAGCAAAAGTTGTATTGTACTTAACTACGACGAATTCAAATTTGTATTGACAAGGAGAAAGGGGAGGAAGTTGAATGTAGGCGTTAGAAGTTGGAGAATTACGAGCACGTAGCGTCACCTGAGTTTTTATTTAATAAAGAAGCGTTATACGTGCCTTTTGAAACAAAAATAAACCTTTTACGGCTGCAGTGGTACGTTTAATTCATAAAAGGTTAGGTTTTTATGTAGTTACATAAGATATCAGGTTGGCACAAAAGTAATGAGACACTTGGTTTACGTTTTATATTTTTATTTCCTTTATTAAACTAAATACATATAAATTATATTTTTAAATATTAGAATATAAAGATTATAAAAAAACATTTAAAAATATAAAAAATAGTAGCCCACCGGTATCGGGAACAGGGTCCAAGCTACCGGCGGTCAGGGCTCCAGAGAGAGGAACCTCCTAACAATGCGAGCCGTGTCCAGAAGTACCGCTCTCTGAATCAAGCCCTTAATCCAGCTGCCCAACGAGAGCCTCCTTAGGTGTTGGTCGAGGCTCTTGGCAATTAAGCCATTGGCTGATACAACTATCGGCACAATGATCGCTGAGTCCACATCCCACATGTCGACAACCTCGCGGGCCAAGTCAAGATACTTGATTTGTTTATCTTTCTCGGCTTTCACGAGGTTCCCGTCATGCGGGACAGTTACGTCAATAATCATTGCGCGCCGCTCTTTTCGATCCACCACCACTATATCAGGCTTATTGGCAACAATAGTCCTGTCAGTGATGATGGATCGATCCCAGTACAATGTGATATGTCCATTTTCGAGAACTGGATCGGGCACATACCTGTAGTACGGCACTTCCGATTCTACTAGACTGTATTTCAGAGCAAGTTGCTGATGGATAATCCTGGCTACAAGGTTGTGTCTATGCAAGTACTCTTCGTTAGCTAGACGAGAACACCCGGAGATGATGTGTCGGATTGATTCTCCCGGACGGTGGCATGCCCGACAGATGTCAACCGTGCCGTCCTTCACAATAAATCTCCGGTAATTGTTCGTCATGATAACTTCGTCCATAATTGCACAGACAAAACCTTCGGTTTCCCCAAAGAGGTCACCAAAACGCAGCCAGGCTACGGACGCTGGGAAATCTACATCGGGTTCATGTAGGGCCCGGAAAAAGCGTCCGTGAAGCTCCTTACTCTGCCATACCTCCAGGCAATCGTTAGTGACAAGCACTACAGGCTTGCGCCAGTTCTCTTTAGCCAAGGAGAGCGGGGTGAGGCCCTTGTCCACTGCGACCACATCTCGATGCATCCCCACGTCGGCTTCAAGGAAATATTCCCTGAGACTGCATATCTCGCGATTGTGGAGGGTCTTGACATTTAAAAAGCCTCGACCTCCACACTTTCGCGGGATATACAGTCTCATTACCGATGATCGCGGGTGATGCATTCGATATGCAGTTAGCAGCGTACGGACCCTCCGATATTTTTATTATTATTACAATACAAGAAGCTTAGTCAATGCTGTAATCACCATTAGCATCTAAGAGTTCTTGCCAACGATCCGGCAAAGTTTGGATGCCTTTCGCCCAGAACTCTGATGGCTGTGCCTCGAAAAAGTTGTCTAACTCCGCCTCTACATCCGAGAAATCATTCAATTGTTTACCCCGCAAATAATGTTTCAGGGCTCTAAACAAATGATGGTCTGATCGGGCGAGGTCCGGGGAATAAGGTGGGTGGGGTATCGTCTCCCAGCCCAAGTTCTCCAACTGTTGGCGAACGGCAGATGCAACGTGAGGTCGAACGTTATCGTGTAGGTAAACTACATTGACTTGTCTTCTTCGTTTTTTCTTGATAGCAGCAGGTAGTTTGGTGAGCTGGGTTGAATATTTGTCAGCGTTTATAGTTGCATTGTGTAATAGTTCATAAAACAGCAAGCCTTGCGCGTCCCAGAAACAGCAAAGCAGAACTTTTAAGCGGTTCTTTTGACTCAGCTTCGGTTGAGTTGGTGGCGTTTCTTCTCGAAACAGCCAAAAAGCACAACGTATATCGTTCTCATGATGAATCCATGATTCATCTTCAGTAACCAGATCAGACAAAAACTCTTTACGTCGGGGTCGCAGCAAAAGTGATTGACAGATAACGACACGGACTGCACGACTGGCGTCTGTAAGGATGTGCGGTACACAACGAGCTGAAACTTTTCGATACCTAAGCTCATGCAGATGGTATTCCACGGCGTGGTGACTGCAGTTAAGTGCTTCCGCTAATTCACGAGTCTGAGGATAGGATCTGGATTCGACTGTAGTTCGCGGCGTAAATCGTCCACTGCGGGAGGTCGTCCTGAGCGTGGCTGACTTTCAAGGCTCTTGTCTCCTGATTTAAAACGGTCAAACCATCGGGACACCGTCGCATGGCTTGTACTTCCAGCGCCCAATGCAGTGTTGATATTGTCAGCCGCAGCCCGCGCACTGTGGGCTAATAAATACTCGTATAAGTATAGTGTTCGAACTTGTCGCTCGTCCGTTTTTCTTCAAACTGACTAAACCGATCGTGAGGCTTTATATACCCCCACATCACAAGTACCTAGAATGTTGTAAAACATTCTAGAATATTATCGAAAACAAATGACTTGAAAAAGGAAATTTATAGAGTTTTGTAGAGTGTCTCATTACTTTTGTGGCAACCTGATATTTTAAAGAAAATCCTGTGTGTCACTATAATACTCTGCCTGTTGTATGAGTCAGATGTTTTCTATATCACTTGGTACCATAAGTAAAAACAGATAACATCTGAAGTGAAGTGTCATCTGAGAAATGTTCAAGTTGACAGGTAGATGGTAGAAATCTAAGATTTATAATACAAGTTTTCTGTCGAACTATATCCTTTTTTCTCGTTGCAAAATCCTCCCGGAAGTGGTTTACAGACAGTGGATATAAAAACTTCGTTTTTCCTGGTTTGACAAGAGCTTTATAGATTACAGTTTTCTTTGCTATCAAAGCTAGGGAAGTAAGTTTTGTATCTTATGCGGCGCAAATCCTGAAAAACTGACTAAATGTCACTTGAATGTGACTGACTTCTTCCATTTCAGTACCCGAGTACCTCTTTTCTAAGTTGGATTGTTAGAGATTCTGAATAAACCTGAACTTCATCATCATCATCATCATCAGCCTATAGTAGTAAACTGCTGGACATAGGCCTCACCAATTGCACGCCATTCAGCTCGATGCTCGGCAACTTTCGTCAAACCTGGACTTAATGGCCAGAAATCACCAATTGAGAAGTTAGAAAAATTGAGAAAGCATGAGAGAATAGGCTGTTTATTAATATAATAATATGTAATATAATTAATAATTTAATTCAGGTGACAAAGACCCATAACATAAGTACCGTATAGAGACTTATAAAAACCACATAAAACATAACACATTACACTTGGGAGCTTGGTTTTGGTCGTGTTTTATGTAAAGTCTGTACACAACTTCTGCAGTTTTGCGTGGGAGCCCTAAGGAAGACAGCCTTCGAGAATGTAGAACTTAAAATTTGAAGTCCTTTTGCCATGCACTGCACAAAGTATGCTTGAAATTATGTAGTTTGTTCCGTTTGTTCTGGATATAGTTTCATGAATGTAAGTATAGTTATAGTAAGCTGGCTTCCTATAAGTACGTTCCTCAACTTGGTATCCGATTTGCTCGCAACTTAACAGTTAGTTTGTTTTGGCAGTTCTCCTAATTCGCACCAGATGGCGTTCTTACTCGAACAAAACTTCTCTTAAGTATCTACTTTTTTCGTGTTCGAATTACATTAGGAGGTGCCAATTTGTTCGAGTTACCGTACAGGTCGCTCAGCGCGCTATGGAGCGGGCTATGCTCGGAGTTTCTTTGAAGGATAAAATCAGAAATGATATTATCCAGAAAAGATCCGGAGTTACCGACATAGCTTGCAGAGTTAGCTAAATGACGTGGCAGTGGGCTGGCCATGTTGTCGAAGGAACGATGGCTGGTGGAGCAGACGAATCCTGGACCGCGTATCGGCAAGCGTAGTGTGGGACGCCCCACAGCTAGATGGACCGACGACCTAATACACCACTGAACACAGCTTCAAATTCACGCTCACGATGCTGTCACACGATCTAACTAATAATACTAAACTTTGACTCACTGAACTTAACCGCAATTGAAAGAGAGCCGAAAATTGAAACGTGGTCCTATTGGTAGTTACAGTTACCAGAAGCAATTCAAGCGAAATCGTTTCGTTAGCTGGAGTTACCAAAGGCACGTTAGTAGACGGTGGCTGGAACAGACTGGATGCGGAAGGTGGAGGACATGGACATTGGTGTGACGCAGCTTGGGAGCCTATGTCCATCAGTGCACTGCGCAGATATTCTGAGCAGACAGTACACAGCCACACACGGTAACAGTAGCACACTGAATTTTTAGTAAAAGTTAAGCTCTGTAGAGTGTCGTCTCTGTCACTCATACCTGTGTGACAGTCTCTCTAGCGTAACGATACCAGAAGTATCAATTAATGTAAGTGACAAACCATGATTTCTCAGGAGAGCCAAAAACGATTTTATTATTTTAAATCTGTCTATAACTTTTTACTGTCTGCTCCAATTTTAATTGTATCTAGAGCAAAGTTTCTTAGAATTTCCTCTTCTTTCATGCTATAAACGAAAGATTTAGAAATGCCCAGTGGTTTAAAATATAGCATGTCCCTTACATTAAAAAAAGATGTTTGGTTGTGCCTTACATTACTAATATTTTATGTGTATACCGTCGAGCATAGTGTAAGCAACAAGACAAATAGAAAATTATACGTAATTCTATTATAAAGGACTTTTACAGTGTTGCAATTTGATGTTACTGTAGATTATCTACTAAAACTGATGGTATTTTAACATCATAGAAATAAGTCTGTCAAATCTATACGTTAGTTTCAGGTTTTACAGCTTAGCTATCACAGATTTTTAAATTGACTCATTTGAGGTTTAAGGTAAGGGGTGTACATTATTTAATACGATGACTTACTTTATTTTTCTGAGAAGAAAAAATGTTAGTGACTGTTAAATATTTTTTTGTCATAAATCGTATTACGCAGTCCAAAAATTTGTAAGGGACATTTTTTAACGATGGAGAAATTTTAATGATACCAATCGATAGAGTAGGAAATTCTGAATCCAATGATATATATAACTCATTTTCGCCAAAATGTCCCTTACGTTGATTGATACTTCTGGTTTCGGTAAGTTAGAAAGCGGTCGGGTGCGAATCGGACTCGCACCCAAAGTGTTTCGTTCATACCCTATTTAACAATATTTTCTAATATAAAAACGCCGAAAAAAAACAAGTCTCTTGTATGGCGACCCTTTTTAATTTTTATCCCCATTTTATTTAATTTTTATTACTTATTGATATAGCGTCCATAGTACCTAGTACATACATACTCTGTGAACCTTTCAAGTGTCTATCTATTACGTTTCAAAAGATACAGCCCTGTGACAGACGGATGGACGGACAGCGGAGCCTTAGTAAATAGGGTTCCATTGGCACCCTTTGCGTACGGAAACCTAAAAACGACGGCGTACTGAAAGTAGGTACCTACTTGTTCAAGATGAAGTGGTTTAAACTTAGATGAAATTCTGGATATAAAATATACGCAGACTTTTCTAGTGATGTACGCATTTTCTATTTTTGGCTTAGAATACTTTGGATAAAACTTATAAAACGAATCCTCGTCACTGAAAGAGGTCCCAGCAGAAGGAACATTATCTGCAAATTATGTTTTGTTAGATAAAGAATTAAATTTGTTAAGACGAATAAATTACAAGATAGTTTTTGTGTAATAATCAATATTAGACTGCCTCGTTGATGGTCTAGTAGTCGCAAGCACTACTGCTGAGTATGAGGTCCAGGGTTCGATTCCGGGTCGGGCAAAGTATTATTGGGTTTATCCATCTGGAATCTCTCAGTAGCAGTCCGGAGTCTGGATTTGTGCCCGGTAGATGGCTCGCCCCCTATTACATGGAACCTAAACATTGGTGAAATCTGGGTGAACTATAGGTACACCTCTGACTAACCCTTCGGGGAAAACAGGCGTAATGTTATGTTATGATATGATTAATAGCCTTAGCGTTGCCACAATACAGGTCTTGCTATTTAAATCTGTGTCTATAGGTATGTGGGTTTAAGGTTCATATTCCTGATACGGGATCACATCGATTATTATCAATGCGTAACATTGTAATGAACTCATTTAAATATCACGATTGATCAATTCAGGTGCTTTAACTTTCGGACACGACCATTGATGTAGCAAATATTCCACGGTAAATATTGTTACCGTTAATTATCCTTGTAATTACTGCCATCGGAAATAATGACTACCTCACAAGCTTCATTGTTGGCGCTTTTATTGAAATATTAGCAATTTAAATGTAAATATATAACAAATTAAATAAATGTAGCGTGATTTCTGAACAATAGGAAGCTATGTAAATGCGTATTGTATTTTAATACATATTATTCTTATTGTGGTGTTGGATATTTGGGGAACAAAATTGAAATGAGCATAATGAATAAATAAACAAAAAGTGTTTGTATGATCACAGTGCTCGTCTATACTTTAAATGTCTTACTATAGTAAAATCGTAGCGAAGTCAAAACTGTGAATATTTTTGAAAAGAAGTTATTGCTACGAGGTCTGGAAACGATTTTAATGACAAAAATACAGTTTTTAGAATTTTTGTCCGTTTGTCTGAATGTATGTTCCAGCATCACGCAAATACTATCAGATAAATTTTGTTCAAATTTTGCATAAAAATTTCCTATAAGTCTGGTCAGTCTGTAGGCTATAAATGATCACGCTATTTGCTATGGGGAGTGAGCAATATTGCATTATGTTCGTATTTTTCTCGTATACTTTCCCGCAGAATGTAAAAACACGTGCCCAAAACGTTAGAATATTCCAGATACTTACAAATTTAACCTTTTAAATTATTATCATCACGCTATGCTTTTATGGAGCTAAGTCTAAGTCCATCATCATGATTTTTGAGATGGGGCAATGGGCAGGTACCTTAACCGTTGTCACACCAAGAAAACGGTCTTGGAGACTGTCCTTAACTTTTTGAAACAATTTGAACTGCATTCACTGATTTAAAAAAAAATACAGTCAGCAAGGAAATCTACAATTACTGGAGATCGATTAACAGTTGATATATTTTGTGCTTCTTTTTTATAATTTGTAATAATATTATGTGATAGTTCGTAGACCGTACACAGAAAAACATTAAATTTAGGCCACTTTTGTTATCTATGGGTATAATATAAATAAATATCTATGGTCTGTTAATGAGGAATCCCGTGTGTTTATAATCTATCTAGTGATAGCTGTTCGTCAGGAATAATCTGTAAGAATAATAACGGACAGTGTATCAGTGTTGGGTCATTAGGTAGTAGGTATATGCAGGAACGGTCGGCGTTTATTAATTCAATAAAAACGAAAAACTTCGCAAGCAATGGAAAATTGCTACTGAAGACTGCAGGTGTCAACCTCAGGACAAGCTGCTTCTCACACTGACAACAGTACGTCGCTTGCTTCCGCGTCACCAGACTCTCTTTACATTTTTGCTGCTGAGACCAACACACACACACACACATACAGGGAAGTTTTATAAAAATGTGGTTGTTATTTTTGTATATTATGTGGTGTCTGTTACGACTTCCACACGAACGAAGTCGTGGGCAGAAGTCTATACTAATATAATAAAGGTGAAGAGTTTGTCTGTTATTCTCTGGAACTACCAGTCGGAATTGAAAATTATATTTGCTTTCATAGCGCAATTCTTAAGGTTAAGGTAATTCTGCAAGATTATAGGCTATTTAACATCATGCTACGATCCTTAGGAGCCGAGCAAAAATAAAAAAGTCAAAATCAACGCTAAGCGAAAACGAAGTAATAGCGCGGGCGGGCGATGCGATGCGACGCGGTGAGTCGAGGGAACAAAATAATTCACGCGGACGAAGTCGCGGGCAGAAGCTATTTTCTTAATAAAGTCAGAACTGTACTTAATTTAGGACATAAACGGCATGAAAAGGACATTTCAGTCGAGTCTCTTGACCTTGCGTCACAAAGATGGTTAAATTCGCTCGAGTTTAATTTGACACCTCGTGTAGGCTTTACCTACCTTAAATAAAATTTTCTTGCGGATTACCGTCTGTCTCCTTACTAATGTTTTAGAAACATTATCATAATGTTAGGGTGAAAACTTTTAGAGGAAAATCTACAGAACCTTTAGCTCGCCACTCTAACTACCCAGTTTCAAACTTTCGCACTGTCTGCCTGCCTCAATCAATCTGCCTAGCCTTTTCCCAACTATGTTGGAGTCGGCTTCCAGTCTAGACTGCTTGTCAGACTTTCAGGCTTCTGACTATCCGTAACCACTGTCTAAGATCTACAAATGACAGCTGGAACCAAAGGCTTAACGCGTTTTCAAACTTTAACCTAACATAACTATGAAATATAAAAACATAAAGTATTTCTTGTCTGCCAAGTACACTTAATTCGACCACCAATCTCAGTACAAAACCACCACAACATTGCCAGTAAAACCTAGTTAATCCAATTGAAAGAAAATTCGTTTAAAAGGCGGTGAAATGCGACATTCGCTTCGATTCGGTTCCATTGTCTTAGCGGCCGACAGGTTTATAGTGGCTGGGATTATAGTAATGAATCCGTGGTACAGTAGGATTCTACACTTAGACCTGATATTTTACGGCAATTACGATCTTTTGCAGTTACAACAATACTGTATGTGTTCGTGATATTTAAGGGAGCCTTTTGTTATTAAAGGTCTGGGTTTGTGCCCAGTTGATGGCAATAGGGTCACCCCCTGTTACAAAATGGTCTTAAACATAACTGGTGAAATGTGCGTGTACTAGGAGCATCCCTACCTAACCCTTCAGGAAAACAGGCGTGGTGTTATGTAATGTTTTGTTATTAAACGTTTTGGAAAATTCATTACACTGTGGTTCGTAATAGTAGTTTAAAGTAGTGGGGCCAGCTGAAAAGGGTTACCTAAACATGCAAAAGACAATAATGTCGTTCTTTTTTTAATGAAGTTTCAAGTTACATAAACCTCCCATTATTTTTAAATTGGCAGCCTTTAGCAATTAGTAATGGGTAAAGGTTTTAACATTAGACTCTAATAAGCAGACCTACACAAGGAGAGGATAAGTAGAAGCTTACTCGTCCGATAATAATTAATTACTCTGGGAAACGTGTGACAATCTAATATTAGCTTACCGTAAACCTATTTATACTTGAAAATAATAAGTGAAAAAGACAGGGGTGCCCTGAGCGTGTAGTCACTTAGTTTATAAGTTTTTAACTGACTTCAAAAAAGGAGGTGGTTCTCAATTCGTCGGATCTGTGTTCCCCGATTACTCGAAGACGGCTGGACCGATTTGGAAAATTCTCTTTGCTTTAAATGGTATACTTTCCAGGTGATCCCATTGTCATCAGGTCAGGAGCTGATGATGGGATCCTGGAGAAATCGAAGGAACTTTTCAATTATTATAGGCACACATATAGCGATTTGGGTATTTTTTATAGTAACTTGTTCATTTGCTCTCGGAAGTCGGTGGCAAAAACAAAATACAGATCCAGACACCGACTTCCGAAATTAAAGTTATTTTTCACTTTGTAGTGTTTTTTTTTGGAAGTCGGTTGTTTGTTTTTTGTGCATAAAAGTTTTTTATATGCCCTGGTTTGGGCAGGTCTCAATTTAACAAGGCATCCACAGGATAGCCCGGTTAAGCCGCTGGCAACCTCACACAGTTTCATCTGCGAGATGACAAATCCTTTGATTATATATATGTCTATAGGTAGAGTGTCGCGCTGCAAAAGAACTAAAACAAACAGGCCATCTTTATTATGCTGGTGTGCGTAACAGCTGACGTCCTACACTCGCGCAAGTCATTGCGCTTGCATTGAGCTTTTCTGGTGTGCGTGCAATTTGCGGCGAACAGTTGGACGCAATTTTTTTCGACGAGTTCATAGCTTTGACTGTCTATCTAGACATATTTATATCTTTAGCCAAATCTAAAAAAAAAAAGAATTCAAACTAAAACTACTCAAGTTTATAAAAAATGCTAAGATTTGGAAAATACTTTAGGTGGTTTATTTAACCATTTGAATATGTACATTTACAAACGAAAATAGCAAAGCAGAAAAGCTTTATCTGTAACCACGAAATGCATATGTATAGAAAGCACAGTTTATAGTAAAAGGTTTTGTGAAACAACTTTGTCGACTCGTGAGTACAATAATGGGCTAAACTTGAAATCAAATGAATATTCTAATAGCTTGACTATGTAATGTATATGTTTGTAGATGCTGCGGCGAGCGCAAAACAGAATGAACAGAAATTTTATTTTGTTTTGTAGTTAGAATTAAAATGCCATTATAATTTACTAGCAGTGCCCCGCGGTTTAACCCGCATAAGTCTCGATCCCTTGGGGACATATCGGGATAAAAAGTATCATATGTGTTATCCAGGTTAAAAATTATATGTGTGCCAAATTTCGTCCAAATCCATTTAGTAGTTTTTGCGTTAAAGAGTAACAAACATCCATCCATCCATCCTCACAAACGTTCGCGTTTATAATATTAGTAGAACAGTAGGATAGTGGGAAGTAGGATAGGACTAACACACTAACATACTTAATATTTTAACTGTAAGGAATTAATAAAAGCGTTTTTATTTTTATTTATTTACCCCAATAATTTACTAGCATTATTTACAAGAGTCTATAAATTCGGAACAAAAAATTGCTTTCTACGCAGATTTCAGTACCTACGCAGTTTCAAAAACCTTTTTTATAGTTATGATCGCATACATTACCGCTTTTAACCCATAAATCGCAGATGTTGCCTAGAACTTATGAACTATGGCTTGGCTACTATATTTTCTAGTTGTCAGCACACAGAAAACAAATGACAACCTTAAATATTGGTGTTTCTGTGCTTCTAGAAAATTCATCGAAGATATTTTTATCTGTAGTCTTCTTCATTTTGATTTTTGAGGTCGTATTATGAAACAGTAATGCCGTCATTTTTCCAATACCAGAGAGACGGAGCTATACATGACCAATAGCACCATCTCATTTTCACAACAGAATCATGATGGCATTAATACTCTGTTCGGATTCAACTGGATTGGATTATTGTGACAACTGACATAAAATTTTATGTCAAGCTTTATTCTGTTTTGAATTTTAACATTAGCATCGACATTATATTAATGTAGGTACTATATTACGGGTAGGGTTCGTGGCTAAATGAAAACAGCCGCACGGGTCAATCGAAGGTTAAGTTACGCTTGCCGCAGTCGGTGCGTGGATGGGTGATCATCCATTACATATTGAGACCCCTCCGTGCCTCGGAAAGCACGTTAAGCCGTTGGTCTCGGCTGTCATTCGTAGATCTTTGACAGTCGTTACGGGTCGTCAGAAGCCCGATAGTCTGACAACCAGTCTTAGCCAAGGAGTATCGTGTTTCCCAGTGACTGGTTTGTGTATGTCAGATAAGCAGCCTCTCCATGTAAAATACTGGTATTCAGCTGTATCCGGTAACACTGAAAGTTGATCCTAACATATTGGGAAAAGGTTAGGCAGATTGAGTTGATAGGTATACTTATTACATTTTCTGTGCTGATGTTGACCAATCTTTAATAATAACTTTAAGTTCCATTTTGACAAAATAATGGCGATACACACTCACTGAGCGTGATGACCAATCCGTTTGAAAAGAGAAATATCGATAATTAAAAAAAATATGTTAATAATCGAATAAAAACAAAACAAGGTCTGTCTATAGGCTTTCTTTTGTTTATAGCGATTACCCTAGCTTTACCATAGGATTTTATTCAATCATAGCAAGCTATGCAGACCTGGCAGTCTGCCAGCTGTAGGGAGAACACAGCGCTAGTAGCTTGATGCGTAAAATTAAAACTAAAGAACGTTTCTAGAAAAATACTTCATGCAGTATACCACACTGAAAACGTTGCTCGAAGTAAAATGAAATAAGGTTTCTACATAAGAAGAAAGATGCAGACAGACGTAGCCAAACATCTTTTATGCAAATATCCTCTGCAATCTCGTCATGTATATGTTTAAGTAAAAATACGTTTGCTTTCAAAGAGACTGAAATACTTAGCTATTAAGTCAATTATTTACGGAAAAGATCTTTGAAAATCTGTCTACTTTTCAGAGATTTCCCCCAAAGTCACACTCCCTCATTAAAATAATAAAAAGTATAAATAAACCCAGTTAATATAGATTTACAAACGAAAACAACATCAACGAGAATTATCATCATAAAAAAGGTGCGTTTCGCATGTTTTCCCCTTAGGTGCTCTTAAAGCACCCCTCCGAGTGTTATTGCAATATAAATATAATTTGTCGGACAGATCCGCTCGGTTCGTTTCGAAGTTAATCGAAAAACGTTAATCTTATGAAATATTCGATGGGCTTGGCAATCCTGACGACTTTATTAAATTAGATCGTTTAAAACGTCAAGCATTTATGAATAACCTTCATTATGTAATTTGTTATAAGTTATTACATTTTGAGATCAGTTACCGTTTAGTTAGATGATAATGTTAATGAGAGGAATATTTCATGGAGAAATGCTGGAGTACAGTGGATTAATAAAGTAGAGTATTAAAAAAAAATGTGGCATAAAACAATTTGAGACTCTACTACTCTTTGGACCAATCAAAATAAGCAAATTCACCATCCACGATGCCTAGATGAAGCAAATACTTTGCCGGTCTCCACGTATAACATCACAATGCAAACAAAATTTCCAATACCAATATATTTCTCGCCTACATCATCGTAAAACAAAGACCGTCCTTATTCAAAAGGTCAGGAGGTAAAGTGATAAATCTGTGCGGCAGGCGACGCCGACTGCACCCGGGTGCCGCTTCCATCTTAATTTATCTCTTGAAGGCCTCGCAGTGAATAGTCGAGTGTTTGTTGTGCCACACACGGGTTAACCGGGGCTAACCGCTTTAATGCTGCGCTCAAAAGTGACCGGTTTTTCTAGGGTTAGAGTGCAAGACTTTTTTGTGAGCCGACTAGAAAATTGTATCTGGAAACTGCTAAAAATATGTACATTATGCATGGGACTGTTTCGTACCATTTTTGTGCAAAACGAGGTTGAAGGAAATTTTTAGAAGAAGTTGAACGTAATCTGGAATTAATTCCTGGAATTAATAAATTCTTAAGGCTGCGTTTGGATATTAAGCTGATGGTTCTGTTCAAATAAGAACGAGAAAGAGCGAAATGCTAATTAATCTCTCTAATTCCAGCAGTGACAAAGCTTAAGCGGGTAGAAACGAACTTATCGTAACTGAAACAATTGAAATAGGGTGCATACCTACATTTCCAGATAAATGGACGGAGCTATTTCAAAAGGTTAGGGCGCTTCCAAATAGAAGGCAAGTTACTTTGCCTATTTGTTATTGAAAATATACCTCTGATCTTCAATGAATAAGTACTTACAAGGGCCTCTTTTTAATAAAACCTCGAATCAAATCAGCTTTTATTAAATTTTGAATCAAAATTAATTAATCAAGACCAAATCCTTGCTCTCTATGCAAGCACCCTTATATTAATATCTCCAGTGTTCACTGGTAACAATTTGTAACTCTCAATGCCTTACAGTTCACTTGTTCTTTAATACCCCTCGGCTTCGCGTTTATTAGCTAGCTGTCATTAAAACTTTGACAAAACCCTGTCAAACGCGCCCGCACTTACGTGGCACTAATGACATTTTGCTTAATTTATGTTCCACTCTCACCATCAAGCACTTTAGGATTTTAGTACTTATACCATTCTTTTTGTGGAGAAGAAGAAGAAGAAAAAAAAAGAAATAACATACGTTTATTTGCGGTAAATATGACGCAAAGAAAGAACATAAACACAATAAGGAAACAAGTTGTGGGAAAATATGCGTCACATCCACACAAAACGCCCATCGCTCAGTATAATGCTGGTACCCTATGCTAGACAGAGCCCAGCGCTGGTTTTCAGTGATAGCCGGCATTGATGTGATGACGTCAGCCGGTGCAGCATGCAATGAAATTTAAAAAGAAGCCTGCTTCTCGCAATCAGTGTGGTACCGCATTGACTGGTCGCGACATGCTACTGCATTCCGCTATTCCATCGACGTAGTTGTTCATGTCACGTTTACATCACTCCACAAAGGTAGAGGAGGTCGTGGAGTACACCAAGTTCACCTTGAGAATTGAGATGTTGGAGTCGCGCCATAAAATTAACTTCAAATCTTTTGTGGTGCGGGTTCCGACTCATCACCTGGAGACTTTTATGAAGGAGGTTTTTTCGCCGACGGGTGTCGTGTATCGGCGTTTTCGCGGAAGGCTACATGACACCACGACTCAACGCAATACGTCGCCGACCCAACGAAGTAAATAGGTTTTGAAGTGATGTTTTTATTATGTATTCGTTTTTTTTTGTAAGGTTATTTTGTGTATTTTCTATGGGACTTAATTGGCCGAAAATAAAGCAATTATTATAACTATTTCATTCATATTTACGTAAATTACATTGTTAAATATTAGAATATAAAAATATTAGCTTCAAGCTACCGGGTCAGGGCTCCAGAGAGAGGAACCTCCTGACAATGCGTGCCGTGTCCAGAAGTACCGCTTTCTGAATCAAGCCCATAATCTTAATCCAACGAGGAGCCTCAGGTGATGGTTGAGGCTCTTGGTTATTAAACCATTGGCTGTTACGACTATCGGCATAATGATCGCTGAGTCCACATCCCACATATGGACAACCTGGCGAACCAAGTCAAGGTACTTGATTTGTTTATCTTTCTCGGCTTTCTCGAGGTTCCTGTCATGCAGGACCGTTATGTCTTGCGCGCTGCTCTACTGGATCCACCACCACTATATCGGCTTATTTTTATTTTTATGAATATAACTTTCTTTCAACGAATAATAAGGCATCCCCAGAGTAATTGTGGCTTATTTATTCGACCTTTTTTGATTCATTCCGCGAATGTTTCTTGTTTGTTAACATTTCATCTATTTGCTTTACTAAGGGCTGATTTTTACCTGAGGAATAAATATGGCGCTTTGATACATTTTCTATACTAAAGCTATCAAAACGTCAAACATATTCGCCAGATAAAAGTTGGCGATTGAAAAATTAGCCCTAAAACGTTTTAAATTGGAAATCATCAAAATGAAAACAATTTGTGCTTTGAACAAAAATACCTTATAATTGATGAACGAAACAATGTGTGTGCATTTCACGGTTGGTTGCATAAACTGTTCAAATTAAACTCATAACAAACATATTAGTGTAACATGAGAATTTCATAAACAAACAATTTATAATATGTAGTATCATTTTCGAGCATGTATTATTGTATTTGTTATCCATTCTCATTTGCTTCGTGAATTGGTATAATTTAGTACCCGAAAATATTTGCAGACCTTCAACAATTATGTTTAAAAATAAATATAAAATCTGTGTTCAGGTATGAACATCGTCAGATGCTTATAACAAGTAGCACTTCGTGTTAATTGATACAAACAGATTTGTAATTTCCTCGTGTACAATTATTACCAATGTAAAATGTTTAGGAGCGTTAATTAAATCCTGCGCTGCGAAGGACCCACTGATTAAAAAGGAAACGTTCCCGTTGCCTTTGCGAGGTATTAAAGAAATTACGTCACGCCTCTGTTTTTGTGACCAATTAACGTCGAGCTAATTAAAGTATAGCTTTCTTTTTATTCCTCTCTTCAGAAGGAACTGGGCATTAAAAAATCAATTTGTCACTTTGTCATTCCGTCGGGGCTAGATTATTTTCACTTAACGTCAAGTCAAAGTGGGGCAATGAAATAGTTGGTATTGTTTTCATTCTCCACATAACTGAAGCGATCTATCTAAGAGGGAAGCGCTAAGGTAGCCCGCAAAATTCAAATTTTCTTACGATTTTTGCAATTTGCAGCTCAGTGTCTGGGTGTATGTTGATTATAGTATGATTCACAGTTTGGCTCATCGCCGCAAGGTTGCCCGCTTGTCGGTCTTCAACTCCACGACCTCATTCCGCCGGCCCCCTTCTACCATTGGACATCTAGACGCACTGCAGGTTACCATCCCTACCTAATTGCTATTCCACCAATTCGCACTAAGCGTTTCCAAATGTCTTTTGTGATGCGCACAGCAAAGGAGTGGAACTTTCTGCCTGCGTCTGTGTTTCCGAACGCATACAACCCCGATCTCTTCAAAGTGAGATTGAACAGGCTTCTTCTGGGTAAGCTCGCTTCATCGTCGACTTTGTCTCTGTCATCTCTGACCTAGACTGGAGTCAAGAGCAAACCTATCTCAAATAAAAAATTAAAAAATACGTTTAAGTTAATTAAAGTTATTGACTCGAATAGTACTTACCTATAGTACACCTACATTTCGCCAGTTATGTTTAAGTCGCCTTTTTTTTTCGCCTTAATATTGTTCCTGAAACATAATTTTACACATCTCTCGAAAATTGCTAATTTCGTAAGAAGCCTCCACATACCGAGGTGCGATTACATAAATTCTGGAGCAAATCATTTTACTTGAACATAACTTCCGCAATATTAGAGGTATTCACTCGCTGCTCCTTTCTCGTTTTATGGTCACAAAGAATGTTCGAACTGAGTGTTATCGTGGCGGCAGTGCCGGTGCTAAAAGCGTTTTTGTGTGGAAGCCTCACATCACTGTGCCTCTATTCAATCGAGAAATAAATTGAATTTACGAGCCGTTATTCTGAAACATTAAAGAGTTTTATTTGTTTTTTATTTTTGCAATAGGCTCGCCCCCTATTACATGGGACTTAAACATAACTGGCGAAATGTGGGTGTACTATGTATAGGTACACCTCTGCCTAACCCCTTCGGGGTTGTTACCCGCCTTGTTATGATGTTTATTTTTGCCAAATTCGACCCCGCTTTAACAAAGAAAATTATAGTTGGGTATGTTTCGATGTAAAGGTTTTTTACATAATAAAGGCTTTCTGTTTTCGCATAAGTTCTTTATCATTAAGATACAAATGTTTTCACTGAAACTGTAGTCAGTTTAGGGGAGAATTTCTCTGTCTAATCTTACCTTCAGACACGTCATTTACCTTAATCAAGAACGTGTGTAGACTCATTCATAACTACAGAACGACGTAGGTACCTATCCATTAAAAACACACAAATGTATTTGTATGTTTATTTTCGTAGCTCACAGTCTGTACTTTACAATTTATTATATTCCCGTTTGCCCCTATGAACTGCTTGCTAGTCATGCTTCAGATACAGATTACTCCCCTTAACACAACAGTACCGTAGGCAAGTAAGCGAGTACTCGACTCGAGTACTAGCTGCCAGTACGGGGGGCGGTGTTGTGATGCCCTATTACCGGCCACTTGAACGTTCAGCTTTTTAATTAATCTATGGTTAAAGCGGGGAACGTGATTGTTTGTGCGTTCTGCAATTAATTCTTATCTTGTGATGTGTGTGGGAGTTACGGTTTTAGTGGATATTAACGTTGGTTAGTAATAAGTAGGTATCATGTTGAAACAAAGTGAAATTGGCTTCCTTTAAACCTGCAAACTTTGGTAATATAACAAAACTTTATACACGTCTGTTTATCAGATTTACTTTTCAGGATCGATGTTTTGTCACTTGTTTATTCAATCACTAATCTTGTCTCTTGGGTACATTACCACTCAACAGCGATGCGGAGAAATGTTTCGACGCCATATTTTAGTTTTTTTTTTAATACGTTTAGTTAAGTTAGGATATTATATGTATTTTTAAGTTAATAATCTGTTCTTAAGAATAATTCTAGTATTGTTCAAATAGAAAATCTATTCGTTCTAGCCAAACTGTGTGTAGATACCTATACCCACACACAATATCACTTATATAGATGCCTAGAACATAGTTTTTTTTTAGCTTGCCTCAACTTTACTTAGAAGCTTTTAATTAGAAGCATCTTTTCAATTTTGTAAATGTGAGTACCATGGAGCGGTTTTATGTTATGATGTAGGTATGTTGACTTGAAAGAGCAGCTGAGAGTATGTCATGCTCACTTAAATGTCTCGCTGATGGTGGCGCGTGTGTTGGATCATTCGGTTCCCTACAAAATGGTTGAGCTGGATGGTGCTGATCCACGCGTCATGTTCGTGAACGGGCGCCGTCAGTGGAGACTGGTCATCTCTTAGCTGCCAGGGCTTATTTTTAATCTTATATTTTAAATTGTTTTAATTATCTATTTTTTACATTGTTCTCACATATAGAAGCAACAAGAACAATAACAATGTACCTACCCAGGATTTTGTAACAATTTTGATTTAAAAGAGTGTCCATGGAGTTTCTTGCCCATTCTTCTCCATAGAGATCTACGTTTTGGAATGGGCGACTAGCTTCAATTTTCTGACTAACTGACCGACTCTTTGACAATTCAAAAGTGCCTGTAATTGGTTTAATTGAAATAAATGCTTTGAGTTTGAGTTTAACACTCTCACCGCCATATGGTACGCCGGCCGCCCACGTAAATTCTAGTGCAGCAAGCAACTGTATATATGCTTGGCGGTGAGAGTGTTAAAAAAAGCATATTTTTATAGTTTTCAGTAAACTGGTTAAGGTTTCTTCAATGTTGGAGAATATAAATAAAAACTTTTTCAGAGAATAAATAAAACTTTTCGCTGTGCCCTACAGGGTCCCTTAGCACCCTACCTTAGCTTGTATCTTAGCTTTAAGTTTTATCTTTCTTTAACTTTTAAACAAGATTTTATCTAAGGATACAAATTAATAAAATTGACGTGTCAGTTTTTATTGTCAAAATAACAGCTTTTTACTAAATACATAAGAAACTCAGTACTTACTTATACCAAAAAAAAAAAAAAAAAATTGTCTATCTGACATTATGGAATGCAGAAAAAGATACGAATATTATTGTAATATGTTAAGTACATGGTACTTGTTGAAAGGCCCACACTATCTTCCCATACCTGTTAACCAGGGGCGTAGCTACGGCCGTAGCAGCCGTGTCAATGACACGGGGCCCCTAAGCTACAGGGGCCCCCCGACCGACGGGTGCAAGCAAAAACTTTAAAAAATTTATCCACAACTTCAAATTCTTATTGATCAGAGGCCCGTATTCGAATATTATCGTTTCATAACTTCAAGCTGCACTATTACATTATATCAGGTTCGGAAATAAACAATCAGCCTAAGCACAAGTTAAAAAAAAAAACTATAAGCAAAGTTTAAGTGAGGGTGATTCAAAATTGTCACTTATTAATTCCCATACTTCTATCTTAATCAAGACCCATAAAAGTCCCTAAGTGAATCTTAATGGTCCCTATATGCATAGAACATAGGTTTATTTTGTAAAAAAAAACTCTACCTATACTTCTTTTGGGCTTAACCGCAGGAGCCCAAAGGGGCCTCTCAACAAATTCTGATACACGGCCCATCTAGGACTAGCTACGTCACTGTGCCGCTATTTGACAATATTGTAAAAGCCAATTATTTTTAAAAGAGTACCGTGGAATTTGTGCCGTCGCCTCTCCATAAGAAACGACCAATTGGAACCGTGCACCTAGCTTCTGACGTTTCATAAGTGCCCATGTAGATTTATGTGAAATAAAATATATTGAATTTGAATAATTGATATAAGAAAGTATTAACCGAAGAAACTATTATTGTAAAAGTTCATAATAGTATTATGGCCTAATTCTCAATATTTTGTTATTCACTGGTATAGCAGCTTATTCCAATATCTATGCTAAACGCTTTGATCTCGATACTCTGTGTCAAATGTGATAGTATTGCTAGTAGCGGGGCTGTAATATCTAATAGGCAATATTAATATAACGGGTCGGTTTGCTGAAATTTATATTCGAATGATTCGCACGGTTTTTACGAGTTGACAAAACATAGAGATTTCTTAATTATATGTAAGTTTAATATTAATGTATTTTACACATAAACCTTCTGGAATAAATTCTCTAAACGATAGTGAAACCCGCATCAAAATTCTTTGCGTAGTTTAGATGAATAACGCGGTCACACAAACAGACACAAAATTTATAATATGTATAGATATATATATACAAGATGTAACATAAATAACGCACAACCTCTTAAGGGGTCATTGTACTCATTATTATGAACAACTTTTACTATGGGTCCAAACCTGAAATCACGAAAAAAGAATCAGCTGTTCCCTACATTTTGACGAATTATGCGAACATAAATGTAGGGAGCAGCTGATTATTTTTTTTCGCGATTTCCCATTAAGAGGTTGTGCGTTAATTATGTTACACATTGTATATGTTACGAAGAACAATTAGAATAGATACACAAGTCAATTTAGAGACTGCGCTGAAAATATTTTATGTTGAAGTCGGAGACGTGAAATGATGTCCTGGTAAATAAATACTTTTGTAAATAAGCCTAGTCTCACAAGTTTAGCAAGTAATGTTGTACATTTTTTCCAAATAAAATAAAATCTTTTGGAAAAATACGCTGAGGGTGCGTCTGTACCTGATCCTTATTATTGTCAATTGGTTGCTGACTACACATTTTCATTTCTGGACAAAGACTTTTTTAAAACGCTGTTTAGGTAAAAGTTAAAGCAAGAAAATAAGTCGCGAACTGAGTCGATAACTGGTGTATAGGTACACCTCTGCGTAACCCTCCAGGGTGATGTTATGTGTTGTGAAAAGTAGTCACAAACTGCTTATTTGTAGCTTTTAGGACAGTTTTATTTTGGATGATACTTTATGAAGAACCTTCTACTGACGTTATGAGGTTAGTAAAAACTAAACTCAAATTATATCAACCGAGATTACCTACGGAGTAAGCAAACCTTGTCTGGGGGCCTACTCCGCAGAGTAAATCCGAAGTATCGGCCGAATATTCGGAGGTTTTCTACTACACTTCATTATATTTCGTTCGGTCAGTTTGGATCCGATCGAGCTTCATTTTGTCATTTGTTCAACGAACTTCATTTTGACGTTTGGTTGGGTCCGAACCGACCGAACGACATAGAAAAAGTGTAGTAGAAAACGTTCGGCCGATACTTCGGAGTAGACCCTCTGCTACGAAACTACTGCGTAGCGCGTTGCTATGAGTGCTACGGAAGTGCTACAAACCTGTCTACGCATCAAAATGAAGCAATTATACGTATAGTACTTATCTACCTGCTATTATGATAATAAATCCTGTCTTATGTCTCCCTGAAGGGTTCTTTGGTCTAAAGTTACAATTGATGTTTCCAAACCTACTTGAAATTGTAAGGCGTGAAATAACTTGGCAATTTCTTATTATAAAGACTGCTTGAGATTTTTCCTTAAGGCTCGTGTATATTTTCAACTAATTGTGTAGAATCTAGTTTTGTAAGTTTTCAGGCGAAAATAACTTAAGAATTTTCTTTGTAAGTAAGAAAAAATTGTACCTTTGTCAAAGAAAACGATTCGTTTTGTCACTGGCATGAGTAAAGCAAAATGTTCTTTTATATTCCATTTCTATGTCACGCAAGTCGAAGTGAACCTTTTCAGAAAACATACTTACGCATAATCTTCCGATGAACCAAAGCGTATCTCACACTTGACCGGCTTCTCTTTCATCTTGAACGATTCTGCTCAACTTTTCCATATATCTTTACATCTGACCCCTCCCGACATATTGGGTAACATTTACCTTTATATGTGTTCAATTTCTGGAATTTTTTATACAATGTCAACATACTTTTATTTTTGAACTAGCTACCCGCTTATGTTCATGCTTCGCACGAGAGAGATCTGCTGATGTGGTGACATGTTAAACCATAGAGATTTCTGTTATATCTATATCTAAGTTTAATATTAATATATAATACACATAAACCTTCCGGAATAAATGCTCTAAATTATGGACAGACACGAAAAGTTACTTTAATTTATAATAACAAAATCAAATATTTTATTATAACAAAAAAAAGTTTCACAATTTTTTTGTGTTCGTTAACAGCTACGTTCGTTTAAAAAACTGTTGCAGCCATCAGCGCCCACCTCCGAGAGGGGAGACGTCGGCGTTCCAACATTTATAATACTAAAGCAACAATAAAAAAATAGATAAAATAGAACCTAAAGAAAAAGTAGATATATCAACTGTGTATTAAATATGCATAAAGATACAGACATAGATATGGCTCCTGTCTTTTTGATTTTTTAACTGTTTATTTTCAGCCAGTATTATACAAGTAGTTTATTTTTTTTAAATGCGTCTCTTTTTATGGTTCCGTACCTCAAAAGAAAAAACGGAACCCATAAAGGATCACTCGTGTGTCTGTCTGTCTGTATGTCCGTCTGTCACAGCCAATTTTCTCCGAATCTAATGGACCGGTTTAGTTGAAATTTGGTACACATCAATTTCTGTGACCCAAACACGGACGTGTTACGTAAATAGATGAATTTTGAATATGCGGGTCAGTTTTGGGGGAAAATAAGAATATTTACCGTCGTGTGACATATCAGATGAAAAGGCTTACTCTGTGGGTCTCGAATTTTTTTTTATAATTTTAAAATAAATAGTTTTGAAGCTGTTTAAGAAAATAGACGAAAATTTACCATACTCATATCTCTGAAACTACTGAGCCTAATTTTTTTTTTTAAATACAGAAAATAGTTCTATACCTACCTACATATTACAGGAAAACCTATAAGAAGTCTATGGTCTTAAAAGAACACGGTAAATCTGTCAATATTATGCGTATAAACTTACATTTGCAGTTGGTATGTATGGGAGAACATGTTTTTCAACAACAAAGGTAAGTTTGTTCTTGAGATAATTCTGTAGCTTCTTTCTTCGTCCGAACTACGGAACCCTTTATTGTGCGTGGCCCGACACACGACCTGTCTTTTGCTCTCATTTCTGTAAGACTGCTTATGAAGGTCAGCCCAAAGAGCTGATGTCTTGGGTACCAAGACTCAAGCTTGTCCCGCCATATGCGGTTCAGTCAGTTTGGATTGTATTTAGGTAAATCTGTTCTTTGAGATCAAGGCTAAGTGATTGATTACTAGTTTATTTATCTCATAGTATAAAATAAAATCGCTTTCCGCGTCTGTCTGTCTGTATATCCACTAACTCCTCCTAAACCACGTAACGGATTTTGCACGGATTTTACGGTTTATACAAAAGAACCTAATTAAGTATTTTTGTAATTAGAAAAAAACAATATTTAGCAAACCAAGTCGCCAATAAATTATTTACATGGCTTACGTAGGCAAAACCATAGAGATGAGATACATAAAATGATGTACTAGACAATTGTAGTTCTTCTAAAATCCTAAAGAAAACTCCCAAAGGCTCATCTCTATCTGTTATGGTTGACTCACAGTAACCATTTCTTTAATGAAAACTTTAATTAAAAATTGCGTTACTTGCGACGCTATATACCCTTATCCAGTGTTAATCCTTATCCAAATAAATATGATAGTATTCTTAAGCCCACTTGCGTGAAAAACTTAACTCAGAGTTAGTTGCTAACACGAGGTTAAATTGACAATATTGTATGACAAACTGTCAGTTTAACCTCGTGAGCAACTAACTCTGAGTTAAGATTTTCACGCAAGTGGGCCTTAGGCATTAAATGTAGATTATAATTGTCTTACAGTACATCATCATTCAAATCACAAGGTCAGACATTCAACGTTGCTGGCTTAGAGCTGAGCGTTGAGTGTTTCCCCCATGCTATACATAGCCCTTTCGCGTGTTACTTCCAAACAAAACTTGTTCGTATTGTGTAACGAAAAGTCAGCAGCTAACATTGTTTATAAAGAAATTTTATAATCAAAGGCAGTAACTTCACATTTTTCATCTCTTTTTTCTAAATTACACTCGTGCGAAGCCGGGGCGGATCACTAGTTTACTTATTACTAAAAAAATATGTATTAGATATCTTGAAACTGTTTCTACTCTCCGTCACTTGTCCTTAAAGGTTTATTAATAAACCAGCATCAGACAGCATCTGTCTGGCATTAATGCTAAAATGAACCTTTTTGGCGCAGCCGTAAGGCACACTATTGTTGTTTAAAACAATATTTTCCCTTTTTTGTTTTGTTATTTGTAACTTGTGTTTCACGAACTGTGTCCAATGAAACGTTATTCTTTCTTTCTTTGACATAGGACCGAGAGTCGAAGTCCTATACGCCTGTACTATACACTACCCACATATTCGGAGAATATCCCTGAAGAAGAGAGCAATGGTTATTTCCAAATGTATCTTCAAAGTACCATGTACCAAATAGTAGTACCATTTTAAATCATATTAATTAATTCACCTCGTTAGTCTAGTGGTCACAAGCACTACTGCTGAGCATGAGGACCTTTTTTTAGATGGGAAATCATAAAATGACTTCTCCCGCTTTGGGAGGAGCGGGAGGGCTTGTCAGACTTTTAGTGACTAAAACCCACCCGTGTGCCTTTAGTTGCCTGTGCCGTGGCCACGGTAGCTCTTTCGAACATCCCGCAACCCTGGCTGGCATCGGCCGTAACGGACCCCGTCAATAGTGCTGACATCTCTTTGAGGCGCGCGTGGAACAGAACGCGCCGTTCGACTCGGGCCTAGTCATTACCGGACGGCGAGCTACCCATTGCTCGCCGTCCACAAGACCACGCCTACAGTGGCCGGGAATCGGCTGCCAATTCCCGACGCCCAGGGCGTCTCCTGCAGCGACTAGGGGCGTGAGGGCGCAAAGCTTGCCTCTCCCTCACGCGTTCCGCCTCCTCCTTCGCGAGCATTACTGCTTCGCAGAAGGAGGTGATGACTTCCCATGTACTCTCGCTCCGTACCATGGCCTGGACCAGGGCTGGACGCGAGAGATCGCCGCCGCATGAGATCCTGGGTTCAATTCCCAGGTCGGGCAAAGTGTTATTGGGTTTTTCCATCTGGAATTTCACAGTAGCAGCCCGGAGTCTGGATTTGTGCCCGGTTGATGGCAATAGGCTTGCCCCCTGTTACATGGAACTTAAACATTCCTAGTGAAATGTGGGTGGATAGGTACACCTCTGCCTCACCTTTCGGGGAAACAAGGCGTGATGTTATGATGTAATTAATGCACTGTTTAAGTAACGTCAGCGATCTTCTAAATAAAATGTTTATTAAACGTTTTGTGACGCAATATTGTTTATTCGTAGGAGTGCCACAACTGCCGCATAATATTGATATAAGGAACCAAAAGGTTATAATGGGGGTAAGCGCGTTGGTGTTAACGACTGTAGGTCTTGCTTCGAGGAGCTTACCCCAATGTTCAGTTTTCACAATTTATTCTATAAATATACTTTAGAAGCTCTGTGTTTCAAAACGATAAAGGTCTATTGATACAGATTTTGTTATTCAAATTGAAAGGAAACATTAAAAGTGGCTCTCAATGTTTAAGTCTTTAATTGGCACAAGAATTTTCAGTACTGAATTCATTATTGGTGTTTTTCCTTGATATTTTCGATACTGGGTTAAATATATTGTTATTTATACCTAAATAAGTAGTCAAACAATCACCAGGCAGGAGTCGTGGTCCAGTAAAAACAGCCGCGACTTACCAGTTGTAGGTCGAAAGTTCGAATCCAGACAAGCACTTTATTTTGTGTAAATTATTTCATCACACTGCTCTCAAAACGCTGAACGAAAACATCCTAGAATCAATAAATATAAATTTGGATACATGTGACATCACCAATCCGCACTGGGCCCGCACTGAGCCCGCGTGGTGGATTACGGCCCACTCCCTCTCACCGAGATGAGGCCTGTGTCCCAGCAGTGGGAACATTATAAGCTGATTATGCTTATGCAAACTACCCAATAAAAATAAAGAAGTCTTAAAAGCCTTATTTTACTGCCTACTTCAAATGGTTTGTTTTTTATTATTACAAAAATAAACAAAATATCGCGTTGGTACTAAAATGATCCCTCGTAAAAAAGATAAAATGTATGACGTTTCTGTATGCGACAGACTTATTTCTCAGTCCCTTATAATAAAGGATAATTGAAGCCCTTTTAGTGTATAGGAACAACATTGATATTTTTATATAGTTATATTTTTTTTATTGGAGATAGGTTTGCTCTTGATTTTAGTCTAGGTCAGAGGTGACAGAGACAAAGTCAGTCTCTCATTTTGAAGAGATCGGGGTTGTATGCGTTCGGCAACACAGACGCAGGCAGAGAGTTCCACTCCTTTGCTGTGCGCATCACAAAAGACATTTGAAAACGCTTAGTGCGAATTGGTGGAATAGCAACTAGGTAGGGATGGTAACCTACAGTGCGTCTAGACGTCCGCTGGTAGAAGGGACCCAGCGGAATGAGGTCGTGGAGTTCTTAAGCACACTTACCGAACTACAATCTGTAGACGACCGACAAGCAGAAAACCTTGCAGCAATGAGCCAAGCTGTGAAGCTTGGCATCCACCAGTTTTACGTCGCCAATGAGCCTCTTAGCTCTGCGTTCCACCGAGTCAAGCGCGGCAAGTTGGTATTTAGCTGAACCATCCTAAAGGTGGCCGCAATACTCCATGCAGGATCGGACTTACGCTTTGTAAAGGGTTAAAAGCTGTTCAGGCGTAAAGTATCGGTTCACTCTATTTAGGATGCCCAGTTTCTTGTAATAATAATTCAAAAATATACTGACAACAATAAACTAAGTATCTGACTTTTATTTATGAACATAACATAACATAACATCACGCCTTGTCTCCCCGAAGGGTTAGGCAGGGACGGGGGGGGCAGGGGGTTTGGGGTGGGGGGCAGGGTTTATTTATGAAATATCTTTATGAACGGCCTATTCGATATACCAATAGGAAAAACAAAACTACCTACTAAAACTTAGGGTTATAGCTTGGTTCGTCGCAATACCGGTTCAGTTGATACTAGTTTTGTTTTATATCAAATCGGAAACATGTTTGAACCTACCATATTACTATAAATTCTTTATGAGTTTTTCATAGCATAATACATATTTCGTACACAGTAGTAGCTCTATAGATTGGGGAATATTTCGCAATTCATGTAATAATAATACTTATGTTTATGAAATTGTTCATAGTTTCCACATAAACTTCCTCATCTTGGCTGACAATGGCATGCTTGTCATGGCAATCGGTAGCAGGCAAGATGCAGTGCACAGCTGATGATGATTGAATTTTTTTCAAAACAATATGTTACAGCTAATTTTGATTCATAACCAAGGAGCGTAACATGCGAAACGCGTGAGTTTATGTATCTAAAAAAACTGAAAATACGTCTATTTCCGGTAAACATGGCGCAAAGAAAGAACACAAACACAAAATAGAACAAGTTTGGGCAAAACATCTGTCACATCCGCACAAAACGGCCATCGCTCAGCATAATGCTGCGACCCTATTCGAGACAGAGCCCCATCATTGGTTTTCAGTGACAGCCGGCGTTGACGCGATGACGTCAATCGTATCTCTGTATTAAAAACTACCTATATATATATGCAATTTATCACCTACTTTTGCCAACAGTAAATCATTAAACAGCATGTTCAAATCGTAAATCAACTTTTTACGTGCAAAGGACCATGTGTCCCATTCCAATTGTTTTCCGATGGCGCTTGTTAGAGAGATGATTTTCCCCCATTTACCCCATTTCCCCCACCCGTGGATTCACTATCACGAGCAGTGTGTTTATTCCGGCCCCCTACTCTTTAACGAGCTCGATGCACGATACGAAAGATACCGGAGTCGCTATTCGAGTAATATTCGGTGTTTAGCGGTAGTTCCGTTAAGTTTATGTCCTTACAAGGAAAATTGTGTTCGACGAGGTTTATTTTTAGTGGGTTGGTGTTTTAATTGTTTAATTGGTATGGTTTTATTAACAGTTTTGTATTAATTGTAACTTAATTATTCGTAACGTATTATATCAGGTGAATAGTTTCACACTGATTTCTCACTTTCAGTCGTCAGTAATTTGACTTTCGAAAGAACAGGACAAAGCGTTGTGTAACTTTACAGACGCTATACAACGTTTATGAGTAAGGAAGTAAGACTATTGATAATTTTACTGGCTAAGAGATGTTGCCAATGCCTTTTTTACCTTGGTTTACTTTTTCATTCTTTGTAGATTATTTTTAGAGAGTTCTGTTTTCATTTTTTTTTTATAAAGTTTTGTTTAATATTTTATAAAATCTAACTTCTTAGATCCATTTGTGAAGCTTTGTGAATCATCCTAAAAATGCATTCCTTATTTATAATTTATCAAATAATGTCAATTCAAAACAGAATGCTAGTAATTCTAATATTAATGTAATGACGGTAAGTATGTCTAAGCTGCCTGCGTTTGGATGTTTATCCTTCAAAACAGATATTTCTACTAGAACCACATTATGGGTAACTTTACCCATGCCGACCGAAATTCTAAAAGCATGTGTAAATACGTCAGTTACACCTGAAACGCCACATAAGCTTAATTCAATATTGATGTGGGTTTGAAGAGCACGTGTTACACGCGTGTGCACGTGTATTTGTATTTGTGTGTGTGTATCTCCGTAAATTACAGTCACCTGGGTGTCGTCCCCAAGGAAATTAATGTTTTGTTTATCTCAATAAAACTTTATTGCGAACACGACAATCTATTAAACAATAAAAAATGTGTGTCAACCTTTTTTGGATGTCACCTTATTGCTCGTTTGTGATTTTGAACTGTAGGTGACCGTAGGTGTGTTTTATTGTTGTTTTATAAACAATTTAAATAAACCATTAAAATGGTATTCAACAAAGGGGAAGTAAGTTTTAAAGGTGTATCTGAAACCAACTAGTGTTTATAATAGTCTGACACAATTTATTTCAAACGGAAAATTCTACACAAGAATAGCACCTTTACATTTTGTCAATAACTGAAGACGTATATAAAAATATTGATGAAAAATTATCCTTATAGGAAAGCTCATTACCGCTTAACCCGAGCTGGGAATTGAATCCTGCACTTATCTTTTGGCAGCCGCATTTGCGTTCCACCAGGCAGCAAAGATAGGCCGTAAATGTTTATTGTCCAAGTAATTGTAACAATTCTAAACTTTGACCATTAAAATATTATTACGGATGTGGTGTAAAGTAATAAAGAGTTTAGTTTATATAAGTAATTAAAGTTTTAATTGAACTGTACGCCTATTCGCAACATTAAAATACCTTCGGTTTTAAGTTTATGTTAGTATTGTAGCATTTAAGTAAAGCGTGGGTATACCTCATTAACTAGGAAAAATAGAAGAGTATAGATTCCCTATTTTTTACCAACTTTCTTTTTTACTAACTCTGCGTACATATTCCTAACGTGTACGTCTTTCTTACATCGTTAATTTAAAAGAGTTTCCATGGAGTTTCTTGCCCGTTCTTCTCCATAGGTACCTAGTACGCTTTGGAATGAGCAACTAGCTTCATATTTTTGACTGACCGACTCCTTGACAGTTGAAAAGTGCCTGTAAATGGTTTAATTTAAGCTTATGTTTATAGTTCTTGTACATAGTTTAGTTTTCTGTTTATCCATATTATGTGGTTATTTAGCGTAACATAATCAGCCTATAATGTTCCCATTGCTGGGACACAGGTCTCTCTCAATGAAAGGGAGTGGGCTGTAATCTACCACGCGGGCCCAGTGCGGGTGGGTAGATGTCTCATGTCTTCGAATGTTTGGTTCTAGGACATGCAGGTTTCCTCACGATGTTTTCCTTCACCGTTTTGAGAGCAGCGGTGATGAAATTATTTACACAAAATAAAGCGCCTGCCTGGTTTCGAGCCCACGACCTGCAACTCGTAAGTCGGGGCCATTACCACTGAGCCACCACTGCTCTATTTATTTATTTTCTTTTTATTGTACACCCTAGAGATGATGTTGTAGAGATACTTTATTTTTTATTTTGACCATTTTTTTTTTGCCACCTGCAGCAACAATCCATGATATTATATTAAACTATTTTATTATATTCTAACATGATACATAACGAACATTTAATAGAAGTCAGTTATCATTGTGAAATTATTTTTTTTAAATAAATTCTCGTAGCCGTCGTAGCCATCGCTACGAGTGGCGTAGCACTTTGGCTACGACAAGTTATTCCGTCCGTGAAAGGGGTATCTATGTAAAAAGAAACAATTCTTATAAAAGTGGTACATATAAATACCTTTCCTTAGAAAAGGGAAAACAGAGATATAAATTTTTACTTAATGTTTTTGCATATTATTTGTTTAAATTAAATTAATGCTATTTATTTAAGTTCCTTTTCTGCGGAATTTTATAAGCACTGATAATCAAATATGTGTTTTCATAGGATCTTTGGCTTACAGAGACAGAATATTACCTACTCATGAATATCAAAAAAAAAAAGTGCTGTGGTAAGCTAATGACGAAAATCATTATTTTAAGCTCTACCTTAAAAATAGATGTATTGGATATTTATCTCAACTTAGTACATAAATGCTTAGCTGTAGAATGTAGAGGAGTAACGAACGGCGAAGCTGCACTAACAATGTTCTCTAAGAAGGTAACAACTCCATTACTAAGAGATTATTTACTTTGTTGAATCACAACACTGTATTTCCACAGTTTATTTCGTAAGCTCTTCGCCAATCTACTCCTAAAGTGTTTGTGGGATTAATTAGTGGATTTACTGCAAATACATTAAAACATCTTTGAGAACATAGATACCTACTCTCCCTCGGGTTCTGAAAACATTCAATTTATTCTGTTGTTCGTCATAAGCCTAGCCTTTTTCCAACTATGTTGTATGGGTCGGCTCCCAGTCTAACGGATGCAGTTGAATACTAGTATTTTACATGGAGCGACTGCCTATCTGACCTTCAATCTATTCTATTTTTGTACTGTCAACAACCATGAGTGGTTGTTGTCATTTTAGTCAAACAATCAAAGATTTGACAGACAATTTACTGATCTGAATGGCATTTCCTGTAATTTTAAGAACGTTCAAAATGTAGTCGCAATCTCATCTCAGCGACAATCGAATGTCAAAAACTTGTCAAAAATGTAGGAAAATTATAGGTATTTTTGACACATTGAGACTGAAATCAGACAGTGAACGTTCTTAAAATTACGGGAATTGCCCCTCTGATCTCAGTCTCAATATGTCAAAAATACCTATAATTTGAAATGAGATTGCGACTACATTTTGAACGTTTTTAATAAAGGGAATTGGGCTTCAGGTTTTCAGACACCGGATTATTTTGGTTATGTTTAGAAAATTGCAAATATATTTTTCATACAACACATAATGCATGGTGGTAAACACGGGTCAGCTAAATACATTAATTGTACATACTGCAATGGATTTTCGAGAAGTAAATACGAGTATTTTTATCACGGTAAATAAGGCTTAAGGAGAATGCTGAATCTTCTTGACCCACTTCACTACACTCACTGAGGAATAAAATGAGCAGGTACTTTTAAAGGTCAACCTATTTATAAAACAATTTTGTAAAGTGAAAGAAAACAGTATTTCAGAAAAATATCTGCATTTTTACCCGACTGCGGCGAAGCCAAAAAAGGAAGGTTATGTGTTTGACCTATATGTATGTATGTCCGACCCTATGTTCCCTCATATCTATTAAACGGCTGAACCGATTTTGATGAATGATGTCGTTAGATTCGTCTTTATTGCAAGTGTCACTAGATATATTCAAATTATAAAAAATCAAAATCGCGGATTTATGGCGCCAAAATGTATGTTTAAAAAAAATTCCCCAACCTATTGAATCGGATATCAAAATGAAGGGTTTTTAAAGGTGATTACAAAAATATATACCCATTCATATTATATGTTTAAATGTAATTTGGAATGAGAAATGATAAAAAACAATCCCGAACTTTTGGAGTGAGCGAGTAAGAGGCCGTTATCACCCGATTATAAGTGGGTATTGTATTTACGACCGTTACTGAAAGCGTTACTTAATACAGTGAGAGAAAAATTATCCTAACTAAAAAGTGTAAAATAAAATAAGTAAATTTAGAAATCAAAAACCCCACTGCGTAAAAAGTGAACTTCAAAAAAGTTGGAAACAAGATGACCTATTTTGTCTCCAAACAATCTCATGCAGCCGGAGGCATCTTCTTAGTTTTAACAATAAAGGCCTATTGCCTCCGACTGCATGACATTTTTGGAGACAAAATAGGTCATCTTGTTTCCAACTTTTTTTAAAGTGAACTTTTTACGCAGTCGGGTTTTTAATTTTTTTTTACTTTTAACATTAAAGCACGACATTATTTATGTTTGTGTGAAATGAAACATACAACATGACAACGTTAGTAACTTGGGGCAGAAAGGGTGTAGCGCTCGTTAAAATAAACTTTATCACCTGTGCTTACAGTAATATTGTGATTAAGGTTGCCACCCGTGCTCTAAAATAGACTACCTCTTTTTCGTGTAGGTTTACTTTATAATCTATGACACCAATAAAGTATGCTAAAATACTCTATTTACGTCGACTCTGATGAAAATAACAAAGCTTCCCTAAACTTAATTAAAAACGAGCTGATCATATACTGTAATTTAAAGGTTGATTGCAAAGAGGCTGTAACTATCTTCAAGAAAGATATTTGTTGACTGTTGCGAAAAGTAACAAAAAGTATATATTTAAAAGATAAATAAGTAAAAAATAATAATAAGTACCTACTCTTTTTTATGATGTGTAGGTACTTTATTTTTCTTCTATCGAAATGAAAAAATACTGTATTCGTCTCAAAAAAAGGTGGCAACCCTAATTTTGATCTACCTGTTGTGCCTTTATTGCTGGCTTTCTTTGTTTCAGTGTTTTATTAGAAGATAAATTCGTTTTTAATGTACACTCACTTAATTGTGTTTTGAATATACTACCTTCAAATTGTGAACTCTTTTTACTTAATTTAAACCAAGTTTGTTAAAAGATTAACTTGATTTTGCAAAAGTACGAAGTCATATAAAACTTCTTATATGGTCTACTTACTATGAACCATTGGCAAAATGTATGCTTGGACGTGGAGTTGTGCACACCAGCCCATTATACAATTTAATAACATAACATCACGCCTTGTTTCCCCAAACGGTTGGGCTGAGGTGTACTTATATAGTACACCCACATTTTGCCAGTTATATTTAAGTCACATGTAATGGGGCGAGCCTATTGCCATCAATCGGGCACAAATCCAGACTCCGGGCTGCTAATGAGAATTTCCAGATAGAAAAATCCAATAACACTTGGCCCGACCTATGAATCGAACCCAGGACCTCATGCTCAGCAGTAGCGCTTGCGACCACTAGACCGACAAGGCAGTTGAGACAATACATGAAACGTCCTACTATGAAATAAAAGAATACTGAAAATCTCTTTTTAAAATCGGTTCAACGATTTGACCTAGCTGTTAAGGAGCATTATTCAACTACACGTAAAAAGTTAATTAAATACTCAACATATGAACACTTTTATAACTGAACTAGCAGCGCCCCACGGTTTCACCTGCATAAGTCTCGATCCCGTAGGGATTACGGGATAAAAAATATTTTATATGTTAATCCTGGTAATAAACTATCTGTGTGTCAAATTTCATTCAAATCCGTTCAGTAGTTTTTGCGTGAAAGAGTAACAAACATCCATCGATCCATCCATCCATCCTCACAAACTTTCGTATTTATAATGTTAGTAGGATGAACAGTAGATAAACGAAAGTTAGAACCCACAACCTACGTCACTTGTAGCGCATAACATAATATTCATCCATTCAGCTCGTAAGCAACGTTATGTTTGTACCATCTTATCTGTGCAACATCTCTCAATACTGTAGGGTACACTACCCCAGGTCGACTACCCCAGGTCGTGAACCCTTAGCGCACCGGGACCGCTTTACGTATGCAATTAACATTTTGACATCATCATTCTAGGGTTATCGCCCTGCTAAGCATACACTCAGGATTTCTTTAAATTTTAACCCGTCATACGCCGTCTTAACTTTGTGTTACACGGTATAATTTTGGCAGTGAGTTTTAAAGGGTTATAATTTTTGCCGCTGGTTTAATTTTTTTAAGTTGAAACCTTAACAGGAGTAGTATATTATACGTTAAAAAATTCGAAATTTAATTATGGTGTTGCTATCATTTTCAACTTCCATTGATTAATGGAAGTTGAAAATTGGTTGGTTGGAGATGGGATGATTGGTTGGTTTGGTTTAGTTGGTTGTTTTAAATGTTGTTGTTATTTTGTTGTAATGATGACTTTTTTTATCCATTGATAAACAGAAAATTTGATTTGTTTATAATGAAACATTGACGGACACGTGAGTCAAGTGATCAAAGTAAAAGAGTTCAACACGATACGATGAAAACTCAAACACAAAGCACAGTTACAAAAAAAAATGTCGTTGAACTACCTACATCTAACAAGCAACATAATACACAATTCACATCAATTTACTGTTACAATAAAGCTTCTCACTACAAAACAATGACCCATTCAAATTCTAGATATTACTAAACGGCATGCAACATTTTAATTACCTCCCCGCTCAACCATATTAGTGACCATTCGTCGGGCGGTTAGCAAGCTATTACTTTGTAAAGAGGTCCTCACAGTGTTGCCCACTTAAAAAAGGATCCAGGATTATTATAAGCCTTTACGATAATGTTAAAGGTTACAGAATAAGTTAAATAGCGTGTTTTTCAGGTGAACGATAATTTTGTTGAGGATTAACAAATTCAGTGAACGCTATTTATTTTAACAAGTCTGTTCTTATGGAGTATGCTTTTGCTAAATGGAATTAATTAAACACGTACCTATTTTATTTATTGTTATCTTTATTGGAGTAGTTAGAAATAAATAAAAATAACTAATACGTAACACATCTATCGCATTTCTTTTAAAACAATAAGGTTTGTTTTGTTAGATATTTAATCCGTTAATTTATAACAACTTCTAAGTCTTAGAATTCAGACGTAAGAAGATACCTTAGCGAAACTGATCTCAAAATTGAATAGAATTCACAATAACTATTTAACCAATTACAAAATGTTCCAGATACCTAAAATACATTTCAATAATGAAATTAATACGTACTAAATCAAATATTCATTGTAAATATTTTGTTCATAACATTAAAACAAGAATCATTAATTCAAAGTTTCTTTAATACCTCTCATTAATAACGCTTTATTAAATAAACACGAGAATGGAGTTATTATTTGGAAACCTTAAAATTCCATTTTCACCTTTCTTCCAATCATTATTATAAATGGCGTTTTTATTCTTTTTACAGAGTAATTAGGGAATTGTAGACTATTATTCTCATTGGTAGCAAGTTTCTTAATGCACGTTGCATAGTCGAATACTGGATGTTGTTCTTCCTCAATGTAACATTTAATAATCATTAAGAATTACTTATAAAAGAATCAGTAATCGCATAACGTTATTACCTACATCATGAGGTCTCCATGCAAAGTTATGAGAACTACGCTTCATATTCCGGTAAACAATAACGGTCTGTAACATAAACTAAATTCAAAAACGAAGCTCAGTTTCCAGGTCCTCAGTAATGAAAAGCAACATTGTTTTGATTGTCTATACCTTCATATAATTGTGTTGCCACGGAGGACAGTGCAATATCTGCGTCGAGCACCTGAGCTCAAAGCGCTTTCAGCTAGGTTTGCATAAGAAATTAACATCTTCATCTACTCCAGTACCCTTGCTTTATACAGCTAAACTAAGCGCGGTTTTATATAAACTGGCATTATGTCACCCGATTATGGCGTATTTAATATCGTTTTAAGGGAATGCTCAAACTTAATTGGATTAATATATCAAAGGTTGTTCCTGTCATGTTAGTAAGCCTCTACTGATATTAATTTCAATCTGTTTCATATTGCAAGCTACAAAGTATGCCGGTTTAGGGAAATGGCTACTTTAAGTTATCGTTGTGATTAAGTAAAACTAATGGATTAAGTTGAGAGTACTCGTATATCTACTGGTGGAAATTAAACTCTTCATCATGTGAGAAGTTTCATATTTGAATATTATGTACCTACTGCAGCGTAATTCTGCATGTCGAAACTTTTTGGTTCTCTTATGTCAACCTTTTTTCTGTTCATCTTGATACTGGTCGATATTTTTTTATACTTTTTTATTTCGTGATTTGAATTATTTTTCTGACAGATGAGTTCTTCATTTTTTTCTGTGTGCAGCGTCAGTTGCGAAAAGTTGATGTGTTGATATGGATCTAGTAATGTGAAAAATTTACGTATTTATTTATTTAACACCAGAGTTGGATTTCTAAAAAGTTCTCGTTCAATTTAATAAAAAAAGCAAAAAAAAAAAAAAAAAAAAGCAAGGTTTCACCACGCGTCCCGTCTACTTACGGTACGTAATCCTTTTAGTGGTTGCCGTAGGAAAATTATAGTCTTTTTTCCTGTTCTAATGCCCGTTATTGTTTGTCATAGGATTGTTTTGCAAGCTTGAATCCCATAATTCCATCGTTAAGAACGGAAAGTTTTTGATTTAATTAACCTGGTACTTATCTTTTAATCTTTTTCCTCTATCCAAAGTTTAGTCTGATCTCTCTGGTCTAACCCTAATTCATTTGTCTTAGGATAAATCAGGTTAGAACAGGCCGTCTTTCGGCCTCCAGGTTTGGGTCCAAAAAAACGCTTGTGGTTGTCGGTTACCTCGAACCATTTGGCCACAACCAACCGCGAAGGCCACACCACCGCGTTTACCTCACTAACTGCAGCGCCAGCGGCCGCGTCACCTCTGCAGACGTAATTTCGACGGCGGACTTCAACTTGCGAGTTTTTCAAGGATTTATTCTTTTTCTGTACTCTAGCGAAGTGATGTAGTTAGATATACCTTCACTGCAAACTTATTATTCAAAGACAATTTTATTTTAAATTTACGTCACCGTATTATACCGTAAATCACGTGAGTGAAGCCTAAATAAGCGATTGGAATCGTTTAGATAGGACGTTAACGATATTAGTGTACTTTACCCAGACAGACCTAAGTTTTCTCGTTTTTTTCCTAGTAACTTTTTCATACTTAGGTTATTCCTTTTTTTTATTTTTTATATTAAATTGATGTGTATTTTTCTATTTTGATTTAAGCCAAAAATTGTACGTGAACTAAAGTGGTGAAAAGTGTGTTTTCTTTTTTATTTTCGCTACACTACGTAGAATAATTTACTTTGGTAAGTGCCGCAATATTTGCGAGTGACCAAAAAACTTTCACAACATTTCACGAAAATGTTTTCCATAAACTGAATTAAATATCAACACGAGGATAAAATTCTCGTCTAAATAAAAATACGAATAGTAGTACGGATGATATGATCACGCGCGCGACTTTATTGGATTACCAAACGCGAGATCACCTGACATTTCAATTATACGCACACGAGCCGCTAGGAAGTACAGTCAGTCGCCAGCATAAATACCTTACACTTACGCAAAATTTATTTTTCTCTTGAAAAAACGATATCTTTGAGAAAATACCAATTTCACAAGGGTTCGAAAATACTATGTTCATCATCATTATTCGCTTACCCTTATCCTAATTTATTTGGGGTCGGCCCAACATGTTTTCATTTTCCATACTTCTCTATAGTTGTCCATTTCGGTAGTCATCCCCTTTCTAGCCATATCAACTTTCACAGTCCGTAATGTTCATATCTCCATAAAACTTCTAAAATCGCTTTTGAATCATGTAACACTGCGGGCACGAAACCAGTGGCGAGGAGCGGCGGCCGAGCCGGAGCGGTGGCGGCGTAACAATTTTGTACCGTCGCAATCGCCCAGCTCGGTCACCGCTCCTCGCCGCTGGATTTGTGCCCGCAGCCTAAGTGTAACGTATTTATGCTGGTGACTGTATATGGACGATTATATTACAGTTATCCGCCTGTAAGAGGGCTTATTTACATGTTTGTGTGGGGCGGGCATTATAAGATGCCTATAATGATAACGGCTCAGTCGAATGAGAAATGGATTTTGTTGCGTACCGGAGTTTTGTCTCTTGTTGCTCATAGTTTTAATTTTCATTTTTGTATGAGGGTTTATTTGATATTAAATTAACCGAATACAATTTGTTCCGTAACGATAGAAGCCGATGGTCTAACGTTCCATCGCATTGCACCCGGCACACAGAAAGGAACAGGCATCACCTAGTTTGCAAATAAATACTTTACGGACAACTTCTGACAGTGTATATTTACAAAATAGGTGTAAAATTACCTAAAGTAGGTAGGTATATCCAGCAGCCTAGCCTACCAAAATTTTACTACAGTAATGGTGCAACGGCTTTCTCTTACCAGCTTCTCTAAGACGTATAATAATCAGCATCCCCATAAAGGAGACCTCACAGTACTTACTAAGAAATGATTAGGTACGACGGTAGATTCCGTCATAATGACCACGTTTCATGGGTGAAACATGGTTAATAAGGGATACCAGAGTTAGAAGGATGGGTTGCTACCCAGCATGTTGTAATGGTTGTTAGACGAAATACACACCGTTAGGTACTGTTGCTATGGTGCTTACACTATATCAACAGTAAGTCTTATGAATAAAAAAGCTTTTTTTACAACAAAAAAAAAACCGACTTCCAAAAAAGACCAAAGTGAAAAATAACTTTAATTTCGGAAGTCGGTGTCTTCTTCTTTCTTTAATAAGAAATTCATGTCGGTGTAAATAAACGTAGGCACGTGTAAACTGGTGACTTTTCGTTTATGCAAAACAATTCACGATATTTGTTATATCATATAAATATTATTTTTTGTCGCGCCAAACGAAGAGAATTGTCAGTGTTTCATGAAATACTGTATTGTTTTACGTAACTGTCATTTGTTTTGTTTGCTGAAAATTATTGCAGCTGTAAAACATTTGAATTGACTTATTTATGAATGGTAAATAGGTGCCTACCAGTATTCTATAGTATTCTATACATAACTTTGTTTTTACAAGCCTTCTGAAATCCTTCCTCTACCCTATAGTGCTGCTACTGACTAAATACCAGTATTTTATACTGAACACCTATTTAACGAGCGATCTTGTTTTGTAAATTAATTATAGTTAACTAAACCATGCATGAGCGCGGTATAAGGCCGACCCACGTGGTCCATCCAGATAAATTACTATTTCCTAACGTTTGTCTAAACTACAAGTCCTTCCATTACAGCAATCAAAAGAAGGAAAGAAAAATACGTTTATTTGTCACAGAAACACGTGCATACAAAAAGATAAGAATAATACATACATACATACATAAAACTTACGCCTTCTTCCCATGGTAGGCAGAAACAACAGAACGCCATCATCACCTCCTACATCAGATCCTTACATACTCGATAAGAATAATCATAAAAAAAAACAAAATAGATCTACATTATAATCACGAGCTCTAAACAGAAATAGTCGGCAGCTGCACGTCGTGACTGTGATAAGAAGGCTTCCACTCAGCATGATGATCAACAAGAATGCCTGTAATATGGGGTTACACTAATAGGAATACTTATTACAATGGATTATGTCGTAAGTTGTAACAGCCCTCCGACACTTGTCCGGGCGTAGTTAATAAGTTATCCTCAATACCGATAGTTGACTTAGACGGTTTGTTCAAGAAATCAAGCGGGTTCCACGAAATACGTCGTATATTTATTTATGATTAACTAGGAAGGACTTCGAGACAAGCCCCTATCTAGTTAGTGAGTTAGTGTGGAGTGGAACTTGCAGGTCTGTCGACGTCGGCTCCTAAGGGAACTTCTACCAACTTTTCCCGCTGACGCGACTGAACCGCGCATTATTACAGGCACAACCACGCTGGCACACTTTATAAATTCTTGCGTCAAACTGTCAAGAAAGTTATTTTTCGTAGACAAAGGCACGTGCAAGTATTTATAATTCAGGCTTCAAGTGCGTGCATATTTTAAAGTTTTCGTTATTGAAAAGGAACGGAAAGGCAGTTTCTACACTTCGTTTCTAACAAAGGCTGGTATTTATGTAGGTACTTAGGGATATTGATGAAGATCTAGGTACTGCTTATTGAAGATGGGCATTATTTTGTGTAGATATGTAGATTTCAGCCACGTATAACAAATTGTTTGGCAATCCCAACACAACCAGCGACTTGTAATTGATTTCCCTGCTCTTATATTTTTTTATTCTTTGTTATCAAAAGGGGTTTTTAATCCACACGGATATGCCAACCCCATCGTACCTTATTAATAATTTAACTATAAATGAAGTAAGTACATACTATGTAACAGAAATAGAATCATTAACTAGGCATCTTCACAAGGCCACACAACCTATTTGCAATCGCCGATCTAGGGTTTACTAAAATGTTTTGAATTAGCCCAACGTCCATCATCTGCCTAGCCTTTTCCCAACTATGTTGGGGTCGGCTTCCAGTCTAACCGGATGCAGCTGAATACCAGTATTTTACATGGAGCGACTGCCTATCTAACCTCCACCACCCAGTAACTAGGTAATACGATACCCCTTGGTAAGACTGGTTGTCAAACTTTCGGGCTTCTGACGACCCGTAACGACTGTCAAAGATCCACGAATGACAGCCGGGAACAACGGCTTAACGTGCTTTGTGCACGGAGGAGTTTCGGTATGTAAAGATGGTCACCCATCCACGTACCAACCCCAGCAAGCGTAGCTTAACCTGATAGATCGACCGGTGCGGCTGTTATTACTTAGCCACGAGCTCCTGAAATAGTCAAACAAAAAATAGCCCAAAATTTGAATTCTCTGATCAATGATTCCCTTTCATTCTTGCTCTTAACACATTCCATCAACAAATGTTGCACATCTTCAATTTTGTTGCTTATTTCACAATTAGGTGACCAATTAGGTGACCTTTCGCATTAGGAAAGCAAAGTTTGCCGATGCATAGTGCCCAGAACACCGTCTTAGTGCTAACTTAATTTAACTTCTACTTAAACTTGTATCCTCAAACCATTCTCTGCTTTTGAAACTGAAAAATCACTTCAAGACAAAATATCCCTTTACCGTAAACGACACAGCATTATAACTTTGTTTATATAGTTCTCCAATTTAAAAGCAACAAGAAAAGTCGAATCAACATCGGAAAACCCAGCGATGTGCGTCGAACGTGCTCGCCGATTAAAACGAAAACATTTTCTGTACGTAGGCTTGTGCAAACCACGCCACGCGACATTCAGAGATGAAGTTGGTTACACTAGTCGAATGGAATATTCGTCGGGAACGGGTAGCTTTTTTCCTTTTTTAAGTTGGCAACATTTTTTTATATTGATATCCTGCTACTATCTGTCATATGGAGTATCGATCGAATTGAAATAGAAAAGTATTATTGTTTTATTCAATCTCAATTTGTCATGCATTGAGACGGGTCAGTATGGAAAAATTTGAAACTATCAGAAGTGAATTTTCATAGAGATTGTGACATTTATGATGCAAGTTGTAGGATATAAACTTATCTGACACAAAGGAGCAATATTTAAGTAATAATGCTACGATAACCACGCCTGAACTGCTATTTCTTGCAAGCTGTTTCATGAAAATACATTTATATTAATAACCAACTGGTGGCTACTGCTATACGTCCTAGAATCATAGCTTCGTATTTATAACGCACGGGGGAGCCACTGCCTCCTTAGTCGCGTTTTGTGACTCTCAAGGGTAGATTGTTTATTCAATATTGAACCCATATGGCAGTTTATTTTTTTTTACGTACTGCATGGAACCTATTCATTTTAAACTAAGTACACAATGTTACATTTTGTGTCACTGTCGATTTGTAAAGATAAAATTACTTTTTACACTCGACTCAATTCTCGCATTAGTGAAAAATCAATGCGAACCATTAGTAGGTAGAGGTAGATGATTTGAAACTCATTTCGTACCATAGGTTGTGTGTGTGTGTGTGGATTCAAAGTAAACACTAAGTATCTGTATGTAGTTAGGTTATGTTAGACGCGACGACGACGCGACGTAGGTAACTAAACTCGTAGCGCTACTACTGGTTTCATGCATTTTGCGAATGTTAGGTTATTACTGGCTATTTTTTTAATTTTAATTGTAAGTTGTTGACATAGTATAAAGAGAGGAAGTACGTTATCTTCATACAAACGCACCGCGCGCGGCTTGTATGTGTGCGCCAAAGTATCTATGCGTCGCCGCACGCACACTTAAACAAATCTCGGCCCGTTTCGCAGCGCGCCAGCCGGGGCTAACATCGCACGAGGTTCGCGCGTCACGGCTTTTCGGCACCGCTAAATGAATGAAAAATGTGTGATAATCGCAGGAGAACGTATTGCTGTGTGTTTGGGTGTCTTAATAATTCATCGATCCCAGAATTGTCTCTGTTCAAATTACCCATTGAACAGGAAAGAAGTCACTTTATCTAGCATATCATTTTTACTTGATGATGAGATACCTACTTACTTATTTTTTGTTGTATTAGTTTTCTATCAGACAGAGGAAGTAGGTAGGCCTACATTCCCACTAGAATGTACTAGGTACTTTTGATCTGTCAATTGATTTGCCGCTATTGCTTCGTATATGTTTAGTCATGCCGATTTCTCAGTACCTATTGTAGGTATAGTAACTAAGTACCTACTTACAGTTATAAAATCGTACTAAAATAATAAGTAATTGACTAATTGTGAATCAGATAAATAGAGCAAAGTTCGAATCACCTAGCGTTTACTCGTGCTCATCACCGCCCCGCGTCGCCCGTCTGCTGGCCCGTCGCTCTTTCTTTCATCGTGAAAGGTTTCATCATCGTTTAGGTACCCAGACAATACAAGTAAAAAATACAACTTCCCGACCCTTGCCAATTTCTTGGCACTGAATTAAAATTTAACTAAAAGTGACAACCCTGAGACAGTAGGCAATTATATCGCGGATTGTGATGGAGATAGCCTACTTCCTCTCTTTATACTATGTTGTTGATGAATAATACTTTGTAAGTTAAACCACCCGTCCAAGGGATTAAAATGATCAAAATGTAACGGTGTATTTTAGGTTCCTACTACAAACTTTTAGAGAGTTTAAAAAAACCTCCAACTTATCTTTACTTTTCAAATAGATACCTATCTCCATGACACTGGGAGGACATCATAAATTGGAACAGCAAACTCAAATTCCCGTCAGGGTATTTATGTTCCGTGCTCAAGTTGCTTCAGCTTGTCTATTAAACTAGACCAAACTGTTTGTATGATTCAAACTTACTCAGACGAGGAAGCAAATGTACCAGGCAGTTAGGAGATTCGGGAGGTGTAAGTAAATGTATTCGTAGGGTAAGTCGCTTGCGGTCAGCGCTTGGTCTTACCGCCCGTCAGGCCATCCGTTTGCGAGATACGCCTGGTTAGCGACCGCCAAACGGATTAAGTTGGCGACTTTGGCTTTCGCTAGCTTAGCACTACATCCTCGTAGTGTCTCGCAAATGTCTCTGGGAAAGTTTTAAGTGATTAGCTTCAGTTGATAAATGTGGCGCCTACTTTATGCATTGAAGATTAGATATCTCGAATGTTACATTAATGCAGCTATATTCTTCGTCAAACACAGACTGCTCTATGTTTGCAGTCAGGTCAGTAATATTGCCTTCCAGCACATTCCAGGTACTTCTTTTTCTTTGATGTTAGAATAGTTTTTCCAAGGATAGACTACTTTATAAGAATATTTTCCGTTCAAATAAACGTCGAGTGTCAAAAGAGGAGAAAAATGTAACTAAAGACGCTGCTTCATTTGTGCCGACCACGGACACAAGGACGCGCATACCGCAGCGCAAATTATAATTATTTTCTTTTATTGTTTATGGAACCAGCTTGTCTTTTATGTTTAGTTGCCAACATATATTAGTATTCAGACGTCGCACGCAATACGCACATATCTTCATTACAGAAACAATGGAGGAGGTCGGCTCATGCCGCGTTATTTCCACAAAATGAATATACAACAGGCCATATTATTCGCACTAAAGAGTTTATTTAATACATAACTAGATTGTATTATTAATGGCTGTTTAATGCTGTTCGCTTTGTTGGACGAAGCCTTAGGGCGGTTCGAGCGTAATTGGGCGGGGCCTCTAAAGGTTTATGCGGCTTCCAAAATTTTGAATTGAATGGCCTGCCTGTATATAATGTTGTCCTATTTCTGGTAAACACCTGTAGATTAACCGGTAATGTTCTATCTTACTAACAGCATCAGGGTGAATTACAATATTTGGTTTTCTTGAGTGAGGGAGTTATAATGAACACAGATCAAATTCAAATTGTTTAATAAATTCACTAGCATTTTGCCCGCGACTTTATCTGTGTGGATTTTGTGCCTTCCTCTAAAAAAACTCTCCACTATTAATACTCTCTCCACCCCCTTTAAAAGGTTTTTTTCGAAAAGTAGGTAATGCTTACAATCTTCATAATTTATTTAGATAAATAATATAGGTAGGTATTCGGGGAAAATTTAAAGGAATAAGATTTTTCAAATAAACTGTGTCCTCCTTTTTCATCACGATACCTAGGGCTTGTTTTTTTTTTAAAAAGTGTTTGGTAGTTTCGAGTTAATTGAAGCAAGCAGTAAAATCCATCCCTTACATTTTATTACTCTTTTAAAACTTAACTCCTGTTGGGGTGGTTAGGAGTTAATTTTTGACTAAGCCTGTCTTCTATTTTTTGTTTTTAGCATTAGTACCGAGTTTCAAGTTAATCTGACAGCGCGTAAAAAAATTTCCTTACTAACTTTGTCACCTAAATCCTCCGTGAAGGGTTGTTTACAAAAACTAAAAGCGACAATCTTAATTTTTTTCTGAGGCAAATATTGCCAAGTTTCAATTAACCAAAGGAATATGTTTTTTCTTATAAACTGTAAACCTTTCCTCCCCCCCCCCAAGGGTAGAATTTTGAAAAATCGTTTCGGATTTTTCCTTAACTTGAATCAAAGATTTTTTATACCAATTTTTGAGTTAATCAAGCCAAGCCGTAAAATCCTCCTCTGTAAAATCGACTACATCTTTTGCGAAAAACCCTGATACAGGTGTAGGTGGTGGTGTGGTGTTGTTATTTATTTTTGGTTTTAAGTATAAATACAAAGTTTGACACCCTCCAATCCCTCTCGTGGGTGTAGTTTAGAAAATCCAAAAATTGCAAAGTTCATAATTTACTTAGATAAATATTCTTGCCAAGTTTCAAGTTTATTAACTTAAGGAATAAGGTTTTTCATACAAACGAAATCACCCCTTTTCTTCCCCTTGAAGGTTGAATTTCCAAAAACCCCTTCTAGCGCTCCCCTACATTATAAAAGGAAGCCGTGTCCAAAATTTCACGTTACTAGTCCTAGTAGTTTCGGCTGTGCGTTGATATGTGAGTCAGTCAGGTTCCTTATACACAACTTTTACTATGGGACCAAACGTGAAATCGTGAAAAAAATATAAGATGTTCCCTACATTTTGGCGAGTCATGCGAACATAAATGTAGGGAACAGCTGATTTTTCTTCGTGATTTCAGATTTGGTCCCATAGTAAAAATTGTTCATGAGTACAATGACCCCTTAAGAGGTAGTGCGTTATTTATGTTACACCTTGTATGTACATATATAGATTAATCACATCAATGTAATAGATTTACATTCATTTGTAGAGAAATATTGCCTTTGCCAAAATGTTTTTTAAATCTATAGTTTCATTTGTATCTTCCATGATAAATATAGGTAGTACATTTAAATAATATGGCATTCTTTTTACAAATAATTTGTATCATTTGTTTATATGTAATTATGGTGTATAATTAGGTACCTATTAACTATTCCTGATTTTAACCATTTTAATAACTTGGCATACTTTTAATCCAGGTAGGTACTTACAGTAATTTTATTCAGTTATTTTGACCGTGTAGTTCGGAAGCGCCCCGATTGGACACAAACACGAACCTCCGCCGCCTCGTCAGTGGGTCCCATTGGACCCAGAATGACAACATACGACACCCTTCATTGATTATGTAAATATTTATTACTAGCTGCGCGCCGCGGTTTCACCCACATAAGTCTCGATCCCGTGGGAATATTGGGATAAAAGTATCCTATGTCCTAACCTATGTTCATTTCATTCAAATCCGTTCAGCCGTTTTAGCGCAACAAACAAACAAACTCCCTATCGCATTTATAATATTAGTTAGGATACCCATCAAATTTTATGAATGTGCGTTATAAGAGTTGGATAAAAGCTCATAACCTCTACCATATGTATACCATATGTGTCAAAACCATGTCAAGATCCATGGATTTAGTATGTACTACCCAAAATCACTACATACAAAATGTATTTAATTATATTGACATAACGAACACTGGCACATTTATGTGGGAAAGAACCCCGAATGTCATTAATTGTAAAAAAATAAGATCTTTTTTATAGCATCTTCGTTTTTTTCTTCACGAGGATCAGACAGTATAAGTATAATTTTTTTTTTTTGTTAAAAAAGGCTGTATACCACCCCTCAAACTATTCTGTAAGAATTTTCACTTAATTGTTAAATGAAATGCTTATTATGATCAAAGTATTCTAAGCCGAAAACGTTAATTGGTACCAAAAGGACGATCACGCAATAAAGTGGGATTATATAATGAAATAGTTTAGTTTTGAGTTTAAACTTCCGCTATTTATGGGTCTATTATAATGGAACAGTTGGAGGCACGTCGTGTAAGTTTCGTCGTAAATATAGTCTCGGTGCTGTCCCCGCCGTTTTGGATGATTCCCGTCACCTGTGCTCGGGTCGTCTACTTTAAAAAAATTATATTCATAAATTCTTTTTCTTTCCTAAAATATAATTTTGATTATGGAAACAGCACGTTTATTAAAAACAAAAAGTGATTGTTTTTATTATTTACCACAAACGTGATTACCTTAGCGCTTGTCGTGCATGTCATGTTAGCCCTGTTGAACACAATGTAATTTAAAAATGATCATTAGGCTGTACGAAGATTACCTTTATCTTACAATTTTTTTTATGTACGTCAATCGATGTCATAGGTAGGCGGTAAAATAAATGGGTAAAAAGTTCAAATGTTTAATTTTAAATTGCTCTATTTTATCACAAGCAATGAAAATACTCATATAGGTGAGTAGAATTTTTGTGACTAATTTGTGTTTACGCTATAAATATTAATTTGAATCTTCTGTAAATCTGGATTAATAATGGAATATGAAGGTGAATGACTCCAATATAGTGAATAAGATTAAAATGTGAACTTTTGTGAATAATATTATAAGTAGGGTGGGTACTCTTCAACAAACGTAACCATCTTATAATCTCCTTGAAATAAAATAAAAAATTACAAGTAACCGCTTATCATAAATTCATAATGTCAAAACTGTGTTGTCATAATGTGTCTAAAAACAAAATCCCTCTGACTACGTTTTAATTAAAGTATGAAGTATTCCAAGCCTGTAATAACGAGGCTCTGTGCTCCTCTCTGTTGAATTATAGCTAGGAATATACCTAGGCTGTAGTTTAGGTTGAATAACGATTATGCCAGAGATCACGAGGCTAGTTTTTCAACCCAGGATAGTAAGCTAGTGTTAGTAAGCTAGCAAGCTAGTAACTCTGGCTTCGGTATACAGAACTAGCTTCATTTCTAGGCTAGTAAGCTAGCGCAGTTTTGCCAACCCTACCAAACTAAAAAACAGTAAATCAACCATAAAGAAATAGTAAAAAAATAATTTCAGAGCAGTAATTCAACTGTCTAGCATAAGATAAAGAATAAAAAAGTTTGAAACTCCGAGAATGCATACCTTCAGCACTTACGTTTTATAAATGTTGAGTTAAACATCAGCATCAGTAGACGGTAGGCCTTGTTAAGGTTGACGAAAAGAATCAAAAAATATCAAAAATAGTATATCTACTGTTAAATGAGTAGGGTTGCAACACTGAGCTAGCGTCTCAAGCTAGGATAGTTTAATCGGATGGGGTTTTGTTTTTTTAGCTAGTAGCACCACCACCACTGATTTTACTATCCTGGCTTGTGTTCAAGCTTCATGTGGCCGGAGAGCTACTATTCGATTGGCGACTGTGCTATGACTACGCGTTTTGTTTTTCTGACCGCAACCACGTTCTGTATTGGCTTAAAATGATTTAGCATCATGAAAACAGCACTAGCATGGGACAAGCCAGGATAGTATACCAAGGATCTAGCTTGCTCTCCGAGCTTTGGAAAACTAGCCTCGTGTATCTCGCGCATTAGGCTGGATATGCGGCGCCTAGCTAGTGGTACAGACTACGGCAGTTTCGTGGCTTGAGCTCGGAGGCTTTTTTTTTTTTTTTTTGTGGATGGGAAATCATCAAATGACTTCTCCCGCTCTGGGCGGAGCGGGAGGGCGTGTCAGACTTTTACTGACTAAAACCCACCCGTGTTCCTTCTGTTGCCTGTGCCGGGGCCACGGTAACTCTTTCGAACATCCCGCAACCCTAGCTGGCATCGGCCCTAGCGGACCCCGTCAATAGTGCTGACATCTCTTTGAGGCGCGCGTGGAACACGACGCGCCGTCGACTCGGGCCTGGTCCTTACCGGACGGCGAGCTACCCATTGCTCGCCGTCCGCAAGCCCGCGCCTACGGTGGCCGGGAATCGGCTGCCGATTCCCGACGCCCAGGGCGTCTCCTGCGGCGACTAGGGGCGTGAGGGTGCAAAGCTTGCCTCTCCCTCACGCGTCCCGCCTCCTCCTTCACGAGCATTACTGCTTCGCAGAAGGAGGTAATGGCTTCCCATGCACAGCTCGGAGGCTTGAGAAACTATTTTTATATTACAATCCATTGTGGTATTTCAAAGACATATGGAAATTTTTAGGGTTCCCCAAAAGGAAAAAACGGAACCCTTATAGGATCACTTCGTTGTCCGTCTGTCTGTTTGTCAAGATCCGTTTTCCGCACCGCATGGAGGTATCAAGTTGAAATTAATATGAAATAAGTAGGTCTACGGTCCCTTGGAGCTTAAAAAAATCAAGCTTCTAAATGAATCAACGCAATATAAGATACGGCCATTCATGCGACATAATTTTGATGCAAATAAATTAAAATCTTCCTTTGGGTACTTCCCGTTGACCTAAAATCATGAAATCTGTCAAGAAGCAAGGTCTCACAGCACAAGTAAAGAAAAAAAGTACGAAAATCGCTAATTTGTAATTTTACCAAATTAAAAAAAAAATCGATTACAGACAATTTAACTCATAGAGAGAAATTGTACTCAATTTCATGGGTCAAAATCAAAATTAAAAACTGCGGTGGTGTAGGTGTAAACAGCGTCATATTTATAAAATCAATCGCTGAGTCTAACGATTCCCGGTGGGCTATAGATAATCTGCAAAGGCAAGCTGAGTTGCTGGCAATAGGTAACTTTAAAGTACCTTTCTGAATTAATTAAATTAACCTTTTCCTAAAACATTACAAACGAAAAACGCACCGCAAAACAAAAGTTTAGAACATAGGATTACGTGTTTTCGTAACAGCACGTTCAACTTTAGTATAACTCAAGTTCTTTGTGCCCGCGCCCGCATCCTCCCACGGATTGTTTTCGACGAGTGCGTTGTTTATCGAGTTAAGGGGAAGCTCCAGGTAGCCCGCGAAATTCAAAATTTCTTATGTTTTTTGCAATTTGCAAATCAGTATTAAGTTGTATGTTGATTAAAGTATCATCCGCAACCGTAACAAATATGCATTTATATAATTATAATCATCAAAATCAGTAATACAACTCCATACGTTTGTATAATCGTAATTGTCAGGATTTCATGAAATAGTCATTCAATAGAATTACCTGGTCTTAGAGAGTTGTATTGAGGACTATAATTACCATAATTATGTAAATACATACTTTTTATGGTCGCGAATCATATTTTGATCAACATACAACCTAATACTGACTTGCAAATTGCAAAAAATGTAAGAAATTTTCCCGGGCTACCTGGCGCTTTCACCTTAAACATAACATGAGTTCTGGTGTACCAAATGTTAACGTTACAAATTAATTTGATGGAACTTGGTTTAACAGGTAAATAAGCACTGAAAAAAATCTTTCCGTTGAATGAATAAAAAAGTTTATTGAAACTTGTTCAAATGGAATGAATTTTACTGAAACTGTCATTTCAATTTATTTATTGAAAGCACATCAATTCAAACAACTCATTGACCAACGCAATTTATTGCGAAAACTGCCAAGCTTTCACGTTATTCAAAAATGTCACCACAAATCCTTTGCCCATCTCTCCGTTTACGGACGCTGCTCTTCAAACGTGACATTTTTTTAAAGTAAGTGACATTTAAAAATTGGTTTAATGTAAAGTCGAGGGGGGCCTCCCTGGGAGGCCTGGGAGGCCTGGAGACCTTTTTATGTAAATCTTGAAGGATGTGCCGGGACTTTTAATGAAACAGCGCAATTACTTTGATGAATACTGCACTCGTGACGTGAAGACCCTTGTGAGAATGGGGAACGGTAAATCTAAATTAAATGCCAGGTATCTATATTGATTTAAATTAGAGAAATATCGAATCGTTTAAACAAAGGCTGCTGCGTGTTGAATTATGATCCGGTCTAGTGTTCTTTGTAGTTGATTAAACAAAGTCTAATTTGACTGTTGAAAAAATACGTATGATTTAGATGGAGTTGACATGACTAATTTATTAAATTAAAACTCAACATATTAAAATTATAACACAGATAATATTATAGCTGCCTGAAAGTAGTCGTAAAATATATAAGCACTCACAGCTCACGGTAAATCTAAAATGTTCATTAAAGGCAGCCACTCAGGTAAGCTTTTATTCGTACTAAATTAAAACATAAAAAATACAAGCGGCGGGCGGGGCGGTGCTTTACGATGTTTATTTCCATTACAGAGCAGCTCAATCTCACTCCTTGAATTCACAACTTACGGGTTACCGCAGTACGATCTGATTACTCGGCAGAATCAAATGGTCAAATACGAATAGAAACTTACTAAAATAGTCTTCAGTGAGCGCAATCTAATAAAAAAGTAAATGAGACTCCCTTACGCAGCTGGAATTTTAATCAATTTTGCGGCCAATAATTGGAGCGGGCGGGCTCAACGAGCCGCACTTCGCAAATTACCGCCTTAAAGCGTTTGCTTGGACTATATTCATCAGGCTAACGCTCCTAAATCCTAAAAGAAATTTGCATAACAGGCTCGATTACATAAAAAAATTTTGCACGTTTGCAATAACGTTCCTCGTTTGTGTAATTACGTCAGTCGCCAGTAGTAACGACAGCAGCTGTTCCGGTGTTCAATAAACAACAGCTTTTTATTATGGGATCGACTATTTTCTCCGTTCCCGACTATATTTCAGTGAGCAGAAACCCTTTCCTTTTTGTGCCTGCGGCGCGGGCGGCGTGAGGAGGCACTGACAAAAAGAATCAGATGCTGACGTCAAAGACGAGGGCCGTTAGTACCGCAGGAGACGCCGGCGTCGACCTGAATAATGAGTTTCACAAGTATTTTGACGGAACTTTATTACGGTTCGTACCTACTTAGCAGGCAATTAAGAGCCCTTTAGTATTTTTCTTGGTGGACGTTGTAATTAGTTCGCACGATGATTCAAAGGCTTCCGTAGCAGAAAAATGTTTTTCATTTCATACAAACTTTAACACAGACTTTGTGGAAACTCGCTAATAGAAATACTGAGAAGGAATGTCGTGAAGTTAAATGAAACTGACTATTGCTCTAACTGTAAATAAGTATTTACGTACCTACCTAACTGAAACTGGTTTGCGATATGCTGACCTAGCATAACTACGCCACAATTATGAAGACGAGGAAGTTAATTCAAACTGTAACAAGTGTGACTGCTCTATCATGAAGTTAACAATGAAATATGTTTGTTTCAGATAATTCCGGGGAGCGTCCTCATTCCGGACTGACATCGCAGTGCTGAGACAAAGGACGGCGCTCGGCAAAGTGGAATAGTTTCAATTTGTATTGAAAGTTTAGTGGTGAATAGGAAGTGTAAGGAGCGTGTGGCAGGTGTCACGCGGGAGACAATGAGGCGGCGGGGCGCGGGGGGGTAGCATGCCAGCGCCTGCCACGGCGGCCTGATGGCGCTAGTGCGCCGCATACTAGGCGACGCCCAGGTGAGGACCGCATGCACGATTAGCTCACGCCACACTTCGACAAGCCATTGTTAGAGCGTTTAACGGGGAACTCTTGACAACATCCTTCTACATGACATGCGAGCAGCGTGCGCGCAACATTACGTAGCTACACAGTACACACGCGACTGCCTATTTGTGTCGTAAATTGATTGAACTAAGTAGGTAAAATAATCGCATGTTGGCAAATAAGTTTATATGTAGTTACAAATGGGGATATTTGTGATTGTGCTACTACTATTAGGTGACGTAAACCTAAAATAGGAATAGATTTCGCTTAACTACATCATGACTTTTGATGTTATAGGTAGGATGTTTTTGGTATCATTAAAATTGAAGTATTATTACTAATGACGACGTTGCTATGATTCAGTTTCCCCCAGCCCGCACGCCACGCCGAGCAGAATTAAGTGACTATAACATCAAACGGTAGCAGGTGAATTAACTAAGCGAGAGGGTCTGCTCAGATTAATAGCTACAGATATGGCGTCGTCGGATGCCCGAAATATATCGCTGTTGTTCTCAAAGCGTGTTGATAAATAATCTGGATTACTGGGACTTTACAACCATTCATTATGAAGTTGAAAGCCACTACAACTGCATAATGATACGGTAGCATATAGTTTGCGGTGGGGGTGTAAATATAGAATGATTGAAGCACACATCAATTAATTAATTAAAGCAATTAGTGACACAGTTTATGGGCACGTAGATTGTTGTGTAGTACTTCAACTAGTGTTTGAGTGCTTATACGTGGGACTTTCCAATAATGTGGTCGTGGGTGTTGAAAGTTCTCAGATAACCTTCGTACTAATTTGTTTGTATAGGATGTCGCTAAGAGAACCTTTCATACGTCTTGATCTCAAACAAACACTTTTCATGCTGAAAGTATTCCGTAATTTAAATACATAATTATATCTACGAAAAATATATTTTAATTTTTAGCAGTGTGTTTTTAGTTGGTTACGTAAATGGCAATATTCATAAGATCATAATTTATCGTCTTCTACGCAGGCGATAAAATGTACCTTGACCAAATTCATCCAGGCGAAACTCCGCAAGATGGTCGACGAGCAAGTGTCAGTCAGCTCTCGGGTTGACGTGGACGCCGAGCCTGAGCCGGCGGACCCGCTGATCACGCCAGCCAGTTCGGCGCTTGAGCGGCCCGAACTGGACCGGCCGGTGCCGCCCGAGCGACGCCTTCTCATCGGCACACTGGACAAACGCAACGGGGGGCTCAGCGTCGGCGAAGGCACGCTCAACAGGACCACTAGGCTTTCTATAAGGAATGGGAAGGATAATCCTTTTATAGGTAAGCATCATCTCTCTGATCTGATCCCATGTTACTTGGGTTCGGCGCAACACGTTTCCTACTTCCAATCTCCCCTGTCAACCGTCACTCTATTATTCATTCTCTTTTCTTTCATATCATACCTCATACATACAATCTAACTTATCTTTTCTTTGGCCTTTCTCCTTCCTTGTTTATAAGTAAGGATTAAAACAATATTTTGTTGGACTTCTTAGCTTGGCACCTGTGCTCACCCGGCTCTCACTACCCGAAATATCCTGTCGGGATTCTTGACAGCTCAGGCAAGTTTTAGCATCGCATGGAGGGCAGGGTACCAACTTAGATAAGTATAGCCACTTTCCGTTAAAAAAAAACCGGCCAAGTGCGTGTCGGACAACGCACAATCCGTAGTGGGGATGAAGAAAAGAGAAATAATTTTATTATCCTAAGAACAAACTTAACATTGTAGTTGAAAAACATGTTCTCCCACACATTCCAACTGCAAATGCAAGTTTATACGCACAATATTGAGAGATTTACCATGTTATTTTAAGCCCTAATCTCTATGTAATACAGTCTATACTTTTTCAAAAATTTTGGCTCCGTAGTTAGGAGATAAGGAAGGGGGCGGGATATAGTCAAATTTCGTCTATAGTTTTATTATAAAAAAATCTATTTGAGCTTACTGTGAAAGGGCTTAGCTTACTAGATATGTCACACGGTACAGTTTGCCAAACTTTTTTTTTTATTTTCCTCCCAAAAGTGACGTCCATATTCAAAATTTATGTAGTAAATAAATAATTTTTTTAATTTTTAATTTTTTTTTTTTAATTTAAATTTAGTAAGTAATGGAGTTACACGACCGTGTTTGGGTCACAAAAATTCATATGTGTACCATATTTCAACTTAATCGGTCCATTAGATTCGGAGCAAATTGGAAAGACTGACAGACAGGCAGACAGACACACGAGTGATCCTATAAGGTTTCCGTTTTCCCTTTTGAGGTACGGAACCCAAAAAACAAGTGTTTTCATAAATCAACTTCTCACAAAGTCTATGAATGACCTGAGATGTTAGACAAACAAAGCTTTTTGAGAGACGTAACACGGAAAATGTAGATTAAAAAGTATATGATATAACAGTTTGGGGGAAACTGCCCCTCGTGTTCCCAAAGTATAACAGCTACTGTTTTACTGACAATTTATTATTATCAGGTAGTCAACCCAACCTTACAATTTCATATATTTTATCGTTGTGAATTTTGTGTCCGTGACCTCCTTAGCGACTACCTTTTTGCAGGAACGCCTGTGAATGTACTGACGGGCTCCTTATAAAGATTGCAATAATGTTATGCTGATTCTACCTTAAGAAAGCTCTACTTATCGATGATTTTATAAAAAAAGATATTTTTATTAATTTCGTAGACGATGACAATAAAGAAAACCAAGCGAACGGGAAGCTTGAGTCCCCGGTGAAATGGTCAACACAAAACGGTAGCGACAGTGGTACATACGCTGAAATCGGCAACGGAGGGAACAGTCATACCAGTGAAAGGAACATTCTGGATCCAGCTGACAGTTCAGAGGAGGAGGTGCCTCTACCAGATGCTACGTCACCGGGAAGAAGTAGCGATGGACCAGAACCTAGGGCTGACATCACAGCCACACTCGAAGGAGGTATGAAAAACATTTATTTTTATTCCAATGCAATTGTTTATTTATTTATATTCGGTTTAAAGCACAATTTTTACAGCCAGAACACGTAGTTAAACATTTTCGAAGCGACATTTGTCATATTGTCACTCGATGTCCAATGTTGTAAGCCCGGTTAGCTCGGTCCACCGAAATTCGTATAAATAAAAGCGATAACGAATTTACGTGTATTAAATTCGTCTCAATTATTTATGAAATAAAACAAAGAGGGCTGAGGAAAAGGTAAACTTGGCAGCTAGAGTTTGTCTTAAGAGTCTGTAATCCAAGAGATAATAGTTCGTAGTTGAGACATGTTTGTTTTGTTGATGAAGTAAGTTAGAGTTAGTTTGAAATTCTTCATAGGTGCTGCTACAAGCTGAGAATGTTATGAGCGTCGTTCAACTCTGTCTTAGACTACACACGCTGAATACAATTATGGGCTACATACTTTATAATAGACGATATAAAACACGTTCACGTTGATGTCGTAGTTTAGGAAAATGTTATAAAACAATGGAATAAATAAATGGTACTCACGAAAAAGTTATAGTTCTCGACAGTATTTGAATTTGGTTGGAAAATTCTCTTGAAAATGAATTTACAAACATAATTTATTGGACGCCACGCTCCTAGTTAATAAACAGAAAACAACAACTGTGTACGTTCTCTTTGTGCTGAAGTCTAAAAGCTTTCCATGAATTTTCGTTTGAGTCAATTTATTAAAAGCTACTAAACGAAAGTGCAACTAAATTAATATTTTCCTCATCGCGAGTGAGGAGGTGACACGAACCATGTGTTAGTAAAACATCCATATATTGTGCGGCTCGTTCTCTGCAGAATATCCTCGCTGCTAATGAGCGCGCAGCCTTGGGGAATAAGCTCATTTGCCGACTAACTGCACACTGCACAGCCAGCCAACTCCGCCAGAAAGAAACTTTCCGCCTGATGCTGCAATTTGTCATTTAATTCCTTTCTCAGTGTTTTAATTAGTAAGCTGTTATTTAAGTTACTATTTGAGTCTTTTATTTTACAATTATTAGTGTCTAAGTTACGACAGCTACCTTCTGCTATAACTTAGTCTGTTATACAATCGGTTATACAGGCTAACTTGCGCATTCATCCGTAACAATTGGTCCCGGAGACAATTGTGCAATGCTTCACCGTATTGACTTATCAGAGCAAGCAGGATAATAGGATCATTGGGACAATGTGCGCCCAAGCATAATTTATCTGCAATCTGTCTGTATTTGTTCACGATAGAGCCGACGCTCAGCGACCAATTTGTTACTGCTCCATTTGTTACTAATCCTTAAGCTTATTATTTCTTTTTCCTCGCATCCGAGTGCGGGGCTTGTACGTATATTAATGTGAGGCAGTAGATCTCGGGCGCTTTCTCACTCTATTTGTTCCGTGGAATTAGAGGTTGTCTGGAGGAGAATAATTACATGGTGTCGGGAAGGCGTTATTTTCCCGAAGTCAATACGTCACTTTGAGAGCGATGGCACAATAAAGCAGGCGTCGCGCACACCTGCCGCCGTGCCGTGACGCGTGTCACATGCGAGCAATCGATTTGTCTGGACCGGCCAGAGTCGCGGCTTTCGTGACTCGGGAATTGTTATTACACCGTTTACGTCGCCATAACAAATTCCATTTATATAACTGCGGCAGCACCACACTTTACAAAACTTTTCATATTATAGTACGACAGCTAATAATGAGGGTTACAACGTGAGCCCTTGAACGCTAAACAAGGATTCAACTTTGTGGCAGTAGAGCTATAAACATAGCAATGATACCAAGTAAACGAGGTTTGAATTAGGACGCCGAGTTGACACGAAATATAAAAATAACAATGTCAAATTATCTTTTTGATTTATGAACATTATTAAGTACGTATATATCCGTATGCATGCAGGTATTAAAAAAGTTTCCTCGTAAATTAATAAGTCAGGGTACAAACAATCGGGTGTTAATTAACTGGCTTCCGGTGGTAAATCCGTGTAAAGCAATATATTTCTCATAATAGGCACGAAATCCTTTTAAATGGGGATGTCACTTCGATAATTGTATAAGTTTGACATTGTGTGACGGTAAAAAAGAAACACTGCTGGGTGGGCGTACCTACACGGTGTCTGGTAATTAATGGATAATCTTGAAATAGCATATAAGATAATAGACCTTATGGCCGACCTAAACAAAATACAAAAATAATATATTCTCAAAAACTGTGCAATTTCTAGACACACTATTTACTGCCTCTGTGTCGGCGGCAAAGTCGACGTACAATATTATAACAATAAATAACCGATGGAATTCATTCATTTGTGGTCGTGGGGTTGAAAAATTTTAAAAAGTTAGTTTTTTTTACTAAACAATCTTAGTTAATACTTAGGATATATATATATTTTTTTTTTTTTTAGGACGGCCATAAGATCTATTATATGCTATTTCAAGGTTATCCATTCTTTACTGGACACCCTGCATATAATTATGCTTAAAGATTAGCCTCATGGAGACTACAGTCATTAATTAGGTAAATTATTCCTTCTGTGTAGGTAATTACATAACATTTAACATGAAATAAGACAGACACACGGCTGCGCTTCGACACTTTTGATTTTTTTATTGTGTTTCCTTATAAAGTTGTCTTAAATGTTCCTACCTAGCAGATGTGGAGACGTTCATTCCCATGGTTTAATTTGTGGTTCAGACGCGGCTTCCCCCGGCGGTCGCTCGGACCGGTCGCGACAAGAGGAGGTCCCCGCGTCCCCTGGGATGCTCACCGCCGCACAAGTCGCCAGAAGGCTCCGGATGGAGAATGAAAGATTACAGGTACAGGTATAATAAGCTTAGGTATACACAAACCAATTTTGGGTTACCGGATCAGTATTTTGCCGTTTGATTGGATTTCGTAAGATCGGCTTTTGAGCTTACGCTTTTGGGTTTCAGGGGTCAATAGTTCAAAAACCGATTCCTAATCATTGGCTGACTTTAAGTGGCACATTATTTCGCCTAAGCTAAACCCGTATTTAACATAACATACAGAACATCTCGCCTGTATTCCTCGAAGGGTTAGGCAGAGGTGCACCAATGGTTCATCCACTTTTCGCCAGTAATGTTTAAGTTCCATGTAATAGGGGCCGAGCCTATTGCCATCAACCGGGTACAAATCTAGACTCCGGGCTGCTACTAAGAAATTCCAGATGGAAAAACCCAATAACACTTTGCCCGACCCGGGAATCGAACCCAGAGAAGCACTTGCGTAAGACTATATGAATAATGAAGGAGTATAGGAATCGGTTTCATTTTGACAGTTCAACAACATTCATTGCGTTATATTAGACAAATTTTTCGAAGTTTTGAAGCAATGGATTAGCAAGTTGCTTCAAAATCATTCAGATTATGATTGATAGTATGTTACGCAATTAAGGTGCAGGACTTCGGACCCGTATTTAGTTTCCTTTACATAGATTCCTCCCGAAGCTAGATGCGTGATGTTCCTAAACTTTCAAATTACGAAAACTGGCGGAATAGGTAGATAGTTCCACAAAGGTATATTTCTCCAATAAACTGTCATTAGTGATTCTGCTAGCGTTCAAGGATCAATTTTTTACTTAACAGCGTTGTCACATTTTGCACCTCTCTCGCTCACACAAGACCAATTTTTTAAGAATGTTAAATGGAAAAATGCTTTTTTGAAAAATGTAATCAATGGGCGACTTACAAAATAATATTAATTTAATAGGTAGTTATCAAAAACACATTTCTATTGTGGTATTTATTAAACTTAGTTAATTAAGTATTATGATCTGTTTTTGAGATGATGTAAATAAATGCCACAATAAATTAATATTCTTTTGTAGACCGCTCATTGATTACATTTTTCAAAAATGCATCTTTTCATTTAACATTATTAAAAATTTGGTCCCGTGTGAGCGAGAGAGGTGCAAAATGTGACAACGCTCTTAACCTTTTTCCACTCGGCCGGAGTTAGGCTGATGTTAAATAAGATACCGGGGGTTTATTACTCTCTCGATGGACCTTTGGGAAGTAGATTACGTTAATACATAACTATTTCATGATATTCGACTGTCCATATAGTATACGTGAGAAGAGAACATATTTTTGTTACCTTTATTGGTTTGTGATACTCAACTTCGGTCGTTAATCTTGTGATAACATATTAGATTCTAATAAGGTTTTAGTTCCATGGGTTTTGTGTATACAAAGGATTACTGATGTATATTAATTTTATTCATGTTTTTTATCTAATCTCTAAAAGCTTCAACGAGGTCATTTCTGTATACAATTCTTGCACGCATATTTCAAACCACTTATTTAATTTTCACCGACATTGAAAATATAAAATGTAAGGTTAACTGACCCACATAACAAAATACCTACCATGACCATGATAACCTTATCGCATTTAACCAGCACCTTGGAGAATTTACTTCAAGATAAACTCCCTACACTTCCAGCCACATAGGAAAATTTTGAAAACAATAAAAGGAATGGCTAAATGAAGTACCTACCTACCTATGTTTATTTACGTCACATTATTACATTATCCTCTTCTGCTTTAATATATACAGGGTGTCTGGTTTCGGAATAGTAAAACTTAAAGGGGAGGTAAAGACCATCAAACTGAACAACTTTTTCCCGGGGACCAACATCGTAATCGTGAAAAAAAAAAATCAGTCATCCCATACAAAACTTCAATACCTACTCGAACAAATGTATGAGACGACTGATATTTTTTTTGCGATTACGATGTTAGTCCCCGGGAGAAAGTTGTTCAGTTTGATGGTCTGTACCTCACCCTTAATTTTCGTCACACTGTGTACAGACACATTGTATATATCCACCCAGTTTTGTTCCCCTATTAAACTATACAACATGTCCTGGAATTAACGCACAACCTCTTAAGGGGTCATTGTACTTATCATTATGAACAATTTTTACTATAGGACCAAACCTGAAAACGCGAAAAAAAAATCACGAGTTTTGCGAACGGCAGATTTTTTTCGCGATTTCAGGTTTGGTCCCATAATAAAAGTTGTTCATAAGGATGAGTACAATGACCCCTTAAGCGGTTGAGTGTTAATTCCGGGACCTGTTGTATAAGGGGTTTCAAAATTAACCCGACAAAACGTAGTGCGAGTGACTATCGAATTGAATAAACTTTTACTATGGGTCCAACTTTGAAATCGCAAAAAAAAAATCAGCTGTTCCCTACATTGATGTTCGCATAACTCGTCAAAATGTAGGGAACAGCAGATTTTTTTTCGCGATTTAAGGTTTGGTCCCATAGTAAAAGTTGTTCATAATGATGAGTACAATGATCCCTTAAGAGGTTGTGCGTTATTTATGTTACATATTGTATAATTATTTAATCTTTCACACAGTCCATACACAGTTTACTACCCAGGTCTTTGGAAGCTTCAGTTTATTATTTTTGTGCAGGCTGAGCTCACCCGAGTGCGTCGCCTTCTGGTAGCGGCTGCAGAGCGAGGTGAGGCCGGCAGCGCATTACTGGAACGAGCCAAGTCTGAAACACAGGATGGTCCACAACTAGACCCTCAGCAGCTGGAGAAGGAACTGCTGCTGGCTAGAGAAGCTGTTAACTGTAAGTTGTACTTCTTATAGGTGCTGATTTCAATTAGAAAGAAATATTTTTATTTTTAAAACATCCTGTAAAATCAGAGGGGCAATTGCGTAACACACAATAGGAATCGGTTTCATTTTGACAGTTCAACAACATACATTGCGTTATTTACTTTGGTGAGCAGTCAAATTTTTCGAACATGTGAAGCAATTTGCTTCAGAATCATTCAGATTGTGATTGATAGTGTGTTACGCAATTAGGGTGCAGGTTAATCTTGTCATCGTAGAATGAGCTTGAATTTTCGCATAGTTCGTACCGGCCAGAGTTTTCAAAACAACCTTTTCGTAATACATGGAACAAGCATCTGCGAGCACGAAAGATGAGATGTAACGTAATCATAACATCACGCCTGTTTTCCCTGAAAGGTTAGGCAGAGGTGTACCATCGCGGACATTCGTGGTCAACCACTATTCAACTTTATTACCTTAGTAGCGATGGTACCTATAGTACTCGTACATCCACATTTCGCCAGTTATGTTTAAATACCATGTAATAGGGGGATGAGCCTACTGCCATCAACCGGAGATGTGTTTACTGATTATCATGCGATCTATAATGATTGTTGATTAGAGAAAGTGATCTGTCATGAGAAAACACATTTTCAACAAATGAAATACAAATCTGTAAAAAACTACGAAAACCTATTTTCGTCAGTTAGCAAACAAGCTATTAACATTATACAGTGTCCTGCCACGTTCAGCCATTATCATAGAGAAAACATTTCTAAACATATATCAAACTAGATCTTACCCAAAAACATAATGGTCGGGTTTATGTCGGGTATTACTCTGCTAAAGATATTAATGGCGACATTACACTACCCATTATATTTTTATGGCATTAGTTTGGTAAAGACATTAATACGAGGATTAAACTTTTCTATTACAGTCAAAAGTGACGTTTGATATCGGATTATATGTACATTAGTTATTACCAATATTAAAAAGTCATTATGAACATTAAAAGTGGAAAGTATTAAGAAGCTACTCGTATAACAGTGATAAATCTATTCAATTTTACTGGCTGAGTTTTTAAATCTATTCGTGGAAAATGTCGAGTCATGAAAGCTTATGGGCCGTTCACGATAAACCGATAAGTCTGCATATCATACGCGAAAACTGACATAATATTTGCTAAAGTTTTAGTTAAGTATTTTACTAGCGAATTTTACTAGATAACCTTTGAAGTTGAGTGACTGTACGTAGGTACCCACTAACTAAACTAAATTTGTAAATTTATATACAGTATGGAAACCACATTTATGCAATAAATCAACCCACATACTTGTTATCGTCTTTGCTGACGATATAAAAATAATTTACGAAATCGGTCCAGTAATTAGGTCAAAAAGTATAGTTTTAATTTTGAGCAAATTTGAACACTCTGTAGAATTGGATCACTAAGTCAATGATTCAATGACCTTGAATCCTTGGACATGTGCGCAAAAAAAAACATGTTCGGCGAACAATGGATTGGGCGCTGTGGTGCACCGCAGGTGGCCAGCTCGGTTGTTTAAACAGAGTGTTTACTTTTACTGAATTTATTTTAATATTTATTTTGTTTGAAAATTTAACTTTTTTAATTTACGGTTATTAATTTAATATTTAATTTTGCTATACTTCTGTGGACTATGGGTTTCATTTATTGCATATATGTGGGTTCCATACTAACTTAGGTTGTCTTTTACAAACGCATGGTTTACCTATCTAGCCGATAGAATATGTGCGCTTTAAAAAAAGACGTTACGATTCAATACTGTTTACGCAAGCATAGATAGAACCAACCCTAGAAGTTTTATTCAGAATACCTTTGAATCGAACATTCTAATCAATAGAGAACTTACACCTACAGTGGCTTTATCTCAATAATCCGATTCGATCCCACAAAAGTGGGCAATTTGTTGAGTGCCGCCCGATGCCAGAAGAGCGCGAGTAAGCCGACGTTTTGATAAACTATGCCCATAATATCTCGCAAGGTACACTGCCTTACGGACCCAAATCAGTAAACGGGTCACGTCCCTCTAAGGGTGTGCTCCTGTTACTTGGACTGACATTTTCACTAATGTCATTATGCTGACGAAAGTTGTCAGAAATACGTAGGCTGTATATGTTTTGGCAGATGGTACCATGTGTTGGATTCGTTATTCATCCTGTTTAAGTGGTCGGTGGGTAAATAAGTGTGAATTACATGAATATGTTGTGTCAAATAAGGATAAATAATTCGTATCGTATCATTATATGTAGATACAACATAGGTACATATGTTGTTGTGAAATGGTATATGTTTATCAGGTGAAAATAATTTCAGATTAATTTTGATGTTGTCTCATCAATCATGTTTTAACATAACGGTGATATGAATTCACCTTGACTAGAGCTTACTATAACACAATGTCTTCATTTGCATCTTATGCTAAAAAGATTTTGAAAGTCAATAAATGACTCTGAGTTTTTAAACTATATTACTGAAAATAGCTTTAAATAAGCTATTTCAGAAGTTTTTAACGAGCTAGACAGCAACTTCTCTAATTTATCTAAGTTACAGCACAGTTTTGAATTTTATTCGTTTTATTACATTCCGCATATTGAATTTCCATTGGCCTCATTTTACGTACGCCATTATCGGTTATGTAAATCAGTATAACAGACATCTTTAACCCAACGTTGGTTGCAATGGTAGTAAAACCGACGAAGTAAAAAATGTTATAAAACTTCGCGGTTTTGCAAACAATATCGAATAAAAGTTATGACGAATTGGATCAAAGTAACTTCATCAGAACAATTTCAGCGAGTTATATAAAATTATGAATGGTTCAATCATAATTTGAAATGTTTTGCCAAGTTAGACATTATCGTTTAAGTCGGCTATAGTTGGGCCTGCCTCGTCACCATCCGCGGTCGATCGATGGAAGGCAAGCAAAATAATGAAGTCACGTTCAGCGGTTGTATCAAGTAAATACGCAGAACACTTCGATGTGAAGTCGGTAGTCGCAAACTTAATTCATTATCGTATATGTAGGTACTAGAGTCATCTTTTATTTGGACGAATTAATTTTCTCTGATGACAGTTTTTCTGTTATTTTTAGTGAAGTACGTACCTAAGTTAAATGTTATGTTTATGTCGCTAGTAAGTTTTCTAGGTACACAATATTATAAAACATTAATTGCTAACATGAGCCGACATGAAATAAAAAATAAAGTCAAGGAGTGGCTTCAAAGTCTGGATTACCAGGGGACGGAGGAATTACTCAAGTTCATCACATAGGGTTTAATTATAATATCTGCCTACCATCCCCGCCCTACATGCAAAAGGTGCAAACCTAACCACCTTCACAAACACATATTCTTTTCAATGCCCACACATGCATACACACACACACAGAAGCACACAATTGCACACGCACACTCACACTCTACCTGATACACACTCAACACTCACTCATCCTCCAATCATACCACCACAACATACACTGAGACTATCTAATATGTTATTAATTCTTTTTACCTTTTTCATTCTCTGTTATTTAAATATTTTAGTTACTGCATGACCTTATCATACCAATCCACATGTCACTTACTGTCATGCATTTATGAATACCGCGTCAGTTATGTGGCGACACTCCTCTCTAAAAAATTAAGTTTTGTTTCAATATATCCCATGGGGACACTGACCCCCAAAATACAGGCCTTGGCCTAGTTTGAGAGTTAGGAAAAATTCTTTGTATTTAAATTGTAAAATTGTGACTTTGAGTGTCTGTCATATTTTAATGTATGTTTTTAGTGACAATAAACGTTTTTATTATTTTATTTTTTATTTATTTATACCATAGATAGAATACTCTTTATTATGTACACCATAAAAATTACAGATATAAATGTAGAAATTTGACATAGGGTACTAAAGACCATACCAAAACCATGCCATACCAAAACCAAAGCCATATTTACCAAAGTGTATGATAATTTATCCATGTACCTTCTCTGACTAAATTATAACATTCACAGCCACAAATCTCAATAACTTCAGCTCATAACATATTTTTTTGGTATATGTAGAGGTCAAATGCCTCTTTTATAAAGTGAGGATTTAATTTTCATCCTAAATATACATATGAAGTGGGCATACATGCAAACAAACACATAACGAGCACAAACTGCCGCATATTTGAGTTGGCCCTACATACAAAGATATACCTAATATGTTTACCTTATGTAACTGTTCCATGTGATCGATGAAACCACGATCAAAGGGCTGTTGCCTTCCTACGCACAAACCACACTAATCCACAAACTAAGATTATTAGCATTAGTAGCAAACATACCTACTGAACTATTATTACGTACTCGTCAATCGAACGTATTTGAAGGTGAACCTTCGACTAATTCCCGGAAGTGCGAAAACTAAAAAATTCATGAACTTTATCTTTGCCAATAAAATCTGAATCCGGAACCGAAATCCAATTTCGAAACTTCTAATGTGATGATAATCGTCAAAACAGTACTAAAATGTAGATCAATCTCGGATGCGTTTTATTTTCCTATATCAAACGTTGGAAACGTACTAATGTCCGAGTTGAGGGGATCTGCATAGAGAGCAGAGCGACAAAGGACACAGGTTCCGAAAGCGAGCAGCTCAAAGAGTTTGAATCACTCGGGATTGAGGCATGGCTCTCGCTAGTGTATCTCCTATCTCCACATACAAGCTTGTCTGTCGCTTTCTAGACCATTCGATTCATACCATGTATTGCAAAACAAATACGTACCCATGTTTTATTCTAAACGATAACTTCGCTCACAGCAAATATCTTCATGAAATCCTTGTTCTTTTTTGTTTTCTAAGGTTTTAGGTAAACGTAAAATAATAACTACTTCATTATTAACTTTGTATAAAGTATAAACATTTTGTTTCAGCTTTGAAGGCAGACAAAAAGCGGTTGAAAGCAGAGAAATTTGATTTACTAAACCAAATGAAACAACTCTACGCCACGCTTGAAGACAAAGAGAAAGAGCTCAGAGACTTCATACGAAACTATGAACAGGTTAAATTTAATAATTTTGTATTACGAGGGCGAATATTAGCATATCAAGTAATCCAATAATGTTGTTAGATGGTGCGAGAGAAATGCGTTGTCACGTAAAAGGGTTTGTTACCTCCGAGGCAGGGTTATAAAATTAAAAAATAGAAGGGTAGGCCTTTTGTTCCAAAATATTCCAGTATCATTAACATAGTCATTACTGTGTGAAGCCAACATTGTGGTCACTCAATTTATTATGCCATATCTTTTGATCTAGCAACGTTTGCAAGGCTCATTATGCTCGGATAGGATCTAGGTCACACAGAACTTCCCAGTTGTTTTCCAGCTTATAGAATTTTACACATACAGAAACTTCTCGGCAAATGCTCTCATATCATAAGTTATTCTCCTACATTGATCTCAGCTACTGAGTCTGGTAGCCTTTTTGTTTTTATTAAGTTCTAACTTTTATTAATTATTCATGACTTTAATAAAGTCTTCAGAAAAGCATCAGTCCAACTAAGTTCTTAATATTCTTTCCCAACATTTTTCTTTGAATTTAAATTACTTACATTTTAATGTGATTTATTTACTTGATTTTTCGCCCTTGCGCCACCTCATTCTTTTTGCTGCATCGTTGAAGTTGATGTTGCGTCTTTCTTACTGTTTTTGCTATAGTATAGTACCACATTTGTACAGATGCGATCTCGGGGTGGTGCGTCGTCCGCTTTAGGAGCGGAGCGAGCTGAGCGGGAGCGGGAGCGAGCGGCGCTGCTCCGCCACGCTCGCGACGAAGCTGAGCGGTCGCTGCAACTTGCCGCCGCGCTCAGTGCGAGAGATACACAGCTCAGACATGCCAGGGAACAACTGTTTGAGGTAGGTTTATTATACTAATGAAATGTTGCCTTTGAAACTGTTGTGTACCTACATGCATGAAACCTACGTGTTTTCATAAACTGGAAGGATATTAAACGATACTGCAATGAGTCGAATTTACATTGTGATATTTATAAAATGTATTTAATTAGACACAGTTTAATTAAATACATTTTATAAATATCACAATGTAAATTGATAATAAACACAATGCTCAAATTCAATAACATTCTCTTTTATCTACTGCGAAATCACCGAAACAATTCCCGAGATAATTCATTCCAAAGCTGTCCGTTCTACCGCGGAACTACATCGATATTATACAAAATTGTTTTTGATGAACAAGTTCAGTGATGAAGTGCTTCCACCAATAATAAATAAACTTTTATCGACAGCTCAGTACTATGATGAATAGGTGGCGTGATGTCCGCTCGAACCAAGACCATCCATCACTCGCTTGTGTTAATTACCATTTCAAATTGCTCCGTCTGATCTAAATTGCAGGGAAAATTAAACGCAACTGTTTCCTCGACTTAGTACTTAGTCGGTTGTTATTACACGATTTTCCGTTACGCATAATCCGGATATTAACCTGCGACCGCGGAACATTCGATACCATTACGTTGATGCAGGCTCGCGACGGGATGTCCCATTCGAGCGGACAAATCCTGTTCAAATTAAAGCCCCAATCGAAATTAATTGAAGCATTAAAAGGGTGTTTCGATGGAGGTATAACTATAATCGTGTTTGGGATGTGATGTTGGATCGTATGAAATCGTATCATGCTGCACGAGTGTTGTAAAATTGATTGAAGGTTACATGAGGATGGGTAGTGGTATCCACCTGTGTGCTAACATTATGCTATTGCCTTGCTAAGCGGTATAGTTACGGATTATTGGAAGATGCCATAAACAGCCAGAATGTTCAGCAGTGAATATTTACGGGCTCATAAAATGATGTTGATAGTGTGCTACCTTGTAGATAATCGAGCGAAAATGTTATACCTTTTTTTTACCTGGGTGCAATGTTGTTTAAACTAGTAATACATACCTACATATACTATTAAATTTATTTGTATTCGCTACTAATTAATGCATCAGGGTGCAACTGAACTGCGGTTGATCGACGACGATCGTGACATCGTGACATTTATGATAAAATGAAGTGACTTATTTTGAGGCGATCCTTATTGAAATGGCCGACGTATCTTGGCGAGTCCGAACTTCGCGCAGAAGGCTGCGCAGTAATATTTTTTAGGAACCAAATGGTGACATGAGGCGAGTGTGACTGAGAGAACATGCGCGTTCGCAGAGTCTGTTCAGACTCGCCAAGATACGTCGGCCGTAGTGTAGTTGCAAGCATTTTCATTTATTAGCCTTTTCACTCATTATACTTATCGTTGAGACAGATAACCAATGTCTTTCTATCAAAACAGGCTCGAAGACAGCTTCAAGCAGCGGGATGTCTATCAGAAGGAGAGAGCGTAGCCTCACTCGGCATGGGTCCTCCGATGATGCTGGGGGGACCCTCCGGCTTGATCGGGGACAGGGGAAGCTGCAGTGCCGACTCTGGCGTAAGAGGTATATATCTTAGTTGTTTTATATGTACATTTTATCGCCTTTAGACGCAGAATGTCCAATTCGCATAATGTCCAGCGAATGCAAAATGTCCAATTTGCAGAATGTCTAAATCGCAGAATGACCAATTCGTTACGGTTAAAACACGAAGTGCGACCGTGGGTGAGTCGGGTTTTAGTGCGAGGGTCGATTGCATTCGGCTAAAACAAGGTGTAGCCCTCATCATACCTTCCCAATACAATACATTATCTTGTGCCTAACAGGAACCTCGCACTCGCCGGCCGCGCCGCGGCACCGTTCGTTTGCCTTGCTCGGCTCGTGCGTTGTGTGGTCACAGTTCTAACCTAACCTACCTTTCAGCCTACACCTAAGTTTAACCAACTGCTACCGGCCACAGCTAGTTGTAGCCGCATTTCGGGTTTTAACCGTAACATATTTGATCATTCTGCGAATTGGACATTCTGCACCTAAAGGTCATGTCGTAGTGTTAATCATCGTAGTCCTACCCTTATTCTCACCGTATTATAAGTAAATAGCCAAAAATATGTATAAAAAACTTATGGCCTGTCTCCCTACCTCCGGATAACTTTTATGGCAGGTAATTTCATATAATTTACTTAGATTAGTGCCTATTTGGAGACTGTGAGACAGGTCCTCCAGCCTTTACGTATTTTACACAATTCTCTAGCATTCATTCAAGCCAAAATAGGTAACCTTCTCCCCATGGCTCCGATGACAGGTAGCAGCGACGGTGGCGCCACGTCAGTGTGCGGCGGCAACCTGTCCGACTCCACGGCGGAGGGCGCGCCGCCCACGCTTGACGCTTATGACACGGACGCAGCTTCCCTCGTCTCATCCGCACATCATATCTATCAACGTAAGTATATTTATTACGAAGTGTGTCTCTATTCTCGATCCCAGGGGCCGTATTATGAAGTACCATCATGATTCCAGTCCGAAAAAGAGATGGTGACATCGGTCATGTATAGCCAGGTCTCTCTCGCGCACTGGAATCATGACGGCATTAGAACGTCATAATAAAGCACCTGCTGTGCCAATCTGTCCGATACACAACAGGGGCCGAAAATAATGTACGTGAAAATACTTATTTTAATACGATTATTTACTCCACAATTTTCTCTCTATGTTTTGACTATCTGGGGCTACGGTTCGATCGGTAATTTACAAATTAAGCACAAAATCACGTTCATTAATCCGAATGTCGAATTTTCGTCGTTAATTTATTTTTGATGAATTTAACGTAAACGAATCCCTTTTAACGTTGTTTCATCCGCGGCATTGTTGTTATGAAGTGAAATATGATTTCCATGATTCAGCTGGAAAATAAAGCGGATTGCAACTCGCTCATGTTGAAAACAAGTATAATGATATCGGTCGCTGTGAACTTTTACATTTTGAACAATATTTTACAGCGAAATCACTCATTTAGATGAGGTTTCTTGCAATAAATATTAAAAATAACCTCATCTTTTTAAACATTACGAAGTTTGCCATCTCATTCTTATCAAAGGGCATTTTAGCGTAAAAATTGAAACGGCAAAAATTGTCGCTGGTGAAACGAGTTTTTTTATTACAGAGTAAACTTCCATAACGATGAAATCAAATTGTTTCGTTTGGTTGTGCGACAACCAGCTGTAACAAATGACGATCGAGACCATACTTTATTTCCCAGTTTCTGTTGTTATTTAGATATTGTATTCGGAGTTACAAGCGGTCCGTATCACCACTATGGGAAACTTGAACATTCAGTTCGTTCAACAGTCTGGAGTTCTTTTTTATAATTTTTCACATAAATAGTTTAATTTTTGTTGTAAGCTTTTTAAATTCACGGAAAATTAACCATTCTCACAAGCTTTTATTTATTGCGGGTTGCATAAAATTAAGTCGGTAATTGTTCAACAAAAAATGGCTGCGAATTGAAACATTGTTAAATGCAAATAATGAAACTCCACAATATGCTAAATAACAATTCGCTACGCATTCTGCATTCTAAATTGCGCACAGCTTAACGAATAAAATTGCTGGAGGCAGCAGTCAATATTGTACTGTTTTACGAAACATGCTCAGCGTACATCAAACAATAAAACACCTGACAACTACATTAGTGTTGCAAAACGACAGTTCGGAAATTCAGAACTTCATTCCATTTGAATTTGCCATGTTTTTGTTTCATTCTTTTCATATAACCGGAACAAATTCATTGTGTTTTTATTTCGCAAATATTGGAGTTCGCTTTTACACAATATGCTTTTGTAATAGCTGAAGTGATTTTCTTTTGTATATCTTCAAATGGAAAAAGCAATTGGCAATTTTATCAACTGTCTCTGTGGGAGGTTATGGATTTAGGAAAATTGATTACATCAGTGGAAGATAAATGGGAGATTATTAACACTGTTTTCTTTCGCTATACTGTCTTACGTGGGACTTAAGTTTATTACCGATCGCTTTTAGCGATAAGACCGCCCATTGTCAAATCACTCTATGTAAAATTTCTACATCTAAATCTATAAATTTTATGATGTACATAATAAGGAGTATTCTATCTTTCTATACAAAAGCACACTGTATTTTCAAAATTTCAAAGTAAAATGTTGACATCCTATAATACAAATAACGCCCACTGCCTTTACTGTTGCGTAAACCGTCAAAACCCAACCGCAGGAAAAGGATATTGCTCGTAAAAGATGTCCGAGTACTTAGCTTGTTATTTTACAATCTTTAAGCCCGTTATTTATATTAAACGCAGCTTTATGTGGTATCAAACGATTCCCTTGTATAATATTGGCATACTTCAAAGCATTATATTGGAAAAAATAATAGAATAACGTGCATATATCTGTTGAAGCTTCGAATAATCGGAACGGAAGTTGAGTTTCCATTCAAACGCTTCCAAATTACAGAACTGCGAGAATGGTGTGCGGAAAAAATATACGAAATTCTTCCACGCCTCAGTACTTTGCGTTGAACACATTTTTCTTACACGAGCCTCCGATAGATGCATCGGGACATTTTATCCTGACGGGGGATAAAAGCTTGAGTTATATAAAGTAGTTTGTAAGCCTTGCCTATTCTACATATACATGTAACATTAGGGCTAAGTATTCGATAGCGACAATATACTGCGTGCTTCAATACGAAGAGGATCGTGAACCGCCTTTTCAGTTTCCGTTCTCTCTCGTGCAGTTTGGAAATACGATTTATAAGTGCTTTTGTATACAGAGATAGTAGATAATTTTACCGAACTCTATGTTTCCATCGTCAGTCTAGGTCCTTTGTAGGCATCATTGGTCTAGTGGCCGCAAGCGCTACTGCTGAGCATGAGGTCCTGGGTTCGATTCTCAGGTCAGGCAGGTTTTTCCATCAGGAATTTCTCAGTCGCAGCCCGGAGTCCGGATTTGTGCCTGGTTGATGGCAATAGGCTCACTCCCTATTACATAGGACTTGCACATAACTGGCGAAATGTGGATACCCACATTTATACCTAATAAGTACATACTATTAGGTACACCTCTGCTTAACCTTTCGAAGATTACATGCGTTATGTTATGTTTGTTTATCTATACTAATATTATAAAGCTGAATAGTTTATTTGTTTGTTTGGTTGAACGCGCTAATCTCAGGAACTACTGGTTCGAATTAAAAAATTCTTTTAGTGTTGGATAGCTCATTTATCGAGAAAAGCTATATAAAATCACGCTATGACCAATAGGAGCGGGGCATCAATGAAAAATGTTGCAGAAACGGGGAAAATTTATTCCTTTTGAGAGCTTCGTTGCATGCGCTACGTAAACGGTTAAAGTTACGCAAAAATCATGTATGACGGGATTGGTCCTCTTAAAAAGTTCTAAAAAAAATCAGCGATAGCACATGTCTATCTTTTAAGGTTGGCTCACTATAACTTTTTTAAGGGCAATCAAATTTGTTATAAAATAATTCATTACTTGCGAAGGTGTTTTCATAAACATGGTATTAATCATTATACAAATAAATAGTTTCATAATCAAGGTTGATTAAGTACATGTAAATTCCTTTTTAAATTATTCAATTCGGACCTTTCGTTTAGAAATTACGATGGGTATAAAAATGCTTAAAGTAAGAAAAATGCGCTTAGTCTATTAGTTACCGACACACTTTATTTTTTATTGACTGTTTGAACGTGCTAATCTCTGTCACTCCCAAACGGATTTGAAAAATTCATTTTGCATTATAAAGCCCAATTCTTGAGGAAGGCTATAGGGTCGCTAGGGCCCTTAGAAGCCTAGCAAAAACAAAAAAAAGGGAAGAACGAGCGCTTAGCGAAAACGAAGTAACAGCACGGGTAGGCGATGCGATGCGACGGGGGACAAGAAATTTCACGCGGACGAAATCGCGGGCGGAAGTTAGTTTGTAATATAGAGAATTATTCTTGACAAGTTTTCAGTTGACAAGTCTAAGGAGAACTAATCTAACTCTGTCAATACTCGAAGATGACTGATTTTCTTGTCTTAGTGAGCACACCTCGCGACTGCAGTCCAACTCTATCGCCACACAACACTGCATCGCCCTTCACACGCTCCATCGATGCGGGATCACTATCAAGGTTTGTACATAAAAGTTTATTTTTATTTTATTCTGTTTGGGAAACTTACAGCTAAATTATTCACGGTTTAAATTTGTATTAAGTTGAAGGCCATTTATAAGATTCCGGTGATAAGCACTAAAATAAAAACGAAAAAGGTCGGCACTAAATACTTCAATCTGCTAAGCATTTTCCCAAAGTCTATGTTGTGGTCGGCTTCCGCTGGAGAGCAGTGGTGGCCCAGTGATAACGGCCGCGACTTACGAGTTGTAGGTAATAGGTTCGAACCCAGACACGTGCTTTGCTTTGTGTAAATTATTTCATCACCACTGCTCTTAAAACGGTGAAGGAAAACATTACGAGGAAACCGGCATGTCCTAGAACCAAAAATTCGAAGACATGTGACATCTACCAACCCGCACTGGGCCCGCGTGGTGGATTACAGCCCACTCCCTCTCACGAGAGGATTCCTGTGTCCCAGCAGTGGGAACATTATAGCCTTATTATGTTGTGGTTGGCTTCGAGTCTAACCGGATGCAGCTACCAGTATTTTACCTGAAGCGACTGCCTATCTGACCACCACAACCCACCTAGGCACATAATAGCATTTTTTTTTAAATATGTCATCGAATAATACAAACCAATAATCGATTAGAAGCACACAGCTAGTTTTCCGTGAAGAAGCTTTTCACCAACAAATGCTTAAGCCGAGAAACACTGGTATTGAATATCTCTAAATCATGATCACTAGACAGTTTATTAAAACCTCTGCTCGCTCGGATTAGAAAAAAATTCTGCCTGTAAGACTTGGAATGAGGGACCTGCAACATGCTAGGTTTGCGAAACATTTTGCAGATAAATTGAAATGAAATGAATTTGAATTTGAATCCATTATTATCTCATTAGGTACTTTTTGTTATACCTCCAGTATTTACAGGATCACACATCTCAAAGGATGTTTATATTCATGCCATCGTTTGATATGCTTAAAATATTAATACAATAATTTCTTACATTATTCTTGCATGAGTATCTTTTCTTGTTATGAGTTTGATTGCTTCCTGTGGGGCGTCCGTCGTAGGAAGCGACAGAGCCGTAACAAGGGACCAGACAATATTAGTATTCAGCTGAGCAGATGTTCATTACCATGATCTAATTCAACAATTCACCCTCAAGCCGTACTTTGAAGTTGTCCCTTTAGGTACTAATTTCAGCGGAAAAATGGCGTTAATCCTGTTAATAGCCACGAAAAGTTTCTTCAAACAAAATTTCTCGTTACTCGGAGCTGAGGGCCTATTTCTAAGGGACCTAATCATATTAAAACTAAATCCTTGCAAAAACGTGTTTCCTTGCAAATGAAGTAAAATCTTTATTTGCTGTCATTAGCACAATCTTGCGAATACCTAGCCTAGCGGTCTATTAGACTTGATAGTAGTTGATAGCAGTAAAAGCTAAAAGAAACTGAACGATAACATTATTTTACGTTTGCTGACTTTATTACTAAAGGCGATAATATCGAATTTTAATAGTAAAATTAATCGAGTATTGCACAATTCGGTCCGCGATTCAGCAAATAGTTGCTCGAAGTTACAATTTCTTCCGGCTTAATTCTTTTCCGTTTTCTTTTAATACCTACTTTTTAATATTTTTCGTCTAGTCTGCAATATTGAAAGGGCCGGCGCATCAAGAAATGCTGCTTAAAAAGGTTGTTTGCAATTTAGATGTGAAATCTAATTCTGACAAGTTGGAATAATAATAGATCATTTACCTGACGCATACAGCGCTCTAAAAGTTAATAGGAAATGGAGTGATAACATTCAGCTTTCTATTACTTTTACGAGCTACTTTATTTCTACAGGCGACATTATCGAATTTTGACAGTAAAATTTATCGAGCATTACGCGATTCGGTCCACGACTCAGCAATAGTTGCTCGAAATTACATTTTCTTCCGGCTTAATTCTTTTTCATTTTCCCCAACTGTTCGCTCAGGCTACCTTTTATACTCGTATCTTTCACCTTGTAATATTTTAAGAGCCGGAACAACGGCTGCTGCGTGAAAAGGCGGCGTACAGATGGAGTGTCAAATCAACATTCCGAGTTTGAGTGATTCAAACTAATGTCTCCTTTATAAACCTTAGGTATAGTGTGGAATATTTGAAAAAAAAAAAACATAGAATATTCACAGTAAATGTTTACATGGTGCATTACATTTGTAGCGCCATTTCTAGGTCCTTTGTTAATTAAACTTTTGACAAAAATGATAAACTTTCTAATACAGTTATTCTGATAGTGTTGTGTGTCTGGCTTAAATAATTTTCAAAGTTTCCATTAGTCCCAAACGTACTGTTCCCATAATGCAATAACATCAGTAAAAAAAAAACGTCATGTTTTTTTAGCTTGAGTTTCAGTTTCAATGCCTCCTATGCTCTCATTAGGTCAGTGGAGCAGCTATCAAGCCCCGGTGAGTGCGAGGCAGCTCTACTGGGAGGGGTGAGAGGACGTTCAAGCGCAGGAAGCAAAGGAGCTCGCGGTCGCGGCTCAGCCTGGGGCTCCATATCACGTGTGTTCGCGCGCTCACGACACCGCACCAAGTCGGGCAGTGCGGCCATCAGTGGCCATGAGAGTGGTGAGTTTAGAAACCCTTAGCCGGGAAAATAAACAGTACGCAACCTTTCGAAAATAGAACTGCACCATAACAAAAATTTAACTATAAAAGTTTCGTTGTCAAAATCTCGCTCCAATTACTTACCGTCAATAGTTTTTTTTTTCCGAAATAACAACAGATCCGAATTGACGATTCTGATTTCCACAAATTATTTTTTTCTACTGTTTATTCCTTATTTATTCGTGTTTGTAGGTACTAAAACATTGGGAACCTTCGGGCGACCTGTTCAGGTCACAAATGAATATGTTTCAATGTTTTTCAATATAGCTTGTTGTTCAGAGCCGATCTACTCGGGCACTGGTAGCACTCGCGCTTGGTCGCCGTTGGGCAGTGAGGCGGCGTTGCGGGAGGCGGCATCACTGCCACTCTCACGATGGCGCGCGCCTGCTATTATCGCGTGGCTTGAGCTGGCGCTCGGCATGCCGCAGTATGCTGCAGCTGTTGCTGATAATGTCAAGAGTGGCAAGGTATGAAGTATATGACATAATATGCTATTCATAGTGCCCCTGATCACTGCATGGCTTTTAAGCTAGCACTTAAGTGTGTCACAAACGCTGCTATGGTTGATGGAAAATATCAAAGTGACCCAAAAATTGGTCTAATTGAGTGTGTTCTTACAATATCCAATTATAACACGTCTTATTAATAACACGCCTGTCAGTAGGTAATCACGAACTAAAAATATGGTATTAACACTAAAAGTATACAACCCTGATCTCTTCAAAGTGAGAGTCAGCAGGCTTCTTCTAGGTAAGCTCGCTCCATCGTCGACTTTGTCGCTGTCATCTCTGACCTAGACTAGAGTCAAGAGCAAACCTATCTCAAATAAAAAAATAAAAAAGTACAAGTGAAAAAATGTTTAATTACAAGTATGTACCTTGAGTACCTTGATACGCCACTGTAGTCGCCCCACAAATGGCTACATTATTTTACGAAATTATACTTCTGTTATCACAAGACAAGACAAGGACAAGCTTACTTGAAATATGAGTTCAATAGACGATTGTTTAGGCAGGTAAGCACAATATAAAAGTAGAACATTGTACAGACTTAGTAACTCACTTGCTAGCTATTTTACCCGTAAACCTAGTGTCCGTATAGATGTTAGCATAACAAAGTTACTTATATGTTCTGTTGCAGTCAAATGTATGAGGCTTCAAGGCTTATTAACACAAATCGTATTAACCACTTAGTACTCCGTTTATTTAACAAGGTAGAAAAGCGTGTTTAATATAATACGTAATTACATATTTAATGTAAAGAACTTACTTAATGCTTATTAAAGTGCATTGTTGAAATTGTTATAATATAATGGTTATTTTCAGCATGAATTACGTGAGAGCTAAAATCAATGTTTACATTTCTGCCTGTCATAACTCTCGATGAAAACGACGCGGATTATATTTTCGTATGTAACAAATGGAATAAAAAAACCATTTTCATTACCCGCAAATCCATTCATTATTCGGAATGCGCTCATTTTATTAGATCTGTATGGAAATCGGGGACCAATACACCACCCCCAGATACACCACCCCCAGATAAATTCATCGCAGAATTTACTTATTTATATTATTGGTGGTATTACACTTTTCAGTCTTGTAACATGAAAAGGAAATCACGAACGTCAAAGTTATTCATGTCGTGATCTGTAGATGAATTCATAAGAAGTATAATATTTGGTAGGGATGTATGTAGTAGAGCGAGAGACGCGCATTAAGCGTCAAATATTGTGTTCTGGTTGGTTCTAGATCCGTGCTTTGAATGGGCAGGTTCTGCTCGAGCTGTCTGACGCGGACTTGGAGGTGGGGCTGGGCATCTCGCAGCCGATGCACCGCAAGAAGCTGAGGCTCGCCATTGAGGAGCGGAGGAGACCAGACCTCGTCAGGAACCCCAGTATAGGACAGTTGACGCACGCTTGGGTCGCTGCTGAATGGCTGCCGGATTTGGGATTGTCTCAGGTATGAAATTACACTTTAACTAGTCAAGTAGATACCTACTTATTTGACCCATGATATTTAATGTTTCAATTGAGAAAGATTTTTTTTTTATTTTTAGTTTTCAGATGTGTGAAATTACCATTAAAACAGGTCCAGTAACAAATAGGAGAAACAACGAATCTTTTTTGTAGACAACGAAGAATTTTCAGTAAAAAAATGTCTTGTCTCCAGTATGCTGAGTCGTTCCTGGCAAACTTGGTGGATGCTCGCATGCTGGACACGATCAGCAAGAAGGAGTTGGAGAAGTACCTCGGAGTAACGAGAAAGTTCCACCAAGCCTCCATCGTGCACGGCATACATCTGCTTAGAATAATGAAGTATGATCGACAGGTCAGTGGACAGTGCAAACAGATCTCGTATTAGGTGGCGGATAGCAATAATCACAAATTAGGAGTTCATTTTATTTTTTATCAATTTTGAACACAGCAAAAGTATTGCCGAAGAAAAGATAAATACAAGGAAAGACAGATAGATTAAAGAGGACAATGACTTAAATTATACTCTTCATCTCATTTACAAATTACGTGGCTCGAAATGAGAAAACCTTTCCACGTCCCTTCCGATAAGTGGGGTGAGATAACGAAAAGCAAATGAGCGATTATCCAATGAGCTAGAACAAAATGTTCCATCTCGCATTGCCGTACCCGTAATGTACACCCATTAATCATCGTGCACTCCGCTCTTGCTTGCTCGACAGTTAGCTAAAAACCTGTTACATCACGTTTATTATTTCCCTTCTTATTTCCAACGTTATAAATTACCCAAGCTGATCAATCATCGTTAAGTTTTTACAACATCTTTGTTTGTTGTAGGCACTGGCTGTCAGGCGGCACCAGTGCGAGAACGTCGACGCCGACCCCTTAGTCTGGACCAATCAGAGGTTTATGCGATGGGCTCATAATATTGATTTAGGTGAATTTGCGGATAATCTGAAAGGTATGTTTGTTCTCCCGGCGTGATACTGTATATTTGCTAATGATATCCGTGCCAGAACCATCGGTCACGTAGTTGATAATCTTGTTACATCAGACAGTGGAGTACACGGTGGGCTCGTCGTACTAGAGCCGTCGTTCACCGGCGAGACCATGGCGACCGCGCTCGGCATTCCTCCTTCCAAGAGCATTATCAGAAGACACTTGGTCGCCGAATTCGATGCTCTTGTCATACCAGCGAGGTGAGTCAACCACACACTCTTTTATATACCAACACAGGAAAATATAATATTTGCTTCAGACACCAATTCGGTTAATATTTATACATATGTTCCATCGCATCAATCAACTTGCGAGACAATAATATTTCGCACCACTTCTACATATAATGTATCTATGTAAATATTATATTTTCTTATTATGTTACATGATATGAATGAATTATGTATTTACAATATTATATACTTGAATATATCTAGCAGTTTGTTTGGTGACAATGAGCACAGTATATTATTATATATCATAACCAAGTTCTTAGATTGTTTGTCCCATAAGTGCATTGTTAAAATGAGTCAACGACGTATGTGAGCGGCGACCGAGTGCACCGATGTTGTGGTGAGACGCACCGTGCATGCTGCCAGTTGAGTACTCAGTAGTGGCTAGTGGCCAGTGGCACAGTGGCGCTGAGCAGTGAGTCCCCTCCCGTGCGTGCGCATCTGTAGTTGATTATAATGTGAGGTGCAATCCTGCAGGTATACGATATTTTGCCAGGTGGAAGAACTGCAAGTGGAGGCTGCCCGAGCATCCATGTTGTCCACCAAACAAAGATAAACCAACGAAAATCAAAAAACTCTCGTTTAAAAAATAAATTATCGCTTCGGTGCCCAAACCTGTATCTATGTAAAATTTCCTGTATCAAAATGTTTGTAAATTCGCTATTTTTACACAAAATATTTTCTTTGCGAAAGAAAATTTTGTATCTACCTACCGTCAAAACTTGCTCGTTTTTTGAAACTTTTTTGATGGAAAACTTTACGAGCGGTGAAGACTGATAAGTTATCGTAGGGATCGTGGTTTGTACGTAAAGGATATCAAAAAGTTGGAGCGATCGGACGCGTTCACACTCATTTTGTTTTGTACTTCGCCTTCGTCAGTGTTAGATTCAATGTTGGACAGTGTGACCCCCTAGAGTCCCGATCTTGCCGTAGATTAGATTCGTCACGTTAATGTTAATTCGAGATTGATCAATTTGGTAAACTAGTAAATGTATACAACTTAGTTGATATTATAAAGATATAAGCATGAAATGCTTCGTATTATTCATAGGGGGTAACTCATATCCCATTACTTGCATTCACTAACGTTACTGAAAAGGATTCATTTGAATTTAATGACAGTTTGGAATAATTGTAATAATAATCGAAGATTTTAAAATCTTTACAATTGAATATTCATAGGAGTAAAGACAGAACCATCACCATAGCTTTAGGATTATAACAATAATAGCATTTACTAATACTGTAAGATAACTATGTTTTTGACTTGTATACATTCATACTGTAAAGTTGACAACATTGTATATTAGGTTCACCTGTAACGATATCGATTGAACTATAAATGTGAATAAATCCTGATAAAAAAGATAAACCTAAGGGACATCGAGTCAGTTTCTTTTTAATATCCATCTCCCTAAACTTGGCGATCCTTGCATCGAGACAGAACGGTAACGATCATTTTATCGATACATCATGAATGCCTCTCTGTCATCATCATTAGACCGCACTACATAATAATCAGACTCTGTCCACATTTTCTCCTTCCATGTAACGTTCCATTTTATTTTGTAAAGATTTCCAACACGTTGCCATTTCGAGCTTGATGGATTTAGTTATGACATTTTGATTATATTGTTGTTGTTATTTGTATTCAAGCGTACAAGGAAGAGTACTGTCTATTTCAAACAAACACATATGTATATCTCAAAACATTTGCTACCAATTCTAATATTGGATCCAGTACTTTTCATTGTTATCCAATCCATCAATATTTACTCGTGTTTTTTCTTTTTATTTATATCCATATATTCGTACACAATCAGCATGATTCGTATCATTTCCAGCAAAGTGCATCATGCTTTTGATGTCTATGCAAAATATTATTGAATTACCATTCACTTTTTATTAACTGTCTCTCGTAGCTTCCAGTGAACATAAATCTGTGAATATGAAAATGTTTGCGTTATTTTATCCTGCTAGGAATAAAAAATGCAGTATTGAGGTCCAACATTGCGACTGTAAAATATAACTTAACGAGAATTTGCATGTGAGCTTTTTGTGTTAGCAAATATTAAACACAAATGAGTGCAAATTTGAGAGATTAAAGCGACCATCATATAACGCAAACTACGCTCTGCCTGGCTTCTATATGTGATCTCAAATTTGTACTGCTTCCGTTGTGTAGTGAAATCAAATTGTAATTGGTTTTCAGAAACTTGTTTGGTCACCAAATCAGGATGTTGGGTAGACCGTTCTCAAGGTCAGTTGCTACTGGATTACCAGGCATCGATCTTAGTGGGGACTCCAGGAGGCACAGTTTGAGAGTAAGACTATTAACAGCTTATTTTAAATGATTAAAAATGATGATTCGCCGAACTCCACCACTGACCGAAAATTATTTCCAGGGCTCAATAACTCGAGCTCTAGGGGTACTAAAACCGAAGCACGAACGGACATCGCCGTCGAGCTCTAGCGAGAGTTCAAGCGTGTTGAGCTTGACGCAGCCGTATCAGATCTCCTACTCGCCGCCGATAGCTGTGCGCACGCTATCTCAGTTGAGCATGACGTACGCGCCGCCGCCGACGCTGCAGGAGTATGAGCCGATATACACGCCGCTGAGCTTGTACTCGCAGTCCAGTGTGTCCACAAGGGATAGTTTGACGAGACTGAACGATATCAAGGAGAATTCTAGTATTACTCATAGGTAAGTGACGCAGTATTATTTATTTCAGTTAATGATCACAGACGACAATGATATGTGCTAGAGGCATCGCAGGTGCTTTTTGATCCCAGAGACAAAGCTGAACTGTCTCCTTTGCCTCTAATACATCCTTAAAGAGTAACGCACCGTCAAACTGGAACGAACTGAAAGAAGAAGAAGAAACTAGCAGAAACGATGTGTTAGTTCTATCTTTATGAAATTGATCATGTCCGCAATGTGGTTTACTGTAAGTTCAAAACTAACGGGTGGATTGATGGAAAGACCAACAAGGTCCTTAAAATCATCACCATTCTTCATCAAATTACGTGAAAAATTCTCGTGAAACCGTATTTTATTACACAAAGAAGAAGTTTCGCTTGTTTACACGATATTCACAAAAAAAACGAAATTATTCAACAGTCGACATTTCTATAGATTGTATAAAACTTTACGCGAAAGAAATCGCGGAGATTCAATAGACGGTTTCCTTTTGTTTTATTTCTTTAGATACAGCTCGTGTTTTAAAGCCAACAGAATTGGATGACCTAATTAAGTTTACAAGTGTGAGAGACAAAGGTTTGCTGTTTCCCGACGTAATCTAACTTCAAATGTGGCACACTATGCTCGCGTAGGTGTTGGACTATACGCCTACTTCAATTTGTAGGGATAACCTTGTTAGGCTCACGAAATTTGCATTTTGGGTGAGGCATATAAAATAAGTTTGACATTTTGTTTTGTCTTATTTAGATGGATTTATTCGTTTATCTATCTAGAAAGCTCTGAATATTTTATAACAATGAAAATATTGTTAAAGTTTTTCCATGAAGTCTTGTTTACACAAGGACAGTTTCTCGATAGTGGAGAGGTGATAATCACCAGACGATTTATCCCACTCATTTATGTTTAATGCGCCGTTTACTCGATGAGTGTAAGCAATGCGAAACTGTCCCCGTTTATAAGAGCCGTAAGGCAAATCTAATTGATATGATAAGTTCTGGCTTCATTCGTTCTTCTTTCTTTGTCCAGGCGGTTTTTTTTTTTGGAATGAGCTCCCTCTGAACATCAGGACGGCAACCAGTCGGTTATCTTGTAAAGTGAAGGCACGTGAACATATTCATCAGAAGTTGGCGGAATCATCCCAGTGCTGATTTGCTGGAGTCGTTTTTTCTCGCTATTTCTCCTGACAAAGTTTATTTTGTTCATATGTATCTATGTATTGTTATATTTTATTATTATTTCCGAGCTATCTATCCCGTATGTTGCACCTGCCATGTTTTGTCTCTACATCACCCTAAGGTTGACTGGTAGAAAATTCCTCAGGCATTAAGTCCGCCTTTGTACAGTATTTTCTTTTTACTTGTGCATAAAGTTTTAATAAATAAATATCTGCCTATCTCTATACTACGAAACCTGACAAAAATGGTGACTTCTTTAATATATTTTTTTGATTGCTGTTTTTTTTTTCAAAGGTACGGACATAAAGCGGACCACGCTCACCGAGTGAGCTCGCCCCTGCCGGCCAAGTCGGCAGACGATGCGCTGTTAAAGCAGAAGAGACACCGGCGCGTCAAGAGCATTGGAGATATCAATGCCTGCACTAAGGCACCGGTGTAAACACACCTTTACGTCAATTATGTTTAGGGCTTTATCGTTGAAGCGATCTGTGAACGATGATAAATGATATTGATACATGATTTTATTTCTGATGGTCATCGACATCTAGAAATAGGTGACAAAATCGGAACATTTTAGGACATGTTGCGTCATCAATTTAGGACGTTCGTCCCTTGTCATAAGTCCCTAGTCCCACGTTTTATCTTTCCAGAGATAATGCAGATATATCTGGTTAGAATCATGAAGGTCGCATCTGAAATGTAACTCAAAATGTCGTTGCGTCGCCAGTCCTCAGACATCGCTTGTATGACAAGGCTCTAAATGTGTCCTTTACCCTAAATGTTATTTTGGTTAGAGCATGTTCCTTTCGTGAGATGTAAATCCCTTTGTCCTCATCTTGAATCCTCCTTTTGTGTATTCAATTGGACTCAATCTGTTCGATTAGAAAATTGGTTAAAATGTCGTGACCCTTTCTATAGTTGAACAGAACATTATAAAGAAAATGTTTTAGAAAATTATAATGGAGCATCGTAACACTAGACCCAATATAGGAACTGTCGTATTGAATTGTCGTATTGACTCTATAGTAAAAACAATGTATCTAGTCATTGTAAAAGTATCACTAAATCTTATTAAGGTGATATATGAAATATGTGGAGACGATCTATTGTGTAGCAAACAGAAAGCAGCCCTCGAATAATGTAGTAAATGTTAAATAATTTGAGGCTCAAATAAAAAATCCAGTTTCAATCACAGCAAATGGTGAGGACCAAACCGAGATTTTGATTATGTCAATCAATGATCGGAACTCGCAATAGACCTTCAATTGTTATGGTATGAGACACAATTCAATTTCTATTGTTACCGACCATTAAACGGTCGATCGACAGCTGTACCCGTGTTTCGCTGGCTTTAACCACAACGTTTACATAAAGGGAATAAAATAGCCTACGTCAATATTGAACTCAAAGCTTGTGCGGATGCAAATATCATTTTGTACAAAGTCGCATATCAAAAACTTTAAAGCAAATAGACTGAGTTTTAATAATAATAGTTAAACATTTGACTGTCTTGTGATATTCAGTATTACAATATACAGGATAGTAGTTTATTATGTGTATCTTTTAAATGTTTTCGAATAAGTTTTCACACTGACCATTTTACTTATGAAAGTTAGAGTAGACAAACTAGTCAATACAATGTTTTAAACGGTCTAGTAGGTACTGTTTTTATACCAAATTTTAGGTGGTAGGTAATAAAACTTTGATAAGTAAAATGGGTTATATTGTAACAGATCACTAACCACGCTGTATTTACTTGCCGAACACTGTGATAACGCAATACTCTCACGCATTGAATAAACCCAGAGCTTTTAACTTCAGTATTTTATACCAAAGTACATATTAGACGGTTATACAAGTACATAAATACATAGGAATTACGTAATACATTCCCATCGAGCTTGAATCCTCTACTTTTGATATTGATGTGTATTCAATTTTGTTATTTTTTATTGTTTTTGAAATATTTATTTTTTACTTTAATATGTGATTTTCATTTTGTGATATTTGAGTTACCAATTAGTTATAATTCGTAAGACCTTTTAAAATAAAGAATAATATGTGAAATTAATATCGCCTGTTTTATTTTCACCTGTCGTAGTTGGTTGGGTAAATTGGATAGTGAATCTATTTATAGAGTACAAAGGATGTGATGAGGGTCTCAGTCAAAATATCTGAACAAATATATTCGAAGGGAACCCGATTTATTTTTCAATTGAGAACATTGTTGGCGATAGAGAGAAGGTCGTGTTCTTTTATTCGGAGCGGTAAGGGCCACTAGCTATTTATTTAATAGCTCATTCCGAAGGATCTACAAAAGAGCCTGATAAAAGAAACTGCTCAAATTTTCGGGAATATCAATGGCGGAAACACGCGGTTTTTCCTTTTGGAGCTTTTCGGAAGTAAGTATATATTTTAGTTTCTCTGAACTTCCTTAGTTATGACAATATCTATATATATCTTACCACATTCGTAAAAGAAGGTCAATTTCATTAAATATGTTTGATTTTGATCCAACTACCTACAACAACTTATTTCGACCTAAGCTAAAGTTAAATAAAAAAGAACCAGCCAAGTGCGTGTCGGACCAAGGACAATGAAGTGTTCCGTAGTTGGAATGAATTTATCCCAAGAACAAACTTAACATTGTAGTTGAAAAACATGTTCTCTCATACATTCCAACTGCAAATGTAAGTTGGTGGACTCTTACTCATAAACTTATAAGGCCTACTTAGCCGTGATAGTTTTCCTTTTAACTTTGTTGTATATACTACTACCGTAAATTTTTTCTCATATCTAAAACTAACCGTTTAGCTGGCAAGGGGGGGGGGGACACTTTTTTTTTTTTTGTGGATGGGAAATCATCAAATGACTTCTCCCGCTCTGGGCGGAGCGGGAGGGCGTGTCAGACTTTTACTGACTAAAACCCACCCGTGTTCCTTCTGTTGCCTGTGCCGGGGCCACGGTAACTCTTTCGAACATCCCGCAACCCTAGCTGGGGGGGGAGGGACACTTGACTCTAACAAAAATTAGCACTTTAAAGCTTAATATCTCAGAAACGGATCCCTTATATAATCGAAAAATTGTTTCCACAAACCCAATATTTTTTGCAATATTTTTGAAACACCTATCCTACAACACCCCACTAATATCCCCACTTTTCGTGTACTGAAGATACCCAAATGTTTTTTTTCATGATTTTATTTTACCACTTTATCGGCGTGATTAATATATATCTATGCCAAAGTATAGCTTTCTAGTACTAAGAGTCTGAGCTAAGCTGCGTACGGACGGAGTGACGGACGACATGGCGAAACTATAAGGGTTCCTTGTTGACTACGGAACCCTAAAAAGCGGCCAAGTGCGAGTCGGAATCACACACGAAGGGTTCCGTACCACCGTGCAGTATTTTTCATTATTAAGATCGAGCAAAAAACGCCGAGAAAACTCGTTCCTTGTATAGATAGGGACCCCCTTTAAATTTTAACTTTTTCTTTTAATATTATAGCGGCCATAGTAGTACCCCTTCTGTGAAAATTTCAAGTGTCTACCTATTACGAATAAAAAGATACAGCCCTGTGACAGACAGACGGACGGTCCGACGGACAGCGGAGCCTTAGTTATGAGGTCCCGTTGGTACCCTTTGGTGGTTGGTTTATTCCAAAATGCCGTACGCCATAACACACACAATCTAAGTACGACCACTATGCCTAAATACACTTACGTATAATTTATTCGCACATAAAATATATATATGCAAATTACAGACGAAACTTCTGGAGCGCCGGAAAATATTCAGGGACACTTAAACGATTCCTCTTCCGATAATATAGTGCAGGAGCTATCATCTGAAGTCGCCAGCGAAGTTAGCTGTTCAATTATTTATAGAAGTTCTCGGCTTTCGGCCGGGAAAAGTTCGTTATAGCGTCGCCCGTGACGTGATGCGAAGTGTTCGATACATACGATGCTCATAAATGGTTGTGAAGAGGCCCTGTTAGAGGCCAATGAGTTTGATAAGCTGTTGTTAGTAAGAAAGGTGGAGAATAAGGCCGCATCCTAACCAAAAGCAATCGTCACGCGAGGACGCGCTTGTCGTGCTCTTTTATATGAATATGTCATAGTCGCGCGATCAATTAAGTCGCGTTTGTACGTCAAAATTCATACAAACGATTGCGTCGATCGCGTACTCGTGCGACGATCGCTTTTGGTTAGATCGCGGAGTATGAATACCTTGAAGATGATGTTTTAATTTAATTATTTAGCCTTTTAAACAGACCTATTCCGGCTTGTTACGTAAGGTCGGACTGAAACTCGCTGTAGGTAGGTACGGTAACTAATTACTGATGTTATTGTACCTAATTTAGCAACCGTAGCCTGCTTCTTCGTCAACGTTATCATCGTCCTTTCGGCTGTTGCCGTAAGGACAATGATAACCTTACACGATATGTTTTTGCTGGTTCGATACCCGGCAGAGGCAAACAAGTTTTCACAATCATTGAATGGATAACTACTTTTTTTTTTTTAATATAGGAAAGTAAGTAGGGTGTAAGTGTTGAGATTTTTCGTCTCGGAGCAAGCTGACTACTTTCCCATCAATATCACGACAAAAGTACCTATCAATATCTGTGGCAATACAGAGAGGCGGAATAAAGCAGTGGATGGCGATGTGAGCAGGGTTGTGGTGAGCTTGGCAGTCACATCACGTGCAGCGCCCGGGGACATTCTATCATTACGCCGTGGACGCCGCGGTATTGCGGTGTTGTGTACACTTGCAATGTATAATACATAGTTAGTAGCCCCTCTATTATGATTCCGGAATGACAGTATCCTCTCCATTATTTGGCTTGCGGACGTCAAAGGATCGGATATTTTGGCAATATTCAGCGCATCAGATGTAAACTGAAATATTACCTAAATACTGATTTTCGCTTGGCAAGCTCATAGTCTGGCTATAAAGTCGTAATAGGTATTTTATCCTATGATTAAACCGTGAATTTTATATAACATCACATAACATCACGCCTTGTTTCGCCGAAGGGTTAGGCAGAGGTGTACCTATAGTACACCCACATTTCGCCAGTTATGTTTAAGTAACGTATAATAGGGGGCGAGCCTATTGCCATCCACCGGGCACAAATCCAGACTCCGGGCTGCTACTGAGAAACCCCACACAGAAAAACCCAATAACACTTTGCCCGACCTGGGAATCGAAGCTAGACCAATGAGGCAACAATCAATCAATTTTATATTTTTAGCTATTAAAAATGTATATTTAAGTACCTACCTATTGTAGGTACATTGGTATTTACAACTGCAGCGCTTCGAGCGACACCCTCACGATCGATCGGTACCGGTTGCGTTCCACAAAAAGTAAACGGTTTGGCGGCAGAATATTTTTAAAGTGAAAAACTCAAACTTACGCTCGTTTCAGCGTGGATGTAGTGCTACGGCTACATTGTTGCGATAACGCGAACTACACTTCGCGCGCTCTCTTTCGCACACCGCTCGATGTCTCGCTGTACAACAGAGAGCGCGCGAAGTGTAGTTCGCGTTACCGCGACAATGTAGCCGTAGCATTACACGTAGCTCGACGACTCACTATACAGCAGAGAGCGCACAAAATGTAGTTCGCGTTATCGCGACAGTGTAGCCGTAGCATGAGAGAGAGCGCGCGAGTGTAGTTCGCGTTACCGCGCTAGTGCACGCTAGTACACGCAGCTCGACGTCTCGCTATATAACAGAGAGCGCGCGAGTGTAGTTCGCGTTATCGCGACAGTGTAGCCGTAGCCTTACACGCAGCTCGACGTCTCGCTATATAACAGAGAGCGCGCAAGTGTAGTTCGCGTTATCGCGACAGTGTAGCCGTAGCCTTACACACAGCTCGACGTCTCGCTATTTAACAGAGAGCGCGCGAGTGTAGTTCGCGTTATCGCGACAGTGTAGCCGTAGCATGAGAGAGAGCGCGCGAAGTGTAGTGCGCGTTACTGCGACAATGTAGCCGTAGCATTACACGCAGCTCGACGTGTCGCTCACAGAGAGCGCGCGAGTGTAGTTCGCGTTATCGCGACAATGTAGCCGTAGCATAAAGGGTTATAGTCACATTCAGATTTAAAGTCTATATCGATATGACACGTGGTATTAGTACTTATTGTATCATTGTGGTACATCTTACCTGTTATTATAAATAGCGCGTACTATCAGTTTATCACACGTAGTAAATACCAAACAAAAGCAAAATCACACCACATTTTCCCACTAAGCTCTCAACTTTAAAAGCTAATTTCAGTTTAGAAACTAAGACAACATCGTTAACACAGTCTTAAAAAATAATCTTATAAGACGAAGTCATTTCTGAATGGCGGGCTCTATACCGATTGGTGCAAACTTTCCGTTTATGAACTGAGCAAACTTGTGCGGAGCCTTCCTTCTCGAAAGTCTCGAATGAGGTCCGCAGCAACAAGGTGTCGTTAGCAGCAGCGCAGGCGCCGCCCGGCCCCGAGTAGCCCGCTCAACTCTGCAACTCTCGTAAACTAGCTACGCTTAGTTAGCAACCTGTACTTTTCTTTTCAATTTCACAAAACGACCGCAAGAACGGCGACTGCTTTGCAGATTCAAATTAAATTGAGATATCTTTAGTGTAATGTTATAAAGTGTTGCTAGCGTAGGCGCAAAGAGATACCTACCAAAAGTAAGTTGATAACAAAATCGATCAATAAAATCTAACAGCGCACTTATTGATAAAGGCCCACTTCAAATCTGGTAACGACTCAATAATGATAACCTTTACCCATTTTAGGCAGAATAAAGACGAAATAATATTTTCTTGAGTCACGTAACTATCGGGGAACGCTTCATTAAGTTTCAATACCACTGAGAAAGCTCGCATGCCGCACTCGAGAGGGCGAGACATGGAATCCACGCATTTTATACCGTCAGCAAAAATTCAATCAAGAAACTGGAGTACATCGACGCTTCATGATAGCAGGAAATATGCAAAAATATTCCTATGAATGATTCCGGAAATGAAGTTGAAGCGCGGTTATATTCACGCAACGAATAAAAGTCTACTTGTCCAATTTGCAATGAAAATGGTACGCACAGAATATACCTACTTACAACTAACTTGGTTTGTGGAAACGCAATCTCGCTTACTACAGTGAAAAACATCGAATTGCCTGAATACAACCTGTAATATAATATTGAACGGACAGTGTGAAGCCCGAAAATAAGATAACAATTATATTAGTTTATTTGTTATGTTAATATAGTTTGTATTTTTATCAGATCGCACACCATCTGCGATTCTAAACGAAGTTAAGAGCGTGTACGACGTAGGTACGGCATTTCATACAAACTTTCAAGTCCTTGTTTTTCAAAATGAATGAACCGATTTTAATGAAACTTCATACGCAAAAGGAGGATACATAGTCCTAAAAAATTAGTAAAGAACATTTTCGAAATGTCTTATTTAAAAAAAGATAATTGGAAATCTCTGTTTCCATGGAAAATTTAAAATCGGTCGAATTTAGCTGTCACACTATTTATCGAAAATGTTCTTAATTAACTGTTTAGATCTATGTATATCTTATGCGTATAAGTTTCATTAAAATCGGTTCGTTCATTTCGAAAAACAAGGACTTGAAAGTTTGTATGAAATGCCATACGTCGGTCGTAAACGCTCTTAATCTTTATTTTGCTAGCAGTACCTATCATTCCGTCTTTTGCGTCACAGAATCGTAACAGATTGATAGTTTTACGTGACCATTGCTTTATTAAATCAAACATGCACAAAACACATACATGTAGTTCGACAAAATCTAGATAAAACAATATTATCTATTAATGCTCTCGGTAAAGTCAATTTGATATGGCAATCTATAATTTCCTAGCAATATACTCGCCGTACTAAATCTACTTTTTCCTAGTCCAATATCCCTGATATTCGATTCCAATGGACATCGGTGTAAGCGATCATGACGTAAATTCAATAAAACGGACACTTGAATATTTTTTATTCTTCGTAAATACGCGGTCAAAATATTAAATATTTTTTAATAAATTTCTTTTTTTATACAGGTAGCCTAAAAATAAGAACAAAATACGCAAAAAAATATTAACGAATCGACATTGTGATTTTACATCCAAGTTTCCACTGCCGTGGTTTGACTGCATACAGTTTTATCCTGCTGGATATTTTTGGAGCCACACCATAGCCTCATCACCCGAAATAGATACATACATATGTACCGATATAATCCGTACCGTTTTAGAATTTTAAGATAGGTATAATTAAAATAACACACAAATGAGGAAAAATAAATATGAGTGATTTTTAAAATTAAAATAATTTTGGCTGTCCTTATTATCTAACGCAGTATATCAAGTGCTGTCGCTGAACGTAGCACATGTAAATAGGAAGGTAAATAATAAATTTATTCAACTATTTATTTTAATAAAAACATAATTTGTCTGGTACTCTAGAATGGTGTTTATTCATAAATCTGGATTTCTTTCGTACTAATCTGTACTCAAATGAAGAGGCTTTTGTACATAAATACAGGCTGGCAGGAACATGGACGTGCAACCTGTTACCATAGATTCAGTAAGTACATGATTCTAAACCCGCCGCGCGTTAAAATGTTTCGTCAGTTATCAAAAAAAAAAAAAATTGCTTTTCCATACATTTTGACCGCGTAGGTATTGCACTTTTCTGTGAAACAGTTGTTTTTTTTTTTTTTTTGATAACCGACGAAAAATTTCTAGGACCATTGTACTGAATTCATGGTTACAGTTTGCGTGTCGATGTCCCTGCCACCCTGTTTATTATTATTATGTTATTGAGTGACAAACAAGCAGTACAATTCTAATAATTTATTTTCTCTTCACAAATAATGACATGATAAATTATTTACACAAGCAAAATTTCAAGTATAAGTTCACCAGCTTTCCTCTCTTCGGTCCACGGTACCGATAAATTAACCAGGAAAATTTTATCTTCCTCACTGGTTGATTTTGAGGTACCGTGTTTGACCGATGCGTTGAACGCTTGGAAGATGGCTTGTCCCAAGATGGAGCAGCTCGACAACCCATCCTCCCAGAGACGGTGGGACGTGCCGCTCTGCAGTATTATACGGAATACCCTAGTAAACACGTCATTTCATACTGTTAAACGTACCCGTCTGCTAGCTGTGGGAGAATGGGAGTCGGGCTTGTGGCTTCAGGTGCTTCCGTCATCCACCATAGGCACTATGATGGATGACTCTTCGTTTCGGCTCGCTACGTGTCTCCGCTTGGGCGGACCTTGGAAAGTGGGTAGACCTCTGGTGTGAGACGCAACCTGTGTATCGACACAGGTTGGCGAGAAATTTCCTTAAAAAGGAGACGCGCACTCGGGCCCCATGACCCGAGCGTTTCGACCCCAAACGGCTTAAAACTGTAGTTACCGATAAGGTTACAGTATTTGCGCCGCAAAAGGGTCTCAGCAGCCGCAGCAGCGGCCCCAGCATAGCACGCCGTGCTTGGAACATGAGATGGCGCAAGGGTGTCGACACAGGTTGCGTCCCACATCAGAGGTCTACCCACCTTCCAAGGCAACAACGTCGCCGTCTGCCGTCGTGTCGTCGTATGCCGTCTGGTCTCTTCCCATCGTCACGTACCAAGCCGTTTGGTTCTAATACCGCTGGTACGCCGGCGGTAACAAGAGCTCGATGAATAATATCGTTAATGCTGGCGTGTCGTGCTATGCGGCCTGCACTCCTGCAGCAGGACAGGCCTGGTGTCCGAGGTTGTCGACAGCTTCACCGCAGTGACACTGATGCGGAGCAACACAAGGTGCGCCCCAGCGGAGACACATAGCGAGCCGAAACGAAGAGTCATCATAGTACCTATGGTGGATGAAGGAAGCGCCTGAAGCCACAAGCCTGACTCCCATTCTCCCACAGCCAGCAGACGGGCACGCTCAGCAGTATTAAATGACGTATTTACTAGGGTATTCCGTATAATCCTGCAGAGCGGCACGTCCCACCGTTTCTTGGAGGCTGGGTTGTCGGGTAAATCCGTATTGGGACAAGCCATTTTCCACGCGTTCAACGCATCGGTCAAACACAGTTTCCTTTTGTTTTGTATATTTATTTGTACAGTTAGTTAGTTCGTTAGTTAGTAATTGTATACCTAGTGTATTTAAGATTTGAGAAAATAAACATAAACATACATTTAAACAAGCTTAAAAACTACGCGACAAAGTAAGTGTAGATGTTTGTGTCTGTAAGTAAGTAATTACAAAGAAATCTATAACTCCGATTTAGGACTTAGTGGCTGCGGGGCGTTTTTTTTCGGCGCGAAAGCGCGCGCGCGTCGCTTGCGAGCCGCTCCGCAATCACGCAGCGACCGCGCCGCCTCCATGCCCCCCGCGTTAGATGCGAGGATGACATTCTTGCCACAACCGCTTGGGACGTTGAACGTTTTTTAACCGACTTCAAAAAAAGGAGGAGGTTATCAATTCGACGGTATGTTTTTTTTTTTGTGTGTTTGTTACGCGATTACTCCGCCAATTGTGGACCGATTTTCAAAATCTTTTTTTTGTTCGAAAGGAGATACTTCTGAAGTGGTCCCATAGTCACCAAGACAGGATCTGATGATTGGATCCTGGAGAAATCGAGGGCAACCCTCAAATTTTATGGGCCCACACATCGTTTTTCGCAAATCTTATGAAGTACGTTAAGTACTTGCGTATGGTAATCATCATCTCATGTAGCTGAGCTGATGATGGAAGGTACAACTCCTTAACAGTAAGGAGTAGGCATCGACTGATTTAGTAAATTATTTTTTTGATGTTTGAAAGGGCGTTTGCCGTTTTGGTCTCGTGATCATCAGGTCAGGAGGTGATGGACTAACCACAGACGATAGAAATCTTCAAAAAACGACAGCACATGTCTCGCGATTGCTGCGATTGTTTGTGTATGCATAGTTTACGCCATACCATAACATAACATTACGCCAGTTCGCTTTTAAGGGCGCTTTTAAATTGTAACAATAATACAGTAAAGGTGTAATTTATCATTGTTACATCTACATTTTTTTTACAGTTGTAGATGTGTTGTGTATGTATATAATTGTAATCCTTGTCCATCTACGACATTAAAAATTAAGAAAAATAAAATTAATAATAACAAAAAAGTGAAATCGACTTGGCATGGGCATTCCATATAGAACACACTAAGTCAGGATTTAACGAAATACCAACGGGATAGGAAATAACGGGAAAACGAAGTTTCCGCGGGTGACTGCGGGGCGGAAAGCTAGTCATAAAATATTCTTAAAACCAACCTAGTTGTTGGAAAGATTACGCAACCGGGCCATTTCTGTTAAAGCTCTCTCATCGTGGGGTCGATTTAAAAGCTTATTTGCGGCCTCATTCTCTGGTGTTATAACCAAAGCAGTTAATGAGTACACATTGAGAAAGATATTATCCTGGGCCGTCACTTTAGTCGTCGGTGTAAACAAATTTTGTCGTAGTATGCCATGTAATTCATCTACATTTTTAAATTTAATGCAACAGGCAGCACCACGTCTTGGAGCTTTAGCTCCCTTAGGCCCGCGTGCATGTGAATCAAACAGCCAATATCTATAAGCATCCGTTTCAGCGTTATGATATACAGCCACAGTCATAGAATTTGCAGTAAGCAGTCCGCAACAATTTTCTCTGAAAAACAATGTCAAAGCATTTTTTAGGTTAGGGAACCCTTCAAGACTGATCTGTGTCTAAATGACCATTATAATTGGTGTCAGAAACTGAGATATTAATTTTATTTCTGTTGTATAATATTTGACGAGCAAGATCACTCGCGGCAAGATATTCAGGGTTAACTTCTCCTATTGCGGGGTCCAGTCTGGAAGCAATGGACTCACGGTAGAGTTTGTCTTCGAGGATTACTATAAAATCAATGTCACTCTTTGACCATTGACTTGCCTCGTCTGTACAAAACGCTGCACATGCTACAGCTGCTACAGCAGTGCATTGTTTACCCCGAGATTGCAAATCAAATCTTAAATCGGCTTGATGAAACGATCCGTGTAGTATGGAAATGTCTTCATTTATATTCACGTAGTTGTTTTGAGGAGTAGATTGTAACTCCATAGACTCACGATTACTTGTAGGCTCTTCACAAATTTGTACAATTTCAGACAAGTCAATAACATTCTCGAAATGGGGTCTAATATCTCTATAGAGTACATTGTGTGACATTAACCAGGTTAGAGCTTGATACAATCTGTTCATACCCACAATAAACTCTTGGGAGCGTTGCAGGTTCTCGAGACTTTCCACAATCAAAACTAGTCCTATTTGGTTTGGCATAAGTGGCAGTTGTTCAGCGATTTCGACAACGTCTTTTGCAAATAAAGTAACTTGTCCCTTGCACCAATCTTGAGAGAAACGGTTTTGTAGCTTCATTATTTTAAGAAACGGCACAACACGGCATAAAAATCGTTCTTCCAATTTTGTCAAATTAGCTAGCTCCTGAGGTATAGTCGCGACTGTCATTTTATTTCAGAAAGCTGCTGGTGGAATTTTTCTTTTCCTTATATTATTTTGACAGCGAGAGCATGTTACGATTTTACCCAGACGCACCAATTCTTCGGGTATTAACGTACTGTACATAGCAGTACGTTAATTACAGCGTTGTGGTGGACACAAAGCTTTATAACAAATAGCACATGGCAAGTCAGCGAAAATGTTAATAGCCTGTTCAAAACCATTTACTGATGATACCTCCCTACGATCACGACTTGCTTGTCGCATAATATCTAATCGCTCTGGATTCGGCAGATTCATTGGATAGACGCTCGTATTGCACGTGAAGACGGCGGGAACTTTGCTCCTCGGTTTCGTTTGATAAGCGCTCCTGAATCAAACTGAGATGATGAGAACGTTGCTCCTCGGTCTCGTGAGACAAGCGTTCATGAATTAAACCGAGACAATGAGCACGTTGCTCTTGAGTCTCGTTTGATAATCGTTCACGAATCAAACTGAGCCGCTGAGCATGACTTTCTGGACTTTCCTTGATAATTTCGTGTTTGCTCTCTTCTGAGAAAGTCTATACGCTCGCTGCTCATCACTCCCATTTGAAATGTTTCTAGTATTTCTTTCCCTACTTTTCTTTAAACGTTCTTCCCTTTCGTCGGTACTTTCTTCCAAACGGCGCTGTCTCATTTGAGCAGCGCGTTTAGTAGGCCTACCCATATTAAACAAAATGAATTTTCTTTCTATTCAAAATTGAAAAAGAAACTTTAAAACTATGAATTATGTACAAACTTAAACTAAAAACTAGAAAATAAAATTATTTTTAAAACAAAAACAAAAACCGACTTCAAAAACCTAATAAACACTAAAAACTTAAAAATAATATTAATTTGAATAACTACATATAATCAAGAATTATTAACCTAAATAACCTTACCTAACTTTAATCTACACTATATTTTACAATTTAACCGTTTTTGGAGTCGGTGCCAAGCCCGCACTCACAAAATATTAACTTAAAAAAAGGTACTATAGCAGCAAAAAAAATTAACAGACTCAACAAAACAAACTGAAAAAAAATTACAACACAAAACAGAATATCAACAGAAGAAGATGGAGTTGTTTTTGTTCGGATAGTGGCGCGCTCTTGCGGACGAAATGTGAAACTCGATAGTTGTTTTTGGGGAATGGCATCTCGCAGTTGAACCTATAGGAGGTTGTCGACTGCTTAACCGGGCTTTCCTGTGGATGCCTCAATAAATTAAGGCCTCCAGCCAGGCATAAAACTAAAAATTAAGCGACTACACGCTAAGGGCTCCCCTTGTGGGGTACGGACCTCGGCAGCAAATGGATATGCTGGATCGCTCGATAGTAATACAATTTGATCTTCATAGGTTTCTCGGTAACGAAACCATATCGCGATTCAGAATACGGTACAACGCCAACTATCGAGCGCTGACTAAAACTTTTAACAGCTTTGTAAAAATATCAGTAAGTACCTAATAATATGATATTAATTTACTCTCGTAAACTATTGTAATAATAAAAATTAAGGGAAAATATTTTATGGCCCTATTAGATAGATACACTTGGCTTGGCACCGACTCCAAAAACTGTTAAATTGTAAAATATAGTGTAGATTAAAGTTAGGTAAGGTTATTTAGGTTAATAATTCTTGATTATATGTAGTTATTCAAATTAATATTATTTTTAAGTTTTTAGTGTTTATTAGGTTTTTGAAGTCGGTTTTTGTTTTTGTTTTAAAAATAATTTTATTTGTTGTTACAATGGATACTATAGATAACGAGCAGTTTTTGCAAAGGATTTATGGGGGTCACCGGATAGAGCGGCTGTTGACTCTGAGCGGATGCGACGCGTGCGCGATGTGTACTCTTATCAAAGGCTGCCCGAACGCGATCAGCACGCGTTGATATCGTGTCATATGAACGTGCTCTTATCGTTCTATGCAGAATTCGGGCCTTAGCCCGTAAACTTCGGCAGCTGTAGCTTTGGCACGAAGTATAAAAACAAATCTATAGAAATAGTACCAGCGCATGTGACCTAAAGCCCCATTTACACGGTGCAAGTTTCTAGAATGTTCAAGAGCAATAATCGCTTTTATTTTAGAAAAATAATTAGGGTTCCGCGCAAAAAAATAAAACCCATGAAATTGTGAACAAATAGCGCGGGCAGGCGATGCAACGCGGCGGGTCGGGGGAATTTTATTAAAATGTGGTGTTATTTTAGTATATTGTGTATCTTACGACTTCCATTCGAATGAAGTCGCGGGCATAGCTAGTTATATTATAATACATAATAAGAAACCATCAACAGATTTGAGAATACAGTATGTCAAATACGGTACAGAGCCTAGACCACCACCTCTTAAAGCAGTATTATTTTAATCTTACTTGAGTGTGGGAAAGAGATGGAGCTAGACGTCCTGTATAGCTCCATCTCTTTCTCACACTCAAGTAACGTTAAAATAATACTGCTTTAAGAGGTGGTGGTTGGCCCCCTGAACGGCCATTTTCTCTCCCAAAAAAGGAACATTCTATAACTTTATCACATTACATTCCAGCAATTACCGCCAACAATGCGACCACTACCACTCCTGGTGATCATCACAGTAGTAGCTGCAGAAATATATGACGATGGAAGCCATGAATCCAGCCTTATGAAGAAAGTCCACAAGAAAGACCGGCGGGGAGGCATCAGATTGAGTCCTCTTCTAAGAAAGGATATTCCTGTAGACCTTAGTAGTGATCTGTACCGAATACTTAGCCGATATCCTCAAACAAGTTCGTTTCGTAAAGACCCAGAGGGGATCCAGGGCCTCGCAATTGTGGCCACAATCATCGGTAAAAGGCGAAATGACCGTAATAAAATTGGCCACAGAAAATTAGGAGGTGACGCGACAAGCCAAAACGATGATCACGCAGTAAACACGAGAGCTTTGTTCCCTTCACTGATTTGCCCTTCAGACACTATCAAATTACATGGACAATGTAAAAAAATACCAAATGATTACTTCCTCGATTCTGAAGACTATTCACAGTTATATTAAGTAATTCTTTTTGCATTTGGTAGCCCAATTCTCGAGAATTGGGCTACCAAATGCAAAAAGAATTGTTCAAATCCGACTTTTTATTCATAATTTCATGGGTTTTATTTTTTTTCCGCGCGGAACTCTAATTATTATCCTAAAATAGAAGTAGCCTAAGTTACGCCCCGTAACATCAGCTATCTGCCAGTGAAAGTCCCGTCAAAATGGGTCCAAGCGTTACGAAAATTAGCCGGAACAAACAGACAGACAGACAAAAAAAAATGATTTTTTTGTTATAAGTACAGTTCTTATGTATTTAAGTAAAAAAGTTGTTATTTGACATTACAAACAGACACTTCAATTTTATTTATTTGTATAGATGATAAAAATTTTAGTTAAATTGTTATGTTTTGTTAAATTATTGTAATGCATTTGAAAGTAAAATTTGTAATAAATTGTTGTGTAATTTTTTTGTTTCGATCACAAGACCTGAGCCATGGATATAGATAGACCACACCAGTTTTTAAACTTTGTAGAATGTTTTAATAAACAGGCACCGTTATTTCTACATGCAATAAAATGAAATTTAAAAACTAAAACCCAACTACGACAAAAGCGCCAACTAAAACGGACTAAAAGTAGGTATGACGTGTGACTCTGGATTTTTTATTTGTCTGTGCGTGATGTCTTGTTTATACTTTTTTAGTTGGTGGTTTTGTCGTAATTGGATTTTAGTTTTTAACTTTCGTTTTTATTATAACTATTTTGGGGTTTGGGAGAATTTGAAGGTAGGTACACTTTGAGGACTTCTTTGGTTTGGGAAAATTCAACAGTAAAATTTATTTACAGAGCTTATTTGTATATAATTAAATATTACCTACTTATAAGTATATTTTCACACATACAACATTGTTACCATCGCGGGTAGAACCTGGATGAGGTTGGCACAGGAGCGTGGGGATTGGCACAAGAATAGAGAGGCCTATGCTCAGCAGTGGGTGAAAACGACCTGTGGATGATGATAATGAATATATTTTCAGAAAGCACTCCTTCATTAGATACCAAACACGATATATTAATCTACACTAATAATAAAGCTAAAGAGTTTTTTTTGTTAGCACGTGCTAATCTCAACTGCCAGTTGGATTTGAAAAATTATTTTTGCATTTGATATTCGAATTCTTGAGGATTTTTATATGCTATTTAAGATAACGCTACGACCCTAAGGAGCCGAGCAAAAAAAAAGCCAGAAAGAACGCTAAATGAAAACGAAGTAATAGCGCGGACGGGCGATAGGATGAGACGCGGTGGGTCAAGGGCCGAAATGTCACGCGGATGAAGTCGTGGGAAAATGCTAGTCTTAAATACATTTTTTTCGGTAGCACTTTATATCTGCTATAACCCGCCATCTTGGATTTTATAGGACGTTATACGTATAACCCGCAGAACAACATGACGCTTCCAACAATACCTCGTTTGTCAAAATACAAGTGTTCAGAAGTTATAAGTGAACAGACGGACATGTATAGCATTAATGCTGATTTTAAAAATCATAACCCTTCTTTAGCTTTGGCGTAGTCGTGTCAAAAAGATCATGTAACGAAAATAAATTTTTCTTACGCATAAAAATTCCAAAACGCGACTGTCACTGTCGCATACCGTAATATTGAAACGCTGTCTATTGTCCTGCATTTCCCTCAGGTATTCTAAAGCCCGTTACATATACATCACAAACTAAAAGTTATTACGCATAACTGATATCGAGGGACTAGAAATTCCAGCATCACGTGCATATTGAATGCTCACGTAGGAATATTATATATGATGTATCGGAGGATAGCGGCGCATCCGGCGTATCTCTGTGTACAGCAGCCGCGCCGTGCCGGTGGGAACTAGCTTTTGCACTACCTAGGTACCTGCCTGACATTTCACTATGACTTATAACTATATTAACCCTTTGTTCTGTGCTTGTTTTGTTGTATGTATCCTGCCCATCCTAACCTATTGTGCTCAGACCTGGTCGCTCACCGAGTCGCAAAAGTTCAGCCTTGGAGTCTGCCAAAGAGCGATGTGGAATGACATGTGACAGAACTCGGAACACCACGCTGCGTTCCAAAACGGGTATAATGGACGTAGGCAAGAAGGCTGCCAGGCTAAATGGGATTGGGCGGGTCACGTCAGCCGCATGCACTATGACTGCTGGCCAGTGCTGGGCACGTCTCCACACAATGGGTACTTGAAGATGGACGGCGCCGCCGAGGCGGGCCCAGAAAGCGGTGGCGGGATGACCTGGACGCGTACCGTGAGACCTGGTCCGAAGTAGCGCGGGAAAAAAGTTCCTGGAAGGAATTGGAGGACAGTATAGGCTAAGTAGAAAAAAAACCCTTTGTATTGTACATATATTCAAATAAACGTAACTGGCGAAATGTGAGTGTACTGTTAGGTACACCCTGCCTAAGCCCGATCGAAAAAAAAAAGTCACCCGCTGGGCTAATCTGAAGATTATCTAAAAATTTCATCAAAATTGCTCCAGCCGTTTTGGAGTCCATAGGGAACATACATACATATACACACAAATTGATTTATAGATATATATAGAACACTAGCTGTTGCCAACTGCTTCGCCCGCGTGGATGTCGGTTTTCATGAGTTTTAAATTTTTTGCGCGGAACCCTAATTCTTTTTCTGAAATAAAAATGGCCTAAGTTAGGTACTCCTTATAACACCAGCTATCCAGTGAAATCTATGCCAGAGAAAGTCCCGTCAAAATCGGTTTTCGGCCGTTTCGAAGATAAGCCAGAATAAACAGACAGACTGACAGATAAAAATTAAAAAAAAAAACGTTATAAGTAGGAACCGTATATACTTTCATATGCATTTAGTAAAAACCTGTTATTTTGAAATTCCCCAAATCAAATCGTTTGTATATACCTAATATCCATTACATCAATTTGAAAGCTGAGTGGCTGTTGTGGTATTGAAAGTAGACGTCTACTTTCATAGTCGCTTGTGTTTTTACATGAATAAGTAATGAAATGCCAAGTAGCACTTTAAAGCAACTGAAAAACCGAACGTTTGTAGGGAAAGAACGTTGGAGTAAATATTGAAAATTCTATTTGCACCTTATTCTATAAGAACGCTCGGAGAAGCAGCTTATTATTTGTATACAAGCAGTTGTGACTTGTCCGACGACTGCTGACTACACAGAGTTGAGTTTTGCCGCATTTAACCTAACTTTGTTGAACGCATGGAATAGTTTATTTGTTGAAATCCCTTTTGTTGGTCGGAGCAGCGGTTTGTTCATAGTTATCACAAACAATACGCCGCATTTACACTGTTCACTCATTATGAGCCGGGTTCGAACGCTACAGTTTTACAAAAGTCCCCATGATTGGATCATTGTGCGGTTTAGGGAGTTACAATAATTGGATGGCTGTGATTGTTACCGAAATTGGTTTAATTTACGAAAATTTGTCTAAATGTTTACATTGGAGACTAAACAAATCAAATAGATTAGTAAGTATTAATGTGACGCTAATACTTATATTACATTTGAATAGATAAAGTGAGGTATTTTATCAATGTTTAATTACTGTTATAAAAGCTTCAAATGAAGAATAAATAAAGTAATACTCCTGAAGAATGAACTGTTAACTTTTAATCATAGTTAATTTTCTACGTTCGCTCGAGCAACATAATTTCTACTCTACTACACAGCAACACGAAATATTTGAAGCATAACTACCAGGAGCTTCAAATTGCATTACTTTAATATAGAACTAGCACCTCGTATGTAGCATAGTTCTTGAGACTAATTTAGTACTAGATTGCATGACGCTCTCGCTAGTGACAAGTGAAAGAACCATTTGGAGCGTGATCACCTCTTTGAGAGGATTCGACTTCCTTGCCGAGCTATAAACATATCATTGTGTACGGGGCTCCAACATTTGCATGGCAATTAGAACTGGAGCGGAGCCACATTACCATTTCAATTGTGGAGAGTGAACGAACTGAGGAACGAACGCTGCGTTCAAGTAACACCTCCGAGTGAATGGAGTCGGTTCGTTGATTTTTAAGCTTTCCGTGGCACTCGGGGCTCAAAGAGCTGGTTTGTAAGCCGACGTGAATTAGCTCCTTTACTCGCTACTTTGTTTGTTCTTATTGTGAGCGAACAATGAACATTATCCTGTCCGGAAATTTGTTAGCAGCACCTGTGCATCTCGAAACGATGGATTATCATATTTCACTTCTGAATTCAAGTTTAACTTCAGTTTGACGAAACTTGTTTTATGTTTACGGCTTATCGGGTCAATGGAATTCCCTTTAATTTTCAAAGTTACGTCCATTATCTGAAGGCTACATTGTAACTTCAATTTGCTTTATATATAAATTTTCAGATAAATAGCCCAAGCTGCAGCTTGATAATCTATTACGTTGGAATAGAAGTGAACAACAATTTCCGTCCAACTATCAGACAAGCTGTGTTCGACGTAAACAAACTGTTTTCCTACTACATAAGTTTCCAGTTCATATTCTGAATCACAATAACAACATTGCCAAATAATTGACAAAATCGATGACTCAACTCAGTGTAATTGTTTCAATCTTAGTTACATTTTGAACTAGGAAGTTCGCAAGTTAAAGGCACAACAAGACCCCCTGGATTCCCCGGGGCGTCGTAAGAGTACGCCAGGGGAATGGGCAGGATCCACCTGTGAGCTAATAACATCCTACCGCGATTGGGACTCCCCTGCCGCGCTAGCTCATTACTGGAATATCTCTCATTTAGGGGAACGCCTGCGTCCAAGAGTTGATGAGAGGTAGCTGACATGATAATGATGTGATTACTAAGTCAGTAGCCTACATTTGTTAATGAGCTTTTGGAAATTCGTATGTATATTGAGTAAAAGCGGTAGAATTTTATAGGCCGATTCTTTGAGGCTCTGGAAGCCTTTGCACCTAATTTCGTGCCTTTGTTCGAAAACCGATGAATCGATTTCTATTGAGCTACCTCCTTTGTTTGACGTAGCGACCTAATTTTACTTTGGTCTCCACCTTTTTCTTTAATTTTGCTCTCGTCTGGTTTGTTTATCGCCGTTTCGACATAGCGCTTTGATAGCAAAGCGTACAGCGCATTAGCATTTTTGTAAGTATAGTTTAGGCAGATGCAACAAAAAAAGTAAAATCGAGAATGAAAATGTCTGAAACGCACTGAAACATACTTGAAAAAAGCTGTAAAAATCTTGGTAGGTAAGTGTATAATTACATCCACAAAAATGGATGAAACCCAGTTACCCCAGAATATGCACAAATGTTTGTCGATGGTGGATTCGGTCCGAATCGAAACGTAACTATTTTACGTGCTCCCAATGTGGCCGCTGAGAACTGCAAACAGCGGACGTGGTATAATCCGATTATCTACCTGCACTTTGTTTTACGGCAAACTACTGCAATTTCACCATTGTGTTGTAAACTTTAGGTGTTATTATTTAAGTATCATTATAATTTTCAGACCGTAAGTCCACTGAACGTGGGCTGCGATTACCTACTATTTGATATTGGAACACTGATCTAAAAACATTAGATAATTATCTATACGTTCTAGGAACGTATGATCTACTTGAACATATCTTATTTATTTAAACTTTTCACACTCAAAAAAGGACAAAGGCGGACGTAATGCCTTAGGCATTCTCTACCCGTCAACCAAGGGTGTTGAAGAGATTATTTATACGTCTCATGTTCTTCAAAGCCAAACACGAAAATAAAAGCGTCTGTTACAAGAAAAAAGGAAAGTATAAAATGTCGACCGCTCAGGTGAATTTATCATTTTAATACGAACCCTATCTATATGTAAAACACACGTGGTCACATAATTCAGGCCGGGCCATATTTTAAATAATATATTCATAAGATTCCGATAAAAGCACAGTTTCGTCGTGGTCATCGTGACGAACAAACACCCTCGTGGGTTCTTTCATTACAATATTCATGACCTATGAGAAACATGGAATTATTTCTAGATTATTTGAAACCCAAGGATCGATTACTATGGTAATTTATAGTAAATTACTTTAAGTATACCTTCTACATGCAGTATGTGTACTACCGACCAAAGGTCGTACGATCAACGGCTGGTTCAGGTTAAACCGTCTGCATGCATTACAGCTGAAGCGGCTTACATTGTTTTCCATATGCCATCATGTTGCTAGCCACAATCAATACTGAGATATAATGCGCCTTAACTACGATTGTTTTGTCTTAGAAAACCAAGACCTTCTATTTTTGAAGTTTCACGTTCGGTTAGTTGAGTTGACGGCGAGTCACAGGTCTTAAAGAAAAGATTCTCGACCTGGCAAAATAGCTGTGAAAATATACGTAAACTAAATTAACGGAAGCTCGAAAAAGCTCCAAAAGAACTTATCAGTCAGCTCCCAAAAGTATTTTATTCGTTTGAAGGTTCATAAAGGATCTTGGTATACAAAGGTTAGTAGAACACGGATCTTCGCTTCGCTACACACTTTCCATAAAAAAAAAAACTTGAAAGCTTCTCCTTTAGTGACTTAACTCTTTAAGGTTTGTTTGAAAGGTTCCGATAAATAAATACCTGAATGGAGCGAGGCTTTTTATCAAGCTTAAATATTTTAAAAAAATGCCAAATGAGCCGTAAAATGTTAGTGATGAAAATTGGAAGCAATTTTTTAATTACAAAACGCTTTTTGCACTTTCCAAGGCCAATTATCCGGAAATCGAATATTGAGATGCCAAACGTATCCCATCACTAGTTCACAGTAACATCTAACATCCGATGTTGGAATAATCAGGCAGGTCCATTCCGGCTAAGCTGACGCGTCAAAAGTCGGGTGCAGCCATGCCTGTCCCCTGTCATAGCCCGGATTTATGGGCTCGCAATCAACTTAAACGTACCGCGCTCAACGGTTTACCTATCTCGACATGTAGAAGGGTCATTTCCAAATGAGTTTTGACACGCCACGCTTAATCCTTCGCAATAATACTTATTTCTATAACTGATTTGACCCATATGTATGAAAACAAAAGGCGTCTACATAAAATCAAACCAAACAATAGTTGCATTTTGTTGAAATTTAAGTCGGGGGAAAAAGTTTTTTTCGTATTTTATAGGTATAAAGTTGTAGAAAATCTCTTTGGCTGTACTGCTTGTATCTGGCTGAGTTGGATATCATTGTCCGCCATTTTTTAATCGTTTTTTTTGTCAGCCAAAATGTGTGAATCTGACGAAGAAAATCGATACATTTTAAAGTTTTATTACAAAAAAAACGGAAAAATGCGACACAAGCCGAGAAAAAAAATTGTGATGACGTTTGTTAGTGTCAGTAAGAGCAGCACAAAGTTGGTTCAAGCGTTTTCAGTCCGGGAATTTTGATGTCAAAGATGCAGCTCGCTCTGGTCGCCCTACGTGTTAGGACTGTCAAAACTACTCGTCGCAGATTTTTGATCAGAAGTCCCAAAATTTCTACATCCTTGGGATTATGTCACTACTTACAAAATGACAACAAGTTACCAAACAAAATGGCCCATATACATTGTAATCAAATGTAAATAAACTATGAAAAAAATGTCTTGAATTTGTATTTAAAATATGAAAAAACTTTTTCCTCAACCTATTATTTACTTGAAAATCCGTCAGACTCTGACAATCGCGTGTCTGTAATAAATTCAAATTATATGGTATGAAACTTACAATACTGTAGGTATAGGTAGGCACTTTACACACGAATGGAGGTTTTTCATAAAATTGTTAATACTTGCAGCTTTGTAGGAATAGGACTGATTGACAAGATCTATGGAGAAGACAGAAGAATATCCGTCTATAGGAATATCCGTTCCAACATTCACGATAGCATAAAAAGCTACTGCTAAGCGAGGACACGCGCACGTACATGATTGCCACAACTACCATTCCATAGCCGATAGCCGAAACATAACAGAAACGTTTGCGTGAACAATATTGATCACTCAAAATTAGCCCCGAGCTCAATGCTACAACAGCTTTGTCCACGAACGGATAGTGAGTGTATCTGTATTATAATAAATACAAGTACTGGCCTAAAATACTTTGATTTCATAAACAATAAAGTAAGGTGTTAGAAATAATTAACATAACACGCCTGTATTTCTCAGAAAATTATGCGAATATAAACTACTCCCTCATTTCGCTAGTTATCTTAAAGTTCCAATGTTCCCCGCAAGCCTTTTGCCACTACCACAGTAAACTGTATATTAATTTGATTGCAAAACTTTACACAACGCGAAACCTGCAGTTTGCAGCTTCATATTAGGTAACATGAATCCTTTATAAAGACTCAAAATTACACGACATGCTAAGAGACAGCTACGCCGTAGCGTCTACGCCGTAGACGGATAGTAACTACTCGTAGTAACCATTGGCACAAAACAAAGTTGTTGAACGTATAAATATTACTTTAAAAACGAATCAAAACAATGGCCGCCATTTTACCAAATGTCGAATGCCTCGCTGCCGCATTGGTCTAGTCGCCGCAGGCGCTACTGCTCACCACTGTGTGGATCGCCCGGAGGACACGGTGGAGCATACGGTGGAGGTCTGCCCGGCTTGGGCGGAGCACCGCCGTGTCCTCGCGGAAGCGATCGGCGGCGGCGATCTCTCGCGTCCGGCCCTGGTCCAGGCCATGGTACGGAGCGAGAGTGCATGGGAAGCCATTACCTCCTTCTGCGAAGCAGTAATGCTCGTGAAGGAGGAGGCGGGACGCGTGAGGGAGAGGCAAGCTTTGCACCCTCACGCCCCTAGTCGCCGCAGGAGACGCCCTGGGCGTCGGGAATTGGCAGCCGATTCCCGGCCACCGTAGGCGCGGGCTTGCGGACGGCGAGCAATGGGTAGCTCGCCGTCTGGTAAGGACCAGGCCCGAGTCGACGGCGCGTCGTGTTCCACGCGCGCCTCAAAGAGATGTCAGCACTATTGACGGGGTCCGCTAGGGCCGATGCCAGCTAGGGTTGCGGGATGTTCGAAAGAGTTACCGTGGCCCCGGCACAGGCAACAGAAGGAACACGGGTGGGTTTTAGTCAGTAAAAGTCTGACACGCCCTCCCGCTCCGCCCAGAGCGGGAGAAGTCATTTGATGATTTCCCATCCACAAAAAAAAAAAAAAAAAAAAGGCGCTACTGCTGAGCATGAGATCCCAGGTCGGGCAAAGTGTCATTGGGTTTTTCCATCAGGCATTTCTCAGTAGCAACCCGGAGTCTGGATTTGTGCCCGGTTGATGACAATAGTCTCGCCTCCTACTACAAGGAACTTAAACATAACTGGCGAAATGTGGGTGAACATCTCTACCTAACCCTTCTGGGATTACAGGCGTAATGTTATGTTATGTGTGTTGCTAATGCCGTCTCAAGACGAAACCTTTTAATCCATGCCGAGTAATAAACTGCATACGGCGACTTCAGCATGCCACGATAATACGACCATTTAAGCACATTATTAAAAAGTATTCATAAATATTTGAAAACCAACTAACACTCCATGTTTAGTTCCTTTGTTCTTTTGCATAAATAGTTCTAGAATGATCGCACGGCAATAAAGTGTGGCGGCCTCTGCAGCGACCGGGGAGCACATTTACTAAGCCTAATGCAACCCATAGCATTAGGCTTAGTAAATGGGGTTTGTTCCACAAATATTTATCTAAAAAAGATTAAAACAGATTTCTATTCAGATTTCGATTTCTGATTTTTTTCTCGTATTTATTTTTATTGTATACCACACAAATTAAATTGTACACCATAGACTACCTGCAGAGTGCAGCGTGGTCTCTCCTTCTCCCTTTAATCCATCCAAAAGTTGTCTTTAAAAGATCACTTTTAGCGATAAGGCCGCTCATTGTGTCACTCTATGTAAAATTTCTACATTTCTATCTGTAATTTATGAACTATATATGGTGTACATAATAAAGAGCTATTCTATTATATTCCAAAGCCTACCCTTAAACTAATTCAACATAGGGGTTTTAGAGATGATTAAATGACATAATAAGTAATCTTCTGAAAGAGATTTGAGTCATAAACTGAATAGGCTTTGTTAAACATTTCTGAAAACCAACCCTCATTTGACATGATTCCGAGGCTCGACCGAAATGCATTAGCTTTTGTAAATGCGCTGCCGCGGTAAATATGAGCATGATATCTTTCCCCGGGCGAACACCATGCTTAATTAACTCCGCATGGGATTGCGAAGAAATAACTGTCAAACACACATTGTCGACCAATAAGACTTTAATATAGATTTGGTGGTGCTTGTGAATAGTTAATGGCTTTGTAACTTTTTCTATTTAAAGTTAGTGAATTATTGGCTCAATACTGCTTGAAAAATGTAACTGACATTTTCGTGAATGACGGACAACACGACGACGACGTTTCGTTAAGCTAGAAGCGGTAAGTAAATAGCGGAAAGTGCAGTGATTGTAATAAGTAGCTGCATGGCTCTCATAACGTCCGTGGAATATTTAAATTTTAATGTGATGATTATTACAAACGTTAACAACGCTTTATCGATAAAAACAAACTACTAAAATTATGTTCAATTGAACTATCGCATAGCTTTAAGGCAGGAAAAATATTCCGAACACAAAGCGTTACTTTGAAAACCATTGTCATTTCGAATACATTTTCTCTAAATTTCAGCTGCCTCAATTAACCAAAAGCACCTCAATTCTAAATAGCTTAACAAAAATGTAACTATACACAGCTACACGCAGCAGCTGTAGCAAGCCATCGCAATCTAGCAACTATTACACCTTTTATTCACCCCAAGTTGAAACTAATCCCTTGTTTAATAGCCCGAGACGCCCACAGCTTATTTAAGGGGGCGTTAGAGCAACCTGACGAACAACTTGTATAAAACTTCCGAAGAATTACCGACGCAAATGAGTCAGTTACATAACGAGAGATTCTCGGTTCGAATAAGCAATTTTTAAATGGCATGTATTTAATCGAACCTCAAATAGTTCCCATTTTGCGCTTCTAAAAATATTATTGAACACTCTAATATAATGATTGCGTCTCTTTTTGTAAACCTTAAAATAATACTATTTTTGGGGTCCTAAAAATACTAAATAGCCGAGTAAACTACGAGCAACTTTTCTAATCTAACCTAACCCATTTGGTCGGGGTGTCCTAGCTTAGTTACTGAGACCAACTGTGAGAAAGGCCAGAAAGTTAAAAAGAGGCTCATTTATGAGAAAAACATGTGCATCATTACAAGTCCAAAGTTTTTAGAGGTTCATTAATTAAAAAAAAAACGCGTGCATCATTACAAAACCAAAGTTTTTAGAGGTTCATTAATTTAAAAAAAAACGCGTGCATCATTACAAAACCAAAGTTTTTAGAGGTTCATTAATTTAAAAAAAAACGCGTGCATCATTACAAAACCAAAGTTTTTAGAGGTTCATTAATTTAAAAAAAAAACGCGTGCATCATAACAAGCCCAAAGTTTTTAGAGGTTCATTAATTTAAAAAAAACTCGTGCATCATTACAAGGCTAAAGTTATTAGAGGTTCATTAATTTAAAAAAAAAAACGCGTGCGTCATAACAAGCCCAAAGTTTTTAGAGGTTCATTAATTTAAAAAAAAAAAACGCGTGCATCATTACAAGCCTAGTTATTAGAGGTTCATTAATTTAAAAAACGTGACGTATATCGATATACGTCACGTTTGATTCTCCACCTGCAAATGTAAGTTTGTTATCGCAAAAAAAAAATGTTTTTTATGTGATTAAAACTACAAATTAACAATTTTTGTACTTTTTCCTTTACTTGTGCTGTGATACCTTACTTTTTGCCAAATTTCATTATTCTAGGTCAACGGGAAGTACCCTATAGGCTTACATTTATTTGCGAGTATCAAATATATCGCATAAATGGCCGTATTTTTTATTGCGTTGAAGCTTGATTTTTTAGATCTCCAAGGAGCCGGATATTTACGTATTTGATATTTATTTCAATTTGATCCTTCTACGCATTCCTGAAAAAAAGGGTCTTGACAGACAGACAGACGGACGGACGGACAACGAAGTGATCCTATAAAGGTTCCGATTTTTCCTTTTTAGGTACGGAACCCTAAAAAGCGTACATCATTTGAAGGTCAATAAATTTTTAGAGCATCAGTTAAATATGTCCCATTTTAAAAGGAGATATTGACTCCTGTAAACGTGTATCGTACGTACTGTTTACACGAGCGAGAAAAGGGAGAATCGCCTCTCCTATCAAAATAACAGCGTCAGTTTGAGTGAACAAAAAATCGTATTTCGGGTTGTCAAATCAGTTTGAAAAAATAGCCTTACAAGTTTGCTTGTCGCTTGCTGGCAAACACATGAGTATGAAAATCAAATAGCGATTCTCGACTGACGAGTCTTGCAAGGACATTCTTGCCTCTCTACTGTCGAGAAGCTCACCTAGTATAAACTCTTTATTCCAATTCAAAGAAATTTTAAGTTTGGTAACTGTCTAAGGTGTAATTATGGAGTTAACGAGCGCCTTTGAAGAAACCAGGAAGTTTAGCAACTTCATCCGGCGCAGAATTTAGATGATCAGTATGTTTGCTCTTGTTTCTCGTATTGTGTTCAGGTTGCTGTTCACTTCAGTAATATTATTAAAAGCACCTATAAATGCCTCTACAATTGCAACGACGCAACACAACTAAAAGCAGTGATGTTTCCTGTTGCGTACTATTTAATTTTATTGTTGTTTCAATTTTGATAAATTTCCGGAAACAGATGAGTTCATTTCATGCACATATCGTATCGTACATTCATAACATTTCAACTACCAACAGACTTCTTCTCTTTAGTTAGAATCTTTTGTCTTGATAAGCAGGAGAACGCCATTCTAATTTTAAATTTAATTTCTATACGACCAGCACCACAACGTAGGTTTAATAATGCGTCTAAATCCTAGTTCACAACAACATCAAACAGTTAATGACGTAAATACAATAGACACACACATAGAACGTTCGAATTACAAAATTCCATCATGGAACCACGCGGGAGTTGCGGTTCGAGTACGATAAGCTTCAAAATCAATTTCGGCGTGTTTACAGAGGAGGCGGCCGTCAAATAGACCAGTTAGGTATTTGTGGAGCACACCAGATACGCTCGGAGCCCGAATATTTAGTGCGACGCTTTGATTGGTGGACTGATCACTTGGAAATTGTACATGACCCAGTATGTGGTGATTAAAACGCACTGAGTCGTTGATTTAGCTCGAGAATAGATTTTCACTTTAATATGTTCCGGATAACTACCTAACATTGCTTTAGCTATTGGCTGTTCTAAAAAAGCGACACTCATTTATGTACCATGTATGTATGTATAATTATCTTCACCAATAGCCTATCAGTGTACTAGTAGGCATGTAAGAACCTATTCAGCAGCATATCACTAATTAAGTAAGCATCTAATACGTACTTCCCAGCACAGCTCACATACCATAATACCATGCGTCAGATATAATTATCACATCCTATTTTTCCTTCCAAGAAAGCAGGCCAAGTACATTTTGCTTTAAAAAACTAAAGCAGAACACTTAACACATATGCACAAATGTTTTCCCGGAAGTGAGAGTCGCTAAGGGAAGTATATAAAGAGATGTAATAGCAGGCCGCCACCACTAAAGGCATACATGCAATAAACTCGAGTCGTTTTCCTGGCATCAAGTACTTGAGTCTCTTGGGACGCTCTCATTCTAGGAGACATACATTCCTATAAGCTAGCACGACAATTTAACCCTCTTAGATATTTATTTTAGTTTACAGATGTATCTGTCCCTATAGCTGTACTAAATACTGTTTTTAGAAAGAAAGAAAAATAGGTTTATTTGTCACAGAAACACGTGCATACAAAACGATAAGAATAATCAGATAAATAAAACAAAATAGAACCACATTATAATCACGAGCTCAAAACGGAAATAGTCGAAAGCTGCACCTCATGACTGTGACAAGAAGGCTTCCACTCAGCATGATGCTGTGCTACGAGGGACCCACAGCACAGCGCTGATTTTCAGTGGTCACCCGAAAAAGACGTACGGAAATCAAGTCAGGCTCAGTGATCAGTACATAAATAGTTACATAACAAAACAAAACAACCAGTAACTACTTAAAATATGCTGCAACTATACAACCAAATATATGTATGAATAAATATTATGAAATAACCTAAAAATGACTCCGTAGGCATCGCAGGTGCGTGCATAAACAATCTACCTACCTGAAACATAAATTATTGTTACAATAATAGAATGTCAAGTGTTTCGTCGTGTTTTAGGGTTCCGTACCTACGTCCGAATGAAAAAACGGAACCCTTATAGGATCACTTGTGTGTCTGTCTGTCCGTCTGTCACAGCCAATTTTCTCCGAATTTAATCGATCGATTAAGTTCAAATTTTGTACACATATGAATTTATGTGACCCAAACACGTGTAACTAAATAAATGAATTTTGAATATGGTGTCACTTTTAGGAGCCAAATAAGAAAATTTCAAAAAAAGTTCTGCATACTGTATCGCGTGACATACCAAATGAAAGGGCTTACTGTGAGGGTTAAAAATGTATTTTTTTTTATATTTTAATAGTAACAGTTTTAAAGTTGGTTAAGAAAATAAACGAAAATTTACCATTCTCTCTTATCTCCGAACTTCTGACCCTAAAACTTTGGAAAAAATATAGAAAATAGTTCTATATTCATAAATTACAGGAAAAGTCTTAAAATAACATGGTATATCTCTCAATATGTTACGTACAAACTAACGTTTGCATTTGCAGTTGGAATGTATTGGATAACATGTTTTTCAACTACATTGTTAAGTTTGTTCTTGTGATAAATTCATCTTAACTACGGAACCCTTTATTGTGCGTGGCACACACACGCACTTGCACACACGCACTTGGCCAGTTTTTTATTGATAAATAATGAATTTTGCACTATAACTGGGACACTACTATCGTCAAAGGCAATGGCGGTGTATGACTATGAATGACGCCATTCTTTAGCCCTCCTTTAGGGCTCCACTGCAAGTTTAGCACCATTATAATAATACTAGTAATCATGGCGCGTGATTGTTGCACCCAGCAGATCTACTTGCGTTAACCTTAAACTCCCTCAACGAAATATGTTAAATCAAAATCACGCAAAACTACATTACGTATACATTTTTCGTTTAAATCGATCTGTAATGTTATTGGAGCGTAAAAGCCAGTAAACACTGTAGAAAAATGATAATGTTACCTGCAAGGCAGACACGCTTGCACGGCAGTTGAATGAATCAGCCTCCTGTTTATTTATTTCAATATACTCCGGCCAACCGGAGCGGATTGCAGACTCTCCGAATTCCGGCCGACTGCCCACCTCCGCTGTCTCCCTGAAAATTCTCTCGACCACGGTACGTCTTGAACAATAGTCAAGCCAATACCAAAAATTCTATACCTTCCCTCAATCTTCAGCTAAACTTTCTTTCACTCGGAAGCCAAAAGTTATTGAACGCGGTAAAAGTTCAGTCATTATTACAGTCTACATTCGACAGGTCAATAGTTTGGACAGATCCCTTGATCAGGGTTCAGCAACGAATGAGTAGGGACGACGTGGTTCTCACTCAAACTATTAAGTTCCAAGAATCTATATGTGAACCTTATAATTTTAGATATATCACATCATAAGATTGAATCTGTAATTACAGCTCCGAGCAACAGAACTCGAGTTCCTAACTAGTGCAAAGTTTCAAATTAGCTTCCTATTATAAGCCGTACATCGTTAATTATTCATAAGCTCTTACAGCAATGATAGGTAAAGTTGTGGAGTGCTATTTATAAACATTGATTAAGTGTGAACAGCGGGCGAGAGGCGGTGTGGTGGACCACAAACGTGCTGTATCGTCAGATCTTGGACTTTGTGTAACTACAGCAGGAGTTAAGTAAAGGAATAGTTCGGTACGATATTGCTTACAAGAATTTCAGTTACGCACGCTATGGGTCGAAACTAAACGCCCAACATTCGGTAGCCAGTTTGGAAACATCGTATGAAAAAAACAACAACCAACCGTGACATCTACAAAAAATCGTTCGCTTTTCAACCATAGGTACCGACCGTTTGAATAGAACGCTTTTCGGTGACCAACAAAATGTAAATTCGAGGAACGATTGGATCTATAAAATGTCGTCCGTCTGCGTTGTCCCTAAACGTCAAATTGTTATAAGATTCATGAAATGCGTTCGCGGAAAGTTGTTATTCTGTAAACGTGCCAATGTAAATACCTATGCTTTTATTTTAGTAACGGCAGGGGAACTACCGCGAACTGTGTTATGCCATTTATGGCAGGGGATCATTTAGAGAGACTGTGTATGAAAAGTAGATTCTTTTCATACGTCACTTATTTAGAGTCTACCTACCAAATAAATATTAAACGTGACAAATCTTTATTGTCTAATAGGAATTTATTAAGAAAAAAGTATCTTGAAACTGCAATAAATACTAAGTTTAAAATACTCATCAAGTTCATGTGAAAATTACTTGAAAACTTAAAAACGAATTCGATTCTTCATCATCATTCATTCGAGTCTTAATCCGTCGTGGTTCGGAGCCTCAATCAAAGTATTGATGAGATGATCCACCCTGAAGCTCTCCAATAAGATTCCAATCATACTTAAGTGCTCAAGGCTTTGCAGAATCATTTGAGAAATTACTAAGTAAATAACTTTGACGAAATTTTCTTGATACAAACTTGAAATCTTAAGCATTTCAAAACACTTTCATTGCTTGTCGATAAAAGATATTATAATGTCGTTAACTTACATAAGGATTATAAAGAAAGAAAGAAGAAAAACTAAGTCTTTCCAAAACAAACTTTCACCCTAATTTCGTAAGCAAAACTTTAAGACTAAACAAAAGGAAGCCGCGACTTTAGCGAAAAGAAAAACTAATTATATAACAAGAAGGGAATACACGAAACATGATCAACAAGTTTTTTTTTATAAAATACTGGCCGTTGTCGTCGCCTTTGATTGGATCTGTGGTGATTTGTTTGTCGAAATGGAATTCATTTTGGCGCGGAAAAATTCTCTGACGTGACTGACATGAAAATCCGATGGTGGAAATTTTGTTTTCTTTGTGTAAGCCGCGTTCGAAAGGGCGCCTCTCACTTTTACGGTCCCTTTTCAATGCTGAATGCTGTGATGTCTTTGTTCGATCTTGCTTGAATCACCAATGATATTATTAGGTGTGTTTTAATTTTGTCTGAGTATTTTTTGTTTGTATTTAGTTAGAAATTGGAAAAAAATGGACAGTGATTTAGTAAATAGCTAATCGTCTTCTGTTAATAGAAAATTGGTTATAGATGTAGTTAGCGCTTTTATAGCACTAGTAATAATAAATAATAAATAAATAAATAAATATCTTGTAAATTATTTGTTCCGAACCTACAGCGAATTTGCGAACCTGTGTGCACAATACAGGAAAATGTTTGAAACATATGTACATACGAAAAGAATTAAGTGTGCTAGCAAATGTAAATATTTCAACTTTGAACAAGGTACATCTATGACAGCATTTACAAAGTCACGCCTGCACGCATATCCCAATACATTGCTAGTGCAACTAAGTAGTTACCACATGCAACGTTCGCGGAACACGTTACGCAGTAAAGACATCGTCTGACGATATCAAACGTAATAAATGTCGTAGTTTACGACTAGCTACCGACGGAGCGCGTCATTCCGAGGGAAAAATATTTTACGCGCCGTCCGCGTTACGTTCCCAGACGTTCGTATAATAAAGTTAGTGCAAAACCAGGTGTTAGACGTTTCATTTGGTCCTGCCTGCCAGTGTGTCTGTTTACTTTATAATTCTGTATCCCTCGGGCTACTAGATGGTGGTATTTGTTTTTGTTTAGTAATTGACTACCAAAGGAATCGTTGTGATTAAGTTTTGACAATCAATTAAATGGCAGTCTCAGTTGTGTTCGCTAATGGACGAGCTGAATTTCTATATCACAAATATGAATTACTTATTTGTTTTCATAAATGTTTCATCGATGGGTATGTTTTAGAAAGGCTCTAGGGATGACCGTAGATCCACCCGCTTGATTGTAGGTGGTTAGTGGTTACAAATTATCTGCCTTATAATTTTGATAAAGTGCCGTAAGCTTTACCAGTGTAATCTTTTATCAAAGTAGATAAGTAGTCTCCTAATCGCCTAAGATTTTTAGATTCGATTTAAGCATCTACTTTCTTCTACATTCCATACCCACCAATGAAACAAAAATTCTCTCTTTTAAACAGAATTACTCCACACTACCTTCTACTCAAGTTAACTACTAAAGTTAAATCCAACGGACTTCATAAAAATAAAACACAAGCGGTATACACGTTAAGCACCTTCTTTTGTAAGATGTGTACATAAGCCATTACAATTTTCAAATGGTATAAGCTGACGTAGCTTAGAGGTGTTTTATAGCAAAGTATGTAGCTTACTTTTTTTTTAAATAATATAGATGTAAACACCTAAAAAAGTAAAAAAAACTGCTAAAGTATTTCTTCTTTCCATGTCACCACAAGCCAAAATAATCTTCATTCATGGTCTGAATCTCAATGCATGAGCCACCTAAAACCAATATCCACCTAATAGGTCAGGTTCAAGCATTGTCTTTTAACTATCAGACTGCAAAAACTAAAAATATTAATTTGGAAAACGTTATCGATTGAAGGAAAATTTAACGATAGATTTGAAACCTATTTACACACAATTTGCACACAATTTCCAAGCCACCTAACGTTCACATCATCCAAAATCAGGATCATTTATCCGACAATATTTTTCTCTCGTGTAGGAAACAATCTGATTCCTATCGACTTCCCTTCGGAACGACCACTCTTCTTAATTTCTACTATTGCCAAATAATATGGTACACCTGTGTGTGTAACTGTGTATCACATCACATTACATAATTATATTTAAATAGCAGTTTAATACATCATAAGATTAAAAACCTACAGTTTTTTGTCTGAGTTTATGAGAACTGAACAATTTTTTCTTCGGCTTCCTTCTAATGATAATTGTAGCTGCGCTACTGAGGAGTAGGCAACATTCGGTTGGCCTCATTAAGTTTAACTATTCGCTAAGGGTTCAACAGATTCCGAGGAACAATTCCGCTGATGCCGACGGAGATGGCGGAAACCTGGACGGAAACTATGACGTTCTTGCTAGATGAAATACCGAGAAAGTTTCTTAATTAAAATGAAAAGGTTTTTTTTCTATAAAAAAAGCCTTCTCAGTAGGTCTTGGATACCTATAAAACCCGTTACCACTATCATCATGGTGACTATGTCCACAAACCCACATAAAGAAAAATTCGTTTTAACCAACTTTGTCCCAACATCGATGGCCGTTAACTGAACATGACAAGTTCATAATTGCAGCCCTCAGCTTTGTCTTACAAATATCCGCATGTTATTTGCGCTTCAGAGCACATTTCACATAATATTAAGCAGATGCTAGAACTTCAGTATTATTTGCATTTATTAATTGCTTTGGTAAATAATTTTTCCTCAGAATCATTAATCAATTTAAATATACATTTTTTAATCTACTCGTCCATTAACTTAAAATGTAACAATAAGGAAAAATAGGACATAATTGAAACAAGAAGCACATTAATCATTCGGGGACGGGCACGGAGCCCTTCCAGGTGAACGTATCCGCGTCGCCTCAAGTTTACGGTCAATTAAACGAAAGAACGTATCCCAACTTTGATGTACCGCCGACCTGGAACTAATTAGAATTAGGCGATAACGGCCCTACCACCACAACCAAGTCCGGGTCACCACTTATTGAGAAACTTATGCTCGAACAAGCTGAGAAAATTTAAAAGAAATCGGGACCAAAGAGGATTATATAAAAAAGTTTAATTAATCATTGGCCAAAGTTCTTGAGCTTCGTTTATGCATTGTAGGCGGGTACAATGACTTTGATATATGGACGCCTTTACAGGGCTTGATTAAAAGTCTGTAGAGGAGAATAAAACACTTTATATTCATTAAAAAATTTAAAAAGATACACAAAGAAAATGCTGTAATTAATGTTGTAAAAGCCTTAACATTAGGCCAGAAAATGTATCACAAATTATTGAAGTCATCCCATTGTATTTTCATTTCTTAGTACACGATAAAAATTAAGTACCGTTCACCCCTAGTTTTTTTATGAAAAATAGCAATTTTTCCTCACTGTAATGCGAATTCAGAACCGGGAGAAATCTAGAAACATATACAGAAAGGGAAGTATTACAATATTTATAGTCCAGGAGCGTAGACAATGACGACGAATGCCTTGCAATCTGGAGCATCGAACGTGCGGGGGAGAAGCGACCCGATTCACCCGCAAGCTGCAACATGCTTGTCATCCCTGACATTGTGTTCCACTCTGTCCTCATGTACTCTGGCCGAGCTACATTCCAGGAAGTGTTGGGATTAATCACTATGCGATACAATACGCAAGTGAACTCGAATTATACACATATATACATATATATACTTAATGTGTGTACATAAAGCTAACAGGCCTTTAAGTGCTTTCGTGAAATCCTAATGTAGGTATCAAACATAATATAATCCAATCAACGTTTCCTAGAAAATGGTATAACGTTATCAAAGTTGCTTTCTAAAAACTGGTTATATTTACCACAGCAGATCCTTCAATCCAAACTTAACTAAAACTATTTAAAAAAATTCTACTACTTAAATCTTAGATAAATCATGAAATGAAGGCAACTTTTCATTAGTTCCTCAGATATATTATTCTAGACGCAAACGAAGAACTGAGAAAATCTCCAAAAGATTCGGAGAGAACACTTACTTGATATTTTTGTAAGTAAACGTACATAACTTCATCAGCCTTCCAAGATCCTTTGAACATGAATCTCTATAAGATTTCAGATTTCTATTTGATTTGTATTATAGTCTGTTTAACCGGACAAGATACAGAAAAAAATCAACAAGATTTGACGTTATTTCTCAAAGAACCAATCCAATTTAGTGCACTCTTTTACTGCTGACCACTAACGAATGCTGTATACTCCGGTTAGCACTTTGCCCGCGACTTCATCCGCGTGGATTTCCTTTTTTCTCCTACAAAATTTAACGCCCCCTCCACCCCTTTTAACTGGTCGTTTTGGAAAATTAATGATTAAGAGCCTTTTACTTATTATTACACACATACATAAACTCACGCCTTATTCCCATGGAGGTAGGCAGAAACTACAGATCGCCACCTTTACTGATTGTTAATTTATTGATGAAAGCAGAAATTAAATTTTCATATAACTGTTCCTCCATTTTCACACCGAGGGGGTTGATTTTTGAAAAATCTTCAATCTTGTGTTTCGTCGTTTAATACTTTTGACTTAATCCAGACACGCAGTGAAATCCTCCCCCAAAAACTTAATTACCCCTTTTGCTGGTCGATTTTCGAAAAACCCAAAACTCGTCTATATTTTTTGGTCAAAAGTTTATTTGTGGTAACCGTTAGGAGCTCGTTGAAATTCTCCATACAAACTTTAACACCTCCTAAAATTCTTTTGACGGGTAGTTTTGAAAAACTAAATAATGACAAACGTCATTATTATTTAAGAATGTATTCGTGCTAAGTTTCAAGTTTAATAACATATGGAATAATTTTTTTATACAGTAGAAATCCCCCCCTTTTCACCCCCTTTACAGGTCGAATTTCCAAAAACCCCTTCTTTGAGCTACATTATAGAAGGAACCCTTGTGCAAAATTTTCGTACTTTTCCCTACAAATTTCAAAACCCCCTCCACCTCCTTAAAATGGTAGTAATAATATAAAAACTCAACTCAAATTATTGCAACTTGAGAAAATTTGTAAACAATCGTATAATAGAATTACGAAGAGGAGAACGAAGTATGTCTATAAGATATCAAACAACCGAATGAATTCAATGAACAGTACCGACAATATTGAAGTAATAAATCGAGACGGTCAATCCGCAGAAAATCTTAACACCGCGATTCAGAAAAATGACGTATTTGCATATTCTAGAGCGGTACGAATGAAAGTTGTGTTTAAGAATGTTTTAGCGGCATTTTGCGTTTTAGTAATTTTATATTATCTCCGAAACTCTATGACCAATTGACATACTGTACAGGGCAAATCTTATCTCTATGACGTCCTTGTGATCATAAAACAATTTATTTTGTTATAGATTAATATTTCGTTGTTTAAATATTCATCCAAACGTAAGTATGTCGAAAAATATTTTTTTTAAACAGAAAAGACATTTATAAGATAAAATATAAAAGATAGAAATATGATGTCACGGACTTTTTTCTAGAATCAGCTAAGGTGGATCAGGTTGCCATACATTATTTCAATTATATACAACTGTTTAGGCAGCGAATGCAAATAATTCTCATTTAAGAGGTATTTCTTTCGACTTGCTGGACAAAAATTATTGTGATAGCTTGGCTAATATGCATGATATAAATATAATTTACACTCAGGAATAATGTAGCTTTTTAGCAGTAATTTTTTTTTAGAATTGGATCAGTTCCGGAGATTACCTCCTACATACAAACTTACAAACAAACTTTACCTCTTTATAATATTAGTATTGACTATTATTTTAACTATTATAGTTATAGCACGTACTTTTCTGTCTGGTGTACCTACTGGTACACCTCCAGATTCGTCTTTTTTGCATTCGTTTGATTTAATGGCCGTCTGTCTGGGGTAAATTTTATGGTGGTACAACAAAAATCGTAAAAACTAGAAGACTGTTATCGCAGCGAACAAACTGACGCGTGATTAATATTTAGATACTTTTGAAATCTAGAGGTCTGCGACGGCCTTATTGATAATCCTAGTAAATATACATAATTACATCTCCTAATAACAGCTTAGAACTTCCTACCGGCCATAGTGTATAAAGTTTTCTACAAACAATTAAATATTCCTCTAAGGCTGTGCAGTCTTGCAAAATAAATATATTTTTTTTTTTAAGCTTTTTGAGATTATAAGTTTTGTTACAGTAAGGTTATTTAGGTGCAATTTTTTTTTGTGTTTGCTTTATTGAACTCTTAACATTAAAATAATGTAATTATAACATACATGCTATGCATTGTTATTATGAACTAAACCGTTTATTAAGAGACAAAACAGAGAATTTTGATGACATTGTGACCTCCGAATTAATAAAATGAAAGATAATTAGAAAAAACTAATCAGCGCATTTTGAAGACGAGAATGTTTAGCTAATTATACGCTAAACAGATTTTGAAAAATAATTATTTAGTGCCATAAAGTAAGCACGCAAACATAACTCGACATGTCGTCGCGCGCGAAAGAGCTGTATTTACCTAACATAATTCACCTAGATGAAGTTAAAGGAATAAGCTATTACTTATATTATGGTTAGATATGTGCAACAATAATATTTCATGTTATTTCATTACTTTTGTTAAAAAAAAACACAAAGTTGCGCAAATAATTCGCCGCGAGTTAATTTTGCAAAACTGCAGCCTTTTTTTTTTTTTTTTTTTTTTTTTTTTTTTTGTGGATGGGAAATCAATCAAATGACTTCTCCCGCTCTGGGCGGAGCGGGAGGGCGTGTCAGACTTTTACTGACTAAAACCCACCCGTGTTCCTTCTGTTGCCTGTGCCGGGGCCACGGTAACTCTTTCGAACATCCCGCAACCCTAGCTGGCATCGGCCCTAGCGGACCCCGTCAATAGTGCTGACATCTCTTTGAGGCGCGCGTGGAACACGACGCGCCGTCGACTCGGGCCTGGTCCTTACCGGACGGCGAGCTACCCATTGCTCGCCGTCCGCAAGCCCGCGCCTACGGTGGCCGGGAATCGGCTGCCGATTCCCGACGCCCAGGGCGTCTCCTGCGGCGACTAGGGGCGTGAGGGTGCAAAGCTTGCCTCTCCCTCACGCGTCCCGCCTCCTCCTTCACGAGCATTACTGCTTCGCAGAAGGAGGTAATGGCTTCCCATGCACTCTCGCTCCGTACCATGGCCTGGACCAGGGCCGGACGCGAGAGATCGCCGCCGCCGATCGCTTCCGCGAGGACACGGCGGTGCTCCGCCCAAGCCGGGCAGACTTCCACCGTATGCTCCACCGTGTCCTCCGGGCGATCCACACAGTGGTGACACCCGGGCGTTTCCTCCCGCCTTATCCGGAACAGGTACCTCCCGAAGCACCCGTGTCCGGTGAGGACCTGCGTCAGGCGGAAGGTGAGGACGCCGTGGCGCCTCTCCAGCCACTCCTCAAAGAGGGGACTTATCGCCGCAATTGTGGCGTGCCCAGCGCTGGGTTGCGACAATCGCACTCTCCATGCCGCCATGAGATCCTGCCGGAGCTCTGTCCGCCGTGCCGCGATTTCTCGCGGCAACGGAGTTACGCCCCGGCGTCCTGCCTCCTCGCGCCACTCCCAGATGTGCGCGAGGACTTTTGCCTCCAGATCCCATGGCGGTAATCCGGCAAGGAGGTTCGCCGCCTCCCCGGAGACCGTGCGGTATCCCCGGGCTAACCGGATGGCCATGACCCTCTGGGACGCGTTCAACCGACGGACCGGTCGCCGCCTCACGGAACGCGCCCACACCGGAGCTCCGTAAAGGGCCATGGACCGCACGACCCCCGCGTAGAGCCTCCGGCAGGAGGCGTTTGGACCCCCCAGATTGGGCAGGAGCCGCCCCAAGGCAGCCCCGGCCCGCTCCAGTCTGGGAGCCAAACGTCGGAAATGCTCCACGAAATTCCACCGGCTGTCGAGGACGAGTCCCAGGTACTTCATCGTCGACTCGACACCGATGAGAACCCCTCCTACCGTTATTTGGGAACCCGATGGTGGTGCGTTCCGAGGACCATGAAAACACATGGCCTCGGACTTGTGCAAGGCCACCTCGAGTCCCAATTGCCGGATCCTCTCTACGATTGTCGCAACCCCGCGTGCCGCTAATTCGGCCGCCGCCTGGTGCGACCTCCCCTGCGCCAGGACCAGCGTGTCGTCAGCGTAGCAAACTACGCTGACGCCACCAGGGAGGTCGGCGCGCAGCACCCAGTCGTACCCGATGTCCCACAGATGCGGTCCCAGAACCGATCCCTGCGGGACACCGCACGACATCTCTCGCCGGTTCCACTCTCCCCGGTGACCGGGGTAGATGACGGCCCTGTCCGTCAGATAGGCCTCGACCACGCGACAGAGGTAGGTCGGCACTCGGTGATACCGGAGTGCCTCCCTGATGCAACTCCAGGGCAGGGTGTTGAAGGCATTGGCGATGTCTAGAGACACCGCCAAGACGACCCCACCCCGGGCCACAGCATCCCCCGTCGTGAGGGCTCGTACGCGCATGATGGCGTCCACCGTAGAGCGCCCCTTGCGGAAACCAAACTGGCTCTCCGCCAAATCCGGCCCCACCCTCACCAGCCGCCCGACAAGGCGGTCTGCAATGACTCTTTCAAAGAGCTTGCCCACCTCGTCGAGCAGCACGATGGGCCGGTAAGCGGACGGCGAGTCCGCAGGGCGCCCCGGTTTCTTAATGAGGACCAGTTTCCCTGTCCTCCATTGAAGTGGGAACTGGCCCCTCTCCAAGCATGCGCTTAGGAGCCCCCTTAGTCGAGGCCCGAGAGCCTCCAAGGCCAGGACCCAGGCTTTTCCAGGTAAGCCGTCGGGTCCTGGGGCGGTATTCTTGGCATTCAGCCTGCGCACCGCCACTCTCAGCTCTACCTCGGTCACCTCCGGAGCATCGTCGTCATCGTCGGCTGCGTGGTCCGCATCCGACACCGCAGGAGGCGGAGCCATGGGCGGGGGAGTATGTTCCCCTCGCGAAGGGAACAGAGCGCTCACCACGTCCTCCACGAGCTGGGGCCGGAGACTCTGCGTCAGCGGGGGAGCCCATGGGCGGAGCTTGTTCCGCACCATTTTATAGGGGCGTCCCCACGGGTCCCTGTTCAGAGTCTCCAGCGACTCCTCACGGGCCAGTCCCTTGGCCCGCAGGATCTCCGCTCGGAGGGCGGTCTTCGCCGCTCTGTACCCCTCGTACAGCTCCGCCTGAATGGCTTCCGTATCCGGAGGGCGGATACGGAGCCTGCGGTGCCTGGTGTACCGGCGTCGCGCAGCAACGCACGTGTCGCGCAGAGACGTCAACTCCGGCGACCACCAGCACACCTGGCGCCGGGCGCGTCCGGGCCGGACCCGGGGCATTGCCACGTCGCATACTTCGGACATGGCCTCCCGGAACCACCCCGCCTCGTCATTGATGTCAGCAGGCCTGTCCAGTGGTGACACCCAGGCCTGCACGATCGAGGCTTCCAGGAGGAGCTCCCGGTCCAGCTGCTTCAACGCCCACCGCGGACCACTCGGGGCCTGTCGGACCGGCGCGCTCGAGGTCTGGGCGGAGACGTCAAACCGGATGTACCGGTGATCGGAGTAGGTCTCCACCCCCTCCATGACGCGCCAGTCGAGGACACGCGGCGACAGAGCGGGGCTGGCGAACGAAATGTCCACCACTGACTCACCCCGCATCCGCACACACGTGGGGACAGAACCCCGGTTTAGGACGACCAGGCCCGTCTCCAGAGCCCAGTCCTCCACCATCCTGCCCCGTGTGTCCGTATGCCGGGAACCCCAAGCCACATTCTTGGCATTGAAGTCCCCGAGGACGAGTACAGGGAGGGAACGGAATCCGACGACGACGACTCTCAACTCCGCAAGGGAGTTGTGGAACTCGGCGAGAGTTCGGTTCGGGGAGAAGTATACCCCTACCACGACAATCTCCCCGAACCGTGCTGCCACGCAACCCCGTCCCCTCTTGACCGCCTCGAGGGACGGGGTACCGGCGGCGGCCGATGAAATTAGAGTCACTGAGCCGCTCAGGTCCTCCACCCAGTCATCCCTGGGCGGGACAAAGTACGGCTCAGCGACCACGGCGATGTTAATCGACCACTGCGCCATGCTCTGGAGCAACAGATCCTGAGCGGAGGCGCAGTGGTTGATGTTCGCCTGGAGGAGGCGTAATGGGGCCATTATTGGCACTCCATATCAGCCCCCTCCCGAACCCCCTGTGAGGGCCCTGCCGCGGTGGTTGCGGCGACGGCGACAGTGGAAGCGGCAGCGGCGGAGGCGGCAGCGGCGACGGCGGCAGTGGTGGCGGCTTCGGCGGTGACGCTGGTGGCAGAGGGCTTGCTGCCCCTGGGTTTGGCGGGTGGAGCGCAGGCCTTGCTCCCAGCCCGGTGATTGGCCGGCTTGCCAGCTGCCGCACACGCGAAGCAGTGCGGCGCGGCTTTACACGAGCCGGCCTTGTGACCGGGCTGACCACAGCAGAAGCAATGGCCGCTACGGTCCACCTCCGAGGTGCATTTAGCTCCCACGTGGTTGCCCACGTGACAGCGGAAGCACCTCAGAGGTCTGGGTTCCAGCAGTTTCACCTGCGTGGAAACCCAGCCCACCTTGAGCCTTTGGCCCTCCCCAGTTATTTTTCGGGCCACCGCCACGGGGCAGCTCACTGTAACAGTTCGCATCCCCGTGAAGTCAGGACGGATGGTGCCTACCCTAACCTGCTCGGCTGAGCACCCTCCAGTCCTAACAACGGCGGCCACCACCTCTCCCTCCGTCGCTGAGTCGTCCAAACCCAGTATGCGCATGTTCGCGCACTTGGTGGGTCTGGACACTCGGGCCTCGTCCGCATTTAGGGACGCCCTAAGCCTCTCGGCCAGAGCGTCAGCGGTCGGGCCGCTGGCCGCACCGGGAACCTCCAGCATCCGGGCCCCAGTCGCAGTGACCCTTATTCGGATGCCATCGGCAACGCCGAGCTCCTCGAGGTTCACCGCCTCCCTCGCCTTGGCAAGCACGTCGCGGTAGGACACGCCCTTCTTCTCCGCTTCCGGCTGTAGTGTGATCACTACAGCTGCGGACCTCGGGGCACGGAGCCTAGCCGCGACGATTCGCTCCTTGCGCCGCTGCCGCCTCTCCTTCTTTTTGGCCGCCCTTGCTGCCTTACCCGCCTTCCTCTTCTCCCCGGCTACTTGCCATTCGGCGTCAGCCGGAGGAGATTTAGGAGGCGGGGGCGGCCGTTTCGCCGCCGGGGCTGGGGCCCTCGCGGGTTCCTGCACGGCCCCGCCTTTCGCCTGCCCCGTTGATGCAGGCTTGACCGTGGCAGCCGCGGCGGCGGCATACGATGCCGCCTTCCGCTGGCCCGAGGCCGGCTGGCTCGCCGCTAGCGGGGGCCGCAGGACTATGGCCTCCAGGGCGGAAAACCGGCTTCGGAAGGCAGCCAGCTCCTGCCGGACCAGGGCCAGAACCCGATCCTCAGCAGGCACGGGCCCGACCTGCCCATGCCGCGCCTCCCCCTGTGGCACCTCCCGGGGGCCAGCTCCTCGGAGCCTGGCCAGGTCCGCTCGGAGCTCCTCATTCTCCTTTCGGAGAAGCTCCATGGCGGCTGTCAAGCGAGCGACCTCCGCCCGCATCCCTGTCATTCCGTCCGACGGGGGCCTGAGGTGACTGGCCTCCGCTGCCGCCATAATGGAGGCCCTGGCTGCCGATATGGCCTTGTCTTTAGAGGACTGAGTCCTCTTCAAGGCCACACTCTTGATCGCGGCTGCCACGACCTCTGCGAACCTGATCGTTTGCTCCGAATTGGAGCCGCCAGCGGCGTCCGGCTCACCACCTGCTGACTCCGACCCAGCCGAGACTGACCCCAACTGCGACTCTGGCTCGGCCGGGCTGGCTGGGCTCGGCTTGCTGGCTTCTTTGGTGAGCCCTCTGCCCACACCCCTTTCATGGGCCCCACCCCGCCGGCTGATCTTTTTACGGGCCGAGCTCACCCATCCGTCCGAGGAAGACTCCTGGCCATCCCCCGGTTTGGGGCGCTTTTTCAAGAACTCTAGGTTCCTCTTAGCCGCCCCAACCACTTCGCGCTCTTGGCTCTTATATGAGCCCTTCGCGCCAGATACGGCGTCGGACTCCGACCCCGCATCACTTCCCTCCTCTTCTCTACGGTTTTTGTTTTTAGTTATTGGATCCATGTTTGTTCCCACGAGTAAAAACTTTATATTGTCTCAAAATCTAGTGGTTCGCACTAGCGACTAATTTAGCTACCCATTAGTCAAGCTATCAACCTCCCTCACGGTGCGCCGCCGCTTGGAGGTTTGGGGTGATTTTTTATAGAGGTTTTCTTCCTCGCGGCCCGGGCGGTTAAGCCAAGACCCTCGACCCCCGTCAAAAGTCAGAGACATGACCTTGACAATCTTCGGGGCTACGAGAACAACGGTGGCAGAAAGAGAAGGCCTCTTCCTGCCTGCCCGGCGGCAGAGTTAGTGCACACCGAGCCCGCTCTTACTCCGCCGCTGTGCGTCTCTGCTTAGAGCGCAGAGAGACACACGTTGGAGCGTACTTCTGACAGGATATTGGCATACGGGCAACAAGACCCCTTAGGCACACAGTACCTAATGGGGAGTCATTGCCCGTACCCCAGGGTGCACCGTCCCGGTGACTGGCCTTCCCCCCGGACGCATCCATAAGGGAATTCCAGCCCACAGGCACACGGGGAGGTTTCCTGTCCAAGCACCCCAAAACTGCAGCCTTAAGTTTGGAAAGAAAAACAGCACGTTAAAATAAATTAAACTTTCCTTAATCAAAGTATTATTGTGTTCTCTTAACTTTCCATTTTAATTTCAGCTCAGCTTTTATGTCCTTTGTGCTCGAACTTATAGATAAGTTTTACTGGATCCGATTCTCAGTTAAAAGCAAAAGTAATCTATTGACTCCACTATTCTGGAGACAATACAAAATGTTCTTCGTAACTTTGAACAAGTTTTCTTATCTCAGTTCGACACAAAAACTCAACTAAAATTAGGTACTTATACCGGATGATTTTTTTTACCGTCTCGAAATTTTTACAGGGTGTTCTACCCATGAACATGAACAACTTTCACTATGGGACCAACTCTGAAATCACGAAAAAAAAATCTGATGTTTAATAGAAAAGTTTAAACCTACTTGACCAAAATGTATGAAACAGCTGATTTTTTTTCATGATCTCATAGTTGGTCCCATAGTGAAAGTTGTTCATGTTCATGGGTATAACATCCTGTAAAAATTTTGAGACGGTAAAATAATCATCCAGTATAAGTGTCACCACTTAATTAAACTAACCATGTTACATTGAACTTGATATTCGGTTTACACTTGACACTATCCGTTTTAATTAAGTATTTTAATTTACAGTATGAACCAATCAGTCATGTCAGTTTGATGACTATGATTTCTTTTATCACTAAAAAGTTTTGAATCTAGAGACCGGGCAGCTGGTCAAATCGGAACCTAACTTTCAATAATACACTTAAAAAACAGTTTTCTTTAGTGATGACCTTACCACCCCACTCCCTTGCTCCATTCGTAGATCAAACAAGACTAGACAAAAACTAGAATTTTCGTTAAAAACCGTGCATCCGTATAGTCATTCACACCGCAGTTCCAAAAACAAATAGCCTCTACGTAAATCGCGTTATGTTCGTCTACCAGCAAATTGCTATGTCGTTGGCCCGCTGGCCCAAACCCCTGACATTCAATAGCCGACAAACGCACAATCAAGCGGTGGACATGGCCCGGATTCGGGATTCCAATCTCGCTGTTGAATAGCATTATAGCGTCGTAACTAGACGTATAGTGAGACGTCATCACTATTATTTGTTGCTGTTTATTTACGGTTTTGTGGAGCTACACCTAACTATGTTACCTTTTTTTGCTATCATAAGGTACCGCTGTAATTACTTCATCACCACTGCTCTCAAAACGGTGAAGGAAAACATCGTGAGAAAACCGGCATGTCCTAGAACCAAAAATTCGAAGACATGTGACATCTACTAACCCGCACTGGGTCTGCGTGGTGGATTACGGCCGACTCCCTCTCCCTCTCTGGCTTGTGTCCCAGCAGTGGAACCTTATAGGCTACCGTAAGTTACCGCTGCAGGTCGCGGTGGTAGGTTTCTTTAGAACATTTTAAAGGCACAACTCTATTCTGCCTTCCCTATTCCTTACATTATAAGTAGCTGGTGTATAATTTTGTCCAATTATTTAAAACCTTTGTAACAAAAAAGTTCTAGTTCCAATTTTCTCATGTCCCAAGGCAGTTTGAATTATATCCTAATATTCCAGACAAAGAAATTGTAGTCAAACGATAGTCGTGTGACTTTCCTGTAATATTGTAATCTAAACTCTAGTTCCTGTTAATGTCCTTACAGGCGCGACAGGCGACGCGACACAAAGGTACCGCGTGTCGCGCGACGAGCGGTGCCTTTGAGTGGCGCGCGATTCGCGTTCGCCTTTACTCGTTCTCAATGTAGAGAAAATAATAATTACCTACATCCGAAGCAATGACTAGTTATAAAATTATTATAGCATCATTGACGAAAACGCTATAAATCTTATGAACATCATCATTGTGATGAATAGTCTGGCTGACGTAAATGCGTATTAGCATAACTAGGAGCCATTACTTCCACACGCATTACCTATATGTAATACTAGCTCCAGCGGGCGCCGCCGCAGCCCGGGAGCGCGACACAATTTATGCTGATTTTATCACCCGCCCGTGTGCGAATGAACTCCCAAGGAGGATATATCTACGCACTCGTCGACTCGTAAAACGTCTACCTCAATTTTACCTACCTTAATCTTTGTAACAGCTATTCGATGAACTGCACTTCCTTCGTCGCTAAAAACTTCTGCGAAAATGCTTACTGAAACTTGGGTTTTTCTACGAAATGTCTATATATAGAAACCAGACAGATTTAGTTAAAGCTGAGCAGGTGATTCACCGCGTTTTATGAGTTTTCTAACATACGCCAGTCGCTACATAGAAGCAAACTACCGACACTATACAGTTTATGGGCGCTGTAATAGCTCTACTACTTAAACTTAATTAAGGTTCGGGCGAACAACCGAAATATTTCTAGCGTTTAACACCGCAAAATTGTCACTTTATTTTAAGCTTATGGCGAAAACAAGATATACCTCGAGTGAACTGTAATGAGACTCTTTGTTGCGACTAATCCTTTGATATAAATTATCAGATGGAGGGTCATGTCCGGCGAAGCGAACTAAATGAAATCAAAGACTATCTTCGTTTCTTCCACTTAGAGTTTCTATCGGAAGGTTGTAGTGGCAGCTGTGACATAACCCAAAGCCTTATAAATTATTTAGAGGGGAATCGTCCTCCGGCAGCCATTTGAATTATTTTGAAGGCCTTGCTTGTGCATAATGAAGTGTCGTGGATGTTCCCGAAACTCTTTTACACGCGGGCCGCGGGAGCAATTGGGTGTTCGCTAATTTATTTGTGAACTTGTTTGTCGGCCTAGTTCAAACTTGTTTCGTTGAATTTGTACGGAAGCTGACCTACATATGGTAATAAGCATTATATGAACAACGTAGGGAATTGTTGTAATGAAGTTAGTCTTCAAAACGCTGTGTGCTTGATATAGAAAATGATGGAAGTTGGAAAATTTAAATGTTGTTTCAGAAACGCGGTTCTTTCCCAACTCGTAATATCTGAAGTTGACGTGAAAATACAAACAGTCGAAATTAACTTATGCTTTACTGAAAAGATAAGAAGTAGGCCTGCCTAACCCTTCGGGGAAACAAGGCGTGATGTTATGTGTTATGAGAAGTAAGGTACCTATTTTTCTTTAGTTAGATAAAACGGTTTGCAATTTCCTATTCAGTTGAAAAGTGTTTATCCTTATATTTGCCACTGTGATTTCGTTGTCAAGTTCTTAGTTAAATCATACATTGCTTCTGTGCATTTACCAGTCACACACACACACACACACCCACACACACACGCTCACCGCCTACCTATTTTGGCTGATAAAATGTCACTTTGTCTATGCCTTCTGCAGGGCTATTGCGTAACACACTTACAGTAGGAATCAGTTTCATTTTGACACTTCAACAACATTCATTGCGTTATTTACGTTGTTCAGCAGACAAAGTTTTCGAATTTATGAAGGAGTGGATTAGGAATATGCTTCAGAATTATTCAGATTGTGATTGATAGTGTGTTACGAAATTAGGGTGCTGGTCTGGATTCCAGCTCGTAATCCTCGCACTTTCATTGTCATTCGCCAAACCTCGCCAAACATTGACTCCTCAGTGCTACCTCAGACCTCTTGCACGGACTCACCATGCAAAAGTCCTCTTCATTTCGCATGCCGTCTGTCCTCCATATCCGCACACTAAATCTAAGTAGTCGCTTACATACACAAGGATTTTCTCAAGTTTAAACTTTAAATATACTCGTAAATCTCCTTAAGTTTGACCTGAGCGCTCTAACTCGTACTTCTTTGACCGACTTAAGATGAATTGTACGCAATACATTTATTCCACTATTTCCGAGGAGAGAAGGGATCATTTCCTGCGATTCCTTTGTCTCAATCAAGCCACCTCGCTAGGGAAATTAACTTCAGCATAATTGTACTGGGTTTTATCATAATTCACCTCGAAGTAGTATGGACGGAAGAATATGATTTGAACCTAAGACGATTATGGGCTATTATCCGAGTTCTTAAATAGAGTCTTGGGTAAGTAAAATATGTTCAGTTTCTTATGTAATAAAATACATTACGATTGGAGTTTTTAAGTTTTTTTGCGTGTTTATTAAATTAATGTTCATAATGTTTTCATAAAATTACAGCAGCTTCAAACTAACAGTTGTTTCAATTTACTTAATTTAAAATAAAACATCTGTAAAATTGTCATTTTGCCACAAAGTTGGTGTTTTTTTAAATGATGCCAATACATTGAGATAAACTGATGAAAAATTTAAAAAAATTGGCAGACTGAAACGAATGAAAAAATTGGAAAATATAAAATATTTGAACTGGTTTTTTTATGTTGTAAACAGTGACAGGTCATTGGTAAAGCTGATCTAACATAGCCGATGCGTATGGAACTGCGGCATGCGAACTGGCTACCTATATTTACGATTGCTGTAAAAAAAAAGAAACTAACCTGTGAATATCTGTTTGTGGTGTGACAAAGCATCAAAGACTAAGTTTAACTAAGTTTAAGGGGGATTTTATTTGGAATTACTTGGTCTTAGAGAGTTGTGTTGATGACTTTAATGATTACAAGTCTGTAAACAGATATTTGTTACGGTCGCGAATCATATTTTAATCAACATTTAACCCAATACTGACCTACAAATTGCAAAAAACGTAAGAAAATATCAATTTCGCGGGCTACCCTGGCGCTTTCGCCTTAAGAACCTGGTCTTCAACCAAAGTAGATAGTAGATAGTTCATTATTTTGTTATTAACATCAAATCCATCTTCAGTTTCAGTTTTCTTTGGTTGAAGCCCAGTATATTATTAAACTGACGATTTTTTGCTGCTTTCAACATTTTTTAGTTTTTTATTTAAACGGAATCGATTCCATTTAATTAAAAAACTAAAAAATGTTGAATCCGCATCCAATTTCATGTAGAGCTCAATATTCCAATATTTATTTAAAAGGACGTTCTATAAAAGTTTTCAAACTAAACGAACATAGATAAGACTGACTGGTAACATCAATGAAAACCAGTGTATATTTGTAAAAAAAAATCTAATCTATCGTTTGTAAAGCACTGCATCGGTCGGTCGGACATGACGAACGACGAAATTAAAAACGAACGCTGGAAACGATGCATATCGATTTGTTGCCCCTATTCAGACAGACACGAGCGGTAGCAGAGGCGAGAGCGGGAGCGTTTACAGACCGCGTCTAAACACCGCGCTGACATCACTGCCGCGGGGTATTTCTGTTAGCCAGAAATTCAGTAACTAACATACAACCACCCCGCCATTTAATTGAAATGAATTTTGCCCCAGAATATTCGTTACGGGTTTTTTTTTTTTTAAACTCGGTTTGTTTTCATTTGCTGGGAACTTTTAATAGCAGTTTTTGCTATTCTTCATAATATTGCCGGGTTCCGCTTCTGTGCAAAGTATGTACTTTACGTGTTTAGGCCCCACACAATACGTTTGTACAAATATTTTGAAGTTAAAAAGTCCACGAACTGCCGAAATAAAGTATGTTTTCATCATAAATTTTCGCGCAATAATATTGGTATGCTGTAGTCATCAAAAGTATTAAACAACGTAATAAGTAATTACTCAAACTGTTCTAAGAATTCAAAGAATATCTAAATATTTGAAATAATTTATACTAATATTTTTCAATAATAAAGATGAAGGGTTTGTTTGAACGCGCTAATCTCTGGAACCACCAGACGGATTTGAAAAAATCTTTTTGCATTTGATAACCAAATTCTTAAAGAAGGCCTTCCTAGGCTATTTATATTTAACATCACGTTAAGACCCTTATGTTCCGAGCAAAAAACGCTAAGCGAAAACTAAGTAATAGCGCGGGCAGGCAATGTAATGCGACGGGGTGGGTCGGAGGAACAAAAAATTTCACGTGGACGAAGTCGCGGACAGAAGCTAGTGTTGAAATAAATTGAGTACGATTTTTCCTGGAAAAGGCCAATAAAGTTGGTAGATCAAGTAGGTATATTGCTCACGGTATTTTTCTTTCGGAGTAATAGCTCGTTTTAGTCAATACGAAATGACTGCAGCATGCGTCTGAGTTCGGAGTAGGGGTGCCATACTGGACCGAGAGAGAAACTACCAAACGATTTTTCTCGAAAGATGGCTTTAAAATGAACTCTTCCCAGACTTTTATATCTAGGACAAAACAGTAACCTTATTTCCAAATTGCAAGTAGGAAGCGCATAGAGTTCCTACATTGCTTCAATAACGCAACATAAACACGTAGAAAGACCACCATTCCTTCAACAGGTAACAACACAGAAAAACAGACAAACTGTCACAAACATATTTCAATAATATCGCAATAACATCCAGGTTCCCTGTCTCATGTCAGTATTCACCTAGATGCAAAACATACGAAAGCAAATATGTATCTTCGAGTTTAGTCAGCTTAACTAAAACTAAAGCTGCATCGTATATGCAGCATATATACAAAATAGAATCAAAACAACCAACAGTTTCCACGAACGGTTTCCCAGAATCGTTTTCTCAAAAAGTCCTTTTCACCAAATGTCCTTTCTCAAAATGTCATTTTCTCAAAATGTCCTTATCTCAAAATGTGCCTTTCTCAATATGTCTTTTTCTCGTAATGTCCCTTTCTCAAATTGATGTTTGTCCCCCCACTTATCGACTTAGCCAAGCAAGCAATGAGCTCTGCAGACGATTCTAATACGTCTTGTGTCAGGAGAACTGCTTCGATTGATTTGCAGTTTCAGCTTCAGGAATATATTGTGCAATCTTAGATTATTCTAATGCTGTTTCGGATAGATGTGCTCTCAGATCTCTGTGTAGATTGTTGCATAACCACGAATCTTAGCTCTGTTAGCTCGGGGTGGAATAAATTGTATGAAATAGGCAATGGTTTATTACCGTCTAATCTTTACAGAAATGTACTGTCACGGACAAACAATCTATCTATACATTTAATAAAATCTTAGAGAAGTCAAAACAGTACTTTGAGTATTTTTTTAAAAAAAAAGTAATTGCTACGAGGTCTGGCAATGACTCTAATGTTGAAAAGATAGTTTTTAGAATTTGTCTGTTTGTCTGAATGTATGTTCCAGCATCACGCAAATACTACCCCGATAGATTTTGTTAAAATTTTGCATAGATATTCCCTAAAAGTCTGGTGACTCTATATAGCAGGAGTCACCAAATGGCGGACCGCGGTCCGGTTCTGGACCGCGCCGACCTGTATTATGCGGACCTTAGGTAACCAGTATTTTTTTTAACTAAAACTTAATCAAAATTGTTTTAATATAAATGTTAATTGTTAGCTTGCTTGCACCTTCAAATTTCCAACACATATAGTTTTACACATTTCTGTGTATTAATTACTTACATTGCTAATTTTCTAATTCATAATTTTAATCTTGGTTACTATAATAATCGTCTACCAAACGGACCGCGACAGTCATATTATTTTTTTAAACGGACCCCGAATGTTACTAATTGGGAATCTCTGGTCTATAGGCTATAAATTATCACAATATCTGCTATGGGGGATGAGCAAAATTGCTTTATGTTCTTATTTTACTGTAGTTTACCGCAAGTTGTAAAAAGGTTAGAATATTGTAGATAGTTACAGATTTAACCTTCTAAATGATTATCATACCTTTATGGAACTAAGCAGTCAATCATGAAATACATAAGAATGGATATTTTAGTCAACTTTCAACAAAGCAAATAGCTTAGCGGTTCGGCGACTGCTTTGCGATCCTAAGTTCGATTGCTTCTTTTTTTTACATTTTATAACACTATTATGTCATCATCTGCCTAGCCTTTTCCCAACTATGTTGGGGTCGGCTTCCAGTCTAACCGGATGCAGCTGAATACCAGTATTTTACACGGAGCGACTGCCTATCTGACCTCCACAACCCAGTAACTGGGTAATACGATACCCCTTGGTAAGACTGGTTGTCAGACTTTCGGGCTTCTGACGACCCGTAACAACTGTCAAAGATCCACGAATGACAGCCATTATAACACTATTATGTGCTACTTCGTAAAACATACACAGAAAACATTAAGTTTAGGGCTCTTCTGTTATCTATGGTTATAATAAAAATAAATATTATCTATGGTGACTGTTAATGAGGAATCCCGTGTGTTTACAAACTACTGTTACATTATTTTAGTGATAGCTGTTCGTCAGGAATAATTTGTAAGAATGCAACAGTTAGTATATCAGTGTTGTGCCATTAGGTAGTATATGCAGGAACGCAGGCGTTCATTAATTCACTAAAAACGGAAAACTTCGCAAGCAATTACTATTGAAGGCCGCAGGTATCGACCTCAGGACGAGCTGCTTCTCACACGGACTGTACGTCGCTTGCTTCGGCGTCACCAGTCCTGACTTTTTTATATTTTGGCTACTAAGACCAAAACTACAAAGGTAGTCTAAAGGGAAGTTTTAAAAATACGGCTGTTATTTTATTTTAGTAAATTCTGGTGTCTTACCACTTCTACGCGAATGAAGTCGCGGGCATAAGCTAATTAATAATAAAGTTTAAGAGAGGAGTATCGTCCGTCGCGGTGAAGTTCGTGGAAGCAAGTGGTCATCATCGGACCAAGCCGCGTCGCCGCAAGGTGTTGCGTTGGGCTCGATCCCCAACAGCTGCATCGTCATAAATTCATGAACTTAAATGCTGCTTAACCAGCGAAATTACTCAAAGTTAATAAAATAAAATGATGAAGAAGGAACACTTGATTTCTCACCATGACTCTCTTGACATGACCACTAAATTCAGGCTCCTCATAATCATTCCCCGCAATAAAACAATAAGTAAAAGGAGACTCAACGTACATAATTAAGTCAGAGAAACCATTACCTCACATCATGTTACCAACATTGAACCATTACATGAATATTCAAGCAAAAACACGATATAAACGTACATGTTCCTCATGTTACGTTCTTAAGAGAGAGCTTTTAAATTCTGCCCGTATTTTACTTACACTGGTTCTTTGTAATGCTTATGAATAAGTAAAGGAAGAAATTTCTTGCTCCAACCGCACGGGGAATGCAAGAGGTAGTTATTTCATTTTAAATAGATCACGGTAGCGCCGGTGTACAAGCCAACACCGCTGTTTTAATTAAGTTTTATTATGAATTGCGCAACGGTATGAGGGAATTGTGCTTGTATCGTTTGTTTTGTTTTTGAAGTTTGTAATTACTATTGTTATGTGAAGTGTGTGTAAAGTTTACAATATATGTATTATTATAGTTTCTATGTTTTTTTTTTTATTGGTATATTGGCGTGTGTAATTTTATTTAATGTTTTTGTTGAATCATGTTTTTCTAACGAAACAGACAGCTGTGCTGCTGGGGAGTTTGTTGCGCCACTTCTTCTTCCCAGCTAAAGCACTAGGAAGTGGTGAAGGGCGGGCGTTTTGGGGGACTGTCTTATGTAATTTTTGACGTTCGAAAAGTGCTGATTCTCAGACTAGTTTGAATAAATTATTTTTGATTTAGATTTTTTTATTTATTCGACTTATGCCCCACACCTGCTAAATGTAGTGTTTCCTTAAAGAACATTAGATATATTTCTCAGTTTATCGTAATTCATGGTGAAATCACCATTGGTACCATCACGGTCTTTCAGTGTCAATTTAAACGGAATCGATTCCATTTAATTAAAAAACTAAAAAATGTTGAATCCGCATCCAATTTCATGTAGAGCTCAATATTCCAATATTTATTTAAAAGGACGTTCTATAAAAGTTTTCAAACTAAACGAACATAGATAAGACTGACTGGTAACATCAATGAAAACCAGTGTATATTTGTAAAAAAAAATCTAATCTATCGTTTGTAAAGCACTGCATCGGTCGGTCGGACATGACGAACGACGAAATTAAAAACGAACGCTGGAAACGATGCATATCGATTTGTTGCCCCTATTCAGACAGACACGAGCGGTAGCAGAGGCGAGAGCGGGAGCGTTTACAGACCGCGTCTAAACACCGCGCTGACATCACTGCCGCGGGGTATTTCTGTTAGCCAGAAATTCAGTAACTAACATACAACCACCCCGCCATTTAATTGAAATGAATTTTGCCCCAGAATATTCGTTACGGGTTTTTTTTTTTTTAAACTCGGTTTGTTTTCATTTGCTGGGAACTTTTAATAGCAGTTTTTGCTATTCTTCATAATATTGCCGGGTTCCGCTTCTGTGCAAAGTATGTACTTTACGTGTTTAGGCCCCACACAATACGTTTGTACAAATATTTTGAAGTTAAAAAGTCCACGAACTGCCGAAATAAAGTATGTTTTCATCATAAATTTTCGCGCAATAATATTGGTATGCTGTAGTCATCAAAAGTATTAAACAACGTAATAAGTAATTACTCAAACTGTTCTAAGAATTCAAAGAATATCTAAATATTTGAAATAATTTATACTAATATTTTTCAATAATAAAGATGAAGGGTTTGTTTGAACGCGCTAATCTCTGGAACCACCAGACGGATTTGAAAAAATCTTTTTGCATTTGATAACCAAATTCTTAAAGAAGGCCTTCCTAGGCTATTTATATTTAACATCACGTTAAGACCCTTATGTTCCGAGCAAAAAACGCTAAGCGAAAACTAAGTAATAGCGCGGGCAGGCAATGTAATGCGACGGGGTGGGTCGGAGGAACAAAAAATTTCACGTGGACGAAGTCGCGGACAGAAGCTAGTGTTGAAATAAATTGAGTACGATTTTTCCTGGAAAAGGCCAATAAAGTTGGTAGATCAAGTAGGTATATTGCTCACGGTATTTTTCTTTCGGAGTAATAGCTCGTTTTAGTCAATACGAAATGACTGCAGCATGCGTCTGAGTTCGGAGTAGGGGTGCCATACTGGACCGAGAGAGAAACTACCAAACGATTTTTCTCGAAAGATGGCTTTAAAATGAACTCTTCCCAGACTTTTATATCTAGGACAAAACAGTAACCTTATTTCCAAATTGCAAGTAGGAAGCGCATAGAGTTCCTACATTGCTTCAATAACGCAACATAAACACGTAGAAAGACCACCATTCCTTCAACAGGTAACAACACAGAAAAACAGACAAACTGTCACAAACATATTTCAATAATATCGCAATAACATCCAGGTTCCCTGTCTCATGTCAGTATTCACCTAGATGCAAAACATACGAAAGCAAATATGTATCTTCGAGTTTAGTCAGCTTAACTAAAACTAAAGCTGCATCGTATATGCAGCATATATACAAAATAGAATCAAAACAACCAACAGTTTCCACGAACGGTTTCCCAGAATCGTTTTCTCAAAAAGTCCTTTTCACCAAATGTCCTTTCTCAAAATGTCATTTTCTCAAAATGTCCTTATCTCAAAATGTGCCTTTCTCAATATGTCTTTTTCTCGTAATGTCCCTTTCTCAAATTGATGTTTGTCCCCCCACTTATCGACTTAGCCAAGCAAGCAATGAGCTCTGCAGACGATTCTAATACGTCTTGTGTCAGGAGAACTGCTTCGATTGATTTGCAGTTTCAGCTTCAGGAATATATTGTGCAATCTTAGATTATTCTAATGCTGTTTCGGATAGATGTGCTCTCAGATCTCTGTGTAGATTGTTGCATAACCACGAATCTTAGCTCTGTTAGCTCGGGGTGGAATAAATTGTATGAAATAGGCAATGGTTTATTACCGTCTAATCTTTACAGAAATGTACTGTCACGGACAAACAATCTATCTATACATTTAATAAAATCTTAGAGAAGTCAAAACAGTACTTTGAGTATTTTTTTAAAAAAAAAGTAATTGCTACGAGGTCTGGCAATGACTCTAATGTTGAAAAGATAGTTTTTAGAATTTGTCTGTTTGTCTGAATGTATGTTCCAGCATCACGCAAATACTACCCCGATAGATTTTGTTAAAATTTTGCATAGATATTCCCTAAAAGTCTGGTGACTCTATATAGCAGGAGTCACCAAATGGCGGACCGCGGTCCGGTTCTGGACCGCGCCGACCTGTATTATGCGGACCTTAGGTAACCAGTATTTTTTTTAACTAAAACTTAATCAAAATTGTTTTAATATAAATGTTAATTGTTAGCTTGCTTGCACCTTCAAATTTCCAACACATATAGTTTTACACATTTCTGTGTATTAATTACTTACATTGCTAATTTTCTAATTCATAATTTTAATCTTGGTTACTATAATAATCGTCTACCAAACGGACCGCGACAGTCATATTATTTTTTTAAACGGACCCCGAATGTTACTAATTGGGAATCTCTGGTCTATAGGCTATAAATTATCACAATATCTGCTATGGGGGATGAGCAAAATTGCTTTATGTTCTTATTTTACTGTAGTTTACCGCAAGTTGTAAAAAGGTTAGAATATTGTAGATAGTTACAGATTTAACCTTCTAAATGATTATCATACCTTTATGGAACTAAGCAGTCAATCATGAAATACATAAGAATGGATATTTTAGTCAACTTTCAACAAAGCAAATAGCTTAGCGGTTCGGCGACTGCTTTGCGATCCTAAGTTCGATTGCTTCTTTTTTTTACATTTTATAACACTATTATGTCATCATCTGCCTAGCCTTTTCCCAACTATGTTGGGGTCGGCTTCCAGTCTAACCGGATGCAGCTGAATACCAGTATTTTACACGGAGCGACTGCCTATCTGACCTCCACAACCCAGTAACTGGGTAATACGATACCCCTTGGTAAGACTGGTTGTCAGACTTTCGGGCTTCTGACGACCCGTAACAACTGTCAAAGATCCACGAATGACAGCCATTATAACACTATTATGTGCTACTTCGTAAAACATACACAGAAAACATTAAGTTTAGGGCTCTTCTGTTATCTATGGTTATAATAAAAATAAATATTATCTATGGTGACTGTTAATGAGGAATCCCGTGTGTTTACAAACTACTGTTACATTATTTTAGTGATAGCTGTTCGTCAGGAATAATTTGTAAGAATGCAACAGTTAGTATATCAGTGTTGTGCCATTAGGTAGTATATGCAGGAACGCAGGCGTTCATTAATTCACTAAAAACGGAAAACTTCGCAAGCAATTACTATTGAAGGCCGCAGGTATCGACCTCAGGACGAGCTGCTTCTCACACGGACTGTACGTCGCTTGCTTCGGCGTCACCAGTCCTGACTTTTTTATATTTTGGCTACTAAGACCAAAACTACAAAGGTAGTCTAAAGGGAAGTTTTAAAAATACGGCTGTTATTTTATTTTAGTAAATTCTGGTGTCTTACCACTTCTACGCGAATGAAGTCGCGGGCATAAGCTAATTAATAATAAAGTTTAAGAGAGGAGTATCGTCCGTCGCGGTGAAGTTCGTGGAAGCAAGTGGTCATCATCGGACCAAGCCGCGTCGCCGCAAGGTGTTGCGTTGGGCTCGATCCCCAACAGCTGCATCGTCATAAATTCATGAACTTAAATGCTGCTTAACCAGCGAAATTACTCAAAGTTAATAAAATAAAATGATGAAGAAGGAACACTTGATTTCTCACCATGACTCTCTTGACATGACCACTAAATTCAGGCTCCTCATAATCATTCCCCGCAATAAAACAATAAGTAAAAGGAGACTCAACGTACATAATTAAGTCAGAGAAACCATTACCTCACATCATGTTACCAACATTGAACCATTACATGAATATTCAAGCAAAAACACGATATAAACGTACATGTTCCTCATGTTACGTTCTTAAGAGAGAGCTTTTAAATTCTGCCCGTATTTTACTTACACTGGTTCTTTGTAATGCTTATGAATAAGTAAAGGAAGAAATTTCTTGCTCCAACCGCACGGGGAATGCAAGAGGTAGTTATTTCATTTTAAATAGATCACGGTAGCGCCGGTGTACAAGCCAACACCGCTGTTTTAATTAAGTTTTATTATGAATTGCGCAACGGTATGAGGGAATTGTGCTTGTATCGTTTGTTTTGTTTTTGAAGTTTGTAATTACTATTGTTATGTGAAGTGTGTGTAAAGTTTACAATATATGTATTATTATAGTTTCTATGTTTTTTTTTTATTGGTATATTGGCGTGTGTAATTTTATTTAATGTTTTTGTTGAATCATGTTTTTCTAACGAAACAGACAGCTGTGCTGCTGGGGAGTTTGTTGCGCCACTTCTTCTTCCCAGCTAAAGCACTAGGAAGTGGTGAAGGGCGGGCGTTTTGGGGGACTGTCTTATGTAATTTTTGACGTTCGAAAAGTGCTGATTCTCAGACTAGTTTGAATAAATTATTTTTGATTTAGATTTTTTTATTTATTCGACTTATGCCCCACACCTGCTAAATGTAGTGTTTCCTTAAAGAACATTAGATATATTTCTCAGTTTATCGTAATTCATGGTGAAATCACCATTGGTACCATCACGGTCTTTCAGTGTCGAAGGGTCACGTGGACAGGAGATAAACACCAGGGTCACAGCGAAGGATATTCGGGGTGTTGTAAAGTCAATGTCGCGTGGAAAGTCTCCTGGCCATGACAGCCTGAGCATAGAGCATCTAAAGCATGCCGGCATCCACCTGCCCAGAGTTCTCACCATGTTGTATTCATTGTGTATAGGTCATGCGTACTTACCAGCAGAGATGATGAGGACCGTGGTGGTACCAGTTGTGAAGAGTAAAACTGGTGACCTAAGCGATACGAGCAACTACAGGCCAATCTCACTAGCCACAGTGCTTGCTAAGGTTCTTGACAGTTTGCTTAATACACAGCTTGACCGGTACTTAACTATTCATGACAATCAATTTGGTTTTAAATCGGGATTGTCTACTGAGTCAGCTATATTGTGTTTGAAGCAAACTGTCGAGTACTACTCAGATAGGAGCACACCTGTTTATGCCTGTTTCCTCGACCTCTCTAAGGCGTTCGATCTGGTGAGCTATGACATCCTATGGCAAAAATTAAAGAATATTTCAATGCCTCTCGAACTGCTAGAAATTTTCTAGTAATGGTATCTTAACCAGGTCAACGTCGTTCGATGGTCGAGTGCCCTGTCGGAGCCGTATAGGATGGAGTGCGGGGTGAGGCAGGGAGGGCTGACCTCGCCGAAGCTCTTCAACCTGTACGTGAACGCACTGATAGAGGAGCTCAGCAGCACCTGTGTCGGCTGTCATGTTGACGATGTATGTGTCAACAATATTAGTTACGCGGATGACATGGTGTTGCTGAGCGTCTCGGTGTGTGGCCTGTCCGGGTTGCTGGGCATCTGCGAGCGTTACGCGCAGCATTACAGTTTGCTCTATAATGCAAAGAAGAGTGAATGCATGGTCTTTCGGGCCAGGGGTCGGAGCGGCCCAGAGTTTGTTCCACCTATTAGACTGAACGGTGTGAAGTTAAAAAGAGATCAGCAGTTTAAATATCTCGGGCATATCGTGACCTCTGATCTGAGGGACGATGCAGATATCGATAGGGAGCAGAGGGCGTTGTCTGTGAGGGCCAATATGAGCGCCCGCAGGTTTGTTCGTTGCTCGGGGGCCGTCAAAATAACTCTTTTCAGAGCGTTTTGTACATCCCTGTGCGCGGCCAGCCTGTGGGTTTCATATACCCAGAAGCAGCTCTCCGTGTTCAATATAATAATGCGTTCAGGGTGTTGTTGGGGCTGCCCCGGCACTGCAGCGCATCGGAGATGTTCGCCGACGCCCGTGTCGACTGCTTCTACACGACGATGCGAAAGCGGTGCACATCTCTGGGGCGCAGACTCCGGACCACCTCCAACAGCATCCTGAGTGTATTTGCGAACAGGTTTGATTGTCAGTACATAAACCATTGCTATATGGTTAATGTAATGACAAACAAACAAATGACTCAGAGGCAGGAATATTATTAATAAGTGTTTAATTTTATTTTTATGATTATAATTTATTTATTTTTTTTAAGATTTTAATTTAATTTAATTTTTGTTTTTTTTTTTTTTAATTTAATTTAATTTTTGACTTTTTAATTTTTGTTTTATGTTATTTGATTGATTATTATAATTTTTTTTTATGTACCTATATGTTTATTATTGTATGTTGTTTAGTCTATTATTTATTGTTATATAATTTGTAAATTTTATTCCAATTAATGTAATGTTAACAATATGATCTGCAATGGATTGAAATAAATTATTTGAATCAAATTGAATTGAATAACGGCCTATAATAAGATATCTTCTTCTCAGAGTAGTCAGATAGGAAACGCCGGCCTCATCTAGTTTTAAAAAATATGATTGACGTGTAAAAGTGTTTGTACAAACCTACTTATAGAAATAAAATCATTTATCATTTATCTATTAGTTATGCCCACACCACCCCACTGCAGGAGGAGGGAGGTAGTATGTCCTATATAACTTTTGACACATTTCTAAGTGTCAGTATCATAATTCACTCTACTCATATTGTTTTAAGTCACCCATTAAGCTACGTAACGGCCTAGGTTATTTAGATAATCATCATTTTAACAACCTCTAAATCACTCAGTGAAAACTCGCTTGTTTCAATTTTCAATTCAAGTGAGTTGGTTGGGGAGCCAACCAAGGTTCTAACACGTGTTAGAATTTATTATCTATATCAGGCTTTATTTTTGATCGGCTTTTCACGTCGGAAAAAGTTTCAAAGCTAAAATATAAACCTACACAAACCTGGCTTTGGGAAAATAAAACAAAAATACGGTAACAGCTACTTTCTATCAAGGGTAAAACCGGTAACAGAAACGGTAAAAAACCGGAATGGCCGGCTAGGTTGAGAGAAAAAGCGGAAATCCTATTCAATAATTTTTCGACGGTTCTATAATCCGTGTTTAGTAAAAGAATCAAATAGTCTAGATGAATTTTTAAACCCTGACGGAATCAGAGGGGTGTTATAAGTTTAACGTGTATCTGTGTGTCTGTCTGTGCCATCGTAGCTCCCAGATGGCTGAACCATATTTGATTTATATTTTTTTGTTTGAATGGTGGCTTGACCTAGAGTGTCTTTAGCTATGATTCAAAAAAATCGGTTCAGCTATTCGAAGATTATCAGCTCTTTTCTAGTTGATGAATGGATGTGCGCATCTTCCACATTTCTGATTGATTCGAAATTTGGTATTCTATTACTACAATTATATTAGAAGAACATAGTAACCTTGAACTGATACTGCAGCGTCACCTGGAATTTGCAGGATACCCAACTCCCTCGCCAACTTACAGCACAGATATTGTGTTTGGGCTCAATGAAAACGCCAAACAGACGAGGCCTACACCTAGCAATAATGAATGTATGCTATTGTAGAAAGGTTAGCTGCTGTTAACTTCCTATTTTCATTAGCCGTCACCCGACATTATGACGGCGCTTGGATCAAAACATTACCTACAACTTATATTAAACTTAAAGGGCCAATACATATGAGTAGTCAGATAGGAAACGCGGCCTCATCTAGTTTAAAAAAAAATGTTTGTATAAACCTACTTACAGAAATAAAATCATTTATCATTTATTATTTTTTACTTTTTAGATGTTTTTGTTTGTTTCGGAGGTTTTTAAATCTTAAATTTAATTTTTAACCTATTAATTTTTACCGATTTATTTTTCTTTTAAAATGGTTCATCTGCTTATGTTATTATTGTGTCTGAAAAGTGAGTATGTAAGGAACAGGGATTTTGAAAAAGCCTAACTATTTTTCTATGTACCACATAAGCATTAAGCGCCCTCTAGAAAGCATCTTTCGTAGTAACGAGCTTTGAACGGAGTACAAACTGTGAACGTGAACACTACGCGGTATTGTAAGGGTTGGAACAGTTTTAGTTATGTAGAATCCCAAAAGATGTCGCTTTTCCCGAAAAAGTTCTTGTTGTATTTCTTTTCAGGCTGTTAGCATATACATATTTACATAGGTGACATCTTAGAATATCGACATGGATTTTTTATCTTTACACCCATGTCCTCTGATACCGAATTTTCGTACCTAAACTTAAATTTACTTAATTTAAAATAAGTAGGTACCTACAGGTAGAGAGAGAAACCCTCAATTAATAAATTATACGTTGCCAAATTATTTTACCATTCTATGTTACAGGCAGGTATCTATTTACTGCACGAAAATCAATAGCATATCAAAATACACAGATGTGCTCAGGTTCAATTTAATTATAATTATGGCAATAGTGTTCATTCAACTCACGCTCCATTGGATAGCTAATTGCCCATTGTGTAGTAACAACTCTATTCAGTCATCCCTTCTTATGGTAAACATTCATATCTACTTACTAGAACATTTCTAATCTAATTCGAACTCACACTCGGAGTTTTAAAAGAGTAGTTCTTTTATTTGTTCTCATTTCTGAATAAAACTATGTGTATTACAATAAAATCACGAAACTGTGTAGGTATATATAATATAACACTGCATTCATGCATTGCACATCTCTTGGCAGTGCATTTCAAAACGTTTAATTAAAAAAATAACAAAATAATCCACCACATGAAGATGAACCCATTGCAGACATAGTTAAAGATCAACCCTTCCAAAAACAAACCATTAAAACCGAAAGCTCACAAAGAAACGCAATTACAAACACAATAAAGAGACAAAATGGTTGCCACGCTCACCTTTATGATACGCGTGTGACGTAAAGAAGACAGGTTAAAATTATTGTAATGCGATTTGTAATGCACAAATCAAAGTGGGTGCTGTATGAGATGGAGGGTCCGAAGGTAATTGAGCTGTCAGTTGAAATTAATGCTATTGCTTGGTGGACTGGTTGAAGATAAGGGCTTGTGTGCGCGTCAAGTGTTCGTGCTTGTTGAGGTGTGCTCTCGTTATGAGCGCGAAACTTCGCGCCCACGTTGATGGTCTTTTGTTTTTCTTTTTAATTTCTATTGGCTGGGGTGAAGGTGACGGTTGAATTTATTACTTATCATTTATATACTGCGTATAGAGCAGAATTGTGTTTAACCAGCATATTAGGCTAGTAAGTAATGCCCATTGTCCTTTCATTGATTTTTGGATATTCGGCTTAATAAACTAAATTGCTGAGTTCGTATTTTACAGTGTAAGTAGATTTTCGATTTAGAGTTCATCGAACAACATTATATTATTAGTTTATAATGAGTAATGACTAATAGGCATATTTCTAAGTTATATCAGTAGACACAGTCTATTAAATAGGTAAAATAAATATAAATAAGTAACAATTTCATACCTATTAATAATAAATATGTTTAATAATAATTACACATATCAAATAAGCTAATAATAGTCACATATCTACTTATCTATTGCAAAACAAGCAAGGTGGCTGTACACGTGTTATTTATTTCTAATTACTTTACAAATGAACTGCCTGAGGGATCCTTTATTACGGCTATGTCTCAACGTAGTCACTATTTGCTACTAGACAATATTTTTATGTTATATCGTAATAAGTATCAGTTCTTCCTTTATGAAGACCGGTACTGTGCTATCTGAGCGTTTGATCTTAAGGGTTTGGGTCACACTAAATGCTGATGCAGCGCGAGGACAGCAGAAGTTTTAATAGGAAATAGAGAATACATGTTTAGAATAACGTTAGTAGCGCTCTTGCAAAGGTTCCTGGAGAAAGCATACTACGACCGGTCACATCACTTTTATTTTCATAAAAAATCAACATTCATGTTACTCATTACAAAATCTTTTGTATGTGAACCTACAGATTACAAAATATTTTGTTATGTGGCGCAGTATACAGTATGTCCGGTTTCGGATTGTACAAACTGAACAACTTTTACCCGGGGACCAACATCGTAATCGTGAAAAAAAATCCGTCGTCCCATACAAAACATCAATACCTACTCGACCAAATGTATGTATGGGACGATTGATAATTTTTTCTCGATTACGATGTTGGTCCCCGGGAAAACGTTGTTCAGTTTGATGGTCTGTACCTTCCCTTTATGTTTATACAATCCGAAACCGGACATACTGTATAATTAAGAGCAGTGGTGGCCCAGTGATAGCAGCTCCGACTTACAAGTTGTAGGTCGTGGGTTCGAAGTTCGAACCCAGGCAGACGCTTTACTTTGTGTAGGTAATTTATTTACATCACCACTGCTCTCAAAACGGTGAAGGAAAACATCGGGAGGAAACCGGCATGTCCTAGAACCAAAAATTCGAAAATATGGGACATCTACCAACCCACACTGGGCCCGCGTGATGGATTACGGCCGACTCCCTCTCACAGAGAGGAGGCCTGTGTCCCAGCAGTGGGAACGATAGGCTGATTATACCAAATAAGCTAAGGTTAACACTTTACAGGCGATGACCTCGTCGACAAGATACGTTTCGCACTGCTTATGTGAAAAGTTTGCAACATATCTTCAATACTTAGCGGCCATGCCTACACTGCGCTTTAAACACACTGCATTCAGTGTGCCCAATCTTTAAATCCTGGCGACTATCAGTCACTGCGCAGATTGTATCTAATAGGACACAAGATGTATGGCCCTCACAATCAGAGGGCAGTTAGGTTAAGAGAGGAATGGATACTTATGGCTCGCTAGACAATAATGACCATCATTAGGATGGCCGCAAATCTTCTTTGATATAATACCATTATTATCCTGTGTACTCCAGTCGGCTTGCAGGTTAAATCAAACGAAAACTTTCATTTATTAGGTAGTACTTTAGTACGCTGTAAGATCCTTCATTGGTACCCAATACCCATGATGATGAAAAAAAGACAACATAATGTGCAATTTCGCTCATTATCTGATTGTAGGATCATCGATCATCTGATATTCCTGATAGAATAAAAAGTGTGTAGCGTTTCTTTCTAGACATTTTCAAAAGGCTTTAGTTAAAGATGTACTCCTAAGGTATCGCATACAAGAGAAATCGATAAATTACGTACTGAATAAGGTTACCTCTGCAGCTATTCTGAGTATTTACTTTCATGCTGACTCGGGGATTCTGTGGACCCTAGCATAAAATATACGAAGCGTAGGTATCGTCTTGTCATCTCGTGCAAATTGTAAGAATTGAATAGAACAGATCTTTAGAGGGCTTTGTATTATTTAATCGTAACATTATACTGTCTAGTCATTCCTTTCTCCGTAGATGTACAATCAACCATACAAATAACCTGATTGCATCATAATTGTGTCCTCGTCGTGGTAATGCTGAGAGTCGTCAACCAACACACGCGTTTAATACCAGGAAATCGTCATGACATTATATTTAATTTTTCCATAAATATAGTACCTAACTATGTCCTTTTTAAAGACCGGGAAGGTCAATTTTTAAAAGCCAAGGCAACGCTTCTTAATATTCTGTTACCCACGAATCTTATCTCAAACCCTCAATACTCAAAACATGCTAAAGCCTCGAAGCACAGTAGAATTCAAACAATAACTCTGATTCTTACTTCATTAATCATCTAAGTAGCGTGCAGCCAACGCCATAATAAAAGCCTTGACTATAATATATCATGCTCAGCCTATAAATCTTAAATATGCCCTCGGTTCATTGAGAATAAGTGCCGGATCCCAGAATGACAATACACGGGGTCCCTGATTTATTCCCAGTTCAGAAATCGAGAGATTAAGTCTACAATGCGATCCTTTGCCCCTACATCAGGCGTGTCAGAAATATATTTTATTACAGTCTACCTGTACTCATATTTCTTCTTCAAAGCGTTATGATATCGCACTTGACCTTTAGTCGATGTAAATCTTAGTTAAGACATGCGCACACCAGAGAAAAAATTGTTTTGTCTGCTGCAGACAGAAGAGTTCTGTCTAGAGCCAAAACAGTTTCCTCGTTACAATTCGAGTATGAGGCTGTTTTGTTGCGAGTGTGCATGCTATCGTTCTTTTCATAGAGCGATGGTATGTCTAAAGACAATCTCGACTTAGGTCTGTACACAGTCTTAGTTCTCCATAAGCTAAATCCTACTGAAGAGCGATGTAGTGGTCGGTTACTCTGTTGTTCCTTTTTTAGGACGATATCTTTAGAGAATATCAGATAAGTAGTCATAGTTTATGGTACTTATCGAAGATTTTGTGTGATTAAAAAGGGAAAGGACGTTTTTACGATAGCCTATGAAATATTTTTTAGCCTACAGTATGGCGTATGTTGTTAAGTTTAAATAATGTTAGAGTATTCTTTGTTATACGCGCCGACTTTAGTTCCCTTAAAAAAGGTAGAATATCTACTCAGTGTATTTTTGTTTTTTTCAATTATTTCTAGCTCTCTTTTCACACTATACATAATCATATCATACCTATTGTAGTGAAAATAAAAAATAAAAAACTCTTTTCACCACTTTTGCGTATAATTTTAGTTTTAATTTTTTTTAAATACACACAACTTTAATATAAAAACTAAAAAAAAAGGAATAATTCGAATATAAAAAGTTGCTAGTTGGTTTTTTAGTAATATGGTGACGAGAAAACTTAGGTCTTTCTGGGTAAAAACACACGAATTTCGTTAACGACCTATCTAATCGATTGCAATCGCTTATTTAGGGTTCGCTTACGTGATTGACGGTATAGGAAATAGAAATTAGATAACTAAGCTAACTCGTGTTTGACACGATCGTAAATTAAGTTAAAATTGTGTTCGAATAATAAGTTCGCAGTGAAGGTATATCTAACTACATCACTTAGCTAGAGTACAGGAAAAGGTATCCTCGTCTTGAAAACTCGCAAGATGAAGTCTTCCGTTGAAATTACGTCCACAAGAGGTGACGCTGTAGTGGCCTTCGCAGTACGTTGACCCAAATGGTTCGAGTTAGCCCTCAGCCTCAAGAGGAGTTTTCAGGACCTAAACTTGGAGGCCGAAAGACGACCTGTCTACCTGATTTATCCAGGTTAGTAAAAATAAAATTTCTCGTCCTAATACATGGATGGATGGGATTCAAGCTTGCAATAGTCCATCCATAAGTAGAGTAAACGCGAGGCGGGAAGCAACCTTGCTTGTAATATTAAATTCAATAACGACGACAACTTTTTAGGGTGTCAAGGCTGGTGTAATCAGTCGTAAAATCACATTATTCGATCAATTTCAATACATTGTCTTTTTGCAACTGACGCTTGCTCTAAGAAAAATGAAGGACTCATATGTCAAAAAAAAAACAACACAAATTTATTTGAAAAATTACGAAATAAAAAAGTAAAAAATATCGACCAGAATCAAGATGAAGAGAAAAGGTTGTCACAATAAGAAAACCAAAAAGTTTTTAAATGCAATGTTACGCTGCATTATGTAGATAAAATAATTCCAACGGCTAATGGTTCCAAGTTTTTTCCAACTCCTTTTTCGATACTCAATACACAGCTCTAACCGACGCGACGCGGCGAAGGAAATTCTCATAAAAACTCACCCATTCGTTAATTAATTCTAAACTGGTAATATTGCTACCACTGTGCAAGTGTGCAATATGGTTGTATCTGGTGCCTAGTATAATATGATAATTACTATCTCTGGATCAAAATACCTACGCATGGGTTCTGCAAAAAATATGAACAGCATCAGTTATAAAGGCTCTCCTGGGCTTACAAGTACCTACCTATGGTTTCTTTTGCTAAACTAATCATTCGTGCTATCGCACCATTGCACAATTTACTTATGTTAGAAATAGCTGCATATTTCTTGTTCAAACAGACTCTGGCACACAGGACATAAAGCTCATTTTATTTTTGGATTAAATAGTAAAAATACAGTCCTTGTTCATAACAAGGCACATGTCTTCAAAAACGAACAAAGGTGAATTTCTTTGTTAAAAAAAAACACAGCACCTAATTGGTTTAGTGTGATACAAGCAATCCGAGCTGCGTGCGTGACACCAACGATGCGGTACGGTGCGCAAAAACATCGCTCGTGAAAGCTGCGCCGGCGCAATTACTAACAGGATCGCCTCCGTTTTTGTGGCCGCGTAATATATAGGTCTTCGAAAACTGTACCACTGGGTCTCACTCCGAGAACCATCATTAGAATACCGTGTATAACCATTAGCTACATACTGTGGTCTAATTATAGTAACTCGTTATAGTTATTTCACGGCAAAATGCATCAAATTAACCCATTATTTCTCCCGCTTCGCACAACGCTCAACTTTTTGCTAAAAAGTAAGGTCCGTCTCACTTGTTCATTTTATCGTGAAACTAAACGGTTTACGAAAAAAAAAACAGCTTTTTTAAACGTTATTTTTAATGAGAACAGATTCACACGTTGTTGTTAAGTGGATTCGTAATCCACTTAACAATCTGATAACTGTTTAAAAGTGTTAAAAGAAAACTATTAAAAGGTAAACAACCAAGATCGTGTCGGATACGTGTTTTCGGGCGATTGGAAACTTTCAATATTCAATAGTATTGTTACATTCTATTGAAAGTACTTACTTATTTTGCGAACCTCGAGACGTAAATAATTTTTTTCGTAATTCTCATAACAACTGTAGCCAATCCCTCCTGTAATGAATTCCATAGCCTATAGCAATTCATTAGGTTTCTAACTACATCTTCAATTCGTAATACTGTAAGAAAACAAAAACAAATGAGGCAGCTTAGAACATGTCTGAGTTAATTCTACCGCTTCCTTTCGCACTAAATAAATAAATGCATTAAAGCGGGCAGTGTATAAATTTTCGCCGTAATCATTCACTCCAGTGTACGTAGTCATTATCTGCAATAGAATTAATAGCATTTAAATGCTTATATTGCACCCATTTTAAACCACTCGAGTGTACCAAAAATAGTTTAGTCTAATAAAAGTGTTTATGATGCGAAATTTCAATCATTCTGGTGATCGCTGGTACTTCAATCGAATTGGTTCAATAATAGTTTGAGTTTTAGCTCTCAAATTAGCCTTATGTAGCTGTAAACGGAGAAGGAGAATTGCTAGACTCAAAACGAAACGTAATACTGGCTCTAGGTAGTAAAAAAAGGTTAATATCACCAATGAAATAAGATGGCAAGATCATTCTATGGATGTGAAACTTTCAGTCAGTGTCTTTTTATGAATAAAAGTTGATAACGTCATGGATGTTATAAATTATCATTAATAGGATTTGACTTATCCCAACCTGACTACCAAGCTCCAGTTTTTCTTAGCGCTGCTTATTATTTGGGAAAATACGCTTTCAGTAATTACACACTAGATACACACTCACATACACACATAGACACACCCCCACAGATAGAGTAGCGACTAGATGTTTCCCTTCTCAACCACTTATGGTGACCCCGCTAATCCTTCACAATTTTGGTACCCATTGTGTGACTACTTTGTTATGACCTTGAATGACTTGCCCTGCCAATTACATATTCTTTTACAAAAATCACGCCTCCTCCATAACAAAACCGACACCCTCCAGCTCTAAGTTATGCGCACATTAGACTCGTAATTAACTCCCATTATCATCCACCATCTGTTTCCCAGCGGATTCTAATCAGAATACAGGTTCCTCTCTGCATAGCTACACATGCATGGCGGGTCATTAGCAACTCCATCCATATTTACATTTATCATGTCGTGTCAACAATGAGGATTTATGATGTGCAATTATTGCCGCAGCCGGGCAAAAACAGGGTGATTGACGTCCTCGATCGAAACCGACCTCAACCGAGCCCTCCCGACAACCAAGAACCAACAATGTTTAAGAAATCTGGTGCATTATTAATGAAGTGGACGGAGACATAAGATATGTAAAGTTCCATTAACTTCATGCATAAAACGAAATAATATCGGACAAAGGATGTGCCGATACCTGTTTTGTTGTGATGGTATGAAAGATTCTGGGGCAAATATTTGAGTTATTTTCACTTATAAGTGCATATTACACTGACAATTATGTATAATGAGTTTCATTATCTATGCTCGCGACGTTCACTGGCAATATCGTTGAAAATGGCCACATTTCTCGAGTATGTATCTTTTTTTTCCATAGTTATACTGAGTGAAAATTCCCAACAGTGGAATAATTGCGTCGATTTTGTTGTTGATCTATTTTCACTTATCTTTGTAACTGGAAGCTCTTATGAATAGTTATTTGAACAGTATGGTATCTTCTATTGTCTTGCTCCAAACACATATCTACAAATATAGGACCAAAGTAACGGTACCTAGTTGTTACCCTGGAACAATAAGGCGACCTGCACCTAGGGTCCTAGGGCCAACACACTAGTGCAGCCTTATTTGCTTTCTATTCACTATCATTGTTCTCCAAATAATACGCAGTCTCACACAATGTGTGTTGCAACTGGTCGAAGTCACGTACTGTATGCACAGAGTTCAAAGATTACGACTATTCTGGATACAGTAACAAAGTGAAGGTGGTGGTGTTACGTGGGTTTAGTTTTGTAACAGTTTCCTGGTAATGGCATATTATTATACGAAATCTCTTATATTTATTTAAACTTCAAGCACTGTAATGGTACTTAGGTGGAATTAGCACGGCATTCTCTACCAGTCAACCATGTCGTTTGTCTTTTGTTTGTTGAAATGATTAGAGGTAAGAGGTTATTAAAAATTAAACAAGGAAGACAACAGGGATGCAACAGGGATGAAATTCTTTCCGTACAAAGTCCCGTTTTGTGTCAAGTTCTTAGACCTATAGTTCGTTTTCAGGTTTGGTTATATCTGAAAATTTGTTTCCACGGTAGCAGCAGTTTACGTTTTTTGTTCATATTTAATCCCTTTAGAAAATACTGCTTAGGTACCTACATAAGACGGCTAAAAAAAATAACAGAAAAGAAAGAATACATATTTGCGAACTATTGAGAGGGCTAATTGCTCTGCCAACAACTGAAGAGAAAACATATTTGCACCGTACACAACCAAACGAACTAAAAAGAAAACCTCTCTGAAGCAAAATAAAAGCTTTTTCCTTTTATTTTCGAGTAATGTAAACAAGCTATTATATCATATGGACAAATTATATATATCGAGTTCGTACAACTACGAAGAAAACTCCAATTCTATTCAAATAGAACTTAAGTCCAAGATATAAAAATAGGTTCGCAAAACCGCCTAGAGCGAGCCAATCACGGGCAATCAATAAATGATTATTTCGTGCATGTCCCAATAAAAACAAATGAGTATACCGAGGGTCCGCGGCAGTCTGTGACTTTGTATCGATAAATTTAATTCTGCCCTTCAAGGATCAATCATGAATGTGGTCTTTGTGGCCGCCGTCCTGGGTGGTACGCTAACTAAAATATTTATTCAGCCAGCGCCTCACAATGGCAACGTATTTCAATGACGGACGTCGGCGCCCGCGCAGCCTCCTAGCCTAAAGCATTGCGCACGCCCTCGCCTCCCCCTTACGAAAATATGGTAAATGTTGGTGTTGAAATAATTATGCTTTTATTTTTTGTTTTTCTAGCTTTTTCTACAGTTTGATGTATGTGTCAATTTATTCATTTAAAGGCGTTATATTGAATAAATCGAATCCCTTTTCATGTGTCGATAACACAAATATAGAGCGTCGAATCCATGTTTTGCAAAGGTGCAAAGAGATTTAACTTACCAGCTTGGTTTTAGAATAAACGTTCATGATACTATAAAATTCGAAGAACAAATCGTATTTTAATAATAATATTAAGACATGTAAAGTACAGAATAAAAAAAAATATAATTAAAAAAAAACACGACTGCCGTGCCAAAAAAACGAACTAAAAAGTAAAAAACAGGTTGTATTAGTTAATCTATAAATACAAAGCGAAAGGTCACTCAATTACTCCCTGACTAAACAGACAAATAAAATTGCCATTGCAGTCGGGGGATCTCTTAGATTAAAGCCCCCGACTGCAATGATTTATCAAGATCAACTAACACAACATGTTTTTTACTTTTTAGTTCGTTTTTTGGCAAGGCAGTCGTGTTTTTTAAATTTTTTTAATTATTTATTTTTATTTTACACATTTTAGTGAAAAGTTTTATTGTTGTTTTGTAATGCTCATCAAGGCCTTCAATTTGATACCCATATTGTAATAATCGAAGAAATTTTTTTTTCATATTTCAAAATGGAGCCATACTGCCGCCATATCGATTTTTTCCAAAATACAGCCGGTTTCACTCGGGAGGATGTAAGGATTCTAACGATACCCCATACATCTTAATCTGTTCAGGCATTCAAAAGTTATGGTGGCATAATGAAACTCACATACATATGTACATACATGGACTCTGAAAACTTTACACTCCTTTTTTGGGGCAGTCGTGTAAAAACCATCAAGCCTTATTAAAATCTAAGTTTTTACTTGACTAGAATGAAATACCTAATATTACTATATACAAATAAACAAGCTACCTATCATACATCATTCCTAATTCTAATTTTGACCTATAATAATTACAATTTATTTTAATAATTGACGAGTGTACGACGATACGCGCTAAATATTGCGAATATTAATTTTATTATTGGAATTTTACCTCCTGGACGGTAAAGCCTCGTTTGCCAAGCTGTTTTCAATCTCTTCCAGGGCCAGCGTGGCGACTACATATAAGAACTAAATATAAAACCAAACACTTTCAAGGAAAAAACTCTTTATTAAACCCCTATTTCAAAACCACAGAGGTCAATATTGCTTGTAGAAATATCCGTCAAGAATATGTGACTAGAAACCCGTTTAGGTATGTATTAGGACAAAAAGTTGATCGTTGTACAGCGAGTTACGCAAGACTGGAACTGGATAAAAAGTAGTCACCCTTTCAAGGGTTAGATGGTTCAATACTCGATCTATAAAACGGAAGGCAGTGCATCACGATGCAGCAGATGTTACCTGAATAAAGCCTTAACAGGAATCATAATTTTATTTCAAATTAATTCAGTGTATCGCAATGAGAGTAAAGTAGCAGCTACGTAAATAAGGTGTTAAGAATCGTGAGAAATAGTAATATATGTACCTGTATTTACAACAGAGCTTTGCATGATGCACGCAAACTGTAAATTGATATAAAAAAGTAGTTTTTTTTTATTAGCTTTTTCCTCCTTAACCTTGGAAAAATGTTTAAAGGGAGCAAAAGCTTGCAGGGCATTTTTTGGCACTTTTGATTTTCTTGCTTTAGTAATCCATCGACCTGTGAATTCTAACTTATAGTTCTGCGAACTATCCGTAAAGAACAAAGATGTTAAAATTTTATATGAACATAAGCAGTATAATAATTATCGTACATTCATCAAGCTACTTTAACTGCTGGCAAATCTCTTAACAAGGTTTCGTGACCAATTAAAGTTTAATGAATATAAGTAAAACAAATGTTAATACAATACAATCTCAATAAAACAATCGAGTGAAGATCTTAACAGAAATCATTTATTCCGCGCTCTACAAGGCGATATCTCGAATGGATACGTCTCTTAGTTTTTATGCCAATAGAAGGAATCGATGTCCCATAAACGGGTACAATAAAGACAAAGTTAGGATCTGAACTTTAATTTCTTTTTCCCGGCCTTTTATATGCAAATCGGGAGCAATTTATCAGTGCGCGACATTTGAATAGGCGAGTCTCCATACCACTTGGTAAATAAATGGTAGCTGTCGCAGCAGCGTCGTCGATGCGCGTGCGCGGCGATCACTCCGATTGATGCGCACTGATGCATGTGATTGTAAAGTGACAAGATACACTAAAGATTTCCAGCGGATTCCGATACGAATTGTCCTTATTATCATTCCCGTATAAACTTTTACCGTAAAAGGTTGTCTGTGTCACCTCGCTGTCCTCTCTCATAACTTTCATTGAAAAACAAACAAATCCTTAAGCCGTGTGTGTGAGTCAGGGAGATAAGTTTAAAAAAGGCTGTACGGCACGTGCCGGTGGGCGACTCCCAACTTTCTATGCGAGACTGGTTTGTCCTTAATGAGTTCTGACTTTTATATTGAACCGTTGTGAATTCTACACACGAAAAAGTCTGCGAGAGCTGAAAGTTATCCGCCGTAATTAAACCATTTATTTAAAAAACAAATCGGTACTCAGAGCAAATGAAGATTTAAGAGGCAGCTTTTACACCCACGGATTCTTATCTTTTATCTCTTGTTAATTGCTCGAATATATCGCATATCAAAGTAGCGCTCAGAATCAAAACTTTATGATCCGCAAACGCAATTTACAATTAAAAAAAACAATGCATTTCATTAAACGTTGCTTTTATGGGCGCCGCAAAAATATGAGCGTTGAAACAATTAAGATTTTAATATAACAGCCTGAGCCGACGCCGACGTTGTGAATAGAATAAACTAAATAAGTAATTTCGATGTCAGCTAAATCATGTATGGATGCTGGGTGCTCTCGAGTTTCTTAATTTATTGTAGCAGGGTTTGTGTGGCGATTGCGGTAGGTGCGATAGGTCGCGGTACTGCGGGCACACCACCCGCGGACAATCACGACTCTTTCAATTTGCAATGTGATTCCACATCGAGAAATACACTCTAAACGGTTTGAATGGACGACCGATGGCAATGGTCACTATTATTTTACAATATTATTGCTCCCTTACGACATAAACACTATAAAGAATACTTATGACGTACATTGAGTGTATTTGTGACTGGGTATTTTACTCTATTTTTGTTGGATTTAATTCTATTGCTACTTTACGCGTGGGTGTTATTTAGAAAATGATATTGCAGATTATGTTTTGGTAAGCAACAATAGAAAAAAATAAGGGTTTCCTATATAAGGATGGGCCGAACGTGGTTTGAACCGAATACGAACTTCAGCCAAACATTCGGTGAAAGTAAAAAGTTCAGCCGAACTTCGGTTATTTTCACCGCGCTTCACAGTTTTTTGGCACAAATATTTTTATCGCCTCCTGGAAGCTCCATTCTGAGCGACTTTTCTTAGAGGCAGGAAAGAAACAAAAAGGTAACAGACGCCTGCCAGATAATGCAGAATCCTTGGGGTTTTTGCTCTTGGTCTGTCGACTGTCGACTGTTTTCACACAAACGTTCGATACAAGAAAATATTGAAATAATTTATTTTATTTTCTATATTATAATTATAATTTTTTAAATTTTTAATTTTTTTATTAAAATAACTCGAGTTATTTTTATATTTTCTTCTATCGATTGTTCGGCATTTCGACGTCATGCTTGCTAAGGTTCCCGAAATAAATATAACTAAGTACCTATGTATTATTTAGTAAATCATTTCAGTATTTAGCACCAATTACCAACAAAAATTGGCTTTCAAATAGAAAACTCAGTGCCTAACATAAATAGGAAAATAGACGATAAACTAGGTACTAAATGGAGGCTTTAACTGTCAACGGCGGGTTATGAGAGACCTTCTAGTGGCGACTAACAAGGATGCTCATTTGACAGTAATTTTACGACCGTACTCTCAAGGAGCTCCGTATAGTAAGTACGTATGTTTGTCCCAACATTACTGTTGGGATAGTCATAAGTACCAAGATTAGTCTCGGTGACTACGATTATATTTTTTCTACTTATTTTATCTACTAAAAACAACTTAAGCAGCTTCAACCAAAAATACCACCAAAACCATTCCATTCTCCCATTCCTATCTAAAGTGCTTGAGGCCTGCGTACACAAACAGTTTGCAGGGTTGGTTCACCGGAACCACCTTGTTAGCTCGTTTCAGTCTGGATTCAGGCCTGGGCACGGTACAGCTTCCGCTCTCCTTAAAGTGACTGGTGACGTTAGAGAAGCGATGGAGGATACCAAGGTTACTGTTTTGGTATTAATTGATTTCTCCAATGCCTTTAACGCTGTCAGCCACGATATTCTCCTTTCTATGCTCTCTCATCTTATGGTTTCGTCCGAGGTTCTGGAATGGTTCTCCTCTTATCTTCGGGGACGTCGGCAGTCGGTTCGCGTTGATGAGAGCTCTTCGAGTTAGCGTGACCTGGATGCTGATATTCCACAAGGCGGTATTCTTTCTCCATTGTTATTCTCCATCTTCATTAATTTTATAACTCACTCACTGTCTTCGGTGTTCGTATCATCTTTACGCCGATGATCTTCAATTGTATACAACTGCGCAGGTAGAAGGTTTATCGAATGCTGTAGCAGATGTAAACCGAGACTTAGATGCTATCAAAAAGTGGTCTGATAGTTTTGAGGTATCAGTGAACCCCTCAAAGTGTCAGGTTTTTGTAATTGGAAGCTCGCGCATGATGGGTAGGGTGACGCTTAGCTCTCTTCCTCCTCTCATTTTCAATGGCACCGTCATACCCATTACCCCTACTGTGAAAGTTCTCGGTTTGCATCTTGACTCGACGCTTAGCTGGCAGCGCCAGGTCTCTAATGTTAGTCGAAGGGTCAACGGTACTCTGCGATCTCTGTATCGTCTGAGAAACTTTTTTCCCACTAAGACAAAAACTATGCTTGTGCAGACTTTGATTTTCCCTATCATCGACTATGGTGACGTGTGCTACTTTGACTTGAATGCGGTGTTGCTGGATAAGCTTGACAGATTGCTTAACAAATTGTATCCGGTTCATATTCAACCTCAGAAAATATGACCATGTGTCGAGCTATAGGTCTAAGCTCAAATGGATGTCCATTCGCCAGAGAAGTTTGCGTGCTTTGACCACGCTGAGTGGGAGAGTTAAGAAGGGAGAGACCTTCATAACTCTCCCACTCCTCCTTCTTATCTAGTGTCTCACTTCCAATATCTATGTTCTTCACACGCTAGGAATCTGCTTTCTTCTAACAATCTTCTCCTACGCTGTCCTTCTCATACTTCTGACTTTGTTCATTCTTCCTTTCATATTCAGTCAATTCTTCTTTAGAATGCGCTACCTCTTGACATTAGGATGGCAACCAGTCGGTATGCATTTAAGCGGAGATTGCGGAGTTATTTTCAAAATAAATAGCGTAGAGTCATCTCAAAACCTCTCTCTCTTGAATTTGTATACATTTATATATAATATAGGTACCTATGTATTATAGTAAATATGTATGTATGTTTATTCATAGCTTATTTACTTATGTACAAATTGTTCCTTTCTAACAGAGCAGCTGCTATCTAATCTCTTCACCACCCTTGGTTGACTGGTAGAGAATGCCTATGGCATTAAGTCCGCCTTTGTTCTTTTTAAGTGTGAAAAGTTTAAATAAATAAATAAATGAAAGGATTTGCTCTCCTATTTCATTATTTTAACTACAGTTATTCCTTACAAATGAATGCGCTATCGAAAATTTCAATAATTTTGCCGCGGTTCTCTGATCGTATACAGCACCTGCATTTATCACTTCTTCAGAATGCAACCTGTTATCGAACGGTATGCATTAAAAACTTTTTTACAAAAAAAAAACAACCTACTTCCAAATTTTCTTTGGAAGTCGGTTGTTTTTTTTTTGTGTTGGAATAACTTTAATTTCGGAAGTCGGTTGATCTTGGGATCTGTATTTTAGTTTATTACCATTGACTTCCGAAATCAAAGTTATTTTCACTTTGTACCTAGTGTTTTTTGTGGAAGTCAGTTGTTTTTTTTTGGAAAAAGTTTTTTATTTTTCACTTTTGAGTGGGTCAGTTTGTAATTTACCTAAGTTACAAACTAGCCAACTAGCTAACAAGTTAGCCTAATGTCAACTGCTCATCACCTTTTACAAAATATTGCTTTTCCCGATGCAGGGACGTTAACTGTTGAGGAGGTCTCCTGGTCACCGTCAGCTCCACTTCATCATATGCATTGTGAAGAGCATAAATTGCTTAGCAACCAATTGAAGTAAGAGAATCCCAACCCGTGAAATACTTATTATTGAGTAGTTTCGGTGACCATCTGTGGTCTTCAGCATCAGTTCAAATGGTGCTATCCGAGAGATTCGCTCTCAGAAAGGACGAGTTACTATACAAAATATCCAAATCGCCATAGGTGTGCCTATAAAGTAAATATGTTTGAGGTTTTCCCTCGATTTTCATGGGATTCCCTCATCAGATTCTGACTTGGTGAAAATGGGACCACCTCGAGACCCAAACAAAAGAGAATTTTTAAAATCGGTCCACAATTGACGAAGAAACCGGTGGACATACATTAAAAAAATACATAAAGTCGAATATAGAAGACAGAACCTCTTCCTTTTTAAAACTGTAAAATAGTTTAATAAAAAGTACTTATCAAGTTGATAGGACACTTAGGACAGTAAATGTAAGTAATACGATTTTATCGCAATGACCACAAATAATGCATTACAAACAACATATACTCGTAAAGCGAAATACAAACAAAATATTAAGTTCTGCATTGAACATTTTACTTTGTTTGTATTTCGATTGGTTGGTTATTAAATAAATTCTCAAAAAAAAAACAACATAGTCAGCACTGCAAAATACTGTTTACCATCGACATTCACATTGTCATGCATTTAATATTTTATCTATAATCATAAATATTTTAAATAACTACAGACTGCATGAAAGAAAGCAAAAGGAGTTACAATTACGTATGTAGGTTAGGTACTGGGAAGAGGAAGAACCAATATTGTATCTACCTATATACCTATATAGTTTAACATAACATGACATCACACCTGTTATCCCCAAAGGCTTAGGCAGAGGTGTACCTACCTATATTAAGTACACCCACATTTCGCCAGTTATGTTCAAGTCCCATGTAACAGGGGGCGAGCCTGTTGCCATCAACCGGGCACAAATCCAGACTCCGGGCTGTTTCTGAGAAACTCCTGATGGAAAAAGCCCATAACACTTTGCCCTATCCGGTAATCGAACCCAGGACCTCAAACTCAGCAGTAGCGCTTGCGACCACTAGATCAACGAGGCAGCCGTTAGTGAATCTATCTATAGTTTAGTAAACAAGAAATCTGTTTTGAAACCAAATAAATGTACCTACGTGTAAACCAAATCTAGGTCAAAAACGGAATAAAATAAATAAATAAATCTTTATTGATATAAAAACCTTTGACATTGCTTAAGACTAGGACACATAACTTGGTTAAGTAAAGGTCACACGGATAAGGTAAACCCTGACTCCTAAACCAGGTGATCCTGTCACTCAAGAGTCAGGAATGGGAATAGGTAGACTCTTCATATTTTGAGTAATTACCCTGGAACAAAACATGAGGAAAGCTCTAAATTTCAATAAAAATCAATTGATTTCAAGGCTTCAGATGCATAATTAAATCTCATGGCGCTCTTGTAATCACATTTGGTAAGTCCGGAAGCTAACCCCAAAATGCTTTGGAAATGCTATGGGTGATGTGATCAGAACACATTTCTAGTGTCTTGTTGATTGTAGCTCTTCACACACCGTCTAAACTTGAACGTAAGGTCAGCGAGGAAAGCCAAGCCCTCGCGCAAAATATCCGTATCAGCGGTTTAACGCTCCAACATATTTTTGCTTTTTAAAACCAGCACGTGGGCGACACAATACCACTGCAAATGTCAGGAGATAAAGTAAAATTAAATTGGATAAAGGAACTCGAAAATAAAATGTTAAGCTCCAAAATGAATGAAATATTACATACAAGTCTGTAAAGTACCCCGATTGCGGCGTGGGAAGAGATTCTTATCTTGATAATGCATGTACGCATAATTTACCCTTTTTAAGCATATGCACGAAAATGCAGCTTCAAAATGCATTTTATTCGTTACCGTTATGGTGTGTTAAACTGTGTTTTACGATGATTTGCATGACATCCAAAGCAACCTTCTACGCTTTTTTACTTCGTTTAATCAATGTCCATACTAATTAGTTCTGGGAAATACTGGACAATTTTTTTATCCCTACCCAAATTTTCACAGAGTGTTCTACCCATGAATGTGAACAACTTTCACTATGGGACCAACTCTGAAATCAGAAAAAAATCAGCTGTCCCATACAAAAGTTCAATACCTACTCGACCAAAATGTATGAAAGAGCTGAATTTTTCGTGATTTCAGAGTTGATCCCATAGTGAAAATTGTTAATATTCATGGGTAGAACACCCTCTGAAAATTTGGATAGTGATAAAAAAGTTGTCTTGTATATCCACCCCTCCATATTCGATCACTACGTCAATACAGGTGACCGCAGATTGGTGCTATTCTGTAAAGATCCCACCGTGAAAATTCAAGTGAAGTGAGCGTGATGTGAACTGTCATCCCACCTTCTACTAGGGATTGACAGCTCACTTTAAACTCACTTCACCTAAGTGTTCACGGTGTGATTTTTACAGAATAGATCGGCAGTAGTAACACTTCGACCTTGAGCTGGCCTAACGTTGTACAAAGTTTCAATAGAATAAGAAGCCTACTTAAACTGGTTTTGTTACCCCGGACGTGGAGCCTACTGTACTTCGTACGGTACAGCACATTCAACGCTTTGAGCAGCTGTTGTCTTCAGACAGGGAATGATCGAATGTTTTCTCATGACAAATCACAAGAGTCGTCACAACTTCAATCAAGAAAGATTTTCTAATTAACCGTAGACAAAGTGCGACAACATTTACGAGTAGGTAGGCTTTTATGTTCATCAGTGGAACACTAAAAGTTTCCTAAATACCTTTTATTATTCTGAATAAGCGAGCTTTTACACGTGATTGCTTATCACTTGTATTATTTTAGATGCTTTTTGATGTGTTTTGATGTGTTGTTTTTTTCTACTAGGTAGTAGCAGTTAAATCTTTCAATAAGAATACTTATAGCTTTTAATGAAGCATCTAAAATAATACAAGAGATAAGCAATCAAGTGTAAAAGCTCGCTTATTCAGAATAATAAAAGGTATTTAGGAAACTTTTAGTGTTCCACTGATGAACATAAAAGCCTTCGCACGCACAATGGTCCGCCTGAAGGATTAAGTGCCGCAACCAAATCCCATAACATAGAAGCCGCCTTCACATCAAATGATACTTTAATAGACATCATTTCCTTAAAAGACTTTTTAAATAACTTGTGACGCGTACCTATCGATAAAATATTTTACACATAAAGAATACGACGTATAGTTGTCGCGTTATAGCATGGCAATAGCGGTCATTGCCCTGCCCCTAATATCTGTCAAACAATAAACTATGTATATAAGGTTTTTCGTTATTGAGACATGTTGAAGATCACGATAGATAAGATAGCAATTCAAGACGTCAACGGACTTCATGTCAGTTATTAAAATAAAAAATGCTAGAAAATATAGATAGGTCAATGACCGCTATTGCCACGCTAAAACGCGACAACTATAGACATAAAAATGATGACTAAAAAACCACTTGAAATAAAAAAATTATAATATCCTTAATCTAAAACCACTCAAGTTATTACTGGGCAACGCAAATTGCGATCGTAGGCTCTGATTAGACGGGGCAATTTGTTTTGACATGTACTTAGCAGTAGTAGGTACCTACATGTTAGTTATTAATAAAAGTGTGAATGAGATATTGGTTTAATATGTACGCGATTGATTATGACTACTTTATCGATGTAACGTGCTCACATTTGCACACTGGCTTAGTAATAAGTCTACGTCTTTTGGACCGTAATTAAAAGTAATATTAAAATTATAAAATGAATTGCATTTGTGGTTTTTTGAACGTGTATTAATAATTAAGCTAAGATTTTTCACTGGCAACATTGCGAGCCAGTGATTCATCAACGCAGTAGCTAAACCGCTGGGGTTACAAACTTGAAAATTTGGCACTTGACTATTAAGGAAGGATTTTTGGAAATGGGTAAAAAGGGGAATTTGGTTTGTATGAAAAATCTTATTACTTGAGTCAATAAACTTGAAACTTGGCACGAATACTTATCTAAGTAAATTATGAAGTTTGTCAATTTTTGTTTTTCTAAACTATCCTCTACAGGGGGATTGGAGGGTATCAAAGTTTGTATCGAAGAATTTTAACACGCGGTTCGATTAACTCGAAACTCAGTACTTATACTTAAGACCGAAAATAAAGACTAACTTACATGTATTTGAAAATCTACCCCTAGCGGGGTACCTACTAAAGTACCCCACTACGAACGCATCGACTCATTCGTAAGAATGGAAAAATATTTTAGTCATTTGAATAATCAAACCTAAAATGTTAATTACGTAGTCATAAACAATGTGGGGAATAACGTTCCCAGTCTACTGTATACAAAAATTTAATTAAATATATCCAATAGTTAGTCAGTCATAGTCAGTCAAATGTCGGCAAAACCCATAGTCGGCCCTTCACTATCTATCTACTATTATTTTTAATTCGACGTTACGATTTATTTCATAGCTTCAAAATACTCTACTGCACTAGCATTTTTTTTTTTATTTGCGATAGGTTTGCTCTTGACTCTAGTCTAGGTCAGAGAAGCATAGAAGCATTTGAGGAGTATACTAGCAATATTGCATTGCTAGTATTTTCATGTATGGTTGTCTCCACAGTGTACATATATGCATTGCTTAAATCTCATCTTGGTATTACTCTAAAGGCATAGGTGTACCAACCATTTCGATATATTAACCTAAATCATAAACGCAATTTCATCCTCGACGTTTCCAATCACAGAAACCTTATTACCCCACCAACATTATTTAGATCAACGAAGCCAATAGTCAATTACAAACCGACGAACCAATTTGGTGTTGGATCAACAACCCCAAAATTATTTACCAATTCGAACCTTTTTTGTGTGGTCGGTAATACGTTATGTTCTTACAGCATCCATCAAGATCATATCTAATTACGTTAACGTATTTCAAATTACCTTTTGTGTTAACCGACTTCATTTCCGCTGTATTAAAATGTCGTGAAACTGTGTGTCAAAGAAAATGCTGTAATTATTCATTGATCATCATCATCTGCCTAGCCTTTTCCCAACTATGTTGGGGTCGGCTTCCAGTCTAACCGGATGCAGCTGAATACCAGTATTTTACATGGAGCGACTGCCTATCTGACCTCCACAACCCAGTTACTGGGTAATACGATACCCCTTGGTAAGACTGGTTGTCAGACTTTCGGGCTTCTGACGACCCGTAACGACTGTCAAAGATCCAAGAATGACAGCCGGGACCAACGGCTTAACGTGCTTTCCGAGGCACGGAGGAGTCTCGGTATGTAAAGATGGTCACCCATCCACGAACCAACCCCGGCAAGCGTAGCTTAACCTGATGGATCGACCCGTGCGGCTGTTATTACTTAGCCACGACCTCCTCCGACCTAATTATTCATTGATATAGTGGGAAATTAGGAACGTATTTTGATATTCGATGCTTCACGCGATTTCACATACACGGTAGGTAGGTACTGTAAAAAATAAGAACTAAAACAATCAGACTTGAGCTTGCATACAGAAAGTTGTGAACAAAATAATCAATGCCCAGCTTTTTACTGCATAAGTCGACAGTTCCACGAACAATACATGTTTACAGAACCACAAAATAAACCCTTTGCAGGGCTGATTTAATTTATACTTGCTATGAATGAAAAGGAACATACACAAAATGCTTACCGGTAGAACTGAGTATGGGTCTCGGTCACTATTTTAACATTCAAAGCTCAATCAAAGTAATTAAATAATTAATGTGTCTAAGTGTGCCTAATAACGGCCACTAAGTACAAAAGCTTATTTATCTTAGGAAACTGGACAAGTTACAATCAAAAGAAAGTTGTCTAAAGCTATCTTTAAGTTTTCATGTTTAAAGCTCGTTGCAAGTTTAATACAGACGAAGCATCCCAAATATTGGCCTCAGACCATCATTGTTCTTACGGTAGTGACTAAAGCCATGTTGTCTTTTCGACCTACGTACATTTCATACCCAATTACCCAATAATGTACATTGTGGAAAAACTATCATTACTGTAATATACTCGTAACATCATAGAAGTAATAAATAGAGCCATCCAATCTCACCTGCTCAAACAAAACACCATACAATTTGTACGTCGCACATGTAGCACAATTGCTTCTCTTCAAACAGTTAAATGTTCACACATAGTTTAGTAAAATGGCGTGCGGCGTGAAACACTAACTGTGCGAGTAACCCACAATGTAACAATGGCGACAGTTATGATCCCACGCGTCTGTCCACACGCTCCTAATATTTACTTAAACTGCATTCTTCCTTCAAACCATGATACACGCGGAAAATTTCTTTCTCACTTAACCAAGTCATTCATTTAGCCCTCATTTCCTATTGCATTTAATCCAAAACGTATCATTATCCTCTTTGAAACGTTTACCGCCTTTTGATGTCTAGTAACGTCCGTACAATCATATCAACACAAGTGATACACTCAGATATTTATCTTTATCGAATAAAAACTATCATGTATGATCATTTAGACACACGTAACGTATAAACTTGGATATTTGTGGATATCGTCACGAGCACACGAAGATAATAACCGTTTAGTACGCAATATATTTTTACTATTGTCCTTAAATTCAATGTGAGATGACATTAAGAAATCAGAGACGTGGTCGCGGGGAATAAAATGTAATAAATATGTATTAGCTTATCGAAATATATTTTTCACAATCCGAAAACATCAGAGTACACTAGATATAGATATACCCTCTGGAAGTCTCGAAAAGGAAAAGCGGGAGTGCTCTCAAATGAAGTAAATAACAAGTTAAGTCCTTAGATGGCTGGAACATGGTCCTGCAGCAAGTCGGGGACAGCCGAAACAAAAGCCTATAAGTAACGTCACAGTGCCGGGACCCGTCGCAAATTGGTTTATTGAGATTGCAACTGCGATGCGCGCAAAAAGCTACGCCCCGCTTTGAACCTCACCTTACATCCTTTTTTCTACTCCAAATTATATGTCCTGTAATCAAGTCGTAATCGTTATATAGAAAAACGCTTCGGAAACATTCGTTCCATGGGCATTTTTATGGGTAGCAACATAGTTCGCTTCTACGACCAATGTAAGCCAATCACCGCAATGAGCAAAAAGTTTCCCTTTGATGTTGATGTACGCCTAACAACTTAATAACAGAACAGATTTCTGATTCGTGTTCAATATTTTTGCAGTTTTTGTTAAATCCTCGCACTCCGGTATGTGGTGCAACATTGTAAAGATATAATAATATTTTTCACACCGCCTATTCGACAATCTCATATGTCATGCAAACCTAAAACTAAGTCATCATTATGACCCGCTGGTTATTAATGTGATTTGAATTTGGAACCTCAAGTAAAAATCGCATGCAAACATTTACCATAGTACATACTAATACCATGCATACCATTGAGACTTGCACTAAAAATAAATAGGGAATATTACACAAAGCTGAGACAGCAGATGGTGCCACATGGACACGAAGTAAACAAAGCAAACTGTGAAAGGCAGACGGCAACATTTTTCGACGTTTTTCAATATAATTTCAGCTTTATTTCATCCTTGTTACTATAATTGTAGGTTAAAATAATACCAAAAGGTTAAAAACATTCTTATAAGAATTTCAGTCACATTTGTTTTTGTGATATTGAACTACTTTACAATAATCTTTTAACGTTACATTCAAGTAAACAGCACCAAAAATATTGTGTTTTCACATTAGGTTAATATACTCTGACCTGTAAAATAACCTTCATTCTTATATATTAGTTTTCAGCTCTAAAATGATCAGAACACAAAATTTACTATTTTGTGACTGTAAAATACTTGCAACGTAGCAATTTACCACTTCTTGCGAAGTTATCCGTTTTTAGTGAATTAATGAACACCTTCGTTCTTGCATATACTAATGGCACAACACTGATTCACTGACTGATGCATTATTACTATCTATTATAGAATAAAGAACTTTAATCTTTTTGCTATAACCTTTTTTTAGCTAGTCTTACCACAGACAAACGCCATGTTGTTCTGTTTACCAAGCGTTGCAGGTTGGGCACGCCACAATTGCGGCGATAAGTCCCCTCTTTGAGGAGTGGCTGGAGAGGCGCCACGGCGTCCTCACCTTCCGCCTGACGCAGGTCCTCACCGGACACGGGTGCTTCGGGAGGTACCTGTTCCGCATAAGGCGGGAGGAATCGCCCGGGTGTCACCACTGTGTGGATCGCCCGGAGGACACGGTGGAGCATACGGTGGAGGTCTGCCCGGCTTGGGCGGAGCACCGCCGTGTCCTCGCGGAAGCGATCGGCGGCGGCGATCTCTCGCGTCCGGCCCTGGTCCAGGCCATGGTACGGAGCGAGAGTGCATGGGAAGCCATTACCTCCTTCTGCGAAGCAGTAATGCTCGTGAAGGAGGAGGCGGGACGCGTGAGGGAGAGGCAAGCTTTGCACCCTCACGCCCCTAGTCGCCGCAGGAGACGCCCTGGGCGTCGGGAATTGGCAGCTGATTCCCGGCCACCGTAGGCGCGGGCTTGCGGACGGCGAGCAATGGGTAGCTCGCCGTCCGGTAAGGACCAAGCCCGAGTCGACGGCGCGTCGTGTTCCACGCGCGCCTCAAAGAGATGTCAGCACTATTGACGGGGTCCGCTAGGGCCGATGCCAGCTAGGGTTGCGGGATGTTCGAAAGAGTTACCGTGGCCCCGGCACAGGCAACAGAAGGAACACGGGTGGGTTTTAGTCAGTAAAAGTCTGACACGCCCTCCCGCTCCGCCCAGAGCGGGAGAAGTCATTTGATGATTTCCCATCCACAAAAAAATAAAAAAAATAAAAAAGCGTTGCAGGTGCGCCCTCTAGCGGGATAAATTGTCAGTAAGGTTCCCTATTGCTCCAAAATCGAACTGGCATTGCCAACAATCTACTCCCAGAAAAGTCCAAAGAATCGTACATGAAAGCTTACGTGACAACATCAAACTAAAATCACCGTGGATAACTGATCCTTGGACACCTTTGTCACCGCAACCATCCACATCATAACATATTCATCTAGCCCACTGCCTCAAGCACCACTTTCACCAACTTTCACGATCCAAAGTGATCCTCAGCAGACCCAAGTTTCTGAAACTTTACTCAATGGCAATACTCAAATAAACTCTACCTCAACTTCAATAAATGTACCGAATAAAAACATAACTTTGTCTTTCCACAACTGGTCTAATGTATCAAACATTAATTTTAACTATTTTTTTTTAAATAGGTCTACTAAATGTAATTGTATTGTGCTATTGCTTTTGATTGTCTCGTAGATGGTGTGAAAAGTAGAGTATTCTCGTCGGGGATAAAGGTGCCTTCATCTTGGGCGAGCTTGAATCCCTCGCTGCACTCAGGATCCTTCGTTACACTCGGGATTCAATACGGCGCCCGTGACATAAAACACGCTTTATCCCCTTGGTGCATAATCTACTACTAATGTAAACTGTAACGTTGGAATTTAATAAAATTTTATCTAGATTATACAGGCACTGAAAGTGGTATAAATTCCGGAAAATGCTGTGAATTTTCTTTAACACTAGGTTGTAATTTGTGAGTACCGTGCGGAGTATTATTAAAAACGTTTCCAAGTGAATGTGCCCCTACATATCACCGTAACGACCACTCAATACCGCATTGTAGATTCAATTTATATTGACCACAGGGCATTTTCTCTCTTAACGCCGGTAACTCCGACATAATGTTGCCCTGCACACTATTTACGAAGCTATTTATTTCTGAATTGCGTGCAAATAACTATGCTGTGTTTTGGTCCCCTGTGTTTTAACACAACTTTTATTTTTGTTCAGTAAAATTGAAAGTCGACACTATTACTAATGATTATGTTGGCAACAAATAGAAAAAGTCGTTTTAGTTTGTGTTTGTGCAAATTGTAATGGTAATTAAAAAAGGAGAAATAAGATTGTTGTTGATTGTCTCGTCCTCTGTATGAATGTCATCTATAATCTGCGGGTGTGCAATAAATACACATTGCCTTGTTCCTCCGGCGTTACATCTGTAAGACCTTATCTGTCCTGGAGAATGAATAATTAAGTTATTACAATATTATACGGAGTCAACACTTACAACACAGCGTAGCAAATCCAGCGTAAACAGATAGGTGTTAATTCATTTTCGATTTTCCTTGATACTGAAACATTTTCCGAGAAAAACCAACAAATTTTCCACAAAAAAAAAAATACAAAAGATTTTTCAGAATTCGATGTATGTAGGTTTTTTTCCAAGAATGTCTTACAGGTTTTCAGATACCTATACTGAGTTGTTCAGAATCATAATATCGCTTAAGCAGGTGATTCCCAATAAATCAACACATTGTATATTGGCGACAAAAAAGAATATAACACAGTGTATTATTGTACAAATGTACCCACAGCAGCAGCGAATTTGAATAAACATGAATATTAAACGCGCACATAGAGCTAGGTTTTTTTTTTATGGAAGCCATGTTAGGCAAACGTCATTAGTTATGCATGCACTATTGTAATCTAAAACCGTATGTAATGAGTTTAGCAATTTTATAATTAAGTATGCACTACCTAGCTATGCACTTTCTTGTATTACAATACCTATATGCCTCTTAATATTCATGCACGATATAGTGCCTCTCTTGTATTCCGAGACTAACCCATGTTTTATTAAGTTTTAGACCAAAACAGCAACAAACTTTAACTTGGTAACTATTTATCTTTTATTTCATGAGGGTATTAAACCAGTGTCCTAAGGGCAGAAAGTCAAATAGCTTACCATTGTGCTTGCACTGACTGGACAGGTCCACTCAATCTGTGTGGTTCTTTCCTCAAAAGACCATTTCAGACACCAACCTACATGGTCTTCACATGATCTGACCAAGATTATGTCTGGACTTTAAAAGAGACTGTGACCTCTGAGTTTGTTTCGGCCTTTCTTATCAGAGTAGTCAGATAGGAAACGCCGGCCTCATTTAGTTTAAAAAAAAATGTTTGACATGTAAAAGTGTTTGTATAAACCTACTTACAGAAATAAAATCATTTATCATTAAGTAAACACATCTCCGAAACGATGCAAATATAGGTACAGTATTAACAACTCACACTTGTTATCACACTATATGATCGTAATACAAACAAACAGTATATACCTACCAAACGGAAAACTTTCAAACTCGTTCTATCCCTAACATTAACCAACCAAACTGTAGCTAACCCGCAAAATTATGTGTTGCCAATTAAACACCACTCTCCACACATCGTGGGAACCTAAACAAAAACTTTAAAAAAATAATGTTTTCGTATATTTTTTCTGAGCCTAAAGCTTCCAATTAACGTGTCAGAGTGATACCTGTATGGTGTCGGGGTGTCGGCCCGTGTTAGAACGTGAGGATGGCCACATTCCCACCACGCGCTTACAATTTGCAACACACGACGCCAATTAAATACATTTTTAACAATGAAACGAAGAGCCACGACTCTAACCTACGCCTCTAAGACTGGGTGGAGACTTAGTCAAGATTATCTGAACACAGACTTAAGCTGTATGTAAACAATGGTGGTGCGCACATCGCAACAGAATTGTTACGACAACTAATAGTGTTTGGTCAACGATGGACAAAACTGATTTCAAACTCTTAAATGTTGTAACGATATTCAGGTTTCGATTCCCAAGTCAGGTAATATGTTATTGGGATTTATATCAGGAAGTTTTCAGAAGAAGACTTTCCTGGATGTCAGTCGGTTAGTTTCAATAAGCTAAGCCGTGAATTCAAAACTAAATTGGCGAAATCTTTGAGTCCCAAACAGGCGCGACACGCGACGCGAATCGCACGCGACACAAAGGTACAGCGCGTGTCGCGCGACGATCGGTACCTTTGTGTCGCGTCGCGTGTCGTGCCTGTTTGCAGTAGCCTTAATTCTTCGGGGGATAAAAGTGCGATTGTATATTATGTAGCTTCAGCCCGCGACTTCGTTCGCGTGAAATTTCTTGTTTTAACATAAAATATATCCTGTAGCTGTGCCGCGTTACTTCGTTCTCGCTAGGCGTTCTTACTGACTTTTTCTTTTTTCTCGGCTCCTAAGAGTCGTAGTGCGATATTAAATAACCTATAACCTTCCTCCAGAATTGCGCTATGGACGCAAAAAGAATTTTTCAAATCCGACTGGTAGTTCCAGAGATTAGCGCGTTAAAACAAATAAACTCTTCAACTTTATTATATTATTAGTATACATATATTAACATTAATGCCAGTGTACTCCAGCCTTTAAATAAAGCCTCGATCTAAAAGGATCCACTCGTAAAATGTGCAATAGACAGGTAATGCTTAGAGAAACTTTGTATAGCTTTTTATTCGCCTATTTAAATTTTATGGACTAGTTAACATCTAATAGACTTAATACGCCTTGGGAGGAGAACTTACTTTACAGTTATGTTGAGTTACGCTCGTTTTATAAGTTTAGAATGTGATTTTAATTCCAGGTTACCAACATTACCAACGTTATGCCAGATAAAACGTTGCTAAATTGACATGTAAATATGTATAAGGTTCCTAAAGTTAATGTAACATTTTGGGACTATGATGCACCAATTTAGGCGATGCAAAATAAGCTCAAAATTATCACTTGTGAAGCTTATTCTTTGTCACAGAAACTAACACAAAAAATAAATGTAAAAAGGTAAGTTTAATGTGAAACACGTAAAATGTTTAGGATAGCGAACCTCTCGGTATTTTCACACGTTGTGTTAAAGACTAGAACACTAATGAGAAACTTTCATTATAAGTCGCATGTTAAAGTTCGTCGAGCATTTGCAAGTGAAATAAAAGTGGGAACAGCACAGCTCGGCTGGTTATTGCCTCTCTAACGCCGATAGTGGGTTCAATAGACGGCGTCCGCGCATGCGACTAACGAACGAGATGCGCGCGCGCCGATAAAGCCTGCATTTCAATAGTGCATGCGTTGTGCTGCGACACTCGCACTCAGCAGCGTGCGCAGGATTCATATTTATTGCGATTGTGTAAGATATTGTGCTGTGTTAGAAAATGAGGGCCTTAGTGATGTTTTGTTGTAACTTTTGTTCTATTTCCTTGAAAATAACGCCTATTACATGGGATTTTAAACATAGCTAGCGAAACGTGGGTGTTACTATAGGTACACTTCTGCCTAACGTGATGTTACCTTGAAAATCTGAATTTTTTTGCCCCCTTTCCTGTCAATCGTATCGGCGATTTACTTGAATCTATGCTTGCTTAAATATGAATTAACCAAGATCTAGAGACTATTTGTACTCAATATTTCAAAGAGTTAAATGCTTATAAGTAGTTCTTATATGTTCATTACAAGAGTTCAACCGATGTCAAGATGCAGCATCAATCACTTTGCGAAGCTTGAGAAATTACTTGTCTTAAAGATAAAAAACAAACGACCCAACGACGTTAAGGATATTACCTTTATTTACCTCTATCGAGCAGGTTACATACTTTACTAAACATTATTATTTCTTCGACCTTAAATTGGTATATTTTACACCTGGAATGAAACCGCAAAATGTTAAATTAACCTTTTTTTAGAATACAATAGACCTCTCGTTGTGAGAATATAAGTTGTTCGTTGCCTTTGCACAGGAAATCGTTTTATGCTCCGCTTGATTACGCTCAAAGGGTAACAGCAGAAGTATCCTTAAATCGCACTTACAAACATAAAATAAATATTACATAAACGCAATAAAAGCAGCCGGAGAATGCGTGTTGTTACGCAGTAGATAATCTTAATGCAAACGGATATGTATTAGAATAATAGTAATATCAAATGAAGTTGAATCCCGATAAACGAAGATGCCCATAATTATAGGCAAGACTTTACTTGTTCCAAGCATGTTATTAAATAAAATAACGAATAGTATCTCTATTTGTTCAAGTTGATGACATAATAGTTTTCTTTAAAGTGAAACAGAACATCGGATGACAATAAATGATTTCATAATACTCGTTCATTGCCGGCTTAGTGACGGCACGGTATAAATACAATCAGCAATTACAATGAGCAACAGAAGCTGCACCACTTGTCAAATTAATACTACAGATGTAATCAGAAGCTATTGAAAAAGCGTTTAAAACTTGATGTGTTTATTAAATTGTCGTAAGTTATTTACGACTTTTACGAGCGTGCAAGTAGTCGCGTCGCGTATAATTATTGAGAACACGCTTATTCTTACTGTAACTTTACTTGTATTCGAGACTACCAATCTACCAACGAGAAAAAAGGTAAGTTACAAATGTGTCGATTGTTTTATTTTATGTACAAGCGAACTAATGTTGTCTAATAATGTCTCCGCTGTTGTCTGTGTACGCAATTAACTTCAGGTAAGGGCAATAAAATAGTACACGAGTTTGGTTTTACGACTTCGTGACATTACAGGTTATTCTTACACTGGATATAAATTGTGTAATATTTATTCAAGCTCTGGTTTCTATCGCTGTTATTATTCAAATCATGCTGAGGAGTAAAGTTGAGTGAACTTAGACGAGCCACGCCATGCGACATCCGTGTGAAATGCAGTCCCACGAGCACATAAGTCAATCCATAATTACAGTACCTACTTGCCGTGTATAATCGATCTAAACAAATGGCTAGATGGAACGAGTCTTGTCCCTTGAGTTGCCATAAAATTTCTTGTTCCGCGTGAGATTGCCACAATCTCATCTTTTTATAGCGAAACTAGTCGCGTTTAGAAGTGCGTTCACGTTGCGTACTCGCAAAAGAAAAATCGCAAGTAAAAACTGGTATAGAAAACTAGATTTCCACGTCTTGGCGTTTAGAACGATTAGCCGCCAGGGACGCATTGTTGATACGCTTATCAGCTGATTGCGCGCAGTCCGCCATGGTAGCGCGGCCAGAGCGCATGCGCGCGCGCGACCCTGCCACCACGCGACCACGCACGCGCACCTCGTAAAGCTTCCAACACTTCATGAATGGGACTATTTTATCAATTATCGTAATGGCATAATTAGTACGATGCCGGTGAACGGGCGGAAGTTCGTGCGTGTTGTGAAGTACCTGCTGGCGGGTGTGACGGTGTCCTGCGTGAGCTGGCTAGCGTGTGTGAGCGAGTGGCCCAGCGGCCGCGGCGAGCTGGGCCGCGCCATGTCCACCATGAGGACCATCGTGGCCTACTCCGAGAGCAAGCAGGCGGAGATGGACCGCCCCACGCCACTCACCTGCGACAGCTTGCCAGTTTTCCCGAAGCTAGCTCATATTGTTTGTTGCCTTTCAGTACTTTTCCACCCATTCTAAGTTTTACGAGCTTTGATATGAGTGCACACTTAATTTTTATTAATTCCAATATTACTGAATCAAGACATTCAGAATATAAAACTGCTGCTCGTAAAAAGCTAGATTATCCGTTTTGAGTGCAAAAAAAGAAATCCTTAAGTAGGTAGGTATAATCCTTGCAAAAAATGGAGTGAAATATATAAATTAACAGATATTTTACATTTTATGAGCTAGAACCGGAGATAAACCACATTTTAATGATAATTTTTATGATCATAATTTCGTGAAATATGTTGAGCAGCAAACTTTATAAAACTTCTGTTTTTTTTTTGTTTGCTGAATAAATTACAAATAAATTATAGCATCCGTTGCTAGACTATTATGCAAATGAAGAAACTGCCAGAAAATAAACAAGATCAAAAAAAATACCATAAAACTGCATCATGGGACTAAAACATGGGACTTAAACATAACTGGCGAAATGTGGGTGTACTATAGGTACACCTCTGCCTAACCCTTTGGGGAAACAAGGCGTGATGATGTTATGTAAAACTGCAAAAAACCCACAAATAATGCGATAAATTATATTTATGTACCATCCAATACGTTAATAGGTACATATTACCTATCTTTGTACCTAAAGATTTCCACGAACATTAATACTTTCTTTCTTTCTTTGGAAAAAAAAAACAAGGAGCTAAAATCAAAATCGAGCTATTTCAACTAACAATTAGAAAAATTGCGCTCACTTAAATGAACTAAGTACAATATTACGCACGTGTGAATTCCATCGAATTGATTCAATCTAAAAGCCGTTATGGCTTACATAAAGTAAACACCATCACGCCGGCCGCACACCCCATATCACGTATGCAAATATCTCAGACAATAATGGATGAGAAAACACATCTCCAAGAAAATACGATCTATTGTCGCATCACTTTGTATGCTACACTTCCTGTTCCCGCAAACTCACTTCACTAACTATTTTTAGAATTTACCGTAAACTGTAGAGCACTCAACTTTATATTATATTTAATGGGGCAATCTGATATCTTTATGCCTTAAAAGGCATTTTAAAACCCTCGCTCAACTTAAAAAGAAAACCTCTCCTCCGCTAATAATGTAAAAAGTGGACAAAACCAACAAAGATCTTTCGAAACGTCAACTCGAACGTCGAGTTAATAAACGTAGTGCTCACCCTTCTCATACATTAACTGCACAGCTTTTCTTATTTATTAATACAGTAGAACACAAGTGAAAGATACAAAAGAGCCCGCGTCCACCTACGGACAGATAGACATAAAAACATATCGTTTCTTATTTCTCACGTCATCTAAACAAAATGATTGCTATAAACAAATTGTCGACGATAAGAATCGAGTGGTATCGCACAAACGCCGATAGCCTCCGCGCAGCGAGCACTCCATGGTTTTATTTCAACTCGTTTTGTATAGCGATAATCTATTCCGATGCCGGTCACGAATGGAAAATAAATCGAAATCAATATCCTCTACGGGCATTTCTAATAGTATGCCGCCACTGGTACGCTACCTGCTGCTCTATATACTATAGCCATATATTATAAGCAGATACCGGCGCATAGTTACATATGTAGTTCCGATACGGTAACCAGACATATTTGCATGCATAAATAGAAATAGATACCTACCCATTTCCGGTAAATCGCCCGAGGTCGGTAACTCTCCAGTTGCCTTATAGGCAGGATCTCCGTCGTGCTCGTGCATGCATCATTTCATACTGAGAATATTTTACAATGCATACATATGCATATCGAGAAATATGGTATGAAGCAAAATTACGAACAGGAACGTGAAAATTTACTGACGTGTGAAAAGCATGTACAAAAGTTACAGTACTAGATACAAGTTATCGGTGCAAAGTTTGTTAAGAAGAATTTTGTAAAGGTTTTATTATTTATCTATGCCTATCATAGAAGTTACAAACGAGAGTTAAAAGAGCAGCTTGCAAAGCTCACGAACGTCACAATAATTTAGCGAAACCTTTTATTCGCTATAAATGTTAAAATGTTATTCATGCACACAATAGGATGAATGCCATTTATAAACAATTCGTTCCATTCTTTCCGCCAATCACATAAAAATAAACACAATAATCTATCCGCGGTAAGCACTGACTGGTAAGAAAACAGATGGCATATTTTGGATTAAAAAGTACGCGAATGTGCGCAGCAGTCACCAGCCGATTAATGTTTAAGTAATCCACTTGGCGCTTTGGTTGGTTAACATTAACATCGGCCATTAATAAATGCCGCTGCATCCAGAGCCAAATGATCAGATTAATCTAATCTAACGATAAGCAACGTTATTGTAATTACTAAACGTGTTTCATAATTAACCGGGTTGGTGTCGTATACAAGTTTTGTTGCAGTTGATGCAACTTTAATTTTTTTGTCATTGGTAAAAATACTTAAAGAGCACAAGAGGTACAAGCACAGCAAACCTCACCTAACTATACATAACTTGCTCACCCATTTTTTCAACCAATTTGGTGTTAATAACTTGGGGAAACTTTTCGGATTGAAATCGGAAAAATTTCGTAGGGACGTCACATTCTTCCGATCCTTGTTAATAGGATGAATACACAAAATACGTTTGCTTTAAAAAAATCTTGTTTTGATTTTTCTAGACCTAGAGTGTTGTTCGATTTTTAAGTGTCTGTCATGTATAGCGGAGGAAAAGAAATCGATTCTTATGTGTCGGTATGTGGTCTGTTTCCTTGACAAATCTAGTTGTGTTAGGTGGATGATCTTAATTCATAAAAAAAAAACCTAGGTCGGTACTAGAATATCACAACGTCGTATCTCACACGAAATAGACCAAAGAGAACTTTTTTAGTGTTGCGGCAGACGATCACACGTAAAGATTATCATTATCTCCCTAAGCATTCCTGTCACGAAAATGTCTGTCTAGTACAAAATTGATATTTAATTCCGCAAAAAAATTAATAATGGCTCACGATTTTGGTTCGTTATAAAAATGTGATTTACACATCGCACCTTAAACTTATTTCTTGGTATATTGTGTGAGTGAAGAACTGAAATACTGAACTGATTACATATTATTAGTGTTAAATAAGATTGTACAGATGCGGTCGATATTTGGTTCGTGTGAAATAAGGCAACGTATTTCGCGTTCGGTGTATTATTACATTTTATTGCCATCATTATCTTTTTATTACCTCCCTTTTGTTTCATTTATCGTTGTAACACCAATGATGTTTAATGTTCACACTAATGTATGTGGGAAGTCGCATCAATAAAAGTACCTACTGACTTAGTGTAGGTACATCAATAAATTATATCTATTCAAATGCTTCATTCAAGAGCTCTATGAATAGACGTTTGTCTATCGTATTGACTACTCAATATTACCGCGATTTAAAATTGTATAGAGTTCATGTCGAGACTACTTACATAAAACAGTAATCCCCAAGGGGCCAAGTACATGTAGCTTTCACCAGTCATGTTTTAGGTCTCATATAATATCAAAAATCATGTTTCGTTATAAAATATTGAAAGAAAACACGTAAATAATACAGAAAAACCACATATTTATTTCTAGACGCACAGCCAGTCCTTATCAAACAGGACTTGATGAGCGAACCATACAATTACGATCATAGGAACCTACACCTTCAAGATGCAGTAGCGTGACGAGTGACGTGACTATATAATTACGCAAATACCCAGCAATATACAAACCTTTTCTAATACCAAACGTAAATTCCCATTTCCTACCATAAACCAATGATTATTATAACCATGAAACCATCAGAGCATCACAAAGGTAATATTGCAATCCACTGCTTTTTTCCTACCATATCGTGTCTCATGCCATGCCGTGATCAAAATAATAGCCAGATAGTTGCCTGAAATTTCACCCACTGCATCCATCACCACCTTTTTAGGCCAGTCTTCATTGTCCTTTTTTCATTAATTTAGAGGGTTTTTTTGTGACCATAAGTCCAATAGGTATAGGTGCTTACCCAGCTTGAAATTTGTCAGAAAAAAAATCTTGACTTCCTCATGTGTCAAAGCCACCGTGATTAGGCACTTATAAGGGTTAATAATTAAGCGGACAGCCCAGGGTGCGTTCTGAGAGGAGAGAATCCAATGCGCAATAAAGCCCTTAATAATGTGCACTTTAGTGATAAGACGGGAGTACATGCTTCTTCTTCTTCTCGAGTCGATGGGAAATTTAAGAACGTTTTATTATGATATGTTAGATGACTTGGACCTAGCAGGTGGCCACGCCAATTGCGGTATCAGTGGAGTAAATATTGACGATGAGGCAAAAGTCAATTCGGAAGCCATTTGTGCACACCATTATTCGTAACGACAACCCATAATTGTTGATTCCAGAACTTTCTAGTCACGTAGACATTGAAGTATCCTATAGAATCTCATGGTACGTGACAGAAAACTGTGCTATCATAACATGAAACCGTTACGAATCACAAAGGAACTTTTTATTAACACTTTCTCTGATGGATTATTCACAAAGGTGAAAAGATCGGCCTATATTTGAAAACGATTTTATTTGTTCAGTAGAGCATGCAGAGCGAGGGCTAAGGATAGATTAATTTGCCTGATAATAGATACTCTATGATTAGGTATGTTTTATCTGTTCCAAACAATCAAAAATCATAATAAAAAAACGATTTTCTTTCTCATGAATGCGTAAAATAATTGAAAATCTTATTTTTATTTAACTCGCAATTTTTATTACCTTCATTTCAAAACTATTATTTGGTCCAGCATTTTTTGCTGCAAATCATTAAATCTTTTATAGTTCACCATGCGAGCTAAAACGGAGATCTAAAATTACCATAAAAAAATGTTTTTATGCCTTTATACGTTTAACTAGGCGCTTCTAAAGCGGACCAACACCTCGCATCGTTAGTGGAAATACTAATAATTCTCTTTTTTGAGCGTCGAAAGCACGAGAGAGTTCCAATCTGGTTGGCGTTGCATTCCCCTTATAAATCAGCGCGGCGCAGTAAAACCACGCGGCGGCCGTAGGACGGGCCAGGGCTAGCTTAGACTTATGCAAATTAAACCGACGGATACTCAGCGTCGAATTGAAGCGAACTTTAAATCAGCTTTATGGCTTATTATAATTTAGCGCTCACTTCTTCGCGATAGTTTATTCGCTATAGACGTGGCTGTGGTACCGTCCGAGGAGTATTTATGCACAATTGTGGTCCCTGATACTGCACGTGTCTATGAATAGTTCGCTCGCGTTTAGTGCCGCTTTTAACATTTCCTTCAGTGAGGTAAACCTCATAGATGGAATTAAACATTTGCGTACAGTTATTTGTGTCGTAAATTGTTATGACTTTACTGTATTTCCATGTTTCTGCTTGTATTGAAAACCTATGTTCAAGTTAGTCAAGATATTTTCTGTAACATATACTCACGCCACCATGCGCAAGCGGCGTCCTTAGTGCGCAGAGTGCAGGCCAGCTCCAATCCTGTTCTGTGATTTGACTGCCCCAACATTAGGCAATGCTGTAACAGACATTTATAGACAGTCCATTTAATTTTAATTGACCTTGACACATAGGTACATATTTATAATGACTTGTTTTTATATTTTTTTTTTATTCTGTGGCAGTGTTGTGAAATTATATTTTATTTTATGTAATACGAGTCTTACCTGAATTAAATAAATTTTATTTTTATTTATTTATATATTTTATTGCAGAGATCTGGTAAGTAATCTCGAGATAGGCATGTGGCGGTCTTACACTAACGAACCGCGAAGTTTATAGCAATGGCCGTGTAATCGCCAATAATCGCGTCTCTCAGTTTTCGACAAACACATCGAAGATGATAGGAAAGCTTTTAATTAAAAAACCAACCAAATAGATAGGTGTGTACCTATCAACGTTTTGTTTTATGCTCTCAAACAAATGTTACATTTATCAATGATAAAGAGCAAGTTTTAATTTTCGAATAGTGTGTGCGTGTACCTACTGTGTGCGGGCTGACATGCTGGCACGTAGGAAACTTCATTCTTCATTGCGACTGCTACTTCTTCCATTACTTGCCATAGACAAACGATGTGTTTATAAAGTTTATTTGCCTATCTTATTTATTTTTATCATCATAATGATATACCTACCTACCTACCACAATGTTATTTTTTTTTAACATTTACCTAAAGGGAGTCTCTTCTGAAATATTTCACCTGTCCATCCATAAAACATTGGTTTGTTTTTTTTTGTCCTCATTCATTTGCGGAAATTCATACATTGTGCAAATCTATAGAAATAATGCAATTTCTATAGCTTACCTTACTTTCCCATAAAACTTATAACCAAGGAGATTGTATGGCAGTAATAAAGATGTTCCATTAAAAAGCCCTGCTGTTACATGAGACAGGAAGTATTAACATGAAATATCGCACTGAATAATTTTAATCGATTAAAATATGGATATGAATCTTTTAGTGTGATAATTTTATAATAATTTCAATGTTCCAAAAACTGGAACTATTAATTTTTATGTGTCGGATTCAAACGCTCTTATAAAATAAATTGTAATCAATGACCCTGCGCTTGCGCACACGAACCGATTTTATTGCCTTGTTCACACCGACTCTGTTACAATTCACAAATAATAGTAGATGCTGTGAGAATTTAATTCAACACCAATTTATTTTACTTTACTTTGCGAAGATCTAGCGATAAGCGCGGTGCTAACACTTTAAATTTCACATAAACAGTGTAATAAAATAAAATGTGACGATCTTCTTATCAAAATAACTATTTGGTTGATAGAATCTACTTCTTGGGTGGCATGTAGGACCATGAGAAGGTAAAACAACTTAAATCTGGACTTTTAGATTTATTCCTATTTATTTTTTCTACTTGTGTGGGCTACTGCTGACAATCGCGAAAATATGAATTCTTAATAAATTCAGCAGTTGAAACGATTAGCTAATAGGTACCGCAGACAGTCAAATAATTTTATCCTTGCATCCTAGCTAAGCTTCTAATTCGCCACACGCTGTACGTTCAAGCTAGCCAGTATTAGACATCAACGCGCTCCGTTGACCAATCATACAATTTTTCAAACTGAGTCGACCAATCAAACGCCTACTGAATATCTAATCCAACCAATCAATAGCGTCCTAGCAAACTAATTACGATTAGCAACGCTGCTTCGAGGAACACCGTGAATAATCCTTAATATACGGTCACCCACCTACTAATAAGACACATTGATCGACAGTATCGAATATCTAATTATCTAATTTAAAATATGCTCAGAAAGTACGGCGAAAAACATGTAATAACATATTGAACAAAAAAAATAATTGGATAACCGTTCGTAGAAGTGAATATCAACCGTATTTAATTACTGCTTCGAACTTTGTACTTACCACTGCCATAAATAAACCATCATAAAAAAATTAAAACTTTTTACTATATTCGCCACATAACAAGTTGTGGAGTACCTATTTATGTGTTTAAAAAAAAACATTTAATATCTCTAACTACAACAAATCGACTTATAAAAATCTTGTTAAGAAAATCTAATTAATTTTTAATCATTACGTTAATCAGTTAAACGTCCTGCACTTTATATAATTACAATACCAGTAAAACCGCTCGGTCGTAACTTGAGGTCTCCTCTAACAGTATTATTTTATAGCTCTGCCATTTATATTAGACCCACTAATGCAAATACTAACTAGGTTATAGGAATGCTCGGAAGATAACACTTGTGCCTACATACTGACAGTTTACAGTACAATGAACTGCATATAGGTCACATGCACCTACCTACCTACCATATTTACATGTACTTACATCATAAATATTAACAATGAGCGCGTGAGTCGCGACTAGGTCACAATGTCACATGAATGACTGGCTTGTGAATACTTAATATGTAATTAATATATGATAATTTTGACGTCATCCATTTGGAGGTCTTACACAAAACTAGATAGGTATGCAGAAATAAATTGTGTACCTATACTCTGTTCGTCTAGGTAATTAACTAAAGGTAAACAAAAAAACCGGCCCAGTGCATGTTGGACCACGCACAATAAAGGGTTCCGCAGTTGGGATGAATTTATCCCAAGAACAAACTTAACATTGTAGTTGAAAAACCTGTTCTCTCATATATTTCAACTGCAAATGTAAGTTTTGCTGCCTATCACTCGTTAACTAATAAAACCTACTTAGCTGTGATAGTTGTCCTTGTAACTTCGTTATATATACTACTGCCGTGAATTTTTCACATATCCGTAAACAACCATTCAGCCCAGGGGGGACACTTGACTCTAAGAAAAGAACAATGCCCACTTCCCATACATTTAAAAACCTGATAATGAAAGTTTATGTATAGTTATAAGGTACAGTAGAAAGACTACCTGTAAGTTTATAAAATAATGTCATATAGTCATTTTTACGATTTAAACGCTAAGAAGTCCAAAAAATATTAATGTTTCTTTTTAGGTTAGGATTTGCCGTTACCAAATAGGTAATAAAGAAATAAATGTTCTAGAACTAATTATTTATTAATGCTGGAACGTGAAAAACAAATAAAACACTCGGTATGTTAAAGTGGAATGGTTTATTAATTACCATAATTTTTATCTAAATCTCTACACTACGTCATCCAGAAATTCTGACAATGAAAATGGCACAGTACACAACGAGACGCAAACGCAACAACGAAGGACTGAGCCAATGCCAATCGCAGAACTGTAAAATGTCAAAAAAATCCGTTTCAGTCGTACGGACAATTACATACTGCATAATTAATTTATTTAATTATTATGTTATTTTAAAATAATTTGTATTATAAAAAGAAATACTTGCTGATTAAATAAAACGTAAAATAATATATAAAACTCGGAAACAGAGAAAAAAAATAAAGGAATAAAGTCAAGTAGCAGTGTGTAAAATGGGATGTCGCAAAAAAAGGGTAGTTGAGATGCGTTCAAAACATGGTAATACGTTTACCATTGACGTAGAATAAGCATAAAGAAATATTAGAAAATATTTTTTTCCTGCGTTTCTTTTAACATTGTGATAAGGGTAATTAATATATAATTCAATTAGCTGAATTTTAAGACTTACTTCATTTCTATACATAGTCAGGTGAAAATGGGCATTCTACTTTGCACTTTAAAGCTTAATATTTCGCAAACGGATCTTTGAATCGAAAAATGACTCACACACCCGATGATTCACACAACCGCAATATGTTTGAATCGCCTAGCCAACGACACCCCACACCATAGTATAGACGAGAAAAAAGTCATTCCCACTTGACGTGTAGGGGAGACACCCAAAAAACATTTTTTTCATGATTTTATTTTACCACTTTGTCAGCGTGATTAATATGTACAAGGTGGAACAGGACGATTGACATTCCTTTAAACCACGTAAAGAGAATCATGTTCTTTGCCCGTATACAAAAAAGTATACAAAAAATCAATCAAATCCAATGAATACTTTAGCCATATGGAATTATTTTTCATTTTATTATTTTTCAACATGATGTAGATCTGAGTCCGTAATAATAATAGGTAAACATTGTAAGGTCAAGAACCTGTGCAAAACATACGATTCTATTATCTGCGTTTGTATTGTTCTCCGACTAAAGTGCCTGCGCCCCGCACCGCCGCCGCCACGCCCCGCACCGCACCGTTGGTCAGTGTCTTTGCGTAGATAAAGCGTGTTTACTTTTTATGCAGTTGATTCTGCTATTTATTTTGTTTGAAAACTGCAATTTTTAAATTTTCCACTAACTACTAATCTTCGTGTTTTAAAATGTTTCGATGGATTAGTACTGTTCTCGTTTTCATTTAATGTCGTACATCCAGATACACGTTGTATACCCGTGCCAAATTACAGCTGAGCTAAGCCTCGGACAAAAAGATAGACGGACATGGCGAAACTATAAGGGTTCCTTGTTGACTGCGGAACCCTAAAAATGAAATGACGTTCGTTGGTAAGCGCAAATCTCGAGAACGGCTGGACCGATTTGGCTATTTATTGTTTTAAAATGTTTGTAATAGTCCGAATCAGGTTCTTTATGGAAAGAAAAATTTGAAAAGTTGCCGGGAAAATTGGTGCATTTTGAATGGGAATTTTGTATGAATTATTTAAAGTACAGGACAACGTCTGCCAGGCCAGCTAGTTATTCATAAATATTGTTACAATCATATTTGTTTTATCTATTTAATTTATAAATATTTTACTTACCCATTATTCAGTCAAAATTAAGGGCCCATTATTAATTAATTCTATTAAGGGCCGATTTTTCAATCATCAGATAACTTCTATCTGGGGAATATGTTTGACGTTTTGACAGCTTTTGTATAGAAAATACGTCAAACTGCCATATTTATTCCTCAGGTAAAGACGATTGAAAAATCGGCCCTTAGTTATTTTATTCGTCGACGGTAACTAAAACCTATGAATTGACAAAGCAATTTTAAAGCATTATTTTGTTTTCTCAGAGGCTCGTAGCTAAATAATAACAGCCGCACGGGTCGATCTTCATGGTTAAGCAACGCTTTCCGAGGTCGGTCCGTGGATGGGTGGACTATCCATTAGATACAGATACCCCGCCATGCCTCAGAAAGCACGTTAAGCAGTTGGTCCCGCACCCTAATTGCGTAACACATTCTCAATCACAATCTGAATGATTTTGAAGCATATTGCTAATCCATTGCTTCGTATATTCGAAAAATTTGTCTGTTCAACAACGTAAATAAGGCAATGAATGTTGTTGAACTGTCAAAATGAAACCGATTCCTACTGGTAGTGTATTCCGCAATTAGGGTGCCGGTTATCATTCGTAAATTTTTGACAGACGTTACGGGTAGTCAGAAGCCCGAAAGTCTGACAACCAAGGGGTATCGTGTTACCCAGTAACTGGGTTGTGGAGGTCAGAAAAGCAGCCTCTTTATGTTTAATACTAGTATTCAGCTGCATCCGCTTAGACTGGAAGTCGTCCCCGACATAGTTGGGAAAAGGCTAGACAGATTGATTTTCATTTTGTTTTCTCAGTAACAGCCCTGAGTCTGTATTTGTGCCCAGTTGTCGCCCCGTGTTACATGGATCACTAACTGGTGAAATGCCGGGTGTAGATACACTGTACTAAAGTGACACCTCGGTCTAACCCTTCGGAGTTTACAGGCGTAAATGTTATGTTATTTTGTTAAGGAAAGCATATTATAAATTAACTTTTAAGTATACTAAAGTTGCACATGGATAAAGTCTGTCATTAAGGTACTAATTTTGATTTCATTTCATAATTAGAACTTTACGATATGAAAGGAGATAAACAGATACTTATACTTAACCATTTAACGTGTTATATTTCTTGATATAAATAAAATATGTGGTATTGTTTCAGGACCGCAGCTGGCGTGGTGAAGGACGTAGTGCGCAGGAGTGGCAGCACGTAGCTGGTACGCGGGTATCGCTATACGCCGCGTACTACGACGAGCGAGCTCCGCAGCGCTACGTACGAATTCTCGCCACCTTTCACGGTACACACGGCTACATATCAAGCTACACATTTTCAGTATAAGCTGACTTCTCATTGTACGGAAATCCTATACAATGCGAAATCAGCTTATACTGGAAATGTGTAGCTTGATATGACGCTGTGTGTACATTATCTTGATCGTTCTTCTGCCCTCATTCTAATTAATTTGGGGTCAGCGCAATATGTCTTCTTCTTCCTTTCTTCTCTAGTAGTAGTCAAAGCCACCTTTCACGGTATAAATCTAGGCTTATTTACTTTATAAGAGTAGACTATGAAATAGATAATTAATAAGAACCAGGGAGCTTTACAGCTTACATAACTTTATAGTTATGTCTAGAGGTACGTTATGATAGTCAGAATTGATTAAATAATTCGGTACACATCATACATAATGTTTGAGAGGAAACATAGATAGACTTGACTTGTAACGCCATCTATTGAGCTCGATGTTAAACCAAGCTTTCGTTTGCCAATCTTTTTTACAGTACAAAATTAAAACATTGTTGACAACAAACATTCTACTGCACGGATATGACAAAACTGAATGTTTCAATGGTTTAATCCGGAACTCTAAAACTTGATAAGTAAACCACCCCTATACTTAACCACTAACTAAGAAAGTTACAAAATAACTACTACCTACCACTAGATTTGTTTACTTACAAACAGATAATTAACATAAAAATATAATATCCTAACCTAACCTAACTAAAACTATTAAAAAACTAAAATAATATGGCGTCGAAAAATTCCTCCGCATCCTGTCGATTGATAATGTATCCAAGAGAATGGCGGCATTAAATACATATTACCACTTAAATACTAAGTTGCATAACGCACATCCATTACTTACATGGTCCATCTAATTTGTGCTAGTCTTCCTGCAACATTGCAGCAAAACATTAGCGCCCTCATAATTGACAGGACATAGTCACATGCAAAGGGTTAGTGACACTTAATTAAATATTACGTTGGTACGTTTTATGAATTATTCAAGTTCCATACGTCGCCATTTTTTCGCAATTAGTGTTTATAATCTTAGTAAACACAACTGGTTTAGCATAACTTGTTATCAAGCCCACATGCTATGCTTAGCAGTTTATGATATTAGATACGTAAATGCATACCTATATATGCAAATGAACTCAAAAGAAATCTAAAAGAGCACACAAACCACTTAAGATATCAAATGTGTTCTAACCATATTTGTTAAGTTTGTGCTTTTCCATCAGATTTTGCATTCCTTCTCGTTTACGAGATGATATCTGGTTTCGCCCCACGCAAACGCATCATGAACTTCATGCTTTTCAAAGTTTTAATTTTATACAGAAACATAATCAGCAATTTAAGTTATATTTGTTTGTGCGGATCGCACGCGCGTCGCCGCGAGCGCTCCCGTCCTCCCGTCCTGCGCTGGCTGCGCGGACGCGTGTAATTATATTCTTCCTACTCATACGTTCCTCCCTAACGATTCAAGACGATTATATAAATTTACCCTAAACAATAATGAAATATGCAAACAACTCTAGTTTCTTGGAAATCAATTTAAAAATTCATAAAATTTTATGACATAAACATGCATGCGCGAATATACCGGACAATGCAGAATTTATTTAACACGCCCCTTAATTTCACACCCTGGGCGTTTTTTACTTCATAACTTTCATAACATTCTTGTTCTTTTACAAACAACATTTTACAAGCTTAAGCTGTCTCCTATAACCCACATTTATGTGAAAACTATCAAAATCCTCCCAGTAATTCTCAAGTGTAGCGCGAACAGGCTTACTAAAGATTTTACTGTCTCGCCCACTTTTACAGAAAATATAAATAAAAGGCAGGTAAACAAAATAATCTCGGTCAATAAAGACATCAGGGAAATCTCAAGTACTGATAAACCAACGCCATAATTACCGGAGTCTGTGATAGCCGATCGCCAGTCCTTATTTTCTCTGCATTCAAAACAAAAACCTGCAACGTTCGCAACTTAATCAAGGCAGGAGATTTTTTTATTTTAAGATGTTTGTGCTACCAATAAGCTTCGTAGGATGTCTCATTAAAATGGTGCTAGTATTAAATACAGTTTGTAGAACTATTTTTGTAACACATTAAAGGAATTAAAGTAACAAAAGCTTGGATGGAAAGTGCGCGGCCGGCGACAGTGCGCGGCCCGATAAGCTCACACTCATTTGTCACTGGAGGCGAGCGTACGCGTCGTGTAAATTCCTTCCCGGCGGAGATAAACCCACCCAACTCCTATGTTGTGGTGAGGAATGAGAGACGGATTAAACACTAGCCTTCCCGCTGCCTTTCGCTTTTACCTTTTGTATTTGGTTTGGAAAGATTGTTTGTCGATTTTATAGCTCCCTTTTGCGGTTACAAATAAACGTACCTATTGAATTCAGTGGTTGGCTTTCAACTGACTTGATACTTAACAGTTGTATTTTAAATTACTTTGCAATATTATACTTTTAAAAATTACACACAATTAAACAGAAAGTGGACAGTGCAGTATATTTATTGATTCTCTGTAGGTTCCCTTTATATCTCAGGTGCATGATGGGTTTTAAGAACATGTTCCTACATTTAGATGTCTACCCTGTTATATAACGTTACCTTCATAAGTCCATAATCATTATTAACTACGATTCATCTGTAAACTTCTAAACTTTAAGATTACCTCGAAGTCAAACAACTGTAAAACCCATCCAACTATAAAAACGTTAGTACAACAAAAGTCGCCGTCTTCACTAGGAAGGCGTACCTTCCTGATCAGGCAAGCCTTATGATGTAATTGAAGCACCGTTTTAATGACAGTTCCTCGCAAAGCACCGCAAGTTTACCCGAGGAAATCATTTCAACAAATTACTATTATATAAGCCCAAGTAATGGAGTTTCTCTATATAAATTATGAGTGTCGGGAAGATGGTTGAAATGGTGCCGGCGAGCACTTTCCGTTCACTCACATCTCACTTAACTGTAGGAATCATTTTATTTTCTCATAATAATTATTATATTTATCTCCGTTCGCTCTATCCTTAGAATCAATTCTAGACAGCATGTTTCTAGTTCCTTATATTTTAATAATATTTGTATCTACTTCTTTCACAGGACGTAATTATTCAACGGAAGATACACTGTTCTGTCAAACACGATCGAGAAACGGAGATTTAATTGAAGATACCGTCGAAGTTGTTGCAGCGAAGCCTTTGGAAATATGGTGGCATAAGTGGGACATTACGTTATCAGAAGTTGATACCCCGTTGCTACTGTCTTGCCCTCTAATAGAACCTCTGTATGGCCCTTCAGTGGTATCAGTTGTAACAGAACCCTGCGATGACCCTACGAATGCTTTCCGATTAGAACCCGACAAAGAAAAGAATAAAAGAACGTTTACGATTTGTGTCAAAGACATGAACTTTGATAAGGATATATCACAAAGCTTAGTCGAATGGATTGAAATTAATAAAATACTTGGTGTAGATTTGATAGACATGTATGTAGATGTAGTCACAGAGAAGACAAAGAGAGTTCTACTGCACTATCAAGATAAGGGTATTGTTAGACTATTCCATGTTCCTATTATGCATAAGTCGGAAAGGTCTCTTTGGCAACGAAGAAGAGATCATATCATAACTTATAATGATTGTTTATATAGAAATATAAAAGAATCTGAGTATATTGTTCCCCTGGACATTGACGAAGTAGTTTTGCCAAAAATTGCAGATACGTGGCCGGAGTTACTAAATCGTCTAAATAAGTACGGGTGGAAGTCTTCAGAACGTTCCTCTATAATGATACAAAATGTATTTTTCTTTGACTTCATGCAAGAAATTGATAAATACGGCATGGATGGCAGAGGAGTAAAGAGCAAAATTTACGTCAAAAGAGACGATGTACGGATTAAAAAATCTATTAATTTAGAAATAGGTGAAATAGAATTAATAGCAGATTCAAATAATTTAAGCAATGAAGTCATAGATGATAAAGAAGAAGATGAAGTGCTATATGAGAAGTACAAATCTAGATGTGGCAGTGAATTGCCTACTCCTAAATTAGCGAAACACATAGTAAGTTCGGCGGTGATAAGTCCTATAGGATACTACAGCAAGAGTTGGATGTTGACTAAAAAGGTTTTAACAGCATTCAACCATTACCCTTTGAAGAGCCTCGGGGCGTCAGGGTCTGTTGGCTGGTCAGCGCCCTTTAGTGAAGTGCAACTCAATCATTATAAGGTGAGAACTGAAATTAAGTGCTATTTTATTACTCTTCTCGCCTTTGTCTATGCCTAGTGGGTAATTACTGAGTTAATTGCTCCACACGTGAGGAAAGCCAGTTTTCCTAGATAAAAGTCCCACTATCTATATGTGTCTACAAGGTATCTCAATTAACACTTTGCCAGCGACTTTGTCCGCGTAGTATACAAACTTTAATCCCTTAATTTACCCCTTCTGGGGGCGAACTTTCGAAAATCCTGAAACACGTGTTTCGTAGTTATTAAATGAAAAGTCAAATACCAATTTTCATTGATATTACTTAATAAATTAAGAATTGTCATCCATTAGTTTACCCTCTTTGAGATATTATTACTATTATCAGCCCATACTTTCCACTGCTGGGATATAATTTCCAAAAATCCTTTCTTATTGGATGCCTACACGTTACAAAAGAAACGTACTGTTCAAATTTATCATTTTTCCAGCCTTAGTGGTTTAAGGCTTTGCGTTGATACCAAGCCAGTCAGGACATCTTTTTATAAATAGTATACCAATATCCATCCATGTACCATTTCAAATCAAATCCGTTCAGCCGAATCAGTATATACACCAACTTTGTCTCTACCAGTGGATTCCACCGTGTCCACAAATAACTGTACCGGTAATACCAAGGGATATTTAGCTCACGTTTTCAAATATTCCTCTAATAAATAAGAGCATGTTCTGAGGTTATAATCACGTTTGCAGGAGTCGTGCAACACGACGGTGGTGGTCGAGTGCGCGCGGTACGGCCGGCGCGCGCGCTTCGACCGCGCCGCGCTGCGCCTGCGCCGACGACTCACGCGCGCCCTCGCTGACGCCATCTGCACCGGAATAAATGTTATCTAAGAATTGTCGTTTCATTTTCGTATTCAATCTTTATGCATTAGGTAGCTACCATTGTTACAAAGTGTAACCACTTTCATCTCTAAGTCGAGCTTCGGTGACCGTACTCGTATGTACTATCACAGCAGTATCATATAAATATCTACTTATCAATCTTGGTGGTTAATTTTTGAAAATCCCACTTCAAGCCTTTAAAAAGACTTTTAGTATGCTACATGCATGATCATGCATGATACGGATTAAGTTGCTCATCCAGCCTATCAATTTTTTTTCTTGTTTCATATTCCTACAAAAACAATTGAGACCTAACCTCGGTTTCAATTGTTGCCCTGAATATTAATTTCCATAGTTTAGCTGCAAAATTAAATTAAAAACTATATCTCCACATTTCCTACTTAATTATTCGTATGATGTACAAATTCAGTGCAATATCATTAAAATTATAATTGTAAGCAAACATATAAAATCACTATACAATAACACATAGATGTGTAACATAAATAAGCACAGGCACTAAACTCCACGCAGTCCACACGATCAAATGCATGTATTATGCAAAACGCTGAGCATTCCCAATATGGAAGGATAACAGATATTTAAAATACATAGAGCCGTAAGTACGCCTACCTACTGGCACGCGGTTCAGAGTACATGCAAAAAGTATTTCGTAAATATTTATAAAGAGGACTATGAAGGCATCAATCAGATGTAAAACAGGATTGATGTGACTGTCCGACGGATTGACCATAAACGGACTTGTGGCGGTTTTGATTTAGATAGATGTGGAATGTTAAACATGGATGTCAAATATTCAGCTTAGCGACAAACGTCATCTGTGCTGAGCCGAGTTTTTAGTTAAATTCCGATACATGAAGCTGCAAGGGTACTTCATGGTCTATGTGGTATCAATCAGTAATCCATTACCTACCAATTAAGCTATAGATCACTTTCAAATAAGGTGTTGTTTGCCATAATCTTCACGTTTGAGCAGAAACGGAGCACCAAATGGACAGCCAACACATCACATTTTACATAGTCAGAGTTCAGACGGTAAGGAAATTAGACAATACCAATTGAGAAACAATTGACAGACGGATGATGGGATCGCAATATTTATCTAATATTTATTAGCACATAATAAGAGGATACTGTCTTCCAGCAATAAACCTTGGTCCCTTTTTACGGCACACGGATGCAGTGGATGTGGTCTAATATTGCCCGGAAATTGCTAGGCCGAGCGCCAGAAGCCACAAATGTAACTTTTATTTCTTTGCAGAAAATTAAAACCTATATGACTCATTGTGCCCCCGGCTTCGATCGCTTTGGCGCGCTAAGCCTCACCACTCACTGGATTCAGAGAACACAATAATCTATAAATTAACGTGTCGTTATAAAAGCGTACTAAAATAATAAGCGTTAGAAAGACAGACGGATAGTCGTTATTTCTTATATAATAAGCAAAATAATTTAACTAAACTCCCCGTCTAAAGATTCCTAACTCTGCAACTAAGTTAAATCACAATAATTTTGCGTAAATGTTTATGATCGACCATATTGCGTAGCTCCGTGTTCAGTCAGGCAAAAAAACAACTCCAGAGAGCAGTCGTGTGTGACGAAATAAATCGGTAATGTGGTTGTAATGACATGTCCTCACACACTGCCGCATTATCCAGATGGTACGTGACGCTACGGTCTGTGACAGCATTAGGACTAAACGGTAAATGGCCATACGCCTGCGAAATCATTCGTATCTTAATCAAAGTCGGCTTCGGGGCAAAAAAGGTCTTTACCAAAAAACAAATCTTTATTAAGATTTTACCGTTAAGAGAATTTTAAAACGCTTTTATTTTTGCCAATTTCGGTTTAACGAATTCATCCGCGTTCGTATGTTGTACCTTTAATTGTATAAAACTTTGAATTTAAGAAGAGCAACAGTTGAATAAAAAGTTTTTCGTGATTTTATTTTTCCATATCTAATCGTAAATACTACGTCGTTGTGCCGGGCACTACACATCGACGCTGGTCGCGACGCGTAATGCCCTCGTATCTGTCTCTAGGATTACACTTTACACACCTCGGTCGCACTGGACGCACGTCGAACAAAATACCCTTACACTAGCTACAAGTTATTATTACCATGTTCGCCCCCAGAATGTAAAATAACCCTTAAAATCACAATAATCAACATAAAAACGTTTCAGTCGAAGTGCGATTTAAATGTCACTAAAGCTCCGGGAATTTATTGAGATTTAACGATCACTTTATCTTTACATACGGTGTAAGAAGTTGGTCGTACATTAATTTATTTTATTGAATTAAGGCGTCAAAAGCATTTAGGGATACATTAAAGTTTTATATGCTTGTCCGATAAACTGGATCATGCAATATGCAACAGAAAAAAAATCATAAGATACACACGGAGATGAATAAATCTCGATCCCTTTAAACCAACACAAAAGAAACATCAGAATTACTAAGTACACATTATTCAACTACTCAGTGATTCGTAACGACCGTTCATGCAACTGGATACGAAATATATTCAGCCAAAGGTCAAGAATAAACTCGACTAGAACAACAAAATTTACTGGCTGTCTGTAGTATTTTAGCGAGTAGGTAGAGCCGTCACCTCATCCCTCGTCTAGGGTTTCGAGCTGAGCTGAACTGATTCATTTACAAGGACAGATAACATCACCTAGTTTATTGGACATTGTGCGTACGTTCCGATGGAGCGATAAGCTGATACCGTGTTCGCCACGGTAATCAATTACTACCGCCTACCCACACGCTTCCATTCAATAGCGAAAAGTTTTTATTGCCGCTCCCGACGCCGCGAAAATTAAACACTCGTTATTTTTGCTGATGCACGATAAAAGTACGATTGAATTTAAAATATTATATTCAATTTACTTTGTTTATTTAGGACTGAACTGAGAGTTAATTTATACTTGCCCTTTTGTATTGCAGACTTAAAAATGCGTCTTGATTCTTGACGTCGCTTACATGTTGTGGATTGCACAAAATAAGTATACAAGAGAGTAAATAACAGCCGATGGGCTAGCTTAGGTGTCGTTCGCTTGGAAGTTATCAATAATAGAGGTACAACTGGTGTAATCAACATCACAGCCATCATCAAACTACATCCGAACGGTATTTATGGAATTGAAACGTGTTTCGTTCGACACCCATCAATCATGCGACGCAAATGGTTGGTTAGACGCTGAGATCTTACACAAATTAGATGTCAGAGATGTACGGACTCAATAGACTATAATTTGGAATTACGAAAATAGCATTCAAGTACTTTAACTGAGGCAATCATTTGATGGACTATTCATTTTCTTTGTATCAATCAAGCAAGTTAATGATGAATAAGAATGTGAACCTGCCGATGGTCGGAAACACACATAAATAAATGATAAGATCGATATGTGCAACAATACTAGCAATATATCGATAATGAAAGAGCCGGTAGTGATGTGGCTCATTGTCCAGCAGTCGATAGGATCAGTCCACTTACTGCGCGCGATGGTAGATAGTGCGGTGTCAGTGGTGGCCATTACAATTACGATGCTTCGCATTTTAGTGATGTCATTTCGGTGCATTAGCATGAGCAAGGCCTCTTGTGCGCCGACGCATGCACCCACTTAGGGCCAGGATGCGAGTAGCAGTGATTCACAATCAACTTAAGATGCAATCGTCTCACGTAATGGCAATAAGCACCGTTTCGCGACACAAGCACGGATTTACTTGGACTTAACAAGAATACTTTGAATAAAAACTGGAGGTACTTATACGAGCAAATAACAAACCATGCTTTCAATAAAACATTAAAGAGGGAATTAATGTTGAATATCAGGACGTAATAGTCCCTTCTGCCTTATTTGATGATAACAGGCAATCCACAGACATCCTGATGGCTATTACATCTAAAATGGTATTAGAAAATTGATGGTCCAGCATTATTAACAAGCTTCATGGAGTTTCATCTGGGCATCATTAAAATAGTTGTACCTATGTCTGGAAAGGCCTGAGGTTAGTGCATTAATGGCGTGTCAGTCATCGTTGATGAATGCTTCGTAATCCATGTATCGACGTGCTGCAATATAGGTGGCCCTTGTATTACCACGAGCTACTTCTGAATTAGATTTTTATATGTATGTATGATTGTGAAGACTTTATTATAACCACAAAAGAATCATATTTAATGAATCTGCATGAAGGTAAAAAACATGGGATTATTTTGAGGTTAATTAATTCATATTCATGCACCTACGCTTCTATGGCTGTTTAATTTAAAGACGTGTCTCATGCGATGTGACATGTGACATACAAAATGAATGTCCAGTAAAATTGGTTTTAATTATACAACACAAGGTAAGGATATTCTGAAAACGAGTTTGATGATCTGAAAATCCTCAAAGGACCTAACAACAAACAACGACAATCACAGAAGACCATCACGAAGTTCACATCACAATTTTCTGGATACGCGTTTATTTGAAAAACGCGTATGTGTATCCAGAAAATTGTTGATGATTAATTAAAAACGAACAATTAAAATTGCAGGTCGTAATATTATACCAGCAAAATAGGACGCCTTCTCTATTGTATGTCACATGCATATATCCTGTATTATGTATGCAAATAACAGTACAAAAGTGAGTAGGACCTATCGTATCATTCAGTTCCAATCAATGATTGATTTATGACGCAGACATGAGTCAGGCTTTCGCGCTGAATACCAAGTGTCTCCCGCTACAGTACGCACAGTACTAAATTATCTTTCTCTACATTGACTGATCCCTATTAATATATTTCTTAGGACGATATTTTGAGGAGTCCTTCATGCTAATTTGAGTCTTCCTTCGATGGGATAAAGTTGAGTCTGGGATGTTGGAATTTCAGCATGACAAACGTCGAAGTCACACTTTACATCTTTCAAGTAGCATAGTAGTAAATTATAAGAAAATGACGTACGAGACAAGGTCTGGCTGACGGGATGCAATCTCAGCTCCCACGTAGATTAAATCCATGATAGAACGAATATTCCATATTGAACTGAGCTAAATCGAAACTACTAAGCTGATATACAAGGTGTTTTTTTTTTATGTGTCATAACTCTAGGGCATGAATGAGACCATATCAAAGAATCAACTGGCATAGGAATTATTTTTCAATTATATTTTTTTTTGTTCTCATTTTTCATACAAAATAATTCGACAAAGTCCCAATTTATTATTAATGTAAAACACCCTTACGTAAAATATGACAACGTCGCTTTCTCTTAGCTTTAATTATAAATGTTTGGTATGAATGAAAATAAATTAAGAGCTCGTATTTATTAATTAAACTTAGAATGAACCTAATTTAATTATGATTGGTGATATCTTCGAAACTATGCATTTTTGGACCACATATTCTAGGACTTCTTGTATTATTATTACTTATAAAATATAACTCTAAGAGTTATGACATATAAAAAACACGCTGTATAGCTAGTGTATATCTTATATCTATACAAATGTATACATACATACATACAAATAAATAAAATTGAAGTGTCTGTTTGTAATGTCAGAATAACAGCTAAAACAAAAAAAAAATATTAAAAATTTTGTCTTTCTGTCTGTCAGTATGTTTGTTTGTTCCGGCTAATCTCCGAAATGGCAGGACCGATTTTGACGGGACTTTCACAGATAGCTGATGTTATAAGGAGTAACTTAGATTACTTTTATTTTAGAAAAATAATTAGGGTTCCGCGCAAAAAATTTTAAACTCATGAGATTGTGAACAAAGTCCGATTCAAATTGAGAAGTGGTTTTCCGACATCCACGCGAACGAAGTCGTGGACACAGCTAGTACATCATGAAACAGCTGAGGAAGAATGAATGGATTTATGACTGCAATGTCACAATGGGACATCATTCTAATGGTTCGATGGTTATATTTATATTCAGTAGTATTCAAGTAGATATAGTGGAATTATGTCCTCTCAAGTAAGAATGTGGTTTTTAACTGCATTATGCTTTACCTTTCCAAGGTTCAATCAATCTGCCTAGTCTGTTCCCAACGATGTTGGTGTTGGTTTCCAGTCTAACCGGATGCAGCTGAATACATGAAGCGACTGCCTATCTGACTTCCACAACCCAGTTACTAGGTCAAAGATCTACGAATGACAGCCGGGACCAACGACTTAACGTGCATTCCGACGCACAAAGGGGTCTCGATATGTAATAAATGATCACCCATCCATGAACCGACCGCGGCAAGCGTAGCTTAACCTTCGATCGACCCGTGCGGCTGTTATTATTTTCAAAGTCTTGGCAATAAAGTGATGGCCCTGTCGTTGAAGACAATTTTAAAATAGCTTTGTTTCAAGCTTTATGAAGAACAGGCACATTTATTTGCATAAGTAATTCATATTTAATTTGGCTGGAGTAGAGAACACGTCATGTAGTTAATTAAAGCAAAAACGCTAATTAGCGATGTGGCACGTCCCGAGTCCTGCGCAGGCGGCGGCGCGACGAGACGTGCGCCCGCGTCGCACGCCGCTCCCGACAATTGTCTCCTACAGATATTACTCAGAAGTTCACCCTCACAGCTCCGTAATTCCACATAATAACATAATTACATTGTTGTCGGCAGTTCCTTGAACATTTAACAAGTTTTGTGTAAAATGCAAATTAAATTCGTCATAATTACCGAGGGCCCTTCGAAAACATGTTCAATGTGCGTATTTTTGCAGCTTTATATTTTATAAGAATTTGCATAAACAACAAAGAATATTAAGAACTAGTGAACCTTAGTGCAACACAAAAAAGAGTTGGTTGAAATTCATCATAAATACTTAACTTTAACAAAAATAAAAACAGGATGATCATCAACATCCTTAGGTACAGACATTTCCAATTTGTCATACTATAAAAGATCATAAAACCTTCAAAAAGAAAAAGAAATAAAGGACATGTTCTCTTATTATAATAACAACGAATTGGCGTCGAGTTATATTAGCCCTCGCATTTAGAGTCGGCATTAAACTTAATTTTATTACAGTGGACAACTGCCGTAAATGTCGTTGTTAGACAACGCTTTTAACTACACGCCACAAAAAACCAGCCCAGTTTACAATAGTGCACTAACAATCACTGTAATGATGCAGAAGGTATGTGAGCACATAAGATGCAGACACCCGGGAGAGATGCCCTCACTCCCAAGCCCAGCCATAGGACATTAAAATTACGAAACAGCCACAGTTTACAACTTGACATGAGTCTATTAGTCACCATAAAACCAGGGTAGTTTGTTTCACGAGTCATACAGGATCGTATAATTCAACTAGCACCTTTTAAACGAAAGTTAAGGATTGTTAAACTATGTATCTCTGTAAACATTACCCCTTTGTGTGTTCCTACTAAGTATAATTTTGTAACATTGCACAATATTTGCTTCTCTCTTAGCCGTAAAGTACCTATCGAGCCTAAGAGGACATTTACAGCGGCTGAATAAACACATCAAAGTTCCAATGACACAGCGCTAAAGGTCAAGTCATGGTTGATTGCGTTCCACAGGCTGAGAATTGCGATCTTGCTATAGACGGCCAGTATTTACAACGTCATCTTCAGACCTCCTAAGGAAAAGTCTGTATGTATCTATTACACATAGTTTCAACGTTTGAGAAAGACTGTAATAAAAAGTAAGAGCCTTTTGTAATTTTACAGAATAAAACTTTTAATAAAAAGACACTTTCTCAACAACAAAGTTCTTTTAACATTGAGATTAGACATTAATGAATATGATTTTGCGTTGCAGTGGCTGTCTATCCAGACTGGACCGGGTACAGGCAGTCAATGTACTATTGAAATTTATCGTATCCTGCGAATCTACCGCCTCCGAGGCTAGGAAGGGTCGTCGACCTAGGAACGGCGTTAGGATACCTAGGTCGGTAGGTACAGTTTAGGTGCGCGGGCTGGATGGCACGACGAACCCGGATGCCTTGCATTTATTATACTACAACATTTACTATTCAATGAACGAGCCACATTAGCGCAGTGTTCGTAAACAAATAAAGAGGCTGATGATATTGTTTGCTGTAACGACTGGAGATAGTCTAATCTTATTTTAAGTGAGTAAACTTAGATAACGTTTAATGATATGGTAAACAAACTAAACTAATTTATTTGTTATCAGTCAACATTATGTTAACTGGAGTAACAATATATTTTGTTCCATTGGATATTATTAATGTAGAAACACGTTTTCTAACACAGACAGGTGACTATTAGCAGTCGAGCACCATTACAATTGATTTCCTCTCAGCCGAACGATCAGCAATATGCGGAAATATACGAGACACGTACGAATGCACTCATTAGCAAGAGCACGACTGACTCAAGCAAGTCCCTTTGGATTGCTTCCTCTGTTGCGTAGAGGTATAGGTCCAACGAAATGTAACAGATGTCATGTACCTTTACTTTTCGTACCTACACTGAGTATGGAACCAAACTATTCATGAATACGTTACTTTTGAACTTGGCTAGCACGAGTTCCTAACTGACCGGCATTTCATGGTTGAGTAATCTATAATTACATAGGTACAATTAAATCGTACCGAAGTCAAAATTGTACTTTTTTTAAAGTAATTTTTGCGAGGTTTGGGAACGATTCTGATGCCGAAAATATAATTTTTAGAATTTTTGTCTGAATATATGTATATTCCAGCATCACGCAGATACTACCCCGATAGAATTTCTTCAAATGCATAGATATTCCCTATAAGTCTGCTCAGTCTATAGGCTATAAATTATCACGCTATTTGCTATGGGAGGTGAGCAATATTGCTTTATGTTCGTATTCTTCTATAGTTTACACGAGCCAAAAGGTTAGAATATTGCAGATAGTTACAGATTTAACTTTTTAAATGACTATCATCACGCTATACCTTTATGGAGCTAAGCAGTTAATCATGACATATACATATTCAGGTATTTTTTAAGTGGGGCAATAAGGGCAGGTACCTTAAACGATGTCGCTACAAGAAAACGGTCTTAGGAGACTGTCCTTAGCTATTTGAAATATTTTGATCTGCATTCACAGATTTTGAAAAAAATGTAAGAAAACGGCCAATTTTCTCGAAAAACTTTTTCTGAAGCCAATCGATCATATTTCTTAGATGGACCAAAAAACTCTAGAGGACGAACTGAAGTTTGAGAACTTGAAAAGACAGAAATCGCAAAAAAAAAAAAACATACATTTCGTAGGAAATGAGACTGGAAGAGAGAGAACACAATAAACCAATGTATGACAACACTCGAATTATTCCATTACTTCACTAGGCTGAATAGGGAGCGAATATAGCAGATACTTACAGATTTAACCTTTTAAATGACCTTTTAGAACGTATACTGAAAAACAAAGTTTAGAGGCCTAGATTTTTGGTTATAATAAAAATAAATATCTATGGTTAGGCGACTGTTATTGAGAAATCCCGTGTGTTTACAATCTATTGTTATATAAAATGTGGCTGTTATTTTAGTATATTTTTATGTCTTACGACTTCCACGCGATCGAAAACGCGGGCAGAAGCTAGTTTGGTATAAGTATGTAGGTTCCCTGGAAACCGGTAGGCTACATGTCTGTGTAATTTCTATTGAAATACAGGAGTGGTACTTAATGTTATAGTGTCACATACAGGGTGGAAGGGACATCGACGCGTAACCTGCTATCATGGTTTCAGTACATGAATCTGGACCCTCCTGGGTTGATATTTTTCGTCGGTTATTAAAAAAAAATTTGCTGTTCCATACATTTTGACCGCGTAGGTATTGCACTTTTGTATGAAACAGCAGATTTTTTTTTTTTTTGATAACCGACGAAAAATTTCTATGCTAGGGCGTCCAGGACCATGTGCTAAATTTGTGGTTACAGTTTGCTCGTCAATGTCCCGGCCACACTGTATAGCAAATTATTATGATACTAAATATTAGGTACTGGCCGTTTTTTGGGTCACAAAATTGGCACGCTCCGCTCGCTGCAACAATTCGAATTAATGTTAGGCAAGTAATTTACTTCCTGTTTCTGTTATTTGTTCTGATTGGTTGACCGAAACAAAAGTTAATCATGAAAGTTCTGAATATCAATCAATCTGCCTAGCCTTTTCCCAACTCAACATAGTTGGGGTCGGCTTCCGGTCTAACCGGATGCAGCTGAACACCAGTATCTTACATGGGTAACATGATACCCTTTAGTAAGACTGGTTGTCAGACTTTCGGGCTTCTGACTACGCGTAACGACTGTCAAATGTCTAGGAACAACAGCCGAGTCTAAAGGCTTAACATGCTTTGCAAGGCACGGAGAGTTCTCGATATATAATGGATGGTAACCCATCCGCGAACTAACCGCGGCATGCGTAGCTTAACCTTCGATAGACCCGTGCGGCTGACATCATTTAACCACGAGCCCCTCCTCAATCTCGATCATAAAAAGTAATAATGCCATTTTAAAACAACAGAATAAATTGAGTTGTCAAACAGAACTCAACACAAACACTCATTTTATTTCTCTTCCATACTATAATCCCTTCATCTCTTAATGTCTTCCAACACGGGCCGATGCACTTTTCAATAGGAAGTAAATTAAATTTCTTGAAAGTCAATATGCCATAACAATATATCACGGAGCATGGGGCATTAATGTATGTAATGATGGTAATTCCAAGTTAGACCATAAAATGGCTCGCTACGTCCAAAGAAATTCAATGTAACGATTTTTATTACATAAGCCTGTGTCCACAAGGCTACAGTTCCTCATGGACAGAGACACAGGTAAGTAGGTACCTTTTTTTCGGCGGGAAACCTTCAAAAGGCGCCCGGGCTTTGGGGATAAGACCGGGGAGTGTGGGATTTTTACCTCACTAAAACCACCCCGGTGGTCACCATCATGGAAGAGGGCACCGTAACCCCCTCTGTGTAATGCCTGATGGGGCACATCCCTGAGGAGACTAAAGTGGTCTCCCCGAAACCTAACTGCGCAAGAGTGCAAGGCAGCACGTGACCACGGTGCATTGTCCTCCCTGAAGAGGTAATAAAGAGAAAAATGTCTGACGACTGAAAGAATGAAGTACTTACTTATTATGTGCATCTATCTATCTGATAGATAGAATACTTTTTATTATGTACACCATAAAAATTACAGATATAAATGTAGTTTACTTATGGTGACATAATGGGCGGTCTTATCACTACACACCTACACATTAGTTTACAGACTTCGATTTTGGTTCGACAATAATATTAAGATATCTTAGAAGTTTTGTCTACCGTTCTGAAAAGTACGAATGAGGCTCCGATTGGTTATCTGTTTATAATCAAGTGAAATACACCTTTATAATGTTGACTGCGCATGCTACAACCTGAAAGCCACATTCACTAATATGTTGCTCTATTCAATCGTAACACCTTAACTATTTACAAGAAATAGTAAGTAATATATAGATAGATACGAGCTAATGTGTACAAAAGCCTTAACATTCTTCTTTCACTTACATACTTCCATAATTACTCAATTATCTTTCTATGAGCTAACCTGTTTAAACGAACGTTTGCAATTCTTAAAGTGCGTTTAGATCTATGGTTTCCTACCCGCAGTAGTATCCCGTAAAAACTCTTACTTTTCTCATTATTATTGCATAAATATTCCAAGATTAACTAACTTCTGTAACTAAATTTCAAAACAAATACACTGGAAGATTTTATTCTCATTATACTTTGTAAATAATCTGTTTCTATATTACATATATTATCTCTATAATGGACGGAGCCCACCTTAATGCTTCAATGGTTAATGTTCTTATACAGAACATTTCCATAAACGCCGCATTTAGGAACAAGCTCTCGTTTCACATAATAATGGGATCCATTTGGCTCTCTCTTGATAATAACTGAAAATTGTTATATTTCGCTACACAGTGGATACATCATAGCAGACATTACAGCATTTGTGCTAAAAGTACCTACACGAGAAAGTTATGCTTTTCTTTTACATAACATCGCAAAGTACCTCCGACATGACTTAGACTTAAACCATAACAAGTCTTGGTAATGCATTTTATTACGTCTGCGATACTTTAGTATTATATACCTATACCTAATCAGCCTATAATGTTCCCACTGCTGGGACACAGGCCTCCGCTCTTCGAGAGGGAGTGGGCGGTAATCTACCACGCGGGCCCAGTACGGGTTAGTAGTCACAATGTCTTCGAATGTTTGATTTTAGGACATGTCGGTTTCCTCACGATGTATTCTTTGACCGTTTTGAGAGCAGTGGTAATGAAATTATTTACACAAAGTAAAGCACCTGCCTGGTTTCGAACCCACGACCTACAACTCGTAAGTCGGGGCCGTTACCACTGGGCCACCACTGCTCTCTAGTGAAACTTTACTCAATCAACTCAGTCACTCAGACCACTGCTGGACATAGGCCTCTCCTTGGCTGCGCCACAACACCCAGTCCTCCTATAGAAACTTTAGTGCTTAGTGAATACTAAACACTATTATAAAAACGTTATCAAACTTTGCTCGTGTTGAAAACAAACATCACAACATACATGACATCTCTCTTGAAACTTGGCAAGACGAATAAGAAAAATATCTGCTTCTACTAAGTTCAATTCGCAAATAGCGATTGCTCGCTATTATGCAGGGCTAAATTACAATTGGAAATCAGTAGAACGCACAAAGCGAAAAAAGTAAATAAGTATCCTACGTCCATTCTTTAGCCTGCTGTATGAGAAAAGTAATAAAATGACTTAATCATTAATGATTAAGTTTTAAAACTTAATCATGATTGTACTCGATTCATTGCTTGCCTTCGTCCCAACATCTTGAGTTAAGGCAGTTCTTGTTCTGCGTCTATTGAAGTGCTAACTATGGTTTCATTATTGAAGCTTGATTGACTACATGATCTGGGAATGGAACCGATTATATTAAACACTAGCTGTGCCCCGCGACTTCGTTCACGTGGATGTCGTAAGATACACAATATACTAAAATAACAGCCACATTTTAATAAAACGCCCTCGTCCCCCGACCCGTCGCCAACCGTCGTCGCGTTGAATCGCCCGGCCGCACTATTACTTCGTTTTCGCTTAGTGTTCTTTCTAACTTTTTCTTTTTGCTCGGCTCCTAAGGGTCGTAGCGTGATGTTTAATAGCCTATAACTATCCTCGAGAATTGGGCTACCAAATGCAAACAGAATTTTTCAAATCCGACTTTTTGTTCATAATTTCATGGGTTTTTAAATTTTTGCTCGGAACTCTAATTATTTTTCGAAAATAAAAGCCTAAGTTACCCGCCGTAACATCAGCTATGTGTCAGTGAAAGTTCCGTCAAAATCAGTCTAGCCGTTTCGGAGATTAGCCGGAATAAACAGACAGACAGACAAAAATGTTAAAAAGTGCTTTTTTGTTTATCCGTTTATACTTTCTTATGCATTTAGTAAAAAGTTGTTATTTTGACATTACAAACAGACACTCCAATTTTATTTATTTGTATAGAGTATAGATGTATAGATTTGTATACCTAGAAGAAGTGTTTGAGCTGCTTCTCATCAATTCAATCCAGAGTATTTGCTGTATTTGTATTACTTACAAAACCATTGTTGTACTTACTTGTGGTGTATACCTCATCGTGCTTGTGAGCAATGAGTTAGAAAACAGGCATTTAGCTGATACACGTTTATTCAACCCTTATGAGGCTTTAAAAGGTTTTTTTTCTATTTTATGCACCGGGAGTTTGTTAAAGACATCTTTGAGATTGTTGCAAAACAAAATACAATCAGTAAGCAGAATCCTCCTGTGTTCGAAGTAACACGAACATTTTGCTATAGGTATACGAGTGTGTACCTGGGGGCTAACCACCACCTCTTAAAGCAGTATTATTTTAATCTTACTTCAGTGTGAGAAAGAGATGGAGCTATATAGGACGTCTAGCTCCATCTCTTTCCCACGCTGAAGTAAGATTACAATAATACTACTACACTACTGCTTTAAGAGGTGGTAGTCTAGCTCCCGTCCGTTGCCAGGCTCGTGTATCATAGATAACATGATCAGCAGCTACGAGGTCCATGTTCCACAGAGAACACTGAACAGCTCAAAAGCTTCCTGTCTAAAAATAAGTATAGGTAGGTATAATCCACAGTAAGAGAAGCATCTTTTATGAATCAAACCCACAGCATTTAATTAAACTTTTGTTGTCTGCAGCCTTTCATCATAAGCCCACACGATACATCAAGGTATTATATCCACGTATGTTCGGTGTGGTGTGAGCACAACTGCACAAAGTATCTTCCGAGCAAGTGGGCGGACTGCGCTAAGTGAAATAGGAGTTGACGCCTCTGAACGTCGGTGTTAGTATTTTATTTCATTAGGCTCCATGTTTATGCACGGACCCTTCCTACACACTTTAAAGGCTTAGCCAGACGATGGACAGACAGATTTATGGTGTTTTAAAACAGCTACATTATTTAAGATTGCCTCTATATATTTTCAGAGACAATGCGAAAAGGTGCGATTAAAAGGAATGTAATAGTAATAGTACGAGAGCCCACGACCAAAACCATGTTGCATCATTTTACGGCCGAACCCGTATAAAATCGTTAGTTTAGTTGATTCTGAACCCGATTCGGTGAGCAGCGCCGGTCAGAAACATCACAGTTTTATGGGAGTCCATTTCTGCTATGTCAAAAAAATAGGCGGTTTTATCACAATATGTCTGATATTAAAAATGTACATAGGTTTCGTAATTTTATTACGAAAAAGTTTGTTTTCCGACATTTTATGCGTCACATGTGCAATGTGGCGTAAACGTATTTTCAAAAATGTCAAAAAATTTAACCCACCTGTCTCATAGCAACCTGGTTCAATTATTTTTAAATGTTTTTTTATAGTTACCAGGGTTACCAAAAAACTGTTTTCCGAAATTTTAAATGTCACCTCTAATTCCAAAAACCAAAAGAACGTTGCAGGTTCTCCGGGGCAACCAACTACCAGAATTGAACGAGGTTATTTTGGACGAAGAATCGACATCCACAAACGGTATAGTTGACCTGACTTTTACCGTAGAATTTGTATAAAGAATAATGCATACAAAAGCATTTGACTAATAATGTTTTTTTTTTTTCAGTGGAAGACATTGAAGATATTCTACTGATGAGTGATTTTGGTCATTACGACAACGATAATGAGTCCGACAGTAATTAGAAACAATAAAAATTACAATATTTTTCAAAAGTTATCCCAGTTTCCAATTTATTAAAAAAGTTTTGTCCAATTTATTAAAAAAGTCCTTCAATTTCAGTTCGATGGGTTCGGGTAAGCTCTTTATTAATCATTACCTAAGAATTTGAGTTGGAACTTATTAATTTGCTCGACAGACATAAATACGCCGCAATACGATTTTTAAATAATTTTGACCATAGAGAAGTTGTCTGATTAGTAAGGTGCTACACACTTAATTTGTCATTTTTTTCTTTCTACATCTGGCCAACCTTTTTCGTCATGTACAACAGTTTTCAGATAGAATGTTGTGTTACCGATCGGTAAAATTTTACGTACGATGCACTTACGATGCTCACACTTTCTTCTGAAAACTGATTTATTTGCATCAACTGACCAATATTCATCTGATACCAAAATTTTCAGACGGTTTGCTATGGGTTTTTTTCTGCGTCATTTCTAATTTTCTCAAATGGTCTCCTGGGTACGTGTGACGCTACTGGTGTCTGAAAATTGTGTTTTCGCTATCTAACTATCGTTCAACTACATTCTGAAAATCAGACAGATTGCTATGAAACAGTTCGGTATTTTTTTTTTTTTGACATATAATATTCGAAAATGCGGTCAGGTCAGACGTGACGCGAAAATTTTCTGAAATTAAGATTTTTGGATTCAGAATAACCAAATCCTTCGATTTTATACGGTTTTGGTCGTAAAACGATAAGATAAAAATGTTGGTCATGGGCTCTCGTACCATAACAACCGTGGCTTAAAAGCGAAGATTCAAATAGACATCGTCATCGTTATTTCTATCTTGTCATTTGCTAGCTTCAAACTTTGAGCCTGCGACAAATTATTTAGGCATTCATACAAGTTTGCGGTTCGGAAGTGCAAACTGTTGTCGTTGACCACTAATCACCGCTGTGGCCTGTGGCATACACAAAAGACTATTACTTTAATGAATGCCGTTTGTATTCCAAGCCACGCTACATTTAGTTGTTGGTAAGACTATTTAAGCTAGCACTGCTGGCAGTAAAATATGAAATTGATAGATATCTAAAGGTTCATTTACAAAGGGGTTTTTGGAATTTCCAAAAACCCCTTCTTATTGCTCCCCTATATTTTAAAAGGAAGCCATGTGCAAAATTTCAAGTTTGTAGCCCTAGCTAAATTTCTGATTATTTAGAAGACAAAAAGCTTGGGATTGAGCTGCTCGCTCTGCTAAACCTTATGATAAAATCATAAAACTTGACATTTTAATTATTATGTAAAATCATCATAATAGATCTTTCCTCAAAAGACCATTTCAGACACTAATCTACATGGTCCTCATATGGCCTGACCAAGACTATGTCTCGACTTTAAAAGAGACTTGGACCCTTGAGTTTGTTTCCGCCATTTTTTCTCAGAGGTAGTCAGATAGGAAATGTCGAGTCCATCTAGCTTATTTTTTTAGGGTTACGTACCTTTAAAGGAAAAAACGGAACCCTTATAGGATCACTGCGTTGTCCGTCTGTCTGTCTGCCCGTCTGTCTGTCAATCTGTCAACACCCTTTTTCTCAGGAACGCGTGGAGATATCAAATTGAAATTAATATTAAATACGTAGGTCTACGGTCCGTTGGAGCTCTAAAAAAATAAAGCTTCTAAATAAACGCAATAAAAATACGGCCATTTATAAAGCCTATAGAGTACCTACTTCCCGTTGACCTAGAATCATGAAATTTGGCAAGAAGCAAGGTCTCACAGCACAAGTAAAGGAAAATGTCCGAAAATCAATTATTTGTAGTTATATCAAATTAAAAAAAAAAAATTGCGATTACAAACTTACATTTGCAGTTAGAGAATTGACCGTGACGTAAATCGATGTATGGGAGAACATATTTTTCAACTACAATGTTAAGTTTGTTTTTGGAATAAATCTATCCCAACTGCGGAATCCTTCATTGTGCGTAGTCCGACACGCACTTGGCCGGTTTTTTATTTTTATTAAGACGTCCGGAGTCCGGATTTGTGCCCGGTAGATGGCAATAGGCTCGCCCTACATGGGACTTAAACATTACTGGCGAAATGTGGGTGTACTATAGGTACACCTCTGCCTAACCCTTCGGGGAAACAAGGCGTGATGTTATGTTATGTTGTTTGTTATGAAGACGTGTAAAAGTGATTACGATATCCTATTTACAGAATAAACAATTTCACTTCATTTCAACACGATTAGAATAAAGGGTTAGGAATCTATGCATCACAAAGTAAAAGTTTGGAAACTACACTTTGTTACGAAGTAGGAAAAATCGCCACATTAGTGTGCAGTAGGTATTAACAAGGTCAGCCATTATAATCTGTGAAGAAAATCATAGAAAGCCTTGTTCAAAACCAACTCACGCATGTTAATGGCTTCATCTAAGACGGACACACGCGTCGCGATTAACATCCAGTTTAAACCAGTGTGGGCCAGTGTGGATACAGTTACAATTACAATGGATGTTAATACTACCCATACGCACACCATGTGTATGTTGCCGGAAACATTTAACTATCCCAGCTAAGGTAAATGTCTATTCCTTCAGTCAGTGAATGAGACTTGTTTATGTGGCTATACAATGTCGTATATTTACTTGAAGGTTACGTGAGCACAGCTACTGAGTTACTGTACGTAGGTAATTGGCTTATCTATACTAAGTTACAACATTTCAATTTCTCTAGATCCAGAGATTATGCGGTCTATCGATTAAATAAGATTAGCTCACAAGCTAACCACATCATGTTAGGAATGGATTACAACACCATCAAGGAATTTATGTAGGTACAGCAACTTGGCAGCAACTTAACAGGTTATCTACAACAACTTTTTTCCTAGTGTGAGCTTCCCTAAAAGTTATGAAAATACAAAAATCGAGATGAAACCAACCTTTAATCAGTAGGTTGCAAACTAGTCGTCTTACGTAAGTGAATCGGTTTTAATTTTCTTATTTTATCACACAATACATAATAGTACAACTTATAGAAAACCGAGACTATCCCACGCTTGTATTAAAAGCGCATTAGCGGAAATAATATGCGTCTGAAAAACTACGAAGGCGGAAAGCTATGAAAACATCAACGACTATGCACGTCTGCGGCTAAACTTTTTCCAGACTACTACTATCTCACTAAAAACGAAAAACAAACTCGGAACACGTAAGTAACCTGCATGTCAACGACGCGAGCGCATTTACATTATGATCCACATTAACGATAACACACCACATCTCAAGAATTCCGTTACTAAATATGATAGCAAGAAGCTATACATAGAATACATTATAACGGGTTGGTAATGACAGCCAGTCTACGCGTTCTATGCACCAGGATTATGCAAAGCACTGGAGGCTGTGGGGAGGGACAGCAGACCGCAAGGTCGGCCCCGTTATCTAATGTTACTAAATAGACAGTTTGAGGACGTTGGTTTCCTCTGATCGGATACGATGTCTATTTTATAAGATGCCTTATTCATGGATTTATGCGCTGTTTTAAATCATGGTTGTTCTTTTACCACAAAAGTACTCAATCACCCATTTCTGTTAAGTGTTAGGTCCGGAAGCAATTCTCAAGTCCAAACGGGTTTCCTTACTAAAAAGTTTTCAATTATGTAAAGGGCCCTGCAAACAGGCTCGGCGTGAACAAACCAAACACTCGATGCGCCTATTGTAATGTATGTTAATATAGATGACAAACTGTAAATCGGACAAAATATTTTGTGTAGGTACCATTTAATATTTTTAAATGATGGTCGCTCTTGTCCAGGAAATACTTCCTCCACTATCAAGGCTTAAGATCTTTTAGGAGCTTACCTATCCACTAACTACGAACATGAAATAATTACTTATCTGTAAATATTGTTACACAAGTAAGTATATAATCTATTACGATATGATATCTAACTTCATAACCAACCTCATCAATAACAGGTGCCTACCTACTAAGGATATATAATGCCACAGAAACCCTCATAAAAACCGGCCAAATGCGTGTCGGACCACGCACAATGAAGGGTTCCGTTGTTGGGACGAATTTATCCCAAGAACAAACTTAACATTGTGGTTGAAAAACATGTTCTCCCATTCATCCCTATTGCAAATGTAAGTTTGTATGCTCAATATTGAGAGATTTACCACGTTGTTTTAAGACCATAGACTTCTTATAAGTCTTCCTGTAATCTATATATAAAGTATGGAACTATTTTCTGTATTCTTTTCAAAATTTTAGGCTTAGTAGTTTCGGAGATAAGTTGGGGGAATGGTCAATTTTCATCTATTTTTTTAAAATAATTTTATACTATTTATTTTAAAATTATAAAAAAAATATATTTGACACCCTCACAGTAAGCCCTTTCATTTGATATGTCACACACAGTTTGCAAAACCTTTTTTTTGCCACCCAAAATTAACCCTCTAATTAAAATGCATTTATTTACGTTACACGTCTGTGTTTGAGTCACAGAAATTCATATGTGTATAAAATTTCAACTTAATCGGTCCGTAGATACATGAAATATTTCTATGGCTGTGACAGACGGACAGACAGACACACGAGTGATCCTATAAGGGTTCTGTTTTCTCATTCGGACGTACGGAACCCTAACAAACGATCACGAATAATGAATAGATAAGTAAGTAAACCAAAAAAGAAACATGCCAGGGCTATTTAGTTCAGAAAGGGATAAAAAGTAAAGGTCAATTAGCACGTGACGGTCAGTGATGGGGGCTCATGCCGCGGCCGTGAGGAATACTCCGTAACGGCTCCCCTACGCTGCCTAATGAACGAATGCCTTCACTGGATTATATAGCACTTTTTGTTTCACTGCCTGGACCTAGGATTGTTAGGAACAGTTACTAAGTATCAGTCAAGAACCTCTCTAGCTCTACCGTTAGACATCCCACCCCGCAGGTTTTTGTTTGTGCCATCATTCGTCCTTACTAATAGATTTCCTGTAGATGGGATGGTGATAAAAAGTTACTTTTACATTTACAGCTGACGTAGGGACCTACAACTATGGTACAAGTTACTAAATACGGTTTCAAATTGTTGCAAAATATAAATGTAGGTATTTCGTTCCAAGCAAAGCTTCCAACGTTACTGGTATAACTACTGTTGCAATATATTATGATAATAATAAAATAATTACCTATTATCAACAAATTACCACCTAATTGTTAGGTAGGTATTTAACTAGACGATAAGAAAGAACTAACTACACTCTATTTGTAATTTTTATTTGGAGTCAGTCATGCAAATTTCTATTACACTAGCTAGAGATAATTTTCAGGCCTACACGTCGTGATCGAAACTAAAATAGAAACTAAAAATAAATGCCAAGTGTCTCTCATCTCAATGCACATTGGGAGTTAATTTTAGAAGCCAAAGTAGCTGCAGTTTGAATTACGTTGTAAAAAGGTAGCAGACCCTAATTTCGCCGCGATCTTCAGCGGTCCCATGGTGTAATGGTTAGCACTCTGGACTCTGAATCCAGCGATCCGAGTTCAAATCTCGGTGGGACCTGCATTTTTACTGCCGTACCTGCATTCGTAATTATACGAATATAGTTTTTTCTATTATAATAGTTAATGCGTACCTATAGATTATTATTTTATGCTTTAAATACCCCATTGATCCAAAAATAAATGCATTTAACTTCAAGAAACTTATTTGTAGCTAGGTAGGTAAGATCTGGTACACAACTGGGTAAACCTACTTATTTTTTAAACAATTTTCATAAAGGCACATAAGAAAGCAAGAAAGAAGGCTTATTAGAAAGGTGTGGTTGGCTTACACATACGTGCCTACCTACTAAATACATATATTATGTAGATATAATTGGATTTCTAAGATATGATTGAGTACTCTTTATTATATACCTACACCATAAAAATTACAGATATAAATGTAGAAATTTTACATAAGGTGACACAATGGGCGGTCTTATCGCTAAAAGCGATATTTTACAGACAACCTAAAGGGAGAAGGAGAGACAATACGGTAGGTAGTCAGTTGTGTGCCAGTTACATAGGTACCTATACAATAAATACACACATACATATAATATACAATAATAAACATGAAACAGGAGCAAGGAACTTTATGTAATGATGATACAGGTAGGTGTTAAGCCGATAATAATTCAAACTAACACACACAGCCCTGTTAAATCAAATAGAGGACAATCACCATCCATAATATTAAAGTTACAGTTAAAAACAGGAAAATGTTAAATAACAGTACCTACCTACCTACATAAACAACGACATTATTTAGCAGGCAATAGATGTTAGAAACTTAACAAATGAAAATTGAATGGTTTATATTGAGTTTACATCTTTACATGACATTTTAGCAGAGAAAACAGCAGAATAAAGTTTTTACCTAATGAAAAGAAAATCATAGAGGATGTCTACGCTCGCGAAATAGCGTGTTGCCTAGGTAATGATAATATAAACACGACAATGTCAGTACAAAGCTTCACACGTGTGTTTAGTGTTTGTTTATTGCACGTGTATTCGTCTGTTTGATTGTAAAGTAGTTATAGTTAGAAGGAAATAAAGACCGTGTCTCTTAGTGCAATGCAGCCAAACAAATTGAAGATCTTAATGATTGGACCTTCAGAGGTAATCAATAATTTTGTCATAGTAATTATAATTGGTCAATCTACCTATGCATTGAGGTTCAATGAACATGTTTATATTGAGCCTCAATCAGCATGGGTACCTATATTGACGTTCAATGAACATGTTTGCATTGAACCTCAATGTACTTATGCTGATTTATCAATACCTACCTACCTAGCTACGTTTCAAGTTCATTCATCATACACATAATAGATATCTGAGGCATCGGAAAGATCATCAGAAGCCGATGCATTCCATCAGCTTTTATGACAAGTCTTTTCCAGTTCAAGCAGTAGGTACGGTTTTGGAATGCCTTGCCCGTGTAGATATGGCGTGCTCAATATTTGTCCACTTTTCTCCTTATTCCTTACAGTATTGTCTCTCCTTCTCCCTTTCATCCATCCTAAAGTTGTTTGTAAAAGATTGCTTTTAGCGATAAGGCCGCCCATTGTGTCGCCTATTACATGGAACTTAAACATAACTTGCGAAATGTGGGTGTACCATAATAGGTACACCTCTGCCTAACCCTTCGGGGAAACAAGGCGTGATGTTAAGTTATGTTGTGTCAACCTACATATAAAAAATTTCTATATATCTGTAATTTTTATGGTGTACATAATAAAGAGTATTCTTCTACCTATCTACCTTCCTAAGGACTAGGCACCTACATAATCCTTCATAGGTAGTATGTTTGTGATATATGTAAGTTACTATTGATTTTAATTTTAGAGTGGTAAAACGAGAATAGCCAATTTCATATCAGACTCAATAAATATCGAAGAAGCAGAACAACCTCGGTCCACACAAGGCGTCAGAATAGTGGAGTTTGAACTCCCCAATCTGAATATAAATGGGAAATCAACAAGCATTGACATTGAACTTTGGGACTGCAGCGGTGACCATAGGTGAGCTTCTCTTGAATCATTCAAATTGTAAACGTTGTAAATCCGGTATCCAGCTGATCAATTACTTATAAAAAGCGCCATCCATCGAAAGAAAGCTTCAACTGTTCTTTGGATCAACAAGTTAGTAATTCATTTACCTACCTACTACGTTATTTATATAATAAGTAATACATAAGATGGCAGCTGGCCGGAAATCGTGTGCTTTCACTTTATTCGTTTCGAATATCTCCATAAAATCTATGTAGGTGTAGGTACCTACAAGATTTTCCTTTTTTTTGGATGGGAAATCATCAAATGACTTCTCCCGCTCTGGGCGGAGCGGAAGGGTGTGTCGGAAGACTTTTACTGACTAAAACCCACCCGTTTCTTCAGTTGCCTGTGCCGGGGCCATGGTAACTATTTCGAACATCCCGCAACCCTGGCTGACCTACAAGATTTTCCTGCAATGCTTATCATAAGTAGCTATTCTGTCAAGTAGGTACCTATCTTCTTACCTACAGAGTTAGGAAACCCAAATGATTAGGCTGTTTACATGTTTGCAGGTGTGTGTACCTGTAGGTTATAAGTTCATAAGATTGTCACTGGCCATGTTATTTTCAGGTTTGAATCATGTTGGCCAGCCCTAAGACTCGGAGTTCAAGGAGTCATATTGGTATGTTCTCCTAACACTGCTCAAGCAGCAGCAAGAGAAATGGAACTTCTATACAATTACTTCGTCTCGCAGCCTAAGCTGTCCGCGAAACAGTGCGTTGTGTTTTATAACTGCACTGATGATCAAGAAGAAATGGATTCTTTAAACCTTTGTAAGTTTTTGATAATCCGCCAGTATTTGTGTACCTTTTCTTTGTTTGATATTACCTAACCTGCTTTCTTTCAGCTCCTACATTTTCGAAGGTCTCTCAAGTTGCAATAAATTTAAAAACTGGTGGCAGCCGTTTAAAAATAGACTTTTCCGGCTATATAACTTCAGTTCTACAATCAATAAATAAAGACAGCTCATAATCTTATCTCCTCGATGACTTTGATTTCTCTCCATCCATGCATACTTACGTAATCCCAACACTCGCCGATGTTGACAATACTAGAATACATTAAATTCATCATTGATGGACGACCTCATTCCAGGTTCTCTAAAAAAAATGCATAGGTACCTAAATAAGAAAACAGACGAGCAAATCCCTGATTTATGAAAGGGTAGGTATTGTTTTAATCAGTTGTCAAATAGGTACCATAATATCATATCATATCATAAATCGAACTCATGACCGCACGACCTCATTCCAGGTTCTCTAAAAAAAATGCATAGGTACCTAAATAAGAAAACAGACGAGCAAATCCCTGATTTATGAAAGGGTAGGTATTGTTTTAATCAGTTGTCAAATAGGTACCATAATATCATATCATATCATAAATCGAACTCATGACCGCTCCCTCAGCAGTCCGCGCTCCGTTGCGAATTGGGATTATACCTTATTACCTATGTTTACGACGGATGTTGGTATTTGATCAATAAAAAAAGTGTCAAAAACAGAAATGATATTAACAGCACGAGTTGTTCGGAAGAGAAACAAATAATAAGCTTTTTGTACCCAAGGTGTTTTCAAACCTACATAAATATGTAGTCAAATGGTAAGCAAAGTTAGTTATTTATTGTCGATAGCACTTCAGCTAACCTTTCGCATGTCGTAATTACAGACAATTAGTAAACAATTGACTTTACAAAGTCAATTGAACCCCATAGATACACCTATGGGGTTCAAACGACAAGCAAAGACTACACTGTTATCTTCGTTTTCATATCTTTATAAGTTACAAGATTACTTTATCAAAGATAATTTCTACTATTATTATTTTATTCTTATACGAGTTTTCGTGTTTACTTAAATGAATAATAATATAGACTATTAGATATTTTGCGATCATAGGTACTTCCTAGGTACTTACCATATTTATTTCATCATAATTTGTAAATAAATAAAATAAAATTTTGTTAAAATATGATAAAAATTGAAATTCATTAAATATTTAGGATGTAGGTACCTATAAGTATATCACACAAAATTTCAAAATTTGTCAGCGACGTAGCGCCCTTTCAAAAGGTTAGTCGCATGTTTTGACTAATACAAAAATGTTATATTTGTGTGCGAAAGTATAATACACAAATAAATAAAATATTGAAAGAAAAGGTATGAAAATCAAGACATTGATAAAATATAAACATGAATTTATTTTAAAGTTGAGTAGGCCCGTCTCTATGTTTTTTATTACAATATTTACCTAACACACAATAATAAACAGTTCAACAATCTAGAATGGTATATTGGTATTGCTTTTCACTATGACTGAGAATAGTTTCTTCCCCCACACTTGCTTAATACAAAACTTAACGAGTTTGTGTTCATTGTTATTTATAGATCGAAACAATTAATTTAAAAAAAGAACATATAAATCTCGACGCACGCACTCAGTCTTAAAACATTTGGCTCTTATAATGAGTTATTTTTAATAAACTTAATTCAGTATTTCAAATAATTATTTTACATAGATAATGATACTGAAATTGATCAATTACCTGCTACTTAAAACGTATTTACAATATATGAAGGGACCTTATACATTAAACTATACACGTAACCATATCTATACTGTTAAAATACAACGTACCTACAAAAGTCTGTCATTAATAATATTATCACCTTGATCACATTTTGCTGCATGTGGAAGGAGTTCCTCTAAATTAGCTAAAATAATTTATTACGTTAACTTTATGATATAATAAAGCATTTAAAGATATAATACAGAACCTAATTTCTATCATTCTTCCAATTTCCACGATCATTAAAGTTTTTTCGATCTCTATGTCCTCTACCAGAACCTCCACGATTCCACCGGTCGTTGCCGCGTCCTCGGTGACCACCTCCTCGATTTGGGAACCTTGGGTAATTTTGATCACCATCCATAAAGTTAAAATCATTACTGGGACCAGGACCATTAAATGGCATATTCCCAAAGTTATTAGGTCCACCAAACTTATTAAAGTTGTGCGGAATATTTGGAGCTATTCCTAGTAGCCCAGGCGTCGGTCCACTCCGTGGATCTGGCATCGATTGATTAAATCCATGCATGTTACCTAAATTCATATTATTCATACCTGCCATACCCATTGGCGGAATATTCATCATATTCATGTTACCTCCATCCATTGCGCCCGAAGGTCCACCCATATTGCTGTTCATACCAAATGCAGTTTGATTAAAATTAACTGGTGTTTTGAGTAAGGCTTCTTTGGGTTTTGGTAAATAGGAATACTCACCATTGTCACCTAAGGAGATCCCCAAGTTGTTCAATATATTGCACAGCACACTATTACCTTGAATGGGAGCTAGATCGAATTTTTTTCCGGGTATCCTTTCTTGATGATACTGTTTAATCATTTGAGTCACTGGTGCTAAATTTTGGTTTACAAATATTTTTTGCGTCGAACTCATTTCCTTGTACCAATTGGAATTTTGGAGTATAGTTTGCAAATCCAATGAATTAGACTTTTGATCTTGAACAACGATTTCAACGTCTTTTGGTTTTCTTCGAGGGTCAATTCTAGGGCCACTAGGAGTCGTGGTTGTCGATGTCTTAGTGGACTTTTCACTATCACTATTAGACTCGTCAATAGATAGTCTAAAAACTTTTCTAAGTCTAGGATCCACTAAGGCCTGTGACTTAGCAGTACTATTTCTAATATCTGTGTAGTCTGGCCGGGGTATCTCAATTAGCACAACTTTATATGGAATAGGGGGATGGCTATTGATTGACCCGTTTATCTCCGATGCAGGTGTGTAGTTAGGTAGAGGCTTAAAAGGCAAACCTAAACGAAAATCAATATCTCCACTAGTTTGACGCAAATCGGTATCGCCAAAAGTAGGGAGATTGAAATCTGATTTCCGTAAATCGACATCGGTTCTTCGTCTGCCGTCTGTGGGCTCACCATCTATACACTCATAAATCGATACTCTAGGAGGTTTTTTAGTAGTAGTCTTATTGGAATCAGTTATTTTTTCTGGAGATCGTCTAGCTCGGGGATCTCTAGATCTATTGTGTGGTGACGCCGCACCCTCGGTGCTATTTTCAACTTTATTTTCTTGTAGATTATTTTTCATTGTGTTCAGCAATTTTGTTACCTCTTCACTGATATCTATTTTAGAAAGATCACCAAGCCTACTTAAAACAGCGGAAGGTTCTATAATCTGTGGTGTGGAAGCCTGTGGAGAAGGCGATTTTTGTATTGGTGATGAAGCTGGAGACTTCTTCTTCGTTCCTTTTTCTTCGTCACTTGAATACCATTTTTCATCTATTAATAAATTGTTGTCTTCGTCATCTGTAGTCGAACGACGATGTCTCTTTTCGGGATTTTTAAACAATGGTTCTGGCTGAAGAAATCTTATATCTGTATCACATTCTTTCCTTACATGATTGTCTTCGTCAGTAGAATGTAGAATCCTGGGACCATCGTCCGAAAAAGGAAGAACTCTGTGATCTACGTCTTTCGACTCGTTGGCAATGACAGGCTTTTCAGAGTCATACGACTCGTTAGAAATATCAATATTTTCCTTATCTTTTGACGCAAATTTTAAAGCATCTTTTGTATACTGATCTATATCTATCATATCCTTACTCATTTGTGGTTCTTTTTGACTACCCTTACTTAAAGAGGTATCTTCAGGTGCTGGAAGCATTACAGATGGCTGGAAACGCATGTCAATGTCTTTACCTGGTAAATCAGACGGTGCCGTAACATTGCTAGGTACAGGTACTGGTACAGGTGGCACCCTCAAATCTAAATCTTTACTTCCAGTCGTTTGATTCATAAACTGTTGCGGTTCATTGTTCGGGTTTATGAGACCTAACTTTTGTATGTTCATTGTATTTAACTGGATTTCAGTTATTTGTTTTAGGGACAATCCAATGCTATTTAGTTGTAATACCGTCAGTTGACCAAGTTGATCTAAATTATCTATACCCATTTTCGTAAGGTCTAGAATTTGCCGAGGTGTCAGAACTCCAGTTAGATTCTTGATGCTAAGTACATTACTTGAATTTGTTGAATTATTATTCGGTGATGAGTTAACGTTAAAGTTCTGATTATTTGATAAATCGTTTTGCCACCTCGATTGTCGCACTTTTGGTGATATTTTATTTTGCCTCTCATTCATATTATATTGATTTCCTTGTAACGAGTCTGCTGTGTTTTGAGGGTTTGGTATATTTAATTCAAAAAGAGATGGAATGTTTTTCTCATTACTCTCTGAAGGGTCGGAATATTGTTGTATTAATTTTCCTTGAGTCGTTTGTAACATTTTTAGTGCCCCTTCTCTGTTGAGTCTTGGGAAATCACCTAAAATTTCTTTAGGAGCCGATTCTATGTGTTTTAAAAGTATGTTCTTTAAAGCATCAGTTAACGGTTTACCATGTGCGAATTTACATTCATCTTTGTATATACACGGAAGCCCAGTATGATAATATTTACATGGAAAATCAGCATGCATGTACAAACATTTATCTCTCTTTGCACAACAATCCATTAAATAAAACTTGCACAGTTCCATTTTTCTTGGAGGTTGTGCATCATGTGAATAAATGCAATCATCGCCTTTATGGCATTTACCTTGCATATAATATAAACAAACACCGTCAGGGTCTTGCATTGGATGATTACCTCTTCTCCTATCGTTCTTATTGTGTTTGTTACGATCACGCTGTCTGTTATTTCTCTGCTGCCGATGGTGCTGCTGCTGCCCCCGAGACTCCTGGCTACTGTCAGACGCGTATGAATCTCTATCATCATCAGCATATCCATCAACAGGCGACTGCTTATGAACTGGAGAAGCGCCCCTAACACACATCATTTCACTTTCATCCATCTCATCTGAAAATTCTTGTTTTTTACGCTTTTTACTAAGACCATCTTTATTATCGTATTTCTTCCGTTTTTTAGGTTTACGACGTTCATCAACGTCATCTTCATTGTGGCCATCTACACCATCATTCTTACTCATAGCCTTTCTAATGGCTTTTTCGATGTTTCCAGCAAAATCATCTTCTGTAGGACTAGAATATTTGCGATTCTTTTTACTTTTTTCCTTAAATTTTTGTTCTTTATTAGATTTTGATTTCTTTTTCTTACCTGATTTTGAATAATAAAAATCTTGGGATTCCGATTTTTCTAGCGGTACTTTATCGTCGATAGTCGGTACAGTTTCTATACCTTTCTCTTCAGTTGTTATTTCAGTTGTTTCTTCACCTTCACTCTCAATCTCCCCATCCTCCAAGTCTTCTACCTCTGCGTTCATCACTGCTTCAGTCATCTTAAAAGTGTTACTGAAATGAGATAAATTTGCTATATTAATAGTTGTGATTTACTAGTTTAGATCTTCTGAGAGCATTTGGTTTTCAATTGATTTGCAAGAAACTAAATCAATGTTTAAGTAATTTACTTTGTAACAGCAATTACTTCGTATTATGTATAATAATAGTTCAAGTGATTGCCATAGTATTGTTGGGCTAACAAGTACCTACTTAAAATATTTCTGCGATAATATCATCGATTATTTATTTACTGTTTAACATCCTACTTACGAGTGATATGGTAAAAACGATAACAATAAAAAAAAACAATTTTGAATTCTGAGTAATAAATACGTATTATTATTTAGCACTGAACCGGTCGAAGTGGCGATGTTTGGGGAGGCCTATTTGTAGAAGCGAACGTCTTTGGGCTGAAATCATGATGATGATTAGTATTGCGAATTAATACTATTATTTTATATATCATCGTTTTGCGTCTCGATAATTCGTAGGTAGATCCCACCCTAGTTCCCAATACTCGATAGTTGCCTTGAGGAGAAAATAGATGGCGTTTGGCGTTGTTTATTTCAAATCACTTACATCTCCGCCGCATTAATAATATCAAAATGGGTAGGCAGGTGTCTACTATCGCACATCGAAATTTCGACCATGATAGGCATGCAATGGTACAAATATATATTAAAGCTAATTTAGATTAGGTAGTGCTAAAATAAAAGTGATAATTAAAGTCCAATAACACCATAACGAGAAGTGGAATGTTAGGTTCAGAAAAACTAGTGAAAACCTTATCGGGGCTCAAGAAGATTATTATGTTTAATTAGATCAGTCAATGGCAGATGCCTAATCAAGTATTCAAATATGTTATTTACTTATGAGATAGGCATCGTTAAGCAAGCACATAGCGAGATTCATTTACGGCATCACTAAATGATAAAAGTGTATAAACAACAACTTTTTGGCTATTCGTATTATAGTTAGCAGCAGCAAATCGATTTCTCTGTGTGTCATGGTCAAATCTGTATTACCTGCGTTCCTACCTCAACTACGTTGTATTCTTAGCATGTTGCGTGATAGCTCACAGACTTCTATAGCTCGGGAGAAAAGGACAGCAACAGTGTTAAAAATACTAACAAGTCTTGAGTGAAACGGCAAATACGTCATGCAGGGAAAACCTGCGATGTCATAGTCGCCATTTTTACCGTAGGTATTACGCGACCAAATTAGGGAGATAATCAGCTAGAACATGTTAGCAATTGAGGGGTATAAAACACGTCACAGGGATTTAATTAGACTGAATAAAATTAGACCTAAGCTCTCAAAAAAAAAAATGGGATTGGAAGCAAAAAAATCTAACAGAGGAAATTCACACTAAAACATTCACATTGTTCGTATAAATGCATAACACGCCCTTTGTGACTGGGCAAAAATAATAATATAAAAAAATGTTGAGTAATAGTTTGCTGGTTAATAAGTGTAATAATCTTCTAGTCGAAGAGAATAAATCTCGATTTTCTTTCAAATACTATACCTAATATTCGTCGGAACAATTAGCATTGGGAATGTAACTCCAGGAATCACAAAATTACTTAGGTGTTGCGTAGTTCGAAATTCAACATGTATGGCAGAAGTCAGTACAATAACTGTTCTTAGCCACTACTTTCAAGAGTAATTTAGGTAGATTCAGCCAAGCCAGCAAGCAGTGGGTGGCCGTTCACATTTCACAATATCTAGCTAGCTGCGCGCTGCGCTCTCGCCAGTCGCTACGATTTGAATGACGTCAGCCTTCTAGAACGGCAAGATATCTGTCCTTCCTTTCATCGAGGTCACGAGGCGTATACCGCTCACACACACTAGCACAATTTCGTTGTGATCGATACCTATATACGTGTAAATATGGCGTCGTACAACGTAACCTACATACACTACCTAAACCATCATCATAATTTAGTAGGATTATAATAATGCAAAATTTGAACGTGGAATACAGAAACATGATAGAAATTAGAATAGAACATGTTCTGTGCAAGAAATGAGAATATTCACATTACCGACACCAAATAACCCCTTATAGGCATAAATAATAATTTACATAAGTATACACATTAGACATTGATAAAATAAATAATAAGTACGGTACGGAAGGACCGAAAGTAATAAGTAATATCATGCACAAAATCAGTTGTTTCAGGAATGTGAAATTTAAGTCATTTCTGTACTTGTGTACGGCCATGGCTGCCAAGAGACTGTATCGTTTTGTTACAGACGCCATTTTGGCCCAGGTAGCAACATTATTAGATTGATCAATAATTGATGATACGATTACCGATTTGCAAAATACTATGCATTTTTCCTTCAAACGCGTCTTAAACAAAAATGTGTAACAAAGATGGATGTAGCACGTGTATGGTAAATCCTTTAGCTGACCAAGCACTTAGTAAAAGGGGACACGCATTCATAAAATGGCCTATCGAGTAAATAATATTAATTGTTACCAATCTTACATTAATGAACGAATCACTATAAGCGACTACTAAACGCCATATAAAATGTAAATTTCTCGGTCATGTCCTGCATAAAGACGTAACAATTCGAGTACGTTATATTGATATCGAACGTCGACTGCAGCAGAACAAAGCGGCAACCAAAAATTGTTTAGTTTCAAATTTTAACACGCTGGATATGGAAGCGCTAGTGTTGCGGTAGCAACACGCCCTCTCTGTGGTCCCCAGAATTTGTACGACATTTCCGCTCAGTAGTAGTGTCTTTAATTTAATTACGAAATACATGCATTATCCATATTTATTAGACAACATAAAATAATATTTAGATTTAACATTTTTTTACATGTAAATTTATTCATCATTTTATTTCTTCCTTTTAAATAAGAAGTAAGAGTAACTAAATTCATCATCCTAATGTTGCAATAATGAAAATATCAATAAATACTTCTTACATGCTAAAAAAAATTAATAATTATAATTTTATAAAAAAACAACATTTACCAGAAAAAAAAACATCAGTTTAATTCACCTATACGATTTGAAATAAAATATTAAAACATATTTGCAAAACATCTAAAGTCTTTAAATAAAGTCTGTATTTCAAAACCGAATGTAAATGTCATCATGATCATCGAAATCGTAATGTCATTTTTATTATCAATTTTGTGATAAGTCAGCATTTCACGAAAATACAAAATTTTATTATTCGTACACTTGCTATCCTCTCGAATTATTTCAATAGTACATACCTAGTTCTTTATGAACAAAATGTTATTAGAAGCTGATTGTGACTGTGTATTAAGAAAATTTTAATAAATAACTTGATATTGTTAGCGATCGTCAAGTTTCGAAGAAATTTTTACGATGTCCGAACCAAATAATCCATTTGCTGGACTGTTAGGAGCATCTGAAGTATCATCTGCAGTTGAATCACCTCGTGTTGACGACAATGCAGCGTTTCAAACTACCTCCAAAATATCGCCAGGCGACGAAGACACCGAAACAATAAATAACATAGTGGAAAACGTTTTCCACTTTACAATTAATCCCAACGCTGGAGAAGGCTATCCAGTTGGAGACAGACAATTGGTATTTTTAGAGGAATTGGCTGAAGCCACTAAGCCTCAAGTGTTTTTAGATTTAGAAGCCTTAGAGCAGGCTTTGTTTGAACGGTTACTTCTTACAGACATTGAAAAATGTGTTATACCGAAAACAAGTAGAGTTTATATGGAACATGTTGTTCAAAAGCAAATCTTCCCATACTTATTCAGTTCTATTCAGAATCTACAAAGTTATGAGCAGGTATCGTCCCCTGTTGTTAAGACTGCTGTACAAAGGATGAAGGAGCTTATATTCCGAAATTCAGTGACTGCTCTGAAACAGCCAGCATTGTTTGAAGGACAAAACTTTTCTGTACAACTTGTAGAACTTTTACAACATATAGACCCACAATGTCATACATTTTTCATGGATATAGTGAAAGCATTCATGTCCGATGGTAAATTATTTTCACCTTACTACTTTTCTATTCTTGTTTATACTTTAATTATTTATTCTTCGTCAACATTTATTTACTTAGGGCAAAAGCTCCAGGTAGCCTGGGAAATTCAATTTTCTTACATTTTTTGCAATTTACAAGTCAGTATTAGGTTGTATGTTGATCAAAATATGATTCGCGACCGTCAAAAGTCTATATTTACAGACTTATAATAATTAAAGTCATCAATACAACTCTTTAAGACCAGGTAATTCTATTGAATGGCTATTTCATGAATCATAATCATAATCATAATCATAATCAATTTATTTGTGTAACATAGGTAGTGAATACAGTTCTTATTTTAGAGTTCATAGGTCGCTATGTTATGCCAAAAGGCGTACAAATATGGTTGCATGCGAACTAAGGAAAAATAAAATATTAATCATGCGAGAGGTAAACATATTAAATTATTTGTAGGTATGTCAAGATTAATAGAAAGATGATAAAAAAAAGTATAAATGTCACAATATGGAATAAATTCTACAGTCAATGCATAAATAAATAATCTTATTACAATTAGTCACAATATTCAATAAAAAATGGTTCCAGCCAAAAAAATAAAATAAAATAAGTCTACATTAATTCATCATTCAGAAATTCATCAGTCGTATAATAACATTTTTCAATTAATAACAGTTTTAATTTTTTTTTGAATTGTGTAACATTCAAATTTTTTATGACATCGGGTAATTTATTGTAAATGCGCGGTGCCATGCCTAAAACGCTCTTTCTCACTAAGGCAGTCTTACAACGCTGATTGCTTAAAGAGTTTGCGTATTGGCTACGAATCGTAACATCTCGTAACGTTGACACTTTTTTGAATAACCTCTTGTTTGTTTTGACGAAAACACTAATTTCAAAAATATATAATGAAGGTAAGGTAAGTATTTTCAGCGATTTAAAGAATGGTACGCAGCTATCATCAATTTTTAGACCACACATTGATCTTATACATCTTTTTTGTGCCTTAAAAATGATATCTTTATCAGTAGCATTGCCCCAAAAAATAATACCATATCGCAAAAGTGAGGCTACTAAGCCGTGATATGCAACTAGTAGCACATTCATATTAACTTTTCTAGCGATTTGGAAAAGTGCGTATGCTGATTTATTTATTTTCTTACTTAGGTCATCTATGTGGGTCTTCCAGTTAAGTTGGTTATCGAGGAATAAACCTAAGAATTTTGCTACTTTAACTTCTTCTATGTCACAGTTACTATGTCTGATATTGACTTTTGGTACTTCAGTTCTTTGGTGAAAGTGCATTAGTTTGGTTTTCTTTAAGTTTATAACTAAATTATTTTTAGTAAGCCAATTAATAATGTCCGATAGTGTATTATTTATGTCATCTTGATAAATAATGCGATCAATACATTTCACTATGGCAGTACTGTCGTCTGCAAACATCACCATTTGATGTTGAGTCACCTTCGGCAGATCATTTATATAGATTAAGAAAAGAGGTGGCCCAAGGACGCTACCCTGTGGGACACCAAACTTTATCAATCTAGAATGAGATAAAAAACTCTTTTCAAATTTTGTCTTTTCACATACTCTTGCAATCTCTGTACATTGCATTCTGTTGGAGAGATAGGATTCGAGTAGTTGTAAAATATTGCCTCTGATACCGTAGCTACGCAGTTTGTCTAATAAGACGTCGTGCTTTACGTAATCGAAGGCTTTAGTCATATCTGCATAAATAGCACAAATAGAAGTTTTTACGTCTACTGCTAACATAACGCTACGTAAAAAATCAAAAATAGCCATGTTGATCGTGGTATTCTTTCTAAAGCCATATTGCTCCTTGCATAGTAAGTTAAATTTATTGAGATAACAATACAGAGACTTATAAATAATTTTTTCGAAAATTTTGGAAAATACAGAGATTTTAGCGATTGGCCTATAGTTCTTCATATCGGTTTTGTTATCTTTTTTATGAAGTGGTTTAATAATAATTTTCTTCAAGTCCTCAGGATAAACTCCGTCAACAATGCCAAGGTTCATAATATGGGCTAATACGGGTGCTATAAGTTCATTTACAAATTTTATCACCTTTGTTGACATGCCGTCAAATCCTACAGTACTTGTATTTTTAAGTGAAATCTTGACATTTAGGATTATACAATCTCCTAGAGTTGTATTACTGATTTTGATGATTATAATTCTGTAAATACATACTACGGTCGCAAATAATACTTTAATCAACATACAACTTAATATGGCAGGGGCACAGCCTTCATACAACCCAATTCCTATTGGATTCCCTTCGGAACACCCACTCTTCTTATTGCCTACTATTGCCAATATTACTTATACTATTGGCAATAGTAGCCAGGGGCGCAGCCTTCATACAACCCGATTCCTATAGGCTTGCCTTTGGAACAACCACTATTGCCAAATAATATGGTACATCTGTGTGTGTAACTGTGTATCACATCACATTACATATATTTAGTACCAGTTTAATACAGTCATCATAAGATTAAAAACATTACAAAAATGTCTGCAATATTTTGTCTTGAGTTTAAAAGAACTGAACAATTTTTTCTTTGACTTCCCTCTAATGATAATTGTAGTTGCGCCACTGTAATACGGATTTGCAAATAGCAAAAAACATAAGAAAGTTTGAATTTCGCGAGCTACCTGGCGCTTCCCACTTAAACACCTTAAATCTAATCACCACTCTTCTATCTATATTCTGTCTCTTTAATTTATATCTAATCTCGGGAATTATACATTTATTTCATAAAATATATTATATTTCCTTCTTAGGGGATCCCAGCTCCCAGGAACAGTTGCGAGACACAATGCTTCCTGTTTTGAAGAGGATCCACACAGATGTCAACAAATCAAATCTAATTAATTTACCTATTCATGTGCTGCCATGTTTACAACTTTTTGCTGGTAAGTGACAGATTTATCTTTGAATTTGTTACAAATGTAATCTTTATGTTTTTGAATATCATGTACCAGATATATGTGTACCAGAAATTAGATCTACCCAAGAGACCATGGAAATGTCAATGACAGGCACAGCTGAGCAAACTAAGATGTTTTTTAATGAATAATATACACTAGTTTTAGCTTATTAACTTGAATTCTATAAAATTTTATGAACCAGTAAATCTATTAATGTATGTACATAATTTTTACTAAATTTTAGCCAATCAATGGTTAGCCCCAATTTTATTGGAGGCATGCGAACCTAAGAATGAGACCAATGGGAGATTCTACCAGGATTCAGTCATTGGTGCGTTACTGAGTCTCTCAGTTCTTCCCAGAAATGTGTCATTACCACATGACTTTTTTGACAACCCTATGGATCAGGTAAAACTGTTACAGTACATATTGTAAAATAGTTTTAAGAGGATTTTGAGGTGTCAATACGCAGCGCGAGTAGGTATTTTCAAAAATGCTATCTGTTTCATACTTGCTCTCTCTCCCTCCGGGCGTGAACATATCGTGCGATAGAGTTGCAAGTCTTAGAGGCAATTACCTATATTTCCTTTTTGAAATATTGCTTTGGGCGATAACGTTTTCACCCCCCTAATCATTTACGAAATGAAACAATTTTGGTCTCATTAGATTCATTACTCCTTAATCTAGGTCTGTATGTTTTTCTTTTTTAGTAGTTCAGTTCATAAATACCACCCATATATACATTATTTATACCACCCAAACATATTAAATTTTGGGCTGTAAGCTTTTGTAAAAACGCAAAAACAGAAATTAACATAAGCAAATACTTGAATATTACAGGCAGCAACTTCAATGATAGAGACTTCAGTTTGGAATGCATCGTCTCACCTAACAAACAACTTGCACAGAATATTCCTGACTATTCTCAAGGGTGGACCGCATTTGAGGAACAGGTTACTGTCATGGATTGGAAAGTGTTTGAAATCGAATGTTGGCAGAGGAAAACTCTGGAATGTGCAGGTGAATATTTATTTCTTGCTTTTGCAAACTATTGATTGGTTACCTTTGTTAAAGGATGGGTGTAAGTATAGTTCGTTTTACGGTTGCTGACATAGTGCAATAAACTTGTTAGCTAGTAAATATGCTATGGTTTAACTTAACATAACCACATCCTATCCCATTTCATGTCAATGACAAAAGCAGGAATAAATAAAAGGGCTTTACACACCTTCCTCATAATTTTTGGCATGTGTCCAGCTACTTCGTACATTACTTGCATAAATTAACAAAATTCCTTTGTTTAAATTTCAGCATGGCGAGGTCAGTGCGGCAACCTTAAGTACCGTGTCGGATGGCTTTATGCTAAACTTAGGTGCAGTGCTGCTGCAGCTGTGCCAACCATTTTGTAACTCAGCTGATGATCCTAAAGCGCTCAAAATTGATCCTACATATGGAGCTGTATTGGTAAGCAGTGTTTAATTGGTTGAAGTAATTGAATGGCATGCAGGCATAGATTGTTTGATTGGTTAAAATATTAAAGGATTTAATCATAATAAATAAATGTGAATCACACTATGTTAGAGCAGACACTATTTAGTAAAATAAACAAATGTATTGTTGCTCTGGACCCCACACAATACATAAAATAGTCTAACATGCAAATCCACAAGTAAGATTTTATGTAACTATCAATATTTGAAAATGTTGAGGGGCTCGTAGCTAAGTAATAACAGCCGCACGGGTCGATCAATCAGGTTAAGCTACGCTTGCCGCGGTCGGTCCGTGGATGGGTGACCATCTTTTCATATTGAGACCTCTGCGTGCCTCGCAAAGCACGTTAAGCCGTTGGTCCCGGCTGTCATTCTTGGATCTTTGACAGTCGTTACGGGTTGTCAGAAGCCCGAAAGTCTGACAACTAGTCTTATCAAGAGGTATTGTGTTACCCAGTTACTGGATTGTGGAGGTCAGATAGGCAGTTGCTCCATGTAAAATACTGGTATTCAGCTGCATCCGGTTACACTGGAAGTCGACGCCAACACAGTTAGGAAATGGCTAGGCAGATTGATAGAAATATTTGAAAATGTTATATTATATTTTTATTCTAGCCACAAGAATGCGCAGGGAAGTCAGTGCATTTGGACTGCCTGCACAGCGAGACTTGTTTACTGCCATCGAGAGTGACGGAAGATGACCAGTCAGTCAAGCGACCTACTGCAGAAACTTACAACTTTGTTACTGAGTGCTTCTTCATGACACAGAAGTGTATTGATTTGGGTTCGTAAATTTAAACTCTAATGATCATAAAAAGGAGCGACTGTCTTTGTGATTCTAATGAAAGCTTTGAGTCTGAAATGAAATGAAGTAGAATTTCATTTCATTTCTTACCACAAAAACTTAGATACTTATTCAACGCGTGTCTTATGTCAGTCTCACGTCAAGCTCCGTACATAAATGTCGTATTATACAGTTTTTTAGCCTAAATAACTGATAATCACAGTTTTGTGGTAATACGGTTTGTGTTTAAGCCTCATTTCAATGAACTCATTGATATTCTCTTTGTTTAATAATATTTATTTAGCTCCTAGTGCCTATCATCCACTGTTGATGGGCATCGATTAGACTGATGCAAAAAATGTTTGATAAAAATCATCATTTTCATAACTACTGGCAATCAGTTTCTTGGTGGTTTCGTTGGTCCTTCTTTGTTGACATTGACATTCAAATATGATTCATTACTTTGCATAAAGTTATAACATATTTTTTTAAATGAAATAAAATGGTAATCATGTCGGCAGAAAATGTTTTTAGCTTTCCATAGGGTAGGAGAGGGGTAGAAAATGATATTTCTTTGTATTATGGTTATTTTATTTGTTTAAATGGCACGTCAAGAACATAAACACAAAAAGGTCATGTAGCACTTCAGTGGACTAAAACTTAGTATAAATAATAAGTAAAAGTTACAAAACTAGACTAATTATACCTACTCCTGTATTCATATCCTCAGGTGTCCGCGTATGTGCTGAGAAGCTATGGCGGTGTGGCCAGGAGCTGGGGCAGGCTCAGCGCGCTCTCGCTGACGTGTCTGCCGGGGCACACCACCTCGTCGAGCCCATGAGGCAGCGGGCTCACCATCTTATGTCCAAGTAACTATAACTTATATTATTTTGTCAAAGATTTTTAATACAGACTGCTTAGCAGCACTGGAGCAAATTCGTACAGACAATCATCATTATTCGGCCTTCACAATCCTGAGCTGCTGAGCGCAAAGAGCAGCCCTCCTGACCTTGTACGAGCCAGATCCAGCAGAACATCAAAGAGATGATTGATCCAGGTTTAAATCTCGATGTTTACGTGCGAATTATTTGGCCTGTCATTGGAGTCATTCATCTTTCTTGCCGTAGAACTTTTGGCAGGTCTGGTGAGTGTGGAGCAGTGACTATCGCTAATCTAGTGTTTTTCGCTATCTATAAGCACTCCGCCCGTAGTTCAATCGTAGAGCCGAAAGGCAGACATCTTACCGCCTTTTTTATTGCTGAATGGGTCCGCTCTTGACTTCGATCTCGGCTGATGGAAAGCGATAGATGAGGTCTATGATGGAACGAGCGAACGAACCCTCTACATTTTCTAACCCGAGCCCTTCCACCCACTCTTCAGATTCGTGAGTCTCCGTTGCGCGTTACTGGAGAAGGAGATGCTAACAAACCTCAACCGTCTGCAAGCGACTACTTGCACGTGGCTAGTGCAGGTGGCAGTCAGATCAGACCCGGAAACTCCTCAGGCATGCTATGCGCCTATCAACATGGTGCCCATACAGATGCCTGTGATTACGCCGCCGCCGGACACTTTGAGGTTTGTAATGATAGGAACATTAGGAACTGCTTTACCATGCGTAATTTAACAATTTTCATGTTGTAGGATGCGAGTACCTGTCGTACCTTGATCGGTTTCCGTATTTTGAGGATATAAGTAGATAACTTTTATAGTCTGCTAAGTTTAAGAGGCATAACTCAGAACTGAACAATAAATAACAAATAATATAACAGGCGATCATATCACAAACACCAATCTCTTGATGAGGAATTGAGGACATATCTATGTACATACTTCTAGCTTTAGCCGTGGCCTACTCAATGTCTGTTTCAATTATGTTTCTATTCGTCATGCTTCTCGTCTACAGGCTATTTTAACTGATGAATGAGTCATGAGGGGCTTGTGGCTAAGTAATAACAGCCGCACGGGTCGATCGATCGGGCTAAGCCACGCTTGCTGCGGTTGGTCCGTGGATGGGTGACCATCTTTACATACCAAGACTCCTCCGTGCCTCGGAAAGCACGTTAAGCTGTTGGTCCCGACTGTCATTCATGGATCTTTGGCGGTCGTTACGGGTCGTCAGAAGCCCGAAAGTCTGAAAACCAGTCTTACCAAGGGGTATTGTATTACCCAGTAACTGGATTGTGGAGATCAGATGGGAAGTCGACCCATGTAGAATACTGGTATTCAGCTGCATCCTGTTTGGCTGTAAGCCGACCCCAATATAGTTGCGAAAGGGCTGGGCAGGTGATGATTATGGTCTCTTCATAAGTATAACTGACCATTCCTTGTCTTAATCCACAGGTGTGTCCCCGAGTTCGTGCTAGAGAACGTGGTGGTACTGATCACGATGGCGCGGCGCACGGTGGGCGCCATCACCGAGGAGGCCGACGTGGCCAGCGTGCTGCGCCCGGCCCTGACGCTCGTACTGACTTTTATGGGAGATTCTACACGTACTTATAATCCGCATCTGAGGTAACTATTGTAATGCTACGTCTACATTGTAGCAATAACGCGAACTACACTTTGCGCGCTCTCTTTCGCGCACCGCTCGGCGTCTCGTTTAGTTCACGTTATCGCGACAATGTAGCCGTAGCATCACAAGAGGAAAGTTAGTTGAGGGGAATGCGATTCAGGTTATAATTATGTTGATCAAAATTTATGATTTGCGACCTTAACAAATATGTACTTTATTTATATAATTATAGTCGTTAGAATCATCAAAAGACATGATTTCATGAGATAGTCATTCAATAGGGTAATTTGAAGCGACTACAATACAAGTCACAAATCTTCGTTTTATGTGTAGTGTTTTATTTTTATGGGTAATGTATGCATTTGTGAGCGATTCCTGCAGTTCAGACTTTCTATCCGGCGGAACACAGTGGAGTTTAAGTCAGTAGGAGGAACCCGATATGACCCATTCTCTCCGGATAGAGAATTTCCATAGAAAAAAAGATGGTCGTTGAGTAACCATTTATGAATGACGTTTGGTACTAATTATTAATAACAAATCATTAATTAATTAATAATAACGACTTGTGTTTCAGAGCTCGACTGGCAGAATGTCTGGAGGCGATGTTACCGAATCACCCAGATGATCAGCAACCTCTGAGCAGCTTAGCGTCCTTTTACAGGGAACAATTGTTCAAAGAACATCCACATCGATTGCAGGTATGTATTTACATTAAGCTAGCCACACACGTAACGATTTACTTGCGCAAGCCTAAATTTGCGCACGTAAATCGTTACGTATGTGGCTAGCATTACACATACCATTGAATACAAAACTATAATAATAAATCAATTATCGAAGCAAAAATGTAAATACTATCAAATGTTGACGCCAATGATCCAGAACACGCTTGCATTTTTGGCAGTGAAGACTCTTTTACTGCACTTTTATCCCAGATATGCATATTGTCCTTTATGTAGGACAGTGGAAATAAAAATACACACACAAGATCTATAAAACCAAATATTTTTTTTTTTTTTAGTTTTTGGAAAAAATAGTTTCAGGCTTATCTGGGTTATAGAGAAACTTGATGACCCTATCACCAAAAAATCGGAAGAAGCCCTTAAAAAACACTATCACACCTATATTCCCAGACTAGCTTTTGCCCGCGGCTTCGCCCGCGTGGAGATCGGAAATTATCCTTAGAGACTGTCTAAAATCACCGTCTAGCAGTACCACCATATATTCCGAGATACTTTGTTTGCACTTGATATCTTCGATAATTCGATTTAGTGCTTCGATTACACTTTTGTACGACATCGTAGGTACATTCATTCCAAACCAACAGTTTACATTGCTGCAACAATCGTTCCCGCTCGCTGTTTTTACATGTTACAAACTGGCATTTCCTCATGAACTAAGTTTAATGGCTGCTCAAGTACCATGTGCCGTTCGACCATCGTTTAGCATGGTTGTTTGGAGATGAAATGTATCCCCTATATCACGCCCTGTAGGATTATTTTTAAGAAAAAATGTAGCCTATATCCGTGCCCGGGATGCCATTCTATCTCCTTATCAAATTTTACCGAAATCTGTTCAGCGGTTTAGGCGTGAAAACGTAACATACAGTCAGTCAGACAGACACAGAGATACTTTCGAATTTATAATATTAGTATGATAGGATAGGCAGAGGTGTGGGTAGGGGGCGACTCTAATGTTTCATAGGGCAGTCGTAATAAAACATAAAAACAAATTGAAATTTTTCATAACACGCGTCATCTCTTTTTAACTCACAGCTAGTTCCCTGCCTCCTGGACGTGTTCGTCGGCATCGAGATGACCGGTCAGAGCGTGCAGTTTGAGCAGAAGTTCAACTACAGACGCCCCATGTACCTCGTCATGGACTTCTTGTGGGAAATGGAGGAACATAGAGACGCAATTACGTGAGTAACGATGAAGATAGATTGGACACGTCCTTATTATATGCCAATATCAGAGGATACAATTGTGTACCTAAAAGATATACCTAGGGATTTTTTGGCAAATGAGGGATGGGAAAATTGATATTATGCATCTAAAATCATCGTCTGCCACGCCTTTTTTCCATGTTTGTGGAGTCAGCTTCCAGTGTAACGGAATACATCTGAATACATGTATATTATTACGTATTGTAATAATATGTCAAGAATAGAAAATGCACCCTGCAATCACACTACGCAAGCGTAACAAGTTCTCCCTATCCAATCGAGAGCTCGTCACCATGATTATGAACCATGCAGAAAAGACTTTACAATTAATAAAATTAATGTTAAGTCGTTATCCATATTTAAATATTAAAACATTGTAATTTACAGGCGACTAGCAAAAGAAGCCGAATCCAACATGGAGGCGGTACACCCACCGATATTCCTGCGATTCGTGAACCTTCTCATGAACGACGCTATCTTCTTACTGGACGAGGCGCTCGGGAACATGGCGCAGATACGCACCATGCAGGCTGCGCAGTATGTAGTATTTATTACTATCGAATAATTTTATTATAATTTAAACGTCTAAGGGCAGATTTCGCAATCGTCATTTAACTTTTATTTGAGGAACGAATGTACCGGTTCGACACCTTTAGGGCAGATTTTTCAATAGCCAGATAACTTTTATCTGAGGAATAAATATACTGGTTTGACAGCTTTTGTATAATAGGTAATACAGGCTGGTGTCCGCAACTTCACGTCAATGCGCGTATTTTGCTCCTCAAGAAAGGCCAGCAACGCCTTGGTGTTACTGACAATTTCATGTAGGGTACCTGGTTTACCAAAGTACTTTGCCCTGTATGTGGCGAGCACCGGGCAGTTTAGTAGCACATGAGCTGCTGTCTCGTTCATGCAGGCAATGCATAGCGGACTGTCTGTACTCCTATGACAAAGAGGTGTTTATTAAATGCCCCGTGGCCAGTTATAGTTGCTGTAACTGTACGCAGCTGGTATTTAATTAGTCGGAGAAACTGTTTTGTGAGGCGGCCATCATTTGTATGGACTGCTTCCTTGGCCTGCCTACACTCACCCTGCTCCAACCATTGCTTTTGTATATAAAATATGTCAAACTGTCCTATGTATTCCTCAGATAAAAGTTAATCGGTTGAAGGACACTGAACGAGACACAATAGAAGTGTTATTGTTCTTACGTCTGGGGGCCTTTCGTGTCCCGTAATTTGTTAACTGACGATTGAAAAATCAGTTCTAAATAGGTTTGGGGTTTGTAAACAGCGTTTTAACTTGAACGAGACACAATAGAAGTGTTATTGTTATTACGTCTGGGGCCTTTAGTGTCCCGTAATGTGACGGTTGAAAAATCCAGTTCTAAATAGGTTTGGGGATTGAAAAACGTGTTTTAATTTCATATAGTGAATGTATTGTATTAGGTATGGCTGTATAGCTTGCATTATGCATGTTGATTTTTTGTGCTATGCTATATATATACCTAAGTACCTTATATGTGAAGATTCTTATTTACTACTAGCTGTTGCCCGCGGCTTCGACCGCGTGGATGTTAATACTTCCCTATTTAAATCGAATTTCGTTCACAATTTTATAGGTTTAATATTTTTGTGCGGAACCCTAATTATTTTTCCAAAATAAAAGTAGCCTAAGTTACTCCTAATAACATCAGCTATCTGCCAGTGAAAAATCGCGTCAAAATCTGTCCAGCCGTTTCAGAGATTAGCTGAAACAAACAGTCAGACAGGCAGACAAAGATTTTTAAAATTGTTTTTTTGTTATTAGTACCGTATATACTTTCCGCATTTAGTAAAAAACTGTTATTTTGGTATTACAAACAGACACTACAATTTCATTTATTTTTATGGATTCCAAGCTAAACTTAAAGTTAGATGTTCTCACATCCAGTCATGACTTATGTCCCTGAGCTCGTATTATTTCACTTTTTTTTTACTCCATTACCAATAACACCATTATTTGTTCTGCATAATAATTTGTTCCCAAAATTAAACATAATAAAACACAGAACCGGGAAGGGAAGTATGACAGAAAAAAATTGAGGCATATACCCAGCAGTGGGTTATGTGGGTTATTACAGACAGAAATGATGATGAAACTCGTTTCCACAGAGAATCAGGCACCTGGGCAAGCTTACCGTCACAGGAACGAGCTCAAAACATGTCGAACCTGTCCCACATCGGGATGCTAGCTCGTTTCGACAACATCCTGGGTCGCGACACGATCCGCACGCTAGTCCGCCTCACTGCGCACGCGCCGTACGTGTTCTGTCACCCTACCCTCGTGGAGCGCATCGCGTCCATGCTCAACTACTTCCTACTGCATCTTGTTGGGCCTAATAAGAAGAATTTTAAGGTGAGTCTACCGTTTTTTCCGACAAGTTTTCGTGCCTTACAAACATGTTTGTTAATAAGTTTTGTTTCATACTTATTTCTATCATTATTTCCATTTTTTTCGTATATTTTGATTGATTTCATGAGCTCAGACGCTCAGGTGTACATACCATTATGCCAGGGGCGCAGCCTTCATACAACCCGATTCCTATAGGCTTGCCTTTGGAACAACCACTATTGCCAAATAATATGGTACATCTGTGTGTGTAACTGTGTATCACATCACATTACATATATTTAATACCAGTTTAATACAGTCATCATAAGATTAAAAACATTACAAAAATTCTTACAGTTTTTTATCCGAGTTTATGAGAACTGAAAAATTTTCTCTTCGGCTTCCCTCTAATGATAATTGTAGCTGCGCCACTGCATTGTGCTCAGGGTATTTTGCGTATGCCCGACTATTTTCGAGCACATTCAGAGCATTTATTCTGGAGCTCTTCACTCTTCAAAGCATTATCGCAAAATGAAAAATATTTATAGTATGTCTGTATATAACGAAAACTACCAAAAAGATCACTTCTAAAATTAACCGTGGAATGGTACATACTTGAGTGCTTTCATCCAAAGTTAGCAATGTGCCCTCGTCAACAGTAACCTCACTAATCAATTTGACTGATGCCAACCTGTCTTGAGCAAGCGTGGGCATCAATACTCGTGCCTCCTCTGTATGAGAAGAGGCCTTTGTCCTGCAGTGGGACAATAATAGTCTGGTATTATTATTGTGCTTACAAATATATTTTTTTTTACTTTCAGGTAAAAGACATGAAAGAGTATGAGTTCGAGCCAGCCAGCACAGTGTTGGACATTTGCCGGATGTACGTGGAACTGGGCAACAATGAGCGCTTCTGTGCCGCAGTCTCAGACGACGGACGGTCGTACTCACCGCAACTGTTCACCTTGGCTGAAACGGTGTTAGGTAGGTCACTTTAACCTTTTAACCGGCCGATGTAATATCAGTTGTCGTGCCTCCAGCGGCCGGAACAGTGCATGGTTACGGTATTTGGTCGAAATATACGACCCTGGCGAAATGGACACGAAAATATTTGTCGGATTAATCCGGCGTTAGCGGTTAAAGGGTTAATGATTTCATCATCATTATCATCTGACTGTAGCAGTCAGGCCTAGATAAGGCTTTACCAATCGTACGCAAAATCCACGCTTTGACGTGGAGTTGTGGACACCAGCCCGTATTACCTATTTAGGTATTACCAATTACACACGTTTTTGTGTCGTCCTCGGCACCCTCCCCCTATGAAAACTGTTACTCCACCTAACCGGAGGGTTTTAGCTGATTAGCGGTCTCCGATTGATTGATTTATGGCATAAAAAATCTATGACCGTAACAAATACCAAAATAATTAGCCAAGGCAAGGTTATCAGTACCAGCAATGGAACCTTAGCTGAGCTTGGTACAGCCCGATTCAAACTTTATGGCGGCTCTGAAGTGCGCTACTCGCTGCGCAGTACCACACCCCTCACCCCCGCTGACACGTGAATTTGTTACTGCGCAGCGACTCGCCTCATGTTCCGAGCAGCCATAAAGTTTGAATAGGGCTGTACCAATATTGTAAACACAATCTTAAAAGTACAGCTGTACAGCGTACTATATCCATACTATATAATACTAATATTATAAATGCGAAAGTAATTCGGTCTTTTACCTTTCCACGCCTTAACGGCAGAACGTATTTGGATGGATGATATTACTTGGGATACTTTTTATCCCGGTAATACGTTCCCATGGGATAATTTCCGACCTCTACGCGGGCGAAGCCACGGGTAAAACCTAGTTGTTGTTTTTATAAAACATGCTCTAATGACAAAACATTATTTCTCAGCACGCATCGGGGGAGGAAGCCTAATAGGCTCGCTACGGGAAGTGGCAACTTGCGTGGAAAAGTTCGCCGTGCAGCGACAACGAGACGAAGAGATCCTCGCCAACGCGCCCGAGGAGTTCCTCGACCCCATCATGAGCACGCTGATGATGGACCCCGTCATACTGCCTAGCTCGCGCACCACTGTGGATAGGACAACCATCGCACGGTACCACTGCTTGTTTACTATTAACTTAAGAACAGCCCAGGCTTCAAAGTATAATAATAGATTATAGTAATCGATCCAGAATGCACATGAAAATTATGAGCTAACTGCAATAAGCAACTCGAATAGTTGTTTTCTGGACATAACATTTTCTAATCATTTTGGTTAATTCCAAAGTTTTCTATGGATAAAGTGACATTATTACATACCCTCAATTTGTAATATATCAGACGCCACTACCATACGCTTAGTGGAGTAATAATTTTTATCACAGTTAAAATTAATAAACGTATCTTGGTCGCTCATTCTTATTTTCGTTCCAGACATCTCTTGAGTGATCAATCGGATCCGTTCAACCGCTCGCCGCTGTCCATGGACCAAGTAAAGTCCAACACGGAACTCAAAGAGAGGATCCAAGCGTGGATTGCTCAGCAGAAACACATTGCTCAAAACCTGACCAGTAACGAATAGAAGATAAATATAAATAGATTTTTGTATATTTTACTAGGCAAGCTAGTAATATTGTAGGTTAGCTTAGGGAGTAGATTTCGTATTGAAGGCAATACTATACATATTATGTAAGGGCGCTTGATAAATGGGATGTTTGTGTGATTTGTGTCAAGTGTAAACAGTGTTGTTTGTATAATATTTTCTTTAGTTATTTTCCAATTATTGTAAATTTTAGTTAGTTACTTATCCAAGTTCCGGTACATATCAGTTGCAGTAATGTATTCTATTGTTTATTCTATATTTACTTTTATTGTTTATTTCAGTTAAAATGTTCAATTTTATTTTATCGATGGTAATTCGAATGATTTAATTGGGTGCATTTTATTTACTGGGTAGGTACTCATTTTGCAAATAAAGTTTGTACCATCCATATTGTGATAAATTACTATTTTCAGTCTTTAGTTTAGTATAATAAAAATAATTAAATGTAATTAATTAATATTAATATATTTCTTGAACTCGGTCTCTTTTTCTTCTTTATCTAATTCGCCCAATTCTCATAACCTATAGCCTTTCGCAAAAGCGTACACTGTTTCTCATTATTATTCTCACCAACTCACTGATTGCTCATTCATTATGAGATCTCATGCGAGTATGAAATTGAATCGAAAAAATTGAATTTGACATGTGGCGACAGATGGTATTGCTCTTGTCTACTTCAGTGACTCTTCTGCTTGTACGGCGGGCCATGAATCGTATTCTACCCAAAGAATACTAATACTCCTGATTGTACCCCATCGCTGAACGAGACTAATTAATAAGATGGCCCAGGAAGAACGGAGCATGCAGGATGATGCCATTGGCATGAGGATTCTTATTGTAGTTATGTAGACCCCTATAAAAGTACATACAGGGAGGAATAATCTTTGTGTCATAGGGGCCTGGCTGTTCTACTGAAACTTAATTTGATTTTAGATTTTGTAGTAGCACTTTACCATTATAAAAGCAGTTGAAGTAGAATTTACAAAAACAGCATGATCTTGTTTATGAAAATAGCCTTGAGCAACAAAGACAGTGCTCGCCTTCTCAAAGGCTCGAAAAATATCGTAATTCGCGCCACTATGGCAAGGAGAGCATAATATAGATCAGAATGTGCTTAAACGTATCATCAATATTATTTATTGTAGTAGTACTATAATGTTAATAAGCCGTAGTCCTTTTAGGTAATTCTGTGTGGGTGGGGGCCGTGGGGGGCCATCCAGTCCAGCTGCCACCGGGGGTGTGGATCCTTTTTTTTTTTTTTTGTGGATGGGATATCATCAAAATGACTTCTCCCGCTCTGGGCGGAGCGGGAGGGCGTGTCAGACTTTTACTGACTAAAACCCACCCGTGTTCCTTCTGTTGCCCTGTGCCGGGGCCACGGTAACTCTTTCGAACATCCCGCAAGGGTGTGGATCCTTGACCCTTGATTTCAATCATATTAACTAATGGCTTGTAAAGCATTATATCGTAGTCATTGCTGCTACTTAATTGCTTCTTTTAACAAAACTTTTCATTTTAGACTAAAATTAATACAACTTTTCTAAAAGGTTAGTACCACTTTTATTTTATTTCGTGAAACGGGGAGGAGGCCATAACAATCTCTCACAACGAGCATAGACAACTTAGTTGACATGGCGGAATAATCAGCTGTTAATTGCAATGCTAACGATTAAGTGGAATAATTCTCGAAGGTAATAATTAGTTTAGTATTTTAACAAGTTTTAACTCATTCTAGTTTCCAACGATGCAACCCTTACGTATTTTTGTTAGAGTAATTTAAAATATATTAGAAGAAAAAAGGAATGGCGCGATGTCCCTTGTCATCTGTCAGCTTCATTCATTCATCCATTGTGCAGAAAAAATGTGACTTGTTCGCTTTGTAATTTTGTTTTTATGTAATAAGTGCTAGTTGAATATATAGATCCACCCGTTATTACATCCCAATACATTAACGTAAGTGTTAATTACCGTATTGCATAATAAGAACAGTCGTAGTAACAACAGGGCCAGGTTTACTGTGCCCCAAGATTATTCCCTCTACAAAGAGCTTGGTGCGGCGTCGGCGAATGAAATACTTATTTTTCTTGCGCAGTGAGTTGTTGAGTGTGTCGATTGATGAAGAAATAGGGGTGTTTATAAAGTAGTGAAGTGTGAAAGGAAGAAAGGATGTCGGGCCGGGTAAGGAAGCAGTCGGACTGTCCTGTGGGCAAGCAGGGCCCGATGCGGGCGACGCTGCCGGTCTCGTCTGTCATGAAGAGCGGCGGCCTCAAAAAGAACGCCAGCAATAGCCCGACGCTGTCGCCCACCAATGCGTGGCGCCGGATATCACCAGATCACGCCCTGTCTGGACAGCGAAGCCCTGGAGCTGTTAACTACAAAGGTAAGATCTACAGATTACATAACTAATTAATTATTTTTCATGTAAAAGTCAGGCACTAAAGCAATCTATGTAAAAAAAGCAGTTATCGCTAGAAACCAGCCAAAGTAACAAAAAAGTAAATAATGAAAACATAAATGCTAATGTTGTAAATTAAACACATGATTAACAATGTTTATATGATTTGTATACCTGTGATAACAAGTAATCTGTAACATTACATGCGAGGTTGGTTGCTATGTAGATAATTCTGATTCAAGGACTAATGGCAAGGGTTCTGTAATGGTAGTCTGAAAGTTCTGAAACTATCAATTATAATTATCTCATTTAACATAGAGTACCACTATTCATAAATATCTTATAAAGTTATATGGCAACAGGAATGATTAGGGAAAATTCTAGATAATTTTCCTTGCATTGATTTAAATCTGCTCAATAGAACAACATTAAAAATACTAAATAAAATCATCCTTCTCATTCCCTTATTTGTTTGGTTTAACTGCAGCTTACATGTCTGTATTAGAATTTGTCTCAACCCCTTCATTCCTAGCCTTTCTTATAATTTAACCCATTCTAATCACCAGGTAAAAATAAATAAGTAATTGTAATTATTTAGCAACATCCTCCTGACATTATTCCAGATTTTTTGGGGTAGCCGCAGCACATCTACCATACATCTATTAGCCACATCTCAGTCTTCAACCCCTTTCTACATAGATATATCATCCTTCACACAATCCATCCATTGTTAATAATTGTATAAATAATAAGAAAAAGACGATGTAAAAAAAAAACTGTAATGAACATTAAATTGATGTATTTTCTAGGCAAGGGCAGGTTCGGTGCCAGTGTCATCAGGCGCACGGCATCACTTGACACATTATATCACAAAGGACAGTGGTCTAGGGACTACTATCTACATGCTGGCCAGTTGCAAGTTGATAAGTCTACACAAGTATGTTGCTATTTGTATATTGAAATTATCAACATAATTATGATTACGAAATTCCTATTTTTACATAGTAGTTGTAATTGGAAACAATATCCTTTATTTATTAAGTTTGAAGACCACAATCAATTATTAATTTCATTTCATTTCATTTGTGCAGCTATTGTTTAACATGTTAACCGCCAGACAATAGACACAATATAAAATTTATTATCTGCTGTCACTGTGTGACTGCAGTGGCAGTCAACTTGTTAAATAAAAACAATTATCATATAAACATTTAAAATAAGTAGCAACATATTATAAGTAAAACATATTTTTAGTTTAGTGTAGCAGTATTAATTATTGAAACCTTTTTGGACAGACTGATGATGGTGGTGGAGCATCAGGACGCTCCTCCCGGAGTTCTGAAGATGACAAGCTTGACCGTTTCTTGCGCAGTCGCCTTCAAAGACCACACAAACCATCTGCTTCTGGGGACTACTCAAGCCATTCTATGAATACCACTCTTTGTGAGTATTGGTTTAACAATATATTTTTTTAATTAATATAAGTTAAACATTTTTTTTAATGTTGTTTATGTAGAGAAATACTAGAAAGCAGATGAAATAATTAACAAATGATGCAGGATTTTAAATTTTCATAAGCAAGTTACAAGTAGTTAGACTAAAGTATGTAAATTAAACTCCAGGGTCCCGTTTCGGAGGCAGCAGTGTCCCGCTGAGAGCAGCGCGGTCATCAGTGGAAGGTCTCAATCAGGAAATAGAGAGACTTGTGCTGTATCCAGCTAGTGGTACACAAACTCCACATCTAGACCGGCTAAGGGATAAAGTATGCTCGACTATTTATCTCATGTTTTATTTTTCTACTTATAGAAAAATTTGCTGCGCCCTGCGATTTCTACTGCATAAGTCTCGATCCCGTGGGAATATCATGATAGAAAGTATCCTATGTCCTAACCCAGGCTATGGTCTAACCATGTGCCAAAATTCATCCAAATGCATTCAGCTGTTTTAGCTTGAAAATGTAATATACAAACAAACTCACTTTCGCATTTATAATATTAGTTACGATGTTCATGGGTGTATGAAATAAAAGAATAAACTTTAATTTTCTGTAAATGCTGTTGGTAACAATTTATGGTGAATAAATAATTATTTCAAATATTCAACCTATTTTTGTAAATTCCAAATAAAACAATAGTTTTCCCCTTTATATTTTAACTATGCTTCTTGTGTAATGAATGATATAAAATATAAGTTGTACAGACGCCAGCAGGTCAAGCTACCCGAAACTGTCAAATTTTCCCAATCAACCTTGAACCTAATGCTTTAGTGGTAAAGTTGAAATCTATTAAAGAAATTTGACAGATTGTAGTAGCTTGATGTGCTGCCGTCCATACATTAAAGTAGGAATTGCAACATTTTGACCTATTTCGCCCTTGGCTCAGCTATGTAACCCATGAATGTTTGAACATCCTCATCTCTACTATAAATAGTTTCCAAATCTGCTAATTAAAAACATACACGTATTTGTGTGCTAATGAGTATTATTTGCGATTCTATTTGTGATTCGTGAGAGAACATTTGGTACTAAACATTTGTTGATGCAATGCCTACTAAATATAAAGGGTGTAACACATACAGGTAGATAACATGGTAATAATTTTTTCTCCACCTATTTCATGCAGATATCTTCAAGATGTTTGTAAAACAGAGTATAGTGGATAAGACTGCTAAACCTATTCTATTTTACTATATTTACAGGTTACACCAGAAGGACATCGCGCGCCCCTGGCAGAGCTTCTCCGGCGTTCAGTCAACACACAGACACCGCACGATCTGTGTCACACTGCTCATTCATCAGGTAGTATACCAATACTGAGTAGTTCGATACACTGTCTTAAAAATAAAATATTAATTTAACAAAACAATTTTTTGAGAGTATTTCAAATAGTAATAATTCTGAATGTTGTGGTTCTGTTTTGGCCCTGAGTGCAATGAAAATGTTTACTAATTATTCTATTTACTAATACAGGTTACTTACTATCTTTATTCTTTTTTTCTAAACCAGCTCAAGTTCTCTATTTATTATTTAGTGGGATTACAATTTTTTGCACATAACATAGAAGTTATGATTATACTACTCAATCTTCTGTTTGAAATAATGTTTGTGGTTATATATGAATGTACCTAAACAATACATTGTGGGCCTAGATCCACCGTCCCGGGGGTCTCTCTCAAGCGGTGGGTCCGCAGAGCTACTGGCCGCAGGTCTATAACTAACTATAGCTTTTAGACAACCCCTTGCAATTAATAGTTGATTTGCACTAAACAACAGAATGGTTTGATAGTCCTCAAGCATGTTTTTTCAAGTAATATTCTTTGCTTATTTGCTTATAGGAATTATTCAGTTTTGTAAAAGATACATTAGTAGTAGACTGAATAAATTTGAAAGTAGTAATTACGATTTTCATGAATTTGCTTTTCAGAATGTTGAATAATTAGTTCCAATGACATTGGTGGTCTCTGTTTCATAACTGTTGTATATTTCAGGCGGCAGTGTCTGCTCGTCCCCGGATCTTGACGGGTCTAAACTGGGCACATCGCCGCAAATAAATCGCTTCTTAGCTCGTGAACCTCCCGATGGATGTGAAAAGGTAAATATGATTTTGGTATAATTATTAGAAACACCATCAATATAATGTCTTTATTTATATTGTGGCAAAGCATTATTGCTTCAGAACTCATTTTCTCTGACAGTTCACAGGGAATTTTCCTGAAGGTCACTTTTTTTAATACTCATGGAGTCTAACCTTCATGTCACAGGTGAACCTGAAAGCGGGCGAAGGAGCATTCTCAGAATCAGTGTCTGTAATGAAGCCGACGATACCGGGCTTCACGCTGCGGCCGTCACTGGGCTCGGCGTTCCAGCCGCTGCAACCCGCGCCGCCGCCGTCCCCGCCCGCTTCCAGCTCGCACTGATCGCACCACTCCACTGACTAGAGGGTTCCTCATCCACCAAACTCGACATTTTATTAACATTGCGTTCAACTAACCCTCTTCTTAAACGTCCTTTGCTCGTTGAAGTTGAAAGTTACGAACAATTTTCAATTTCACATTACTTTGATCCAGCTATTGTATTTTGTGACATACAAATCAATCTCTTATGAGACAGTATGTTGAAGTAGAGGAGCTAGTGATTTATTTGTACAATAACAAAATAATATAGTTTCCCATAGCACTGCATAAATGCTATAACCAATGATTTTACTACAGAAAATAAAACATGTTAGTGGCATCCAAAGTTTTATCACCTATACATAATACACGTCTCTAATTAATCTGTTGTGACAATAATAAACATTCTTTAAATTTATTGTGACGAAATAACGATGTCCTTTGATACACGTAGTATTGAATGTTTGTCAATTTCCATCAAATTTCGTGTGAGAGTAAGAAATAGGAATGTCCCAATGTATTTGATCCGTTTTAGATTTGCAATTACTTTGCACAAATTACTACTTTGACAAACAGAGCAACCAAAGCAATTTAATCACAGCATTAGATTCACTAACGAAGCCAAACAGATGGCAAAAATATTTCATAAATACGAGTACCTATATTATGTGTTAGTTTGCCCTGATATTATTTTAATGATTACATTAGGTAATGACGGAGCTATTTTTCTAAAATGTTTATTTAGGTATTTTAGCACTCACTGCTCCAGCTTATTTTGTTTACATGACTGGATATATATTTGATCTCATTTTATGTATTATTTTAAAATATGTACATAACACTACATGTTGCAAGCATAGAATTTTAAAGTGTTATAGTATGATAAGTCATTTTTTATTTTCAACATACATAAGTTTTTGTTAATTTAATCATTGAAAATAAATTACTTCGGACCAAATTTCTGAAAGAGCCAGATCGTCTTATTTGTGGTAATGGATATATCGGTTGCTAGAACGATTTTCTAATGCAAAAGAGCTTTAACTTGTGGGATTTGATAAAGAAAATGTAAGTAATAAAATAGACTGAATTTTTAAACTTTACTCATACTTTGATACAGGTAACTTGACTTTATTTGTTATGTAGTGTAGTGTACTATAAAGTGCCTATTATGGACATGCTTACTTGTTTGTTTACTCTCCAATTAATAACTTTGTAACTCAGAAATACAGTCAGCCCCAAAAAGATGAATACACAGACACGGAACTATTTTGTCAACAACTTTGTTTAGGACATTGTATCCACCGTATTGGTACCAAACATTGTCACGTCACGTCGTCATAGTATTATCACTGTGTACTACATTGTTTTGGTCATAGGGTGTATAGAATTTTGGGACCCAATGTTTACTTTGTTTTGGTAAAATAAATTGTATATTGTTATGTTTTGAACCTAGACGGCGGATACAATATTATGGAACAATGGTTGTAGACAATAAATTGGTTCCTTGTCTGTGTATACATCTTTTTGGGGCTGGTTGTACCTTATTGTGTTCCTGAAATTCGATCTTTGATATGTTTCGTCAGTATTTGTATCAAGTACATGAGGCATTTGTTCGTGTAACGTTCATTTAGGGAAGTTTGGACCGCACTCGTTGGATTTCTCATTTTGGCCAAAATGCATTTTTATCATCGAGACTGATAATGTAGTATGTTGACAACTTAGTTATTTCGAAGGGTCGCCGTTATCGAAATCGATAAGGAGGACTATACACATAAACATACCTAGTTAGATCTGCTTTCGGACATACGCAATTATTTTTTAACCTTTTCTAAAATTCGACGGCATAATATATATTTTGGATGGCTCACCTTTGGAAATATATAGTATTTTAAATCTTATCATTGCTCAAACAAAAATTTTAATAAGAGCCACACGCCGAATTTGAAAATGTAACTTAGTAATTATAATATTTCCAGTTTCTGATGTAAATTAGTACCTACCTACTGATTATATTGGTTATTCAATAAACAAATGTGATAAATGTAAGAGAAACGGTCGAATCTGAATATTGATCGTGACTTGACAACTTTCGATACTGGCGCGTACGAGTGCTACTGTAATCATGTTTTAACATGCTGCACAAAATTAACAGTATCCATAAGTTGTGAAGAATTATCGAAGGTGCTGCGTAGTGACTATAAGTGTACAGACTAACCGACTTGTGACAGGAGCAGGGTGTTTGGGATGCGATTATATTGTGTAAGCAATCGCACTTGACGACAGAAATCATTTTCGAATTGACTGCGAATGTGACAAACAAAACCAGTTTCTACGCTATGAAGAAAAACGTTTTGGAAATGTACAAAAAGTATTATCATCATTCATTTTAACACATAACGATTGTGTGTACGTTTAAGGATTATAATATGTTGTATAAAATGCCACTACAGTCGTTTTTAATAGTGAATAAATATATGTATTGTGCAAAAACATGAACATGGAAGAAGAGCCGAGCCAATATTTAAAATCTGGATTTCTGTGCAAAATGTTTCTGAAATAAGTGCAATATATAGCTGTAACTCGATTAAATATACAAGCAAACAATTTACGATATACATTTTGACGGTTAATGTTTATTTAATTTCTTATAATTCTCTTCATGCCTTCATTGACCCACACTTTCAGTTGCTCGATCGTTGTTGTGGAAACACATTTTCTCTAAAGTAAGCTTTATGATTATGTTCGCATTGCTTCCTAACAGCTTCCATGTCGCTTCTAGACTCCCCCACACTTGGAATCCAAAACAATATTATGTTTTACTAATAATAGACTTATGTCACAGGTCCAGGTTGTAATTTAGGATTTATATAAGCCTCTCCCGATGTCGTTACCTAATTTAAGGTTTAGTAAGTTTTAGTAAAGGACCCGAAAAATTATTAGCTGTTAATAAATGTGTGCTATAAAACGGTCCCCTTACTGTTTAATTTAAAGTAACCACTGGGATGTGGACAGAGGTTCCTAAATAAAGATGTTTGTATTGCCACCATTATTATTTAGACTGCTGGTTTGAGCACAGTATTCCGAAGGACATCTTTATTTAAGGACTTGAAATGTTTTTAAAGTACATAAAGATATTTTTATATGTTCAGGGTAGGAGAAGGGTGTGTACCATAAAAGTAACTCGGCTAGGACCTTAGATTTGATAGTTCTTTTATAGATGGTTAATATTATTTTAAAGTTTGCTTTTAGATGAACGATAAGTTTGTAATTTTTATTAATACAATATTAGATTAAATACTAACATTTAAACTAAACCAAAAGTGCCCGTTGAGATAAGTTTATAATTCAAGCAAGCCTTTTGTTCGGCATTTTGTTAAAAAAAATAATGTTTAGGCAACAAAATTAGAAATTAAGAAAAATTATCGAAGGATTGTTGAGTTTTAAGTTAAGTATCTAAAATTGTTGAGGTTTATTGATAAAAAATTTCTTTAGTTTTTTTACAAATAATGTTCAACAAAGGGCTTGTTTAGTTAGAGGCATTAATTAACATCAATATTAATAGTATCTACATTTAAGTAATAATAAGAATGGTTTTATTATAGTTTTGTTTCAGAGAAGAAATTCTAATTACTATTTTTGTTTCCAATATTTTATCACTTTTATCTGTTTTCACTGTAATGTATCTTGCTGTATTGCAGACATATCCAATATACAGACTGATTTAAACTATCGTTTTTTATTTTTATTCCTTCGATATGAATTGACGTTTTGTTCTCAGATTGTGAGATAAAGGTCAAGGCTGTAAAAAACAATTTCTGTCTTCATCAGGTCCTCAATGTAATATTTTCATATTTCATCACCATGATGATGTTATCCCGTTTGATCTTTCATCGTCGTCAATAGGGTAGCAAAATTAGAACATTGTCGGAGTAAACCACAGACATGGTTGATTATTTCAAAATTTTCCATGACAAATGGCAAATGATTTGAAAATCATCCTCATCTTATGGGCTATCCAACGAGCTATCAACATTTCAAAAAATATTTTGATGTGCCCGTCAAATTGTTGTTTGACAAAGATGGAAAATTACAATTAACGAAAACATTAAACTAACGACAAACTAGCGTTCTGTAGTTTCTGCCTACTCCCATGGGAAGGCGTGAGTTTTATGTATGTATTTAACTAACAAATTGTTTAGTCTTAAACAAGTCGCTTCGGTTCGTAGTTCGTACGAACCTCTGCACTCGATATCGTAGCTGATATCGCCCCTAATTCTTAGTGATAGTTCGTTTTGTTAAATGGACCGATTGAAGCAAAAATGATCCAACCCACAACCCGGACATTGTGGGTTGGATCATTTTTGCTTAAATCGGTCCAAATATGCCTCGTCACTTCTGCTGTTTCTCTCCTTGAGGAGTAGTCTTCGAGGAGAGAACTTTCGGCGGGCTCGCTGAGTCGGGTTGACCGGACAAAGAGCGGAGGCATGTTTAATGCCGCCTCCGGGGGATTGGCTTAAGCCGCCAGTTAAGATCATGAGATACAAATATATTTTTAGCCGAGTTTTAAAAGGAGGTTATCAATTCGTTTGTATTATACAGAGTGAATGTTTCAAATCGGCATCCATGGCCAAATCCGAAACTATAGGTAATAGCGAAAATTACTTGAAAGAAGTCTCGGGGCCAGATAACTAAAACTGCATCATAAGGGCGTTTGCGCACTTATCCGTAGGTATCCGGTTAGTATTATCTTAAATATATAATCACTAACTATTTAAATAAATATACAAAAACAAAAGGACGTACTCGTCCGCATCGCTGTCATCCGGAAACGTGCCCAGAAGACTTGACTTCTTTTAACGAACCGTATACGCATGCATGAGTTCACAAACGTCCATACAATTACTAGGATGGCCAAACCCAATCAGACACGAACACGAATCGAATACGGATAAGTACTCAAATGCCCTTAGATTTTTGAGAAAATAGTTTCTCTTAACTAGGAAAATTGTTGATTTTGAAAGAAAAACTTCCTGTATTACGGTTCAAAAAGCTACTAAAAACACAATTAATACATACAAATACGTGAAGAGAGGAAAAGAAAAAAAACTGCATTATATATAAGATGATGGACTGCCTCGTTGGTCTAGTGGTCGCAAGCGCTACTGCTGAGCGAGGTCCTGGGTTCGATTCCCAGGTCGGGCAGTGTTATTGAGTTTTTCTATCTGGAATTTCTCAGTAGCAGCCCGGAGTCTGGATTTGTGCCCGGTTGATGGCAATAAGCTCGCCCCCTATTACATGGGACTTAAACATAACTGGCGAAATGTGGGTGTATTATATAGGTACACCTCTGCCTAACCCTTCGGGGAAACAAGGCGTGATGTTATGTTATATAAGATGATGGTGACTGTCTGGTGGACCAGTGCCGGACTTGTACATCACAGCTTCTTACCGAATGGCACAACACTGACGGCAGATGTCTATTGCCAAGAATTGCAAACAATGATGGAGAAGCTCGCAATTCAAGAACCAATACTGGTCAATCGCTCTTCCCCCTTGCTTCTCCACGACAACGCGCGAGCTCACACTTCATGACAGACAATCGCAAAGCTACAAGAGTTACAGCTGGAAGCTCTCCGTCACCCACCATACTCACCGGACCTTGCCCCAAGAGATTTCTACTTTGTTCAAAATTTAGAGAATTTTTTAAGTGGGAAAAAATTCAACACTCGAGAGGCAGTACGAAACGCTTTCACCGATTTCATCGCCTCCGGTCCGGCAGACTTCTGCAGTAAAGGGATAAACAAACTGCCATCAAAATGGCAAAATTATATAGATAATTTGGGCCAGTACTTCGATTAGCTGAAATAAAAAAATTACCAAAATTTTTATATTTTAAAATTTTCATACAAATCTCCATTTCATAGGTAAAGACCTAATATATTTTCTGTATTCTGTTAATATGCACACTTACTCAGCTTTCCGCTATGCATATGCTTGCTCAAAAATGCTCTGGGCTCAGTGATAGTAAGGGAGCCCCCGCTACCATAAGCAAATGGCGGTGAGCAATATGAGTGGTGCATTACTATCAAAAGTTGCATGTTTATGGTTTTCAACAAAATTATAAACATGGTTTTGAAACATATACAGTAATAACTAGGTTTATGGTTACTATATGTAGGTACACCTCTGTCTAACCCTTCGGTAATACAGGCATGATGTTATATAACTATGATTGTTAGAGAAGGCATATCAAAATCATGGGTGGTTAATTAAAAATAAAATGCAAGGATACTAAATCTGAAATTGTATTAAAATTCAGTCTTAGCATATAAGATTGTATAAAACCTCATAATGGATTAATAATTATAGATAAATTTTACTAGTACTGCAAACTTCGCTTTGTTTGTATATCATCCAATAATATTCTTAGTTCCTCATCCTCAAATCTTCCTTCTAGAGATGGTATTAGAGCCTTGGCTTCCTCAGGTGTCTCTGGACAAAGGTTTGCTAAGCTTGCCACTTCGAATTTATGTAGTTTTTTAGATTGAAGAAGACTGAAACAAATAATAAATTAAGAAATCAATTGAGATTATTTGGGATAAAGGCAGGAGAATGATGATGATGATTCTTCTTCTCATAATGCAATAACATGAAATTCAAAACTTTTTTTCCAAATACTTACTTTCTAACAGCAGCTATAGTTTCTTTGTTTTTAAACTTTTTGAACATGTTGGTGTAAGTGAGGGTCTTCATGAAAACCTCTGAGAATTCTTGTTCCTCCTCTGCGGATTCATTCTGTGCCTTCCTATGTTCCAACAACATGTCAACTTCAGATATCAACAAAGTTTCGGCATTTTCAAACTCTGGAATACAGTTTAAGTATTTTATTATAATAATATCCCTTCATTATGCATTTCCCATATTTATATCATTTTTAAATTCTAATAACAGCTTAAGTATTAATTACAAGTTTTGGTATGACCATATTTACAAGGTTTTTTAAGTGGCTGTTATTAACACAGCTTGCTCAACATCAGGTTGTGAATAACTTAAAGGCTTTACCTTTGGGAAACTGTAAATCTGCTGCATCTTCCTCTACAACGTCTTGTATAGGTCCAGCCATTACGGAATATTATGGGAGCCTATATAACTTGATCAGATGGAACTGAAAAATTGAGTATTATTTTATGGACTTAACACTCTAACCTCATGTAAATTATTTATACATGCAAGTAGATGAAAGTAAAATCTACAGCTATTACTACTCCAGTGAAGATTTCGTGAATTTCACTGATAAACCTTGTAAACGCCGCTTGTTGCATTAAATTCGCTTCCGTTCCTTGAATGCTTTATATTATACACTTTAAAGCAATATAAATAGGTACATAAAAAGTACTCAGTACTAGGATTTTCGGTTTTGACAAATTTTGTTGACATCGACAGTTGGTTTTGGTTGCCTGAAGATTGACGTTGACGCTTACGTTCGACGGCTGCATTAAATTTTTTCATACGACTCTATAAAATAGTACTCTGTGACTCGAGTTTGAGTCTTCGGAATTACAAGTTTAGTCAGCTCAGTCAGCTAGACTCTAGTCTAGCTGACTAGACTGTTAGCTGTACACGATACCGGGGAAAAATCAAAAGAACTCGCATTGTATATAATTTCCGTACAGTGAGAGGTCAGTTTATACTGGAAATGTATAGCTTGATATGTAGCCGTGTGTTCGCGCAAGAGTCCAGTCGCGGAAATGTCTTTTCGCACAAGTGTCCCTTCACGCAAAAGTCAGTTTGCGAAAGTGTCTGTTCGCGCAAGTGGGTTCGCGCAAGTGGGTTCGCGCAAGTAGGTTCGCGCAAGTGGGTTCGCGCAAGTGTCTTTCGCGGAAATGTCGTTCGCGTAAGTGTTCCAGATCCGTTATGATTTAGGAATAATATGTACATGTTATAATTTTGTGCTTATTTATACATTTTTGATAAATCTGTATTTTATTGTGAGATCGTCCAGAATGTTTGTGTAAATGGCAACCCTGCAGACAGACGTGAAAATTATAATGTAATTTGGTTAATTTTTTTTAAATTTTTACCCGGTATAAGTTAAAATTGGGTAGGTAAAAATGGGTATTTACCCAAAGTTCGGGTTTTTATCGGGTAGTAACCCATCTCTAGCCGTGAATCGTCATAGTTGACGTCATGACATGCGCCATCTTGCGATAACGCTGTGAGCGCTTCTCACTGTGAGCACTGTCAAAAATGACAATTGTGCTGTTTTGTTTTAATTCGCAACATACATACATACATACATAAACTCACGCCTTCTTCCCATGGGGGTAGGCAGAAACTACAGAACGCCACCTGCTACGATCCTTACATACTCCTTTTGCCTCGTTTACATTCATACATCAGGTCATACACGCACGCCGCACCGGTTGCGAGTACTACGCACCTGACCTTTCTGAAGAACATTACCAATAAGATCATTATATGTCTTCCTAGGGCGTCCCCTTCCGGCGTTTCCACTCACATCTGCCGTGTAAATACCTTTTGTTAGTCGACTTTCATATTTCCTCTCAACATGACCAAACCATCTAAGCATACTCTTTTCAATTTTTGTCACTACATCTTCTTTTAAACCGCACCATTGCCTTATCACATCATTTTTCAGTCTATCATTTATAGTCACACCACACATGCTTCGCAAGGAACGCATTTTCACAGCATTTATTCTACTTTCATGCTTCTTTTGCCATACCCAACATTCACTTCCATACATAAGCGAGGCACCAGCAAACCATTGTGAACAGCCAGTCGGGCCTTTTTGGACATTAACTGGTTGGTCACAACTGCATGTATAGCACCATTCACTTTATTTCCCGCATTTACTCTCCTTTCCACATCTTCATCTATCTTTCCATCCCTTGTAAACAGACTCCCCAAATATACAAACTCACTTACTTGCTCCACACTTTTATCATTTATTTTCACATCACACATCGATACGTCCTCTTCTCTTTCAAACACCATGATCTTCATCTTATTCACATTTATATTCATCCCTTTCATCTTGTATGCTTCATCCATGACAGTCACCATGTCTTGCAACTGTTCTGCTGACGATGCAAGTAGAACTTGATCATCTGCGTAGAGAAGGCATTTGACAAGCAAATCATTCATCCTCAATCCGCACTCACCCACCCTCTTTCAAATTTGTCAGACAACTATCCATGTACAAGTTGAACAGCCATGGTGACGCTACACAACCCTGTCTAACACCCCTCTAGAACCAGTCCCTGTATGCCCCATTTATCCTAACACAAGCACTGGAATCCTTGTATAAAGATTTCAGTGCCCGTACCAAGCGCCAGTCCACACCGTACACCGACAGTGTAGACCACAGTTCCTCCCTCCACACACTGTCATAGGCTTTCTCCAAGTCAACGAAAGCACAGTAGACTTTCTTGTGCTTTGCCAGATGTTTTTTGGCTATGCACCTTAGGGAGAAGATTTGATCCGTACAGCCCATTCTCTCTCTAAATCCTGCCTGCACATCCCATATTTTCTCCTCTGTCACTTTTATCACTCTATTTATTAAAACCTTTGCATACAGTTTGCCTGTTGGCAAACTGTATGCAAAGGTTTTAATAAATAAACTACCGCGGCAAAAAAACTACCGCGGCATTAGTCTTTTGAGTGCTGTTGCACTCAAAAGACTAATGCCGCGGTAGTTTTTACACTCCTGCTGAGAGCCTTTTCCCTTATATAGTGGTACGTTTACAGCCTTGCACCAATCATCCGGCACACGGCCATATATCCAACACATATTAAAGATCCGGCACAACAGACTTGCTACCACCCCGTCACCACCCTTCAGCATTTCAGCAGACACTCTGTCGTACCCGCAGCTTTCCCAACTTTCATCCCTTTCAGCGCTCTTACAATCTCATCTATTTCTATTTCATTCTCTTCATTTACATCTGAGCTTGGGTCTTCAAAACTGGCGTCTGCCCAATTACCCACTCCTTGCACACTATCCTGACAGCTATATAAACTTTCACAGTATCCCTTCCATCGTTCCAAGACCTTACATTCTTCGCTTAGTAAACATCCATCTTCTGCTCTTATAACATTCATACTCGATGTTCTTGTCACTCCGCGAGCCAATCTTACCTGTTTCCAGAACAGCTTAACATTGGTTCTGAAGTTTTCAGAGAACTTCCTGTTGTACTTTTCTTCCTGTTCATCCTTCTTCATTTTTACCATCTCTTTCACTTTCGTTTTCATTTCGGAGTAATTTTTCTTCACTCTTTCTAAGTCATCTGTCACATTCGTTACCTGATTCATCCTATTTTGGGCCTTATAGGCTAACAAATTGAGCCAGGCCTCTTTCTTCTTCCTCACTACCTCTTTTACTTCACCATCTACCCAAGAATCATTCGTTCTACTACCACATTTCCTCTGCGCCAAACCACATACTTTTGTGGCCTCTTGCACCATATTATTTCTCGCTATATCCCATACTTCTTCCAGACTGTAATCGTTCGCATCATCAAATATTTTATCCGTCTTCACTTTTACTTCCCTCTTATATTCCTCTTTTACTTTCAAATCTTGCAGTCTTTCTACTTTTATTCTCTCTAGAGCAGTCACAGGAATTCGAACTCGGTGACGCCAATGTCTGAACAAACCATCCACCCGACACATAACCAGATAATGATCAGTCCCTACATTAATACCCCGATATGCTCTAGTATCTGTCACTTTACTCTTTAATCTTTCATCCACAATCACAAAGTCGATCATACTTCTACTGTTTTGCCTTTCCCACGTAATAGGTAATAGGTAATACGGGCTGGTGTCCGCAACTCCACGTCAATGCGCGTATTTTGCGTGGCCTTTCCCACGTATACCTGTGAACCTTCCTATGATTAAACATAGTGTTCATAACAGACAAATTCTTTTCTATACATATCTCTAGTAAATTCATCCCATTCTCATTCACCCTATCAAGTAAGTAAGTCGCAACATATCTATTAAACTAACGTGGCATTTTCGAAATTGTGCTTCTGGCTGCAGTCGCCACCTAACCAAAGAAAAAGAAGTTTATGGTGTATACACAAAGAAATATTGCAATCCAACCATAAGCACAGAGCATACCATGAGTATTCAAGAGCACTGTGAGCGCGTTCACAAGCGTTCCGAATTGCTGAGAGTTCTCTGCTGTCATAATCATGATATCTAAATCGCAACGCAAATTATCGATGTGAGCGCTGTGAGCGATTACGGTGTAGTTCGGAATGAGCTTATACGGGGCGTAATTCGGAATTGTATATGACCCTTGATCGTGTATAGTCTGTACCATCATTGATAAAAGTAGACAAAACAAAACAAACGTGCGTGATCAAACGTCAAACTGACAAACACCAATCAAATCAAAAGTTCTTCAACAAAATCAAAACGCAACTCCTTCCCTGAGTTTAGTGTTTGTTTTACCCCGAGTTCTTTGAGTAAAGTTGAAGAGAATAGTAATAAATAAAATGTCTACGACTGAACCTAGTTTTAAACCCGAAGCCCCGGACCCCAAGCCGGAAACAACAACAAAAACCGATTCTTCTTATAAATTCACACCTAGAGGTACTAGTTATTATTTATAATACCACAGTTTAGAAAATAGCGGAAAAAAATATAACTACCTTATTTACTTATAATTTTAGAAACAAATAAAGTTCAGCAATATGAACTATCGAAGACGGTGTACTCACGCATCTCAACCCTACACACTCTAATAAGTGACTGGAAAAAAAACCGAGACAAGGGTTTTCGATTGGCAAGAGCTATAGATGCCTTAAATTTACCTCAGTATGATGAGGATTACTTTCCGAGCGAGCTGAAACCATTAATGGACAGCTTGGGGGAGATTGTGGATGCTTTGAATAATATTGTTGAGGGTAAATATTCTTGCACATCTTCTTTATTCATATCAGCCAATATGTTTTTTTTTTTTAACACAAGTGTTTTAATCTTCACTGCAGTCTTAGCATTTCAATGCCAATTTAAATTGTGTCAGCCAGAACTTTGCTATTAGTTAGCTAAATATTAGCTATGAGTTTGGCATCATCAATATTAGCATTCATTAATTCCTGATTTCCTGAAATATGCAGGGCACTCGGGACAAGATGTCAAGTGTTTCTTAGTTCCTAGATACCTCTGTATCTTGCAGGCATAACATTTACAGTGGATTTCGGGTATAACAACAATGAAGGGACCACTCTATTTTCGTCGTTATATTCGGAAGTCGTTACAGGCAAAGGTAAAGAGATACAGACACGTACACATGTGTAGTTTATATTCATTTATTATTGAAAATATTTGCACACATAGTTATTAACCGGTACATTTAAAAAAATGTGTAATATTAGTTTGCTTCAATTTATTTTTTTGTGCTAGTGTACGCTGTAGGGTGTATTCTATTTTCATTACTTCTTCAATATCTATAATATCCTTTCCATCACCAAATAAACAGTATCTTTTAAGCTTTGTTACAACACCTAACACATCCTTAGTTGTAGGAATCTCACCTTCCTTGCAATCTTCTTCTTCCTCCTCATTTTCCTCATCTTGCGTCGTATGTGATGGAACAACAGTTTCAACAATTTCACTATCGGACAAATCGCTAGTAGTGATAAGTTGACTGTCAATATCAACATATGTTGCCCAGTCCGCAACATTTGTTCCGCTTGATGATACTGTAGTCAGTTGTGCCAATGGTATGTCCAATTCATCATCGGAGTCGTCGTCAATTGTTGTGATAGCCGAAGATTTACGGAACCCAGCGTGTAGAAAACACTTTTTGATCGTATCTGGAGTCACCCGAGCCCATGCCGTAGTTACCATTTCAATGGCATCTAAAATATTAACGGAAAACGGGCCTGCCGAGTTTTCAATGTCGTTCATCATTTTCTGTACTAAAATCTTCCTATAATGACTTTTGAGGGTTTTAATTATCCCTTGATCAATCGGTTGAATCACTGATGTAGTGTTTGGTGGTAAAAATGCCAGTTTTATGTTGGTCAAATTCTCTATTTTAGGATGAGCTGGGCAATTGTCAATAAATAAAATGATCTTCTTTTTGTTATTTCTTAACTGGGAGTCCCATTTGCGTAGAACTTTTTCGAAAATCTCTGAAGTCATCCAGGCCTTTTTGTTTGCTTCGTAATCAACTGGCAAAGATTTAACATTTTTGAAACATCTGGGTTTTTTTGCCTTGCCTATGACCAATAATTTTCTTTTTTCCCCTGCCATACTTGATGCAACAAGCACGGTGATTCTATCTTTTGATAATTTTCCACCAACGCACTTTTCCCCTTTAAATTTCAAGGTTTTGTCAGGAGTTAACTTAAAAAACAAACCTGTCTCGTCAGCGTTCCATATTTGGCTATCAGTATAACCTTCAGTCAATTTTGGGAAAACTGTTTTTAGCCAGTTGTCACAGTCACTTTGCGATACACTAGCGGCTTCTCCACAAACTTTGCCTACTACAATATCGTGTCGTTGACGAAATCGGTATATCCAGCTTTCCGAACACTCAAAATCCATTTTTCCAAACAGTCTGCCAAATTGATTAGCCTTTTCTTGCAGCAGACGACCGCTCAAAGGTACGTTTTGGCTTCTTTGGGCTTTGAACCACATTAGAAGGGCATTTTCGATATCTTGATGCGTCGGTTTGCGGTTTTTCTTAATTTTTAAGGATTTGGATTCAAAGCATTCTAATATTTTATCACGGTTTTTCCACATCGTAGATACTGTTGAATGGGAAACTTTGTACTCTTTGCACAAATCAGCATTGTTTTCACCGTTTTTCAATTTTATTTTGAAATGATTTCCGCCTTTTCTTTAACAGTGAATGTGCGTCTAGCAGCCATACTTATTCAAAAGTTTACTAAACCCAGTTGCTACTCAGAATATCACTTTGTAACTGAACCATAAAAGCTCCGAAACGTACACGCTTCCCCTACCTACTTAGTTGATATCTATAAACAAAAGGTAAAGGTCTCCACACTTGCTGACCATCTGTGTGCAATGGATGTAAACAAAAGATAAGAAATGTTTGTGAAAGAAAAAAATCTTTGTGTCTTTGGCGGCCGACTCCGGTCGCAATATCTGCATGGGATTTCTAGGAATTTGTTACAAATGATTCATTAAAAACAGTCGCTACACCCGAACTCGGCGTTACATCCAAAGTCGCTATAGCCACATGAATTTTGTACTAAAGTATGCTTTAAATTCAAGGGACTTAGATTTAACGTCGCTATAGGTAAATGGTCGCTACAACCAAGGTCGTAATAAATGAAATCCACTGTACTATCATTTTAAACAACTTAAAAATAAAGGAGGATCAATTTGTTGGAATGTTTTTTTTTGAAACTACTGTTTCTGTCTTATACCCAACTTTTTCACCAAACACATCATTACAAATTGTTACAGAAATTAAAGTTTTGAACAATCAACTAATGGCACTAGCAAAATTGCAGCCCACTGATGAACCAGTGCTTGTAACATGGTCGGTCAGCAGAATATCAGAAGATGTAGACAAATTGTATAAAGAAACAAAGAAAGAATGTGAATTAGTGCAGAATGTAATAGGTATGTATTATTCATTATTTAAAAACTTCTATTAGAATGAAAGGCAACATAATATGATGTCAGCTACAAATGTAATAGAGAAAACAAAATAAATAAAAAGTTGATTTTACAATGACACTGACGGCGGGGGTTATTACGATGATGTTGTTAGGTGTTGTGTTTGTATGTAGTTTGTTGGTGTTAGTTATTGGGGTTGTAGCTGTTGTTGGATTGGTAATGTAGGTGGACTATTAATTTTCCTCTTATACATTTTTCTGTTTGCAAATATTCGTTGCGCAACTGAGATGGTGACAATAAATCATCTTAGTTGCGCGAGCAACTCATTCACAAACCGAACCGTTTGGTGAGTTGTACATACATGAATCTAAACACGAAAAACAAATTCTAATAGCAGGCTTTTTTTTGTGGATGGGAAATCATCAAATGACTTCTCCCGCTCTGGGTGGAGCGGAAGAGCGTGTCAGACTTTTACTGACTAAATCATCTTAGTTACGCGAGCCCGTTTGGTGAGTATGTACATACATGAATCTAAACACGAAAAACAAATTCTAATAGCAGGCTGTGCCCGCGATCGTATGTTCGTTTCACGAATGAATGTTCGTTGCGTAACAAAGGCCGCGCAATGAATGTTATACCTGCACCGATCGGTACCGACCCGCGCAGACTCGCCTGTACCGCAAACCTGTTTCTTTATGTAAGCACCCAAAGACCAAAGTCTGGGGTGCGCTCGCGGGATGTTCGAAAGAGTTACCGTGGCCCCGGCACAGGCAACTGAAGGAACACGGGTGGATTTAGTCAGCAAGCCCTCGCGCTCCGCCCTGAGCGGGAGAAGTCATTTGATGATTTTCCACCCAAAAAATAAAAAAATGGGTGCGCGCGATTGAACAAGTGTCTCCCGGGTCCCCAACTCATGGAAGTGGAAGGACCCGTGAGGTTTTAGTCGGTAGAAGTCCGACATAACTCAGTTCTCCCCAAAAGAGGGGTAGGTACCTATACAGAAGGATTTCCATACATTAAAAAAAAATTGTGGTCCAATGGCATACGATGTTCTTTACATGCAGTAGAACAAGTAAATCATGTAGGCTGTCAAATTCAAATTATTTTTTCACATAAACCCACATTACTGTGAAACGTCTAAAGCTAAGTGCACGGTTATCAGTGAAGCAATGCAGGGTTTATCAGTGAAGCTTATCAACCGGCGCAACTTATAAATTCGATTTATGGAAAGGTCTCTTCGTAACATAACTTTTTCGTCCTCTTGTTTTCGTGTCTATCAACTACTCTCTTCGACCGAAATGGAACAGCTCGCTGTCGTTGGCCTCGTTCAAATACTCAAAGGTGCGAGTGGTTATGCATGATGGGCATGTTGTTACAGAACTGTTACCTTATCGTATATTTATCCAAACGGTTAGATCAATACTTTACATACCTAATTATCGTCAATATTTTGTTTCAGAAAACATGGCACATTGTCGAGATGAACATATTCTAGGCGTTTACCTGGCTACGTGGAGGCCTGGCCCTTACGTTAGACCTGAATTGTATGCATATCTATTTTCGGAAGCTGGTTTAGCCCCTATGTAATAGTAATAATATCGAGCCTTTTCAGGAAGAACATCGTAAGCGACTATTTGCACTTTTTACAGGAAGGGGTTTTTTCTTTCCCAATTAACGATGTTTTTCAGTTACGATGATAATTTCTTACAATAATAAAGTCGTGTAAATTTAAAATAAAATTTAAGAGTAATCGCGACAAGATGTAAAACTGTCTAATTAAGAGGTTACGAAGAAAAATAGTTTTGTGATTTTTGGCGCTTACGATGTTTTTCCTGAAAAGGCTGGATATGTGGGCGTCCAAGCAAAAAGGGTCCAGTAGTGGAATATTGAGTTAAGACCAGATTCGGTATCTAGAATAGTCAATTGATAATAAGGATTAAAAAAGTATTTAAAAACTGACACATTTTTTTTAAATCAGACATTTGAAGTTGAAACACTGAAAAAACTTGATTTGAGAAAAAGCATTTTCTGGTACTTAGAAACATCATATAATGTCATTTACTATATGAACTTGTAGATAATTGAGCATTCATTAATATTCAATTAAATCGAGAAATGCAATTTTTTCACCCAACTTTACGAAACTGCGTATATCTGAAACTAAATGCCGAGAACTGGACCCTTTTTGCTTGGACGCTCACATTTATATTAAGTTCAATGTGAATAGGGTATAATGATAGCAATGCGCGTCTCTGGTGCGCAGAGTGCGGGGCAGCGGCAACACTGTCCTGGCGATGATCGCCAATGGACTGGATTGCCTTTATATCCGGCACTGCTGTAGCAGACATATTGTTTGCTTGTGAGTGTTCGTTTTTGTCTGTGCTTGTTATCCTGTCTGTTTGTAGTATGAGTCTAATGTTACTAGAAATAAACTGATTTTATTTATTTATTTCTAAGTATGCATGTAGTTTTATTTTCTTGGGATCAATTAGAGACAGTTAAATAAATTCTAGAAAAGCATTAGAATTCAAATTCAAGTCTGCTTGCTGCTCAAAAAAATCATTCATATTCTTTATTGTGGATCATAACTCCAACAATTTTCTACTACAGTTCAAACGTCCGTTACTGTCGCGGTCATAATGTGACGTAATTATCCACGATACTGCCTTGTTTACATATCTTTTTCCACACTTTTCGCACAAAGAATAATTTAGTTTATGATTTGAGGCTACCATTGTCGAAGACGATGCGTAAACGCGTTTCGAGTTTGCGTTCCGGCCCACCAAAACACGTAACATAAAATAATGAATTGTAAGATTATTAATGTATCATACATATGTGGCTAAATATTAATTTATGTAAAAAAAGAAATTTCTTTCTTGACTCCTCGAAAAAGTTTTGAATTAAGTACTTGCATATTCCCTATCTTTTTTATTAAGTTATGCTGTTAAATTGTTATGTTCTTTTCACACTGTAGGTAGGTAGATACCAGCAGGTATTTTCTGTAAAAGTCTCTCTGTGAAAACTTAGGTGAAGTGAGCTTGCGGGAGGATTAGCTGCTCCCGAATATATGAAATAAAACTAAATCTCGAAGTAATGATGTTTAATCAACCAGGAAAGCGAGGATTTATGATATAACAAGGGATTAAATAATAGCGCAACCCCGATGGAAAATCTCTGACATTCCTGTCAGAGAACCCGTAGTGATGTGACACTATCGTAGTGATGTCACTCCGATCATTCAGATGGACGATGTATAAATCGCTACACCACCCCTCTACGGAGAGAACAAACCAGGCTAAAATAACTAACATCATACAATTATTATTAATAATAATGAAACATAAAAAATAACCAAAGTTCTTAAATCTACATCATACAATTGTCACATTACCTAATAACAGTGAAACAAGAAATTAGTCAAAATTCTTAAATCTAACGCGCCTACCCGAGCGTGTGGTATAGGACTGCTTTACTGGTAAATGAACCTGTACTGACTGTTGTGGGATTGAAGGCTCGGGTGACTTATCTCTTACGGATTGTCGTGGAGGAAGATCAGCTGGGGCGGGCAATTGCATAGTGTGGGTCGTTTGCAGATCGGAATGATCAATGAAGGCCGGTTTGAGTCTGTCGACGCTTACAACAACTTTGCCCTTAACAATTAGGGTGAATGTTTTCCCGTCACACGAGCGCTCCAGGACTTGGTATGGACCTGCATAGGGTGGCTGCAACGCTCTTCGGACGGTATCGTCTCTAAGGTACCTATACATGAGTCGCAGTCGACAGACCTTTGAATATAAATGAAGCTGGTTCGCCATGTCGACTAGCTGGCAGTGGTCGTACCAGTGACATTTTGTGTCGCAGCTGTACCACGAAATCAAGTGGGTTTTCTAAACTTCCCGATGCTAAAGGTGGGACTAAAAATTCTCCAGGGAGCCTGAGAGGCTCTCCGTTAAGTAATTCTGCTACCGTGGCTTCGAGATCTTCTTTATACACCGAACGCATTCCTAGCAGAACCATCGGAAGAGACGTCACCCACGAATCGTTATGGCACATTAACGCCGCTTTAAGTTGCCGATGAACTCGCTCAATCATCCCGTTTGCACAGGGGTGATATGAGGTGGTTCTTATGCGCTTGGTACCGAATTGCTGCAGTAATCGGTGAAACAAATCAAACTCAAATTGAGAACCCTGATCTGTAGTAATAACCGACGGTAGGTACTCCGAAGCGAGATACCCATTCTTTGATAAAAGTCTCGGCTACCTCCACTGCAGTAATGGATCGCATGGGCCAAACCTCAGGCCATCTGTAGGTACACTCTGTCTATTGCAGTCAAACAATAACGGTATTCGTTACAGACGGGCAATGGACCCACGATGTCGATATGGACATGCGTGAAACGACCGGATGGTACATCATATAAATTACAAATATTAGAAAATAGCGCAGTAGGTACAGCGCGTAGCTATTAGCACAGTCCAGCAACATCTTTAGACTGTGCTAAAAGTTAATAAATAATTTAATTACATAAATCACGTGCCTTATTATTTTCTAAATCGAGACTATTGATCCGAAGATATCTGAATCCTCCGAGTACTTATTACCTAAATCGATCGAATCCTAGGACAGTTTATTTACCCTTTCAAATACATATTGAAAATGCGATTGTTCTAATAGCAGATGACCTCGGCATTACCATTTATTTACATATGGCTATTTGTCTTGAGATGCGATAGGGCAATGAGGCCGGTTGTCATGGCAACTTTTAACAAACAAACACCGATCGAATGGACGCTAAACACAATTTATCATACCTGCCGTTGATAACATTGTTACTATATAACTTATATTATTAAGGCTGAGATAGGTAGTACCTAATCTAATAATAACGATAAATGATTTTATACAGTTCTTGATTATAAAGACACAAGTACTAAAGTAGGTACCAAAAAGACATAAGTTATTAAAAATCATGACGCCAGGGCGTAGGAACAGTCGTGTCGGAAGATAGCATCAATACAGTGTGAGTCTTTATAATCTGCACATATCGAAATGAGGGAATCTATGCTTAATTTTATCGACGGAAAAAATGTTAAAAAAAATCTAAATATTTATTGATATTTTTTATGGATTTTTAAAAAAAATTGTTTGCTTTTGTGACCCCAGTGTATACAAAACTGTGTAACTTTTAAACTAAACGATTTATCACGATGAAACAAACTCCATAATGTTTGGAAGTAATTAGGTGTCGTCATAAAATAAAAATTATGGAAAAAAAATAGCCATAATCAAATATAAACATTTTTTTTTGGCAAAAATCTGATTTTTTTTCATTAATTTTTACAAAAATTGTAAAATTTCTCAATAACATGCCCCCATCACCTTCTTTTTTTATAACTTTAAGTTATTCTTCATTGTATTAGGAACCTAACGGTAAAAATTGCATGTTTTTAACTCAACCCCAACATTTTTTATCAAATGTCAAAGAAAGGCCCAACGCATAGCTACGCACATTGTTTAGCAGGTAGATAAACTTTTTTTTGTTAACTTTGTTGTGAATTCGCGCGGGTCGTTTCAAAGATGGCACTCCGAACGCGGAATCGTATTGTTCTCATAAGGGTGGTTTGTTTGGGATGATAATTAATGCAAAAGAGTTCAATTGAAACCCATTTATTATTAAATACAAAATTTAATGCATCAGGTTCTCAAAATGTCCACCTCGTTGTTGTAAACACAAAGCCGCGCGAATTAGAATTTGGTGTGTCGCTCTCCTTATCATTTCGGGATCATTGCGAATATCATTCGCACAGTTTATTATGCGGTCACGCAAATCGGCCTCACTGTTGATGGGGGTACTGTAGACGCGTTGCTTCATGGTCCCCCATAGGAAATAATCAAGGGGCGTCAAATCGGGTGAACGCGCAGGCCACCCTACAGGTCCTTGCCGGCCGATCCATTTGTCATGATAATTTTCGTTTAAAAATCTTCTTACATTTGTAGCGTAATGGGCAGGACATCCGTCCATCTGAAGAAACATCCTTTGACGCACAGCCAGTGGGACATCTTCCAATAACTGAGGCATATCATCTCTCAATAGACTTAAAAATCTTTCACCAGTCAACGTTCTCGGCAATATGACTGGTCCAATCAACATGTTATCGATAAGACCAGCCCAAACATTTATCGAAAATCTTACTTGGAAAGTAGATGACCGTTTCAGTTTCGGGTTTTCACCTGCGCGGCACCATCTGTGTAAATTTCGACAGTTAGTAATACCGTCTCTAGTGAATGTCGCTTCGTCCATCCATAGTATTTTTCTTGGAAAGTTTGGGTTTGCTCTGGTTTTTCTTTGAATCCATGTGGACATCACACACCTTGGACGCCAGTCTACGTCTTCATGTAGATGTTGCACCCTTTGATAGTGATAAGGATGCAATCCTTCTTTCTTTAAAATACGCCACACTGATTTTTGGGATATTCCGTGACGAAGAGCCAGTCGTCTAGTACTTATGGATGGATCAGCAAACAAATCACTTAATACTGCTTGTTCAGTAGCCGCATCAATAATTACTTGAGGTGGCTCGCGACGATCTCTACTTGATCCAAGTCCAGTGATCGACAACCTTCTGTGAACTTCCTGGAAGTTTCGGGCAGATGGCACTGGTTGCCTGTTAGGATACGCAGCTATGTAAGCCGCGCGCGCAGCTCTGGCACTTCCTTGTCCCACTCCATAATAAAAATGTATGTCGGCGATGTGTGCCGGGGAAAATTCACTTAAACGCGGCATCATGTAGCAGCGAACGAAAGTTATGAAAGTCCAGCGAACGAAAGTACCGAAACACATGTAGCAGCGGCGAATAATTCGGAGCGACTGCCAGTCTGACATCTGTCATAATTCAAGTTCCTTTGGCTGGCCCTACCTCCCCGACCTGCGCACATTCAAAAGAAAGTTTATCTACCTGCTAAACAATAGCTATGCGTTGGGCCTTTCTTTGACAGTTGATAAAAAATGTTGGGGTTGAGTTAAAAACATGCAATTTTTACCGTTAGGTTCCTAATACAATGAAGAATAACTTAAAGTTATAAAAAAAGAAGGTGATGGGGGCATGTTATTGAGAAATTTTACAATTTTTGTAAAAATTAATGAAAAAAAATCAGATTTTTGCCAAACAAAAATGTTTATTTTTAAATGTGGCTATTTTTTTTCCATAATTTTTATTTTATGACGACACCTAATTACTTCCAAACATTATAGAGTTTGTTTCATCGTGATAAATCGTTTAGTTTAAAAGTTACACAGTTTTGTATACACTGGGGTCACAAAAGCAAACAATTTTTTTTAAAAATCCATAAAAAATATAAATAAATATTTAGATTTTTTTTAACATTTTTTCCGTCGATAAAATTAAGCATAGATTCCCTCATTTCGATACATTGTGCACATTATAAAGACTCACACTGTATTATTGATAAATGATAAATGATTTTATTTCTGTAAGTAGGTTTATACAAACACTTTTACATGTCAAACATTTTTTTTTTAAACTAGATGCGGCCGGCGTCATAGTATAAAGAGAGGAAGTAGGTTATCTCCGGCACAATCCGCGATATAATTGCCTACTGTCTCAGGGTTGTCACTTTTAGTTAAATTTTAATTCAGTGCCAATAAATTGGCAAGGGTCGGGAAGTTGTATTTTTTACTTGTATTGTCTGGGTACCTAAACGATGATGAAACCTTTCACGATGAAAGAAAGAGCGACGGGCCAGCAGACGGGCGGCGCGGGGCGGTGATGAGCACGAGTAAACGGTAGGTGATTCGAACTTTGCTCTATTTATCTGATTCACAATTAGTCAATTACTTATTTTTTAAGTACGATTTTATAACTGTAAGTAGGTACTTAGTTACTATACCTACAATAGGTACTGAGAAATCGGCATGACTAAACATAAACGAAGCAATAGCGGCAAATCAATTGACAGATCAAAAGTACCTACCTAGTACATTCTAGTGGGAATGTAGGCCTACCTACTTCCTCTGTCTGATAGAAAACTATTACAACAAAAAATAAGTAAGTAGGTATCTCATCATCAAGTAAAAATGATATGCTAGAAAAAGTGACTTCTTTCCTGTTCAATAGGTAATTTGAACAGAGACAATTCTGGAATCGATGAATTATTAAGACACCCAAACACACAGCAATACGTTCTCCTGCGATTATCACACATTTTTCATTCATTTAGCGGTGCCGAAAAGCCGTGACACGCGAACCTCGTGCGATGTTAGCCCCGACTGGCGCACTGCGAAACGGGCCGAGATTTGTTTAAGTGTGCGTGCGGCGACGCATAGATACTTTGGCGCACACATACAAGCCGCGCGCGGTGCGTTTGTATGAAGATAACGTACTTCCTCTCTTTTTACTATGCCGGCGTTTCCTATCTGACTACTCTGAGAAGAAAGGCCGAAACAAACTCAGAGGTCACAGTCTCTTTTAAAGTCCAGACATAATCTTGGTCAGATCATGTGAAGACCATGTAGGTTGGTGTCTGAAATGGTCTTTTGAGGAAAGAACCACACAGATTGAGTGGACCTGTCCCGTCAGTGCAAGCATCTGTCAGTAATCGTACAGCTCAACATAAAAGTTAAGGAGCTCAACGGTTCGACGAACAATACCAAAGAAAGGACATTTGGGTATTTTTGGGATTATTAACTTGTAGACCTTCACTCTTTAAACTCTTCTGTTATTTATTATATAGCTTTTCTCAAACATGTTTGGAAATTCGAGCATTATTTTGGTACGTACAGGCGGAGACTGACTTGTAACGTACCTACGTTTGTAATATTATATTGTATCATACGAGGCGAGCTTGGTTACAAAACGGTGATACAGAAGACGCGGCGAACGCTCGCTCCGAGGCGGCTCAAGCGCGCTTCATTTCTTGTTACAAAACGACGATACACTAAACGTGGCGAATGCTCGCTTCGAGCACTTGACCCATAAAATCGGCTTTTCTTTGTATTTGTCAATAAATAAAAGTGATTTTTCATTGTCCCATTGCATTTTTACTTTGGAATAGGATATTTTTATTTTGAAAAAGAGAGTAAAACGAGATACGTTGTGCTTGCGGCGACACGTCAACTTGCACCGACTTGTTTGTACATACCCGCACTTCTTTCGCCGCACTGACTAGGTACTGTAATGCCTTTCTTTGAAAGGAATTCACGAAAAAGCCGACAATCGAGTGGAGGATCCGGCGCTCGCATCGAGTGGTTCGGCTCGCTGCACTGACTATTGTAACGCGTTACAAAAACTCGATACATTACAAACAAATGTTACAAGTCAGTCTCCACCTTACCTACTCGTCAAATAGATGCAAGCAGCGGCCGGCAGTGTTAGTATGAAAATCCATTTAGCTGTCTGTCGTGTATAGCGGCCGATTAAGTTACGAGTTTTTACAGTAAATGAAAACTCGTAACTGTCGTGTACTTATTTAAAAATGCAACGAACTTTTTCCTTCGACACATGGCAACCAAGAAGGTAACTTATCAAAGATTTTATTTAAATCTCGAACTGGCTTAGCAAATAGAGCTAAAGAAATAAATGAAGTACAACTTTGGTGTCACGTAAAACCACGGAATCGGTTCAAATCAATGTAGACCACTCATATTCTCATTATATTGAACGACACACCGAGACAAAAATGTCGCTGACATTTTGGCTTCGCAAATTGTAAATATTCTTTGAAGCCTGATAAGTGCAGCTCAGCCTGGATTAGCAGCCTCGTAACACCTATTAACCTAACCAATCGAAAGGTTTATGACAGGAAATTCAACGATAGCAATACTTCCATACCCATTATGTTTATGCCATCATCAGCTTCAGGAAATGCCAGCGGAGGAATTGAAATTGCCGTTATATGAACAATCTTTGTGATACCTAGACAAGAATTTATGTGGATTCCCTAGGGTTGTTGATGTAGCTAGGCAGTAGTTATTTGCGCATCAATGTGTATCAATCACGTAAAAATTGACAATTGCAATTGATCATTTCGGGGAGCCTGTAGGTACATTACGGAACTTAACTGCATCGGAACTTTATTTATTAACTCTTTTCGTATTCTCTACCGCTGTCGGAAACGCTAGTTTATTATTATACGACTTACGCGGAGTTACAAACTAGGCTTCTTTACTCCTAAGTTAACATTCAGTCATCACATCACCCTATTCACGAGGGTGGTTTGTTAAGTCCATGACTTTGGAAAGAAGAAACTTTTTTTCGGTAAAGTTTCTACACACCTAATCTCCTTTCAACTCTCTTAAACACGTACCTAGTCCATCGATGTTTCAACCTCTTCAACCCATCATAAAAATATTTTGTGTCAAACCACGAAAAATAGGCGTCAGTTTCAACTCCTCATTTGATGAAAATCTTTTCCCGCCAAGCTATTTCTTCATGTGAAAAAGAGGAAAAAGTCACAGGGGGCTAAATCTGGCGAATACGAAGGGTGTGGCAATAATTCGTATCGTAATTTGACAAGGTTTGATGTCGCGATTGCAGACGATTGGGCCGGCATTATACTGATGAAATAGATTTTTTTTATTTACTAGATGCGGTCGTTTCTTCCCCAACTCTTCATTGAATCGGTCTAACAATGCAGCATGGTAAGCTCCGGTTATTGTCTTGCCTTTCTCCAAAAATGATTCCTTGGCTGGCCAAAAGACTGGCTATCACTTTACCTGGCGAACAAACAGTTTCTGCCTGCTGTAGGGCACGTTCCTCGCTAGAAGTCCACTTCTTTGATTGTTGCTTAGTCTCTGGTGTATAAATGGTGTACCCCCGTTTCGTCAATTGTTACGTACTGACTCAAAAATTCACTCGGATTGCGGTTTATTTATTTGGGACAAACAAACAGTAACACATTATACCTGCGCAAATAATATAAACAAAGATATTATATAAATGTGAAACTCACACCGTTATCCACAGCATATACACTACTCCACAAAGTCTAGGGAACAAGCAAACTATTAAAAATATACAAAACTTATTAAAAAAAAACTCTTTAGAAGAAGTACTGTCCACAAAAATAAAATTAAACGTTGGTTGAATCTACATTAAATGATTGTTCGAAATTTAAGAAAAATTAAACCTAAAAGCAAAAGCATTTTGGAATAAGGAGGGAAAAGTTCATTTGGTCGCAGCGTACGGCGTTTTGAAACGTAGGTAATAACTGTAGAGATTACTGTCTATGGACAGTAATCTCTACAGTTATTACCTACGTTTTTTTTTTTGTGAAAATCATTTTCGCTGCTTTTTTGAAACTTTTGTGACTCTAGAGCGATATGTCACGTTGTCATTTAACGCGGGAAGAGATGCTGATTTTGAGGGTATGCTGGAAGCAGGGCACAGTCAACGTGAAACTTCCGTCGCTGTTAACACGCAGCCAAGCGTAATTTGCTGACTATGGGCGCGTTACAGGTCTACAGGAGATGTTGCTGAACGTCACCGAGGAAGATACAGGGACACTACTCAAGAGACATGACCGCTTTCTGCAAAATGCTGCGAGGAGGCAGCCTCAAATTACGGTTCGCCAGCTGGTAGGAAGGACCAAAAAGCCAAGAGAAGATTGTATGAAGTTAATCGTTTTGAAACCAGGCAATTTAAATGCGGACCAATACTGTGACGAGATTGTGCAACCTATGGTCATCCTTTACCGACAACAGCATGGCCACCATTTCATGCTTATGCAAGATACTACGCGTGCACACACAGCCAGGCTGGTGATGAATGTGCTCTGCGAGAACAATATCACGCTATTAGACTGGCCTGCTCAGTCCGCTGATCTCAATCCCATAGAGCATGCGTGGACGCAAGAGCGTTCAGTGACCCTCCCCAAAAGAACACAAAAGAAGAGCTTTCTGCTTACTTTAACTTTCCAGAGTATGGAGCGATAGTTCACAGATGACAGATGAATAGACAACCTGATACTCATCATGCCACGCCGATGTAGAGCTAATCGCTAATTGGGAGGTCCAACAGATTAAAAAGTTGTTAGGAATGGTTTTTTGTTTTTAATGATATGTGGGCGTTAGTTTTTTTTTAATCTGCAAAATCAGTTTTTCTTACAATCAAATGAAATCAAATCAAATCATCATTTATTTGCATAACACAGGTTCAGAGGTTAATACAAAAGGTTCATAAGGTACTATTATGTTATGTTAGGTTATTATTATTTGATGTGAGGTGTGAGCACCCGTCTGAGTAACTTTACGATGAACTTGCCGGCTATTGTGCCGAGCAATCATGGACGTGTGTTGATACAGAAATGTTAGGTTTAAGTTCAAGCACATATACTTTCTTAAGTGAGGCTCATTGTTCAAAGAGGCGGCTGGATCACTGCGTAGTGAAAGAAGCGGCTGTGATCTCCGTCCGAAAGGTGTATGTAGTTTATGATGCGCTTTGGTCAGATCACTTGCCACTGGTAGTAGAATGTGACTAGAATGTTATGTTGCCAAAGAAATGTGTCAATGTTGTAAATGTGAACAAGGTTGTGTGGGGAGAGAGAAGTCAAATTCAGATAAGAAGCTTATCAGCGTGAATGTCATGATAGATTAAAACTAATTAATTTCCCACACGAACTTGGTGACTGCTGTGACCGTATGTGTAACAACCCTAGTCACAAGACTGTTATTGAGAAACTGTATGCAGACATCGTACATGCGTTAAGTGAGGCTGCAGTGATGGGTCGGTAAGGCGGCAATAGGTGTTCTAACCGGGTAATAGTTGACTGGAACAAGTATGTTGCAGAGGCTCACAGGGAGGCTGAGCAGAAATTTATATTGTGGACGTTGTATGGTAAACCTACTACTGGGTTACTTTATAAAGAAATGCGTGAGGCTAGAAAAGTCTTTAAGTCAAGGTAAAAGTAGTGTCAGGATCATGAAGATCAAGTTAAAATGGACATTCTAGCTTCACACCACGCTAAAAATGATTTTCGTAGTTTCTGGAAACATACGAATACATTGAAAACCAGACCGGGAGTCCCTGTGACCGTCGGTGGCATGAGTGAGCCTGAGGACATTGCTAATCTTTTCAAAGAAGCATTTTTTGTAAAATCTCTAGGACCCTCACGATCGGTGTCTGATGTTGTGCCCGGCATGGAAATAGGGGTTAAATTTAAGTCCCCGGAGATTACTCGGACTATTAGGCGTATGTCAAGGGGTAAGACCCCGGCCATGATGGGCTCAGCATTGAGTACCTCCGATATGCTGGCCCTCACTTGCCCAGGGTGCTTGCTATGTTGTATACCTTCTGCATGAGTCATAGTTACCTGCCCGGTGACATGATTAGAACGGTGGTGGTGCCAATTGCTAAAAACAAAACTGGTGATCTCGCCGACAGCGGTAACTATAGTCCCATTTCACTGGCTACTGTGGTTTCAAAGGTATTTGACAGCATGCTTAATACATAATTAAATAGTTGTACTTCTATTCACGATAACCAGTTCGGATTCAGAGCTGGGTTGTCAACGGAGAGTGCGGTGTTGTGTCTTAAGCATGCTGTGACGTACTATGCGAAACGCGGGAGACCTATTATGCTTGCTTCCTGGACTTATCAAAGGCATTTGATTTGGTTTCCTATGATGTGTTATTGAGTAAATTAGAGCAGGCTAATTTACCTATAGAACTCGTTAACATCTTCAACTTTTGGTATGGAAACCAGATCAACACTGTGCGATGGGCTTGGTCGTTGTCACATCCGTACGGGTTGGACTGTGGGGTGAGGCAGGGTGGATTGAGCTCACCAACGCTCTTCAATCTGTATGTGAACGGGTTGATTGGCGAGCTCAGCAGCTGGTACTGCTGTTCGGGTGTTATATAGACGGTATCTGCGTCAGTAATATCAGTTACGCGGACGACATGGTGCTGCTGAGCGCGTCAGTCTGTGGCCTGAGAAAATTGGTTGCTCAGTGTGAGGCGTATGCGAAGCTGCACAGCTTGGCATACAACACCAAAAAGTCGGAGATCATGGTCTTTGAGGCGGGGGGTAAAAGCCCAGATAGAGTACCACCTGTGTTTCTCTCTGGAACGCCTTTGCAGAGAGTTCACAAATTTAAGTATCTTGGATATATATTGACTGCCTCGTTGGTCTAGTGGTTGCAAGCGCTACTGCTGAGCATGAGGTCCTGGGTTCGATTCCCAGGTCGGGAAAAGTGTTATTATTGGGGTTTTCTATCTGGAATTACTCAGTAGCAGCCCGGAGTCTGGATTTGTGCCCGGTAGATGGCAATAGGCTCGCCCCCTATTACATGGGACTTAAACATAACTGGCGAAATGTGGGTGTACCATAATAGGTACACCTCTGCCTAACCCTTCGGGGAAACAAGGCGTGATGTTATGTTATGTTATATATTGACTCCCGACCTCAAAGACGATGATGATACTGAACGGGAGCTGAGGGCGCTGTCGGTTAGAGCAAACATGCTGGCTCGCAGGTTTGCACGATGCTCATTTCCAGTTAAAATCACGCTCTTTTGAGCTTACTGTACTGCCTTCTACACCTGCAGCCTGTGGGCTAGATATACGCAAAGATCGTACAGTGCTCGCCGCGTCCAATATAACAACGCGTTTAGGATGCTGGTGGGGCTGCCCCGTTTCTGTAGTGCTTCGGGGATGTTCGCAGATGCGCATGTGAATTGCTTTTACACAAAGATGCGTAAAAGGTGCGCTTCCCTGGTGCGCAGGGTATGGGGCAGGTCCAATAGTGTCTTGGATATGGTTGCGAGTCGCCTGGACTATTTTTATGTGGGTCGTTGTTGTGCCGTCTCTCATGGGATGTCACAGCAGTGATCGGCCAGTATTTAATTTCTTGTTTTGTTTTCCTCTTTCTTTATTTTTGTTTCTTTAATGTCTGTACTTACTAACATAGTTGTAAGTTTTACTAACAGTCTTGTTGAGTACTGGTCACACGAATAAAGATAAATTCTATTCTATAAATCTTAAGAACATTATGACACAATTATTCTTATTCAATTGTTTTTAACCGACTTCAAAAACGGAGGAGGTTATCAATTCGGTTGTATGTTTTTTTTTAATGTTTGTTACCTCAGTACTCCGTCATTTATAAATCGATTTGGAAAATTCTTATTTTATTTGAAAGGACATACTTTCAGTTTGGTCCCGTTTTTATCAAAATCCAGATCTGATGATCCATGAGGAATTAAGGGAACTCCTCAAATATTCCATTAAGTCAAGCATTTGCATTCAGAAAGTGGTGAAGTGGAACTGACGAAGAAGACCACAAATGGCCACGGGAATTCGTCAGTTTGACAAGTCACGGACTTGTCAAACCGCCCTCGTACTTTAGTAGGGACCTATATCTTACACATTCAAGCTGCTGTGGAATAAGAGAGCTTCGGTAGAGGAACTTGTATAATCTGCAACTTGTTTTACAATCTTCACTACGGGAGTGGGTAAGGAAGAATGCCGCGGAAACGGATATCACGTGTGTAGAACATAAAAAAATTGATGTCATCCTGAAATATGCACGTTGTAACTTTACGCACCTACCTGATAAGCTATATTGACGTGTATATTTATTATTACAACACCTATTTCGGTTTACGGCTAACAGATATAAATAGAACGCGGAAGGAAGGGCCCGGGCACCGTAGTGTCCCTGCTTCTGACGAAAATTGACCCAAATTCGTGAAGCAAGGCGTTGCCAGCTCCCGGCTGTCATTTCACGCTCAATTTACTTTCTGCTAAGCACATTTCCGAAACGATATATTCGAAAATTTAACATTTATCTATTTGTATTTATGAAGAATTTTGTACCCACCTATCGAATAACTGCCGTGTTAGAATTTAGGAAAAGATCTACAAATACCTAGCAAGGCTTTGCAAAGAGCAAAGCTAAGTCCCTCAAAAATAGTGAGCAGTTTTCATCTGGATTAGCTAGGTCTTTAATTTAACTCTAAAACCGTACCCTGGGGTACAAACAAAAAAAAAAATTGCGATTACTTTTTTATTACTCAACCGATTTTTTGGCGCTACATAATACTTCGTATTTGCGCGGGGCGGGTGGTAGTGTCGAGTGGTTAGTCGGGCGCGGTAGTGGTACATGGGTACACCTGGTTGCCGACGCATTTTCAAATAAGTATTGGGAATAATACTTGGGCAAAAACGGTCATCAGATACTCCAATCCTTTCCGATTCTATAGTCCCCGCCAGATAAGAAAAAAATAAAAGTCGTTGACGCCTTCTATCAATGTATTTCAATATTTCAAAACGATACGAAAAACTGTTAAGGCAGTGTCGCTACCACGATCAAAACAAACGTATCGCGGTACGAGGCGTCCTTAACGCATGCATGTTACGCATCGGTGTAACAGGGGAATCGCCTACGACGCATCGAACGCTGACTACAGCTGACTCCCTTTCAGCGCGACGCAACCCTGGCCGACATAAGGCGCCGACTCAGCAAATGCGTCACTAAACCATGCCACCTCAATTTCGCAATAGACTTCCGCATCTTCGTAATTAATCACGTTAAAAAGAATATTATTCTTGGTACATACATCGACCCCATCTATTCATTCCATTCCACTACCATCCATTATCACTACTTTAGATTCAAAGATATTGTAATTTTTTATTAATTAAAATTACCTTAATTAAATTGGTTTTTCTTGCATCTTCCGGCTCCAGTTCACATAATTTGCACGTGGCATGTTTTTTTTTGTTTGCATTTAAGTATCGAGACTTTTTAGTACAAGTGGAGTTAATGACTTTTATTCCACGCTTATCTGGCGCAAGGTATAAACCCAATAGATGAAGCTATAAGGGTAACAAATAAAGCTCTGGTGGATGTTGTTGACTGGTTGGACTCGAACAACTTGAAAATAAATTTGACTTAAAATTAAATTTATGACATACACTACAGTTAATAAAAATAGGGAAATATCTGACATACTTAAATATAAAATACCAAAATCATGACACTGAAGACGCAAATTCAATTAATTTTAGGTATAGTTATTGACAGACTCTGTAATTGGAAATCACAAATAGATAGTGTATGCAAAAAAGTAAACGTTTTTGCACTAAGAAAAATAAAAATTCTCACAAATATAGAAACTACTCTGGTAGTTTACCACAGTCATGTTTGCTGTGTTCTAAGATATGGACTAATCATAGGGGGTAACTCTACGGATGCCCAAAGAGCATTCATTGCTCAAAAAAAAAGTATTAGATCGATTTTTAAGTGGACAGTCCACCTTAAGTGGACAGATTCTTGTCGACCAATATTTGTGCAACAAGAATTGCTCACACTCCCGGCATAATACATACATATTTGAAATTAGTAAGAAATAATCCATCACTTTTCAATAAGGACGGTAAAGCTCCATTTAAGAGAAAGGTCGTTCAAAAACCATTTCTCATCCCAATAAAAACTGTTACAGTATGGCAGTTAGGATATACAATAAGCTACCTGTAATTGGCTTTGTGATTGATGTTTTATATTATTTAAATTAAATTGTTATTTTATCAATTCATTCAATTACCAATTTTATTATGAATTAATTTAAAAACTTCTTCAATTTTAAATTACGTACTATGAATTTATTTTGAACATCTTCAATCTTGAGTGCTTTGAATTATTTTTAAACTATGATATTATACAATTATTATAAATTAATTTAAAATATTTAAGTATTGCAATTATCAAATATTAGGAATTGACTGGGTCTTGTATGTAGACTCGACGTATAACTAAGTGACCCAAATGATTTTAATGACCTACTCAGATATTGTTAATCAAGTTTAAAATTGCATGCAAGTAGATATATTCTAAGTTTAAAAATGTCAATGTTCCATTATTATTAATTTTATTTTTTGATTTAACATTTGCACCGAAAGGTTGAATATAGTGTAACAAACAAATTATATGACATCTAATGTACATCCTATATTCTAGCAAATAAAGTTATCATTCATTCATAAATCTGGGAGATGTTCGATATTTCCAAGGTCAAAAGAACGTAAATCACGAACTAAATGTGATAAAAAAAAATTAAAAGTAAGTACCTATTTACATATGGTGTCTCAGTAAGAGTGCACTTTTTAAAATCGGAATATTTTTTTTTTCATGCAAGTGGCAACTCTGAAATTTGACAGCTGTCACCTCTGTTTATTCCGATTATTAAAAATGGAGCGCTTTTTGAAAGAACAACGCGTTATAATTGTGAAAACTCATTACAACGGTGAACGGCATTCGTTACAGGAATATGATAACGGACTTCTTGTGGCCTCAACTGAACGGCATGAATCTGGACAACATGTGGTTTCAGCAGGATGGCGCAACCTGCCACACCGCGCATGAAACAATCGACTTATTGCAGCAACGATTTCCAGAACACGGTATCTCACGAAATTCTGATGTCAACTGGCCACCAAGATCGTGCGATTTAACGTCGTGCGATTTTTTTCTTTGGGGACTTGTGAAATCTCGGGTTTATGCGAATAAACCCGAAACAAATCCGGAGCTCAAATCGGAAATCCAACGCGTCATCGGTGAGATACAGCCACATCTCTGTGCAAAAGTCATGGAAAATTTAATGAAAAGAGTAATGGCCTGTCATCGGAGCTGTGGGGGTCATTTACCGGATATTTTATTCAATACTTAATCGGAACATGTCTTTTTTTCAATACAATAAAAATATCACAACTTTGTCATAAAATACTTGTTTTTATTTTAAAATGAAAAAGTGCACTCTTACTGAGACACCCTTTATGAGCACCAAAATAAAAATATGCCAAAATTCTTAACTAAACTTATTTTCATTAAAGATTAAAATTTGTTACATAAAGTAACAAGACTAACAGCGGTAGTTGACCTCCCAAAAAAAAACATCTAATCTTTTTATTAGGTATTTATTTTATCGTGTTTAGTTATAGATACCCATCGCGTGTACGGAGTTTAGCTAGCCAATTTAAAATAACCCTGTATAAGTTGATTTTAATAACCTTCGTAGTAATGACGTTTTATTTCATACTTAGAAGTTCTAGGGAACGGTTCTACCGTTCTAGCACAGGTTCTAGGGTTAAAAACCATTTGGGTAGCGAAGATCAGATGATATCATTCTCCATGTAGGCATCATTCTCTTTGTATGTAGCCTTATGTAGGTAGGTACTATCGAGAAAACTTACTTGTCCAATTTGAAAACAAAATCCCGTGCACATGATGACCACATCTGTTAGCAAGCGTTACTATAGCGGCCGATCGCTGCAAGCAAGAATAGTATATTTTATTTTTTATTTATATTTTTTATATTTATTTGCTAACATGTAACAATACTGGTTAGTAGGCATGCATTAGAATTTCATGGCACAGTGTAAGACAACAAAAAATTTCATGCAAATTTTTCATGTCGAATTAAAATATAATATTGATTTTAATTATTACTATTCATTACAACACTAAACATTAATCAATAATTTATTACATTTTATTTAAAAAAAACATTATTATTAATTCGTTCATTCATTTTAGTCATTTATGTAAGCATATTCATTATTACTATACATTATTACTATAGTCAGTCATTTATTATTTCACATTTAGGTACGTCAGTACGTTAGTGCTCACGGTGTATAGATGTTCGTTTCTCCCATGGTACCTATATCGTTTATGTTCATTTACCTACACTAGGAAGGCGCTGTGATGGAAGGAAATGTTCACTTCCTGACACGTGAACGATTTCCTCAGTAATAATCGGTAAAAAACGCAATAAGAACAATTCTGCTTAAATATTCGAAGGGTTACAGCTGCAGTGATGGTGCCGCAGACTTTAAATACAAGTGGCACGTAGGAGAGGTGAACCTCATGCCTAGGTATTTAGATAATGCGTACAGAAAATTCTACTTTTGGGTAGGTAATCGAGCTCAGAACCACGAGCCCAAAAGTAAAGTAAGTAATAAATAGTTCGCGACCACGAGAGGTTTTCTTATGCATAAGCAAACTCCGTAAGTACCTATATACTACCTACATGAGCATAATGAATTACGCTAGAATGTCTATTTGAACATTCTAAACAATTGCACAAGTGTATCTCAATATTTATTTTGTCGTTTTCGTAGGGTCGTACCACAAGGTTATTCGGGTGAATTTATCACATGTTAACTGTAGGTATATTGTGACATTTTTATTTTATGAGATATTGCCATTGCCAAGGGATTGTTTCAGTGGTTCGAAATAGTTGAGCAAGTAGGTACGCTACCTGACTATAGTAAAAATAGATATATAGAATACTCTTTATTATGTAAACCATAAACATTACAGATATAAATGTAGAAATGTTACATAGGTGACATAATGGGAGGTCGATCTTTTACAGACAACCTTTGGATAGATTCGTTTTACCTACATAGAAATTATAATAGGTACCTACCTATTATAATTTCTACCTACATAGGTACCTACCTACCTACATATCCTCCTGAGTCCGCCATATTTTTTTCTCACTATGTCTAAAAGGCCGACTGTCCTATATAAAGAACAAAATGGAAGAGTGCCGTAAGTCCTGAGACTTTATTTTGTAATTACAGTGTTACCACTGCATATCATGATTTTTGCCAGAACATAAGTTTTTTGCAAGATTTTTTAATTTTTTTAACATGTTTTACTTTGACCAGCCATTTGTTCTTTAAAAAGTACTTCCGGTCATAATACACAAAAGTAGGAATTGAAAATTGTTCGTCTTATAGGACTCTCGGATGTGATAGGATATAGACTATCATAATAAATATAGTAAAACGCGGTTCTGTTTATGCTCAAAAATCAAATTATATTTTACTTTTAATAAGTTTTTAACAATTATGACAAATTATTACACATTGGCTTATAATATTAAAAAACTTAGCTAGTACACTTTGGTAAAAGTTACTTAAAATCAAAATTAGATAAAGAAGAATCAGATGTTCTTAACAAAAAATAAACAAAAAGTAGGTATGTACTCAAATTATTAACAAATTGTTTTAAAATAAGAGAAAATTATTGATACATGACTGCTACTATTACAATTCTTACATTAACATGAACACAACAGCAACACCTTCCTATACTAATCACAATAATTGGTAACAAAAAATCAGTCAGCTTGCTTAGCAAGTTATAGGATACTTCTAATTAAAAATATATTTCCTTGTGAAATGAGATCACGATATTAAACAATCAACTTATCAACAATAAAGAAAATCTCAGCCTAATCTCTTTCATGGAAGATTTTAAAACAGTTTCTTTTTGTTGTCAGACATAAAGATAAATTGCACCCAATACATTTAACTGAGGTCTTCTTGGTACAGCCTTGATTCCTGCAGTGATGTTGAAAAAATATCTGGCAAATGGTCGATTCCATGCTTTCTTTTTGCTTTTAAAGGTAGTGGTACAATAGGCGGTCGCCGAACGATAACATTTGATCGAGTTTCTGGAATACCGTCATCATCAAATGATAAATCTCTGTAAACATTATCATCAATGAGCTTTTCAGCAATTCGCATTTTGAATTCGCGTAATTGAAATAAAATAAATATTTTGTGAGGCAGTATTCCTTTCTTTAACTGATCTTGTTTGTAGTTGATCCAAGAATTAGTAACTACAAGGTCAATGAAATGGGAAATAAATCTAACAGTCCACTTTCTTGTTTTTGCTCTTGATGGACAAACTGCCATCAGTCTATCAACCAAATCAACACCTCCCATGTTTCGGTTGTATTCTTTCACGACTTCTGGGCGAGAGACCTCAATATATGCTCTTGATTGCCTATTATATCTTCTGCAGTAATCGGTATTTTCCAAATCGCGATTAACAAAATAATTTTCATCATCCGATACATCCTCGAAATCTGACTGATTCACTATATCACTAATTTGGTTTTCTGTCAAATCTGAAATGATAAAATACACGGGTGTTAATTTATTAATTAAAAAATTATAATTTTCCTACTATTTATGAATTTTGAAACGGTAATACATATATTAATATTTTAATTTACCCCGAAATGGTATTAACTTAGCGTGAGTGGCAACTAAAAAATGAGAATTAGGAGGTAGCATTAAACTATTACTATAAAAGCCGAAAGTACTTTAAAAAGAACACAAAATGGCAGGCTATTATTATAGCAAACACCGAAATACCTTTTAAAAGAACATTTTTTCAAAAGCCTAATAAACACGAGCTCTTGCCACTTTTTCGTAAAAACTAGTGAAAACAACAAAACATAACATATTAGCAATTTAAAAACGTAACTCAATACAAGATTGAACAATAGATAAGTGAGATATTCAAAAATTAACTTACTTCTACTCCATCGGCCTTCCATTTTCAACCACGCACGCCGTTAAAGTGAATGATTGTTCATTTTGTTATTGGCTCATTTGATTCCCGAACATTTGAGCATCTGAATTTTGATTGGTCAAAGAAATCAAATACAGCAGGTTCAACGTTACAAACGAAAAACTTAATTGTGTGTTAAAAAAGACATTCGGTTTTTATACCAGCGACCAGGAAAAAATGTCAGGACTTAGTGACGTATAATAATTTGTCCTTTATAAAGACCACGGGGACTCAGGAGGATATAAGTATTTTGATGATTCCAAGAATAAGTTCGTGTCAACTGTCATGATTTCCAAATATCAATAAGGTTTGTAGTGATTTTAAATACTAAATATTAAATTGAAAGTAGTAGTAGTAGTAAGTTGATTTGCCTCAAATGATTTTTATATCAGTGCAGTCATGAGGTTTAAAAGTATCTCATTTGACAGTTACCGTAAAAGTACCTACCTACTGGTTTTTTTAACGAAAGGGGAATGGAAACATGATGTTTGGAGCGTGGCATCTGTTTTGCTAAATTAGTTCTCTCGAGCCTCGGAACTTATAGGTTATCTTTAAGAAGTCTAAAGTCTATATTGTTAAAATAAATAGTAAGTATACAGGCTGTAAGGGACAGCCCTCCGCAGACTGATGGGGTGAATTCAGTATATCATACTAAGATGACCGGTATATAAAATTATTTCAGGAACGTTATGGGAATCCAATAAACCTGATTTGTTTTATTACCTCGCGCGCAATGTATCGTTACGGTGGCAAAACGTGCGTAGCGATCGGCAGCGCAGCGAGCCTTCGGGCGCCGAGTATTTCAACATCCATTGCTAATTTTTGGATAGTAGCTGTTTTATTTACATAAATGGAGTGCTGCGTACAGATAATGTAATTTCACATTAAAATAAGGGAATAGTAACTGCAAAAACGATAAAAAAAATAAAATTTTCCTGAGAAATTTTTCGGTGGAATATGATTCAAAATAAGGAGCTGAATGCAGAGTGCATTAATTAATTTGCGGAGGGCTGTCCCTTACACCCTGTATAGTACCAAGTTTGTGTATGTGTGAGAACATAAATACAGCATATTCGTACTGAATAGGTGTATCATTTCACAACCTTAGGTTGGTAATATACCATTTTTTTTACGAAAACAAGTTGTAAACTTATAACTTAACTTTAAATTCCCTCACAACTCCTGTACCGTTGCATGTATTGCAGCCAACTATTAGTTAACCGCCTTGCCTTTGGAAGTAGTGCTTGGCGGCCCCTGCCGCGGCATCGCTCGCTTCGCTCGCTCGGCTCGCTCGTGGTTAATCACAGTTCCAACCTAACCTATAATTTAATATCATTCAGACTGCTAGTTCAACGGCGCCGTTTAGTTAAAAGGTTAGGCGGATAACTAAACGGCTAATTAAGCTAGTTGGCTGCGACACATGTCGTGTACCTAAAAGCACAATGTTTTGCGTGCGTTACATTGCGCGCTGCAGTAAACAGCTATTTTGCACACCAAAAAAAAAAGTCGTTTCATACCAATTATGATATTTTGCTTAATGTTATCTATTAGTTTGATGAACAGAATGCGTGGATAACGGCTATGCGATGGATCTGTTTACACCCTGTATACCTACATAACAACAGTATTAACTACCTCGATAATAAAAAAGTTACATAGGTACCTAAATAAAGTTATCATTCGAGTACCTAATAGATGTACCTAGTAGAGGACACAATGTTTTTATACAGGTAACCTTTTCTTTTAAGATTGCAACCTTGGGGGAGTCCTAAGATAATAAATATAAGTAGTTGTATTACCTACTGGTTGTAAAATGTGAGAGATACGCAGCGGTGTGTACATAGGCCGCCAGTTCAAGTGACGAGCTGAGCGACTTCCACGTTAATACGAGTTACTTAGAAGTAGGTGCCGTACCTACTTATTTAGGTATTTAATAGGTGAGGACCACAGCATTGGCAAGGCGTGATGTTACGTGATTACAGCATTATTAGGTTGCGTATTATATCACAGGTCATGAGATTCGAATAGGAAGAAACACATAACAATACATCAAGTAGGTATAACAAAACAAAAAAAGACGTAATCTTAGGATAACTAAAAAGTTTCGATTTTTTATGACACATTTTATTTTCTTAAGAAAACTCAATATTTTTATGATCAATTTTTTTGATCAAGTTTTTGTAGTGCAGTTGCATGTACTTACATAATATTGTTTTAAGATTCTGCTGTCTATCCCTATACCTAAAGGTTAAGGGCTGATTTAACCAAAGTCAGATAACTTTTATTCGCGGAATAAAATTGACGTCTGATAGTTTTTGTATGGAAAATCTGTCAAAAAATTTAAAATTTATTCGCTGGATTAGACTTAGATATTACTAGGTATAAAAGTTTGGTCGAATTCACTCTAAATCAGATTGGGGCAGCCGCTCCGCAACGCAACGCATTGCAAACATCCTCTTTTATCACTTTCGTACATTTTCTATGAACCAAAGCACAGTACAGGTGAGCCGCACCGCACCGCAATTTCTTGTGTGAAAATGTGAATATGTAATGTGCGCTTGGCTTAGCTGTTTACCCTACGTACTTTTATTAAAATAAGTCAAGAGCTTGCTCCTTTCATGGGAAAATTCTATTGCAGTTTGTAGGTACCTGCTGAATTTCAGCAGCATTTTCCGCTATAGCTCGCACTGATGTCTAGGACTTAGGAGTAGCAGTGTTTGCATACACGGCTTGGCTGCGCCCACGCATGCCAGATAGCTTCATTGTTCCCTTGCTTATGTCAACATCTGACGACGGAACGACAGCTACTGTGGAATCGGCCATGTTGATTTTTCTTTTTATGATGGTTTTTCTCAAAATATTAATGTTTTGATCTCGTTATTTATTTTATGATGACAGAAGTGTCGGATGTTTTTTAAAGATCAACTTAACTTTTGGGTCATTTAAAAAGATGGGAGTGTTAGGACGCTTTTGGTTGTGGGTTGACAATAAAATTTATTTAGGTATACGGAAATAAAATAAAAAGGATCAAGGAAAAGTCGACAACACCTTTATGCATTATCAACCTCCAAGTTTCATATTGACGTACATAAATATATGGTCATGATTATTTTAAAAGGATAGGTATAATTTTTAAATATACATACAAATAAATAAAATTGAAGTGTCTGTTTGTAATGTCAAAATAACAGTTTTATACTAAATACATATAAAAATGTATACGGTACTTATAACAAACAAAAAACTATTTTTAAAATTTTTGTCATTCTGTCTGCCTGTTTATTCCGGCTAATCTCCGTAACGGCTGGACCGATATGGACGGGACTTTTACTGACAGATAGCTGATGTTAGAAGGAGTAACTGAGGCTACTTTTATTTTATAAAAAAATTAGGGTTCCGCGCAAAAAAAATCAAAACCCATGAAATTGTGAACCAAAACCGATTCAAACAGGGAAGTTGTTTTCCGACATCCACACGAACGAAGTCGCGGGCACAGCTAGTAAATAAAGAAGACACGTATTGACAGCTTTTTATAGATTTTTTTATAGGCAATGTGAAAGAAGAAAAGTAACTTATCAAAGACGTAATACAAAATAGGTTTTATTTATGCAACTCGTTGCTACTCCATTATGTTCTCTGTTCGTTTTCTTAGCTCAACCTATAATTTCAGTTAGCGCTCAGTTTACATCATTTGTAAAGTGGTGACGCTACAAACTACATTCATTGGCTTTCTTCTATTACGAAAGCGAATTAATCTATTATATCTATAGAGATGTAGCCCTTTATTGTTTTCACCGACTCGCGCGGTAATCTTTTGCCTAGATTCTAGATTTGTATTTTTTTTTACATTATCCTTTTAAAAGTTCATAATCGTGTTTATTGTGTTATTAGTATCTTAGATGTAAAGATTCATTTATTTTTGCACACTCTACAATTTGCACAAAATCAGCATCGTAAGCTTATCTTCAAGAATGGGTCACCTCTTAAGAAGTGCGTACGTGCTTGGCATGGGGAAAGACGATGAAGGTAAGGATTTTATCTTGCTTTAAAGTATTTTTTGGTAGATATAAATATTCGGTTCCTTATGTTACTGTGTTCGTTAGTAATTATCGTAGTTGTGTATATTGGTCCTCAACTTGATGTGTTTGTATGTTTATTTGACGTATGGTAGGTGATCGATCGATTGAAACGATAAATAAATATTCAATGGGTTCGGTCTTTTATGTGAAGTATGTTTTTATTGTCATGATGGGGTCGATGAGGATGTAGGTGTTATACACAAAAAACTAGGTATCTGTAGCACTATGAGTGCAATATGTCGTCATACACAAAAACGTACACGGCCAGTTTTGGAAAGGCTTCAGTTTCGGCAACCGTCTGTCAATTCTGATGTCACAGCTGTTTTCTCCGGAAATGGCACATGTTGACATGCTGCCTCTATGACGAGTGACGTATCAAGTCGCGTCGATCATGGTTCCTTTATATATGGCATCGGTTAAGAGCGGAACTCTGCAGAGTTAAATTATGCATTACTAACATCACGCCTGTACCCCGAAGGGATAGACAAAGATGCAGTATTGTAAGAATACTCACATTTCACCCGTTATGTTATTTTCAAAACTGCTGGAAGGAACTGTTTAAAAAGTGGTTCAGTTGTTATGTAATGAATCAATGATGTATGAACTCAAAATTGTGACTGATACTTAGCGGATGTAAATCGAATTAGTCCTAACTAAATGGCTATCTTTAACTTATTAGTGTAATAGCCCACTTTAATGTTTGATGGTGTTCAATAGATAATCTGGCAGCTTTTCACACCGTGTCATTGCCACGGTGTATGTAACGACACGGGTGTACAATATAATAACGTTTTTAGGATGTTGTTGGGGCTGCCGAGATGTTGTAGTGCGTCTGGCGTGTTTATGGAGGCTCAGATTGATGGCTTTCATGCCATCATGAGAAAGAGAGCGGCCTCCATATTGCACCGTATCCGAGCAAGCTCCAACAGCATTCTGAAAGCAATAGCGGACCGGTTAGACGGTCCTTTTCATAGACACTGGATCGCACTCCATGTGTCAAATTGATTGCTTTTATTTTTAGTTCTGGTTTACTAACATAGTTGTTAAGTGCATGCTAACACAATTATGGACGGTCATAGTCTAAAATAAAGTTATTATATACTGTACTCCATCAGACAGGTAGGTTCGTGATGAAGAGAAGTGGTGTCAACTGTGTGTTGTTGATACGAGTACTAGATGGTAGATATAATCATAAAGTTGTATCTATATATACTTTAGGTTGACAGTAAACGTTAATATTTTGCAGTGGTCTCCGCGAGACCACATTTACTTGGACTTGGTTTGTTACTTTTATTCGTATCGTAAACGCCAATCTCGGTACAGACCGAGGTCAAGGTCAGGTGAATTTAATGGCCAGTAATTTAGCACTTTCGTTCTCATGGCCACAATAGTGACCGTTTATCAGATTAAGATTAACAATATGGTCTTTTGCAGGCCTTGCTTGAACTGACAAAGAAAGCATGTGTCATGATTTTGTCGGATTGTATGAGAGATCGATGAAAGCGCAACACATGTCTTGCCTTCGATAACGTGTGTGGGACAAGTCTTGACAAAATTCAGTGTGCTAGCTCACCTGGTGTTATTGGCATGTATAGAGGCTGAGTAGGAGCATCAGCTTCATGAAGCCCCACGGTACTACAATCTATTTGACAAGCAGGTTGGTTATATCAAAATCAATGTTTTATCAATCTCTGTCTTTCAGCTGTTAGAGATGATGATAACCTTGTTTGTCTGTTTCAGTTTGTTTCGGTCGTTCTTAGAGTAGTCAGAAACGCCGAACTCAAAGTTTTAAACACGTTATTCTTGACGTGAAAAATTGTTTTTTTTTTAAGCAATTTACTGAAATAAATATGATTTATCATTTTATAGTCGTTGTCCGGGATATACTAGTTTATGAAGTCCATGAAAGGAAATATAAATTATGTCTAAATATTGGAATCTCAAATCCAATGTACTCTTTTCAACGCAATGACAAGAATTTTGTTTCTATACAGACAGATAAAAAGTAAAGATCAAATAAATCTGAATGCAATCATGATAAAGGTTGGTGAACTGTGGTTCAGTGGAAATGTTAACTTTCGTCCATTTGTAGCAACTTTAGGTAACTTTTATTTTTGGAAAGAAGTTCTTTAACGCGGCTTGCGGTAGGAGTAAACTGGCAGAAATTGTCACGTAACGAAAAAGTGTTATGCCCGAAAAAGTCAGTTTCATGTGTCAATTTTTTTTGTTTTTTAATACAGAGCCATCTAGTATACGTTTTTAGCTGCTAAAACTTCTAATAAACAGCGAAAGGAACTTCGTTCCAATCGTGTGTCCCACATCACCTCCCGACTTTTTTTACTAGAGTCGAACACAAGTCAATGAAAAAGTACACCTTTTTGATACTTAACTATCGCCGAGTAATCAATAAGTACATACTTATGTATTAGTCGGTTTAAGGAATCTAAACAACCTACTTAGTAAGTACCTACATAATGAATTAAAACTCACAAGAGTTTCCTCCTGTCTTTAATATTTATACGTAGTCCCTTATTAGCAAAGCAATGTGCTTTGCATATTAAAAGTATCCCAGTCAACTCCTCCTTCTAAAGTAAATATATGTTCACGCCGATGGTGCAACGGGTAGGAACATCGATCGCACGACCTCTCACTCGCCTGCCCACGCTTTTAAACCGTTGGACTAGTGCCGCTTTTAAAGGTAGTATGGCGAGGGTTCAAAAGAAACCATCATTCATACATAAACTCACACTTTTTCTTTTGGGAGTTGACAGAACTCCGGACGCCACCTGCTACGAATTGCTACGATGCTTTAATTTTGCTGGTAGTTGCGTATTTAAAAAAAAAAACTAAATTAAGGTATTTTGCGCCACCGATGTCACGTCACTTTTTCGGGTCCATCTCCATACACAATGGTGCAGTTGTAAATGGGCCAATCTTGCGTGATTGGAAAGAAAACCTTAACACGAATTGGCCCGGCCACGCGTGACCAGTATGATAATGTGTATTCGGCCTTACTCTTACGTTTACATACATGTTTTTCCTTAATAAAATGTTTAGGTCGTGGCTTAGTACAGGTATGTGACTCGGCCCATTGAGATTTTTCTCAGGTTTCCTGGATGAACGTGCCTTAAGTATAAATAACTACCTATATCGTCACGTTCGTGTGATGAAGTAGTTTATAAAAAAAATATTTTTGGAATGTTTGAAACAGGTTAGTAATAAATATATATTTCCACGAAGAGAAAGAATAATCATAGTGTGTTTGCATTTAATTACACCTTCAAGGAAAATTCAAATGTTTTCTAAGAAAGTTTCATGAAGCCGACGGGTCCCTTGTGCACACGCATGTGCAACTTGAACTTGATGTAAATAGCAGATAAAGTACCTATAAGTGCACAAGTACTCTCCAGCCATTCTCCTCATTAACAATAAAACGTTACTAGATAACTTATCTCATAATTATTTCACTTATCACGTACAGTGTTGAATTTAAGATCAAATACTTATATACTGAGATTCCGCTATATATTTGCTAAGTCTTAAGTATATATTGTAACGGAAAAAATAATTCCACAGCGCTTTGCGTACCCTGATAAAATGTAAAATAAATATGTAAAAGATTTACTTGTCTTAGAAATGAGGTTGCTGAAATCTACTTTAGTTAGGTGCGTGTCTTTTTTATGGGATAATACTTTTGTGTTCACCAAAAATCTAAAGGTACATCTATGTATGCTCCCCGAAAAATACTGATCGTGCACCAAATATTCCTGAATGTTACACAAAATATTTAGTATGCATCCTAGTACCGTATACCCATTTACATATTTTAGGTTAGGTTAGGTTAGGTTTCATTTTTTATTAATAAAGCTACATTGGACATTAATTGGTGTTTGATTCAAATACATTTTGCAGTGCATTATCTGAAGTAAAACTAAAAAAATAAATGCTTGTTTTTAAAATTAGGTGTATTACTATTTTTACAAATTTGCAACAGTTGTTAAATAGATGCTCGTTATGACATATTTTAATGAACATATTTTGGTGCACATTCAGTATATTTGGTGGAACACAGGCAAAATTAGGTAAATGAAATGGGAATAAATTGAAGTACTTTTAAATACCATCCTTTTTTTTGATACCTATATATATATATATGCAATGTAGACATAGCACACACCGTGCCATCAGTTGATAGTCATATGATCTTGTTTATTGCGATGACGTTTATTTTTATTAAATAAATAAAGAGACTCTTTATTCCTATCTATTCATATTCTCTGTTGCATGTACCTACTCATTTTGGTACAAAAAACAATAGGAATGGAAATTATTTATTTGCTTATAATGTAATACAGAACAGCAATGTGACAACATTATACGGACAGCTTGTGTGTGTTTTTATTTAATTTCGACACCAGCACGCGTAGCATGACCACCATAGAAAAGGATTTTGTCGACGGAAGATTAGACAAAATGACAGATTGTAGAAAGATATCTAACGTCAAAGTATGGCGATGTGTCATTTTGTCTATTCTGCCGTCGACTAAACCCGTTTCTAGTGGTCATGCTACACGTGCTGCAAGCAGCAAGCAGCTTTGTTAGCACGTTTGTACCTAAGTTGCCATGCGCCGGACGTTCCCACCTAAAGTATCATAGTACCTACCTACCTACCAAATCGTGAAGACTGTTTTAACGCATTCCACCCAATATGCATTAATAGCAACATTGAAAAACAAAACGAATCAAGAGTTTCAAATGACGGCTGTTTTGCCAAGTAATCAATGTTTTTGTACCTAGTTTAAATGTCAACGTGTTTAATAATCATAAATTATACAATTACTGAGCAAATTTGCTGTTACAACTACATTATAATATTTGTATTAGGTATCAATAGTAATAATGACGACAGGTTTGTTAGATTTTAGTCAGCCACTCGCGTTTCCATTCTGATAAAATTCACACATTGCATACGGAACTCTATTCACACCTTTATGACGCTTGTCACGAGGAGTCAATACGGGTGTTTTTATTAAATATTAGGCGTTGGATTACATTTTGTGCACACGTTCGTAATAATATCGGTAAACTAGCGTCACTTCTCCAATTTGCGATTTATTAATCAAATAATGTTGTAGCAGCGTAGCTGTGGCGTAGCACTTTATTTTTTAAGTCAGTTGTAATGTTTGTATTGGTTTTATATTATATGAAAGGAATAGAAAATCTTCATCATTATTGTATGTTTTTTTTTATTAATTCCAGTTGGAAAGTTGTCCATTCGTTGCTCTCATCTAGGCAGATAAATGTTTCCATGCGCGTTATCATGCCAGAAAATTAACATTTTCCCACACATTTTATTTCAAGAAAAACGTATCGTTTCCAAATACGAATGACATTAAGCTATTTATTGCGCTAGACAGATAAATAGCAAAAATTTAAACATTCTGAAAACAAGTAAAACCGGCCGGTATCTAATTTGAAACAAAACATTTGCCGCTGTCACGAATTTCAGTTTATATTGCTTATCAATATGGAATTAGGCACTTAACGTGTCGCGTTCGGTGTCCGCGAAAATTTCGTCAGTTGTGCGAAACGAAACACGGTCGCTAGTCCGTCGCTAGACCGTCGGGAGAAACTTTACTAAGTTACCTAAGTAATGGCAGTTCCACTATAGTAGTCAAACACGAGCTGAACTAACGCTAGGCTGATGCCGCAAGCCGGCGAGAAATAAAACGGTGTGATAGTGTACCGCGACTTCAGTAATATGTATGGAGGTTGTAGGAATGCCATCGTGAGTACTATGTTTTATGATGCTTCAAATAATGCATGATAAGAGCGCATGGAAATCAGTGTTACTAATTTTCTGTCCGTAAATTCATCAAATTTGCTACTTTAAATAAAACCAGTCTATATAAATATTTTTTTTAATAACTTGAATAAATACTCGTAAGCTTCGACTGTTTTCGAAATTCAAAAAACATAATAATTTCCTTACTTTTATGAAGTTCCTAGGTAAAGTTATCTTTTCCTTTATTAAATATTTTTGTAAGCTTTGTGAAGCTCTTTCATTCATGAATAAATCAAGTCGGTAAATAATTTTAATTTACTAACAAATATCAGTATCGACAGTACCCAGTCATTCATTTAATTAATTACTAAAGTATCTAACTTACTTGTATTTTCCTTTCTTCTTGGTAACAATTACCTACCGTTTTTATAGATTACAACATAAATACCATGTTCATTGCAAATAGTTTAACAATAAGTAGATACTTTAATTACAAAAATGCATCTAAAATAAATGAGTCCAATGATAGCAGCCCCTATAATTCTCGTAAACGTAGAAAAAGACCTCGAATACAAAGTTTTTAATATATTACGTTGTAAATTGTTCGACACCATTCCTACGGTATTGAGGTTTCTGGGACTGGTTGCCCTTAGCCACGTATAATTTAACCAACCGAGTTTAACCTTAAAGGTAGATCAACTTTACGAAGTATCTAGTAGTTGATAAAATATTATCGAAGCTTAGATATAATGTAGAACAACTGTTTGTACCTCAATCTTAAGTTTAGTTGCCGAATACAATAATCACTGTCATAACATATTATCGATTATATGCGTCAAAATATTGGGATTATCATAATTTCTTTAAAGCTTATCAGTATCACACAAGGCCGCGCGAGGACATGCTCAGGGTTTAAGATATTAACTCCTTCAAAAGGGATCCGTAACGGTAATAACTTAAGCTCTTTTGTCTTATTTTAAATTAAATGCAATTAAATCTACATAATATAAAAACGTTTTTATTTATCACCTTTTAGTTGTGATACCTACGCCCCACACACACATACACACCCAAATGCGAATGCCACTACCTGCTATGTAAATTACAGTGATAAGAAGTTTAATAACTTAGAACATCATCCATATATATGTGGGCAAAATACGTGTTATTGAAGCTAACTCAAAAATCACCCAAGGAAAGTTCATAAATACATGGGAACAACTTCGAGTCTTTGAGGTTTTGTTTCGATGGTCCGTTTGTAATGGAACATCGTTTTTTGCAAAAGGTACTCGTATTTTCTGATATTAAAGAACCGGTTGTTGATGTTGTCTTGAGATCCATGAATGAATGTTATGGTAATTGGACTACGGAAGTGTGTATGTGGTGGAATGATGATTTGCGTACTGTTGGTTTGAAGCGCAACCAATTGTATTTATTTATCCTTCTAATGTTGGTAAATCTTCGTATATAGTGTTTGATTGGACGTGTTCGAGATCGATGGCACAATTTTTACTATGGGACCAAACCTAAAATCGCGAAAAAAAAACCAGCTGTTCCCTACATTTTGACGAGTTATGCGAACATAAATGTAGGGAGCATCTGATTTTTTTTAGCGGTTCATAATAATGAGTACAATGACCCCTTAAGATGTTGTGCGTTAATTCTGGAACATGTTGTATATAACTTCAATACTTTCGTAGCAATTCAAACTTCACCTTACCTACCTAAAGATAGCGGCTGAAAACAATACAAAATGCACAATCTTTATAATTACAGTCATCTGAGTAATTAAGATGGATTTAAGTATTAATAAACTGTTTTATATTTAATTTATGTGCCATTTACTTATTTAATTAGGTGCATACCTACAATATTAACCGCGTATTGACAACGTTTGCTCCAGAGTTCAGATAGTAAAAATGAACTCGTAATAGATAGGTATTTAAAGGTTATTTACAAATAATAAACATCGATAAACAAGTGGGAATCTTTTGAGAACGTTTATCACAATGACGCGCCAACCCGCTCTGATTTATTATCGAGGAATTAATTGATTAAATACAACCACAAAAAACGTCATTCTTATCATTGATAACGCTAACTTAAATACTTGCTACGTAGCTTAATTATGACTACAAACAATTGTAGTGCATTGTGTACAGACACAGACAATGAATCGAGTACTTAAAATTGTAAATAGTTGTAAAACTGCGTTCAGATAAATTTCCATCATCTACGTATGGACATTTTTTTTCTACTTTTATTTATAAAATTGCCTCGTCGATTGCTCAGTTGAACGAACTACTTTAGTAAACAAGAAAAGAGTGATCAACAACAACCATATTAATAACTAGAGAACATTGTTTTTTCCATGAAAATTCTAACACAACAATGTCACCTCAGGGATGAGTGAAAACAATGAGTCACTCTGTGACTGCGGTTAGCTGTAACCGAGAAGTGAGAAATAATTTAAGACATAATCCACTGTCGATTGGCCCAGCAGTGGGACAGTATACGCAAATTAAAAAACAAAAAGAAAAATATCGATTTCAAGTCCACCATAGTAGGTAGATATAAGGTAGTAGATAGGTATTGGTACTGTTTGATAGTGCCTCATTTAATTAATAAAAGTCTAACTTGCCTCTGCGAGTTGGCAGAAACCCCTCGAACGCCTTCCAAAGGCCTGCGGGACCCCGGGTCCCGAGATATGTCAAAAACATTTTTTTAAATAATTTGATAATATTTATTTATTAAAAATGTGGGTACAACTCATCTATCGTAAACAAGAACACAATTGCAAAGTTTGGAGTATTTTAAAGACAGAGTAAACGGCGATGTCTGGTGTTAAGTATCATATATTATTAACTGTATATTTACTACCAATGATAACAAAAAATACTTACGATCTAATCTAAGTTAAATACCAACTAAAATAAACAAGTAAGTAGTCCGGGTAACTCATTTTCTTGTTTTGCCTTGTATTCAATGCATATAAATAGAACGCAGAAAAGAGTAGTTTAACAACCCAAACACGATATAATTAATAAAAAAATATAAATAATATGCATATAAATTTTTTTAATTCAATAGTTTATATCGCGACTGTAAAAGTAAAAAAAATATTCAACGCCAAAAAAGCAATTGAAGTACTTACTTAAAAAAAAAAGTTAAAAATAGCCAACCGATACGGGCACCTTAAACGCCCTCCATTTTGGCACGCGTGGCGTGACGTCATAGTCTATAAAAACAAACAAACAAGAAACCGCAAACACTCCTGCAAAACACATTGACTTATTGTTGTCATCGACTTTTACGTCACTTTCGCTTTGAACAATGGCGTCGCTTTTCAAATATTTTAATTTCCCACAGTTTTTTTGCAAATTAATTTCATGCTCAAAAATAAATTATAATCAAAAATATTGATAGAAGCATAATTCTGAAGTTTCAGTTCAGTTTAACCAAAAATATATTTGACCCGTATTTGAATCACATGCATATTCGACCCTATTAGTGCTGAAAAACCTTTTTCGATATTAGAGCTATTTTTGCAGAAAGTGTTATAGTAAACTATCATACTCTAAAACTTTAAATTAAACTGCGTTGGCGTCGGTAGTCCAGATTTATCTATGCAAATACATAGTCAAAGTTAACAAAAACAAAGTCGCATTTTGTATAGCATATTGTACACAATGAATTTTCATGCGAGTTTCACTATAATTTAGACCATTTATTCTAGAAGGTTTGTGTGGAATGTAGGATACTTAGTTTAACATTTAGGTAACTTAAATATAGCACAGAAATATTGATGTTTTGACATGTCACCATTGCAATTGTGCGAAGCAGGGGCGGGTCGCTAGTCTTCTAATAAATAAAATTGAGGTGTCTGTTTGTAATGTCAAAACAGCTTTTTACTAAAGGCATAGGAAAGTATAAACGGTTCTTATAAATAAAAAAGCAATTTTTAACATTTTTGTCTGTCTGTCTGTTTGTTTGCTCCGACTAATCTCCGAAACGACTGAACCGATTTTAACGGGACTATCACTTGCAGATAGCTGATGTTATAAGGAGTAACTTAGAGCAACTTTTATTTCAGAAACATAATTAAGGTTCTGCGCAAAAAAAGAATAAAGCCCATGAAAATGTGAACAAATGACAAATTGTCGGGGAGTTTTATTAAAATGTGGCGGTTATTTTAGTATATTGTGTATCTTACGAGTTCCACGCGAAGGTAGTCGCGGGGCACAGCTAGTGTAGTCTAAAATTGAGTAAGTATATCAACATATTGTTGTTACATGCACACGATTATATGATTAGCATATTGTTGCCAATAGTGCTGATGCGTCGTAAGTGTTAAGTGGCGTGTCCCGTCACTATAGTTCTACAAATATAATGAAAATAACTAACGTTTCGGTAAACTGTAATCAATTTCAGAATGTACTTAGTTCTGACGTTTGTTCTACTTTCGTTTCAGTTCGGTGGGTTCTTCATCTATTATACAAGGTATAATTGACTTAACTGAAAACCTCATTACGGGTTATTTTGTACTCAACAACTTTTGCAGTGGGACTACCTAAACAGGAAATCGTGCAAACCAGCTATTCCCTATATTTTGTCGAGTTATACGAACATAAATGTATGAAGCAGCAGTTTTTTTCCCGATTTCAGGAATTTCCCTTCATAAAAGTGGTTTATAATGATGAGTACAATGACCCCCTAAGAGGCTTTCAGTTATTTCAATTACATCTTGTAAATAGACCGAATAATTGAATAGCGTAAGCGTAAAACCTTACAAAAACCTATTAAGAATATCGATTTAAAATTTTACTTTTGAAACAAATACATTTTTATTATTTTTGCAAAGGAGATTGACCAAAAGCAGTCTTGAAAAGTTGCACGTATGAAAACCAAATTAATATATAAATTATTTTCTTATTTTTTACAAGCTTTTCACTTCAGGAATTTTGTTTCCGTATCCGGAATTATGATTTTAAGATAAACAGTAAATTAACGATTGCTAGGTACATTTCCGTATAGTCATGATGGACGTTTCGTTCTCTTCATTTGTACGAGTTACGTAAGTATGAGCCTTTACATAAAAACATCACAAAAATGGTATTAAACTCATAAATAGCTAAATAATTAGTAATATCATAATCATAACGTAGTAGGTACTGTATATGTATTTCATAGTTCCGTTGTGAAAATACAGTGGATTTCGGGTATAACGACAATGAAGGGACCACTCTATTTTCGTCGTTATATCCGGAAGTCGTTACAGGCAAAGGTAAAGAGATACAGACACGTACATATGTGTAGTTTATATTCATTTATTATTGAAAATATTTGCACACATAGTTATTCACCGGTACATTTAAAAAAATGTGTAATATTAGTTTGCTTCAATTTATTTTTTTGTGCTAGTGTACGCTGTAGGGTGTATTCTATTTTCATTACTTCTTCAATATCTATAATATCCTTTCCATCACCAAATAAACAGTATCTTTTAAGCTTTGTTACAACACCTAACACATCCTTAGTTGTAGGAATCTCACCTTCCTTGCAATCTTCTTCTTCCTCCTCATTTTCCTCATCTTGCGTCGTATGTGATGGAACAACAGTTTCAACAATTTCACTATCGGACAAATCGCTAGTAGTGATAAGTTGACTGTCAATATCAACATATGTTGCCCAGTCCGCAACATTTGTTCCGCTTGATGATACTGTAGTCAGTTGTGCCAATGGTATGTCCAATTCATCATCGGAGTCGTCGTCAATTGTTGTGATAGCCGAAGATTTACGGAACCCAGCGTGTAGAAAACACTTTTTGATCGTATCTGGAGTCACCCGAGCCCATGCCGTAGTTACCATTTCAATGGCATCTAAAATATTTACGGAAAACGGGCCTGCCGAGTTTTCAATGTCGTTCATCATTTTCTGTACTAAAATCTTCCTATAATGACTTTTGAGGGTTTTAATTATCCCTTGATCAATCGGTTGAATCACTGATGTAGTGTTTGGTGGTAAAAATGCCAGTTTTATGTTGGTCAAATTCTCTATTTTAGGATGAGCTGGGCAATTGTCAATAAATAAAATGATCTTCTTTTTGTTATTTCTTAACTGGGAGTCCCATTTGCGTAGAACTTTTTCGAAAATCTCTGAAGTCATCCAGGCCTTTTTGTTTGCTTCGTAATCAACTGGCAAAGATTTAACATTTTTGAAACATCTGGGTTTTTTTGCCTTGCCTATGACCAATAATTTTCTTTTTTCCCCTGCCATACTTGATGCAACAAGCACGGTGATTCTATCTTTTGATAATTTTCCACCAACGCACTTTTCCCCTTTAAATTTCAAGGTTTTGTCAGGAGTTAACTTAAAAAACAAACCTGTCTCGTCAGCGTTCCATATTTGGCTATCAGTATAACCTTCAGTCAATTTTGGGAAAACTGTTTTTAGCCAGTTGTCACAGTCACTTTGCGATACACTAGCGGCTTCTCCACAAACTTTGCCTACTACAATATCGTGTCGTTGACGAAATCGGTATATCCAGCTTTCCGAACACTCAAAATCCATTTTTCCAAACAGTCTGTCAAATTGATTAGCCTTTTCTTGCAGCAGACGACCGCTCAAAGGTACGTTTTGGCTTCTTTGGGCTTTGAACCACATTAGAAGGGCATTTTCGATATCTTGATGCGTCGGTTTGCGGTTTTTCTTAATTTTTAAGGATTTGGATTCAAAGCATTCTAATATTTTATCACGGTTTTTCCACATCGTAGATACTGTTGAATGGGAAACTTTGTACTCTTTGCACAAATCAGCATTGTTTTCACCGTTTTTCAATTTTGAAATGATTTCCGCCTTTTCTTTAACAGTGAATGTGCGTCTAGCAGCCATACTTATTCAAAAGTTTACTAAACCCAGTTGCTACTCAGAATATCACTTTGTAACTGAACCATAAAAGCTCCGAAACGTACACGCTTCCCCTACCTACTTAGTTGATATCTATAAACAAAAGGTAAAGGCTCCACACTTGCTGACCATCTGTGTGCAATGGATGTAAACAAAAGATAAGAAATGTTTGTGAAAGAAAAAAATCTTTGTGTCTTTGGCGGCCGACTCCGGTCGCAATATCTGCATGGGATTTCTAGGAATTTGTTACAAATGATTCATTAAAAACAGTCGCTACACCCGAACTCGGCGTTACATCCAAAGTCGCTATAGCCACATGAATTTTGTACTAAAGTATGCTTTAAATTCAAGGGACTTAGATTTAACGTCGCTATAGGTAAATGGTCGCTACAACCAAGGTCGTAATAAATGAAATCCACTGTATTTATTTTTGTGTTTCGTCTCACGCAGATGCAACTGTCAAGGCAGATGACAGACGTACCGGTAGGGATGACGATTATTCCTAAACAAGATCGATTTTTAAATCTATCAGAATCGCAGGAAAGAATCGATTCAGCAATAAATTGAGTTCTGATAGATCTGTTCCCGCCATTATTCTACATCGACAGCTTTATAATAGATAATCACTTATTCGTTTTGGTGTTGCCTGCATAATTAGTCAAGTGTAATGAATAATCGATATCAAAACTTAAAAGTTGCAATCCGCAGGAAAAACATCGGAACTCGTTTTCAAGTTTCTAAAATCGATTAACAAAATCTATAATTCATTGTTTATGATCGATAAAAAAAAAATTACTTGACCTATAAAATCGATTCTAGATCGCCATCCCTAAGCCGGCGCCTGCGGAAGCCGCCATTACTGTTTATGTGTCGAATGAGAATACTCACCGCGATTAATCTCTCCACTTAAATAGTAATACTTACGGAAATTCGTTGGTGTGTTTGTTTTAAATAACTTAGCGTGTTTCATGAGAAATCAGAATGTTGTTTTGTACCTACATGATTGATCTGTGGTCATTTTATAAGTTGCGAGTAGTTTAGACATATTTTTTAGGTTATCTCCGAATTTGTTTAATTACTTTAAAACTCGGATACTTGTGTGAAAATGAACACTTTTATTTAATAGTATATAAAGCGTAGTCTATAATAAAAAAAGATTTATTGTGTTTCAACTTAATACGGATTTCCATACATCGTTGTTCATGATCCTTTTACTAACCGTACTCAATGAAGCCTTGTAAACAGTTTTAACTTCAATAAAATAATTAATTTCGACAGCTAGAGTTCCTACTTCATTAGTCGATTCTGAATTCAGGACAAATTATAAATACAATAATAATTACAGTGGATTTCATTTATTACGACCTTGGTTGTAGCGACCATTTACCTATAGCGACGTTAAATCTAAGTCCCTTGAATTTAAAGCATACTTTAGTACAAAATTCATGTGGCTATAGCGACTTTGGATGTAACGCCGAGTTCGGGTGTAGCGACTGTTTTTAATGAATCATTTGTAACAAATTCCTAGAAATCCCATGCAGATATTGCGACCGGAGTCGGCCGCCAAAGACACAAAGATTTTTTTCTTTCACAAACATTTCTTATCTTTTGTTTACATCCATTGCACACAGATGGTCAGCAAGTGTGGAGACCTTTACCTTTTGTTTATAGATATCAACTAAGTAGGTAGGGGAAGCGTGTACGTTTCGGAGCTTTTATGGTTCAGTTACAAAGTGATATTCTGAGTAGCAACTGGGTTTAGTAAACTTTTGAATAAGTATGGCTGCTAGACGCACATTCACTGGTAAGAAAAGGCAAAAATCATTTCAAAATTGAAAAACGGTGAAAACAATGCTGATTTGTGCAAAGAGTACAAAGTTTCCCATTCAACAGTATCTACGATGTGGAAAAACCGTGATAAAATATTAGAATGCTTTGAATCCAAATCCTTAAAAATTAAGAAAAACCGCAAACCGACGCATCAAGATATCGAAAATGCCCTTCTAATGTGGTTCAAAGCCCAAAGAAGCCAAAACGTACCTTTGAGCGGTCGTCTGCTGCAAGAAAAGGCTAATCAATTTGGCAGACTGTTTGGAAAAATGGATTTTGAGTGTTCGGAAAGCTGGATATACCGATTTCGTCAACGACACGATATTGTAGTAGGCAAAGTTTGTGGAGAAGCCGCTAGTGTATCGCAAAGTGACTGTGACAACTGGCTAAAAACAGTTTTCCCAAAATTGACTGAAGGTTATACTGATAGCCAAATATGGAACGCTGACGAGACAGGTTTGTTTTTTAAGTTAACTCCTGACAAAACCTTGAAATTTAAAGGGGAAAAGTGCGTTGGTGGAAAATTATCAAAAGATAGAATCACCGTGCTTGTTGCATCAAGTATGGCAGGGGAAAAAAGAAAATTATTGGTCATAGGCAAGGCAAAAAAACCCAGATGTTTCAAAAATGTTAAATCTTTGCCAGTTGATTACGAAGCAAACAAAAAGGCCTGGATGACTTCAGAGATTTTCGAAAAAGTTCTACGCAAATGGGACTCCCAGTTAAGAAATAACAAAAAGAAGATCATTTTATTTATTGACAATTGCCCAGCTCATCCTAAAATAGAGAATTTGACCAACATAAAACTGGCATTTTTACCACCAAACACTACATCAGTGATTCAACCGATTGATCAAGGGATAATTAAAACCCTCAAAAGTCATTATAGGAAGATTTTAGTACAGAAAATGATGAACGACATTGAAAACTCGGCAGGCCCGTTTTCCGTTAATATTTTAGATGCCATTGAAATGGTAACTACGGCATGGGCTCGGGTGACTCCAGATACGATCAAAAAGTGTTTTCTACACGCTGGGTTCCGTAAATCTTCGGCTATCACAACAATTGACGACGACTCCGATGATGAATTGGACATACCATTGGCACAACTGACTACAGTATCATCAAGCGGAACAAATGTTGCGGACTGGGCAACATATGTTGATATTGACAGTCAACTTATCACTACTAGCGATTTGTCCGATAGTGAAATTGTTGAAACTGTTGTTCCATCACATACGACGCAAGATGAGGAAAATGAGGAGGAAGAAGAAGATTGCAAGGAAGGTGAGATTCCTACAACTAAGGATGTGTTAGGTGTTGTAACAAAGCTTAAAAGATACTGTTTATTTGGTGATGGAAAGGATATTATAGATATTGAAGAAGTAATGAAAATAGAATACACCCTACAGCGTACACTAGCACAAAAAAATAAATTGAAGCAAACTAATATTACACATTTTTTTAAATGTACCGGTGAATAACTATGTGTGCAAATATTTTCAATAATAAATGAATATAAACTACACATGTGTACGTGTCTGTATCTCTTTACCTTTGCCTGTAACGACTTCCGGATATAACGACGAAAATAGAGTGGTCCCTTCATTGTCGTTATACCCGAAATCCACTGTATAAGGACAATTTATTTTGTACATAACATACATAATCAGCCTATAATGTTCCACTGCTGGGACACAGGCCTCCTCTCGTGAGAGGGAGTGAGCCGTAACCCACCACGCGGGCCCAGTGCGGGTTGGTAGATGCCACATGTCTTCGAATTTTTGGTTCTAGGACATGTTGGTTTCCTCACGATATTTTCCTTCACCGTTTTGAGAGCAGTCGTGATGAAATAATTTAAACACAAAGTAAAGCGCCTGTCTGGGTTCGAACCTACGACCTACAACTCGTATGTCGCGGTCGCAGCCGTTACCACCGGGCCACCACTGCTCTCATTCATTCTGTATAAATTATAAATGATTAGCTGACCCAACGCTAATGGTTAAAGAACTTACCAATTTCAATTTGTAAGCAGTAATTAAGCACAGTTGGATGCCCTTTCATGTGTCTACAGAGTTACAAATGTTGGGGCACATAATTCCAGTTTTTAATGGAAAGACAGGCACATCAATAAAGTTTATCGCACGCGATAGGCGAGATTGTCACAACTGTTCAGAACTTTTAAAAGCAAATTTCCCTTATCAGTTTTCTTGAAGCATGACCGATTTTCATGTGACAATTAAGGTCGAGTGAATTAAGCTAACAAAAGATAACTGCTCACCCAATTAAAAAGTGTAACACTGTAAGTCAGGTTCTAAAACGTCTAGCTCATGTAATTATAAAAATATTCAATAAATGTTTCCTAGAATCGCAATAAACTAGTATTCGCGTAGTAAACATAGCGAAGACAGAGGCAATCTCACATCTCCTGTCCTTGTGTTTGAGCAAGTGGCTGGCAGTGGTGTTTGCTGACGGTTGTTCACACGTTAACAGCAAACACACAGCAACGTAACAGAAGGTGAGAGCCAAGAACAACGGCGAGGCGAGCGTTATCACGACGCACGAAGCGCCGGCGACAAACGATTCGAGCGACTTACCGTACTATTGTCAACAGTAATGACCCTATTTGTTATTATTCAGCATCAATCGTTTATCTCATTTCGCGACCAGACGCGAAGACTTAATAACAAATCAGTATCGCATAAGCGTTTAAAGTGGCGTGGTGTTTGTGTATGCCTAGTGTCTGTGTAATTACAATTCTGCAAAAGAAAGTAAGTGTTTACATAGACAATAAGTGTTTAAAATGGAGTTTCAATATTATGGGAACTTCGACCGTCCGCCGACGCGTAGGATTCTCGACCAGCCCTGGTGGGACGAGGAGGATACACTGTCTGACAGACGAATTAACGGTAAGTGCCCGCACACTAACTGTTTTGATACCTTATTTGTATAGAAACAGCTGCTATTTACGCGTCTTTACACTTAATAAAGGTTAACATAACACGGTTCAGTAACTACAAAGTTAATCGTAGTTAAGGCTAGCATTAGGAACGTGTTTTGTTTGCTGTCTCTTATCTCTCCAAAATTGGAGCACAATTAGGCTATATATCACGCTATCGTACGAGAAAATGTTGTTCAGGTACGTAAACATGGATCGCGTATACCGTCGGTTGCGTTAATTTCACACAATTACTTATAGATGGCGTAAAAAGTTTAATATTAGCGTGTAGGTATCCATGTGGCTGTCTAGACGGCACAGGGAAGTTGAGGGTGTATCGATTAGACGCCGGGATAATTTTAGAAAAGGTCCTGGTTGGGAGGTTTAGTGAAATCCGCAGCCATGTGCACGGATTCACATTAATCCGTCTACTGCTCCTGTTTATCCTGTAGAACCTTAAATAAAGAATGGCAGCAGGCACCTCCATCTGCTCTTAATTGAAATTGGACACTTTGTCTTAATTACTTAAGTGTTTTTGTCTGTTAAACACCTGCAAAAATTATTTTACTCGCGCTTTGGAACTTACTTTATGATTGATCAATCTAAACAAGTTGTAAATACTGAAAGCGGAAAGAAAGAAGAATGAAAAATAGGTTTATTTGTCACAGACACACGTGCATACAAAAAGATAAGAGTAATCAGAAAAATAAAAAAGAGTGACAAGTTATCATTACCTACCAGCGAACCACCGATTGCCATGTGGTATGAAGGCATTAGCATTTCGTAGACGTTCTAAGAAACTCTTAAAATCCAGATGACGACAGTCCCTCAACAATTTACTAAGTACTAATTCTGAATTGAGTCAAATACTAATAGCTCGTAAAGGTCTAGACAATGAGTTACAATGATGATACGTAGATAATCATGCGTGTTTCTACGTCCCTTTCGTCATTAAATACATACCTACTTCAGAACATCAAGTTCGTCATTAGTTGTTTGTGAAGTCAGTTGGTAAAACGTCTTTTTTTTCTCTTCGTTTCGGCGTCGCCATCTTCATTTTCATCTGTTTGTAATGAAAAATCTGTTGGTTTATCGATGTTATCTGTGAATGTTGACTTGAAAAAATAATAAAGTGCTAAATTGGGTACTTGGTGTCTCCTATAATGGGTACGTACTTAAACATTCAGTACCAAATATTGAGAAACATAATGATTTTTAAAAGCAAAATACGATGTCAATACTAACCTAACAATTTTCTTTTCGTAACTTTTCAAGTTTATTTTCCGAGCGTTTTCCCGCAAGTAGATAATGTTCGCAGAATAATGTTGAAAGCTGTAGCATGTCATTTCTCTATCGTGATTAGATACTGTCCTAATATACAGAGGTGTAAAAAATAAAATATATTATGTCTTTCAACACTGGCTTTTTAGGGTTCCGTAGTCATCAAGGAACCCTTATAGTTTCGCCGGATGTCCGTCTGTCTGTCTATCTGCGGCTTAACTCAGAGACTATTAGCATTAAAAAGCTGTAATTTGGCACGGTTTAGATTAAGAGGGCTATCACATTTTGTCACCTCTCTCGCTCACACGGGACCAAATTTTTAAGAATGTTAAATGAAAATATACTTTTTTGAAAAATGTGATCAATGGGCTCCCTACTAAATAATATTAATTTAATAGGTAATTATTAAAAACACATTTTTATTGTAGCATTTATTTAAATCGTCTCAAAAACAGATCATAATACTTATTGAGCTAAGTTTATTAGATAACACGATAGAAATGTGTTTTTAATAATTACCTATTAAATTAATATTATTTAGTAGGGAGACCATTGATCACATTTTTCAAAAAATCATCTTTTCATTTAAAATTCTTAAAAAATTGATCCTGTGTGAGCGAGAGGGGTGATAAAATGTGACAACGCTCTTAATCAGGCTGACAAAGTGGTAAAATAAAATCTATAAAAATAAAATTAGGGTGCCTCCCCTACACGTAAAGTGGGGATGACTTTTTTCTCGTCTATCCCATGGTGTGGGGTGTCGTTGGATAGGCCGTTCAAAAATATTGCGGATGTGTGAAAACCATTTTTCGATTCAGGTATCCGTTTGCGAAATAGTCAAGTACCCCCCCCCCCCCACCGCCAGCTAAATGGTTGTTTTTGGATACCTATGTGAAAAAATTCACGGCAGTAGTACCTATATATAACTTAATTACAAAGAAAACTATCACAGATAAGTAGGCTTTACAAGTTAATGAGTAATAGTCAGCCAGCTTACATTTGCAGTTGGAATGTATGAGAGAACATATTTTTCAACTACAATGTTTAGTTTGTTCTTGGGTTAAATTTATCCCAATTACGAAACCCTTCATTGTGCGTAGTCCGACACGCACTTGGTCGGTTCTTTCAAATACGGGCGGTATTTGTAGGTATCTGGAGTTTCACTCAGAGCTGTTTTCTTACAGCAATCAACCACGAGTTCAAAGTAATGAGACCACTCTTGCTAGGCTATCAATACAGTCTATCACAATGAATATGGTGAAGTGGAGCTGATGGTGAAGTACTCCTCAACAATTAACGACCATGCATCGGGAAAAGCTATATTTTGTAAAAGGTGATGAGCAGTTGTCATTAGGCTATTGTAACTAAAAAGTGAAAAATAAAAAACTTTTTTGCAACAAAAAAACTACCGACTTCCAAAAAAAAAAACAATACAAAGTAAAAAATAATTTTAATAACGGAAGTCGGTGGCAAACACCTAAAATACAGATCCAAAAACGCTGACTTCCGAAATTAAAGTTATTTTTCACTTTGTTGTGTTTTTTTTGGAAGTCGGTGGTTTTTTTTTGCAACAGTTTTTTATTTCTACTATATCTATATTAAAGTAACAGTTACAGATGTTAAAGATCCCAATCAATTTCCCATTAATAAAATGTTATCGTTATAGTATTGAGGGAATGATGATTCTCGTAACTAAAAACGTTCAAAATCTAGTCGCAATCTCATCTCAGCGACAATCAAGTGTCAAAAATGTAGGGAAATTATTTTTGACATATTGAGACTGAGATTAGACTGTGAACGTTATTAAAATTACGAGAATTGCCCCTCTGAAGGCTATAGTGAACCCTCCGACAGTTGAGTAAAATCTATTCAGGTCAGTACGTTACTCGGGACGCCGGTAGGGTTGAGTTGCGAGGGTTGACTCCAATCAATCCTCACCCGAACTAACGAGTTTCTTCTTATGTCGTACGAAAATTACCTTTTATTTCTTATCACTTTGAATTTCTCATAGAATTTTCTTTTATTGCCAACACGTTCTCACAAAATAAATGTTCTTATTTTTTTTCGGCTACGTAAACATACTTATCGCAAAATCAAAACCATTACTGTAGAGTCCGGAAAATCATACTTTTGGAAACATTATGCAAAAATACGAGTTTTGAAGATTTTCCGGAATAGAAAAGTTATTTATTTTTTTGTAATAATGCTCTCATTTTTAGGGTCTCGAACATCAAAAGGAAAAATCGGGACCCTTGTAGTATCACTTCGTTGTCCGTCTGTCTGTCTGTCTGTATATCAGTCTGCCAAGACCCTTTTTCTCAGGAACGCGTGGAGGTATCAAGTTGAAATAAAATTAATATAAAATACGTAGGTCTACGGTCCCTAGGAGCTCTAAAAACATTAAGCTTCTAAGTCAACGTAATAAAAAAGTATTTTTTGCTATTACAAACTTACATTTGCAGTTGGAGAATAATTGACCGTGACGTATATCGATGTACGCATAATCAGCCTATAATGTTCCCACTGCTGGGACACAGGACTCCTCTTAGTAAGAGATAGTGGGCCGTAATCCACCACGCGGGTCCAGTGCGGGTTGGTAGATGTCACATGTCTTCGAATTTTCGGTTCTAAGACATGCCGGTTTCCTCACGATGTTTTCTTTCACCGTTTTGAGAGCAGTGATGATGAAATAATGTACACAAAGTAAAGCGCCTGTCTGGGTTCGAACCTACAGCTCGTAAGTCGCGGCCGTTACCACTGAGCTACCACTGCTATCGATGTATATGAGCACATAATCATAATAATCATAATCATAAATCTTTATTTATCTCGACATCATATTACAGGCACTGGTTAATAAAATGCAGAATCTTAAATAGAGAAAGGTGTCTGAGGTAGGAGGGTCCTGAGTTACAGATCACCCGGCTCTCTTTTAAATGACATGTTAATTTACAGAACATAGAACAGTACAGTATTGATGAACCGGAAATTGTCGACTCAAATTGCCTTATTTTAAAAATGAACACAAATACTGTAATCGTTGCTGTCTATCGCCCACCTAGTCATAAAAATATCGATAACTTTTTAACATCCCTCAACGATTGTCTAAGCAATCTATCATCCTTTCAAAATATCATATTAGTTGGCGACATTAATATTGACATTATTGAAAATTCCCAAGATAATAGATCATACGCATATCTCAACCTTATCGCTTCTCATGGTATGCTTCCAGCTCATACAATTCCTACTCATAGTCGCACGTGCTTAGATCATATAATGCTAAAGACAAAATTATCAGCGTTCTGTTATGTTGCTCAGACTTCGGTTACAGACCACAATAGCGTTATACCTACTATTTGTAGACCGTACACTTAATAAAAACCATGGCCCCAAAACTATTAAACGAGTAGACGACGCAGGATTTGGGTTGAATTACTTATAATTTATTATATTTGCCTTTATATCCAAAAGGCAAAGGCCCTCCTCTATCGAGAATATCATAGATTTTATGGTATATGGGCTATAATTTCTAATGTTTTATAACGCACCTATACGATTCCTCAGTCCTCTCACGTACTCATCTTACTCGTGGAGAAAATTGCAATAATACCACGCTTCGTAAACACAACAAACAATACCTACTAAATTCATTTTGACTAATTACACTAATAATTCGCTGCAATTAGTTCTCGTTCTAATATCACAACACCTGGAGTTAGTCACACATTTATAATCTATTATTCAAACTACCAATCATTTCCTTTGTTATGGACGTTAAATTGGTATAGTAAAGGACAAAGACCGGTCTGTTTTCTTTTGATATTTCTAACCGCAAACACGTCACAGAGTCGGTTCATTGACTTACATTTTTTTTTAGAAAATTCCCTTCGTAAATTGTAGTCACATTAACACCATACATTACCATAGGCGATCTATATTTAGTAATACTATTGTATGGCTTTAGATGTCTGCTTTGATATACAACATGTGTCAGAAAGGTGTGGTCGCGAAAAAATAATCAGCTGTCACATAATATATGTACATATGGGTCGAGTAGGTTGGTAGTTGGTAATTTTTACGTGATTGGTCCCATGGAGAAAATTGTTCAGTTTGATGGTCTATCCCACGCCCTTAAGACACCCTTGGAAATGGCCTGAGTGCATAGCTTCATACGTCCACCCAGTAATAGGACTCGACCATCAAGGAGCGCTGTCCCAAATTAGACGCATTATTAATTTATTATACATAAAATAAAAGGTATTATATTAAAACACGTATACCAAAAGATAAATAGTTAAATTATCTTTAAAATGATGAAGGTTTCATGAAAATACTCTTGATAGTTTTTGCGTGATTCTCAGTTTTTTATCCGCGTTAGACATAATAAATTAAATACACTATGTAACATAAACATAATCTAAAATATTCACATATTAAGTTATTAAGAAAATGCTCTAATTTAACATATATTTTTTTCAAATCATGAACACTACTCGTTTAGACGTTTAAAATCATTAAAAGTCGGTTACAGTCACCTAAAATATGACCACACCTTTCTAATACAGGATGTATTAAATTTAATATCAAGAAAAACCATTTTCTTTTTTCTATGTACTTAATAAACTAATTTCGATCATTGATTAAGGTACTAGTTCGATTTCAATATAAGTTATTGTCAGTTCCCTAGCGAGACGATTTAATTTATTCCTTTGTGGGGCGGCCGATGCCAGACATCCAGCCGGCGATGGCCGGAGTGGTCGGGCTGGCCGGGTCAAGCAATATCCATCGCAGTAGCGCAGTGATTTTAATTGAAAAATGGCTGCTCAAACAAAGCGGATTGAATTTCTATCTCACCCGCCAGCAAAGTTCGCTTTCGTAAATAAAAGGTACATTGGGTGCTTAGGAATTAAATAAATGTAAGGAAAAGACATTCAGGTTATCCTAACTACTGTAATAAATGTAGATTTCTGCGTATTCGTTTTATCACATGGTATGGCTGATGGAATTAAAATGGCTTACACAAAAGCATTTATCTCGGAAAACAAGCCACGACCGAACCCGTAGACTTGTATAATGTACACTACCGTCCTTTATTAGGTTGTTAGGTTTTTTCCTTTATTAGGTTCTCGCATATTCTAGGCATTCCATTAATAAATTAATTTATTAAAATAATCTTCATCTAATTTGTTCCATTCGCTCTTCATAGCTTCCACAAATGTTCTGAGCTCGTAGGAGAACGATTTTTCACCCTTCTATCGAGTTCATCCCAAACAAGCTCAATGGGAGAAAGATCAGTTGATTGAGATGGCCATTACATGATATTTAAGATTTTTTCATATTTTTTCTTGTTCAAAAGGTCTGGCACAGTTTAGAAGAATGCTTAAGATCACTATCCTGTTGGAAAATGAATCCAGGACCAATTAGATTTAGTCCACTGGGTACGGCGGAATTTTGGAGAATTTTCAAGTAACTTACTTGTTTAGTTTTCCGGTTATCCTCACAAGATTTCCGGGTTTATTGTTGCCAAAACACCCCCAAACTATGACATTACCTCCACCATGTTTGATAGTAGGCACAGTATGTGCCTCTGAAGCCCTCTCTTCTTTTGACCGGCGTACAAACACACGTCTATTGGATCCGAAAATCTGAAACTTTGATTCGTCACTCCAAAGGACATTTTCCCATTGCTGTATTGTCCAGTTTTCAATTCGACATAAGAAAAATAGACTAGAATGGGCAAAAGCGCACCAAAACTAAATAGGTAAACATTGTAAGGTCAAGAACCTGTGCAAAACATGATTCTATTCTCTGCGTTTGTATCGTTCTTCGACTAAAGTGCCTGCGCCTATCTACTTGTGCCTCGCACCGCCGCCGCCACGCCCCGTTGGTCGGTGACTTTCCGTAGATAAAGCGTGTTTACTTTTTATGCAATTGATTCTGCTATTTATTTTGTTTGAAAACTGCAATTTTTAAAATTTCCATTAACTAACATTAATCTTCGTGTTTTAAACTAACTATTTCGATGGATTAATACTGTGCTCGTTTTCATTTAATGTCGTACATCCAGATACACGTTGTATACTCGTACAATAGTTCAATTGAAAATGTCCTATGTTTATTTAACTCCGATTGCATATTCATAGGGGTTATCACTATTATATAATATAATGTTATACCTAAGTGCATCTAATCAGTGGACAACTGGACATCCGTGTACTTATACCGTATCTTGATACTTATTATAAACTAGCTGTGCCCCGCGACTTCCTCCGCGTGGAAGTCGTAAGATACACAATATACCTACTAAAATAACAGCCCCATTTTAATAAAACTTCCTCGTCCCCCTACCCGCCGCGTGGCATCGCCAGCCCGCGCCATTACTTCGTTTACGCTTAGCGTTCTTTCTGACTTTTTTCTTTTTGCTCGGTTCCTAAGGTTTGTAGCTTGATGTTAAATAGCCTATAACTGTCCTCGAGAATTGGGCTACCAAATGCAAAAAGAATTTTTCAAATCCGACTTTTTGTTCACAATTTCATGGGTTTTAATTTTTATGCACGGAACCCTAATTATTTTTCTAAAATAAAAGTAGCCTAAGTTACTACCCGCCGTAACATCAGCTATCTGCCAATGAAAGTCCCATCAAAATTTGTCCATCTGTTTCGGAGATTAGCCGGAACAAACAGACAGACAAAAGGCATTTAGTAAAAATTTGTTATTTTGACATTACAAACAGACACTTCAATTTTATTTATTAAAGTCGCTTTTCCGGTCTGTCTGTGAAGTGGGCTACGAAATGGATTTTGATGCGGTTTTCAAAATTACTTAGAGAATTTATTCCGTAAGGTTTCTGTGTATAATACATTATATTAAACTTGCGTACAATATAGAAATCTCGATGTTTTTTCAAGTCGTAAAAACAGTGCGGAGCAGGAGCGGCTCGCTAGTCATAGATAAAACTACGATCATTACTGTAGCACCGACGTATCATGTACTCATGTCCACGCTATCTTAATGGCACTTGATTACGTTTTAATTTTTATTTTATAGAAATAGCTATTAAGCTAAATAATTGTATCTACGTAGGGCACTAGCAAAGTTTTGAGATTTGGCACCTGAACTTCAGATTTTCTCAAAATAATTTCCGTTGGCTGTAATACATTTTTCCATACGCTGAAACCAATCATCAAAAACTTTTTTAGAGACTTCTTCACATGCCAAGTCCCACGCTTGAATTAGTTCGTCATCACTGGAATACCGTTGACCTTTCAATTTATCTTTTATCATTGGGAAGAGACCAAAGTCAAAGGGTGCGAGATCGGGGCTGTAAGGAGGGTGCTCAAGCAAAATTAGACCAGTGCTGCGCAAAAAATCTCGAGTTAATTGAGCGCGGTGTGCAGGTGCGTTATCGTGATGCATGTAGCCGCCAAGTGTCCATGCGCGAGTTCGGCTGGAATTTTTTGAGAGTCTGAATCAATTGAGGTAAGCAAACCTCTGTGTACCATTTTGCGGTCAGCAGAACAGTCTTCTGTTCTTCAAGATATATTCTCTTAATTATACCCCCTTTTGCCAAAGAAGACTACGACCATTTTCTTTTTCACGGATCGAGTCTGTTTGACTGTGGTCGGTTGTTCCTCATCTTCAAAGATGTTTTTAGATTTAGATTTCATGTCATAGTATTAAAGCCAAGATTCGTCACTGTAGAATTCACGTGAGGAGATTTTCCGCCACCAAACATAGTGAGCATTTTTTTACACCATCTCTTACGACACTCCATTTGGGCCTCTGTTTGTGCGGTACCCACAAGGTGCAAACTTTTTTAACTTGAAGATGGTCAGTAAAATAGTGTGAATTGATGGTGCTCTTCAGGATGATCTTCAGGATTTCTTCTATTTGTTTGTAAGTGATATGTCTATCTACTTTAAGCAGTTTCTTAACAGCGGCTATGTTTTCTGAAGACACTGTTTCAACAGGCCGTCCGGATCGAGAATCGTCAGATAAGTTAAAATCTCCTCTTTGGAACTGTTTGTACCATCGATACACTGAGCTACGGGACGGTCCTCTCTCTTGAAACACAAATTTTAATTCACTGACACAATCATCAGTACTCAAACCGCGCTTGAAATTATAGCAGATAAATGCACGAAAATCGCGACGCGTTAACTCTGCCATCTTAACTAAGAATTCATAAAAAAATATTGCGGGTAGATATATATTTTTTTTACTTGCTTCTTGCTACTAATAGGCTATGCTATCAGTAACAGTTTGACACTCATATTGCAGATAGTTTAGTGATATTTCAAAACTTTGCTAGTGCCCTAGTATTAGTGTACGATGAGCACGAGCGCTTTCCAATGTATATAAAACCTAATATTTTTTCCGTAACTTTTCATAAACCTGTGCATAAACTCTCCTTCAACATTCTGTCAGTCGCCGTGAAAACGTAGTATCTGTACACACGATAATGCAATCTATTTATATAATTAACTCTAATTTTATCAATCTAGATCGGAATATTCTTGACCTAGTCACAACAAGCACTTAAGGACCTATTGAGATAAATAGCCGTTACGTTCTTTATTTCATAAAATATTAAACTCAGTTCAAAGCTTTTAGATCGTAGATATATTATTGAACTCGACACTAATAACAACCAGATACGATACTCCTTTACAGAGGCGAAGCGCGCTAACAACTCCATTCCTACCGGCTTCCCTTTGGAGGATCGAAAGAGTAACTTCAACTACCACCATTGAAAAATAGCACATTCAGTAATGTCTACGACTGCCAAATAATATATATTCCAATAACAACACAATTTTTTCTAAATAAGCCGGCGCTACAACGTGATAATCGTATTTGTATGACTATTTATAACTGAACAATTTCTTATTCGGCTTCCCTCCTACGAAGTGTCAAGCCTCGCCACTGCTCCTTTATGAGTTCAAACTATCTACAAACTGTCTATTTAGAGAGTGAGTCAAGGTTTTCGTTTGCAGTCGCCGCAGTCGGCCAGTTGAACGCATCGGTCTAACCCGACTTTATAAATAAACAACATTCCCTGTTATGTAGGTAGCAGGTAGGTATTTCGGCTGTTACTAAGAAACTACGCGAAAACACCATGTGGATATACTCGTGGATACTAGATCGTTAGAATGGATACTTTATAGTTTGGTTTTCCTTCTTTGATTTTTATCATTTCTTTGAATACTGGTGCTACTTACGTCATAAAGGGAGATTTATTTTATTCACATATCCTGTACCTATACGTAGTAGCTCGTAGCTCTTATGGCAGTATAAGTCTTTTCACGTCTACTTCAAAAACATAGTCTAGGAGTTAATTATGGTCCACTGTCGTACGGTTATTGACGATACTAATCTAGTTTCCCGCGCTTCTTGTTCGTAGAGGTTGAAAAATCCTTCCTTAATGCACATCTACAGCCTCTAAGTAAAATAATCTACAAAGAATCGATGTTTCTATCTTCAATCACAAAACTGTTTTAGGTTACCTCTTCATGTTTCATGATACTTACAAACAGGCAGTCTAAAGCCGCGGTCCCACGGCCTGTCGAGGATTGTCGCGGCCTGGGGCGTGCGGCCACGCCTTTCGAGGCTTGTCGCGGCTCGTGCCGAGCATTCCCATCACAGGCCTCATCGAATCGATCTGGCCTGGCACGATCTGGCCTGTAAAAAAACGGGCCGTGGGACCGCAGCATCACAATGCTAATTATTGGTACCTACCTAATTATATATTCATTTATTTTTATATAATTAAGCAGTAAACCTTGTAAAACTTGTTTGACTGATTGTTTTTAATTAGAAGATAGGTACTCGAACGTAAAATTAATTAACCGAGTCACTTTACTATCTTTATGAATTTAATTGGTAGAGGAAAATATTATCTATAATCGTTTCCAATTAATGTCTGTCATTTTCCATTACTATTGCTCCGTTACCTCAGAATAGGTAGCTGTTGATTCCACAAAGTTCTCTATGACTAAGCAAAGTTCTGAAGCTGAGTGTTCAAAAACGCACTCCGTCAGGATATCGAACAAATAATAGTATTTAAAGCACTATCAAAGAGATAAACTCCGTTAAATAATACACCAGAAACTGGGTACAGGAAAAATCTATGTTATTAGGTTCTTATCTATGTTATTATTATATTATGTACCTAAACGTTAGTTCCCCGTTCCTGTTTTAGGAAAGAGCAATCCTCTACTCTCCAAATTGTACCCAAAACAAATGCTATCTAGATCTTCGGGAAAAGTCAAAATTATTTTTGACTGAGCGTGGTCTACCATTTATTGATGAAACATGAAAGTTAGAGCAGGCTCGTTTTTCGAGGCCTATTGCAAAATTAAAAATAAGTTGCGGCATAAAAATAATTTGCAGATGCTGACTGTTTTGATTTCATTTAGGAATTCAACTAATTCTAATCAGGCTTTAGAATAGGGTCAATTTAAAATACATAATAAACAGTTTTTGTGAGTTTTCTTTACAAAGTAATTTGATAATTTCCTAGCTTACAATAAATTTATACGATTCGAGTAAGATGACAAAAATTCTGAATTCATCATCAAGTCATGCCGGTACCTACAGTACCTACTTTATTACCAATTAAAAATCTTGAAATCACACGTGAACTATGGCGTTGGTTTCTAATCAGAGGTACTTTTTACGACTGACACGTCACGAGAAACCATTGTAAAACATATCTTACATCACGATTCAAAGAAAACTGCGTCCTCCATGTGTATTAACACTGCGTATTTCTTACATGACTGAATGATATAACAACAAAAGGTAAACGTTAAGTAGGTAATTACGCCACGCCACCATTTTATGATGAAGAGCATGCTCTCATTATACATTACTAGTAATTGTGATAAAACACAAGAGTAACGGTCAGGTGTTACAATATTATTATTGTATCTCCTTGCTATTCATGTCAACCTAGTATTTGTGTGGGAGATATACTTACTACAGATTTACAATAGGTAACTTTGTAAATAATAACATTTTATTAACTTTAAGGGAAGGATTATACATTTTCCCTGTTTACCCTGACAAATGTTCGCATAATAAGTAGAAGCCGTTTGCATGTTAGCGCTCAATGGTTTTCACGATTATATTTATTGTCGTTTCGAAAGCATTTTGCTTATGAACCTATTGGGTTCATACGACATTTGAAAGTTATAAGGCTTTTCCATCAGGAATTTCTCAGTAGCAGCTTGACAGGCAATTCTCGTTTTTTATGCACGTTCGTATTCTAATCACAGTCTCTCAAAACCTATATTTTTGACAAGTTTTTGAAGTTAATTGTTGCTGAGATGAGAATAGAACTTCTGAAGTCTAGAAACCTACATTATGTTGTGACTTTGTTAAAATGTCCCTTCAAATCCCTTTCAAACAAAAAAGAATTTTCCAAATCGGTCCAACCGTCTTCGAGTAATCGGGGAACATACATAAAAAAAAAGATTCCGACGAATTGAGAAACTCTTCCTTTTTTAACCCTTTAACCGCCTACGACGGATTAATCCGACAAATATTTTCGTGTGCCTTTAACCTTTGACTTTGACGGTTTAAAGGTTAACCTTTTAACCGCCCGACTTCATATCAGTTGTCGTGCCCCCAGCGCCGGGCAACTTGTATCATTACGATATTTGGTCGTAAATATACGACCCTGGCGAAATGGACACGAAAATATTTGTCGGATTAATCCGTCGTAGGCGGTTAAAGGGTTAAAGTCTGTTAAAAATTAAATGTACATAAATAACAACTTATACCTAATTGATTAGACGTTATTATTACATAATTAAACGAGTCTACAAAAGAATAGTTTCGATTTCGATCTTTGGAAGGTCAAAATTGTAGTTTTTTTTAAACAACCAAAATGTGAATACAGGTTCTTATAAATACCTACAAGTTAGCAAACTTGTTAGATCAGTTGTTCATAATATCAAATTAGTTAGAATTCAGATAATAGTTGTGGAAGTGTTCAATTTGCAAGACGTATTCGTGAGCGTGTAAATTTTGATTTTATTGTGGAAAATATCGTTGTTTTGGAACAAAATCGGATCCTCAACAGAATAATGAATGCTTCAATAGGTTAGTACTTGCTATTGAGTATTGCCGTTATATATCGAGAGTCAGATAGACGAGAACGTGTTATTCATGTTTATAATGACGGTAAAGATCCTTGTAGTAGGGGACGAACTGACGTTGTGTTCATGATTGATTTATGCATGTATAATGCACAATATAATTACAGCATGCAACGTGTTATGAATTATAATGAAGCAAGCAACTACCTCTTTGAACAGCAAAATATGTAGCTTTTTACTAAATATCCCTTTTTTATTTGTGGACGACCGCATGTACCTAACTGTGCTGAGAGAGTAAAACTCTCACCCCTGCGCGGTCTATCAGACAGTGAAGGACCTCTTCAAGGCTTTCCCGTCTACAATCTTAAGATGGCGACCTAGTTACCGATGTCACTAATATTAAATCAAATCTTTAACACAGTTATTATGAAAATGTGTTTTTCTATGTGGTTTTAAAACCAACATAAACGTGTCTGAAACTCGAAACACGCGAGAGCGATCACTGCATGGGCGCACGTCTTAATAAAAATAAAATAAAATAGTTATACTAATGCTTAATAAACAAGTTTACATTTCTAACCCCGCGTTTAAGAAGGTATAAAGCATGTAGATATTCTACATATTGTATCTACTGTTTTCGTTTGCACCTAAAACAAGTTGAGAGTAAAGTCTAGTTATAAATGTACAAAACTTGTGTCTTGTCTGAAACAACATCAATACATGTATGATGTCATGTTTTATACACGACATGTTTTCGACAAGACTTGTTGACAACAAGTATCACAACTTGTATAGGGGTGTAAATGCGCGGTAAATATGCAACTAGATTGCTGTCGATCGACGTTGTGCAGTCGCCACCTCAAAATACAGGGTTATTTTAAATTGGCTAGCTAAATTCCGCGATGGGTATCGATCTAAGCACGATAAAATAAAAAATAAAATGATTTGATGTTTTCGGGAGGTCAACGACCGCTGTTAGTTTTGTGTGTTAGTGTGAAGTATGAGTTGAGAAAAACTGTTTTCGTATGTTTTATCAATGCCCATCACGTCTGTGAGGTTTACACAAAAAAAAAAATGGATTTTTTAAACCGATATTTCAAGTGACTTCAATAACTGCCGTCGCTGACCCCACAAAAAAAAAATCATCAATTTTTTTTATTATATCAATACCCATCGCGTCTGCGGAGTTCAGCTAGGCAATTTAAAATAACCCTATATAACAAAATTACATACCTAATCGATTTTCGACACACTGGATCCATCTGAACATTCGATGTCATCGATCGGGCGCCATGTAGTTGCACCTTTATGTCATATTTTTTACTTCAGGACAAGCCATGTGCCCGATGTTCCATACAAACTTTTATCCCCTATTTGACCCTGTAGGAGACACATTTTTAAAAACCTTTCCATTGTACTTACTTTCGTAATTATAAGGAACTCTTGTGCAAAATTGTATACTTCTAACCCCACCCGTCTAGGCTGTGCGTTGTCTGCCTGTGAATTTAGGATTTTTATTAAGTACATAGCACACATCACCCCACAGTTCATATAATTCACCTGTTTTCACTAACACTAAGCGACACCTAAATGTAAAGCCTCAATAAAAGTGCACTGTTCGATTTTCAACCCTTAACTCAGTGATGAGCGTTGAAAATCCAACAGTGCAATTACGAGTACTTATGTTAATGAAAACGGGCATTAACTCAAATGAAACTTTAAGGATCAGCGGTGCTATTCTGTAAAGATCTCACCGTGAAAATTTAGGTGAAGTGAGCGTGATGTGAACTGTCATCCCACCTTACTCTATTAGGGATTGACCGCTCACTTCAGACTCACTTCACCTAAGTGTTCACGGCGTGATGTTTAGGTACAGAATAGATCGGCTGTTTATTAATGTTCTATTGTTCTTGTTTCAGGTAAGTGATGCGAGTTGGCGACGCAGGTCGGATAGTCAGGACAGTATCCGTGGTGGCGCCATGGCTGCCACGCCGCACTTCCATGTCTGCCAGCTAGGTATGTACTTATAAATATATATATATATCTATGTATGTACTAGAACATAGAACTACCACGTTATCGGACTAGAATTAGATGATCATCGTAGCCTAAAAAAATCGCATCGGCAAGTCGAGTTGTGAAAGTGACGGCCATTTTTTGCCCGTATTAGCACGAGCTATAGGTACGACAATTTATAGCTCGTGTAATCATAATCATTTATTTGCCAGAATATCGTTTATTATATTTATTATGGTTTTGAGTTTAGTACAATGGTCTCATCACATTCTACCACGTGTGGCATGCAAATATTAGGTATATAGAGTATAGTTTAAGATTAGCCAGTCGCAAGGATTGTAACGTCCAGTAGAAGTGGAGCGTAGGATGTACCGTGACTCTTGAAGGCTGTATCTAACAGCAAACGCGTTGGTGATTGATAAAGGCTCCTGCAAACAGGCGCCACACGCGACGCGACGCAAAGGCACCGCTCGTCGCACGACACGCGCGTTCTGTCGCTTCCGTAAACTGTAAGTTTTAACGACGCTCATAACTAAAAAGGATTTGAACTAAGGGGCAATTCCCGTAATTTTAAGAACGTTCACAGTCTGATCTCAGTCTCAATATGTCAAAAATACCTTTAATATCCTTACATTTTTGATATTTGATTGTCGCTGAGATTGCGACTAGATTTTGAACGTTTTTAGTTACGGGAATTGAGCTTCTAATCTTTGCCGATACCAAACAATACACTACCAGTATCAGTATTACTCCAAGACTGACTAAATAATATTTCAATAAAACTATGACACATGGGTCAGACTCCGTGAATAAGAATTAATGTTTAAATATCAGGAATATGAGAAACTCAATCAACGACATAAAAAATCAATACTAAGGAAAAACCACCTAGGCTATTGTTAGAAATAACTTAATTATGTATAGGTACGTCATTAGAAAGATGATATCATTTTTACATAATTCATTGCGGAAAATCATCATTTAAATCTATCTATATCTGTCTTTTACTGTTTCCTGATCAATGAATGGTAAATGGATGCAGAGTTTTTATATTTCTTAATGCCTTGCTTATTGATGACGTAGATTGGTTAGGCAACCGGGTAATAAAGATTGATTAAAGTCGATAATTGCAATATTTAAAATCCTTCAGGTGGTAGTTCCCTAGATACCCTTGCTTTCTAGGACCATGAGCTGATGTGGGTAATGCAAGTTGATGGCCATTCTGTTGAGCCAATACAAAATGCTTGTTCTAGCAATACTCTCTTACGGCGACGGCCGAACCTACCTACCTACCTATTTTTAGTAAAAGACAGATCGCTATTGATGGTAGACAGTATAATTCTAATCTGTCCTTATGTCAGGTTGGTAAGATTCCATAATCTCTTATAGATTATTGAAACGTTAAAACCATAGATAGATAGGATTTTCTATCTCCAGTATGCCAAAACTGGTGATTCATATTCTTTATTGTGGATCATAGGTAGGTAAGTACACAATAGATACAATGTTCTTATACTCGTAACTTAAAATAGGATCAGCTATGTCCCGCCGCTTAGGCATACAATAATAATCACCTAGTATCTAATTGAAATTTGAAATTAATTTAAATAAGTCAAAATACGCAATAAATTTCAGAAGCTCCACAGCTACATTAAATAATAGATTACAAAATAATACAAATTTACAATAAAATTATTATTATCATCATCTACAGGTGCTGATTAATCGAATGTCAACAAAGATACTCGTAGATATTCCCTATTATCTTTACCGTTACTGTACGCAGCATGGTTGAGGTAAACTATGATAGATAGGTTATTAGGTTCGACCGTTAGGAAAGTAGGTATATGAAATCGCGAAAAAAATCAGCTGTTCCCTACATTTATGTTCGCATAACTTGTCAAAATGTAGGGAACAGCTGATTTTTTTGCAATTTCATTTTTGGTCCCATAGTAAAAGTTGTTCATAATGATAAGTACCATGACCCTTTAAGAGGTTTTCGGTTATTGCAATTACACCTTGTATAACATAACAGCACGCCTGTAATTCCCCGAAGGGACAGGCAGAGGTTTCCCTATAGTATCATACTTACACCCACATTTCGCCAGTTATGTTAAGTCCTATGTAATAGGGTTTGCCATAGAACTTAAACAACTTACATGAGACTTAACACATTATTGCCATCAACCGGGCACAAATCCAGACACACTTGCGGGCACTGGATCAACGAGGTAGTACCTAGGTATACAGTAAAGGTTTTAAAACTAAATACGTTTGACGTTCAAAAGTCCCTTTTATGTGCCTATTTGTAACAAATGATAAAAAATACATATGTCTGCAACCGGCCTTACATATCAATTTTCTGTTCCAATATTGTCCAGGTAGGCACATCAATTAACCGACCATTATCTATGATGTCATTTGGCTATAGGTAGTTATGTTTTAGTGTTAATTTAATAAGTATCTGGCTAGTATAAGTAAACCTACTGAACATATAGACACGGCAGATGGAGGAAGTTAATAATAGTTTTTGTAGACACATACTGGTTTGTAATTAATGCATATTCTATTCTATATATTAGTCTTAGCTCAGTTTTTTCTTATTCACCGCAAATAAAATAAAACGAACTACCTATGTAAAATTAACGTCAGAAAATAATATTTTATTCTAATATTTTCCTCTGCTATCAGTAAAGCTGATTTGATTCTTTAGTCATACACAGCATAACAATCTTAAAATTTTAATTTACATACACGTTTGTGCACAATCATAAAAAAATATAATAAAAGAAAATATACTTTTATTTTTTATCTTACGATCAACCCGTGATATTTTAATTGTATTCCATATGAATTAGTACCTTAAAAATTATAACCATTTAGCTAACCTTGATATTTATTCTTTACTTATTCTCTTATTTATAACATATAAATCAATGTTTATGGCAAAGATCAAAAGAAAATTAAAAAGTGTTAAAAAAAACTGGAAGTTCGAAACTCAACTTAAAATCGCAGGTTAAATGAATCAGCTTCAAACACAAAGATACACAATAAATGTTCATCAAAGTCCGCTTAAAATAACTACCTAAATAACGTGTTATTTATTTTCGTTGCTATAAAATGTATATCCTGTTTACAATGTTGGCTTCAATGAAACTTTAAAATTATATACGCAGATACTCTTTTGAGTAAATTATAAAGCTGCGTCCCGATTACACGCGTGGAACCAATCGATGCAATCGGGCGAATAAGTACGAGCCAATACGATGCGTAAACTGTACAGTCGTAACCCGACAAAAGTCGATTAACTCAACTTCAAAGCTTCAGAAGACAGAGCTTTATTCAAGTAAATTTAACTTGCTTGTAACAATCTATGATAAAAATTATATATTTCAACTAGCTGTGCCCCGCGACTTCGTTCGCGTGGATGTCGTAAGATACACAATATACTAAAATAACTGCCACATTTTAGTAAAAACTCCCTCGTCCCCCGACCCGTCGCCAACCGTCGCGTTGAATCGCCCGCCCGCGCTATTACTTCGTTTTCGCTTACTGTTCTTTCTGACTTTTTCTTTTTGCTCGGCTCCTAAGGGTCATAGTGTGATGTTAAAGAGCTTATAACTATCTTCGAGAATTGGGCTACCAAATGCAAAAAGAAATTTTCAAATCCGACTTTTTGTTCATAATTTCATAGGTTTTAATTTTTTTGCGCGGAACCCTAATTATTTGTCTAATATAAAAGTTGCCTAAGTTACCCGCCGTAATATCAGCTATCTGTCCGTGAAAGTCCCGTCAAAATCGGTCCAGACGTTTCGGAGATTAGCCGGAACAAACAGACAGACAGACAGGCAGACAAACAAAAAGTTTAAAAATTGCTTTTTTGTTATAAGAACCGTTTATACTTTCCTATGCATTTAGTAAAAAGTTGCTATTTTGATATTACAAACAGACACTTAAATTGTTCTTTTTATGAATAATGAGGGTTCTACAATATGAATAATTAGAATTCCAAAATGATCAGCATCTTTTGTCGGTGATTGTACGTGAGTACGCGCGGTAACAACAGTTGAACATGCTGGCAATCGTTGTTCGTGACAGCGTAGCGTAATGAAGACGAGGCTTTATACAAACTCGAGGTAGGAAGCGAAAATTAACATTAACAGAACACCTACGCTCTCTACACAGTCCCTTGCTTGCTTCCTACATTCGATGACCGATTCGATGTAAAGTATTCTAAAATACTATTCGTACATGATGTGACCAGAGGGCCGGCTCGTTCTTTGGCCGAAGAATTAGCATTGCCATTCAACGTGGCAATGGTGCCAGTCTTCTGGGCACGTTTCCGGATGACAGCGATGCGCAAGTGTCCTTTTGTTTTTGTATATTTATTTGTATAGTTAGTGTGTGTAAGTATTTAAATCATTCGTTCATTTATCTGAAAATTTCTATTCCTCATCCAACGTAATGGATGACGGGTGTTAGTGGCGCTTAATCCTTCGGTCATGAAAAATATTTTCAGGTCTTATTTCATAAAGAATTGTCACAAAATATTATCTTATGAATATAAAACCGACAGTATTAAAACCTAGGAAATCAAATGCATGACTGACTACACTATCAGCGGCATGCGCTCTTGCAGCCACTACACTACACTAGTAGGGATAAAATGTACTGACCTATAGAATTATCTGTTAAAGTCAACAATAAATGTCTCTTCCCACATTCCTGATATAGTGGCCTTATCTTCGCAGCCGGGGTTGTCTCCGGCTTTCTAGATATCGGTACGATTGTAGTAAACAACATTAAATATGACGACAATGAACCTCTGTGGCGAGAGGTTATCGTCAAGCCAGATCAAGGTGCTCACTGAGCTCTTGAAATTTCTTCGTGAACATAATTAATTAATGTTAAAAACTATTAACAATTAAAAAATTGTTAATTGTTTCCTACTTTTTTTTTACTTTTTGCTGTGTCCTACAGGGTCCATAATTGTACCCTAGCTTTCTAATATCTTGGAACGCAAATAAAAATATGAATATGAATACCCATATTGCAAAGACATTTAAGTATCAATGGATCATGCATTTAACACGAAGAATCCTTTTATTGATACATGTGCGATTATAAACTTGTATTTAAGTAAACCTTTTAGCAACCGGTTCCAATCAGCCAGACCCTACAAATTATGTGTAAAGTATATTTTTATTAAATGACGGTCATTACCTGACCTTGGTAGGGCGAGCGATTATTTTTTCTTTTAGTTAAGTATTTTGTGTTGCTGCTAAAGATAAATGCGTAGGACGGTGTGTTATTCCAATTACAGACACAGTTTTATACTTGCAACGTCGTAATTGGTTTCAATCACGACATTCGACCAATATAAATTATAAATAAATAAAACATACTTTACGATCTAGTCTACGAAGATTGTATCGACGCAAACAAGTAAACCAGGTTCTTGAATTTCATAGCTAATTCTCGTAATCCTAATTAAAGAAACGAGTACTCCGTTAATTTACTTTAAAAGATCCATGGGGCTTTTACAACCGACGACAAAAAAGGAGGAGGTTCTCAAGTCGACGCGTATTTTTTTTTATGTACAGACGCCAGCATATCAAGTTACTACAATCTGTCAAATTTCTTTAATAGATTTTTGACTTTATTGCTAAAGCATTAGGTTCAAGGTTGATTGGGAAAATTTTACAGTTTCGGGTAGCTTGATATGGATGAAAACCTAATAATATTCTGATGAAATTTATATTTTTCCAATTTGATTTATCTTCAGTGTAAGACGACTATCAAATAACTCTTCAAGGAGAATGCCGGAATCCGTAATAGTTTTGCAAGAAAAAGTCCTCTATATTTTTTAGAATTTGGCATTCATACAAAAAATTATAATAATAACATAATGGTTCTGCATGACGGGAGCCTCGTGAAAGCCGAAAAAGCTAATCAAATCAAGTATCTTGACTTGGCCAGCGAGGTTGTCGACATGTGGGATGCGGATGTGGACTCAGCGATCATTGTGCCGATAGTCGTATCAGCCAATGGCTTAATTGCCAAGAGCCTCGACCTAAGGAGGCTTTCGTTGAGCAGCTGGATTAAGGGCTTGATTCAGAAAGCTGTACTTCTGGACACTGCTCGCATTGTTAGGAGCTTCCTCTCTCTGGAGTCGTGACCGCCGGTAGCTTGGACCCTGTTCCCGATACCGGTGGGCTACTATTTTTATATTTTTAAATGTTTTTATAATTTTTATACTCTAATATTTAAAAAATATAATTTATATGTATTTAATGTAATAATAAAGGAAAAAATAATTAAAAAAAAATATTTAAAAAATCAGTTGTTCCCTACAATTATGTTTGCACTAGCTGTGCCCTGCGACTTCATTACGTGGAAGTCGTAAGATACACAATATACTAAAATAACAGTTACATTTTAATAAAACTCTCTCGCCCGTCGCCCCGTCGCGTTGTATCGCCCGCCCGTGCTATTACTACGTTTTCGCTTAGTGTTCTTTCTGACTTTTTCTGTTTGCTCGGCTCCTGAGGGTCGTAGCGTGATGTTAAATAGCTTATAACTATCCTCGAGAAATGGGCTACCAAATGCAAAAAGAATTTTTCAAATCCGACTTTTTATTCACAATTTCATGGGTTTTAATTTTTTGCGCAGAACGCTAATTATTTATTTAAAATAAAAGTAGCCAAGTTACTCCCCGTAACATCAGCTATCTGCCAGTGAAAGTCCCGTCAAAATCGGTGACGCCGTTTCGGAGATTAGCCGGAACAAACAGACATATAGACAAAAATTTTAAAAATATATATTTTGTTATAAGTAAGTACCGTATACTTTCTTATGCATTTAATAAAAAGTAGTTTTTTGACATTACAAATAGACACTTCAATTTTATTTATTTGTATAGGTAGATTTAATAACTCGTCAAAATTTAGGGGACAGCAGATTTTTTTTCGCGATGTCAGGTTTTGTCCCATGGTAAAAGTTGTTCATACTGATGAGTACAATGACTCATTAAGAGGATGCCCATGAATTCAATTTCATCCTGTATAAGATTCAGTCGAGGTATGGAGGAAAAGAGCAGGAATATATTCACACTATCATTGCACATAAAATTATTAGATATAAGTACCTATACGAACTAGATATACCTAAGTACGGACAAGGATGTAAACTCATTCATTCATTAGCTATATTTATCAGCCTTATTAACAGTTTTAAAGCCGTCGGTTGCGAAGGAGTCGTAATCGTAAACCACTACGTCATCAGAAAACACTTCCCGATTTCTATAAGAGACAGACTGGCCTTCACGATCGATACAATACACATACTTACCGACAACATTTTGCATATTTTATAACTTGTTAATATAGTTTAGTAAGCAGAAACACATTAAACGTCTGCGTTAGTATCTGTTAATTAATTCATAATAATTAATTGACATTCCCCTGAGATTTGGTGGCGTAAGGCCATCGAATTTGTCAAATACAAACGTTCAGCGGTGATAAATGGGCTGCTCACACGATTTATATGATTTTGTTTCTAAACACATTTATTACTTACCTTTGGGTTTAATTTTTTATCACTGTTTGCAGTACCTTCGTCCTGTTAGTTGATACCTATCTAGTTGAGAAAACACAGTTTTTTTTATCAATTAATTTAACCGTCTTGGTAGACTCGTTTCTGTCCAATTAAGACCAATAAAAGTCTTTCGTAAAGAAACGTGCATGTCGGGATCACCTAAGTTAATTTAGAGAAAAATCGTTTAGCTTAGTGAAGACATTTAATACCCGCGAAGCCGTGCAACTACTGACACGTGAATCTATAATACTTTATTATAATCTGTCCCCGTCCTATGAATGAGGTTTCAAGAAAGCTTATTTTGTGTGAACGAATTTTATGTCAAAATCGATAGGAAAATTTATGCATCGTTTATAAAATGTGCACATCGCTACTGATAAATGATAAAATAATTTATTAATATGTAAGTAGATTTTTACAAACACTTTTACACGTCAACCATATTTTAAATGGATGAGGTCAGCGTTTCCTATCCGATTACTCTGAGAAGAAAGGCCGAAACAAACTCAGAGATCAAACTCTTTTAAAATCCAGACATAATCTTGGTCGGGTCATATTTATGAGAACCAAGCAGAATAGTGTCTGAGATGGTCTTTTGAGGAATGAACCACACACATTAGAGTGGACCTGTCCAGTCAGTGCACGCATTTGTCAGTAATCGTGCAGCTCAACTCAGAACTTACTGAATGACTATTTACCTATCTCCTCTGCATGTCTAGTGATTTGATTGGTCAATCATGTTTTGGTTAACCAATCACTGTAGCAAATATGAATTGACAGCAGGTTAAACAAGGACATAAGTTAAGGCATGTACTTACTTAATCGAACCTCAAATAATTCCCATTTTGCTTTCCTAAAAATATTATTGAACACTCGAATATAATGATTGCGCCTCTTTTTGTGAACCTCAAACAATTCCTATTTTGGGGTCCTAAAAATGCTAATTAGCCAAGTAACTGCGACCAACTGTCAGAAAAGGCGAGAAAGTTAAAAAGAGGCTCAGGCACGTATCCAGACCTTTGGTTCGGGGGGGGACAAACATTGAAACAACCATGTGAACTGTGTGAAAATCGCTGTAATCACTGTACTATAATTTTCACTGTACTATACTATAATTAAAGAACACGCAAGCGAATAAATAAACAGATGGCTTAAAACGTTTTTTTTTTCAGTCAGATTTCGGGGGGGGATAAATCCCAACTATCCCCCCCTCTGTATACGTGCCTGAAGAGGCTCAATTATTAAAAGTAAAGTTGTTCATTAACAAAGTAAAGTTTCATTAATTTAAAAAAAGTGTTCATCATTACATGGTCAATAAGTTTTTAGAGGGTCAGTTAAATATTTTCCTTACTAATTTCATCTTGACTAAATTACTAACATAATGCGAACTGACTCATACTGTCGTGTAATATCTATTTATCTTTTTTGATTATTTAGCTACGAAGATTAATAATATGTCAATTATGTTAAAGTCAGTTATTAAATGTAAAAAAAACACGGAAGTCTTTTTTTGATTTAGGCTTTATGTGATGCTATTAAATACAAATTAGTGGCGTTTGATTCTTCCGTGATATGGTTCGCTTGAATAAAATTATGTTTGGAAGAATATTAGATACTTATAAACGTTACGTTATAAAGGATGTGGGTGTACTATAGTAGGTACACCTCTGCCTAACCCTTCGGGGAAACAAGGCGTGATGTTATGTTATGTTATAAAGGATAACTTTTTAAAACTATTTTTTCTACTTTGAAAGATGAAAAACATGCATAAATTCGGTGCACCTCACATTTAAAACAACATCAGGACAATAATTTAGTAATTAAGGTATATTACGAGACATCACCAAGTGGTTGGGCGACTCTTCACGTGACAAGAGGGCTAACCTACTTTTTGGCCAAAGAATTAGCATCGCCATACAACGTAGCAATGCTGCCAGACTTTTGGGCACTTTTTGTGTTGACAGCGATGTGGACGAATTTTTAGATGCCCTCTGATTCTTTCCTCTTCCTTTTTAGGGTTCCATACCTCAAGAGATAAAACGGAACCCTTATAGAATCACTTCGTTGTCCGTCCGTCTGTCTGTCTGTCATCTGCCACTAGGATTTACACAAGCAAAAAAAAAAGTTATGGTGTCGAGTGGTTCTGCGTGACGGGATGCGGGTATAATTTAAAAACGGAGGGATTTCTAGGCCCAGGCTACAGATAGTTGTACAAGTCTCTGTGTTGGTGCATGTAAAATGTTATGTTTGTTGTCGTAAGTAGTACAGGTCGTCTTCGTGTAGCACTCTATTTTTTTTTCTTTATTTAGGCAACCAACGGCGATACATACAGTATGTTACAGAGTATGTGGATTACAGTATTCTATGGCTAACATTAGGTTTCCCTGTATAACTAGGAGAAGTATAAAATATGCGAACGGACTATTAATATTTAAATTTAAAAGGTGCAATTTTAGGTACATACACGCTGCTTTTTTATTGGCTAGGGAGCTGGCACGATAGTCTTGTACTCATCATTATGAACCACTTTTATGTTTTCTATTTATGTTGGCATAACTTGTCAAAATGTAGGGAAGAGCTGATTTTTTTTTCACGATTTCAGGTTTGATCCCATAATAAAAGTGGTTCATAATGATGAGCACAACACTACCGTGGCAGCTCCTAGCCAATAAAAAAGCAACGTGTGTTTTACATATAGTCTATTAAGTTTAAATTTTAAAGAAAAAAAAAGTTTGATTATTAAGAGTTTAAAAGTTTGTCATTTCCTTTCGTTTATGGTTTTTATTAATTGTTTTTTGAATATAGGTTTCTTATAGTTAAATACACTTGAGATAAATCTTTGTTATATGTAGATATGAGCAATACGGGTCAATACACAATTTTTGGCTAATTACGCCAAAAATTGTGTATTGCATTCCATTGAGTGCCGGGACACGTGTAGCATCGTATTGTGACCAGTGCGCCGCCGCCGTAGGGGAGAGTTAAATGTTACCTGTGCGGTCAACTCCAGACAATCGAGGCGCCCATTCAATATGTTATATAGCAAACACATATCCATAACTTTGCGCCTTTCATCTAATGTAAGCAGACCATGATTGTGTTCGACAACTATTTTCATAGGCCCTCGGAGGTTTACGGAACCGATAGTTGAGGTGGTTAATAAATTTTCTTTGAACCCGTTCTAATTGTTTCTTATAAATAATGTACTGTGAGTCGGCTTTGCGTAGTACACTACGGGTTGGCTACGCGTAGTTCGCAACGGGTCGAGTGCACGTTAAGCCGCGGTCCCACGGCCCGTTAACGGACAGGCCGCGCCCGGCGTTGCTACGCCTGTCGAGGCCTATCGCGGCCTGGCCTGGCGCGATCTGGCCTGTGAGAAAGCGTTAGATGCGTTAAACGCTACGGACCGCTACGCGTAGTACATTATGGGTTGGCTAATTGTACGCTACGAATCGGCTGCGCGTAGTACGCTACGGGCCTGCTACGCATAGTAGGTACGCTACGGGCCGGATACACGCTACGGGTTGGCTACGCGGTACGGGTCGGCTACGCGGTACAGCTATGAGAGCTAAGGAAATAGAGCGTGCAAAAATTCGCCACAAATGTGTACACGTGTATTCATAGAAGAATAAAACAATGGTCGCATGTTTTTAAACTATTGTAGAATAGAGTAATATTAATATTATTATTAAGTTACAGATTACTCAGATCGGATCTTACCGAAAGTATAACTATAATATAATCAATAAAAAGTCTTGAAGTAAGAAACTGCTCTTGATTAACTCCTATTTGTGGCAGCAATTCTTCTTCTTTTAAAGGAATTGAATGCAAAGCTGCGCAGTATTGCGCGGCATGATCAGTTCTATACCAAGACACAAAAACCAGTATCGATCCGTGTGTCGATGAAAAGTGGATCTAGAGGTCAGGAAAACTGGGCTACCGTAGTAGAAATTATGTTCTTGCAGAGTTAGTAGAGATTGTCTGACCGGAATCGACTCAACGTGATCTCGCCAAACGGTATTACTTTTGTGTACAGTTTCCTCATAGTAACATCTTACCGATTTTAATCGAAGTTACGTGACGATATTTCCGCACATAATTTTCAGTTCGCCTTTGATAAGAACGTACATACTTAAATGTTGAAGGTAAATATGTGAAGAATGTTTGATTAAAAAAACGCAATATACAATAATGCACCGGTGCCTACATCTGGCATTGTGGTCACGCTTCCGGACTCACGTACGGCCGTAGACATTCGTAGAGCGTTGAACTCTTTTGTACGACAATATTCGATCAAGATTTGATTGTCTCGTAATTTATGTTATTACTTGTTTACATTCACCATATTATCTAATATACAGACTCCTAAAATAAAACACGCTAAAAATATTTTATTTCAACTCCTGACTTCTCGCGATAAACTAACGGAACTGCGGTGGAGCGTGGGTAGCCTGAGAAAAACAATTTCTACGACAAATTAGTAACTATATAGCTTACGCACGGAAACCGCTTAAATAAATCATCTGTGGACGTATGCTGTTCCGCGTTTTTCAGCGCCTTTGGTTTCGTCGAGTCGAATCCGTCAATCAGCGCTAATAATCACGTCGTTGCTCGCGAAATCTGTGCATTTCCTCGGTTTTATTATATCCGAGTGAAGTGGCGGTGCCGGCGAGGCTGGGGGCTGCGGGCGCCTGCACTCGGCAGTCGCACGAGGGCGTCCGCACCGGTCGCACGTCGCGCTCTGCCCCCGCTCGCTCGGACGATGCCGACGGCTGCCGCGGCCCCGACCACGCGCGCTCGCTTTCTACGCTCCAACGGTACACAAGCGAGCATCTGAGCCGCTAGCTGACATGTTTACGCCGCCACTGTTTACTATAACGTGCATAAAGTTTTTCTCAGCTGTCCACATTAACGCGAGCGTGTGAATGCGCACCGGCTGAAGGATTGCGAAACTGTACAAGTGAAGTTTAAAAATACATTGGCACTAGTGCGAAGTGACGTACATCGAGATGTGTGCGTGCAGCAAGTTTTGCGACTTCTGGAAGAACTCATGCGGAGCAGGTGAGATCCTCGGCTACTTTCTAATGCCTACCGCTCGTGTACAGCCGCCCTATTCCTTTCTAAACCGACACTTTTAGCTAAACTTGTTTGACAATATAAAGTGAAATCGTATCCACAAACAATGATCAGATGCTGTCGTTATTTCAAAAAGAGACGATCAAATGAATGAATCTCAAAGATTGTCTGAATTAGGAGGCGCGTCAACGTTCTTAGTGTATCAGAAACTAATTGGGTCCGTGCCCATACATAAATTGGCTTTATTACCTACGGTTGTACGGCAAGATTGGCTTTAAGGAAACAACTAGGCTTGAATTATAATATGCTAACTATATACCGATGAAAGGAAATAATTAGCAGCTTACATGGCTGTCGGTGTTTTTATATTCCAAGTAAAAGATCAGTTGTTCACTTCTAGTACCCGCATATTTACAGCTGCCAGTCGTAAATGCAGCATAATCAACAAAACAAGGAAATTAATACAATTTATGATTATTTTGCATCTAAAACATTTTAAATACGAATGTAATCGAGAAATGTAAACAAGCGAAGCTGCCAAGGTAATAAGCGATGAGGGCATCAGTAGTTTGACTAGCGCCTAACTAAACAATAACAACAGAACTATGTGTGAATGATAATGTGATCATGTCTCTTGCTTATAGACTTCAATGGCATTTGGTATTTCATATTCCATAGACCTTGTATTTTGTAATACCTGGTTAAGGACTTACGCAAAAGTTTTCTAGGGTTTTAACAAAATTCCAACATTGATATTATAACTGAAACTTCCTAACAGGAGAAAATATTCCACCCTCAGCGACCGCCGAACGTACCTAGGACCTCGGGAATGGTTGCTGCGCTTTCAACCACCCAGCTACATGTGCTAGTTGCATAGCATAGCATAATTATTCAAACTATGGATTTCTGACAATCATAAATTCCTTTGTTCATTATCATAATCAGCCTATAACGTTCCCACTTCTGGGACACAGGCCTCCTCTCTGTGAGAGGGAGTGGTGTGGGCCGTAAACCACCTCGTGGGCCCAGTCATCACCTGCCTAGCCTTTTCCCAACCATGTTGGGGTCGACTTCCAGTCTAACCGGACGCAGCTGAATACCAGTATTTTACATGGAGCGATTGCCTATCTGACCTCCACAACCCAGTAACTGAGTAATACGATACCCTTTGGTAAGAATGGTTGTCAGACTTTCGGGCTTCTGACGACCCGTAACGACTGTCAAAGATCCACGAAGACAGCCGGGCAGGCACGGAGGAGTCTCGGTATGTAAAGATGGTCTTCCATCCACGAACCAACCCCGGCAAGCGTAGATTAACCTGATGGATTGACCCGTGCGGCTGTTATTACTTAGCCACGAGCTCCTCACCTCGCGGGCGCAGTGTGGGTTGGTAAATATTGTTAGTATTTAGCTAGTTCCATACATATAATTATTCGATGAAATGATAACAGCAAACCGTTCTAATGTCAAATCGTGAACCAAAAACTACATTCACATACATTTCACAACACGAACTACAGTCACGTCACGACTGATCACTATCACTATTATTATAATAGAACTATATATATGTACGTCCGGGTATGCCTGGCTTCGGAAGGATTTAGTTAAGTGAATGTACTCTCAAGGTCTGTGACGTCACGCGTTTCTGGCTGTGCTGAACAGTGAACTTCTACGTCGACGTAGCAACTGCTTACGACTGGTTAACTGATCCGACGGGTTTGTCATCAGACCTTACCCGATGCAACAGTGGCGAGGCTTGACATTTCGTAGGAAGGAAGAAATTGTTCAGTTATAAATAGTCATACAAATACAATTATCACGTTTTGGCGCCGGCTTATTTAGAACAATTTGTGTTGTTGTTAGAATATATATTATTTGAAAGTCGTAGACATTACAGAATGTGCTATTTTTCAATGGTGGTAGATGAAGTTACTCTTTCGATCCTCCAAAGGGAAGCCGGTAGGAATGGAGTTGTTAGCGCGCTTCGTCTCTGCGATGCATCATGTTACACCTTGACACTGTTGCCACTTGCCAGCGGTAATCCAATATGAATGCAATATTCTATTTCACACATCGACAGTCTGTTTCTCAAACGAACAATAAGGTTGTAAACCATTGACGCAGCTAACTCTCGTTGAGTTGCCTCTTTTAAAGTCAGAAAGTCTCATATAGTCTTTTAAATGCTCCTAAATGCGACATTTCTTTCATCCTTAATAGTTTCAAGAAGAGCTTAATTTCACACACCTACTTTTACCTACCTTTTGCTTTTTATTGCAAGCTTTTCTCGTATAACATGCAGCGAGTTTGTAGGTGTCTATTGAATTCAAAAAACTTGTCACTGCAAGGGCCGCCATTTTATTAAGGATGGCAGTTCAGTACTTAGTGCGTTTTTAGGGTTCCGTACCCGAAGGGTGCCAAACGGAACCCTATTATTAAGCCTCCGCTGTACGTCCATCCGTCCGTCTGTCTGTCAGCGGGCTGTATGTCATGAACCGTAATAGGTAGACAGTTGAATTTTACACATATTGTGTATTTCTATTGCCGCTATAACAACAAATAATTAAAATAAAATAAACTAAAAAAAGGGGTCCCCATACAAGAAACATGTTTTTTTTTAAACTAAAGTATTTTTTTTAAATATTGTACGGTGGTACGGAACACTTCGTGTGCGAGTTTACTCGTACTTAACCGGTTTTTAAGACTTCATATCTCAAAATATGAATCCGTGATTGAAATGAGAACATGAAATAATTGAGATATTATATTTAGGCAGACATGGGTACTGGTTTTGTCTTAATTCTTTTTAGTGTGGCCTTGATTGTATGTGGCTATCCTATAACATTGCAGCTCACAGCAATAGACCAAAACTGTAAATCCACTTTTCTAATTTATTCAAGACGTTTTACGCGTGGGATTTATAAATATAAGCCGTATAAACATCGTTATCGCCGAGCTAAAATGGGACCTTATTCAATAATATATAACATTTTAGATTTTCTCTAACCATTACTTGTAATAGTGTTGTGGTCTTCGTTGCCATAGAAATGTATGTTAATTTTGTTTCTTTCATGTCACGATAGTAAGGTCAAAATGAGTTGAACGGTCTGATGTAGGCTAGATTTGGCCGCGGTTTCGCTTGGCCGGTCAACAGAATCGAGAGCATTTGGCTATCACGGTTAAGGAATGATGCATGGTCTTACAAAATTAGGGTAATATTTAATTGCCATTTATAACATAATTATTATATTTTATATTTAAAAGCATTGTTTCACTACATTCCTAAGACCAAAGATAACTATCAGTAAGGTTAGCCTAGATTCTAACCTCTAGAGGTTTGGTGGTATGCGACATAGATAGGTAGGTACTTAATTAATGATTTTGTTTATTAATTTAATAGAGATGGCGTAGTTTTCCACCGATATCCATTGGAGCTCTTAGCTAAGTAATAACAGCCGCACAGGTAGATCCATCAGGTTAAGCTACACTTGCCGGGGTTGTCTTCTTCGACCATCTTTACATACCGAGACTCCTCCTTGCCACAGAAAGCACATTAAGACGTTGTTCCCGGCTGACACGGGTTAGATCTTTGACAGTCGTTACGGGTCGTCAGAAGCCCGAAAGTCTGACAACCAGTCTTACCAAGGGGTATCGTATTACCCAGTTACTGGGTTATGGAGTCAGATAGGCAGTCGCTCCATGTAAAATAGTATTCAGCGGCATCCGGTTAGACTGGAAGCCGACCCCCACGTAGTTTGGAAAAGGCTAGACATACTTTATACACAACCTGTTAACAGATTTACAGTGAAGAAGTAAAGAAACTAGCATGCTACTAACACATTTGGTTGTAACGGTGAGCGTTATAAAAAGAACTATTGACCTTCAAAACGTAACATCGCAGTCTCAGTCAGATCTCATTAACTCGATTAATTTTTAGAACAATAGCTCTTGGCTGTACGGTTGTTATTAATTAATTGTTAGTATAACAAATAACAGATTCATCACTCCATCTCGACCTTAATAATAAAACAGACAGCTATTAGTCATTTTCTTCGCAATGAGGGAAACATGATGTTTGTAACTGATTGCAGAAAGTTTAATTAAGATGACATAACATAACATCACGCCTGTAATCCCCAGAGGGTTAGGCAGAGGTGTACTTATAGTACACTCACATTTCACCAGTCATGTTTAGTTTAAGTCCCATTTAATAGGGGGCGAGCCTATTGCCATCAACCGGGCAAAAATACAGACACCGGGCTGCTACTGAGAAATTCCAGATAGGAAAACCCAATCACACTTTGCCCGACCTGGGAATTGAACCCAGGACCTCATGCACAGCAGTAGACCAACTAGGTGGTAATTAAGATGAATAGCTTTAAAAACTAATTAGTTTGGTAGAACAACAATTATAATCTTGATCTCTGTAAAATATGGCAAAATATTTAAAACATACTTTATTCGCTTTCCTACTTATACCTAAACCATCACAGCCACAGATTTGGACAACCATTAGGCAATGACTGTGAAGCCTCGTGCAGCTGTGAATTAGCCAGATTAAATCTTAACAGTGTTGAGGATCCCGCAGACAGGCGCGACGCGACGCTGCGACGCGATTCTGGTAGAAAAATTTCCATGAAGTTTTCTTAGAAATTGTTCTATTAGAGTCAACAATATAAAACCCAGTTTACTGTCGAAGGTTGATTTGCCTCGTGCCTCGTTTGGACCCGGCACTCGACTTGGGCTGGGAAACTGGGAACAAACGGATGCATGTTTTGTTTAATTTTTTTTTCACATTCTAAATTAATACTACGTCTTTTAAAGTGTAACTTATTGACAACATATGATACCCGTTTGTCTATACAAATCAATAAAATTAAAATGTCTGTTTGTAATGTCAAAATAACAGTTTTTTACTAAATGCATATGAAAGTATATACGGTACTTATAACAAAAACATTTTTATTTTTGTCTGTCTGTCTGTTTGTTCCGGTTAATCTCCGAAATGGCTGGACCGATTTTGACGGGAATTTCACTGGCAGATAACTGATGTTACAAGGAGTAACTTAGGCTACTTTTATTTTAGTAAAACAGTTAGGGTTCCGCGCAAAAAGAAACGCCATGAAATTATGAACAAAAAACCGGATTTGAAATATTATTTTTGCATTTGGTAGCCCAATTCTCGAGGATGGCTATAGATTAATTAACATCACGCTACGACCCTTAGGATCCGAGCAAAAAGAAAAAAGCAGTAAGAACGCTAAGCGAAAACGAAGTAAAAGCGCGGGCGGGCGATGCAACGCGGAGGGTCGGGGGACGAGAGAGTTTTATTAAAATATGGCAGTTATTTTAGTATTGTATTGTGTATCTTACGACTTCCACGCGGACGAAGTCGCGGGGCGCAGCTAGTTTAAAATAAAAATAACATCCAAATAAAATTAACTTTTATTATGCGAAATTAACCTTTTCAAGCGTAGAGGGTCGGTACCAGGAAATCGTGTTATGGGTTTTGGATAAGTTTACCTAGAAAACTTAAAGTAGTAGCCAAGAAAAAAAAGGTCTGGCTAGCTCAAGAGTTTCACCAGTCAGTGAAAAAATCGGATTGAGGATAAACCTTGTAGATGATTGTTAAAAGAAAATTGAATATTACTAAAAACTTGCAAAAAGCACTGCCATATTTTGATAACTTTGGCGTAACTAAGAAGTCACCTAATTAATATTATACTTAAATAAAGGCAACAAAGAACAGTGAACCCACTGATTTTTACTGGTTTCCATACCTAACATTACTTCTGTTTTGCGTAAAAAGTTCGGAAACTTTCTGAATTTTCGCCATATTAATTTGTATGGAGATTTCGGGCGTGACAATTTACCAAAATTTCTTTATGGAAAACAGAAAAAATCCGTGGGTTCACTGTTCTTTGTTGTCTTTAATTTTAACTTTCACATAACAGAATCTTAGGAAATTATTGGTTGAAGATTACTGAGATTTCAATCAAAATATCCGTAAACTACCTACTAATTTGGACGACCTAGCTTCGTCTTAGAAACGATGCTTTTTTTAAATAACTCTTACAGATTATAAGTCCTGTTTATGTTGTGCTAATGCACCACAATTTATCAACAGTCCGCAAGGTGGGCCGACTTTTCCCTGTCAGAAAGTGGGCCGTTGACGTAACGTTAGCAATTATTACCCGAAGCTAATCATCATGTAGAAGGAGCTTTCTTTAGAGTGTGCTGTGTGCGGTAACATTGAAGCATGGTTGGCATATCGTAGTACAATCAACGTTGCCAGAATGTTACTTTTGTAATATTGTACGTTACTTTTGACCCTCTTATATTACCTCCAAATATTACTCGTTACTTTTAGGACTCAATAAAAAAATATTTAAATATTTTCCAGAAAACAAAAAATAATCGTGAAACGGAACCGTGTTGTATTGGTCACTGCACTTGATTTTGTAACCTGACACAAATTGATTGACGCGACCGGTAGTAATCTGTGGACGTGTCGACCGCGCGAAAATCTGTCACTTTGTCGTATCGCATATTCACTCACTCGCGTGTATTTCTAAATCTTGCATCCCGTTTCGTTTCGTGGGATATAAAAGAAAAACATACAATTAATAATGTGTAAGTAATATTAATATCTTAGTTACACATTTTAATTGTATGTTTTTTTTTTTCAGGATCACCAGTCAATTATTCGATCAACAAATATTACGATTCTTTCGAAGCTTAACTAATGGGGCAGGAAACTTAGTTTTTGTGTAATAAAGTGTCATACTATAGTATTAGTGTCGTTTTCCACAGAAAATAAGGTAATATTACTTTTTGAGCTGTCTCATGTTATATTTGACTACTCACTCCTTACTCACTGTTGCCACTGGCAACAGTGAGTACAATGTACAATGAATGCCAGTCGGCATAAGAATTAATTACCTTTGCTAGTTTCTCATAAGTTTGTATAATAAGTTTCAGAACAATTTTACTTACCTAAGTGTTCCAAAAATAATCAAAGGTAAGATTTTTTTTGACTGGTTATGTGTCTGGATTCAAAATATTTGCATAAAACCTAAACCACATAAAGTTAATACCTAGTATCGTATCGTGGTGCAACAAAAACCTACCGATATCATCGATATATTGCGGTTTTGACAAAAATCAGAAGGTTATTGAAATCAACAAGCAACATTCAAGGTGACGATAACCTACTAATCGTTAATTACCTCACAGCGACCTTTTTGTACCTAGCGGAGTAAGCAGCAGAAAACTGTACGTAGCTACCAACTGTTTCGTCAGGGCGGAGGTGCGTGTCAATCCCTCCGATTTCTCTTAGTTTGATAACGAGCCAGCATTTCCAAATATTGGTGACATTGTATCTATGCATCTAAACAAATAAATAAAATTGAAGTGTCTGTTTGTAATATCAAAATAACAACTTGTTACTAAATGCATATGAACGTATATACGGTACTTATAACAAAACAGCATTTTTTTTTAAGTTTTGTCTGTCTGTCTGTTTGTTCCGGCTAATCTCCGAAATGGCTCGACCGATTTTGACGGGGCTTTCACTGGCAGATAGATGATGTTACGGGGAGTAACTTAGGCTACTTTTATTTTAGAAAAAAAAACATGAAATTGTGAACAAAAAGTCGGATTTGAAAAATTATTTTTGCATTTGGTAGCCCAATTCTCGAAGATGATTTATGTTATTTAACATCACGCTACGACCCTTGGGAACAGAGCAAAAAAAAGGCAGAAAGAACGCTACGCGATAACGAAGTAATAGTGCGGGCGGGCGATGCCATGCGACTGGTCGGGGAACGAGGGAGTTTTATTAAAATGTGGCTGTTATTTTAGTATATTGTGTATCTTAAGACTTCCACGCGAACGAAGTCGCGGGGCACAGCTAGTTGTGAATAATTCTGCTTACGTAAATATCTTTCTCACCTTTTATGCTATCTAATTAGATGGCATTTTCCGTCTTAATTTTAAATAAGAAACCTGTGAAAAGAGGAGCAGTTCAAAAGATAAGTTTTCTGAACAGCCTCGTCACAGTAACACCTTATACTCCCTATGCTTAGGAAATTCTACTCGTGGACTGCAAAAAAAAAATTAAACGGGCCTCTGTTATAATGAGTAATCGACATGCCAAAGCATTGTTCTTTTCAACTTGATTGTGTAACTTGGAAATCTTAAATGCGGTAAATATTGAATAAATAAATATTAATCCTATTGTTATTAAACCTAATTTACGCATTTGAGATGACGGCTTCTCGTCATGTTGATCTATCATTGTTCTTCCATGAAACTGTGTTAGATAATAGATGTTTATTATTTGATAGAGAATTCATGTCGGTAATGTCTACTTTTGTTTTCGTTGTAAACCTTATTTTATTCACATACTTAATACATTAATTAAATATTTATCTTGCAATCAAACTGAAAATTATTTACGGTTGCGTAAATAAATAGTACGTACAGTCGTCATTCTTATCGCAAACAACTAAGCCATTAATGTTTTCAGATATTGTAATGTACCTAGGGCTATTAAAATGTATGATTATTATGCATTCAATATTCTCATCAACATTGATTTACGTAGCACAGAGGAAAATCGTTAAAAATAAAATATGCCTGCAATACATCGTGCAGCATATTATAGCCAGAAGGTATATTTTGTATCTTTGTTTTACGTATCTTCAATAGTCTAACTAAATGCCTCGGATTGATTTATTTACAAAACATGTAAAACTGAAGTTGACAATTATAACGATGCCAAAGGAAATTTTCTGGAGTTAATTCCTGACAGTTTTCTTGTCAACAGAAACGGTGTATCAATAATTGAGATGAAATAATATAACAAAGGATTTAATAATATATTGAACTAATTAAAAGCGAAGGCTTCATTGCCCTCTGTTGCTATGTAGGTACCTACATACGAGGGTGAATCAAAAAGTTCTTGGAATCAATATTAAAAATGCAATAAATGAAACAAAAATATTTTATTTTTTTACATAATCTCCCTCCAATGCAATGCATTTAGAATAACGCGTTTCTGACTTGCTTATTCCAGCGAAAAAAAAATTTTTTTCATGACTCAAAAAACTCATGTACCTACGGCAGTCATAACCGCGTCATCATTGTGTTTAGTTCCAAGAATTTCCTCTTTTAATTTTGGAAATAAGTGAAAATCACTTGGGGTTAAGTCTGGAGAATATGGTGGGTGGCCAAGGAGATTGAAGCCAGCACAGTGGATTGCGTTGAGCCCAACTTCCGATCGATGAGCAGGAGCGTTATCTTGAAGAAACAACACGCCCAACGTCAGTTTTCCACGACGTTTTTCTTTAATCGCTTCACGCACTTTCCGAATTAAATTTGCATAATAGGGTCCAGTAATCGACTGGCCTTTTGACATGTAATCAATAAATGAGATTCCTTCACTGTCCCATAACACTGAGGCCATAACTTTGCCAGCGGTAGGAGCAACTCGAAATTTCTTAATGGATGTAGAGGATGGTCGTTTCCAAGACATGCTTTGTCTCTCAGTTTCAGGATGAAATGGTGGACCCACGTTTCATCCATGGTGATAAGGCGACGACAAAAATTATCCGAATCTGGTTGGAACATTTCGAGATTACGCTTAGAAATTTCCAAACGTCGCTTTTTGTTTTCGTCGGTTAACATTCGTGGCACCCATCTTGCCGACACTTTTCTGAACCCCAGCGAATCAATTAAAATGGATTGAATGCTACCAAATGATATATTTAGGAACTCAGCTAAATGTGTTATAGTTATTCTTCTGTCTTCCAAAACCAGATTCTCAACCTTTTTGACATTTTCTTCCGTAACGGAGGTTGAAGGCCGCCCAGAACGCGAGTCATCTTTACAGCTTGATCTACCTCTTTTAAATTCAGCCACCCAGTACGCAACCGTAGAATAGCATCATCCCTTAATCTCTGCTGAATGTCCGAAAAAATTTCTTTCGTAGACATTTTTTTCAGGCTGAGATACTTTATCACCGCACGTAATTCACTTTTATCCATAACTTTGCTTTTGTAGCAACTCTTTGCACAAAAAAAAATATTACGTGCGAACGAACTGACGAAAACAAGTGACAGTTTGCATAAATATTGTGTGATTGACAGTCTTTAATTCGAATATCGAACTTCCCCCAAAATAGTTTTATATATCATATAATCACTTCTAAGAACTTTTTGATTCACCCTGGTACATGGTGAACTGGCGACTATTTGCTTAGTATCTACAATAGTCTAATTAAATGCCCCGGGTGTAAGTATTTGTTTCCGAAACATGTAAAACTGAAGTTGAGAGTTATAATAACTATAGCAAAGGAAAGTTTGCTATAGTTGTAACAGGCAAGTGGAACAGTGTTGAGACGGGACGACATAACAAAGGGTTTAATAATGTAGTAACCAAAAGCCAGGGCTTCACTGCACACTGTAGTTACATACATACATATATTATGTACTACGTGGTGAACTGGCGACTCTTTGCTTAGTGTTTACTGATTGCATTGCCTGACATTGAGCACCTTATCCGGTCCTGTTTACAATGACATTGGGTATAGGGATGCCCCTTTTCATTTAAGATGCGCACTATTGCTATCTGGAGTAATAAATGAAATTAATGATTAAATTGCGTTGAACATGTTTTAAGTTCTCACATAATATCGAAAAAAAATTTAAACATTGAATAGATTTATTTATTTGTTTGTTTTGCTTGTGTTTTAGTATCCTACACCACATTCACAGATTGACAGAATAAGTAATAATAATAACCAGATCGCCGTATCTCTACGTTGACGTCGTGGTGGGGCTTGAAATTCAAATTCAAATAATTTATTTTCTCTACACAAACAATGACATCTTATGAATTTAGACAAGCTTAAAAACTACATACTCGTAACACTAGTTTGTGAGAGACTGGTGTCTGCGCTAGGAATACCTGTACAGCTGATAACCAGCAGTTAGAGGCTTGCGCGCTCCTGAACTCTGGGTCTGTGCCGGTAGAGTTTACTTTGCCGAAACAAGTCTAGGATGAGGAGCCAGATCAAGAGAGATAGGTACATAAACCTGCAAGGCAGCATGTGGCGAGCTGTTGGGCAGTAGTGACCCCACAGACCCTATCTCTCGGGAGAAGTCTTGTTCCTCACCTCTTTCTTGCCTTTATTGGCCGGCTTGAGTGGAGATTCGCAAGAGCAAACGTGCTCCGAGGAAGGAAATATTCCAGTAAGATGCTGGTAGGGATCTTGACCGCACTTCCGAGATTGTCCTGATAGCCGTGGAATACCGCTCCACTCCTCTTAAGCACCAAGTCACGCCAATTTTATCTATGTATTGTATATGAAACATTGGTCAGGCAGGGGCCATAGTCTTTCCATAGTTCTAGGTAACCAGTCCACCTCAGCCACCCAAACCCATAATCCAATATCTTTGTTTCCATATAAATACTACAATAGTCCTGCACCAACCGGGGCTTGTCCTTGTATACACTTGCATAGTGCAAACAGTGATATAATCGTCGGTTGGAGCCTCATTTCATTAAAAACGTCTAACGGGCCTCTGCTTCGGCCCCTCGTACGCCTTCTAAAGGTCCGGGACTCCAGGGTCCCTAGAAATGACATAATAATAAATAAGAAAATGCATTTGAAAAACTGGCACTAAGTACACACGAAGATGCCAATCTCATGTACAAGGAAGCCTGTCGAATAAGATCCTGTAGGAACAATATCCGCGCTATGCAGTATTCATTCCATTGCGCGCGAGAATACACTTCTGTATGTAACTAAGTGTACATAGCACACAATAGTAAAGATAAAAAGTTATGGACGTTTATTAGGAAAAGCCGGCAATTTCCTTAATTGCAGTTGTAACCTGGATTAGATAACCCTGTGTACCATAAAATGATAACATTGATATTAGAAGACCTTGGGTTTTCACTTATCACAATATTTTCGTGTCATAATTACTTTATTTTCAGCATGTTTTCAGCATTCAGATCTTAGTCATTTATTGTAACTATTAAGTTTCAAACATCATCTTTATAACCTCTATGGATGAAAGATCCAGAGAAATCCATTGAAAAAAGCTATAACGCCTATCTCAGAAAAGGTTTTATTTGAATCACAGACTAAGAGCCGATTTTTCAATCGTCATATTTTTATCTGGGGTATGTGTTTGACATTTTGACAGCTTTTGTATAGAAAATATGTCAATCCGCCATCTGATAAAAGTTATCTGAGGATTGAAAAATCGGCCCTTTATTCGTGTGTTATGCAGCTCTAGCAAAAACAAAAGTAATCTTCTTTTGTTTTATCACAAAAAATGGTTTGCTATAAATTACAAAGTCACCATAAATTAAGATGAACGTTATTTAATTTTGGGGTCCACGACCGATCGTAGGACGTGGACCCTATACGTGTAAACTAACCTTTCGTGTCGGCCGTAATTAAAGGCTTTTACGAGCGTTGCGCTTCAACCGCTGATTATATCGCTTTCAACTCTTCAAACAATGTCGTCATCAGAGTTATTATTTCTGATCAGGTGCAATCTGTCACAGACGATCGGTTCGTTCGAAATCGTCACCATGACAGATTCATTGGTCACACTGATCGCTCGTGAGTGCGCCTGCGCCAGCCGACCGACTCAAACTTAGCTATGCGTTTTGATACTAAAGCAGCTGCAGGTTGACGACCAAGAGCTAACCTTAGTTGGACATTTTACATATTGATGTGTTAGCTCTTGGTCGATATTCAATAATGTAAATGGCCCATAGCAACGTGAACTAAGCGAAAGCTAACTAAGCTTAGCTATCGGCAAAAAATGAACCCTAATCTTAGATATTCTCACAAAAACTTGTTCAACTGGTTCTGCAGTGACGTCATGATCGAGACAATGTTTGGTTGCAATATAATTTTAAGATCACCATAAAATGAATGACGAGACGATCACGTCTCAGGAAGCAAATTTCAAGGTTTAGATCGATGTGTTAAATGCAAATCTTGATTAATGTATTGATTGTCACTGCTTTATTTTATATATTTTGTTTAACAAACTAGAATATTTTTAATAAAATCTTTTTAGTTTGATTTAATCACCTATTGCTGTAAGTAGGAAAATGGTTTTAATTTAAACACAGTTTTTAAGCCGAGTTCAAATTATGAAAATTAACAGAATTCCTCGTACACAGTTATTTTTATAATGTAATTTATAGCAACGCCAAAGCTTTTGTTTTTAAATCAAGAGCTCAACTCAAAACATTAATTCGCAAGACTTGAATGTTTAAGACTAATCAACATAGTTACCTACAGGAAAATTTCAAATGACCGATCGCATTAATAAATAAAGTGGTACCCACATGAAGCAGCGATCGTTCAAATGGTTGCTATTGATTTATAATAAAATGATGTCTCATTCATAAGACAAAACAGTACCTTGTTTGTACTAGTGGAGTGTGGACACTCGGAGAATGTCTGCGGTTGTTGGAGCGCTCTATATAATCATAGTTAATGGAGCATTTTGATTGTTATATAACTATCTGATTTATGTGTATGTCACGTGGTCCAGACGGGTAATTGAGAGCACGGTACACGCAGTAAGTGTGTGGGTGCAATATTTTTATTTATTTATTTGTGCACAATTTTTTACCGCTCCATTTCTGAAGAGCGTTATTAATACTTTGTTATTTACCATTAGAACAACATTCCAACCATTGGCCCGTTGGGCCAACCGTAGGGGCACCTATGTTAGTCAATTTTGATGAGCTGTATGAAATCAAGTTTGTAAATGACACGACCGTGTGAAGGTGAGCGACGCGCGACGCCTGCGTCGAGGCTAGTTCCGCGACTTGTGGACAATAAGAGACGATACGAGTTGTTTAATTGTAGCTCAATAAGTTTCTACTTATTGAGCTATAATTAAACAACTAGTATGTTTTAATACGGGGTTGTCTCCGTATTTAAAAAATAACTCATTCAGTACTTACCTATAGTTTAATTGTATATTTATCCACTTAACATTGTCCTACATATGAATTAAAATTATAAATGTGAAAGTTGGTATGTTTGGATGTTTGTTACTAAATCACGCAAAAACGGCTGAACGGATTTGGATAAAATTTGGCACACAAATAGTTTGTAACCTGGATAAACACATAGGTTACTTTTCGTTCCCGTCGGATAATATCCGACACATCGCTAGCGACGCCGCGGGCAAAAGCTGGTGTACTATATTTTTAAGATCAACAACATTATATTCATTTGTGCTGTTTTAATTATTTATTTAGGTAGTTTTTTTTGCGAACACCACACCAACATTTCATAATGTATAAATAAAGAAGTACCTACCTAAGCTACATAAATCTAATCTTGATCTTGATACACATAGTAGGTACATTGCTTGTTTCTACATGTGTTCGCCCCATGATCCGTGCGTTGCATCTGTCTGGCCTATGACCCATTCTGCTAAACTGCAGTAAATTGCTCTAATAGGCAATAGGCCCGATGTCTCAGGCCATCAACGACTTCAATCAAGTCAAGGAGAGCAACTTTCATTGATTATAAAGTAGAACAATGGTTTGAAAAAACTTCAGTTTATGAAAACCATTTAGATGAACAAATTGATGAATAATTAATTTTTTCATAGAATTTAATTGCTGTAACATTGTTCGTTCACGTTGTGATACCTAACTACTCGTAAGTCGTAATTTTCTTTGGAGGCTTCTGATTTGGCTTGTTGGTAAGTAAGTTTACCAAGAAGCCAAATCACAAGCCTCAATGAATTATTGGTGCAAGTGTTCCCCGTTATAAGTGTAAACTGAATTAACCCACTCACAAAACATATGGGTCATGGGCAAAACCTGATTGATTGAGGCCGAATTAAAAAATATTGTAATATACACACACACTACACTTGCAACGGTATCTATCATAAATCGCTATAATATTATTATTATAACACAGTTTAGACAACCAGTTTTAACGACTACACACTTTGTATAGATATAATTTACCTAGGTAGGTACACAGTAGGTAAATATCGCGAGAACACATTAACGGTGGAAAATAGTTAACGGTTCTGGGTAACTGCCTACTTATGTCTAATTACTTAGGTACTACAAATTAATATTTAAGTAGTTTTAGATATTCTAAATATAGAAATATAACATTAGCATAGCTGCATAGGTAGCACAATAAAATGGAATATGATTTCATACGTCCAACTCAGTGCCTAATAATACCTAATATATTGCTTCGTGGTCAAACAAATACCTCAAAAGTTGTACGGACGAAGACTGTGAAACATCATAGTGCAATAAACTCGTTCTTAAAAACGACAAAATTTACAACATATTTTCAATACACAATCGAAATAAAAATATACTGTGTACATTTACAGTAGACTCTAGTAGACTTCGATTGTAACCATAATATAGTTCAGTCACATACTAGATAATTGGTTTTATTCGGACTAAAAATAACGAAGGTTCCGGTGGCGTCAAAGAAATGTTGGTACTTTCATGCCTAGATACAAAAGGAAATTATAAAGGTCACTAATCACTTTGTGTACAAATAATTAATTCAAATAAACCACAGACAAGGTAAGGAAATGTCAAGTTTACCTGTATGTATGCCTCAATGTAGTCCTGATTTCTAATGCCATGGTGCCACGAGCTCACGACGCGAGACGTGATGTATGAGCTCGTTCGATCGATCCCCCTTTATGTGATTATGTCCTACGTACCACGGTGGGACACATCGCCGTCGTCGCGGACTAAACCAACATTTAACACTGATTACGAACTGCTTGTCTATTTCCATATTTACTGGTTAGCAGTTTGATAAATACATTCCAACTTACTTTATTTACACAACACATTTCAATATCTAAAATTACTCTCAATTATTTGGTTTTCGACATCTCTTCATTAGTACGAGCTAAAAATATTTCTTTTCACATAGTACCGCTAATTGTAAAGCACAATTTGATCTGTCTGTTACCTGCTTTGCATTCAAATTCCAACAACTTTGCTCGAAGTTAATGATAATTTATAATATCTATGTCTATATGTATGTGTGTGTGTGTGTGTGTGTATGTGTCTGTATGTGTATGTGTATATGTATGTCTTCAGCTCTTTTATTTAGTTGCTAACTGCCGCATAAGATCTCAGATTGAAATTGTCCACAGCTGAGTTCGCCTTACTCACGGCCCATCTCAAACCGTTTCGAAATAAAGGTCATTAATTTGACATTATTGCATTATCAAAGACTGCCATAAATTGCTCCTTACCTTAGTAATCTTTCAAGCAGAAAGTAATAGGGAAACCTACAATGGCATAAAACGAATATGCCTTTACCAGAATGTTATATTTTCTGATGATACCAGTCATGTTAATGCAAGGAGAATGGTCGGAAAATGTTAGGTAGGTACCTAACTAAACGATTGCTACACGATCTCCAACCGCGTCCCGACAGAGGTGACCTTGGTGGTTTACAACCGTGTAGATGATGGTTTACGACCAAACATTGAAACAGCTCTGGCGGTCGCCAACCAAGGTCGCTTCTATCGAGGACGCGGTTGGCGATCGTGTAGCAGACGCTTCAAAGGAGCACTTGAAGAAGGAGGACTTGTAAGAATCACTTACTTACACTTTCGCGGTTTCATTTTTGAGATTGATGCTATAATAAGACAATTTTGAGTTTTATTAGGACCAAGTTAGATTGATTCGTGTTTTAATTTTCTACGTATGCAGGTACTTACACTTTCCTATTTTGTTGTCAATCGATGCTGGACGTGTGTGTATAAAAGAAACAAAAGATTTTTTTTTTAATTTAGATTGTCCATTTAAACAGTTACAACCGTGCCACAGACGACGTAATTAACAATAAAACAAATAAATCTGTTCGAGCGAGTTAAAACTCACTCGTTAAAATACGGTTAATTTGATTCTAATGTAATTATAAATAGGAATAAAAATGTTTAGCTGGTGATCAAACGACGTGATAATAAACAGAGTTTTTTTTTTAAACACAGTAGGTATCTATACTTACCTACCATGTTCATTGATTGATCATCATCATCATCTGCATAGCCTTTTCCCAACTGTGGGGTTGATTTATCGGCTTTCAATCTAACGGGATGCAGCTTCCTTCAACAATTTTAACCAAGCCTCCCTTTTTTTTTTTTTTTTGTGGATGGGAAATCATCAAATGACTTCTCCCGCTCTGGGCGGAGCGGGAGGGCGTGTGAAGACTTTTACTGACTAATACCCACCCGTGTTCCTTCTGTTGCCTGTGCCGGGGCCACGGTAACTCTTTCGAACATCCCGCAACCCTAGCTGGCATCGGCCCTAGCGGACCCCGTCAATAGTGCTGACATCTCTTTGAGGCGCGCGTGGAACACAACGCGCCGTCGACTCGGGCTTGGTCCTTACCGGACGGCGAGCTACCCATTGCTCGCCGTCCGCAAGCCCGCGAACCAAGCCTCCCTGAGGTTTATTCCATTGAGGTCTGAACTAGTGGTGACAAGTTTAATGTCCAATAATAGTATAACGCGCCAATCGGCCAGAGCATGTCAGAAAGCGTTTCTTTATACCTACCTAGCTACCTAGTTGTTCAATATATTTAATTATCAAGTAGCAATAGACTCAATATGTTAGTAACAATATTTCTTAAGGTGTAAGCGCCAGGGTAGCCCGCGAAATTCAAATTTTCTTACGTTTTCTAAAATTTGCAAGTCGGCATGAGGTTGTATGTTGATTAACATATGATTCGCGACCGTGACAAATATGTATTTATGGAATTATAATAATTAAAGTCATCAATACAACTCTCTAAGACCAAGTAATTCTATTGAATGACTATTTCATGAAATTTTAACATTTCAGGATTATAGATACTAACTTAAGGAATTGTATACTGATTTTAATTCTGTAAATACGTATTTGTTACGGTCGAATCATACTTTAATCAACATACACCCAGACACTTTTTTTTTTGTGGATGGGAAATCATCAAATGACTTCTCCCGCTCTGGGCGGAGCGGGAGGGCGTGTCAGACTTTTACTGACTAAAACCCACCCGTGTTCCTTCTGTTGCCTGTGCCGGGGCCACGGTAACTCTTTCGAACATCCCGCAACCCCGGCTGACACCCAGACACTAAGCTGCAAATTGCAAAAATCGTAAGAAAATTTGAATTTCGCGGACTACCTTAGCGCTTCCCCCTTAACAACTGTGTTGGAAAGCGTGCAGCAGCGATTCACACACAAGCAGTCCAGTCAGCTCGCGACACACTGCAGGGCAATGTTGTCCAATGCTTGATGAAATTAATTATTTTATGCTCATAGACCAGCGTATCGCTATACATCACGCAAGCAAATAAGAATATTTACGTGAGCTAATCGCTAATTAGTTATGATCAGCAACAACACTTCCCCGTGAAGCCATCGGACGAGTACACAGTACGAAGCCGTGTTTTAGATTTATTCCGGTCTAATACCAACAAACTAATACCACTGGTATTTGTTTGAACTCATATTTATTTTCTATTCCGAACGGATACCACTTTTTAAATAATTAAATTTAATGTGCGAACGAATAACATAACATAACATCACGCCTTGTTTCCCCTAAGGGTTAGGCAGAGGTGTACCTATAGTAACACCCTCATTTCGCTAGTTATGTTTAAGTCCCATGTAATAGGGGGCGAGCCTATTGCCATCTACCGGGCACAAATCCAGACTCCGGGCTGCTACTGAGAAATTCCAGATAGAAAAACCCAATAACACTTTGCCCGACCTGGGAATCGAACCCAGAACCTCATGCTGAGCAGTAGCGCTTGCGACCACTAGACCAACGAGGCAGTACGAGTACCAACAACTTATTAACAACAAGTGGTATCCGTTCGGAATAGCAAATAAATATGAGTTCAAACAAATACCAGTGGTATTAGGTTGTTGGTATTAAACCGGAATAAATCGTGTTTTATCCCAGAATTAAAGTACCATCGCCATAGAGGTGTACACTCACAGTCGTAGTATTCAACGCAACAGTCACATGACACGTAAGGTCAGTTCCACTTTCAGGTTATTCACTACAAAATAGTTTTTGTTGAATCTGAGTAGCTACATCTGCTTTGCTCTGTTTGGTTTCAGAACTTTAGACAAACACATTTCTGCGACAATATGTTGCCTCTTTGTGGCTGTCTGTGTGCTGCCGTAGGTGCAGGTGCACTGAAACGGCTGAAACAAGACAAATCAATAAATATTTCATAGCAGTCGGGAGTACGGGGCCCACTATTTTCGGGTTACAAGTACCTAGTCACATCTAGTTTATTATTGTTTTTTTTATATTTCTCGGGACCCTAGGGTCCCGGACCTTTGAAAGGCATATGAGGGGCCGAAGCCAACTCGCAGAAGCCCGTTAGACGCTTTCAATGGAAATGAGGCACCAACCGACGATTATCCTTGTGCGTACTATGCAAGTGCACCCAAGGACAACTCCCGGTTGGTGTAGGACTATTGCAGGATATGGAGACAAAAAAAATATTGGGCTATGGGTTTGGATGGCTAAAGTGGACTGGTTATCTAAAACTATGGAAGGACTATGGCCCCTGCCTGACCAATGTTTGATAAATACTATACACGGATAAAATGGCAGGGGGTGACTTGCACACTCAACAATGGGCCCCCAGAAACGGTCGCTAGCACATAGTGTCGTAGCGACAAGGGGGCAACATGTCTTGAGGTGCTTAAGAGGAGTGGAGAGGTATTCCACGGCTATCAGGACAATCCCGGAAGTACGGTCAAGATCCCTACCAGCATCTTACTGGACTACTTCCTTCCTCCGAGCACGTTTGCTCTTGCGAATCTCTACTCAAGCCAGCCAATAAAGGCAAGAATGAGTTGGGAGGTCAGTTCTCGTCAGTGTTCACTCCAGCCGGCCAATAAAGGCAAGCCAGAGATGAGGAACATGTCTTCTCCCGGGTGATAGGGTACGTGGGGTCGCTACTGCCCAGCAGCTCGCCACATGCTGCCCTGCGGGTTTCTGTATCTCTTGGTCGGGCTCCTCATCCTAGACCTGTTCCGGCAAAGAAACTTCCACCAGCACAGAGACCTAGAGTTCTGAGCGCGCAAGCCCCATCACGACGTCAACGTAGAGATACGGCGATGGGGTTATTGTTTTTACTATTATTATTTTTAATTGACAAGCCGGGCGCCCGATAAGATTTCCTATTGACAAAAATTATAAAACATATATACAAACTCTCATCCCCTACCTATAGGCATATCTCTTTTAGGAGATGAATTTTCAAAAATCCTTATTGTTTACCTTCGTTACATAAGAAACCCTTGTGCAAAGTTCAGGCTGTGCGTTGTCAGCCAGGGCCGCGGGATGTTCGAAAGAGTTACCATGGCCCCGGCACAGGCAACTGAAGGAACACGGGTGGGTTTTAGTCAGTAAAAGTCTGACATTTCTCCCGCTCCGCCCAGAGCGGGAGAAGTCATTTGATGATTTCCCACACAAAAGGCTGTGCGTTGTCAGACAGTAAATGAATGAATGAATTTAAGCCTTTTAGCAAACCGCAACTGAGTTTTTTTTTTACTTTTTAACTTAAAATTTTTTTGTTCAAAAGTTTACTCGTAAAAAATCTACTGAGCCATGACAGTCACATTGGTCAGTGCAGAATAATCCATTTACTCATACATAATGAGCTGGTCCCACTGGAAGTTGTAAAAACGGTTCGCGTGACCGGGGTCATCCCTTGTTATATATATATAACCATACATGTATACTGTCAACCAGTTGAAATAATTGTACCCTTTTAGAAAAATGTCACGACTGTGGTCCTACATCCTCCTAACCATCCTTCCGACCTGGAAAAAACCTTGAAAAGTCATTATTTTATGTGAATATGACTTATTATCTATTTTTAACCGACTTCAAGAGGTGGATGGATGATGGATAGTGGATGTGGGTGTACTATTGGTACACCTCTGCCCAACCCTTCAGGGAATACAGGCGTGATGTTATGTTATGTTCAAGAGGTGACTCAATTCGATTTTTTTATATCTAAGTATTCCCGATAAACGTAGTAAGGTGAGGACTCCTCGATGGTTTGATAGAAAATCACCCGCAATTGATGTATTCATTTATTTGTCCACGTATCACAAAAAATATAAATAGAAAAAACGGAAAACCTACTGCAATAAAAAATAATGATAAGTGAAACAGATTGGTACCATTTTTTTCTTAAATCAAAGTCAAATTAAACGATTGTGATATTATATTTTAACCACGTCTGAATGTTTATTATGTGTATAAGAATAAAATGTACCAGTTACCAATCAGCATTATTTAATTTGTATGTATAGAATAAATAATAGGTAAACTTAGCTCGTTTAGAAGCCCAGCGGGCCAACCACCACTTCTTAAAGCAGTATTATTTTAATGTTACTACAGTGTGAGAAAGAGATGGAGCTATACAGAACGTCTAGCTCCATCTCTTTCCCGCACTGAAGTAAGATTACAATAATACTGCTTTGAGAGGTGGTGGTCTAGCTCCAGGTGACTATAATATTCCTGTCAAAATTCATCTATAAATGAAATGTAAAAGAAAGAAAGAAGAAAGAAAAACTGTTTATTCACGCAATATGCAATACGGTTTTGATAAATAATAAAAAAATAATAAACGTGAATAATTAATTGGCACAGCCGTTGACATCATTCTTACTTGGACCATTGTTGATGAACATCGTCACGGCAATAACCTTCAAACAAAGTGTAGTCTCCCGGATCTGAAAAAATACCTTCATGTCAAACAATGTGTCAAACACTCACTTTTTGACATTTCAAAGTCACTTGCACCGGTTGCAATTTTGTTGCAGTAGTAGTCAAGGGTAAAAAGCAACTACCCTTGAGTAGGGTTTAATTATTTTGATTAACACGGCACTAGCCCCCCCCCCCCCCCCCAAATCAAAATTTTAGAAGCACCTCCTAGGTTCCCCAATTTTAGAAGACAGCTTTTCTCCTTTCATCAGCGAAAAAGTCAAAACTTCAACGAAATTTCGGACAGACTCTCCAAAATTAATTTACATTAGGCATTCACACTGATTAGATACTGTTGTTTTGGCCCAAATTTTATTTATTTATTTATCCATACTTACAAATATCTTTACAGGCTAAACCCAATGCGATATTGTAGCACATTTAAAACTTAAGTACCCTGTTTTGACCATAACAAATTGTACAGGTAGCTGTTCTTGTAAATTCACCCAAAGTGCAACAGAATATGTCCAAGTCCTCAGCAATGAGGTTAAGAGTGCGGAGCGCGCTCGTGAGCGGCGCCTCGCGCAGCAAGTTAGTTCACGCACGCGGTTCTGCCAGCAACCGTGGTTGACGACGACGCCCCACATACCCGTCTGGCACGACTAGCTCCACCCTTCGCAATATATCCGCATTGTGTATCCTCCCTCTAATTATCTTAAAGATATAAGTCACTAGGGTGAGTTGCCTCCTGACCCTTAGTTCATTATATCCGACCATACCCAAGACAAATAGAGTCGGATACATTAATGGATAAAATGGATATACCCCGTATTCCTTCATATATTTGTACCTAATAAATTTATTTTGTACTCGCTCCAACATGAGACTATACTTAGTTTCATGTGGAGCCCAGATAACTGCATTGCATTCTAGTTGGCTTCTTACTAAAGCATTATATAACGCCGTTATAGCTTTAATATTTGTGAAGCCTTTTACCATTCTAAGCACAAATCCTAGGTTTCTATATGCTTTTTTGCATACCTTAACTATATGATCACGAAACGTGAGCCCAGTGACGAAACCAACTCCCAAGTCCCTCACTTCAGTGACCCTATTCATCGGCACCCCGTCCACCGTATAAGTATGCGTGATGGGTGTGTGCGCGCGAGAAACTTATGGTCACACACTTGGATGTGTTAAACTGCAGGAGATTACTCTCGCTCCAAGCTACCACTCTGTCTATATCTCTCTGCAGTCTTTCACAGTCAGTCACATTTGTGATGGGGAGATAAAGCTTGAGGTCGTCGGCAAACAGTAAACACCTCGCATATTGCACAACGTTTGGCAGGTCATTAATCATTAGGAGAAATTCCAGAGGCCCTAGATTAGTTCCTTGGCTTACCCCAGATCTAGTATAATATGCGTTCGATTGATATCTTGCATAGTCAACATACTGTTGCCTGTTGCTCATATAACTAGCAAAAAACTTAAGTAAATGTGGGGTAAAACCGACCCCTGCTAACTTTTTCAGTAACACGTCATTATCGACTAAATCAAACGCTTTTTTAAAGTCGAAATATGCAGCATCAGTTTGTCCCCCGCCATCCACTATCGGCACTACATCCGCCATGTAGCTGAGCAAATTGCTGGTAGTATTTCTAGTCGGCCGAAAACCATGCTGCGCGTCTGTGAGTTGCGAGCTAACTTGCTGAAAAACGCTCCTATGAATTGCAGATTCTAATAGCTTGGCCATTGTTGACAATACTGCAACCGGTCTGTACTCTTCAACTTTAGTTCCCGAACTTCCCTTCGGTACCGGTATGACCCGGGTAATCTTCCACATCTCGGGGAACACAGCTGATTTGAGGCAAAGATTGTAGATGTGTAACAGCGGTCTCGCTAATCCCATTCGACAGTCCCTAAAAATGTACGGCGGAATACCATCAGGCCCTGACGATTTTTTCGGTTTAAGCTTCTGCAAGGCACGTACCACGTCATCCAACTCCAATCTATCAAGATGAACCCGCCCTGCTCCGTTCTGACTGTCCGCTTCCACTATCGCCACATCCACATCTAGTCTAGGTTTGCCAACACTGTACACTGAATAAAAATATTCAGCAAATTCTTGAACAGCTTGTTCACATGTCAATGCCTCTCCGTTCTTTAAAATCTTTTGACTACTAGTGTTACTTCTTTTAGAATTAACATAAGCCCAAAAGGACTTAGGATCGCTCGACATTTGGTTTTCTAAACGTTGGCGATATTGTTCCTGTGCTACTAAAATTTTCCCTTTTACTTGGGTCCTACACTGAGCAAACGTTTCGTAATCATTCCTTAAACCACTACTTTTATATTTTTTATGAAGAGCCGCTTTGAGTTTTATGTCGCGAATTATCTCACCCGTATACTACTCGGGATAAATGTACCTCGAGCGTATACGACTCCGCTTTTTCTTGGGAACACAGTCATCTATAATTGAATAAATCGTGTCATAGAAATACTTTAAACTCGTATCTAAATCTAAGTTATATAAAGGAGTCCAGTCGACTGCTGCGATCTTTGAATACAATAGAAAAAAATCGGCTTTATTAAAATTCCAACTGACCTGTGTGCGCGCTTCCGATGTCGATGTGCTCAAATTTTGCTCTAAGTGTGTATTAGCACGTAAACACGGGCTTACGGACACCTGCAGCGGCGGGTGATAAGCGTCCACCGGCACGAGCGGCGACTCCGCCGCGCTTACACTCACACACTCCCCCTCCTCCAAAGTACTCAATACTAAGTCCAAACATCGATCATTGCAATTACTTATTCTGTTGCACTGGGTGAACCCACCATATTATTATGTCACAAGAAACTCATAACATGAACTGAAGCTTGTAGTACTCGAATACAAATTAAAATCTCCTATCACTACCACTTCACGATAATTATTACAATATTGTTCAATTATTCTAAATAACAACTCATATTCCCTCTCATTACTATTAGGTGGGATATAAACAACACATACAAAACACATAAACCTATTACGTAAGTAAACAGTGGCACCAAGTAGTTCAAAAACGTGGTCATTAGTGTTTACGTCGCTCGGTACAGGCGCTCGCCGCAGCTCGATTCGCGGTGTGGCCACGAGACACGCGCCGCCTTGTTTCCGTCCATCCGCTCGGTCACATCGTAGAATAGTGAACCCAGGAGGGATCAATTCCGTGTCACAAATCGATTCATTTAGGCCAGTTTCCGTGATAGCATATAAATCAGAGTTATGACTTGATATTCCTACATAAAACTCCTCTAATTTAGTTCTCAGACCTCTAACGTTCTGATAATATATGTTAATAGTAGATTTATTCCGAGGTTTTTGATTTTTGGAATGGTCTACGAAACCAAACCCATTCACAGAACTCAACATTTATTGGCCAATTCTCTGGTTGACATAATATGTCATATTTACTTTCCTGTACTCCAATCATGAAGGACGCATAATCCCTTTCCGTTTTAGGTTTAATACGTTCTACTTTTACAGGTTTTTCCAATCCACAAATGTTTCTTACGAACATTTCTAGGTTCTCTTCTTTAGTCTCCTTCTGCAGACGCCAGACGTGTAAATATTTATTTTTTTCTGTTCCTTGAATTTCATTTACAGTAGTACTTCCCCCTCTTTTCACATCTTTATTAGGATATCGGTTTTTCTTCCTATTTACGACTGTCCAGTTTTCTTCTCTATTTAAACTTTTCCTTTCTTCTTCTGCTACCTCAACTAAGCTAGTACTCCTTTCACTCACTTTGTTTATTGATAGTGGTGTTTTGTTTTCCGATACTGAACTTGCGGATTTCGTGGCCACACATTCTTTGATTGGTGCAATATTAGTGAAATTGCCAGTTACCTCCTTGTTTTGATTTTGCTTAAGAATATCGACAAATGTTTTGGATAATGACATTATTTGGCCCTTAGGTGCTTCAAATCCCTCTGTACTATCCAGCTTCGAACTTTCCTTAGTAAGACGGGCTCGTAGGAGTTCGTTTGAGTTTAATAAATCTTTTAGAATTGTTTCTAAAGTATCTACTTTTTTTGCCTTTTCTTGAACTACCTCCATTATTTTTCGCAAATCTTGCAATTCAGTCTCAATTCAGTCTTTATATATTTTCCACGTTCCTCTCCTTTATTGGAGCAACCGCAACTGTCGATCAGAATTGAGCAAATAATTCGCAGACTAACATCCATTTTAAATGCGGCCTTGGATGATAGAGCAAGGCAAGCTACCTAGTTAGCTCTTCAAGCCACACTACCCATCCCAGTACCCATACCCAGTATTAGCTTACTGTTCCTGTCCGCAGCACTGAAAAGTTGACCGGGAAAATTTCAGTCCCATCTCTGGTTGACTTTGAAGTGACATGTTTGACCGATGCAGTGAACTCCTGGAAAACGGCTTGCCCGTATACAGATCGGCCCATTAACCCATCTTCTCAGAGACAGTGGGAAGAGCGGCTCTGCAGGTTGGTATGGAATAATCTTATCAATACGCCCACCAATTTTGCTGAGCGTGCCCGCCTGCTGGCTGTGGGTGAATGGGAGTCGGGCCTCTGGCTTCAAGCACTACCGTCACCCAACATAGGTTTGGAGTTGAAACACTAGGGCCATGGGGTCCAAGTGCCCACTTGGTTTTTCAAAGACATCGCCAAGCGGTTGGTCGATTCTTTACGTGACCAAGAAGGCTGGCCTATTTTTTGGCCAAAGAATGAGCATCGCCTTACAACGGGGCGATGCTGCCAGCCTTTTGGGCACTTTTCCCGTTGACAGCGATGCGGATGAATTTTTTGATGCCCTATGATTCTTTCCTCTTCTTTTCTTATATACATATACATTATCATTATTTTAAGTCTGTTAGCGTATAAACAGGGTGGCCCATTTATAGTGGTCCAAAAATTAAATTAATTTGGGTCTAGGACATCCCAATGATTCATCTAAACGCAACATATTATTATGTTCCGCAAAAATCAGTAGCTAAATCTTAATTTTTGATTATTTTTCTTCTCAGAAACCCACTTGTTTTAGTTAACTCTCCCGAGAGTTAATTAAACAAACTAAACTAGAGAAATAGCACCCACATTTTTACATCATTAGTTATCAGTTTTTAGGGTTCCGTAGTCAATAAGGAACCCTTATAGTTTCGCTATGTCCATCCGTCTGTCTGTCTGTCTGAGGCTTAGTTCAGAAAGTCTTAGTACTAGAAAACTGTAATTTAGCAAGGGGAATATACATGTTAATCACGCCGACAGAGAGGTAAAATATTTTTTTTTAATCGGGTACCTCCCCAACGGTAAAGTGGGTCGGGTAAAGTGGGGATGATTTCTTTTTCGTGTCTATCCCATAGTGTGGTCGTCGTTGGGAAGGTCGCGGGTCGTTCAAAAAATTGCGGGTGTGTGAAACTATTTTCGATTCAGGGCTCCGTTTACAAAATATTAAGCTTTTAATTTAATATGTTTTCAGTGGTCGACTTGCAATGTTTTAAACTAATATTTGTCCATTTAACTAGTTAAACAGTTTTGAGGAAAACTGTTACCTAATACTGACTGACCTAAGACTGCCTCGTTGGTCTAGTGGTCGCAAGCGCTTACTGCTGAGCATAAGATCCTGGGTTCGTATCCCATGTCGGCAAAGTGTTTTTGGGTTTTTCCATCTGAAATTTCTCAATAGCAGCCCGGGGTTCAAGATTTGTGCCCGGTTGATGGCAATAGGCTCGCCCCCTATTACATGGAACTTAAACTTAACTGGCGAAATGTGAGTGTTACTATAAGGCACACCCCTCTGCTTAACCTTCGGAGAATACAGGCGTGATGTTATGTTATGTTACCTAATAATTAAGAGGTACCTACCTACAAATTAATGATTTAACCATAACGGTACCTAACACACACTGTCCGTCCGCGTCGGTGCCGAATAGTGATTTTATTTTGGAACCACGAAACATACTATAGCAGTCAAGTTATGTTCTGCGGGAACGAACGCGCGACGTTGCGACACCGCATCGCATCGTTCGGCCAGTCACACTAAACAAGAAAATAACGATTCGTCAATCAGTTATTCGGAAAAAAAGCAAACATCCATGTTTGCGTCTGTGGATGCGCTGCTTGGATCAACTCAATGTCCAGTCCGACTAATTGCTGCATCTATGTAGCTGGTTGGACTAAATTTACTTACTGTCAATCTTTCCCCACCTGTCGTCGCAATGATCTTTAAAGAAACCGCATATTGATATCTTGTATTTCTTAGAGGCGCATAACATGTCAGCTCTGCAAGAATATAAAACAACCAAATAATTTCGTTATTAAAGTTAAAGGTTACTGCACTATACATGCACAATACAAATATTAAAGAACAATACTCCTTGTTTTCGATTTAATTATGGATAAAATTATAAATGATAAACAAACTTGGTAATTTCCCAGCAATTGAGAAGGTCATGTAAGCATTCTGAGGCATTCCATAGTCCACGGTTTATAGTATCGAACTCAAATGGTACAAAATTGAAGGTAGCATTAGCAAAATACTGACCATCGGTGACATGGTATTCTGAAACTGAAATGATGATTGCTATTTAATAAAAGCTTATTACGTATAGTCCGGGAAAACGCAGCGCCAACTGCCGCACACTAGCCCACGTTGCTCTCAAACTGCATGCGCTCATCTGCACCCTAATTGCGTAACACACTATCAATCACAATCTGAATGATTTTGAAGCATATTGCTAATCCATTGCTTCCTATGTTCGAAAAATTTGACTGCTCTACAACGTAAATAACACAATGAATGTTGTTGAACTGTCAAAAGGAAACCAATTCCAACATGCGGGATGCCTAGTTGTAAAAGTGCGTTAGCACAATGCGCGCTTAACGCCTGTCATCTGAAAGTAGCCTAATAGTAGATTATGCAACAAGTGAAAAAAAGGGAATTTAATTCGAGGGACCAAGTTGGATCCCGAGAGCAGCGAAGGATTCTAGAATAGAATCCTGAGCGGAGGGAGAGATACAAGGACCGAGATGATTTTTTTTTCACGAGTTGTGTACTCTACATTTTAGTATTGATTGCGAGAAAATAAATACATGTAGTAGTATATGTAGTGTAGTATAGTGTATGTATAGAATAAATCTACTACAATTGCTGCTTGCGAACGAAATGATCCCGGAGTCAGTGTCACATTTTTGTCACTGGAAGAAATTTTCCAATGACATAAAACTACCACGATAAGAGATAGAAAAGAACCTAACTAAATGGCGGGATATTTTTTTGTTTAAATTTAATTGTATAGCTCTATGGAATGGCTCCATTTAGCCAGCTAGTAGGTATTTTCAGCACGTTTTATTTATTTTTTGTTCATAATTCGTATAATTCGCGCTTGTTCCACATTTTAAATTTCAAAACGTTTTTATTCATTCAGTGACTTAAAGAAAGATTTATTCACTGTTATCGATGAATCAAATGCCCTTTTAAAAGCTTTTATTTAACTTCACTTGTATATTTCCTGGAATTTTGCAATCAATATTTCACTCACTTCCCGGTGTTCTTTGAGCTGAAATTTTTCGAGTGGCAATGGTAAAACGATATTTTTATTTTTGATATTTTTTCTAGTAGGTATGTAAAACGAGAATGAAATCAATATGTACGAGCAATACTTAACTTAAAAACAAGCGGGATACGTACTGTTTGACAATATAAATATAACACCAGAAACAAAACCTACAAATAAGATTTTCATAATTCACTCGATATCGACAACGACTACTCCAATTAGCTGTGCGTTACAAAATATGCCCGATGGAGTTGTTCCGCTTTGCATTCGAAACTGATTAGTGCACACGCTCTTTAACTTCATACAATGAACAATTATCTATCTGGGATGATGGGATCTCGATCCGAGAGCATATCGCAACGGGTTCCTTGGAAAAATCTAAAATACGAGAGCACTAAAATCCTTAAGATGACTACTACTTCTCTTAAAGTAAACAATCATGTGACAATTTACGTAGTTATTTATTGTAGGTTTAAAAAAAATAGGTACATTGTACTTACAGTAGATTTACTGTTCTGTTCTTTCATGTTGTTTACTGTAGTGAATTTTGTACAATTTGGAAAATTTTGGTGAGGATGTAATTTTCAAGCTATGCTACTGTATTTTACGTTTTTGCGTCTGGTAACCCTGATGATGGCTGTAATTCAATCAAAGCGCGTTAGATACTTTTATCGTACCTACATAACGAACGGAACGTACCTACATTATCAGAGTTCAGCGCTGTGGTATTTATTTTTTAAATATCGCAGCATTAAAGCTCCTGCAAACAGGCGCGACATGCAACGCGACACAAAGGCACCGCGTGTCAGCACGACGAGAGCGGTGCCTTTGTGTTGCGTCGCGTGTCGCGCATGATTGCAGGAGCCTTTATGCTGAGATAGGAGCCTTTTTCGCCTCGCATTGGTCGTTTTTATTTTTTGTTTTTAATGTTAATTTTGTTAGTTTTTTACTGTTTTTAATTCCTGATGCATGTCCCAAATAAAGTTTTTTTTTTTCTTTCTTTCTTTAACTAACATACCTAGTCGTGAACTAAATTTTGTTGAAACAATTACATTAATTTTAGGTAGAGAGGTAGGTATAGTGTTATTCGGGGATGCGCGCGAATGTACAAGTATTTCCCGGGCCCGGACTCATGTTAGTGGAAGGAACCGTGGGGTTTTAGTCGGTAGGAGTCCGACATAACTCTCAGTTCTCCTCCGACGGAAGGTATCCCTGAGGTATCAATTTACCCAGAGAAAAAAAGATGTAGTGTATTAATTATGCTCAATTAGTAAATTTAAAAAAAAATTAAAAATTAAAATCTAATATAGACAATTTCTTGACTTCAAATTTTCGAGAACAGCGTGTTTTGTTACTTCTAATGCGTGTATGTCACTGCGGATCATCACGAATAAGTAATGCTAATGTGTAATGTCGCCTGTAGCCTGTAGACCGAACAAGTAATCGATGGATTACCTACTCACTCTGCAGCATACATTTTTAATGAGACACGCTATCGATTGACCTGCCGTCTCGCATTAAACCATTGACAAACGTGATGGAATTAATAAAATAATAATCTTCAATAATAGCCAGCGAATGAAGTATAACGTAAATTTGACAGTTCTGTATGTTGATGAGTTTATAAGGTTCTTGGTTCCGTACATAGAGGCTTTATTATTGATGCAGTATGCCCTTTATGTCAGATTTTATTGAATAGAGAGAGAGAGGGACATTGGTAGATAGTGAATACATATTGTTGCCTCTTCTGTATTGAGCGAATGCCAATTCTTAAAGGATAAAAGTTAGGATAAATAAAACACTTCTTTGCGGGAAACCTACTTATTTAGACCGGCCACATATAGTCGGAATTCCGACTCGGAATTCCGTTTCGAAAGCAGCAAATTCATTTATAATCTAGTTCTCTGTTCGGAATTTTCTCCGATTCGATGTTTCGAAATGTAAAAGTAAGTCTTAGAATTCATTGATACCTACATTTTCATATTTTTATTCTAACAGCCGCTTGTCAGCACGGGGGGCCGACTATCTAATATTTTTTTCTACTCTTTATTCGTATCAACGTTTATCTTATAATTTTATACCATAGTTATTATAATAACTAGAAAAGGTTATATATTTGTCGTGGCCAGATCTTAGAATTGATCATTTCTTGAAGTGTTCGACCATTTCATGAAATGGTTGTGTTTCATGAAATAGAACATCAACTGCTGGTCTCATCATGGTGTGGTCTGGCCAGATCATTGAATACTCCACGTTTAACGACATGAACAGTTAAACGCACAAATACTTCATGATGTGGCCAAACATTAGTGATCATATCGTAAAATATATAATCCGCCGGTAGAGGCGTTGATATCTCTTTGTTTTTGTTGTGCATCTATTCCTACTCGAATAATTCCTATTTTAGGGACCTAAAAATACTAAATACCCAATAATTGCGACCAGCTTGGATGCAGTGCTCGCTCGCACGCGTGCAGTTCTAATCTAACCTAACATTTGGTCGGGGTGCCACTAGCGGCATGAAATGCAACTACTTTGCGATATGCCCACTGGGAATATCGCAAAGTAGTTGCATTCAGTTTGTAGTTGGTCAGCTGGAAATGTCGATAAATAGGTTGCTTTCGTCAATCCACCCAACTTTCGATCATGATATGGCCACTTCTACGATCGGACCACGAAAGATTCCCTAAATTAATGATATGGCCTAACGTCGACAGACATATTATTAAACATCATCTGCCTAGCCTTTTCCCAACTATGTTGGGGTCGGCTTCCAGTCTAACCGGATGCAGCTGAATACCAGTATTTTACATGGAGCGACTGCCTATCTGACACAACCCAGTTACTGGGTAATACGATACCCCTTGGTAAGACTGGTTGTCAGACTTTCGGGCTTCTGACGACCCGTAACGACTGTCAAAGATACACGAATGACAGCCGGGACCAACGGCTTAACGTGCTTTCCGAGGCACGGAGGGGTCTTGATATGTAAAGATGGTCACCCATCCACGGACCAATCGCGGCAAGCGTAGCTTAACCTGTCCGATCGACCCGTGCGGCTGTTATTTCTTAGCCACAAGCCCCTCTACAGACATATTATTAAACGTTGACGATTAAACGATATGGCCAATTTTAGGTGGCCATTTCATGAAATACAACCGTTTCATGAACACTTCATGAAATGCTCAATTCTAAGATCTGGCCACGACATATTAACTAAATACCTAAGTTATGATCTCTACAGTACCTATCTACCTACTCAAAGTGAGTGATTTTATTTGTAGGTCAAAAACATTGTACTATTAAATTTAGGTGCTGGTACAAGACCTAAACGATGAGGTTGCTAATTCCTGATCTACTGCTTTGATAAGGAGAGGTGAAAGGAATCTTTTTCCCTCCATATTATATCGCGACTAGATAAGTAGGTACCTATGTTTCCCGTATTTTGAGGATATCCAAAATTTTTAATAAGCTGCCAATGAATTACTGTGCCTGTGCCTTGTTTTACTTTTTAAATATGTATTTTTTTAAACAGATTTTCTTTTTATTCAGTGTTTTATTTCCTGTTATCAAGTCCAATACACACTGTATGGGTTACATTTCATGTTGAAAAAAGATGCACCAAGAACAAATGTAACCTTGGACGTGTTGACCTGCGCAGTTAAGGTCAATGTTGCTAATAATTTAATAAGTGCTACTCCTTCGCTCAATGGAGTCATTCACTCTCTTTACATATCGGTAATTACCGAGGTCATGTGCTCAATCTACTTAAAAACCTAATTACTGTACGTCCGCATTGCCTAAAGTTGCAACCATGTTTTGACCATCTAGATAGTCTAAATCTTATTCAATCACCTAATTTAGTCATTCTGCACTGGTACTAACCACACATGCGTGTGTCCTATTTAATTTACGTCTACATTATGCTTTTTATGGTGCCATTTATATACTGCATGCTGTCTACTCATGCCTAAAACAGCATCTAATTGAGGCCTGACTATATTCATACAAAACTATATTTATACAAAACTAAGAGTTCAACAGAACTTTTATTTTCCAAAATCTGAATTTAGGTAACTTTTGGCATCGTGAGTTCTGTTAATCATATAAAACAGGCAACAATCATTTCTACATAAACACTAGCAAACTTTTTAAAAGCATAGTTGAATAGTTAGAACGTCGACGGTTTTATACATATATTCAAGAACTGGGTCACCGGAACAGGCTATAAACTAACAATGAAGCGTATTCATTCACATGATCGTTCGCGAAATGCCCACCTGTCTCTGTCTCTATTATTTTCGTATTTCCATTAACACCAATTCAAAGCAAAGTCATACTACACTGAACTCAAACTAAACGTAATTAGGAGGACAGCCGAGGTGAAACTTACATTTACGTTCTGTTTACAGTGACTTTGACAACGACGCAGACGCTAATTCGCGTGGGGCTTTAACCTCTTTATCTCCACTACGTGAAAATATAGAAAACATAATAAAAACCATAATAGAATGACCTAAATGTCAACTGACGAGTGTATCTGTGTGAAGTCATTAAACCGAGCACCGAGCAGAAATAGAGTTGAGCTGGAGTTGTGAGTTGTGCACCGGCCCACGCCACGCACCGCGCTCCGGAGGTGTGTCTCACGTATGAGTGCAAGTATACACAGTACGCCAGCTATTCCTGTCGCCATCAGCCAACTAATTACTTATTAAAGCATTCTAAATATATATTTCTATTTACGTTAATCGTGCCGAACAGATAAGAGTGCTCGATCAACAAAAGAATAGGTACATTGTAGGTAATACAGTCACTTTCATACTTTTATAAAGGGTTTTCCAATAGGGACGGGTCGATGTTGACAGTCTGTGGCAGCCATACTATTTTGGTGGGATCTGTAAAATCTGTTGTATATTATGTAGTCAGTGATGCCAAATCACCATGGCAAGTTACACGGTTGAGCAACATGTGCAAATGATAAAACTTTATTATCAAAATGGGTGTTCGTTAGTGCAAACGTTGCGCGCATTGCGCCCATTTTACGGCAGACGCGGTGGCCCTTCAAAGTCCACTCTCCAACGATTGGTGACTAAATTTGAGAAGACCGGTTCGGTAAACAACCAACCAACACCTTTACGTCAAAGGAACGCCAGATCGGCCAAGAACATCGCCGCTGTACGTGAGAGTGTTCAGGAGACTCCGAGGCAGTCGATTTCTCGCCGTGCTCAAGAACTCGGCCTTTCGCAGACCTCAACGACACAATCGACATTCTGCATGAACGGTTTGAGGGTAGAGTTATCTCTCGCAGAGGTGACGTGAATTGGCCACCAAGATCGTGTGATTTGACTCCGCTAGACTTTTTCTTGTGGGGTTTTCTGAAGTCGCAGGTCTATGCCAATAAACCACATTCGACCGTTGCCCTGAAAGCCAACATAACGCAGGCCATCGCTCGGATTCAGCCGGATCTATGCAGCAGAGGCATTAAAAATTGGACCTCTCGGATTTGTGCCACCATACGAAGCCGCGGCGGACATTTGAACGATGTCATATTCCATCCATAATGGCATAAATGGGCCTTTTAAATAAAAAATAAATTTCGCTAATATCTCACACACATCTTGTTTTATTCAATTTTAACTTCGACCCGTCCTTGTTGAAAGACCCTTTATTTGTGTGTAAGCTTCTTTAATGGTTTTTTTTTTTACTTTAGAACTGTATTTATAATTCTATCACAATTTCTAATATCTATATTATATATTTGCCAGCGCGAGCCAGCGTACAGCGCTCGCGCAAGAGAGTCGCCCAAACCAAATATTACGAGTAATTCATTAAAGAAGGAAAATATTCCAAGATCTTATTTTTGGAACGAATATGGTATTAAAAATATTCAAATAACCAAGTATTTTTTTGTACTTGCACTCCTTTTAAACTAATCCTGTATTTTTTTTTCTTCAACCTATACCTACTGTCCCACTGCTGGACACAGGTCTCCCCCATAAAAAAGGTCCAAAGGTCTCCCCCATTCGTCTTTGTCTGCTACCTTTTCCGGCCAGTTATTATTACGACTTATAAAAACTAATTTGAGTTATTAGCGTATACCAGGTAAGAAGTGCGGTTTAAGCGTCAGAAAATTAGCACACTCCGTCCCAAAATAAAATTGTCGCAAAATTTCCGATGTGATTCAAACTAATAATTATTTCGTTTAACGATTAAGTAGATGATTTTAACGAATATGCCTACAACCTGACTTAGATTGCACCTTTTAATAATAACAACTTGTTTTGTCTGGTTCCCTTTCATAATTCTACGCCGTAATGGTTTCTATTCCTGCGTCTAAGCAAACATTGGTAAGTCAATAATGTTGTAAAGATCGAGATTTATTTTACTAAATGACTCCGGTTTACTACGCCTGATACAACTTGTGGGTTTAATACGTGAGGTAAAGCACATAGTTGGATGACAACACCATCTCTTATAAAATGACGTCAGATTCACGGAAATTCTTGTTGACTTCGTTTGAAATCTAGGTACTACATTCAAGAGGTTGAGAGGAAAACTGAGGGAATAACTAGAAATTATATAGGGTGATTGGTAATTAGTTACCGATACTTAAACACATGATGGTATTCATGATAACAAACAAATTTTTCTATGCGACCAAACCTGAAACCGCGAAAAAAAAGTTAGCTGGTCCTTACATTTTGACGAGTTATGCGAACATAACGATACCAAAAGTATCAATTAACGTAAGGGACATTTTGGCGAAAATGAGTTATATATACCTATCATTCAGAATTTCCAGCTCTATCGATTAGTATTATTAAAATTTCTCTATCATTAAAAAATTGTCCCTTACAGTACAAAATTTTGGACTGCGTAAAACGATTTATGACAAAAAAGAAATATTTAACAATTATTAACATTTTTTCCTCTCAGATCAATTAAGTAAGTCATCTTATTAAATAATTTACAGCCTTACCTTAAACCTCAAATCGGTCAATTTAAAAATCTGTGATAGCTAAGCTGTGAAACCTGAAACTAACGTATAGATTTGACAGATTTATTTTCATGGTGTTAAAATACTATCAGTTTTAGTAGATAATCTCTATAGATTGATGTTACTATTAACATCAAATTGCAACACTATAAAAATCCTTTATAATAGAATTACGTATAATTTTCTATTTGTCTTGCTGCTTACACTATGCTCGACGGTTTACACATAAAATATTAGTAACGTAAAGTACAACTAAACATCTTTTTTTAATGTAAGGGACATGCTATATTTTAAACCACTGGGCATTCCTAAATATTTCGTTTATAGCACGAAAGAAGAGGAAATTCCAAGAAACTTTGCTCTAGACACAATTAAAATTGGAGCAGACAGTAAAAAGTTATAGACAGATTTAAAAAAATAAAATCGTTTTTTGTCTCTCCAGAAATACCGTGGTTTGTCCCTTACATTCATTGATACTTCTGGTATCGATAAATGTAGGGAACCTCGCTATTTCTGGTTTGGCCCATAGTAAAAGTCGTTTGTTATCATGAGTCAATCATGTGTTTAAGTATAGGTCACTTTTACCAGTCACCCTATATAAAAATCTTTATCTTACACGCTTCGAATTAGTGCATAACTTTGACATAGAAAATCCTGTATCTATGCTTTATGACGATATACATCCTTACGGAAAATTGTGTAGGTAGATAATAAACAGATAATAAAAGCCGTTAAAACCCGCAGGTAACAACTTGCACAGGAAAACAACAACAACATATCAACATGTCTTAATCTAGTTTAATCGCATAATCAGCCTATAATGTTCCCACTGCTGGGACACAGGCCTCCTCCTGTGAGAGGGAGTGGACCGTGATCCATCACGCGGGTCCAGTGCGGGTTAGTAGATGTCACATGTCTTCGAATTTTTGGTTCTAGGACATGCTGGTTTCCTCACGACGTTTTCCTTCACCGTTTTTTAGTATAATAAGTTTAACAATCAATTCGATCAGATAAAGGTTCAAATAATAGATTTAAACCTAATAAAGAACTATGTTATTCGATGAAACTATTTCTGAAACACTAGAACTCGGGGAATCCAGTAATAACTGAACATTCTCGGACCTATAAATGTAGAAATATAAGTAGGTACGTTCCTACGTATGAGATACGTGACTAAGAACGAACACGATAACTGCTCGACGGAAATTACGGTAATCATAATTAATCATAATTCTTCTTAAAAAGATTCAAAGATAATAATAGTATTTATTCATACCCTTATGTAAGCATATTTTAATGAATGCAACCAATGATAGTGTTCCCAACGTAAATATAGAAGTCACAAAACCTTTAAACTTTCAGGATTATTCATTCTTCTGAATAAGCCAGAATTTTTTTACGCTAAACCCTTCTATATTAAGGGTAAAAATACATTCCTATAATACAATCTAACTATATTAAATCCGCACACAGTAGGTAAGTAGAATACATAATATGCGAATATAATAAGTAAAGCATTAGACAACTGGAACTAACGATGTTATTATCAGTCTGTGGCCTCTCGCAAGACAAAGAAACACAGAATATTAAAAGCCGGTATTCGTACAATTAAATAACAGATATTCGTCAAGGAAAATATTTATAAATCATGCGTAAAGGTCAGTTGTCCCAGAAGTGATACAGCGATATTCACGACGTGTAAGATGTGAGTTTGTGACGTAATTTGGTGAAACTTAGGGTGTTTAGTGCACGCGTCACGGGTGACGTCACGGCCGGCGCCCGGTGCTGGCTGTCAGCTGGCGAGCCTCACCGGTGCCATACAAATGTGGTGGAGCACGGCCACACGCCTCCATACGTACCTCGCGCCTCGTCACAGCCGGTCGCTGTCAATGTCTAGTGCTCCTTATCATTACAATTAACTGATAACTGACAATACATAAGTATTCTCTGACGTCACAATACTAGTTATTAATTGTTTCGTTATTTTAGAGAAGTGATATTACTGCTGAGTTTAAAAGTGCAATTGTGATTGTGAGAAGATATAAGAATTACTTAACCAACATTTTGTATCAGCCTTCGGAAATTCAACAGGTAGACTATATGCTTACTTTTATCATACCTGTTTAGAAATAAAACAGGTTTTTGAATTTTAATATTTTATAACGACTCTCAATTTAAATCCAACCTAATAACCGAACAGATTTGCCTCATACTTATTTATTTATTTAATACTTTATGCACACAAAGGCGGACTTAATACCTATGAATATAATTAATTCACTTCATTTCATTTTCTTTATTTATGTATATGTACTTCCACGAAATTGATTCTCGAAGCTTCACAGACAAATTTTACACATCTATAATTATGTATACAAAGGTAATACACACATGTCACAAATTTTCCGGCTACTTGCATCTTAGTTCCTCGAATTTAAATATGAATCATCGTAACAGACGTTATAAAAAATGACAGTTACGGATGATACATACTTGCTGTTCAAATAACGGACACTTTTGAGAACATTACCAGTGGATTAAGGTTACGACAGACATTTTACGAATTGTGCAATGCCTCCATCATTATGGCAATTTGAACTCGTGGGTGATTTGACGCATTTTCTCTTTGATAACTTCATGTTCTTCATGTTGGTAGTACCTATAAAGTCATCATAATACCTACGACGAATTGGAGAATATTTCCAGCTCTCTGAATTAATTTTACGGTTTTTTTTTTCTCATGGGATCCAGTCATCCTTTTCAACATGCAATTGTAATCAACAACGCTTCGTTTGGTGTCATGAGAAAATCTTGCGGACTGCGGTGTGTATGACTAAGTCAAGGCACTTTCTACTCTGCTTTAACTTTCGCATGTCGTGGCTGTAATTTCCTTCATAAACCAACTGAAATAAGCAAATAAGATAGGATATATTTAGCTTTAGATACATACATCTATACAGGGTGTAAGGGACAGCCCTCCGCAGACTGATGGGGTGAATTCAGTATATCATACTTAGATGACCGGTACATGAAATTATTTCAGGAATGTTATGGGAATCCAAAAACCTGATTTGTTTTATTACCTCACACGCAATGTATCGTTACCGTGGCAAAATGCGCGTAGCGAACGGCAGCGCCGCGAGCCTTCGGTCGCCGAGAATTTTTTTATTTTAGCTGTTTTATTTACATAAATGGAGTGCTACGTACAGAGAATGTAATTTTACATTAAAATAAAGGAATAGTAACTGAAAATAGGAAAAAAAATCCTGAGAATGTTTCCGGTGGAATATGATTCAAAATAAGGAGCTGAATGTACCCTGTTAGTTTGCGGAGGGCTGTCCCTTACACCCTGTATAAGAAACAAATATAGCGCCAAACTTTACAATTGACATATATACGACAAAATGTTTTAATATTGCCATTGCCACCTTTATTATCACACGACACCTTTATTGTCTTTGTCAATACCAAAAAACAGAAGGCTGTACAAATATTCCACACAACCTTTGTTAATAACCTTCCTAACTAAATGTACAATCAATTTGGCACACGTTATCGGTAACTATGGACGCTCATTTCAACCGTCACAAAAACAAAACATAATCACTTGTTACGCAATGCTTGCTTACGATTTATTGTTGCATGCTCATGTAACAAAACCGGCCAAGATTGTGTACACATGTGTAACGATAAAGCACCATACAGCACAGAAGTTAGCTATTAAACAATAGAGCCTGTAATCCTAAATAATCGCAATTCTGTGCCGAACATTGCAAAGTTTTTCACAGCTTTTTGTGTTGTACGGTCCTTTAAGTGTGTAACATATTACCTTACTGCAGAACATTAGAATGCTGAATGGAAATCCGGAAATGAAATCTTCCTATCAGAGATTTTCAGGACCACACAATGTACAACTTTCTTGTGACCGTTCCATAGTTGAACGTTGGTACGTGGAACGTTGTGGTCGGATTTTTTTAATTATTATTATGGTGTAGGTGTTACGATGAGCAGGCGCGGGATTTCTCGAATGAAAACGTATTTAAAAACAACATACAACAACAACAAGCACTTTTCATTTTGGCACACATCCAAACATGCGTAGTCTGCAAAGAGTTCGATTTGTTTTGCAATTAATCAGTTCCATTTGTTTATTTCAAAGATACTAACATTATATTAATGGTTTAATGGATAACGAGTAGATAATGTCGACATACGGTCGATGGAAAGTTCTCCTTGGGCCGCAGCCGGATATGTAGCGGGCGTGCGGTGCGCTTGCGCCTGTTTCGTCCTAATGCAACTTGCTGTTGAAGCTAAATATCGACTAACCGTATGCACCGAGATATTTAATACCTACGTGGTAATGATCGCACTTGCATTTTGATCAACCAATAACATTTTTTACTTAGTTATCGATAAATAATCGATCATATTCATGCCGGAACGGTTTGAATTTGAACTACAGGTAGGTATAAAAGCTATTAAGTTTTTACTTATCAATAATTCAATAGTCACCAAAAGTTTTAGCAAAGTTACGCAATATTTCGTGAGTCAGAGTAACTAATACTACTACCTATGTTAAAGTAAATGCAAGTTTTCAAATTCTATTTATTTGAAAATAGAATAAAAATGAAATGGTAGTGGGTACCGTTTTATTTAACAAACTATAAGATTTAAAATATTTCTATGAGTATTATGAGCGTGTTCTTATTTATTCAGATTACACTTTTTATTAGAAACCAATTTTTTACGCATATATATTTTATTATGTTTATATTTTTACATGAATATGCTTCAGGAAAACATTACGGATAAAAGAATGACATAATATTCCCATGAATCATAGTAAACAACTGCAATCATACATACAACGAATACCAACTAATTAACTTATAATACACTTTTCCTTCGCATGTTTTCTTTCATCTAGGTAGGTATGTGTATAGGGTTTTTACTGGAGGGAAAACAAATACGAACAACAATCCCAAAGCCTGATTTTCGTAATAAACGTTAGAGTTCGTGTTTGTTGCTGTAATCAAAGTTAATATTTCACCGCCACCAACCGTGCGCCACCTCTCTTTCTGTCAAGGTGATTTTGTTTACCTTCAATCTAATCGGATCAGCGGCAAAAACTACAGCAGATTTAATCTATTTTTACAGCATCTTGTACCTACTGAAATACAGTGGTTTTTTTTTACTATAATTGCTGTGATCAGTTTTCATGTGGATACCGAAATCATTAAATGGAATACTAGTAAGTGTACACTATAGTTTACTTACCTATTGGGAGCAAACAACTAAATTCATTTTTTAGAAAAGAGTTCAGTATTCAAGGTTCAATACGATTTGTCAATGTATTATCTCGTAAAAGTTATTTCTACTAAGGGCCGATTTTTCAATCGTCAGATAACTTTTATCTGGCGAATATGTTTGACGTTTTGACAGCTTTTGTATAGAAAATATGTCAAACCGCCATATTTATTCCTCAGCTAAAAATTATCTGACGATTGAAAAATCATCCCTAACACTAAAATATACTTAGATACCATTTAGAATCACTCAACGAAAAGGTACAATTTAGAGAAAACCGTATAAGTACAAGTTTCTTGAACAGCCCACTAACCCAAATACACGTGAACTTTACACGCTTTGTCTAGAAAATTTAACTTATTTGTAACTTTGTCGTGACGACGCATCCTTAAAAGGAGGACATCATAATTCAAGTGAAAGTGACAGACCCCATTTATGGGTGGCGAGACGCGTGCACAAGACTAAATCCATTATGCTTATGATGCCATTGATATTCTCAACGGCCACTGAAAGCGGAGTGCCCCTGGCCATTATAAGATAAATGGTCGCGTTACCGCACTTGAGTGTAAAGTTTCCCGACTCCTTAGATGATGTAGTACTCGCCGCCGACGCAACGGGCTCCCGGTGTAAAAAGTAACTCGCCAACAACTAGGGTACACATCTGGTTTTAAAGAGTAAACTTGGTGCACAATGTACCGAAACTTAGCAAATAGTCCATTGACTGACTCCTGACAAAATAATGTGTTATTTAAGTACGTGTAAGAATGTAACGTTCTGTGGTCGGAAGCACGTTCTGTTTTGCGTTTACGTTGAAATTATGCGCGTAAGCACAGCTGCGCGTGCGCGTCGTGTTAGTGCACGCTGCAGTAAAAAGGTTCAAACAGAACTTGTGACCACAGCAAAGGTTAAGGCAACGTATCGTTTCCGGGTCGAAGGTCAACGGCTCGACGCACGCCTTCGGGCTGTTTGAGTGGTTAAAACGCGCCATAAGTCGGCGATTAATATTTTTTTCGTTTTAATAGTTAATACGTAGTTTCTGTCCCCTTCGCGTAGTACCGCATTCATAATTGTAATTATAGAAAATAATACAATAGGACTTGATATTTACGATCACTTGACTGTATTGTTTCTCTGCTACGCAAATATATAGTTTTATAATATTTTTCACCTGCATTTATAAGACTAAGGTTGTCGAATGTCTAAGGTCTGTTAATATAGTAACTATTCAGCAACATACCACAAAAAGGCGAGTATCAGTGGTATCGGTGTAAAGTATAAAGTCATTGCATTGCGACATCGGCGCAAAAGTGGAAGGTCACAATAAAAGCTGAGTAAACACCAAGCTATATGAATTTTACAAGAAAGGCTTTAATTTATTATCCTTTGTTTACGTCGTAGGTATACGTCTGTTGCTTCGGGAGGTACCTGTTCCGGATAAGGCGGGAGGAAACGCCCGGGTGTCATCACTATGTTGATGATATGTGTCAGCACCAATTGATGATGACGATCAGGGGCGAAGCGTTCATACAACCCGATTCCTATCAGCTTCCCTTCGGAACAACCACTTTTCTTAATGTCTACGATTGCCAAATAATATGGTACACGTGTGTAACTGTGTATCACATCACATTGCATAATTATATTTAAATAGCAGTTTAATACATCATAAGATTAAAAACCTACAGTTTTTTGTCTGAGTTTATGAGAACTGAACAATTTTTTCTTCGGCTTCCCTTTAATGATTTGTAGCTGCGCCACTGATGACGATGCCAGCTTGGGTCACGGGATGTTCGAAAGAGTTACCGTGGCCCGGCACAGGCAAGTAAAGGAACACGAGGGGGTTTTAGTCAGTAAAAGTCTGACACGCCCTCTCGCTCCGCCCAGAGCGGGAGTAGTCATTTGATTCCCCATCAAAAAAAAAAAATATTCTTGGCGATACAGACGTATACCTTATACGTCTGTATCGCCAAGAAAATTAACAATTAATAACACCTAAGTATGTCATGTTTGTTTTCACAAAAGAAATTACAATTTATCTGTTATCATTAGCTAATCTAGTCATACGTACAACAGACACCTACTTATCTTACATATTTTATGAAGAAACTACTCGAATTATGATGAAACTTCAGTTTGAGTAGTACGTAGTACTTAACATGTTATTCAGTGATAATCGATAGCTTGTTTCTGTACAGTTTCGGAATAATAAGTATAGTTAGGTACTGAAAATCAGGAAATGGCAGTAGGTACTAATTTAATTACGCAAACCCATTGAACTAATTAGGTACTTAGGTACAAACAAGTCACATGAACCATTACTTCGTTGTCTTCGATAAAACAAAAATACAATTTGTTGGATGGAAGTATCCTGTATACAAATATGTATTCAATAATTATTTATTTTTTATTTTTATGTGACACCACTTTAGAACATGTCGCAGGAATTTATTTTTATTTTTTATATATACAGGGTTAATTTGCAATAACCGGCCAAATTTTCACAGGGTGTTCTACCCATGAATATCAACAACTTTCACTGTGGGGCCAACTCTAAAATCACGAAAAAAAAATCTGCTGTTTCATACAAAAGTTCAATACCTACTCGGCCAAAATGTACCTATGAAACAGCTGATTTTTTTTCGTGATTTCAGAGTTGGTCCTATAATGTAAGTTGTTCATATTCATGGGTAGATCACCCTGTGAAAATTTGGCTAGTGATTAAAAAATTGCCCTGTATATATATATTCGTTGGATAACTTCGTGACGAACGCAGCCTTTTTACAATTTCGTACCTTTACCTTAATAGCGAAATAACCTTATCTACTTACTGTAATGATACCTGTAGCACCAATTATATTCAAAGAATCACTCAAGTCTAAGTGGAAGATAATTATGCTTCTACAAGACCGCAACAAAGCGCGCAATTTTTATTAACAAAACTTAATTTATTAATCAAGATTGTTATGTAAAATCTAACGATGATAAAAATTACAATTTAGTCTACAATCTTTCGAAGCACACCTAAATAGAAAAGTGTATAATTCTACTGATAAACATCAAAAGCTTTTACAATCACAATAATAGAGTCACGGAGGATGCGCAGGCGCAGAGCACCGCTATAGTTTCACGGCGCGTGCGCCGACCGGCCGAACAATCCCTTGCGAACCCACACAAATTGCCCTACCGCCATTGTACAGAGCAAGATGGCGTAACCACCGTTTTAATACCATCTCTTTTGTTACAAAGCCTTATGTGCAACCTGACGAAATATTAATGTGTCTGTTCTTTTGTTTCAGGTAAGATATGCCTAAACTGTGCAATGAAGCTAGGTGGACCGGACATAGATACACAAACGTCTTTCGATATCTCTCATCTTATAACATAACATCACTCGGTTAAATCCATGAAGGTACCTATCAATACACCTGTATTGAGTGGTGTGGTTGTGTTGAGTGGTTAAAAGCCCGCATCGCAAAGTTCTGATGGACATTGGGAACATTATTTTAATTTATCAATCTACAAAAAGCTTTCTGGTTCCAACAATGCAACTTTGTTATGAAAGCTTTTCAGAGCCACATTTGGCAAATTATTTTAATATAGGTAAGGTAGGTATGGACGATAGGTGGTATGCATAATATCATGTACCTATTCGAAATTATTTTCCTGTCCTAATTTAAACTAAAATAAGGAATTATGACCGTTTATTCTAGGAAACAAAAATAAATAATATTTTTTAAAGTGGTATTCCAAAAAAAAATCTATCGTAAACCGCATTCTGGGTTTTTTAGATCATCAACTTTTAATAACAGGTTCATAGTCATACTACTAGAGACTCATGACGAGCAATTAATGCGCAATAATACACTGTATTTACAAGTATTTATGTCTAAACCAGAATAGTCATACGTCGTTGTAAATACTGCCTGCCAATAAAAGGATAAATTATTTTGGACATTCTTAGCCAAATCTCAGAATAGAATAACTTCCGTGTTCGTAGCTATGCTCATAAATGTTGATCTGACATTTGCGCAAACGCATTCATACGCAAATGATCTCGATTCCTTATCCAGTAGACGTACACCCACATTTGGCATCATGGGTCGCATGGCCATAAAAAAATGTGAGACAAATATCTCTATCTCGATCCCTTTGATAAGTAAATACAAGTTGTAGCAGACACGCTATTATGATATACGCTGACGATAATGATTATTGCGCCATCTCATGTTCCAAGCACGGCGAGCTGTGCTGGCGCCGCTGCTGCGGCTGCTGAGACCCTTAAGCGGCGCAAATACTGTAACCTTATCGGTAACTACAGTTTTGAGCCGTTTGGGGTCGAAACGCTCGAATCATGGGGCCCGAGTGCGCGTCTCCTTTTTAAGGAAATTTCTCGCCGACTGGTCGACACTTCACGTGACCAGAGGGCTGGCTCGTTCTTTGGCCAAAGAATTAGCATTGCCATTCAACGTGGCAATGCTGCCAGTCTTCTGGGCACGTTTCCGGATGACAGCGATGCGGACGAGTACTTCGACGCCTAAGTTTCCTTTTGTTTTGTATATTTATTTGTATAGTTAGTTAGTTCGTTAGTTAGTGGAAAGAGATATTTTAAGTTTTTTAACATATAATTGTAATTGATATATCAAAATAAAGTAGGTGTTATTAATATGGATAAAACAATAAATTACATCCACATTAATCCCTTAACTCCCAAATTAGGTCATATCTATCCGATGTAGCACCACCTTATCGTTTCTCGTAGCCCGCCTACGCGAAAAGATAAGTGTCCTATTTTTCGTAGACCAGGCGGCGCCTACGCTGTCCTATTTCGTAGACCATGCTACGAAAATATTGTTCCGGGTGATCACACAGTTACGAGTTCCAAAGTTCTAAAGATAACTTGAGTCCATTATACTTAGTACGCAAAAAACTTTCTTTAAAAATGACAGAAATTGTAATTAATCGACAACATTAGCGGTTCTTGCATGAAAAATGACAGAGCCGCCGAACAAAAAGAATTAGAAAGTAAGAAAGCTACAAATTATTGAATGCCATCGTGAATAGAATAAGAATAGGCTAGGCACATGAACGGTAACGATTATTATCTAACCCCTCATTCATAAAACTGACATCCGTAAACGAACTATAAATCTCAGCTGCCATTCTGCATTTCTTCTTCTAAACATCTATAAAAATAAATAAAATCAAAGTGTATGTTTGTAATGACAAAATAATGAAAGTATATACGGCACTTATAACAAAACAAAAAAAATTGTCCGTCTGTCTGTCTCCAGAACGGCTGGACCTATTTTGACGGGACTTTTACTGGCAGATAGCTGCTGTTATAAGGAGTAACTTAGGCTATTTTATTTTAGAAAAATAATTAAGGATCCGCGCAAAAAAATTAAAGCCCATGAAATTGTGAAGAAAATCCGATTCAAATAGGGAAGTACTGACGACATCCACGCCGGCGACAGCTAATCATCAATAAAATTAGTTAGTTAGAGAACATTTTAGTTCGAAATGTTAGGTAGTAACATAATGTGACATCACGCCTGTATTCCCCGAAGGGTTGGGCAGAGTGTTATGTAGTCTGTCCACAAATAAGGGCAACAAGTCCTGTCTAGACCTGTGTACGACGCCCTAAGGAAAACTCGCTCTAGGACACTAGCACCGCGGTGCTAGTGTCCTAGAGCGAGTTTTATGTATTTGAGTAAGTTTTTACTGTTTTACAAGTTTATATCTTTATGGTCACTTAAGTATTGTAGTGTTTAGAATAGGATTATAATGATTTTTATATGGAGTTACGTAATTATATTGTATAGATAATTAAGTTATAGAACTATGTTTAATATTAGCAAAATAAACGAGCATACCGTTGTGTTTTTATTAACTCACCTCTACGACGGTCGTAAATCGACAAACAAGCGTGCGGAAGGGACCCGCCATATTTATACTGCTGAAGCGGGGGTTGAGGCCATATTTATACCTCGGCACGCTTGTCCTGCGCTCCGGCGCGATGGGACGTCGTAGAGGTGAGGGCAATATGTCAATTATTAGCATTAGGTAATAGCTTTGTTAAAATTAGAGACGCGCCAGCTCACGGCCCCTGTAATAAAAGTTATAATAAAAAGAAAAAGGCGGGGTGAGGAAATAGTCCGCTGGCCAGCTGCAACGGGCGACTATAAAAGAGGGGCAGGTTTTCCCGGTAGTGCATTAATCCGATCCAGCATGTCCCATTGCTGTCCTCTCCCAGCGACGCCCTAAGCCGAGGTCCGTACCCCACAGGGGGTGCCCTTAGCGTGCAGTCGCTTAGTTTTTAGTTTTAGTTTTAAGCCTGGCTGGAGGCCTTAATTTATTGAGGCATCCACAGGAAAGCCCGGTTAAGCAGTCGACAACCTCCTATAGGTTGAACTGCGAGATGCCATTCCCCAAAAACAAAAAAAAAACCCGGTAGTGCAGTCCGTTCCAGACCACAGTAAAAGCAACAAGGCGAACAAGAAAGAAAGTTCAGCCCCAGAAGACTGCTTCCTCACCGCCGTTTGCCTCCGAATTATTACTGCGTGTTTTATTTGCGGCGTTTGGGCGATCCTGAACAAGACCCATAAGTCCCATAACACAAACAAAACAAGGATTCTTATATTCGGCACCAACCCGTGTAAAGTGAGGCGTTCGTGAACCGACTCCCTAAATCCGGCGCAGGAACGGTCAAAGCCCCGGTTAGGGGAGGCCCCACTTTGATACCGATTTCAATGAAAACGTGAATAAAAGGTTATCGATAACAAAACAATGTAACGGTGTCAAGTGCCGAGCTCGCCGTTATCATCGGTACTCGACTGAATTTAGATATTGGTCGGTACTGTCTGCGAATAACGTAATTATAGGTACCTACTTCTAGCTCGATAGTTTTTTATTCATAAATTGTAACTAATTAGGTAGGTACATACCTATATTTATTGTTTTGACGGTCGAATGGACTTTAAGTATCGTAGTGCGATGGCGAAAAGTATGTTATAATTTTTTTTTTTAAATAGAAATATATTTTTAACAGAGACCGTAATTTATTGTGCTTATTAATATCTAACATATGTACGTTCTATAGATTTATCGAATATTCACGATGTTATTAGGTAAGTTAATATAAATTAAATGATTAACTGTACAGTCAAGTTTCCAGATTACATTGAAGTAATTTTAGTATTTATCTGTATTGTAGGTAGGTACATAACACGATTAGGTAAATTGTTCTTAGTGACACGTATTTACAGGTACTTTATTATTTTACAATAACAAAAACCCGTGGTAAACAGATTATGTAAGATGCGCAATCAATGACATAACATCCTGTAACCATTTATTTATATAAGTATGTAAATTTTATTTGTTTATCATAATTTAAACAACATTATAAAGAAGGAAGGACGTTTATACTATTTATTTTATACTATTTATAATATTTATTAGTACCTAATATTTCTGGAAAGACCGAGACCGTTTTCATGAAAAATTTCATTCACAATAGCGGTTGGCACCAACTATTAATGTACATTAGAAAAGGATAATATGTACCCATTTATTTATTAATGAATAATAACCTAACGTGGTGAGAGACTAATCATGAACTGCATCTTCCTTATCAGTTAATAAGAAAAAATCTTCAAAAGTTATATAAGTAGGTTGGTTGGTAGGTAGGTTATACCAATGTTTACCTGCAACCCATCCACTAAAAGTACCTAATTGATCGCGGATTGACACAAAAAAAAAAACTTAAGTAGGTACCTAGTTAACATTAGTTATTTTGTCTGACTGTTGACGTATCATCCAAAAAAAAATCAAAATCAAGTCATTTATTCAATCTAGGCTGAGAATCAGCACTTTTCGAACGTCAAAAATTACATATGACAGTCCCCCCGCACGCCCGCCCTTCACTTCCTAGTGCTTTAGCTGCTTTATTCTAATTAATTTCCAATAACGGCAATGATGAACATACCACTGCTTTGTCTGGTTCAGTGTATCTTTTACCAGATTATTTTAAAAGAGTACACCAAAACAAAAAAAGTAAGTACATAAATTACAAACAGTAACAACAGCTTTCAGCTACCGCATTACTCGTTCATGTCCTCATATACCTAAGTACCGGTATTAAGCGGCATATCGTAGGTAGTACACAGGTACATCGTCCTGCTGTGGTGGCGCACAGTGGGCTTAAAATCGATCTTCATAGACTTAGGGATCAACTTAGTAATTTTTTTCTTTTTTGGCAGAAATGGGTTTAGGTATCGTATATTGATCAATTTAAAGCTATTTTAGTTTTTCAATAAACGTTTTTCTTTACTTTATAGCACTTGGTTGAAAAAAACGTATGGAGAAATATGTAAAGAAGAATATAAATTTCGACTTTTGCCCCTAATTATTATTTCCGTTGGCACGATAATACCCTTTATTGTTCTACATCTTTTGACATATCACACAATGCGCGCACGTGTTAGATTTTGGGAGAAAAAATTAAATGTGTTTTTAGAATATAAAAAAAGTTTTAATCTGTTTATAATTAACATTAGGTACTTAATGGTTAGAAATAAATTATATGAACAGAAATGTAATAGCTACCGGTTAAACATATCAAATTTTATGGAAATGAATTAATATTTTTTGTAATTTAATAACGAGGGTGGTTAAATAATGAAATCTTATGAGTCAATGGCCATTATCTATCATAATGAGTACTAATCTCCTATTACTGAGATAATTAGATCACATTAACTAACTACCCACTTCCTACATACTTTTCGAACCTTAAGTATAAATCGTGTGCATTTAATTACTATTATTTCAATCGACTTTGTTTTTTCAAAGAGTGATAACAGGTTTTTTTTTAATGGAACAAGTGAATTTAGTTCAAACCTTGACTTGAATGATGTTTTAAAGCACTCTGGTAACTGGCAACCTTGCTTTGCTGCTAACTGTTGTGTCTCAGTTCAATTTAAATCTTTCAATTTGAAGATTCAGCCACGCTGTCATAAAAAGATTGAACAATGCCAAAGGAAACTCTGAAACATTTAAAAAACAATACGGAGACTGGTTGGTGCTTACAGTGGATTGGCCATCTTGTGTTGTTCCGCAACAAGCTGCAGAGGATGCCATTACAGAGTATCAAGCACCTTCAACCAGCCAATCTGCATCTGTTGGAACACTAACTAAGCGTTTTTAAGTCATCGTAAACCATTTGTAGATTTGTGTACTAAACAGAAAAACGGAGGATTGAAGAACATAATCGACAAGACAGTAACGAACAAGCTTACGCTACCGTAAGCAAGTTAAAGAAAGATGGCAAAGAAAATTTGGCTGAAGTGATTGATTGTCATGAAAAATCCTGAAGAGGTAGCAATATTTTCGCAACTGATTAAAACTCAGAAGCACAAGAAATGTACTTTTGATCCGGAGAAAGCGCTTGGATTGCTGCTATCACTTAAACTGTCGAAGTGGCAATATATTACATTGCGAGAATCTACAATCCGCGAGGGTAAATCTGATATTTATCCATCGTATTATAAAGTGCAGCACAGCAGCAGGCTAAATTAGTATGTTACCCTCCAAAGGAGGCGTATAGTTTAACAAATACAATGTCCAACGTATACCTACTCAAAAGTCTACCAGACAAGCCGCCTCATCAATCCTTAAAATTGTCAAAATGGGGTTTCGATGGGTCATCAAGCCAAAGTAGATATAAATAAAAAATAAAAGAAGGAAAGACTGATGAAGCCATTTTTATGTCGAATTTAGTTCCCTTAAAACTAACTGCTCCAGTTGAAAAGGAAGTAAGTATATGGGAAAATCCTAAGCCGTGCTCTACACTATACTGTCGACCTGTCCAATTTATATTCGTCAAAGAAAGTGAGTTGGTAGTCAAAGATGAAATGACTAAAATGGAAGCAGAAATAAAAGCATTAAGCCCATCCAGATGTGTAGTCATATTGCGCAGATTTGCAGTTATTTTACAAGCAATTATATTAGGTGAAAACGTCGATGTTGAAAAATTTCGAGCTTATACCCGTATGACCGCAATGAGATACCTACAGTACTATATGTTAGCAACAGTATATAAATTGTTGATTCACGGAGCTGATATTTTCAAAAACTTCATTGTACCGATCGGATATCTGTCTGAAGAAGCATCTGAAGCGCAAAACAAAGACTTTTGCAGATACAGAGAGTACCATTCACGTAAAATAAATAGGACGAGCACGAATGAGGATATAATGAAGATGATGCTTCTGCAACACGGCCAATAATGCATCGTGCTCAACATAAAACAAAGATGAGACAAGAAACCTTGGATTTTTAATTGTTGAGCCGAAGCAACAGGATGAATATTGAGTTCTGTGACATAGATAACATTAATTATGACACAGAGTCTGATGAATCTGATATAGCTGTTTAGGATGCTTGTTGCTTCATGTTTCTTTTTTTTATTTGTTTAAATATTCTTCATTTATCTAAGTGTTTTGAATTGTTTAAGTTTCTTTTTAATTGTGAGTCAGTCATTCACATTTTTTTTATTAAAATGCATGTTTTATAAAACAATGCAGGGAAGGGTATCAATGTAATGAGTTATATATATTAGATACTGAGGGCATTAGATCTCATTATCTAACTACTCTCACTAAATTACAAAAATCATTAGATAATTACCATGTACCTTGTTATTAGTTGTTATATTAAATCGATTGCTATTCCATTTATGTTCATATATTTTTTTATAATCCATTTATAATCATTTAGTACCTAATGTCAATTATAAACAGATTAAAACCTTTTTTATATTCTAAAAACACATTTTTTCTCCCAAAAGCTAAAGCGTGTGCTCATTGTGTGATACCTATGTCAAAAAATGAAGAAAAATAAGGGGTATAATCGTGTCAAAGGAAATTAGGGGCACTTGTACGAAAGTCGAAATATATCCTTTTTTACATATTTCTACATACATTTTTTCCAACTAAGTGCTTATAAAGTAAAGAAAAACGTTCATTGAAAAACTGAAATAGCATTAAATTGATCAATATACGATACCTAAACCTATTTCTGCCGAAAATGAAAAACTTACTAAGTTGATCCGTAAGTCTATGAAGATCGATTTTCAGCCCACTGTGTGGCGCACAACCGCGGTATACAACATTCATAATGAGTGGGAGACCACATGTCGCCGGCTCGACTGTAATACGATATGCTGTGGTATGCCAGGGGTTGTGGGTTGTGGAAACCTTGTCAGGTTGTCGGGTTATTTGTGAAGTCAGGTATTGTGTACTTATCGATACAATGTAGCTATATCCATCTGCTCTTTACCAGGTTCGAGCTGAGGTTTTACTTGCGGATGTAGAAGTAGGCAGGTACCGTTAAAGAAGATGGCTATGTCTAACAAGGGATTTCACTACAAAGATAGACAAAACAGCTGGCTATTCAGCCAGTTTCCAATTCTAATTTGAATAACTACGTAGATGAGAGTGTCGATTTTTACCGTAAAATACTCGTACGACAGACGTGACTCAAAATTAACTTCTGTATCAATGAACCTTAGTTCAGCAACAACTAAACTTTTGAACGACTAAACTTTACCCTGACATAAATGCTTGCAATATGTAAGAATAAAGTTTAAATAATTATGAATATATTAGACAAAATACTGATAAACATTAGGTATGTAAATAAAATCATCTCTCAGACATATTTAGTCACTACTATTAATACCGATCGAACACATCTACCTAAAAACGTCAGTTTCACAAATACCTACCTCAGATACTTAAAATAAATAATATTTTTGCATATCAAGATAAACCCGAATCGATGAAAATACGCACTAAAGTTTCCAAGAACGCGGACGTTGGGTATTGTTTATCAGTTTATTGTTTATCCAGACTTCTTTAATTATTTATCAATGAGCGAAAACAAGACGAATAGAATAACTGGCTCGACGAATAATCAAATATCTAAACTATACCTTTATCCTATTGTTTTCCTGAAATTACAACGCTGAAGGTTATCAAAACAAAATGCAAACGTAGATATTTCAAGAATTGTTTTTTGAACGCTGAGCCAAAAGTGAAATATATAACTAGGCAGGTATATATCTTGGTTGTGTTTTAAAATATGTAGTCCACTTTTTTCGTGTTGGTTCACTGAACTTTTCGGTCACTGCCGATCGCCGACATGGTTTGCAGATAATTGCCACAATGCACCAAAAACGTGTTTTAAATATTTTTTTAATCAATCACGTCATTGTGGTTCTTCTCGCTGTCCAATGTCGTTGCGTGACCATATTCAATTTTTTTTTTGCCGCTAAATTCGACTGAATGCCGAAACGGAAACTTGCTAGTCGAATAGATATCTCCTCAAGAAATCGTAACGTATTTAATGTAAATAAAATGTTCTTGGCATTGAGCAAGTTACCTCACATCCTAGAGTCAGCTGTTTTGACCGTGAGGTGTCACTGAGTCTCTTAGTTATTTCTAACACTCCGTCCTACAAATTATGCATAATCAAGTCTTATTTCTGCATGATAAAATCTTCATTACAGGCAGTATTAGAACGAAATAATATCGTATCTTATCAAGTCTATTATGAAGTTATTTCTATCTGCAGCCGTTGTAGGTGAACAGAAGGTGTACTAGGACCCTGATGTTTTTAAATTTCACGTATTTTGTTCGATGTTCTTTGGCCGAAGGACACACTATTAGAAAATTGTAAATAAATAACCAAATACTACGAGCTAGATTTTGTTCAAAATCAAAATATTTTATTTCACATAAACCTACATAGGCACTTATGAAACGTCAGAAGCTAGGTGCACGGATCCAATTGGTCGTTTCCTATGGAGAAGAACCGGTAAGAAACTCCACGGTAACTCTTTTAAAATGATTGTATTTTACAATATTTTCAAATTACAGTGTTAATAGGTATAGGAGGACAGTGAAGGCCTGTCAACAAGTAGATACCAGGTACTTAACAGAAAACAAAATGGTCTAAAAATCTACAGTCTATTAAGCCTACAGCGTTCTCACATTCACAAAATATAAAAGAATCTATTTAAAAGAGAAATAAAATAATAAAAACAAAAACCTGTTTAAACCAAATGACATGATTGCCAGTACAACTGTAACAAATCTGTACCTATGAATGAATATCTTGTTCCCCGAAAAGCCACTAATAAATAATAGAAATTATAATTGTTGTACTTTATACATACATATAAAGTAACGTAATTAAGTAACTCGATTTTCAAGCTACTAGACAAAAATAGCATTACCTAACCTGAATCTAGATATAACCAACTACTTCAACAGGTTTTATTTGGCCCAACGAAAATAACTGATCCACATGCAAGCGTAACTAATGAATTCACTATACACTTAGGTAGGTACATTAATTCATTTCAAATGAAATGGAAGTGACAGGCAGACGACGCGACGGACGAAAGGACATGATCAAGCTTTAGTTCACCTAAAGCTCCTATACCTACTGGTTTCGTTACCAAACAAAAGATTTTGTCACTAATGAGTTCTAAAACTTACACTACCTACTACAAAAAGCTGTTTAACAAAAAGTAGCAGCTGCTTTTTTACAAACAAAAAAATACGTACAGTGAAAAACGTAAAGCGCCTACACGGTGCTACACGGTCGCCAACCGCGTCCCCGACAGAGGTGACCTTGGTTGGCGACCGGCAGAGCTGTTTCAATGTTTGGTTGTAAACCACCATCTACACGGTTGTAAACCACCAAGTTCACCTCTGTGGCATCGCGGTTGGCGATCGTGTAGCAGGCTCTTTAAGCGACTATTAATACGACAAATAAAATGCAGTATCATACCAAAAGTGCAAGTGTTCGTGCATTGAGCACCGCAGAAGACGTCGCCGCTCAAGAACTTTAAGGATGACTATGATGTGATCATCGCCGGCGGTGGAATGGTTGGAAGCACCCTCGCCTGTGCGCTAAGTATTTTTGTAAGATATTGGGTGTATAGGTATTCGGCAAAAAAAAACTTCACTCCTATTAAATTTCGTTGGTCTGTCAAAAAACTTGATTACTACATAATATCTATTGTAAACCACCTACAACAGGACTCTGGGCTAGCTAGAAACCTTCCATATCTATTTCACATAGGTTATTTGAAGCACATATCTAAATAGATGACAAAGCATTTCGAGAAACTTGCAGCGGTCGATAAAACTATGTCATGTCATTGGACAGTCGTGGGAATGAAAAAATCACAATCAGCTAGATACTTAGCCTTACTTTGCATAATCAATACCTATACTTAGCTTTTTGCTTAGACTGTTTAATGCTACTTAGTCTTGCGGAGTGGTCTAACGACTTTTCTGAACAGGTTTATAGCTGATTAACGCAAAAATTAACTATCACACTGTCTTCTCGTTAACTGCTGTGATTGGTACCCTGAAATCCGTGGAGTTTCTTGCTGGCTCTTCTCCATAGGAAACGAGCAATTGGAACCGTGCACCTAGCTTCTGACGTTTCGTGCCCTTGTAGGCTTATGTGAAATAAAATAATTTGATTTGAAATAATAGCAGCCATTCAAATCAATTGACATGAGAGATTTGACTAACGATTTTATTCGATGACCAGCGAAACAAGGATAAGTGCACAGGGGGTTAGTGTTTTACTTAACTAGTTTTTAGTAGCGAAACGAAAACGGGTCTATTGTTTCTTATACAGCTATTAGCTGTTTTTGCAGTGATTTTGTTCGAATACCATCTTTAGGCCCGATAAGCCCGCTGAGGGACAGGCGATGCCGATGAGTTGAAAAAAAAAGTTAAATAAAAGCTTAAAAAAAACAATGCCGTCATGTTTCAATGCGTGACTGAACTGTTTCAATTGTTTCGTATAGATTAGTTGGAAAGTAATTTCCAGTCATGCAGACAGAATTGTGTGGAATTATTGGGACGCACAAAGGAACATAAACAAAGAAAGACGGGAATTTCCCAAAGATAACTTCAGAACTATTTTTATAAGATAATGAAACATTAAACAACATAATGTAGCATTAAGTAATATATTATGATGCATGTTATGGTCAACTAGTACGGTAGTGCTTGTTCAATCAGTAGGAGATAATATGTCATTACGAGTCGGTCAAACAAACATCAGTACGAGGCCGAAATAACTGGATTACCGCGCCTAAATTATATATCGTTCAAATAAAAAACCCGACTAAGTGCGTGTCGGACTACATACAATGAAGGGTTCCGTAGTTGGGATGATTTATCCCAACAAGTTTTAGAGCAAACTTCACTTTCTACTTGAAAAAATGTTCTCCCATACATCGATACATGTCACGGTCAATTCTCCAACTGCAAATGTCAGTTTGTAATCGCAAAAAAAAAAAAATTAAAAATATAACGATTTTCGGAATTTTCCTTTAGTTGTGCTGTGAGAGCTTGCTTCTTGCCAAACATGATGCTAGGTCAACGAGCAGTACCCTATAGGTTTTGATTTATTTGTGGGTATCAAAATATGTGCATAAATGGCCGTATTTCGTTTTGCGTTGATTTAGAAGCTTGATTTTTTAAGAACTCCAAGGGACCGTAGACCTGCGTATTTAATATTGATTGCAACGTGATACCTCCACGCGTTCATGAGAAAAACCGTCTTGGCAGACAGACAGATAGACGGACAACGAAGTGATCCTACAAGGGTTCCGTTTTTTTTCCTTTTGAGGCACGGAACCCTAAAAATCAGTAAAGATTTATTATGATTTTAATTTAATCATTTTAATGCCCTCGGCGAGACCTGTCTCACACCACTGAACATTTTAGGCTCAACATGTGTAAGTTGTTAGTTTATGTTGAGCATCAACTGTAGTTTATTTACAATTATGCTGACGAAAAAAAATACTTAGAGCACATTCAAAGGAAACCAGAAACGAATAGTAGATATCGTTAATTGCGTGTGCTATTGAACAAATGCTGAGACCTTGCGGAGCAAATGTATGATATTATAATTTTTTGCCTCTGTTTATATTACCTTCGGGTAGACTGACATTTCGTTTGTGCGTTCATGGGACATAAGTAACATTTTATTGATAAGATAACTAAGGATTGACGATGATTTATGTAGGCACCACGCCACTGTCTATCAAACAAAAATTTCAATAATGCGCTTCACGATAATATTGGAAATTTGTTTTTTCTACACTATCTTTTGTTAAAATGTATAGATAGCCGCAACAATAGAATGTTGTGCCAATGGCGTCATTTCTATAATTAAAAAATAACAATAGTAGGAACGCCGTTATTCAATTTACTATTGTGTCGGCTTAATCCATTTAACGAATATTATCGCTTTAACGAAATGGCGCGACCGCGATGGTGAAGCCCTACTCCGTGCGAGTAGGCGAAAAGACCGCTTACAAGTGTGCCCAGACTGCAATGCCCAGATACTTTAAATCTGACAATTATGATCATAATCGGAAACCTATCAAAGTTGTGGTAACAGGGTTATCGTGAGGATCTTTGACATTGCCAAAGGTATTAAGCTGTTTTGCCCCCTCAGTAAATGAGTTGACTTTGGATGCATAATAATGATGATGATATATTATTATTATTATTCACACTCATTAGTATTTCTACCTACTGCTGTTAAAAGGCCATTGCCCAAAATATTTCATTGTCAAGATGTTGACCTATAATCATATCGACGTGATCTGGCGTCATCATAAATAAGAACGGATAAGTAAGATTACACTTGCTCTTAGTGAGTTATGTTCAGTAATATCTGATAATCGAGATGAAGTGTACATTTGCATATAAAAGTAAATAAAAAGTAACGTATTTCTCGAAATATAATTGTGACGTTACATTGATTGTACCGACATGAAAACATTTTGCGTTCCGTTGTGTATATAATTAATTGAATCTACGAATTGATATTACGTACCGAGCTAATTTACTAATATTAGAGAAATATGGCTTTTGGTACACTGTACCCGTACGGCCCCTACGAAACAGACATACGAGGCAGAGGACAACCAGTTACTTGTGAGTAATTCTTCAACATTGTCTAGAAAAAGGCACACGCCCATTCCTAGTAATTTAATAAGAAAATGTAACTTCCAAATCAACCGAAAACTCTAGTGAACTTTGATCCGTTCTTTTTTTAGTTCATAAGATACAGAACAGAACATCCGTCTCCAATACTTCTGGGATAATTATGCAATTACTTATCAAACGCACGTTTTAAGACATGTTTCAGTAGTGCATTCGACCGTTTTTAACCAATCGTTACACTGTGTAAAAATATATAAGTACGGTTTTGATAATTGAGAACGCAATAACATAAAGCAATCAGCCTTATCGCCTGCAGTTAGCACGACTGCAGCAGTCGCTCCACTACAATCGCACGATTAGGAGATGATTACCGTTCGTATTTCTACATTATTATCATGTTGTCAAAACTCATAAAACATTCCATGTGTGTCAATGATACCGTTATATGTCTTTACGGAGTTTACGAAATACTTAAGTGTCAAATTATCAGCTCTCGTATCGTCATTATTCCTTTGCATGCTTCTGTATTGTATATTTCTTTCTCCGTAAATATCTGCCACACAATAAGTAAGCTTCCGCTTCGTGAACTACGCGGATTAAATATGTGTTTCCGCAGAAATTTATGTAAAACACTAACAATTTAAGGAGAGAAAGCAAGGCCTAAAACGGCTTGACAAAATCTAATTTTGAATCACTTCAATTCACTCATCTTACCTTTAATCTTATCTTTTTTGTCTGCCTCATCTTCGTACAATAAAGAGCCCAATAACGATTTATAGGCATATCAATTAATTGATGTGTTTGTCCGTGTGTCATCTCGGCGATGGTCCGCCCCGCGTGACCGCTCAACGCCACTCCAGCGCACGTCGCGAACTTGACCCACTTCTCCCGAGAGACCATTGTCTTCGCGCTAACCTCGATCATCGACGCTCGAGCACCTCGAAATTATCTCTCATAAAGTATTCCTCAACGCCACCTCGCGAAAACAATTGTGTTCTTCCATGACCTTTCCATAATCACGGATTTTGAACAGCTCACATTTATTGTATAGAACAATCCCCCTTTCGTGTCATCTAATTGTTAACTTTCCCAACTTTCGTTTCGATCACCGGTTCGTGAATATAGAATCCCGTTATTACGCTGTGTCATTGCCCCAGTAAACTACATGGCAATTCATGGCATACACTTTCCACGATTTGATGAGTTAACAGTTTTAAGCTTCCGGACCAACAGCAAAATGTCGCTAAATGAAACAAAAACGAAAGTAATTCACTGCCCACTGCTACAAAAACCAAAGTCCTAAACAATGCAGAGATAATCATCGTCACCACTATCGTCATATTCATTAGCCTTTTGGAGTCCAAAGCCCAATCATGAACAAAAACGTTTTTTTTTTACACGCTACTCTGCCGAGCTCGCGGACATCCATATTAGCGCAAAGTATTTAAATGATTTTTTTTTTATTTCCAGGCATGTCCCTAGACGAAGGCAGACAATCACAGAGGCCGTACAGGTACGGCATGGTGTTGCTGTGCGCCGGCGCGCTGATCAACTGGTTGGGATTAGCGGAGGACTACGCGGAGCCCGTGCGCTACGTGGGCGTAGCCTGCATCGTCGCAGGCGCACTGCTCATCTGCGCGGCCATGTGTTGCTGGCTGCAGTCGCCCGCGAGGCAGCCGCAGACTGACCGCGCGTCACCTGACACACATCAAGTTAGTTTTAATTGCAATTCCTTACCTACGTAGGCACGTTACTTATAATATTTGAACAACATATCCAAAGCCATTTGTGCAAACATATAAATGGCCCTAGGGGAAAACCAAAAATGCCATGATAGAATCCAGAACTGAAGAACAAACCGATTAAATTAAATCGGCGTAATAGGTGCGTAGCATCGCGTAGCAACTCGTAGCACCGCGGCACCGCGGTCCGTAGCATCGCGTAGCTTCGGGTAGGCATGTTGTACACGTCAATCTAAAATGAAGATACCTAAACTTAATCCGATTTTGGAAACTAAATTGGATTAGATAATATGCGATAAGCGCAAGCCACACTGGGAACGAAATTAAACGAACTTCGTTTCGTTCCCAGTGTGGCCTGCGCTGTAGAATTAACCCAGCTAGTTTTTGTTTTTAACAATATTAAACCATTATTTTTATCAATTTCAGATTGACGATCCCATCCACGTAATATCGATGCCGGATGAGGAAACAATGCAGCAAAAGCCTCCAGACTACGACACGGTGGCAGGAGCCCCGCCGACCTACGACGACGCCATCAAGCTGAACCCCGCGCGACTGCTGCCCGCCACCAGTAGCGCGCACCACGCGCACCACGCGCTGCCGCCGCCGCTGCTCGCGGACGCGGCCGTCATCCCCGGCCAGCCCGAAGCCTCGCTCCCCTCGACCCCGCTGTCCGCCATCGCCCCCATTCATCGGTCGCAGGTCCCCAAGACGCCGCCGCCCCCATACAACCCCACACACGCCATCAGATGAAAGCCCGGCCGGACAACTTTGTTACTTTAAATCGACTGCTGTTTCATGTGATGAGACTCGTATATAGCAATTAGTCCACATTGTTGACATCCCAACAATGTCATGGTATTATATTTATATTGTACGTACAGATCCTGAACATGAAACTATTGTTTTTATTTAATGTAGGCGGTCGAGTAAGAGCGTTGCGTACTTATGTGATAATAGGGAAGTTATTATTAGTTACTTATTTCCTGCTCTGTACATAATTATGAAATTTTGTAAAATAGCGTTTTGTTAACCTACCTATAGTTAGGCAGTTAAGTAAAAAACTCTTCCAATAATTATTTTATAAATTGTGTTCCAAACAGAGCACCTCTGTGGTTCGAAATAATTGTAAATTAGGATAAGTCACTGGAACGCCGCCCGCCGTGGAGCGGGTCGCCTAGTCGACGAGAAACGCCCGTACATATCTGTTAATCAATTATTAGTATACAAGCAGTAGAGTGTCCTACGTCACTGTGCCATTTATTCAAAGTCCTCTGAATGTTCTCACTGGTCAGTGTTATCGAATACAGCTGTTTCTTAGCTTAAGGTTTCCTCACGAGCCTGTAGGATGTAGATAGAAGACACACTACTATCACTTTGTTAGGCGCAAAAGAATGTACACATACACAATCATCGGATAGATGATCCATACAACATCTGACGAATTAGAAATGTTATGTGAACAATGTTGTTAAATAATAAATTAGTTTTTTTGATATTTCCAACTCATTGTTAGCTTGTCGTTGTGATTATGACCGTTAGTATCATCGTTTTAGTTGAATATCGCGTTTATAATCTTAGTAGAGGTATTATAGTTTCCTGTTCCGATTTGTCTATTCTAGTCTTCAAATTAAAGCATATTTACTTAATATTCTGTTAGATGATCCAGTCATGCATAATAATTTGTAATTTGTACATATTCTGATTGCACAACTTGAAGATTTCGAACAAAGTGACGCTCATCAAATTGAAATAGGGACACATGCATAACCAAGTCTTTACATTGGGGCATGTGCTAGTCAATATGCCCAATGCATACTTCTCAAAATTATACTGTATAATTTTAGTGACGATTGGCATGTTAACTGCAGTTGATTTGAAGTTAATAATGCAGTCAAATACGAAATCGAAACCAATTTTGATACTAACGAGTTGATAGTCGATTAGGAACATAGATTTTAAAAGACTCGAGAATTCTCTTCATACCGGATCTCGTGGCCTAACAACTTTAGGAATAGAATTGCATAATAAGCAAAATACATTAATAAAATCATCATTGACGTTATAAATAGACGTGTGCTTTCGAATGATTAAAAATGGGACCAATACTGTTAATAAATAATACTTAAATCGTGTGCTTATACTAATTGATTCAAATAGCGCGTGCCTGCAAGTCTTTGTGAGGATTTTACAATGCTGAAGTTGTGCATTTATTATTTGTACATTGTACAAAGTTCGGAGGATAAGAGTGTATATAAACAAAAAAATAAATGTTGTTGAGAGAAAATTTAGTTTTATTTGTTTTCTTCCGTAACCTGCGTCAATCTTGCTTTGTTCTGAACTAAATTCGGGATGAAGACTGAGCTGAAGCCTGTCATAGGTAGGTGAATTTATAGACGTATTATTAGTAGGTACGTACAGAAGCCCAATTCCCGTAACTAAAAACGTTCATATTTAGTCGCAATCTCATCTCGGCGACAATCAATTGTCACAAACTTGTCATAAATGTATTGAGACACGTATACAATATATATTGAGACTGAGATCTGACTGTGAACGTTCTTAAAAATTACGAGAATTGCCCCTATGATAACCAAAACTAGTCCCTATCTACAACGTATCTGTAGATCAGTTACAAATATTTTTCCTAAAGGGAATCGAACCCAAATTAATCACTCAGCCACTGTGCCATGTTAGCCATGTACAACCAGTACAACACCAATTAAATTAATTTACATAGAAACATAAAAATGTTAAAGTTAGGTGGTCAGGATACAAAAAAAAACAACACGAGAAACGATATCAGTATATATTTTAAAAGAATAATACGAAAGACATTCATCAACAGAAAGTATTGCTAAGCAACACCACCACAGAGTATGCCTTCCTCAACATGCCAATCAAACTGTGGACTAGGCAATACCTCAAAAAAATGACAAAATTCTAAAGGGTTTCGGTACTGTTGTCTAAAAGGGTTAATACTGTCCTAATGGGTAACTATTGTGGTTACCATTTTTATGTCCTTTGGTTTCCAACACGTGCAGAGTGCCGTAAGGTATTTTGGCACCTTAATGACATTGACAGGGGGGCATTGTGAACATTTTGTGAGATTGTGTCACAAAAATTGTATTAACAAAACAAGATAGCGTCGTTAGTTCCCACTCGTCAGTTTCCTTGAGTTGTAGATTTATTGCTTCTTTTTTCGTCCTCACCACACTCTGAATGGAAACTACCTCCATATTAAAGTTAGAATAGTGCAGCAAACTCAGGGTCCGGAGACGGCAGCGCTGTCGGTGAACAAAAAATGACAGATCTCAATTTTTAGAGTTCCTGCTTTCATTAGTTTCAATAGATTCCAATTCAAGCCACCGGTACAGTATTCGAGCATAAATATGACACATCAATATTTTGGAAAAGACTGTTGCACACGCAGACGGAGAATGTTATGTCTCACAAGTAGGGAGTGACATAGACGGCGCTCTAAAAAGCTTTTTTTAAAATCGGTTGCGCCATATTTATTTATTTATTTTATGGACGGCAGCACATCAAGCATTCAAGCTACTACAATCTGTCAAATTTCTTTAATAGATTTTCAACTTTATCGCTAAAGTGTTAGGTTGATTGGGAAAATTTGACAGTTTCGGATAGCTTGACCTGCTAGCGTCTGTACAATGTAGGTGTCTATACACACTGTAACAGGCTATGAATAAGCTAAACTTATGAGTACATGACCCTATTAGACCGCAGAAAGTAGGTATTTTACTGACTAGTTTCTCATAAACGTGACTGCTGAGCATAAGATCCTGGGTTCGATTCCCATATCTGGCAAAGCATCGTTGGGTCTTTCCATAAGAAATTCTCAGTAGATCCGCAGAGTGTGAATTTTGTGGTGGCCCTAGCTATTAGTAGCTTACCGAGCTTGATGACCAAGGTTTGTTAATACTTATGATGATTCCGGTCTAGAAAATAAGCCAAAATAAGCCGATGTTCGTACGGACGTAAAAATATAGCGGTGGGATTTTATCACGCACTGGATTTTCAAATCTCGATGTTAAGCCGAGCAGTGATATCCAAGAGAGTGCATTCCAGTGCGTCGAAAAAACACACTGTTGGATTTTCAACTCTCGGCCTTAAGCAGAGCATTGAAAATCCAGTGCGTGAAGCAAAATCGCCGTGATATTTTTACGTCTGTCCGAACGTTGGCTAAATGTCACTGATATTCTAATTAGTATCATCGATTCCATTTTGAATCGCCTTCGCGATATCAGGTCGTTCTGTACATACGCCCTATTCATGACAGTATTGACAGTTGACAGTACTGACACTGACAGTTGACAAGTGACAAACAATGAACCCCCTTCCTTGAAGGGAATTTAGGGAATTAATATTATATAAACAATTACAACGTGAATTTATTTTATGAATGATACCCACTACACAAACGTTTCGGCTGTACTACGTCCAAAATAATCATCATCTATGAAAAACATGCCGGTAGAGATAAACAGCCTGATAGAGGGATGGCTCGAATTAGAAAGCGACCCAGGATTGTTTACCCTATTGTTAGAGGACTTCGGAGTGAAAGGGGTTCAGGTAGAAGAGATTTATGACTTACACAAACCCTTAGAGAGTCCAGTCTACGGGTTTATCTTCTTATTTCGATGGATAGAAGAGCGACGCTCCCGCAGGAAGTTCGTGGAACAGATTGAAAGTTTCGTTCGTGATGAGGAGACTATTAACAATATATTTTTCGCACAACAAATGGTTCCCAACAGTTGTGCCACTCATGCCTTGCTGTCCATATTATTGAACTATCCTAATCTTCATTTAGGAGAAACACTGAGCAGATTAAAGGTAAATACTCTTTGTTTTTGCTAAACAATAGATAATACAAAGGGTTCATTGTTGTTTACTTAAGTACTTAAACTTAAATCCGTTTTGTTTTCCATTCAATAAACAGCACCACACTCTTGGAATGAACCCTGAGAACAAAGGCTGGGCCATAGGGAATACACCAGAGTTGGCTTGTGCTCACAACTCCCATGCCATACCACAAGCTAGAAAAAAGGCTGATAAGAATGCAGGAGTCTCCACGGGGCGCTTCACAGGTGTGTAATTGTAGATACAGTCATCAATTTTATCATAGTGCAGTTATCACAGCAGATAAGAAGCAGTTATAAAGGTAAGAAATAAATAAATTCAGAGATGTGACTTATTTGAAATATACTTGTATTTTTTACTTAACAGTAATATTAAGTTTTGCCAACATCAAATCTATACAGATAAAATTGAAGTGTCTGTTTGTAATGTCAAAATAACAGCTTTTTACTAAATGCATATGAAAGTATATTATATGGTACTTCTAACAAAAACACAATTTTAACCCAGTTGTTACTGAAACTTTTTTTTATCTCGTATCACAGTAATTTTTTAGTATTGTTACCTTGATGCATATAGTAAACATGGAAAAATACCAAGAAAAATCTGAGTTTTCAGGAAATCTCGGAAAATGCGGATCGTTTTAACGATCAGTAGTAATAGGCCGATAGGTGAACGCGCACCACTTTATCGATTGTATCATATTTTAAATTAGAAAAAAAAACACAGTTATTACTATGAAAAAGGCTTTATTATCTAATTGAAAAACGTTTATTAACAAACAAGTCTATGTAGGCGTATGGTAAGTAACAAAACATGTTTTAGGGTGCAAATGGATTTTACATTTTTCATTAATTCTTCACTCGTTGCCACATTGCCCACTTTATTCTTTTGAATCGCGTAAATATTTGTATATTTGACCAATAATTCGATAACACAGTCATCAAACATAACATAACATAACATCACGCCTTGTTTTCCCCGAAGGGTTAGGCAGAGGTGTACCTATAGTAGGTACACCTACATTTCGCCAGTTATGTTTAAGTCCCATGTAATAAGGGGCGAGTCATCAAACATACAATCAAAGTAATACATGGGCGTTTGAAGGTGTCTTGGCCCATGGTTTTCTTGCCATTGTGGTCGGTCGTTAGGATTATGGCTGTGGCGGCATCGCCACAGTGGAACGCGTCACACTGACGTCACGCAAAAATCCTGCATCGCACAATCAGAGTTTACCGCGCGACTAGCATATATATACAACATCCCGACATCAACCGTCGGGCAGTAGCCCACCAGACACAATACCCGTCTGGTCGGAGGATCCTCCCTTTTCATAGAGGATGAGGAACAGGGTGTAAAGTTCACTCATTTCTCCAAGTATAATTTTGATATTTTGGTACAGTTGGGTCAACAAAAGGAACGGCTGACGTGCTGCTAATAACTGGAGCTGTATTAGATGGAGATGGCTCAGGCTGACGACCTTCCACAATTAGGGGTTCTTCGGTGGTTCGACTTCTTTTTGCTTAAGAAGACAAGGGTACACTGCCCTCGTCACTCTCGGAACACATGTATTCTATCTCAGCAGGAGCTCATAGCTGAGAACCTAGATAGAAAAATATATATATTTATAACAACTGATATGAGAAAATAATGTAAAGATTTATATGAGATTATATCAAACCTGGAAGGTAGTTCAGAGTTACAAACTCCTCATCACCAGAATCTTCATCTGTGATATCAGCATTCGCGTTACCACCAGGTAAAATGGTTATATTTCTTGGAAATGGGGCATCATCATCTAATTTTTCCAATTCGTCAATGATTTGATTGAGAGACAACGGTTTTTTGGTATTCCTGGATCGGAAAGTTAAATATAGGTACATCCCCAAATTACTACCGATCGTTAAAACGATCATCAAATATAATATCATTTGTTTTTTATAAAAGATATGACAAGATCAAATTTTATTTCAGTTTTGATAGACAGGTTATAAATTTATAAAAGACGTGCATAAAATAAATTTCAATCACAAGTTAATTTGTAAACACTTACCCTTTTGAAGACATAGTGAAAGCTAATTACGCTAATACGAATTAAAATACAAAAGCACTTCAAAATTATGATCATAAGATAATGATCTATGCACCGAAACACTGTCAAACGATCACGGCGGCGATTGGTTAACAATAAGCTAAAGTTATCCGCTCATTTATATTTTTAAATTGAGGGTATTCCTCATACTATTTTTTGATCTTTATAACGATCGGTCGTTGTAAATGGGTTAAATATTGTTGCCTGTCTGTCTGTTTGTTCCGGCTAATCTCCGAAATGGTTGGACCGATTTTGACGGGACTCACTAACAGATAGCTGATGTTATAAGAAGTAACGCTACTTTTATTTTAGAAAAAGAATTTGAGTTCCACATAAAAAAATTATAACCCATGAAATTGCAGGGCAGGGGATGCAATGCAGCGGATTGGGGAATAAAGGAGTTTTATTAAAATGTGGCTGTTATTTTAGTACATTGTGTATCTTACGAGTTTCACGCGAACGATGTTGTGGAGTACAGCTAGTTTCATATAAATTTAACTGAAGTTGCTTGTATTGGCCGCTAATAGTGCTGAAAGCCTTGCGAGTCTGTCAAACATTCGAGTCTTGCGAGTCTGGTAACACTTACCCAACAATAAAAAAGTGTTCTTAACATACTATGCATGTTGTTTACCAAGCTTAACACCAATAGAAAGACATTTTTGTATGAATATGCGGCCACACAGGAGGAAATGAGTGACAGTGTTTTTGAACAACTTGTTATAATAAAATATTTAATAAATACAGGAAATTGAATTCAACAAAAAGTATTGATTTAAACAAAGTATTTTGAAAATACCTATTTTGCATTAAGTATTTAAAATACCAAAAGCAAGACTATTTTGTATTTTGCATTTGAATAGTAAATCAAAAAAGTATTTGCATTTTGTGTTTAAATACTTTTCGTAAACCATTTTGCACATCTCTATAAATATAATATTTGCCCTACATTCACTTGACTACTCAGTACAAACATGCACACAACATGGATTAAAAAATAATTGTAGGTACTCATTGCTTTTATTAACTGTATACTGTACAGGTGAGGTCATTGAGGCATATTTTGTCATTCTTCTAGGTGAAGCATACCACTTTGTTTGTTTTGTGCCTATCAATGGGCATTTGTTTGAGCTGGATGGCCTTAAACCATATCCCACTGATCATGGACCATGGGCAACAGATGAGGACTGGACTGATAAGTTTAGGAGAGTCATGGCTGAGAGGCTTGGAAGAGATGCAGGAGAACAAGTTCATGATATCAGGTATGATAAAATTAGAAAATTCCTTGCTGTTAATAGTTTTTTTTGTAGCCTCAATCTTTTATAATAAACAAGACAAATAATCTTTTGAAGAAACCCATTAATTCCAATCTGAAAATAATTATCAGGTTGGCACAAAAGTAATGAGACACTACAAAACTCTATACATTTCCTTTTTCAAGTTAATTGTTTTCGATAATATTTTAGAATGTTGTAGAACATCCTAGGTACTTGTGATGTGGGGGTATATAAAGCTGCCCTCGCGATCGGTTTAGTCAGTTTGAAGAAAAATGGACGAGCGACAAGTTTGAACACTATACTTATACCGAGTACTTGTTAGGCCACAGTGCGCGGGCTGCGGCTGACAATATCAACACTGCATTGGGCGCTGGAAGTACAAGCCGTGCGACGGTGACCCGATGGTTTGACCGTTTTAAATCAGGAGACGGGAGCCTTGAATGTCAGCCACGCTAAGGACGACCACCCGCAGTGAATGATGACGATTTACGCCGTGAACTGTAGTCGAATCCGGATGGTACCACTCGTGAATTAGCGAAAGCACTTAACTGCAGTCACCACGCCGTGGAATACCATCTGCATGTGTTTGGGTATCGAAAAGTTTTGGCTCGGTGGATACCACACATCCTTACAGACGCCAGTCGTGCAGTCCGTGTCGCTATCTGTCAATCACTTTTGCTGCGACCCCGACGTAAAGTGTAATCATGGATTCATTACGAGAACGATACACGTCGTGCTTTTTGGCTGTTTCGAGTAGAAACGCCACCAACTCGACCGAAGCTGAGTCAAAACAACCGCTTAAAAGTTCTGCTTTGCTGTTTCTGGGACGCGCAAGGCATGCTGTTTTAGGAACTATTACACAATGAAACCATAAACGCTGACAAATATTCAACCCAGCTCACCAAACTATCTGCTGCAAGAAAAAACGAAGACGAGTCAATGTAGTTTTACTACACGATAACGCTCGACCTCACGTCGCATCTGCCGTTCGCCAATAGTTTGAGGACTTGGGCTGGGAGACGATACCCCACCCACCTTAATCCCCAGACCTCACCCCATCAGACTATAATTTGTTATAGAGCCCTGAAACAACATTTGCGGGGTAAACAATTTAATGATTTCTCGGATGTAGAGGCGGAGTTGAACAACTTTTTCGGGGCACAGCCATCAGAGTTCTGGGCGAAAGGCATCCAAACTTTGTCGGATCGTTGGCAAGAAGTCTTAAATGCTAATAGTGATTACATCATTGACTAAGCTTTTTGTATTGTAATAATAATAAAAAATATGCCAACCTATACTATTGGATACTAATGACCGCAGGGAGGTATGGCAAAGTAAAGAGCTTCACGGGCGTTTTTACCGGCTCCTACGTGGGCCCGATGTAGACCTCCTAACATCTGTATCCTGGTTGCGATTCGGTGACCTCTTCGAGAAACCGAAGGTTTTGTTTTTGCGATTATGGACGAAGTTATGATGACGAACAACTACCGGAAATATATTGTGAAGGACGGCACAGTTGACATCTGTCGGGCATGCCACCGTCCCGGGGAATCAATCAGACACATTATTTCTGGCTGTTCTTGTCTGGCTAACGGAGATTACTTGCATAGGCACAACCTTGTAGCCAGGATTATCCACCAGCAACTTGCTCTGAAATACAGCCTTGTGGAATCGGAAGTACCGTACTATAGGTACATATGTGCCCGACCCAGTTTTCGAAAATGGTAATATCACGTTGTATTGGGATCGATCTGTCATCACTGACAGGACTATTGTTGCTAATAAGCCAGACATATTGGTGATAGATCGAATAGAGCGTTGCACAATGATTATTGATATAGCGGCTCCGCATGACGAGAACCTCGTGAAAGCTGAAAAAGATAAGCAGATTAAGTATCTTGATCTGGCTCGCGAGGTTGTCGACATGTGGGATGTGGATACAGCAGTCATTGTGCCGACAGTCGTATCAGCCAATGAGCCTCGACCAACACCTAAGGAGGCTCTCGTTGGGCAGCTGGATTAAGGACTTGATTCAGAAAGCGGTACTTCTAGACACGGCTCGCATTGAAAAGAGGTTCCTGTCCCTGGGGCCCTGACCGCCGGTAGCTTGGACCTTGTTCCCGATACCGGTGGGCTACTATTTTTTTATATTTTTATAATCTTTATACAGTGGATTTCGGGTATAACGACAATGAAGGGACCACTCTATTTTCGTCGTTATATCCGGAAGTCGTTACAGGCAAAGGTAAAGAGATACAGACACGTACACATGTGTAGTTTATATTCATTTATTATTGAAAATATTTGCACACATAGTTATTCACCGGTACATTTAAAAAAATGTGTAATATTAGTTTGCTTCAATTTATTTTTTTGTGCTAGTGTACGCTGTAGGGTGTATTCTATTTTCATTACTTCTTCAATATCTATAATATCCTTTCCATCACCAAATAAACAGTATCTTTTAAGCTTTGTTACAACACCTAACACATCCTTAGTTGTAGGAATCTCACCTTCCTTGCAATCTTCTTCTTCCTCCTCATTTTCCTCATCTTGCGTCGTATGTGATGGAACAACAGTTTCAACAATTTCACTATCGGACAAATCGCTAGTAGTGATAAGTTGACTGTCAATATCAACATATGTTGCCCAGTCCGCAACATTTGTTCCGCTTGATGATACTGTAGTCAGTTGTGCCAATGGTATGTCCAATTCATCATCGGAGTCGTCGTCAATTGTTGTGATAGCCGAAGATTTACGGAACCCAGCGTGTAGAAAACACTTTTTGATCGTATCTGGAGTCACCCGAGCCCATGCCGTAGTTACCATTTCAATGGCATCTAAAATATTAACGGAAAACGGGCCTGCCGAGTTTTCAATGTCGTTCATCATTTTCTGTACTAAAATCTTCCTATAATGACTTTTGAGGGTTTTAATTATCCCTTGATCAATCGGTTGAATCACTGATGTAGTGTTTGGTGGTAAAAATGCCAGTTTTATGTTGGTCAAATTCTCTATTTTAGGATGAGCTGGGCAATTGTCAATAAATAAAATGATCTTCTTTTTGTTATTTCTTAACTGGGAGTCCCATTTGCGTAGAACTTTTTCGAAAATCTCTGAAGTCATCCAGGCCTTTTTGTTTGCTTCGTAATCAACTGGCAAAGATTTAACATTTTTGAAACATCTGGGTTTTTTTGCCTTGCCTATGACCAATAATTTTCTTTTTTCCCCTGCCATACTTGATGCAACAAGCACGGTGATTCTATCTTTTGATAATTTTCCACCAACGCACTTTTCCCCTTTAAATTTCAAGGTTTTGTCAGGAGTTAACTTAAAAAACAAACCTGTCTCGTCAGCGTTCCATATTTGGCTATCAGTATAACCTTCAGTCAATTTTGGGAAAACTGTTTTTAGCCAGTTGTCACAGTCACTTTGCGATACACTAGCGGCTTCTCCACAAACTTTGCCTACTACAATATCGTGTCGTTGACGAAATCGGTATATCCAGCTTTCCGAACACTCAAAATCCATTTTTCCAAACAGTCTGCCAAATTGATTAGCCTTTTCTTGCAGCAGACGACCGCTCAAAGGTACGTTTTGGCTTCTTTGGGCTTTGAACCACATTAGAAGGGCATTTTCGATATCTTGATGCGTCGGTTTGCGGTTTTTCTTAATTTTTAAGGATTTGGATTCAAAGCATTCTAATATTTTATCACGGTTTTTCCACATCGTAGATACTGTTGAATGGGAAACTTTGTACTCTTTGCACAAATCAGCATTGTTTTCACCGTTTTTCAATTTTGAAATGATTTCCGCCTTTTCTTACCAGTGAATGTGCGTCTAGCAGCCATACTTATTCAAAAGTTTACTAAACCCAGTTGCTACTCAGAATATCACTTTGTAACTGAACCATAAAAGCTCCGAAACGTACACGCTTCCCCTACCTACTTAGTTGATATCTATAAACAAAAGGTAAAGGTCTCCACACTTGCTGACCATCTGTGTGCAATGGATGTAAACAAAAGATAAGAAATGTTTGTGAAAGAAAAAAATCTTTGTGTCTTTGGCGGCCGACTCCGGTCGCAATATCTGCATGGGATTTCTAGGAATTTGTTACAAATGATTCATTAAAAACAGTCGCTACACCCGAACTCGGCGTTACATCCAAAGTCGCTATAGCCACATGAATTTTGTACTAAAGTATGCTTTAAATTCAAGGGACTTAGATTTAACGTCGCTATAGGTAAATGGTCGCTACAACCAAGGTCGTAATAAATGAAATCCACTGTATTCTAATATTTAAAAATATAATTTATATGTATTTATTGTAATAAAGGAAATAAAAATATAAAACGTAAACCAAGTATCTCATTACTTTTGTGCCAACCTGATACTTCAACTGTATGTTAGTTGGCATTTTTTTTAAATCAACTTATTCAACAACATTATTAAATTGTTTTTAAAAGTACAAATAGTGTTTTATAATTTAAGGCCAAGAAAGATGTAATATTATTAAATACTTATTATTTAGTCGCGAGATTCTTCCTTACTTGATCTTTCTTTCTTTCTGTTACAGGTTCAACTTGATGGCAGTAGTGCCTGACAGAAGGTTAGCGGTGACTCAGAGGCTGAACGCACTTGAACTGAATCAAAAGAGGGTAAAGGAAGCAATCTCAAAGATCGGCAAACATATGCGACATTTATTATCAAAACGCAGGGAAGTTAATGGTATAACGACATACATAAATTTATTATTGCACACAGTTGATTATTAGTGTTCTGTACCAAAAATAATTAAAATCTATTCAAAGAGCTCAGTTTTAACCCGTCAAACGTCCGCCTACTAGAAGCCGTTTGCATGTGAGCGCTCAACGTTTTCACGATTATATTTATTGTCGTTTCGAGAGTATTTTGCTTATGTACCTATGGGTGTTCATACGACGTTTCAGAGGTTTTAACTACAAAAGGTCGATAAATCAGACCAATCAGTTTAAAACTAAAGAAATACTTTCTAAATATATAAATGAAATTAATGAATAAATGAAATGAAAAAAGTATTCATATGCACGTAAGTGCACAAGATCTAGAATGCAGTTGGGAGAACATTGTTAAAAATTCAAATGTTCAAAATTAAATTTTTCACAGAACATGGCGAATTGTTATCAGAAGGCAGCAATGATAACTCCCTCAACGAAAACATTGTGCAGATCAGTGAGGAGACAATACTGACTGCTTTAGAATCGTCACAGCTGCAGTTATATGACGTGGACTACACTCGTCCTATGACCATAGAGATTGGAGCCAACGATCGTCCACACCAAGACAGCAGTATTATTTTAGGTAACAGAATTAAACAAGCATCATAATTTTGTGGCTAACATTATTAGATCAGTTATGACTGATATTCAAATCATCAAACAACTCTACTTAACAATCAGACTGCCTGACTTCTTCAGGTCGTTGTAATATCAATGAGATCCTGGTACACCTTTTAGAAATTAAAATAATAACATAACATAACATCACGCCTTGATTCCCCGAAGGGACTAAAAAAAATATATATTATAATTATATATGCAATAAAAATTATCCTTTTCAGTGGATCCTGTAGAACAAGGCGCAATTGTAAAGTTCATAACGATTAACAGAGACAATCAAATAGTAGGAGACGTAAGTATTCTTGTTTCAGTTATTTCTACGAAAAACTAAATTGGTTGAACCCCCTTTATATCTATTAAATCAATCTTGAGTTTCATTATAATAGGGGCGTAGCTACCGCCGTATCAATGATACGGGTCCCCCAAGCTACAGGGCTCCCCGACACGTGCAAGCAAAAATTGGTAAAATATTATTCAAAACCTCAAATTCTTATTGATAAGGGTAACCACCCGTAGAGCCCGTAATAAATGAATACCCTAATGAAAATTAACGTACTTTGTTAATGACTTGCCCTTGTAGGCTTCTTTCAGGAATTCTCAGGCTCTTGCATTCATTTAGTAAAATGCCTCCTGAGTCAGGGTCCTGTATTATTATTTTTGTAAAAAAAAATTACAATAGCCTCCTTTTGAGCTTCACCGCGGTCAGATAAATAGACCCCCAACAAATTTTGACACACGGCCCCTTTAGGTCTAGATACGCCACTGATCATAAAGAGTTTTTGTTGTATGTTTCAGCTGTACCCCACGTCCATCACTGCCCTGGTAAAGAGCAACGATTCCCCCATACTGGTTTGTTGTGAGACTGAACCGGATCAACCAATCAAACTGAGGAAGCTATTACTGACGCACTCGGAACTGAACGCTTTGATGAGCAGCATTGTGAACGAAGTGCAGCAGTGTCAGCAGGCACTCAATGATGAAAATGATAAGAGAGATATGTATAAGGTAAGGAAGAGTAGGATTATCAGCATTTTGTGACGTATCTTTGAAATTGTTGCCACTCAAATTAACTACTTGACGAAATAACTAATGTTTTGATAGCATTCCATCTTCTAAAACTAATCGGATACCTTTTTAATAACTCCCTTCGCATCTAATCTCTTACACGAAAAACGATCAAATTGACGGATTGGTCTAACCAGCCGTTAGCCGAATGTAGACAATCATTTACCGCAGCTTCATTCCTTTTCCCGCTAAGGCATAATTCGAATCTAGCGTTGGCGTTCCGAACGCTTACGAGACCTTGGGTCACATCATCTACTTAATAAAACTCATAAAATCAATAAAACACTGACAGACAACGCATACCACAAACCTCTAGGTCTACAAGCATGAAACATGCACAAGAGTTCCACAGGTGGTGGTTCTAAGGAAAGATTTTTGATAATTCATCCCCTAAATGGGTTAAATAGGGGATAATAGTTTGAATGAAAGTTCTTTTTTTATTTTTTGGATGAGAAACCCCATCGCGCACTCGACTGTAATCTCTATAAATTACTGTATTTCTAGGTGGACGACTGTCGTCGCACGCACAACTACGACGAGTTCATCTGCACGTTCCTATCCATGCTGGCGGAGCGTGGCGCCCTCGGTGAGCTAGTGGCGGCGCAGCTGGAGCGAGGCCGATCCTCTCGGGCGCGCCGCCGTAGACCCAGGCCCCGCCCTCGGGCTAGGCCCAGACCTAGGCCTCGCGCGCGGAAGTAACGCCCTCTGACAAAATTAAACTAATATGCCCGAAACTTATGTTGGAGATGCAACGTATTTCCATTTCCGTGTTGAAACAGTACAGTTTACGATGTGTCTACAGATTAATGGATGACCTTTAATTGACGTCGACCGTGACCTTTGTCTCACAATTTTTGACGTAGGGCGTCTAGTTTTTGAGGTATTTGCGAAAAACTGAAATTGTCCGTGAATCAAACACGGAAAGGGAAATACGCAGAGATGCAATAGTGCAACTATAAACCATAGGGATTTAAAGTGAGCGAGTGTGTTGGATATGCAACAGGCAGTATGGTAACTGGTGGTCCTGTTTGATCCGTACCCGTTACTATCTTGTACTGTTGAGATAAATCCATTTCTAATGTATGCATTATTTAACTATGTTGGAGGCAACACTTGTAAGCAACCAACTTTGTTAGAGGAAACAACTCTGCCTATAATCAATAACTAAAATGCTGGCCCGTCATTAGGCCCGGTCGGTTTTAACCCCAAAACGGATAAGGCAAGCAATCTTCAGGTTAGCTATATTTGCAGACTTGTCCTCCGTTGGGCTTCATTAAGTACTCATATAAGTACAATCTTTTTTTTTATTTATAGTGGTATTCATTTACAGCTTACCATTTCGGAAAATTTGTGTTAATTTATTCACTTACCTACATGCATGTAGACTACTCGTAACATCGAAATTGGTGTTATTTTGCAGTATATTATTATACGTGTATGTGTAAGATTATGTAATTAAAACGAAGATTTTTTAAAAACGATTTTTTTATTTATCATACTACGAACAGCGCCGTATTTACATGGTCATCATATTGTTAAAGAAATGTAACAACAACGATTGATTATTGTTTGCTTAGGCACGTACTTCATCGAACAACATTCTTATATATTTAGCTAACGAGCACAGTACGATACGCGTATCGATGATAATCGTCTTTCCATGCATTGACAACACATCATTCTATCGACAAGTAAATCGTAAACAACGATCCACATTCCACACATATTGATAAAAATATATGTTAGTGATGTGCAACGACAATGTTACGATATTTGACGATGGATTGTCTGGTTTGGGAAACGACTTCATCGATACGCATTAACGTGCAATCTATTACTATATAAGTGAGTGGTAACAGTATACGTTTCACATACACAAGTATGGCCTGAAATATTTAAAATACAGATGTAACCTACATGACAGAATTGACTCAAAAGCACAATCTATGAAAACCCATGTAACGCTATTAGATTAGCATGAAGAGCAGCTTAAAATTAACGACAACTATTGCCAACAGTTCTTTATTATAATTGTTGACTATAAATTACAGTGGATCATTATGTTTGATACAAATAAAGACATCTATGATTATTGAAAGCTTATGTTCGATTCTTAAAGTGAAGTTTGACGATTTCTAAGTCACACAACAAAGCTAATTCGGATATGTAGCGGACACTGTTGACAACGATTAACGGCAAACTGCTGATTTCGAAAGGCAAAATACTCGTAAAATACATTATTCCCAAAACACTCATTCATAAACATTTGTTCATTTGGCTTCACTGACAAGACATCAATACCATTATAAGAATAGTTGATTTATATTATAGAGGTTAACATGAATACACAGTAGCTACGTGTTTCTTTCAGAACGCTCGTACATTACATATCGACGACAATTTATAAAATATCATTATTCATTATATAAACTAATTTATGTTTTGTTGATTAGATCTCACTTTACGTACCAAACAGAGATGGAAGTCAAAACTATATTGCCAATTACAATTTCTTTATTGCCTATAAAGGCAAGTCACTCGATGATAAACATGCTATATCACAGACTAACGAAAATTATTACACAAACTTACATGCACTACATTCATATTATGGCACTAACAACTAAACCTGAAACTAAAATGTAAATATTAAAGGCAGTGTTTGTAAGAATCGAGCGAATAAACTAATCCAATTTTGCATGCAGTTTACTCTTGGACATTGTCTGATAGACTCCATGGCTCCAAGTGGCAAACTCGGGCCTTTCAAGTTCTGTTACATTTCAATCACAATATAACTGAATGTCTACTGCTACAGGTGTTCCAACAATATTCTCCCGTACTAGTTAAAAAATAATAATAATACTCGACAATAACAATTCATAAAACCATTAAAATATATACGAAGGACAAATTGGCAGTAGCACCAGTTACCATAACATAACGCGACGCACACGGTGTCTCAGGTTCACAACCAAAACTTATTGCTATTATCACTACTTCAAATTGCACTACTTTGTGTGTAGAATAAAATTGTGAATTCCAAACGGAAGCGTAAAATTAAAACTAGGTCTGCGTGATTTGAGCGAAATGTACGCACCTGCATCAACGATCGCACTCCGCGAGAATTCATTTCAAATAACACTCTTAATTATTTGATCAAAATAATATTCTCAAAATTTACTAACAAAAAAATCTACATCAAACCTTAGCACACTATTCACTACCGCATACATTCATAGATAAGGAACAATATCATCAATCAATAATTATATTAAAGTAACAATGTAAATAGTTAAATGTCCAATATGAGTGGAACATAGCGCGGCGGCTTCAACTCTCCGCGTCGCGCACCGCCACCTTGTCGTCCGACGCCTTGGCGAGTTCGCCCAGCACGCCGGGGATAGGCAGCTCCTTCAGCTGTCTCTTCTCTATTTCTGCCTTGAACTGCTCGATGTCTTGCGGACTGGAAAATATTTTATGTTGAAAATTTATAGACTAGACAACAGTTTAGTCATAATGATCCGCTATTTTGGAGAAATTCTCGTTGATTTTTGATAAGAGCACAACATGTAAGCGGTACATATCTGTACAGGCATTCATCATCATTTAGTCGAAAGACGTCCACTGCTGGACATAGGCCAGGCGCCAGCTCCAAGCGTCTTTACATCGACCGGTCTTCCAGCATCCAGCGGATTCCCGCGATATTCACCCACACTGCACCTTCCGGTAAGTTAAGACTAGTAAACCATGTATGGCACTCGAGGCAAGCGGAGTAAAGTTGTGACAGAATGGTACCCCAGAGATGGCAAAAGGCACAGGGCAAGACCATACAAAAGATGGGTAGGTAGACGAGTTAAAGCTCACGCCGGGTCCAAATTAGAAAAGAGTTGCGAGATAGGAAAGAGTAACGGGCACAGAGACATTCTGTGAACTACTACAAAATACCACAACAAAAATGTTCAGAATTAAAGAGCTTATTATTAAACCATGTACGCACCTAATCTGCACAAAGAGTATGCCGTTGATGAGGTTGAGCATGTCGATGACGGAGGCCATGCCGGGCGGCTGGATGTGCAGCGGCGGCGGCGCGGGCGCGGCGTGCGGCGCGCGCGCGTACGCCTCCGCCAGGCGCTTCTGCAGCACCACCGCCTGCTGCGTCAGGTGGCGCAGGCACTCCGACGACTCGCGGGTCTTCTCGTGCTTCTCACCCAACTACGGTATCATACAACATCGAACAAACGGTAGTGTCAGATCTATTCCACATTAAAATCCTTGTTTCCAAATTGATGTTATTTCCGCTTTAAGATATATTTATCAACTTTATGCCCATGTAAATTATGTTGATATCAGAACAGACTAGTTATATTGAAAAAGTCGTAAAAAAATTTGAAGTTCTAGCGCAAACTGAGCTTCATGTGTAGGTAATAAACTTATTTTTCCAAAAACATATTTGTTTACATTTTTGGAAACTAATATGCAAACAAAACAATGCTAATTGCCTTCTCTGTATGACAAGAGACGTTTGTCCTGCATTGGGACGATAATAGGCTGGAATTATTATTCTTTGAAATTGCAAACGAAGGATACAAGGTTATGGAAAGAAATCTGTTTATGATAGCGAGTAATGGACACTGACCAGCTGCTTGTATATGGAGTAGGTCTCCTTCTCGTGCTGCAGCGCAGCGCGGAAATCGCCGAGACAGGACAGCGTGCGCGCCAGTAGATGGCGCGCTACGGCTGCCTTCAGCGAGCGCGCTCCGTGCGTAGCGCAGGTCACGTGCAGCGCGCGCTCCGCGAAGCGCAGGGACAGCTCGTACTCGCCCACCGCATGCAGGATCAGCGCGATGTTGCTCTGAAACCACGCACACGTTAGTCCAAATTCAAAGCACTTATTTCACTAAAACCACTTTTGGATTGTCAAGGAGGCCGTCAAAAAGATCTAGTTCTCGTTCCAACGCGTAGTAGGTTCCTATGGAGAAGAACGGACAAGAAACTCCAACTCTTTTAAATCAGAATTTTGTTACAAAGTATTGGTATTGGTCATTCATGTTGAAATTATAAATATATGTGACTGTGAGAACGATTTAGAAAGACGTGCAGCCCGGAGTCTGGATTTGTGCCCGGTAGATGGCCATAGGCTCGCCCCCTATTACATGGGACTTAAAAATAACTGGCGAAATGTGGGTGTACTATAGGTACACCTCTGCCTAACCTAACCCTTCGGGGAAACAAGGCGTGATATTATGTTATGTTATTTACATTCTTCTTCCTGCCTTGGTCCCATGTTATTGGAGTTTGGCATAATATTTGTTTCTTTTCCGTTTATAATACATAAGCATACATATTTCATAGAAAATAGTTTATTTTTTTATTTTACCTATAGTTCATTCTAAAAATTTTAATGTTGATGGTTAGTAGGTGGTAGGCACAAAGTTTTTTTTTTAATAAACTTACGTCAAGTAACGCCATTTCCGGATGATTCTCGCCGCAGACGAGTAGCGCTAGGTAACGTGCGCGGTACAGCAGCTTCAGCGCGGTGCTCACTTGGCCGTTAGCGAAGCAGTACAACGCTAAATGCGACTGGAAACAAAACAATACTTATAGCACAGTTTACCTATATTAACTTGCAGTCGGGCAACGCAAGAGATAGTTAATGCATACTGCAGTTTGGGACATTCACATAATAGTTAGGTTTTCGCTTTAGGATTTTGGATACTGAACAATACTTCAGAAGTAAGTTCACAAATTGAAGACAGCAGGCTTTTTTTTGGGTGGGTAATTATCAAATGACTTCTCCCGCTGTGGGCGGAGCGGGAGGGCGTGTCAGACTTTAACTGACTAAAACCCACCCGTGTTCCTTCAGTTGCCTGCGTCGGGGCCACGGTAACTCTTTCGAACATCCCGCGACCCTAGCTGGCATCGGCCCCAGCGGACCCCGTCAGAGATGGCGGGCTACATCAAGTTTCTTCATGGGGAGTGTTTACGTTACATTATGTTATGACTAAATATTGACCACTCACATATTCAGTAATTGTATACGGATGATCAATTCCATTCACCCGCTCGGACATTAGAACAGCTTTCTGCTGGTATGCCATCGCGTCTCTATGTTCTCCGGTGACGTAGCACAGTCGCGCCACCATGCGGAGACATTGTGCAATCTCGCCGTGCATCGCCCCGTACACGTTGTTGAGTAGGTTCAGTGCTTCGGCGATTAATTCGTGACCTTCGGATACCGCGCCTGCCTGAATTTTGTTCTGACCGGTCGTGTAGAAGTTGTATGCGTCAGAGGCCTGCGAAAGAATGAGTGTGAAACATAACTTCCTAGCACAAAAATAAAAAAAGATGTTGTCATTGCCGAAAAACATTTATGACATATGACACACTAATTGACATGGAAAAAGCATTAAATTCTAATATTTTCATACATAAATAACTTACTCGTGGATTGATATGTTTGACGACTGGGAAAATATTCATGATATCGTTCGCGGTGAACGGCGCCTTGTTCTTGCTGTCAAAGTCAAACTCGCGTAACATCAACTGTAGGCCTACTTTGAGCGCAAAAGACCTGTAATCAAAAATAAATTATAGTTATAAAAAATATATACTTACCAAATAGAAATTAGTTGAACAGCAAAAAGGCTATGAAAAAAAATGTAATACCTGAGAAGTGAAATTTTCTGTAAACCATGTTTCTCTGTGACCGAATCCATGCTCTCCGCGTTAAGTTCATAGCCCCAGTATGCCTGTAAAAAAAAAGTATTAGCAGTCAGCTCTACTATTAACCTGAAGTCCATTTCCCGTAACTAAAAACGTTCAAAATCTAGTCGCAATCTCATCTCAGCGACAATCAAATGTCAAAAATGTATGGAATTATAGGTATTTTTGGCATATTGAGACTGAAATCAGATTGTGAATGTTCTTAAAATTACGAGAATTGCCGTTCTGCTGTCTGGTTAATCTTTTTACCTCTGCTTGATCTGATATTTATTTTTATTGTTAGCTCGTATTATCCCACTGCTGAGCAAAGGCCTCCCTACTCTGGTTTCTCCTCTCACTGACCAGAGCTGCCAAGATGATCTGATATTGTCATAATTCTCTAAAGAAGAAAATATGTTCTAACCTTAAGTTCCTGTTTGATCTGCGTGAAGAGAGACTTGGGCGTGAGGTTGTGCCAGTCGGGGTGCGGGTCGGGCGCCGGTGCGGAGGGCGCGTGGCGGCGCGCGCGGCGGCCGCGGCCCCCGCGTGCTGGACCCCGCGCGGCTCCGGGGCCCTCCGCCGCGCTCAGCGCCGGGCTGGCACACGCGCCCACCAGGCAGTTCAGGAAGTGCGCTACAGCCGCGCCGATGCACATCGCCTCGCAACCCTGCACGAAAAAAAACCATCACTGTCCATTCCAAGGTCGCCTGGAAGAAATCTCCGAAAGCGATAAGGCCGCCCATTGTATGTTTAGTAGTATTTAATTTATTTTTTGTTGCGTATTTTTCTGGTGTTCAGTGAAGTATACATAAATAATATATCAGGCTTCAAATCTTAAAAAAAAATCTCAAAAACATAACCATTTAAAAAAAGTTTGTAGCACACTGCAACAGTTCAGTTACTTTACTCATTACTGATAATTTAATTGGTCTTTTTGTCTGAATATTTGCGTTATTTACAAAATACACCGTATTGACAATAACTATGAAGATTATATTCTTATAAAAATACGCCAAGCGTAACTCAGCCGTAATAAATTTATAATTTTCACGATTTTGTATTCAACATCATCTAACCTGAAGATAAGCCGTGTAGATGTGCTTAGCGGCTCGCAGCAACAGCTCCCCGACGGCGATGGCGTGCAGGTAGGCCAGCTGACCGTGCGGCCGCAGCGCGGCGGCCACGCGGCCCAGGTAGCGCACGTTGATGCCGCGCGCGTGCAGCGCCTCCGTCAGCCCGGCGCCGTCCATCGGCGCTGACGTGTGCTCCAGGCATTCTCGGACCTACAACAACAATAGGTGTTTTAGTCATCTAGAACCCGAAGACATAATATCAGATGTTCAGAATAATGTACAGTTTATAGAATCCTAAAAATGGCATCAGAAAAATATTTTGCCTGCAAGATCTTTTTGCAACAATTTCAATGCAGTATAAGGTTGAATTGTTATTGTAATTTTTTAAATTAAAAATTGCTAATTCTGAAACCAGTCTAAATGAGTTTTGATTTACCAGAAGTCAAAACAAACATGGCAATACTGCCAGCTTCCTGGGCACTGTTCCTATTGACAACGACGCGGACGACTTTTTAAATGCCCTATGATTCCTTCTCCTCCTTTTTTATATAATAATAATAATAAAGTTTATTCATCAAAAAAGTAACAATACAATGAGTCATATTCGGTGAGCCACAAACTAAGCGTCGCTTGTATCTTGTGGCTCGATACATGTAGGTACATATTTTAAGTCTGTTAGCATATATAATATATATTATGTGAATATCTTGTTTGAAAAAAACAAAAATACTCACAAAAGCCGGTATCTGCGTAGTAAGCAAGAAAGCCGCAGCCTCCTTCACAAGGTGCCTCTGCTTGGCGAGCTGCTCCGGCTCAGCCGCGTGCTTGATGCCTGCAGAGTACACGTCGGGGTTGAAGCGCACGTCGAACTCCGACTCCTTCAGCGACGCCACCGCGCGCGCCGCCGCCGCAACCACGGCGCGGGAACGTTCACCCGCTGCGGAACAAGAGTTATAGGATAAAAGATAAGAGAAAAATAGGTTTATTTGCCACAGAAATACGTGCATACAAAAAAGATATGTTAACTCGATTAAAAAAATAACAAAAAAACAGAAAGCCAATTTTCAATAAATTAAAAACGTTCAAACTGTAGTCGCAATCTCATCTCAGGGACAAACAATATCAAAAACTTGTCAAAAATGGATGGAAATTGAGGTATTTTTGACAGATTGATACCGTGATAAGAATTCGAACGTTCTAAAAATACGGGAATTTCCCCTCAGATCTATAATCACGAGAATAGAAATAGACCGCAGCTGCACTTCGTGACTGTGACAAAAAGACTTCCACTCAGCATGATGCCGAGACAGAGTCTAGTGACATGACTAGCAGTAATCCTGTTTCTGACAACAATAATAAACAAGCTCAAATTAAATTAGCGAAGCTCCACATATGTGATGGGTATCGATATCTAAAAGAGATAAAACAACAACAAAAAAAAAATATGTTTTTTTTTTTTTTGGATCAACGACCGCAGTTAGTGTAGTTACACTAGTTACGTACTTGTGAGTATGATAGCGAAAATCTCAATTTTTATTTCTGTCGTATTTAGATACCGATACACATCACGTCTGTGAAGTTTTCACACAAAAAAACTGATTTCTAAACTGATATTTTAAGTAACGACGCTACCTACGGTCGTTGACTCCAAGAAAATTTAAAGCACCATTTTTTTTGTTTTATCATCTTTAGATATCGAAATCTAACGCGCCTGCGGAGTTTTGCTAACTAATTTAATTTGACCTTGTTGCACCCATTCTTTACGGATAGTCGAACGTTGTTAACTTGACGTATAAAATGACTGAAACATATTGGCCTAGTGGACGTCGATGATGTATTTCGTATGGCCCGTTAGACTTGTTCTAATAGAAACTTACAAAAAAAGAGTCGGCTTGTAACAAGTGAATATACTTACAATCACTTTCTTGTTTGTCTCCTCCACTGCAGATAGAATCTGTTATGCTCTCCACGATCTTTTTAGCGACATCGGTATCAATCTCAGAATAATTCTCATTCAGAAGCAACTCATCATCTTTCTTCTCGCCCTTCGCCACTGCTTTATCATCTTCAGCATCTTTTGTTTCTTTTGTTGCTTCTTTTTTGGCACTTTCTTTCTCTTTCTTATCTTCTTTCTTTTGTTTTTTGTCCTTAACTTCTTTTTCTTGGCTCTTGGTGTTTTGCTTCACTTCTTTAGTTTCAGTCTCATTGGCAACCTCCTTAGTATCGATCTCCACGGTTTCTATAGCTTTTTGTGCGGCATTGTCGCGCTGACGCTTCGCACTCAACTGTTGTAGGTGGAAGGCGGCGTAGCGGATAAACATGAAATAACGTGCCCTGAAACACATTTATTGTTAGATTGTTCATAGAACTACAATATTTACGATTTTCGGTAGTAAATAATACTACTTACTCGACAAAACTATCAACTAATTCCTGTCTGAGGCAACACAGTTTGTGCTTGTGGATGATTGGGAAGCCCATTGTTTTGATGTCCTCCCTGAGTTCGTCGTCTTCCACTGAAATGAAACGAAATACGTTACGACGATCTACAATCCCAATTTGTACGTGTTAGAAAGTGGTATTTTTTATGAAAATCATTAGTTTTCCCACATCTACGGAAGAATATGCGATGGAAAGAAAGCTCGGTGTGTTTACGTGAGTAATGTTTTATGGATATGTTACTTGATATCCGGCAAAAATACGTCGCATAACTAGCATTGTAAAGTATCTACCGTCGCATATTATTGTGTCGCTAGACTTACGTCGTTGATGCGTCATTTGTGACGTCACTACTTGCATCGAACAAATAGGTATTATGACAAGTTGTATGGTCAAGATATTCACTGGGCCTCTGTAAATGCTACTTACACTGCAGGAAGTTGACATCAGGCGGGAAGGTGCGTAGCAGATCCAGAATGTAGTGTCTCCCATCATTGCCGATGATGCCTTTACATTCGACGCTGGAGCATAGTTCAACAGTGTCCCCGTTGGCGCTGATTACTGAGTGCGGCATTATCTTCAACTGCTGACCCGCTTTGCTTAGCTAGTTGAGTGAATTTTTATATTAGAGATAAAATTACCACAATCAATCATTCTTATCGGGTTACAGCAGGACTTATTTAACCAAAAATTACAGCAAAATTTTAGTGATGTGTTTGACGAGTGAATTACAAGATGCTACATTAAGAAAGGCGCTTGCAGAGTACTGCTAGGCACAAACCTTGTCTGCTGTTCAGAGTGTCCATTCATCACTTTTTTCTTAGTGCGTAAACAGCTGATCTGTCTGAATAAATAGCTAGATTTTCAGTATACACTCACCAGCTCCATATACTTAGGGTGCGAGAGGACCGTGGTACCGAAGTCGATGCTGCCATACACGACGCTCTGTTCTTGCTCCTTCTCCAGTATGCCGGGGATGATGGACTGCGCCGTGACGCGGTAGCCGCGGTAGTCCACCACCACTGTGCCCAACGTGTGCAGGCCCAAGGTGTCCACGGCGCTGTACACGCGCACGCCTTGGAGGTCGTTGCGCTGTGTAGTGTTTCATTTAATTATTGATAACATACCATCACGCGTGTTTTCCCCGAAAGGTTAGGAAGCGTTCTACCTATAGTAGGTACACCCAAATTTCGCCAGCTATGTTTAAGTTCCATGTAATAGGGGGTGAGTCTGTTGCCATCGACCGGGCACAAAACCAGACTCCGGGCTGCTACTGAGAAATTCCTGACGGAAAAACTCAATGACACTGCCCGACCTGAGAATCGAATCCAAGACCATGAGGTCTTGCCATGATGACCAACGAGGCAGTCAACCATTGATTTTCTTAAAAAAGGCTCCAAAAGGCCATACATATTTCCAGCTGTGCCCACGGCTCAGTCCGCGTGGAAATCGGAGAACCACATGCAGACTGTACATAACCGAAGTACGCATAGCAAATAATATTGTCAAATTAATATCATCTTATGTATCATAATTAAAAATGGCCAACATCTTCTTTAAGGAAGATCTTCTGAAACAACTATGTTTATGGCGATCCATGCTGAGTCCAATTTATAAACCTCGAAAATCTATTTTGTCTCTTGACACAGAAGTAGTCCACAATCTCCTCAGTATTTGTGTTGATAGAAACGATTAACTAATTATAAACTCGTTTTATACTCATATAATAATACCACGATAGAATCTTGCATTGCATTCAAATTCAAGATGGTTGCTAGGGTCACCTTTGCTTTGTATTAAAATATTTATGACATTTTGTTGTCCTACTGCTGTTATTTCCTCTACATTATAATAGAATAATTACATGCATCTTAAATTTTAAAGCTAGTAAATGTTAGAGGTCAAATTGAGACTTTATGTTTTACATTCAATAGAGTAAACTGAATACGCCTGACAAAGTTGTTATAATGCATACTGTATCTTGTCTTAATGTGTCTTGTTAAATTGCATTAAAATAACCTGTATGTGTGGCGAACATAGATGTACGTCCTGCGTACTTTGGGCAGTGACTACCGCTACCAACTTTTTGACTGTCTTATGTTTATCAGAGCTATTTCTGGAACAAGATTTATATGATAACTGACCGGTGCAACGAAGGCCGCAGCATCGCCGCCTAGATCCTTGTAGTGGTCGCGAACATCGAAGCCAAGAGAGAAGAATATATTGTTCCATATGAACATCTGCATCTTGGGCTCTTCGCCGGGGTTGATGGCCATCACGTTGCCGTCGACCACGGCCATCGCGCCGCGGGTAGCAGCCGCTACGAAGTCACTGTGTACCTGTGATACATTGACGATGATCAGAAAATACAAGAACTCGCCTAATAGCCTGCTTAGTTCTATTGACAAGTTAGGTGGGTCAATTTGCAGTCGAAACCAGAGAGTAAAACCAATATTACACACAATCTAACTGATGCTCGTTTAAATACACATAGAACATCTATAATGCGGATGTTTAAATGGATATTGTATACATATTGGCACAATTCCATTAGCATTTGTGTATGGTAGGTATATTTAAGTTAACTGAACATTTTGTTTTTTGGACATTAGGTTATAGTTAAGTAGAAACTTGTTACTTGTAGATATGATAAAGTCGCATTTTTCTTAGAAATATGAATACTAAGAAATCTGAAAGGTTACCAAACTTAACCTCAACATATGAACATCATACATCTTCGCATGTTTAACTATTATAAATGCAACTGTAAACTAAACAGCACACCCATCATTAATAATTAATCAGTCAATGAAAGTTACTTAACGAGTTGCGTGCGTTGCTCGCGTGTGTTTGAAGTGTGCCACTAACCTTGAAGATGGCTCGTTCGCGCAACAAACGTTCGGGCAGAGTGGAGCGAGGCAGCTCGCGCGTCGTCTGCAACTCTTCGTTCCAGTCCCGGGTCTGACCGGGAATGTGCTCCTCGTAACCCAACTTTGAGGAGAATGCTGTTGGATAGTGTTAAATTAATTACACTACGCAAAATGTTGAGACAAGCTGGTCATAACAATGATCCATATGAAAGTCATGGGAGGCCAAAATCTGCCCGCAGCAGTGGGATAATTTTAGCCGCCAGTTACTCTAATGTCTCTTTGGTTTGGAGACTTCAATAAGGAACGTGAAACAAACAACTTATTATTAATAGGCTTTACTGCAGATAAAAACTTTACCAAAAGCTTTATAAATACTGACTGCCCCTTTAAATTTTAATGCCAACGACATAAGAGGGCATTGGACTTAATCACTATTTTAGTTATAAAATTGATGATGATTGTGAATAGTAACTTTTGTGTATGGAATTAGAAAAATGTATGACAAACAATTGTAAAAGATACAATAAGGTACTTATTATAATTGATGTTTTTGTTCATGACATGCTGAATGGAAGCTAAACGTGTTCCTAATTGGAACACTGCCTTTTGAACGGAGTACGCCACATGCAATTATTCTTTTGCTGCATACAAATAATAATGCATAGAAACTCCACAGAACAAAGTTCATGTAAATATGTTGCGCTATTCTATTCCCGCGCATTACAATGTCATTTTCATTACGGAAATTAGTTGCGTCCGTTTATGCATGACGCTTTATTTGGCTTTCAAATGATTTCCCCAGTGTTTTGTGATTATTATGTAAAATTATACGTTTTTCTGTTACTATTCTGCAGGCTTGTAGATATTTGAAATTCAAGAATAAGTAATAATATTTTTATTGCTCAACATTCATGAGTAGTTTTGTAATGATATTGCCGTGGTGTGCTATTCCCGGGTATTTACCCAGAGACAAAAATATTCCCATTAGATAACACAGCATTCAATTAATGGCAAGCTTATATTTGCTACAGGAAAACTCTCAGTAGGTATAGATAAAACTGGTAAGCCGTGAGTAAGTGTTATTATTATTCGTCCATTCAAAATTTTATGGAACTTGGGGAAGGAAAATAAAGCACTCCAACATCAATTTATAATTTTCCTTATTCGTGCGAAAACATCAAGAAGTAGGTACCTGATCGATCTCACTCATTATTAAAAAAAAAAAAAGAAAAAGCAGCACAAATATTATTATATTAAAGAAGCCTGTGTTGAAGTTTGTAACTCCATCGCATTTTCCTGGAGAGATAAGTACCTACACTTTATATTATCTTTAAACAACACAAACTCAGTAGGTTACGATGAGTTAGCAACAAAAATTCTAAAATGTTGTTCAGTTGAACTAACACCAGTCGTAACATTTTTAGTAAATCTATCTTTTGAATCTGGCCCTCCTTGCCTATTTAAACATTCGGTTGTAAAATCTCTCCACAAAAAAAGGTAACAAGGAAAAGATCTAGATAACTACAGACCAATTACTCTTATACCCATCATATCAAAAATAATCGAAACTGCCATGCATAAACGCCTTACTCGATTCATCGATAAGCATGCTATCCTAATGGGAAAACAATACGGTTATCAAAAGGGAAAGTCCACAACATTAGCATGTTGACTAACGGCCTAACCCAATAACCTATTTTCAATAAAAGACAGATAATTGATGGTAGACAGTATAATTCTATCTGTCCTTATGTCAAGCCGGTAAGATTCCATAATGTCTTATAGATTATTGGGATGTTAAAACCATAGATAGATAAGTTTTTCTACATCCAGTATGCCAAAACTGGTGAGATAGGTTATTGGGTTCTGCCGTAAGTGTTATGTTATGGATCTGTATAATTATTTATGTTAAGACCGAAATTGTACCAACACTTATGGCAAATAAATTGATTTGATTTCATCGACCATAAACAGCGCATTTACATGTTTGGCATACCGGTAGACCATGCCTTAGATTAAAACATACATTTTATCCAGGCACATTAATAAGTAATTCCCGTAGAATGCAAATAAAACAGCTAGTAATTGAAAAAACTTACTGTCTTCAGCGCGAATGGCATCGACGGTGTGCTCAAGCATGGGGGACGCCCATTGGTACACCTGGTAGGGCGTGGCCACCCTCTCGAAGGGATGCTTCTGCATGCGTTTCTTCTGCACCAGTGCGAAGTTCCGCTTGAACGCCGGCGACACTATGCTCAGCAACTCGATCAACGAGTGACATAGCAACGATGGAGTCGCCGGTCGGGGGTTGAATAATTCTTCTGTTGACCTGTTCATTAGTTAGAATTTATAACCTTCAAATTGCCTCAGAATATGCCATTTTAGTTTGTAGTCTCCATTAAAGTCAATCTCCGTTGTCGTAAAAGACGACATAGGCCAACGGCACTGGTGATAGCCGTCGACCCAAAGGCTTACGTTTGATTGATAGCGGTCTGATGACCAACAGAATTTACGTTGATATAGGGCGCCAAAGATTATTCTTTACCCAAGCTTTACAATTCCTGGGCAATAAGGGCCATAGCAGACACGTTACTTTTATATGGCTCAGGGTACAATACGGCCGCGGGCCGACGTATCTTGGCGAGTCCGAACTTCGCGCAGAAGGCTGCGCAGTAATATTTTTTAGGAACCAAATGGTGACATGAGGCGAGTGTGAGTGAGAGAACATGCGCGAAAGTTCGCAGAGCCTGTGTTCAGACTCGCCAAGATATGTCGGCCGTAGTGTACCCATAGGTATTCAAACCGGCAAGTACATTTTAACTTCAAATGACGCAATATTATGCTGACGCAGCCATAAAAATTACCTACTCCGATTTAACGAGTCACCTCATGGGACTGGTTTGATAACTACAGACAAATTATAATATCAAAATGGAATTTGACCAGTGATGTACACACATCACTGGTCAAATTCCATTTTGATAACACTATCTTCAGCAATCCAACTGACAATTGACTGAGAATTATGTGACAGTTAACGTGCACTATAAGGGTTCCCGTCACATACAGACAGCGCTCTGATTCCATTATTAGAACATATTTCAGGCGCAGCATGTGGCCGCTACCGTTACCAAAAATGAGGAAAAAATAGAATGTCCATAAATGTTTTTTTTTTTTTTACTTAGCCTATACTATCCCACTGCTAGGCAAAGGCCTCCCCCAATTCCTTCCAGGAACTTTTTTCCTGCGCCACCTCGGACCAGGCCTCACGGGACGCGTGCAGGTTATCCCGCCACCGCTTTCTGGGCCCGCCTCGGCGGCGCCGTCCATCTTCAGGTACCCATTGTGTGGAGACTTGCCCAGCAGTCATAGTGCATGCGGCTGACGTGACCCGCCCAATCCCATTTATAGCCTGGCAGCCTTCTTGCCTACGTCCATTATACCCGTTTTGGAACGCAGCGTGATGTTCCGAAATCTGTCCTGTCTTTTTACGCCTAGGATGCTGCGTTTCATTGCTCTTTGGCAGACTCCAAGGCGGAACTTTTGCGACTCGGTGAGCGACCAGGTCTGAGCACCATAGGTACGGACGGGCAGGATACACATGTCGATGAGTTTGCGCTTTAGGGAGATCGGCAGATCACCCTTCATTAGCATATTCATGGACCAGTGGAGGCAAAAAGGACTATATCGTCGGCAAAATAATGTAGTAAAATCTTGTTGTCATCCACTTGAAACTGCGGCAATCGACTAGGGTGGGGAAAACCACGTGTTTATTAGTAAAAAGGATGTTATATTTACTGGTTAAGGTAAAATCCTCTAGGACACGCCGTGATGTGAAAGTGGCGGTCTTCGAGCGTGACCACATGCAGGTATAGTAGGTCTCCGCACATCTTGCGCGGCCCAGGCGGCGGGTTCCAGCCCGACGTTGTCAGGACCTAGCATCAAACGTCATCGAGTTAATTATCAATAAGAGTTAAGTCTGTAGTAAGTTATACTTTCGGTTACGGACCTCTCGGTTACATTAGTGTTAAAACTTACGTTAACTATATTGAATTTTTTATACGAATCAATTGCGAAATAAAAATTACACTCTGTCTCAAGTTTAGATTTTACGATTTTCCACTGTATTTTTTTCTTTTGAATTTTGTTAGTTCGTAAATTGTCTACTCGTAATGCCAGGGAGATTCCTGTTTTACAAACTTACCTTCAAGCATTGTGGAGCCTTGTTCTCTTTGGTAAGCCCTGGATGCAGTGGCAGCAATGGTCGCTCGGTACTGCCGGGCATTATGTAATCTGGAGGTGTGCAATCTACACTCTCAGGACGGGACTTCTTCTTTTCTATAAAACAATAAAATTATCAACATTGAGCTTAATATACTCTGACATAATAGTTTGCTTAATATCAATTGACAATGCATTATATTTCATATGCAAGGTTTGTTTATGTGACATGACAAATGCTCAACTCATATGTTCATACTCGTATTATGACTAACAATAAAGATGTTGTATTATGTGTTAATACTAACTTGTCCATACCTACAGCCTTGGCCAAAAGTATTGAGCACCTTACAAATTTCGCTCGTACACGGTAAGTATGGGAAGAAACCAAATCAATTGCTTATGGATTATTTAATCGGCAACTACAAAGGTTTAAAAATAATCAGTCACGCCGCAGCTAGCAATAAAACACCTGGATGTCACAAAATTTGTCTTTTTCAATTTTTGTATTTATTAATCAGTTCGCTACTATCGCTCGTTGTGAACACATCCAGTGATCTAGTGCGCCTTTTGTATTTTATTTCAGAAGTTTTAAGTGTTATCGTTGCAATATGCCAAAACAAAACGAACTTTCTTTAGAAAAACGTGTGCAGATACAGCTTCTGTATGAGCAAGGGAAATCACAAGTAGAGATTTCTAAAACTGTGAAATGTTCGCGCCGATCCGTGCAATATGCTATTCAGCGATTCTCTACTACCGGATCACATGAAAATAGACCGAGAACCGGGCGCAAACGCATCACCACAGACCGTCAAGATCGTCAGTTACTGAGAGAGTCGTTAAGAAATAGGAAAAAAACATCTTCAGAGCTCGCTGCTGAGTTGTCGGAACAAATTAAGAAGCCAATTTCTACTCGAACTACTCGCAGAAGACTTCAAGAAGCTGGTCTGAAAGGCTGTAAAGCTAGGAAGAAGCCATGGCTCTCCGATAACAACAAAAAAGCTCGATTGAAATGGGCTTTAAAACACCGAACTTTCACCGCTGAAGATTGGTCAAATGTTGTTTGGTCAGACGAATCAAACTTTGAGGTGAGTAAGTCAATTTAATGCCCTGATACAATTTTATAAAATGTTTTAAAAACCAAACGCATAATTGAATTTATTTTAGTTTTACGGAACTCAATATTTTTCTCTTTATTGCAGATTTTTGGTACACCTGGTGTGACCTTTGTGCGTCGCCGTGTGGGCGAAGAATTTAAGGCAGAGTGTGTGATCCCAACCGTTAAACACGGTGGAGGCAGCATAATGGTCTGGGGTTGCATGACCGATTCTGGAGTTGGCGAATTGTTCGTGTGTGAGGGTCGCATGGACTCTACTAAGTACATAAATGTACTAGAAACTGCATTACTGCCTTCATTCACGAAACTTTTTGGCGACACGAATATGGATGGTGTCAAATTCCAGCAGGATAACGCGCCATGCCACAAATCTGCACGCACTATGAGATGGTTTCGGGAAAATAACACGGAACTGCTTGACTGGCCAGCTCAGTCTCCAGATCTGAACCCCATAGAACATTTATGGGGTTTATTAAAGCGCAGGGTTAGGCGCCACACAATTAACAACAAAGAAGATTTAAAACGCTGCCTGCGCCTAGAATGGAACTCGATTACTGTTGACGACTGTAAAAAAACTTGTTAACTCTTTACCAAAAAGAATTTCTGCCGTAATTAAGGCAAAGGGTGGACCCACAAAATATTAATTTTCTATTAATAAATAGTAAAATAAACCCATATAAAACGTTTTGTTTTATTTCTATTTGATACTCCGCATAAAACTGAAAGATATCATGGGTGCTCAATACTTTTGGCCAAGGCTGTATATTCAGGGAGGACACTCAGTTAAATTATTCATTAAACCGACTTTTGAAATTTGCAAATAGATAGTTGATAAAACAAAACAGCTAGTTTCAAGTGCCTACCGACAGTCTGGTCCGCAATAGCAGAGGACAGATGTGTGTGGAAATGGCAGAGGGAAGCCGTTTAGATTCAAGTTACCTAAAATGTCTCCTTGTGTGATGACGTTGAGGAAGGCTAAGGAACTGCATTCTTGACCGGCGTAAGCATCTGTGTAGTCTATGGACTTGAGAAGATCGCGGACATGGCGGACGTGGATGCGAGCCTCACGCATTGTGTATGGTTCTTCTACCACCTACAAAAAACATTAAGTCTCTATTTAAAAGTACCTACAACTTCTACCGTAAAATATAATACTTGGGTATAGGAAGTTGTAACATTCATAAGATAACATAAAATAACTACGTACTTTAATGACGGATCCCTCTTTCAACCCTTCGATGTTCTTGAGCTCCGCAAAGTTGTCCAAAGTGACGCCATCTAATTGTAAAGAGAAGCAAGTCCTGTGACACGAGTCTTCGCGATCCATCAACACTTGATGGATTTCTTGTACGAGTTCCATACTAGAAACCTATAAAATATAATTATAAAAAATCAGTATCTCCCATCCCATGCTACTAAAGATGTTCTTTTTTTCTTTTTTGTGCTTATTTCTTTCTTTCTAGGAGGTGTCTCACCTGAATGTCTAACGGCTCGGCTCCAGGGCTCACAATCTTCACAGTAAAGCCCATGTCCTGAATGAACACAACTTCGGCATCTCTCTTCTTCTCATCTCCGTCCTCGCTTGGAGAAGACTCTCTGTCTCCATCTCCATTCAAAGATTTACTACTGTCTCCGTTTACTTTATCCGCATCCTCAATTTTATATACAGTGCCGTCATCTTTTGCATCTTTCTTCTTTTCAGTATTTTTGTCTTTTGCCGATTCCTTTTTCTTTTCGGACTCATTAGATTTATTCGTCATTTTTGTCTTTTTATCTTTCTTGTTTTCCGATACCTGTTTTCCTTCAGGCTTATTGGGACATAACGGTTCTATTACTTCAGGTTGTTCTTCAGACTTATTCGTTTTAGGGTCATCGGAGCCACTGTTAATTCCATTAGAAACTACTTTAGTATTATCACTACTACTAATATCACAATCTAATTCTTTTTTTGGGTCACCATTGACAATGGTCTCAGTTTTGTCTGTGCCGTTTACAATTGGTTCTTTGGTACCTATTTTATCATCTTTACTATCATTACTGCTGGGTGTAAGACCTTCTCCATTTACTTTCATTTTACAAAGTCCGGATTTCGGTTGTGACAACTTCTCACCATTAGCCTTTATCTTCTGTGAATCTGTAAAGTGTTATTAGATGAAGTAGAGCAACAGGTCAATATTAAAGAGCTGCATAATATGCTAGTATAGAATCATGCAATGCCCTCAGGTATTAAATGACACATCGAACGGGAATGAATTGTCAAGTGTAATAGTAACCTGCACTAGGGGGGAAGGGCGCGGGTGTGGTGTTGATTTGTGGCGAGGGTGGTTTGCGCGCCGCAGCCGCATACGACACACGTGGTGCCGGCGCGCTGCCGCCATCGCCCTCATCTTCCGTTCGCCCGTTAGGCGTACTCGCGTGCCCATTACTACAAACCACTGGCTTTACGCAAACTTCCTTCTTATCATTCTTCATTTTTGCCGATTGTTTATCTTGTTTTTCAGCTACAACAAGGAAATATTGTTACCTTGGTAATTATCTTTCAAAATCAACTTGAAAATTATTTAGCATCTTATAGTTTGCTATGCTAATCATAATTATTATCTATTGCATGTGTAGATAGCCTGGCTTATAATAGCACTAAGTGGTCAATATGTAGAGTAAAAATGTTTGTAGGTATGGTACTTGTTATTTTTATGTATAACTGTAGCTGCCGTGGTTCATTTGTGGAAAAGCAGGTTTTTAGGCTAACAGCGGTAGGAAGCGCACACGGGAGCGAGACGTGCGCGCAGGGGGCGCGCTGGTTGGACTCAAGCGCGCATGTCTCGTCCCGTGACGGGCACACACGTGGTCTGCGCTGGCGCGCCGCCAACTATCTCCAGCGTCGAGTCAATAATAGACGGCAACGGGATGCCGCCAACAATAGACGCCATCGATGTTGTCCATACGCATCACCAACTTACACGCAAACTCAGTTTCACCATGTATTTGTTTGTATCTATCTCTTTACCGAGACCGATTCATTACAGTACCTAACTAGGATGTTCCCATAAATGCGTAACAAGAATAAATGCTACGGATGTATTAAAATACATCAATGCTCAATGCTGCTTGCCTCTGTAAACAGAGCCAAGCAGTATTGAGCAAATAAGTAAGTAATACGAGGCGCTTAGAAACATGATGAACGCTGGATAAATTGTTGCTTTACGACGTAAGTTTACGACATAAGTTTACGGCGTGGGCGGTGTGTATAATTTGCATTTAATTTAACAACATCCTTATGTGTACAGTCCACTTTTTCGCACATAATTGCACGTAATATAAAACTAGCTTGACCCATAAACACATATTTTGTGACACAGTTATTCATATCATGACAGTGATAACACTCGTATAATTAATGTAATTATGCAGATAACAACGCCAAAATTAAAAATATGAATTTCAAAATATTGTATGCGTTATTCAAAATGTGGTTATGCACCCAATCGCGTTATACAGGGCGTCCCACGGATATGCCACATGGAGGGAAAGTACCTTGAATATTGTAGATGGAACATTTTACTGAAAGAAGACATTATTTCAATTTAGTAAACAATTTAAACTGCATTCATAGATATTTAAATCATGACATGGTTGAACCGGGAATCGAACCCGTTACATGAAAAAATAATCGCCCTGTAGCTTTATCATACCGATCGAAAGGCTTCATCATAAAGATTATTTTTTGCTAAATAACATAGTGTCAAAAATAAAAAGAAGACCATGAATTTTAACATTTGATGTGAAATTTTGTTTTCAACAGGAAGGGACTCATTTTGAGCATTTGATAAATTGATAAATTTTGTATTAAAAATGTTAAAATTCATGGTCTTCCTTTTATTTTTGACACTATGTTATTTAGCAAAAAATAATCCATATGATGAAGGCTTTCGATCGGTATGATAAAGCTACAAGGTGATTATTTTTCTCATGTAACGGGTTCGATTCCTGGTTCAACCATGTAATTATTTAAATATATATGAATGCAATTTAAATAGTTTTTTTTTTTTTTATTCAAATAATGTCTTCTTTCAGTAAAATGTTTCATCTACAATATTCAAGGTACTTTCCCTCCATGTGGCATATCCGTGGGACGGCCTGTATAACATAAAATGTATAAATGATCGCTTTATCTGTACGAGACTTTAAACTGAAAATGTTTTAAATCAGCAAAATATTATTCATACGAGAACGGGAAGATAAACTTTATCAGCGAAATGATGTTATCTTCCATACCTTTAGCAAACAAGATAACTACATAGCGCCTGGGACTCAAGATAAGCAGAAAATCAAAATTCTTGATAAACTGCCGTTGACACAATTTCTTTCGTTTGCTATCGTTCAACAACATGGTGTCTTACATCAAATGCATGTCGTGAGGTGATCAAGTGTCTAAGCTAAGGCACTTTGTACACATGAAAAACTACGGTTTATTATTGGCCGTGTGTAGACACGGTCGTCAATGTTATATGGATCACTATGGAAGCTTGTTGACGACACGGCGGCACTACGGCGCGGCGCCGTCACCGGTAATCGGTATGCGCCGTGATTCAGTTCAGTGTAGTGTTGTATGGCAATCTAAGGGAGCCTTGTCGACGGCACCGGATGTTTTCACGTTTCGTGACGGCTTACCTACGCTGATTTTGTTTTAAACTGGAGATAAATCAAGAACTATTAATTTAATTGATTCATGAAAGGCCTGTAATATAGCATTTAGGGTGATCGGATGTATCCAAAACCTTCTTTTAGTATTTTTGGAGTTTACTCCTTTTTTTTTCTGGATGGGAAATCATCTTCATCTTCAGCTTGCTTGCAGGCAGAATACAATGACTTTTAGGATATAAGATCTTTCCTTGAAATTTGTATGTACGAGGGGCGTTCAATGTATTCTCGGTATGGGTATGTTAGAAAAAAGATAAAACCTTGAAATAAATTTATTTTTCAATATTGTCTCCCATGATATCAATACATTTGTTTGATCGCGAAAGAAGGTTTTCTATTCCCTTAAAAAAATAATTTTCTTCTTGGGTGAAAAATGCTCATTTACAGCGGACTTGAGCTCATTATAGTCAGCAAAACGCTTTTCCCGGAGGTCTTTTTTAGATTTGGGAATAAAAAGTAGTCACTGGGGGCCAGGTCTGGGCTGTAGGGTGGGTGGTTAATTCCCTCGAACCCGCACTCTCGTACAGCAGCCTTGGAGAGCCGCGCAGTGTGAACCGGTGCGTTGTCATGAAGAAGCAGCACTTTCTTTGCCAGCTTTCCTCTTCTTTTTTCTTTTATTGCTTCTCTCAAACGGCGTAGAGTGGTTGAGTATTTTTCTGCGTTGATAGTTTCACCTTTTTTTGTGTACTCGATCAATAGTATTCCTTTAGAATCCCAGAAAACTGTGGCCATGATTTTCCCAGCCGATAGAGTGACTTTGAACTTCTTCGGAGGGTCTGATCCCTTTTTATGCCACTGCATAGACTTGTTTACTCTCAGGGTCACAGTGATGAACCCACGTTTCATCACCTGTAACTATTCTTTCGAAAACACTTGCTGGATCGTCGCCACACAGCTCTAAAAACTCCTTACAAGTTTCAACCCGCGCCTGCTTTTGAAGCACAGTGAGCATGCGCGGCACCCATCTTGCACTGACTTTTGTAAGGTTGAGATAATCATGTAGTATAGTGTGTATAGTACCAACGGATAGCTTAGTTATTTTTACACGTGCATCTTCTAATACAAGTTTTTCGATAATTTTCACATTTTCTTCGGTAGCTGCCGTGATTGGCCCACCTGGGCGGGGGTCATCTTCGATACTTTCCCTGCCTCTTTTGAATTCACTTGACCACTTCTATATGGTCGATAATGAAGGAGCAGAGTCTTGATAAACGGCTACCATGTCTTCATGGATAGTTTTTTGAGATTTTCCTTGTTTAGTGAGGAATTTAATCACCGCACGATGCTCGATTTTCTTCAACATTGTCGCGTCAGTCATTTTCGTCGTCTTTGACTGGAGGTCGCAAACAAACTAATGAATTTATCAACATAAAATTTTATATGAATACCCTCAGATAATGTTGTTAGCTAATGATATATTTTAATTACCGACAATAATATCAAATCACCCCGATACCGAGAATACATTGAACGCCCCTCGTACTTTCTTGCAAATAAATATGTTTGATTTGATTTGATTTGATCAAATGACTTCTCCCGCTCTGGGCGGAGCGGGAGGGCGTGTCAGACTTTTACTGACTAAAACCGACCCTTGTTCCTTCTGCTGCCTGTGCCGGGGCCACGGTAACTCTTTCGAACATCCCGCAACCCCGGCTGGCATCGGTCCTAGCGGACCCCATCAATGCTGCTGACATCTCTTTGAGGCGCGCGTGGAACACAACGCGCCATCGACTCGGGCCTGGTCCTTACTGGACGGTGAGCTACCCATTGCTCGCCGTCCGCAAGCCCGCACCTACGGTGGCCGGGAATCGGCTGCCAATTCCCGACGCCCAGGGCGTCTCCTGTGGCGACTAGGGGCGTGAGGGTGCAAAGTTTGCCTCTCCCTCACGCGTCCCGCCTCCTCCTTCGCAAGCATTACTGCTTCGCAGAAGGAGGTAATGGCTTCCCATGTAGGAGTTTACTCCTTAAGAATCGATTTTTATTTATAAGGCCCCCGGTATGGAAATTTTATGAGAAGTGAAATTAATAAACTCAAAAGCGTTACGTTTTTCTGCGCAACGTACCTTGCGCACTTTTCACGGAGTAAACTCCAGTCGTGCGTCGGAACTGACACACACACACTTTTTTTTTCTTTTTTGAGTTTTCTATACTTACACGTAATCAGCAATGATATAATCTTTTTCTTAAATGGATTCATAACGCACGTCTGTACAGTTTGCAGCTTGGCACTGAAAAAACACAACTGAGCCGCACCTAACCGTTTTCACGTCCGGTTGTTTGCCGTGTCATGTACCTACAAGCTCAAGCTGGCGGATGCCAAGCTTCACAGCTTGGCTCATCGCCGCAAGGTTACCTGCTTATCGGTCTTCTACAGATTATACTTCGGTGAGTGTGCTCAAGAACACCACGACCTCATTCCGCCGGCCCACTTCTACCATCGGACATCTAGATGCACTGCAGGTTACCATCCCTACCTAGTTGCTATTCCGCCAATTCGCACTAAGCGTTTCCAAATGTATTTTGTGATGCGCACAGCAAAGGTGTGGAACTCTACCTGCGTCTGTGTTTCCGAACGCATACAACCCCGATCTCTTCAAAGTGAGAGTGAACAGGTTTCTTCTGGGTAAGCTCGCTCCTTCGTCGACTTTGTTTCTATCATCTCTGACCTAGACTAGAGTCAAGAGCAAGCCTATCTAAAAAACAAAAAAAAAGCTGCTTTATATAGTGATCCATACAACACTGACGAGTGACGACCGTGCCTACACACGGCGTATTTACCGCGCCGTAGAAAAAACGTGTCTGTCAACAAGCTTCCATAGTGATCCATACAACACTGACGACCGTGCCTACACACGGCGAATAAACCGTAGTTTCTCACGGCAAGAAAAAACTGTGTGTACAAAGAGCCTGATACAATTTGAATATTTCGAACAAGTGCTAAACGCTTACCGCGCGCTTATGCGCGCATCTGTCAGCGTTATCGCTGACAAATGCGTGTACTGACATGACAGGTACTTTTCACAAAAGACCATTTCAGACACCAATCTAAATAGTCTTTACATGCTCTGACCATCTGATCTGGGCTAGACGAGGGCCAGTCTTCAGCTTTTATAAATTCGTTCTTACAACGTCTCTTTCGACGTCACGTTATAAGAGCTGAAGACTGGCCCTCGAAGAAGCAGAAGAAGATTGAATCCCTTAATTGATTGAAGATTTGAATCTCTTAGACTACAAATTATGGTCAGTTTTAGGCTGCGTACATATGTGCGATTTTTTTCGGCGCGAAAGCGCGCGCGTCGCTTACAAGCCTCCTCAGAAACTTTGGAATTTAATAGTTAGTCTCTTGTCTTAACGTGGATTTTTATTGATATAAAGTACGCGCGCACGCTCAGCGCCCGAATAGCTAATGCGTAGTACACGCATCGCAATCGCGCAGCGACCGCGCCGTACCCGCGCCGCCTCCACGCCCCCCGCTTCTGCGTTAGATGCGAGCAGTTTTTGCACAAGATTTGTGGTGCCACCCGATAGAGCGGTTGTTGACTCTGAGCGGACGCGACGCGTACGCGACTGCCCGAACGCGATCAGCACACGTCGAAATCGAGTCATATGAACGTGCTCTTAGAGGACATGGCCAAGCCATTTATTATTTTAATGTAATACGCAGATTGTGGGTATTTATTTTAATTTTTAAATAATCACAACATAAAATACACGCACATGCACACACAATATTAATATGTACCTACGTCACAACATTTAATTTGTTTGAGCTATTTTATATGTACATTTTAAACTGTAATTTATCCTTTTAATTTGTTCAAAACGGACACATGCACTTCTTTATGTGTTTATAGCGTATGGCACTCGTGGGCTGCAGCTGAAAATCAGCGTCAGGTGGTACACCTTGTGTTATCATTTGACATCATGCTCAGCTGAAGCCCTTTGGCATTATAAGCATTGTTTTCTGGTTTTTTTTTTATAGTTTTAAGATATTTTTGTTTTGTTTTTTTCTTGTAATGCCAATAAACGCATTTTCTTGCTTTCTTTATTGTGTCTCTTAAGAAATCTGTGGGGCAAGCAGTGCCTAAATTTCCCATGGAAACAGCGTAAATCCATAGATTCGTGGCCAGACATATTAAACGCCTGTATCAAAGCCCAAGGTGGCCATTACGAATAGAAGTGTTTTTATTTTTTTGCTGAGACTTCAATATTTATATGTACAATAAGTTTTATTAAGATTATATTACTTCATAAAAAATAAATGCATTTTCATTTGTAACAGATTAAGGCCGGATTGTGTAATTACTTGTCCTTGTTTTTTGGATGGGAAATCATCAAATGGCTTCTCTCCCGCTCTGGCCGGAGCGGGAGGGCGTCAGACTTTTACTGACTAAAACCCACCCGCGTTCCTTCAGTTGCCTGCTTGCCTGTGCCGGGGCCACGGGTAACTCTTTCGAACATCCGCGACCAACGCAGAGCCTAAGCCGCTGGGGCTACAAACTTGAAATTTTGGCAGTTGATCCTTGTTATGTTGTAAGTATCCAATAAGGAAGGATTTTTGGAAATTCGACCTTTAACGAGGGTGAAAGGGATTTTGTTTGTATGAATAATCATATTTTTTGATTTAATAAACTTGAAACTTGGCACGAATACGTACCTAAGTAAATTATAAAATTAGTCATTTTTTGTTTTTCTAAACTACCCCCTAAAGGGGGATGTCAAAAGTTTGTATGGCAGGATTTTAACGCGCGGTTCGATTAACTCGAAACTCGGTAAGTATTTATACTTAAAACCAAAAATAAAGAATAACGTGTATCAGGGTTTTTAGAAAATCTACCCCTAGCGGGGTATTATAGTACGAAATCTATGCGGACGACGAAGTCGCGCGGGAAGTGCTAGTCTTCGATCCATACTTACTAATATTATAAATTCGAAAATCACTCTGTCTGTCGGTCTGTATGTTGAACGGATTTCTATAAAACTTGACTAGGCGATAGATGGCATGATGGAAAAGACATTGGCTACTTTTTGTCATAAAAATAATCCCATAAGGGATGAAAATTTGTATAGGAAACCCAGCATTTCTTAAGTTAGGGATATGAAAATTAACATTTAGGTATGCTTTTGGTATGAAATAAAGAATTATGTGATTCAGCGTTTTTGAAAAATAAAAATATGATTTTTCTTCTGTAGGTACCTCTTTTTAGAGATTTTTTTTTTACTCACAGTTCGTATCTTGAGGTAACATTTTTATTTCACTAAAATCGGTCCACTCGGTCAAAAGTTATTTATCATTAGAGCGTGACCGGCATAATTTAACTAAACAAATTCCCCCACCGCGTCTGTCTGTCTGAACGCGATAAACTCAAAAACTACTAAACGGATTTGTATACGGTTTTAACCAATGGATGGAGGAGTAAGGTTTAGGAGTTTAATTCATTAAAAGATTTAGTGTAAATTGGCTAAGAATGTTGAAGATGTCGGAAAAAATCATACCAACTGGGAGCTTTACTGGTGTGCGCCGCGTTAACCAAAAGAGTTATATGAAAACAATGTATTACAGAATTATTAAGTACATTGTTCACCTGGATTAACACATAGGGTACTTTTAATCCCAGTAGTACGTTCCCGTGAGATAGTAAGTACTTATATATAAACTAGCTGTGCCCCGCGACTTCGTTCGCGAGGAAGTCGTAAGATACACAATGCACCAAAATAACAGCCACGTTTTAATAAAATTCCCTCGGCCCCCTACCCGCCGCGTTGCATTGCCCGCCCGCGCTATTTGGTCACAATTTCATGGTTTTAATTTTTTTGCGCAGGACCCTAATTATTTTTCTAAAATAAGAGTACCCTAAGTTACTCCTTATAACATCAGCTATCTGCCAGTGATAGTTGCGTCAAAATCGGTTCAGCCGTTTTCGGAGATTAGCCGGAACAAACAGACAAAAAAAAATAACAACATAACATCACGCCTTGTTTCCTTGAAGGGTTAAGCAGAAGTGGACCTATTATAGTACACCCACATTTCGCCAGATAAATAAATAAATTAAAAAAAATCCAAAAATCCTTCCTTAGAAGGATTTTTGGAAATTTCACACGCGAGCGAAGCCGCGGATAACAGCTAGTAGTATTTTATTGTAAGTTTGACGTCAAGGCGGAAATGTTGATTTCAAATTCAGATAAACACCGCGTCTGTTGCCTTACGGTTCGAGCAGCAACTGAACTGAATCGATCAATGAATTATGCAAACAGAAACAAGCCCGTCTGCGCCGGCGACGATCGCTGAATATTTAACCTTAGATCATCGATTATTTTGTGCTCTCATTCCTTGACCTTACCTTTGTATCCTCTGTTCACCTTTAAAGCAATCTCTAAACAAAATCGCATAACATAGATACATAAACTCACGCCTTCATCCTATGTGGGAAGAAGGCATATAATCGCACAACTACATAATACAGCGTGTATCAGAAAGGTGCGGTCAAATTTAAGGGTGTGGTACAGACCAATAAACTGAACAACTTTCTCCATAGCACCAACATCATAATCTAGAAAAATATTCAGCCGTCCCATACCTACATTTGTGTCGAGTAGGTATTGAAGTTTTGTATGGGACAGTTGATAATTCTTTTGCGATTACGATGTTGCTCCCATGGAGAAAATTGTTCAGTTTGATGGTGCTTCTGTACCACCATCCTGAAATTTGACCATCCTTTTCTGATTCACGCTGTATGTTGCCATTTGCCGCAACAGGTACTTACGAATTTTGCAAAAATGTCTTCAATACTAAATATGAATAATATGTTTTTTAACAGACGCTACAACAAAAAAAATATTTGACATGTTTGAATGCTTTGACCACAGAACACTAATATTCTACGGCTATGACAGGCATTTTAGAAGTTTATTTCTTCAAATAAAGTCCCCGTTTGTTTTTTTTTCCTACAAAGAAGGTACATAGGTAAGTATCAATATCACCACGTTATCTATACCACTATACTAACATTACGAAATCACGAACCCTTTTGGATTCTGACAGGTGGTTGAACTTCGTTACCATGTGCATATAGCTATAAATAGAAATACTTATAAGGATTTATATAAAGCAAAGTACTTAGTGAAAAGACCTACAAGACATTTATATAAACGTCAAAAAAAAACGGTGCAGACTTTAATACAAATAAACCCCATACCTAGTTTGTGTCAACAAACAAGAATACGTCGCGTCGTATCCGATCCATTTTTACTAAGTCCTATTATTTTACAAAGTGCACCTGGCATTGTGACTAGAATAGAAAGTTGCGAGTTGCCTTTTTATTATTATGAACTAGCTGTGCCCAGCGACTTCGTTCGCGTGGAAATCGTAAGATACACAATATACTAAAATTACAGCCACATTTTTTACCGACTTCAAAAAAAGGAGGAGGTTCTCAGTTCGTCGGATTTTTTTATTTTATGTGTACGTATATTCCCCGATTACTCGAAGACGGCTGGATCGATTTGGAAAATTCATTTTTTGTTTGAAAGGGTATACTTTTCAGTTGGTCCCAATGTCATCAGGTCAGGATCTGATTATGGGATCCTGGAGAAATCGAGGGAAATTTTCAAATATAAGGCACACCTATAGCGATCTGGGTATTTAGGAATAGTAACTTATGCATTTCCTCTCAAAAAGCATCATTTAGTGAAGTGGAACTGATGATGAAGACCACAGATGGCCAGCGGAACTTCTCAATGAGTATTACACGGGTTGCGATTCGATTACTTTCAAATGATTGCTAAGCAATTTATGCTCTTAACAATGCATATGGTGAAGTGGAGCTGATGGTAAAGTACCAGGAGAACTCCTCAACAATTAACGTCCCTGCATCGGGAAAAGCAATATTTTATAAAAGGTGATGAGCAGTTGTCATTAGGCATTTGTAACTTAGATAAATTACAAACCGAACCACCAAAAAGTGAAAAATAAAAAATTAATTCTTTGTATAAAGTGTATGCCGTAACGTAACCTGCACGTTTGGTGCCTTACGTACGTACGGTACGGGTTGATAACATTATTAACATTGTACTTCAGTAAAGGATTAATAAATGTGTGAGGGACAGAATGCAATGCATGTTCTTAATTCATGAATATACATTACATAAGCTACAATTGTTTTGTCGATAATTTTTTGGCTGACAGAATACCTACGTCGAAAAGGCTTCGCCGTGAGAAATGTGGACTGAATCTATGTATTGATGACTCGACCTCTTGCTCCATTTCGTGAGCATTAAAGTATTTGCGGCCATTTTAAATTAAATTGACAGTTTATTTTTTAGAAGTAAACGCCTGATGTATTCATTGAGTGCCTGTTTATCGAACAAACTGCCTAATTTGCTTATGTAGATAGGTATTCCTTTGCTTGGGCCATAGCTTTGGTACCTGCATTGATTATTTAAATCGCGACAGGTCGAATATTCGTGAAAGCCCCAGTTTGGCCCAGAAATAACCGAATAATAATAATGTTAAAACTTCGAGGCAATATTTTAACAAAGACGTACATACGAACGACTTTCAAGTCAACAATACCTACTACAAGAAGGCTATGCTATTATTGAGCAATGTGCTACTTCAAATTAGAAGATCACGACAACGTTTACGGCAGGCAACATACAAATTCCGTAACCGGACACGAATTATCACCAAACGCCATGTAACCATGCCAGTAAGGAGCTTTTTAAATCTCATCCATAGCTACATGTTTTTATGGTTTAACATCGTTTCATCTTCAAAATTACCTATGTTTTCAACAGATACTTATAGGTATTGTGCTCGGTGTGCATTTTTCTACATTTGATCTGATGGTGCAAAGTTTTATGTTTTAAAACAACTACAGGTAAGTAGCTGCAGGTAACTATAGGTAAGTACCTAACGAAGATGATGTATATGTACCTAATTATGCAGCTTGATAACTAAGTATATTAATGAATTACATAAATGATAAGTGAATTACAAATACGTTGCGTAAGAAATTTAGCTTTGCATTTTATCTATCTGCCGATACCTAATTAATAGTCATTCTTATCTTTGAACAGAAATCACATCACTTAGAACGTTATCAAGAAGTCCGTCTATGTACCCACAATGGATCAATCATAGCATTCATAGGCACCCTCGCTTATTTTTTCCGTCGTAACTGCTCAAAATAAAGCAATAATGATAAAGTTACAAAAGCAAAAATATAATGATATGGTTACATTATGAATAGATGCTTTTTTAACCTCTTAACCCTATAAAAGACGACGCAAGAATAAATCGTTGGCGTGCTTGCTCTTCATAAATACACGGAACGATACCGAGTTATACGATTAGGTCTATCATCAGATTCATCAGATATGTAGCTAGCTAAGTAAGTAACATTATATATTAGCTTAAAGGGTGGATAGATTATAATTACACTTCGGATAACCTGCCACGTTAACCGCCAGCACATGACATACACATGTTTCATGCTTTCGAACTAGCATGTGTTATATTGTTCGCCGATCTCTACGGACAAAAAATTATATAATGATAGACAGCTCCAGTGGAGGTCATTTAGATATTAATTTTTAACCGACGCAAAAAAAGGAGGAGGTTCTCAAGTCGACGCGTTACATTTTTTTTTTATGTATGACCACGCATAAATTTTACCCGAGTAGTCCGATTTGAACGATTCTTGTTTTATTCTTGTTTCTTATCTCGAAGTTGGTTCCATGTAAAATTTATTAACTTTGCTTGGGTGGTTTTTGAGCTAGCTTCAATAATACGTATTTTTCCCACTTAGCCTATGTGGATGATGTTCTAATTTCCTGTCACCGTGATTTACATAGCAGGTAGTGGTAGTGGTATTCGAAAGTACTAAAAAGTGAAAAACAAAAACTTTTTTTTTTCAAAAAATAAAACCGACTTCCAAAAAAATAACACTACAAAGTGAAAAATATCTCGATTTCGGAAGTCGGTGTCTTTGGTTTAGTACTTTCGTTTTTTGCCACCGACTTCCGAAATTAAAGTTATTTTTCACTTTGTAGTGTTTTTTTTTTAAATCTGCTGTTTTATTTTATAAATAAGTTTTTATTTTCCACTTTTAGTAGTGGTACTTACCCCACTCAAATTCGTATACCACTACTTGCTAAGTAAATAACAGTGACAGGAAGTTATTATAACATCATCAACTAAAAACTAAATGGAGCAAAATACGTATTATTGAAGCTAACTCAAAAACCACTCATCAGAATTTGACCAAATTTTTACGCGACCACAGGAGCATTATACTTACCCTTTCAAATAAAAACTTTGCAAAAAGGCAAACATTATAAATTATATGTCGCGCAAAGTCGTGTCAGAAGTTTGGAAGGCGTAGTTTTATCAGGTTTGGACGCTTTCGCCAACAAATTATTAAATCAACCACACGACGACACGACAGATCGTTGACGAAATCTATCTTCTGACAATCAAGGCCACACAACATACAACTCAAGTAGCGCAATTAGAAACATATTACCATTAAAATCATGTATAGCCAGAGTGTATCTCATGACAATTCCAATAAGCCCAAACACGGCTAGGATACCAAATTTTTTTACTACGGAGTTCGGGTGCCTACCTACCCGCTTCATCATCAGATCAGTTTGATGGTACCATTTTCATCAGAACCATTTATTTAAATTTGCTTCGTCATAGTCGCGTAACTATCTTAATCGAGATATCTTATCGCCACCCGTGAAATAAATTGAGGAGGTCCCGTGGCCATCTGTGGTCTTCATCAACAGTTCCACTTCACCAAATGATACTTTCTGAATGCAAATGCTTGACTTGTTGATGAAAATACCAAATCGCTATGTGTATCCCTATAATATTTGGGAGTTCCCTCAATCTCTCATGGATCCTATCATCAGAACTGGATTTTGATAAAAATGGGACCAATCTGGAAGTATACCCTTTCAAATAAAAAAAGATTTTTCCAAATCGGTTTATAAATGATGAAATACTGAGTACTGAGGTAACAAACATTAAAAAAAATAACTGAATTGAGAACGACCTCCTTTTTTTGAAGTCGGTTAAAAAGTAGACTGAATTTGATTAATAAACGATGCTCTAAATTAATGATTATTAAAAAAATACATCTTTATTAATTATGCTATTATTGTGAGTTGTGACAATTAAAAAAAAAAAACAAACCGATCCACCAATCTCGCGAGATCTCGTAAATGGCGAGATCTCGCGAGATGGATCTTTCCGATCTCGCGAGATTTTGGCGAAGCTCAGTAATTTATGGAAAATTTTCCATAAATAACTAATAAAGGAGTTCCTAGAGCAGTTTATTAACTTCTAGTTTAGCGTTAGAGCAACTTCTACTATAGAAGGCGCTTGAAAAAGTTTCAACCTATTTATTATTGTAAATGTTCTCTGCCAACATTTGTGTTAGAAGTTATATTTAATGTAGATAACTTTTACATACAGGAAAAAAACCAACCAAGTGCGTGTCGGACCACGCACAATCAAGGGTTCCGTAGTTGGGATGAGTTTATCCCAAGAACAAACATAACCTTTTAATTGAAAAACATGTTCTCTCATACATTCCAACTGCAAATGTAAGTTGGTCGACTATTACTCGTTAACTTGTAAAGCCTACTTAGTTGTGATACCGTGAATTTTTTCACATATCTATGTGAAAAAATTCTGATTATTTCCCCTCCTTTTTTATATACTTGTACATATGATTATTTTTTTTAAATATATTTTTATTATTTTAAGACTGTTTAGTTTTTAAATTATGTAAATAGTAAATAGTTAGCTATGAGTTATAAATTTATAATAATACAATATATTATATGTAAATTAATAAATTAAATAATATTCTTCAGTTCATATCCAAAACTAGCCGTTTATCTGGCGGGGGCGGGACACTAACAAAAATTAGCACTTCAAAACTTAATATTTCAGAAACGGATCCCTTAATCGAAAAATTGTTTTCACAAACCCGCAATATTTTTGAAAGACTTATCCAATAACACCCCGCACCATAGAGTAGACGAGAAAAAAAAACATCCCCACTTTTACACTTTACACTTTTTTTTGGAGTACATGAAGTACTTACCCCAAAAAAAAATTTTACCACTGTCGGCGTGATTAATATGTATATCCATGCCAAGTTATAGCTTTCTAGTACAAAGAGTCTCTGAGCTAAGCTGCGGACGGACGGACGGACAGACAGACGGACGGACATAGCGAAACTAAGAAGCTGCGCAAACGTAGACACTTTTTGTCACCGACACGGCACACCATCACAGGAAACCGTAGTTGCTGTGTCCGTAGCGGCGATCGGATCCAGTCTCCGGTTGCTACTCCTGGTCACCGGTAACCGTAGTTGCTGTCCGGTGGCGTGATTGTTGTGGTGAGATTGTTTTCGGCTCGCCCCACCCGCGCCCCTTGTGCCACCCGCTCGGTGTGCGTGGCTTCTGTCGCACACAGGATACGGACACCGATTGCAAATCGTCCGTTTGCGCAGCTCAGTACAATTGTAAGGTTTGTTAATGTTGCTTGTGTCTTCAACTGACGACTTTTAGTTTCCAGTTACCGACACCGAACACTTTTTGATCCGCAACGAGTATGTATTAAGTGGAAGCAACTGGACAAAAAAAATGTTCACGTCTGCGCAGGGAGTGGCTGATTTCATACTGGTTATATAGAAATCAAATATTGATTGGTAGCTTGTATCCGACACAAGACAAAAAGTGTCCACGTTTGCGCAGCGCCTAAGGGTTCCGTGTTGACTACGGAACCTTAATACTGGATAGAAAAACAGGTCGATACCTACCTATATGTCCAAAATTGTACTTCCGATATTGCCACAGTAAGCCCAGGTTCGCGCGATTTTTTCCCGTGGTGAGTTTTTTCGAATGCACTCTGTTGGATTCTCAATGCTCGGCTCAACCCCGAGAGTTAAAAATCCAGAGCACGATAAAATCCCGCCGCGATATTTTTACGTCCGTGCGAACGTGGGCTAAATCGCGTGTTACACCACACCCTAATTATTTTTACAAGGTTTTTATACGTACTAAGTATTTCTTACATCAATTATTATTAGGGCAACCAAGATCACGCTAAGATAGGGCTTCGCCAATTGAATGCTAATTGATGGACAAGTCCAATATTGTAAGTAGGTACCTAATGTAAATAGAATTCCCACGAATACTTTTTAGGGTTCCGTACCCAAAGGGTGCCAACGAGATCCTATTACTAAGGCTCGGCTGGCTGTCCGGCCTTCCGTCTGTCACAGGGCTGTATCTTTTGAACCGTCTTAGGCAGACACTTGAAATTTTCACAGAGTGTACTGCTATGGCCGCCATAACAACAGCAAATAATAAAAATAAAATAAAGGTAAAAATTAAAGGAACGTCGTCTGTACTAAAGTTTTTTTCAAATATTTAGTGTTAAGGGGAAGCGTTAAGGTAGCTCGCGAAATTCAATATTACTTACGATTTTTGCAATTGGCAGCTCAGTGTCTGGGTGTATCGCCCGGATGTTACCGCTGTGTGGATTGCCCGAAGGACATGGTGGAGCATACGGTGGAGGTCTGCTCGGCTTGGGTGGACCACCGCCGTGCCCTCGCGGAGGCAATCAGCGGCAGCGGTCTCTCGCGTCCGGCCCTGGTCCAGGCCATGGTACGGAGCGAGAGTGCATGGGAAGCCGTTACCTTCTTCTGCGACGCAATAATGCTCGCGAAAAAGAACGCGTGAGGGAGAGCCAATCTTTGCGCCCTCACGCCCCTAGTCGCCGCAGGAGACGCCCTGAGCGTCAGGAATCAAGAGCCGATTCCCGGCCACCGTAGGCGAGGGCTTGCGGACGGCGAGCAATGGGTAGTTCGTCATCCAGTAAGGACCAGGCCCGGGTCGAAGACGCGTTATGTTTCACGGGCGCTAACTGACTAACTGAGGGGGTCTGCTAGGGCCGATGCCTGCCAGGGTCGCGGGATGTTCGAAAGAGTTACCGTGGCCCCGGCACAGGCAACTGAAGAAATACGGGTGGGTTTTAGTCAGTAAAAGTCTCGACAGGTCCTCCCGCTCCGCCCAGAGCGGGAGAAGTCATTTGATGAATTCCCAACCAGAAAGAAGCGTCTGTGTGTATGTTGATTAAGTATGTTTCGCGACCGTAACAAATATGTATTTACAGAGGTATAATCATAAGAATCAGTATTAAATAAGTTAGTATCATCCTAAAATGTTAAGATTTCATGAAACAGTCATTCAATAGGATTACTCGATCTTAGAGAGTTGTGTTAAGGACTTTAATGATTATAATTCTGTAAATAGATATTTGTTACGGTCGCGAATCATATTTTAATCAACATCCAACCTAATACTGACCTGCAAATTGTAAAAAACGTAAGAAAATTTGAATTTCGCGGGCTACCCTAGCTCTATCGCCTCAAATATTGTACGGTGGTACGGAACCCTTCGTGTGCGAGTCCGACTCGCACTTGGCCGCTTTTTTTTTAATGATATTTAATGTGTTGATTATTATTATTATATTGATACATACAATAAACTTAATAACAATGAAATGATGTGCGTTGGTAAGCGCATGACCTCAGAACGGCTGGACCAATTTGGAAAATTTTGTTTTAAAATGTTTGTAATAGCCCAAGTCAGGTTCTAACGGAAAGAAAAATTTAAAAAGTTGCCGGGAAAATTGAAAAATTCGGGGAAACGGAAACTGCATTTTCTATGGAAATTTTCTATGAATTATTGAAATTTGGACAGTACCTACAACGTCAGTTGGGTATGCTAGTTTATAATAAAAATGAAGGTTTAGTTAAAGCCTTATTAAAAAAAAACTGATAATCTTAAATGCATGAGATGGCTATGAATTAACCTTTCAAATGAAAATGGAGAATTGTTGAGACTAGAGATTTTTCAATTAAGTTAGAATGGATTGGGGTGCTAGGAATAAAAATATAATATTATATTCAGCTCTATAATAGAGCACTTGGCATCTGAAGAAAAAACCACAAGCACTATTAAGTTTCTCAGAATATTTTCAATGTTCTTAAAAAAAGGAATGTAATAATAAAACCTGCAACTAATTCAATGTGTGCTTAAACATATGAATGACAAGAAGAAACTACACATTTAATTATTCATGCCTGAGCTACATCTTACTGTTTACACTAAACAAAATATTTGTACTTGTCATGAAACTAGGTCAATTTAGATGAAGACTGTTGTACACTATGTGCAGTACATATTACTAGATACCTATCACACTTTTAGTAATAAATATAACGCAAGTCAATATTCTATACTACTACACAGGCAGATTTATAAAAGAAAGTGTTCTAAAATGTGATGATAGGCTTTATTAAAAAAAAAACTACATACAAATCATCTTGATCAAAGACTATGTATGTATTTTTTTCATATCTTGTGTTCATTTGTAAAGAACAGAAGTGATATTATCACTTCTGTTAGCTGAAATGAACCTTTATCTCAAAAAAGCAGTATGTTTTAACAATTAAGAATAAATAAACCAATGCATGTGGGTGAAACTTGCCCTTAAAGCAATGAACATAACGCAATGTGATAACCCAGCGTCTTCAGAGAACTAGGTGAGGTCAGTAATTTTATCTACGTAGTGGTTAGAAAAATAATAATATCAGATATTACTTTACATTAAACTTCCATTCATCACTGATAAATACATTTTTTTTCAACATTTAAAAAGATAAAGCCTTGCATAATATTATCACCAAGGCATTTACTTCTGACATTCATCTTTACATTTTCTTTCATAAGTCTAATATCACATAAAAATAAATCTCAGTAAATTAATTAAATTGAATGAAAGCATTGAAAGTTATTTAATCTATTTCAAATTACTACTTAACATTGTTTCTACATTCATATTTGTATTTAATGCCAGTAAAACATAATGAGCTATGCAAGCAATAAGTATAATTTATTCTAGAACAATAGCATCAATAGGCAGAGATGTGTTGAATAAAAAAAAATACAAATTAACACAACACACCAGAAACATTAATAAATAATATGTAATGGAGGTCATTATAGGTCACAAAGAATGTATTGTTGAGAATAATGTAATTAATACATATTATTAATGATTTAAAAGCTGAATATTATAGCATATCAAAATCATGTTCCTATTACTAATATCCAAGTGTCTAGAAACATTAATTTATTTGCTTTTCCACTATGAATCAACTGTTATCAAGATATTATGAATGGCAATATTAATAGTGCAAGACAGTGGACTTACAGTACAAACTAAAATATAATTTGTATGAAGTAACTTAATGAGAAGTTGTGTAATAATTTACATTTCAAATAATGTGCACCAAGGTCTCGCATACTTACTATAATAACTACGGCCAAAACCAATGGCATAGATTTATTGAAAATTAAATGCACACAATAATTATATGAAATTACAGTAGTACGCATGACATGAAAATGCATACCGTTTTTCTAAAAATGAATGGATCACATGATTTATCGAATAAAGTCACATGACCAAAATGCACACTTAATAAAAGTAAGCAATTATTTTAACATGGAAAACCGATAGTAGTTCTAAAAACCGTTCTCAATGTTACATAACTGAGGGCATGACCATTTAATACTTACCATTGTTACCATTACCACTGCCACTCTTGTCGCTCACGGTATTGTTCGCTGGACATTTTTTCACTTTTTGAGGAGCATTTTTCGTGGGGTTATCATTCACTTCACTACCGAGAGCCATCACAACACGAGGAATCAATCCGGTTCAGATTGACCGCAACGAACACGGCTCCACTCAGCTGAAAGAACACATGCGGTAGACTTAAGGTTCAATTTGGACTAACAAGATTTCGAAATTCAGTATGACCCGTCATAAATGGAAAGTACACAGTCCTTATCAAACCTTGTGGTAATGTTGTGCCTACACAATATTACAGGTTTATAGTACAGTCGTACTAGAGGAAAAAAGGTATTTCCATTATGAGTGTGACTAGAATGGATAATTCATTGCTGTCTAGGTTGAAAATTTTTTTGACGTTTCGTTGATTATGCAGCAAGCTATATTGAATCGTTAGTTTGTACGTATTCATTTTCAGCAAAAGAGACATCTAGCGAAAAGCAATTCTACTTTTAAATCAATGACGTCTATTTGATGATATTTCCGTAGCGTTCAAAATTAAAAACTCACCATGGAATTAGTAGGTACTCTAAGTACAGTACAAATTCGCCTAGTTATATCGCGATTCACACAATCAAAGTCTGTGTGAACCTACAACTAAAGGGACCAAGCAAACCAAGGACCAAGGAAACTAAGATCACGGATTGAAGTGATGCCAGCTTGATCATCTAAAGTCCCTAGGAATGGTTTTATCACCGCCGTAGCATCCGTTTGCAACCTGTTACCCTAGGTGACACAGACACAATTTTAATACACCAATCACAAAGTGCATTTTTCCGCTATCGATTTTTCATTCTCAACACGGATCCTGCGATAGTCACTGCTCTTTCAGCGATTTTTGTGGTTCTTAGAATCTTGACAGGTCGAAATATTGATTTACCGTAGGAAATAGGTTTCGTGTGCGGTTTGTCGTTTGGCCACATATCTTGGGTACAGTGGCGGACTATCAGGACTATGCTTGTCAGGGGCCCGGGATGGCTAAACAAAATGCGGCCTCCCCGGTATTTTCAGTTTATGTAAGCGGAAGGCGGAATCCGTTCCTACATCCATTTTGAGAGGCAGACATGATAGATTTAGTGTCTATATGTTTGTTAATTTTGGCTGTCACAATGAATGTAAGAACTTTATAGACCGTCGGTAAACACGTGATCGGCCTATAATTTTTGGGTTCCGCGGTAATTCCTGTCGTTAGGAACTGGGGTAGCAAACCAGACTCCAAAGCAGTCTGGTACTGAGCTGCCAAACGAGCGTGCGACCCTATAAGCCAGAAGTTGTGCAGCCCGTCCGGCCCTGGAGACTTCCAATTAGGCAATGGACGGACTGCACGAGCACATCTTGGGGGCAGATGGTAATAGCCCCCATTTCTGGTATTGAATCGCAGGCTCGCTCGACTTCCCGAGCCCAGTCACCTTCGGTGTGCTTAACAGGCACCGACCAGATACTGCGCCAGAAAGAGCACATGGTATCATCAACTGGCAGGCACGTGTCAGTCACACCTTGGTTCGGTCGCTCGCAAGCTCTATAAACCCACCTTTCATCGCTCTGGACGGTGCAATTCTGAGTGTATCGCTCTACTCGCCTCTATTACCTACGAATACGATTCGCACATGCATACACTTTCACAGAAATTCGATGCGTTCTGTGACACGGGACATATAGTCCTGAGGGCTGATATCGGTCCCTGAGAACGCCCGCCTCACAAAGCTCCCTGAAGCAGATTAGTTTGCCGATGAGCGATCTGGCCCCACCAATATGGCGCTCAATTCCGCACTGCCAAGCTGGTACGGCTGGTTTCGGTCGTGTAGCTCTAGAGTCATTAGCAAATTTAACGTGAGCTACAGGACATGCCGCTACAGCTGCGCAGTACAGAATTGATTGAGTATCAGAGAGATCTTCGCTGTCATCAAAATAGTTTGACAACTGCTAATCCAAAACCGCCACCAGCGCCCTATTTTTGTTATGCATGGGCAAACGAGGTAAGCGTGGTCTAAGTTCGGGCGACATAACCTCATATTCTCGAATCGCACTCTCCAAAGCACTCCTTTTTTTTTGGATGGGAAATCATCAAATGACTTCTCTCGCTCTGGGCGGAGCGGGAGGGCGTGTCAGACTTTTACTGACTAAAACCCACCCGTGTTCCTTCAGTTGCCTGTGCCGGGGCCACGGTAACTGTTTCGAACATCCCGCAACCGTAGCTCGTCCAAAGCACTCCTCAATTGCTCATTGCACTGGGTACTTACGTTTGTAGCCCTGTCATCACTTCCCTCGTTAGCTTGACTTGTGTTGCACTGTGGTGTAATAACAGTCTGCGGCGAGGAACCGATGACATGGCTACTCTGTGTTTCACTTCGCAGGCGATCCCAACATATGATTACGCTGGATGACTCACACGTGATCCAATAGTCGTTGTGCCGAAACGTTGACAGCTGGCTCAAGCATCTGAAAAAGAGAGAGCATCCGAACACGGTACGCAGTCAGATTGTTTTCCCCCTCTGTAGCCCCATAGTATGAGCGCATGACGTTCTCGTTGATGGATCTTATCCATCTCATGCACTGTACACTTGCGCCGGGAGCGAGAGGCCGGTAGGCCTCGAGGTCCTAAGCCGTCCGGCGGCTGGCGTCCTCCACGTCGATGAGCTGGTGGTGGCGTCGTGGGCGGGTAGAAATACTCGTCGCTCGAGCTCGACGCAACTACCGCGGCCGGTGTCGTTACAGCGCTCACAGTGGGGCTGGGTACTGGCGGCGGCGAGGCGGAGCTGAGCGAAGAGTCCGGAGGTGGTGGTCGTGCTCTACTGATTATTGTCTTTATTATGTAAGTTGCAAGGCGAGCTCGAAAATGTTTGCCCACCAGCTTGTGTAGATTGCGTTTTCTTTTGACTGTTCATACAAAAATAAAAGTTAGAAGTTCTAAGTATTTTATCGACTTATGTATCCAGAAAACAGTTGAAAATTTTGGCACCCTGCATATACAGGGTATCCGGTTTCGGAATAACAAAACTTAAAGGGGAGGTACAGACCATCAAACTGAATAACTTTTTCCCGGGGACCAACATCGTAATCATGAAAAAGAAATCAGTCGTCCCATATAAAACTTCAATACCTACTCGACCAAATGTATGGGACGACTGATAATTTTTTCTCGATTATTACGATGTTGGTTCCCGGGAAAAAGTTGTTCAGTTTGATGGTCAATACCTCTCCTTTAAGTTTTGTTATTCCGAAACCGGACACTGTATATTTTGCATATATAAGGGGCCACCAACTGCTTCGGACTGAACATGTTATGGCCAATTTTGGGTTTTGAGTATTCTCAAGATTTGGGGGGCCCCAGGGCTTGGGGCCTGGGGCGGACCGTCTCTCTCTCAGTCCGCCTGCGCTTGAGTGTGACAAGTTGACACTGTCTTGTTTTCGACTGTGCATGAGCTTTAAAACCAAAAATCATAATAGACGGCAAATGTGTCAAAATCACGTCAAAACAATGGTCCAAAAGTAGTAGCTACAAAACATAATTTCATACTTTTCTGCGACGGTTTCGAATACTGGCAACCTCGTGAAGAAAATGTCAAACAAAGAAACGGCCAAACGTAACCAAAATATTTTATTGAAAAAAAGAATTTTGTAAGGGAAATAAACTATTTTCTTAGGTGTTTACCACAGTTTTTATACTGGCGTCGGAAAATTATTCTAAGGTTGTATTACTGGGCTGTTTTAAAACAATCAGTAATTTGTATTGGTTATCATTATTGTTTTCGAGTAAGAAAGCAACAGACCCGCCTGTTAAGAATAGTTATTTTAAACCGAAATCATTCAGCAAAATTCGACTTGAAGCATTCATGTGGCTGAAATTAATTGTACTAAACGTTGTGGATGTATTTTAATTTCAGAAAATGCTAGACGGGTGGTACTGCCGCTCCATAGCAAACATGCAAGCAAGCGAAGCCAGTGTGAGCAATAACGCTCCATCGGAACCACCGCAGGCGCGTGGCTCTCACAAGGAATATTCTAGTGACAGCAGCAGTGAGCCTGAACCAGAACCCAATTACAGGGTTCAGTACATGGCACTTAAAAAGAAACTCAAGTATCTCATTTATGTAAGCTCAATGATTTATTATGTACTACTATTAGGCTTATATAATGCGAGTCGGACTCGCACACGAAGGGTTCCGTACCATAATAATAGGCTCCACTGTATATTAACACCCGTGCGTCTGAGTGTGTAGATGTCCTTGTGTAAATCACTTTTGCAAAATTTCACATTGCACAAATGCCTAGTTTTTGAGAAAAAAATCCTAGTTTCATAAAATTCAACTAAATAGAATAAAATGTCTTTCAACTTTATTATTTTTGTGTTCTTTTTTATGTTAACCTATTAACGTAAAACATACACACTAAAAAGGGTATATTGTACCCAAAAAAAAAAGCTACTATATAAAAGCAACGGGTGTTAATGTACATTGGTTTCCAATTATATATTATTAAACAAAGAAAATTTATTCAACTTAAAGGGCTTTGCTGGAAATGTTCGGGTAACTTTCGCCTTTTTAATAGTAGCTGCACACGAATCAGACATTGCTAGATGAATAGTGTACATTCATACGAATAATAGTTAATATGACAGCTCAGCTCTAAACTACATCCACTCAAGAGATAAACATCCATTTACACTGCATATTAACCAGATCATGCTAGGTGTATTTTTATCACCAAAACTAAAAAAAATTGAGTGCTGTTTATGGTCTTATTTATTTTGATATGAAACCCTGTTTGGATCCAAGTTTAGTCAAGTCACCCTTTAGTGACGTCGTCACATGAGTCGAATCTTATGACGTCGGCATTCATGGCAAAATACGTAAAGTATCACTTCTAGACGAAAAAATGTGAAAGGTAAGTCAGTATTCTACGTTAAGTTTGTGAGAATCAATTACATACCCCCGCCCCCAAAAGTCATTTATTTTAAAACCTTTGGACAAAAAGTAATTTTGTTTACATGAAAGATCGATAGTTTCGTTTCGTGATCGTTTGGATGAAGATGTATCTTTTGAATAACTGTATTGCCGCCTCATTTCTGGCGCCTTCGCCCGTGGATATGTGCTATCTATAACCTAGTCAATTAACGCTACGTGAGCTTCCAACGCAAACAACATTTCTTAGAAGAAGCTCCTTTGTTTTTAATGGAAATGAATAAGACAAATTGGACGATTCAATTGTTTTTGCACTGGGAACTGGGAAGATATCAGCTTAAACAAGCAAGAAGCTACCAGTGGCGTGCACTCCATACATGCAAATAAGCTCTGCATACCCTGTAGTCCTACACATACATGCCCCTCTAAATGATAAATAACTATAATTCAAAAAAATCATTGTAATTTAGCTTACGCGCCATCTATTACTTTTTTTGGAACTAACTCGTTGGAGCGGCGAACATCCACCGCCGCGCGCACCGCGCAGTCAGCGCTCCCGTGGGCAAAAGCATTACTACGCCTTGCTTATTCTTCATACAACGCATCTCGTGTAGTACACAGCAAAAGTGTGACTGTGTGCGTGAAAATGTGTGTGCGTGTTGGAGTTTTAGAAGCATAGCTTACATTGCAACCCGTCCAAATTGAGAAGCCGTAAAAGCATCGCTTAGTTGTTCATTGCAGAGGGTCGACTTTTTTTAGTCGGATTGACCAAATGACCGACTACCAACTAATTCATTCTTTCGTATTAGTTCGTAATGTAATAAATTGCAAAGTTTTTTCGCCATATTGTTTTTCTTGGCGCAACTGTCGAGTAATTATTTAGCAAGTTTATTGTAAAATATGGAAAATTATACATGTGAGACCTGTGCTGGCGAAATGTGTTTATATAAATTAAAATCCGCCGCGTTTTCGTCGTTATCTTTTGAGGAAAAAGTTAGATTGATTGCAAAGGGAAGGTGTGTACCCGGGTTGGATTTAACTCAAAGAAAAGGTAATACTACTCGTTATTTTCATAAAAAGTTTTATGATAACTATTACTGGCTAACTGGTTGTGTACACACAAACACATTGTATTGTTTCCCTTGCATTTTGTTTACTAATCAAAATAAAAAGAATGTTTGGACTTAGAGCGGGTACTCAGATTTAAATAATTTTCACAAAGCGGCTGCTAAGCATGATTCTTCTGAAAAACATCTAGAATCCTGCTTAAAGTTCCAAACTTTTAGTAAAGGAAGAATAGAGACTAGTTTGAATAGCCAGTTAAAGTTAGATATTGAAAGGTACAACGCGAAAGTTGAAAGAAATAGAAACATTTTCAAACGGTTGATTGATGTAGTTTGTTTCTTAGGTAAACAAGAATTAGCATTCAGTGTTCATGACGAATCCAGCTTGTCGTTTAATAAAGGCAATTTTCTGGAACTTGTAGATTTGTTGGCTAAATAAATATGATGGGAATTTGGGAACCCACATAGGGTAGGTACAACAAGCTGAAACTGGTAAGTTTTTTTTTCTTGTGCATACCCTGTCTGAAATCTCTGTGCACGCCACTGGAAGCTACTATGGGGAACATAATTAAAGAAACTGAGTCTTTTGTGATTGAGGTTTGCTGTGTGCTTGATTTAAATAATCTGAATAGATTTAATATTTCGGCCACAAACGTATGGCTGCTCAGAAGTCGAATACAATCTCGTCACTGGCAAGATGTATTATGTATATGTTTTAATAAAGGCTTACGCACTTTAGGCTGTTGTGCCAATGTAATGTCGATTATTTGGTATTTAGGTTGGAGTAGGCATCAACCAGATTTTAGCCCCCCCCCCCCCCAGCCAGGGCCGCGGGATGTTCGAAAGTGTTACCGTGGCCCAACTGAAGGAACACGGGTGGGTTTTAGTCAGTAAAAGTCTGACACGCCCTCCCGCTCCGCCCAGGGCGGGAGAAGTCATTTGATGGTTTCCCACCCAAAAATAAGCCCCCCCAGTCCTTTATCTTGACTCAATAATAATTCGTCACGACATCGAGAACGAAAGACACGATGAAAATGGCGAATATGAAACATAATGTTTAGTTTTTAAGTTTTAATATAATGTATTATTTTGTGTCTACCCGCTTTCCGGATGTTGATGGCCACACACCGAATTGCTTAGACCTTCTGCTGACAACGGATCCGGACAGGCACTCTGTATCGGTCTGGGCTCCGCTCGGATCGTCCGTCCTCTGTCTGGTGAAATCCGTGTCTTCCTGGTCTCCACATTTAAGCCCTAGAAGCACGAGGTGAGTATGGAAGTACAGGGCAGCAGACTGGGATGAGATGCGGCATTTCTTTGCATCTTACCCATGGCGGCGAACTTGCATCTTTTTGCGCAACCCTCCTGACTTGTGCTGACACCATTGTTGACACGATATGTCAGGGAATGGAATATTTTATTCATTATTATTATTATTTTTTTTTTGATTTGATATTTCTCGGGACCCCAGGGTCCCGGACCTTTAGAAGGCATATGAGGGGCCGAAGCCAACTCGCAGAGGCCCGTTAGACGCTTTCAATGGAAATGAGGCACTAACCGACGATTATCCCTGTGCGTACTATGCAAGTGCACCCAAGGACAACCCCCGGATGGTGTAGGACTATTGCAGAATATGGAGAAAAAAAAATATTGGGCTATGGGTTTGGATGGCTAAAGTGGACTGGTTATCTAAAACTATGGAAGGACTATGGCCCCTGCCTGACCAATGTTTGATAAATACAATACACGGATAAAATGGCAGGGGGTGACTTGCACACTCAACAATGGGCCCCCGGAAACGGTCGCTAGCACATAGTGTCGTAGCGACAAGGGGGCAACATGTCTTGAGGTGCTTAAGAGGAGTGGAGAGGTATTCCACGGCTATCAGGACAATCCCGGAAGTACGGTCAAGATCCCTACCAGCATCTTACTGGACTACTTCCTTCCTCCGAGCACGTTTGCTCTTGCGAATCTCTACTCAAGCCAGCCAATAAAGGCAAGAATGAGGTGGGAGGTCAGTTCTCGTCAGTGTTCACTCCAGCCGGCCAATAAAGGCAAGCCAGAGATGAGGAACATGACTTCTCCCGGGAGATAGGGTACGTGGGGTCGCTACTGCCCAGCAGCTCGCCACATGCTGCCCTGCGGGTTTCTGTATCTCTCTTGGTCTGGCTCCTCACCCTAGACCTGTTCCGGCAAAGTAACCTCTACCGGCACAGACCTAGAGTTCGAAGCGCGCAAGCCCCACCACGACGTCAACGTAGAGATACGGCGATGGGGTTATTATTTTTATTATTATTATTATTATTTTTTTTTTTTTGGTCCATTATCTGACGTCCCACTTGTCTGCGAGGCTCAGCCCTGGTATAACGCGTCTTGTGCGCAAGCCAATTTGCGCAAAGAGCTGGCATACCAGGCCTGGGCTTCGGCCCTCAGTGTCAGGTGCGACAGTCAAGGTGCTCGCGCAATAAAAAAAAGCGTACAATTCTGCCGCCAAGGATTGCAAACGGGAGTTACGGAAGGCACGTTTTTACCGTGTTGGACGAACTGGGGTCAAGTTGGCGTCCTACCCTTCGGGTAGCAAGGATTTCTGGGCCCTGTCCAAATCGGTCGAGACGAACTTCTGCCGTCCTTCGCTGCCTCCTATGCTGAAGTCTGATGGAACGCAGGCTCATACCGCGCAAAAGAAGGCATACCTATTTGCCTCCATCTTTGCCGAAAATTCACGCCTTGATACGGCATTTAGCATATCACCTAATATACCTCACTGTGGCTCCGCAATGCCGGAGATCTCTGTTCATCTGAAAGAGGTCCGTAAGGCTCTTTGCAGTCTGGACGTGAATAACTGACTTACTGCAGGGTACCATCCGCCTTGGTTGATATCCCGAGCAGTCGTACTACGCGCTTCTCCACCGCATTTATTATGCGCACAGCCAAAATGTGGAACTCTCAGCCAGCGTCTGTGTTCGCTTCCACATAATAACCCGTCTGCCTTCAAAGCAAGAGTGAACAGGCATCTTCTGGGTATGCTCGTTCCATCATAAACCTCATCCACCGCTTTCCATCAGGCGTGATCGAGGTCAAGAGCAGGCCCACTCAGCAATAAAAAAAATGTGAATTGAGTAAACGGTTTAAATAGAGTGATTATTTATTATTTTTCATGCCATAATTTAGAATACCAGGAACTGTCTAGAGAAGATACTACGTATTTTGACAATAATGACTCAAGGTCACTAAGTGTGAATTGACGTAACTAAACTTGGGTCCAAACAGGATTTCATATCAAAATAAATAAGATAAAACCGTATACATTACTCATATCTTCAGTTTTGGTGATAAAAATACACCATGGTCTGGTTATTGTGTTGTTACCTTTAAATTGAATGGAGGAATGTACCTAACGGGTTTATTAGGAGGTGCCCTACGCGCGCACACTTAAGTATACATATTATACCTACTCATTTACCTTCCACATTTTTTCGTGATATTTCACGTATTTTGCCATCAATGACTTGACGTCACTAAGTGTGACTTGACGTCACTAAGGGTGACTTGACGTCTTTAAGGGGCGACTTGTCTAACTTGGGTCCAAACAGGATTTCATATAAAAATAAACAAGATAAGACTAAACAGCACTCATATTTTTAATTACAAACAGACACTTCAATTTTATTTATTTGTATAGATTTGGTAATAAGAAATTGTTAACATTAATAGTAGCGTTATCTATCACTGAACGGATGTAGGTTGGAGCTGAGCTGCCATATTAACTATTGTTTATATGAAAGTATCTAATCTATCTATCTAAAAAGGTCTGGTTAATGTGGAGCTACTTTTAAAGAGGATACCAATCTGAGGCATTGGCTTTTTAACAATCGCTTATTTAATTTCATAATAATACTGTGAATTACAAAGTTATTTTTTGCAGTAGCAGAAAATGGTTTGGCCACACCTTTGCTTATGAGTACCTTACATACTTGTTAATAACTTGTGGCGGCATATCTACATCGCCACATTGGAACGCGTCACACTGACGTCACATTAAATCCTGCATCGCTCAATCAGAGTTTACCGCGCGATTAGCATATATACAACATCCCAACATCTACCGTCGGGCAGTAGCCCACCTGACATTACACCCGTCTGGTCGGAGGATCCTCCCTTTTCTATGGAAGATGAGTGAACTTGACACCTTGTTCCTGTGTACTAACTTCTAAAGAAGAATTTAATGGGTTAAGATGTTTTAGATTTTAATAAATTGACACTAAACTACAATATTATTGTATTTTATATATACTTAACATGTAATGATTTACCACCAGTATTGTGTGTTTTCTATTGTATTATTGTTGTCTTTTCAGGAAAATGAATGCTTTCAAGATGCCCTGAGATGTAGTCAAAAAAGATTGTTGAAGGTATCAAGAGACCGCAGTTTCCTGCTTGACCGACTGTTGCAGTATGAGAAACCAGAAAGTACCACATCAGAAAGTGAAGACACAGAATCTTCTGATGATCCTGAATACTATCGAATGGATGTTAAAAGGTACAATAAATAAATAGTAGTACATCTTTCTTATAATATTATAGACTAGCTGTTGCCCGCGTGAATGTTAATACTTCCCATTTTAATTGTTGTTCATAAGGGTTTTATTTTTTTGCGCGGAACCCTAATTCTGTTTCTAAAATAAAAGTACCCTTAGTTACTCCTTATAACGTCGGCTATCTGCCAGCGAAAATCCCGTCCAAATCGGTCCAGTCGTTTCAGAGCACGGAACAGAAAAATCAGTGGAAGTAGTAAGTAGGCGTGGCACTGTCGCCGCTAGTAAGTACTGCATTACGCACTTGCTGTTCAAGCGCTCTCATTCGCAAACTAGACTGCGTCAACATACAATTTACGTAAAAAAATATTAAAATGCCTTATTGTGCCATATTGGACTGTAAAAACCATAGTCGGACTAAAAATCTAACTCATGGAGGTGGATCATACCACCGGTAAGTATTATTTTCGGATTTATTTTAATAAAATTAAAAAATAAAATTTAGTCAAACATTGCACAAGATATACAAACAAAAATTGTCCTTACATGACAACAAAGTTGATTTTCTTTTCCCGGTTATTAGCCTTTCTGGAATATTCGCTTGTCTACCTAGACTTTTGACGCTATCCAAATAGTGCGTGACTTTATCGATAAAATCAATCGACATGTAATACATTACCTATTTAAAATAAAAATATTTAAATATGTATGTAAGTAATATAATGCAGATAATTATTAAATTAATAAAAAAAAAATGTAGGATGATATTCGTGATGTAATTTTAAATACATCTAGCTAAAGAGTTAGGTACAACATAGGGCGTTTGAATTATACCTTAATATTTTTATGTTTAGCAGTGGACGATGACGATGATTTCAGCTGAGATGATAATAGTTAGATTTTATTTGGTAAGTACTTGTTTGCCCTACCCTGTGATTTATTTTTGAGGCGGAGACGCGCGGGGGGGGGGGGGCAAAGGGGGGGGGGGGTTAATTTTTGTATCCAAAATATGAAAAATTATATTACCAACATGTTGACTTTTAGGGGTTTGTGTATTTAGTAAAGGGGTCGAAATTTTCATTATTTTTGCGATAGGACGCACCGTTTTCGAGATATCAGTAAAAGAAAAGAAAAAAAAAGACACAGTACTGTTTTTACAACAGAAGTCGAGGTGTTGGTGTGAATTTTAGTTCATGCCAACTAATTTTATTCCACACCTTTTTAATCGCGATTAAAAATAGTCAGATTTAGTTACAAAATCTAAATTTTAGGTGAAAAACGTCAAATTCAGAATAGCAAAATTACCATTTTCACTAAATTAACATCATCTTAGTGCTGTCAAACTAAAATATAGTTAAGTTGTGTCACTTTAGTCAATTTCAGAGTGCCAAATCATCGTTTGACAGGTACAAACTAAATTTTGGTGATTTTTAGTCAAGTTTAGACGCATTTGTGACAAGAGAATCGGCACCTGTGTAGAAAGTTAACCTTTACGAAAATATAATTTTTATTATTGAGTATATCTGCGGCATAATTAAAGTAAATAATTGTTATAAGACTTACGCAAAAGTACCAACTTTTTAATCCTTCATTCACACCTAGTTTATTTTTGGCAGCCCTAGTAGCGTGTTTTGATTTGCACCCGGTAGGCGGGTGCTGAGCATGGTCACATGTCATCTATAGCTGACACGACTCAGGAGCCGAGTTGTGGGCACACGAACGAATTATCGTTCGACCCGGGAGCCGGGTGCTGGGCACTTAAAATGTTAATTAATGGTTTAAAATGAACAGCGGTTTGTGTACCAAATAAATAAATGTACTCCCAACAAGTCTTATTTATGCTAATTGAACAAAATATCGGGTATCTATCGATATCGAAAAAGAATTTTAATGTGCTACGTGGTGCGGCCTTGGCCGAGTAGCAGCAGAATTCGACCGATCACGCAAATGTCAACCGTATGTCTAACGCAATAATTAAGAGGGTTGTCACATTTTACATCGCTCTCGCTCACACGGGACCAAATTTTTAATAATGTTAAATGAAAAGATGCATTTTTGAAAAATGTATTCAATGGGCGGTCTACAAAATAATATTAATTTAATAGGTAATTATTAAAAACACATTTTTATTGCGGCATTTATTTACATCATCTCAAAAACAGATCATAATACTTAATTACATATGTTTATTAGATAACACAATAGAAATGTGTTTTTTGATAACTACCTATTAAATTAATATTATTTTGTAGACCGCCCATTGATTACATTTTTCATAAAAGCATTTTTTCATTTAACATTCTTAAAAATTTGGTTCTGTGTGAGCGAGAGAGGTGCAAAATGTGACAACGCTCTTAAGTTGATAATTGCGACCCCTGAGAATAGCGCCATCTATGGTCAAGTAGCGGAATTGACTCGTCAATCGAATCTAGTGTGACTATAGACCGTAAATACGTTTTGCCGCTAAAGCAAAATAAATCTTATTTGTAGAACGTCAGGGTTTATTTCCAAATCTGTGATGTAGGTTAATAATGACTAAACTTAAAACTACAAATCAAACGAATTGTTTCTTTGTAGTGCAATATATGATTATCGGTTTATTTGTGTGAGTTTGGCGACAGCGGTTCCTATAGTAATTTTGGTGCATTGCACTTCCACCTGTTTTTTCTGTTCCGTGTTTCAGAGATTAGCCGGAATAAACAGACAGACAGACAAAAATTTTAAAAATTGCTGTCATATGCGTTTAGTAAAAAGCTGATAATTGGACATTATAAACCGACACTTAAATTTTATTTATTTGTATAGATAAGCTCCATCAGGTTAAGCTACGCTTGCCGGGGTTGGTTCGTGGATGGGTGACCATTTTTACATACCGAGACTCCTCCGTGCCTCGGAAAGCACGTTAAGCCGTTGGTCCCGGCTGTCATTCGTGGATCTTTGACAGTCGTTACGGGTCGTCAGAAGCCCGAAAGTCTGACAACCAGTCTTACCAAGAGGTATCGTATTGCCCAGGTACTGGGTTGTGGAGGTCAGATAGGCAGTCGCTCCATGTAAAATACTGGTATTCAGCTGCATCCGGTTAGACTGGAAGCCGACCCCAACATAGTTGGGAAAAGGCTAGGCAGATGATGATAGATATTGATCTTGTGAATTAATGAAAAATACTGAGGTATGCTAGTGTTATACTTTCATCCATTTGAATAGAAAATGGCCCCTGGAATAATAAAGAATTTATGATACCAATTTAAGGAAGAGAGAAAATAAGTTTATTTTAGATAAAAATCAAAGAAAAGACTTATCAAAAAATAAAAAATCCCGACGGCTGCACCAAATAGGCCCAGTTTAGCAAAATGCCAGACTCATATTATTTTGTCCGACCTATTCAGTGCATCTAACATGTTTCAATGCTGGTTCGCACAGTGATAGGTTAGTAGAAAATGCGTACGGGATCTGCAAGTCTTGCTTCCTTATAAATTTTAATTCAGTATATGTGGGTTTAATTTTTTTTTTATTTGTATGTGCAGGAAGAAAATGGAAGCCAATGCTGCCAACCAGAATATGTCAACAAGCTCTTCAGTCAAGGGTTCAAGTGCAATAAAGAGAAAAAGGGCTACTGTTCCAAAGAAGCCACCCAATGCTAGTCATCTGGTAAGTGCAGTGTCAAAATTTAACATGTAGTTAATGGTAAAAAATTGTTGCATGATGTACAGTTAGCAAAAAGTAGGTTAACATTATACATAGATTTATATATAACAACTAGTACAGAATACCAATATGATAAAAAACTAATGTTTTTTTCTTCCAGCACCAGTCCAGTGGTTCAATGCTGTCCAAAGTTTCACCAGCACTGGGTTTCGGTCTGTCTGCTGGTGATGGCCACATGACTCCCGAGGAAGTGGAGCGCCACCTACAGTCTCGGCAGTCGTACATGGAGCTGTTACCGGAGCGTGCACCGCCTACGGTGCCAACTGAAATGTTTAGCAATGATCCATCACTTGACAGGTAATTCTCAAGATTTAACCCATTACATTACACAAAAAGATATTGGTATATAATAGTATCCACCAACTTGCACTTGGCTTGCATGGTGGATTACAACCCACTCCCTCTCAGGACGAAGCCTGTGGTATATTATAAGCCGATTATGCCATATATAGTAAAGGCCGTAAATACGAGCATGGCACATCAAGTTATACAAAAAGTTCGACTTTGTTGTTCTCTTCTCATCTTTCCAAAGCTAGATAATATTAGGTCTTTAACTATGAAATAGGAGATTTGTATGAAAATTTTAAAATATAAAAATTTTGTTAATTTTTTTATTTCAGCTAATCAAAGTACTGGCCCAAATTATCTATACAATTTTGCCATTTTGATGGTAGTTTGTTTATCCCTTTACTGTAGAAGTCTGCCGGACGGAAGGCGATGAAGTCAGCGAAAGCGTTTTGTACTGCCTCTCCGGTGTTGATTTTTTTCCCACTTACTTAAAAAATTGTCTAAATTTTGAAAAAAGTAAAAATCTGTTGGGGCAAGGTCCGATGAGTACGGTGGGTGACGGAGAGCTTCCAGCTGTAGCTTGTAGCTTTGCGATGGTCTGTCGAGAAGTGTGAGCTCGCCTTTGTCGTGGAGAAGCAATAGGGAAGAGCGATTGACCAGTTGTTGAATTGCGAGCTTCTTCATTATTGTTTGCAATTCTTGGCAATAGACATCTGCCGTCACTGTTGTGCCATTCGGTAAGAAGCTGTGATGTACAAGTCCCGGCACTAGTCCACCAAACAGTCACCATCATCTTCCTATGAGTAATCTTTTTTTAGCTCACTGATTAGGTGCTATACCCGGGTCCACCCACTAAGACGAAAGCTTACGGTTGTCGTACAATTTTCATCGCAGGTAATAAATTCGATTTAGAATTCCCTCGTATCTATGTAAAAAAGTGTAATTCCTCCCCAGTGGGGACCGGCCGGGAATAAACCCTTTTTTTTTTCCCACTCGTGCCCAGTGGGGACGACGGGGCGGGGAGGACCGGGAATAAACCCCAAAAACTACCACAATATCACAAAAAACTACACATACATAAACTCACGCCTTCTTCCCATGGGGGTAGGCAGAAACTACAGAACGCCACCTGCTACGATCCTTACACTCCTTTTGCCTCGTTTACATTCATACATCAGTAGCTCTACCATGAGTTTACACAGTCAAAACACGCTAGCGTCTCCGTAAATGATATCTATGAAATATTGTACAGCGCCCCTAGCGGTCACAAAAAGAATTAAAGTTCGTACCATGAGCACTATAGATTTCGATAGGTAAGACACCTAACGTAATCTATTCGACAGTCACTGACGTTTTTCAGCTGTCACCATACAAAACGGCACCATGAGTCACTAATTCGACAGACGCTATCGAAAAATACGCTTGCGATAGTAGTTACGTAGCTCACTAGCGTTTTGAGGTGTGAAACATATGTTTACATTATAATTATATACGTTTTTCAGTCTATTAAAGTCAAAATAAAGCCTGGAAGAACTTGTTTAGCATGGAATATGTTAGTGGCCGCTGAATTTGAAGACCAACAACGTAAATAACGTGAATTTCAAGCCAAAATGAGAATTAATGTTGGATACCAATTGAAAAATATACCTAAGTGAAAGAAAGTTTATCAAATTTTACAGACTCGCTAAAGAAGCATTTGAAGATTTGTGCATATTATTGAATAATGTTGCATTTTATTACCTACGACACTTGAACTTAGCTAATTTATTACACTTAAGTTTCAAGTGGCTTGGCTTATCTAAGACAAAAACGCCGCGAACCACACAACGTAAACAAAATTACAAATTGAATAGACGACATGGGAGCCTCTCTTCTTATTACTGAGAAAGAAAGAAACAAAACATAAGGAGTGAAGTTAGCTAGACGACACGATCTATCGAGCTTACGCGAGCGCCTGCGTATGACCATAGATTAATATATCTTTATAGATGGGCAACTTCGGCTTCGCTCGAGGTCGCGAAAGTGCTGCCGTGTAGTGGTTGCTTCGTGAACTAAAGCTACTGCACTACATACATACATGCATAGGTATATAGTGCAGCCGTACTTAGGGTATCCCGCTTCTAGATATTATTGTTATATTGCATTATTTTCATAAATTTGTGTCTTCAGGGTAACACAAATCTTGAAAACAATGCGCATGACATTTTTTTTAAAAAGGGAATAAAAACAAAAATATGTTACTAAGTTATCAGTTTTTATTTCGGAATTATGAACTGCCACTTTCATTTCATCACTTTCATCGCAAAACGTGGTTTTTCCAGATATCAACTGGTTCATGTCTACACCAATTGTTCAAAAAGAACAATATTATTTTTTTTACCATATATTTTATTGATAAATTTCTATGATGGTTACATGTAATAAAATTGTAGTTGATATTTATTGTTAATACTAGTTCTAAATATGCGTTTATATTTTTACTTTGACATTTTGTCTTTAGAACTTCTGTAACAATATTTTCTGAATTAAAAAAAAAAGAAAACGCTTCACGACTTGGGTAAGAAAGCCAAGTTTTTGTGCTATCATACTCTTTAATTTTAATATATTTATGATAGTCTTGCATTTCTTCAGACTCGAAATCATGTCTGCAGGTTTGACAATCCTTATAAATATTTTTTTTTAAAAGATAGATGAGCCACCCGCTACAGTATGCTACTGCTGCATTTTTCTTTGTTTTTGGGATTTGATAATAAATTTTCTACATCTGCGTCCCTTATGCACAAGTGCTCCTCAGCTATTTCATAGTTAACGCTTGTTTCTGGTTGGGGCTGGTTTTCAGTTAACATTTTTTTTAATGAATGCAATAATTGAAAATTGTCTTCTTCACAATTGGCCCCAACCGATTTGTACGATGTTATATTACATATCAGTAATGATTTGTAAGCATTTATAAAAGCATGAGCACTTGGCATATTATTGCGGAGACCATGTGCTCTTATTGCCCCAAAGAAATTTTCTAAGGGGTCTTGATTAATATGGCGCAGCAGTATCGATTTCAAACCTGCAGAATGCAAATCCTTTGTCAAAGCGAGAAAAGCTTCGATACTTTTTACCCAACTCGTTAAAGACGGCACAGTTGCTCTGTTACCAGTTTTTGTAATGAAAGTCATGGATTTCAATATTGGTAAACTTTTATACCACAATCTGTGATGTGGAGATTTCCGAGTTACAGCACATCTATAAATTTTTCCTAAGTCAGGTTTATGGAAATTGCCATTGACAGAATCAAACAATTTGTCGAAGAATAAGATGAGATCGGCGGTGTCCACACTTTTTTTCGGGAGTCTCCCCTCATCTGAAACGAAAAAAGTTTTTATTAACTTTCATCGTGATTTTATGCATCGATAATAATGAAAGATTCACTAACAACATGGCCAGACTAAGGTTTAACGCGTTAATGAACATTAATCACTAACGCAAAGCCTACTACTGAAGCTAGAAATTAATATTGTTTTTTTTTACAGTAGGAGTTTTATTAATAACGCAGCAGCCACTAAAATTATTTTTTGGAAATAAACTCCACCTCCCAAAATCTATGTTTAGTATTCCCAGCCGATAACGCCGATAAAGGTTAATCAAAGAATTAAAGTCAAATGTACTGTTATTAAAAATGTTCAATGAAAATACAAACCTGCCATGTATCCCATAGTCAGGCCAACGGTGTTGCTAAACACTTGTGTGCAGTGTTTGACTCTCATTTTTGGTATAAGTTGTGGATAGACATGCTCAGCTGTTAACTTTGTCACAAGCTTAACTCCTCTGTATTTTGGTCCTCGTTTATATAATGCTTCTATGTGTGACCAGGAAGCTAACTTTGTTTTGTCATCTTCTTTAAACTGTAAATCTTTCGTAAGTAGGTTATTTCTAACGCCCTTCATGAGATGAGGTGGATCATAGATTGGATAATTTTTTTTTGAATCTATCTCAAAAAAGCCTCCAGGATAATTTTTGCCACATCTTAAATAATTACCTTCAGTTGCCTTCATCAAAAGGTTAAGTGCTGCCATATTGGTAGCACCTTGGTCACATACTGTTGCAACCACGTTTAACCCAATGTCATTTAAAGAATGAATAATGTTTTTTAATTGCTTGCATAAATCAGCCGTTTTAGTGCTTCCTTTACAAAATGAAAATGAGATAGGTTGTTTGTATTTCTTACAAATACCTCTTATCATAAAAACACACACATGATCACAGAATATCTTCGATCTCTCTTCACCTTTATCAACAAAACCGTGGATAATGTCATTGGTCTTGTCATAAGATAAATTAGGTGCTATGGCCATTTCGTCAAAAATCAGACAGCAATACTTGTGACGGGCGGGCATTTTTTCTACTTTTGTTTTTAAATGTTGAAATATTATTTTATTGATGGCTGTAAATTTATTTTGCAAAGCATTTTCTCTAAAGTTTTTAGCTTGGGAAGTATGCACATTTGACCAAGTATTCGGTATGCTCTAGGGGAAGGCTTGTATAAAGATAAACAGAGAACTTTCTCATCTAGAGTAAAACGTCTCCCTACAGGATTCTTTGCAAACTGCTTGATCTGCATTGCGAAAAATGTCTGAGCTGCTAGTGTTATTTTTTCTTTCAACATTTGATAAGCAGAAGATTTCATAATTTTTTCTGCCATCATCATTTGCATTCTTAGCTTTTTGTTAGTATTACGAGTTTTGCGCAATTTTGCTTTTAATTCAGATATCATGTCTTTCAGCTTCTTTTCTGTTGCAGTCAAAGGCATGGAAATCCTATAACAACCTGAAAAAATAAAAACTAAATTATACATTGGGTATTATTTAGAATATACAATAAGTACGTATTTACGTATTTTGTACGTACATTTATTTTGAACATGACAAATTGTCTACAAGTGTTACATCAATATTCATAACTTATAGTATTTAATAATTATGTTGTTTTTATTTACCTGGATTCGAAGATATGTCTGTGTCCATTGAACTAAAGTAGATGGCATTTCAGTATTCATTACTGTAATCATATAAGAAAAACAAAATGTAACATTGTATTGTGTATAGATTACGAACTGCAAAAAATCTATCAGCAAAATGGGTCAACACTATCTTTGGCCGACTATATAATATTTACCTGGCCTGGAAGATACATCTATGTCCATTTGAAGTCGTCTGATAGAGGAGGCTGTCTTCATTTGAACTGAAGTAGATGGCAGTTCAATATTCATGACTGTAAGAAAATAATAAATACAAATTTAAACATTGGAATATTTATTAATTATAAAAAACCAGCCAAGTACGAGTCAGACTCGCACACGAAGGGTTCCGTACCAGCATAAAATATTTAACACTACATATTAAAAAAAGGCCAAGTGTGTGTTAGAGCACACACAATGAAGGGTTTCGTAGTTGGGATGAATTTATCCCAAGAACAAACTTAACATTGTAGTTGAAAAACATGTTCTCCCATACATTCCAACTGCAAATGTAAGTTTGTATGCAAAATATTGAGAGATTTACCATGTCATTTTAAGACCATATACTTCTTATATGTTTTCCTGGAGTCTATAGGTATAGAACCATTTTCTGTTTTTTTTTTTCAAATCTTTAGGCTCAGCAGTTTCGGATATAAGGGGGAATGGCAAATTTTCATTTAAATAACTTTAAATGATATTTTTTTTAAATTATTTAAAAAATTGAGACCCCTACAGTGAGCCCTTTCATTTGATATGTCACACGGTACAGTGTGCAAAACTTTTATTTTTATTTTCTTATTTACTTATCATTTACTTTTGGGGGGCCAAAAGTGACCCCCATATTCAAAATTTATTTATTTACGGTACACGTCCGTGTTTGGATCACAGAAATTTATATGTGTACCAAATTTCAACTTAATTGGTCCATTAGATTCGAAGCAAATTGACTGTGACAGACAGACAGACAGACACACACAAGTGATCCTGATCGTTTTTTCGTTTTGAGGTACGGAACCCTAAAAATACTAAACGAAGGATATTTTTCATCTTAAATTTTAACAGTCGCAAAGATAACTTTGTATTTCATAAGAATACTATGAATTACAAAGTAATTTTTTGCAGTTGCAGAAAAACGCACATATTATTTAAACAAACCTTATGAATCGGCGTTTTTAGTGTTTGTTGATTAAATACAGTATATGGTATAGGATATACAGAAATATCAAATTCCTAACTTGTTCAGTTGTTACGATAGAGCTCTACAAAAATGGTCTAAAACTGATAACTTGTGCGGCTTCCTATTTCTTAATTTTTGAAGATAAAAAAAATTAAAATACATTTGTATTCTACTCGACGAGTTCTAAACAACGACACCTCACACAGCAGAGTGCAGAGTAATTTTTACTTAATTTTAATTTTATTATTTGTTGTTATAGCAGCAACAGAAATACACAATACATGAAAATTCAATTGTCTACTTATTACGGTTCATTAGATACAGCCCGCTGACAGACGGACAGCGGAGGCTTAGTCGTAGGATTCCATTTGGCACCTTTCGGGTACGGTACCCTAAAGACTGCAGACAGAAGTGAAAACTTAAAATTCTGAAGAACTACTTAATTTTTTGATCTGAGTTTTTTTAAATTTTGAATATTATTTTTAAATTTTCAAATTAATTACCTATACATATACTATCGCTGCTAGCAAAGGGCAACACGTCATACTCACAGACACAGTAAACATTAGCATGTTGGTGATGGTAACGCGAATACATAGGTAAGTTTCACTCCTACCAAAAATCGCTCAACGACCTAAACCTTTACATTTTACAAATAATAACAAGTATTCTATTAATATTATAAAAACCCCCAAAATAATTTGACTTATATGGCTGTGATGCTTTCTATTATTACCTACACATTTCCATTATTATAAGTTTATGTAATGTATCATTTACCTGGCCTCAAATATAAATCTGTGTCCATGGAAATGGGTCTGGTAGAGGAGGCTGTCGACATTTGGATTGGCGTAGATGGGAGTTCAATATGCCTGCGCTCACCAACATGCACACCTGAAATTTATAGGATGATTTTTAATAAGGATGAACACCTTAACCAAGGATTTATTCTTAGGAAGCCATTATCATCATCAATCAAGTTTTAAAGAACCTTTGACTACTTTTATGAAAATATAATATTTTCAGACACAATTTCTAATAAAAAGACTTAATCTGCTTAAAAAACTTCTTCATGAAGTAAGTTTCTAATAAAAATAGAAAATGGTTAGATTATTTACCTTTACTTTTTTCTACCCTTAAACAGAGAATAGTTTTTAAATGAACAAAATTTACCTGGAATTTCAAGTGTCGGAATTGCCAGTGCAGTTAGTTTCATATTTGTAAATGTGTAAACATCTTCAAAATGTTTATGACACATTTTTCTGTTCTTATGTATGAATTCATTATCTTCTCCAATGATATCACCTCCAATTTTCATAACCCAAGTGCGAAAACGTTCTATTTGAGCAGGATTGTTTGGATTTGGAAACCGGTGCAACGGCAATCCTAAAACATTATAATTAAAAACTTTAAACAAAATGTTCACCAAACATAAAAAGAAAAGAATCTGACTATTCAACTTGTATCTTAGTTTGTTAAAAAGTAATGTGTGGTCTGCAGTCATACACATAATTTAATGCTGTTGTTTAATTTAAGTTTAAAATTACTGACTTTTCTAGATAACATAATTTAAATTATGTTTAGATATTTGCTACTCAACCCTCAGACCAAATAAAAAGTTTATTTGGTCTGAGACTCAACCACACTTCAAGAGCTAAATAGGTTTGGGATAACACAGGTAGACCATGACCTGGATTAACTTAAAGGACACTTTTTAACTTGGTAACAGATTTCCATGGAATAATCTCCAATCACTAAACGGACAAAGAATAATAGGAGTAGGAAATGTGAGAACTGGTTAAGTAGTATGTGTGTTGCTCAATTACATATTTTATCAGTAAGAATTACAGGTACCTATGTGGGTAATTTCAGCATTCTATGTTCAACTAAAACAACTTTGAAGTAGGTAGGTACCAGTTACTTATAGTTAATACGTAAAGCATAATATTATTTTAAGCCGGAAAATGCGAATTCTATAAAATGTCGAAATTCTACACATTGCCGGTGATACGTATTAAAAAATATACTCAGACTACGACAACTTACCGCATCCAAGTTTCATGGAACAACCGGGAACACAACAAGGTCAACAAGCCCTTTGAGCCATGATGATAGACTTATCGAGTAAAAGGAAAAGTTCACGATTAGTGTTTTATGACAATCTTCACTTAAAGCCGGAGGAACAAAGTTCAACTCAACGTACCGAATGAAAATAAAACCGAGAAAACACGAAATACAAGAAAATTAACACTATCAGGCTATGCGCATACACATCACAAACACATCAACCGAAAAATTAATGTCAAATGTCATGTTGACAACGTCACTTTAGTGTCATCGTTATTTCATTGCGTTTTGGTTAAACTGCCATCTAGTAATAATCTTTTGACAAAATTACAAGCAGCATTTTGTTTCTTAAAGCAGCTAATAGATGGCAGTGTTTATAGCGTACCGTACCGTTTGTTCTAAGATACCACAGCATGCGTATGACTCCGTAAATTTCATGGTGCAAGCATTATCGAAATCTATTCGATCCACGTTAATACGCTAGCGACTTTAACGCTAGCGAGTAGGTTTTCGATAACAACTCATGATAGACGTACTGGTCATACACGCACGCCGGTTGCGAAACAAAAAATTAAAACAAATACTGAATTTAGCTTTTTTTTTTTTTTTTGGCTTCGACGGGATTTAGAGTAGGACGATATAGGATCCGTATTTACTAATGTGATGATACCATGATGATTAATGAGCAAATTACAATGACGAAAGATTATAACTTAATATTATTTAAAGTAATAAATGAGACTATACATTTATATACAGGAAAGTTATTTGTACAAAGTAAAGCAAGTATAGAGGTAGGAAAAGGAGTACGAAGGGACAAGAGGTTACTGAGAAAGGAAGAACGGTCATATAGGGGACAGGAGAAAAAAATATGATTTAAGTCGCCTACCTCTGTGCCACACAAGCAAATAGGGTCGTCTATGATATTCAGTTTGGCAAGATGGGATGGACAGCAAACATGACCAAGTCTCATCCGTATTAGAATGGAGGTCTCCATCTTACCAAACTTTGCCCTGCCAAACCACGGTTTTTCCGGAACGTTGGGTTGAATAGTAGAAAAATAACGGCCCTTCAATTTGCTTCCGACATCCCAAGCTACCTTCCAGGTATCCCGAAGAAAAGTCTTTGGTAACTTCACCAGGTCAATATTAAAATTTATATATGGAACTAAGTCCCCACACTGCACCGCATCACCGGCAAGTGTGTCAGCCATTTCATTGCCATGGATCCCAGCATGGGCCGGAATCCACGCAAATTGCAGTGTATTGCCCTCAGAGATGGTTCTGAAGGCTAATTCCCTTATTAAGTAAATGACAGGAAACTGCGATTGCGAATTGTGTTCAAAAGGGGATTTTTTGATGGCCAGAAGAGCACTTTGTGAATCAGTAAAAATAATGGTTTTTTTGAGTTTTAAAACACGAGTGTATTCTATGGCTTTTAAGATGCCGAAACATTCCCCCGTAAAGACAGAAGTTTCCGGGGGCAGTTTTATTTTTTGTACAATATTGTATTGAGAATGGTAAGTACCTATCCCAACACAACCCGTTGGAGAACGCTTGGCAGCATCCGTAAATACATGATGGTACTGTAAGTGTTCAGCCAGAAAATGATTAAAACTTAAATGACAATCGGGATCTGATTTACTAACACAGTATTTAATGGTGGGGCTGAATTGTAAACTCTCATAACTACTGCTAAATAAGGGAAGTTTTTTGGAACGGTGAATAGGAGAAGAAAGAGAAAGGAATTTTTTATAGCTTACGACTAAGCATGGAGCACGTTTATGGGTCCAGTAATCTAAAGATTCAATCTGCGACACTAAAGTGTCCAGTTTAGGAATGAGAGGATGGGTTGAGAACTGAAGAATCCGGAACAAATATTTGTCAGATAGGAATTGTCTTCTAAGATATAAAGGAGCTTCCCCGCATTCGACTTGGAGTGCATTAATGGGACTTAATGGAATTTAGCTTTTGAATAAAATTTATTTGAATTTCGAATTGCGCGCCAATCCACGGATAACTAAATCTGAAAATGCTAGTTATAGAATCTCCAATTACATAGGTAAAGACCTATTATGTCGCCCGGGTCCCTACCCAACAACATAATTAATACTTTTTTTGTTTGTTTCAGTGAATCAAATGATGTATTGGAGAATTCACCGAATGTCGAAGAATGGTTTGATTAGTAAAAAGTTACAATTATTTTAAGTGTACTCCTAGAATTATTTCAAAATATAAGTATTCTTATTATTTGATGTTTACATTGAAAACTGCTTGGACATAAAATACCTAATTATTTAAATAAAAATGCACAAAATACGTATTGGATAAATATTTTATTAAGAGTTACAATAATGGGTTTTGAAGCGCAAGAACAAACATCTATCTGTTACAGAATCACACCCACTTTGTGATATATTACATTTTTGATAAACACACATAATATACGAAGTGTACATGTATCAAGTAAGCATATACATTCTTTTAAATTTCATAATATACATACAATGTTATGGATACCACATTCTTAACAAGATTAATAAAAACGTTTATAATGATATATTAATTTATTATTAATGTTCTCTTAACAAACCTACCATGCAAAGAAAACTTAGCATGCTTGCTACTAATAAATTTATAACAACATTTTATGTCCATAATACTAAAGTCCCTATATCTAATCTCTATTTTGTGGTACATAATTATGAAAATAAAATCTTCTAGGTTTGTGAGATTCCTACTATATCAACTCAAAAACATGTATACTCAAGACACACACCAACACAATTAATCTATAACAAACAAGTACATTTAAGATGTCATGAGTATGAAGCTGATATATTATTATATTACACATGTTTAATTTCGCAGCATTGGTTTTTAAATAAGAAACTGGCAACATTAAAATAAACATGGGATAATATTTTAAAAATAAATTATAATGTAGTATTAATACGAAGCCATTAACAGTGACTCAAAAAAAAAATATTCACAATTTAAAAACAATAAAAATAGGACTATTTTATAGGAATGCTTGTGAAGTAGAAATATAATATTTTAAAATGTTGAAGAGCACCAGTATGATGGCAATGTTGATTACAGATGACTTGTATTTCAGGACAATGCTACTGAAGTTCTTAAAAATGTTGAGTAGAAATAAGAAAGAATAAGTTGCTTTAAGGCCGGCCACACAGTCAGAATCCGATTTGAAAGCAGCAAATCCATTCATAATCTAGTAAAGTCTAGTAGTCATTTAGTAGTAGGAGTAGATTATTAATGGATTTGCTGCTTTCAAAACGGAATTCCGAATCGGAATTTTGGCTGTGTCTGGCTGGCCTTACGGGTTTGATATTTTAGTTTATGACAAAAAAGAGTGTACTAAGAGGAACATCAAGGCTTACAATCTTCTTTCTGGCAATATTATGAAAATCACCTAAGACGACTGATGGAGATTGATATTTTAAGACAGTAAGAAGGATTTTATTACCAAAGTTAATACTGTATACCAGCTTACACTGGGAGATATTTATTATTGCTATTAGTATAATTTACTACAAGTTAACAGGAACATTATAGGAAAAATAAAGGGGATCTGTATTACAATTGCAATGAATATAATAGTGTACCAATGATAATTACTACATACAAGTCTAACTGGAAACAATATTATATTTGATATGAGTTACATTAGATAATTTTACAGACAGAAATATTATACTCACCAGTATTAGTCAATATTCATTGAATAGGCGTGTTTTTTTATGTTTGTTTTAAAAAAAAAAATTTTTAACCAACCAGCAAAACTACTCATGAGTATAATAATGAAACAATCGAAATTTTGATACATGATGACATTAACAGCCAAATAGTTACTTTGGTATGAATTATAATTTTCTACATTACACCATAAATACATTTGAATATACCTAGAAATATGCGAGACAACAGTACAATCTGTGACACTAAATAGCTACTTATTCATCGCCCAAACAAGACACTCTCAACCATGAAGTAATGCTTGAGAATCTATTCAATAAATCAATTTATTCTCTATAGTTATATACAAATCAAGCAATATTATTGGTGCAGATGATATACCATACATAAAATATTATGAAAACATTGTAAAATCCATCACGCATGCTATAGACTGCTGATCTTGATAAATTATTAAAATTACAAATAATATATTATCTTTTATTAAAGTACTACTAATATCAAATTAGGTTTTACGAATGGAAGTGTATTGATTTACAAAACACGATGAATTAGGTAAATTCTTAGCATATTATAATATTGAATATATTATTGTAATAACATGAAAGTAAGCAGTCCTTGTCTTTTGAACATTTTATCAAATCTTATAAATCGCAGTTTTAAGTGTTAACTAAAATAAATCTCGTTTTACAAAACACCTAACTCTATATTAGCAATAAAATAAATCCAAAATTGTACATGAGAGATTTCATTTCATTCTATGTTCAGTGCAAAGTTCACAAGTGTTTTGCTTCATATATTTTCCGAATTGTACGCATTATTTTATCAACTCTACATGTAAAGTGACTGTGAACTTCTAGGCGACTATAACACCAACTTCATTGTCTAACAATGTTGTTCATATTTCATGATTCCTTTAAACTAAACTTAAAATTGATCTGCTAGCAGATTGCAAACTTCATGTGAGACTGTTTCCTTGCTAGATCTTACAGTCAGTCTAAACATTTGAGCTTGTTTGTTTGGTTCCAATCTCATAAGACATCCTACTTGCTGCACTCTGGTGTGAACAATGCCAGCACACACAAAGTTATCAGGATTAGGATCAATTCCATCTAGTAACTGCATACCAAACCCAGCTAATTTGGTGCGCGTCGCGGGTATATCAATAGAACCTGAAGCTTTGAATATCTTTTGTGCTCGCTGTTGTTCTCCTCCTAAGTTTTTCCATCTAGCAAAGAATGACTCACCATTCATTTCAGTTGGTTCAAAGAATTTGTTCAATGTGAGTGGTAGTTTCATAGTAATTTTTTGGGGCACATTATTGTACACAAATGAAACAGACATACTTGGGGCATCAATGAAATCTTCAATGCACTCAGCAGTAAGCATTTGCTGAATCTGAGCACCTGCTTCTAATATTGGTTCCATGGGTTTCATCTGCACATTCAGCTTGTGCAAATCAGTCCAGTGTAGTTCAGGACGGACAGTTTGAATGGGAAACTGTGTTTTGTTGCCATAGAATAAACCAATCCTTCCCAAATTCTGTCTGAATTCACTTTTGACTCCAATCTGGATTAGGTCATTTTCAAAGAGAACTCCATTATTCTTGAATAAGAATTTTTTTATGTTGTTTTGTTGCACAGTACTCGGACTGATTTTCGGGGCTGTATACAAATCTCCAAGTACATCAAGCAGCCCATTTCCAGTTGCTGGAGCTGTGGTTCCTGGAGGTGTAGACAGTCCTAGCAAATCAGCACTTGAGCTATTTGTATTATTTGTGGAGTTGATTACTGCAGTGGGTGCTGCTGTAGGCTGGGGACTCTTTGATTCTCTTACATCATCTGGTATGCGGCCAGGTTTTTTCTTCTTCAAAACAGCCAGAATAGAAGATTCCCTTTCTGGGAAAGCAGGCATTTCTTCCAGTACTGTTGCTAAAACATCAGCACTAGCTACAATACTTAACTGTAGATATTCAGAAGCCCTTTGTTGTAATTCAACATCAGAGGAACGTAAGTTGGAGTCAGCACGAAATACTTCTTGAACGCGATTTTTTATTTCTGGGAAGAGATTAACAAGTTTGATGTATGTAGACAACAGAAGTGCTCTTGTTGCTGCTGAGCATAAATGGTATTTTGAGTGTAACAACTCAAATTGAACTTGAGGTGAGGATCTAGTATCTCCAGCTATCAAATTGCCAAACTCTCCAAGTATGTATCCACCAACCTTAACCATATTTTCATGACAAGTTGGTGCTTGCAGTGCTTCAAACACAGTTTTTGCAGCATAGCCTTGAACTTCCTCTCTGTTGATCACAATCTGAATGACTCTGTACCAAACTTCTTCAGAAACATAATCTCCAGCAATTCTTATAAGATTAAGAATCACATCAACATACCATGTGAAATCTGTAGCATATTTCTCTGCCAAAATGGCAACTTTCAATACCATTTCTTCCCTTATGGAATAATCAGCAGTTTCTAAGTAAGCTAACATCTCTTGGACAATTTCTTCAGCATTTGTTTTATCACACATTGCATATAGCAAGTCCACAGCTTGCTGTCGGACTGAGACATCCTTTTCCATTTTCATGGATAGAATAACAACTTCTTGATGTTTTTTGACAGCCTCATGGGAAAATTCTGATGTAGCAAGGTGGCACATGGACTCAAGGGCCAAGTATCTTAGATTTGTCTCACGGTTGCTAAGGAATTGGCCAAGTTGGTTGCATGCACGAACAAGCAAATTAGGTTCACTGTCATTGTGTATAATCAGGCTTATGGCCTCAAACAATACTGCATTCTTAGCATTAGAATGTTGTACTTTTTTAGATTTAGGAGGTTCTTGGGCTTTATTAAAAATGGTTTCCAAACATTCTGATAGGCGACCTCTCACACCAGGCTCTTCAGATGGTGGAGTATAGTTCTGCAGCAAGCGCAGCAGTTTGACTGAAAGCCAAGGGGCTGGCACAAAGTAATATGTATAATCTTGAAGGTCAGTATAACTAGCTGTAACAATCCTACTCAGTCTAGCCACAGCCAGTGTTACGCAACCTTTGTACTCTTCTGGATTCTTTTTTACAAGGGCATCAATAAGAGATGTTGCTGCAGTTACAACACCCATATGTGGGTCATTCAAAAGGTGTATGATTCGAGAAGTCCACTCGCCTCCAGGAATTATTTCAGGTGACTTTCTAAACAGTCTTAACAGGCATAGAGCAGCAGATTGCTTCACCACATCCATTGTATCTCCCGAGACAAGAAGTTTTGGGATTTCTGTGCCAAATGCTTCTGCCATGTCTTTACTACCAATGTTGGCAATACATTGCAGAGCCAAGTTTACGTGTATTGGATTACGTGACTGCAGGTCATTTTTAATGCTCTGGATGATAAGCTTAATTAGATCACTGTTGGTGTTGACCAGTACTGATATGAACAAGTAGCCTATTTGTTTTTCAGAATATTTATTGGATGAAAGTAAGTTGACTGCTTCCATATGACCAAAGTCGATATCATGACCCAGCAAAAAGATAAATAAAAGTTTACATACATATTTCTTTTTTTGGTAGCCATCAAGAGTTTTGTCACCTTTGAACTTACTTCTTATATTAGCCAGTTCTTTATTGATCCTCTTAATTTCCGCTTCTTTGCTTTTGCAATTTCTTATGTCTGATATGAAGACTGCAAGCCCTCGCATTCCATCTCCCCTGACGGCAGGCATATTGCCAAGTGACTTATCGAACACCAGTTTTATGCCTTTTCTTTACACTTTTAATCGAAATATTGTCTTCAAAATACTATCACTAACGTATGAGATTAACAAATTGTAAATCGGCGTTGAATTACAACTAATCAATTAGCGGCCGTCATTACAATTATTCGGAAAAGATGAGATTTCTTCTGCTGGTTCTACAACGCCTTCCTTTTCCATAGATCCGTTTGAAACGTCAGACTATGCTTATTGTTTATGGATCAATATTGTACGCCAATCAAAGGGCGCTCACGCGTTTATAGCCGCTGTTCCACTAATAATAAAGTTTAAATTGGTTCAGGTACGCTTTTGACATATGAAATAAGGCTGGTAATATAACGAAGGTAAATTCTAAAACAGACTAATACCTTTTTCTTCTTTAGGCTGGAAGACGAAACTATAGCAAACTATAATGATTAAATAACAACACAGAACATGTATACCGTAAAGGAACAACTACTAGAGCCCTAAATACTTCGACCCAAATGGTTTAGGCACAAAAGTTTGCCATTGCAGAAATAGTGTCGAAGTCTAGTTTTTTCTCTATTCTTTTCTACAGACTACAGGCGTGTCTATTACCTACTTTATCTACTGTATTATCTATGGCCGTGTCTATGGCTGTCTGTCCATGTCCAATCGTGTCCAATGTTCATGTTCGTTCCTCAGTCACGAGACAAATGTAATAAAAATTGAAAATACGTCTTTAATTTACAAAACTTTGTTTTAAATTCGTCTTGTAGATAAATATGACTCTTAAGTGTTGTTGTTCTATAAAAATGTTTTCGTTAGTTTCATCTGATCTCTTGTGAAAGGCTGGTGTCAAAGTACGATTCGACTGATGAATGATGCAGTCTATTTTCTGGACAGGGAGACTGTTATCACGTGCTTTACGAAATGGACTTTCGAATTTCTCAAGTGCTGCTGAATTAAACGTTTCGACGACAAAACATCCTTATTTAATATCGGTTGTGTGTGGTTTTCCCAAAGACATTGCTAATGGAAGAACGCGCAAAGGACAGTTCGGTGACGACGCATGGTTCTCCACCACTTCCAGCAACGCGGATGTTATTGGTGAGACTTTGTTATTTTCATCACTTTTATCTATTTTCATTAAATTTTATTAAATGAATCTTGTATCAAGCTTAAACTTATTACGTTTTACTTGTGGATTTTTTAAATCGTCAAAAAATAATTTTATATTGATTTCCAGTGCTATTCTATTAAAATTTGATCCCCAAAATATAGTAACTAATGAAAATATAACTAATGAAAATATAACTAATGTGGTTATCCTAAACAGACACACTTTCATAATAGACAAAGCAATAATGTAAACAAGATTTTGATTATTTTCTTTAAAAAATATAATAATTCCAGGTATTGTAATCAAGGTGTTAAATACCTCGCCTCTATGGCTATACTACCAAATTATTTTTGTTTGCAAATATTTTAATTATATTATATTGTGGTATACATTCTTTTCTTTTAAAATACTTAATAAAAAATCAATATGTCTGATTGTAACTATAACAATTGAGTTTAAACAAATAAATAATCACTTGATTAATAATTTATTACAGTAATGAGATGATATTTGTTTTGTCTCAAGTTATTTTATTCTTCATATTTGTGACAAATCATGCTCTACTTTGGTAAGAAGTAGACAGTTTAGTGATCATGCTATACAATATAATTATATTTTATTAGTAGCAAAGTAGATACTTTGCTACTTATTACTGACTTTTCAAAAACAGGTTATTAAATAAAAAATGAATGGTACCTTTTCACACAAAAATTTTAGTTCAAATCCAAATATGGTTTTCGTTTTCTCCAAAATAATTGAGGCCATATTCTCTTTGACCATTTTTATGATTTTGGATTTTGCCCAGAAGTTCATTTTTTTCTTAAATATCTAATATCAGGTACCTATAGAATGTTGACATGCAAAACACATGGCTCTTTGCAGACCTTGAAATCCTAAATATGTAGGAAATTCACTGCAGGGATAGGAACCTCAGCCCTAATAACCATCTTGCCAAATCTTATAATTTAAGACATGTATAGACAATTAGAATTGTCTATAAACGCTAACAATCACATTTATTTGCTTGTTGATGTGTGTAATTAAACAGTATTTCTATAGCATATTGTTGTGTGATTTTTATCAATTTGCATGTTAGTCATTCATAATACCAATGTCAATACTGAAATACCAATTTTAGATATTACTAGCGACCCGCCCCGGCTTCGCATGGGTGTAATTTAGAGAAAACCACTTCCGCCTGACATTAGGGGCTGCCAAACTGTTGCAGTGTTTAAAAGAAGATTGAAAGAAAACTATATTTCCACTTCATCATAGCTGTTAGTATTTATTATTTTATGTTACATTATTATTGTATATATTTTAGTAATTTATTTTGGAAATATGTATGTATTGTTTATTTTGTATGTTTATATATATTTGTATATACTCATATTAGTGTATCATTTTTGATTTTATGTATTTTGTTTTCTCTTTTACTCTTACACATGTTGTCTACATCTCTTGTATCCACTTTCCTATTGCAGCTATACTCTACCCATCTCTAGTCAGGACAATAAATAAATAGATAATAAATAAATAAATAACACTGTAGATATTTGTTACATACCGAAACTCCTCCGTGCCTCGGAAAGCATGTTTAAGCCGTTGGTCCCGGCTGTCATTCGTAGATCTTTGACAGTCGTTACGGGTCGTCAGAAGACCGAAAGTCTGACAACCAGTCTTACCAAGGGGTATCGTATTACCCAGTTACTGGGTTGTGGAGGTCAGATAGGCAGTCGCTCCATGTAAAATACTGGTATTCAGCTGCATCCGGTTAGACTGGAAGCCGACCCCAACATAGTTGGGAAAAGGCTAGGCAGATTGACTGTAGATATTTGTTGATTAGTTTAGTTACCAGACTTGTATTTATTTAAGTATATTTAGTAAACAAATATTATATATTATTATCTTAATAACATCTTTAAGGTTAACCCTTTAACAGGCAGTACCATATCAAGCTATACAATTCCAATTTAAGGGCCTATACTACCTCAATGGCTTAGCATGATCCTCCGTTATGTTGAAAATACTGCAGCTTTAATTTTGAAATAAATATATGGTAAAGTTGAGGATTAATGTTAAGAGGGTTGTCACATTTTACACTGCTCTCGCTCACACGGGACCAAATTTTTAATAATGTTAAATGAAAAGATGCATTTTTGAAAAATGTATTCAATGGGCGGTGTACAAAATAATATTAATTTAATAGGTGATTATTAAAAACACATTTTTATTGCGGCATTTATTTACATCATCTCAAAAACAGATCATAATACTTAATTACATATGTTTATTAGATAACACAATAGAAAATACCTTCTAAGGCTTATAATAAAATTATAACCAGTCTTCGTATCAATACAACTCTCTAAGACCAAGTAATTCTATTGAATGACTATTTATTCTCTTTATATTATTAACATTTCAGGATTATACGAGTTAAGGGGGAAGCGCCAAGGTAGCCCGCGAAATTCAAATTTTCTTACGATTTTTGCAATTTGCTGGTCAGTATTAAGTTATACGTGATTCGCGACCGTAACAAATATGTATTTACAGAATTATAATCATTAAAGTCATCAACACAACTCTCTAAGACCAAGTAAACCCCAAGAATTACTATTTCATGAAATCATGACATTTGGGGATTATACTAACTTAACAAGTTTTATTACTGATTCTAATGATTATAATTCTGTAAATACATATTTGTTACGACCGCGAATCATATTTTCATCAACGTACAACTTAACACTGACCAGCAAATTGCAAAAAACGTAAGAAAATTTGAATTTCGCGGGCTACCTTAGCGCTTCCCCCTTAAGGAATTGTATTACTGATTCTAATGATTATAATCCTGTAAATACATATTTGTTCCGGTCGCGAATCATACTTTAACTAACATACGCCCTGACACTGAACTTCGCGGGCTACCTTGGCGCTTCCCCCTTAAGAATAATAACTATAATCAGGGTTTTCTTTACAGTTGTTTCACACTTTTATTTATTAGATATAAAATAATAATATGGCTTAGATTTTTTGTTCATGACGACATCTGAAACCAGGAATAAAACAACTCATTGGCAAATATACGTGTCAACAGCCACAGACCTTTTCAAACATAGGCAACTATTTTGCCACAAGCTCAAGACAGTGGCAACTTCATGTTTTTCGAGTCATTATCCTAATACTGTTTAGATTTTTTACGAAATATGTTTTGAATTTAATAGCATGGTCAATAATTCAAGACATAAAAATACTTAAATTTCTCACAGCCAACTTCGAGATTCAGGCAGATTTTTACGCAACGGCTGTCAAAATGCACCTCAAACTGTACGTGGCGGCACTAAATGTATTTAATAGTTATTTTAATGTTATATATCCCTTATGTTGCAACTGCCATGTTTTCTCCCTGCATCACCCTAAGGCCTCGTTTACGGAGACGCAGGCGAAGTGCGTCGCGTGCGGCGCGGCGTGGCGTCTCGCGGCGCGTCGGACATTTTTTCAGTTTATAGACAGGCGGCGCAGACTGGTAAAACAACCAAAAACTTTGCCAAAAATATTTTGTTTTTTTTTTCTTTATCAGATAGGTGGCCCATGACGAGAAATGATATGTTTCATAAAAAAAAATATAAACTTTGACATTTTGGTGAAGGAGAAAAATAAAAAATATAATTATGTGGGGAAAAAATGTATTGTGGTAACAAAGAATAAAATACACGTTGAAATACATTAAAACTATGACTTCTTCAATACCAGATTTACAAAAATAAAGGTTTACAAATAAAATAAAATTTTAGGTATACAAAAAAAAAACATTATTTATCATCACCTACTGTCTCATCTTCAGGTATAAAGAAAGCTGCTGCTGCTTTAGAGAAAGCCTGTTTATTTTTAGTCTCCCGTTTTCTCACTTTGTCGGCTACTTATGTAAGGGTCTGATGTCAGAAGAAACCGTGTCAGCACATCTTCATTGCAGGCTTTTCTAGAAAACTTCCTAGAGAAGCTTTCCCTATATGTATAGTTGGAAGTGCTTGTTGCGGGCCTTCGCAGCCTCTTCTGACAACTGACCAATAGGCAGAAGCGCGTGAGATATTACACTTGAAGAGTGTACCAATATTTTATGTACAGTAGGGCTCATTGGTTGCCAGCTGTACGAGTTAATTTAGTAATGCGCTACATCATAGTGTAGGCAGAAAATTTTTCTAAATTTATTTTAAATCGTGACGATATGACTTCCAAAATTATTCAAATTTTTTTAATAAGATCTTAGTCAATACCCGTGATAGATGCTGCTTTTTCTGGGTCGGAAAAGAATTTGCGAGAGGTATTCCCGTCATTCGTGTTTCCGTACCCAGCTTTGGAAATAACTACCTTTTTTTTTTTTTTTTTTTTTTTTTTTGTGGATGGGAAATCATCAAATGACTTCTCCCGCTCTGGGCGGAGCGGGAGGGCGTGTCAGACTTTTACTGACTAAAACCCACCCGTGTTCCTTCTGTTGCCTGTGCCGGGGCCACGGTAACTCTTTCGAACATCCCGCAACCCTAGCTGGCATCGGCCCTAGCGGACCCCGTCAATAGTGCTGACATCTCTTTGAGGCGCGCGTGGAACACGACGCGCCGTCGACTCGGGCCTGGTCCTTACCAGACGGCGAGCTACCCATTGCTCGCCGTCCGCAAGCCCGCGCCTACGGTGGCCGGGAATCGGCTGCCAATTCCCGACGCCCAGGGCGTCTCCTGCGGCGACTAGGGGCGTGAGGGTGCAAAGCTTGCCTCTCCCTCACGCGTCCCGCCTCCTCCTTCACGAGCATTACTGCTTCGCAGAAGGAGGTAATGGCTTCCCATGCACTCTCGCTCCGTACCATGGCCTGGACCAGGGCCGGACGCGAGAGATCGCCGCCGCCGATCGCTTCCGCGAGGACACGGCGGTGCTCCGCCCAAGCCGGGCAGACCTCCACCGTATGCTCCACCGTGTCCTCCGGGCGATCCACACAGTGGTGACACCCGGGCGTTTCCTCCCGCCTTATCCGGAACAGGTACCTCCCGAAGCACCCGTGTCTGGTGAGGACCTGCGTCAGGCGGAAGGTGAGGACGCCGTGGCGCCTCTCCAGCCACTCCTCAAAAATCAATCAAATCCAATGAATACTTTAGCCACAGGAAATTATTTTTCATTTTCTTATTTTTCAACATGATGTAGATCCGAGACCGTAATAATAGGTAAACATTGCCACCGCCGCGTCCCGCACCCCGCACCCCGCACCGCACCGTTGGTCAGTGACTTTTCGTAGATAAAGCGTGTTTACTTTTTATGCAGTTAATTCTGCTATTTATTTTGTTTGAAAACTGCAATTTTTAAATTTTTCATTAACTACTAATCTTCGTGTTTTAAAATGTTTCGATGGATTAGTACTGTGCTCGTTATCATTTAATGTCGTACATCCAGAACCACGTTGTATACCACTTTAAATGACTTGATTGTTTTGAAAAGTTCGTCATTTTTCTCAGCGGGACTCTTTGTCACTTCCACTAATTTCTTGTCCAAATCTTGGAGCTTTCCGTCAAGCAATCGCTGCGGACTAGCTCTAACTAATTCATGAAACTCTTTCCTAGTCATAGATATGACACAATGTAGAGAGTATGAAACAAAAAAATAATTGTTAGAAAATCGCGGGTAAAGAGACAGAGTTCAGAGTATGATTGCACATATCCTCTAGTTTACTGAAATATTACTATGATGCAGTTACGATGAGTTGCACATGTTTAAAAATACGAATTTTAACAAAAGAATAAGTAAAAATCCAATATTTTTAGGCATGTTGATATACTGCAAAGTGGAACATGAATAAGCTCTCTTAATAAATAAAACGGATCATAAAATGTAGAACATACCTTGATTGATAGAATCCATAGCACTTGTTGTATCTTGAATCACTGCACATAAATTAAGGCACGGAGAAATAATGGTTTTTAGAGTTGCCGCGAACAGAGACGAGTGTTGTCAACAAACGCTAGGTTCACGACTGTCCGTGTGGCGGACGGGGAGGCGGAAGCAGGTGATATTTTGCCTAGTGACACGTGGACTATCTACCTTTTATGAGATTAAGTTTGAAGTCTAGTACACCATTTTGAGAAATTTGATTTATGGCCAGGTTTTTGGTCGTTTTACCAGTCTGTGCGGCGCGTGCAGCGGCGCGCGTCATCACACGCGCAAACAGACATAATATGGCAATGTACGATGTTATTCGCCGCAGGCCCCGCCGCGGGTGTCGCTACGTTTTACCGTGAACGGAATATTGCAGGAACAGTTGGCTGCAACGCTGCGTGCTCCGCCGCGATAAACGTCGCGTGCGACGCGGCGATGCCATCCGCGGCCTCCGTCAGCATTTCAAACAAACGCGTGTAAAATCTCTTCTCCGTAAACGCTCTCATATAATGCCATATATTTGAATTTAGTGCGGGCCGCGCCGCCCAACGCGACGCGCGACGGCCCGAGTCTCTGTAAACGAGGCCTAAGGTTGACTAGTAGAAAATGTCTAAGGCATTAAGTTCGCCTTTGTTCGGTATTTCTTTTATTTCTGCTTAAAGTTTTAATAAATAAATGTCAAAATACGTCAATCACTCAAATTAATGAAACCAAACGAACCAAGATATTTTTGGGTAGTGGCGCTAGTAGTGCGTAGAATAAAAATATAATTCTGTCAATTCGATTACGCGCCAGATTCAAAATACTGCTGAGCCAAATATTTTGCCCACGCGCGTGAAAGGTTTAACTAAACCCATAATAATTGGTCCATCTGCAAATCATATCAGTCAATGGTTAACATCAAGAAAAAACTTTAACATTTTTATAAAGTTTTAATCCTCATTTAAATTTTAATCTCATTGTAGTTTGAACTAAATGAATACAGAAATGTTACTAACTCATCATAATTTTGATGATTTGTCTTCAAAAGCAACCATGATGGATGTTACTTATAAGTTATGTTCTATAGGTGTGGCAGATGGTGTAGGAGGATGGCGTGCTTACGGCATCGACCCTGGCGAGTTTTCCTCGTACCTCATGAAGACATGCGAGAGGCTCGTCCAGATGGGGCACTTCAAGATGTCAGAGCCAGGGGACCTGTTGGCCAAGTCCTATTACGAGTTATTGGAACATAAGAAACCAATACTAGGTTTGTAAAAAAATTATCCAGAAATACAGTACAGTCAAAAAAGGAGGTAACTTTTAAACATGTTGTGAATGTGCTAGGTATTCCTATTTAGAGATATTAAGACATCTCTTCAAAACTATGTCTTAGGTTTCAAAAGTTATTATGCACCCAATGCAAAAGAATATTATTATGGACATTATAGTGGAAAGATGTATATTTTTACCTGTACACATACTTTAAATATAATAACTGTTGCCTGCTCAATATATTTACGAAAATCTTTTATATGTACATACAAATAAATCTGTTTAAAAAATACAGTGATATTCATACTATAAATACTAGGAACAAACACAAACTTCCTAGCCACATTCGAGAACTAAGATCTTATAGAAAGCGAAAACTTTGCCAGAAAGCCTTTTATACTGTCAAAGACAAAACAAAAAACCCTTTTTGAAGACAAAAAGGATTGGGATTGAGCTGCTCCAATAAAATACAGTGAAGTTTGATCTTTTATTTTATTTTTGCTAACTGTATATTTTATCTTTTTTTTTTCTATATACTTTACGTAATATACAATGACAAGAATATTTACTTTGTAAAGTTTTATATTATTTTAATTATTGTGATTGTGAAGTCTATGTGGTCGTTGTTTTTTTTCCCTTTTTTATAGTAGTAATCATGGTCTGGCAGTTTGAGTAGTTTATGCGGCCTACCCGAATGTCCTTTCTTTGGTATTGTTCGTCGAATCGTTGAGCTCCTTAAGTTCTGAGTTGAGCTACACGATTTGTAAGAATGAAAGAAGATCTCTGACGAATACGTGCACTGACTTGACAGGTCCACTCAATCTGTGTGGTCCTTTCTTCAAACGACCATTTCAGACTCTAATCTACATGGTCTTCACATGATCTGACCAAGATTATGTCTGGACTTTAAAAGAGACTGTGATCTCTGAGTTTGTTTCGGCCTTTCTTCTCAGAATAGTCAGATAGAAAATGCCAATCTCATAAGTTTAAAAAAATGTGATTGACATGTAAAAGTGTTTGTACAAACCTACTTACAGAAATAATCATTTATCATTTACTCTTTTTGTTGACCTTACATAAAATAGTAACTCTAGCTATCTTCTGAATATACCCGCAAGTACATCCAACTTCATAGTAATATCAAGAAATCTTTGTTTTTAGAGTAGATAGACTGATTTGAAAACAGTAATGAGCCGTCAATCGTTAGTAATGAGGCTCAATGCCTGGATTTTGATATGACTGCTGCCAACATGACACGACAATCTTATCAGATAGACTATGATTTTGTAGTATGTAGAATTTAATTATTTAGATGATGTATTCAAGACTACATAATAATTATAAATACTGCAGACAACTGCCTCAATTGAACAATACAAAGTCCTCTTTTATTTTCCTTGAGTTAAGTAGCAAACATTGATCAGTAGCAGTGTTCAAGAAAATAAATTACTGATAAACGCTGTACCTACATGCCAGCTACATTCTTTATATTTTATTTATTTGTACTAAGACCTGGTCTCTTGTTGTCTATTTGTTCATTTACATAATTCCTATATTTTAATTTTATAGTGAAAATAAATTGGTTCGTATGCTTAAGTAACTAATTTCATGTCAAGGTTCTTAATAAAATGGATGAGAATTTGTTTGTCAATGGCATTCAATTGAATTGGAACAGAAAATACCTCTAAAAATAAAAATAAAGTCGATTAAGATGGATAATAAAGTCCATAAAAGAAAATAAACCTGAAAATGTACTTCTATGTATTCTAAAAGTGATAAACCTCCAACCTACATTAAAAGATTTGATTTCATATTGACACATTGTTTGTTATAGGAAGCAGCACGGCATGTGTGATGATCCTAGACCGGTCGGAGAGCGTGATGCGCGCGGCCAACATCGGTGACAGCGGGTACATGGTGGTGCGTGGCGGCCGAGTGGTCCATCGCTCACACGAGCAGCAGCACTACTTCAACACGCCTTACCAGCTGAGCCTGCCGCCGCCCGGACATGACCGGAATGTGCTAAGTGACAGGTATACACCAAACGTTTCAGCATAACGTATAAACCCTCGTATCCACGGGTGATTCTTTGTCACGCACTGAATTTTGAACTCTCGGTATTGAGCCGGGCATTGAGAATACTGTTGTATTCTCGCGCATTCTGAGCGCATTCCAGTATGTCAAAAAAGCGCACTGTTGGATTTTCAACTCTCGGCGTTAAGCAATACGTTCAAAATACAGTGCGCGATATTTACGTCGCGTAAAAAAATCTCCCGTGCATACTAGGGCTAACATAACAGTTACTGTGAATTGAGAAATCATATTTGAATTAGAAACTAACACTTCTGAAAACGGGACAGTGGAAGGTGAGTGAGGACACTAATTTGATGTCGATAATTTTGACTTTGGTGTGACAGAAACCTTTGTATTTGCGGTAATTTACGTAGGAGGGTAAATAGTTTTTTTGCAGCACAACTCGCAAGGTGCACATAGCATTCGACCTTCAGATTACTATGTCTTTCCTACTAACATTTATTTCTAAGATGTTGTTTCATAACAATAGTACAGAACAATAGTAAGAAAACAGTAATGTTCTTAAAACAACAATATTTGAGGTAAACTCTATGGGAGTGGGTGATATGAAATCAAGATTATTTCTTTACATTGTACTGTTATACTGACTGTCCAGGGATTGTTATTTATGTGTTTATCTCGCGTCTACTTATTTGATAAAAGAAGTATAGTGCGTCATAATTTCTTGATGATAAAATCAGAATTAGAGCGAAAGGTTACTTCAATACCGATAATAGTGTAAATACTACTGAAGGCTTAATGTGTCTTCTGGGTAACTCAATCGTGTTTCAAAATATCTTAACTCAATACTCAATACTTATTATTCCACAATGTGAACTTAGGTGGTAGGTTTTACATAGACATGGTCACTGTGGACCCTGTCGGGGACAGCAAAATCTTCGTCGCGATACAACATTGAACTGCACTATGCTTATTTTTGCCAAGAATGTCGGCCATTCTACGATAGTTTGGGCGAAAACTCTGCGTTTGTTGACAGTTTTTATTTGGTGTCGTGCCAAATCTAATTTTAAAAGTGTACCGTTATGTTTTAAAAACGCTGCAGCTTTGTATCTAAACCTTCGTTTTGCTGTATTCGTCCACCCTTCATAATAATTTGTATCATCATTTTGTCTGTCTGGATTACTGCTACGGAGCGGTACCTGCGGTACAAACCAGAGAAACGGCTACTAGGCAGCTGGCACCGAGCGGTTTATGTAATTTAGCTGCATTGTGAGCTCATATATGTATACCTACTCTAGGTCTAGCTCAGTACAACGATCAAAAACACTCTTTGTGACCGTGTCATGTAAAAATGTAAATATCATTGTCTCTTTACACTTATTATTTGATTTTGATTTTTTTTTTAATCTGCTGTATACGAGTATTATATTGTGTGCCTTTTAGTCTGTGCTAAATAAATCTATTTTCTTTATTTCTTTCTTTCCTAAACATGTATCATGGTAGGTATTATATTGATTGCAGTATTATTTATTCTACTACTTTGAACGGGTTATAGGCTGAGGATCCCTATCCCGCAGGTACACCTCCCTGAGGGCCACGTTTCTAATTATCTCGATAAAATTGATTATACGTTAACCTTGCTTAAAAGTACCATCAGCAGGAAAAGTTTTAAACCATTTTTTTAAATACTTATTATAATACTTGACTTAACATTAAGGATCAGAAATAAATGGAAAGTTCTTGATTATGGTTAAACTAACCTATCTTCTAAGTATACATGTCCATGTCTACTTTTATAAAGTAGACAAGGAATAAGGAAAACTTTTCGAAAATGAACCTCTAAAAAATAGGGGATGAAAATTGGTGTTTAGCATTCTATTTAAAAATTAAAAACCACGTATTTTACCCCTTTTTGGAAAATCATCCCCTAAGGGGGGGAAATAGGGATGAAAGTTAAGGAAAAATTGGTGTTAAGCCAAAACACGTCATGTCACGAATGACGTGTTTTGGTGTTTTTGGAAAATCATCCCCTAGGTAATTGTATTGTATTGTCTTAATAACTTATTTTTGTGTTAATGTTCTGTTTAATTTTTGTTATTTTAAATTTATTATTATTATTCTTTAATTTATCAGTTAATTTATCTTTAATTACTTAATTTGTCAGTGCAGACGATATCGTTCTTTTTGCGTCTACGGCAGATCGATTGCAACAAATGCTTCAAGAACTGACCACTGCAAGCCTCGAGGTTGGACTAACGATGAATCGGTCAAAGACAAGTCATGACTCATGACCAATGCCGCTAAATACAAGATCGAGGTCGATGGGCAGGAAATATACTATGTCGACGAATATATTATCTACCTGGGCCAGCTAGTTTCCTTTCACAACAGACAGGATAAAGAGATCGACCGTCGAATCGAAAATGCCTGGAGGAGCTACTGATCCATGAAGGCGCTAATGAAAGGCGACCTTCCTGTCTCACTAAAGTGCAAGCTCGTCGACATGTGTCTCCTGCCTATCCTAACCTATGGCGCTCAGACGTGGTCTTTGACCGAGGTTCAGAAGTCCAAACTCAAGATTTGCCAAAGAGCGATGGAGCGTAGCATCTTAAAAATCAAACTCACCGACCAAATTCGCAACACCATAATACGCTCCAAGACGGTATCGCCGATGTTGGTGCTAAGTCTGCGAGGTTGAAATGGGACTGGGCGGGTCATACTTATAGGATGCATCCAGACAGATGGGCCAGGATCGTCACACAGTGGGTGCCTGAAGACGGGCGTCGTCACCGAGGTAGGCCTAAAAAACGCTGGCGTGATGATTTGGACTCGTTCCTTACTGATTGGACGGAAAAGGTACAGCACAAAGAAAATTGGAAAAGTATGGGGAGACCTTTGCCCAGCAGTGGGACAACATACCTAGGTGGAACGAAAAAAAAAACTTATTTATTGTTATTTCACGAGAATGTAATTTATTAATGATATTTTTTGACATTTGCACGTCACATCATGTGGCAAACATAGGCGTACGTAATAATGTTGTTACCATCTTGCATGCATTTTCTTGTATGTATGACACATGTTTAAGCAAATAAATATTATCTTATCTAGGGCATTAAAATCCTTACTAACTCATCATCGCTCAGCCCAACTTTCGCCATCGCCAGACACTTTAGTAATTCAGAGAACAATAACTTTACTATGTTCCGTACCTGTACCTAATTATTTAGGTACTTAACAATTTTTTTCCAAATTCCCACGGGATACGGAATAAAGAGGATTTATATTTTCGCTTTTTGAGACAGTGGGATGTGATAAACTTGAATTTGGAGTCATGTACAATTCACACAGTGTTGCCGAGACCAATCCACATCGAAGGGTCGTTTCTCGAAGTTTTGAAGAAGTATGTCTACCTAGGGCAAGCTAGCGCGGTAGACAAAACTTTGAGAAAGAAGCCGACGGAAGGATCCAGTTGGGTTGGGCAGCGTTTGGAAAACTTCGTCAAGTCTTCTCGTCACCTATCCCTCAATTTTTGAAGACTAAGGTCTTCAACCAGTGCGACCTGCCCGTTATGATATACGGTGCCGAAACGTGGACACTGACAGTTGGGCTGGTCCACAAATTCAAGGTCGCTCAGCGCGCTATGGAGCGGGCTATGCTTTTTTTTTTTTTTTTGTGGATGGGAAATCATCAAATGACTTCTCCCGCTCTGGGCGGAGCGGGAGGGCGTGTCAGACCTTTACTGACTAAAACCCACCCGTGTTCCTTCTGTTGCCTGTGCCGGGGCCACGGTAACTCTTTCGAACATCCCGCAACCCTAGGAGCGGGCTATGCTTGGAGTTTCTTTGATGGATAAAATCAGGAATGATGTTATCCGGAAAAGAACCGGAGTAACCGACATAGCTTACAGAGTAAGCAAACTGAAGTGGCAGTGGGCTGCCCATGTTTGTCGAAAACACATGGCCGATGGAGCAGACAAGTCCTAGAGTGGAAACCACGTATTGGCAAGCGTAGTGTGGGACGCCCCCCAGCTAGATGGACCGATGACGTTAAGAAGGTGGCTGGGACAGACTGGATGCGGAAGGCGGAAGACAGGGTGTTGTGGCGCAGCCTGGGAGAGGCCTATGTCCAGCAGTGGACTGCGATAAGCTGAGTTGATTGATATTTTTGCTTAAAAGTTGCTTTCAAAATCATGCCAATAGGTAATTTTCCGGTCCGTTAGATATTCCGTTACTATTGTTAGGTTTTACAATTTGTTATCCTCCAGCAATCATATATCGCGCGTCGCTCCTCGGATACTATATAAGTAGTGCGAGAAGACATTGTTTAACTGGATTAACACATAGGGGTACTTTTAATCCCGATAGTAGGTTCCCGTGGAATATTTTTCGAAATCCACGCGGGTAAAGCCGCGGGCCAAAGCTAGTCGTATATTAATACAATATTATAGTCTGCTGGAGTAATCACAGGTTTTAATTATCACAATCATCAGTTTGTCAATAATAACCAGTGATCAGAATAGGTAGTGCTAATTTGCCTAAACTTCGAGGAAGGAAGTAACATTGAGTGGATAATACCTACCTCCTCTAAAATCCCGGAATAACGTTTAAATCCCGGGATTTAAAAAACCACGAATTATTTATTGGACTTTATTTGTATTTACAAATCATTGATTTGAAAAATCATAACATTTTTTAGGGTTACACATACACACATTTATATCTGTAATTTTTATGGTGTACATAGTAAAGAGTATTCTATCTATCTATAAGGTCTACTCTACCCTAATCTAATCGAAATGTGGCCCTCCAGGACGTGTCCTTGCGGGATCGGGCCCTCAGGCACGAACCCCTTTGAACGAGGCATCTTCGTTATGCTTAATGACAAATCGACAATACACTTGATCTTGTTGAATGTAATACTTACTGTGATTTTAATTCATTAATAATTTCTATTTTCAGCATGCCTACAATGGCCAATGGAGCTCTACTTTAGTGTACTGTAGGTAACGGTAGCTTCGTAGCCGACGTACTAAAGGTTTACAAATAAATTATATTTACTAACATTGTCAATATTACGTAACAGTTTTATTCAGACTCATTATAAATAAAGAGCACATTAATGATCTTTTATGACCTTGTACTATCGCGTTTGCGGGCCAGCAGAGATTAAAATGTCGAATGACACCGCAATAAAATTCTTCTTAATTAGTTGACTAAAAATGAGGATTTTCTTATCACTAAAATTAGCAGACAGGAAACATGAAATATACGTTACATCTAATCTTATCCAGATTTAGTCTCCGCAGTCATAAGACTCATTATTATGCTTCAACCACGAGACTAGTAGTCATGTGCTCATTCCACATACAGCTGTTGTATTTCTGTATGTACTAATATTAGAGTTTTTAGCTCATTGGATATTTGCCAGATCTTTAAACTTGTGCGTTCTCTTAAAATTTATGGAATTGTGTTTACTTGTTTATTATTGGTATGATTAACGAAAGAATTTGACAATCCCTTAAAATAAGTCCTAATGTGACTTATCACGGTAATCCGTTAATGACGTCACATTTTAAGAAGTAAATAGCTGTGAGGTTGTTGACACTATTATTAAATTACATCATTGTCAAACAAACGACACACTGTCATCATCAATCTATCCCTACATAATATATAATTACCTGTCCCGACTGATTCATCAACGCAGAGCCTAAACCGCTGGGGCTACAAACTTGAAATTTTATAATGTAGGCGAGCACTAAGGAGGGGTTTTTGGAAATTTGACCTTTAAGGGGGTGAAAAGGGGGGATTTTGTTTGTACGAAAAATATAATAAAATAAAAACTTGATACTTGGCACGAATAGGTACTTATTTAAGTAAATTATGAAGTTTGTCATTTTTTTTTCTAAATTACCCCCTTAACCGATTCGTTGCAGATGGCACGCCGGGCGTGCCATCGATTTTTTTTCTGGGTGGCGTATGAACACGGGTCGTGTCATTTTTTACATTGTTATAACTCGCTCAAATTGCATTTTGGAAGATTTATCCAGCGAAAAATATTCATTATTTTGCAAGTAATTCATGCCTACAACCTTCGTTTCTGGATATTTTGTGAATTTGAATTTTTAGGGGTTGACAACCTTTTTTAACTTCTGGATGGCACTCTTTTTTACTGTGTAGGTTTTAAATCATGTTGTCGAAAAATACTTTCTAATAAATAACAAATATGTAAATAATAGCACTCATCGCGATCGCTTCCGAACTAATTCGATTTAATTTTAAAAAATGGATAATTATTTCTACGTTGAATAATACTACAACAAACATACAATAATAATAATTTCACTCTGGTACTTTTCCCATAGAATACTCAGCATAGCTAAACCATATTGAGAAGTCTCCGCGGTAACTTAGGTATCGTAGAATAGTCATTCTCCCCGAATAATAACATTTGTAAATATCAATTAATCATAAACCTTATTTTTTCTATGTTAAGGTTCTTGATTTTTCGATATTTACTAACGTTATTATTCGGCGAAAATTTAATTTAATAAAAACCAAAGTTTTTCAGGGTGATTTAGCTGTACAGTACATATTTAAATTTAAAAAAAAATAGCACAAAAAGTTTGTAACACCTGCATAAAAAAGTCACGTTTCTGCCATTTCAAGGAAAAGATGTAGAAAAACACGTAGTTAGCCACTTAAAACAACGTATCCTTCCGTTTACAACTGATGTTTGATGTCAACTAAACGTAATCAAGCCAAAAAAGCATAAAAAGGACATTTTCTTTTACACATGGCTGAAGGCACAATAGGCGTGTCATCAACTTCTATGGCGCTGACACGACAGGCGTGCCCCGAAATATTTGTACGCCGCCACAGTTAGAAGTTTTCGAAAACAGGAGCCGCAACGAATCGGTTAAGGGGTATTGGGGGGTGTCAAAGTTTGTATGGAAGAATTTTTAACGCGCGGTTCGATTATCACGAAACTCAGTATTTATACTTAAGATCGAAAATAAAGAATGACGTGTATCAGGGTGGTTTGAAAATCTACCCCTAACAGGAGATTAAAGTACGAAGTCGCGCGGGAAGTGCTAGTTATTTATAAGTACTTTAAATGTATTTATGTACTGTATAGTACTACTCACATATACCTACATAATAATAATACATACATCCTAGAATTTAGTGGTTACGTCTTGGCGTACCAGTTACGTGCTAAACTATGTAGCTATAAGGACGTGATAAAGAATAAAGTCCAATGTTTTTTACTCTCGTGAAGTGCTCTGTTGTTCTTCTCATTATTTTTGAGCTATCTATTTATTTTCAATTGCGACGTTTTAGATGAATTATGTAGGTAAGAATGGGTGGTGTACTGGTGTAGCTGTTAAGGTCTATGTATACGGTGTTTTTAAACGCGTCGACGCGCTGCAAATGCAAATAGCGCTGCTTTTTTTTTTCCAAGGTAAAAAACGTGCAGACGGCGCACGGAATGCGCGTATTTAAAACGCCGTGTGCATAGGTCCATGTAGTTCCAATGTATTAATAGTTTCCAACATATCTATGGTAGCTGGAACCTGGGGGCCAACCACCACCTCTTAAGCAGTATTATTTTAATGTTACTTCAGTGTGAGAAAGAGATGAAGCTATACAGGATGTCTAGCTCCATCTCTTTCCCACACTCAAGTAAGATTACAATAATACTGCTTTAAGAGGTGGTGGTCTAGCTCCTGAAGATAGCTCTATAGAGTTGAGTTTTGCTAGCTAAACGGTTTCTTCATACATCATGGTATTTAGTACAGAACAGACTATAACTACCTACTGGACCCATTCCACAATACGGAAAAGAAAATCCTAGCTGGTTCGACTTTCTACCTACGAGAAAACATATCGAAAGTTCCTGGGGAGGTAGCCCTTAGGATTATGTCCATAAATACTTGTAATAAAAATAAATAAAATTGTCATTGCAGTCGGGCGACCTCTTAGATTAAACCCCCGACTGCAATGACAATTTTAATTATTTAGGGCCGTAAGATCAATTGAAGTTTATACCACGGAAGAGAGTTTAATCTCTGGGCATCGATTATTTCATAGAAATTTCATAAGAAATAATCGATGCCCAGAGATTAAACTCTCTTCCGTAGTTTAAACTTCAAATGATCTTACGGCCCTTAGTCAGGGAGTAAATGAGCATTGTATATATAACTAATACAACTTGTTTTTTACTTTTTAGTTCGTTTTTTGGCAGGGCAGTCATGTTTTTAAATTATTTTATACATTTTAGTGACAAGTTTTATTTATTTTTTATTTTGTAATGTGCTCATCCAGGCCTTCAATTTGATACCCATATTGTAAAAATATAAGACAAAATATTTTGTCACATTTAAAAATCCATACTGCCGCCATATTGAATTTTTCAAAGAAATAAATAGCCAGTGCCACTCGGGAGGATGTAAGGATACATCCAAATCTGTTCAGGCATTTAAAAATTATGGTGGAATGAACCTTGAAAACATTTACACTCCGTTTTTGGGGCAGTCATGTAAAAAGAACCGGGAGGGTCCATCGTAGTACACTGAAATGGTAGTATTTTTATCATAAGCTGTCCGTCGTAAGCGCATAAACATTCAAATAGGTACTGACACTGTCCATGTAAAATAGCGTACATTCAATATCATACATTATCACTGCATTAAAAGCGCGTTGTTTACATAGTGATTACTGCGTGGATGAATTGTACCACTTTTACTCTTGTTTATAGAGGGTAAAAAGATATTTGGTAGGTAATGGTGTCATCACTGAGTATAACTACCGTGTCATGCCTAAACACCATGCAACCCAGTAAGAATAGCGAGGAAAGCATAATATTAAATGTCTGCCCGTTTGCCAGTCGCTCTCATCCGGGGGTTTCCAAATAAGTAACTATTAATATTTATAAAGTTGTTGGTAAGGAAAATTAACTTGTTGACCCTGACTACAACGTGTCATTCTTAACCGAAGAAAGCTTTAAAACATTGTTTGATTTCATTGTCATCAAAAGCTGCAGAGGGTATTTGGACTGTAATTACATTAAATTATTAATCAAACTTTTAGTAACATGTGGTGTGTATGCGGTTGGACTTGAGCACCATATGTTGCATGTATGCTATTAAAATAAAAAATTGGTAGTAAACATCAACATCATTATTTTTTAGGCCAGAATCAGCTGAGACGGCAGAGTTCACAGTGGAGTGCGGTGACGTGATCCTGGTGGCGACGGACGGAGTGTTCGACAACGTTCCCGAGCCCGTGTTGGTGGCGGAGATGCGGCGCGCGCAGGGGCTCGCCGGCGAGACCAAGCGGCTGCAAGCCGTCGCCAACTCTATCGCGTGGATGGCGCGCAACCTGTCCTTCGATGGCTGCTACATGTCGCCCTTCGCTAAGAGCGCACGGCAGAACGGCATTGATGCCATTGGTGAGTAAGAACAAAGCATCGTACATCAACAATAGGATTAGGTGCCAGTGTGATTGCTAAATAAGTTTGATGAAAGGAATTCTATCACTTTATGTGTTGCTATTTCTAAACATTCTTACTATTAATTTTGGTATCTTAGGGCGACTTGCAGCAAAATGATACTTATCTCGATTTTGCCCAATAATTCATGCGCCGTTAATTCTTTGCGTTCCGTTTTCAGATAAAAAGTGATGGCAACTCAGTTCTGTGTATAGAGAAAAAAGAATTTGATTTGTCAATTAAGTCAATGTAATAAAGTCTGTGTTGGTTCTATTGTAGTTGTGTTCTCGTGTTATTATCTAGTTTTCTTTAGCGTCAGTCATATTGGGTTGTTGCATAATTTTTTTCCCACTTCTTTTCCTTAATATTTCCATTTGTCTCGGAAAATTTCTAGAATAAATCTAGTACATAGTAGAATGTTCTCGTATCTTTCACATAGGGTATACAGCGTGTTACGGAAAGGGTATATACATATCAAAGGCACGGATTCTTTTGGTGATAACAAACTAAATGGCAACATTTTTTTAATGAATATACCTACATAATTAGAAAGTTAAGAAACATTTAACTAAAAATAAAAATCAAATGTAATTTCCAATCGAATTCTACACATCACTAGACCAAGTCAACTGATTGGTGTCAATAAACTGCACACAAAGAAACAACTCCGTAAAAGATTTGTTTCTCCTGGTACAATTTGCAAAATGGGTTCTGAATGTTAGTTTTGTTCCACAAAATCATACTAATGATTTGAACAAAAACCTTATTGTAACTTAGACAATAGTTTTTTTTTTTTAGTAAAACAAAGTTACATACTGGGCAGTACCCAGTATGTAACTAATACTACAGTAGGAGTAATTTTTTTCTTTCATAAAATCATACTTTAAATATCAAATAATAAGTACTCCTAAAAGCTATAGCCCAAATTTTCCAGCTCAGCACTAATAAGAATTTTCCTGTAAATCTGCTTTAACATAATCATCCTTTTTTGTGTTTTTGACACTGAAACTAACTGAGATAAATGGCTGACAAAAGTATGTTAAAATTGCAATAATAGGAAAGTTCTACAAAAGTATTCAATACAAAAAAAAAGTTTTAGTTAATGTGAAAATGAACCCTAGAAAACTTTTGTACGTAACTTATGTGTATCCTGGTACCAATGTGCCAATGTGTGTGTGTGTGGTAATGCCAGAGGGTTCCGCACTTAATTTTATTTTAGTGAACATTGGATAAGTAGCTCCTTAACGCCGCTGACACCGCGAATAACATCAAAAAGAAGTGAATTATTGAATGTATCCAAACTTTGTTTACAGTCGTCCCGTTGTCCGATCGTCGATGATAGGCGCGTGCGCCGTGTTTGAACGGGGGGAGGGAGTGTTTAACTTTTCCGTAATCAGCGAATGTCTCCAACTATGCAACAGAAGTTATTTAAAGTACTAGGACTTCAGGGTAACGGAAATTATCGCACAATAATAATACTCAACCCTAATTTCTGTACTTTTACAATCATGTAGGATAACAAAGGATACACACACAATGATATTTCGGGTCAATGAGGCAGTTGTCGGCACACCGCTCTTATCTGATTTTTATGAAATTATTTTTTTTATTTTGATATCCAGCCTAAACTGCTTAAGTCCTGTTTTAAGCTCAAAACTTTTGTTTATTTCCTGATTATCTCCAATATCCAAGTAAGCAAAGTTTAGCAACTAAGACTTACTTGTTCATCTCAAAATATTTCAATGTTTGTAAGTTTTTAAAATTACAATGTTTGAAAGTATTGTTCATTTAATTAAGGTTAATTTTCAAATGGATTTATCAATTTCGTGTATTAACGCATGAGAGATGCTTCTTATGACGTGTTTGGTGTCGTACAGAATTATTGTTTTCGTAATTTCTTTAATTAGCAATAATTGGGTCAGCTACCTTAGTACTAGGATAGTAGGATAATTCTGTAGTAGGATATCCGACTTTTTTCGATTCCTTTTAAGTCTCTCTCTAACCGTGTCGGTGCAAAGTTGTGTTTATTGTCAGATCAGTGATTGCTGCAGTCGTGAAAATGTCTTCACGTAGTAATAGTGAATATTATGAGATGATGTTGTGTGTTGGAGCAACGGATGGTAATCTGCGAGCTGCCCGAGAGCTGTATCGTCAGCGATTCATCGACGGTAGACCAGTAGCTGAGCGTCGGCTGCTGCCATCGATGGCATGTTTCAGCCGGATGGTACAACGTCTGTACTCCAGGGGTTCATTCCTGTTTGGCTCCCAGACTGGAGCGGGCCGGGGCTGCCTTGGGGTGGCTCCTGCCCAATCTGGGGGGTCCAAACGCCTCCTGCCGGAGGCTCTACGCGGGGGTCGTGCGGTCCATGGCCCTTTACGGAGCTCCGGTGTGGTCACGATCACCAGACTTGACGCCGTTAGACTTTTTTTTGTGGGGCTACATTAAGAATACTGTGTACGCAGTGGAGTGTGATACCGTGCTCGAAATGAAAGTGCGAATCAAAAACGCTTTTAGGAGTGTAACGCCGGATATGCTCCGCAATGTTCAGCGAAATCTGCGTGAGCGTGCAGCTTTGTGCGTACAACGCCAAGGCCAGCACATTGAACCTCACCTTCATTAAAAAGTAAGTTACTTTTAAAGACTTCATCAATGAAACTTATTATCAATTTTTACGTAGTTATCACGTTTCCCGTAACATCGTTGGCAAAGGGGCCACGCCGCGCGCGGCACACTTACTATTCGCAGATCAAAGGAAAGCCGCCGTTTTGTCGGTAAACTTCTTATTTTCTTTAGTGATTGTATGATGGTGATTTAGGTGTTATTTAAGAAAATGTCTACGTTGCTGCGACAAAATTTAATTCATGTTTCATACGTAAACATAAAATCGGTCAGAGCTACAGCTTGCATGTACTTTCGGAACTTTCGGAAGAGATAGATACTGGATTCACGTTTTAATCCGGTCGTTTGATCCTGCCGCCAATCGTGCCGCCTGCGCTGCCGCTTTAGCGGCGCCGCGGCAAGTGTGTGCGTACTAGGCGCACAGACTGTCGGAAGAGATAGATACTGGATATACGTTTTAAGCTGGGGCAGGTGTGTGTGTGTACTGCACAGACACAGATAATGGATAATGACCCTCGTAGTGCGGTGACACGTTTGTTATGATTTCAATTGAATAAACTATCGAAATAAAAAACATATTACGTATTTTCAGTTTTTCAAAGTTATTGCTTTTGAGCTGAAATTTTGTACAGAGATTAGAAACCAGATACACTCTTCACCCGGTTTGTATGTATATACCCTTTCCGTAACACGCTGTATAAGCGCGAACTCGTTACTGGAATTTACTGGAACATCTTCGAGCGATTTACTTATACGAACACAAGGGAACTAGTTCGTGGGAAACGGCAAATAAGATCAACAACGTTTTTGGTCCAAACACTACTACTGATTGCACAGTACGAAATTGGCTTCAACGCTTTAATGAAGGAGACACAAGTCTTAAAGATGTTCCTCATACTGGTCGACCCGTTACTTTTGACGAAGATGCGTTGCAGCGCGAGCTTGAGTTGCACCCGGATTCCCGGATTGGAAGGGATTTAGAGAAAACTCTAAAAGGTCACTACAGTATTATAGATCGCCATCTGCAGGCAATGGGCTACCGTAAAGTTTTGTCAAGATGGACACCCCCATGCTTTGACCGATACTCAACCTGCCATACGTGTCAACATTTGTGAGTCTGCTGTTGCACCCGCAAAGAAAGAGCTTTCTCTAGTCGATTATCACCAGTGACAAGTCTTGGGTCTTATATGAGAACGTCACACGAAAGGCCTTTTGGATGCCTGCTGATATACAGCCAAAAAACAGTTTGCATGATCACAAACTTCTTCTGTCAGTCTTCTGGGATTCGCGAGGAATGTTGTTTTTGGAAGTTAATGGACAGCAATCAGACTATCAATGCCGAAGTCTACGTGAATCAACTACAGAAGGTGGCGAACAAACGGCCAAAACGTCTTGAAGTATCATTACTTAATGATAATGCAAGACCACATACCTATAGCGAAAGTGTCCCGTAAACTAGAAAAGCTCGGTTGGACAACGATACCTCACCCACCTTATAGCCCTGATCTGGCACCTTCCGACTATCATCTTTTCCGGGCTTTAAAACAGCATCTTCGTAAAAAAAAATGAAAACGGTGACCTAAAAAATTAACTTGCCTATATCCACCCACCACTAACCTGTCAACCACTTTCTTTCTGGGCTAAGGGTATTGAAACTTTGCCTAGCAGATGGTTACATGTTCTCGATAATTATTGTAATTATATTGTCGATTAATTGTTTAAATAAATAAGTATCGAAAAATACATTTTAAAGTGGGAAAAAAATTATGCAACAACCCAATATTATACCTATATACCATAAATTACAATGAAGAGATCTAGGGCACCTATACAGGGCGTCCCACGGATATGCCACATGGAGGGAAAGTACCTTGAATATTGTAGATGGAACATTTTACTGAAAGAAGACATTATTTGAATTTAAAAAACAATTTAAGCTGCATTCATAGATATTTAAATAATTACATGGTTGAACCGGGAGTCGAACCCGTTACATGAGAAAAATAATCACCCTGTAGCTTTATCATACCGATCGAAAGGCTCCATCATAAGGATTTTTTTTTTGCTAAATTAATAAAAGGAAGACCATGAATTTTAACATTTGATTTGAAATTTTGTTCAGAAAAATGAAAGGCTGACATTGCCGTAAGGACATACAACTGACATTATCATAAGTACCTATTACTAATAAATGTACCATGTTATTATTGATACGTGTCTGGTCTTCTTCTTCCGCGGAAATTGATATTAACACTAATTCCCAATCCACCATTATGACTGCGACATTATTATTACGACTGCGTAGTCCCTAGTGGAATAATCAATTCCCGGCGAGCAGTGGCTACTCGGTGGATGTCGCGGCATACCAGCAGATGCTCCAGTAAGCTGGCGGAAGCTCGCGGTATCGCAGAGCATTTTTATTATCAGTGTGCGCTGGTGGATAGAGGAATCCTTCTCGATGCTGTCCCCTGCCATCCGCCAGTGTGCGCAGGCCAATATTAAGTTTATACCTTCGACATACACGTGAATGTGTTACTTTTCCATTTAGTGACTGTTTGGGTCCTGTACAGTATGTTTAAACCAAACGGACAATAATAATAATAATTTAGACTTGTCTTAGAGGAACATACAATCGTCATTCACTGAACTCCCAACAGTCTGGCAAAATCAAAATCGTTTTTACTGGTAACACTGATGGCAAATACAATGTTTGGTAAATTTATTTCGTCTCGCAATGTTTTTTTTGAATAATCTGAAGAAAATTCAACAAATTTACTTGTGAAATGTAACAAAAAAATCAGCTGCTCCCTACATTTATGTTCGCATAACTCGTCAAAATGTAGGGAACAGCTGATTGTTTTTCGCGATTTCAGGTTTGGTCCCATAGTAAAAGTTGTTAATGATGATGAGTACAATGACCCCTTAAGAGGTTGTGCGTTATTTATCTTACATCTTGTATATACTTCGGTACGATACATAATTTGATTCTAAAATGCGTTCACAATTTTCAGGGCAGTAAAACCAACTTGCAATATTATCCTGAGGCATGAAAGATCCTTTTTTTTTATTTGAGATAGGTTTGCTCTTGACTCTAGTCTAGGTCAGAGATGACAGACAAAGTCGACGATGGAGTGAGCTTACCCAGAAGAAGCCTGTTCAGTCTCACTTTGAAGAGATCGGGGTTGTATGCGTTCGGAAACGCAGACGCAGGCAGAGAGTTCCACTCCTTTACTGTGCGCATCACAAAAGACATTTGGAAACGCTTAGTGCGAATTGGTGGAATAGCCACTAGGTAGGGATGGTAACCTGCAGTGCTTCTAGATGTCCGATGGTAGAAAGGGGCCGGCGGAATGAGGTAGTGGAGTTGTAGAAGACCGACAAGCAGGCAACCTTGCGGTGATGAACCCAGCTGTGAAGCTTGGCATCCACCAGTCTTACGTCGCCAATGAGCCTCTTAGCTCTGCGTGGTAGGGATGGTAACCTGCAGTGCGTCTAGATGTCCGATGGTAGAAAGGGGCTGGCGGAATGAGGTAGTGGTGTTCTTGAGCACACTCACCGAAGTATAATCTGTAGAAGACAGACAAGCAGGCAACCTTGCGGTGATGAGCCCAGCTGTGAAGCTTGGCATCCACCAGTCTTACGTCGCCAATGAGCCTCTTAGCTCTGCGTTGCACCGAGTCAAGCGCGGCAAGTTGGTATTTAGCTGAGCCATCCCAAAGATGGCTGCAATACTCCATGCAGGATCGGACTTGCGCTTTGTAAAGAATTAAAAGCTGTCCAGGCGTAAAGTATCGCTTCACCTTATTTAGGATACCCAGTTTCTTGGCCGCAGTTTGGGCTTTGTATTCGAAGGTGGCACCGAAGTTGAAACATGATGTTAACTCCATGCCTAGGAGCTGGAGCCGATCAGTTACAGGAACAGATGTACCCCGAAAAGTAGGAGTTTGATCGAAACGACTCTTTTCAGCGGTAAAAATACACGTCTGTGTTTTGGTGGCGTTAAAAGCGACCAGATTATCATCTACCCACTGGGAGACAAGGCTTAAGGTCAAATCTGTCCGCTCTACCATGGCCTCTCTCAAGGAACGAACTTCGGCCCCTCTGGTTTTTGCGCTGGAGACAAGTATCTCTCTGAAACTGTACTGTCATCTGCGTACCTAAAAATACCAGACTGAAGTAGGTCATTGATGTGCAGCAGTAAAAGAGTTGCAGAGAGAACATACCCCTGAGGAACTCCGACAAGCTCACGATACATAAATCAACGGTTTGCCGTATTATTCATCGAATGACTAGGGCTATTGCTAAATTACGTCCTCATTATAAATATAAGCCTGCCAGCTAACGATGAGTGGAGAGAGATTAGCTGTTGCAACTGACTTTTATAAAATATCTAGATTTCCGAGAGAATTGGGTGCAATATGGATTGTACTCATTAATTCAAATTCTTTCTACATGGTAGAAATAATAATTGTCGACGGTGATTTCGTTATGCTTGTTTTGTTAGTTGTCACCACAGACGTTGTTATTCTATCATTTGACGTGAACGGCGAAATGTTGCCGTGATATAAAAATCTCCCAACCATTTTTATTGGGAAAAAGTATTGGTTTTTACTGGCAGCCCGAATAACTTCGACAATCGATTTTTTATGCAGTTTGTATTTAAGGCGAAAGCGCCAGGGTAGCCCGCGAAATTCAAATTTTCTTACGATTTTTGCAATTTGCAGCTCAGTATCTGGGTGTATGTTGATTAAAGTATGATTCGCGACCGTAACAAATATGTATTTACAAAATTATAATCATTAAAGCCATCAATACAACTCTCTAAAGACCAAGTAATTCCATTGAATGACTATTTCATGAAATCGTAACATTTCAGGATTATACAACTTAAAGAATTGCAATTGAATTTGAACTTAAATAGTGACTGATTGTAATGATTATAATTCTGTAAATACATATTTGCTACGGTCGCGAATCATATTTTAATCAACATACACCCAGATACTGAGCTGCAAATTGCAAAAGTCGTAAGAAAATTTGAATTTCGCTGGCTACCGTAGCGCTTCCCCCTTAACGAACGTTAAACATCTTACGTACTTAATCGTCATTATTCAATTGACGTACGTATGTTACGATAACCAATCGTTTGAAACAACCGGCCCTTAATCTCAGTTTAGTTAAATCGAATGTGAAATGTGACTGTGCAAGACATGCTTATAAGATTTAAGTCGAGTTTAGGGCAAAATCGTGATTGAACGGTTTAATTAAATCTTGATTTGGATTATTTTGCTGCAAGTCGCCCTTAGTTGATTTTAATTGTTATTTTATCTAGTCAAAACAATTGAATGGCTAAAGTCGTTAGGAATTTGAATTCCATCACATGAATGCCACGTCATGACTGATTCTATATTTTGCTTGCAGGGGGAAAACCGGACGACATAACGGTGCTACTCGCTATCGTAGCGCTATGAAAATGTTCCCATGTGATTTATGTAGCTCGATTCTAGATACATTTTTTGTTCAAGATTACTACAAAAAAAAAATATTAGTTAACTAATAGTAATAAACAACGAAGCCAAATAAATTAAGTTTTGACCCTTTTTTGTAATTGATCTGTAATTATTTTTGGGTGTGTTTGATTAAAAGTGAAGGAGGTGCCTACTTCATTTGATACATTGCTATTAATTATGAGGCAGATGTGTTTCTGTATGTATATTTGTCGTTTAATTATTATTACATTGTGCATAGTAATGTGTAAATACTATTTGTACTATATAACTTCAGTTTTTATTATACTAGATATTTCTGTATGATCTCAAAAGTTATTGTATGCTTTATTGTAATGTACAAGGCCAAGCCATGTAGTCATCAATAGGTCACCTCCGAAGCTTCATTCTGTCTACCTATGTTGTCAAATAGAATTGTTTATTCAGAGATATTATCACGCTGTGAGTGTGACGTGACGCCATGATCTGACTGTTGACTGTTGTGCTTCTAAATTATTGTGATTTACGTGAACCTGCTTGATGTTGTTGTAATGCTGAAAACAAAGTGCCGTTTATTTGGTGTAAGAATTGAGAGAATTCTGAATGTAATTGGGTCAGCGAAAGTTATCTGTGACCGACATTAGTAATCTTTGAAACAACAGACCTACTTCTACTATATGTTATTTTGTGATTGTACACAAACTACATTTTGCCAGAATATCTATGTACTGTTGACTTTTTAGTCGCTTTATAAAAGACACTAGCTTCTGCCCGCGACTTCGTCCGCGTGAAATTTCTTGTTCCCCCGTCCCACCACGTCGCATCGCATCGCCCGCCCGTGCTATTACTTGCGTTTTCGTATAGCGTTCTTTCCGACTTTTTTTTTTGCTCGGCTCCTAAGGGTCGTAGGGTCGTAGGCCCTAAATAATTTTTCAAATCAGACTGGTAGTTCCAGAGATCAGCGTGTTCAAACAAACAAACTCTTCAGCTTTATTATTAGTACAGAAAACGAGCGAGCTCTGTACAACTGGTATAATCGATAATATTTAAGTCAATTAGAAAACATTAATGCGAGCGAAAGATACTGCTTCGTTTACATTAATTGTTCAGAAATCATAATTTTTAAATTAAATGTTGTCATAGAAATCGATAATTCACAGTGTAAGCCAATCGTAAGAGCACTGAAAAGTCAGCATGTTTAATGAGAATGTAATTAAAGAACAAACTGTATTTAACGTGAGAAAATATCATGCCGCCTTTTTAATCATTTAGATTTTGTTGGCCCAGTTGTAAAATAGTAGAATAGTTTTATTATTGTGATTGCAAAGTTGATGAGTATATCCTTCTTAAATATTTGATTTTACAATCAACTGTGTTTTGGAATTGCGTGTGAGAGTTTGTATGAAGACTGAATACAACTAGATATACTGTTCTTGTTGTTACTAGTAGTTTTAATAATGTTACGAAACTATATTTGAAACGATCACAACAAACGGTTCTACTCTAAGACACTTTGTTCTTTTATAAATTTTTATGTAAATTATATGTGTAATGATTGTATGTCTGTCTTTTTATAAACATCAATTTAAACCTTTGCAGCTTTTATAATTTAATTTGAAACGATACTTACACATACTTTGGCTGCAAGAACTTGCTATACTTAATTAGAAATAGTTAATCATTAGTTGCAATCATAATGTACCTAAAGTGCATTTGAAGTTTATTTTAATAATAGAAATTACGTTGCAAGTAAAATGAAACTAATATAGCTCACTCATTACTCTGTAAATAGTTCACGAACTGAATACGCCGACGTTCGCACGGATGTAAAAAAATCGCGGCGATTTTTCTTCGCGCACTGGATTTTTAACGCCCTGCTTAGCGCCGAGAGTTAAAAATCCTGTGTTTGTTCAACGCGCTGGAATGCACTCTGTTGGATTCTCAATGCTCGGCGTAAAATCGAGAGTTGAAAATCCAGTGCGCGATAAAATCCCGCTGCGATATTTTTACGTCCGTGCTAAACGAGTCGCAAAAAACTTTCCTGCATGCACCACGACTAGAAAAAATATTGATGTTATCCTAGTGGCTTTTTGTTTCAATGTATTGTATTGGGCTCTGTCAGTTTCGTTTTAGCCGTGACCTTAATGTTCAAACGTCGTGTTAACCAATTTAGTGAGCGTTCTTTGAAATACCAAATTGGTCAGCCAGATTAGCCGTGGCTTACAATTTGTAAATAAAAATCAGTAGCAAAGAGGTATGTTGAAAGTAGATAACCACGCTTCTATTAAAGTATGTCAAGGTATTGTCTGTAAGTAGTCACTGATCAAACGCTTATCATTACATATACATTTACAATTGTCTTATCAACTGTATCTAATTGTGTTTTTAAAATTCACCATGATATTGCGTGAATGTAGAATAAACAATTCTGATTACGATCCAATCTTTGATTACTTATCATCCGATGTTAAACTATCCCTGTGGTAACAAAAAAAAAAAGCTAGCATATGACTCTTTCATATAGTTCAAAAGTAGAAACACTACACTAGGTACTCAATAAGATGAATGACTATTGCGATGATTAAATGTTAATTAAAAACCGGCCAAGTGCGTGTCGGACCACGCACAATGAAGGGTTCCGTAGTTGGGATGAATTTATCCCAAGAACAAACTTAACTTAGTTGAAACACATATTCCCTCATACATTCCCACTGCAAATGTAAGTTGGTCGTTCGTTGTATATACCTATCCAAAACTAACCGTATTAGCTGCCAGGGAGTGGGACACTTGACTAACAAAAATCTTTAAAGCTTAATATTTCAGAAACGGATTCCTTCACAATCCCGCAATATTTTTGAAACACCTATTTAGCAACACCCCATACCAGGATGTACACGAGAAAAAAAACATCCCACTTTACGTGTACAGGAGGTAGGTAGTACTGTATATTTTTTTCACGATTTTATTTTACCACTTTATCGGCGTGATTAATATGTATATCCATGCCAAATTATAGCTTTCTAGTACTAAGAGAATGAGCTAAGCTGCGGACGGACGGACAGACATGGCGAAACTATAACGATTCCTTGTTGACTACGGAACTCTAAAAACCAGCTGTTGATTGCAAGATAGAGAACATAACGTTGCATACATCTTAGTAGGTATATTATGAGAGGCCATAAATGGTGAAAGATGACTATACCATTTCATACAACAAGGTTGGTTTTAAAAGACAGAATAATTGTATGTAAGGAAAACTTCGCCAGGGACAATCATCATCGGTAGTTCTCGGAGTATGAGTAAGGTGGATAGTACAACCTTGCCACCAGTTCTCTTCAATGGTACGATCGTTCCATTTAGTACTGACGTGAAGGACCTAGGCTTGCACATTGATAGTACCCTGAACTGGCGTATTCAAGTCGCTAGCGTCAGCCATTAGGTTACTGGAACGTTGCGGGCTCTGTACTGACTGAAAAATTTATTACCAACGAGACCGAAGACAATTTGTGCAGTCCTTAATTTTCCCTATCATCGATCATGGTGATGTGTGCTACTATGACCTGAATGCAGATCTCCTCGACAAACTTGACCGTCTTCTCAATTACTGCATTCGATTCGTTTTCAATCTGCGTAAATATGATCATACTCTGCGCATCGGTCGCTTATTAAGTGGTTGCCCATACCTACGCCAGCGCAGAGAGCAAAGGGCGCTGACCACCTTGTTTTCATTTCTTGACTCTCCCACTTCCCCTAGTTATCTTGCCCCCCCCCCCCCCACTTTCAGTACATTTGTGCCAACCACAATAAAAATCTACGTTCATCAAATAATCGCCTTCTGCAATGTCCCTCTCACCGCACAGACTTTATTCACTCTTCCTTCTTCGTTCAGTCTATCTCTCTGCGCGCTCCCCCTGAAAATCAGGATGGCAACCAACCGATTATCCTTTAAAATAAAAGTTCGCGAGCACATTCGTAAGAAGCTGACAGTATCATCACAACGTTAACGTTTTCCCATTGTTTATTTGTTTTAGTATATTCGTGTATTTACATGGGCGCCGGCAGGGGGTGCCAGGGGGTGCACTTGCACTCCTTGGGAATCTCGGGATCAACAGGAATTATTGAAATAAAAAGCCGTCTGTTGGAAATCATTTTTTTATTCACAATGATTAGTAGGCAGTAATTACACAATTCTCATTTAAAAAGCGATTAATTTCGATCGTCGTGAACAAATAGGTGAGCCGTGACGACTGGGTACCTATATAATAAATTCATAATGAATAGTCAGAAATTTGTAAATGTCTCGAACATTCAGACTAAAATTTCATCTTTTTATTAACAATCATATACGGCAAAGATTGTAAGAAAAGTAAAATCTGCACCACCTGGAAATTATTTCTGCCGGCGCCCATGTGTATTTATATATATTATATTTATTTGCGCTTATTTATATATAATTAGGTATAGGTATATTATTATATTTATAGTTTGTAGTGTATCTTTATACACTTCTGGACACATCTATTGGCCCACCTTAGAGTTTAGGTTTCGATGGCCCCTACCGAAATATGATTGCTAGATTGAACAAAAACTGTTGATGCAGTTTTAAACCTGATACATTTTACCATCTTTTTCGATCGTATTGTTTTAAATTTGAATTCAGAATACCATACGACATGGAGCTACGCCTAACAAGTCGGATATGCGCCTTGTTAAAGGCAATTGATTTTTGAATAAAAAACATGTTTTATCAAATAAAGGTTTAATTTAATAACGCGTGTTGCCTCCATGGGCATCTACCACAGCTCTCATACGATTAGGCATAGAGTTTATCAACCGCTCTATGAAATTTTGAGGGATCATCTCCCATTCCTCTTCTATGGCAGTTTTCAACTCCTGCATCGTCTGGGCAACTGGCTGACGAGCCCTAACACGTCTTTTTAGCTCGTCCCACATGTGCTCAATGGGGTTCATGTCTGGGCTTCTGGCTGGCCAGTCCATAACTGTGATGTTCACATCCCGAAGATATTCCCTGACGATGCCGGCCGCATGGGCTCTTGCATTATCATGCATAAAAAGGAAATTTGGGCCCACATAGTCCGCGTATGGTATCACGTGAGGTTCTAAGCACTCACGAATGTACCTTTCAGCATTTAATGTTGGCAGCCGTGGTCCTGTAACAACCTCAAGTTGAGTTTTGCCGTTCGCGGATATACCGCCCCAGACAGTCCATGAGCCACCGCCATAAGCAACCCTCTCTTCAAAGCAGCATTGTGCGAAACGCTCTCCCTTACGTCGGTAGACCTTCTTCCTTCCATCATTGCCATGTAACACAATTTTAGACTCATCAGAAAAGAGTACACGGCTCCAATCTTGCTGTGTCCAATTTAAATGACTGCGTGCGAAATGAAGGCGCGCTGTTCGGTGGGCTCGCGTTAGTTTGGGCCCATTAGCTGGCTTGTGTGGTACTATATCGCGTTATTTTAACCTTCTCCGAACAGTTCGAGCGCTCACAGATACTCCGTGGAAGTCGCGAAGTTGGTTTTGTATCTCAATGGAGGTAAGGTGACGATTTCTCAAGCTGGTCGTCACGATGAATCGATCCTGCCTTTCAGTTGTGACCCGAGATCGTGGCCTTCCTTGGCGACGAACAAAGCCGCCAGTCTCTAGGTACCTCCGATAAACATTTCGGACCGCAGATCGACTTAAATTAAGTTAAGCACTCACGTTTCTTTGGCTGTGTCCGGCCTGAATAAGTGCCACAGCTTGGGCGGCGACTTCAGGTGAAGTATCCATAGATTATTGATAGAACCTCACCTTAATGTTAAGAATAAGTAATGTTTGTTGCAAAACCAAAGATATCAATCACTTTTTCAAGAATTAAATCCAAGTAAACCAATAAAACCAAGTTTTCTTAGTATTCGATTGTTTGATATCAACAAACAGGCTCCAAATTGTCTTTTGTTTCTTTAAATTCTGTGTTTGAAATTCAAAAAAAGACTATTGAATGAAATTGTGAATGTGCCAGGTTCAAAACTGCATAAAAACTTTTTGCTCGACCTAATATAAAATTTTAGCTAGGACCAAACGAAACTGAAAATACAAGGTGGGCCAATAGATGTGTCCAGAAGTGTATTTAAATAAATATGTATTCCACAATTTCTCATAATTGCACCTACCACTGTTTGTCTCTGCATCACCCAAAGTTTGACTGGTAGAAAATGCCTATGGCATTAAGTCCGCCTCTGTACATTTCTGTATGTGAAGTATTAAATAAATAAATAAACAACCGCTTCACCCTTAAGAGGTTATTTTCGAAAATGAATGATTACGATCTTAACTATGTATTTATTTAGTTCAGAATTAGTACACCCACATTTCGCCAGTTATGTTTAGTGGTTTGTGTTTGGTGCTTTTGTGGGTGTACTAGGTACTATAGGTACACTTCTGCCTAACTCTTTGGGGAAACAAGGCGTGATGTTATGTTAGTTCAGAATTCGAGCCAAGTTTATAGATCAAAGATATACTTACGATTTATCATAATAAAATCCTTTTTCAACCCCACAGGGGTTGATTTTTGAAAAATCGTTATGCATTTCTCCATTATTTGACTTTAGACTTTTTGTTTACCAATTTTTGGGTTAACCAAGCAACGCAGTAAAATCTTTTACCTCTTTTTGCCCCGTAATTGTCGATTTTTGAAAAGCCAAGATCTCGTTAGTTATTAGTATTTAGTAGTATTCTCGTTAGTCTTTCTTTTCTGTTAAAAGTATAACAAAAAGCTTCGAGTAAATCGGACTGCGCTTTATAATAATTTTTCCACACAAACTTTAAGACCCGCCCTTTAATTTGAAAAAAAAAACAAACTTAATGACAAGCGATATTATTTAAGACAAGTTTTCGTGCCAAGTTTTAAGTGTATTAACCCAAGGATTAAGATTTTTTATACAAACAAAATCCCCTCTTTTTCACCCTCGTTAAAGATTGAATTTCCAAAAACCCTTCCTTAGTGCTCGCCTACATTATAAAACGAAGCCTTGTTAAAAATTTCACCTAACTAGTCCCAGTATTATGGGCTGTGAGCTGGTATACTATGTCAGTCAGTCTCTCCTTAAATATGAGTACTTATAGATTTAGGTAGATAGAGCTTGGGATTTGAACTTTAGTACGCGTCAAACTTTATGGCGGCTGTGAAGTGCGCTACTCGCTACGCAGTACCGCACCCCTCACCCCCGCTCACACGTGAATTTGTTACTGCGCAGCGACTCGCCTCGTGTTCCGAGCAGCCATAAAGTTTGAATCGGGCTGTACAAAAAAAACAATAAATATTTACCAATCATTTGTATTCACAATTAACAGACCCTTATCAATAAACTTTTTACACAAAATACATTATATCTCGATTCAATGCTAATGACGTAATCGTAATCGCGTTCAGCATTTTTTTGTACAAATTCATATAATCCTTTAAAAACAATAATCCGTTATCTATGAGAAAACATATTGCTTGTTTTCAATTAAATATCTGTTGGGACTAATTACTTCAAAGAATATCAAGTTTTTACGTGGTAGATAAGGTATTGCTAGGTCTAGGAAAAAATAAGCATGGAAACCTTAACCCCGCGTCCTACTAACCAAAATGATCGTTCGCGCGATTAAGCGATCGTTGCGTTCATAAAATATCAATCATTTGTTTGGAAAAATGGAATGGATGGCCCTTTGTCGATGCGACCACGCGTTCGGGTTCACCGAAAACAATGAACGCGTAGATCGTATACTCGCTCGCCGATTACGTTGGTTAGGACGCGGCCTAAGGGTCGGCTCAATAACTATGGACTAGTTTGTATTAATATGGAGAAAATCACTAATTTTAAAGAGTAATGCATCAAAAGAAAGAGTAGAAATCATTAGAGATATTCTTAAATAAATATTTTGGCTTGGAAATTGCATCTAATCTGCGATAGTAACCAAGAGCTGGCTTATCTAGCATCCTCGTCCTCATTATTAGGGCGGCGCCAGTCGAACCCTCCTGGTCGTATGTGATCAAGCTCCGGGAGTGGACCATAATCTGGCTCTGGGGCAGGATCAAATAACTTTTTTCTGAAATCAGTAGACATGCATGGTAAATATATTATTATTGAAATTAAAAAAAAAAAACTTGGAATTAATAGCTGCTCTATTAAAAATAAAGAACGAAAATATTATGAGAGACAGAAAGTTCTGAAATAAGACACACACTTACAAAAACTTTGGCGTCTTGAGTATTTTTTGACCCCCATTCTGTCTTGGTAGTACATCCTCCATAAAGAAGTATATATGGCCAATAGCCATACCCACTAAATCTACTGATATTGCATTACCAAGAAGCACAGAGAAACCCAGTAACACCCAGGGAAGATATGGCGCCTGAAAAACAAAATCAGTTATAAATTAAAACAACTTTATTACCGAAATACCAAGGGACCTTAGTACTATGCATTGATTCTGTGTATAGAATTAGGTATTTTAGAGATAAACTTGTGTTACCAATAATAAAACCAGGTACATTATGAAACACTGCTGTAATGCTTTACAAAATGTAGTACAGCAAAATGGTCTATATTCCATTGGTTTAGGTAATTGAATAAAGGTAAACAAAAAACCATGTGACATGGTTAACCAACTTAACATAATACCAGTAACTTCAGTTATCATGCAACATCACAGTTGTACTCTTCACTTTAGCAATGTTATGAACAAATTATAATATTGCTAAATTGAAGAGTACAACTGTGGCATGACAACTTAAGCGACTGGTATTACATTAATTAGTCAGATAACCACGTTGAGTAGTTTTTTTTTTGTTTACCTTTATTTAATTACTTAAACAAATGGAGTATAGTAAAATAGTGAGTATACAGTACCTGAAAGTTCATGAGGCCAAAGAAGTTCATCCTCACAAAGACATTTCTTCGGGACCATACATAAACAATCATTATAGTAAATGCTTGTCCTAAAAATAATAAATTGACGAAGAAAGCACACAACTGTTATAAACACTGTTAAGGAAATTTAAAAATATTTGGCAGTCTTCCTTTATTTCTAATTGGCAATGATGATATAGTTGTGAGCCAACTATTACATCAGTGAAATTGCACTATAACATAACATTTGCATTTGCATTGAACTATAACATGCCTCCTTTGCAAATCTTGATTTACTATTGTAGCATTGCCTTAAAAAAACAAGGTCGTCAAGCTAAAATGACTTAAAAAACTAGGTAAATATTGAATAACTTGAAAGAAAAAGGATACAATCATAAGGACACCTCCAAACACAAACATAACAACAAAATCAGCAGTTCTTCCTCTAAAAGAGCCCTCTTCAAGCATTCTACAATATCTGTAGGTGAATATCATATTGAAGAAAAAGTTGAATCCTAAATTCCCAAAGAATAGGAATGTGCTTATTAGCCTCCATAATTGGTATTTCCTTAGTATAAGATTAGGATTAAAATACAACTGAAATGGTGAGACAAGGTCCAGTTGCTGAAACAGAGAAATAAATTGGTATCAATTGTTTCACCAAAGCTTTAAATGTACATGCAAAAAAAAAAGCTATTATGACTCAGCAAATGACACGTATAATTTAATAAGTAAACAAATAAGAAAACTTACGACAGCTAGCGTAGTAACAACACAAGCCGTGGTATATGCCCTGGTCACTGGAGGTATGAGCATGTATTCCTGGAGAAGCGTCTGATATGCCATTTTTCAGTTCAATTATGTTTTCGTTTTTACACTTCAACGGTCAAAAGGAAATAAAATTAACTAAGATAACAAAGCCACAGTTCGACCCAACATGATTGGGCCACATCAGAATTAAAATGTTCGCAATAGGAACTTTCGTTATTGTGATTACAGTAAATTAAACTGTGCGGAAGCTAATCTTCATTTAGCCCTAAAATAAATTTCATTCCACAGAGTAAATGTTATTTAAAGTTTACAATCATCCGTTGTTGATTATATCGAAAAGAAGTACTCAAAAACTTGAAAATTACCAAAATCTACAAACTCGCAGAAAAATGACAGACAGAGATGACATGACATGACATTGATGACATAAAGCAGCACAACACCATTTCTATATTATGTGCCATTTCTTTATGGTGACATGGATTTTGAGATTATTTTCTATTCTGGCAATGCATTCTGTTAAAGCACCATCTATCAATTCGTCGCAGCGATGTTTCTACGTAGGAACTCATATACGAAAATTGTACAAATTTCAGTTTATCCATGACGCCAAAAACTACCACAATTTCACATAAACAAAAAACTATCTAAAAACATATGAGTGAATTTGAAATTACACGGCTTTCGAATAAAGTTTATTTGAAATTTGAATTGCACGCCAACCAATCTACAGATAACTAAATCTGAAAATGCTGGTTATAGAATCTCCAATTACATAGGTAAAAGACCTATTATATTGTGTATCTTAGGACTTCCACGCGAACAAAGTCACAGGGCAAAGCTTGTTTTTTTAATAAATGTTCTCTGGAACCGAATAATGTCAATGGACACCATGTGAATTAATGGATGGATTTTTAAACAACTATTAACTAAAAACCACCCCGGTCTTCCATCTCACACCTACGCCGAGGGTCGCGGGAACTTACGATCCTTCCACATACCCCGGTTGGTGCCGGCGGGCCTATCCTCGTTTCGAGAGGGGAGTGAGGTGTTTGAAGTCTCCCCCGCGACGTCTAAGAGGGGTGCGCGTGGAACACTACGCGCCGCCACCTCGGGTCCGATGTATGGGGGGCGACTGACGTCCCCGAGTCCGTCGCCCTTGGACCCGTTTAGGGGCTGGAGGAGGGCGTTATCCGCCCTCCGTCGACGCCCGGTGCGCCTGCTGCGGATCGGGTGAGAGGATGTGATCTCCCTCTCCCTTTCCGCAGCCTCCTTCTGTGAGATGACTGTCTCGCAGAAGGAAACCACCGCGTGCCGGGACTCCTCACTGCCGACCATTGAATTCACGACAGCCGGCGGTGACAGGTCACTGCCTACTCCAGAGATGAGAGCACGGCGCGGCTCCTCCCAAGCGGCACACTCTGCCAGCGTATGCCGCGCCGTATCCTCCCGACAGTCGACGCAGTGGTGACACCGGGCGTCCGGCTCCCTGTTTATGCGACACAGATACTTCCCGAAGCAACCATGCCCCGAGAGCACCTGCGTCACCCGAAACAACAGGGAGCCGTGCCTCCTCCCGAGCCAAAGGTCGAGCACCGGCCGGACCGCCTCGATGGTGCCGAGGCCGCCGGTAGGGCGTGAGAGCCTGTCCTGCCATTCCGCCACCAGGACCTCGCGAAGCTGCGACCGACGTTGCTCCATTTGTCACTACATCGGTCGCTCACCTCGCGCCTGCATTTCCTCGCGCCACCGATTTAATGACGCGAGTAATTTCGCCTCCAGGTCTCAGAGCGGGGATCCGGCCAGTGCGCAAGCCGCCTCGTAGGAGATCGTGCGGTACCCCCTGATGACTCTGACGGCCATCGCTCTTCGCGGCCTCCGCAGAACAGCCGTCAGGTCAGCCGCCCAGATCGGGGCCCCGTACAGGGCCATCGATCGCACGGTCCCCACGTAGTCGCCTACAGGCGGCGCTCGGGCCCTCCAGATTGGGAAGCAGCGTTGACAGCGCCCCAGTCGCGCCCATTAACTTGGGCGCCAGCCGCCGAAAGTGGGGTCAGAAGTCCCACCGGCTGTCGATCCCAGGTACTTCATGGTAGATTCGACAGCGATCCGGACTCCCCCAACCACTATGTGTGATCCAGGCGGCGGCGCCCGCCGGGGACTATTGAACACTATGGCCTCCGACTTGTTAAGGGCCACCTCCAGGCCGAGGCGCCGTATGCGGCTCACCACTTGTGATACCGCAGCCGTCGCCAGCAACGCTGCCACCCTGTGTGAACTCCCCCGGGCCGTCACCAGCGTGTCATCCGCATAGCACGTCAGGTCCAGGTGTTCGCCTTTCAGCACCCAGTCGTACCCGATGTTCCACAGGAGGGGGCCTACGACCGAGCCCTGTGGAACACCGCACGACATGAGGCGCTGGTTTGCGCCATCACGTCCCACGTAAGTGACACACCTCTCCGACATATAAGCCCCAACGAGGCGGTGGAGGTAGAGAGGCACCCGGTGATAGCGCAGTGCCTCCCGGATACAACTCCAGAGCAGGGTGTTGAAGGCGTTGGAGATGTCCAACGACACCGCCACCATCACCCCGCCCCGGGACACCGTTTCCTCCGCCAGGACTGTCACCCGCGACACAGCGTGTATGGTGGAGCGCCCGTACCGAAACCCGAGCTGACACTCGTCCAGGTCCCTCTCCGCACAAGTGGCCGACGAGCCGGGCTGCGATAATCCGCCCAAACAGCTTACCCACCTCCTCGAGCAGCACTATGGGCCGGTACGCTGACGGCAAATCGGCAGGGTGCCCCGCCTTCCTGAGCAGGACCAGACGACCAGTTTTCCACAGAGTGAGAAACTGGCCCTGCTCAAGGCACGCTGTGTAGAGACCTCTCAGCTGGGGCTCCAGCTCTTTTAGAGCGAGGGCTAATACTTGGCCGTGAATCTTGTCGGGCCCCGGAGCCACGTTCTTGGCCCGGTGCCGCACCACGGCCACCCTCATCTCTGCCTGTGTCACCTCTGGGACGCTGATGGCGTTTTCATCTTCAGGCTCTGCGGCTGTGGGCAAATCCATCGGCGGCGGGGTATGCTCCGCTCTAGCCGGGAAGAGGGCTGCGACTACTTCCCCTAGCATCTCAGGTTGGAGACTCTGTGAGTGGGGGCGCCGCGGCTCTGAGTTTCCCCTGAGGTTGAGGACCTCCCTCAACTTGGCGGCCAGGATGTCCGCCTTTTCTCCGCTGGAGGCACCCGATACCTCAAACAGCCGCGCCCCCGTCATCGCCGGCTTCATTCTGAAGCCAGACGGTGTGCCAAGGTCGGGGAACGCGACTTTGGCTTTAGCCTCCGCTAGGACCACCTTGTATGTAACGCCCCTTTCGACGGCTCCGGGCTACAGTGTTGTCACTACAGCCGTGGAGCTTGAGGCTCTAACCTAAGGCGATCCCTGTGCCTTCTGGATTGCCGGTGCTCCTGTGGGTGCTGGTGCTGGCAGCGCCGTCTTTTTCTTCTTGCGGCCCCTCTTGACGACCGTCGTCCAGGTATCCGTGACAGGCCCAGGTGCGGCTGCCGGAGGCACCGCTGGATGTATCGCTGTCAGGGAGGTGGCCGTCTAGGGCGCGGGCTTTTGGGCTGTTTTCCTTCCGGATCGCCCCGGTTCAGCCGCCGCGGCCACCTGGCCCCGTCTATAGGACTCCTCCCTCCCGTGCCCATCCCCAGCGAGCGGAGGGCGTACGGACTCTGCCGGGACGAGCCTCGCCTGTATGGTCTCGAAGCAGGCACCCACCATGTTCCCGCACTGTATCATGCAGATGCAGACGATCTTTTCGACCTCCGCATCCGCAAGTGCAAGCGTCGACGACGAGGCCAGCGATGGAGCCGATGACGGGGCCGCAACGGGAAAGGACACGGTGGCCGCGGGAGCTGTCCTCTGGGCGGCAACCTGCCGCTTGAGGTCCTCTAACTCGGATCGAAGACGGCTGTTCTCCTCCCACAGCTTCGCCGTCTCCTCCGTACCAGTGCGCTTAACGAGTACCTCAACCGCCTCACTGATGCCCTCAGCCGCCTCCTTCAGAGCGCGCGTGAACGTGCCCTTTAGGTTGCCCGATTTGGTGGCAACCTTCAGGATGACGTCCACGCCATCCAAAACCTGGCGACTGAGCGTCACCGCCGTTGAGCTCCCACTGGCCATCCGAGCGGAGCGCTGATTTCGAGCCTGTTGGGCCAACTCGCTGACCTCGTCAGCTACGACAGCCCTTTGCTGCGCCCGCTTAGCAGCAGCGGCCTCCAGGGACACAGTGGAGCCCCCACTTGAGTCCGCCATGGTGAGCCCGGGGTAGCTCTTAGTCGGGTAGATTCCCTTCGCCGACCAACAAGGATGATCGGCGATTGGAACCGAACCCTTCCCCGTTGATTGAAGATTCGCCGCCGGCCCCAGCTGTCCACCAAAGGCAGGTGGGCTGCCGGAGCCAACGTTGCCCAGGCTGCGCCAGGAGGAGGCTCTTCAACATGCACCCCGTACTCACCGAGCCTTGCCCCAATAGATTTCTACTTTTTTTTTTAAATTTAGACAATTTTTTAAGTGGGAAAAAATTCAGCACCTGAGAGGCAGTACAAAACGCTTTCGCTGACTTCATCGCCTCCCGTCCGGCAGACTTCTACAGTAAAGGGATAAACAAACTACCATCAAAATGGCAAAATTGTATAGATAATTTGGGCCAGTACTTTGATTAGCTGAAATAAAAAAATTACCGAATTTTTTATATTTTAAAATGTTCATACAAATCTCCTATTTCATAGGTATAAGACTTAATACTAAAATAACAGCCACATTTTAATAAAACTCCCTCGTCCCCCGACCCGTCGCGTTGCATGAGCGTTGCAAAACTTCGGAAGTATTCCTAATAATTCTGAAATATTCAAAAGAATACTTCGATTGGAAGGAATACTACCGCAGCAAAAATGCAGAGTAAAATAAATATTGTAAGAATGAAGTACATATGTAGCCTACGCGAATTAAATTAAATCATTACTTTAAATTATTATTTATTGGGCTTTACACGTTTAACATAGTAATAAAGAAAATCAGAACTTTTCAATAGAAAAAACGGTTTCGCGACTCAGAGTCGCAGAGGATCACTGTTGTACGACTGTTCCTGTTGGCGATTGGGTGGGGTTCTCTCCCCTGTCGCCCGCGTCGCTTTTGCCTGCGCTAGCAGCAAGGTGCACGGGCGGCGGAGGAGGGTACGCGCGCGGTATGGCACTACGTAGCAACAACATCGTACCCACCATAGCCATGAAAAACCCGTGCTATATAGTTCAAATAAGTACATAAAGAAACAATTGAAGTTATAGTAGTTACCGTTTTATTAAGTAGGTATGTACCTCGGTACATAGTAATATTTATAATATAAACTCATCTTAGTTCCTACCTATTTACCTCTCTAAATACAGAAGCCAGCACATCAAGCTATCCGAAACTGTCAAATTTTCCCAATCAACCCTGAATCTAATGTTTTAGTGATAAAATTAATAATATATTTAAAAAATTTGACAGTAGTACTCAGTTTTATGAATCAACGCGTAGTAATATAGTCACTGGTATTAGCGCCATTTAGCGGGTAACAGTAAACGCTGTAACTACAACTACCATCGGCAGTGTTTGCTTGCATACGCTTTCTACTGCTGCAGTGACCAAGGTTTGCTTATAAGGTGGAAGATTCGTGGGTATGACTGCACAATCACCAACGCGGGACCTATTATGTAATTTGCAATGGTAATTGTGCCGCCATCTAGCGGTCGATAGTCAAACTTTAATAGATAATCAATTAGGTACTCGATGAATAATTGCGAATATTTCGGAATAATTCCGAATGCTTCGGGAATAAAACGGTAGGAATATTTCGCAATATTTACCTCCGGTAACGCTAGATATAACCTCGAGCTCTGTTTAATTCAAATAATTCCCTATCAATACCTCTAAGCTGCAATCTGCTAAGCACAGTCTTTCGGAAAATGATGGACGCCAATTTCCGAGGCTTAAGGTATCTGCACAGCCGGCGTGGCGTGGCGGGGCGGTGACGCTGCGCTGGCGCGACGGCAGCGGTCATACTGCGGGCGCAATCACGACCCGTCCCGCCGCGCCGCGCCCGTTCACGCCGACAGTGTCGCGACGCAATTCATTCATCAAAAAGATGTTGAGCGATTCAGTCAGATGTGCAAACGCTCTTGCTCTTATTTGCGCTAGCTAAGAAAAAACAACGTAAACGGAAATGGGTGCATGAAATAAATCAAAAACGTCGTAATTATGGGGCGTATCATAGACTATGCCGCGTTTTATCCCATGAAGATAAGTTTTACGCGTACTTCAAAATGACGAATTAGTTTTTCGACATCCATTTTTGTGAAACAATACAAAATCACATTCACGCTCCGTCCCGTCCGGCGCGACGTGTTCCCGCCCCGCGTGTGTCCGAGCTTAAATGGTTTCTATGGACAAGGTTAATAAGGTGCTGCAATAAAAATGATCGACCTTTAACCCTTTAACCGCCTACGACGGATTAATCCGACAAATATTTTCGTGTCCATTTCGCCAGGGTCGTATATTTACGACCAAATATCGTAATGATTCAAGTTGCCCGGCGCTGGGGGCACGACAACTGATATGAAGTCGGGCGGTTAAAAGGTTAAAATATACGACCCTGGCGAAATGGACACGAAAATATTTGTCGGATTAATCCGTCGTAGGCGGTTAAAGGGTTAAAAAATCTCCGATTTTACTAAGCCCCTAAGGATACGCAAGCTGAAAGAACGACCGACCGAAACTAGACAAATTTTAGTTTTTTTTCTCAATATTAGAGCAATAATTTCTTTCCACAAAAGATTTACATCCAAGTTACCATTTTGGAAATATAGAATACAAAATAAATCGAAGGCCCATAACTCTGAAACGTGTCTGAAACGGTGCGTCGTAGTCCGAAAAATTTACTGTCTCAAAAATGTTTTTCTTGTTTGCTGCTCATAGTGCCCCTAAGTGTACACTCAATTCCCGGCTAGGATATTAGTGTTCTGTGCTCCAACTCCGCCTCTAAGACTACCCACTGGCATTTTTTTAGAGTTCCGTAGTCAACAAGGAACCCTAAGGGTGAAGACAGACGAGCGTATTTTTGAGTTTGTGAGTCGCGTAATTTCTACTCGGCAGAAATTCTATTGGGCCGCCAGACGAGCGTAATTTATTAAGTTGCTTTTCAATGCTTGTACTGGGTGTTTGTGTAGTGCAATGGACAGTTGTTACTTTCCTCCTCATTAGTGAAATTGTTCCAATCTTCAAAATAATTTTTTGCAACCTCTTGCCATGCCCTCGTGTTTTAAAAACTTGTCGCTATACGACTTTTCTGATAAATTCCACAGACAAGGCCGTTTTTCGACTTCAATTATCAATTTTTCCGTGTCTATAAAGAAATTGATTTATTTATTAACATTATTAAAATTAACGTATTAACTCCCACGCGTTCCGCGATTGACTGTTGATTCTCTCGCCCCCCTCTCGCCGCGAACTCAATTCAGCCGGGATTGTGCGCGTGAGTCCGCAGACAACTCATTTTGCGTCGCCGTGTGAACAAAACAGGATTTTTGTATGAAACCGAATGTAGCAGAAATTACGCGACTCACAACTCAAAAAATTACGCTCGTCTGGCTTCACCCTTATAGTTTCGCCATGTCCGTCCGTCCGTAGCTTAGCTCAGAGACTCTTAGTACTAGAAAGCTATAATTTGGCATGGATATACATATTAATCACAAAGCGGTAAAATAATATCATAAAAAAAAAATTTAGGGTAGGTAAGTACCTCCTGTATAGGTACCTAAAGTGGGGATGTTTTTTTTTCTCGTCTTACCCGTGGTGTGGGGTGTTGTTGGAAAGGTCTTTCAAAAATACAGCGGGTTTGTATAAGCAATTTTTCCATTAAGGGATCAGTTTCTGAAATATTAAGCTTTAAAGTGTTAATTTTTGTTAGGGTCAAGTGTCCCTCCCCCCTGCCAGCTTAACGGTTAGTTTTGGATATGTGAAAAAAATCATGGTAGTAGTATATATAACGAAGTTAAAAGGAAAGCGATCACATCCATTAGGGTATTTATGTTCTGTGTAAGTAGGCTTTACAAGTTAACGAGCAGTAGTCGACCAACTTACATTTGCAGTTGGAATGTATGAGAGAACATGTTTTTCAATTACACTGTTAAGTTTGTTCTCGGGATAAAGTCATCCCAACTACGGAACCCTTCATTGTGCGTGGTCCGACATGTACTTGGCCGGTTTTTTTTTTTGTATACTTTATCTAAACCTGTCTCACAAAAAATATGTACTGGTTTTGTATAATTTCTGAAGCCAGAGGGGAGAAAAAATCCCAAAATGCATACATAATAATGTGCTACGATAACTAAAGGTTTTGTGGTCTTCCTTCAACTTAAAACCAGAAATCTAAATTTGATGCTTAAAACACAATGTTTACTAATTTGTATATTAGAGAGATTCAATCATAATCACTGACCCTATTGATTGATAGTAAAATACAGGATGTTGTGTGTTTGAACTCTGAGAAGGCTATTTACAATGGTGTAACCTGTTGTTGCACCACTACAATACAAAGAATATCAAAATAAAAGAATTGATTCAATTTAATAGATATTTAATTTACTATACCATAATAAGCTTAATAGACAAACACAGATGCTAAATCATCATAATCATAAGTTCTCTTCAGGAATAAATCTAATAAAGATACTCCAGATATATTACATAAACCTGTATTTATTGGTAGGGCTGTTAGGCTGATGTAAAAAGATTGGCCAGGTTCCAAAGGCCCAAGTTTCTTGTTTGAAATGCCACACCAAAGAAGACTAGAATCCTGAAGGGAGCGTAGTTTTAGAATTAAGTCTAGGGTCCTCTCACTAGCATTGACTATTTTGCATTGGAAATCAAAAGGCTCCTCCACAGACACTTTACTGGGTAATTTTTCAAATGTGAGCCTGATATCTCCATAGTCAGGTGTCATTCTCTGCAATTGACTAGTTTGCAACCGCCCCTTTTCACCCAAGTTAGACCTCCACACAATATCTAATTTTCCAATATTTTTAGCAGCTGCCAATAGTTTTATTTCCTTGGAAATATTCTCTCTTGGTGTCAAACAATAGAGATACTGACAGCTTTCTTGTGGTTGAAGTAAAGTGACATCTCCAAATACAGAATTTCCATCATCAACTTCATTGAGTGATTTAACATTAAATTGTTGAGAGCTTTCCAAAGAGACCTGCTCTAATATAATTGGTCCAGATGTTATGTTTTGCACTTGAGCTTCAAGATAGACATCATCAGACTCGGCATTGTAAAACTTCGTTTTCACATCCAATGGTTTCATTACTTCAAATTTAAAGAATTTCCTAAATGATGCAAGTGTGTTATAGTTAGACATGTATGTTACTTCACAGACAAGAATGTGTGTGCCAAGATCCTTGACTTCATGATGTATGACATCACTTAATGTTTCATCTACATCTAGCATTGTAGGAGAGAGGTTCTGTTGAGTTGTTAATAATATTCTCTGTGAGTTTGTCTGTAAATCAGCTTTTATGGACACACTTTGCACAGGATTATTCGTTTCATTGTGTACGCAAACATAACAGGAAAACGTTTCACCGAGATAAATATTCCCGAAACTTTGAGGAAGCAATAGGAACTGGCCTGCAGCAAGGGTTTCCATTTGGGTGACAGAAGTGGCATCGTCTTTGAGGTAATTGTTTAATATATTACCCGGTAAGTCTTTAGAATCGCAAGTTACGATTTTTGGGCTTATTAAAGCAGGTTTGGTCAACCTCATCACTTTTAATGCAACTAGATGTTCTACCACTTCCTTGGGATCCATTTTACAGTACAAGTTAATTAACACAACAATGTGGCACCAGCGCAGCTTATAAGACCTTCTTCTTTGGATTATGTCTAGAATTTGACTTTGATTGAGCCTTTTTATCTAACAGTTTACAGCGGAAATAATTGATGATGTTTCCACTCACAGCTTTTGTTGTCATTCATCAGCCCACCATCAGTCCGATCCGATCTTAACAGACTGACAGATACATAACTGTCAACCAAATGTCAATGTCACTTGCCAAGGATTATTTTCGGATACACATTACATTTGAGGGCTCGTGGCTAAATATTATTTACAGCCGCATAGATCGATCGAGTATTGGCTACATTCGCTGAGGTCAGTCCGTGGATGGGTGACAATCCATTACATACCGAGACCCATTCGTACCTCGGAAAATGAACGTTACTAACACGGAACATATACAAGATGTAACATAATTTTTACTCATGATTATGAACAACTTTTACTATGGGGCCAAACCTGAAATCGCGAAGACACACAGAGCATGACGAATTCATCTATATTACTATACTCTATGACGTATTCCTTCCAGGATGTGATTGTGTGACCCATTTGCAACAATAGGGAATATGCATGTATTTTTTTTCACTAAGGGCTGATTTTTCAATCGTCAGATAACTTTTATTACATTCCCCGAAGCAACTTCTTCAAATTGCAGCTGATCCGGAGACTTCAATAAACGAAGTAAACAGTTTCTTTGTCAACATACCGCAAACGTTGGCATCCAACGTCCCTTCTCTTAGTAGATCTTCTATTTGCAAAGAAAAAATAGTGCTCCCACCCTGTGGTGACTCACTCGTAATCCTGCCAGTAGATGTAGCTAATGTAGAAAGGCTCATCGACTCGTTACGTAGCGACTGTGCCACAGGCTACGACAATATACCAGCTAAGGTACTTAAGCAGTCGAGATCCATTTTGGCTGCTCCCATTGCACACATCTGCAACCGAGCGATTGAATCTGGTATCTTTCCTGACGCTTTCAAAAAAGCAGTTGTGCATCCCATCTTAAAAAGTGGAGATAAGACGAGTGTCACTAACTACCGACCCATTTCTGTGTTAAGTGCGTTATCGAAGATCCTGGAAAGAATACTTAACAACTGTCTTGTAAATTTCTTAAATAAACATAAGATAATTGCGCAAAATCAGTACGGTTTTAGATCTGGTGTATCGACGGAGGATGCTGTCGTAGATGTCGCCAAAACACTAGTTCATAAATTGGACCAAAAGATGAAATGCTATGGCGTATTCCTCGATTTATCGAAAGCATTCGACACGGTATCTATTCCCACTCTCATCGCAAAACTTGAGCACGTTGGGGTGCGTGGCTTGGCGCTGAATATCTTCAAAGACTATCTATCCAATCGTACGCAGTGTGTGAAGATCGACTCTTTGACCAGTGATCATAAGACTACCAATTTCGGAGTCCCTCAAGGAAGCATCCTTGGGCCTACACTCTTCCTTCTGTATATTAATGATCTGTGCCGGGCCCAGATACCGAATTGTGACATATTTATATACGCCGATGACACCGTGTTGATAGTCTATGACACAAACTGGACAAAAGCTAAACAAAGAGCAGAAAGCGCGGTTCGGTCGGTGATGGAATGGCTCTCTGAAAATCTCCTGACACTAAATGTAGCAAAAACAAAAATTATTCGATTCTCCTTACCTAACACCTCCCCTCCACCTCAAGAGTCAGGACTAGTTAAAGCCTATACTTGCCTAAGAAACAAGTCTGACTGCAATTGCCCACTCCTGGCTCTGGTTACTGACTTAAAATATCTAGGGATCCACATTGATCATAAGCTAAGCTGGCAACCTCATATTGAAGCCCTATGCACCCGGATCAGGAAGCTAATTTATATCTTTAAAGAGCTCAGACACTCTACTGATCCTGAAACAGCGCTAATGGTTTACCGGAGTCTTTGTGAGTCTGTTATCACCTATTGCGTCCCTGCCTGGGGTGGAACCTATAAAACCTCCCTAATTTTTGCGGAACGAGCTCAAAGGGCAATCCTAAAAATAATGCATTTCAAGCCCAGAGACTTCCCCACTGCTGAACTTTATTCAATGGCTCATGTGCTGACAGTTAGACAGCTGTTTATACTCCGCGCCGTTCTGCGAAGACACTCCATGTTACCTTTAGATCCAAGAATCCTATTGAGACGCAAAGGAATTTCTGTCTGTGATCCTGTGAGGTGTCGTACCGAATTTGCCGGTAGACAGTTTCTTGCCCTAAGCTCTCGTCTTTATAACAAAATAAATAAAGTATTGCCAATATATACCTGTACAAAATATGAGGTGAAAAATTTACTTACCAACTGGTTGCAGGAGTTATCATATGATGAAACTGAGGCCTCTGCCTCGAATTTTGCGGGCAGCGGCGCGGCGGCGGCGGCGCGGGAGCGGCAGGATTTTATGCGTAAAATTAAATGGACCGGACCTCGAAAACAGCGGCGCGGCAGTGGGGCGGGAGCGGGCGACGAGCGGTGCACTCCAGTCAAGCGGTGACCGCCGCGCGTCTGCATTGATAGTGCTGCGCAATTTATTTTTGTGACGCATTGAAATGTCCTCGGACGTGCAGGAACAAATTATTTCATCTATTTTTGATAGGACACCGATATGGAACAGCAAAGATGTGAGCCACAAAAATAGGAGGCTAATTAATCAGTTATGGGAAGAAATTAAAAACGAACTAAATATTGAAGGCAAATATAAAAATGTTTTATTATGTTAATAAAATAACTAGTAATTAATGGGATTATCTACAAAATATTCTTGCTGTTCAGACATTTCGTTCGCGAACAAAAACAAATATAATCTCGACGACACAACACTATGCCGTTAGAGTGCCGCGCGATCTGCCCGCTGGTTTCGAGAACGGGTCTGCGCTGCCCGCGCCGCTCCCGCGCCGCCGCCGCCGCCGCCCCGCTGCCCGCATAATTCGAGGCAGAGGCCTAAGACTTCGCCTTGTACTAAGTATATGGTTTTTTGTGTTTGTACAATACAAATTTATTATTTATTTATTTATTTATTTATTATTTATCTGGGGAATATGTTTAACGTTTTGACAGCTTTTGTATAGAAAATGTGTCTAACCGCCATATTTATTCCTCGGGTAAAAGTTATCTGACGATTGAAAAATCAGCCCTAAATCAATAAAATACTATATTATAAACCCAAGAAAAGTATTAAAAGCTAAATTCAACTATACTGCTTGTTGCTCAAACAAATGATGAAACTCTAACAATTTTCTGCTACACTCCACACGTCCGTTTCTGTCTCGGTCATGATGTAACGTCATTTGTCACGTTACTGCTTTGTTTACATCTGTTTATTATGATATTTTAAATTCCAAATCATATAAATCATTAATGAATGAAATGCACCGACCCCAGCGTGGTTTGACCAGACTCGATTACTCGAATGAACCCAAAGATTCACACTACCCCTGTAGCCTCATGGTTCATGGGGCTACATACAAGTCAAGGAGTAGACCGGGAGGCGCGGTAAGGGTAGGGAAGACATGCCCTTAGGATATGGAAGGATTATTAGAGCCCACCGAGTATGCACCCTAAAGTAAGCCATGGAATATTGGAGAGACGGGTAACATTTTATCCATGGATGAGCATCTTTTAACGACGTCGCCGCCAGGTTGTTTCAAGTCCAGCTTCACCGGTGAATCTTATGCTATGCTGTATTCCATGTTACTGTTTCCAAAGTCTTCGTCTGAGGTCTCGCTGCTATCTGTTTCAGGTTCTTGTAAATCTCGCTAGCAGCCTTCTTAATCTTATCTCGTTCATCAGCCGTATCCATCCAAAAACTGATGTCCTTATCGAAGTAAGTCATGTCCTGTTTTAGGTTGTCACTCCATGTGTAAATAGGTCGGCTGGCTTTTTTGGATTTGGCTTTGTACTTTATTGCTGCATGTGCGAGATAGCACATCCTGTGGTTCTTGATGCGTATGGTTACAGTTTTTCCGTCTAAGATTTCATGCATTTTCTTTTGCATTGGTTTATTTCTAGCGTGGTTAATCAAGTCTCTCATGATAACTCTCTTATATTTTTTCTCAGTCTTGACCTGTTACCTTTAGTGTGTGCTTTCAAACCGTGTATCATACAAGGTACGATCACCATTCGGTACATAAGTCTGGCTAATTTCCAGTCCATCTTTGAGTTTATTATGAATGGTAATAGTGACTTCGCGTTTCTAATGGCTTTTGGCAACGTTTTTTATTTGTGCTTTTCCTGCTTAATGCAGATGTTACTATGTGCCTAGATATTTAATTTCCTCAACTGTAGGTAGATTTATATCATTAATGGTAACGTAGGTTGTTTTCTGCGAAGCTATGGGCTAATTATTATGTATGTTTTTGTTTCGTTTATTTGGAGGCCGACACTAGCTAGTAGGGGTTTAATATAGAATACGATACCTTATAGCCCTTTTAGGTCATCTGTAATGAAGATCAGGTCGTCTGCAAATGATAGTACCAGAGGGAGAGAGAGTTCATAATCTTGGTCTAGTTTGATTAATTGCGTTTCGTCCTCAAGAGTCCTAAGGACATCACCCGTCATGGATTTTTAAATACTTCAACAATTTGCATATTCGACCTTGCAATTCATTGTCGACTGTTGCATCGGCAGCTCTAAATATTTTTTATTTTTTGTACCTCGTTAGTTATCTGATTAAATGAAGAAGTGTTCCCGATAATATGTATGCTTTAATGTTACTTCCATTAACATTTTCCCGCTAGATGGCGCTGTAGGCAACATTTTTAGATTATTTTGTTTTATGTGTAATTGGAACATTAGTAAGTCGTAGGCGTAGTTTACGCTGTAATCGGACATTACACTTTATTGAACTTAGTCATAACATTGCCTCAAAATCCACCCAATTCGACAAATAATTATATATTAAAATCTGCTATTGAATACAGGCCGTTTACACACACATTCACAGATAGGAGCGAGTACTGCCCTACGTTTACAAAGATTAACCGATAGATGGCGTGCATTTAAAAAAAAATGGGCCTTTTATTTTGTAGCAGAACTACAGAACGCCGCCTGCTACGATATTTATATTATGATAGGAAAATATAAGTTATATTTACATAAAATCAAGTCTTTTATTCAACTAGGCTGATAATCAGCACTTTTTGAGCGTCAAAATTACATAGGACAGTCCCCCAAAACGGCCGCCCTTCACCACTTCCTAGTGCTTTAGCTGGGAAGAAGTGGCGCAACAAACTCCCCAGCAGTACAGCTGTCGGTTCAGTTAGAAAATGTTGATTCTATACAGTTTATAAAGATAGTTTTATTTTACTACCTTACACACACTTTTTTGACGTAACGGCCCAAAAAAGTCCCGCAACAGAACACGCGCTAATTAATTATCAAAACTGGAATATTGTTTGTAATAAGTAGTTAATAGTTTTGTTGTAAATACTGCACTAGAATTTGACCAAGGTTTTGAGATGTTTTCCCTTTGACACCAAACTCGTAGCTCGTATCAATAAGCCAAGCCGTCATCGATGAAAGATTTTGATGAAACTTGCACTGTTCCCTAAGTTGAAGTAAATGTACAGACGCCAACACATCAAGCTACTACAATCTGTCACTACTAGATTTTCCATTTTATCGCTAAAGCATTAGGTTCAAGGTTGATTGGGAAAATTTGACAGTTACGGGTAGCTTGATGTGCTGGCGTCTGTACATTAGCCAATAAAAATAATACAATTACAATTCTATTATGAGTTTCGGAAAAATGCGTAGGCAAACATACATACACCTATAAAATTGTGTATATTTGATTGGAAACCCTAATAGATTATCATAATGTCATTCTAGGGCAGTTCCAATAATATTACATACATACGTGTCGAAATGATAACCTCCTTCTATGTTTGAAGTCGGTTAAAAAGTTTTTCAAATGATAATTTTGTATTTATTTATATACGAAGTTCATGAATATATTGCCTGCTAACATAGTGCCGATTTTTCATTTACTATAACGTCGAACACTTAGGACCTTATTCCAATAAACAGCTGTTAATTTTTTATTTCTTCCACTCCTTTCCACTACTATAAACAATAGGGTTACCAACTCAAGTTTAATTTTACACTGCAGTTGGTTTTTTTCACAGAGTATGGACGCCAGCACATCAAGCTACCCGAAACTGTCAAATTTTCCCAATTAACCTTGAACCTAATACTTTAGCAATAAAGTCGAAAATCTATTTAAGAAATTTGACAGATTGTAGTAGCTTGATGTGCTGGCGTCTGTACATTAGATATAGTGGTTTTTTTTATTTCTTCCACTACTATAAACAATAGGGTTAGCAACTCATGTTCAATTTTACCCCAAAATTCGGAAACACCACTGCTGTGTGTTACGCGTTGTTTTTTTTTATAGTAGCAATTTTTTTTTTGGTAGAATAAACCCTTTTTAGTGTATATTTGAAAACCCCAAAGTGCGAAAAACCATAGGCACCGAGAAGAAAAAAGTAGGAAGGCGTAGTCGACGGAGCCCCACTACGCGGGGCCCAATGGTTTAAAAAAATCGGGTCGGTGTGCTCCAAGTGCCAAGCTTGCTTCGCTCGCTCTATCATCCTAAATTTAGTGTGTAGTGCACTGTGTAAAAGGTTACCTAACAAAAAAAAAACATAAAAATAATAAAATTGAAAAACATATTTTATTCTATTTATTTGAATTTTCTTAAACTAGGATTTTTTTTTTCTCAAAAACTAGGCGTTTACGCTGAGTGAAATTTTGCGAAAGTGTTTTTCATGAAGACATCTATACACTAAAAAAATGTGAAGCTTCGCACGCGCGGGTAACCAACTGCAGTGGAGACTAAAATTCCCCAAATCCCTGTCAAAATAAAATAGCTCCAAGCCATGCATAATATTAGTCATTTTATCCTAAAAAAGGGAAAAATCCGTAAAAGTGGAAAGACTGGTCGGAGTTCAAATGACAAAATGAATTGACAGCGTAGCGCGGAATTAGACGTTTGAGCTGACGAAAGACCATAAATAAAATGTAATTTTTATAGAACAGACGAATCGACTAGACGATACCGAAACGTAGTTTACTATGTAATACATACTAATTCCATGGGTTCAATTCATATAATGTTGCGTGAGTTGAGAAATAGAAATGTCAAATCATCAACGTGAGTGAAGTGAAATGTCAAGTCCATGTCAAGCTCTCGTCAGAGAGTAGGTAGTATATTCTTTGATGTCAAGTTACAGACTGAACTGTGATTATTTTGTGCAATTGTGATTTGGTGAATGTTTGCGCTTGCGGAAATCAGAATTTGTTATCGGTTCACAACGGAAATATTGTTTTATTTTACTTGGTCAAATTAAGAAAATGGTGTTAACAAAGGAATTCAGAATTTGTATGCCGATGACGGTCGAGGAGGTACTTATCCATTTTGCTTGAGCTACGCAGGATTTATATTTTATCACAGAAACTACGTGTAATTTTTACAAATTTCAGAAGCGTAACTATAAAGATAAACTGATAAACTACATACTAAGGCATATAACTTTTTTTTTGCTATGTAGGTTGTATTTACGACAAAAACGGCCTTGGAAAGATTAGCATTTGATTTATAGTTGCATAGCTATAACTAGGGTTGCCAGGTCGTCTAACCTAATAGCCGGACAGACCAGCCAGTTTGGCCGGACATTTGGGTAAAAATGCCGGACAACCTAAATTATTAAGGATTAGGATTAGGATTTTGTGTCTTAGAAATAACTCGACAAAATTGTTTTTACGTAAAACTAGGATTTTTATCATTTACCATAAAACTTCTTAAATTCTAATGAAATAAAATAAAATTTAATAATGTATCAGTCATTATTACTACTAACCAATCATTAATATTATTATTTCCCAAGGGAAAACACAAAAATAACATTAAGAAAACAAAACAAAACTTCTTCACTAATGAATAAAAAACGTTCATCTGGCCATTTCATTTAATATTTCGATCATTCGGTAAGCGAGTGACAGATGCCGAATGCTGAAATCCAATATTTGATTGATTCATTAGTGAATAAATTTTTAACTTTTCATTTATTTTGTGTTCAGACATTTCACTCAAGTGAAAGATGCCGAATGAAAAAAAACCGGCCAAGTGCGTGTCGGAAGAACAATGAAAGGTTCCATTGTTGGCATAAATTTATCCCAAGAACAAACTTAACATTGTTGTTGAAAAACATCTGTTCTCCCATACATTCCAACTGCAAATGTAAGTTGGTCGACTATTACTCGTGAACTTGTAAAGGCCACTTAGTTGTGATAGCTTTTCTTTTAACTTCGTTGTATATACTACTACCGTGAATTTTTTCACATATCCCCGTTTAGCTGGCATGGGGGGACACTTGACTAACAAAAATTAGCACTTTAAAGCTTAATATTTTAGAAACGGATCCCTTAATCGAAAAATTGTTTTCACAAACCCGCAATATTTTTGAAATACCTATCCAACAACACCCCGCACCATGGGGTAGACGAGAAAAAAAAGCTAGGAAGCTAGCTTAACAAAAGCCGGACAGGCCGGACACCGTTTAATTTGGCCGGACACACAATCAAAAAGCCTACCTATGTCCGGCTTTAGCCGGATGCCTGGCAACCGTAGCTATAACACTGCTTATGTATGGCTGCAGATTGATGTCTGCAGTGCGTATTAGTTTTCTATTTATACTATCTCTTATGATTCACTAGACTGTACACTGCGGGGCACAGCTATCGGTTCAACCTTTTATCATTTTAATTAACAGATCTTATTGCTAATTGCAAAGAAGTCATGCAACTGAAGATAAAGTTTATAGTTATTAATTATGTAAAGAGTCTGGTAGCTTATAGAAAATTATCATAAAAATGTGTATGATTGTTATTCTTTCTTCCAGTACCGCATAGGTCAACTGTATATGATAGCGCGGCATAGCTTTGAGCAGTCCAGTAATGGAGAGGGAGTGGAGGTAGTGGCTAATGAGCAAGTCACTGATGAAGTCAATGGAGTGGGACAGTATACTGAGAAGAGAATACACCTGTCTAGGTGTGTGTTAGGATTTGAATTTAACATGCAAGATGTAATTCTCAACCTCTCAGCCTATATTATGTGAAGAAGATATTCTATTATTTAATTTTATCTTACATTAAATAAATGGATCTTTCTCAAACCTAGCTTGTAAATCCATACTAGGTGTGGCCAAAGGTATTCCGGAACAGAACGGATACACATTTTAAATTTATAAAATAATCTTGAATAGATAAGATTAAGTTTTACGAATTTGACAATGTGGTGTGCCACATTTTTTTTATTTATATAATGTCTGAGTAAACACTTGCTTTCTATAACTAAAAAGAAAGCATGTTTTTACTGTGGATACCTACGAGATGTTACATAATAGAAGTTATACAGTGTGGCGATTAGTTATTACCAGAGGTCGGAATTAGGTAGAGTTATTTATGTACTTGCATCGAAAAGTTGATATTAATATGGATACTCCTGGGATTTCTAATGGACAATCCCGTGTGGCCAACAATATTACAAATAAATAAAACAGAGATAATTAAAATACATTTTTTATTAGTATTTACATTACTTCACAATACAAATTATTAATAGTCTTAAGCAAATTATAATACTTATACCTCGCCTTTTTTATAAATAAGACAATACTTTTGCTTCTAGCCCAGACTCGTGAGGGTTTGCTTATTCAAACGGCCCATCAGAATCATTTTCCTTGTCCGATTCAAAGTACCACTTAGATTTGAAGTATCCACTTTATTCTTTCGCTGTATGAAATCAGTGTAAGTACATAAATAACTCTACCTAATTCCGATTTCTGGTTATCACATTCATTGAAATCACATATTCTACAATACATATTTTAAACATATACAATTAAAATAATTGGTTGGAGTGTATGTAACGGGCACTGAGAAAAATAGAAAAATTTAGCCAAAAGTGTTATTTTCGCAAATCGTTTATTTTCTCGATTCTATCTTATAAAACAACTAAATATAAGGCTAAAAGTGTCTTGGTGTTTTTTGTTTGCGACTAACCGTTTGTCGTAAAAACGATGTCGAAGGTATCACGGGCAGAAATAATAGCACGTGTAACAGGAGGATTGACATTCCTTTAAACTACGTAAAGAGAATCGTGTTCTTTGCCCGTATACAAAAAATCAATCAAATCCAATGAATACTTTAGCCACAGGAAATTATTTTTCATTTTCTTATTTTGCAACATGATGTAGATCTGATTCCGTAATAATAGGTAAACATTGCCGCCGTTGCGCCCCGCATCCCGCACCGCACCGTTGGTCAGTGACTTTGCGTAGATAAAGCGTGTTTACTTTTATGCAGTTAATTCTGCTATTTATTTTGTTTGAAAACTGCAATTTTTAAATTTTCCATTAACTACTAATCTTCGTGTTTTAAAATGTTTCGATGGATTAGTACTGTGCTTGTTATCATTTAATGTCGTACATCCAGAACCACCACGTTGTATATCTCTATAGAATTGATAGATCTGTCACCTAATTAATAGATCAGTTCTTTAATTCTATGAAAAAATACCTATTAGGGGCGGAGTCAATTGTCGTCACTTGTGACAGAAAGTGGGTGTGAAATGTAAAATGCGAGTGTAGCGAGCGCGCGTCATGGAGTCGTAGCAGCTTACTTTAAACCCAGGTTGATCTCGAGGTCAATGACCTTAAGGTCAAGGTCAATATACCTGAGGTCAAGGTTAATGATCTTAGAAGAATCACGGATCTTGACTTTCGGAATTTTGACCTTGACTTCAAGGTCAATGACCCAAAGGTCTAGAACAATGTCCTTGAGGTGTCCCATGGTGTTCCCCCACCCCACTATTCCCACATCCCACCGGGTCCTGAAGGCTTGATTAGGCGATGGATTATGGTGAAATTTTTTTGTCTTTTTTTCATAGTGCCCCGTTTCGTATCCACTGACCAAATAATTAGATAACAATTAACATTCTATCCGTGGGATCTTTTTTTTTGGTTTTAGTATTTAACATTAAACTTAACATAACATCACGCCTTGTTTCCCCGAATGGCTAGGCAGAGGTGTACCTTTAATACACCCACATTTCGCCAGTTATGTTTAAGTCCCATGTAATAGGGAGCGCGCCTATTGCCATCTACCGGGCACAAATCCAGACTCCGGGCTGCTACTGAGAAATTCCAGATAGAAAAACCCAATAACACTTTGCCCGACCTGGGAATCGAACCCAGGACCTCATGCTCAGCAGTAGCGCTTGCAACCACTAGACCAACGAGGCAGTAAACTAAACATAATTTGACATTACACTTAACACATTACATTAAACATTAAACTTAATTTGTGATTATTTGGTAACAATACCATAAAGTTTGTGTTGAATTGTAGATACCATCGTCCCTCGCCTTATAATAAAGGGTGGTTAAATTCGTGCCAATTTTTATGCTTTTTATTATGTTTGAAATATTCAGTTTTCCATTTTTGGTAAAATTGTTTGTTTTATTGTTTTATTAGACTGATAATACTTGTAATAACCGTTGTATTATTTAATGTGATAACCTAATCGCCACTCTATATATAACTCATTATATAACTAGAACTATTTTTAAATGCTTGTACAAATGTACAGCGCCTGCATAAAATGTTAACTATATTTCCCTTTTCCTTGTTTTACAGTCACTTACCTTATTGGGTCCAGTCTTTGATACCAAAAATATTTTACGTCACTGAAAAAGCATGGAATTATTACCCTTACACTATTACAGGTAAATAACATTTCATAAAAACCACTATGGCTATCAACACAATATGGTTTTTTAATCAAATTTTTTTTTCTTCTCATTGTAAATGTGGGGCAAACCATATTGTTTCCTCCTAGCATATTAGCTTAATCTTTTGATGAACAAATGTAAGTTGAGCTATAACTGTTTTGATAGATTTTTCAAATTGACTGAATTGAATTAAATGTAGAATAAAAACCAGTGCATGCATTTACTTAATTTTTTAAGATGTTTAAGCAACTTGCACCTAAACAGACAAGTATTCAAGAGTTTTCTCTAAAAATGTCCCTTTAAAAAAAAAACCATTAGAAAAATATTCTACCTACATTAATGAATTATCTACTGTTTATTATCATAAATAGTTTTACTTATTTGTTTTGTTTTTTTCATGTTGCTGAATCTTCACAGAATATACAGTAAGTATTTTGTTTCCAATGTTTTTAATAAATAAACACGATATATTAAAAAAATGGGCTTATATTATTCCTCAAATACTAATTACATGTTTATTTTTCCAGTGCTCCTTTATTCCAAAGTTTTCTATCTCAATTCAAACAAGATATGAAGATAATAATGGGACTACAGAAAATGTAAGTTATAGAATTGCACCTTGTAACCAAGGAGAAGTTTTTCATGGAGATTTTCACTATATTTTTATTTTAGTGTCTGGGCATGACTCAAGAAGAATTAGAACAAAGAGAAGTAGACTTCCTAGACATAGCTTATGACGAAATCAAACCGCATCATTACAAGGAGTCGGAAGACCCGAAGTTTTTCAAGTCTGAGAAGACTGGACGAGGTCCTCTTGTGGAGGGCTGGCGGGACTCTCACCAGCCCATCATGTGCTGTTACAAGGCGGTCAGCGTAAAATTCGAGGTGTGGGGCCTGCAGACTAGGGTCGAGGAGTATGTTCAAGCAGTAAGTCCACGTTCGAGTTTGTAATTAGCAGGCGAGAGCACAGGCGCCACTACGATATCTCTTCCTTAGTTCTAGTACTTAATATGAAGATGCGCGTGACTCTCATACATAAGCAAGTCGCAATATAACGACGCGTCGGTACCCTCAGAGATTTTAAAGGGAGCTTTTATTGAACTTATATTTTTGCATATTTTAGTTTTACATGCAATCTATTGTTGCTTACAAATAATATTTTGTTTTCTTGCAGGCGATTCGAGAAATCCTGTTGCTTGGTCATCGCCAGGCGTTCGCTTGGATGGACGATTGGTTCAACATGACATTAGAAGACGTGAGGGACTACGAACGAGAGATGCAAGCGAAAACTAATATGAAGGTATGTATGTAAGCAGGCAGACGCGGTCGAATACAATGCAATATTATTTTAGTATCCGACCGAAGTTACGGCCGAACATTCAGGTTTCGGCCGCAGTTTCGGTTTCGGCCAAAACGCCGAAACTTGCCTTTGTGAGGTGTTGGTTTTGGTAGAAAGCTGGGTACGACTCCATGTAGGGCAAAGTGATTAGGTTTTACCATCAGGATTTTTTTTAGTAGCAACCCAGAGTGAATTGGTGCCCCCCTTTTTTTTGGATGGGAAATCATCAAATGACTTCTCCTGCTCTGAGCGGAGCGGGCGGGCGTGTCAGACTTTTACTGACTAAAACCGACTCGTGTTCCTTCAGTTGCCTGTACCAGGGGCCACGGTAACATTCCGCGGCCCTGGCTGGAATGGCCCCTTTAATGTCAAACGGTGAAGGCAAACAGCGTGAGAAAACCGGTATGTTTTAGAACCAAAAATTCGAAGACATGTGACATCTACCAACCCGCACTGGGCCCGCGTGGTTGATTACGGCCCACTCCCTCTCGTAGAGAGGAGGCCTGTATCCCAGCAGTGGGAACATTATAGGCTGAGTATGTTAATGTCAAATAAGCTCCCCCCCCTTATTCAATGGGTCTTAAACATAACTGGCGTGAAGTACTAGACACCTCTGCCTATCCATTCGGAGAATACAGGCGTGATGTTATGCTGTCTACAGATATGAAAATTCATATTAGTTGTTGTAGGTTTCTTTCTGATTTAATTATCTGTTTAAATAAAGTCATTTAGGACCTAAGCAGAAATGCTGCATTTAGCATCCACCAATCCGCACCAGGCCTGCGTGGTGGATTATGGCTCACTCTCTCCTCTCCCAAAGAGAGGAGGCCTGTGTCCCAGCAGTGGGAACATTATAGACTGATTATATAATTTGCGGCTTTATATGCTTCATCAATGCTGCATTGCGTTTTATGGTGCCTGTGAGCAAATCTTGCTCGATTTTTGACGACCGTCACGTATTTGCTGATAAATCGTCATAATGTTCACAAACTAGTCTTCTATGCAGCAAATATAATTTCATGGCCTGTATTGATGTTTTAAATTATTATAATAAGGACTTTAGTTCGTTAATCAATTATAGTTTTACTATGACGTAACACATTTTCTCTATTATGTGCCTGTAATTTTTCAACTGAATAATACATTAAATTCTTCCAACCATAATAATACAAAAATCTCTTATTATACAACAAAAATCCAGATGGTAATACCCAGTAACACTTTGCTCGACCTTTTTTTTTTGGGTGGGAAATCATCAAATGACTTCTCCCGCTCTGGGCGGAGCGGGAGGGTGTGTCAGACTTTTACTGACACGATGTGTTCCTTCAGCTGTCTGTGCCAGGGGCCGCGGTAACTCTTTCGAACATCCGGCGACCCTGGCTGGCATCGGTCCTATCGGACCTCGTCAGTTAGTGCTGACATCTCTTTGAGGCGCGCGTGGAACACAACGCGCCGTCGACTCGGGCCTGATCCTTACCGGACGGCGAGCTACCCATTGCTCGCTGTCTGCAAGCCCGCGCTTACGGTGGCTGGGAATCGGCTCTCGATTCCTGCCGCCCAGGGCGTCTCCTGCGGCGTCTAGTGGCGTGAGAGCGCAGAGATTGCCTCTCCCTCACGCGTTCCGTCTCCTCCTTCGCGAGCATTACTGCTTCGCAGAAGGAGGTGATGGCCTCCCATGCACTCTCGCTCCGTACCATGGCCTGGACCAGGGCCGGACGCGAGAGATCGCCGCCGCCGATCGCCTCTGCGAGGACACGGCGGTGCTCCGCCCAAGCTGGGCAGACCTCCACCGTATGCTCCACCGTGTCTTCCGGGCGATCCACACAGTGGTGACAACCCGGGCGTTTCCTCCCGGCTTATCCAGAACAGGAGCTTCCCGAAACATCCGTGTTCGGTGAGGACCTGCGCCAGGCGGAAGGTGAGGACGCCGTGGCGCCTCTCCAGCTACTCCTCAAAGAGGGGATTTATCGCCGCAATTGTGGCGTGCCCAGCACTGGGTAGCGGCAGTCGTACTCTCCATGTCGCACACTTTGCCCGACCTGGGAATCGAACGTCACGATCATCAGTTTCACTGACGACCAGACCAACAAGAGCATACCTACTTTATAAAATTCTCAATAATTTGTTTCAGTTAAAATCTACCACAGAGGCCCTCGAGGGATCTAATGAGGACAAAAACTCGGACTCTTCTAAACCACAAACTCCTAAGACTCCTAAATCACCGAAGAGTACAAGTAGCACTCCTACAGGTGAAGGTCGGACATGGTTCAATTGGTCGTAAGTTGTTCCTCCGACGTAAGAAGGGCTTGAACACCGGTTAGTTAAGTAGTGTTTAGTCAATGGCTGTCTCTCTTATGCCTTGTTTACGATATTCTTGACGAGTCGACAAGGCTCTTTTGGGGTTGTAGAACAAAATAGTTAAATATTTCTAGTTTAGTATGTATTCCTTAGCATGAAAACGACAAAAATGTATAGCTTTTAAATGTACAAGACTGGTTTCAAGCCCTTCAGAATAACGTTGATTTTGATCTCATCTTGCTGTCACGACAAGGTTTGATTTTGTCGACTTGATGTGTTCACCTATTGCCTTCGAAGTTATATCTTCCATCTTCTTTATTATTTCACAATTAATTAAATACAATTTTGTTCCTAGTTGTTTTACTTGTAAGTTTTACTCATGTTTAAAATGGTGTTAGTTAGACAATATTATTTAATGTAACCTTACCTAAGGGATACCTTATTCTAGGGAGTTATAGTTGGAACCCTGCTTGATGTAATAATGGTATGTAGCACATAACAGAGGCGAACAAATGTGTGGAAGTTGACAGCGATCATACAAAAATAATTGGTTAAAAATTGGTGGTTTAAGGTGTCTTAAGCGCCATACACAGTGTCCTCTCCATATTTTTTTTTAAGCAATAAAAAAAACTCGAATCTTTAAAATCACTGTTTTCTATGTCATATTGTACTGTTTCATACGTGTATAATTATTATGTATACTGACTTCAGAATAAAGGCACATTTGATATTAATTAGTCAAGTAGGTACATAGACATTATAGTTATTGATGTGCCAGTGTATTTTTTGAAATTGACTTTGAGAGAGGGAAGTTGTTCCCAATATATATAGCTATATAATTATGTAAGTATATTATTATTGTTTTTTAAATTATTATTATTGACTTAACAAAATATTATCGAACTAAGACTTCAGCCACAAGTATAATATTTAGGTGATTTTTATACTGCTGTATTGACATAACTTCTTCCTAATCTGACTGTGCGGACCCCCAGGGGAGCTCTATTCCTATAATACATTCTTTAAATAGTTTTTCACATATATGTTAGTTAATGGTTGTTTTAGATGACTATGTTTGATGTTGTGGATGTTATTAGTGAGTTGTCTTTATTGTGTGTTTACTAATAAGCTTTCAACAAGGCCTTTACTTAGAAAATGGTTGTATTTAAATAATGTCGAATTATCTACAGAAGTTTGTAATAAGTAGGAAGTAAACGGGTATGTCGTATAAGCTGGACAAATATCATAGTTACATCTAAGGATATTATGATTTGAATAAATAACTAAGTGTTGTAAGATGTAGTTATATGCGTGTTATGTGTGCAATATACGGTTTAATGTTCTAGAAGTATCAATGATTGACCAAAGTTCACGAAAAGATACTGGTTTCTATATTAGATGGCTTATAACTCGATGTAATAATAGTTATGTGTAATACAAGTTAGCTTGAACCTTGAAATAAATATTTATTATTGTAATTGCTTGCTTGCTGAGAGAACGATATTAAATACTTTTGAGATATTAAGTACAAAATAAATTATCACCATCTTTATGTGCGACAGCCGATATCTGTCAACTTGTGTTTATAACTACAATCGAATAAAATAGGTACAACAAAGTAGTTTGCATTGAAGTGATATATTTAAAGAGACAACTGCCATGGACCATTGAATCGTCGGAAAAAATATTTAATAGCTTCTACGAAATCAACTCAACTTTGTGACAAATGGTCGTAATCACCTACGTTTGGTTTATTTCAAGGAAATAGTTTGTGCATGTTGGCGTTGGCAGGCCAATATTTGTGTCTGGTTTGTTTGAAAGTGTAAACATTGAACTAATAGAGGTACTCCATTAGTTCAATGCGTTACGCTTGATAGCTCGGTCTTAGATTTATTTTTTGTACTGTGAATTCTTAGTTTTCTTAAGCCTTAAAACTATATTGAAATTATGGCGTCCGCAAAAACTAGTGTTATCGTTAATATTGTACAGAATAGGTATTACTAAGTCACAAAAACGGCTATAAATACTAATTACTTTTGCGAGTTATGTTCCAAATGTTAAACATTAAGCGATAAGTTATATCGCTTAATGTTTAATGTACGGTAACTTAACTGTTGTCGATCAAATATAATGATTATATCATTGATATTGGTTTTATTTAACTTTATAATTATTATCAAATAGTTATTATGAGTTATCTGATATTGATTAATATCCTAATCGTCTTTGAGAATCGGAAATCTGGCTTGTTACCATTCGGGACTACACTGCTTTTGCCCTACAACCTACAGTACTCGGTATGGTCGTTAACTGCGGTTTCACAAATCTCTTACTGAAACGTAGACCAAACGCCAAAGCTTACACTTTAGGCTGCTACTATAGCTCCATCACTCAGTTAATTGAACACAAAATGAACTACTTATAGCTACAGTTAGCAATAAAAGTCGATAAACACTTCCATTTTTTAACACGCTTTTGTTAAATCCTATTATTATTGAGCTGAATATATTTAATTAAAATCACAACGAAAGTAAAATTAACAGAATATTAAATCTTAGCCATTATGTACCAATGGCAACCCCATTTTTATATCCACGCAATCACTCTCCATTCCAAGGTCGCCTGGAAGAAATCGCAAATAGCGATAAAGCCGCCCATTGTATGTTTTGTAGTGTTAATGTTTTTTAGATGTATTTTCTGGTCTAGCAGCCCGGAGCCTGGATTTGAGCCCGGTAGATGGCAATAGGCTCGCCCCCTATTACATGGGACTTAAACGTAACTGGCGAAATGTGGGTGTACTATAGGTACACCTTTGACTAACCCTTCAGGGAAACAAGGCGTGATGTTATGTTTTCTGGTGTACAATAAAGTATATATAAATAAATAATACAATGCTGAAATAAAATGTTTCAAATAATTTTGTGTCAATTTAGAAGAAATATAAAAGTAGCAGTGTTTATCGAGTTTTGTCGCTGACCGTACTTGCCTACTTAAGAGATTTACATAATTATACATACATTTCGACAGATTTTTGTGTTAAGTGGCCAACTTTGGCGTTCTTCTTCTGAGAAACTGAAAGACTTCGACAACTTTGACTTATTGAGTGGTGGAGAATAGTTATTAAATTCTATTAACTGCTCCCAAATTACTTTAATTTAATTTATTTTATTGTTTTTTACATGCTTCCATGACATAATCTTTTCATTATTTTACATTATTTAGTCTTGTCTCTTAAATAGATTCTTTTATATTTTGTAAATGTGAGAACGTTGTAGGCTTAATAGAAGATATGTAGACCATTTTCTATTTAGTCACGTACCTGGTACTTGTTGACAGGCCTACATTGTCTTCCCATGCTTAATAAGAATAACACTGTAATTTGAAAACATTGTAAAAGCCAATTACTTTTAAAAGAGTAACTGTGGAGTTTCTTGCCGGTTCTTCTCCATAGGAAACAACCAAATTGGGACCGTGCACCTAGCTTCTGACGTTTCGTGCCCTTGTAGGTTTATGTGAAATAAAATATTTTGAATTTGAATATAATTTATAGCGGCCTCGCTTTTCGCAATTTTTTTCTTATCTATTTAAATAAAGCCAAAATTCGGAAACAAGTTTTGCACAAAATGCGCGACGGCAATTTTTCGAGCTCGTGGACTGAACTACTGTCATAAGCAAATGAAATGAAAAATATATAATAATATCTCATAAATAGTGGATTAGTTCATAGCGGCCCCAGAATTTTGAAATATGTATGGAATATCTATAAAAAAAATCCCATTCAAAACCATAAAACTGCTAAAACACTCGGAATTAACTGCAAATTTCTCTTTACTACATTATTATTAGTACGTAAAGTTTATACTAGAATAAACGTTACTTCATAAGAAATTAAAATTTCATACTTTATACAAATATAAATAAATTATAAGGCTCAAAATAAACGTAATTACATACTGCCAAATTGCTATAGGTACAGTGCGATGCATCGGCGTGCTTCAATACACCTAATCTATCAGAACGTCATTTTGCCTCTTAATAGTTTTTCGAAGCGTTATAATGAAGGAGATAAAAACCTGCTATTGATTAGTTGGAAAAAATAGAGTAGATCATAAATACGCTGCTATTAAACCATTTATTCATTTGTCTTGCATCAGTTCCCGGATCCATGTCAAGTGGGATCCGATGCTAGTGTAAACTCCTGGCAGACCTGGCACTGCGCAGCTCATTCCGTAACTACTCACTGCTTCGATAACACCTCCGGAACAAATAAGTGGGCTTCCTGAGTCACCCTGGAAAAAAACAAAGATAACTGGAACAGCTACATAGATATAGCAGGTAGGTATAGCAAGGTATAGGTACCGACTTACCCATAGCACTGTGTGTACAATCAACGGTCTTAAGTGGACTGCCACCGGCATGATCATTTTGGCCTGCACGTCAGATCTGCGCCTATCTCTGTGTGTCTGTTTTGATGCGGGCAGTAACGCGCAAACCGCAATCAGTATAACTACGAAAGCGCGTTGTTGGTTGGTCAGATACTTGTGTGGTCAACATTAAATAAAGATACCTACAACTACCTACTTAAATACTTGTTTTTTTCTTAATAAATTATCGACCACAGCGCCTATTTAAAAGCAATGCTAAAATTCGAAGTGAAAGTTATAAGCAGCGATGGCAGGTTGCACGAGTGGGTGGCTGTTATTGTGCGTGCGTGAAGTGTGGAGAAGGTTCGAACCTCAGTGCGCGTTTTTTCGTTTTCGTGTCGGAGTTCAATTACTTATTGAGTGTCCATAATACAATGACAAAAGGGTATAGAGAGTAAAAATAAAGTATAATAGGCAATTTAATTTAAAAAAAAAAACATAATTTTTCATAGGAATTGTTGTTATTAACAACCTTTAAAACATAAACATATTCCATACTTTGTAATAAATAAAATACCTATTTTGTTCGTAGGTAAATCATTTTTGGTTGCTACTAAAATGGGATGTTTTTGGTTTATTGAGGTTATAGCTTAATTTATTCATTTTCCCAAAGAAAAGAAGATTGAAACTAAACCTCAATCCTACAATCTTACGATCACTAACTTATTACTCTATTATATACTAGTGTAGGTATCCTCTGAATTCCCCTGATAACATTTAATATTATATTTTTTTTATTATTATTTAGTGTGACCTCCGTTATTGTCAATGCAGTCAAGAAGACGTCGACGCATAAAGGCCACAATATTACTGCAAATATTTGTGCCACGTAAACTATCCCACAACTCCATGCAATGGGACTTCGGCTGTTCGAGACATCTTTCGTCTCGCGCTTCCCATCTTTGCACCATTAAACCCTACACATTTTCTATAGGGTTTAAATCAGGGGATTGCATTGGCCACGGAATAACTTTAACATCCGAATGTTCACTAAATCACTCACGAAAAATACTGGCACGATGTATCGGACAATTATCTTGAACCAAATAAAATTCACCAATTTCATCCACTGGATAAACATTGCGAACAGTAGGTAGCATTATATTTCTGAAAACCTCGACGTAACTGGAGCTGTTGGCCCGCGTCGGTATAAATGCCAACTCACTCACCCGGTCCTGGAGCACTAATCCACCCCCACATATTCACACTAATTCTTCCTGACTCCGTATTATTTATAATATTACTGTCAGACCAACGTGTATTGTCTCTGCGCCACAAATGAAGTCTTCCTTTTTGACACGATTTGAAAGTCTTTTCGTCAGTAAATACAGTAGTCTCCCAATCAAAGTCTAAATATTCTCGTGCAAAACGAAACCGTTCCTCCTTATGCCTTTGCGACAAAAACGGTTTTCTCGCTGGTGTTCGATGATGGAGGCCTTCGGCATGGACGCACGGCGAACAGTGCGCAATGACGTATCAAATTCTTCAGAAAATCGTCTTGTAGGTATGAAACCATTCGTTTCATATTCACCAACCATAAAGCGTCGCTGAGACTGGTTAATAAGTGGGGGCCTACTTTTTCTTACACCGCTCTTAAGACTCCCCTCTTCCTCAAATCTCCTCACCCAACGTCTCACTGTACCTATCTTTCTAAAAAAAATCCTTATACTTAACACATTTTAAAGAGTCACTTAATAGAACAAATAAAATCAAAAACAACAAAATAACTTACACAAAAACCGGTTTCAATGGATATTTCAGATATATTACACCCATTGTTATGCAAGGCATGTTCGCCCTGGCTTCAATATTTATATTTGCTTGCATTTTCAATAAAAATCTTCAAACTCAACACCTCTAATATCAATAACACAAACGCTCGTAACTAAGTTCACCAACCAACAACGTCATACCATTCTAACTACACTCAGAAAATTGATTTTGTTTCAAATCTATCCTCAACTTTTATGTGAATAGTTTAAAATATTCGCTGTCTTTTTCTCATTAGCATAATCAGAAAAAGACTGCGTGCCGCAATAGACCTATGATAATGACCATATAGCGCGCTTTTTCTGTTTGGTTCGTGATGAAAGCTAGTGTAATATACGGGTGTGTATGTCTGTGTGGAATGCCTGAATAGGAGAATGTCTCAAGTCCGACGAGTAACGATGCGATAGTTTTGTAATGCTGGCGTTGGAGTTCTGACCGCTACTACACCTACATAGTGACTACCAACTACAAACGACGTAAAGCGAATACATAAGAAACAAGACTTACGAAAATATCTAAAGTCAAAACAGATTTCGATAAAGTCCATAACAAATGATTTTATACCTCGCAATCCTGGCTTGAGCTTCGAAACTGGCTAATGCTACCGTCCCAGTCGTTTCGGTTGCTAAATTAGCAAATAACTACAAACAAAAGTTGAATTTACTGCTTCTAGTCAGTAAAGCCATAATGTAGGTAGTAGAACGAGGGTAAGTTTAACAGTACTATCTTGTAGAGTTTTAACTTTTCAGGCCTTGCACCCGGCTCATCAATACGTTAATGTCAATTTGCCACCGCTCGCGACGGCACGGCATCGGTAAGGGAAAGTATTTTTCTAGACAGATATAGCTTTAGGTAGCTACTGGGGTACCTATATACTTTTTTAAGACTAATCCAACAAAATGTTATCTACGTTATGATATAATCGTTACCTATAGGTACATATCTCACTTTGCATGTTAGTGACGTCCTCGCTATGCACCAGAGAGTACCTCTATGCTCGCAATGTAGGTTTGCATAGCGAGCGGGTAGATAAATCGGTGTAATCTACTTACCTATGTACCTAAATAATTAAATACGTTGTAACTTGTGTTTATCCTCCCAAAATTAATACACTTGTGTTTACATTTAGATTAAGATGAATTGAGTTAATTAGTTTGCCTAACGGTACCTGGCAGGCATCGACTCCGTCGCCAACAGCGCACATCATGCCGCTGTCATACCGGGGCGCTAGGTACGGCCCTAGGGCTCCAGTGCACTCGTCCAACGAAACTATGCGCAACGTGCCCGCCAACAGTCGCTCCGAAGTTTCCATTGTATCCACATCTTTGTACCCGTACCCGTATATTGTACATTCACCTGAAACGTGGTCAACGGCCTCCAATAAAGGACTTGAATCTGAACTAGACGATCTAAATATTAATGTGACCTTATCCTACCCTAATAACTGCAGATGTGGTTTATATTTAAATATAATGCAGGGCAAGATTAACTTTATGACTCAGTATGAGCTTATTTAAATATTTTAATTTCACAAATCGTTTTGGGTTGTGAAATAGTATCTTATTGCGCTAGAATTTAACGCCAAAAGTTCTACGAAAAAATAACAAAGAGCTTAATGGAGCACAAAATATTTGTTGTGGATATTCGAATGGAATTCATGGATTGGATTCCAAAAAATAAACAGATGTTGAATTCTAAGCTACTTAATCTTCCTTACATCTACGTCCTTAAGCTATCACAAAATCACCTGATATCCCGAACGAGGATGTGGGCAAGAGCGAGTAGCTAAGCCAGGTGACGTCACCGGGATGTAGGGCGACCCGCAACAAAGCCACGTCATGTGCTCTCGTGATCCTGAAACCATACAACGTGACTGTACGTGTTGCTGTAGCGCTGACGCGGATTTACTTCGATCATAATCCGCGCTGTAACCGGTCCCTCTGTTTGTTATCCTTGCACATTTTTATTGGACTTGTTTTGTACCATGTAAGGCGATTTAGATATTGATTCAATTTGCTGTTGTGCGACTTGTATCATGATTTTAAAACATGAAGGTGCTTGTGCTACGAAAGCGCGTAGCACGGTGTTTCGTAGTAACGGCTTACTACGGCAATAAATTTTCAATAACCTTCAGTCTCACGTAGCAGTAGGTAAGTTTGTTTACCTTTTACCATTACGGAATTCGTGGACGAGCTGCTGATCTTGTTCTTTCCTATCTATCAAACAGGCAGCAAAAACTAAACGTTAAAGGGGCGACTTCCTCGAGACTTCTAGTTAAGATGGGCGTGCCTCGAGGTTCAATTCTTGGCCCTTTCCTATTTCTAGTTTATATTAATGACCTTTTTACATGATGGCTAACTTATCGGATATAATTCTATTCGCTGATGACACCTCGCTTATTTTTAAAATAGATAGAAAAGATACGGATGTCTTACATGTCAACGATAGTCTGGCTATTCTTTCGAAATGGTTTGCAGCTAATAATCTTTTACTTAATGCGAACAAAACTAAATGTCTTAAGTTCTCATTACCAAATGTACTCCCAAGTGGATCTAAATTTAAAACTTGATGGCAAGAAACTAGATGCTATTACGGAAACGGTATTTCTAGGATTTACTCTAGATTCTAAATTGCAATGGGGCGCCTACATTAGAGCTATTTCAGGTTGATTAAGTTCAGCTGCATATGCAGTACGAAAAATAAGGCAGTTGACTGATATAGCCACAGCTAGGTTAGTATACTTTGCTTATTTCCACAGTATTATGTCTTATGGCGTTCTGCTGTGGGGATCGGCAGCTGACGTAGAGTCAATTTTCATTTTGCAAAAGAGGGCAATCTGCGCTATCTATAAAATGGGTCCTCGTGAGTCCCTTAGAAACAAATTAAAAGAAATTGATATACTAACTCTGCATTCTCCTTATATCTTAGAAAGTATTTTGTATGTTCGCAAAAACTTAGGACTTTTCAAAATAAGAAGCGATTTCCATAATATAAATACACGTAGTAAACATGAAATTATGATACCCAAATTTAGATTAACTAAAACAAGCAAGTCATTTCTTATAAACAGCATCCGCTTTTATAACAAGTTGCCAAAGTCGGTTACAGAACTTAGCGATCGAAAGTTCAAAACCCACATCAAACGTGTCCTTATTAAAAAAGTAGATAAGATTGAAGACAGGGAAGTTTGGCGCTAATTCCTTCTGCACATGTGGCTTCCCTGGTACCTACCTCATTAACAGCATAACTATTTAAGTAAATGTCTATTAACTGCTCCCAAATTACTTTAATTTAATTTTTTTTTTTTTACATGCTTCCATGATATAATCTTTTCATTATTTTACATTATATAAGTAGTCTTGTCTTTTAAATAGATTCTTTTATATTTTGTGAATTTGAGAACGTTGTAGGCTTAATAGACTGTTGATTTATAGACCATTTTCTATTTTGTTAAGTACCTGGAGCTAGACCGCCACCTCTTAAAGCAGTATTATTTTAATGTTACTTGAGTGTGGGAAAGGGATGCAGCTAGACGTCCTGTATAGCTTCATCTTTTTTTCACACTGAAGTAACATTAAAATAATACTGCTTTATGAGGTGGTGGTTGGCCCCTTGATACTTGTTGACAGGCATACACTGTCCTCCCATGCTTAAAAACACTGTAATTTGAAAACATTGTAAAAGCCAATTATTTTTAAAAGAGTAACCGTAGAGTTTCTTGCCGGTTCTTCTCGATAGGAAACAACCAATTGGAACCGTGCACCTAGCTTCTGACGTTTCATAAGTGCCCATGTAGGCTTATGTGAAATAAAATATTTTGATTTTTGATTTTGAATTGTCTATCTGCATAGGCAAGTGCAGATGCGTAGATACAGTTAATTTATTTTTTTTATGACATAGATAAAATATTTATCAATCAAACGACAAGTGAAAGTCTTACGGATCATACTCCTGGTGTTTGATAATCTCCAGTACTTCGGCTTTCGGAAGAGGGTCATCACCTTCGACGCAGTAGTTGTTCAACTGCAATATATACTGATCTTCATCTTTCAGTACACAGTGGGCCGCCGTCAGAGCGAAGTGTGGCGAAAGAATCGTGGCCCCACACAAGTGGCTTAGGCTGCTTGAGTTTCGTAGCGATGCTACGCGGGGTTGTGTGCCTGTAAACATATTTTAGCTTCGTAGCGATGCTACGCGGAGTTGTGTGCCTGTAAACATAGTTTCGTAGCGGTGCTACGCGGGGTTGTGTGCCTGTAACCATATTTTAGTATCGTAGCGATGCTATGCGAGGTTGTGTGCCTGTAAACATATTTTAGTTTCGTAGCGATTCTACGCGGGGTTGTGTGCCTGTAAACATAATATTTTAGTTTCGTAGCGATGCTACGCGGGGTTGTGTGCCTGTAAACATATTTTAGTTTTGTAGTGATGCGACGTGGGGTTGTATTATGTTTGAAAAGATATTTTCGTTTCGTAGCGATGCTATGCGAGGTTGTGTGCCTGTAAATATATTTTAATTAATATTGTGACAATTTTATATGTTTATTGATGTTAACTGCTTTAATTATGTTTTTATTTAAGGTGTGTCTAATTAGTTTCGAATTGAAACGTTTTTACGTTGGTTTTGGCCGGGATGAATTTCGACTAATATAGCATCGTTGTCAAACCAAAATCTGCTATGTGCACTTTTTAGAGATTTCTACTTTTTGAACTTTGCGTATAGTTCACTGCCCTATCTACCGTATAAAAAACTGCTAAGTACTTATGAGTACTGTACAACGATCTACGATCTTTTTAACCGACTTCAAAAAAGGAGGAGGTTATCAATTCGCTTGTGTTTTTTTTTTAATGTTTGTTACCTCAGTACTCCGTCATTTATAAACCGATTTGGAAAATTCTTTTTTTATTTGAAAGGACATACCTCCAGATTGGTTCCATTTTTATCAAAATGCAGTTTTGATGATAAGATCCATGAGGAATTGAGGGAAATCCTCAAATATTATAAGCAAACACATAGCGAATTTGGTATTTTCATCAACAAGTCAAGCATTTGCATTCAGAAAGTATCATTTGATGAAGTGGAACTGACGAAGAAGACCATAGATGGCCACGGGAACTCCTCAATGATAAGTATTTCACGGGTGGCGATAAGATATCTCGATTAAAATAGTTAAGCAACTATGACGAGGTAAATTTAAATAAATGGTTCTGATGAAAATGGTACCATCGAGCTGATCTGATGATAAAGCCGGAAGTTAGGCACCGGAACTCCGTAATAAAAAATGTATCCTAGCCCTGTTTGGACTTCTTGGAATTGTCATGAGTATAGAGGTATGAGAAACAGGGTGTAAAGTTCACTCATCCTCCATAGTAAAGGGAGGATCCTCCGACCAGATGGGTGTTGTGTCTGGTGGGCTACTGCCCGACGGTTGATGTTGGGATGTTGTATATATGCTAATCGCGCGGTAAACTCTGATTGCGCGATGCAGGATTTTGCGTGACGTCAGTGTGACGCTTTCCAATGTGGCGATGTAGATGTGCCGCCACAATGAGATGCACTCTCGCCAGAAATTATTTTTAACCGACTTTAAAAAAAAGGAGGAGGTTCTCAGTTCGTTGGAATCTTTTTTTTTATGTGTGTTCCCCGATTACTCGAAGACGGCTAGACCGATTTGGAAAATTCTGTTTTTGTTTGAAAGCGTATACTTTCCAGGTGGTCCTATTGTCATCAGATCAGGATCTGATGATGGAATCCTGGAGAAATCGAGGAAATTATTCAAATATTATAGGCACATCTATAGCGATTTGGATATTTTTTATAGTAACTTGTGCATTTGTTCTAGGAAAGCACCATTTGGTGAAGTGGAACTGATGACGAACACCACAGATGGTGAGATGGCCACCGGAATAACTCAATAATAAGTATTTCACGGGTTGCGATTCGATTAATTTAAAATGATTGTTAAGCAACATAAGCTCGTCACAATGCATATGGTGGAGTGGAGCTGATGGTGAAGTACCAGGAGAACTCCTCAACTAAAATAAAACACTTTTTTGCAAAAAAAAAACAACTGACTTTCAAAAAAAACTGGCAAAACCTAAGATACAGATTCAAAGATACCGACTTCCGAAATTAAAGTTATTTGTCACTTTGTAGTGTTTTTTTTGGAAGCCGTTTTTTTTTGCAAAAAAGTTTTTTATTTTTAGATACTTTTTAGTGGGTCGGCTGTACTGTGTACGACGATGTACGGCCTTCTTTAAATATAATTCTTAAAATACTTACACCTTAATATAAAATTTTATACGAGAATTTTTTTTTCAATATTTCAAAAGTATAATTTTTGCACATAATAGATTTTGGTATGACAACAACGATAGATAAACATAATAAATAGGTATGTCTCATGAAAGTTGCTGCACATTTATATGAAATTACTAGCTGTGTCCCGCGAGTGCCCGCGACTTCGTCCGCGTGGATACTGTTCTAAGATACATAATAAAATAAAATAACAGCCACATTTTGCATCGTCTGCCCGCGTTATTACATCGTTTTCGCTTAGCGTTCTTTCTGCCTTTTTTCTTTTTGCTCGGCTCCTAAGGGTCGTAGCGTGATGTTAAATAGCCTTTAACCATCCTCGAGATTTGGGCTACCAAATATAAAATAATTTTTCAAATCCGATTTTTTGTTCACAATTTAATGGGTTTTAATTTTTTTGCGCGCAACCCTAATTATTTTTCGCAAATAAAAGTAGCCTATGTTACTTCCAATAGCATCACCTATCTGCCAGTGAAAGTCCCGTCAAAATCGGTCCACCCGTTTCGGACATTAGCCGGAACAAAGAGACAGACAGACAAAAATGGTAAAAATTTGCGTTTTTGTTATAAGGACCGCTTATACTTTCTTATGCATTTAGTAAAAGTTGTTATTTTGACATTACAAACAGACACTTCAGTTTTATTTATTTGTGTAGATATACATAGATTTCTGAACAGATTTTGTTATACGGTGTAATTATCGTGAAACTAAAATCGGCTGTTGTTTTGACTTTCATAAGACCTTGTATTAGCTAAGCTACAAAAAACGTAAGTGTTTATTGATACAAAATCTCAAATGACCACACGCGAGATTCCGGAACAACAAACTACTTCCAAATAAGTGTTTATTTCGTGTGGGATGGGAATGGAAGCGGAAGCCAGGATTCGTAGCGTAACAACCAATCACTTAGGCTAAGCACGCTCTGCGATTAAACGCAGACGGTTTTGAAATAGCTGAAAACGCCAAACCGCGTACAAACACGCACCCTAGGCTGATTTTTGTACGGAATTATCATCGAATATAAAACCGAACGTACGACAGTACGGTACATTTTTAAAATCAGTCCCTCCCTGTTATGAACCGCTACTGCGTGCATAGAAAGCCATAAATTATAGACACGTTACATTGTTCAGCGGTTCACAACCGTCTGTGGTCAGTGCGTGCTAAGCATCATAGCCAATAATCAGCCGAATAATGAGAAAATGTGTCACTTTTATAGTTCCGAAAAATGTGCCTACATATAGACATAAATCTATCTTTGAAAACCCTAGTTCTGCACTATAGTTAACAAACGCAGTGTGCTATCCATTATCTTGAATGTTGCGGTTTTTTGTTGTATCGTGTTTACCGCCTGACCTCTGCAGTCCTTAGGGAAATCATCTTTCTTCAATATACTTAATCTTATCAGTGCAAGAGATGTAGACTATAGGTAAATAAAATAAGCTGTACGTCCCTTTGTGTAAACAAGGCTCCTGTCTTTGTCAAATATACACTTCTGGACACATCTATTGGCCCACCTTAGAGTTTAGGTTTCGATGGCCCCTACCGAAATATGATTGCTAGATTGAACAAAAACTGTTGATGCAGTTTTAAACCTGATACATTTTACCATCTTTTTCGATCGTATTGTTTTAAATTTGAATTCAGAATACCATACGACATGGAGCTACGCCTATCAAGTCGGATATGCGCCTTGTTAAACGCAATTGATTTTTGAATAAAAAACATGTTTTATCAAATAAAGGTTTAATTTAATAATGCGTGTTGCCTCCATGGGCATCTACCACAGCTCTCATACGATTAGGCATAGAGTTTATCAACCGCTCTATGAAATTTTGAGGGATCATCTCCCATTCCTCTTCTATGGCAGTTTTCAACTCCTGCATCGTCTGGGCAACTGGCTGACGAGCCCTAACACGTCTTTTTAGCTCGTCCCACATGTGCTCAATGGGGTTCATGTCTGGGCTTCTGGCTGGCCAGTCCATAACTGTGATGTTCACATCCCGAAGATATTCCCTGACGATGCCGGCCGCATGGGCTCTTGCATTATCATGCATAAAAAGGAAATTTGGGCCCACATAGTCCGCGTATGGTATCACGTGAGGTTCTAAGCACTCACGAATGTACCTTTCAGCATTTAATGTTGGCAGCCGTGGTCCTGTAACAACCTCAAGTTGAGTTTTGCCGCTCGCGGATATACCGCCCCAGACAGTCCATGAGCCACCGCCATAAGCAACCCTCTCTTCAAAGCAGCATTGTGCGAAACGCTCTCCCTTACGTCGGTAGACCTTCTTCCTTCTATCATTGCCATGTAACACAATTTTAGACTCATCAGAAAAGAGTACACGGCTCCAATCTTGCTGTGTACAATTTAAATGACTGCGTGCGAAATGAAGGCGCGCTGTTCGGTGGGCTCGCGTTAGTTTGGGCCCATTAGCTGGCTTGTGTGGTACCATATCGCGTTATTTTAACCTTCTCCGAACAGTTCGAGCGCTCACAGATACTCCGTGGAAGTCGCGAAGTTGGTTTTGTATCTCAATGGAGGTAAGGTGACGATTTCTCAAGCTGGTCGTCACGATGAATCGATCCTGCCTTTCAGTTGTGACCCGAGATCGTGGCCTTCCTTGGCGACGAACAAAGCCGCCAGTCTCTAGGTACCTCCGATAAACATTTCGGACCGCAGATCGACTTAAATTAAGTTGAGCACTCACGTTTCTTTGGCTGTGTCCGGCCTGAATAAGTGCCACAGCTTGGGCGGCGACTTCAGGTGAAGTATCCATAGATTATTGATAGAACCTCACCTTAATGTTAAGAATAAGTAATGTTTGTTGCAAAACCAAAGATATCAATCACTTTTTCAAGAATTAAATCCAAGTAAACCAATAAAACCAAGTTTTCTTAGTATTCGATTGTTTGATATCAACAAACAGGCTCCAAATTGTCTTTTGATTCTTTAAATTCTGTGTTCGAAATTCAATAAAAGACTATTGAATGAAATTGTGAATGTGCCAGGTTCAAAACTGCATAAAAACTTTTTGCTCGACCTAATATAAAATTTTAGCTAGGACCAAACGAAACTGAAAATACAAGGTGGGCCAATAGATGTGTCCAGAAGTGTATATTGCCTGCAGATGAAAAAAAATATAGTGATGTCATATTGTCACCATACCATTTTTCCAATAAAGAAATCTTTCAACTACCTACTTTTAGGTGGTTTTCACGCGACGCCGCTCACCACCGCGGAGGGAGGAGGCGGCGAAGCCAAAATAGTCAAAAACTCTTACTTTAAGACGTAAATAGCAAAGTCACTTAGAAATCCAACAATACCCCACACGCTTATGTGCAATGAATTTGATTTTTTCATCCCGTAGTTACATGTAGGGGGAGAGCCACCCCTAATATTTTTTTATGTAACTTAACAAAATACACCTTATTTCCAATTTTAAGGGTCGAGGGGACGAAATTATAAGGGTTGGTTCCTTTTTGCCATTTGGCTGCGGAACCTTAAAAACGACACGCGTTTCAAATCATACAGGAACGTACATACATTGACCTGCCAGCTGCCAACAACAGCATTCAACGACAGGATGAGGTATGTCACAGTACTCAGCAGGCATTTATACGTGGTCAGGCCCTTACATACGTAAAATATTTATCTAACACTCCATCACAACTTTTTTCTTCAACGTCTAATAAATATGCGTGTCTGAGTAAGCATTGTAAAAGTTGCGATTAATATTTTTGTAATAATAAAGCACAATCTTTGTTTATGAAATGAAAGGAAGGGATGAATTTAGGGTTACGTAGGTTAGACGTCACTTCTTCATTATGACAGAAATAATTTGAACATAATGACAGGAAAACATTTGTGGATGAATTCAATTTGAAGAGTTTAGATTGATAAGCTACATACCTAAGTAGCATATTTATTGTTCATAAGTTGTTTGTGACAAAAATAATTAAACACTTGTCTAATCTTCTGGAATGGATGGATAACTTATCATAACTTGAATTCCAATAAAGGTTAAGTAGGTACCTTTAGGACACCCACATTTCGCCAGTTATGTTAAGATACTAGGTACCAAATACCTGAATACGAATAAGGAAAGTGCTATACCACAGTCGACATCCATAGCTCCAATCACTCTTTTCACTCTCCCACATTGTGCCAATAAACAAAGATTTAAAACTATTTTAAGAACTGCAGTAAAAACTATCGTATTCTTTATACAACACATTCCACTAAATATTATGATTACGAAGAGTTATTGAGGTAATTATAGCTACAAGCGAAGTAACGCGTCTAAAACTCTTTAACAATTTACAAATATTTTAAAGTTTTAATTATATATTGTAACATATGTATGTAGGACCGGTAAAGTTGATAATAAAAACTATTGTGGAAAATCGTGACGACATAAAACATTTCTGAAGTATGTAAACAGGTGTTTAACCGAGCATTTACGGCTGTCGAGTTGGAAATCAAATATTTTTCAATGAAGTGTTTGTTTATCTTGAGGAGTATGATAAATCACTTGGACAGGAGTGTGGCTACAAAGGCGTTAATAAAAAACATTTATTCTCAAGTAACAAGGACTCATAAAGTTAGTAACAATTTACTTACGAACTATGTTAATAATATTTACAAAACATAAACAACACAACAACAAAAACAACCAAGTTACAAGTTCAAACCCCTATTAGCAGGTCCATGCAGCTGGCTTAAATAGTGAGTGATAGGGCAATCCAGTTTGCTAGCAATGACACCCAGGAGACTGTTGGAGCTGGCACGCACTCTGCGCAACAGGGATGCTGCACGCTTGCGTCTGATCGCAGCGAAGCCGTCAGTTTGCGCGTCCGCGAACATACCCGAGGCACTACAAAGCGTGGCAGCCCCAACAGCATCCTGAATGCATTGTTGTACTGAATGCGAAATGCGAAGAGTCTTAACAGGTTTTTGAGTGAGGCTAGTCCAAAGACTACAAGAATAAAATACTTGACAATATGCCTTAAAAAGAGTTATTTTAACCGCACCCGAGCAGCGAGAGAACCTTCGGATCAACATGTTACTTCTCACTGCTATGCTCTTCGCTCCCGGTCTACATCTAGATTGTCCTTTAAATCTCCGCTACAATATGCCCTAGATACTTAAACTGAAGAATACGGTTCAAGACACCACCATTAAAAGTAACAGTTGTGTAACAGCTTCCTGCGCCTTTATTGGCCGCCCTAAAGATAAGCAACTGACTAAAATGAAAAAAAAAAATGCAAAAATAATGTTGTTGTTGTTAAATGTTGTACAGCTAATTTTGATTTCCCCTTTAGTTCCATGGCTGGACATAAACTCCACCGCCATCCGTGACGATGTTGATTTTTTTCCAAAATTTTTAGTTTGACCAAATAAATATCCCTGAAAGTTTAATCCAATCTAATCACATTATAAAGGGGCGCTTTTTACTTGCTTATTCCATGACCTCATAACAGAAACGAGTGAACTAACACCGATGAGGCGGCATAATTTACCAATAAAATATAACGAAAGCAGTTTTCATTGTGTTCAAAGCCTGATTAAAATTAAGGGTAGCGGTCGAAGGCCCCTAATGTTATTGGTATGTTCTTTATCAGGGCTGCAGCGCTAGGGAATACACGATAACAATTTTTTGGCGACACCTAAGCTTAATATTTTCGTTTTCTGTTGTAGACAGATTGTAGGTTTCATTAATTTTTTTGTATGACTTTATTATTGTGTTTTCGATGCTCGTTGGATTTTCAAATTAACAAGGATTTTCTATTAATATCTGGTTATTAGAAGTAGAAATGACCTTTCTGGATACTGTAACGTGGGTTACCAAGAGTTCATTAAACATTATACCTTCGGTAAAAGCAATTACGTTTTCGGCGTAAAAGAAGGCGGTTTCAGGCCAAAGTCAAATGTTCGGTCGAACACAGGTTACCCTTGACAAGTCATTACTCATTATGAGCCAACGCAGGTAGGTACCTACCTATCAACCAATATCATCTAAGAACCTACCTATCCACAGTAGCCTTGGTTTATTGTCTATGAAACTATTAAATGAATGAGAGTGAAAGGGATTCGAATTGTAGCGTGTAAATCAAAGAATAACATCACTATCCCAGTCGGTTCTTGTGTCTGCTTAAAATCAAATGCTATGTTAAGATGAAGTGCTACATATTAGTCTGAGTCGGCGTTGAGTGAGCTTAAAATAGTATTTCTATAATTATTTAGTGTTATTGTTGTGGTTCGCATGTGATGCCAAAACGTAGCGACAACAGACAGGTGGGAGCGGGCAGCGGGCAGCGGGCAAGCCGCGCGGTTTGTGTAAGGCGAGGGTTAGTGCGCGGCGGCAGGCGGCAGTGCTGGCCGACTGTCCGCCACGCCGCACACGCCATGGAGCGGGCGAGCGGCAGCCCCCCGCCAGACACCCCCCCCGCGCAGACCGGCTTCAGCGCCTTCTGCTCCGCGCTCTCTGACACGCTCTCGGTACGTACCCGCCACGCGCACCGACCGACACCTACACACCTACTCGCCATTTACTCTTTATGACACCTCGCCATCGTTCCAAAATTCATTTTGGCGCCGATTCGTTTAATCCGTTCTCGATTAATTACGAGTATCGAAGATGAGTGTCGCGTTGCGGTCTATTTTGAGGCGCACGTGTTCCCCGAGGTCGGGGAGCGAGGCCTTGGCGTCCGCCGCTGGACATCAGTGAGGAATCAGAATAAAGTCATTGAGGGAATAAAAAATATAAACAAGTTTATTATTAGAGTGCTCGTTGAGGCCGGGTCGCACGGTCGCGATTTGTCCGATGGCTGTGATCTACAGAAATACCCGCGCATTAACCGCCCGCCTGGTGCGACGTACAAAGGCCGCGTGACACCGGCTCGTGCTGCTCAGCAACCCTGTGGCCACCACCGGCTCCGCTCGTGCCTGCTCGCGCACACCCGCCGCGCCACTCGCACCACTCGTCACCACAACACATAGGTATAGAACTAATGATCACCTGCTAATCTAACCGATGATATTTCCGGATTTGCAACTAAACTGCACAAATAATAACGATGTATTCGTTGATATTTGAAAGTGTTGGTGTTTTACTGAAAATCCTGTGTTGTGATACAGTGACATTCTGAGACGCTTCAGACAAAAAGAAAGTTTTGAGGAATTATTCAGAAGATATTGTGTTGAGATAGTAAGTCACCTTGTTACAGTAAGTGCGGTTTGTATATCAGTTTGGATGCGGCGGCCGGCGAGCCGGTGTCTGTCTGTGCCGGTTGCCGGTGTTTTCGAATTTATTTATACTATTTAATTTTGTAAATATAACCCAATCGCATCCAGATTGAAGCGTCTACTTAAACTTACTTGGCAAACAAAACATATTAAACCAGCGGGAAACTTTCAACTTTCGTCTGTTCTAAGTACGAATATCAAAAATTACCCTTGTTACATATAAGAAGAACATACTCTAACTACATACAAAATTAGTTGATAAGAGACAGTAATTTTGATTAGGTAACGTTAGTAAATAATCTTCTATTCAGCTCTATCAAAGAAGTCTTGATTATAATGGGTACGTGTTACTATGTAAAAGACAATGTTCAGAAGTAGGTGTAAGGTAGTATAAACCAACTTGTCAATATATGAAGGTGTATTTATGTGTTTGATCGTGGTGCAAGGTTGGTCCAACGGGTTGACCGCATCGATCGGTGACGTGCCGGTTGCTGCCGCACGCTTTCTTCAATCAACATAAAGAGCTTTCGATAAACCCTTAAACTTGGCGGCGTTACATTCATATAAATTAATAGGTACATTTTATAAAAAGGTTCATTTTATCGCGTCTTCGCTAAGTACAGCAGTTTATATGCTAATAGAACTTGCATATTTGTTCAGAAAATTACAAAACTTCTATTTAGAACTAAATTGTCTGTTTACAGAATGTTCTTGTAGATATCGACCGATATTCGCGCTGTGTCATACAATTTTGTGGAAGGTTATGTGAAACTTGGTTAGTTTTCGATGTTGCCGCCAAATGTTGACCCTCGTTAAGGTATTTCGAAAACATATATTTATGTGTGGTTAAACTTTAGTACCTTTATACGTATTCATTACTGATTTAACAATTTCTTACATAGAACTTACTTTGCTAAACTTTTTCATTCTCAAGTATTAGCTGCTTATCAAAACCAAACCACAATAGTAACTAATGATTCATTTTACTACAATCATGCCCAGCAATGGATTACGATGCGCTGAGTATTTGTCAGCTACAATAACTGATATCATGCAAGTTTTAAGGCATTCGGGCAAGTTGAGGACATGAATGAATCGCCCCTAGCAACCATTAACTATGACTCGCCAAAACTCTATTCAGATCATCTTGTTTTCAAATCATTTTTACAATCTTTCTTAACCCTATAACAGTTATAACGATTTAGCAATCGGACAACAATGCCAAATAGTCATGCGTTGTTGGTAGAAAACGATCTTTTTAAAAAAAATCATTTTTGAATATTTAGTCTATGACTGATAAGTCTGCAAATAGCCTTTGTAAAACAATAGAATACCTACTTGGAACGTAATATTTGTTTTTGAGCTATAAAATATGGTGGTAAGAATATTCCCTTTGCCTTACAAAGGGAGCATTTTGAGTTTTGCTGCAACACTTGAATAAGCTAGCTTAACGTTTTTATCAACGTTACGTTTTTACTAGTAAATTAGTAGTACAATCATCTATTTTTATTGGAATTTAAAGTATAAAAGTCTTTTATGTTGTCGAGTTTACTTCAATTCATTCCGAGGAAAATCGAAAGTTAGTTAGCAAAGTAACCATCAGACGTAGCCCGTAGCGTTTGGCGTAGCAAATGTCGTAGCGGTTTTAAGGGACAATAAAGTGCTACGAAGCGGTGGTTTGCTACGAGACCACTGATTGGTTCTTTTCCAAGGTTTTTCTCATACTGGAAATTCCTTTACCACTTCTTTCTTCTATATAAATGAGCAGTAGAGAAAGTAACAAAAAGTTTTAGTCTTGTTCACACGCATTCCTATTCGATGTCTCAAACATTAAAGCATTCTAAAACTAAAATGATTTATGTTGCGGATTCTCGCACATTATTAGTTTTAGGGTTTCATCCAAAGAATCTAAAAACCCAATTACGAAATCATGAGAGTACATTCGGCACTTTCTCGCCTAGTTGTCTTTTTACACTAATTGTCGGTATTTTACTTTGAGTTATTTATCATCATTATTATTGATGAGTTTGAAGATTAAAAAAAAAAACTATAATTGCTTTACATCGTGCATACGCATATACAGGATGGCTCGAGAAACAAGGTCCAAAGGAAAATTTTAAAAGTGTCTTTTCAAGGGCTTTCCGGAACACCGCCATGTATGTTCAGCGATTATTTATAGTTTAGGAGCTAGATGGTTTTTAATATTTTTTGAGAAATTCTCACTTGACTTTAAACTTTTTAATTTTTCTCTTTTTGTGTCGCATTTATTATATCTATTTATTAAAAAAAAAATGGCATTCGTATATAACTTGCCAATAGAAATCCAACGAGACCAAACACGATGGGGTTATCTGGTTTAGTTGAGGAGTTTCTATGGCCACCTTTCGGCTGCATCATTGGATCAGCTCTATGATACCATATTTTTGCACTGTCACCAAAATTAAATACGCATGCCAAAGCAGTTTGAATATCCGTGGCATACCTACTGTCCACCATTTTGATTTTTTTAAAATGGCGGCCACGTATAAAACCTATATAAATCGATAGCTGACATCAATGCAGATAAAAAACACAATAAGACCAAACCCGGTAAAGTGTCACCTTTCTGAGATATTAACGTTCAAAGTTAATCACGTGACATCCATATTTTTTGAACTTGCTTACATCTAGTTCACAGATGTTTGAAATAGTCACTGAATGTTTAAACTAATCTATCATTTTAGTAATGATATTAAGGCTGTATGGGTATCAGATAGCTAATATACATATACAAATACATATATAAACAGATAAACAATAACTAAATACAAGGCAAACACACAAATGTTTGTCCTGGGCGGGATTCGAACAACAATATTATTTAATACATAATCCATACTAAGTTAGGTTGTTCTCTACTACCCAGAGCTTACTGCATTTGTAATGGGTCTGTAAAACTTAGGATTCTACTAAAAATAGCCTCATCTTTTATTGTGTTACAAGAAAAAACGTTAGGCTTAGGCCAGATAAATTTGTGGCCACAACAGAAGAATGTCTACCACAGTAATTAATATTTTAGCTTAATATCATTATTAAAATGATTATTTTAAACATTCAGAGTGATTATTTCAAACAACTATGCAACAAGATGTACGCAAATTCAAAACAATATGGATGTCACGTAATCAACATTCAACGTTAATATCTTGGAAACGTGACGTTTTACGGGGTTTGGTCCTATTACGTTTTCATTGAAGTCAGCTATCGATTTATATAGGTATCATGCGTGGCCGCCATTTTGAAAAAATCTAAATGGCGGAAAGCAGTTATGCCAGGCTCCATATAAAAATCTTCAATCTCCTTTCAGCTTAATTGGATGCTAGGAAAAGCATAAAAAATTAATTACTCCAAGCGAAAACACAGTACTATCAAGTATGAAAAAATTGTGTTTTTCGCCTTACGTAGCTTGTTCGAACTCCAATTTTACCAAATAATGTCCCGAAAAGTACGTAGTTTTAAAGACTAAAAATCTAGAACGTATCTTGTCGAACAAAAAATTTCCTTTTGAGCTGTTTTGGTCACTTTGGGTGATGTTTAGACAGATAATATATTTTATCGATCGTAGACCATAATTTAAGTATCTATAATCAAAAAAATATTTTCAAAAAATGCGACACAGTAAGAGAAAAATAAAAAAGTCTGAAGTCAAGTGAGACTTTTCCAAAAAATAATAAAAACAGCCTAGCTCCTAAACTATAAATAATCGCTATGGGGATGTTTCGAGAATCCCTTGAAGAAAGGCTTCTAAAATTTTCCTTTGAACCTCGTTTCACGGGCCACCCTGTCCACCCTATATTTGATTTATTATGTAGTCTATCGTACCCCTCTACGGCGTAAACCCTCTACGCGTAGAGGGACTACGCCGTAGAGGGATTACGCCATAGAGGGACTACGCCATAGAGGGCCTAGGCTAGTTCATTGAGTCTACGGAATCGTGCGCGTATTCAATTCGCACTTGACCGTTATTTTTGTGGCAATACTCGAAAGTGTGTGGCATCTGTTTAGTATTTAAATTATTATTTCAGATAATGTGAAGAATTTTTCATTTCGCCTCACTACGTACGTTGTGCATGAACCTTTTTAAAAATGCGTAGGATTTGTTATGTTGAGCTGAATCCAAATTGGTCGCATGAGAAAGAAACACGCGTCTCTGTAAAACTGAAGATAAATAACTTGTATTAGTAAGTCGTTACCGGTTGTGCTGTGGGAGTAGCAATTGGATTGGACAGTGTTTCATATCAGCCGGTACACTTCGAACATTATAAATAGAAAATAGAGAACACAATCGGGAACTCGGCCACTGCTCCTGCTATTTCTGATCGGAACTTGTCCCGAAATCAAGAACACGGCCAGGTTACAGGCGACTAGTAGACGATGAATGTGCGCTGTCACTGGGGGCACGTCATGTTTCGGAACATACGTGTCGGGTTACAGCGATTCGCGAACTGCGTAAGTCTTTTGTTCTTACAGTTTTTACAAAAAATTCAAACACTCCGGTTTATTTTTTTTGTAGCTTATTATGCATGAAAATTTTCTGTATATCACAAAAAGTATTACAATAAACTTATTAAAATTCATAAGGATTACGCGACAAGTAATCTTGGTGCTAGTAAAAGTACAAAACCTTCGGAATATCAATGACGTTCATAACTTCGATCGATTAGGAGATCGCAACTTATCTGAATAACAATGATCTGGTGCCTTGTTTGATAACCTTGACCCACATACAGAAGGTGGTTGACATCTGTCTGTACAGGAAATACCTATATCTTCTAATATTAGCTCGTGTAACGCTATTTTAATGATCAGAAATTAGTTTGACGTGTTACGGCTTACGAGAATAAATTTAAGCAATAATGTTTTAGAACAAACTGATACAACCTTTTTGAACGAGCTCGATATTATGCGAGTTAAGCTTAAACTTAAAGTACCTATATTATAACAAAAATATATAGACCAGCATTTTGAATTTTAGGTATAATAAATTAGAAATCTCACAAGCACTGAGCGGGTGACGTAACTAACTTAGCTACGTCATGAGTAGCTTATTTTGAATAGCTTCCCAAGTTTATTTTGGAAAAAGGCCAATTTAAAAAGTAAGGTATAGTTACCAACCATGAATTATGACACGGCAGGATAATATTTACATGAGTAACCATAAAAATCTTTTCATTCAATAACTACCGGAATCACTTTATGGCGAAACGTTACCTAATACATTCTTATTAGCTATAACAGTGGGGTATTTTACAACTTTGCCTAAAGAAATTTTGTTTTACATAATGAAAACTAGTTTCCAAATTCATCCAAGCAATTTCCAAACGATCAATCATTTTAATTAACATGTGTGTAACGAATATCTAATAAAATTGTAGTTTAATATTTCAATGGCTTTCTCATAATGTACTCGTATTGGAGTATGTGCAGAAACATTAGTGAACAATATCTACCCAATAGGCCGTTTATTTGAAAGGGACTGCTAATTAGCTGAATAACTTGAAATAAAGCATTTAGTGTCACTTTAATTATGATAATAGTGGTTAGAAAAACAATTTAACAGTCTTCAACACTTGCTGTATAATGTTATTTTATGAACATAGTTAAAAGTGATCGTTAAAAAATATGTTCGTTTAGTTTTTTTTAATAACGTGTTTTACTTTACTAAACAATAACCCATTGTCACATAATTTCCACGAAAATGTTATGTAACAAAACAATTAAAAAAAACACACACACACACACACATAACATCACGCCTTGTTTCCCCGAAGGGTTAGGCAGAGGTGTACTTCAAGTACACCCACATTTCGCCAGTTATGTTTAAGTCCCATGTAATAGGGGGCGAGCCTATTGCCATCAACCGGGCACAAATCCAGACTCCGGGCGGCTACTGAGAAATTCCAGAAAAAAAAAACTTCCGATTAAAAACGTGATTTGTCTACAGTTTCCTAGACAGTGATTAAATAATAACGACCAAAATATTATTGTTTTTGGAAATTTATAATCACTGTTAAGTGCTCGTTTCGCTTTAATTCGTTACTGTTGAGTGGACGTGCACGTTCTCCAGAAAATTTCCTAGAATACAAAGTTTCCGAGAATTATGATATTGGATCGATAATAGTTGTAAGCTACAAAAGGTATCCAATCACTTCTCTGGTAATTAAAGTGGTTCAAAGAGTTCGTAATCAAGTCCACGTTTTGGAGTTATGTAAGTGTCAACCCATTACAAATAGTACTCACCTAGGTACTTATTTTGTTTGATAAGGACAGGTGTAATTCCAGTAATTATGGTAAGTTTTGAGTATGTGGAATTTTGGTAGAGAGTTGTGTAGTAGTGGACGTTTCACGGTTGCGTCAAGACAAATATTAAGCTTTAATTAATTTGTCAGAACTTTCTTAGTGTGAAATGAGAATATTTGTTTCAAGACTGGCATGGGTTCAGTCAGTTTCTAATGAAGACTATTAAATAGTCTTCATTAGATTCTTCAGACTCTTCTTAAATTTTAATGCTAATATCATTATTTCTGTCTTTTCAGGGCATGGCTACTACGTCGAGAAGCAGAAGAAAAGTAAGTTTTAATTTAATTTTAGGTACTTATAGTATTTTATCTCGCGAAGCGACGTGCGCTTATTTGTGTTTACCTAGTATACAAACACGCTGCAAATATGTGCGTGAAGACGAGTAGCGTCAGCACATAACACACACAAGCACACACACACACACTTCCGACTTCGCCATTGTCTCGGACGGTACCGAGAGCTCCTGCGCGTACACACACATTCACAGCGTGTTTGTACACTTGTTAACCACAAATATAGCGCACGTCGCTTCGTAAGATAATAATACTGTAGCTTGTTTTAATTAGGTCCATGATCCTCTCATAATATGCTTCCACTTTCATCTATTAGCATCACAAATCTTTTGAATAAAAGGTTTTTGTATCAAGAATGACGTAACTACTAACTACTCTGCACTGCGTTTGTTTTCTAGGTGAAACTTTAGCGAAGGTCTTTCTCTGCTACGTAACGTAAATAAGAACAAAATAAACTGACAACATCACAGTCATATTTTAATGTTTAGTGCGGTTTCGCCAAGAATCCCTGGGTCATATAGGTATATGACATTCGTCTGTTCGCCTGATATGTTGGGAATCTTTTAAAGCGTCTCTCAGCACCGCCACAGAGGGCAAGTATGCAGCGTGTTTGTGAACATTTCACAACTATGTAATTTGAAACATTGCTCGCCGGCTTTGGTCATTTATTTGAAGGTTATGAACTGCTCAGCGCTAAGCGCTGCCTTGTTACAAAGGGTCAAACATGTTACATTAAGCTAGGTGCTACCAACCGATGGACGCGGGCTTAAGAGGCCAGCCTTTTACTCTACCTAGATAGTCATTGGCCGTATTACAGTCTGGCTATTTAAAGGTCGACAATGCAATGGACAGGGTGTTGTGGCGCAGCCTGGGAGAGGCTTATGTCCAGGCTGAGTGGATTGATTGATTGATGGAAATTAACATTCTCTTATTTTTTTATTTCTAGCATGTGATAAACGATGTATTCATGTAGCTGTCAGCTCGTCGTTTAATTTAGCAAACATATAGTTAATGGAGTGTCGCCGTACACTGAATGCCAAATCAAATAAGAATTCTCAGTGTGAGAAAGAGATGGAGCTATATAAGACGTCTAGCTCCATCTCTTTCCTACACTGAAGTAAGATTACAATAATACTGCTTTAAGAGGTGGTGGTCTAGCTCCAGAAAGCTCCAGCTCTCAAGGCGCTTTGTCTATTTGTTGTGGAGTCCGCACAATTGGGTCAATGCGGCTCAATACCTCATAGTGTTATAATTATTCGTGAACAATTATTTTCGTGCGCAATCTATCGTCTGTAACGTTTTCGGAAAACTGTTTTAAAGTTTGGGATCGCCTTGTTTCGCTGCGAGTGTTTAACAATGAAACGGGTTGATTTAACGTGTTCTTTGAAGCGGCGTGCACGTCGTCTACTCATCTTAGTGCCCGATACATAACAGCTTCGTTTATTTACCTACTGAGAGTTGGGCATGTCACATTTTTTCACAAAGCGGTAGGTGTTTACTGGCCGCGTCGCGAGTTGACGCCGTGCCAAGTGCCGAGCACGACGCGAGCTATTTCAATGCGAACTCCGCTCGGTCACACTCGCACCCCACCATGCTTTATGCTACAAATTTCTCTATCAATCATTACGCTTTTTTTTTGAAGTTTACTCCTTAAGAATCGATTTTCATATAGGTAAGGCCCTCGGTAAGGATATTTTATGAGGAGTGAAATTAATACAAGCGTTAACTCAAAAGCGTTACGTTTTTCTGCGCAACGTACCTTGCGCACCTTTCACGGAGTAAACTTCAGTCGTGCGTCGGAGCACACACTTTTTTTTTAGTATGCGTTTCCTTTATGAAAAATCTCATTTCATGAATCGTATGTAGGTAAAGATTGGGGTCAATGTTAGTGAGCTTTCGTATAATGTGTGCTATTTGCATCCGTTATTATGATTTACGATTATGTTATCTGCACATAAATAATTTTATTGCCGTAATACCCAAATAAAAATAAAATTTACTGAAGAGCGCAGTTTCTCAGTCGGTGATAGTTTGTTCTTTAGCATATTTTTTCATTGGTTATGAGTACGTTGTACTTGTATTTAATTAGGTCTTCACAACTCTTACTACGATTTGGCATGGTTATCAGCCAATATGAACAAATTGGCACCAGGCGCGATGATCACGCGCAAGCTATGTCAAGGTTACATGGAATGCCTAATTCTAATTTATTATAAATAGTTCATTGTTGTAAATATTAGACTAAATGCGATACTCTAACTCCAACAGTAAACACAAACGTGCTTGTATTTTCACAACTGAAATTGTGTTTGTGCCTTACGGAAAGAAGTGCGTATTTCCATTATTTATGCGATCCTTGTTGCTTTAATTTTCTTTTCTTCATTACATATCGTAGTAGGCATATAGAATATAAATCAAAGCATACAAATATTTAATAACACTAGGCCTGAGGGCAGACGTGCATTAACGCGGTCATCAACATATTTTTCAACGTCAATTTTATTGTACTCTAGTACTCAACTACATAGGTATATAATATGTATACCTACTTAAAACCAAAGTAAAGTATGGCAGCTTGCATTAGTTTTAGTACCTACTTCTGACTTTATAGCTTCACAGTAATTTATAGCTACTAAATATTTCGGTAACAATACAGTCTCTCATTCTCTTTGTAAGGTACTTAAATATAGAAGAAACGTTTCAGGTATACATGGTGAAATCTTTGCCCAAAGGACTATTTAAATTGGGTAGTTATCATCAATTTGAGAGGTGTTTTCTCAAGACAGTTAGGTACCCCAGTGCTTTCCTTTTATCACGACTGAATTGGTATCTTCATGGGACAAATGGCTTACATATAGGTACCTACAATAACTATCAGCCTAACGAAAAATCTGTCATTGACAAAGAAATGATAACTATCAATATTATGTGTGAAAATAAACGAAAAATGTATAAACCATACCTACAAAATACAAGTAGGTATCTAAGGCCGCTATCCCACTGGCGTTTTACGAGCGTTGGCGCTTTTCCAATGTCTGCGCAGCGCCAACGTTGCGCAGACGTTGGAGAAGCGCCAACGCTCGTAAAACGCCAGTGGGATAGCGGCCTAAGTATCACACCTCAACGTTATTGCACGCCTTTATGTCGAGGTTTCCCTGCATACTCCTTGGGTAGTTCCCGAAGTGGCTACATGAAAAACATAGTACCTAGTGTACAAACTACCTACCTTACATTACATGTACCTACTAAACATGTTTTAGGTACAAGAGGGTAACTTTTTGGAAGTTTACAAAATTAAAGTCAATCTTTGTCAGAACCGTAGATCAAGCCGTAGCCGGTAGACAAAGCTTTTATACTTTCAGGGATAGGTGAAATGTTCATGGCGTTACATGGTGAGATAAATAACAACCATGTTTTTGAGTGCCTCCAGGATTATTACATTAATTGTTTAGGTACATTTTCTCGCAATAGGTCATCATCTTCCTGCCCTTGTCCCATGTTACTCGGGGTCGGCGCAAAAACGTAAAACATTATATTTTATTAAATTTGTTAAAACTGGTAACATTTTGATAATTCTACCAGACCGTTTTGGTAATAAATTAGAACTCTAGTTTCACATCTAAGGTAGGTGTTACGTTTCTGTTGACATTGTATGTAGCAGGCAAGTATTATTAGGTGGGCAGGTAGACATGTCGGAGCTGAGAGCCAAGTGCAGTAGTAACGTGTTACATATAAAGATCACGATGGTAATGACATGTTCCTATAAATAGTGCACCGTCTGCGACCGCCAGAACAGTCCATTTCTCTACGTCGACTACATCCAGAGGCGGTGGCAGGCCGTCGGCGACGTAACTGTTATCACCCTGTCGAACATGAGTCACGTACGTCCCATCACTATCAACACCAACACCCTTCCCTAAATCATTCATTTTACGCCATGACTGTGTAGATAGACTTATTATTATTTTTACTAGATAAGCACGCTTTATTGATCAGACAATAGTCCGATAAAACGAATGACAAGATTGATAACGCCAGCAAATTGATAAAAAAAAATCAGTATCTGTTAGCATTATTTTCTTACATTACTTGTTATTAAACACTGCGCGTTGACAGTGCAGTCAAATTGTATAGAAAATATATTGTGAAATAGTGTTTATAATCGTGTGTATGTCTGATAATAGTGCACTGTTTGATTCACAGCAGGAAGATGAGAAAAAGAGTAAGAAGAAACAGTCGCCGGTGGATGACCGGCCCGTAGTCCCGGCGCCCAGCGAAGCCATGCTCAACAGTGAGTGTTTATATGATTTTTCATGTTTTATTCACCACTAGCTGTGCCCCGCGACTTCGTTCGCGTGGAAGTCGTAAGATACTCAGTACACTTACTATAAAAACTTATTTATAAAAAAAAACAATCGACTTCCAAAACAAAACACTGCAAAGTGAAAAATAACTTTAATTTCGGAAGTCGGTGTCTTTGGTTTAGTATTTTCGTCTTTCGCCACCGACTTTCGAAATTAAAGTTATTTTTCACTTTGTAGTGTTTTTTTTGGAAGTCGGTTTTTTTTATAAGTTTTTATTTTCCACTTTTTAGGTGTGGTACCTACCCCACCCAAATTCGTATACCTACCACTACTTGTCACTGTTATTTACTTAGGAATAGGAAGTTATTATAACATCATCAACATACACTAAATGGAAAAAAATACGTATTATTGAAGCTAACTCAAAAACCACTCATCAAAATTTGACCAAAATTATATGCTACCAGCTTAGGAGTATACCCTTTCAATGAAAAACTTTGCAAAAAAGCAAATATATGTCTGTCGCGCTAAGTCGTGTCAGAAGTTTGGAAGGCGTAGTTTTATCAGGTTTGGACGCTGTCGCCAACAAATTATTAAATCAATCACACGACGACAGATCGTTGACGAAATCTGTCTTTTGACAATTAAAAGGCCACATATAAGCGCAATTTGAACCATATTACCACTAAAATCATTTATAGCTAGAGTGCATCTCATGACAATTCCAATAAGCCCAAACACGGCTAGGATACATTGTTGTATTACGAAATTCCGGTGCCTACCTTTCGGCTTCATCATCAGATCAGTTCGATGGTACTATTTTCATCAGATCCATTTATTTAAATTTGCTTCGTTATAGTCGCTTAACTATCTAAATCGAGATATCTTTTCGCCACCCATGAAATACTTATCATTGAGGAGTTCCCGTGGCCATCTATGGTCTTCTTCGTCAGTTCCACTTCAACAAATGATACTTTCTGAATGCAAATGCTAATTTATATATAATTAGGTATATATTATTATATTTATAGTTTGTAATAGGTATATGTGTATCTTTATATTTAAATAAATATGTATTCCAAAATTTCTCATAATTGCACCTACCACTGTTTGTCTCTGCATCACCCAAAGGTTGACTGGTAGAAAATGCCTATGGCATTAAGTCCGCCTCTGTACTTTTCTGTGCATGAAGTATTAAATAAATAAATAAATAAATAAATAAATGCTTGACTTGTTGATGAAAATACCAAAATCACTATGTGTTTGCCTATAATATTTGAGGAGTTCCCTCAATTCCTTATAGGTCCTATCATCGGAACTGAATTTTGGTAAACATAGGACCAATCTGGAAGTATGTCCTTTCAAATAAAAAATAATTTTCCAAATCGGTTTCTAAATGACGGAGTACTGAGGTAACACACAGAAAAAAACAACCAAATTGATAACCTCCTCCTTTTTTTGAAGTCGGTTAAAAATAACAGCCACATTTTAATAAAACTCCCTCGTCCCCCGGCCCGTCGCGTTGTATCGCCCGCCCGCGCTCTTACTTCATTTTCGCTCAGTGTTCTCTATGACTTTTTTCTTTTTGCTCGGCTCCTGAGGGCCATAGTGTGGTGTTAAATAGCCAATAGCTATCCTCGAGAATTGGGCTACCAAATGCAAAAAGAATTTTTCAAATCCGGCTTTTGTTCAAAATTTCAGGGTTTTAATTTTTTTGCGCGGAACCCTAATTATTTTTCTAAAATAAACGTAGCCTAAGTTACCCGCCGTAACATAAGCTATCTGGCAGTGAAATTCCCGTCAAAATCGGTCTAGCAGTTTCGGAGATTATCCGGAACAAACAGACAGACAGACAAAAATTTTAAAAATTGCTTTTGTTATAAGTACCGTATATACTTTCATATGCATTTGGTAAAAAGTTGTTATTTTGAAATTACAAACAGACACTTCAATTTTATTTATTTGTATAGATATCACCTACTTTTGAAGTTTCAACAGCGACACGGGCAAGACAGGACTTCGTAAATAATGATCATTACTCAAAAGTTTGGATATTATTCAAACGAAAAAGTTCGCATTTTTCAGATAAATTTGTTTTTATTTCACAATTTTCTCTTACTCGCAATGACATATTTCCTGTAGATTTGCTTTGAAATATTTTCCTGTTTCATATTAAAATAAATCTTATCAAGTTTTAAGTGATAGGTAGTCAAAACAATTCATGGTATTTATATATTTAGTGGTTTTCATTAGAAGCTCGTCATAACTTGATATTTTAATTGATGTTTACATTTTGTCGCCTCATGGATTGACCTGAAAAATGTGGGTTTGGGCTAATTGTATGATCGATTCATCCACCCACACTGGTTGGCAGTTCGGTGGCGCCGTGTGGCACTGCTAGCTGTTATTTACCTTTGTGTTGTTTGACATCAATCGGAACTATTGTCGTCACTTCCATGAACGTCCATTACATTGGTTACATTTTACTTCTGTTTGTTTACTTTCTTTATAAAAGGTGGCTTTGTCATGTAGTAAGTATCTTTATAATTTTGATATCAACATAGTTGGGAAAAACCTATTAAACCGCCTCACAGCAACTAAAAAGTTTTCAAAATCAATGTCTTCTATTTTCGGTGCATCGGTTTTTCTTGATCGATAAAAGTGATGACATGGTGAGCATCAAATCTTATCTTGTTGCAAATCCAAGAGGAAGAATGACGCACAATATTTTTGATTCTCGTACTTACGAGCTTGCTATCTATTGTTTGTTGAAACATTCAATGACTTTATAGAGGGATCTCATCAACTACGAATAGATAAGCTAATCATGACAGTGTTTAATTGCGGATTCATTTGAACACGAAACGGTACCAAGACACGAGTCGTCATTGTAGATATTTTATTTATAGTAATCAACTATTAAACAATCTGATTAATGGATATTGAGTGGGCGGTCGGATTTGAATACGAAAGATATTAATTTCGACAAGGATTGATTCAATAAATTAGTACTTTTAATGATGCGATTAAAATAAAGCTCAACTGTAAAGGCTACATTGAAATTTACGAACGTTTTAGTTTTAGAAATAATAAAATTCAATCATGGTAATGTATACATGCAGTCCACGTGTAACAAAGTACTGTATTATGTATGTTTAATCGTAATTTCGATTTAATCACTTTTAATTTCAAGTTTCATGTTTGATACGCTTTCAAGCCGTACTTGAACTAAAATATGATACTCGAGAGACAGTACCTACTCGTACTTGAACTATAATATATTATGTGATAATATGGAAAATTGAAAATTGAAACCGGGAGTGTTTTTCAAAACTGTTTTCACTGGCATAAACTTTCTAGTGTTGAAGATTCTACTGGCTGCTTCTTTTATATTCTTTTAATACTTGGTATTACGGACGCTGACTGAGACGCTGAGACTTTTCAACTGGAAAAGTTTCTCAAAAATGAGACTTTCCAGCGGTAATCGAGTTGCCAATTATTGTTCTGTCTTCGTATGAACGTGTTTCTGAATAACCTGCGGGTTTTCATGTCTTGAAAATATTGATGTTATTGACGTACATAACATCACTAGTTATGTACTACACTACATTATTTGGACTCGATAGGAGTCTTGTAGAAATAATGAGTGTAATGACAATACAATCATTGTTCGTGGATATCATGTCTTAACCATGTAACTTCTAACGATGATGGCTAGAACGATAACGGTCGACGGTTTTAAATTATTTTAAGTCTGAAAATGATTATTTGTGCTCACAGTATGGTTGTGCGGTTACTCGTCCTTTATCTATCAGCACCTCCGTTGAGATTGTTGACGCATTGACTAATTGACTTTACTACATCTTCGTCATCACGCTTTGTCGGTCTGAAAACTACCGTCACGGAAAATTTTACAAAAGTAATACGTAATGTTAGCAGAATTTGAAAAATTTTGTATTACTTCATCTGCATGTACCTATTACCTGTACAATGTACAAGTACGTATGATAGAAAAGTCATTGTCTGGATGTCAGGAATGTCCAGATTTTTAATTGAAAACTACTAACTAAGTAGGTATTTGACTTCCCATCATGATCTTTAGAAAAAAGCTTGCTTGTGTTTGTTCCTACGTGTCCATACCGCTGGGCTGCCAGTGTATAATTATAACCCATTACCTACATGTTTACTTGTAACGCAGTTTACACGAGAACAATACTAAAACATTACCCTATGTAAACATCCGCCACGTCAACTATACAACGTCTATATGACAATTATTCTTCTTCCCTGAGAACACTATCAATCACATGTTATCTGCAAGCAAACATTTGTATGTCCTACGTAGCGTTGGTTTACTGGTACTTGCTATCTATTTTCATTGCCAGACGTAATCCCGACTTCAGAAAACTTGATCAAATTTCGGATTAGTAAATCCGCCGTTAAATCTCATTTGTGTTTGGTTGATTAAAATAAAAATAAGTTGACAAAGACAGATTACAAGTAAGTTACAAGTTGGCAAAGTAAGTCGAGTAAAGTAATGATCAAACTTTCTAAGACAGGGGGATTCATCAGTCACTACTCACTAGTAGTATTTTAGATAAACCTCTATCTGTAGTTGCTTCGAATTCACGATCTATCGCCATATTGAATGTATGTACATAGGTACAAGCAGCTACCTATTACGTATTATAAAATGTTATTGTTCGTCGTCATCTCTATCTCCGCAACATACCGATGAGCACTAGCATTTGCAATACTAGGAACTTTTAAAATAATCAAGTAAATCAAAAAAAATGAATCGGAGTCACGAAAAAAACTCGTTTCGTAGAACATTGTATAGGTGGGTGATATTTCTGGAGCAGGCGATACGCCGGGAATAATACAGTGTTTAGAGTTAGCTGGTCATTATCACCAAGCATTCCTACCTAATGTGTATTTTAATTTAACGAGTTGCTAAGCGATTATTGACTTTTACGATGTTCTTAATTTTTAGTTTGTAAGCTTGTACCTACACCGTAAAGTGTGCCTATTGCAGTAAAACAATAATTTAGTATAATCAGCCTGTAATTTTCCCACTGCAGGGACACGGACCTTCTTACTTCGACAGGGAATGAGCTGTAAATCTACCACCCGGTCCCAGTGCGGGTTGGTAGATGTCACACATGTCCTCCAATTTTTGGTTCTAGGACATGCTGGTTTCCTCACGATGTTTTTCTTCACCATTTTGAGAGCAGTGCGGTGATGAAATTATTTACACAAAGTAAAGCGCCTGCCTGGGTTTGAACCCGCGACCTACAACTCGTAAGTCGGGGCCGTTGCCACTGGGCCACCACTGCTCGCGTCGCCGTCTCCAATTCTTTAAAATATTAGGTTGACTTCACAATTCAGTTTCCGCGTAGGGTTCGACGTTGTGAAGAGACATTAAAATGAAGAGTAGTCTGATAAATTTAGCGTAACATTCAGAAATGACGTCAAGTGTACCGCTCGTAATCTGAAAAATACCTGTAGAAGAATAACGGACGGTCAAGTTTGGATGCACACGCAAAAAGTTTTGAGTGTCTCTGCAGGTGAGAAAGCAAATCTATTTGCATCTCTCTTTGCAAGCAATTCACGTCTGGACGCTGGCTCCAAGCAACCACCTACTGTACCTACCTCATTGTGACTCCTCGATGCCGGAGATTGCAGTTCACATTAAAGAGGTCCGAAGAGTATTGTGCAGTCTAGACGTGAACATGGCCAGCGGGCCTGACGGCATTCCAGCGAGTGTTGAGGCAGTGTGCGCCTGAACTGTCTCTTGTATTGACACGTTTGTTCCGCCTCTCTCTTAAAAAAAGGACGGTACTAAAATCCTGGAAGCTTGCAAATGTGCAACCAGTGCCCAAAAAGGGCGACCATGCAGACCCTGCCCATTACCGTCCGATCGCCATTACCTCCATTCTGTGCAAGGTTATGTAAAGGGTACTGAACAGTAAGTTGCTGACCTACCTTGAAAACAATGATCTCCTCAGTGACTGTCAATATGGCTTTCGCCGCGGACGGTCAACTGGCGATCTTCTTGTGTATGTCACGCACTGCTGGGGCGAGGCCAGTGAGAAACACGGCGAAGCTCTTGCTATATCGCTTGATATCTCGAAGGCCTTTGACAGGGTCTAGCACGCTGGTCTATGGTATCCCAGCTGATTTTTGTAGCTAGATATCAGACCTCCTTAGTGAACGGTCAATCAGAGTAGTCGTTGACGGCTGCTCTTCCGACCTTATGGCTATTGATGCCGGAGTTCTTCAGGGGTCTGTTCTCTGTGCAACTCTTTTCCTGCTGCACATCAATGGCCTACTTCAACTTGGTATTGTTGGGTACGCAGATGACAGTACAGTTTCAGAGAGATACTTGTCCAGCGCAAAAACCAGTGGGGCCGAAGTTCATTCCTTGAGAGGCCATGGTAGAGCGGACAGATTTGACCTTAAGCCTTGTCTCCCAGTGGGGTGATGATAATCTGGTCTCTTTTAACGCCACCAAAACACATGCGTGTATTTTACCGCTAAAAGGAGTCGTTTCGATCAAACTTCTACTTTTCGGGATACATCTGTTCCTGTAACTGATCGGCTCGAGCTCCTAGGCATGGAGTTGACATCATATCTCAACTTCGGTGCCACCATCGACTACAAAGCCCAAACTGCGGCCAAGAAACTGGGTATCCTAAATAGGGTGAAGCGATACGCCTGGACAGCTTTTAACTCTTTACAAAGCGCAAGTCCGATCCTGCATCCACCTTTGCAGCCACCTTTGGGATAGCTCAGCTAAATACCAACTTGCCGCGCTTGACTCGGTGGAACGCAGAGCTCATTGGTGACGTAAGACTGGTGGATGCCAAGCTTCACAGCTTGGCTCATCGCCGCAAGGTTGCCTGCTTGTCGGTCTTCTACAGATTGTACTTTAGTGAGTGTGCTCGAGAAATCCAAAACCTCATTCCGCCTGCCCCATTCTACCATCGGGCATCTAGGTGCACTGCAGGTTACCATCCCTACCTAGTTGCTATTCCACTAATTCGCACTAAGCGTTTCCAAATGTCTTTGGTAATGCGCACAGCAAAGGAGTGGAACTCTCTGCCTACGTCTGTGTTTCCGAACGCATACAACCCCGATCTCTTCAAAGTGAGAGTTAACAGGCTTCTTCTGGGTAAGCTCGCTCCATCGTCGACTTTGTCTCTGTCATCTCTGACCTAGACTAGAGTCAAGAGCAAACCTAGCTCAAATAAAAAAAATAAAAAAAGTGTAGTTTTAGTGTGATTGTTTGAAGTCACTAGGAATAATTAATAAGGCAGTGTTAGTTTTTTTAGTAATTAGTGGATAGGTATAAAAAATTTTGGCCATACTTGGCTAGAAGAAAACCCAAGAAGAAAAGGATTAGAAGAAGATCACGAAAATAATTTACATAATATAAATACAGTGAAAAAGTGTTATTTAAACACGATTTATGTAAATATTAAACATTATTAAAAATGTTGGACAATTCCTTTTGAATTTTCTTCTCGAAACGACACATCTTGTTTACTGTTGCCAAGGTTTATGTATTAACAATATTCTACTATTTATACCAAAATATTTTTTAACGTAAAAAGTTACCTGCAGTTACCTGCGGCTTGCGCAATAAATGTCCTTTTAAAAATAAACTATCCCTGCATATTTTTCAATTCCGACGTTTTCATGTTCTTCCAAAGTTAAACTCTGTATGTGCCGTCTGTTGATGTTTTCTTTTCTAAACTCTTATCTAGATAGCAATGGCTCAAAATAATTTAGTGCTGAGATAAAACAGGTACACGCCACAGTGTTTAATCTTTTGTCAATATTGCTGGGTATGTATATGACTAGACGAGACGACAAATTTTAGTGAAAACATGTTGTAGATAGCGGTAGAGCACATCTAGATAAAAGTGGTGATAAACGTAAGATGTGCCCAAAATAGTACGAGTAGTAACAAAATATAACGAACTTGTGAATTATCCATTAATTGTAATAATATTGTATCTGTGATGGCTTTGAATAGGGGTAATGATTTCTGTGAGTACCTCATGAGTTTTATCCCAAACTTACTACTTATGTGGTGTTTCTTCGTATAATTTGACACATTGCTTTATTTACTCTTGTATCTGTCGTGTCGACTTCAGCACGTATTTGCGTACACGTGTTGTAGATTCACGTAGGCAGCTTAGGTTGGTACCTTACTTTTTTATGTGCCATATTTTTCGCCAGTCAAAAGCTAACGTTTTTATTTTCGCAACCTCACTGAAAATTCTGGATTAATCTCAAACGTTGTCTGCGAGAAGACGCATAACTCTGGAGAAATATAATTTCAGGCGCATATTAAATAGCTTGGTTGCGTTTCGTTGCGATTTTCTTAGATTTGCCGTAGATGTTTGGTACTCAACGTTGTTTACGCTTCTCTGGACTTAATTGGTAGGTACTTGAAATCTTACACTTATCAATATGGTAGCGTAGGTAGTCTTAACTTTACATACACACGTGTTTAGATTTAAGCATAGCTGCTACGCCTTTCATATCGTAACTTGAAATGAAAACGTATCTTATTACGTAACGTATAGCATTATTTTGTAACTTGAAATGCAAGGGAGTCTCGTTAGGCATTCTCTCCGGGCATTATTTTGTAAAATACATCTTGCTACTGTTACGTCGTAGCAGGTTTTGAGCATTTATCGATTGACCATAAAAATTTAGTAATTTAGTATCAGATGTTTTCGTCTTTTTCAGTTGTTGACTATAATATATAGCCAAAATTGTTCGACTCCACACGGAACAAGTATAAAGGGGTTGTGACATAATAGCTTCGAGCTACAATATTTTTACATGGGTGTTCCATTTTCCTGATTCTGCTACGAAACACTTACATCATAGGAGATATTTTCTGTCCTACTTACTTGTTTGTGCTTTTGAGGTACATTTTGAAGAAATGACTGTTTTTATAAAACTGAATGTTTGTCGTTAACGTGCTAATTATGTCACAAATCCCGAAACTAACAAATTGCCGCGCTTGACATTATACCTATCCATTGTAATCAATCTCTCAAGAATCTTCTATCCCATGTTAACAATTATCTCTACTCAGTCTACTGCAAGCCACTGGTGAATGCTGGTGCTGCAAGCACACAAGCCACTGTTGAATGCTGGTGCTGCAAGCACACAAGCCACTGTTGAATGCTGGTGCTGCAAGCACACAAGCCACCACTAGTCTTATTACAGCAAGGTCAATTCTCGTATTTAAAAACGTTCAAAATCTAGTCGATATCACTTCTCAGCGACAACCATGTATAAAACTTGCCAAAATCGTAAGTAGAAGTATTTTTGACAGATTGAGATTATAATGCGACCATTCTCTACTACCAACCATTCCAAACTAAGGCTCGACAGGGTCAGGTTTTCGTTCTCGACCGAGACCGAGAATAAATGAATCGTGAAAAAAATGAAAATACGCTAATTTTGCATATTTATTAATAGTTTTAATACTCAAAATTAAACAACATGATGTTGTAGCACAAAAAAAGCAATTTTTCGGCGTTTTCACCCTTCAAAGAGTGTCGCCTCTCATCGTATAAGTGAACAGCTTTGCTAAAGAGCTGTTCACTTGCTACACTAGTAGGCGGCGTTAATAAAAACTTTTTTGCTACAGACCTATGTACTTTTTATGGTGACGAATACGAGTACTCAAAAATCTCGGTTATGAACGAGGATCTCGGCGATTTTTAGCCGAGACCAAGATGTCAGTCGAGCCTTTACTAAAAATACGGGAATTGCCCCTCTGAAAGCATCAAGTAACTAACTGTCAAATGCGTTGTTTCAGATCTGCGCACGGCGTTCGGTCTGCTGGACCGCGACAGCGACGGGCACGTGACGCCGGCCGAGCTGCAGTTCATGCTGCGCAACCTCGGCATCACGGTCAGCGACGACCTCATCGCTGAGCTCATCAAAGACGCCAGTAAAACTGGTCAGTACCTCCACTTTGATATCAGCACCTTATTCTTACAGGCCACTGAAATATGTATGTTTATTCTGTCACCGTATAATTATGAACATTGTTAGTTTATAATTTATCGGTATTAGTTCCGTTACATTATAAACTGTCGAAAAATTGTGAGCTACGACAAACCATTTACAATTTAACGCATTATTTTGCGATAGTTTATCCATGGGAAACCGAAAAATTTTGAACTGGTGTCAAACTTGCTTGCGGCGTAGCGCACCTTGCGCTAATACTAAATAGCCTGGCTAGCTGCGTGCAACTTGGAAGTAGCGCTCGCCGGCCGCTGCCGCGGCACCGCTTGCTTCGCTCGCTCGGCTCGCGCGCTGTTGGTCACAGTTCTAATCTAACCTCACCACTTCATGCAGTTCACAATTTTTCGACATTTTATAATCTAACGGAAATAATACCGATAAATTATAAAGTAACGGTTCTCACAATCTTACGGTAATATTTCTAAGACGTGAGGACTCTCTATGTGTATGTTTTCTATTGATAATATTTTTGAGTGAACACAGGTACACTCAAAAGTTACACTAACATGTTGTTGTAAGTGTAACTTTTCAATAGATTTAATTATGCAAATTCATTAATTTTAATTATTAACTTTTTGATGCTCTTACATGTCTTTTATTTCTTCAAGCAGATAACTAACGTTTTCAATCGCATCTAACTCTTCTGACTATCCAGTCTGACAATACTTTGACCTCATAACCTTCAGGGGTTATATACAATGTGTAGACAACAATACGACAACAAATGAAAACACTGGCAATACTAATGCATGAGAGAGGGTTTATTCTAGGATTTATTTGATAGTACCAAAATATGGTATTATTAAATAAATCCTAGTATCGAAATTAAAAAAGTGATTCTCTCAAACAAACTAAATAGTAGTGATGGGCCGACAATAGGTTAAATGCTCTAAGACAATGGGGTTTGCCAATCTTTGACCGGCTATAGTAACTAAACTATTGGATATCTTTGATTGAATTTCCGTATGCAGACTGGGAACGGCATTAGATATACGCAGGTTAAGTTATTGTCTTATTGTCGTCTCCACCTTGTATAGTGTAGGTACTAGCTGTATTAAATAAAAAAACCTCCACGGATACATCTGGCGCACCCTTGACAGTCAATACGATTCTGATAACCTGTGCAAGAATGGAGTAGTAATCAATCTTCTACAATGCTGACATTGTTAAGGCACACAGCGTTTGTTTCTATTCTAATGTGCTACTCCGTTGGCTAGCTAACGCAGGTTACGTCACGAAAATTACTTCCCATGCTCAGCTCGCATGCAAGAAGTCCATCAAAGTTGGTAATGGAGCGATAGACGTAAATCGGTGCCGTTTGCTCGCAAATGACACGGCACCGACCGACCTGTCGGTCACGGCAGACAGGGTCGCCATTATCTTCTATGTAATACTTATAGCAAATCATTGAATTATGAACATGTTTTACCTGTCTATATTATATATTCTATCCACTGCGTTAAGATATTTAGGGAAGATTTTTAATAACATAGGAACCGTATGTTTAATAAAGTGGTTTAAGTAAAATACACTGTTCAGAAGGAAAAAGTACATACCTATATATGTAAGTTAACATACGAAAGCTTTTTCTATAACAACGAACAAAATTGTTACCAACAATTTGTTTTCTTTAACAAGTTGATTTGACTTTATAAGCTTAAATAAATATTTATGAACAATCTTCATGTTTTATGACTCAATATCGTTTGTGAGGCGCGCACGCATCATACATAGGTTGAGGTTACGGCGGCTTACATATGAAAATTCGAGACGATAATGTCATTTATCTAGGCGCAATTTCCTTCGTTTAACCTTGGCACGAATATATGATAGAGTAGAAACTACTAACAGAATAGCTTCAGAACAACTCTAGATAGGGGTTGGATATGTATTTTTAGTAGGTAAATACATGTTTATGTGTGAATATGTTTTTATGATCTCATTAGTGGTGAGGATACTGTATTTTAAACATGTCGTAAAGTGTCCAGATCTAAGTGTATGGATCTAAATAACTATGTACTTATACTAAAATAGTTTGTTTTCACTTTGAATTTCTGCCAACACAGCACATGTTTTTTGACATACAGTAAACTCGCTGAGATATTACACTGTTTCATGTCAGCAAATGTACTGTGACTACAAATTGCTAGTTAGAAAGCGTACAGAGAGCAGCAGACGGTTAGAATTAAAATATGTATACATTACGTTGATATATCACGACATAATTCAGTAATTGCTGAAAGAATGTTGGCGTAGAAATATTCTGGAACTATGCAAACTTTCGGTATCTACTTATTTGCCTCATTGGAATACAAATGCGTGCGCCAGTAAGTTTTATGGTAGAACATGAATAAACATAACCTGATTAAATCGATTAGGCAGTTAATTTAGAGGGTTATTGTAAAATGGCGTGCGCGCTCAAGGCGCGCGGCATCTGGCGCGCGCGACTCTCACCCTGTCGGTACTTACATACTTACCTACGTTACCTGCGCTTTTCCAAGACGTCGTGACGTAGTTGATAAAGTTCTACTTGATACCATTGGAGTGTTTAATTGGCTATACAACTTGCTTCATTACTTTGCGTGCAGATATACTCGGTAACTTTTAGTACTTATTGCAGACTTGCGTCGTAACGCAAGCTAAGTGATTGACGGCTTTATGGTGGCTAACAAAACTTATAAATAAAGCATGACATGACTTGGCTTTATTGCTACTAAAGACCGCAGTATTTACTTACAATTTATTTTCTTGGTACCTATGTACAACAGTACATACTCAAAACAATTGTCATTGTATGTCCTGAGGGTTAATGATTTATTATTTAGATGCGAACATCTTGCCAAGTGTGTAAACCTTCATCTACATACTCACTCACATTAAAATATTATGTTTCTACCAACAAAATAGCAGCTGTTGTCGTAGTTTCGATATGCAATTTTGGGAAGTCCGTCATTATCTTCTGAGATTGGCGACTGCCTTATCAGTTATGCAAAGATAAAAATGGAAACACGTAAAGCATATTAAATTACTTCGAGACAGTTCAGGGCTTCAGAGCCACTACCGCGGGGGCAGCCCCACGCCTCGCCCGCTCTATCGCATCGCACACTGATAATCTCTTGATCCAATCAGATTGTACCCAAGCCTTCACGAGGTTAACATTCTGAACACGATATAAAATCTATCCATTAATGCTATAGTCACGTCCTGAGCCGAGATTTATTTCATTAAAGTTAAGCTGCTAACTGTATGAAGATTCGAGCCATGCATATGAGCTAAGAAGATAATCCTAATCTCTTTAAATAATACAAGAACCATTTTGAATAAAAGGCTTCGTCGGGAGAAATTCTAGACAATAAAGGTGTAGCGTAGCCACAGGTGGTGCTAAATTCCCTCGTTCTTGTTTGCGTTTGCCTCGCTGCCTTTAAAAGTGCTTGCACATCTGGCTCGCTTTGTATAAATTAAAATAAATTACCTTCAGTATACCTACCCAAGTTCTAAATGAAACCCGAATTATATACCTACAGGGATATTATTTTAGTTTATTACCACAAATGAACAGTAATCTTAATAAGCAACATAAAAATGTATTACGAACGTAAGACTGTCTACAACGAATGACGAGGTCTGACATTAAGGCTAAACATTGATAAATTAACTGGAGCTAATGCTGTGAGCAGGGGGTGAACTGCTGACGTCATCACTTTAACGACTCTTCCTGCCACCGCGTTAATTAAGATTTAACGACTTAAAGCCCTTTTGTTAATTGTCACATAACATTTTGTTGCATATTATTTGGGCACGATTTAATGTTATTTTAATAATATGGTAGTGGCTGGCATATACGTTTATTTTGTCTAAAATCTTTATCTGCGACCCCAAAAAGGTTTTTATAGGAAGGTAACATTATGCGGGTTGGTACTTATGCCGAAACACATTACGAATGAAAGTCGTTAAAACATGTAACTTGCTTATGTTTTGTAGGGCTTTACAGTGGGAAATACAGCACGCTTTTTGTTTCCTACTGATTCTTTACCTAATATTGTATGTAAGATTTCATAAGCATCTTTTGCAACACGTTACAGAATATAGTTTTTCTTCTTGATAGTCACTGTGCTGTTTCTTCTACAATATCCGGCAAGCCTGTAATGTATAGGGATCCTTCTCACAGGTCATTATTGTGCTGCATGTTGCTATCTATAGGTAATAAATAATATTCAAAACATGCAGTGTGATTTTGTGAGACCTCTGATGACTGCTGGAGGTCCTGCAAATACGATTTCAGTTCCAGCTACAGTTCATTATAATCATGTCTGAAAGTCATAATATCTTCATTCGTATTATGTTCATTGTAATTTTCCCGAAACGGATGGCTGACACGCAGCACGCTCTTGCAAGTTTGATGAATAATACTTTAAGACTAGGAACAACCGGGTTTTATTCATTGGCTTAGGAAATTCTAGTTGATAGCCATCATGTAAAAATGAGTGGGAGAAAGAAGAGACCTAAATCACACACTTCGAGATTTGGATGTCATTTCAAGTAAAAAGAAAAATAGAACTAATCCAGCTTCCTGGGCACCGTAAACGGATACGGCCACCGACTATTCAGCTACTGACCTAACTTAAGAGTTAAATTGTTTTCATTGCAGGTAACGGTCTAATAGATGAGAATGACTTCATGCAGTGGGTGACGAAGATACAAGCAATACAAGGGATGGACGTAGCGACGATCGGCGGCGACTCCGAGGAGGAGATCACACGAGATCTACTCGCAGCATTTAAGTGAGTTCCTTCAATATTAACCGTTATTATATTTAAACTAGCTGTGCCCCGCGACTTCGTTCGCGTGGATGTCGTAAGATACACAATAATATACAAAATAACAGCCACATTTTAATAAAACTCCCTCGTCCCCCGACCCGTCGCGTTGCATCGCCAGCCCGCGCTATTGCTTCGTTTTCGCTTAGTGTTCTTTCTGATTTTTTTTCTCGGCTCTTAAGGGTCGTAGCGTGATGTTAAATAGCCTATAATTATCCTCGAGAATTGGGCTACCAAATGCAAAAATAATTTTTCAAATCCGACTTTTTGTTCATAACTTCATGGGTTTTCATTTTTTGCGCGGAACCCAAATTATTAAAAAAAAAATAAAGTAGCCTAAGTTACCCGCCGTAACATCAGCTATCTGCCAGTGAAAGCCCCGTCAAAATCGGTCTATACTTTTTAAATATACTTTCATATGCATTTAGTAAAAAGTTGCTATTTTGACATTACAAACAGACACTTCAATTTTATTTATTTGTATAGATGTATAGATGGGGCCATTTTTAGAATCTATCTGTATAAAAGGCCCATCTTTAAACAATGATAAAAGACTGTGCTTGAGAATTCCCCGCCCGTGTTTAGTAAAGAAATACCTACTGTAGAATATTAACAGCCGTGGAAGGAATCCCTGAATATACAGCGTGGCGCTTTAATGGCGACATTAATTTAACATACGTATACGGTTTCGCGTTTTCGTTTTATGAAGATATTTTAATTAATAATAAATAATAATAAATTCTTTATTGAACAAAAACACAGTATGACAATAACATTTAGTGCGATAATACCTACATTAGTAAAATACTGTGTCGTAGGAATTAACGCCCACCTCAGGAAAAGGACGATAGCGTTCTAGAATTTATACTAAACACAGGAGATAGATTACAAAAAGAATAATACGTTAAAAAATAAAGTGAATATATGTAGGTACGAGCAAATGCATTATGTGCGTGTGGGTGTTTGCGTAGGTGTGTGAGTATGTGTGCGTATGTGTGTGTGTGTCTTAATTTATGTGTAATGAGTCTATTTCGGAAGGAAGAGGTCGATATTGGGAACAAATCAGGGTTTGACCAATCTCTCCAGGTCTTCATAGGTGAGGGTTTGAAGCCAGTCATCAGTGAGTTTTTTACAATCCCTATAAGAACGAGAATGAATATGGAGTACACTGTTTACCCCATTACAGCCTCGAACTAAAGAAATTGTATTGCCGCCGGACCACTTCAAGTTTCGCCGGCACTATGCCACAAACTCTGTCCGGTCTACACCCACGTCTACGCTCAATAGTGGCGTTAGGGTCGTAAGGCAACTCCGAGTGTTTCCGTAACATAGTGCATAGAATGAAAGACTGCCTTACAGTAGGTATCTTCCATAACGAGTACAAATCGTGAGTCGGGAAACAAATGGGTTTGTGTGCCATAACCTTAAGGACCCCTCTCTGTGCCCTCTCAAGCCGCAGGAGAAGACACTTCCCAGCCCCACCCCAAGCCGTTATACAATATGTAAGAACGGAGTGAGCAAGTGCAAAGTAAACTGTGTTGAGGGTAGAAACGTTTGCGGAACTTCTAAGGTTTTTAAAAACAAAAATCAATCTTCTCACTCTAGAAACCAGATAATTGACTTGCTCGCTCCATGAAAGTTTGCTATCAACTACTACTCCGAGATATCTAATAGAGTCCGTGCGCACGACTCTGGCACAGGTACATGCCACATTCGGACCAGAATCGCACACATGAGCTATCAAGCAGTAGTTTGGGGACGGTTGTGATGCTTGCTTTGGACCAAATGCGATAAACCTTGTTTTATCAAGATTGAGGGTGAGCAAATTTTGAGTTAACCATTTCATAATTTTCTGCAACGCTGATTCTGCAAGTAGACGGGCCTCCGTCCAATCCCTACCGTGAACCAGGATGACTGTGTCATCAGCGTAGGTGATCACCTTAGAGTTAGCTGCGCTGAGTTTACAGAGCTCGTTAATGTAAACAAGGAATAACGATTTAATAACGTTTAATTTCATTAAACGTTATTATTTATTGATTTATTTACAATTTTATAAAACAGCATCTTGGAGCAACCTGTACTTAAAGAACTGTAGCGCAGAGGTCATTTACCGGGGTCACGGATCACAACATCGCAATGAAATTAAATCGAATAACGTGCAAACAAAGAGTAGGCGAATTGAAGGAAAGAGAGCTTTATCTAGTTTATTTGAAAATTTTAATTTTTCAATTTACGAATTATTTTATGTTAATATATTTTTTATGGTTTCTGGCTAACTAGCCCTATTGTAGCGGCAAGTTTATAACCTGCGTACCTACTCATGCAACCAACAACAGCATGCAAAGTTGCAATTCAGTATAGGCACCTAATACGTGATCTAACTCTGGGAGGAAGCACTAAGGTAGCCCGCGAAATTCAAATTTTCTTACGATTTTTGCAATTTGCAGCTCAGTGTCTGGGTGTATGTTGATTAAAGTACATATGATTCGCGACCGTAGCAAATAGAATCAGTAATACAACTCCGTAAGCTAGTATAATCCTCAAATGTCAAGATTTCACGTAATAGTCATTCAATAGGATTGCTCAGGCAATCAGAAAATTAACTATAATATGGGATTTAAACATACCTGATGAAATGTACACCTCTGCCTAACCCTTACGGTAAATCAAGCGTGATATTGTTATGTTATTCCAGGGTGTTCGACCGCGACGACAACGGGTACATAACGCGGGATGAGCTCCGGTCAGCGCTCGAGATGATCGGCGAGCCAGTGACCGACGCGCAACTCAACCAGGTGCTGGCGCTCGGAGACATCGACCACGACGGCAGGATCGATTATGAAGGTACCGTCGCACGACATACTGTTATTTGTTCAGGCCTACCAGCAACTGCTTTCACTACTAACATCTTAAGAAAGATGCATTGAAATCTTTAGACAGTGCCAATTAATTGAAAGGTAAACACCACATGACCAAATTAAATTATGTTAATTGACAGCTTGGATACATGTCAAGTTTACAAGCAAACGTAATACTAAGGAAAACAAAATAATAGTATGTGCTAAATATAAAAGCATCTTATAGGCTTCACAACAAATCACACAAACAGCTAAGAATTTTATAGATTTCTGCTTAGTTAGGAAATCAAAGTGTAAATTGATTAGATTGCTACAACTATTTAAAACCTAGCATATGGACTATGGAGAGTTACATCTGAACACCGTTCTTCTCCGTGGAGGACAAAGTGGAGTAATAGATCTACATCGTACATTATGGTCGAAACCAAAAAGCCCGTAGTGATGTTAAGGGGACAATAGCAAACCAGATTTCTGCTGGTCACTTATTGTCAGTAGGCCGGTATTCTCCATTTCTCCCTTTCTTAGTTTTTACTAGCTTATACCCGCGGTTTTGCCCACATGCTTGTCGGTAATTATCCCACGGAAACGTACTACTGGGATAACAAATGAGTAGGTATCCTATATCCTAACCCAGGTCATGGTCTACCTGTGGGCCAAATTTTATCGGATTTTACTAGAGTTACCTAACTATAGCAGAATAGCTCATGGTCGAGGTAAAAAGATTATCCAGACACACTTAGGTTCGGTATGTGTGTATCCTCACTCGTTGAGGACTTGACAGCACTTAATGGTAATGACCAGGGCCCAGGGTGAAGGCTGAATTTTAGGCTAATTATTGATAGTATGAGGCTTATTTTAACAGCTTTAATTTTATAATTTCAGAGTTTGTGAAGATGCTGTTGTAACGTGTAGGTACCTCACAACAAGAACAAGACCTCACTAGATATAATGGTAGTGTTAATGACGTGCGGTCGGCGCAGAGTGGTCCTGATCTGATCGCGAGTCGGGTTGGCAACGATAACTTCGCGACGGTAGGAGTCTCCTGCCATGTATTGAACCCAGAGGACGTCTACATGTTCGCGGATCGAGTGGAAGTACCCAGCAGTCGACTAACGTTGAAATTGTTGTACATAGGAGTAATTTTGTAATTAATAAAAATAACAAATATCTAATGTAGTTACTAATTTAGGATATCAAAGTTATGTATAATTGAATATTTGTCTATTAAATGATTATATATTTTGCATACGTAATTTGTTCGTCGGATTTAATTAAAACATGGCCTAAATAAACTCGATCAGTCATTGTGAAGGGAATAAAAGACATTACATTAGCAGAGTGCAAGACATTACATTAGCAGAGTGCTATTTTATGTAGCTACCTATTTGACTCAACAGTTTTAACGTAAAGAAATTGTCAGTACAAATATTTATATTTATTAACAGCAAAATTAGAAGTTCTAAAATATTTGTAAAAACATGCTACCTATCTATTTCTCTATACCTACTCTTAGATTTAAGACCTAGCAAGTTACCACATTAGGTATGTCATTTTCGTTTATAAAAAAATCCATGGTCTCTTATTCCATGAAACTATTTTCAACAAATTAAACAAGTTCATATATGTACAATATGTTCCGGAATTAATGCGCCACCTCTTAAGAGGTCATTGTACTCATCGTTATGAACAACTTTCACTATGGGACCAAACCTGAAATCGCGAAAAAAAACTGCTGTTCCCTACATATGTATAATATGTTCGCATATCTCGTCAAAATATTGTGCGTTAATTCCGGGACATTTTGTTTAATAGTATGTATCTTTATAGTTTAAAATCGCAAGAATACTTACTCACATAGAAAGAATGTTACGTTGGGATGCAAAACTGTCTACTTACAATAATTTCTAATAATAAAATAATGTTGTAATTTTATGGTTGTGAATGATAAGTTACACCAGAATTGTTATATTTGTGAATTAAAGTGGTATGAGTACCTACTGATATATTTATTTTTAAAACAGGCATTAACGAAGTTTGCACACCATCGGGCCCACCGAGAAATGACTTGCACTTCCATAACTTTTAATCTGTTAGGTTACCTACAGTTTTCTAGAGGAGTGGAGGCCGCCTCAGAACGACCACAGTGACGGCTGTCATGAAAATGATAATATGGCGGGGCGGCTGGGTTTGACGTTACGGTGTCAAAAACGCTCTCTCGGAAAATACACAAACTTATAAAAAACGTTTCAGTGACGTCATTCGCCGATAAATTGCAAACGCTATGTGGCTGCCACCGCTGTTTTAGGAAACCGTAGCTGGATCGCGAGTTGTGACTGCTACCATGGTGTGAAAACATCGTAACTACTCCATGTTCGGAACTCAAATTATATAACCGTATCCAGAAACAAGCCGTCTACAAATGGTATAAACCTTTTAAAAAGCTTAGTTTTTGTAATCATTATTTTCAAACATAAGCATAGATTACCAGATAAATCACTCCATACAAAATTTTCAATACCTACTGCTATAATAGCCTACACTTTCGAGTCGCTAGACGCTGCGAACGAAAATGTACCTAACCTTACAAGCGTAGAGTTTTGTTTTGTAGCTGCGCGCCGCTGCGTCACAGCTGCGTAGTTATTGTGAATTGCTAGGGCCGACTCTTTCGATAAAGATGTCAGAGTAGGTATATTTGTAGTACTATGAAATAAAATACAAAAAAAAAACAGCGAAAAACGAAAACAGCGAAGTGGTGCGGTCATGTGCTATGTACTCACGCCAAAAAACTGGACTTTTCTCCACGTTTTTTTTAAATCAATTTTATTAAAAAATTCAAAAATCTACTATCTGCTCAAAGTATGAATTTTATCAGAACATAACAACATTTAACAACAGAAACAAGCAGATTTGGAACAGTTTTCTTGGCATTTTGTGGATATCTATGGGATTTAGCGATGAATTTCGGTAATTTTTTCATTAAAAAAAAAACGTGGAGAAAAGTCAGAGTTTTTTGGCGTGAGTAGGTAGGTACATAGCACATGACCGCACCACTTCGCTGTTTTCGTTTGTTCAACCATGCGCCGAACACCCTGTATAATGCTTTTTAATCTTTTAGCATGTTTGATTGTTAAACATATACGTACTTATGAAAGACCGAGAAATATTTTTATGCTAAGTAGGTAACTTTAGTATTCTGTGACCACACCCCGAAACTGCAATAAGTAAGGATGTGGAATGAAAGCGATGAATAAATCTTGAATTTGTTATTTATTTATTTGTAATTTAATCATTGAATTGTTTTTCAATACAATTCATTCTATGCCGGCGAAGAACTTCGAAAGAAAGTCGGTCGGCTGACGTTCGACGCTTGGATTCCAGTGCCTCATGATATGACCCTTCTGCTGCCACTGATGGGTTATTTCTTTAAGCTCTATGTAACCCTGTAATCGTAAACTGTTAAGTATAAAAAAAATTGATCCAGTTTTTAAAAGCAGATACCTAGGTCATCTCCAGAGGTTGCCGTTAGGCACTGCGGCGTAGGGTTCGAAATGATAGAACGCTCGAAACAGAAAACTGTAGGTAGGTATTCCTAGGCATCACGTGTATCTACTTATATGCAAAGGTTTGAGTCATATGCTCCTAACTCGTTGCACACCGGCTTTTAATAGGTGTCACCTGCCTCGTTGGTCCAGTGGCTAGCTTAGCGGATAAGTACGGATCATGGATCCCGGGCAAAGATTTAAATCGTTAAGATTTGCCAGACCGCGTCTATAAAGATGGTTACGTATGTTTCGCTGTCAATGACATTCGAATAGTATTTATTGTCTTTAGATAATTTGAAAAATGGTTGATCTAATTATATTTTATTTCTAGTATTAAAATTATGTCTATCACTTATTTTACTAAAAAGATTTAGATTTTTTCTTACTCAAGTACATAATATTTTCATAAATGAATTGGCAAGGTTACCGGCGTCATAATATTAATTCCTTTTAAATAGTTCCTTATGAGATTCGCGGCGACGTAGATTATAAATGGCTCTGACAGCTTTTGCAAAATAAAGATGGATTCAATGTCAGCAGCCCGACCCCACAGTAAAATGCCATAAGTAGCTGAAATAAACCAAATGTGCGGTGTCTACATCTGTTAACTGTCTTATCTTTCTAACAGCATACGCGGCAGAGCTTAGCCGCCCCGCATGAGATGAGGTCCCCCATTGCAATTTCACGTCTAGCGTGATTCTTAGGAAAACCGTTTGATTTATAAATTCCAGTTTTTCTCCATACAATATGATGTCAAATTCGCTACTTCTAACATTAGGTCATTTAAATCTAATGAGTTTGGTTTCTTTTTTCATTTAGTACCAATTTATTTACCGTAAACCAATCTTGGACCTCGTGAATAGAGCTACTCATGTCGTCAAGATTGTGTGACTGTCGATCTATTTTAAAATAAATGATGTGCCATCTGCAAATAACACCATGTTGATTTTAAAGTAATTGGATCATCACTGGATTATCTTCTGCGTAGTTGGCTAGTGTCTTCAAGCTGGTAGAGTTTTATTTTGTTGTGTCAACGTAATATTGTTTATTTCTTAAGCCTACCTACATGTTATACATATAGATCTATTGAGCTGCACGATTTCTGAAAAATGCGTGCACTGACTTGACAGGTCTACTCAATTCAATTCAGTGTGATTCTTTTCTCAAAATATCATTTCAGACACATGATATGTCAGGTACATGGTCTTCACATGATATGACCAAGATTATGTCTGGATTTTAATAGAGACTGTGACCTCTGAGTTTGTTTCGGCCTTTCTTCTCATATTAGTCAGATAGGAAAACGTCATCTAGTTTTTAAAATACGATTGACGTGTAAAAAGTGTTTGCACTAAACCTACTTACAGAAATAAAATAATTTATCATTTAGGTAGGCACCGAGTGCATATCTAATATCACGTAGATATGGAAAAAAGCTAGCATAATTTGTAATGACTGTTACCTTGATCACCAGCAAATCTATGATTCGAACATCAGTGATACAAGCGTTTCTATAAAAATACTCCCTCAACTTCCATCGACAGTCTTCTTCATTTTTCGGAACATCGAAGTACTTAACTAAAAGCGAAATTGTACAGCTATGGATTAAAATGGAAATAGACCATTATGCGGCGTAGGTACCCACAACTTTCCATATCTCTAATTGAGATCGGAATGATCTGATTCAAGACAATTTCTTATTAGCCTGTTTAACTACTATCCCAGTTTCCACTTCTAGGTGGACAAAGGCCTCCCTCGGTCCTTCTCACGATGATGTGCTTTTTCTGGCTAATACTTGAGTTCTAGTCTAGCCTAGTCGTGTAAGGCGTCTCACCGTTGCCGTGGTCTGCCGCGAACTCGGGTCAGGGAGATAATACTTACTGATGTACGGAATGTATCTAAAAAAAGCCCTATATAATCCGAGAGCACGTATGCGAGCATCAGCAAAATCCTTGGACATCAAAGGCCTCACACATCTAGTAAATACTTGCTGTGAAGACATTTTATTGATCGAGGTGAAACAACTAATATAGAAAACTATACTGACATCATCGATTTACATCGACTGACATACCTGACATACGCTGACCGTTCTGTGGGTGACAGTTACATTAATTTTGAAATAAAACCTTTGTTGTAAATACTTGCGAAAATTATACCTAGGTCCAAAATATCAAATTATTGCCTCGGAGGAGCTATGGAGCGCGAGCTCCGTTGCCGTTCCGTGCGCTACATTATTGCAATGAGGATAAAAACTGCCACTTGCTCACTTCAGATGTCGCCACCATTGTTCGTCTTAAAATTTGACAGCTAGCTGTGCATCCATACATTTTTTGTAAACAATCAACTTCTTTTACTCGTAAATAATTAATATGCCCAGTTGCGCAGCTGTTGACTGCAAACATTCGGGGTCCCATGTATTCCCCAAAGATGTTAAAAGAAGAAAACTGTGGGAGAGAGCTCTCCGAAGAAAAATTGGAATCTCAATAATACGTCGAGGTTATGTGCTATCCATTTTAAACCTGAAGACTTATCAGAGAAATTCGTACACTGGTGATGCTTTTTTTTCATATAAAAGAGAACTAAGTGTGTTTTCGTTACAGGCACTTGTGGGTTTTTATATAAATGCATTATTTAAGGGTGTGTGTGATAAGATTATCTTTGAATCGACCAAAATGTAATAATATCTAAGTAGCATCTAAGCAGCATTCGCTATGTTGCATTGTACAGGGTGGCCCATAAGTCCTTTAAAATGTAAATTTCGAATTAAATGCATAAGACGCGCGAGAGGGGTGCGGGCGGGGTAAAAACAGTACGTTCGGTTTCTGGGAAGTCGGTCGCCATGGAGCGTTTCACCGGTGCGGACCGGGCTTTTTGTGTGCGCGAGTTTTATAGGAACAATGATTCGGCAACCATTGCTCGGCGTAAATTTCCAGAACATCACAATCTACACAACTTTGATGACACTCCAACTGTTCAAACGATCAAGAACTGGGTTGCAAAGTTTGAAGAGACTGGTTCGACGTTAGATAAAAAGCGGTTGGGTCGACCAACGACATCAAGGACGGAAGAAAACATCGACATAGTGTTACAGTCTGTTCGTGAAAATCCTACCCAGTCTACTCGTAAGCGTTCCAGAATATTAAACGTATCCAGGACATCGTTACAGCGGATTTTAATTAAAGATTTACGTCTGCACCCCTACAAAATTCAGTTGGTACAGGAACTAAAAGAAACTGACGCCATCCAGAGACTAAATTACGCGAATAAAATGTTTAGCCGCTTTTCTTCGTTCAATAACGTGTTATTCTCTGATGAAGCTAACTTCCACATTAATGGGCATATAAGTAAACAAAATTGCCGCTACTGGAGCCCCGAAAATCCAAAACGTAAACATCAGAAGCCTTTACACAGCCCTAAAGTGATGGTATGGGCCTCTATGTCAGCTCGTGGCATCATAGGCTCTTATTTTTTTGAAGACGGCAGAGGTCGCGCGGTTACAGTTAATTCAGAGCGACATGTAGCGATGATCGAGGAGTTTTTTACACCAGCGTTGCAGAATTTTCCAGGCTACAATACGCGGACCTGGTTTCAACAGGATGGAGCGACGGCCCATATCTCTAACACCGCTATGCCCGTCGTTCGTCAACTTTTCCCCAACAAAGTGATCTCTCGAAGAGGAGACATTTCCTGGCCACCACGTAGTCTGGATCTAACCCCGATGGACTTTTTCTTATGGAGTTATCTGAAATCTAAAGTGTATGACACAAACCCGCGGTCAATTGAAGCCCTAAAAGAAAATATTCAAAGAGAAATGGCTAACATCACAGAACTGACTTACCGCGCAGTCGTCGATAGTTTTAGACGTCGCTTACAGGAGTGCCGTGATCGTAACGGGTTACATTTGGATGATGTCATTTTCAAAAAATAATTCCCATTTTATAAAGGTTAATACGAAATAAAAAGGAATTTCTTATTGTTATTAGTTTTTTTTAAATTAATTATTTACATGTCTAAGGACTTATGGGCCACCCTGTATTTAATACCCTCATACTCATACCAAACTACCTACAGCTGCCTAATATTAACACATATCCTGCACTGAATCTCATAGTTATTTAAAATGTTTCGTACATAGATACTTAGATCCTTTTTGTCTGTTCTAGGTGATGAAAATATCTATAAAAGGCTGAGGAAGACTGCTGTCCCCTCTATTTTTTCATTTACGAAAGTCAAACCAGTCAACCCGTCAGCTGAAGACAGATTCGTAGACATTTTTGTCCCGTTTTCGTATATTTTGTAATTGACACAACAGTGAACACATAACAACAATGGCGGTTTGAAGACGGACAAAAGCTAGTGCTGCCACTTATGACGAGCTTTCAGTTTTTAACCCCATTCCGTTTGAATCAAGTTTGCGCTTAGCAAGGATTGTATTAGAAGTCATTTTAACTTGTGCTCAAAATAATTGTAATTTTGTATATTGAAGATATGTAGGTATAGACTGAGAGCCGACCGACTACCTATATGGAACTATGAATGTATATTAACAAAAAAAAACAACCAACTTCCAAAAAAAACATTACCAAGTGAAAAAGTAAGTACTTAATAATTTTTTTTTTATTGATTTCTTTGCGGAAGGTGTCCTTGGGATCTGTATTTCACTTTTTTTGCCACCGATTTTTCACTATGCAGTGTTTTTTGCAAGTCGGTTGTTTTTTTTAACCGACTTCAAAAAAAGGAGGAGGTTCTCAGTTTAGGGTATACTCGTACTTCCTGTTGGGTATATTTCTTCTTCTTACTTGAAATTTACCCAACATAAGGTTATGGGCCCAGTCTGCATCCGAGAAAACTTTTAAACTTATCTGTTCACTCTTTTTATATTGAAGTGCATAATCTTTAGTTAGAGGAGCTAGACCTCCTGTATAGCTTCATCTCTTTCTCACACTGAAGTAACATTAGAATAATACTGCTTTAAGAGGTGGTGGTTGGCCTCCTGGTGGTCCCGTTGTCATAAGGTCAGGATTTCATATAATTGATTCAAAGTATATTGCTTTAACCGATACAGGGACGTTAATTGTACAGGAGTTCTCCTGGTACTTCACCATCAGCTCCACTTCACCATATGCATTGTGATTGTGACGAGCATAAATTGCTTAGCAACCATAATAAAGTACCTAATCGAATCGCAACCCGTGAAATACTTATTATTGAGTTGTTTCGGTGGCCATCTGTGGTCTTCATCATCAGTTCCACTTCACCAAATGGTGCATTCCGACTGCCTCGTTGGTCTAGTAGTCGCAAGCGCTACTGCTGAGCATGAGGTCTTTGGTTCGATTCCCAGGTCGGGCAGTGTTATTGGGTTTTTCTATCTGGAATTTCTCAGTAGCAGCCCGGAGTCTGGATTTGTGCCCGGTAGATGGCAATAGGCTCACCCCCTATTACATGGGACTTAAACATAACTGGCGAAATGTGGGTGTTACTATAGGTACACCTCTGCCTATCCCTTCGGGGAAACAAGGCGTCATGTTATGTTATGTTATTTTAATGTTACTTCAGTGTGAGAAAGAGATGAAGCTATACAGGACGTCTAGCACCATCTCTTTCCCACACTCAAGTAAGATTACAATAATACTGCTAAGAGGTGGTGGTCTAGGTCCAGTTCTCTGCATTTAGTTTCCGAGATATACGCAGTTTTGTAAAGTTGGGTGAAAAAATTGCATTTCTCGATTTTAATTGATTCTTAATTAATGCTCAATTATCTACAAGTTACAAGTAAATAACCTTATATGATGTTTCTAAGTACCAGAAAATGTACTTAGAAACATCAGAAAATGTACTAAGTTGTACCAAAAATCAAAATGTTTTATCTAAAATCAAGTTTTTTCAGTTTCAACTTCAAATGTCTGATAAAAAAGTGCCAGTTTTTGAATATTAAATCAATAATATTTTGATATTTCTCGGGACCCTAGGGTCCCGGACCTTTGAAAGGCATATGAGGGGCCGAAGCCAACTCGCAGAGGCCCGTTAGACGCTTTCAATGGAAATGAGGCACCAACCGACGATTATCCTTGTGCGTACTATGCAAGTGCACCCAAGGACAACCCCCGGTTGGTGTAGGACTATTGCAGGATATGGAGACAAAAAAAAAATTGGGCTATGGGTTTGGATGGCTAAAGTGGACTGGTTATCTAAAACTATGGAAGGACTATGGCCCCTGCCTGACCAATGTTTGATAAATACAATACACGGATAAAATGGCAGGGGGTGACTTGCACACTCAACAATGGGCCCCCGGAAACGGTCGCTAGCACATAGTGTCGTAGCGACAAGGGGGCAACATGTCTTGAGGTGCTTAAGAGGAGTGGAGAGGTATTCCACGGCTATCAGGACAATCCCGGAAGTACGGTCAAGATCCCTACCAGCATCTTACTGGACTACTTCCTTCCTCCGAGCACGTTTGCTCTTGCGAATCTCTACTCAAGCCAGCCAATAAAGGCAAGAATGAGGTGGGAGGTCAGTTCTCGTCAGTGTTCACTCCAGCCGGCCAATAAAAGCAAGCCAGAGATGAGGAACAGGACTTCTCTGGTTTCTGTATCTCTCTTGGTCTGGCTCCTCATCCTAGACCTGTTCCGGCAAAGTAACCTCTACCGGCACAGACCTAGAGTTCGGAGCGCGCAAGCCCCATCACGACGTCAACGTAGAGATACGGCGATGGGGATATATTATTATTATTATCAATTGACTATTCTAGATACCGAATTTGGTCTTAACTCAATACCCCACTACTGACCCTTTACGCTTGAACGCCCACATATTAGGTTTCTTTTTAAATAATGGTGTGCAAAGAAAAAAAGCTGCCAAGTGCGTGTCGGACTAAGCACAATGAAGGATTCAGTAATTGGGATGAATTTATTTATCCCAATACCAAACTTTAGGTACATTGTCCACACTACAAATGAACTATTTTCGGACTTTTTCCTTTGTTTGTGCCGTGAGACCTAGCTACTTGCCAAATTTCATGATTCTAGGTCAACGGGAAGTACCCTTTTTTTTTGGTGGCTTGATTTGAAGCATGAAAGTAGAATAAATGCTGTGGAAATGCGTTCCTTGCGAAGCATGTGTGGTGTGACTATAAAAGATAGACTGAGGAATGATGTGATAAGGCAACGGTGCGGTTTAAAAGAAGATGTAGTGACAAAAATTGAAAAGAGTAGGTATGCTTAGATGGTTTGGCCATGTTGAGAGGATGAATGAAAGTCGACTAACAAAAGGTATTTACACGGCAGATGTGAGTGGAAACGCCGGAAGGGGACGCCCTAGGAGGACATATAGTGATCTTATTGGTGATGTTCTTCAGAAAGGTCAGGTGCGTAGTACTCGCAACCGGCGTGCGTGTATGACCAGATGTATGAATGTAAACGAGGCAAAAGGAGTATGTAGGGGAAAGTTGCGATCATTGGACTAGCTCTTTCATTGGACCACCAAGGTATTTCCAAAACTGTCGAAGCTAGCAATACCCAAACTAGTCGAAACGAGTCCGTGCCAGCTCAGTTGCACCCCCATCTTACCTCAGTGACGCTGCGGCACGTGGCGAGGAGTAACGCGTATGGTTGTGTTTGCGGCGGTCAACATCTTATTATTTGACTCTAAACAATTTGATGTAAGTATTATTCTATTCATATTTGTTTGCGTGCACTGTTGTGAAATATTAGACAATTTAATTGTGATTCCATGTGTTTTATACAATTTTGTCTAATCATGTCCATTAATATTTTAGATTTTCTTTTCTTAACGAGTACCTTGTTGCCATCAATGGACCTCAAGGGAGTTCTACCGTTGGACCGGTCCAATCATAGCAACTTTTTATTGTATATTTTTGGTCATAATTATGGGAATGGGCTCTGAGTTTTTCACTAATTATAGAAAAAACTTGAAAAATCATTATAAATTTAAAATTTCAGAATGTCGCCGAATAAAAGAAAATACTTTGCATGGAATGAAACAAGTATGAACCTTGCTTTAGAATCAGTAAGGAAACAAAAAACTGGTTTAAATGAAGCAAGCAGAATATACGGAGTCCCGAAAGCAACACTGAAACGAAGGTTAGATGGAGTAAACCAAAAAGCTAAAGAACACGTCCAAATACCGGGTTCCGAAAGTGACCTCCCTCCAGAATTAGAAAATGAAGTTACGTTCTATTATGTTCATTTTGATATCTGTGAAAATTATATTAAGAAGAAAATATGAGACCATATTATATCTTAATTTTGATGACTTGTTGATCCCATTATATATGTGCCAAATGAATTTAATTAGTAACTAAGTAGCCTACAACTACAGTTTGTTTGCATGTCGTATGTGTATGAGTATTGTTTGTCTCTTCTCGTATGCCATAATTTAATCATATTGATAATTATAATAAGTTACCTTGATTGGACCTCTAGAACAAATTTCTCTAAGTCCATTGATGGCAACCTAGTGGTTCAATGAAGGTGTCCATGGTCCAAAGAAGGCAACAGCCCAAGATTTAGTTTTCTTCGTTTATACCAAAAAGTGTAAGCCCGAATTGTTTGTGCGTTTGATTATTATAAATAAAGGTCCTACGAAATAAAAATAATAAGTTGCTTTCATTTTATTACTTATATTTTTTGAGATATATTGTCGTAAAGTTAAGTGGTCCATTCATAGCAACCTTCCCCTAAGGATCGTAGCAGGTGGCGTTCTGTAGTTTCTGCCTACCCCCATGGGAAGAAGGCGTGAGTTTATGTATGTATGTATGTATGCCATCAAGTGACGTCTCCCGCTCTGGGCGGATCGGGAGGGCGCTGGGCGTGTCAGTTTTTTATTGATTAAAAGCCACCAGTGTTCCTTTAGTTGCCTGTGCTGAGGCCACGGTAACTCTTTCGAACATCCCGCGAAACGGGAAGTACCCTAAAGGTTTTGATGTAATTGCGAGTATTTTAATAATAAGTCTCATAAATGACCGTATTTTCTGTTGCGTTGACTTAGTAGCATGATTTTTTTAGAGTTTCAAGGGACCGTAGACCTACGTATTTGATACCTCCACGCGTTCCTGAGAAAGAGGGTCTTTACAGACAGACAGACATACATACCTACGGACAACGAAGTGATCCTATAAGGGTTCCGTTATTTCCTTTTGAGGTACGGAACTCTAAAAAATGTGTGGTTTTAAAGCCTCACTACCATTTCCGTTTGTCATTGTTCCTTTGAAATCGGAATATTAAAAAAAAATTATCGCAATAAGTCGTCTTTTCGCGTTTCTCAGGGGCAAAATTAGCGTAGAATTTTTGAAGAAAACAAAGGTTTAGGTACTTCGAGAAAACATTTACGACGGCCGTCATGAGGTTCGGCATGGGATTAATTAATGCTAATGACGTGCTGTAGAATGTTCCCCCATGCTTCCAAGATGGCAGTTTTCAGCTATCTTAGATGTCAGATTAACACATGAACCACTTTTTAACAGACTTCAAAAAGTAGAAGGTTCTACTTATGTTCATCCGTATCGGATATCTACGATCTGTATGTATTTTTAACTTTGTAGGTTTTGATGGCGGTGTCTTTTTTATCACGATACTTCATGTGCGAAATCGTGGCTAGTAGTACCTAATCGATAACGGTAATCTCTAATTGAGTAGATTCTATGACTGTAACATATGCATAGTTGCAGTCTTCGCGAACAATATGTTTGAATTTAAAAGAAAGTAGACCTTAAATTGTACTACATGAAGTCAACTTGTACTTGCCTTGTTTAATTTGATGGTGTCCCGCCGGCGTGACGGGACTAAGAGGAGCCTGCAGGATATAATCACGCTGTTCAAGGAGACCGACCCTGACGACGTGCCGACGTTTGTGGCGAAGGAGCTACACAAGCTTCCTCCCGTCACTTTCGACCACGTCGATGTAACGAGCCTTCTGAAGGACATTGTCTTTCTAAAGGCCCGCCTCGCGGATGTGTTAACGAAATTAGATGCATCCCAAAATACAGTCACTGATTTGCGCAAAGAAGTTAGCGAGTTGCGCAACTGTGTGGCGGTAATTAGGTCACCTGTCGATGCATTAAACGTAAACACACGTCGCGGAGCCGGCCTCGATATATCGTCGTCGAATTCCGCGTCAGCAGTTTCGTCGCCAGCGCAGCCGTCGATTGCTGAGCTTGCAGACCGCCCCGCCGGCGCGCCCCGTAGCCCCGTGCTCGTTACCGCGGCTCCTCCACGCAGCGCTGCCCGCCCCATCCCGCTGCCAGTGTCTGCAGCCCTGACGAAACCCCCACAAAGGGATTTCGCTAGCGTCACCGCGAGTGCCCCTGGCGCTCCAAGTATCAAGCCCATGCCAGAAAGGGCGCCGAATAGGGCTGATAATGATGACGGTTTCGTGACGGTGCAAAGGAGGAAGCGCCGATCGCGAACGAACAAGAATCGCTGCGGAAAAGCTCCTACGGTGCCTGAAGTGAGCCTGCGTGCCGCAAAGCCGAACACACCGGTGTACATCTCCCGCCTGCACTACACCACTAAGGTGGAGGACATCGTGGAGTACGTGCGCCAGAAGATGAGATACACGCCGAGGGTGCAGTTACTGGAATCGCACAGGAACGTCAACTTCAAGGCGTTCGTCGTGCGTGTACCAAACTGTTATCTGCCCCTCGTCATGGAGGAAGACTTTTGGCCACAGGACGTGGTGTTCCGTCACTTCCGCGGTCAAGTTCCACAGGACAGCACAAAGTCCACCTAGTGCAAAGTGAAGCGCTACTAACATAGTCTTAAGCCTTATTTACTAACACAATTGTTTGATAATAAAAATATGTATGTTTAGGTTAAGGTATTTTTCTATGGGCCTGTGTCGCCTGAAATAAATGGTATTATTAGTATTATTTTTTTTTTTTAATATTTCTCGGGACCCCAGGGTCCCGGACCTTTAGAAGGCATATGAGGGGCCGAAGCCAACTCGCAGAGGCCCGTTAGACGCTTTCAATGGAAATGAGGCACTAACCGACGATTATCCCTGTGCGTACTATGCAAGTGCACCCAAGGACAACCCCCGGATGGTGTAGGACTATTGCAGAATATGGAGACAAAAAAAAATTGGGCTATGGGTTTGGATGGCTAAAGTGGACTGGTTATCTAAAACTATGGAAGGACTATGGCCCCTGCCTGTCCAATGTGTGATAAATACAATACACGGATAAAATGGCAGGGGGTGACTTGCACACTCAACAATGGGCCCCCGGAAACGGTCGCTAGCACATAGTGTCGTAGCGACAAGGGGGCAACATGTTTTGAGCTGCTTAAGAGGAGTGGAGAGGTATTCCACGGCTATCAGGACAATCCCGGAAGTACGGTCAAGATCCCTACCAGCATCTTACTGGACTACTTCCTTCCTCCGAGCACGTTTGCTCTTGTGAATCTCTACTCAAGCCAGCCAATAAAGGCAAGAATGAGGTGGGAGGTCAGTTCTCGTCAGTGTTCACTCCAGCCGGCCAATAAAGGCAAGCCCGAGATGAGGAACATGACTTCTCCCGGGAGATAGGGTACGTGGGGTCGCTACTGCCCAGCAGCTCGCCACATGCTGCCCTGCGGGTTTCTGTATCTCTCTTGGTCTGGCTCCTCACCCTAGACCTGTTCCGGCAAAGTAACCTCTACCGGCACAGACCTAGAGTTCGAAGCGCGCAAGCCCCACCACGACGTCAACGTAGAGATACGGCGATGGGGTTATTAGTATTATTATTTCCTTTATTAAACTAAATACATATAAATTATATTTTTAAATATTAGAATATAAAGATTATAAAAAAACATTTAAAAATATAAAAAATAGTAGCCCACCGGTATCGGGAACAGGGTCCAAGCTACTGGCGGTCAGGGCTCTAGAGAGAGGAACCTCCTAACAATGCGAGCTGTGTCCAGAAGTACCGCTTTCTGAATCAAGCCCTTAATCCAGCTGCCCAACGAGAGCCTCCTTAGGTGTTGGTCGAGGCTCTTGGCAATTAAGCCATTGGCTGTAACGACTATCGGCACAATGATCGCTGAGTCCACATCCCACATGTCGACAACCTCGCGGGCCAAGTCAAGATACTTGATTTGTTTATCTTTCTCGGCTTTCACGAGGTTCCCGTCATGCGGGACAGTTACGTCAATAATCATTGCGCGCCGCTCTATTCGATCCACCACCACTATATCAGGCTTATTGGCAACAATAGTCCTGTCAGTGATGATGGATCGATCCCAGTACAATGTGATATGTCCATTTTCGAGAACTGGGTCGGGCACATACCTGTAGTACGGCACTTCCGATTCCACGAGACTGTATTTCAGAGCAAGTTGCTGATGGATAATCCTGGCTACAAGGTTGTGTCTATGCAAGTACTCTTCGTTAGCTAGACGAGAACACCCGGAGATGATGTGTCGGATTGATTCTCCCGGACGGTGGCATGCCCGACAGATGTCAACCGTGCCGTCCTTCACAATGAATCTCCGGTAATTGTTCGTCATGATAACTTCGTCCATAATTGCACAGACAAAACCTTCGGTTTCCCCAAAGAGGTCACCAAAACGCAGCCAGGCTACGGACGCTGGGAAATCTACATCGGGTTCATGTAGGGCCCGGAAAAAGCGTCCGTGAAGCTCCTTACTCTGCCATACCTCCAGGCGATCGTTAGTATTATTATTTGATATTTCTCGGGACCCCAGGGTCCCGGACCTTTAGAAGGCATATGAGGGGCCGAAGCCAACTCGCAGAGGCCCGTTAGACGCTTTCAATGGAAATGAGGCACTAACCGACGATTATCCCTGTGCGTACTACGCAAGTGCACCCAAGGACAACCCCCGGATGGTGTAGGACTATTGCAGAATATGGAGACAAAAAAAAATTGGGCTATGGGTTTGGATGGCTAAAGTGGACTGGTTATCTAAAACTATGGAAGGACTATGGCCCCTGCCTGACCAATGTGTGATAAATACAATACACGGATAAAATGGCAGGGGGTGACTTGCACACTCAACAATGGGCCCCCGGAAACGGTCGCTAGCACATAGTGTCGTAGCGACAAGGGGGCAACATGTCTTGAGGTGCTTAAGAGGAGTGGAGAGGTATTCCACGGCTATCAGGACAATCCCGGAAGTACGGTCAAGATCCCTACCAGCATCTTACTGGACTACTTCCTTCCTCCGAGCACGTTTGCTCTTGCGAATCTCTACTCAAGCCAGCCAATAAAGGCAAGAATGAGGTGGGAGGTCAGTTCTCGTCAGTGTTCACTCCAGCCGGCCAATAAAGGCAAGCCAGAGATGAGGAACATGACTTCTCCCGGGAGATAGGGTACGTGGGGTCGCTACTGCCCAGCAGCTCGCCACATGCTGCCCTGCGGGTTTCTGTATCTCTCTTGGTCTGGCTCCTCACCCTAGACCTGTTCCGGCAAAGTAACCTCTACCGGCACAGACCTAGAGTTCGAAGCGCGCAAGCCCCACCACGACGTCAACGTAGAGATACGGCGATGGGGGTATTATTATTATTATTATATTGAGTTTTTTATTTTTTCTTCTCTATTAAGAGAGTTTACAACCTTACACACGGGCCGGAACCAAGTGTATAAGGGGAAATTTAAATTGAGAAGGTGGATGATAGTGTAGAAGAAGTCAGGAATTTTCGCGTGATGCGACAGGTGTTGAGAATGGTGGCTTTTTGGAGCATGTAAAGTGTGTGAGAAGGTATGTGTAGAGTGTTAAGACTTTGTGTGAGAGCCTTTGGTACTATACCGGTAGATGAGAGTACTATAGGGACAATATGGACGGTTTGTGCTTTCCATTGGGTTTTTATTTCTATGGCGAGATCTTGGTACTTACTAAGTTTTTCGGATATTGTAGTTTGGATGTTGTGTGAGTTAGGTATAGCTATATCTATTAAGTAAACTGTTTTATTTATCTTGTCGTGAACGGTGATATCAGGTCTATTGTAATGTATAGTTTTGTCTGTAATTATTGTTCAGTCCCAATAGATTTTCTGATTCCTGTTTTCTAAAATGATTTCAGGTTTGTATTTATAATATGGAATCATTTCACCTATAAGTTTATATTGGTGTGCTAAGTGCTGGTGTATGATTGCAGCAACCTGGTCATGTCGATGTTTATAATCTGTCTGTGCGAGTGATTTACAGGCCCCTGTTATGTGTTGAATGGTTTCAGAGGCACTGTTGCAATGTCTGCAAGTGTCTGTCGGCTGATTGGGGTCTTTTATTATGTACTTTCTGTAGTTACGAGTTGTTATTATTTGATCCTGGATCGCAAGCATGAAACCTTCAGTTTCGGGAAACAATTCGCCTCGTTTGAGCCATTCGTTCGACTTGATTTTATCGACGTGTGGCTGGCTCAGATAGGCTCGGTGTCTTCCATGAAGCGCTTTTCCGGACCATGCTGCAATTTTTTGTTGTGTACTTATGAGATTTTCATTAATCTGAGTGTTTCTGTTTTGTATGTTGAGTGGTGTAAGTTTTTTATCTGCTTGTGTTACATGTTGGTGTAGTGACGAGTGTTCTGATTTATTATGGAAGTAAGATCTGAGTGCAAGTATCTGTTTGTTATGTAAATTGTGTATATCTATTAATCCTCTTCCTCCTTCTTGGCGTGGCAGCGTAAGTCGCTGTATGCATGATTTAGGGTGGTGTTTCCTGTGTTTGGTTAGTAGTGTATTGATAGTGCGCTGTAGTTTTCTGATATCGGTTTTTGACCATCGTATAATTCCGAAAGAATATGTTAGAATAGGTATTGCGAATGTGTTGACAGCTTTTATTGTGTTTCTGGAGTTAAGGTTGGTTTTAAAGATTAGTTTAAGGCGATGTGTAAATTTTCTGAGCAGTTCTTGTTTCGTCATCTTTTGTTCTATCTGCCGGGATTGTTTGAAACCTAGGTATTTGTAAGTACTGTGTTCATCCATTGGCTATTAGATTTACCTGATCCGGGCGTGTAACTGTTATTTTGTGTTTTTCCTTTTACAATTGACAAAATTTTGCATTTGTCTACCCCGAATTGCATCATGATATCGTTAGAAAATTCTTGTGTGGTGTCTGCTAAATGGAAAAGTGCATTTTTATCTGCTGCGTACAGCTTTATATCGTCCATATACATAAGGTGTGTTAATGTGAATTGTGTGTTATCGTTTGTCAATGTGAATCCTGAGTTAGTTTTATCTAGTAGGTGTGAGAGCGGATTGAGTGCCATGCAAAACCATAAAGGGCTTAGAGCATCGCCTTGAAAAATACCACGTTTTATGTGGATTGGTTCAGTGGTCAGAGTCGTGGTGGCTTGATTTATTTTAAGTACAGTTTGCCAATTTTGCATGGTAGCTTCTAAGAACAATCTGATTATGGGGTGAATATTATATATATTTAGGACGTGTAACAACTAGCTGTGCGGGACTGAATCATAGGCCTTTTGGTAATCGATGAACATGGTTTGTATGGATATCTTTTTTGCTTTTCACTGCGCTGTTCATAGCAATCGCGTCAATAGTGAGTTGTTCCTTACAGCCCTGGCTGTTCTTACGACATCCTTTTTGTTGTTCTGCAAGAATGTTATGTTTGGTTAAGTGTTCATATACTACTTCGCTAACACAGGCTGTCAGGATTTTATAAAGAGTTTGTAAGCAAGTGATTGGTCGATACTTGGCTGGGTCTGTGGTGTCATTCATGTCCTTAGGTATCATGAATGTTACTCCATGTGTAATGTATGTTGGAAGCAAATGTGGTGATTGAATGAATGTGTTTATGTGCTTATATATGAATGGGTGGATGCTGGTAAATTTCTTATACCAGAAGTTATGAATATTGTCTGAGACTGGAGATTTCCAGTTGTGTGTGCGTTTGATGACGTCTATAAATGTGTTTATTGGTATGAATTCAAACTCCATTTCGGGGATGTCTGGTGTTGCTTCATTAATCCATTCTGCGTGATTATTATGGCATACTGGGTTTTCCCAAATGTTTGCCCAAAATTCTCGTAATGCTTCAGAAGGAGGTGTCTCTAGGGTTTGCTTCGTGGTGTCTGTGTTATTAGACGCAAGGTTTCTATAAAATATTTTCTCGTTGTTGATAAATTTTGTGTTTTGGACTTTGCGGTTCGTACATGTAGTATATCTTTTAAGTCTACTAGATGCTGCGTTTAATTTTTGTTTTAAAGTGTCCAGAAAGTGTACTAACTGTGTGTTTGAATTTTCGTGTTGAGCATGTAGTTGGTATTTTATCTTTATTTCTTCTACTGCGGCTATTAATTTTTGACTTTTGCTACCATTAATAAATTGTGTGAGCCTACCTATGCTTGCTCTTAGATTTTTGATTTTTGTTTCTAATCTAATTTGCCATTTTGGTTTTCTTTGTTTATATGTGTGGCGTTGGTTTTGTGTAGAGTCTGATATTTTGGCTCCGTTGCATTTATTATTATTAATAAAATGTTGTTTTTCAAATTTTAATCGAAATAAAAAAAAAGTAAGTAATTTAAAAAAAATCAATTGATTAAAAAAAAAAATAACTCATGAAATAACTTTAATTTCGGAAGACGGAGTCTTGGAATCTGTAGGTATTTTAGTTTTTTGCCATCGACTTCCGAAGTTAAAGTTAATTTATAATTTTGAGTTAATTTCTTTTTGAAGTAGATTATGTAGTTAATAGTTTAGTTTTAAATAGGTACCGCACTAGAATTTGACCTAGGTTTTGATATTGTTTTCCCTTTGTCACCACACCCATAGCTCGTATCAATAAGCCAGGCCATCACCCTTACACGTATTAGTCCATATCTTGAAAACTGCTCAACCGATTTTGATGAAACTTGCACTATTCCATAAGTTGAAGTAAATGTACCTAAGCCAATAAAAAACACACAATCACAAATCCGATTAATAGTTTCGGAGAAATGCGTGGACAAACATACATACACCTATAAAATTTTGTATAATTCTATTGGAAGACATAATAGATTATCATAATAAAATGTCAATATATTGCAGTTCCAATAGTATTACATTATACGTGTCGAATTGAAACCTCCTTCTTTTTTTGAAGTCTGTTAATAAATTAGGACTTTACCGATGGTATGATATACCACCACCATTTCATAAATTTTGGTTCTGCTATCGTCTTTACATTCTAAAACAGCACAACAGGGTTTTTTTTTCAAGTATGCATTAAAACGGTTGTAACAAGACTGATGTACCTACGTGTTGTGTGCGCGGAGCAGACATAATATGCGGAACTCCGCAAAACTCGGAGTACGCAGGCCCCACCTACTTGCGATTTCTACGGTTTTTTCTGTTGTATTTGTTATTGAATGTAGATCTTTTATAACACTTTTACACGTCACTTGTTTAAAACTAGATGACGCCGGCATTTCCTAGCTGACTGATCCCTTAGAAAAAATGGTGAAACAAACTCGGAGGTCATGGTCTCTTTTAAAGTCCAAACATTATATTATTAGGATTTTATGTGAGCAATGCAATGCAGGGCTATGTCTGGAAGGGCCTTTTGAAGAAAGAGCGATTGCAGCTTTGAGTTGACTGGTCCCAAAAGATGGCATGCATGCATCAGTCATTGTGTAGCTCAACCCTATTTAGGGAGCTCAGTGTCACACCACACTACCAGATCTGCAGGACATTTGCATAGGCCATATACAAAATACTCAAAACACCCACAGTTAAAGTCATGTATTCAATCTAGCCTCCATGGTACTCACATACACAGTGTTGCATGTGTTAGTGGGAAAAACCTGATTCAGTAAAGTTGGTAAATGTTACAGAGAGTTACATAATGTTATCCATGTTGTAAAATGTTACTCTACAAAAAGTAACTTCAATGTGGTAGCAGCTTTACGGTCGGACACAATAACCTGTCCATCACCAGTTTTGGCATACTGGAGATCGAAAAACCTATCTATCTATGGTTTTAACATCCCAATAATCTATAAGAGATTATGGGATCTTACCGGCCTGACATAAGGACAGATAGAATTATACTGTCTACCATCAATTGCGATATGAAAATAGGTTATTGGGTTCAGCCATTAGACGGTTAACACATTCACCACCACCACAAATTTTGAATGTAACTCACGGATGCCGCCTACATTTTCTATGGACTCGCGAGTTGGGTCACTGGCATTAAATCTTTTAAAAGACAAAAGAAACTGGATTAAAACTGCAATAACAATGATCTGAATTCTCTATTTTGTAACATTTTGTTATAACTTAGTGTATGTTAGACTATTTACATATTCCCTATTTGTTTATTCATTTCCGTTGAAGAATTTTGAAAGGAAATCTTTGGGTTTCGGTTCCTCAGTGGGCTTGAAGTAGGCCATAATGTGACCCTTTTGTTTCCACATGTTCACGGTTTCCTTGAGCTCCATTTGGCCCTGAAAATTAAATATACATATAGGTATGTTAATAATAATTGAAAAAATGTATTGGCAAATTATTTCTATAACTATTTAATTGAGATACTATTTAAGATTTCATTACAAACACTCCTGTAACTAAATAAAACAGATAGGTAGTGGCAATGCACTTATTTGTAAAAAATAAATAAAAACTTTAATATATATAAAAGAAATGAAAAGAAAGATGAGAATAGAAAGATTACCTTGATAACAAGCATATCAATAACCCTGATGTCGCTCACATCTTTGTTTTTTAAGAACAATTCCTTCAGCTTTTGACGGCATGCATCTTCTGTCTTTGGGATATCATAGTCCATAACTGAAATGGAACATATAATATTATTTCAACTACAATAGATTCTGAATGCATAAATATGGTTTATTTTATCTCTGTATCCTATCAATTATTATTATTTTTAACTCTTATTAACAATACAACCAATGCTATAGGTTTCTTAACTATTTAGCTTTTGGAGAATGTTACTATTCTGGAGTTTACAATCTATGACACCCATAAATAGGTACAAAATATTCCATTTTACCTACAGTTGCTATCATAGAACCCTTCGTTGGAATTGTTATAGGAACGACTGTAACTCCACAACCAGCAAGAAGCAGCATTGCATTGATGACATAACAGGCCACTTACCCAAGTACGGGATTTGGCGATACCAGGCCTTGTACAGGTTCAGTACTCTCATTTTTGCCTCCGCATGGTTTATCGAGAGTACTGGCCTTACGGTCTTTGTGCCCACTTGTATGGCTTGCCTGGCAGACATTTTTCTATCTAAAATTCACTCTTCCGTCGTAATTTCGAAATGTTTTGGTTTTATGTGACAGTAACTTATTAGTCTATGATTTTGACAATGACAATTTCTCATTCTCACTTTAATTTGACATTGACAGGAGAGTCAGGAGCATGTCAGGAGATACTAGTATTGCTAGCGTAGAATAAAGAAAAAAAAAGCTGGCGATGCGGCGTTCGCTGGTAGGCAGCGACATTATTACTTATTTATTTTTATATTGTTTATTATAGTATATGTAGGTATCTAGTCTAATGTTATGATTTCTTTTTTTGTATAATGTACACGTGGCGGCATATCTACATCGCCACAATGGAACGCGTCCTGACGTCACGCAAAATCCTGCATCGCGCAATCAGAGTTTACCACGCGACTAGCATATATACAACATCCCGATATCAACCATCGGGCCGGATTAGCTCGTGGCCTAGCGAGCACTAATCCTAATTAGTGTCATTAGTGTTCTGTCCGCGCGGACCGCAAATTTTAATCGTTGCCTCTGTGTTTGCACAAGTAACCTAGCCGGCACTTGTGTAGACACAGGGGGAGCAGTCACCCCGTGCTGCCCGGTGAGTCGTCACCGATGCGGTCGCGGAGGCCACGCCCCAAGGATGCCGAAACCCAGCAAGCGCGGCTCGTTGGGCCGCGATGCTGGGACCCAGGACGTCCCTCCGGCATTGGACCGGGCAACGTCGCTGCCGAACATCGGCGACGCGTTGTCCGGTGCGCCGCCGGCCGGAGCACCCCAAGATGAAGAAAGAAGAGGGAGGGAGGAGAGAAGAGAAGAGGAGGGGGATCCAGCGCCGCTGTAGCCGCCGGCCCACCGACGACATCAGCGCCTGCGCGCGTTGCGCCGACGCCGTCGTCTGGTCGACAGCACGCGGTACAACATGTCCGCCCCGCCGCGTTCCGCCCGGTACCCATACAGGCCCCGGGGCCTGCCGCGAATCCCGGCCGCGCGCCGCATGCGCAAGCGGTACCATTATCCGCTCCATCCGCGCTCACCCGCACCCGCGCGCGGTGCTGCACCGACCGCGCGCGCTGTCACGCCCGCTGCGCCCGCCGCACGTATCGCCGCGCCTGCGGTGCTTGCCGCCGCGCGTGCTGCTGCACCCGCTGCGCGTGCTGCCGCGCCCGCCGCAGCACCGACAGCGTCCGTGCGCCCTAGCACGCCACCTGCGCGCGCCACTGCGCCGCCGCCACGCTTCGCCTCACCACCCGCGCCCGCCGGGGCTGCGCCTGCTTCCAAGAAGGCACAAGCTGTGCCAGCTTCTCGCACTGCCACATCTGGCCCCCGCCTCTCGCTGGCGGGGCCGGCATTGGCTGAGCGAGAGCGGCCAGCACCTATGACGCCAAGGGTGCCGGAGTCACCGGCGCCCCCCCGCATCTCAGCCTGCGACTCGCCCGCCATGCTGTCGGCATGCTCATCGCGTGCGGGATTGAGCATGTCGCTGGCATCAGTGCGGGGACGTGTCCCAGGATACGACTCCGCGATCCGGTCCGCGGCCCATCGTGGGAGGAGCTGAAGCCGCGCCACTTCAAAGGACGTCACCAATAACGTCGCTGGGGTTCAACTTTGAATTCCAACTCGAGGCCAGACCCCAGTGACGAAGGAGGAGCTCTGACGAGACCGCGTCGGAGGAGGCGAAGAGATACTGCCTTGACCCGCCGCGGCCACAGCGCGAATGCGCGCCGCGGGGTCAGGGTGCTCCAGTGTCGCCCACCTTCGCCGGCGCGGTGCGCCGCAAGCCGCCAGCGTCGCCGTCTCCCTCACCGGACATGACATCAACAGGGGTAAGTGACTCTATTGTGCACTCTGCCCCCTGTGAATCTACCGCCCCCCCCCCCTGCTTCCGCCCCCGGCGCCGCGACGTCGATAACGACGACGAAGCAGAAGCCAGGGAAGACACCGCGCTATCCTCCGCTGATAGTCGAGAGGCTGCCCAATTGGGCCGCGCATTTCAGGGCCATCAGCGCCAAGCTGGGCCGGCCTCCCAACGCTCGTCCGTTCGGTACTGGGGTTAAGTTCCGCCCCGACACCGAGGACGAATATAGGCTGGTCCAGCGCTACCTGACCGGCCTTGAAAAAGACAGCGGCGTATCGTGGTTCGCCTACTCGCTACCAGCGGACCGCAGCATGAAGATAGCCATAAGGGGGCTACCCACGGACACAGACCCCCAGGAGATAGAGGAGGAACTCCGGGCGTTGGGGTACCAGCCGGAGTACGTGCGCCACATCAAGGGCGCACAAGGACGACCCGGCTGAGTGTTCCACGCGATATTGAAGAAGACCCCCGACGTCCGGGCCATATTTGACACCACCATGTTTATGCACATGCGTGGTGTCAAAATCGAGGCTTGGAGAGGGAAACGTGGGCCCGCCCAGTGCCACCGGTGCCAGCGGTTCAGACACAGCTCGCACCAGTGCCACCGCCCGCTCGCTTGTGTGCGATGCGGAGGCGAGCACGCGGCACGTGACTGCCGGCGCCCGCGGGAGGAGCCGGCCACCTGCGCCAACTGCGGTGGCCCGCACCCCGCGTGCAACATAAAGTGCCCCGTATTCCAAAGCGAGATACGGAACAAGCGGGCGGGGACTGTCGCCATCACGGCCAGTATACGCCAGTCCCAAGTGGCCACAGAAAGGCCACACACGACGCCTATTGAAGAGGCTCAAGGCGCGTCGCTGATGGCGGCAGCCAACGGGCCCACAGACAGGAAGCAAGCTCGGGGCGGAGGAAGAAACACCGACGCGGGGGGAAGGGAAAAGGAAAGAAGTCCAAACCCACCCCCCCAGCGACCCAAGAAGAGGTCCCAAAGGCCGGCCCTGCCTCGAGCGAGGCTCAGGCTGTGACTGTCATCCAACCTACCACTAGCGCCGGCATAACGCAGCAGCAGGAGGGAGAACAAAAGGAGTTTGCCAGAGAGCCGCACAGTGACACCACTGTCGCTGCCAGCGCCGCCACCGAGAAGCGGCAGAAAGTGGACCGACTTAGGTTCACTAAAGACACGCATGGCGGCGCCACCGGCGCTACGTCTAAAACAATAAAAAAGGATTTCACAGCCTGTGCCATTAAGTTATTAATGGACTTTATAAAGGCCATTAGGCAGGGCAAAGATGAAGATGTTGAGACAATCATCCTCGATAGCCTGGCCAACCTGTTGACGCTTTACAATGGCTAGGTCGTTGAGGGTGATTCACTGGAATGCCCGCGGCCTTCGGGACAAGGTCGCCCCCCTCCGCCATCTCCTGCGGGAACAGAACATCGACGTGGCGCTCATAAGTGAGACGTTCCTGGGACCTGAGGACAGGATTAGGTTCCCGGGATATCTCACTTACAGGAAGGACGAAAGGTCGGATCACATTAGGTATCGTGGTCTGGCGGTACTTGTGAAGCGAAGAGTCGTCCACCAAGCACTCCCCTTGCCGTCGCTCAACTCGTTTTACGCGCTGGGTGTTCATATGCACTTAGCCGGCGAGGACATTAACATCTATGCCTGTTATAAGCCGCCCGCGGCCCATCTGGACCTGTCAGAGCTGCGGGCCGTGCTGTACACGCCCACACACGCAACCCTCCTTGCCGGTGATCTTAATTGTAAACACCCAGCGTGGAATTCCTTAAACACGAATACCGAGGGGAGACGACTCTTAGCGGACGCGGAAGCCTTCGGTTATACGGTGTCCGGCCCAGAGACGCCAACCCACTACCCGGACGCCACGCAACACATGCCGGACGTGCTGGACATCGTAGCTCACCGAGGGCTACACTGCCAGATCACGCAGCAAGTGATAGACGACGAGCTACAGTCGGACCACCAACCAGTATTCGTCGTCTTATCGGGGATGCCGACCCGACTGAAGCCACTAGCGCCACGCCGATTAACGGATTGGACTACCTTTGAAGAGAAAGCCACCGTGCCAACTCGGCCTATCTTTACCTCCGCGGACGTAGATCGGACTACGGAGGACGTCACTGCTTGCATACAAAGCGCCTTAGAAGCGGCGACTACAACGCAGCCGCAGGGGAGAGGGCTACTGCCGCCCCTGCCGGCGCATATAAGCGCGATGATGGCCGCGAAAAGAAAAAGAAAGAAAGAAAAATATTTTATTTGGGACACGCACAGGAAATACAGCAATAAAAAGAACTAACAATATCATAAACACAAATAAAATAAAAGGAAAGAAAAAAAAAAAAAACAAAGAAGACCTGTGCGAGGCCAAAAAGGCTCCTATCTCAGCATGATGCTGCGATATTTGAGAATACAAGAAGGCGAAGAGGCGCCTCCGCAAGCAGTGGCAACAGCTACGCTGCCCAACCCTGAAAACGCAGCTTAATCGTCTCGCGGAGAAGGTGAAGGCCGAGCTTAAGGCACACACCGCCGCGGGCTGGGAGGAACGCATCGACGCCACTGCTGACAGTTGGCCGTCGCTCCATAAACTCTGCCGCCAGCTCTCGAATACCCCAGTCCCGGTGCGTCCGCTGCTCAACACCGACGGGGCGCTAAAATACGTAGCAGAGGACCGGGCGGAGGTCTTCGCCGAGCACCTGGAGCGTCAGTTCCAACCTAACCCGACTGCCGACTACGAACATGTCGCAGCAGTCGAGAAACACCTTGGAGACTACTTCGCTACACCGATAGCTCCCGAGCAGGACCCCATCTTCTTCTCGCCTGGGGCAGTCAGACGCGCCATCCTAAGACCGAAGCCTAGGAAGGCCCCCGGTGCTGACGGTATCACTAATACAGTGCTGCGCCACCTGCCGTACCGAATGGTTGCGGCGCTGGCACGCCTGTTTACGGGGATACTGCGCACGGGGACCTTTCCCGCTTCGTGGAAGGAAGGACGCGTCATAATGCTGCCCAAGGCGGGGAAGAACATTCTGAATCCGGAAAGCTATCGGCCGATCACCCTGTTGCCGACAATCTCCAAGGTGTTCGAAGCACTCCTGCTGCGACACCTCCAACCGCACATCACTCCACGGCCCGAGCAGTTTGGGTTTCGGGCGGAACACAGCACGACGCTCCAGCTGTCGAGGGTACTGCACCACCTCGCAGCTGCACACAACAAAAAGGAGTATTCGGTGGCAGTATTCCTCGACATGGAGAAGGCCTTGGACCGTGTGTGGTATGAAGGCTTGACTGACAAGCTGGCCACCTCAGACGCGCCCCGTCGCGTCGTAAAGGTGGTTTCTACTTTCCTTTCAAACAGGACCTTCAGGGTGGTGGTCGACGGAGCGCTATCCAGCGCCCGCCCGGTGCTGGCCGGTGTGCCGCAGGGCAGCTGCGTCTCGCCGGCGTGTTACTCACGTTACACCGACGACATCCCCACTCTGCCCGATGCGACGCTAGCGCTGTATGCTGACGACGCCGCGTACATTACCACCTCGCTTAATGCGAAGTACGCGGCGGTCAAAATGCAGCGCGCCCTCGATCTACTTCCCGAGTGGCTGTCGAAGTGGCGGCTATCGGTTAACGTGGGTAAGACGCAGGCGATGCGTACTTCGCTGGGGGGGAGCACTGTACCAGCTAACCTACAAGCATCGACAAAACCACCGCACGCGAAGCGCGCTCATCGGACACTGCGGCGCCCGCGCGAGACGCGCGGTATTTACGTGCCGCGTCACTGAGTTCTACGGCTCCACAGGCGCGTCAGCTCACTCGTGATTGGTTGATAAATATTTCGGATGGTGTCAACATCAGTGCTACCTGTGATACCCAAAATATATATTGAGCTAGGTGATTTTATTAATAAAGATATGTGTAAATTACTATACCAACGCTATTTTAATTACCACTACCTTTGGTAAAATAGATTTTCAACTTTATCCCTAAAGCATTAGGTTCAAGGTTGATTGGGAAAATTTGACAGTTTCGGATAGCTTGACCTGCTGGCATCTGTACATGACCCTGTTAGGGCACACCAAGTATTACATACAGTATTTGTATTAGGTCCTTACATATGAAATTGGCGTTTTGTACAGGAGGAATACATATTTTTTTTTATAAAATATATTTAATTAATCAAAGTATGCACCGTTGTTATCTATGCACTTTTGCCATCTCATAGGTAGTTCATTGATCCCTTTACTAAAAAAACCATGGGGGCGAGAATCAATAAACTCTTTGAAGGCGGTTTGGACTGCCGCATCGGAGTTGAATTTTTTTCCTTGTAAGAAGTTGTCCAAATTCCGGAAAAAATGGTAATCTGTTGGAGCAAGGTCCGGGGAGTACGGTGGATGTCGCATACATTCCAATTGTAGTTCATCTAACTTAGTGGTTGTTTGTTGTGTAGTGTGTGGTCTTGCGTTGTCGTGAAGCAGCAGTGGCCTAGAGCGATTGACCAATCTCGGTTGTTTAGCAGCTAGTTCTTCCTTCATGGTTTGCAGTTGCTGACAATAGATATCTGCCGTAATCGTTTGGCCAGATTTTAGAAAGCTGTAGTGAACGACACCGGCGCTAGTCCAATAAACACTCACAAGTAACTTTTTCTGAGTCAATTTTTGTTTAGGGCAGGATTTGGCTGGGTCTCCAGAGTTCAGCCATTGCGACGAGTGCTTCCGATTATCGTACAGTATCCACTTTTCATCACAAGTAATGATTCGATTTAAAATCTCTTCATTATTGTGTCGGTTGAGCAAAGTAACACAGCAGTCGACGCGTGTTTGCAAGTTCGATTCACTCACTTCATGAGGTAACCATCGTTCAAGTTTTTTTACTTTCCCGATTTGCTTCAAGTGGATTAATACAGCTTTATCACTTACCCCGAAGCCTGCAGCTATCTCTGAAGTGCTTTGTGATGAATCCACTTCCACAATAGCCTTTAACTCTTCATTTTCCACTTTGGTCTCCGGCCGTCCACGGGGTTGGTTCTGAAGGTCGAAATTTCCAGAACGAAAACTTTGAAACCAAAAACGTACCGTGCTTTCTTTTGCGACACCAGCGCCGTACACATCATTAATCCTTCGAGCTGTTTCTGCAGCACTGGTGCCACGGTAGAACTCGTACTCGTAAATATACCGATATTTCATGTTTTCCATTGTGCGGTAATAAATCAGGCAGACGCGGTCGAATACAATGCAATATTATTTTAGTGTCCGACCGAAATTACGGCCGAACATTTAGGTTTCTGCCGCAGTTTCGGTTTCGGCTAAAACGTTTGTGAGGTGTTGGTTTTGGTAGAAAGCTGGGTACGACTCCATGTAGGGCAAAGTGATTAGGTTTTACCATCAGGATTTTTTTTTAGTAGCCACCCAGAGTCTGAATTGGTGCCCCCTCTTTTATTTTTGGGTGGGACTTCTCCTGCTCTGGGCGGAGCGGGCGGGCGTGTCAGACTTTTACTGACTAAAACCGACCCGTGTTCCTTCAGTTGCCTGTACCAGGAGCCACGGTAACATCCTGCGGCCCTGGCTGGAATGACCCCTTTAATGGCAAACGGTGAAGGCAAACAGCGTGAGGAAACCGGCGTGTTTTAGAACCAAAAATTCGAAGATTTGTGACATCTACCAACCCGCACTGGGCCCGCGTGGTTGATTACCGCCCACTCCCACTCGAAGAGAAGAGGCCTGTATCCCAGCAGTGGGAACATTATAGGCTGAGTATGTTAATGTCAAATAATCTCCCCCCCTTATTCATTGGGTCATAAACATAACTGGCGTGATGTACTAGACACCTCTGCCTATCCATTAGGAGAATACAGGCGTGATGTTATGCTATCTAAAGATATGAAAATTCGTATTAGTTGTTGTAGGTTTCTTTCTGATTTAATTATCTGTTTAAATGAAGTCATTTAGGACCTAAGCAGAAATGTTGCATTAAGCATCCACCAATCTGCACCAGGCCCGCGTGGTGGATTATGGCTTACTCTCTCCCAAAGAGAGGAGGCCTGTGTCCCAGCAGTGGGAACATTATAGGCTGATTATATAATTTGCGGTTTTATATGCTTCACCAATGCTGCATTGCGTTTTTTTATGGTGCCTGTGAGTAAATCTTGCTCGATTTTTGACGACCGTCACGTATTTGCTGATAAATCGTCATAATGTTCACAAACTAGTCTTTTATGCAGCAAATATAATTTCATGAGCTGTATTGATGTTTTAAATTATTATAATAAGGACTTTAGTTCGTTAATCAATTATAGTTTTACTATGACGTAACACATTTTCTCTATTAAGTGCCTGTAATTTTTCAACTGAATAATACAATAAATTCTTCCAACCATAATATTACAAAAATCTCTTATTATACAACAAAAATCCAGATGATAATACCCAGTAACACTTTGCCCGACCTTTTTTTTGAGTGGGAAATCATCAAATGACTTCTCCCGCTTTGGGCGGAGCGGGAGGGCGTGTCAGACTTTTACTAACACGATGTGTTCCTTCACGACGTCAACGTAGAGATACGGCGGTGGGGTTATTATTATTATCTTTACATCTCGGGACCCAGGAGTCCCGGACCTTTGAAGGGCTTACGAGGAGCCAAAGCCAACTCGCAGAGGCCCCTTAGACAATTTTAAATGTAATGAGGCACCGACCGACGATTATTCCTGTATGCACTATGCAAGTGCACCCAAGGACAATCCCCGGTTGGGATAGGACTATTGCCGGATATGGAAACAAAGATATTGGAATATGTGTTTGGTTGGCTAAACTGGACAAGTAATATATCGGGTAGAACTATGAAATACTATGGCATGATTAATGTTTTTTTATACACCGAAAACTGGCAGGGGGTGACTTGCACGCTCAACAATGGGCCCCTGAAAATGGTCGCTAGCACATAGTGTCGTAGTGACAAGGGAGCAACATGTCCTGAGGTACTTAAGAGGAGTGGAGAGGTATTCCACGACTATCAGGACAATCCTAGAGCCCGGAAGATGGTTAAGATCCCTACCAGCACTTACTGGAATACTTCCTTCCTCCGAGTTTTCGCATGGATGTCGTAAGATACACAATATACTAAAATAACAGCCACATTTTAATAAGACTCCCTTGCCCCCGACTCGTCGCCAACCGTCGCGTTGAATCGCCCGCCTGCGCTATTACTTCGTTTTCACTTATTGTTCTTTCTGATTTTTTCTTTTTGCTCGGCTCCTAAGGGTCGTAGCGTGATGTTAAATAGCCTATAACAATCCTCGAGAATTGGGCTACCATTCGGTAGCCCAATTCAGAAATTCATAGGTTAGTAGATAAGTACTTTTTTACATACATCGAGCATGATAACAAATACTTTTCTTAACTTACTAGCTTTTTCAGTTGTAGGTTGTAGTTGTTTTTATCTTTGAGGAAAGCTGAATTTTTCCCATCTTCAATAAAATACGACGTTTAGAAAATGAGACTATGTATCTGAATACCAATGCTTCGAGTAGGGACTCTAACTAAATAAATGATCTTCCAATAAACCTATGACTTAAAATAATTTAAAAGAAAACTTGAGGCTTATCTTATACCTATAGCACAATGTTTTCCATCTTTGATCTTCCTAAGTCCACAGTAAGTCCAGTAAGCTTGGTCAGATAGACAGTCGCTCTATGTAAAATACTGGTATTCAGCTGCATCTGGTTAGACTGGAACCCGACCCCAACATCGTTGGGAAAAGGCTGGGCAGATGGATGATGATATTATATAGCCTAAATCACGCCCACAATTAAGACACCGAATCTAACGACACCTTATGTTAAAATCGATCAAGACGTTTAGGCTAAAGAGCGTGCCAAAGAAATAGACATTGTACATAAATACATATAAGTATACATAATTACATACTATCGAAAAACCCTCCTTCTGGGGCAGTCTGGTAAAAAGAATGGTTTTCTTTATTGTAATTACTTATATTTTTTAGCTTATTTATTTAATTGTCTAAGTACAGTACAACTAACCAATAATTTGATTGGTAAAACCTATTACAAGTTACAAAACATTACTTATTGGTATTCAACATGAATTTCACAATTTACTTCACGTACTTTCTAGATATCTGACACACGAGTCGGTTTAATAGAATTTACAATTTTCGCACGATTTATATTGATTGAAAAAATTGGGCATGTTTGGCGCCACAGTTAGACGACATATTGGAACCTTTTACTTTGGTAAAACCAAGGTGAAAGAAGAATTTCATTCTTTCTCCCTTTCGTAAACAAATTTCTCAAAAATAAATCAAAATCCTGTTTGAGTCTACTTAGTTTTGACTTGAGTCTGCGGGGCGGTTTGAGGTGCGAATATTCGATTCTTTTAAACTGTTTGATGCGTTTGTCATCGTTTGGAGCAGTATTCACAGTGTGACTATTTTCCCAAAGGACACGTTTTAGCTCCAGATTTCGGAGTACGATCTGAGCTGAAGGGGTTGATCAAGTAGGTATCTTTCGATCTTCCTGACATATAAGTGAAAAATACGTCTCTGAAAAAAGAAAAAAATATAAAGGTTCCTCTTTAGGTAGCAACTTATACTCTGACGAGGTTGCAATATTTATGATGGTTTCACTTACAAGAACTGTTTGTTAGGGTAATAGTCATATTTAGTTGTAGGCCACCAAAGGCGTGTTTGTTCCACCTGCCTCTTTCTATTTCTTGTTACAAAATCATGTAACAAAATATCAAACTGAAAAAAGCAAATAAGTATCTAGGTATTTATATTTTATCCTTATCTACTTCGGTAATCGTTTTTAAAAAGAAAGAATGATGACGTTGTTTACCCCACTTAGAAATAGGTACATACCTAATATTTAAAAGGTAGATGATCCAATGATATATTATTTTATGTAATTTTCTGTAATGTGCGTTTTGTTTGTGCAGAATAAACAATTTTTCTTTCATTCTTTCTTTCACTTGACCGGTTTTATGGTAGGTATTTAAATTGATAGAGTGGAGTATCTGTTATTTTTGGCGGTTGCAAACTGTAAATTAGGAGTATGAACAGTGTGGAGTGGAGTAGTTTGGAACTTGTTGGATTCCCGCCGCCGCCCCCGGGTTACCAACCCAGTGAAACGCGGAATGGCATTTATGCAAAAAATATCTTTACCAATTTCTGTATTGTTTTTCGATGTGACCAATTTATATTTTTCAATTGCTTTAAAGAGAACGGTATTCTGAATGCGCGGGCTCTAAAGTCCATGTGCTTTAAGTCGAGCCATCGCCGCTGCGACTGTAGGATCATCTGTTCTGTAGAAAAAAAGAAAACAGAATCTACTTTATGGGTTTGTCAGAAACAGACGAGCGAGTTATGCGGAGAATCTGATTATCTGACCCGATGCTAGTTGACCCAGTTGGACTATCGTTTCGCGATCGTGAACATCACCTTTGTACAAAAAATAGGGAAGCAAATAACAATTAACTGCCCCGTTGACCTCGTGGTCGTAAACGCGACTGCTAAGGGTTCGATTCCCCGGTCGGGTATAGTGTTATTAAGTTTTCAATTAGGAATTTCTCAGTAGCAGCCCGGAGTTTGGAAGTTGGTGGTGTGACACTCCCGTGCCTCGGATAGCACGTAAAGCCGTTGGTCCTGCGCCTGATCTCTCCCCGGTTGTGTTGAATTGCCGTTCCATCATACTATGAGAGGAACAGAGAGTGCACCTGTGTTTGCGTACACACTTGTGCACCATAACACCATAATAAACTCCTGCGTAAGTACTCTCCGTTTAGATTGGCCACCGTGGCCGAAATTCGGGATGGAAGCAAGAAGTGTAAAAAATAAAGTATTTAACTAACTGTGGTGCCTTGTTTTCAACTTGCCCCTCACTCGTTGCCTGGCCCACTCCTGAAGATTGCTCAGCAGATTTGCTTGTGGTAAGTGAGGAATCAGAAGCGGTGTGTCCGTAAGATCAGCCAAAAATGCCTGAAATTGTTTAATGTAATATTAATAACTTGTAGCAAAACTGAAAAATATAGGCCGAAAAGAAGAGAAATAATCATCATACCGAGAGGAGCTCACTTTTTTTCAATCCAGACGCATTTAAAGTGGGCTCTGATGCTATGGCCTGTAAACCAAATGTTAAGAGTAGGTAATGGAATAAGTAGATATATATCAATAAACCTTAGTGGTCCAATAAAAGGAGTGGAGTACAATAGGTAGGTGTCTATAAGTGTATTCCCATTGTACACCCTGGCTTAGGGGGATTCTTGGACATGCAAAATCAGCCTATAATGTTCCCACTGATGGGAAACAGGCCTTCTCTGAGAGAAGGAGTTATCCACCACGCGGGCCTAGTGCGGGTTGGTGGATGTCACATATCTTCGAATGGTTCTGGGACGATTTTATATTGCAATTTTAAAGTAATAAATTGTTTTAGACGATTCTCAGATTTTAAGTTGATGTTATTTTATTTATGATTAAAGATTACAAATAAATGTATAGGTACTAAATTGCTGAATAATCTTACTAAGTTTTAAAATAGTTTTACTACATAATATTATTAATTATTACCTATGTTAGAAGTTATAGCACTATTATGACCATTTATGATTACTTTAAAATGGCGGCTATGTTTGAGGTACTGGTAATATTGGTAGACTATAAAACGAGGTTACCGCCAATTTCGAGGACTTTGGATACAACTGTTTAACGGTAGGTACAGGACAAACCCTCAGTGGTGTCCCATGTCTGTAACATTAAGTTGCTAAATGATCTATGAAGCCAATGCAAGGAAATCATGCTGCTTATCGGAAGTTCTGACTATATTGTAAAATGTTCTGAATATTCATGTTCTGTTTCTTTCCATTGATAAAGTTGCTAACTTTATATTCAAATATAAAAATATAATATGTTGATAAAATACTTTAAAATAAGGTGCCATAGAGTTTTTTTATCCCCTTCTCAATGAAGACTTAGTTTTGGAACGGATAAATAGCTTTCTCATTAACGTTATCTATTTAATGACAAGCCTAATTAAAGTAAATGCCTAGGTCTTGTCTATCTCTGCTTTTCTTCATAAAATCCTTTCCCTACACACCATATTCATAGGAATATTCATAGGAATATGGTGTGTAGGGAAAGGATTTTCTATTTCCATTTCTATTTCCTCCAATTCATGATTTGGATGTTGAATTGGATTAGAAATTAATCTTTTAAGATTTATTCCCATAATTTCTAACTCTAATAATTTATTATCAACAGAAGTATGTTCCTATGAATATAGTTGTGTGGGATGGTGTGTGGTGAAAGTACCTATGTACTTTCATACATAGCAAATAACTAGTAATCATTCTGTCACTCAAAAGCTTGCTAATTAAGTGGATATCAATACCTATAAATGTAGTTTTTATTGACGTTCTAACACATTCGTTACTTTGAGTGCTACAGAAAGCCACTATACAAAAATAATACCTCATAGTTTCCCAGCAATTATTTTTGCAGAATGTTTCCAACGATCTACTTACCTGCTTGGTTTGATGTTAGAATGAGTAGATCTCGACCTTTGGTGATGGGTCTTTTTACACCTTGTTAGATAGTTCCCTAAATGTATTGTATTGACTGAAAGATCTCACTATAATTTCTTCCGATTTAATTGCTTCAGCAAAAGTTTCTTTGATAAAATCTTCCATCGGGTCCATTTGAAAAACTTTAGCTTCATCAATCCACCACGGTGCGTGTCTCGTGGGAGGATAGAAATACTTCTCATTGTTTCTAGGATCCTCGTTGTAGAAATCATACAAATGGCCACATTTACATTTGGAGTCCTTTATAAAGTCCATTACGGCGGGCTCCCTATAAATTGCAGGTAATTTTAGGTAAGTAAAAATATACAGTCCACATCAATTATTTAAGAGATTTATGCCCTGTACCTGCGGAGTCCAAGAAGACTTGGAGATGATAGAAGGATTAGAAATTAACAATCCTATCATATCTAAAGGTTAAGTTTCTTGACTTAAATGAATCAATAAACCAAGGCCTAATAATTTAAATTTCCGGTAGTTCATAAGTTCAGCGGCATAAGTTGGTGTACAAGAGTCCAAAGTTCCAGAAGTGATTAATGTATGAAACCCGACTAATTATTACATATATGTAACAATTTATTTAAGAGTTGAAAATACTAAATTTAAAGACTATTATTTATTATTTAATCAAGTATGTTCTACAATATTATAAAATTAAAATTCCAATATTGCCTTTATTGCCTTATGTCGCCGACTGTACTTAAAGTTCGTTTTTTAATCCCAGATAGTAATTTGACATGTGCAAATGTCAAATTATGAAAAGAAAAAATAATTTATGGAACATTTGAAATGTCAAATTATTAACTGAGATTAAACGGACTTTAGATAGTGCCCCACATATTTCAAACGTTTGAGCGCTATGATTACGAATTTTATCGCGCGATTATTTTGACGCAGAAATGTAACGTATTGCAGATTATACCTCTCTTATTTTTAAAGTAGACAGAAACAGACAAGATTTTGACGACGTAAACAGTGCACTCTCAACTGTTACGGATTGGTTTACGACAATTAATAACTTAGTTCTCAATGCCAAGAAAACGAAATGTAATAGGTAGGGGAAAAAGTTTCTTCGCATTTTTTAAGAAAATTCAAAACATTTTTTAATATAGTTTATTCACATTTAACTAAAGTATGTAGGTACCATTTTGTTTGATAACTTTTTGCCATCTTGTAGGTAGGGACATGATCCCATTGCTATAGAAATTTTGGGACTTCTGATCAAAATACCGCGACAAGTGGTTTTGGCAGTCCTCTCGTGATGTTAACCTGACACTGCCTAAAGAATTCTGAAGAGACCGAAACAGGTGGAAATCTGAAGGTGCAAGGTCAGGACTATATGGCGGATGCATTAACAACTCCCAGCCAAACTCTCTTAATTTTTGCTGAGTGGCTAAAGATGTGTGAGGTCTAGCGTTATCATGATGAAAAACCACACCCCTTCTGTTGATTAATTCCGGCCGCTTTCTCTTAACTTCTTTTGCTTTAATCTCATCAGTTGTTCGCAGTAGAGTTCAGAATCGATGGTCCTGCCTGGTGGTAACAGCTCATAATGAATAATGCCCTTCCAATCCCACCACACACACAGCATCACCTTGTTGCGAGTTATCCCGGGTTTCGCCACAGTCTGTGAAGCCTGACCGGCCTTTGACCACGACCTTTTTCGCACGTTCTTGTCGTACGTGATCCACTTTTCATCACCAGTTATCAGCTTCTTTAAAAATGGTTCGGTTTCATTACGTCGTAATAAAGAATCACAAATGAGTACACAGTTCATTAGGTTTCTTTCAGTGAGCTCGTGAGGTACCCAAATATCGAGCTTTTTTGTGTACCCAGTTTTTTTCAAATGCGCCGAAACGGTTTTGTGGTCAATTCCCAGTTCTTCAGCTACGTCGTAACTACTGATATGCCGATCTTGCTCCACTTTTTCAAAAATGGCATCCATTTTATCCGTAATAGAGCGACCAGAGCGACGTGCATCTTTGACATCAAAATTTATTTATTTATTTATTTAAACTTTTCACACTTAAAAAAGTACAAAGGCGGACTTAATGCCTTAGGCATTCTCTACCAGTCAACCAAGGGTGGTGAACAGATTAGATGGCAGGTGCTCTGTTAGAAATGGAACAATTTGTACATAAATAAGTCATAAACTTATAATACACATACATACATATTTACTATAATATATACCTATATTATATATATATATTATATACAAATTCAAGAGAGAGAGGTTTTGAGATGACTCTACGCTATTTATTTTGAAAATAACTCCGCAATCTCCGCGCGAAATTTCCCGATTGAAAACGCTTAAACCAAATTTGTGCTACTCTCACAGACACTGCACCAGGTCCATAAATATTGCAAATTTTTTTCGCGGCTTGCGTTGCATTTTTACCTTTTTTGCAGTAAAATTTTAAAATGTATCGAATTTCTTCATTAGATTCACTCATCTTGACAGTACGAAAAACAAATGAAAATCACACATTTTCCTAATTTGAATTTGGAATTATGTTCTTTAAAATTTAAACTTTCAATGATACCAAAACCAGCCAGATACAAATAGTATAGCCAAAGAGATTTTATTACAAGTTCATAAACACTATAATGCGAAAAGACTTTTTCCCCAACCTAATATAAAGTTCGCTTTACCGAATGTTACACATCCCAACATCGTCTTAGATAAAGAGGTGCTTGTAACTTGTAGATTCGGCAGTTTTTCTGGGCATAACAGTAGATGCCAAACTTCAGGCTCAGTTCGGCCGCCTACGCCGTCAGGAAAGTAAGACAATACACTAACGTTGATACAGCTCTGTTAGACTATTTTAGTTATTTTTAACCCACTTCAAAAAGAAAGAGGAGGTTATCAATAATGTTCAAATAAGGAAGGAAGGAAGGAAGTATGTCATGTATGTGTATCAGAACTGTCTGATGATAGGATCCATGAGGAATTGAGGGAACTCCTCAAATATTATAGGCAAAACACATAGCGATTTTGGTATTTTCATTAACAAGTCAAGCACTTGCGTTCAGAAAGTATCATTAGGTGAAGTGGAACTGACGAAGAAGACCACAGATGGCCACGGAAACTCCTCAATGATAAGTATTCCATGGGTATTTCATAAGATATCTCGATTAAGATAGTTAAGCGACTGTGACGAAGCAAATTTAAATAAATGGTTCTGATGAAATGGTACCATCGAACTGATCTGATGATGAAGCCGAAATGTAGGCACCGGAACTCGTAATAAAACAATTTATCCTAGCCGTGTTTGGGATTATTGGAATTGTCATGAGATGCACTCTGGCTGTAAATGATTTTTAACCGACTTCAAAAAAGGAGGAGGTTCTCAGTTCGTCGGAATCTTTTTTTTATGTGTGTTCCCCGATTATTTGAAGACGGCTGGGCCGATTTTTTTTGTTTGAAAGGGTCCAGGTGGTCCTATTGTCATCAGATCAGGAACTGATGATGGAAACCTGGAGTAATCGAGGAAACTCGACAAATATTATAGGCACACCTATAGCGATTTAGGTATTTTTTTTATAGTAACTTGTGCATTTGCTTACAGAAAGCACCATTTGGTGAAGTGGAACTGATGACGAAGACCATAGATGGTGAGATGGCCACCGGAACAAGTCAATAAAAAGTATTTCACGAGTTGTGATTCGATTACTTTACATTGATTGCTAAGCAATATAAGCTCGTCACAATGCATATGGTGAAGTGGAGCTGATGAAAGTACCAGGAGAACTCCTCAACAATTAACGTCCGTGCATCGGGAAAAGCAATGTTTTGTAAAAGGTGATGAGCAGTTGTCATTAGGCTGTTGTAACTTAGATAAATTACAAACGGACCTAGTAAAAAGTGAAAAATAAAAAACTTTTTCGCAAAAAAAAAACAACCGACTTTCAAAAAAAAAAAACACTACAAAGTGAAAAATAACTTTAATTTCGGAATTCGGTGGCAAAAACCTAAAATAAAGATCCAAAGACACAGACTTCCGAAATTAAAGTTAATTTTCACTTTATAGTGTTTTTTTTGGAAGTCGGTTGTTCTTTTTTTGCAAAAAAGTTTTTCATAGCTTTATGCCATACGGTATTCTGCTGTGGGGCAAAGCCGCTGACATTCAAAATATATTTGTTCTTCAAAACCGAATTATTCGAGCGAAACGAACCAGCTAGGTGCCAGAGTTTCTCTGAGAGATTTCTTTTATATATTGATATTCTCACGGTGGCATCACAATTCATCTTCGCCAACATCTTATTTATTAGGCAAAGTGTACACTTATACACTAAAAACAGTGATATTCACAATATTAACACCAGAAGTAAGGACAAATTACGCGCCCCATTTCACAGGCTTAAGCTTCATAACTTATTTGTTGGGCTTGGTATTGACCTTTGCTAGATTTCGATTCGTATTTCGAACGTTGTAGATCTCACCCCGATCGACTTCTACGTGCGAGCCAAAGACCTGTTATACACAACTGAGGTTCTCAGTCGAGAAGAGTTAATAAATCGAATAAATGCAGCGTTCTTAATAATGATGAAAATGGAGATGCTGCTACGAACTACGACGGTCGAAATACGAAAACGGTGCCGAGCATCCATATAAATCACGAGCATCAATTTGAACAATTTTATAAATAAATGATGAAAATTGATTATCATCTTGAGTGTTTTCTTTATGTATGCTTGTAGATAACTTATTTGAATCCACCATTTATTTTTAACAACTTTACATGTAGGTAATTATTAAACTATGCACTTTTCGCAAATATAGTTCCGTGAAAAAAGGTCTGGGTAGCTAAAGTGGACGAATTAATCTAGTTGTTTTAAAATAAATTGTGCATATTGAATACCGTTAGAACGGGCATGAATCAAAGATGTTTTCCTAGAATTAGAAGTGTTATTTATTTAGTTTCTTTTAAACGCTGAAAGTCGGGCTTTTGGTATTTTTATTTAATTTGTTTGTAGTTTATAGGACTCGTATTTAATTTTCTAGCAATCATCTACGTCTAAGACGAATTTTATAAAATTCTACAATCATTCTAGACGAAAATATAAAAAAATGTCGCCACTTTTGTTATTTTTAAATGACGTTTGAAGTTTAAGCAACGATGAATTTCGAATAAAATTTATAAAAAGTCATTTAAAAATCTACGTGTGGCCTGGGTCTTATTACAGGGCCTAAACACGTAGCAGACGGCCCCACAGATCCGCCATTTTCGCATATAAGCGGGCACGCCCTTTATGCCTGGAGACTTTTATTTAGGTATTAAATTCTGTTTGCGTTTTTGGTTTATTTCTGCTTGAGTAGGTACAGTTTTCGATGTTTTTTGTTGGTATATTGGCGTGTTAACTGACATATTTGCCAAATAATTTATTTTAATGTTTTGTGTAGCGTAATGTAAATTATTTTGCATACTGCTGTGTAGAATAAAGTTTTTCTAACTAAAAGCAACGCCAAAGTGTGGTTACCGTTATCCATTGCTTTACATACATGATGTTTCAGAAAGGTGTGCTCAAAAAGGGTGTGGTACAGACCATCAAACTGAACAACTTTCTCCGTGGGACCAACATCGTAATCGAGAAAAAAAAATTCAGCCGCCCCATATCAGAAAGCTATGCTGCTGGGGAGTTCGTTGCGTCACTTCTTCCCAGCTAAAGCACTAGGAAGTGGTGAAGTGCGGGCGTTTTTGAGACTGTTTTATGTAATTTTGACGTTCGGAAAGTGCTGATTCTCAGCCTAGTTTGAATACATGACTTTTGATTTTGTAATTTTGATTGGTTTATATGGCAGTGCACGAGTTAAATGTCGCCGCGATTTACCATGCGTTACCATATTTATACGTTGCAATTTCAGCGACAAAATAATCAAGCGATAAAAAGTCATAGTGTGCGCCCGCTCTTATAAATAGTACAAGATGGACCTCGTCGCTGGCCCCTAAGCATATATTTATTTATTTAAACTCTTCACACTTAAAAAAGTACAAAGGCGGACTTAATGCCTTAGGCATTCTCTACCAGTCAACCATATACCCCTAAGGATTACCTAAACTTGCTTGGAATTTTGAGATCTTACTTGTAAATTACAAGAACTGTTTATATTTGCCTAGCGAAAACAATCGTAAGTAAGTTTAATTTGTTAATGTACCTATCGGAAAGAAAAAATGCATGAAAAATTAAAAGGAAGAAAAACAAAATCATTACCATTTGGTCATACAGTCGCATGTATGTTCACATTTTTCTATCACCTCTTTCGGGTATTTCCAGAAGCCATCTATTAACGTGACGGCTTCTCCGTTATGGATAGCTACGCCATCGTTGATAGCTATATGACCCGTTGGCATTACAGTAACGTCTAAACAAAACAAAATTAATAAAATTGGAAGCCTGTATAGTAGAGTATATATACATAATATGTTTTGGGGTGGAACTAATTCCCCACCTGTGGACCTCACAGACCGGGAGCCAACCACCACCTCTTAAAGCAGTATTATTTTAATGTTACTTCAGTGTGAGAAAGAGATGGAGCTATACAAGACGTCTAGCTCCATCTCTTTCCCACACTCAAGTAAGATTAAAATAATACTGCTTTAAGAGGTGATGGTCTAGGCTCGGGTTGCAACCGAGGTTCCCAGTCGAGACGAATAAATACAGCATTCTTAATAATGAAAGCGGATATACTGCTACGAACTACACAACGGTCGAAATACAAAAACGGTGCCGAGCATGCATCGCAAATCAAGGGCATCAATTTGAACATTTTTTTATAAATAAATGATTCAAATTCAAACAATTTTATTGTGGATCATAGGTTCATAAGATGTTGTGCTAAATACAGGTAAGTCTGCTATGTCCCGCCATTAAGGCATACAAAATTCATGACACAAGTTCGGTAAATATGCAGTTAAAATATAATACATCTAATTGTCATGTCATACATTATAATTAAATTAATGAAATAGTTAAATATTTATGTCAAATTACAAATTATTCATTCAATGGATTCGCTTCAATGTACTGTCATCTAGAAATTCTCTTATAGAGTAATAACATTTACTTATCAATAATTCGTGTAATTTTTTTTTTAAGGTATTTATATCGCTCATAGTTCTGAGAAAAGGTGGAAGATTATTAAAGATACGTGGGCCCATACAAAAAATGCTTTGGTGCAAAAGCTTTGTTTTACTGGCTGCGATGCGCAGCTTGTCTTTGTGTCTGGCCCTAGTGCAAAATTCAAACAAGTTTGGATTTGATTTTATGAACATTGCGGTTTCATATACATATGTAAACACAAGGGAGAGTAAATATTTTTAAATTTGTGAAATGTGGCCTGCATGAATCTACTTTGTGTATATTGCACATCGATCTGATACACCGTTTTTGGGCTCTAAAAGCACGCTCTTTTGCTACAGAGTTGCCCCAGCATATGATGCCATAGCGTATGATTGGAGCAACATATACATGATACGCAGTTAGAAGTGCAGACTGACTGACAGTGTTCCTTAATCTATAAAGAGCATAAGAGCCCTGACTAAGTCTTTTGCAAACTTGCTCAATATGTGACTTCCAATTTACTTTGCTATCAATATAGAGACCCAGAAATTTGGTTACATCGATTTCTTCTATGCTGGTTTGAGAGTAACATATATTTAAATTGGCATCAGGTTGAACTCGCTGCTTAAAATCCATTATTTTTGTTTTTTCTAAGTTTATTTTTAAGTCATTTTCATCAAGCCATTTTATGATTGTAGTTAGGGTGCTATTTAGGTCAAGTTTTAAATCAGATCTGTCATTACCGGTAAACAATATAGTACTATCGTCAGCAAATAAGGTCATATGGTGCATTGTAACTGTCGACATGTCATTTATATAAATTTGAAAAAGTGGTGGGCCTAGAATACTGCCCTGAGGGACACCAGAGAGGATATTTATAACCTTAGACAACGGTTTCTTCAGTTCTGGTAGTTAAAGAGACTCTTTTTAATTCCACCACCTGTTTTCTGTCACTGAGATATGATTCTATTAATCTGTATACGTTACCTCTTACGCCAAATGCATACAATTTATTCAAGAGTATTTTATGACTGACTCGGTCAAATGCTTTTGACATGTCCATGTACAGCGCTATGGCTGGGGACCTAGTGTCCATATTTAGAAGGACTTTGTGTAAAAAGTTATATATAGCTATATTAACCGATTTATTTTTCCTAAAACCATATTGACATGGGGTAAATATGTTATTACTTTCGAAAAATGGGTAGAGGCAATTATATATGGTTTTTTTAAATATTTTAGAGAAAATGGTTATTAAAGCAATTGACCTGTAGTTATTCATGGAAAATTTGTCATCTTTTTTATGTACTGGTTTTACTACTGACAGTTTTAACTTCTCTGAAAAAATACCGTGTTCTATGCCCAGGTTGATAATATTTAACTTAAGGGAGCAGCAATTAAAGTTGCTACATCCTTAACGATCTTTGTAGTAATACCGTCATAACCTGCACTATTTGTATTCCGCAGAGAAGCTATAATTTTAAGAATGTCTGGAGGAATTGTCGGGGGCATGAATATTGATTAAGTGTTAAATGTCAAGTTAGTGGAATACGATCGTGTTGAGCCAGGAAAAAGATTTTTATTAGTATTTTTAACAATGTCAGCATAATAGTCATTAAAGGTATTTGCAATAGTCTTAGGATCAGTAAGTACCTCGTCATTGATTATTAGTTTATCAATGCCCTCCTTAGGATAATTATATTTGGCGTCATTAATTACTTTCCATGTTGCTTTGGATTTATTAACAGCCGTATTAATAAAATAATTGTTCTGGGACATTTTTGTTAGAGAGATGATTTTTTTGTATTTTGTGGCGTAAGCTTTAAACTTCATTTTATTGACGTTGTTTGATGAAGATAGATTATCATATTGAGTGTTTTCTTTATGTATCCTTATAATCCACCATTTATTTTTAACAACTTTACATGTAATTATTTAAGCTACCAGGGGCGTAGCCTTCATACAACCCAGTTCCAATCGGCTTCCCTTCGGAACAACCACCCATCTTAGTGTCTACTATTGCCAAATAATATGGTACATATGAATGTGTAATGTAATAATGTAATTTTTAAATTGTTTGTAGTTTATGGGCTCGTATTTCATTTTCTAGCAATCATCTGCGTCAAAAACGAATTTTATAAGATTCTACAATTATTTCACATGAAAATAAAAATGTTGCCAGTTTTGTTATTTTTAAATAAAATTACTGACGTTTGAAGTTTGAACAACGACGAATTTCGAATAAAATTTAAAAAAAAGTTATTTAACTAAATCCGTGTGGCCTGGGTCTGGGCCTAAACACGTAGCAGACGGCCCCACGGATCCGCCATTATCCGCCATTATCGTGAAACAAAGTAATTTACATGAAACTGAAGACTAATAGGGTTAGTTAGAATAAAACAAGACTAATTAAGATAAGCCGACTCTCAATAAGAATTCTGTACCTAATGTAGAGTCTATGATGAATTTAATTATTTTGCTTTAACTTTCAGTTTTTCAACCATCATCATTACGATCATTATCATCATTTCATTTTTTTAAATAATATACTTAAGCCTTTTTTCAGGACGAAATTTCCTTTAGGGCTCCCACACACTGGGCACGCCACAATTGCGGCGATAAGTCCCCTCTTTGAGGAGTGACTGGAGAGGTGCCATGGCGTCCTCACCCTCCGCCTGACGCAGGTCCTCACCGGATACGGGTGCTTCGGGAGGTACCTGTTCCAGATAAGGCGGGAGGAAACGCCCGGGTGTCACCACTGTGTGGATCGCCCGGAGGACACGGTGGAGCATACGGTGGAGGTCTGCCCGGCCTGGGCGGAGCACCGCCGTGTCCTCGTGGAAGCGATCGACGGCGGCGATCTCTCGCGTCCGGCCCTGGTCCAGGCCATGGTACGGAGCGAGAGTAAATGGGAAGCCATCACCTCCTTCTGTGAGGCAGTAATGCTCGCGAAGGAGGAGGCGGAACGCGTGAGGGAGAGGCAATCTTTGCGCCCTCACGCCCCTAGCCGCCGCAGGAGACGCCCTGGGCGTCGAGAATTGGCAGCCGATTCCCGGTCACCCTAGACGCGGGCTTGCGAACGGCGAGCAATGTTTAGCTCGCCGTTTGGGAAGGACCAGGCCCGAGTCAACGGCGCGTTGTGTTCCACGCGCGCCTCAAAGATATATCAGCACTATTGACGGGGTCCGCTAGGGCCGATGCTAGCTAGAGTTGCGTGATGTTCGAAAGAGTTACCGTGGCCCCAGCACAGGCAACTGAAGGAACACGGGTGGATTTTAGTCAGTAAAAGTCTGACACGCCCTCCCGTTCCACCCAGAGCGGGAGAAGTCATTTGATGATTTCCCATCCAAAAAAAAGGGGCTACGTAATATGTAATTGATACACGATAGGCTGCCTATCGGAGACGTTTGGTACTAAAATGGTATGACAGCATTAGATTCCATTTTACCGTGCCTCGGCACCATCGAGGCGGTCCGGCCGGTGCTCGACCTTTGGCTCGGGAGGAGGCACGGCTTCCTGTCGTTTCGGGTGACGCAGGTGCTCTCGGGGCATGGTTGCTTCGGGAAGTACCTGTGTCGCATAAACAGGGAGCCAGACGCCCGGTGTCACCACTGCGTCGACTGTCGGGAGGACACGGCGCGGCATACACTGGCAGAGTGTGCCGCTTGGGAGGAGCTGCGCCGTGCCCTCATCTCTGGAGTTGGCAGTGACCTGTCGTTGCCGGCGGTCGTGAATTCAATGGTCGGCAGCGAGGAGCCCTGGGACGCGGTGGTTTCCTTCTGCCAGACAGTCATCTCGCAGAAGGAGGCTGCAGAAAGGGAGAGGGAGATCACATCCTCTCACCCGGCCCGCAGCAGGCGCACCGGGTGTCGGTGGAGGGCGGACAACGCCCTCCTCCAGCCCCCCTAAATGGGTCCAGGGGTGACTGACTCGGGGACGTCCGTCGCCCCCATACATCGGACCCGAGGTGGCAGCACGTAGTGTTCCACGCGCGCCCCTCTTAGACATCGCGAGGGAAGTCAAACACCTCACTCCCCCACTCGACACGAGAAGAGGCCCGCCGTAGCGGGCCGGCACCAGCCGGGGGTTGCGGAAGTATCGTAAGTTCCTCGCACGGAGTTTTGCTTTCACCGTTTAGTGAGTAGTGGTGATGAAATCATTGCGAAAAGTGAAGTGCATGCCTGTCTAGGTTCGAACTCACAACTCGCCTCTGCTCTTTTATGCTGCAATTTACATGCATCTATGTAGAATTAAATACAATGAGGGAGTACTTACTAGTCAGCAAGTAACGCGGCTTTCCTCCCGAGAAGCTGACGCCTGCGATCTGGTACTGTATGTTTTCGTAAGGGGCATAGTATCGAGGCCTAGCTTTCATCTTCAACATGCGCAATTTGGTTACGTACGCACACAGCTTTGGGTCGGTATTACCTGAAAAATATATTTTATAAGTAGTTAGGGCCGAGTATTTCAAGGCAATATTCCCAAGTTCGAATTAAAAAACCGGCCAAGTTGCGTGTCGAACCACGCACAATGAAGGGTTCCGTAATTTAACATTGTTGTTGAAAAACATGTTCTCCCATACACATCGATATACGTCACGGTCAATTCAACTGCAAATGTAAGTTCGTAATCGTAAAAAAATGTTTTTTTTTTGTGATAAAACTACAAATTATTAATTTTTGGACTTTTTCCTTTACTTGTGCTGTGAAATCTTGCTTCTTACCAAATTTCGTGACTGTAGGTCAACGGGATTGTACCCTACAGGTTTTAATTTATTTGCGAGTATCAAAATAATTATGTTGCATAAATAACCGTATTTTTTATTGCGTTGACTTAGAAGCTTGATTTTTTTATAACTCCAAGGGACCGTAGATCTACGTATTTGATATTATTTTCAACTTCTCCACGTGTTCCTTAGTAAAATGGTCTTGACAGACTGACAGACAGACAGATGGACAACGAAGTGATCCTATAAGGGTTACGTTTTCCTTTTTAGGTACGGAGCCCTAAAAAGACCCTATAAATAATATATTATTATGTGTGTGTATTCTAAAACATTTTATCAGTTCCTACCTACCTACTTATTAGTAAATAGAGAAATACTAACGCAGAGTACTTGGTGGTTCCCAAAATTTATATTTACAAATTCTCTCTTGTTGTTTCTCTTTTTTATTTCTCTCTTGGCGTTTCTCCAACTATAAATGAGAAGAAATTAGTTAATTAATGAAAAGTGTGCGTATTTTTTGTTACTCAATTTAGGGCTGATTTTTCAATAGTCAGATAACTTTTACCTGAGGAATAAATATGGCGGTTTGACACATTTTCTATACAAAAGCTGTCAAAACGTCAAACATATTCCCCAGATAAAAGTTATCTGACGATTGAAAAATCAGCCCTTATATTAGGATAAAAATGAGTTGGTATAAAATAACCGTTTTTAGGTAAGTATGTACTCACGAATTCGTTACTTTTGCATAATTTCTCATAACTCTGTAAAAAAATAAATTATCGTGAGATTTCCTAACAAATACTTTCATGTTTCTTCTATGTTAGGGTTTGATTAGATACCAGCGGGGCAATTGCGTAACACATTATCAATCGGAATCGGATTCATTTTGACAGGTAAACAACATTCATTGCATTATTTACGTGTTGAACAGACCAATTTTTCGAACTTATGAAGCAATGGATTAGCAATTTGCTTCAAAATGATTCAGATACCGATTGATAGTGTGTTACGCAATTAGGGTGCTGATATGTGTCTTTACAGGTCTTTTTTTGAGAAACCTAACTAAAAACCCAAAAAGGGGTCATTGGGAGTTGGGACCAACATTGAAATCGCAAAAAAAAAAAACAGCTTTTCCATGCATTTTGTCGAGTTACTTAAACTATTTTGTATCACGTCTATTCAAAAAGAGCTAGTTTATTCTTAGTAATCAGATTTGAATCCCGTTAAGCACGCATGGGATATGCTTCAAAGAAGAGCTCTGCCAAATATGGAGCCGTACACACACCAGAAAATCTTTTTCGCCTGTTACAACAGACTTGGGCGGCCATTCCGCACCGTGATTTGGATGAACTCATATTGAGTATGCCGAATCGCTTGCGATTGTGTTATACGCGGTAATGGCGGAAATACAGACTACTAATTGGTTATGTAATAAAATTCTTTAAAAACTTTTATTTTTATCTTTTTATCACATTTTAATGTCAGGATTAACTTAGGTGAAAAATCCAGCATAAGCAAAAATCGCGAAAAGTATTAATGCAAAACCAGAGAGTAGGAACTTCTTCCTCGATCTGCCTGATCTTTATATACGAATACATTTGAATGAGGAAGGCAACTGTCAAAATGGCGCTGTCGTAGCTAGTTCCCAACACAAGCCAATAATACAAGACGTGAGGCGGTTTTATTTTATTTTTGCGAAAATGATGCGTTGTTGTGTTACTAAATACTCCGAAATTGGAGTCCACCATTTCCCGACAGACCCTAAAATTAAAAGATGGTGGCTTAAAGCTATTCGTAGAGATGTTTTATAAATTAAACAGAGTAGAAACATTTTGAAGAAAGTGACTTTGAGGATATATTTATGGTTTTAAATTCTGACACTTTCCATATCATTTACTTGATTTAAAATATTGAAATCACTGAAAATAACGAAATAGCGAAATAAAAGTAAACTCATGACTGAACGAAATGTCAAACTTATTGTAGGCCGTGGGGACCTAGCATGATCACGCCATCTACAATTAGCTTTGCCCTACCTTCCCCATAACAGACATTTTTATTTAATTTTAATAGGGCAATAATAGTTATATAAGATACTAGTGCGGTAAGTTGGTTTCTACAAAAGGAGTAGACGAATGTAAGTCTGAGACGAAGTCGAGGACTTACCATAGTCACGAGTTTCTAAATACCAATTTCCGCACGTGTGTCATACAAAGTTTTTCAACACATTTGCGAGAAAACAGTACAATAGGTTTTGACTGATATCTAAAAACAAACTTTTGTTTTTAGATATCAGTCGGAAAGTCGTAACAATCTTTGACGTTGCTAATATGAAAATGCGCCACGTGCGCGTGGTGAAAATTAGAACTACATCTTTCGTCTCATTTTCTCTTTAGTATTAAATTACGACAAACGTATTGATCAGAAGCGCTTCCAAGGAGGTTCGACCATTCAGCTTATTTATTCTTGCGTTAAGGTATAAATAATTAGGTCCTCACCGGATACGGGTGCTTCGGGAGGTACCTGTTCCAGATAAGGCGGGAGGAAACGTCCGGGTGTCACCACTGTGTGGATCGCCCGGAGGACACGGTGGAACATACGGTGGAGGTCTGCCCGGCTTGGGCGGAGCACCGCCGTGTCCTCGCGGAAGCGATCGGCGGCGGCAATCTCTCGCGTCCAGCCCTGGTCCAGGCCATGGTACGGAGTGAGAGTACATGGGAAGCCATTGCCTCCTTCTGCGAAGCAGTAATGCTCGCGAAGGAGGAGTTGGGACGCGTGAGGGAGGGGCAAACTGCGCCCTCACGCCCCTAGTCGCCGCAGGAGACGCCCTGTGTGTCGGGAATTGGCAGCCGATTCCCGGCCACCGTAGGCGCGGGCTTGCGGACGGCGAGCAATGGGTAGCTCGCCATCCGGTAAGGGCAAGGCCCGAGTCGACGGTGCGTTGTGTTCCACGCGCGCCTCAAAGAGATGTTAGCACCATTGAAGGGGTGCGCTAGGGCCGATGCCAGCCAGGGTTGCGGGATGTTCGAAAGAGTTACCGTGGCCCCGGCACAGGCCACAGAAGGAACATGGGTGGGTTTTAGTCAGTAAAAGTCTGACACGCCCTCCCGCTCCGCCCAGAGCGGGATTAGTCATTTGATGATTTCCCATCCACAAAAAAAGGTATAAATAATTAAATAAATGTACCTATGCATAAGCTGATTTCTTTTTTGCGTTTTCAGGTTTATTATAATTAAAATTTATTCGTAATGCTTAATCAACGTTTAACGTGATATTTGATTCTGTTTATTTTCTGTTTATCCGGCAAATTATGCGTAAAACTTACTTCATTATTCCTTAGTTTCAACTTAAACCCAAGAGGCAAAGGTTTTTTCTCCTTCTTACGTTTATGGGAGGTGTAAAGGGGGACGTAAATCTTTTGTAAGTATTCTCCGTATTTCACGTCCGGTTGAAAGAATTTCTTTTTTTCTACAAACAATTGACTTGTATGTATAACCATTTCGTCAGCAAACAACTTAAGTACTACGGAAGGGGGGGAGAGGGCACATATCATAAAAACACAGGAGAGTACATTAACCCAACTTGTTAGGATCTCCTCTGCCTGACGTTGACAATTGCTAACTTGAAGCAGATTCACCTCACCGCGGAGCAGGCGCGGTCCCAGGGGGGTCACGCAAAATCATTCAAGCTGTCGAGAGCCTGATGAATGATTTACTTGTCTTACTAACTTAAAACTGTACTTGAGCCACGATGACCCCGATGAGAGCATAATATACAAAAACATTAAGAACATATTCTGTAGACAGAAGTGATAAATTAAAACTACGAAATAACAGTGTTTTTTTTATAATTAAAAAAATAACTGTAGTTCAAAAATAAAAATTTCATCATTTGTAAATTTAAAAAAAAACTTTTAACATAAGACGACCTAGTTTCAACAAACAGTTCATAATCAAACAATAGTAAATCAGCCATTAAAATAAACATCGATGTTAATGGTATTTTACGTTACACCAAAAAAAACCAACATACTTATATCGGTCAGTTGTCAAAGCAACCAAAATAAAAAGTCACAGTCACGTTTCAATGTTCACTGAAAATGCATCATTTTAGCTAGCCGTGTAGAACATACAGACTCGCGTTTTCTATTTCGGTGATTTTGACAACTGACTAAATGTCGGTTAGTACATAAGTTAACGAACCTCTAGACCTAATTAAATTTAACGCCTGATTAAGACAGATTACCGCTTGCTGAAACACTCGCTATTCTTAGGGCCCGCTTGCGCGTTTAATCTGGTTAAATGAATAAATGTGGGCGTCCAAGCAAAAAGGGGTGGGGTATTGAGTTAAGACCAGATTCGGTATCTAGAATAGTCAATTGATAATAAGGATTAAAAAAATATTCAAGAATTGGCACATTTTTTTTATCAGACATTTGAAGTTGCAACTCTGAAAAAAAACTTGATTTGAGAAAAAGCATTTTCAGTTTGATTTTTGGTACTTAGTACATTTTATGATGGTTCAAAGTACCTACATTTTCTGGTACTTAGAAACATAATATAATGTCATTTACGTGACGGACGGGCGTTTTGGGGACTGTCTTATGTAATTTTTGACATTCGAAAAGTGCTGATTCTCAGCCTAGAAAAAAAAAATTGTAAATAAGTTTGAATAAAGACTTGATTTTGAGTAGGTACACCCACATTTTGCCAGATATGTTTTAAGTCTGTCATAGAGGGCGACCGGGCCAGCCTACTGCCATCAACCGAGCATAAATCCAGACTCCAGGCCACTTCTGAGAAATTCTTAATGGAAAAACCCAATAACACTACCCGACCTGGGAATCTAACCCAGAACCTCATGCTCAGCAGTGGCTATTGCGACCACTATACCAGCGAGGAGATGTACCTCCCTAAAATATTCTTGGGGACCCATGGTGACCCCCCAAATCTTAAGGGCTGCGACCGTGCCTGCTGTGGACTTTGGCTCTAGCAAGCACCCACAGGGAACGTTCATGATGTAGGTTATTTGGGGTAAAATCTACGGCAACTTGATGGAGGTTACATTGACACTTTTGAAATGTCAATGTAAGTGGCTTAGTAAAAATCCTTCAGATCTATTTCCAGAACAAGTCATGGTACCGTTTGTCTAGACTTAGTTTTAACGAATTCATTGAATAAGTAAATTGTAAGTAGGTACAGATATTTGATACCTAAACTAATCGAAATAATTTTTACTCACGTTTCGGACGTTCAATTGATATAGATTTAGCGTAGTGAGTTACACGGTCTAGTGTTTCTACGCACTCGTCGATATCAATGAACACTAAGCACGACATCAGGATCCTAGAGTCCATGTCGTAGGCTAAAATATTAACATCAATTAATAACATACTTATATTTAGCAAGATAGCATTTAGTACATAACACACAACATCACACCTATATTCCTCGAAGGGATAGGGTGTTTGGTGCACCTTTTACACTTCGCCAGTTATTGTATTTAATTCACACTAGCTGTTGCCCGCGGCTTCGCCCGCATGGATGTCAATATTTCCCTGTTTGAATCGGATTTTGTTCACATATTCATGTTTTTTTCTTTTTGCGCGGAACCCTTTTTCTTTTTCAAAAAACGAAAGTAACCAAAGTTACTCCTCATAACATCAGCTATCTGCCAGTGAAAGTCCCGTCAAAATCCCTCTAGTCGTTTCGGAGATTAGCCGTAACAAACAGACAGACAGAGAGAGGAGAGACAGACCAACAGAGAGACAGACAAAAATTTTCACAATGATTTTTTGTTTTAATTTCCGTATATACTTTCAGCATTTAGTAAAAAGCTGTTATTTTGATATTACAAACAGACACCTTCAATTGTATTTATTTGTATAGATTATGGAAGAGCATATTGCCATAAACTGGGTATAAATTAAGTGCCCAGTCAGCTTCTGAGAAATTCCTAAATGAAAAACCGACCCGACCTGGGGATCGAACCCAAGATCCATGCTCAGCATAATAGCGCTTGCGACCACTCGACCAATGAAGCAGACAAAACCTAGCTCAAGATATGAGCGGCACTTTGCCAATAACGAGCTGTCGACTACACTTAGAATGGATAGCGAATGACCGCTGCAGCCTGCAGTGACCCTAACGTCTGCAAAGAGCCTCCATCTATCAACGTCCTTAGCATTTAATATAAGTACTTGGTTGTAAGTCACTCGGCGATTTCTTATAAACTGCTTCGTAGAGTTTCCAGAAGAAAACGCCGGGGTCCTCAACGCTGGATTCCATCGCCCGCATCAACACACTTTTCGGAATTCTAAGCGTTATTCCGAGATCAGATAAATTCTTGCGCATGCGACGAGGTATATCTTCTAATAAGTCTTGGTGGATATCCTGTTTCACATGTGTTAGGACTTCCCTCTGCTGATTCGAGAGTTCGACGTACCATGTAGGGCCAACTTCCTTCTGGAGCCGTCTTTCCTTTCTTCTAGCTTGAATTATGTAAGAAAATGTTTAATTAGAGAAATTCAAAGCCGAAACGAAAATATGACGTAAAACAAAAGTTTTAAAAAAAATAACAAATAGAAGTACAGTCCGCGAGGCCTAAACTGAGCGTTGCATTTGTTGTCGAAACTGAAGAAATACCCGCGAGTGATTACCAAAAGTAGAGTCAGACAAAAAACTTTTAAAAATAAATTTTATTATGTTTTAGATAGGTACATAACATAAGTGAGAGAGGTATTCTAGTTTAAAAATAAAATAAAACAAAATAAGCAAAAATGGTTAAAATAAAGGCCAGCTATGATATTTATGACTGATGAGTATGTGTACATATGTAAGTGGGACTGAGAAGTCAGAGATCAATAAATAAAATTCAAATATGAAAAATTATAACAAATCTTCTACACCGCACATTGCATCTTCATCATTTTCATTATCACTCTCGTCTTCATTTTCACTCTCGCCTGATGTGTCGTTTGTGTTAATAATGAATCGTTTCGTTAATCATCAAGAACGGCGTCGCGTCGCGACCATGAAACTTTTTCTTCTTTTATTGCGTGGTCACATACATTTTTCCATAGGTACAATCATGGAAACAACACCCATGATGAAAAACTTGAAAATTTTCACAGACGCCATCTTGGATTTTCATTTTGACTTTACTATCGGTTTCAGCACCCGTGAAAACCATGAAAACGACACCCATGATGAAAAACTAGAAAATTTTCACAGCCGCCATCTTGAATTTTCATTTTGACTTTACTATCGGTTTCAGCACCCTCGAAAACCTTGAAAACGACACCCATGAAGGAAAATTTGAAAATTTTCACGGCCGCCATCTTGAATTTTCATTTTGACTTTACTATCGGCTTTAGCACCCTCGAAAACCATGAAAATGACACCCATGAAGGAAAAATTGAAAATGTTCACGGCCGCCATCTTGGATTTTCATTTTGACTTTACTATCGACTTTAACACCCTCGAAAACCTTGAAAACGACACCCATGAAGGAAAATTTTAAAATTTTCACGGTCGCCATCTTGGATTTTCATTTTGACTTTACTATCGGTTTCAGCACCCTCGAAAACCATGAAAACGACACCCATAAAGGAAAATTTGAAAATTTTTGCGGCCGCCATCTTGGATTTTCATTTCGCGGCCGCCATCTTGGATTTTCATTTTGACTTTACTATCGGCTTTAGCACCAGCGAAAACCATGAAAACGACACCCATGATGAAAAACTTGAAAATTTTCACAGCCGCCTTCTTGGATTTTTATTTTGACTTTACTATCGGTTTCAGCACCCTCGAAAACCATGACAACGACACCCATGAAGGAAAATTTGAAAATGTTCACGGCCGCCATCTTGGATTTTCATTTTGACTTTACTATCGGCTTTAACACCCTCGAAAACCTTGAAAACGACACCCATGAAGGAAAATTTGAAAATTTTCACGGCCGCCATCTTGGATTTTCATTTTGACTCTACTGTCGGTTTCAGCACCCTCGAAAACCATGAAAATAACACCACTGATGAAAAACTTGAAAATTTTCGCAGCCGCCATCTTGGATTTTCATTTTGACTTTACTATCGGTTTCAGCACCCTCGATAACCACGAAAACGACACCCATGATGAAAAATTTGAAAATGTTCACGGCCGCCATCTTGGATTTTCATTTTGACCAAATTTACAATTTGAAAGTCGACTCGTGACTATTTCTACCATTTAACTCCTACCGCAAGCCGCGTTATGCAGAATTTCGTTCCTAAATAAGGGTTCCGTTTTTCATTCGAACTTACGAAAGCCAAAAAAAACATACTGACTTATTTACACTATGTCCTACGAATGAATTGTTCGATAAATTAATGGAACAGCCGTGCGCCAGCAAAACGGACATAGGTCCGACCTCGTCAAGGCCCGGCGGGCGACTGAACCGCAGTGCGCAAGGCGCTGTATTATATAATATTTTATTATTAAATGAATTTAACTATTTTGCAAAATGTAACCACAAATTGTTCTTCTATTTATTATGAACTTTTTACAGATATATTTTTTGGAAGTATTGCTTTCATAAGCTTTAAGCAAAATTAGAAAAACATCAAAAAAATCATCGATTAGACTCCTCTTCCGAATGTTTTTTGATCGAGCGAAGTTTTCGATATCATGTTTTGAACCACAAAAAGTCAAAGTACATATAGTCAACTACAATATATATTTTTTTTGGCTTTAAACAATCACTATTTGTTTGCTTATTATTGAATCAAAGTGATGCAATATTAGGTATAGGTCGCCTTAATTAAATCTTTGTTTATTTTGCAGTATCAATTGACAGAGTTGTGGTTAAAGCATCGATGTAGGGTGATCGATATTGCGATACTTGAGCCAGTCAATCATATTTTTTTTACGACTATTTGAGTTGGGTGCGGGATTTTCTAACGGATTGTGGTAAGATGCATTGTCTACCAGCACAAATTTGGACTTGGGCTTTAAATTTGGAATTAATTGCGTTTATAACCATTTCGTGTAGTTTTCTGCATTCTGTTATGGTAATTACCACTTTTTTGATTGGCTTTGAACATCAGCAGTGCATTTGGTATGAAACCGTCCTCTCCGCCGGCATGAACTATTATTAAACGATTTCCTTTAGAAATTGGTTTCTTCAAACCAGAAGTGCTGCCATCTGAATAAGATTTGGAAGATGTGAGTCGTATCTATACAAGGTGTAACATAAATAACGCACAACATCTTAAGGGGTCATTGTACTCATCATTATGAACCACTTTTACTATGGGACCAAACCTGAAATCGCCAAAAAATTGTTCTTTTTCGGAGATTTAAATATGCTTCCGTCTTCCAAAAGACCTTCCAATCCTCTTTTGACAGAGGACAGCGGAATTCCCGTCGCTACCAATTGGGCTGATGTAGTGACACTTGACATGTCTTTATCGTTCATGTCTTTAAAATAACTTTTTAAATTACACAAAATTTCTTTTACTTGACTATTTAAAGGTTTTCGTATTCTTCGTTGATTTGTGTTGGCAGCCATTTCACTAATAAATCGAACACTATAACCAAATATTAAGAATTAAACACGTCACGCTGCTACCAGTACAAGAGGTGAAGTGTGGAAGGTGCGCGGCGGAGTTGCGTCGCGCGAGGGACACACCGCGCCTCAGACCGATTGTATAAACCGGTTTAAACCAAGCAAAGGACGCGTCGCGCTCTAGGCCAATGTCACACCTACACTATCTATGTGCACTCAAACAAATGCAAAGCCCAGCTTAGGCCTCGCGGACTGTACCTATTTTTTATTTTTTTTTTTAAGTACTTTCGTTCGCAAAAGAACAGACGCGAACCCGGGCCTCCGTCCGGGTTATCCGCCCAATGCAGCGGATGGGTTAGGTTCTCTTGGAAATCATCATAGGTGGGTATCACCACAAGTATCACACTCAGCATCCCAAACTGCATCAAATAAAAGGCAAGCGTACCTTCACAAAAGTAATGGTATTTCAGATCCTTAAGAAATCGGAGCCATTTTCCTACTTTCTCGTTGTAAGGTTTGTTGGCGACATTTTTTTGCATTTCCTTTTCTAGATAAACCCATACTGGATCTTTCTTGTCGCCGTAGATGCTCTAGAATTAAACGTTTACAAAAATGTTTGCTTACAAGATTCATAATGAAATGCCAAGTTATAAAACTAATACCTAAGTATATAATTACGAGTATGTACTAGCTTATCTAGTATTACGCCAACATTTTTAAAAAGTAAGACTAGCTTCCTAAACCCTAACAACTGGCTTCACCCGCTTTTTCCAGATGGAGGATTTCCTTATGACAAGGTCCTCCCCAGTTAAGTTCATGGTTCAATTTGAGGGAAATCGAAGTCTAAAGCCTGCTCCTATGTACCTTATTACCTTAGTACTAAGATCGAAGTGGTTTATCGCAAATGTCCGCGAGGGTACATTTGTCCTGTGCGTTCTGTCAGTTCAGTGCTTCTACCGACCCTGGAGCGGGCAGCCGAAATTGCTGGTAGTGGTAACATGATTACTCCTGAATAAACACATATACAGCATACCTTGGATTATCTTGCTGGGTATGCTCTGTATGTGTCTACTATGTTTATCAATATCACAGAACACTTATACTTCAGGCAGGTCAATATGCTATGCTTAGGATAACTCGAAATAGGCAGAAGAAGACGGACGATAAAAACTGAGGCTGAAATGTACCTACCTTAGTCTGGAGAATTTTAGGAACTGTTGGCAATACAAACTTGCCCATCGTGAATAACTAATAATTTGTAATGATTAAATTCTAAAATATAAACTAATACATAAAACAAAAATTTAAAATTATGCTTAAAAATTTTGGTTCACATGAAAAAATAATAATCTTGAACTGGTTAGGTTTTCTTGTGTCTAAAGCATAGTCTGAAGTACTCAACTTTTTTATGTCTCCAGAATTTGGCCAGGATTATTTTAGTGTATTAATCTATTTGAGGTCTTAATGGATACTCGATGGAGATTTTATACACCTTGCTCCACCCTAAACTAAATCAGACGACATCAGGGTTTGTACGAGTTCCGGCATTGTACTTTGGCGTCGTACTACATACGTGCTGCCACGTAAGTCACGTAACGTACCATGGGAGAAACGAACATCTATACACCGTAAGGACTATTCTTGCTTGCAGCGCTCGGCCGCTATAGTAACGCTTGCTAACAGATGTGGTCATGGTGTGCAAGGGATTTTGTTTTCAAATTACTACGGGGCATACGGCTCAGCCACTTAGCATGTGCATCGCATCGGGCGACGTCCTACGGGCTACGGCGTAACCGCGTATGGCGTATGTCGCGTAGCATGTGCTTCGCATCAAGTGACGTACTGCGAGCTACGGCGTAGCATGGCGTATGGCGCGTAGCATGTGCAACAGGTTATTTGACTGGATTTTTTTTATTTGAGTCTTCGAAACAAAGAAAAAATAAAGCCACATTATTTTTTTTTTAATCTATACATCTCTATCTATATCTATACATATAAATAAAATTGAAGTGTCTGTTTGATAGGCCAAAATAACAACTTTTTACTAAATGCATATCGATACTAATATTATTATATTAATATTATAAAGCTGAAGAGTTTGTTTGTTTGTTCGTTTGGTTGAACGCGCTAATTTCAGAAACTACTGGTACGAATTGAAAAAATATTTTAGTTTTGTATAGCCCATTTATCGAGAAAGGCTATATGGTATATAAGATCACGCTACAACTAATAGGAGCGGAGCATCAATGAAAAATGTTGCAAAAACGGGGAAAATTTATTCCTTTTGAGAGCTTCCGTTGCATGCGCTGCGTAAACGGTTAAAGTTACGCAAAAATTATGTATGACGGAATTGTTCCTCTTAAGAAGTTTAAAAAAAGTCCGCGATAGCATATGTCTATCTTTTAAGGTTGGCTCACTATAACTTTTTAATGGTAATCAAATTTGTTAAAAAATAATGCGTTATATGCGAAGGTGTTTTCATAAACATGGTATTAATCCTTATCCAAATAAATAGTTTCATAATCAAGGTTGATTATGTACACGTAAATTCGTTACCTACACATTTTATTTTTTATTGACTGTTTGAACGCGCTAATCTCTGTCACTACCAGTAGGATTGAAAAAAAAATTGAATTGCATTTTATAGCCCAATTCTTGAGGAAGGCTATAGGGTTATGTAAAATTACACTAGGACCCTTAGAAGCCGAGCGAAAAGTAAAAAAGTAAGAACGAGCGCTAAGCGAAAACAAAGTAACAGCGCGGGTAGGCGATGCGATGCGACGGGGTGGGTCGGGGGAACAAGAAATTTCACGCGGACGAAGTCGCGGGCGGAAGCTAGTGATAGTATATACAGTACTTAGAACAAAATAGCAATTTTTAACATTTTTGTCTGTCTATCTGTTTGTTCCGGCTAATCTCCGAAACGGCTGGAACGATTTTTTATTTTAGAAAAATAATTAGGGTTCCGCGCAAAAAATTAAAACCAAAATTAAAAATAAAATTGTGAACAAAAAGTGGGATTTGAAAAATTATTTTTGCATTTGGTTTTGCTTTTTGCATTCTCGAGGATAGTTATAGGCTATTTAATATCAAGAAAAAAGAAAGAACACTAAGCGAAAACGAAGTAGTAGCCGGGCGGGCAGTGCAACGCGGCGGCAGCGGGTCGGGGGGTGAGGGAGTTTTAATACAATAAAATGTGGCTGTTATTTTAGTATATTGTGTATCTTACGACTTCCACGCGAATGAAGTCGCGGGGCACAGCTAGTATCTCATAAAATGGCGAAGTTGTATGGTTTTTAAAGTTTTGCTAGGCAGATACAGCACAGCTGCGAGCTGACGACACAACACAGGAACGCCATAGTAACGTTGAGCTCCTTAAGTTCTTAACAAACAAATGCGTGCACTGACTGGACATTTCCACTCAATCTATGTGGTTATTTCCTCAAAAGACCATTTCAGAAACCAATCTACATGGTATCCACATTCACACCAAGATTATGTCTGAAATTTTTAATATTTTTAATTGACAGATTCAGTTATTTTATGCAACAGAATTGGGCAAATAAAAAAGTATGTACGAGTACCCTGTTGTTTACATAATCAAAATATTACTACATAATATTTAGTTGTAGCTAGTCCATGGTATCTACCCGCCAAGACAAAAATACTAATATACAATAATAGGTACTTTCCTACCTATACTTATCAAAGCTAAACCTGACCTTGTAAACAGAACTACCCACGTAACTATACTCTAATAATAATAATTAATATTCTAACAATAATAATTATTACCCTATAATAATAATTTGATATTTCTCGGGACCCTAGGGTCCCGGACCTTTGGAAGGCAAATGAGGGGCCGAAGCCAACTATTTTAGAGGCCTGCAATGGAATTGAGGCACCAACTGACGATTATCCCTGTACGTATTATGCAAGTGCACCCAAGGATAACCCCCGGTTGGTGTAGGCCTAGTGCAGGATATGGAGACAAAAAAAAATTGGGCTATGAGTTTGGATGGCTAAAGTGGACTGGTTATCTAAAACGATGGAAGGACTCTGGCCCCTGCCTGACCAATGTTTTATAAATATAATACTCGGATAAAAAGGCAGGGGGTGACTTGCACACTCAACAATGGGCCCCCGGAAACGGTCGCTAGCACATAGTGTCGTAGCGACAAGGGGGCAACATGTCCTGAGGTGCTTAAGAGGAGTGGAGAGGTATTCCACGGCTATCAGGACAATCCCGGAAGTACGGTCAAGATCCCTACCAGCATCTTACTGGAATACTTCCTTCCTCCGATCACGTTTGCTCTTGCGAATCTCTACTCAAGCCAGCCAATAAAGGCAAGAATGAGGTGGGAGGTCAGTTCTCGTCAGTGTTCACTCCAGCCGGCCAATAAAGGCAAGCCAGAGATGAGGAACATGACTTCTCCCGGGAGATAGGGTACGTGGGGTCGCTACTGCCCAGCAGCTCGCCACATGCTGCCCTGCGGGTTCCTGTGTCTCTCTTGGTCTGGCTCCTCACACTAGACCTGTTCCGGCAAAGTAAACTCTACCGGTACAGACCAACAGTTCGGAGCGCGCAAGCCCCACCACGACGTCAACATAGAGATACGGCGATGGGGTAATTTAATAATTAGTATTATTCTATTTTAATTACGGGTGACAAATGTAATCATTTGTTATGTAGGTCCCAAACTAATTACTAATTTGTTTGTAGGCGTGCATTTCTTTACCTTCCAATGTCATTTGAAAGTGTGAAAAACGTGAGGTTTCGGATCCTTGTATATTAATTAAGCAGCCGAATGCGATGCAATATGCTTTTGTCTTTATTTTATTTTAGTTCATATCTTACCTGTTGAATCGGGTGACACCTTGAGGCGTCAGCAGAATTTCGCAAGTTAAGCGACGAACGGACGACGCGACGCGGCGCGTGATTGAGTATCGAACTAATGTGAGGCGGCGGCATGCGGCAGCACCACTGAATTGACCCGGCAAGACGTGCCCGCAGTGTACTTGCAGCTTCATACCTAAAATGAGGAGTGCCCCCGGCCTGCCAATGGGGATAAAAACTGCCACTTGCTCACTTCAGATGGCGCTACTATCCATCGTCTAAGAATTTGACAGCTAGCTGTCACTATCCATACTTTTTTTGTAAAGAAGCGACTTCTTTTACGCATAATTAATGGCGAAGGCAACTGTCAAAATGGCGCTGTCGTAGCTAGTTCCCAACACAAGCCAATAATACAAGGCGTGAGGTGGTTTTATTTTATTTTTGCGAAAATGATGCGTTGTTGTGCTACTAAATACTCCAAAATTGGATCATTTCCCGAGAGACCCTAAAATTAAAAGATGGTAGCTTAAACCTATTCGAAGAGATGTTTTATAAATTAAACAGAGTAGAAACATTTTGAAGAAAGTGACTTTTAGGATATATTTATGGTTTTAAATTCTGACACTTTCCATATCAAATACTTGATTTAAAATATTGAAATCACCGAGAATAACGAAATAGCGAAATAAAAGCAAACTAATGAATGAACGAAACGTCAAATTTATTGTAGGCCGCGGGAACCTAGCTATGATCACGCCATCTACAATTAGCTTTGCCCGACCTTCTCCATTAATATGCCCGGTGGCGTAGGTAACTGTTGACTGCAAAAATACGGGGACCCACGTATTTGCTAAAGATTTTAAAAGACAAAAACTGTGGGAGACAGTTCTCCGAAAAGAAATTGTAAACCTGCGATATCGTCGAGACTATGTGCAGTCCTTTTTAAACCTGAAGACTTTTATGGGAGAAATTCGGATACAGGTGATGCTCCTAAGATAACTACAACTCGGGTGACATAACAACACGCCTTGTTTCCCCGAAGGGTTACACAGAGGTTTACCAATAGTACACCCACATTTAGCCAGTTATGTTTAAGCCCCATGTACCTAATAGGGGGCGAGCCTGTTACCATCAACCGGGCATAAATCCAGACTCCGAGCTGCTACTAAGAAATTCCAGATAGATAAACCTAATAAGTAACACTTTCCCGGCCTGGGAATCAAACCCAGGACCTCATGTTCAGCAGTAGCGCTTGCGACCACTAGACCAACGAGACAGTCCATGTATATTACATGTATATTAATAAATCGAATACATAAATCGGTATTAAGTAGTAACTTGTATTTTAATAATATTTTGCAATTCAAATCTTTATACATACAGGTTGTAAGGGACAGCCCTCCGCAAACTAACAGGGTGCATTCAGCTCCTTATTTTGCATCATATTCCACCGGAAATATTCTCAGGAAAATTTTCATTTTTTTATCGTATTTTCAGTTACTATTCCTTTATTTCAATGTAAATTTACATTATCTGTAGGCATACAGGGTGCATTCAGCTCCTTATTTTGAATCATATTCTACCGGAAATATTCTCAGGAAATTTTTAATTTTTTTATCGTATTTTCAGTTACTATTCCTTTATTTCAATGTACATTTACATTATCTGTACGCAGCACTTTATTTATGTAAATAAAACGGCTAAAATAAAAAAATCAGCAATGGATGTTGAAATACTCGGCGCCCGAAGGCTCGCTGCGCTGCCGCCGTTCGCTACGCGCGTTTTACCACGGTAATGATATATTGCGTGTGAGGTAATAAAACAAATCAGGTTTATTGGATTCCCATAACGTTCCTGAAAAAATGTCATGTACCGGTCATCTTAGTATGATATACTGAATTCACCCCATCAGTCTGCGGAGGGCTGTCCCTTACACGATCCATTATCAAGGAAAAATTTATAGTAATCATAGAAATATATGTTACTGAATCAAGAATTGACTAATTTCTTTCTCGCGTTCAAATAAAGTCAATACCTTAAGTATAAGGCATAGAACTATTATTACTAGCGTAGTATAAGGACCCATTCTTTACATCGTTTTTGGTAAAAAAAAAACGCAATAGTTTTAAGAAAAACGCCCAAACGTAACAATAATAATAGAAACAACAAAAATACAATAAAAAATAACAGCAAGAGATAAACTCGAAAATTCTAAAGAGCAAAGTCAATTGCAACGATAACAGTGATAGTCCAATCAACGAGGATATTGTTGTATGGAGACTTCCGAAAAATTCCCCCGCCTCTGTGATGAAGTTAGGTGATATAGATATGTATGGATGCCAGAACATCAAGCTACCCGAAACTGTCAAATTTTCCCAATCAACCTTGAACCTAATGCTTTAGCAATAAAGTCGAAATCTATTAAAGAAATTTGACAGATTGCTGTGCAGATTGTTGTGTAGCTTGATGTGCTGGCGTCTGTACAATAAGGCAACAAATGTTACGAGGAGGTAGATATTTTTACTTCAACATGAAAATCGCTTACAACTCTCTGTGAATATTTCCTCAGACTGAAATACTTTCTGTATACGTACGTATGTACTACTTAGAATCAGTATGTAAAGGAATCCAAGATTTTTCGATTTCAGAGATACCCCAAAATCAACTTTTAACATTTTGTACTATAACATCTACAGAAAAATTGCTCTGCAAATTTTTATTTTTTAATATGTTTTTATATTTTTAAATACATAGCTTTGTTTAGTTATCCAAAAGATTTTCCTTATTAAACATATTTTTTTTTATTTTTGCTTAACACGTAATGTGAAAAATTGCTCCGTCCATTTCAATCTTTATTAATCATATGATTTTATATTATAACAGATTTATTAATTATCCAACAAATTTTCGAACTTTCATATATTTTTTAGGATATGTCCGCTGATTTATGCTAGAGCATAAGGGTATATTTATCTATTTATTTAAATCTACAACTATAAAAGTACTCAATACGACAGTGCGGTCATTCACAAATATATACTAACTTATTTAGGTACAATTTAAATATATTACAACTTGTAACACGATAGGAACTATAACACAATACAACACAATAACATTCTAAGTACCTACATTAATTTATAATTATTAATTTATAACATAAAATAAATAACAGTGTCCTTGCGAATTCACTCAAATGACACGTGAATACATCAATTTTGCCATGAAGTACGTTGATGATACGTACCCCCTGGGTCACAGGTGTTTTGGTGAGTATGTTGGTCCTGGCTGCCGGCACGGCCTGCAGTGGCGGGCGCCGCCTCCCCACATAGCGGTCTGGTACGCAAAAACTCAAGCGCTGCAGCACTCCTGGATTATGCTCGATGCCACGAAGTAATTTGACCAGATACGAGACAAGTGTAAACTCCCGTCGTACCCTCAATTCATTGTACCCGATCATATCCAGCACAAATAGGGTGCATCAACGGGTAAAACAGATATACCCCATAAAGCTTCCTGTACAAGTGGCGTATAAACTTTTTCTGAACGTGCTCCAACATTACAGAGTATATGTATGTCCTCATGTGGAGCCCATATGACAGCACTATGTTCCAGATGACTCCTGACTAGTGCGTCATACAGGACCCTGACTGTTGCAATATTGGTGAAGTCTCGTATCTGTCGTCTCAGTACGAATCCTAAGTTTCTGAATGCCCTTTTGCAGATCTTAGTTATATGATCGCGAAACGACAATTCAGGAGATAACAGAAAGCCCTAAATCACGTACTTGTATGACTCGTTGCATAGGCACTGCGTCCACCACGTCGACCTTCACTAAGCTGCTCGGAGCTGCTTTGGCACGCACTTTTGGAGTAGTGTAGGCGAGTTTGCTGTCCACCGTTTTTACAAATATATTTTTTTTATCTTAATATGCACAACGTACAACTGGGTTTAGAAATTCACTTTATATTTAAAAGGAATATTTAATAATATGCATTTAAAATAAACGTTTGATACTTCCTTAACGGACTAAGGATTAAGTATAATAAATTAATAATGTTTAGAAAGACTAAGGAGACTAAGGAGACACCGAGTTAAGAAAAAAAAAAGCTTCGTTCAAAGGGGTCTGAATCCAAACAATATACAGGGTGGAATTTTTTAACCTCAGCTAGAGGGAAAGTACTCTAAATACTGGAGATAGCAAATTTTACTCAAAAGAAACATCTTTATTTTTAAAAAGAAACAAATCTTTCAAAAATTCCCCCGTCTCTGAAAGGCATCACATGCCAAATTTCAGAGACGGGGGAATTTTTCGGGTTACTCAAGCCCCGTTGATCGGACTAATAAGAAGTTAGTCAAGAGCAACATCTTACAATTCATATTGAAGATTTTGTGAAGAAATATTGTAATGGCAGATTTAGACATTTATGTAAATTTCCTTGAGGACGCACGTGTTACGGAAACCATTTTATATCGCCGACGAAGTGGAGCTCTTCAGAAAATGAAAATAGCCTAGGTAATAGGTACCAACAAACTCTAGGTCCGGCATTTCAAAAGCCATTTTTATTATTGATAACTGGCCTCAACGTTTCAAGGACTGTATTGCAGCCAATGGAGACCACTTCGAATAAGTTTTTTTTATATTTGAAATTGTTTTATATTTATGTATTAAACTAACACATTGTAAAAGTAATAAATGTTATTTGCAATATAATTTTTTTTCCTTTGTTTCAGTATTTATGGCAAGACAAAGTAAACGCGCATTTTTACTATTGTAATCTTGTTTGTAGTTTGCTAGATAATGGCATTCCAATGGTAAATGGCGCGCAATTTTTTTGCGAACTGCGCGGGCGCGGGGGCGATCATTTGACAGGATGGTTGCTGTGTTCTCCGGATGCTTGACCGGATAAGAAACGGGCAAGTACAGCTCATAAAATACCGGTTTCAAAAGAACAGCCCCAACTACCTAGCCCGTTAACATCGTGTGAACAATTAGCGTTACTACTGGGTACACCGATATCAGGTGAAGTCGTGCATACAACTGCTTATACAATACTTAGAATTAGAAATCCGCCTTCTGCTGCAATTGCCCAGACTTGCGTGTTGTAACTTGGAACGTCCGCGGGGCCTCAATACCGGACAAAAAAAAAAAATTGACGCTGAACTTTGCCCTAGGAGCATCCGAATAGCCTGTCTACAGGAAACAGGTATGAACGTAGGAATGTACAACTCAAAGCATTACGAATGGCACCTATCTGCAACTGCAGGTAAAGCACACCGGGGACTTTTAATCAGAAAGGATGCCCAAATTGAAACAAACAACAAGAAAAAGGATCCCGATGCGATGTCAATTACTCAGAGTCGGTATGGGAAGTGACAATCCTGTCCCTCTTTATATAATCAACTCTCACATCAACAGTTGTACCGATCAAGCAGCCAGATCTTTCACAGGGGTATTAAACTTGATTAGACAAAAACCAAGGAAATGTACGCTAGTTATCCTAGGTGACTTTAACGCCCATATTGGTCGACAAGATACGTAAAATTTCCAACGCAAAGGGCTTATTCACCAAAATCTCCACCATGAATATTCCAATTACAATGGGGTACTTAATGTTATAGGATATAGCCAACAGGGAAAACTTCAAATAGAAAGGACAAAAGCGAGATCATCATGCAGGATAACATGGTCAAAGGTCATTCAGAAATCCCCATTGGATCACATTATTACGCCGCATACAACAAAAAACTCTTTCACTTCATCAAAGTTGAATGGGCCGTTAGCGGCACCTCCTATCATAAAATCATAAAATTTTTATGTAATCTGGGGGCACATAAAAATAAGTCAAATTGTAATCAAAAACAAAAGCGGCAAATATAAGGCATAAAGTCAATTGCAAGGTGCGAAGGAGACAACAATCGAGGCTTAATATTTCAACCATAAACATTGTTATTATGCCGCTCTCAATAGCAAGCCCACCAAAACAAAATACCCAGATTGCATAACCAAAAAACTAGGAAATATTGGAATCAATTCAACGGATATAAACATCGAAATACCATGAAGCACAATAACTGGACTATTAAAAGCAGCTGCCCAGCAAACCCTGATTTTTCAGCCGATTCACTCCAGGGATCACCGAATGGCTCTTGCTGGCCTCAAAAAGGCTAAATTCTTACAAAGAACGCAGCCATTTAACCATAATAGACATAATCCCGTGAAAGAATGTCAAGTAACACTTCAGAAAGTTAAATAGGTACCAAGAAGAACAAAAAGCATGCAGGGCCTTCTTCAACGGACTAGGAAAAAAACATCCTTCTAAACGCATGCAGGTATTGTACTTATTCTACAGGAATAACGAACAACAAACAAAACGAAAACGCCGTAAAAGAAACGTATATATACCGATGTCCAAATGGGAGATAATCCTAAAAAATTCCGAGGGCCCACCCATAGTACCAACAGTTAACATAACAAAGCCGATAATCGACGTGCAAAATGTAGGACCCACTGTAGATGACATAATGGGAATCATTAACAACATGAGAAATGGGACAGCTCCAGGAACAAACCAAGTGGTAATCGAGCTTTACAAAGCGATTCCCCAAATATTACAGGAACCTGTCACCAAACATATAAACAAAGCCTGTACTCAGAACGAAGCACCCGACACATGGTTAGAGATAGTGCAGGTACTAATTCCCAAAAATAATAACCCTAAAGATACGAACGACTATCGCCGCATATCGATTTGCAATACAGGATTTAGAATTTACGCTTCTTACTTATTAAAAAAAAATAGACGAAATAAATAATAAAGCAGGAAAAGCACAATTAAAAAACGGTGTCAACCAGCCACTAGAAACGCGAAGTCACTACTACCATTTATAATAAACTCAAAGATGGACTGGAAATTAGCCAGACTTATGTACCGAATGGTGATTGTGCCTTGTATGATACACGCGTTGAAAGTATCGGCATTCACTAAAGCTAACCGGTCAAGACTGAGAAAATATGAGTGAGTTATCATGAGAGACTTGTTTAACCCAATTAACCACCCAATTATTGATTGAGACTTGATTGACGCTAGAAATAAACCAACACAAAAGAAAATGCATGAAATCTTACGACGGAAAAACCGGAACTAAAAGCATCAAGAACCACAGGATGTGCTATCTCGTACATGTTCACAGGCACCGCGAACCGCACAGCAATGCAGTATAAGGCCAAATCCAAAAAACGGCCGACCTATTTACACATGGAATTACAACCTAAATCAGGACATGACTTACTTCAATAAGGACATCAATTTTTGGATGGACATAGCTGATGAACGAGATAAAATTAAGAAGGCTGCTAGCGAGATCTACAAGAAACCTGAAACGGATAGCAGCGAGACCTCAGACGAAGACTTTGGAAACAGCAACACGCAATACAGCATAGCAGTAACCCCGCCAAAAGACTCACCGGCGAAGCCGGACTTGAAACAACTTGGCGGCTACGTCGTTAAAAGATGCCCATCCATAGATAAATATTACCCGTCTCTCCAATATTCCAATGTTTACTCTAGGGTGCATACTCGGTAGACTCTAATAATCCTTCCATATCCTAAGGGCACGTCTTCCCTACCATTCCCGCGCCCCCCGGTCTACTCCTTGATATGCAATGGCCTATGTAGCCCCATGAAATATGAGGATACAGGGGCTAGTGTGAATCTTTGGGATCATTCGAGTAATCGAGTCTGGTTAAACCACGCTGGGTCGGTGCATTTCGTTCATTCATTCATTCAAGATGGATGTACGAACTTTATAGACCGTCGGTAGACACGTAATTGGTCTATAGTTTTTGGGTTCCACACCACAGTAGGTACTACCTGATTTATGGAGTAGGTGGGTTATTCCTGTCGTTAGGAACTGGGGCAGCGACTCTGACTCTAAGGCTGACTGGTACTGGGATGCTAAGCGAGCGTGCGACCTTTGGAACCACTTTATCTAAAAGTCGTGCAGCCCGTCCGGCCCTGGAGATTTCCAGTTAGGTAACAGGCGGACTGCACGAGCTACGTCTTGGGGGCTGATGGTCAGTTCCACCATTTGTGGTATGTGTTCGCACGCTCGCTCGATCTCCCTAGTCCAATCACCTTCGGTGTGATCGACAGGCACCGACCAGATGCTTCGCCAGAATGAAGACATGGCGTCAACCACACTTTGGTCCGGTCGCTCCCAAGTCCTATAAACCCACCTTTCATCGCTCTGGAATGTGCGATTCTGAGTGTACCGCTCCACTCTCCGCCTGTACCGACGGATACGGTTTGCCCATGCATAGATCTTCTGCTTCAGGAAGTCGATACGCTCTGTGACACGGGTCAAATAATCTGGAGGACTAATTTCAGTCCCCGAGAACGCCCGCCTCACTAAGCGCATCACTCTAGGGCGAGTATTGCCCTCCCTGAAGCAGATTAGCTTGCCGTGAGCTTGCCGATGAGTGCTCTAGCCTCACCGATACCGACGTTCAATCCTGCACTGCCAAGCTGGTACTGGTACTGGTTTTGGTCGTGGTGCTCGGTCACTGTTGGGAAATTTAATATTAGCCACACGACATGTCGCTACAGCTGCACAGTGCATTATTTATTATTAACACATTCAATCAAATCAATATAAGTTTACCATGTCAATATGAAGTTCAGTAAATAATTTGAAACAGGCTATACAATACATAATGTCAAGTTTAATAAAATGGGATTATAAATCCATCCATGGGGCGTGTTATTGCTGGCTCTATTAAATTTAGTAACTCGTCAAATGTGAGCATCTACATTCTAAAATAGCTAACTAAAAAAAATATCAGGAATTCAGGATATTGTCTTAAATCATCATAGCGCGTCAATATCGATTACTGCTGTGCACCCAAAATTTTTTCTGCTTTTTGTCGTCTCCTGGCCATGGCCACATAAATAGCTACCGATAATGATTATACGGAGTCCATGGTACACACAGCTCCATTAAGTGCTTACCCCACCAAAAGACATGTGCCTTCAAATCCGTGTTAGGCCCAAGTTGGTTTTTGTATATTGCAAAAACATTTTATTATAATGAATGTATTGTTTTAATGAATAAATAAGTTTTTTAGTATTTATTTTTTTAAATTCTGTTTTTAATATTGTTTTTTTCAATAAAAAGTTAATACTTTTATTATTGCGTATAACGACAAGCAATAATAAGGTTAACATTTACGAAAAGTTAATCAATGTCTCAATAGACCGGAGGTTACAAAGACCGATTGCCGCGCATGAGGTCGGAAGATCAAATCCAAGGCACGAAGCGTGCTTTTTGTGCATAATATAATGCATTAACATGCATTATATTATTTTTAATATAAAGTATTTTTCTATCTTGTTTTTGTAATATTTATAAAGAATTTAAAAGTCAAGAAAAATAAAATACTTTAATAAACGTTTATAATATTTATTATTGCTATTATTTAACAAAACTGATCTTATTTTACTACAAATATTTATATTTTACAATTTGATTTGATAATTTACATTTATTTTTTATATTTTGCTAGCTGACACAAAGTGGTCCCTAGACAAGTGACATCTTACGCAAACGATAAAATAGGAAGCGCTAGAAATATTTTAGATTGACATAAGCTAACGATCACGTAATCTATCATGTCGTCTCTGCATACAAATTTGACAGTCTGACAAGCGACATCGAAAGAGACAAGTTTTGAAGCGTTTGCAACTTGTCTAGGATTATAATCATGAGCGTAATAAGTGAATAAACATGTTATCAATAGATAATCAATTAACATCTCATACGAACTCGTATGACTATTATCATGCCTGTTCAAGTTCGTAGTTGTCACTACTTTTCGTAAAAATATTTGTTCTATCAACCGTGGTTTACTGGCACACATGATATCTACTTAGAATATTTCGCTATACCAAGTAAAATAGTGGGATCAAATGAGTTTTAATGTCTGCATTGTTTATTTTCTTTTCATACTTAATTAACATAACCACATAAAACTGTGAGATTACTATCTATATTTAGTTAACAAAATGTTTTAACTACAAATACAATTTTACTGTTCTATTACTTATAATAATATTTAACTGGGATTGCGAAGTGTGAAGTTATGAAAAATATAATTAGTAGCGAAGAGGATGACCTTCGCTATCTATTATTTGTTGGAGTCTGCTTCTCATTTGAGTAACCATCGTCCAACCTGAATTACTACCTCGCATCAACTCCCAACTCCTCAAAACTTCATTGTGCAAGTTAATCTTGGACTTCACTTCGCTTGAATCCCAGTTTAAAACCATTTGACCCCACATATTTTCTATTGGATTTAAATCCGGACTTTTCGATGGCCAGGAGATGACAGTTATGTCAGTCTGTGTAGTGAGCCATTCCATCACTATACGCGAACGATGGATCGAACAGTTGTCTTGAACAAAATAGATCTGTCCTTCTGGGTAAGCAACTCGCACTGTTGGCACCATAAAATCTTGCAAAATTTGCAGATAGGTCTGGCCGTTCATGCGCCCACTTGCTTTTACTAATTCTCCCGGTCCCATGGACGACATCCACCCCCAATACCCTGAAAATAACAACAAAGGTTTAATTTTGTTTTTAGACATTTGTCTCCAAACAATTGTCATGACGTTCAAAATCGAATAAAATATCATAATACAGAATATCAAAATAACAGAATAACAGAATATCATAATAATAACTTAACAATAAGTATATAACATGGCTCATGAGGGTGCTGGAGTTGTACAAGATTGATGCAACTCTACGCACCTTCCTTGAGTCGTGTATGGGGCAATGGAGGACGGTTCTCCGTTATCCAGGATGTCGACATATCCAGAGGAATAGCGAACCAATAAGGATCGAGCGAGGTATTTTTCAGGGTGATAGTTTGAGTCCACTTTGGTTCTGCCTAGCCTTGAATCCTCTAAGTACACTGCTGGAGAATTCAGGTCTAGGTTACCGATTGAAGAGAGGTGGTCAGGTCATATCCCACCTCCTTTACATGGATGACTTGAAACTTTTTGCCCCCAACAATTTGCAACTGCTGGAGCTACTGAAGGTAACCGAAACTTTCAGTAGCGCCATCAGGATGGAATTTGGTGTGGACAAATGTGCGGTCATGCATGTAAAGCGAGGCAGGATTATGGAATCCGTGGGAACGCAACTCTCGGATTCCATAAACCTTAGAGCCCTCTCCGCAACCGAAACCTATAAGTATTTGGGTATGTCGGAAGCGTTGGGCATTAATGCTGCTGACATGAAGCAATCGTTGAAGGAGCGCTTCTTTGGCCGCCTGAATAAAGTATTAAACAGTCTTTTATCAGGCGGAAATAAGACGCGAGCCTTCAACGATTGGGTCATGCCGGTTTTGATGTACTCTTTCGGCATACTCAAATGGACTCAGACGGAACTAGACGCCCTGGATAGGAGGGTCCGTACACTGCTGACCGCAAACCGGATGCATCACCCACGGTCATCGGTGATGAGACTGTATATCCCGCGGAAGTGCGGAGGTCGAGGTTTTTTAAATGCTAAGACCCTGCACAATCGTGAAGTATGCAGTCTCAGGGAATACTTCCTAGAAGCCGACGTGGGGATGCACCGAGATGTGGTCTCAGTGGACAAGGGCCTCACCCCGCTCTCCTTGGCTAACGAGAACTGGCGCCAACCTATAGTATTAGATACTAATGACCGCAGGGAGGTATGGCAGAGTAAAGAGCTTCACGGGCGCTTTTACCGGGTCCTACATGGGCCCGATGTAGACCTCTTAGCGTCCGTATCCTGGTTGCGATTCGGAGACCTCTTTGGGGAAACCGAAGGTTTTGTCTTTGCGATTATGGACGAAGTTATGATGACGAACAACTACCGGAAATATATTGTGAAGGACGGCACGGTTGACATCTGTCGGGCATGCCACCGTCCCGGGGAATCAATCCGACACATTATTTCTGGCTGTTCTCATCTGGCTAACGGAGACTACTTGCATAGGCATAACCTTGTAGCCAGGATTATCCACCAGCAACTTGCTCTGAAATACAGCCTTGCGGAATCGGAAGTACCGTACTATAGGTATGTGCCCGACCCAGTTCTCGAAAATGACAATATTACGTTGTATTGGGATCGATCTATCATCACTGACAGGACTATTGTTGCCAATAAGCCAGACATAGTGGTGATAGATCGAATAGAGCGTCGCACAATGATTATTGATATAGCGGTTCCGCATGACGAGAACCTCGTGAAAGCTGAAAAAGATAAGCAGATTAAGTATCTTGACCTGGCTCGCGAGGTTGTCGACATGTGGGATGTGGATACAGCAGTCATTGTGCCGATAGTCGTATCAGCCAATGGCTTAATTGCCAAGAGTCTCGACCAACATCTGAGGAGGCTCTCGTTAGGCAGCTGGATCAAGGGCTTGATCCAGAAAGCGGTACTTCTCGATACGGCACGTATCGTCAGGAGGTTCCTCTCTCAGGAGCCCTGACCACCGGTAGCTTGGATCCTATTCCCGATATCGGTGGGCTACTATTTTTTATATTTTTAAATGTTTTTTTTTATGTTTTTATAAAAATATTTAAAAATGTAAGATATATGTATAAAAATGGAATAAAGGAAATAATAAAGTATATAAAACTACTGAATTATATAAAGTATATAATTTATAATAATGTATTAATATACTTACCTACTGTATTAAAATTATAATAAATAAATAGTTATAAAGGCAGTGATGCGTTATATTTGTTGAATACAATATTAGGTAATTAAATGGGGTGGATTATACAATTAATTTACTTATTGAAAGGTAACTTACCCAATGTTATTCTACCACTGGCTCTGTTAGGTAAAACATTTTGAGGTTGGTATCGTTCATTAGGTTTCCTCCACAATATTTTTCGACCGTCACAGTCTGACCTGAAGGTTTTTTCGTCGCTGAAGATAACGATATTGTTTTCACTATCAAAATTGACGTATTTCTGGGCAAATCGCACTCGTTCTCTACGATGTTCTTCAGTTAGACATATTTTCTTTGCAGGTCGATAACTGTGAATGTTCGCTGCATGTACCTAACTGTCTTCGAACCGTGGACAGAGATATTCCATGCCGTTGCGAACTGTAACGAGTGGATGTGAACGGCGATGTAGTGTGAACCTTAACAATATCCCGATGACGTTCAGATTGGTCCGTATAGATAGATGCCAGTAGTCTTCCGACCCATGGACCTTGTCTTAACATCGCCGGTTTCTTCGAATCTGCGCACCCATAAGCGCACCGTTTGTCTCTGTATAGAAAATAAAGGTTTTAAATAAGTTATTAAATACCACTCACAATATACCGCAACTAACTCAAAATCGGAGACCACAAATAATATTATAATTAACTTACTGCTATGCCAAGCTGTCTCGCAATTCCTGTTATGCTCACATTTTGTTCATACAGAACAACTATTTTTGTTCTCATAAAATCAGAAATCATTTTAAATCGTAGTCGTTTACTCTTCGTCGTTTTAAGTGAACGTATAGATCAAACGTTGTAGTTTTACTCGAGGGTATGGATTAATTTTATAAAGAAAACGTAAGTAAGTAAAATTAATGGATACCCTCAAATTATAACATCTATCGATTAGACAGAGACCTACTGATAAAGTGACTCGGAAGATAGTAGATAACAATTTCATCGCGATTGATATGGGCTCGCTGGCTATATTTATTCCTCAGGTAAAGTTGGGTAAAAGTTATCTGACGATTGAAAAATCGGCCCTTAAAGACAAAACACAGTGAAATAAAACATTTAAAATATCTATATTCATTTATTGTAATAATCATGTGTAAAATATATAGGTAATTAATACACTTATTTATGTACATAAATAAGTGTATTAATTATATTTATATGTTTGTTACAGAAGTAACAAACATTTATCATTAGAATATAGGAACAAACATTCCCATTTCTTCCAGAAGCAATATACTTGCAGACTACAAATAAAAATGTCTCACTCTGCTAACACTCAATTAACCGATTCAGTGCGATGGTAGTTTTTTCAAACTATAGCGCCTGGCGGCGAACAAATTTTTCGTGGCTCCTCTGAGGCGCCAAGCGCCAGGGACTTTCATGGCTCCTCTGGTGCGCCACCCGCCATGAAGTGTAACTTATCGCTTTTTCGTCGGAGTCCACTTGTTATTGTTGTAGTCGCAATCCAACAGCGAACGTGAGCGGTTTTAAAAGTTCGTTTCAAGTGTAAGTGACTACATACGTGTATAAACCGAAATGGAAGGTAAGTGACTTATTTAATCAGGTGTCGTAAACCTTTTGGTATATGTTTGGCTCGATTGACTGATCCACTATTTTTGTTTATTAAAGAACGGGATATTACCATGCTAGTCGTGTAAAACGCAAATATTCCTATTTTATAGTATTTCATAAACAAATAAACGTTGTATTAATTATAGCTTTGGAATGAAATGTCTGTTTCGAACAAATCAAATCAATCGGAAAAATAAACTACAGGTATTTAATTGAACATGAAATTATTTGTTTAGAAAGATTCACTTGGTCTAGCTAGGTAGGTAGTTCCCACTGACACTATAACTTTTTAATTTTTTTTTTATATTTCTCGGGACCCTAGAATCCCGGACCTTTGGAAGGCATATGAGGGGCCGAAGCCAACTCGCAGAGGCCCGTTAGACGCTTTCAATGGAAATGAGGCATCAACCGACGATTATCCCTGTGCGTACTTTGCAAGTGCACCCAAGGACAACCCCCGGTTGGTGTAGGACTATTGCAGGATATGGAGACAAAAAAAAAATATTGAGCTATGGGTGTGGATGGCTGAAGTGAACTGGTTATCTAAAACTATGAAAGGACTATGGCCCCTACCTGACCAATGTTTGATAAATACAATACACGGATAAAATGGCAGGGGGTGACTTGCACACTCAACAATGGGCCCCCGAAAACGGTCGCTAGCACATAGTGTCGTAGCGACAAGGGGGCAACATGTCTTGAGGTACTTAAGAGGAGTGGAGAGGTATTCCACGGCTATCAGGACAATCCCGGAAGTACGGTCAAGATCCCTACCAGCATCTTACTGGACTACTTCCTTCCTCCGAGCACGTTTGCTCTTGCGAATCTCTACTCAAGCCAGCCAATAAAGGCAAGAATGAGGTGGGAGGTCAGTTCTCGTCAGTGTTCACTCCAGCCGGCCAATAAAGGCAAGCCAGAGATGAGGAACATGACTTCTCCCGGGAGATAGGGTACGTGGGGTCGCTACTGCCCAGCAGCTCGCCACATGCTGCCCTGCGGGTTTCTGTATCTCTCTTGGTCTGGCTCCTCACCCTAGACCTGTTCCGGCAAAGTAACCTCTACCGGCACAGACCTAGAGTTCGAAGCGCGCAAGCCCCACCACGACGTCAACGTAGAGATACGGCGATGGGGTAACTTTTTAATATTATTATAGATATAATATTATTCAAGTCCAGGAGCAAGCGCAAAACGTCGATAAGGAAACCAGCAATAACAGTAGGAGTACGTCTGATTACTATAAAAAGCAAAACAGAAGTGAACACAAAAAAATATAAACGCCAAAATCCATGGCACTCCCACTCATAAAATGTGAGAGGAGTACAGCCAATATCGCGCGCTTGCTTTCTCTTACGGGTCTTAACCAGACCATTATTGTGTTACTGTCGATAACTTAAGAATATGAAATTATGCCGTTTTACCTGATTTGCGTGATTTTACAGACGTGATCACAAATAAGTACGCTATTTATATGTTATCCATAATATAACAAAAATAAAACAAATTGCTCATACAAGTGGTCCTAATTGAAATGATCTATGATATTATGCATTAAAACTTATAGAATAATGGTTTTTTAACTGTAAGATCACGTCTGTAAAATCACGCAAATCAAGTAAAACCACATAATTTCGTACACGGCCTCTTAAAAAAACATTATATTTTTCATGAATATATTTTTTATTTAAAAATAAAAGAAGTTTTCACTATTCACTATACTTGTACATTAAATTCTTAATAAATAAAATATTTCTTTATGTAATTAATAAAAAATTCCAATGGAGTTTCACTCGTAATCTGAATCAAATTCATTAGTGTCGCTATCCTCGATTTCATTTTTTTAAAGGCGACAGCCAGTTACCGAAACGTTAGTTAATTGTAAATATATTTTTTTACATAAAAAATAATTTGGTTTCCATATCATAATGAATGATTTTTATATTGAAAAGGTTTACAACTCCTGAAGTATGCGTTTTCATGCAATATCCCGAAGCTAACAGTGGAATCGTAATCTGCGTGACAAATAAGGACACTTTCATTTATGGATAACCACTGAAAAATGGTGTTTTATCAGAGTTTTACAGGTAAACATTTTGGCTCCTCTCGGGCGCCACACGCCATTCACAGAAAATACCCATGGCGCCTCTACGGCGCCATCCGCACGGAATCGGTTAAATAATTAGCTTCCTGTAATGTAGGTACAAAACTATAATCAACCTCACAAGTTAGTCCAGGTGATAGTTCACACCCATGGCAATTTCTGCCCAAGGAGTCTCTCTGACAACTGGAAGTCAGCAGTGGAGTATTTATTACAGATAATATTAACAGGAAGTCAATGCACACTAACAAGTAATATATTGTTTTCTTTTTTGATGAATGGAATTATTTTGAGGATCCCTCAGTATTTTTTATGTGCATATTTTTAGTTTTTTCTAATATTTCTTTATAAGGAGGATTTATGGGACTTTGTACAGGTTCTTTATATTCATATGAAGTTTGGCCTTCTAGCAACAGTGGATATGATGTATCAGAATCATAGGCACTCAAATCTCCACACGCATTAAATGGTACTATGAACCTGTTTGGACCTGTAAATTGATTGAAATCACAATACTTGTGATCTAACAGCGGGTTCACCATGTTTGGGATATATCCTTCGGGTGGCTGATAGTTTTGACATACAACAAAAGCCTCTATGCTAGAGTTCCTTGAACTTCTTGGTTTAGAAACTGTTACATATTCAAAAAATTGCTTAAGCTGTGAATATAAAAGAGAAACATCTTCCCCTCGAAATATCTTAGCCACAAATACACCACCAATCTTTAACACATGTGTTGTTATATTGAGTGCTGCTAATAACAGTTGTGACTGTACATATTCATCAATATCATGTAGTCCTGTTACATCTGGGGCTCCATCACATACCACTAAGTCAGCTTTGAGTCCTTCAAATTCCTGAATTATAGCATTTGCAGTAGAAAGTTTTGTAATATCACCCTGTATCTGTATTACACCAGGTAAAGCTGCCATGGCTTGTAAGTCTACAGCAACAATTTTAACATCGTCAACACTATTGGCATTTTGTCGCAATTTTTTTGTCAGTACCTGACTCCAACTGCCAGGAGCCGCGCAGAGATCTACAGCGCGTGTTACACCATTGAATATATTGTGTTCTTCATTAATTTGTAATAGTTTAAATGCACTTCTTGCACGCCAGCCTTCTTCTTTAGCCAACCTATAATATATATCCCTTTTATCTTTAGATGTTTTGCCCATGGTTGCTTAGTTTACAGATATCGTCAGTACTATCGCAATCCAGACTACTGCACTTTTTAACCAATGCGGTGTAATAAAATTAAAAAATAAATAGCGTTGTCCAAAGAATATGTTCCTTCCTTCCTGCTATTCCATAGATTATATCAGATTATATAGACACATTGACATTTATTACAAGACAGACACCACAGAACACATATTGACACATACTGGTAATTTTTTTACAGTCTCGAAATTTTTACAGGATGTTCTACCCATGAATATGAACAACTTTCACTACGGGACCAACTCTGAAATCACGAAAAAAAAATCTGCTGTTTAATAGAAAAGTTCAAACCTACTTGACCAAAATGTATGAAACAGCTGATTTTTTTTTCGTGATCTCATACTTGGTCCCATAGTGAAAGTTGTTCATGTTCATGGGTAGAACACCCTATAAAAATTTCGAGATGGTAAAAAAAAATCATGCAGTATACTCCTAGCGGCGTAGACAGAGAAACTTTTAACGTTTCTCTGTCTACGCCTAGCGGAGATAGACACTGTGTTGGTGTGTTGCGTAGACAGAGAATACAGGTAGACAAGTCCTCAGCGTATGCAGTATGAGATAGCGAATATAGCGATAGTTCGACATAAGTACATTACAGTTACGTGCAATTAATATTGCCATACTTAAACTTTACCCCTATCGTGTGGGTAATCTGGTACTAATTGAGTCTTTTGATTGTACTACGTCTACAGAGAGTCATTCAATTCATTGTCATAATCCTTTCAGGGGGTGACATATTTATAACTTTACTTTTCTTTTTTCTTTTTTTTAATTTTTTTGAAATAGCAAACTAAAACATCACATTCATGCGTTTTTGTATGAAACAGCAGACATTTATTTTGATATTTCAGGGTTAATCTCATAGTAAAATTAATAATCAAGAGTGCTTTACATAACAGTAGTGTAGTAAATAAAAACAGGACGCGCGCGAACTAAATGCTTCCGGCGCGAAAACAAATGAATTGTAATTATTATTTTATTACAATTTTAACTAAGATATAAATTTACTTTCACCTCAAGATGTAAATAGTATAGTTAGATAAAGTCGGCCCGTACCAGTCCACATATTTCTTAAAAATAGTTCAATCGGAAAAACTAAAAAAAACGTAAAAATTAAATACGTTTAGTGGTAAAAATAATCAAGTGCTGGTATCCCTGTCAAGTTATTATCCGACTATTGATAAATGACACGAAGCAACATAGATAACAACCTAGCTTAATATTAACTAACCATAATGGATCTTGTAATCTGATAATCGAATAAATAATAATAATAATTAATATGCTTCACACATAAGTCGGTTAATACAAAAAACAAGTTAGGGTTGTATCATGTTTTGATGAAATTATCAATAAATTTTGCTTATTATTGACAGAAAATAGTCATGAGTACAATAATTCTTTGATTTACTTGCAGTAATAGATACAAAATGCTACTTACCGGTGAAAGGTTATGTTTGGTTGATTTCGTTCACTCAAACTCAAAGCATTTATTTCAATTAAACCAATTACAGGCACTTTTGAATTGTTAAAGAGTCAGTCAGTTAGTCAGAAAATTGAAGCTAGTCGCCCATTCCAAGACGTAGATCTCTATGGAGAAGAATGGTCAAGAAACTCCATGGACACTTTTTTAAATCAAAATTGTTACAAAATCCTGGGTACATCTTTCTTGTTGCTTCTATATGTGAGAACAATGTAAAAAATAGATAATTAAAAACAATTCAAAATATAAGATTAAAAATAAGCCCTGGCAGCTAAGAGATGACCAGTCTCCACTGACGGCGCCCGTTCACGAACATGACGCGTGGATCAGCACCATTTATTTATTTATTTATTTATTTAAACTTTTCACACTTAAAAAAGTACAAAGGCGGACTTAATGCCTTAGGCATTCTCTACCAGTCAACTCAACCATTTTGTAGGGAACCGAATGATCCAACACACGCGCCACCATCAGCGAGACATTTAAGTGAGCATGACATACTCTCAACTGCCATACTCTTTCAAGTCAACATACCTACATCATAACATAAAACCGCTCCATGGTACTCACATTTACAAAATTGAAAAAATGCTTCTAATTTGTGCAAAACTATAGTTTGCAATGATTGTATTAAAAGATTAGTAAACAATAAGGTCATAATGTCAGAAAAAAAGGGACGCATTTCTTCCAAACAAAAAAAATATTTAACAAAGCCCAAGTGGCTGTGGAGCAGAACCAGCATTTAGCCAAGCATTTTTATCTATGATATAATCATTCAACCATATGCTTGTCTACATAGTGTGCGTTTAATGCATGTTTTAAATTGCTTCTCATTTAGTTGAAGAATATCGAGAGGTATTTTATTATAACATTTTACACAGTACCCCATAAAAGAAGTGTGTACCTTAGACAATCTGAAACGTGGTTGATCTAATTTGTTCCTATTTCTAGTATTAAAATTATGCCGATCACTTATCTTACTAAAAAGATGTAGATTATTTCTAACATACATAATATTTTCATATATATATTGGCAAGGTACCGTCATGATGTTATTTTTTTTAATCAGTTCCCTTAGAGATTCGCGACTGCGGAGGTTGTAGATGGCTCTGACAGCCCTCTTTTGCAGAATAAAGATAGAATCAATATCTGCAGCCCGTCCCCATAACAAAATACCGTAAGACATGATGCTATGAAAGTAACTAAAATAGACCAGTCTCGCGGTATCCACGTCTGTTAATTGGCGGATTTTCCAAACAGCGTAAGCAGCCGAGCTTAGCCGCCCTGCTAGTGATGTTAAATGAGGACTCCACTGCAGCTTTGAGTCCAGCGTAATTCCCAGGAAAACAGTATGTTCGATGAATTGTAGTATTTCCTTATTCAATACTACGTGACATTCACTACTTCTAACATTTGGTAACGTAAATCTTATGCATTTAGTTTTCTTCTCATTTAATACAAAATTATTTACAGTGAACCAATTATGGACCTTAAGCATAGCGTTATTTACGTCGTCGAGCTCTTGTGCATGTCTGTTAACTTTAAAAATTAGTGATGTGTCATCAGCAAATAACACCATTTGTGGTTGGTTTTTCAGTAAATGAGGTAAATCATTTATATATACTAAAAAGAGGAACGGACCTAATATAGAGCCCTGTGGTACACCCATTTTGACTTTTAATCCCAATGAATTCACACCGTTTATTTGAACTTGCTGCAGTCTATTATTCAAATATGATTTTACTAAGCTAAGTGCAAGTTTACCCAGTCCGTAATGCTCAAGTTTCAAGAGCAGTGTTTCATGATTCACGCAATCAAATGCCTTGGAAAGGTCGCAAAAGATGCCTATTGCATCATGTGCCTCTTCCCAAGCGTTAAAGATGAGTTTTAATAAGGTGACACCGGCGTCAGCTGTACAACGTCCTTTGGTGAAACCATACTGTTGATCGTGTAGGATGTTATTACGATTAAAATGATTGAGCATTTGATTTAACATTACTTTTTCAAACACCTTGCTGAAAACCGGCAAAACCGATACGGGTCTATAATTATTAGTGTCTTCTCACTACGACTTTTACAGCCATATATACAGCAATTCACCATCACTACACAATAAATATTACCTTTTGGAATATCAATAAAGTCACAAATTACACAAAATAAGCGTTTCACAGTTTTTATCAACGAAAATCTTTTGACACCACAATTTGTTTGCCACCAATGACTAGTGATGGCAAACAACAAAAAACCGATACGCAAATAGAGATAGAAAAATTATACTAGGTCCTGCTCACACATATACATTTTGACATACCTGTTATCTCACTTTTTAACCGGTAAGTAGCATTTTGTATCTATTACTGCAAGTAAATCAAAGAATTATTGTACGCAAGACTATTTTCTGTCAATAATAAGCAAAATTTATTGATAATTTCATCAAAACAGATGATACTGTCGGAATACAACCTCAATTGTCTATGCGACTACTTCACAGAAAAAGTGAAGTGATGTTCTTTTTATAATTACTTGTCATGTCAATTGAGAAAAATATGGTTGTCTTATAAACACATATGAAATATTAATAAAGCCATATAAATAAGTAACTGTCCTGTTAATTACCCTATTACCTACCCCAACATAAGGTTATGGGCAAATAAATGGAGTAGGTAAGTAAGAAGAAATATATCTACATATTGTATTATAAAAAATATGATGAATATAAACATAAATTTTTTGCCAATATTGAAGGGCGAAAATTATTCAAACTGGAAATTTAGAGTGAAATCGTTATTAGAAGAAAAACAGGTGCTCAAAATATTAGATTATGATTACACAGAAATTACTAAAGATGAAAAATTAAAAGTCGACAATTCTAAAGCTAAGGCCATAATCATTCAGTGCATATCAGACAAGCATTTGTCTATAATACAAGAATGCTCGAATGCAAAAGACATGCTTATCAAATTAGACAGCATATTTCAACGCAAAAGTGTTTTTACAAAAATAACATTGAAAAAGAGATTGTTAACTCTAAAATTACAAAGAAACGATACGTTAGAGGAACATTTTCAAAAATTTGAGAAGATTATTTTTGAAATAGAAAATATTGATAAAAAATTAGACGATTCTGACAAAATCTGTCACTTATTATTGTCTCTAAATGAAGATTACGAACACGTAATTACAGCAATTGAAACTATCAGCACGGATATAACATTAGAGTTCGTAAAATCACGATTACTCGATGAAGAAATAAAAATAAAAAATAAGCATACATGTGAACCTCACTCACAACAAATATTTAAAGCATCAGGCTCAGGAATAAACCATAATAATAACTACACAAGATCCAGACGTCCTTTTAGAGGAAGAGGAATTGGAAATAGAGGATATTACAGAAGAGGAATGAAAGAAAATTTTAATGGTTTTATAGCTTTGACTGCATCAGCTACTCATGAAAATAAATTTATATTAGACAGCGGTGCTACTAACCATATGGTTACCGCAAAATTAGAAAAATATATGACTAAAATACAAAAATTAGATGAACCGATAACAGTTACTATAGCAGACGGTAAAGGATTAACAGCAAATAAAAAAGGAACAATAACAGGATATTGTAATAACATAAAAATAAACTTTGAAGCACTGATTGTGGAAAATATCACACATAATTTATTATCAGTTGATAAAATAACAAATAATGGCTACACAGTACTATTCAAAAGTAATGCAGTAAGCATAAGAAGAGGAAAAACATTTTTTTATGGTGCAAAATACCAAAATTTGTACACATTAGAAATTAACCTTATATCACAAAAAGAAGAATATGCAAATGTTACAAAAAATAAAGAGGATGATTATTTATGGCACAGACGTTTAGGTCATTTAAATCGGAAAGGTCTAAAAATACTTGGATTACCTTTTTCGCAAAAAATATGTGAGAGTTGTATAGAAGGGAAAAGTACACGAAGACCATTTATATCTAATAAAAGAGAAAGCAAACAAATAGGAGATCTTCTACACTCAGATTTGTGTGGACCTATCCATCCAACGTCTATAAATGGCGAATGCTATTTTCAAGTATTGATAGATGATTATTCACATTTTGTAATGATATATCTATTGAAAAATAAAAATGAAGCAGAACATAATATTTTGTAACATATACAGCTTATTAAAGCTCAATTTGGATTAAAAACAAAGAGATTAAGACTAGATAATGGTGGAGAATTTACTTCAAAAAGATTTAAAGAATCATGTATCCAAAAAGGCATAATATTAGAATATACAAGCCCGTACACGCCACAACAAAATGGCACATCCGAAAGGATGAACAGAACATTATTAGACAAAGTTAGAGTCAAGTTTGCAGAAACGAAGTTACCTAAGGAATTATGGAGCGAATTAATTTGTGCATCAGCTTATGAGCTCAACCGTAGTCCGACTAAAGCACTGAACGGTCAAACACCAGCTTCAATATGGTACGGTTATAATGACTTATCAAAACTGAAAGTTTTTGGTTCTAAAGCATGGATTGTAACAATACCAAAGCCAGGCAAGCTACAACCAAGAGCCAAACCAATGATAATGGTCGGCTATACTGGGTCAGGTTATAAATTATGGAATCATGAAAGTAATAAAATTGTTACTTCAACAGATGTCATATTTGACGAATCAAAGATTATTTACCAACCTGAAAAGCAGGAGGAGGTAGTAAACTATCCCGATGAAAAAGTAACAATATTCAACGACGAAGACGAAGACAAATATAAAAATATATCGACACCTATACAAGGAAGTAGACAAAAAAGAAGAAGTTTAAATGAACAAGATGATTCGGATGATCGGAATGAATCTAACTACATGACAGATGACGATGATGATATTGTACAAGATGATAATAAAATAACTACAAGATCTGGTAGAATTGTAAATCAACCTAAACACATAAACGATTATGAACTTTATAGTGCATATTGTTTGATAACAACTGAAAATAAAGATCCAACTTCGTATAAAGAAGCGGCAAAAGATAAAGAATGGTTAGAAGCTATAAGTAAAGAAATAAATTCATTAACAAAATTGAATACATGGACAGAACCAATAGATTTACCAAGAGGAAAGAAAGCTATAGACACAAAGTGGTTATTTAAGACAAAAGAAAACGGTCTAAAGAAAGCTCGACTAGTTGCTAGAGGATTTCAAGTAAAAGAAGAAGACTATTTTAGTACAAATTATTCACCTGTAGCTAGAATGAGTACAGTAAGAACTTATTTAGCACAAGCGGTACAGCAAGATTACAAAATTTACCAAATGGACGTACCAACAGCATTTTTAAATGGTTATTTAAAAGATGAAGTTTATATCAAAGTACCACAAGGAGTTAATGCAAATAGAAAGAGAGTATTGAAATTGAATAGAAGTCTATATGGATTAAGACAAAGTCCTAGATGCTGGAATGAAAGGTTAACTGATTTTTTGGTTAAGTGTGGACTACAAAGATCAAAAAATGATTTTTGTCTATTTTTTAATAAAAATGTTTGGATATTAATTTTTGTTGATGACATTTTGGTCATGGGAAAGAAAGAAGAAACTGACAGAATAATGAAGTTATTACAGAAAGAATTTGATACCAAAAACTTAGGAGAGATAAAGAAATTTCTTGGAATGGAGATAGAAAGAAAAGATGGAATGTTAAGAATAACACAGTCAAAACAAATAGAGAAAATGTTAGCAAAATTTAATATGACTGAATGCAAGGAAAAAGATACACCGATGGAGAAGGGATTAAACATAGACATAACGGAAAAAATTATAGAAGTTCCTTACAGAGAGCTAATAGGAAGTTTAATGTTTGTGAGTACAGTCTCAAGACCAGATATATGCTATTCTGTATCGTATCTTAGTCAATTTTTGGACAAACCAAATGAAGAATGTTGGAAACATGGCAAGCGCATATTACGCTACCTTAGTTCAACTAAAGATTATGCACTTCAATATAAAAAGAGTGAACAGATAAGTTTAAAAGTTTTCTCGGATGCAGATTGGGCAAACAGTAAAAGAGACAGAAAGAGTATAAGCGGTTGTATAGTTAAATACAATGAAAATGTTGTAGCATGGTTCTCTAGAAAGCAAAACTGTGTTGCATTGTCAACTGCAGAGGCGGAGTATATAGCAGCATCATTAGCATCATGCGAAGGAATAAATTTAAACGGAATATTAAAAGATTTTGGAATAAATCTAACGCCAATGCTGTATGTCGATAACAAAGGAGCTATTTTTATTTCAAAGGATTATGAAAATAGTAAACGATCGAAACATATCGATATTCGATATCATCACATAAAAGATTTGATATTTACAAAAAAGATGTCAATATCGTACATACAAACTGAGAACAATTTGGCTGATATGTTAACAAAATCACTAGCGACTGCAAGACATAAGATGCTAAGAGAACAATGCAAAGTATTGATATAATACACATAGTTGTGTGGGTATTTATCTAGGAGGAGTGAAAGTTGATATTTAATTTTATTTAACGATTTCTATGTTCCAAAGATTTTCACATAAAATCGAGGAGGAGTGTCGGAATACAACCTCAATTGTCTATGCGACTACTTCACAGAAAAAGTGAAGTGATGTTCTTTTTATAATTACTTGTCATGTCAATTGAGAAAAATATGGTTGTCTTATAAACACATATGAAATATTAATAAAGCCATATAAATAAGTAACTGTCCTGTTAATTACCCTATTACCTACCCCAACAGATACAATCCTAACTTGTTTTTTTATGTATTAACCGACTTATGTGTGAGGCATATTAAGCTAACCTAGCTTAATATGCCTCACACATAAGTCGGTTATTTAAAAAAAAGAGCAAATAGAAAAGTAAAGTTATAAATACGTCACCCCCTGAAAGATTAATGACAATGAATTGAATGACTTTTGTAGACGTAGTACAGACGCCAGCAGGTCAAGCTACCCGAAACTGTCAAATTTTCTCAATCAACCTTAAACCTAATGCTTAAGCGATAAAGTTGAAAATCGATTAAAGAAATTTGACAGATTGTAGTAGCTTGATGTGCTGCTGTCCATACAATCAAAAGACTCAATTAGTACCAGATTACCCACACGTTAGGGGTAAAGTTTAAGTATGGCAATATTAATTGCACTTATCTGTATAATGCATACTTATGTCGAACTATCGCTATCTCATACTGCATACGCTGAGGACTTGTCTACCTCTATTCTCTGTCTACGGACTCAATCTATACCACAGACTAAGTAGTACTATTTATACCTCCGTTCTAGGAGCTCTCTAAGTATTCTGGCTAGAAGATATTGTGTTCTGTGATATATACCTAGTCTGTGGACGATTTTGTTGTGTAATTTTGTCACGCGCAATTGCGCAAAGAATATGCTACTTATTACTACTCTCTGACGAGATGTCATGCGGCTTTTTCTTTTCTTATTTTTGTCTTGCTTGTCTGCTGTAGCAAGCGATAAGAAATTTATTTGATAATTTCATAAATATCAACAGTTGAGTGATTTGTCTTTCGACAACTTCTAGATTTAGGCTCTTGCGACTTCTGACTTGGACTGAGCTATAGCCTCTATAGTCATGGAATACTTCAGTGGTTCTAAGAAGTTGTTATTATTTATTTTAGAAGATTGGAAGCTGCTGTTATTTCTTACCATTTTATTTTGTTTATATTTTTACTACACAAGTACTTTTGACTTTTTCGAAAAGAAAGGCATTCCATTTAGAAAACCAGTGATATTATTAGGTAATCTGGGACCCAGATTAAGAGGCACACAATCATTTCATGAATTTCAATTGGAAGCATACAATAACTTTAAAGGAAATCGGTATGGAGGTAAGTTTGGAACTTCGAGAACTAAAAGAACAATAGGTACTTTCATCATTAACACTGACTTCTGTCATGACTAGTTTTTATTTTTATTTTGGTGATGATGCTGACTAGAGGTGGTTGTTTTTGTCAATATCGTGTAAACTGTGAATGCCAAGAAAAACTTGTTAAATCTGTTATTTTAATGAATGTAGGATACATATTATTTAATTTAATGAGCTGACACAAAACAAACTTATACATATTATAAACATTATAATACATTACATATTTTTTCGTTTCTTAGTGTGACATGTTGCTTATTTATGACCTGTTTCTTATTAAGGTCATAATAAGCGAAGTCATTCTATCCAAACTTTGTTATAAAGAATTTTATATGAAAACCAAATTTGGCACAGCAATTACTGCATATTAAGCGGTTGGTCAATATAGTATAGTCATAATAAATAGATTCCACTGTCAATGAACCTTTACAAAACTTATTTTTAAACTTCATTTTTGTTTGAATGCAGGATTATTTGAAGGTAGAAGACCCCTTTTAACTATTATGGATCCAGACCTAATCAAGGCGATAACAATACGTGATTTTGATCACTTCACTGACCGAATCTCGTTGAATGCAGAAAAGCCCAAGTTCTGGAGTCGTTCACTTCTCAACTTAAAGGTATTTTGTGTAATTAATAAGTATTTTTTATATTTACCATTTTTATTGCATTCTACAGAAAGTTGTACCCATACAATGTAACTCAATATCAATCTGCCTAGCCTTTTCCCAACTGTGTTGAAGTCGGCTTCCAGTCTAATTGGATGCAGCTGAATCCCAGTATTTTACATGGAATGATTGCCTATCTTACCTACACAACCCACTTACTGGGTAACACAATACCCGCTGGTAAGACTGGTTGTCTGCCTTTCGGGCTTCTGATGACTTGTAACAACTGGCAAAGATTCAAGGATGACAGCCAGGACCAATGGCTTAACGTGCTTTCCAAGGCACAGATGGGTCTTGGTATGTAAAGATGGTCACCCATCCACGGACTGACCGCGGGAGGTGTAGCTTAACCTGATCAATCTACCCATGTGGCTGTTATTACTTGGCCACGTGAGATAAACGTATATATGTATTTACTTAAATTATGTGTTTATGTATGGAAGTGAATGTTGGGTGTGGCTAAAGAAGCATGAAAGTACACTTCTGGACACATCTATTGGCCCACCTTAGAGTTTAGGTTTCGATGGCCCCTACCGAAATATGATTGCTAGATTGAACAAAAACTGTTGATGCAGTTTTAAACCTGATACATTTTACCATCTTTTTCGATCGTATTGTTTTAAATTTGAATTCAGAATACCATACGACATGGAGCTACGCCTATCAAGTCGGATATGCGCCTTGTTAAAGGCAATTGATTTTTGAATAAAAAACATGTTTTATCAAATAAAGGTTTAATTTAATAACGCGTGTTGCCTCCATGGGCATCTACCACAGCTCTCATACGATTAGGCATAGAGTTTATCAACCGCTCTATGAAATTTTGAGGGATCATCTCCCATTCCTCTTCTATGGCAGTTTTCAACTCCTGCATCGTCTGGGCAACTGGCTGACGAGCCCTAACACGTCTTTTTAGCTCGTCCCACATGTGCTCAATGGGGTTCATGTCTGGGCTTCTGGCTGGCCAGTCCATAACTGTGATATTCACATCCCGAAGATATTCCCTGACGATGCCGGCCGCATGGGCTCTTGCATTATCATGCATAAAAAGGAAATTTGGGCCCACATAGTCCGCGTATGGTATCACGTGAGGTTCTAAGCACTCACGAATGTACCTTTCAGCATTTAATGTTGGCAGCCGTGGTCCTGTAACAACCTCAAGTTGAGTTTTGCCGCTCGCGGATATACCGCCCCAGACAGTCCATGAGCCACCGCCATAAGCAACCCTCTCTTCAAAGCAGCATTGTGCGAAACGCTCTCCCTTACGTCGGTAGACCTTCTTCCTTCCATCATTGCCATGTAACACAATTTTAGACTCATCAGAAAAGAGTACACGGCTCCAATCTAGCTGTGTCCAATTTAAATGACTGCGTGCGAAATGAAGGCGCGCTGTTCGGTGGGCTCGCGTTAGTTTAGGCCCATTAGCTGGCTTGTGTGGTACCATATCGCGTTCTTTTAACCTTCTCCGAACAGTTCGAGCGCTCACAGATACTCCGTGGAAGTCGCGAAGTTGGTTTTGTATCTCAATGGAGGTAAGGTGACGATTTCTCAAGCTGGTCGTCACGATGAATCGATCCTGCCTTTCAGTTGTGACCCGAGATCGTGGCCTTCCTTGGCGACGAACAAAGCCGCCAGTCTCTAGGTACCTCCGATAAACATTTCGGACCGCAGATCGACTTAAATTAAGTTGAGCACTCACGTTTCTTTGGCTGTGTCCGGCCTGAATAAGTGCCACAGCTTGGGCGGCGACTTCAGGTGAAGTATCCATAGATTATTGATAGAACCTCACCTTAATGTTAAGAATAAGTAATGTTTGTTGCAAAACCAAAGATATCAATCACTTTTTCAAGAATTAAATCCAAGTAAACCAATAAAACCAAGTTTTCTTAGTATTCGATTGTTTGATATCAACAAACAGGGTCCAAATTGTCTTTTGTTTCTTTAAATTCTGTGTTCGAAATTCAAAAAAAGACTATTGAATGAAATTGTGAATGTGCCAGGTTCAAAACTGCATAAAAACTTTTTGCTCGACCTAATATAAAATTTTAGCTAGGACCAAACGAAACTGAAAATACAAGGTGGGCCAATAGATGTGTCCAGAAGTGTAGAATAAATGCTGTAGAAATGCATTCCTTGCGAAGCATGTGTGGTCAGTGTGGTGTGACTATGAATGATGTGATAAGGCAATGCGGTTTAAAAGAAGATGTAGTGACAATAATTTAAAAGAGTATGCTTAGTGATTAGTGTCAGGATGGGTGTCAGGGGGTTGCAAGTTGCAACTTAACCTTTTTCAAAGTTACCTCACAAATCGCTCCCAAATAGTAAGGATTGATCGTCACAGCAGCAGTGAGCTTCCTATCTACTATGGCGTTCCACAAGGAAGCATTTTGGGTCCCATCTTATTTCTAGTTTTTATAAATGACTTATGCAATTTAAATATCCCAGATGCCAAGATAACATCTTTCGCAGATGACACTGCGATAACTTTTGTCGCTAACACATGGTCTGAGCTCGAGAGAAAAGCACAACATGGCTTTGATGTAGCGCTAAGCTGGCTTTATTTCCATACGCTTACACTTAATACCTCCAAAACGAAGTTCATTACCTACTCAATCAGTTCTGCTACTCAACCAAACCCTCCAATATCACTTAAAGCTCACACATGCCACTTGCGAACTCAGGTTTCATGCCACTGTGCACCTATATCCTCTACGGATGAAATCAAATACCTAGGTATAGTCATAGATAAGAATCTTAAATTTAAATCTCATATTAATGTCCTTACTGGCAGAGTTCGCAAACTTATATACAATGTGTCTGTACACAGTGTGACGAAAATTAAGGGTGAGGTACAGACCATCAAACTGAACAACTTTCTCCCGGGGACCAACATCGTAATCGCAAAAAAAATATCAGTCGTCTCATACATTTGTTCGAGTAGGTATTGAAGTTTTGTATGGGATGACTGATTTTTTTTTCACGATTACGATGTTGGTCCCCGGGAAAAAGTTGTTCAGTTTGATGGTCTTTACCTCCCCTTTAAGTTTTACTATTCCGAAACCAGACACCCTGTATATCTTTAAAACCTTGAGAAATATTGCAAATCCTATAGTTATCCGTAATGTCTATTTCGCCTTATGCCTATCTATTATTACCTATTGTATCCCCTGTTGGGGTGGTGCTGCGAAAACTTTTCTTAAACCCTTGGAAGTTGCACATCGCGCTATACTGAAAGTGGCTACCTTCCGTCCATTACTATACCCAACTAATCTGTTATACAAAAACTGCAACGTACTCAACGTGCGGCAACACTTTATTGTACAGTCAGTTCTGTTGCAACACCGCATAACCCCCTATATTGAAATTACCAAACGCCGAAAAGATATAATATGTACTTCTCCAAAAACCCGCTTGCCGTTTACTAAAAGATTCTTTTATTATCTAGGTCCAACTCTATACAATACAGTAAACAGAAAATGTCAAATATATAAATTGTCTTATCAAAATTGTAAAAAGTCTGTCCGGGCATTCCTTCAAGATAAAACCTACGACGAAACAGAAAAATATTTAATTTAATTAATTTATGATAAGTTGGTATATTGTACCACTCACCCAAAACATAGACCCGCACTAATCTAATCCCCTTACTTAACGCACGCTTACACAGCCGTACGCTCATGTTCACTCACCTACACACACACACACACTCAGATCCATACACTTAAGTACACACTGCACACACGCACACTTCACACACGCATCCTCACACGCACAAGCACTCACACAAATGCGCTAGCGCACTAATACCTGTATTAATGTTTTAAAAAATTTAATGTGTAAAAACAAAATAAAATTGTAGTAATATAATTAGAGGGGATTGGCACTGCTACTCCTTAATACAGGCTATTTTGTAGCCTAGCAAGGAGAGCAGCACGTCACCCACTTGATTGCCAGAGATTAAATACTACCCACTTTGAGAAAATTGTTACATGTACTACAATCTGTTTTATGTAAATAAAGATTATAAATATAAAAATATAAATATAGATTTGGTCATGTTGATAGGATGAATGAAAGGCGACTAACAAAAGGTATTTACATGGCAAGTGGGAGTGGAAACGCCGGGAGGCGACGCCGAAGGAGGACATTATATAGTGACATTGACTATTAGTGATGTTCTCCAGAAAGGTCAGGTGCGTAGTGCTTGCAACCGGCGTGCATGTATGACGTGTGTATGACCAGATGTATGAGCGTAAACGTGGCTGAAGGGGTATGTAAGGATCGTAGCAGGTGGTGTTCTGTAGTTTCTGCCTACCCCCATGGGAAGAAGGCGTGAGTTTCTATTTATGGTACCTATGCATAGGTAGGTGAACAATACAATTTAAGTAACATAGCTATGTTACTTAAATTGTATTGTTCACCTTTGCGTAAATACAAGTAGATGAATACATTATACGCTGATTATGATGATGATCCATTTCTGTGACCCAAACACGGACGTGTTACGTAAATAAATTAATTTTGAACCTGGCTTTGCTTATTTGCCCCCCGCAAATAAGCAAATTAAAAAAAATACTTTTTCAAACTATACCGTGTGACATATGAAACGAAAGGGCTTACCTGGGGGGTCTAGAGTAGCATTTTTATAATTTTAAAATAAATAGTTTTAAAGTTATTTCAGAAAATCATTTTTGCAAAAAAAAAAAACCGCCTGCCAAAGAAAACATTACAAAGTGAAAAATAACTTTAATTTCGGAAGTTGGTGTCTTTGGATATTTTAAGATTTTGCAACCGACTTCCGAAATTAAAGTTATTTTTCTTTCACTTTGTAGTATTTTTTTTCGGATGTCGGATGTTTTTTTTTTTTTTTTGCAAAAAAGTTTTTTTATTTTTCACTTATTACTGGGTCGGTTTGTAATTTATCTAAGTTACGAGTACAATAGCGTAATGACAACTGCTCATCACCTTTCACATAATATTGTTTTTCCCGATGCAGGGATGTTAATTGTTGAGGAGTTCTCCTGGTAAGAACCAGGAGAACTGGAGCTGATGGTGAAGTCACCATATGCATTTATTAAAATAATTGAATCGCAACCCGTGAAATATTTATTATTGAGTTGTTACGGTGGCCATCTGTGGTCTTCATCGTCAGTTCCACTGCACCAAATGGTGCTTTCCGAGAGTAAATGCACAAGTTACTATAAAAATACCCTAATCGCTATAGGTGTGCATATAATATTTAAAGAGTTCCCTCGATTTTCATAGGATCCCGTCATCAGATTGACTTGGTGACAATGAGACCATCTCGAAAGTATACCCTTTCAAACAAAAAAAGTATTTTTTAAATCGGTTCACAATTTTATTGACGGAGAAATCGATGGACCTACATAAAAAAACATATACAGGCTGACTTTGAAAATATGCGACAAACTTTAAGGAGGTGTTTTACCCACCAAGATGAACAACTTTTACTATGGGACCAACTTAAAATTCGCAAAAAAAAATTCGACCTTTCCATATAAAAGTACATACCCGATCGGGCCATGTGTTATAAGAAGGTCGAATTTTTTTTTGCGAAGTCTAAGTTGGTCCCATAGTAAAAGTTGTTCATATTGATGGGTAGAACTCCCCCTTAAATTTTGTCGCATGTTTTCAAAGTCACCCTGTATAGGTACAGTTGAACATAGAACCTCCTTCTTTTTCGAAGTTGGTAAAAAATAGACGAAAATTGATCATACCCTCACCCCCTTATCTTCGAAACTACTGAACCAAACAATTAAAATAAATTGCAGAGAATATGTAGTTCTATACCTATAGATTACAGGAAAACCTATAAGAAGTCTATGGTTTTAAAAAAACACGGTAAATCTCTCAGTATTATGCGTACATTTGTAGTTTGAATGTATGGGAGAACCATAGAGTTATAATGAATAGAGAAGCTATCGTACGCAAAATACTTGCTCCATGTTAGAAAGAATTAAAACAAAAGTTCGCTGCAGCATTAAAACATTAGCAGGCCTCCGTCACTCCATGTACTTGCGCGCTATAAGTGCCTACCGCCCAGCCGAGCGGTCTCGGTCCGCCGGCGGATCAAATTCAGTGCGATTTTCGCAAGCGAAGCGCGCGCACGCCGTTCAATTTTAATAGTGCTGTTCGTTCGTACGCGTATTACGATGACAAAACAAACTTTAAAAAAGAGAACCGACTTCAAAACACTAAACCGTAAGAAATAATTTCTTCTTTGATGTCGGTGCTTTTTCGATTCGTAATTACCAGCTGTTAGCACTAACATAAAAAAAAAACAAATTATTTCTTACGGCTTAGTGCTTTATTTGAAGTCGGTTCTCTTTTTTTAAGGCTTTTTTTTTCATTTCTAGTGAACATCTCCGAAGATCATCATCAAACTAAGAAGTATTATACTTATTTTAAAACGTTCTCCTAAATGTAACAAATCTTTTTCTGAAAACCGCATCGATATCGGTTTAGCCAAACGCAAGATTATCGCGCACAAACATACATACCTACAAACCATACAAGTCAAACTTCTCAGTTTGGCCTGTATGTCTGATCACCTCCTTTTTTTTAAGTTTGTTAAATATTTTATAAATGATAAAATTTTTAACTGCCACATAAAAGTCAGAACATATTCACAGTTCTCAATAACATAGATAAAAAGTTATGTTAATTTAATTTTATCGAAGAGGCAGCCCTGCGATTACTGTGGAATCGCGCGGTGCGAAGCAATCACTGCTGTACGCTTGAGCATTTAGGCGCATTTTAGCATACAGTGGTTGTTGACGCGAGGGAGTAGGCAATTATCGTAATAGGTATTGGAAATTTTCTACTGAGTGAAGTATCTGTTACGTAGTAACTATTCAGTAATCTGTGACATTAGTGATGTCGTCTAACCAAACTGTTAAAACATGCAGCGCTAGATCGCTTACAGAGTACAGTTTTCTCGCGACCAAAACGTCATAAGCGCCGGGTATTTCATGGCTTACGCGTTTCGTTCAACGTAGTGTAACAACAGATGCCCTTATAGATTATACACCGCAGAAGAGATACAGCCACGATACGGGTTTTGTACCTACAAAACTTCATTAGAGTAAATTCATACTCTATTTCAAAATTTATATCTGTTAAATAAATAAAAAAACGGTAAAGTAGAAAAGTAAAAGACAATGATTTGTTATACGTTTATTTATACTCAATTACGTTTACAACAGTTTAAAATAACATAATGAAATTAAACTCTCACCTCAGTGAGGCTTCCATACTTAAATAACAAACTTTGCGGTTGAAAAAAAGCTAGTAATTAATGAATATCTTAGTTTCCCTCAAATAGGATAAGTTTTGTTAGTTTCTGTCTTTTTGTTGTTCAGACGTATATGTTTACCTACAACCGGTTTTGTAATGGGACATCTGCATGTTTTAGTCTATGATTGTAGATGGCGATGAAAATTTATCTTTACTCTCGTGGTATTACGATATTACTACCTATTTATTCACTAGATCAAGAAATTATTTTAATTACTTGCCTTCTCAATTGTTATTAACGTCCAGATTCACACTTTTATTCAAATTATCGTACTATAACCTATTATTAGTGCCGCTCCGTACACGCCCACGCTCCATGAATGTCAAAGTCGCACTAAAGTAAGGTTTATGGATTGCAGTACAGTTCAGTCGAACAAAGCGAGTGTTCGGATCGCCAAATCTAGTGCGTAGTACATATATGTATATCGATGGGGAGAACATGTTTTTCAACTACAATGTTAAAGGAGGATGGGCACCAATGTTTGGAAACTGGTACCGGCACCAATTGGTATGAATGATACACCGTTGGAAAGGTATTTTTGTGTAGATTAAGAATAACCATGGCGCTTGTCCCTATTCACTGTCCGATCGGAGTAATCCTACTTGAAAGTTATTTATTTTTGTTACGTCCTATTAAGTAGGTACACATACTTTTATTAACTGTTTTCTCCATTTGGCATGGTATTTTCATAATTATTATTAGGGTAGACTGGGTACGAAAGTGACAGGGTACGGTTGTGACAGAGCTCGTATTAGCAAAACTATCAACGGGGCGGCGAGGGGTGCAAGGGGAGAGAGGCGCGGCTCGCATGTCCGAACGTGTTTCACAGTATTGCGTCAGCCGTCTCGCGCGAATATCTGTTACAGGAACCCATAGTGTGTTTTGGAGACCAAAAGTAAGTATTTTTGGTTGTTTCTTTTTGATAATTGTGTTTTAATTTACAGATTGACTGTTAAGTGTTTTTATTTTTATTATGTATTGGTCTGTAGTCGACAAAATTACGGTAGTTACTTTTTCAAACAGTTAGTTTATACTGTCATATCGATAGGTTATGTTGCGAAAGATAGTGTGGGGACAGTTGTGACAATTTTTGTGGGTACGGTTGTGACATCAGTAATCGGTTGTTTTTATACTTTTAGATGCCTAGAAAACGCGTGAGGAAGACTCAGAGGGGTCAGAGCGACTTGTCCAGCTATGCAGCTGCCTATGACGATGTTAAACAGGGAACTTCTTTACGTGTAGCTTCAGAAAAGCATGGAGTAAATCGCATGTCTTTATTGCGATACTTACGGAAACGGGATGAAGCCAATGACGATGAAGGTACAAGTTCTACTATTACAATGGGGTACAACGCTCATAACAAAGTGTTTACTAGTGATCAAGAAAATGAACTGTCAAAATATCTGATCCGTTGTGCTGACATTTAATGATAATAAAAAATAATGCCAAAGTGCCCTAGTAGGAAGATTTAATTTAAATAAAGATGTAAAACTATGTAAAACCATATTTGAGTATTATTTATGTCTGTCACTATTGACCCCAATCGCTGTCACAACCGCCCCTGGCACGGGGTCGGATGTGACAGAATAGGCATTTTTTCTGTAATTGATTTGTGAAATAACTATAACACCTAGGAACACAATTTTAGTATTCGAATGATCGCACATGTCAACACGAATATTATCAGTATTTTTCGTTCAACTAACCAGCATATAGGTAATACTATGGATCATCAAACCAAAATTGTCACAACTGTACCCAGTCTACCCTAATATTTTTCATTGTCTATGTAAATAAAACAAGTTCGAAGTAAGTTTTATCATTTATTGTATATAAGTATATAAATGTGTGTCTATAGATCGACAATAACATAAAAAGATAATGAATAATATGATGTATAATATATACTATACATCATTCATTGTCTATAACGATGCTATTTAAAAATAATGCTGGCTCATTAAAGCCCTCGTGTCTAGCATATCCTAAATACCAGACAATGGATACTATATGCGCACAGGAACCTACCGTGCGGCGTCCCGTCAAACATGTACAATAATGATGTAATATTATATTTTCATTTCTATTTAGCAATATGTAACAAAAGTATTGTTTTGCTCTCACATGTCGGGACTGTATACGTGCACGCAAAAGCCACGCATCTTCGTCAATTCCGTATTCAATAATGTCTTCCAAAGCGGCTTCTCTATATGTTTCGATGAGATATAAGCCGTTGTTTAGGTGTTCGCTGCAGTAAGATTTTGCGAGTTTTAATTGGTATGTCCCCAATGACAGCAATATCACGTCCTGTTCACTCAATCGTGGGAAATCGGGCACATCATTGGCTTCCAATCTCTGGAAATCGGCTCTTCTGTTATTTAATCGTTTTTCTTCTACATAATTGTACAACACGTTTGGGGTTTGCATTTTTTCAGATATTTTTTGTAGAAAAGCTTCTGCGTATTGGCTATCAGTTACATGTTTATTCATGCAATTGGCGTGTGGAAGTGATTTGTTATTGCTGCTGCAATTTTAACATCCACAAACATATTAGGCATTGTATTATTAAAATATCTTTGCCGCAACAGCTTAAAATCTCTTTTAATCCGCCCGTTAACCACTTCCACTGCCCATCGGCATATTGTAACTAGTCGGGAATCATTCGCTTGGGAAGTAGTGAGCTGTGACTGGTCTGGGTTCTTCGTCGGAGGAACGTGGTATTCGTAGCCACGTGCTTCAATATTGCCCAAACTGTCTCTAAACCCACGGTCTAAAATAAATACATCATTGGGATGAAACAATATGTGTAAGGGGTTTTCCTCGTCATTCATTAAATCGCTCATTATCTGGGCATCAGTTTTAGTTGCAGCGTATGGTCCTTTTACGTCTATAATGTATCCGTCAGTGGTTACAATTAAAAATGGCTTTAACAAGTTTTGGAACTTGTGCAAGTTGTAGGATTGCCTCTGAAACAAAAAGTTTGTGCTTTTGTGAATATAAATATACGTGCCATCGCAAACAATAATGGCTTTAGAGTTTTCTTCATTTCCATACAGTGCTTTTGGAATCCTCAGGTTTCTCTCCAGTATATTGTCTCTACTTATGTGATCCAGTCCCAAGTGAAGCACAACATAGTCAGTACTAAGACACTCTCGTGCAATGGCCAACTGGCGTTCGAGTTTTCTTCTTGATATATTAAACAACGTCGCAAGTCTTACGTTGGATTCTCCTGTGCGTAGTTTTGTCAGTAAAATACCCAAAGTGGTTCTGGGATCTGCACTTACATCTCTTAATGAAGTGGTTTGCTCTAAGATAGCGTTAAATTGTTCTATAGTACGTCCAGTCCAAAAGTGCATTTCTTCTTCAGTTAATCCTCTTAGCTCGCTAAAACGCAATCTGGGTCCGTTTAAGGCATTTCTCAGTAGGTCACAAAGGTCACTGAAGTGGGCGGCCGTAAAGTTATGGGAAATGTTGCATGCCTGAGGTAGTTCATCCCAGTCATTTCCATTTAGGTGATCGCGGCATACTCTGGCAGCATCAGGAATGTAGATTTTGTGTTGAGTAAATACATGGATTTTAACAACGTTTGGGATTCGATGGCGGGTTGTATTAGGGCAGCCACGAAAAAGACAATGCCTCGGGGTATTTGGTGCTCTCATATATTCGGGCACGTGTATCACTTCTAGTTGAGGTTCTGCTTCTTCTTGCGGTTCTACTTGTTCTTGCGGCTCTGGCTCGGGTTGAGGTTGTGGTTGAGGTTGAACTCTAGTCGCATTTTCTGCTCTTTGCCAGCATCGGTAACATACTTTCCGAGTACCATCAAACACGACCTGAAAATCGGTAATAATAATGTAAGGAAAATAAATAAATACATCATACCTAGAAAGCGTACCTGGGGTATTATAAACAATACGCTTAGCCGCTAAAATGCGCATGGGATCTAGAGTACCAAAAGAGAGAAAACGTTTTTGCCTCTAAGTGCACATTGGGTGACGTTCTATTATCAATTAACTAGTTTGTATTTCTCTATGGTAATAGTACCGGAAAATTCCTTACCAAATAAACTACATTTTAACATATGACAACCCTACGATCTGTCATTTCAGAAATAAAAATATTTCTTTCTCGTCCGTGAATCTTTGTTTTGGTTCTCCGTTACTTGTAAATAATGTAAATTGTACTGTGAAATGTGATTTTATTCATGTTTTACGTTAAAAATAAACACAACATGGATTTCGAACCTTAAAACATATAGGTTACTATTTGAATGTTTGTTTAAAAAAATGATTTTTCTTTGTTTATGTTCTCAAAACAATGTTATAAATGAAGATAATCATACATTCAAACGAAACCAACACATTTCATTTCGTCATTTCGTTGACAATAGAATAAACACTAACCGGAAGCAAAATACCCAGAAACAGAGTCATAAATAGGGTTTTTGTGAAACATCTGCGTGCCAACCGGTGCGTGCGGTCTGTGACTCATCGATCGTGTGCATTTAAGGGGTAAAATAGATAAAAATTATGTGCGCTTTAGCGGCCGAAAAATAATAAACAAGGCATCCCTATAAATAAAGAGACCAAAGGCTAACCTAAAGTCAAATGCACATGCGGGCACAACAAGGTAAAATGATCGATTTTTATTTCTATGTGGTATTCTATGCTGTTGTCTGTACTGAGTAAACGAGACACGTAATACAATAAATGCTCATAAAGATAACAACATAACAATAAATAGATTAACATCTAATCATTTTTTCGTTGCTCTGACTGGGGATCAAACCCGGAACCAATGGATTCAATGGCAAGAACATTAGCACTATACTATACAGGTTATTAACAATAAAATAAATGCAATAAAACTGTCAAATGGAAAGTTAAAAAGTTCAATAAATACTAACCTCCAATGCAGCATTTTCTCGAATAAAAGCTGCTAGGTATGCGCGCATTCTTGGTAAGTTTTCCGATAGAATGCGCACTTGATATCTGCCTCGGTATAGACCTCTTCGGCACATTACACAGGTACGAAAACGTTCCATTGCAATCAAAATAACTCAAGCACTCAAGTCCAGTAGAAAGCCGCAGTCAAAAATAAAACAGGTAACAGAGTCCAAGTTAATGCCAGGGTCTAAAGTCGACGTGAACAATGAGGAACGAGACAATGTAGTAACTTACACAACAATTATCAGCAAACGACTACCAAGGGAACATGCACAAGCGCCGCAGCATGCCCACCCTCGCCCCCGCCCCCTCGCTGAACGCGCTAACTACCGCGCTGCGTAAGATAAGAGAGCGAGAGAGAGATAACAATACCAGTTCCAACTTACTAGTCATCTACTTACGTATACTCAGGGTTAATAGTAATAAAAATATTGCTCCAATGTCATGCATCAATATCAATTGATGTATTTGTATGTTTAGTGTTTAATAAATAGATCACCCCTAACTGAAAAAATACCAAACCGATTTTGTTATGATTTTCATCCGTTAATTGAATTTTACTTAGCTCAAAATCTGTGCAAATATCATCAAAATCTGTCAAGATAAACCGGCGATATGATTTTTTAAAATTCTATTTCGAACTAAATATCCAGTATCTTCTAAAGACTATATTTCAAAACGGACAATTTATACGGGATTGGTGCCATAGTAGTTTTTTGTGCTCTTGAAGAGAGCTATCCAACGATGGTAAATTCATTTTGATTGGACATGGGTACCAAAATGCCCATCCTCCTTTGTTCTTAGGATAATTCTGTCTCTTCTTTCTTCATCTCAATTACGGAACCCTTCATCGTGCGTGGTCTGACTCGCATTTGGCTGGTTTTTTCCTTTTGAGGTACGGAACCCTAAAAATACATGTATGAAAATATATTCTGGTCTTTATTCGAAATACAATTTAGATTTGTTTTTAGGGATCAGAATGGAAAAGTGTTCGAAGCACATTAACACCGGTCTTCAGTTCAGCACGTCTAAGAAATATGCTTCCACTCATACAAATATGTTCAAAGCAAATGGTTGAATTTTTAAAGCAATATGGTAAGTTAAATGCAATATAATATTCTAGAATGATAATAACATAAACAGGGCTATCAATAGAGTTTACTGTCTATACAAAAATAGTAGACAGTAAACTCTATTGACCTAAGCCCTGTTTATCCATCATCTTCGCAGACTTTCACATTTATAATATTAAGTGTAGATCTATCAGCCGGGGTTGCGGGATGTTCGAAAGAGTTACCGTGGCCCCGGCACAGGCAACAGAAGGAACACGGGTGGGTTTGTCAGTAAAAGTCTGACACGCCCTCCCGCTCCGCCCAGAGCGGGAGAAGTCATTTGATGATTTCCCATCCACAAAAAAAAGTGTAGATCTATAATTTTATTAATGTGATATTCTGTAAAGATGTTTGATACTCAATCATGCATGACAAACTGATTGGATTTGAGATGAATTCATTACAATCTTTTAATAGTTTATAAACATTAACAGAGAAACTATCAACATTTTAAAAAATCTAATACCTATTGCAATTTAGCAAAAAGTTAATGAGTCTCCTAAAAAAAAAAATTTTTTTCCTAGAGAGTTCCCTGTTTAAAAACTCAAAGCTCGATAAGTATTTATTATTAGCACTTCCCGCGCGACTTCGTTCGCGTGAATTTCATACTTTAGTACCCCGTTAGGTGTAGATTTTTTTTTTTTTTGTAGAAAAAACTGATTCACGTTATTCTTTATTTTCGGTCTCAAGTATAAATAACGAGATTCGATCTAATTGGACCGCGCGTTAAAATTCTTCCATACAAACTTTGACACCCCCCAATTCTCCTTTAGGGGGTAGTTTAGAAAAAACAAAAAATGACAAACGTCATAATCAGTGATAGGAATAGGTAGTGCTAATTTGTCTAAACTTCGAGGAAGGAAGTAACATAGAGTGGATAATACCTCCTATAAAATCCCGAAATAATTTTAATGACGTTTAAATCCCAGGATTTAAAAACCACGAATTTTTTATCGGACTTTATTTGTAGTTACAAATTATCGATTTGAAAAATCATAACATTTTTTAGGGTTACACACACACACATTTATATGTAATTTTTATGATGTACAACATAGTAAAGAGTATTCTGTCTATCTATAAATAAAGTCCAATAAATAATTCGTGGGTTTAAATCCCGGGATTTAAACGTCATTAAAAATATTAGATTAAGATTATTATTTTAGAGGAGGTATTATCTACTCCATGTTACTTCCTTCCTCGAAGTTTAGGCAAATTAGCACTACCTATTCCTATCACTGGTCATAATTTACTTAGATAAGTATTTGTGCCTAGTTTCAAGTCTCATAATATTGTATAATTGCATAGCACATGTATGAGCACTATGTACCTACCTACTATAAAGCTACCATACCATACCATTAACTGGGTACGTCTTTCATTGACTTGAGTTTGCTCTGGCGACTGAGAGTATGTCATGCTCACTCAAATGTCTCGCTGGTGGTGGCCTGTGTGTTGGATCATTAAGTTCCCTTCAAAATGGTTGAGCTGAATGGTGCTGATCCATACGTCATGTTCGTGAACGGGCGCCGTCAGTCTGGACTGGTCATCTCTTAGCTGCCACGGCTTATTTTAATTTTTGAATCGTTTTTGGTTTTTACCTTTTTGTTGCGGACGCTTTTAACGTGCACGTCTTTCTACATTGTTCTCACATACTTAATTCAACATGAATGATGTAACCAATATTTTGTAACAATATTTTGATTTAAAAGAGTGTCCGTGGAGTTTCTTGTCCGTTCTTCTCCATAGAGATCTACACTTTGGAATGGGCAACTAGCTTCAACTTTCTGACTAACTGACTGACTCTTTGACAATTCAAAAGTGCCTGTAATTGGTTTATTTGAAATAAATGCTTTGAGTATTTTGAGTTTGAATTAACCGAAGAAATAAGATTTTTCATACAAACAAAATCCCCCCTTTTCACCTCCTTACAGGTTGAATTTCCAAAAGTCCTTAGTGAATGCATACAACATAAAAGGCATTAAGTGCCAAAATTCCAAGTTTGTAGCCCCAGCGGTTTAGGCTCTGCATTGATGAATCAACAAGTAATAGATTTAAGTATCTAGCTATAGCTAGGTTGTACAAAGCTATCTTGTGGACTTTGGCTATAACTAGGAACATTATCACATTGTCATATGTAATTATTAACTTTGCTGTTCCTCTACATTAATAACAGTTTTTATTCAAGTAACTAATTTGTAATGTTAGAACACAAACCCATGCATAATTTATGCACTGGCTGTAGCTGTAGTACAGAGTACAGTAAAGTAAAATTTATTTGCATAGATTGTAGGTACCGATGTAACAGTAAAATGGGTGATTCTTGTACAATCTTATTATATATTAGACATGCAAACATTATTATTATTGAATTAAATCTATACAAATAAATTAAATTAAAGTGTCTGTTTGTAATGACAAAATAACAGCTTTTCACTAAATTCGGGAAAACTGAGCGCATTTTCTAGGGGATTTTTGTATTTGAGGACAGGACAATGTCATTCGGGTCAGCTAGTAACTAATAAAATAGTAACGAAGAATTTTTTTTTCGTTTGTCTTGTTGTATGTTCCGGATTGGCGCAAAGATGGCTGAACGGATTTGGATGAAATTTGGTACACAAATAGTTTATAACCTGGATTAACACATAGGGTACTTTTAATCCCGGTAGTCCGTTCTGATATTTTCCGACATCCACGTGGGCAAAAGCTTGTAGTTCCTAAGTATACATCATATTCATTAAACAACATTAACTAGGTACATGATAATTTACACAGATAAGAAAGACGTTGAGATGAAGAAAACAATAGGGCACTTCACGTTAGAGGTAATTGGGGCATGTGCATTTGGTATCAAGTGTGATGCTTTGTCAGATGAGAATGCACAATTCTTCAATGTAAGTATACATTACCTACTGTTTTATGCCTTTGCACTTACGTAATTTAACTGATTATGTAATGAGGTAATTTGTCTGGGTAAATTGGAAGTCTTACTTATATTACAAACACAAAAAAAAATTAACCTGCTGCTAAAATGAGTTGCATTTAATAGATAAAAATAATACTTCTCTATTTTATTTTAAATACTCTATACTATTTTTTAAATATTTCGTAGGTTAATGGACATGTAAAAAATTAATCATTCTAGGTGGCTGAGAAGTTCGACTACATGCCTCTGTACAAAAGACTGATGCTATTCTTCTTCCTAATATTTATGCCGAAACTGATTAAGTTTTTAAACTTCTCGTTTCTGAATTTGGCATCTGCAAAAGAGTTAGTAAGGATTTTGAAAGTGGCAAAAGCTGAGCGAAGAAAATCTGGTGTTAAGTAAGTTAATTATTATTATACAAATAAATAAAATTAAAGTGTTTGTTTGTAATGTCAAAATAACAACTTTTTTAATAAATCCATAAGAAAGTATAAACGGTACTTATAACAAAAAACCATTTTTAACATTTTAATGTGTCTGTCTGTTTGTTCCGGCTAATCTCCGAAACGGCTGGACCGATTTTACTGGCAGATAGCTGATATTACGGCGAGTAATTTAGCCTACTTTTATTTTAGAAAAATAATTAGGGCTCCGCGCAAAAAAATGAAAACCCATGAAATTATGAAGAAAAAGTCGGATTTGAAAAAATTTTTGCATTTGGTAACCCAATTCTCGAGGATAGGTATAGGCTATTTAACATCACGCTAAGACCCTTAGGAGCCGAGCAAAAAGAAAAAGTCAGAAAGAATACTAAGCGAAAACGAAGTAATAGCACGGATGGGCGAATTCAACGCAACGGTTGGCGACGGGTCGGGAGACGAGGGAGTTTTATTAAAATGTGGCTGTTACTTTTGTATATTGTGTATCTTACGACATCCACGCGAACGAAGCCGCGGGGCACAGCTAGTTTATTTATAAAGTCGCATTTCGTGTCTGTCTGAGTGACCGCGTTGTTCTTCTAAACTACGCAAAGAGCATTTTGATGCGGTTTTTACTATCATTTAAAGATTTATTCCGGAGGGTATAATTCCGGAATAAATCTCACTATCAATCTCATTTGTCAAGTCGTAAAAACCGTGCGAAGCAGGAGCGGGTCTCTAGTTTATTTATATAGGTATGCATAGATAGATAGATAAATAAATAAATATATTGCTTATTCATTATAACAGCATACATACATGGTAATGGTACGTACATGGTAATTTACAGGGTTGATAAATTAGTGTACTAAAACTACAACAGAAATGGTAATATAGAAGACTCTTTATTATGTACACCATAAAAATTACAATATAAATGTAGAAATTTTACATAGGGCACAATGGGCGGTCTTATCCCTAAAAGCGAACTTTTATACACCTTTGGATGGATTAAAAGGAGAAGGAGAGCAAGTACCGTAGGGAGTTAGTGGTGTACTAGTTGCGTATGCAATAAATACATACATATAAATATATATAATAATAAACATGAATCAAGAGCAAGGAAGGAACTATGTGTGATGATGATGTTTAAGGAGAGAGGAAGTGTTTTTTTTTACCAGAATTGTTAAAAGTGGACTTAAGATACGTAATATTGGAAGAAACTTAAATAAAAAAGTTCAGAAAATTATAATATGGTAATTTAATTCTTATTGTGCTGCTTGGGAGATTGTTGCGCCATTTCTTCCCAGCTGAAGCAATAGGAAGTGGTAAGAGGTGGGCGTTTTGGGGGACTGTCTTATGTAATTTTGACGTACGAAAAGTGCTGATTCTCAGCATAGTTTGAATAAATGACTCTTGATTTTGATTTATTGTTCGTATGTCTACAGGAAAAGTGATTTCCTCCAAATCTTGATAGATTTTTCTGAGAAGGAAAGACTTGAATCCGAAGAAACGAAATCTGATATACGTAAGTAATTTTATGTAATAGACAGTTTAATGATAAGGTTAATAATAAGGGTACTTAGATACTGTGCCTTGTGCATTGTTATTCTATTTTATATTTTTTATTCTGTCATATTGTGTGTGTTCTGTCTTGAGTACAGTTGTATTTGTACAGTATGCCATCGTTTACGAACACACGGTATTATTTACGATCCGTAAGAAAGGAACGATTGAGATAATTTGAGTAAGAACCTATCCTGCGTATTCCTATCCTGTATTCTGTGCCTGAGTACAAAATACCTGAGGAATTTGGCCTAACAACAAGCAATTATTCATCATAGATTTCAGCGTAGCTTCGCACTAGTATTTTAATAAAATCATAAGTATTTGCGCGCACATTCAATAAAAAAAAAAAAAACGAAAGCGCGGCATGTGATTTTTATAAACATTGACATAAGGTTTAAATTACAATGATGCTTGTGTAATGCACCAACTATACCCACGTAATATTTTATTTGTTGCAGATCTAGACGACGACACGGTAGACGCACAGTTGTTATTGTTCCTCATCGCTGGTTATGAGACCTCGAGTACCTTACTGTCATTTGCTATCCACGTACTGGCCACCAAGCCTGAATTGCAGGACAAGCTACGATCCCATGTGAAGGAAATGACCGAAGGAAAGGAATACGACTACGATCTCCTTGCGCAGTTGCATTACCTTGATGGATTTTTGTTGGGTAAATAATAATTATTATTTATATCCTTAACTGCAATGGTATTGCAGTATAAACAATGTGGGACACACGTGCTACTTATATTATCATGATTATGACTTCTTCGAGATAAGTAACACTCGTGTTACTTATCTCGAAGAAGTAATTCAAAATCTACAAAGTGATTCAAGCTTAGGTCCCAAACAATTATCTAAAACATTTGATTGCCGTGCGGATTTTTGCAGCGTGGGATTATTGTTTCAAGAATATGAACTTATGAAAGTTTATGAAATATTTTACGGCATTGACCTGTTTTTTATGTTATGAAAAAACAGGATTATTTTTATTATAAGTACACAAATCTTAAAATACAATATACAATCTAACGAAAAACAATCTAAAGGAAATATACAATCTAAAGGAAAACTTTATTCTTGTATACAGGGTGTTTGGCGCATGGCCCGACACAATTTTTCCAGGGATTTGGGAGGTCATTAGCTAGGTTCTACCCATACACCCTTTGTCCCAAATGTCACGGTTGGTTACATATGATTTTTTTTTAAATGAAAAAAATTCCCAAAATGTTTCCTTTAATTCGAAATACCTTTTTTTTGTTTGTGGGTGTAGTGGCACAAAACAAATTTTGTTGCATTCTCCAAAGTCTTTTAAATCTAAAATCATCTTTGTTTTATACAACTGGTTTCAAGGAAATTCCTTACAAGCTTCCAGTTAAATTTTTTATTTGATGAATGAAATTTTACAACTTCTAAATTAATTATAAAAAAAAAAACTAAAAGCCATTTTGAACTTAGCTTTATTTTAAAAATTTCTTAAGTTGATACCCTTTCTAACGGTATGCTACATGTCATAGAAATTATTCATTATGTAGTCAAAATACTAGTTAGGAGAGTCAGGGTTAAGAAAAGACTTTTTAAGGTTATTTTGTTTTTATTAAACTAAAGTTATAAAAAGGAGGCAAAACACCGGGAGAGGTGGAAAGTAATGGAGGAGGCCTTTGCCCAGCAGTGGGACAGAATAGGCTAGTTAAAAAAAAAAGTTATAAATCTTGTTCAAATTGACCTCCTCCATTTCGTATGCATGCACGACATCTGTTTCTTATTTCAACTGTCGTTGTACGTAGTGGCATTTCTTCTTTCATAGTTTGGAACGCGCCGGTTATTCGTTCAATCAAAACTTTCCCTAGTGGGCACTTCTGTCTGGTAAACCAATTCTTTTGCACGTCCCCAGACGTAAAAATCCAAAGGCGTCAGGTCTGGGGACCGTGCGGGCCACGGAGTAGGGCCGCCTCTACCAATCCATGCGTTTGGAAAGGCATTATTTAAATGCTCTCGCACGTTCAGTTGGTAGTGTGCTGGACAGCCGTCATTTTGGAAAACTATCGGCACACTTTCCAAAACTGGCACAAGTTCGGGTAGATCATTGATTAAAAAATTTAAATAAATGTCTCCATTCAACCTTTCCGGCAAAAAATATGGGCCGATGAGATTGCGTCCAATAACACCAGCCCAAACGTTGACACTGAACTTTCTTTGAAAAGAACTCTGCCTTTTAACGCGAGGATTTTGGTCTTTGTGACTCCAGTGGTGAAGATTGTGGAGATTCACTATTCCCTCACGGCTAAAATTTGATTCATCGGTCCACAAAATTCTTTTCAAGAAGTCACCATCTTCGACGTCTGTATGCAGTATAAATCTGCAGAAATCCAGCCGTCTAGCATTATCACCATCTTCGATCCCTAAAACAAAAAAAAATCCTTAAGATACTAACAATACCACAAAAGATTTTTGTTTTTCTGGAAATAACTTAAAAGAAATTCAAACATGAATAAATAACTTGTGAAACAAAGAAAATCAAACGACTAAAAATTTATTAAGTATCTTTACTTGACGAAATAACTAGTCATTGAAAATTGAAATAGGTTAAAACGGGTTTTTTGTTACATTAAAAAAAGGGCTGGTGTGCTATTTACCTTGAACAGGGGTGTAATGAAATGCATGCCTCCCATCTGCCCGAAGAACCGCCCAGACTTTCCATACTGTTAAGTTAAGTCTTGCAGCAACAGTTCGTATGCTTGTTGTAGGTTCCTCATCAAAAGCTTGAAGAATCATTTCATCTACGGCTACATTATGTTGCACGGCACTCACTCGAGGTTCTTGATGATGTAGGTTTCCTGTCTCTCTCAAACGTCGATAGGTTGTAGAGAAGGTTTCGTGGTGATACGTCGATCAGGATATCGCTCCTGATAAATTCTTCGCGCTTCGCGCACATTGCAGTTAGCCCTGCCATACGCGAGTAGCATGTCGGCATACTCTTCGTTACTGAAGGTAGGCATGCTACTATCAACACCGAAGATAAACACAACAATAAAACAGTTTAAATGCGGAAATAACAATAACAAGATTTAACAAACAAAACTCAACGAAAAAAAAGAGAAGAATGTGAAACACACGGGCACTTCCAACAGCAGAGATAGTCAGACCTCAACTGACTGTACCGTACCTGTCACATCCCGAACGTCCAACCCAATGTTAGACAAAGACAAAAATCATTTTACATGTGCAAGAAAGAGACGAACTTTTTACCTGCGCTTACATTGACGGTATTGTTCAAACTGGTTCCATTGTTGTGTGCGGTTCGGCCGTGGCATAGTAGTATCCCTTATTTTTACAACATAATAAATAATTTCTATGACATGTAGCATACCGTTAGAAAGGGTATCAACTAAAGAACTTTTTAAAATAAAGCTAAGTTCAAAATGGCTTTTAGTTTTTTTTATAATTAATTTAGAAGTTGTAAAATTTCATTCATTAAATAAAAAAAATTAACTTTGGAAGCTTGTAAGGAATTTTCTTGAAACCAGTTGTATAAAACAAAGATGTTTTTAGATTTACAAGACTGGAGAATGCAACAAAATTTGTTTTGTGCCACTACACCCACAAACAAAAAAGTTATTTAGAATTAAAGGAAACATTTTGGGCATTTTTTTCATTTAAAAAAAAAAACGTAACCAACCGTGACATTTGGGACAAAGGGTGTATGGGTAGAACCTAACTAATGACCTCCCAAATCCCTGGAAAAATTGTGTCGGTCCATGCGCCAAACACCCTGTATAATATATATATTTTAGTGTGTCTTTGTTTTCCAAAGAAACAAAAAAAAGGGAGAGCAAATCACTTTTCTGTAAAGTTTTTATTGATTATAACTTAGCATTATAATGGTCTGTTGTCAGAATTGTACTTATATTTTTATAACGCGTATTTGTATTGTTAATCTATGTTTTTTTTTTCAGAAACATTACGCTTGTTTCCTCCGTTAGCCAGAGTGGATAGGGTTTGTACAAAGCCATATACTGTACCTGGTTCATCTATACAACTCGAGCCTGGTAATGTAGTTGCCATACCTTTGTACGGCATTCACATGGACCCGGAATATTACCCAGAGCCGAAAGAGTTCAGGCCAGAACGATTCATGAATGAAGACAAGAAAGACAGAGCCTCTCATTTATATCTGGCGTTTGGAGTTGGTCCTAGAAATTGTATAGGTAAGCATAAAAATAAGCTATCTTACATAGCTTGTCTTGTCACACACGGAAACAATCATCATGATGTATATAAAAAAAAAAAATTCTGTCAGCCAGCCGGTAAACAGTCATATTATCTTGTTTCGGCGCGAGATACAGTGACGACACAATTTTATCGGGATGCGTATACTAGGCAGGTCTTCAACTTTGAAGTTACGAAATTTTCCGTTGCATAACATAATAAGTAACTAAATTGTAATGGACGCCGAGCATTAGCCCTACATAGATATAAGTTAAGACCCATTTGTATTAGGATAGACATAAAATAGGCATAGTTTTAACTTATTTATATTAGGTAGGCACATATTTTAATTATATAGCGGTGGTACATAAGTTTAGGATAAGAAATTGTTAAGATAAAAGTAGAAATGATTCATTTTTGCGAAAAGGTCCCCGTTACGGTAAGTTTCGTCGTAGTTAAGGTTCGGGACGCCTTTTCGTGCTGCGCTCTGATTGGTCGAAGCTTTTGAGCTATTTCTGAGAATTTGTCCGAGGCATTGTTCAACTTCTCAGAATATTGAATAATTATTTCCGAGAATCAAATAATGTAGGAGATTTTAAAGTATAAAAGTAGGAACATTTGGCTGGTAGGACACAGTCGGCCTCCAGCTCTACTAGAAGAACCACAAGGAAGAATAAAGGGAAGAAAATCAAGAAGTCTTTCATTCCTCCACCCCTCAAGCCAAGAAGAAAACCAAATACAGTCCACAATAGTCTGGTCCATCGAGCTGCGGATATCAGAAGAAAGAAGAATCTGCGGCAAGAGCGAAGAAAAGAAGCCGACTGCACCGACCGACCGACCGGTTTTAGACCCGACCGGTTGTCTCTAGCATTCCGACGAGGTTTGAACCCGACCCAGGATTAAAACCCGACTGGCTTGCGCCGAGCGACCCGACAGGTTTGAGTCCGATCGGTTGGAACCCGACCGGTTCACCGAACGGAACCGACTGGTCCATTGACCCGGACCGACCGGTTTCTTCGACCATACCGACCGGTTCCTAGGCCGACGCCGACCAGAACCGAACCAGTGCCGGCGAAGGAGAACAAGAGGAACCGAAGAGGGTACGTGTCGAAGAACCGAAGAGCAACCGAACAGAAGAGTTGCCGAACCGAACCGAAGAGCAACCGAACAGAAGAGTTGCCGAACCGAAGCGAAGAGCAACCGAACCGAAGAGTTGCCGAACCGAAGAGTTGCCGAACCGAAAAGTTGCCGAACCGAACCGAAGAGTTGCCGAGCCGAAGAGTTGCCGACCCGAACGTGCCGAACCGAACGTGCCGACCCGAACGTGCCGAACCGAACGTGCCGACCCGAACGTGCCGACCCGAACCGAACTGAAAATCCTAAAATTTCGAGTTCAATCAAGATCCGAAGACACCCAGGATACACGAAGAAAAGTGAAGAAACTTCGCGAAGGAACAGAAAATGGTGGTCACAAGGAGCCAAGGGGATGCAGCGGAAGTCGAAGAGCAGCGAAGTGCCCAAGAACAGGAGGCGCGCCGCAGGGAAGCTGAAATGATTGTGCAGGAGCGGATCAGAAGATTTTCACTGGACCCACCAGCATCACCATTTTTAGGGGACAACAGCACGGCGGGACCATCCGCAACACAGCTGACGGCCACTACGACACAACGGAGGAAGGGATCGCCGACCAGATCAATCAGGTCCCAACGATCCACAACGAGCATAACCACGCGACTACGGATGGCAGAATTGGAAGCAGCAGAGAAGCTGGCAGCTATAAAAAGAAAGGAACTGGAGCTAGAAGCCGACCTAGTCAAGAAGAGACTTGCAGCTGAAGTATCCGCGATCAATGACGAAGAAAGCGTGCATGGAGAACCCACTCCTCCTCGTGAAGAACCACATCAGAAGGTGGACGAATGGTTGAGGACGAACCCCCTCGACTCACGGGGGGAGGAGGGAACCCGGGACACCAGGGAAGAGCCTAAGCAGATACGCTTCGAAGTTCCACGAGCAAGATCACCCACTCCGACAAGAAGGAGCAGCATCGAACACTTGGCCGCCACGTTGGAGAGGATGGCCAGACCCAGGCCTCGACACACCGACTTGCCGACCTTCTCCGGAGCAGCCAACGAATGGTTGCCGTTTAAAGCAGCAGTACGAGATACGACCAGCATGTACCAGGTGTCGGCATCAGAGAACATCCAGAGACTAAGGAGCTGTCTCAAAGGGGAAGCAAGAGACGCCGTGGCCGCGCACACACGGCCACAGATCCAGACGTCATAATGAAGACCCTCGAGCAGTGCTTTGGGAGACCCGAAGTCATCATCGACCGAGCGCTGGAAGACCTGAAGAAACTTCCAAAGCCTGGTACATCAGCAGCCGAACTTAACAATTTTGCTATCAAGCTGCAAAATATCATCTGCGTGCTGAAGACAATCGACCGAAGAGGATACCTGTACAACCCTCTAATGACGCGAGAAGTGTTGGACAAGCTCAGTCCGCACCTACGATCAAGATGGTGCGACTACGCCTACGACCACGAGGGAACAACGGACCCGGAGATCGTCGTCATGTCTCGCTTCTTGATGCGGGAAGCGGATAGGGCATTGCGATATACGTACGCCCCGTCTGCAAGCGCCGCAATACAGAAGAAGGAGACTCGACCCACCATGATCATGAAGAAAAAGGCGAGCGTCTTCACAACGATCGAAGGAGCGGAGGAAGAACGAAACAGGTGCCCCAAGTGCGAACAAGCTCACGTCCTGACGCAATGCCCCAAATACAAGGCACTCACTGTGGATGAGCGATGGCGCTTCATAAAGGAGAAGAAGATATGCTTCAAATGCGCTCAGAAGCAACACAGGCGCATAAGTTGCAAGGCGAAGGCGTGCGGCGTAGACGAGTGTCACCGCCCGCATCATGCAACTCTCCATCAAGTGCGAGAAGCAAAGACAGAAGACCCAAAGACAACCGAGCCAAAGGAGGAAGCGGTCCTGTCCGTAGCAACCCGACCCGCTGCCGGACCGCGAGCAGTTCTGCTGAAGATGTGCCCAGTCATCATTTCTGGACCACGAGGGGAGGCGAAGACCTACGCCCTCCTGGATGAAGGAGCCACAATCACCCTCGTCGATAAGGAATTGGCGGCGAGCATCGGAGCAGAGGGACCATCGCAGCCTCTCCACTTGAACGGGGTCAACATGTCGCAACAAGAGATGGAGAGTCAGCTGGTGGACATACAAGTCAGAGGGTTGAAGAGCGGCGACAAGCACAAGGTCAGAGCGAGGAGCATAGACAAACTCCGCCTTCACCAGCAGTCCATCCCTGACACCATGTTGGACTACGAGCACCTGAGGGACCTGGCACCAGAAGAGGTGTGCTACGAACTAGCGCGCCCCGGAATCTTAGTGGGGACAGACCACTGGGAATGCATCGTGTCCCGCGAGCTCCGAGTCGGCGGCCCGGAACAACCAGCCGCATCAAGAACACAGCTAGGATGGGTGGTGCACGGAACCGCGCCACGCAAAGCCATCTATCAAAAAGGGAATGTGCTACACGTCTACGAGCCTGAACAGAAGCCAGGGACCGGCAGCCAAGAACTCCACGACTTAGTGGAAGCACATTTTAAGATCGACGCACTCGGCATACAAGGGAAGCCGAGAATTAAGGAAACGGACCAACGAGCCATCGACATAGTCACCGGAACTACGAAGAAGATCGATACCGGCTATGAAGTCGGACTGCCATGGCGACGAGACGACGTCACCATGCCACCGAGTTACGATCAAGCGTTCCGGAGACTGAAGAAGGTCGAGCAGAAGATGGACATTGATCCGGAATTTGCAACCGAGTATACGAAGCAAATCGACAACCTATTGGACAAGGGATACGCAACGCCATGCAACGGATCAGAGGAAGCAAGCGCTATATGCTGGTACCTGCCACACTTCGCCGTACAGAACCCGAACAAACCCGGCAAGCATCGGCTGGTATTCGACGCCGCGGCTAAGAGCAACGGCGTGTGCTTAAACGACGAGCTGCTGGAAGGACCCGACCTGCTACTATCACTGCCAGGGATCCTGTTTAGGTTCCGAGAAAAGGCAGTAGGGATCACAGCGGACGTACAGGAGATGTTCCTGAGGATCCGGATCAGGCCAGAAGACCAACCAGCACAGCAGTTCCTGTGGCGAGGCGACCAGAGAGAAGATCCCCCGAGAAAGTTCAAGATGACCAGCATGATCTTCGGTGCAACAAGCTCCCCGTACATGGCCCACTATGTCCGCAACCACAACGCAGACGTACACGGGCAAGAGTACCCGCGGGCACTAGAGGCCATCAAGAGGAGTCACTATATGGACGACTTGGTAGCCAGCTACGAAGACACGGAAGAAGCATGGAAGGCGGTTGAAGAAACGAGAGCAGTACACGCTCATGCAGGATTCACGCTACGAGGATGGAGCTCCAACAACGCAACGGTGCTACGCGACGTGCCTCAAGAATTACACGCCACCTCTTCTACACAACTGGGGGGAGAACAGCCCGAGAGCAAGATTTTGGGGCTGTACTGGAACGCGGAACGAGATGAGCTGGGCTTCAACACATCCATGAATCGGGTCCCAGGTGAAGTAAGAGCAAGAACCCGTGCACCGACCAAACGTGAAGCCCTCAGCGCCGTGATGTCTATCTACGACCCGTTGGGATTGCTGAGCCACTACACTATACGATCGAAGATCATACTGCAGAGCTTGTGGCGCCTACAGACGACGTGGGACGAGCAGATTCCGGCTGAAGAGAACGAGCTCTTCGCATCCTGGCTCGCGCGTCTCCCCGAGCTCACCCAGCTTCGACTACCGAGATGTTACCTGATGCAGAAGTACGAGCGCATCGATCTACACATCCTGTGCGACGCCAGCGAGCAAGCCTACGCAGCCGTGGCCTACTGGAGAATAAAGAATCTCGACGGAAGCCTGAACGTCGTGTTGGTAGCCGCCAAAGCTAAGGTGGCGCCTCGCCGAGTCCAGACCATACCACGCCTGGAGTTGCAAGCTGCGATCATCGGAGCGAGACTCGCGGACACCATAAGAAGGGAGCACCGCATCAACATCAGCCAGACGACCTACTGGACTGACTCATCCACCGTGGTGCACTGGATTCACCACGACATGCGACGCTACACGCCGTTCGTCGCGCACCGCCTAGGAGAGATCGCGGAGCTGACTCAAAAGGAGGAATGGCGTTGGCTGCCCACCTCATGTAACGTAGCTGACGACGCCACTCGACTCGTCGACACACCCATCAACGCAACGGACCGATGGTTCCAGGGACCGGATTTCTTGCTCCTACCGGAGGAGCAGTGGCCCACAGCGACGACGAACGAGCACGAGGACGAAGAGGTCCTCCACATCAGTGAGAAGACAGAACGAGACAGCTGGCTACCGAACCCAGCCCGCTTCTCAAAATACGAGGTCTTAGTGAGGGCCACCGCCCGAGCAATCGCCTTCACCGACATCTGCCGACGGAGAGCAACGACAATGGAGCATCGCCACATCCACCGCGCCGAGGCCGAGTTGATTCGTCAAGCTCAAGAAGACAGTTTCGGCGAAGAACTGAAGAGGATCCGGTCCATGCGACCGCTGATGAAGACGAGCCGGCTGTACCGGTTGGATCCAGTATTAGAAGACGATGTCCTGAAGGTGCGGGGCCGAATCGAGGCCTCTTCCGCGCCAATCGAGACGAAGCGGCCAATCATCCTGGATGGCCGTCATCAGCTGACCAAGCTCCTGGTTCTGCGGGAGCACTGCGCTGCGGGTCACGCCAACCGAGAACGCGTGACAAACGACCTACGACAACGGTACTGGGTCATCCACTTACGGCCTACAGTACGCACCGTCGAGAAGAACTGCGCCTACTGCAAGAGGCGACGAGCAACGCCACAAACACCGGCTACAGGGGACTTGCCACACGCCCGCCTTGATCCGTTCCACCGCCCGTTCACTAACTGCGGGGTGGATTATTTCGGACCAATGATGGTCAAGGTAGGGCGACGCCGAGAAAAAAGGTGGGGTGCACTCTTCACATGCCTCACTTCCCGCGCCGTGCACATCGAGCTCGTCGCATCACTTTCCACTGACTCAGCAATCATGGCGCTGAGACGAATGGCCGCGCGCAGAGGCTGGCCAAGAGTGATGTACTCCGACAACGCGACCAACTTCCGTGGGGCTGATCAAGAACTACGGAACGCCTACACCGAATGGATGCCTGCCCTGCAAGACGAAGGACTCCTGCATCGCATGGAATGGCGCTACATACCTCCTGGCGCACCCAACCAAGGCGGTGCGTGGGAGCGGATGGTGCGCTCCGTGAAAAGAGGGAAAAGGCTCCTGCTGAAGAAGTGCTCAGAACTATACTCACCGAAGCTGAGTTCTCTGTAAATGCGAGACCACTGACACACGTCAGCGTGAACCCCAGCGACCCCGAAGCCCTGACTCCCAACCACTTCCTGTTGGGGTCATCAGAAGGGCTGCCCTCAACGGGACCCTGCGACGAGGCGGACAGAAGAACCTGGCGAGTTAGTCAAGCACTCGCGGACCACTTCTGGCGACGCTGGCTACACGAATACCTTCCCACCCTGGTGCCTCGCGGCGAGCCACAGAGCAACGTGCGACCGATGCAGACCGGCGACGTAGTACTCGTGGTCGACAGCACGCTGCCCCGGAACACCTGGCCGATGGGAGTCGTCGAGCGCACGCATCGCGGACCGGACGGCGGCGTCAGGGTCGTCGAGGTGCGCACCAGGACCGGCACTTTCCGACGCCCCGTGAGCAAGCTCGTCGTCGTGATGAAGAAAGAAGAGGCTACGCGGGCTACGCCGGGGGGAGAGCTGTAATGGACGCCGAGCATTAGCCCTACATAGATATAAGTTAAGACCCATTTGTATTAGGATAGACATAAAATAGGCATAGTTTTAACTTATTTATATTAGGTAGGCACATATTTTAATTATATAGCGGTAGTACATAAGTTTAGGATAAGAAATTGTTAAGATAAAAGTAGAAATAATTCATTTTTGCGAAAAGGTCCCCGTTACGGTAAAGTTTCGTCGTAGTTAAGGTTCGGGACGCCTTTTCGTGCTGCGCTCTGATTGGTCGAAGCTTTTGAGCTATTTCTGAGAATTTGTCCGAGGCATTGTTCAACTTCTCAGAATATAGAATAATTATTTCCGAGAATCAAATAATGTAGGAGATTTTAAAGTATAAAAGTAGGAACATTTGGCTGGTAGGACACAGTCGGCCTCCAGCTCTACTAGAAGAACCACAAGGAAGAATAAAGGGAAGAAAATCAAGTCTTTCATTCCTCCACCCCTCAAGCCAAGAAGAAAACCAAATACAGTCCACAATATAAATTAAAATAATAATTATATTTTCTTATCACTTTATTACAGGTCTGAGATTCGCGATGTTATCAGCGAAACTGGCGATGGTTGAACTCATTAAGAACTTTAAATTCTCCACGTGTGAGAAGACGGTTGACCCCATTCAGTTTGATAAACGGTCTATTTTGCTGAAGGCGCAGGGCGGCTTATGGGTTCGCATCGAAACTTTATAAAAGTACCTATTTCCATAACGTAACTTATATTTTTGACACAATCAGTATGATTAATATTAATTTGAATGTTTTGTGTTATCATTATGAAGTTAACTAGGTGTAGTGAAGCATTTTTAAAAGGTTGAATTAATGAAGTACCTACAAACAACTCGACATAAAATAGACAGTTCATAAAATGTTCAAATACCTTCCTCGTATATAATTGACGTGATTATATCTGATTTATTGAAGACAGATGGTGTTAACAAAATTGCGCATTTTTGATAACATATCGGCTTAATTTCGCGGGAATGTAAACATACTACAGTTCTATACAGGGTGTCCAGTAAATAGTACGACAGTGCAGGGGGTGATAGCTTTGGTTAATTACCTATCAAAACAACACAATATAATTATGTTCCGCAAAATGTTACAGATTTACAGTTATACTAAATTTTCCAAAATATCGCAAATTCTCTACCTACGTTGAGTCAGATTTTAAGCATCTCGTAATGATAAATTCCTTTTCTAGTGTTTTTTTTTACATCAAATTATTCGTCAATAGGTTTTCTACTCATTGATAAGTCTTTTTTCTATCAAAAACAAAAATGTTCAAGAAATACAATATTTTTTAATATTTTTCACTAAACGATTTTTTCTTATCGCTTAACTTTAACCTACAGTGGTGAAAAAAAATCCATAACATTTTGCAGAACATATATTGTGTTGCTTTGGTAGGTATTGACCCAAGCTATCAGTGAGAGTCAAAATGGCGGGTGTACCTTAACTAATGCAATCATCCCATTTACCAAAAAAAATGTACCTAAAATGTACTATTTAGTACTTAGGTTTAAAAAAATTGTTCCTCCTTCAGAACGAAATTATTTCGAAATTAAGGTACACCCGCCATATTGACATCAAGATGGCGGGTGTTTTATAATATTTTATTATTACTACAGAATAGTGAGATACCAATATAGAGAGAGATTATCATGGTATGTACCAGTAAAAACGTACAGACGCCAGCAGGTCAAGCTATCCGAAACTGTCAAATTTTCCCAATCAACCTTGAACCTAATGGGATAAAGTTGAAAATCTATTAAAGAAATTTGACAGATTGTAGTAGTAGCTTGATGTGCTGCCGTCCATACCTTTTGAAAACTATATTATGTATTTTTAGTATTATAAAATAATATTTTTTTATTATTATTTAGCAATGGGTACAAATAGCAGTGTAGTGATGACACTACGTATAAATGATTATAGTAGAAAGGTGTTACGAATTATAAAAATATTGGTTAAAAACGAGATATTGTGCTATTTTAAATAAGTAATATAAATTATGTTATAGTATATTATTTTCTCACTTTATTAACATGAAAATGATAAGGACAAATGGTTATTTTTAATGCTATTTAGTTTATAAATAGCAATGGTAAGTTGGGTAATAATGGGTAACCTATTTTTAAATATAATTTTTCTAGGGATATGGGAACTTTATTTGTATATCTTGGTTTGCTTAAAAAAGTTCTACTTGATCCATGTTTAAAACTGTAGGTAAACAAATTCAGTCAAAAAATAAAATACCACTCAATATTATTAAAACATAACATAACATCACTCCTTGTTTCCCCGAAGGGTTGGCCAGAGCTGTATTGTATACTCACCGCCACATAATAAATATTCAATTATAGTATTGTAGAAAACCTGGAACCACTGTAGTTGGTAACCCGTCGCTTTTTTATAGTAACTTTTTTTTTTGGGTAAACCCATAATAGTGTCTTGAGTGTTTGAAAACCTCGAAAGTGCGCAACGCCATAGGCGCCGAGAAAAAAATCGCCAGTTTCTTTCGAAATTTGTGGGATAGTGGGAGTATGGAGATCACATGGCGGGTCTAAATTTGTTTCCAAGCAATAATAATAAGGCGTAGCCGACGGAGCCCCGCTTCGCGGGATTCGATGGTTAAAGAAAATAACCACGAAGGGGATTGGCGGGGTCTGTGTTCGCTCGCTCACTAGACCCCGCCATCCCCTTAGAACTAACCTAACCTGTTCCGAGTCGGAGTGCCTTAAGTCTCGAGCTCGCTTCGCTCCTGCATCCTAAGTTCTCAGAGTAACAGTAGTAGTAATACTAGTCACACTGAGTAACACTAGTAACATTGCCTTTTGTAAATATGATGAATGAGAACTGTTAAACGTTAGCGTCACGGTTACTTTTTGCTTCATAATAGAGTTCATTGTGGTAGCAACTATTTAAAAATGGATTAAAGTTAAAAACTTACATACGAGTATTTAATCCTAAAAACCATTAAAATCCGCTGTCACTTTGTTTGGACGTAGAACGGAACAACCTAGGATAAAATGTAAATTTTATTGTGTAAATAAGTTTCAAAATCAAACTGCGCAAACTGAAGTGTTTCACACTGGGCAAACGTAGGCGTTTGCGCAGTGTGAAACACTGCAGTTGCGTAAAATTTTGCGAAAGTGTTTTACATGAAGACATCTATCTATACGCTATAAAATAGCGAAGCTTCGCACGCGCGGGTTATCAACTGCAGTAGAGCCGAAAACTAATAAGGAAAAGACGTTTTAATTTTTAGATGTTTATTTTTGGTTAGGGCAATTTTATAAATGCTGCTATAAAGAAACCTATTGAATCCCTGTACATGGGCTCCACTGGTCTAAGTTCATTGTTTTCTGGACCAAATCTTTGCACCAGTAATCTGAAAATAATAGTATTTATGCTAAATAAATGATGTGATAATTTAGTGCCAGTAAGATAAACTCAGTACAAAAAAACATTGTTTAAATTATTGTTGTTATTATTTAAAAATATATTACACAATACGCAAAAGATTCTTGCCAATACTTTTATGAAAATATGTTTGTATACTTATTTTAAAATAAAAATGATTTTACCAACCTTTGTTCATCATTAAGACCTTTGTTAGGTAACCCTGGTGCACCATGGATTGGTTCTGCAGGTACTAGTTGTAAGCATGGGAACTTTTCAAGTGCCCATGCAACCATGCCTTCATTTTCTTCTACTGTAACAGTGCATGTGCTGTAGACCAATTTCCCGCCCACTTTCAATACTTTTACTGCCTTTAAAGTAATTGATAAATATATTAATAAAGAAAAAAAATAATTCTAAAAAAAACTAAAAAACAACAAATGATAAATGATAAATTATTTTATTTCTGTAAGTAGGTTTATACAAACACTTTTACATGTCAATTTTTTTTTTTTTTTAACTAGATGAGGCCGGCGTTTCCTATCTGACTACTCTGAGAAGAAAGGCCGAAACAAACTCAGATGTCACAGTCTCTTTTAAAGTCCAGACATAATCTTGGTCAGATCATGTGAAGACCATGTAGGTTGGTGTCTGAAATGGTCTTTTGAGGAAAGAACCACACAGATTGAGTGGACCTGTCCAGTCAGTGCAAGCATCTGTCAGTAATCGTACAGCTCAACATAAAAGTTAAGGAGCTCAACGATTCGACGAACAATACCAAAGAAAGGACATTTGGGTAGGCCGCATAATTTACTCAAACTGGCAAACTATGATTAAAGCTGAGAGAAAAGAAAAAGAAAAAAACAAGGACCCACATAGTCTTCACATTCACAGTAATTAAAATAATATTACATTTTACAAAGTAAATATTCATGTCAATGTATATATAAAATTCATCAATGACAATGTGTATATAAGAAAAAAAAAAATTGCAAAAAGAAAAGGAACAAAAAAAAAAATCAGTATGTATATAAAAAAAAATTAAAATTAGTTGGAGCAGCTCAATCCCACGCCTTTTTGTCATCAATGTAATCTTTAACGGTATAAAAGGCTTTCTGGCACAACTTACGTTTAATAAATGATTTGAATTTATTAAGGCTCAGATCTTGAACGGGGCTTGGAAGTTTATTATAAAAACGTATACATTAACATCTGAACGAGCCACCTATTTTCTTGAGCCTTGTTGTAGGTACAACAAACTTGTGTTTGTTCCTAGTGTTCATATTATGGATATCACTGTATTTTTTAAACAATTTTATATTTTTATGGGCATATAAAAGATTTTCAAAAATATACTGAGAAGGCACAGTCATTATATTAATCTCCTTAAATTTCTCTCTGAGAGAGTGTCTTGGACTTAACTTATAAATTGATCGAACAGCTCTTTTCTGCAAAACAAAGAGTCTGAATGTCGGCGGCATTTCCCCACAACAGAATACCGTATGACATTACACTATGAAAATAGCTAAAGTACACTAAACGGGCTGTCTCTATGTCAGTTAAATTACGAATTTTTTTAACAGCGTATGCTGCAGAACTTAGCTTCTTTGACAATTTATCTATATGTGGGCCCCACTGAAGCTTAGCATCCAAAGTCAAGCCCAAGAATACTGTGCTATCTTCAGGATTCAATTCTTCGCCCTTTATCAACACCTTAGTTTTCACCTGCCTAACGTGAGGCAGCGTAAACTTAAGGCATTTGGTTTTTTTTTCATTGAGAAGTAAATTATTTACATTGAACCAGTGAACTACTTTTGAGATCGCGCTACTTACATCGTCAGTAACCAGCTGCTGACGTTTAAGTTTAAACAAAAGTGATGTGTCATCCGCAAACAACACTATATCATGATCGTCTTTTACGAGGTAAGGCAGGTCGTTAATATAAATAAGAAACAAGAAAGGACCAAGAATTGAGCCCTGCGGGACTCCCATTTTTACTATAGATCCGGGAGATTTTTTCCCATTAACGTCAACGCACTGAATCCTATTACTCAAGTATGAAGTAAGAAGATCCAGAGCGGTGTTTCGGATCCCGTAGTGGCCGAGTTTCCTGATTAACGTTTCATGAAGAACGCAATCGAAAGCCTTGGACAAATCACACAAAATGCCCAAGGCATCGCATTTATCTTCCCATGCATTATAAATATGTCCTAATAGTTCAACACCAGCATCAGTAGTTGAACGACCCCTTGTGAAACCGAACTGTTTGTTATGTAATAATTTATGTTTATTAACACATTAACTGCCAGAGTAATAATAACAAAAATCACAAAAAAAAAAAAAATTGTGCCAATTGATGTTATGGGTCTAGATATACATAGTATTAAATTTTGGGGTCAATCGGAGGCAGGGTTCCGTAGAAAATTAAAAAAAAACTTCACGAGGTCACCGGTACCCTACATGGCGCACAGAAGTAATTATTTTGATTTCTGTTACCAAGGCGCCGTGCGGTCATCTCTCCGGGCACCCGCGCACCTCAGTCGCTTACACGCGCTATCACGGAACGGACGTTACGTTAAGTCATTTTGCGATTACCACTTTCTTTTGTCGAACGTATTTAGTAAACAATGTCCGAGTTAGATATAAACTCTGAGGACTTATTTTTTACCATATGAAATTGATTTACTGGAAAAATCATTGTTGGATAAAGTAGACACGTTATGTGACAATGTATACGATTTAGAGGAAGATTTGTGTATAGAGAGTGGGGATGATAATATCCATCCCCCAAAAAATCGAAGGCGTCTTTATATAAGAAGCGATTCGGAAAGTGAATGTGATTCGGTGGAAAATTTTGTCACTCAAAATGTGGCTCAAATGTCGTCAAGTAGGCCACAAAAATGGAGAGAACCAAGAGGACTCCAACCATCAGTGATTGCATTTACGGAGCCAACAGGTATTTATAATGATATTAATATAATAATATATCATTTATGTGCTTTAAGTTTGTGTTTTATTCATTAACCGACTTAAAAAAGAAGGAGGTTCTCAATTCATCTGTATGGTTTCTATGGTTAATCCTCAATAGTCAAGAATATTTTTACTTTTTTTAAATAGTCTACTGCCTATTTATGTCCTTTTATAACCAAAGTACGGATTTATTCTAGGTATCAAGAAACCGTATGATATTGAACTACGAAATGCAGACCCAGGAGCCTATTTTTCATTATTAGTCTCAGACGAAATTTTTGAGGAAATAGCTGTGCAAACCAACTTGTATGCTGAGCGACGCGAAAGCTCAAAGCCGTCATCGCGTTTGAATAGTTGGAAACCAACAAACAAAAATGAAGTCAAGGCTCTTTTTGGACTTATTATGTACATGGGACTAATCAAACTCCCAAAAATAAGTTTATATTGGAGCACAGACAGTTTTCAAACAAACTTTTGCACCTTCGATCATGAGTCGTAATAGATTCGAACTGTTGTTGCAGAATCTGCATTTTGTTGACAACGAAACTGCAGATACCACCGATAGAATCTATAAAATATGCAGTCTGATAGATACGTTAAATGACTCATTTCGACGGTACTATTCGCCTAAAGAAGTTTGTGTCGACGAAAGTCAAGTGCCTTACCGCGGGCGATTGATCTTTAGGCAATATAATAAGAGCAAACGGCACAAATATGGAATGAAACTGTTCAAACTGTGCACAATACCAGGTTATACTTGCAAATTAGAACTTTACGCTGGTAAAAACCACGAACAGCTGAATACAACACCTAAAAACGTTGTAATGTCACTCTGTAAAGAAATACTTGATTTGGGGCACACCGTAGCTACGGATAATTGGTATACGAGTTTGGATTTAGCCAATGAACTTCTAGATAGGTATACTCATTTAGTAGGCACACTGAGAAAAAATAGAAAGGGCCTGCCCAAACAAGTTATTGATGCAAAACTCAAACCAGGCGAATCTCTAGCAATGGAAAACGAACGCGGTATAACAGTGTTGCACTGGAAGGACAAACGAAGTGTATTCATGTTCTCCACTAAACACTCTAAAGGATTTGCTAGTGTGCATAAAAAAGGAAAAGTGATTCGAAAACCGAAGATGGTTATAGCATATAATAAAGCAAAAGGATCTGTAGACATGAGCGATCAGATGAGCGCGTATTCATCACCATTAAGGAAAACCATAAAATGGTATAAGAAATTAGGCATTGAATTAATTTTAAATACGGCTGTAGTAAATGCCTGGATCATGTTCTGCGAAAATACAACTCAACAAGGAATTGTAGAATTCCGACGTCAATTAGTGGAATATCTAGTAGACTCTGGTAAAAACGAAACCGAAAATGAATCTATTTCTAAGAGACCTAAAAGACTGAAACATACATTAAAAGCAAAGGAAGGTAAAGTAAGGCAATCCAGGCGCTTCTGTGTAGAATGCTACAAAACCAGTGTCACGACGTTTGGATCAAGACTTGCTAAAATCAAGGCAAAAAAAGTGGCAACCTATTGTCCTGAATGTCCTGGACTACCCCACTATTGTCTTCAATGTTTTAATAAGTGCCATCGGTATTTGTAATTGTAAGAATGTGAACTTCATTTTCAGATAATATTGTTTCCTTTCTTTTTTTGTTCTTTTTTTCAGATTAGTTGGCAATTTTATACTAAAAGGCAATAAAGTTTAATTTTACTACTTACTCGTTTTGTTATTCTTCCCATACCATTTATAAATACGTTTGGATCAAAAAAAAATGTTATGTTCTGGGATTTTTAACGTTATTGAAGGTTTATCTTCAATAATTCAAAATATTTTTACGTTACATAGAAACCATGCGAAAGTATTACTCCTGAGCGCCATTCCGGTCACTTACTAATAAGAAATCTATAGAAAACGCGTCCTACGGCGCGTAAATCAACTCTGAAAACAGGTTTACCGTGAGGTCACCGGTGTCCTACGGGGCGCCTTAATTCAAGACCGCCTCCGGTCACCGGTGCCCTACATGGCAGTCAATGTGTTAAAAAATCTTTGCAATTGATCTAAAATTAATTTCTCAAAAATTTTACTAAAGGTAGGTAGTACTGAAATAGGTCTATAGTTTGTGGGGTCGGATGTACTACCTGATTTAAACAAAGGTATTATTTTACTATTTTTCATAAGGTCAGGAAACTCCCCACAATCGATACAATTATTAAAGATAAAGAGCTAAAGTAGGTGCTACAATGTCAATAATAGACTTGGCAACTTCTACAGAATTACCCCACAGATCTGCTGTCCTTTTTACATTTAAAGTGTGAAAGGTTTTAATTATATCTCTACAGGCAATATGTTCAAAATGAAATTCCGTATCGCAAACAGCAACATTTTCCTTAAGCAAAGACTCAGCAACAAAAGGTGATGATTTAAGGGATTTAGTAGTTGAAACGGGAATATCTGCAAAGAAATTTTCAAAGGCCATGGCGACTTGTGAGTCTGATTTTATTATGTTGCCATTAATAGACAGGCTATAGTCAGTATTTCGGTTACTAGACTTTCCCGTTTCACTATTAATAATATTCCAAGTCGTTTTTATTACATTACTACTGTTTTTAATATTCGAACTCAAATAACGCGACTTAGCCATACAACAAACTTTTTTAAATAATTTTGAATAATTTCTAACATATAAATTAAATGCAGTAAGTGTTTACGTAAGTCCTTTCATTGTACAGCTCATAAAGCCGTATTCTACTTTTATGAATACCAACGGTAGCCCAATCAGTGAAAGATGCGTTACTATTAACCGTGATAATCTTGGGAATAAACGTGGTATTAAATTGTTTACAGTAGTATATATTAAAAAAATCATCATATTGATGATTAGGATCAGCATGATTATGCGAAACTGGTAATTTATTAGTGAGTTTAACTTTAAAAGCCTCTAAGCGACTTGCAGTTTTGGGGTTAACAGTGATATCCTTTTTAGCCACTTTGTTGTTTTGGTTGTGGATAGTAATCCTTTGCCCGCAATGATCAGAATCTAGTAAATTTATAATTTCTTTGTGGCTTGGTATAACATCTGTATAAATATTATCTAGGCATGTGGCACTAGTAGGGGTTATTCTTGTGGGCTCCAGAAATAAGTTTACAAGATTGTAGGACTGAAACAGACTTATTATTTTACTACAAGAACCTGAGTTTTCTAATAAATTAACATTGAAATCACCGCAAATGATAATGGACTTGTTCGAGTTACAAATCTTGTGCAACACTTCATCCATTACCTTTTCAAAGCAGTCATACAATCCTGAAGGCGGTACTTAATACAATAAACTGCTCCAACTATGGCTCCAACTCTATACAGGCTATTTCAACTATCCGCTCAATAGACAGGCTCACAATATCTTTACGGTCTTTAAATTTAAGCTGGTTACTTACTAAAATTAATGAACCACCATGTATAGCATTTACTCTACTGAACGAACTACCAACCTGGTGATTATAAAATTGAACAAGAACTGGTGGCTTCTAAGCCAATGTTCTGTTATACAAAGAATATCAATACTATTAGAATTCATAAATAATTCTACTTCTAAGTCTTTGTTCATAAATCCTTGAATATTTTGATGCACCAGGTTAATACTGACTACTGATTTTAAACTATTATTTAATTTATTTTTGTTAATCTGTACATTATTGCTAACAATACTTCGTTTAAGCTCCTGCGTGAAAGGGTAAAAGTATTAGCATCTCAATGTTACGTCAACTATTTTAATTTAACAGAAAAATCTATCAAAGACAACCCTAAATATTTTTGGACCTTTGTAAAAAAAAAAACGTCATAACTCAAATGCAATCCCAAGCACTTTAAATTATAACAGCGAAGCTTTGCGTACCGGCTAATCAATATGTGAGGCATTTTTCGCATACTTTCATTCTATTTTTCTCGATACTAGCAATTTTCATACATCTTCATCTCCCCTTCTTCTTACTGAATTTTCTAACCTAGCATCTGATATTTGTGGTATCATGGTCAACGTTGAGGAAGTTACTAACTTGCTTCGCAAGTTAGATACATCTACAGCGGCGGGTCCGGATAATATCTGATCTAAATTTCTGGTACGATGTGCACCTACGATTGCCCACCCTATCTCGGTTCTATTCAGAAAATCCCTGAATATTTGTGTTGTTCCTGAGCTTTGGAAATCGGCGTTTATTACGCCTGTACATAAAAAAGGAGTTAAAACTGACGTGGTAAATTATCGACCGATATCCAAAGTCTGTATTATAGCCAATGTCTTTGAAAGGATAATCTATAATCAGGTACACGCTGCTCTCAAAAATTCATTTAGTTCCTCTCAACATGGGTTTTTGAAAGGTAGGTCAACCGTCGCAAATCTGATACTTCTCAATTAATTTATCACCGACGCCATGGCTAATGGTGAGCAGGTCGATGTCGTCTATACTGACTATAACAAGGCTTTTGATCGAATTGACCATTGCATCTTGTTATCAAAGCTATATATATATGGCCTGGGAATACGCGGGGACCTACTCAGATGGTTCTCTTCTTGTCTAAAGAACAGGTCCCAAGCCGTAGTATTAAATAATTATATATCTAGTTGGGTACCTGTTCCTAGCGGAGTTCCTCATGGTTCTTTGCTCGGTCCATTACTTTTTTATAATCTACATCAACGATATCGACTCTTGTCTGACTTCATCGAAACTGTTGTGTTTCGCTGATGATATGAAAATTTATGCCACAATATCACCGCAGGTTGACGTGAAAGTACTTCAGGATGATCTACACCGTTTAGAGGAATACTGTCGAAGAAATAAACTGGATCTGAATCCTACTAAATGCTCGGTTATGACATATTCTCGAAAGCGCTCCATCATGACCACATCTTACACCTTAGGTGATCAAGTACTACCTAGATCTAATTCCATCCGTGATCTGGGTGTCCATCATGATTCCATATTCACTTTTGAATTACATGTAGATGCAATTGTTGCTAAGGCATCGAAATCACTGGGTTTCATAATGCGGCTATTCAAGTGCTTCACACAAGCCAAAACCTTAAAAATTCTATAGTGTACTTTTGTCAGAAGCCACTTGGAGTACGCGTCTGAAATATGGAACCCGTGTTACCACAAATACATTGATCGCATAGAGAACATCCAAATAATATTTATAAAGTACTTATGCTATAACCAAAGAGTACCGTATCGCTCTGAAAATTACATTAACATCTGTAAGAAATATCATTTATTGCCCCTAATTAATCGTCGTGATATCTCCGACTGTGTTTTGTTACTAAAGGCTTTTAATAATAATATTAACCCTTTAACCGCCTACGACGGATTAATCCGACAAATATTTTCGTGTCCATTTCGCCAGGGTCGTATATTTACGACCAAATATCGTAATGATTCAAGTTGCCCGGCGCTGGGGGCACGACAACTGATATGAAGTCGGGCGGTTAAAAGGTTAATAGCTCCGAAATTCTTTCCAAATTTTACTTCAACGTCCCCGGAAGGTCGAAGCGGTCCAATCCGCCGCTTCCTGTGCCATTTGCTTTGACTAACTGTAGGCAGAACTCATTTCTTGTGCGTGCAAGCAGAAACTTCAATAGGGTGTGTGAACGGCATGACTTCGATCCTTTTACAAGTATATCCGCGGCCAGAAAGTGCTTGAGCCTTAACTTTTTCACCTGATGCTTGATACTGCTCACCCGCGTAACTTAGTTTTACCACATAATTATGTTGTATTGTTGCTTGTGTATAATATTAATTTGTAGGTATAATTTTGGTTTTGGCGGTATATTGCATACAGCAATATAATGTAATGTTGGTTTTTGTTGGCAGTACTGTGTTGTTCACAGATTACTTCTTTTAATAATCTGTTAATTATATGTGGAGACTTGTAATTGGCTGTCAGTCAAAGTTTCAATTTCTTATTCTGTTTTGGTTAGCTGCAAGTTGGATTTTATGTGTTGTCATAGAGCCTATAACCTACGGATCAACATAACGCTTCTAATGGCACCTAGTTTCTCAAAATACGTCGAGAAGTTTAGGAGTTATGAGCGAACAGATGAACATACATACATAGCCTGTTAAAATCATAACCATCCTTAGGCTTTGCTGTAGTCGGGTAAAAAGTAAATGAATAAATGTTATGATTATTCAGGGGGTTTGTGTGTGATCTATTGTGAAATATGTAAAATTGTATACATGTAGAATTGTGCACTTACTTCAGCCAATAATTTCCTTTGGATAAACTTATAGGAGCTTATCATTTTTGGAGTCATTTTGTTAATTAATTGTGGTCTTTGACCCAATCCACTACAAGGGCCATCCAATAGTACTTTATCAAAACTGTTTGGTGGGAAGGGTGGTCCACTGTTGGTTCCTATACCGTCTTCTGAACAGCACTTAGTGGAGTCAAAGGCATAAACAGTAACACAACTCACTCCTTGGATGTCACAGCTTTCCTTGATTTTTGCAGCTTTCTGTGGCGTCTTATCCAATGCTATTATAAATGCCTGAAATATACAGTAATGTGTAAGTTTATTGTATTGCAGCTTATGAAATAGTTCCACTTAGTGAATATCTCCATAGCTTCTAAAATACTTACTTGATCATTTGACATTTCAGCTAAATGTGTAGTTTTATTGCCTGGAGCTGCACACATATCTAGAATATGTTCATTGGGCTGAGCATCCACAACCCAACCACAGACAATGGAAGGCAGATTCTGTAGGAGTACCTCTCCTTTAGAATACATAGTTTCATTCACCACAGGCACTTTGGATGCTGGCAGAATAGTATGAACTGCTATACCACTAAAGATTTTAAAAGGTTTAAAATTAAGTATTCTTGAAACTTGGCCAAAGCTGTTGGAAATACAGCATGTTACTTGCCACTCTTGAAGACCATAGTGGAACCAAAAATATTTTTTCTAGTTGCACAGAAGAAACTAATAGTTAAAGTTTGAGACTGCTGTACTGCGCTTTAGGAATGCGCGGCGAGTCGGGAGCGGGGGGCGGGTGCGTTGACGAATGAGCGGGCTGCACTGACCCTGTCTCGCCGCAAACATAAGAACATAAGTAAGGCGCGGTACAGCGTTTTCATTCAAACTATATCTTGCAATATCTGAAGTGACTCAGGCTGGCTGGACAAATCTTCAAAATAACTCGCATTTAACTAGGTCAATAGGGCACTTTATGTTCCGACGTTTAACTTTAAATACATTTTTTACGCAATTTATTGATTTCAAATTTTGAAGTCGATATTGTTTATTTAATTATTATTCTGATAATTAAATAAACAATACCTGTTTCAAAATTTAAAATCAATAAATTGTATAAAAATGTTTCGTTTGTCTTCTATTGATTTAAATACCTACAGTTGTTCGTATTAGTATCACCAATTCACGGATTTTTGTCCATTAAAGAAAACACTTTAAAATATACTTAGTCCTACATAAAACCTACAATATTGGTAACCCTACTGCAGTGTTTGTATGGGAAAATTTAAATGATCAATATCTTTGAAACTACTCAAAGTTTCTCTGTCACAAATTCAGGATATCATTATCATCCTTGTCACAAAATTTTGAACACATTTCGAAGGCTGTAGATCATCAGGCAGCGGAGATACAGGTGTCCAGCCTGCTTGAACTCAGGCTGGCTGGACATTGTTATTTATTTCCCGTAAACCCTTACATGTGACGCCCTAAATCAAATGTTATTACTGTCACAAATTGCGTCACTAAATGTTAGTAAAGGAACCACATTCGTAAACGCTCCCGTTATTGAGATTTGGAAGTGCCAGCCAGTAGTTTTATATGTAAATTCAAGCTGGCTGGACACAGATTTTTGCATTTTTCTACTAAACTGCTGTATGTATCACAAAACTTTTAGCTCAATGCCTGTCACAAATTTATGTGATGCCCGTTGATATGCAAAAAGTCGTCAAAATCACTTCCGTTGCCGAGATTGAGAGACCAGCAAAAAATAGTTTTTCAAGCTGGCTGGACACATTTTCAATCATTATCTAAGATCTGTAGCATCACAAATTCTGAAATAAGGGTGTTTAGCCATCACATAAAGTGCCCTCCTGACCTAGTTAAATGTGAGTATGTATTTTGAAAATTTGTCCAGCCAGCCTGAGTCACTTAATATCTATACCTGGGTTGAACGCCATTATCAAATAAATCGGCTCTTAACATTTTCAGATACCCTGTTCCCACATATAGCTTTTTGCCTTCATATTGTACTTTAAGTCCCCTTTTACAGTGGCCTTCTAAGTCTCCATAAATGTCAACTCTTTCTCCTAGCTGGCAGTCTGCAATAATTGATACATTTTATTTATATCTAACTATAATAATGCAACTAGTGTACCTATGCCACAAATGTTATGATTATTTTTGGGAACTAATCATCATACGCTTGGCAATGACTGCACAACTTCACACCTTGTTTAAAAAAAAAATGAAATCTGGTCAGGATTTGACATTCCCTAATGTGCTATCACATATATTATATTTACTTTCCATAAACTAGTCATAAATTACTCACTAACAGGTAGACCCATGACCCCAGGTGCAAAAACATGGGCTCCTCTCAACACTGCCGCTGCACACAGGGCATCCACTATTACTTCCTTCTTAGTGTTTTCCAAAGTTACTTCATCAGGCCATTGCCCAAGTATGAGACAATCTGGTCTTATGAAGAAAAACTCTGGTATGTTTGTTGCATGAAGCCCTTTTTTTTGCTGTGAATTTAAAAAAAAATCATGAATACTATCACCGTGATCCTCTCGCCCGTGGAGATGGCGTCATATGTACAGTTTGTAAACCAGTGCTTTTAAAAATAAATGTTGACTACGCCCCTAAGATGGCCCTAATGTAACTTACAGCTAATAAAAAATCTTGAAGAACACGGACGTCAAACGTTTTTAATTTATTTATTCTAAACGTTGTGTATTTCGGAGACTGTGTTAGCCAAACTTTCATACCAATATCCTCTAGAATTTCCATGATAAATAAGTTCTTCCCACACGTAAAATTATTAAAAGTTAAGCTTTGATTGGGATTTCTTATTTACAGTACAATGACAAAAAAACAAAAATTGCACCAATTTAATTTTTGTGTTTTCAAATGAACAAAAAATGTGCCGATTTGTTCGTTGCAGTTTGTCGATATTCTATTCTCTGCAAAGAATATACTACTCTCTGACGAGAGATTCTCTGTCTGTCAGTCTGTCTACGTTTGACATGATCGACCACAGAAATTATACAACTTCAGGCCCAGGCCACTGAAGCACAGAACACTAATACTCCTAGTTCACTGAACACTTATACTTCAGGCAGCCATTGACTGACATTGGATTGTCAAGTCTTGACTCTGGCACCGGGTGACCGAGCACGGAGACCTGTCATCTCACTGTCACTTGTAGGTTGTCTGACTGAGGACCATGGAATTACGAACTACACAACAAGTCTACAAGTTGATAGCGATTTCTCGTGCTTGGATCTCGGTCGAGTCGGCCGACCGACATCAGTTGCCGAATTCCCGTAACTAAAAACGTTCAAAATCTAGTCGCAATCTCATCTCAGCGACAATCAAATGTCAAAAATGTAGGAAAAATATAGGTATTTTTGACATATTTAGACTGAGATCAGACTGAATGTTCTTATAATTACAAGAATTGCCCCTCTGGTTTGAAGGTCGACTTCTCCAGAATCCGAAATTTCGTATTATCCGTTGCAATAATGGGGAAGACAACTGTCAAAGTGGCGTTGCATAAGCTTGTTTTAACTGTCAAATGTATGCACTTATTTTAAAATATTTTAATTAAAATTAGCCATGACTAAGTGCTGTGTGATTGGGTGTAAAAACATTGCCGTTCACAATTTTCTAACATATCCTGCTACAAGAAGTCACAGTTCTAGCCTGGAACAAAACACCGGCATTAAGGTTATCATAACTTGAATCTGTCGCGTAAATATTTGCTAGAATTAGTCATCTACATAATTGATAAGAAAAAATGAGGAATATGCAAAGCTCACACTACCAATTTACTTATTTATAATATCTGCATCAATTACGTCACAAGGTTTTGGTGAAAGAAATCAATTTGAAACATTATATAGTTATTACTTATTCATACCTTTCCAGTAATTCAGCTTTTTTTTCTTTTACTGATGCACCTCCCTAATTCAGCTTTTAGAAGGCCAATTCTCTTACTTAAAAAACGTTCAAATCTAAGTCGCAATCACATCTCAGCGACAATCAATGTCAATAACTTGACAAAAATGTAGGAAGATTAGAGGTTTTTTGACAGATTGAGATTGAGATGAGAATGTGACAGTTCTTAAAAATACGAGAATTGCCCCCCAGTTCAAGTAAATTCCAAGTTAAATACGATTTGTATCCACCAAGAAACCACTTAAAACATATATAATAATAATTTTTTACTTTGTTTGTTACCGATGAGAAGTGTCAAAATAACGCCATTAACACATTCGCTGCGGCAGCGCTAGAAGCCAACTTACCTTCTGTGCGTTACGCAAAAATACTTCCCGTACATTTTTCCTTCTAAATTTGAATACACTTAAAGCAAGAACGTCGGCAATATGTATAGGCATCCGGGAACTTAGTTTTATAACCTCCGCATCGGGGGGGCCAGACAGGGAAAACTAGCTGCCGCACACGGCGAAACTCAATTACGGCCAAATACTTCCCGTAACGCAGCGAATGTGTTAAGAACAAGCGTACGCAACGCCATCTGAGATTAGCTTTGTGTTGCTTTCCCCATTGCATCTTACAGCTTAGCATCAGCCATGTATCGGCAATATAGAATAATAAAAGTGAAAATAAAGCACAAACCTCCACTAAAATGAAAATGGCAGTAGTACCTACAACTTCCATGGCTTTATCAATGTTCCCTTGCGTTCTGGACTTCTGGAGAAATATTGAAGGACAAGGAGAGAATAATTCCGAAGAAGGCGATCGTGTGTTATAGTGGATGTAAAACAAAGCCGAGTCACTTGAACCATCTCATTGTAACAATTTTTTTTTTGTACTGGTCTTTTCCAATTACCTGGAAACCTTCTGGTTACGGAGATATTGAAGGTCAAAGTTCCAACGTTTTTTTAATTTTTTTTTTCACGAAAACGAAACGTTTAAATGTTATAATAACTTACCTTTAAGAACCCCCAGTATTTAAGCTATATAACATTCAAATTCCTGTACCGTTGCATGCAACCAAAAGCGCAACATTACATTGCACACTGCCGTAAACAGCGATTTTTACGCCAAAAATAAAAGTGTCTAGCAATAATAATTTAGTTCAATGTTACTTGTTTGATGTCTGCAGAATGTGTAGTAGACGGCTATGTGATGGGTCTTTCTACACTCTGTATAATGTATAAGTACGTACACGGTACACGGTACGTAAACGGTAATGTTACGAGGTCTAGGATTCTATCTTGCGTTCAACATTCCCGTGGCAGATCCAAACAATAAAGTAAGGCAGATTTTGACCCGTATCATCTGGCTGAGATATTCGAGCGCCATCCGAGACCCTATTCACCAGGTACAACATAGACGACGACTAGGCCTTTGATTGATGTTTATAAAAGTACATCAATCCTGGGCACGTGTCATCGAGCGCGATGCAGATGCATTCGTCCTTATGATAAAAGCAAAACGGGGTTTCCGTGTTCCGTGCCACGTTGCATAAAATGCGTATGAGATTATGTTACTCATAAAGATGATAGTGGAAGGAAGTCCGTCTACGAGCCACGTCATTGCTCGTCGCCGTATCCTTACAGGCTACATATAAAGTGCATTCAAAGGAGAAGTGTTTACCATTCGGCTACGCAATTCGTAATCCCAAAAGTCGTAAAACTGTGTGTAGTTCTCCGACTGCTTCTACATTTTCAACTTTCAACTTTTTCTCTAAAAAACATATAAAGTCTACAAAATCTAAACTTGTAAATGCGTATAAAATTAATTGAATTTGTATTCTAAGTAATAATATTCTTACATATAAAGATACATTTCTCTATCACAAGCTTAGACTACAAGAGGTGTGAAGTTTACAAAGTAATTATTTTTATTGTCACTGGCCACTTTTTTCCAATACGTGGCATAGGCACGAACAACTTCCACGTTCGCCGCCATTTTGACATCGAGCGAATTGTATAGAATCTACTGATTTAAAGCTTTTTTTCTTGATTGTGTTGAAATTGGCATCTGAAAATGTAAGTATTTCATCTGTTTATGCTTATTGAACGTTCTTTATGTCGGATTATCCTTATACAGCTGTAAGTTGCGTTTTGTATACTTTACAAACTGAGGGTGGTGACCGCAGGAGAGACCAACAGCGGTGTCGGTCAATCTTTGTTGTAAATCATCCTTGCTGGACGTTGTATTTGTGGCTAGTGTTAATGATAGAGTTGTAATTGATTTGTTTGATATTTACAACCCAAGTTTTGACGCCGTAAGTAACTAGGATAGAAAACATTCTACGTCAAATTACAGTAAGGACCTGCCATGTCATTATCATTGATTGAAATAACGTGCAGACTTGACGGATGACTCAGTTCGGATAAAATGTTGGATTTCTAATATTATTTTGTTATTTCAGACTAACCGCAAAGCTTCAAAATGGGGAATATGTTTGCGAATTTATTTAAAGGCCTATTTGGCAAAAAGGAAATGAGAATATTGATGGTTGGTTTGGATGCTGCTGGTAAAACCACAATCCTATACAAACTTAAATTAGGCGAAATTGTTACGACTATTCCCACGATTGGTGAGTATTTCATGTTTTAGTTACTGTAGATGTTTATTAATTGATTTGTAATTAGATTTAAAAGTAACCCTTTGTTAATTTATTTCATCATATGAGATGACACATAAATCATCATATTTTTTGGATTGTATTCTTGTGTCCATATGTTTTACATAAATTAAATGCTCTGATCCTATGAAGTGAACATATTTATTACATACCTAGCTATGTTGGCTTTACAAAGGCTAATTGCTTTTGTATTGATTTTTATCTTGTAAAATTTTACTCAATAGTTTTAATACAAATATAACTAATTACTTAACTGTGTCTACAAAACTATTTGTTATCTTGATATGAGGTGGAAAGTAAAATTTTCAGTATTTGACACCATTGAGTATAAAGACCTGTTACAGAACTTTTTAAAGTGTAATGTGTTAGAAAAAAATAATAATTACTTAAGTAGCTAAGTAGTGATGTTTCGAATTTCCAACAATGATTTATACCAATTTGTTACAGCCATATAACTGGAACTGTTTATAAAAGAAAATTGTATTAGAAATGCTTTTTCAAAATCAATTTAATCAAAATAATGTTGTAGACTAACAATAATTCAAATATGAAATTGCATTACAATCACTAAAAACTTTATTGAACCATTAAAAACCATGTAGTATGTAACTGGTGTTATGTAATTTATGATTTTACGATTCAGGTTTATTCATTAAAAGGTCTTATTACGCACAGGAATTTCTTGTGCCTTTTCCTTATTGTATGATCAGTGATTGGAATTTCATCATCTTCATTATCCTGTTTCCAGGATTCAATGTGGAGACTGTAGAATACAAAAACATCAGTTTCACTGTGTGGGATGTCGGCGGTCAAGACAAAATTAGGCCACTGTGGAGGCATTACTTTCAGAACACACAGGTCAGTGCAATGTATACTTTTAATTCATTACAGACTGCTTTAGTACCTAATTCCATATCAACTTAGAATATTTTTTTCATATATATTTATTGAGGTGGTGATCAAAAATCTTTCATCAATTTTATAAATCATCACATAAACACAAATATGCAAATATGACTGGTTAAAGTTCAAGCTTCAAGTATAAAGTCTGGATCTATGGAGTATAAACTGAATAAAGACAAATAATTTGGTTTATTAATAAGTTTGTTGGTAACAATTGGGACTAAGTCCAATTGCTTTTTGGATCTGGATGTCAGGGGTAGGAACACTTAAATATTTTTTGTCATATAATTATCTATAATCTGTATTAGAGATCATTAAGAATGCCATGAGAATGCCTCTCGTGTACAATCACACATTTGTGAAAGTAGGTCATTATTTCTAACTTAAAACTTACAGATGATTTCACTTGAGTATTGTTCAAACCTTAAACTCTCTCTTATAATTTTAGTGATTTAAACTAGATTTTTTTTAAATTTTAACATGAATTAATGCCCAACTATCTATGAGCAATGAGCATGGTTTAATGGTTAAAAAAAATCCTTCATTATTTTCATTCATATATTCGTAATTAATTTTTAGCCTGTTTTTGCCTCAAGTTTCATTATTGTTTGAATGTAAGTTGAGTTAAGCACTTAAGACTTTTCTTACTTAATTTTATTTAAGTGCATAGTTGATAGTTGTAAGTTCTCCTTTTCTCATTATCGCCAAATAAATTGTGATAAGGGCAGGAGAATGATGTTTTCTTAGTAGGTATAGTAGCATGTCAAACCCAGTGCCCAAAAGCATTTTAGTTAATTTTCAGACTAAGCTTGTCCCTGTCTCTTCGGTTAAAGGTGTACAACAGTACTTCTGTTTGTGGACTTTACTATAAAATGTTACCACATATCAACATGTTTGGTTTCAATGTATGTATGTAAATGTAATTTGAGCAAAGCATTTTGCAAATCGAATTTTAAACTGAGAAGAAGACTGTTGATTACTAATGCTATCTGCAATTTAGGTGACTCATGAGTCTTTGCATGTCCTATTGATATCAAGACATTTTATTTAATTGCTGATCTCAAATTGCAGCCACACAAGTTATTTATTAAATAAGTATTGAATTTCGCGCGTAGTTTAAAGATTGATGCGTATTACGACGATTTTAATTAACATAGTCAAGTTGATAGGCCAAATATAAAGTTGTCTAGTACGTTATATTAGTTGGACGCGTTAACCTTGGCGTTTATTGTTTTGATAATAATTATTCATAGGATTATAAAATGAAGGCGATATTTAAGTGATAAGAATCGCAAATTCATGTTAAACTTTAATACTCATGTATTTGAAAACAGGAGTAATAAGTTTGTCCATTTTATATAGAAATCGTTTAATTTCAACTCTTTTCAAATCAAATCTTTTCTTTTCAAGTCTTCTAATTTTATATGGTGTCTGAAGAAATTTTTAATTTTTTCTAAGTGGCCAGTATGTACATTTATTTTACATATATTGACTGTTTTTATTTACAATTTTATATCAAATTTTAAGGCATGTTTGGATTTAGAGTGTATTTCAAATTCTTTAATCGTTAAAATAAACCTGATACTTGATTAGCTTCCGCCCGCCACTTCGTCCGCGTGAAGTTTATTTTTTAACATAAAATAATTATCCTATGACTAGAGAACGAATAATCTGATGCATATTTACATAAAGTTAATTTTTCGCTAAGAAATTGTGAAAGAGGCTTCTTAATTTTTTTTTTCTTAATATAAATCTCGGGATTCCAGAAAATCCGGGAATGCACAACTAATCGGATACTTGGTATAGAAATGATTTCTTAAACGTGGTATGATTTATTTAAAAAATACCGATACACCGGGATCACATAACTATTCTTATGGTTGAAATTCATTTTTAACGCCCGATGCAAATATATGTGTATGTAGGGTGTAAGACGAAGGGTAGAGCGTATCGTTTATATTCTATTATCAAAAAGTACTAAATTTATCAGTTCCTGAATCGCAAAATTTTTACGATCGATACCAAAGTGCATTCCATATTAGCCAACACCTCAACTTTAGGTAAATATGCATCCGAATATCCGATCTCTGCTTATGACACTCTGCAATAGCTTGCGATTAGTGACAGAATTTTCGGAATCGGATTAGTAGTTCCGAAGATTACTGCCTACATTCAAACTCACAAATTTTACCTCTTTATAATATTAGTATAGATCTACACATCGCGCAAAGGGCGAAGCGAATGGCGAAGCAAATTTTAATGTGTGATAGGTACGCTTGCCATTTGTAGCGTTTACTATCTTCAATGTTCACACATTCGTATTGCAAGAATGTTTCGCCTGCGATTAAGGTTGTGGAAACATCGTATTATTTTTATCACATATTGGTGTTTAATGTATTATTTTGTTCCAGGGTCTCATCTTTGTAGTAGACAGTAATGATCGAGAGCGTATCGGCGAAGCACGCGAGGAGCTCATGCGAATGTTAAGTGAAGACGAACTACGGGATGCTGTACTTCTGATCTTTGCAAACAAACAGGTACCTACATCACATGCATATTTTATGAACTTTCTCAGAATTTTCCATCATTTTGTTAAATTCTTTTAAAAGGCATTTTTTTACTAGGTTTATCTAATCAAAATTTTTATCTTTTTTTTAAACAATAAATATTTCTTTCTGATTAAATTAGCACTTATAATATACCAGCCTGTGTGCCAATACGATCTTAAGAAATACATGAACTAATAAAAAATTACGTTGCTAGGATCTGCCAAATGCAATGAACGCAGCTGAGATAACAGACAAGCTGGGCCTGCACTCGTTGCGCAACCGCAACTGGTACATCCAGGCGACGTGCGCCACTTCCGGCGACGGTCTGTACGAGGGCCTGGACTGGCTCTCCAACCAACTCAAGAACGCCAACCGCTAACCGCATGTGCGCTACCAACTCACAGACAAATCTGATTACTGAAAGAGACTATGGTTTAAGATATGTTAACTTTATTTGCTATTGAATATTGAATACAATGTATTATGTGAGTTAACCTGCGAATGCATTACTGATATGCGTCACCCGGTGACCGATCGAGCATCGCATTCATTCAGAACCACTTGCGTTCATTCAACGTTTAAAATTAATTTTGGTATTGGGTGGTAAGTGTACAAATAAACCACGCTTCTTAGCGATGTGGTGTTAGGGTCCACGTTATTAGAATGCGCTGTTTGATCGATCCCTGACGACGTTGAACAAAAAATAGTGTGTAAAGACTATACAAAATTATTGCAGATTTGTTTTCAATATAAATATTCGAAGGAGCAAAACGGTGGTACCTAGACTCGCTGAATGATCGTACATTGTGATGTGGATAGGTTTGTAGCTGACTCGTGATAAAGTGAATCACATCATAACATGTTTTATATGTATACTATGTGGAATAAGTTGTCGCAATAAAGTATTTAAAGTTAATTCACAATTGATGACTTTAATTATTTAGTTAATGATACAAGTGACCTACACTTTACGTTGCGTAGGTAGGTACAGTAGCAAGCAGTATTCGGAAGCGTAGGGTCTATCGGTCACCGGGATGCGAGGCGCGGGCCGTGCGCGGCCGCTCGGCACCGGCACGCGTCCTATACACAACAATTTGTGACTGGGCTGTTGATATCCCAAGTTCTTTCTGTTCGATTGTCACCAGTTTTGTGCATTAATATCACCTGACCTATTATAACGATGGTAGTTTATTTTTATGGAAGTTATCTAGGTAGTTTAAGCTGTTATGTATTTTACATCCAAAACCATTTCGTACAATTCTCGCTTATTCAAACGGCTCGTTGTGATTGACCTGCATTTAAAGTCAACCGCTTCTCATGACGAACCGAGATTAATTTGTAATTTAGGTATAAATATGTATTAGATAAACGGTGTCATTTTGAGAAGTGTTTCCACCTACAGGGAATAGTGCTCAGAATTCTCAGTGGTACATGCTCTACACAATTAATTGTAGCTTAGCATTTTTATAATAATTTAGAAAAAAATGTTGAAACAGTAACTTTGTCGCAAGTGTGATGGAAGGAGGTTCTTTTTTATTTTTATGAAAAACAAGAAATAATGAAAATGCGAATTGTGACATTCCGGTTTATCTTATGCTGTATTATGGAATAAAATTTATCCTCACGAATGTTTCATTTTTTGATTTTAATACATTAAAACTTTTAACATGCGGTAAGCTACAGAAGCCAGCTAACAAACCTTGTACTGTGATTCATAACAGAAATTTAATGATCGAGTTAGTGTTGACGAAGTCGCATGCCTCTGGGTTCTACTTGGATTCGAGCAGGTTATAGAATGGGCACAAGCTCGCAACCATGTGGTAGGTAAAACGATACACACATCAACACTGTCTATAAGGGATATCCTATGTTTCTTATCATAACTTTAAAAGTACTGGTCGAATTTTCTATATTCTAAATTCGAATTAAAAAAAAATTGGCAGAGGCGGCAATATTTAATTAACTTTACAGCGATAAATTTTCTTCCCTGGAGTTAAAGATTTAGGTAACTGTTTTTAAACTAAAATTTTAATTTTTCGCACATTTGTTAATCTAATTAATATTGGTGGTTTTCTCTATACCATGGAACGCCGACATTTAGCCAGAGATGTTGATAGCAATAGGCGTGCTGGAAGCGAGCGCGAGTCAGTGCAATGTTGCTGATGCCATTGGCACCAGTCAAAGCGTCATATCAAGATTGTGGTCTCGCTACCAGGACACTGGCGAGGTAGCTGAGCGGCACACTGGGAATATTCGGGTAACCACCGCTGAACAAGACAGATTTTTACAAATTACGGCGAGAAAACAACCTAACTTTACGGCTAGGCAATTGGTTTTGAAGTTCAGTCGGAACACCAGGACCTTGTTAGCGATCAAACTGTCGGGAGGAGACTGCACGAAGTTGACCTTCATGCTCGAAGACCACTTCGGATTCCAGCACTGCGATGAGGCAATCGCGGACGAAGATTATAATGGGCAAATGAACATTTGGCTTGGAATGATCGTCAGTGACCAATAGGGTGTTATTTTCAGATGAATCTCGGTCGGCTTCCATCCAGATACTTACACGACGAATACGTGTTTTGCAAATGGGGTCAAGATTTTATGCTTATGCATGATAATGTCCGCCCATATACGGCTCGAGTGGTAACTCAATGGCTACAGCAACATAATGTGGCGACCCTGGACTGGCCCGCGCAGTCCCCACATTTAAATCCGATTGAGTACGCGTGGGATATGCTGCAACGAAATGCTTTACAAAATTTTCCCGAAAATCTAGTGACAGACGGTGGACTTTTTATGCATCTTCGTCGAACCTGGGACCTTATCCCACAAGGAGAAATAGATAACCTCATTTTTTTTTTCAATAATCGTTGCGAATGCGTTATAAACATCCGAAGTGCTTTTACAGATTATTAATTTCTATTTCATACAAAACTTTTTTCATTTAATTTTATTTATTTCTTTAATCACCAAAAACAGTAAGTTTAATTTTAGCAAAATTTTAACTTTTTTATTTTTTCTATAAAAGCCCTTTTAAAACAAACCCAGATTTTGATTTAATTTCCTGTTAGGGTATAAAAAACTGCACATTTTGATATAAGGATGCTTTAAGAAATTCTTTTTAAGTATTAGTTTCGTTTCAATACATGAATAATTAAAATATCCCTAGATTGTGTTGATGTGTGTACTTCGCACCACAACCTATCTTTGGTGACAGCAAGCTGTGATAGGTACAGTCAGCAACAAAAGGCGATTATTTTTTTACTAGGGTTCCTTGCCCAAAGGACGGTAACGCCGTCTTTCTGTATGTCTGACACGGGACACTTATAGGGCTGTATCTATTTTCAGATAATAGGACATAAAAAATAGGCTTCTGCCTCCTAGTGCTTGAGTCCGACTCGTACTTGTCCGGGTTTTAAAATTAAGAAATCAGGTTGGGATATGATGTGACAAACAATACAATGATGGCCAGCGATTATATCGCTGATGATGGTATGCATTGGAACTTAGAAATGCGTTCACGCAAAGCTTATTATAATCTGTCTAGGTTGGCCTGTAGGGTGACGCTGCTGTATGCTGGCTGGTCCTCACACTGGCTAGGCGGGTAGGTGCCCTTGGCTATTCGAACTGGTTGTAAGTTGGAAGGCTCTATTGTTCTATAAAGCCTAGCGAAAGAAGCGTTGGCGAACGTTGGTCTGGCAGACGAATCTGCTAAGAATCGTGGGGAAGGTGGAATAAATTGAACGCTTGACGGGCGTAGTGACCGTCAATATAGCTTTCGCCGGGGACGGTCAACTGGCGATCTTCTTGTGTATGTCACGCACTGCTGGGACGAGGCCATCGAGAAACACGGCGAAGCACTTGCTGTATCGCTTGATATCTCGAAGGCCTTTGACAGGGTCTGGCACGCTGGTCTACTCAGCAAGCTTCCTGCTTATGGCATCCCAGCTGATTTTTGTAGCTGGATATCAGACTTCCTTAGTGGACGGTCGATCAGAGTAGTCGTTGACGGCTGCTCTTCCGACCTTATGGCTATTGATGCCGGAGTTCCTCAGGGGTCTGTTCTCTCTGCAGCTCTTTTCCTGCTGCACATCAATGACCTACTTCAACCTGGTATTGTTGGGTACGCAGATGATAGTACTGTTTCAGACAGATACTTGTCCAGCGCAAAAAACCAATGGGGCCGAAGTTCGTTCCTTAAGAGAGGCCATGGTAGAGCGGACAGATTTGACCTTAAGCCTTGTCTCCCAGTGGGGTAATGATAATCTGGTCTCTTTTAACGCCACCAAAACACAGGCGTGTCTTTTAACCGCTAAAAGGAGTCGTTTCGATCAACTCCTACTTTTCGGGGTACATCTGTTCCTGTAACTGATCGGCTCGAGCTCTTAGGCATGGAGTTGAAATCATGTCTCAACTTCGGAGCCAGCATCGAGTACAAAGCCCAAATTGCGGCCAAGAAACTGGGCATCCTAAATAGGGTGAAGCGATACTTTATGCCTGGACAGCTTTTTAATTCTCTACAAAGCGCAAGTCCGATCCTGCATGGAGTATTGCAGCCACCTTTGGGATGGCTCGTCCAAATACCAACTTGCCGCGCTTGACTCGGTGGAACGCAGAGCTAAGAGGCTCATTGGCGACGTAAGACTGGTGGATGCCAAGCTTCACAGCTTGGCTCATCGCCGCAAGGTTGCCTACTTGTCGGTCTTCTACAGATTGTACTTCGGTGAGTGTGCTCGAGAACTCCACGACCTCATTCCGCCTGCCCCCTTCTACCATCGGACATCTAGACGCACTGCAGGTTACCATCCCTACCTAGTTGCTATTCCACCAATTCGCACTAAGCGTTTCCAAATGTCTTTTGTGATGCGCACAGCAAAGGAGTGGAACTCTGCCTGCGTCTGTGTTTCCGAATGCATACAACCCCGATCTCTTCAAAGTGAGAGTGAAAAGGCTTCTTCTGGATAAGCTCGCTCCATCATCGACTTTGTCTCTGTCATCTCTGACCTAGACTAGAGTCAAGAGCAAACCTACTTATCTCAAATAAAAAAAAAAAGTTAAACGATCTTGATTTATTAATTATACAAAACAAATATACTTTAATACCGATTGTATACAAATGAATACCTATACCGGATGTATGGACGCCAGCACATCAAGCTACCCGAAACTGTCAAATTTTCCCAATCAACCTTGAACCTAATGCTTTAGCGATAAAGTTGAAAATCTATTAAAGAAATATGACAGATTGTAGTAGCTTGATGTGCTGGCGTCTGTACAAAGTTCGTGTAAACACTAGCGCCATCGGTCGCTTGTGGGAAAAAAGTCATATAATTAATTATTATTTTACAAAATCAATTTAACTTAATTACTAACTTAACTACATCCCCCTACATTTTGACGAGTTATGCGAACATAAATGTAAGGAAGAGCTGATTTTTTTTTCGCGATTTCAGGATTGGTGCCATAATAAAAGTTGCTTGTTATCATGTGTAAAATCATGTGTTTAAGTATCGGTCACTAATTACCAGTCATCCTATATATGTGCAGAAATTCCTGAATAGAAATGGAAATACATTTTTAGTGATTGGTTTATAAGGATGCAGAAGTGTATTAATTGTGGTGGCAATTATTTTGAAAAACTGTGAAAAATAAAATTAAATCTCAAGACTTTCAGAACACCCTACGTATCGCAGTGTTTTCGCAGGTTGATGGACAGGCAAAGGCACGAAGCCGTCGAACAATATAATAGGTATTAAAAGATAAAAAACTGAATATTTTGTATGTTATTTGGATGTAGAACACGAAATAATGTTATTTTTTTGACAAAAATAAATAATTTGATGAAATATTACGTTAATTTATCACATTTTGTTTATGTACACAGTAGGCATAAAAAGGCATGAAGACTTTTTGATGAGATTAAAAGGCGCACATTACTGCACTAGTGCGGTAATACAAAGCGAAAAGCACGCGTGTTTAATACACTGCATTATGAACCTAAAGGCGGTTCAATAAGAGCCACTTTACAAGCAAGTAGTTTGAAAAGTTTAGTCACTTTAGTTATAAGTAGTTATAGGTGTAGGTACTTATTATACCTAAGTAAAGTAGGTATATCTACCATGGTAACGGCTCAAACCTACGTACCGGTCTTGATAGGTTCAGGCTTCGGCATGTCTTAGATAGAAACAAAACTTCGAAGACTTACGGCAATTCCAGTGTGGTTTGGTGTAGGTAACACCAAACCGCACTGGAATTGTGTGGCGGATTACGACCCAGTCCTTTTTACAAAGAGGACGCCTAGGCTGATTCCTAGCAGTTTTCAATGTGGCTGGTTACGTTACTATGTGTTGGTGGCAGTGGCGTAGCTAGTCCTAAGGGACCCGTATCAAAATATTTTGGGGGGCCTTTTACTCGATTGCGACGAAGCTCTGAAGTAGATCTTGTTTTGTTACAAAATAAATACATAAAATAGGATCCTGACTCGGAATGTTAAGCTGTCATTGTGATCTCACTAAGAGAATGCAAGTTTATGCAAGATCGAGTGAAGCGAGCTCGAAATTTGGAGCATCCTGACTCGGACAGGTTTTTTAAGATTTTCTGTGTGATTTTCTTATACGAATCCAAGAGCTTGAGAATTGGAACGCGCCTGTAGGCTGAAGCCTTTGTTAGCCATAAACAAATTACTTAGGTACGTTATTTTTAGAGTTCGGTAGTCAACAAGAAACCCTTACAGTTTCGCCATGTCCGTCTGTCTGTTCGCGGCTTAGCTCAGAGACTCTTCTACTAGAAATATAATATGTAATTTGGCACAGGTAGGTATACATATTAATCACGCCGACAAAGTAGTAACATAAATCTTGAAAAAAAAAATATGGTCCCTCCCCTACACGTAAAGTGGGAATGACTTTTTTCTCGTCTATCCCATGGTGTGAGGTGTCGTTGGATAGGCCGTTCAAAAGTATTGCAAGTGAGTACAAACCATTTTACGACTCAGGGATCTGTTTGCGAAATATTAAGCTTTAAAGTGTTAGTTTTTGTTAGAGTCCAGTGTTCTAGCTAAATTATTGTTTTAAAAATAAAATAAACTTGATTTTGAAAATTTGTTTTTCTTGCCGTGGCGTGTGGGGTGTCATTGTGTAGAACTCATCGAGTAGAATATATATACGAGGAGGAATCAAAAAGTAGTGAGAACGACATACTCCTTGGTAAGAAAAAATAAATACTAGCAGGCATAGCTCAGATACATATTTGTAATATTAATAAAGAAAAAAATCTTCGATTCTCTTTTGTTTTTTTCTGAATGTAGTCATTTGTTTGCTTCGTGTCGGAACGTGTTCTCGAAAATGGAGAAAAACGAAGTGCGAGCCGTTATTAAATACCTCTGTTTAAAAAAGTTAACGACCCAAGAGATTCATTGCGATTTGGAGGCAACATTAGGAGAGTCTGCTCCGCCGTATTCCACTGTCGCAAGGTGGGCTTCTCAATTTCGAGTAGGGAGAACGAGCACGGAAGACGAACATCGTTGCGGCCGTCCATCGACGTCAGTCACCCAAGAAAATGTTGCGAAAGTCGAGAAAATTGTATTGAGCGATCGAAGAGTTACCATCCGATACTTAATTCAAGAAACGGGCATTTCATATGGAAGTATTCAATCCATATTGAAATAATCTTTGAATATGAGAAAAATCTCCGCAAGATGGGTGCCGAGAATGTTAACCGACAGTCAGACACAAAATCGACTTGAAATTTCGAAGATATTGTTGGACAAGTTTCAAGAAGATTCTGAAAACTTTTTGTCTCGTTTCGTAACAATGGACGAAACAAGGGTCCATCATTTTGATCCCGAGACAAAACAGCAATCTTCGCAGTGGAAACGGCTATCATCACCGACCCCGAAGAAGTTTCGTGCCGTGGCATCGGCTGGCAAGGTTATGGCCTCAATATTTTGGGACTCAGAAGGGATATTGTTGATTGATTACCTGCAGCGTGGAACCACTATTACAGGCCAATATTATGCAGCTTTAATTCCCAAGTTGAGGAATGCCATCAAAGAGAAAAGGAGAGGGAAACTTCGAAGGGGCGTGCTGTTTCATCACGACAACGCACCCGCGCACAGGTCGGCAGTTGCGATGGCTGCCATTCAGCAAGCTGGCTTCGAATTGGTTGACCACCGCGCTTATTCACCAGATCTAGCGCCTAGCGATTTTTATCTGTTCCCCAAATTGAAAGAATACTTAAGGGGAAACAGGTACGAAGACGATAACGAGGTGATGGATGCCGTGGAGAGCTTTCTGCAGGACCAAGACAAAACTTTTTTTTTAAAGGGATTGAAGCCTTGGAAAAGCGCTGGACTCGGTGTGTAGAGAGACTCGGAGATTATGTAGAAAAATAAATTATTATGTTATCAATAGTCATTATATTCTATCTCATTCTCACTACTTTTTGATCCCTCCTCGTACATATAATATATAACCTTAAAAATGAAGAAATAGGGGGCTGCAAAAATTGTCAGTTTTAGGCCATTGTTGTACGAGGTCTATCACAAAATCTTATCAGAAATCATTTATTTTGCAATGAATGTGGGTACAAAATAAGATGTAAGTAAACATTGTATAAGCAGTTCCAACACATTCTACCTTACGGCATGCAAAAGTAAAACAAATTTAAATCTACACAATTACATATACCTACAGCAAAAAAAAAGTACAGTAAAGACCAGGGGCGAAGCCTTCATACAACCCGATTCCTATCGGCTTCCCTTCGGAACAACCACTCTTCTTAATGTCTACTATTGCCAAATAATATGGTACACCTGTGTGTGTAACTGTGTATCACAACACATTAAACAATTATATTGAATACCAGTTTAATACATCATAAGATTAAAAACCTACAGTTTTTTGTCTGAGTTTATGAGAACTGAACAATTTTTTCTTCGGCTTCCTTCTAATGATGATTGTATATGCGCCACTGGTAATGACAGCCTTTCTAAATAAACTGAGCATCAAAAACAATAATCTTAATTCTATATTTTACAGGTGATTTATTATACTTATTATTTTACTTACATTACAAAAACAAAAAAATATCAATCAATCTGCCTAGCCTTTTCCGGATGCAGCTGAATACCAGTATTTTACATGGAGCGACTGCCTATCTGACCTCCACAACCCAGTAACTGGGTAATACGATACCCCTTGGTAAGACTGGTTGTCAGACTTTCGGTCTTCTGACGACCCGTAACGACTGTCAAAGATACACGAATGACAGCCGGGACCAACGGCTTAACGTGCTTTCCGAGGCACGGAGGAGTCTCGGTATGTAAAGATGGTCACCCATCCACGGACAACCCCGGCAAGCGTAGCTTAACCTGATGGATCGACCCGTGCGGCTGTTATTACTTAGCCACGAGCTCCTCATGAAAAAACAAAAAAATATACAATATTATACAACGTGTATCGGGATGTACGACATTAAATGAAAACGAGCACAGTACTAATCCATCGAAACATTTTAAAACACGAAGATTAGTAGTTAATGGAAAATTTAAAAATTGCAGTTTTCAAACAGAATAAATAGCAGATTCAACTGCTTATAAAGTAAACACGCTTTATCTACGAAAAGTCCAACGCCAACGGGCACCAATGGTGCGGTGCAGGGTGCGGGGCGCGGCGGCGGCAATGTTTACCTATTATTACGGACTCAGATCTACATCATGTTGAAAAATAAGAAAATGAAAAATAATATCCTGTGGCTAAAGTATTCATTGGATTTGATTGATTTTTTGTATACGGGTAAAGAACATGATTCTCTTTACGTAGTTTCAAGGAATGTCAATCGTCCTGTTCCACCTTGTATTACAAAATGAGATTTCAATAAAAATTAATATAACAACAACAATAACAACAACATTAATATAACATTATAATCTTTTATCATTAAAAAATCTTGTATAGAATAGTAGCATTTATCTATTAGTAAGGATGTTAGCCTCTTTTTAACTATACTTAAATATTCTTCTTTAAAAGCATGAGGTATTTTATTATAGATTGCGGGTCCCATTGACAGTAAACTTTTTCTTAATAATGTTGTTTTGTGCCTACCTGTAAACATTAGATTTTTATATTGCGATCTAACAGGTCCCGGACGTGTTCTAATGGGTACGTATCAAAATCCCGAAAGTTCATAATACCTATGTTTGAAATACCGACGTCCAAAACACCGAAATTCAAAATACCGAAAGTTTTAAATGCCGATAGTCGTTATATCGCAACACAAAATACCGATGTTCAAATGCCCGAAAGGACAAAATCCCGAATGAACTAAATCCCGAATGGACGAAATACCGATGGATGAAATCCCAAAGAGCGCCAACGTAGTTCCTGCGATTACTCACAGATGGCACTACAACACTGTTATGACGGTGGGCATTCTGCTTAACATGTTTTAATATTTTTTATAGCGGGGGTAGATCTCGAAACATTATTTTATTCCGTAATGTTTTATTTTAATTATGTTATATACCAATTATGTGGGTAATTTTATTTAGAATAATTTTATTACGAATTTTACGGCCATTTCTATAAACTACCATTTCTAACTAAAGTTAGAAATGGTAGTTATTAATTTTATGTTAAAACATAAAATTAAAATATTGTATTTAAAGTCAATATGTTGAGCTACAAACGTCAGTGACAGAAACGGATCGCTGCAAAACCGACTCCATGTGGTCTTGTCTGCCCTACCCCTAGAGTGTAATTTAAATTCGCGTAGGCGCGGAAGGGCGAGGTGGCCCGTGAGCTGAAGAGCAGGTGGTTTTAAACGCCCGCCACCGCGGCTGAGGCTGGCCGGCGCAGCCGGCCAGCAAGCCGAAGCTGCGGTGGTGAGCGTTAAATGCATCTGCGATGATAAGCTCGCGTGGGACCGCCGGAGCCCCACAGCGCCGGAGCCGTGACAGAAACCATGCCTGCTGCATGTTGCATGTTTGCTTGTATGCTGTGTGCTCGCTTTCATGTTGCATGCACGCTTGCATGCTTGTTTGCATGCTTGCTTGCATGCTTACTTGCTTGCATGGTTTCTTGCAGCTGACTACGCTTTTTAGGTTTACAAAAAATCGTTTATCTCGGAAATGGTAACAATTTCGGGATTTTAAACTCCGGGTTTTTAAATTTCGAGTTTTTAAACTTCGGGTTTTTAAACTTCGGGATTTTAAACTTTCGGGCAAATGAACTTTCGAGATTTAAAACTTTCGACCAAACAACCATTCGGCGTTTCAATTTTCGGGATTCCGTCCATCGGTATTTTAAAATTCGGTCTTTTAAATTTCGGTAATGTAATACGTACCCGTTCTAATACCGTCCATTAGGGTAAATAGGTGTATGTTTGTTCTAACAAATATTGCAACTTCAAGTATGTACAAAGACGGAAAGGTGAGTAATTTTAGAGACTTGAACACAGATGCACAACTGTCGGTATTTTTAAGACTAGTCATTGATCTAAGGCAACGTTTTTGGGCTTCGAATATCCTCTCCCTTTCAGCACAGTTACCCCAGAATATAACTCTGGATCTCAAAACTGACGCAACTAGACCGTGATAACCTTCCAGTACGGTGCGGATGCTTACTTTTTTTGCCAGGTTATAAAGTACGTATGCTGACTTGCCTAACTTCTTACATACATCCTCTGAATGCGGTTTCCAGATCAGCTTGTTATCAATTATAATTCGTGATCGGATAATCGGATGCATATTTACCTAAAGTTAAATTTTCGCTGAGGGATTATGGAAGCGGCTTCTTAATTTTTTTTTTCTTAATATAAATCCCGGGATTCCAGAAAAAATCAAATAAATCCGGGAATGCACAACTAATCGGATACATGGTATGCATGCAGGCATTTTTGTAATGTTTTTAGTGTTATGATGTATTAAACTGGTATTAAATATCTGTAATATGATGTGATACACAGTTACACACACAGGTGTACCATTATTAGTTGGCAATAGTAGACATAGGAAGAGTGGTTGTTCCGAAGGGAAGCCGATAGCAATCGGGTTGTATGAACGCTGCGCCACTACTACTTAGTTGTGATAGTTTTCATTGTAACTTCGTTATAATTATATACTATCGCCATGAATTTTTTCACATATCCAAAAACAACTGGCGGGGGGACGGGACTCCTTGACTCTAACAAAAAATACTTAATATTTCGAATCGAAAAATGGTTTTCACACACCCAAATATTTTTGAGCGACCACTCCATGGGATAGACGAGAACAAAAAAAGTCATCCCTACTTTACGTGTAGGGGAGGCGACCTAACAATTTTTTTTTTTAGTTTTTTTTTACTACTTTGTCGGCGTGATTAATATGTGTGCCTAAATACCCGTACCAAATTACAGCTTTCTAGTACTAAAAGTCTCTGAGCTAAGCTGCGGGCAGACAGACAGACGGACATGGTGAAACTATAAGGGTTCCTTGTTGCCTATGGTACCCTAAAAAACCAAAGATGTAAAAGTGAGCGAAGCGAAAATAGCCCCTCGGATAGGTTACATTTTCTTTTGATAATTAAAAGCTTCTGAATCAAGAGCTCAAAAATTTTTGCACCGTCCTCGGAATGGATAACTTTTTTTTACTACTATTCGTACAAAAAAAGGAATTAGGGGCAAGGGGGACCACATTAATTGTAGGCTCTGTCCTTATCGATCGGTTTTATTCGTTTAAGCGAAGGGAAGCTGCGCCCCATACTACAAGTGAATACTGATAAGGTTGAATTTGTTATACTATATTTTTATATATTTGGGAAAAACTCATTTGTCTCTTGATGCGTCTCTGCTGCTCTTTGGGGGAGATGTCCCGTCTCCTACCTGTTCTTGTCTCCACCTAAGCTCATTTCAAAGAGTCATTTCTCCCGATAAGAAGAGAGGAAGTTTAATTTGAGATTAATCAGGGGTGGATCAAGATGCTTTGCGCTCCCCTGGAGCCTTTACTGCAGTTACCTATAGTTATTAAAAGTAACGAAAGTCTCCTGAAAGTCGAAAGAGAAATCAAGTAACTACCTAAATCATTGTGCTGATAGTGTTACGGCTAAAGGTCTTATAGACAAGAGCTTCGATCGTCATCCCGTTAGGCAGTTCGGGCAAGAGCTGGGAGCCGAACGAAAGCGATAGGTAATCGTGGACGGTCCGTATTTCGTTAGGAAGGTCTTCATTCGCTTTCTGGGGACCCCGGATTGCCGTTAGCATATCGGACCCTATTCCCCATGCCATTAGGGCACATTTTTTGTATTTATAAAATATTATTCCATTGTTTTTTATTTTACGCTACCTACTTCCTTAAACAAAATGCAAAAAAAATGTTGTGATCATGAACAAATAAACAAAAACAGACCAAAAAACAAATAAATAGACAAAAACTAGTACCGATTCTTTTTGGTCGATCTAAGTTCGAAAACCTACCTAATATACTTAGTTTACCAACATTAGATTAATTGAAAAAACAATACCCTAGTTGCGTAACACACTCAATCACAATCTGAATGATTTTGAAGCATATTGCTAATCCATTGCTTCAAATATTCGAAAAATTTGTCTGCTCAACAACGTAAATAACGCAATGAATGTTGTTGAATTGTCAGAATGAAAGCCATTGCTACTGTTAGTGTGTTACGCAATTACCCCACAGAAAGCAAGCTCGAACAACAAAACGATTAGTCACCTACACGAGCCCTAAATGTAACAACAATTAAATCATATCTTTGTTGTGACGTCACAATTAACTACTACTTTGTGTAAAGTAAGATAACAGAAGCGTAAATAGGCAAATACTAGGTAGGTAGACTAGTTGGTAAATATCTCATTCAGTATAAAATTTCCATTTATATACGTCAGAAATCGTAATACGATATTGAGTTGTAGAAACCTTGTGTGGGCGTTACTACGGATACTATGTTTGTATTTAGTAGGTAGGTATGGTAGCCGCGCCGTAGCTGCGTAGGGCATAGCTCATAGAGAGTCGCGAAGTAAAAAGCGTAGCTTATAGTGTAGCGTAGCGTGTGTAGCTCATCGTTTGCAGCGTAGTTCGTAGTTTATGGCGTAGGGAACCACTGTGGACGACTACCCAAGACATGCGAAATAATTCTGTGGTACACAAACAGTGGCAATACCTAAATGAATGAATCAATAAGAATAGTGTTTCTAGCACTTTGCCTGCGACTTCATCCGCATGGATCTCGTACTTTTCTCCAAAAATGTTAACACCCACTTCACCCCTTTGAAAGGTAGTTTTAGAAAATTAATATTTACGATCTTTATAATTTATTTAGATAAATAACTATTCGGGGCAAGTTTTAAGTTTATCAATGAAAGGAATAAGATTTTTCAAATAAACCATTTTCACCACGACAGGGCTTATTTTTAAAAAAGCTTATGTTTCCATTATATAACTTAAACATTATTTATACCCATATTCGAATTAATTGAAGCAAGCAGTAAAATCCAACTCTTAAACTTTATTACCCTTTTCAACCCCGTTAGGAGATGGTTTTTGAAAAACTACTTTTGGTTTTAAGTATTGAAATGAAATGATTTGGAGAATGGGCACCGAACTGTGGATTTCTGCCCTGCAATAGCTATAAGATATACATATATAAATGCAAAGAACCTGTCAAGTAGACCCTTAGCTACTACACGACCTGTGCCAATTGTTAGTCAGTTCGGAGTTAATGACCTAAATAGGTGACAACTTGGATACCAGCGAAGTTAAGGAATCCTTTCATGAGAACTTTTCATGGAGAACCTTTGCTACGAACAGGACTTTTGCTAATTGTTAGTCAGTTCGGAGTTAATGCCCTAAATATGTGACTACTTGGGCACTGAAGTTAAGGGATTATTGGCACCCAATAGCCATAAAATCTACATCAATGGAAACTGGTTTTCAAGGAGAACTTTTCCTACTAACACGACTTCTGCCAATTATTAGCCAGTTTGGAGTTAATGACCTGAATAGGTGCTAACTTGGGCATCGTAGTTAAGGAAATCTTGGTGCCCAATAGCCATAAGATAAATACCAATGGAAAGAGCTTTGCAAGGAAAATCTTTGCTACTAAAACGACTTTTGCCAGTTGTTAGTCAATTCGAAGTTAATGACGTAAATAGGTGACTACTTGAGCACCAAAGTTTAGGAATGTTCTTGGTGCCCAATAAGTGATACATCAATGGATAGTGCTTTTTAAAAGAAACATTTTTTACTTAAACGAATTTGGATGGGATGGCAATCCGACAAGACGTGGGTATTAGAAAAAATAAGTGTCAAGTAAATGAGCAGCTTTAACTTTTGAGGTGTTGTCGGCACAATCTAATACTGATATGGCGACATGTCAAAACATTGAGACCTCTGTGCTATATTTAAGTTAAATGTTACTGCATTATACATAATAAAAACCTTCGGGTATAGGTTCTCCAAATGATGGTAAAGAATTAGACACAAAGAATAGTTTAGAAGAACTAAGTGAACACACACAGATACAAAGAAAAACGACTTTGTTTTATACTTGTGGATAGAAGACAACAATTTGGCTAAAGAGGCATTTTTACCTCTGTTGCCGAAATATACTCGTAGGAATTCAGGCGTAATGTTCAACAACGCCGAACAAACTAATAATTCAGACAAGTCGTAGGAGTAACAAACGTTCTTTTAGACGAGATGTGAAAATCAATGAAATATACGTATATCTTAACGGTATTGGGAGTTTAGGCAGGTTTTATGTCCGACCGACTCTTAGAAACATTGTTCCTAAAACGGCATACGGGTAGTCCCGGCCTAATGTAAACAAAAAAGAGGAATGGACCCAATATCGAACCTTGAGGAACGCCCATTGCCATTTCAGACCCTAATAAGTTTACGCCGTTTCCTTGAACTTTAATCTTTCTATCTTTCAGTATGATCTTAGTAAATCAAGAGCTGTATTCCTAATCCCATAGTACTCCAGTTTCAGCAGAAGTGTCTCATGTTTTACGCAATCGAACACCTTAGAGAGGTCGCAAAAGATTCCAATGGTATCTTGTGCTTCCTACCAGGCGTTAAAAATGTTCTTTATTAGGGTGACACCAGCGTCATTGGTACAACGCCCTTTGGTGAAACCGTACTGTTGTTCATAAAAGATGAAATTTTTATTAAAGTGACGTAACATTTGATTGAGCATCAACTTTTCAAACACTTACTGAGAACTGGCAGAATTGACACAGGCCTATAATTGTTGGGTTCTTTACTATCACCTGATTTGAACAAAGGAACTAATTTACTGTGTTTCATGAAATCCGGAAAGACTCCTTGGTCTACACTGGTGTTAAATATGAAAGCTAAATAGGGCGCAATGGTTTCGATGATAGTTCTACAGAATTTTACAGATATTACCCAGAGATATTCTGTTGATTTAATTTTAAGATCTATAAAAGCTTTAATAAGCCTGGGGGTTTGTGTGCAGAAACCTAAACTCCAAAGGTCATGCCTTTACGTTCTTTCTAAGTAGGGCAGCAGAAAGCGCGGGTGAGGAATTTAAAGCTTCAGTAGTTTTAAAGGAGAATACTAGCAAAAAAGTTTTCAAATTCCTGGGCTATTTCTAAATCTGAGTTGATTGGGCCATTTGCAGTCTCTAAATTAAATTCAGTATTACGCTGTATTTTCCTACCTGTTTCATTGTTTATTATTTGCCAGGTAGTTTTTATTTTATCATCAGCTGATTTTATTTTATTGCTAATACAGGGTTTAAGGGACAGCCCTCCGCAAACTAACAAGGTGCATTCGGCTCCTTATTTTGAATCATATTCCACCAGAAATATTCGCAGGAAAATTTTAATTTTTTTATCGTATTTTCAGTTACTATTCCTTTATTTCAATGTAAATTTGAATTTTCTGTACGCATCACTCCATTTATGTAAATAAAACAGCTAAAATCAAAAATCAGCAATGGATGTTGAAATACTCGGCGGCCGAAGGCTCGCTGCGCTGCCGTTCGTTACGCGCATTTTACCACGGTAACGATACATTGCGTGTGAAGAAATAAAACATCAGGTTTATTGGATTTCCATAACGTTCCTGAAAAAAATTCATATATCGGTCATCTTAGTACGATATACTGAATTCACCCCATCAGTCTGCGGAGGGCTGTCCCTTACATCCTGTATGTACAGCTTTAGCTATTATGCACACACTTTTAAAAGTTTTAGAATATTTTGCAACTTACTGATGAAAGCTTGTATTATTCATGTTTCTTTAGGTCCTAAAGTTCAAAAAGTTGTTCCCTGCTTTTACGAATACCTGGAGTCGCCCAATTACTAAATAAAAACTTTGTGTTAATACTTATAGTATTTAGTGGGAAAGTGTCATAAAATTGCGTTTTTAATAGTGAAAAGAACTCGACGTAGAACACATTTGGGTCACATATATTATTAAAACTCTGAACACATAATTTACTGGCCAAGGAATTATTTAATTCCTCTAATTTTTTACATGTAATTGGCCTAAACCTTATTTGAATTTGTTTTTTTGTTTTATCCACTGTGATCAGATGGACTTACTTACAATTCGATTGTGTATGTACACAATTACAAAAAATGTTATCTATACAAGTGGCAGAAGAAGCTGTCACTCGGGTTGGTTCAATAAAAACATTTGACAAATCAATGACCTAAAAAGACTTAATAATCTGACAGTATTCGAGTTATTTTCTAATAAATTAATATTAAAATCACCACATACGATTATTGACTTCCTACTAGTACTACATCTTCAATTACAGAATCAAACACAGATATATTCTGATGAATTGGAGGTCTGCAGACGCATACTATAACATGCTCATCAAGCTCAATACAGGACAATTCAATGGCGTGTTCAACAGACAGTCTGATGATGTCTTTTCGTTCTCTCGATTTAATAGAATTTTTAACTAATATTAATGACCCACCATGTATCATCCGTTTTCGGCTGAAATGCTACACAATAATTTTCATAGTTAATTGACATCACTTGATGATCTTTTAACCAACGTTCTGTTAAACCTATGACATCAAACTTGGTATTTACCAAAAACAATTCTATTTCCAGTAATTTGGAAGAGCAACCTTGGATATTTTGATGAAATAATTTTAATGTATGTTGCACTCCCTTTGGTTTTTTGTTATTATGAGTAATATTGCCAGAAGATACCTTTGTATTATTTTCTAACATTAATTGGTTATTTGACGGGGTAACTTCTGTTGTTTTAGTAAGTAGCTAGTTTAAATAGTTATCCGGAGAGACCTCCATAACTATAACTGAAGAATCTAGAATGCCCGTCTGAGTTCCAGCAGGAAGAGAATACCCTATCTGACTGGTAGTGGCCTCCAAGGATGTTAGTGTTATAGGTGGATCGTCCTTCGTACAACATGATGATTCATAATTAATCGCTATGTTGTTAGTTTAACTAGACAACACAGACTCGTCACTAATACTAAAATTTGTTATATTAGCTATAACCTCATTAATATTATATGCTATCAACATTGCAATAATATGTCTACATTTTCAAGATAGAGCTATAGTTCTCCAAGTTAACTTAAAACCACTAACAAACTTGTTAGTGTCAAAAAACAATAATTGGCCACTATGACAACATGTCAGCATGTAAATAATATTATTCAGCTTATAAATATAATTATTTTCATCATCTGAGAAAGTATCAGAGTAAGGCCAGGCACGTAACATTAAACAAAATAAAATAAATAAAAATAAAAAAGCCTTTATTCTACTACTTTACAGTTTATACATAAATGATATTTTTAGCTCGCGCCTCTAAACAGTAGTCGCCTCTTTGGCGTAGGCCTCCCCCATTTCCTTCCACTGATTCCTGTCTCTAGCTTTAGTCATCCACCCTGGTCCTTCCTTCTCTCAAAATATGTCTTCCCACCTTTTCCTTGGCCGACCTCTACTTCTACTTTGGTCTTTTGGTATCCATTCAGTTACTTTTTGTCCATCGATTGTTTTCCAGCCTGCAGACATGGCAAGTCCAGTTCCACTCAAGTAACCTGATTCTTTTGACGACGTCAACTAATTTTGTCGTTTGTCTAATAGTTTTATTATAAATTCTTTCTTTCTGTTTTATTCCCAGCATGCTTCGTTCCATTTTTCACATAACATTAGCTTTCCTACATTTAACTTTAGTAAGGTGTCCACACTATCCACTGTGTCCTTTCTGGTAATACCAGTACTATTACCTAATAGTAAAACCAAAGTAGAATAATTATTATTTAGGTTTGTGTTTGCAATTCTCTTAATCATTTGCTTAAAACTTATGTTATGATAAATATGTTTGGTAAAACTATGGTTAAAGTAATTTAGTAACATTTTTCCGAAGCCCGAACCTAATTCGTCACAAAAAAATAAAGATTTATTATTCTGTGTATTAACACAGGTCTCTGCTGGAAAAGCCAACACCGGCGGAGGCAAGTCAGGCTGAGGCTGAGGAGATGGTGGTTGGCTGGCACAGCTGCATGAGAGATTATTAGTCAGTGACTCATACCTATCAGCATTACACTTCACCAATTCCATTAGTTCCTCAGCCTCAAACAAGCGCTCACTTAGTTGTTGTTGTGAAGTCTCATGTTTCTCAAAAATATCTTTCAGCATGCGCTCCTTCTGTTGTATATCATTATAAAGGAGCATCAATATCATACATTTCCCTACATTCATCTAACTCAAAAGTACAACTATTTAAACTTTTTGAAAGGATGACACGTTCCTTTCTAAGAGAAGATTTTGTTTTTAACTGCTCTCTGTGACATTTTAATTATTTTCTTAATTTTAATATATTTCTTTAATATATTGTGACTCATGATAATAGGACATAAAGGTATGGTATCGTCACCAGTCAAATCTATTGTTACAGCTAGCTCACAGACTGATTTTGACTTATTGCTTACCAATTCATCAAATAGGTTATTGGTATTAGCAACCAGTTGACTGAACTTGATAGACTCTGAGAGAGATAGGGCCTTATGGGCTTCAAATAATTTCTGTTTAAGTTCTGAAATATAGTTCAAAGCCAGTTCATGGGTGTCACTGCATTCTTGAAATGTTGACACTTGATGTTGTAGTTGACTGTGTTGGTCGGCTAAGTTCATGTGTTGTAGGTATGTGTAACTCAGCCAGCTCATTTTTGAGGAAGGCATTCCTTGCGTTAATGTTCTCCACTTCCAGTTCACTGTCTTCCCTTTCCTGGAGCAGTTGTTTGCATTCCGATTGAGATTCTTCGAGCTCCTTCAAGGTAACTCTCAGTTTTGCTTCCATCTCCTTGATTGTTGCTTTGCAGGTCATCATTTTAATAGATAATTGTCAGTCACCTGAAATGTGTGAAGTTAGGCAGCTAATTAACAGTGCAAGAAAAGATGTTTTGTGAAGTGGATAAGTAGGAGGTAGTTGAGCGAAGTAAATAAAGTAATTTGGTGAGAAATAGCACATATAGATTAAGGTAATTAGAGTTAGATGGGAAAGATAAACAGAAGAGAAATACTATAGAAAGCACTGCTTTCTTCATTATTATCTTAAAATTAGATACAATGAAATTTGATTTTATGTGAAGAGATCGTGACACATTACAGGCAAAAATGTAATTGTAAGAGCTCGTAATTAGCTTTTCACCCCGTTAGGGGCCCCGGCACAGGCAACAGAAGGACCACGGGTGGGTTTTAGTCAGTAAAAGTCTGACACGCCCTCCCGCTCCGCCCAGAGCGGGAGAAGTCATTTCATGATTTCCCATAAAAAAGGAGTAGATATTCGAAAAACCCTGATACTCGGTATTCTTTATGTTTGATCTCAGGTATAAATACTGAGTTTCGAATTAATCGGAACGCGCGTTAAAATTCCTTCATACAAACTTTGACACCCCCAACTTTCCTTTTAGAGGGTAGTTTAGAAAAACTCAAAATTACAAACTTTATAAGTACTTAGATATGTAAAAAAAAAACGTGCGCGTTCATAATGGCGAGTACAATACTATCGTGGCAGCTCTGTAGCCAAAAAAAAGCAGCGTGTATGGATAGGGATTAGGTATTGTTTTACTCTGTGCTAAAGAAACTTGCGAAAACAAGATGATAGCTTAGTACTGATCTCAAACCAGAGGCGCTTTTGTATAGTAACTCTTTAATAGGTACGAGACACGTGTGTATTTTATTTTTGAATACACCTACCGATAAAAGTTCTCGTGCCAATAAAAATTCGAAAACTAGTACATAGATAATTAATATTGTTTTATCACATCTATTCAAAAAGAGCTAGTTTATTCTTCGTAAACAGGGACTAAAATAGCTCTTTAATCCTTAGGGAATAAAAGTGATTTGAATTTGGAATGTGGATATTGTAAAAGTTCCAATCACGAAAGAGACCAATCACGAACATTGTATGAACAAGTTTGATAAAAAAACCGCGCGCGAGCCAAATTAAAAAAAAGTTTGTGAAAAAATAAAAACCGTGCGAAATGCATTCGTTCGTAATTGTTTACTCAAATTTGGATTTTACTTAGTTTTATAAAAAGAAAAATTAATTCTATGATTTGTCTTATTGTTCCTAACTGTATGTAAATAAATAAACGTAGGTACTATCCTTATTCATAAGTTGCAGTTACTTATTTCTCATAGAGGGTGATAAAAAGTAGTGTCCACCTTGGGAGCAACACTATTTTAAGCTCGAGTTACGTACATTGAATCTCTCGCTGCGCTCAGGATTCTACTTTAGAATCCTTCGCTCCACTCTGGGTTCAAAGAAACAGTCTCGCCTTCAAAACAGTCGTTTGCTCCCTTGGCAAATAATCTACTATTAAAACCCTAATTTATATTATGCAATTATTGCTACATAATTAATTCCACCTGAGTAAGTAAGTATAACTATTTCATCAAATTATTTTCTGCTAGGTCAGGTTAATATTTTTAGATTATGTGGTCTGAGTGAGCGAGGGAAGCGTGCGATGACAGGTAAATACCGACTGTTCCACTAAACAATAGTGAGGCGAGCCTATGTTCTATTCTTTTTTAATCATTTCATATATTTTCCTGTGCTAGCCATCTCAGGTGCACCTTTGGGGATTGAAAATGAATGCTTCAAAATGTTCAATACCTACCCTGCTCTTAATAAGTCTAGATAAGTGCCTTCATCTAATTATAATAAATACAATTGAAGTGTCTGTTTGTAATGTCATAATGCAAAATAATGCAAAAATGAAATGCATTGCAAAATGCATTTGCATATGAAAGTATATACGGTACTTATAACAAAAAAAAACAATTTTGGTCTGTCTGTTTGTTCTGGCTAATCTCTGAAACGGCTCGACCGATTTTGACGGGACTTTCATTGGCAAATACAGCTATCTGCCCGTGAAAGTCCCGTCAAAATAGGTAATATCAGCATGTCACAAGGAGTAATTTAGGCTGCTATTATTTTAGAAAAATAATTAGGGTTCCGAGCAAAAAAATTAAAACCCATGCAAAAATAATAACTCTGGAACATACCAGTCGGGTTTGAAAAATTCTTTTTACTTTTGGTAGCCCAATTCTCAACGCTGGTTATAGGCTATTTAACATCATGCTACGACCCTTAGGAGCTGGGCAAAAAGAAAAAGTCAGAAAAAACGCTAAGCGAAAACGATGTATTAACGCGGGCGGGCGATGCATCGTGTCGGGTCGGGGGACGAGAGAGTTTTATTAAAATGTAGCTGTTATTTTAATATTTGTTTATCTTACGACTTCCACGCGAACGAAGTCTCGGGGCACAGCTAGTCATAAATAATACGAATCCTTTCAGCCATTTATTCGCTACTATTGTTTAACAAACATTCAACCTTCCGCATTTACGAACTCATAACTTATTCGAAGATTTATTTAATATCCTAGAATTTATTGGAATATTTTACACTGATCTACTGCTTTGTATGGATTTGCCAATAATCAGGCATTTACAGTAAAGTACACTTTCATTTTGCAGTAAGTCAGTGCCACAGAATTTCGTTTGCAAGATTTGATTTATTGTTGCAGTAACACAATACTTGAAACGATATTGACGGTTCACATTAACAATTATTAATTGTAACAAAAGTTGTCTGTCAAATGCTTTAAAAAATATTGAAAAGTAGCAGGTACTTAAATTATTGAAACGCTTTGAACACAAGGCTTCTTATGGAGGTGTCAGGGTCGGTGGCTCGTCTTAGGGGCAACTTGTTATGAAGCTAAATTAGATACTTAATGATCTCTCAGATAGTTGAAGGCAGGTTTAGATTTATATTACAGAAGTTAGACACAATTTTTTGTAACACAGTGTACATGGCCCGGCTGTCCTGTATCTGACTGATTGTACATCTAATTATCGCCGGAGTCAGTACGAGGTCATAATGCTCATATTAAATTATTTATAAGCTTTCACATCGCTCATAACGTTAACAGTTTTAACGCGATTCACTAGCATTGTACCAGGTATTGATATTCCCGTTTATATTCTAAAGATATGAAATATTTATTATACGACTAGTTGGGCCTGCTGCCAAATACAGTTCTGCACCAAATATATGTAAGTAATTCTGTAAATTCTTATGAATGTGTTGAACATGTCTGAATTCGACGTACATCACGGCGCCGAGACAAAGCAATAACAATTTGCGTTTTTTTATGACAGACGTTTAATTCTGTGGACTCGTTAAATCGGGGATAACTCAATTCCACAGTAAATTCAAACAGAAACAAAACATTAGTTTAGAAGTCCTAAAACTTTCGATAAATCTTAAATTTTATGTTGTATTTATATCTACTATTTTGTAGACGGCAGTAGCTAACGGCTATTAGAGCTATTAATAAATGTTTTCTTTTTAACTGACTTCAAAAAAGGAGGAGGTTCTATGTTGGACTGTATGTTTATTTTTTTTTAATTTTATGTATGTTCACTGTCAATTGTGGACCGATTTTGAAAATTCTTTTTTTGTTTGAAAGGGTGGGTATGCTCTCGAGGTGGTCCCATTGTCACCAAGTCAGAATCAGATGAAGGGATCCCATGGAAACCGAGGGAAATCCTCACATTTTATAGGCACATCTGTGGTAATTTCGGTATTTTTTATATTTAGTAACTCGTGCGTTTGCTCTCGGAAAGCACCATTTGGTGAAGTGGAACTGATGATGATGACCATAGATGGTCACCAGAAAGTAACTACTCAATAATAAGTAATCAACGGATTGCGGTTCGATTACTTTAATAAATGGTTGCTAAGCAATTTATTCTCCGCACAATGTCAAGTGGAGCTGACGGTGGCTTCACCATCAGCTCCAGTTCTCCTGGTTCTTACCAGGAGAACTCCTCAACAATTAACAACCTGCATCGGGAAAAGCAATATTTTGTAAGAGGTGATGAGCAGTTGATATTAGGCTATTGTAACTTAGATAAATTATAAACTGACCCACTAAAAAGTATAAAATAAATAACTTTTTTGCAAAAAAAAAAAAAAAAAACCAACTTCCAAAAAACACTATAAAGTGAAGGAAAATTAACTTTAATCTCGGATGTCGGTAGCAATAACCTAAAATACAGATCACGTGCAAAACGACTGACAATATGCCTTAAATAAACTCACCTTTATTGGTCTAGTATATCGTGCGAACCTGCGAGGCAACATACTATACCGGACAGACAGCGCCCTGCGCTCTACTTTGTAGTGTTTTTTTTTGGAAGTCGATTGTTTTTTTTTTTTTTGTAAAAAGTTTTTTTAATATCACGGCTGATGTTGATGACTAAAAAGATTGCTTATAATAATAAAAATAAAAAAGTTATAAAAATAGGTAGGTACTTCACAGACTGAATTCTCGTAACTTCTTACTCCGTATCTATAAAGCTTGCTTGATGTTTGTTTCGATGCCCGATGAAAGAAAACAAATTAGAAAAAAAAAACTTATTAACATTGTATCATTAATGTCCAATGGGTATTTGAATACCCCGACAAGAATGAGTAGAAGCCAAAACATAATTATTATTTTGGCTTCTACTCATTCTTCACTGTAGACACATTTCTTAGATGTCTTGGACACATTTTTACGTTTATACGTTGTTTTTGCACGTAGTTAGCTGTAGGTACTTAAATTCAGAGTTTTTTAACTAATGGCTCGCTCAAAATAATTGCTGGCGTTAGGAACTAGTTTAATAGAGATGAGTGTTAGTAGAAACTCTGTATGCATTTAATTTAATTTGTTTGCATTTTATTTGTATTGCATTTATTAAAAATGGCGGCTACATAATCAATATTTTTCCGAGTTAAATATCTGTTAACATGAAGATTTTGTTTGTAAAAACATAGAAACAGTAGCAGAGATTAAGTTGTCATAATGATCGGCAGTTAATAATGGTGTGTTGGTGCGGCGGGCGGCGCGACGGGCGGGGCGGCGGGGCGGGCGGATGACGGCGCTGCATTTTCCCCGCCCGCACCGCGCTATTGCCGCGTTTTCCACGAGGGGCGCGCCGGCCCCCTCGCCGCATCAGCCGGGAAATCGCGCGGCGCTCGTCTCAGTCCGGCTCAGCCGTCGCGCTACGACGACGCCTCCGAGTCGCGCGCTACGATCGCGAACCTACGCTCGCTGCACCTCCGTACGAACCGAGCGCGCGCGGCCGAAATAGTGAGCTCGTGGCCGGGAGCGGTCGGATCTCGTGAAACACAGTGCGGCGGCGCCATGCTGCGCGCGCTGCTGCTGCTGGCGCTGGCGGCGCTGGGCCCGGGTGCCGCGCGCCGCCACGCGCCAGACCTGCGCGAGGACGAGCCCGCGCGCCGCACCACGCGCCCCGCCGGTGAGTGCACGCTGCATCATGTGCCGCACGCGCTGCCAACGATGCCGGCCGACGTAATTAAATGCACATCGATCTTTCTCATCTGCCCAGCGTCAGCGTCCGGCCACCGGCCGCCGCCGCCGCTCAGCTGCAGAACGCGCTCGCCTCGCATAGGGAAACAGTGAACGGCTATAGGCACGTGTGTTTATGTAAATACATAATTACATTCCGAGGTTTCCGCACCAGTCTCTAACTACTAGATCAATTAAAACGCACGTATGCATTAGTCTCAGAGAGTGGACTAGCGAGCCGCTTGTATTCTAAATTGTTTATCGATGCTCGTATCGTTATCAGTGGTGCCGATACCAGCTGCGGTACTCGGGTATAATAAAAACAACACCACGTGAGAGCCGCTGACTTTCGTCAACAAACGGAGAGAATTGTCGAGAGGTTCTATTCTCGGAGAATGATACAATAACTAATAATAGGTAACTAATCTGTTATCGGCCAAACACTTGTCAAAAGTAATCTCGTAAATATACTTTATCAATTTCTGTCAATGATTTGCACCGAAAGGTTTTAGCGGAAACTGGACTTTATGACAGGGTTTTTTTTGTCATATAAACAACTAAAATTATATGTAACGATTATAATCCTTCATATATTTTATTGGTGCATCAATATTATGCACTCATAATAAATAGATCGTGAGAAGCAAAATTTGTACAAAAAAATATTTCTAGAGTATATTACAAAATAAAATAGAAATTACGCAATTAAACTGAAAGGTAGAAAGGTAAAAGCTCTAATTACCACAAAGTGGAAAATGCTGCTAGTTAACACCCGTGTACCCTCTGTGACTAATGAGGTATTAACTAAAACTTGATTAAAAATGCTCTATCAAACAACAACATTTTAGAAAGAAAGAACTGTCTACATTTAAAAATATAAGGTTCAATTAAATCTTTCCAGTAAATTTTAAAATAAACAGAGATAACATTGAGTCGCTGATATAGGAATCTATTTCTTTAATGTTTCAGTTAGTCACGCTTATTGATGAATTAAACCAAATCTGATAAGGTTTTAGTAGGTACGAGTAATATCAAAATATTATCACAAGGTCGAAAGTGGAAAATAAAATCGCATAAAGTATGATTTCATAAAATTGTATGGACTTGCAATTGTTATATCATCATCAGATACACGGAGCACATGTACGTGAATATCAATGTCGTATGATTTCACAATCTTATCGTGTTGTATTATGACGATTGCCTCAAACGCACATACGATTTTATGTTCATATGTTAGCTTAGGCCTTTTAATTTATTACCTATTTATTTCTTATGCGATATTTTACATGCAGTTGAAGGAGGCATTCTATTGCATCAAGTTATGATAAAACAAAAAAAAAACCGTTTTCCAACTGTAGGTTAGGTTTATTGTGCTATTTAAATTTTCGCCATTGCACTATAAGTAACTAAATACATGTAATATTAAATGATCACATCTAATTAAGTTTACAGCTTTAGCCTTGCGTCTGCGCGTGATGTCATTAGTTTTATCATTGGAATAGACAGCAAGGACTTTCTAAGTCCCGCTCGATGGCCGACGTGACTCACGGCGACAGCTTTCATTCATTTTCCGGACGTGATAAAAGTTACAAATGTTTGCCAAGATTGTATTAACAAGTCTGCCAAAAATTGTATTACCGAGAAGAGAAAAAAGTTGTGTTCGTCTGTGATGTCTAGACAGGCGACCGAGACAAGACGTGACGTGACGCGAAATTTTCAAGCCTTTGTGGACATTTTGACGACCCTTTTGGCTCGATTTATATAATTCTGGCGGGTTCCGGGTGTAGGTACTCTTAAAAATTTCTCTTAGAACTGTAATGTAGTCATTAGTACATATAAGTACGTAAGTACATACAGAGTGTTATTCGTCGCAAACGCGTGACGTGAGGTAGCAGTGGGTGTCGGCTGAAAGGGCGTGCTAATTTCAGGTTGGAGGTTTGCGTAACTGTATAGTACAAACGAAAACAACGCGGAACGGCAGCAATGGCCGCTCGTCACCTAACAACTTCGAATGTCACATTTAAGAATTGATTGTGACGCGGTTATCAATTCAGTTTTTATCGATCGATTCACTTTGGACCTATTCTCAGCTAACTCTGTTTTGTTAATATCTGCACAGCAGAAAATATACTGTTAAGTAAATACATTGCTTTAATAAAATTGGCAAATAAAACGATTAATATGCTACCAATAGCCTCACGTGTTCTTGGAAGGGGTCTTCGGGACAATAGGCCCAATTTATGAGGCAGATGGGTATAATTTTCCTAATCATTATTTATGGTAGAGGCGAAGTTGGTTGTTATAAAAACCTCGTCACTACAACTATTTTAGTATAAATTCCCAGACATTTATTTCTATACCTACACAAGATGAATGTATTTATGCAACTCAGATTGTACAAATTGATAACAGCTCGCGTAGTTAGTATAAATATGTACTTATTTATATTAAGTTCAACTTAAATACATATAATTTAATCCAATAGAAAAATTCCGTGAACATTAGTTTCGGCTTTTCCTGTATTGTGAAAAGCCCCTGTATGGTTCTACATAAAAGGGACGATAAACAGAACTTAACTGCACTTAATATTTTGTTGATACCAAATAAAAAACAAGAGCAACAGGAAGTGCCGACCAAAACATCACGGATCGTTAATAAACATAAAAACAAAAGTACACTTTGCGCATTGTTATTTTTAACACTATGATCGCACCTTATCGGGCTGATCTTTTAACCCGAGAGCGGCGTGCCATCAAAAATACTTTTTATACTCTTGATAGCGGATAGGTATTCGAAATTTGTTGTTACTTTGACTTTTAGTCCGTGCCGGTGATTGCTCTGGGTTCTGATGTCATATATATTTTTATTGTATTACATATCTGTCTAGCCAGCCCCCGATTCACGGGTTTTCGTTAAATCGATTCGATTCCTTGTAGATCGCAATTATTCTTCGCTGCACCAAGCCACATTGAATCATCACGGCTTTTAGTACCTAATCTCGTTCTCGTCACTCTCTGTTTGATTTCTAAAAACAAAAGAAAATATTGTTGTACGATGTACCTATCGGTTCGGTGCCTCTCAACGTGTAGTTTGACTATCAGCTCTTCAATTCTTTTGTGGTTTTCGTGGCACAGAACGTTTTTTCATAACATTTGTATGGCGTATTGACTCGGTCCTATTTAACCCATTAGGTCTATTGCAGTCATTGTTATCACCAAAGGATAACTTGAAGTTATCTAATATTCAATTAGACCTTCACATTTCTAGAAAGCGAATCAACTATTATTTACCTACCGGTATACTATACCAGGCATACCTCTGCCTAATCCTTCGGAGATTACAGGCGTGATGTTATGTTATGTTTAACGATAAGGATTGCAATAATGATCCTAGATCCGTCCTCATGCTTGATGGAATCATCTCAAATCTTTAAAAAAATTCTATGACGTTTTGAATGACCAACATTAAGGTCTAGAAATGAAATGTCAAATAAAGGAGTTCTTTTTTTACTTTTGATATCAATCACATTTTTTTTTGTCCCGCGGCTATAATAATGACCATAAGTCAGGTGACTCATATCGTGTTTAAGATTAAAATTATGTTCCTATTCAGTTTTGCGTGTGAAAACTCCCATACCTAAATAATAAATCCTCACAATTAAATAATAACATAACTTCACGCCTGTGTTCCCCGGAGGGTTGGGAAGAGGTGCACCTATAGTACACTCATATTTCGCTAGTTATTTTAAATAAATAATAAAATAAGTAATTAGCCATGTTTTGGACGTCAGAGCCCATATGCACAAGCATTGCGCTAGCTAACAATATCAGTTCTCAAACGCAGAATGTGAGTTGTAAAGTATGCGAGTTATTAGCGGATACCCAACCCTTATTTGTGGAATGTTTTAAATGCGCATTTATACGCAAATATTACATAAGATTGTTTGCGTGCACGCAGTCGCATCGCGCGCGGAATGAAAATGTACTCGCGCTTGATTGCGCCTCATTGTAACACCGCTGCGCCCGCGCACCGCCGCACTCCGATATTGTTCACAAATTGTCGCTTTACCTACTCGTATTATTTTACAATTGCCTTCTCCTGTATCGGAATTCTACCGGTAGGTCATTTGAATAAACTGTTCATACCTAGGTACCTATATTACGAAGTACTTTATTTTATCAGATCTGTTTAGGTAGGATGTACAGCGCATAGCTTAATGCGTCTTCCATACATTATTACCTCGTACAGATGCACATCAAACGCAATTGATAGATTTATAGACTATCATCACCATTACCACGCTGCGTAGCTTTATGTGCATGTTGCCGACTTGTCGTACTTTGACGAAGTAAAGTAAATTTTGCAAGTTACAATCATATTGCATGGCGTCACTCGTAATGTCGTAAATCGTGGTTGGGTTGCGTTATGTCCGTGGCGCGGGCGCAGCGTCGCAGGACACTTACGTCCAATTCAGTCGCTGGTTCATTGCCCCGCAGCGAAGCTGGGCGTAACAAACGACCCGCTGACTGACGTCACATCATTACCATTGCACTCAAATTGCATTACCCGAGGGCTACATAAGTACAAGCACATCATCAAACCGTATGCTCACATCATTCTACTACACAGGTTTACACAACCACATTAAGTTTTACTACGTGCAAAAGCAAAGCCGGAATAAAACCATAAAATTTTATCTGATGATAAAAGATACTAACGCAAAATTCATAGAAGTTAATATAATTAGCGTGCGAAATGTGAGGGTTCCTTGACATGTGGAGGTTTTGTGTGTGTGCCTGTGCGCGCATAAATAATTAAATATTTTGTTTTTTATTGGTTTACCTATATGTACATCTATACAAATATATAAAATTGATGTGTCTGGTTGTAATGTCAAAATAACAACTTTTTACGAAAGGCATAAGATAGTATATACGGTACTTATAACAAAAAAGCAATTTAAAAAAATTTTGTCTGTCTGTCTGTTTGTCCCGGCTAATCTCCGAAGCGGCGGAACCGATTTTAGCGGGACTTTCACTGGCAGATAGCTGGTGTTACGGGGGGTAACTTTTGTAACCTGTGTAACGGGGGGAAATTGTGAACAAAAAGTCGGATTTGAAAAATTCTTTATGCATTTGGTAGCCCGATTCTCGAGGATAGTTATAGGCTATTTAACATTACGCTAAGACTCTTAGGAGCGAGCAATAAGAAAAAAGTCAGAAACAACACTAAGTGAAAACGAAGTAATAGCGCGGGCAGGCGATGTAACGCGGCGGGTCGGGGGACGAGGGAGTTTTATTAAAATGTGGCTGTTATTTTAGTATATTGTGTATCTTACGACTTCCACGCGAACGAAGTCGCGGGGCAAGCTAGTTGGGAATAAAGTTGTCCGTATCGTAGCTTGTAGGTGTAGGCCACGTGAAGTGGTTTGCTCGTAGAAAGCTCTTCATTTGCTTTCTGCGCAAGTGAATTAGATATCATCTACAATTACAATGAGCATGGTGTTTGACCGCTGCGTATTCTCCGCACAAATATTAGCGCACTTAATTAACGCCCGACGAACTCACTTCCACGAAATTAATTGGGGTCAAAGAATTTGAGTGCATACATCTCAATTAAACCCGACGCTACACCAGGAGTCATCGCCACATCGGAACACCAAATACGTAATTCAATATATTTTAATCGCACCAGACTTACTCATGTGTCCACTGGAAATAAATAACAGCGTGTCATTCCTAATCGCTGATGCCTCCTGCCAGCATTCGCAGACAATAGACATTAATTTCCAAAGGCGTGAGATAGGAATGTCGTCCGCACAGGTAGAATTTTTGGCACCTTTATGATCAGATCCTGACGTGTCATAAGCCACCCACGGTCCTCATTAAGCCGGTAGCCTACAAAGGCGCCGGGTCGACCATAATGCTGTCGGATTATACGGAGCGAGCGACGGGCGGGTCGTCGGCCTGCGGTGCCCTCGCGTGCTACAATTGCACACAATATGCCCCCGCGCGACCCGCCAAACCAAAAAGTTAGAAAAGTATCGCACACTGGTGCGACGCCACGCCGCGGCGATACCATCTCGGCGCCACGCGGCCGCCGCGCCGCGCCGCGCTGCGTGCCACCTACATCTTGTCTCGATCCTTAAATTCGATCATTTTGTAGCTGTCCGGGCCCCTAAGGAGCACGTCCGGTGTCGGAGATGCCGCCGTCGGCATTTAATTAGAAGTTTACTCTTAAGAACCTGTGAAATATTGCGCACCTTGGAGAATTTAAAGCGTCCGAGATTGAATACGGAGAAACGATAAATGCAATTCGGAACTTTGAGCGATCCGATTTATTTTATGGACATTTTCGGCGAGGAGCGTTCGGATCCCGCAAACGAGTCTGTTTATCTTTATCGATAATAAAAGTTTTGGATAATGCGATATGTCGCCGAGAGCGGGGCGCGGGTGTGTCGGCCGACTTACGGAGCTCCTCCCACGTACGGGTCTCGTTATGAACTTGAATTAAATGAATGACGCAGTTGTATGAATGGCGCGGGAATGAATGTGAGTCGGAAGTGCAAGCCGCGCTTCAGCACGCTAGCTCATTGCGCCGCGCACGTGCATCCGCCGCCGCGCGCTGCACTCGCGCCTCTCCGCTTCTAGTGCAACCTTACACCATTGCCTTTGTCAATCCTCGACACCGAAATAAGATAGTTATGATACCTTAAATCTAACTCTTTGAATTCCCTTAACTGGAACTTTGAATGTAAGCAAAACTAATAATGTCCGTGGCTTTACGTCCGCGCGCTCGCGACAAGGGTATAAAATTTCATCAGCCCGAAGATAAGAACAGTTGTAGAAATAATTAACATGATACAAATTACATATAACACTCGTGTGCGAGTAAGTAATTTGCATACGATTGTCTCGTAAACATCAGAGTTCACTGCGCAATATTTTAATTATTCATACTGGGGAATGAATAACGAGACTCTTATGTTTGAGTTAATACTAACGTTCGATATAAATGTGCGTAGTGGACTGAAGTTAATTAGGACACTGAGGACTGAGGCTAGGTCATGTAGGACATTTCTAATACTAGCTTGACAATAGATTCAATGGAGACGAACGTTGAGCAATATTGAGTTTATAAGTTAATTGGGTGAGCACAGGTGTGAGGCAAGCATCGTCATTTGTTTACTACATACACGCGCATAAATTAGCAATTAATTATTATAATGCAAAAGTGTTCTTATCGTAGTGTTTACATGTGACTAGGAGTCCGGCGTCAAGTCTTAGTCAACTGCAGATTTACGTTGTCTAGCGGAATTTTATTCTCAAGTCATTTTGCTTATTGGATAGTTAGGTACTAGTTAGCTAAATAATAACTGTATCTTTCCACAGCTCCGTTTAAAAGCTCCAGAGTAAAACAAATCGTTTAATTACCAACAATAGCTGTTTAATTTATCTTCGCTTCATTGTATTCAGCGTTGATGTAGATGCTACGATACCTTTAGATTCGTAGACAATGCGTAGCTGCTACGCAACACAGCCGCTACGCGGACGCTGCTTAGACGCCGCGAGTGCTACGCTGGCGTAGTGCTGATGACGCATGATGCTACATTAATTTCGATATAAATATATAGATACTGTTTCTAAGATGCTGCTTAAATTAATATGATAATAAAAACCAAAATGGGAGAAACTGATAAATAAGCATTGTAGAGTTTTCACCTGGTTGAGTAGGATGGATTCTTGAAAGCTAATTTGGAACAACTTCCTCTTTTCACTGCTTATATTCCGTTGTAGATAATCAGTCAATTATAATAGGCAGCTTTCGTAGGCCCATTTTTCATTACGGTAAAAATAATGTAGCCTTATTTAAAAAGCTTATGTAAATTGATGCGAATTAAAAAGTCGACGAATATTTTTTGTATGTATGCATCAGTGCTGTTCTCGTTGCGTACCTTGGCAAATAAAAAATACCGTCATACGTGCCTATAATAAAATTTCCTCGTTTCTTACAAATATACTCATAGCACAGTTGACTGACTGGTGGCTAACAAACAGACCGACGGACATTGCAAATAAAAACCGACAGGATTTGGCTATTCGAGTGTTGATTATTTGTTTAGAAGTTAATTTTCTTTACAGTACCAATTGACAAGAGAATCGTTTGCATTGGTATTGAGAAAACACAAGATGAGCACTTTATTATTTCTATATCTCTCTGTTGGTACACATTTGTTTGCTTTATTAGTTGTACATTTTCGTAATGGTGCTTTCTCGACGTGCCAGTATGCCTGATGTTGGATTTTTCTTTTACACGAATGTCTTAAAGAAAAATACTTAATCATCTACTATTATATGTAGTTTATTGATAAAATAATACAAATTAACGAATGAAAAATGTAAACGGGGTCGATAACTTCCATATATTATTTGTGGGACAATATCTTTCATAGCTTTCATTAAATAGTAATTGTTATCTTTATTTACATAATTTTTCTTTGTCTCAAAATAGTTGGACAAAAATGATTTAATATTAACGCTAATATTTGTATAAATCCATCGCCGAGGAGCATTTGGAAATAAAGTATAAACACGCTGCCATTTATGAATCCAGACTCGATGAATATTTAGCCGCGCTCAGTTCGCGCCAAATGGTGCACTCACAATCACTCACAAAGCTCCTTTTGGCGCCGAATGTCAATTTCCTAGAGATTGGCCATTGCCGGAGCTGTTCGAGCGTCGACAACAAACACGACTGTGTGGATTCGCACTCGCGAACCTCGCACTTATTTCAGATGCACTAATGGCGATAATCGAGCGAAGACAGTTTGTTTATTCACGCAGCACGTAATGGATCCGAGCACTCTTCTCAATCGGTCGCGAAACGTGTTTGGATAAATGCTAGTGTGACTTTCATATCCAAGCTCTTGAGCGCAAAGCCTGTAAGTGCCTATGTGTGTAAACTATGTCCTTAAGCATGAGTATCCCAAGTTATGTTGTCAAACGACTTAGAGCTGTTACACAAAGTATGCAGTTGTTATCTTTCTCGACAGCAATGACACTTGAGAGTATGTGTTCACTTTAATACAAAGTATTATAGAGTTTATATGTGCGTGAAGTAGGCAGGCGTTCTTAATTGATTGTCATGAAATAATATATGCACAGTGAGTTATGAACAGTTCTCTCATCTACAAGTAACGTGTCCGATGATTCTACATATTTCCTTCGCGTACTTCTGGTTAGACTGCGTTTTCAGTAGGCTTTCAGAAAAACTGTTTATTTAGATTGTATATAAGATTCTACACTGTCAAGTGGTATCAATAGTGGTAGATACCTATTATGTCTACGTTTGTAGTATTGAACACCTATGAAAAAACTTCGAGGACAATCTGTCACAGGTATTTGATTTAAATAACTACGACCATACTTCCATTGTTTTGAAATATGTAAATGTAGCATAGTTTACAATCAGGATAGTGTTTAGTCATTTGGACCGCAGCTAATGCAGTCGTTGTACAGCTATTTATAATAGTGTCCGAGTACATAATAGTGTGTGCACGTGTGGTGTGTAGCGTGTAGTTAGAAACAGGAGCGATTGATTGCGGTGTAGAGTATCAACGGTCGTCTCGCTGTCTGCGGGCCGCAGCTCGAGGGCATTCTGTACTAATCCTATATTGTGGAGATGATTGAGCGTCGCGGAGTCGCGCTCGCTCCCAGGCTACTTAGCGAAAAAACTGGAACATCTGTAGTAGTGCGTTTGGCGTATGCGATACATACATATAGTACATAACGTACGTAATGACAGTGCGTCGACCTCGCGACAGGGGCGCATTAAGCACAGCCTCGCGCTTGATGAATGTTTTCCTGCTATAAACCATTGTTACACAGTGTTCACGTTCGATGTTCCAGATAGAATACAATGTTGGCTTGCTTTATGAGTACTGAAAACAAATCATCGAGCATGAAGTACTTTCGTGCCTATCGTGTTGCACTGGGATATTGAATGCCATTGTATCTATGCGACCAAATCGACCAACAAATACAGAAACGCTTTTCATGATAGATTCATTACCGCAACAAACCATGTAGGTACTTTGTGTTCAGATAAATGTAAAGGTGGTGGTTTTGTAAACTTCAAACTTTTGTTACTACATAATTTCCTAAAGTTGTGTGCGTTACAATGTTTGTCGGTTTCATTCATGTAAGTGTAATGTCATGCATCGCCTTGCCAATAAGTGTAATGTCATGCATCGCCTTGCCAATAAGTGTAATGTCATGCATCGCCAATAAATTAGGTAGTTAACAAGTTATGTCAGCAGCAGTATTGATTAAAGCTAATGTTTATGCTAATATACAAAGCTTTAGTTGATCGTGCAAGTACCTAAAGTTGTAGTTTTATGAAAATGGTCACCATTTGAAAGTTGCGAATACAATGCAACCGATGCAGTTTCTTAAAATAGCTTCCATACCATAATTTCTTTCACTATTCATTTGCAACTTATAATTATTGCTAATTTTCGCGTTAAGTTGGCTAAGACGAGAGCCTGCGCTAAGATGTCAAGTCAAAATTACGGGCTGATCAGTCTAAATAGGGGGCAGTCGGTCCGGTTGTACAGTTGCGCTCCTTAGATGGGCACCAGCGGCGCCCGTTTCTCTTGGCGCGGCGGCGCGGGCGCAGCTCTGCTCGCGGCACCACTCGCGAGCGCAGATAAAGGGCACGCCTACTCTGACGACACACTAATACATGCGACGCCGACACCGGCATGTGGCGAAACGCACAAAAACTTTCATCTCTATTCTAACCTACGCTCATTCTAGTAGACCCAAAATAACAATACTCGGTCACATTAATAGCCGCATCAAAATAGATCCTTAAGCAGTATCCGATGAATCACTATTACAAAACGCTAAGAAAATAAAAATAATGATAAAAGTCTGGCGCGCTGCTCGTAGTGAGCGGCTCTCAACTAAAGCTCGTAGACCGCACACTGTCAAAATATTGTCAAAGTGAATTCCACGCGTCCAATATATTAGGCATAATGATTTTCCACTTGGCAATAATCCTAGCGATTTATTTCGATCTCAGTAGATATTAACCGCATACCGCATGTATCTAGACGAGGCGTCATTCTCGGCTAGGTTGTTGAACCTCCTTTTATTAAGGCTGACAAAGGCGGGTAAAGAAGTTTAGTACTTTCAGTTTTAGGTAATTATCCCACGTCGGGTGGCGGCGATGTGTCTCATTGTCACGGCGATATATTTAGTGGTGATGGCACGTCACGCGACGCTGCGGATGCGTCTGTCCTCGCGCCGCCGTCGCCCGCGCCGCGTCTGCAGCAGCCCCGACCAGCGCCTGCACTAACATTTGGCAAGGTCCCGGTACTTAATGAGTGTGAGACGCGCTTCCGCTGGACCTCGTTAACGTAATCTATTTCACGAGCTCGCCTATTCATGTACGACAAACTTTTTCTACCGACAAACAATGACGTTAACTACGTAGACAGTTTTCCTAATTACAGTTTGTCCCGACTTTTTCTAACTATGCTTCTTGACAGTGCTCTTTACATTTTATTATAGGTTGATCTTCTACCATTTCAATCCATCGAGCAGTTTCTAAGTAGCTACTTAGTGTCTTTGATATAAGTATCTGATTTGCTTATCGTTGATAAACTGACTGAGATACAAGACCGGGCCAGCGACGTTACTAGAAGACGGTCTGCCCAGCAGAAACTTGATGGTCTATTTTTTATGTAAAAATATTTAAAGAATGATTCATGAAAACACCTATTTTATACCACATAAATTATGTGTAACATAAAAGTGTTTCAGAGATTTATATTTAATTTACTTTTTTTAAGATAACATTTTCCTCGGAACTATTAGTGCTAGAGATAAATTTTCCCGTCGCGATAACGTTTCAGAGTAAATAGATAAGTATATTTCCATCATTTGTCACCTGAATGTCGTATAGTTGCATAACAATGATAAGTGTAAGCGAGTCATTGACCTTTAGTGATCGACCCGCCGTAGAAGGCCGCCCCCGCCCAAGGCGCACCGCCTAACAACTAAACTGCCCAACGCACGTTATAAACTGCATTTTCACATTAGTAATTCCGTTATAATATAAATTACTTTTCTTTTTGCAAAAGGAGGTTAAAGAAAAGATTTATTTTGAGCCAACAAATGACTTATTTTTTTCTGTTTATGTAATAATTTTATTAATATCTTTGGCAGTGAATAAGTAGTAGAAATTGGGGCTAATTGCAATTGATTTATTTTAATATCGCTGACATATTTATAATTGTAGTAAACCATACCGATTTCAGTTACTAAGGGATGTTATTATGATGTGTAGAAATTTAAAGAGACTCAAGCTTTAAGTTCAAGTGTGCTCTCTCAAATACTTTCCGTTGAAATTATAGGCACATTATTATGAGACTTAAAATATTTACGTACTTTGTCACCCGGTGATGACGTTCGCAAGTAATGCAACGTAGAATTCGTCCTAGATGGATGTGATCAATGGAGGATAGCAGTTGTTCTGCTGAGCGCCAGGAAACTCAACTCTGAAAAAAGTGCTGTTGAGCATGACTATCACTTGTTGCGCTCAATCTTTCACCTTTTTTTTTGGATAGGAAATCATCAAATGACTTCTTCCGCTCTGGGCTGAGCGGGAGGGCGTGCCAGACTTTTACTGACTAAAACCCACCCGTGTTTCTTCAGTTGCCTGTGCTGGGGCCACGGTAAGTTTCTCAATCTCAATCTTTCACCTGATATGTCACCTTCACTGCTTCAGCTGACTTCAGCAGTATCGTGTTGCTGTCAAATTGTTGTTTGTAAATACTGATATCGATAAGTGTGGATATGTAATCCGTTACAATGATCGAGACGTCGACGTGTCGGGCAGCAAATGACAAGTTGTGTCGCACGGTGAGTCACACGCGCGGCGCGGCACAGCTCGGCGGCGGCGGCGGCGGCGGTGGCGGTGGCCCAGCCATATTTTTATTTGTCGATATCTGTGATCGGCGCCTGCTCCATTAGTCATGTGACAGTATCGACACGAGATCGGCTCTCTCGACCCTCTTTAATTCCAGTCGACGCCCGCGAGACTGCACTCGTGGTCGTATGCAAATTTACACGTTTGCGGCCAGCTGACGAATGATGTACTGACACGATCCTGTCCGTCTGATGCCGCGCGAGGCCTGCTGCGATAAGCCTTCGATATTGTATCATAGACGAAACTTTGGGAAATGTTTCATGACTCACTATACAATTCGTAGCGTGGTGGACATAATAAATAGGCAAACGTTTTTTTTTTGAAGGTCGCCTGAACTAATTTTGTTTACGTGAGTACGTAGACCTTTGATGACATCATTTATAACAATTGTACATAAATAGTGTCGATGGCGGTGCGCCTGCGCCCGCCGGTGTAAAGCAGAGCGCTCGTGTTGGCAGCCAGGTCAAGGAGGAAGTTGTTTTTAGGTTGTTTTTAGAGGATTGTGATTATGATTGACACTAATTGTGATTTTTGAAAGTTACTTGTTTCGAAATGAAGCAATGTAGTGCATAGCAGCACAGGAATAGTATGCGTCGGCGGGTGAGCGAGGGTCATTGCGCTCGCGCTGACTCACCGCATGCGACGTACGTAGTCTCTATCACATTAATACTTTCTTATAAGGTTGTCGCGTTTAAATAATGCATGTTATGCAACTGGTTGCAATTTGTGCTCTCTTGCGCCGTGCTAAATTGTTCCACGGTCTCACGCCTCCCGCACATACGAGTACTATACATGCGAACATTACGTACATATTAAACAGTTTTATTTAGGTCGTTAGCATTTTATGTAAAAGAATTGTACGATATTCAGAGACTTGTGTTAAAATGCAGTTTTAAATGCAAGGTTTTTTAAGTTTTTGTACACAAGAATTTGCCTTACTTTTTGTGTCGTCCTCGGTCGGCACAAGCTCAGTCTCCTTGACTTTAGTATTTTCCTCACATCTGACTCTAACCGAATTCCATTCACTTACTGTATTTTTTCCTAGAAGCTTTTGTTTACGGTTATTTTCCTACTATATGTGTTTGTTCGTTTGGTGTCTCTTAGACATTCATTGATTTTCCTTGTGATAAAAAAAAAACTATAGGTAATTAATATATTCATATATTTTTGTGTGTTCATTTATGAGGGTACCTACTCTTTAGGGTTATATATATATACTTGCAAAATACGCAGAAAAATCCATGTTTGAGTACTGCCGACGGGCGTGAAGGCACGCGGCACCTTGCGCCTTACTCATATCAATTCCATCTTAAACGAGCGGCTATGTCGCATACCAACCGAGGGATCTTAGGATTTATGTCCCGACACCGCTAACAAATCTAATGACCCGGCGATGTATGACGATATTTCGAGTAAATTCACGTTTATTGGCCCCCATACCGTTTCTGTATGTAAGTTACAGCACATGTGTGGAGCGATAATTATTTTAGTGAGTCGACAAGCCAAAATGTAATGTTCAGAGCCGACACAGGACGGCATTAAAGACATTATCGTGTTATCGATCAGCGTCCTTAAAGCAGTTTGCAATTAGTGTTACCTTAAGCGATGCAAGTGCGGACCTCCCGCGCGCGAGACGCCGTGCGCCGGCGCCGCCTGCGCCGCTTTATGAAATTATCACTAAATTGAGAGATAAAACTCGCTCTTTCTGACGCGATAATAGCCGCCCCCAGCAGCTGCGTTTTCCTATTTACGTCTCGTTTAACGTACACTCTGATCAACGTTTTGACTGAATTGTTACTCTAGGCCATGCAGGTATTTTTGCTGTTGCCATAATATTTTCATAATTTCTTTTATTTCATTTGGATGCTTCATTTCCCCGCCGACGTCGCCAACACCTGTACGTTGGCAGGGGAGAGGCCAGCCACCGAGGAGCTTGGGACTTAGGGGCCAACCGGCCCCGAGCCGGGTCCCCGCTGCCGGTGGTTGTGTGCAACGCATGCGATGGACTCAGTCTTTGAACGAGAACGTCATGCGCGCATATTACGGGTCTACAGAGGGAGGAACTAACCTCACTGCGTTCCGCGATAGGATGCTGTCTCTGTTCCAGGAACTAGAACCAACCGTCAACACTTCGGCTTCGGCGATTGTCGTTAGCTGACATAAATAATAAAGAGTAATACGTTTTAGCTGGATACAGCTGAACTTATTAAATACAAGGTAGGTATAGGTAGTAGGTACTACATAGTACCAGTTTGTCCGGCAAGGCCTACACTGAAATCAAGCAGTGGTAACGAAAAACAAACGCTGTTTCCAGTAACTTAAAATTGTAGTCACTATCAAAATTGTTTCATTTATCGCTTTACTCATTTTCCACTTGCATTTTCCGTGAAATCACATGTTACAGTTGTAAACCTAGAAAACCCAAGATAAGTAAGAAGTACATTTCTTATAATAACGTGAACAAAATTCAGTTACCTACATATAAAGAACCGCCTGCAGCACAAATGGTCAGCCGCGGTATCGCGCAGGGCGTTGGGTTGCCTTAAAAGGTACTGTCACTTACAAGAAGCCTTTCATAACACTTAATAAGATGCAGTGCGAGTGTAAAATTTCGTGATGGATCCGTGAGAGCAGTCACGAGGCGCCCGGGGCCGTGGGACATGGCGACTTTGTTTTATTTTCATTGGCTTATGTAGTGCCGGCTGCTAATTACACGGCGGGTTGCTTTTTAACGAGCACTCATTCAGCTTAACGGCACGCGCACGCGCGCCCGTTGCGCCGCCCGCGCCGCGGTTTCACGTCACGTTATAAATATGACCATGCTTTTTAATACCCACTCGCATTAGCGAAATTCGTTTTGCAAACCGCTGACCCAAAGTGCGATTTGCATGAAATTACGGGCACGCACGCATTTAATTGCTGCGAATATCTGAGCTTAGACCATTCATCTTTACTCGTGGAGGTGTTCCCTCCTAGCGGCGATGTAGCCAGTCGTAGCAGACGCTAATAAAATATCTTCTTGATGTCAGCGGAAACTAGCCTGTAATTAACGACTATTAGTGAACAGGACAGCCATTTCTAATATTGGAGCAGTAACTTGACTCGATGAATATATATTTTAATTGAAACTCCTGTCATTAATTTAATAAACGATTTTGTAAACAAACACAATTTTGGGAAAATATGTTCGCAACCAGACTTCAGACGTTCAATGTAGATCAAAAAGTAGAAGTAAACAAGCGGAAATATCGCATACTGTCTTTTATTTCAACACCGAATAAATTGTCTTGAAATTTGTGTGATTTTTAACGACTTAATGTATGTTGGTCCATAAATTTATTAGCACATTTTACGAGGTATTTGATTATAGAACAGAATGCGTTGAAACTGTTGGGTCGGTGTAATTCGGTCACAGCGAACGGTGCTACGTTTATATACAGGTGTAAGCCCCTTATAATTTAGCGTTACTCATACTAAACACACAATTTAGTGTGTAGAGTGTAGACCCACTTGCAGACGAAGTGATGGGTGGCCTCACTGTCCGTCAGAACTTACAAATAGTTTACACATTGCATCGCCACCATTACGTCCTTTGCAATTTACAACTACAAACAAAGATATAGTAAATAACCTTGACCTTGCAAATTAATTCGCTCACGTACCTCTTGGCTCACTAAATAACGTTTGTTTAATTCGATAAGATAGTTGATAAGATACGATTCTTAGTGTAATCTACGGATATTATTAGTTAATCATGATAAATCTAAAATAATCAGTCATAGAAATTATAATCATGATCTCGTAGAATCGTATCTACATAGAAACATATTGCACTACGTTTTCCTAGAAACAGACCTTTCATAGATACTAGAAGTTAGCAGTATTGTACTTACTGTGTGTGTTTATGGCCTCTATTATTTGAAGTGTTAAGTCGTGCTGCACACTGTTAAAAAAGGTGCAAAAATAATATTCGTGATTGTATATTTACAACCTCCTGAGATCATTCGCTCTCATATACAAAGGTGTCTTAAGATATTATGTGTGTTACGTAGTCTGTACTATATCGATCTCTATTACATTTAACAGTTAAATAATTTATACTTCGGTATATTTGTTTTACGTAGTTGTTAACTGGATTGAGCGCTCACTTCGAATTTAGGTTACGGTTATCGATTGTTTTAAGAGCACATAAATATTTCTGAGTTGAATAGAAACAATTTCGAACGCGAGAGCAATATATTTATTTAAGGCAAAATGTACGTTTGTAAATGATGTAGCGGTGTAATGTAAAATAACGATAAAGGAGGTTGCGCGAGAGTGACGGCTCGTCGACGGGTGGCGTCGCATCGCTGCGCCGGCCGCTCGATATCGACCGCGACTCGAAACGCAGCCTTCCAAATAGGGAGCCCTCTGCTCCCAAATAGGCGCTGATGGTCGGGCCGACGTTGCTGCCACCGCCGTGCAGCTATCGAGGACGCAACACCGGCCTCCTCGCCTCCTTTCATTGTCTACGAGTTTTTTGCTCGCTTTATGACCAATATTGTACCATGGCCGATGTCCACATACAGCGATACTGAGTTAAGAACGTCTAGAACATCTAGGTGCCGAGCATTGCGTCACTGCAGATAATTGTCCAAGCTAAAGGTCGATTGGTCATCAGTTCCTTTGTTATTTGACGTTGGTAGTCGAAATAAACACTGAAGTATGTTTCACTATGAAGCAAATTACATATGCATGAGCAACGTCGCATTGCGAACATTAACATGACATAATAATGCATGTAATGTTAGGGTTTAGGATGAGCTACCTCATGCAAGATGAACGGTGCGTGTGCGCAGGAAGACGAGTGGGTTCAGTGTAGTTGGCGTTCGTAGCGACACCCACAGTCGCCACTCGAGCCGAGCTAATATTTCAAACTATTCAACAGGGAGTTTATCTTCATTTCAGACATGTTTATGCGGGCATTTCTCTTAACGAGTAACTGCGGTTACCGAGACTTCATTGTCATATACGGTCTGTAGAACCAGACGTCATGGTGGCAACACCGCCTTGAATGTAATCCTTAGCCCGCAATAAAGAACGAGTGAGGAGTCAATAACTCCGCGCTGCAGCCGACGTTCAACCGTCACTATTAATTGCAAATGGACTACAAATGGAGGTCAATTGGTACAAAAAGCATTCATGTGGGTGTATGTCGGCGTATTGTTCACAGATTCGTAGATGTAGCTATCAGTCTTGCGGAGAATGTGGCAGATTTTAAATAAACTGCAAAGGATTATGCATGCGTGCACGCGGGCGGCCCTGAGGTATCGCGGCATTGTATTCAAATCCGGGCGCGTCACCAGCGCAGGCGCATGGGGTGATCGCGACGCAAGACGCGAAGCGCCCGCGTCGGCCATTACTCAAACTCGCCGACACGCCCTTCGCCCTCCATTTGTTATCACCTTTTCATTTTATTTTGAATTGAGCAACAAACTAATTATACAAGGTGTAACATAAATAACGCACAACCTCTTAAGGAGTCATTGTACTCATCATTATGAACAACTTTTACTATGGGACCAAACATGAAATCGCGAAAAAAAATCAGCTGCTCCCTACATTTATGTTCGCATAACTCGTCGAAATGATTGTGAGGGTGTTGCTGATTTTTTTTCACGATTTCAGGTTTGGTCCCATAGTAAAAGTTGTTCATAATGATGAGTGTAATGATCCCTTAAGAGGTTGTGCGTTATTTATATTACATCTTGTAGAAAGCACTTTTGTAACAGAAGTTTTTCACTGGCTGGCGGTCGTAGAGCTCAAAAGGGAAACGTGTCCGTGTCTGCTTGACGTGAACTGAAAGCGACTTTATGTGCTGTCAATGCGTTTATGTAGTAAAGTAATGCGCGTTGTTGATGCGAACGGACGCGGATCCCGCGCACCCTACTGCACCTAACACCCGCTGACGTATCATTCACTAGGACATCTATTGTAACATGAGACCGACATGAGATACTTCACACAACGCCATGGCTAGGGCTGCTGCAGCTTGTTGCAACTATGTGCAAGTCTAGCAAGCTTACAGTACACTGGTAATAGGATTATGTAGATACAAATGTGGCTATTTATGTAACACCTATTGTTCCATATGTATTTGAACTAGTGTATCTATATCAATCATATTTCTTTGAATTTCTGTTTTTTTTTTTGAGAAATCCTGATATTAGCTCGTTTTATTACGAAAATTTTAGTGTCCAATAGTCCGTAGTTGCGCAAAAAAACGATTTTTCTAATTATCCTGCGACATAATAATATAATTGTAAAATCTGGAAGTTTGCTGGCTATAATAGTTTCTTAAAAAAAAAAAAAATGAGCGAAGATTACTTGCACTACATTTGCTTCATTCGATAACTTTATATTGATATCGTAATTATAAATAGTAAGTTGATCAAGTTCAAAGCTTTCTGATTTAAATTGGCGCGAGAAACTGAGAAGTCCTGAACTCAAAAGGTTGTCCTTTCCGGTAGTGTCAACAATCATCCTTTTTTTGTTGTTGAAAATACATGTTTTAGAATTATTATACAAAGCTCGACCAACAAAGAGATTAGTTTCTTAGTTTTTTTTTAAATATTTTAATAATATCATTATCTTGTTTATGTTCAGCGCCAAATATTTTATCAAAATGTGATCTATGTTGCTTAGTGACAGTATTTAAAGGGTAAAGGAAGGTAGGTATCTAAATTAATCCTAAAGTCGGGTTTAAATTTAAATTTTAATTAGGGCGCCCAGAGGCGCGGGCGCAGAGAGGCGCCTTGTCACCAAACACGTATAAATAACGCTTTTAGCTCACCGTCCGAGTGACTCTCTCGCCACATTTCTTAAATAATAACTTCTTATAATTATGATAAAAGCAAAACGATTCTTAAAAGCGGTATAAATCTAAATCATTCGGTTCATAACAATAATTAGTAATCTTATAATTCAGTAGATATTGTTTCCAGTGATTACATTATTCGTCTATCCTTTCATAAACCTCAGTGGTTCTTATCTGGATACTATATTGATAAGAGTTTAGCAAAAAGTGGAGAGCGTGATACCCACTATTGCTTTACAGATTATCTTGACTGATTTATGCCAAATTTAGACACGTGATATTTACTATCGTTTTTCAGATTATGCATACTGATTACATTTCTAGTAAACTGAAGAATATTAATTAAACTAAATGGAAAAAAAATTCGTAGTCTCGAGCGTAGATATCAGTAGAAGTGCTTATTTTACAGGTTAAATAGGTAATTAGTCAAATTAATGGTACTATTTCTTATAGATAAGAACTGTTCTCATAAAGGAACCAAGTTTAGCCGAAGATACTACCAACAATAGATAAACTATGCTAGGCCTACGCCGCTACGAGATTTGTTTTTTGTTGCACAATTTGACCAAATATTATGTTTGTACTATTTTCAAAACTATTTCCTGTTTTCTTTAGATTGTATTTTGAGTGCCGTATCTTTTTTATTAACTAGATGTTTTTATGCTAGACATGCTTATGACCGTGTATTAGTTCACGTACTATGGAACAGCTACAGAATTGAGGTTCAATCAAATGTATTTCTAAGTGCAAATAACAGTTTCCCTTTGGATAATTTAATCAGGATAGTCCAATGTATATTATTGTTAACACTCAAGATGCAGACGTAGTGCAAATACAAGTGGCTAGTTCTCCGGGGAAAGTCAGTAGGTAACTACGCACAGCATTATCCAATTCAAATGTAAATAGTGAATAAAGTGTCGTTTCTATTCCTTTCTGCGTAGCGCCAACTTCACAAAGCCTTTATTGGTTTAACTTTATGATATTTGAGTGAAAGTATGAAAACTAAATCGATAAGATAATTGTATTAAAGTTGGTGCCGCTCGGCCACACGATTACTTGAGATGTAAATGACATGGTTTGCAACTATGCATCGGATGTGTGTACGCAGCCCACCCGCGTAGCCTACGTACAGTAGACGCCATCGTTATCAGACCTGCATGCAGTCATTTAACCTTGTTTTTGACTTAATACTTTAATAACACGTCATACTATTTGAGTGTAATTATAGGTACTCCTAGAATCGATGATGTTCCAATTTAGAATACACGATCGCCAATAAATTAGCGAGGATTAAATTCTGATTGGTTTTATCCTCCAGTAGTTTAGCCGAAAACGTTATTTGCGATTTATGTGACATTTATAGCGGCAAATTGAAGTCTACTAATGCAGTCTAATACAATCAATGTGTTATGGTTGATGTGTTCTTAGAAGTACCAGTTTCTGGGAGTAATAATATTCAATCAAGTTGTTTATTACACAAGTGTCGCTGAATTTTATAAATACTTGTGCCGGTCGTGTTTTGTTAACTTCGTACGAAATCGGTAAGTGTGGATCGCTGGCGTAGCCCATCGATGGTTGTAGTCGCGTGGTGGTGGAGCGAGTCGTAGTCCACGCTTCGCCATGTTGCTGGTTAATTACGGGAATACTGGTGTCTCCACCCACCCAATAAACTCCATTAATTAAATGATCAAGTAAAATTATATTTAGACCAGGAAATGGGGTCAAGCCCACGCCACGCTGCGCTTTGTCTCGCCCTGTGGGACCGCACTGGAAACCTCGTGAAAGTTCAAAGATACGTTTCGTAATGCTGCTAACAGTACCTTATCTTATATCCAAGTAGTTGACACGAGCTTTAAAGGAAAAGTGACACATACAATCTGTAGCGCTTTCAGTAAATACCTAGGAACGTTAGCCGGTCACACTGTATCACTCTTGAACAACCTACGCGTTTAATTGAGTTTAATCTTGAAATTCAATTCAAATTAGATGTAATAACATGTCAACAATTTATTAACAAGATTAAATTAGATTTAAATTATGAAAAAATTAAAAATGTTGCCATACAGCAATATCTGTCAACCGATTTACTTCAAAATATTATAATATGATCGTTTTGGGTTCTTAGGCACTGGCATTTGTGAGTTAGCCACATTAGTTATTGTTATGAGGGTTTTAATATGACCCTGAATTAATTTTAGCATTAAATCAAATACACATTTCTGCCTAACAACATTCCGTACGCTGTTTTTACATAATTTCTGCAAGCATGCGCACGAGTGGAGGTCTGCATAATTACTCAGAGATTATTATGAGGCTTTCTACTAGGTCTGATAACGGTGCCACAAAACCATTAATGAGTGTACTCGCCTGGTGAAATCGCCGAGGAAAAATCTCAAGTCTTATTAACATAGTAGTAGAGCTAGTTTATTCATAATTGGCGGTTGTGCCCTCCCCGCGGTGGTGGTGCGTGCGGGTCCGCCCCGCGCATGCGCACAGCGATCGTGCGAATAAATTGCGATCATAATATCGCGCGACGCACACCCAGCCCCAGCCACAATTAAAATTTGCATTCTTGCGTCTGATTGATAACTCTGTCGAGTAAGTGATATTTGATTTGGGTAGGCGTAGCCGAAGGTAGACACAATTATTTGCCATTCAATGTTTTTTTACGGTCATGCCCACTGCTCATGCGCCTGCTTGTGATTCATGGGTTGACACTGCTTATTAAAGTGCTACCCAGGACTTTTGTTGAATGATTGTAAAACCTTTACCCCCTCATTCATAAAAAATACTAAAACGTATTATAAACCTATTTTAGTTATAAAGTGTTTTGTCTTCTTCTTTCAAATTCAAATCATAATTCGAAAGCATTTCTTTCGAATTATGATAAAACGCTTTTTTTTTAAACTAAAATAGGTTTATTAAGCGTTTGAGTTTTTATGAATAATACGGAAAGTGTTTTTTCAATAATCGCGAATGCATAGTGGCGAAGCAAGGTAGATCTGTAGTCGGCCAAACACTGTGCCTACTGGGTGTGTCAGGATATAAAAAAGAAAGATATAATTTGTAGATAGTAAGTACCTAATGCTTATTCTTAGTTCAAATACGAGATGGTAACATAATAATATCTATACCTATTGGTTAAATGTAAAGTACATGTCAATCGCGATGTCTCCCATCCGCGCGATGCTATTTCGATATGGATTAGTCACAATTTCGTTAGATGACCTTACTACACGTAAAGGACGAGACGTTTTATTTCGACAGAAAGTAATGTCCCGTCATTTGTTTTCTCTGTGAAAACTATTCCGAAATGACAGATATATTATTTTCCGTGAGAAACATAATATGCATCGCCGGCTAAATCTGTGGTTCGACGGCGACACATGTTCGCAAAATATTTTTTAAGTTTGTTTTTATGAGGTGCAACTATAAGACATGCTCACTCCCCAAGCATCCGTAGAATGATATCCAATAAATTATATACGATATTTTTGTTGGGTAAGTTGGCTCGCGTCCACGGCTCGCTCCTGGACATTTTTGTTATCATATTCAATAACAAGCCATTATGCATCCGAACGGTTTAACGAGCTGCGCACAATTTGTATGTGCAGAGCTGAACGCTGAAACTCGAAGCTCGCGCCTCGTTCCCGATATGGTGTCCAGCATCGCATTAACAGCACCTTGTACTACTTAAGCTGTCTACGCCTCGTAAAACTGTCGCAATATAATAGTGTTCCAAAATTATAAGAAAATAAAGATCACGCCACCGGACAACGCGCTCAATAAGGAAGGAGAATGATTTGTATGATTTTTATGGTTTCTACTAATTGGTTCGACAATGTAAACGGCCTTTACGTCGCCTTCTTGCATTTTAATCAGGATACACTGGAAATAAACATATATAAGTTGAATTATGGACATATAGAACGAGAAGAACCAGTCACAATTGCGACAAGCAGGCGCCAGGCCCAGTCAATGAAGTCTGCAATAATAAATAAAAGTTGAGGGAAACGAGACTCTATTAATACACAGACAATTTATACTCCGAGATACCGACTGATGAACGTTACTAGCGTCGTGTTTTGTTTTTAAATGAATTATAATGTTTTAAATATCTGTTTAATTGATAAGTTTACCTAAAAGATCTGCAACAAACATTTTAATTTATTCCACACTTCACAACTAAATAAGAAATGTTGAAAGATATAATTTATTTTTGGTATTGGACGTAACCGCGCCGTCGAGAAATATGCGGTGCTATCAATAACTAGCAGACTCGATATGAGAGGAGCATATTTATGTGCCCTTTAATTTAAATAGGATAAAGTTGGTTATGAATCGTTAAGGACCACCGGCGAGAAGTTAAGGAGGCCTGTCAGTAAAGGGAATGGATATGTCTGTAGGAGCAGGAAGGCGCGCCGGCGCAATGTCGTCAACCTTGCAATGCATATTCCGTGTACATAAGTAAGCGAGGACGATTACACTCGAGCACAACTATAAAACGGCCTATTGCCATGATAACATCTCCCGCAGATTTTGCGAGACGGTGACGCCTCAGTGTCGCCGCACCCTCATACCGAGATCGCAATGCAGCTCAAATTAACTTAAGTAAAACTGCCAATTAGTCTTTTATTAATGAAATTGAGAATCGAGAAGCTGTTTATCCAATACCGATATCAATCGATAAAATTGGTTCTAATGTAAACATATTACATTTCTACCCTTTTACTGTAGATGTTATAACATCTCGTTATAGTATCTATTAATAACAATTATGCATGCTTAACCCGTTTGTATTTCTTGCATCGCGTTCAAATGTTTTTATAAAAATAATTTATTGTACGCCGGGAGCAACAGCGATGACACATGAAGAGCATATAACTACGCAAAATCTATGGCATTTTTTTATTATTGAATTTATTAATCATTTATCATTTAGCTCTGACAGTTTTGCATGCAGCAGTTTCGAGAAAACATCTAAATATAGATGAAAGTTTTGTTGTTGTTAACTGTTTGACATGACGTTTTTTTATTACGTAATAAAATTAATAGCAAAAAAAATGTCTTTATTTTTGCGAATGTTTTCCGAGCTAGTCTGAGAATAAAATAATAGCATTGGTCAGTTCTTGCTTGTAGCTTGGAGCGCAAGTTATGACGATTTTATAAAAGTTTAATCGGGGACAGGCGTCGCGTCGCGTCGTTTTGATGCTGTCTGACTCGCGCCTTGTTAAACAAAGTGCATGTAATAATTTTATTAAACACTACACAGACTGATTCAAAGTCCCAGCTTCTTATTTTGATTTATCAAATAAGAAGATAAAATGAAAAGCCTGAAAAGTTAACATGTATTTCTTTTTAAAACTTTTACACTGTTTCCAATATTTTGGAGCTGAAATTTTGGGTCGCAGTTTCCGTAATTATGTTCTTGCATTTTGATCTTGCGTCTAAATTAATCCAGGTATTATGTAATAATTAAAACAATTATCGTTTTCCATATTGTTTCGGTAGGTAGGTAATATCCGCAAATTGTTTTACTGTCCGTACCAGACGTAGTTCACCGACTAGGTATCGTCCACATCTTCAGCAACGATGCAGAAGTTGACATTAACAGTTTTTATTGCACCAATTATTTCCAGTCGTTTTTAAACGACGCTAATTAATTCAGTTCACACGTTAAATAACTAAAAAACAAAACATTTTACTGGTTTATTTGCACAACACAGAATTCATGTGCATGATAATTTTGCAATTTTCTAAGAAATTCAGACTTGTTTCACCACTTTGTGTACATACTGAAACAATGCCTTTGATGTGAAAGAATTTTATCGAACTCGGGCCCCGGCGAAGTAATTGTGATGTCGTACAATGCCGCATCTTCTGATTTCCTTTCAAAATGCCTGTGCTATCAGATTCCATTGTTAGTAGATGTTGTTTTTCCATTAGTTCGTTTTACGAGAACTTAGTGTTGTATTGTATTGTATTTATTTATTAGTCAGTATATGGTAAATTGAGATCTTACATTAAACATTGTTTCACATATACTACCATTGCTGGTGTAGAAATATTAAACAATAAGTCATGCAAATCAGAACTAGGTTCATTAGAAGAATATTACATAAAGTTTGAAATTTTGTAATAAGTTTATGAATTTATAATTTTAATGACAAAATATGAATAGTTAAATTAATAAAAATATAAATCATAATGTTAAAGAATAAATCATAATGTCTAAATATAAATCATAATGTCAAAGAAAATAAAATACAATGTTACCTTACCACTGTAATAATATGGTAAAGTTTGCGATTTAACTGATGAAATCAGATGTAATATTATATTGAATCAATTATTTAATTTCCTATGAGTGTGACCAATTAATATTTATTTATGAATGTAACCTGAGAACTTTAGTGCAGGTGTTGGAGACAAAGCGGACAAAATTATCGAAACGGCTCGCCGGCCAGTCTGGCGAAAAGTAAATTAACATTAATTTTTATTAATGTGTGATGATGATGTCATTTGCGCGTCAATATTCATAATTTTAACTTTTAAGATGTTGTCTTTTTCTACGCTACCTACCTACTCTTGAAAAAACTGTTTATGCATAGATAAGCTGTCCACGTAAGCTTATGTAAAGGGCCAGGTGTAAGATAATTTACCGGAGTTTATTTCTCCAAATTAATTTTCGTATTGCCACCCAAGTACGAATGCAAGAGTATATTATGTAACATCCATTTCTAGAGGACTATTTTCCGCGTTTTGCGAATATTATTGTTAATCAATGGCTTTATGGTGTATTAAGGTGGTGGAACTTTTTAATTTTTGTGTGCTAAAATTGTATTCTCTGAATTCTCTCATAAGATAAACTTCAACTTCTATCTTCCGAATGACCGCTACAGTCACAAAAAATATTGCCAAAATCACAAAGACGGGCAACGAGTTTGTGCTTTGACTCTAATTTTATGAGAGAATGATACCTAAATACTGCGTCCCTATCTGTTGATAAGTATAATCAGTTAGTAATGAATAATAACCCATAGGTTGACTCATTCTTTGCCAGTTGTAACAAAACTGAAGAATAAAACAGTGCAATTTCGAATATCAACTAAACATAATAGTAGATTGTTTGCCAAGGGAGCAAACAACTATTTTAAAGGCGAGAGTGTTTCTTTGAATTCAGAGCGGAGCGAAGGATTCTAGAGTAAAGTAGAATCCTGAGCGCAGCGAGGGATTCAAAGTACGTTACTCGAACTTAAAATAGTGTTGCTCCCGAGGTGGACACTACTTTTTATCACCCTCTATGAGAAAATAAGTGCAGAACTTATGAATAACAAACACAACAATAATATACAATTAGGAACAATAATCAATATCATAGAAATAATATTTTTTTAATAAAACTAAGTAAAATCCGAATTTGAGTAAACAATTACGAACGAAAGCGGAATGCATTTCGCGCATTTTTTATTTTTTCACAAACTTTATTTTTTTAATTTGGCTCGCGCGCGGTTTACTTTATGAAACAGCCTGTTACTTGTAAATACAATGTTCGTGATTGATCTCTTTGGTGATTGGAACTTTTACTAACAATATCCATATTCCATCATTCATTCAAATCACTTTTAGTCCCTAGGGATTAAATAGCTATTTTAGTCCCTGTTTACAAAGAATAAACTAGCTCTTTTTGAATCGATGTGATAAAAAAATTATATTCGTACTCTACTCTGTATATGTACTACATATAATGTTAATATACAGTCAGGCGCGGGCGCCACAGTCTTTTTGCACATTTTATCAACCGTTTTTGTATTATTTGTGCAGTTCACCTCGTTATACAAAAATAGTGTGAAGCCAAGTATGCAGCTATATACATTCAATTAATTTAGTAAGGAGTTCACCTACGGTCAATTTAATTAGTTTTACAAAAAAACCGTGTAGTTCTAATACTGTACGGATTTAGAGCTACTAAAGAACATAGCGTAGTTTATAGTTTTGTAAATAACGCGGTCCATTATAACACCATAAAGCTATTTGTTGCACCGGGAGGACACGCTGCCGCCGCTCGAGAATGCACGCGTTACCGACGTTGATTCATACAGATTACTGATGTGTTTATTAGACGCGTAATGGCAGTGTTACAGTTGATTCATTGGAGCGAGTGATCAAATCAATGCACCACAGTAATTCTTATTAGCGGCGATAGACACCTGTCGGTGACACTCGATACTCCGCGCTTTACATAATACCCGCGCCTCGCCACAGCCGCGCGCCGCGCGCCGCCGCCCGGCCAACACCTGAGGACGGGCACACTTACCAACTGCCGAATACCACACATATTTTATAGACCTGACTAGCACTTGTATGGGACTGTCAGGAATTAGGTATGAGACGATGTCAGCCGACCCACAGATATAATCTAAAACAATGCCGAGCTAAAAAGGGACGGTCTATTTTTGTACATTTCAATATGGACGTAAAAATAAAACTTTTCATTGACTTCTGAAAAAGGAAAACAGGTAATATGCTCTGAGGACTTTGCTCATGTAATTTGACTAATACAAGCAGCATTGAAATGAAACGCGGAGTCCTTTAAGGTAACAAACAGTTTCACTTTATTGTTGATACCAAATAAGCTTATGTCTCAGTTTGGCGCAAAATAAAGAACGACAAGAAAAGTATGGAGCTATAACACAGCACAGCTATAGTTAGCCGTCGTGGGTTGGGTATGACAGCGTCACAACCGAAGTATACGTAATGTTAAGTGCACGCCAAGGGGCGGCACAATGAGCAATCATTCAGCGTGTGGGTGTGTGCATCTAATGATACATTGATACAATGATCAAAGCAAATTGACTGATCTGCGGCGAGTCGCCTACACCCGCGCCCCCGCTGCACTGCACGAGTGTAAGTACATGCTTCGACACTCAACTGCGTTCTGCACGATAATACTGCAAAAAGAAAGCCAACTCTTCAGTTCGTTAACAGAAACACCGATGCGAAGGATGTTGTTGAATTTATTAGTGATGATGAATGGTAATCTGTGCGGCGGTATCGCCTCGTGAAGTATTTCCACACCCGGAGTGCGAGTGTAAACTAGTCAGCGTGTCGGCAGAGCGAATGTCAAAATATCCTGCTTAAGGCTAATTCAGACCGAACAATTTATGCGCTGCCCACGCGCGCTGAAATACGGCGCACGCCTCTTTCAACCCTTTTATGTAGAGGATTTATTGAAGCGACCAGCGCACACTTCAATGAACCGACCATATACTTCTGGTTTGACATGCAGCTCATACTTATCGTGATCTATGCGATGCTATGACACAATGCAGTAACCCTGAGCCCGGCCGAACATGCCACGCTCTGGAGATTACAAATTGTATCGAAATGATATCTAACTCTAAGTATGTGGACACATACAGAGGACAGAATTTATTAATAAAATATGGAGATATGTATGTCTTACTTGGATGATGAATTCGTGTTGCAGATTATAATGACTGAAAATGCGTTCCCATAAATGTGATTTAAACGTTTACAAACAAGATACGCTTCGCATGCCTACTGTTGACTTTGGCTAAGGGATAATATTATAGCCTATGTGTGTATATTATTATAAGTATGAAATCGTGAAAATTTCCAATATGCGGACGATAAATTCAAAATAAACACCGGGTCGTATCGAGTACATTCCATAAACAGATCGTGAAAGAAGCATAAGACGGGCGTCGCCAATACTTCATTTCCCTGGCGAAGCGTTTTTGGCTCATCGCCAACGTTTCCGAGAAAACGAAAGGAAGGTTACGCGATGTCTCGCCTCACTTTATATGCCTAAATCATGTCAGAGATAATATTTTTATACACATACATTCAAAAGACGTCCAGAAACACGCGCGGCTTATAAAATAGGTGGTGTGTGTGAACGCGGCGTGTCGGCTTGTCGGCGGGTCTGCGCCCGCGCTGCCTGCGACTGTTAACGATCGAGTAGGTGTGACGGTAAATAATGCTTTTTTGGCACTCCACGCACATGAAAGGAAAAAAATAATAAACAAGTACTTTCTTCTTGAGCTGCATTCATAATTTGCAATTTTAATTAAATTAACGTACATGTGCAAATTCTTTAATAAAATATGGAGATAATGTCGGCCGTATCTCGTCGGTAACGCAATACGTATTGATCGTTGCATCCTGAATATGGGTCGCCGGCGCATCATTGGCGTCACCCTTCTTCCTCATTACGCGTGACGTCGTCTGCCACAACTATGTTGATATCGTCTAGCTAGTTATTGAGATATCCATCACGTTATCCGTTTTAACCACTTATTGTATTTTTTGCCGTGAAATGTGGCGCATGTCAGTCTGTCGACGAATGTCAGAGCTTGTAACGTTTTAAAACCTTTGTTCGAATTTTAAATTCTGTCTAGATTAACGACAATGTTACTATTCGTAAATGGGCACCAAGAGCAATATGTTCTCACGCAACATGTCTCATTCGTTATCAGTGCAGTTGGGAGTGAGGTTAATTAAATAGTTACGAGAGGAAGATAACAGTGACGCCTATATATAGAGGCCGGCCACCTTATCGACCCGACGCATCTGATAGTGAATCTATCTGCGACACCTAATCGCTTGCTGTCGGTTTGCTACGGGATAAAGTTACATAACTATTTTATTGAGATTTTAGTAAGAGCTTATTGATTTTAAATTCTGCAACTTCGAGCTGTTGGAATGTACGAAAAGTTTAAATCCTGTTGAGCTTACTCTGGAAGGCTACGTTAAACTAAAGCCTCGTCAAATGGATGTCCTAGTTTGTTCGTAATTGTTGATGTGCCTCTACGATGCCACGGAGCCGACATACAAAAGGCGGGGTTAGTGGGGGTGAAGTGGTCAGGCGGGGTAACCAGTAACCACATCAGATGCACCAGCTTATAGAATTAGTCAATTTATGGTATATTGTATTTAAATATACCTACGCTCTGGTACATAAGTAACTTGCAATAACTTGCCTCATAAAAAACAATACAAAATGTTTATGAATACAAAATATCTAGGCTTGATTCTCTACAAAATAATAAATGGTAAAACTAAAATATTTGATTTAGGTTCCTATGGTCATCAGAAAATGATTGAAGAAGAGCCCGATGCATGCAAACTGCATGCTATATATTTTATTTTTTATTTGAGATAGGTTTGCTCTTGACTCTAGTCTAGGTCAGAGATGACAGAGACAAAGTCGACGATGGAGCGAGCTTACCCAGAAGAAGCCTGACTTCACTTTGAAGCTTGACTTGTCTCACTTTGAAGAGATCTGGGTTGTATGCATTCGGAAACACAGACGCAGGCAGAGAGTTCCATTCCTTTGCCGTGGGCATCACAAAAGACATTTGGAAACGCTTAGTGCGAATTGGTGGGATATCAACTAGGTAAGGATGGTAACCTGCAGTGCGTCTAGATGTCCGCTGATAGAAGGGGGCCGGTGGAATGAGGTCGTGGAGTTCTTGAGCACACTCCCCGAAGTATAATCTGTAGAAGACCGTCAAGCAGGCAACCTTGCGGCGATGAGCCAAAAAATAGATATAAAAAAAGAAAATGATATTCAAGTAAGGCCCACTTGCGTGAAAAACTTAACTCAGAGTTAGTTGCTAACACGAGGTTAAATTGACAGTTTGTCATAAAATATTGTCAAGTTAACCTCGTGTTAGCAACTAACTCTGAGTTATGTTTTTCACGCAAGTGGGCCTTAGACGAAGCTTTTCAGGAAGCGTCAAGGGGTTGCTATACACATTAGCGGGCCGGCCATTAATCGGCACAACCGGGCGGTAACATCGAATATATGTATGTAGATGTGAGCAAGTGCAGTAATTGCTTCGGGTCGGCTTTGTTGTTCGACAAATACTGCCGAACCGACTTTATGTGTGTAGCAACCCTGACAGAGAACGTTTCGAAATACTTACCAAAACAGCATTATATTTGTAGGAGCTTGTTTTAGCATGTTACCTGTCCTGTAAGCATGCAATCATCATTCGCGATTTAAACAAGTATTAAACCCTCATGATCTTCCCTCGCATAGATACAAGAGTGTCATTCCACATGCGCGCGCACGAACTTACTTACTTACTTACATTCATTTTAACACTACGATGCAACTTTTATTTTTAGATGTTCGCTCACGAGTTCGGTATGTAAATGCAACTTGTTAACCTGTGCTTGCAGGCACCATAGCGGCTAACTTATAAATCAAATAATATAGAGTAGAATGAACGGCGGTAAACCCAAAATTATTTGCGCGTAGACGTGAACCACGTAGCTCGTAGCATGCTACTGCGTAGACAAAGTGCAAAAATCCAAAAGAAATCAACGCAAAAATAATATGTGACGGACGATAAACCTTGTATGCACTTAGCTGCAAATCATTATTCACACATATGAGAGATAAAGAATAGTAATACTAAGTATATATGTTTGTTTAGAGTATATAGAAAGCTAAATAATCGTGTTCGTTCACTGTTTACTCATGCTGTTTTCTTTAATACAGTACCTATTTTCTGTGTTGCATCGTTTTCTGATCTGTGCAATTTTATATTCTTATACATATCTATTGTACCTATATACTATACTTTTTGTGCGTATTTAACTATGTGATTTTTTTTTATAACTTATCATAAGAAATAACACTCCCTGCGCGTTACTTCTAAAAGACTTTTGTCGCTGCGTAAAGTACGGTGCCAAGTTGTGTACCTACATCCAGATCTTATTTGCTTTTACGAAGTATTTAACGAAACCGATTTTTCACACTAATATGATCCTTTTGTATTTGTTACAGAATGTTTATTCGGCAAACAAGCGATGGAGCTCGGCTCCAAGTGGTTTGCGGACCTCGGCCCGCCCTTCGGCGTCATGTACTGCATCAAATGTGAGTGTGTTGCGGTACGTATTCCCAAAACATTGCATCAACTATACGATGCTCATTTTTATGATGATTGTTCTGACACATACATAAAGCTTATGATTTTACATAGCATGTGATACCCGGGCTGTACAGTAATAGGATACATTGAGCTTTGGAAAGCGACTGTCGCAGGTGTGAGTGACAGAGACGACACTTTATAAAAGTAAACTTGTTCTAGAGCCCAATGTGCCTTATTTTCGTCAGCGTATGCACCTAGGAAAACTAAAGGTCGAAACGAGATTGAAGGCAATAATGAATTAGTTCTTACAAACAATCAATTATTTTCGGTTGACGTTATAATATGCCGCAACTCAGCATTTAGCATGTGTCATATCTACCACCATAAAATGAACGAAGTATAAATAATAAAACGTTAAAGAATATCTGTTTCTTACACAAATGATGTATTGCAGGTCCAAAAGAAAAGACGTGTGGTAGCTAAAGTGCACTGTCGGAACATCAAGAACGAGTGTCCTGAACCTTCCTGTGACACTCCTGTACTTCTGCCCGGCAGATGCTGCAAGACGTGTCCCGGAGATTTAAACTGTAAGTGCCTTTCATTTCTTTAGCTGGGTCAATGTTTTTTCTGTGATTTTGTGCAATTTAAGGTCAAGGTTGTTAAGGTCTCGTCACATGACTTTTTACATGCGTAAACTGTCGATTGTACCTACAGCATGCAATGTAAATAGGGTTATCATTTTGTGATTTGAAAAGTCCTAAAAAACAGTTGCATTTGACATTTGAAAAAGAGTACGTGTGAGTTTAGTTTTTAACTTTCAATTTATTTTCCACGGTCTTTATAATTTCTGGCAAGTCAGGGGTACTAATCCTTGGGCACGCCACAATTGCGGCGATAAGTACCCTCTTTGAGGAGTGGCTGGAGAAGCGCCACGGCGTCCTCACCTTCCGCCTGACGCAGGTCCTCACCGGACACGGGTGCTTCGGAAGCGAAAGCTCGCTGAAGCGATCGGCGGCGACGATCTCTCGCGTCCGGCCCTGGTCCAGATCATGGTACGGAGCGAGAGTACATGGGAAGCCATCACCTCCTTCTGCGAAGCAGTAATGCTCGCGAAGGAGGAGGCGGAACATGTGAGGGAGAGGCAAGCTTTGCGCCCTCACGACCCTAGTCGCCGCAGGAGACGCCCTGGGCGTCGGGAATTGGCAGCCGATTTCCGGCCACCGTAGGCGCGGGCTTGCGGACGGCGAGCAATGCGTAGCTCGCTGTCCGGTAAAGACCAGCCCCGGGTCGACGGCGCGTTGTGTTCCAGGCGCGCCTCAAAGAGATGTCAGCACTATTGACGGGGTCCGCTAGGGCCGATGCCAGCTAGGGTTGCGGGATGTTCGAAAGAGTTACCGTGGCTCCGGCACAGGCAACTGAAGGAACACGGGTGTGTTCCTTCAGTTATTTTTATTTATTCTTTAACAATTAACATTGTGTGTGAAATAATTCTACATTACGGTTTAATCAGTAAAAGTCTGACAGGCCTCCCGCTCCGCCCAGAGCGAGAGAAGTCATTTGATGATTTCCCATCCAAAAAAATGGGTTCTAAGCCTACTTTCGCGGAAATGGCCCCCATTTTCATCAATTACTTAACCACCTTGGCAACAGGCAACCGTAGATAACAATAACCATGACGGACCTTGAAGTCATTTGCTGTTTTTTCAGTCTAGTGGGAATTACTCATTATAATGACACTGCATATTTTTCAATAGCTCTCCTAATTTGTAGCGTCAAAAAGTCACACGATTAATGTGATGTTCGTCTATGTATTCTCAGTAGTTGAAGAGAGAAGATTCTGTCACTTCTAATAATGGTCCCCGAATGACTAAATAGGTAGTAGGTATTTAAGTAGTAAGAACAAGAAGTATTCCTGAAACTGCAATGGTCGTATAAAGTAATCTTAAACATTATTCAAAGATTTTGTGTGACCTCATGTCTAAACTCATCATCATCTGCCTAGCCTTGTCCCAACTATGTTGGGGTCGGCTTCCAGTCTAGCTGGATGCAGCTGAATACCAGTACTTTATATGGAGCGACTGCTTATCTGACCTCCACAACCCAGTTACTGGGTAATACGATACCCCTTGGTAAGACTGGTTGTTAGACTTCGGACTTCTGACGACCCGTAACGACTGTCAAAGATCCACGAATGACAGCCGGGACCAACGACTTAACGTGCTTTCCGCGGCACTAAACTGTAATCATCTTTATTGTGTATGAAGAATGATATAGTTATTTATGCTACAAGTGCGGAAAGTAGGTGATTTCCAGCGAGTAGCATTTTTATTCACGAGCGAGCGAAGCGAGCTATTGCATAAGTCGACACGAGTTGGAAATCATCTTACGCACGTGTATCATACAACGTTTTACTATGCATTGTGCGAGGAAATAAAAAAATATATATTGAAAATTAATTTATTGATCGAAATCTAAATCTAGAGTAATTAATAACGCGTTTAATTGTACCTTTTTTAATCTGTACTTGACTAATTTGTAAAAAAAAATCAAATAATAAAAACTATTTGCGTCGGGCTGACGACAGAGTTAAAAAAAAACTGAAAAGTAAAAAGCACTAGTGTGAAAAAGTGGCACTTTCCGCACAATTTGGCTGCTTGGAAAACGCTCTTTTCGAGCACATGCACTGTAAAATTAATTACAAACATGCATATGTACTACCTACATATATCTCTTATCACTATACTACTTCCCATACTCAATAAAAAAATAATTTACAAAATCTCAACATTCTCTTCTTCAAAATGTGCTGATTCGTTTTTTTCTAATTATCTTTCATTTTCTTAATTCGGAGGTCACAATGTCATCAAAATTCTCTGTTTTTATTTCTTAATAAACGGTTTGTTTCATAATAACAATGCATCGTATGTATGTAAATGTATGTATGTATAATTAGATTATTTTAACGTTATTTTAACAAGCAAATACTAAAAAAATAGCACCTAAATCAGCTTGCTCTAACAATAATAATAATCTCAAAGACCTACAAAAAGAGTTTATAAACAAGAATTGCGAGGAAAATTCCTTATGAAATGAATTGAAATTGTATAATCTGCAAATAGGATATCGGAATCATTTTTACACGTCATATTAAAAAAAAAGAATAAGCTAGATGGAGTCGACATTTCCTACCTGACTACCCCTGACTTAGTGGGTCGGAGCGTTTGTTAGGTCTTTTGACATTATTATTATTGTCTTTTGAGCTGTATTTAACGCTTGATTTACCTATCATTATCTACATAGATTAATTTCAATTATTTACGTGCAATAATATTATTCATGTTATTTCACGACCTTTGTTTAAAATAAAAAAATACAAAGTTGCGCAAATAATTCGCCGCGAGTGAATCTTACTAGACTGCAGCCTTAGTCCTGAAAGGAAGACATATGCGTTCACAGTTCGTATCGATCGCATTGTAGCTACCGTGAAAGAGCATCGTGATAGCAATAGGTCTGTGGCCAATCTAGACGGTGACATGAACAATATTAATGACGCGGGCGCAGTTCGGTCGGCGACTGTTTAATTATGCGGAGTCGTCACGGGACCGGGCGCGCTCGAAGATACTAAGTCTGATAATATTATCGTAAACATGATAATGAAATAAGAGATAAGTGAGGTGATCGCCTGACACCTCTGCGCCTGCGCCTGAGTACCGCCACAATGGACGTGTGCTCACTGCGACCAGTTTCACGACACGATTTGCATCTCTAAAGAACCGCACTCGAAAGGTTAAATATAATAATGAATATATGCCTCATTAGACTTGGCTTGACGTCATCATAGTGATTTGGACAATTTCATTTCCTATAGTTAATGATGTCATTTTTTACAACCATGTTCGTAGTAACACGATGCTGACCGCTGATGTCATACCTTATCCACTAGACATTTGATATCCTATAGTTGAACAAACAGGAGCGGTCGTTTAATAGCTAATAAAGTCTTTAATTTTGTCTTAATAGACGTGTTTCGTTTGTTTTTTCATCTAATATTGGTGTAAAATGATTTATAAATATTGTCATCTCGATAACATTGGAAACATATATGACCAGCAACAGGTTAGTGAGTCATGGGCCATCTGTCGCGAAAACTATCCACACATGTGGAAATCGACTGGACGACATATAACTTTATGGACTTTTTGCAAGTGTAGTCTCTTTGATGACCGCTTTTAACATGCCATTTCGGTGTGACCTGCTTCGTGTGTGTAACACGACACCTCCACGATTTTAGGTTATTAAACACGTAGGTATACCTAAAAGTGAATTAATTATTTTATAACGATCATACCTACTTACTTTTATCGACATCCAAAGTTGAATTCAAATTAATTTAGTTTGTCAAAGGCCCTTAGCTAGTAACATTACGACAGTGAAGTCATTACCGTCTCTGTAATGTCGCCCTTAACTCAACGTACGGTTAGGTGTAATTCTTGATTGTCGCCGCTCATCATCCCATTAAGTACATTTTTTAATGCAATCGGCACATTTGCCGACTTTAAAAGGTAATTGCAGAAAATAAGAAAGTATGCGTATGCGCAGTGACAGGAACTGGCGATGACAAATGACAGTGTAGCAGCGGGCGGCGCGCGGCGGCTCCCACGAGCGCTCTCATCAATATACATTAGGTATAGCAGCATACATGGACGGGGTGCCACGCACCCGACACAGTTCATCATCATCTTCCACTTACTCGTAAATTCGTAATCAATTCAATAAAACATAAATAATGCTGTCAAATTATTGGCATGGCGTTATCTGGGATCTTCCGTAGCCAGTGGCGACAGATAGTGATTTACGAGGTGCGTGGTGCGGAGTTGTGGACTGTGCGGAGGCTACGCGTGCGCGCGGGCACAGCCGCAGCGGCGACGTCGCCGACGCCGCGTCTGCCCGCCCGCGTTCACTCATTACGACTATATCGAGAGCATTACAATGGCATTACTCAGATGCACCGGGCGGTGGTGCAGAAATGGCACGCGCTGGTGCCCCCCTGCGCCCGCGCCGCTGCTGCAAATATAGCTGCTGCTGCTGGTTATTCCGGGCGCGGCCGTCGACCCGTCGCCGCGACGCCGTCTGCTCGCCTTTTTAGCGAACACAACTTACAACACACATTTTTTGCGAACAAATATCGCCGATGTCAACGTACGCGCTCTTTTACTATATTTACTAATTCATATTCCAAGAAAACATGTGATATATTCGCTCCAATAAATGTCTCACCAGTGTTTTTACTTTCATCGTTAAATAGGTCCCCGTGGTCGAGATTCATTTAGCTCACGGCGTGATATGTAAACAAAAGTGGCTGTTCTATTAGCAACGATTAATGTTTTGAAAAATTTACTGCAGCTATTTCCTTCTAGTTCTGGTTGCACAATGTCTAGTGAATTCAAGCGACCAATGCTAGCACAATGAATTAATTGTGATTCCGATATGGTTTACAAGCAGTTAAAGCACGGCATGGCGGAACTGTAAGCCGGCCGTAAACTCTATCTGAGGCTCGTAACTATAAAACGCATCAAATCTGATTCACAGTTGCCTTTGTGAGAACTCCAGTTGGCCGTCTGCCGGCTGCCGTAATAATATAGTTTATCGTGCTTTTAATAAATCCTCAGTACCTTACGAAGACAGTAAAACGGATAATTTCTAATTGAATCTCAGCCAGGTGTTGCCGTAATAAACTAAATGAATTTCATGCTTTCAGCAAGGGAATCGTTTGCAAAGTCAGTGAAGGAAGAGATATTCTGAGCTAATACGTATATTTTTGAAAGAAATTGTGATGATTTATTTGTTTTCAGAATTGTATAAGCACGACTTGACGGTGTCGTGTTGGCGTTGAGAAGATAATTTTGAGTTGATGCTAACTACATGAACATATTTGTACACGAATACCATAGATTCATACACTAATAAATAACTCAGTAGATCTACCTACAGTATAACTTGAGTATCCGTATTAGGGAATTTAAAGTAATACGATAGAAAGTTTCAAAAGGAACTACATGGTTCCCGCATGAAGGCATATTTCCCAAAATGTACTAAACTTTCTAATCTGCGCTTCGTAGGTACGTAGGTGTACCTGCAGTGGAAACGGTAAACGGACCACTGTGCACTGCGGGTAGAATTGCAGTAAGTACCTACGCGTTATAAAATTAATAATACAGACTGATAAACTACTCACTCGCTTACCAAATGATCGAAAAATGAAATGAAAGCAGCAGATGAACGTTCATTCCTATGTAATTTTGTCGATGTCGTGTGAACGTGGAATGAAACAAAAATGAACATTCACTCGAGTGATGCCCCGTATTATGCTGCTGAAAATTAATAGCGCCTCATGTAGTATAGTCTAAAGGTAATAACAAGTTCTCAATCCTCATAATAGTTTATCAATCTGTATTATTAATTTTATAACGCATAGGTACTTACTGCAAATCTACCCGCAGTGCACAGTGGTCCGTTTACCGTTTCCACTGCAGGTGCACCTACGTATGTACCTACGAAGCGCAGATTAGAAAGTTCACCTCAATAGTTTGTCATTGCCTCAATCTCCCTAATTTTATCTCTTAGTTTCTTATTGCTGAAACTAATGAAACGCGCGTTCTGTGAATGACGTACCTAAAGAAAAACTATTCATTAGGTAGTCATTCACGGAACGTGTTACATTTACTGAATGTATTGGCGACTGTTTCATAACAATCTTGCATTGATTGTAATAACTTTATCTTGTATTTTTTTTAATGATTGCTATATTTAAATTGATATTGCAGTAAAACGACCTAATTAATCAGAGTTACATGCAAAGGTTAAGTGTCTCATCATCGTATAATGTCAGGTCTATTTATACTTGGGAAAAAAAACTGTATGTGAAGATAACCTCTGCAATACGACTGAAAGCTTGCGTATTGTCCGCACGTGACGTCACTATGGCGTGCAGTCGGTGTCGCACGCAGCGTGCACGCGTGTGCGCGACGTGCTGCGGCAGTAAGTGTTCACGGATCATCGAGCAGCGCGCCCCTCACCACTCGATCACGAGTGTATCTAATTCAGTGTACAGCAAGTGCCTCCGAGGAATTTGTTTTGTGCACGCCGATGCACGATGCCGAGCACAATCGACGTTTTATTTTTGTGAAATCGGTGTCTCTCGCTGCAACACATTCCTCGGCGCATAATTTTGTTTGAGCCTTTTTCGCCGTTTACTGCTCAAAACGCTTTGATGTCAAAGTGCTCTCTTTTTATTAAGAGCGCCACTGATGCACGAACGTCGAGCGTAGACGCGAGAGGACACGGATGATCGTTAATTCGGAATATCTCACTGCCGCCGCCCGCCACCGCGCTCTCGACTGATATCATTACTTTTGTAGCGGACTCAACATTCCGGTGGACGTTATCGTAAATGCTCTGAATGGGATGGTTGTTGGTTGTTGGCTGCAAGCGCACCCGTTATTATTTTAATGTTGGCTAATGAGGCAGTGTTAGGTGAACGCGGTTTGTGGGCAAGCTTACCATGAGTAATAGCGAGTGGTTAGTGGTGCGAACTGTGCGTGACTCGGCGTGCCCACCGACGCGACGAGCGCGCTGTGGCGCCAGGCCCTTTCTGATTACCTTAAACATTAATCTTTTGATTAAACTGGGTCGCTTAGTTCTTTATGTATTATACCTTAGCGACAGTTGAATATCTAGTTATCGAATTACTGGCCACGCTCCCTCGCCGGTCCGCTCAGAACTGTTTGCGCAGTAAAATTTCTCTCACCTCGCTTCGCTAAAAGAATGGCTAAGGTCGGAGTCGTAAAAACACAAACACTAGTAGTATCGGATATTCGCTGACGTCATGATTTTCGTAATTTGGTACGTGTTTGTTGCAATAATGCGAAAACGTACATGCTTAAATAGAGAACATACGCGGTGTGCAAACAAGGCGGGCGGCGGCGTCGCGACGCCGGGCGCCAGCGCAGGCCGGCGCCGCCGCGCGCCGCGAGGACACGCGATCTACGACGCGAATACTTATTTCATTACACTAATTACAATATTTTGAGTGGCCCCCAACCTCTGGCGACAAACATGATCTGTAAACTGATCAGTGATCACACACTTAACGTACTACTTGCTTATGTTTCATGAAAGATTTCCTTAAGTTTTAAACTATTTAGAGCTCTAGTAGATATTTTAAAATACTACTTTTGTTTTTTTATGAGAAGCACTACATCTAGCTGAATTATAACAATCGAGTTTCGGTCAAGATTCAGTTAAATTACTTAAATCAAAACAGCCTGTTCAAGCTGCACAAATAGACACATGCGCACGCGTTCATTCGTAAGTTATAGTTAATTGGCTGTTACAAGATAATTTTAGAACATTAATAATTTTGTCAAGACGCAACATTAGTGATGCGCCGTGATGTCAACGCGTACGATATAAATCCTTTTATCTAATCATTATTGTTATTGTTATTACTAAGTAGATAGATACAATGGAAACAGTGACAGATAGTGGCGCCAGCAATATGCGGGTTAATGTGAGCACGACTCTTGATTTTATTTCGCACAATACGACACGAGTGACACCACGCAGGATTACGCAGTAAATCAACTTGATAGAATATTAGAATTCCAAATGCGCGGTGCTCGTCTTTTTTACAGTAAATTACTGTCTTTGTGTTTGGATGTTTAGCTGGCAAGTTTAAGTGTTTAATTTGCTCATAACAAGCAGTCATTGTATTGAATAGCAACTATTAATCATTATAAGAATCATTTAAAGCTGAGTAAATGGAGCTTGTTCAGAAGACGTATTTGAAACGTCTTTTAGTGTTCATTTGTCAATTTGTTTTGCTTTTGGAGCAACCTTATTTCCGATTCCATTAAATACTACTTAAAGAAACAGGTTTCCGGTGCAGGCGAGCCTGTGCGGGTCGGTACCGATCGGTATGGCTCGGTCCAGCTAGTTGGCACCGACAAGTATAAACCTGTTTCTTTATAAGTGAACGCATAAGATAACATGGGAATATTACACTTGCACCGATCGATACCGACCCGCACAGACTCGCCTGTACTGGAAACCTGTTTCTTTATGTAAGCACCATAGGACTCATTTCCTTTCGTACCAGTTCCAAAAAACAAAGGATATATTGGAAACTAAACATCAAATCTGCGTCGCGTTTTCGCAATAAATCACACAAGTAATGACTAGCTGTATCGTCGATTGATTGTGTGTAGGCGGTAACATACTTCGGGCTATTAATTACCATTGCGTTCGTTGTTCGAAGTCGGGGTTTGTTTGACTCGCTGTTCACGTTATACTGTGGATGGCTTACGGGTGGTTATCTTCGGGACTGAAATCGCTCAAGTCTGCATTTATAGGTACTTGTATGACACTCTATGATACGTCTGCGGCGTGAGAGCTCAAAACACTTAAAGGTGTTATTAATAAAGACGGCGATAGGTGCGCTATATTTATAACCGACTTCAAAAAAGGAGGAGGATATTATGTTCACCTGTATGTATTTTCTTCATCGATATTTTCGTCAAATTGTGGACCGATTTTGAGAATTATTTTTTCTTTTGGTAGAGGAAGCTTGCGCGGTGGTTTCATGTAAATTTTATTAACTTTGCTTGAGTAGTTTTTGAGTTAGCTTAGATATTAATCTACTTTGGGTACCTTGATGATGTTAAAAAATACGTACTTTCTGTCACTGTTGTGTACATAGCAAGTAGTGGTATACGAATTGGTGTAGGGTAGGTACCATAACTAAAAAGTGAAGAATATTTTTTTTAACAAAAAAAAAAAAACAACCGACTTCCAAAAAAAAAAACACTACTAAGTGATAAAAATTTCAAGTATAAGTTTACCGGCCTTCATCTCCTCGGTCCACAGTACCGATAAATAACCAGGATGTTTTTTTATCTTCCTCACTGGTCGATTTTGAGGTACAGTCCGCGAGGCCTAAGCTGAGCTTTGCATTTGTGAGTCAAAAGTTGAGTCAAACGACGCGCACAGACGCTCTAGGCCGACGTCACACCTACACTATCTATGTGTACTCACACAAATGCAAAGCTCAGCTTAGGCCTCGCGGACTGTACCGTGCTTGACCGATGCGTTGAACACTTGGAAAATGGTTTATCCCAATACGGATTTGTTCAACATCCCGTCCTCCTAGAGACGGTGGGACGTGCCGCTCTGCAGTATTGTGGCTGTGGGAGAATGGGAGTCAGGCTTGTGGCTTCAGGCGCTCCCATCATCCACCAAAGGCACTATGATGGATGACTCATCGTTTTGGCTCGCTACGTGTCTCCGCTTGGGCGCACCTTATGTTGCTCCGCATCGATGTCACTGCGGTGAAGCTGTCGACTGTCTCGTACACCATGGCCTGTCCTGCTGCAGAAGCGCAGGTCGCATAGCACGGCACGCCAGCATCAACGAATTTATTCGTTGAGCCCTTGTACCAGCGGCATTAGAGCCAAAAAGTGAAGTCTCTAATAGTTCTTGAAAGTTACGGTTGCGTTTGCATTTTATATCTATACATATATATAGTGAATAGGTCGCATTCGTTAATATATATTCTGCATTATAATGTTAAGTAGTAGGGCAAAACTTGGCTAATTCGGTGATAGATAATATGTGTTTTATTACCAAGTTACTACCGACTTGATAAATGTATATTTTTCAATCATTAAAGTATTTTCCACATTTTTAGATATAAGTTAGCAAAGCTTCTTTTGTCTACTATATCACAGTAAATTAAAAAAAAATAATCTGATCAATTAATCGAATTTTACAAGTAAAAACAAAACTATCACCAATTACCCAAGTTTTGCCCTAGACATCTTACGCTTGCGATGATAAATGTTAACGTGACGTCTCTTAACAGAGTTGCGTCAACAGTTTCACTCAGTGTTGTGAGTACTACTTCAGCTACGTAAAAAAATACTCTTCGGCAAACGTAGATAAACCTACAAACTATGTTCGTCTAAAAATGAAACTTCGAACTTATATCTGTCTATACGACATGCAAATTAAAATAATATTTTAAAACATAAATGACAGATTAAGCACGAGCCATAAAAATGGTCCGTTTAATGTAATATTAATAATTTAACTCATATTATTATTTAAATTTATTCGTTATTAATGCTGTATTTATACTGCTTTTAAGGTTTTGACGACATTCACTCATTGGCGGTGTCGTCGAACCAATATCGTTATCGTGTTGAACTATATGTCGGTACATTGTAGTGCTAAATCATATTATGTAGCTAAAGGCCCTTTGTAATGACCTCTATTACGACATTACTTGTATACTTGTAAATATCAAGTAGAGAGAGTGCGTCAATAAAGTTTAAGAGATAATAAACGCATCATGTTAATAGCTGTACCTGGCTGTACCGTGGCTGCCCTTTCGCACATAAATCGTACATAAGCAAACATTCTGACTCTGGACAAATATTTAAATGTCATACTAATATTAAAACTAATGGGCTTAGGTTTACTCTCGAGTCCTAGTGTAAGTACAGTAGGTAGCTAACGCTAACACAATATTTAGTCATTAACTCGTCGTCGTGAAAACTGACACGGAAATGATGGAAAAGGTACGTTATCGCCTCAGCTTCACTCAGCACCACTTACTTTTCCATCTACCTACTTATCATTCTAACATAATATTTTCCACTGTTATCGCAAGTGGTACTCTGCAGAACTCAGACGGAGAGTATTATTACAAAAGAGTATTTCTGAGAATTGCCAATCATCGAATGAATGGCACTTCAATTGAATATATTGGCTGATCATTGATTAGCCCACATACGAGCTCGATGCACTTCGGACTAACTTATGACTGACATTAGGCGCCCACATCGCGCAACAATCACGCCATTCAAATGTCTAATTTTATATAATGTGTGGTTTCATGGTGTACTAAATATGTAGCATCACTGTGGAATCGCTCTTAGCTTTTCTGTATATTTTATCGCTGTAAGTCGTGATTCGTTTATGAGCTAGGAGTGGAACACAGACTCGTAAGGCGTGTATAACGTGCGTAAAAGGTCACAAGCGAGACGCGAAGGCTATTCGGAAAGTGGAGTGGCGCCGGCGCAGCGGCCGGTCTAAGCAAATTCGGTACATTGCACGTGCGCGCGCCACAGAGCTCTAAAAGGAAAGTACGAATTGGCAAGTTTCTTATTTTCACAATACCTTGTTTCTATCACTTGGAAAGAAGTTCGTAAGCTGGAATTTAAGGTGTTTTCGGAAATGGAGACTGCGTTGTTTGTAGTTCCGCTTTTGACAATTCTACTTTTTATTTATCTACCAAGGTCATCCACAGTTAAATGACATGACCTTACATTGACCTTACAATGACCTTACATTGTAATTTTCAGGATTTTAATTGTAATGTAGCTTTGAATCTACGCAATTTTATGAACTTGACGTTAGTAATGTTTTACTTTCACGTCATTCCTGGGTTCGATTCCCAGGTCGAGCAAAGTGTTATTGGGTTTCTCCATAAGAATTTCTTATTAACAGCATTGTGTTCCCCCCGTGCCTCGGAAAGCACGTTAAGCCGTTGGTCATGTGCCTGATCTCTCTCCGGTCGTGTCGTATTGCGTGCCATTCCATCGGACTATGAGAGTGAGGGAAGAGAGAGTGCACCTGCGTCTACGCACACACTTGTGCACTAAAATATCTCCCGCGCCGAAGGCGTTGAGATTGGCCGCCATGGCCGAAATACGATCTGGAGGACTATTATTATATTATTTTCATTTTAAACTGCTTAGAGGTAAACAGAGTTTATGATATTATCACAAACAGTCAAAGTTTTGTAATAATATCATAAGCTCTGTTTATTTATGATATTATCACAAAATTTTGATTATACCTAGATGAGAAAACTAAAAGCTTCCCTATAAGATAAAAGCACATGAAGCAAGAATCTAAACCAAGAGACGAAACTAATGTTGAAAAGAAAGCAAACTGCTTGTTGATGTCGATGAAAATCATTTCCATGACGAAATAAGCTTTCAGAAAACTTATCAGATGATAGTTTTAGACAAGTCTGTCCAATAAGCTAGCTAATAATTCATTGACACATAAATTATATTTACTTAGAATGTAACTAATATTTCGATTATAGAAGTTTAACTAAGCGTATTTAAGTATAACAAGTTAGTAATTACCTATCAATAAAGCTAGCAGTTAACATATTGATTCATGGATTTCTATTCAAATTTCATAATCCACTTAATGAAATAATCGTTAAAAGGTAGTTAACACAGTTGAAACAGAATTAGAATTAAGTATGCTGCATTCACGTCAAGCAGGCATACTTGCATATTTATTTAAAGAAGGATAATAATTTGCCTACGCATGGCACAGGCGAGGCACAGGCAAGGTACAAGCGAGGCACAGGTACGAACAAAAGCAACTGAAAGCTTGATCATTACCCAAGGACGTGACACAATCGGGCGAACTCATAAACGGAGTGTAAACGTAAATACATGCAGTTTTATGGCATGCGCGTGCGCGGCTTATGATGGAGGGTTTGGCGCCATTTCCATTCCATTTCATTGTTCATAGAAATGTGGCGCCGCGGCCGTGCGGTCACTCGTTCATATGTAATTTTATGATCCGTCGTTTGCGCACGCGGTTCTCTCCGCATCTTAAAGCCCACTTGAATGTGAATAGAGCGCGACATCCTCTAACTAACTGTTTACTAATTTAACATTTCACCAGCGTCTGTTTACGTGCTCCGGATTCTTCTCATGAATATTCTTAAATATGACAGGTCTTCAGCTGTTATTCTTTGTAGGAAGCGAATCGACAGAATCAATAAACATCGCATTACTCAATTGTATTTACGGTAAGTGCACCATCCGATCAGAAACAACTGACTCATGCGCCATTTTTGAATGTGAATTAGGTCGCATCGAGATTTAAGTAGATGCGGTAACATGTTTTTAAAATATTCCAGAGGAAATGAACGCACCTACCTGTATTATCAACATGTGGAGAGCGCTGCGTGCATTCATATGGCGTGTCAAATTAAACTTGAAACTTTAAATGTAAAGTAAGACAGAAGCGATGGCGTGTATGTTTATTGAACTATGTTAGTGCGAAAGGCCGATGAGTGGAATTTATAAACATTTAAACATTGTGCCTTGAATACTACACGAGTCGGTCTATGGCGCGCCGGCGACGAGAGATTTATCCTTAAAACTTATCAAACGAACGGTATCTCGCGCAGCGATTGACTAAACGGTCAGATACAACAATGATATGTTAATGTACTTTTTTAAGAGCGATCCAGTGATACTAAATAAATGATAAATGATTTTATTTCTGTAAGTAGGTTTATACAAACATTTTTACACGTCAAACATTTTTTTTTTAAACTAGATGAGGCCGGCGTTTCCTATCTGACTACTCTGAGAAGAAAGGCCGAAACAAACTCAGAGGTCACAGTCTCTTTTAAAGTCCAGACACAATCTTGTTCAGATCATGTAGTACTATTACTACTACTACTAAATGTTAACAACGCTATTAAACTTCTTAATTAATGACGTCGATCGATACCTATGCACATATTTCAATAACACGGGAAGATGTCATAAAATAAAGCAGATCTACAGATCTACCGAGTAATTAATGAGATTTGAACTGAAATCCATACAATAAGGTTATCGCCACGAGCGAAGCTCCAAAGATCAAGATCCGTAGGTACTGTATGTAAATGTTAATTTTAAAACTGAATCCGAGACATGCCCGCATGTATTTACAAGTAATTTACGTCTTGACAGTGTTATTTAAATAAAAAGGATTAAACACAAGCGTGACGGCTAAGACTAATAAATAGGTCACAATGTCTCACCAGATTTATAGCCCCGACACGACAGTGGGTTCTAGGCGGTCACACGATCAGATTTCAATAGATAACAACTATAATAGGATTACTACCTGACGGTAACTCTAACATAATATAAATTCACGAACGTAATCCGGACGGAGATGATCGATTTAATATCCTGGGCATTCCTGGGGAACCCTAATAAGTTTTCATGATACCGTCACGCACTTTGCTGAGAATATATTATTATTATAAGTGACAATTTATTATTCACGTTAAGGTATGTCTGTCACTATGGGTCTGATTTTCTCTTTGAAATCTTTTATAGTGAATAAGAAAACGAACACAAGTTAGAGGTGTAAGTAGTCCACAAATTCTTGAAAGGGAATTTGTGGAGACGCAAAGAAGCCCTAACTAGCTGTTTCTAGTTAATTACAAGATAAATGGCAACTAGTTATTAATTACAAAATCATAGTCAGATATTGGAATTCCTAATGCCGATATTTAGTCGCCACCGATGATAAGGATCTAGGTATTTAATTCCACGTTTGGAAGTGGCTATTAGTAGTATTTTCGACGGCGTTTGGTAATAAGAACTGCACTGAGGCTTAAATCGTGAACTATCTGACCAAAATATCAGTGGCTCTATCTCGTGCTCAGTCGATAAGCATATTTCTTGCTACATATTTAGATAAACATTAAGCTCGAAGTCGCCTGGCGTCAATTGTCTTTAGTTGCAACACTGTTGCTACACTTAACGTTGCATAACGACGTCGCTGCAACCAAATTGACGGATCGTTGTCATAATAAACAACATAATCATTATCGTAATAATTTACACAAGTTTTAACAACGTTTTTGTCTGTTCCCTTCACATTTAACCCACCGATCAGATCAATAAATAGGCAAATATAATTGAAGCGATAAATTCATGTGCATCGTTGTAATATCTAAGCTGGACAATTAATTTTCATGCTAATCAATTGATTCTCGCAATTACAGGCTTGACCTGTGCCCTGAGAAACCAATACAAGCGTCTTTTGAAATAGGTGCGTTCAACACGAAAAGACAATTTATCTATTCAACAAAATTGATTAATAATAATAATCAATGAGATATTAAGGTTGTTCACACTTAGTTAATCTTTTGAGGGATTAATTTTATACGTTCATATTTGTTGTATTTGTAAGCGTCAGCGTGATAGTAAAAAAACACATAATGATCAATAGATATTAGTAGGTACTACTAACGAGAAATATGTCTTCATAAATCGAGTCCATAGCACTTGAACTAGTTATGGTACAATCGTAGCGTGTATAAAGTGAGAATAGTATTCTACTACATATTTATAATGGCTATTATCGTTCAGGAGATCATGATCAATATATTCTGACGTCATGTGTAGAAATATGTTTAGTTACTATGTAGGAATAAAAACTTGGCCAAGTTCGTGTAGTACCCACCACATACGTTACATTTATAAGCGTAGTTTGCTTTTATCAGCTTAGACTTCACGCTACATTTAGGTCCTTCATATTTCTCCACTTCCGGTTAAGTTTATTTATTAATTTATTTCACAATGTACACAAAGTTACAGACTAGGTCTGGGCTTAATTAAAACGTACTAAGTTTCCATTAAATTATTTGGAAGGTAATTCATACATAATCTTTTTCATTAATTTATTAAACGGAGGTTCTCAAACTGGTCCTCACTAATCCCTAATCTGTTACCTATAATACCTACTTGAGCACTTTTCTATTTAAATAGTTAATGACGAAAATGGCAGAACATACAATTATGTGATGTGTAGCATTATAATACTAACATATACGTCATGCCTACACATATCTCTACACAACAATAACAAGCGTAGGAAGAATGTGAGGTTCATTGAATAACTTCCAAGATAATTTTCTTAAATTTTCTATATGCTGATCATTGACAGCGGTTACTTGGTCATAGTAGTGTCAGTAACGACAATGAGTTTACTGTAAGTTTATTTATTTATTTAGAATAATGTTTTTTTAATGCCGAATCAGTAATGTTTCCTATCTCAAGCTTTCACAAGTAACAAATAGACTTCGGTTTTATCTATGCAATACACCGTTTTCTCTTAACGTAAACAACACCATATTAGGTATTACAAATAGTGACGAGATTAATGATCGTTTCGCGTAATTACCTACATGATGTGATGAGCAGGCACCACTTAATAAATTATAAGTATATAAATAGTAAAACTCATATAAAATTATTTACTGCGACTATAAAATACAGTAGTATTTTATTTATACAACAGTCGTTAATATATTCGATGTTGCTTCTTCGTGAGAGACAATATCTAGGAATGGCGATGAGGTGGTTTAGAATGGAGGTCACGGAGGTGGCCGGCTGGCCGGTGATGGCCACGGCTCATGGCCGCGCTGGCGCCGTGGAGCCGGGAAGCGCAGGCGCATGGCACAACGGAAGCCATTCAGGAACCAACCCACCGCCGCTATTATTGTAATGTGTTCGAACTCTGGCAAGATCAAGGTTGATTGTTTAGTTGGCGATCCAATTTAAAAGTTGTAGAGGTAATCTTTGAAGTCGCTGTGCACTTCTTATTTCCATTCAAGAAACAGTAACAATAATTTAAATCAATATTTTATAAGGAATTCTTCAATAGGCGTAATAAATAGCTGAGTGATAACCAAAGAGTAAGCTTTCATAAGTTACAATTAATTTCTTTTTTCAACAAACTTGCTTACTGATTTTTTTTTTATAACTAATTTAAGAGCGTTTATGACGTACGGCATTTCATACAAACTTTCAAGTACTTGTTTTTCGAAATGAATGAAGCGATTTTAATTAAACTTCATACGCATAAGCAAAATACATAGGTCTAGAAATTTAGTTGAGAACAATTTCGAAAAATAGTGTGACAGCTAAATTCGACCGATTTTAAAATTTTCCATAGAAACAGAGATTTCCAACTATCTTTTTTTAAATAAGACATTTCGAAAATGTTCATAATTAACTTTTTAGACCTATTTATTTTGCTCATGCATATGAAGTTTTATTAAAATCGCTTCATTCATTTCGAAAAACAAGGACTTGAAAGTTTGTATGAAAAGCCGTACGTCGTAAACGCTCTTAATATCTCAATTTGAATGTACAGAACCAAAGCTAAACGTATGAAGGCTCCACATTGTTACAAACTGGTATCGGCACATTTATTTATAATTAGGTTCTGAATGAACAATACATCTGCAACGGACTCATCTTGACGAGCCATAACAAAGTCCATTGTGTTTGTTTTCCAATCATTGTTTTGTTGATACGACCCAGCGGTGTTTTTAATCTCAGCTGACCTTTGTCTATGCTCGTGTCTCACATTTGCGTACCTACGCAAATGATTCAGTGATTTATTAAATCACTGCTCCGCATGGGCGGTGCCAGGGCTACAACGACGAAATTGTTATAAATTTACACCGACCTCTAATACTTTTGTAGAAGAAACCGCAAAAAGCGACAAAGTTTTCCATTTTCCGATGAAAGTTTTGCTTAAGAACTCTATGGGCTTAAACTTGATTGTGCTGCAAGAAATCTGCGGGTATTTCTATCATTTGTGTACATTAAAGTTTCTTTGAATTATACTATTATATACGAAAAGTAGAGCAACGGAATTCCCTCACAATTCTCGGAACCTCGACCGTTGATGGGGAAACCCCTAGAGTATATCAACATCAATTAACTGTATGTTCATCAACAATTAAAGTGTGGAATATATTTAGACGGTAAATCACGCCACTGATGTCTCGCCACGGCACGCCCTTGGCATTGGGAAGGTCACTGTCGACTGACTACGGTAACGTTTTATTTTTAATTTAACTCGACAATGGCAATGCTTAGGAAGGCTTAGCATAGCTGATCGTTTGATGTATGAATAGTCGCCCTTACTGTGATTAATGATGCGACGAATTATTCGGTTTAACCGAATAATTCAATCATTTTCGTTAGCATATGCTAACAAAAAAGATTTATGTTCTGTAGTTTATGCACTCATTTTAAATTAAGCTGTGTGAGCTTGGAAAATTTATTTACTTGATCTTAGTAGAGACGCGAGACGCATACATCGTTGATAGGAAAAACAAGTTACTTATGTTATTTGTGGAGATAATTAAATATCTCATAGCTGTCCAGTGATGGACAAAGTAACGCACGTTTTCAAATAAATATAGGAAGTATAAAGTGATTATTTCCTAAAATATTACGAAGTCAGCGAGTTTAGTTTAGGCTGAACAAATAAATGAGTTCAGACTTAGTTAGGCATAACAAGTGTTGGTCCATTCTAAAATAAACACGCTAATGAAGACGAATGACTTAGACCACGTGTGGTCATTAGCTTTAGCGGAGACTTGCTCAACAAACACTGCACTTAATTAATGTTTATTAATTATTAACGTTTTAGCCGCCATACATGGAATTTCTGTTCTGTGAGCATGTTGCTAAACAACTTTATTTGATGTCTGTTTGTTTATTTTAGGTACATTCAATTAACTGTGTGCAATATGTATAGGAAAATACCACCTATATAATTTATTTGGAAAATACCTACTCTGTTCGTTTTAGGCTGTGCACAGACTGGGTCAACTGTATATCAGTCAGACTATCGTTCCATGAAAACTATAGATCTATGATAGAATCTATGATGAAAATAATAATAGAGAGCATAATACCAACAAAACATGAAACAATAAAATCAATTCAAGCTACAGCCGGATATTGCCATTTTATTAGTATTCATTATTGTAATATTCGATCGTAACTGTTATAATAACGCAAACAATTAGTTGTTTATATTGCAATAGGACTAATAATGGTCTTACTTAATGAGTTGCAATAAAAATTAATTGATTTATAAGTCGTAATGTGGCGCTCACGTAATAAATGGTGATAAATTTTCTATTTTAATCGGTGATTTGATTGTTGATTAATAGAATAATCTATGGCGATTCGTGACTGTTTAGTGGTTTTCATTGTTCCTATAAGGTAGTGCGCGGAACTAGTCAAGACTGTCAAAGTTCGATCGTTCTATGAGAACTATAGAAACATAAAAAATGAGAACAATGACGTAAAAGAGTGTTGTGACTACGAATTCAAAGTCTGCATACATAACATAAACTCACGCCTTCTTGCCATGGGAATAGGCAGAAATTACAGAACGCCACCTGCTACGATCCTTACATACTCCTTTTACCTCGTTTACATTCATACATCTGGTCATACACGCACGCCGGTTGCGAGTACCACGCACCAGACCTTTCTGAAGAACGTCACCAATAAGATCACTATATGTCTTCCTAGGGCGACCCCTCCCAGCGTTTCCACTCACATCTGCCGTGTAAATACCTTTTGTTAGTTGACTTTCATTCATCCTCTCAACATGACCAAACCATCTAAGCATACTCTTTTCAATTTTTGTCACTACATCTTCTTTTAAATCGCACCATTTCTTTATCACATCATTCCTCAATCTATCATTCATAGTCACACCACACATGCTTCGCAAGGACCGCATTTGCACAGCATTTATTCTACTTTCATGCTTCTTTTGCCACACCCAACATTTACTTCCATACATAAGCGTAGGCACTAGCACACCATTGTGAACAGCCAGTCGGGCCTTTTTGGACATTAACTGGTTGGTCACAATCGGATGCCATTCACTTTATTTTCCGCATTTACTCTCCTTTCCACATCTTCATCAATCTTTCCATCCCTTGTAAACAGACTCCTCAAATATACAAACTCACTTACTTGCTCCACACTTTTATCATACCACTTTCACTACCATATCACTTTTATTCAAAGTCTAATCGTTTACATATTTGAAATAGGCACAAAATGCACTTTTGAACCTTCAAAATTTACAAGAAAATATAATTGATTCTAGAGTTTTGGTAGCGAGTCGTGGCACAAGGAAACGGCGGAAAATTTAAAAAATCTTCAGGTGGCAACATCAAATATAGGCTGAGAAAATACGATTTCATACTTTGTATTTTGATGTTAATTAGCTTGTTGATATGAGTAGGAATGTAGGATTAATTCAAAGGCACAATCTATTTATTTCAATTTAATTGTAAGCCTGTTATAGTGAAAAGTTTCGCCAAATATTCTGATTCCGAGTTTATGTCATTTTATTGTTTTTGAGCATCTTTTAGTAAGTTTTTAGTTGTACATTTAATATTTTCGTCATCCAAGCCATCTAGATACACGTAAGCGTAATGTAAGACAGACTAACAGTAATTTAACTAACTAAATAGTTAGGTATGTAAATATAGTGATTTTTGGAAGATATTATTACGTACTTAAAAATAAAATTTGGAGGTACGTCTTTACGATGTCTAAAAACTGAAACTATTGTCTATTATGTAAAGTGAAATAAAAACATAATTTATGTAGGTACTGATAAGTCCGTCTAACTGACTAAGAAAAATTGATAAGTATCAACATGTTTTGGTATGACTTACCCGATGTCGAAACGTTCTTTTGACAGGTAAAAGTGTTGTCATATGAAGAATTAGAATAAATTACTTGTGACACGACTCGCTGGCCAAACTCTGCTTGCCCTTTCCAAAAGGTAGTTTCGTATGAACATTTCGAATGGGTAAGAAACTCCACTGTTACTCTTTTAAAATGTTTTACAATATTTTGTATATGTCGCAGTAAAATGGCTATAGCCGTGATATAGTTAATAACGTAGTATAGTTATATGAAAGCGGTTCATAACTATCGGAGTGCCCTAATTTTGTTACTGCGACCGATTTCGACATAGCACAAACCTAACCAATTTGGTCGGAGTGGCTTAATATTAATATTACTAGATCGTGCTTGTATCATAGTTATATTCCTAGTAAGATAGTTATGAACCGCTTTCATATAACTATATTACGGCTACAACCATCTTACTGCGACAAATACGTCATTAATTATATCATTATAATCATGTGAAGACGATGCACCTAGAATAAAATTACTGTACCACAATAGGTGAAGAGAATGAAAAATGAAGCAATGACAGATAAATTAATTATGTAATATATTCGTGGTGCTCACATATTTACAGAAATGTCCTCTCAAGAATATTCTTCCTAAATCTTTTGAAGTTCAGCACAACGCACATTAGAAAATTATAACAATGTCATCTTAGCACAAGATTAGTCATTAACTGCTTTTTGTCTTAACGGTATTTAATGAGAGTATATAACGTTTTTCGTAAACGCAAGTTGTTGAAAGTTGTAAACTACGCGTAGTACTACTACGCGCGTAGGCCTACGCGTAGCAATTATCTACGATCGCTACGCGATAGACCACAAGTCGAAATTTTGTAAGAAATTGCAATAATATCATCATTGAATTGGGCTAAACGAAGCCACCCAAGATTAGGTTAGTGTAGGATATCAAATGAACATTTTAAAGATATAAGCAGTATTATCTTCGCTTAAAAAATAGCAAAAGGGGCAAAGTACTGTTAGAAAATCACAGCGATACGTTGCGATGTGCATGTCCTCACGTATTAGCCTACTTTATCAGTTCATTGTACCATACTTGTGTCTGTTATGCCATTTAGCACATAAATAACGATGATCTTATGTGTGCGCACAACGGCCTTCAGAGGTAAAAGAATTACGATTTAGCAATGACATATGTTTAAACATTGAAAATGGGAAAAATATTAGGGTTACCACTGACACATTTTTTTTTAATATTTTTTTTTTTTTTGACATAACTCGGTAATACCATTCAATGCTTTTAACCTACTCTCATTTTTGTTTTGGTTTTCATCTTATACATGAACGAGAGTAATGTCTTATTTACTTTTACGTACCTACATGTAATGTACTTGATCCTCCATATCGATAAATGTATAAGCTACCTACATGCTTGCAATGTGAGGAACATATTATTCATTAAACATCATTCAAGTCACCCAAGGATAAAAATAAAATTATTATTGTGCATTTTATATTGTAAAGTAATATTGTTATGTCGTCTTAGAGTCTACAGTGTTAATGATGTGATTATAATTTAAAATAATATGTCGTATGTGGAGATAATTACTGTGATATGAAGACTGGAAGTCTGTGTCGGCAGGATACGCTGGTATCGTTGGTTTCTCCTTAAGAATTATGCCAATAGGAATGGTCCGTATTATGACAATAAAAAGATAAATAAGTAAGTATGAATGCTGAATTAAATGATGTTTTCACTGTCCCTACTCAGTGTTGCAGGTCGTGTACCTGACCTTAGGTACTTCGCTCAGGGAAAATCTCACGCGAATTCCTTTTATACTTCAAAGTAGGGCTGTCAATACTATGAATGGAGATCACGATTTTGACAGATGGTATCAATGACTCGTTAACATATGGTTCTCGTAATTAATGATGCACGGTGGTATATTTTTTATAACTTGTATATTCAGAGCGGATCGTACGGCCGCCGCGGCCTTGCGCTGCCGATATTCCGATGATAGATATGCCGTCATTCGCCAATCAGCACTCGTCCGCCTCATTTCTAATTAATTCCATCAACGAGACCATCGCCCGCCATTACACTGCACTTCATAATTTGAATGTAAGCTGTGCAGCATAAAGAACTGAACTTCCTTCTAAATCTGTCCGCGCCATACGCGTACTAATACTTCATAATATGAACGCATTGCATGTTAATAATATTACTTATTGCAATAAAACTTTCAATATGTTATCCGGCACGTCGCTTGAAAATTATGATGTACTAAATATTTGGAACGTATTTAAAAATCTAAAGTGTCTCGTTTATGTGTTTATATTAATTGCAGTTAAAAGAACAAGCAATTTCATGGACGAAGAATACGCAAAGAGGTGTCTGTTTCCGATATTTGTTTACATCTTATTATCTCTGAGTGCAATTAACTGGCAGCGCAAGCAGTTAGGCAGGAAGCAATTGACATCGGGAAACAGTAGTCATTCTTAATATTGTCGTTATCGTCGGGGTCTCATTTTTTCTGAAGATAACGCATGTATTGATTCATTATTATTCTAGGTATGTGGAAATGTTAGTGTAGATAGAGAGAAATGCAAAACACTGTGCTGTTTCTCGCGGCGACGGCGCGAGCAAGGCTGTAGGCGTAAAATGCAAATCGCGAGCGTTTCACCGCAGGACAATGCGCTGGAGTGTTGCGCGCCTTGTAAACAGCGCGGACGTGGTTTGTTGTTCTACTTTTTTGGGTAAACGGTTGTCCGTAAACGGTGGTGCATAGGCCGCCGCAGAAATACCGCGGTCGGTACAATGGCTCGTTCGCCACCGCCGTACATGGCAGGCGCGGGCGTGAACGCAGCGATTCCCCTTGTTCAATGTTTCCCAAACGTGTACTCTACACCCATTTTAGTTATTCTTGAAAATCACGCAGTTTTGGTTTTATGAAAACACGCGAGCGACTGCCAGTAGGTATGTTTGGAACAAATATTTGTTATGCATTCGGATGTAGAGCAGTTCACGTCACTAGCATTAATTTTCGCAATTCGAGCAAACTAATGTATGTAGCGGTGGCGCGTGTCGAAACATTCACATCGAGATGCATCCAGAGCGCCGAGGCGAAATTATATTTTATGGAAATGGATGTTGAATCGAAGCCAACGCTCGTTGCATTCTTACAGCGCGACAGTTATGCGGGCGTGTGTGCGGCACTGCGGCTCTGCGGCCCGACACACCACGCCGCACGCCGCCGCGCCGGCGTACCTATCGAAAACAATAAGACCGCGCCTTGTGCCATAAACATTCTTTGCCACAATCATTACGAATATAACCTATAAATTAGCACAAAGCCGACTGCGAACAACTCGCTCGCCGTCGTGGGAATTTGCAATGAGGGCCTCGCGCCCAAGAGTACCGTCAGCCTTGGTGGAATAGTGCCGCACTTGTATCGCGCCGCAGCACTGCCGCGCCTTGCCTCGCGTCTTCCGCAACACTCCTTCAAATATGATATCCCCATCGGATTATGGATTCGTCACCGAGCTTGTGCCTTCAATGCAATTTATAAAGCCTTAAATTATGCTTACATTCGTTTGTTATAGAGCAAGTCACTCGTTCACTCTTTCTTAAACTGCTTTGATTTCAATACCGTTTCAATTACCCGCTCTTGCACTGTTATGTAATATTATAAGTACAATCTGTATTATCTTTGAGAATTAAGAAATGGTTGAAAATGAAGTAATAATTAATATAATTTAATTAGCGGTGCTGTTTTTATTCGCATTAGATATCTTAGTACAACTCTAGATAACAAAATCGCGCTTGTAGAAGTTGTAACAATGGCACGCGTGACGCGATATATCAATGTTATCTACGAGCTTGTGTGACAAACATTTAGGTTAATGGTTAATTAGGTCGAGTACTTAGTGTAAGATTGAGGAGTAGTATTGATTCTACTAGATTAATGTACCGATATGAATCAGTGCGATGTTGTCGGGGAAAATAACGAAGAATCAAGTTTCTGGCATAGTTACAAGTAGTGACAGGTACGTGGTTTAGATGTCGAGGTGTTATGAGCGACGGTGTTTTCAGTGGAGCGTCGTGCATGACGTCACTAGACGCGTCGTCACTTTGTTCAGAATAGTTCCGGCGCGGCGCGGGCGCACCGCGACCCCACACTGTAAATGAAGTTTTTCAGTGTAGTCGAGGTCAAGGTATGAGCGGACGCGCCTGAACGTTCAATGCTACGTTCTTGTAACTTGTAAATATTTAACATACCACTGCATAATTTGATAAATCGATTTAGATAAATGATGCGTCCGTGTACCTGTCATAGCATAATCAATCGATTTGCGGACACTTGATAAGTGTTCGATAGGAACCGAATTACACTTATGGAAAGTATTTGTATGATTTATCTAATCCACTCTTAAAGGACCCATAAATATACACGCAGTTACTTAGGAAGTACGAAACATGGAGCTGTCTCAAGACGTCTTATATAGACGCGATTGATTGTGCAATCCTCGTTAGAACTGGCTGCACAAAACTATCGGCGGTGCCATGTTGTCAACACTCAGTGCTCCGTCTGCTGGTGACGGAACTCGGCTAGTTACGACATAACACGGCGCCTGAACACTCGATCATTACCATTGTAAAAAGATCTTCATAAAATTACGACGTTTAAAATTCTTATTTATTTCAAAGCATTTTCATCCTAGACATCATAAAAAATTTAAGACGGTCTAACGAGTGATGTATTGCACATCAAAAATATAAAAGATTTTTGTGATCACCTATCCTATACGCTTGTTAGAATACGTCTTAATTAATGACGGATAGTCATATAGCGGTATGAATCTGTTGGATATCTAGCAGCCGTTGTACAGTTTCAATCGTTTGTGTGATATGACATCGAATGAGTTTTATATTTGGCCCCTTTGAACCGATTTAGTGGCGTTGTGCGCTTCTGTGCACGGCAGAGCGTGTGCGAGCCGGCGTCGCCTGCACCCGCGCGGCTCGGCGGCGCCGGGTTACATCACACTATTGGAAAACTCGTCGCGACGCAGAGGACTAAACGATAGGCCGCGACCAGACTAGAAATGAAGCGATCACGGCTCTAGTCGTGGCACGTCGCGGCTTCGAGGTTGCTTTTAAAAGTTTAAATTTACACTAAACGACATTAATGAGTGGTATCGGTTGAAACGCTACGTGTCGCTCTGTTCGCGCTGAACCGCTAGTGTGCGCTATGCAAGCGCATAAATATTCATACGGGCTCAGGCGCGACGAGTGAGCCAAGCTTGGCCGAGTCAAAGGTGTCCGACGACGATCGCACACTCGACTAGGGCTGGCCACTAGCCGCATTCTTGTACCGACAGCATTATTATTCAAGTTCACTAGATCAATGAGGAGATTTGCAGGAAATGTCTGGCCATTATGGAACTAAATTTAGATACATTTTAGCCACTAGACATGCCCGGAGAGCAAATAGCGTTCTGTACATCAGGACATTAGGCATGTTTACAAAAAAAAAAACAAAGAAACCCTGATTTGAAGAGACCAGAAACACAAGATATTACAAATAAGTATGAGCAAATAAACAATAATAGTCAGAAACGTCCACGGTTGTCCTACTCTGCCGCTAGTGCTGGTATTTGTCACTGTTAATGCATTTTAATGGCCGGCAGCATATTTTACTGTATTTATTCATACTTCATGTGCAGATATAACACGTTGGTAATATTCTAACTAATAGTATAAACACCAAAGTGGAATGTTTGTTAATCGATTACACAAACACTAGGACAGCTTTTAATGTAATTTGGTACACATTGCATTAAACAGAATAACTTTATGATCTACATCTGAATGTACAACACAAACAACCCATAGTCTGCAATGTCTCTGTCTGAACAGAAACATTGCAGGTTGTAACTCACTTTGGGATGATGAATTTAAAGTAGAAAATAAGCTATTTATCTTGTGGAACGTAGACTCTAGTTTCGTCGCATGAGACATTAAGAGAACAGCGGTAGCGACTACCAGTAGGTACATAACGTAGCAACAAGTGACGCGCACGATCAACATGTCGTCAGCCCTGTGTATCGGCGGCACATTCCCTCGCCGCCATCTCTCCGTGCGCGCTACTCTTTGTTGTGCTTGCAAATATCCTAGAGCTACTCATCGCCGCCTTGGCGCCATTTGCAAATAAATTTAGGGCTGTCTCGGATATGTAATGAATTTACAGAGTGAATTATGAACGGCGCCAGAGCGGGCCAGATCACAATCTGGCCGCTTATACCTCGTATATACGCGTAGTCGCGTAAACAGGTCCCCTCATCACAATGTTTACTGGTCACTATTATATACTTGTTTATCATGTCATTCCCCTGTCCACTACCAATGATCAGATAACACGGTTTATTAGTCTAACTCGCGCTGCGTTAATACATACACAAGTATACATAATGCGCTTTAACATGGATATCGACAAGTTGCAATATAATTATGTCATTATTGATATTATATTACAATGTGACATTTACATGTTTATCAAGACTGGGAGCACTTATTCTATTAAAGTAATTACTTCTAAAGACAGGTAGTTATTGAAAATTGACATTTCAAATTTATGGAAAAATATTGGAAAATGTAAAGTGTTTGAGTCGTTAGTTATTATATAGGTATTGTGCATTATGTTAATGCAGATGCTTGTTAATTTTTAATTACTTATGTATACTTGTTAGTGTAGCGAAATAAAAAATGAAAATTCACCACTTTAACACGTTTTGAAAAGAGATTACGAGAAAACTTTTTTTTTTTTTTGTGGATGGGAAATCATCACATGACTTCTCCCGCTCTGGGCGGAGCGGTAGGGCGTGTCAGACTTTTACTGACGAAAACCCACCCGTGTTCCTTCTGTTGCCTGTGCCGGGGCCACGGTAACTCTTTCGAACATCCCGCGACCCTAGCTGGCATCGGCCCTAGCGGACCCCGTCAATAGTGCTGACATCTCTTTGAGGCGCGCGTGGAACACAACGCGCCGTCGACTCGGGCTTGGTCCTTACCAGACGGCGAGCTACCCATTGCTCGCCGTCCGCAAGCCCGCGCCTACGGTGGCCGGGAATCGGCTGCCAATTCCCGACGTCCAGGGCGTCTCCTGCGGCGACTAGGGGCGTGAGGGCGCAAAGCTTGCCTCTCCCTCACGCGTCCCGCCTCCTCCTTCGCGAGCATTACTGCTTCGCAGAACGAGGTAATGGCTTCATTACGAGAAAAAACTTAAGGTGCACCAGATGGTAATTCTTTGTTACGCATTTGGTTTCCGACCTAGGGAATCGATTGCAATCGATATTAGGTTAATGACATAAACTTTCAAATGAACATTATCTTATAAAGAAACAGTCCTGGTTACTAGTACTAAAATGTTACTAGTATTAAAATGTTAACCCTGAAAGTACTAACAACAATAATAGTTATGTGTGACGGTTTAAATAACACGTCGATTCTGACGAACCGCATCCTCAAAGCGTGGCACGCCTCGACAGAATCGCAGGTGACACGACGATCGTGTGTCGCGCACCAAAACGGACTTGCCGGTCTCGAACTCCAAGGATTCTATGCGGCTAATACAAGCAACCCAAAAGAACGCAAGCCTGGTGAATAGTCCGGTACCCGGAACTGAAAAGGGCCGGAAGCAGCCATTTTTAACTGGTTCTACACCTACGACCAAAAAAAAATAGGGTATTGCACCGGAGAAAAGGCTGAAACTACCGCTGAGAGGGCAAATATTTGTACAGAACTCGACAATATAACTTGCACTGACTGCAGATAACAGAAACTTGATAAGGAACCAAGGTAAAGTTTAATCAATAAAAACTTGCCACAATTTAAAATTTTAAATAGAAAATTTATAAAAATCGACTGAATTAATTTCGTATTTTTCTGCAACTGAAGTTTTCCAATAAAAATTAAAATTTAAAAAAATAAAAATCACTGACCAACTGATCATTCATTTTTTATTTTTTCAACCTATTAATAGGTTGCAACGCAGAGGTCACGCTGCATTAGGTAAGTATAAGTAAAGACAACTGTATCGTTCCGTTGGCTCATAACCTACCGTTAACAGCTCAATTGCGATTTGCTTATTTCCATTTCCGCTAAGGTTACGTAGGAAAAACTGTTTCGCTGGATAGGTACCCGAAAGGTGTCGTACCAAATATTAAATATTGCTAGTCTAGAAATATGGCGATAACTGTTGTTTTGTTAGACAGCTTTCAAATCTAGATTTGGGAACAGATTATCTTTTGTTGAATTTATTCTAAAATAGTTCAGCTTTTATGGAACTAACATAACCCCTTTGGTTCGTCATCTCCTACTCAAGCTCGTACTTTATTTTACGTAATCTGGTGTTACAACATTTCTGTCCAAGTATGACTGAGTATTAGGACTGAAATCTGAAAAATAGTTATTATAGCCATGTCTGACTATATTTTTTACGGATTTAAAAGACTTCTGCAATAAAACTAGAACACGACAAACAATTGTTAGGGCAAAACTTGGCTAATTCGTGATATGCAGCTATTCGGTGATAGATAATTGTGTTTTATTACCAAGTTACTACTGACTTGATAAATGTACATTTTTCAATCATTATAGTATTTGCCACATTTTTAGATATAAGTTAGCAAAACTTATTTTGTCTACTATATCACAGTAAATTTAAAAAATAGTCTGATCAATGAATCGAATTTTACAAGTAAAAAACAAAACTATCACCGATTACCCAAGTTTTGCCCTACTGTTATACTTTTACAAAAAAACATATTATTTTAAAACCAACCAGTGAGTTGCTGGGTTAAGGCGCCTCTCTGACCAAAACGCCGCACTAGCCGTTTTTTGGAGCTATCTACTTGTTATTTAAAAGAAATATCAACTAATAATATATATCAATCTGCCGAGCCTTTTCCCAACTATGTTGGGGTCGGCTTCCAGTCTAACCGGATGCAGCTGAATACCAGTATTTTACATGGAGTGACTGCCTATCTGACCTCCACAACCCAGTAACTGGGTGATACGATACCCCTTGGTAAGACTGGTTGTCAGACTTTCGGTCTTCTGACGACCCGTAACGACTGTCAAAGATCTACGAATGACAGCCGGGACCAACGGCTTAACGTACTTTCCGAGGCACGGAGGAGTCTCGGTATGTAAAGATGATCACCCATCCACGGACAACCCCGGCAAGCGTAGCTTAACCTGATGGATCGACCCGTGCGGCTGTTATTACTTAGCCACGAGCTCCTCCAAAAAAAAAATATCCACTAATAAAAAATACATTAAATTTCTAAATAATCTTGATCCCATATTGGTTTATTAAATTTTTTTTAAAGGAGTACATTTTTAATTAATCTCCTTACAACGAAACCACAGGAATGAGAAACAATGATTGATAACATGCGTCTGCTCGTGAAGTAAAGATTATTTTAATTTGCTCTGTTACCAATGGATGCACAATTTAATACTGAACATTTTGCTAGAAATATTTTTTATTTTGAAGATCAAAATTTGATTTTTATTAAAATAATTCCAAAAATTGTGTGAATTCTTTGATAAATGGTGTGGAGGGTGCGGGACAGAGCGGGTCAGACCGGCGGGACAGAGAAGGACCGAACGCTCTAGGTTGTTTGGTCGGGGTAGCGCCTTAAGGTCGATCAAACTTCGCTAACCACAAATTTCTAAATGACGCTGCGAAGGATTAGCAAGATCAGCATGAAAACTGTTTACTTAGGCCATTAGCTATGTAGCAAGTTCCAGCCTTAGTCATCAGTTTAATTCAATACCTTATTACCTCAGTTACTTGAAACTTGCAAGTCTCGGGAACACTAAAAGCATCACATTTAACCAAACATGATAGTAATAACGTGTAATGTATGCGTTTAGTTCTAGTTAAGGCAACACAATAAATATACACAATACGCAACTGATGCATTTGGGTTTACGAGCATTTGACGAGCGTACATCGACAAATCGGGTACCAATCAAAGTGTCGCACGAAATGTCAGTGCTCCCTCTATTTCTGTCCGTAGCAGACCCAACAAGAAAGCTATGCAAAACGCAAATTCTACCGTCGCCGTCTAGACGCCCGCGCCGATCCTGTTACGATTGAATAACATTTGATCCAATCAGCCCGAATGGAGGGGTCGGGGAGGTCTTGCGAACAGGCCCCGCGACGCCGGTGCACTCGCCATCAATTGATCCAACTATACACGACTTTTTGTGAGGCAGCGTCATGAGAAGAAAGTACCCATATCTATACCAACAGGGAAACATTAACATTTACTTTAAATTATATTTCCTTCCGTCTAGATTTCACGCAATTATGATTACCTATAAATGTAAATTTTATTTGTTTTTATAAGCCAACATCTCCGTTTATAGAATACATCCTAAGCACCTTTCACCGCTTACTTGGAAAGTAATTTTATCGAATCGATATCAACCATAATATTTTAGTGCCCTATTGCATTTCATTAAAGTTGGCGTCGTTGTCTCAGATTACATATATTAAAGGCTATCCTTTTTCTGCCTGCAGGCTTTGGTATACTGGCCCAGTAGCTGATACTTAAATAATTAAATAAATCTATTTCCTTGTTTCAGCTCCCGATATCGTCCAAGAAGACAGTCCAGTTGTCATTACGACTGAAGAAGACGAGAAAAACATGAAATGTAAGTTTTGCATAAAGAAAATTCAAAACATGTTCTCTGAATTTCCATGTATGTGTGAGATACACAGGTAAGTTTACCCTATCTTTCAGATTTCGCATCGTTTCTGACTGGCCGATCTCCGCTGTGCGTAAGGCGTGATGACATGTCAGGGGTGCCGGTCGCGGCGGGGGTGGCAACCGCGCGCTTCACGTTCCGCAGACGGCACCTCTACTGGTCCGTCCTCCTCAGCCCCTCGATACAGAACCAGCCTCGAGCAGTCGCCTTCCTCGACCGAGAGGGACGAGTGCTATTGGAACAGTCGCTCAAGAAAATTCCCGGGATTCACGCAACGTATGAAGACAAAACTGACAAGGTAATTAAAATGATTGCTCGAGCTGTACCTACATCGAATCATTCTATGAAATATTGAAGTACTGAATACTTCTAATAGGCTATAAACGTAAGAATCTGTGTTGTATACAGCTTTGTGGTGTCTGGCGTCGAGTGCCGCGCCAGTACAAGACATTGTTGAGAGACGGCGACCTACACGTGGCGCTGCTATGGGGTGACGCGCGGAACAACTCCATCGATAGCGCACTCAGCGGCAGAATCGACAGGTAGGTAAGGATTAGGAATTTTAAATGAACACAAACTTTGTACATGCCGCCGCCTTGATTTATATTACCTTATGAGTAATCTCCAGCAGCCTATCAAATCGAAGTAATAAATATTATCGCAGTAATTATTCCCGGGAATCTATGAATGGTGGTACTGTTCGCCTTGGATTGTAAATTTAATTAACCGCGTGGTTAACGACGGAAAAGTTTAGGTTCACCATTAGAAATAATTCTGGGAAAAAACCTAGACACATATGTTTTATAACAGACCATAATGCTGTTACTGGATACTCAATTGATTCGTACTATTAATTGCTTTAGCGCTATCGAGTTTATCTCAGATGGATACAATGCATTGAGCACATGGCGGTTGATATTTTGAAATATATATTACGAGATTAGATTCTATTTCTCAGAAAACGAACGGTAATTATTTTGACCTTGTTTTCAAATAATGAATCTTACTTAGAAATGAAGATGAGGAAAATCATTACTTTATCAGTAGTTTACTATTACAAATGTACTTAATTATTTATGACAGTTTCGGTGAAAATGACGCGAGATTTTTTTTAGCCTATTTGCGTAAGAGACTATCGATCACAATCTGAATCATTTTGAAGCTACTTGCTAATCGATTGCTTCATATGTTCGAAAAATGTATCTGCTCAACAACGTAAATAACGCAATGAATGTTGTTGAACTGTCAAAATGTAACCGATTCCTACTGTAAGTGTGTTGCGCTATTGCCCCGCTGATTTTCCCTAAACACGTGTTTAGATCGGAAATAAGTATACCTTATCTTTTAGGTACCCAGCACTATCATCAGAGATGTTCACGACACTCTTGGAGCCGGAGCATCCTCCCACTTCCATCGGTGAAGGTGCCTGTCGAGACTACTCTGCGATGGAGTACGAGGATGGCTGGTGGGGTGGCACTGCTGTCATCACGGCGGTCGCTGGAGCCACGCCCAGCCTCTACCTGGCTTTGGTCTTCAATGGAGTCTTCCCCAAAACTGCTGTCACATCTCATCTTGTCAGAGTTGTGCTTACACTACCGGAAAAAAATCAGACCATCATTGATCAGGTATATTCATATTTATTTCTATACTTATTATTATACAACAACAAAAAAGTACTTACATAGGTACTTGTCTCGCGATGTTACCAAATTATAATACGAAGCAGTTTGGACGACTTCTGTTAATGAGGTTCTCAAATGGCTAATTACTACCAATAAACGTAAATTAAGTCCAAAGTAGGTATTTAACAGTTCACGTGTTAACTTTTGCGTACCTTCTTCTTAAGAATTTCGTTAATTATTTTCGGGTTTAGTACAATTAAAAAATCGCATACTGCCGTTTAAGAATTGAATTGTTTTATGATTAAAAATGGATTCAGATCTTAGGTACTGAAATGTGTTTTTCCAGGTGCAGAGGGTAAGCAAACCCCATTACGACTTCAACGTCCTGGAGGTGTCGACTCCAGTGTCCGCCGCAGAACTGAGGTCGTTAGCAAGAGGCCGGTTACTCCTCACGGTGGAGGCTGTAGGCACTCCTGAGAGGAGGATCGTGGGCAGTGTGAGGCAGAAGGCCGCGTGTGAAGTGTACAACGCACCGCTTGTGTCTGAGAGGCTGTCAGCCACTCCAGCTCCTGAAGGACTTGCTTTGCTCTACATCGATAAAGAAGGATCGCTCGTCTATGATATACAGGTAAACAGCCACCAGACGAATTGAAGTAAATAAAATAGTATTTAATAGAATACAAAAAAGAAAGAATGGAAAAAAAAATGAATGAATGGATAATGTGTAGAATATTCTATCTATCTATGTAATAGTAAGTTTAAATCATAATAATCATCTCAACGTTTCCGTTTACCAATTAAAATTCAATGAAAGTCCTCCACCCACACATGTGCGGATAAACGACAACTAATAATGACAGAACACAAGACGGTAGCTACAGACAATGATAATGAATGATTGTGAATTCAACGTTCATCTCAGGCTAAGTTAAGGTTTCTCTAAAGAAACCTTAGCAACTTGTCTAAGCGCCACTGCATGTGTCATAAAATAATTAAGAATGGACGTTGACACATTCTAGGCTATTCTTTAGCTCTCAGATTAGCGCCATCATAATTTTTTCCACTCAATATTATCTTTTAATTAAAAAACATGTCATTATTCCAATGACTTAACTCGTTTAAACTAAAGGAATTTAAGTCATTCTGATGATATTTATCATTTAAACCAAATTGCTTGAAGGAGCTCCTTAATAGGTTACTTGAGGTCACAATTTATTAGATTTGTATTGGGCACGAGTGTTAATGGTTTCTGTAATTTATTTTGGATTAAGTTACCTGTCATTAAATTAAGATTAGATTTAAAAGAAGCTGATGCAATCGTAAATATCTTATTTAAAACAACACTTATCCTATACGGATCATAGGTTTACCTTCCCTTTTTGTATTATTTATTTTATGTATATCCCGTCAAAGTCTCTCATAGTTCATATTCCCTTCATTATTTGAGAAACGAAAACATTTCATCAACTCGGCCTATCGCAGTCCACTGCTGGACATAGACCTCTCCCAGGCCGCACCAGAAGACCCTGTCCTTCAATATTTCATGCTGCTAATTATTTGTATCCTCTGTTCCAGGTGGACAATTTGGGTATAACGGATCCCAAGATAACGTTGGTGGAGGAGCAAGGCAAGCGTCACTCTCAGGTGGAGATATTAGACACCCGCATCGGTGTGCTGGCCAGACCAAGCGCCAGGATATTCCAGCCATTGTATGAGGAGCAGCTCGCTGTGCATATCAGCGCTGATACCGGTACCGGTTCCTATTTATTCCCTTCTATTTATCAGAAAAAAGATAAATGATATTTATTTCTGGGTTATAATAACAAAAAGTTTTACTTGTAAAAAATATATATATTTAGAAACTAGATAAGGTTATGGTGATGAGTGTCTTTGGGTTCTCCAAAGGAATTTCTCGGTAACAGCGCGGAGACTGGCGTTGTGCCCGATTAACGGCAATAAGCCTGCCGTCCTGGTGAAACGTGGGTGAAGGTACCTACTATAATATCATCACTCTCCTGCCCTTATCTCAATTTATTTGGAGTCAGCGCAATATGTCTTTTTCTTTCATACTTCTCTATTAGTCGTCATCTCGGTAGTCACCCCCTATCTAGACATATCATCTTTCGCACAATCCATCTATCGTTTCTTGGGTCTTCCCCTACTCTTATAGCCTCAACACATTCCTCACGACTTTTCCTCATTCCTCCGCATCACATGCCCATACCATGACAACCGATTTCCACACAGCATTTCAGTTACCGGTGCCACTTTCAGACTTCCTCTTATGTACTCATTTCTTATTCTATCCATACGCGTAACACCACACATCCTTCTTAGCATTCTCATCTCAGCTGCATGCAATGCCTTTCATTCATCCCTTTTGTGGCCCGACATTCTGATCCATACCTTCTATAAATAAACCTCTACCGAATTCTACGGGGCATCCAGGCTTATTTATAAATACAAGTTATGTTATTTCATGTAATGTAGCTCAACGTGTGTTCTAGACGTGAGATGAAACAAAAGACGATATAATTAAAAGGAATGTTGCGCTGTACTTAGTTGAGCACTCAATTGAAATGAATGCCTGATCGAGATTGTTCCTATTAAGATGTGCATCGGCTTTGTTAAGCCAACGCACAAACGCGAATTAACAACGTAAATACAGGGATTTATGTGAGATTCGAATCTATCAAGGAGATTAAGATTTATGAATAACGGTTTTTGACAGCTCGAATTCATTCATGTCATTATTTTTATAACAAAGCCCTCGTATTTCTTTGATTTAAAATTGGTATTGACTGAACTTCTTTCAAATAGAATCGTTGTACGCTCTACCTAACTGCATTGTGCATTTGCCACCTTATTACAATGTTGACAATACTCATGTGTAAGTTGATAATGGTGCAATATAACCTTCAAAATTGACCGCAGCAAAAGATTTGTCAGGATAGTAGATGATGGGTATTGGGTATCTGCACTTTTACAAACTTGCATTATTTCTACTTTTCCAGGTCCGCCTATACTCCGTGGGCGCTTAACATCTCGGATGCTGCCTGATGCGGCCGGCTCCGGTCCCGCCCTGCTGCGTAGAACGGGTCAAGTTCGGTTACCTGCCAACATGGCTGGTCTGGCTTGGCTGTCCGTCGATTCGCTCTGTGGATTGTATTATGAAGTAAGAAATTTAGAAATTACCACTTCTTTGCGGAAAACAGGTTTTCTGAAATTCAATTTTAATCACACTTCCAATAAGTAGATAAACAACGAGGTTCAGCTAATCAAATAAAAGCTATGCTGAGCATGATGGTCCTGGGTTTGATTCCCAGGTCGGGCAAAGTGTTATTGGGTTATGCCATCAGGAATTTCTCAGTAGCAGCGTGTAGTCTGGATTTGCGCTCGGTTGATCGCAATAGGCTTAGGCATGGGACCAAAACATAAGTAGCGTAATGTGGGTGTACCTACACTTTGCTACAGGTACACGTTTGCCTAACCCTTTGGGGATTACAGGCGTGATGTTATATGATATTATGCGGTAATGATGGTATAAGAACTCCAAATAACTGATTGTTTTTTTTCATTAGACGGTGGTAACGGGCGGAAACGCTCGCTCTTGGTCATCTTGGTGGCTGGAGTCTCACGCAGGTGCCGAAGGAGGGACGAGAGAGTTGGGAGGTGAAGAGGGGTGGGTCCTGGAGCCCACTGCTGCAGAGCTGGTCGCGCTGCATGTAGGAGCCTCGTATCTGGAGCTCCGCGCGCACGACAATGTCACCGTCATCCTGCGCACGAGAGTACCACAGGTGAATAAATCTATTTACATACGACTTTGAGACTAAGATTATGGTGAGGAAGGTTCGGTTTACTGTAGCCAGATTATCGAACGTAGGCTTTATACAAGGTGTAACGTAATTAACACACAACCTCTTAAGGGGTCATTGTACTCATCATTATGAACAACTTTTACTATGGGACCAAACCTGAAATCGCGAAAAAGAAATCAGTTGCTCCCTACATTTATGTGTGTGTGAACTTATGAATAAATTATTCTATTCTATTCTATTTATGTTTGCATAACTCGTCAAAATGTAGGGAACAGTTGTTTTTTTTTTAGCGATTTCAAGCTTGGTCCCATAGTAAAAGTTGTTCATAATGATGAGTACAATGACCCCTTAAGAGGTTGTGCGTTATTTATGTTACATCTTGTATAGTACACACATTTTACCATTTTAGGAAAGCGGACTCGTTACCGAGCTTAGAGTTTGTTCATTCTTAATAGTTCATTATAAATTATCGTAGAACAATAAAAAAAACTAATTTACTTAATAGCGGAGATAAGCTATCTGTGCTAATTCTAAAAAAACTTAATTCCCTTTACGATTAAGATAAGACTTAGCAGAACTATTATATTAATTTGACTAACGATTTGTTTCTGCGGCAATAGATTGGAAAATTAATTGGTGAGTGGATAAAATACTAACATGATTTCGTACTAGTTTTCAACAAAAAAGACTTGAACTGAACAATATTTTTTCATGGTTCCAGATAAGCGTGCCACCATCGTGCTTGCCAGCGGTCCCAGGGACGTCGGACAACGAGCTCAGTGCCAAGTACACCCCAGGACCACTCGAGGACCAGATCACGGACTATTCCTTATTCCGCCTCAACGTCAATTATTGTACGCAGAGAGATAAGTTCTACAAGCTGGGAGAGACTTGGACAGACACTGAGGTACCTAAACATAAAACCTATAAACTGAGTGAACTGAGTCACATCAACTGTTTTAGTGCATTAGTACTGACGAAAACCACTTACCATGTTTCTTGAGTACTTCATATTCTAAAGAGTTTTTCAATGATTACAGACTTGTTCAAAATGCTGGTGCGTGCTGGGTATTCCCAAGTGCGAGCCGGTACAGTGCCCGCCTGTCAGCTGCCTCGTGGCTACCATCAAGCCGCCCGGACAGTGCTGCCCTATCTGTACCAGTGAGTATGACCTTATGTCAATATGACCCAAAGCGCGGGACAATAACGCTGAGCCAACTCATCTATACATCTATACCAGGGGTTCCCAAACTTATTTTGTCTACTGCTCACTTTGAGAATAAATTATTTTTTACCGCCCCCATTTTTTCACCTACTTAGAAACCACTACTCCCCCATTTTTTTTCTGGGTCTCTCAATGCCCCCCTTTAGGCCTGCAGCGCCCACAAGGGCGCGTTATCGCTCACTTTGGGAAAGGCTGATCAATGGCAAAATAACAGCTTTTCACTAAATGCCTATGAAAGTGTATACGGTACTTTTAACAAAAAAGCAATTTTTAAAATTTTTGTCTGTTGGTCTGTCTGTCTGTCTGTTTGTTCCAACTAATCTCCAAAACGGCTGGACCGAATTTGACGGGACTTTCACTGGTAGATAGCTGATGTTATAAGGAGTAACTAAGAATATTTTTATTTTAGAAAAATAATTAGGGTTCCGCGCAATAAAATTAAAACCCATGAATTGTGAACAAAAATAATAATTGGAACTACCCGTCAGATATGAAAAATTCTTTTTGCATTTGGTAGCCCAATTATCGAAAATGATTATAAGCTATTTAACATTACGCTACGACCCTTAGGAGCCGAGCAAAAAGAAAAAAGTCAGAAAGAACGCTAAGTGAAAACGAAGTAATAGCGCGGGCGGGCGATGCAACGCGGTGGGTCGGTGGACGAGGGAGTTTTATATTATGTATCTTATGACTTCCATGCGAACAAAGTCGCGGGGCACAGCTAGTCAACAATAGTTACTGTCTTAGATCATGCAAAAATGGCGAAACGGAAGTAGACTTTAGTCAGAAATATGATTTAAAGTCGAAATATCTTAGTAAAGGACACGGGAACATGGCAGCCACTTTGCCATGCAAAAATGCAAGCGGTAAACAAGAATCTGATATCCACCCAAGTAGCGCCATCATGGCTAAATCTGGTTCCCAGGAAAACATCGCTGACCAGGGTATATTGAATTGACATCATTTTCTTTTCCAGACTCTACAACAGCAGTATGGTCAGAAAATGGCAGCTGCGTCCTTGCTGGTCAGAGCTACGCGCCGGGCTCGTCGTGGCACCCCTACCTGGTGCCCGGCGGGTACGACACGTGCGCCATCTGTACGTGCAACTTTGCCACCAGGCAGATACAGTGCCCCAGAGTCAAGTGCCCGCCGTTACGTTGTAGCGAAAAGGAGGCGTATAGGCCGGACAAAAAGGCTTGCTGCCGCGTATGTCCAGAGGTGAGAATGAAACGTACTTTGAAGACAGTCAACAATTTGCTCATGATAAGTTTGTCACATCAGCTTATAGCAGTTCAATGCTGATCCTCGGATACTCTCATCCACCTTGCGAAGATTGTTGCAGATTTTGCACGAGTTATTTTTATTTACTTCAGGTGAAAGCAAAGAAACCAGACGAAGAGACTCCAAAAGACCAGGGTGCGCCGCGCACGGCTGAGGAGATCCTGGCGGAAGGCGGGTGCAAGTTCCCCGACGGGCCGCTGCCCAACGGCAAGGAGGTGCACCCCTCCATACACTCGCACGGGGAGCAGCGCTGCGTCACGTGTCGGTGCAAGGTGAATACCAACTTATACGGTTGAACATACTTTATTTCACTCAAAAAGAATACAGTTTTCACTTCTATAAGGAAAAAAAAATATTGTTAAGTTAAAAGCGACGGTTTTGCCGGATGAATAACCAAATTAAGTTAGAAAAACAGTTAGTAAAAACTTACAATCTAAACATCTCCAAAACATGGCGCTTTAATAGCTTTTTAAAAGTTAGAAGAGGTTTTTATGTAATTGATTATAGCGTTGTGCTCCCGTACAGTTCCAGACAGTTAGGTTGTTCTCGGTGCTCTTAAAATTATATGCTTAGCCTGCCTAGTCATTCGCTTTTGGACCTTTAGGATTCTTTTTGTAAATCTTATTTTATGTTTGTATACTATGTATGTCTCTATTACTTATTTTACGTACACGTATGAAAGTGTTATATATATAAAGATCAATATTATTCATTTATTTTGTTTCTTTAAGAACTTATGGCAATGTTAGAGTGGAGAAAATGGACTTTACACTAAGAAATTTAACCTTTTGTTGTGTTATGTTAACTTTATATTAAGTGTGTTTTCTTGTCTATTCCAGGACGGAGAGGTGACATGCGTCCGCAAGCGCTGCGGGCGCGCGGCGTGCGCACGACGGAGGCGCGTGGACGCGTGCTGCGCGTGCACGCGGCACCGGCGGCAGCGCGCGCCGCGCACGGAGCGGCCGGCGCCGCCGCCGCCCAGCTGAGCGCGCCCCGGCCCTCCCCGGACACAGTATTACTGCGCCCGACCACCCCGTCTATACCCCAGACTGCTCGTAGGCTAAGTGAGTGAGCGCGTAGCTCTATAGACTGACATATTTTTATGTACTCGTGCGATTCGAATGTGTCTCTAGTTTTAGTTTGCGTCATCGGTGGCGCGCCGTCACCGAACCGAACGACTGCGTAGCGGCTCATACGAAACGCTGACTGAAGGTTTCAGTGCAGCACAAGCAAGACTCTTGTTTACACGAGTATGAAATGTACAGAATTTAATTTTCTCTATGATATATATAACACCCGAAGAGAACGGAGTAAATAAATTCGATTGTATTAATTAAAAATATGAGGCTTGGCCAACTAGAGGTTAATGTCATCATTGGAGTGATAGTGTAGACTGGCGGTGCGTTCGGTCGCGGCGCGGCGGTGACTCGGTACCACTCGGAAGGCAGGCGGTAGACGGTCGGCCGCGCGGAGGCTCGGAGTCGATCGACGACGGACGGTAGCTTTACTGTGTATTATTTTAACGGCGTTGAATATTTACTTACCCACCGGTATTTTAATTGGTATTATGGTAACCCGAAATTTAGGCGCATTACATGATCCGATACTGATTCGTATTATTTTAGTGGTAGGGCTCGATCGCTCGGTCGTCACACAAGGATTGCGAGCGCGGTCGATAACAGATGTGCCATATTTTCTTAAATGTAAATATAAATTATAATTCTACTTATGTGCATATTTATTTACGTCTCTTTTGTATAGGATACGGGATAACCGCACGTTTAGCTAATCATGTATGAACCATCACAAATGCTATCTTATTGGTCGCCTTGTTTGTGCATTTGCTTCTAGTTTTGTATATCTATATTTAATACCACACGAGTGTCTGTACACGTAATGAGCGGTAACTTCTATACCTGCGTTAGTTTACCTAATTGTAGTGAACAGGAGAGGAGATATTTAATGTTATTTTATAGACAATAACAATCGACATATTGGAATTGATGTTGCTTTAAGATAATGAACTGTAACCCCAGTGATTTATTCATCAGAACATGCTTTTAGGAACAATAATCACTGGTTGAGTGACATATGTCACTTGTGGAAATATGAAGTTTAATTCTTATACTTATCAATAGACCTTATAAACGTTTGTCTAAATCAAATTTTGTAAATATTAATATGATTCTAGAGTCTACATTTCAATTGTACTGTATACACAAATAACTATTACGTATTGTACCGATATAAATCAATATAGATAAGGTGTAGTTTATGCAGATTTCGTGACTAGTTTTGTTTAATTACTAGGTTAACGGTTTAGTTCTGTAATTAAGGAAGCTAGTCCAAATGTTTCGATGTGATGGATATGAATGCCATGTAGCTAGCGAGACGTCTGTTTTCAATACTGATTATAATAGGAATTTATTACTCTTAAGTTGTATCCGAGGACTCATAGTCACTAGGTGTAAAAACAGTAGCGTTAAGTAGGTACGTACACGTGTTAGGGAATGAGACGCCTTTTACAAATGTTATGCGCGGGCGCTTGAAGGCGGCTTTCTTCACATTGATATTGGATTATTTAAAAGCGCTGCGGTTTTTACATCACGTGAAGATGAGACCTGAAGGTAATATTGTGCCGTAACAGCACGTTTTTTTAGCAATTTGATTTTTTTTTTGAGAGAGTCCATTTGCCAAAAGATATCTTGTAAATTAAAATTTTCACATTTCGTTGTGGGTTCTAGTCCAGTCAAAATTTTGAGGAGTTGTTGTATTATTTTAATGTTACATTGGCTATTATTTTAATTTTATTTGACATAACGAGAATATCACTCGCGTAAGCACAAGAGTTATCTTGGTTCTAATATATATTTTTTTTATAATCTAACAATAGAAAAGTAGTCACCTATGGCTTGCGAATAACATAACTAATAGCCATAAAGAATACTATGAACTCGCTTGTATTGCATTGTTTTTCTATTTAATAAATCACTGCATTCAATACAGATGTAATGGTGTTATAACGGGATGATATTCATTTTATTTTTATTTAGAACTCTTTAGATTGAATTCGAAAACGTTAACTTCTTTGAGAAATTAAATTATTTGTGGTATAATATCACACAGTTTGGGTTGTCTAGGTGCATCCAGTCAATAGTTTGTAAACCGTCATACATTGATATGAAATAAATGACCTGTGAACAAATATGTTTTTCAATTCTCCCAGCTTGTGCGTCTTCTTCTTTTACACCGGATGTTTTAAAAGAGGTAGTTAACTACATATCAACTACACATTACACAATTTTCCCGTGGCTTCATTCCCTTGGATTTCGGATTTCCCTTCCCTTCCTTCCCATTAGTTTATTTTATATTTATATATTTAGATTATATTTATATATTTAGATGGGGGTTAGCCCGGTTCAAGTACCTATGTAGTTCAAGGAAATAAAATTTTTCATATGAACTTTATCCCCCACAGGGGTTGATTTTTGAGAAATTGTTGGGACACTCCATCATTTGCCTCAAAGATTATTATACCAATTCTCGAGTTATTCGAGGCACGCTGTAAAATCTTTCTCTAAAAACTTAATTACCCTGTTTTGTCCCATAAGCGGTCGATTTTCGAAAAACCCGAACATCCATTCTTTATTCTTCGTCAAAAGTATGAATACTAACTTTTAAGTAAATCGGACCGTGCGTTTTAAGATTCTTCCATACAGACTTCTAAGCCCCAGTTGACGTCATCGTCCGAACATACATATGTAGGTAAAGGAGCGTTTCAACACAGCCTCATGCAATTTGACGGCACAACGAGCTCCTTACACTCCGGGAAGTGTAATACAGATGGGATACTAAGAGCTGACCAACACTTGTATGGAGGCTTGCCCCACTTATTAAATGTTATGTACAGGAAAACTTATTATCTCAAGTTAAAGCTATTGCTTTCTAGACTTACAATATAGAAATAAATGAACTCTAGAAGTCCTGAGTATTTTTAAAGGCTATTTAAAAATGTTGCTTTTACTTAAATGTCAGGCGTTTTTTTTCTTTTTACTATAAAAATATAATGTTGGAAAACTGCTAGGTAATGCTTTACAAGGTTAGAAACAATTCTTGATGAATTCTGGTAGCTCTGAGAGGTTTTGTATCTTATCCTCATCAAGTTTTTCGGGTCAACGGAGGCGGCCAGCTGCAGATCCGGGAGATCTTTTTCCATTAATGGCAACTCTTTGAATTCTATTACTGAAGTAAGAAGATCCAGAGCGGTGTTCCGGATCCCATAGTATCCCTTCGTAAGCGAAGGGTCAATTTATTATTACCAGGAAGGACGTCAGGGCATTTCTCTATTTTTTTTAAGAGGAGATATCTGGTTTTTTTTATCAAAAGCGACCACGTAGTTATGAACCTAAAAATTACTTTTTCGCTTATTTGATGCTATTTATTTGATGATATGCTATTGATTTGATTTATTTGATGCTATGCTATTATCTTTGATGCTATTCGACAGTTTGTTTAAGAATTGTGACAGAGTAGTAAGCACATGGTCTAAACTGGCTGAACCATTACGTTTTAGTACTGGTACCACTGAGGAAGCGTATTCAGAGTGATGTACTGGTTTTAAAGGTCCTAGGTCCACCAAGCGCTGTATTTCTTTGTTAACTTTATCGCGTAAAGCGTTTGCAATCGGGAGTGCCATAAAAATATCGGTTTCGAATACTTTTCAATTTTAACCTAACACGATACCTTGTTCATTTTTGACATTTTTTACCTAAAAAATATGTTCCGCTTTTCAGTTTTTTTTTTTGCCTAAAACTGAAAAGCGGATTTCTGATACCAACAAGAATCGCTCTAGAATTAGGAGGCAACTTACGTAGACTCCTGGGGGCCAACCACCACATCTTAAAGCATTATTATTTTAATGTTACTTCAGTGTGAGAAAGAGATGGAGCTATACAGGACGTCTAGCTCCATCTCTTTCCACACTGAAGTAAGATTAAAATAATACTGCTTTAAGAGGTGGTGGTCTAACTCCTGGGCCAAATCCTAACTTCGGCGATCTGTGATGCTGTCGTTGCTGATCCACCTGGGGTCCTGGATCATTTCTTGTTGAGGGATTTATTTATTTTTATTGGTTCACCATCAATTACATTTTTTTTTTCAGTTTTAGTTTTTTTTTTAATGCTAAACGTAACATGCAAAAAATGTGTATGCAACAGTGCAACAATCACTTACAGGTAAACTCCGCATGCATAAAGAAGTTATACATTAATATCAATAATATTAATCTAGTTTTAAATTACTTATCTAAGATTCTAAATAATTAATAGAACAATATACGGTACTTATTATGTATACAGCATAGTCAATCAACTCTTTCATCACATAATAAAATAGCTAGGGAAGGTCGTTTTGCAAAAACCAGCCGCCGTCTGAACATTCAGAAGCGTTATGTTAACACAGCGCTCATGCAATTTATAAGCAACAATCAATCTGCCGAGCCTTTTCCCAACTATATTGGGGTCGGCTTCCAGTCTAACCGGATGCAGCTAAATACCAGTATTTTACATGGAGCGACTGCCTATCTGACCTCCACAACCCAGTAACTGGGTAATACGATACTTCCTTGGTAAGGACTGGTTGTCAGACTTTTCGGGCTTCTGACGACCCGTAACGACTGTCAAAGATCCACGAATGACAGCCGGGACCAACGGCTTAACGTGCTTTCCGAGGCACGGAGGAGTCTCGGTATGTAAAAATGGTCACCCATCCACAGACCAACCCCGGCAAGTGTAGCTTAACCTGATGGATCGACCCGTGCGGCTGTTATTACTTAGCTACGAGCTCCTCTCCAATTTATAAGCAACAATTTTGACAAAATCACGATCAAGGTCAATCAAAGGTCATCCATAGATCGCGCACATTGCTCCTTGGTGGACAACAAGGTGGACACTAAATCCTCATTATTTCTTTCTACCAAGGACGTCCCGTTTCTGAGACACGAGCCAAAAACCGAAAAGTGGATTTCTGACACCAACGGATCACTGAACCGAGCCCTGGAGGGAAAGCACCTAAACATGGATGCTGCCAAGTTCTACTCAAAGGAAACATTCGATTATTTTTTAGTAAAACTACATTCAAAGGAAAGCCGCTTGCTTGAACCGGGAATCGAACAAACTCAAATGCGAAAAGAGAACCTGTACCACCTGCACTTGTATTTTTAACACGCTTTTTTATGACACTATCTGGAAGGTTCAACCTTAAAGACCAAATCTCTCATTGGATTTAACAAAAACTCTGTGGTAGTTATAGTAGATAAGCATTTATTTGGCATAAAACATACATTGTCTCATTAATTATCTTTAACATTAAATTGGCCGTTTGAGTTTATTACACGGTGGAAAAAAAAGTGCAGTCCTTATATCTGCGGACCAGCTTTGGCTGACCGTCGCTGCAGCTTTGAAAGATAAAGCCGCCTATTTCCACCAGATTTTTCCTATTATTTTAAAGAGAGGACTTCTTGAGTGCCCGTAGGGTGTCAGCCATTGCTTCAGCCACGGCGTCAGCGACCTGTATCGTGGAGTTGACGCCCATGATGCCGATGCGAAGCGCCTTGCCCACGGTCGGGCCCAGACCAGCGAATATTAGGATATTGTGCCTGTTGAAGATAATAATAATAAGATACTTATGAAGGGCACACAAGCAGCGACTTTGATCGCCGGCGACTCGTTGGCGATTTAAAAATCTCACGTCCACACTCAGATTTTGACAGCCGATTTAGGGCTAGCGGTGTCAAAATCTGTGTGTGGACGTGAAAGAAATTCATATTTCTGATTTGAATCAGAGCCATGATTTGCGGCCCTTAAATATAGTGCGAATAGGATTGATTGACTTTGCCACCAAAGCACTTTATTAATTTTTGTCGATCGATACATCTCTAATTACATAACACCCCTGTAATCTCCAAAGGGTTAGTCAGAGGTGTATCTTACCAGGCACACCCACATCTCCCCAGTTCTGTTTAAGTCGCGAGCCTATTGCCATCAACCGGGCATACATCCAGACTCCGGGCTACTACTGAGGAATTCCTGATCCAAAAATACTTTGCTTCACATGGGATTCGAACCCGGAAACTCATGCTCGCATGTTGCGTTCTCGACCACTAGACCAACGAGGCAGTCTAATTATTCACCTATTTATATAATAAATGTCTACTCCAATATTTGTGTTATATCCACATCCAGTAATCTTACCATTAACATTTTGATATATATGTTTTGTTTATCGGATTGTTTCTATGTATTCGACGCTAATGAAGAATCCCAAACTGCAAAAACCGAAGCGTTTAAATGCTAACATTTCTTTGCAGGAATGAATGTGGAGTATTTCAATTTACAAGCTATAATTGTACTCAGTCACAGTCCGAATGTGTTACCGCCATGTCACCGGTAAACCAAATACTAGAACTTTGGTACTTACTTAGCTCTCATAAGCTTTACGAACTCTACGTAATCATATCCTTTAGGCAGCTTCACAGTCGTAACGGTAGCCAGGCGGTCTTCTGGCTTCGGGATCAAGAGCTCGAAAGAATACTCCCGGAGACGCTTGTGGAAGCGAGCAGTGGTGGCGGCGTGGCGAGCCCAGGAGACAGGCAGGGTTTCCTTTGCGACCTCCTGGAGGCAACACCGGAGGGCCCAGAATAGTGGGGGACTCAAAGTGTGGTGGTATCTGAAGAAATACAACAGACATGCAAAGTTGAAATTAGTTTTTAAGCTTGTTTAAATCTATACTTATGTACTTTAAAGTAATAAAGCTGAAGAGTTTGTTTGTTTGAACGCGCTAATCTTAGAAACTACCAGCCGGATTTCAAAAAATCTTTTTGCGTTTGATAGCCCAATTCTTGAGAAAGGTTATAGGCTATTTAACACCACACAATGATCCTTAGGAGACGAGCAAAAAGAAAAAGTCAGAAAGAACGCTAAGCGAAACCGAAGTAATCGGGCGGGCCGAAATTTCACGTGAACGAAGTCGCGGGCAGAAGCTAGTCTTAGAATAATAAGACATTGGCAATAGTCTGGAACACTATATTTACTCAAACAGGAAACTGAATCTAGAACCCTACCAGTTGGCAGATATGCTTGCAAACATTAGGACTAGTTGAGGGTTTATACAACATTCAATAAGTACGTATTTATAACTGGAAGGTTGCTTACGATAGAGCTATACATAGAATATGAGTTAATGTATTTCAATCGATCAACTCAGCCTATCGCAGTCCACTGCTGGACATAGGCCTCTTCCAGGCTGCGCCACAACACCCTGTCCTCCGCCTCCCGCATCCAGTCTATCCCTGTCGTTAATGTATTTAACGATAGTAAAATAAATTCTTACGTTCTTGTGCTACCGTAGCAATTCCACTGTTGCGCTAACAGCTTGATGTCGAAGTAGAAAGGAGGGTCGTGCTTCCGATTTTTTATCTTTTCCCTGTAAAAACAAAGTTATGTAATACTCTGGCTTTTGTGACCACAACATCCACAGCATAAAAATGTATAATATGTTGCCCAACATGTTTAAAACTGGAAAATCAGTAACTAACAATATTCCAAAAAAGGCTAAAACTATACCTAATCCAAAAATGTTTCTACTCAGTAAAATAATATTTAGAGTCTAGCTTAAAATAAAGACTTTCTCTCATGTACAAAAGTGACGATCTGTCCTATACAAATAATAAGATTTATAGACTATTTAACTTCATATAAAACTATAATTATAATTTGTACTACCTGAAAAGTATGACATTAATATTGCTGAATAATTGTATTAAATTAATTATTATTGACATTTAATTTTGAAATAACTATATTCCTCAATTTAATTGTACTAATATAAAATAAAAGAATTAAGTACCTAGTAATAATGTTTAAGGGGAAAGCGCCAGGTAGCCCGCGAAATTCAAACTTTCTTAGGTTTTTTGCAATTTGTAAGTCAGTATTAAGTTGTATGATGATTAAAGTATCATTCGCGACCGTAACAAATATGCATTTACAGAATTATAATCATCAAAACCAGTATTATAACTCCATAAGTTTGTATAATCCTAATTGTCAAGATTTCATGAAATAATTATTCAATAGAATTCCCTGGTCTTAAAGAGTTGTATTGATGGCTTTAATTATTATAATTATGTAAATACATACTTTTTACGGTCGCGAATCATATTTTTATCAACATACAATCTAATACTGACTTGCAAATTGCAAAAACCGTAAGGAAATTTGAATTTCCCGGGCTACCTGGAGCTTTCGCCTTAATGCATGTTAATTTAGGATGATAATGGCACGCGAATATTTGCAATGCTTGTAAAAGGCTGCTAAGTCATAAGTAATGACATAACATAGCATCCACATTGTACATTTAGTTCGCAATAAAGGTTTTGACTTTGACATCTACTTATTGAAATTAAATAAACGTATAATAATTTAATTATTTTACTCGGCACGTGCGCTGAATGCCACAGGAGATATACCAGCTGGTCCACTGAACACCTTCTGCGTGGAGGTGTAAACTCCATCGATTCCCCACTCGTCCATGAAGAATGGAACTCCTGCCAGCGACACCACGGTGTCTACCAGAAGTAAGGTGCCATATCTGAGAGCAACGAAAAGAAAATTCTGTGAAAGTAGGTATAATTAGAGGTATAATTAGATTAATTGAGCAGTGGTGGCACAGTGATATCGGCCCCGACTTACGAGTTGTAGGTCGTGAGTTCGAATCCAGGTAGGCACTTTACTTTGTGTACAGTCACGAGCACTAATATGAATACACTTAGTGAAATTCAAACGCGATTTTCTCGTGGAATAACGATAGCAACTTAGAGATATTTCATAATTCTATGTGTTACAAAACACTATATTCGTAACAACATAAAATTACAATCAATACAGTAGAAGAAAATCAGTTTTAACAGTAGCTAAGTGTATACAAATTAGTGCTCGTGACTGTACTTAATTTCGTCACCACTGCTCTCAAAACGGTGAAGGAAAACATCGTGAAGAAACCGGCATGTCCTACAGAGAGGAGGCCTGTATCCCAGCAATGGGAACATTATAGGCTGATTATGTATGTCATGTGTGTAGCTATAATTATGAAGATTTCTAAGATAAAAAAAACAATTATGAATCTCAAAGGACATTTTACAAGTATTACAAAGGTAGAAAATAACTCAAGTCAAACAACTACGCTTAAGGAATTTTTTCGAATAGTCGGTCGGAATCTCCGGAAAACTTTTTATCTTAACTTTTACCGCGCTTAATATTTTCCACTGCATGCTAATTGCAGACTCCTTCGCAGGATGCAATTAAAGAGTTTTCAACTCGAACGTATTCAGGGAGACCTAGATCTAAGTAAAAAGCCAAATCAGGAATGAAAGAGACAACGAGTGTAATTAAATTGTCCGGTCCCCGTGTTCGGTCCCCAGTCTCAGTATTCCTCGGGCAATCAAATAGTTTTTCTGCTAAAGTTCGCTGCTTTTTTAATTTGGAAGTGAAAGGACGACAGGAGGAATCGTTTCAGCACAGATTGGATAAAGCCCGGATTGTGGTTTTTATAACAGTTCGTTAAGTTGACAGACAGGGAGCAAAGATGGAAGAAATACATAATTAGCTTTCGCTATAAGTTTAGTGACCACTTGATTTGGGTGACGTGTGTTCATCCTAACGCTTTTCTGCAATGTGATAAATTCAAATTCAAAATATTTTATTTCACATAAGCCTACATGGGCACTTATGAAACGTCAGAAGCTAGGTTCACGGTTCCAATTGCTTGTTTCCTATGGAAAAGAACCGGCAAGAAACTCCACGGTTACTCTTTTAAAAATAATTGCCTTTTACAATGTTTTCAAATTACAGTGCTATTAAGCATGAGAAGACAGTGTAGGCCTGTCAAAAAGTACCAGGTACTTAACAAAATAGAAAATAGCCTACAAATCTACAGTCTTAATAGACTGTAAACACAAACATTCACAAAATATAAAATAATTTATTTAAAAGACAAGACTAAAAATATGTATTGTATCAACAAACTGTTAATATTCGCAATTCAAGTGAACATGACATAAAATGAGACTAGTATTACTACAAATACAAAGAAAAAAAATCGAATCAGCCAGAAAAGCTGTAAAGTTGAAAATATTAGATAAGTAAAACGTGTTTTCTCTCTAGCTTGGTCACCGTTCTAGTAATCCGAGACGCGCTAACTGATCAAGCCTAGAAGACATAACTCGATAACTGAGTGGCACCTACTGAACTTACTCTATTAGGCACTATTGTCCTTTCTCTGAACTAGACTGGTTACTAGGCAATGTCGGTGATTCTATTATCCCTTATTTGCTAGGGCAAATAACAGAGTCACGTTTTTTAAGGCGAGCTCTTTTCCTTTCACGTTGAGAAATTGAATGAGTTGTTTGAAGTCTTTAAGGTGCGTTGTGGCACAGAGAATCATTGGTAGGATAAGATAGACTTCGTATTGTTTGTGGATTAAAAAAAATACACATTAACATTTAAAATGTGGTCTCATTATGGTGATTTGAGTCAAGGTATAAATTAATTAAATAACCGTAAATAGTCTAGAAATTAGCAAGCAGTCAGCAAACAATATTTATAACCTCCTTCCTTTTATAAAATTCTTTAAACACAGTGTTAACTGGCCATTCGTGCCCAAAATAATATTATGAGATGCCATTAATGTTTTCTTTTTCGCTATTTTTTTCATAAAGATTTAATATGGCCTTAACTTATTTTTTTAATCAGAACCAGCCAGCATTTTTAAATGTCATTAGTGTACTCACCTTTTCGTTATTTACCTGTATAATGAGGAAGGTCGGGCAAAGCTAATTGTAGATGGCGTGATCATAGCTAGGTCCCCACGGCCTACAATAAGTTTGACATTTCGTTCAGTCATGAGTTTAATTTTATTTCGCTATTTCGTTATATTCGGCGATTTCAATATTTTAAATCAAGTAAATGATATGGAAAGTGTCAGAATTTAAAACTATAAATATAACCTCAAAGTCACTTTCTTCAAAATATTTCTACTCTGTTTAATTTATAAAACATCTCTACGAATAGCTTTAAGCCACCATCTTTTAATTTTAGGGTCTCTCAGGAAATGGTGGACTCCAATTTTGGAGTATTTAGTAATACAACAACGCATCATTTTCGCAAAAATAAAATAAAACCACCTCACGCCTTGTATTATTGGCTTGTGTTGCGCCATTTTGACAGTTGCCTTCCCCATTGTGCATGCAATGTTTGTAGCTATTTACGCAAAAGGTTTTGCCGTTGTTTTTGCCTGAAGTTTTTGAAGACTTTGTGGATAACAGTTAAGAGGGGATGTAGCTTAAAGTTTTACTACGTACTTGTGACAAAGATCTCCTAAGCCTTGAAGATTCTGTACAGTTCCGGTTGAGGAGTCTCCGTGGGTGATGAACAGGGCAGCTGGACGCAATCTCTTCAGTTCAGGCTCTAGTTGTTCAGGACTGAAGGTGACGTTCAGAGGAACACTGACCACTTCAGTTTTAATGCCTTGAATCATTTACAAAGGGATCTCATTAAAATTTACCTATATGAAGCCGCGTGAACGACATACTGTAAAATTTAAAGTGTACATAAGTCTGCTGTTCTTTTAGATTTTTCTATAGAGCAAAGCGCACATTGCAGCCACAACGGGCCGTCGCCCAACGCATTTATTACTAAAAATTGCGGTGCGGCCCGCCTGTGAACCAATGCATACCACGTTGGTTCAAAGAAAATATACGATAGTGATGAAGGAGGATGTTTGCAATGCGTTGCGTTGCGGTGCGGCCCACCCCAATTTGCTTTAATGTAACAATTTATTTTGTTATGTAACAAAATCTTGGGAAAATCTAAATTACCATATCTATTAGCTATCATGAACGCGCGCTGATCCCATATGCCCCTGGAGGCGATGAGTAGGGTTTCTCCCGGACCCACCAGGTTGCTGATCACAGCCTCCATGCCAGAGTGGCCAGATCCACTCATTGCCAACACCAGCTTGCTTCGAGTTTGGAACACATATTGCAAGCCAGCACGGATATCATCCAGGACCTGGAATGGAGAAATGAGGACAAAATTAAAATAATAAGTCCACGATCTTGTTATTTTTTTAAAATCTTTTATAACGGAATAAGCTTGCACTTCAACCCACTTACAAAAATAATTTTTCAGTTTGACTCTGACTCTTTTGGTCCTCAGCCATCTTTTGTTTGTATTAAGATCATACATAATGTAGTAGTTTAGGAAACAGTGAGATGACAGTGGTTATTAAAACACGAGTTTATGAGTATCACACGAGTGTTTTATACTCAGTTATGTGCAATTTCATACACTACTATATATAACTAAACTCGTGAAATTTCATCAAAACACACTAAATGCTATCGAAAATGAGACACCCAATTCCACCACGGATAATACTTAAATCATTGAAAACTGTACTATAATAGAAAAAAAGTTATTATAGAAGTGTGTTTTAATTTATTCATTTATTTATTGTTTGTCACAAGTGAAAAGAGAGTTTTTACAATTAGCATTATTGTATCACTGTAACATACCCATGGGGTGTACAATACTTATGTATGTCAATATTATTGGCTATGTTAAAAATAATTATCAAATCAAATCAAAATCATTTATTTGCCTAAATAAGGTACAGAAGGTTGGTAAAGTGTACAAATTTGCTCTCTTATTCTGCCTTTAATTTCGGCGTGCAAATATAAAATGAAGCTAAGTACATTTTATTTAAATTAATCACTGATCATAATCATGCAGTCATTAAGCAGATAATCCCCTCAAAATTGTATTATTGAATTAATTAAATGTCAATATAATGAAAAAGAAATAATAATAAAATAATAATCATAAATGTCAATAAAAATCGTGTCAATAATGGGAGAGATTCGCTACACAATAATAATAACAATAATAACCGGGACCCCCTGGGGTCCCTAGAAATGTCAAAGACCTAAAACAATAGTAATTTAGAAAGACAAATGTGCAATTTACAAAACTTACAATTATAATTACTTAATAATAATACAAAACATTACACTCTTAATTATTGGTGGTTTATATTCATTGGACTGGTAGTTTTAGTCAACCTCATTTTACATTCATAATTTTATTATACACTGTTATTACGGTCATACAATTTACGTTTAATAATTCAAAAACAATTTCAGTCAATAATTGGTCATTAACAGATTCATTAATTAATAATACGTTTTACATAAAAAATAAAAATATGTTTAACATGTCAATTTTTAGTCGACCTCATCTTACATTCATTAATAGACATAATTATTACGGTCATGCAATTTACATTCATTATGTCAAAAAAAATAAGATTATCATGTCAAGTTTTAGTCAACCTCATATAACATTCATTATTAGACATAATTATTACGGTTAATATAAACAGGGTCATTAAGGTACTATTTTTTATTTTTAAAAAACGCCTAAGTAATAAGAACCTTACGATATGAGTGTAGATAATCACTAATTAATAATTATAATACCTCCTTTGTAAAACCATCCCACCAAATCTGTCCACACGAGCCCAAAATAATGATGTGATGCCATTAGAGTTATTTTTTATTAAATTCTTTTTAATATTTTGTTAATTTTGAAGGTGGTATTTGAAGCTACCTGTTCTTCTTAATTTGTATACAATCTTTATTAAAAATTCAAAATGATAAACACGATTGTTTCCAAGTTAAATTCATAACGAAGAATACCATGCTTCACTATTACATTGGTTAGTAGGTAATCAGAATTGCTAATATGATTATCACGTACCAATTCTAAAACTCAAAATCTTACTTCATAATATAAAAGCCCTCTCATTCAAAGCACATTTCGAGTATTCAACGAAAGAAGGCGTCATTAACTTCAAATGCAAAATACGAAAGAAAACCTCAACTCATATGACTTACTCTTGAGATATGACAAGGGCTGACCTTGGTCGACCATATGTTTGCCATCCCTTATATAATAGGAACAAACTCAAAAAGGTTGTTTACCTCTCAAAACACTCAGGAGTATTGCGGTGAGCAGCATTCTTGTTACTCAAGAGCGAGACCTTACTTTATTATTCATGTAGTTTCACCTGAATACATAAGAAACCAAGGTTTTGTTTTTAGATAACAGGCGTGTATACTCGTAAGCACCGAACAGTGACGTCACTAACCTTTTTCGCATGTTCCCGGGCGAAGTAAGAGTTCGAAAGCTAAATTGTCATATGGATGTAGTAAGGATGCTAGGAAACTGACTACAAAGTACGAACATAGGAAAAAAATGAGGTCTAAGAGGTCCTACATAGAAGTTACCGATAATTAGTATCTCCTCAAACTTACAGACAGCGAAAACAAATTAAATTACAGCTAATAACAATCCACCCAAATAGCAAATCGTATAATAAAAAATACTACTCACTTTGAAGAATTCATCACAGATGGGTGTGAGGACAGGTTTGCTGAGAACTTCCGCGACGGACGGCCAGTAGTCGCAGGGGCCCGGTCCACACAGCAGCGGCTTCACAACCTCGCGGTCCACTATCCTCGGAGGAGGCACTATGAACTTGTTGGAGGACATCTTGGGGAAACTTGCTGGAAATAGGAAAAGACGGTGGTTTAAAGAATTTATTAACACAAACAGTTTACTTATAATATCAGATATACGAATAAGTCATACAGTTTTATAAGATTAAAATTATGACTCCCCGAGTCGATTAAAAAAAGAAAACAGAAAATTTTAAAGTAGGCTTCTAAAGATTGAATGAAGTGAAATGATTTTAAGTTCTCAACGAAAGGTTATTTTTCTTGCTATGTCTTACAATGTTTTTGAACAAAAACTTTTAACATTGACTCTTGAAGTAATCCAAAAACTTATAATAACTAAGCGCGTACATAAATGTATAACTGTGTGCCCCATCTTTTATTTATAATTCGAGCACGATCATGTTAGAGAAAACGTTTGTAATCTACAGCGCAACGTCAGTAATATTATGGTGTAATACTGTCTTCGACGAGACAACTTTTAATTTTTCGTCTCATTAGCATTCAGATGTAGGTTCAATTACAGGCACGCTCGCCAGAAACAAGCGCGTCTCGAGTGAAACTATCTCGCACTCAGTGACCGATATTCGGCGCAAGTATTCGTGAAGTTTGGTTACCGGAATCGGGTTAATGTTTAGATTTAGTGCTAATAGGGTGGTTGTAAATTTGCTACAATGTTCTGGCGCTATCGGATGGCACATTTGGCAAGTGCGCCGCGCCCGGGGCGCGCGCCGCTTGCCAGCGTCATATTTGTTCCACATGGTATCGTTGCTAGCCTGCGGTTTAACAATTGTTTTTATATCCCAGTTTACCATTCATTCACAGTATTTTCGTTTACAAAAAATAAACACGAATGTATTTTAACGTTCAACCGTGCCACAGATAAGGGAGGTCAAGAGTGCATTTGGCAGCGCGCTTATGGACATGATAGTTCGCAGTTTTCGAGCTAGAACCGAGGTTATATAAGACTGAGACGTGGGATGAAGATCGAACGAGCGCAATGTTGTCTCGACAAATTGATTCGATTCCCAACGCGACTGTCGAAGCGATCCCGGCTTCCCGGCGGGACACAGCGAAGCGAAAGACGAACGACCCGCCGCCGGGACCTTCACGCTTGCAAACAACGCGATTCCGGCAGGAATATCATAGTCTTGTCAGAGCTGCAGCCGCAAAATGCGACGTGAATATTTGTTTGTTTACACATTTGAACTTGTGACATGTTTGTGATGCTATCGAACTTGTACGCAAATCTTACTAACACGTAACGGGTAAGCAAATAAATAATTAAAAAAATAGATTTTACTCACTTCGAAATCACTGATTCGAAAATTATTGTGCTTGTTCAACTTGAATGTGTGTTTCTAATCATAATGGGTGTCAGTGTCCCCCCACCGCTGGCTAACGAGAACTGACGATAAATGGCGGTCATTAGTTTATGTACCTACCAGTATCAATAAATTTGTTATGATACAACAGTTGTTTATAGTCACGTTATGCCTCTGCCATAGATATGAGGGAATAAGACTTCGTTGTCGTCTCATATCGATAGACTCTGCACATTTAATTAAAGTAATATTGTCTAGAAAGTGATCTAACAAGTGTTTTGAATGTTCTTATCACTTTACACTTTACATTTATGTGGTCGGTGGTTAAAAAGAAGGGTTTTTAAATATGTAGCAGATTGTAGAACAAGCTGAAGAGTCTCTTTTTTATTCGGCATTTATTCAAATTCATGTAAGTTTAGTCGTATTTGCATAGAACATAAAACCATTTAATCTGGCGGGAATAATACATTATTGGAACTGAAAAAAAACCATTTTTTTTTTAAATTTAAGCTGACCGGTCTCCAATTGGTTTTATTTTTTGTAGATAGGCATGAATTAAAGAAAATTGCGTTGATTTAATCATTTTAATGATTATGAAAATGCTTAATTACAATAAGAATAAATTCAAACATCTGATTTATAGGAACATTGTTTTTTTCTTTTTTTAAATCATTTTGGCGGGTGAACGGCTCGAAGAGTGTCCGCCATGGCGTCGGCCAATATATCTGCCACTTCAGTTCTCGCGTTCACTCCCATGATGCCTATGCGCAATGCTTTGCCTACCGTTGGACCACGGCCTTCGAGGACCAGGATATTGTGCCTGTTGAAGTGAAAATTATTTAATTAGCTTCTGTATAAGAAAGAAAAGTGAAAGATTTACTTTGAGATTACAATAAGATTTATAAAAATGTTAATAATATGTATATGATAGGCACTTCGGCCCATTTGCACCAAAAATCTCTCACTGCATTTAGCGCTACACGAATTTAACAAATTGTTCTATTTGTGTCGATCATTTGAAGATGACAGAGACATAATGAAGTTTCAATGTATTTAGTGATTTTTGGTGCAAGCGGGCCTGAATGATAACTTCAAGAAATTTTATTTAGTGAATAAGATTCATTGCAAAAATAACTTCCAAGTGTAACCCGGAGTAAGTGGTTTTGCGTCGATTACGTCACTAATAATGAGTTGAGAAATTATCGTTCGACTATTATTTTACTAATGTTGTGAGGACCTAATTCAAAGCGCATTCGGTTTCATACGGAATTGCAGCGTATATGTATAAGGCGGGGTTTCTCTCGTTTCACCATTTAGGCTACCTATAAAAACCAAATGAATGTGGGTGCTTACTTTTCCTTCAAGTAACTTGTGAACACAATGTGATCCACTCCTGGAGGAAGCGCCACAGTAGTGACGGTAGACAGCCTATCTTCTGGCTTTGGGATAAAAAACTGGAAGTTATACTCCTGAAGACGCTTGTGGAAGTGAGCTGTGCTGGCGGCGTGGCGGGCCCAGGAGACTGGCAGGGTTTCTTTGGATATCTCCTGGAGGCAGCAACGGAGAGCCCATAACATTGGGGGACTCATTGTGTGGTGGTATCTGAGAAAATGATACATTATTATTAAAGTTAAATTAATTGACACATGTCTTGAGTATTTTTAACACGCTTACATCACCTGTGGTGCTATTCTGTAAAGATCCCACCGTGAAAATTTAGGTGAAGTGAGCGTGATGTGAACTGCCATCCCACCTTACTCTACTAGGGATTGAGCTCACTTCAAACTCACTTCACCTAAGTGCTCACGGTGTGATGTTTACAGAATAGATCGGCTGAATGTGTGTTTGTAAGAAAATATAATTATAAATTATTATTGAAAACGAAACCGCTTAGTTATTCTTTTCCGTTAGTTAGATTTTTTAACCGATTGACCAGCCAGGCCTCCACCAAAGATTGCCACAGCGACCGGTCGTGTGCTATCCGTATCCAATATATCCGGATTTTATACCTATAGGTACCTTGATATCTTATATGTTAAAATAACACTTACTGTCTTGTGTCTCCGTAGCAGTTCCATTGTTGCGCCAACAATTTGACATCAAAGTAGAAAGGAGGTTCATGGGTTCTGTTATTTATCTTTTGCCTTAAAGAAAGCAAACCACAGGTTACAAAAAATACTATCAGAATTAAATTACCTATTTTGCGATTAAATTACTGTTGGTGATCACTTGTCATATTTTTTTGTTTTTAGTAAATAAAACGGTGTCTTACTCAGCGCGGGCGCTGAAAGCCACAGGAGCTATTCCAGCTGGTCCACTGAACGCTTTCTGGGTGGAGGAGAATACACCGTCCACTCCCCATTCATCCATTCGGAAGGGGACTCCGATTAGTGACACTACAGTGTCTACCAGGAGTAAGGTTCCATACCTAAAAAGCATTTTAATAAACATGAATGTTTAATTTGTATAAATGTGTGTTCTATGGTATAGACTGTAGGTACTATTTCGCTTAAGTATGTGCATAGTATTACGTTATGTTAAAAAAAAAAAAAAAAAACAATGCAGTAAAAGTAGCAGGCGTTTTACGTTGGTCGCACGTCTGACGGAAGATGCGTCGCGTATCGTCGGTCGCGTAACGCCAGATCGGACAAATAACCGACCGATGATGCGTTTAATTGTGCTCGAGCGTACTCACTGAAAGTTAACGAAGTTACGTCTGACGTATCTTCCGTCGGATGTGCGACCATCCTCACTCAACACGAAAAAGAAAAATTCCGTAATCAAATACAGAAGAGATTAGTTTGAAAATGAGTATTGTATGCGAAGGAAGGTAAGAATGTATAATTAAATTACTGGTCGATATAAAAGTCAAAACTAACACTAATGCGCAATGCGCATGGACGCCGCAAAAAACAAGTTAAAATAAAAATACCTTTATGGCATCTCAATTATTTTGGGCACGACTAGTCTACTGCTATAAGATTTCATAGTACCTATTACAGCAAGGAATTTGCATACCCGGAATAAAAAAGGAAACCTATTTTGCACATAAACTGAAACCTTTTTTTTAAGTCTATGAATGAAGTAATTAAATTATTAAAGTAGAAAATGGCAGTTATTAAACTATTATTACTATAAAACTAGTTACTTATTGACTACAATAAGTAACTAGTTTTTAAACGACAACATTAACAACGTTAATAAATAAATTAACATTAACTTACTTGTGACAAAGTTCGCCCAATCCCTGCATTTTCTGCACTGTTCCAGTTGAGGAGTCACCATGGGTGATGAAGAGGGCAGCTGGACGCAATCTTCTTAGTTCAGGCTCCAATTGATCCAGAGTAAAGGTGGCGGTAATTGGAACTTTGGTCACTTCGATTTTAATTCCTGGAAATATTCATTATTAACTATGTAATTATACATACATACATACATGAACTCACGCCTTCTTCCCATGGGGGTAGGCAGAAACTACAGAACGCCACCTGCTACGATCCTTACATACTCCTTTTGCCTCGTTTACATTCATGTAATTATAATGTATTTTATTTATTGTTACTTATACTCTGAAGAACTATGTGTAATTAAATAAATAAATTTGAATATAAAAGTGATATAAGCTATAGACACAATAAAATAAAACCTCTTTAAAATATAGAACGGTATCACTGACAGGACCCAAAATATTAAAAAAAATACAGTTAAGTAAAAGACGAAATAGAAACAAATACAGCTAGTTTATTGGATAATCCGATCTAGTTTTACAAAATAAATATTACCTAATCGTTTGGCAATGATTTCCGCTCGTTGATCCCAAACGCCCCTGGCGGCGATGAGCAGGGTTTCCCCAGGAGCCACCAGGTTGCTGATCACTGACTCCATACCAGCATGGCCGGCGCCACTCATTGCTAGCACCAGCTTACTTTGGGTTTGGAAAACATATTGTAATCCTGCTCGGATATCGTCCAGAACCTGCAAAATTTTTAAATTAATGACAAAGCTTTATACATATTTATTTCCCAAGAGAAAAAAATGACTTAGATAAAACGCATTTAAGTTGGGAGTGAACTTAAATGCGTTTTATCTAAGTAATTTTTTATTAATATGATAAAGCAAAAAATACGTGTCTAATATTTTTTTTATTATCTGACTGACGGACTAAATATATATATATATATATTTTTTTTTTTTACCCAGGCATCATCTCTATTCCATACTACCTACTTGAGATAGCAACAGTATCGTATTCAAACAATGACTGCGTTAACTTCCTGCAATGCAAATCATACAGCAAGTCCTTGAGCTTGTATTTCTTCTATTGTGTAGTCGGCCTCGTAATTTCTTTATCACTTTTGACAACAATTCCCATTAAATTGAAACATCACTAAAATTTATGGTATTTAACCGTCACAGAGACAAATAGACTTTGTCGGTTTATATCGTGCAAGTGATAAAGCAATTACGAGGTCGCTTATACTTAATGGAATAGGGCAAAGTACGTCTAGAAAGGATTATTATTAAAGAAGGATTATGAAAAGCTAATCTCACGTACGTTATAGAATTCATCGCAGTTGGGCGTGATGACCTGTTTGCTGAGAGCCTCTGCCACAGAAGGCCAGTAGTCACAAGGTCCAGGGCCACACAGCAGTGGCTTCACAAACTGACGGTCCACTATTTTCGGAGCAGACACCCTCAAGTTGTCAAAAGACATGGCTTGGACACTGGAGAACAACAACTTAATTCAATGAAAGTGTAAAAGTTAGTGTGTTTATTAGTATAACTTCTCTGCTCATGTACACCATATAACAGAACCATCATTCAGGGTTGTCTTAGGATTTCTCTTCCTGTGACAAGCAATGAAAATCGTTCAGATTTGTCAAAGTGGTAATCGTAATAAAGAAGTCAAGAAATTGTATTTTGCATCTTGAAGTGACATAAAGGTATTTTGTATACCCAAATTGCTAATCCATTGCTTCATATGTTCCAAAAATTTGTCTGCTCAACAACGTAAATAACGCAATGAATGTTGTTGAACTGTCAATATGAAACCGATTCCTACTGTAAGTGTATTACGCAATTAGCGTGCTGTTTCTATGTTCAATTTGAACAGCCACGCGTGTGATATTATTAATAACCTCGCCTACAGCTCGGCTTTTAAACACACTCTCGTGTTTTAATGCCCCTCATTATGCAACAGTTTCATAAACTACTATTTACTTATTGTTTTCTATATACAACTTTTATACAATTATGTACTTTACCTGGCGTATTTGGTCTCCTACACATTCCCTGCCTACATAAACTGGAAGTGTGTCGGAGGGCAGACGCACAGACCTTGTAGCTGTCATTTTGTGAACTAAGCTTTTTACTCTAGTTGTCATCATTATTATTTTTTGTTGTTGGTCATGTTGTGCGATTACGCTTTGGGTAAACCAATACCTTCAACTGTCAGTTAAGAGATACAATTTTTCTATTCTTACCCATCTAAATCAGCTTGCGTGCCTAGTTACCTTGTGAATAAATAAATAAACAATACATAATGGTGGACTAAAATGCGACTGAAAAAAGTAGGATAAAAAAATTAAAATGAGGCAGAAATAAAATCAACTTTACTTAATTTCATTATTTTACAAGAGGAGTATTATGTTCTTGTCTAATCAACCGTAAAATACTACTGGTTTACACTTTTTAACTGGCTTTCATGTAGATGTAGGTACTTACGTTATTTTTATTCGTAAATTGACACTAGCGTATGACACAACACAACACGAACTTCAGAAAAACTTTTCCAAATAACGGATTTTAAACTGGATTAAAAATAAGTTATTTTTGTATTAAAATCTTCGTTTAATTTTAGTGTAAAGAACCACTCATTAGTGAAGTGTAGTATCACACAGCCGGCTAGCTAGCCGATGATAATAATGGTAATAACTAATTACAGTGTTTGTATTTATACTCGTACCTATCGTATCTGTGTATAATTATGTAGCTTATCTACTAACATAATAACATAATTTCGTTGCTATTTTTAAAGAGTGAACGATACTGTTTTGTTTTTCATTGCATAACCTCGGATTAGTAACACACACGAAGATTGTAGTTTTTTGTTTACTTTCAGCAAAACAACATCAAAATGAACTTGACTAAAAAAACTTTTTGACAAAAAAAAAAACAACCGACCTCCAAAAAAAACACTACAGAGTGAAAAATAACTTTAATTTCGCAAGTCGGTGTCTTTGGATCTGTATTGTAGGTTTTTACCACCGATTTCCGAAACATACGTACATACCGTAGTATGGTACTTCGGACTCCACAATGTTGTACTGCAAGGCAAGTTGCTGGTGGATCCTAGCCACTAGATTGTGTCTGTGCATCATTCTATTTTATTATTAATAGAATAAAATTATGTTTATGTCATGGGTAAGTTACAAAGACACTTTTTAGGGTTCCGTACGTCCGAAACTTTCCGTTAAAAAACGGCACCCATAAAGGATCACTCATGTGTCTGCCTGTCTGTCTGTCCGTCTGTCACAGCCAATTTGCTCCGAATCTAATAGACCGACCAAGTTGTTTGATATGTGTACATGATGAATTTCTGTGACCCAAACACGGACGTTTAACGTAAATAAATTAATTTTGAATTTGGGGGTAAATATAATAACTTTTGGGGGACAAATTAGTAACAATTTTTTTTGCAAACTATACCGTGTGACTTATCAAGTAAAAGGGCTTACTATGAGGGTTCCAAATATATATTTTTAAATATAATATAATATAATTTTAATAATTTTAAAATAAATAGCTTTAAAGCTATTTATGAAAATAGATTTAAATTGACCATTCCCCTCTGATCACTAAAAAACTACTGAGCCTCAAATTTTTTAAAAATAATGCAGAAAATACTTCTATACTTAAAGATTCCAGGAAAACATATAAGAAGTCTATGCTATTTAAATAACATGGTAAACCTCTCAATATTTATACGTACAAACTAACATTTGCAGTTCGAATGTATGGGAGAACCAGTTTTTCAACTACATTGTTAAATTTGTTCTTGGGATATAAATTCATCCCTTCATTGTGCGTGGCCAGACACGCACTTGGCCGGTTTTTTAAGTTTGACTAGCTTTATTTGTAAAATACCTGTAGTATAATATAATAAATAAATAATATTCTATTCTATTCTATAATGTGTTTCATGATATGATGAGCAATGTATAAACGTCTGCCAGAAACTGTTTCAAATCCTTATGCATCGGTTAGTCGGTATATTATGAATATCGAGATTTTATACCGATATTCTAAGTTAAATTAAGAGAGCAAAATAAACTTAGAATATCTTAGTATTGTGTTTTATGTTATTTGTCCATATTGCACCACATTTCGCCATGCTTGCGTCCACTTATCACTATCTATCGGACCCTATGACCCGTAAATACTGCTTGTCATGTAGTTTATAGAAAACATCACACCATGACTTTATGTGAATGTGAACACTAATTATTATAACCGAGTAAGATAAGATAAAGAAATAGTATTAATGTTCATTATCCATCATTACTTAACCGTTCAACAATGTGTTAAATATTTATTTTAATCACATTATCGGTCTAATTTGAAAGGAAAGGTCCTGTTTTTAACGGCTTTCGCTACATACCTAGTAGTTAATTTTTATTTATTTGTTTAAATAATTATGAACTTTTAAAAGTAATTGAATAAGCAGACTCAAATGAGTTAAGTATTATTTGAGTAAGGGTTCAAAATATCGAAAGGGATCGAAGTTCAAAATGCATTAAAAATTTCTTTGAAATAAATAAGCATTCGGTTATACAAAACAATTAAAACAAATTATTTAACCGAATGTTAAATAGGTAATTAAAAAAAAAATGTTTTGTTTGACTTTCTTTGTTCTCGTATATCTAAGTACTATAAGTAGGTAACCTATAATTAAGTATTGACGTGTTTAATGTCGTTTATCCGTAAAATGTTCATTTAACCATGATTACATGCACTTATCACTAAAAGTGACCACCATGACCCCTGATTATTGCTTGTCAGATATAGTAATAATATAAACTATCACACCATGATTTAATTTTGCTGAATGTCCATATTTATGGCAGTACGTGAAGATTACGTAAATCGAAATCATAATTATATTTAATTATAACAAAGTACGGTTTCACTTGTTTATCAGAAATTCAATGACAATTTAATGGTTGGTTGATTGTAAATCTTTCATTTTGGAAGTAATTTAGTTAAAACATACTGTTTCTTTTTCATATTCCTTTTTAAAGTTAATTCCATTTACGTTTCGATAAATTAATTGAATGTGGTTATAATATTTTTTTTCAATTTGAGGTTTATTTTAATCAACTTAGCAAAGCCACGTTCCCTACCTTTAAAGCCGAAGAATATAATCATTGTATAACTTGGAACTCTTATTTTTAAAAGTAAGTACCATTACAACTAAAATTCTGATATTTTCTTAGAAACTAGGTAGTTTTCCAGTGGTAAACTCGATTAAGAACATGTCACTAGCAATAACCAACTTTAATGGCTGCTTTCATCTAAATTATTAAATGAAAAAGTCACATTTTGATAAGGACAAAACGACTAAAGAATAAAAGTGTTTGCAATGTTATAAAAAATATTCATATTGTTGCTACGGCGTAACCCACAGTAATGACGTCACGGCTACGCTAGCTACGCCGTCGTAGCGCATAACTGAAAGGGCGGCAAGCGTAGAGTCAGTGTCTACGTAACTAGGCTGCTCAAAGTGAGTTGCCAAAATTAACGTTGTGTTGGGTAACATACAAATATTGGAGTTTGCACTAGACACAAAAAGCGTGGAGTCAATTTCAAGAGTAGGTAATTTATTTCTGAACTCATTTTGAGTGGCTAAAATATTATGTCACGCTGTCCCCGTACAGACACACCTACTAATGCTGTACTCAATCGAATTCATAACATTATACTACTATGTCAAGAAAGTACCGGGTATTTGTCAATTAAACACAAAATATGTATTATTGATTATATGTATTATTCATCCATCGCCTTCAAAGTATGCTCCTTCAGAAACGATACACGCCAACGAATAACCCAATCATCAAAACATTTTTCAATGCATTTTTTGGAATCGACTACAGTAGGTACTCGCCGCGAATTCTCGCTTTTTCGGTTTCGGCTCAGTTAGAAGGCGCCATTCCGGAGCTTGTTGAGTGGTTTGCATGTCAAACTCGTAAACCCATATCGCATCACCAGTTACAATGCGTTTTGTGATTGTGGGGTCGGAATTGACTTGTTCTGTCATGTCTTTAGCGAGCTTGACGCGATTGAGTTTTTGCAGAAAACTCAGGTCTTTCGGCACTAGTCGACCGGCAACCGTTTAAAATGGTACGAATCGATTCGTGAGACACAGACAGCGGCTATCTCTCTAAGACTTAAACGGCGATTTTCAGTCACTATTTTTTTTACTTTAGGGATGTTAAGTTCAGTTGAAGATGTTGATGGCCGACCAGAGCGAGGCAAATATTCCACCACATCTCGACCGCTTTTAAATGCACTGTACCACTCATACGCACGTGTTTTTGATAAAGTTGATTCACCGTAAGCTTTTTGTAATATTTTCAGTGCTTCACAAGAAATTCCATTTGCAATGCAAAATTTAAGACATTGTTAGGTTTTTATCCATTGTAAAAATCGCAAAATGCACTTGAGATGAACTGACAAAATGGCGCACTGTAAACAAACAAACAAAGTGAGTGAGAGTGAACAGGCTTCTTCTGGGTAAGCTCGCTCCATCGTCGACTTTGTCTACTACTCTAGTCGGAGTCAAGAGCAAACCTATCTCAAATAAAAAAAAAAACTAAATGACAAGTGACGCTCAAAATCCACGTGAGTACAGAGGACAGTTGTGCAAACTTAGCGACAAAAAGAATTTCGACAATCCCTTTAAGCGGGCTTTTTAAATGATCGATTCCCGGTGCTTTCTTGACAGAATGTACCTACGTAGTTTTGGCTGTTTTATTCGAATTATTATTGTAGTCAGGCAAATAAACGATTATGAATTATGAATGAAGTCATTTTACGTTCAAAAGATTGTTTCCGATTACCAAAACAATCTCATTTTCTAAAACTGCTAATCGTATTACCTATAATACGATTAGCTTATTACCAACTCCTAAGTTGGTAATAAGTTGTTGAGTGCCAGCGACCGTAAGTAGAGTTACATGGAACAGTGCAGCCGTCTGATTAATAAAGAGGATTTATTAACTCGTGCGCTGCCAGAACTTTAGTAACGCTAGCTTTTGACGTGAACTACGACGGTTTTATGGTCCTAAAGTGTTGAGAGCTTATTTTCTGATCACTACTTATTCAACTTAAAGACGTTTATGTTTTATGAAAGATGGCGCCTAATCATGCATATTCTTATAATCAAGCACTTTTATTCTAGCCGTTTAAAAAACCTACATACGTAGGACCTGCTGAAGCGCATAAAATGAATTAAAGAACCAAATTAGATTTACGGATAAATGAGTAAAGCAAATGAGTCACGACAGCTTTATTGAATCGCTATAAATATTTACGAAAGTAATCTTACAATATTTACATCTTCAAAAATACATAATAACTTCTCACAAAGAATTCCTATAAATTATTTAACTTTGAGCGCAGCCTTTCATTTCGTAGCCTTTTAAGGAACGAATATTTTAAACAACCGTCACTGAAAGTATTTTACGTCGAGCCCCGGAAAGTACTAGCACTTATTCATCTTTCCGCAAACAAATATAAGCCACGAAACAAATTTAAAATTAAATCCCTTTCTCTCGTCGAGTTAATGTCCCGCGAGACTTTTCTCTGGTTTTAATTTCCGGAGTGTTTTCAGTGAGGAAATAGTTGGTGGGCGAACACTGGCCACCTCTCTGCGGAACGCGACAAAGGGCAGAATTAAACACATGTATACTAAGTTGTGCACGTCAGTTGTAGTGTATATATGTAAGTAACGGTGTTTAATTTGTCTAAGCCTATTTATTTTGCTCTGTTAGTCAACCTATTAAAGGAATCTTTCCGTTCTTGATGCCCTATCGCAACTCCGTCGGTATTTTTAAACCGTTTTTACTTCAGTTTATTAATGACTTAGCAAGTAAATAAGACACAAACAACAGAATGAAGGAAGAACTAAGCACTTAAGAACTTATACAATTAATAGGAGTTTAAGAGCTGAATTGAATTCTGTGATCTACGGTCAGTAGAAGTGACTTAGTCGAACTTACAAACAATCTGCCTAGCCTTTTCCCAACTATATTGGGGTCGGCTTCCAGTCTAACCGGATGCAGCTGAATACCAGTATTTTACAAGGAACGACTCTCTATCTGATCTCCACAACCCAGTAACTGGGTAATACGATACCTCTTGGTAAGACAGGTTGTCAGACTTTCGGGCTTCTGATGACCCGTAACGACTGTCAAAGATCTAACGCATGACAGCCGGGACCAACGGCTTAACGTGATTTCCGAGGCACGGAGGAGTCTCGGTATGTAAAGATGGTCACCCATGCACGGACAACCCCAGCAAGCGTAGCTTAACCTGATGGATCGACCTGTGCGGCTGTTATTACTTAGCCACTAAGACGAACTTACATCTCCTTAAAATTACCGGGATAAATATTCTAATAATGAAGTAACAGAACGAATATAAAAACGCGTGGGTAAATGTTTCACAACATTGTAGAGTACATCTGTACTCAAAAATACTCCTATAATAGCAATTACAAAGGGCTAAACAGCAACAAGAGTTCATTAAGCTGGTTATACTTCGATGCTTAACGTTTGCTGGTGAATTATGGCGAGGCAGTGACGGCTGAGCGCTGAGTGCATTAGCCGATTTAAGACGCGCATTACAGCGTACCCATTATTTTCACACTTCGTTTGGCAGCCGTCGACATGGCCTGCTGTTGCCGCAATTTCCAGTAAGTCGACTAACTCCTGGTCGCGTCGTGAGCCGTTAATGTACTGGCTAATAGTTCACAGCAGGTTATTATGTTTGCCTCTCTGCTTCTACTAAAGAACTCATAACTTTCACGATGTGGAAGTCGATTAGGGTTTGTGTCTTTTAGTTTTTGGTTCACTGTTCTGACATGCTTTAGATATAACTCTATTGTTTTATTGAGGGACTAGTTCATTTTATTTTATTTTATTTTTATTACTTTCAAGAAGGCTTACAGACTAATTACAAATAATAGGTTTACAGACTAATTACACATAATAGGTTTACAGACTAATTACACATAATAGGTTTACAGACTAATTACAAATAATAGGTTTACAGACTAATTACAAATAATAGGTTTACAGACTAATTACAAATAATAGGTTTACAGACTAATTACAAATAATAGGTTTACAGACTAATTACACATAATAGGTTTACAGACTAATTACAAATAATAGGTTTACAGACTAATTACAAATAATAGGTTTACAGACTAATTACAAATCCAAATAGTAGTTATTGTTGCAACCATCGGGATGTACCAAATAGTAGTTATTGTTGCAACCATCGGGATGTACCAAATAGTAGTTGTTGTTGCAACCATCAGGATGTACCAAATAGTAGTTATTGTTGCAACCATCGGGATGTACCAAATAGTAGTTATTGTTGCAACCATCGGGATGTACCAAATAGTAGTTATTGTTGCAACCATCGGGATGTACCAAATAGTAGTTGTTGTTGCAACCATCGGGATGTACCAAATAGTAGTTATTGTTGCAACCATCGGGATGTACCAAATAGTAGTTATTGTTGCAACCATCGGGATGTACCAAATAGTAGTTATTGTTGCAACCATCGGGATGTACCAAATAGTAGTTATTGTTGCAACCATCGGGATGTACCAAATAGTAGTTGTTGTTGCAACCATCAGGATGTACCAAATAGTAGTTATTGTTGCAACCATCGGGATGTACCAAATAGTAGTTATTGTTGCAACCATCGGGATGTACCAAATAGTAGTTATTGTTGCAACCATCGGGATGTACCAAATAGTAGTTATTGTTGCAACCATCGGGATGTACCAAATAGTAGTTATTGTTGCAACCATCGGGATGTACCAAATAGTAGTTGTTGTTGCAACCATCGGGATGTACCAAATAGTAGTTATTGTTGCAACCATCGGGATGTACCAAATAGTAGTTATTGTTGCAACCATCGGGATGTACCAAATAGTAGTTATTGTTGCAACCATCGGGATGTACCAAATAGTAGTTATTGTTGCAACCATCGGGATGTACCAAATAGTAGTTGTTGTTGCAACCATCGGGATGTACCAAATAGTAGTTATTGTTGCAACCATCGGGATGTACCAAATAGTAGTTATTGTTGCAACCATCGGGATGTACCAAATAGTAGTTGTTGTTGCAACCATCGGGATGTACCAAATAGTAGTTGTTGTTGCAACCATCGGGATGTACCAAATAGTAGTTGTTGTTGCAACCATCGGGATGTACCAAATAGTAGTTATTGTTGCAACCATCAGGATGTACCAAATAGTAGTTATTGTTGCAACCATCGGGATGTACCTAATAGTAGTTATTGTTGCAACCATCGGGATGTACCAAATAGTAGTTATTGTTGCAACCATCAGGATGTACCAAATAGTAGTTATTGTTGCAACCATCGGGATGTACCAAATAGTAGTTGTTGTTGCAACCATCGGGATGTACCAAATAGTAGTTATTGTTGCAACCATCGGGATGTACCAAATAGTAGTTATTGTTGCAACCATCGGGATGTACCAAATAGTAGTTGTTGTTGCAACCATCAGGTGTACCTAATAGTAGTTATTGTTGCAACTTGCAACCATCAGGATGTACCAAATAGTAGTTATTGTTGCAACCATCGGGATGTACCAAATAGTAGTTGTTGTTGCAACCATCGGGATGTACCAAATAGTAGTTGTTGTTGCAACCATCGGGATGTACCAAATAGTAGTTATTGTTGCAACCATCGGGATGTACCAAATAGTAGTTATTGTTGCAACCATCAGGATGTACCAAATCCCTGTCCCTCGAGGCTGTCAATAGGGGACGGGGTTGCGTGGCAGCACGGTTCGGGGAGATTGTCGTGGTAGGGGTATACTTCTCCCCGAACCGAACTCTCGCCGAGTTCCACAACTCCCTTGCGGAGTTGAGAGTCGTCGTCGTCGGATTCCGTTCCCTCCCTGTGCTCGTCCTCGGGGACTTCAATGCCAAGAATGTGGCTTGGGGTTCCCGGCATACGGACACACGGGGTAGGATGGTGGAGGACTGGGCTCTGGAGACGGGCCTGGTCGTCCTAAACCGGGGTTCTGTCCCCACGTGTGTGCGGATGCGGGGTGAGTCAGTGGTGGACATTTCGTTCGCCAGCCCCGCTCTGTCGCCGCTTGTCCTCGACTGGCACGTCATGGAGGGGGTGGAGACCTACTCCGATCACCGGTACATCCGGTTTGACGTCTCCGCCCAGACCTCGAGCGCGCCGGTCCGACAGGCCCCGAGTGGTCCGCGGTGGGCGTTGAAGCAGCTGGACTGGGAGCTCCTCCTGGAAGCCTCGATCGTGCAGGCCTGGGTGTCACCACCGGACAGGCCTGCTGACATCAATGACGAGGCGGGGTGGTTCCGGGAGGCCATGTCCGAAGTATGCGACGTGGCAATGCCCCGGGTCCGGCCCGGACGCGCCCGGCGCCAGGTGTGCTGGTGGTCGCCGGAGTTGACGTCTCTGCGCGACGCGTGCGTTGCTGCGCGACGCCGGTACACCAGGCACCGCAGGCTCCGTATCCGCCCTCCGGATACGGAAGCCATTCAGGCGGAGCTGTACGAGGGGTACAGAGCGGCGAAGACCGCCCTCCGAGCGGAGATCCTGCGGGCCAAGGGACTGGCCCGTGAGGAGTCGCTGGAGACTCTGAACAGGGACCCGTGGGGGCGCCCCTATAAAATGGTGCGGAACAAGCTCCGCCCATGGGCTCCCCCGCTGACGCAGAGTCTCCGGCCCCAGCTCGTGGAGGACGTGGTGAGCGCTCTGTTCCCTTCGCGAGCGGAACATACTCCCCCGCCCATGCCGGATGCGGACCACGCAGCCGACGATGACGACGATGCTCCGGAGGTGACCGAGGTAGAGCTGAGAGTGGCGGTGCGCAGGCTGAATGCCAGGAATACCGCCCCAGGACCCGACGGCTTACCTGGAAAAGCCTGGGTCCTGGCCTTGGAGGCTCTCGGGCCTCGACTAAGGGGGCTCCTAAGCGCATGCTTGGAGAGGGGCCAGTTCCCGCTTCAATGGAGGACAGGGAAACTGGTCCTCATTAAGAAACCGGGGCGCCCTGCGGACTCGCCGTCCGCTTACCGGCCCATCGTGCTGCTTGACGAGGTGGGCAAGCTCTTTGAAAGAGTCATTGCAGACCGCCTTGTCGGGCGGCTGGTGAGGGTGGGGCCGGATTTGGCGGAGAGCCAGTTTGGTTTCCGCAACGGGCGCTCTACGGTGGACGCCATCATGCGCGTACGAGCCCTCACGACGGGGGATGCTGTGGCCCGGGGTGGGGTCGTCTTGGCGGTGTCTCTAGACATCGCCAATGCCTTCAACACCCTGCCCTGGAGTTACATCAGGGAGGCACTCCGGTACCACCGAGTGCCGACCTACCTCTGTCGCGTGGTCGAGGCCTATCTGACGGACAGGGCTGTCATCTACCCTGGTCACCGAGGAGAGTGGAACTGGCGAGAGATGTCGTGCGGTGTCCCACAGGGATCAGTCCTGGGGCCGCATCTGTGGGACATCGGGTACGACTGGGTGCTGCGCGCCGACCTCCCTAATGGCGTCAGCGTAGTTTGCTACGCTGACGACACGCTGGTCCTGGCGCAGGGGAGGTTGCACCAGGCGGCGGCCGAATTGGCGACATGCGGGGTTGCGACAATTATAGAGAGGATCCGGCAATTGGGACTCGAGGTGGCCTTGCACAAGTCCGAGGCCATGTGTTTTCATGGTCCTCGGAACGCGCCACCGTCGGGTTCCCAAATAACGGTAGGAGGGGTTCCCATCGGTGTCGAGTCGACGATGAAGTACCTGGGACTCGTCCTCGACAGCCGGTGGAATTTCGTGGAGCATTTCCGACGTTTGGCTCCCAGACTGGAGCGGGCCGGGGCTGCCTTGAGGCGGCTCCTGCCCGATCTGGGGGGTCCAAACGCCTCCTGCCGGAAGCTCTACGCGGGGGTCGTGCGGTCCATGGCCCTTTACGGAGCTCCGGTGTGGGCGCGTTCCGTGAGGCGGCGACCGGTCCGTCGGTTGAACGCGTCCCAGAGGGTCATGGCCATCCGGTTAGCCCGGGGATACCGCACGGTCTCCGGGGAGGCGGCGAACCTCCTTGCCGGATTACCGCCATGGGATCTGGAGGCAAAAGTCCTCGCGCACATGTGGGAGTGGCGCGAGGAGGCAGGACGCCGGGGCGTAACTCCGTTGCCGCGAGAAATCGCGGCACGGCGGACAGAGCTCCGGCAGGATCTCATGGCGGCATGGAGAGTGCGATTGTCGCAACCCAGCGCTGGGCACGCCACAATTGCGGCGATAAGTCCCCTCTTTGAGGAGTGGCTGGAGAGGCGCCACGGCGTCCTCACCTTCCGCCTGACGCAGGTCCTCACCGGACACGGGTGCTTCGGGAGGTACCTGTTCCGGATAAGGCGGGAGGAAACGCCCGGGTGTCACCACTGTGTGGATCGCCCGGAGGACACGGTGGAGCATACGGTGGAGGTCTGCCCGGCTTGGGCGGAGCACCGCCGTGTCCTCGCGGAAGCGATCGGTGGCGGCGATCTCTCGCGTCCGGCCCTGGTCCAGGCCATGGTACGGGGCGAGAGTACATGGGAAGCCATTACCTCCTTCTGCGAAGCAGTAATGCTCGCGAAGGAGGAGGCGGAACGTGTGAGGGAGAGGCAAGCTTTGCGCCCTCACGCCCCTAGTCGCCGCAGGAGACGCCCTGGGCGTCGGGAATTGACAGCCGATTCCCGGCCACCGTAGGCGCGGGCTTGCGGACGGCGAGCAATGGGTAGCTCGCCGTCTGGTAAGGACAAAACCCGAGTCGACGGCGCGTTGTGTTCCACGCGCGCCTCAAAGAGATGTCAGCACTATTGACGGGGTCCGCTAGGGCCGATGCCAGCTAGGGTTGCGGGATGTTCGAAAGAGTTACCGTGGCCCCGGCACAGGCAACAGAAGGAACACGGGTGGGTTTTAGTCAGTAAAAGTCTGACACGCCCTCCCGCTCCGCCCAGAGCGGGAGAAGTCATTTGATGATTTCCCATCCACAAAAAAAAAAAAAAAAAAAAGGATGTACCAACTAGTAGTTATTGTTGCAACCATCGGGATGTACCAAATAGTAGTTGTTGTTGCAACCATCGGGATGTACCAACTAGTAGTTGTTGTTGCAACCATCGGGATGTACCAAATAGTAGTTATTGTTGCAACCATCGGGATGTACCAAATAGTAGTTATTGTTGCAACCATCGGGATGTACCAAATAGTAGTTGTTGTTGCAACCATCGGGATGTACCAAATAGTAGTTATTGTTGCAACCATCGGGATGTACCAAATAGTAGTTGTTGTTGCAACCATCGGGATGTACCAAATAGTAGTTATTGTTGCAACCATCGGGATGTACCAAATAGTAGTTATTGTTGGAACCATCGGGGTGTACTAACTAGTAGTTATTGTTGCAACCATCGGGATGTACCAAATAGTAGTTGTTGTTGCAACCATCGGGATGTACCAAATAGTAGTTATTGTTGCAACCATCAGGATGTACCAAATAGTAGTTATTGTTGGAACCATCGGGATGTACCAAATAGTAGTTATTGTTGCAACCATCAGGATGTACCAAATAGTAGTTGTTGTTGCAACCATCAGGATGTACCAAATAGTAGTTATTGTTGCAACCATCGGGATGTACCAAATAGTAGTTGTTGTTGCAACCATCAGGATGTACCAAATAGTAGTTATTGTTGCAACCATCAGGATGTACCAAATAGTAGTTGTTGTTGCAACCATCGGGATGTACCAAATAGTAGTTATTGTTGCAACCATCGGGATGTACCAAATAGTAGTTGTTGTTGCAACCATCAGGATGTACCAAATAGTAGTTATTGTTGCAACCATCGGGATGTACCAAATAGTAGTTATTGTTGGAACCATCGGGGTGTACTAACTAGTAGTTATCCAAACCCACGTTATTCCTACAAACACTACTATCCGACACTAATTCACTATACAATGCAGTTAATTTTCTTCCTAGAAATGAATAGCTATCGAATAGCAACGGTTATTATATAGCAAATTGCATTATTGTACGAGAGCATTGAGCATCTTGTCTATGATCGGAATTGCAATTCCATTTGCTTGGTCAGCTTGCCGACGTTTCTGTAATTAATAACAATGTCAATATTCGAGATGGTTGTAAATACTCCAAACACTAAACTATATTAGTTATAATTACGTAGCATACTTAAGTACTGAGGAATTTTCCACCAATTAGATGATTAGAGCTTCGCTACATTGTAGTTGTAATATGCAGAAATTAATGTTATGTGCAAGTACATCAGTCATCATGATAGAAGATGCATAAAAATGGGCTGATGTTATTTGATAGTCAGTAAGTTAAATAATGTAGTACTTTGTAGATGTATTAATACCCATCTCTAAAAATTATTAAATATCTTTACACAAAGCGTTAAGCTAAGAATTTTCTTAAAAAATAATAAAAAATTTAAAGTTACTGCGCTTCCAATTCTGTCTTACATGAACATTATAAGGGGCTGACCACACATACCGAGTGCACATACCTGTTTCAACTACACTTTCTTTTCATAATTAGATTACAATGTGGGTTACCCCTAGTGTTGCCCAAATGCAAGAACAAGACGAGACTTAGCCAGTCTTGGTCTTGGTCTTGCGCCAATACACCTGGTCTTGGTCTTGGTCTTGGTCTTGCGCTCCCAGTCTTGGTCTTGGTCTTGGTCTTGCAGCAAGAGTCTTGCAAGTCTTGCAATTACCTATTAGTCTATTACTATTTATTAAAGTTTACTTTAAATCTTAGAAAAACGTATTAGAATTGGAACATTGTGAGCTTGAATTAACATAGCCATAGTAAAGATCAAGCAGATTAATAAATAACTGAAGATTTGATAAGAAATTCGAAAAATCAACTGACCTATATGCATGAGTATACCTACGCCCTATGGCGGCAATCAAATAGTGTCACAAATGTTATGATTTCGGCGTGGCGGCAACGATTGTTTTAGATTTCAAAAGAAGCCGCCGGCGCGTGTATCATAACCATGTACTTCCGAAAAGCGGCAAATTTCTTTGAGAAGTAAGTACAAAACCTTTGATGCCGCATTATCAAAGTGCCGATGGTTAAAACATAACTATGCATGCACTCAGTTTGATTTTAATAGATATTTTTTTATTCGCTATGTTTATGGTATTAGTCGTAATGCGCATAGGTCCAGTTTTTCATATTCTTTGATACAGTTTTTTGCGTCTCATAGAATTCCTAAGCGTACCTACCTATACACCGAACTGTTACACCTAACTACTCAGTGAAATAGCGCTAAGTCCTAGCTGCAAGACGCAAGAGTCTTGCAGGCTGTCTTGTTCTTGCTCAAGTCTTGCACGGTCAGTCTTGGTCTTGGTCTTGCTAAAAATACGCGGTCTTGTTCTTGGTCTTGGTCTTGCAAAAACGCAAGAACAAGACCAAGACTGCAAGACCAAGACTGAATTTGGGCAACACTAGTTACCCCCCCCCCCCCCACTCTCCCCAGTAACCTGCAAGTAATGTGCCTCATTACACGTGCGGCGTATCTTAATTCCTAAGTGACACAATTATCCCCCGAACAACTTATTTACATAATATTCAGATTCAGCTAATTTGTGATTGCACTCACAAACAATTTACATTTAAAATGCAAGTCTACTTAGATTGGGGTCTCGGCTCGCATGCAAACTGTACTTTAATATTCTTAGGATGGGTAAGCAAAATTATCATTAACTTTAAAAAAGTCGATGCTTGTTTGCTTTTAAAAGTTGTGGGCTGATATTCGTAGTTAGGTTATAGAGGCATGAGGAACAGGGTGTAAAGTTCACTCATCCTCCATAGAAAAGTGAGGATCCTCCGACCAGACGGGTGTTGTGTCTGGTGGGCTACTGCCCGACGGTTGATGTCGGGATGTTGTATATATGCTAGTCGCGCGGTAAACTCTGATTGCGCGATGCAGGATTTTGCGTGACGTCACTGTAATGCATTCCAATGTGGCGATGTAGATGTGCCGCCACAAGTTATAGGATAGAGGACCATTCACTTTGTAACTGGTTGTATATTATGTGCCACGTAGTTTGAATGTACCTAATCTATTTAAATCTGACAAACTAACCGACTCCTTGACAGTTCTAAATCGCCTCTAAATGGTTTAATTGAAATACCTTAAGACTTTGCCTTTGACACAGTATCCTTTGATATCCCTTTTCAAGCCTTTCCGTAACTTTACGTATGAACAAAGTACGTACCTACTGTAAGCACGAGCAGGGAATCGAAATAAGACACCATCTTAGTTCTCTATACAAATATTGGCTTTTTGTATTTAAACATAACCCAACACCACGTCACCTTCACCTTTGTGCGTATTTTTCTGTTATTTTCTTCTTGTCTGTTTATACAGGGTGTAAGGGACAGCCCTCCGCAAACTAACAGGGTGCATTCAGCTCCTTATTTTGAATCATATTCCACTGGAAATATTCTCAATAAAGTTTAAATTTTTTTACTCGTATTTTCAGTTATTATTCCTTTATTTCAATGTAAAATTACATTCTCTGTACGCAGCAACAAGAACAGCTAAAATAAAAAAATCAGCAATCGATATTGAAATACTCGGCGGCCGAAGGCTCGCTGCGCTGCCGTTCGCTACGCGCGTTTTGCCACGGTAACGATACATTGCGTGTGAGATAATAAAACAAATCAGGTTTATTGGATTCCTATAACGTTCCTGAAATAATTTCATGTACCGTTCATCGTAGAATGATATACTGAATTCACCCCATCAGTCTGTGGAGGGCTGTCCCTTACACCCTGTATACCGCAAAATCTTATTAAAAGTTGTTTATTTACTAACAAAAAAATATTTGAGGAAAAAAATCAAATAATAGTGAATTTATGTTGAATTTGTAAGTTTTTTATAGTTGAATTTGTAAGACATAAGAATAATTACGGATATAGGTAGTAACTATAATTAACAATATTTTGATGGAAAAAGGTATTGATAAAAAAAAATATTTACACATGAGAGTCAAAAAAATGACGCATGGCGGTTATTTAGGTTTTTTTTTGAAATTCTAGTATAATTCGCAAACTATAAGTATATATATAATATAATTTTGTTTTTTTGGGAGGGCTTGACCAAAGCTATCACCACCTACAATATGTCGGTCGATTTCTGGGACACCCTGTATGTGTGAACATAAATGGTTAAATAAATAAATAAAAGCAAATCTTACCGTACCAGTACTTATGTTAATTACCTACAGTTAAAAACTAATTGAATCTTTCGCCAGTCTCAAGAAATAACCGGAGACTTATAAAACGTAACGATGCAGTATGAAAACTACGGTTAACTCATATTACAGTTATCAAATAGGTACTGTACGAGTTTAGAATTTCTATTATGAGAGTTCGTAAAGGAATAATAAAGTCGAAAGGTTCTACGAGGTTCCTGTGTTTGTTTCCGACTTCTAGTTCTATTGTTTGTGATAAAAGTAAGGGTGCCTAGAGACGGATTTGATTTTTCCTCGATCTCCTGTGGCAAATAGGTATACTATCCGGTAAAATTCAAAATTAGTCCCCGGGTGTATAAATTCATGATTTATACTTTTATTTAATAATGATACTGAGAAGCGCTTTGTTTAGTTGTGAACTCTGTCAGGCTACTGTAGTCAATTAGTAGCCACTCGTAGTGGTCGTCAAAGATTTGAGCTTTCAATTTCAATACAGTAAAAGCATAAAATATTGAATTACACCTGGTTTAACCCTCTATATCCACAAACGAAGGCCATTTCTATTTACTACCCACAATACAGTAAGTGCATAATGTCGCCGGTATAATCGTGTGAAGTGTAGTTAAAACTTTTACACTTGTTAGTTAACAAATGTACGAATAAGTTGAGCCAAGTTTCGCAGCTGTGTCGGCCGCGAGTCAGCGACAAAGATTTCAGGCTTAGTTTTATGAGTTCATGTAACAGTTTTAATTAAATAACTCCCATGATTACTGATGAAACAATTTACTGTGATGTTATAAACCCAGTTTGTCTGGAACTCTGGGAAATTGTTTACATAGACTATGTTGCTATATTAAAGAAGATTACTTCAAATAAACAACAGTTTCTCCGTATAACTCGACATCTAATTTCTCACGAAGATATCTGTTGTTTCAAGCGCTGTCAGTTTTTTCCGTGAAATCGAGGAATGTTAGACAATAAACCGGCGATCGGCCCCCAGGGCGCTTGAGTACAAATCCAATTATTTCCCGTGGCGCCGCCTGCCGGTGTGTAATTGATTTATTTGCTCATTTCTTGCACATACAACCTATCTTCGGAATACAGACACTGGATTATTCTTTGCTCTACTCTAATATCGATAAACGATAAATTAAAGTTGGTTTCATAACAAAGTTCAGTTAAATTCGAGAGGGTACAAAACTTTATGTTTGGGATTTAGGTAACAAACTTCAACAAGTCATAAAGATTGTGTAAATAGAATAAAGCTAAAGTCCTACATAATATTTGCTCACGTAACCTTTTACGTGAAAGAAATGAAATATACGAACTAAGTTTGAAGTGATCCTTTTGCTTATTTATAATATTTGATATGAAATGTTATGTAATAAGGTTAAAGTTTCTGTACCTACATAGTCAATGCTGAATGAAAAATAATATTAAAGAGTTATGAAAACTGGGCTTGAAAGGAAAAAGCTTTGGTTTTTTTTTACAGAAAAAAATAAATGACGACGTACCGTACGTGAAAACAGGCGAGCCATAGGTTTTATAGGGAAGGATGTTATCGATCGCGGAGAGCAGCCGAGTGGACAGAGCGTGGGCGTGGGCTGGTCCGTGGGCCTGCGGCCGGCCGCGGCCGTATTTAAGAACGCATTTAAGGGGCTTTACTTCGGACATTGACGGATTGCCGCCACTCTAGCTTAGGTCGCGCCGACCCGACCGTACCGCACTGTCCAATTGCCGTTATAAATTGATTCCTGCGATCCTATATAACATTTTTAAAAGTTGTTCCGCCTTTTTTCACTCAATTTAGTTTAAGATGGCTCGTTTTGGTGCTGACTCTCTTGTTTACCAACCAACTGAAATCAGGGTAACTATAGTTTTCTTTACAGATAGTGTAAGAAAACGATAGCTTAGTGATAAGTAGTTTAGAGGCGCTGCAACTACTTAAATATTTAACATATGCATTTAATATGATACTTACAGCGCGCGTCTTAACCAAAAGTGATCGTTGCGCGAGTTCGCAATTGTCGGTCTCTTTTACATATATATGACATAGGTACCTACTCGCGCGACCAATCAAGTCGCGTTGTACGTCATTAGTTCATACAAACGATCGAGTACTCGCGCGTTGATAGCTTTCGGTTAAGACGTTGGGTTATTCTGGTGTTGCGTCCTAACTTGTAAGATTTCGGTTCAACCTAACTCTTTGATGAGGCTGTACAGTTTATATCCTGCGAAACATAGTCGTCACGAATGTCGGAAGTATTTAAAGATATCGTTTCGATAGTAGGTACTTATAGTTAATTGAGGGAGAATGTGGGATTTAAATAGTCCGATAATTATGATAACTATGAGTGCGAATTAGATCTAGTGTTTATTTATAATATTATCAAGATATAGGTTGCCATTGATAATGATAATAGCACTTCTATTGCTGAGTATTGACACGAGCAAGTCAAATTCGTTGTTCATATAATATGAACAACGAATTTGCCTATCAGTAATATTTTTGGATATGTATCGTTCCCGCTGCCGATACCGCCAATTCCGGCGCTCAAGGTCTAAGAGAGGATCCTCCTGACCATAAGAAGCGTATCTAAGATTAGATACAGCTTTCTGCATCAAGACCTTGACCTAACTGCCTAAGGAAAATCACTTCAGGAACTAGACCACCACCTCTTAAAGCAGTATTATTGTAATCTTACTTGAGTGTGGGAAAGAGATGGAGCTAAACGTCCTGTATAGCTCCATCTCTTTCTCACACTGAAGTAACATTAAAATAATACTGCTTTAAGAGGTGGTGGTTGGCCCCCTGGTGATGTTTTAGGCTCTTTTCTATTAGAACTATCACCATTATGATTGCTGGGTCTATATCTCACATGTAAACAACTTTGTGTACTGTGACTGTCTTTATCTTTTTCGGATTTCACGAGCATATTAAATTTATCATCACAAAGAAAAAAATATAGCTAAGTATAATCTTGTGAAAAGTCAATGTCAAATCATTTATTTCAAATAGGCACGTTTGATGGTAAACATTTATAAAAAAAAAAAAAAATGAATTGATTCTAGTCGCTTCTTACAAAAGGTGTTTCGTATGGAGAATAATGGGCAAGAAACTACACCGTTCCTCTTTTAAAATTGTTTTACAATATTTTGTATACATTAATTATAACATTATAATATTATGTGAAGACGATGCACATAGAATCAAATTACTATACAACAATAGGTAAAAATATTTAACAATGAAGCAATGATACATAAGTTCATTATGTGATATATAGGATGACTGGTAATTAGTGACTGATACTTAAACACATGATTGTACTCATGATAACAAACAACTTTTACTATGGGACCAAACCTGAAATCGTGAAAAAAAAAATCAGCTGGTCCCTACATTTTGACGAAATTTTATGCGAGCATAAATGTAGGGAGCAGCTGATTTCTTTTTCACGATTTCAGGTTTGGTCCCATAGTAAAAGTTGTTTGTTATCATGAGTACAATCATGTGTTTAAGTATCGGTCACTAATTACCAGTCACACTATATATAGTGGAACTGTTTCATTTTAGTCACATATATACTTACGTTAAAATTTCATTCACTAACAGTTCGCGGGTTGAACTCGGTTTTAATTTAGTGTATTGCGTTGCAATTTCATTTGTATCGTCTATGAATGAACGCAACTTTGTAAAGGACTGCATTGTCCACCAGACTGTATATATATATACTATATAAGTGCAGTACATCAGCATTATATACGGTAATGCTTTATCATGTTTTGCGTAACGTGTCATCCTTTGAAAGTCGTCGCGTCAAAATAATAATTGTTTTCCATAATATGAACTCTGCATGCCGTCTGATGAAATTGTCTGGCGCTTTTAATTAATGGTGTTGTCTGTGTGTAATTATTTTGATGTTATTTCGCTACACATACGAAAGACATAATTATATCTGCTATATGTAGGTAGGTACCTACATATAGCAGATATTAAACAAAAGGATATCGACCTTCGTCTAGTCTAAAATTATTGCACTGAAGACTTGCTTGTTATGATGGACCTAATGTTATAAAATAATCTGCATTAAAATACTTTTTTAATTTTTTATTTATGCAGTTGAATTAAATGCTTTGTTTATATAGGAATCTCGTGCTACTAGCGAATGGTTGACACTGTATTCAGGTGTTGCTCTAGTGTTTACGTTCATTTGTAGTAGTTGCGTACGTAGTTCATGCCTTCAGGGAACAGGTTAACAAGCCATTGTCAATCTCTGAGAGCACAACTGTCTGAAATGCTCTGGAAGCTAATACGTAGGTACTGTAAAAGTTATGCCTGCATGGCTTGACAATGCAACCTTCCCGAATATATTATAACTAAATGGCATGTTTGATGAGATAAATACTACACTGGCCTTCAAAATGTAGTAGGGCAAAACTTGGGTAATCGGTGATAGTTTTGTTTTTTACTTGTAAAATTCGATTCATTGATCAGACTATTTTTTAAATTTACTGTGATATAGTAGACAAAATAAGTTTTGCTAACTTATATCTAAAAATGTGGCAAATACTATAATGATTGAAAAATGTACATTTATCAAGTCAGTAGTAACTTGGTAATAAAACACAATTATCTATCACCGAATAGCTGCATATCACGAATTAGCCAAGTTTTGCCCTACCACACTTATAAAATTGCAATTTCTCCTAAACTATAGAAGTCAGAGTTTTGAAATAAAAAACGTTTTATAGCAAATTTCATAAACTTTCTTTGAAATTGTAGTTATACATTAGTAACGTTTTTAACATAAAAAAAGATAAAAAAAAACTTAAAAATAGCCATTTTTAATTTACTGGCAAAAAACTCAAACAACATTTATAAGTAGATATGTTTTATGCCTTATTTACATTTTAATAACTGGTATTGCCTCCTCGGACTCTGATTACAGCTTCGAGCCGGTTTGGCATATTGAAGACGAGGTTTCAGAGGCGATGTTGGGGAATATTCTTAAAATATTCTTATTGGGGAATAAATCAGGCTTTAGGGCCCTGAGCGTGATAGGAGGTGGTCTGCGACTTCTGACTAGCCTCTCGAGCTCATCCCAGACGCGCTCGGTCGGGTTGAGATCAGGACTTGCCATTAAGTTGATACCAACCTCCTGAATGTACCTACTCTTGTACGACCCGAGCGGTGTGGCCGGGCGTTACCCTGCATCAGTACCGATCCATCACCCATATTTACCAAATATGGCCCTGCATACTCATTAATGATCTCTTGAGCATATTTTTCCCCAGTCAGGGTGCCATTTTCTATGGCCACTAGCTCTATACGACCTTCTGATGAGATGCCAGCCCATTCGTGTACAGAACCTCCACCGTTTTGGACCCTTCCTGTGAAGCAGGCTTGAATGTATCGCTCACCAGGTCGCCTGTACACACTTCTCCAACCATCGGAAGTGAATAGCGAGAATCGAGACTCGTCAGTGAACAAAACTCTTGTCCGTTCTTCTTCACTCATCGTACTCTTCTCTCTTCGTATGTGTTCACGGGAGTAGCGCAGTCTTGCTACTTGATGCCCTCTCTCGAGTTTGGGGCCACTTGCTGGTCTTTGGGGCTTCAGCTTTGCTTCAGCAAGTCTTCGTTTCACAGTGCTGTCACTAATGTAGTCTCTTTGGGTCTGAAGAAGCTGTTGCTGGACTTCAACTGCATTGAGGTGGCGATTTCTCAACACAGTGGAGACAATATAGCGGTCTTTTCGGGTACTTGTGCACCTGGGTCTGCCATTACAAGGTCTCCTCAGATAGTTTCCAGTTTCTACGTACCTTCGCTGCACCTGTCGGACCGACCGGACGATTCTTGCAGTACGACGCATACTGATGCCTAGTTCCAGAAAAGCCATGATTCTTGCGCATTCTTCACGTGCAAGAGCCATGATAAGTAAAGTTAACATGTAGTACACACCATAGCTATTGAATCAAAATGTGAAAACAAAACCGGAGACAAACAAGTCAAAGGTAAAACAACAATTTGAAAAGGAGTGTTTTTGTTTACAAAGTTTTATTAGGCATTGCTTATAAGAAGGTCATCGACTATAACGTTTTTATATACAAAATATATTTTTTTTTTGTAATCCTTTTTATTTCAATATATCTTGTGTACCTACTTTAAAAGTTACTGCAATTTTAAAAGTGTGGTAGTAAGTTTTGAAGGCCAGTGTTTTTCATATTTAGAGGGATAGAAGAGAATAGAGGATCAGCTTGAAGAGCTGATAGTGCGTGGCATGAGATAAAATTAATAGATGAAATTTTAGAAATAATTATTATATTACTGATAAATACGCATTTCATTGAAGATTCCGTTAAATACAGGATGTATCAAGACCGAACGAAGCCGCCATCTGTCGTCATCATTCTGTACTTCAAACGAAGTAGTGCTTGAATAATAAAATTGCTGGGAACCGAGTTTTATTTTTGGTGTGAAAATTCGCTGTTTACGGTAGTGCGCAATGTAGCGCACGCAAAACATTGTGCTTATGGGTGTATGCAACGGACGGTGCAGGGAAAGTTACGACATATTTTTTTTTTTTTTTTGGATGGGAAATCATCAAATGACTTCTCCCGCTCTGGGCGGAGCGGGAGGGCGTGTCAGACTTTTACTGACTAAAACCCACCCGTGTTCCTTCTGTTGCCTGTGCCGGGGCCACGGTAACTCTTTCGAACATCCCGCAACCCCGGCTGGAAAGTTACATGTTTTTTTTTTTTTTTAAAGTTACGACATAACATTTAAAACAGTTGGAACTTTGACCTTAAATATCAAGAAGATCAAGTGTCTCACGTATCGGGCTCTCGGCTTCGTTATGGATGTTTTTGCACCCGTTATAGGGAATTTTAAATTGAAATAAAGCAAGATGTGTATTAGATATCATTAAATTGTTTATTTAATTTAATAGGGTACTTAGTGACATTATGTGTACTAACAAAATATGGACATTTATAGTCTGAATTAAATGAATTTTATTTTAATAATGTATGGAACTTAGATCGATAAATGTTTTGTTTTAGAAAAAGAATTAGAGTTCCGCTCATAAAAATTAAAACCGATGAAATTGTGAACAAAATCCGATTCAAATAGGGAAGTTGTTTTCCGACATCCACGCGAACGAAGTCGCGGGCACAGCTAGTTACTATCTAATAACATTACGTTTTTGTAACATAACGTAAGTAGGTACAACACAAATGGGATGAACAATTTTTCTAGTTTTTTTTAGTTTTTAGAAAAATTCAGTGCTCAACAGTCTGTACGCATAATTATTTATTGTGGTCTAGAATTTGCGATGCTATCAAAAAGTATCCTTCTGCAATACTTACCGCGGATTTTACAGAACAATTTTTCCTCTCTGCTCAACTGGGACTCACAAAGCAGAACATAGCTCGTTCAATACACGTTGAGAGTCGATCGGGGATCACATTGTAGCCTATGATGTTACGGGGGAAGGCTGGGGATTTGTAACCTGTCACCTTAGGGTTATATGCTTAACCTTATTGATATATAGTGAAGTGTGTTGTTAATGTTATTTGGATGTTGTTTATCATGTTGCAGCAAGAATGTCACTGTCCATTTCTGCCCCCGATAATAAGAAAGACGTATCTAACAAAAAATAAATACGGTGAAAAAAATATTTTTAGTTAAAAAACGGGAAAACCCATGCTGTGAAATAGTTATTGCATTTATCAAAATTCTTTGAATGTACTATTTTTTGGCCTATAACTCCTCTTAATTTAGTATTATAATATTTTAGTAATTATAATATTTTTTTTCAACAAGAAGTGTTTCTTTTTAGCAAAAAAAAAAATCCGGAAAATTACCTAGAACTAAGTAGGAAAGTCGTAAAACACCATATGCGCCCTTTCAATTTAGCAAAAATATAGCACTACCAATTCACCAATTACAGCAGTTATTTTCATAATATTAAGTTTAAGAATAAAAGGCGCATTTTATTATTTACGATTTTCTTCCTTAGTACCTTAGCTGTTGCGGCTATTCAATTAATAATGTAATGCAATTAAAAATTTAAAATCGCATCTACCACATACGTCTATTGAAAGGAGTGGTGTACAAAATTGAAAAGACGCAAGTGGCAAATAGATCATTTTCTCCTAGTATTAACCCAAATTTTCAAATGAATTGAAAGGCGCAATAACCAGTTACGTCCTTTCACTGTCACACGCGGAACTTAGTGAATAGATGCGCCTTTTTACTTCTCGATCAGAGTAGATATTCATTGAAAGATTAGACTCTTCTACGTAAATACATTTTTTCATTTAACTTCCATTAAAATGTGTCCTTTCATCTTAATTAAAGTTTAATTGATAATGGAGTTGAGCCCTTCTTTACTGTGGTAAATCCAAAACTAAATGAGATTACAAAAAATAAAAAATGTCAGCAGATTCATTTTTTTTCCCTCATTTCGGCAATATGTGTAACTCAATTTTGGAAACAAATGTTAGATACGTCTTTTTTCCTATCGGGGGCAGATTTTTGGTTGGAAGTTATTTTTTATCATTCTGGAGTCTGGAATTTTTAAGAGATTTTAATCGTTTAAAATTTCACTCTAAAAGCTTGGGATATGGTTCATTTATGGTTGTGCTTGCATCAGCTCTAGGTTTGAGTCATATAATGAGCATTTACTGTTTAGCATACCCCTAATAGGCCGACACAATAAAAGAGCATATGGCACACATGTATGCGACGCATCTTTCATCCTCTATGGCGTGACCACAAAGGCAAGCTCCATATCATCCGGCTACGAATAAAAATATATCGAAGCAAAACAGATTTATGTAATTTCTTCCTTTCATTACTTCCTCAACTTCCGCCAGGTTGTCAGACACTGGCAGTTAATAATTCATCAGGGCGAGCCTGTGACCCGCGTATGTGCGGACAAATTAATAAATTATCGCTACAAGGGACTCGGATGCAATTTCTCGTACGTACGAAGTCGCCGAAGATCCCAAGAGGATATAATATAAGTACGTATGATTTATTCTCTTGCATATGAGTAATACTCGCCTCGGAAGGCTCGTACAAAATGAGGCTTAAATAAGACAGACATTTTGTTAGCGAAGCGAGAGCAATATCAAATAATTTGCTAATAAAGTTAATTTTAAATATGTAAATAATAATTGCCACAAATATTTGTAAAGTGGCCAGCTGGTGTTATAACATATTATGAGGGTCTAAATTGAGTTAGGTAAAATACTAATTGATTTAAAATTATAATTAGACACTTCATTAATTTTATAATGATAGTTGAAGATAATTGAAAAGGAGCTCGTGGCTAAGTAATAACAGCCGCACGGGTCGATCCATCGGGTTAAGCTACGCTTGCCGGGGTTGGTTCGTTAATGGGTGACCATCTTTACATACCGAGACTCCTCCGTGCCTCGGAAAGCACGTTAAGCCGTTGGTCCCGGCTGTCATTCGTGGATCTTTGACAGTCGTTACAGGTCGTCAGAAGCCCGAAGGTCTGACAGCCAGTCTTACCAAGGGGTATCGTATTACCCAGTTACTGGGTTGTGGAGGTCAGATAGGCAGTCGCTCCATGTAAAATACTGGTATTTAGCTGCATCCGGTTAGACTGGAAGCCGACCCCAATATAGTTGGGAAAAGGCTAGGCAGATGATGAGTTGAAGATAATTGAAAAAGGGGCGCTATGCAAATTACCTACTTATAATCCTATTTGAGAATTTAGTGAAAATTATTAAACAAGAATGCATTTCAGTGAAATAATAGAATGAGATACAAATTCTGAATATAATAGAATATTATTTATTGCGGCTGCAGGTGGTCAAAATTAAAAAAAAAGTATCACTACAACATACGTCTGTTATCCATAGTTAAACTAGCACAATTATAACCAAACAATATAGCACATTTTACATCTAGAAATAGGAGCTCAGCAACACAGCACATAGTTAACATAGCTCAGAAGTGTGTGGTATCAAACGAAAACGCGATGTCGCGTGTTCGGTCGCACCGTGTATCAACCTGGTTCAGAGCCATGTTCCATTTATCATTAGTTTTAAACTGCTCATACTTATGTGTTCAAAGTCATGTACCTATTACGTAAGTGTTGAAAAAGGTTTTGCTTGTGGTTAGCTAAGTAAGCCTTTTTTCGTTTGGTCATTTAAGTCACCTTAGTAGGACTGATGAACTGTGAGCTGTCTGTTACACTGGGTGTACCTTTGAGGAATATTTAAAGCGTAATGTTATGATCCTTAGTTGATTTCTGTGCTCTATTTAAGCTAATTCACCCAAACTAGAATGAATTTTCGCCTTAGCTTACATCTCTACAATGTAGATTATTAGCTAAGGCCAAAATTTAGATTCTAGATTTCTGATGAGACAGAAAGAGCACGTCCGGTGCTCTGTTATTAACAGGTTCCGGCGCGGTAAACGAGACACAATAGAAGTTTTGTTGCTATGACTGCTATAGCCGTATCCTTGAAAGTGTTAAAAAGTCAAAAAGTTAAAGTAATTTATTTGTCAGAAACATCACGGTACATAGGATGTTCAAACATTACGAAGAAGTTTACATGTTTCACCATTAACTGGTAAACAAATACTTATTCGGTCCAAGATTTCAAATTATGTACCTACTCAATATATAATTAGATGGGTGAAAATTTATTGGAATACATTAGATATAAATATAGTCAGTATCAGTTAAAAATAATTCTTATTCCATTACAATATTGGTAGTTACAAAAATTTTTTTTTTGCTGTTTTATGCATTTATTAAACCATGTCTTTGATCAATTGTTACAATATTATTATAAAGAATAATATTGACATGAAAATAAAAACTAACAATCTTAAAATAATAAGAATTAAAAATTAGTTACAAAGATTAAATAGATTTTTAATACATTTAAACAATGTCACTAATTATGTTCCTAAGCAAAAAACCGAGCACAAAAATGGCCTTGAACTTCAGTTAGTACTTACGTACGTTGTAAACAAAGGCATCAATATACGTAGTATTAAGCACTGCTTTGATTACGCCACGGTTAATATCCCGCTTGTAATGAGCTCGTCTTTGTGTAATTAGCTGCTATGGACGCCACTAGGAGATCCTTTGTGAGGTGCGATCTACCTATATGAGTGGCTATTTGGATAACGTGGCGTATTTTTCGCCTTGTCTTACGCTATTATTGCATCGCCTAGGAACAAGAAGACACGCAAACCCTAATTTTTATTAAAAATGTTACGTATCTGTGAAAAAAAATGTTTATTACATGTAACACAATCTTTTTTTTTTACATTTTGATATCAATAGTGCTATAAATAGGATTCATACAATCAATCTGCCTAGCCTTTGCCCAACTATGTTGGGGTCGGGATCCAGTCTAACAGGATGCAGCTGAATACCAGTATTTTACATGTAGCGACTGCCTATCTGACCTCCACAACCCAGTAACTGGGTAATACGATACCCCTTGGTAAGACTGGCTGTCAGACCTTCGGGCTTCTGACGACCCGTAACGACTGTCAAAGATCACGAATGACACTCGGGACCAACGGCTTAACGTGCTTTCCGAGGCACGGAGGGGTCTCGGTATGTAAAGATGGTCACCCATCCACGGACCAACCCCGGCAAGCGTAGCTTAACCTGATGGATCAATCTGTGCGGCTGTTCTTACTTAGCCACGAGCTCCAAATAGGATTCATACGCACGACCTTAATCTTTGTTTTGATTATATTTGATTATTACCGTGATAATCATAAGTATCGGGGCATAAGTAGTGTTAAATCAATTTAGCACTACTTAAGCCCCGATAAACATTTCTGGAATACTTGCTAGATATACCTACAGTGCAGCGGTGAGGTGTGAATTTTTGTAAGAGAGAAGCCGAAGCGAAGCCGGTTTTATCTTACTTACTTATCAATAGAGTAAAAATTAATTTGTTAACTTAAAAATACAAGTCTTTTCTGTACTAGCAATATCTATCGTCAAATAGCAGAACTAAAAAGACACTATCACTACACAAACAAAACTTTCAGTGTTTTAGAGAAATAAACTCAAAATTAGGTACTATCATCCTAAAATTATTATAGGAATGTAAAGAATGGAATACAATACACAACTGTATGAAAAAACAGATGAAGACTAAATAAAATGTGCAATATTCCTCCATTTCGGTCTCGTTGACGCGTTTTTCTATATCTGTCTCTATCGTAACCCGTTGTACAGTGTCTTGTTCTCGTCCATTATCAAGCGGTGCCACGTGACCTAAAGTGACGTCATGATGGGATCGCTATAAATTGTATTAGTGATTTATGGCAACTTGCAGCAAAATAAAACAAATCTCGATTTAATTAAATCTCGATTTTGCTCTAAACTCGACTTAACTTAAATCTTATAAGCATGTCTAGCACAGTCACATTTCACATTCGATTAAAGTAAACTGAGATTAAGTCAATAATTCATTCACCGTCCATTCTTCGCGTTCAGTTTTCAAATAAAAAGTGATGACAACTCAGTTCTGTGTACAGAGAAAAAATAATTTGATTTGTCAATTATGTCATGTCAAAATGTCTCTAAAATCGAGATTTAACCACTCTAAACCGACTTACATGCCGGTTTCACTTTGACGTTTATTTAAATCAAAATTTAAATTAAGTTTAAGCGTAAGTCGAGTTTAAATCGAGATTTACAGATATACAGCCCGATTCAAACTTTATGGCGGCTCGGAACATGAGGCGAGTCGCTGCGCAGTAACAAATTCATGTGTCAGCGGGGGCGAGGGGTGCGGTACTGCGCAGCGAGTAGCGCACTTCAGAGCCGACATAAAGATTGACGTGAAGCAAAATTAAATCTGCCCCCCTCCTACGGATAAATGTTTAAAAATGTTTTTTTTTCTGTTGACCTAACCTCGTAAATTAGTATCATGCAGGCGTCTGATGGTTGTTGTTTGTCCGGTGTTTTATTATATTCGGCTTTTAAGCCGAAAAAAAAAATCAGGTAATCCCTTATCACTGACAGTTGGATTAGTCAATAAAAATGTTATAGTGTACAGTTCAAACATGTCAAAGTGGAATTTTAAATCAAAATGTTATACTGGTGGAAAAATGTCAACTAACTTTCGGAGGGCACTGTATAAACCACATTATTTTGCGTAAAGATAAAATGCAGGAACCAGTGTATGGACTATATTACTGAAATTGCACGAACTACTTTTAGGTTAGCATTTTACTACGAATAATTTATACTTAGGTAGGTATACGTCGGTACCTACAAAGGACAAAACGCAATTGCAATATAAATTTCCCTAAATGTCAAGAATTTGCAGCAATTACTTGCACACCATCACCCCACGTGTGATATGGTGCTACTTAATTAGTGTTATAACGTTGCTTATAAACCGACTGTATATACGATATGAGGTAGGGGTGAGCGAGCAATTATTCACAGGAAATGATCTCAATACAACATCTGCGATCAATGTATGTCGGATAAAGGCACTGACTTACCTATGTACATACATATGTGCCATGTACATTTGCTGAGGATTACTGCATTATGTATATAAGCAGATTATGTAAATAAGGGAAAATCTCTTCAAACATGACTTCACATTTACATGGCTACTTTAATTTATATATGTACAAATGATTACTTCAGATGTGTTGATGATTTTGTACGTCATTGAAATTAACATAGCTACCAGCTGTTATTGGGGATGACAAAATAATGATTAATTATAGTAGCTGCTTCGCCATTATAATACTTATTTTGTTACAATGATCTGTGATACGATAAGGTATGTAATTAAAATAATTAAACTTAAGGACAGTAAAGGTTACATGCAAAAGGCGACCTTATGTCGTACAGGCTGTTAGAAAAATACATATGGTTGCATTCGATCATTTCGAAAATTAATTTTTAAAACAAATGAAGTGCCACTTGTAACACTGTACTGTAAAACTGTAAAAATGAAGCCACTGTAACGGCTAGGGCTTCGCAGGTAGGCTGCGGAGGCCGTTAACAAGTTAGGTTGTTGTAGTTAAATAAAATCAAAACTGTAGGTTAATACATATATTAAAATATCTAAAAGTAACACGGCTAGGTCGTGGGTAGTCACTGAACTGTTTGAGCACTCGCACACTAGGATAGGTTGGAATGGTACCGTCCTTGGTTGTAGCTGGCAGATGTAGGGGCCTGTAGGACAGGCTCAGTGAGAGGCCCTCGTCAGACGGCTCAGCGGCGCTGCGTTGATAGTGGGCTGTAAGTCCCACACGACGTCTTGCAGCGTCAACGCGTGCAGCGCGCAGTCTCGTCGGGGGTAGCTTGTCTGACTATGAAATCCTGCCCTCAGCCTGGACGCGGAACCCCTAGATTGGGGCACAAAGAATCCTGAGGGTCAGGGATTTACTCCTGTCAGCGAGGCGGTCAGCGATCAAAAAAAAAAATTATGTTTTTGTTACGGAAAAAACAACAATGAAAAAGTATATTGTAAAAACAATGAAATAAGTAAATCGATTTTTTTTTGCTGTCGTCTACTCTTAATTACTTTAATTCTACATTGTTTTCAGTAGGTACAGTAAAAACAATAGAAGGATGATAATTAAGTAATAATGTTCGCAATTTTAGTCTTATTACTAGAATGAAAAATGCGGTCAGTTTTTACGACAGTCGCGGTCGTAGAAGGGTAGCTTTTACTAGCTCGGCACACAGTGTGATAAATGTGTCAAAACCGGATATCACTTTTTGATTCTATTAATCGAAAGTATGAACTATTTTGAATGCGAGAGTAGAACTCCCGGATCTTAAATATACTTTAAAACAGAGTTCTAATTTTTGTTAGATTTTTTTTAGATTTTCAGCAAAACGCAAAAATAAACGATGTGATGCAAATAATTGAACATTTGTTTTTGAAGTTTATTGATACTATATTAAGTATTTTATAGGCGAAACAGAAAAAATTGCTTAAATAGAAAAATAAATATGCCTGATTTTATCTTTATTCCTTTTTATTTATTCATCAGGCATCTTTTGTAAGTAGCACCTAATATTTATTTTAAAATATTCCTCAGAACTGTACTATTAATAATAATAAAAAAATCAGATGCAAATCTATCAGGATATCGAAGATATGACGATTCTGTGGTTTACAAAATTTTATCTGATAATAGGGTAATCACTCTCAGAACACAAAAAATGCAATTAATAATTTCTGTTGAGACAATTAATTTGCTATTATTACGCGGATTCCGGCGCCCAGGTGCAATACTTATCTATCTATATTTATACTATTTACAAAGAGATACAAGGATATGGATAAAGTTTGGCCCAGCAGTGCTGGCCAAACAATCACAGACAAAGAGATAATTATATTAAAAAAAAAACTGATAATATTAGAAATCCCACCACAGCTTTCGTTATTTGGCAAAACATTGCAGGATATATTTCAATTTAAAAGGTTATTATTTTGATTCAAGTAGACTTGATATAATTTCACGAGTGTTTTTAGAATATAAAACATTAAAACTGTATTTAAAACATATTGAATTATAACTAGACTCAAATGAACATGTTATTTAATAATTGATTAATTTATCAATTTCATTTTGAAATCAATAGATTAGTCCAGTCTTAAAAGTATATGGCAGCACTTTCTTTATCTTTCATAATCACTGTCACTGCCCGTCATTATCATGTAATTGTCATATGTCATAGAAGCTTTGCACAGACCTATGACTAACATAGAGGGAGGCATTAAAAGTATACAATGCAACGCAATTTTTTATTTTTCTTTTTTCTATAGTAGGTATAAAAAAAAGAAACATCTTGTGTGTTAGAAAGAGCTGTATTACATAATATAATTATGCCATTAGTTATTTTTGTAAAACCAGTGTAAGCAGTTGTTGGTGCACCAATAAAAATAAAAAAATTACCCTGGTGACCCAACGGTCAGTCATATTTTTGGAATCGTCTTCTCGAGCCCTTTGTTTTGACGTACTGAAAACTTTTTCACGACTTTACTTATTGGGTTATAAAGTCCGCCATGTTGATTTTTGTAAAACGTCACCTTTCACTTATTTGATTAGGAATTTCCTTCAAAATCCGTCGGATTGCGATTGAAAGTGAACTGCGTTACGCTGGGCGCTCACCACAAACTTAACGACATGTAGATCATTAAAATGCATCCAGACGTCTGAACGCTGCGAGAGAATAAATAATCCTACATACATAGGGCATAACTATGTACCATACAAATACATACATACGCCAACCCTTCTTGTCAGTCGGGTCTGTCTTTGACGATTTTTATTTTATTTTTAACTCTGTGGTACTGCGTGTGACAGCATCATAAATGTTTTGTTATGATTTCTTGTGATTTGTTCAAAACTATCATTGGCAGTGTTTCTGGTTATCATTTTTGCATTTCTGAGTGACTACGCCTATAACTCACATCTCGGACCACTCTGATTTTGCCTGGTTTTCAACGGTGATCCAACGTTCTGTATAATTACTTTTGGGAAAATAAATATTTTATTTATTTATAACGTTCTATAAACTGGGGCATAGCAAATTAATCACTTGGGATACAGTCGTATGATTTGAGTGAAATTCATTATGTTGGAAGATAGTGGATTACTCCACGATCGACAGGTTTGAATTTATTTTTTGAAGTTGAAAGGTTTGGGGTGGGTATCCCTTCACAAAGTTTTACGACGAACAAAAATATACAGGGCTATGAAACACTATTATACCTTCATAATACATTTTGTGTTATTTGTGTTCCTTTTAGGACCAAACTTGTATGGGACCGTTATCCATCTCCTTTGTGAGTTTGTGAATTCATTTCTTATTTATATGGTTTTATATTACTATACAATAAACAAACAAACATACACGTGAAACAAAATAAAATTGACAAAGTATACCTACAAACAGCCACTACGAGCAATTTTGGAATTTCACAATATTATTTTATGCCAAGTAAACTTTTTATCCCATTAAATTATCTATGGATACCACTATACCTACTGTTTATACTTAATGAGTAGGTATTACCTGCTTCAATTTAAGAATTTAAATTAAGTATTAAAATGTTTTTGTTTTCAGATTTTTGATTAGTGAAAACCCTAACAAAAAATATCCAAACTTGAAAAACCCGATATCCTTCGTGTTAAGCATCTGAAGTTTTACAGGCAGGTTAACATAACACTAAACAATAATGTGTGTGAAAATATAATGCTACTACCCTATAAAACCTAAGCAAAAAAAAAAATCAAAATTACAGAAAAAAATACGTAACTTGCTTTAAATGACATCTAAAAAATATTTTTTTATTTCTAAAAATAGCGGATATTTGGCTTTAACGCATGCTATAATTAAATCATTATATTGTTGTATACATAATAAGTTATAACAATTCTTTTGCTTTCTATGGATAACCAGAAGAAAATATTAAAAAAAAATTATAGCTCTGGTTTTAGTGTTGCCCAAATGCAAGAACAAGACGAGACTTAGCCAGTCTTGGTCTTGGTCTTGCGCCAATACACCTGGTCTTGGTCTTGGTCTTGGTCTTGCGCTCCCAGTCTTGGTCTTGGTCTTGGTCTTGCAGCAAGAGTCTTGCAAGTCTTGCAATTACCTATTAGTCTATTACTATTTATTAAAGTTTACTTTAAATCTTAGAAAAACGTATTAGAATTGGAACATTGTGAGCTTGAATTAACATAGCCATAGTAAAGATCAAGCAGATTAATAAATAACTGAAGATTTGATAAGAAATTCGAAAAATCAACTGACCTATATGTCGTTTTCCATGGAAGTAACTGTTTCTTAATAAACATTTATGATTTATAAGCTTACATTTGCTAAAACATGTAAAAAAACAAATTAATTACAATAACTTGACTGTATTTTAAAGAACAATACTTATCTGTCTAGAAAGAGATTGAACCCTCAACTTATAAGAAATTTAATAAAAGAGTTTTACGATTTATCATTTATTTGAATAAAAAATAAAATACAACACAAATCAACAGCTTTATCATTAGGTTATGATACTTTATATCAATTTTTTTGACCAAGAATTAATACAAAGTAACCATCTGGCTGACTCATCACTTAACCTATTTCTATGTTTTCTAATTACTAATGATGCTTTAGAAAATAACCTCTCAGCAGGTACTGAAGTTGCAGGTATTGAGAGAAAATCACGGGCCATTTTCGATAAAATCGGATACTCTGTCTCATGCGTCCTCCACCAATCTAAAATGTCTTCCGAGCTGGCAGTTCTTGGTTTTCTCAGGTACTCCTCCAACTCGTCTATCACTAAGCCTTGAAGACAAGATCCAGATGACGTCGAGGGACATTCATAGAGTTTATCAAAGTCTATTACGTCTTCATCTTCATCACATACTTTATTTTCTTTTTCTGGTAATTCCAGAGATTTGTTCAGTGAGTGTAGACTTTTATATTCTTCATAAAGTTCATTGAACTTGCGCAGACTTTCTGTTTTAAGTTGCTTCCCCCACATTGTCAGGTCAAAAGTCTGAGCCTTATGCCTTGGGTCTAAAATTAAAGAAGTACAATAAATCCAGTTGCTCTTCTTGTAATGTTTAAGCATTTTGTCTCGAGCTGCTTGGAAAGCTAGAATGAGCCTTTCATCCACTTCAGATCGATTAGGTTTCTCATCTAACTGTTTTACCATGGATTCAATTTTATCTAGCAAGAGATTGAATGATACAATGACTAGCGGTAATGTAACATATTTGTCTCCACCAAGTTTTGTACTTAAAAGTTTAAAGTTTATTAGAAATTTATGTAATTTTTCGAGTACCTGCCATTCATTAGCTGTGATTTGAAAATCATTTAATTCGGTGACAGAACTGCACAATATGTCAATGCCCGCTCTCACTTTTAAACCAAATCCAATCATATCATGTGTGGAATTCCATCTCGTTGGACAGTCAAGAATGGCATTTAGATTTGATGGCACGCCAGCTGCTTCACAAGCAGACTGAAACTTCTTCTTCACTATCTCACTTCTTTTTATTTTACTGGAAATACTGCGTAACTTTGTTACAGATGTACGCGAGTCAGCAATATTTGGTGCAGATTCTTCATCTTCCTCATCCTCAGTTTCGTCTGCATAGTCTTCGTACTGCTGATCTTGCGCGTTAGTGTCAGACTCACAGTGTAATGCTAAGGTCTTTAATAAATCTTGTACACCAAGGTTTAAAATGTGAGCAAAGCACCGGAAATGTTGATTGTCTGAATCAAAGTGTGGCGGCAGCTGTTTGCCCAGTTCATACATAAATTTGGTATTTGCAGTTGCGTTGTCGACCGTGATACCTTGTATTTTATCAATTATGCCATATTCCAATAAACATTCATGGAAAATCGTTGCAATATCTTCCCCAGTATGTCGACCGCGTGATGGTATAAAATCAAGAACTACAGATTGATACTTCCATTCGTTGTCTATATAATGAATAGTAACCCCGTAGTAACTCCTACCAGCAATTGACGTCCACCCATCAATGGTAAAAGACATTTTAGATGATAATTGTTGAAGTCGTTCCTTGAGATTCAATTGGAGCTCTTCAAATCGCTCTTTGACTTTCCTTCTAAGTGTAGACCTTTTAGGAAACACCATATTAGGGCAAATACGTCGAAAATATACTTGTGTAGCTTCGTCATCGAAAAATGAGAAGGGAAGATATTTTTTCACCACCCAATCAACTGTAGCTGTCGTGATGTTGTCACTGCTGTTTTCCGACTGAAACAAAACAATAAATCTTGTGTTATTATTTAAAACATACTAGGTTTGAGCGTATAAGAGGAGGAGGTTTGTTGTTGTTAAATCGAGAAAATCGTTAAATTGATATTTGTTATATTAAGGTTGCACTGTACTGTAATTTACCAAAATAAAGTACTTAGTTGTTACTGGCCGATTAAATGAAAATATGGGTGTTTATAAAAAATATTTAAGACGATAATTACATACTTAATATGTCGCACCCCTAGATGAAAACACCACTAACTCAAAAATACTTACGTAAGTTAATGGCGTTTTTGAAAGTATCGCATGAATAGCTACGCGGAGTTAAAATTCTTTTAACTGTTAAAAAAATATTCTTACCTGTCCACTTCTTCCAGCGGTTACTAAAAAGCTTGTGATATCTCCACTTAATTTTGGTTTAACAGGAAGAAATATTTCTGATTCCTTTTTGTGGAAAGATATTAGATGTTTCCTTAAGCCTGAAGTGTTTCTGTTTTTCATTTTTATTTCAATCTTTTTATGTTGGCACAATTTACAGAAGGCAGTTTGGGATGCATGAATTATTTCGAAAAACTCCTCAGATTTGCTTTTGGGTCTTTTAGATCTGTGACTCAAACTCTCGTTACTCGGACTAGAATAATTTGAATCTTCGTCACTCATATTAAATTGTACACGTGATACGTTTTTAGAAAACAACGAGAATTAGTAAAAACAATTATTAAGTTAGACTCGAAGCACAGCTCAATTGGAAATGACTGGAATTAAAATAATTCCTTTATTTATAGTACGTTTCCTTGCTTTCTACCGCGCCGCCTCGCCACGTGCCGGCTCTATGAAAAGGATGCCGCCGCAAATCAAACAATGCCGCGTGCGGCGTACAAACACACACTAAATATTACCTACTTGTACAGACGCGACGCGTGAATAAAATAGAATTAGTGCCAATCACTATTCTTTACATATAAGTGAATGTTTTGGCGTACATCTATACTAATATTATAAAGCTGAAGAGTTCGTTTGTATGTTTGATGACAGAAGTTTTAAAATAAATAAATAAGTCCTGAACGTCACTATTCCTCCAAAGTTACTATTCCTCGTGGACGAAGTCGCGGGCACAGCTAGTAAATACTTACTCTCATCATCTCTCTCAGAGATATTCGGGCTGGTAAGTAATACAAAACTCTTATCGCAGGCTTTTTATTTTATTAGTAGGTAAGTACCTACGCTTTTTATATTATTTTATTAGTTTTGTAGAATTTTTTTACACGTTTCAAGTATATTTAAAAGTGGCTACAATATTTATTAAACGGGTGATATTTGAACACTTTTTTGCTATTTTTTCTTGTAAAAACTTAAGAAATATAATGACTAAATGTACAATAATAGTACCTAAGTAATTAGTTTAAAACCATATAAGTAATCAATATTATAATATATACTTACTAGAATGAATTAATATGACATCTACTACCTATCCTTACCATTTTATCCTAATCATAATACTACTTGCGTGATCAGTATAATGTATTCATTTTCATTCTAAGCACTCTGAAACTTATTTATTCTTTGGAACACCTGTAGGTACTCTTAAAAAAATTCGAAATTATTTTGCATGAGTATACCTACGCCCTATGGCGGCAATCAAATAGTGTCACAAATGTTATGATTTCGGCGTGGCGGCAACGATTGTTTTAGATTTCAAAAGAAGCCGCCGGCGCGTGTATCATAACCATGTACTTCCGAAAAGCGGCAAATTTCTTTGAGAAGTAAGTACAAAACCTTTGATGCCGCATTATCAAAGTGCCGATGGTTAAAACATAACTATGCATGCACTCAGTTTGATTTTAATAGATATTTTTTTATTCGCTATGTTTATGGTATTAGTCGTAATGCGCATAGGTCCAGTTTTTCATATTCTTTGATACAGTTTTTTGCGTCTCATAGAATTCCTAAGCGTACCTACCTATACACCGAACTGTTACACCTAACTACTCAGTGAAATAGCGCTAAGTCCTAGCTGCAAGACGCAAGAGTCTTGCAGGCTATGTCTTGTTCTTGCTCAAGTCTTGCACGGTCAGTCTTGGTCTTGGTCTTGCTAAAAATACGCGGTCTTGTTCTTGGTCTTGGTCTTGCAAAAACGCAAGAACAAGACCAAGACTGCAAGACCAAGACTGAATTTGGGCAACACTATCTGGTTTTAAGCTGAATTGGTTTCTGGGAATTCTACTCTAGCATTCAAAACAGTGTATACTATCGATTAGAAGAATAAAAAAGCTATGTCCGTTTTTTGAGGCATTTATACTGTGCGGCGTAACCACGGAATAGTGCATGCTCTATCAAAAACAAACGCATACCTAACACTACAATAAAAACACAACAGCAACAGCCCAACTTCACAAAAATAAAGTTAACTGGGTAACAAATAAAATAATACTTTTATGCTCGAGTGCCTTACCCGCGGTTTGTTATCAGACGTCTGGAGCGGCGCATAACGACGAACCAAAGACAATGTTCCCCTTTGTATTCCACTCCACATATACTCGAAATAACAAGGGCTCTATTTTCAATTCCTCCAACATGCTCCTCCGCTTCCGCGGTTAGGGCGAGTCCTTGAAATGCATAAAGACTTTTTGCATACGCGAGCAATTTCTCTTTTTCTGTTTTCCTCACGTAAGTACATTTAAGCGGAATGAATTCCAGATTGAATATTGAGATTTCATTTGAAATTTAAACACGTAGAGAACGGTTTGTGAATGTGCATCTGACGCAAATCCGGGATCTGGTATCAATTTCCGGATATCATACTGAATAGGTACGTACTTTAAAATCGGAATTCAGATAAGCTTGATTACACCTACAGCTTGTTTTGATCAAAAGGAATATGTTCTAACTATTTTCCAACAAAAATGCTCGATGTTAAAATATTGGTTACGTTGAAACAAACAAAGTTCTGTTCGTAAGATGTAAGTAATTTAATTGCTTAGGTTATCAATTCAATCGTTTAGGTATAGGTCAAGTAAATGATATGCATTTTTTATATCGGTAAACATAATATGGGCCCAAATCTGAAATCGCGAAAAAAAAATCTGCTGTTCCCTACATTTATGGTCGCATGACTCGCCATAATGTAGGGAACATCTGATATTTTTTTTTTTTCAATTTCACGTTTGGTCCCATAGTAAAAGTTGTTCATATAATGATGAGTGCAATGACCCCTTAAGAGGTTGTGCGTTATTTATGTTACACCTTGTATATTATTCATTGCAAAGTCACAGACCAACTTAGTCATTCTAATATAAACACCAGCAATCAGTGTCAGATATGAGCGTTTTATGTAAAGGTAATGGATAAGCGTTTAGTTGAATCTTTTGACAAATTGCAGCCTCGTCGGAGGCGTCATAAAACAAAGCACGGAATCGCGGCGCTTACAACAATCGTCAAGTTAACGAGCGAGGTGTATACTCGCGCCACAGAATACAGAATACACCAGAAGGCCTACCATACCATCATTGTAGTGTTTATGCTTATGATTTGTCTCGAGCGCACACGTCACAAGGTGCGGGCTGAGTGGGGCATTCTATGCCCAACCGCTGGACCGCAAGCACGTGGTGGTGCGTAAGCGAGCCAAATACCATCTTAATATTGTGTAGCTATACTACGAGATAGCTACTGCATTTGGCGACGAGGGTAAAACAAAAGACTGGAAGTAAAGTGATCTATTTTATAAAAAAAAGAGTGAGGTAAATGTGACTGGCGAGATAAAATATAACAGAAAACAAAACTTAACTAAGTATATTGGAATGATACTATTATGTCGCAATACATTTTAATTCCTTAACTTCCTGTAATTGTTTACCTATTGAAAACAAGGTACTCATTAAGGCGACCTATACCAAATATTGCATCACTTTGATTCAAAAATAAACAAAGAAATAGTGATTGTTTAAAGCCAAAAAAAATATATATTGTAGTTTACTATATGTACTTTGACTTTTTGTGGTTCAAAACATGATATCGAAAACTTCGCTCGATCAAAAAAAAATCGGAAGAGGAGTCTAATCGATGATTTTTTTGATGTTTTTCTAATTTTGCTTGAAACCTATGAAAGCAATACTTCCAAAAAATATATCTGTAAAAAGTTCATAACAAATAGAAGAACAATTTGTGGTTACATTTTGCAAAATAATTAAATTCATTTAATAATAAAATATTATATAATACAGCGGCTTGCGCACGGCGATTCAGTCGCCTGCCGGGCCTTGACGAGGTCGGATCTATGTCCGTTTTGCTAGCGCACGGCTGTTCCGCTAATTTATCGAACAATTCATTCGTAGGACATAGTGTAAATAAGTCAGTATGTTTTTTTGGGTTTCGTATGTTCGAATGAATAACGGAACCCTTATTTAGGAACGAAGTTCTGTAACGCGGCTTGCGGTAGGAGTTAACTGGTAGAAATCGTCACGACTCGACTTTCAAAGTGTAAATTTGGTCAAAAAGAAAATCCAAGATGGCGGCCGCGAAAATTTCCAAATTTTTCTTCATTGGTGTCGTTTTCAAGGTTTTCGAGGGTGCTAAAACCGATAGTAAAGTCAAAATGAAAATCCAAGATGGCGGCCGAGAAAATTTTCAAATTTTCCTTCATGGGTGTCGTTTTCAAGGTTTTCGAGGGTGCTAAAGCCGATAGTAAAGTCAAAATGAAAATCCAAGATGGCGGCTGTGAAAATTTTCAAATTTTCCTTCATGGGTGTCGTTTTCAAGGTTTTCGAGGGTGCTAAAGCCGATAGTAAAGTCAAAATGAAAATCCAAGATGGCGGCCGTGAAAATTTTCAAATTTTCCTTCATGGGTGTCGTTTTCAAGGTTTTCGAGGGTGCTAAAGCCGATAGTAAAGTCAAAATGAAAATCCAAGATGGCGGCCGTGAAAATTTTCAAGTTTTTCATCATGGGTGTCGTTTTCAAGGTTTTCGAGGGTGCTAAAGCCGATAGTAAAGTCAAAATGAAAATCCAAGATGGCGGCCGTGAAAATTTTCAAGTTTTTCATCATGGGTGTCGTTTTCATGGTTTTCGCGGGTGCTAAAGCCGATAGTACAGTCAAAATGAAAATTCAAGATGGCGGCTGTGAAAATTTTCTACTAATTTTCACTTTTTAGTAGAAAATTTTCACAGCCGCCATCTTGGATTTTCATTTTGACTTTACTATCGGTTTCAGCACCCTCGAAAACCTTGAAAACGACACCCATGATGAAAAACTTGAAAATTTTCACAGCCGCCATCTTGAATTTTCATTTTGACTACTATCGGTTTCAGCACCCTCGAAAACCTTGAAAAGGACACCCATGAAGGAAAATTTGAAAATTTTCACGGCCGCCATCTTGTATTTTCATTTTGACTTTCCTATCGGCTTTAGCACCCGCGAAAACCATGAAAACGACACCCATGATGAAAACTTGAAAATTTTCACGGCCGCCATCTTGGATTTTCATTTTGACTTTACTATCGGCTTTAGCACCCTCGAAAACCTTGAAAACGACACCCATGAAGGAAAATTTGAAAATTTTCACGGCCGCCATCTTGGATTTTCATTTTGACTTTACTATCGGCTTTAGCACCCTCGAAAACCTTGAAAACGACACCCATGATGAAAAACTTGAAAATTTTCACAGCCGCCATCTTGGATTTTCATTTTGACTTTACTATCGGCTTTAGCACCCTCGAAAACCACGAAAACGACACCCATGATGAAAAATTTGAAAATGTTCACAGCCGCCATCTTGGATTTTCATTTTGACTTTACTATCGGTTTCAGCACCCTCGAAAACCTTGAAAAGGACACCAATGATGAAAAACTTGAAAATTTTCACAGCCGCCATCTTGGATTTTCATTTTGACTTTACTATCGGTTTCAGCACCCTCGAAAACCTTGAAAACGACACCCATGATGAAAAACTTGAAAATTTTCACAGCCGCCATCTTGGATTTTCATTTTGACTTTACTATCGGCTTTAGCACCCTCGAAAACCACGAAAACGACACCCATGATGAAAAATTTGAAAATGTTCACAGCCGCCATCTTGGATTTTCATTTTGACTTTACTATCGGTTTCAGCACCCTCGAAAACCTTGAAAAGGACACCAATGATGAAAAACTTGAAAATTTTCACAGCCGCCATCTTGGATTTTCATTTTGACTTTACTATCGGTTTCAGCACCCTCGAAAACCTTGAAAACGACACCCATGAAGGAAAATTTGAAAATTTTCACAGCCGCCATCTTGGATTTTCATTTTGACTTTACTATCGGCTTTAGCACCCTCGAAAACCTTGAAAACGACACCCATGAAGGAAAATTTGAAAATTTTCACGGCCGCCATCTTGTATTTTCATTTTGACTTTCCTATCGGCTTAGCACCCGCGAAAACCATGAAAACGACACCAATGATGAAAAACTTGAAAATTTTCACAGCCGCCATCTTGAATTTTCATTTTGACTACTATCAGCTTTAGCACCCGCGAAAACCATGAAAACGACACCCATGATGAAAAACTTGAAAATTTTCACGGCCGCCATCTTGGATTTTCATTTTGACTTTACTATCGGCTTTAGCACCCTCGAAAACCTTGAAAACGACACCCATGAAGGAAAATTTGAAAATTTTCACGGCCGCCATCTTGGATTTTCATTTCGACTTAACTGTCGGTTTCAGCACCCTCGAAAACCTTGAAAACGACACCCATGAAAGATAATTTGAAATTTTTCTCTCTTGATAGAGAGAGAGAGAGAGAGTGAAAGTGTGAATTTCAAAGAAGAAAGTAGGAACGCGCATTTTCATTAGTGACGATTTCTGCCAAGCCGCGTCAAAGAACTTCGTTCCAATGAGTTGACCTACTGCCTACACGACACGCTTACCTATACTGTGACACATTTTGGGTTCATGCAAGTTCACGCTGGCGAGGTAAGCGCACGGCTCGCTCCGTGGGTAGGTTGGTAGCGTTAAATACCTACTTCGCAGGGTCTACCTCGTCTTAAACTTAAAACCTTAACGTCACTGCAGCAGCAGTGGTGACCACTGATATTTGTTTACGCAAAGATGTGCTATGAATAACTCATTATTTCGGCACGGCACAGAACGCCGCTGCACTGGTAACTTTTTATGAATTATCAATTTGTTATTTACGAATACGCACTTAATGAATTCTCATACACGTAATAATATTTGGCTCAGTACTGACACATTCCCTAACCTATCTTGCAATGTTTGTAGACTAAGGTCTTCAACCAGTGCGTCCTGCCCGTTATGACATACAGTGCCGAAACGTGGACACTGACAGTTGGGCTGGTCCACGAATTTAAGGTCGCTCAGCGCGCTATGAAGCGGGCTATGTTTGGAGTTTCTTTGATGGATAAGATCGGGAATGAAGTTATCCGGAAAATAACCGGAGTAACCGACATAGCCTGCAGACTAAGCAAACTGAAGTGACAGAGGGCTGGCCATGTTTGTCGAAGGACAGAGTGTTGTGACACAGCCTGGGAGAAGCCTTTGTCCAGCAGTGGACTGCGATGGGCTGAGTTGATTGTTGTTGATTGACAGACACATTCCGCCAGCCATTAAGTGCCTACTTGCAGGTAGCTAAATGTTAACGCATAATACGTGTAAATTAGTTTAAACAGCTAATATTCTTATAGATTAAAATATTTAACTAAGTTCACATTTGAGTAACTGTGTAACCTACTTATATAATTTACAATAAAGGATGTTTAGGGTATTAACCCTAGTGGATAAAAAGCAAACTAGCTAAGTCGTTAGTGCTAGCAGTAAATCAAAGAGCACATAAATGTAATATATTCCGTTAGGGTACGAGATTAATACAGAAATTGGGCTAAAGAAAAAAAAATCACATGGATGATATGTGAGGGATAAGAGCATCATTTAATAAAGGTATTAAACAAAAAACGTTAAAAGTTGTATAGTACTTAATTGTTGTAAAGGGCACTTTAGCAACACTGAAAAATAATTTATTGTGCTTAAAATTCGAATATATCCAACAAATAAAGACTAAGTATAAACAGAGTTGAAATGAAAAAGTGCCTTGTCATGCGCTTCAAAACAGGCTAGTACCTAATATACAAACAAAGTATAATATTATGCTAGCGTGCATAATCAGCCTTTAATGCTATTATGAGGCCATGCAATATAATATTGTTTTCTACAATGACAAAATAGTCATTAGTTACAGATGACATTTTATTTAATTAAAGCACTATAATTTAATATTGTTACCTGTGTAAAAAATAACAAAACACACATTAATAGGGCATTGCAAATACTACTCTGTCAAGAAAGTACCGGGAAAAGATCAATAATACACAAAATGTTAGTTATTCATCCAAATTTATTTTATCACCTTCAAAGTATGCTCCTTCAGACACGATACACTTACGCCAACGAATAACCCAATCATCAAAACATTTTTTAACGCATTTTTTGGACTCGACTACAGTAGGTACTCGCCGCGAATTGTCGCTTTTTCGGTTTCGGCTCAGTTGGAAGGCGCCATTCCGGAGTTGTTGAGTGGTTTGCATGTCAAACTCGTAAACCCATATCGTATCACCAGTTACAATGCGTTTTGTGATTGTGGGGTCGGAATTGACTCGTTCTATCATGCCTTTAGCGACCTTTACGCGATTGAGTTTTTGCAGAAAACTCAGGTCTTTTGGAACTAGTCGACCTGCAACACGTTTCGTGCCCAAACAATGACAGCGGCGACAAAAACACAGCCAGTGGCTATCTCTCTCAGACTTAAATGGCGTTTTTCAGTCACCATTTTTTTTTTACTTTATCGATTCCCGGTACTTTCTTGACAGAATGTACATAGTTACTTATATTAAATGGCAGCACAGGAAAAATCACACTTGTAGTGGCTTCAAATCTGGAAATTTAAGAATCTATACAGTAACGTTTAAAAGTAACGTTTTTCTCCGTGTCTCGTTTGTATGACCGTTTAGATTTTTTGAACTACATATGTACATAATAGTAGATTTAGAGTGTGATTTTCGCCATCATTTGCAGTATTGTTCTGGGGTTTTTTGTGTGTAGTGTATTGGTACTCGACTTGGGAAAAGCATGGAAACCTCTATGTTTTGACGTGTCGTCACGTGGGTGGATTGCACCCGTGCGAAGCATGGGCGAGTTGCTATTGCTTGCAAAATATAATATTTTTTTCCATGGTTAAAGTTTAGAAGGTGTTTAACAAGAATAAACCTACTGAATAATTGTAACTAACATTTGTATAAATTGGGTCTTAACTACATATACTCATAAATTCTATATATACACATATACAAGGGCTCATCAGCTTCATCTTTTGCTATGACATGTTGTGGTGGCATAGATCACAATTGGGTTAGAATTTATGTAATTACAAAATATTTTTTGTGGTACTACAGAGCTTACCTAAACAAGAAAAAATATCTTGTAATTGAATGAAGTACCTACGACCACATGAAAATATTATGAGCATTTTTAGAGTCGCATTTAAATAATAATTTGATGTTATGTTTTATTATACAATAGGTTTTTTATAATAAAACAATGCATACCATTTAATATACGTTTTAGGCACTACTGTGCTTACATACATTCATTCAAGGCCAGGGAGTTTTAGGACTCAATTTTTTTTAAAGCTTAAGCATAATCAACCTGTAATGTTCCCATTACTGGGACACATGCCTCCTCACTGTGAGGTGGTGATTTTTGTATAAAAAGGAACTTAATCAAGATTGTAACAAACTAAAATATTCCTAGCTATTAGATACTACCTAATTAGAATTGTTAGAAAACAAAAATTAACCTAATGCTTACTTATAAGCTTAGTAGGTAATAGACCTATTATGTATCATAATCTATGTTCTGTAATAAAATCTGGATTTGATAAGGATCCTGAAAAAGATAAGTGATTCACTACAGAAAAGAAAAATGTTGCAGACTACTCGTAACATGATGATAAATATAAAAACTTACTATTTCTTCCTGAGGCTCCCTATTATTAAATACAGGGGGTAATTAATATGTACATAAATACAATAACATAAAATAAGGAAGGGATGTGGTGTATAATTATAGATATATATATATATATATATATATATTCTTATGATTTGTCTCGAGCGCACACGTCACAAGATGCGGACTGAGTGCGGGCATTTCATGCCCAACCGTTGGACCGCAAGCACGTGGTGGTGCGTAAGTGAGCCAAATTCCATCTTAATATTGTGTAGCTATACTACCTATATAGCTACATACATACATAAACTCACGCCTTCTTCCCAAGGGCGTAGGCAGAAACTACAGAACGCCACCTGCTACGATCCTTACATACTCCTTTTGCCTCGTTTACTTTCATACGTCTGGTCATACACGCACGCTGGTTGCGACTGAACCTGGCCTTTCTGAAGAACACCACCAGCAACTACACTAGCTACTACAATCATAATTCCATGTCGCGCATTGTGTTGTGTCCAAAAACCAAACAAACATCGGATTGCTCTCTTTCCACACACGGTCCCACGAAATATGGTAATGTTTGGGGTAAAATGTTTTCTTCTTTCTGTTACAAGCAGAAATTAATATAAAACTTTTTTCTTAAGACTGCTACTTAATTAAATGATCAACTGCACTATTAAAAATAGTTTTCGACGATTCTTTCATCTTTGTCTCATTTCTATGTGCGTTCTGGTTACTTCAATATTCTGTTACCGTCGCCTGACACCCAGCGGTTTCATCACGACAGATTCATTAGATATTCCACTGCAGCGACTGTTCTAACGTTCCGTTTACACGATTATATTAGCGGTAGTAAAACGGGAAATGGTGATTGGATTTATCTGGAAGGATATTTCAGAATTTAATGCAGGTATTTCAAATATATTATAAATAATTGTATTGTTTGCGCGATAATCAGTTTTTATTCGTAATTAGCTTTCGGTATGCAATTGTTAATCGTGAATTGAAAACTAAAGTGTTTCATTGAAATAGGAGGTAACATGAATAGTTCAATGACATCTTCTACTTAATAAAAATGTGAAATTCACTCACTGACGGATAACGCACAGCCTAACCGCTGGATCTAGAAGCATGACATTTTGCACCGAGTTCCTTACGTAACAAAGGTGAGCACTAAGGAAAGTTTTTCTGAAAATTCATCCTCTATAGGGGTTAAATAGGGGATGAAAGTTTATAAGGAAGTTCGTAATTTTTGCCGATGAGAACTTCCCTCAGGCGCACGGCTTTGACCCTTCATAATAAAGGTATGGGATTGCAAGGAATTTTTCTATTCAAAGTGCAATAACGTTTTTTGTACAAATTAAGTAAGATCATTATGTTTTAATGACGCACCTTCAATTACAGTACAATAACTCCATCCCAGACATTAAAACTTCACGTAAGACGATAGCGGCTAATAAGCTCTCCATTTTTATTTCCAGATGAGCGAAGAATTCTTATTAAGAGAAGAAAACTACCAACGTCCCAGTTAAATCAGCTGTAATTCTTCCGGCGAATGTTCGCCAAGCTTAAACAACGTTTATAAATAATAGAGACGACGTGTCTTAACTTGTAACTACATTGTGTCGGTTCGCCGGCGATGTTCAGCGGGTGTGGCCAGCTCTGGCTATAAAAGAAAAGAGTTCTAACAACCACGCACGTCTATATCATAGACATCATCTTTATAACTATAATTTTCTTCCACTGCATGCTAAATGATACTTGCGGTAACTACGCGTAAACAAAAGTAAACAAAGCTGTTACCTTCTATAATAAGTTTGCACAACTTTATGAGCCATAAGAATTATTGTACAGGCTTACACAAAGCCAGCAATGGCAGAATATTGTACGCACACACGTGAACGCGTTATTACCTTTCTTATACAAATACCTCCCAGCAATAATGTTTCTGGCATTCATAAACTTCCATAATTATATCCGACATTCAGCGAAAGTAGATTAAGTGTCGAAAAACGATGAAAACTGGTGAAATTTGTCGAATCTTTACGATTTCTGTAATTGGGCCCATTGTGCGAGTAAATTTCCAGCGGCCTTCTCACATTGAGCGGAGAAGTTGAAAGTAATAAACTTGTTCTTTGGATGAATTGCCTAATTCAGAAGTTAATCACAAGAGAGTGAGCCGGCATCGACGTCGTCGGTGACCGAGAGAAGTCGCCACCGATTATGTTATGTAACGTCGTTACCCGGACAACTGACGTACGGATAGCGGACTGCTGGTGATATTAATGCACGCTCAAATAGCCAATTACCGTGGGTAAACATGACATTGTAAAACACCAATAGTAAAGTAAAACAATAACAACCATTAACTTTTCTGTTATTTGTTTTGGACTTGTGACTCGAGTGACTTGTGTGCCTCGATTAGTATGATTGATTTATTTTTACATTGTATTTCAATACAAAGTCTGCTGAGTTTCGTTGACATTTTAATTCTTCTTTGTCTGCAGGAAAGTAGAGAGCCACAGTTATCATTATCAACATAGTCAATCTTCACAATGCCATTGAGTCCAAGTGTGTTAGTTTCAACATTGTTGATATTTATGCGGGACATGCTTGGTTACTTTTTTCAGTAATTACGATCAATACTTCAGATAGGAGTAACAGCTAGCCCACGATCAGTAATAGGGAGGTAATAGTAGAGTTAAATTAGTGCCAAAGTGTTACTAGTGCCAAACATGGTTTGGCGTTGCTTTAGTGGCCAATCTCGTCTCACCAATAAAATAAATACGCAAGTTTAGATCTGTTTTGGTGCTAAAGCATCACACGATTTAGTCCGACATTTAATATAAAGTTGAAAATTTATTAATAAATTTACCTTTTATAAATACGAGCAGCCTGTGCCGCTGTATTTTTAACCGACTTGCATGTATGTTCTTTTATGTATGTCCGATTTCTCCATCAATTGTAGACTGATTTTGAATATTCTTTTTATGTTTAAAAAGGTATGCTCTCGAGGTGATCCCATTATCACCAAGTCAGAATCTGATGAGGCGATCGCATGGAAGTCGAGGGAAATCCTCAAATTTTATAGGCACATCTATAGCAATTTGGGTATTTTTTATAGTAACTCGTGCATTTGCTCTCGGAAAGCAGCATTCACGAGTTGCGATACGATTACTTTAATATTGTTGCTAAGCAATTTATGCTCGTCACAATGCGTATGGTGAAGTCAAGGTGTGGCAAAAACTAAAATACTGCCAATGACACTGACTTCCGAAATTAAAGTTATTTTTCACTTTGTAGTATTTTTTTGGAAGTCAGTTTTTTTTTTTTTTTTGTAAAAATGTATTTTTATTAAATGAAATACCCAGAAAACAGACAATAGCACTAGTCTATAAAAATATTCAAATTTTACTGGATTTGCTGACCTGTTTCATAGGATGTTGAAAGCATTTCATGAACTCTCAACCTAAATTAAATCATCGGTATAAGATTAATCATTTTCCACGGCTTGCGAGAAATTAGGTATCTATAGGTCTTATTAAATACTGTATTAATTTTCGACAAATAACTTTATACCTTGACTGACAAACATTACATAACATCACGCCTTGTTTCCCCGAAAGGTTAAGCAGAGGTGTACCTATAGTACACCCACATTTCACCAGTTATGTTTAAGTCCCATGTAATAGGGAGGGCGAGCCTATTGCCATTTACCGGGCAAAACTGACAGACTTTGTTTTGTTTATTTCTATATATAATAAACAAAGGGGAAGTTCCATAGATAAATGTTTGCAGAGCAAACATACATCCCCAACTGTTTTTATAAATAACGAGAGTGGAAGATATATCAGTTTGTCGCATAAAAATACAATATTCATTTATTGTTTTCTGATATTACTTTAGGGAAAATCAATTGTTTCTTTTCCTGTGTTCATGTCATACTCGGCCTATCGCAGTCCACTGCTGGACATAGCCTCTCCCAGGCTACGCAACAACACCCTGTCCTCCACTTTCCGCATCCAGTCTGTCCCAGCCACCTTCTTCAGGTCGTCGGTCCATCTAGCTGTCATTATATCATTATTTAATTACTGAAAAAGATAGTAAATCTATTTGTTAGATAACATAGTAAGTACATACATAGAATGACTAAAGAACCCAAAAATGAGATTTTTCGGGACATAACTAGGTATATACATACATAAATACTCGTAGTCAATAATATTATTGTTATGTGATATTAGTTAAATGTAATTAAACTGTCACGCTACAGACAAATTGACCTCTCATTGTGGTATGATTAACCACTATTATCCTATTTTGGCAATTAACCGGAATTAACAATGTTTAAAAGTTCAAACATTAAAACGTCATCCATTCTTTACGTTGTAAAATGTTTCGTAAGTAACATAACTTTACTTGGTATTCTTTTCAACCCCTCCTGCAAAATTTTAAAAGTCATTCTATGAATTGTTCTACTGCCGTAAATCAACAGGTTTATTGGAACCCAGGACATCCCGGTAAGTGACCTCACCCCAACCGTTTCAAACTTATTGCTGAAAGAAAGGCGACTCATTTTCAAGGAAAACACTAAGTTGCTAACTAACAATTTTACTTGTTTTTTCCCAGTCATGATCCGTGTACTCTGAAATGAACAAAAATAATAAGCTGGTGATTTAATCCGATATCAGCTCAGATTCTAGACAGGGATTCAAATATTATGGGCGTATTAAACCTGATTTAGTTCCAGTGACTGGCAGATTGAATAGGTACCTACTCCTGACAGGAAATTATGGTCTCACGACTAAATAAAACGTAATACACAATGTACATAGCTAGGCACCTATTGTAAATGATTATTCAGTAGTCCTGAATAAAACACAAAGGACAATGTGTAAATATTTCCGTCTGGCTTCTATCTTCGCTTGTTATCTTGATTTGTAGTCCACTAGGGGCACTTGCTATAAAAATAACAGCCAGTATCCCTTCTAATATGTTATCCTAGTAGCGAGCTCGAATGGTCTGTACCATGCTTTATAACGACACACGTGGATCTAATATGGGGATAAAACTGAAGGTTTTTAATGTTGACGATAACAACGAAACAACCGCTGTATTAGTTAGTTAAGTAGTTTTCCTAAGATATCTGTTGCTAGGCGGGATTACGTTTAGGTGCCTGCGCATGTATATTATTTTTATCATACGAAGCGACACGCGTTTTACTTGTGCTTACCAAGTGTACAAACATGCTGTGAATGTGTATGTAAGCCCAGGAGCTCTCGGTACCGTCCGAGATACGGGCGAAGTCGGAAGTGTGTGTGTATGTGTGTTTGTTATGTGCCGACGCTACTCATCTTCACGCACACATTCACAGCGTGTTTGTACACTTGATTACCACAAGTAAAGCACGCTCCGCTTCGTGAGATAAAAACACTGTATGTAATAATAATGTTGCTGAAAGATCATCATCAAGAAGAGAATCATGAAGAGTTGGGGTCGAATTAATTATAGATACCCACACTTTTATAAAGCCAAAAGTTTTCCAGGTAGCTACAAAATTCACCAGGTCAGACTTAAAAAGTACGACAGAAATTCAATGGTCGTGTAATATCGCAGAAAAATATGACTTCCTATTCGTCTCGGCACCTTTGTCATACCGAACCATAAAAAGCGAAAATCGAAAATGGTAAATCAAAGTAGATTACAAAAGGACTTGGCATGTCTGCAAGACAAAAACTCCAACTGCTGCCAACATCGACTCAGGCAAATAATGATAGTGCAAAAACTCTGGTAAAGTGTGGTAGAATTTTAGGAAAATCCATGGCAAAGTCAAGGTAATCCTGCACCAATAAAAAAAATGGCTTTTAAGAAGTCTCGTTCCTTACATAATTACAATAATACGATTTTAAGCAAGTTGCACGGTACGCACACTACGACTAAAATCTTGATAAGTTTAAACAACATGCGTTTTCGTGTTACGACAGACTTTGTTGATTTCCTGTACTTTGGTTGGGCTACATAATAACTCTCATGGGTTTTTATCCAGACCAGGAACAACTATGGTTGTGGTCCACATACTATGGGAGAAACGAACATCTATACACCGTAAGGACTTGCTTGCAGCGCTCGGCCGCTATAATAATGCTTGCTAACAAATGTGGTCATCGTGTGCACCGGATTTTGTTTTCAAATTGGTCAGATGTAAGTTTCCTCGATAGTACATGTGTGTCCACGTCAGTGGAGTGCAAGTGTCAATCAAGCCATTCTATGCATGATGAAAAAGCATCGCGTTAACGGTGCCTTACCGGAACAATGTTCCCAAAAGCCGCATTCCCTACACCTCTAGATAAAAGCAAATGCAAGGGTCCGTTGCTAACTTGGCAATTTATTGCATCACTTGCATATGTAATCAGTGTTAGGTTAGGTACTACAGGCGGCTCTGTGGAATATGCAAAGCTTAATCCAGTGAACGCGTGTCTGGGTATAACGTACAGTGACGGGGGAAGCGGATAAATGTGCTTCCAGAATTTAGTGTCTGCTTAAAGCACTTCATTCGTTGGGTCTATTGCGGTATTGTGTTATTTGGTTTCTTTGTGTGGCTTGGCTGGTGGTAAATTTTTTAGGTTATAAAGAATTATAAATCTAAACGTGGTGCTACGACAGTCGGAAGCAATTAAAGTAGGTCCTCAATTCATAGACCTCTCCTTATTTTGGGATTCCTTCAATCATTTTAATGATACGGAATAGTTAAATTTGTGATAGGTATTTGAACCGTTAATTTATGCAGAATTGACAAAAGAAGGAAAGTGTTTTTTTCAGAAAAGTATGTATACCTACTTATTAGTTTCTGTGTGATTTACTTTCGTTATAAATACATCACATTAAAACAATCCAAAAACATCCTAAATGAAAAAAGTCTGTTGGACACACACAAAGAGTAATTTAATTAAATCTTCATTCATTAAGAATTTCGTCGTCCGAAAGCGTACTAACATGTCATAGAAGGATCCTTAATCTAGATTAATAGAAACAATGGGTAGGTATTGTTAACGTCAGAGATAAGACTACCGAAATAGACCCAATATTCTTAATGGAACTAACACTTGATTGTTTTTGAATTAGACAAAAATACCTAATATTTGCTGTTAATTTAACATGAGAATATTGTGTAATTAAAGTAAATAGGGTACCTATACTATTATAATATGAGGAGTGAGAAAGGCCTCCTATGGGACTGTAAGGGAAATTGGGAAATCCACCATGTTTGCGTTAGGTGAGAATAGATTCGCCATACCGCGTCACAAAATGATCACGTTTCTGTTTCGTTGACAATGACATTTGAATAGTATTGCCTCGCACACTTCTCAGTGTAAACATTTTTTCTCGCGACGATGTACGGTGACATCTAACGATTTAAATCTTTGATAGATGCCTATAGAAAGAATCACCATATTATTAATAACTATGTAGCAAATAATATCGTTGTGATACGAGTAGGTACTGTAACTTTAAGCCACAGCCCCACGGCCTGTCGGCCTGGCCTGACGCGATTTCGCCTGTGAGAAAGCGGGCCGTGGAACTGCAGCATAAGTAGTATGAAGTATCTTAGTACAGAAACGACAGCAGATGTGGTAAATTAGCCACACTCACCAGTAAATGAAGCAATTAAGTCTAACCACAAAATAATTCACCGTTCTCTAAGTGCATACACGTAAATTTATTACCCCATTGAATTTTACATGAAAATTTAACAATACTTAAAAGATTACAGCTGCTAGGAACAAAAGGAGGTGACCATTACGCTTCACAAATGGCCGATAAAAGAAACCATTAACGTTTTTGCGGCCACCGTGGCTTGACGACATTGTCGTGTTACAGTTTTTACACCGCCTCCTCGGTTTTTGCTGTTATATAAGATTTTATTGGAACTACAAGCACTAGTGAAACTTGCGTCAATACTTGACATAACTACTTGTGAGCTACTCGCAACAGTTCCCTAATAATTGTAGGAGGTTCCGATATTTTTCAACAAATTGGATCGTGTTTTGGTTTATTTTATTGGGTTCGTTTTGCGGATAGTACCGAATATACATTTATATCGTGACGCTTCACACTCTCTTCAATTTGTTTTGTTTTATGGTTAAAAGAAAGTTGATAAACGGCCGAACCCAATAACCTATCTAACACTAGTTTTGGCATACTGGAGATAGAAAAACCTACTATCTATGGTTTTAACGTTCCAATAATCTATAACGACCGAACCCAATAACCTATTTTTAGTAAAAGACAGATCGCTATTGATGGTAGACAGTATAATTCTATCTGTCCTTATGTCAGGCCGGTAAGATTCCATAGTCTCTTATAGATTATTGGGAAGTTAAAAAAAAACATACATACCGAACCGTTAGGCCATATAGGTATGTTTTTTCTAAAAATAGGTTATTTATTTAGTTCGGCCGTAAGATGTTTTCAACATGACAGATAGGTAAGTCTGACTTTTTGAAAAATTCAAGTAAAGTTGAATAAAAACAAAACAGGTCCCTACCTAATAGAAGCAATTTCCGTTTAATATTATTTAAGAAGTCCTATTTTTATTATTAGACAAAACACAGGGTGTAAGGGACAGCCCTCCGCAAACTAATAGGGTGCATTAAGCTCCTTATTTTGAACCATATTCCAGCGGAAATATTCTCAGGATTTTTTTTCCTTTTTTATCGTATATTCAGTTACTAAACCATTATTACAATGTAAAATTACATTATATGTACGTGCACTCCATTTATATAAATAAAACAGCTAAAATAAAAAAATCAGCAATGGATGTTGAAATATTCGGCGGCCGAAGGCTCGCTGCGCTGCCGTTCGCTACACGCGTTTTGCCACGGTAACGATACATTTCGTGTGAGGTAATATAACAAATCAGGTTTATTGGATTCCCATGACGTTCCTGAAATAATTTCATGACCGGTCATTTTAGTATGTCATATTGAATTCACCCCATCAGTCTGCGGAGGGCTGTCCCTTACACCCTGTATATTCATAACAACACGAACCTTCTCGCAGTTTATAAGAAAAGCTATTCCGGTTTTCTTTGAATAATGTAGAAACTGACTTTACATAAGCAGGTGCAGTTTGCAAACTGTTATACCTAATGTAAGTTTTTATTAAAATGCAAAGTAACAAGAATATTATTTCAATTGTAAGTGGCTTAGTATTGTTTCAGTTTGTTGCCAAGTTTATCGCGAAATCACTTAAAAGAGTTTCCAAGTGCAGGTAAGAGAGCTCAATTTAATTAAAAGTAGTTCTGTCGGGATTCGAACTCGGAGCTCACTGCACTTACACTTTTTGGCAGTAGTGTAGTTGCTTGCATTTAATATGACTGCTCATGTAGGTATATGTGGTCAGTCTCTGTGATCTCAATTGTTTCCATTTGGAGTTTTCCAGTAATGATTGCAAATGGGAATATTAGAAAGGAACTGAAGGGTTGTTTGAAACAAAAGGTCCTACAAAAAGGTCGAACTGCTTATTCGAAGAACCAAAATGATCGTTTCAAGTGGCATTCATTAAATTACCCATTACTCTCAAGGAAAATTCGGAAAATGCGGGATGTTTAGCTAATTATTTCAGTACTTGATGCAACTAAGGGATACTACTCCATTTATAGGAGAGCTGATGCACTAATTCTGGATCAGACAGAGGCGGTGGTAACAATACTAATTGACAGCAGTGTAGACAGCTGCACCGAACGGTCAACATGGCCTGAAAGGGTCACGCCAATCGGGAGCCGAGGGACTAAGTAGGTAAGTTCGTCGTTAGAGATGTCATCACTAATTCTAATTCGCTATTCTTGATTCTGCGACTTACCCAAACAAATGACTCATTGGAAAAACTAATCATTGCAAGCTTTTACGTAGCATGTACGTTTTCTGGAAAATGGGCCACAGATTTCTGATTAAATAAGTAATGTAAACAAATATGATCCACATTCAGCAAGAATTCCTAGGAATATAACCATATAGATACTAAAAGATAGGAAACCACTTTGCGTAATGAAAATGTATCCCTCAAAATGATGTTCATTAATTTTAAACCAACTAATCCACTTACTAATGAATCAGTTTTGTTGAAAGAAGAATAATTTAGGTCCATTTACCATTATTATAGTTGAGAGGAGTACACCTCTGCCTGTGCCTTCGCGGATTACTGGCGTGATGTTATGTACATACTTACCCGTATGTTATTTTGTGAGGATTATGCATTTAGATTTTAGAAGAAGCATTTAACACATAGTACTAAAAATATGATGAACATCAGCCGAGGACTATACAGCGTAAAAGAAACCTTAAAAATATGAAACTGAAAATAGCACCTCGTAGCATAGCCGGGTAGTAAATTCATTGATATTCAATTTAGTTGGCACCCAGCGTGTAGACGCTGCTCCCCACCATCAATCACTATGATTCAGTAAAATAACTATTTATTCTCTGTATGCGGGCAATATTTTCTCAACACCTGAATGCCGAGAAAACGTATGCGCCAGGAAATCAATCACAAATCTTGTTTCTACCCGCATATTTGACGGAAACTAAGTTAGGTGCCAATATTTTTCGAAGGCTTTTTGACTACGGTGTAATTTGGTCACCTTTTATGAATACATGCATAGCTTTTTATTTTCACACCGTGAACACCAAATTGAAAAGGGAAAAGGGGAATTCTATGGTGGACATCAACAAGATGGCTCACCATCATCAGCGTCAGGTATATTTGCCTGACACATGCTGAGCTGGAGTCCCATTTGGTGCAACCTTGAGACGCACACCGCAACCTTGTCTCGTTATTTTATTTGAAGTTTGTCATCGTGTCACTCTATTTCTTTAAATACTTATGTTTTTCTTTTTTGTATGTTGGCACACTGTTTTTATGTGTTGTACCTGTATTCATGTAATTTGTTATCATCTTTTTAATTGTGCTTTTGTGTGCACTGAATAAATATTTTATCTATCTATCTATCTCAGCACTAAGGGACCGAGTATAAAGATGTTACTTATTCACAAGTAGTAGTAGCACTAAAATGTATAATTATTCCATGTTTTCTTGCTGTAACAAACCCAATAACTTTTTTATAACTCACTTTATTAATCAGATTTAATTTTAACTTTATCGGAGATGAGTTTGACGAGTGATTATTCGAAAAGCAATAAATGCGAGTTGACAAGCGACTCATAAAATAGTGCCGAGGTTCGCAATGGGCCATAAAACGCCATTAAACGATTTGCGGTATCCCTGCTCCGCTGTTAAAACAACAATGTTACTGCTACTCTGAGATACCAATCGAAAACACTACCCACATGCGTCTAAGTCTCCGTAAAGCTATTTTTTACAGTCACAACCAAGTAAATACCATCCTAAGAGATAAAATTCCTAATCCTCCCTCACAACTTTCTGTGAAAAGTGGTGGATAATCCAAACATATTGCTTTAGGATTCTACGCTCTATGAAATAGCTATGATTGTATGTAATAGAAAATATAAAACGTAACCGTTTCACGGGTAATGTGGCTTAATTTTATCCGTAGTAAAGGGAGATTGGGGTTGTAATACACATTTCGACAGGTATAAAACTTACAATGAAATCAAATGAGTTCCTAGCCTTACAAGGAAAGTAGAAATTTCCACACTGACTTGCCATATTAGAGCGCAGTATAACGTGCTAAAAGCCCATGTAACAAGAGTATTATGTTCAGCCATTCCTTTACCGAGACAGCTATTGTTCCAGTAGCTACGCCAATCTTATGCGAGATTACGGCCAAGCGATATTCTGTCGTATATACGACGAAGGAAAAATGTCTAAAGTAAGAAATTAGGACAATGCTGTAAAAGCATTTTGCTTCAAATCATCCTAATACATGACAAAAAGCTTCGTGCTTATTATATGAGCAGTCCAAGAAAAATAGCGATAAATTGTCAGCCATTCACAGGACAGTTCACGACAAATAGGCAGAAGAAGATGGCCGATACAATTTTCCGTACAATTTACAAATTCATCATCATTGAGGCATCAATAAAACAGTTGGAGAGTAAATTCCCGATGGCCCACATGCGATGTCGTGTGCGAAGCTATTTCTTTAGTTCTCTTATGTTTACGACGTTAATGCCAGCGGTGGATTTCCGCCCTTGCTGGATCCGGAAACTGACGGAGCGGAGCGCATCCGGAACGTCAGCTTGTTTGCTACCGTCTTATCTCTGATGTAAGCCTCACGTGTTTATTTGCCTTTCTGATCATACTTGTTTGTGTTGCACAGAATTTTGAAGTAAGCCACCTTCAGGTAGGTTAAGTAGGCAGAGTGGGCGTGCCTTGACAACCAGCGAACAAACAACCATACTTCATTCTCGTAGTTTATGGGTATGTGCGTCTTCAAATTATGTATGCTCGATTTCATAGTCTTTACAGACTATGAAAACCTACGTTTATACGTAGGATTAACGCTTACCCTGATTTCCTGTCTAGACGTTTATATATTATCGCAGTCAGGTTTACCTCTCCCTAACGAATCACGAGGCTTACTTTGTTATTAATTCCCCCTTTCATTCTGTCCTAACAAATACCAGACGGCTCTCATAAAGTTGTAACGCACTTATTTTCGTTAAGTTGATACTTGTACCTAGTCAGTAATCATAGATCTTCCCCCTTGTTATAGGAAAACTTAAACCCACTACGACGAAGTTAATGAGGTGAATAAAAAAATCCCGCTTATTTGTTCCCAACTTCTCACTTGAAAGTTGGGAAGTGAATCGGGGTCCGGGACAGTCAACACCATAAGATCGTAACTCAACGCAGACATTCAGCAAACCCGTCTTGTAATCTCATTTGACGAAACAAACAAACTTTCCTCAAGAGTCCAATATGACTTGATAGATGATCAGAGTATGCAATAAATACTACTACTTATTGGTAGCGGGAAAATCGTAATAAGTAATGTAGGAGTATTTCATTGACACAGATTCGAGTACCTATTGGAGGATTGGTGAGCCAACATCACGTATCCACGATAAATTGATTTGGTAGCAGATGTGCACGCCGCTTACACGACCACACACCACTTTCTTGACATTATTATTTTAACGTTTATTTTGTACGCGTAAAAAGGAGGCGTGAGCAAGAAGCTTGTTGGGAATCTCTAACAGTGGGGCAGTTTAACAGTCATAGTTTAATCGCCATTACAATAGAGCGATATCGTTTTTGTAAATATATCAATAGCTTTATTGTCTACAATAAAGACTTCAACATAAGGCTATAAGTTAACAGAATGTAGCAGCTAACAATGACTGTCTCTTTCCCATACTTTGATAATTTATTTCAAGCTTTGTCATTAATAAAGCCCCTGTTTTATTGCATTGAAGTTTTATTGACTAGATGAAAACCTATGAGGCTTAATAATAATTATCTGCACAACGGATACAAAACCATTATGAAGTCTCTAAATTCGTGACTTTCATTATTGGCTTTTAGGAAACTAATCTTGAGAGGTAAATTGAAAACTATGTACCTTTTTCTCAGTCGCCTGTAAAAGCGATCCTTGTGCTGTAACAGAATACAGACTGAGCCGTAATTTATTAGTGTTGAACTTTTTTAGAACAACTTAATAGTTTGTGTGCGATGACTTAGCGGTTCGCGGCGCGGGTAGCTCGCTCTACTCGGCGAGTCGCCGGTGATGGATGACGCGACGTCCCTCCAGCCCGGCTTAGGACTCATTGAGGGGGGATTATATCGGGACGTTGACGAATTGCTACTACTTCACACACAGATAGCACTATTCAATCGATTTAAAACTTCACTCGCTGACCAGCGGGGACATTTGTCGTAGGATTAAATGGTTCTTCACGTCATTGGTTATACGCTGCTCCTAAATTGTGTAGCAGATTCTATTTGTTTTGGCATTGAAAAGTATTTCGAAATATAATATTGCTCTCATAGATCAATTTGTATGAGTTATATCAACAAAAAACTCATTTTCATAAATCAAAAATGCGGGATCGCAATAAAAATATCGCTTTAACGTAATTTTCCCTTTTTCAGTGCAATATATATCAGTTAAGATAGAATAACGTATACATAGTTGCTGCCATTATAGTTATTCAAGTCCAAACGAGGCGGCGATAAGGCGACAAGAATTAAATTTCATTTTGGGGCTTATGAATTTATGTGAATTGTTGGTAGTCTAGTAAATGTTGTAACTTTCGTTTCGGCTCGACCTAAAGGCGGGAACTTTGTTACAAAACAAAATTACAATGGGAGCAGTTTATAGGCACGGTTCCGACGGGACCGTGTACCGATCAAAATATAAACGGGATTTTCACTTTGCGCCGAAATTCTGAAAGTTTAACAAAATCCAAACGATTATTGATAATTTATTGCGCTGCCGACCTTTCGCGAAGGCGATATGGAAAACAATGTTAAGGTCACTCGGAGCCGGGAAGGAGCCACGGATGGCCGGAGAACGTGACTTTTAGCTTGTATTGCCCGTTTATTCGGGTAATACTCAAGTAATTCTGTTGGCCATTTACTTACTTAACGATTTGATAAACGGTCAGTATTTTTGTTGAGATGTTCCCTTTTATACGTGCCTACCCAATTAGGTTTCAAGTGGGTACTTAAGTAAAAATTGATCGTATTGTAATAACAGCTGGAAACCCTGAGCTGATTTCTCAATAGAAAACTAAAAAAAACTTCTAATAATACTTTCAAGGAGTACCTAAGTTTTCCTAAAGCAAGGTTTCTTGAACTTTTCCACTCTAGTTTATTTTACCAGCCTAATTTCGTAAATATCGTTATTATGAAGAAGTTGTACCTAGTTTGAATTTGGAATAATATTGTTTATTGCTGAAGTGGAAGTTTTTATTAGTTTTCCTATAAAATCCGAAATTTCTTTTTTAGCGGAACCGTTATATTCATGTGTTAGAATAATAAAGGGTAGTAGAAACTATGAAAACTGTTGGTTGGTATAAAAGTGGAGCTCATAAAGTGAAAAGGGAACATTTAAAGCATGACACGCGACTAGTGGGGAACTTGTAACTTGCAACATTTTAAATTAAATAAAAGTACCTAGTTGCGATGCAGGTGTATAATTTCAACGCTGAAGTCTTGAGTGGTTTTCCGTTATAGTTTTTTATGAAATATGTTACGTTACTCATTTTGACTTGTTTGCGATTCTGACTTAGACTGCTATTTATTTGAAGGATGATTGTAATTTTGTTGCAATAGGTACTCTACTTGAAAGTTCATAAATCTGTTAAGTTTTTCTGCATAAAAAAGCTTATTGTTGTTAGTATAAATTAAGTTAGAAATCCACCTTGAATCATCACTATTTTTATGGTAATGCTAATTAAAACTTTGAAAGTTCTGTGTTCATATTATCTTTTTACAAGTTTATCTGAACCAGAATCAGATTTTCTCTCCATAAACCTAACGTTCCTGCGGTAAAACCTACAATAAGAACTAACTGATATGAAACGGTTATCGCTTGCTTAGAAATGATAAAATTTATTCAAACTCGTGTTATTGAGGTCACAGGTAGTTCTAGACTCGTAGCTTTTATTTCTCAACGCGGCGTCATAACGCCTTATGGCCGACAGTTTACGATGCAATACGCACCGCTGCCGCACTTTGCCTGTAATTGAATCGCAGGCGCTTGCTATAAATGTGGATTTGCCGGAGTTCTAACACCAACAAACAATGCCGTGATCCGCCCTACAAAGTTTGTAAGTAAACTGAATGTTTTCGTTCGAGTTTTCTGGCAGTTTACACATTTCGTACTTTGGATGTTTTAAAAGCGGTAGGTAAGTGTCTATGTGCCGCTTTAAGGCTCCCGCAGACAGGCTAGACGCGACGGTGCGACGCAATTTTGGTAGATCAATTTCCATGAAGTTTTCATATAAATTGTTCTACTAGACCGCCTCGTTGGTCTAGTGGTCGCAAGCGCTACTGCTGAGAATGAGGTCCTGGGTTCGATTCCCGGGTCGGGCAGTGTTATTGGGTTTTTCTATCTGGAATTTCTCAGTAGCAGCCCGGAGTCTAGATCTGTGCCCAGTTTATGGCAATAGGCTCGCCCCGTATTACATGGCAATTAAACATAACTGGCGAAATGTGGGTGTACTATAGGTACATCTCTGCCCAACCCTTCGGGGAAGCAAGGCGTGATGATTGTTATGTTGTTCTACTAGACTCGCGTCGCGCCTGTCTGCGGGTGCCTTTATCCCAAAATATTGTATCTCTGATATAAACTTGTTAAGTACTAAAGTAATCCTCTACATATATTTCTTTTACTAAGCTCTTGAAAAGTTTCCCTATTTCAAGGAAATCCTTATGATTGTATGAATATGTAGTTACGCATTGAATATCATAAAATCTTTTCAGAGTTACTTTCTTCTAAATATAACAAAATGCGCACCTTCCCTTTAAGCATTTAACAAATTAAGTGCTTAGAAAGTTTATAAAATTCAGCACAAATGCATTGCATAATGGGTCAGGAGAGTAAGTCACCGGGCTAGTTAGCCATTTGTGGGCACTTGGGCAGACGCTCACCGCGGTCCAACCCGCCAGTATTATTTAGCAAAGGTTCTAAGGCTTACTGACCAGACTTGGGTTAATGGGGACTAGATACCAGACTGACCAGAGTGTGTTTCGTAAAGAAATCTATTTTATAAGTAATAATTTAATTAATCTCCATTAGGGCGATAGAGACAGTATTGTAGGTACCCTAAAATTACTAGCAATCTGCCTATCTAGGTCGTCTCCGATTTCGTATATCCGAAATCTACACAAGGTGTAACATAATTAACACACAACCCCTTAAGGGGTCATTGTACTCATCATTATGAACAACTTTTACTATGGGACCAAACCTGAAATCGTGAAAAAAAGTCAGCTGGTCTCTATATTTATGTTCGAATAACTCGTCAAAATGTAGGGAACAGCTGATTTTTTTCGCGATTTCAGATTTGGTCCCATAGTAAAAGTTGTTTATAATGATGAGTACAATGACCCCTTAAGAGGTTGTGCGTTATTTATGTTACACCTTGTATATCAAAGACGTATCGATTAATCGTTCTAGCTAGTCTTAACTGTAACTAAAAAATTAGAAACCCCCGACACAAACAAAAACATCTAAAAAGTAAAAAAAAAAAAAATGTATTGGCCCTTTACGTTTAATATAAGTTGTAGGTAATGTTTTGATCTAAGCGCCGTCACATCGTCGGGTGACGGCTAATGAAAATAGGAAGTTAACAGCAGCTAACCTTTCTACAATAGCATACATTCATTATTGCTAGGTATAAAGCCTCGTCTGTTTGGTGTTTTCATTAGCCGTCCCCCGACGCGACGACGCTTGGATCCAAATATTACCTACAACTTATAATAAACTTAACATAGTTTTAATTCATTACTAACAATTTATGGATTATTTTTATCTGAAATAAATGCTTAATAATAATAAGTTAATAAGGCAGCTGGATCAAGGGCTTGATCCAGAAAGCGGTACTTCTTGATACGGCACGTATCGTTAGGAGGTTCCTCTCTCAGGAGCCCTGACCACCGGTAGCTTGGATCCTATTCCCGATACCGGTGGGCTACTATATTTTATATTTTTAAATGTTTTTTTTAATATTTTTATTATAATATTTAAAAATGTAAGATATATGTTTATAAATGGAATAAAGGAAATAATAATAATAAACTTAAAGGGCCAAATACATATTATTTTTAACCGACTTCAAAAAAAGAAGGAGGTTATCAATTCGACACTTACGTAGATATTGAAATATGATAATCTATAAGGGCTTTCAATCAAATATATAAAATTTATAGGTGTATGTATGTTTGTTTGTATGTATGTTTGTCCACGCATTTCTCCGAAACTATTGTATTAATCGGGTTGTAACTATTCTTTATTATTGGCTTACATTTACTTCAACTTAGGGAACAGTACAAGTTTCATCAAAATCGGTTCAGTAGTTTTCAAGATAAGGACTAATACGTGTAAGGGTGACGGCCTGGCTTATTGATACGAGCTACGGGTGTGGTTTCAAAGGTAAAACATCTCAAAACCTTGGTCGAATTCTAGTGTAATATTTACAACAAAACTATTAACTACTTAACATAAAAAAATATTCCAGTTTTTACTTAAAACTAAAAATTACGAAATAAAAAAGTAACTTAAAAATATTAAATCGACTTCAAAAAGAAATTAACTCAAAATTATGAAATAACTTTAATTTCGAAAGTCGGTGGCAAAAAACATAGAATACAGATCTCAAGACACCAACTTCTGAACTTAAAGTTATTTCATAATTATTTTGAGTTAACATTACAGTAGTTCTTATGATGTTAATTTCGCCATTTAGAAACTGATTTTCTTTTGTTTTTCAAGCAGTCTACTGACTTTTTTTTTCAATGTGCCTGCGAGTTACAGCTCTGAGTGAATTCGCTTAAAACTTGTAACAGCATATTCCTAGTTCCCGACGCTAAGCAGTTTTGATGGTTTTCGTGCTGCTTTTATTTTGTTGCGGAAAGGTAAAAATGTATACGAACTTTAGACTGACATTTATACGTTTGAACCCCTAATTTCAAATGTGAAGCCGACTGCAATGCGCGTATATGAGGAAAACAAGAACGTACCCTGTTTAACCCTATCAATAAGTGCAGGTATACATAGGTAGGTACATCTATATAAGTTCTGCAGCCCTCGTTAATGTACCGGTTGATATTAACGAGGTGTATTGGGACACCAACACGTCTGCGCCCTTCCTTTCATGTGAGGACGTCAAACGGGGGGCGTATCAGAGCTCGCACAAAACATCCGATAGTGTTCTTTACGCTTACAGAAGAAGCTAATTTTGCTTAAGTGGGCTACTCTGAGCGCGGCACCGCGTCAGGGGCCCGCCTCCCCAACGTGGCCTGTGTTTGACTCCCGGGCAACGCTAAAATGGAGCTACGTTACTGCAATTAGTCAATCTTCTCGTTCTGACGAGGTGTTTAATATGTTTTTTCGCATTTTTTTTGCGCCCTTTTTTTGTTTAATGGTTTGGTAGATATGAGTGCATTGTGTTTTTGCCTGGACAGGAGCTGAAGATAAAATAACTTGGGTTATTTAAATGTCTGAAACGCAGATATTTGTATTATCATTTTTAAATCATACAAAAAAGGTCTAAGTATAAACTGCAAGTAAAAATGCAAAAAAAATAGGTGTTACAAAAATGAAAGTCACAAACAAAGTAACCTATTTTCATGAAATGTTATGTATGCATCTACCAATAAGACAATGTCAGCATTATGTGTTTCTTTATGTATTAACAAGATTAATATTTTTCTCAAAGAAAGCGAGCAGATCGTCCTCCAGCGCCATATTATCGGCGTTAACACTTGAGCTGCCAGCGATGACGTGCATTGTTTAGAAGTAAGCACGCATGTGCTCTTTGTTCGCGTGTGCAATACTTATGAATTTCCTAGGGGAAGCTTTATTGTGCTGCACTACGATAACAACTCAACTATATAGTTTTAATATGTACCTCACTTTGAGTGATACGTGCAGAGGGTTGAAGGCTGCGTGACTGTTTTTTATGAAGGGAAATTTAACGGAATATCAGGTAGTTTAAACTTTTTGATATGGTTAATAAACGTCTTTTGTAGAAAACTTTATTATTCATAAACTGGATGTAAGGAAGATTCTACCAACGGAGAGCAACCTGAAAAATGGCTTCGCAATTGCCATGTCTGTTTTATGTGTAGTAGGTTGTAAACTTATATCGCAAACATCTGAAATAATGACCATAAAAAGCCTATCAACAAGTCAGGAAAAATTATTTTTTAAGCCGTTAACTAATATCTGTTAAATTACATTTCCATTGATATTTTACAAAAAAATAAATCACAAACTACCGATACAACATCACCATCTCTGAAGATAAAAACAAAGCACTTAGAACAGAGGTTGCAAACGTTCATAGTCCCACCGGGGCCGCGGGGCTCACAAATGCAGACTTTAGTAGAAACTAGTGCACTACGAGGCTATGCTTTCTCATGTTACTCAGATAATGTTAGAGGAAAGAGGTCACATCAAGATGACTAGGACTGTTTTCAAGATGCATGTTAATTTATTAAACTCATAGAGAAAAATATTTTAGGGCTCCACGACCAAAAGATTTCTGGGCCTCATAGGCAAAAACGAATTCAGGCCCCTTGACTGAGAGTTTTCCGGGCCCCACGACCAAAAACGTTTTTGGGCCCAACGTTGTCGGGGTCTACAACATTTTAAAGCACCGCGTAAATATGCAGATTTTATTCTCTTACTCAAGCCAGTTTTGTTTGGATTACGGCTAACTTTATGAGACCTAATAAAAGAATACTTACGGTTTTTGCTGACTTATTTAGTGTTGCGCTTGGAGTTTTCCGCAGAAGGGAAAATAACTTTACTGAACTGGAGGCTTATAATTTCAATATGTAGTCTGAAATAGTATTGTTTTCATTATAAAATGATAAGTATGGTTTCAGTCATTAGGATTTTTGTATGGGTAGATATCTAATTTATATTACTTACGATTTAGTTCATGTAAACATATACTACATAGATATGCTGTACATAGATGTATAAAATGTCCTACTTAAATACACTAAACACAGAGTTCACGAAAATTTCGCAGCTATCCGTGAAAAACTATAACTCTCGCTCTGTGTCGCATCTAGGAGCCATTCTCAGCTCGTGACAGGTACTTGTAGCTACCAAATATTTTCCGATTAACTAAAGAACGTTTACATTACCCGAGATAGTAGCACTATTTGGAATTTATTGCCCCGTTATAGTGGCGAGTGCATCCCGGCTGCCTTTAGTGCAACTCGCGTTAATGATCTTTTGATTTCATTATTTTATGTTTTAAACTTATGTTAAAAATAAGAAATTATGAGGATTTGAAGTGACTATAAACTTGGTTATTTCCAGTCTTATCAGAGGTATCAAGTTACCCAGTAACTGGGTTGTGGTGGTCAGACAGGCAGTCGTTCTATGTAAAATACTGGTATTCAGCTGCATCCGGTTAGACTGGAAGCAGACCCCAACCATAGTTGGGAAAAGGCTACCCAGATTAACTTAGATTAAAATTAATTATTGAAACACCGTAGTTTTTTTTTATTTAAGGTTGAATTTGATCGTAAAGATTTTTTTTTTGTATTTTTTTTTAAAGCATAGTACTATCTTATTTTTTAACCCTAGTTCGAGGGAAGTTCCGAGGTATTTTAATCACCAATGTTTATGACTACCAACAAATAGTAAAAAAAACACATAACATAACATCACGCCTTGTTTCCCCGAAGGGTTAGGCAGAGGTTTATCTATAGTACACCCACATTTCACCAGTTATGTAAAAAAAACTACTAAAATAATGCAAAAAAAAAGTTATGAATGCTTGAAGGTCAAATTTTGGAAAAATCTTAATAAAGTATAAACATTGACATACGTATATATAAGGCGTATCTATTCATACACGAAATCTTTTAAGGGGTCACTGTACTCATCAATATGAACAACTTTTACTATGGAACCAAACCTGAAATCGCGAAAAAAAATCATCTGTTCTGTACATTTATGTTCGCATAACTCGTCAAAATGTAGGGACTAGCAGATTTTTATTTCGCGATTTCAGGGTTGATCCCATAGTAAAAGTTGTTCATATTGATGAGTACAATGACCCCTTAGGAGACTTCGTGTATGAATAGATACACACCTTATATATCTCCCAAACTATAAAGCTTTAGCTAGGGAAAGTAAGGTTTAATAATTAGTAAAATTAAATGACCTCCTCGCTCCACGCCTCTAGTTTTGTGCCGCGGCCTCGTATATATGCGAATTTGCTGTGGCGGGTCCAGATCCAGTCACCCTGTATAAAAGTCCTCGCGCACATGTGGGAGTGGCGCGAGGAGGCAGGACGCCGGGGCGTAACTCCGTTGCCGCGAGAAATCGCGGCACGGCGGACAGAGCTCCGGCAGGATCTCATGGCGGCATGGAGAGTGCGATTGTCGCAACCCAGCGCTGGGCACGCCACAATTGCGGCGATAAGTCCCCTCTTTGAGGAGTGGCTGGAGAGGCGCCACGGCGTCCTCACCTTCCGCCTGACGCAGGTCCTCACCGGACACGGGTGCTTCGGGAGGTACCTGTTCCGGATAAGGCGGGAGTCACCATTGTGTGGATCGCCCGGAGGACACGGTGGAGCATACGGTGGAGGTCTGCCCGGCTTGGGCGGAGCACAGCCGTGTCCTCGCGGAAGCGATCGGCGGCGGCGATCTCTCGCGTCCGGCCCTGGTCCAGGCCATGGTACGGAGCGAGAGTACATGGGCAGCCATCACCTCCTTCTGCGAAGCAGTAATGCTCGTGAAGGAGGAGGCGGGACGCGTGAGGGAGAGGCAAGCTTTGCACCCTCACGCCCCTAGTCACCGCAGGAGACGCCCTGGGCGTCGGGAATTGGCAGCCGATTCCCGGCCACCGTAGGCGCGGGCTTGCGGACGCGGACGGCGAGCAATGGGTAGCTCGCCGTCCGGTAAGGACCAAGCCCGAGTCGACGGCGCGTCGTGTTCCACGCGCGCCTCAAAGAGCTGTCAGCACTTTTGACGGGGTCCGCTAGGGCCGATGCCAGCTAGGGTTGCGGGATGTTCGAAAGAGTTACCGTGGCCCCGGCACAGACAACAGAAGGAACACGGGTGGGTTTTAGTCAGTAAAAGTCTGACACGCCCTCCCGCTCCGCCCAGAGCGGGAGAAGTCATTTGATGATTTCCCATCCACAAAAAGAAAAAAAAAAAAAAGTCACCCTGTATAAACTTGGTTATTTGTATGAGGCAATTTAGGTACTGTAATTCACTGATTCAATGTATGTATCTTCCATTATTATGGGAAAAGTGTTTACTAATAGCATCAAAATTACAACGAGTGATAGACAAATGATCGTTATGAGTGTTTACTTACCAACTAACTCTGTTGATAATTTACAAGATTTTACTGATTGTTTGAGTGAAATAAGTGCCATTATTGACGAATATGGAATCGAATCAGTTTTTATTTTAGGCGACTTTAATGCGGATCCGGGTGAGTTGTTTTTCAGTGAACTTATGCATATTTGTAGCGACCAACAATGGTCATGTATAGACATAGATATGCTAGGGTTAGACTCGGATACTTTTACTTTTGTAAGTGATGTGCACGGGACTAGCAGCTGGCTGGACCACTGTTTAGCTACTCACTCGGCTAAGCAGGCTGTTGTTAGTGTAGATGTTGCGTGTGACACTCTGTGGTCTGATCATTTCCCACTTGTGGTTACGTGTAATTTAAAATTACTAGCCCCCAAGGTCACGTCTCAAGTTATTAATGTAAATAAAGATGTAGTGTGGGGTATAAAAAGTGAGGAACAAGTTTCTACGTATGCCAAAGAGTGTCACAAGCGACTTAAAATAATTGACTTCCCTTCTGAGTGTGTAAGCTGTGCTGATTGTTTCTGTAGCGACCGTGGCCACAGGCTTGTTCTGGATACGCTTTACTCCGACATTGTGACTGCCCTCCGTGACGCGGCAGTTGCCAGTCGGGGAAGCATGGGGAAGGGCGGGGGTGGCCCGTGCATGGCCGGGTGGAACAAACATGTCAGCGAGGCTCACAGGGTGGCCAAATCTAAGTTCCACGATTGGGTGTCGTGTGGTAGGCCTAAGACAGGATTTTTACACAAAGAAATGTGCGATAGCAGAAGAGTGTTCAAGTCTCGATTAAAATGGTGCCAAAATCATCAGGACCAAATAAGAATGGACGCTCTAGCTATGAAACATTGCAAGGGAGATTTCCGCGGTTTTTGGAAGGGCACCAAGAAAGAAAACTTACGTCCTGGCCTTCCTGTGAGCATCGGTGGTGTGAATGATCCAAAGGAGATTGCTCTTTTGATTTTTCTTTTGATCTTTTTAAAAACCATTTCTCCGTGAAGTCCCCATTGGGTACGGCGACCGAGGTGCTCAATGCTGATTTGGACAGCCGGGAGGTGGGGACTACCTTCCGGGCGAAGGACGTAACTAAAGCCATAAGGCTTATCTCGAGAGGTAAGTCCCCGGGTCATGATGGGCTCAGCATTGAGCACCTACAGCACGCCGGACCGCACATTGCTAGGGTTTTGGCTATGTTTTACTCGCTGTGCGTGAGCCATTCCTACCTGCCAGCCGACTTCATGAAAACAGTGATAGTGCCTGTAGTGAAGAATAAAACTGGTGACCTTACTGATAAGAGTAACGACAGGCCTATTTCTCTTGCCACTGTAACTGCTAAAGTGTTTGACGGTTTGCTTAACGCACAGTTAAGTAGATCGGCAACACTGCACGATAACCAGTTCGGGTTTCGTCCCGGGCTGTCCACTGAAAGTGTTATACTGTGTCTTAAGCACACCGTCAAATACTACACAGACCGTAAAACACCCGTGTATGCGTGCTTCCTTGATTTGTCCAGGGCTTTCGACCTTGTAGTATATGACCTGCTGTGGGACAAGTTGAGGAGCATAGATTTGCCACCGGAACTCATCAGCATGTTCCAGTACTGGTATACGCACCAGTCTAATAGTGTTAGGTGGGCGGGGGCAATGTCGGATACGTATCAGCTCGAATGCGGAGTCAGGCAGAGTGGCTTAACATCTCCTACCCTGTTTAATCTGTATATTAACGGATTGATCGTGGCGCTCAGCAGTCAGCATGTTGGCTGTCACATTGACGGTACATGTGTCAATAATCTAAGTTATGCTGATGACATGGTGCTGATGAGCGTTTCGGTCTGCGGCTTGAGGAAGCTGTTACGGATATGCGAGGAATATGTTTGTGGTCACGGTTTATTGTATAATGTAAAGAAGAGCTAGTGTATGATCTTCGAGACCGTCAGTGCAAAATGTCCGGGAAGGATACCTCCGGTCAGACTGAATGGAATTCCTTTGGAAAGGGTCGACCAGTTCACATACTTGGGGCATGTTTTGACTGTAGGCCTCGAGGATCACGCAGACATAGAACGGGAGCGGAGGGCGTTGTCTGTTAGAGCGAACATGATCGCCCGCAGATTTGCGCGGTGCTCTAAGGAGGTTAAGGCTACGCTCTTTAGAGCGTACTGTACATCGCTGTATTCTTGCAGTCTGTGGGCTCATTACTCTAATAGAAGTTACAGCGCCATCCGCGTCCAGTACAATAACGCGTTCAGGGCGGTGATGGGGCTGCCCAGATACTGCAGCGCCTCAGGTATGTTCGCAGAGGCGCGCACCGATTGCTTTCACGCGACCATGCGCAAGCGCGCCGTGTCCTTGGTGCGCAGGGTAAGGGTTAGCCCCAACATTGTACTGGCGATGATTGCGGGAAGACTGGACTGCCCCTTCATCCGGCACTGTTCCAGCAGACATGTTGCTGTACCAGTGCCGGAGAGAAGGTTTTAATAATGAGTGTATTTGATTATTTTTATTTTGATTTGATTGTATTTAATTTGATTTCATTTGATTTAATTTAATTTGGTCTAATTTTTATTTTTTATTTTTATTTTTATTTTTAATTTTTATTTTTTATTTTTATTTTTATTTGATTGATAATGTTTTGGCAATGGGTGTTTCTTACCTGAAATAAATGAATTTATTATTATTATTATTTTTTTTTTTGATATTTCTCGGGACCCCAGGGTCCCGGACCTTTAGAAGGCATATGAGGGGCCGAAGCCAACTCGCAGAGGCCCGTTAGACGCTTTCAATGGAAATGAGGCACTAACCGACGATTATCCCTGTGCGTACTATGCAAGTGCACCCAAGGACAACCCCCGGATGGTGTAGGACTATTGCAGAATATGGAGACAAAAAAAATTGGGCTATGGGTTTGGATGGCTAAAGTGGACTGGTTATCTAAAACTATGGAAGGACTATGGCCCCTGCCTGACCAATGTGTGATAAATACAATACACGGATAAAATGGCAGGGGGTGACTTGCACACTCAACAATGGGCCCCCGGAAACGGTCGCTAGCACATAGTGTCGTAGCGACAAGGGGGCAACATGTCTTGAGGTGCTTAAGAGGAGTGGAGAGGTATTCCACGGCTATCAGGACAATCCCGGAAGTACGGTCAAGATCCCTACCAGCATCTTACTGGACTACTTCCTTCCTCCGAGCACGTTTGCTCTTGCGAATCTCTACTCAAGCCAGCCAATAAAGGCAAGAATGAGGTGGGAGGTCAGTTCTCGTCAGTGTTCACTCCAGCCGGCCAATAAAGGCAAGCCAGAGATGAGGAACATGACTTCTCCCGGGAGATAGGGTACGTGGGGTCGCTACTGCCCAGCAGCTTGCCACATGCTGCCCTGCGGGGTTCTGTATCTCTCTTGGTCTGGCTCCTCACCCTAGACCTGTTCCGGCAAAGTAACCTCTACCGGCACAGACCTAGAGTTCGAAGCGCGCAAGCCCCACCACGACGTCAACGTAGAGATACGGCGATGGGGTGCATTATTATATATATACACTATATACACTATATATTATATACACTACACTATTATTATTATTATTAGGTGTAGCTACGTAGCATCCACATATGTTAAAGTACATAGCGTCCACATATGTTAAAGTTAACACTCATACATACGTACCCCAAAAAGTACTAAGACAAATTCCTGTCAAAAGTACAGCCGATCACGTAAACTTGTAACACGTAACCACGTTACTTGATACATTTCTGTACATATTTCGAGCATCGAATACGGCGACATTAAGTGGAGTAGTCGACATAGTGTCGGGCGGCTCGGGCGGGGAGTTCAGCCTGACGCGAAATTGATTCAGTACGCGACGTGAGCCGCCTTCACAACAGCGCGATTCAAATGTAAGTCAGCGGACGCTGGCAGACGAAACGAAACTTTATGTTGACACCTAACAAATTTAATTAGACACTCCGCTTTAATGCCCTCCCCTGAACGTGTAAGAAAATGTTTCTTGTTCACGACTAGCTATTCTGTTAGAAACGTAAAAGGCGCTTTTAATAGCAGCTTTAATCATTGTAACTGTTAAATAATTAGCTATTTCACATTGATGTGTCAATTGGATGTGTTCTACATGAAACTACCCCTTATTGTGACAAGCCGGTCGGTGTGAGTGGTCTCTAACGTACCTACTAGTAACTGAGTCACCGCGTCTGTAAAGTTATATAAACATCATTATCGGAAAAATATTGGACGGAAAACCATCGTCAGCTCTATATTGTTTTCTAAATCGGAATCAGTAGTGCCTGTCGCTTCCGGCGATTCAGCTTGTTTTGCGAGAAAATCCACTTTTTCTTCTCTCTGATTCTTTGATTTCTTTTTTATGCCATCATTGTTCCGTTCTTGGGGTGAAATGTAGTCATTTATATTTTCAATGGTAATAGCGTGTATCTAATGTGTATTTATTCTGTTATTATAGCTTACATAAACGATCTGTTTCAAATAATAATATTGGATTGTTATTTAATCCTCTGATCCTAAGCGGCCAACGATCTTAGTAGGTACTCGATTGGAATTTGTAAGTAGACGAGCTTCGGGCATTTTTGTTACGAATCAAAAATGCCCGAATCTCATCTGATTAGAAATTGTCGAGGAAAATTCGCCCTTTTCTATTTTTTTTCTTTTCATTCTAAGAATTGAATTAAGTACCTAAATATAAGATTTTCATAAATGATTTTTATAATAAAGCATAACCTAGTTCGTTTACTCCACAAGTAAACTGACAGATAGTCGTAGGTACAAACAAATGGCAACAAGATTATCTTGCGTCGCGTCTCTCCAAACTTGTCCCGTATAGTGTATATTATGGTTGTCGAAGTGTTTATAGGTTCTAATGTTATTTTTGAGGCAGACTTGGGGGAGCGATGGGGCACACACTCGTCGGCTGATTGCCGTCGCGTCGGGCACGGGGGACATGGGGGGCAGGCTGGCACTGCGAGTGCCCCACTTGAGGTAAATTACAGTCTACTGTGCGCACTATCGGATGTTTTGTGTGAGTCGCGAACTGCATCCCGGCATGGTGTGCATCACACGAACGTAATCTACCCGCCTTGGGGCGAGAGTGAACGAGGTCCGCGCAAATATCGAGGCATTTCGATGGTATTCAAAGCATTCATTCGCGTCGTGTCGCTAATGCATGCGCTGTATGTTTATGCATGTGTGAATCGTTAGTTGCCTAGTGTCCTCTACACTTACCAACTATACCGCTAGTTATGTACTATCGGCAAAACTTAAGCATGATCCGTTTAATTTAGTGATAGTCAGTTTAGTGCATTTGTGTGAGTACAAGGCGTGTAATAAAAAGTAACAACAAACACTAGCAACAAATCAAATCAAAAACAAACGTGCATCTTATTGGTCAAAACGCATGCATCGGACGATCGAGTCGTGAGCCGTGCTATGCGTTTATCGCCTTAAAGGTGAGCATGGGGGAGTTTGGCCGATAGTACCTATCACTGACGCAGCTACAGAGGGCCAACCACCACCTCTTAAAGCAGTATTATTTTAAATGTTACTTCAGTTTGAGAAAGAGATGGAGCTATACAGGACGTCTAGCTCCATCTCTTTCCCACACTCAAGTAAGATTAAAATAATACTGCTTTAAGAGGTGGTAGTCTAGCTCCAGTTATCATTAGAGGGAAGCCGAAGAAAAAAATGTTCAGTTCTCATAAACTCAGACAAAACACTGTAGGTTTTTAATCTTATAGTGGATATTAAATATACTGATGTAATGTGATGTGTTACACAGTTACACACACAGGTGTACCATATTATTGTGCAATAGTAGACATTAAGAAGAGTGGTTGTCCCGATGGGGAAGCCGATATAAATCTGGTTGTATGAAGGCTACGCCCCTGGTACTATCTATCTAATGTGGTTAATTTGTTAGGGATTTTCATGTTTCCGAGTTATGTCTCTGATTGTCACTTCGAGCAGGATCTAAACAGGTAGCGTGTTCGGGACACTGCCAGCTGTTCTTTTCTATAACAAAAAAAGATGAACAGCTGATCACCATTCCATTTGGCATGCGTGGTGAAAACAGCAAATTTCTTTTCCCTCGCGGTCTTACCAACGTTCATTTTGAAGCAATCGACCTTCACTAACTTGATGGATGGATTTAGGGTCGCTTCTAGACAAAATATTGCGTAGAAAATAATGTTAAATATTTCTACATATAACATTGTAGTACAGCTCCTTATGGAGATACATAGCTAGCTCCAATTTATACTACAATTCTAGGACGAAAATTAAGACAAATATTAAACTCAGTTTTAATCCTCCACATAGAAGAGAAATTCAATTACAAGTTTCCAGTAAATAGTAAGCAGCTTTGAAAGTAGTGTGAAGTAAAGATGTTTTTTGTGGGCAATAATATTTCATACACTTCATTTTAACATTGTGATCAGCTAGGTCATACAGGGTGACCCAGTTCATATGCTTGCAATTATGAAACCAGGTTAATTTGTACTTGTCAAATGTAATCAGTGTCCCTACATAATTGCTAATTTGCGACGATGATTGATTCATATCTACAAGTGCTATGACCCGCTGGCCACTGCAAAACTGAACAAGTCAAAGGGTAAAGTAGGTCTTCATCTATAATACCTACTTTTCAAAGTAGTCTCGAGTTTGGTATCAAAGTTCCTCTGAAGTGTGACTGTTGACCCAGTTATGGATAGTCGTCCGTGAAGGTTTCCTGATATATTATGCACTTGATTTATAAATGCTCTGTATTGTATATTTTGTTCGCTTGAAGTTTTTAATGTTGTAACTATTTAAAACCAATGTAAATAAAACATTAAACATTTCAATAGGGAATATGCATGTAATTATTTTTTTCACTAAATCAATAAAAATACAGTAATTTAAACCCAAGAAAAGTGTTAAATGTTAAATTTAACTAGTGCTTGTTGCTCAAAAAAATTATGAAACTCCAACAATTTTCTACTACAGGTCCGTTTCTCAAGCAGAGATCGCACTTAGTTACTTACCTTAGTGAGATTTCAAACACTTTGTAAATAATAGATTTTTATTCACATAGTTTTTTTACGTCACTTCCGGCATTGTCGAAGGCAACGCGTTTTGGGTTTGCGTTTCGTTCCACCAAAAAACATAAAATAATGAATTGTAAAATAAATAATGCATTAAATCTGTAAAAAATAGGAATTTGTTTCTTGACTCTTATACAATGTATCATATAAGTATTTAAATATATTTTTTTTCCTTTATTAATAAGAACTAAAGCTCTTAATAATTTATTACAATCTACCCTAATATACTAATAAGCAATTCAACTCTAACTTATTATGTTACGTGTTATATGATATTACGTAATAACTAAGAATAGTGTCCATTTGCACTTTTACACAACTCCGTAGCACTTTCTTAGGGTCTAATAAATAAAAACACTTTGTTCATGTGTGACATGTACAGCAATCATTGTTACTATTATTCATTCACTATTTACACACTACACTAACTCAAATGGTTTAGTTCTCTTTTGCCTACACACTACGTCCATGTTGTCCAGCAGCTGAATTTAAATAATGATTATGTTTTCAATTACGTGAATATTCCCTATTGGTAGACATTTTTTACTATTTACTAAGTAGACTTTTAACAGAACATGCATGCCCATCTTACACGTTCTTCAAACACATATTTCTTTCCGAACAATCGATAAAGAATACCAAATAAAATTTTAAAATTCGCTGCACCACGTCCGGGAAAAGCGCAGAGAAAATCGCATGAGCCGGCCCGTTTCACACCCATGGGCAATACAGAAATATTTTCCGTTTAACTAACACCGACCGTGTCACAGGGTACTAACAGGATTTGAAATTTATTTCCTGGGCCCGAGTCGCAACGCGATTGCACCTACACTGGAGATCTCGACGAATAAAATGGCATCTAATAATCGTTTTCACCACTTTACCGGAATAAGGATGTGTCTACGCGATACAGGTGGCGTGGAAAACGTTTATGGGGTGCTGTATGTAGCCCACTTACTACTAGTGTTCAGCTGATAATGACGCCTCGTTTCTTTTTCAATAGAGAATGGCTACTAGTTTGTATTAATATGTTAAATGTACACGTGTTTTACTCTCTATTATTTACGTACTAATAGCAACTTTAGATAAAAATAGACAAGAATTTTAATGGAACGAAAAGGGGCAGTTACCGATTGATAAACTCACATTGTAATATTTATATATCTAATCTGCAAGATGCTGAAAAGGACTTTCCCAAAGAGATAATAATAATAACCCCACCGCCGTATCTCTACGTTGACGTCGTGGTGGAGCTTGCGCGCTCCTGAACTCGGTGCGCATAGAGTTTACTTTGCCAAAACAGGTCTACTAGGGTCAGGAGCGGGATGTTCGAAAGAGTTACCGTGGCCCCGGCACAGGCAACTGAAAGAACACGGGTGGGTTTTAGTCAGTAAAAGTCTGACACGCCCTCCCGCTCCGCCCAGAGCGGAAGAAGTCATTTGATGATTTACCTTCCCAAAAAAAAAAGTCAGGAGCCAGACCAAGAGAGATACATAAGCCCGCAGGGCAGCATGTGGCGAGCTGTTGGGCAGTAGCGACCCCACGGACCCTATGTCCCGGGAGAAGTCTTGTTCCTCACCTCTGGCTTGCCTTTATTGGCCGGCTGGAGTGAAAACTGATGAGGAACAGAGCTCCCACCTCATTCTTGCCTTTATTGGCCGGCTTGAGTGGAGATTCGCAAGAGCAAACATGCTCGGAGGAAGGAAGTATTCCAGTAAGTGCTGGTAGGGATCTTGAGCATCTTCCTGGCTCTGGAATTGTCTTGATAGCCGTGGAATATCTCTCCCCTCCTCAAGCCCTCAGGACATGTTGCCCCCTTATCGCTACGTCACTATACATTATTGAGTATGCAAGTCACCCCCTGCCATTTTATGCGTGTATATTAAATAAAATTGGTCAGGCGAGGGACATAGTTCTTTCACAGTTCAAGGTAGCCAATCCACTATAGTCACCCAAACCCATAGCCCAATGTTTTGTTTCCATGTTCTGCAATAGTCCTCTACCTACCGGTGGTTGTCCTTGAGTGCACTTGCATACTGCATACCAGAGATAATCGTTGGTTGGTGCCTCATTTCATTCAAAACGTCTAACGGGCCTCTGCGAGTTCGAAAGGTCCTAGACCCCAGGGTCCCAAGAAATGTCAAAGACATAATAATAGTAAACCATTTATTTCAGGTGACACAGGCCCATAGATAAATACCTTAACTTAAACATACATATTTGAATATAAACAAAACTTATGTTAATAATTAGTACTTCACTTTGCACTAGGTGGACTTTGTGCTGCGCTGTGGAATTTGTCCGCGGACGCGACGGAACACCACGTCCTGCGGCCAAATGTCTTCTTCCATGACGAGGGAGAGATAACGATTCGGTATACGTACCACGATCGCCTAAATACTCTACGGAAAATTTTTTCAGCATCTACGCACTGTTGTGTTAATGCTACAATGTCCGTGGTAGAGCCATATGTAAGGTGAATTGTCGTAAAACAAAATAATTAATCGTACTAGTAGCAGTGTTTCTCTAACGCCATGCCGTAAATTGTTGTTTAAAGTTTATTAGTATCTACTGCATACTGTTAGCTACCTACTACTTACAGTTTAAGTACTAAAAAACGTAACAAATGCTGCGGGTTGGTAATGTTAAGTAACAAGTAAATATTACTTAAACTTGCAGCTATTATTAAATTAATTCCATTATAAACTTGCTGTAACTTGAAAAAATATGCAAAGTGTAAGACAAAACGCGTGAATAAATGAAAAGCTTCCGAGTTCTGTTATGAAGTTGTCTAGAGTTTGTTACTTCACTTATTTTAGCAAGTTGCATGTACTCCGTCAGAAGCCTTACATAGTGCAGAAATAGGAGATCGCTCGTGGTGCATACAAATGTACGTATGAATATGTAACAAGACAGACGAAAGTGTGCATCACGTAGGATATTTTAGTGCTCGATTGATAGACTCAATTTAAATGGTTAAATTATTGGCGAGACGAGTGCTTTAGTGCATTACCGTGTTCGCACACACGAGGCAAACTTCAAAAGCAAATTGCACAAGCACGGTACATTTATCTCTGCTGGTTGAACGATGAAAGCTTCCATTACGAACGGTATCGGAATGGATATATGCACTTAAGGTTGTCTTTAGTTCGTCAACGTGGCGGTGTTATGCGATCGATTTCCTGTTTTACGTCGTCGAGCGCGGAGAACGTCGTGTATCAGCGGTGCGGCGACAATGTACCAATACGTTATCAACGTAATGAGCCGACGTGACAATAACGTGGACTATTTCACGGCAACTGATGACGGCTTGGTCACATACCGGATGACTTAATCTTTATCTAACATCGCTTTAGATTCTTGTCACACTATCTATGTATCCATGTCTTACAACGTGTTATTTCTCTACGAGTAAGTTTGATTCACGGGTCATAAGATCTTACGATTAGTTGTCATAAGTTTGAGTTAGTCGCGCTCCGTTACTGCAGATGGTATGGTTCAGGCTCCTATTAATTTTGATACTTGATAGTTGAACTTTGATACTCACGACTTGTTTTGTTTCCAATCGAAATATTTACTTACTGCATAAAGTGAAATAATAATGTTTTTCACAAGTCGTTAAACTGTAGTTTGAGGGCTGGAATGGTAACAAAACAAAGTTTGTTTTGTTGTTGTTTACAAGTTTTTGACTATGATAATGAGTACCAGTATCATTCTCAAAGCTCGTGGTTTCAGTCCCCACTAAAAAATTATCATAAACCCTAGAACTAAATAAATATTTAAGGGCAAAGTAACTACTAAACATTGAGCACTATAGTTTCGATAACGTTAACAATAGAGTGTCGTCAAATTTAAATTTCCCGCCATTTCTAGGGTTGTGTAAAGTGAAATCATTTGTTGTAGCTAGTGATGAACGGGCACGCATGACAACAAAGTGTAGTGTTATAAATATTTTCATATTTGTTACCTTTTTTGGACATTTATATCAGCCGGAACATACGAGTCATGGAATGGGATGAGCTTGTGGAAAATTAATTGTATTGTATGCTCAAAAACGTTGATTGTGAATGTTGTATGTAGTTATTGAATGTCATATAAGCTAAAAATACAAAAATAGCCACAGCCATAGATTTGACTTTTGAATATACTGTTGTTTCAATTTTTTTACTGCGGTATTTCGTATTTTTAGTTATAATTTGCAGTTAACTGTAAAATATTGTCACTACGGCTCACATATAAAAAATATGGCTCTCATTTTAATTTTATTTGATAGTATTAAACTGCAAGTAGTTCTTGTTCCAAAGGTGCTTAAACTTATATCTGACGTACAATACTTAAGAGGCCTAAATAAGGAGGATAAATAATTCCATTGCGGCGGCATCTAGAACGCCATATGCGAACTACGCATCAAAGACCTGACGTCACACAAATCCTGCATCGCGCAAGCAGAGTTTACCGCGCGACTGGCATATACAACATCCCGACATCGACCATCGGGCTGTAGCCCACCAGGTAGAACACCCGTCTGGTCGGAGGATCCTCCCTTTTTTCTCGAGGATGAGTGAACTTCACACCCTGTTCCTCATGCCTCTATACCAGCATGCAGGAACATAATGAATCGTGAGGTGGCTGGTGTGAAGCTAATGAAAGTGCCTCAAGTACATACAGGGTGTTAGTTATCAAAGTTAATTTTCTAGTCTCCCGAGTTAGTTTACTTCGCCAATCAAGGTTGAAAACTTGTAACCATCTTATTAAAACAATGTCGAATTGGAAATTTTAAGTGGATATTATTTGGGAATAGGTCCTGTAGACGAATTCCACTCGTTATCAAACTTAATCCAATTTGTCTTTGTGGCGAATTGAATTACTTAACTTAATTGTGAATTTTATTGTAGGTAAAGTTTGGAGTGTCGTGGTGGAAGCAGATTGTAAATGTTGGAGAATGGACATAGGTACCGTTTAAATTTTAGATTGTTTGCTTTGGTTAATTCGATGAAGATTGTTTGATAACCTGTCTTGTAACTCGGATTAAGGGCAAGCAAAAGAAGACGATAAAAATTGTTAAGGAACAAGATACTTAATTAATTGTAGGTATAATAAGGCATACCTACCTACGTATCATACAAAATAATTTTTCGGATAATATAAATTTATATTAATGTATGTAAGGATCGTAGCAGGTGGCGTTCTGTAGTTTCTGCCTACCCCCATGGGAAGAAGGCGTGAGTTTATGTATGTATGTATGTATAAAGTTATACTGTTTTAAAGCCACAAAATTAATTTTCTAGATTCACGCGGATTTTTCTCTTTTTTTAAAGTCCACCAATCAAAAGCACCTGCTTGCACTTAAATATTTTCAATGTTACGTGTTGGCATGTTTAAAGTAAAATAAAAAGGTAGGTAATATATAAACAACGTGTTCTTTTTTATATGTCATAACTCTAGGGTTTATATTCTATAAGTAAAAATAATACAAAAAATCCTAGAATATGTGGTCCAAACATGCATAATTTCGAAGATATCAACACGACTCTTGATGTGTGTAGGTATCTAAGTTTCATTGATAAATACGAGTAATTAATTTTCATTAATACCAATCATTCATAATTAAAGCTAAGAAAAAGCGACGTTGTCATACATATTTCACGTAAGGGTGCTTTATCGTGCCTTCGAATTATTTTGTATGAAAAATTAAAACAAAAAAAAATTATAGTTGAAAAATAATTTATATGCCAGTTGACTCTTAGATATGGTGTCATTCATACCCTAGAGTTATGACATATAAAAAAACACCTTGTAAATATATGTCGAGGTAAGATCTTAAGCCTCGAACCTTTAGTGAAAAGTGGTATAAGTCAGAAATACTCATTTCGAGAAACAAATAAAAAGTTTTGCAGTATTTGAATGGCTACAAGTTTTTTATTACTAAGAATTTTTTTGACGTTTTAACTTTTATCAATTTGAAATTGTTACTATTATATCGGATATGCTTTTGATTGTGTTAAAAATAATTAGAATCTGAGATAATTAAAAAAAACTAGACATATCAATAGCCACATTTAAGTTCTTTAGTGTATAATGTTATAATTTAAATTATATCATTAAACATATCATAAAATGCACTAGTGTTGAATATTAAAAGTATTTTTACACATCTTTTAGATAGCTATAGAACTTTATATAATAAAAACACTAGAACTAATTTTGTTTAGAAAACATTGAGATTACATGGGTACCGATTCTTTTTAGTTCCTTTCGTTTTGTTCTGTGATAAAATCAAAATTATATCACTTTACACACATTAAAAACAATAAAAGATGTGGTGTATATCGATTAATCTTTAATTATATCAAATAAACTACACAAGTTTAATTTTATTTCTATTATATGGGCCTAGTAAGATATAGGTACTTATACTGTCGGGGTCTATTTTCATTGAAAAAGCGGTAAGCCGCAACTTTTTCGCACAACTGTCCTTTCGCGCAAGTGGATTCGCGCACGTGTCTTTCGCGCAAGTGTCTTTCGCAAAAATTTCCATTCGCGCAAAAGACAGTCACAACACAAAATAAAAGTCCATTCACGGAAATGTCTTTTCGCGCAAGTGTCCTACGTGAAAATGTCTTTCGCGCCTGTGTACCAGATCTGCAGAGCTGGATGACTGGCCCTAGGTCGATAAATACTCCTTCACAACTTCGAAAAGCGAACCTTCGATGTGGATTGGATTCGGTAAGACGTCCGAATTGTATATAACTTTCGTCTTGTCCAAATTCATGCCGAGGCCAACCCGCGCGCCGAGAGGCTCCATTTAGACTGTGCAGCATCTGGTCTAACTGTTATAGCGTCTCTGGCATTATGACGATGTCAACGGCAAAGCGAAGGTGTGAGATGTACTCGCCGTTCACGTTGGTACCCTTTCCAGTCCAGTCCAGGGTCATAAAGACGTTCTCCTTCGCATTCATGAACAGCTTAGGGAATATTACGTCCCCCTGTCTCATCCCGCTGAGCAGTTGGATAGGGCTGGTTTTCCTTTCCTGGGTCTGGACAGTCATGGTAGCGTTATACAAACGTCTCAACACTTCGATGTAGTACCAGTCGATTCGATATCTTTGCAGAGAAGCCAGAACTGCCCATATTTTGATCGAGTCGAAGGCTTTCTCGTAGTCCACAAGTCGTAGTCTCGTAGCCATTTCATAAAGTTGACAAACCCTTGCTGAAGAATTATAGACCCCCTGTCTATAATACTTCAACAAGGGTTTGTCACCTTTTTTGAAAGAACAGAACCATCGCACCTCTTCTCCACGCCACGGACGTTGTACCTTCTTCTAGCTAGCGCTCTCAGGACTGGAGCCCGCTTTAAGGAGCTCTGTCATTATTCCGTCATCACCAGGTGCCTTTTTATTCTATAGCTGCTCGAAAGTCACCCTAATCTCGCACTGGTCGACATCCGGGATGACCTCCGTGTAGTGGTGCATTAATTCGACTCGATGGTCATCATCATTATGTCGCGCTGGTTTCACCGTCTGCGTTGACTATAAGTGCCCATAAAATTCCTAGACATCCTGGAGTATCTCGGATTTCGAAGTTACAATTCTGCCATCTACAGCTCTTAGTTTCGTCAAATGGGGCCTCCTAATAGCTGAGCGAACACTTTAGACACTCGGTTCTGCTTAATCGCGACCTTAATGTCGCGAGTGCTGGAGCACTTAAGGTCGCCTCGCGTTAGCTTTTTATTTTTTTGGTTTAAATCCTTCTTAGCTGACGAAGACAGCTGCGTGGATGGCAACTCTAGTCTTTACCTCATAAGTCCGAGAATCTCCGAGGAAAGTTTTTCGCTGCTACGGGAAAAGTCAGCAAGGCGAAACGATTTTGAAGTTCCAGTTGGAACTTTTCGGATCCTAGAGCGGCTTGAAGGTGCGTATGTCGGAGTGAATAAATAAAGAAAATAATTGTCATTAACACTAGGTGACACTTACATGAATATCAAAATAAAAGCGCCCTGTTCGATTTTAATGGTCATGGACTCAGCATAATAGTTGGCAGCGCCGGGCATAATAATGATAAGATCACCGCTCAAGTACCTTACTACTACTTTAGCTACTTTGATAATTGTTAATAATTTCTGGCCTAATCAGTAATCCCGTTTGTGAAAACATCGTTGCGCGCCAAACTACCAATAACTAAAATAAGTCACTTTATCCTATTTAAAAATTTAAATCATGAATTTGTGCAAAATATATGGACGCGTGTTCTTGCCACTCACGCCCAAACTAGACTGGCGACTGGCGTTTGAGCGTAATTACCTCCCCTGCCATCATTGCCGTTCGAAAATCGCTTTTTTACTGCGGAGGCTGTGACAGAAAGAGACAGAAGTGGGAACTCTTCTCTCTTTTATATCACTTTACACTATAATCACTATTGATTGGTTCCTAAAAATCCTATACTACAGCGATATAAATAAATTTATATTATTAAGAACTAAGCGCGTTACTAAAAATATTTCACGTGTAATTTGATAGAGGTTTAGTTGTATGACTTAAGACGTTGGTGTTAATTAATGCTGCTTATACTTAAGAGACATAATTTGAGTTATATTGTCAGTCACAATTGATAATTGTATGGTATTTTTTGTGTCACTTAATATAAATTGTATTGTATTATTAGGCACAAAGCACATGTAATTAATATTAGATGTGTCAAGTATTACAAATCGAGTTAGCCCTAAGTATTTACACGTACTTGTATAAGTTTAAGCTTTAGTTCAATTTAATATTAATAAAGACATATGAGTATACACAAAAATTATCATTAAAATTGACCAAGAATGCAACTTGAACACGAAACTTATTTCCCGTTCTATAATAGATAGAGTTAAACCGATTAGATAGAAAAATCAAATCAAATTCAACCTTCAAGATTGTATGCAGAACTCAAAACTGCTACAAGTCGAGATACATCACTTTTCACTAAAGGTACAGATGATCATTTCATGAAGTGTTCGGTCATTTCATGAAATGGTTATATTTCAGGAAATGGCCAGTTAAAATGGACCATATCGTTTAAACGTCAGCGTTTAATGATATGTCAGTCGACGCTTGGCCATATCATTAATGTAGGGTATCTGTCGTGGTTCGATGACAAAAGCAACCTATTTATCGACATTCCTACCTGACCACTAAACTACTACTGGGCATATCTCAAAGTAGTTGCATTTCACGCCGCTAGTGGCACCCCGACCAAATGGGTTAGGTTAGGTTAAAACTGTGACCAACCACGCGCGAGCCGAGCGAGCGAAGCGAGCGGTGCCGCTACAGCGGCTGGCGAGTGATACATCCAAGTTGGTCGCAGTTACTAAGGAATTATTCGAGTAGGAACAGATAGATGCAAAACGAAAACAAAGCGACATCAACGCCTCTACTGGTGGATAATCTAACTATTTTACGATATGAACACTAATATTTGGCCACATCATGATGTAGTCGTGCGTTTAACTGTTCATATTGTCAAGCGTTGAGTATTCAATGATCTGGCCAGACCACATCATGATGTGACCAGCTGACGATGTCCTATTTCATGAAATGCAATCATTTCATGAAATGATCGAACACTTCATGAAATGATCAATTCTAAGATCTGGCTTCGACATATACACTCGGGTACTTTTACCGAGGATTTAAGGATGTTTTTTCACCATCCATTCACTACATTGCTAGTGCAATGTAGTATGTGGGTGCTGTTCGCAACTAAACTCGCTTTAATGTAGACAAAACAAGTAGCTAAGTGATCACCTGTACCTATACTGCGAGTGCTACAACCACAATTTTCTCCACTCCCGTCAATTTGTGAAGACAAAACATAGTTACTTTTCACAATTTCTAAGAACTAGCACCCTAACACACAGTAGGGATCGGTTTCATTTTGATAGTTTCACAACATTAATTGCGTTATTTTCTGTTGTTGAGCAGACAAATTTTTCGAACATGCAACAAGTAATTGATTAGCAAAATGCTTCAAAATCATTCAGTTTGCGATTGATAGCGCAATTAGGGTGCTGAATGTTTTCTTTAGGTTACTTATGAATTAAATACGGCCGGTCAATTCTGTAAAAATCTCACCGTGAAAACATACGTGAAGTGAGCTTGAAGTGAGCTGTCATTCCACCTGATTCTGAACTACGGATTGACACTATTGACAGCTCACTTCAAGCTCACTTCACCAGTTTTCACGGTGAGATTTTTAAAGAATAGACAGGCACATATCGAGTATGTTTTTGTTTTTGTAACAAAGGTTGTTTTACTAATTCATAATAAATTTTAGGTATCGCGTAAAAATAATCACTTCACAGAAACGCTATTTTAAAATTACGACTGCCATTACTACATACCTACCTACATAAATATGAATAAAATAAAAACATAATAAGATACAATTTTTATTTTTATAACGAGACTTCACAAATTGGGTCGCATTCGTTAAACAAGAATGAATCCAGCCTTCATTGATTTTGATGTCAAGTGGAGCCGTACAGCGTACAGCGTACAATGCTGTGCCTACAATTTATTACTTGATTGAATGGCACACAGATGGTGTTTACACGGTAATTAAGAACAATATGCAGTGCAGTACTACGGCTCGGGTAAGCCCGGATATGAGGTCGGTCATCCATCATTTTGGTACCTACATCATTTTCGCGTCTATATTGTCGACCAAGTAGGTATTATTTGAAAATACACTGTAGATACTGTAGGTACGGTATAATGGCACATCACAACAGCCACCGTTATTTTGTAGACAAATGGTAACGTTTATTTTATTACTATGGTGCACACTATTTACTTAAATTAATTTCATTGACACTGAAACCGCCGAATAGCTATTTTTGGGTGATGCCACTCTGGGCTAGACAAACTCAAACTCAAAGCATTTATTTCAAATAAACCAATTACAGGCACTTTGAATTGTCAAGGGGTCAGTCAGTCAGAAAAATGAAGCTAGTTGCCCATTCCAAAGCGTAATAGGTTACTATGGAGAAAAACGGGCAAGAAACTCCACGGACACTCTTTTAAATCAAAATATTATTATAAAATATTGGTTACATCGTTCATGTTGAAATTATATAAGTATGTGAGAACAATGTAGAAAGACGTGCACGTTAACAGCGTCCGTAATAAAAACAAAAACGATAAAAAAAAATTAAAAAAATTAAAATAAGCCGCGGCAGCTAAGAGATGACCAGTCCCTACTGACGGCGCCCGTTCACGAACACGACGCATGGATCAGCACCATTCAGCGAACTTAATGATCCAACACACACGCCACCACCAGCGAGACATTTAAGTGAGCATGACATACTCTCAGCCACCAGGGCACATTCAAGTCAATGAAAGACGTACCAGTAAATGGTAGCTTTTAGGTAGGTGGTACATACTGAGTGGTTGAATTTATACAATGCAAAGATAGTTTTTACAATCTTCAGCAGCTCCAACAATATTTTAGAAAGCTAATAAATTAGTTTATGCGCCCTTGTGGAGCAGGACCAGCGTTTAGCCAAGCCTTTTTGTCAGCGACGTAATCCCTTAAACTTAAAATATGCTTGGCTGCAAAGACAGGATCTGAACTATGTAAATCAATGTCACCAACCTCAACCTCAAACTAAAGAGGATGTGGCGAAAAAAGGGTGAATGCTGGATGAACACTGGCTGATGAAGTTATATGGAAGAATAGCCGACCCCAAATAACGCCTATGGGTAGGAGGATGATAGAAATCAAAATAAACTAGATAACAAGTAAAATTCGCGTACACTTACCTGGTCAGTTACTGCAATCACTATAAAACCACTTTCCGACCAATATAATTCCTTTCCGATATATGGTTGTAATTTACGGTTCACAAGATGTTCACTTATCTAATCTAATGCGCGAAGTTTTAACGTTCTTTATCTACATTCATATCGTAAAGTTCTTATTTCGAAATCAAAATCAAATCCAACAGTCTTCCGAGGGGGGTACGCGCCACAGCCACCAATTGCGATAAACTACTATTATGATAGGCGCCACAAATTACGTGTTGATGGAATAGAATCGGAGTGGTCAAATGAATTGGATCCGTACGTATGAAAATTGCAAGGGGATTTGCCGTTGAAATTAAAATTGATTGAACGAGATGATCGCTCCAATTTAAATAAAAGTGAAAACGAAACAATATATGGGTAATCTAATGAATTATTCAATTAATTTTAGAGAATTTTCCGTTTATTTACTTCTCTCTTAGTTTTATTACACATGAAGATTTTCGACTAAAAACAGAAAATTAACGCATTTTCATTCTGAAATATAAAGCTCCTTCGTTTTATAAGAACACTAATTATTTCTATGTAATAAGTATGCCTAGCCTTCGAAATAAGTGTCTGGCTTCAGACTTCGTTGTAATAAACACCTCAGGGTATGTTATGACTGTGTCTACGTTCAAAATTGAAGAAACGAGAAACCTTTGGGGAAATTAATAGTAACGATCCTTTTATATAACGATATGAAGTGAAAATAATCGAGAATTTTGTTTTAGTTGTTTTTTTTTATTATAATAGGGGGTGGTGTTTTTTTGTCATTTAAGTCTGATTTACTTGAGAGTGTGATGACATACCACATACCTAAGTTAAGCAACAATAATAGTTGCACCAACTAAACAGTATTTGCTGTGTTCAGACGATGCAAATCCTTTGTTGTGTAAATGATGCTTCACTCAGATAATAAAGTTGAATAAATCAAGGTTGAAAATACAATTATGTTAAACAACGTTTAGAGTAAACTTCGTGTTATGAAGAAAGTGGTATAACATAATTATTATGTTATGTGGTCATGACTTCAATTAAATTGATCGCTGTTCAGTTCATAGTTCGTTTTCGATTTTTTTAATTCTAGTTGAAGCTTGATTGACTTTTCTGACTGACCGTCGAATAAAAAATATCTTAAACTTAAAATAAAATGTTTTTTTTTCCTCATTCAGTGAAAAGCTCACATATGGCATACATTATAATATTTATGTCAGCACGAAGTAACCTCATTCGTTTGTGAGTTATGTGTCTACGAACTTTTCATTTGTTTGAGTTCGCGATCAAAAATAACTTTACGCATATACAGGGCGTCCCACGGATATGCCACATGCAGGGAAAGTACCTTGAATATTGTAGATGGAACATTTTACTGAAAGAAGACAGTATTTGACTTTAAAAAACAATTTAAACTGCATTTATAGATATTTAAATAATTACATGGTTGAACCGGGAATCGAACCCGTTACACGAGAAAAATAATCACCCTGCAGCTTTATCATACCGATCGAAAGGCTTCATCATAAGGATTATTTTTTGCTAAATAACATAGTGTCAAAAATAAAAGGAAGACCATGAATTTTAACATTTTTAATACAAAATTAATCAATTTATCAAATGCTCAAAATGAGTCCCTTCCTGTTGAATACAAAGTCGCACTCTTTTGATTATTTCGCTCCCAAAATTTCACATTAAATGTTAAAATTCATGGTCTTCCTTTTATTTGTGATACTATGTTATTTAGCAAAAAATAATTCTTATGATGAAGCCTTTCGATCGGTATGATAAAGCTACAGGATGATTATTTTTCTCGTGTAACGGGTTCGATTCCCAGTTCAACCATGTAAATATTTAAATATCTATGAATGCAGTTTAAATTGTTTTTTAAATTCAAATATTGTCTTCTTTCAGTAAAATATTCCATCTACAATATTCAAGGTACTTTCCCTCCATGTGGCATATCCGTGGGACGCCCTGTATACGTATATAGATTAAATGCTGATGAATATCCATTGTAGTTAATCCAATTTTTATTAAAACTTTTCATTTTAAGTGAGACGTCGTTATGTTTAGTGGAAAATGTAATATATTTGTTAACAGCTTACGTTCAAGTACGTGCGTTTTTAGTAAAAATCGAATTGTCCTTTTTAACTTTGTACGGTTTTATTTTATTACTATTTTGATTATTTCGGTTTCATTACTATCTACTTCTTAGAATTACTTAGTTTTTGAATGAAAAATATCTTTAACATATTTTCCTTAATAATATTAAAGCGTCGTCGTTGACTAACGTTTTAAATATGTTTATTGAGGTAAATAAAAAAAATTACAATGTCTCTTTGTTAGCAGTATTTTATTTCTTATACGTGTTAATGTTGCAGATGAATTGCTTAATTAGCTGTTTCGCAAAATAGCTCTGTAATGTAAAACAGCTGAACAACGTTCAGCTAGTTTGCCATTATACTACGTTTAACAAAACTGCAACCCACATTTACATATAATTCAGAATGGTTTATCTGCAGTCATAACAAGCGTTTGGTGTGGCTTCTGGAGCCGAATTGGTCACAGTAACTAAGCTAGGGCATCCTGACCAATTGGCTTAGGTTAGGTTAGAACTGTGACCAACCGCACGCGAGTCGAGCGAGACAAGCGAGTTTTGCCGCGGTAGCGGCAGGCGAGCTCTACTTTACGTACTTAAGGTTGCAGTTACTTGGCTATAGTATTTTTAGAACTGACTTTTATAAAAGTCTGATAACTTTTTATTCAAATTATCCTTAAAATCACTGTTTTGTCTTGAGTTAGGGTCATTTTCACTCATATTATTGCCGACTATTATTATTGACGCCATTATTGTTGTTATGACATAGAGCCACGAGTGACAAAGTTTAGAACTAAAATCTGCAATCTGAGTACCTACGTTTCATTTCACGCTGTTTTACATAACCTCAAATCATTGACCCGCTGCATTGATAAATGAAAAACGTTTATTAAATTCTGCGTGATAAAGTTCACTAATTATGTAAAGCCACTAAATGTCATTCAGCTGTTTTACATCACGGAGCTGTTTTGTAAAACAGCTAGCGGTTATATAAAACAGCCGATTCGACAATCCATCTGCGACATTAACGTGGCTTTATATTTTGTATTTAATAAACTAACCTCTGGTTAGGGCAGTTCGACAACCGATCATTATTTGTGTGCTACCACAAACTTGAATCCAATACGTCGTTACTATAAGGAGCGATGTCAAACGGTTTCAATTTATTCCGAACTCCTTTGATATTTTAAAGGAAAATGCAAGAAAAATATAGGTACACAATGTATCTTTGCTGCTACTCTATCCAATATTTTGTTACCCAGTGAAAGTACATACCTAGTCTGATATTTAGTTGCTATTGTCCAATTCATGAAAAACTGCGCTTGCGTGAAAAGTTTCGGGCTGACAGATTAGGTTTCTTTCTTTCCCATTTACGGTATCCTCTTTTAATGTAAAAAAAAACAACAAACATCCAGATGAAAACGACAAAAAAACATAAATCGCGGCAGAATGAACGCATTATTTTATGGCAGATAGGTAACATAAACATAACATTACGCCTTGTTTCCCCAAAGGGTAGGTAGGTAACTGCTGTGTTTAGCCACAATTTTCACTGAACGAATTACAACTGTAGCCATTGAGCGTTTTCTATGGAGTAGTTCATTCAACGTGATCATTTTGCAGTTAGATAACGTTATCTTGAATAACAAATTTTCAAGTGCGAGTAAGAGCGTTTCTATTTAATTAAAATTGGAACCGTAGGGATCCCATCGCGACGGCTCTTGCTTTGTGCCAAATGATGAATGGAAAATCTTATTGCGAGGAATCCTTGTTTCTTTGTTTACGAAATGCTTAATATTTTGTCCCGAGCAACAGATGTATACCTACGTGGTGTAATTGAGAAAATTAAGTTTTGTTCTGTAACAGGTTTGAATTACAAAACCAAGAGGATATTAACTTTCAGATTAATAATACATATAAGATAAAAATATAATCTTTGTTTTTTCTGCGTCTTAGGTACAAATATAGAATTAATGTTGCTAATCCGATTGATTTGTGTTACCGTAGGAAAATATATGAGGCAATGAAATATTATTGAGGGCCAAGAAAATTATTTGTTTTATTACGTAAACTGTCTAGTTACTGGACATACATACATAGTTTGTTAAGGTTTTACATAGTTTATTTCATATTTTTACGCCTGTTTTATGTTGCATAGCATGGACAAAGTAAAACCAGCAAAAGAGTTTTGTAATAGGCACCTAGACAAAAAATACCTACACTTTTTTTTAATATGGATGTAATAATTTTTTTAACTCTCTTCGACATTAGAGGAGCAAGGTAAAATACTTGACTGCTCAGGTTACACACAATATTGGATAAAAAGCTATACAATGTCTGTCTCATTGAATATCATATACATGTATGTTTGTTGTACATTACGATATGCAGACGACATTAAAGCGATGCTCAGTCGTCTCCGGGGTAACTATAAAGTGTTGTGTCGCGGAAACTATGAGCGAAGCGATTGCCATGGTGATCAGGAACTGTCTCAATGTAAACGATGTACTTGTACTAACTACATGACTGTAGTGAAGATTTGTGGTGATAGGATTTGCGGTTTAATACATAGGTGACTGAAAAACTGGACACTATTAGAACAGACATAGAAAGTGGAAGTCAGAACCACTAACACCAGTTTACGTTTATCGTTTTCACAAATAGAAAACCCATTAAAGATAGAATAGAAGCCGAAAGCAACACCGAAAAATCTAACAAGGAGACATAAATAAGACCTTTTCGTATCCTAATCTTAAACGAAGGCCGCAATTTGCAGGAAATACCAAAACCTTTGTAATATTCGGTAGGAAAGTTCCATTTGTGAATAATTTTATCGATGTATGTATGTGCCCGAATACAATAACAAATTGTTTATAGTGTATTATCTGTCGGTTAGTGGCCGTCGGAAGAGGCGGGAGGGACGAACCTCCCCGTTTATGGCGCTATAGCGGATCAAATGCCCTGGAAGTGATACACCCAGTGATCGTTTAGCCTTTATTACGCTATACGAATATACGCACTACAGTAAAACGGATTTTAATTTCTTTTTTTTCTTCGATTTAGCCACTTTTTGCAAACTTTTGCATTTAAAAGACTTTGCTCTTTTGTTTGACCTTTTCTTTTCTCACGATTGCTTTAAAAGTTGTAATGTCTTTGTCTGAATTTGGAATCGCAATATCCAATTTTAGGTTTAATGTTAAAAAGATATTGAATTTGAAATAAGAGTTGGCTTCTTTAGAATCAGCTAAGTATCTAAATTTGAGACTAGGTTTTTATAAACTAAGTTTGTAATTTTGTTCTGTAATCTGAGATCAATCATTTTTTATTTCTATTTTACTCAGTCAAGTGAAGAAACTAGATGATAGTTTTTGGACAAAAAAAAGAATTATATTTTAGTAAATATATTCTCATTGATCGATCAATGTCATTCCACATAAGTCTTCATTACAAAATCTAAATTACGAAGAATATCAAAAGTCCCTTTCATCACTGGCAAAGCTATGAATGTTTACCCAATATCTAAGAGCGTCTTGACCGACCGAATAAATTTAAAGGAAAGTATATATTATTCATATTCACTCAACGACGCCAATCTCCTCGCCCTTTTCAATGAAACGAGTTTTTACATAAAAGTAAGAGTCACAACTTGTGTATGCAAGGGAATACACGGCATTCTGAGGACACTTCAAAGAGCCAGTAAAGTATATTATCAGGCACTGCGTCCTCGAGATTGATGAATTGCCTTCAATTTCCTTTCGCAAGTGCCTCTTACACTGCCCCAATAATATTGTCATGCAATAACGCATTCAGCTCTAAAAGAATAAAGTGCATCTACTTTTTTATTTTATTTTTGTGAAGTGGATGATCTCGTTTTCGTCTAGAAATTGGTTTATGGAAGGCAGGTAATGTAATTAGTCTCGTCACGTTCGCATTCAGGTATGATAACTAAGATTTAATTTTCGGGACGTGCTGAACTAGGCTCAATGTACATACATAAAAGCTAAAACTGAACTAGTGTTTGCTCAACAATTCTGAACACTGTTCCAATATTAAATTTATGTTATTCATACCCATAAGCAGAAAAATGGCAAAGCATTTTCGCGAACGACGCGACACTAAATAAGGATGACAGAAATTAAAAATAACGCGCCTCCGCGATCCCTTTCAAATTATTTGGGGAAGAAAGTAAGATAAAAAAGATAGATAAGAAAATTATTCGTCTGACGCGAACAGTTTCCGGTGGCTGGCCGCAATTTATTCCTCTCACAAACACGAACCGTGCTGATTCAATATTGACACTGGCTGGAGCCTCGCGTACCTAGCCTATTCCCCAGTGCTGCAGATAGAATCTAACTTCGAAGATACGACTTTGTAGCCGCTTTTTAAGTTGCAAGCATACAGGGTGTCCCTTCGAATATAGTTTCTCTCCCTATTTGTTTATCTGGCGATTGCTACTGAGACGCAGGCGGTGCGTGCCGCGGGGTGTCGCTATGTTTGTTTTCAACTTCTTTTGTTTCCTAGAAACTTTGAAACTGGTATGCTTAAAAAATAAACAGTCACACATCCGTTCTGCTTTTGTGAATACTTTTATATTTTCGCAGAAATCCTTGGGGAGTAAATTAATATTCTAGTCGGAGATGCCATTATTAATTACACTGTGTTAAAGGAATCTGAACGAATAGTAATTGATTAGCGCGTTGTTCTATCTGATCGTCGCCATTCTCAAATAGATTCGATCGCTCAAAGTCAACGTTAATCCTCTCTTAATGAGTTCAAAAGCAGCAATTGTTGAGAGCGGCTTATGTTCTGTTACCGACCCTCGGCTGGAGGACTGCTCCAGCCATCGCCATGCGGATTGAATGGCATTACAATAAATGCGAAATTGTCAGTTAATTTAGCAATTGTTAGGTTTATATTCCCGTTGATATATCTTGTGTTTGCATTTCCAATACTCTTGTCATAACTAAGCTAACAAAATTAATGTATGTCACATAATACAGTAATTTAGTGTGTGTCTAACAGCGACAGTAGGTAACAAAGTTGTTTACGACTAACATTCACAAACCTGTGACATTTAAGTTTCGTGAATGCAGCTAGAGACCGAAACTGTGTGGTGATTGTGCACAGTGCACACACTTGTGTTATGTTGTCAGACAAACGTGTCCCGCGTTCGGGAACGGGAGCGATGTCGGCGACACGCGAACACTGCATCAATCATAAGGAGGGCAGGACAATGGAGCTTTTTTATCGGGAATTCCCGTTCCAGAGGGATTCGTCTGTGACTCCATTTCACATTTGTCACATTACCTACCCACAAAATCTGTCGTTTTCGTCTTTTTTCGGGCTCGTTAGAGATTTGATGTCAAAAGTTTCACCCAAATTGAACACGCATTGTGGCGACGCAGCGGGTTATTTTCTTCAGAATTTGATTTCCTTTTCTAAAGGTTCATAATACATAGGGATATTTGGAAAATAAACGTTTGATTGTTTATGGATAAGGCAACTTACTAACACTGTATAAAATGAAATGTCAATAGACTCAATTACATAACATAAGCGACTTTACAAAACACAAAAATTTTATCGCATTTTTGTTTATAAATGTGATAAAAAAAAGAGACGAAATAAGTCATCAGATACCGCTGTAGGCTTGAGAAAGGATTTCTGTACGTTGTTTATCTCGAGTCCTAAGGGACAGTTGGAAGAAAAGAGGGACATCTCCGAGCTAAGCCGTCGTGATTTAACAACCCATGCTATACCCATACAGAGGGACACTTGCGTGATCTTATTTGTGTTGTAATGCTATAGTGAAAAGATTATTTGGGGAAATAAAGCGTTAGAAGTTGAGGTGGGTTGGCTTATCGGCTTCCTGTATCATTTTACGTGTTAACATCTGGAATTAGACCTGCAATTAGAATTTTGAATGTCGAACTTTTGGTCAGTTACAGATTAATCGCAGCATACTATCTATACTTCTATACAAATAAATAAAATTGAAGAGTCTGTTTGTAATCTCAAAGTAATACAATTTTTTACAAAATGCACGAAAGTATATACGGTACATAAAACAAAAAGCAATTTTTAAAATTTTTGTCTGTCTGTTTGTTCCGGCTTTTTTTTTTTTTTTTGTGGATGGGAAATCATCAAATGACTTCTCCCGCTCTGGGCGGAGCGAGAGGGCGTGTCAGACTTTTACTGACTAAAACCCACCCGTGTTCCTTCTGTTGCCTGTGCCGGGGCCACGGTAACTCTTTCGAACATCCCGCAACCCTAGCTGGCATCGGCCCTAGCGGACCCCGTCAATAGTGCTGACATCTCTTTGAGGCGCGCGTGGAACACGACGCGCCGTAATCTCCGAAACGGCTGGACCGATTTTGACGTGTCTTTCACTGGCAGTTAGCTGGTGTTCCGGGAAGTAACTTAGGCTACTTTTATTTTAGAAAAATAATTAGGGTACCGCGCAAAAAAAATCCCATGAAATGTGAACAGTCGGATTTGAAAAATTATTTTTGCATTTGGTAGCCCAATTCTCGAGGATAGTTATAGGCTATTTAACATCATGCTACGACCCTTAGGAGCCGAGCAAAAAGAAAAAACTCAGATAGAACACTAAGCGAAAACGAAGTAATAGCGCGGACGGGCGATGCAACGCGACGAGTCGGGGGACGAGGGAGTTTTATTAAAATGTGGCTGTTATTTTGGTTCATTGTATATCTTACGACTTCCACGCGAACAAAGTCGCGAGGAACAACTAGTTACAAATAAAATGATGAGCGAGCTTGACGCCTACAAATAGAACTGAACCGCGTTAGCAGAGAACAGTATTGTGTAAAGAAGATAGAAGGAGGCATTGACTCTGCTGTAAGGGCTCTAGCCCTAAGACATGGGCACGCCACAATTGCGGCGATAAGTCCCCTCTTTGAGGAGTGGCTGGACAGGCGCCACGGTGTCCTCACCTTCCGCCTGACGCAGGTCCTCACCGGACACGGGTGCTTCGGGAGGTACCTGTTCCGGATAAGGCGGGAGGAAACGCCCGGGTGTCACCACTGTGTGGATCGCCCGGAGGACACGGTGGAGCATACGGTGGAGGTCTGCCCGGCTTGGGCGGAGCACCGCCATGTCCTCGCGGAAGCGATCGGCGGCGGCGATCTCTCGCGTCCGGCCCTGGTCCAGGCCATGGTACGGAGCGAGAGTACATGGGCAGCCATTACCTCCTTCTGCGAAGCAGTAATGCTCGTGAAGGAGGAGGCGGGACGCGTGAGGGAGAGGCAAGCTTTGCGCCCTCACGCCCCTAGTCGCCGCAGGAGACGCCCTGGGCGTCGGGAATTGGCAGCCGATTCCCGGCCACCGTAGGCGCGGGCTTGCGGACGGCGAGCAATGGGTCCGGTAAGGACCAAGCCCGAGTCGACGGCGCGTCGTGTTCCACGCGCGCCTCAAAGAGATGTCAGCACTATTGACGGGGTCCGCTAGGGCCGATGCCAGCTAGGGTTGCGGAATGTTCGAAAGAGTTACCGTGGCCCCGGCACAGGCAACAGAAGGAACACGGGTGGGTTTTAGTCAGTAAAAGTCTGACACGCCCTCCCGCTCCGCCCAGAGCGGGAGAAGTCATTTGATGATTTCCCATCCACAAAAAAAAAAAGCCCTAAGACATGCAGCTAGATATATAAAAAGTAACTGTATGACGTACTTTTATGGAACACGGAAAGTATTTTGAACAAACTCGAACTAAATGGCCAGCACCTATGCAGTCAAAAAGCGTTGTGATCAAAACCCGTGCCAAGTTGTTTTGTCATCAGCAGGACAGTGACAAGCTGATTGAAATACATAATCCTAGTTATCTAACGACCGATCCAGTAACCTATTTTCAGTAAAAGACAGATCGCTATAGATGGTAGACATTATAATTCTATCTGTCCTTATGTCAGGCCAGTAAGATTCCATAATCTCTTATACATTATTGGGACGTTAAAACCATAGATAGGTGTTTCTATCTCCAGTATGCCAAAACTGGTGATAGATAGGTTACTGGGTTCGGCCGTAAGCAAAATACCTTTGGAAACTGTCGTGTTCACAGTTGACACTTAAGGTTTGCTCATTATAAATCACCTTCTCCGGCATACGGCTAGATTTGCTAGCCAAACTGTGGGAACTAGGACAGTAACTTGCCACTATAACTCCTGTACATTTTAGAAATATGACTCTGTGATGTTAAAACAATCAAGTCTGGAACGTTCTATTTTTGTCGTAGTGTTGACATGATTCTGTCAATATGCATATATAGGATGACTGGTAATTAGTGACCGATACTTAAACACATGATTTTACACATGATAACAAGCAACTTTTACTATGGCACCAATCCTGAAATCGCGAAAAAAAATCAGCTGGTCCCTACATTTTGACGAGTTATGCGAACATAAATGTAAGGAAGAGCTGATTTTTTTTTCGCAATTTCAGGATTGGTCCCATAGTAAAAGTTGCTTGTTATCATGTGTAAAATCATGTGTTTAAGTATCGGTCACTAATTACCAGCCACCCTATATATATACAATATATACATAACATCACGCCTTGTATCTCCGAAGGGTTGGGCGAGATGTACGTACTTATTTCACCTACATTTCGCCGAGTATATTTAAGTCCCATGTAATAGGGGGCGAGCCTATTGCCATCAATCGGGCACAAATCCAGACTCCGGGCTGCTACTGAGAAATTCCAGATAGAAAAACCCAATTATACCCTTGCCAGACCTGGGAATTGAACCCACGACCTCATGAACAGCAGTTGCGCTTGCGACCACTAGACCACCGAGGCGGTCGGTTGGCAATGGTAAATATAATGATTTATTTTTTGTGCCACCTTGAATGCGATGCGAAATCAGATGCTTTATGGATTGAATCACCGTATGATCAATAGCAAAGATAAAAATCCTATACTCGTCTCAATATTGTAAAATTCAATTCTAAGGGTAATGATAGGCAGAATATTTAGCAATATCCTTTTGTTTGCTAAGTAACACCAAAATATCAATCATTTTGCCAAGTGGAATACATATTTCTTACGACGACGGTAAATGATTCAATGTTTACCCGTTTTTTTTTTATTTCAATAAAACCTTCATAATGCAATTTCATGAAGGACCGGGGAGGCAATAGAAGTGAGCTGAGTAAGTACTTGTATGTACATATACTCTAGTACCGACTGTAGAGGGAAACTTTTACCGTTATTCATGCCATGATACAACACTTGAAATGCTTTACAGCACATGATTGATACGTTCTGTTATATTTTAGAAGTACCGGTTTTAAAAATTCATGGCTGCCAGCTTTTTCGGTATTTTTATTTCAGTAAACCCAAGCAAGAGGTTTTACTGATGCCGATAACTTTTAATATTCATTGATGGAGGTTTTACTGATAACGAGAATTCATGTAAAGCTATTTTGGTATTTTTATTGTGAAAACCTCCATCGGAAGAGAGGTTGTCGTTCTTCGTCAATCTTTTTATTCTCATTCTTGGGGAGATGTCGTCGCCCACATAATATGTATACCTACATAAAATAAACTGATCAGTCTATTGTTAACTCATTCAGTCAGGTGCATGTAATTTTGCTAGTGATTTCTAGAAACGTTTATATTTATTTAGCTCATTGAATGGCATTTACACATTTTTTCTAAGCTGCACTTAGAAGAATCCCTTAATTATGAGTTACTTTATGAGCTATTAGAATTGTTACTCTAAATTGAATTACAATAGCCTATAACAATTAGAAGACAGTATCGTAACTGCATGTCTAATGAGCAGTCTCGATATTAGACGCAGGTTGGTAAGTCAGTACGGCGCGGCGGGTACTGCGATTAGAGCCCCGAGTTGCGGTTGCGAAGGGCCAGCCCGCTCCAACTATTTATGACCCCAGATTAGGGTCCCCCACAAACCGACACAATTACTTTTGCACTGCGTTAAATTAGTTAAACTAATGATTATTCCACTGATAATTGCTTTAGCTTTTAGTGTGTACTTATCTTTATGTCGGATCTAGTGAAGCTAAGCGCTGTTTGCCACGATTTCTGTGCAGAAAAGTGTGGAAATATATATACGCGTCGTTTAAACTTCTATCTATATTCTTCGTTCTAAGGCACTATGTATTTCTGCTGTACCTAATGTTTGTGAAAGTCCTCGAAAATCGTGTTTCCGGATAACTGAGCCGGTATTAGTCCCAGTTCAATTATCTGGAAACATGATTTTCATATGTGTGAACAATTGGCCTGTAATTAACAGTATGCCGTCGACACCACAATATGTGGGACAGAATCAACAAAGACCACATTGTAGCCACTATATTGTTGCAAATAGTACCTCGCAATTCGAGACTCGAATAGCTGAATCCCTAGCTCGAAATCAAATGCCAAATTGCCTCAAAGAGATTCGTAACAGCACTGATTTCCTCACTACAAACAAATGGAGCCGCATTTTAATCCAATGGCAGTGTGAGTCGGTGTCCCGCAGTTAGCGTGTTTCTACAGTTATGTTTGTGCTACAGCATTTGCCATGTAAATCTAAGTGTTGGAGGGGCTGCCAAGAGATCGCGTGCATGCGCCGCCGCGCGACGACGTCTGTCTTCCGCACGTTCCCCGAATTTGTAGATTATCCTGCAAGAATATGGTATTAGAAATGTTGGTTGAAAGCATTTCTTGGAAGTTTTTCTTATCCATCACCTTTTCCACTTGCGGTTTTTGTTTGTCATACTCATAGACCTCTTTTTTTTAATTTTTACTCCAAAAGTGAACGCTATACAGGGTTAGTTTTCAATAACCGGCCAAATTTTCACAGGGTGTTCTACCCATGAATATTAACAACTTTCACTGTGAAAAAACAATCTGCTGTTTCATACAAAAGTTCAATACCTACTCGGCCAAAATGTATGAAACAGCTGATTTTTTTCTCGCGATTTCAGAGTTGGTCCTATAGTGTAAGTTATTCATATTCATGGGTAGATCACCCTGTGAAAATTTGGCTAGTGATTAAAAAATATAAAAAAATATATATAAAAAAAAATATATAAAAAATATAAAAAAAAAATGTTTTATTCAATAACAAACAAAGTTCGTTCAACAATATTGAGGTTGACCTCTCCTTTTAAATTGCCCTGTATATTCAAAATTTATTTATTTAGACAGACACACGAGTGATCCTATATGGGTTCCCTTTTTTCATTCGGACGTACGGAACCCTAAAAAGTTACATCTGACAAAGATAAAACGGTATCCAAAATTCTGTGTGTTTCTGATTAATCGTTAATTCGTTAATTCTGACATCCGGTTCTAAATATGAGCGCACTTTTATTACTTACATCCACGATGATTCTAAAAAAGAAGAAGCTTGAGATTGTCTCATGTTATTATTTAATTTCCAGTATTCTTGTTAGACTCTGTGATCTTGTTCTTAAGTTCTAAACCCCATTTTCGTCAATTACTTAGAAGAGTGTTTTGTTACGCGTCACACAAACGAAACAGCTCAAAGGCTTTCGAGTACCTACAGGCTCTCGGGCTATCAAAGGATTTCCCAGGAGCCTGTTTAAGGAACAAAATATGGAGTATCCTAGTAAACAAAACAAAAAATAAGGACGATCGTTTTAAAATCGTGACTTAATGATACTCATGACGATAGAGGCCTCGAGAAATTCGATGTTACAGAGAACACGCGGCGAGCGAAGTTTTTACGAGAAAATTTTACACATAAATTACGTCACATACGTTCTTATCCCCCATTATTTGGTCTCACGGAAGTTTCGGCTGCGTACATTTTTACAATGTTTTGGAAGCGGTGTAATTTGTCTAAAGGCATCTTGATGGGGTCTTGTGTAATTTCAATGTGTGTTCGTGAGTTGCGGGGACAATAATTGGCGGTACAAAGTTGAGAATTTTGTTTTGAAATTGTAGACATTCACTCCCACAGTGTACCTACCCGATATAAAGTGCGATAAAATAGAACCGTGCTACTCCACTGCACCTATTTTATCGTTCTTTATTTCAACACTAGCTGTTTCTCGCGGCCTCGCCTGCGTAGATGTCAATACTTCCCTATTCGAATCAGATTTTGTTCACAATTTCATGGGTATTAATTTTTTTGCACGGAACCCCAATTCTATTTCAAAAATAAAAGTAAAGCCTACGCTACTCCTTATAACATCAGCTATCTGCTAGTGAAAGTTCCGTCAAAATCGATCCAGCCGGAACAAACAGACACACAGACAGGCAGACAGACAGGAAAAAAAATTAATTGTGTTTTTGTAGTAAAGTATATACTTTCATATGCATTTAGTAAAAAGCTCTTAGTTTGAAATTACAAACAGACACTTCAATTTTATTTATTTGTATAGAAGATGTACCGTCATAATATGTACATATGTTAGCGGATTAACAGGAACTTCTTAGTAAAGCAAGCACGTAAGCACAAGAACTAGGTTTTAATCCCGAGAGGAAAATAGTTCTTTGATACAAATACCTCATTAAATTAAAAGGAAGTTGTTACTCTTTTAAAGAGAAAAAGCAGGCAATTATGAGACTGGTTTATACTCTACGAATCAGCCTTAAGTCGTCTACCGGTGAACATGGGCCTCTCCAAAGAATCATAATATGGATACCTCTAAATAATTACATAATTGTATCGACGTATCATGTATATTGCCAAAACTTTTTTTTTCTTTTTGGATGGGAAATCATCAAATGACTTCTCCCGCTCTGGGCGGAGAGCGAGGGCCTGTCAGACTTTTACTGACTAAAACCCACCCGTGTTCCTTCAGTTGCCTGTGCCGGGGCCACGGTAACTCTTTCGAACATCCCGCAACCCTAGCTACTTGCTGTACATATATAATATTATGATACAAACCGGAACATTTACTAACCTATAAGGAAATTTTATTGGGTCAAGTTTCCTGCTGTGAATTTATAAGAACAACACGGATATTCCATGCTGCGAATATTCCGTATAAATAAATCCTTTTATGAAAGGACCGCATAAAACTTCAGTAGGGATGTTCGAGCAATCGATTAGTCGATTGAACTGACTCCGCGACGGCTTTTGTCGACTAAAAGACAAATTACTCGAGTTTGCGATTTGATTGAGTTGTGCTATGTACACAAGAGTAAACTACAAAGTAATGGCAGATCGATGGTGTGTGTAGTGAAACGGGGATATTTATCAGGATATACCGTCGGGATGTTTGCACTAAATTAGAATGGCTGTTTTTTTTCGTTTGCGTTCGAAAACTACAACTGAAATTTTCTAACGTCTATACCTAGGTAGGTATATATTTTTTTCTCATTTTTCACATTCAATCAATCTGCCTAGCCTTTTCCCAACTATGTTGGGGTCGGCTTCCAGTCTAACCGGATGCAGCTGAATACCAGTATTTTACATGGAGCGATTGCCTATCTGACCTCCACAACCCAGTAACTGGGTAATACGATACCCCTTGGTAAGACTGGTTGTCAGACTTTCGGTCTTCTGACACTCCGAATGACAGCCGGGACCAACGGCTTAACGTGCTTTCCGAGGCACGGAGGAGTCTCGGTATGTAAAGATGGTCACCCATCCACGGACAACCCCGGCAAGCGTAGTTTAACCTGATGGATCAACCCGTGCGGCTGTTATTACTTAGCCACGAGCTCCTCAATCTCATTTTTCACATTCATTATGGAATTTTTTTTTCTTTTTCAGTTTTTGTTCGTTGAGTGCAGCCATCGTCCTTCTACACGTTCAGTTCCTGGAGCCCTCCTGGAGGGTTCACTCAAGTCGCATATGGGATGCCGGGAGCCCTTGCGTTGGGATCATTTTAAATCTGTTTCTTAGCGAATACAGTATTATAAACTGTGAAAACGAAATCAGTTGTATATTTTAACTAATTCTATTAGTATACTCGTTGGTTTTTAACCGACTTCAAAAAAGGAGGAGGTTCTCAATTCGGTTGTATTTTTTTTAATGTTTGTTACCTCAGAACTCTGTCATTTATAAACCGATTTGATTTTTTTTTTTAAAGGATTACTTCCAGATTTGTCCCATATAAATTTGGTCAAGTTCTGATGAGTGGTTTTTAGTGTATTTTTTCCACTTAGTGTATGTTGATGATGTAATAATAATTTGCTGTCACTGTTATTTACATTACAAGTAGTGGTAAACGACTTTATGTGGGGTAGGTACCACAACTAAAAAGTGAAAAATAAAAACTTTTTTCCAAAAAAACAACCGACTTCCAAAAAAAAAAATACACTACAAAGTGAAAAATAACTTTAATTTTGGAAGTCGCTGGCAAAAAACTAAAATAGTGATCCAGACACCGACTTCCGAAATGAAAAAAGTTTTTCAAATATAAGCATTTTTATTTTCAAAAAACTTGGGACTCATATTTCAGGGGTGGTAAACCATTTAATGTTACAAATATACGCTAAAAATAAAAATATTTATTTTGAGATTATAAAACAAGAGAATGAGTTTAACAATTTTCCGGGTTTCATACCAAAATAGTAAAAAATAATACTTGTGGCTCGACTTTGCCTGCCTGTCCGACTGTCTGTCACAGCTGCTTATTTCAGGAACTACGAGTACTAATGCTATAGACTTGAAAGGGAACCGCCAGTTTCGGCCTGACGTGGACAAGCTGCTCAGTAAAAAGTATTTGAATAAATATTCCTCTATAAACGTCACATGACGCATGGATCAGCACCATTCAGCTCAACCATTTTGAAGGGAACTTAATGATCCAACACACACGCCACCACCAACGAGACATGAGTGAGCATGACATACTCTCAGTCGCCAGGGCAAATTCAAGTCAATGAAAGACGTACCCAGTTAATGGTAGCTTTATAGTAGGTAGGTACATAGTGCTCACACATGTGCTATGCAAGAGAGTGAACTGGCTTCTTCTTGGTAAGCTCGCTCCATCGTCGACTTTGTCTCTGTCACCTCTGACCTAGACTAGAGTCAAGAGCAAACCTATCTCAAATTAAAAAAAAAATTGTAGGTCAGTGTCAGGTTAGATGTTCACTAAAATATGATTAGTGACCATAATAAATATGTATGATAATTATAACCTTATGAATCATCAATACATCTCTCTAAGTTAGATTTGTTCTTGTAAAGGTGGCCTTAAGATGAACATGTCCAGCCGATCTATTCTGTACACATCACACCGTGAGCACTTAGTTGAAGTGAGTTTGAAGTGAGCTCAATCCCTAGTAGAGTAAGGTGGGATGACAGTTCACATCACGCTCACTTCACCTAAATTTTCACGGTGGGATCTTTACAGAATAGCACCACAGGATCAAGGTGATGGCCTACATCACAAGCGGAGTGCTACCAACTTGACAATTGGGTGCAGCCACTGGGGGAGGTGGATCATTACGTGTAAGGGACATAGTTTATCCTTTGGAAGAGACTACCAAGGTAAGGAAATCTCGAGACGCATAGAACTGGGCTGAGCGGCATTTGGTAAGCTGGATGATGTTTTTAGGGATTGGAAGATACCTGCGAACCAAATTGTATGAACAATGTGAGTCTTGCCTACCATAACATAATGGGGCTGAAGCATGACCTCTCACTAAACAGACTGTGTACAAAGTCCAAGTTGCACAAAGGGCTAGCCTTGTTAGGCATTTTTTTTAATGCGGGAATCATCAAATGAATTCTCCCAAAATGGGCGGAGCGAGAGGGCGGGACTTTTACTGACAAAAACCCACCCGTGTTCCTTCAGTTGCCTGTGCCGGGGCCACGGTAATTCTTTCGAACATCCTGCGACCCTGCCATGTTAGGCGTATCACTGAAAGCCAGGAAGCAAGCCACAAGGGGGGGGGAGCAGTAGGTTGAACGCGGTTGCCAGAGATGATGATGATGATGAATATTTAAATGATCCTCTAAAAACCTTATTGACCTTCTTTCTAACGATGGATCCTTTTTAATATTAGTGACCCATTAAAAACTTTTGGCGCCTAATGCTGCACATTTTTTTAGTATCGAGCCTCTTTTTTAACTTTCTGGCCTTTTCCCGCAGTTGGTCGCAGTAACTAAGCTAAGCCGCTAGGGCACCCCGACCAAATATGTTACGGAAGGTTAGAATTGTGATAAACCGCGCTATATCCGAGTTGGTCGCAGACGCGCCACGAAAGATGAGACTTGACGAGCGTCAGTAGTGGGGAGCTTGCGCAGGTACATACAGTCGTGAACGACTGGTGGAAATATAAAATATATTTATAATAACATATTTATTGTATAATATATATTTGTTTTATATGGTCCAATATTTCATTTCACTTGGTGTGTCAAGTCTCATCTCTAGTGGCACGTATTATTACTACGGGCTATTTAGTATTTTTAGAACTCCAAAACATGAATTAAATGAGGTTCACAAAAAGGGGTGCAATAATTATAATAATATTTTTAGGAGCGCAAAATGAGAATTTATTAGAGGTTCGATTAAATAAATGCCAGTCATCCCATGAAGGTGATAACATGTTGATAACTGGCATTAAGTTAAGATAGTCTTAAGCTTTAGCACTTTATTGCAACACCTGTCATCAGTCCTTCAACTGACACATTCATATGTGCCTGTATATATTTCGATTCGCAATCCTATTAATCGACTATTTTCCTTATATTTCTCTATCATCCATTACATCGTTACATCACCACGAAAGGAGCCTCAGATCAAAAAGGATCAGACAAATAACTATAACATAGAACGTAAAAATGATTACCAAACTCTTTTTTCCGGGTCGACTCCCCGCAATAAAATGAGGTCGGTACATTTTATTGACAAGTTTAGTTCGCCTCTAGTTACGTAGAGCTAAGCGCTTTGGGCGGCTTCGAACCTATTTCGGGTCATCGACTAAACATTTATGGACAGATTTATTTCGTTTTTCTGCGAAAATTATATGAGAAAATGTTTTGTTTGTTTGTTAAGGATTTCTGTAGACAGGATTTACTCGTTTATTTGGATACGGGTTCTTATATGATACAGGGTTCTTATTGTTATTGGAATACACTACCGCCATAGTGTTCGTCGTCACAATTCTCACGAGTAGGTTAAACATCACTTTCACGAACTGTTCCCTAGAAATAATCTTTAAAACGGAACTTTAAAAATACCAAGTTAACTAACGCCAATTGAACGTAGCAAGGAGATTCAACGTCACGTCCTCTCAGAATATCTTCTATAAAAATACAATTCCCTTAGCTAGGAACATACCGGTCACGTGAAAGGTTAAAACAACGCACTAAGGTATTTCTCTACATCTAATACTAACTGAATTGTCTTTACTACGAAATCTCGTGCAGCAACACACCTCGAGGGCCGGCGGAGCCTTAACGAGGAAATAGTGGTCGTAAATCACGGGAAATTCGTTCTTATTGAATTTCCTTTTGTCGGCGAACGGAAGCGCCGCCTAGGTTTTTACTCCAAATGGATGCTTCGAGACATGAACGCTTTTTTGACCCGATCGCCCACAGGTCCGGCCCACTATGTATATTAATAGCGGGAATGAAACTATTGTAAAATTTCTGTTGATTGCTCTTCTAATACTTAGACATCGGTTGCACTAACAATTGCATTATTTCCACCTACTCTGTGTACCGCGCTTATGTTCTATTCTCTGAAAATGCTTCAATCAATTATTATTGAAACATTTTCAAGGAAGTAGTGTGAATTATTGTGACGCGTGTACATTATTTATGAAATTCCGAAAACAAGGATAATAAAATACTTGGAATGAGCGAACATACTCGTATTTGTTTTCGTACCTACCTATGTATATATATATATATATATATATGTAGGTATGTATAGCAGTAGGTAGGTAGGTAGGTACTATTTATTAGAGCAGTGGTGGCCCGGTGGAATCGGCCGCAACTTACGAGTTGGGTCGTCGATTCGAACCCAGGCAGGCTCTTTACTTTATGTAAATTATTTCATCACCACTGCTCTCAAAACGGTGAAGGAAAACATCGTGAGAAAACCGGCACGTCCTAGAACTAAAAATTCAAAGACATGTGACATCTACCAACCCGTACTGGGCCCACGTGGTAGATTACGGCCCACTCCCTCTCACCGAGAGGAGACTTGTGTCCCAGCAGTGGGAACATTATAGGCTGATTATGATGATGATATTATCCTTTTCAAAATTTTATTAACAATTCTTTCTCTTTACAAGTAATTCAACATAATACAGTTTTAAGTTTATCTAGGTAAGTAACTGTACTAGTAAGTATGCTTCCGTCTACAAATATACATATTATTGAGTCGTTCTACTTAGTTTCTCCAAAGAAACTTTACAGCATTGAAAAATTAGGTCATCTGTGCCGAAGCGAAGATCTTTATTCGAAAAGTTCGCAAGTTTTATCGACCTTTATTCGTATCTTCGATCTAATCTTAAAGTACTTCACTCTATTGAAGATATAGAAGCTAATTCTTTTATCTGAGAACATAATCAAGTCAGGTATTGATTTCAAAACTCGCAGTTTATGTTGGTCCAAGTTAAGCCCTGCAAATCTTCGCAAGTGTGTAACAGGAGCTACCGAATTCGCTGAAGTTTATCAAAGTTATCCGGTTATGAAAATCTCAGAGTTTTCAAACGAAGGAAACTAATTACTATTCTAGAAAGTTTCGGTCTCAATCAGGCTCTTTTTAGGAGTTTCATAACAGTGGCGAATCCTGTAAAAGTTGGCCTGTTTAACGTTCGGCCCGCATTGGAATAGGTTTTAATTTTATGCTAGCTACAGGTAAAGCCATACCGTTACTTTCAAGTTCGTTTCCCTAGAATATTACGAGCCCAGTAAGATAGGGTTGTAACTTTAACAACCTGAAAATATTTAGAACCTGTGAAAATTAAACATCCACTTTAGTTTTAAACTATACGACCGACGTAATAAATCCCCACCGACATTTATCAAATATGTGAGTAAATTCATATGCATTCATTCACACTCGCTTGTAACTCGGCAAAGTTATTAAATTCCTCCTGAAAGTCGTAAGATTAAAAAAACCCTTTGGAAGCGTAAAACGCATTCCACAAACAAGCACACGTGCAAATCTTAATTGCACGCGCCCGAGCCCCCTGAGCCACCCCGCGCCCGCGCCGCTCTTGTCCAACGAAACGTTTACACTTGACGTTTTAAAAATATTACTTTTGCATTTTAATAACATTTATTTCGAAGGAAGCGGACTCGAAGCGAAATAATGAGGCGACGCGTGAATTTACCGAGAGCACGTAGTCGTGCTGCGGAATAGTTGAATCGGCGCTTGCGCTCGCTTTTTGTGCTCGCTCGACCGTACCGCCAGGAGTTGAGCGGAAAATGTTATGCTGGCGTCACCTCGACGAGGTGCGGCGACGACGGAGTGCTCGCCGCGCTCGACACGTTACCCCCTGCCGAAACAAGCAAACAAATGAAAAAACTTTGCTGAATTTAAAAACCACATACACCAACTTTCCCTTTGCATATCAGTCGTTCCCGTGTGGGTTCATAATCGCGTCCCTTGCATATTTCCGTGTTTTTAAAACTTACGTACTGTTCAATTCAGTATGCTCGCCACGGTTTCAGGTTTGGTTATTGAAATATGGCCCGTAGCTTTGCGTTACCGAATACGTCAACATTACTCAATAGGAAAATACTGTACAAAGCCAAACCAATAAGACACCAAATATTTGTTGATAAGTTCTTTAAAATTTTGAAAATAAATCAGCGAACTTCCCGAACTGTTGTATAGAAGTCTGACTTGTTATAGAACGTGCATTCGGCGCGTCGTGTTGGGGAGTGTGACAGAATTTCAGTAGTAAATCTCTGGCGGAGCGCGGCCGGGGGCGGCGGGCGGCGGGCGGCGCGCTATCTGTTGCGACATATTTGGCAAGCTCGCCGGACTCTCAGCCAACTGTGACAATGCCTTCGTAGGTAGGACGCGAGAACTTATCTGATCGGCTGGCTTTTCAGATTAATACCTACTAACGATTCTGCATTTATTTTTGTATAAGAACATTTCACGTTGGCAGGTTAACTTTGCGAGGTTTTAGAGCGTGCAGTTCTTGTTCCATCGATTTTTCCAAAGTTTTGCTTAACAACTTTTAGTTACGAAGTTCGTTGGTTTTCGTTGTTTGAATCCTTCCTGCTACTACCGGTCTTGAGTTACAAAGTTGGGCAGCCCACCCACACACATTTACGGATATTTATCCCAACTAATACATAAACCGTAATTTTATTGTAAATAATAACGATACATAAAGAACGAAAACGCAATTTGTTTGGATATTTCTAAAAGCGATCTTTACTTAAGCCTCTTAAGAAAATATAATGCCAGTAATTGGTTAAATTTAGGTAAATTGTACAGACATATTTCGTTCAGTTTAGACTACGCAGAATTTAATGTCTTGCGTAAGACATTTGAAGCACAACATAAAATAGTCTAACTTTAGACGTTTTATTTAATAGCAAATTATTTAAGCATCATTTACTATTAACGTTTGCTTTTAAATTTAAAGACGGAGCTAAAAGCATTTCTGAAAAAGAAAAGAACAAAAGCTTGGAATGAAAATTCACAAAGAAAAGTACACGTGTGAATACGCCCTGCGGGTTAAAAATATCATTAGAATGGTATCTCAATCTAAGAAGTCTGTTTAATAAATCACTGATATAAATCTTGTGACTGTCACCGCATTGTCTAATTTAATAATAAACCCGCCATACATCATACAACAAACGCTGCGTTGAAAAGAATATACGCACGGGTCATGAATACCGTTATTTTATCTTGTTGAATATATATTATTTATGCATCTATGGTTCATTTCGATCGTTCATTTCGTACAGATAACCGGTAGTTTTTGTGCGGCTACGAAACTATCAGAGGTGGTCACGCGAACGAGTAATCATGGCCGCTGAAGTACTGAATGAATGAATGCAACAAATCGAAATGCTTTAAGTGGGAAAAATAAGCCTATGAGATAGGGGATCTCGTCATTAGTTTTCGCTTTCTCTGAACTGTTGTGTTGCATTTTTTTAGTTTGTACATATAAAGAGGAAACGTAAGTTCGTTTATGCCGGTCGAAGATATAAGTAGGTACTATGTAAAAACGTTGCTACAACTAGCAGAAGCGTAGCACAGATCGTAGCAGTGAATGTAGTTTAACGGCACGGTTGTTGCCGTGGCGTAGCGATTCGCTGCTACGGTACAAGTTGCGAATTAGACGAAAAATTCTGAAAAAAAAAATGGTTACTTTATTAGGACGCAAGCTTTTGTCGTCTAAACTGAAAGCTTTTCGAAAGCGAAGCAGGGTGCGATGCTCATTAATCATTTTAGAGGATAAAGTAGTTAACAATGGAGCCGATTCTCTTGTACACCGAACTAAACTAACTAAACTATCACTAAAATTTCTTACTTTTGGCTATGAGAATCTTAAAGCTACATTGCAAAAAAACCTCTAAAAAATAATTTTGACACAACTAAAATCTAAATAGACAATCATGACTCCACGTGGTAGGTACATGTACTCCCTACCCCGTGAATTTTTTTTGGAGCCGGTGGCGCGCAGGGAGGGGCAGCCTCGACGTGTTTTATATGGAATTTTCACTTTTTGTATGGAAAATATGAAAAATGAATACCTACATGTTGAGTTTTAGGGGTTTATGTGTTTTATAAAGGGGGTCGAAATTTTCATGATCTTTGCGATAGGACACACCATTTTCGAGATATAAGCAAAAAAAAAAAAAAGATACAGTACAGTTTTTGCACCTTGTGTTGGTGTGAATTTTAGTTCATGACAATTAATTTTATTACACACCTTTTTAATAGCGATTAAAAATAGTCAGATTTGAAAGACGTCAATTTCAGAATAGCAATATTACCATTTTCAATAGATTACTCAGTGCCATCTTAGTGCTGTCAAACTAAAATATAGTTATGTCACTTTAGACAATTTCAGAATGGAAATCGTCGTTTGACAGGAATAAACTAAATTTTGGTGATTTTTAGTCTAGTTTAGAGGCATTTGTGACAGGAGAATCGGTACCATTATTACCTATATTTATTTTTTTATAAAAAAAAAACAAACTAGAATAGTGTTTTTTCTTTTCAAAGCCGGGGAAAACAATATTTTAAATCCGTTTCTCCGTAAAACATATTGAATATTTTTCACAGTGTTTTCACAAATTTGTTTTGACCCGCGCTATTCTAATTTCGGTTATCGAGGTCAAGCTAAACAATAAGTACCCTTCGGCCAAAACTTTCCTTATTTCTTTGTTTGTTTATTAAAACTGTGAGGAAAGCACTAAACTTTGTAGAACTTGACGTTTTCGTTTATTTGCAATTTCATTTAGTGGCTCCTTCACTTGTTTATGTTTGTTGTCTACCAACTTTGACGAAAATAATATTTGATTGGTGACTGCTAAACTATTCTATGAAATATGAGTTTCTGTTTGTAAATAATAAAAGCTATTATTACAAATCATGCGGGCGGATATAGTTATAATCTTGTTGCCAACTAAAGGCAGTAATAACTGTCAGAGCTAAAGTAGGAACACAAATATTGGAACTATTAATACCATTAGTATTGCTAGGACATCGAAATACATATTAGTTTTCGTTGTTTAGTTTGGTATCTTGGAAAAGTCGGATTTACTTATTTTTCTTGACGACAGGCTAATTACCACAAACAAAATATTATATACCACACACAACACATAACATCACGCCTTGTATCCCCGAAGGGTTGGGCAGAGGTTTACCTTTAGTTAGTACACCCACATTTCGCCAGTTATGTTTAAGTCCCATGTAATAGGAGGCGAGCCTATTGCCATCAACCGGGCACAAATCCAGACTCCGGGCTGCTACTGAGAAATTCCAGATAGAAAAACCCAATATCACTTTGCCCAACCTGGGAATCGAACCCGGTACCTCCAATATACTCCAGTATACCATTAAGTGAGAATTATGTTTTTATAGTCAACTAATCTATGGTCTCTTTCAAGTTATGGGTAGGTACAAAAACCATCCCCCATCTGCTTTAATGTAGACATGTGTCAATACACACTAGTTTTGCTAACTTCATAGTCTCGCCTTCAGACACTCGCCGGCTCTCTTCACCAGTAGGTAAGTAATTTCAATCTAGCTTTAAATCTTGACTGACATATTAAGCTCCTTAGGTAAAATCGGTCTACAAGAATTTCGTCCTTAATATGCCAGCTTACTCGCTTACACAATACTTGCTCCTTGTATAAAATAGTAATATAACCTTTAGAAATAGCGAAGCTTTTAAGAAGATAAAGTTATATTAATAAACATATATTTAAACAAGTCCATCATTTCTATGAAAAGGAGCATCATAACATTTCTTTAGAAGTCTGTCTGTCCGTCGCACTCGGCTTGTGGTTTCATTACACATTCTTACGATTTCATTTGCTTACATGATTCGTCCATCTTGAGTATTTTATTCTTGTGGCATGTTCTCTCATTTACATTTATACGCTTTATGAATGGTAGGGAACATCGTCTTTATAGATATTATTCGTTCAGTTGATGTGATTATGGTTGTAAGTCTCTTGTATCATTGTGATCTGCTTTGGAGATATTTTAATATCAACATTGTGAACTATAAAAAGATTAAGAGCCTTAGAGATGACCAAGGCATATCCTTGTAGAACAATAACATTGATTTTCACGGTAAGGCTTACACATTTATTCAAGAGCTCCACAAAACAACTGGCTCTAACGGAAATATTATTTCACTAATATTATTTCAAGATGCTTCAATTCACTAATAAGCAAAGTTTTACTTATGTGAACCCTTCAGTTGTGGGGTTCACATCCCCCTGAGCGCGTCCCCTTCCCGCAGATAAAAATAATAATGGTGACATTTATCAAGAGATATTTGAATATGGCCTCTTCGCGATATGTTTTGTGTAGGTACGTACATAATAACGGGCGGAAAGCTTCTCTAACTTAACTGCCCTGCTAATTATAATGTATTTTTCCTTCAAAGGATGAAAAAAATCCAATTAGGGTGAGCTTTGCTCAGGACTAAAAACTGTATCTACACTTATTCCACCAAAAACATCAGACTGTTCTAACCCCAAGTACCGCGTAACAGTGGTTAGTATTGTAGCTATTTACCTATATACGGCAGTAATAAAGTAATTTAGCTGTCGCGGCTTCGACGGAGGCACGGACCACTCTCCCGACATGAATATCAACAAGGGAGTTTGTCGTCATCGCCGCCTTTATGGCACAAACTTGGGCAGACACCCTCGCCATTCACACTGTTAGTGATAAAGAAAAAGCTTCTAATTAAACGTAAATATTATGTTCTACATTCTACACTGATTGTCGACTGAGGTCGGGGTATATGAGAGGTTAGAAATGGTAACATGCATGATCAGTTTAAGCTTCACTATCGCTCATCTCTGAAAAAGTCGGATCAAAACTGATGAGACTGTTTCACTGTGTATTTACACGCATTAGATGAGAACAAAATGACACAGGTTCGGCTTTTCAGTTAGGGGTTTTCACGTATGCTTTTGCATACGTGTTGTGTGCGATGTTCCGATATTCGAATTTTAGTTGGTTAATTTCTTTAAAGGTTTTCAAATCGGATTTGTCCATTCGTTTGCATGCTAAAAACTGCATAGAGAGATTTGTAGTTTTTTTTTTAATCTAAGCTCCTAGTCAAAGAGGATTTAATAGTTAATGGATTTAATCACTCTAATGGAGAAAAATGCATGGAGGATCACGGGAGTCTGGGGTTAATATGGTTAAAAATAGGTGAGTGGTACTTTTTGGGTGGAATAAAATAAATCCCTGTTTCAAACAATCTTTGGCTCGCTTTGGTCCAATATTGAATTAATGAAAGCTTCTGTATTGAGATACCTAGATACTTACCTACATATTAATCCTTCTCACATCCTTCGTCTCATGTTTCCGTGTTGTGTAACAGAAGCTGTTATCTGTCATGATAACATGCGTGATTAGATTGCGAATATGAACATTCTCACAGACTGTAAATATTGGCGAAAACATCATAAAAAATCAGTTTGTTTGCGCAACGGATTTTAATGGGATTTCCACTGTTCCACCCCGTAATACCCCGATAATCAAATAAGCTGTAAAATCATCATGTCGAGAGGGGTGGATTTTTATCAATCAGGCAAGTTGTGTACTTGTGTGTAGGTAGGCATAGCTCTCGGTGAAAATAATACGTGCTTATCTTTTTATATTTTCAGTTTCAAGTATCGGGGGTTATGCGAGGAAAAGGGTAAGGGTTTTCTAGTGTTGTATCTTTCAGATGATAGCTTAAGTTCAGTAGATTACGATAGTCCAACGTAATGAGACACTAGCTTCTGCCCGCGAGACATTTCTTGTTTTAACATAAAATACCCCATGATACTCGGCAATAGGGCAGCTTTCTATCAGTAAAAGATTTTTTGTAAATTCATCGGTACCTCCAGAGATTACCTTTTAAAAACATAAAAACAAACAAAAATATTAGTAACATTGTAACATCGACAAGTTCCTACTTAATGAAACGATATTGTTAGAAAATACGACTAGGAAGCCTTCTTGTCAATAAAATAAGTCTATTTTCCTACAACATAATGATATTACATACAGGGCAATTTTTTAATCACTAGCCAAATTTTCACAGGGTGATCTACCCATGAATATGAACAACTTACATTATAGGACCAACTCTAAAATCGCGAGAAAAAGATCAGCTGTTTCATACATTTTGAACTTTTGTATGAAACAGCAGATTTTATTTTTCGTGATTTTAGAGTTGGCCCCACAGTGAAAGTTGTTAATATTCATGGGTAGAACACCTTGTGAAAATTTGGCCGGTTATTGACCCTTATACACTTATACTACACTATTACTAACCCTGTATACACTTCGCTACTATAAAAAATGTTCCAATCCAAATGTTTAAAAAGAAACTGACAGTCCTATTACTTGTCAAGTGTTATTATGCAATAAATGATTTTTTAAATAACACTGCACTTTAGATTTATTATTTGACATTGCGTATTTCCTTTTAGATTTAATATATTTTAACACTGTGTACCTATTTCCTTAATATTGTTATGCTCGCTTTAAATTCTATATTTTTATTATTTTTTTGACAATTTTAATTTGACCGACTTGTTCTTTAAATAAAAAAATATTTTCAATGTTTGCATGCCTAAAGGTAGATTGTACAAGGATCACAAAATTTTGTAAACACCTTTATTTTATGTACCTACTTTCTGAGCAAATAAACGATTACGATTAACATACTTATATAATAATCTTTAAAACAAACACTAATCTGTAATAGATCTGTTAAACGTGTACATAAATACATACATAGGTACATAAACTCACGCCGTCTTTCCATGGGGGTAGGCAGAAACTACAGAACGCCACCTTTTTTTTTTTTTTGGATGGGAAATCATCAAATGACTTCTCCAGCTCTGGGCGGAGCAGGAGGGCGTGTCAGACTTTTACTGACTAAAACCCACCCGTGTTCCTTCTGTTGCCTGTGCCGGGGCCACGGTAACTCTTTCGAACATCCCGCAACCCCGGCTGACAGAACGCCACCTGATACGATCTTTGCATACTCCTGCCACTTCTATGTTCATACATCTGGTCAAAACGCGTACCATATAAGGGAAATTTACTACGTTTATCTTAAACTCTTAACAGATCAGGTCTTAACAGTTTAAAAGGCTACTTAACGATGGTATTTGAGGCCATGTTCAAAGCCAACTAATCTAGCCTACAAGAAAACCGCAGTACCTATTCAAATGTAATTCAATTATGTAAATCGTAATGCAAGTTTATTTTTGCAACAAGCTCGTTTGGAGCTAACTAATGAGGTGCTATCCGGTAACACTACTTTATTCACACCTCAGTAGACCTTACGGGATTTATACAGGAAATGGCCGCGGGGAATTGCACTTTTCACACTTTATTTGTATATGAGTTATTTTGTTTGTGCGAGGTTTGTACAACTTTCCTATTTTGTAGTGTTAGGTACACTACAAAATTGAAGATGTTTTTATTTCGTTGTAAATATGGTGTGTTTTAAAAACATGGAACTGCTGGCGTGAAACTAATGGCATTCATTTGCTGTTTTGACTTAATACATAACATCACGCCTTGTTTCCCCAAAGGGTTAGGCAGAGGTGTACCTATAGTACACCCACATTTCGACAGTTATGTTTAAGTCCCATGTAATAGGGGGCGAGCCTATTGCCATCTACCGGGCACAAATCCAGACTCCGCGGCTACGCGGCTTTGACTTAATATACTACAGTAATTTAAAATTATATGTTTTATATTGGTTTGAAAAATTAAACAATAATGATCAATTTTTATTAGCGATTCAAATGACTTTCAAATAGAATAGCAGTGCTGCAAGTTTTTTTTCTTTTAAATGAAAAAAACTTTATTTAAAACTAAAGAAACTTTTAACTTCTTTCAAATTAGATTGTAAATAAATTACGGTTAAAAACCACATGTTTTGGTACTTAACTTTAGCATATTTAATCTACCGTTCAACAGCCTCTTTTTGTTTTTCCTTAAATTTAGGATCTAGGACTTGTGAGAAGATTTTCTTTAAATTAAAGCGATTATAACACTGCACCGCGCTCCGTCAATCAATGTGATAATCGCCTAATAGACTCGCGTTTGAAGACTGTCCCACCAGATGGTAAGCGATGATGCAGTCAACAATAGTGTGCCCTTGTCTAGAAATAACCAATTCATTAAAGACTACAAGACTCCCATGTTATAGCTACCAGGAATCACAGACACCGGCAAGGACGTAGGAAGGTATGTGTGCAGGAAAGTTTATGCCATATCCAGTTAACTTTAAACCTCTGTGTACGTCACTATTGAATAAGGTGATAACTATAACATGTTACAAGAACTAGTTATTACAATCGTTAGTCGTTGACGTTAATATATGCAATCGTTATTGATATCTGCCAATAAAACTTAACTATAAAATAGAGCTCATAAAATTCTATACTATGCTCTGATGACTATTATTTATGAAGTTAATAGATATGTTATCTAAAACTGCTGTTTTTAATACTGGAAGAGAAAGATAGAGAGAAATTTATTACAAATTGAATGTCTTTATCTGTGGGATATTGTTATTGTTGAATTAATTTTAATTAATTGAAAACGTAACTGTAAATAAGTAGACGTTTTTATTAACCTTATAATTGCTGGAATAATTACGTCTGCCAGCCAAGCTTGGCAACTTTAATAATAAGATTTAACATAAAAGAAGTCTTTACGTGTAAAATTGTTGCAGTTTTTAACTTGAGAGTACGCACTTCAAATTCAGTTTACGGCTTTAGGGCTCGTTCACACGTAGGTACCACAACCACACCACATCGCAGCGACGAAATGTGGGCAAATAGTGGTGAATAGTGTCACTACAACTTCCTGCAGTTGCGTTGTGATTACGTTGTGGATAGTGTTTACAGACAGACTGATCGTTGTGCTTGCGATGCAACCGGCCGCTAGTGCGCGTTCTCGCTGGTGGTTGCGTTGTGGCTGCGACGTTGCCTTGATGTGGTCGGTATCGCCCCACACGGTTGATTTTGACGACAAAATGTGGTCAGTGTGAATAGACTATTCACCACATAACATAACTTCACGCCTGTTTACTCCAAAGGGTTGAGCAGAGGTGTACACCTATATTTCGACAGTTCTGTTTTAGTCCCATGTACATATAAGGGAGCGAGCCTATTGCCATGAACCGAGCACAAATCCAGGCTCCGAGCTGCTACTGAGAAATTCTAGATGGAAAAACCCAATAACACTTGACCAGACCCGGGAATCGAACCCAGGACCTCAGGCTCAGCAGTAGCGCTTGGGACCACTAGACCAACGAGGCAGTCCAGACTATTCACATTCATACAAATTAGCGCCCGTCTACGTAGTGTCTTTGTGGTGTGGTTGTGGTACGGGTGCTACAGGGAAACCTGTTTAAAAAAAAAAACATACCTACACAATAAACTGCATCACTTTTCTGTAGATACTATACGTTGGTATAGAGTTTTGCATCGCGGCCCTATTCGCAACATGCTTTTTGCGTAACCCATATATGTGTACCTATGTTTCCAACATCCATACATACATATTACCCACTTAAAGCTGTGTACAATAATTACACATCTGACCAAGGACCGGACGGTAACAATGCACAAGTAGTATTAATTTACGGCTTACGAGTAGTTGTGGGCCTACGACCATAATAACCAGTTAGATGCTACCACTTCTGCTATCCTGGTACCTAATAACGAATTTCTTACAACTTTGTGTTGTGTACCGTTCATTAGCAGCCATGTTTTGTCTACATAGAAACACAGTACACAGATCTCCATTACGATAATTTGAAAAGCAGCCTCTGTTAAACTAATTCATTGTTTCAAAGTTAATTGTGGAAATACGGATTGTATTTTACAATTGTGCTTTGTTTTAGACGAAATTTTGCATTGTAGGTTAAATGTATTTAAATTCTAAAATGAGCTTTTCACCAAACATTGTGTTCTGCACTTCATGAATTTTTAACACGACTCTTAAACTTTTTACACCCGAAATATACGGACTAAAAGCAAAGTTAAGTGAAAAATTAATAAAAACGGAAATGGAAAAATAAAGGCAATAGCTATGTAAAAATGGTGGAGGCGTCGCGGCGCTTAGTCAGCTGTTAATGGCATTTGTGTTTACGTGCAACCAGACGATGCCGGCTCTACGTGGAAATTTTTGGGAAAGACTGTGTTGGATGCGACCGAAAAGGTAAAGGAGAAAAATAAATCACTTTTTAGCAAGGTATTAAAGTCTAGTTTGCACAGATTTTGAGATAGTTGTGCATTTACTATTTTCCGCACGCATTTTCACTAGTACAGTGCACCGGATATTTTTAACATAAATAGGTATGTTTGTTCATATCATGTGTCAGCTAGTCCTTATTGGCTTTATATTGAGCCTTTTCAGGAAAAACATCGCAAGTGCTAAAAATCACAAAACTATTTTTTCTTCGTAACTTCTTATTTAGACAGTTTTACATCTTGTCACGATTACTCTTAAATTTCATTTTAAATTTACACGATATTATTGTTGTAAGAAATTATCATAGTAAATGACAACATCGTTAATTAGGAAAGAAAAACCCTTTCCTGTAAAAAGTGCAAATTGTCGCTTACGATGTTCTTCCTGAAAAGGCTCGATATGAGGCCAAATTATTCATGTCGCGGTGGTTGCTTTAATAAGGTAATGAGAATAGTGTGCTAAATGTCGTATTCCCACAAACCATATCAAGTAAATTCACATTTTCTCAACAACACTCATACATATCAACAAGTTTATAAATTGAGTAAGGTTCAATTAGCCTTATATGAGTATCATTACAAGTTCCAATAACTACAAAGAATTCTCAACAAAAACTAACTCGATTAAATAGCTCACTTGCTTGGCAATGGACTACAAGGGTGATGTATCACTTTAATAAACCATAAATAATTCTAGCTCATTTTTTCCCTAGATAAATTTAAAAGAAATATTGCTACCGTACGGAATATCCATATTTTAATAGCAGAGTGCGCTTTAAGCTTACTTATCAAGTCGGCACACGCAATCCTACAATCAGGCTTGAGACCACAATGAATGCATATCGAAACTACGTTTTAGCACCTCAACAATACAATCTTAATGCCTTTCTGTGATTTTACGTAACTTTCAAAAGAAGGAATTGCGTTCTTTTATGTTTAAAACCGAATTTAGGTCAACGTTTATTTAGCCTTTGTTAGTATAATTGTGTTCGTCAGTGACTTTCTTTCTGTTGTCAATTTATACGAATTTTCCTTTTTAATAAAAAATAACTGTTTACTGAAAGGCTAATAAAATGGTTTATCTCTCTCTTTCTAGGAAAATTGGATGGCTTGATGAAAATCCGTAAATTCGCTGAAAGAATCAGAAGTATCTGGAAATGCAGGATGAGTGTTAGTAACGTTACACAGTTCCTTTTAAATATCGGATAAGTGAAATATGTTCGGAAACGAAAAATACGATACCTAAATGAAACGTACATATTTTCATTAAAAAATATAATATTTTATTTTTTTCAGTACCTAACAATTCACATTGCGTTCGAATATAATCCAGCATGAAACATAAGTAATTGATGTACACATATACAAGAATACATGCAAAACAGTACAAATTAGAAATTATTATTTATATTTTTTAAATAAATTAAATTTCGAAAGAAGGTAAACTACCAATATCATTCTAAGAAATATTGCTGCAAAAAATTGGTATTTCTAGAAAATTTTAATCATGAAGTCTTCAATTTTGAGTAACGCTATAAAATTTATAGTAAAGGTTTTAGGTAACCCCTCTAATAATAATTCGACGTAACTGGAAGCCGTTTTGAAAAGAAATAGATCAAAACGGGAACGCTTTTATCTTAGAGCCCTCAAGGCAAACGTGAATAGGCATCTTTTAGGCAAGCGTGCTGAATCTTAGGCCCCACATCGTGGCTTAGAGATGAGCTTGTGATCAAAGCCTATCCAGAACTGGGTACACAGAATATGACAAGCGGAAAAGCTACTTAACGTTTAGAAAACGAAGGTCACAAAAGCGAGAGAATCTACGTTCCTAATAGAATATTCTCACTTCAAATTCTGGTGTAGGCGTATTTGATATCTCTTAAAATGTAAATTAAATACAAATGTTCATAGTGCAAGCATTAATGAAACCTTTCTCACCATTAGCATTTAATAAATATTCAAGAAATGTCATTTTTATTGTCATTTACGTCACACTACGAGTACGCCTAGTGAGAAATTTAATATTGCAAACTATTTGATTTAAATATCGTATCTATTACGGCAATAATAAAAATTTTCTAATAACAACGATGAGATACTGACTAACATAATCAATAACTCGATACATACTCTTAAATATTCATAAGTATTTATTATACTTCATAAAGTCTTCTTCAAATAGGCGCGATTCGCGTCTCGTGTAGCGTCTGTTTGTAGGAGCCTTATAATACTGGATACTTGAACGGATACCACTAAAATAGATCCTCGTTTTATTTCTAAACTGATATCCATAAAATAGCTTAACAAAAAGCTTGACAAACTGCTTCACATCACTATTTCGCGTGGCTATAGTTCGCTGATGACATAAAAGACGAAAGCATGGCGCGACGCCGAATAGCCGACGCGGCCGATTGACGGTGCACATGGGAACTGTATGCTAATTCGCTCGGCCGTATTTCGGCGCACTGTCAACGAGAAACAGCCTTCTGTACCTGTCCTACTACGTGTGCTCTGAACGTGGACGAAATGCAAAAACTTCGAACAATCGGATGTTTGCTCACGAGCTTCGGTAAAAAAACTGCTATTTTACTTGTGTGAAAATCGTTCGGAATGTAGTGTATAATGTGACTAGGGGCTGTGTGTGACGTGTCTTTTAGAGCTTTTTGTGTTTTTATTTAATTTTGATTCGATGTTCTTTTTATGCGGAATTGCGGAGTCTGTCCGATGTTTTGTTTTAATATTGCCGTTTCCATAATCCTAATGGTACATAATACATGAGATAATTCGTTCTTTAAAACTACTCATATTATAAGCTAAATGCTTTTAATCCATTGGACCCCAGAATGACGACATACGACACACTAAATTGATTATGAAAATATTTATGATGCTATCCATCGAAACTTATGAATGTGCATTAATTAAGAGAGTTGGATAAAAAAACTCATATCTTAAAGCCATTAAATCTTTCATATTTAGCGCGCAAGTTTATTAATTTACCTTTATAAAATCCAAGTCTGTAAATGTGATAATCGCCATTTTGATGACAGTAGTGATCAGATTCAAATAATTAATTCACTCTTCACAAACATTGGCATCTTATGGATTTAGACAAGTTTAAAAACTGTGTAACACTAGCTTGTGAGAGACTGGTGTCTGCGCTAGGAATACCTGTAGGTATAGCAGATCACCAAATCGAGGCTAAAAAACTTAAAGAGATAAGGTACCGAGGTATTGTTAGCCAATTTGTGGGATTCAAAAATGGTCAGTTAGCTTGTCGAAAACTTGAGCTTCTTGCCTCTTCTTCTTCATCGATCCTAGATTGACATTATCTCCTAAACTTAAAAAAATAAAATTGTTAAAAGGCTGCTATATATAACTGGATTCTCTTAATTTTAATACAAGTCCGACAATCCGTCGTTGAACTAAAATAAAATGTAATAGCTGTGCTAATGGGTGTCCAAGCGGTAAGCAATAAATAATTATCCCGGTTACATTTCCCCACTCATTTTTATGAAGGAACTAAAAGCTCAAAATAAACCGACAAAGAATAAGTTCATAGTTTTTTTCATTTCAGTTTGTTGATAAAGACAATTAATTATAAAATTGTTTATGGAGAGAATCTATACCATTTTACTTCAGGACTAATTCTTTAATGAAAAGTCTTTCTCGGTTGAAAAGAGTCGGCGGTAAAGTAGTTTCGTGTAATCCCTTTTACTAACAAACAAGTACAGAGGAGCTGATATTAAAACATAATTTTAAACTTCTGTGTGGCGGCGTGTAAGAGATAAGCGGTAATTAAAACAAACTATGTACAATTTACCCATCATTGTTCGGTGGAAGTTCACGTGCAAGGAACACTAAACCTCTACATTGAGATTGATGAACAGTTTCTGTTAGATTAAAGTATTTTGAACGAGGATTAATAACCTCTCGCTTTGAACATGAACGTCGAGGAAGCTACGCACAAAGCCAACATGGAAAGGGTATTAAACAGTGGCTTCAATAAACGGCCCAATAAGTTATGTAAAGTGCGGGTGCATCGCGTTACATTACAACCCCTACATGGGCCCGGGGTTGGGACGCATGCGCTCGCACCGCCGGCCGCGCACGGCATATGCGGAATATTAAAGGAGGAAAGAGAAAAAAATTAACTTGTGAAGCCATTTTCGTCTATCGGCGGCCCCCGCGCGCGCCGTAGGGTTTCTGTGATGCAGGCAGAGAGGCTCGCGCGGCCGCCGCGACTCCACGCCGCTGTACGCTCCGAGCCGCTACCCGCCGCCACTCGCCGCCGCTCGCCGACCGGTCCGCCCGGTCCTGTGATTACACCTTGTGCGACACATTATAATTGTGCAGTGTTATTTGGACATTTGAGAAGCTTTCGCTATATGGACACAGTGTTACTGTCCAACTAACTAGAACCTAACTTCTAAGTGAGTTTAACTTAACTGTGAGTGTAAGTTTATGAGAAGTTTATTTTTTATCTCCTTCAGTGATACGTCTTGTAAAGTGAACTAAACTGTATTTTGAAGTCGTGTTTCATGTGCCGCGTCTGTTTACTTGACAAGTTTGATGCGAAATAGCAGTTACTTAGTAATTTGGTAAAGTTGGAACTCTTACAACTTACTCTGAATTCTTATTCTGTCTGTCTGTTTCGTCCGATTCAAGTTCAACAACTTATGATCGCACCCCAAAGGTATTGTATTTACTATTAAATTGTATCTGTATTAATCAGTTTGCTATAAAATTATTTTTTATCTTTAGGCTAGGTGCATATTTATTTTTACGCACAACGAAATGTAGAGTCGCTTGGACAACAATTTTGTTATTTTTCATGTCAGCTACATCTGTCGCATGCATAATTTGATTTTGTACAAACATCTGTGTTTTTAATGCTTTACAGTCTCTGTGTATTTTGTTTGAGCTCTTGTTAGTGATAAAATGTTTCACCTGTTCACCGTATCAGCTGTCCCACGGAGCCGGCTACGAATTGTGTTTGAAGAGCCCCAAATATTCCAACAAAACTTTATACATGGAAACACCATGGAGGATAAAACAGCTATAACATGGAAGAAACTATCATACGACCTCTCAAAAAGTTTTAATGGCATTTTGAGGATATAGTAAATCAAATCTTTTATTTATGAAGTAATAACAGTGCGACAGAGTGCACTCTAAAGTAGACGAGTATAATAAAAAATCCATACTCCTCCCAATAAATTATCGGAAGACGTTCTTTTTATTAGAGTAACGAATGGTGCGATGAGTAATGGCGTAAGTTTGTCCGATAAATCATGCTTCCCGAAACTGTGAGGAGCTTCCGACGTCGGGTAGTATTTGGCAAGAGCAACCCTCACTTGTTAGACATGTATCATACACTTATCGGAACTGCAATCGATGGTGTAGAAAAACGAACCGGTATAGTTTTTGTAGACGATTCCCAGACAGCAGAAATATATGAGAAGCAAATATACGACGTATCGATCAATATCGATAAAAGCTTCAAATTACCAAAGCAACAAATACACGATGGCAATGTTTTAAATGGTACTTGAAGTCCGTTTACATGAATGAAATTGAAGTCCACTTACGCTACGCAATTTGTCATTGTTAGTCATGAAATACGATGGATAATAATATGCTAATGAAACATGAGCAACAGCGTGATTTTGAGCTAAAACGGTATTGTGAAAGGGTGGTAAAACTGATAATTGTAGAAAAGCGATTGTCGTCAAGAAAATAGAAGTACTAAATGGTGCAACGGCCGATGGTCCGTGAAATGACACGTCGAGTGAACCGATACCATTTGATGAACTATTGTTTAGGAATCTAGCGATGGGTGGAGGCGGATTGGACTCACTTAGATTTTGTGTAGACAGACGTTCGAAACATGAATTGGAATTTAGTTAGGTAACTTTTTTATTATAATTTGGTTGATAGCGGAGATAAGATGAGAATTCTGATTATATCCAATTGAATGGTCGTCGATAATTTCGGCATTGTATACCTATTACGATTAAATGAGAGTATGAAATAGATGTAGCAAGAGTTGCACCATTTATAGAAAACTTGCTTGGGTTCTCGTTTTTATTTGTGTAGGTATCAACTCACATTATTTGAACGCAGACCACAATAAACATGAAAAAATAGGTACTTCTAGTAAGACGTTATTTTACTACAGTTACATTCAAAATTGTGGTCTTCCAAAAAATTCTCAATGTTTTCATTTACTCCTAAATTCGAAATATCTAAATCGAATTGATTGGACACAAACACTATTAAGGGAAGAGTGGATAACGAATATCGAATATCAGACTAGAAATTATCGATAGCCATAAAAAGGCGTTCCCACGTTGGCGGAAGCAAGCACTGGATCGCCACGCTCCGGTACTTTGCTCTTTCACTATTGTCCCTTTGTTCGTACTTAGCTCCGTCAGCTCGTCAAAAGAGCGCCTCTTTATTACATGGATCTAGTTTGCCGCACTTAATTCGTATTGCATCATTCGTTCCACACCATTTTCTTTTTTAACATCGATCGCACCGATAACTCCCCCAATGTCGTGTCGTGCATTCGTAACAAAATTCTCTACACTACTTAAGTACCTTATCATATTTTTCAATCGGCTATTTGCTAACTTATAATTATATACCCGCACCACAATAGTTTGTAACTTATAATTTAAAGCCTTATTATGTAGCTCTTAATTAGTAATTTCCTAGCCGGGCTTATGGTTAGCCGCCTTCATTTAGTTGCAACAGAGTTCAAGAACATACCGGCCAGCAACACTAGTGAAATTTGCATTCTTGCTTCGCTCAGCCGACATAGCCTAAGGACCACCCGCGTTGAACTGCCTCCCATTCAATATCAACTTTATAACATCGAGATAGAATTTCGAATCAAGATTCTCGTTTCTCATCATACCTATCGCTTGCTTGGCTCTCTACAATCTACTCCCGTCTACTCGCGCAAATTTCAATATGCGTAGCGGGAGAATATTTTATGTCGGTTCGCCCGTCCCGCTTGGCTAAGAAACAAAATCAGTATTAAGTAAACAAAAAAAGAAAACGAAGGGCTTTAATTTGCGGTAAACATCTTTTCTCCTGCAATACCGTAAATAGAAACTCTCAGCAAGATTTTTTTAATCTTCGTTCAACATCTCGAATAATACAGCTGCAGCATTCGAATCTCATTAGCAAGTGAAACAAGAGAAAAAACTCAGAGCAATAAATTTTAGCAAGGCTCAAGTGGAAACGTTTACGGTTCCTTTTAATTTGGTTGGCATTGTCGAGGCGTCCCGCTGCGCGCCGCCCGTTGGATTTCTTGCTAGAATTCCAGCTGTTTCAAACATTACTTACTTCTTATTAGTTGATTACGAAAACGAAATAAACGTTACATTTCATGATTAGACTTTATGGGTTTGTAATTTTGATAATTGTCATTAACAATGTAACCAGACGTGGAGTCTATCCGAAACAAACCAAACAGTTTCAATATCCTGCAAACTAAAAAAACACCGGCAGATGCAAAAGCGGCTGAGACTGAGTCGACTGATCGCGGAGTGTATCATAAATCAAAGTGGATTTTATGATGGTATGATGGGACCAATAGCTACCTCTCTCGACACATTTCAAGGAAGGCGTGTTTATTTTAAATGATTGAAGTAATTCCAAGGGTCCGGCGAGGAGCCGCAGCTGAGTGTGAGATCGATGACGTTGCGTTTTCTGCCGCGCCGTCTGCGAGCACAGATAATATTAATACTAGCCCAGCTATCGATGGCGGCGATAAACTTGAGTGTGGAAAGATACTACGCTATTACATCAATCATCCGGTAGTAATTGAAAACATGCAGCTGCGGGTTTACGATAAAACAATAAATAACCTTCACGACCCGAGTACCATAGAAAATGTTCATTTCATTATCATTATTCAGAAATATGTTCTTTATTCCGGCGTTAAAGCAAGCGTTACTAGACATTTTATTACCACCACGACACGTGTTTTGCAAGAATCCTCACCAACTGTGGCCCAGCTGTGAGGAACAGAACGTGCCGTTCTGGTTCTAGGTGCACATTAAAATTCCCACATAAAATTCAATGATAAAAAAAGGTTCGCCCGATGGCCCTTTTCCTACTCACAACAAACAAGCAGGTAAGCAAATCTTTACGAGCCCAACAAAGTGAAATATGCGCAATCCGGTGAAGGATTTTACATCTTATTACTGCTGCGTAAAGAATCAGTTTATGGAAGTGAAATGTAACAATGATCTTTCGCAACATTTGGAAAGAATAAAAACTTTGTTTTCTTTTCTATTCTCCGACAAATACGGTGCTATGATGTAAAAAACTCCTTTCGTTTTGATAGAGCTTTTGGAAGTCTTTGGTTGGCAACCCCTTTATTGCGGTTGATTGTACCTTATACGGATTGCTTCCTCGATGCGTCCGTTGCATTTAGTGTTTTGATTACATAATGGGAACTAATGAAAATGAATGAGCTGGGATGGTTGGGACACGCATCCGCTTCGGGAAACAAAACAGAATAATGCATTATTTGTGTTATAAGTCATTGATTCTGAGAACGGCTTTGTTTGCTCTACAACCAGATATTTCGAGGTCATTGACAATACACATGTCAAGAAACGATATCCGTGGGTATATGCATCTCAACTTATTTCGGGTCCTCTGTATCGATTCTCATCAATAATAGTTCGTGACTGGATTTCGGCTAATCATTGTAAGAGCTTAAACCGGCTGTGACAGTGTACTTGTAATACATTCCATTGTCGGCCGCGCCATGCCGCCTTCCATCTGACACTGCGAGGTGGTCGGGCAATCAAAACAGAGCAATGTGATAAACTGTTACGCAAAGCCCACTTAACCTCTACAAAGGTAACGTAAAGGTCGTTTCAGAGGTTTGTATGAACAAAAAACGACAAATCTTTTCTTTCTAGTTAGCTAACAATGGACTTTTGCAGGTCTAAAGAAAAATGATAAAAGATATCTCCGATTGATTTTCGGTGAAACGCGTTTGAAGATACCAATTACGTTTTTATACTGTTCGCAGTGGATTGGTATTGTTAAGAATCTTTAGAGCTTTCTAATAAAGCTGTTGTCCCATCGCTGCACGACTGAACAAACTTTTAGGTGTGAGCTTTTTATTCTCTCTCATAAGCAGATGCATATATTATCGTAACTATGTTATCTAGCAACAAACAGTATTAAGTACACCTTTGTTGGTGTGAATTAATTTGTTCAAACACAACTCCGTTATAAAGAATGGTTAATGTAATGTAAACAGAGTTCTAACAAGTTCTTCGTCAATACTTGACAAGTGGTTGCTTTAGATATGGTATATTACAGGACGGTGTTTTGTTTACATTATTTTTAAATTTCAAATAAGGTTGATGGCGGGCCATCTGAGGTAACGTCGGTAACTTAACTGGTTATGGTTAGCCACGTCCAGCGCTGGGCGAGCAATGAAAACAATAATGTTATGATAGGGGGCAGCGGGCGCGACCGCGGACCATCTCTGTTTATTTTAAACATTCGCCGCCAGCCGCGGTAAGATTATATTCCTTGTAATTTTATACCCAAGAGCTGTGTGCTTTACCTCCGAACCATTGTTTGACGGCCCCGTACTTTGTTTACACAAATTACTTTAAACAATTCGGTAAACACCAGCTATTTCATAACAGGTAGTTCTCTGTGATAATAACTATTAATCTTCCGTTCCACCGACGCACGCACAACATTCTCAACGGTACTGTTGTGTTCGGTTTTATATAACTGAAATGTTATTTATATCTTTTAATACGTAATGATATTCGATGAGTAGTTGTCATTAAATAATTTTTACGATTAAACGAGGCGCAACGACTGCTGAGGTACCTACTTACCTAATACTCTCGTTAACCAAATCGTTCAACGGCTGCGACTGGTTTCAAATAATTCTAAACTGGTTGCATCAGAACTGTTCCATGGGCAAACGGTTTAGTCATTTATGTTTAAAATGAGATAACATTCAGTTCGGAATTTAATGTCAAACATAAAAATCGACGAGCGTCACGTAAGTAATTATTTTGTTATTTAACAAGAAACGTCGTAAATAGTAATTCTAGAAGATACTTTATTACATTCTTGACAAAGATTATTGATTCGAACTCAATCAAGTCGTAAACTATACGTGTTAATGGTATAATCAAAAGTTCCCAAGTAACACGAAAGCCGACTCCACGAGAGAGACATACTCCAATGTAATTAAATTGTTTACATTGAAAATCGATTATTGAGTTCAGGGTGTGTATAAGTTAGGTGGCTATAACTCTGAATTTCGTGCAGTTGACTCCCGAGCCCGGACGTGCGAGGGAATCGAACTTTACTGCCTATAAACTCTTTATTGCCCATTGTCGACGATTATTACTTAACCCTCATGACTTATGAACTAATAAATTCGATCTTTTCATGCCGATCGTGCTTACGATTTCATTCGTATGAGCTTTCGGAGTAAATAAGAGCGCAATTTTGAAGTTTCATCGTTATCAAGTGAAATAAAGATAGGTAGGTGCTGGAGCACTTGAGCAATGATAAATGCGGCCCTGCCTTATTCGGTACCGAGTCGGAATACCGATTGGACTAAATAAGAACATTAAAAGCGTGCAATGCCGCGTGCGTGAATCAATAGATTAGATGGAAATAAGCTTAAAATATCTCCGTATGGTCTGGCTGTAAATAACTTGTTTGTAATTGCGGAGCCGCGATTGTCTGCTACTATAAGGAGGGCGGCGCTGTTTGATAGCAATCTTGCTTGTGCCAGCCTCGGCTCCCCTTCGTACCTTTTGCGTATTGGAGTGCTGTTTGCGTGTTACCGTTTTCGGTCATTGCTTAAGTAATACGCTGTCAGTAAGCACAATATGTCATTGTAATAGACAACATAGATATTCTAAACTGAGTTGCTATTAAACCTTTTAAGCCCAGTTATATTATCACGAGGACACAATAACATTGCATTATTGCACAAAGGATATGAACAAGAGAGTATAACATCTAAGAAGGACCATTGGCTTTATTGAAAGCCGTGGTAGCTTTATACTGTCCCCCGCTTTCTGAGGCATAAAGTTATTTTCACAACAAAGCACGCGGAGCCTGTGAGCTTCTTATATTGGACCTCTCTTGAGCCGACCCATTGTAATCTTAATGCCGTATTATATTAATGCGATAAACATCTCCGAGATCTCGGTGCTCATTTTTTTTTTTCAGTGAATTATAGTGAGTTTAATATTGGCAGGGTACAGTTTGTTAGACGAGACGTTTCTCTGGTTACGTGTCCTTATCTTCAATCGATCCGAGGGGATCCAATTCTAGGAACGAGTAGGTAGGTACCTACTTTACGAGTTTTGTGGTTTAATTTCTTTAACGGGCTGTATTGAAACGGAATTTATTTAATATCTCATCGAATTCAAGTAAGGCTCTGCATAGCATAAATAATGGAGATACCGACGTCATCTCATCAATGTCACATGCTATTAAATATGTATAATACGGAGCGCATTAAAACACTTATGTCGGATGACAAGGCATGAAAATCCAAATTTACTGAGCATATTACTATGGAGCGAGAGAACACGGCGAGCCACGCACAATGAAACTTTGTGCCTTCTCTGAATAATTGCCGTATTTAACTGTGGAGATTTAGTGTCCCAGCTTGTATCACAATACAGTATTTAGTGTGAAAGAAACTATAAAACTATTGTTTGTCATGACTGAGACAAAATAATCGCGAACATTTATTTAATGGAAGGAAATGAAGTACTCCTACCTCTTACTACGTAAGTCTTACAGTGAATGTATTGGAAGCCCAAAAAGCTGAGCAATTTGATTGGCTTGACTTGAACATATATAAAGCAATAAGGAAAGAGGGTATCCTAATCAAGTTTCTTAACTCTGACCGACATTTTTGCTTTATGTTGGATAAGATTGAATAGCTTTCTGGGAGATTGCAATAGACCTGGGGAAGAGTGGCATTATTTGCATCAACTCCCACCCAGAGCCTCTGCGGTGATGGAATTAAGTACATAATCCCAAAAATCGTCGATTGATAGCCACATGTCGGCATTAATCTAATAGTTTGTTATCATCAAATACCAGACTGTATAGTAGTTGTAGGCAAATGTGATTTAAGACCACAGTAATAACTACAATGTTATACTGCCAGAAATATTTCATACTTCAATTTTAATGCGACTAGCCAACATTAATTTCAAGTAAAATTGTATTTCTCACAAAAACTGTTAAATTAGCCACCATAAATCATAATACGCTTACTTAAAAACTTGGTTCACAGCCAAGAACAAATGTTTTCGTTCAGACATACAATGGTACATTGAAATCATGACTGTATGGTGTCACACCATATTAATTTTAATGGGAAAGGTCATTACTTTTGGTACTTTCAACTGGACTGTTGCAGGGCTGGCGCTTCATCAGTCGTGACACCATTTAAATATTCAAAAACTTATAAAATATAATAATAGGTAATGAATTATCATATTTTTAATATGGATATCATAAACATGAATCACTCTAATCGAAATCAATTTTATTCACGGTACTTATTCTATTCAAACGCTTACATCGGTACTATTGTAAAAAAGCCATTTCACCATTCCAGGGTGCCTTAAAACTGGGCCAGATCCTGAGAAATGCATATTGATGGCAGCCCTTAACCAGTACAACGTCGCTTTGTGTCCCGCTGAGTAATCGTCACAACTTAGCTCCTCGAATTTATGTCCCATTTATACTTCAACCATAATGGAATATTTAGGGGTGCGCGAAAACTTTTGCACTGTACAGTGTACAACCATATTTTATTTACGGTGACATGTGAATGTTGTTTTTTGTCAGAGGAACACCCGCAAAAGGTACACGGTGGATAATGTTGGATAGTTTTTGATACTCCTGGGTTTATGAAATGGGGCAAACTTTTAAAAGTGTTTTTTGAGTAGCCAAGAATGTTTTAGTAGACAGAAATTAATTTAAAATGAAAATTGTGGTATTTGCTACGAAGTGCTACGAAACTGCTACGAACACATACACACATGACAATAAAAAAAAAACTACATTAAAAAAATCTCAAAATAATATGTTTTATGTATGTAGCTACATAATATTATTTCGTTCCCTATATTATATTTTCTTTTACGACATTTTTTTAGTAAACCGTAAGCTGTTTTCACACAAAAAGCAGACTTTCAACTTTAAAAGTGGGCTAGTTTTAACTGACCGCTCTGTTCTATCCACAAAATGAGTGAAGACAAAGTGTAGTTTGTAACACCAGATGTTATGCTAATATCAACAGACACTCAAAAAGCTAGAGGATTTGAATTTCAGCTTTGAGTAGTTTTTAATGTACCACCAACGTTCTAAATATGCAAATTCTTAATCTCATTTCATAGAGATAAGATTTCATAGATTAACACTAAAAAAACGAACGTATGCTTAAGCTTTAAGATGCGACGAACTTTACGATGATTTTTATTGGTAGCATAAATTTTTCACTAACATTTATTTCTACCATTTATCAAAAATGTAGGCACTACGTTATATTTAAAGAAATTTTCATACTCGAAAATGTATAATCGAGTCATCAATAAATTATGAATACATTTCTGTGTTAACGGTATCGGATAACAGGTCATCTGTCTCTCATTAAACTGTCTTCTGGTTTATCTTCTACTCATCCGTTTGCATGAACTACACGAGAACGGATATGTTGTGGTAAAGATATTTGACCAGTCAGCAATGTTGGTAGATTTATTTATTTTTTATGCCACTAAATTTTAAGTGTCTTTATCTGAAGGCAAACCACACCTCAAATTGATATAATTATGTATATGTCGCAGAAAGACGTCATATAGTTATATCCCTAGGGAAATAGATACCGTAATATAGTTGTATGGAAGCGGTTCATAACTATCTTACTAGGAATATAACTATGATACGAGCACGATATAGTAATATGGCTATTATATTACCAGATCGTGCTCGCGCGCATAGTTATATTCCTAGTCAGATAGGACCAAATAGGTTAGGTTAGAACTGTGACCATTTACGCGCGAGCCGAGCGAGCGAAGCGAGCGGTGCCGCAGCAGCGTCCGGGGAGCGCTACGTCGAAATCGGTCGCAGTAACAAAATTAGGGCACTCCTGACAGTTATGAACCGCTTTTTCGCGTTTTCGAGATTCATTGGATACTTACTATTAATTGTCCAATGAATCTCGAAAACGTTGTGCTTAGCATCAATCACCATTAAACAAAATAAATTAAATTATAACCTAATCTTACATACAAATTATCAAAAATAAAATCTAATCTAATTTAATTTAATCTATAATTTATTGTAATCAATTTAGCTTTTGATAATTCATTTTTATTCAAACTATGTATTACCTACTTGTTTTAATTAATTAATTGTGTTATTAATAGTTTTATTTTAAAATAGCTTAAATAAATTGTCTGTTTTCAGTACTTAATATGTGAATATTTTAGATTATGTTTATATTATACATTTGAATTGTAAGTGACTGTGCTTTTGGTGTGCTTATTATAATAAATAAATTTTACTATTAAGTCAAAAAAAAAAACAATTGTGTTATTAACTGTGCATATGTTGCATATGCGTATGCTGTGCTTTTCTAAGTAGGTAATAATGAGGCGCTTAGACTTAAGTTTGCAATGTACAAATTGTATAAAAACAGTGCACTCGTTGTTGTAGAGCCTAATAATAAATAAACAAATAAAATGAATAATAGTTAAGATTGGTACTTACTGAAACTATAATATTATAATCAAATCATTAACAACAAATAAATATTGTTATACATGTACTTACTAACAATAGATGAAGAAAACAAAGCTAATAAATAAAGTGGTAAAATTTTTGCACACATTCGACTGAATTTATAGCACTCTCAAAAACTTATGAAGTTTTGAGGAAAAGTTGTAGGGCATTATATGATGAAAATACCTATAACAAAAGTACCAAGTTTTCTGTGAAGGTCGTTCTAAATATTACTTTTGCCTTTGACGTTCTGTCCTTTGTGTAAAGTACCTACGCTTATTTCTACGTAAGTACTTACTACTTAAGTAATCTACATAATAATATATCATGGGTTCTGTACATAGTGGAGTATATTTACTTTATATATAATCGAAACAACGGTCAAAGTTTTGGCAGACAATACTATTATTCATCTTGTTCTACGCAGTTGGACATGACAGGACATTACACTAAGTACGTATACGAAGCGAATTGTGTGTGTGAGACTAGAAATGTTGATGGTAGATACCTCTTCGTTTACTTTGATAAGTTCCATGTATAAAATCGAAGAATTATAAAGTTATATAGAGCTTCCTTTTGTTACGAAGAGAAGATGCTGCATACATATTATTAAATAAAGTTATGTAACCTTGGACTACCGGTCTTTGTCTCATATCTAAACAATGAATCATAATTATCATCGAATCTAAACAAAGACAGTCGTCATTGAATTGATCAATACTTCATTATTGGGAAATCATTATTTCTGAAAAGAGCTTTCCACGGTTGTTGAGGACATTGCCATAAAATTCTTCTAGCGAACTAATTAAAGGCTCAAGGTTCAAATCGTTCAAATCTTTTTACTGTTGCAGAGAAAAAAAATAAGTCGGATTTTATATCTATCCATACATTATTTTTTGCCTTAACGAGCTCTTGTGATCACTTTGTTCAAAATCTGTTACCTACTTGTCATTTAATTAATAAAGGACTGATCGTCCTCCTTACGTCATAGGCAACGTGGCTTTTAACCCTTTAATCGCCTGCGCCGGATAAGTCCGACAAATATTTTCGTGTCCATTTCGCTTAAGTCGTATATTTACGACCAAATACCGTACGAATTCACTGTGCCGGGCGCTGGGGGCACGACAACTGATATGAAGACGGGCGGTTAAAAGGTTAACTGACGAAATCTGCCAATAAGTTACTACCAGGGAATTAGTATACATGTACTACTATAACGCCCGGATGAAGGAAAGCAGGATATGAAACAGTATGAAATAAATTATAATAACGCCACATAGATGATGTAATTTTGATCATTACCCTGACAAAACGGTCTTAGTTCGATGTACTATCGGCAAAACTTAAGCATGCTCTGTTTAGAAAATATTTATCCGGAAGCGCAGCTAGTGAAAGACAACACCCCTTCCTGGTTTTACCCAATTATAGACATTATGAATTTGTGTGAGTAGGTACAGGGCGTGTAACATAAAATAACAAAAAACATTAGCAACAAATCAAATTAAAAACAAACGTGCATCCTATTGGTGAGCCGTGCTATGCGATTATCGCCTTAAAGGTGAGCATGCGAAATTTTGGTCGATAGTACCGTGTCCACGTTTATTAAATCATAGTGTGAAGTTTCTCCACTTAAGGCCCCGACCACAATGTACTGAGGTTTCTCGTTGAATAAATAATGAGTGGAGCCACGTTAAGCCCCTCGTCCATCAGTCAACACTTGACAAACTTGTCTTTAACATAATATCTAATGTTATGGAACCAATTTTGATGTTATGATTCCATTTAGCAGACTAGGCCTTAACTTATGACTAATTTAATTAGCTTGACTAGAATATCAGTACCTAAAGTTAATATTACAGTATCTTTTATACTAAGTAGGTACAATTCTTTAAGGGCATAGTTGCATGGACAAGTACCTTAGTAAATAAAAGTCCCCCTGTTGATTGTTAACAATTAGGCATGCTATCAAGTAAAAATATCAAAACATTAAAGGTTTTAGGTGGAATTTTGCAAGGTGTCAAATAAGTGCCTGTAATCATATTGTTGTACACTTAGCTCAACTACTCAGTTACATTACCACTCAATTCATTTCAATAAAACTTTTCACCTGCTTCAATAAAAACGTAATAAAATGCTGTCAACACTCAGACAGGAATGTTCAATGTTATTTTATAGCTTTTTAATTAAGATATACTCGTAATAAGAAACTTGAGTCGTGGGTACTGTGGGTAGGTACAATTGAATACACAGTGGGTCGGAATGCCAGCAAATTATATTGGACAAAAACTGGTACCTATACGTTTCCGAAGCGGCAGTGGAATCGGAATTTTTTTAATCCGATTAAGATTACGTTTTTTCATTTATCGCTGCATTTATTATACTAGAAATGGAAAAACGTGATTTAATTATTTTAGTATTCAATGGATTTTATTTTCTGTTTTAGACATAATTATTAAAAACTAATATCTAAAGGCACGTGACTTCCAACATTGGCTGATCCTTAGATTGGTTCACTACAACTATACTCCATTTGAAAGAAGATTAGAAATTTAAGTAAACCTTTTTTACAGTCCGTTCAACCGGTTTTGACTTCTATTCCGTAGGCATAAGGATGTCATTTAAAGCAAAAACGTGGTTACAATACCAACTGTTTACTGCAGCTGCAATTTGTCATGTCAATAACGCAATAGAAGCCAAAATCGGTTGAACGGACTAGAAACAAGGTTTATTTAACATTCTAATCTTATTTCTAATGGAGTATATAACTTCTGAACTCAATAGCATGACGTATACGTATTATGCAACAACAGTACAGTATATCACTATATCTACATGAACGGAAGTACGGCGGCGAGTGTTAAACTCTAGTCGACCTGATGGATTTACAGTGAGGGGCGCGACACGACTACCGACTTATACTTGCTAGGCACTGTGTTATTGTGTAACACGATAATGCTTTAGCCGCTAAATAAATGCGATAAAAGACTCCTGTTGTACCGCCTTAAGTAGGATCGTGAATATGGGGCCTTAATCTGTCATGGTTAAGTTGCATGTATTAAAAGTCGGTCTTTATAGCATGGTGAGGAACGTCGGGGAAAACTGTTGTCACCAATATGCAGGACCAAAGATATGAAGAAACAGAGAGAAAGTCTTCAAAGTAATTTAGAAACGGACAGAGGAGTATAAAATAAAACACTCACGCATTTATAAATATACCAACATGAAAATGCGTGAAAGTTATTATTGCACATGCGTTCAGAAAGCAATACTGAATGCAATAACACCTATCATACATTTCATGCAATTTAATGCCCACAGTATCATATTATGGCATTTTACAATTGCAAGTGACAGCTACATAGTTATTGTTTGCGATCACCCATGGTAGGCCGGTCCCTTTAATTGGCCGGCACCACACGTTCCACTGTGGCATGTAAGATAACACCCCGGGTATATATAATACTCTCCAAGAGTGTGCACTATGCTCCTCCCTATATTCTCCACGTTACAAGGCTATTTTTAACTTAGCCCGGTTATACCGCACTGACATCCACTTGCCGAAGCATGGCGACAATTATTAAACGATAACACTTCGGATATGGCTTTCCTGTGCCTGGGTAGTGGGCATTAAAAATAAATTATGACAATCGCCCGGAATTTTAGTTCGATAAGGACTAACGTGAATGGGAGGTATTGATAGAACTTATTAAACTCAGTGAATGTGTTTTGTGTTGGCAGTGCAGTGTACTCAAACATTAATAACCAATATTTCTTTCACAGGCGATATTTTACAAAATTCAACATACAATAGGGTGTCGGTGTTATTAAATTTCAGAAATTCAATTTCGATATGACACATTTTGTACGAAAAATATAGCGGGTATTGTAAACAATCTTTTTATATTGACATTTTTTGAAAACTAAAATAAAAATGAAATTAAAATCAGCCACAATTTTCTTAGAGACGAAACGACACAGAAATGGTTCTGCCGAAGTAATTGTAGAGAAATAGTAATGGCGGAGTTTGAAGACTGCAGACTGAATAATTTGAATTTGCATAAGTTTGAATAAAACATTCATTATATTTAACTATTATTCAAACAGATGAAACAGTTGCGCTGCGATACAGAGCGAGTTATGGAGTTACAGTTTAACTTTTGTTTTATATGTTCAGTCCATATTCCGGCGCTTGGAGACTTACCAACGGCAACGTGGAAGGTGTTTTAGTGTTAATATATTCTCTAGTTAATACCCAGCGCTATGAGGATCATATAAAACGTGTATCTGGGTGTACAACATTAAATGAAAAAGAGCACAGTACTAATGCATCGAAACATTTTAAAACACCAAGATTAGTAGTTAATGGATAATTAAAAAATTGCAGTTTTCAAACAAAATAAATAGCAGAATCAACTGCATAAAAAGTAAACACGCTTTATCTACGAAAAGTCACTGACCAACGGTGCGGTGCGGGGTGCGGGGCGCGGCGGCAGCTATGTTTACCTGTTATTATGGACTTAGATCTATATCATGTTGAAAAATAAGAAAATGAAAAATAATTTCCTGTGGTTAAAGTATTCATTAGATTTGATTAATTTTTTGTATACGGGCAAAGAATATGATTCTCTTTGCGTGGTTTAAAGGAATGTCAATCGTCCTGTTCCACCTTGTATAGTATCTGTCTAAAGCATTTTGACCTTTGACAGCCGAGCTGTCACCATACAAATCAGTTCATCGGATCAGACAAAGCCACCAAAAAAAGTCGACACAACGTTACACGAGTGAGCGTCACGTCAAAGCGCTCTTTGTTCTTTTTGAGCAAGACGTTGAAGATAACCCGCGTTCCTGTTTGAGTGGCATGTCTGCCTGTCTGGTCGCTCGCGTGCTGAGCTCAGATCCATTAATGTAGTCAGCCGTGAGCTGCCGCCAACAAACAAATTACTGATGCAAACACGTCGCAACACGCGAGCCAGCCTTGAAAGCCTTTTGCTTGCTTTGTCAATTTTGTTCCTCGTTCTCGTTCCTCCCTCCTCTTCGTATCGCCTTCGAGTTACTCGCCCGAATAATTTGATAAATGTTATTGTTATTGGTAGTGCCAACAAAGGTAATTGTTTTAGAGTTTGCTCACGCTTCCCTGTGTACATATTCGGAGAATCATTTCTGAATACGCGTTTGTTTGTTGTGCATTTAGTTCGTGAACGGATCGGGCGGCTGTGAATGATTAGTTTGTTAGGTTTAAAGTACTCAACAACTTTTATATTTACTTTATTTTTCACCGTGAAACACTGTTCAGTTTTCTTCAGACTCTTTTTGTGTTAATTTTCTGTCCCGCGTTCAATCTTTGTCTTGGTCTTTATTAATTCTCCAATTGTAAATGTTCGACTCACAATGTCTTCTAACTAAGTAACCAGCTTCACCAAGGAGACTACTGCATTTATCAACCTACACACTTTCAAAGTATGTAAGTTTCCTCATTTTTCAGTCTTGGCACATTCTACCAATCATACCGCTAAAGCTTGTATATCTCTGAATCGTTGCAACCATCTCTTGCCTTCGGCCACTTGTAACGAAGGCTTCACGTGCAGGGTGTGACGTGAGCAAGAGCGGGGGGTGGGGGAACACGGCTCCACTAATTTCGCAGTCTCATGGACTCGAGCTGCCACCGCGCTTTTGCCCGCCTGTTGCCACAATCCCATCTTACTCAAAGGATTAGTCCTTTTAGGCAAATAATAAAGAAATTACACGAATTGAATCACACATACGTTTACAATTTAACATTTTTCTTAAATTCACAAACCAGCGTGTCGTGTTTTTTGTTTCGTAGAACGTGGGTGGTCAATTATAGGTAAATTATTATTGCCGGAAATTAACGTTCGCCAAAAAGCTTAGCTGACGTAACCTTCCACAGATTATTAATATCTAAATAGTGTTTGCATAAAGGCAATTATATTAATGGGACTATTATGTTCCTATAATGTTTGCATTTCCAATTACGTAGCCAAGCGGAATTTAGTGAATGTATTCTTAACACAAACGCTACACGTCTCATTTTCATGCAACGCGACAATGTTATTCAGAGCTGCATAGATGGTTGGTTGCAGTAGTCGCCGCTCGGCAGAGTAGCACATAAAAGCATCGATCTATTAGTAGCTAGCTAAAATAGTTGGACTGTATTGTGTAGCTGTAACTGGCCGGGCCTGTCAATTAGCCGGTAGCAGCGCTTCGGCCGTCGCCCGTCACGAACCGAACTATCTGAACATTTCGTTTGCTCGGTTGTCGGATATTTTTGGAAAATTTTGAATTCATCGAACGTTGGACTTTGTGTTGTGGGGCCTTTATAAGTAGCTGATTGGCAAGAAGATGGCTGACAGCTAAGATAAGTACATACAGAAAATAGTATTATTTTTGTAATAAGCAAAAAGTTACAATTTAAATCAAGCTCTCCTGCGCGAAAAGCGCAGAAGCGGTTTCTGCCCTTACCTATCTAAAACTGCTTCATGCTTATGAAAAAGGTTCCTAGGTATCATACCTAACATGTTCTTACAAAACTCATTCAAAAAACAAATTAAATATTTTTTTCGTAGGTAACAGCACAATACCATAACTTACAGCAACCGTCAATTTGAATATTTTATCGTGTTGCATTGTTCCGCTGGTTGATTCGTTAATGTAGTTTTGAACACCTCACAATACGCTGCTTACGCCGGATGCGTCTAATTTCGAGGCGTCCACTATTACGTTTGAGGGTACAGTACATGATAGGTAGATACGCCATGATAGCTACATAAGTGGTTTAGTGTCACTGTGTGAGTCCCCTGCGTGGCCATTTGGTGTAAGGTACTTAGCTTCACCAACATTTTAGGTACTTTACTTACTACAGATGTACATACTTACAAATGGAGGTACTTTATTTACATTACGTTTTTTTACATTTTGTTGAATTAATTTATGAAGAAAATTTCGTAGCAGCTTGATGAATAGATTAATCTCGTTGCAATTCTTTCGTAGCCCCGTAGCCCGTAGGACAAAATCAAATCAAATCAAATTCTTTATTTGCATAATGCAGGTTTAAAACAGATGTTACAAATAAATATAAAGCACACAGTATCATTACCTAATAAGGTGTGCAAATATTTATATTATTGATAGTCTAATTAAATAATTATTAAAATAACATTACAAAATTATTATACTCAAAAAAAAAAAAAAAGATAAATTCAGAATAAGTACTACAAATGTCAAAGGATTAAAAATGTAAATTGTCAGATGAATGTGATGAAATGATGAATGTCACATGAATGTGACTTAATTCACACATCAAATAAATTAAAGTATTGGTCAAAATTAAAATAAAATTATGTAGATGTCAAATTAAATTATTATTGCATGTCACACTATTTTCATTGCCATATTATTCAATGTCAAATAATTTACTCTTATTGCATGTATCTATCTATATTTTTACACACTAACTTATCAAATGACATGTTTTCTAAAAATAACATTATAAATGTCTCGATATTTTTACGTTAACATTCGGCTCTTCAGTCATATTGTTACGAACTAAACATTTTATCAGAAGCTAGTACCTACGTATCTAAGCAACTTATACGTTTTTAGATCGTCCTACTTCTATTGTAACTTTTCTTACCACGCAGGCTTTCAGAAATCTTGGAACCCTCAAGGGAATAGTACCTACTTGTCCAAACGATAACAAACAACTTTACATGAACAACTTCTGGAAATTTGATCATTTTGTGAGCCTCATACATAATAAATAGTATTCTTTCTTTAATCAAAGTAGGTATAGATAATATTTGTTCGGTATCTCAAAAGGGCAGAATACGGGTTGAAGAGTTTATTCACCTTCCCGGGGCGTCGCATGTAAGGTTTCATTACGTGTAATGTAATAATATTGAAAATCGGTAATCTCGTACCCATTTAAATTGACTGTTAATCGGATTTTATACTGATATCCCTGTGGTTTGTAAGTACAGTCACGACCACTAATATGTATACACTTAGGGAAATTTAAAAGTGATTTTCTCGTGGAATAACGATAGCAGCTTAGAGATGCCTACATATTTCATAATTCTATGTGTTTCAACAACATAAAATTACAATCAATAATGTAGAAGAAAATTAGTGTTAAAAGTACCTAGCTAAGTGTGTACAAATTAGTGCTCGTGACTGTACAAGTTTTAATTCTGTTTTTAATGTACGGTTCCATTCGTTAGGTAAACTTTTCTAATTAATAATTCTTCACTTCTTCATTAATAATCTTTATTACGTATGAAAGTGGATAATAGTTAATTACAATAATTTGGTTTCTGTTGAAGGACATTTGTCTGTATAAAATAACATGCTAGGTCGGTGTTGACAGGGACACTTGATTATTTACCGACGGATACAATTTCTCACGAACATAAATTATCCAGTGTTTCTTTTTAACAATTTCTTAGTTATGTTTCCTTTAATTTGAAAGTTTCTTTGTAGAATTATGAAAGTATTCATCCTGTTTCAATTAGGTCCAGGGGGCCAACCACCATCTCTTAAAAGAGTATTATTTTGATTTTACTTCAGTGTGAGAAAGAGATGGAGCTATACAGGACGTCTAGCTCCATCTCTTTCCCACACTGAAGTAAGAATACAATAATACTGCTTTAAGAGGTGGTGGTCTAGCTCCTGTTCTATCAGAAGCGCTTCAGGCAAACAAGTCTTCTCTTGCCCTAAGTATGATTTAATGGTAACGTAAGTAGTTATATTTCGCTGGAGATGTTTATGAACGTCTGATTTAAGTTACGGTTAAGAACCCAAGATGGATAGCTGTAGGCTAAAAGTTAAAAAGAAAGCATAAAGTATCCGGATATATTTCTGAGTCAGTCCATGTTTCAGTACATTTAGGTCAAACGAAACGTGTTTAAGTTACATAATTTTTGTTGAAAACTCCAGTCATCACACAGAACTCGTGCCAATAAAGAGCCATCAAACGTTGAGTTGGCGTCGCGATGCCACCGCAAATACTTGTCATTCCAATCAACCGCGAACGACAAGCGTCCTCGAAAATGCATCCGCACCATTGAATAAAGAAGTCCACTGCAATCCACTCACGTAGAAGTACGAACGGACAGACGGACTGATGCGTCACGTGCGCCCTGGTGCACTCTTTGCCCGCAACTTCAATTTAGTTAAAAGTAGTAGCTGAGTGCAGGCGTGATCTAACTTCTCTCCGCGGCAGGAATTTGGTCTTGCTTTTTCAAAGCCCGAACAACTTTATACCACAGAAATGCGGTGACTGAAAGCGGTGCGCGTTGCTGCCGAAACTCTCGCTCTGTTATTATACGATTTTTATTACTTTGGTATTCAGTGACGACTAAAAGCACTCTATGTAAAGATTCATTGCTTTTTAATTAATTATGATCAACATGAAAAGCGGCTTAGGAAAACACCGTCAAAAAGAATTACGCAGATGTTGTACCTATGTGAATAAAACGCTTGCGTACTCATAACCCAACGATAAGCGAAGGTAGGTATATGAAAACAGTATAAGGCTGTCTAAATTCACTACAGAAAGAAAAACAATATTGCATTTCGATAATGATCAAGGTTTTTTTATATATGTACAATACATTCACCACATACCTTCGCGTGTTCGTGTTAAAAAAGCGTCTAATTTGGAGTGGGACGCATCTACGGCTGCGACCGTCTCTTGTTTTATTTTAAGAGACACCACTCGACCAACGAGAAAGTTTTTCCACGGCATATATCAAAGTGTCTTTTGCTAAAACCAGCTAAGCAGAGCAGACTGCTTTCGTTTATAATTAATTTTGGCTGCAAACTTTACGCCACGAATATCTTTGTAACTCCAACTTACTATTTAAGGAATTTAATACGTCCTTGTTTTGCGGGTAACTCTCGAACCTCTCCAATTTAAATATCTTATAAGGAAACTTTTGTTTGCGGTAATCTTGGAACAATTTTTGCAGAAGTGGATAATAAGCTGAGAAGTCAGAATAGTTTTACGTTAACCAAACCATCGTGGAAAATTTACTACAATGTAAAAAAGAAGCGTAGCATTCGAACAGTTTAATAAACACGTAATTTATTCATGAAATCGAATGTAAAATATGTATGTATCATGTTAAAACGACCTTTGTCGATGTTATCACTAAACCATCCATGTAGCTAGTCGGTTTCGAGTTTTTTCAACAATAGCCGAAGCAACGACATGTGTTTCGTCAGCCAGAACCGCCCTCCGATATTAACATACAGTTACCGACCGTCTAAAAAACCTTTTTAAAACTGTGACATGACAATGATGCGTTAACATTCTGACAATGCCCTGTTAGAGGTAAAATGGGAAGTGGCGTCCATTAAAGTAGGTATTCACGTTTGAGGCGTGTTTACAACGGGTTCGCTTCTATAGGATATTCGGGCACGGTAATGCTTAGTCACACAACGCTACGAAACTTGTTGCCTTAACGAAATTTTTATTAATGATCTTCGGGCCTCCGAGGAAGTCTGATGCGCGTGTAATTCGGATGCGGTCTATTTGGTACACATTTGTTTTATGTTTAACGAACCGCGCGCATAATAATATTTCACTTTGTACTATCAATCACGAGTCGACGCGCGTAAATATTGGTGATAAATATTCATGTGGAAGTTCGATTACAACTCATATATTACCCGTTACATTCTCACTCTCACGGATTATGCGGCAAGAATTGCTGATATCTTAATAAATAGCGCCATTAAATATTTTGTCTTGGCGCGATTTATGAGGAGAGAAGCCTAAGCCCATTCTATATTAAATTAATTCCTTTTTTACGAGTGTCGCCTCCTACGCGTGGCCAGACACTATTACAGTGGTATGTAACTCATAATAATTTAATGCATAGCCGTCCCATTAAAATCCATTGAGTGTCGGCGGAGTATCAGAGAGTATTCAATCGACCAGAAGGTAACCACAAATAAAATAAAAGTTTACTGTCGTTTTATACGCAGAATATTAACTTACCGCGTATTAAATATCACGATTTATACGCTTTGTTCATTTGTTTTGGTGGTACCAAACATGCTGGAATAAGCTATAGATCGGTACATTACTATGAAACTAATGAATGGAGAATTGCTGAAGATCTGAAGTGATATGAAGTGCGTGATCTTTTTACCTCATCATTATTCTGTCTCTTGTACTTAGTTGCTACACAAATAAATATTGTGTACCAGAGAAGAAACAGTCAGCAATTTACGCCGCAGATCTTCTCAATAATTATTTTCTGAATAATTGTGTAACTATTCATAATTGAGTTTTTTTTAGTGTTGTGTACACACATTACTATGAAGGTAGGTGTAAAAACTGTTTGTTCTTTCTCTATGTCAATAAAATACACTTCTGGACACATCTATTGGCCCACCTTAGAGTTTAGGTTTCGATGGCCCCTACCGAAATATGATTGCTAGATTGAACAAAAACTGTTGATGCAGTTTTAAACCTGATACATTTTACCATCTTTTTCGATCGTATTGTTTTAAATTTGAATTCAGAATACCATACGACATGGAGCTACGCCTAACAAGTCGGATATGCGCCTTGTTAAAGGCAATTGATTTTTGAATAAAAAACATGTTTTATCAAATAAAGGTTTAATTTAATAACGCGTGTTGCCTCCATGGGCATCTACCACAGCTCTCATACGATTAGGCATAGAGTTTATCAACCGCTCTATGAAATTTTGAGGGATCATCTCCCATTCCTCTTCTATGGCAGTTTTCAACTCCTGCATCGTCTGGGAAACTGGCTGACGAGCCCTAACACGTCTTTTTAGCTCGTCCCACATGTGCTCAATGGGGTTCATGTCTGGGCTTCTGGCTGGCCAGTCCATAACTGTGATGTTCACATCCCGAAGATATTCCCTGACGATGCCGGCCGCATGGGCTCTTGCATTATCATGCATAAAAAGGAAATTTGGGCCCACATAGTCCGCGTATGGTATCACGTGGGGTTCTAAGCACTCACGAATGTACCTTTCAGCATTTAATGTTGGCAGCTGTGGTCCTGTAACAACCTCAAGTTGAGTTTTGCCGTTCGCGGATATACCGCCCCAGACAGTCCATGAGCCACCGCCATAAGCAACCCTCTCTTCAAAGCAGCATTGTGCGAAACGCTCTTCCTTACGTCGGTAGACCTTCTTCCTTCCATCATTGCCATGTAACACAATTTTAGACTCATCAGAAAAGAGTACACGGCTCCAATCTTGCTGTGTCCAATTTAAATGACTGCGTGCGAAATGAAGGCGCGCTGTTCGGTGGGCTCGCGTTAGTTTGGGCCCATTAGCTAGCTTGTGTGGTACCATATCGCGTTCTTTTAACCTTCTCCGAACAGTTCGAGCGCTCACAGATACTCCGTGGAAGTCGCGAAGTTGGTTTTGTATCTCAATGGAGGTAAGGTGACGATTTCTCAAGCTGGTCGTCACGATGAATCGATCCTGCCTTTCATGACCCGAGATCGTGGCCTTCCTTGGCGACGAACAAAGCCGCCAGTCTCTAGGTACCTCCGATAAACATTTCAGACCGCAGATCGACTTAAATTAAGTTAAGCACTCACGTTTCTTTGGCTGTGTCCGGCCTGAATAAGTGCCACAGCTTGGGCGGCGACTTCAGGTGAAGTATCCATAGATTATTGATAGAACCTCACCTTAATATTAAGAATAAGTAATGTTTGTTGCAAAACCAAAGATATCAATCACTTTTTCAAGAATTAAATCCAAGTAAACCAATAAAACCAAGTTTTCTTAGTATTCGATTGTTTGATATCAACAAACAGGCTCCAAATTGTCTTTTGTTTCTTTAAATTCTGTGTTCGAAATTCAAAAAAAGACTATTGAATGAAATTGTGAATGTGCCAGGTTCAAAACTGCATAAAAACTTTTTGCTCGACCTAATATAAAATTTTAGCTAGGACCAAACGAAACTGAAAATACAAGGTGGGCCAATAGATGTGTCCAGAAGTGTATATCTTCAGCATCCGTTTACGCAAAAGCCACTGAAATACAGCAAGGTATATCCGTTGTCAAGAGGAATCGGCAAACCAAAACCGACTGACATTAAATGATTAAATTCAGGGTCATGTTGGGGCCGTTACAAAATTATTCCTACTTAAAAGCCTTTGCTTAATTAACGCTCCAAAGATTTATCACGGGTCAATCTCGGCCATTTATTTTATGTGGGTTTCGCCATTTGGAATGCCTACTAAATATTCAACAAATAGAAATGTCCGTTTGCAAAATCCTATTTTATATGATTCAGTTAAAGTAGAGGTCAGATTGTGTTTGATATGGAGGAGTTTAAGGACGCTTCAGTGTGTTACATGAACGTTTGGACTAGTTTCGAGTCATCGCTTTCTTTATTTTTAGATACCTACGGTTTTATTGGCTTATTATATTGACTATTGGGTCTTCATGAAAGCTTTTATGTAAAACGCACTTCCCGCGCGACTTCATCCGCGTGGATTTCGTACTTTAGTACGTTAGCGGTAGATTTTTAAAAAACCCTGATACCTACACGTTATTCTATATTTTCGGTTTAAGTATAAATCCTGAGTTTTATTTATTTATTCAATACTTCAAGCACAGAAATGTACAGAGGCGGACTTAATGCCATAGGCATTTTCTACCAGTCAACCTTTGGGAGATGCAGAGACAAACAGTGGTGGGTGCAATTACGAAAAATTGAGGAATACATACCGTAAAATGTTTCTTCTTTGCTCCTATATGGTTAATTATGCTCCAATTCTCTTAAATGAATGAAGAATATAAAAAAAAAACCAATGAAACAAAGTGATTTTGTAACTAAATTTAAGAATATAACATTATTTCTTTAAATGTCTTTAAAAAACACGGTTTATTTCAATTTTTACCCATTTTTCGACCATTGATACTATCAAAAAAGGTAAAGCGTAATATCACGGAATAAGGAAAGTATAACTTTCCTCAAAAAGCTTCCACAATGGAGATTGCTTGCTTATTCATAGTTTTATATATATTATGAAATACTTAATTACGTTGATTTAACTTTAAAAATATGTTAGATAACATGTTATGCTTTAAATTAATACATCTGAGTATATTTCATAATTAATAGTTTAAACAATATTCATAATTCCCTTTTTTTGGAGCAAATATTGCAGCAAAGTAGGACCATTCTACGGTATTTATTAAAATATAAAGATACACTTATACATATTACAAACTATAAATACCTAACTATGTATAAAAAAACACAAATAAATAAATACATATATACACGAATAAATAAATACTGAGCTTTGAGTTATATAATCGAACCGCGCGTTAAAATTCTTCGATACAAACTTTGACACCTCTTTAGAAAAACAAAAAATTAAGTACAAACTTCATAATTTGCTTAAGTTATATATGTGTGCCAAGTTTCAAGTTTAATAACTCAAGAAATAAGATTTTTCATACAAACAAAATCCCCCCTTTTCACCCCGCAAAGGTCGAATTTTCAGAAACTCCTTCTTAGTGCTCCCCTACCTTCTTAGGGCTCTGTGTTGATGAATCAGTAAGGACAAGTAATTATAGGTATAGATAAAAAAATGCGGGCACTCAAATGACAGTTTTCAGCATAAAAAGTCTAATCAATCAAGTGAATCAATCAGATGTTTAACGCAAGATTTCCTTATCATATGGAGACATGATTTAGTAACAAAACGACAACTTTATCAAGTTTTATAAGTATCACACAATCTTCTTATCCAACTAATAAAAATTGAATGACTAAAGAATTACATGTTTGTTGAATTATTTAAGGGAAAATGCTATTCGTTTGGAAGACATTAAGAATAATATGATTACATTATATTCACCCGAGGCTCGTCTGAAGCAGATGGTCCACAAAATTAAATACCACCTGTAGTTTAGTAGACCGGCTCGACCAATGATTACGGTAGTTTTGACTCTAATGGTCTACCTATCAATAGAATTTATCGTTCAGACTATTTATTTGAATTCAAATAGTATGAAGGAACGAGTTTTGAATTGCATTGATTTAAATATTTATAGAGTTTGTTTACTTAAATTATATAATTAAAATTTAAATAGGACTGATCTATGTCGTATTTGACGAAGACTTGATAGAGAAATGACATGGAATGTTCGAGGTGCGTGGGCGCTGCTGTACAAAAGCCTAGGTGCTTATTATTGTATCAGTGAGAAATATCAAAAGTTAATGGCCGCTTGTCCGCCGTTCGCTGCTCTTGGAAATTAATTTAAAGTGCATGGCAGGGGTAATTATGAGGCCAAGTAGCCATTATTGTAATAAACAGATGAATCATCTCGCTGTTTGTATGATAATGGTACAAGGCTTATTATTTTATGATTAACGAATAATATGCATAAAGAAAACTTTTATGAGAGCAAAATGAAAATTGAAGGACTTACGCGCCATAAAGTAATATATAGTAAGTAATATCAGCCGCATGGGTCGATCCATCAGGTTAAGCTGCGCTTGCCGGGGTTGGTCCGTGGATGGGTGACCATCTTTACATACCGAGACTCCTCCGTGCCTCGGAAAGCACGTTAAGCCGTTGGTCCCGGCTGTCATTCGTGGATCTTTGACAGTCGTTACGGGTCGTCAGAAGCCCGAAAGTCTGACAATCAGTCTTACCAAGGGGTATCGTATTACCCAGTAACTGGGTTGTGGAGGTCAGATAGGCAGTCGCTCCATGTAAAATACTGGTATTCAGCTGCATCCGGTTAGACTGGAAGCCGACCCCAATATAGTTGGGAAAAGGCTAGGCAGATGATGATGACGCGCCATAAAGTTTTAATACGCTCGCATTGATAAAATTACTCTTTAAATAGAATACTTATATTTAGCTCAGATGACGTAGTTTCGCATAAAACCACGTTTTAAATATTTAACTGCGGGTTCAGAAATATTCGGAATGAAGTTCGGATTAGAGCGAGTGATTTAATATCCATAAAACCATGTGCACACTCCTAGGAATCGTTCAACGGCTTTTTTACTTTGCTATCAACGTTTGTTAGGTTTATGGTAGTCATTTAATCCCTTTTATAGTGTGTACATTGCGATTTTCATAGCTTTTGTGAATTCGAATAATGTATATCAATAGTATTTTTTGTAACGGATCTGTGCTGAGGCTGTGTCTTTGCTTATGGTTTAGTATGAGACTTATACAATCAGGTCAACTCTATACATCTCTCATCTCATCTCTCTATATATGATGATCTATTTGGTCTCCAAACAATCTCATGCAGTCGGAGGCATCTAGACCTATTGCCTCCGACTGTCTGAGATTGTTTGGAGACAAAATAGGTCATCTTTTTTAACATTCACTTTTTACGCATTCGGGTTTTTGATTTACTTTTTTTGTATACCTACTTACCTACTTTCCAGATACATAATAGAAAATGGGATGCAAGTAATTCTCGTTTCTTTTCATAATATGAAGGTTCTTTAGAAAATGCTCGCGTCTTAGCATTCAATGCGTTAATTATTTTCCATTCCTTTGCGAATTGTACGAGCGTGGCTTTGTTAACGGCGTGTAAAGATTAAAGCACGAGATTGGCCACGCCCAGAGCTGGTTGTTGGCAGTGATTGGTCGAGCGTATTCTTTGTTGCACGCCGCTTTGTTTAACATCTCAAATTAGCGATTACTTACCTACGTTAGTTAGAAAGTTGCACGAAGTTGCGTGGGCATGGCGGCCAGTGAATATAGTACCCGCCACCAGCCAATCAGTGGCTACTCTGTTAGTTTGTTTTCCCAAGATTGTGCTTCTTAACGTCCGTCAGCAGTGGATCGCCGGCGCATTCATCAGCTTCAATTTGTTGCGTAAAAGGTTTAGATTGTACGCTGAATTAATTTCCCAGGAACGAGAGATGCATATAAACTTGTAGTAACATTTAACTTTACTTCTTTACGAGGTACATGGCCGCAATATTGATGACCATAAAAGGTAGAACATACAGGTATTTACGGCCTTTACCATGTGTAGTTGTTATAAAAACATACTCCGCATTCATTGAAAAACTAGGCTTATAAACGAGAATAATTTTCAGTCCAGCTTAGCCGGTACTTTATTTTTACTGCGAAGCTCTTTAATAACGTTTTAATTTTATAACCGGCAATATTGTGTTAAAACAATTAACTGTCTGATTTATAATCATAACTTTGTTGATTACGGCATCGTTTAATATTAACTGTTGGCGAAATTCACTGAATTTAATTTATGTTTATAATTTGTTGCACGTGGCTTGTGTTAACAAGTATGAATAATTAATTTCTCATGGACTGATAATTACTTCACATATACACGTAATACCTAGGTATATTCCCAAATGTATAAAACAGACAGATCGCCATTTTGGGTTATTTTAAACTCGCCACAACGAAAATTCGCCACATTTAAAAATATTGGTTAACTTGCCACAGTGACAAAATAATTCACAATAGGTATAGTAAACTCGTCACAGGTACGTCAAACTTGGTTTGAATGTACCGACAGCAAAACGAGATTTCTTTTTATTCATAATAATCAGTATTATATACATTTATTTTGCGATAGGTTAGGTTAGGTTAGAACTGTGACCAACTACGCGCAAGCCGAGCGAGCGCTACCTCGAAATTGGTCGCGAAATTTTTCTAAGTATTTTTTTCATAGTGCCCCCAAGAATTTCATTCATTTAAGACAAAAATCAGTGTAACGACGTTTAATCATTCTATTGGTAAATGTTTCTTTCTGAGTATGAGTGAAAATATTATGGATATGGACCCACTTTTAAAGCTGTGGCAAGTTTTCGTGAGACAGATAAGACTGTGGCGAGTTTACTATAATTTTTACTTGTGGCAAATTTTCATTATGGCGAGTTTACAATAACCCATTATTATGAATAAAAAAAAATCTCGTTTTGCTGTCGATAACAAAACAAGTTTGACGTAGGTACTGTGACGAGTTTACTATACCTATTGTGAATTATTTTGTCACTGTGGCAAGTTAACCAATATTTTTAAATGTGGCGAATTTTCCATTCGCCATTTTTTAGGATGGAATTCAAAGTCTAACCCGTAGACTGAAAAATCTCTTGCGTAGTTAGTAGTTTTTCCGAACAATTGAATCACCAGTCCGTCCTCAGAGTTACACATGCAAGTATTTCTTATACATAGAATAACACTAAATATTATAAATTAGCGATATAAAAACAAGCTGCAAAGACAATGGCTCCCATGCGTCATGCTCGGAACAGGTGCACCATGTGACTGTTGCTGATTTATTGTAATTTATTTACTTTTTATAATGTAACTTTCGCGGTTCCCGGTCCCAGTTATTCAGGCGTGGCCCCTTAGTGAATAGATTACGTTTAAATACGATTGCCCTGTGAGTGGGCGTTCCATGTTACGTTTTGTTGAAGGAAATGTTCAAATGTCAAGCATTCCTTTTTTGGAATCCTTGACAATAATGTTCTCGTAGTAACACCGTAGTATTTTCAGACAGTAGCTAGCGTAGCGACAGCTTTGGTGTCCTAAGAAAGCGGTGAACGGTCACACAATAAGCTGTTCAAATAGAGAGCGTTTTTTGACACCTTAATGTCAAATACTGGTGAAAATTACAGATTTTCATGGCGGCCATTACAATGATGCCACCGCTTTTCTAGGAAACCGTAGGCAGAATATTAAAGAGAACCAAAATGTAACTTAAATGTCAGATCAATTCGTTGGTACAGAAACAAGAACACAAAAAAAGTAAAAATCAACTAGGTAATTTATTTTCTTATTTATCAACGATAATATTAGCCGTAAGATAGCCGCTGGGCATAGGCGGTCCAATCTCCCATAAAGAAGAGTTCTCAGGCACAAACAGGTCCTTTGATTGAATAAAACCATGTTTCTTTTTTAACCTTTTGATCCCAAAATCGTGTAGGAAGGTAGGTAGGTAAGTACTTGTCCTTGTCATGTCTTTCAAAGCTAATTTAGGAACATAAATAAGTTAATAATTATAGTTAAATGATCGTGGGTGATCTCATCGCGCTCGCCTGAGACCTGACTCTAATTGATATGAACCATTTAGAAGACCGTGGGGATTTGCCAGATTCTTAGCCCTATCGTCTAATTTTCTAAATTTAGATGACAACATCACATCACCCTGTAAGCGTCTTCTGCTGACCTTACGAGCTAACTTACCTGCAGTATTGTCTCTCCTTCTCACTTTAATTGCATCTAAAGTAGATCACTTAATTAGCTACGCCATGTTACTTTCTACATTTATATCTGTAATTCATATTGTGAACATATTGAGTATTTTATTAACCGACGAAAAAAGAGGGAGGTGCTCAAGTCGACGCGTATATATGAGGCTTCTTTTTTATTGGCTAAGGAGCTGCCACGATAGTGTTGTACTCATCATTATGAACAACTTTTACTATGGGCCCAAATCTGAAATCGCGAAAAAAAACTAGATGTTCACATTTTGACGAGTTATGCGAACATAAAGGTAGGGAATAGCTGATTTTTTTTTTGTGATTTCAGGTTTGGTCCGATAGTAAAAGTTGTTGATAATGATGAGTACAACACTATCGCGGCAGTTCACTAGCGAATAAAAAAGCAGCGTGCATACGTAATATACAAGATGTAACATAAATAACGCACAACCTCTTAAGCGATCATTGTACTCATCATTATGAACAACTCTTATTATGGTACCAAACCTGAAATCGTGAAAAAAAGTCAGCTGTTCCCTAAATTTTGAAGAGTTATGCGAACATAAATGAGGCCCTCAGTGCAAAAGTGGCCTAACCTTGAGATAGGCAGTATGAAAATAACGGGGGTTGTATATTTATGAATTTTAAATTAATGTATATCAATTATATTAAAGTTGATTTTAGTCCCGACGCAACGTTGACGATACGTGAAACAAGAGATAAGCCGGTTTTGCATTAAATATTAGCATGTTTTAAATAATTTGTAGTATATAAGTCAGAATATGAAAAAATGAGGGTTAGGCCACTTTTGCGCCGACAGCCTCAAATATAGGGAGCACAGCTGATTTTTTCTTCGCAATTTCAGGTTTGGTCCCATAGTAAAAGTTGTTCATAATGATGAGTACAATGACCCCTTAAGAGGTTGTGCGTTATTTGTGTTACACCTTGTATATGTATATTTTTATGTATGACCGCGTAAGTTTTTCTATTCTATTACTACGTAGACATAAGTAATTAAAGTCTACTAAATTGGTCGTAAATATTGCCACACCTTAATCACTGTCGTCGAAAACCAGGTTGATGATGAAAGCATCTGTTTGCGAGCAGTCACAAGGGTCCAGGATGTTACCAACATCTATAGGAAGAGACGGTAGTGGCTATACATTACTGGGAGTCTGGAAGGCACACGGGATATCATGTAGATTGTAGATGGAAACAGCATATACATGCTGTTACTAAGTCTTTATAATCCCACGGCTGGGAATTACTTACACACACATTTGTGCGGAAAGTGCAACAGCTGCACGAGAGTGCAGGATATAACCATAGACCAAATTACAAAAATTAAGCACATGGACTAGAGTTGCGTCCCTACATACTCGACCTGTCCCCATGCACTTCTCTTCCGTATTAGACACTACTAAACATTTTCACTTTTGTTAAAATTACCTCACATTTGCGGAAAATGGAGCATCTACACGTCAGAGCAGCGTAAAGTCATGGACCAAATTACAAAAATAAAGGCCCTGTTAGACATAAGCAAACAAATAATGAAAATATTATAAAATATTTATTTTGCTTCGTGCATATATATGAGATGACACATAGAAGTATAAAAAACAAAAGAAGACATAAAATATTTCAAATAAATAAGAATAAAAATAAAACTTTAAAAAGAGGTTTTATACCTTCTTGTTGGCTCTAACAGGCCTTAAAGTGCGTCCCTAGAGTCCCTACATATAGGACATGTTCCTAGAACTACTTATTCAGTATTACCGTGGCAAGATTCAAAAGTCAAGCAAAACTCTTCTCCTGTCGTGGTCATGGACCATCATCACCATTAACTTAATAGTTGTAATTCTTGTTATTATGCCTGTAAAACAATTCTCAAATGACGAACAGGCGGCATTGGGTAACTTTTTGTAATGCTTGACGCCTTCACGGTACTGTAATGAGATGTAATGGATGTCGCAACGTTTTTCTTTTGCGTGACTTGATCGTGACAATGACTGTTGTGTTACAATTTTGTTTAATTACCTATACTTATCAGCATACAAAGGGGTTTTAAAGACGCGAAATTATACCTATGGCTGTTGCGTATTTATATCAAGAATTAAGTAGGGGTATGAAGAAACAGTTTTCAGTGTCTAGATATATATTACACGTAGTCTTAGTAGGTACATGGTAATACTATAAAATATGCAATTTTTAGCAACAATAGACGAAGAAAACATTTTCTTCACAATTCTTTGCAAATAATTTAATATTCAACACTAGAATTCTAGAATAACCACGTCTTGGCAGTATACAGGTGAATGCAGGCGTCCATTCAATTTTAATAGCAAAACTTATGCCTTTGTCCTCTCTCACGACACTCAGGGGAACCAGAGAGGTAGACCAGTCTCAAACGTATGCTATTATTATACAGTATGACCCTTACATAACTCTATGAACTGTGGAAACATAGACAGCTTATTATTCTTGAGTTGTCGGTCACCCAGAATAAATACAAGCTACCTACGATCGTACCCAAAAGAGACCACCGATAAATGAATATTTTATGGGTATGTACTTTTTAAATAATTCATACGTTGGTATCGTTATTCCGTGGGACATAGACCGGCGACTAATACATATTTAACAAACCTTTGCCGTCCCGTGATAAAGACAATGAAGGCTTTCGTAGTAGGTAAGTACAGCAAAATAAATTCCACTCCTCAACGAAATATTGCAATTACTCGACTCAATGAACGCAAATCGATTCAGACGATGCTTTACGACCTTGTCGATTCTCGTTATTGTTGAAAATTCAAGTGTAAACTTCAATATTTTGTGCTGAGCTCCGGCAAGCCGAAAGGCACTCGTTTGTCGTTCCATAATAAGATCGACCACTCTCCACAATGATAGATAATTTGTTTAGACTAAAAAAACCTGCAAATGGGCCTTAAGCCTATAATAAAAACAGAGATATGGCGCTGGTGGGTCGGATCGAGAAATGAATTTAGATTACAGGTTAACGCCGACTAAGTGTGGGTTGCCGCTTCACCTGTGCTTGAAAAAACATCGAGTAAAAAACGGCCAGCGGACGGCTGCTCTCCAGCCCGCGAGCCAGCGAACCCGTCACACAAACCCGTCCATTTTGGGTGGACGCTTGTCAATCTGCCGGCTTATTATGAGTGTTAGGGTGAAGCCAGACGAGCGTAATTTTTTGAGTTGTGAGTCGCGTAATTTCAGTCGCGTAATTTCTGCTCGACAGAAATTCTGTTGTGCCGCCAGACGAGCGTAATTTATTCAGTTGATTTTCAAAGCTTGTACTGGGTGTTTGTGTAGTGCAATGGATAGTTGTTACTTTTCTCCTCATTAGTGAAATTGTTCCAATCTTCGAAACAATTTTCTGCAACCTCTTGCCATGCCCTCTGTTTTAAAAACTTGTCACTATACGACTTTTCTGATAAATTCCACAGACAAAGCCGTTGTTCGACTTCATTATCAATGTTTCGTGTCTACAAACATTGTGACAAAGAAATTAACGTATTGACTACCACGCGTTCCGTGATTGACTCGCCGCCCCTCTCGCCGCAAACTCAATTCAGCCGGGATTGTGCGCGTGAGTCGGCAGACAACTCATTTTGCGTTGCCGTGTGAATGAAACAGAATTTTTTCATGAAACCGAATGTAGCAGAAATTACGCGACTGAAATTACGCGAATCACAACTCAAAAATTACGCTCGTCTGGTCCTTACCCTATTACATAAAGCATTTCCAAGTTCGTAACTTTTTATGTTATCAAAGTTTAAGAAACCTACAGATAAGACTAAACGTTTTTAGTCACTTAAGGTTTCTTTAGCCATCGCTGCTTAGCGTTTTTAATTCAATACAAACGTCCGGCTGATTCCGGTGAGACGAAAAACTTCAGCACGTTTCCAGCAAAATACAATCCACGTGTAAAAGTTTCATAAGTGTTATTTTCCAATAACACGCCGTAAAATAAAAAAGCTGATCGTTCGCTGCAGAGAGCCGGCCGACTGCGTCGCATTAACGAACAGTAAAAATAAAAGCTTTCGACTGAAATTAATAAATTTTAATTGCATAAAAGTACAGGTTGCCGCCGGGTTTAAGTGGTTACAATCTACCATCCGCGTCTATATGGGTCGGAACACGACAGAATTAAACGATACGTACAAATAGATGATGATGGATGCACACCCATTATGTGAGTACGTTCTAAATCACAGCGTACAATAACAACAACTCAACCGGTTCCTACGTAGCATTACCAGAACGTTTAGACTTTGATTATTATTTATGAGAGGGCAATAAAAAAGACACGACAAACTCACAAACTACAAAGAAAAACTTCTTTAATACCAAAAAATAAAAATCCGATAATCCCACGGTGAGAACTGTTTATGACAAGTGTCTCTTAAATCGAATTTTACACCGCTCAGACGTGTACAAGTAAAAAATCAAGTCGCCGATGGTCTTCGACACTCAATAACACGAACATCGATTCACAACAGAAATAAAGGCATGTCCACACTAAGCGGTTATATCGTTGTGACCCTTCTCGGTACATCGGAACCGGTCGTACGAGAGGAATAGTTTCGACGTGAACGCTATAAGCACGATTATTAAGCAGCCATAGTCGCTGTAGGACGTACCCGACCCGTGACTAAATATGCCCACGCGTATAACTTATGATGCTTCAAATAATTCCCTTGTCCGCGCCGCCTCGTGAACCCACCATTTTCTTTCGGAAGCAACGTTTCGTAATTAAATTTAACGCACGGTTTACGTAGACGCCATATAATGCGATTATAATTGACTTATGATCAAGTTTCAAATACGCTTGACGTGTACCATTTTGTAGAACGTGGCCCGTCATTATATAACTCATTACAGGGGTGACTAGCATCGGATTAACAATGTCCGATATAGAAAAGATTACTTTTATAATCTCCAACAATGAGGCTTACAAATTAAGCGCATCACTCACGTTCATGTTTTTCAAAGGTAACGCCATCATTTTGATTTGATGTCAGTCAGGGAGTAAAAATAAAATGGCATCGATCGCTTATGAAAGTAAATTAAGTTCTCTTTGACATTCATTAGTTTCATAAAAATACCTCTCTAACTCGGAATAAAAAAGCTGGCGAATAAAGCTCGTTAAAATCACTCGCTCTTCGATCCTGAATAAAAGTTTCGAACGTACTTTTAACCTCCGTGGATAAAAAGAGAGGGCAGGAAGAGAAGCGTATTTAATCATTACAAGCGCGGCAGTCATTTTTTCATCTCCCGAATTAATTTTAAATTTGATTCTATTAACATAATAAAATAAATCTGTGAGTGCCCTTGGGCGAGAGTGAAGAAGTAATCATGAGTGGGGATCTCCGAGATTTGAGGTCGAGAGGTTAATGTTGATTTGTTTGTACAACTGTGTACATGTTGTGATACTGCTCGTTACTAACCGACGTCTGTCGGTCGTGTTGCGGACTCTTTGAGCCCGTTAACGTTTTTGTCGGTGGTCCGAGACAAAAACTAATACTGTGGTATCCGAACAAAGGCTCTTGTAATGAAAAGGTGATGCGAACGTCCAAACACGATCTCCTACAGTTCACAAGATTTGAAGTAAAAAATATTACGGCGCTTGTTAAATTATAGACCTGAATAATGTTTTCTATTAACATTTATTTCTGGAAGGGAACATAATCACACAACATATTGCGGATTTGTCTGTGCCGTTACTGCCTAATAAATAACAGTTATTATCTACCAAAATGTCGAATTTTAATCTTCTTATTTCTTTTACTTAGACTTGAGTTGATTGTCGGTTTTTGTATAATGCTTATTTATTTTAATTAGAATGTGTGTTGTCCTCTTAGATAGATTTTAATATTCAGAAAAACCACTGCCGTACATTTCATATGTTTCGCGCACTGTCTTGTTTTCAACAGCAACAACAATAGAATATACGCTACTAGTTTATAATACGTAGTAAATCACGGAATTATTAGATTTATGTACATTGTGCTGGGAGCCAGTGCACGAATCATTTATAAGCTCTGCAGCGAGTCCGATGTACGGAGTTAAAAGCTAAATACAGGGAATCGAGCGACCTAAATGCTTTAATACAGAATAGACGGGTACATGAGTGACCAGTGACCACGGCGCGAGTATGTTGTGAATACAAAACGGTATTTCATATTTACATGCGATGGTACGAGCATGTTCAAGGAAGAACCACGACTATTCAATCATGGCTGATTCTGCAAACAAATTGTTTGCTTGTAGCTTGTAAAAGTGAAGCTCTGTCCACTGCTCTTCCCACTCAGTCTATTTTTGTACATTTCTGGGCACCTATTCTCCTTCTTCCGAAATGGAAATGCAGCATACCTACCAACTTCGGTAGCTTGTCAGGTAAATAGTACATACAAACATAACTTCAAAAGCTATAGATACTTGTTTATGATGCTGGATTTTTAGCTTGGATAAAATAATTATTTTCTCTGTAAATAAAACTTTCAGCTGAAAATCAAAACTCAGCGTTTATTTATTTTCCTACACTTAGAGGGTCACCTGCCTACTACCGTTACAGAAACCGTTGAGCGTCCGATAACACCATTGGATCTCAACGTATCTACCAAACTAAACTTAGATAATGTTTTTATTCATATTAATCTAAATAATAATATACGAGTATTTTATTCTCCCCCCCCCCCCCCCCCAGAGAATAATAGGGGGTTAAGTTCAGGTGCGTAGTACTCGCAACCGGCGTGCGTGTATGACCAGATGTATGAACGTAAACGAGGCAAAAGGAGTATGATTGTAAGGATAGTAGCGGGTGGCGTTCTGTAGTTTCTGCTTACCCCCATGGGAAGAAGGCGTGAGTTTATGTATGTGTATTTTATTCTCAAAATTCAATTTTCCCAATTAATTTACTTGCGGGTTATGTGCGTCACTTTAGAACGTAAACAGATATTTTATTTCTTTCAAAACCGACTTTTAATGATTTTAAACTGAAGATCACGTCGAAGCGAGTAGTGTTAATGATTGGAAAAAAATATATGTGAAATTAGAGCATTTTCTCAGCCACTTAATATGTGAATATTTTTGGTTATGACTAACTAAGATAAAAACTGAGAATCACACAAAAACTCTCAACCGTATTTTTATGAAACCTTCAGCATTTTAAAGACAATTTAATCATTTATCTTTTAATATACGTGGTTTAATATTGTTTTATGTATAATAAATTAAGAATGTGTCTCGTTTGGGATAGCACTCCTTAATGGGTGAGTCCTATTACTGGGTGGACGTAAGTACGACGCGTTGCGTCAGCACAGAACACGCAAGCTATGCACTCAAGGCCGTTGGTATACCTATATCTGCGTCTTAATGCACAATCAACATCAGAATCTTTTCGTGTCTGTTATTGCGACCATGTTGTTCTTATAAACTTCGCAACGGACTTTGTTATGGTTTTCACCATCACTTAGAGAATTCTTGCGGGAGGCGTATGGGTGTGTGTGCATTAATATTTTTACTTACATTTAAAAAAAAAAACATGTTTTGTCAAGTTGTAAAAACCATGCGAAGCAGGGGCGGGTCGCTAGCAGGGGCGCAGTCTCCATACAACCCGATTCCTATCGGCTTCCCTACGGAACAGCCACTCTTCTTAATATCTACTATTGCCAAATAATATGGTAAACCTGTATGTGTAACTGTGTATCACATTACATTATATAATTACATTTAATACCAGTTTAATACATCATAAGATTAAAAACCTACAGATTTTTGTCTGAGTTTATGAGAACTGAACAATTTTTTCTTCGGCTTCCCTCTAATGGTAATTGTAGCTGCACCACGGGTCGCCAGTATTAGAATATATCGACCGGATTGGAAGTTCATACTTTGATAATACAACTTAATGCTATGTTGTCGTGAATGCAAAGTCGAGGTTGCAAGTTTTATCTCAAGCGATAGAATATACATGAGTTCAGTTGCCTTCATCAATAAGTAAAGAAGACTCGGTTTTACAATAGCTATCTGCCATAACAAAGGAATTTGAAAATGCAAAGTTTGGGTGTATTTCTTTTTGCTCACGAAACCTGTAACAGATGTCGATTGGTGTTTTAAGAAGATAAAAACTCCTTCTTCGTTTGATATCTCTTGAAACCAAAATGAAAATTACGTAGTTTTTGATTAGGTAAATACATACAAACTTAGTCACAGGTATTTCCTAAGAGGTATGTATAATTGCAGAGACCTAGTTGATTTATTGGTAATACGATTATACAGTTCGCCTGTCAACATGATTCGTCATGACAGTATTACAAATACAAAACATTCAAAACAACTCTAAAATACGAAAACCTCATACATATCTATTTAACCGTTTATGTGATCAGCGAATTAATATAAACAGAATTAGTAATTGTGCGTTACATTTAGAATTTTAGATTGACAGTTAATTGAAAATATCAACAACGCTTTGTTATGTTAGTCCATACAATTGATGAATGCTACGATTAAATTATGGAGCGCTTTATAAGTTAATAACGGTAGTTTAAATAACAGTTTGTTAAAGCTAAATATTGTGCTATTTGTCGGTTTACAATATTGAAATCCGACAACTGGTATTGAGTTGCACTGATAATCCTTTTATCAGGAATATTAAATTAAATCAATATTATGTATTGATGATTTTGATATCCACATGATAAGCTTGAAAACGTTATTACAAACTGTAAAAATAACTTTATTTCAGTTGTGAGTTAGATATAACAAGCTTTATCTTGTCTAATCGGTTGAAATAAAATAGTAATTTATATGTATAACACAACATACGTTAACATAGAAAACAAATTTTTAATTACACATTTGTTTACCTATCAACGTGTACAGCTATTCTAGCTGCATTCTGTTTATGCAACAATGAAATAAAAAAAGAAACGGTCTCGATGAAAACGAGACAGACAGTCTGCGCAGATTCAATAAACGCTCCCTTTTCCTAATTCTGGCGGGTAAATCTAAAAATAAATGCACAGAAGCCGTCTCCCTGTTAATCCTTACATTTTGCGCATCTAAAAGAAAATAAGCTCGGTAAGTAGGCACTATTCTTCTGTTTATATATCAGCAGTGAAATACGACATTAATAATTTCAACACCACCAAGGAAAACATTGCTCAGCCCATAAATATCCCCCTTAATGGCGAAGCCCGTAATATTTCTTCCCTCATCTACATTACTTCTGCAAAAATAACAAAATAGTGTTCGCAGATTGCCACAGCTCGATAAGCCTTGGTGGACTGCATAGAATGAGGCACTTCAAGAGTGTACCTTTGTTATCTGACGCGGACAAAAACGAATCCTAATGCAACGGATTAAGATTGCTTTTTGTGTTTAAAGTTTTTATCTGGCAGTTCCACAGAGGTACTGATTTGTAGTCGAGATAGGCACGCGAATGATGCTCTCGGTGGCCGCAACAAGAACACAACTAAAATAAAACTACATATTACTACGAGCAGATAAGGAACGTCCGCCTCTTACGACTCCACTTATTTTTATGAACATCACGCTTGCTCAAAATATGTAACGTTTCTCAACCCCGACTTTGAACTATGATGTGTTGAAAGCAAAATATATTAGCTGTCATATTTTATTTATATAGGACACCGGGATATAAATATGTATGGGAATTAAGAAGAAATGCGACCGTTTTCCGTTGCCCATAAATCTACGACGAATATCCGTGAAGTAACTTATTAAGGCTCCCGCAAACAGGTGCAACAGGCGACGCGACACAAAGGCATCTATCGTCGCGCGACAAGCTATGCCTTTATGTCGCGTTTTAGTAGGTAGTAATCCGAGCCTACATAGATACAAAAAATCTAGAACATCCGTATAAGCGTTAGTCATTGCGGTTTATGTGCGACTAGCTGCGCTCCGCCGTTTCACCCGCATAAGTGTCGATCCCTTGAGAATATCAAGATAAAAAGTATCCTGCGTCCTAACCTTAGTCATGATCTACCCATGTGCCAAATTTCATCCAAATCAGTTCGGCAGTTTTAGCGTGAAAGCGTAACAAATAAACAAACTCACTTTCGCATTTAATATGATACTTATATAGTTAGGATTCATAGCACATGTTTTGTATGTAGATAGCTAACAAAATGATTAACATTGCGGATTCAAATTAGCAGTCGGAGCGCAAAATAAACACATCACCGTGCAGTGTCCGTCAGTGCGTCACGCCAACTCAGCCATTACATATTTATAACATCTTGCATGGACTCAAATCGATGTTAAATTTTCATATCCAGCCAACAGCGGGGCTAACGTACTGGCGATCGCGTCATGTACCACCATATTAGACAAGTTTTCAATGAATTTTAATGCGGTCCAAGATGCCCCCGACTTGGGATCGGCCATTCAGTGCGGTCGGGTGCAGTGATTGATCGAATGTTCAAGTAATCTGACCTTACATCGATTTAATCGGCGTATGTTGTGATTTTATTCGCTATTCTATCGTTTTATGCCCGTTTTTGTTTATGTTGATGATAATGAAGAAATGTTTAGCTCCATCAAGGAATCACAGAGGTTTGTTCTGTTATCATAGATTCAGTAAGTACATGATTCTGAACTCCCCTGCGTTGAAATTTTCCGTGGGTTATTAAATAAAAAATTTGCTATTCCGTTGCTTTTGACCGCGTAGGTATTGCACTTTTCTATGAAACCGCTGATTTTTAGGGTTCCGTGGTCAACAAGGAACCCTTATTGTTTCGCCATGTCCATCCGTTTCTGAAATATTAAGCTTTAAAGTGCTAATTTTTGTTACAGTCAAGTGTCCCCCCCCCCCCCCTAGTAGACGGTTAGTTTTGGATATGTGAAAAAATTCACGGTAGTAGTATATACAATGAAGTTAAAAGGGAAACTATCACAGCTTAGGAGGCTTTACAAGTTTACGAGTAGGTAATAGTCGACCAACTTACATTTCAGTTGGAATGTATGAGAGAACATGTTTTTCAACTACAATGTTAAGTTTGTGGGATAAATTCATTCCAACTACGGAACCCTTCATTGTGCGTGGTGCGACACGCACTTGGTTGTTTTTTTATTTTATTTTATAACCGGCTAAAAACTTCTACGCTAGGGGGTTGTTTATGATACAGAAAAACAATATGAAAACATGTAATTTACGCTGTAAAAATGTGCGAAATGAAATTCGCTCAAACTTCATCTTATTCGTTTTAGGTAAGAATTTTGAGAAAAAAAAAATATATGTAGGAACCTAGATAAATACTGTCTAAATCCGAATATCAGCATAATATGATGGAAATATGCTCCAATTGTAAAGGATTTGGGTATTACAAAGAGGAGCTCGTGGCTAAGTAATAACAGCCGCATGGGTCGATCCATCAGGTTAAGCTACGCTTGCCGGGGTTGGTCCGTCGATGGGTGACCATATTTACATACCGAGACTCTTCCGTGCCTCGGAAAGCACGTTAAGCCGTTGGTCCCGGCTATCATTCGTGGATCTTTGACAGTCGTTACGGGTCGTCAGAAGCCCGAAAGTCTGACAACCAGTCTTACCAAGGGGTATCGTATTACCCAGTAACTGGGTTGTGGAGGTCAGATAGGCAGTCGCTCCATGTAAAATACTGGTATTCAGCTGCATCCGGTTAGACTGGAAGTCGACCCCAATATAGTTGGGAAAAGGCTAGGCAGATGATGTTTGTATGGATAACAAGTGCTGAATTCTTGGTTACAGTTTGGCGCATCGATGTCCCTGCCACCCTGTATAGCACGCGTAACTTAAAGTTTAGGCCAGTTTCCTCTTAGCTTTTGTCCTTTATAATTAAAATCAGTAATTAGCAAGCAAAACAAGCAAGCTCAATCACGTTGAACGTAATAATAGCATTCGTCCCTCTCTGACGTCTTCACCCCTTAATAAAACAAGCTTTTCGTCGTAGATGGGGGATCCTAGCCGGAAACCAATGATGTCTCAAATGTATCTCAGTTCTCTTGAGAGGCAAGTGGAATATTTTTACGCATTGGCTTATACGATACGGTTTTTCTTGACATTCCCAAAATAGGCTCGCCACCGCATGGGCCTTAAAATATGTTTTTATTATTACACATAAACACATAACATCACGCCTGTACTCTCCGAAAGGTTAGGCAGAGGTGTACTACCTGTAGTACAGCTATATTTCGCCAGTTATTTAAGTCCCATGTTATAGGGGGTGAGCCTATAGCTATCAACCGGGCATAAATCCAGATCGGAAAACCCAATAACACTTTTCCCGACCTGGGAATCGAACCCAGAACTTCATGCTCAGCAGTAGCGCTTGCGACCACTAGACCAACGAGGCAGCATTTATTATTATAACACCTTATCTCTAAGATTAAAGTAACTGCTGAAAATAAATCGGAGTAGATACTATACACCTGTGCCTTCAGGGAACCTAGGTAGACGTGATGTTAATGTTATTATACGTAATTTACTAGTTTCTTACAATTTTCTAGCTACCGATACATAGTGATCGGTTTCTTCACTTTGTTCTGTTTCAATATAATAGTTTAAGTACCATAACTAAGTGCAGAAAACATTTCGATAGAATCGGTTCGATGAAGAATGTATTTATAGTTAATGGCAGACCTTCTTGGAATTAGCCTTCTCGCAGAACACTAAATTGAATAACATGTCTTGGAAATTACACTTAGGTACGCGGTATTTCGGAATGTGCATAATCATTTTGGTATTTTAATTTAGGTACCTACTTACTTAATTATATAAGTTTTCTTTTATTTGAATATGGAGTACTTATACTCGTTCTTATTGGTTTCATACCATTTCATAAGAATAATTCACACAAATACAACAATACTTTATCGCAATTTAATAAAATAATTCCAAGGTATTCTTAACAACTCCAGACACGTGCGACAAAAGTATATAATTGTATATCCGTAAAAGCTCTTCCACGAAGTAATAACTATGCTTACAAGAAACTTATAAACGTTTTGTTTATGTCCATTTTATAGTTTAATAACAATTTTACAGCTCGAAACAATAAGCGGCTTTTATAATAAAACGAATGTCTTAAACAAAATCCATTTATTTTTAGTGACATTTTTTCCTGAATGTGGCCCATTGTTTGACGTCGTAAAATGCGCGTGTGTGCACTTGTTAGGGTTAGCAAGCCTTAACTGTATGCACTTTGTAAATATTCATGGGATAATAAATACATCGTGTGCCAAGAATTGTTCGTGAATGACTAGCTTACTAATACTAAGCATTGCGGGAATTCTGCTTTATGTACTCTTTGTAATTCTACGGTTAACTCACTTTAAAGTAAATTATATCCTCCTGTATTTCTCGAATGACCAATCAAAGATCAAAACATATAGGGACGTAATTCCGGACTCGTCCTCTGGGGACAGCCCTGCCCTGCGCGTGTGTGAGTGGGTCGTGTATGCAGATACTAATTTCGCTTTCGGCGACGTCGACGTTTAACATTTGGAACGCGGCGCGAGTTTTAATTTGTGATCAATTATGCGAGGGCACTGTTATTTATCGTTGTTTTATTTAATTTGCCTTCTCACAGCGGCTGTGGGTGGTCCGATCACGATTTTCGGGTTGCGATGTTCACCAATAAGTTCCACTGATTGCGCCATAGAGTTAGCAATGTGATAACTAGGTCCTCCGTGGTCGGTAGGTTGAACGGGTAATGTATTTTGTTGACAATTGGTTTTCGAAATGGTTTAGAGTACTGTACCTTCACTTGTAAAAGTTCTTACATATTTCAATGGAGATTAGCTTTTATGGGGACAAACCTTTCTAACTTCACACATTATAGATCAAAACGGATACAAAGTTTGTTTAATACCTGAGACCTTCCCCACACTTAGGATAATTAACTGAAACATAAAAGGCGAGTCGAAAATGTATTTATGAGCAAAATTTTCGTGTATGAAATTTTCGGGGTTCCAGTTAATTTTATCGTGAACATTATATGTTGTGTATACAAGAAAATTTAATTTTCCTCTGAATTATCCGACTTTTTGCTACACAGATATACATAGCTAATTTCCCAAAAGTAAAGTAATAAAGCAAGAAACTGTTATTGCGTCCTTAAATATAACTCGGGAGAATTAACTTTTGGAAGGCTTGTTGTTATTATTTTTTCACTTTTATTGCTGTTTGGTGAGATGGAGATGGTTTTGTGCTGTACCTTAGTATCTATAAAATATAGTTAATACCAATAAACTTCTTGGTTTGTAGGAAAAGATGATAGATTCTACACTGAAAAAAATAAAAAAAATGCAAAGTGCTTACGCTGCACCAAATAAATGAAACACAAATGGGTATGTCGTAATTATACCTCAAGACAGAGACTAGCAATCAATACAAGCTGTACCTACTTATACACAGATTGCTCATTGTGTTAAATGCAACACATTAGTCATATTTGCTGGACATTTTTACGACTAAAGCAATTTTTGTTTTGTTAAGTTTTCTATCTCTTCAGATGAAAGGGTACATTTGAAAAAATACTCATCTTTCGTGTGCTAAGCTAATTAAGAAAACGCTAACCAATAAATAAGGCACAGGAAATCCTTCAACACACTAATATTTCTGCAATAAGACTGTTAAAAATATCGATACTGTGTAATAAATAAAAGCGCGTCAATTCTACAATCTTCTTGATCTCGTGCGGACAGCCATTTTGTTATTCCGAGCGCATCGGGCGCCCCACGACCGGTTAGCGGTAAATTGTTCCACGTAATGTGATTCTAATTGAGCAGCTAATTCCTACTGAGCATACACTCAGTTAATTAGCCATTGGCCTCACTGAGACCGCTTCTTGTATTGTGGAAGCCTTTTTGTGCCACTAAGTCGGCATTATGAGGCTTACTCGGCTGCAGAGATTAGGTGTAGGACTTATACAATCAGCGGAACTTGAGTGCAGTTTACGTATTTTCGTGTGTAAATTTCGCTAGTCACTGTTACATATTATAGCGAGAATATGTTGTTGCGAAAAACGGGTCTCAAATACATGGATGTATAAAAAAACAATAGCAGAATTATCTCGAATGAGATTTAACTGACAAGCAAAAGTGAATATAAGCTTTAAAGAGCGGCCGCCAGCGGCTTTGTGTGTTAAAATGAGAACAACGAAACCTTTCTAGAAAAAGTTTTCGACATTACCCCGAGGTCGAGTTTGTTTAATAATTATGTCGACAAAACAAAATAAGAGAAATTGTTGAACGTTTTAACTGGAATCAATATTATATTTAACAACTTTTATCAACAAAAAAGAAACCTATCTGTATTTTAACTTATTCCTATAAACATTTGTATACATAAATGATACAACAGATGATTTCCCTAATAGCTTTTTACAGATAATAAAATTTCATAGATGAAGTCCTTTTGTGGCTTCATTTGTTCCAGACAAGGCGCTGGTCGGATAAACGCACATCAAAAATATTATTATTATTACATTTTTTCCTTATGTTTTATGGCATCAAATTACGGCGATTTTATTGGAGAGATTGTAACCAATTATCGGTATAAAATAATTGTGCTATGTTCTATCGTTTTCCGGCTTATTGTCCGAGTCCACCTCGCTCAATAAAACTGGTCACGTGCTGCATGTTATGTGCACGTTTGGTTCTGATTTGGCGAGCTTCTAGTTTTACAAGGATCGACTGCCGATTGACCTCCTTTAAGAATGTGATGTTGCAGTAACTATGAATTTTTTCAAAGAATACAGGTAGGATAATGCCAGGATTTTGGCAGCTTTAACTGCACTCAAGAGAATCTGATGGATTTTAATCAAAGGGGATTTGGCCTGAATCAACGATAAAACTATACATAAGAATTGTGGCTATGTAACGTTGGCGCAGTAGCTGCGCCAACGTTACGCCATCACCTATGCGCTACGTTAGCGTAGCACAGACGCGTAGACGCCTACGCGTGCCTACGCAGCCTCTACGACGCTTCTACGCGGCGTAATCGCCTACGCGCTTGACAAACGCTCGGTACGAAGACACTATAGAAAATATAATTAACATGGTATATTTTAAGTGCTATGTGAATGGCTTATTTTGAAGATGAGATGACTAGAGCTTAGTGCTGCTTGAAAACGTACGCGGCAGGTAAAGTTGTAAAGTGTATAATTTAAAGGGCGCAATAGGATCTAATGAGCGGTATTCCGTACACTGAAGAGCACTCGTCACCGTATTCTCTCAGCGTATTGTTGCTAAAGTGGATGTATAAATAAATATAATATACGCTTGAATGCCTCGTTTTATGTTAGTAGTAATAGGATCCGCTGTTCTATCTTATTTAAAGAAAGATATTATGTGTCCTGTATAAATATAACTATCTCATTTTCTACTGGGATTCCCTTAATTTAGATCAGTATATACTTACTCGTGTACAGAAGACACAAAAGGTCTCATATAGTTTCGATTACATTTAATAATTTCCGTTCTAATTACTTCGGTTCGTAATTTATTTGGTTAGTGCGACTATAATAACGTAACGTGTATTATGTTTAATTTGGTAAAATATAGAAGCCTTAGTCTTTATCTAGGTACATATTATTCATAGAATACTTATTAGTTATTCACAGACTATTTAATGGTATGTTTGTTCATCATCATCATAATCAGCCTATAATGTTCCTACTGCTGGAGAATGATGGGCATCCTCTTTCTGTGAGAGGAAGTGGGCCGTAATCCACCACGCGGGCCCAGTGCGGGTTGGTAGGTGTCACATGTCTTCGAATTTTTGTTTCTAGGACATGTCGGTTTTCTCACGATGTTTTCGATCTACAACTCATAAGTCACGGCCGTTACCACTGGGGCACCAGTGCTCTCATGTCTGTTCAATTATGTCCTTAATTTTTTTGTTTAGCGAAAAGTAGATGTTGGATTGCTATTATACATAAAATATCAGTATGAACTTCAAACTGACTGTTATTGTCGTTTAGTTCAGAAACTAGCATTTTAGAAACAAAGTAAGTGTGTAAAAACCGTGTGTACTGATGACTAAGTTTTTTGTTGTCGGTCAGGCGATTATTAAATAATATTGGACACGTTTTTTTTTCTTTTTTTTTTACGTAATCAAAAGATTACAGCGATACATTGAGTTAAAATGTGGCATGACGTCACGCCTTGCTAGATTTTATACAGAATTGTGACGTAGCGAGCCCCCACTCCCTTTCTATAATGCGTTTTATCTAAGTAATTTTTTATTAAAATTATAAAGAAAAAAAAACTTGTCTATTTTTTTTTAATATCTGACTGACGGACTAAATAGAATTTCTGTATTTTACACAGGCATCGTACCTATTATTCGTTACTTATCTATTTTGACTGCCTGGATAGGCTTAAATTCAGACTACAAATTATACTAGCTTCTAATTAGAAGCTAGTATAATTACATAAAACATATTTGGAATTATGATATAACATAATCCGATATTATTAACATATATGATTCAAAATATGTTTTATCGTAGCTCTGTATTTTAGGCAGCGTCTATTCTAATGAAATCGTTACCACGTCTTTAAATACTATTACATAACAGCACAATATAACATCACGCCTTGTTTCCCGAAGGGTTGAGCAGAGGTGTGCTTATAGTAAACCCACATTTTGCCAGTTATGTTTAAATCCCATGTATTAGGGCGAGCCCATTGCCATCAACCGGGCACAAATCCAGACTCCGGGCTGCTACTGAGAAATTCCAGATAGAAAAACCCAAATATCACTTTGCCCGACCTGGGTATCGAACTCAGGACCTCATGCTCAGCAATAGCGCTTGCACTACTATTATACTATAAAATATTTCTAAAATATGAAACACCGATCCCACAAAGATTCCCTCACTAATATAGCTTCTGTTTTCATTAATGACATATAATAAAAAGGCTGTCTAATAAGCTTGTACCGTTACAAGTTAGACAAAACAAGAGGAAAACCGAAAGACTAGTACACTACCCACTGGCGTAATTCGCGTAATAAAAGGAAATTATCCTTTGTTCCTGGAAACCCTGTGTTCGTAACTATAAGTATCTATACCTACTTGTATCGATTGAGGTTAATTAGAAGCGCGTTAACCGAATCATGATTTATATTTAATAGATGGAAAAATAAATGAAAGACAGGTTTTTTGCCTGATTTTTGCTTAATTTTTAAAAAATAAAGTAAATCGTGGCTGTGCGGGATTAGGATGAAATATCGTCCAAAACAAATGTATAATAATCTTTAATTCCAAATTATTTGATCTGTAAAGGTACATTTCATCCTTTAGAACTAACCTTTCTCAAAGGGCGGAGTCGCCAGCACATTTATTTAATTTTAATCTAAACGTAAAGTAATAAGTTTCACTTACAAAGTGAAGGATTGCGTGTTCAGCTTCGTCGCAATTTAAAACAGAATTAATTAATTATACACGAGCCAGTTGTTATTATTTTGATAAACGTCTACAGAAAACTGCAAGTTCAATTCATATTTTAAACATAATGCAAACAAAAGTTAACAGAATATAAATAGCCTATTGGACTGTTAAGTATAAGTCAAAATAAGGTTCCAATTTTAAAAAATCAGATAAAAACAGTGTGGGAATCAAGGAGAAGCCACAACCGACCGGTTACCGGCCGTCCTTGTAAAAAACGAACAGTTACCGGTAGCCAGTAGGAAGACGGTTAAAAACCGTAGCAAATGTGAATACGATCTGTGAGCGGAGGGTGTAATGTATTCTGGGATTAACATGAATTGCTTTTCTTCGTAACCCATGGGTCGGGTCGGTTCGGCTTTAGGTTTTGCTGGTCATCATTGACGTCAACTTGATTGCTAAGAGAAAGTAACATATTACACTGAGGTTTCAGCTATTCTAGTGATATCCAGATGCTTTAATAGTTCAATTGTAATAACTTACTGAACACGAGGTTTCTTATAAACAACTTACACATTGATTGCTAGATACAACAGCCAATGTGTCCTCGAATTTGTTGATTCACTAACTTAGTTTTGGTTATTTTCTTCCATAATTAAGTAGGTAGGTACTTAATTTTTTTTTTGTGAATGACTAGGTAGGAACATAACTCAGCTTTATGCTTAAATTATTTACTATTTAAATAGTACAGAACCGGAATTTATCAGCATTGTTATATTAATTACCCAATTAATAAGCCAGATAATTGAACCTTATCAATAATTATGTTTTAAGCAGAACTGCAACTGTCAAGGGGGATAGCTGAAATGTGTTAATGAACGTAACATGATTTATATTAATTTAAAATTGGACATTTTTACGTGAATATAAATTTTAAATGCAACCGGCTCGTTGACATGACCTGACATAAGCTCCTGACTGCGTAAAAATTGCGTAGGTATTTTAATTAATTAATTAATAATTTGCAGCTTACTGTTTATTAATACCAATTTATTTCAATATAATATGTAAAGCTATACACAATGGCAATTACAGAGAAAATTAATATTTGCTAGGGTTGTGATAAAAGGCAAAGGTTGTAAAAGTCCTAACAGTGTTTGTCTTTTGTTTCAGATCATTAAGCGTCATTTATCTCTCCGCTTCTTGGACCAGGTAAGATGGTTTGAAAATATTTGTAACTTTTCATTACATAATATTCATTTAAAAGTTACATTATAAAAACGTCTAGGTACTAGTTTCTTAAAGTTAAAAACAATAGATCTATCTAGGTAGTACCGTATAAAATGTGTACGAAATATGGTCTATGAATATTTAAATGATATCCTTACTACTTTAAAGTGCGTTTTGACATAGGAATTGGTTAATTATTTATTTTTCATAACAACGTACGTGTTGTCAACAAAAATTTTAAAGATAATTATCTCACTATAAACTCAACGTGTGTCGGCAATCATTAGTACGTGACGACTGTGTTTAACTTAACTTTTTAGTGCTCACCAGTGGCTAGAGGTGATCAACAAATGAATTTATCCCTGAGAACCGACACGTACGTGTTCGTTTGTCACTCGGGTGACATCGCCCACGCCCCCGCCCCTAATTAGTACAGAAATAACGTCGAAAGATTTGTCAACTTCCGAGCCTTTATGGCATTCCTTTGAGGTTAACTCCCACCGACGAAGCATCGCCGTCGAACGCATACAATATCTCACACAGGTACCCAAATAGATCGTTAACTGACTGTGAAATATTATTTTGAACTTTGGGGGTGGTCCGTTTTAATACCTCATATTATTTAGTAACATCGCCTGAACAAATTAATCTTGATTGCCGAATTAAGTTCTCGTCTACGAAGTTTTGTTGTTCAAAGTTTCTTGATGGAAAAAGTTTAAATATATCTGAGTGCCTTGTTCTCAGAATCAAATTGTTGCCAATAGTTTACCTAAATTGCTTTTCGCATCGCTTAATCTTTGTCACTCACCCTTGCATTTAAATCTAGGTATTTAATTAACTTTTAAATCAACTTTTTAAATTATATGTTTATAATTAATAAAAAACAATTTTCTTCTTCGGTGGTTTTTCAAAAGCATTTTTATGTTTACAGCAAAATCCTCAAGGTTGTTAAACAGATTTTGTTGTTCGTAAAATTTTGAACTTACGCAAACTTTTGCACCGAATCTGAAAGTTAGTCTGGTCGTTTACATTCGCATTATTCAAAACTTCGTTAAAACGAGAAGAAGGGGTTAAACAAAAATGATAAAACTAAGTTTTCCAACGTCAATATTACCAAGAGAAATTAATCTGAAGCTAAAAGGGAGCCCTCGAAAGTTATCTGAGGAAGCTGTAGCGGGGCATGACCTCACAATCAAATGTCAAACAAACTTTTATCAGCGCAAAGTTGACAAATAAATCCTTCGTCCCGCAAGAGAACTTTTCTCATAGTCGACGCGACGAGACGTGATCCAGCCGACTATGTATATCGACCTCCTCTCCTTGGCGTACGCAGAGCTCATGTTTTTTGTTGCTACAATAATGGCTGCAACTTATTGTCATATACCTTTTACTTTGAGATTTTTTCACTAACAAAAACTGACCATTTTTGTACTAAAACAGCCAAAAATAAACATTTTTTACACGCGACAAGGCCCTAATTTGTGGATGTCTTCAATTATCCTAAGAACATGTCGTCTTTGTAGTTGTTTAGATAATTGACTATAGCCTGTCTGACAAACACGCACGGCGCGTGGGGCAGCCGTGTCACGCGACTAATCCGGAGCCCCATAAAATCTGTTAGACTCGAGACCCCACTCGGGGCGTCGAATGAGGAACGACTGACAAGTACGCCCACCTTGTCTGACGTGTCTCCTGTGACAACGAGTTCCCGAGGTTCTCTCCCTTATTATTTGTTAAAATTCTTTTTATGAAACGCCTTCTGAATATCCTGTTAGGTCTCAATTTGGAAAGGATTGATTGGTCACCTGTTTTAACGATTTTCGCTTTGTTTAGCTCATGTTTTTCTATTTTATATTTGTCTAAAACTATTCTAACTGGTTTGTTATACAATACATGTATAAGTTATTTATAATGAACGCAAACAAGATGATCGAAAATAGAAGGTATATTTAAAGAATGCCGGGACAAACAAGAACATTCTTATTTGTTCGGAAAGACGTCGAGATGTCAAGAATCCGAACTTGAAACATACTCGGAGCACCCTTTCAAACCGCTCTCTAACGAGCCAATGAGCAACTCTGCTCGGAAAGAAGATTCAGTAAACAGTAACTTACAAGTTTCGTGTTACATTTGAAGAGTTCATTACTTTCTATTGTTTAAACTCCAGTTAAGTATGCTTAAACAGCTGTCATTTGTCAAGTGCTGGCCAAAAGTGATGGATGGCACGGGCGTTTCCGTTCGACTTTTAAAACTGGAGACTGCTGTAATGGGCCAGTATTGTTATTTCAGTCGTCGGAAACGTAACGAACTAACGTATGGGAATGTTAAAAGTGACGGGGCACATATATTTTATAAGCGTCCATTTGTCTGGAGGCGCATGTGTGTCCGCCCCGTGCGCTGAAATATTTACGAGCTATTAGCGCAACAAGAACAAATACGCACCAGTCGAGAAGCGTCTCGGAAGCCGGATCACAGGCGTCTCTTAGCGCATCACTGATTTAATACCACTACAGAATTAAGCCTAAGTAATTAATGTCGCATCTCCTGCTATATTCGTATCTTTTGAAGTTAAGACTTATATCAGTAAATTATTTTATGTTAAATGGCGCGTTATTGATCTTTGAATTGAAACATTATAACGTTCAACATTCAAACATTATGGCATTAGGTAAACGTAAACTGTTTTATACGACACAATTTCCTCCCATTATTTCGCCGTTACGTGTGAAAATAGACGGTCTGAAATATACGTCCATTGTGCTTTGTATCCGAGAGAAGTTAAAGAAAAACTGTGCATGTTCGATGTAAGAGCTTGTTTGCTTTTTAATTCGACGGACAAAATAAATGTGAGTGGGTACGAATTAATCCCTGACGCCTTGTTAAGGGAGATGTACGGCCAGTATTAACGCAGTAAGTAGGTAATTCAATTTCACGATGAAAATCTGTTTAATGAGCCTAAGTTAATGTGTCCACTGTTAACAAATAAAGGCACAGCGCACTGACAAATTGCTTAATTTTATTAAGTGGTGGTAGGACACTTGGGCTGAGTGCAGTGTTTGTTCGCTAGGCAGTAAATACAGCGCCGCGCCGGCGACCCTCGCTCTATTCGCGGCTCATAATGTACAAATTCACTGAACTGCTATATTAGCCGACTGTGACAAAGAAACGGTAATGGACCCTCATATATATGCTAATAAACTTTCCAAATGCGTTTTAAATTAAAATAATCCCGAATTTATATGTAAATTTGTGACCGCACTTTGTCCTTCGCGGCTTCTCGTTCCGAAATCGATTACATTACACGGATTCGAGCTTAGATCCGACTCAGATAAGTTTAATGAAGGGTTTTACTAAAACAGAGATCCTTTTAGTACAATCCACTGGATTGGTGATTCTACCGGTCGATCGGCTCCCGATTTCACTCTTAGCTAAAACAAAAGCACGAAATTTAATTGTTGAAACGCCTAAAATACTTGTTTTATCACCTTCGTGTTTTATGTCGGCCGGCACGAATGTAGTTCTATAACAGATAGTATTAACGACGTTTTTATTTAGCTTTCCATTGGGCATACCTGTATTATCTTAATTTTTATGTGGTTAACCTTTTAGTCGAGTATTATCTTATAATATAAAAGCTCAAGGCTGCATTCAAGAGACCACCCATACATTCCGACTAGGTTCGTTCTAGATGTGTCCGTATTGTCCCCCTCCCCCCTTTGTCAGTCCAATTAGTCATGATTAACTTAAATTTATACGTCTGTTTAATGGTCCATTAACGAACTCACTATTATCTAACGACTTCTTATTGTGAAGCTACAATTCCATAAAACACTTTCATCCAATTAAACAAGACGTTGATATTTGATCCCAATACGTTGAACGTCACTCTCTATTAGAGTTTATTGCTTAAAAGTAATTGTATCAGGAGTAAGGTTGGGAACACGAAGCCCTTATCCCGTAAATCACTAAAGACGCAACATTAAAAGAGGGAGGTGTGTTTTATATTTTTCTCAAAGAGAAAATGTTTAAGCTTAATTTGAGCAGACATTCAGTAAGGTTTCATTTCGTTGAGAACGTGAAGTGGGGCGTTTTGTTTGAGATATTGCACATTTTGCCGCGCTCGCCTCTCTGTTTGTACGGATGGTAGGTATCTCACTACATTTTGGAATGCAGACTGTTAGGTTTTTGTATCAAATAACAAAACACGCGATCGCAGGCTTTTATTCTGAAGTTTAGCTGTTTGTATTTCAAGGAAAATGTTGTTATTTAGTTCAAGTACCACGAAACTGTAGATTTTCTAGTATTAATCAACCAGGGTAACGTGTTTTCTCTTGATTTTGTAAGCGATCCTAGTTTATAGAGAGCTTTGCTAGGTGTAGCAATACAACAGACTAACAAAATTTTATAAAATTATGAATGATCCTACTCAAAACAATATTGCATGTGTCATGATCAAATGGATAATTTTATCCGTTTTTGATGTTTACATTTATTTTCTTACGACCTTTCACATTTCAATATGTTTATGCGGCATACATATACCTACTTAATGGAGCTCAAAAATATTAGAAACGTACATCTTACATGAGCTTTCGAAAATCTGTTATGACAGCTAATTTCATATAATTCTAAGCCTTTATTTTGGATAAATGTTAGATTAATGTTTGGACTTTACAATGAATAGATCTTGTTTATTATATCTTTGGAATAGATGCTATAATCGAATATTGTATTAACCACGTAAATGTTGACATGTAAAAATATGATAGCGCTGAGCTCCTTATGTATTGCATGATAAATGGTTTTCAATTTATACAGTGACAGCGACTGAGGAAAGCTTTCGGTAACAAATGCTTATGTTTCGAATGCACGCGATGTATGGAAGTGGCAGGATATGGCTGAAGTAGTGGGTATAGCCACCACAGTAGCGTTCGCGATTATGTAAAATGTAATTTAAACTCTGTTTTGGTGACGTCACTCGACGTGTAGCTTACATATTAATGATCGTTTTAATTGCAGTTATGTGAGTTAAAGTGGTTCTACACTGCTGATAAATTTGTATTTCAATATAGTTTTAAATCTGGCAGAAGTAAAACAGAGTTTATATTAATAAAATAAGGATAAGGATTAACTAATAAAACATTTTTAGCTTTTTTCTATTCAAACTCTTTTTCATTCTTATTCGAATTGAGAACCTCCTCCATTTTTTCGAAGTCGGTTCAACAGAACTGTACCTGTTACTGTTAGTACGATAAATCTTCGAAAATATTTCTGTTCGTATGACCTCTGTTCATAAAAGCTTAGATAAATGTGTTTTTCGTCTCTGATATTATTGAAACGTAGAAAAACCTTTTCCGTTCTGCTGAATATACCTATACTTATAGATAAGTTATGTGACCACCACGAGCAAGCAAACAGAATCAAACTGTTATTTTGGATCTAGCTAGAATAACACGAAAAATTGTAATAGTAGCCATAACTTACAAATTTTAACTGTCGTTTATTTATAAGACGAAGGGTGGCTAGGCGCAGGCACATTCAAGGAATGCTTCATTAATCACCACCCCTAATACCTCGGGCTAAACGAATATGTTAAACCGGAAGACGGCGAGAAGCCACCGACTTTTACGTTTTCAAATGTTGCCATAATCCTGATTCACTGAAACGACTCGAGACGGAAATAAATCGTACCTATTCTCGAGTCCCGAAGGTCATTTGTACGACGATAATTTATGGAAGAACTTGTATATGTAAATAGGAGTGTAGGTATTTCTTAGCTATTTCGTTATCGGAATGGATTATCTTTATTAGGAATTTATTAATTCTGAGAAACGATTTTGTCTGAATGTGAAGCGAACGTTCGTAGTTTATGTGTTTTTAATAAATAGAAACATCTAGGAGGCCGATAAAAATATTATATTGGAGCTCTTAGAAAAATTCAGTAGAAATAAAAATAGATAAACGAAATCGTCCATGTAAATAAATAATAGAGAGAAATCATTATTTTTAGCTTGAGCGCAATCTAAGAGATATACAGATAAAGATAAGACGATAGAGATAAATAAATGTTTTATGTATGCATGTATTTATTGTATAGGTATATGTAAATGGTACACCACAGACTACATGCTGTACTGCCTCTCCTTTCTCCTTTACTCCATCCAAAGGTTGTCTTTAAAAAATTGCTCTTAGCGATAAGACCGCCCATTGTGTCACCACTTGTAAAATTTCTACTTTTATATCTGTAAAATTGATGGTGTACATAATAATAATAATAATAATTTATTACGTGCAACAAGACTCATTGTCAGTAACAATATACTTAAGTACAAACTACGTTAGTAATATACTTACAAAGACAAAAACAGAAACAGATGAAAAAAATCACACACATTGTGACATCACTGCCGCAAGGTGACAGGCCCAGCCGAAACCTTGCAGCAGTGGTTCACAATCGCACAATCAAGCCTGCTTGCTGTCATAGACAGGATGCTGTTGGCGCTACCCCGCACCCCACGTACTGTACCAAGGATGCGCACCGCTTCCGCATCACCGTGTAGAAACAGCCCACATGAGCTTCAGCGAACATCCCTGATGCGCTGCAGTATCCGGGCAACCCCATCAGCACCTTGAATGCGTTACTGTATTGGACGCTAAGGGTGCTGTATGATTTTAGAGTATGATGAACCTTAGATACTGCACGTGTAAAAAGACGTGCAGTAGGCCCTAAATATAGTGCGCTTGACCTCTTTAGAGGCACGCCTGAAGAAAAAAAAAAGAAGCCAAAAAGAAGCCTGAATATTCTATCTTCTATCTTCTATAATATAATATTCTATCTTCTATTTATCTATCTATACTAAATAACCAATATTTTAATAACTTATTGAAATACAATATATCAAAAATAATGGCTAGATACTGAAGACTATGACTAATTTATTTACTTATCAAATGGTAGGTAGAATTTCACAACATTAGAAAAGCAAATAATAATCAATTTCTAACAATCTTTCTAAAATACTCAAGATATCAGAAACGCCACGTTAATTAAATCCAGAATAAGAACACGCTCAAGCATTATTCATTAAAACAAATGAACGGAGCACGACCGTTGACACATCGCAGCGGTCGCCGATCGCTGACAAACAACGAGGAGTATTACTATTAACTACTAGTATTGTGTTACGAAAACCAACAGTTGGTAGTTAATCATACGTAATCTGACTTCGATCTAAATCTAGTACAACGTAGATCATAATTAATGCGCCCAGTGGCCAGTGAGACGCCTGGTCAGGAAGCGTTTTGTCCGTATCGCGATCACCATCAGCTGTAACCACCGTCAAATGTGTTTAGGCACCCTTAATTACCACTGATGTTAGAAAAAATGGAATAAAAATAGTGGTGATGATCATTAAGGTGGTTATCGATCCATCTCTCTTGGATGGAAATTAAACATTAGGTTGGATGGTATGGTTGGACAGGCAACTATAGGGTAAACAAATCAGATTATGTGAAAGTTATGTCTTTTCCAAACTCAGGACTTTACAGTGATATCAAGCAATAGAACAATAAATTATGCATGTATCTTTAAATAATTAATCTATTAAGATATACATACAAATAAATCTAAGAATGACATTGAAATAATTTACTTATTATTATTAACTAAATAATTAATCTGTATTAACTTTAAGAATGACATTCCATTAATTTAATATCTTAGAATATTTTTTATCTAATTATATATTTCAACCTACTTGATCTTGATGTGATAATCCTTGATTGTATACATTTTGTATGCCTTACAGTCGAATCACTTGAAACATGTACAGATAATAACACCATTGTAACAGTGTTTTCAGCAAAAATAAATAATTTGATTTGACTTGATTTCTTTCGTGTAAGCACAGTCACGTATTTTGTCAAAGACAGATATGACAATTACTCTATCGTCAAACAAATCTCACTATCTAGTATATTCTCAGTGCTTTATGTAGGTAAGTACCCTAATATTAAAATCTTCAACCTTCAACAGTATTTCTACGAATATTCCGCGATCCAAAAGCGTCTTTGTAGTTCACAAGTAATCATAAACATCAGAGAAATAGGCACTTCACGTAAAGCATATCATCTAAATTGACAGGATTCTTTGAATGATCGTATAAAATTGTATTTCCTCACATCAAAGCGTGAACAAAAAGTGCTGTAGCAGCATTCTTCATAAGCTGATAGTCAGTTCACCTTGAGTTTTGCTATACAGAGGATTTTCCCCCACGCAGTTGACCCTTCGTATCTTATTCGAGCCGTCTCGACAACCCCTGCCGTCAGGGGTTGTAAATCATAATTTATTTCACAAAGAAATTTCTTAAATAAATAAACAAACTCATAGGCGCAATTTAAAACAATTACTGTCTGAGATTTCATTTTAAATTATGGGATCATTATTTTGAATGAAAGATGATTTCAAACGTGAAGGCCTACAATAACATTATGTGTGTGAAAATGTACCGGAAAATACAGATTTTCCGGTACATTTTCCGACTTGTCTACACGAGAGTGGCTAAGGACCTGAAACAACTACAAGGTTGAACCAAGTATTTCATTTTCTAGAAAATTCAAGGGTTGAAAAGATTTCCAGCAATTCTTTTTAATATCTTATCATCAGTGATAGGAATAGGTAGTGCTAAATTGCCTAAACTTCGAGGAAGGAAGTAACATGGAGTAGATAATACCTCCTCTAAAATCCCGGAATAATTTTAATGACGTTTAAATCCCAGGATTTAAAAACCACGAATTATTTATTGGACTTTATTCATAGATAGAATACTCTTTACTATGTACACCATAAAAATTACATATATAAATGTGTGTGTGTGTAACCCTAAAAAATGTTATGATTTTTCAAATCAATAATTTGTAACTACAAATAAAAAATCCGATAAAAAATTCGTGATCTTTAAATCCCGGGATTTAAACGTCATTAAAATTATTCCGGGATTTCAGAAGAGGTATTATCCACTCATTGTTACTTCCTTCCTCGAAGTTTAGGCAAATTAGCACTACCTATTCCTATCACTGCTTATCATGGTAGACAAAATGGGTAAACAAATTACAAATTTACTTCCTGAGCTGAACTTTGTGAAGCTTTTAAATACATTTTACCTACTGTGGAGCGTGGTAAACAAATTAGGATCTAAAAATATGAATCCACTCAAAGTAAACTTTACCTACTCAAGGTGAATCGAATCCGTCGACACATTTCGCACATTTTTTCCTTCTTTTTACAGGAAAGAGTGATGTACGCATGTCCATATAGAAATATGCGCAAAACCAACGCATTACGTATCTCTGACATTCTCCGAATTGAGCTGAACGTGAGCTGGGAGACAAATTAGTTCGCGTACACATTTTCCTTGAGAAAGGATATGGAGAAAGAAATTTTCTTAAAGAGAAAACTTTTTAAGCAAGTAACATGATTAGGTAGGTATGTAGGTATTTGTTAGTTTATAAATTGTGTGCCAATTGGTAAGAATGTAATGTCTTGTGGCGGCATATCTACATCACCACAATGGAACGCGTCACACTGACGTCACGCAAAATCCTACATCGCGCAATCAGAGTTTACCGCGCGACTAGCATATATACAACATCCCGACATCAACCGTCGGGCAGTAGCCCACCAGACACAACACCCGTCTGGTCCGAGGATCCTCCCTTTTCTATGGAGGATGAGTGAACTTTACACCCTATTCCTCATGCCTCTATACTGGTGACCCCGACGTGATCGTCAGCGCAGCCTTCGTGCAACTACTACAGCGTGACGTTATCAGCATCACTTCCTCGAGCTTTCGAGCAGCGAGTCACACAGCCAGCCAGCACCCACGGCTTCAACGGGTATCCTGACCACCAGCATGCAGCGACCGCGCATACCTGGTCATCACCCTCAGCCTCATCAGTAACCTTGGCACAGCACACTGCACTCTCGGCCGGTCAACAAGCAGAGCCCTTCAAACCTCTCCTGGTCGACACCAGTAGCCAGCCTCAACCCGGCGCTGTACCTCATCCGACGCACTGGAGCATAACGCAGCGCCACCCCGACTCACTGGGGGCATCTCCGCAGACAGTTCCGACTCACCACGAACTATGCGGCACCTGGTTCCGACTCACTGGAACCGCAACTGGCCCTGGCAAGTCTCTGACTCTGCCCACTATCGACCTCCGGTCTCCGGAGGGGAGTGATGTGGTGGCATATCTACATCACCACAATGGAACGCGTCACACTGACGTCACGCAAAATCCTACATCGCGCAATCAGAGTTTACCGCGCGACTAGCATATATACAACATCCCGACATCAACCGTCGGGCAGTAGCCCACCAGACACAACACCCGTCTGGTCCGAGGATCCTCCCTTTTCTATGGAGGATGAGTGAACTTTACACCCTGTTCCTCATGCCTCTATAGTCTCGTACGCGAATGTAGGCAGATCACATAAAATGGTTTGGATGGTTGCAATGTTTCACATCTTATAAATACATATGACACATGACATGCAATGTCATCTAAAATTGCTATAACTGATGATAATATTATTATATTTTCTCGTTGACTTGACACTTATTGAACCATCCTTTACCTCACTGGTATCCATCTCACAAATTGCCTATGGTTTGCAAGGAGCTTTATCCGTATGAAAAACTTATAAAAGAAATGTGGACAGAATTTCAAGTCTACGGAATATTCGGTGCGATATTTACATAGGATCGTCAACCGTCACTACTTGTCAAATATGTTCTTATATGTTGTTCTGGAAGTTTCCTTATACATATATTGTTACTACTAGGTACTTATGTCCTCGTACCGTCCCATTTTCAGCCAGCAAAAGTTTACTCGCTAGCAAAAAGCGGACTAAGAGCTAAAAGCGCTTTATTATTTACTTTCAGAAATTGCGTGCAATTTCAAAGGCATAAACAAAAGCGAATTTTATAATTCATTTGTTTCTGTGCGACAAAGGGCCAGTGTTACCTGGGGCGAGTAAACACTCGGATGTGAGAAATAATAATTCGCTTTTCATTTTGTTTCGTCATTGCGGAGCTGCTCAACGACTTGAGGGCCGTCGATGGTGGATGAGTGGCTCGTGGCTCATACTTTATTATTGGCTCGCGCTGAATCGTACTCGTAGGGGAATGTAAAATGAGGTCGCGATGTATCGGTACACACTCAGTTCTTTTGCATACTGTAGGTATAAACAGATAAAGCCACTTAGTCATTCATGAATCATTTATAATAAATACCTAAGCTTTACAGATATAAGTTTGTAATGATGCCTTCTTGGAATTATGTGAGTGCAAAATTAGTGCAGTTAATTGAGGTCAGTACTTAGTATTGTATCGCTGTCAAAAAATAATGTTTGTTATGTAAAGAAATTGTACTAAGTAAGGAAGAGTTGTAAGTACACGTTATTCGTTATATACCGTTGATCAACGTATGGAGGCACACACCACAAATGGCTTATAGTCTGTCTTAATAGTATCAGAATAATAGCCATTCTATAAATATTAATATCAGCCGGTCCAATAAATAACGATTGATATTTTTTATACGTATTCAATTAACTCTCAACTATCAATTACAACAAGCCATATTTTTTGTTTAGACAATCGCAAAAAAATGTAATAAAGAGAACTGAATCGTAACCAGATCGATATAATAATACCTAGACTTACTTTTCGCTATAATGACAATAAATACGGTTATTAACTTTTAATGCATTTTTAATTTGACTGACATTTATAAAGTGAAAATTACAGGAGCTCGTATATAATCTGCGTGACAAGTGTCAATGTGCCGTGACAGACTATCACGTGCCCGACATTTCCGTGCGTAAAATCCGTAACAATGTTTTCGGAACACGAAACATTGCGGAAAAATTCCGACAATATACCACGGAGCATATTACAGGATGTATATTATATGGGCGATTTACATGTATAAGGACTAACGTGGATAAGAATAATTGAAACAAAACGAGTGACATTTCCTTCCGTAGAACGCAATTCGTACAGATTACGGTGGGCTCGGTTTCGTAGTAAATTACGATGTTGCCCCCTCACAGTTCTTAACCCCATATAATGTCGCGTATTTTATTATTGTGAGATTAACTAACGGAATATATTAGGCACACCTACATTATGCATGCCACCTGTTATTTGACAACGTATTGCTGTCAATTTATTTAAAAGAGGTAATGTTAATAGTTATTTTGTGTATTTAATATGGCGGGACAAGGCACCAAGCTTATACATACAGCTTTTAATTTGTAATATGTAACTCACGTTAAATAGCATTTACATATTTATGAAACGATTAAATTATTCAGAATTAGGGAACTATTGAGTAAATTACAAACGTTAAGTCGTTTATCAGATGTATTTTTATTAAATAGTACAAACAGAACATTAACTACGAAAAATGTAAACTTACATAATATTTATGTAACACATCATAACAGAGACGTTTATTTAACTTCTTGAAGCGACCGTATATTTAGGATACACAATCTAGGCAATTGCCCCACAAATAATGATCAAGCAGGAAATAATATGATTGAAACACGCTATCACATACGCTGTCAAACCTATAAATCTAACGAGCATATAATTAGAAACGTTATCAAGGGTTCAAGAGCCGTTTAAACATCAATGTGAGGACATTATTCACCTTGTTCCAGTTCGGTGAATAAGTCAGGAAATACTCCAGTTCGGTCACGTAAGGGTATTCAACATTCGTACCTTACTTTGGGCGATAATTGAAATAAAGCAGGTGACATTACTACGGTTTGTCACGCACTGGCTGATGTATTGTGCAGCGGTAAGGTGCTTACATAAAGAAGCAGGTTCCCGGTACAGGCGAGTCTGTGCGGGTCGCCACCAATCGGTGCAGGTATAATATTGTGTTCACTTATAAAGAAACAGGTTTAAACTTGTCGGTGCCGACTACATTATTTACCCTGCACCGATCGGTACCGACCCGCACAGACTCGCCTGTGCCAGAAACCTGTTTCTTTACGCAATGTTCCCGGATTCACGGGATTATAGCCGCTGATGAAAAAAAAAGTGTTATTGGGTTTTTTCTGTCTGGAATTTCTCAGTAGCAGCCCGGAGTCTGGATTTGTGCCCGGTAGATGGCAATAGGCTCGCCCCATATTACATGGGACTTAAACATAACTGGCGAAATGTGGGTGTACTATAATAGGTACACCTCTGCCTAACCCTTCGGGGAAACAAGGCGTGATGTTATGTTATTTTATGAAAAAAAAAAATATAGAATTTAGACTTGTCTAGACTTTTTTATATGAAATATCTTTATATTCCAAGTTAAGTAATGTTATTCGCTTCGCCCGTTTTCGTCTCCTAAATTCCTAGAAGCTAAGCTGTTGCTAGGCTTGTCATCTACTTCACACATCCTCGCTTATTCCATATAGAGTGGCAAAAATAATTTCATTTAGTCATACGTTTATATCGCTATCCCCCTAAAAGCTTTCAGTCGTTAAAATGTAACTAATAACATTACTTTTAAGGAAACACCTGATTACAACACAATCGGTGAACATAAAAAGAATATTTGCGGCCAATTAAATTAATGATATCAATTAGTGATTCCCGTCAGCGATAGCCATTCGAATTTTACAAAAACGAATTGGGATTTTCTTATCTCTGAGATATCTCTAAGTGGTAAAACAGGCCTTAAGTTATCTCACATATTAAGCTGATAAGATAAAGGTAAAAACACACCATTAATTATGGTGAAAGAGCTGGTAATCACTGGTGTCGCCGATGGGACAAGCTCTTTATTGACGTAATTACCAGACGTTACGACTAATGCAATATGAGCCTAAAAGAAGGCATTCATCGACATTAGTCAAGGGTTAGCGACGTAAAACTGCCTGTAATATTTGTCATTACGAAATAATATTAAGTATTTAAGTACCTACCTAGTTAACTTTAATTAAGTTTTATGACATCTTTGAGAGCAATCAAAATTATATTCTAAAGGGCCCTCTATCTACTCATATGCAGGGTGGCCCATTTATAGGGGTCCAAATATTTTTTTTTGGGTATATGACATCCTAACTAATGACTAAAGTCCTAAATGAAGCATATTATGTTCCGCGAAAATCAGTAATTTAGAAGTTGAGTTTTTATTTTTTTTATTTTTAGCTTAATATTATTAAAAGAAAAGTACTAAAGTTGGTTAGAGAAAGGTAATTTATTAAATAATAACAAATCAAAACGAAGAAGAATACAATTATTACAATAAGTTTTCGAAATGTCTGTCTCGATTTTCAATGCATAAACGGCACCGTTGCAACTTCTAAACTACTGATTTTCGCAGAACATACAATTTTGCGTTTAGATGAATCATTGGGATGTTACCCAAAAAAAAAAATACCACTATAAATGGGCCACTCTGTATAAAATTCCATTATGTATCTGTTTCGATATCAAAACAACTAGTCAAGTAGTTGTGCGTTATTTAACTTGAAGTGTCAATGCTCATGCTTAGAGAATGTGAGTATGGTGAAACATCAACTAAACTAAACACCTAAAAGTAATTAAAACAGTTAAGTAGTAACTTACAGCCATTCCATTCGAAAGCCATTTAATTTTAACGTTCATAAATATTTATCCTCATTTCAAATCATTGGAATTTCCAAAACCTTCCATTCAAGGATTATCACAAACACTTTACAGATAGGATCTCTCTTCGGTACCACATCCGTCGCAGACGTGAAGCTTGACAGCCTAAATAATGGACCCAATTCATTAACCGATCTCTCGGTAGAAGACACGATGAAATTTTAGACCTCTTATTGTTAGGCCCCGGTGCTATTGTCGACGCCCCCGAGGCAAATTCACATGTAGCCAGGCCTTTTGTACTTCAGATCTGTCCCCGACGTCGGCCTGTTAAGATAAATGAAGCTTTCACAATTATATTCAACCCAAATGATGAGGATTATGTGCTTGCAGTTTCTGATAGTGACGTTTTATAAGCATAAAATGTATTATGATATACTTTGGGTGACGAAAGTAAAAAAATTGGGCCCATTGATCTCTATCCAACTATTATCATACCCGTAACTTCGTTGACTCAAGTGACATTCGATTCTTGAACTTCGATATTGAAAATACGGACGAAAGACACAAAGTTTGATTCGAAATTAAATGATTTTGTAGACTTAAAATGAGCAAAAGTTGCTCTTTCTCGGAACCCGGACTATTGTTTAGGTTTCAGAATTTGTGAGGCAATTTAAATTGAGATAGATTCAGTCCATCAAATGTTTTATAAGGTAAACAGGGTGGCAGAGACATCGACGTGAATCCGGTTACCATGGATTCAGTACATGTTTCAGGACCGCTCTGCGATGAAATTATTCGTCGGTTATTTAAAAAAAAATCTGCTGTTTCCCACAAAAGTGTATTGACCTACGCGGTCAAAATGTATGGAACAGCATTTTTTTTTTAATAACCGATGAAAAATCACAACGCAAGGGCGTCCAGAATCATGTAGGTACTCAATCCATGGTAACCGGATTCACGTCAATGTCTCTGCCACCCTGTATTAATATTTTGATTCGCTATTCGTCTAGAAATGCTAGAAGTGTCTCGAGCAGTGGCTCGGAACCCAAGTTCGACTTGCTGGCAATTTTAAGTACAGTAAGTAAACGTGACTCTGTGAAAGTGAAACACGAAATACAAGAAAAGCCAGACGTAGGTATCAAACAAAACTTATAAAGGAATATAAATAAGCTAATTATTTCGAAACACTTTCAACAAGTTACCTATCACGGAAAATTATTAGTCACCTCGTCGGGAATTGGGCGTTTAAAAATGTGGACAAAAAGTGTAAAAAAAGCTCCGTCGCTCGTTGTCAAGGAAGAGTGTTGCCAGTTTTTGGAGGTCTTAAAGAAATTGTGGAGCTAATAACGTGCTACAGTTTTATGGCGGAAGCAATAAAAAATAACAAGCAGAAAATATATCTAGACGTAAGCTCACCCAGCAGGTGTCAAGAAACAGTATTAGTTGTTGAATTATTAACATGATTCACACCAGCTTACAATTCCTAATTGATGATCGGCTGGGACCGGTCTGAGTCGTCTCAACGGCTTATCCCATTTAAAATCAATGGCGCGATAACGTCCTCATGCATATTCGTCTACATAATCGTAATCCAAATGAACGATTAGAGTCTCGTGCGCAGCGTGGGCGCGGATTAACCTTCGCTCGAAAAGTCGGCTCGCCCTACAAAATTTAAAAAAGCTTTATCTATGTACCGCCGGCGTAATTATAATGCCGTAAGTCAGGTGACGGGGCTTTTACAACGAATTAAGCCGCTATACAAACACTTATTATTATATAGATGTATATCACGTTCTGGCACACTTTTTTATTCAGATTACAATGTTACGTTCAACTGTACAAAAATTTTTGTACGCGAATTGTGTATTGAAATGTTGTGATTGCGTAGCGATCAAATATGTATATGGTAAATGTGTTGTGTGTTACGCGTGAATAAATAAACAAAAATCTACTTTCGAAGTTTCGTATAAGAATATTGAAGTTTCGTATAAAAATACTACAGAATTTAATTAGTTGGTGTAACAAAAGCCGCTCCGGGTGCAAAATATAATATATTATGTGTGTGTGTGTAGTAGGGTTTATATTCCTGTTTAATTCCGTCCGTACGTACAATTTTAAGTTAAGGCCGCCTCCACAGGTCGTCTGCCTAGTAAATTCATTACTTAATTTAAAATGCTAATGGTCCGTCGTCTGGACGGCGAGCAGATGAATAATGTAATGAAACAACCGATTCCGATCTTAAGATCTGCGATGATTGAAGTCCCCGTACTTATAAACAAATGGATTGAGTTCACAATGGGTTGAGCAGTAATCTACAAAGGCTTCAGGATTCTCTGAACTAAGTCGCTTAACAGAATTTCCGACGTCCAAATACTTACCTAATAAGTATCCGAAATAAGAGAAATCCAGTCAAGACAAAGATTTGTTTCTTTTCGAATTTAATTCTTTTTCTACACGTTTAGTAATATTATACTGTATTTATGTAGTTACATTACGTAATGAATAACATTAAAACAATATTTATAATAATTATTATGACTCTCAGGTTTTTAATTTCCGAGCAATAATTATTGGAACGTCCATCATCATCTTGCTTAAAATTTCCATATTATTTTAACTTAATAGTCCCGACAGCCAGTCACATTAATCGTAGAACGAATTTTAAATATGTCTTATATAATCCGTTGAAAACAAACATTTACTACGTAATTGACTGAATATTCAATAAATTATCAACGGTGGGTTATTAGTTATGCTACAACACGTAGACGTAATTATACTCCGATGTGACATTAGGTTATCAAACACGGGGCGTAAATAAACAGTAAATAGGTAGGAAAGCGGTGATTTATTTGCACCTTGTGTAGGTGTAATTGTATGTATGGGACACGTAAAGTGCTCTAATGATGGTTGCTCACTAAGGCGGCTGTCAGCGCCGTCAGAGTGACGTGTTTGTTTATTAAGAAATATGTGACGTTTATTGTCAGTCAATAATCCCGCATGTGGGTGTGGGCTCTATTATCGGTCAATTGAGGCGGTCTTCGTGACGGCCAAGCTCTCACGCGCTCAGGACTCACTAATCAGTTGACGTATGCCTTCCTCGTCATATTGACATTACGACATTTTTATATCACTTTTATTGAGTAGTTCTGCTTCCATTATGTCTAACGTTGTGTTTCTTTTCTTTTTCAGAATTGGACGGATGGAGTGCAGCTTAAACATGTCATAAGGTACTTTCATTGTTTCATTTGTGCTTTGGTGTTTAGAAATTAAGCTCAGTATGAGCTTTTGATATGCCTTTACAATTCACAAAGTAAACGATGTATTTCTGATTTCAAAAGGCGGGCTCCTCAATTATTTTTTTATTGATAACAGCAGAAGGAAAACCTATTATTTAGTTTACATGGATCAGAGTTAAATATTATCCGTCTCTGAAATGAAAAGGTTTTAAAAATTCACGTAAATCCCGCTCATTGTCATTTTGCGAAAACACTGTGGTAAATAACTTAAAAAAAAAAAAACTCATAAAAGTTATAACGATCCTTACGGTAGGTAATTCGTGATAAAGTTATCCAGGTATTTTATTAAAGCTGAAAGGAGAGGATTTTGGAAAACATAAAACTTTCAACTTCATAAATAATATTACATTGAAGTCAAACATAATGGAGAACATAAAAGTAAGTTGAGAACAGCCACTTGATATTGATGCGAAGTTACTGCACAACTTTGATTTATTCGCAAACTCTCTGAGTTATGTTAGTCTTGTCCTTATTAAATCACTTCATTGTAGAATCCAGCTATCAATTCATGAAATTTATGATGTTCTAGCGATCCACTAGAGATACGCACACTATTTCACGATAACTGCGAACACCTACTATGGAAATTAAGTGTAACGACTTTACCCCCGTGGTACTAATTTCATTATCTACTTTAAGGCATAGTTCCTACGTAATAAAGACATTATTGGTTTTAATTTAATAATAAATTCCTCGTTACAATTTTAAACAACGTTGTCAGTTGCATGCAATTAAATTCAAGCAGAAAATTATATTATGTTACTAAACAAAACCACCACTAATATTTTAATTTAAATAACAAATAAACTGTAAACCACACGCCATGACCAAAAACAATTCGATTCATTTGAATTCATACATAGTTACCTACTAGTTTTAATTACACCTATGAAATAATAGCCAATCATACGGCTTATGCCGAGAATAAGTGGCAACCTCTAACAAAAAAAAAACAAAGCAGTTATTTCAAATAATACCTAGTAATAAAATTACATAGATAGATTCGTATTAACCATGTTCAGAAGTAACAGTGGACTTCCTGACTCTGAACTAGAAGATACGTTAAGTAATGAACCAAATAAATTATGAATTTGCTATATTGAACAAAGCATTACGTTCGAATAAGCAAATTGAGGAGCCTAACAAAAGAAGTACCTACTTACATCGGTTTTTGAATTGTTAAACGACAACAAGACCACTCCTCTTCTAACACTAGCCGGAAAAGCCCACGGAGTCAATTGTCGCCTCAGTGTGCTTCGATAACAGTTATTGTGTGGTGGCTGCCGCCGCGTATTTACCGTGGACACACGACTCGGTCGCTCCACGCCGCGCGCCCCCTCGCCCCGGACACCCAGTCGTATGTCAATCGCTCCACTGCAGATTATTCTCTAATCCCCTTTCTCTCAACTAAGCCGCTTTCATTGCTTTGTGCTGAGAATGTTGCCGAAACCCGTCAAGTGGCCCGAATCTGTTTAGACCCTGTGATGTTATATTGTACGCGCCAGTGCACAGCTTTATTGAGTGATAGTTATACGCTTCGCGAAATTATTATCATCTCTGTGTTTAGTGCCTTTTGCCTCAGGCCCAGGCGCTCTGTTTTCGAGATTATTTATTGTTCAGTAGGTAATTTATGGGCAGGATAAAATATATTCTATCACTAGCCCCAGAAGATAATATATCTACGACTGGCAAGTCCCGTTAATTGATTCAGTCTGTGTATTGATATTGCAGACAAACAAGCACGCTCTTATTATATAACAAGTGGATTAATAATTAATAGGATGTTTGTGCTCTTCTCGTCTTTCTACACGCAAAGTAGTCGGTATCTACTAAGCTAGTTAAACATTTCAGAATGTTTAATATCGATAGTAAGTACTTCATCTGTTCAATAAAATGAAAGCCTGTTAGTTAGAGATAAAAATAAAAAGAGTTTAAACAACTTTGTACTTGAAATCCTTAGTTAAAGCAACAGTTTACTTGTCTGGATTCTTTTTAAACTTTATTTATTCTTTCAATACCTTTATCAATAAAGAATCGAAACGTGGCTGATAAAGTGAGAGTAATATTGGAGTTACAATTTCAAGTGTTGAATTACCTGTCTACTTCAAACTCAATTAACTGACTGCGTGTTTTGACTGAATTCTGAAGACCAAGGTTCGAATTCGATCTATTATTGTTTCAAACAGATGCTTATTTTAGCTTCCGCTGAGATAAAGACGGAGACTTGATATTTCGAATTGGGTACTACATTTCTATTCTACGTTTTTTTATAGTTCAAGTAGCATTTTCATAGACTTCTGTTTTACTTCTGAAAATTAGCCTTAGTAGGTAGGTACTTAAAATAAGAGATCTGAACAAAAACCTTGAAAAGATCAACGAAACTAAACGCCAGCAAACTGGCACGGTACACGAAAAAGACATTTTTCGCGACATCACGTAAAATAACATCCGCGTAACAAAATGTCAAGTCGTAATCGATGGAGACCTAATGTGGGTTTAATGTGGCCCGGAGCCGAGACGCGTGCCCCAGCATAGCCCGTCGAGATTACGCCATAATCCGCTTTCTTTGTGCCTAAGTCACTCCGGCCTTCCTTGACTAAGCTAAGGACGCCATTTGGCGAATCAATCGCGATTTATTGTGCTTTGCGCGCATTCCAGATGTCAGTTTATTAAATTCTTTGTTGCTATCCGACTAAGTACCTATCCGTAGTTTTGTGAGTAGTTGCTATCTTATATCGGATCACGTCAATTGAAACTTGTTCCTATAAATTACTATTGGTTCAATCATATTTCTGATATGTATTTATAGGTAAAAAACAGAAAATTGGTTGTGAAACCAGACACTAAGTAAATTGTTACAATTAACCTTCGTAACTTTAGCTTTTGCGTAGGAAGCTTAACCTATAAGGGTCAAAAAGTTAAATAATCAAAAAAATTGAGTCGCTCATTTTGTTAAACTTATATACAGTTTTTAACTATGTTTCGTTTTTGTCCAAATGTTAACCAATGCTTATTGATGTTATAGTTATCACCAATTCACCATCGACCGAGCTGTCCTCTATAGCATCGCTAATTCGACGTACAGTCTTCACAATACCTATAACTAAATGAACAATACATACCTAATGTAGTTATGTAATGACCCCATTCTGACGTCACGACAAACGCAGACATGACAGTTGCGGCTCTCCCATAATCCAGACAACTGACAGAGTGAAATCCTCGATCGCAATCCGCACTGATCCATTGTCTGCTTGCACCACAATATTATTACTTAATACTTACTCTAATAATGGAGGTAATATTATTCCAACGAGAAGTAGAAATGCCTCAGGTAATGTTATCCGAGATTTGCTGATTTAATCAGAGTTCCGATAATTGTTATTTCAATACGAAATATTTGCAAAATTTCGTACAAAAGAGAATTAAATGCCTTCCAAGAATAACGATTCCATGAGAACGAGAGATACTACTATCGGCAAAACTTAAGCATGCTCAGTTTAGAAAATGTTTCTGCGGAAGCACAGCTAGTGACAGACAATATGCATTTGTGTACAAAGTACAGGGCGTGTAACATATAATAACAACAAACATTAGGAACAAATCAAATCATAAACGAACGTGCATCCTATTGGTCAAAACTCATCGTGCATCGGGTGATCGAGTCGTGAGCCGTGCTCATGCGGAAGTTTGGCCGATAGTACTTACAATAGATTGATAAAACTTTATTCATTAGCAGTACAGTGGATTTCGGGTATAACGACAATGAAGGGACCACTCTATTTTCGTCGTTATATCCGGAAGTCGTTACAGGCAAAGGTAAAGAGATACAGACACGTACACATGTGTAGTTTATATTCATTTATTATTGAAAATATTTGCACACATAGTTATTCACCGGTACATTTAAAAAAATGTGTAATATTAGTTTGCTTCAATTTATTTTTTTGTACTAGTGTACGCTGTAGGGTGTATTCTATTTTCATTACTTCTTCAATATCTATAATATCCTTTCCATCACCAAATAAACAGTATCTTTTAAGCTTTGTTACAACACCTAACACATCCTTAGTTGTAGGAATCTCACCTTCCTTGCAATCTTCTTCTTCCTCCTCATTTTCCTCATCTTGCGTCGTATGTGATGGAACAACAGTTTCAACAATTTCACTATCGGACAAATCGCTAGTAGTGATAAGTTGACTGTCAATATCAACATATGTTGCCCAGTCCGCAACATTTGTTCCGCTTGATGATACTGTAGTCAGTTGTGCCAATGGTATGTCCAATTCATCATCGGAGTCGTCGTCAATTGTTGTGATAGCCGAAGATTTACGGAACCCAGCGTGTAGAAAACACTTTTTGATCGTATCTGGAGTCACCCGAGCCCATGCCGTAGTTACCATTTCAATGGCATCTAAAATATTAACGGAAAACGGGCCTGCCGAGTTTTCAATGTCGTTCATCATTTTCTGTACTAAAATCTTCCTATAATGACTTTTGAGGGTTTTAATTATCCCTTGATCAATCGGTTGAATCACTGATGTAGTGTTTGGTGGTAAAAATGCCAGTTTTATGTTGGTCAAATTCTCTATTTTAGGATGAGCTGGGCAATTGTCAATAAATAAAATGATCTTCTTTTTGTTATTTCTTAACTGGGAGTCCCATTTGCGTAGAACTTTTTCGAAAATCTCTGAAGTCATCCAGGCCTTTTTGTTTGCTTCGTAATCAACTGGCAAAGATTTAACATTTTTGAAACATCTGAGTTTTTTTGCCTTGCCTATGACCAATAATTTTCTTTTTTCCCCTGCCATACTTGATGCAACAAGCACGGTGATTCTATCTTTTGATAATTTTCCACCAACGCACTTTTCCCCTTTAAATTTCAAGGTTTTGTCAGGAGTTAACTTAAAAAACAAACCTGTCTCGTCAGCGTTCCATATTTGACTATCAGTATAACCTTCAGTCAATTTTGGGAAAACTGTTTTTAGCCAGTTGTCACAGTCACTTTGCGATACACTAGCGGCTTCTCCACAAACTTTGCCTACTACAATATCGTGTCGTTGACGAAATCGGTATATCCAGCTTTCCGAACACTCAAAATCCATTTTTCCAAACAGTCTGCCAAATTGATTAGCCTTTTCTTGCAGCAGACGACCGCTCAAAGGTACGTTTTGGCTTCTTTGGGCTTTGAACCACATTAGAAGGGCATTTTCGATATCTTGATGCGTCGGTTTGCGGTTTTTCTTAATTTTTAAGGATTTGGATTCAAAGCATTCTAATATTTTATCACGGTTTTTCCACATCGTAGATACTGTTGAATGGGAAACTTTGTACTCTTTGCACAAATCAGCATTGTTTTCACCGTTTTTCAATTTTGAAATGATTTCCGCCTTTTCTTTAACAGTGAATGTGCGTCTAGCAGCCATACTTATTCAAAAGTTTACTAAACCCAGTTGCTACTCAGAATATCACTTTGTAACTGAACCATAAAAGCTCCGAAACGTACACGCTTCCCCTACCTACTTAGTTGATATCTATAAACAAAAGGTAAAGGTCTCCACACTTGCTGACCATCTGTGTGCAATGGATGTAAACAAAAGATAAGAAATGTTTGTGAAAGAAAAAAATCTTTGTGTCTTTGGCGGCCGACTCCGGTCGCAATATCTGCATGGGATTTCTAGGAATTTGTTACAAATGATTCATTAAAAACAGTCGCTACACCCGAACTCGGCGTTACATCCAAAGTCGCTATAGCCACATGAATTTTGTACTAAAGTATGCTTTAAATTCAAGGGACTTAGATTTAACGTCGCTATAGGTAAATGGTCGCTACAACCAAGGTCGTAATAAATGAAATCCACTGTAGTTTGAAATCGAGGAAGAAAAATTAACTACCAAACAAATTGATGTCACATTTTCAACAGCATCATAGCCTTTGTAGCAGAATCCAATAAACAAAAGCACAAAGTTGTCTGCCAGTTTGAGTAAATTGTGCGGCCTACCCAAATGTCCTTTCTTTGGTATTGTTTATCGAATCGTTGAGCTCCTTAACTTTTAAGTTGAGCTGTACGATTACTGATAGATGCTTGCACTGACTGGACAGGCAGATCCACTCAATCTGTGTGGTTCTTTCCTCAAAAGACCATTTCAGACACCAACCTACATGGTCTTCACATGATCTGACCAAGATTATGTCTGGACTTTAAAAGAGACTGACCTCTGAGTTTGTTTCGGCCTTCCTTCTCAGAGTAGTCAGATAGGAAACGCTGGCCTCATCTAGTTTAAAAAAAAAAATGTTTGACGTGTAAAAGTGTTTGTATAATCCTACTTACTTACAGAAATAAAATCATTTATCATTTAAAACAAATGCATCTGAATATTACTTGCTCATTGATAAAGTTGATTTTACTAAAGGTTTACCAAGTAATTGATCACCAATCCTATGTTTAAACTGTTGTACTACTGCAATATATCCATCATCACCTCAGTCGACAACCGATTGGGTGATAGTAGAAGTGATTTCTTATAGGTGCCCAAGGTTGACACATCTGGGCACTCCCATCGTGGGCTCATGGGAAAGAATGCTTCACTAATAATTCTTTCAATGGAAACAATAATTCAGTTTCCGTTTTTACAAAGCTCAGTTATTTGTGAAACGGTCCGGTAGGCACACGTGTTTGTTATTTTCACAGAAAGTTTATTCTGTGTTTTGTTATCCGACAAAATTTAAATAGAAATAACACCACATGTTGGACTCAGGGTCGCGTATCCTTAAAATTTGTTTGTCTTAGTCCCAGGCAAAACAAAGAACATCATGGACCGGTACTGTGAGAACTTTTATCTGTTATGCTGTTTTCTATAAAGCTGTTCAGTTTGTAACTGTTGGTTAACGGTTTGTAATGAATATTAATCATTATTTTAGTGGCTTGTCCGTCAAACTGTTAACAATTGCTCTGTTTATTGTTCTAGTGAATCGTTTGGTAGCCGATGGTCCTATTTAATTTATTGTGTATTGCTTCGATCAATAATGTGCTATTATTGATCGAAGGTGCATTGTATTCAATCGTGTGACATTATATTAGGTGAAAGTTATTAAAATAGATCTTATTAATATTGTTTACCTTTTCATGAAATGTTAATCACTGCTGAAACTTCATTTTCTTGCAATGTTGATGCTCATGATGTTAAATAAATTATTATTTTCAATTAGGCCATAACTTTTTCAAGAGTGTGATCAGTAAATCACTCTCTTGCAAAAGTTATACAAAACAAAACACTGAATCGCAATACTAAATTCTCACGGTCTCCTTTTGCTTCATTTCAGAGTGAAAAAAATTAAAGTGTCACTGATTTTTAAATGAAATAATAATAATTACTTTAACTGTATAAAGCGTTGGAAGTGGACTTAATGGCGTAGCTTCCGGCGTGCGCCCGCGCCCCCCGGCCACGGAACTTCAATTTCCGCTCCAAAGCTGATTTTCCCTTTATGACAGCAACACTGCTTCTATTTATTTACTTTTTATTAAGATGCTTATTGACAGAATTTCGTATTCAGTGCACAAATTGGAAAGGACCGCCATAATGATGGGACCTGTCACTTCTTTGATCTAGGAGGGGTAAGACTGAGTTTAACGACACTTTCGATCGGCATTGTAGACATTTATCGATATTTATGACATGTACCTACAACATGTCCCGGAATTAACGCACAACTTCTTAAGGGGTCATTGTACTCATCATTATGAACAACTTTTACTATGGGACCAAACCTGAAATCGCGAAAAAAAATTTGCTGTTCCTTACATTAATTGACAAGTAATGCAAACATAAATGTAGGGAACAGATGATTTTTTTTACATACAATTAAATAAAATTGAAGTGTCTGTTTGTAATGTCAAAATAACAGATTTTTACTAAATGCTTAAGAAAGTAAATATACGGTACGTATAACAAAAAAAACAATTTTTAAAATTTTTGTCTGTCTGTCTGGCTATTTGTTCCAGCTTATCTTCAAAACGGCTGAATCGATTTTGACGGTATGTTACAAGGAGTACGACCACCTCCACGACCTCATTCCGCTTGCCCCCTTCTACCATCGGACATCTAGACGCACTGCAGGTTACCATCCCTACCTAGTTGCTATTCCACCAATTCGCACTAAGCGTTTCCAAATGTCTTTTGTGATGCGCACAGCAAAGGAGTGGAACTCTCTGCCTGCGTCTGTGTTTCCGAACGTATATAACCCCGATCTCTTCAAAGTGAGAGTAAACAGGTTTCTTCTGGGTAAGCTCGCTCCATCGTCGACTTTGTCTCTGTCATCTCTGACCTAGACTAGGTAGAGTCAAGAGCAAACCTTTTTTTTTAAAAAAAAAAGAGTAACAGACTACTTTTATTTGTGAACAAATCCGATTCAAATAGGGAAGTATTGACGTCCACGCGGGCGAAGCCGGGAGCAACAGCTAATCACTACTAATAATATACGTAACGCTCACATAGTATACTCTTTCTTCTGCGCACGAGTATAAATCTGCCGTGAGATCGTGTATTAATCGTCGTATTTGGTGAATAAATTTACTTTTGTTTGAGTTTGCTTTTGCTTTGGCGTTATTTATTCAGTAGGACGACCCGGGGCCACAGTTGAGAGATACTCCGCTGTTTACATAACATTTTCGTGCTGCCGACTGTTCGCCCCACGTTCCCACCGACGTGAATTTATCAAGTATTTAGTTTCGTATTATTGAGGGTACCTTCCTTATTGATTTTTCTTGTCTTTGTATTAAATTCATTGATGTTCTTAGTTGTTCGAATTTGTGTATTTACGCTTGTTTGCTGAACTTCTACCATTTCATTACTACCAGTGCAAAATTTACATGAAAGTTACCAAGGTAAGCCGAATTAAAACAAAAACAGCAACGAACAAAGAACAGTAGCAATAAAACTTTCAAAAAACGTAGCACACAAATCAATTTACCTGTTTCACGCAAATTTCGCTAAAAGTTGCGGTGCGGCGCATAGCACGCGAATTGCGGCGAATTGTTACAGACATGGCTTTATTTATTTTATTGACGCCCTCACAATGTGGTGTATAAGTTATGCTATTGATGTGTTTACGATTTGTGGTATATTTCGCTGATGGTCGTATTCCGAGGCAGCCTGTTGCGTGGGCTCTGATTTACGGCGATCGATCGCGCGACAATAGGCGTCTCCTTGCCACAGGACTACTACTGCCCACACTGCCTTGTTTGGCGTCGTTATAAAGTGCTGAGGTGTCTACATTGTCGTCTTCACGTCGCGAGGGAGTTGAAACTCACATTTTATACAGCAAAACTACTGAGTAAGGTACTAAAAGGAATACTTTTTTAAAAGAAAACTTTGTAGTGTTATTTTTATAAGAATGGACCACCTCAAGGTGCCCTGTGGGTGTCCTGAAATTACTAGATTATTCACGGGTAGCGGCACCTGTGTACTTACTAATGCTATCATTCTGCGCTGTCTATGAGGCATGTTGATTAGGTATAGCAATATTACTCAGAATTGCGGCAGTAGCTTAAGGAACGGTTCATGTTCAACAGTAATCAATTATATGGCGGTTTGATGATGATAAATTACCATATCTAACTAACTTATTGCGTTCACCATAATATACTAAAAATAATATAAATCCATAATGTGGATGAATAGAAAAACATATGAGTTGTCTAATATTTTACGGCAACTGAATAGATTTACGTAAAAAGTACTTTAGTAATTCTAAAATAAATATTTGATTGGTACTTAATCAAATTACAGGTTTTAGGCCCGGATTCCACCAAAGCGGAGATGTCCGAAGCAGACACGAGGTGTTTTTCAGCTAAGGTGTATCCACCGAAGTTGTGCGGAGATGCGTACCGCCTAGACTGGAGTGGAGATGTGTGCTGGTTAGAGCGGCTGACGGGTTGGGCGATACGAGGGCAACTAGCGGCGCTGCTCACTGCATGCCGCTCACATCTCTTCTCTTCTCCGCTGCGCGCCGTCGCCAGGTTGCGAGGCACAGCTCACATCTCCGCTTCGATCACGTGGTATCCACTGAAGCTGAGTGAATAACGAAATTCTATTGGTTGTTTAAAACACATCTCTCCTCTCGTCTCGTCTCCGCTTTGGTTGAGTCCGGGCCTTAATGTTGTATTCAGTTCGGTACATGTAAGGGCTAAAATAATAGCTAGATTATGTAAGAGTTCTTTTATATTTTCTTCCACATAAAAGACAAAAGTGGTTTTATTTGACTCACGAACTTTAATACGAGTACGTTTCCGCGACAGTACAAAAAAATTTGGTGCTCTTTTATTTCGTTGGCTTTATAAAGTACTACGTGAGTTGGAACAACTTTTCCTGCCAGTTGAGCAAATCCACCGAATCCTAACTGCATGACAAACCTGCAAGTTGGCTTTAACTGAAGCCGCACCACCATATAACTTCCCCTTGGGAATTTCGTGACAAAAACAAAACAGAATCACCATAAATAACTGTACTTTATATATTTACATATTACATTCTCGTAACAAGCAGACAGAACACTTCCTGTATACTCCACAATGAATGCATTTCCATGATAAAGAAATGGACGAAAACAAATAATTGGCAACGTTTTATTTCGTTCAACACGTCGAATTATAATAAGGAATTGCAACACCTATTTCGCATTCGAAATTAAGAAACACTCTTACCGTAATGAACGAACGGGGACGCCATTAAAATAGCGGATCATAAATAATTCAAACGCGGGTTTGGCGTCGTTTCAAGACATTTCCACATTAAATTTCACGAGAGGTTCATTTTTCCGGTGAGCGACGCGTGCGATCGTGCGCGCGGCCTGTCGGCGCACGCCTGCGCCACCGCCCCGCCGCGCCTCGCCGCGAGCACAACGACGCGACCACTATTTCACAAGTAATTGACCGTTTTGTCTGATTACCAGACCCATTGGCTCTGAAAATATTCTATTCCGCTGACATACAACCTTTTCACAAACATTTTTGGACACAGTCAATGCCAATAAACGCAAAAACAACGCTTAACAACGTAACCTTAAACTTTGCCCGATTTATTTATACAAACGACAACAATGCGCAATTCTCAAACAATTCTGTCTTAAGTATTTCCAGTCGTGGTGGAAGAAATCTTATTTGTTCGTTTTGTGTCGTCGCCTGAACCGCCGGGACTGGCCGGGAGCGCTGACGGGGACCTCTCGGTTCATTTTTATTTTTAGGTCGTAAACCAAGTCTACGAGTTATGAACGTTGATTTATATGTTAATGGTCTCTACATCTACAGCGACTGTCGAAATTTAATTTAGCCTGGAGCAGCTACTCTTCATACGAGTGGTTGTTACTTCATAACCGAGGGTTCCACGGCGGTGCGGTGACATTGTGGAAGCGGCCATCCATCATCCTAGTATCAAAATTTGAAGTTGACGTAAAGTGGATGAGAAAATGATTGATGCGTCGGCGACTCCCCAAAGCCATTGGCACTTACCGAAACTAAAGCATTAATTGAATAAACCCATCGTAATTAAGTACCTATGTGAGCACAATAAATAAATTAGATTTCTGAGGCTATTTTCATTCTAAGTTTAATAAACGACATTCCTAAAACTTTTAGCATTACTATCGTGTCCATTATTTTTGTTAGTAATGTTCGTAGGAAAAAATAATTAACACATTGTACCAAAACGAGCCTGTCTGTTTTCATTTATTTGTAATGTTTACTAGCACGCCATCCGCTAATTACCTAACAAATTATACCTTAACGGAATGCCTAACTAAACGCAAATAATCAAAACAACATAAAGTTTAAAAATTGTAACTATCCGACAAAAATAGAGCTGAAAATCTAAGAAAAATGTTTAAAGAAATTCATACAATTTATGTATTTTTAGAGATCTGCAGGCGTTGTCAGATGAATCGCTTTTGTCTGTCTGCTGTCTGAAGTCACAGATGTAGATGTAGGTAAGTACAGTTGGCGTCCCATAACTCTGCCGATTGATATAGTCGTAAAAATGAAAGGTCAATGCGAAAGGAGATCTTAAAATAGGATCCCTTCCCGGTGTATTATTGGAATTCCGTTGAATACAATTGGGATCTTCTGTATTTAATACGAATTGTTTCGGACAGGCTTTCCTGGTTCTGTGGGGGATTTCCGATGGCACGTGAGGAATGAACCAAATATATCCTGAAAATCCGCATACGAACTAGAATAAAAAAAATCCGAAAAAGAAACAGTGTACAATAGGGGCTTTCAATACCGGTATTCCGGGATCCCGTAATACCGTGATCACGGATTTTATTTTGGCCTTTTTCAATACCGGTATTGACGCCCCAATACCGTGATTACGGTATTAAAACATTAGTAGATGTGAATGATGTGATCTTATCTCACATTTGTTTTCACCAGCGCAAGCGTACCGCTGTTATCTTTACCTCACCCTCCCGCTCCCCGCCTGAGACAATGCCCGAAATCGAGTCATACTTATGTCGTTTTTGTTATTATTAGTCGTTTCGCAAAGGCGACGTAAGTTTAAGTTTTGATTACGTTCCTAATTCCTAGTCCTACCTTAATTAATAACCAACCAACACAAAGTTGTTATATAAGAAAGCTTTGTATAAAAGATATTTATTCAAAAAATAAGAACAATAAAGACTGATTTGAAAATAAAAACACGTATTTTAATGGGTTTTATTAATGCCCTAATTGAACTTGCGTTCAATACCGGATTACCGGTATTGATACCGTGATCACGGTATTGACTTTTCTAATACCGGTATTGAACAAATCCGGTATTTGAATGCCCTAGTGTACAACAGCAACGTATTTTTCGTAACGTAGGTAAAAGTCAAAGCTTCTGATTCACAGAACTTAATACTTTGTAAGCAAAGTTAAATCAACCACGTTATAATCTGGAACAACTCCGATTTCGCAGTACTCGTTCAATTTTAAAGCAAGTTCACAGGAATGCCAGAAATCATAACCATAACATAAAATAATCATAACTTCATCTAAATATTCCCCACGGCTGCGGCGTGCGGTTCTACGAAAGTAAATGTGTCGTTCCTAATGGGTCCAACTGTACTTTGTGTACGTGATCGCATGGTCTTACAATAATTAGGTACCTACAAGAAACGTATAGGTATGCCTATGTAGTAGTTCGTACTACCCACCGTAGTCCGTAAAATTTTCCCCGAAGCCATTACTTTAAAGTTCATATGCAAAGGGGAGATTGCAAATTCACGTGTAACAGACTAAAAACTGGGCATTCATTAGTTTGGTGACTTGCATTGTGGGTCTACGATACGGTAATGGTTTTGTAACGCTTACAGCTTTGCTGTTTGTGTGTGTGTTGGTGTGTTGGAACGAGTCTCGCGTGTGATGCGGGTATTGCCCGGGCTGGGCTTGCTTTGCATTTTTTAGATTGCTATTACTGTAAAGATCATATTGACCGGTCAATTTTATTTAATTTTATATACCTATCTGAAATCTCTTTATGTAAAAGTTGAATTATTTGTCAGTAAATTGCTACGTTGAAACGAAACTAATCACATCGGCATGAATTGTTAAATAACCAGAAACATTATTTTTATTTAATTACATTTAATATCTCTAAAACGGTCATTTATTTATAGCGATCGTTATCACAGTTTTATTACGAACCCACAGTCCCGTAATAAATTCTCCACACATAAACATTTACCCCGTTGGAGGATTTATTTGATTGTTTTCATGACTTGCATGCAGCCCGTTACTCGACTGATAACATTTTTTATGTTCAAACTACGCGAAAAGAGGTTACGACGACCCTTTCGTTGATCCATGAATGACGAACTACTTCTATGGGATCTAAATCTTGTCCTGAAAATATTATCGACGAAAGCTCAAACAGCCGTGTCACTGGATTTGGTCGTTTTCTTAATTTGTTTCGTAGTAATGCGAGTTCATTCATAATTTCATTTAAGGAAGGTAAGCTTAAAATACTTAAAAGCCTGTCACTCTCGCAATGTTTAATCAGCCTGTGAAGCATCACCGCTTAATTTGTAAAGTGTCAAAATAAACAGATTGATTAAATTATTTACAAAGGTGGGTTCGGACGTGAAGGTGAGTGGATTCATTAGTCCACGTGACTTGCAGTGTAAAAGCGAATGTCACCGACCACCGCCGACCACCGCCGACTCCGGCCCATGGCGACCGCCCTACGGTTTACTGCTTTTAAAATACAACCCGGATTCACCGGCTCCATTACACTAATTACGTTTCGAATTTAGAACGCTCATGTTTATTTATATTGTTTGTTTTGTCCAAACTTTATTGCTCTTATAAAGTTTTAAAGTGTCCAAATTGACTCATTTTGGTTGAGCCACCAATAAAAATAAAAACACTCCGGTTGTTAATTGACTCAAAAATCGACTAATTAATAATATTTTAAGGCTAATTATGCTATAAAAAAGAAATTAAGCCACAACCGTGTTGGTTATTAATTCGAGTTTATCAGATTTTACTTGGAACGAGTTTACGAAAGTTTTTTAACACCGGACTTTATCTGTTTTAATTTAGCAGGCGTCGTACAAAATATTGTCCTTATTGTTTGACTTTCCTCGTCATTAAAATGAAGGTAGTTACTTTGTGTAAATAGTCAGGTCCTCTTATCTTTACAGCTTTATCGTTGTGAGTTATAATAACGTCATGGACTTTCACCTATGCACTTAAAATTAACAGTATCAGCTAAGTACACACGGGGGTATCGCCGTGCTATCGGCGATGTGCCGGTGGATACCCCGTGCAATAAAGTCGGGCCTCATCACATCACACTATTTCGTAATTGGATCGTAAACTTCTGTAAAATTATTACCTGTCTTTTACTACCTTGCTTTCATGACCATTCTATTTGCCTACGGACTAAATTTTCTTTACAATTGTATGCATGATACTATTTAGGTCTGAACATCATTTTACTGCACGTAAATAACGTAAAACTTATTTCAATAATATTAAACTTACATAAAAATGCTCCAACAATTTTGGATAATGTTGAAATTTTATTCCGATCTTTCTTTTCTTGACGTTCAAATTATATGCAATAAAATGTCACCATATTTTTCAATTTAATATGTTTTAAAATATTTTATCAGTATATTGGGGCGTTAGACGATATTTTCTTCGATAACTTTCAAAGTTAGCCTATTTATGAAACATGAATGGCGTTTTTCTCGAAAGCTGCGATGGGTACCTAACGGAAGATTGGGCAATAAATTTCAACATATCGTTTATCTGACAAAATGTATACATAATAGCTGGTAGGTATACCTATTTCAGCTAGATAAGCTGGGACCCTAAAGCTGATGAACGATAAGTTTCTGTGTAGCTTTGCGTTTTTATAGATAAGTAAAAGGCTTTAGACTAATAAAGCTGAAGAATTTGTTTGAACGCGCTAATGTCTGGAACTACCAGTCGGATTTGAAAAATTCTTTTCGCATTTGACAGACCAATTCTTGAGGAAGCTTATGTTATGGTTTATTTCGATACGATAACGCTGCGACCCATAGGAGCCGAACACGAAGTAACAGCGCCGGCGGGCGATGCGTTGCGACGCGTTGGGTCAGGGGAGCAAGAAATTTCACGCAACGAAGTCGCGGGTGAATTGCTATAGTAACAAATATAGCGCACAGCTCAACATAAATAAAACATGCCAAAGAATATCTACTAAGTTTATGCGAAGGACTTTTCATGTAATTAGTTCAAGCTGGCGCTCGCAAAAATTAATTCCAGGTACTCAAAGTCTGGCCCACAATAATTTTGGTCTTACAATTCTTACTCAGCAACGCCAAAATTCCGTCTCTAAAATCTAGCAAATTTTGATATAATACATGGACGATACTAATATTAGTGTCATTACAAAACAAGTATATAAACGATGCATGGCGACAAACATTGGTATCACAGAGAGGATATTATCTACATTATCATGTTGCACCGACTGATTGATGCCAAAGGTCGCCAGCTCGTCTGACATAACTCGCCTATCTGTTATGATGCGACATTCATATCAGTATAAACGCAGCTTTATATCGAACGTGTAAATCATTTTTTAAAGCTCCTCACATTTTCTCTTTTGATACCAACATGTAGATAGGCTAATTGTAAAGGGTGGGATACAATCATGAATATTGCGCTCTTGACAATTTGACATTGCGTAGGCTTCGTTCTGATTTATAACCGGTACAGCGACCAGCCACATTGTGCTGAATTCCAAACATTTACAACTGAATGAACTAGTCAGTTCTCAACATGTGTACGCTAAGATAACGTCATTAGACCGCTTCATCTGTCAACTGAGGCGTGACCACCGACGTATCAGCGACGCATCGATTCATTCGTGGTGACTAATACTGGATTAATTATCTCTGTCTAACTATGCAAGCCAGTTGGGGCGAATGGCCTCTCATTTTTGCACCTCGGGTAAAATGCTGATTTGATATTAGGTCCTACGTCGGCTAGTTGACACAAGCGAGACGTTACAATAACATTACTATTTTCAGTCAGCTGTTTGAGTTTGTTCTCATCCGGCGCGCAAACTAATTTATTCAGGGCGTGAGTTCACACAGCCGGGACCACGAGGCTCCGTTTGTTCATCGTGACTTAAATTAAAAATGTCATGAAAACTCGGAAGATATGAAAGTATGTACCTATGTGTATTTAAAAAATACAAACGTCCATGCAATCTAAGCGCCATGATGGTTACAGTATCTTGTTATTTCTCAGTTTAATTTAAATATGTAAATTTTATTAGGCATAATACAGACTGAGGACTCTTGAATTGCAAATGAATGTGACATTACGTTTTATAGGCTGGTAGCCAATTCGCCGGCTCGTTTCCTTGGAGCTGGCGGGAAATTTTCACTTAGAAATGCCCTCGGATTTGGTGATATTTCAATGGATACACCCTGAAGCGATTTAACAATCGGATTAAGTAATATAACATCTAAGAGAAACTTTGAATTTCATAAAGTTTAATTTTAAACGTGCTTGTCACATATTATCAAGCTATTCGTGTAAGTAATTTTGTCTGCGTGTAGCAATTTACGATACGATAGTCTGGGTATGGGAATAGGCCTGGAATAGACAATTAGATTTCAACAATACGGATTGTTACTTACGAGTACAATGAACAGTCTTGGAATTAAGTTCTCAACATAAATAACAAACACAATTCTATTTAATTTGTGGTTCGATGTTTGAAAACCGGATTATTATTATAGTTAAATGATGGCACAATATTATATTATACTGCAATTTAATAGCTCGTAGTTGAGGATAAATGTTATAATCCTCTGAAGGCAGACGATAATCGCGCTAACATTCATCCAATACATATTTAATGTTAAAGATGAAAGACAGATTTTGTTAAGCTTAATTCCATCGTTGAGCTTTGGAAATATTTTCCCTTTCATATAAAATGATCCTGACACAAATCCTTAAAAATGTGTTATTGGGAGCCACGGGGAGAGACGGAGCAATATTGAAGGTAGTCACGCGTCGCACCTTAGGAAAATCTCGCCGTAAAATAAATGGACGATTTCATAATCCGAGACGTTATATAAAATGTTGAAAAACTATTTTTAAAACGAAAAGATTTTGCAATGTTCGTAGCTATAATTCTTTGATACGAAGGATTTGAAATACTGGAAAGTATTTTGCGAATTAAGTTCTTTTATTTGTTAAGTTTAAGTTTTTAGAGGTATATAACCTAGATTCTTGAGAACTTCTTAATCAAATTCAGCTGTTTATTCAATAAGTTCTTGATTCTGGCAGTAATTATTTAATAGAAAGTGTTCAGTAGGTTATTTATGATGTTCTTTGTGATTTTCTTTTGATTTTTTTGGTACGTGATCCCGACGAACGCCGACGAGATGTGACGTGTCTTCGTACTTTGTCAACAATCATTAAACGCTTAAAATGAAGTCTTATTATAATCTTTACAAATAAATGACATTGAAGTGTCTGTTTGTAATGTCAAAATAACAACTTTTTACTAAATGCATAAGAAATTATATACGGTACCTACTTATAGCAAAAAAATAATTGTTTTGGTTTGTAAACCACCTTCTGTTGGGCAATTCTAGTGATTTAGAAAGATTAGCAAATAGCTTTTGTGTAATTTCTAATTCCACATGTGAAAGACCGCTAGCGGGCTGGAATCCAATATCCATATTCCTCAGTGTTATGAAAACTGCAAGTCGCCAAGTAAGGATAACACTTGAACCGCGTACAATAATAACGTGTTGAGGCGAATACCTTTCCTCACTTTAATGTTAATATATTCTACGGTTACCTACCATGTAAACTTTGCTCTTATACTCCCTTTCACTGAGATGTTTGTTTGCTACGAACATATACATATGAATATTTACATCGTACCTTTATGGGTAGCTTATGGTGTGTGTAGCTTGTAGTATTTTCTATGTCTGTATCAGACCTTTCGACAATAGATCAATCGGGATGTATTAGAGCCAAATATATCCCGATTCATCCAATGTTGCATACGATAACACAGTGTAATACCATTTGATGCAACACTATTAAAACAGTGTTTTAATAGTGTTGCATATACAAAAACCTACATTACCACGTACAGTATACAGTACACAAGGTGGAACAGGACGAATGACATTCCTTTAAACCACGTAAAGAGAATCATGTTCTTTACCTGTATCCAAAAAATCAATCAAATCCAAGGAAAACTTTAGCCACAGGAAATTATTTTTAATTTTCTTATTTTTCAACATGATGTAAATCTGAGTCCGTAATAATAATAGGTAAACATTGTAAGGTCAAGAACCTGTGCAAAACCTATAATTCTACTCACTGCGTTTGTATTGTTCTCCGGCTAAAGTGCCTGCGCCTACCTACCTGCACCCCGCACCGCCGCCGCCGCGCCCCGCACCGCACCGTTGGTCAGTGACTTTTCGTAGATAAAGCGTGTTTACTTTTTATGCAGTTGATTCTGCTATTTATTTTGTTTCAAAACTGCAATTTTTTAATTTTCCATTAACTACTAATCTTCGTGTTTTAAAATGTTTCGATGGATTAGTAATGTGCTCGTTTTCATTTATTGTCGTACATCCAGATCCACGTTGTATATTCATTTGTGTTAAAATTCTGTACGCAGTTACTCAGTTGCGGTGTTTTAAACTAAATAAATTAAACCCTTTTTACGTGGGTGTCTCCTTCCCGCTGCGTACACAAGTTACGGGATCAAGCTCAAACAAAACACTAACTTAAATCAACCAAGTACACTAGAGAAACGTTTGAAGAGAATTTATTATAATAATTACATTAATTACACACCCAATTTCGTTAAACAAATATAATAGCTTTTCTTAGATATCAGGGTCTCAGGGCGCGTCCCTAATTTCGGTTGCAAAGCGTGTATAAACTGGGGTATAATTGTTAAGACGAAGTGAGCCTATTCGTTTGTAATGTGTTCTTAGCTTTACTGAATTTTAACGAGGCTCCCGACCTGGTGACGGATCGTGAGTTCGCTGAATCAAGAACACAGAAGTGTAGGGCAAAAATATATGGCCTACATAGCTAAAGTTAAATGCGATTTTTCTCAAAAGTTTTGATTTAATTTTGGCATAATAATATCTTTCTCACCATAAAAGTATTGAACGTTTGATCTTACAATTTCAATTCAATATAGATACCGGCAGTTTACATGAAAAATAAATCTAAAAATTCGCTACATATTTTTGCCCTTAACTGTACCTACACAAGAAATTGTGTTAAAACTTTTGACTCGCTCGATTAGTTAAAGCTTCGAGGTATATGATTCCAAATTCAAATGTTCGTGCCATCGTTCCTTCGTGCGCGTTGCTACAATGGCGTCAATTGACATGGCCGAACATTTGTATTTTATTGAGCTTTCATATGTTGTATCATTGTGTCTATGTTTTGTTTACAAGTCGAACTTGTCGCTGGTTCTGTTTTACAACGAAATGTGTTCATACAGATGTATGTATTACAAAAAACAAAATGAAATGGACATGATGATTGAATTATGTATCTTATACTAGCGACTCCTGCTTCGCACGGGTGCAATGTAAGTACCTAGGGTACCTACTGCTGTGGCGATATGTCAAAACATCGAGATTTCTGTGCTATAACTAAGCACTACTGTGCTATGCCTATAACTTTTAATGTATTATACACATAAACCTTCTATATTAAATTCTCTAAATAATAGTGAAAACCGCATTCAAATGTGTAGGTAGTTTCTAGAACTAATTGGGCACACAGACATACACAAAAACCGACTTTGTTTTATGGTAGCTTAGATCTAAAATTATTTACATATTACAGTCATTGAATCGTCGTCAGTTCATAAGAATATTATGCAGAACGTTTTACCACAACATTTTACTTTTTGCAAAAACCAAAAGAGCCAGACAAGCGTGACGGCAGAAAAAGGCTATGCGAAACATTTTATTAGAGTTAATTTATTACCACAAAAAACGCTGTAAGTGTAAACGATACAACCATGTATTTACATTATAAAAATATTAATTTACATATTAAGTTTCCCTGAGCTAAACTATACTCTGAAATTTTCTTAGATTTCAAGTTAACAAATAATTTTCTTAAAAATAATTACGAGCTAAAATTAATTTCTAAGCAGTATCCCTATGCTAAGAGTAGGTACCTATAGAAAAACAAAGACGGAATAAGACACGAACTAATCTGCCGAAGAACTATTAAGTCCTTAAGGGCAGTATTAGTAGTTAAATAAACTGTGAATGGTTACGTCCTGCAGAGATATTTTCGCACATTTTATTAACTACTTTCTCAGCAATAAAACGCGGAGATCTCTCTCAAAGGGCACTTAAACCGTTCTGCGTTGAGTGTCGCATAAACCGGCCGATAGGTACCGGAATTAACTGTTCTCTATAACATTTGTAAGTAATAGTTTCGAAGGCTCAACCCTAGTCTATTTAATTACATTCTGAGCGAACAGCGGCATGATACTGTTACTATCGCGCCAACATTAATTAATATAGGTACTTTTTCATACTACGTAATTTAGGAATTAATCATCTGCCGAGCCATTTCCCAACTATATTGGGGTCGGCTTCCAGTCTAACCGGATGCAGCTGAATACCAGTATTTTACATGGAGCGACTGCCTATCTGACCTTCACAACCTAGTTACTAAGTATTACGATACCTCTTGGGAAGACTGGTTGTCAGACTTTCGGGCTTCTGACGACCCGTAACGACTGTCAAAGATCCACGAATGACAGCCGGGACCAATGGCTTAACGTGCTTTCCGAGGCACGGAGGGGTCTTGGTATGTTAAGATGGTCACCCATCCACGGACCAACCGCGGCAAGCGTAGCTTAACCTGATTGATCGACCCGTGTGGCTGTTATTACTTAGCCACGGGCCCCTAATAGAAATTAATACGGGAACATATTAAACTCAACGTGGTGGAATTTTATGCACACCAGTATAATATTTTTTTTTTTGTTTCCTGACAACATTAGCATATTCCAATCGCTGCTTATTCTAACTGATTACATAATTACATCGGCTTCAGAAATACAAATAAGATCATAGAATTAGTGACTATTAATAGACACGTCTTAAGAATCATTATCTTTATTAATGGACCTTCCCCGACCAACCGGCTTCGCGCTTATCTCGGCTTTGCTTGATCTTAGCTCTTAACGAAACTTTCATTTGTAACTTATTTATTTCCGAGCACTTCGGGAACGGAGCATAAAATAAACAGAATCGTCGCGAAAAAGGCTCAGCTCGTTTTGAATTCAAATCTGTGAACGACGGCGTTCAGTGTAATAGCTTTCTTATACGTGTTGTAAAATGTACCACTTTGGGTACTTAGGTGCTTATGTGGGTCTTGAGCATTCAGATCTCAGATACAGAAATTATCTATATAGTTTCGAGTCATTAAGTAGATATCGATGGTGAGTCGAGACTGATATTAACTAATGATGAACTATAAATGGGCTATGAGCCTGTTAGTAAACAAAAGAGGATCAGAAAACACACTAACACATAAATTACAAAGAGGTAATTATTTGTACTTATGTCAGATAAACTTCTTAGAGCAGCGGAAGCCCAGTGGTAACGGCTCCGACTGACGAGGCAGGTGCTTTACTCTGTACAAATAATATCATCGCCACTGCTCTCAAAACGGTGAAGGAAAACATCGTAAGGAAACCGACATGTCCTAGAACCAAAAATTCGAAAATTTGTGACATCTACCAACCCGCACTGGGCCTGCGTGGTAGATTACAACCTACTCCCTCTCGAAGAGAGAAGGTCCCAGCAGTGGGAACATTATAGGCTGATTATGCTTACGCTTTATGCTGGTAATCTTCAGAACTTCTGATTCCGTTCCGAAAATTCTTTCACTAATGCTAGCTACAGTATTGCCGTATTACAGTATAGCCGACTGTCATACGATATAATTATTTTATATTAAAACGGTTTTATTACGGAGTTCCGGTGCTTACCTTCCGGCTTCCTCATCAGATCTGTTTGATGGTACCATTTTCATAAGAACCATTTATTTAAATTTGCTTCGTCATATTCGCTTAACTATCTTAATCGAGATATCTTATCGCCACCCGTGAAATACTTTTCATTGAGGAGTTCCCATGGCCATCTGTGGTCTTCTTCGTTAGTTCCACTTCAAATGATACTTTCTGAATGCAAATGTTTGACTTGTTGATGAAAATACCAAAATTGCTATGTGTTTGCCTATAATATTTGAGGAGTTCCCTCAATTCCTCTTGAATCCTATCATCAGAACTGGATTTTGATGAAAATGGGACCAATCTAGAAGTATGCCCTTTCAAATAAAAAAGAATTTTCTAAATCGGTTTATAAATGACGGAGTACTGAGGTAACAAACATAAAAAAAACATAACCGAATTGAGAACCTCCTCCTTTTCTGAAGTCGGTTTAAAAATATTACTGAAATAAATATTATTAAAAATATTATTGTACGTACAGTTTTCTACGTATTGTTTCAATATTTACGGTCCTTTTAAAAACCTTAGTCAAAGTGATTTTACGAATATTTTTAACGGAATTCACTGCGTTTGTTTTAACGAGTCGTCTTGGATTTAATTGCACTCATTATAAATGGCTTTAGGTAGAATTAAACAGTTCTTTTCTCTCTTTGGGTACTAAAAGAACTTCGGATGTTAGTTTTAAAGGATGCTTTCATTGTTTACGTTAACTTGCATAAACTTACATTAATCGGATAGCACGTTAAGCCCAACGGCTTAGCGTGCTTAAGATCCACAAAGGACAATCAATACGGGTCATTAAAAGCCCGAAAGTCTGACAGCCAATCTTCCCAAGGAGTATCGTATTACCCAGTAACTCAGCTGTGGAGGTCATATAGGCAGTCGCTCCTTGTAAAATACTGGTATTCAGCTGCATCCGGTTAGACTGGAAGCCGACCCCAACATAGTTGGGAAAAGGCTAGGCAGATGATGAGTAGGAATGCGTCACAGATTGTATTACTTGAAAACGCTTTAGCCCTAAGCTTACTAGATGTAACTAGTAATACCAGACTAATATTGTCCCTCTGCAGGTCCAAAGGTTTTTTTTCATACAGAGAAGGCAAGAGCATTGATCACCACGCTAGCTCAACTGTAAGTCCAGGTTTCCTCACGTTTTCCTTCACCGATGTCAGTAATTTATTTATTTTTACATAAGGTCAAATTTTAGTAAGTGCAAATATTTTAAAGAGTTTATCTACTCATATAACTAAACCACTTTTCCCAGTAAACATGGGCCAAAATTTGAAAAATAAAAAAAATTCTTACCCGATACTAAACAAGTCAGCTGAGCGTACAATTTATATGGACAGTCCAAAAAAATAATTGGAATACGACCCATGTTTATTGGGAATAATTGTTCAGTTTTATGAGTAGATAACCCCTTAAAATATTTGCGCTTACTAATATTTGACCTTATACGTGTTTCTGGATGTACGACATTAAATGAAAACGAGCACAGTACTAATCCATTGAAACATTTTAAAACACGAAGATTAGTAGTTAATGGAAAATTTAAAAATTGCAGTTTTCAAAAAAAATAAATAGCAGAATCAACTGCATAAAAAGTAAACACGCTTTATCTACGCAAAGTCACTGACCAACGCGACAATGCGGTGCGGGGTGCGGGGCGCGGCGGCGGCAATGTTTACCTATTATTACGGACTCAGATCTACATCATGTTGAAAAATAAGAAAATAAAAATTATTTCCTGTGGCTAAAGTATTCATTGGATTTGATTGATTTTTTGTATACGGGCAAAGAACATAATTCTCTTTACGTGGTTTAAAGGAATGTCAATCCTCCTGTTCCACGTGGTATACTTTATAGTACACCACAAACATACATAACAATAAATCAATCAAATACTACAAAACATACAATGCAATCGCTTTCTGCGATCTCTTCCAGGCGACCTTGGAATGTGACAGTGATTAAACATCAACGTCTATCAAATAATCATAATCATCATCATTGGCATTGAATAAATGCTGTGGAAATGCGTTCCTTGCGGACTATGTGTGGTGTGACTATGAATGATAGGCTGAGAAACGGTGTGATAAGGCAACGGTGCGGTTTAAAAGAAGATGTAGTGACAAAAATTTAATAGAGTATGCTTAGATAGTTTGGTCATGTTGAGAGAATGAATGAAAGTCGACTAACAAAAGGTACACGGCAGATGTCAGTGGAAACGCCGGAAAGAGACGCCCTAAGAAGACATATACTTAGTGATGTTATTGGTAATGTTCTTCAGAAAGGTCAGGTGCGTAGTACTCGTAACCGGTGTGCGTGTATGACCAGATGTATGAACGTAAACGAGGCAAAAGGAGTATGCAAGGATCGTAGCAGGTGGCGTTCTGTAGTTTCTGCCTATCCCCATGGGAAGAAGGCTTGAGTTTATGTATGTATACTATGTATCATCATTGGCAGCCTTGTTCCACAAGATAAACTCAGAAAGTACCTACATATGAATTATTTGCCCGGATTTGATCCCACAAGCAATGTCATGCATGAGAGGCGAGGCCTTAACCATGAGGCCATAACTAATTTAAAAATTAACAAGTGCGTGTCGGATCACGCACAATGAACGATTCCATATTTGGGATGAATTTACCCCAAGAACAAACTTAACATTGTAGTTGAAAAACATGTTCCCCCATACATTCCAACTGCAAATGTAAGTTTTTAGGCTCCATACTGAGTGATTTACCATGTTATTTTAAGACCATAGACTTCTATAAGCATGGAACTATTTGCGGTATTTTTTTTTTTCAAAATTTTTGGCTCAGCAGTTTCGGAGATCGGCAAGCAATGGGTAGCTCGCCGTCCAGTAAGGACCAGGCCCGAGTCGATGGCGCGTTGTGTTCCACGCGCGCCTCAAAGAGATGTCAGCAGCATTGACGGGGTCCGCCAGGACCAATGCCAGCCGGGGTTGAGGGATGTTCGAAAGAGTTACCGTGGCCCCGGCACAGGCAACAGAAGGAACACGGGTGGGTTTTAGTCAGTAAATGTCTGACACGCCCTCCCGCTCCGCCCAGAGCGGGAGAAGTCATTTGATGAATTCCCATCCAAAAAAAAAAGAAAAAAAAGCAGTTTCGGAAATAAGTGGTCAATTTTCATCTATTTTCTTTAATAACTTTCAGTGTTTTTTTTTTAATTATAAAAAATATTTGAAATGCTCATAATAAGCCCTTTCATTTGATATGTCACACGGCACAGGTTGCAAAACTTTTTTTTATTAATTTTCTAACTTTTCCCCCAAAAGTGAACCCCTTATTCAAAATTCATTTATTTACGTTACACGTTACGCCGGCGAAGTACCAATACCTCCTGACAGATTTCGAGAAATTCAGTTTTTTATCGTTTTGAATTTAAAAGCGTTATTCGCAAGTTTCAAAATCAGGAGGTAATCACTTCACCGTCGGGTTGTGTTTGGGTCACAGTAATTCATACGTGTACCAAACTTCAACTTAAATTGGTCCATTGGTATTGGTAGAATCGGAGCAAATCGGCTATGACAGACGGACAGACAGACACACGAGTAATTCATAATAATATTTTTTTCATTCAGACTTACAGAACCCTAAAAAGAACTTTGTAGCATACGCATGAGCCGAAATAGATGATGGCTTTCCGCTACCCCCTGAAGACCACATGAAACAAAAAACAAACAAATACGTGTACTTTTCTATTTAGGTATTTAGTTGGAAATCGGAAAGATATTAAAATAATATAAATGGACCGTAAATATTTTACCAATTAAAATGCGAATGGGTAAATAACTTCGCTGGTATTGAACTTACAAGGGATTATTACTGAACCAATGCTGGAGCCATTACCTAGTAATATTCAATCAACTGCATAACCCACTTCGTTAATACCGAGTAGCACGGAGTTACTATAGATTATTTACGAGGAAATTTATTTTATTTTAATAAGTTCTGTGTATTAAATAAATCTGCAAAGTCCGTATCATTTTGTTTGAAATACATTATACCTACCTACTTTAGATATTCTGCTGATGAATAACCATATTCAACCTTCCTAGGTGATGAATAAAGTTTGAATTTGATTGTAAATCATATCGCGTGCTGTTGCTACGGAAAGTAAAAGTAAATTAATTTCAATGCATTTTCGAATTCTCCGAATATTTTGTGAAAATAGACTAAACACGGGTGACCATCGTTACCTATATCCACTCGCTCAAACGTTTTAGTAAAAAAAAAAAAACAAATAAGTAAGTGATTCATCTAGCTATCTATTTCGGCTAAACATGCAATAAACTCTACCGTAAAACATCAGCCTTACTTAGTAGATATCAATAAAGGCTCCTGCAAACAGACGCGACACGCGACGCGACACAACGACACCGCGTGTCCTGCGACGAGCGGTGCCTTTGCGTCGCGTCGCGCGTCGCGCCTGTATGTAGGAGCCTTAACTGTGCAAACAAACATGAATATCTGTGAACCCTAAAAAGAGGGTTTTTCTAAATACGTAGAACGTGACATATCTATCTAAGGCAATCAAACTCAACAAGGTATCTGGCATAAAGATATAATATTACTTACCTGTGTAAATACATTTAGGTATCCTTATCTTAAAAAATAAATATTTCTGTAAAAAAAATCCTATAGAACTTATTCACGAGAATTTGTTCACGAGTCACAACAATTTCAAGTCTGTCGTATTTGTAGGTAAATATGGCACACTTCAAATTGTTTTCCGAAATTTTAAGAATAAGTACTGCCTTCAGTAAATGCTAGAGCCAGTATATCTTCGCATACTCTTATCTATATCTATACAAATAAATAAAATTCAACTGTCTATTTGTAATGTCAAAATAACAACTTTTTACTAATGCATAAGAAAGTATAAACTGTACTTACTCGTATAACAAAAAAGCAATTTTTTACATTTTTGTCTGTCTGTCTGTTTGATCCGGCTAATCTCCGAAACGGCTGGACAGATTTTGACGGGACTTTCACTGGCAGATAGCTGATGGTACGGGGCGTAACTTAAGCTACTTTTATTTCAAAAAAAAAAATTAGGGTTCCGGGCAAAAAAAAATGAAAACCCATGAAATTATGAACAAAGTCGGATTTGAAAAATTCTTTTTGCATTTGGTAGCCCAATTCTTAAGGATAGTTATAGGTTATTTAACATCACGCTATGAACCTTAGGAGCCGAGCAAAAAGAAAAAAGTCAGAAAGAACACTAAACGAAACCGAAGTAATAGCGCGGGCGGGCGATTCAACGCGACGGTTGGCGACGGGTTGGCAGACAAGAGAGTTTTGTTAAAATGTGGCTGTTATTTTAGTATATTATGTATTTTATGACATCCACGCGAACGAAGTCGCGGGGCACAGCTATATAGTGGGAAATATAAGCGTAGCTTCGATCTTCCAAATCATAAGCTTATCCTCAAAACAGCTTTTAGACAACAGCAACAGCTTTCTAACCAACCTCAAAAAGGAGATTTTGTATTTGACCGATGTACTTAGTATGTTGGCGATTTTTTCCAAAACCTACTTAAGTCTTGATTTTGATAATTCTTTCTATCGTAATCTACATACTTTCAGAAAAGTTTTAATATCATTGGCAATCTTCCTATTATTCTAATGTATAAGTACTAGTCACTCAGTTCATCTATATTTCTAGTGTGGGATTTGGATGTTTATGAAGTAAGTAGGTTAACTTTTAAAACAATAAAAATAAATTTAAGCCACAGATTAAAAATAACTTTAGGTTCGGAACTAAAGTTATTTTACAATTTATTGTTTCAAGTCAGAAGAATGTTGAAAAAAATTTACTTGAACATTCTCAGCTGCCAAAATAGTTGTTATATTACATTACAATTGACTAATAACGCCTGCATACCCCACAGCCAGTCAACTCAATCATAGACCGTAGTTAAGTAACGACAAATTAAAACGTGACAAGCTTTCATTAGGTCGTCACCTATTGAGTCACCAGACGGTTAGTGCCACGGTACTTGATACATAAATAATTGGTTCCCAGTGTAGTGCCACTGAACTGTGGACCAGAATTGGTAGCGTGTTCTTGCTGAAGACGAAATTATTTGAGAAAACCTTAAAGTTCATGACCTTAATACCTACTAAGGTCAAAAGACAAGGAAATTAATTAATTCTTTAGCAAATTAACTACCAGCTTAAATCGTCTGTTTTTTTAAAACGCAACTGCCATTATTTTACATTTGTATAAAATGGCGAAACACACACACACGTGAAATTGGCTTATTGTGTCATTCGATAACTGATTAATTTCCCTGTCTATACCTAAGGGTGCTTACATAAAGAAACAGGTTTTCGGTACAGGCGAGTCTGTGCGGCTTGGTACCGATTGGCGCAGGTATAATATTCCCATGTTATCTTATGTGCTCACTTGTAAAGAAACAGGTTTAAACTTGTCGGTGCCGACTACCTTATTAACCCTGCACCGATCGGTACCGACCCGCACGGGTTTGTCTGTACCGGAAACCTGTTTCTTTATGTAAGCACCCATAGTCTAGAAAACGGGTGAGTCAGTAAAACATGTTGTTTTAGAAAAGGCACACTGACGCTGCTGCAAGCCGACAGAAAATGTAAATAATCATTAGCTATTTGTTCCAAGAAATGACTTTGGTAGGTATCAAAGATAAAAACGAGAAAGCAAAACAAAGAAAAAGGCTTTTAAACAAAATATTTTCAACAATACGACTGCCACATTCATCTAAAACTAATCCTACCCGCACATTCCATAAATATTTAATCAACAATTTGTCAATATCTCCATCCAAAGTAGAAACAGAATGTCAGACACGACGAATTTCTATGGACGGTACTTAACCACGGTGCCGACCACATGAGCCCACTGTACCAAGGGAGAAACGACCGTCTGTACACCGTAAGGACTATTCTTGCTTGCAGCGCTCGGCGGCTATATTAACGCTTGCTCACATAATGTGGTCATCGTGTGCACGGGATTTTGTTTTCAAATTGGTCAGATGTAAGTTTCCTCAAGTACATACAAAAACTTATTATTTATAATGACGGCCGTGGGGTGCATAGAAAATGAAAACACTTATTATTTTATCGCCTCATGATGGATGGTGATTACAGTAATGCTGCAAAATTATTATTGTACAATATGCAACTCGTGCTTATTCGATTTTAATATCGGGTTTGCTTTGTCTCTTTCTAGTAGTGAATTGGTTATTTTTGTTGTGGTTTCTTACATTTTTGCAGTTTAGTAACCGCTTAGTATTTTAATCATGGTCTATTACATTGTGTCCAAATTTGTGTTGACAACTTGGCGTAGCAGACGACAGCTCGTACATCCTTTACAACTTTACCAAAGAGTACAGTATATTATATGAGAAACTTTACCATAACCAAATAAATTAATAACTTATGTTCATGCTATCCTATGATCATAATAATTATAGTGCTTTACATAATGCATTAGTAAGTATAACCATTACAGTGCAATGTCAAGTTTTTAATGCGCGCTTTTAATTCCCTAAATTAATGTCGGCAATTAGTGTCAGTAATACTGTGTAACAATAATAAATTTCATTGCAATTACGACACTGTTATGTGCATTGCATGATTTTTTAACCCTCACAAAACGTAATATATTCTTAAGCTTAGGGGAAAGTAGAAAGGGGAGCTAAAATGTGCTTACAATGCAGTATGAGAACGCAATGGTAATGTATCGTTCTGTCACTAAATTTTCTATAGTAAAATTCATTTTTTATGTAGGTATATGCAATATAGAATCGATCAATATTTGGTTTATACGGAGGGTGCTGATAGCACCTGCAGCGTTCACGAAAATATTTGAAGCCAAACAATATTTTGTTCGCGAGGACACGGAAGTTGTGAAAATTGCCATAGAGCGAATGTTAGGCCATTGACCGTCGTTTGGGCAATAGAGGCGAGCCCAAACCCCGAGCGATGCGATGACGGGCTATGTAACAAATTATAGCGGGCGGACGGTCAACGGGCTCTTTACGATCCGCTTCCCAGCGCTGATGATGATTTAGATGCAAGGAATATCGGGCGGAAGCGCGATAAACCGCGGGGACCCGTCGCCATGGCAACCGAGGGTGTCGCGTCCCGACGCCCGCCCTTGCCACTAGTTCACGTACACTTATCGTTATAGTAATAAATTGGTCTGGAATTCGTGCAATAACATCCGAGCGAGACGCAATAAAAATGTTGATTTGGATATTCGGTTATGATAGTTACGGTATTTGTGGGCGATAAATGCAATGTAGTCACATACGATGTGCAAAACGTATGTTCAATGCATGCCAGCAAGTTTTGACGATTTTAAAAAGATAAATTTATTTTACACAACTGTAATATTTATCTTCTAACACACCTCCATCACTCTTAATTCCCATAACAAAGCAGGCGTGACATTACGTCGCATCGCATAGCATCACCAAGCAACAAAGCTTCTAAAAATCCGCCACATAAAATGTAAACACGGCACAAAGTCCCCGATTTATTACCCGGCGACTGATGATGATATATCGACGTCGGCTGCTGTGTTGATCGTCACTTACCCTACCCTTATCACGCAGCACGTAATTTCGGATTCATTGCCCTCGGCCCCGCCGCCGGTGTTGGCCGTGGCTTTTATTAATATTTCATATTTATGTCTAATGTTCCGTCAAATAATAATGGTCTTTCATTTTTTACAGGTACTAATTGGATATGAGACGATGAGCCATGGAATCACGAAGCGCGCCGCCGAGCCCCGACGAGCCCGGGGAGGCGGTGTACGACAGTCGTTGTGGACGGTACCCACACCCCCCTACTCTCCAGCGAACCTTCGCCAGCTGCCGCGAAACCACGCGGCCGCGCCCTCACCACCGACATGCCACGTCCGAGCCCGCGCGACCAGACGACCACGTGCAACAGTCGTTCGTCACAGCAGAGGTTCACGACTACCCTTCATCAGAATCCGGTATCGCAGCCGATTGTCCTCATGCTCATACTAGCAATGCTGATGACAGCCCTTCTTACGACCGCTCAGATTTTGAAGGAAACTCCAGCTACAGTCTGAGACACACTCCTGATTATCACCACACCCTAGATTGTAAACATAGGCCTATTGATTATAACCGAAGCCACACACCTGATTACAATCATGGTCATGGATCAGACTGCGACCGAGCGCACGCACGCTCGCAAACATCTCGTCGACCGCATAGGAAGCACAGACGGGAGGAAGACGATGGTGCGCAGTCGCTAGATGAACGCTGTGCTAGAGACCTGGATGAAATCCTCCCAGCGAGGCTAGCCGCTGTCAATTTATCGAGAGAGCCTCCTCCTCAGACATGGAATAGGAGCAACATCGCAGCAACTATGGAGCGATTTGAACCGGTCGATTACTCCTATGCTTACTACGACCACCACTTATCAATGCCCTCGTCATCAAGGAAGGTAAACCGTCAGCGAGGAAGGGGTGGCATACCGCGAGATCGATCATCTCGACATAATTACGTAACGAGGTACGGCACTGAAGAAAACATTTATGAAGAAATTACGGATGGATCCAGGACGTGTCCCAAACACCGATACGCTCCACGACAGTCACTAGTTTCTTTGGATAGAAGTGTTGTTGAGGAGGAAGTTCGTCGAGTAGAATCAAGGCACAAACGAATTCTGGGAGAGTTAAATCTTAGTGTAGAAGCAATGCTCATGCCGGAATGCGAATCTCCCGATTCGGAGCGCGCTGAAGACAGAGACAATATAGAGGAATTGTTGCGAGTTGGTCCGACGGACGAGTTACTTTCGCCGGCAAGTTGTAATCCACCAGACTTAGACAGCGGGTTTAGTGGCAGCAGTAGCGGGGCAAGTTATGTGGGTAGTTTGCGTCGTAAACCGACGGGGTCAGTGCCGCACTTGCCCGCTGTGGCGTACGGCACACGAGGGGCTGGTGTGCGGATCCTAGGGGCAGATGAGTGTGGTCTGCGATGTCCCAAGGATATACCTTCACCACGCAGCTCCAGCTGCGGAGACGCCAAAGCTAGTGGGTTTTGGAACAAAAAAGCCTGGAAGAAAATATCGGGTTTCTCTAGTTCCAACAGCATCAACAAAGCCGGATTAACTGGTAAGATTATTATCGTTTATTACAATCACTTTTTTTTCTTCTTCTTCTAGTTATGCATGTAAACGTTTAAGTAATGTAGCTGTTTTATCTTAGAATGTCTTAGTTCATAATGAGTTCATAACTTCTGTATTTAGCTCAAACTAAACTTAGAACATAAAGCACATACTCCAAACATTCGTCGTCGCCACTTAGGAAGTTCCACGATACACAGCGTAGAATAAACATAAATCCAGTACAGAAATGCATAAAGCATAAAGTTTCATTCTCCCATAAAACGTGAATGAATCCTAGCGGTATCAAGTCATGAAAACCCTGAGAGCATCATTTCTTTTTTATTTTGGCCCGCTTTCGTCCGCCCATAGGCGTTTTTCAGATGGACGCGCGCGCGTGGCTCTGTGTTTGTTGTTTTCATTTTGGTTTAGTTGTTTGTTTTGTTAACGGTGCGGCGTTTTGCATTGCAGGTCTGCTCGTTAGGTACACTTTCCGGCGTAAGTCCGGCTCGCAGGGCTCTCAGGGCAAGCGGCGTGCCGAGCCCGTCCAATGCGATGCGTGCCTCTCACAACGATGTTAGCCGCTCTATGGTAAGGCTCTCCGCCAACATACTTGTCACTTTGCTGGCAGAAAGTACACTGGCTTCCATCTCTAATTAGCTGGCAATTATAATAACATTCTTTAAACAACTTTCTACCAGTAACTTTTACCTATGATTACTAATATAATATTTATATCCTGGAATTGGCAAATGCGCGTCCATTTCAAAATTTATCTCTCGTAGAGAAATTCAAATTTTATTTTATTTTTTATTTTCATCTCACAACTATACACAGCACAATAGAACACTTAACAATGTAATTTTAAACCATTTTAAACAAACAAAACTACTTAAAATTATAAAGGCGGAACAGATCGAACCGGCCGGGTCAGAAACGATTAACGAAGTCGATACAAAGTTCCCTCATTAAGGTATCGCAGATATTACTTCTGCTAACTTCGGCTTAAGATAAGTATTGTTCCGCAAGAGCCGAGACAATAGCGTGCGCTACCACTTAATTAAACCTCGCCTCGTCGATACGATATAAACTATGAACAAGCGGAAAGTTTTCGTTTAATCCGCCAAGACAAACGTTCATTACAAAGAAGATCATAGATACAATTTAAAATCGTTCACATTGAAATGTCTTGGTTGCAGATGACGCGTGTAGGCCAAGCAGAGCTAAATCCAGAACAGCCACTATACCATACAGGTTAATAACTACTTATTACTTACTGTTCGTTAACCTAACTTAAACATACATAACAACTAGTTTACAACTTTTATAAATAAACGCAGACTTAATTGTGACGTGGAAAATGTTCGTGTAATTTCAATAGTTTTCCTTTGTTACAGCTACTCCAACGGAAAACTGGTGGTGCCGCTGGATTCCCTAGCACAGAGCTGAGGGGCCGGTCCCCCGCGGCATTCCCGCCTCCAACTCCTCAGAGGGACTCCTCAACACCGCAGGACAACGATGAATACCAAGCTAGTGACGTGATGCGACTGGGGAACTTTTCGTAAATCTATCGTGTTACATGCGAAGAAACATTCCATTTGAGCCCAACAATGGGCACCATTAAGTTGTCTACACCTCAGCGAGTCTCAAAGACAAACTGTTCGTAGGTGTATCCAGTGTAAATATAGTGAACAGACGTTGAATTATTACTGTAGGACAAATGAGGAGAGTATACGTTGAAGTGATAGAAACGCCTAAATTAATTATTTGTATTGTTATAACGATCGTTTCATAGAAACGTAATGACTACGTTGTTGTTACTTATCAATTTTTAGTAGTTAATAGGTACATGAAAAGGCTGACAAAGTTGAATCCGATTTTGTACATGATATGAAGCTGCCATGTTAGCTAATTCTGGTTTTGTCTACCAATTTGGCGTTTATCTGCAACTTTTCTATATCAGAAATATTAGATAAATGTAATTCGATATAAGAAAATTTATTATTCTAAAAGCTACAGATTTTTGCCCAAAACATGGTGCTTTACATAACATTATTGTAACATCTGTCACTACTTTCTTTACCGATCTTGTAAATAAATAATTTCATGACCCGAACTACAAGAATTGTAAGGTCTAATCTATTTATTTCCAACATGTGTAAAATTTTGTTTCGTCAAGTTTTAAAACGTTTATCTCATTCGGTAAAAATATTGTTAATAATTGTTAGTAAATAGTTGTATATATTTTGTAAATACATGCGAAAAACATGGTGCACTATTTGGTTTATAATTTATGTAAATATATATAAATGTACGTAAACAGTCACAATCGTAACGCTTTAATTATATTTTACATGCATTTCGTAAAAAGTTGAGTGTCCTCGTAATAAGAGTTTGAAATAAAAATGTCAGCGAATATTGTATTTTGTTTTTGTGGGATTGTATAATGGTAAGTGAGTATCTCATTCGTGGATGTCTAAGCTGTGTTGAATTGGAACACATGCCTTTATAGTAGTATTTTGGTATTAAGTCGCTGATCCATTACATTTGCGTACTCGGCGCGAGGCGTCGTTTGTATTCGAGGCATTCGCTTAGCTCGAGCAAGTCTCGAACGGAGCACCGGCTTTACGTGTACAGATTTGACATATGGGAATTACTATGCGTGCTGATTTACAAACATAAATAAAACTGAGCGGCTTTCACTCTACGCCACATGTTGTCAGTAATTCTTCATGATTTTGTATTATGGCTCCCGAATTACAGATGTTATATGTTGAAAAAAAAAAATATCCTTCCTGTAATTTGCTGATTGCCAGTTAATTTTCAGATTCAAAGCACATGCTCGTTAAAACTAATGATTTAGTAATCACTAACATGTCCTTATAAACTAAAAGGTACTTTAAGATATTTTTGTCTGTACATATACCTAGCCAAAAAGACTGGCGTATAGTGAAAGCTTTTATCGTGATTAAGATTATAATTTATCATCAATGTCACAAGAGCAATGTACATAAGTAGTAATAATGTAAATTTTCATTTTATCAGTCAGTGAAGGAGTCTTACTTGTAACTATTATTATTCTAAGCTCGACTGATACGACGTAAAATAATCTCAATGTTACATGAAATAATATTTCTTTAATTGTCTGTAATTTAGTGATCGTGTTCAAGTCAAAAGAGATTTTTATTAAATAAATTACAAAAAGTACTTGCTTTTTATTTCATAAACAGGAACCTCGAGATTGTCAGAGAGAAAAGAGACGTGCGATACACGTATACATTAGCAAAATATACATAACATGAATAATACAAAGAGTGCACAAACGCGACCTAATTTACCTATGCGCTCAGTACCCAGCTGTGAGTCTGCCTTATTTTTATTATATATTATGGGAATACTCATTCACGAGTCCAAAGCTTTCATCTCGCGTACCGGAGAACAAGCCCTTAATTCACCACAATACGCCTTCAATGAGTATAAAATTTCGCCTCGCACAGTGGGGAGCCTTCATTTCTTTTGTGCCTCTCGACGGGTTAATTGTTTAATTGCCAATAAAAATAAAAAAACAGAGCACACCTACTCTTTGTTCGAGTACATGCAATATACAGCTGCTTGTAAAATTATTGTTTATTAAATCGCGAACGATGAAAGGTAGAGAGTATGGGTAGACTACCATATGAATTTGAATACGGATCAATTTTCGAGGCAAGGCAAATAAATAAATCAATCAAGCAGTAGATGAGATGCTCCTTGAACTAGAAATAGTTTTGTTGAATGTTTCAATTTAAATTACAGAGTCAAGTTACAAACGTTAAGAAGTTGAGCGTCTCTATGGCATTAAAAAACCATTGACTACAGAAAACGCTAGTACAAAATTCTAAAATTCCTCGTTGAAAAAGTTTCAAGCGCAAGAAGACTCCTGTGTCCTTGCTTAATTAAGTTGCCAGCAATACAAAAGGCAATACGTTTACTTGAAGTTATTGCTGGACCACAGTGAATAATGACTAAACCACCGAGACCACTTACCTTAGACTTAAGACCACTTTAACCAATGTAATAGAAAATTACTCCACTTACAAAATATCGGACAGGTCGAATGGAAGTCTGAGGGCTCATCGATTACTTCTTAACTAAACTCGAACATGGTTGTTACTCATCTCATTTGACTTTTAAACACAACAGCGGAGGATGAATCAAAAATATTCAATTTTATCAGGTGAATTATACCGAAAGATATAAAAATAGCATAAAATACCTTGCTTCATTTGGATTTATTTGACGTGTGTATCAAAAACTCACAAAGGGAATTCCTACAATCGAGCCCGTCCTTTATTAATACGTCGTTAGTCCCATCCGAGCGGTTTCTGTGTCGTCCAATTAATATCAATATAGCGTGCAGGGATTTGAGCATACCATACAGATGGCGGGCATTACATGTCTCGAATTGTTTGTTTGAACGAATGTTCGGCTCGATAAATTAGAGTCAGACACACAGTGAACCTCATGTCGTATGAATTCTCGCGTCGCGTCGGATGGATCGCGGATCGGATGAATGCCGTATGCATTGATATTGTCAGTGCCCTGATGGATGTACGGAAATCTGTTTGCGCAAGCGTATCGTTTGTCAGCACTAATAATTGTCTGTCACGGATACGAGCTGCACACTTATCTTGTTTGTTTAATTGAAATACCATTGTGGCGGCTTTTATTATGGATTTGTTGGATGTGTTTATAGTTTCTGGAAATAGGTTTGCGTAGTTACTACTGATATAACTGTGTCCGCCTTTACAGTGAGATTAATTTCGAGTAACCTAGCCATATTGCTTTTAGTTCAGACTAACAGTTTCATCAGTCTGACATCTCTTCATCTCTCAGTTTCTATAGAGTTTTATGTTACACTTTATGTCCTTATCTAGTACATAACTTAACTCGTGAAATAAACGTCCTTGTAATACGAGAATATACCAAAAATACCTACACAAAATTAACGTCCACCAATTTAACAAAGCCAGCGAGAGGTCTAATTACCACTCAGTACATCAAAAAATAATTTTCAGTTAATTATGGCTCCGAATTAACGGGCAGCATAAACAAGTCCTCATTACCCACTAATCTCCTAAACAAGAAGGAACAACAGTGTTAAATAACCTTAAATATAATGGAGCATTACCATTAAACTGCTCCGCTTCGGCCCAAAAACCGCAACACGAAATTAATATAACAGAGTAAAGATAACTATGTATAATGAACGGGCTTGTAACAATAAACGCCTCGGGCGTTGTTTTTGTTCGGGAATCCTCGGAGATAGGCACTATCTGCGTGGGGTAAGTTGGCCTTAAGTAAACATTATCTGTCTTGCGATAGTCCGACCTCTCTCAACCTCTCCGACCTCTCCCGACCTCACCCTCGCGCCTGGCCAAATTAGTTTTTAACACTAACATCAAAGTAGGCAATAACAGTGTTCACAAATTGATGCGAGTTCCCAATTTGTTCTCTGGTTGTCAGTTCGGGATGTGTGTCTAATTTGTTAGCTCTATTTGGTCTTATTAGGAGAGAAAATAGAGGATTAATTAAATTCTAGGTTGTCTTTTCACCTATCACTAACATTCACAGCATAAATGTATTATATTACAAGCTGTTACCCGCGGCTTCACCCGCGTGGATGTCAATACTTCCCTATTCGAATCGGATTTTGTTCACGATTTCATGGGATATAATTTTTTTCGCGGAATCCAAATTCTTTTTCTAAAATAAAAGTAGCTTAAGTTACTCCTTATAACATCAGCTATCTCGGACAGACAAAAATACTATTTTTTTTATTATTAGTACCGTATATACTTTCATATGCATTTAGTAAAAAGCCGTTACTTTGATATTATAAATAGACACTTCAATTTTATTTTATTGTATAGATGTATAGGTGACTAGCACTCTTCGAATTCAGACAAAACCTGAGTAAGACAAAGTTGCATAATGTGCCTCAAGAGACGGTTTGCAACAACTGAAAAGTTTTAATTATATTATTACTCTTTGCATCAGGCGGCCACCACCTGCGCGGGATATACTTAGACGCTTCTGAGAATCCCGCTGAGACGGGAAACTAGCCAAGTCTAGAAAATATCTTAGAAAGGAAACCTTAGTGAATCTTGTTACTTGATAACTCATAAGTACAGCATTGTGGATGAAACTGAGACAAAGTTAACAATGATGAACAAAATAAATTTATTCTCGTAACAGGTGGCCGTTAAAAAACTCTAATTAGTTAACTTCTTTCGCTGAATTTGAGGTCGATTATTTTGTCTTTTGGAAATTTCACTTTTCTATGAGAAGTTGTGCTTTTATTACACATTGACGAACTATTCACAATAATCTTTGCGCGTGCACTCCGCGTGCATTCTGTTGTTCTCCGAGTGAATTCACAAAGAATGCATTATTTGTTACAAAATTTAATTATCATATAAGAATAGGTTCATAATAAGTTGGGATAAGCTTAGAATATGTACACAATCGCAATAGGTTAGTTACTCTGTGATGAATGATAGATGTAAATTGGAAAATAAATAAAAAATAAGACACACACGGTACTAGAAGTTTTAACGTACAAAATTATTACATAACATACATTTTTGTTTTGACAATCACGGATTTAGGAAGGTAACAGGAAAATCTTATTTGGGACTCCAGTCTCACCATAGCAGTACAGGTAAAAGTATCACCATAAACCTAAAGGATTAAGTAGACATGCAAGATACAACTAAGTACTTTAGTTTACGGGATTCAGAACTCACCTACCTGCACTGAATGATCTTGAAGCATATTGCTAATCCATTACTTCATATGTTCGAATAAATTTGTCTGCTCAAACTCAAACTCAAAGAATTTATTTCAAATAAACCAATTACAGGCATTTTTGAATTGTCGAAAAGTCGGTCAATTAGTCAAAAAGTTGAAACTAGTTGCGCATTCCAAAGCGTTGATCTCTATGGAGAAGAACGGGCAAACAAACTCCACGGATACTCTTTTAAATCAAAATATTGTTACAAAACATTGGTCACAACATTCATGTTGAAATTAAGCTCAACAACGTAAATAACGCAATGTATGTTATATAATGTTGTTGAACTGTCAAAATGAAACCGATTACTACTGAAAGCGTGTTACGCAATTAGTGTGTTGATCCTACCTAATTCCAGGGCTATAATCCCACCGCACAAGAAGACTTTCATAACTCATAGACCTGAAAGTAATTTAGTAAGTACTATCAAGCACTTACCCCAAAATACTGAAAGCAAATTCAAATAAGATGTCAGCAAATCAACACTAGATACGTACGTGAGGTTCCCCACAAACATCTCCCACATTTTTGCTGACAGGAGCATAAAGTAGTTCTAGCAGATACACTTGTGCTGGTATGAATTACTGCCGCTACGTGGATGCAGGGATGCAGACATAGTAGAGGGGATCTAACTAGCACGGTTCGGTACTTCCCTAGTGGTTTTGGATTAGGTAGATTATGTTAGATGCAGAGCATGCTATGTTATAAGTGATTTTAATTATCAGAGGTTGACTGACCTCATTTGAAATTTAAGGCTCGACGAGATTTGAAAGGCGCATGACATGACTGAAAAGACCTGTCCAGTCTAGTGCACTGCTAAAGACTAATGGCGATGATAATAATTAATCTGTTGAACACTCCATCACCGAATTTTGCTTCTTCGACAGTTCTCATTTAGTGTCTACAATGTGTTATATTATTTTTAGTATCCAAAGTCCGTATGTTAGTCTCTTTCGTAAGCCACTCGCAGGTATTTTTGAGCCAGCTTGCTTTCGCGCCATCAGCTACATTAGACCACATTCCAAAGACGCAATTTCGAAGCGCTATCATGAATACAAACCTTGTTGAAAATGATGTAAAACTTAAAGTTTAAAGAAGGCACAGGGCAAGTCATAAACAACCTCTTAATTTTGTAGTCACGTAATGTACGTTAGTGAAAATTGTTCCGCGACAACAGTTTGAACGCATTTTATTTCGTGTTAAAAAGGAATCTAATTGGACTTCTAACTGTTTATTTACTGTTCAACATACAGTCAACAAGGGATAATCAAATTTTATCCAGCAAAAAACAACAGTATTCTTTATTAATTTCAGTTGTAAAAAATTCTGAGAAATTGTACCAATATGTTTATAAAAAATTGCATGAATGCGGCAGTGTAATACATGAAAGACATGTTTTTACGAATTACCAGAATGGGCAGGGCAATAAGCCATCTCTATCATAAAAGTTTATTCAAATGTGCGGGCTGCAAAAATTAATTGACTAAGTTTTAAAATACATGTTGTATGATATTTAGTTTTTGAACAGTTCTGTTTTCGACTATTCATCGTTTACCATCCCAATTATCAGCCGTTGGTACAAAATAACCAAATTTAGACTTAATGATTGAATACAGAAAATGGGCGGGAGCGAAGTTAAGTTGAAAAGCGTTCACATTATGAAATTTTAATTGCACCACAAAGAGTTACAGGCTTCCGTATGTAGCTCTCACAGTTTGAATTTCGGCAGTGAATTAAATAGTCCGAATTGCTTCCCCTTGCTTACATCAATATTTATTTCAATCTACGGAAGAACAGCAATTACGATATTGCTGAAAAACGTAAACTTATAGGTACAACAGAGAGATTTTCAGTGAGTACAGACAAATTCTGTCTTTCCTCTGTAAATAAATTGCCAGTTACCTGTTATTAATACCCAAAATATATATGTAGTACCTTCGAATTTTCACACCCTCTGCAAAAAATATGACAAATGATAATTGATTTTATTTCTGTAAGTAGGTTTGTACAAACACATTACACGTCAATAAATATGGTAAAAAATCTTCATAAAAGCGTTCAACAGAATAATTACCTGCATAATGAAAATCTCATTGGCTCGCTTTATGCATCCGCCAGATAGAATAATGCAAAGCAAATTAACATCGATAAAGATCCGAGATTTAATACTGGAATAGCAACAATAACTTGCGCTATCACCTCGCATAACTTTATGGTCGGTTCCTTCGCTAGCTAACGCAAATTGCAACCACAGAATAAGTGTGTGTGTATGTGTGCACCTGTGGGGTGTGTGGGTGTGTCAGTGTGTCACACAAAATCGTCGTTTGTTAGAATGTACTTATGTCTGTTTGAGCGTGTGTGTGTGTTTGTGTGCGATTTAAGATCTCATCTGTATCACCTGCTACGATTACTAAGCCGCAGGACATACCTATTTGTAACTTAGCAGGCATCCTGTCACATTACATTGATTTATTTTGTAACGTCTTGTCGCCATTTGGAATAGTAATGGTAGACTTTGAATTGTTGCCGCTTATAATGAACTTAGTTTTCGAACTAGGATATTATTTCTATAATTTACGATGTTATTAATTTTGTGGAAAATTCTATCTAAATTACAATGCAAATATTTTGGATTAATTAAATAGTAACAAAGAAAAGAACATATTATGGTAACACGCAATTTGCATAACACCAGGAAAATTTATTTTGACAAGATTAAATATTATTCGTTCACATTGTAATTTAAATTCCAATCATAATATTATACTCACCAAAACACACATTTTAACCTTTTACATAAAATAATTCTCTTAAAATGTTAACATAATACAAAAGTAGGAAACTAGGTCATTTGACTTGTTGATATTATGATCAAAGTCGTGTACCCCGTAAACCCTTTGGATAATAAAAGCTCCAAGTTAAGACCTCCGAATAATTCCAAGTCACAAACTGAAGATTAAGTAGACTCGCTGTCATTACGGAAATGTTGATAGAAATAAACTTAAATTACTCTTTCAACATTTTAGCTAGTATACCAGTTGTACTGGAAACATTGTTGTCAAATGGATGTGTATAAATTTGCGTTCACCGAAAACCGCGAACCGCGAACCGTTATGCGTGTAATTTTTTTTTTCACTAAATCAATAAAATACAGTATTATACACCCAAGAAAAGTATTAAATGTTAAATTCAACTATTGCTTGTTGCTCAAAAAAATTATGAAACTCCAACAATAGTCTAGTATAGGTAGTCCAAACATCCGTTTCTGTCGCGGTCATGATGTGACGTCATCTGGCACGTTACTGCTTTGTTTACATCTGTTTTAGGTTCTTTTAGCCCCAAATCATATAATTTTTTTTTTGCTTTATTCAAACAGAAATCGCACTTACTTAGTGAGATTTCAAGCACTTTTCAAATAATAGATTTTTATTCACATAGTTTTTTACGTCACTTACGGTTCATTGTCGAAGGCGACGCGTTTTAAGTTTGCGTTCCATTCCACCATAAAAACGGAACATAAAATAATTAATTGTAAAATAAGTAATGCATTAAAAAATGTAAAAGAAATAGGAATATGTTTCTTGACTCCTATTCAATGTATATTTAAATAATGAATAAGTTTTGAATTACATGCTTATTCCCTATTGGCGATCGTAGATAATTTTGAGCAGCAGTCTAAATGGCGTAGCAGCACTTGGGGTTTCAACGTAAAAGGTCGTAGGCTCGATTCCGATTCGGAAACAAAATTGGAGTGTCCTACAGACTATCGTCACTGCATTGAGAGTTTGTGCAAGTGCGTGTAAAACACCCACGTTTCATTAAACTCCTTACACCCTCGTTGAAAAAAGAACGACATGGCATAAAATTTATCTAGGTTATAAAAATTCTATAGGTACGTGGATGTATAGTTTTTTGGTCGCTAGGCATATTGCTGGCTGGTTGCCAGATCAAATACCAGTTCTGAGGCAGCGAGGGAGGCCTGCCTGGGGACGGGAACGACACTTAAATTTTAGATTTTTCCTACGTATTCGTGACGTGTTCCATAAAAGCATGAAGCAACCACATGTGGGTGGTCTTCATGTTTTTAAAGAAATCTTCATTTATTAATAGCTAGATTATAACGGCAATCATTTTCTCGAAACATACTAAAACTGCCACTTTCATCAGTTAATTAAATATAATGGCGTGTAAGCACTATCATCGGTACCTACAAGTACGTATCGAGCTACTGCCACCTGTCAAAAATGCAACACAGCTACTTCTAACCATTCGGATGCAATTGTAACGTTCCCAAGTCGCAGTACACGGTTAGTGAGCTCGTTCTAACATGGTATGCAAATATGAACGTATAAATAAGGCTGTGATTATACAACAGCGGGTCGGGTGGAGTTTAAAGTATTTCTACTTTCGGATAGTAGAAAGCGTGTTAAGAAATTGAGTAGCGGAGTTGACTGTTCTGTTCTCGCTGTACTGTAGTCTCTTCGCTCGTAATTATTTAACAGCTTTTTTTTTCTAATAGGTACTGATTTTTAAGTATTAAAATTAAAATGTCGCTCGCATTAATTCAGTGACGAAGAACTGCAAAGATTACTGTAATCTGCTCAGCTGATGCTACGCGTTGTAGCAACGGTCTACGGTAAACTTGCCATCACCAACTCTGTACAACTCAAAACGCCTCGCTACCCACTCTATAGTCTTGTAACACAGCCTAACTACGACATACTCCGACGAAACGTTCGATAATTGACTCAATAGGCTTGCGTGTCATTAGCGCAGTAAAGAATGACAAAAGAAAATGTCACTTATATCGTGTATGACGGGAAAGTCAAATAGAACGTGTTGGTTAGTCGGTCCTCAAGGGAGAATGGCGGTAGACAGAATGGTTAGCGATGGTTCTGCGTATTTATTGCCCGTGGGTCGTCAGTTTTGCTTGTGTTGACTGTTGGACTCTTAGAACGAAGTTCCTCGTCGCACAGTATAAGTACTCTGCAAACTTTGTGAATGAGAGCTAGTCCGAAATAAAGGCGGGTTTACATTAGGTCGGTTAGGCCGTCTTCTCCTGCAACCCTATTTGGTCAACGACTCATGTAAATAGGTATACGGTTGGCCGTATTTGATCACAGCCCGTATTAAAACCGGTAAAACAGTAAGTGGTCGCAGAGTTCGGTGAACCAACCTAATGTAAACATCCAATTCGGTTAACCGATCTGGTTCAACCGAAAGCGGTCGCCGTATACGGTGGCCGACCTAATGTAAACGCGCCATAAGTGTAACATTTTGACCGTCACGATACATTTGTTTGTTTTTCGGTCTAGCTCTCATTCCCCAAGTATGCAAAAGCCAAAGGAACTTCGTTCCAACCGGGTGTCCCACGACATCTCCTGACTATTTTTTAGGGTTACGTACTTCTCAAAAGGAAAAAACTGAACCCTTATAGGATCAGTCGTATGTCTGTCTATCTGTCTGTCCGTCCATCACAGACAATTTGCTCCGAATCTAATGGATCGATTAAGTTGAAATTTGATACACATATCAATTTCTGTGACCCCAAAAACGGACGTGTAACGTAAATAAATGAATTTTGAATACGGGGGTCACTTTTGGGGGCAAATAAGAAAATATAAAAAAAAAGTTTTGCAAACTATGCCCTGTGACATATCAATTAAAAGTGTGAGGGTCTGAATTAGATTCTATTTTTTTTAAGAAATTGTTTTAAGTTATTTAAGAAAACACATAAAATTTGTCATACTCATTTCCAAAACGGAGCCAAGCCTAAATTTAAAAAAAGGAAATTTAAAAAATCAAATAGCCCGATTGCGTAAAAAATTTAATTTTAAAAAGATGGAAACAAGATGACCTATTTTGTCCTGTTTTTTTCAAACTATCTCATGCAGTCGGAAGCATCTTCTTAAATTTAAGAATAAAGACCTATTGCCTCCGACTGCATGAAATTGTTTGGAGACAAAATAGTTCATCTTGTTTTTATCTTTTTTAAAGTTCATTTTTTACGCAATCGGGTTTTTTGATTAACTTTTTTTATTTTACACTTTTTCGTTATGATTATTTTTCTCTCACTGTATTAAATAATGCTTTAGGCAAGGGTCGCCAAAATATCTTTCAAAGCAGTAATAATATATGTTTAAATAACATATAATTAATAGCATATAATTTATATATATTTTTGTAATCACCTTGAACACCCTCCATTTTGATAGCCCACTCGATAGGTATGAGAGAATTTATTTTAAAACATACATTTTGGCGCCAAATATCCGCCATTTTGATTTTTTATAATTTTAATACAATAGCCAGTGACACTCGCGCAATAAATACGAATCTAACGACATATCATTCATCAAAATCGGTTCAGTCGTTTAGTAATTAAGATTGAACATACGGACGGACAAACATGCATACAGGTCAAACACATAACCCTCCTTTTTTTGGCTTCGCCACGGTCGGGTAAAAATACAGAAAATAGTATACTTATAGATTACAGGAAAACCTAAAAAACCTAGATAAATTCATCCCAACTACGGAACCATACATTGTGCGTGGTCCGACAGGCAGTTGCCTGGTTTTTTTTTTCAATGCACTAATGCATTATTTTGAAACTGGTTGCTTTATCAAAACTTTAAAATACTTAAATTAATCATGTTTTATCTATAGGTACAAATACTTAAATAAAATTGAAATGTCTGTTTGTAATGTCAAACATGTATACGGTACGTAAAACATAACAATTTAGAAAAATTTTGTCCGTCTGTTTGTTTGTTCAACAGCTAATCTCCAGAACGGCTGAACCAATTTTGACGGAACTTTTTAGCTAATGTTAAACATTAGCTAAAGGAGGAGTAACTTAGGCTACTTTTGTTCTAGAAAAAGAATTAGGGTTACGAAAACGAAAAAAAATTAAACCCATGAAATGTGAACAAAATCCGAATCAAACAGGGAAGTTGTTTTCCAACATCTACTCACCTACAGGAGATATCGTCCAAATAAAAATTGACATTCAAAATAAACCAACCTTCACTAACATGTAGGCTGGACTTAATTAAGATAGAAGAAACGCACTCTAGAACGAAGCCTACAAAAGATCAATAGCTACCTACATCTTTTTAATTATAAAGTTCATGGTTACTTATTTAGCTTCCCGTGCATTTTGTCCTGGATCACATTATGTACTAAGAAGAATACAGGCAGCTTCATTAATCTTTTCGATACCGTGGCTAAGTTAGTATAGAAAAGCTTAGTGTCTAGATTTTCCGAAGGCTATATTTTATTAAAACAAGCAAATTTAAACTCTATAATTGGCACCATAGGTTCTGTTTTTAGTCTGAAGGCATATAAATGTAGGTATGGCTGATCCTCAAGGAAGACTTCATTAATTACACAGCACCAAAAGGTAACAAATATTTTAATTTGCTGGAGAAAACAAAAGAAAGTATTAATTATTTAAAACATAATACTGTCCCAACAGCTATATGAGCTAGGTTATCTAAAGATAGTAGAGGAAAATCAATATTCAAGGTAACAAAATATCCATAATTCTCTATAATAGTCTACAATTCTACATGAAAAAGTGAGATCAATCAAGTAATTCTTCACTACAAATAGCAGTACTTTTAAAAAAACTACGTGTAGTAAACGATTGACATTGTTTTTTCAGGACAGAGTAAACCAACAATATTAGACAAAGAATCAGTGAAATATGACATTGAATAGGACAATCCTAAGACAAAGATACAAAAGTTTATTTCAATACTGATTGTACTCTACGTTTATTTGAAATTCGACATATGTATACCAGCATTAATGTTTAAATATACAAGCTACATAAATATAATACTGAGAAAGCTCTCCGTTAAAATAAGGCCAGATGGAGTACTCCATTAAGATAATACAATCGTTTTGTTTTTATAATATCTGCTAAGTGGATGGGTCGGGCTACGATCATTTTATTTATTATTCAGTATTTGTTTTACTCATTATTGCAACGCTTGGATGGAATTAGAGCAGTTGCTAAAGATATTAGGCCAAAAGGTCATATTATGACACAATAGAGCCTTACTTCTCTCCATTGATTTTGGGAAACTGATGATGTTCTCGTTTTAACAATACGAGTCTTTTCGAGAAACATTATTTTTTCCCAGCGCACGATTTTCTTTCGATTAACTTCCGTAAACATCCAAACTAAATCGGCAAACATTAAAAAAAAACAAGCTAGATTTAAAAATACGAGTGTTCCGTAAAAGCTGCGACCCAGTTTAGGTTTTAACAATATGTTACAGCGATACCTACAACGTTCGGTCCCAACAGCAATTTAGAACTCATTATTTATTTAAAACGCGCGATCCACACATGAGCGAGTTGTGATTAATGTTTCTGCTAAAGACCATTTCCACACTAGTGGAGAATTGGGTTCTTAAAACGCCAAGTGGACGGCCAAGTGCCGGAATTTGGGTCAAACGACGGCCTGTATCGCAGACTCTTCTCCAACCAAATGTCGCACCTCATTTTCCGTCACTTAGCACCGCACCGGCTTATATTAACAGAAAACTTATGTTCCCCCTACGTCACACTTAAAGTCAACTTTGTGTTGTAAGTGGGAAGGCTACATTTCCAACACATCGGTAAGGTATTGTGGGGCAGGAAAAATTAAGGCACTTTCTTTGAACGCCCAGTTCTGATGAGTAGCGCCAAAGAACTGTGTTTTTAAGAGTCTTTAATACCTATGTATGAAAAAAAGCTACAAAGGTTTTAATATTCAGACGGTGTAACGTACTTCGGGTGAAGTGTCATTGGGTTTCCGAAGTTGCAAGTGAAGGGCCGGCCGTAAGGACATTTCTGCTCAAGATACTTTTTATCCAATTGTTATGAGGCGCCGACAGAAGTAACGAAATATGGGTTTCGTGGAAATTTTGCTTGTTTACGTTATGTTTTTATTGCCTTTCGTGTTAAATTGGAGAGGTGAAAAACTCAGAATAATACCTAGCAAGAATTACTTTCAAGGAAGTTAAAATAAAATATTTTTAAAGGTCCTGTGCCACATAATACTGACTGGAACAAACAAAAAAGTTAAGACATAAGTAAGTAAACACAAAAACATTCAAGTCTTACCAAACTTATACGCCATTAATGTTCAGTTAAACCAAACTAAACCTGCAATAACACTTTCAAATAAGTACAAAATAAAATCAAAGTGGTTAGGTGTCAGGAAGTGCGACCTTAGTATCCATGTTGGTTTAGTTGGCCGCTCAGAGCTAAGAAAACATGGCTAATGGAGACGCACGGCGGTGCCTGCAAATAAGTAACGTAAGGAGGGTATTATTGAATCTTACGTTTAAATCTGAGAGGATTGCCTTTTTGGTGACTAAAAATGAGTATTTTTACCTATGTTTGACCCGCGCTTAAGGGTGAGTTTCGAAAAATGCATTTGAAATGATACACCTTTTCAGTAGGTACCTACGATTATTTCTGATTTATATTCTTACACACATACAAACTTCGAATATAGCTATATTTAAATAACTATTTAATTAGGTACTCAATAGATCAGTATACACTTTAGACTTCTTAAAGATAACCTTTAGGTTCCGAGGCTCGAAGAGAACTGTCCTAGAAAACTAGGTGACGCTCCAAACATCATGTTTCCATTCCCTTTCGTTAAAAAACCAGTACTTTCACGGTAGCTGTCAAATGAGATACTTTTAAACTTCATGACTACACTGATACAAAAATCATTTGAGGCCAATCACATACTTTTAATTTTATATTTAGTGTTTAAAATCACTACAAATCTTATTAATATTTGGAAATCATGACACTTTCTGCTTTCTTAGTGCATCGCCACACCCTCGTAGTACATACATGTTTCATGATCATTTAGAGAGACCATGCCTTTTATATGAGACCAGCGACATCCCCATGCTTTGACAAAACATTGAAATTTATTTATTATATGTAAGTTTAATATTATTGTTGGTATTATACACATAAACCTTCCGGAATAAATACTCTAACTAAATGATGGTAAAAATCGCATCAAAATTCGTTGCGTACTTTTGAAGAACAACGCGGTCACACAGACAGACACGAAAGACGATGTGTTCGGAGCTGTTCTACATCTGGCCTTATTTTAACGGAGAGCTTTCTCAGTATTATTGTAGCCTGTATACTTAAACATTGATGCTAGTATACATATGTTGAATTTCAAAACAATTTAGGGTACCATCAGTATTGAATAAGCGTTTTGTATTTTTGTCTTAGGATTGTCATATTCAATGTCTTATTTCACTAGTTCTTTGTCTAATATTGTTGGTTTAGTCTGTGGAGACTAGGAAGTACACGTCGTGATTACAAAAATTATATACAAATTATATGTCATATATTTAAGCATACATGCTGCTTTTTTTTTGCTAGGGAGCTGCCACGACAGTGTTGTACTCATCATTATGAACAATTCTTACTTTGGGACCAAATCTGAAATCGCGAAAAACAAATCAGCTGTTTCCTACATTTATGTTCGCATAACTCGTAAAAATGTAGAGAACAGCTGATTTTTTTTCGCAATCAGGTTTGGTCCTATAGTAAAAGTTGTTCGTAATGATGAGTACAACACTATAGTGGCAGCTCTCTATCTAATAAAAAAAGCAGCATGTATATTTTACTGCTTTGAAATATATTTTAGCGACCCTTACCTAAAGCGTTACATACAACAGTGAGAGAAAAATAATCCTAACTAAAACGAGTTAATTTAAAAATTCAAAATACCCGATACCGTCATAAAAATTAACATAAAAAATACGGAAACAAGATGACCTATTTTGTCTCCAAGCAATCTAATGCAGTCGGAGGTAATAAATCTTTATTGTTAAATTTAAGAAAATGCCTCCGACTGCTTGAGATTGGAGACAAAACATCTTCATCATCATAGGTCATCTTGTTTCCAACTTTTTTAAAGTTCATTTTTTACGCAGTTGGGTTTTTGATTTTTTTAAATTTACTTGTTTTAATTTACCTATATCAAACCTAATCTTGGCTTTTTGATTAGTCGCCACAGTGGACAAGACTACAGCAGGTTTTAGTTTAAAAAAATTGATACCAAAAATCCCTTGCAAACAACATTTACGAGCGGTAGCCAAAGGCGAGTGGTTTTAAAAATAGACCCCCAGTACATTACACTCGGCTTACCCAACTTTATTAATTGATTCCTAACATGTTAGCAGCTATAAAACTATTTACAGCACTAAATGGGAGTTAAAAAAATCTGAACAAGAACGATATTATTTAATTTAGTCTATCTAGAAAATTAATAAACGACGTAATATTTCATGAACTTTTTAAAGGTCTCTTCGTTATTATAAAAATGTTATTTACTATCTTGAGAAAAAAATAATTTTCTAAGCATTCATTTGGTTAATGTTAAGATAGATTGTTCATATTTTAATATCATAAGTAATGGAAACGTTATAGGAACCTAAGAATATTTAAAATATATAATTTTAGGTTTTCTAAGATATATTTGAACATTTTTCTAGTTTTTGGTTTAACCTTGATTTTCTAGGTAATTTTGCTTGCAAATTAATGTTCATTATGCTACTCGTAAAAGCGTATAAAAGCCAATAAGCAGGGTGTTTCACCCCTCAACATCAAACACAAACAACACAACCGAATTTTCTCGGCACAAGGCGCTCGTGCAGAAATAATTCAATCAACCAATAAAAAGGTGCAAAGCATAAAATGCACTTCCCAAAATTGTTTTAGTTCAATCGAGCGGTACACGACAAACCTTTCTCCCCCAGTGTCAGTCAAAAATAAATTCGCCATCGACAGGCATCGCTACTTCCGGTAGGTACTGGCGAGTGGCTTCCGGCATCGATCGCCGACGGATACAGCTATTGACCCCCCATAATAGTGCCGACGGCTGTTACACCTACACCAATATTACTCTTCTCTTTGCCAAGCACATACCCTTAATCAAAACACTCTATCGCGATAACAATAAGAGCGATAATCCCCCGGCAATATCCTCCCCTATGTGACAACTTGGGCGTCGTGAAAACTTTTATAATACCCCTGTTATGTACTAGTAGGCACACCATAGGTATCATTTTCGTATGCAACAATCGTGTGAGCAAGTTTGTTGCGGCCGTGTTATGAGATTGTGCGATCACGTGTTCCAAACATCTCTGTAGGGTAGACTGTGGCAGGAATCCTCGGCAGCAAATGTGCAACATCTGTGAGCCGGCTCCGGTCTCCGGCGCCGGTAATACCGGCCCTAGCCGGCAAAGAAACGACTGCGTGTAACAGCCATTCGAGCTTGAAACTTTGGAGCCCTAGGGGTCCCAAACATTCGTATTTCTCAGGAAAGGCATTGTTATTTAGAACAACAAGCCAGATACGTCTTAAAATGGAATATTGGACTACCAAATTCAGAGAAACTGTCTTTGTTGAGCAGAATTTACATTGTAACCAACCAGACTTTAATTTAACAAGAGCTGCTATAAATTGTATTATTTCAAAAGAATAAAAGAAACTCCACTGGTTTGGAATATTTATAAAGTGACCTCTGCGATTGACAGACTAATCGTGTACCTGTCAGCATGCATAATATCTTAGGTATAGTATGAGCGAATGTTTCAATATCCCCTTTGGCCTAGCTATCCATCTTTGAAGCGAAAGTATTCCGAGTTAGTGCTACGCAACAACGTTTAAAGTGCGATTTTTGTATTGAAAATTAAGTAATAGAAGGATTTCCCATTGGCTACCCAATTTTGTGGAAAATGCCACGGCCTTCGAAAAGTAGGTCCCAGAGTTTCGTTCACTTCCCAAGAAGTAAAGAAATATGCGAGATGGAATCTCTTCGCGCGTGTCGTCGGGTCGTGTGTCAGTTCCCAGCAAGACGTAAAATTAACAAGCCTTGCACCCGACCCCGTTTGTATCAGCTACCGTCTAAATTATAGTGCCATGTCTTTGACTTCACGGTTTGCTTGTCTTAAGAACTTTTGTCTTACTTTTACGTAAGCAGCACCTCTGTTAGTAGCTACGTAAATACATTTTGTGCTACGTAGGTACATATCTACCTAGTACCTACACGAAGTTCAATTTTAGTCCAAAATAATTAATTCGCTTCAATGAGCAAATAAAAAAAATGTATCGTTTATAAACACTGTTCTCTCACTTGGAATTCATCACCTAATCAAACAACGAAATCTCAACACAACACGATAATCACAAAAGTCTAAATCGCGCACACAGACCATTAAATACACTTACAAACTCAACTAAACACACTTTCAACAAGATTATTATCAGTCATTAATCAGAAATCTATTTTCTGTGTCCCAACTTGGTCCCAACACTGGGTGGTTTGTCCCCGCACTAATTTCCCGCGCTAATAAGCCGTGAAGGAATCGGCGCGCGCGCACCGCACACGTGGCCGCCGGATACACCGGCCATGCAATATATTAGGCCTGTCATGTCATAGCCATTCCTTTTTTGCCCTTTTACCCGGTTATAAATTTGTACTAAAGCTCACAACATATTGGAATTCCCTTTTGATGAATAAAATATTTATTAAAAATGTGATGAAAGAGGTCGTTTGTAACAATAAGTGGAGCATATCCGTTTCGTGTTGCGTATACTTCTTTATGTTAAAATAATATCGACGTTAGAAACTCGTTAATCATGTAATTTACATGACGATCTAAGATATTAAGTAATACTTTTACACCTAGGTAATTTGTAATACTCTACCAGCTATTCTTCATTGTAATCCATCGGCAGCATAAAAAGCTTTTGCCCGCGGCTTCGCCCGTGTAGAGGTTGGAAATTATCCCGCGGGCACGTACTACCGAAATCAAAAGTAAGTATCCCATGTCTTAACCTAGGTCATGATATACTTTCGTCTTTGTATGGGAAATCATCAAATGACTTCTCCCGCTCTGGGCGGAGCGGGAGGGCGTGTCAGACTATTACTGAGTAAAACCCACTCGTGTTCCTTTAGTTGCCTGTGTCAGGAGCCACGGTAACTATTTCGAACATCCCGCAACCCTATGACCTGTGTGCCAAATTTATTCGAAATCCGGTCAGCTGTTCGAGCGTGAAACGGTAACAGACTAACAGATAGGCAGAGTTACTTTTATATTATAAATGCGAAAGTGTATCCTTTCGGTAACTAGGCAACTTATCTGCTTTTCGCCATTTTCTAGCCACTCACATTTTTTTTTTTTATATATTTCTCTGCAAGCAAACAAGTTGACTGTAGGCATGTGACGTAAGTGCACATGTGGCGTGGTCTTTACCGTGTACTCAGTGACGCGTGCGCTTCCACACGACTGAGCGAACGTCACTTGTTGGCAACACAACTCTTCACCTGCAAACACAAGGATTGACCGCGAATGTAGTGCAGCTCTTGACAGTAGTCGATACTTTGATTTTTGAACATTTTCCATTTTGTTAAGTACCTAATAGGTCCTTGTTGACAGACCCACACTGTCTTTCCTATACCCATCAATTGACACTGTAATTTAAAAACATTGTAAAAGCTTATTATTTTTAAAAGAGCAACCATGAAGTCTCCTGCCGGTTCCAATTGGTCGTTTTCTATGGAACGAAAATTGGATTCGTGCACCTAGCGTCTAACTTGCTATAAGTGTCCGTCCAACTAGGTTTATATGCGAAATAAAATCATTTTCATTTTATCATAAATTCTATGGAAAAGTAGCAAATCAACTTCCCAGTTAAATTGACATAAAGCTAAAACTCGCAACATAAACACAAACAGATTTGTCGAAAAAGCAGCTCACGGTTCGCGAAACATTTCACAAAAGCCCAAACAAAATGTAATGACACATAAAGGATTATTTCAATCCATTATAAATACATATGTTGTATAATTTATAACGTACGACAAACAATATAGCACTCATGAACGTCAAATTAATTACAGGGTGACCAGTATACGTTGATAGTCTGGGGTGGCGCTGCAATCGCAAACTGTCAAAATCAGTACATTAAACTTTTAGTTCCTCGCTTCGCCGCCTGTCAAGATATAGTGGACACTCCATATAGCTTGTGAAGCGCCGACCACCCGCGACTCCGAATATGATTAACAATCACTCGTAAATAATATAAATATGAGAGCAGCATTTATAACGTTGGTTTGAATTGATTATTGTAGTAACGCGAGATGAAATAAACATAAATACTATTCTTTGTTTCGATCCAAGATGAAGGGAACATTGTGTTGCTATATTCTCATTAGAGTCGGGTGGTATTTTTTCATTAGAACTTTCACTGTAACTATAATTTTTATAGACGTACAATGACACCTATATTCCCGAGTTACGTGATGAAGGACATTGACTCTATAAAACAATGCTCACTGCAATGAGGGGAACACGTTATTTTAAAAGTTGTTTGTATCAAGCCATATCAATATCAAACGATTTAAAGTCTTGGCAAAATAGGATTCCATGACCGACAACGAGTTAAGATTAACCACCACCGCGGCACCGTTAGAAAGAACAACGTTTACCCTGAAAATCTTTATTTTCCGCCACATAGCGTCCGCAATTTACCGGTCAATGACGTCACGGTGAAAACTTTCATAAATAACGTTTCAGTGACGTCATTCGACGGTAAATTGTGACGTTATGTGGCGGCACCGCAGTCTTAGGAAACCCTAACTTTACCTACGACGCCTAAACAAACAATGTAAGGTTCCCTGACCACAGATTAAAAAGCTTTTAGCTGCTTCTATCAAACGCATGGAACTATGGTCAATGAGCTTATAGAACAATAGTCACATAGCCCAGGAGTATCTGGACACTAGACTATTCACAGTGACATTGTCGGTTTTCATTAATTTCACTTTATGTTGCAAAATTTCACTGACCGCAGCCTTTAGGATCACATCGAACTCATCCAATTGATGTATACGGCATTGTTATATAAAATTGTAGGGGGGTGTGTACACATGGACTGACTGCTGCGGTATCCTGATTGCAGTCGCTAATTCAACGCAGCGACTGCACATTGAGGGTCAGCCATTTCGTGTGTTTCGCAAGAATAAATAGCCAGTATCTTAAAAAGAACGGGCGTTTTACTACCGAAATAAGTATAACTAGAAACGATTTGTGTGTTTCTAAAAAAATATTATAATAGTATCTAGTATTTGAGACGTGTTCATACATCATTTTTGTTCGATTATTATACGAGTATTCTTTTATTTCATTTTCTATAGGTAGGTACATATAATTTACATTTCTAAATATTTTTATTAACAAATTTTAAAAATTGTTTGATTATTATTATGCTACAACGTTTAATGGTAGGTATCAATAATATTCCATGAAAATTCTAGAATTATATCCAAAGTTTTGACTAACAGGTAATTACATATTCAAAAGTTTCTCCAACTGCTTTAGGGCATTACAAAAGTTACTCAATCAAAACAGTTCATTTTGTGGTAGTTACTGTGTAACAAGCTAAACTATAGGGTGATTTGTTTACATAACAATAACAAGATAATTTACCGAAGTATAATAGTTTGTTTTAGGGCAAGTTAAACAAAACTAACTAACATCAGTACAGTAGTACTATTAGGATTTGAAACCACGAACCATCAGTTAGGAAGCCACAGTTTACTTAATACATACAAACTCGTATATTCTGAAGTCAATATTTTGTTTATGTAACCCTGTACGTGAGAGAAATATTCATATACACTACTAATTAGCAATCACGACACTTATGTAGTTTCCAGTGTAAATAAAATTGCTTCTAGCAAGTTTGACAGAAGATTTTCAAACCCACACATGAGAAAAGTCTTTGCCAGAGGTCTTACTTTGAAATAAGAGTAATTAAAACTCCACTCCCTATTGGTGATCCGCACTGGGCCAGCGTGGTGGATTACGGCCCGCTCCCTCTTACCGAGAGGAGGCCTGTGTCCCAGCAGTGGGAACATTATAGGCTGATTATGTATGATGTAAATGAATGATTCCCAATTGGTACATTTTAGTTCTTCTTACTTACAGCTGTCCTATTCATTTACATATGGCGTGACTTCATAGCCTTATGAAGTACAGCCACATAAAAATATCACTAGAAAAATGTGAACAAACCAAATGAAAACATTTCTAGAGCTATATTTTCTTAAAATGGTTCTATTTTCTGCATTACAATGAAGCAGAGTCAATATAAGTTTATTTTAGCTCGCAACAGTCTGTCTGAAGCACCCCTGTCCTAGCTCCCATGTCCTACAGTTTAATTATAAGGCAGACATCGCAAATACCAGGAATACCTAGCCACTGTACCTTCTAACAAAATATTTTAAAATGAACATTCTTTTTGCTGAATTATACTAGCTTTAGTCTGCATTGTTAACGGATAATGATATGGTACAATAAGATTTAAAAAGCTATGTTTTCTGCTCTTGAGACAATGTTAATCCTCCTAGATTCTATGGATTACCACGAAAAAGGCTAATTGTAATTAGACTTTCGAAAATGTCTTTGAATTTCTACTAGCTATTATTGGCAAGAATTTGTTAATTGTTGAGTAATTAAACTATTATTATGTAGAAAATTGTGCTGAAACTTGCCATTCATACACTTTTTAGGGTTCCATACCCATCGCGGGATGTTCGAAAGAGTTACCGTGGCCCCGGCACAGGCAACTGAAGGAACACGGGTGGGTTTTAGTCATCTGACACGCTCTCCCGCTCCGCCCAGAGCTGGAGAAGTCATTTGATGATTTCCCACCCAAAAAAAAGGGTTCCGTACCCAAAGGCTGCCAATCAATCAATCTGCCTAGCCTTTTCCCAACTATGTTGGGGTTGGCTTCCAGTCTAACCGGATACAGCTGAATACCAGTATTTTATATGGAGCGACTGCCTATCTGACCTCCACAACCCAGTAACTGGGTAATACGATACCCCTTGGTAAGACTGGTTGTCAGACTTTTGGGCTTCTGACGACCCGTAACGACGGTCAAAGATCTACGAATGACAGCCGGGACCAACGGCTTAACGTGCTTTCCGAGGCACGGAGGAGTCTCGGTATGTAAAGATGGTCACCCATCCATGGACAACCCCGGCAAGCGTAGCTTAACCTGATGGATCGACCCATGCGGCTGTTATTATTTAGCCACGAGCTCCTCCCAAAGGCTGCCAAACGGACCCCTATTACTAAGCCTCCGCTGCCTGTCCGTCCGTTTGTCTCTCAGCGGGTCTCATGAACCGTAATAGTTAGACAGTTCACATTTTTACAGATTGTGTATTTCTATTGCCGCTATAACAACAAATAATAATAATAAAATTAAGTTAAAAACTAAAGGGGGGGGGGTCGCCATACAAGAAACGTGTTTTTTAAACTGAAATATTAAAAAAAAAAATGTAGTGTTAAATATGGTACGATGGTACGGAACCCTTCGTGTGCGAGTCCGACTTGCACTTGGCCGGTTTTTTTAAGTTATATGAAAAGGTTGGCTTCTCTAACTTCTTCCAGTAATTCTTTAGATAAATTCATGGGACATCTTTGAAAGTCTGAGAAAATTCACATACATGCCGTTACCTACGGACTAACGGCCGATCCCAGTAACCTATTTTCAGTAAAAGATAGATCGCTATTGATGGTAGACAGTATAGTTTTATCTGTCCTTATGTCAGGCCGGTAAGATTCCATAATCTCTTATAGATTATTGGGACGTTAAAACCATAGATAGATACTATAGATAGGTTTTTCTATCCCCAGTATGCCAAAACTGGTGATAGATAGGTTAGATTAGATAGGGTACGGTCGTTAATAATGCATGTCTGAAAAAAAGCTTTTTCGTTTCTCGATTTTTTAACGATACTCGCCGAATGTTAACGCCATTTCATATATACATAAACTCACGCCTTCTTCCCATGAGAGGGGTAGGCAGAAACCACAGAACGCCACCTTGCCATAAACATTTAATAAGTATTTTGTTTTACAAACATTATTATCTCTATAAAATTGTGTGGGTATAATAATATCAAAAGCTGGTACTTATAAAAAAATTAAAAATATTTCGACTCAAAAATAATCTGATATCAGGTAGGTTTAGTGGTACCTAGTTATTTAATTATTCTTTGGTATTGGTTGTACTGGGTGGCGCATAAATAATGACACAGTTTCATTTAGCTATAACTTTCTTTTTAATAAATTAGTACTTACGCAATACATTTTTTGGAATACATGTAAATAGACCTGTAAAATGATTCCCATTAGGTTTTAATACGATGCCCTTCAAATGATGGCCTCGCAGCGTCGATGCAAATTTGAGCCCTTTTTAAAGCATTTTCCATCACGCTTCTCAAAACTTCCGGTGTTATGTTCTGAATTTCTTGACGAATATTGGTTTTTAGGGCTGATAAAGTTTGTGGCTTATTCACGTAAACAAGCGGCTTTAAATAACCCCATAGACAAAACTCGGGACTTTGGGAAAGTCGGGACCAATGCAATGGCCAAATTGGGAGATAACGCGACCTGGAAAAGTGTCATTCAATAAGACCATGGAATCGCGGGCTGAATGCCTACGATCCTTACATACCCCCTTTACCTCGTTCACGTTCATACATACACGCACGCTGGTTGCGAGTACTACGCACCTGACCTTTCTGAAGAACATCACCAATATATTTTGTCTTATATTTTGTGAATGTGAGAACGTTGTAGGCATTATAGACTGCAGATTTGTAGACCATTTTCTATTTTGTTAAGTACCTGGTACTTGTTGACAGGCCTACACTGTCCTCCCATGCTTAATAACACTGTAATTTGAGAACATTGTAAAAGACAATTATTTTTAATAGAGTAACGGTGGAGTTTCTTGCCGGTTCTTCTCCATAGGAAACGACCAATTGGAACTCTGCACCTAGCTTCTGACGTTTCATAAGTGCCCATGTAGGCTTATTTGAAAAAAAAATATTTTGAATTAGAATTTGAATTTGAATAAGGTCTGTTGAGAATCAAGCTTCAGGTGTGGTGCTGGTGGTCTTAACTAAATAAAACTAGTTGATTTCTACGTTATAACTGTATTTTTTGCACTGATTAGGTACAATGTTGATTGAGACGACCGATATGTGCGCACGCTCAAGGTGTCGGCGAGCGAGTCAGTGGCGGGGAGAAACCCGCGGGCGCGGTGTGGTGTGTGGCACGATGTGACGTCAGGAACAAGTCACTATATGTCTGAGAAAATATATAATACATAATTCAAAATTAAATAACCCATTCCTCCTTTCATTAGTTAGCTGGCCCTAAAATAAACAAACTACCAATTAGTTTGAGTTTAAAATGAAAATAGAGGAAGTCCTCATGATGAAGTTTTCCAAGAAATTTTAACGACTCTGTTTAAAATTAGTTGCACAATGAAAGGGCAATTATAACTAAGCTGTTTTGCTTTCTCCTTCCCGGAATCACATGTTTCCTATAGTTTTAGTTAAACCTGCAAGTGAGCTTTTCACCTGTGAAAAATAATTACCAACAGTGGGACACGAAACATTTTTTTTGCAGTCCCGTAAAATCGTAAATCGTAATTTTTTTCTTTACGTATTAAGTATTTAATATTGTAAAGAAAACTTATATCGTATACTAACAACAGAAATTAAAAGAAAAAATGTTATCACAGTCAAAAAATTTGGCCTTATTAGAATTCTTTCCAGGCCATAATGATATTATTTCATCAGTACGGGAAACTTCATACATGGCTCACGGCGATTTTTCCAATTTCAGTTCCATTCCACTAGCGAATTGGACGCGTCCGTCGAATCGAAAAGGCTTGTTGAAAATTTACATATGCTGGAAAATAGATGTATGTATGGTGAGTTCAGTCGGGTGGAGGCAATCAACCCGACGCAAATATTACTGGACACTGTTCTTATTTACATTCAAGTTTTAAATAAACAAATGCTTTAATTGTCGACTAAAAAATCCAAATGTTAATACTCAATAAAGCGCTCAACTTTCAGTGAGTCACAATGTTTGTTTGTTTGATTTATTAATATCTCATTTCGAAGCAAATACTTCGATTACTATTCTAAGTTAAATAACACTGATTACAGCATCCACCCATTGACTGTAACGACTTGTGTAATACGAGCCATTTAGCAATTACGAATGAGAAGGAGTAACGTTTGACTGGGGAACATAACAAAAAGCCGATTGCTCATACCCATATATTAAGTTAATGGGTTCTGGCACTAAGCACGCCCTTGACTTTAACGATGCGGCAGAAGAGGCACGAATAAATTTAAATTGGTCGGGCGTCGGGCGCGGGCAGCGGTCACTCCGACTCTCACAATGCCCGATGCAGTTTAATGCACACGTTCACATACACTCCAACTTATTATTGCTCCACAAGAATTTTTAGCGTGCCTACATCGTTGTTCACATCCATTGATTCAGCGCTCATGTTGCGTACAAAAGAAAAAACTCGAATTTTCAAGAAAACTGTGTAATGCGAAAACAAAATACGAACGTGTATAGAATTTTGCGTTAAAGCGTCTATTTGTAACTGAAAAACCACACCCTTGGTTCCTTCGTCCTCCGTGTCCTAGTTTTAAAACACGTTTGAACCACGTAGCATTTGATTTCAGTAGAAAAATACATTTGAAAAAGCGACTCATCTAAAGAAGAGTGCACATTCGCAGAGACGGTGAGAATCGAATCCAAGATTGGCTTGCCTTTACATTTGTTTCTGTGAACTGTAAAATAAGTACTACGCGAGGCAAAACAACGAATTGTTGAAATATTCATGTTACCCTTTCTGACTTGAAAATAACATTTTAATATAGCGAACAAAGCCGGCGGTACTCCAAAAATTCTGAAATTCAGGGGAAATTTGTGACCTAACTATTGGTGTTTTATGACTATTTGTCATTATCTTATGGTTTTAAATTAATTCTGTACAAATAATATTTTTACAATGACCTAGTTGCTACGAGTATAATGACATGAGCTAATAATTTAACGAAGCTAATGCTACTGCAACCGACTTCTGTTTACTCTAAATAAATATACCAAGAAAATGTGGATGTAAACAGATTTAATTCCAGGTTTTATTTCTTCTGAAAACACCCAGCACTTGGTAAGAATAATCCTTTCAATTCGTAGGAAAAGGTTGAAAAACAAATCCCAGAATTTTTCACCTCAGTTTCTGTAACCCTCTTCATTTATGTAATCCCAAAACTTTTCAACAGTATTAATTAAGTACTTTTTTTTTAAATTATTGAACATTTTCTGTTTATTATTTTTATTTCATTCAACTTTGTTGTCTAATTAATGTTTTAGCCTTTTATAATTAAGCTGGACGAATTGATAAGAGCAAAATTTTGCATTTTCAAAAATTAAGTATACAGGAAAAGCTCTAACTTTCACTTGACACTCGTGCAAATGTATAAAAAGGTTGAATGAAGGTGTAAAGGTCTGGTTTTACGTAGCGTTCAGTAACTTCTCTTTAAATTAATGATAAGCTTACTTGAATTTATGGGTTTTCATTAGTAGTAGTACCACTAGTACCTAACTTATCCAAACAAAAAGTAAAACTTTTCAAAGCTACGAACTACGGCCTGACGAACATACACAAAGTAATTCAGATACAACAAAAACAAATGTTCTGTCCTCTAATATATAGACCTATTTTCTTTTTCTTCCATTTACTATGACAAAGTTGTGAAAAAACACAAAACACAACAACGGCTAGTCGGGCTAGTTCCCTTTCTGTGATAAGTGATTATGCATGATGCATCATACCCTGTATTACTCGTCCATCATATAGCCATCATACATCATCCCGTAACGTAATAACTTATGAATAAATAACACAGACGCTAAATACACGGCATGAAAGGGTCTAAAAATATGCAGCGGGAAACTCATTTGCCTGGTCTGTTTTTAGTCTGTGCCCATGTTCGTGTCAAAAGTTTCAGCAGTCTAAAATTATTTATTTTCAGTGGTTTATTATAAAGTCACTTGCTTTTGGCTTTAAAAGTAGGTATGAACTATGTTACTGCTCAGATTATTGGATAACCGGTTAACCCTTTCTTTTCTTTCATTTACTTAACAGGTAACTTAACCTACAAAAAATCGAATAAAATGTTGCGGAGCGAAAGTCTGTAGAGTACTAGATTCTATTTATTTATTTAACAGTTTATGTACACACATATAAACAGATAAGAGGAAAGGAACAGAAAAATACGTACAAGAGGAAAGGAACAGAAAAATACGTACAAAGGTGATGCTTATTTCTAAAGAAATCTCTTCCAGCATACCTGCAATAGAAAAGTAGATAAAGAGATGTAGACAACGTGTGTGAGAGTAAAAGAGAAAACAAAATACTTACATAAAATCAAAAACGATACACTAATATGAGTATACACAAATATATATAAACATAAAATATGAGTACATTACAAATACAATATTAAATACATACATACTTCTAAAACAAATCTCACTAAAATATATACGACTTAAATAAATAATAAATAAATAATTTCTCAAACGTAATACTTTGACTAAAAATAAACAGAAAACACGTGATACTATAAAATAACAAAAAAAAAAAATTAAGTACCAACCATACATTTGAAAATATCATTTCGAACACAAAATAATGTCGACCAAAAAGCACAACTTCAGTCTATGGAAAATGAAACGACAAAAAGGCTTCCATTTTTAAACTCGCTCAATTACGTCAGTCACCCGAACCGCGCTAATCCGTACAGCCACATAAAATGCAACAGAAAGTTTCAGTTAATGAGCGACTGCTAATTTCTTTTAAAGTCTCTATTATGGTGAGCTTATCTGTGGCTGGTGGCTTCTGCTGATTTTTGTTCTCTATCTCCGGAACCCAGGTACGGTAATTAACCACGACGCTACTTCAATTTATTGCGGGAAAATTATCTTTGTTGACCCACGCGCCTCTGGTAAGGTGCTTAATTTTTTTCGCTCTTTGTAAGCGTTTTTCATATCCCTCCGTATCCGTCCTTTGTTTGCAGTGTCTGTTTATTAATTTGGTAATGGAACGTGAAAATGAACGGTTTGTTTTAATATGTTGTAACATGTTTCATTTGTTACGCCTCGATTAGTTTTGTTGTTTGATGCATTTGTTGATTAATCGTTTGCTGTACAAATTGTGTAGGTGTACCATTCTATAATCGCCATCCATAATTAACACACAGTACCTACTGTGTTTTATTTATACTTTGAGTCATTGAAATATATCTAGTAATATCGAATACTTTGAGTAATTTATATTATGCATTAATTGAAAAATATACTCTACACAAGTAGATAATTGGTTTTGCCAAGTAAACAGCAATCGGCTAATTTCCTGCCACATTTGGGCTCAAAAACGCTAATATAGCACGGGTTTATTAATCATAATAATTTATCTTTTGAGTCCCTTTAGGGAAAACCGCCTGCTATGTACGTCATCAACATAGCCTAAATCTGCTTGTGAAACGAGTGGATTGAGGCCAGCCTTTTATTAGGCGATGTTGCTAAATATAAAGGATTTTCACCAAGCGACTCCCGGCGCTACGACTTATTATTAACTACTTATCATCACCATTTTCATTGTCAGCCTTGTTCCATTGTTAAATATAGAGCTCATCCTCTTGGTGGCATGTTTCCCTAGTCTGCGCGAGTCTCATTCCGGTCATAGCCTCGGCATTTCATCGTTGTTTACTCAATACAGGTTACATGGCAGGTGTCTTCCTGATCAGCTAATTTATTTAAAAAACTTGATATATGAAAACGCAATAGTAACAAGCTCAGCATTAATAGCTCAAAGGCAGGGCCCGAGTAGCGAACGACATGACATGGAGTAGCTTCCCGGTCCCATTTCACATGTGCACTGGGGACGGCCCGCCATTGGAACACTAATGCAGCGTGCATTTTTAATTCATGTCAAGAGTCCCGAGGCGGTCGCTCTAAGTGCGGCCATGCCGGAGTGCCGGATAGCACCCGTTTACGGCTTCTGAACATGTCACGGCGGTAAGCAGCTTCAGTTAGCTATTTTTATACTTTACCGCGAGATCGTCGAACTAACCCTTTACAGTTTTAATTGTGGAGGAAAATGTTGTTCAGTTGTGTGGGTTTTTATCAAAAGCTTTGCAGGATTTTTCAGTCATTTGAGTCTGAAATAAATGGATTTTAACCCGTAGGTCTTTCATTGGACCTATGTAGATATGTTTAATTTTCACACAATTTAAATTGATGTTTTTATTAAAATTTTATTCACAAGTAAAAATACCATACAAAGGCGGACTTAATGCCCGAGGCATTTTCTACCAGTCAACCTTAGGGTGATGCAGAGAGAAAACATGGCAGGTGCAAAATAACACGAAAATAACACGAAAATAACTATAAAATACAAGATTAAATGTATACAAGGTGTAACATAATTAACGCACAACCTCTTAAGGGGTCATTGTACTCATCATTATGAACAAGTTTTACTATGGGACCAAACCTGAAATCGCGAAAAAAAATCTGCTGTTCCCTACATTTATGTTCGCATGACTCGCCAAAATGTAGGGAACATCTGATATTTTTTCACGATTTCACGTTCGGTCCCATAGTAAAAGTTGTTTGTAGTGATGAGTACAATGACCCCTGAAGAGGTTGTGCATTATTTATGTTACACCTTGTATACATCCATACTTATTTATAAACGGAATAAACTTCGTCAGGAGAAATAACGAACGGTAGAGGAGAAATAACGATCAAAAGAGGTGAAAACGAATCCACCAAATCAGCGCTGGGATGTTTCTGCCAACTTCTTACGGATATGCTCACGTGCCTTCACTCACAAATCGCATTACTTCTCCACTAAATTGAAAATGTTAACATAGATCAATGTTCTACTAGTAAAAAGCCAATCTATTTACGATGAGTTGTGGATTATTGCAATTTTCAAACATAATAACTTTTCTTTGTGCTTGGCTTGAAGCAATAGAAGTAGCGCTCACCGCAGAATGAAGCAAACATATTTCTAGGAAACCTAACGCAGTACCTACCTAATTAGATAGGTAATTACGTGTATTTTCTTACAAGAACTCTTGTAAAGTAATAACAGACAAAATTTATTTTCATTAATATGAAATTAAGTACCTACCTATAGCGAGCTTAAAAAACATCTAAATCAAAATAATTTACTTCATAAATATACCGAATGCAAAGTTATTGAATACCTTTCTACTTCATAAGGAAGATCAATGGAATCAGTCAACCGAAGGAAAATAAATTAAGTAGGCAGAGACTTGTTGCCTTTAAAGTATCATTAATTTAACTGTCATGAGCTTTCGTGGTATCGAGATTATGCGTTGAAAATTATAATATTTCTAAGAAAATGTATATTTTGGTTGAATTTCTTGACAAAAAATTCTCGTGGGCACAAAGGAGGCAGGTTTACTGATTGTTGGTTCCTGCCAGCCTGCATCATCCCACTGCTGAGCAAAAGCTTTTTGCATGACTTCCAGCTATCTAGACCTAAGGCTAACGTGGGCCAGTGATCGGGCTTAAGATAACATTACACCTGTACCTATTATAATAGTCCTCCAGAACCGAAATTGTTGATCCAAATTCCCGTATTTTTAAGCATGTTCGCTTATTAATCTCGTTCTCAAACTGCCAAAAACAGCTCTAATTTATCTAAATTTTTGACAAGTTTTTGACATCGTTTGTCGCTGAGATGAGATTACGACTAAAATTTAAACGTTTTTTAAGTACAAAAATTGGCTTTCATGTATTCCTAGAGAAATCTAGTACCCCTAAGTGTTAAGAAAGTAAGTCGACGATATCCGAGAAATCATAAAGTTGCCATATAACGAGCAAAGGTCGCGGGTTAGCTGAAAACTTACGACCTGGTCGACGAGGCTCTAAAATTTTATAACTTATACCGTGACGGCTTAAGGGTTAGAGAATGAATAAATTGCCGCATGTTCAATAAATTTCAAAGTAATATGTAATCGTTGAACCTAATAAGATTCCTCGACCTGTGTTTGTTGCGGTTTTTCTTTTCGGATACAATTACTCGACTCTAGCGAGCTTGTTAAAGAACTAACGTGCAAAACCCCATTTCATTCAATTTTATAGTTGAAAAGTCTACAGTTAGTAATAGCTCAAAAACAGAGTGATCCTGTATATAGAGACTAAATGGTAAAGATCACGCCTGCATTCCCCGAAAGGTTAGGCAGAGGTGTACCTATAGTAAGTACCTATAGTAAGTAATAGGGGTGAGTCTACTGCCATCAACCGGGCACAAATCAAGACTCCAGGCTGCTACTGAGAAATTCTTGACGGAAAAACCCAATAACACTTTGCAGGACCTCATGCTCAGCAGTAGCGCTTGCAGCCACTAGACTAACGAGGCAAACTAAATGGTATTTATTTATAAACAATCAAATAAAGTGCTAGGTATACCAGAAATAAACGCGGACGTAACTACGCAGCCTACGTTGCACAAGCACTGCAATTTCAGGAAAAAATCTAAAATGTTACGATCAGTTTCAAGTGCCTGAAAGTTACAAGTGTGTGAGTAAAATGTTTTAATTGCCAAACTTGAAATCGTTTTTATGTACGATTTTAGTACCTATTCTGATTTTACATCTAAAAATGTACGGATTTGTGCGTTTGGAAAATCTGAGAGGGATTTTTATTCCACTGTCCGGAAACGTGTCCGTTCGATTGTGTATACTTTTTTCACGTTCGCTTTACCTTAAAAATATATCGTCTATATAGGACAGTGAAATAGTGAGTTTCAAACGCAGTTTTTCAGACACACGCGGAATTATAGGTATTCAAAATAAAAATGTTACACGAGTTTAAAATGTGGGTCATGTGAGGCGTGAGCTTCAGATATGCGAGGTGAATTTATTTTTTTTAATTTAATATAACACCGAGAAAGTGTGACGTGAAATCTGGAGCAATACTTTCAACTGAATTAAAAAGTTTGTTTACAAACGAAACAACATTTGGATAAATTCAGATTCATAAAACATCACAAACATGGAAAGATTTTTTATTTATAATTTTATTATAAAGAAGACTTCTTTACTGGCAAAGCAGCCGAAATGAAATTCATGGTGCGGAAAATCCGTTGACTTCGAATTCGCTGAAAGATAATAAGTAGAATAAGAAACTGGCAACACCAAGCGTCCAGAGATCTCAAACATTTTGTCGTATTTTCCATTTACAGTACCTGCCATAGATTACAATCTGCAAACTTTATAAACGCCGAGTAGTTTGAAGATTTCGTAGATACAGAAAAAAATACGTGACCACCTCAAGTTTTAATTAAAAAACTTTCTTCTCCAGTTTTTTGCGTGTTTCGAGCCGTGTCGGTTGCGCCACTAAATTATTTATTTATGTGAGCCAGCTTAGGTAAATAACTGAGCTGACTTCAGCACTCCTTAATTAGTCAGCTCTTCATTTGCTGTAAAACACTCTCTTTGTTTGAAATAAGTATTTTCAGAAAGTAATAGAACAAAGGTAATTTGAATGAATTTGTCAGCCTAAGCTAGCAATAGAACTTACTAGGTTTCATAAATCTAGTTGTCTATTTTAGGCATCTACCTCTTGCTGTTTCATTCAAGAATAATAAAGCCGCCTCTCACAGGTTCAGCGCTTGAAATCATAAATTATAATATCAAACTAAAGTCTTCGTAACATAAATAAAAGTACCTATAAAACAAAATTATTTTTCTAAAGAACTATCAACTATCGACCTGGGGGCCAACCACCACCTCTTAAAGCAGTATTATTTTAATGTTACTTCAGTGTGAGAAAGAGATGGAGCTATACAGGACGTCTAGCTCCATCTCTTTCCCACATTGAAGTAAGATTACAATAATACTGCTTTAAGAGGTGGTGGTCTAGCTCCTGTCTAGTACATACCTACGGAATTATCTGAACGTAAGCAAATGTCGATGATGAACAAAAATCCACTATTCAGCGAGTTGGAAATCTTTTAGTTTACCAATTGTATTCATTCAATTCTAATAAACTAATAATTAGTAGACTTTTCATGTTACTTTAATGAAAAAGCCACGTAAAAAGAACCCGAAAACCTTTACGTTCTTAATTATGTTGCGTGTAAGCGAAAATCGAGTCATTTAAAATAACAAGCTCTGCATCACGCTGCGTTTTGATAAACGTTATAGCATGTATACCAAGCGCATATTGTGACGCAGCAGCTGTAGGTATGCAATGAAGTGCAATAGCTCGACAAGGTAGCAGCACACTGTAGTTGAAATGTCAACAGCACGCCACGTTCACCGAGCAATAATGGACTGTTTACACTGTCCGATACACGCCCTTATTCCGACTAAACGTTGCCAACCCATCCACCTGCCGGCACCCTAATGGATTACTACGATATATATTAATTCACTGAACCACTTGACAATTCTACCCAATAGTTATTGCTTATAAGTACTTAACAAATACACTTCGTTATTAAAACATTTTTACGTTTCGTGCAAACTCTGTTGAGTCAATAGATCTAAATCGGGATAAAATTGTGTGTTTGACGTTTAATTCAGAATTCATTAGAGTATGAGCAAAGTAAACGAAATGTCAGATTACTTCAGGCTTAAGTTAATTACATTTTAAGTTCGAAATTCGGTCATGGAAAAATGTAGAGATCAATACGTTGGAAACAGAAAAAAAAAATCGAGAATGCCTACTTTTTTTCAATATCGTTGAAATACAGACACTGAAAGTGACAAGACATACTACACGCGAGCTTTGCAACGACCTATGAGCGAACGTGTGAACGTAGTCGCGATAAATCCAGATCATTAGACCGCATCAATCCGAAGGAAAAAGAAAGCAGAAGTTATTTTGTTCTAAATAAAAAGATATTTGTTGCCGTGTCCCTTTCTTGAACAAGAGTGTCTGGTATGTTTGTTCCATAAGCTGGCAACATTAAGTGAGCGTGGAGCGAGCGTGGCCGGCAGGGCGAGCGTGAGACTCCACACAAACGATGAATTATTGCGTGTCATCAATTACCGGACAGACACGACTCACACCGATGTGCGACTTGTGTTACTGGATATGTCTTCGGATAAACGAGCAGTAATTTAAGTAAAAAAATACGTATGTTATTGATTAAATACTTCTTAGGGAAAAAGTTGAGTAGCTAATCTCGCTGTACTTTACATACACATTATTATTATTTATATTTACATTGACACAGAGGTCTGACTTCGTTAAATCTTGGAGCCAAAATTTTAGAATCTCAGCGTGCTTTGATTATCATACGGCGCCTTTGAATTTCATACATATTTCAAGAGCGGTCAAAACTACACTAATGAGAGGGCTATTTAAATACGTCATGCGGGTCGTAACTAAATAAACTGCGGTTCTGTAAAATACGTCCTACATCTATAAACTTTGTTAACAAAAGCTTTTACTAACGAAAACGCACAATGAAGGATTCCGTAGTTGGGATGAATTTACCCCAAGAACAAACTTAACGTTGTAGTTGAAAAACATGTTCTCACATACATTCCAACTGTAAATGTATGTTTGTACGCACAATATTGAGAGATTTACCATGTTAATTTAAGACAATAGACTTCTTATAGGTTTTCCTGTAATCTATAAGTATAGAACTATTTTTTGTATTTTTTTTTCATTTTAGGTTCAGCAGTTTCTGAGATAAGGTATATGGTCAATTTTGGTATATTTTCTCGAATAATTTTAAAACTATTATATATACATTTGATATGTCACATTGTATAGTTTACCAAACTTTTTTTTTCTTATTTGGGCCCCAAAAGTGACTCCCATATTCAAAATTCATTTCTTTACGTAACACGTTCGTGTTTGGGTCACAGAAATTGATATGTGTACCAAATTTCAACTTAATCGGTCCATTAGATTCGGAGCTATTTGGCTGTGACAGACGGACAGCCAGACACGAGTGAACCGGGTCCCTTTTTTGAGGTACAGAACCCTAAAAAAAGTTAATTATTCTTGTAAATGAAACAAAAATTAAAATATTCCTTAACACACCAATTACGGCACATTCAGTAGCTTTATACACGTGAGTGTTGTTGTAAAGCGGTGTTTACATCATCCTGCTTTATAGAACCTGAACGGCTTTGGCACGCAAACAACACGATGTTTGTTCTATTGTACATCCAATACGTTTGTCTTGTGACGCCATTAATAAGGAGAGTATTGGCAGAGATTTATTACTAATGTGAAGGAGTTCGTACAGTGAGCTCTTAGCCTTTGATGACGCGTGCCTTTTTTCCTCTGAATATGTTTATGGTATCAGAGAGTGAATTATTCGATTTCATACGGATTTTGGTGGTTGAAAACACAAGACAGTATTGTTGCTGTTTATATTCGAAGTCTAATTTTTACCTAGTAGGTAAACTTAGGGCGGATTTCACCTATGAAACAGAACGCGATCAGCACATCTAAACCGCGTTCGCGAGCTGTCAGTGTCATTCAGTTTCAATGGCGAAATTCGCCCCCATATACCATCGTGGACATTAAAACCACTTTTTTGACCTTATAACTAAGGTAATAAGGTTGAAAAGTGATTCACCGCAAATGTCCACAACGGTACATAATATTAGCTTCATTGGATTGCATGAAAGTTAATGTTGTTTTCCTAATTTCAATGTTACACAGTTTTTATAGAAGCATAGAGACAGTTTTAGCTAGTACCTAATTTTAAGTTACTTCAACAATATCAATTGTTATCATCTCTTGTAACTTTATTACTTAAATGAAAATGAATTGAACATTTCGAATTTAACTTTAAGTTGGTGAAACCGCGACATCCTTCAAAATGAAGTCGTAAACACTGAAATGCCGAAACAGTTTCAGTGAGATTGTTCTTGACAGGTTTAATTTTGGTGAAAAACGTAATTCCAGCAAACCATGAACCTTTAAATTCCGTATTTTTGTATTCAAAACCGTGAAGGTTTTTCATACATCCATCCACACATGCACGTATGATTTGATTGATTATTGTAATCTTCATCGGCAGTTGGGTTCTGTTCTTTGCACAGAAAACCTAATGATAAAACTCTGTGATGATGATTAAAATCAAATGTATCTCTATCTATCTTTTGTTAAGCTAATCCAATCAATAAAAAAAATATTTTAGTTAAATCTTAAGTAAAGAATTTTCCAATTATTATAGACGAATAGATTAATTATAAAAATCACTCACCTGTACCCTTAACTTATCTTTAGAAAAATGAGAAATTTTTATTTGGTTTATGTTCTTTCATTATTTAGCAACCTTTTCTAAAAAACACACTAAGTTTCAGAATAATCATTGTAATAAAAGCAAGTTGTGTTCATTATGTTCGTCCTTTTGAAACATTTCTACATACATCACATTAAATCAGGAATTCGTGTAACGTGCATCTCTAGATTTAAATTGCATTTAGAGCTTTTTAACATTGAGCGAGAGCCATCTTTACGACTCGAGTCGTAAAGATGGCTCTCACGCAAAAGGACGAACAATCATGACCTTGTATGTAGTAATTACTTATCTCATTTTTAGAGCAATCAAGTTCCTCCTATAAACTAAAGAATGACTGTTAAGGTGAAAGCGCCAGTGTAGCCCGCGAAATTCAAATTTTCATACGTTTTTTGCAATTTGCAGGTCAGTATTAGGTTGTATATTGATTAAAATATGATTCGCGACCGTAACAAATATGTATTTACAGAATTATAATCATTAAAGTCATCAATACAACTCTCTAAGACCAAGTGATTCTATTGAATGACTATTTCATGAAATCTTAACATTTCAGGATTATACTAACTTAAGGAATTGTATTACTGATTCTGATATTATAATTCTGTAAATACATATTTGTTACGGTCGCGTATCATACTTTAATCAACATACACCCATACACTGAGCTGCAAATTGCAAAAATCGTAAGAAAATTTTAATTTCGCGGGCTAGCTTAGCGCTTCCCTTTAACAATATTATCAAACGGAATGAAAACATTGTAAAGTAACTAGATCAAACAATTATCTCTGAAACAATAAACTAGTAATACTAACACGTAATATGTTGTTACAGCTTGGTACTACGTAAACAATAAACCGCTTGGTATTTAAAACTACACTATAAACGAGATTGTAAACCATTGCCCACAACCACCCATTTCCTATGCTTTACTTTTACAATTTGTGAAACTATTAGCAGTTCGTTTTCTTTCAGGGCTTTTTAATTACAGATCGGTAAGTAATTTACTGAAGCATTTACAGGAATTGTTCATGAAACCAATACCTACTATGTATTTTGTAGAACCATTAAAAGGCGCGTCATGAGAAAAGCTGGCCAAAGGAGGTATTCATTATGTTGATAATAAATATAGGTAGTTATGTAATAATAAAAGTTCACTGCTCATTAAAGTTTTCCTAAAACTGCTTTATATGACAGTCTTCAGTAGGTATTCTGAAGATTTCATAAGACGGAAGAATGAGCATGTTCTTTGTCGTGTTTTTAGTTTACGCTATTTACCTACGCGCTTTGAGAACAAACATCCAATCAATTCATGACAATGAGTCTACTGAACCGAGACTCGATCACCAAAAAGCCGTACCCCATACGTGATTACGAGACATTTGCGCAAACAGTTGACCCCGGTATCCAAATACTACACCATACATTTGTTCGAAAGAGTCGAATCCGTGATATAGCACAGAAGCCAATCGCCCACCTACCATCAAAAATTAAGATTACAGAAGATCACTCACTCGACTACAAGGTCACCAGGTCACCAGACGTGACATAAAAGGTAATACTATTACATCAAAGGTCACAAATAGTCACATAAAATGTACTAACGTGATCCCATCGCATCAACTGAAGTGCGAATTCGTCGCAATAAAAATTTCATTACACGCATGGTTGGCCCGCGTACGATGTGAGCGATACGACCCGTTACATTTATATTTAATATTACGAGCCCTTTATTAAAGTTGTATCGGGCTTGTCCATGGGAGATCATCCTGTATGAACTGATGGTTCATGGATTTTTTGTTGTGTTCACTTTGATTATTTATTTGGGTGGATAAATTATTTTTTTGTTAATCAGGCTGTTAGGTTAATCGTTAATCTATTTATAAGGGAGTGGCTAGTACATACCTACTTTTGAAAATGACCATCTTTTGTTATGGGACTGACTAAACATGAATTTTAAAATCAGCTTTCACTACATTTTGATCGCGTAGATACCTACTACACTTCATATTCCAAACTTGGTCCCATAGTAAGTATGTCCCTCGTTTAACCTAACACCCTGTAGATACTGGTGTAGTAACGAAAAAAAATAGACCTAGATTCGAAAAATGATAGAGTGAATTTGACTAATGTCAGACAGACATGCTGCAGCCGTTGCCTATGGAATAAAATAATGCATGTTTGGAAAAAAGCTTTTTTTTTTTTATTTGAGATAGGTTTGCTCTTGACTCTAGTCTAGGTCAGAGATGACAGAGACAAAGTCGACGATGGAGCGAGCTTACCCAGAAGAAGCCTGTTCACTCTCACTTTGAAGAGACCGGGGTTGTATGCGTTCGGAAACACAGACGCAGGCAGAGAGTTCCACTCCTTTGCTGTGCGCATCACAAAAGACATTTGGAAACGCTTAGTGCGAATTGGTGGGATAGCAACTAGGTAAGGATGGTAAGTTGCAATGCGTCTAGATGTCCGCTGATAGAAGGGGCCGGCGGAATGAGCTTTAACGTTTCTCGTTTTTTTTTAACGATACTAACCTAATGTTAACGCCATTTCATATATATATATATATATATATATAAACTCACGCCTTCTTCCCATGGCAGAAACTACAGAACGCCATCCGCTACCATCCTTACATACTCCTTTTGCCTCGTTTGCGTTCATACATCTGGTTATACACGCACGCCGGTTGCGCTACCGTGCTACCTGACCTTTCTGAAGAACATTTTAATACCAAATTGATTATGTGTGTCTACGTTTATCTACAGGATAGATTTTTGAGATAGGGCAGTAAGGGCAAATACGTTGTAGCTACAGGAAAATGGTCTTAGGAGACTGTCCTCAATTTTTGTTGATATTCTAATCTGCATTGAAAGATTTTGAAAAAATTGTACAGTGAGCAAGAAAATGGGTAATTTTCACGAGGCAAAAGGAGAACGTAAGGATCGTAGCAGGTGGTGTTCTGTAGTTTCTGCCTACCCTCATGCGAAGAAGGCGTGAGTTTATGTATGTATGTGTATGATTTCAAGAAAAAAATTCAAGTTTTACTTTAAAAATGCCGAATTTCACTTTTGTTGTTCGTAGTTAATTATCAGACCGAATCCAAACTTTTAAAGTACAGGCATAAATGGAAACGAAAAACTTCAACCCTTCGGGGAAACAAGGCGCGATGTTATGTTATGTATGTTTATAATTTATGTTAAATTTTCCAATGACATAAAACAACCACGATAGCAGATAGAAAAGAACCTAACTAAAATTGGCAGGATATTTTTTTATTTTTTATTTAATTGTATAGCTCTATGGGATAGCTCCATTTAGCCAGCCAGTAGGTACTTTCAGCATGTTTTATTTATTTTTTGTACAAATTCAAAATGTTTTTATTCACTCAGTGATTAAAAGAGAGTCACTGTTGTTGATGAATCAAATGCCCTTTTTCGAGTAGCAATGGTAAAAAATAATATTTAATAGTAAAATTTGTTAAAAACATTAATAAAAATTTATAATAATAAAATGAAAAATGATTATAATCGTCAGTATGCAACGACAAGACATTTAAAAATGAACATTGAAATCTCGATTTTAAAGTTACAATATAATGTAATCAATGTTTAAATTAAAATTTTAATTGTCAAGCACAAAAGCCCTCAGAGCCCAACTAAGGCCCGGTGAGTAATTCACTAATGGGCTATTAAATTCAGTCAGAAGTCATTAAACGTGCCGTATGAAGTGTCAATGAGGACGTGATTATGAGAAAACATGTTCGCTAAATTTTATCAAATTCAATTGTGAGTTTGATGACATAGCTTCGTCGTGTAAGGACGCATGAGCGCACATTAATTACTTCCGTAAAATACAAATATTTTGGTAAACTTTTGGTCAGATGAACCTACTTATTATATGTGGGGAAATTAATTTGTTTTCCCTCAAAGGTCGTAAAAACAAGGGAAAGGTAAGGAGGTATAGCTTAATGTCTAATCCGTCTCTATTAAACTTTGAATTTGATATCTTGTAGGGTAGAAATTAGGATATCAGAAAAATAAGCCTATTTGTAGTACTGTTTCTAATTATTTCATTTGGTATAATTACTCATTCGGCACACAAGAGCTCGTGGCTAAGTAATAACAGCCACACGGGCCGATCCAACCGGTTAAGCTACGCTTACAGGGGTTGTCCGTGGAGGGGTGACCATTTTTATATACCGACACTCCTCCGTGCCTCGGTCCCGGCTGTCATTCGTGGATCTTTGACTGTCGTTACGGATCGTCAGAAGCTCGAAAGTCTGCCAACCAGTCTTACCAAGGGGCAACCCAGTATACAGGGGTGTAGTAGTGGGGGTATTACCCAGTTATTGAGTTCTGAAGGTCAGATAGGCAGTCGCTCTATGTAAAATACTGGTATTCAGCTGCATCCGGTTAGACTGGAAGCCGACCCCAACATAGTTTGGAAAAGGCTGGGCGGATTGATTGACTCATTCGGCACTTTGTTATTATACAACATATTGGGTTTTTAGAGCACACTTCCGTTGTTACCCGACTTCAAAAAAGGAGGAGGTTCTCAATTCGTCGGAATTTTTTTTTTTAATTGACGGCTACACAAAATCCCTCAATGTTCCTACTGGTAACCTAGCTGGTAGCCTAGCTATTTTTGCTATTATAGTTTTGAACTTATCGAAGGAACTTATTGAAGAAAAACTTGCTCTGGCTCATTCCTATGGGATTTCTCCTTGCAGCTAGCACCCATAACTTAAACCACCAGACCGGTAAAACATAACCAAATAAAAGGCGTAATAAAAACATTTTTACCTATACTACGTTGCGTCACGCATTATAAACTTATTCATTTGTTTTATAGGTTAGTTACGACCATAATTAAAAATAACTTTTACGCTGCAGTAACCGGTAAGTACTGAATTAAACGACCTGTGATTGTTTACTGAAGTCAAATACAGGTTTATTTTAAATTAGTTAGCTAAACTCTACAGACGCGATTGATATCGATATCTAAACATGATAAAATAAAAAATAAAAAGATTTGTTATTTTTCTTACAGAAAAATCTGTAGAAAAACTCCCTTCTGCAAAGAATCCATTATCGAATTAGGGCACACCTAATCTTATTTAGGGTTAAACACGAAAGTACAAACATAAATTAGTTACCTATCTTCGGCGTAACGCGCCTGATAAGCATTACTCTTCGCTTCATCCTCGATCAGAAAGCAACGGATATCTCCCCTTATCCGAAGCTGAGCACATAAAGTATTGATCCATCGCCTTCACGGGATTGTGGGATGGTAATAACGAGACATTATTGCCTAAATAAGGAGCCGTATGCCTCATAAAATTCAACTTCCTCGAATCTGTGAAATAATCAAAGTATTATTGAGTCATAAATCCTTATCTTCGCTTTCAACGGGGACGTATCGCGCCGACTATGTGAATATTTGATAAGTTTTCAACTCACTTTTACGATCCACTAATATTAGAAGTTTTGAACAGGCGGTGTACCGTGTAGGTTTTCTTATAGAAGAATCCAGAACCTTAGTTGTCCACCATAAGTATCGTTAGAGACAACTATAGGGTGATGTCAAGGGGATGGGCTGTAGCGTTATACTGCATTCTGATACTAACTTATTGCTATAATTCTCTAAGTATAAAGATTATGTCAAAACCATCCCATTTTTGGTTGCTTACGTAGCGTGCTCTTCAACAGCAGTAGTTTATTGGCTGATAAAATATGGTAAAATATGCGCAAAGTTACAGTAATTGCCATAACGGTCTGTGATATCGGATCCATGGTATAGAATTTCATGCCACAGTAATAAATCAATCAATCAAGCTATCGATGGTTCGTTAGAGCTGTGCCGTGTTTGTCCCCAGAGCGGATCGGACACCATCGTCCCAAGGGATTGGAGTCACTAGCAGTGCAGATTTTAGACGAGGCTTCAGCAATGTTTCGGTGGCGATAAATTGAGTCGTGTTTTTCTTGTTCACACATGATGACCTTTAGCTTTCCATTTTTTTTATTCGTAACGGCTGTCATAAATGAACTGTATGACTACTGAGGCTGATGGTTTAGTTTTTTTCATAAAACTAAAGAATAGAAACATATCCATGGACTGAGAGAGTTTTCTGCACAGATAATATATATTTCTGAGAAGAGTCTAGAGATCAGCTTCATACTTGAAATCTAGGCACGTTCGTTTCATCGTAAAAATTAATAAAAAAAGCCTAATTTCAAATCTCACATTATTAAACCCAAAATACCGTAAGAATAAAGGAGACGAAGAATTTCACAAATTACAAAATTGGACATCAATCTCATCGATATATACATATATGTATGGAGGGATCGCAATTCCAATATTTTAGAGTCACATATATACAGCTACTTACTTTTAAATACTCTCAGTGGTAACGTTGTCCCTAATGAAATTTACGGGCATACCGAAACATCTCAATTTTGCCTTGCCCCTGCCCGCACCGCGCCGTACCGGGCAGGCCCTCAGGCAGGCTTTTCATCTTGCAGATTAATTTGAAATTAGATTAGATTAACATCCTTCGAATCTGTATCGCTGTCATTTTTATTTTATCGCCTTTCTGACTTTAGGTGGCTTGATGTTACATTTGTAGGGCTCTCAATTCTGTTATATCTTAACAAATGAGCAAGTAAACGTCTACATTAAAAATGGGCCTCTTAATAAATTGCTCTAATTAACGGTCAAACCGACTTGTAGCATGATCACCATGTTTGCCGAACAGCGGGGTAATTGCGTAGACCTTACCATCCCAATGACATATACAATACATATTTAGACAATTTAACAATTTCATGAGGCTATTTACGTTGTCGTTCGTTGGTTATTATTTTATTATTATTTCTTTTTCATTATATTGACATTTAATTAATTCAATAATACAATTTTGATGGGATTATCTGCTTAATGACTGTATGATTATGATCAGTAATTAATTTAAAGAAAATGTACTTAACGTCATTTTATATTTGCACGTCGAAATTAAAGGCAGAATAAGAGAATACTACACTTTACCAACCTTCTGTACCTTATTTAGGCGAATAAATGATTTTGATTTTGATTTGAAAGAAATGAATTATAAACTTCGTTGGTAATCTTTCGCATTGTGACAGAAAGTGTCTTACGTAATTGGGATGTTGATCACCGATCGCTGTACGTCGCTAATTTGCTATAATCGGACATGAAACAAATGCTAGTTTCATATCCCATTACCCTGCCTCAAAATCAGCTTATAATGTTCCCACTGCTGGGACACAGGATCTCTTCGAGAGTGAGTGGGCTATAATCTACCACGCGAGGCCACCGCGGCTTGGTAGATGTCACATGTCTTCGAATTTTTGGTTCTATGACATGCCGGTTTTCTCACGATGTTTTCCTTCACCGTTTTGAGAGCAATCGTCGAGCTCCTTAAGTTTTAAGTTGAGCTGTACGATGCGTGCACTGACTGGACAGGTCCACTCATTCTGTGTGGTTCTTTCCTCAAAAGACCATTTCAGACACCAATCTACATGGGCTTCACATGATCTGACCAAGATTATGTCTGGACTTTAAAAGAGACTGTGACCTCTGGGTTTGTTTCGGCCTTTCTTCTCAGAGTAGTCAGATAGGAAACGCCGGCCTCATCTAGCTTTTAAAAAAAAAGTTTGACGTGTAAAAATGTTTGTATAAACCTACTTACAGGAATAAAATCATTTATCAATGGTGATGAAATAATTTACACAAAGTAAAGCGCTTATCTGGGTTTAGAACCTGCGGCCTACAACTTGTAAGGCGCGGCCGTTACCACTGGGCCACCACTGCTCTCACCCTACCTGTTTCTACGGAAATACCTATTTAATTCCTTATTCGCCTGTTTTGTCACACAAGAGTAAAAAGAAATGATTTACCTACACTAATATCTTAAATAGGATGAGTCATCTTAGATATAACGTTAGTCTACAGTTGTAGGCGTTTAAATGTTCAACCTCAAAAAAAACACTATTTGATACCGGTCTCGCCGAAAGCAATACACGGCTATCTACAATCTACATAACGCAAATAAAAGCGCGATTAAAATCGGAATGAATGTAGTTTTGTTACTAAAACAAGGTACGGATTACGAACATCCGCAGTGGAACGGTTGTCTACCAATGCGCATATAAATAAACAACGACGAGCAATTAGCACAGAATATTGAGGGAATGTTATAAAAATAGCGTTGAATTTGCCATGGCAAACAATTAATTACACGCGCCTAAATTCGAAAATAACACAGTTGTGGCGTGGAGATGTTTTCAATTTATTTTCATTTAAAAAACATTGAGACAGTGGAAACTAAGGGAAATTGACCCCAGATTTTGTTTCAGCCTTCGTAAACGAAACAGCTTTTAGAATTGACGTCGGTTTAGGTAAAACTCAGAAAAATTAACATTTAAGTTCAGACAGAAAGAAGAAGAAAGATTACCCTTAGAGGGTTAACGTTCTCATACATACCTATCGCTAACAGAAACTGAAAAAAAAATACAGTTTTCAGTAAACAAACCCAAATATCGAAACCAAAATAATGCAAGATAGACTGCTATCTATTACGGCCTCTGATATTCCCGAAGTTTAGTCCACTATTTTCGTGGAAAGAGCTTTTGTGGACGAACCCGACCCGAACAGATTGTCCGCATCGCAATTGCACTGGATTACAAACCGATGAAAAATTCCGCGAGTACACTGTACAGATAGAAAATCGCAAATTGAATAGAAACGTAGTTTGGTATAGTCTGATACTAGCTTTGTTTCGCGTATTGTTCCAGATGCTTTTGTACTGTTAGACGCGCCCAGAAGTATTATTCATTTGTAATTATGTTTCGAGTTATGGATGCAATTTACACGGAGTATTTGAAAGATTAAAGACCTGCTTCACCACCGTCTGATAACATAATACCAGCCTATTACTGTCCCACTGTAGGGCAAAGTCCTCTTCTCATATAGAGAAGGCAAGAACATTGATTATCACGCTTGCTCAAGACGGGTTGGCGATTTCAGACTTTTATTACTACGTATTGTAAAACAAAGTGCCCCGCCACGTCTGTCTGTCTGTCTGAACGCGATACACTCAAAAACTACCGAACGGATTTTCATACGGTTTTCACCAATGGGCGGAGTGATTCATGAGAAAGGTTCAGGTGTATAATTCATTAAAGTTTCGTGCAAATTGACTGAAATAGGACGATTATTGTTGAAGATGTCGGAAAAAATCATTCCGACTGGGAGCTTTACTGGCGTGCGCCGCGTAAACAAATAGAGTAATATGGAAACAATGTATTCATAAAATTACCTGGGTTAACACACACACATACACATATGGTACTTTTAATCCCGGTAGTACGTTCCCGTAGGATATTTTCCGACATCCGCGTGGGCAAAGCCGCGGGCAAAACCTAGTTAAGTATAAGTCCAGGTTTCCTCACGATGTTTTCCTTCACCGATATCAGTAATGTTCAAAATAAACTCAGAAATTCATACCGTCTGATAAGTTCCATTCAAAATTATGGAGCACGAAATTGTACAAACTATTCTGGACCTACTGTTCCTTTTTTGCACGAATCTCGTGGTAATCGAATAGTCCTATACTATCGTTGTGAAACATGTCCTTATCGAAAAGTTAATTTAGGACACAACAATATCACTCTATGCTTTATTCTCTATAACAACAACATACTTGCTGTCTTCCCTTTTAACGAGCCCAATCGCGTGCTGCTATTTGCGTGCGCGCATGTCAATAATCAATACTGAGTGCAAATTGTGCAATTGGCATGATCTATGGCCCAGTTAATGTTAGCCAGACCTAATGTAGCTGCATCGACACCTAACATTCAACGGCTGACATTAACACGTCACAGTACATTAGTTCTCCTCTAATTTGATAGGCTCGACATGGTCCGTAGCCTACTTTACTGTGACGTAATTGAATGCAATAATTGAATAGTTAAACAGATATAGTAATAAGTTAAACAGTCAGAAGCAGAAAAGTAAGGGCTATAGGATAAGTTTGTCCAACGTTTTAATCTTTTTTCGTTTAAAAAAAAAAACACAACATTCTGACGAATTGAGAACCTCCTCCTTTTATTGAAGTCGGTTAAAAAAGAAGATGAAGACACTCTAGATGCTTTTGCTTTATATAATCATAGGGGGATTACGATCAGAAAGATGGGTAGAAACTAATAGAAACTATCCCAGACAAAATCACACCATATCCTACGATTACGGAGGCTGACACTGCTCGGAATATAGACCCGTGAGTATTTCCTTTTGCTATATGAAATTTCAGGCATCTCTGAATTTAACAGCTTACGCTGACAAAAGCCCACAAATATTTCCCTTACCCATATCACAAAAAAGATCCCTAAAACAAATATTTTTTTATTCAAAGTGGAAGCTCAATCGGTGCATTTTAGCGGGATCGCGTCATGCGTCGGAAATCGGACGGAATCGAGCGGGATGGGGCAGACTCGGGCGATCGGGAGCAACAATGTCGGGACGGCGTGCTCACTCCATTAACATGTTGCCAATAAACACGCTCCGAGTAACACGCTCGCGTTTGCACAGCACTAATTCGAACATAAAACAGTGTTAGAATTTATCATTGTGCTGGATTGCGATTTTTGGGAGGGACGTTGTTTTTTGAAGTGTTGGTAGTGGGATCAATCACGTTTTATTAAAAAGAGTAGAAACAGGAGACAGGAAATGAAATTGTTAATTCTGTAAATAATATATCGGAATCACTTTTACACTTCATATAAAAAATATGTTAGATGTACCTACATTTCCTATCTGACTACCCCTGAGAAGAAATGGCGAAACAAACTCAGGAGTCAAAATCTCTTTTAAAGTGCGGGCATAATCTTGGTCAGATCATGTGAGGACTGGTTTTTTGAGGAACGAACCACACAGATTTGAGTGGATCAGTCCAGTCAGTGCAAGCATTTGTCAGTAATCGGGTAGCTCAATTCAAAACTTAAGGAGCTCAAAGAGTCGACGAACAATACCAAAGAAAGGATATTTAGGTAGGCCGCATCAGGTACTCAAAATTGAAAGACCATCATTAAAATTAACTGAGAAAGAAAAAAAAATACCCACATAGTCAATAATTAAAGTAATTACTTTACAAAGTAACAACAACAACAAGTACACAAGCACACAAGCAACACAAGCTTTACAAGTATACATGACATTTTGTATATAATATTCATGAATGTCAATGTATAATAGTAGTTTATGAAACTGTTGCATAATGAGGGGTATTAAAAACCGAGCCGTAGGCGAGAATTTAATAGTATCACACGATTGTTTTAATACCTAGTTATGTGCAGTTTCATACACTATTATCTACTCTCGTACATTGGGATTGAACCTATTAAATAAAAGATCTTAGCCTTTTTTGCATTTGCCATGCCATAAAGTCGTGATAGCATTTATCATATAAAGTTATAATTTTCTTGACTTTGCTGGTAATAGATTAAGAGTTTTATGAGTCATTTCTGTCGCTGCATCTAAAATATCGGGCGGAGTCAAGTTTTCTTCACATTAACTGATATCACACATTTTTAAGCAAGAATAAAAAAAATCCATCGAAGTTCAACTCAACAAAAACGCGCTAAAACCCAGCACATCACCGAGCATGCGCTAAAGCGGCGCTGCGATAGACAAGTAAAAAGTGGAATGTAAACTTTTTTGTAATGCTATAAAAATGGTGCGCCCCGCATATGCGTTCCATTAGAAAAAAATAATTGATGAAAACTCCTTTTAGTTAGAGAAAAAGTGTTATATTATGATTATATTTTCAAATTTCGGTATTATGTTTAAAAAGTACACATATATATATACATAAACTCACGCCTTCTTCCCATGGAGGTAGGCAGAAACTACAGAACGCCACCTGCTACGATCCTTACATACTCTTTTTGCCTCGTTTACATTCATACATCTGGTCATATACGACAAAAACGTCAAAAAAGACAGGTCAGGACAGGACGGGACAGGTCGTTTAAAAAGTATGTCAATATAAACTCGTTTTGAAGTTTGTAATTCGAATTTTACGATTTATGACTAGATAAAATGGTATTGATGATTTTGCATGATTATTAAAATGTCAAGTTTTATCAGAAGGCTTAGCAGAGCGAGCAGCTCAATGCCAACCTTTTTTGTCTTCTAAATAATCAGAATTTTTTATTTTATTATTTGTAGCGCACCTTGCTAAGCACAGTGCACATTTGGGAGAAGATTTCTCCGGAGCCTTTGGTAGTTCATAGTTCTTGCTATGTCATACAAAATTCTGTTTCAACGATAGCGATCTTCCAGTTTATCTTTTAACAATGGATTGAATAGTTTAAAGTCTCAGGTTCAAACAAAGCTTCAAACAATGCGCCGAAGAATTCATTCGTGGGAATGAAATCTTCGGTGCATTGTTGAATGCTGGAGTGGTGCAGACAATTTTCAAATTAACCAGAAATCAAGAAAAAGTTCCACTGCTACTAATTCAATGATTGAGACAATCAATTAAACAAGTGGGAAACAATAGGAACAAAGTTCTACAATTAAACAGAATTATCTTTACATTGCGATGAAATAATGTTGATTGCTGTACAGAATAATAATTTGTATTATCTAAGGGAATCATTGTGAAATTTTACAGTCGTAATGTACAAAAAGATACAGATAAAGATATACATAAATACACAGCTGAAGAAGACTCGACACGGTCTAATTAACTAACACTAATGTAGTAGTAACTAAAGAAACCATTTCTTGTACATCTTAGCCTAAATCGCGGCTTATTTCGTATTCTTTTTGAGACGTATGTCTGAGACGCAGCTGTAAGCAGGCGACTCGTACGAATTTCTCTAATGTTTTCGCCAAAAACAACGAAAAAAATTGGCCAAGTGCGTGTCGGACCACGCACAATGAACGGTTCGGTAGTTGGGAAGAACTTATTCCAAGAACAAACTTAACATTGTAGTTAAAAAAACATGTTCTCTCATACATTCCAACTGAAAATGTAAGTTGCTTGACTGTTGCTCGTAAGCTTGTAAAACTACGTGCGTGTGTGCGTGTGTGTTATATAGTTTTCCTTTTAATTTCGTTGTATATACTACTACCGTGATTTTTTCACATATCCAAAACAAACCGTTTAGCTGGTGGTGGGGGGGGGGGGGGGGACACTTGACTCTAACAAAAATTTAGCATTTTAAAGCTTAATATTTCAGAAACGGATCCCATAATCGAAAAATTGTTTTCACAAACCCGCAATATTTTTTAAACACCTATCCAACAACACCCCACACTATGGGATAGACGAGAAAAAAAAACGCCCCCACTTTACGTGTACTGGAGGTACCCTAAGAAATGTTTATTTTCATGATTTTATTTTACCACTTTATCGGCGTGATTAATATGTATAAACATGCCAAATTATAGCTTTCTAGTACTAAGAATCTCTGAGCTAAGCTGCGGATGGATGGACGGACAGACGGACGGACATGGCGAAACAATAAGGGTTCCTTATTAAAGGAACCTTAAGGTTCCGGTAAGGGTTATTTTTTTTTCCATGTTGACTACGGAACCCTAAAAACATTATTTTAGGTTAGATAAGTTCGAAGGCTTTTATCTAAATACGGTACCCTAAACGCTCTGCTAGTCAAGATAAAATAACATTTTAGGCCCAGAATACACTCACAAAAGGAACTGCCGATAGATTTACTATGCTAACCCTTGAAATGTATCAACGCTTATTTATTGTACCCTTTCTTCTCAAATGTACGTTTCGGTGGCCACGGTAACGTTCAACTAGGATCCATCTCGAAGATGTTTCAGTTTCCCACTTTATGTTTTACGGTATTGACCTCCCGCTGCTACGAAAAAACAAAGTAGGTATCTTACCTACCAGCCTTTTCCCTCAAGTTGTAAAAAATTAACCGTAGTAGCAAATGGCTCGTAGGCAAAAACTCGTAGACGATGAGATAATAGGCTTACGCCCGTAGCTGCTACGAGCATGAACGATGCTCAAACGTAGCTCAAGCACTCACTTTCGAACACTGGCCATGACTACGGAAATGTTGCAAATTAATCTATACATCTATACAAATAAATAAAATTGAAGTGTCTGTTTGTAATGTCAACATAACAACTTTTTACTAAATGCGTAAGAAAGTAGATACGGTACTTATAACAAAAAAGCCATTTTTAAAATGTCTGTCTGTCTGTCTGTTTGTTCCAGCTAATCTCCGGAACGGCTGGACCGATTTTGACGGGACTTTCGCAGATAGTTGATGTTACGGGGAGTAACTTAGGCTACTTTTATTTTAGAAAAATAATTAGGGTTCCGCGAAAAAAATTAAACCCATGAAATTGAGAACAAAAAGTCGGATTTGAATAATTATTTTGCATTTGGTGGCCCAATTCTCGACCCTTAGGAGTCGAGCAAAAAGAAAAAAGTCAGAAAGAACACTAAGCGAAAACGAAGTAATAGCACGGATGGGTGATGCAACGCGACGGGTTGGGGGACGAGAGAGTTTTATTAAAATGTGGCTGTTATTTTAGTATATTGTGTATCTTATGACTTCCACGCGAACGAAGTTGCAGAGCACAGCTAGTAAAATATAAAATCAATAATACCGTACCTTAAACATATTTTGTGGGTGGCTTATAGGTTAAATAATTAATTAACTCGACCAGTCGTTAGTTCGCTCTCTATGTCTTTTTATTAATTCACGACTGGATTTTGACAGACACATCAACTCACACCTTTTCCCATAGGGACTGGATTTTAAGACAATCGATAATAGCCACGAGTGGTACATTAGTGTCTTCTAGATCGACGATTTCACAGAAAAACTATCCACAACAAATAATTCAATTTTATTTATAAGTAAAAAATTACTAGGCTATCATAGCTCGAGACACGTCGACGCACAACGTATCGCCAAGCTTACCGCTATAGCTATCACCGACGCTGATAAATCTAGGACGATCAAAAATGTAACACTATCTTTATGCACCTACGTTAATCTACAGTAGGTATTAGATCATAAAGTGTCATATATTTTAGTGGGAAAACGGTTAGGCTGTTACTACGGAAAAAAGTCAAGAAATCAGTAAAAAAAACTTCTTTCTCAGGCTTCTAAATGCCTGAAGCTGTCCACCACAAAGTAATGGCAATCCATTACTTTATGATTATATCGTATAAATTACAAAAATGATTGATGCTCTTTGATTTTTAGGTAAGAAAAGTATTTATCATGAGCTTTTATTTTACCTAGTGATGTTAAAGTTTAGAAATTTATAGTGAGCAGGTAGGTAACTACCTAAATACCTGGAAAATCAAAGTAACTAACTGCTTATGCATTCATACGCTAGCCATATTATACTTTGTAATTTTAACTTTCGATTTACTTTAACTTGTTATGGTTAAACTCCATTTAAGTTATACAAAACACCTTCAGTAAAAGTTGTTAATTTTCAAACTGAAATCATTGAAAACAACACAAGAACAAAGTTTAATGCCAGGTTTTGGTATAACAACAAACAACAGTGTGATTCCCGGAAATTAGTAGATCATACCTTTCTACCTAAAAGTATCCATATTTAAATGGTTAATCCCATTGCCATTTAACTGGGTATACCTACCTAGGACCTACCATAAGGTCAAGAAGACGGTCAGGATCATCCTTTGACGATGAAAAATGCCACTTTTGGCCTTATTTTTTAATAAGTTAACTAAAGGTTACTGATGCTTGGTTCCGATAAACAAAACAACTCGTTTTGTCTTACCAATGGTAAAAAAATTATTGCCAAAGTGGACATGTAAATAGATTCGTAAGCTAATTTTATCTGTGATAGCTACTCGTACTTCCACATGGGAGGGTCTACACTATGCAAAACTATGAAGTATTTGCTTCATTATTGGTAAAGATACAAGTTTTAATTTTAACCAGTAATGGTCCGTATATTATAGGAATCCGCCTTAAGGATACTTGACAAATACGGGCGGTTTTATTCTATAAACAAATTTACTATTTCGATAAATTTACCAAAGACATCCAAACTACTAACATTAAAGAACAACGTTGTGGGAAAAGTAATGCCATTAGACCGAAGATAGGGCGTGACACCTGTCATACTTGGTATTAAGCATCGATCCGGCAGGAATTGAGCACCAACCTATTTAGTAAAGGGGTTCTTGGAAACCCCTGCTTACGCTGAAAACGAAAAATAAATATAAGATAATGGGGAATATGTGTATCCCTTTTTCAGTGAGGCGAAGCCGGTTATTGTAAAAGAGGACAGTGAGAAATACGACTTCAATTTTAAAATGACAGCCTTAATAGAAAGTTTCATGTAGAAAGTATTTCAAATAACAGCTGGACTCGAAAAACCTTACATACAAAATGGTCTTGCTTTTCAATAGAGATATCCATTTAAAAATAAACCTATAGCTCTGTGAACTGCTGGACAAAGTTGCGCTTCCGGCTCTACGACTTACAGCCCGATTCAAACTATAAGGCGGCTCGGAACATGAGGCGAGTCGCTGCGCAGTAACAAATTCAGATGCCGGCGGGGGTGAGGGGTGCGGACGTGCGGTACTGCGCAGCGAGTAGCGCACTTCACAGCCGCCATAAAGTTTGACGCGTACTACTACGCGCGTACTTGGACGTGTGACAAAGGCCTTCTCTACCTTTTGAAAATAAGGTCAGGAAAAAGCTATAAACAAAAAAGAAATACCTACCTACTTACCATCATATCTGTCGTAGATACCCGCAATTTCCACGGAACAAATTCTCATAATTCTGACATACGACCCAACTTGACCTGGGCTTCGGAAAATTCATACTTTCCTCGCTCGACCGGTCATAACCGTGCACTTAAACTCAGCAGACCGAAGACGTCATAACACTATTGTTGTCTATACATACATATAATTTTCTGCGTATACCTAGGCAGGTATTGTAGGTAACATCATGTATTTCTTTTGAAAAGTTTTCAAGAAATATTTCTAGAGCTACCGCAAGATATATACGAGGTATTGTCATGTCGGTCGACGGCAACGTATTTGTTATTCCATTATTACCCTTATTTAATACCGCCGTGATAAATATTGCCGCGTTTCCGAGGGTCGGATTAAAATACGAAAGAGATGAGTTGTGTGAAGGGAAATTGTAGGAAAATACCGATGACATAAAGTTATTTCGGTTTTGTGTTGTTGACTAACGACATAAAGTTTGTAACATAATATTGAATACATTACATTTACGTTTTATTGAGCAAATGCTTACCTATTGGGACCAGTGTAACGTATAAAGAAAAGGCAGAAACATCCAATGATTGGAGAGAGTATACCCCACTATAGATAAGCAATTGCTTGAGTCGTGTGGGACTCTATTACTATACCTCACCTAACGTAATTCCCAAACAAATATTCCCAAACCCGTATTCAATATTAAAACCAAATACAAACAATCAAGAACCATCAAATCTCGCAGATGAGACAGACGATACTCGTAATTGCATTAGATATATCCTAATACAAACAGGGTTCCTTTTGATTTCCCCATTGCGCGCACTCGCTCGACTAGATGTCACATAATACGTATCAATCGCGAGAAACAAACACCCTGGGGGAGGGCCATGTAGTGGAAGAGATAAAACGTACCCCCTCTAAGGACTTACCCTCACCTACTGATAAAACAAAATGTTACGCAGAAATGTGGACAATTTTTCTGTTTTACATGTAAGGTCGTTTGGATTTTTGATAAATAGGTACATTCTTCAGCGGTGCTGTTCGTGTGTAAATATTAAGTGCCGATAGTGGTGGTCCAAGTGTTCAGAACTTTCCAAGTAATAATCATCATCCATCCGGCCTTGCCTTTTTCCAAGTATGTTGTAACCGGATGCAGCTGGACTTCCTACTCTAGGGCATTTTTTTAGTTTTCTTAAAACTCGTTAACATATAGGCAACATAACTGACAATAATATATAAGATAGGCTACATTAATTCAAACAAAAAATTGAATTAATTAAATGATTTCAAAATCAAAGACATCAACCAAGAAGCCATGGCTTTTCATCTTAGGAATGGGAATTAAAAAATAAATCTCATATTAAATAATAATCTTAAATCAAAAATAGACCGTTTTAAAAAAGGTGTACTTTACTTCTAATAAATAAACACGGCACAAAGTTATGGCTCCGGGCTCACTCAAAGAAATGAAATTCATTTTATTGCGGTGACTGAAGCTTTCATACTTTCATTCAAATACAATTTGGCTAATGTAATTGCTGGGAGGTGATTCCGTTTCACCATTTCAGCAGCGGATATCACTGAAAACGAAATATCTATACAAAATTTAAGGAAAAGTTTAGGTTAACATAAAACGAATTAGCGGACATCATTTCTTATAGCGCATTAGGTGAATTAAAGGCTACAGTGATAAGATTATGTCGTAAATTTAATTTTATTATAATTTATAGCCACCTTTCCTTGCTGTTAAGGCATTCGTGTACTTATAACTTGAATTATCTTAGCTGAAAAGTATTATTTTTGTCATATTACACACAAAAGGTGAAGGAAAACATCGTGAGGAAATCAGCATGTATTAGAACCAAAAATTCGAAGACATGTGACATCTACCAACCCACAGTGGGCCCGCGTGGTTGATTACAGACCACTCCCTCTCGAAGAGAGAACATTATAGGCTTATTATGCATTAAGCATACAGAAAAGGAGATACACTACTCTGTGAAGTACTTTGAATTGTTCATATAATTTCTTGAATGTGATGATGACCGGTACCTATGTAGATAGATAGTACATTATATTGAACATGAATACATGAATGGATAAAACAGGTTTGCCAATTCAATCAGCCTTATCTAAAACCCCTTTACCACAAATTATAAGATACATTTCATTTAACCTCCAATCCATTAAGACACCTCTATGAACAGTTTGTAGGTACACATAATAATAAAGCCATAGATTGGATTACCAATACACGAATATACCCGAAGTTTCCCGACTAAAACCGAAGTCGTTGAGTTAACAAGTTAGTCGTCGAAGACTGCAGTTTGTAGTCTGCATAGGATATTGTGCCACCCTGGTATATTGCTACAATAATTGCATTACGTAAAGCTGCAATGCAAACTGTAAGCTTTGCGTCGTGACCTAGGAATCCAATCTGGAATTATAGTGAAACTGACAGTCTGTGACTGTGTTTGGCTTGCGAATGTTAACGATTCGATTTTGTTTTAGAGGAAAAACAAAAGCAATATATTGTGTATGTGTTAATAGCAGCTGTATATTGTAGAAAGTAGAAAATAAACTGTTTATGTAGCTACCTACTTGTCGATACATTAACTTTCGAAAGTATCATGTAGGTACCTATCATTTAGACAAGTTCATAAGTCTAAATACAGATTTAGGGCTGTCTATAAGGATAACAAAGTTTCGGTGGTGTGTCGGTAGGAATAAAACGACCGATACTTTTATTATATTGTATGAACGCGCGTAATTTGTGTACCTACGCGCAACGCGCGTACGCAGCGCCGCGCTGCGTACGCGCGTTGCGCGTAGGTACACAAATTATGCGCGTTCATACAATATAATAAAAGTATAACTATGCAGATAATACATACAGTTCATTCGGCCTTACATTGAATTACCAAAAATGTTAGATATATTTCACTTCTGTTGATATCACAACATAGAAAGGAAACCTTACGGAGGTTTCTTTTCTGTTTCCTCCATAATCAAGTGTAAAAAATGCTTTACGACGACAACGGCCGGCAGGTTTTTGTATCTAGGCCGCTTGGGATTCTAATCTAACAGAAGGTACCTCTATCACCCTAATCCGTCAAGTTTTAGGATCCACAAGAAAATAAAACCTTACCCAGGAACGGGTCAAAATCTAAATCAGGTGTATAAAAGCTGGATCATTCTAGTTGACTCTTTATTGCATGAGGCCTAAAGGGGTGCGTATAAAACTAAGACTAGCGAATAAACTGGATTTGGTCAAGTTTACTACGTAAGGTAATTTACGATATTACTACACTTTGCAAAAGATCTCAAAGCTTATGGCTTTATTAGATGGGTGCTGTTATTCTTATTCTCTATTACCCATTTCAGCTAAATCATTTATTTATCTACAAAAGTATCAATCACAATAAAATAAACTACATAACACCAGTCTGTATTTAAGAATAAGAATACTTTATTTGCTGAAAATACAGGTTTTACCAGATGTATTTTTTTTTTATTTGAGATAGCTTTGCTCTTGACTCTAGTCTAGGTCAGAGATGACAGAGACAAAGTCGACGATGGAGCGAGCTTACCCAGAAGAAGCATGTTCACTCTCACTTTGAAGAGATCGGGGTTGTATGTGTTCGGAAACACAGACGCAGGCAGAGAGTTCCACTCCTTTGCTGTGCGCATCACAAAAGACATTTGGAAACGCTTAGTGCGAATTGTGGAATAGCAACTAGGTAATGATGGTAACCTGCAGTGCGTCTAGATGTCCGCTGATAGAAGGGGGCCGGCGGAATGAGGTCGTGGAGTTCTTGAGCACACTCCCCGAAGAATAATCTGTAGAAGACCGTCAAGCAAGCAACCTTGCGGCGATGAGCCAAACTGTGAAGCTTGGCATCCACCAGTCTTACGTCGCCAATGAGCCTCTTAGCTCTGCGTTCCACCGAGTCAAGCGTGGCAAGTTGGTATTTGGCCGAGCCATCCCAAAGGTGGCTGCAATACTCCATGCAGATGTATAAATTGGTGTTTTACGCACTGTCCATATTTTGCATGTTTAGGGCATGGAAATTAGTTTAACATTAATAATACCTACTTAGGTAGGGACTTATTCAATTTTAGTAAAAAAATACAACTATGTAGGTACTTACTTACTAGTATAAATTACAAAACAACCTTAACATAACAATTTTTATTTACATTAAACGAGTATTTACCTTAAAATATTTTTTTTTCTATATATTGCAGAAATTCTTGTAATGTATAGAAATAATTTTCTATAAACCACCTGCGCAGTTTAAAATATTTGAATGGGAGTTCTCTTATATATTTTGGTAATTTGTTAAAAATAATAATGCACATATGATAGACATTCTTTTTAATTAATGTTGAATAGAAAATGGAATTAAAATTTTTGTTGCATCTCTTGGTCTCTGTTTGGTGTAATCGTCACCTTTGAATCTAAAGAACCTACTATGCTTCCTTACAAAAAACCGATACCTCAAACACATACTTACATGGTCAAAGTCAGTAATTGCAGTTTTTTAAATAAATGCCTACAAGATTCAAGTAGACCGACACCGCATATAGCTCTTACACATGTTTTTTTATACCATAAATGTCTTATCATTATCTGTTGAATTGCCCCATATTATAAGTCCGTATCTAAATAATGATTCAACATATCCGCTATAAGCTATGCGGGCGTCTAACACATATATATGTATATACATTTATTACATAGGTATAAATTTGTCTAAAGTTATACCTAAGAATTTAATACTTTCTTTTTCTTCTATGTTTTTATCTTTCATTTTAATGTTAATACCGTCGGGGAGTTTGCTTTTGTATGTACGAAATTTAATGAATTTTGTTTTAGATATATTTACAAATAGGTTATAAGATCCAAGCCATTTTATTACGGACTGCACGTCTTCGATAACATAATATAACATAGACTCACCACGACGTGTCCGCGTAAATATATAATCAGCAATAGGGAGTAAATTATCGGGAATCCCCAGACGAATCAATGTTAAATTGCACCAGCTCGAGCCAATTGTGCCTTAATAAAACGAACCAAACCAACTAAATAAATGTAGGTATTTCATTGATTCAGAAGGTGATGGTAAACCTGCTTCTATTATTCGCCATATAAATGAGTTCAAAGCTAATTCCGTCGAGGCAGTCTAAATTAAACCATAAAAAGATTTTACGGTCCGGTTCTCACCTCCAATTTACTTTTAATTCATATGGGACAGGTAAATTATGCTGTTAGGTCCTTGCATAATGTTTGACTATGTACTGTACTGACGGCTCTTTATAACGTTATACGCGGGTTGACATTTAAATTAGGTAGGTAGGTTGGTAGCCACTTCCGTGGAAGTGCATGTTAAATATTAAAATAAGCTGCGTGCAATAGTGTCGTACCTACCTACCTAACTCTAACAAAAAGAACATGGTTACGAGTGAAATGGATCTAATATTCAGGCAAGTACCTACATGTATATAATTATGTATCGGTCAATAAAAGATATTTTTTTTAATGGATAGATTTATTACAACAATACAATATTGATAGGATTATCGTTTTATTGGAACTAAAACTAAGTATTGTTTAGTTGAAGAAAATTACAATAAAAATGTTCTGTTTTTCATTCTTATTAAAACGGCAAGATCAAGACTCAAGATTTTTTCTAAAGATCTGGATACAATTTATTTCAGACTAAGTTGTCCATAGAGTGTTAGTAATACACTGAAACTTAAGATAGGCGAATCCAGTGCTTCCAGACTATCACCATCACTATGTACTGCAATGACCCTCAGGTAGCCGTTGGCACTATCTCTCACTCCGCGCATCAACGATGCTGCTCTTTTTCTAATTATGGCATAGTAGCCACCCACTTGAGAATCTGCAAACATCGCTGATGCACTGCAATAGCGAGGCAGCCCCATCAACACCCTGAAGGTATTGTTATACTGAACTCTCAGAGCACTCACGACCCGCTTCGTGCAGTTGGTCCACAGGCTGCAGGTATGAAAAGATTGGCAGAAGGCCCTAAACAATGTTGTTTTAATTGCCTTTGAACACCTGGCAAACCTGCGAGCCAGCATATTACAGCGAATCGCGAGCCCCCTGCGTTCCAGTTCCACGTCTAGGTCATCAGTCAGGTTCTCATTTACAACATGTCCTGAATACACGAACTGAGAGACTCGTCTTAGCGCCCCCTCAGCTAGTGTCACGGACTATATATTTGCTGGTGTACAATAAAGAATAAATAAATAAATAAATGAAGTCGTATTTGTCCAACACTCACTTTATTTCCACACGGTAAACGCAGCAAAGCTAGGAGTTGACAACAAATAAGCGCCTGTGACATATTAATAGCAGCGGTCCGCATCGACGTCACAGGTAACTACTACAAACTGTACAGGAGATGATATCACGTTCGCTGAACATGTAAGTTCCATTTAACACCTCGGAACCAGGCGAATGGCACAGTAAACTCGAATGGTAGTCACGAAATGGTATCATTAGCCGAATTACACACGTGACCACATAATTGAAAGGGACCCCAGTTGCTTACGAGCGGGTCAACCCGGGTGCAAGAGCGATGTGAATAATTTGCGAAACAATTGGCCCTCAGGTGTATCGCTGGCTGTTGACTGAGGAAGCCGACGGTAAATGAAGATGTATTGAACACATTTCGAAGGGGCGCCTACAGATTTAGATGGACAGTTAAATGGTTCCGTTTAGGTTAAGGGGGAAGCGCTAAGTTAGCCCGCGAAATTCAAATTTTCTTACGATTTTTGCAATTTGCAGCTCAGTGTCTGGGTGTATGTTGATCAAAGTATGATACGCGATCGTAAAAAATATGTATTTACAGAATTATAAAATTAGAATCAGTAATACAATTTCTTGAGTTAGTATAATCCTGAAATGTTAAGATATCATGAAATAGTCATTCAATAGAATTACTTTGTCTTAGAGAGTTGTATTGATGACTTTAATGATTATAATTCTGTAAATACATATTTGTTACGGCCGCGAATCATATTTTAATGAACATACAACTTAATACTGACCTGCAAATTGCAAAAAACGTAAGAAAATTTGAATTTCGCGGGCTACCCTGACGCTTTCACCTTAAGAGATTTTATTTTCTATTTTGCAAAAGAGTGACATTACAACAATAGCAAATAACACAAGTTACTTTAATTTGAAAATGTTTAAACCACTTCTAGAGATTGACAGAAAAGCTTAAGGTAAAGTACTGATTATATTTAAGTCTTAATTCTATACGTAAACGGTACTAAAAGTTTTCTGGTAACCACAAAGAAAAACACTTCCAAAAGCATGTTTCTAATAAACCTCAAAATCCCTCTACATAATTTTATAGAAAGGTGAACTCCCCAACAGCTTATTTAATTTCCTTGCTCATTTCACGTCAAACATTTGGAGAATCGTAGTCAAAATTCTACCGCATTTCGATGCGTCAAAAACTTATAATTGAAACGTTTTGTTGTGCTTGTGATGACGTCATGACGATGATGGCCCAATCGTCAGCGTCACAGGAAATTACATCTCTAATCTGATTATTCCGAGTGAATGCAGACTAGTGACGCGGTGCCCGATGCGGTTCACATTTCCCCGCGTTTGATTCCGGATTCATTTATTTACATTTCACATTTTGTTATTGATGTCTTCCTTTAGTTTAAAATTAATGCTACCAAATGTGTTTTTCAAACATCAATATTAATCGTCACGATGACATATTTGATTGCGTTCAGTGTGAGGATTATTGGTTTCATTACATATCAAAATAGACCATTTTGATAAATAAACGGATACCTAATTGATTTATAAAACACGGGATTGCCGTGATGGCAACGTCTTTTGTCAGCTATATGAGTTTCCGAATATAAACATTTCTGTGAATTTATTAGATACTCTTTGCTTGTCGCGATTACACGGCCACGATTCAATTCAACCTCCCAACAAAGGCAACTAAAGCAATTACTGTTGCTAAAAATAAATCTTATTTCTACGTAGAGATTCTTATTACTCAGCTGCTAGATACATATTTCTTTACAAAGGTGCGGTGACCTCGAGTCACAGCAATATTGCTCTAAATTTCAAGTTGTAGCAATAGTAGAAAAGTTGTGACAGCACACTTTCCCATTTTCTACGAACACTGTAGTTTCCATATCCCTAACTTAACTCTTACAACTTGAGTGGAAAGATAAAGAAGCAAACACACTTATTTTCCTCGTTTTTCCGTCGGAAAATCGCACGCATTAAGATCAAATCCGGCACATGAAGTAGCCCTACTAATCAGATGTGACAATGCACATTAACCGAATTAATACCATATTTAGATCAGGGCATAAAGCACAATCATTAATTAAATTAAGTAACGAGTCAGTGAACACGATTGATTACGGTCTTGTGTTTTATCGAACCCTTTGATAATAGCATTAGTTATGCGTATAAGCAAATCTCATTATCTTTTTGGCAACGGTCCTCTGAATTCTCCTTTGTGCCATATATTTGTATCAGAACATAAAATTCAATAATAAATCACTTTAAATGAAATTACATTTTTCAAAAGACAATGAAGTGTTCTATTGCGAAACTTGTCTCTTACATTTCTTAGAAATGTTACACTCATTAAAACTTGTCTTCTTTTTTCAAAGCTCTTAAAATAATAAAGTTGGTAAGGAGATGTTTAATAATTAGTTACGTATAAATCTCCGAGTCAGTTTGCTGAAAACACGTGCACAGATCGCAAAGTACACAGACGGAACTCTTTCAGACAAATGCAGCTCGGAGCATAAATTCTTAAATAAACATTTTATAAATATAATTTTAACATTTAACGGCATGAGCTTTAATTAAGTAGCAATGTTTTCAAAGGAAAGCTCTCGCTTTGAGGTCTCTGCCGAGCTCCGTAGGGTCTTAATTAGTGTTAATCTTAAGATAATAAGCCACGTGTTTTCACTAATTGGTGTAAATTGAAAGAGTTGGAAATCCCTTTGAGGCAAATTTGCAAATTTTGACATGGTGGCACCCGGGAGCGGGTCAAAGCAACATGTCGTTACTTGTCTGTTTAATTGGCTCTCTGATACTTAATTAATTACGTTACCTACGCAGGAATGTGGGACAGATCCTGATTACCTTGAACTGGATGATTTAGGTAGGTATGTACCACATGGAATACGGAGGTATTAAATAATCCACTTTAGATTCGTAAGTACTAACTCTATTCTGTAAGAACCTAAAAGAAACAAAACCCACTATACCCAGTCATAGGACTGACCCTCATTCGTCCTTCACCTAAGAAGTTTGTTTTACAATTTTACGCGGAATTCTGTCTGACTTTTGATCCTTCGAAAGATCGTATTTTCGTTTTAAATAAAAATTCCATTGTTTTACAAATAGGTAGGTATGTTAAAACCAGCTCAACTTTCTTATATTAGTGTAGCGTACCTTACGTAACAAGTTATGTAAGACTAGCTAGCTCCAAAAATTAAAAAAAATATATATTAATTTGATCAAGAGAACATCTCGCTTTAAAAAATCTCTGCCCCTCGAAGAGCAAGTAATGTATTCATTCGAAGTAAAATTCCATTGTTTGACACGTGTCTACAATACATTAAACCAAACCTCTGCCCCTATAATAAAATTGGAAGATAGAAGAGACAGGGACACGACAATATATGTAGTCGGTAAGTACGTGGGCGTTACAAATAATGTCGTAGAGTTATAAACAGTTTCAGACACTATAAATAATACCCTACTTCAGCCTACTTGGCTAAAAGGTAGCCTGGCTTTGAGGCAATTTTTAGCAAATAAGTCCCTTACGTTTATACTATGGTTTGTAATGTATGGTTTATATGTATGGTTTGTACATACTTCAGCGGTTACTAACGGGGACAAAAATAAATGAAAATTGTAACAAATAAGGATTTTTTTTTTTTTATGAATGAGAAGTAAAATGATGATCGGTCGGCTGGTTGGTTGATGAATATGGCCGCCAAAAATTGTACAATAACAGTCGTGAATTTGTAACACATGGTAACATTCGTGAATGAAGGTAACACACGTGAATGTCAAATTGTGAAAATAAAGAGTTATGGTAGGTAAAATATTTTATTTTACTTAACATAAAATTTTCAAGAATAAAACAAAACGTTTTTCATTAAGAAGTCTTTATTTTTTAATTATCATAAAAATATATGAACTATAAAATAAATCTTATTGTTAACTACTTAGTTTGAAAATGCAAAAATTAGTCATACTTAAAAGTTTAAATTCTGCATTTTTTTCCTGTGTATGCATGTGCTCTCGATACCGCTTTTGTTTTTCCGTTGCTGTCACATCTAAAATTAAATATTACAATTTTAGAATTATTTTGTAACTTTGACGTTCAGAAAGTGCTGAATCTCAGCCTAATGAATACCTTAAAGAATTTTGGTTTTGTTTTAGATACAAAAAACCTAATCAGTAAGTTTCTATAGTGTACCTACACTCAGCTTAAATAACAATAGATCACGAATGTTACTTAACACACATAGTAACACACGGTATCATTCGTGAATCAAAAATACTGTGGACATAACCTAAAAAAATGTTCTGAAGTTAGAAGGCACCGTGCAGCTTTATTTGTTAACCAAATATTCTAGCTACACGTACAATTTAAAATAATATACTAAACTTGCGTTCTTACCGTAAATATCAGCTCTTAAAATATGAAAATCTCCCGGGACAAAGCCGACCGGCTTGATGTTCACGTGTGGTCCAAAACAAATGGCAGCTTCTTTTCAATGTTTGACCAACCTGTAGTGTGGTGATGCCATGACTCAAAAAAGGTCTTAAAGGATTTGGATTCTCCTTAGTTTCACAGATAAATAGTAACAAAAGTAGCATTCAGGAACGAAAAGTGAGACACATTTTTTGGGTCCCGTAGTCAACAAGGAACTCTTATAGTTTCGCCACGTCCGTCCGTCCGTCCGTCCGCAGCTTAGCTCAGAGACTCTTAGTACTAGAAAAATATAATTTGACATGGATTTACGTATTAATCACGCCGACAAAGTGGTAAAATAAAATCATGAAAAAAAAAATGTTTTTGGGGTACCTCCTGTACACGTGAAGTGGGGATGTTTTTTTTTCTCGTCTACCCCATGGTGTGGGGTGTTGTTGGAAAGGTCTTTCAAAAATATTACGGGTTTGTGAAAACTATTTTTCGATTAAGGGATCTGTTTCTGAAATAGCTTTAAAGTGCTAATTTTTGTTAGAGTCAAGTGTCCTTCCCCCCTGCCAGCTAAACGGTGTTAGTTGTGGATATGTGAAAAAATTCACGGTAGTAGAATATATTATGAAGTTAAAAGAGAAACTATCACAACTTTATAAGTTATAAGTTAACGAGTATTAGTAGTAGTACGAGATTTGTTAATTGTCATTGAAAATGACAATTTTTTTGGAAACTACAGTATTTTGAATTGGAATGGAAGATTCGTTGGTATCAATGGAATCCGGGGAATAGGGCTATAGGGCGAAGCGCGGCTCTCGACGCGCTAATTTTTCGGTTGTTTTAACCTTTGATAACTTCTAAAGTATTCATTAGAATGATATATTGTAAAAGACAAATATAATCTACATTTAATGCCCAAGAATATTATCATATTTATTTGCATAAGAGTTAATACTGAATAAATACTGTAAATAGCGTCACAAAGTTTTAATGAAAGAAATGGTTACTGTGAGTCAACCGTAACAGATAGAGATATTATACCATCGTGGAGTTTTCTTTTGGATTTTAGAAGAACTACATTTATTTAGTACATCATTTCTAAGTATCTCTTAAGGTTTAGCCTACGTAAGCCATGTAAATTTATTTTTCGGCAACTTGGTTGCAAAATATTGTTTTTTCTACTTACATAAAAACTTAATTAGGTTTTATTATGAGCATATCGCACATGACAACATGTACCGTCATAACTCAAAAAATGGCCGAATTGAGTTAAAATTACCTACGGATCAAGTAATTTTTAATCTACATACTGACAAGACACTCATACAAAAAAAGTCAATTTTTGTAAGAGTTATGAACATTTACGCAACTTCAATAGTTTTGGTTCTATGCTTTTTTGAACTTTTAAATCACTTTTACTCGAAATGTCTAATTTTGAGTTATGACTGTACATATTGTCATGTGCAATATATTTATAAACCTTCCGTGAAAAAGTATCTAACTGATGGTGAAAACCACATCAAAATGCTTTGCTTATTATGTAGTTAACTACATAGTATAAAATAAAGTCGCTTTCCGCGTCTGTCTGTATATCCGCTAACTCCTAAACCACGCAACGGATTTTGATGCGGCTTTAAAAACTTTCTTGTATTCAAAATATATATTTAAAAAAACATAGAAAATAGGTATATGTATAGGAAAAGTTAACCATTTCAATATGCAAGAGGTTAACTACTTATTAATTAAGTACATATTTTTTACTTCAATGTGCGATATGTCGTTGTGGGACACACGAATTTTATATTCGTGTTTTTTTTTTATATATTTGAGATAGGTTTGCTCTTGACTCTAGTCTAAGTCAAAGATGACAGAGACAAAGTCGACGATGGAGCGAGCTTACCCAGAAGAAGCCTGTTCACTCTCACTTTGAAGAGATCGGGGTTGTATGCGTTTGGAAACACAGACGCAGGCAGAGAGTTCCACTCCTTTGCTGTGCTCATCACAAAAGACATTTGGAAACGCTTAGTGCGAATTGGTGGGATAGCAACTAGGTAAGGATGGTAACTTGCAGTGCGTCTAGATGTCCGCTGATAGAAGGGGGCCGGCGGAATGAGGTCGTGGAGTTCTTGAGCACACTCCCCGAAGTATAATCTGTAGAAGACCGACAAGCAGGCAACCTTGCGGCGATGAGCCAAGCTGTGAAGCTTGGCATCCACCAGTCTTACGTCGCCAATGAGCCTCTTAGCTCTGCGTTCCACCGAGTCAAGCGCGGCAAGTTGGTATTTGGCCGAGCCATCCCAAAGGTGGCTGCAATACTCCATACAGGATCGGACTTGCGCTTTGTAGAGAATTAAAAGCTATCCAGGCGTAAAGTAAGTGTGTTTTATTGAGATAAAAAAAAATCAAACCTACTCGTAAATAAACCGAAATGTACTTCTACTATAAATTATAAATAACATAATACACAATTCTGATAACCAGAAACACTTAAAACATATCATAAAAATATAAAATAAACATGCTTTTTTTTATATAAACGAAAAGGACACAAACTTTTCTCCAAATGTAAAATACTCTGATGGCAATAGGCTCGCCCTATAGGCTAGGCCTATAGGCTCGTTCTATTACATAACACATGTGGGTGTACTATAGGTACACCTCTGCCTAACCCTTCGAGGAAACAAGGCGTGATGGTATGTTATGTGACAAGTATCAACCTTCATGAAAAAAAAATACTTTTGTTTCTAGGTGCAAATTGTGTAGGGTGATTATTTTTCTAAGTGGATACACAAAAAAATTATGAAAATAAGCAGTAATATCTTTTCTAAAGATCCTAAAGATTTTCAAAATGTGTGTTCTTAGCCAAAATTTTTGACAGAGTCGATCATTTGTATAGTTTTGTAGGCATGGCGCCATATTGAAGCAAGTAGCCACTACATTTTCTTATTGTAGATATCCTAAATAACTTTTATAAACTCAACTGTAAATTTATTTTCATGCCACCAAGAAAGCAGACGCATATTTCCCAATTTATTTACAGCGGTACGGCGCAGCTTTTGTACTTTTTTTTTCATTAATATTTCAGCAACTTAAAACAGGCACCTTTTACAAAAAGATCTCATTTTCAACCTCAATTATATTTCTTTCATGATCTTAGTTGAATAAAATAATAGTACAAGATAATATAATAATTGCTGCGAAGATATCCTCTTAATTAAATGTAAAAAGAAGCTTCGCATGACCCGCCCTGGGCTCTCGTTTATTCACAAAAATTATAAGCAAGAATGCCTCCGATACCAGCCTTACGTAATTAAACTAAAGAGAGAAAATTTCGAGGAGATACAACGCAAATACGAAATTAAATCGAACTGTCTAAACTCAATCCGAAAATTTAAATCAAAGTTTAAACGAACAACAGATACCTACATGCCTTAATTAAATTAGGCCCCACATAAAATAAACTCCCCCGTATCACGAACTCAGATCGAGACCTTATTATTTTAAATGGAAACCATAACGTATTAAAGCGTCCGTATCTCACACCGTTACACTTCATTAAATTCGGGTCCAAACAATATCATACAGTACATTAGATTGTTCGATACGTGCGGAGTGGTAATCAGGTTACGTAAGGGGTTGTTAGTTACGTGTCGGTGTGAAAGTTGCCGACATCGGCCATCAGAAACAAAGCACCGTGTGGAGGAGCGGGATTGATGTTCCGGAAACTGATAGAATGAGCCCGGAGCTCGCTGCTCGCTACTATTTGCACAAGAATAATACCGGAAAGACTCCCCTTGAGACAACGACAAAATGCGCAATTTGTTGAATCACTTGTCGTGACAATCACAGATACGGTATTGAATTGACGTGTTACAAGTGTTTGAGGATGATGAGTTCGACTTGAGGTGTCTATCATTTTGTATTACTTCCCACATAATATCTTGTGCTGGAGATGGATACTTCATAGCTTACTTTAGTAAATATGAATAATAATTGCCACAATCAAGTCTAGCAGTCGTCATTTTAAGCAGACAAGAGAATCAATCTTTAAAAGATTACTTAATATTGGTTCTTAAAAACCATTAGCACTACGTAACTATAGAGCCTTAATCATCAAGCTTCATAGAATACTTGGCTACCTACTCAGTGGCTAAAACCTTTTAAAAGAAAAGAAAGTAGTCTTCCAAAGTTCGTAATGACTAAATTGCCGTGGTAGGGGAGAAGGGGGCTTATTTCATCGATTGGAGGCGGAGGTAGGTGCTCAGACTAATCCCATTTCAAGTCTATACCAAAACAAGGACTGTTCCAAGACAAGTGGCAGACGGTGTAATCCCAATGAAACCACCTTTAGCTGATCTTTTTGAATGTTTATTTATTAATGAATCTTTACAGATTCACTGATATTTACAGATGATCTACCTCTTGAAACATGTTCACTTACACTCGAATTTTTTTATGTTTGTTTCGGAATTGTCCATTTAGTTTTGTACTATAATGGGGGCTTTCATATTGCAAAGCTTACCTTGTGGTGAGAAAGAACATCAATCAAACTAAACATAGCTACATAATTATATTTATTGATTTTTTACCACGTTTATTTTTGGACTTGATCAGGTAAAACAATACCTCATCCAAAGGTTTGTTCTAAAAGTATCTAATGAAAGTGTAAACAAACATTGTTTAGATTAATTTCTTATACAATCACTCACCATTCGTGTGTATTTAGAAGCTTACAATTTCATTTGCCACTTCTTTTTTCAACAAATTATTTTTTTAATGACCCTATTAAATTGTAATTGCAAAATCATCAACGAAAATTGAGGTAGTAAAAATATCTTTATGGTGATTTAAAATTAGAATTTCGGGTATTCAAATAATAAAATCAAAGCACTCAATTTTTGTAAATGGCACTACACATTTGCATCCACGGATATACGGATGTATTTTCTGATCGTTGCTTTTGGAACAGAATATTAATATGTATAATATAATACAGGGTGTAAGGGACAGCCCTTCGCAAACTAACAGGGTGCATTTAGCTCCTTATTTTGAATCATATTCCACCGGAAAATTTATCAGAAAAATTTTCATTTTTTTATCGATTTTTCGGTTACTATTCCTTTATTTCAATGTAAAATTACATTCTCTGTACGCGGCACTCCACTTATGTAAATAAAACAGCTAAAATAAAAAAATCAGCAATGGATGTTGAAATACTCGGCGGCCGAAGGCTCGCTGCGCTGCCGTTCGTTACGCGCGTTTTACCACGGTAACGATACATTGCGTGTGAGGTAATAAAATAAATCAGGTTTATTGGATTCCTATAACGTTCCTGGAAAAATTTCTTGTACCAGTCGGTCACCTTAGTATGATATACCGAATTCACCTCATCAGTCTGCGGAGGGCTGTCCCTTACACCTTGTATATTAATCAGCTATTTATCTCCTTGATATCGGTCTACTAATAACTAACATAACATAACAGTTAAAGTAGCGTTGGTAACTTTAACTATCGGAATGGAGCTCGTTGGCAAGCCGCCACGAAATAGTGCAATTTGAACAAATTTTAACACACCATATTTATGCCAAACCTGTTTGAAAGTAGTACTTTGGCACAGTTTTGTCACAATTAGTGAATTATGGCATTTTTAACACTCATTGAGGTTTTAATATGACCGTAATTTTAATGAATTAAGTCATGGTTCATATTCCTTCAAGAGCTCATATTGTTACGAATTCATAGCGAAAAATTTTTATATCGTATACATAAGAACTTATATTCACTGTAGTAAATCGAAATCAGAAAAACAAACCTGTAAAATCATTTTCAACTCTGCACCGATATCACACGAAATTGCTGAAGAAAAATACTTCTGCGCTATCCATACGTTCACTCAAGCTGAAAATGATTGCTACAAAAACACCTCAGATTCGTGAATGAGGTACTTAGGTACATATGATACAGTTTGCATGTGCAGACGTGATGAGGCGCCATCTAGCCGTCTGCGCCGGAAACTCGTCTCCAAGACGTTCAAACCTCATTGAATCGTATGCGCAATTTGCCGATTGAACCTTTAGGGTTGGCCTTTTGTGAAAATGCTCCCGGCCGGACCGACCAGACTAATATAATGACGGTAATGAAATATAACGATGTCTATCACCCCTACCTATCGCTTGCAGACTCAAAATGATAGAGAGTAGATAAATATCAGAGCCCCGGAGGTCAGTCATCGCGATCATTGATTTAATTAAGCCGTTGTGAGCAGAAATCAAGGGGGATAAAAGTTTAGAACGTAACAGTATAATGAAATTAAAAAAGTTGATATGCATTTATATACTCGTACGTATATGCTGTGAAAATAAATGGTTTTACAGATCAAAAAATACCGGGGCGCACGTAACGTCGCACCAAATATTTTCTGTGCCCGTTGTTTGAGCGTAACGATCCGTACGTCGTCGGTGCATTTTCAATCAGATTTATATCGAAGCGGATTAAAATTTTAACGAGTTGTCGTCACACAGGCTTTACTCGTCTTTGTGAGGACTGCCTTTGTTAAAAAAGCTCTTTTTGGCGGTATAATAAAAAGTAAACGTGAAAATAACCTTTTTGGTTTCCATGGATTAAATACAACTGGGTTGTTTACATTTGAGCTGGTCCCAGTTATGACGTTGGCAGTTTTTTTAATAATTTACTTAATGGATAACATAAAACCATTTTTGTTTTTAGGGTTCACGTACGTCCGAGTGAAAAAACGGAACCCACAAAGGATCACTCCTGTGTCGGTCCGTCTGTCACAGATGAATTGCTCCGAATCTACGGGACTGATTAAGTTGAAATTTGGTACACATATGAATTTCTGTGACCCAAACACGAACGTGTAACGTATATAAATTTATTTTGAATATGGGGTTCTTCACTTTTGGGGGAAAAATTAGAAAATTTAAAAAAAAGTTTTGCAAACTACCGTGTGCTATATCAATATCAGAAAGGGCTTATTTATGAGGATTTAAAATACATTCTTTTTATAATTTTAAGTTTCAAAGTTATTTAAAAAAATCGATAAAAAGGAGATTGGGCGATTCTGCCCCGAAGCTCAATAGCGTTAAGATTATACCAATGGAATGGTCTCATCAAGGACAATATTTCTTATTACGAAGACGTCTCTTGATTGTTAGTACGAAAGGAGTTAAGGAGCTACAGAGCTATAAATGTGAGTAATTATTATTGAAATTCTGGTATTTCGTCAATTGACTTAACTTTTATAAATTCTATGCCTTGCAAACATCATCTTTTAAAAGCCTATAAGGGACCCCATTGACCCCATAAACCCCATTAAATTGTGAATAAAATCTGATTCAAATAGGTAAGTATTGACATCCAAGCGGGTGAAGCCGCGGACAACAGCTAATAGTTAATAGAAGTCTGAATTCGCCAACTCGTCTTGAGCAAGCGTGGTGATCAATGCTCATGCCTTCTCTGTATGAGAAGAGGCCTTTGCCCTGCAGTGGAACAGTAAGGCTGGTATTATTATTATTAATAACCACACGCAATAACCTTGCCACTGCGACACTATAACCTCTTAACGGAGGATTAAGTTAAATTAATCTCCAGTCTTATGTTGCACATCCAATTACGTAACAGACATGTAAAGCTTATGGTTATCAATTTGTTGATATAACCATCTTACATTGACAACCAACACTGAGTGTGGTAATGATTGTAGCTTATGTAGTATCCTAATTAACGCTGGGCGGATTAAGCCCGATATACCCTGACCGCTGACAGATTTTAGGCTTAAATATAGGTTTACTAACTTCTGCAAATGTCTGCAAGTAAATTATGTGTAATGGACTATATGCCCATAACATGCATTAAGGCTGGAAGCAGACAAGCACGATGCGACAGCTCGACGTGATTGTGCGACATAACAAATTATATCCGTAGAACTTAATTTCTATGAAAACAGAGTCACAATGCGACACGTCGTGCGATAAGACGCGCCTATGTGCGGGAGCATTAAAGAATAAGTAATCCCACCAAAAACATTAAATGTAAAAAAATGCCAAGTCTCTCCATGCAATCTTTCCACCGTAAAACGTTTTGAGATCTCATAGAAGCCAGGTCCTATTCAATTTATTTTGTAGTTAGCTATCTATCAACATTTAGTGAGTGTATCAATAGTTTTATTTATATTGTAATTATAGTGACTTGTGTTTGTACCAATTTAATATTTTTTGTACGTAAACAAAGAACAAAGTTAACAATGCAGTCGAAATTCATACACCATGTTCCTGCAAAACGGCAAATAAAAATTGTTTTCTATAATTAACTATGTATTAGTGTTTTTATAATTTTTCCTTTATAACAACCTAATAATCTATCTTGATGCCAAATTTCAAGGCTCTAGGTCTGCTAGAAGTATCTTAGATTTTTGATGATCGGTCAGTCAGCGAGTTACAAAATGATGTAATTTTAATCGACGATAACTCGTAAACTGTAAGTTAAAATATCATGTAATTTGGAAGTTAAGCTAGTTTTAATGATTACTCTTGGATACAGAAAGTTCAAACTGCTAGCTTTGTCCACAGAGAAGATATAGGGGGGATGAAAGGCCTGCGAATGGCTTCGAGAAAAGGATGGTACGGCCGTACCTGCTTTGCTCGAGACTTGGCAGGGGCACAGCCGTGCCCCTAGATAATTAAGTTCTATTACTATTTTCAGAGTTGAAAAGCTAATTTCTGTCAACAGAAATTGGCAAAATATCAAAGTGTTTCTATTATTCTTTTGTATTTTTCGAGATGCCTTTATGCTCAAAGACCACATCAAGACATAGATCTATGCCGCGAGAAATCGCGGCACGGCGGACAGAGCTCCGGCAGGATCTCATGGCGGCATGGAGAGTGCGATTGTCGCAACCCAGCGCTGGGCACGCCACAATTGCGGCGATAAGTCCCCTCTTTGAGGAGTGGCTGGAGAGGCGCCACGGCGTCCTCACCTTCCGCCTGACGCAGGTCCTCACCGGACACGGGTGCTTCGGGAGGTACCTGTTCCGGATAAGGCGGGAGGAAACGCCCGGGTGTCACCACTGTGTGGATCGCCCGGAGGACACGGTGGAGCATACGGTGGAGGTCTGCCCGGCTTGGGCGGAGCACCGCCGTGTCCTCGCGGAAGCGATCGGCGGCGGCGATCTCTCGCGTCCGGCCCTGGTCCAGGCCATGGTACGGAGCGAGAGTGCATGGGAAGCCATTACCTCCTTCTGCGAAGCAGTAATGCTCGTGAAGGAGGAGGCGGGACGCGTGAGGGAGAGGCAAGCTTTGCACCCTCACGCCCCTAGTCGCCGCAGGAGACGCCCTGGGCGTCGGGAATCGGCAGCCGATTCCCGGCCACCGTAGGCGCGGGCTTGCGGACGGCGAGCAATGGGTAGCTCGCCGTCCGGTAAGGACCAGGCCCGAGTCGACGGCGCGTCGTGTTCCACGCGCGCCTCAAAGAGATGTCAGCACTATTGACGGGGTCCGCTAGGGCCGATGCCAGCTAGGGTTGCGGGATGTTCGAAAGAGTTACCGTGGCCCCGGCACAGGCAACAGAAGGAACACGGGTGGGTTTTAGTCAGTAAAAGTCTGACACGCCCTCCCGCTCCGCCCAGAGCGGGAGAAGTCATTTGATGATTTCCCATCCACAAAAAAAAAAAAAAAAAAAAAAAAAAAAGACATAGATCTACATACCTAATTAATTATTTTCTAAGTCAGCCCTTAAAACACTAACCTTAAAACAAAAACCAATGTTTTGGCAACATTTACCAAAAACACAGTAACCATGTATTTTTGCTTAATAAAAGAAAACCATGTAAGTTAACCGCGCAGAAAAGTTGCCAACTTTACTGAAAGTTACCGTTTGCACACTGAAATTAAATTTTATCATTTTTTCTTTAGTATTTTAGTGAATACAGAAAAACCCTTCGTTTACTCTTGTAAAAAAATGTTTAATCAACATGAAATGTAAATACCTACTACCGTCAGAATTTTACGTGAAAGCAAGAGGTTTGTTACCGATATTAACCATCCATTACTTAGCCATATAATCCGCATTTTCGAAAGTAATCTATCTTAGGAAAAACATCAACATGAAGAGAAAATTATCAGCGAAGGTCGAACTCGCCGAAATTCGTCTGCTACGAGTGAAGTTTCAGCTTCGCACGAACCTTTCCCTGTAAAAGTATGTACAGTAAAACTTATTGCATCGGTTTTTGTAACCAAATTGGACCTTGATAAACAAGTTTGGTCTTTTATTCTAAATACGAAAACCGTTTTTGTTTGGTTTTTTGACGTAGAGGTTCTTGTCTATAGTAGAGACATTGTAAATCCAAACTAGAATCGGTCTCTTTGTCTATACTCATGGTCTCTTTGTGCAATTAATAGCCAGACCGATGATCGGCCAAATTGTTAGTTTGTGTCAATCATTAGTGCGCAGCGCTGCCATTTGTAAGTAAAACGTTAGTTTAGTTTAATTGATCGCTCGCAGGTTTAAGCCATTGTTCAAAGTAACTAGACAGCATTTAAACTTTTCACACTCAAAAAAAGGGCGGACTTTAGTATCATAACTTTAAAATAAAGACGGCGCTCCTAAGCTAAATAACACGTTTATCACTAATGAGGTAGCATAAATGATGTAAAACCGCAAAATTAGTAGTAACGTATTGAATTATCTTTTACATCGATCGTTTACTGGTTTTACATTCTATCTGTGTAAAAGATAATGAATTTCAATGGTTTAATGGGCTACCACAGTATAAATTAGTTTTGGGACATTCTGCAACAGCCCAATTATTGCTATCAAGTTAATTGGAAATATTACAATATATTTTTATGGCATAACTATTCAAATCTCCAATTGTTTTTATTGAATTCATCAATCTCCACACTTGGTAAAGGGGCTAATGCTAATACTCGGCCAGAAGTGAGAACCAGAAATAAAACTAGGGATGTCGCAGCGTCCCTCCCCAATGCAGATCTATTTTATATGAAGGCGAATAACATCAATAAGTATTAATATTTTCAATAAATATTTAGTAGCCAATACCAAATTAAATCGAGGCTTTACTAGAGTTACGAACATAGCCGTTTGCGGGCTCTTTCGGAAATTGCGGCCCTCTAGCGCTTGAGTCGTGATATATTCGGGCTATTGTTGGTCCCAACGGTGGGCATTTGTTATTCCAATGATACCGTTATTTAATGCGCCCTAGATAAATATTGTGAACCCTTTTTATTTCCGCGGATACGCAATGTGATCTAATTTTGGAGGAATTTTATAAAAATACATCTTGTGGAAAAACGAGGGGTTTCTGCCGCGTCTTTGGACGAGAATGATTGCTAGATTTGTCGCAGCCGACGACGCTGAAATTACGTTTGATATTGATATCTTTACGTAATGAGGATATTACGGGGAACGGTTTTTGGAATTTAAGGAAAGCGCCCGTTCAGCGGTTGATATCAGAAAAATGGGCTTCTGTTGTTGTGTCACTGGAAACGATTGTAATGCTCCAAAACAGACAACATTTTTTGCGAGCTTGATCAATATGATCACAAACGTTATCATATTGCATGACATTCTGCGAATTTGATCACAGACATTGTCAATATAAGGTATCTCATCGTATTATTCCGGAGGACTAACATGACACACGCGACAATTACTCACTCTCGCGTAGGAATTGTGGTTTATTTCTGTCACTTTTCTCGTTTTCTGACAGCGCTGCCATACAAAATACTCGACTCGTTCTGTCAAACTTGATGTTTTCTCGACAAACTCTAACATGGTAACTAAGTTATCTCGACTTTTGACAATTTAACACGAGATAATCTACGATTCTTCTGTCATATAGTTGTATTTAGTCGCCCTCGATTTTGACGACGAGAAGAGTAGAGAAAATTATAATACAAAAATAACTCCAAAATAACTCCAAAATAACTCCAAAATAACTCCAAAATAACTCCAAAATAACATGGCAGTTTCCCAATAAAATTGCACTTATTTTAGTCATTTTGTTTTTGTATACTTACATACATATTAATAATGAAAATACTTAGTTTAAAACTACTATTTATACTGGAACGAAGTTCCTTTCGGCGGCCGCGAGAGAAACTGCAGCGGAGGGGAGCACTATTACTTAGATGAGCATCACTTTCAATAATAACCAGTTACTTTGCCAATTTATTATGGTGATTAACGAAATCTAGGGAAATCGAAGGCGGATCGAAATCTAACTTAATCGAATCTCAAATCTTCGCAACATAATTACTAAAATTGCCAGTTCATTTCCCAATAGTGGTGATTAACAACGTTTAGTGTTTTATTGTTATAATAGCGAAATCAATCTCAGCTGCATATTTATTAGAACGCCAGTCCTTTTGGTAAGTCTGGGTATTGACATGGGTTTTATGTTGATTGTAACAATATCAACCTTCGCTTTGTTAAATTGTAATCGTCGGCCCATTTGTCGTTTGTGGTGATTATCTAGTGAGTATATTATGTGCCACTAATTTTCATTTCCGTCATTTTGTATTTTAATTTCGGCATGCCAAAGAAAAACATTTAATTTTAATCAAAAAAGTCACACAAAAAACTAAACATAAAGAGGTGGACGTAAATAAATATAATACATACTAATTCCATGCGTTCAATGTAATGAATGGAACGGACCCTCCAGCTGATGTTGCTATGATAAAAATTATTTGTTTTTAATAACTTGCTACATTGGTCTCTCGTCGCGAGATAAAGAAGTGTCAAAGTGCCTTTTTCGAGTTTACGCGAGCTTAACGATCATGTTAGGCATTAGAATAACGTCAGAATCGTCGTCACAAACATCTATGTCAGACTTATCAGTGTACAGTGGGTTGACCGGTAATTGTGACAACAAATGCCTTTCAATATGACCTTGAATAGTGTCAGTTGTTCTTTGAGTACCTACTATGAATGTTGGGCTCCACTTCTTATAATATTCGAGGAGTTCCCGCCTCACGTTTCCTCAACTTCTGGTACGTAATCCTTTTAGTTGCTGCCGTGGGGAAATTATGGTCTTTTTCTGTTCTAATGTCCAATATTGTTTGTCATAGGAAGAACAATTGCAAGCTTGAATTGCCATGTTTTAGGACGAGAATAAACCTAATCTTATTTTCACTAACCTGGTACGTATCTTTTAATCCTTTTTTCTCTGTGCACTGAAGCATCCGGGCGACACAACAAATTATCCTGTCAAACTTCCGCCCCCTTTCGCCCGCGCAGCTTGCAAAAAATTTGCGTGCCATTTTCAATTGGAATATTATTTATCAAGTAAACTACTAACAAGATAACAATAATAAAAATGCGTGTTTAAAGCTGAAACTATACAGAATCAACTTATCTGATAAATGATAAATGATTTTATTTCTGTAAGTAGGTTTGTACAAACACTTTACATGTCAATCATATTTTTTAAAATTTGATGAGGCCGGCGTTTCCTATCTGACTACCCTGAGAAGAAAGGCTGAAACAAACTCAGAGGTCACAGTCTCTTTTAAAGTCCAGACATAATCTTGGTCAGATCATGTGAGGACCATGTAGGTTGGTGTCTGAAATAGTCTTTTGAGGGAAGAGCCACACAGATTGAGTGGACCTGTTCAGTCAGTGCACGCATCTGTCAGTAATCGTACAGCTCAACTCAGAACTTAAGGAGCTCAACGATACGACGAACAATACCAAAGAAAGGACATTTGGGTAGGCCGCGTAAATTACTCAAACTGCCAGACCATGATTAACACTAACTGAGGGAAAAAAGAGAAAAAAAAACAAGGACCCACATAGTCTTCACACTCACAATAATGTAAAAAAAATGTAATACTTTACAAAGTCAATATTCATGTCACTGTTTATATAAAATTCATCAATATCAAAAAATTCAAAAAAGAACAAAAAAAAAGCATTCAGTAGGTATGAAAAAACAAAGAAAAAAAACAAAGTAAATGACTGGCTTAATTCAAATAAATTAATGATTAATATTGACAAGACCAAAATAATGAATTTTAAAATAAGAACTCGACGTACGGGCGCTTTAAATATCAAGTATCAAGACAAAGACATTGAAGAAACCGAAACAACAAAATTTCTAGGGTTATACGTAGATGACAAAATAAATTGGAAAAAACAAGTCGACTATGTCTGTAAAAAGTTAAGCAAGTTCTCATATGCCCTTTACAGACTAAGGAAGATTGCAAATCTACCAACACTAATAACGGCATACCATGGACACGTCAGCTGTAACCTTAGATACGGCTTGATATTTTGGGGTAATAGTGTTGATAAAGATCGCGCGTTCATTGCACAGAAACGGTGTGTCAGAGCAATTTTCAATCTACAGAAAACTGATTCGTGTGAACCATATTTTAAAAAAATGAATGTATTAACATTACCGTGTCTATATATTTTTGAGGTCGCAGTTTTTGTAAAAAATAATAATAATCTATTTAAATATCGAACGCGTATACGGCATCAGGACAAACTAGACATAGTGCCTAGTAAGACTCATTTCTTACACAAAAGTATTTTCTGCTCTGCTCCACGTATATTTAATAATATTCCAAGGCCTATAAGAGCAATTACTGAAATAAAAGCATTTAAAAAGAAACTCCATGAACTGTTAGTGAACAAATGTTATTACTCTATGAAAGACTTTTTTGATGACAAATCACTATTAAAATACAATCTGCCTGAGTCATGATGCGTTCTGTGTAGATAATCATATAATATAATAATAATAATAATTAACGAAGATTCAAGAATCTAATAATTTGCAATGTATTACATTATTGTTGACATGCATGTACGAGTAAACGCACTAGATACTTACCTACATTCTATTGTACGCCCTAAGGGTAGGACATAGCTGGTCCTAAATATTTAAATAACACCATCTGTATTATGTACCTATGATCCACAGTAAAGATGATTTGATTTGATTTGATTTGATTTGAGAAATTGGAGCAGCTCAATACCAAGCCTTTTTGTCTTCAATATAATCTTTAACAGTATAAAAGGCTTTCTGGCACAACTTACGTATAATGAATGATTTGAATTCGTTAAGGCTCAGATCTTGAACGTGGCTTGGAAGTTTATTATAAAGACACATTGACATCTGAACGAGCCACCAATTTTCTTGAGCCTTGTTGCAGGTGTGTTTGTCTCTAGTATTTATATTATGGATATCACTGTATTTTTTAAACAGTTTTATATTTTTATGGGCATATAAAAGATTTTCATAAATATACTGAGAAGGCACAGACATTACATTCATATTCTTGAATTTCTCTCTGAGAGAGTAACTTAATTTATAAATTGATCGAACAGCTCTTTTCTGCAAAACAAATATAGTCTGAATGTCGGCGGCATTTCCCCACAAGAGAATACCGTACGACATTATACTATGAAAATAGCTAAAGTACACTAAACGGGCTGTCTCTATGTTAGTTAAATTACGAATTTTTCTAACAGCGTATGCTGCAGAGCTTAGTTTTTTTGACAATTTATCTATATGTGGGCTCTACTGAAGCTTAGCATCCAAAGTTAAGCCCAGGATTACTGTGCTATCTTCAGGATTCACTTCTTCGCCGTTTATCAACACATTAGTTTTCACGTGCCTAACGTGAGGCAGCGTAAACTGATGCATCTGAAACGTGAATTACAGCAACTAGTCCTAAGTACTTAAAAAAAGTTAAGCTTGAGAATATGGGTTGAATTTGAGTAAAATATTTGCTATACCTAAGTTTTTACGAAACATTTTGTAGTTTGTGTCAATGAACCCTATTTTATGATTAAACTAGACTATATAAGCAATTTCTTGATGCCCATATGTCCTTACTTGGTATGTTCTGAGTAGGACAATAAATTAAAACAAACAAACCGTCCACCCTCCTGCGCCCGCGCATTATGCAAAAAATTTGCATGCCATTTCCAATTGGAATATTATTATCTAGTAAACCACTAAAGTCTGGATTTGTGCCCGGTAAATGGCAATAGGCTCGCCCCCTATTACATGGGACTTAAACATAACTGGCGAAATGTGGGTGTACTTTAAGTACACCTCTGCCCAACCCTTCGGGGAAACAAGGCGTGATGTTATGTTATGTTAAACTACTAATAAAATTCCAATAGTAAAAATACGTGTGTAGTACAACTGAAACTGTACACAATCAACTTATCTGAAACCTGAATTACAGCAACTAGCCTTAAGTACTTAAAAAAGTTAAACTTGAGAATATGGATTGAGTTTTAGTAAAATATTTGCTATACCTAAGTTTTTGCGAAACATTTTGTAGTTTTGCGAAAACATTTTAGTTTGTGTTAATAAAACTTATTTTATAATTAAATTAGACTATATAAGCAATTTTTTGATGCTCATATGTAAGGATTTGGTATATTCTGAGTGGCACAATAAATTAAAACAAACAACCCGTTCCCCATCAATTTACGTTAAACATCCCCAGGCTACCCAGGTTCCGCGTAATGGGGAAGGCAACTGTCAAAATGGCGCTGTCGTAGCTAGTTCCCAACACAAGCTAATAATACAGGGCGTGAGGTGGTTTTATTTTATTTTTGCGAAAATGATGCGTTGTTGTGTTACTAAATACTCCGAACTTGGAGTCCACCATTTCCTGAGAGACCCTAAAATTAAAAGATGGTGGCTTAAAGCTATTCGTAGAAATGTTTTATAAATTAAACAGAGTAGAAACGTTTTGAAGAAAGTGACTTTGAGGATATATTTATGGTTTTAAATTCTGACACTTTCCATGTCAAATACTTGATTTAAAATATTGAAATTACCGAAAATAACGAAATAGCGAAATAAAAGTAAACTCATGAATAAACGAAATGTCAAATTTGTTGTAGGCCGTGGGGACCTAGCTATGATCACGCCATCTACAATTAACTTTGCCCGACCTTCCCCATTAATAACGTATAATGCTAACTATTTTCGTTGTATTTAATGTTCTATGTGTATTTAAATACTAATAATGACGTACTTTCCATATTACGAGCAATATTTTGAAAGATTATTTAACAGAAATATTACGAAAAATAACATAACCAAAATAAAAATATTGCGCAATATGGCGCCATGGCCGTGTTTTTTTATATCGATTTTATCGGCTTAAAACAACCTTGGAACCTATGATAGATGTAGGTAGGAGGAGGTAGGTGGGTGTGGTATGTAAAAAAATAATCAGCTATTCCCTACATTTTCACTAGTTATGCGAATATAAATGTAGGGAGTAGCTGATTTTTTTTTCGCGAGATCAGTTTTGATCCCATAGTAAAATTTGTTCATAATGATGAGTACAATGACCCCTTATGTGGTTGGGCGGTATTTATATTACACCTTGTATATGTCATGCTAAGTCGTGTCAGAAGTTGGAAGGCGTAGTTTTATCAGGTTGGGACCCCGTCCCCAACAAATTATTAAATCAACCACACGACGACAGATCGTTGACGAAATTTGTCTTCTGACAATCAAGGCCACACATAACATACGGCTCAAGTAGCGCAATTTGAAGCTAATTAAAATCATTTATAGGGAGAGTGCATCTCATGATAATTCCAATAAGCCCAAACACGGCTAGGATACCTACATTGTTTTATTACGGAGTTTCGGTGCCTACCTTCCGACTTTATCATCAGATCAGTTCGATGGTACCATTTTCATCAAAACCATTTATTTAAATTTGCGTCGTCATAGTCGCTTAACTGTCTTAAACGAAATATCTTATCGCCACCCGTGAAATACTTATCATTGAGTAGTTCCCATGGCCATCTGTGGTCTTCTTCGTCAGTTCCATTTCACCAAATGATACTTTCTGAATCAAATGCTTGACTTGGTGATGAAAATACCAAAATCGCTGTGTGTATGCCTATAATATTTGAGGAGTTCCCTCAATTCCTCATGGATCCTATCATCAGATCTGGATTTTGATAAAAATGGGACTAATCTAGAAGTACCTATGTCCTTTCAAATAAAAAAAGAATTATCCAAATCGGTTTATAAATGACGGAGTACTGAGGTAACAAACATTAATAAAAACAACCGAATTGTTAACCTCCTCCTTTTTTTGAAATCGGTTGTAAGTAACATTTTTGCAACATTTTTTTTTTTGTAACAAAATGAAGAATCAAACAAAACATCAGAGTGTAACGTAGTTAACAGTTGGTGTGACTCCGCTACGGAGTGGTTTCCTCCCCGCAGCTTCAATATCCGCCGCGCTAAGTTAGTTTCTGAACAAACTCCAGTTCTATCACTTCCAGACAATAAGGTCGCCATTTGTTATTTATTAATTTTATTCAGCACCTGGTTTAAAGACAGTTCGAACAGTAGTGCAGCGAGAAATATTGTTTAATTTGTGGTATTTGGGCGGGTAGGAGAAGACTTCAGAACTTGAGCACTTGTTTGGAATAAAATAGGAAAGGATCTACATGTTGCTGTTGCTGGGTCAGTCGTCTAACATACCAAACTATCAAAGACTCGCTAGCAGGGGCGCAGCCTTCATACAACCCGATTCCTATAGGCTTCCCTTCGGAACAACCACTCTTCTTAATGTTTACTATTGCCAAATAATATGGTACACCTATGTGTGTAACTGTGTATCACATCACATTACATTATTTAATACTAGTTTAACACAATCATCATGAGATTAAAAACATTACAAAAATGCCTAAAATTTTTTGTCTAAATTTATGAGAATTGAACAATTTTTCTTCGGCTTCCCTCTAATGCTAATTGTAGCTGCGCCACTGCTCGCTAGAGTCTATAGTCATATACCTATGTAGTAGGTATCGACACACACTGAAAGAGACACCAGCGGAGTCAAGAGCTTCGGTAGCTACTACGCTCTGATTGATAGGCTATTAAACTGGTAACCACGTAGAATAACATTACAATTTACTATTATTTTCACGTAAACAACAACGTAAACAATATTTAACCCTTACTTTGAGATAATTTGCGATGATGAGCCCTTCTGCTCCTTGCATGACCCACTGAGCACGAACAGACGGCCCTAATTATAGAATAGTTGTGTAATGAACATCTCACGCTAAGCGTAAACAATCTTAATGTTTATAATTACTGAGCGCACTCACCGAGCTTAATCGTTTAACTTCAATTAAACTTCAAGCATTATGCTCCGATAGAAACGTAATTAACAAAACGATATTAAGTGGAAATTAATACAAGTTCTCGTTACAGCTACAAAGCTCGTCAGAACTCGAGGTCGGCTGAAACTTGGCTTAGCGTGTTTTCACCATGATAAACTCACCGGTAAATTCGACAACATCCTACACACAAACTGCCTTATTGTCCCCTCAATAAGGTTCCATTTCCCATAGCGTTTGCGGATGCTATCAGCAATGTAAGGTGGTAGGTGTGAACAAGTAGAGCTAACTGTCATTGTCATGCCTGGCCTTTGTACTTGAAACGGGGCTAACTTAATCCACGCTCATGTCGACGCGCAATTGACTTAGTCAACCTAATTTGTATTTAAACCATATTTATATAGAGCATAGGTTCCCAGACTTCTTTTCTCATAGACCACTTTCAAAATTTACCTGGTTCCGGTGGACCTCCTGCAGCTACATTTCTACTATATTCCCAAAACTCGACAAAAAATGTGAAGATTAGATCTAACTATGGAAATTTGCGTTGGCTTCGTTGACCCCTGGGGGTCCACCTGGACCACTTTGGGAACTAAGGATATAGAGGCTACTAAAAGTTATGTATTTTTAAGGATAGCCAAATAATGGAAACTTTTGTCTCTAAAAAGTTAAAAAAAATAATATGAATAGGCCCTTTATGTTTACAATAAGTTGAAGGTAATATTTTGATCCAAGCCTCGTCGCGTCGGGTGACGACTAATGAAAATAGGAAGTTAACAGCAGCTATCCTTTCTACAATAGCATACATTCATTATAGCTAGGTATAAGCCTCGTCTGTTTAGCGTTTTCATTAGCCGTCCCCCGACGCGACGACGCTTAAATCAAAATATTACTTAGAACTTATATTAAACTTAAAGGGTATTGTTTTACTTTTTAGAGGTATTTGTTTGTGTCGGGGGCTTTAAAAAAATAATTTAACTTTTGTTTCCTGCTTTTTAAACTTTGTATATTACTAGTAGACACGCTACGATCGACACGTTCCTCGACGAAATCTCCACAGCTGTACGTACGTATTTTACTTGTAACACATAGGCATAATGTTGTGGCCTACACAGTAATATAGGTGTACAGGTTAGTAAGCCTATGTAATCATAAAAAATACTGCTACGCAACCGTCTTAAATCTTTAGCAATAAAATAAACAAACAGGGTGCCAACCACCACCTCTTAAAGCAGTATTATTTTAAGGTTACTTCAGGGTGAGAGAGAGATGGAGCTATACAGGACGTCTAGCTCCATATCTTTCCCACACTCAAGTAAGATTAAAATAATACTGCTTTAAGAGGTGGTGGTCTAGCTCCTGAACAGTACAAATTAAGGTAACAATAGTTAGCAAAACTTATTAGGTAATTAATAAATCTGATATTAAGGCGATATCTATGTTTCTGATATTAAATGTGGTTTATAATCAAGCCACATCCATCATATAGGTCTTATCCGATACTATTCAACACAAACAGGACCAAAAGACCTGTAAGTCGAGCATAAAATGTTTTGTAACAATCTATGTATCTATATTAATAAAAAGAAAAGTCCTGACTGACTGACTCATCAACGTCCAGCCCAAACCCTTGGACCTAGAAACCTGAAATTTAGCACAATTTTTTTTTTGAATTTTTATAATGTACACAAGGAATAAGGAAGGATTTTTCGTAATTCAACCCCTAAGAGAGAAAAATAGGTGAAGAAAGTTTGTATGGAAAATCGTCATTTTTGTAGTTTAAAGTTAAACCATGAAAATAGGTATTTAGCATTCTGGTTAATAAGTAAAAACGTGTAACAGCGTTATTGGAAAATCTTCCCATAAGGGGAGAAATAGGGGATGAGAGTTTGTAAGGAAAAAATTGGTATTCAACCTTTTGTTTAGAAATTACGAATGACGTGTTTTGGCGTTTTTGGGTTAAAAATCCTTATTAACTCATCATCGCTCAGCCTGACTTTCGCCATCGCCAAAAACACTTTAGTAATTCAGAGAACATTAACTTTAATAAGTCCCGTACCTACCTGTAATTATTTAGGTAACTATTTTTTTTCGAAATTCCAATGGGATAGGTAATAAAGAGGATTTATATTTTCGCTTTAAAGTTACCTTCTTTGGCATACTAGTAAGTAGGGCAAAACTTGGCTAATCCGTGATATGCAGCTATTCGGTGATAGATAATATGTGTTTTATTACCAAGTTACTACTGACTTGATAAATGTATATTTTTCAATCATTATAGTATTTGCCACATTTTTAGATATAAGTTAGCAAAGCTTCTTTTGTCTACTGTATCACAGTAAATTTAAAAAATAATCTGATCAATTAATCGAATTTTACAATTAAAAAACAAAACTATCACCGATTACCCAAGTTTTGCCCTAAATTTCCTTTCCGTTATATACCGTTACTATTGTTAGGTTTTAGGGCTTTTTATCCTCCAGCAATCATATATCAATCCGCGAGCCGCTCCAGTCCTCGGATACTATATAAGCAGTACGAGAAGACATCGTTTACCTGCATTAACACATATGGTACTTTTAATCCCGGTAGTACGCTCCCGTGGGATATTTTCCAACATCCACGCGAGCGAAGCCGCGGGCAAAAGCTAGTTAGTTATATTAAGACGATGTGAAATGGAAAACAGTATTCATTTACACATAGGTATTCAAAAAGTATTACAGCAAAGAAAAAATAAAATTACAGAATGAATGTCTGTCATACATAAACTACATACTCACGCCTTATTCCCATGGGGGTGCGCAGAAACTACAGAACGCCACCTGCTACGATCCTTACATATTCCTTTTGCTTCATTCACTGTCATACATCTGGTCATGCACGCACGCCGGATGCGATTGAATTTCTGTCACTTCCTGATTTATATTTGAAAGCAAATCTATTGGACTACAGATACAAATAAGCTAACAAAACAAAGTTTTCCTTTTCTTCGTTCGTTTTTTTTTTTCTTTGCGTAGACATAACTTTGTCCGACCGTCTACGTCTCTCACGTTTTAATGTGATGACTAGACTCTTTGGAGTGTACATATTTTTCATTGCCAGCAATAATAACTTTACGATGATTACACTCCTAAGTCCAACAACAATACTAAAACAAAGGAAGTACAAAGTTAAGCAATAAGTGTCATTAATAAAGAAGGTAAGGAGATTGTAATTATTATGATGTAAGTAGTCCGCCCACCCTTTCATACGGGTAATCGGGAAGGTGGGTAGTTAAACAAATGATTAATTACTATGCATAACACGTGCACCTACACGCAACTTACCAATTTTCTGAAGCTATAAATAATCTACTTAACTTGGATTAATTTTATGGAGGCCAAAAGGTAAAGAAAGATATTGGAAATTATGGCCGTCTGGAATACCTTAGAGATTGATTAAAGGCACAAAAATATCTGAATATAAAATTTGGTTCAGTTTGAAACTGATGGTTTCAATTTCGACGCCATTTATCTTAATAATTTTCAACCTCTGCCACTCAACGGCTAGCTATGCTATATGTAGGTATGTTTTAGCTTACAACTATCATTATATTCTAAATGGTTACTTCCAACCATAGAAACATAATCTTACAAACTTCAAAACATTGTTAGAAGCATAGATAATGTTTCAAACAATGTTTTGAAGTCTAACACACGAGTACATACTACTTTATCCGTTTTGAAAACGGAAAGTAATCCAAGATCAAGACTTAGCACTCACTGAAAAATATCTCAGACATTCATAAATGGATTTGATTTTTACGGTTCTACTTCAAAAGGAAAAAAACGGAACCCTTACAGGATCCCTTCGATGTCCGTCCGTCCGTCCATTTGTCGGTCTGTCAAGACCCTTTTTCTCAGGAACGCGTGGAGGTATATACATTCGATAGTTGAAATTAATGTCAAATACGTAGGTCTACGGCCCTTTGGAGCTCTAAAAAAATCAAGTTTCTCAAGTCAACGCAATAAAAAATACTGCCATTTATGCGACACATGCTCAAGAACTCCACGACCTCTTTCCGCCGGACCTCTTCTACCACCGGACATCTAGACGCACTGCAGGTTACCATCCTTACCTAGTTGCTGTTCTTTTGAGTAAGTTCGCTCCATCGTCGACTTTGTCTCTGTCATCTCTGACCTAGACTAGAGTCAAGAGCAAACCTATCTCAAATAAAAAAATAAATTTTTTTTTTGATACTCGCAAATAAATCAAAACCTATAGGGAACTTCCCGTTGACCTAGGATCATGAAAATTGGTAGAAGCAAGGTCTCACAGCGCAAGTAAAAGAAAAAGTCCGAAAATTGTTAATTTCTAATTTTTTCACATTAAAAGAAAGTTGCAATTACAAACTTACATTTGCTGTTGGAGAATTGACCGTGATGTATATCGTAACATAACATTTTTTCAACTACGCAGTTACGTTTGTCCTTGGGATAAATTCATTCCAACTACGGAACTCTTCATTGTGCGTAGTCCGACCCGCACTTGGCCGGTTTTTTCACCAGCGTAGCAGATACTGCAGTTTGCAATACCTAGTCTAAAGAGCTAATAAGATTCCTGTCGTTAAAAGTCCAAACTAAACTTACGTTAGCTTATTAGAAAACATTCAATACTTTAAAGCTTCCATCTGCACCACCAAACACTGCATTTTCCTTCTCTCAACCCTATATAAATTCAAAGTCTCTAGTCCTTTAATGAAGACGGAACCACAAGCCGAGCTAAGCTTAGCTACTACAACAAGTTAGCTAACGGTGCACTGAGTACAGTAGGCTTAAAGCTGTTTAACTGTTTAACCGCATTAAGGGCCGCGCTGTCACTCTGTAGCAGCCGCATGCCCCAGCTTTGGGAGCTAACTTAATGTGATGCCGACTGTACCTAATTATATCTAAACAATGATACGGTTGCTGAGGGTAGTTAACGGTTGTTTCTTGTTTGTTAAGTTTGGTGTTCAAAGTGAAAGGTTGATGAAGATTTATCTATAACTAGCTTCTGCCCGCGACTTCGTCCGCGTGAAACTTGTTTGAATATAAAATATATCCTATGACACTCCGCAATACTGTAGCTTCCTATTAGTGAAAGAATTTTCGGAATCGGATCAGTGGTTCCGAAGATTACCCTCTACATACCAACTCACAAATTTATCCTCTTTATAATATTAGTATGTAATTATTTGATATTTTTTCCTAATATTATATTAAGACCCAGTTTCACCATGTTAGTTAGTTTAATCTTCTGTTAAAATGTTAACGGGACATTAAGAGTAGCGAGTGTTTCACCAAGCGCTAATAAATATATTTGCTGTCCTAGAGGTCCGTTTACTAACCGACATTTAGTCAGTTGTCAAAATCATCGAAATAAAAAACGCGAATCTATACTATACGGCTAGCTATAATGATGCATTGTCAGTGAACCTTGACATGTGACATTGCGACTTTTTATTTTGGTTGCTTCGACAACTGACCGATATAACAGTGAATGAGACATTCTAACGCCAGGTTTGTTATTTTTTTCTGGTGGAACGTAAATACCATTAACATCGATGCTTATTTTAATGGCTGATTTACTAATGTCTGATTATGAACAATTTCGTGAAACAAGGTCTAATGGGAAATAAATTGCCGATTTACACAGCGATACAATGAAGGTAGACTCGTGAAATCTTTGTCAGCCGCCAAAAAGAACTGAGGACAAAGATGCGGCAGTTATGCGCTGAAGGGGAAAGCGCCAGGGTAGCCCGCGAATTTCAAATTTTCTTACGTTTTTTTTTGCAATTTGCAGGTCCGGACCGTAACAAATGTCTATTTACAGAATTATAATCATTAAAGTCATCAATACAACTCTCTCAGACCAAGTAATTCTAAGAATGACTATTTCATGAAATCTTAACATTTGAGGATTATACTTACTTAAGGTATTACTGATTCTAATTGTCATAATTTTGTAAATACATATTCGTTACGGTCGCGAATCATACTTTAATCAACATACACTGAGCTGCAAATTGCAAAAATCGTAAGAAAATTTGAATTTCGCGGGCCACATTAGCGCTTCCCCCTTAATCAATGACAAAACCGTTAAAGATTACATTGAAGACAAAAAGGCGTGGGATTGAGCTGCTCCAATTATTTTTTTTTTTTTACATACTGATTTTTTTTTCTTTTCTTTTTGCTAACTTTTTTTTCTTCTTCTTATATACACATTGACATTAATGAATTTTATATATACAATGACATGAATATTTACTTTGTAAAATGATATATTATTTTAGGTAATTACTGTGAATGTGAAGACCATGTAGGTCCTTGTTTTTTTTTTCTCTCAGCTTTAATCATAGTCTGCCAGTTTGAGTACCTAAATTATGCGGCCTACCCAAATGTCCTTTCTTTGGTATTGTTCGTCGAATCGTTGAGCTCCTTAACTTTTTAAGTTGAGCTGTACGATTACTGACAGTTGCTTGCACTGACTGGACAGGTCCACTCAATCTGTGTGGTTCTTTCCTCAAAAGACCATTTCAGACACCAACCTACATGGTCTTCACATGATCTGACCAAGATTATGTCTGGACTTTAAAAGGGACTGTGACCTCTGAGTTTGTTTCGGCCTTTCTTCTCAGAGTAGTCAGATAGGAAACGCCGGCCTCATCTAGTTTAAACAAAAAATGTTTGACGTGTAAAAGTGTTTGTATAAACCTACTTACAGAAATAAAATCATCTATCAAAATTAATACACTACATCGTTTCGTAGAACTCACAAATAAAAGAAACTATAAAGTTTACACAAATTGTTTTTTTTTCATTCCCTGCTCAGTAACTAAGCAAAAGTTTTCTTATTTTTTTTCCTAAAACATCGAACAAAAAATATTCACGTAGGTAGGTAACCAATTCACATGAAATAGTAAATTGGCCTTAAAATATCACACATACCTATATTTCGTATGGTCACTACACAATTTGCCAAGGGAATGGTTGGCATTGCGACGATTCCGCGATAGACGCAATAAGTCAACAAGGAATCGAGTAACCCCCGGGTTTCTTATCTAAAATGAGTAGCCCCTGGACACGCTCCCTTGACGACCGGATCAACCATATATTTACCCATTTACACACTTATATACACGCTAAATGAGACATACTGTCTGTACTTTCCTTCCAAAAATGGTGTACACTGGTGCCAAAACGTTGATTACGTATTTTCTACAGCTTAAGCTTCCATTTCTTGGTGCCAAAGTCTTTTGTATGTATATGTATGAGGTTGTAAATGCTATACATTATGGTAAGTGATCGCCGACCGAGATTGTTCACACGTCGTGTCTTTAAATATACACATACCCACTCATTTGCAAAAATTCAACAATAGGATCGAGAACACGAAATCCATTAAATTTACAAAAGAAAACTTAATTAATTTTCCTCGTATGAACTGATTGAACGATCGTCTACGTAAACACGAAACCAAATGCAGTGAAATACGCAGGAATTGATATTTATTCATTAGAAACATTCACAAGCTCTACATTAAACTGTCCCAACTGAAAATCCTAAATTCGTCTTTCATAATAACGTATTCAGACACGCATGACATGTAAACACGACACATTCATATAACAGAGAGCTGTTCATTCCTTTGAAATTCGAAACGTCACCCAGTGCCCGAGATCAGAAACAAGCAGCGAATTTACCAGCCAACCCATCGCCTCTAATGAAGCAGTAAATTCTCCGAAACTGAAGTTTCTCTAACGGTATGCCATTTCAAAACCGCATCAAATATTATTCACGCGGGTTGGACACCATGAATAATGGATGGCAACCCGTGCCCAGCTTAGTGTCAATGAGATCACGCGCACCCGCTTCCATATTGGATTATTGCGAATAAATGACAAAAATGGTTTTCGATCTAGCATCACGCCGCGTGCCGCCGGCATATACAGGCTTCGTAAAAAAAATGCAATTTATATCACGTAGAATATCGAAATAAGCGAGATTTTCCCTCGCACCGAATTCATTAGATCGCAATTTTTGAGAGGGGTTCGTATACTTAAAAATACATCAATATAGGTAATTATGGTAAAAAGATTCGGTCGAATGGCCCGCAGCAACACAGGTAAACATCGCCTCGTATAATTTTCCCTCCCTTGTAATTGAATAACGACCCCTGCTGGCTCAGCGGATGCTCACAAAAATAATTCTATTATTGCCCTCTCTTTCTTCTGCTCTCACTTTGCATGAAATATTTCAAAAACAATATTAACTTTCGTTTTATACTGGTAGGTAAGTACGTAAAATTGAAAACCCTCATTGGTTTTGGTCCTCCATGTCAGCAATGCATCAGCTTGCTGTATTAAATCAGGTTAATTCGCTTTGTGTCTGTGATTCGCAGAATTATTGTACAGTACAGTGGATTTAGTTCGTTATTCAACTCTAAATATTTACTGATCCATTCGTTTATTCAGTAATATCCAAATAATCCATTCCGTTGCTTCATTAGTTTACCTAATAGGTACATTATACAGGGTGAAATTGAATTCATGGGCACCCTCTTAAGGGGTCATTGTACTCATTATGAATAACTTTTACTACGTATGGGACCAAACCTGAAATCGCAAAATATCTGCTGTTCCCTACATTTATGTTTGTATAACTTGTCAAAATGTAGGGAGAGGAACAGCTGATTTTTTTTCGCGATGAGCCTGCACCTCGAGTGTTATGAGAACTTTGAGAAGATCTTTCTTGTCCAGTCGTGAATTTCGATTCGCTAATACATATATACCTTCGATTGTCCACCTTAATTTAAATTAAAGCTAATCCAGAAGACTACAGGTTGATTCAGGTTGTACCATAACCTAGAATGTCATAGACAAGATTAAACATTGATTTGACACCTTACAATACATACGTGTAATGTCACAACAAAAACTACATACCGTTGAACATAGAACCTGCTCCTTTTTTGAAGTCGGTTAAAAATTAAATCCAAAACATTCCTTCACGTTTCTACACGTAAAATACACTTTTGATATATAAACTTTGTAATGAAAACTGAAGCTCAGCTCAGAAATAAAACTGGGACCAATTAAGGAAAACAAGGTGGTCGTGCCTTCGGATTAATAAGCTTAATTAACGGTTAAGGAGCGCGGGAGGATCATTAAAGGCGTCTCGGGAACTACTTACACCATAAGGATAGTTTACGAGTTCACACGTAGATATCACGTGATGGTATACTGTATGACAGATAGTTTGATGGATATTTAAAAAAAAAGAGTCTACGGTTTTATAGACTGAGACTAAGATAAAGTAAAACGTTTCGAAAGAAAAGAAATATAGTTGCCTGGATTCATGGTCCAGGCAAGTACATAGTGTATAGGGCATGCAATTATCTGCCCCATTTTACTATCCGGATAATTCGGATAGTTCCAGAATAAATCCGGATAGTATAGATATTTTAAAAAGGTAAATCAACCTAATATATGTTTCCAATCGACATTTCCATTACAAAAAGTCTCCAACAATTGTGTAATAAATTGTGTTACTAACGAATCATTAAATTTAAAAACGTTTTTAAAATAATAAGACTGGAAGCCGCCCCAACATAGTCGCGAAAAGGCTACGCAGATTATGGAATGTTCTTTAATACAATAAATAACTTTAAAAAGTTCCAAATGCTAACTAATGAAAAGAATGAAATAGAATTTTAAAAACTAGTAATGTTCTGTTTTATTGTTTTCATTAGATAAGCATATACATCTAGAACTTTTGCATCACTATTTTCTGTCTTCATTATGACTAATGATCTCTAAAGAACTAAACTCTTATCTCATTATTCATTAAAAAAAACTCAAACACTTAATAAACCTATATTAGTTAAAAAAAAGTGTTTTGTCAATTTCTTTCGAATTATGATTTGAATCTGAAAGAAGAAGACAAAACACTCTTATAACTAAAATAGGTTTATAATACGTTTTAATTTTTTTTTATAAATGAGGGGGTTAAAGCGTAAGTTCATAATAATATCAAATAAATTATTTTATTTCAAATACAGAGTTTTAAAGCATAAGTTCTGAATTTAAAAAAAAAACTTACAATTGTCTGTTCTAAAACAGCTTCAGTATAAGTATCTACATTATAATTATATAGGGTGACTGGTAATTAGTGACCGATACTTAAACACATGATTGTACTCATGATCTAGTGTTGCCCAAATGCAAGAACAAGACGAGACTTAGCCAGTCTTGGTCTTGGTCTTGCGCCAATACACCTGGTCTTGGTCTTGGTCTTGGTCTTGCGCTCCCAGTCTTGGTCTTGGTCTTGGTCTTGCAGCAAGAGTCTTGCAAGTCTTGCAATTACCTATTAGTCTATTACTATTTATTAAAGTTTACTTTAAATCTTAGAAAAACGTATTAGAATTGGAACATTGTGAGCTTGAATTAACATAGCCATAGTAAAGATCAAGCAGATTAATAAATAACTGAAGATTTGATAAGAAATTCGAAAAATCAACTGACCTATATGTCGTTTTCCATGGAAGTAACTGTTTCTTAATAAACATTTATGATTTATAAGCTTACATTTGCTAAAACATGTAAAAAAACAAATTAATTACAATAACTTGACTGTATTTTAAAGAACAATACTTATCTGTCTAGAAAGAGATTGAACCCTCAACTTATAAGAAATTTAATAAAAGAGTTTTACGATTTATCATTTATTTGAATAAAAAATAAAATACAACACAAATCAACAGCTTTATCATTAGGTTATGATACTTTATATCAATTTTTTTGACCAAGAATTAATACAAAGTAACCATCTGGCTGACTCATCACTTAACCTATTTCTATGTTTTCTAATTACTAATGATGCTTTAGAAAATAACCTCTCAGCAGGTACTGAAGTTGCAGGTATTGAGAGAAAATCACGGGCCATTTTCGATAAAATCGGATACTCTGTCTCATGCGTCCTCCACCAATCTAAAATGTCTTCCGAGCTGGCAGTTCTTGGTTTTCTCAGGTACTCCTCCAACTCGTCTATCACTAAGCCTTGAAGACAAGATCCAGATGACGTCGAGGGACATTCATAGAGTTTATCAAAGTCTATTACGTCTTCATCTTCATCACATACTTTATTTTCTTTTTCTGGTAATTCCAGAGATTTGTTCAGTGAGTGTAGACTTTTATATTCTTCATAAAGTTCATTGAACTTGCGCAGACTTTCTGTTTTAAGTTGCTTCCCCCACATTGTCAGGTCAAAAGTCTGAGCCTTATGCCTTGGGTCTAAAATTAAAGAAGTACAATAAATCCAGTTGCTCTTCTTGTAATGTTTAAGCATTTTGTCTCGAGCTGCTTGGAAAGCTAGAATGAGCCTTTCATCCACTTCAGATCGATTAGGTTTCTCATCTAACTGTTTTACCATGGATTCAATTTTATCTAGCAAGAGATTGAATGATACAATGACTAGCGGTAATGTAACATATTTGTCTCCACCAAGTTTTGTACTTAAAAGTTTAAAGTTTATTAGAAATTTATGTAATTTTTCGAGTACCTGCCATTCATTAGCTGTGATTTGAAAATCATTTAATTCGGTGACAGAACTGCACAATATGTCAATGCCCGCTCTCACTTTTAAACCAAATCCAATCATATCATGTGTGGAATTCCATCTCGTTGGACAGTCAAGAATGGCATTTAGATTTGATGGCACGCCAGCTGCTTCACAAGCAGACTGAAACTTCTTCTTCACTATCTCACTTCTTTTTATTTTACTGGAAATACTGCGTAACTTTGTTACAGATGTACGCGAGTCAGCAATATTTGGTGCAGATTCTTCATCTTCCTCATCCTCAGTTTCGTCTGCATAGTCTTCGTACTGCTGATCTTGCGCGTTAGTGTCAGACTCACAGTGTAATGCTAAGGTCTTTAATAAATCTTGTACACCAAGGTTTAAAATGTGAGCAAAGCACCGGAAATGTTGATTGTCTGAATCAAAGTGTGGCGGCAGCTGTTTGCCCAGTTCATACATAAATTTGGTATTTGCAGTTGCGTTGTCGACCGTGATACCTTGTATTTTATCAATTATGCCATATTCCAATAAACATTCATGGAAAATCGTTGCAATATCTTCCCCAGTATGTCGACCGCGTGATGGTATAAAATCAAGAACTACAGATTGATACTTCCATTCGTTGTCTATATAATGAATAGTAACCCCGTAGTAACTCCTACCAGCAATTGACGTCCACCCATCAATGGTAAAAGACATTTTAGATGATAATTATTGAAGTCGTTCCTTGAGATTCAATTGGAGCTCTTCAAATCGCTCTTTGACTTTCCTTCTAAGTGTAGACCTTTTAGGAAACACCATATTAGGGCAAATACGTCGAAAATATACTTGTGTAGCTTCGTCATCGAAAAATGAGAAGGGAAGATATTTTTTCACCACCCAATCAACTGTAGCTGTCGTGATGTTGTCACTGCTGTTTTCCGACTGAAACAAAACAATAAATCTTGTGTTATTATTTAAAACATACTAGGTTTGAGCGTATAAGAGGAGGAGGTTTGTTGTTGTTAAATCGAGAAAATCGTTAAATTGATATTTGTTATATTAAGGTTGCACTGTACTGTAATTTACCAAAATAAAGTACTTAGTTGTTACTGGCCGATTAAATGAAAATATGGGTGTTTATAAAAAATATTTAAGACGATAATTACATACTTAATATGTCGCACCCCTAGATGAAAACACCACTAACTCAAAAATACTTACGTAAGTTAATGGCGTTTTTGAAAGTATCGCATGAATAGCTACGCGGAGTTAAAATTCTTTTAACTGTTAAAAAAATATTCTTACCTGTCCACTTCTTCCAGCGGTTACTAAAAAGCTTGTGATATCTCCACTTAATTTTGGTTTAACAGGAAGAAATATTTCTGATTCCTTTTTGTGGAAAGATATTAGATGTTTCCTTAAGCCTGAAGTGTTTCTGTTTTTCATTTTTATTTCAATCTTTTTATGTTGGCACAATTTACAGAAGGCAGTTTGGGATGCATGAATTATTTCGAAAAACTCCTCAAATTTGCTTTTGGGTCTTTTAGATCTGTGACTCAAACTCTCGTTACTCGGACTAGAATAATTTGAATCTTCGTCACTCATATTAAATTGTACACGTGATACGTTTTTAGAAAACAACGAGAATTAGTAAAAACAATTATTAAGTTAGACTCGAAGCACAGCTCAATTGGAAATGACTGGAATTAAAATAATTCCTTTATTTATAGTACGTTTCCTTGCTTTCTACCGCGCCGCCTCGCCACGTGCCGGCTCTATGAAAAGGATGCCGCCGCAAATCAAACAATGCCGCGTGCGGCGTACAAACACACACTAAATATTACCTACTTGTACAGACGCGACGCGTGAATAAAATAGAATTAGTGCCAATCACTATTCTTTACATATAAGTGAATGTTTTGGCGTACATCTATACTAATATTATAAAGCTGAAGAGTTCGTTTGTATGTTTCATGACAGAAGTTTTAAAATAAATAAATAAGTCCTGAACGTCACTATACCTCCAAAGTTACTATTCCTCGTGGACGAAGTCGCGGGCACAGCTAGTAAATACTTACTCTCATCATCTCTCTCAGAGATATTCGGGCTGGTAAGTAATACAAAACTCTTATCGCAGGCTTTTTATTTTATTAGTAGGTAAGTACCTACGCTTTTTATATTATTTTATTAGTTTTGTAGAATTTTTTTACACGTTTCAAGTATATTTAAAAGTGGCTACAATATTTATTAAACGGGTGATATTTGAACACTTTTTTGCTATTTTTTCTTATAAAAACTTAAGAAATATAATGACTAAATGTACAATAATAGTACCTAAGTAATTAGTTTAAAACCATATCAGTAATCAATATTATAATATATACTTACTAGAATGAATTAATATGACATCTACTACCTATCCTTACCATTTTATCCTAATCATAATACTACTTGCGTGATCAGTATAATGTATTCATTTTCATTCTAAGCACTCTGAAACTTATTTATTCTTTGGAACACCTGTAGGTACTCTTAAAAAAATTCGAAATTATTTTGCATGAGTATACCTACGCCCTATGGCGGCAATCAAATAGTGTCACAAATGTTATGATTTCGGCGTGGCGGCAACGATTGTTTTAGATTTCAAAAGAAGCCGCCGGCGCGTGTATCATAACCATGTACTTCCGAAAAGCGGCAAATTTCTTTGAGAAGTAAGTACAAAACCTTTGATGCCGCATTATCAAAGTGCCGATGGTTAAAACATAACTATGCATGCACTCAGTTTGATTTTAATAGATATTTTTTTATTCGCTATGTTTATGGTATTAGTCGTAATGCGCATAGGTCCAGTTTTTCATATTCTTTGATACAGTTTTTTGCGTCTCATAGAATTCCTAAGCGTACCTACCTATACACCGAACTGTTACACCTAACTACTCAGTGAAATAGCGCTAAGTCCTAGCTGCAAGACGCAAGAGTCTTGCAGGCTATGTCTTGTTCTTGCTCAAGTCTTGCACGGTCAGTCTTGGTCTTGGTCTTGCTAAAAATACGCGGTCTTGTTCTTGGTCTTGGTCTTGCAAAAACGCAAGAACAAGACCAAGACTGCAAGACCAAGACTGAATTTGGGCAACACTAATGATAACAAACAACTTTTAGTATGGGACCAAACCTGAAATCATGAAAAAAAATCTGCTGTTCCCTACATTTATGTTCGCATAACTCGTCAGAATGTAAGGACCAGCAGATTTTTTTTCGCGATTTCATGTTTGATCCCATACTAAAAGTTGTTAGTTATCATGAGTACAGTCATGTGTTTAAGTATCGGTCACTAATTACCAGTCACCGCACAAGCTCGGTCATCCATGGCCACATTTAAGATCTATATAGACAATTCTGAACATAAAGTCAAAACAATGCAATTAAATAACATAACTTTTCCATTATTTGGTTATAATAGGGCCTTTTTTTTTTTTTGTGGATGGGAAATCATCAAATGACCTCCCGCTCTGGGCGGAGCGGGAGGGCGTGTCAGACTTTTACTGACTAAAACCCACCCGTGTTCCTTCTGTTGCCTGTGCCGGGGCCACGGTAACTCTTTCGAACATCCCGCAACCCTAGCTGGCATCGGCCCTAGCGGACCCCGTCAATAGTGCTGACATCTCTTTGAGGCGCGCGTGGAACACGACGCGCCGTCGACTCGGGCTTGGTCCTTACCGGACGGCGAGCTACCCATTGCTCGCCGTCCGCAAGCCCGCGCCTACGGTGGCCGGGAATCAGCTGCCAATTCCCGACGCCCAGGGCGTCTCCTGCGGCTGGTTATAATAGGGCCTAAGGAAACAATGTTGCGTCGTTAGAGATGTCGTCAATTATTACTTTTGTAACCAGTGGAGGAAAAATCTTTTCACCTGGTTGGAAGAATTGTGATGAGGAGGTTGCATACTCAATTAGACTAAGATGAATAGTTCTTGGTTTTTTCTGTCAAAGAGTGTCAGTTGTACTCGGCAAAGAGTTTCTATATCTTCATTGTAAGCTGGTATTGAAACTGAACAATCATTTACTTTAACAGCACCACGTTCCACTGCAACTGCAATTAGTTGCAATGGACGTTGATGACGTGCTTTGCATGGTCCTTTCGATCTCTATGTTTATTTGGTCTGTTAAAGTTAATAATTGTTCAGTTTCTCTCTGTTGCTGGTAATCACTGAGTACTTACTACGTCATCATCATCGCCGTCGTCAACTGAAGTCGAGCTCGGGGCTTTTGCCCAAAAAAGCCCGAAGTGCCCAAGTGCTTTTTGCACGTTTGAATTATCTTTATGATGAATCTAGTAATTGTGTTATTAGATGGATTTTTGAAGATATCGTATGAATTTTCACAATTACGAATACTTATAACAAAACACAATATTTAATGTTGTATTATTACTGATTTTGATAAAATAAAATATAAAAGAGGAACAACAGGAACTATCCGTATTATTTGTTTTATCCGGTTAGTAAAACTAATGACATCCAGATAATTTGGATATCCCGGTAGCATGCCGTACTGCAGTTCTGTACATGTACAGCACTTCAGAATAGAATGATCGAAGGACTGCCATTTTCTTTACGCAATGTTATAGTATTTCAGTCATTCGGTTCAAACAGGCACCTACCTAACGGCTACCTACTTACTCGATAAAAAGACATTTTTATAAAGTCACCATCCTAAAAATATGTTTTAAGTGAGACAAATAAAATGTTAAACTATCCAGTAGCATTCTTGTAATAGAGCCAGCAAACACGTATGAAGCGATCAAAATGTCAAACTAAATCTACTAACAGGTAGGTGCGTTGACCTCGTAGTAAAATGTATGGGAATTGGACAAAATTATGGCGACACAATTATTAACCTAGGGATCGATGTCGTAAAAATAAATGATCAGTTTTATAGCGGCGGCGCGAGTCCAATTTTATGATGTGAGAATTTCAGTAGCCTCACGGTATAATATTACGCTTATCTTGTGAACGTCTCGGACCGGGTCGGGGATAAATCTACTAAAATATAATTTAAGGAAAGTTTTACTGTCACAAATGTATAAGTATGTCTGTACGGTTGAAATAAGTTGGTACTGGAGGTACACGATTACGTAGTGTTTAAAAATGAATGTGAATTTCGAAAAATTGATGATTTAAGTTATACTTGGCTTCAGGCCTTAATTTGATTGCTAGTGTAGGATCCATATTCATATTCCAAAATTGCCTTTGTAAAAAATCGACAGACTTTTCGATTTGTAAATGTGCAAAACCACGTGACCATAATGAAACCAGAATTTTAAATATCGCACATTCATAGGTTCGAATATTAAAATAGGAACACCACAAGAAGGTTATAAGGTAAATAATAAATAAAGCTTTATTTCCACTAGCATTACAAAGGTTTTACATTGGCTTCAAACTAAGCAAGCGTGTTGTATCTTGAGTACAAAACATAGATGTACAAAATTGTAAAATCTGAGCAAAACATACGACATGACTTGAAGCAAGCGACGCTAACGCGACGCAAAATGTGTACGCAGCATAACGTTACAATTACGTACACACTTCGTACGGCATTCGCGCGATATGTACCTACGCGCCAACAAATTGCATTCCTCTCCTCACAGCTAGATATTTTGCCTTGCCGTACAAAGGGGATATGACACGCGTTATAAATTGTCTATCCATAGTGCCGGCGGCGTACCGGTTGCGGACACGAAAACATTAAAATGACAAATTGTTCATCGCTGTGATTCCATTTTTCACGACGAAGGAGGTACGCCCCAACATTACGGCGTAGATGTACGTATATTAATTCGCGCAATTTAATTTACGCCACGATTGACGCGGTAAATTGACGAAAAATGCTCCAATATTTTTTTCCATAAATTTCTTATTGATTGCCCGGTCTACGATTGATTTGGTGGAAGTTCACAGGCTTCTGAACATTGGACGTAATTATCCGGTATTGGCGGAATATTTCCTAATTATTTTTGACTTGATGAAGTATTTGTTTAGATTAAGAAGCCTAGGTATAACTGAATCGAATTTAACTGCTTTCTTTAATTACTTACTGACTTTTATTGACATTATATATTTATAACATAACATAATAACACCAAAGATTTAGACAGAGGTGTACCTTTAGTGCATCCACATTTCGCCAGTTATGTTTAAATCCCACACATACAACATATGTACATATTATCTAAGAAATATATTCGTTTGACCCTTGGCGAACTGATTGAAAGATTATTTCGAACTTCGAACCAATTTGTCGATCAAAAGGGGCAATTAAGGGATTGGGGAAGCTCCTAATCATTTTTATCCTGGATCAAAATCTACAATCAACTAGGTAGTTGATTTTGCAGGATTGTTTATTTACTTTACATAACTCACATATATAAAATGTGTTTTGCCGAGCATGCTCATGAAACAGCACTTAGACGAGTTATAGTAACAATTCAATGATACAAACAAAATTTTAGACAAAGAATAAAATCTCACAACACAATTTGTCAAGTCCCAGACGGTTACAACGGCAGCAACAGTTACAATACAAGTCTTGTACGAACAAATTCGCATTTAAATGCAACTTAAAGTTTGTCGACTGTAGCCCGGTTTAGGCGGCCTGCACACGAGCGAGTGAACTCGTTAAAGGTGTAGCTTAACTATTTCTTCGGCAAGTAAAAGCATAAGCCCGTTACACACGTAACATATGTGTAGACATATCAGTGTCGATTGCTGAGCTGCTATCGCTTGCGAGAATGACGACAGTAAATGTGGCTGACTCTCACACCGCTGTGTAGCAAGGAGTACGAAAATTATTGATGTTCTAAGAAAACGAGTTAATTCCTTCTTACTTTACCGTCCTTCCTTGAAGAAATTTCGTAAAAACGTAGTGTATTTCAGTCCACATTAAATTTCAGGAGTACGTATTAACTTGTGATAAAGTATCTCAATCAAAAACGTCTAACATTGTTAAGTTGAACAACTTCTTATGGCATGTAACATACAGAACTAATAACTGTGTACGAACAACGTTTTATTCAAGCATAAAGTATGGCAGTCATTTTTTCATCTCCTGTTCCGTTAGCTAGGTACAACAATACTTTACAAACTCGACGCTTATGCACTTTAATTATAGTTGAAACTGTATAGAAGTCCCGTGAGACAGAAGCATTAAAGTCAAACATCCAACTAGGTCATGCTGCAAAAATATAAACTATTCTCCCATTCTGCAACTCGAGGAAAAGTGCAGAATATATTCATTGTTTATTTTCAAAATAAATAGTTCCACATAAACGACGCATTATTTCAGAGTTTTCCAACTGAAAGCACAAATCAGTTACAAAGTTGTGCGAGACGCGTATAGTTCAGTCGTAAAGACTCCGCTATCAAACCGAGACGGCACTAAACATGGAACACGAAAGAAATCGCACAAAGAGACAAACGGATTCGTGATTGCCGAACCTTATCGGTGACATAAACGAATGCCGTAAAACGATTATCAGTCTTCTACGATGTTCGTATAAACACGGCTCGCCCGCGTCGCCCGCCACTCACCCATCACTCGCTCGCCACTCGTCCGCCGTGTAAACAACCGGCTGTAAACGAACAAGCAAATATAATTTATTGGCGGCAAAGCGTTCACAACGGTGACATTACCACTCACATAAAATCGCTTAAATTCAAATCGTCGTGTAGGTCCCGGCGCGGTCGCGGAGGATTGAATCGCTTAAGCGACAATGTCGTTTCGGTTTGCCTCAAATTACTCGAATGGGTTTTCGATATACCGCCCATTTGATGGGGAGCCCTTTTAAGTTAGGTAAAAGCTCCTGGCGCAAATTGTAACCACTAGCCGTAATGGCAACACGTAGTATCTATTAGGGCACCACTCTATAGGCACTTGAGATGAAGAAAGTATCACTTAGGAAATACCATCCGAGAAGCCCCATCCTAATAGTGTATTAACTGGAATACCGTTTTATTTCTTGGATCCATAAAATTACTCCAATTTCCTGAAAAAATAATGAGAGGGCCTAAAAGTTTATATAACCCTGTTTTAACAGAACGTCGATCATAACAAGGCGAAGTTTTATTTAACTTAAAAACGAGGAATAAATGAAGAGCAATTCCTTGTTGTCTTTCAGTCCTCTGTAAACTCTGATAGTCCGAAAAACTAATATTTAGCGGAAAATTTTTTATTGCGTTTGTTATGATATCCGCGAAGTAGAATCCTGCGATGAATTTGGAGATCCGCTTCGTGATTTTACTAAAAACACTTTGAGTGTAGCGGCGGAGCCACAACTCTACTCGTGCAAAATACTTCAGTTATAGAACTTTATTCCTGCCACTCTTTGACGGCTTCAATTTATTTATTTTGTTTTTTATTCGTGGAGTTTCGGTTTGGTGTAATATGTTAATTTGCAGCTATTTTATTTTGGGATTCAGTATCATTCAGTATGAAAGCTACGAAACTGTTGCGACCTCAGAATACGAAGCAGAATTTTAGTTTTTAAATTGCTAGAACAGAATTATCTTATTTATTTATTGGATCGCCAACAGAGGCTACACAATTGATAAATGATAAATGATTTTATTTCTGTAAGTAGGTAGGTTTATACAAACACTTTTACACGTCAAACATTTTTTTTAAACTAGATGAGGCCGGCGTTTCCTATCTGACTACTCTGAGAAGAAAGGCCGAAACAAACTCAGAGGTCACAGTCTCTTTTAAAGTCCAGACATAATTTTGGTCAGATCATGTGAAGACCATGTAGGTTGGTGTCTGAAATGGTCTTTTGAGGAAAGAACCACACAGATTGAGTGGACCTGTCCAGTCAGTACAAGCATCTGTCAGTAATCGTACAGCTCAACATAAAAGTTAAGGAGCTCAAGGATTCGACGAACAATACCAAAGAAAGGACATTTGGGTAGGCCGCATAATTTACTCAAACTGGCAAACTATGATTAAATCAGCTGAGAGAAAAAAAAACAAGGACCCACATAGTATTCACATTCACAGTAATTAAAATAATATAACATTTTACAAAGTAAATATTCATGTCATTGTAGATATAAATATATATATACAATATATACAATCACATGCATATTAACGGAAAATATAAATGTGCTAATGTTATGTGCAAAATGCTAATAACTATGTAGGTACAAAAAGTTTGATAAGGAAGAAATCATTAAAATTAATCAAAATACAATATGCGAAAGTCATAGAAAGCGAATCAAAATTAAAGTCAAAACAATAAGGGTACAAAAAAATACAAATTAATTTTAAAGAAATTCAAATAATATTAAATAATAATCAAAGAATAATAATAGAAGTCAACAAAACAATATAAAAATATTATGACTTGGATACTAAGACTTCTTCGTTAAATCTTACTTGTAACATTGCGTTGAAAGGAAACCTAATCTCTGGGGCTTAAAGCTTTCGAACTTTGAAAACTGAAATCACTTAGAATCAAATGAACTCCTTGTAGTAATAAAAAACACTACTAAAGACTTTCCTAAAACGGTCGCTTTTTACGTCTAAACGCTTACTAGTAAACAGAAGCCAAGGTAAACACCACAATTTAATTTGTAAAAGGTATAGCACATTATGCTATTTTCTTTTACTGCTCGGGTACGGTTTACGTGCTTCATTTCCTTTACGGAGGAGGTAAGATCCAATCAGCTGTTCAGTCCTAGTGCCTCTAAGAGAATACGTCCGCTCTTAATAAGTACTGAGGCACTAAAATAATGTACTACTTGTAAACGATCGAGAAAGATTTAGGTTCTTTTTATATGTTTTTAGATAGCCATAAAATAAGTACCTAAAAACCTAACCTGTTTCTATAAAATAAGTACCTAAGCAAATATTTTAGATGAGAGAGATGTTTAATTCGTATGTCAAACCCTTAATTTAAATTTGTTTGAGTTCAAATCTACCTCTTATTTGGTTGTACAAGTACCCAGATTAACAGGGTAGCCCGAAGTGTATTATTACATGATATTTAACCCACGGAAAATCTATTATAATAATTAATCATAGCAAGTGTACCGCTCAACTTTAGGGCCCACGAATGATTGGGCCAATAAATTGTGCCACAAACATGCGCAAAACATCAACAATTTCAGATACCGACTTGACAGCAGCAAATTAATGAACACCGGTCACAGCGGATTTATTAGGGTTCCGCAGGGAGTGTGCTCTCATCGATTACACAGCTTCAGTCATTCCTAACTTTGGTTCAATATGCTCTTTGAAGTGTACCGAACGGGTCAGTGCTTACATAAACGTTCTTCTTTCAAACTACAGCTAACCGAGGGGCTCGTGGCTACATAATAACAGCCGCACGGGTCGATCGAAGGTTAAGCAACACTAACCGAGGTCGGTCCATGGATGGGTGACCATCTATTTCATACCGAGACCCCTCCGTATCACAGAAAGCATGTTAAACCGTGGTCCCAGCTGTCATTTGTAGATCTTTGACAGTCGTTAATGTCGTTATGGGTAGTCAGAAACCCGAAAGTGTGACAACCAATCTTACCAAGAATCGTATTACCCAGTAAATGGGTTGTAGAGGTCAGATTGGCAGTCGCTCCATGTAAAATACTGGTATTCAGCTGCATTCAGTTAGACTGGAAGCCGACCCCAATATTTGTAGTTGGGAAAAAGGCTAGGCAAGTGATGATTGAACGGACTTTGTCCATTTGGGATACTTCCGTCATGATTTTACCAAAGAAAAGGATGTTCTAAAAGATTTTAAGGCATACCAAACACTTTATCTGACAATAGAGAAAGGCCTGATTACATTACTGAATCTAATACAGTAGACTAGTCTTTACAAGAGCAATTTGAATATAGTGAATTTTATTAAGAACGTGAATAGTTACGATTTCATTGGCACACGACAGAATTACTAAATTACCTAAGCGTACGCTCCCACTAAAAGCATCTTATTTAGTATTCAAACTTAGTATGGAACCTTGCGATTCAAATTGAGCTATACAGGGTAGTGAAAAGACTGCTTAGCTGTAGTACAGTGCGCCCGAGTTGAATGAAAACACTTCTCCAAATGCTGTTAAGAATACTTAAATGTAGACGCAATTCGTAATAGGACAACTTAATAAAGTTATTCAACTTTTTAATACGATTTCGGATTTTGCAGTAAGTATTTAAGTAAGTACGTACTGTTACTACAATGTAGTAAAACTGGTGACCACTCCATGACTAGTTAATACTTAAGTAATTACATTTGCTTATTACCCGTTACAATTTGTCGAAGGTTCCATCGTTTATCTTCGGAAAAACCGAACTACATCCATTAATAAAGTGACGGAATCAGTGCGTCAATCTATAATAATTTAGGTGGGAATATAAATCAATTTCTATTCGTCGATAGTCAGATTTTATTCGTTATATTACGGTTTTTCTGAAGATAAACGATGGAACCTTCGAACGTTGTCGAACTTTAACAGCAATGTTACTTTTTATTAACAACTAACTGTGCCTCGCAACCTCGTTCGCGTGGAACTCGTAAGATACACAATATAGTAAAATAACAGCCACATTTTAATAAAACTCCCTCGTCATGATACAAAAGAGTAATGGCCTGTCATCGGAGCCGTGGGGGTCATTTGCCGGATATTTTATTCCATACTTAATCGGAACATGTCTTCTTTACAATACAATAAAAATATCACAACTCTGTCATAAAATACTTGTTTTTATTTTAAAATGAAAAAGTGCACTCTTACTGAGACACCCTAATTCAATCATGATTCGAAAGACACGTGGTACCATATATTACCATAAAAACGCTATTGTTGTTTTCCTCGGGAACAGTACTTTTTCGGAATGAAAGGTACCTTATGTCCGTTTCTGTCTACCTGACAACGTATATGCAAAATTTCAGGATGATCGCATCAGCGGTTTAGGCGTGAAAAGGTAACAAACAAACAAACAAACAAACTTACTTTCGCATTTATAAAACTAGTTAAGAAGTTAGCATTATTCACTCATGAAAGTCTTTTTCGTATCAGTACTCAAAACACAAATCCAAAAACCTTTATCCAATATAATATTCCGTACCAAAATAGACTGCAAGAATAAAGTTTTACAGCCAATGTCGGAAAAGTTCGTGTTTTACTAAAAGACTAATAAAAGTCTCCACATTTCACTGAGAGCTCTAGAAGCCTATCGTCAAAAATATAGCCAATAAAACGGACTATCAAACGTAGCCCATAATAATGTGTGACAATTCATAAGTTTTGTTCGCGAACCTCTTCTAAATCACTAGAATGTATATACTTTTACTAAAAACGAACGGTTCTTGTATTGAATAACTCAGAAAAAGCCGTGGATAAATGGGCCCATCTATTTCTCCAAACGGAGCTATTTGTGATCTGAATTGTAGATTTTCAGTGTAGATAATGTTTGTCTATATTTCTCGGTAGAAACGAATATATTTATAGGAGACGGAGAGGCGTTGCCAATATTTATAATAATTGTTGGAGGTATGAAGTTGAAATGGCGAAATGAGGGTGTTGCTATAGGTACACCTCTGCCTAACCCTTCGGGGAAACTAGGCGTGATGTTATGTTATGAAGTTGAAATCTCGACAAAGCCCCAGCTTGAACGAATGCCTCGCGATCCATTTATGTCGTCTCCTGAGCTCGAATCACGTCCGTGCGCGGGTTCTCCATTCTCTTCTTAGTGCTGTTTATTTCATAAACATATAGCTGTGCTCATATTAGAGAATGTATTGCCAAGCTTCAGTACGTTGATAGGGTCGATAATTTTCACATTACTTTCGAATCTCTAAATCCCTAAGCTACGAACTACAAGCAGCTGTATCTTGGACATCTAATGCGCGGTCGTTAGATACGAAAACGTTCTTTTTACTTGAAAATGAACCTTAAAATATAGTAGCCAGAGTTTAGTGAGTGGCAAAATATTTTGCCCTAAAATTTGTAGCACGGAGTCAAAATGTATTTCCACGGTGTTACGTGCGTAATATTTTCAGGTTGAACTTTCCCGGAGCGAGAGCACTGATGAAGTTTTCCTCATAACTTTTTTGTGGTCATTGAATTTGTTTGCCGACCACTCGCCTCCGAGCCATGGAAGTTTGATGAAAACTTATACTTTGCAAGGATACTTCTGGCCTCTTTTGTATGACTTGTATACAAGTTCAAAATTGGAACTTTGAATTTGTGAATGTTAACGTAACTAACTTAGCAATGCACGTAATATAAAATAAAAAAGTTACGGATTTCCAGTAAAAATAAAGTTAAGATAGGAAGGCTTTGTGCTCAAGGCTTAAATTATTGTTATAAATGAAATACCATACATTACTACCTACCTGTAATGCGTACAATGATATTGTTGGTGCACACACAAGTAAATTCGGCAGTCCATACCCTTATTTATCTGCCCTTAACAATCTGCTACGACACACACACACAACACTACACACACACTACGCTACTACACTATATTCAGTTATCAACAATATGACTAAAAAAACCAGGTATGTATTTTCCTTAACAACAGCAGAAGAAAATCTCAATATTGTAAAAGATAGACAAACAAGAAAACAACCGACTTCCAAAAAAGCAATACTAAGACAAAAATAACTTTAATTTCAGAAGTCGGTGTCTTTGGATCTGTATTTTAGTTTTTTAGGTTTAAAGATAAGGCTAGGCTCAAAAAAGACACAAAGTCACTTACATGAGAACAATGCTTAAAATAAGTTATAATTATAAGGTTCGTCACGGTAGCGATTATGACACACCCACCTAATGCATTCAGCTTGTAGGGTGTTATTTGTGATTAAATATTCAGCTAGTTTTGCCACCGACTTCACAAATTAAAGTTATTTTTCACTTTTGACGTACAGAGGCGGACTTAATTATTATTATTATTTTTGATATTTCTCGGGACCCCAGGGTCCCGGACCTTTAGAAGGCATATGAGGGGCCGAAGCCAACTCGCAGCGGCCCGTTAGACGCTTTCAATGGAAATGAGGCACTAACCGACGATTATATCTGTGCGTACTATGCAAGTGCACCCAAGGACAACCCCCGGATGGTGTAGGACTATTGCAGAATATGGAGACAAAAAAAAATTGGGCTATGGGTTTGGATGGCTAAAGTGGACTGGTTATCTAAAACTATGGAAGGACTATGGCCCCTGCCTGACCAATGTGTGATAAATACAATACACGGATAAAATGGCAGGGGGTGACTTGCACACTCAACAATGGGCCCCCGGAAACGGTCGCTAGCACATAGTGTCGTAGCGACAAGGGGGCAACATGTCTTGAGGTGCTTAAGAGGAGTGGAGAGGTATTCCACGGCTATCAGGACAATCCCGGAAGTACGGTCAAGATCCCTACCAGCATCTTACTGGACTACTTCCTTCCTCCGAGCACGTTTGCTCTTGCGAATCTCTACTCAAGCCAGCCAATAAAGGCAAGAATGAGGTGGGAGGTCAGTTCTCGTCAGTGTTCACTCCAGCCGGCCAATAAAGGCAAGCCAGAGATGAGGAACATGACTTCTCCCGGGAGATAGGGTACGTGGGGTCGCTACTGCCCAGCAGCTCGCCACATGCTGCCCTGCGGGTTTCTGTATCTCTCTTGGTCTGGCTCCTCACCCTAGATTCCGGCAAAGTAACCTCTACCGGCACAGACCTAGAGTTCGAAGCGCGCAAGCCCCACCACGACGTCAACGTAGAGATACGGCGATGGGGTTATTATTATTATTATTAAGCATTTATTTCAGATCGAAAGAATCCATAAATTGTTAGTAATGACTTAAAACTATGTTAGCAAAACCTATCTAAACATAAAAATTGTTGGCCTGGAACCCGTGTGCACACTGTTCCAGTAGCGCGCGAGAGGGCAATCGAACCTTTCAATAATTGTGTTGTAATGCCATAGGCATTTTCTTTCAGTCAACCTTTGTGATGCAGAGACAAACAGTGGTAGGTGCAGTAGCGAGACTTGAGGAATAAATATTCATTTAAATATAAATACATATATCTATCAAAAACTACTTACGTAGTGTTTTTTTTTTGGAAGTCAGTTGTTTCTTTTTTTTTTTTTGTAAAAAACTTTTTAATTTTTCACTTTTTAATGGGTCAGTTTGTAATTTATCTAAGTTACAATAGGCAAATGTCAACTGCTCGTCACCTTTTACAAAATATTGCTTTTCCCGATGCAGGGAGGTTAATTGTTGAGGTGTTCTTCTGTTAAGAACCAGGAGAACTGGACCATATGCATTGAGACGAGCATAAATTGCTTATCAACCATATTAAAGTAATCGAATCGCAACCCGTGAAATACTTATTATTAAGTAGTTCTGGTGGCCATCTGTGGTCTTCATCATCAGTTCCACTTCAACAAATGGTGCTTTCCGATAACAAATGCACGAGTTACTATAAAAAATACCCAAATCGTTATAGGTGTGCTTATAAAATTTGAGGATTTCCCTAGATTTCCATGGGATCCCCACATCAGATTCTGATTTGGTGGCAATGGGACCAGGCACAGGCAACTGAAGGAACACGGCTGGGTTTTACTCCGTAAAAGTTTGACATGCCCTCCCGTTCCGCCCAGAGCGGGAGATGTCATTTGATCATTTCCTACCCAAAAAAAAATGGGACCACCTCGAGAGCATACTCTTTCGAATAAAAAAAGAATTTTCAAAATCGGTCATAGAACCTCCTCCTTTTTTGAAGTCTTTTAAAAATGGTCCGATAATAATCCATAACACTGGAGGCTCATTAGTAAGATAAAAGGGAACAAGCCACCGTGATATTGAAAGCAACTTCGTCATCATTATAATAAGAGGTTTTCTTTCATTTTCAGGTATTAGACACCGCACGTAATGCCGACCGACTAAAGATGAAACCGTAAAAGCCTTTGACAGCCCACCGTAAAAAAATGACAAAGGGACTTCATATGAAGAATCCTCTTTTTATTTAGGTTTCGAGTCCGCTCGTAAAATGTGAAGCCTACTAATAAAATGTGTGCTCGAAGATTGTATTCAACTCGCCCTTTTTGTAGTACCGACGGTCGTTTTTTGAATAACAATAGAATTTAATTCGGGCCCGTGCGCAATTTCCGTATGTTTCCATTACTCGTTTCCTCCTTTTATGAATCTAAAACTAAGAGTATGTTACGTATGGTATTAGTTACTCTTTTATAATAACCTAGCTGTTGCCCGTGGCTTCGCCCGCGTGGATGTCAATACTTTCCTATTTGAATCGGATTTTGTTCACAATTTCATGGGTTTTATTTTTTTTCTGCGCTTTAAAAGTTTTTTCTAAAATAAAAGTAGCCTAAGTTACTTCTTGTAACATCAGCTGTCTGAACTACATGTACCTACCTAATTAAATGCATTTAGTAAAAAGCTGTTATTTTGACATTACAAACAGATATTTAAATTTTATTTATTTGTCTAGATACATAGATTTAAGTATTGGGCTCGTGGCTAAATACGCACGGATCGATCAAAGGTTAAGCTACGCTTGCCGATGCCGACCCGTAGATGGGTGACCATCCATTACATATCGAAACCCCTCCGTGCCTCGGAAATCACGTTAACCCGTTAATCCCGCTGTCATTTTGTAGATCTTTGAGAGTCGTACCGGTAGTCAGAAGCCAGAAAGTCTGACAATCAGTCTTATTATAGGGTAGGTAAGTACAGTATTACCCAGTAACTGGGTTGTGGAGGTCCGATAGGCAGTCGCTCCATGTAAAATACTGATATTCAGCTGCATCCGGTTAGACTGAAAGCCGACCCCACATAGTTATTGTATGAAAAAAAGAAAAAAGTAGCCCATCAAATAAAATGAGGTGTGTCGATGAAATACGATTTTATCGAAAATACTAGGCAAACGTTATTTTAGCATTTTGGTTTATTTTGGACAAATGAAAATGTACTTAATTAACAACAATGATCTACTCTAATTCTCGAAATGGTTTAACAGTTACCTACATTATTAAAAACCAGTGCGTATCGCACCACGCACAATGAAGGGTTCCATAGTTGGGATGAATTTATCCCAAGAACAAACTCAATATTGTAGTTGAAAAACATGTTCTCTCATACTTACATTTCAACTGCAAATGTAAGTTGGCCGACTATTACTCGTTAACTTGTAAAGCCTAAGCCTACTTAGCTGTGATAGTTTTCCTTGTAACCTCGTTATAAATATATAAAATGTTATGTGAAAAAATAACCATATACCTAGCTGGCAGGGGGGACACCTTGACGCTTGACCATGAAGCTTAATATTTCGCAAACGGATCCCTGAATCGAAAAATGTTTTTCACATGCCCGCAATATTTTTGAATCGCCTATCCAACAACACCCCATACCATGGAAGACGAAAAAAAAGGCATCCCCATTTTACGTACGCACATATCCTATTTAGGGAAGGCACCGTAAAAAAAATCTTTCTTTCAAGATTTTATTTTACCGCTTTTCGGCGTGATTAATATTAATACCCGTGCCAAATTACAGCTTTTTAATACTAAGAGTCTCTGAGCTAAGTCTCGGATAGACAGACAGACAGATGGCCATGGCGAAACTATAAGGGTCCCTTGTTGACAACGAAACCCTAAAAAGGAACTTATATCTGTTGAAGATTATCTTAGTCATGCAATGATGACATACATAAATTCTAACACAAAACTTACAAACACTGATCACAACAAACAAAAATTAGGGACTGTAAACAATTGATTCATTATCATATACTTTAATTCCATTTCTTAATTTCCGTGAAACTGACAAGATACGTAGGTAGTAATCAAGTTAAGCGTCTGCTACACGGTGGCCAACCGCGTCCCGACAGAGGTGACCTTGGTGGTTTACAATCGTGTAAACGATGGTTTACGACCAAACATTGAAACTGCTCTGCCGGTCGCGAACACCTCACCAAGGACCTCTGTCACCTCTGTCAAGGACGCGGTTATTTATTGAACCTCAACAAGTCTCTTCTCTGTGACCGCTGTGCTCATAGTCATAGTCATTTATTCATAAACAAGTAATTTCTATCTGAATTTATACACTAAATTACACAATTACAGTTTAAATACTACAATTAAATTACATTTGGGGCTTGTGGCTAAGAAATAACAGCCGCACGGGTCGATCGGTCAGGTTAAGCTACGCTTGCCGCGGTTGGTCCGTGGATGGGTGACCATCTTTACATATCAAGACCCCTCCGTGCCTCGGAAAGCACGTTAAGCCGTTGGTCCCGGCTGTCATTCGTGTATCTTTGACAGTCGTTACGGGTCGTCAGAAGCCCGAAAGTCTGACAACCAGTCTTACCAAGGGGTATCGTATTACCCAGTAACTGGGTTGTGGAGGTCAGATAGGCAGTCGCTCCATGTAAAATACTGGTATTCAGCTGCATCCGGTTAGACTGGAAGCCGACCCCAACATAGTTGGGAAAAGGCTAGGCAGATGATGATGAATTAAATTACATTTGAATGTCATACATATTAAATTACATCAACATTAAAATTAATAAATTTATATTTCTATAATGGTATTTCGACATGTAAATTAAACAATATGCCTAACACCTTAAAATTTAAAATAGTAGCAATAAAATAATTAATTAAAGACTGAGATTGATAAAATAATTTTCAAAAAATTATAATAATAATAACCCCACCGCCGCCGCCGTATCACTACATTGACTTCGTGGTGGGGCTTGCGCGCTCCGCTAGGTCTGTGCCGGTAGAGTTCACTTTGCCGGAACAGGCCTAGAATGAGGAGCCAGACCAAGAGAGATACAGAAACCCGCAGGGCAGCATGTGGCGAGCTGTTGGGCAGTAGCGACCCCACGGACCCTATCTCCCGAGAGAAGTCATTTTCCTCATCTCTGGCTTGCCTTTATTGGCTGGCTGGAGTGAATACTGACGAGGAACTGACCTCCCACCTCATTCTTGCCTTTATTGGCCGGCTTGAGTAGAGAGAGATTCGCAAGAGCACACGTGCTCGGAGGAAGGAAGTATTCCAGTAAGATGCTGATAGGGGTCTTGACCGTACTTCCGGGATTGTCCTGATAGCCGTGGAATACCTCTCCACTCCTCTTAAGCACCTCAGGACATGTTGCCCCCCTTGTCGCTACGACACTATGTGCTAGCGACCGTTTCTGGGGGCCCATTATTGAATGTGCAAGTCACCCCCTGCCATTTTATCAGAGTATTGTATTTATAAAACATTGGTCAGGCAGGGGCCATAGTCCTTCCATAGTTTTAGATAACCAGTCTACTTTAGCCATCCAAACCCATAGCCCAATAATTATTTTTGTTCCCATGTCCTGTAATGGTCCTACACCAACCGGGGGTTGTCCTTGGGTGCAATTGCATAGTGCGAACAGGGATAATCGTCGGTCGTTGCCTGATTTTCATTGAAAGCGTCTAACGGGCCTCTGCGAGTTGGCTTCGGCCCTTCGCACGCCTTCCAAAGGTCCGGGACCCCAGGGTCCCGAGAAATGTCAAAGACATTAAAATAATAATAACCCCATTGCCGTATCTCTACGTTGACGTCGTGGTGGGGCTTGCGCGCTCCGAACTCTAGGTCTGTGCCCGGTAGAGTTTACTTTGCCGGAACGGGTCTAGGGTGAGGAACCAGACCAAGAGAGATACAGAAACCTGCAGGGCAGCGTGTGGCAAGCTGTTGGGCAGTAGCGACCCCACGTACCCTATCTCCCGAGTGAAGTATTCTTCCTCACCTTTGGCTTGCCTTTATTGGCCGGCTGGAGTGAACACTGAGGAAGAACAGAGCTCCCACCTCATTCTTGCCTTTATTGACCGGCTTGAGTGGAGATTCGCAAGAGCAAACATGCTCGGAGGAAGGAAGTATTCCAGTAAGTGCTGGTAGGGATCTTGACCATCTTCCTGGCTCTGGAATTGTCCTGATAGTCGTGGAATACCTCTCCACTCTTCTTAAGCACCTCAGGACATGTTGCCCCCTTGTCGCTACGACACTATGTGCTAGCGACCGTTTCCGGAGGTCCATCGTTGAGTATGCAAGTCACCCCCTACCCTTTTTTATGTGTATAAAAAAAACATTGATCAAGCAGAGGCCATAGTCCTTTCATAGTTCTAGGGCAGTGGCGGTACCTTCATAGAAGCCAAAAAGCCGGGCTTGCCCTAATAAAATCATAAATTACAACAACAAACGTAAGCCTATCAATAAAAAAAATATTCCAAAAAACACCAAGTCAATGAATTCGAACTCAAACATTCATGTCTTCATAATAAAATTTCGAATTCCACGTAATTTGCCGCGCGCACTAGCACTCATTGGAACTCGATCATTCATAGGTAATCATAACTCTGTTGCCGAACTACGCGTTCAAATGCGGCTTCTCGCTCACACTCGTCTCGGCTTGGCATCGGGCTTTTTATACCTGTCTTTGTCTCGCAGTTTTCGCCTACAAATTGCTATAGAAACGTTTACATTTGTTGACATATTGGTAAGTACCATGTAAGTACTTATACGCAGATTTCTATGAAATCAAAAGCCAGCTTGAGAGGCATTAAGTTCGCGCAAATGCACTATCCGCGTTGACCCGCGTAAAGTGAGTAACGAGAGGGATTCCACGCGAAGACAGTTTGATACACTGAGTTTGTTATTTGTTTTGATAGGTATTTTACGAATAATATTTTTCAGGTGCTGAGGTTATGAATTAGTTTTATTATTTAAAATGATGTGATAGTTAGTGCGGTGCTGTGATTTTGTTATTATATATTTAGTATTTTTATCAAAATGTGAATTCGGAAACTGTCGTCGAAAAGGTATGTAAATACATTAGGTTTTCTGATAATAAGTAACTCTTTAGTTCACCGTAACCAACCTCTAATTACGGACTGTATTTCTCCGAATTAAAAACAAGTATTTTTGTTACTCGAAGAACAGATTAAAATAGGTACCTACCTACTCATTCGATTGTTTACTAAGCATGAATATGTTGCACATGAAATGACATGAATGGTGTTTTTATGGCATTTGTAGTTTTTGTATACCACTGAAAAACTAAATTCTTATCGAGACAAAACACATTAATTTTCGTATCGAAGAGGTCCTTCATAGGTGTTTTGAAATTAAGTATAAATGTTTTAGGGGAACGTTTTCAATGCATACGGAAATAGAACAACAAATCGATAATTTGGAGGCCATCTAGTGGCATTTGATTGAAAAATTTTGCATGTGACAAGCGAATTGTGAATTAAGGTGAAAAGGTGCGGGTAAGCGATGTAGTTATGCGTATCCAATAATATAGATGGCGCTTATGTTAATTATGTACCAATTAACATAAGCGCCATCTGATGCTTGAAATATACGTAGTACTCTTCGTATTGTAAAGGTTATGTAACCGACATTTTAATAATGGTTTTAGTATGAACAACGTAAGAAAATCCGTTTTTTTTTTTTAATCGTTGGCTTGCCCTAATTTTCACCCTTAGGCACGCCACTGTAGGGAACCAGTCCACTTTAGCCAACCAAACACATATTCCAATATCTTTGTTTCCATATCCTGCAATAGTCCAACACCAACCGGATTGTCCTTGGGTGCATCTGCATAGTGCATACAGGGATAATCGTCGGTTGGTGCCTCATTCGTTTAAAATTGTCTAAGGGGCCTCTGCGAGTTCGCTTCGGCTCCTTGTACGCCTTCCAAAGGTCTGGAACCCCTAAGTCCCGAAATACGTAAAGAAAAAAAATTATAATAATATTAAATTTATATTATATATAGATAGATCAATAAATCAGAATTACCAAAATCCAACAAAATTTAACAACCCATGATTAATTACAATTTCATAAAATTATAGTTCTTAGATAACACAACTTTTTACCGCTCTAAAAAAATCAAGCTTCTAAGTCAACACAGTAAAAAATACGGCCATATATGCGACATATTTTGTTACTCGCAAATAAATCAAAGCCGGGTACCTATACTTCCCGTTAATCTAGAATCATGAAATTTGGCAACACAGCACAAGCATAGGAAAAGGTCAGAAAATCGTTAATTTGTTGTTTTATCACATTTTTTTTGCGATTACAAATTTACATTTTTGCAGTTGAAGAACTGACCGTGAAGTATGAGAGAACATTTTTTTAACTACAAAGTTAAGTTAGTTCTTGGGATAAATTCATCCCAACTACGGAACCCTTCATTGTGCGAGTGCGTCGTGCGACACATACTTGGCCGGTTCTTTTATTTTTATTTGTTGCTCTAGGTTTGATCTAGGTATGCTGCACCGGTCCACCTCATCAAGGCACCGTCGGCTGTCACTGAAATCCAGCGCAGTGGATCTGTTTCACACATGAGTTGCAGCATTTTGCTGAGTGATAACCGTTTTGCGCGGGTGTGAGGTATATTTTCCCCATTCGTTTTCTTTTAACCCGACTGCGGCGTAGCCAGAAAAGTGAGGGTTATGTGTTTGACTTGTATGTATGTATGTCCGTCCCTATGTTCGTTCGTAATTACTAAACGGCCGAACCAATTTTGTTTGATTTGATTTGTCGTTATTGCGCGAATGTCACTGGGTACTAAAATTATAAAAAAATCAAAATAACGGATTTTTGGCGCAAAAATGTATGTTTTCAGAAATTAAAATCTCCCAAACCTATCGATGGGGTATCAAAATGAAGGGTTTTAAAAGGTGATTACAAATTATATGTATAGATGTAATTTGGAATGAGAAGTAATAAAAAAGAAATCTCGAACTTTTGGAATTATCACCTGATTATCTAAAGCGACCATTGTCTAAAGCGTTACTTAATACAGTTAGAGAAAAATAATCCTAAATAAAAAGTGTAAAATTAAAAAAAAAGGTAAAAAATTCAAAAAACCTGACTGCGTAAAAAGTGAACTTTAAAACAGATAGAAAGTCTTTATAGTTAAGAAGATGTATTTTTTCTTTTCTTTTTTTTGATTGGCATGTATTTAATGAAACTTCGAATAATTCCCATTCCCATGTTGCGCTCCTACAAATATTATTGAATGAACACTCTAATGATTACGCCTCTTTTTATGAACCCCAAATAATTTATATTTTGGGGTCCTAAAAACACTAAATAGCCAAGTAACTGCGACCAACTTGGAAGTAGCGGTCGCCGGCTGCTACCGCGGCACCGCTCCCTTCGCTCGCTCGGCTCGCGTGTTCTTACCTAACCTCTGCCCTAGCTTAGTTCCAACCTTTTTTTTTTGTCCCGGTGTGGAAAATCCTCATGGATGTCCTCCGCTCTGGGGCGGGCGGAGGGGTGTGTCAGACTCTTACTGACTAAAAACCACCCCGGTGTTCCCTTCCCACGCTTGGACTGGGGATTATGGGAACTTGTGTGCGTTCCACGATCCCTGGCTGGTGGACGCCCGCCTCTGCGGGCCTCCTCAGGCCCACGGGGGGATTAAGGTGTAAGACTCCCCCTGCGACGCCTAATAGGAGCGCGCGTGGAACGCTACGCGCTGCCGCCCTGGGTCCTGCTGGATGGGGGGTAGCGGACGTCCCCGAGTCCACCGTCTCTCCGGACCTGTTTACGGGGGCTGGAAGAGGGCATTATCCGCCTTCCGACGACCCCCGGTCTGCCTGTTGTGAGTCGGGAGAGTGGTCTCAATCTCCTTCTCCCTTTCCGCAGCCTCCTTCTGCGAAATGACGGTTTTACAGAAGGAGATCACCGCATCCCACGACTCGGCGCTCCCGAGCATCGAACGTGCGACGGCCGGCAGCGCCAGACCGGTTCCCACAACTGATACGAGGGCTCGGCGCAGCCATGCCGCATACTCTGCCAGTGTATGCCGCGCCGTGCCCTCCAGACAATGGACGCAGTGATGGCACCGAGCATCCGGCTCTCTGTTTATGCGACACAGGTACTTCCTGAAGCAGCCATGCCCCGTGAGCACCTGCGTCGCCCAAAACGACAGGGAGCCGTGCCTCCTCCTGAGCCATTCGCCGAGCACTGGTCAGATTGTATCGACGGTAGCAAGGCGGGCAGTAGGGCGCAGAAGCCTGTCCCGCCATTCCGTCACCAGGACCTCGCGGAGATGTCACCGACGATGCTCGACCTCTCGCTGCATCAGTTCACCGCTCCGCGTTCGGTCAAAAAGTTTGAAGAGGATCAGTTAAATATTTCCTTTTTTAATGGTATGCGTCATATTAGGCGAAAGTAAACTTTCTTTCTTTCTTTATTGCCCATTAACAACTTAAAGTACATCAAAGACTGCAAAGTACTACTGGGAGAAGATTTAGTCTCACAGCATAGGCTCCTAATTATGGAAATGGTCTTAAAAATAAAGCTCAATCAAAACAAAGAGCAACCTCCCCTTTAAATAAAATGGCATATGCTGGAGAAGAATGATTGTGCGAAGAAATCTAAAGAACGAGTGGTGAATAGATATGGGGGACATGAATGATCAAAGTGTAAATGAATGTTGGAGTGAAATGACGGGAGGAGTGCAGCGAAAGATATTTTGGGAGAGACTAAAGGAAAGGGTACGATAGATAGGAATACATGGTGGTGGTTGATAGAAATACAGAATGTGTTGCAGGATAAGAAGAGAAAGTTCAAGGAATGGCAGTGTTGAAGATGAGAATGTTAGTTTGAAAACAGAAAAAAAGTGTGAGTATGATGCTCAAAAGAAAAAAGCTGTGGCCATAGCGAGAGCAAAAGCCCAGGATAGGCTTTATGACACACTGGATAGTCCAGCAGGCCAATAAAATCTATACCGGCTTGCTAGAGCTAGAGCGAGAAAGATGAGAGATGTTTGTCAGATAAAATGTATCAGGATAAATTGGAGTAGTGCTTTTGGATGATCAAAAAATTAAGGATAGGTGGAAGGACTATTTTGAAAGACTGATGAATGAGGAGAAAGACTGGAGTGGTGTGCTTGAGAATAAATCAGTAAATGAGGGGTTAGTGAGAATGATTAGTATGGATGATGTGAGAATAGCAGTAAATGGAATGAAGAATGGTAAAGCAGTCGGTCCGGATGGAATACCAGTTGAAGTATGGAAGTTACTACGGGTAGATGGACGTACGTGGTTAGCTTTATTCTTCAATAAATTGTTGCTGGAAGAAGCCATACCTGACGAATGGTGTAACAGTTCGCTGGTGCCCGTCTTTAAAAACAAAGGTGATGTGCTGGAGTGCAACAACTATAGAGGAATAAAGCTAATATCATATAGTATGAAGGTTTGGGAAAAACTTATTGAAAGGCGACTGAGAGAAGAGAGTGAAATTTCGTAAAACTAATTCGGTTTTATGCCTGGTTGGAGAACAACAGATGTTATCTTTGCTATCCACCAGCTGTACGAGAAATACAGAGGTGCACATGAAACTTGCACATGGTATTCATTGACCTCGAAACGGCATACGACCGAGTGCCTCGTGAAGTTTTGTGGTGGGCCCTTAAGGAGAAATGTGTACCAGGGAAGTATGTGCAGTTGATTCGAGCGACGTACAATCGATGCAGTACCCAAGTCCGATCTACAGTGGGCACTACCGGCAGCTTCAATGTGACTTTCGGCTTGCACCACAGGTCAGCACTCAGCCCTTACCTCTTCGTGATGATAATGGACGCTCTTACGTCGGATATCCAGGAAGAGGCGCCCAGGTGTATGCTGTTCGCTGATGACATTGTGCTGGTTGCTTAGAGCGGCTTAGATATTCAGAGCAGAATGGAGGTGTAGTGGGCAAGACTGGAGACCGCTGACCTGAGATTATGTAAGACCAAAACAGAATATTTGTTTTGTGATTTTGTCGGTCTCTCTAGTCCTCTGCTCATATCTCTCGCCAGAACGCCCTTACCAAGCTGCTCCGACGTTCGGTACCTCGGGTCGTTTGTCCAAGGGGATGGCGAAGTAGACTGAGACGTAACGCACCGGATCAACTCAGGATGGATGAAATGGCGACAGGTCACAAGAACAACTTGCGACCCACGGAAACCCCTCAAGTTAAAGGGGAAAATTTACAAGTCCGTGATAAGGCCTGTCGTACTGTAGAGGCTTTAATCGGGCCTGCCTTCAGCATGAAACCTTCGTGAATTGCTTGATTGGCTGATAAGACAAACACTGGTTTAATTTAAAATAGAATAGCTTTGAATTATGACTTACGAGTAAAATTGTTTTATATCGAGGCATTCTTAGTATTACGTTGTCAATGTAACGTGCTTCCTATAAGCAATAAAATAATAATACGGTGTTCCTGTGGGTATGATTTATACGTCCACCAAACACACCTCTTAAACGAGACACCATAGACACAGACGTAATGGTCTGCCGTGGTATCCTGGCAGATCACTACAATTTGGTGGAGGCACCTCAGTCAACGGGCCCTGTTGAATGCGCCTTATTATGCACTACGCACGAGACCTCTCGCATAGCCAAGTGAGGCGAGACGAGACGAGCGAGACAAGACGAGACGGTATGATGATATAGAGGCATGAGGAACAGGGTGTAAAGTTCACTCATCCTCTATGAAAAGGGAGGATCCTCCGACCAGACGGGTGTTGTGTCTGGTGGGCTACTGCCCGACGGTTGATGTCGGGATGTTGTATATATGCTAGTCGCGCGGTAAACTCTGTTTGCGCGATGCAGGATTTTGCGTGACGTCAGTGTGACGCGTTCCATTGTGGCGATGCCGCCACAATGATATAAAGGAGAAATTTTGAAGCACGCAGAGAGAAGTGCCCCCAATACAAAGTTAAGTGGTTTTTATCAATTGGTGTTGGTCGAGCGTGATGGCTCTAGACATATGTTATTACTCGGGATTCAATCGATGCCTCGAGCAATTTATTGAAGACTTTAGAAGTCTGGCTATATATAGAGGATGGCGAGAAAGTGACTGCGCGCTAATTCTAGGAGTAGGCTTGGAGGGCCCCACTAAATCATTCTATAGATACACGTATCACAGTGGCATGAGTTTTGGGGAAATATGTGACGCGCTAAGAGTGGAATTCGGGTGCAAATGTCACAGGGGGATTGTTCCTGGTAGTGTGCCAGAGAAAACCACTACCCAGGAACCGTCGGAAGAAGCAGAACGGGAGAAATTTGTCGAACCAAAGGTTGATGCACCTCTAATTTCTAGCGGGAGACAAAAGGTCCCACTAGATGTCGATGACGATGATGAAGAGGAGCCAAGCTGCCTGGAGAGCAGCCGGGTCCAGGACGAGCAGCTGCAGTCGAATCAAGTGGTCCAGAAAGAACACGAGGAAGAGATGGAAATATCGGGTCAGTTCAGTCCTTGTTTTAAATCTAATGACCATGTTTCAGAACAGCAGAGTGAGTATGTTGATCACGACGTCCAATTTATTAAAAATAACATCGCCGAGGATCAATTTTTCGAAATTGATTCCGATAAACGAATCTCCGAAATAGAGGAAAATGGTCATTCCCGGTTGACGACTGTAACAAAGCACGATGGGCATTCATCGCTGTCCACAGATGTACTTAATGTGTTAAATATTTATAGCAAAATAGATGGGGATGACATCGAGTCATGCGCACTGGATGCTGGTAAAATAAAAAATAATCTCATTCGTATCCAACGAAAATATGGTAGTTCTCATAATGTTCGTCGCATACATCCTATGTGCAATTCAACCAAATTACCGATAGCGAAAAGGGATGTATTCATCAGAAATATTAAAATTAAAAACGGTGTCCTAAAAATAAGTAATTAAAAAAAAAGGCTAATAAAATTTTTATAAAGAAGTTTTCTATTATAAGGTACAAGTTTTTAAAATTGAATAAGCCTCCTTTTAAATTATTTAGAGATACTTTTAATAATAATAATTAATAGCAACTTTTTCTTTTAAGAATCATCTAACCTTTTCGATTATTGTCTTATAATGCCATGTAATTTTTTTCTTTTTATGTCATTTAACTTTTATTGCCATGTCAATGTCACTTAGATGTAAACATTATTTATATTAGCTCATTATTTTAGTTTGGTGAATGTTATATTATACTAATGCATTGTTTTCGTGTGTTATTTCATGTTATACAAGACACATCGGATGCGGCAGGGAGAACCAGTGAGAGGCCACGCCTCTCAGCCCTCCTCCAAGCCTGAGGGAGAACGTCATCTGGGCTTCATCTACGCTTCGTCTTCTATGTTTAACATTCGCGTGGCCCAGAGTAGGAGGGACACTCTCCAGATTTATTAAGGGGTATCGTATTGCCCAGGTACTGGGTTGTGGAGGTCAGATAGGCAGTCGCTCCATGTAAAATACTGGTATTCAGCTGTATCCGGTTAGACTGGAAGCTGACCCCAACATAGTTGGGAAAAGGCTAGGCAGATGATGATGATTAGAAGAAGGGAATAGTTATTTAAAACTGTGGTTCCATTCTAGAACGGGGGGGGGTAAGCAGTCTGAGTTGAAACCAACTTTGCTGACGGGACATAGTCCTGGCGAGGCGTGTCAGGTTGACACAACTGGTCCCAACTGACGATTGTGGAACCACAGTTTGGTCAGAATTATCTTACAGTCAATGGAGCTTAGTGAGTTCGCGATATTTTGAGATTTTTCCTCTGGAGTGTGGCCGTGAGTTAGGACTTCATATGAACTATTGCTTCTTGAGCTTTCACCTCCCTCACGCTCATCAACGTCCGGTGTGGTAAAAGTTTAGGTTGATTAGTTTAGATTTTCTTCCTTAAGTCCCCTCTGGGCAGACGTGGATTGTCACGTCATATTGTTAACACTTAAGGGGCTATGTTGGAAACGTTTTAGCATGGTTTTGGGCCAACGAGGTTGGGACAGTAAAATGTTAGTTTGCGTGGGTGTTTTGTGGCACATATTAAAGAGTAGTATTGTAGATTTCGGTCCATGCATAGGTCCTTGTTCAGTTAGGGTTAAGTAGGCTGAATCAGTGCTTGTCTTAATGTTCGTCTCATGTGGATAAAATGGGGCACCATGCTAGCCCAGTTTATCCAGTAGGGGCGTAGCTGATGTAGAGGCTTTAATCGGGCCTGCCTTCAGCATCAAACCTTCGCGAATTGTTTGATTGGCTGATAAGACAAACACTGGTGTAATTTAAAATAGAATAGCTTTGAATTATGACATAAACTAAAATTGTTTTATATCGAGGCATTCCTAGTATTACGTTGTCAGTGTAACGTGCTTCCTATAAGCAATAAAATAATAATACGGTGCTCCTGTGTGTATGATTTATACGTCCATCAAGCACACCTTTTAAACGAGACTACATACACACAGACGTAGTGGTCTACCGTGGTATCCTGGCAGATCACTACAGTACTGTATGGATCGGAATGCTAGGCCGTGAAGAAGACGGATGAAAAAAGATTGCACGCAGCGGAGATGAGAATGTTGAGATGGATGTGTGGAGTGACGAAAATGGATAAAGTAAAAAATGAGTATATAAGGGGAAGTTTGAAAGTGGCGCTAGTGACAGAAAAGTTGAAAGAAAATCGTTTGGTTTGGTATGGACATGTGATGAGGAGGGAGGAAACTTATGTGACTAAAAGAGTTTATAATATAAATGTTGATGGATGGAGAGGGAGAGGAAGGCCAAAGAAAAGGTGTATGGATTGTGTGAGGAATGATATGAAAGAGAAGGGAGTGAATGATAGGGTGACTTTTGGCAGGAGAAAATGGAAAGAGAAAACGTGTTGCACCGACCCCAAGTGACATGGGACAAGGGCAGGAAGATGGTGAGGTGAGCAGCTACAGGTGTCAATTAGATACAGATTTCATACAACCATTTCTGGGCTACTTTAAATACATTGTTTACAGCACATACCTACAAGAATCAAAATCATGCTCGAAAAGCTGGCGTCTTATAACTTCTTTGTTTACACTTCAAAGTCACAAACATCTGTGTAGCCCTGGCTCTTGTACCTGCTAGGAGTTCCTATATCACAAGAGCCAGACATAATAAAACATGTACAAGAAAAGAAATAATCAAGAAGCAGAATAAAAAACTTTATAAAGTTGCCAAGATTATTATCGCTCCTGATTATATCCTTGAAAAAACCAACCGAGAAGTCTCATAAACACCCCTCTTAACGCCTACAATGGCTCTTAGACCCAAAAACGTCTTACTCTTAACTAATAGCACTTTCTGCGATAATATTTCTTTGATGTAGCACCAGGGAGCAATTCTAATCTAGCCATGTTGTGTATAGAGCTGCCCGTCTCGTAATTATGTACTGCTGAAGTGTCGGAGATCCCACGGACATGAGTTGTTTAATTGAGATGAAATGCCCGCCCCAGAGACCACAGCCCCACAACTTAGTGATCAAACTACTATGGTACCTAACTGAGAGCAATTTATAAAGCAACTACGATTTAAATGGAGTTTCAGAAGTTTACCAGTAATTAACTGCCAGATAATTGATGTTTATTGCATTGGTTGTTGAGGTATTCCAAATATTTCGGTTACTCATAGTTCCAATAGTACCCGATCATTCCACTTTTAATGCACAAAACATAGAGTATTTAATTAGTGTCCTACCCATGCACTCTGCGTAAATATTTATTGGAATGGAGTGAATTTATTTTATTGGATTCGAGTGAGATACTACGGTAAAGGTTTTCAAACAAAAATCAAGTTCAGTCAACCGGGCGAAACATATTGTAGCGAATTCAGTAAATATGCGAGTATTGACATAGGTACGATTTTTGGAGCGTGATACAAAATGTGTAATTTTTAAAATTTCTGTTTTTTGAGTTGACTGTAATAATTTTATTTTCATGTTCCATAACTACCGATGCTAGGCAAGCACCTACTTACTAATCAAAGACAAATATAATGATTTTTCTTTCTGTCATCGAAGACTATTTAAAGATTTTTTCGCAGTATTCACCTCTCTCAAAGCTCGATTTATGCACCGCAGTCTAATATTTTATTCAAGTTAAGGCTTCCGTTAAGATTAAGCCTCTTTGCTGATCATCGTGGGAAGTAATTAAGTAGTCTACTTTAATCCGAGGCTTCTTGGCCTCATTAACAAAATCAATCACCAACTTCATGTTAGTTCGATAGGTATTATAGATCTCAGAACCCTGTTTATGATATCTACAGTAATGGATGATAGGTTTTAATCGGGTTTTAGCCCAGTACACTTTATAACAAAGCAATTAAAGAACGTGCGACCGCCAAACAAAAATAATACTCAATGGTATTTCATATTTAATTTTCCTAATAGACCGATATCCGATGATGTCAGTACAGTTTGTGAAACCGTCTAACAGTTTGCTGATGTGTTGTTGAAACCGACACCCATTGAATTAAGTATTTCCCATATCAACCCATCCAAAATATGAATCGTCGGAAACAGAGTGAAACTTTTGTTTCAAAAGTTTAATTGGATCCAATATTCCGCACACAATGAGTTACCCAAACATGCACAAATTCTAACAGCGCAGCGGGTGCGGATATGTTATTTCGAAAAATGAAACTCGTGGTTTTAATTGATGATTTCATGTTTCCAATCGGATAGTATTTCTCTAGATTGGCTGTTCGGGAACTCTTTGTAAACATTGGCCCGCCCGTGGTACAAAGCAAAGATAACTAGTGCTTGGGAGTTGGTTTCATTTTTTGTAGATATTGAAAGATTTTTTTAAACGTTTTTCGTATGGTCTATTTATTTTTATTTTAAGTGATTCTTTTATTGAACGAAGTTAATATTACATAAAGTTGCTATCGAATTGCGACATTTCAAGGGACAGACCGATTTTTAGAGAGGCGTACCTAGGTGTTTATGTAAATGCTTAGTAGAAAAAAATGTGTAGATACTATTAATTCTTAAATTAAATCTACATGAGCCTATTACGCACGAATTCGTATATAATTTATTTATTAATCCGATTGGGTATTCAAAAAAAAAATATACCTATTCGGTCGCAGGATAATCCCAGATCCAATAAATTGAAAGACGCTTTTGTGAGCAACTTACATGCTTCTCAGAAATCTACGACAGCCCGATTTTACGAGATATATTTATAGAGAATTTACATTCGTTGAAAGTATAATTACATAATGCACTTCAAAATGAAAGTAGCTAGTAATCTTAAGTATAATAAAGGGTAACTAACTGCAGTGAATGACTTTTCTGTATCATTTCTAGTCTAACCATAATGACACTATAGTCTGGCATCGACCCACGGTTAGTGAAATATATATGAATCTGGGGTTTAATTTGTATATTGGTCGTTTCCGAACTTGGCAAGGTGCCATCTACACAGTAGTGAAAGTCAGCCTTCGGGGCATAATAGAATTTTAAAATATCGATTTTCAATACCTGCATTGATATAGGTTCCAGACATCGCTAGAGACACACATTTGTGTGATTTACTGTATAAATATCAAGCTAGCTATTTGTTATTCAACATTATTTTTAGTCTATAAAGCCATGTCCAGTTCTGGGCTTGGATCCTTCTCGCAGAGTCTTCCAATGAACGTTTATTTGCGTAATATGGTCACACTCAGCGAACAGATTTTCATTATTATAGTCGGGGGCAAGTTATTTTAAGCACTAGGAAATATCAAATTCAATTTAGATGAACCTAAAATTGTTTCACTTCTTGTCGGAAAACCAATATAACACGACAATTTCAAGGCGAAACGGCTCATAAACGTGTATCATCCATTTCTCAAATTAGTATTTCTCAAGAGTGCGTTGAAATATTCATGGCAAGCGAACGCAAACAAAACGTATCGGGAGCCACCGATTTCTATTTGTACGAAGATTGTCGATAGACTAGTCTCGCCGGCTCATTAAACTAGTTTGTGACAATTCACAAGTTTGAAGACGAGCAAGGCAAGAGCGAAATTGGAAAATGTTGCCAGGCGTTGTTGTTTTGTGTCTATGTTTATTGCCAGGTTATGAGCAAGCAATCTTTATGCGATAATTTCAATTTGTGAGTTATTTTATTACACATCAATAATGGGTTGCGGTGATTTAGGGAATTAAGAAAGGAATTAAATAGCGCAACAAAAATAGTTTTAGACACATTAAAAACATAAATATACGCAACCTACAATACCATAGATTGGTTACGTAGATGTCGTGGCCAGATCTAAGAATTGATCATTTCATGAAGTGTTCGATCATTTAACGTCAACGTTTAATGATATATCAGTCGACGTTTGGCCATATCATTAATGTAGGGTATCGTCGTGGTTCGAACAAAGAAATGGCCATATCGTGATCTGCCTGTCTATTTCACCAGCTGACCACTGGCATATCGCAAAGTAGTTGCATTTCACGCCGCTAGTAGCACCCCGACTAAATGCGTTTGGTTAGGTTAGAACTGTGACCGTGCGAGCCGAGCGAGCGAAGCAAACGGTGCCGCAGCAGAGGCCGGCGAGCACTACCTACATCCAAGTTGGTCGCAGTTAATTGGCTGTTTAGTATTTTAAGGACTGATGCACAACAAAAACAAAGCGACATCAACGCCTCTACCGGTGGATAATCTAACTATTTTACGATATGATCACTAATGTTTGGCCACATCATGAAGTAGTCGTGCGTTTAACTGTTCATATCGTCAAACGTTGAATATTCAATGAACTGTCCTGACCACAGCATTTCCACCAGCGGTCTATGTTCTATTTCATGAAAAACAACCATTTCATGAAATGGTCGAACACTTCATGAAATGAGCAATTCTAATATCTGGCCACGACATAGACAGCATTGGTCTGAACACTAATTAAAAGTCTTGAAGTTATATCAAATCAGCCCAAACCTACTAGCAGCTTTCGGAAAAAGCCAACCCTCAAGAAACGCCATTTACACTTCCAAAAAATAATCTCATCTACCTACATACAATTTTTATTTCACGTTCCTAAGGTCGCCGTGTCACGTGCGCCTTTATTTCAATATATTTTAGAACACGTGCGTCGCTGAAATAAAAACGTGCCGGCGAAAGTGTAAACAGGGACACGGGTTGTTAGTAGGTAGGTATACGATGGATATTTTATTTATGTAATGTATCGCTATTCGTATAATGTTTGAAATCCATTTATTTGGTTATGTTTTCTAAAAAAATAAGAAGAATCGATGAAGAATAAGAGAGAAGGATTCATGGTGTAAATTAGGAAGTGAGAAATGCCTGAGCAATTAACTGCACAGAAAATAATAGGTAGGTATATTTAACCACTCATAAATAACTTAGTTTATCTATTCTTTAATCAACGAGGGTAAAATATAACAAACTATACTAACATTTATGAATCTGAAAAGACTTAATAATAAATAAAGAGCCAAAAAAGCCAATAAATAAATGAATGCGTTTAGTTTTCCAGCGACATTCACAAAAAAAATCACTTAATTAATCAGTTGGTTAAACTACAAATTAAATAATACGGTTCCAATAAAAAAAATCTATCATAATTATACAGAGTGACTCTTAATTTGACGTATTCCTTTCAGGACGTGATAGTGTGACCCATTTGCAACAATTAAGCACCCCATAAAGTCTAGGCAAAAATTCATGGGATTTTCGCCTAGAAGGAATAATATTTTCGAGGAATACGTCAAATTACAAGTCACCCTGTACAGGTACCAACAGTTTAAATAAATTGTATTTACATTTAAATTGCATAAATATAAAAATATAAATTAAAATATAAATTGCATTGCATAAACATTTAAATTGCATATTTCATATTTCCTCAACAGTGTCGAAAGCTAAACAAAATTTTACACGTGCCTCAGTGAAAACAACTCAATTTGACTTACTTCGTTAGGTACTTATATAAGTTGAAGTTTCCTCCTCTTTTACTTACTAAAGAACGAAACAAGAGGCTTAGTTCAGTAATCAAATTGTTTGATAGGATTATTACCGCAGCTGTTGCTAGATAGCTGTCGAATATCCCAGGCAGCTAACGAATTAAGCGAATAATCCATAACTAATACAGAAATCACCTAAATTAAACTAGATAAATTAATTTAAAAAACTGTAATACAAAAAATTAAACTGACGTAAAATAAACTGAAAAGTGAGAGGTAAACTATAACATGTGCGGTCGGGGACTCCCGCGATCCCGTCACGCTTCAAGAATGAAGTTCCTTCTCTCACCTATGATTTAAAACATAAACAATATTTTCGCAGCCGCCATCTTGGATTTACATTTTGACCTACATTACATCATTATCCGCTATATCACTCTCAAAACTCCGACACCCATGACGAAAAATTTTCTAATTTTGCAGCCGCCATCTTGGTTTTACATTTTGACTTCACTATCGGCTTTAGCACCCTCAAAAATATTGAAAATGACACCCATGACGAAATATTTTAAAATTCACGCTGCCGCCATCATGCATTTACATTTTGACTTCACTATCGGTTTCAGCGCCTTCAAAACTATGAAAACGACACCCATGACGAAAAAGTTGAAAATTTTCGCAGCTGCCATCATGGATTTTTATTTTGACCAAATTCATACTTACTCTCTATCGAGAGAGAGAGAGAAAGTGTAAATTCGAAAGAAGAAGGCACATGGAGGGGGCATACAAGTATGAACGCTTTTCGCGTGACGATTTTTGTCAGTTTGCTCCTACCGCAAGCCGCGTTAAAGAACTTCGTTCCAAAAAACCTTTTAGTCTAACTAAACTCCTAAATTAATTTAAGTAACAAATGAGGCAGCGCCAAACAAACATTCAACGAAGATCCATCAAGGTACCATTTCACGCTTTACGTAATTAATTTGCTTGTTTGTTTGTTTTTTCGTTTGTAAAAATTAATTAAAATTAATTTTGGAGCTTAGGTAGACTAAAAGGTTTTTTTTATTTTTCACTTTTCAGTAAGCTTAATTAAGGAATTCCCTCGACAGCCCCTCGATGACAGTCATACCCCAGCTAGACCTAAAGTTCTCGTCACGGTGAATGAAATAAGCCCAAACACGATGCAGCTGCTGTAAACTGCTTAGGGGCTCTCGCGACTGTCTTCCGTATTCATCATCAGATAAACGTCAGGTCTTTATTATGTTGTTGTGTCATCATAACTACATTTGATGTGTGCGAAATTTCAACAGAATTGTTTCACAGTTGAAAATTCAGTAGGTGAAAAATCAATCGACTCCAACTTTTCTACGCTTAGGGGTAGATTTTAGTTTTCAATTTTACATGGGACCCAACCTCAAGGTATACCCTCCCGAATAAAACAAGAATCGTTCAAATAGAAGTACTCTGTAAAAAGTTATGCGTGGTCTTAAATAAAAAAAATATACGCGTCGACTTGAGAATCTCCTCTTTTTTCGTCGGTTAAAAAGACAGCAATTATATCCCAATATTGACAAACCTAACCTCATAAATATTCAACAGCCAAAAAATCATCAGACACATTCAAAGGGGAAGCTAAAAGATTTGTACTTTAATTAAATGTTAACCACGGTATAAATCGCGACGAAAATCCACTTCAAATTCCCTTAAAGCTGTTAAAAAATGTTAAAAAGCCTCCCGTTATAATTACATGGACCTTTTTACTCGCTGTTTAAAAGAGCACTCTCATTTTATACGACCGTTGGGAAACCATGAAACACTGTTTTAATAAAATACCTTAATCATTAAAAAATGTATGAGAATTAAGAGCCATGTTTATTTGGGAAGGTCATATCGTTTAGTGAGTTTTAAAAGTTTTATGTTGATGATATTTTCCTTTGACTTTGTGCTTCCCTTGAGTGTAGTGGGTTGCTTGTTTTTGTTGATATTGCTTTTCTTTTTGGCAAGATGAAAGTCAAGAAGTTAAGACTTAAGTTAAGTCGACTGTAACTCGTCCTGTAAATGAGAGGTCACAAATGAGAAAAAGATATAAGCGCAGTTGCATTTCGAAAATACTTACCTATAACAAACATTTTGTCACCATTTGATTCTATACATCAGCAATACCTATAGATTATACGAATAGTGAAGATTATATGGATTCCATTAAACCACTTATTTACACAAATTAATTGTATATCCTCCACATTTTAATGAAGCAATAAGCCCGCTCCCTACATGTCTTTAAATACGTTAAAATATGCGATCGCAAATAAGCGCATACAAATTAGTTGTAGTTCAATTAGGGAATGTAATTAGGTAAGCTGCGGCGTGCACCGACGACGGTTCGTAGAAATAATTACGATATTGGTGTCGAGCAGGTCGATTCCTACCTAATGAATTACCTGCGAGCTGCAAATTAATTACAAGCTTCACTGCCTCAGCCTCCGAGGACATTGTCGACTACGACATTGAAATTACTTAAATGATTTTCAGTTAATTATACCATTTCACTAATTGAATCCCCCGATATGCCACAAACGAAGCCGTATATACCTAATACAAGTTTAGTCAGAGCCACAAAATGCTTTCAGACACTTAGCAATTTACAAGTTTTCCAAATAAAGCGCATAGATATGCTAAAAGTTCCGCTTATCGCCAATCTTCCACATAAAATTGGTATCCGCCACCACAATACCAACGCGATGTCTTACCCTCAGCGTCGCCCTTCCGATTCCTTCCCCAAGGACCGCAATGCTGACGTGTGGATAAAGAGGGGAGATAAAAAATTGCCTCACGACTGTGACCACGCAGCTGAGCCGGGGGTGCTGCATGTGCATTCCCGCCGAGCAATTTGATAAATTACACCAAATTCAAAGTGATGAAATTTCCCTATGAGAAGATTACATACCGTGCCACTTTTGAAGCAATAAAACCTTTGCAATATGGGACCACATTTTATTACGTTACGTTATTTGAATTGCTTCTTTTGGATGCGAAATAAATGTTTAATCGGACACCATAAACATACAAATCTTAAATTAAATATATTCGTCACATAGAGGTGCCAATTTTTGAACTACCTACTTATGTTTTTACAACCGTATTATCAATTCATAGGCCGTAACATAAGTGTCTATATTAGAATAAAGCAGCGTTTGCATCGACCCTAGTTATAAAACTGGAATGGTGCTCGTAAAACGAAGCAGTTCGGAGTTGTCTCACCGATCCACAAGAGTTTTATATTTCCTATAAAATATTATATTCTGTGGAGCGTGCAATATTCCAACATTCTACACAGTGCAATTTTCTGTCTATTCTAGTCGTCTAAGAAAGTGCAAGGAGGTTGGGGGGCTAGGTATTCGTGCAATCGCTTTATGAAGCGGGGGCGGCGCAAGCACTCAATTGATTTGCATCGCGAACTCCGGACAAAGCAGCTCTGCAGCGCCCGACGAGGAATCTCGCTCAATTCACTCCTCAAACCAAATCGGCAGATTAGAATTCGAGCTGTGAACGAGCTGCCACAAAGAATTTCTTTTAATCAAATGAATGTATTAAGATGTCATCTCTATACAATTGCTGTGTTCCTGATGAAAGGAGATAGAAGAGGTTTTGATACTTTAGTTCACTAAGCACGCACGAGTTCATGAAAGTGAAAGTGAGGAAATAAAGTTTTCATGAAGCGTGACTTGACCCGTACTTACCTACCTATATATCTATTTGTCTCTATCCTTGTAATTAGAATTATAAAAATACTAAGATCAAACTGATTATAAAAATAAACTGACCTGTCACAAAGAGCCGTCATTTATGTGTTAATAACGTTCTTATGTCCTACATTAGCTTATTATGCCAATGCAATGCAAATATAACCACAGTTGAGTGAACATCATAGCTTCATAGCTTTGTGAAAAGCCATTGAGCAGGGTATTAACAGGTTGCGCTTTCACAAACAATATTAAACGAGAATTGCAAGTGGCTGGTGTAAATGAGTCCGTTTATATTTCCTTTCGGGGACAATGGCTTCACCCGGTGGTATTGCCCTCGAGGACAACAGGAATAAGTAGGGAAAACGTAAAAATATCTAATTGAATTTTTCATCTCTCTCTAGGATTCTCAGGCGCTTTATTAAACTCGTTGAATAGCGAGCTGCGAGGGGCAATCGGAGCTCCCTTGATTTGCATTACCGGGAGAAGAGACACAAAGCACCGACAGGAATCTTGGAAGAAATTCTGCAGTCAAAGGCCCTGCAAGGAACCGGCGGTGCCTCGCGACCTCTCGGACACGACACTTGCCAAGTGGCATTGTGATGCATTTAAAATTGCAGATTATAACAGTGGAATTGCTTATTTAAGGCGTTGAAATATTAGACTTCACTATGTGAACCTTTCAATACATTATTTGTAAGAGGATTACGATAAGTACCTTCACATTTTTCTTTATTATTTTTCTTATTTTATGAATGTGAGAACGTGGATTTGTAGACTATTTTCTATTTTTTTTATGTACTTGGTACTTGTTGACAGGCCTACACTGTTCTCCCATACTTAATAACACTTTAATTTGAAAACATTGTAAAAGCCAAATATTTTTAAAAGAGTAACCATGGAGTTTCTTGCCGGTTCTGCTCCATAGAAAACGACCAATTGGAACCGTGCACCTAGCTTCTGACGTTTCATAAGTGCCCATGTCGGTATATGTGAAATAAAATATTTTTATTTTGATTGATTTGTAAAAACAATCGAAAGAGCCGCAACGTTCATGACGACTGCCACCAAAAAACCTTAGGCTACAGTTAGCTGGGGTGGTCCTGGTTGATCCGGCTTGACCGAGTCGCGATCCTCCTTCTTATAGTAAGTAGCTTAAGACTTTTAAGAACACTAGCGACAGTTCACACACGCAAGTTCTGAACTTCTTTGTTATTTAAATTTTGTTACAAATTGCACGTGTAGGGTGCCGGCGAAAACTTTCCTCTGCCGTTACAGATGGCGCGGCGGACGCGACCGATGAAGGCCCGTGATTGGACATGACGTATGACAGTTATAATTAAACTTTGCCATTCATTTTGCAAGTCTTCACTCGGTTCATGAAATATTGGTGCCGCTAAATGAATCAGTACGAATTATGGTTACGGAGCATTGTTAGTAATAATTTAGCTGACATCGGAAACAGTAAAACCTTTTGACTTGCTTACCGAACTATTTCGTAGCAAATCATTCGCAGTTCGGACTAACTCGGCTACATAAAGGGCAGTAACAAATATACCAGATATCGTGTAACACAGTCGTGTTCCATATACCCGCTGGCTTGTTTGATTTATACACCATTTTATTGACAATGATAAAGGTCTGCATTGGTACTGACATTTCGTTATGTCGGGGTGAAAAATGGCGCGCTGTCAGTATTGCGATAAACCGATCTTATGTCGCATTAGCTTGTTTTTGTCACAAATACATGATCATTATCTTAGAAATCCGGAGGAGGAATGTTTTGGGACATATTCTGTGTATAGAAATTGCATCAATTTATTGTATATATAAGCAATAACAATTCCTGTACGTGTTATGTTTTGATACCGTTTATAATTATGTTTATAAAGCCTTAGGGTACTCACTCACTATTTTGTCGTCTTTGACTTTTGATTGGTTTGTGTGTATGTATATCTGTGTGGCGGATTAACATACTGAACAGTATCAAATGAAATCCATTCAAATTTGAACGACGCGAAGCCATACGTAACAAGCTCACTTACTACTTATAATTACAAAATTAAAATTTATTTACCAAATTACACAAGTCAATTTTATTACAGTGAAGCTTCTTACACTGGTTTCCAATTACGGAAACAATTTGTTTGTTGTATATTTCAATGAAAGGGTGAATTAATGGTTTTCTGATGCAAGAGAGCTGGTTTAAATAAACACGGTTTCTGGGAAATTTTACATAAGGGTGGCTGTTAAAGATGAGGATGGCTAGATACTTAATAAATGGAAACACATTCACTTTTTCACTTGTATTTTTTGAGACGCTTTTTCACAATGACGTTAGTAAAAAAGAAAAGAATAAATATCAAAAAGAAACATAAATATGAATATAAAAAAGGTTGGTTGCTGGTCGTCAACATGGCCCCCGACGGTGTGAAGCACCAATTTACTGGCCGGCGAGCAGCAACACTACCTTGCGAGTGGGTCGACGCAGCACGCCCCCCTTCGTTGCGACATCTACTACTCTCACTATCCCGTCCCTCCTCGGGTGCACTGTCGTGACTCGCCCTCGAGGCCATTGGTTCCTGGGCAGTGTGCCGTCCGCGATAAAAACTAGATCGCCCACCCTTAACGGACGAGCCTCCTGCGACCGCCTCCTGGGTGTGAGCGTGGGCAGGTACTCTCGTACGAAGCGCTGCCAAAAGTGGTCTGCCAACCTCTGCGCCTTTCTCCAGTCAGCACGTCGGATCAAGTCTGCGTCGTTGAAAACATTAATCTCTGGCTCGCTGCTTGGGCTTCCAATTAAGAAGGTGAAGGGAGTCAGGGCGTACTCTGCGTCTGCATCCACTGAGACGTGTGTTAGGGGTCTTGAATTAACGATACATTCTGCCTCTAGGAGCAGGGTACTTAATACTTCCTCCTTCGGCGTCCTTTCCTTCAAGGTCACGGCGATGGTATTCTTCACAGAGCGGACTAGCCGTTCCCAACAGCCTCCCATAAATGGTGCGGATGGGGGAATGAATCGCCATTCTATTCTTCTATTTGCGCAGAAAGTGAAGAGCTCTGGCAGCATCTTCGCTGCGCCGACGAATGAAGTCCCGTTATCGGAGTAAATCCTTGTCGGGCATCCCCTTCTAGCGATGAACCGTCTGAGTGCCATCAGGGCGGAGTCGGACGATAAGCTCTCCACGATTTCCAAATACACAGCTCGCACCGTCATGCATGTAAAAAGTGCAATCCATCTCTTGGCCGTGCGTCTGCCAATAGAGACGCTCAGAGGGCCAAAATAATCCAACCCTACGAGGGTGAAAGGGCGTTGGTGATGTGCTAACCTGGCATCTGGCAAATCTCCCTCTGGTGGAGATTCCGGCTTTGCCTTCCGATTGCGGCATAACTGGCATCTCTGCGAAGTTCCTCTGACGGCTGGTCTGAGGCTTAGTACATAGAACCTCTGGCGCAGTTCGTTGACCACTAGCTCGTTATGTCCGTGGGCGTACCTGGCGTGATAGGAGCGTATCAATAGCTTGACGATAGGATGTCGGCCGTCGAGGACAATCGGGCATGACTCTACATGCTCTGCGGCGGCACTGCGACCAGAAAGACGAAGGAGCCCGTCTTCACCGAGCAAAAGCGAAAGGTTCCGAAGCCTACTATCACTAGAAACGGAACGTGCTGTTTGAATGCGCATTAAATCCTCGGGAAAGGAGTCTAGTTGAACTTTACGAAACAAATGGACCTCCGCAACGTTGAGGTCTTCAACGGAAAGGATAAAAAGATTGCGAGCATCTCGTAGTGCGTTTAGAGAAAATTTGGAATTTGGGTGCAAAACTGATCGAAACTTGTCTAAACACTGATGGGTTCGCGCTGTGGCGCGAAGCAACCGGGTCCAACTGCTAAAGCGTTGGTGATCCGCAACTACCGGTAAAGGTAGCTGTCGCAGTGAAGCAACTATCAGTCCCACCGATTCCGAGTCTCGTTTCAGTTCTTCGGTCACCGGAGGGACAGCATACGTCGGTTCGCATGGCCAGTCAGAGGGTGGAGACAAAAGAAATGTAGGTCCTGTGAACCAACGTGATGAAGTAGAGAAATTGTGAATGTCTCGCGTAGCGTCGTCTGCGACGTTTAAAGCTGTGGGGACGTATTTCCAACTCTGGATGTTCGTTGTATCAGTTATCTCTCCCACTCGGAACGAGACAAAGGCTTTAAACGTGCAGGCGTCGCTACGGAGCCACTTCAGAACGGTTAGAGAATCCGTCCAAAAATAAACCTGATTGGGTTTTCGTCTGTGTGCTTCAGTCACATAGGCGCTGAAACGCGAAGCGATCAGGGCGGCCTGGAGCTCCAATCTCGGGATTGAAACGGGTTTCAGAGGTGCCAGCCTACCCTTTCCCCTATCAGGGATAAGCTTACGTTGTCGTCGTCACCTGTGAAACGCGAATTTGTGAGGGAGACGTTGGGCCTAAGCTCACCTCGGTAATATCGTTTGTCGCATATAACTCGGCCGGGATTAACGCTAGGGCTTCCTTGCAATTCGAAATCCAAGAACGCATCTCGAAGCAAGCCGCTTTATGTATGGACCATATTTCAAAGGCTCGTTGTGCCGCCTCGCTGATGCTGTCAAAGCTCCCTAAGAAGTCATCCATGTAATGGTCTTCGATGATAGACCGCACGGCGTCCGGGTGTCGTGACTGAAATTGACTAGCGTTTTTGTTTTTCACCCATAACGCGGTACACGGGCTGGACGCTGCGCCGAATATCATCGAGGACATTCGAAATTCCTGAAGCGGCAAATCGGGACTGTCTCTCCACAAAAAACGTTGGGAGTCCCTATCCTCGGGTCTAATTTTAATTTGCGGGAACAACTCCCTGATATCTCCCGACAAGGCAACCGGGCCTTCCCTAAACCTCATGGCGATGCTAAGGAGAGGCTGAAGTAGATCAGGTCCAGTCAGCAGAAGCGAATTGAGGCTGATGCCTGCGCACTTCGCCGCTGCGTCGTGGACAACTCGCAGCTTCTTTTTGTGTGGGTGGATAACTGCAAAGTGTGGAAGATACCACGGGACCTGGCCGGATGGTGGGCCCGAACATAGTTCAGCGTATCCTTTCCTAATTATACCTTGAATATTTTGCTTGTAGGCATCGGCGTACGCACCATCCTTGGCCATTTTGCGCTCGAGGTTAGCAAATCTAGATAAGGCGAGGTCGCGGCTTTTAGGGACGGTAGTGATATTATCTCGCCATAATAGGCCCGCTTCGTACCTACCAGAACCTAGGCGCTTGGTAGTCTCCTCTAGAATGGTTAGAGCACGTTGTTCGCTAGCGCTACGATGGTCTACCTTTGTTATCCCTATAGAGTCTAGTCGAAAGTATTCCTTGATGAGGTTGTCCAGCGAAGAATCGTTGTCGACAGCAACGGAGACATGGTTAACGGATGTGGCAGCATTAGATCTGCCAGAAATATGTCCATAGAGGACCCACCCTAACGCGGTACGAGCAGCCACGGGTTGTTCACGAGTGCCATGGCGGATCGCAGAAGGGAGTGACACATGCCAATTGTCTGCACCTATCAACAACATGGGCTTCGCATCATCATAACACACAACGTCCACTAAGTCAGATAAATAATCGTACCTGGCAACGTCGTCTAGGCGTGCGGACTGCCTATTGATGCCCAAGTTGGGAATGGATCGCGCTCTGATGTCAAAACTGTCCGCGCCATGTCGACCCTTTACTTTAATGTTAACATAACTCACGTCAGCCTGCGTACTCAGTCCGCCAATGCAGTCAATATTCAACCTACACCTAGGGCCCTCAGCTCCCACCGAATTCACCACGGATTGGTCTAACAGAGTCACGGAACTCCCGTCGTCAAGTAGGGCATACGTGTTAACGCTTCCCACGGGTCCAGAAATAGTGACTGCTATAACCTTCAAGAGTGGCTTAAGGCTGGATGAGTTCAGTGGAGCAGAGTTGTGGGCCACGGTAACCGATTCTCGCTCGTCCTTCGGGGCACTTGGCTTCTGCACCTTGGGGTCGGTGATTTCCGCGGCCGAGTGTACCTCAACATGGGCTGTCGTCACAGATTGGGCTCTATGCAAGAGAGTGTGGTGCCGCTTCTCAACCGGGCAGCCTTCGAACTCACACTTCTTCTTGCAGTGGCGATATTGGTGCGAGCCTTTTCTTAGACATCTACGGCAGATCTTGTTCTCCATCACCCATTGCCATCGACCGTCCAGAGAAAGAGATTTAAAACCTTCGCAATCGCTTACCTCGTGCTTACCGTCATGACAGTACTGGCATAAGAATAAACTTTTCAGCTTTGATGTGTTTGACGTTGTCGCAATTGCGTAAATTTTGTCTTTGGATGTTTTGACGGGTTGACATTGACTTTTGATAAGTGTCGGCTCTGGTACTATGACATCAAATTTAATTTGTAATTTTGCTTCAATTTCGAGGAAATCGGGCAAAATTTCTAATTTAAACTTACCAGAGCCAACCCTCGGCGATGCAAAGTCTCTCCATTTAGACCTGAGGAGTGGAGTCAATTTGCCTATGATGATGTTAAAGAGGTCAGGTGAAGCAAGGTGCTCGGGCAGATCCAGCAATCGGATGATTTCGACGCAGTTGCGGATTCGACAAGCAAAAACGTTCAGCTCTTGCGCAGACTCGTACATACTTATTTTAGGAAGGGCTTTTACCATGGAGATCTGTTGTAGTACGATGACTTCCGGCTGAGCGAACCTGATCTCTAGTGCCTGAACAATCTCTTCCGGGTCATCAGCTGCTATCAGTCGGATGGAGACTGCCTCTCTGGCAGCTCCGTGCAGCGCCGCGCCAAGTCGTGTGATGTTGTCGCTAGGGGAAAAATGTGCCTTGGATTGTTCGTATGACTTCTTAAAGTGGAACCAATCCGAGACGTGACCGTCAAACTTAGTAATATCACATACCTTTGTTATCTTCTTCCCTGTGCCTGTAATTGCGTCGACGAGCTGATTAAATAATGTACCTGAATCTGGGCTAGGATTTTTATTTTTGTAGCAACAATTGTTATCTTTAGCAAGTGTGCCTAAACCTAGTGCGTGTGGTATGTGTTCAGCTGGGTCAACTGATGAGTACGCGCCCGCCCACAGGGAGTGTACAGACACAGGGGACAGGGTGCGTTGATGTACCGGCGGGGGCCGGATGCATCGGCGGGTGATCAGGAGCCTGGCGGGGTGGCGCACAGGCGAGGACAGGGTGCGTCGAGGCACAGGCGGGGACCAGGCACGTCGGAGCTCGGTTGACAACGTCAAGTACAGGATGCAACACTGACACTGGACCATCTCCGTAGACCGTGGCAGGCGTCGAACGCGGCAGGGCTGGCGGTACAACGCTAGAAAACCTCTGCTCGTTTGCCCCCCTGTCGACAAATGAACGCGCTTTATTGCCGCGCTTAGGAAACGTATTAGATGATTTAGCTAACCAGTCTTCGACTCTGTGCTGAGATCGAGAGCCGTGGGAGTTGCCCGAGTGGCGGGATCCTCCATCTAACGAGTTGGCCTGAATAGCGGCCAGCTTCGCCTGCAGTTCTAACTCCGCAACGGCGTTTTCACGCTCCGCTTGGTGGCGGTCACGCTCGGCTTGGGCGTTTGCGAGCCGACGAGCGTGCTCCGCCTTGGCGGTCAGGATTTGTGCTTTTAACGTGCTGCTAGAACGGCCTGACCGTGCGCTCTGTGGCACGATGCTTGACGAGGTCCTGCTGGCGGGTGGTAAGGTGTCGTTGGGGTTGGCGCAGGGCGGGGCCGGCGCGATGGCGCCGTCAGTGGAGGCCCCGCCCTCCTGAGGAGCGCCTGTTGGAACGATACCTGCTGTACCAGTCTTCGCCATGGCGGCCAGCGTCTGTGATCTTGTGGTGGGCATTTCCAAAGTAGCCGTTTACTTCTGACACCAATGTTAAAGATGAGGATGGCTAGATACTTAATAAATGGAAACACATTCACTTTTTCACTTGTATTTTTTGAGACGCTTTTTCACAATGACGTTAGTAAAAAAGAAAAGAATAAATATCAAAAAGAAACATAAATATGAATATAAAAAAGGTTGGTTGCTGGTCGTCAACAGTGGCAGTTTCAAAATGCCTTTAATAATTTATCAATTTACCTGCAATAAAATAAGATAGAAACAGAAATGCTATCAGGCTTTTTTTAACTATTTGCAGCGAGAACAAAAAAGCCTAGCTAATATTTTCGCTCGTCTAAATACCTGCAAATTCTGTGATTTACCGCACGTAGAGGCGTCCAGTGTGCGGTCAGCAGCCGTTTTTATCGTCACCACTAACGTTCACGTTCCGACTTAATTGCTTTAGATACTGCCGTAACTGAATAGTTTCAAAACGTTACCAGTATAGACGCTAAGGTAAATAGATGCACAAAAATATATTGCCTAACTTTATACCTCTTTTCGTTTGCTACTAATATTCTATGCGAAAAATACGCGGTTACATCACTCATGCTACGCACTTGCTACACGCTAATACACGCCTACGCACTTGCTACGCGAAAAAATCACTTGTGCTACGCGTTCACTTCAAAGTTCTCACACGCTACGACAACATCGCTACGTTGCGAATTGGTCTGTTCCAAAAGTGATGAAAATGTAAACAAACGAATCCGAAAACGTATCTGTGGGTGACAACTTGTAGTTAGTGTCACTTACAAATTGACCCCCTTACGTAGCTTCAAGTAATGATTAGCATCTGCTTAACCATAATTAAGTGAGTGTTTTGTATTGTTTATTTGAATACTTAAACCATAAATTCTAATTTTAAATAATTTTAAAGATATTTTTCATTTGACAATTCGAATTTTACTATATGAGAGAACCTCAGGAGAGAACATTTAATATTCTTTGTTTCATAATTAATGAAATTACAAAATTATATCCTAACTTAACTAAAACTATTCACAAACTAAAATATGGCGTCGAAAAATTCCTCCGCATCGCTGTCGACTGGTAATGTACCCAAGAGACTGGCGGCGTTGTATGGCAATGCTTAGCTTCTAGCCAAGGTGAAAGCCGGCCCTTGGGTTACGGGAAGTGTGGAGATTTAGTGAAGGAAGGTTTATTTTATAACCAAATTTTTCATCGATGATTCTTTAATTACAACTCAATAATGTTATTCAAACAATAGTTGTTAGAAAAAAGTGTGAAATATAAAGTTATAACCTTCTTAATACAGATGAGTGTGTTTAGTGAGCGATTGCCTAAGAATTTAATCTAAACAGGGTTTGTTTACACTTTCGCCAGATACTTTTGAAACAGACATTAGATTTTTTTTTATATCCTGGGCGATTAGCGTAATTTCTCTTGTTTTACGATTATAGTTACGGGGCACCCTTGTGCAGGCCATACACAATCAAGTTTACTGTCAAGTTTGCAGCAGACTTGAAGCGGCGTCCAGTAAACTTGATGGTGTATGGCTATCAGTGTGCATGACAAGTGCACTTGAATCAAAAATCGAATTTCGATTTTGCCGACTTGATCAAGCTTGTAGCGTCATGTAAAGTTGAACATGTGTACGAGCGGTCAAGTATGCATGACGATAGTCTGCAGGCGACAACGCATGCGCGATATTTAGGACGAGCGCCATGTCGCAGAATACTGCGCGCTACAGAAAAGTACTCAGCGAGCTTATTGGTCTTTATAGAGATGAGCCATGTTTGTGGCAAATAAAAAATTAATTTCTTCATATTTTATAATTAGTACGTTTCAGGAACCAATGGTTTTCTGAATTGCGAGCAATAAGCCTAGGATGGCAAACGCGTTATCGTCCGTCACTGGTGACGCCAGATGCGGCATCATGCAAACTAGACGGTGTACTTGATCGTGTGTGGTCTATATGGATGCACTACAAACTGGACGCCGCTTCAAGTCTGTTGCAAACTTGACAGTAAAGTTGATCGTGTATGGTCTACATTACGTGCCGGATTAATAGATCGCAATAGTGCACGTCAGGCTCATCAGTTACAACCTTCCAAATAACGCGTTTTCAATTGTTGACAGATAAATAGAAATTGTAGTTAGGTAGGTAAATTGTTTAGGTACTCTTTTATGATATTTTTTTCTAAACCGAGCTTGGTTAAAATGACAAGGATACATAATTGAGTTCTCAGACAGACTTATCCTCTAAACACACTGTCTTTTGAAAGAAATTGAAAGCTATCTATTTAGCAAATTGTTATAATGAAGTTCATCAAACCATCAACAACATCTATCAAACATGTAGAAGCAAATTCTTCTGTTTACACAGACAAAGAAAAGAATACCATTTACCATTTTGATTTGAACAACAGCAGCGATGAATCCCCGTCCAGTGTTACCATATTCAAACATTCTGTGTTATGCAGATTACACTGGTTTCCTAGTATACGGATTTTCATAATCACGCCAGCCAACTTTGCAGAAAGTACATACAGCGCAGGTGTAGGAAACTCGCCTTCACAGGAAATTACGTAATACATACGTCATATGCGTATTCTCGTTAATTCTCGCAGTGATTGAAGAGATGCGGGATTGGTACTAAAAATATGGGGTGTATTATGTACCTGGTTGTTATTGCCATCGGTTTGGATGGATGGGTTTGACAAGTTCCGAATATCTTTTAATGTCCTTAATAATTTAAAACGATGCTGGCAAATAAGACATCATGCTTCAATGATTTAGAAATTAGGATTACAGAAACGGAAATTCAGAAGAGAGATTAGTTTTCATGTTGCTTTATGAAACTACATACTTTCCATCATTACAGTAAGTTCTATAAATGATAATGATGATAGATTATGAATAAAAAGGATGCCCAGACGTGGTACAATTTCTTCGTCAATTATTTGATCCTAGAAAAGATATTATACTTACGTAAAATAATATTGTATTATAAAGAAGAAAGACGTATTATCTGTAATGATCGATCGAGGACATCACAAACACATATATATTTACAAACATTCGGTAACAGATACATTTCAGCGAACATGTTTTGTTTTGATGTGTACACATGAAGGGCAGACTTAAACGTTACTTTTTCCTTATTTTTATCAACCAACAAAAATCCAATATATTCTTTATTTGTCGACAAACCTAAGTCTTCAACCTTCGTTACTTTTGTCAGTAACTGTTATCGAAGAATCGGTGGTAAAGTCGCAAAGTCACAAATAGTCGCGCCATTGGATCCTTATGGCTCAACGCTCAACTAAAGTGATATGGGGTTATGGGGGCCTTCAACCATGACTGGTGTGACACGTAGACAGGCAGTCAATTTAAAGTAAGTACCTGTTCCCTGCCTATACTGTATCCGCTATGACCGTAGCGTAATGTTAGTACGGTGTTCAAGTATAGTGTTTTGTGAAAGAGAAAGGAAGCGATGTATTGGTTGATTTTTGTGGATGTTAGTCATGTGTGTGTTTATTTTAATAAGTCGATACCTACGCAATTTCTACTTGAACAACTTACTGTAAAAAAGATTTTTTTTTTTCAGATTCTGGTTATAGTGACATTGTCTCTAAAAATATTTTTTTTTGTAGAATCTTACGTTTACAGATGTAATTGTTTGATTGATATAAAAACAGCCAGTTAGTTCATCTGATAAAGTATTAAAAACGTGTTAACTTGAAAAAGTAGGTAGCAGTCGGCCTCAAAAAGGTGTTACATACATCGATAAGAATTCATTTGATTGTCTACAATTTGTGTTCCATAATACTGTATCAATATCTAGTTAAAATTAAGTACCTAATATGTTTTTTGGCGACACATTGATACAACATTATAGAACAAAGATTTTAAACAATTAAATGAATTCTTGTCGATGTACATCTTTTTGTGGCTACCTACTATCAAAAACTGACGAGAGAGGTGTTTGCACAATGGCTAGTAGATTAATTATTGATATGCCTATATTGATCTAAACAAGTGATATAGATAGGTTAGGTAGGTACTAAATACTGTAATTCAATCTCTAAACAGTCCAAATAAGTGATATCTTTCCTATACCTACAATTTAAATGAGCTGTATTGTTTGCGTGGAAACAAAACAGTGAGGTTACAAGAACTTGTTTATTATGGGTAGCAGAATGTTGTTGTTATGTTAGGGAACAACAGACAACAACTCCGTGTAGGTTCATGTTCTGACTCAGAAATTAATATATGTATTTACATACAAGAAGAGGTTACTGATTTTCATTTAGTTCGGGAATTGTAATGTCTTTTTTTATGGAAGATTTTTTATTGGGAATGATTTATTTATTTTGTTGTTTACGTGCACACAGTAAAACAACCCCGCGCTTGTATAAACAATAACTGATAATATTTTCCTGCTGTCCTGCTAGCAAAGAATGAAACCGTTCCTTATTGTGTCAATCGTTAAAAAAAATATATAATTTCTTATCTATCATTAATCTTTTCCTCCAATTACATGGCGTGCCAAAAATATATTTTTCTCCTCCGAGAAGAAAGGTCAAAAGCACCAACAAAATACGACTGTCATCACAATTCACGACGCACTTAAGAAACATAAGCCTCAAAGCATCAGCTCGTCGGACAACGGAACCCTCAAATTAACTTAATTGCAATTGTAATTGGCGAGCGCAGGGGACCGCAGTAAAAGGAAAATATTTATATCCCCTCCCTCCTCGCTGAGATATATTCGAGTATTCGACCATCGGCTTGTTATACCCCCAGATTATTACACAAAATGTTACAATACTTCGTCGAGAAATATTGGTACTCAACAAGTGTATACAAACTCGGTTCCTAATTAGTTTGATTCCATTACAGAATCAACCTGTAACATGAAAGTTTGCTAATGAACGTTACCGGCACATAATTAGTTAGGTTCACGAAATGTTTCGGGAGTCCCGCATTTTTTCAGAAATTTTATCCAACCGAGGTGCCAAAGCTTTTGGGAAGACAACTCTAAAATTTTAAACTGGCAATTTTAAACAGGGTATTATTTGATAGGTATCCGACATAGTATAAAGAGAGGAAGTAGGCTATCTCCGGCACAATCCGCGATATAATTGCCTACTGTCTCAGGGTTGTCACTTTTAGTTAAATTTTAATTCAGTGCCAATAAATTTGCAAGTGTCGGGAAGTTGTATTTTTTACTTGTATTGTCTGGGTACCTAAACGATGATGAAACCTTTCACGATGAAAGAAAGAGCGACAGGCCAGCAGACGGGCGGCGCGGGGCGGTGATGAGCACGAGTAAACGGTAGGTGATTCGAACTTTGCTCTATTTATCTGATTCACAATTAGTCAATTACTTATTATTTAAGTACGATTTTATAACTGTAAGTAGGTACTTAGTTACTATACCTATAATAGGTACTGAGAAATCGGCATGACTAAACATAAACAAAGCAATAGCGGCAAATCAATTGACAGATCAAAAGTACCTAGTACATTCTAGTGGGAATGTAGGCCTACCTACTTCCTCTGTCTGATAGAAAACTAATACAACAAAAAATAAGTAAGTAGGTATCTCATCATCAAGTAAAAATGATATTATTATGCTAGAAAAAGTGACTTCTTTCCTGTTCAATAGGTAATTTGAACAGAGACAATTCTGGGATCGATGAATTATTAAGACACCCAAACACACAGGAATACGTTCTCCTGCGATTATCACACATTTTTCTTTTATTTAGCGGTGCCGAAAAGCCGTGACGCGCGAACCTCGTGCGATGTTAGCCCCGACTGGCGCGCTGCGAAACGGGCCGAGATTTGTTTAAGTGTGCGTGCGGCGACGCATAGATACTTTGGCGCACACATACAAGCCGCGCGCGGTGCGTTTGTATGAAGATAACGTACTTCCTCTCTTTATACTATGTATCCGACTTATTGTAGATGACGCATAATTTGGCAGCCAGCTCCCCTTCCTACTGTTTACACGTCTATTTCGCAGACAATAGCATCATAAATTAAAACAACAAAGTCAATAACAGTAAGTTAAGAAGCTAGGGTGAGCCACAAAACGTGTTTTGTTTCAATTTTATTTTCAAAGCGAACAATTGGCGCCAGCTCAATTAGTATAATCTAATTAAACAGGAATGGCGTCGGACTGTTTGAAATAAAAGAAAAATATTATCATTCGCTCCGAGAAGCCTCTACAAGATTGTCACCGAGTGTTAATAGGCTATTCTGAGCCATTTGCACGGTTTATTCAAAGGGTTGGACAGTTTTATTCGCTTCGTTAACGGAACTGGAATGACAAGTCTGTATTTATTTTATTTTTTATTCCATTATATCCGCTGAAAGCACTTAAATGAGAGCGTTTTTGAATTGGAACTGAGTTTTACGTGTTTGCTGTTTTTGTTTACAGAATGCAGACGTCTTTTATTTATATAAATAGCTTTTTATTATTTCGTGCGTACTAATTAGATGGGAGATGACGCCTTTGTTTTTTTGTATGGGAAGTCATCAAATGATTTCTCCCGCTCTGGGCGGAGCGGGAGGGCGTGTCAGGCTTTTACTGACTAAAATCCACCCGTGTTCCTTCAGTTGCCTGTGCCAGGGGAAATGACGCCTAAGAGAACTAGTTGACGTTAAAAAGAAGTACAAACTATGAAGACTTATAATAACTTCAGGAAATATAATCTACGTTCGTATTTATAAGGTTAATTATGACGAGGAAGCTCGTATTAATTAATGCAGAAGTAACTTATCTTAATTATTAACGTCAACATAGATAGCTCATTATGTTAACATTTTATTACCTACTAATGATAACAAAACTAGCTCTAATTACTGTAAATATTATCATCACACCATACCAATTTCTGGTTTAACGTAGAACCTTTTCGAGGAATACAGGCGTAATTTTAACTTACGCTAGCTTTTGCTCGCAGCTTCGCCCGTGGGGACGTCGGAACTTATTCCACGAGAACGTACTAAAAAGTATCCTGTGTCCTAACCCAGGTCACGTTCTACCTGTGTGCTAAATATCATCGAAATCCGTTCAATTGATAAGGTGTGAAATAGTAACAGACATACAAACAGGCAGATACTTACTTTCGCATCTACGAGTATCTATATATATAAAAGGAGAAACTGACTGACTGACTGACATATCAACAACTCACAGCCGAAACTACTGGAACTAGGAACGTGAAATTTTGCACACAGCTTCCTTTTATAATGTAGGGGAGCACTAAGAAGGGGTTTTTGGAAATTACACCTTTCAGGGGGTGAACAGGGGCTGTGAGGCGGCGTCCAACTCGTCGGTTGAACACGTCCCAGAGGGTCATGGCCATCCGGCTAGCCCGGGGATACCGCACGGTCTCCGGTGAGGTGGCGAACCTCCTTGCCGGATTACCGACACGGGATCTGGAATCAAAAGTCCTCACGCACATGTGGGAGTGGCGCAAAGAGGCAAACCGCGTAACTCCGCTGCCGCGACAAATCGCGGCACAGCGGACAGAGCTCTGGCGGGATCTCATGGTGGCATGGAGAGTACGATTGTCGCAACCCAGCGCTAGACACGCCACAATTGCGGCGATAAGTCCCCTCTTTGAGGAGTGGCTGGAGAGGCGCCACGGCATCCTCACCTTCCGCCTGACGCAGGTCCTCACCGGACACGGGTGCTTCGGGAGAACCTATTCCGGATAAGGCGGGAGAAAACGCCCGGGTGTCACCACTGTGTGGATTGCCCGGAGGACACAGTGGAGCATACGGTGGAGGTCTGCCCGGCTTGGGCGGGGCACCGCCGTGTCCCCGTGGCAGTGATCGGCGGCGGCGATCTCTCGCGTCCGGCCCTGGTCCAGGCCATGGTACGGAGCGAGAGTAAATGGGAAGCCATTACCTCCTTCTGTGAGACAGTAATGCTCACGAAGGAGGAGGCGGAACGCGTGAGGGAGAGGCAAGCTTTGCGCCCTCACGCCCCTAGTCGCCGCAGGAGACGCCCTGGGCATCGGGAATTGGCAGCCGATTCCCGGCCACCGTAGGCGCGGGCTTGCGGACGACGAGCAATGGGTATCTCGCCGTCCGGAAAGGACCAGGCCCGAGTCAACGGCGCGTTGCGTTCCACGCGCGCCTTAAAGAGATGTCAGCACCATTGAAGGGGTCCGCTAGGACCGATGCCAGCCAGGGTTGCGGGATGTTCGAAAGAGTTACCGTGGCCCCGGCACAGGCAACTGAAGGAACACGGGTGGGTTTTAGTCAGTTAAAGACTGACACGCCCTACCGCTCCGCCCAGAGCGGGAGAAGTCATTTGATGATTTCCCATCCAAAAAAAAGGGATGAAAAGGGGGATACAGTGTATATGGAAAATCTTATTAATTTGGTTAATAAACTTGAAACTTGGCACAAGTATTTCCCTAAGTAAACGATAAAGTTTCCCACTATTATTTTTTCAAAACTACCCCTCAAAGGGGAGCTTAGGGTGTTAAAGTTTGTATGGAAGTATTTTAACGCGCGGTCCGATTACCTCGAAAATCAGTATTAATACTTTTGAAAGAAAATAAATAATAATCAGTTTTTGGTTTTTTTTAAAACGAGCCCTGACGGGGCGAAAAGGCGTAGTTGGATCTTTAAGGGGAAGATTTTACTGCGTGGCTTGATTAACTCAAAATTGGTATAAAAATCTTTAATTCTAGTTATGGAAAAATCCGAAACAATTTTTCAAAATTCCACCCCTAAAAAAAAGAGGCTAAAAAGAGAGGATACAGTTTATATGAAAAATCTTATTCCTTTGGTTATACACTTGAAGTTGGCAATATTTGCCTCAGTAAATAATAAAGATTGTCACTTTTAGATTTTTAAAACAACCCCTCACGGAGGATTTAGGGGGTGTCAAAATTAGTAAGGAAAAATTTTAACGCGCTGTCAGATTAACTCGAAACTCAGTACTAATACTTAAAACAAAAAATAGAAAAGTACATGTTTCAGCGTTCTTCAAAAATTAACTCCTAACGGAGTGGAAAATAGTAATAAAGTGTAAGGGGTTACAAGGGCTGCTTGCTTCAATCAACTCAAAAATGGGTATAAATAATATTTAAGTCATACAATGGAATGGTACCAAACAGTTAAAAAAAAAAACAAGCCCAAGGTGTCGTGATGAACAAGGAGGACACAGTTTATTTGAAAAATCTTATGGCTTTGATCTATAACTTAAAAAATTGGCCCGAATACGCAAACGTTACTTTTCGAAAAAAAACCTGTCAAAGGGGGTGAGAGGGTGTTAATTTTTTTAGAGGAAAGTACGAAATCCACGCGGACAAAGTCGCGGGCAAAGTGCTAGTAATCAATAAAAATTAAATGCTTTTCGTTAATAAGCGCATCGCTTGAGAACGGCTGGACCATAGATTGACTATTTTTTATTTTAAAATGTCTGTAATAGCCTTAGGTTTTATGGAATGAAAAATTGGAAAAGTTCCCCGGAAAGTTTTGCAAATTCGGGAAAAACTGAACGCCCTTTTTATGGGATTTTTATTTGGACAGGACAACGTCTTTCGGGTCAGCTAGTTTGTAATATTACCTTATCATCATCATCTGCCTTGCCTTCTCCCGAAATCTCGCATAATCGCAACTAAAATATGAAGATACGATCGTTGTAATATCCGGCCCGCATCTTAATATCCGCTTACATCTATCGGCCGCTTATATGTCTAACTTGGGTTTCGTTAATTCTGATTAGTTGTTGAACGAGAACTTGAGTACCTGTTCAAGGTTCCGATGTTATATGGACGGCATGGGATTGAGCTGCTCCGATTTTTACCAATTTTTGATGATTATTAATTTATTATATACCCATTGACATGAATATTTACCTTGACTATATTAGGTATATTTTTATTATTGTGAATGTAATGATTATGGTTTTTGAATGTTTTTTTTTTCTAATTTATTTTTAACTAGCTGTGCCCCGCGACTTCGTTCGCGTGCAAGTCATAAGATACACAATATACTAAAATAACAGCCATATTTTAATGAAAAAACTTTTGAAAAAAAAAAAACAACCGACTTCCAAAAAAACACTACAAAGTGAAAAATAACTTTAATTTCGGAAATCGGTGTCTTTGGATCTGTATTTTAGGTTTTTGCCACCGACTTCCGAAATTAAAGTTATTTTTCACTTTGTAGTGTTTTTTTTGGAAGTCGGTGCTTTTTTTTTTGCAAAAAAGTTTTTTATTTTTCACTTTTTAGTGGGTCGGTTTGTAATCTATCTAAGTAACAATAGCCTAATGACAACTGTACCTTATGCATTGTGACAAGTTAATATTGCTTAGCAATCATTTTAAAGTAATTGAATTGCAACCCGTGAAATACTTATTATTGAGTTGTTCCGGTGGCCATCTTACCATCTGTGGTCTTCGTCATCAGTTCCACTTCACCAAATGGTACTTTCCGAGAGCAAATGCACAAGTTACTTTAAAAAATGCCCTAATCGCTATAGGTGTGCCTATAATATTTGAAGAGTTCCCTCGACTTCTCCCAGATTCCATTTTTCAAACAAAAAAAGAATTATCCAAATCGGTCCAGCCGTCTTCGACTAATCGGGGAACACACATAAAAAAAAAAGATTCCAACGAACTGAGAACCTCCTCCTTTTTTGAAGAAGGTTAAAAATCATGACATCTCATGACAATTCCAATAAGCCCAAACACAGCTAGGATACATTGCTTTATTACGGAGTTACGGTGCCTACCTTCCGGCTTCATCATCAGATCAGTTCTATGGTACCATTTTCATCAGAACCATTTATTTAAATTTGCTTTGTCATAGTCGCTTAACTATCTAAGAATAATATTCACATGATTTAAAAACTAACATTCTTAAAATAATAATAATAATATGTACAAGTACCTATATAAAAAAGGAGGGGAAATAATCAGAGGGCATCAAAAAATTCATCCGCATCGCTGTCAACAGGAAAAGTGACTATCTTAATAACTACTTAACTATCTTAATCGAGATATCTTATCGCCACCCGTGAAATACTTATCACTGAGGAGTTCCCGTGCCCATCTGTGGTCTTCTTTTCAGTTTCACTTCACCAAATGATACTTTCTGAATGCAAATGCTTGACTTGTTGATGAAAATACCAAAATCGCTATGTGTTTGCCTATAATATTTGAGGAGTTCCCTCAATTCCTAATGGATCCTATCATCAGAACTGGATTTTGATAAAAATGGGACCAATCTGGAAGTACTTATGTCCTTTTTTTCAAATAAAAAAAGAATTTTCCAAATCGGTTTATAAATGACGTGGTACTGAGGTTACAAACATTAAAAAAAACATACAACCGAATTGATAACCTCCTCCTTTTTTGAAGTCGGTTAAAAACTTTTTCGTCGCGTTGCATGGCCGGCCGCGCTATTAGTTCGTTTTCGCTTAGTGTATTTTCTGACTTTTTTCTTTTTGCTCGTCTCCTAAGGTTGCGTGATGTTAAATAGCCTATAATATCTATTCTCGAGAATTGGGCTACCAAATGCAAAAAGTTTTTTTCAAATCCGACTTTCTGTTCACAATTTCATGGGTTTTATTTGTTTTTTTGCGCGGAACCCTAATTATTTTTCTAAAATAAAAGTAGCCTACGTTACTGCACTGCCCGTAACATCAGCTATTTGCCAGTGAAAGTCCCGTCAAAATTGGTCCAGCCGTTTCGGAGATTAGCCGGAACAAACAGACACAGACAGACAAAAAATTTTGAAAATTACTTTTTTGTTATACCGTATACAACGTGTTTCTGGACGTACGACATTAAATGAAAACGAGCACAGTACTAATCCATTGAAATATTTTAAAACACGAAAATTATTAAAAAAATGCAGTTTTCAAACAAAATAAATAGTAGAATGAACTGCATAAAAAGTAAACACGCTTTATCTACGCAAAGTCACTGACCAACCGACGGTGCGGTGCGGGAAGCGGGGCGCGGCGGCGGCAATGTTTACCTATTATTACGGACTCAGATCTACATCATGTTGAAAAATAAGAAAATGAAAAATAATTTCCTGTGGCTAAAGTATTCATTGGATTTGATTGATTTTTTGTATACGGGCAAAGAAGATGATTGTCTTTACGTGGTTTAAAGGAATTTCAATCCTTCTGTTACACGTGATATACTTTTTATGCATTTAGTAAAAAGATGTTAGTTTGACATTACAAACAGACACTTCAATTTTATGATAATCTGGCAGCTTGAGTATTTTATGCTGCCTACCCAACAGGGGCGAAGCCTTCATACAACCCGATTCCTATCGGCTTCCCTTCGAAACAACCACTCTTCGTAATGTCTACTATTGCCAAATAATATGGTACACCTGTGTGTGTAACTGTGTATCACATCACATTATATAATTATATTTAATACCAGTATATAACACTATAAGATTAAAAACCTACAGTTTTTTGTCTGAGTTTATGAGAACTGAACAATTTACTCTTCGGCTTCCCTCTAATGATGATTGTATCTGCACCACTGCTACCCAAATGTCCTTTCTTTGGTATTGTTCGCTGAGTCGTTGAGCTGCTTTAGTTCTGAGTTGAGCTACACGATTATTGACAAATGCGTGCACTGACTGAACAGGTCCACTCAAATTTGTGTTGTTCTTTCCTCAAAAGACCATCTCTGACATTATTCTCCATGGTGCTCATATGGCCTGACCAAGATTATATAGACTTTAAAAGAGACTGTGACCTCTGAGCTTGTTACGGTATTTCTTCTCAGAGTAGTCAGTTAGGAAACACCGAACTCGTCTAGTTTTAAAACAAAAGTTATTTTTGAAAAGTGTTTTTTTTTTTTAAACCAATGCTCAGAAATAAATATCACTTATCATTTATAAGATCAAGGTATTTTCGTGCTAAACTAAGCGATCGTTTGTCTTCACAAAATTATGTCAGTGGCTTTGATCCTTTATTAGAAGGGTAAAAACTATACCCCTGAGTATTCCCTCAAGTTATCTTAGTGTTGAGAAAATAAAATGTGTTTTTGTTACTGTATCAATACATCACGTCAAAAGCCAAAGCTGGGCTCTACCTGAGTGAAATAGACAAGCAGAAAAGGAAGAAAAAGTACCTAAATGCTTGAAATTGGTTCTTACTAAGTTATTACAGAGAGCAATAGGTACTTAGGAGCTTTTAGTCTATGAGCGAATCCATGACCTTTTCTTACAGAAATCATACAAGTGAAGCTAGATTTTCTGGTAATTAAGCAGTTACCTCATACCAGCCTATTATTATAATCCCCTTTCAGGGCAAATGCCTCTTCTCATACAAAGGAGGCCCGAGCATTGATCACCACGCTTACTCAAGACGGGTTGGCGATTGTGACATACTTATTAAGTACTAGCTGTTGCCCGCGGCTTCACCCGTGTGGATGTCATTCGGATTTTGTTCACAATTTTATAGGTTTTAATTTTTTTGCGCGGAACTCTTTTTTCTTTTTTTTTTAAATAAAAGTAACCTAAGTTACTCCTTATAATATCAGCTAGCTGTAAGTCCAGTCACAATCGGTCCAGCCGTTTCGAAGATTAGCTGGAACAAACAGACAGACAGACCGACGGCTAGACAGACAATTTTTTTTTTAATTGTTTTGTTGTTTTAAGTACCGTATCAATTTTATCTATTTGTATAGATGTGTAGATAAGTCCAGGTTGCCTTACGATGTTTTTTCGTCACCAACGTCGAATGTCCAAGATAAACTCAGAAAATACACACGGATTGAAAAAGTCATATCGGTACTTGCCCGGATTTGAACCCACTAGTGGCGCAGCGTTCATATAACCCGATTCCTATCGGCTTCCCCTCGGAACAATCACTCTTCTTAGTGTCTACTATTTCCAAATAATACTTAATGGTCTACCTGTGTGTGTAACTGTGTCAACATCACATTACAGATATTTAATACCAGTTTAATACACCATAAGACTAAAAACCTTACAATAAATAATGCCTATATTGTTTTGTCTAAACAAAGATTTCCGATAACATCAGCGTCAAAATAAGCCGGCCCTCGTGTGTCAGAATGAGGTACTAAATTCGTAGGTACGAACACTCGTGATTTCGTGTCTCGCAGCACGGCGGCGGCGTCGTAGGTAACTGGGGAAGCCGAACTACAGCGAGTTATGACAGGGACATAAATAGAAAAGTACGTAGGCGAGAACGAGATAGAATTAATGATTGTTCTTTTTTGTGTTTGTGATTTTCTTTGCGTCATGTTTACCGCAAATAAATGTATTTTATTTCTTTTCATTTTCTATATTTATGTTCTTTGTTAAAATGTTGATTTCTTGACACATAAATTCACGTGTTTGGTTTTCACCTGCTCTTTTGCATTTTATTCGTTATTTACATTAGAATATTTTTGTAATATAATGTTTTTCAGAAATAAAACTGTAATCTGTAATTTTATCGTTTATTTCTTTAAAAAATTGATAAATGTTCTGTTTGTGTTGTGATAGCGTCTATTTGGTTATGTTACTCGACCATAGATGACGTTAAATTAAGAAAAGTAAAGTAAGGACTTTAATTTTTGAGACGATTCATTTTGATGTTATCTAGAGTTTATGAGAACTGAACAATTTTTTCTTCGGCTTCCCTCTAACGATAATTGTAGCTGCGCTACTGACCCACTATACTCTCATCAAAAATCTTACCCTTACCGTTACTAAAGCAACTTATCAGACTAAAAAAAACAAAGTTTTGTTATCAAATAAGTTTCCAAAAAACGTTACCCATGTTGTTATCATTCAACTCCCATGAGGAAAGTTATAACAATTGTAGGCTTTCGCAAAGTTCGCGGCATTTGCACACCCACGCCTCTACAAATATTGTTGCTGAGAATGCCTTGAGCACCTTGTTGCCACCAACATCGTAATCTAGAAAAAAATATCAGCCGTCCTATACATTTGGGTCGAGTAGGTATTGAAGCTTCGGGACCAACTTCGTAATGTTGGTCCTATGGAAAAAGTTGTTCCGTTTGATGGTCTGTACCACACCCTTAAATTTGACCACACCTTTTTGATGCATCCATCCATATTGGGAAAAGCTAGACTATAACTTCAACTGTACGGTGTAAAAGGGTCAGTCTCCACCAAGCGGAAAAATCCTCGCGGATGCTCGAGCACTTTTTAAACACTATATAAGTACGTACCTGTATCAATATTGGCTTTAACCCGTCAAATGTTCGCCTACTAGAAGCCGTTTGCATGTGAGCGCTCAACGATTTTCACGATTATACAACATGTTTCTGGATGTACGACATTAAATGAAAACGAGCACAGTACTAATCCATTGAAACATTTTAAAACACGAATATTAGTAGTTAACGTAAAATTAAAAAATTGCAGTTTTTAAACAAAATAAATAGTAGATAAAATCAACTGCATAAAATGTAAACACGCTATATCTACGCAAAGTCACTGACCAACAGTGCGGTGCGGGGTGCGGGGCGCGGTGGCGGCATGTTTACCTATTATTACGGACTCAGATCTACATCATGTTGAAAAATAAGAAAATGAAAAATGTGACTAAAGTATTCATTGGATTTGATTGATTTTTTGTATACGGGCAAAGAACATGATTGTCTTTACGTGGTTTAAAGGAATTTCAATCCTTCTGTTACACGTGGTATTTATTATCGTTTCAAGTGTATTTTGCTTATGAACTTATGGGTGTTCATACGACGGCGACGTCATTTGAGAGTCTGCGTCGAATTTTATTCTTAAAGCCAATATTGATTATTTATTCAGTAAAATTTAAAAAGTGTTCGAGCATCCGCGAGGATTTTGCCGCTTGGTGGAGGCTGACCCAAAGACGATGGCGATGTTCGAAATTATACTGTCTCTCAAAAATTATGTAGTATGACAGTCCACTATCTAATCTTCGAAATTGAAAAAAATATGTACACTTTCTGGATGAGGCCTTTAAAAGTGGCTCAAGCTGACAATGAAATCTTTGTTAATCTGAGGACTCAATACATAACATAACATCACGCCTGTATTCCCCGAAAGGTTAACCAGAAGTGTACCTATAGTACACCCGCATTTCGCCAGTTATGTTTAAGTCCCATATACTCGTAATAGGGGGCGAGCCTATTGCCATCAACCTGGCACAAATCTTGACTCCGGGCTGCTACTGAGAAATTCCAGATGGAAAAACCCAATAACACTTTGACCGACTCGGGAATCGAACCCAGGACCTCATGCTCCCACTGTAGGCGCGGGCTTGCGGACGACGAGCAATGGGTAGCTCGCCGTCCGGTAAGAACCAGGCCCGAGTCGACGACGCGTTGTGTTCCACGCGCGCCTCAAAGAGACGTCAACACTATTGAAGGGTTCCGCTAGGGCCGATGCCAGCCCCCTGGCTGGTATCGGCCCTAGCGGCCCGCTACCCTTAGCGGGATGTTCGAAAGAGCTACCGTGACCCCGGCGAAAGTCCCGGCGAACTATCTGCCTGTTTGTATGTCTGTTACTATTTCACACCTTAACAATTGAACGGATTTCGATGATATTTAGCGCACAGGTAGAACGTGACCTGGGTTAGGACACAGGATACTTTTTAGTACGTTCTCGTGGAATAAGTTCCAACGTCCCCACGGGCGAAGCTGCGAGCAAAAGCTAGCGTAAGTTAAAATTACGCCTGTATTCCTCGAAAAGGTTCTACGTTAAACTAGAAATTGGTATGGTGTGGTGATAATATTTACAGTAATTAGAGCTCCAGTAATTAGAGCCACGTAAGTACAATGGTCCACATGTAGGATTAAGCGCGGAAACCAAGTCCCGTAACATAGAACATAGATAGAGCTAGTTTTGTTATCATTAGTAGGTAATAAAATGTTAACATAATGAGCTATCTAGACGATAATAATTAAGATAAGTTACTTCTCCATTAATTAATACGAGCTTCCTCGTCATAATTAACCTTATAAATACGAACGTAGATTATATTTCCTGAAGTTATTATAAATCTTCATAGTTTGTACTTCTTTTTAATAATGTCAACAAATTGTCTTAGGCGTCATCTCTCCTGACACAGGCAACTGAAGGAACACGGGTGGGTTTTAGTCAGTAAAAGTCTGACACACGCTCTGGGCGGAGCGGGAGAAGTTATTTGATGACTTCCCATCCAAAAAAAAAAGACCTCATGCTCAGCAGTAGCGCTTGTGACTACTAGAGCAACAAGGCAGTCTCAGAGAACTCAATAATTTACACAAAATGGCACACTGTCTTGTTGTAACTTAGTAACCGACACATGCATGCTATACCTTCGATCCCAAAGCTGAGAGGGCTGGGTACACTGCCGGACCTCCATAACCGCGCCAATATTACATAAGGGGGTGTAAATTAGGGTCCCAAATTCCTCTTTATAGAGATTGCCTGTCCGTTTTGGGAGCGAGTCACGTAATAATACGGTGGTGGACCTAATCGTCGAATACGTTGTATCGTGCAGTATTTACTGTGCGCATTTGGACTCCCCTGCGATCCCACTGATTTGTAATGTCCGAGCTTTCATGCAGTTTATTGCATCGTCCGGTAATATGCTGAGGTTTGGGAGGAACACATAAATATGTGAGCGTCCAAGCAAAAAGGGTCCAGTGCCATAATTGCGTAACACACTATCAATCACTATGTTGGATCATTCGGTTCCCTACAAAATGGTTAAGCTGGACGGTGCTGATCCACGCGTCATGTTCGTGAACGGGCGCCGTCAGTGGAGACTGGTCATCTCTTAGCTGCCAGGGCTTATTTTTAATCTTATATTTTAAATTGTTTTAATTATCTATTTTTTACATTGTTCTCACATATAGAAGCAACAAGAACAATAACAATGTACCTACCCAGGATTTTGTAACAATTTTGATTTAAAAGAGTGTCCATGGAGTTTCTTGCCCATTCTTCTCCATAGAGATCTACGTTTTGGAATGGGCGACTAGCTTCAATTTTCTGACTAACTGACCGACTCTTTGACAATTCAAAAGTGCCTGTAATTGGTTTAATTGAAATAAATGGTTTGAGTTTGAATCAGAATCTGAATGATTTTGAAGCATATTGCTAATCCACTGCTTCATATGTCCGAAAAATATGTCTGCTCAACAACGTAAATAACGCAATGAATGTTCTTGAACTGTCAAAATGAAACCCATTCCTACTGTAAATGTGTTACGCAATTAGGGGACAGTTTTCAGCATTTAGTTTCAGAGATATACGCAGTTTTGTAGTTGGGTGAAAAAAAATAATTTCTCGATTTTAATTGATTATTAATTAATGCTCAATTATCTACAAGTTCATATAGTAAATGACTTTATATGATGTTTCGAAGTACCAGAAAATGTACTTAGAAACATCAGAAAACGTACTAAGTTGTACCAAAATAAAACTTTGAAAAAGTTTTTTCAGAGCTTCAAATGTTTGATAAAAAAAATGTGCCAGTTTTTGAATATTTTTTTAATCCTTATTATCAATTGACTATTCTAGATACCGAATCTGGTCTTAATTCAATACCCCACTACTGGACCCTTTTTGCTTGGACGCTTATATTTCAGCTTAATGTAGCTCTTCTTGTAATTACTATTTGTTGCCTGAATTCATGATTTGCATGATTTTTCGTTTAATTTTTCTACCGATGCGTTCCCCAAAATGTTTTATTTATTCTATTACAACCTCGTTTTGCCTCATACCGAGGTTACTTTTAGTATATGAAAATGTACTTTAATTACGATCGAAATCCATTCCATACAGCTTAGCACTATTAATTCTGACAAAAAACTTCATAGAAAACACTCAAGCCTTCAATGTACCCCATACAAGACTAACAGGCTAAAACTAGCTAACCGGCTAATGGATAACACGTCGGTAGACTAGGTAGCTCGTTACCCAATCCGACGGCCGCGGCCTGATGCGTTATACGACACGACGTGCATCAGATTGGCTTCCGAGATCGGACTGCCTGTGTGCATTTATGGCCTAAACTTTTACTAAAAGTGCGTGTATTTTGGGAATTAGTATTTAAAAAATAATAAAGGGTATTTCAACAAGGACGGGTCGATGTTAAAATTGAATAAAACAAGATGTGTGTGAGATATTAACGAAATTTATTTTTTATTTAAAAGGCCCATTTATGCCATTATGGATGGAATATGACATCGTTCAAATGTCCGCCGCGGCTTCGCATGGTGGCATGAATCCGAGAGGTCCAATTTTTTATGACTCTGCTGCATAGATCCGGCTGAATCCGAGCGATGGCCTGCGTTATGTTGGCTTTCAGGGCAACGGTCGAATGTGGTTTATTGGCATAGACCTGCGACTTCAGAAAACCCCACAAGAAAAAGTCTAGCGGAGTCAAATCACACGATCTTGGTGGCTAATTCACGTCACCTCTACGAGAGATAACTCTACCCTCAAACCATTCATGCAGAATGTCGATTGTGTCGTTCGCTGTGTGGCAAGTAGCGCCATCTTGCTGGAACCACATGTCGTTCACGTCCATATTGTTCAATTCAAGCCAAAAAAAAATGTTTATCATTGATCTGTAGCGCTCGCTGTTGATGGTGATGGCCTCGCCAACGTCGTTTTCGAAGAAGTACGGACTAATGACGCCGCCACACCAAAATCCGCACCAAACAGTAACTTTTTGTGGATGCATTGCCACCTGGTGAACCTCATGTGGGATGTGGTCATCCCATATACGGCAATTTTGCTTATTAACAAAACCATTCATCCAAAAATGTGCCTCGTCGCTAAAGATTATTTTTCGGCCAAAATCGGGGTCCTCTTCCAAGCGTTCCGATGCCCATTCAGCGAACACACGGCGTTGTCTATGGTCATTAACTTTGAGCTCTTGGGTCAGTTGAATCTTGTACGGATGCAGACCCAAGTCCCGATGCAAAATTCTCCAAGTTGAGGTCTGCGAAAGGCCGAGTTCTTGAGCACGGCGAGAAATCGACTGCCTTGGAGTCTCCTGAACACTCTCACGTACAGCGGCGATGTTCTCGGCCGATCTGGCGTTCCTTTGACGTAAAGGTGTTGGTTGGTTGTTTACCGAACCGGTCGTCTCAAATTTAGTCACCAATCGTTGGAGAGTGGACTTTGAAGGGCCACCGCGTCTGCCGTAAAATGGGCGCAATGCGCGCAACGTTTGCACTAACGAACACTCATTTTGATAATAAAGTTTTATCATTTGCATATGCTGCTCAACCGTGTAACTTGCCATGGTGATTTGGCATTACTGACTGCATAATATACAACAGATTTTACAGATCCCACCAAAATTGTATGGCTGCCACAGACTGTCAACATCGACCCGTCCCTATTGGAAAACTATCGGTCTCAGGATGAAAAAAGGGAACCAAACTTTAGCTAAATGCATTCAAAAACTGGTGTTCGCTTCCAAAATGACACACATTACAACAAAAACAGAAAACAAATGAGCATCGAATATCAAAACATATCCATTCCACCCTTTAATTTGAATTTAAACAGTGCGTGACAAAGCTTAAACGAAACATTATAAAACGGTAAACAATCATTACTCATGTCATCCCTGTCATACGACGAATCAATAACGCAGAGTTACGAGTATTACTTCGCTAATGTAGACATATTCCGACAAATACTTTAAACCAGTGGGGATCTCCCAGTGGGGTTATGATAATCTGGTCTCTTTTAACGCCACCAAAACACAGGCGTGTCTTTTTACCGCTAAAAGGAGTCGTTTCGATCGGATTCCTACTTTTCGGGGTACACCTGTTCCTGTAACTGATCAGCTCAAGCTCCTAGGCATGGAGTTGACATCATGTCTCAACTTCAGTGCCGCCATCGAGTACAAAGCCCAAACTGCGGTCAAGAAACTGGGCATCCTTAATAGGGCGAAGCGATACTTTACGCCTGGAAGCTTCTAACTCTCTACAAAGCGCAAGTCCAATCCTGCATGGAGTATTGCAGCCACCTTTGGGATGGCTCAGCTAAATACCAACTTGCCGCACTTGATTCGGTGGAACGCAGAGCTAAGAGGCTCATTGGCGACGTAAGACTGGTGGATGCCAAGCTTCACACCTTGGCTCATCGCCGCAAGGTTGCCTGCTTGTCGGTCTTCTACAGATTATACTTCAGTGAGTGTGCTCAAGAACTCCACGAAGTCATTTCGCCTGCCCCATTCTACCATCGGACATCTAGATGCACTGCAGGTTACCGTCCCTACCTAGTTGCTATTCCACTAATTCGCACTAAGCATTTCCAAATGTATTTTGTGATGTGCACAGCAAAGGAGTGGAACTCTCTGCCTGCGTCTCTGTTTCCGATCGCATACAACCCCGATCTCTTCAAAGTGAGAGTGAACAGGCTTCTTCTGGGTAAGCTCGCTCCATCGTCGACTTTGTCTCTGTCATCTCTGATCTAGACTAGAGTCAAGAGCAAACCTATCTCAAATAAATAAAAAAAAACCAGACACACACCTGCTAGTTCCCATACAAAGCCCGCAATCATACAGAACAAAGATGGCAGCATATATGATATATAAAATAAAACAGTGATAATAGAAAATTTTCCTGTTTCACTCTATTTTTCTTAGTTTTTCTTCGCTTATCAGACTCAGTACGTCTTTGAGAGCTGTCTGTTACACCGCAGAAGATTATAGCGTCTATTACATAAATAAGAAGTCTCTAGTTTCTGTTATTGCGTAATTAACTTGCAGATTCAAAGAAAGTTAAGTAAAACTTAAAGAAATTATAATATAAAGGAAAATGAAAACCAATTATTTCGCGTAGGTTGCAATGTTTCCAGGAAAATTGATTACAAGTTAAGAAAATCCGCTTATAATATTTTGTAGGTGTAATAAATTAATCTCTTTCGGAGGATTTTGTCTTAGTTGAATCGATATTATAGAAAACAATATTTTTATTGTAAATTGTAACGTATCAGTGTCAGAAGTCTCTTTATTTTCTTTTAGACATTTTCGCTATCTAAATAGAAGCCACGAAGTATTTTCGATAGATGCCGTAAAATACAACAATAAATTAGTTATGCCAGTGAAACTGCACTTAGCACTCGTGTCTAATCACATTTTCAATTCCCCTTGATCACAACATCTGCGCAAAAAATCGCCGCTAATGATTTCTTTGCGCACCCCTGAAGCTGGGACCGTTACACTGTTACAGTGGGGTGTGACACGCGGCCAAGTCGCGTGTCAGTTGACGGATGAGCTGAGCAATAGATTAATGGAATAGAGCACATACCATAGACGCGTGCGGCCGAAACGGATTTCTGTCAAAGCTGTCACTAACACATGTGCAAGATGCCGTTTTCACGCCTTTTGTAACATGTTCTTATAGTTTTTGCGCTTCATTCGTTTTGTTCATTGATTAATTATTATTGTATCATTTTAACTTCAAATCCTGGTTGTCTTATCAGGAGGTCTTAGGGCCTAAATGATGCTTCAGGTCAGCCTCAAAAATATGTATAATCGACAAGAATTCATTTAATTGTTAATAGTTGCTGACAGAGAGTACCTACCTACCAACGGCATATTTCCTTAGCTAGACATCTCAATATGCAAATAACGGTAATCAATCCAAAATTTCGACCGTGCTAAAGTTATCTCGGTGATTGATCGATCTATGCAAAAGCCAGTCAAAATCCTGAGGTCACATATTTCAAATATTTCAATATATTATGAACCCGAATTTATTCAACACACACGAACTGTTCTTACTCACGGTGATTACATATCGTTATTTAAAATACCTGTCATTTGCTGTGAAGTTAGACAGGTTTATATTTTAAAGTCTAAAGCCGGCCTAAGCTGGAACACCGAATAAATTGCTCAATTTATCTTTTTTTGGCAACGGTACACGTTTTCGGTCTATTCGTATCTGACTCTAATATATTGTGCTGTCTAACCTGAAAAATAAAAAGGTTTGAACTTTACTGTAATACCTATTCATCACGTTTATCAGTAAAGAATTATGTAGTACCATCATAACAGCCGAGAGTTCAGTATAAGTGGAATACTAATACTCGTATGTAGCTAAATTGAGTAAGCATGTTACAAGGATTTTTGGTGATGACAACCTTTATAACTAAGTGTTCATAAGTACCTTTTTACCCACGAACGTTGACAGATTTTTTTTAATGCTGAATGGGCCTGCTCATGACCTCGATCACGCCTAATGGAAAGCGATGGATGAGGTCTATGATGAAACGAGCGTGCCCAGAAGATGCCGGGTTCACTCTTGCTTTGAAGGCAGACGGGTTATATGTGGAAGGGAAAACACACGCTGGCAGAGAGTTCTACACTTTGGCTGAAACATTTCTACCCCACTCCAGCGCCACTATACCACCTCGTTCTATCCTTATTATATAAGTATTTTAGAAACAAGAATCCTTGTCGAATCGGTACAATTTGCCAAGTATCAAAAATACTGGAGTATTTCGTGCCTAAGGACTGATTCATGACGAATATTTATCGAAGCATAGTTTCAAGTTTATTTCCTCTTTCAATTAAAATCTAATCGAAAACCTCATTCCAACACAACAGGGCAACAATTCCTCCCATTCCTTTGTAGTAAACAATTCAATTCTTGCAGTCACCATTGTGTGAAGGGCTAGTTTTTCTTATTTTCAGGAGTCCAGACCACAGAATATACGTCCCGGAGCCTGGTCGTTGTCAGCCGGTCATTTATAACGCCTCTATTCAGCAGATCCATCCATCTATCAGGCACATTGTTCCTAGCTGTGTGTTTGAGGACCTCTATTTAATGACATGGGAGGAAGAAATTCTATTAGAGGGATTTTACTATATTGTTAGAAGCATAAAGAAGAAGAATATTTTTAGTCCATTTTTTTTAGGCTTTACTATTGTCGCGGTAAATAAAAATCGTCAACAACCACTGAAGAGTTAGTTAGTTTATAGAAATTAAAATACGTTTACTTATGTACAGATCCATAATTTAAAAAAAAAAATCAATGACTACAATTACTTATCAATATTCCTGAAAAACGGCTGAAACCGGAGATTCAGGTTACAGTTGTTTTTCAGCAACAAGCAATATTAGAAAAAAGAAAGATTAAGTACTAATTATTAAATGAGAATAGATATGATATTTCAGCAGTAATGTAGGTATTAACATAAATGGCTTGCATGCTACTTAGGAATCATTTCGCGGTGAAAATAAGGGTGTACTACGACACTGACTGTCTACCCTTTCGGAGAATAAATTTAAATACATCTCTTGACGAATATAGAAACTACAATGAACACCAGTCTCTACATCACTCACAGACTTTCTAATAACACAAAAATCCAGTAGATGGCGGCTAAGCATACACCTCTTACTTAACCGACAGATGGCAGCACATTCAAATTGTATAGTAACTTTGAGCTCGGGCTCTCAACTTTTGTTTTATAAACAACTATGTTTTTCGCGCGGCTTCGCCCGTGTGGATGTCGGTTCACCGGGATAAAAGTATCCCATTGTTAATCCAGGTTATAAGCTATCTGTGTGCAAAATTTCATCCAAATAGGTTCAGCCATTTTTGCGTGATTGAGTAACAAACATCCAAACATCTTCACAAACTTTCACATTTATATATTAGTAGGATACTTCAGTACATTTTGATTTGATCAAAACTATTTGGGAGATCATTTCAGTACGTCGCACTTTGCGTTGATATCCGATATATCTTTAGACATACTTATTAAATATCTACCAGAGAATCTTGAGTATTAATTATTATTGTATTTTGCTAGAGAATCCTCGTTGGTTTTAATATTGTGATCCTTTAAAGATCGAAGCGGCCTTTGCAGTGCTTCTAGCGATGTAGAGCCAGATTTGTTTTCATTATTTACATAATGGCTAAAGCCCTGAAAAGTTGTAGCGATCCTACTGTAAGATCCACCATATGAAAACCTAGATAAATTACTAGTTAAATAGAAGATATCTTTCCTCTTCTCAATTCTAATTTCAACTACATATTTATTAGTGGCTTTTGTGTACAGGATATTAATGGGATTCTTTGTTATTACAGCCTTAAATCTTTATAACGTCTTTCAATATAACGTAAAACTTCATATAACGTAGAAATGTGTTCAATTTGGTTGGTTTACATAGATACACTCTTTATAGAGAAAGAGTCATTCTCTATTACGAAGAAATACGTTCAGATTTAGACGTCAGTAAATATTTTATCAGCATTACTGTTTATGTTACCAGTTTACATAACAGTCGGACTAAATCTTTGAGGTGCCCAAATGTCTAAGAAAGACACCCGAGGTCGTAAACAGTCGCCTTGCTTTTGTTATTGTTAATTACCTAGGACACGTGGATATTACTCTTAGATTGCATTGTCTTTAGGAATGTTGGCCCCAGTTACTAAACACACTAGGCACCTCTCGTATTATCAGTTGTAAACCAATAAATAAATAGTAAAAATATTAATAAAGTACCTATTGTCATTAGTAGATATTTGGTTGTTTCTCTTTCTTCACTGCACATAACGAAAACTCTCTATAACGAAACAATGCTCGGTCCCTTGACTTTCGTTATATAGAGTTTACACTGTATTTTATTTTCCTTTTCCATACCTATTAACACTAATTTGAGAACATTGTAAAAGCCAATTATTTTTAAAAGAGTAATCATGGAGTTTCTTGCCGGCTCCTCTTCATAGAAAACGACCAATTGGAACCGTGCACCTAGCTTCTGACGTTTCGTAAGTGCCCAAGTAGGTTTATGTGAAATAAAATATTTTGATTTGATTTGACTTCTACAAAGATGACAAGAGGTGAACAAACTTATGCTCATTACACTCATAGGACACCTATTGAAAGGGCAGACAGAGCACTGAGCACACTCCCAAACCATAGCCAAAACCAACACAATTGTTATCTCCCAAAACTAATAGAACTAGGTACCTGCTTGCCTTCCCACTTCCCAGATTCCCACGCATTCCAAGACAAACGGGTTACCTACAATAACTTGACGTAGGCTATGACTACCTGCCTGAACCTGCGCCTGCGCTGCGTGCTGTTGGAATGTTTTGACGTAACAGCTGGCTGTTGTAAGACTGGGAGCCTGTTGGCACACCCACTAGATTGAATAGTACTGCTGTAAAGTGTAATGATTTGTGGCATATTTATTGGTATTGATTACGGCATAAGTTTCGAGCAATTTAGACTTGCAGTATTTGAGAGGGATTACAAAGGCTGTAGTGAAATAGCCAGCAGGTGAAACGGTTACCCCAACGCTTGAGCAATGCCTAAATTCACTGATTTCAGTGATCTCTATATGTGTCGTAATTAGGGCTGCCAACCCTCTGAGTTTGACCCGGAGATGATGCATGAATGATGCATCTCCGAGTTACGAGTTGACATCGTCATGTCCGGTTGCATGCTACATATATGCTGCCGGGTGTATGCCCAAGACGGGGTGGGCGCGAAGTCCTAAGCTCTATCACTCGCTCCGTTTCAGTAGCACGCGGCGCCCGGCAGCGCAACCAAAAATGTAATAATAACTACTTAACCCCACCGCCACGCCGTATCTTTACATTGACGTCGTGGTGGGGCTTGCGTGCTCCGAACTCTGAGTCTGTGCCGGTAGAATTTATTTTGCCGGAACAGGCCTAGGGTGAGGAGCCAGACCAATAGAGATTCATGAACCCGCAGGGCAGCATGTGGCGAGCTGTTGGGCAGTAGCGACCCCACGGACCTTATCTCCCGGGAGAAGTCTTATTCCTCACCTCTGACTTGTCTTTATTGGCCGGTTGGAGTGAACACTGGCGAGTAACAGAGCTCCCACCTCTTTCTTGCCTCTACTGGCCGGCTTGATTGGAGATTGTCAAGAGCAAGCGTGTTCGGAGGAAGGAAGTATTCCAGTACGATGCTGGTAGGGATCTTGACCGTACTTCCGGGATTGTCCTAATAACCGTGGAATACCTCTCCACTCCTCATAAGCACCTCAGGATATGTTGCCCCCTTGTCGCTACGACACTATGTGCTAGCTACCGTTTTCGGGGCCCATTATTGAATGTGCAAGTCACTCCCTGCCATTTTATCTGTGTTTTGTAGATAAAACATTGGTCAGGCAGGGGCCCCAGTCTTTTCATAGTTCTAGGTAACCAATCCACATCCAAACAAACCCATAGCCCAATATGTTTCGTTTCCATGTTCTACAATAGTCCTGCACCAACCGGGGGTTATCCTTGGGTGCACTTGCATAGTGCATACAGGGATAATCGTCGGTTGGTGCCTCCTCATCATTTATGCCTAAGGGGCCTCTGCGAGTTGGCTTCGGCCCCTCGTACGCCTTCCAAAGGTCCGGGACCTCAGGATCCCGAGATATGAAACTACTAAATAACTTATAAAAAAACGCTGTAAAAGCTGTTGAATTGCTTGGCTTAAATGTAGACGAGTACCTATCAGCTTTATGACGAGATCAATGAGTTGAAGTAAAATATATCCACAGTTCACACAATCACAAGCGTTTTCAATAGGTATTGTCGGTGGATTTAATGTGGGTTCGGTTATTGAAGATAGCAAATCTTACTGAAATACCGAAAATATTTGGAAAAATTTTCTGAAGGTGAGATTACTGTTTTTTTTTTACTATTTTCCTCAAATATCCGGATCTGGCATTTTTGAAAGTAGGCAGGCAGCCATAGTCATAATCGAGTATGGGATTATCAGGAAGATAAATAGGTAGGAAGAAGTGGGTCTCCCCTAATGTGCCAAAATAGCAACGATCAATTAGTCATTCTTTAACCAGGAGCCTTGTGGCAAAAGCCCCAAAGTTTTTAGCATATTAATGAAACTGTCACAAACGGGCTTCTTCAGGTTCTGTTTCTCGTAGGCGATATAGGCTAGCTACCTGTCTCTACCTTTTTTTTTTTTTTGATGGGAAATCATCAAATGACTTCTCCCGCTCTGGGCGGAGCGGGAGGGCGTGTCAGACTTTTACTGACTAAAACCCACCCGTGTTCCTTCTGTTGCCTGTGCCGGGACCACGGTAACTCTTTCGAAAATCCCGCAATCCCGGCTGGACCTGTCTCTACCTGGACTCGGAATGTTTCAAAGTTTCAACGTAACAGCTGTTGTAAGACTGTGAGCCTCATGGCACACCCACCACGTTTCACCGTCGACTAGTGCTGCTATGCAGTGTTCATTGTAATTAGTGACTTAATGGTTTTGAATAATTTTTAACAACTCTATATTTATGGCATTAAAAACTGCCTCTTGGATGTTTCTTTAAGCATTATGCAACGCCTGGGGTTTTAAATCTATAATGTTGTGCGTGTACACTTATATAAATAAATTATTTTAGCACACAGCACAAAAAAGAGAAACCTTTCGTAGGCTTATCCTCTTAAATCTACTTCTTAAACCTCGCATCGTGGAATTTCTTGCAAAGCAGTCAATTTGATCAACACATTAGTAGTTCGCTTGTCACTGAATCTTAATAAGCTGCAAAAAAAAACAAAATTACTGTTCAAAAGAAGAGTCATTTTGTTTTTGTTTTTTTCGGTACATACCGTTAATACTTGGTTATTAATAGTTAAAAAAAAACTACTAATAACCAATCATTAACGTTATGTAGCTTGGCTAATCGCTTAGCATTAAACACTTGATCAATAAACTGTATTGCCAAACATAAGTTATATCTGAAGTTAAATCGGCAGCTCGTGATTGAAATAGAAAGTGTACTTACCTATGGGTGCTATACACACTTCAATTCATTTAAAATATTACCTATTACATGTTTATCTATCGTTATATCATTATTTGTACATACGGAAAGGTAGCCTCCAGGCGCCCATTACTGTTGATAAGTCTACACAATAATGCAAACGGCCATGGATGACATATAGGAGAAAACGTGGAATACTGACACCAATCTCAGATAGCAACCTCTGATTTGACCCGAAGCATTCTTATAAGGAATCCGCCCGTTAGTCACTCGCCATCGATTGCGGTTGTCAGTGTTGCCACAGAGGCACAGACTACGTACAACCAATCTGCAACATGGCCGACCGACCACGATTAGTTCGCATTATTCTAAACTGTGACCTCAATAGTAATTGGAGTCGTGTATACTTCAAGTTCAATGAATTTGTATCAACCTTATAAAACTTTATTGCCTGTGCGGCTATTTCCAATTGTTTCATTTTATTGATCTATTAAATAACCCAATAACCACTATAACGGACATTTGAATTTACGGTCATTTTGAAATCGACATATTAACGGAGTTTATTTAAATCTAGCAACCATCGCGACAGCTTTGCATGTTGCACGCTAATTTTCACTTTTGGGCTCATTTTTGCCACACAATAACTTGAGGCATGTTCTTGAATATGTCTTCTTCATTAAACGCGTGTTACCTGCAGCCGCATATCTGCGTTAACTGTGTATACAAGCAGTATGTTGAAAAAGGTTGTGTTACTTCGCTCGTTGTTGGCAACCCTGAAACTTCAACGTATAATCTCCATATACGATATCGCAGCGAGGATTCAAAGTTATCATTCAAAGTCGGCGAGTGAAGCTACGCGTGTTTGACTTATATCTGCGAATGTATCTAAAATAGAGAGTCGGACTCCGTAACAGTAAAGCACCGGTTTTTATGGCGCCAGTGTTCCCCTTGCAGCCTAGCGAGGTGACTCACTGATTCTATGTCAGTTTAACTGTAATCCTCACCGAGTTTTATTTTACGCAGATCATGAAACATTCGCTCCATCAGACACGTCAAGTGCATATAAATGTGCTCTAGAGAAATTAAACAAAATTATTTTTATTGTTTCTATGATTGAGGTGATGTATGGGAAGTGGCCCAACCCAATGACAATTGAATGAGAAAGGTCTTACAGACATACAGATACCAGTTGCCTTTACTGATGAACGGAACGAGTTCAAGAGTTCATGTTTGCATAACATTATTGGTGATCACGTTACAGATATATTAGAGTCGCGTCGTTCTAAGGTCCTAAACGATAACGAAACTGCACTCATGCGGCGTGAGGCTCTGCAATTTGTTAATGTCAGTGCGCTGTAAGTTCTGGGCCACTGAACGGGTCAACTGAATGGCGGGCCCATGTCTGGATTCAAACTGATCAGTTAGGTTGAACACATCAATCAACTTATTGTTTTTTATATCGATACCGATTTGAAAGATAGTGATATCCGGATATTTGACCCAGCCTACCTGACCTACAAAGCCATAAATTGGCATAAATTTCGAAATAGGCAAAACGTAGTAAGTGTGCAAATGTGATTACACACTTAATTTAGACATACCAAACTTTCAATTTCTGTTGATTGTGTGATTACTTTTCGACAAATGTATAAAATTTAAATTAGTTACTGATTTATAGTTACTTCTAAGAAAAGGAACCGATCAAATATAAGAAACAAGCTGGTAATGACACAACGAAGACAGTGGCAACAGGACCGATTAAAAATGTTGATAAACTTACAACAGATATAAATAGAAATGCAGACGACATTATAATACATTACATTGGTTACAATAATAGGTGCTGTGTCTCGAAACATCCAGTGAATGAGATTAGTCACTCGTTAGCTATGTGGGTTAGTATTTCTGCAATTTGTGTCTCGACTGTTGACCTTTCACTCTGTGAGACAACCCTTTCGTTGTATGGGTTATTAATAAATTGCATATTATTATTAATAGTTAGGTTGCTCCGTGTGGAGTGAACGGCAGCCGATGACCAAGCCTCAGGTTCGGCCTTCGTGTCAGCTGTCCCACCCACTTCTATTGAGTCATTCTCAACATCGCCCACTGACTTTAAGTTATTCCCTATCATTAGCATAATCTTTGTATTAATGTTAACGGCTTCCACGACCTTGATGCCTATACTTATTTTATTAATTATATCAATCAATGTCGTTTATATTTGCTCGTGCCAATTGACTAATTGCTCTAGTCTCTCCGCCGTTTCTAATAAGTTCTGCATTAGTGCAGAGGACCGTTAATGTTTAGCAGGCATGTGTATGACGACTTCCTCTTTTTTTCAGAATTTAAAAATAACTATTTCTAGCGAAGTGTACGATCTAATATGGAAGGCCATTTATTCGGCGACGCTTCAACGACATAAGTTATGATGTCAGTAGTCATGACATGAATATTTTAGCGGCGCAACCGATTCCGAGTATTCGCTGTATAATATTTGGGAAATGTTTGCGATTCCTACCTTAAAGATGTTCAGGTTAGATTCTTTGTTCCTTTCACAGAATTTTAATTAAAAATATTTTCAAGACGTTATAAGATGCTACTTCTTAACATGAACTCAAAAATCGGCGTGACCACACCACACACCGTGAGTCCTACTTTAGGTAATAAGTGACAACTCACGTCGCACCTACAAAAGGGTGTTATATTGAACCAGATCATGATAAGATACTCGTACACCTGACTGGCAAGTATAAGTTGGTATGTATGTCATAACGAGTTGCTTCATAGCCTCAGTTTATACAGTGGATCCTGTCCGGTTTTACGACGTCCGGAGCATCAAGTCAACGGACGCAAGCGCGCAAGTGAAGCTCCAAAATTAGCCAGTGCGAATGCCAACCACGTGACCGGCGCGGACGGGCCCGATGCCCAGTGAGATAATAATTGCGTGTTTAGACGTGCTAAGGGGATAATACACACGTGACGACGCGAATTCATGTGTGAATTGTAGCGTTTTTGCACTTAAAAGGATAATTGTTTTATCTTAGAATGTTTTTGAGCAATGAATGCGAATTTTATACGGAGCTTGGAGTTCAAGTTTGTGAGGGTTAGATACCTATTAGCATGTTTACTACTATCCTGCCTCACTGAGAGATTTATCTTGCTTGATATTTCGCAATATTTCATATTCTCAAAGTCCTTGTACCATAGAATGTTGAGGTGTGCCAAATACAGTTTTAATAATGTCTAGGCCAAGACCTTTTCGGGTAAATACGGCCCCCGTGCATGTTGTATGAGGCCTCAGTTCGAGACCTTACAACACCGTCATTCATGAGTTCCTCGTGGCAGATTATTGTACATTGCCCCTTAGATAGACGGGAGTATGTGGCATGAAGAGGAGGGCGGGAGTATGCGCATGCGCATGAGTCACAGAGTGGATTCCATGTCAATGTAGCGCCGTTGAACTTGCGATTATAATACACTTCGTCGCGCAACTTAATTGGTGCTACGGTTTTTTCTGAATGACTGAGATTAAATTGGCCCCAATTATACAGTTTTGTATTCAATTACCCCTTTATTATAGAGCGCGTAATGATTGAATAAAGGCGGTAATTGAATAAATTCGCTTGGACCGCTACTTTCTGGCGATTTGCGAATTTCTCGGTAAGTATAAAAATAACACTAAAATATAATTCCTTTAACCGCAAGAGAAAATAGAAGTTACTACGACTTTACGATTTTACGCAGGAATATTTTATGTGTCCGCGCTCTACATGGGTAGCACAAGCTTTCAGTTGAAAGGTACATTACGTCACAGCATCAATCTGAATGCAAAAAACGTCCATGACAAGACAAGACAATCGGACACCGGCTAGTCTATCACCTGTCATAGTAATGAGAGGGTTCGCACGAAGTATTTTCTAATAAGGAGCATTACGAAACATCAGTGTTGTTATTCAACAATTAGGTGACAATTCGATGAGGTGAGATAACGATACAGCGGCTGGTTTCTGATGCTGTTTTCTCCGAAGCGTGACGGCCTGTCTTATTAACATTCTTGTCCATTCGGACACTTATTCGGAGTGCACATGTCGATGAACAAGCGAAATCTATCGATACTCGCCCACGTTTATCAATTAAAACAAACATACGATTTCCGCATGAATTTAGACTGCAAAATTATAATTTTTATACCACCATTACGCAAGGTAAAAAACCAGTTATAAATTCCATGCCTATCATGTATTTCACCGAATAAATTTCTTCTTGATTGAAACGAAAGGCGTTTGTGCGTTTGGAAACTAATTGGTGGTCTTACTTGACTCATCACATGGTCACAATTCAGTAGGAACAGTAGTAGACCTGATCAATCATTTTCTCCGTTGTACGAAGACGTATTAAACTTTCATAGTAGGTACTTTCACGGCTGTAATGACGAATGAGATTGTTTGCTCAAGTGAGACTGACCAGTTTTTCTATATAAAGGAAAGAATCCAGCGCCACGCGTCAAGTATCGTTAATTAAAGAAACTGGATTTAACCTCACTGAGTTTTCGTAATGGTCTCTCTCACGCATTGTTCTAAGAGGCCTTAATCAATAAATGTTTCCAAATGCGTAGGTAACGTGCCTGCTCTACGGGGAATTGAGTTCACGTAAACGCTTCTTAGATGTTCGTTTATAGATTTATCATGGTCACGTGACATACATTCAACTAAAATTTTGCTGGAAAAGATACAAAATATCAATAACCCTTCCTTGGCAGTCGGGTAAAAATGATGATTAATTAACTTTTATTTTGGTATGTAGAATGACGAATACAGGCCGATATACAAATGTAACACTTACCCGTTCTCAAAGGGGCAATGTAACAAAAATATTAATAAATAGTTGCGAAAACAAAAAGTGGCACGGACTCATTACGTGCGGTAAGAGGAGCCGTCCTCCGCCATGCGGAACGATGGAGGTGTTAAACTTAGAACAATTCGATTGGATCAGGTTTTTGTTATTATAAAACTTATTTTGAATCGCCGTGAGAAACAATGAGATGCCACCAGAGGTTACAGCACCATGCCCCTTTCATTCCTATAAAATAGTAATTACATGGCACATCGTTTGGTCTAGAGATATCAATCAAATGTCAAAGCAATTGTATTTTGTATGTTAAAGGAGCAACGTTTATGTTTTGGCTATGGTAGAGCAAATAAGATTCATTCATTCTTAGAAGGGATACCAATAATAGACTCATCGAGTTTTTCGTTGAGAAAAACAAGCAGTGGGAAAATCCAATTTTAGTTTTCATAGGAAAAAGCTGTTCTGTATAATTTTCTAACGTGATTTAAAATTAGACAGGTAAACGACTGGACTCGTCAGTTTTTCACAAGAAGGTAACTCTGAAAGAGCGAATTTATTAGGTGTACTTTTGTTTTGATTCGTCCTGCCATTCGTCTTTCCCTAAAAGATCTTGGAGAAAATAATGACATCGTACCTAAAGGCAGCAACGGTGATTACGATCTCATACAGTTCTTATAGTCAATAAAGCCCTTGAATTCGTGAAAAATAAACGTTATTTATTTACTGCAGGGTCAATACTAAATGTAAAAATAAGATTAGGCATGACTAATGCCCCTCAAGGAGCGGACTGTTTCAGTGTCTGGCTCGCAGTCAATGACTTCCAAATATTTGATTCACAGCGATTTCTACCGACAATTTATTACATTATTTACTTGTATTCAAAATAAAGATGTTATAACAGAATGATGAATAAACATTTAATTCCATAAAATAAGACAGACATAGTCCAACAGGATAGCTTATTTATTTATCTTCTCGTCTTCCATAGGTTGAAAATATGGGAACATGGAGAAGGCGGCACAAAGCCAAGAAATCGTTCGCATGTGATGTTGTTGTTTTCAAACAACACCTTTATAGAATGACCATGAATCCTTGAATACGCTTCTCGTATTATTATATCCTTTGCTCTGGATTATTAAGTATCGTGTATGATACGCATGAATCATGCCGGTCAATATTCCGAACCATCAGACGAAGTATTCCGAAATTTATTGCTGAAAATGTTATTCAAATCCGTTCTACAATTTAAGCGTGACGGATCAAGTGAGCGTGGTAAGCGATCCGTTCGCAAAAATCCAGAAATCTCAATCGTAGAGCATTAATTGTAGCCGTAGCATTCGTAGCGCTTGATTTTATTTAAAACTAGCTATGCCCCGCGACTTCGTTCACGTGGATGTCGTGAGATACACAATATACTAATAACAGTCACATTTTCATAAAACTCCCTCGACCCCCGACGCGTCGCCAACCGTCGCGTTGAATCGCCCCGGCGGGCGAATCAAAGCGCTATTACTTCGTTTTCGCTTAGTGTTATTTCTGCCTTTATTCTTTTTGCTCGGCTCCTAAGGGTCGCAGTGTGATGTTAAATAGCCTATAAATATCCTCGAGAATTGGGCTACCAAATGCAAAAATAATTTTTCAAATCCGACTTTTTGTTCATAATTTCATGGGTTTAAATTTTTTGCGCGGAACCCTAATTATTTTTCTAAAATAAAAGTAGCCTAAGTTACCCGCCGTAACATCAGCTATCTGCTAGTGAAAGTCCCGTCAAAATCGGTTCACCCGTTTCGGAGATTAGCAGGAACAAGCAGACAGACAGACAGACAAAAATGTTAAAAATTGCTTTTTTGTTATTTTAAAAAGTTGTTATTTTGACATTACAAACAGACACTTCAGTTTTATTTATATGTATAGATTCAAATTAACGTAGCGGCAGTTCAAAAAGACACGATAATGTGTTCATTAACAAATAAATGTCGTATAACGTTTTTATAAGTGTAAATACTCGTAGAGAAAGCAATAAAGTTTTATAGTCTTGTTTAATATGAGTGAGTGTAGTAGTAGTAAGTACTTACAACGTCGTCCGGCGGACGCGAACTATGAGCGGCTCGGCCGAGCTCGGTGGAGAAGTCGTGTCGCTGTCGGGCGCCGCCGATGTGCGCACACGCCGGAAACCGCAGGTTCGCAGAAGCGCCGCGTGTAAATATTATTGCGCCGAACCCAGTGCCGCTCTTTAATAACGTGGCGAAATGCAGGCCGCGGGAAACATTCCACTGTACCGCTACCTCTACACGATGAGATATTGGCAGGTTTTTGACCGCCACGCATATTCATCGACAAGAATTTTCTTTGTCCCGTTGAAGTTCAGAATGAGAAAGCGAAAATACTTCAGCATTCCTTACTCCAACATAGCACAAAGAACAGTACTTACCTCATAGTTTTCATAATTATGATGTAACTATCTACAAAACAGCTGCAGGTCATTAAAGAATTTATCAATGAATAGAGAGGGGACCATCTTTCTCAAAACTGGGTCAAAGCAAATGTTTCGTCGAAAAACTGGAAGTAGATTTAACGGTGCTTTGTAGAGACAGTCCGCGGCTCATTACATACCCGTGCGTTATGTTTGTTCCTGTGTGGACAAAGCTTTCATGGCGACCACATCTAGAGAGATAATCAAAACAATAAAATTGCTTAGAAATGCAAACAGCTTTAATAAAACTTAATTTCAAACTGTAATAATATATTTAGACGGGGCATACTAACTTGGGCTCAAGTCGTTTGCCATGTGTGGTTTCTAAGAGTTGGTTTAATGTTCTTTGGCGACGTGTACTTACACGCGTTTCCCCGGAACGAGTGAAGGTATACACACATGTGGACAATGAGGGATGTGTCCTGTCGTGTGTCAACGCGTCGCCGACAAAGGTACGAGGCACGAGGCTATTTGTAAGTCAAACCTACACAATCACGACTGGCTCCGACGCACATACAAATGAGACGAAGCTTCACAGGACAAAAAGTCTCTACTCTTGTTCCAAAGTCAACAAGGTTCATCTAACCGTCCAATACTAGTCTCTCCATAATTATTTTAAAAGAAATATTCGTGTTTATGCAACCATCTTTATTGCAACATCAGCTTTGATCTTAAATATTAGAGAAAGTGAAATATTTATGACCAATGCAATCGTAAAAAATTCTATCATACGCATCGCAAGATTTTGTTGTAGAAACATTTAAGGGAGAGAGAGAGCGATAAAGCTGATTTAAGGGCTTATAAATTAAACACCTTTCGTTTTAACTTTATTTAGATACGCCTAACGAATAACTTGTATTAGTTAATGATCAACAACCTTTCATTACTCATAAAGGGGTCAAACTTTAGTTAGGAAAAGTGCTTGTAGCTTTTAAATTACTTTTCGAGTTTGAGTACTTATTTGATTCATTTTACACATAGCTCTCGACATGAGTTCGAGTAACATAATAACAAATGTCCCAGGTTGGTCACTATGTTCCCATATAATGTCGAAGCATGGTGGATGTACCGGACAGCTCCACCGGCTATGACTCACCATAGAGTGGAGGTCAAGAGCACGCCGCGCCAAGTGACTACCTGATGAGCTTAGCGCTTGCCACAAATCAACCTCTCCACGCTTCTGCCATTTATATACATATTTATTAACTTCGTTGTATTATTTACTGTCGGTTTATCACTCTCTTACTTAATTAATAACACCTTTATATCATCACGAATTCACGAGCGATCGGAAATGAAATGTATACTTAGATAATTTGGTATGAAATCGTAAACAACGATTCTCTTAAATAAATTAATGTATATAAACAATTGATGTAATTATATTCTTCTGTATTCACCGGTAAAACAAACAACTTGATATTTCAACCAAAACAAAATGTCAAGAGATCCGGTAAGAAATGTTTTTCATTCATCTGGCTTACATTGAATGCATGTTAAGCATCTCATTTCTTATTTCAATGTCGACTTTTATAATAATATTGTTAACCAGCAATGACTAAAGTTAGACAGTAATTGAAAATTACCACCAAAATTACCGTAACGGATTGTCTAAATATAGCACTATTAAGGTGTATGGAATAGACCACCTGAATCCAATCAAACCATGCTATTAATAGAGTTACAGTTGAATCGATTGAGTCGACTATCGTTCATATTAGACTGTCACGCTCTCCTCAAATCGTTTTATAACAAAGGACAAACTAGCGACGGTGTATTCTCACGATGGTCAAGTGTGATCTTTTATGAATAGCGGAGTGCGGGCGGCTGCGCAGGCGCTACCGCCCACGCTCCCACTCTCGCCTCGGGCCCCAGACACACGTGACCAGCGGACAGGAACGCCATTCTTTACTTATTATTTGTACGAGCACTCCGAACAGAGATCGAGTACCCTCGGCCCCTCGCCGCGCGCCGTTCGCTGCTCAGGAATGCTTGATGGGTGAAGCATCGCTGAAGATTTGCATTACTGTCATTCCCATCCGTCTTGTGTACTGCCTCAATGGTCTACAATTATTGTGAATGGAACCGTTGAGAACATAAAGCTACAGAAATGTCCATTACTTGTAATCACAGAAATCGACAGGCGTTTTCAGTTCGATGGTAAATTATAGGTCTAGACATGGACCGATAATGAATACATCATTATGTAGTAATAACGCGTTTAACGAGATATCGGTAGAAGTAGGTATGTGAATAGTGTGCCATTATTCAGTAGTTAATGCACATCTACTGGTGTGTTCGTGGAATAATTACAACCGTAATTATAGCTGCAAAACCATTTGTTTGATCTTGTTCGGTGCTACAATAGGTAGATACTCTTACTATTAAAGAACGCCTGTGTATTATAAACAGTAAAATGTTACATAAGTAAAGTAAGTACATATGTATACTGTGTTGCATGTTTACCGGCACACTTCCAAAAACAAAATCTCGTCATCATAATATAATAACACAACAAACTGTTATGACAGTTGAATACATTTTATCTACAGGAGAACATCTGTTCTATGCTACTTGTAACAAAACAAATGTCGTTGCAGATTATATTATTTATGTGATGTTGCGCTTGCGACACGGTACCTACGTAACGTTGCGATAGTATCACTTATATTCACTATGTTACTGTGCTACGGAAAGTGAGTTTTGTATTGGGACTTGGGAGACCTATGAAAAAGAGCATCAGACTCAGTGGCTTGTTAGTGCGCGTCGTTAAAATTTTACGGCGCGGGCGCAGCCAACAAACCTGTTTGCGCGGGAGGATCGGCCACACACCTCGCGTATCATAGAGCATCGTGATCGTATTGCAACGACGGAAATGGACGACCGAGAAAAAAATATAAAACTTAACACTGCTTTATTTACTTGTTTATGCTTTTAACCATCTGTCCGAACAGAAAATTACGAAACGCCACTGAAATTAAAAAGAATGTATTTCGTCGCGAAACCTTTAATTAAGTTTAAATGTAAATAAATTATGCTGGTCGTGCCAACAGTCTTGCCTCATTACGTCTTCATCAGGCGTGTAAGAAGGCGCAGAAGATGATCGGCGCCATTGTCTTACCTTAAATCGGTTCATATATTATTTATTTCGTTGATTAACAACTTCCAACATCTTTTTTAAGCAAGCTGTTTATTTAATTAAGTACACAATTATGTTTTTGCACGAAAATTAACAATGGAAAACCATGGCCCAAATGCATTAAAAAGTAACTTTGACCCATTTTCTACATATCATAAAAAAGTTCACACACAAGATCCACTTGTGTTTCCTAAACTTTCCTCTGAGAATTTTCCCAAATTACTATTTCAGGAAAATTCTGGTCTCATGGCATTCGTTGGCTGGCTGATGCCGCTGAGTGTAGTAGCTGTGGTTGTAGAATATGTGGTTGTGTGGGTAACTACTCCGTATTCACAAGCGGAGTCTTTGCCTACGGAACCATGGTCTTGGTTTCAGAGTTGATTTTAATGTTTATTTTATATAGATTCGTGCAAAATCCACGAGAACCTACTGCCGACAAATTGCTTTGCAGTTTGGCAGATGCTATGTGAACATAAAACTGTATCATAATGGATTAAATAAATAAATTAAAAAAAAAAAAATATCTAGTTAATCCATAATCAATTTACTCTTTTTATACGCCGTTACACTTTGATTGCTAACACTCGCAGCGTATAGATAAGGTAGGTAACGGATTGGTAATGTTATGGTCCAAATGTAGGCTGAACAAATAATGATAACACCGAGCCCACCATAAAGATAAGCGGTTGGCGAAATATTTCAATAAGTACTGGGTTAAAGATAGCTTTGTTCAACACGATACAAAAAAGTACAAAAAAAATGCAGAGAAAAAAATGGCCTTACCATATATTTCCGTCACCGGTGTGGTAAAAGATTAGCCAAGAGGCCAGCCAGCAGCGTCCTACAGTCTGCAAAAAAAAATGTTCCAATCACGAATGTGACTGCAAAGTTTGATAACTTTGGCAATATACTCTGTAACCGGTCATTCTAGAGATCATTAGAAGGTCCGTGCTCAGCGTGAGACCTAAGTATATAGTATACTCGTACGTGATGATAATAATGGTACAAAAAAAATCGATTCTAACAAAACGAACATCATTAAGAAAGATCTAATCTCGAAATCAGTACGCGAAAGTCGCTATCGATTTCCACGGAACGTATCTCTGGAATGTCATTACAAACTAAAACATAAGTACCACCCACGGTTCAATCGATCACGTTGCAAAGTATTGAGTATTCTGATGAAATACCAGAAATTTTGCCAAGTATCGCGACGTTCACACACTTTCGCTGAGACAGTTTGGAGTCGTATCATGTGGGCTTGGGCTCAATCGCCAATGAAATAAGACCTCGAACAAAATACATAATGCATGCATGTATTAAAGTTTTTAAACCCCGCTGTAGATCATTTAATAATGGACGAGTACGTACAATATTACAGGCCCGCTGGGCCACCCAAGGAGTTCGCGGTGGGTTCACTCATTTATTTCATATTATCTTATCTTGCCTTAATGATCAGTAAGGGTCACATCGATAGGTTTCTGTACTGCGCGGCGTTCTAAAAATCACCTATCTACACCATGCGTTTGTTGAAACGGAATGTCATTCTTATTCATCAGAACTAAGGCTTCAAATGGTTCGGAAAAATTTTATGAGATTTGGTCGATAAAAGTTAGAACCAAATCATACTTAAATACTCAGCGTTTTATATATTTCTTTGTCCGTTCAAAACAAAGTACATTTATGGATTGTCAATTGAAATTATATGGAAATCTTTAGAAAACGCACAAAAGAATCAGACCAAAATCATAAAAAAAGGCATTCACGCGTATAATCAACACGAAATGGCCTGCAATTCTTATCCATTACGTTAAACACAGTCTCAAGAATCATCACTGTATCCTACTATAATTTTAAAATCAATCTTCAAAATTATAGTTACTGACCACGACGCTTGTAGTACACTCGGTATATTAAAGAGCACATTTAAGTTTGTTTATCTCGACATGCAAATAATTGTACATGAAGCAAAATATTTATCGTACACTTGAGGAGGCCGTTCAGCATCTCGTTCTCTACGTTATGCAATACAACGTGACCATGACCTTTTTGTTAACTGCAATGAAGTGCTCCTGGTAGGTATAATATTTTTAGTACAGGTATTATTTCTGACAATATTACTTGCAGTGACGTCGGACGCTTGCACATTTTTCCTGAAGTTTTCCGCGACGTTATGCAAATATTTGCGTTTTACTCAACACTCTCAAGTCTCGTATCTCGTTCTTCACGGCATTGTTATATTATGCATGCACCATGAATATACGGTATTTATACTGCGAAAGCAAAGATCTCACGAGCGAGGCTCTACGTCATCTGAGTCCGCATGTTTCACATTTACAAACACTTGGTATTGCACCCGCGCAACTGTCGGGCCACGTGAGAATTCATTGACGAAACGCCGAAAGGAGTGGACAATGTGAAAATATTTGCTTATTGATCGATCAGTTCGAATTTGAACGCATATTTTCACACAGCAAATAGAACGGTGCTGGAAGTACTTGTTCTTCGAGGAAACACGGTTCATAAATTAGTGTTGGCTACGAAAAAATACTGGTGTTAGGCAATTTAAGTTCCTATTTTTAGCTTTAAATAAACAGTCCATTCGATCGCTGAAAGTTGTTGTGGGTTAGGTCGAATTTAAAATAAAACGCATTAGTGTATGTACTAAAGATTCTAATTTCGTTACTCAAACACGTACTCGATGTATATATGTTTGATGTAATTATACACTCGAGGACATGAACGATACGTTTTGAGTATGACTGAAAATGAAAAAGGACTGATTAAATCGCTCAGCAATTGTCGAATAAAGTACAATCAGCCTTGCGTGTAGACCCCGCTTAATTATGGCGTAGCACCTCGTAGCACTTACGATATGCAAAAAGTTATGTTATGACCTTATGACAATTATAATAAATTGGTTATTTCAACATTTTATATCTATACTAATATTATAAAGCTGAAGAGTTTGTTTGTTTGGTTGAACGCGCTAATCTCAGGAACTTCTGGTTCGAATTGAAAAATTCTTTTAATGTTGGATAGCTCATTTATCGAGAGAAGCTATATGCTATATAACATCACGCTACGATTAATATGAACGGAGCATCAATGAAAAATGTTGCAAAAAGGGGGAAAATTTATTCCTTTTTGGAGCTTTCGTTGTGTGCGCTGCAAACGGTTAAAGTTACGCAAAAATCATGTATGACGGGATTGTTTCTCTTAAAAAGTTTTAAAATGAAGTCCGCGATAGCATATGTCTATGTTTATGTTTTAAAGTTGGCTCACTATAACATTTTTAATGGTAATCAAATTTGTTATAAAATAATGCATTCCTTGCGAAGGTGTTTTCATAAACATGGTATTAACCCTTATCCAGATATATAGTTCCATCATCAAGGTTGATTAAGTACATATAAATTCCTTTTTGAATTATCCAATTCGGACCTTTCGTTTAGAAATGACGACGGGTATAAAAATACTTAAAGTAAGAAAAATGCGCTTAGTCTATTAGTTACTTACACATTTCATTTTTTATTGACTGTTTGAACGCGCTAATCCATGTCACTACCGGTCGGTTTTGAAAAATTCTTTTTGCATTAGGTATAAAGTACAATTCTTGAGGAAGACTATAGAGTATGTAACATTACGCTAGGACCCTTAGAAGCCGAGTAAAAACAAAAAAAAAGGAAGAACAAGCGCTAAGCGAAAACGAAGTAACAGCGCGGGCAAGCGATGCGATGCGAGGGGGTGAGTCGGGGAACAAGAAATTTCACGCGGACGAAGTCGCGGGCGAAAGCTAGTTAGGTATAAACTGCTTATTATTGATACGACACAACAAAACAACAAACGAACGTGTTGTATATTTCCCGTCTCATTGTTTTACTTGAAAGTTAAGTAGGTATAAATCGTTTAGTATGACAGCTTGCTTGCTTCTTAAAGACATGGAATGCAGCAGCAATTCGTATCGGGTTATTTTGTTATACATCGACTATATTACAGCAAGTGCATATTGCGTCAGAAGCCGTAAGAAGTTTGCGCGCCAACTATGTTCCTCTCACTCCATCAGGGTTACCACTGTAAAAAACATTCGTTAATATCAACATTTACCAACTAATAAAGAAGTTCTAAGAGAAAACAGGTTTCGCCCACTGTTCGATGTTCTAATTTCAATTTCACAATTTACAGTAGGTATACAAGATGTAACATAAATAACGCACAACCTCTTAAGGGGTTATTGTACTCATCATAATGAACAACTTTTACTATGGGACCAAACCTGAAATCGCGAAAGAAAAATCTGCTGTTCCCTACATTTTGACGAGTTATGCGAACATGAATGCAGGGAGCAGCTGATTTTTTTTTCGCGATTTCAGGCTTAGTCCCATAGTAAAAGTTGTTCATAATGATGAGTACAATGACCCCTTAAGAGGTTGTGCGTTAATTATGTTACACCTTGTATATGGTATATTGCCAATTTCATTTTATTTTGTTAAGTCGATTATCGTATAGCATCTAATAGAAGAGGTCTCAAAACAGAACTGTTGTAAGCTGTAAGTTAACGCTGTAGAGAATTGTAAACTTAGGACTGGATTCAATAAGATAATAATTTAATTCAACCATTTGTATTTTTTACATTTCAGCGGAAAAGCCTGAGTGTAGATAGTAAATCATGTTTCTTTCTCGACCCTTCCTGCTTTAGCCTTCAATAAAAATATGTGATCAACGTTGAATGTGTACAAAAATATAAAACATGGAGACTAATAAACATTTAAGATATACAAGGTAGTCAGCCAATGGCCACGCTTACCTTGTTTCTTTGTCGTTTGCCGCGCTCTACATAGCTGCGCACACGCATATTTGACAGCCCTATTTGGCAATATTGACTCGAGCATTTAGCAGTGTACAAGCAAGTAATCTGTACCTACGCTCATGTTTGCTTTATGAATGTAAATATTCAATTTGCAATAAACTAACTGACATTCGCCTGTGAATACTTAACACTTTTCGTAATGTTTTGTGTTCTTTAGCAATATCGTTTGCCATTCTCATAATACAAAGAAATTGTTAATAAATACAGAAGTTTGCCAACTACATCTTTTTACCGGTCATTAGAAGTAAATAGACGATTTTATCTTTTAAAGGTCACTTTAGCCACCTTGGTCAAAGTCAACTAAACTGCATAATGTTTTTGTCACTTCCGCGGCCATTTGCAGACCGAAAACATTACCTTGACGATTAAGCCATTACGTGATTGGCTTAGTATAAAAGCCGAAACATACCTGAACTTATTTCCGAGTAGGAGTACCTACTCGGAAATAAGTTCACAATGATTTCTTTAATCATCTGCAATTTACGACGACCCAAATACAAAGGAAAAGTGAAACTGAGGGTCATTATCAGAGTTGATTGATGTCGTGTCATTCAATAAAGCACACTTCTACATGAAGGAGATTTATGCTGCGGTGTTAAAATTTCATTTTTAACCGCAGTGAATATATGGCATGGATGCTTGAAACGTATAGGTACCTACATTGACTCTTCGTAATGTTTATAAGACAATGAATGAAATGTAACGTCGACTTTGCAGTGCCCCAAAAGTGTTGCGCTTGCGGCGGCTTTGCAAGTGATGAATATTTTACGCAACGAGTGACTCGACAGTGACAATAATTTACAGCCGACCTCGACCTTGCTGCAGAGTGCTCCCACTGATTGCCGAATGCAAACCGCGCAAAATTCACAATAAAACACGCCATTTCGAAGCACCCACATGCACTACTTTGTTATTCCACAAACTGGGACGCACACGATGTAAATTTTGATAGCCTTTAACTTTTATAGCCAGAGGTTTTAGTTTAAGGTCGTCCTGTTTTATGTTATTTTTATTGCGAAAAAATATTTTGATTTGCGAATTAATTAATAAGCAATAATACCATAACTGTAAACTAGTAATCAAAGTAAACACGTGGTGTTGTAAAATTCCCATAGACAATGCTAGTACAAAGCAAGGTTTGCCAATAACTGCAAGAAGGTGAAAGCAAACTTTTTGCTGGTGAGACCTCGATGTTTTATGTGTTAGCGATACTTAAGAGTGTACTGTAACTGGACCAGTATCGTTAAATGATAACTAAATGATCTATTGTCAACAAAGTACTATTTGTCATGAATCGTGATAGGATCACTTGTACAAGTTGTACTGCTTCCACCGGCCACGGACAAATTAATTGCTTCGCCAGAGTTAAATGTTATTGTGTCAAGGCTATGTAGTTTTATTTAATTCTCAACTATTTTATGAATACACTGTGACCTAATTTTAAAATACACTGTTACACAATATTACGATGTATTTTTAAACTTATACAGCAAGTATATTGTATTTATTTCTTCTGATGCACACTAAACGTTTTAGGATTCCAATTGCCTACCTACTACCTACATTATTCAACAAAGGAATCAGTTACGTTTGACAATATTTTCGCGTATGCAAATAATATAATAAATAAATAATTTATATTCTAATATTTAAAAATATAATTTATATGTGTTTAATGTAATAAAGGAAATAATAAATAAAACAGACTACAGAACACAGGTATTTGCAAAAATCGTTCGAATGGAACAAGTTATTCAGCTGCTCCACTATTTAGAAAAAAAACGCCCAAAAGTGTTCGTGTTTTGGCCACCATGCCACGTGGTATCACGAAATACATCTGTTCTGCCCTTAGGACAAAAAAGTGTGACTATTATTTTTTGTTCCATGTCTGGCTGGTTCACCTTCTATTCACCTCCATTTATTCTGACAGTATCTCATGACAGCTACGTACTTACAACTTAGACGAAGATTTTTATGTGGGTTGAAAGCATTTTCACTACTTTCTTAGATCATTTTTCATTGAAGAAACAATACATCTTAACGTACCGCCTACACATAAACGTATCGTTAAAAAACATTTTAACTAACTGGTTGACATTAAAGTTAATTAAAAACAAAACAAAATAAGTTGTCCAGTCCATACCTTGTTTAGGAACTGTTTGTTTCTTCTACTGCAAAATAACTATACAGATGTCTATGAGCTCTACATTAACTTTCATTTGCTGTAAGTGCAACGTTTAAACGAAGTACGTGTTTCCCATTGTCGGAAGGCTCACATAAAACACCTACACACTAATTAAAGACCCTTTATTTGACGTTATGTTACGTTGTCTGAAGATATCACCGGGTGCTTGCATAACCGTGGAAAGTGAACCCGTCCAGGATTACCATTCGCGAACAATTGACGCTTCATCGAAATTTCAATTTGGAAAGGACAAAAAGTGGTTCGAATATTTACAGAAAGTTGTCGCAGGACAGGGCGCATCGCATTCGCTTTCGTCCATCGAGTACGAAAGTACTGTATTGTAGTGCTATCCGGTTTTCTGACCTTGGTACCAAACAACAAAACCAAATACTATGGCAGGCGTGACTACGCTATATAGAGCACAAAAAGAAATCACTTGCGAACTTTTTTTGGCGAACTAATCTCGAGTAGTTTGATCTAGTGAAAGTTAACTACTTTACACTTAGCTGTACCAATATGAATAACTCACTATTCATTTGTTACTTCTCTATTTCCATTAACTCTACTAACGAAGTAGCAACTGGGAGTTGAACACTCCCTTGAAGCGGATAATTGAAAAACTTTCCTTATTACCATTTATTCCAATTGATTGAACAAGAAAATAGTTACATCATTAGAATTCTTAGATTGATGTCTCTTATTCCGAATATTCGCTACTGTTTATTATAAGAAACACAGCTAAAATATAGTCACGTCTAAAAATACAGCTACATTTATTTCATCATCCGCCTTATTATTTTCACCTGAGCAGAATGTGTTCCGTGAACGTTAGTTTCTAACACTTAAGATAAATCAACTAATCGTCCAATTAGAGCCAAACATCTTTACACAGATGTTATACGAATCGTGGAATTACCTTCACGAGCGTCGAGCGGTGCAGTTATGATAGCCGGTAACGTTTCACACTACGCCGATGAGTGATTTCACATAGAAATCAAGTTACTGCGATAATTATCGATTCAATTTATTACCTGGACCATAAAATCCGAGAGGTCGATGACCGAAATTAAAAAAATATATATCGATGCTCGCTATTGAATGGAGAATAGCGCCTAAAGCCTTTTACCGACCGAAGGCGGGGTCTCACAATTTCTCTATAAGTTTACGTCTTCCAAGTTATGTAACATTCAATTACGAACCGTAATGGGTATATCTTTGACAAATTATCAGCGACCGCTCCAATGTTGGGACAATGCGAACTTTCCTGGAACCTCATCATCATATAATAAGTCTATCAATCAACAAGATTATTCGAGAGACTAACATGCTTGCATTCAAATTAGCGGAGCGTGACCGTCGTCACACAACAATGGGTGCGGGGCGCTGGTGTCGCTGGGGAGGCACTTTCACTGCACTCTTATCAGCAGCCCGGGCCTGGAGCGCCCCGGAGCTGGCCGGATGCCTAGCGCCCGGGCCACGCGGAACCCGCGCCGTGCCCTGCTCAGTACCACTGACCAACTAGCATTACATAACATACCAACAGGATGACATTGTTACGACGTTTCCACATTTCTTTAGCTACCTTCTACGGTCATTTAACTAGACTTCCGTAGTTTTAACTCGAAACATGCAAAAAAACGCTCGTTGCGGATTCTCTTAATGTTTTTCTAGAATCTATAAAAGACTGCCAGGAAGGGGAACATTAACCGCATTTGAGGTGTGTCGGCTGGTTTGAATTAACTACGAGTAAATCACCATAAGCTTAATTGAATTCTGAAGACTTAGATGGGTCTTTGGTCGAAGGACATCCTCTGTCTGCAATGCATCAACATAGCTGTACAGAAAAACGCCGCACCTGGTCATCAACGGACATTAACTTTAAGGCACCTGTTATTCCTCTTAAAGTGTCTTAACAATCATAACTTTGCGACACAATCAGAAAGAAACTATTTAGATATCCAGGCAAAAACTATAATAAAGTAGGCTTACGAGTGGCCATGATTTCTTTAATTACAAGCTCATATTCATGCTTACGTGAACACCGTAATGTTAGGTGGCAAATGTAACTTACTGTGATGCACAGTTTTGTGGTTAAGCTCGGCTGACACAAGACCAACGACTGGTCGTGAACCGTTTTGTGTGATCTCCATCTCTGAAAGCCTTTACCCAGGTGGTGAGGAGATGGTGTGGAGAGCCGTTCGCAAACGGATAGTATGCAAGCACAATTGGCCATCTTTCGCCTTTCTTAATTATTTTTAACCTTCAAAGTGAGTAGGTGAGCTGGTGCATGCCCATTCACCGCGCATTAAGGTGACTATGTTGGCTATCCGTATGGGAATACAGGGTGTCCGGTAATTAATGGATAACCTTGCGATAGCATATAATAGACCCTATGGCCGTTCTAAAAAAAATACAAAAAAAATGTATATCCCAAGTAGTAAGTACCTAAGATATAATTTTTTTAGAAAAAAATTCTGTGTAATTTCTAGTCACATTATTTATTGCCTCTCTGTCGGCGGCATAGTCAACGTACAATATTATAACAACAGATAACCGATGGAATTCATTCATTTGTGGTTGTGGTGATGAAAAATGTAAAAAAGTTAGTATTCTTTTTCAAAAAAATCTTGGTTATTACTTGGGATATATTTTTTTTTGTATTTTTTTTAGAACAGCCATAAGGTCTGTTATATGCGATTTCAAGGTTATCCATTCTTTACCGGACACCCTGTATATGAAAATGCATTTAGTTACTAAGTTACTGACTGAATGACTAATATGACTTAAACAATGCTTGGCAGTTGGCTTACTATATTGGCTTGCTTACAAGAACCACTGGCCTCATGTCAGTCGGGCTTTACGTCCATATGACCACACTTTGTATGCCATCGCCGTGCCCGCTCCGTTAACCCTCTTATCTTCATTGCATGCGGCAGGCCACACAAAACACCGTTACATGACTTTATGCAATCAGAACTTCCATCGCATAAAGTCCTTAAACTTTTATGTAGCTTTGCCGAAACGTCTACCATGAACTAAGCACCGGTCGTTTGATCTTCTTCCGGTAACAACCTTGCCTGAACTACTTTGTACTTGACTTTATTTGGATCAAACAGGAAATTATGCTGAGAGTAGAGCTGGCTTAAATTACATACTTAGCAAAAAGGCGGCAACTCAAACATTGTAGGTGGAGTGAAGTGGAACAAAAACTTTGTACCTGATAGGAAGATGTAGATCAAAGTCGAAAGGAATCTCTTTATAGCTGGTTTACTTTTACTTTTACCTAATTTATGAGAACAAATAAAAGCTAAAACACAGAAATATTTTACTGGTGCGTAGGATATCCTGGAGCAAGTTATTAACAAAAAAGTGAGCTGCTCCAATATTTTTTTTTTTTTTAATATACATACTGATTTTTTTTTGTTCTTTTCTTTTTGCTATTTTTTTTCTTATATACACATTGTCATTGATGAATTTTATATATACAATGACATGAATATTTACTTTGTAAAATGTTATATTATTTTAATTACTGTGAATGTGAAGACTATGTGGGTCCTTGTTTTTTTTTTTTTTTCTCAGCTTTAATCATAGTTTGCCAGTTTGCCAAATGTCCTTTTTTTGGTATTGTTCGTCGAATCGTTGAGCTCCTTAACTTTTATGTTGAGCTGTACCTACGATTACGGGACAGGTCCACTCAATCTGTGTGGTTCTTTCCTCAAAAGACCATTTCAGACACCAACCTACATGGTCTTCACATGATCTGACCAAAATTATGTCTGGACTTTAAAAGAGACTGTGACCCCTGAGTTTGTTTCGGCCTTTCTTCTCAGAGTAGCCAGATAGGAAACGCCGCCCTCATCTAGTTTAAAAAAAAATGTTTGACGTGTAAAAGTGTTTGTATAAACCTACTTACAGTAATAAAATCATTTATCATTTAACAACGCTGGAGCCACTTTTACTCATAAAAACCCGACCTATTTATATTTACTTTTGTATCAAGACACATTCCTAATTCCGATTGTCTCCTGCTGTTTATACACTGTGACGATACTTATAATGAATGCAATCGCTTGTCGCTGCAACCATAACACCGATATAATATCCGGCTCATTGAATTATATTAAACAACAATTACACCACTGAACCATTATCTTCAATAGGTCAATGAAACTACACAAATTCTTAGACTCAAAACAAATCGTTGTCCATGGGGTTTGTCTAACTGTTATTCTAAACGCACAGAAAACAATGAAGTCGCTAAAAGGTATGTGGCAGACGACAGTGTATCTCACGCTCCATCGACGCCAGTTTATATACGTATTCAGTTCCATCGACCTGGATTTCCTACGACGAATACAAATAGTTCAACCAATACATAGAATTAATAGACTGAATCACGTCTCGTAATACCTACTTAGGTTTCTGTGTCATCTGTTGGACTCTGTTATGCAATGTTCATATCACACATTTTCGAACTTATAAAGCAGAGATTAAAAGTCCCACTGTTTGCCTTTAAGCGGCTGAACCAATTACTTGCGACAAGTTACTAGTATTACGACACTGTTGCGCCTATAGCCTTCTGTGACTGGATAACTAGACACATCAGCGAGGCACGTGATAACATCAGTGGAGAGCGAGACTATTTCCATTTACCATTTCTCCAATTGGTTGGTCATGCAAACGTGCAGCAATGTTATTAACTTATCACTTCTCATTATCTAGACATTACACTTAATAAAAAAAAACAATTTTCTTCGTCCAAGTTCAACATTCACTATTCAGCGACCAATCACTGTAAACATTTCCGAGAAACCTTGGAGTTGGCACAGCAGCACGTTGCTCAGATCCTAATTACAACATACATCCTTATCCAAAGAAATCTTAATTAATTACAACCGGATTTATGAAAAGAGAGCTCATACATGTAGTTGACACTTTGACATGTACTTGAGACGTGGAGGAAGATAGCACAGCCTAGAAATGTCTCGCGGACGCTGCGCGGGCGCTGTTACGTCCAGCGGAGCAAGCCGCGGTTACAGCACGCACCTGCCTTGCACCGCCTCCGCCATTCATCGCGTAAGAAAGCAAAAGAATATTATAATTTAAATAACAGTCATAATCGAGGCATTGAACTTGCGTCCATAGACGAACGACTGATTAATCCAGAATACTTTCACTCGAACCGGCCAGTTATCGCGCGGCTGAATTTGACTACGAAAATTATAATAATTAAGAGTATTGTATGGGCAGTGAGTCAGCTAGCGATGCTCGATAAGAAGCCGGCAGTGTCATCGGCTGCGGCCATTGTATCCGATGAACTTTCGATCGCTGATTCTTTGTAAGTACAGAAAGAAAGCGGACATTTTCTTTTACATAATGAGACGGATTATAATTCGCACGACTCTCATGGGAGCGTACACTAAACGGATTTCTATTCTAAGCCCATGCGGTCTGTTAGGTTAGAGAGTTTAGAGACAATAACCAATGTTTCTCAATAGCTTACAAACTGAGCATGACACTGTAAAATACGCGGTAATAGTGTTACGGAATATTCGCAAATTTTCAATACAATAGCGGTGTTAGCGAAGCTTATGCGTTTGGGTAATAGCCTGCTAACAGAACTTACGCTATTCGATCTACGAGTTTATTGTTCTTGAACTACATAAATATGAGATTCGGAACACTTCACGATTTTGATTATTGTTGAAGTTCGGCTAATGCTTTTGAAGTCGTGTGGAACACAGCGTTACTCATGCAGACGTTTAGTAGGTGTGAATCTATCATCATTTTCCATTAATAATATGAGAAGTAAAAAGCGAATCAAAATGAAAGACTATTAGTCATATTTACGAGCGAAGCCACACCTCCCACGTTCAGTTGAAGTGCACTATTAAAGCATAAATTAAAAAGTCCGATTAGCTGGTAAATTGAACGCAAGAAATTATGCATGGTTATGTAACGACACTACATGTAAATCACCTGTAATTACTATAAATGAAATAGTGTAGGTAATATCAACAGGTGGGCCTTAGGCTCTATCTTTTCAATAGAGTGTTACGCAATCTGGGTATCGTACTGGACCCGTCCAGAAAGTTGATTGTGTAAATTAAGATTTTTTAATTTAGACCGTGAATGTAATTTGTTGTAATGGTTTTAAAAAAATCGATTGCTTTCGTGACACTAAGGTCATGCTAGAAAAAGTTTTTACCGGCGCGTATTGTGTCCGAGGTAGGGCGGAAGATGTAAGTATTTTAATTTTCAGCACCACAAGAACTTATTCAGAATTAAAACGGAATGTACCTACATAAATAACAACTTATACCTAATTAATTAATAAAATAACAAAATTATATCCTAACTTAACTAAAACTATTCACAAACTAAAATATGGCGTCGAAAAATTCCTCCGCATCGCTGTCGACTGGTAATGTAAGTACCCAAGAGACTGGCGGCATTGCCACGTTGTATGGCAATGCTTAGCCTCTGGCCAAGGTAAAAGCCGGCCCTTGGGTCACGGGAAGTGTCAACTAGCCGTTTGGAGATTTCGTTAAACAAACCATGAGCGCTCGGACCCCACGGCCCGAGGGTTTCAACCCCAAGCGGCTCGAAAATATACTTACGAATAAGGTTATTATACTTTCGCCGCTTGAGGTTTTCCGCAGCCGCAGCAGCAGCGCCAGCACAGCACGCCGAGCCGGGAAGATGGGATGGCGCAAGAGTGTCGACACAAGTTGCGTCCCACACTAAAGGCCTACCCACCTTCCATGGAAATAAAGACATGCCGTCCGGTCTCTTGCCATCGTCGCGTGCCAAGCCATTGGGTTCTAATACAGCTGGGACCTCGACCAACGGTGACAAGAGCTCGTCGGATGATGTCATCGCGTGCCGCGCTATGCGACCCGCACTTTGGCTGCAGTCCTAGGCTGTTGACAACTTCGCCACAGTGACAGCGATGAGGAGAACACCACCACAACAGCACCACAAGTGGGGCTACCATTTCTATATTTTAAAAGTCCTGACAAAAAGCCGGTTCGGTTTTGAAAAAAAGTTCGGACATTACTATAAAATCTTTCTTTTTTCAGTATTAAATTACCTTATTTTTATTTTCTAAAATTAATCCCGGTTGGAATAGTCCGGACAAATGACAAGGCCTAACAAAGTCCGGACGGGGGGGCAAAAAGCCAAGAATCCTGGCCACAAGTCGCTCATGCGTGAGGCATACATTGCACTGCACTAATTCATGGAATATTTACCACTACACTACATAGAGATATTATGTACTAATATGTATTTCAGAAAGGAATTTTCTTTTACATTCGATAAATACTACTTTTAAAATGTTGCTGTGCCCGACAGGGTTCATAATTGTGACTATAATTATAAATACTCACCACTTGTATGTGTACATTATGGATTGCAATAAAGAATAATTGAATTGAATTGAAAATAAGAAAAATATACATCTGAAGTGATCCCTGAATCAATTACAATTCTTTAAATCTACATAACTCTTATGTAAGTATATCGCAAAGTTGTATTTTTTTGTCAAAATGACTTTGAATTTTCTCAGCAACCGCTTAACTAAGGCAAAGATCATAAAGATTAACTTAATTAGGCTAATCACACGATCAGCACGCAGCAGTGAGCTACGATAACACGAAAACGATGATATAAACTTCCTATCATTTTATTACATAATATCTCGGATAACGGGGAGCTCTAAAAAGGTAACAACAACAAAGTAGGTGCATTGACCTCCGCCCCTAGCGCCGACCGTTACCGATTGATAAGGCGGGTTAAATGGTCCGTGCCACCATGAACCCATAACAATACTTCACTATTGATACACGCCATTCAATTCGCTAATGTCCCTTTAATTGGTTGAGTGATTTATCTGAAAATAACCGGATTCACCGCTCCGAATTTAAATAATTTAAAAATAAAACTCTTTAAATAGATGAGACCAATCAAATTATACAAACAATGATCCTATTTTCCGTCTCTATTAGACGAAATAAAATTGTAAACGAGTTTTTTTTTTATTTTGTTTATTATTGTAAATTAAATAGACAAACCAGTTTCATTAGATATCTAATACATAATCTGACAAGCTGTTAAATAATTAACAAAACAAACATGTATCAATGTTAACTTCTTTCGAACACTCACCTACCTACGGTACCTAATAATAAATGCCTAATGACTAGTGGGTACCTAAATATCAAAAGCTAATATATTTTTAGACCGGTCTCGGCAGTCACGTCCTATCCGTTACTAAAGCTCTCAACACAAACACATGAAGCGCAGAGTTCAACAAAATGCCGCCACACAACCGTCTGATAAGTCATCGTCTGCCGTCGAAAACTTGGGACAATATGAACATAAAAATTTAACAGAAAAAATGTGTTCATAGCGTGTTTCCATTGCCACATATAGGAAAACTGGGAAAAATCGTTGATTAACGAAATTATACGATTTTTTTAAATAAGTAGAAAGGTTACTTTGATTTTTCTACTAATCGGCATACTTTCCTTGATGGTCTAGCACTCCAAGGAGTGATATACATTGATGTCTAACAAACATGAACTGATGGAAGATGAAACAGTTGTTACTTCTAAAAATGACGCATTTGTTCCATCTCTACACTTGATACATTCCGTATGTTTCGAATATCAGGTAGAGTTAAGATTCTACCCCAATTTTTTACATTACTTTCTTTACTGGTCTTTCGGTTCTTAAATACCGTTCTAAAAAGCTGGTTGGGTAACGTCAAACCATTGTTGTAACATTTAAGTCAGCATTGTCATTGTGGATGTGATAACAATGCTTAATACGACGCCCTTTTTTCTTGTTTATTTTCTTTTGTTTATATACTTGTACATAATATATACAATGTCGCCCATGGGCATGTGATCGCCCGTAATTTTCTGAATATTCATGAAAAAATGTCGAAAATAAACTTTAAAAGAGGGGGTCTATCTATCATATTTTTCATGTTATTAGTTCTTTTACTTTTTGGGTTGTTAGTTCTTTTTCTTTGTTTCCTTTCGTGATACTGTGTGCACTTGTGGCATGTGCCAATAAACGTTTTTTCTTTCTTTCTTCTTTCTTTTAGTGTTAAATTGTATATTTTATTTAAGATTTGTGCATATTACAATAAATAAACATGCTTAATAGCCACTAAAATAATCCTATTCATTTGGCACCACGCTGTCTACCTTACCACCTTTATTAATTAATTAAGCTCTTAGTTAATGTTTCTTAAAACAAATTAACAAAACAATCACCTGTTTAATTGCCTTTCAACGAATCTAAAACGAAAATTATTCAAACGTCCACTATTCTCCAAAACTCGGGAATAAACAAAAATGTCGTGTTCGAGAGTGTCATGGTAAAAAACCCATGAGCCGAGTACTAGTAGACTTTGAATCGACGGAAGTCGCCGGCACGACGCGATATTTTGAGCAAGGCGCGTCGAGTATGCGACTTGTAAAGGTATAAATAAAATGTAGTCCCATGCCATACCGCTGGCACTTGGTTCAGTAATGAAGATTGAAGGACTGTTGCTTCACTTACGGAGTAAGCAGGGGTCCTTAATTGTTTATCGTGTCCCATCTGTTCTTCTTGTTTATGTTGATGATTCCCGACGATTAACTATAGCTGATCAGGAATAGATCAGGAATGACCTGACCACGTCCTGGCGTCCACAGCATTGTCCATGTCCATGTGAGACTACATCTTCCGTCTCCTGAATAACATTGCGTCTATGGATTGTCTTCATTTGGTTATGCTACATTTCACAAATATTTACCTACCTTCTTGAATTACCGGTAATAGTAGAGAAATCTGTGGTACTTAGGTACTACTAAGATATTTTCGTCTACATACAAAATTTTCTTCATTATGTTAAAATGCAAATTGTTCGTATTTTACCTCGCGAACACTTCTAGCAAATTACAGTCAATTTGTTTAGCTAAGACCAAAAGCTAACGGAAAAACATTTGAGTAGGTAAAGACGTGACCATAACTTAGGAATTTTACCTGTATGTACTTGTACATACCTACTACAATGGAATCAACAAAAAAGTTAAATGTATAAGTTTAATCTCTAAATAATTATAATAAAATCGTAGCGAAGTCAAAACGAGAGCAGTGGTGGCCCAATGGTAACGGCCCCGACTTACGTGATAGGTCGTAGGGGGGAGGGTGGGGGTTAGGTCGTAGGTTGGAACCCAGGCAGGCACATTTGTGTAATTTATTTCATCACCACTACTCTTAAAACGGTGAAAGAAAACATCGTGAGAAAACCGGCATCTCCTAGAACCAAAAATTCGAAGACATGTGACATCCCCAACCTGCTGGGCCCGCGTGGTGTATTACGGCCGCCCGCTTCCTCTCACAGACAGGAGGCCTGTGTCCCAGCAGTGGGAACATTATAGGCTGATGATGAAGTCAAAACCGTACATTGAATATTTTTCAAAAAAAAAGTAATTACTACGAGGCCGAGGAACGAGTCTAATGCCGAAAATATAGTTTTTAGAATTTTTGTCTGTTTGTCTGAATGTATGTTCCAGCATCCCGCAAAAACTACCGGATAAATTTTGTTCACATTTTGCATAGATATTCCCTATAAGTCTGGTCAGTCTGTATCTGTAGGGTATAAATTATTACACCATTAGCTATGAGGGATGAGCAGTATCGCATTAAGTTAGTATTCTTCTATAGTTTACCGCAAATTGTAAAAAGACGAGCCAAAAGTATAGAATATCGCAGAATTTGCAGATAGTTACAGCTTTAACCTTTTAACTGATTATCATCACGCTGCTTTGTGGAGCTAAGCAGTCAATCGTGATATATACAGGGTGGATTTTAAGTGGGCAATAAGGGCAGGTAACTTAACCGTAGTCGCTACAAGAAAACGGTCGTAAGAGACGGTCTTTAACTTTTAGAAACATTTTGACGAACGCTTTTTTGTTGCTAATCGATCATTTTATAAGGATCAAAAGCTATCGAACCAACTGAGGTTTGAGTACTAGAAAAGTCAGAAACCGCAAAACAGTTTTCCCATGGGTACAGTTCGTAGGAATGAGATTTGAGATGAACACAATATTGGTGCGGATTCTCTTGTACTTACACCGAACTAAACTAACTACACTATCTCTCAAATTCCTTACTTTTGGCTATGAGAATCTTAAAGCTATTCTGCAAAAAATATCACTAAATTTAAAAATCATTTTGACACAACTTAATCGAATTTGACAATCGCGACTCCACGTGGTAACTATTTGTTTGCCCTACCCCGTGATTTTTTTTTTTGAGCCGGAGGCGCGCAGTGGGTCAGCCTCGACGTGTTTTATATGGATTTTTTTTTCTTTTTGTATGGAAAAAATGAAAAATTATTACCTAAGTACATGTTCAGTTTTAAAGGTTTATGGGTCTTATAAAGGGGGTCGAAATTTTCATTATTTTTGCGATAGAACACACCGTTTTCGAGATTTAAGCAAAAGAAAAGAAAAAAAGCTACAGTACTGTTTTTGCACCTGAAGTCGAGGTGTTGGTGTGAATTTTAGTTCATGCCAACTGATTTTATTCCACATCTTTTTAATCGCGATTAAAAATAGTCACAATTAGTTAGAAAATCTAAATAGGTGAAAAACGTCAAATTCAGAATAGCAAAATTACCATTTTCACTAAACTATTATCTCAGTGCCATCTTAGTGCTGTAAAGCTAAATGGAGAAATTCATTCATTCAGAATGGGAAATCGTCGACAGGAGTAAACTAAATTTTGGTGATTTTTAGTCTAGTCAAGACGCATTTGTGACAAGAGAATCGGCACCATTGTCAGTATTTAGCAACAGTCGAATTAATTATTCCAATACTTGACTGGGCTGAATAGGAAACGAATATACCAGATGGTTTCAGATTTAACTGACTGCTTAGCTCCATAAAGTATGATAATCAATATCATACTTTATGGGCGTAAGCAGTCAATCATGAAATATATAAGAACGGCTATTTTAGTCAACTTTCAAAATAATAGTCCTCCAAACCGAATTTCGGCAATGGTGACCTATCTCAGCGGAGACCCGGCTTTCAGCACAGTAATAGCGCACAAGACAAGTGTGTGCGTAGACTCAAATGGCAGATGCACTCTCTCTTCCCTCACTCTCATATTCCGATGGGACCGCAATCCGACAAGACCGGAGAGAGATCAGGCGCAGGGCCAACGTTCCGAGCAATATCATACCGTCAACTTCTAAACTCCGGGCTGTTACTGAGAAATTCCTAATAAAAAAACCCAATAACAAAACCCGCCCGAGCCCGTGTTGTCAAAATTTCCAAAATTATGATATTTTAGAACACATCTAACTATAGGCCGACCGCATAACTGAGACGTCGCCTGAGGTAGCAGCGCGGTGATGGATGGGTGACAGTTGTCACAAGTTGATGAATGACTGAGCTCTCGCATCACGTCACCACACCCCTCCCTCACCACGCTGCCACCTCAGGCAACGTCTCAGTTATGCGGTCGGCCTATAGAGATGTATTGATGATTATAAAACATAGTTGTTATAGTTGCGAATCATATGTATTTTGATGAAAATACAACTTGACACTGACCTGCAAATTGCAAAAAACGCAAGTAAATTTTAATTTCACGGGCTACCTTAGCGCATTCACCAAATGATAGTGGCAGATATATATACTTCGAATTGCTGATAATTAGCTTGATGTGTAAATAATAGGAAACTTATTTTAAGCTTGCAAGACCTGACGATGTTATTCCAATTCCAAGTGGGACTTTTATTTAATCGCTTTGGGTTTGCGTAAACTGCGGGTAAGGCTGCTGCTTCCAAATTAGCTTTTAAAATACAATGTTAATAAACTGGTGTCTGGTCCGGTAAAATGACAATCGTAGGCGTACAGTCTTTAAACTGCAGAACATAAAGTTACAGAAACGTCCATTATGTGTCTCCAAGTTTAATGCTTGTACAACCGTTAGGCATGTTGACAAACGGTGAAATATTATCCAACCAGTCAGGTACTCCTACCAGCATTTATCCTTGGACCGAAATAGAAAGGATATCCGTTCGAACTGTGTGAACTTACATTTTAAATACATTATTTCACTAAATTGTTCGAATTGCGTTATTTTAATATGACATCATTTTATTGCTACCAGGTTTTCTGGAACATTTATAGGTAATTAATTAGACAGCAACATCAACACCAACACACAACAACTATGACATCAACTATGAAGAAGAAAATCTCTAAATAGAACTAGGTAGATTTTTAGGTATGTATTCAGTAAAATTTTATTTACCAACTAGGTCTTTGTAACTATCTGTTACATAAAAGTTTAAATTATTAGCGAGTAATAATAGTTCTATGGAGCTCTATTCAAAAACCAAAATAAAGTCAAAAATATGGGAATAGAAATTTCCGGTCCCAATGATGAGTTGAACTCGACTCAAGGACGCACCCAAACCACACCCTACTTCCGTTCCAGGAATTGGGGTAAAGTTTATTGTTACCTAGCGAGCAAAAACAGAAGCAGATGGTTCCAAACTCACTGACAAAGCAGACTTTGGCGAACAGGTAAATAGGATCTTCGTCGTATCGTAGTATCATGGTTAACTTAATAGCCAATTACGTTGTAAACTGTTTAAAGCGAGGTCAAACTCAAAGTTCGCGGAATCCCTTCCCTGTTCACCGGTAGAAAGGCACGAAACACTATGATCAAGTTGTCGCATTAACACTTCACTTTCCCTACAACCCAGAATTTAAAGCATTTACTCATCTGCCGGCAAACTACCAGTAATTACAGGCCTACAGGGGTGGTTATCCAAGCCCTGTAATGATAAAGGAGAAACTCGTTGCACTCCTTGATAGATCGCCAATAAAGGATCACTTTCTCGAAAATTAACCGAAAGTCGGCCGTGTGAAATTATTTTTTTTCGAAAATATGCGATGGAGGCACATCTCTGTCGAGTTGTCGACGAAGGCTAACCACCCACTGCACGCTGCGCATGCTTTCATCAACAGATCAGCTGCTTGTTTATATTGCCATTCGCGCATACCGCGTTCCAGCCGACTACAACTCACCCGTCCACTTCTATGATAGTTCGATGAGGTGCATCTACCTACAATCTACATGATCAGTGCAAGTAAATTGCTCGATCGCCTGTAAAAGTTCTCACGGTGAGTAGAATAGATAGCAGCAACATTGTGTGTCTATTGTTAGTTATATTGTAAAACGTCCCTGATGGTTCCAACATAAACCTTATTTTCTTACCTTTCAGACTGTTAAAAAGTTCCTAACAAGTAATTTGCTTATTAGTTACGAAATTTAGACAGTTTTAAAGAGGTCAATCTCGATCAATAAATCTATAATTGAATACACCTGTAATTTCAAGCACCAAGCGCATTTTGATAATAATCTCTGTTGCAGTAGGATACCGAACGCAGACGAATGCAGGTTCAAAATAAAATAAAATGAACGTAACGTAATAATGACTTGCGAGACGAGGCGGGAAGGATAGGGGGCGCGGTACAAGCGTCGCGTGCCCCTCCTGCCGCCCGCACACCCGCTGTCCCCGCAGTCAAGCGAGAGGCGACAGCTAGCCAGCTGCGCGTCTTGTGTTTTTCGGATTTTGCGGTGCGATCGACGTTCCTTTCTTATTTTGTTGTTACATTTATAAAAGTTATCAAGTTTTTAATTAGACAAGATACGCGTGTGAACTTTTTGTATGCAACACTGAAACCTAACCGTCTGTGAACTTTTGCAGTGCGTTGTGACTTTTAAAAGTGTTCGATACATGGATACCTGTGTCTGTGTCTTTTGTCTGTAAAATAGTGGATTATATGAGAGGTGGTGGTATTTAGTTGTCGAGTACGTTATTGTCAGATTTTGTGCCCGTGGACCCAACAGTGTGACCAGTGATTGTTGTCGTGGCCGGTTTCCAGTGAGGAAACTTTCCAAACGTGCATAAAACAGTGGGTAATGCTTTCCTAGCGAATGCGGGCCCTGCCTGCACGCATTCCGTAGGGAAGCAAGTGCCGGCAATAAGCATTTTACGGTGAGTAAAGCGCGTTCAAGTTCATCGTACTTTGACCTAAAATTATGACAACGGATGACAACGCCTGGTTGACCAGCCCAGTGTCAAATGTCAAGACGAGGTATCGTGCGGTGTGTCAGCATGTGAAACGTACTTATAGATTTATTACGATTGCACCAATGATAGTACGTGGAATGAATAAATAAACTCGAGTGTGCTCAGTAAATTATCTCGAATGCAAGACGAAACTAGCTCAGTGAGCTTAATTAGGTGCATAGAGTCATCAGCTGGCACGAAAAATACTTGTGGTTGTTCCCTTTATTGAATAACAGTGTGGTGGCTAAAGGCAACTCCCCTACTTGTCATTGTTCCAACTATTATTATGCACATCACCCCATTTGTGGAACAGCAAACCTGTGGAACTGTTCAATATTTAGTTAGTGGTTTAGATTTTTTAGTTGGTTTTTTCACTGTAGCAACACAACACTCAATAATATCTTTTATAAGAGGAGTATTTGGACATGCGCATTTTTATGAATTCCTGTACATAAAGAAAAAAATAATGCTTTGAAAAAGTAGATAAAAATCACTCAGCTGAATTCCAGTCATAGCAAGGCTGAACAAGGAAAACTTTATCAACAATGTTAAGTAAATAAAAGGGATAGGCTTCTGACTAAAAACAAACAATTGATAAAACTATGCAAGTTCTTATCTTCTTTGCATATAAAGCAGGGTCATAGGATTTCTAATAAACTAACTAACTATTGTATCTATGCAAGCATAACACCCATACATGTCTTAGATGAAGTATGTATGTATTTTTGCCCCCAGTTAAAGTTGGTATGTTATTTTTCACTAAAGGTTAGAAAAAAAAAGTTAAAAATAAACATACTTCGTCTAAGACATGTGTCACTCAAAATGCTCAAAATGGTGTCAACTATCACCCCCTTAAGGCTTTGCACCCAGCTTCTAAACAGGTATAATAATGCCACCAGGAACAATCACAATACCCCCATACTGACAATATGTATGACTTCTTTGTTGAATCAGGTCAGCCTGTCCACTGCTGGACAAAATCCTCTCCCTAAAATTGAACTTCAATATTAGATTATTAGAAATGTTACTATTTTATTAGATCTTGGTTTAGTTTATTTGTTAACCCTTAGTTATCTCAATCTGAAAAGTGTTCGTCAAAATGAAGTAATATGAAGTGATTGGAACCCAAACAAAAGCATTTTGAATTGCAATGGGAAAATTATGAAGATTCCGACACCTGAGTGGTATTATTTATTATGGAAACATAGCTCTGATATAACTGAAACAAGATTTACAAAATGATGAAAGCTAAGTAAATTATAAAGATAATGGTGATGCCTTGATAATTCATCACTTCAGCCAAAGACATCCAATGCTGGACATAGGCCTTGGGACCAAGCTTATTTTGATAATTGAACTGCATTATTTTCCTTCCTGTAGATCCCAAACACACAATTTTCAGTGAAATGCCCAAATAAATAAGCAGCACTAATGTGGTACTTCCTGTAACTACTGTTGTTATTCTTGGAAATTGCTCTATTCCACAAATGTTACAAATGAATTAAGTTCATTAATTTAATTACTCTTTCCTCAATACCAGCCTGTACTTTCATTGTAAAACCCTATTTTATACATTATCATTCCACAAACAGAACTTTTGTTGATAATATAACAATTTGTATTCATTGTGTAATTCATTCATGTAAATGATATTATTTAACTATGTAAATCAATTTTATTTACCTATCAATCTGGTTGACCACCCAGTTTTTCAGTTTTGTAACACTCATCTATTCATAATCATTAAATTCAAAACACTTGAATGTTTCAGAAAAGGTCATTTGATAAACCACTATGGAACCAGATGCTATTTCTGTCACTCTTTTATTATCAGTCCACATGTTTTCAGAACACACCCTCCATAATGTTGTTAGTATTTCCCACCTATTTATTTTTATCTCCTTGTTGACTAAAGGAAACATAAAAGAAACTGTTCTTGTTATTTGAAGTTGTTACCTACTCTTTTAATTTTATTGTATGAAAGGAGTTGAACAAATGTTTAGTCATGAATACTTTCATGACTAAACATTTGTTCAACTCCTCATTCAAGATCCCAAGATAAAAAGTCATTATGAAAGTTTTATACATGTAATACATAATCTTTGAAGTGTTTGAAACTGGTATCAGTATCATAATACAATGTAATGTGTATTACTGTTATCTCTATCATGTTTCTCTTTGACCCATATCTGCAATTTTAATTTTCATCAGTGTGTAGTTGGTTTGTATGAAAACAAACATATGGCTAGCTTGGATTTTAGATTCTAACTATTTTACTTGTGACCAACAAAAATAAGGAACTCCTAGCTCCTGCTCCTCCTGCTTTTATTCTTTATCTCAGTACTTATTTACCTACTAGTGTTCTATACACAACTTCAAAACCTATTTATTTTTCTTTTTGTTTTCCTCTACTCCATTTTTTTTTTCTGAACTTACTTTATCTCTGTTCCAAGGGAACTGGTATGTAAATAGTAAACTTGTCATTGAACTTGCTACTCTCATGTACTGAGAAAGAAGCATTGTTAAAATTTCTAAGCATCTTAGAATCCTCATGTTTCTGACTACCAAAGACAATGAATGAGAATTGAGACTTAAATCCACATCCATTATGAGATTCTGTTGGAAATATCACTAGTAGATAGGTAGGTACGCTGATGAGAAATTTTATTTTAAACTAGCTGTGGCCCGCGACTTCGTTCGCGTGGAAGTCATGAGATACACAATATACTAAAATAATAGCCACATTTTAATAAAACTCCCTCGTCCCCCGACCCGTCGCGTTGCATCGCCCGTCTGTGCTATTACTATTTCGTTTTCGCTTAGTGTTCTTTCTGACTTTTTTCCTTTTACTCTTCTCCTAAGGGCTGTAGCGTGATGTTATATAGTATATAACTGTCCTCGAGAAATGGGCTACCAAATGCAAAAAGAATTTTTCAAATCTGACTTTTTGTTCACAATTTCATGGGTTTTAATTTTTTGGCGCGGAACCCTAATTATTTTTCTAAAATAGAAATAGCCTAAGTTACTCCCCGTATTATTATCTGCCAGTAAAGTCCCGTCAAAATAGGTCCAGCCGTTTCGGAGATTAGCCGGAACAAACAGACAGACAGACAAAAAAATTTTAAATTGCTTTTTTGTTATAAGTACCGTTAACTCTCTTGCATTTAGTAAAAAGTTGTTATTTTGACATTACAAACAAACACTTCAATTTTATTTATTTGTATAGATTAGGTTCCCCCCGAGTCCAGCAACCAAAAATGCAAATTTCACACCATAACAAAACACATTTCAGAAAGCCATACTAGCCATAGTCATAGTCACAGCACTAATCAGGTCCATTCAACAATATTAAGATTTTTATAATCAATCAACACTGATGACTCTTGATTAATGTTATTTTATCCCATCAATCAATTAAGTGTGGGTTAATTATGTCAAAAATTAAAATACCTACCTAAAATTTACTAGCAAACGTTGACATCTGTCTAATGGATCCCCGAAACGATCAATTGCAATTGTCAATTTTTACGTGATTGATACACATTGATGCGCAAATTGACCATCTACCAAGTGCAATTGAAGTGATTGTCAATACTACTACAATAGAAATTGTTGGCAATTGATTAATCGTAATTGATTGTTTTGGGGACCCCTTAGAATTGAAAAGTTTAAACGTTAGGTAATGCAGTGATAATAGCAACACATTGACATAACACAAACATTTTAAAAGTAACTTACTTATTATTAACTTAACGCACTACTTTCTGAAATATTTAATTTAAGTAATTTAATGTTGAATTTAACAACATGCATTTTTTGCCTAACAAACTCCATAAAAACTTTTAAGAACAATTTTTCCAGTTTGCTTTAATATTACAGTACTTAAGTAGTCAAGGGCGGATCCAGGATTTATTTCTGGGAAGGGCACAAGTGCCAGACAAGTAGGAGTGTCCCTCATAATATTGCACTATGTTTTTGGGATTTATTTATCAATGACATACAATAACTATAAAAAAAATACTTGTAATAAAAGTTTAATGAAAAAAATTACATGTTTGATAATGATAATTTTCTATTTAAATGTTTCCTTTTGGGGGCACACATAATAAGGATTCTGAATGCTCTTGCTCTTGCATTTTCATACTTTTTATAATCACAATAGTGGATTTTACATAAGATTTGGTTAAACCCATTCATCTGTTTTCTAATTTACAACTGATTGCATTTGGCCTAGCCAGTTCTAAAGCTGGATGCTTGATTTCTAAGTTTCATGAATGTATTCCATTTGTTTTGTTATGTTTTCAATTTACTTCTTTCCTGCTTCTTTGCTGCTGTGGCAGAACACCACTAGCTAATTTTTTTCAAGGTCATTCTTCAATTTTTCTTGCTACTTCCCTTGTTATGTTGGACCCATTACTGTGAGTAATTGTCTGAGATATTCTACTGAGCTAATTCTTTTAAAAATGACATGGCGGGATGTAGGTAATGCCAAGACATTTCAAGATTTCATCCTTAGACTATAAGCCAATGTTCCTGGTCTCGGTTTATTTGCTGTATACCAAAAAGTAAGAACTACTTAGGCAATAGGTCAATCGATCAACTCAGCCTATCGCAGTCCACTGCTGGATACAGGCCTCTCCCAGGTTGCGCCACAACACTCTATTTTCCGCCTTCCGCATCCAGTCCATCTCAGTCACCTTCTTCAGGTCGTCGGTGCATCTAGCTGGGGGGCGTCCCACACTACGCTTGCCGATACGCGGTCTCCACTCCAGGACTCATCTGCTCTACCGGCCATCGATCCTTCGACAAACATGGCCAACCCACTGCCACTTCAGGCAATAGGTAGTCCTTCTATAAATAAAGTTGATTATTAATCTGTCCTTGTTTGAACACAATTAAGGGCCGATTTTTCAACCGTCAGATAACTTTTATCTGGGGAATAAGTTTGAAGTTTTAACAGCTTTTGTATAGAAAATATGTAAAACCGCCATATTATTCCTCAGATAAAAGTTAACGGACGATTGAAAAATCGGCCCTTAGGCTAATCTCACACTTATCAGCATTAATTATTGTGAGTTGAATTGTTTTGAATTTTGATGACATTAATATTCGCATCACGTGCAAAAGATGAGGTAGGTAGGTAAAAAAAATAAAGTGTTTACAATTACCCTAGTTGACCCTACTTAGGAAGATGTTGTCGAGTCATCAACTAAATAAACCCATTTAATTGGCAAAATTTCTTCAGAATGATGAAATCACTCAAGATTAGGGATAGTAATTAATTCAGCTATGAATAATTGTTGAAGGGTATAAGGTAACACATGGATAATCAAACAATATAGTGATTCCAATTTGTAAAGAGACGAAAATGCACTGTTATAGTAACATTCACCATTCACCTATGAAATTCTGGTATACAGTCATCAGCTTTTGCCTATCATGTCGATGGTACAGAAATCATGCTGCTTAATTAGCCCAGTAAGCTTACACCACTATTGCGTCACCGGTGGCTAGTTTGATGTACTCTGTTGACTTTATGGTGCTGCAGATATACTGGTAGTGAGTACAAGCGACTGGAGAAGATGACCCATTGTGTGATCATAACAACACGGCAACACCACACTCATACTGGACTCAGCAACAAAGAATAAAACGATATTAATTGAAATAAATAGTCTAGCTATATCTACTCGTGTAATCGGGTCCAATTTCGCTTAATTGACGAAATGGATGGAAACGTCGCTATATCACCTTGCCTATTGTATTTTGGTCTTAGATGATTTTCTATTACTATGGTGTCCAGAAAATACAATTTATTGACTTATAATGGTATTCAACTCAATACTGGTAGCATTCATTCTTCTAGCCAACGATACTTCTTCGTAATCTGTGCTTCTTCAGTCTCCTCGAGTTTTCGTGTAAATTGAGCCTTAGGGCATATCACAGGGCAATGGATGATAACCATTACGTCATAGACTGGCAACCTGGTTATGATCTTTAACCCCACAAGTATCTACTGTGTTTCTTTGTACTTTTGCCGATGTAGTCAGACATGAGACATGGCACCGCTTAGTTCCATAGCTCAAACTCGTATGAACAACTCTGAAATCTGGGACATTATTTATAAGAAACTCGTGTTTGCCACTTTTGAATCATCCAAAATGTTAAATCAAATAAAGAAAGCTAAAATATTTCATACTTCGTCATAAAAGCCTCAAACAATCCCACGAAAGCTTTACTTAAGATGAAAAACAAACTCGTAAGAAATGCCACCTTCCAGCTGAATTATGACTCTTCGAATTCGTAAATATTTTAAAAGTACCCAGTAAAGTGCAAAATTCATAAGTTTATAAAACAAACTTTCATAAATCACTCGCGAATTCGATCTGCAACTCCGGAGTCGGAATTTTCACGAGCTATTCGAAAATTGAAGCTCCGTTTTTTTAAATAAAATAAAGAGAACCAGGATTCGAAAAGCTCTTGCGAAATGCTCAACGATCCAAGTATAGTGTACACACTACCTCTATTAATTTTATTCCTCCAGTTAAACAGTCGCAATGTTTAATTCCTTTGTTCTACATGGGAGTAGCTCTGATGACTAACGCTTACCAAGTCAACATTAGCCGATTTGTTAGTACTTTGTGCATCGCTTTTGCAATTGTTTTTATGGTGTAATTATGGTAATATTAGTATTGTTCCCAACTGCCTCATTGCTCTGGTGGTCGCAAGCGCTACTGCTGAGCACCAGATCCTGGGTTCGATCCCCGGGTCGGGCAGTGTTATTGGTTTTTCCATCTGCAATTGCTCAGTAGCAGCTCGGAATCTGGATTTGTGCCCGGTTGATGGCAATAGGCTTGCCCTCTGTTACATGGGACTTAAACATAACTGGCGAAATGTGGGTGTACTATAGGGACACCTCTGCCTAACTCTTAGTGGAATACAGGCATGATATGTTATGTTCGCAACTAAAATAGACACCACCTCTCGTCGATTCGTCCAATTTTTATAGAATTATAGTTTATTCAGGTACACAGTTTCATCCACTTGTACGCTGATGACGCCATGTTGCAATTACACATCCGCCTGCCAAGCTTGATGATGATGACATCATCGCCCAGCATTCATTGACTGTAGTAGTGTATAACTGCACCAGCCATGTTCTTGTTCATACGTCGATAATTTGTGATGAAAATTTCCCTTCTGGCTACCAATTTCCTTGTTAAAGCTACCTACAATAACCTCAGCCTCTAACTAATACTTTATCTTGCTAAATAACTGAAGCTTAGAATAGGTCACGAAAATCAATTTCGCTCTACCAGAAAGTATTGACTTCATGACTTGGTAATAGATGCCATTCAACAGAGGATCATCTAAATAACTTGTAACTTGAGTATTAACATCATTATCGTTCATGAATGTAAGCAACCAAGATGAACGTGACATCTCCTGTAGGCTTCCATTATCTGCGTCACGATTAGGCCTACATTAATGCATTATCACATGATTGTTCTTATCGCTTAATTGATTGTATCGAATAACCTATGAAAATGCCTACTTCCACCCATTTTCTTTCTGTCAATCTAAAACCTGGCGCAGCGCAGTTATTGCAATCGCAACGCGTGTGAAACAGACGGCCTTGTTACGTAATAACGTAATGCTTAGTAATGATAGGCAATACTAATTATGTACTGCTTCATTGGTCCATGAAAACTATGACAGTAACAGGGAATCCACCATCCCGATAGTACGTAATATAACGTCACCCTGTGTCAGCTTTAGATCTTGGTATACCGAGAGCGAGTTGTTGGTCAAAATGTAGTATGCAAACGCTCTACGTAAAATCAGTCTATGTAAGAAAATGATGACTCGGTTAAATCCAGCCAGTTCATGTAAGTGGAAGTACAGCCCAACATTTATATAAAGGAATGAAATAAGTATATTAATCCTTCATTGATCTAAGGTTGCAAAAAAATCATGACTACGCGCTGCCGAGCGTGAAGTCAAGATTTCTTTACCGGGGGTCAGGGCAAATTGAGTTTTTCTACTAGGAAATTCCCATGGACATTACGGAGAGTTAATGACAAAGGGGGCGAACCATTATACCAACATCCTTCAGGAAATACATGTGAAGTTGTGCTTACATTAATGTTGTGATTGCAGAGAGGCGAGCGGAGCGGGTGGCGGGGCGGGCAGCGTTGGGCTGCTGGCCATGAACGCCACCCAGGTGCAGTGCGAGCCCCACGACTCGGTCGTACTCATTAAATGTAAGTTACACCCACTCATAGTAACCGTTACGTTTGGAGTAAGTACTCGGACATTAGCTGTGATCGAATCAACGATTGTTAAAGTGTAAACAGACGGACTGCATTACAATATTGACAATCAGTGAGTCCGCAAACGTGTGGTCAAGTCAAATGCATAGCAAATTCGCAACTACAACAAAACCTTTAGCCAATGTTTATATGTTATTGTTGTGATGGGTAAATGTATTTACGCAGACTGCGATTCGCAGTTGGCTTTGATGGAAGTGGAAGCAACCCCAGCGCCTGCAAACGCAACACGCTACACCGCGCACGCAAAGCGCTGGTCAAAGAATCCATGATCATAAAATGTGTGGTGGCAAAGATCATGTTTTTACTTCGCAACATCACGACCAGCACATTGAATCATTGTATTAAGTTTGTACATACTTATGTGTTACCATTTATTAATTTTCGTAGGGGAACAAACACTACGACATGGCTGCATTCAATTCTGTCCAGTAAGTATCAAAGTATGACTAGAAAATGTTGCAGCCCAGCCTAAGTGAATTTTATAAGCACCACAATTGCAGTTTACTTCATCATAGGGTCGCTGAATCCATATAGAATCCTGCTCTTCAACGTCTAGACGCGTTAGCAATTATACCTCATTACGCTAGATGCCACAACACGCTTTAATGGAAATATGTTTAGCTCAATAATGTTAATTTAAATTCGTTCACCGTCGTCAGTCAACCTTATACATTGATTAATCAGTCTAGCGCACGGTTCGCCAATCGCCATAGATTCATTGGCCTCATTGCAATATGCTTTTGTATATTTTTGGACTGGTCTCTACTGCGTACTGCGTCAGTTCGATGTGTTGCTTACTGGCACGACTATTTGATTGCATACGTCTTTATTATTTGATGTGCATTCGTATTAATTCATGTGTTATGTAGCAACGGCCCAGCAATTTGTTAATACCCGATCGATTTTGTAATATTTATATGCGATTATTATGTGTTGTTACATGGCTTGAATATCTTCTCAGCGTGTGGTATGTATTATTAAGATATTGTGTAGTTGTAAATGCAAGACGCTCGTCAATCTGTCTGAAATTAACCTTGAACTCGATTGCATGACGTAATTCATATGTACAATTGAAATAAGCTGTGACACGTCCATCAAGATACACTACAAACACTCAATGTAGGTAAACATGAACTTCAAGCGGTTGTACAGCATCCACACATTCATCTTGTTTTAATTAAAAATCATAATAAATTAAACTTTCTCTATCGAAACCTTCATCAGGTGAGGGAAGTTATCGAAGATAAATTTCTTGAAACATTTTAGTCCAATAAATTATTATGGTCTCGGTAAACCCGATTAAGTAGATGTATCGTTTAGTGTAATGAATGAAACATGTGATAATGTTTTCTCGTTTGCGGTTACTCTATTCCTAGGTCTTGCGGTTATCGCGGTCGCGAGCAATTTACCATTCATCAAAGCATACCATAAACACAAGTTCGACACAAGCTCGCTGCAAAAATGACCATTTTCGGACAACCATTTGTATATAAGTGACAGGATGACGCCCGTTAACGGCTATTGTTGCAATAAATATTCAGATTCCATGAAAAAGGAATGGTTGCGACCACGTCAGCGATCTCTTTACATTGTCGCAACGATTAATATTCCCTTCTGAACTCGCTATTTCTACAAATAGTAGCAATTGTGTTTATTTCCGTCACTGAAAGTTCCCCCGTTGTGCCGCCGATGCGCTCAATTGATGCGGGAGGCGCACATATTTACAATTAGCTTTGTTTGCGTGCCTGATAATAATAATTGCTGGACATAAGCCAATGTTAGTATTAATTTTTCAACATGGCTGCTGAGTGGTAGGCTCGGCAATTGCCGCAAGCACCAATTATGTTAATCCGGGTTAGTTTTAAAGGGACTGTGCAGTACGGTGCACGTTACGAACGATGCATTTATTAATTTGTAGAAGTTATGTGAGAAAGTTGAGTTGTTTTTGTGTGTGTGCCGGTGTTGTGCGACAATGCAGTTTACGTTGGTAATCGTCGTAAACAAAATCAAGCTATGTCCGGTGATAGAGGAGCCGCTGAAACCAATAGGTAAACTAAACATGAGGCACGTTATGTAATGTTTTGTCTGGCCGATTTCATGCATATTGATTTTCCTTCAAGGATACAGCAAATGCTGAAAATGAATTTCATTTTAATTTTATGTTATTTCTTGCTTAACTTGTCTCTTATTAATTAATAATAGAACTTATGTCACTGTAGTATAGCTACCTAGAACCTAAATGACGCTCAATGTTTATGATCAACAATAAACAACTTGTTGATCGAAGGCCAAAATGACGTAGTGGTTGCAAGATGCAGGAGTGGCTGTCGAAATATTTGTTCATTTCTATGGCAGGATCGGCAAAGTGGATGCAGGAGGCGGAGAACCTAGTGTGGTAGTGCAGCTTGGGAGAGGCCTATGTCCAGCGGTGTATTGCGAACACTGAGCTGATTGATTGATTGATTGAGGGCACCTACCTATTGGGCGTTGTGTGCAAAAAATCATCGGAATCGTATTCGCTTCAAACAATTTAAATTGACATGGATTTTAGTAAAAAAGTCTCTGTAAACCCACATTAATTTGCACTTATAACGGCTAAAAATAACAAACATCAACGACATGCGCTATTACCCAGCTTTTAGATAAATCTGCGAAATGTTTTGCCAAGCATATTTAACCTAGAATCATATTATGAATCATAACCAGCTCAAAATATTTCATATATGAATATACGATAGAACCGTTAGCTTTGTAGGTGTCACCAGCTGCCCATACGCCGCCCATGTGTGGCAACACCGAACGATATTGTAAGTGACATTCTTAACCATCTGAATAAACGTAATTGAACAATTTCTATCAACCCATCGCCCTTATCTATTTGTCGCGGTAGCTGGACAAATTAGAGACACAAATTGGTCGCAGCTAAACTTTGTAATGTGTTTAAATTCAGTGCATATTAGGACATATTTATTTCACGTAGTAAGTAGGTACCTAAGTTATTTATTACGCATATATTTCCGCAAAAACATGGAAATGATGTACTTATACCTAACAAGGAAAGGCTCCCGCAGACAGGCGCGTCGCGATTCTAGTAGAACAATTTCCAAGAAGTTTCACAGAAATTGTTTTGCTAGAGTCGCGTCGCGTCTGTTTGCGGAAGCCTTAAACCACATTTAATTGAAATTACCTTAATAAAATTGCTCATTCAAATTGATATTGTTCCGTGTAATTTCCTGACTAAGATCCCTATGACTCCTTAATTGACGTCAAACGAACAATGCGCAAAATAATGAATAGCAAAGATGTGCAGTAGAATGAACCCACATACACACTATTCCCGCAGCGCACACCATGCGTCAGAAATTATGTCAAGCACATAATAGTCGGCTTGAACGGTCGGCTGCAACGCCCTATTTGCTACATTCTTATCTGAAACTTGTAATATGGCCGTATGAATCATAATATCTAGGCGGCCTAACAATGAGGCTGACTGACGGGCGCGGCGCGGCTCCTCAGATCTCGCCATTCTCGACCCACTGCGATACTCAGATTATACTGACCGAAACATAAATCGAATCTTGTTATGGACCTGCTATTTCGCTATTTACATTTACTTGCATCAGATTATCCCATCTAATGAGGTTATCGGCTTCCACCCAGTCACTATTGTTCCGATTTCTGTTTCGCTGAGCTTTATTAGTAACTTGCCTAAAATGTCTGGTCTTCATTTATCTTCGATCTACTGTTCAAGTGTCTGTGTTCCGCCTGAATGATGCAGATTCTCGTCCACCTGCATGCACAGCATTCGCATTTCAAAGAAATGAAAGAGTCAACAACTGTAATCTCGACCTGGATATAAAATTCGGTCACTTTAACAAGCTATCAAATACCAACAAGATAACTAGCATTTTTGAGACTGAACACCGATCCCACCAATATCGTCGATGATGATGATGAACTTGAAATTTTTTTAAGGGAACTGACTTAAAAAGGCTATCTAACAGGGTTTTTTTTTTTTTTTTGTGGATGGGAAATCATCAAATGACTTCTCCCGCTCTGGGCGGAGCGGGAGGGCGTGTCAGACTTTTACTGACTAAAACCCACCCGTGTTCCTTCTGTTGCCTGTGCCGGGGCCACGGTAACTCTTTCGAACATCCCGCAAATCTAACAGGGTAGCTTTATGTTCAATAGTTGTTGAACTTGGACATCCTACAACTGACTAATAACGGCTGCGCCCACACATGTAGGCACTTTATTTTTTCGTTTTCCGGTATTGTTTTGTTAAATGTCCATCAGAAACAGAATGCAGTGCCTTTTACCAAACATTCAACATCCATTAAAGAGGGTGAGCAATGATTGATTAACAAACCCTAATCATCCTTTCTTTCCCATAAAATGTGAGATGTTTCATGTTCCAAGTGTGACCTAAAACTGTCGGTTCTTTTAACTCGTGCTTTGGTCTATAAAATGCTATCTCTGCTTGTCAGTCTCATTTATCTTTCAACCCGCTATTACAATATCTAACAAGAGGGAGGTCAACAATATTCAGGATGTAGACGTCTTAATTTCGTCCATGATGATAAGAAAATAATGGGAGCAGGGCTGCCACTACAATGATAGTAAACAGTTTTTAAAGAGATTCCTTCATTTTTTTCTTCGCATCCTAATCCCAATTTACTTATTTGGTGTGTGTCGGCGCAGTCGTTTTTTTTTACATATACCTACATATAATTACTAAAACACATCTCAATTAGACTTCACCTCAGTATTAACTTATTTTCCAGCTCTACCTATAGATAGATAGAATACTCTTTATTATATACACCATAAAAATTACAGATATAAATGTAGAAATTGTACACATAGGGTGACACAATGGGCGGTCTTGTCGCTAAAAGCGATCTTTTACAGACAACCTTTGGATGGATTAAAGGGAGAAGGAGAGACAATACTGTAGGTAGTCAGTGGTATCATCTCGTGCCTATTATCAGCTATTTCATGCAGTTCTTTTTTTTGTAACTTATCTACCGTAGGTTGTTACAAACAGACTAGTATTAGGTATTTACAAAACGTATACTCCTAAGGGTGGATTTCACCAATGAAACTGAACGTGTTCAACACTTCTAAACCGCGTTCAAGAGCTGTCAGTGTCAAAATTGTTATGGAATAATTATTTACTCTGACAGCTCCTGAACGCGATTCAGAAGTTCTGAAGGCGTTCAGTTTCATTGGTGAAATCCGCACTTGAAGTGCAAATATTCGATTTCTTAACAGCAGCTTTAACTCGTGTTTCAATTTCAACAACCAATTCAACATCAACATTAATTTTTTTTTATAAATAATTGCTGGGAAATAAAAGTCTAAATGGCAGCAATACTTTTAATTAAGTGACACTATTATCATATCAAATTTTGCTAAATAGGGGTCTCCTAACTACGGTCCGCGAGCACCAACAATCCGGCCCGCGCCGTCGATATCTTACTCGCCGACTAGTCCCAAAACGAAATTTGCGCGTAATTCATAACTACAGTACGTTGATATGATGAGCTAGCTAGGTCCTGGCCCTTGGGGGCTTTAGTTCGCCTGGCCCTTGGGCTAAAAAGTTTGGCGACCCATGTTAGAACATTACAAAAGCATCAACAAACTCTGCAAATATATAATTTATAAATACCCATTAAAGGCCGTTAAATGGTCGTTAACCCTGATCAGTGGTCCTGCGGACCGCGGTCTCTGTTAACAAATAACTTACTATCATTTGTTAGTTGAACACCACCAGCTCATTGAGAAGTCTCGGTTAGTGTGTGATCAAACATCGCGATGTCGACACGTGGCCGACGTTAATTGTGTTTATTGTGATAAAAATTAGCCAATTTAATTCTCATTCGTATAGTAACATATGTATATAATTAACTTGTATGGAATCATTGTGCAGTGTTAACTACCGTGTTCAAATTCAAGAACCTTGATCTCGCAATAGAGGGCGCAATTACGTAACGTGGTGTGATGGATATGTACCGGTATGGTGACACGAAGAATACAAGAAAGTGTGATAAAATAACTAAAATTAAACACAAGTTGATAAGGAAACACAGGCTAAGTAGGTAGTTATATGCTAGTTTTTAATTTTTTTGTGTTCAATGCATCTTTGTCACGTTTATGCAGAAGTTTTAACGCCTTTTTAGTCTTGTGTCAGGAACTACTTGGGCGTATTTACAAAACGTGGTCGCCTCAACCGCCTACACTCGCCTTCAAGGCCTCTAATCCGATTAATCAGCGTTTCGACTTATGGAGCCGAATGAGCCGATATAACTACGAAAGGATGTTTGCAACGAACATTTCCAGTGTATTTCTCCATTTGCCATGTTGCTGTTCACGCTAAATTAAACTTGGATAATTGATGTTACGTCTAAAATTGATACTGCAAAAAAGAATCTCACATTCGCTTTGCTTTTAGTATGTTTCTCTGTATATTTATTTCCAGTCCTGTACAAGTGTACAACACACACATAATAATTATCTATGGAAATTAGCCCCGTATGGTAACTACCGATTTTTTTGCTCTTATCATTCAATTAGGAGACTTCACTAATTCAAGGTTAACTCAATATTTTATCCGTACATGTTACAACAGTATACGTTAGTTACTGTGTCTCCATCTGAAATGGTTTAGATAAGGAATAGTAAACTTTATCAGCAGTAGTTTATGATGTGTGACCAACGAACAGCTACTTAATGTATTAAATAATGAGTTCAAAATTTCTAAGAATCCTAATCATGTTTTGACTGGCTTTTGACCGACATTGTTTGAGTTATTGATTTATAACACTGTTGATAATATTGTTGAAATCCAAGACTCGACAACAGAAGGCATACTATTTATTTTTAGCTTAGCACTCCCGGTATTCTTCTAGCATTCTGAAAACAAATTGTTATTCAGATTTCAGTAGACTTGGTTTGAAATAATGTAATTCTTAAGTACCTATACAATTATACACTCCCATGAGGCTTGACACTTCCTAAATAGTCTACAAAGTATGCAAACCCACACCTTCAATATTTCTTTAGTGTAGTTATGTAGAAAAACGCTATAGTCGCTTACATGTTACGGATACACCAAAAACCCGTGTTCATCTTGTTTTTTGTTCTCTCCCAGATGAGCACCGGTCAGCTGGCGGCAGTTGGGAGGAGCCTGTGAGTGCCGTGCGGAACACACCGCTCCGGCGCTCACAGAGGCTCAACTCGACCCTGGACTCCAGGTAACGAACCATTGTTTTTTTTATGTAAGCTATCCGGTTTCTTTTGAATCGGTGATTCGGTCTCCGGACGTATACTGTTCTTATTACGACGTCTGTTGTGTGTGTGAACCTTTATGTTCTAATTCGCAGACGATAAGCGCGTGCGCATGAGTACTTACGATAGTAAACTAATTTGAACTTTCCTTAATAGTTGCTAATTAAATCTTATTTGATTACTTAATACGACTTTGATTTGTTTAATTTAATATTACCTTGTAAGTTAATGTAACTTTGTGATCATCTCTGGTTTGTCATCTTTACTCAGAATAACTGTAAAGCAACCGTCATTTGAGATAAAATAAATCTTGTTGTTGTTTCTAAAGAATAAAATACTACTACTACTTAGTTATTATTGTTTTAACTAGTGTAGTTAAAATTGTTATTTGCTATAACTATAAGAGTTAAAGCTACAGCTGCAATAAAATTATAATATTCTGAAGCATTAAATCGATCAGTATTGCAAGTAATATAAAGTTTATTATCACGTATGTAACATATGTACAGTCAAACGCAGAAAGCCGTTTAGTGGTGTCAGGACTAAGTGTGATTGATTGTACTCCCAGAATTAGAACCAATTCTCGCCTTTTAGGAGGGGTGGCTGTATCTAAAATGGAACAGATTTTAGTGTCAATAAAATTACTGTAGCCAAGTTGAAGCATACGTTTTAATAGCAAAGAACTAAATGATGACGTTACAAGTATTTTTTACGTCTTTTTAGTTTAGTTACTTAGAGGTTAATGTGAAAACAAACTAACAATTAATATTAACATGGATCAGCGTAAAAGTCCTTAGTCACCACTCGACTAATTACTTCATCCAGTACCAGGGTCTCATAAAACGCAGTAGATTATTATTTGTCATGAGAGTCATCATAACGTTGCGCATGCGCAGTGTTGATAGTTGGCGCATGCGACTTCCCGTCGTTGCGCGGTGTGGTCCAGTCTCGCTCGACAATTAGCGAGCGGCGCGCGTCCAATTAACACGAATTTCCTGTGTTCAAACTCCAGGGGCCAACAGAGGGCACTGCCTCCCGACAAAATGATCATTCACGCTTTAACGGATACCGTCTATTGTCATTCGGTTCAAGATCCAATCGCTCTATAAAATGTTCTATTCACAATAACTTTGCAACGTTGAACTTAATGTTTATAATCCAGTCTGTGACTAATCCCCAATATTGTACCAGATGTTGCTCGAGTTAGGATCGCACTTATAAGCACTTGGATTTTTTCATGCCGCTCTGGGAATAAACTAAAACACCCCATGAAAGATGTCTTCACTGTGGGAATTAGGTTACTGTGGCACTCCTAGGCCTAACCGATGGACTAACAACTAATAAAGGCTATAAAATACTTTACGACTGCTACCGCACAATAACAATATTGACAACTTCATAGTTATGCTGGAGAGATAGTGAATAGGTGTAGTGATGTGATTTAAAGTTAAGTTACCAATATGATTGCTTTTTGGTTCCATCCCATGTTATTTGGGGTACAGTACTCTTTACTGGTGGCTAAATAATAACAACCGCACGGGTCGATCGAAATTTAAGCTACGCTTGCTGAAGTCGGGCCGTGGATGGGTGACGCTTGCTGAAGTCGGGCCGTGGATGGGTGACCACCCATTCATTACGTATCGAGAATTTGAGACCCCTCCGTGCCTCAGAAAGCACGTTAAGCCCAACGACTTAACGTGCTTTCCGAGGCACGGAGGGGTCTCTCAAAAGATCTACAAATGACAGCCGGGACCAACGTCCCGGCTGTCATTATTTTGTAGATCTTTAGCAGTCGACAGGTTAGGAGCCCAAAAATCTGACAACCAGTCTTACCAAAGGGTATCATCATGTTGTGGAGGTCAAATAGGCAGTTGCTCAAAGTAAAATACTGGTATTCAGCTGCATACGGTTAGACTGGAAGCCGGCTCCAACATAGTTGGGAAAAAGGCTAGGCAGATTGATAGGATAAGTACTCTTCACAAAAAAACTTAATAACACCACGGTGACTTGTATCACAAGTCTAATGTGTCGTCATTTACACCCAAAAATAGCACTCACGTGTCAAATCTTACTTAACTTTACACACCTCAAGACCTTTACGTAGGAGAACATAAAATTAAATATTCTAACCCTTTCATATATTCATATTTAAATGCTTTTGAGCACGCTTCTAAATTTAGCGGATAAACACTTGACTGACATTGACTTGTGACATTCTGGATAAGCAGATAATGTTTAAAAATAATGTCAGGGACCTACACAGCCGCTGATTTGCATTTGTGTTGAAGATAGTACTTATAGTTGCCCAGAGGGGCAATTCTCGTAATTTTAAGAACATTCACAGTCTGATTTGTCTCAATATGTCAAAAATACCTATAATTTCCCTACATTTTTGACATTTGATTGTCGCTGAGATGAGATTGCGACTAGATTTTGAATGTTTTTAGTTACGGGAATTGGGCTTCTGATCATAAGTCAAAATCTATTTTGAACCGAGTCATCCTGACCCGTATTGTGTTATTATTTAATCAGTAATTACTTTATTCGCTCCATATAAAGTAGCAGGGCGTATTATGAAAACGATATAAAACGTGCTCCTTTTGATGTCCCATAACTCTAAGCCAGAGTTTCCCAGACATTTTTCTCATAGACAACTTTCAAAATTTAGCTGGTTCCGTTGGACCCCCTGCATTTCTACCATATTCCCAAAACTCGACAAAAAATCTGAAGATTAGATCTAACTATGGTTTGCGTTGGCTGCGTTGACCCCTGGGGGTCCACCTGGACCACTATGGGAACTAAAGCTCTAAGTAAAATAATACAAAAAGTCCTAGAACAAGTGTTCCAAAAATATATATACCTACATTTGAAGATAACATCGATCATAAATAAATTAGACTGTTGATGTGTGTATCTAAGTTTCATTGATAAGTAGGTACGAGTAAATAATTTTCATTCAAACCAATCATTCATATTTAAAGCTAAGAAAATGCGACGTTATCATATTTCACGTATGGGTGTTTTATATAAATAATCGTGACAGATTGTCGAATTATTTTGTATGAAAAATGAAAACGAAAAAAAAATCATTGAAAAATAATTCATATGCCAGTTGATTCTTTGACATGGTCTCATTAATATCCTAGAGTCGATATCAAAAGGAACACGTTGTATAGTATTTTCCCGTAGTGATTTTGGGTGCATCGTTGAAAACCACAACATAACTATAATTTAGTTTAATCCTTGTAAAATCTATTGAGTTATTTAAAGCAAATCTTTAGCATACAATATAGAGCAAACTGCGCAAACCATGCGCAAATGTTTTGTTACGTTATCTCTTTTATCTTAGGCGCTGCTGAATCTTTCTTTCAATATTAGTTTTGTGGTTTACGGTTATAAAAATATCTATTAAGCCTTTTCGTGATAAATACTACATTTTTCAGCGTAGGTATGCTCGGTTTTTTTTTAAACGTGTTTGTTATTGAAATACAAGCGAGGTGTAATTTCCACATTGTATAATAGATCCAAAAAATATAACGCGGAAATAGTGTTGATTAAGTTATTACCCAATCAATAGCATACAAACACCATATCAGCCGCGCAATAATAGATATTGATTAAACAAAATAATAGCTATTAACTATAGATAGTAATCAAAGTGAGTAATAACGTAAACTTTCAACAACTAACTAATCTGTAACGCAATTCATTAACATTGATTGTTTTGTCATTGACTAGAATTTTTATTTTCTCTAATTGAGGTCAAATGCCTGTTAGCTTTACAACTCGTGATGTGATGAAGGAAATAACTTTTTAGATCTAGTGTTTTATGAAATGGAAAGGTCATATTATCTGAACTATTTACAGACCGTATGGATCGTATTCAAGGAAAGTCATGTGAACTTAGGATAGAAGCTCCCATGTAACTGCGACATACAAAGATCTCTAGTTTATTTGTAGCTTTGCCAGAGCACACATGCCCAGTAATGGCTTCAATTTTTTTTTTAAATAGGGGGTCATGGGGACTGCTGACAGAAGACAAAACTTAAAACTAACAGTTGCAAGCGATTATGACATCTATTTCAAAGGTATTAGCGTGCTAAATAGAGTAATTTGGTTACAGCGCCCTCTAGCGTTGAGTCGTTGAACTTGTTGGAGCATGTTGCATTTCGCGAAACCGTAAGTTTTCATTCCAAAAAAAATCTTTATAGTGCCTTAGGAACTTGTCATGAGGCACAAAAAGTACATCGTTGAAGCAAAGAGCTAAAGTGGTTTTACTAGAAAACTGATGTTTAAATACTGGCACTCCGCCAATAGAAATTGCAGTTTTATCAATATCGGCATTGCCCAAGTAGGCACTATTGTGAGATTTGCTGGTCCTGATGCATATAACTATGCATGATTGCAATTGCTTAAACACTTACTTGCTTATCTAGGAGTATACAACAAGCATAATAGCAACAATACGGCTGCAGCTAATGCCATGACAATCTTATTGAAGGATGAGATGCAACTGAGGATTGATTTACCTAGTCCTAAGGTCATCAAATGATTTGGGCACTGGCTCGCTGAAATCTTAATTACTTCCTTCCAAATATTTGTGGGGCCTCTTTAACAATTTTCATCCGTTTCCTTCTATATCTGACATATTTCTTACTAGTTTTTAATTTCCCTACCTATTTATTTATAGCCTCTATTTTCAAGTAATCCTTCCTGCGTTTCTGTGTATTATTTACATTTATAGTTGTATGTTGAAATTACGTAAAAAACAACAGATTCCTCTTGTGCATTGTGGTATGATTCTGGTAATAACACAAATAAGTAAAGATTACCCCGCCGATTTTTCACTGCCTCGTTGGTCTAGTGGTCGCAAGCGCTACTGCTGAGCATGAGGTCCTGGGTTCGATTCCCAAGTTGGGCAAAGTGTTATTGGGCTTTTCTATCTGGAATTTCTCAGTAGCAGCCCGGAGTCTCGATTTGTGCCCGGTAAATGGCAATAGGCCCCTATTACATGGGACTTAAACAACTGGCGGAATGTGGGTGTACTATAATAGGTAGGTACACCTCTGCCTAACCCTTCGGGAAAACAAGGCGTGATGTTATATTATGTTATGTTAAGTAAAAATTCAAATTCAGTCAAATCTTCTTAACAATTTGAAGTCTTGTCTATAAGCACTATCCCAGCTCATTGCTAAATTAGCTAATGTCTGCTTTCCGATCCATATCATAGTGTCGGGTTGCGTGAGCGCCGCCTCACCATAGGAAGACATATTGGTGATATTGGTTCTTCAGGAACGTCAGGTGCGTAGTACTCGCAACCGGCGCCGCCGTGCGTGTATGACCAGATGTATGAACGTAAACGAGGCAAAACGAGTATGTAAGGATAGTAGCAGGTGGCGTTCTGTAGTTTCTGCCCACCTCCATGGGAAGAAGTCGTGAGTTTATGTATGTGTGTGTTTTTTTTTTACTTTTTTATGCAGCTGCGCATGTTATAATCACAATTAATTGATGAATATGCTAATGCAAATTATGTAGCGTCTATACTACACTTGATGTTAATACAGTTAGTAGCTTAGTTTTTATTATCATTCTGCTTGAGTTTTATGTCTTTTTTTTTTTTTTTTTTTTTGTGGATGGGAAATCATCAAATGACTTCTCCCGCTCTGGACGGAGCGGGAGGGCGTGTCAGACTTTTACTGACTAAAACCCACCCGTGTTCCTTCTGTTGCCTGTGCCGGGGCCACGGTAACTCTTTCGAACATCCCGCAACCCTAGCTGGCATCGGCCCTAGCGGACCCCGTCAATAGTGCTGACATCTCTTTGAGGCGCGCGTGGAACACGACGCGCCGTCGACTCGGGCCTGGTCCTTACCGGACGGCGAGCTACCCATTGCTCGCCGTCCGCAAGCCCGCGCCTACGGCGTCTCCTGCGGCGACTAGGGGCGTGAGGGTGCAAAGCTTGCCTCTCCCTCACGCGTCCCGCCTCCTCCTTCACGAGCATTACTGCTTCGCAGAAGGAGGTAATGGCTTCCCATGCACTCTCGCTCCGTACCATGGCCTGGACCAGGGCCGGACGCGAGAGATCGCCGCCGCCGATCGCTTCCGCGAGGACACGGCGGTGCTCCGCCCAAGCCGGGCAGACCTCCACCGTATGCTCCACCGTGTCCTCCGGGCGATCCACACAGTGGTGACACCCGGGCGTTTCCTCCCGCCTTATCCGGAACAGGTACCTCCCGAAGCACCCGTGTCCGGTGAGGACCTGCGTCAGGCGGAAGGTGAGGACGCCGTGGCGCCTCTCCAGCCACTCCTCAAAGAGGGGACTTATCGCCGCAATTGTGGCGTGCCCAGAGTTTTATGTCTTGAAATCATCGTTATTAATGATGTTTAAAATATTCTATTATGTATAAAAATAATGTCAAGTAACACTTCAGAAAGATAAATACCAAGAAGAACAAAAAACATACATGCAGGGGCTTCTTCAACGGACTGGTGCAAAAACATCCTTCTAAACGCATGCAGGTATTGTACTTATTCTACAGTAATAACAAACAACAAACAAAATGCCGTAAAAGAAACGCATATATACCGATGTCCAAATGGGAGGAAATCCTAAAAAACTCCGAGGGCCCACCCATGCCAACGGTTAGGGTTAGCATAACAAAGCCGATACCGATGCGCCAAATGTAGGACCCACTGTGGATGAGGTAATGGGAATCATTAACAACATGAGAAATGGGACAGCTCCAGGAACAGACAAAGTGGTAATCGAGCTTTACAAAGCGATGCCCCAAATATAATAAGAAGCTGTCACCAAACATAAGAACAAAGCCTGTACACAGAACGAAGTACCCGGTTAAAGACAGTGCAGGGTACCAATATCGGAAAATAGGTAATCCTAAAGATACGAACGACTATCGCCGCATAACGATTTGCAATACAGGATATAGAATTTACGCTTCTTACTTACTAAAAAAAAATAGACTAAATAATAAAACGGTATCAGCTATAATGTTTTCCCATTGTTTGTCTTATTTGTTTTAGTATACAGGGTGTAAGGGACAGCCCTCCGCAGACTGATGGGGTGAATTCAGTATATCATACTAAGATGACCGATACATGAAATTATTTCAGGAACGTTATGGGAATCCAATAAACCTGATTTGTTTGATTACCTCGCACGCAATGTATCGTTACCGTGGCAATGCGCGTAGCGAACGGCCGCTCTGCGAGCCTTCGGCCGCCGAGTATTTCAAGATCCATTGCTGATTTTTTGGTTTTAGCCATTTTATTTACATAAATGGAGTGCTGCGTACAGATAATGTAATTTTACATTGAAATAAAGGAATAGTAACTAAAAGAATGGAAATTTTCCTGAGAAGTTTAACCGTGAAATACGATTCAAAATAAGGAGCTGAATGCACCCTATTAGTTTGCGGAGGGCTGTCCCTTACACCCTGTGTTTATATTTTATTTATGCTAATATTTATATATAGGTAATGAGGTGTATATAATAAATTTACAGTTTTTGGTACGAGTATGTATGTATTTATATTTAAATAAATATTTGTTCCTCAATTCTCGCTATTGCATCTACCACTGTTAGTCTCTGCATCACCCAAAGGTTGACTGGAAGAAAATGCCGATGGCATTAAGTCCGCCTCTGTACATTTGTGTGTAAAGTATTAAATAAATAAAACAATCGCGCAATTACCACTTAAACAATCGGTCACTAGATGATCACATCTGACACTCTTGGGTCTTGGACGAAGAATGGCGTGCAAATAGAAAAATTTTTGTTCTCGCCCTCGACATAGAAAAAGCTTTTGATAATGTAGACCTCAACGCACTGCGCGCTACTTTAATACAACGAACCAACAAATCATTAGCTAACAGGATAATCAAGGTGTGCATGAATGAACGAACATACATCAAATGGTGTGGCCAGCAAAGCAACTGGGTTGTCAAAGGGAAAGGAGTGAAACAAGGTTGCCCTTTATCCCCTCGTCATTTTACACTGGTCATGGATGATGTCCTTATGATGAGAGGCTTGTGGCTAAGAAATAACAGCCGCACGGGACGATCGATCAGGTTAAGCTACGCTTGCCGCGGTTGGTCCGTGGATGGGTGACCATCTTAACGTACCAAGACCCCTCCGTGCCTCGGAAAGCACGTTAAGCCGTTGGTCCCGGCTGTCATTCGTGTATCTTTGACAGTCGTTACGGATCGTCAGAAGCCCAAAAGCCTGAGAACCAGTCTTACCAAGAGGTATTGTATTACCCAGTAACTGGGTTGTGTTGGTCAGATAGGCAGTCGCTTCATGTAAAATACTGGTATTCTGCTGCATCCGGTTTGACTGGAAGCCGACCCCAATATAGTTGGGAAAAGGCTAGGCAGATGACGATGATGGATGATGTCCTGAGAACTCTTGAGGACGAAACGCAATTAATCAAACTAGACCAAGATCATGAAATCTCTCTCCCTCTGGTACTATCATTTGTAGATGACCTTATCTTCATTACAGATGACCTAAAAGGGCTAGAAGGTATCGTATTCCATATTAAACCCCTACTAGCTAGAGTCGGCCTCCAAATAAACGAAACAAAAATACTAATTAGGGACCCCATAGATTTACAGAAAACGAGCTACGTGACCATTAATGGAATAAATTTACCCACAGTTGAGGAAATTAAATATCTAGGCACATATACAACATCTGCATTAAGCAGGAGAAGAACGAAAAACGTCAACAAGCTACTAGAAACGCGAAGTCACTATTACCATTCATAATAAACTCAAAGATGGACTGGAAATTAGCCAGACTTATGTACCGAATGGTGATCATACCTTGGATGATACACGGTTTGAAAGTATTGGTTTTTTATATTTCTGTGATTGGCACTCATTAAAGCTAACGGGCCACGACAGAGAAGATATGAAAGAGTTATCATGAGAAACTTTATTAACCACGCTAGAAATACACCAATACAAAAGAAAATGCATGAAATCTTCGACGGAAAAACCGTAACCAAACGCATCAAGAACCACAGGATGTGCTATCTCGCACATGTTCACAGGCGCCACGAACCGCACCTGTCACATGCAGCAATGTACATACTACATAGTACAAGGCCAAATCCAAAAAAGTCGGCCGACCTATTTACACTTGGAATGACAACCTAAAACAGGACATGATTTATTTCGATAAGGAAATCAATTTTGGATGGACACGGCTGAGGAACGAGATAAGATTAAGAAGGCTGCTAGCGAGATTTACAAGAAACCTGAAACGGATAGTAGCGAGACCTCAGACGAAGACTGGAAACAGCAACATGTAATACAGCATAGCAGTAACAACGCCATAAGATTCACTGGTGAAGCTGGACTTGAAACAACCTGGCGGCAACGTCGTTAAAAGATGCCTATCCATAGATAAATATTACCCGTCTCTCCACTATTCCATTTCTTACTGTAAGGTGCATACCCGATACGGCGCTAATAATCCTTCCGTATCCAAACGGGTAAGTAAGGGCACGTTTTCCCTACCATTGTCGCACCCCCCGGTCTACTCCTTGATATGCAATGAGGCTACAGGGGCTAGTGTGAATCTTTGGATTCATTCGAGTACCTAATCGAGTCTGGTCAAACCACGCTGGGGTCGGTGCATTTAATTCATTCATTGAAATCATCGTTGTTAATTATGGAAACATAAATAAGGATTCTGTTGCCGATTGCTATTATGTGTGATATTTTTGCTACCGGTGGTATTACTTATACATTTTATACATACATAAATAAACTCACACCTTCCCATGGGGGTACGGGTACGCAGAAACTACAAACCGCCACCGGCTACGATCCTTACATACTTCTTTTGCTTCGTTTAGGTTACATACATTTTATATCCACGTTTAATTTATTATCATTATATTCGTGGTTTCCACATGACGCCGATGTTTTTCTTCATTGTCTGAAGGCGTTAATAAACATTAAACATGATTGAAAATGCTAATTTTAAAATATAAATACAGTACGTGCGAATGGATTTTGCGGTTTATCGATGCATTAACTCTAAAAATATCACTGTTTATAATTTATTATGAAACGGGTCATTGCAACAGATAAGCCGGCTGGATTCAGACAGTGCGTCGTTTGTCTTCCATTTATTTCAACTTGTACAATCATCTTCTATAGTTTATTGTCCTGTAAACTAATTTGAATTACACAATTGTTGAACATTAACTGTTGTGTACATCTATTGTTCGACCTTTTGCACTAAACGCGTAGGATCCTAATTAGCAATTATAAGTTAATAAGACCTTTCGTGATTTTACAGTGATTGTTTATATTTTTTTGTGATGTGATTGGAAGCAGTAAAGCTGACTGTTTATCTAGCTGATCTCTGTAATGGTGTTTAGACTTAGGAATTTGACCTTGTAGAACTATGGGTAATAATAATTGCTTTATGTAACAACTAGGAAATTATGCTTGTGCTGATGATATTTCATCATCACACACACATTACATCAATGTTTTAAATAAGTGAGCAACAGCTTCCTCTTAAAGAGGATGTCCATCACAACACAAAATAAAACCTTTTGTCATACCTCGCTGCCTCGCTTGCACTAACAAAACAGGGTTCAAACTAGAGATGCCGCGAATAGTCGAATACCGATTAATCGCCATTCCCTATGGCGAATAGTCGAATACTCACCATTATTACGCGGCATAAAAAGGAATATAAAAAAATAGTTTATTCTCAAATAATAATATTAAACTTGTAGTAGTCTCTTGAACTTATCAATTATTACTGTAATCTAAAAAACATCTGAATTATGAGAAAAGAAAACAATGAAGTTAAATAAACCAGTCTCATATTTTACTGATTTTAAATGCTGGAATGCCGAATTATAAACCAATGTGGGCAACCAATAAGAATCAATTCCCCATTTTAAGTAAGCTTGCTAAACTATACTTAATCACACCAGCAAGCACTGTTTATTCAGAAAGACTATTTTCTGAGATAGGTTTGACTTATGAAAAAAAGCGCCACCGACTTGATCCCAAACGTGCAGAAAAACTAGTTTTTCTGCACCATAATCTGCCCCTTTTGGACTTAAAATATTAAATTATTAATTAAAAAGCCTAATTAACTTCCATGACTGGTGTTTGGTTAACTTTTTATATTAATGATAAATAAAAAGTGTGTTTTGTTTTTAAAAATTAATAAAAGTTTAATTATTTTTAAGTCTAAGTATAGTTTTTCTGTTCAATTTTTATTTAGACAACTATTCGCCGAATGTCGAATAATAGACAATATTATTCTGTATTCGACGAATAGCAAAAAAATGTCGAGTAATACCGAATAATAACGAGTATTCGCGGCATCTCTAGTTCAAACCTAAGTACTTTTAACACTAATGATTTATGAATGAAAAGAAAGATAGATAAAAGTAGAAATTTTACATAGAGTGACACAATGGGTGGAATAGGCTGATAGAAATTTAAAAAAAAAAAATTTTGTTGTTTAATTGGATCTGCTCATAAATGAAGTAGGTACCTATTTCAATCTAAACGCTTCACAACCTCACAAAAGAATAATATTTATTCAACGATTGAATTTTGCAGTCAAAGTTAAAACCCAATCGTCTTAATCAAATGAGAATCGTAAACTCGTTAGCAGACTATACCAAGCCTCGATTAACACAGACTTAACCCTGGGATCAAGCGATGATTGTCGTTACGAACACAATTAACAGTAACGAGATGGGAGTTTGTTTTATATATATGTATATTCGCCTACGAAATCTAGCAGGCTCTCGTGAAAATCTAAGTTTGTTGCCAAAGTGTCAGATTTTGCAATTTCACACGTTTTTGGTGGCGAATTAGAGGGACGCATATTGCTACAAGATTGCTTGTATACTTGTCTAGTCAAGGTTAGTTGGAACGAATCGGAAAACATACCATATTTTTGTAGATTTTCTGTTCTAAAGGCACCTACAATAAATTCTGAAAAGATGCACAATAGGTAGACCTACCTATTATGTATCATGAAGGACGTCGAAGGAGTCTTTTATATTGTCTTTCTACTTCTATACAAATAAATAAAATTTAAGTTTCTGTTTGTAATGTCAAAACACCAACTTTTTACTAAATACATAAGAAAAGTACCTACAGACATCAAAAGTGTCTAGGGATCAAGTACGTTTTAGAGTATCACCGCAATTGAGGATTATTATTTTAACTTTTTTGGATCGTTATTGATTATTTTTAGTGAATTTCACTGTTTGAATAAAGAATGTTCTTTAAATTCTGATTAAAAATAGAAAATCAACTGACAATGAGGATTCCTATAAAAGTGTGTAGCGTTTTTACAAAACCATTATAATTTCTGCTTCGGTACTGAAAAAAATTGCATCGATATGTAGCGACGACATCATTTGACATGGGAAGAGATGAAGAGAGCCGTCGGAATGTTGCAAGCTGGTTCCAGACAACGTACTGTGGCTGTCGCTCTTGGCACTACACAGAGCGTCATAAGCCGCCTCTGGGCACGCTATCGTATCACGGACAGCGTGGCCGAGCGACATGGAGGACGATCTCGCAGACAGGACCGGCACATCCAAAATACTGCTCGACGGAATCGTACCATGGCCGGCATGATGTTGGCTACGAGGCTCCACACACGGCTAGAATCGTAACACGCACTCTTGCGGAGGCTCGCATCAACGTTCTACCGTAGCCTGCTCATTCGGCAGAGCTCTTGCTCTGTCGAGTATGGATGCCGTGCATATCCACCCCACAACAACTTTTTGACTTGTTAGAAAGAACGTGGGCGGCCATTCCTCAGTGATTTTGATGAACTGATTTTAAGCATGCCAAATCGCTGTGATTGTGTGATTCGTGTCAATGGTGGAAACACAGATTATTATTTTTTTATCTTTACAATAAAAAAATAAAAAATCCTCGTTTTTGCCTTTTTTACCATTTAATTGACGACATTAACTTAGATTATTTTCTGCAATTTTTCTTAATTTTTACAAAATATATGGAGAAGTTGTTATCTTAAACATAGGAATTAAAGTAAAGAAGCCAGTCTGGAAGACTAGATTTGGTAAATATTAATTAGATATTTTTTATAGTTAAAAATGTACTTGATCCCTAGACACTTTTGATGTGTGTATATACGGTACATAACAAAAGCAATTTTTAAAATTTTTGTCTGTCTGTCTGTTTGTTCCGGCTAATCTCCGAAATGGCTGGACCGATTTTTACGGGACTGTCATTGGCAGATAGCTGATGTTACGGGGAGTAACTTAGGCTACTCTTATTTTAGAAAAATAATTAGGGTTCCGCGCAAAAAAATTAAAACCCATGAAATTGTGAACAAAAAATCGGATTTTAAAAATTCTTTTTTCATTTAGAAGCCCATTTGTCGAGGATAGTTATATGCTATTTAACATCACGCTACGGCCCTTAGGAGCCGAGCAAAAATAAAATTGTCAGAACACTATGTGAAAACGTAGTAATAGCGCGGGCGGGCAATGCAATGCGACGGGTCGGGGGACGAGGGAGTTTTAATAAAATGTGGCTGTTATTTTAGTATACAAGGTGGAACAGGACGATTGACATTCCTTTAAACTACGTAAAGAGATTCATGTTCTTTACCCGTATACAAAAAATCAATCAAATCCAATGAATACTTTAGCCACAGGAAATTAATTTTCATTTTCTCATTTTTCAACATGATGTAGATCTGAGTCCGTAATAATAGGTAAACATTGCCGCCGCCGCGCCCCGCACCCCGCACCGCACCGTTGGTCAGCGACTTTGCGTAGATAAAGCGTGTTTACTTTTTATGCAGTTGATTCTGCTATTTATTTTGTTCGAAAACTGCAATTTTTTAATTTTCCATTAACTTCTAATCTTCGTGTTTTAAAATGTTTCAATGGATTAGTACTGTGCTCGTTTTCATTTAATGTCGTACATCCAGATACACGTTGTATTATGTATCTTACAACTTCCACGCGAACGAAGTCGCGGGGCACAGCTAGTTTCAAATAAATTGCCTTATCGTGTAGCACTTATTGATTTACCTGTTGAGAAGGTTTCCGATTTATTCAATTGTGATCTTCATTTCCACGCCAAACTTATGAGCCTAAAGCACCATTTCTCAAGAATGTGTTACAGTACTTACTATATAATAGGTATATTGTACAAAAATTCAGAGATAACGCAACAAGAGCTTGTGCAATCATTAGACCAATAAATATCTAGAAACATAACACACATTGCCTAGTGCAGTTTTTATTATTTATTACGCTGAGAGAAACAATACACGACCTTGGAATGAACAATGTTTTGCTCCACTTTACCACAATAACTGAGAAAGAAAATTAATAACAACAAAAACACTACACAGTAGCGTTCCCTCGAGCCAAGTCGACGCCTCCAACATAAAATTGCATTACGCAGATTGCTTTGAGTGAGGCAACCGCAAAGACAATATTTAGTCTTTCATCACATCACCAAATAAGCTCTAATGTATTCGCGACTTCAACTCATACATAAACCATTCAATAAATATTTTATAACCATTGCTACATTGTTGGTCTAACCTTCAGCTTATTCTTTGTTTAGTATTTTATTTAGTCTAACTAACTAATAGCTCTATTGTTAGTATAATTGTTGTCTGTCGATTGTTTCATCTGCTGTCATCTTAATTTGAATCTTATTGCCTGTACAAATATTATGATTGGTGACTGGATAACGTTGAATGATTAGCGGAAATACATTAGAGAATATCGCTCAAGCGGTCGCCTACTAAGTAATTCCATTTTATTTTATAGCCTATTTATTTATTACTATAATTTGGCATGGGAAATAAAAATATGTTACATAACTAAAGCTTAACGATTGTACTTCAGAAAGTAATAGACTTGTACAGAAAGTCGGATCAGCTCTAGTTTCTATTACAAGTTTCACCAGTAATTATTGTTTTCTATCATTAAATGTACGTCTTCCGTGTTAGCTAATTGTCCGTATCCTTCAAGTTACATCATAGACTAGGTAAAACCAGTACTTAAGGTTCTGCGTGAATTAAATCATCGTTACAAAGATATTTAGAACTTTTCAATTAAAGGCATTTAAAGGTAGTGCTCGAAAATTAGCATCAGTAAGCCAAGTTAGTTTTGGGGGAATTCAACCAATAGGGCATGGGGTATTTAAAGCATAGAAAAAGTGTATTAGGACAATGTTTGGATTACAGGTCATAGATACATGTAAACCATTATTTACATAATACATACATAAACTCACGCCTTCTTCCCATGGGCAGAAACTACAGAACGCCACCTGCTACGATCCTTACATACTCCTTTTGCCTCGTTTACATTCATACATCTGGTCATACACGCACGACGGTTGCGAGTACTACGCACCTGACCTTTCTGAAGAACATCACCAATAAGATCACTATATGTCTTCCTAGGGCGACCCCTCCCAGCGTTTCCACTCACATCTGCCGTGTAAATACCTTTTGTTAGTCGACTTTCATTCATCCTCTCAACATGACCAAACCATTATTTATTAAATTTTAAATATCGACTCTTCCATCCTTATATATTTTTGAGGTTGCTGTATTTGTTAAGACCAATCCAAGTATGCGTAAGAAGGTCCCACACAGCATTAATGTATAAAAGTGTATTTTGCATGGCGCCAGTCATATTTAACCACATACCACGGTCAATCAAAGAATTGAACGTGAGCTTATTTAAGAAACGGCCTAAAATCTTTGCTGGTGAACCAAGCGTATTACAGTATTTCGGAATTTATAACAGACAAAAATCTAATAACAGAATGTCGATATGCAAATAAAATACCTATTGTTGTTCTTGACATAAATTTTGTATATTGACATTAGTATTGTATATTGACATCAGTATTGTTGACATAATCTTATTATTTGTTTTCAGTCTCTATGTTGACATGACTACGGTATTGACGTTTGATTTTTTATTGCTATTTATTATTAATTAATTTGTATTAAGCAATGTATGATTCTTTATAATTGTTTTTTATTGTCCAAGCTTATTTTACTTTATTATTGAGAGTTGTTATTGATTACTTCTTTATTGCAAACATTTGTACGCCCTCTGGCATAACATAGCACAATCTTTATTATCATTCAATACCATTATTATTTTTATGTCTTTGACATTTCTCGGGACCCTGGGGTCCCGGACCTTTGGAAGGCGTGCGGGGGCCGAAGCCAACTTGCAGAGGCCCGTAAAGACGCTTTCAATGAAAATGAGGCAACAACCGACGATTATCCCTGTTAGCATTATGCAAGTGCACCCAAGGACAACCCCCGGTTGGTGTAGGACTATTGCAGGATATGGAGACGAAAACAATTATTGGGCTATGGGTTTGGGTGGCTAAAGTAGACTGGGTATCTAAAACTATGGAAGGACTATGGCCCCTGCCTGACCAATGTTTTATAAATACAATACACGGGTAAAATGGTAGGGGGTGACTTGCACACTCAATAATGGGCCCCCAGAAACGGTCGCTAACACATAGTGTCGTAGCGACAAGGGGGCAACGTGTCCTAAGGTGCTTAAGAAGAGTGGAGAGGTATTCCACGGCTATCAGGACAATCCCGGAAGTACGGTCAAGACCCCTACCAGCATCTTACTGGAATACTTCCTTCCTCCAAGCACGTGTGCTCTTGCGAAACTGTACTCAAGCCTGCAAGAATGAGGTGGGAGGTCAGTTCTCGTCAGTGTTCACTCCAGCCGGCCAATAAAGGCAAGCCATAGATGAGGAACATGACTTCTCCCGGGAGGTAGGGTCCGTGGGGTCGCTACTGCCCAACAGCTCGCCACATGCTGTCCTGCGGGTTTCTGTATCTCTCTTGGTCTGGCTCCTCACCCTAGACCTGTTCCGGCAAAGTAAACTCTACCGGCACAGACCTAGAGCTCGAAGCGCGCAAGCCCCACCACGACGTCAACGTAGAGACACGGCGATGGGGCAATACCATTATTATTATACTTAGGTTAATTAAACAAATGAATAAATGACTTATGACTTAGTATTTTGGCAAACTTCACTAATGTGATGAACTTCCTGGATCTGATATACCTTCAACTGTCATGATATGAGACACAATTAGATTTCTATTGTTACGGACTACTAGCCGGTCGATCGACAGCTGAGCTGCACTTATTGGTATTTATCACGTTTTCTACTGTCAACAGCACCTTACGCCATCTGATCAAATACGACAATTTGCCAGAACTCATGACTTGGTCACGTTTTACCAGCCAAACATAATGCGAATATCTACAATCATCGACAGATACCTGCAGTATTTCCTGTCTTCGTCATTGGAACCCCGCTAGTACTGACTAAAAAAGAAACATCTGAAGGTCAAGTTCCACAGAATGTGACTGCGCATTCTGTGGAACTTAACCTTCAGATGTTTCTTTAAAGAGATAATAACTTCAATTTTGCCCTCAACCAGTTCTTTGTTCTGAATAGAGCATCGATTCCTTTTCTTTTTATTTTAATTACATTTTCTGCCTATTGATTCAGGAGCAGTGGTCAGTTACGCAACACGCTGAGCCGCGCTCGTGAGCTGTGCGAGCGATGGCGAAGTGGCGGCGGAACGACTCCAGCGCCGCCGGCACCCCCTCCCGACGACGAAGGAGGAGGGCGACTGGCCCGGTGGTTCAGCGTGAGACGGGGCTCCTCGCACCAGTACGACATGCATGGACACGAGACCGACAAGATGCCGAAACTACCAGAGGTATATACCAATTTCCTGCTAAACCTGGAACTTTCAGGTTGCGAAGATTTTTATACCATTCACCCCGTCATCGGTAAGGGACTTCTTATCGGCTACGTTGAAATAATGAAAAGGATGATATGAGGAGCCTGAAATTGGTGGATAGTTTATTGTGACTAATTCCCGGGCATACAAAATTGCGCTTTTGTACTCATTCTGTCCGATACAATATTAAGAGGACAATAAAATTACAACGATGGTTTGTTAAAATTAATTAAGTCTTACGCGAAATTCAGGGAAGAAGGACTCCTTCTTCTGACGAGCCCTTAAACTTTTTGCTGATATTAGACGTTAATGTGATTAGGATCAAGATATTTCAGATATTTTCGCCTGCTTTGTTATTCTGATTTCACCACGGGAAAACGCATTGGCACTTAGAACGGTTTCGCTGGATCGATTCCAGGACCTCTAAAGCATTATCGGCCAAACGTTGCTTTCTATCAATAGACAAATAAGACGGTTTCTAATACTCTGTGGAGCTATACTGTACAGTGTACAGTTATCATAATAAATGTATTTACCATTCAGTATTCAGTTTGTATGAATGACCGGTGTTCATTCAATGATGGCATATACAAGGAATGCATTTAAAAGTAGACATCAATAATCCCGGCCCAGCGAGTTTGTGTTATGTGATAGTGACATTTCTGGAATAACATCAACTGTACAGCTGTCTAATTGTCCTTTAACATGACTGGGTACTATAATTTATAACATTTATCAAGTGTAACATAGATGATTCACAATTATGTATATTTCAGATGAATCATGATCGGGTCATTGAGTAGTCAGTCAACAACAAACCGCAGTAACGAGTGTATCGTAGTGCGCGTCGCCTCCGCGCCTCTCGGAGGTCTAAGTCGCTAAACAAATAATCTATTTTAACATGTGATATAATGATGTCACAGTGGATACCAGTCAGCTACCATATTGGATTCATGTACACGATAGTAATTTTCTCATTTCAGTTTATTTTTAGTGAGACGACGTGAATAACGTGTGATTCGTAAATGTCAAAAGTTAATTCAATGCCAGTTCGCTTCTAGACGATATCGTAGCAATGTTTTGTCCGTCGTGTATGAAACTTCTCCATGACAAGGCTCAGTATTCGTTGACAAGTTTTAACGTAAGTCACGTGGTCGGTTTAGTGTTACTTTTGACGTTTACGTTTTATAACTATGAGACAGTGGTTCTGATGACGCGATTTGTGACGTGATTAGACGGGAAGGCGACTGTTTTCGGTGTGCGAGAATTTGTACGGAGCGACCGGAAAGCGTCCTCGAAACGCGAGTTACAGCCGCGCGAGTTGAATAATCACGCACAAGTTATTTCTGTTCATTTAACAGACACGCGACTCGAATAGCGTCATCGGAAACTTGAAGCGAATTTTTTCCCCTATATATAATATGTGTTGTGTATTGTGTGTTGGTGCAAGATGAACAGTGTTTGCGTGACGTTTTCAGTTGGAGGAGGATTTGTTCTCATGCGGCGGGGAGGTCCGCGGCGGGCGCGTGCCGCCGCCCTCGCTGGGCGCGCCACCCGACTCGCTGTCGCCGGTGCAGCTGCGGCGCCGACATGTGGTGGCTGCCATCATACACAGCGAGAACTCCTACGTCGCCACGCTACAGAGACTCATCAACGTAAGTCACACGTACCTACTACGTACCTGAACAGACCCTCTGTTCGGGTAAGCTGCAAAACCAAGCCATTGTTGAATTCATCTTCAGCAAACAATATTTGCAAAGCGGTAGTGAACTCACATGCTCATACTATTTAAAAAAAGAATAGAATGTCATATTACATAGACAAGCATGTAAACATAGATAAACATCATTTTCGCTTCACACACTCATTAGTTGCTTACGTGTTTCGTTGTAAATATTGTTCACATTGTTATCTATAAGTATCTAACATCATATCCGTCTCGGTACTCTTATACCATTGTTGCATTATAACTAGCTGCATCAGTACAAATGGAGCGACTCCATGCATGACAGATGTCAATAAGCGAAGATTGAGATTGAATGACATCACTCATTCCAGTAATTGATGTGTGACACTTTGTAGTAGGTACTACGACACATGAGATAATTAGTACGTTCTTGTAAATAACTAGAATAAATCATTACTGAGACTAAATATATCATGTAAATAATTAAAATCAACCACATTTATCTTTGGCAAAATATCCGTACACGGCTACTCACAAAATATTTACGTTGACCAATTATGGTCAACCGAAATAAGTACGCTGTCAATATACCAACTAGCTAAATGTAGTTACTGTACACAAACCAGTTTACTATTATAGTAAGTATCCTCAAGTCACAATGTTTGAATAACATACGCTGACATTTCTCATGACTCCGGTGAAATTCGTGATCGGGAAGGAAGCACGTTTAGATTGATGGCATAATAGCCAGCAATTATAATACGATCATAATATCGTCAGTTCCCATTGCGCAACCTGTGGAGCAAATAGTGCTAGTAAAAGCCACTTTTGTTTTCTACACCAGGGAGGCCTGATTGACTTGACAGGCCACTTAATTAAGCAGTAAGTTGACTTGCAAAATTGCGTGTTAAACGTTAGCGCCCATGTCGCTATGCTTATTAATGAGATTACTTGTTCTGAAAGTGGTATAAGGGGTTAAGCTAAAAAGCCACTGGAGTACTTAACTTATATAACTTTGTAGGCGCACTAGTGAAACGGTTGAATTTATTTTTAACTTCAGATGAACTTGAAAAATTAGCGGGTTGGATGTATTTGTATTTGGTAACTATACAATATAAAATGCCTAACTTCAACTCAATGACTTTGATATTTTGTAGAGAAATCACGATGTCAAGATAGGTTCATCAATATTCGTGATATTTAACTAAATTACAATTGCTTGATTAACATTTAATTTTATCATTGCAATAATTGCTCAGATTTCACAAACAAACAAAGGAGAGAGAGCTTTCTCTAAACAACCGTATTTAGAGTTATTTTTGCAACTTTCTTTTTTCTTCAGAGACAAACGGTTATGAATTTTTATTAAGTTTTTGAGGCAACAATGGTGAATAGGAAAACAGAAGTCGCGGCGACGCATTGGTAATGTCAAAAATCTCAACTAACGTATGGAAATATGTACCTGTCTGGCCCACTTAGCATTGTTTCGCCCACAATTCACATGCCATAGATTAACATATTAGGAAGTGGGGCAATTTGAATAGGCACTATTTGCAAGCAGTGTACGAGGTCGTCCCTCTGTAATGAAAATGGCGCCGACGTCCACTGGACTGTGTTTAATGCGGTAAATTAGAGCTTTTGTTCTAAATACAGTTTGTTTTGTATTATGGAACATTTCTAATGTATTCATCTATGATTTTCAATGAAACTGTGGTGGAAACGTTTCAGCTTCTCGTTGTTAGAAAGTCCAACACATCCTAGTTTGCAAATCCTTATACAAAAGGCTGCGCTAGATTCTCTTTAAAAGAAAACTTATCAATGACTAACCAATATGTAGGTATCAAATGTATTGTTGACTTATGAGATGACTAACCAACTAAGATCAAATTTTGTTATGTTGTGGTTAGAAATTCCCTTCTTTCTGTAAGTTTGTTTGTCATTTCTATGAATTGAACTTATTTTCTACAAACGTGAGGTAGGACGCTCTCAGGCTAGGTGGAGCAACGATTTTCGCAAGGTGCCTGGTAACTGCTGGATGAGATTTACCGAGAATCGTGATGTCCAGCAGTGGACTACTGTAGGCTCATGATGAACTTATTTATTACCCGACTGCGACGAAGCCAAAAAAGGAGGGTTATATGTTTTTTTTTTTTTCATAAAATAAAAGCTGTCACTGGGTCACCCGTATAACTCAACTAGATATTTTAATTTTTACAAGCTAACACTGCATGTCCGCACCTACATCTAGTAATTAACGTGACTGTTTATAAATAATTAAATAATAAGCTGTCGTAGAGTGTTGTTGACCTATCAGTGGCTTAATGCAATTTCCTCATGTCACTTAGTAATTTACTAAATATAACGTAATATGTGAGCGACCAAGCAAAAAGGGTTCCAGTTCTCGAGTTTCTGAGATATACGAAGTTTTGTAAAGTTGGGTGAAAAAATTGCATTTTAATTGATTATTAATGAATGCTCAATTATCTACAAGTTCATATAGTAAATTACATGTACTAAGTTGTACCAAAAATCAAACTTTGAAAATGCTTTTTCTCAAATCAAGTTTTTTCAGAGTTTCAACTTCAAATGTCTGATTTAAAAAAAAATGTGCCAGTTTTTGAATATTTTTTTAATCCTTATTATAAATTGACTTTTCTAGATGTCGAATCTGGTCTTAACTCAATACCGCACTACTGGACGCTTTTTGCTTGGACGCCCACATATTATTGGGAGTTTACCGAGAGTCCAACGCACCCGCTATACCTATAGTATTGTTTTGTCGTAATTTATCCTTATTATTTGGTATTATTTCCAGTGACTAAGTAGGTAAACAGTATTGTATACTATCATCCTTAACCCACTTCTGTCTAGTCGGCCATTGATTTCACGATCGATTCTTTAGTAAATACATAATCGTGTAAATAAGTGATGCTTCAGAGGAATCTTCTTCGCGTAACGACCTTGTGCATCTCGTAATTATTTCTATCTTCTTCAATCTTTATACCTACTATGCAATGTCGTCACTAGCAATTAGCTCCATAAATTGAGCACAATGCAACCGTTACGATTTGCTTACACACACATCTAAAAAAACTTTGCACAATAAAATACATAGGTCTTGAAAAGGGTTTCTTATGTCATAAATGCATTATTAACTGATAGTCGCATAACATTACCATGTATGAGAAAAAATACAGAAATAATTACATAAACGGAGGTGGTGAAGGACATTTCAGTGGGAACAAAAACAATGCACATACATATTTTATCTAAACTAGTTATCTGTAGATGTCTGAGAAATATAACGAACTAACATGGAGCTAAGTATGTACTAAAAGGAATTCTCGTTTGTCTTTGTCTATGGCAAACTGGAGTATGAAACATGACGCTCGCGGAAGCAATCTTGCACTTTACCTTTTTTCCCATGTACGCTTTGCCTCATCACATCCATATAGGTTTGTCCAATTTACATTCAATAAACCCAACTCATAATGAGAAATGACGCAAATTATGACGGCTTTATTAGTTTTTATTTCTACACCTGAACAAGTTGAAACAAAATAAACATCAAAATCTCGGTTGGACTTTGCTTATTTTATTTTATAACAACATTAATTTTTGTTTAATAAACAAAAACTGATGCTCGAAATGATCGGTCGGTATTAACTATTAAGATTAAATGTAAATGAACGCGGTAATGCTGGTAGAATAATGTGTATAATTACGTTATATTGCAGGCATTAAGTACCTGCAAGTCAGGGACGAACAACTTTTTTACTCATGTCTATGTATTAACTTCTATGACAAGCACGTGAACAATATTCTAATATGCAATACCTGATTGATGTCTTTGTAGTCTCGTGTTCTTAACTACACAATGGGACCACTATTTTCCGGCAGTGTCCTAAAGAAGAGCTCGGTGAGCTCTTTCACTGGATAGGTACGTTATTTTTCGTTGGACTGTTAATTTCGATTTGTTGTTGTTTTTAATCATTTTGTATGAGCATATTGAGCATGTGCCCACAAATCAGTGTAGTTGTCTGTGTAAGAGCGGTTCTGCTGCATCCGATCCGAGTTCAATCCTAATTAAAAATGTTCTAAATTCGGACGGACACAAGTTCGGATCTAGTGCGCAACCGCTCATACAAATAGTACCACGGCTATTCGGATCGGTTGCAGTGCAGAACCGCTCTAAAAATGTTACTGTACCCCATGCACCACTACTACTTATCCATAGCATGAACTATTTAACCTAAGGGCGTTTTCCGCATGTCCATCTATAACTTCCAAAAACTTTCATTGTGGCAGTAGATCACGGGAAATATAGGGGTCGTTTCCGACCTGATAGAATTAACACATGCCTAATTTACAGGACTACAAGAAACCTCTTGAAGAGAGTAGCCCAGCGATCCTGAACGGTAGCAAGATCCAGACGTTATTCCACCGGCTGCCTGACATCCTACAATGTCATCTGCACTTCCGCACAGCACTGGCCGATTGCGCGAGAACGTGGGACCGCGATGAAAAAATTGGTGAGTGTCTTTGCTAACTACTACTTGGCTGAAGGCTATTCCTAGGCTGTTTGCCTCCTTGTGAACTGCATCCTTCATGGAATCTTCATGTCACAGATTGGTAAAAAATTGCTAAATCCATACGATCCACACTAATATTATAAATGCGAAAGTAACTCTGTATGTTACCTTTTCTCGGCTAAACCACTGAACCGTTCGTTATAATAAATTCATTTATTTCAGACTAACCAATTTGTCCATACTTGTTGGTTACAAAGGTCTTAAAACTATGTTAGTATTGCATCATTAATAAAAATAAAAATTCAAAATTGAAATAATAATCACTTATGTCAATAAATATCATAATGTCATCTCGTCACATGAAACTGGATGAATCTCCCCAGCACTGCAGACTCTGGCTTCTCAGAGATCATCCTCAGGATTCCGTTGGCGCTCCCCCGAATCCGGCGCACCAGAGAAGCTGTTTTCTTATGTATAATGGTATAAAAGTCATCGACTCTCAGCAAACATGCCCGACGCGCTACAGAATTGAGGGAAATTTAATTAAATTTGACAGATGATATGTAGCCCGGGACCTGGAGAAGGACATAGGCCACTTTTCATAATGGATATTATTATTTAAAAAAATGTTGAAATGCAAAATACATTCTGACTAAGTCGCGAGGAATAGCTAGTGGTATTATAAATCTCCTCACCCTAGGTAGCACCACCCGTTTTGTTCTGGCTGGGTAGGTGAACTATTCCCAACATTCAATTTCATCACCTGCCTTCAGAATCTTGGGTCAGTTACCACTGTGAACTTGCAACATTGTGTGCAGACAAACATGACAACGGAGGAAGCTAGATCTAACTTTTAGATTGTAACAACTGCGCACATTCGCTTTTTTTCTTCGCTGACGTACGGATGCGGGCGCTGGTATTGATTTTTCCAAGTCACAGTGTGTGAAGATTAAAACGTCCTTATTAGCCCGTATGTGATAATGCTTATGTCGTCTTCAATAGTGGTTACAAAAGAAATAAAAGCTTATAAAGCAATAATGTGTGCTATTTTATATAAGTATATTTAAATTTAACAAAACAAAAAATGGACGGATGTAATTAATTGGCAGTCACTTTATTCTTATTTATTAAATTTAAAAAAACCAGCCAAGCTCGTGTCGCACCACGCACAATGAAGGGTTCCGTAGTTGGGATGAATATATCCCAAGAATAAACTTAACTTTGTAGTTGAAAAAATGTTCCCCCATACAACGATTTGTATCACGGTCAATTTTCCAACTGCAATTAATGTAAGTTTACAATCGCTAAAAAAAAATTTTTTATGTGAGAAAACTACCAATTAACGATTTTCGGACTTTTTGTTTTACTTGTATCGTGAGACCTTTCTTCTTGCCAAATTTCATGATTCTAGGTCAACGGGAAGTACCCTATAGGTTTTGATTTATTTGCTAGTATCAAAATGTCGCATAAATGGCCGTATTTTTTTATTACGTTGACTTTGAAGCTTGATTTTTTAGAGTTCCAAGGGAACGTAGACCTACGTACATAATCAGCCTATAATGTTCCCACTGCTGGGACACAGGTCTCCTCTCAGTGAGAGGGAGTGGGCCATAATCCACCACGCGGGCCCAGTGCGGGTTGGTCGATGTCACATGTCTTCGAATTTTCGGTTCTAAACGGTGAAGGAAAATGTGAGGAAACCAGTAGACCTACGTATTTGATAATAATTTCGATTTGCTACCGCCACGTGATCCTGAGAAAAAGGATCTTGACAGACAGACAGACGGACAACGAAGTGATCCTTTTACGGAACCCTAAAAACAAATAAAATCAAAGATACATTATTGCTTTTAAAGTTCATGGTCTTGTGACCATGATTGACTGGCCTAACGCAGTTTATTAGAGTACAAACAATTTTAATACTTTGTCCATTGACAAATGAAGCCTTTCAGAATGATTAGTTAGTCAGATGTAGCTTCCTATCTTAAACTTATTAAGCGAGATTATGTAAAGGTATGTCATCAGTAATAGCCGAGTTCGTCTTCAATCATGTCCATGACTTTGTGGGATATCAAAATAAAGGGCTTGAAGAGATGATTCTAAATAATGTTGTAACAGGGTGAAAATATAAAATATATAAAAGGGTGAAAATTAAAAAAAAAACTAATGATTTCTAAACTTTTCAGGCGAGGTCTTCTTGAGCGCGTTCTCAAAGGCCGTAGTGCTGGACGTGTATTCGGACTTCATCAACAACTTCTCTGTTGCTATGGAGCTGGCCAAGATGGAGTCCAAGCGGAAGTCGGCGCTAGCAGACTTCTTCAAAGTGAAGCAGATCAGTGCGCACGACCGACTGTCCTTCTTTGGGCTGATGGTGAAGCCTGTGCAGCGGTTTCCGCAGTTTATTATGTTTTTACAGGTTATTTGTTTTTTATAATTATATTAGTACTCACAAAAAGACTAAATTTGTATGTGTGTGAATGAATAGCCATTTAATTTTAAATTTAGGTATTTAAAATCAGTTCTTTTTGTTGGTTGTTGATTTAAAAATACGCTCAGGCGCAGTCCATTCTGGTTCTCCTCCTTTCGTTATCCCCGCCACAGATACAAAACTTTGTCGTATAATAACATTAGTCTTTCTTTCTTCTTTACAACGTTTCTCAAAGACGAATCTTATGAATTAAACATATCCAGATTAATTCAGCAATCCAACAAAATAGATATCTTGCAGCAAGAATAGTGTAGTATTCGAATCTATGATAAGCAAATAGTAATAATCTGTTTGTAGTTGTAGGCGACATCGTACAACCAAGTATTAATTTGCAATTTAAGCATAATTAAACCTTGAACAGTCAACGTAATCTGATATTGATTGAACAAGACAACATAACCTTTGGAACCGACATAAGCATTATTTATTATACAAACATACACATGCTTTAACATGACAGGTGGCACTTACTCATTCTCTCTAAAGGCACGTGTTTTTCGTTGTTTATATCACCGCATAAAATAAACACATAATATTGAACAAGTTTTCCGACTGCTGTTCAAGTCGATACCAAAAACTACATCGCGGTTTTTCTACAGTTGTCACTGCTACTAATAGTTTTTGAGAAAGAATATTCATGCGTACTAATTAGATGGACCGCTATTGATAAAATTAACATGATGTCTAACATCTTTCGCTTAGAATGATTAAGAGCGTTGTCACATTTTGCACCTCTCTCGCTCACACAGAACCAAATTTTTAAGAATGTTAAATGAAAAAATGCTTTTATGAAAAATGTAATCAATGGGCGGTCTACAAAATAATATTAATTTAATAGGTAGTTATCAAAAAACACATTTCTATTGTGTTATCTAATAAACATATGTAATTAAGTATTATGATCTGTTTTTGAGATGATGTAAATAAATGCCGCAATAAAAATGTGTTTTTAATAATTACCTATTAAATTAATATTATTTTGTAGACCGCCCATTGAATACATTTTTCAAAAATGCATCTTTTCATTTAATATTATTAAAAATTTGGTCCCGTATGAGCGAGAGCGATGTAAAATGTGACAACCCTCTTAACAATAAGATTATATTATGTAAATAAATTATACAAAAATCATTGATGGCCAAATCATTGGCTGGTCAATGTTTCGTCAAAAATTCGACACACTCTGTCTGTGGAAGAAGAAGTTCGAACCTCATTTCCCTCCTGCTTTTATGCTAATTATATGAAATAGGCACAGTACAGCAGTTTCTGTCATCACACGTAGAAAATCTAACACTGATATGCTAGCTACGAAATTATTCTACTTTACTGCTCTGTCGTAGATAAAGTCTTCAAAACTAAAGGTGTATTATCTCTTGCAGGACTTATTAAAACACACTCCCCCGGGTCACTCGGACCGAGTGTCCTTACAACGTGCCTTGACGAGGCTAGAAGCTCTAGCTGATGCTTTAAACGAGAGGAAACGAGACGCTGAACGGACACAGGTAAATTATAATTAATACTCTGTTATTTTCACTGGAAAACATCGTGAGGATCATGTCCTAGAATCAAATTTTCGAAGATATGTGACATCTACCAACCCGCACTGGGCCCGCGTGGTGTATTACGGCCCACTCCCTCTCGTAGAGAGGAGGCTTGTGTCCCGCAGTGGGAATGTTATAGGCTGATGATGATGATGAATTTCACTGTTAAAAGTGTATTATTAAAAATAAAAGTTTATCAGATGGCTTTAGACAAGGTGTGCGTTGAGGCATTTTGTTATCGAATTTTAAAATATGTTTGTTTAAACCACACTTATGGTCACAAATATTAAAATAACTTTTAGTTTTGTATTGGATAACCAGGGTTCTTTGACTTTCCAAACACAGTTACAACATGCAAATGAAATTCTTAGGGATAAATGGTGTACATTTTAACACCATAACCTGTCATAGTGCATCTCCTAAGGCAGATTATTCCACAAGTCAACGCTACAACAGATCGGAATCCCTATCTAATGAATATCTTCATTCCAGGCATTCCGCGCAGCTCTCAGACGGTTAACGCGCGGTGGTGTAGCGGGCGCGGGTGGTGCGGGCGGCGCGGCGCGGTTTGGAGCCGCGCGGCTGCTCGCGTCGCGCGCTGACAAGAGACATCTTTTGCGACAAGATGACTTGCTGCAATTGGTTAGTACCCTTTACTCTCTATACTAATATAGCGGAACATTAGCCATAAAACTGACCCAACTAGCAAAATTGTCTTATAACAAAAGCTTATATCTTAGAACCATCCCGTACAAGTTGTATAAAAGCGTTAAGCATGATGTTTTAGCGCTATAAGCAAGCTTATAGATTAGAAATTTCCTTTAGTAAAGTTATTTATATGTTTATATCAGCACTTTATAACCGTTATAATCAAGTGACTGTAACTAGTAAAGAGCGATTTATCTCGTATTGTAGGTTGAATAATACCCTTTTACATCTAATTTGCGCAATAAAGGTTACACAGTGACTGCTATAATATCCTTAGCGCTATAAAGGTGCTGGAAATTCAACAGTTGTGCGATTTCGTGATATTGACGGTCTTGGTGTTGCTGCTATAGTACCTACAGAATGTGAATGGATCTCGAGGACTCTACAATATAACGATTTGGTTATATTGCCGAGTTGTATTGCTACTTCTATTGTACGGCATTGAACTATAATATTTTTCAAATACCTGATATGGGTAATGCATCAGTCACGAAGATACTTGTTTAGCGTAAAATTTCTGTGTAAAAGGTTTTTATTTGTAGTACCTCTTTTACAGTCGTCATGTATCAACGTTTTTGTCTCGTCAAAAACACAATAATGACACATAAATGTAGATAAAGTGTTATACATATTAAATAATTAATGTGACCTATAGGCCGTAGGTAAAGGATTTATTATCTTCTATTATAATTGCTTAATATACTGAAACAAAAGAAAATGGTGATGTTGTAGTACGATCCTAATTCCTGATCAAGACTCGGTGCCTTAAATTGTGTTTACACAATAAAAGTTTTTTTAAACGAATGTAAATACCACTGCAACGAAGCAAGTATCAAATTCTCATGATTGGAATAACGTGTGGTGATGTATTGATACAAGAGCTGAAAAGTAATCGCCTTTTATGAAGCCCTCAACAAATCACAATGAGGTAGCTCGGTCGTCAGGAGCCATACAGAACTGATATCTGACAAAATAACTTATCATTCCTACGCTGCTCATTGCTGGGGAGTTTGTTGCGCGACTTCTTCTTCCCAGCTAGCACTAGGAAATGGTGAAGTGCGTGCGTTTTTGGGACTGTCTTATGTAATTTTGACGTTCAAAAAGTGCTGGATCTCAGCCTTATCCGTTTAATAGAGTTTTGATTTTGATATCAACTTGTTCGTCCACAGGAATTCAACCAATCGGGCGGTCTAACCAAGTGCAAGCCGCGTCGCCTGTTACTTCTAAATGACCTCGTAGTGTGTGTGTCAGTCGGCGCTGGTAGTGACGACGCCGAGCGTCTCGGACTGAAGTGGGCGCATCCAGTGCAAGATGTGGAGGTGTTAGATACTGGCACCTCGCCTACGCTTAGTAGGGTGCTTGCTCAAGGTACGACAGAAGTTTTTGAGATTCAACAAGTCATTGAACGTTAAAATGATCAAAGAGATCTTAAGATCTCTCACCAAAAAAATGTAGCGAACTTAACTTCATCGAAACATATTTTGTAAATTTTTGTGTCCACTACATCTGCGCACAAATGTGTTGATGGCTGGCAGAAATAATCGAATCATTCCAAAGTTGTGCGATGTTTCTTAAAAAATCTCTTCCTAATCTTTATCAGGTATGAACCGCAGCGGCAGCCTGCGATCAAACTCGAGCAGCGGCATGACAACATCAACGGGCGACTCCCTCTGCAGTGAGATGTCCGCGCTGATGCACGACTACGAGACCGTATCCCGCATGGCAGACCTCGCAGCCTCGCTGCGCATGTCCTACCCCGAGCTCGCCTCTGACACCTTCCGCGCGCTGCTGCAGAACATCCAACGCAGTATACAGGTGACGAACATTCACGAACATACCCGAACGATCCCGACACGCCAAGCCAGATAACAGACCTTAGTGCAACGCTATCAGGAATCTTTGACTTCTTATCAAAGGCTGATTTTTCAGTCGTCAGTTAACGTTTATCTGAGGAATAAATATGACGGTTTGACAGCTTTTGTATCCATACTAATATTATAAACTCGCTGTGGCCCGGGACTTCGTTCGCGTGGATGTCGTAAGATACACAATATACTTAAATAACAGCCACATTTTAATAAAACTCCCTCGTCCCTCGACCCATCGCGTTGAATCACCCGCCCGCGCTATTACTTCGTTTTCGCTTAGTGTTCTTTCTTTTTACTTTTTGCTCGGCTCCTAAGAGTCGTAGCGTGATATTAAATAGCCTATAACTATCCTCGAGAATTGAGCTACCAAATGTAAAAAGAATTTTTCAAATCCGACTTTTTGTTCAAAATTTCATGGATTTTAATTTTTTTGCGCGGAACCCTAATTATTTTTCAAAAATAAAAGTAGCCTAAGTTACCCGCCGTAACATCAGCTATCTGCCAGTGAAAGTCCCGTCAAAATCGGTCCAGCCGTTTCGGAAATTAGCCAAAACAAACAGACAGACAAAAATTTTAAAAATTGCTTTTTTTTTATAAGTACCATTATACAGTATACTTTCTTCAGCATTTACTAAAAAGTTGTTATTCAATTTTATTTATTTGTATGTATAGATGTGAAAGTAACTCGTTACCTTTTCATGGCTTAACGGCTGAACGGATTTGAATGACATTTTTGGCACATGGATAGAGCATGACCTGAGTTAGGACATGCGGTTTGCGCGGAAGCCGCGGGAAAACTAGTAGAAAATATGTCAAATATTATTTATTCTGATTTTATTTAGATGTTTTAGGGCTGATTTTTTAATATTCAGATAACTTTTATCTGAGGAATAAAAATAGTGGTTTGACATATTTTCTATAGATAAGCTGTCAAGCCGCCATTTTTATTCCTCAGATAAAAGTTATCTGACTATTGAAAAATCAGCCCTAAAAGTAATATTTTAATTGACTCAACTTTAACAACAACTTTCACCTCCACAGAAAAAAGACGACGAGATGGCATGGGTAGACTCCTGCTGCCTCCAACTCACGATCCGAGGTCGTGAAGAACCCCTTACCTTCCGTGCCAGTGAGCCGGGCGCACGGCTAGCGTGGGCCACTGAACTAAGGCTGGCCCAGCTAGCACAAGCGTCGGCCAACTCGCCCGCGTGGAGGTTCCCCTCGCAGCTGGCGCCCGCGCATAAGATGCCGCTATTTGTTGCCGCCACGCCGGTTTATTCATCGCGGCAACTTACTGAGGTGTGTAGAATGATTAGTATGTAGTGTAGTCAACCGCACGTCCATTGTATCAATTGAACTTCGCCGGCCACCGAGTTGCGACTGACGCAGCTGGCACTAGCATCGGCCACCTCGCCCGCGTGGTGGTTCCGCTCGCAAGTAGCGCCCGCACATAATATCTTCTCTCTCTGTTTCTGCCACGCCGGTGTAATCGTTTGACCATATGGTCAAAAGTCCGAGAGGCCTGAGTTGTACGTGGTGATGGGGCATGCAATATAAACCATAGAGCCGATGATGGCCAATTCCTAAACGCATTAACGAAACATATTTCACCATGATAGTACGGGCGGTAGCGTTAGTTTGAACAAGTTATCTCATACCGGCTGAAATTCATAACAATAATACTTTACAGCAAGTAAAACTCTAATCATCTCGTTTTTGCTGTTGTTTTGCTTGAAATTTATTCACCATAATATGTGAAACTTTTTCATGTCACTGTTTATTGTTTAAATCATTTTTAACCGACTTCAAAAAAGGAGGAGGTTCAATTGGGTTGTTTTTTTTTAATGTTTGTTACCTCAGAACTACCCTTCGGGGAAACAAGGCGTGATGTTATGTTACCCCAGACAGAACTCTGTCATTTATGAACTGATTAGAATTTTTTTTTATTTAAAAGGACATACTTCTAGATTGGTCCCTTAGAAATTTGATCAAGTTCTGATAAGTGGTTTTTGAGTTAGGAATTCCTAGGCTCAAAAGTCGTGTGCCAAACTTTATCGGCTGTTTCGGCTTAACTCGAGATTAATCGTTGTTATAATAAATTGCAGGTGCGCTGCGGCTGTTTCTACACGTCGTGCGGCGGCGGGCGTGGCGCGTCGCTGCGGCGCGCGCGCTCGCTGCTGTGGGTGAGCGCGGGTGGCGCCAGCGACAGCCACGTAGCCGTGCTCACGCATCGGGCGGCCAAGCTCAAGACGCTCGTCACGTTAGACCTGCCGGATACCAAGGTCAGTACCTTACCTTACGTATCGGTTTTCGTGACAGTTTTTTTTTTTCAATTTATATAGTATCATAGTTGGTGATATAATTTATTGACAGTAGCTAATTTTAATAAATCTTATTCACTTTATGTTAAGGAGAAGAAAACTTCGTGACAGAATGTGTGGCTTATTTATAATACATGTTATTCATTTCAGGTTACCTCAATGGAACACGCACGCGGAGTGCGACAAGCGACGACACTCTGCGGCGATACAGTATGGCTCGGTACAGAAGATAAGAAAATAATCATATTCTCTGCAATCGAACCAGAGAAGCAGGAAAAGTTAACCGAAGTGCCAACGATCGCGTCCATCACGCAGATCCGTTACCACTGCGACGCCATGTTCGTGGGGCTGTCGAACGGGCGCGTGTCGGTGTACCGGCGGAACCACGACGACTCGTGGGCGCTACAAGAGCCGCTCGCCGTCGAGCTCGGCGACCGGCCCGTGCACTGCGTGCTGCCCGTCGACGGCATCGTGTATGCCACCTGCGCACGACGAGTGTTCGCCATCAACGCGCTCACCGCAGAGATCATGCGCATCCTAGAACTCAAAGGAGACGGCGATCGATCTGTCAAATACCTCGCGCACTCCGGAGTTGGCCTCTGGACAGCCTTCTCCGATTCAACATACGTGAGCCTTTATCACGCTGAAACCTTCGAACACCTCCAAAACATTGACATCGCAGCTGATGTTGCGAAAACCATCGGAGCACGAGAGGGAAGCAAGCCTGCGTACGTGTCGGCCCTGCTGGCGTGCCAGGGCCTGCTGTGGGTCGGCACCACGGCCGGCGTCAGCGTCACCGTGCCGCTGCCCAAGCTGGAGGGCCTGCCGCTCGTGGGCGGACACATCGCTGCCTCCTACCACGCGCACGCCGGGCCCGTGTCCTTCCTCCTCAACCTAATGCCGGAAACTAGAGACGTCGACGTCAACACCGTGCGGCGGAATCTATCCAACGCCCGCCACCTCGCCGAGACCGTAAACACTCTGCAAGAGTTCAAGGAGGAGGACGGCAAGGAAGACAACGACAAACCGAAACTGGAGAGGCGGATATCAGAGGAGGCCAGCCCGTACCGACCGCAGCGCGTGCAGTCCGCGGTCGTGCGGCGGAAGAAACCGGGCGACGTGCGACTCAGTAAGACTCTACCCAAGTGTGCCAACTTGAATGCGTGTGACGTTTACGGGCTGTACGGAGACCTGATGTTCGTGAAGGACTGTGTCGGTGAGGCGGACGTGGGCGGCTCGGGAGGCGAGGCGCTGCGCCGGAGCGATCCCGAGCTCGCCGCGATTCCCTTCCGGGTAAGTACGCTCGACCGGCGCCTGCGCATGCGCGCCGGCAGGCCGCGCAGTCTGGACCTGTCGAGCTGGTCGGTGGACTCGCGCGCATCCAGCCTGTGCACGTCGTCGGGAAGCGAGGAGTCGATGGCGCTGCGCGGCGTGTCGCGCACCAGCTCGGGCGCGTCGGGCGCCGCTGCTCTGGCGCCCGTGGCTGCGTCCACGCCGGACTCGGGCTCGGCCAAGTCCAGCGCATCCGAGCGCTCGGTGTCGCGCGCCTCGCCGGGCGGCGCGGCGCGTTCGGCGGCGCGCAGCCTGCGCGGCGCGGACTATGTGGTGGGCGAGGGCGCGGCGCGACGCTCGGTGCTGACGGTGGTGGGTGGGCGCGGCTACGTGGACTGGCGTCAGGTGGCGGACGCGGCCGAGCGCCCGGCGCCCGCGGCCGAGCCCAACCCCAAGGACGCGCACCTCATGCTGTGGGAGATGCGCTTGTGACCGCTCAGCCTGCACTCGGAGAATCTCTCCGCTTCTCTAGGGGTCGTCCGCTTGACGGATGCTATCACTGTACTCCGCGTTTTATGTGTCATATTTAATTTGTCGATGGCCTGTAAATATAGTGCTAATACGTAGACTCGTTATGTTAAGGTTTTACACGAATTACGAATACGATGCTACTACACCTACACGTCCGTTAGCATAGCACTGAATTGATGTGTGACAAAAATGTTTACATTTGTAAATTATGCGAAGCTTTAAATTATTTTTTGAAGTTACGAGCTGCTGTCCGCTAGCTCGACGTTTACATTGGCTTAGTAATTTAACACTTGAGAAGTGGTGCATTATTTTTATGATCAACTATTGAAATGTTAATAAATTCAAAGATTATATAGGGTGCGTAATATTTAACTGTACGTTTTAAGCGACACTGATGAGTGCACCCTTTTTAGAACGAACGATACACCAATCGGCTGAATAGTTATGTGTTTTATACATAAAGAATCCATAGTTAAAATAAACCTTAAACGTGATACATAATTATAAATTGGACCAAGGCTTTTAACGTCGATTTGATAGCAAAAAACTTCCTTTCACAGCAGCTAAAGCATATCAAATCTAATTAATATCGATCATCATTATATTTATTAAAATATTGTAGATAAAAAAGTCGATTAATCTGCCACCAACGTTTTTATTATACCTTGCCAAACGTCGATAAACATCAAAAAATTATTTACTATGGTTTTTTAAAAAGTATCAATTTATCATTCTATTTTCAGTGTAAAATATAATATATGAATAACACGAACCGCCTTTGTTTTAGAATAATTACATTTGTAAAATTTGTTTGTATCAACATGAAGGAATTCCAATAACATTAAATTAGTTTGTGTCATTTTTAACATTTTACTAATTATATTTTTTAGTTTTGGATGTAAATTGATTTACATAACAATTAACATTACATAATGGTGGCCTTAATATGTACTTGAAAATTTCCAGTGTATGATTTGTATAGCATTTGTTTAAGCTTTATTGTTAGACATATTAATGTCGCTTTAAGAATTAGACTGATTTAGCTAAGCGTTAAAATGTACTGTTAATGGAATTATTAGTAAATAAGATAAACGACATTTGAAAGTTTCTTCAAATTTCTGTGCACTTTAATAACGTAATGCTACTGCATTGCAGCGAGAATGCACATTCAAAATCGAACGAAAAGCTTTTACATACTTGATTCGAACATTTTGTTGAATTTATGATATACTGTATATTCTTGATGTTATCCTTGTCTACAACCTGTTATTGAACACGGTTGCTATTCCGTATGAAGTTTGCTCATGTTTTGTCAAAGTTTATAATTAAATTATCACTTTACAACACATGTTGTTTTCTCAATAGTTGATATTGTCTTACAGTCTATTAAAGTTAATCGTTACTATATTTGTTTTCGGTCAGTAATCTCACAAAACAATATTTGTTTTGCACGCCCAAAGAATTTCATGTTAAGTCAGGCATTACGAATATTAGATGAACCACAAGAAATTTAAATGTGCCAAATTGTAAAATATCAGATACCTACTTATTATTATAATGTACATAAATGCTGTACATACAGAAATATCATAATTATGACATATATTTCATGTCTCATGTATTGAGCACAAAATACAATGTTACATGAGATATGAAATACCTCCTTATAAATTAAATTTAATTTAATTAATGTAAATACAGCAATGTAAAACGAAATCTCGAATGAACACGCCGAAACTGTTTTTTTTTTTTGAACAAATCTAAAAAATAGAAATTGATTATTTATGCTGCAAAACGTCACAAGTGTACTTTTGTGTAAATAAAATTTAAGTTTATACATATACACACTGTATTAATTGTTTTATTATAAATTATTTCCACTTAACAAAAGCCTAAGTAATACGTAAGTACCATGTTTGTGCGAAAAAAAAAATCATCGATCAGAAAATATGATAGTGTCTACCAAACCATAAGCTATATTTCATTTTGTCTGTTTTGCATCTCGTTTTTGAGTATAATTTGCTTAGTGCCAAGATTCCGAATTCAAGCGATCGACGATCTAATTCCAGTGGGTACAGTGAGCCTCAAAAAGATGTATAGATCGACAAGAATTCAATTGATTGTGTAGTTACAATTAAGTACCCAATGTGAAATATGTTTTGGCTACACTTTGATACAATATTGAAGCTGACTGTACTGCAAACGGTTTAGATGTGTGTTTATCTACGTACGGGTGAAAGTCAATATTTTGTCTAGGTCTACCTACCCTATAGCAGAGATACACCGTGGAGGATGACGAGACAGCAGCTCATGTGCCCAGTGCTCGCCACATACAGGGCAAAGTACTTTGGTAACCCAGGTACCCTACGTGAGATTGCCAGAACACCAAGGCGTTGCTGGCCTTCCTTGAGGAGCTGGGGTGGATCGAATAATCGATTTTCCCACCCATCACGCAAAATACGCGCATTGACGTGGAGTTGCGGACACCAGCCCGTATTACCTATTACACCGTAGCTTGCACAAATAGCCAATAGGAAAACACGTAGATTGCATACCATTGTGCAATACTACTTTTATGATTAGTGATCAATGGCATGCTTGCTAGTGGCACGTATGTATTCCTAGCTTTATAGTAGGTACAAAATGACCATTTATCATGCCATCTTGGGTATGGAAATTATACCTACAGCTGCGAGAGGAATTCGAATTCGGTGTTACGAATCGTCTACAAAATAAATAATAATGATGATAACTAATTTGTATCGAATCTAAATAAAACAAAAACACATTTTTATGTGGTTTATTATTATTGAAGCAGGTGTGTTAAATGTCCATTGTTAAGGGGAAGGTGTGTGGATTGATTGTGGCGATTTTGCTTGCATCTGGTGAGTGGCTACGGTATACCTGAAACAAATAAACTCATCAGCATTTTGTATGAAATTTTACAGGGACTGAAGTTTAGCCTCTTTCATTGGAACACCTCTATACCCATATTAGGCATGAAGCTCATGTTTGACTATTTTGGCCTCTTCGAGGGATGTATCTCGGTGGCAGAGTATCTGCTCCGCCCGCAAGCTGAAAGTCATCATCATCAGCCTACAGCAGTCCACTGCTGGACATAGGCCTCTCCAATTGCACGCCATTCAGTTTGATTCTCGGCAACTGTCATCCAGCTGCTACCAGCCACCTTGCGAAGATCGTCGCTCCACCTAACCTGAGAGCGTCCTACATTACATTTGCCGATTCGCGGTCTCCACGCGGCTAATACGACAGCCCATTGCCACTTCTGCTTGCTTATTTTGTGAGGTATGCAACTTTGGTTCTCTGCCGGATCACCTCGTTCCGGATTCTATCCCTCTGAAAGTCATAATTTGATAATGACGTACGGTTTTGTTGCTTGCATTGTTTGAGAGCTTCATTAAACGCTTGACACTCTGAGATGTCAGTGTTGTTGGTCGCGCAATTCAGGAACTGTTGGATTTCGTATGCGCAGGGGCCGCTGGGTTCTGATCCTAGATCGTAGTCGCGTGGAAGGGCATGTACTACTTCTTCTCGACGACGACCGCCGCCGAACAAACCGGTTATGGCTTCTCCGGCCACGTGACCCTAGTAACGTAAATAAAATACACTATGTTTGCTCAGCGCTCTTGCTACAAGATACTTCTGCTTATCATAAATAAAAATGTGAAGGCTTGGTGAGCAGTGGTCTCTGCAAATTAATTTTGTTACATCGATCTCGCTATTATCACTATTTATTATTCACTCCTTGTGAAATATTCAGCAGCATCAGAAAATCCTAGAATGATGAATCAGACGTTTAGTGATTAGCGTAATGAAATAATAATGAAATTAGGTAGGCACCTATCTAGTATCATCTTCATCTATCAGTTGCATTTTTGACTAAGAGCCAGGCAATGCTGAGATGCGTAACATAACCATGACTATCTTTACCATTTCCTGAATATCCGTCAGTGTGTCAAAGGAACGTTGAAAATCAGTTATATATACCTAATATTTTAGTTATAAGTACCTAATATTCTATACAATCCTAACAGAACACGAATGCGAACTCCGTGTTGTATAACAGAGTTCGTGCAACATAGATCTTTACCCATTTCAGAGAAGTTCTTGAACCCTAAAAAGGCTGTGCTGTGCACAAGGAAGCATTCAAGTTCAATCATTTCAATATTTAACACGAATACTCCAGAGAAACAACGTTTTTAGCAGTTAACTTTATTTTATAAATAGGTACAAACTGAAATAGTATCTACCTATATATAATGCCCAGAGAATTAGTGATACAAACAACATTACCTAGAGAATTCTGTAGTTGCAAACATTATTGCCTATTAGTTATTGCATATAGGTAGTAGGTATAAATTGACCAAATGAGCCTACACACATAAGTATATACATAAAGCGTTGGTCAGCCAGTATTGCACACAACATACACATGCTGCAGTGGCAGCACCATATTTATTTCCTGTACCAGCACCTCATAACACATATCCATTGCGTACCTCAGCAACAACACGACGCGACAAGCTAAACTAAATGTTTCGTATATCGTACCACAGCTGTGCCCAAGGTGACTCCTCCAGCGATCGAAGCAGCTTGACCGAACAGAGATTGCCGTTGTCGCGGCGGAGTCACCACTGGGGGAGGACTTCGAGCGGGTGCATGCTGATATCGTCGCGAATAACGGGATCCACTGCATCCAAATGTTGAGCGTTAGGGCAGTAGGTAACTAACGTCTTAAGAAATAAGTTGTACAAAATAAAGCTAATACTGTACTACTCCTGCTGCTTCCTAGCTCCACATCTGCTACACATATTTCTGTGTTGTTAAGTGTTGTAACTAGGATGTACTTTTCGATTCAATGGTGCAGATTACAATGTGAAGAATGTGTGCTTATTTAGTTTGAGTAGAGCCTGCAACGCAATTTAATTAGATAATAAATTCAACCATAAATAATACTTAGCTAAACATGATAATAATACCTACCTATGGACAGACGCCAGCACATCAAGCTACTACAATCTGTCAAATTTCTATAATAGATTTTTAACTTTATCGCTAAAGCATTAGGTTCAAGGTTGATTGGGAAAATTTGACAGTTTCGGCTAGCTTGATGTGCTGGCGTCCATACCTACCTTTTACGATCGTAGCTATAGAAAACTTATAATATCTTACATTTACAGACTCATCTCTTAAAAATACACACACCAGCAAAAGTAAGGGAGCATTAGATAGGTAGGCCTACCTACTTATGTAATTCGCATTCATTATTTTGAACAGAGTATAAGGAGAACTGCCTAACAGGGTCCACAAATTGGCTTCGTCGGAACTCGACCCTAGTGCCAACTCACCCGCTTTTTATATGCTTATCAGCTACACACTACAATGTATAGTTTACAGACTTGATCTTTTTACACGACTGCCCCAAAAAAGGAATGGAATATTTTCAGGGTTCATGTACCTATGTATGTGAGTTTCTTTATTCCACCATAACTTTTAAATGCCTGAACTGGTTTGGAAGTATGGTATCGTTAGAAACTTAGAATCCTTACATGATCCCGAGTGACACTGGCAATTTTTTTTTTAAATTCAATATGGCGGCAGTATGGCTCCATTTTCAAAATGAAAAAAAAAATGTTTCTTCGGGTATAAAATTGTAGGTCTTGATGAGAACATTAAAAAAAAAATGTCACTGAAATGTGTAAATTAAAAATAAATAGTAAAAAACGCGACTGCCCTGGCAAAAAAACGCACTAAAAAGTAAAAAACAAGTTGTATTAAATAACATAACATCACGCCTTGTTTCCCCGAAGGGTTAGGCAGAGGTGTACCTATAGTACCTAACACCCTCATTTCGCCAGTTATGTTTTAACTCCCATGTAATAGGGCCGAGCCTATTGCCATCTACCGGGCACAAATCCAGACTCCGGGCTGCTACTGAGAAATTCCAAATAGAAAAACCCAATACACTTTGCCCGACCTGGGAATCGAACCCAGGACCTCTGGCTCAGCAGTAGCGTTTGCGACCACTAGACCAACGAGGCAGTCAAGTTAATCTTTTTAAAGAAAGCGAAAGGTCATTCCATTTACTTCCGGACTAAACATAAATAAAATTATCATTGCAGTCGGGGGACCTCTTAGATTAAATAGTGTTCCAATGCCATTTTTTTTTAAATCAGCTATTGGCTACATTTATTTATGTTCGCATAACTCGTCAAAATGTAGGGAACAGCAGATTTTTTTTTCGCGATTTCAGTTTTGGTCCCATAGTAAAAGTAGTTCACATTGATGAGTACAAGTACAACACTATCGTGGTAGCACCCTAAGCCAATAGAAAAAGCAGCGTGTATACGGACCGGGCGAGTTCGAACTAGGGTCGAGTTCGGACGAAGCCCACATATTAAAGAATATAAATCATCATTTCCCTAGATCATCGACACCCCGGATAGTGAAGGACCGTCCTCTATTGCCACAAACACGGCTCAAGGAAAGTGAGTAGGTACAGTTGCATCAATCTTGTACAACTCCAGCACCCTCATTAGCCACATGGCTAATACACACCACCACATGCCACATACATATGTGGCATCGAGTCGTAGGCCTTCTTATAATCTATCCAGCATGTCGATAGATCCTTGCGGGCTCGAGGAACCTGTTGGTTTGTGGCCATGTCGATGAGGAGTAGCTCCGTAGTACTGCGGGATCCGTTCCTACATCCATTTTGAGAGGCAGACATAATCGAGTTACTCTCAATATGCGTATTATTTTTAGCTCTCAAAATGGATGTAAGAAGTTTTTAGACCGTCAACAAACACGTGATCGGTCTATAATACTTGGATTCCGCGGGACTACCCGACTTATGGAGCAGGTGGGTAACGCCTGTTGTTAGAAACTGCGGTAGCGACCCAGACAAGGATGACTGGATTTGAGATGCCAGGGCGAGTGTATTAACTAATTAACCATTTCAACCAAAAGTTGTGCAGTTCGTCTGATCCCGGTGATTTCCAATTCGGTAAGTTCGGTAACGGACGAACTGCTCTGGCTTTAATTTCGACTGCTTCCATTTCTGGTATGTTCCCCATACACTCGCTCAACATTCTGCATCCAGTCAGCCTCAGTGTGACAGACGGGTACCGACCAGATACTGCGCCAGAATGCACTCATGGCGGCACTTGTCCTGTCACATTTTGTTCAGGTCGCTTCCAAGCTCTACATACCCACCTCTCATCGCTCTGGAACGTAAGATTCTGCGTGTATCGATCAACCTGCCGCTTACGGCTGGCCCATGCACATTAAACTTTCTGCTTCAGGAAGTCGATGCGCTCTTGTGACACGGGACCTGTAGTCTCGAGGGCTGATTCTAGTCCTCGAGAACGCCCGCCTTACAAAGCGCATCTCGTAGCCGTGTAATGCCCTCCCTGAAGCAGTATAATTTGCCGATGAGCACCGTGGCCCTATTGATACGACGCTCGATCCTGCAGTCTGGCTGGTAAGTACGGCTGGTTTTGGTCGAGTAGCTCGTCACAGTTTGGAAACTTGACGTTAGCAAACGACATGCCGCAGTAACAGCCGCGCAATATAGGATCGAGTATGTAACAACGAGATCCTCGCTGCTCTCGTAAAAATTCGTGAGCTGCGAGTCCAAAGCACACACCAGCGCCCTATTTTTCGGGTAATCGGGGTCTACATTTGGTTGGAATGGACCTATATACGCGAAATGCATCCTCCAGTGCGCTCCTCAATCGTGGGTTGCACTGATTACCATTAAGTTATCCATTGACAACCTAATGGCAAGTGAACACAACGCGGCCTCTGGATTCCCGATTTTTACAAATATACCAACCAAGGTATCCCTGCTGAGACTCGGGCAGGTATCTCATAATAAAAAAAATATAGTAAAACAACATTTAATAGTTACCTACCCTAATATGCTTATGCTTATGCTGGTGTATGTATTGTGGAAAAAATGAAACAAAAACACATGAGTTTGGGTAATATATTTTATTGTTCTAAAGTTTACGTAAAAGAAATTGATAAATAAATTCAGAATATAGAATTCTACATCACAATAAATTGTCATAAAATCTTTAAATATAAAACAATAATTATAGTCACTAACAATTTATTCTACTACACATGATAACCTAGGAAGTTTAAGAATGTATCAAACTAAATCAGAAATAATAGCTACTGGGAAGGTGCTGCTTATTTTTATCTAGAAAAAATGTTTCAAATTTGACATAGCCTTTTATAGAAAAGACTTTTTGTAAACATATCTTGTACAACATAAGTAGAGATTTTGGGAATATGTAATTCATTTTTTGAATCTAATGGCACCTTGAAAATTAATTAGGCTAATTTACATATGGTTGTTTATCTTGCATTGACGCAAAGCCTCATTAAAGCCCTCGCAGAGGGACAAGTCGTGCTGTTGCTGAGCACATTCAATGAACTGCTTGATCTCCCAAGCACAGGGGCCCTGAGGAGTCTGGTTCTGGTGCTGGCTAAGAGTCTGAGCTGCTGGCTGAGCGGGCGCCTGCTGCTGTGCAGGCTCGCTGCTGCTACCACTAAATAAGCCAGTTAGAGCACTACCAGCCACGTGACCCTGCAGCAAAACATGTTATATCCATTGTTATTTGAACTTTAGGCACAACAATAAAGAACTTCTCTATCAAATAAAGTAAGCTGATTCTCTAGAAAGAAAACAACTCGATCATTATGCCAAATATAAAACATGCAATAATATTATTTATTGTGCATAATGTCAATTCATGTAAACAAAAAGGACTGAATCACGATAACGTCACAATAACATGTGACCATCTTCACATTGCTTGGCTCCTAGCCAAACTTAATGCAACTGTAAAAGAGGGATAATTTCAATATTAAACAACTGAACTAAATAAATCAATATTTTTTTTAAGGTTAAGGTCAAAAAATATCGACGCGTTTAAATTACGTAACAACAAATTACGCACCACTGCCGATCCGACAGCGACACCGCCGGCCGTGGCTGCCATCTGCTGAAACATCGACGGCTGCTGAGATTGGGCCATAGCAGGCGCAGGGGTCGATGGAGGAGCATGAGCCGGAACTCTACTCGGTGGTGGAGATGCAGCCCTAAAAACATCTCGCTAGGTTAGCTAACTCCGCATGATGAAATAAAATGTAATAAAGGAATCCCCAATGCAAATAAAAAACCAACTTACCGTCGCTGCGGGGCTGGTGGAGGGCTAGCGGATCTTCCACGTCGAGGCATTTTTTTACAAACTTTATAAACTTGGGGTTACACAGAAATCCTGTTCAATCACGAACAACACTTCCAATAAAACTGACTGACACTTCGGCTTCGCTGTCAATTATCTAGCAGAGAAGGTTGCAACTGAAGAGCGAAAATTTTTCTAGAATATTTATATTTAGAATAACTACTGCTATCTCAGTTTGGCATACTGTTACATAATCACCAACGACAAAGACAGCAAATTTTATTGAGTGACCAACATAACGACAACAATTTTATGGAAGCGTTCCTTTTTTAATTTTATTTTGACATGCGTTCGATGACAGGTTTAAATCGATTGAAGTTTGCGATCGATGACATGAAGTAAAATGTGAAATTGTCATGACTAAAACAATAAAAACCTTCAACTGTCATGTTATGAGACGAATAAATGAATGAATGGGATAAAGAACCTAGTAACAGAACGCAACAAAAACTGTACACATGTTGATGTTTCGTTAAGCGTTAAACGCTCGATTAAACAAACATTTAATATTTTGAACACTCGGGGTGTATTGAGTGTTTGATCTAATAACCATTCGATAAAATAAACGTCCATTTATTAAGAAATACGATAAATAGTTTTTGATATTCCATGATTTGGCAATCGATATGGCATAGTACACCCTTCGCTCGCACCTCGTTCTGTATTCTGAGACTCGCACTCATTTTCTTGTATACAGGGGTAGGGCGTAAGCTAAGGGATTGACATTAAATATGATGAAAAAATTAATTACGTCAATAGTAGGGTTTTTATACGTGTATGTGGGGCAAGCAAATACCGGGCGGGCGGAATTTGTTTCAGCCTGTTCGAACCCTAGTAGTACCCCTCATTCATTGTACCCAATCCATTAATGAAAACTTGAGTTCAAAAATACATAAATAAAAACATTAACCTGCTGCTTCTGCTTCTGCCTCCAAATCCTCCTCTCCCTCTTCCCATAATATTTTGTTTTGTGAATTTATTCTATTTTAATTTCAGGTTATTTCGGTGTTTCCATTGCAGTTTATTTTGATTGACGTAAAAGTTATCTTTTTTTTATATCGAGCGATTTTGGAATAATATTTTTTCTACTCCAACCAGTAACAATTCTGCATTATGCAAGGTACACACACAGCAACTTTAGTTCGATTTCAAAATCTCACGTCCACACGCATATTTTGAAATAGCTAGCGTCCAATGGGCAAAGCTAATTGTAGATGGCGTGATCATAGCTAGGCCCCTATAGCCTACAATAAATTGGAAAGGGGATAGAACCGATCTGGCATATCGACCCACCGCCATTTTGTTTTTTTTTTCGAAATCGCGGCGCACGATGAAAGTGGTATGTATGGGTAGAAGACACATAGACAAACAAAAAATGACAAGTAATATGGTACCCCAAAGTGTCACGTTACCAAGATATTTGAAGGAAAAGATTGACATATGAGTACAACGACAATCGTTAAAAATAGACTTTATTACGTGTCTATAGGCGTTATATTGTATCCAAATATTGTTCCCAGGCTGATTGTTATTATTATTGTTTATTGGGAGAGAGTAGGTACAGACGCCAGCACATCAAGCTACCCGAAACTGTCAAATTTTCCCAATCAACCTTGAGCTAAACCTAATAAAGAAAAAAAAATCTAATAAAGAAATTTGACAGATTGTAGTAGCTTGATGTGCTGGCGTCCATACATTACATACTACCGGGAGCACACGAGAAAACTGTTACTATAATTAATTATTAGCCTTCTAAATTGCATCGAATCGCAATGAAATGCTATATTATGTCAAAGAACATCGCGCGCGCTTTTTGGCTTGTCTTTCATCCCGCCGCATTATAATGAATATACCACCGCAATATATGAAAAAATGTGGGAGTCCCGGAAAATATTTAAGGGTCGTCATAAATGGTGCCAAAAAAATAGTGAACAACTAAAAATGGATTTTTTAGCCGAGAAAAGAGCCGCAAACAACTTTAGTAAGTTCTGGAAAGCCACAGGTAAGATGGATACCAAGCCTGGGCTGCCGGTGAGCGTCGGGGGAATGAGTGATCCAAAGCAAATTGCAAATATGTTCGTGGAACATTTCAAAATGCGATCACCCCTTGGCCCCTCAGGTACGATAACCGGTGCTGAGTCCTTCCGTGAGGGAGTGGAACCGGTAATGTTTTTCTCGACGAAACAGGTCAGAGCGGTAGTTAAAAACATGAGTAGAGGTAAATCACCCGGACACGATGGACTCAGCATCGAGCATTTTAAGTATGCTGGTATTCACCTGCCAAGGGTCCTGTCTCTATTTTATTCAATGTGCATTAGTCACTCGTATCTACCGGCAGAGCTAATGAGAACGATTGTGGTACCGATTGTCAAAGACAGGACAGGGGATATCTCGGACAGGGGAAACTACCGGCCAATCTCTCTTGCAACTACCATTGCTAAAATATTGGACAGTATGCTTGATTGGTGCTTGGAAAAACATCTGGACCTGCACGACTCACAGTTTGGGTTTCAACCTGGGCTGTCCACTGAAAGTGCAATCCTAAGTCTCAAGAATACTGTCCAATATTATACAGATCGTAAAACGCCGGTGTATGCCTGTTTCCTGGATTTTTCCAGGGCTTTTGACTTTGTGTCATATGATGTGCTCTGGAGGAAGTTAGGGGATAGGAATGTACCGGCGGAAGTTCTTAAGGTTCTGCAATTTTGGTATGCTAACCAAACGAATCAGGTGAAGTGGTCCAACATTCTCTCTGAGGCTTATGGGTTGGAGTGCGGGGTGAGGCAGGGGGGGTTGACCTCACCCAGGCTCTTCAACCTTTATGTGAATGACCTTATAGTCGAGCTCAGCAGTATGCGTGTGGGCTGTCGGGTGGGTGGTGTTAATATTAATAGCATCAGCTATGCAGACGACATGGTGCTGCTGGGCCCGACTGCGGGTTCTATTGGAGAGATGTTGAAAGTTTGTGAAGACTACGCGGCTAGGCATGGGCTCGTGTATAACGTGAAGAAATGTGAGTACATGGTCTTTGGGGTCGCCGGTAAGTGTGCAGATTATTCACCTAACCTTACCCTAGATGGCTTGAGCATAAGAAGAGTAAAATAATTTAAATATTTGGGACATATGCTTACCGACGACCTGAAAGACAATGTGGATATTGAGAGGGAGCGCAGGGCTTTGGCGGTCCGCGGTAATATGTTGGCTCGTAGATTCGCCCGCTGCACGGACCAGGTAAAAATAACGCTTTTCAAAGCGTATTGTCAGGGTCTGTACACGGGTGGTCTGTGGATCAACTACACCAAAAGGTCGCTAGATGTCCTGCGGGTCCAGTACAACAATGTGTTTAGAATGCTCTTGAGACTACCCCGGTTCTGTAGTGCGTCAGAGATGTTTACGCAGAACCGTACTGATGGCTTCCACGCAATTGTGCGGAAGAAAATAGCGTCTGTGGCAGCTAGAACCCGGGCCGGGGGCAACAGCATTCTAAAAACAGTGACTGAGAATGTGTTTTCCCCTTTTATGAGGCATTTTGTGGAGAAGATGACCGGTTGAGAAACTGGTTTCGTCTTCTTTACAAAGTAACTCATACCCAAATTGTGTATCTTAATTTATGTATGTACTAACACTAGGTTTAAGGTACTTTACTAACACTACGGATCTCTGTTATCTGATTATTTGAAAATAAATAAATAAAATAAATTATGAAATGAACAATAAGTGTCGTAGATACTTGTTACAGAGATATGTGGAATTAAAGATCCTAGTATTAAGGATACCTAAAATTAATAGAACGATGATGAAAGCTGAGAAACATAAAAAAAATCAAGTATCTTGACTTAGCACACGAGGTTGTCGACATGTGGGACGTGGACTCTGCAATCATTGTACCGAAATCGTTACGGTTAATGGCCTAATAGCGGAGAGCCTCGACCAACACCTCAGGAGGCTCTCATTGCGCGGCTGGGTCAAAGGCTTGATACAGAAAACTGTACTCCTGGACACGGCACGCATAGTGAGGAGGTTCCTCTCTCTAGAGCCCTGACCGCTGGCACGATGCCGATGGGCCACTATTTTTTATATTTTTAAATGTTTTTTTTTTGTTTTTATAAAAATATTTAAAAATTTAAATAATATGTACAGAAAATGAAGGATGACAAAAATTATGGGTTGGGTGGTTGAATTGTACGCATAATAATACGAACGAATAGTCTGTTACGAATACTATTGTTGTTATTTGGCACAAGTAGGTACTACATATCTAACTAGCTGCAATACTTATCTACTAAAAAAAATGTTTTCAAGCTGAGAAACATGTCACATGATTTGCGACCAACGCAACGCGACAGCGACATGTCGACTGCGTTTCATTGCGATGCGATTTATTGGATAAATAATTAATTGTAGTAGTAGTTTTCTCGTGCTCCTAGTGGTATGTAATGTACCTACTCTGTTTCAATAAATAGTAATAATAATAATTAACCTAGGAACGATTATTTGGATATAATCTGACGCCTACAGACACGTAATAAGTATATTTTTAATGATTGTCGTTGTACTCATATGTCGATCTTTATCTTCAAATATCTCGGTAACGTGACACTTTGGGGTACCGTGTTACTTGACATTTTTTGTTTGTCTATGTGTCCTCTACCCATACACACCACTTTCATCGTGCGCCGTGATTTCGAAAAAAAATCAAAATGGTGGTGGGTCGATATGCCAGCTTCCATAGAAAGATGTTCAAACCCCTTTTGTTCATTGATTCCATTTCGTGTTCATTCAGGAGTTTGGTTTTATTCAAATGCAATAGATTATTTTTATTGGTTTTATTTAACTATTTCGTTATTTTCGGTGATTTCAATATTTTAAATCAAGGTTTTGACATGAAAGTGTGCGAATTTAAAACCTCCTAATCTTTCTTCAAAATGTTTCTGACTTTGAAAATCTGTAGGCCACCATCTTCTAATTTTAGGGTCACTTGGGAAATGGTGGGCTCAAATTTCGGAGTACCTAGGAACCCGATAACGCGTCATTTTAACAAATATAAAATAAAATCACCTCACGCCTTGCAGGCATAAGCTAATGAGGATAAAAACTGCTACTTGCTCACTTCAGATGTCGCCACCATTGTCCGTCTTAAAATTTGACAGCTAGCTGTCAATATCCATACAATTTTTGTAAACGATCAACGTCTTTTACTCATAAATAGTTAATATGGCCCGTTGCGCAGCTGCTGACTGCAAAAATCCAGAGACCCTTGTATTCCCCAAAGATGTTAAAAGAAGAAAACTGTGGGAGAGAGCTTTCCGAAGATAAAAAATGGAATCTCAATAATACGTCGAGGCTATGTGCTATCCATTTTAAACCTAAAGACTTTAATCAGAGAAATTAGTACACCGGTAATGCTATTTGTCATAAAACATAGAAATAAGTGTGTTTTCGTAACAGGTACTTGTGGATATTTAAATAAATGTATTATTTAAGGATGTGCGTGATAAGATTATCTTTGAACCGACCAAAGTATAATAATATCTAAGTGGCATCTAAGCAGCATTCGCTATGTTGCATTGTATTTAATACCCTCATACCAAACTACCTACTGCCTTATACAGGATGAAATTGAATTCATGGGCATCCTCTTAAGGGTTCATTGTACTCATCATTGTGAACAACTTTTACTATGGGACCAAACCTGAAATCGCGAAAAAAAAATCAGCTGTTCCCTACATTTATGTTCGCATAAATCGTCAAAATGTAGCGAACAGGTGATTTCTTTTTCTCGATTTCAGGTTTGGTCCCATAGTAAAAGTTGTTCATAATGACGAGTAGAACGACCCGTTAAGAGGATGCCCATGAATTCAATTTCATCCTGTATAAACACATATCCTGTACTGAATCTCATAGTTATTTAGAATCAAAGAATATACTACTCTCTGACGAGAGTTTAGAATGTTTCGCACATAGATAAATCCTTTTTGTCTGTTCTATGTGAGGAAAATATCTATAAAAGGCTGAGGAAGACTGCTGTATCGTCTATTTTTTCATTAACGAAAGTCAGCCAGTCAACCCGTCAGCTGAAGGCAGATTTGTAGATATTTTTGTCCCGTTTTCGTATATTTTGTAATTGACACAACAATGAACACATAAACAACAACGGCGGTTTGAAGACGGACAAAAGTGCTGCCACCTATCAGCCAGCTTTCAGTTAATAATCCCATTAGCTCGTGTTGGGAACTAAATAGCTACAACGCGACAGCGCAATTTTGACAGTTGCCTTCCCCAATAATCTGCTGTCAAAGGTTGTGTGTGGAGGTTTACTCGTTGTCCTAGGTCCTATTTCATATTTTTGCGACGCGACGCGACGCAAAAATATCAAATATTCGTTGTACGTACTTGTGGCCTACGTTGTCGCCTTAATCAGTGTGCGACGAAACGCGACAAAGTGCGGACTTGTTTTTTGCGTGACGAGACGCGCGACGCAGTGTGAAGTGACAACTTGCAGACGTGAATTTTTTTGCATTTGGATTTCGAAGCAAATAACCGTGTTTTAGTTACAAAAAGATTGAATTTTTTTTTAATGAAATTGCTTTTGAATGAATTAGCAAAACTCGAGACACCACCACAATCATCAACAGCTCAACCCCGTCAAGCACCAGTCCTAATTTCAATACAAATTATGCATCGCAATAGTTTATTAATAATTAAATGTTTACTATTATAAGTACCACTGTTTTTCTTACCTAAAAGACAATAACAACCTCGCCTCAATAGACATAGGTTTTTGAAAATTTGTTGTTGATAGTTGAATTGGTTTAACAGCTGCAACAATATAATCGAAAGTGCTTGCTAACAGAACACTCTTTAAAGAAACTAAGATTATTTCTTAGTTTCGGATCTAAATGATGAAACTCTCCAAACTTATTTCTTTCTAAATATATGATATTTGTTGTCTTCCTTACGCAAACACAGGTTTACGAAGTTTTGGCAGGGCTAAGTATTTAAAATATTAATTTTCTAGTAACAACGCAGTATACATACCCATGGTTAAAACAATAATGAACTGAGATTGCCGCGTTTGTCGCTCACGAACACAGACTACATAGAGATACTACGTATCTCACGAATGACTACAAAACGGGACACACGTCGCGTGAAGTGTTGGCCGCATTACGTCGCGTCTAGCTTGCTACTAAAAAGTAATCTGTGGTCGCGTTGCATCGCGTCGTTACGTGTCGCGTCCCGTCGCTCACCTAGGACCAGTGTAGGCCCAAAGTTAATCTGATTAACGATTAAAAATTAATGATTAAAAATCATAATCAAAAAATTTGATTATGATTAATTAATCGTAATCAAATTTTTTTATTATGATTTTTAATCATTAATTTTAATCGTTAATTTGATTATTTGATTAACTATTAACTACTCATTTATTTATTTAATTGTTCTCCCGATTTTTCTACCAATTTTAAGTTGGCAAACCTTTTCATGTATGCTTAATTTTACGGGGAAGCCCTCAATAGTATGTATGGATGGACCTAGTGCAGAATCTTCCATATATTTTGGGGAATACCCTTGTGTCCTACAAGGGGGCTTCCCGCTCCGGGATTTACCTGTCTAGTCTATATAAATAGGAATTCGGTATTATTTTTTTCATTAATTTTCTTAACTTTGGAACTAACAGTCACGTTTTAACACTATCTGGCTGACACACGCTCGCTTGCACTCGGTTGGGGATAATTTTTCCAGATTTTGCAACATTTTGTGATATTGTTTCACTCAGTGAGTAACTTAAAAACAAACATGAATTGTGATCATGACTCTAATAATAGTGGTTTTTCAAATGATCCGTCGGTGTCGGGAAACAATTCCGAGAATTTAACAGTGCAATCGGAATCAGATCTTTCTTCTTCTGCTTTATTTGACGGTACCTATTATAAGCTTCTACTAGACAAATGCACAGACAAGAACACAGTAGCAGTTTGTATGAAGTGTTCGGACCATCAAAGTAAAGAAGTTAAGGGCTATGGCAAAACGACATCTAACTTTTTGTGACACTTAAAACGGAAGCATGGCGCTGACACAGAAAAGGAATGTAAAAAATATATGAAAGACAATAAGCGAAAGAAAAATAAAAATAATACAGTTCTGACTTCAAGGCAAACTCCGAAAACACCTATAACTCAAGAAACTTTTGACCGTAACTTAGTAAATTATTTCGTTAACTCAATGATTGCTTTTCGAGCCGTGGAAGACCCCTACTTCATTAAGATGATGGAGGATTTAAATGTGACAAATAGTGGAATCAAGATACCCGGGCGACGTTCTCTCAGAAAAAAAGTAGCTAGACAATCATTCGATCTGATTTGCGAAATAAAACAAAATCTAGCTGCTGTGAAATATTTGTGCACCGCCGCTGATATATGGTCAGGGAAGAAAAGAAGTTTTTTAGGTGTTACAGTGCACTGGATTGATAATAACTATAAGAGGCGTTCTGCAGCTTTAGCTTGTCGCCGATTTAAAGGGGCACATACATTTGACCGCATAAAAGATTTGCTTCTGGAAATATACTCAGATTTTGATATTGACCCCACTAAAATAGTATGCTCTGTTACTGACAATGGGTCAAATTTTGTGAAAGCCTTCAAGATATTCGGAATAAATACGACATCCTTAATCGAATATGATGAAGATAATGAATCTTCAAGTCCAAGTAGCAGCGAGAACGAGTTAAGTGGAGAAGAACTCGAAGTGACTGAAGGAGAGTTCGGCACAAGACAGGAACACGAACATGATGATCTTCTGTTAGAAGCAAATATAGTAGACGACCATTCACAAAACAATTTGTTACCATTTCACTTTAGGTGTAATGCGCACACTTTAAATTTGATTGCTAGTAAGGACGTCCAAGCCTTGTTGACTGATAAATCGACATGTCTTGGAAAATTGCATTCCACAATAATGGAAAAATGTAACGATTTATGGAGTGCTGCTGCTCGCCCAAAATCAGCTGAGGTGATACATAACATTCTTGGACATACGTTAACACGACCTGGCATAACTAGATGGAATAGTTACTATGACGCTTTGAGAAATATATTGAATATCAGAACTAGTTACTCTCAACTAGCTAGAGCACTTAGTATAAGAAATCCATTACGAGACTCTGAATTTCAATATATTGAGGAATACTGCCAATGCGCTGCTCCAGTTGCAATTGCTTTGGACATATTGCAGGGCGATGACTCATTTTATGGAATATTATTACCTTGCCTGCATGCACTAAAAAAAAATTACAGAAGATCACGACTACTCCAAATCTAAAATTCTGTGAACCACTTGCTGAAAAATATCTACAAAGCGTAGAGAAAAGATTTGAAGAGTTTTACACTCTTTCGAGTGAAACTAGTAAATATGCAGCCGTTGCAGCTCTGTGTTACCCCAGATTTTAAAAAAAGTGGCTAGTATGTCTAACTGCAGCTGATCAAAAGAAGTGTATAAACATTTTTAAATCAGTCGTAAGGAAGGAAATCTCAGAAATCCCAGAGCTTTTAACAGTCAACAATGCAGCCAATAACACGCCATCAAGAAGACGAGTTTTTTGATTTCAATTCCGACTCTGGCAGTGAATCGGAATCAGTTGATGATAAAAAGAGAGCGGATATGATAATTTCAATTTTTTTTGTCGAGGGAAGCCAAGAACGAGAGCTTTTACGAAGTTATCCTGTTATAGGCAAAGTGTTTATTAAGAACAATACACCAATGCCGTCCTCTGGCTTGGTAGAAAGAATGTTTTCTTTTGCAACTATGCTAAATAAACCTAGGTCACACAAATTATCTGACGACTTATTTGAAAAAAAAGTAGTTATGAAATGTAACTTGAACATCAAGAAATCAGAAATGTAAAGATCGGAGATTAGTTGATTGAAAATATTCTTCAAAATTAGAATTCAGTGTATTTGAAAGTTATAAATTATTTTTTTGTTCTTTGAATAATTAATAAAAATATTTTAATAAATGTGTCATTATTTTCCATCATTTCTTTTATATAGAATTAATAACATTGATGGATGTATTAGTTTACAATCAAGTTAATCAATTAATGATTAATGATTAACGTCAATAATCATGATTAAGATTATTTTTTTAATCATGATTATTCTAATCATGCTTAATTTAATCTGATTAAAATTAATCAAATTAATTAATTGATTAAAAAATTAATTGATTAATGCCAACACTGCCTAGGACAACGGGTAAGAGCATGTTAAATGCTCTAAGTGTGGATATGACATTTTAACACTCTCACCGCCACGCATATATACAGTTTTCCAAAGAAGCAGGCCATGTGGGCGGCGCGCCACCTATTCCATTTCTTTAGCAACTCGCCACAAAAAATCAATAATAGCTTGCTGCGCTAGAATTTACGTGGGCGGCCGGCGTACCACATGGCGGTGAGAGTGTTAAAATCGCTATCCAGTAGCCGGCGACTAAAGTCGCTGTGTGTGTACCTTTTTTTTTTTTTTTTTTTTTTTTTTTTGTTTCGGGGTGGAAAATCCTCATGGATGTCCTCCGCCCTGGGGCGCGGGCGGAGGGGTCTGTCAGACTCTTGCTGACTAAAAACCACCCCGGTGTTCCATCTCACACCTACGCCGACGGTCGCGGGAACTTAGGATCCTTCCGCAACCCCTGGCTGGTGCCGGCCCGCCACGGCAGGCCTCTCCTCGTGTCGAGGGGGGGAGTGAGGTGTTTGACTCCCCCCGCGACGTCTAAGAGGGGCGCGCGTGGAACACTACGCGCCGCCACCTCGGGTCCGATGTATGGGGGGGCGACGGACGTCCCCGAGTCCGTCGCCCCTGGACCCATTTAGGGGGGCTGGAAGAGGGCGTTGTCCGCCCTCCGCCGACGCCCAGTGCGCCTGCTGCGGGCTGGGTGAGAGGATGTGATCTCCCTCTCCCTTTCCGCAGTCTCTATCTGCGAGATGACTGTCTCGCAGAAGGAAACCACCGCGTCCCAGGACTCCCCGCTGCCGACCATCGAATTAACGACAGCCGGCAGCGACAGGTCACTGCCTACTCTAGAGATGAGGGCACGGCGCGGCTCCTCCCAAGCGGCACACTCTGCCAGCGTATGCCGCGCCGTGTCCTCCCGACAGCCGACGCAGTGGTGACACCGGGCGTCTGGCTCCCTGGTTATGCGACACAGGTACTTCCCGAAGCAACCATGCCCCGAGAGCACCTGCGTCACCCGAAACGACAAGGAGCCGTGCCTCCTCCCGAGCCAAAGGTCGAGCACCGGCCGGACCGCCTCGATGGTGCCGAGGCCGGCGGTAGGGCGTGAGAGCCTGTCCCGCCATTCCGCCACCAGGACCTCGCGAAGCAGCAACCGACGCTGCTCCATTAGTCGCTGCATCGGTCGCTCACCTCGCGCCTGCATTTCCTCGCGCCACCGATACAATGACGCGAGTAATTTCGCCTCCAGGTCCCAGGGCGGGGATCCGGCCAGTGCACAAGCCGCCTCGTAGGAGATCGTGCGATACCCCCTGATGACTCTGACGGCCATCGCTCTCTGCGGCCTCCGCAGAACAGCAATGCTACCGGCCGTCAGGTCAGCCGCCCAGATCGGAGCCCCGTACAGGGCCATCGATCGCACGATCCCCACGTAGAGTCACCTACAGGCGGCGCTCGGGCCCCCCAGATTGGGAAGCAGCGTTGACAGCGCCCCAGCCGCGCCCATCAACTTGGGCACCAGCCGCCGGAAGTGGGGTCCGAAGTCCCACCGGCTGTCGAGCACCAATCCCAGGTACTTCATGGTAGACTCGACAGCGATCCGGACCCCCCCGACCACTATGTGTGATCCGGGCGGCGGCGCCCGCCGGGGACCATGGAACACCATGGCCTCCGACTTGTTGAGGGCCACCTCCAGGCGCTGTGTGTGTACCTAACATAGCATTAGTGCTAGGGCTAGGACGTATGGACGGCAGCACATCAAGCTACTACAATCTGTCAAATTTCTTTAATAGATTTTCAACTTTATCGCTAAAGCATTAGGTGCAAGGTTGATTGGGAAAATTTGACAGTTTCGGATAGCTTGACCTGCTGGCGTCTGTACAAGTTTCACACCGATCTCTTGCTTGATAAGTTGATATTACGGGTGATAAATTGTGGGCGTCCAAACAAAAAGGGTCCAGTAGTGGGGTATTGAGTTAAGACCAGATCGGTATCTAGAGTAGTCAATTGATAATAATGGTTAAAAAATATTCAAAAACTGGCACATTTTTTTATCAGACATTTGAAGTTGAAACTGAAAAAAACTTGATTTGAGAAAGAGCATTTTCAAAGTTTGATATTTGGTACAACTTAGTACATTTTCTAGTACTTAGAAACATCATATACTTAAAGTCATTTACTACCTGAGCTTGTTGATAATTAAGCATTAATTAATAGAATAGAATAGAAAAATTTATTTCAGATAATGAAAATCCAATCTTTTTAGTGTATATTTGCAACAATATTAACTTACAATTATGTTGGTATTGTTAGTACTTATCTTTATATAGACTACTATATAAAACCATTCACTACCCTCACCCAGTGTTTTTGGATGGGGCAGTCAAATCGAGCAGCAATGACTTTCAGAATGCCATATTTAGCACCCCGCAGATGCTGCAGTAAAGAAGCCGATTTTTTGCGAATTATGGCCTTGAAGCCGTCCGTGTGGCCTTCTGCAAACATCCCGGAGGCACTGCAGTGCCACGGTAGCCTTAACAACATTAATAATCAATTAAAATCGAGAAATACAATTTTTTTACCCAACTTTACAAAACTGTATATATCTCGGAAACTAAATGCCGAGAACTGGACCCTTTTTGCTTGGACGCCCACAGTATTAGTAGTATCTCATAATTTAATTAGTTTGTTTTTACTGGTCACACTTAACAAGGGACATACATCGGACTCTCTGATGGAATAAACTGCCCTGTACGAGGATCTTAGAGCACCTGTGGTGCTATTCTGTAAAGATCCCACCGTGAAAATTTTGGTGAAGTGAGCGTGATGTGAACTATCATTCCACCTTACTCTACTAAGGATTGAGCTCACTTTAAACTCACTTCACCTAAGTGCTCACGGTGTGATATTTACAGAATAGATCGGCTGGTCACAATCTGAACTAACGCCAATATAATAAGAAGTATGGACGGCAGCATATCAAGCTACTACAATCTGTCAAATCCAACCAAACAGCTTACTGTCCAAACAATAGCCTAAAAAAAAGTCTTTCAAAATCATTTCTTTTTCACAAGGCAACGGGCAACCGCATTTAATTTGTATAATTAGACGTAATATAACTGAAACATGGTACCCCAAAGTGTCACGTTACTAAGATATTTGAAGGTAAAGACCGACATATGAGATTATGAGTACAACGACAATCGTTAAAAATAGACTTAATTACGTGTCTATAGGCGTCAGATTGTATCCAAATAATTGTTCCCGGGTTGATTGTATTGTATTGTGTGTTATTATTATTGTTTATTGGGAGAGAGTAGGTACAGACGCCAGCACATCAAGCTATCCGAAACTGTCAAATTTTCCCAATCAACCTTGAACCTTATGTTTTAGTGATAAAGTTGAAAATATCTTAAAGAAATTTGACAGATTGTAGTAGCTTGATGTGCTGCCGTCCATACTATAAAATAATAAAATATTCTGCTCACTATTTACAAATGTATGTACACACAGCTACATATCAAGCTACACTTCTCCAGTATAAGCTGATCTCGCATTGTACGGGATTTCCGTACAATGAGAGTTCAGCTTAAAATGGTATTATATAGCTTGAAATAAAGCCGAGTATATAATTCTTTTTTGCCTCTGATTTGGCATCAGTGATCTTTACACTGCTACAAAGATCTTTTGACGCTTTAATGACGTTGACAGGTTGGCGCTGCTGATAAACATTGTAAAATAGTGTGAACTTTGGTGGAATGTATTGAAAAGCAAGATGGTGGCGTTGGTTCCGATTTTGGCCTTACGATTCTCGTACAGCTAAGTTCTCATTGCTTTCCATTGTTTAGTCTGCGTCCGTTATAAAATCGCTTGTCATGTTTGGATTCCTTTTCGATTCCCATTCGCACTTACCATTGATGGCTTGCGCCCTGGAAACCCCATCAAATGTTTAGCCATTTTGTGAGGAAACGCTTCATCTACTTCGAAAATAATAAGTAGGTTTTAAACAGTAAAGGCAATAGGGTTAAAACTGAAAGCTCGTTATAGGTGGCATCACTGTTTATCGATTGCAAGCCGCCGTTATTTTGTTCAAGTTTACTTTTGTATCAATCACAAATTAATCAATGATATTATTTATAAAAAGAGGCAGATATGTTATTAGTGAGCGCGTCGTGAAGACTCAAAAAAGTTTTAGTCTGCGAGATATAGTGTGTAGCTATGTAGTCACGTGTCACGACCAGATTTTAAACGTCGTTTACTATGAACGTAACGCATCTACTGTATAAATCATTGCGCCACATTAATTAATATGCCCAGTTGCGCAGCTGTTAACTGCAAAAATACTGGTAGCCATTTATTTTCCAAAGATGTTAAATTAAAAGGTGAAAACTGTGGGAGAAAGGTCTCCGAAAAAAAATTGGAAACCCGATAGATATTGCGTCGACACTAAACCTGAAGACTTTTATGGGAGAAAGTCAGTAGTCAGTATACAGATGATGCTCCCAAGAGAACAAAGTCTGCTTTCATTGCCCACAGGCACTTCTGGTGTGTGTGTTTATATGATCATATTAAATCAATGCTAGAATTAATATCTTTGAAGTTTTTCAGTCAGGAAGATCATCCTTAAGTTAGTTTTTATCTCCGATTCTGGGTTATTCCTGTCGTACGCCTCCAGTCTTAACAAAAAAAAAACTTACATATAAAATATCCTATAATTTATAAAATGTTCATATTTTAGTTAATTTTCCACTACCGCTGCTTTTTTACCAGTGATAGACGCTTTCCTTTTCCTTAGCTCGTCTTTTAGTGCAACACTTCAAGTCGCATACTTACATATTGTATGGACGCCAGCACATCAAGCTGCTCGAAACTGTCAAATTTTCCCAATCAACCTTGAACAAAGTCGAAAATCTATTAAAGTTGACAGATTGTAGTAGCTTAATGTGCTGGCATCTGTACATACTTGCGTAAAAGAAGTCGCTTGTTTACAAAATATGTATGAATAGTATCAGCTAGGTGTCAAATTCTTAGTCACTAGATAGTAGCGGTACCAGAAGTGAGCAAGTGGCAGTTTTATCCCCATTGAAAAAGCAAAAGGCTGAAATAAAATATAAAATAGTAATAGAAGTATTGTTGAAAACGTCTCGGGCGTTTGAAATGAGCTCCAGCAGACTAAAACTAAATAGCGTGAACACTCAGTGGTACAAATGACCGTATATTTTTTCTGTAGCGGACTGCCTTTCCCTTAGCCTTAGGTCTAAGATGATAAGATCTAAAAAGACGTCTGTTATGATAGCAGTAACCATCATAAAAATGTGGCGGAGCCATTTTCAAACGGTTTATTTAAAGTAATCGTATTCTAAACATCTTACATAAACTGGGGTACAGGGCGCCCAGGCACATCACTATTCGGCGCGTCACCTCACCACGTGGTGGGCCGTTAGGGTATATATATTCTGTGGCTAAAAATATGTGTGCCGTTGACAGGTTTGCACACCATAGTCTGTCTACGCCATGCGGCATCAGCAGCAGCCTTGCATCGGGTCACACAGAGTGACTTGTTGAACGACTCCTGAGTACTTCATTCATTCAATGAACTCAATCGCTTCAATCGGTTTCAATATATTGTAAAAATATCTGTGGTTAGTTATTGTGACTTTGTGACCGCGTGATCGTAGCTGTCGTGATTTACTTCGATTCTGTGACTATTAAAACGTTTTCGTAAAGAATTTTGAGTGAAAATGGGCGATATTCATGCCGGTCAGAACACTAATGTGTTCCTGATAGGAGGAATTACATTTTTTCTCTGTGTATTAATACACTTTGTATACAAGATCGCCTTCAAAAGCAAGAAAAAGGAAGCACTAGAACATGAAATTGAGAGCGATTCTGGTAAGTTATTTGGTCTAAAAACATACGAGAATTAGGGGATAAAAATGTCAAAATAACGCCAAAAGTTACAGTAAATGATTGAGCGTTGGTGGTGTGATTTAAAGTGAGTTGAAAACGGCGGCAGACGAATATCTTGCGGTTTGGTTGGATGCGAATGGATGAAGCTATAACTGTATAGGTACGAAGAATGCAGCTGACACACTTAGTGTGTTCTCATGAATATTTTTATTTTGTGAGGCATCTTTTGTTACATTTGAACTTAGTCAAAAGTTTCTGAAACGCCATGCTTGTTCTTCAAAATTGTGCCATGTGATCCTCTCTCCTATCCTACAGGAAGTAATGACTAATGGCTAAACTGTAGAGTGACAATTACAATAAATTATGCAGAAGTACCTACTTCATTTATTTTATAAACCACAACATAGAGATGTTACATTGTGTTGTGTTTTTTTGATTGATTAGTTTTAAAATCGATTTTTTTAGTTTTTTTTTATGTTCACATCATGCCTAATCCTACATATAAATAATAAATACATCATGAACATAGGAGGTAGATTAGACATAAAGTATAGATATATTTAATGATAGGTGTTTATTTTTTAAAATACCAATGACAAGGAAAAAATAATTACCATTAAAATAGATAGATATTAATCCAATGATTATAAGTTTAATGCACCATTTGGGTATCTTGTATGTGTGCAATAGTTTGAATACCACTACACCATTGAATTGTGTATTTTTACCACAAAAAACAATGAAAATATAATATTATAAATTTTGGATGGAAACCATGTTAAATTATTAGTTGTGAATGTGTTGTATTCCATCCAAATATATTGTATGATAAAAAAAAAATAAAATAAAATAGATAATATGGTGGAATGTTTTACTTAAATTTGTTGTTGTTTTTCACAAATTGGTCTGACATTCAACATGGTGGTGAGGGTGTCAGATCATTATGTTTTAATATGCCATAACATAACACTTCGCAGCTGAACAAATGTTACTGAAAGAACATTATTACAAAAACACTTGGTGGAACAGTTAAATAAAGAAAGAATATTATATTTATTAAATGATTCATTGTTAATTTTTAATATTGTTTTACTGTTAGGACACATCTAGCTACACATGTTTTGTTTATATATTGAGTCATGTAGATCACTGTAATACTTTAATATATACTAATACAACCACCTATTTCAATAAAAAAAAATGGTTTGCTTTATTTTGCATTTTAATCTATACATATAATAAAAGTGTAACAAAGAATTTTTGTCCATTTGTCTATTTCTCTGGATGTATGTTCCGGATTGGCACAAAAACTGCTGAATGGATTTGGATGAAATTTGGCACACAGATAGTTTATAACCTGGATTAGGGTACTTTTAATCTCAGTAATACTTACATTCCCTTGGGATAATTTACGACATCCACGCGGGTGAAGCTGAGCTAGTTTAGAATAAATCAAAAATCTCATTTGCAAGACTGCACTGAACATTCATGAGAGATTGGAATACTAGATGAACAAAAAAAAAATCCTGTTGCAGTTAGCAAGTACAGTTAAAAAAAATACTGACTCAACAGAATAATATTTTTTCTTCTTATCAGTTTCATTTCAATGCAGTATGGCCTGTCTCACTTTCTCTCGCCATTAAAGTGAACATTATCTTACGTAAGAATCTTTAAGTCGTTTACTTTCGACATACTAAAATATAAATAGCAAACTGTTTATGTATTGATTTTACTTTTTTATAATTTTATAATAAATTTAATTTAAGTATGTTAATTATGTCAAAAACAATAAATTTTTTATCTATTTTTAACCGACGAAAAAAAAGGAGGAGGTTCTCAAGTCGACGCGTATATATTTTTTTTTATAACATTTGATTTGAAAGATGGTACCAACATCAAAATACTTACTGACTTTGATTGTAATAAACCTATTGGGAAGGTAGGTATATGGTAGGTAGTATGAAAGTCATACTGACGAACTACCAAGTAGTTAAGAAGCTATCTGAAAAAAGTATAGTTGCTGAACTTAAAGTATAGTTCCTTGTTGTGTGCAAGTTTAGCAACTATACTTTTTTTCAGATCCATCTATGGAACTTTCGAGTCGTTCTATCAACATAAAGCGCAAACCACACTGAGAACGAAGCGAAACAAGGCTAAGTACGTTTAGCTTCGCTCATGTAGCTACCGCGTTTTTTAATACTTACTTCGGTTCACACTGCGAACTATGAACCGAAGCATGAAAAGACGCGGTAGCTACATTAGCGAAGCTAAACGAACTTGGTTTCGTTTCGCTTCGTTCTCAGTATGGCCTGCGCTTCATGCAACACATGCCAAACACACTGCCGCCAAACGGCTTTGAACGTGAGTTGAACGTGCTCAAGTCGCATTAAAAAATAAACATAACGATATAATACATAAAGGAAGTAAGCAGACTTTCTCACAACGTATTATATGAACGAGACCTATCTTAGTTTCCGCTGTATTATTTAGAATTTGCGATCTGTTGCAGTTAATATAAAGCAAATTAGGTACCTAACAGCTTACTGTCCAAACAATAGCCTAAAAGTCTTTCAAAATCATTTATTTTTCACACGGCAACGGGCAACCGCATTTAATTTGTTTAATTAGACGTAATGTAACTGAAACAATAATAACATTGTTTGCGTTGAATATTATAACTTTAAATAAAAAATAATTAAATTAAAAACAGTAGGTATTTTCAGGTAGTTGTGGCATAAAAACTGGTAGGAAGTTTTCAGATCATTCAACTCCATGAATGTCTAGGGCAGTGTTCGATTCACCTTTGGATTCGACGTCGCACGTCACAAATATTTATAATAATGAAAATGATGAATCACTAGTGATCGATTAGTCAGATTTTGCTGAACTCATAAATATTATACATAATTATAATCTTATCCATGATCAGTGCCATATTTCACGGAATGCCCGTTTTATCGTGTTTGTACTAATTTACTAGAATTTATTGATCAAATCTTTTTTCAAGATAAGATTAGGACAGGATGTTAAGAATGTCCAGATTTTGGCGCCAGTATTCAGTGAAATAAGAGCTTTACAACAAAGTTAACAAATGTATTTTTCCTCGCAGTAACCCAAGTCTTCACCTCTTTAAAACTTTAGTTTCAAAAACCCGTAAAAGTGTATAAAATCGAATGCTAGCTCAACGCCTCCACAATGACGCGTAACTGACATCATCTTCTAATTCCTACACGAGACAGGTACGACGAAACTATCGGCTTGCAATTGTAACAAGTTAGCATGTAGGATATTATATCTGTTCAGAATTTTTTGTCCGTTAGTCATCACGAGATCATGACTATGTAACGGTAATTTTATAAGCATCATGTCAACCTACTTCCACTTTAAAGCGTTATGTGGCACTAAGTATCTATGTATTCAAGATTTCGTCATCGTAAAACAATTTTAACTCATCATCTCTAAAAAAAAATAAACAAAGGATTCAATCTTTTATGATTTTTCATTCTACCTAGGCTAGTTTCTCTGGGAATTCGGAAAAGAGGTTAATCATTCGCACTCAAAGCTATTTTTGTAAATAAGTGAATGACCTGTCGTCACTGGTTGTGCACTAACATTAAATCAATAGACCACTTAATTTTTTTTTTGGTATCGTACAGACCGTATTAGAGTGCAAAAATCTTAAGTTCATTACCCTTTTTAAGGCGCGCGGTCCGCGTGTCGCTTATTTAGGAACCTATTAATAATCGATACACTTACTTATTTTATAGGCGCTCCCGCAGAAGAAGTAAGCTCCGAAGCGACTGCGACTGAAACCCGGATCAGTGGGAAATCGAAGAAACGCGCAACATGGAAAGGAAAATCAGAATTCAGTCACCCATGGCTGTTAAAGAATCTCAAGGGACACCCAGGCACCGTTCTTCTAGTGGATTTCTCTGCCAACGGCAAGTTTATGGCCGCTACCTGTGATGGTAAGTTCCCTTACATCTTTGTTGTTGTAACTAATGAACATTCTCACGCTAAGAATGTCTTTTAACTTTCTTTGAAAACGAATGGCCTCATTTCCCCATTTTCATTATAAAGAAATCAGACGAATGATAAATAGTTTTTAAAAGTATGTAAATACTTTGTGCTGTGTTTGCATGTCTTGTAAATATTAGAGAGAGCGTACGTATGAAGGAACAGTTTAATGCAGGCATACTTTAAATATTTGAATACTGATTAAATTAATTTGTCGTGAATTATGAGGCCATTATGACGAAGGCTTAGTATAACGAGAAAGTATAATAACTGCTTTACCGCGTAGCATTAGAATTACGGCTGTAAATATATAATTTTTGCCTGTAATACAGTAATTAATACTCTCTAGTCATACTAGATTTGCTAAAGATATTCATTAAAACGCTGATTCTAGTGAGGAAATACGAGTATGATTGGAATCTATAAATAAAGTTGTTGATGATTTGGTTTGCGAATACAAAACAATCAAAATGCCTTACGTAATACAATTTGTTTATTTCCAAAGCGCTGGATATAGCCTCACAAGATTTGGTGTTACATGATCGAATCTGAATTTCATTAAGCTAAACATAGTCTTATTAATCGCAATGAATGTTATATCCGAATCCAAAAAATTTTGACACTGGTATGTGACTTGCTGAAATTAAGATGAACGATCACATAACTACGATATATATTAAATTGTATTATAATATTGTAAGCCTGGCTTGGACATAGTGCTCTCATAAATACTCTTGACTTTCCAATGAATCAATGTTAAAGTCATTTGTTGCAACAAATGTTCTGAAACGAATTCGTAATACTAAAGAGAGCAATATGTACCAGCTTTATCAATTTAAGCTTATCGTGCAGCCATTAGATAATATTGATTTGTCCGATAATAGATCTTGAGAAATCTTCGGATGTTGTGAAATGTTTTGATTGCTCGGATGGTAACGTCCAATGGCTGGATGAGGAAGCGGCGAGCTCGTGGTTCCGCCAAGGCCTCGCGTTTTTGTCTCACTCCGCTACGTCACTGTTATGTGTAATTTGGAGGTCCCCCGGTCGAAGTCGCTCCCAAGGCTGTTTACCCTACCTTACTGGAATTACTATCCAGAAAACGGTCAAAATATTATGCAGTTAATTTCACGTCAACCGTTGCATAACCTGCATCGAATATCAGATTTCCCAATCAAGTGAAAGGCGTTAACAAAATGAAGTTGATTACGACTTCCAATTCTGAAGTCTTAGCATGATGCTTAGTGTGAAATTGAATCTTCGTAAAAGGGTACTAATTGATTAGAAGTGCTGCACATTGACTTCCCTATACTTGAACAGAAGAGGCTGATAACGACTATACGATACTAGTTTAGCTGCGTAGCTTTTTTTTAGATAGTGCAATCTAATCTCGGTTATGTTAATAAGTGCATAATACTACATAAGAGTGATAGTCAGTTCATTCAATTAATATCAGACTGATAAGCTTACCTCCTAGCACGCACAACGTAATACAGTTCAATCAATTTCTATATTTAGCAGTACTTAATAACATCATCAGTGTTCTAAATTAACACCCTCAATATAAAATTCTACGCAAATAAAGCTGTATGAAATAATATCATACTTATAATTTATACAAATAGTTATGTTAAATTATCCTAACGGGTCAACTTTATTTTTAATAATAATAAGTTTTAACTACTAAAAATTAACTTACTGTGTAGTACCCAACCGTGGCAGAAGCCATTCTGATGATTAATAGAGTACTTACTGCAATTTATGCTTCCTGATTGTTTTATCAGACCATAAATGGTAAGATATTTAGATAATAGAGTTATAATATTGCAATTGGCAGACCCACGAAGTATAATTTTGTTAATCCATGGGAGAATGCAGCCGCACATCATTCTGATCATCTCATAAATTATCTGACGTCTCAGGTACCCACGACAAGTAACGTTCTAAATTCTTGTCAATAATTTCGTTTAACAGGCATTAACTTTTAGATGTTAACAACAATTAAGTATCTGCTGAATAAGATTTAATGTTCAAGAGGATTGCTTCCGCCATCTATCGAAGCCGCATCAAATCAGTCCTTGAATAATTGCTGTTATCAAACAAACGTAAAGTAAGTGATCTTAGTTTAGTTTAGGCTTTACAATGGACTGACCAATTGAATCAATTATTAAATGGTTAAAATGCTAATTGATCGATAGAGTTCATCGTGAAAGTCATGGCACAATAAGTAGGCCGATTCGAGAACATTCAAACGGTTTCATTCTAGCGGGCTTACCAACTGACACTTTTGAAGATTCCTATTGAAACTGAAACAAAAAATCTATTAATAAGTGCTATTATGTAATTAAGCAAACGATTATTTCACGACGTTAAAATAATTGCGATCGCAGAATTAAGGCAATACGACAGCGTAAAAAATCGCGGCAAAAAATCAGTTTCCCGCTCTAGTTTGCAGCTGTTAACGATCAGCCGGTACTGGGCAGCCGGCAGCCGCTTCTGTGCCGATAAGCTAACCGGAATGATCGCCATCGCCATGATAGTGGGGTCGCTCACCTCGCCGAAACGTCTGCGACCCTGTTTCGGAGGCTTTGTTTACACTAAATAACTAGGTCGAACAATTAAATACATTTAATAATATGACACAATTGCGCACGTGCTATCCGTGAAAATGTTAAAATCGTATCGATTCAATTCGATTGAACATCTGCCCCGCCATCTGATTGAACACTCAAATCTCAAGCACGTGTTTATCTTATCGTTGCTTCCAATGAGAAAAAATGATATAACGATATTCTTCAGTATTGTAACGTAACTCACATTGGGAAATATTTACATAGTGCATGAAACGTGTTCGTCGGACGAACGAACCATGCCGGTAGTACCTATGTAGTTTATTTTAATTTTAAAACAGCATGCTTAGATGTTGGACGAACAATCACATGTTGGCAAGAAGTGAATTACATAATTTAAACACGCAATGACAAAGATGCTGAATAATGATATGTATGATTAGCAATCGGCCGGTACAGCCGCAGGGCGGAAGCATACGGAAGGCTATGCCTACGACACGTCGTATCTGGGCATCCATAATCCGTGACTAAAATATTGCCTCCTCATTCTAACATAAATCACACTATTTACATAAGGAACGGGCAAAAAGTTAGGTACACCTACCTAAATTAGCAATCTGACCTGACTTCTTAAGATCAGCAGATTTATGTAATATTTCAAATCCTACAAAAAAAAATACTACCTACAAGAAATTGCTTTTAATTGATTAACATAACGGTTAATACGCCGAAATGCTACTTGTTGTAATTGTAATTAACACCTAATTGTAATTACAATTAGGTGTCAATTATGATGCCCGGGCCGTTATTTGCTATCAACAATAGCTAATTTTCGAGTAATTTCCCTAGAATCGAACCGTGCGTAAAGGCTCCTGCAGACAGGCGCGACACGCGATGCGACACAAAGGCACCGTGTGTCGCGCGACGAGCGGTGCCTTTGTGTCGCGCCTGTTTGCAGGAGCCTTAATGCTGACGCATTGATCAAACATAAGATCTATAGCTGATCTTCCAAAAACAGATTGCGGAATAAAATCCGCGATAGTGACAATGACGATTGCTGATCCTAATCTGTCGTTCGCAGATAAGTTATTGCCGATGTATTTACGTACGGAACAATAGATAATGTTTTGCGGGCAGTAAACTACAATATGAAGCTGTCGTTATGGTCCGTGGATGTGCGGCGAGGACGGCCGGCCTAGGTCGCTCCATGGTCATGCTTCACGCGTCATCGCGCGTTGTCTAAGCTATACCCGATCCGTGACTACCTCGTCGTGAGCAGTGTAAATAAATCGCCTATAGGGACACCGATGACCTCATACGTAGGTAACGAAACTAAACCTGCATAATTTTCTGAAATTTGAGTTGGATGTACAAAATAACAGATATAATTTTTGGATAGTTTATCAACGAACACTGCGCCAATGTTCCATTTCGATCAATCAATGCTAAAATGAATGAGTGCATCCCACATTGTGTCAGTCAAAATGAACCTTATGTCGAATGACTCAAGATAACCAGTCAATAGCAAGTATTGCAACATTGTTTTTTTCGCCTTCGGAGTTAAAAGTTAAACGCCCAATTTAACACAATATAAACCAGTAGGTAAGTAAGATAATGACTTAAATAAATCGTTTTTTTTTCTTGTGAATCTACGTTATGCTAAATGTTGAATGATAAGAATTATCTCGTAGTCGCGTCGTATATGGCCTTGATTCGTTTTTATAACGCTTCCTAGTTGGGCGAGGTGTTCGTCTTTTTGGCAAACTTTAGTTTTGCATTGAAAATCATTTTTAATTATCCCCTTTTGTAATCTTTAACGCAGATAGCAACAGGTAAGTATTATTTGTAATCTAGTGTGAAGTTTACTGGGCCAATTTTGATTTCGCCTTCCGATAACAACCTATAATATAATAATGCTTTTGCGATATGGTGCGGCCGCTAGGTTGACTAAACATGATAATAGAATAAAAGTGAACGTCCACTGGTCCACACCGGCCGCAACGCACGCACGGCATGCAACGGATTTTGGTTTGCTTTGTATGAATTCATATAGCACTGCGTCTACTATCGGCACCGGGCGGTACCGACCGCTCGGTTCATTTCTTAATACAAACAAACCAAAATCCGTTGCGTGCCGTGTGTGGGTTGCGGCCAGTGCGGACCAGTGGACGTTCACCTTAAGAATTAAATTAGGCTGACAGCATTTTTAATGTAGAAAATCTTTATCCATATAAATATTGGTACCAACATAAGATAAAATTTGTATTGCACAAACAAAAATACGAATCAAGTCCATTAAAAACGAAAAAGTGTTTACCTTGGTTTTTTTTAATATCCTCAATAATATTTTGTATCCTTTAAATGACACTAGCTTTTGCTCGCTTCTTCTCGCTTGAGCTAGATTTTACAACTAGTTTGTATGTTGTTGTAGAAGACACATTATTTTGTATTCGATTTTTTCCTTACTTCTGAGCTTTGGAAAAACACATCGATTACATATCGCATCTGTATGGGCGTTTGTAAATAAATCTCATGTGTTTTAAATCAGCACTGTGCTGCACTGTACAACAATTTCAGACCTTTTAAAGGTTTATCAAAATTTAAATTTTTAGCAATCTGTTAATTTTCCATTAGATTCAGTTAATTAACAATTCACTTTGGTTCATTAAACATTAATACGATTCGAATAAATATTTCATAACTTATTTTTTGCATAAACCAACGTTGTTTGTGCTTTAAATTTTTTGTGTTTACAAAATGCTGTGTAAAATATAGTACGTGTGTAGCCAGTTCATGCACAATTTAGTAAGTTGAAACAAACACTACCTAAGAGTACATAGGGTATAAAAATACTTCTTTCTTCGCGTTTAAACCGTGACCGTGTTATGCATTTGTGTTATTCAAGTTTCGTAATGAACTTTGCAGGTACTTATTCCTTGTTTTCTAGTAGGTAGTACTTGTGCACGCGATAAGCGTTACTTGTAATACTTAGTGGATACATTGATTACCTTCAATTACTAGTGTGAAATCACTGGAAAGGAAGAAGTGGAGGTATATGAAATTAGAAATCAACTCAGCAAGATGGCTGGTTGACGATGAGTTAGCGAATCTTGTTCTCCAGGTACAAGCAAGCCAAAACGTCAAAGAATACAATGGGCTATTAAATTATACGACATGCTGCATGACCGAGTTGTCAGACACGCCACGCGACGTCGCCGACCTCTGAAACAGACTCATTTAAAGCTATCGTGATGTAGTGCCCTCCTTGGATAGGCTTCTGGGTGGCATTGGACCTATCGACTCTCAATTGATTTCATTAAGCGAATGCATGCCCCCACATTTGTAGCCAATCGACATACACATGCAACTCAAATGCATTTCTGCATATAACAATAAACTATTGCTTAATAAAATAATTGCATTGAATTATGGGAATTTCCTATTAATTAAATGGAATCTAGACTCATTAGATTGAGAACTAGAAGAGTGCCTTGACATCATTGCTTGTGTCATCTTAAGCGCAATGGTTAGTGCATTTCAATGGACAATTTACAGCATTAATTACATCTCTTGTCGTTAACACATTTCTGTTAGATTTACATTAAAATGTTGTTTGTGGTTAATAGTTGTTCTTTTCAGTATTTAATTAAACTTTGCGCTGAGACATGTAAAACTAGTAAACTACCAAAAACAAGATTCTCTAGAATTCTTATTATTGGCCAGAGACTAAAATGTAATAAATCAATTTAATTTATTTGAATAACCTCAACCTAATTTATTTTATTTGGAGCATACTGCCTATGGATACTTTAGTTTATTATTTTTGGAGGAAACATTACCTTTGTTTGACCAGTAAGCCGAGCCGGTTGTTTGATTGAACTGAATTCAAGAATGGATAAAAAAACAATAGGCGTTTGTAGTACCTACTGAATATTAATATTTATATTTCTGTTATCGCTTATTCACACAGCTGAAATGGATTTACTCTGATAGTTAAACGAGGTCAGTTCCATACTACTTGTCGTAGTCAGTCGTAAATTGAAATCAGCAGAGTATAAGGTTCCAATCCGATAAAGAAAATAAAACTGCTATAGTAGGTACATATTTTTTCTTTCTAATAAAGTTATCTGACAGTTTTGCTTCGCCTAGATATTGCCAGATTTGTCCTAAACGTTGCTTCATTAATTTATTAATATTGGGACTTAAACAAAAAGTAATCCCAATTTTGTTTAATAAATTAAGTTTGAAGTGTTGTTTAAATAAGTTTTGTGTAAGTGTTGTTTAAATAACTGCTAACCTCTTGCGGGGTCATTGTCCTCATCGTTATGAACAAAGTTTACTATGAGACCAAACCTGAAATCGCGAAAAAAAAAATCACCTGTTCCTTATATTTTGACGAGTTATGCGAACATAAATGTAGGGACCAGATGATTTTTTTCAGCAATACCTTACTATTAATTGATAAATGTTATCGGTCAGCAAAACTAAGCTAACCTGGTCTTACTCAGGGATTTTTTCCACAGACTATTTCATCACTATTACCGAATTATCGAAACGTAAATCCTTCGACAGTCATGGCACTCCCAAATTATCTAATGCCGCGGTGCCACGGCCTGCGTTCTCACAGGCCAGGGCGCGCCAGGCCAGGTCGACAGGCCGTGGGAACACTCGGCTTGCGGTGTCCTGTCCTCGCCCGTTCGATCAAATGTATGGGAAGATCCGTGGGAATGCTCGGCACGGGCCGCGACAGGCCTCGACGGGTCGTGGGACCGCGGCATAAGACCAGACCATAATAGTATCTTTATCTTATTACGTCGATACGTAGCGCCAATCAATGTGTAGGTATGCCGTATGTGATCTGATAAGTTTCCGATCATAATATATCTAGTGAGTCATAATGAGCATGTTTCCTGAGGCCTACTCCGAAGCATAAATCCGACGTATCGGCCGATTGTTTGGAAGGTTTCCTATACACTTCATTCTATTTCGTTCGGCGGTCGGTTCAAATCCGACCGAACTTCATTTTGACGTTTGTTCAACGAACTTTATTTTGTCGTTTGGGCGGATTCGAACCAACCGAACGAAATAGAAAAAAGTGTAGTAGAAAACGTCCGAACATTCGGCCGAAACTTTGGATTTACGCTTCGGAGTAAGTAACGAAGAACGTTAAGTCCAAGGGTTCTCCCTTGGACTTTTAACGTTCTTCGTGTTGCCAGTCATTGATAACAACAGTTAATGAGGATGTAATGACGCCATTGTTAAGTTTACGCGATTCGTGCGGTAATTAAATTAGGTAGCCATTTGCCTTGGGATTTTCACGATTGGAAAACGTATCTGCAAAATACGTTTTGAAATGATTAAAAACATGTTACTTAACCACCGTAAATAAAGTCATTATTGCTGTTGTGGTTTCAAGTTTTAGAATGTGTCTAATTTGTAGTTTTACCGTTCTCTATCTTTCACCTCTAATGCCAACATTCTCAATTCAATCCACCAGTGCCAGAAAGGTAAAAGTAATACGAATGTAATATCACAAAACTTTCCATTTGCAGGGTTAGATACTGCTCGAGCTGCGTAACCATAACATATCGAAATTACAGGTTGCAATAATGCTGTACAGTAGACACTAGGTAGCGAGTAAAACCACAAGAAAGTTGGCTACTTCCTTCAGGCCGCACCTCCGAGCTAATAAAGACAACACGTAGATAACCCATGTTTCTTTAAACTATTATAAATTCATCATAAAAACATTTGGCTTATCAGTACCTACAGTTGAAGTTCGTCATAGGCGCGTCACAATAAAGATCAGCATTTAATTTAAGTACCATTTTCGTTCATTTCCTTGTTACCTAATACTTATTACTTCATCACTTATGTGATCGGAGTTCACATAGATCTTAAAGTAACGTAAAAAGGTTCATTTCTTTGTGACTTCCCAATGCCTTTACATCACTTAGTTTTTAGGGTTTTATTGATTCTAGGAAGCCTGGTGCTTGCGTCATGTCTTTAATGACATCCGCCGGAATCCTTGGTAGTTCTTCTAATATTACATACGTGAATGTAATCTTGAGAATTCTTTTTGTAATAAATTATTTATACTTAATTTTTAGGTAGGTTTGACCACATGGTCGCAAAAATAATAATCAAAGCATGTTTGGTTGTTCGCGGAACGTGGTTTTCTACTTATTTGGAAATACCACGTGCAGTGTGTTTGTGACTAATTTGACAAATCATTTGGATGTCAATGTCATGATCCTCTTACTTTCCATGATTTGCACATTTAGAGATTTTTTGGATGCAAATTCTCCCCTATTTGTAATAAGAATTATACATTTTTGTATGAGAAAGTTATTTTGTAATTTGTCACTAATTCACTATGTAATGTATGTGTGTGCTTATTTGCAACATTATTAAAAAATGTAAAGTAAATTGCATTAGGGTGACAACCTATTGGCGTGTCGTGTATGTTAGGTTAGCCTAACTTTTGTTGGTATGGCCGCACATCTGATTTATATGATAGAATTAATAAACGATTTTCATATTCGTCTGTTGCAACTTACATGTGATGAAGTAACATGTAAACAATCTGTCATTCACTTAAGTCATGTCTTCAAACATCAACTTTGTTTCCGTATCGCAGTGTATCTAATTCTAAAGTTAGACATTCAATTAATAATGTCTGTTAAACCGTTATAATTTATGCAATGAATGTAGTAGCATCTAATAGCAATTCCTGTATTTTTACTTATTATTACGTTTGTAGTAGAAATCATTTGTAAAGATCAGTCGTTTCGTTTGCACATTTGACCTCTGACCGCGGCCTATCTGATCCACCCAAAATTTCCATAGCATTATGTAAAACATGTCGAATTGAATTTTATAACATGGAATGCTTGACGAAATCGTAAGGAACTAACTGACCTTGTACACACGGTGACATATCAAGCTATACATTTCCAGTATGTGCTGATCTCGCATTGTATAGGATTTCCATACAATGAGAGGTCAGCTTATACTGGAAATTGTATAGCTTGATATGTCGCCGTGTGTACATCTAAAATCTCCAAGAAGAGCCTTGTGCTTATGTTTATTTTATGTACGTTTATTACATAGACGTTGTATAAATATTAAATAGTCCCATCTTATCTTTCTTTGTACAATTTGTTTGTTTAACCGTAAGTTTGTGAATGGTACTAAACTTAGGTTTTCGTTTGTCTATTTGTTTAGTTACAAGCATTGTGTTCATGAGATCAGCGATGACGGTGTTTTTAAGGTCATCGAATCGGTCGTAGGCCTCTCTGACGCTTATAACTTAATTAGTCTATTCATTGTTACTAACTAAAAAATTAGAAATAGTCTAGAGTCTATTTACACTAGATGAGGGTCATAGTAAAAACAAGCACTTAGAAAGCTTATAAATTTAATGAAATTCGGTATTTTTCACAGTAATGTGGAAAACTGAGTCATGGTTCTTCATAATCCTTCTGGCAAAATGGTATAATATATAGATTAGATTTATTTATCGTCTTAGGTAATTTAATTATGGGATTATAGCAAACTACCTCTCGATGTCGTCTAGCTTTTCATACTGAAATGAAATAAAAGTATATTAAGTTCAATGTATAACTACTTTTTAAAACTTACCTTGGGAGGTTAGCTCCATGTAATCCATTTCGTAGAAATTAATCAATGCTTACGCAAAATATACATATAAGATAATTTTAAAAATATTATTCCGTTTCACTGCAGTGATAGATAAGACAAATTCTTCAATGTTTACATAAACATGCCTTTCTACTTTATCTCTGTATACTGTATATATACCTATACCTACCCACCTACTTTCAGAACTATCAGTTCCTAAAGTAATATAAATAATTAATACGCAATTTATTTATATCAGCAAAATTAAGGTTATGTTTATCAAGAAATACATTTCATACGTAACTTCCTTACGATATATAACGCTAAAGAATTAGGGAACTGTGTTAAAGAATTAAAGATAATAATGGCAAGTGTTTCTCTTCTTATCTGGTCAATTGTATGAACTAGGAAGACAAAGAACTCTGCCTACATGCCTCACTGTCACGAAGTTATCGCCACTACAGAATTCTTCTCATTTGTATGTATTACCAGACTGTGACCTTCCATTGTTAGTTTCTGTAAATAGGAGGTGTTTAGTGCGCGGACATGTTAATTTGGCGTGCACGAACAAAGTTTCCGTGGATGCTGCGCCAGCGCAACTCGAAAGCGAAAGCTGAGATTTTTAAACAATAGTTTTGCTGCCGAAGCGGATGCGGACTCTTATGAACAATTCCGCTTAACGACAATAATAAATTGTATGTAACGAAAGCGTAGCACTTATTTTGCGACACGACTGTTCAATAAAGTTTAAAAATCGAGTTATAAAAATCAGACATGTTGATATTTACTCTTATTTGTAAACATTGCTTGTGATATAATCCCAATGTCGGATAAAGTGATATAATGTATGCGCGCGGCGCTCCGGACTACTTTCTCTTGAATTCGGTCGCGAAAGTTGTCTCACTGCGCACTTTCTATAGTTCAGTATGAGTGTTGTGCCTTCTTATTACTAAAACAATATTTTACATTTTAGTTTTTGTTTGTATTTACAATAGGACATCTGATTCTACTGTTTTGCAAGTACCTGTTTAAATATGACAGTTAATTATTGTACATTTTCGTAAAACAATGCGCGATAAACAATCGATGATATAATCCTTATCGTTTACAGCTAATTGATAATGATTTGAGCACGATATAACAAAACACTGTTCATGTAATATTTACACATGTGTAACTAATTTATGGCCTTCAATTTGGTAACTGGTCATTTGATAAATATAGTTTTATGATGTGTACTAGGTACTATGTATTGTATCGCTGTTACCGTAAAAGCTGGCATTGATCAACGTTGCTAATGTTGGAAAGCTAGGTGAAATGCCTAGCTCGCACTGGGTGCAGACCAAGTCACACTAAACAGGTCGATCCACTTTCACCCTCCTTGCATCCGAGCCAACTCTCAATAAGCGCTTAAAATTTCAAACGCAATATTGCCAATACTTTTACGTGCTTATACTATAAAGGGAACCGTGCAGAATTAATAGAGGACATAAATTGCGTAGAAAATAAACTTTCATTCATTTGTAACAGTCATCTTTATTAATCAGTATTATGACTTATAATAGCATTGTTCTAGTTGACCAATCCGATAGAGTTAAAAAACACGTGGTACGTTATTGCGCTACGGATTGTTATGCACCGACCGGTGAACCACGCGGTGTGCGTAGTGCGTATCGCTAGTAAATACGTTTTTGCTATTTAGGTATAATTACCATTCCGGTCGGCATATCGCTCGCCACTCAATGAACTTAAGGGGTAAGCGCTAAGGTAGCCCGCGAAATTCAAATTTTCTTACGTTTTTTGCAATTTGCAGCTCAGTATTTGGGTGTCGTGAAATCTTTAGAATAAGTAATACAACTCCTTAAGTAAGTATAATCCTGAAATGTAAAGATTTCATGAAATGGTTATTAGAATTACCTGGTCTTAGAGAGTTGTATTGATGACTTTAATGATTATAATTCTGTAAATACATATTTTTAATGATTATAATTCTGTAAATACATATTTTTTACGGTCGCGAATCATATTTTAATCAACATACACCCAAATACTGAGCTGAAAATTGCAAAAAAACGTAAGAAAATTTGAATTTCGCGGGCTACCTTAGCGCTTACATTGAGTTAATTAAATTATCGTCGGTGAAATAAGTGGAGGCGCACTCAATTGCTATTGTACTTAAACGATGACTGAATGTTTAATTATTCCTATTTATAATGTTTGATAATTTTGGTTTCTTTTCTAATGACTAGTAAAGTTCTGTATCTAAACAGCGCCTCAGTCTGTTCGCTGTTAACCCTGCCATCTAGTTGTTAAGTGTAGATTTACTTAGCTTGAGTCACCTGGCTCTGATTTTAAGCGTAGCCGCCAGATGGCGCTACGATTTCTGAAACTTGTCCAGGTTCGAAGCTTTTCATTTTAACTTCAGCATTGTTTAATAATTAATTATATTTTTATTAAGATGTATCCTTATAACGTTATAAGCTTATGTAAAGTTATAAGATATATACAAATGTAATTTAATGGGGAAAAGAAAAAAACTGAAATTGAAACGGACTGATAGGTAGGTGTTAGTTTTTCGGTGCTAATTAGTTTTGACCGAAAACATGTCATTTAATTGTCGATTTCAAGGGCGTAAGAATTTACAAAAACTAGGAAAAGAGTTAAACGTCGAGGACTTTTGTCTCCAAACAACGGCGCCACTCCGAGTGCGGAAGGTCCTCGGATCTAACCTTGGTTTTATGCACATTTACACAGTCAACTTCAGTTTTAGAGTTATTGTACGTCCATGGCGGGAACTTCCAGTCAGGATGTTCTTCTTATAACTTATTTATATATAACATACAATTACTTCTGTTTACCTTCATGTACTTTGTGTAGTTTATTTTTCATTTTTAGTAGAGTAGGGACGTATGCTTATTTGTTTTCATAATCTTTTTGTTTTCCTTTACCTAATTATTTAGAAACTTAATAAACAAATTACTTTCAGAAACCTCATGAAATCGATCGAAAAGAAATAAAATCCAGGAAAACCTGTACTTAATGTATTCAAGCATTGTTGTTCGGTTAATGTATTTGATGTAGCAATTACGCAAATCTGCTGAACCGAATCACGCACTAGTTTGCGTTCAGCTATGAATGACGCTAACATCATTAAATTAAGTAAACAAACATCAGACCATGACATCAGCGCGTATGAAAATATGCATCTGTGAGCAAGTTTTTTTTACAATCCATTGACATTTACAAACAATAATAAAACCTCTTAAGGTTTTTGAACTTTGGCTGTCATCCAACTAGTTTATTAAACTGGTGTATTATTATAGCCTGTGAAACGTAAGATACGGTACTAATTGTTGTGATTTCTTCGAATTTTCATTATTTTCTTTTTTTCCCATACTTACATAATGCATGTGTATTACGTACTCGTATTTATTTTAATAGTGTAGCTTCTCCTAATATTATAAGTTTTTTTTTACTTACTAATTTATAAGTATTATTTTAGTTTATTTGATTATATTTTTGTTTATTTTACATCAGAACTACGAATAAACGACCGTATGGACCATCGAAAATGCACATGACAGGCAATCTCTGTAACATAATAATTAAACCGCTATGCTTTATTTATTAACACTGGTGATGGTTTATTACTAAGATTATTTTGAATATTATTTTATAAGAATTAATTACTTGCTTGTGTATTCTAAGAGCCGAGGTTTCGCGAATTTAAAATGTTATAAAAAAGCTGGATAAAGACTACGTGCTATTAGGTAATGATTTTAGAAAAAAAAACGATTAAACTATCTATGTTTTAAAATGTTAAACATTTCGTATTCAATGTCATTGAAAAGTACTGAAAAAATAGGGTTTTTGCAATGAGCTTGGCCTTCATGAACGTTCACTTGCATTTTTATAGTTTCTTAACTTAATCTTTTACTACTTACTTAAGCCATGGGCTAGAAAACTTATATATTTTCGGAAACTATAATGTTATTGAGAAGATGATTGATATTTTATATTCAACTGATACGATCGTATAATGCCAAGAATGGTTAGTACGTGCCTGAGTAAAAAGCGACAGTCTGATAAATTGATACAAACAGCACTTCTTTCGCACAAGTAAGAAAAAAAAGGGAAAATGGCGAAATGTGCGTGTACTATAGGTACACCTCTGCCTAACCCTTCGGGGAATACAGGCGTGATATCGACAGTGATTTATTTATCTCATCAATCTCTCATCTGCCTAGAAACTATCTTTCTTTATACCAAGACTATGTAAATCTGTAACTTATTTTTAAAATAAAAATGTAATGTAACAGCAGTGGGAAATTCAAGGCTAAGAAAAAAATGTTACTTGCGAATATATTCGCGGAAATCTTCGGGAATTATTTAAGAATTTGATGGGATCTCTGTTGTAAACTCAGGAAACTCACATAAAAGGGCATGTTGGTTTAAAAAAATCCACTCATTGATTAAGTGATGATAACAATGTATATCATGCAAGTACGTCTGGAAGTGGGAATCATAAAGCATAAAGAAAAGTAACAGGTGTGCTAGTTAGATTAGCGCCATTCAAATTAGAGCGATGTAACGTAAAAACGCGTAGTCCTTGGGCATTCAACTCTAAACCGTAACGAATCACCGTTCAAAGCTCCGTCCACTGTGTAGTTATCTTGTATTTTTGTTACTTACCTAATGGAAATTAGCGTCTCTCCACTAAAACCTACCGATTTCATACTAGGTCAATTTTCAGTTATCCTTAATCGAACATACTTTCAGGTCGGAAAAATAACAACTTTGACAAATTAAAGGTCGCCATGTCAGTGTAATTAACTGCTGTATGTTAATAAAGTTGCAATTTTTAACTTGATTAATTAAAATTCTCTTTCAACAAGAATGTAAAGTGAATCCTTCGTGTTCTGTAAACACAAAGTGGAGTCGTGGCGCTCGCAAAGAACAAAGTCCGTAACACTGAGTAGGAAGCAGGAAAATAATTCAATGACAGGCGCATCCTAAGTACAAAACGACGTTATAATTTATTGAAAATGATCTGAATACTGAAACAAGAAATACTTGGGTACTGTTATTGTTCGAACAAAAACATTAATTGGGAACTGTGGACGTAGCACTATTGCTACGAAATGCTACGGTTATGTCACAAGGAAAAATACTCTACACCCACCCATATACAACTGTTACATAAAACCTTTTCAACGTTTCCGTTAGTTAGCGAAGTCACTATCTGTTGATGTTTATCTATAAATATACAACAACATAATTTACCGCCTTCCGCGCCGGGAAATACTTTTCAAACGGGAAAATCAATTTTCTTGACGTACCTAATACAGAAAAGTTTTTCAATTGGTTCAGCCACCGTAGTTGAAAGAAGAATATATGGATGGAATTTCAATAACAATTTTTATTTCATTTCCGATTGACCTAGAAATAATTAACGGGATTTTAAAATAAACAGATGTTATACATATTTTCGGTGAAGGAAAACATCGTGAGTAACCCGGCATGTCTTTAGAATAAAACATTCGAAGACATGTGACATCTACCAACCCGCACTGGGCCCGCGTGGTAGATTGTAGCCCACTCCCTCTCACAGAGAGGAGGCCTGTGTCCCAGCAGTGGGAACATTATTAGGCTGATTATGCTATACATATTTTGGGACCTACTTATTAAAAGAGAAATACGTTACGTGTTTATTCAGAATCAGAATTGACCTTAAAAATGTGTCAAATTTTACGGATTTCGATTTCTCTCATCTCAATTTTGTTTGCTAATTTCTCGAAGCTGCTCGAAGCCGATTGTCGAAATGGCCACGTTTGCATAAGGCCATGGCCGCCGAAATCGCGTCATCGCCTCTTTCAATAGGCAATAATGGCTCCTAAGTCCTCAATAACCAGTGATTGACTTGGTAGACAGACATTAGAAACGTAAAATATTTGGATACTTTCAGCATTAATTTCTATTTAATTTTCTTGTAAGTTGGCGCCACTTTATCATTTATATGCAGACTCAAACTCGAATCCCATTGAAAATCTTATCTTTATATTAGTTTTTGTTTTCATTTCGTTTGCATATGACTTGCCAATGCCATATTTTGATAAGGATCTTAATATATTGCCCAAATGTTATGTTTAAAAGGCATACTTTTATTTTGTTAAAATTCTTGCCCAAATATTTTGTTGAAAAGGCATAATTTTATTTTGTTAAAATTCTAAATGTAAAACATTGCCTCAGTAACGTTTAATTAAATAGTTTTAATGCCTCGTAACAACGTTTCTGTGTTTGCAATTATATATTTTGGAATAATCGAAAAGCTGGGGCATGCCGTTAGTTTGAAGTAGATATGTTTTAAAAACATTGTCAAAGCAATAATGTTTTATATTATGTATATCGCGTGTAAATTCGACTCTAATCGTCATTCATGAGTTCATGACACACAAATTAAAATGAGAGAACAAAAGAGGGACGTTCCGTTACTTCCGCTAACGTCATCCTGCACTCCACACAGATGCTGAATAAACAGAGGAATTCATAACGATACTGTAACCCAATTCTGCTGCCAATTGGCAAGGGACCACATCCGCTACAGATTTACCTTTATTGATTATACTTATCGAATTAAGTGCAAAAATAAATAATGATTATGATACTGCCTTATGTAAGATTTGTTCCCTATTTAGAAATAAGAACACGTGCTAGAAATACATAGTTGTTGTTTCGCGTGTAAAGACGTGTTGAGACTTGCGAGGTCAATTCGACAGTTAGGTTTATAGTTAATTTAGTTACGGTTTACTAAACTCCGAAGTTACATTACAGAATGTTTGTTCACGTCCATTTGTAAAAAATAAAAACGGTTTTCCTTCCTTATTAAGTAAACTTTTTCTAATAAGAATTCGCGTAAAATGGTGTATTTTTTCCAGTTATTTTTTTGTGGTAATTAATTATTATATAAAAAATTGTAGTGCGAATCAAACGGCTCGCCCACTGAAGTTTTTAATTGCAAGACCTTCAGCCTCATTTCATGGATAACAGCTTGCATAATACTCGTACAAAGGCACTGCAGCTTGGTGTTTCCGTTTAGAAACCAGCTGTTTAAATTATTAGGCAACTGCGATGTCTGCCGTCGTCGCGTCCTATTCACATGGCACTGGTGCTCAAGGGTAGATTCATCAAAAGGCTAATCATCACTATTTATTATATTAATATTAACTACTTATTATAAATCCTCGGATTACCATTCTAGACGTTACTGAAATCTAATTTGTGTGTAGCAAGTATGCGTAAAATTCTTCTGTTAACGAGCGTAAAGCGTAAAGTTGTGTGTGTAGGTATTTCTTAATCATCTATCATTATGACGTATGTTATTATATCACACGAGCGTTTAGCAATTTTCCTTGTTTTGAGATCCGGTAATTCCTCCGATACGTTGAGGTAAACGGATTTGTTTCTGTAGAATATCCCACGAGACTGGTGAATAAGATGTTTGACGTCACACGTATAGTATTATTTCGGTCACCTTCTCATAATGTACGACGTTCTCCATGTGAACGTTAGCTGCTCGTCTCGCTGATAATTGACTCTACGCAGTAATAACCTTTGAGATCGGGTTCCGGCTGTTCCGACGATGCTCTGATTATGTACTTGCAATACATAGGAGCCTCTGCAGCATATAAACACTATGTATTTACGTTGACTACTTAGAAAATCAATACGAGGGATCGTATTGTAATTAAGCTAGGTATGTAGTTTACCAATTTTCCTAACATAGTTGTAATTAAATTAAAAATTGAGATTTCGTATCGAATTACATTTAATTGTGAATTGTACCTACACATAATTACTCTTCAATTATTGGTTGGTTTCATGTTTAATTTGCACACCATATTAAATACATTTTCCTACATATATCAATAGGTATATCGTCATGTAAAGTCAGTTTACACTACGTTCATTATGGACTGTATACGTCATCGATCGCCTCATTTACTGACCCCATTTTCTGAAAAAAATAATTTATTCCAATAGTTACAAGGGCGCCGTTTTGTTAATTCAAGAAAACAATTATTTATCTTGTAGATGTAAATGTGTATAAGTACTATACCTAAAATTCCTTCACTTAATGTAGCTAAACTATTCTTTTAACACCGCAATGACTCATTTCCGTTAGTTCATATAACTTCAAAGCTCATTAACATCAGTTGAAAACTCTGACGATTAATAAGGGTATTCTACTTTCCGGGAAACAGCCAATATAAAGGATTGGTTTTGAAGTTACAAAAAGATCTAAAGCGTTAGCAACCCGCATTGACCGCGTTTATATACAGCGTAAACGCAGCGTAGCATTGTTATGAAGGCGCGTAGGCGCTCCGTAACACTGCGTTGAAGCTGCGTAGCAGTCGCGTAGGCGTTCTGTAGCACAGCGTTGTAGCTGTGTAACATTATGTAGAATTCGCGTAGGCGCTCCGTAGCATTGCGTAGAACCTGCGTAGGATTACGTCTAAAACGCGTAGTAGACTCTTTGTAGCACTGCGTTGAAGCTGCGTTGAAGCTGCGTAGCATACGCGTATGCGTTCCGTAATACTGCGTTGTAGCTCTGTAGCATTGCGTAGAAGACTCGTAGGCGTTCAGTAGCATTGCGTTGTAACTGCGTAGTATTATGTAGGCATTCCGTAGCATCGCGTTGAAGTTACGTAGTATTGCGTATGCGCTCCGTAGCTTTGCGTTAAAGCTGCGTAACAGTCGCGTAGGCAATCCGTAGCACTGCGTTGTAGCTCCGTAGCACAGCGTTGTAGCTGCGTAGTATCCGTAGGCGTTCCGTAGCATCTCGTTGAAGCTGGCGTAGCATTGCGTAGGCGCTCCGTAGCTTTGCGTTGAAGGTGCGTAGCAGTCGCGTAGGCGTTCCGTAGCACAGCGTTGTAGCTCCGTAGCATTGTGTAGAATATGCGTAGGCGCTCCGTAGCATTGCGTTGTAGCTGCGTAGCATTGCGTGGCGTGATGCGCATACGGTCGGCGAATGCCTAGACTGGACCAACGCAAAAGTCTGTTTATGTGGCTATGCCTTTTGAAAGAAAGAAAGAAAAATATTTTATTTGGGACACGCACATGAAATACAACAATAAAAAGAACATTAAAAACTAACAATATCATAAACACAAATAAAATAAAAGGAAAGAAAAAAAAAACAAAACAAAGAAGACCTGTGCGAGGCCAAAAAGGCTCCTATCTCAGCATGATGCTGCGATATTTGAAAATACAAAAACAAATACCGCAGCGCTGATATTCTGACAGGGCCCACTGTGATGCCACGGACACACCTACGGACATAAAATAAATAAATAAAATAAGCAATAAAATATATTCTAAAAAACAAAATTCTGTGCCAAACCGTATATGATAACGAACTAAATAAAAAAAATAAAACTATTACATTACGATCGACCCACACCCGACGCTCCAACGTCGCTTGCCCATGTTACAGACTATTGTCTATGGTCAGTGACAAACGAAGGGACGCGAGCGCAGGCGATGCACTTGTATTGTACAATTTAGCGGAGCCTCAAAATGTCAAGAAGAAAGAGAAATAATGGAAAAAAAAAACAAAGGATGTACACTGCAATAAACATCATCAGAATAATTAAGTGATACTTCAGATTCAAGTGATTAAGAAGACAAGGTGGCTCGAATATATAAATAAAATGTATTGATAGTGTGTATGATTTTCCGAGAATATTGCTAGTTAAAGTTATTGGAAACACTGAATGTAGTAAAATTCAATGTTTCCATATAAACATTGGAAAGGTTACCATTGAAACTCCCAATATTTTCGCGAACAGCACAGCAGTACAGCGTGCACGTGAATATACCTACCTACTTGTATGATCCAACATATCAATGCGATGTTAGCCCTTTATATACATGCTGCTTTTTTATTGGCTAGTGAGCTGCCACGATAGTGTTGTACATGAGTACAACACGCGATTCCAGGTTTGGTCCCATAGTAAAAGTTGTTCATAATTATGAAATTATGAACAACTTTTACTATGGGACCAAACCTAAAATCGCGAATAAAAAATTAATTGTTCCCTACATTTATGTTCGCATAACTCGTCAAAATGTAGGGAACAGCAGATTTTTTTTTCGCGGCAGCTCCCTAGCCAATAAAAAGCAGCGTGTATACAAATAAACAAAATAAAAAATGGGCCTTCTAATGGACACCTACAATTTAGCTTCTATACGGATGGACACTGGACAGCTCGTTAAACGGCAGTGTTCAAATAATTAAGTAGTTACTAGCGTATAGATAGGATAGGAGGATGGTGCTAGACATCCTTTCGACGTTCTTTGCCGGAAACTACACTGTCAACCCAGTAAATTGTAACTACTATTATAAGTCAGTATAAATGGGAACAAGCTTTAAGTTTGAAGGTTTATCAGCTGAACGTTATACAATATACCCACGTTTTTCTCCTACACATTTTTTTTGCTTACAATTATTTTTTGCGATCGACTAATACCTACCGACAAAAAGGCGACAAGTAGGTAGCAACTACGTACCTACGACCCAATTATGGTTCTCAACAATTTATCAATTGAGCAGTTGATGTCCACTGTAGTGTTTGACCGGATTATTTGACGACTTGTACAGATTTGGGGTCAAAACTAAATTAAGTATTTAATGTTGTTCTTGGCAACAATTTGGGGTAGATTCAAATGTGTCCTAAATTCTGTTTGCTTCAGGAACGTAACAATATATTGATATTTATCGTTATAAAGCTTCACTGAAGTAGTCTGTTGCTACTAGTTAAATTGGTGTGTTGTGCTAGTTAGATTAAACTGTAATTGAATTAGTCATCAATATTAAAAGTAATAATAATAGTTTGTAAAAAGGCATTTGAACGTCTGTATTACCAAATTGCTGCACAAAAACGAGCCTTCCACTCACGACTTCAGCCACTCCTTTATTCGGAATTTAGAATATTTCCTATAGACGTTTATATATTTCCTTACACGTTGATCGTGATGATTAAGTGGATGGCATTGTACTCTTCTGTAAATTAGCGCAAAGCAATTTGCATATGACGACAACACCGCTCATGGACTAACGAGGCCGATGACCGCCATACGTTTACTTCGCTAGCCATCTAGCATAAAATCGCCGGCCGCAGTTACATATTTGCTTAAATAACCTGTTATCAAACAAACAGCCCCGTATAACGTGAATATAGAGCTGTTACATTTCATTACGATATTTTATTTAATAACATCTACCTTGTGGTTTCCGCACGGAAAAAGTGATCCCTACTTTTGATATGGGTTTCGTGGGAGACAGCTAAGGGATCCTGTCGAGAGGATAGGCGACATTAACCTTCTAAGCTTCTCAAGGTGCCAATAACAATTTATATTTATTGCGATCATCAATCGCTTTTAGAGTCTCCTGAAAATGGTTGTTTGTTTGTAGCTATCTAATAAAATATACCAGCAAATATTCATTGAATTTTCCGGATTAAAATGATGAATGAAACCAACATAAATCTTAACATTAACATGATAAGATGAGAGTTAAATAGCAAAAAACAAAGTATAGACCTGTAATAAAAGGAAAATAAATAAACGGTAATCGGTTTGTCTTTTGCTCTCCAGAAACATTATCTTAGAGATTGGCGCGGTGTAAAGCTTAGCTAATTAAATAAAAGTAACTTTGAATTCGGAGATAGTTAGCAGGAAACCACTAAATTGTGGTAAATTAATTGTATAAACTTCATTAAATGAACTGAAGGAGAAACTTTTTTTGGACGGTAAAAAAACGATTAGAGGCTTTGTACTGCTTAAAACAGCCTTTTTAGAGGAGAAATAGCTACGTGAAAAAAAAAAACAATTCACTCAACCAGTAACTATCACTCTGTTAAGGCCATGGGCGTCGTGGAGGTCTTAATATCAGGAAAATAAAGAGTAATTTGCGTACTTATTAGAGTAGAATCAATCTGAACAGTTTGGCTGATTGACAGAAAAAATCGCCGAGAAGACTTTAATGATGATGAATCTAATTAGTTGTATTTGAAGCCAAATCGTGTTAGACGATTCATCAAAACTAAATAGTACATGAATTACAATGATCACATTATGGACTTATCAGATCTTTACGTAGTGTGACGCACGTTGGAGTAGCACATTGGCACCACGCCACCGAGGACTCCGCCCGAGTCAGTCAATCCGATGGCGCGTGTCGTCGCTTCGTTTGTCCTCCACCTTGAAATTTTATTGATCACATCTATAAATAAGAAAACGACCCGCTAGTATAAACCCATTTTGTTAAAATTCTCAATGAAACTGCGTCACGAGTTCACGGTTTCCCAAAACTTTGATATTGCTACGACCTGTTTGGTTTACGACAGCTTAATTAGCATTTACGCATGTAGATTTTAATTAAGTGGGTCGTATAATCAACTTCAGTCGGTATTTAGGGAAGTATGATTACACTATTAAGAGTGTAGTTATACAAATAATATAAACGTTGGTGATATGCAAGTGGTTCCTACATACTGCGCAGTGACATACCGATAAGCGGTCAATGTAGGAAACGTAGTTTTCTGTTATCGAGTAGCTTCAGACGGGTCGCTGTCTGGGACGCGACTTTATGCACTATTTATAAAGCGTTAACTATGATAAACAATGTATGTAATCACAATTACCTATTTAATGATTATGGAATACTAGCAACGCCTCGCGGTTTCACCCGCATAAGATTCGATCCTGTAGAGATATCAGGAAATAAAAGGTATCCTATATGTTAATCCAGAATCAACTATCTGTGTGCCAAATTTCATCCAAATTTGTTCAGTAGTTTTTGCGCGAAAGAGTAACAAACATCCATCCATCCATCCTCACAAACTTTCTCATATATAATATTAGTAGGATTAGTTACTCACAATGCTTATTGCCCATTAACGTCAAACCATTATAAGAATTCCGTGTACATGATAAGTGTCTCCAAATCCGTGACCATCTTTATTAGCAGTCGATTAGGATATGTCATTAGTACAAAAGCAATAGTGATTTCGGGCGTATGACGTGTGGGCTTGTAACCCACTTACTGAGTCTTCTTGCTACCAAAAACGAATTTTTCGAAGTATATTACATCTAACTTAATACTTAGGTACTCATTAGGGCGTAACTGCACGTAGCGGTTGACCATGTCCCACGTAAAAAACGTAATGTATGCGTTAGATATAATTAGTCCTAAAGACTAACATGGATTTGTTGTATTTAATTATTTTATCCTTGTGCCTAGGAAGAGGATTCACTATACTGGGTTAATTTTTCTCAAGCACATTTTAGAGACTGGCAAATAAGTTTGTCTGAGCTTAAAATGTAAATAAGAACGTTGGTTTACAACCGATAAACAAATACAAATAATTCTACATTATAAAAAAAATATCATACTATATATTATTATTGAAAATCAGCAACTCGTGCAATAAACGTACCTACTGCAAATAGTAATCGTAAAAGATAATAATCAAATAGTAATCGATGCATTCTAAAACCGTTTTCAAATCGTTACCAACGCTACGAGATCATTATCGGCTGTCCATGAATTTTCAAACGTCAATTTACTCCCATTTATCATTGACTTTGATGAGTATAAAAAGCATTGTACGATAATAATTACTGGAGCCTGCACTTTACGTAGGTGGAAATATGAAGGTAACGCTGAACACACATCTTTGTGGATAAACACTTCTACTTCGTCCTTTGTACTGTCCGACAGTTGACGACGTTCCATCTTTGAATTCAGTATTTAAAATAATCTTTAAACAAAAGAAGCTATGTTTAAGATTGACTTGTTTATTGTGAGTTTTGTATTATATTATACGTAATGACTTGAATAATATCGCAAATATAATGTTGTTTTGACAAAGATGATACGACAAAATCAGACGTATCGTTATATGCGTATCTCGTATAAGGTAGTATGTGAACCACGGTGTCAACGCTGTAGGTGGACGTGATCCGAAAACGTTATTTTTCCGGTTTGTTACCGACTAGTTTCGTCTTGTTCAATCCACCGTTATTTCAATAGTCCTTATTAGCGCCAGCTCTACTAGCCGCTTCTATTTAGATCAAGTCTTTTATAATTTTATGCTAATCTTCCTCATATCATTTACCTACTTATGAAAATAATTTCTACGCGTCCATTGTTTACTGGTTACACAAACACTTGAGAATTTAGCGGTTGTCTATTTATTTACATTAGTGGGCGTGTTATTGCGACGTTTATTGTTCACTTTGCATCACCCTTCTATTATGTTTCCGTCATCATTTATTACATATTTCCTATTGTTAGTCATTTCCTCAAATATTTACTATATTCAGCGAATGTAAAATCGATAAGCTTATTCATATGGCTTAAAACTGAGCCATTCATACGGTTAGCTTAGTCACAGTGGCTACGCAAGCTCCTTGACCTACTTGCAGTTGCGTGACAGTGGTCAGCTGCCGATGATGTACAACTTTCACCAAAACATTGTGCCGCGATGTTATCAGCCCGCACTAGCTTTGTTGTTACTCTGTGACCCACACACTGAATATCACAGTTATTTTGGAACACACATAACAATGAGAACGTTAGATGTTTAGACAATGAATTAATTTGACATAAAACTGTATTTTTATATTTATTAATTAATTATTCCAGTGTATCATTTACATACACATAATTACAATTATTAAAGCAAATCGATCGTTGTGGTAAATTCACAAACTGGTTATGATGTAACAGGTTCTTTGGTTACGAGTTCTCTGATAAAAACTATGTTGACATCTGAGTCTGAACCAAAGCTTTGAAATACACCGTCACACAGTGGAACGACTGTATGGGAGAGGTTGGACATAGGCATAAAAAAGTCTAATTTTGAAAAACAAATAATGCCATCGTATCTTCCCTTACATTTTCTGTAGAAGGGTCTACATTTTCGTTCCGTTTCGTTGGAAATTCTGGCCACTGAATTGCATCTTGCAGCCACTCTTCGTATTTCTTACGGAACTTATCCGTGCTTCTTCCAGATTGTGTCCATTTTGCGAAAATGCGATAGGTAGCAAAATTGACGACACCAGTCTTTTAAACTAGATTTGGAACTATTACATAGTTGTATAGAACTAAATATTCTCTTTTAAAACACTGAACAAGTAGTTATAGTCGCGTAAATCTTTGCGCGTGCACATAAAGCAACGTAAAGATCACGATTCATAGTAAAATTTAGAAAATTCATTTCGACATTAGCGTGACTATACCTACGAGGTGCTACTTATTTATATATCCAGGTACCCTCTTGATTGATTAAAATTACACGGTCCTATTTGCTGATGAGGCATGCTAAATTAGTTTATTACAAGCAGTTTGTTAGTACTTATTACTGCATTAGTTGTTTTGTGTAACCAACCATTAAGTAACCATTTCCCTAATCACTTTTCTTATCACCGTATATCTCCTTTAATTGGGTTATTGGGTGGTTGGGTTAAGTTATATTTGGTATCGATACTCTTAATATCTATTCCACAATAAAGTCCACGTGTGAATCAAATTATTATAAGTCTAACGAAACCAGTATACTTAAAATAATAAGGACAAAATATGTTTTTTGTTAAAAATATATAAATCAACCTGTATGTCAGAAGGTGCACGTTAGGCGCACCATTAGCACTAAATGTAGCTCTTAGTATGTCTATTATGATAGTAAAGACCACAACTTGAAACAGGACCAGATTCTGGAGGCAGAGTTCGATTCAGTAAAAAAAATACTGATGTATTTTTTTTCCTGTATGTCAGAAGGTGCACTTTTGGCGCACCATGTGTCTTAGCAGTAAATGTAGCTTTTGATATGCGTATTATGATAGTAAAGACCACAACTTGTAACGAGGCCGGAAAAAGGCGGCAGAGTTCGAAACAGTCATTTTCATAGTAAAATTTTACATTTTCTCAATTAACTCCCGAATTACGAGAGATAGAAAGAAACTGGTCAGAACAAGTTTTGAAGGCATTTGATTACTATAAAAAATGGCATTATTCGATTTTCAAAATTAGACTTTTCTTCTCAGAAATGCCTATGTCCAAGCTCTCCCATACACTCGTTCCACTGTGCGTCATGCCACCGCGAAAAAACTGCCGGTTCGTTGGTGAAAAAATAATCACAAGCAAATCAAGACTGGTATTCAGTTCGTTGGTTAGAAGTCAAATGTTTTATTTGTCAATACAATACTCATGTACTTAAAACCATCATATATATTTTTGGGACATTAACGTAATAAGTTGTATTATTCATGCAATCATTTCTCAATATGGTCACACAGTACTCACAGTGTGTCGGCAATATTTAACGTGCGTGTGTGACGTAGAGCCTGTCTGTATACATTTACCATATTTGTTTTAACTGTCAAGGTCTTTCTAACAGCATAGGTAACTGAAATTTAAGTTCCGATAATACTCATCGCTTGCCGTGGCACACTGACCGAGATCGCGAGTAGAACAACAAAAGTAGGCGTTTACATTTATTATTGCCGTCGTAGACTACCACTTATTCCATTTATACAGTTCTCTTGTAAGTTATAACGGATATTATAGTAGTGTTGAAGTAAATCCAGATGTGACGCGACTCGAGCCGCGACATGGGGAATACCTCCAGTCCCGGTTGGTCCATTGTACCGCGTTCGCACGTAACATAAACACGTTTAGATACGAGAGTTTAACGAGAGCATTCGCAGCGCATCGATAATATTATTTAATGAGCCTATTATAAACAAACAACTAATATTTGGCACTTCTTAGATAATAGCGATATCTTATCAATATCATTCATCGCTGAAAATAAGTTCAGTTGACATAGTTCCCAATTATATCGACTTGTTCACAATCTTAAAACCGTATTTTAGTTTATGTAAAAAATGCCGTGTTACAAGCTAATATACAGGATGTCCCGTAAATAATGGACCAAACGTAACGGGTATACTTACCCGTTCACCTGATTTCCAACAACTCACTACGGTACCTATATATTCTTATTCAAGATATTTTTTTTTCGAAACTTACCATTTTCTCTACCAGAATTCAGTTTTTAGGGTTCCGTAGTCAACAAGGAACCCTTATAGTTTCGCCATGTCCGTCCGTTCGCAGCTTAGCTCGGAGACTCTTAGTACTAGAAAGCTATAATTTGGAATGGATATACATATCAATAACGCCGATAAAGTGGTAAAATAAAATCATGAAAAAAAAAAATTTAGGGTACCTCCTGTACACGTAAAGTGGGGATGTTTTTCTTTCTCGTCTACTCCATGGTGTGGGGTGTTGTTGGATAGGTGTTTCAAAAATATTGCGGGTTTGTGAAAATAATTTTTCGGTTAAGGGATCCGTTTCTGAAATATTAAGTTGTTAAATTACTAATTTTTGTTAGAGTCAAGTGTCCCGTCCCCCCCTGCCAGCTAAACGGTTAGTTTCGGATATGTGCAACAAAATTAAAAGGAAAACTATCACAGCTAAGTAGGTTTTACAAGTTTACGAGTAATAGTCGACCAACTTACATTTGCAGTTGGAATGTATGAGAGAACATGTTTTTCAACTACAATGTTAAGTTTGTTCTTGGGATAAATTCATATCGCAACTACGGAACCCTTCATTGTGCGTGTTCCGAAACGCACTTGGCCGGTTTTTTTTAATGCTGTCGCTGCAAATCATAACATTTTTAGGTATGATTTTTGTTCAACATTTCTGAATAGCGTGCCAATGTAATAAGATAGGTACCATTTTTTTTAAATAACGTGTTATTTGTCTTACAAAAAATTCTTGAATTGAAAAGTTTTTTTTTTACCATGAAAAGACCAAAATTAAAAAAAAAAAACTATCCAATAGTTGTTGGAAATCAGGTGAGCTACCTACCCGTTACGTTTGATCCATTATTTACGGGACATCCTGTATAATCGGTTTCATTTGCGTACTACCAACGCACACACCCACAAAAAAGATTTAATTTCAAACATCATAGTAGATCCTCCTACATTTTCTAGAAACACAGACGGCAAATAGGTAGGTACTACCTGCTATAAAATTTAAATAAAATAGTGGTCAATTTATATTAAACTAAGTGTATTTAAAACAGGCAAATACCCATATATTAAATTTAAATAAAATCGTAGACAATAAAATTTGGAATAAGTGGATTTAAAACATTTGTTTTGTCACAAATTGTAAGACGTTTTGTTTTCACAACTGAATATTATATTAATTTTACTTTATGCCCGTTCGGTACCTACCCTGTATAAAGCTCTTCAAGGAATTTACGGTGCAAGCAGCATAGCTGCTCCACAATCCGGTGTACTCGTAGAGTCCGGTTCCATTTCCCAGAGAGGCTCCACTGATTCTGTTTTTCCGCATATATTGCTTCGCGCCATCTGACATGTCGAGCCATCTCCTCCCGACCCCAAAGTTTTTCGTAGGAATCATAATTATCAGTTTAGACATAGACAAAGTGGTCGTATGGGCCAACACAAGCATCGTGTACGTACCGTTCGCCGAGTCGATGCGCGTTTGACATCGAAGGTTATCGCCGGTGTCAGCGACCAGCGCGCCGCGCCCACACGCGCTTCTGTATACAAACAACTGCTCGGCACACATGCTCACACGCTCGTGCTATACATGTAGCTACGTCTATACCAGTCAACAGCAACCGCACGATGAACGCACCGACAGACAGACAGACATATTATTGCGATTATATACCGTATCCTTCGTGCGCACATGCGCTTGATAGTGAAGTTCATTACAGATTATTGATCCGAATAAAAATAACTTATTGGAGCGATTGTTTATCAACAAAAACAATTAACAAGTTTCTGCATACAAATAGATCTAGATACCTACCTAATTAGTTCAAATGATGGAGATAATTAAAAGTAAAATCCCCGATAAAGCTGATAAAACAAACATTTATTGTGAAAGCGTAAATAAACATTTCCTCAATATCTTGCCCCCTATACATTTTTTCCGTAGCACGACCACTATGTCTTTAGTCACGTATGCAAATTTTCCGAAAAACTGTGTAAGTTTCATCAAACTAGTGAGTCATACCGACAAATTATATTTCACAAAGAAGCCAGAATTTACATTTAGTCAGTATTTAATCCTTACATTATCGAGCCCATATGCTTATAAATAAACCCTGAGACAAACAGAGAGAGTTTATTTTTAAATACGATTTTCTTATAGACAGCGGAGTCGGGTAGGGCATCGGCCGTCCTTCCTTCCGCTACCGCCCGCTACCGCCCGTACCCCTCACTTACAATTCACTTATTCGTATGTAATTATGTAACTATAAGTATTACTATCTACTTAATGATTTCACCAAAAGCATATTTACAAAAATTACAAGTAAAATTCAATAATGACTGAATCATTATTTATTTGATTACTTCTTAGTATTTTCATATAAACATACAATTAAACCGGAGTCGAATGTTTCATATTATATTCCGTAGAAGAAAATAAATGTCATTGCTAAATAATATTTTCTTAAAAATGCCACATAGCGTCGTTTTTATTTATAACAGCTGTACGTAAACACGACGCGGAACATCAGCTGATCTGTGTAAACAAAGCGTGCGGTACTTTCTCGATAGCATTTCGGATTAGAAGCAGTCTTACCAATGTTTCTTTACGCATTTATATTAATACGACACTTTTTATACTATCTCACATTTCACTTATTTACAAATATCAAGCTTTTTATTGTTTATAAAAATGAGAATAGGCCGGTCGATTGGCGTGTCCCGTTAACGAACGCGCGCTACCTACGTAACGTATAAAGCGTGGGCTGCCCCACCATCGCGCCATTAGTACAGCGCCCGCGCGCGCGATAGCACGTATCTCTGCCTCCAGCTCCGCGCTCGCTATCTCGACTCTATGTGTACACAAGCCAGTACAGAAACATGCATTTTTGTATTCAATTACACGATTGGTTTTATGAAGAGACCCTCGCGTCGGTGGACTCTGCCAGCGCTGCAGCACGCCGGCGCAAGCCGCGCGATCGACGCCGCCCCCCGTCCGCGCCGCCGACGCCGTCGACGCCGTCGAGAATCTCCACTGAAGAACTGGTAGAAGCACTCCGACCGCATCTTCTGTCACCCAAGCGCATGTGGACGCTGGGATATCCGCTAGAGATTGATCCGAACTCGTCGAAAGCTGTGGTGTATATCAATCCGCCGCCTCGACCTAGACCTCTGCCAGCTACGACTTGGGACGTCAACGCGCCGGAGTTTGTGCCCGGCTCGCAAGGCGACAGCGGCCGCGGGTCGTTGGGTTCGACTCCGCGCTCCGACAGTGATGAAGAAGCGGATACAGTGGAACATTTGTGTGTACGTTGTGATAAAATGTTTCGAATGACTCGCGAAGGTGAATATCTCAAGGATGAACCGTGTCTCTATCATTGGGGACGTGTGAGTGGGGATTGCCGTTACACTTGCTGCAAGTCGCCATTGGGCGCCAGAGGTTGCAGCACTGCTCGCTTCCATGTTTGGAGCGGTACTCGTCCAGGCATGAATGGGCCTCTCGAAGGTTATGTGCGTGCCCGTTCGCCTCGCGGTGGTGTATACGCCATCGATACAGAGATGTGTTACACAACGGCAGGCCTGGAATTAGCTAGTATTGCGGTCATCGCCGCTGATGGCCGTCTTGTATACAAATCACTAGTGAAACCGAGCTCACCTGTAGTTGATCACAATACCCGTTTCTCGGGCATCAGGCCGCGCGACTTGGCGCGCGCGACTAAGACGCTACGAGATGTACAAAATGACATACTTGGATTCGTGGGTACTGACACGATCCTGATCGGTCATGCCCTGGATAATGACCTGCGTGCACTGAAGCTGTTGCACGGCGCAGTAGTGGACACTTGCGCGCTGTACCCGCACGCGCGAGGCTTCCCCATGCGCCGCTCGCTGCGGGCGCTCTCGGAGGAACTGCTCGGGCGCATCGTGCAGCGCGGCAGTACTGGCCACTCGCCCCTGGAAGACGCCCGCGCCGCTATGGACCTAGTACTTCTAAAAGTACACGAAGAACGAGCCATCGCAAACCGTACACGTATTTCGAACCAACTATCCATGCTGCAGCCGTATGATCCGTTAATTAGTGCCGCCTAAATACTGAGTTAAGTTTAAGATGACTGTTCTATGGACATGAAATAATGATTGAGGACTGACAATTTTTAAGTGACAAATTCGTCACGTTGACGGAGCTGCGCGTACTGTGACAGTATGTGCCTTCGAATTGCAATTACAGCAATAAACGTGATATTTTTTCTTAAAAACTTTGTTTGTTTTATCCTGTTCCTAAACACAGAAAAGAAATTGGGTATGTACATATGAAAACAACATATAATTGTGCTTAAATTACAAAACATAATGCATCCAATTTAAGCATATCGTTTCCGAAATGTCAGAATAAAATTAACTGTGACACCGTTTTATATTCAACATTAATAATCCGTTAGATTAAACTGTGGTAGTTTTGTGTCACTGTAGGTAGAGCCATAAAAACTTTCACTGTGTTAGGTTTCTCTACTACGTAACCAGTGCTAGTTTAGCTATGCAACTCGACAGTTTTTCACTCGCTTAGTTATCATTATTTATCAGAATAAACACTTATAATATTCTTGCTACACGATACTCATTATTACGTAGGTGTCTCTACGTAGCTGCTTAGACTTGCTGTATATAAAATATTTTTCTGACGTAAGGGATTCCCAGATTACGAGATAATACCAATACTACTAATGATTCATGAATGAGTGGTAACGGAAACACTACAGGGAAAATCATACGTGCGGGCAATCTCCGAGTTCACGGGGAACTTATGATTCGTAAACGAACCTTCCTCAACATTGTTGTGATGCCTAATTGTTATCAATATTTATGTACATCGTAACATAATGGTGTAATTTTCCTAATGACGCTAATCAATGTTTTTGGGCGCTGTAAATCTTATGATGTTGGTATTTGTAACACAATACTCGCTTGTCCAATATCGGAGAATGCTAAACAACTATATGAGTTAGTTTTAAGGTAGACTGTAGTCATTTGTGATTTTTTCTGTATTGGGCGATGTGGTCGCTAAGCGACAAAGCCCTTTAAAATTAAATAAAAAAAAAAAAAAAAAAGCCTTAGCGTCAGCTTAGTTTTTGTTATTCTCAAGAACTGAGTCAGCGCGCATCGATGTGGCTTCCTGGTAAAAGCTTTTTCAATGATCGCCTGACCTATATGATGCGTAAGTAAGAATACTTATTAATCATAATACATAATTATATGGTTTAATGCAGCTCTTTAACACACAAAACGTATAACGCTCTAGTTTAATTATTCTTAAGAGGCGCTTATTTAATCAGATATAATTGAATGACCGTGCATTCATAGCCAGTTTACATAATGCTCTTATATAAAATATAAATGATGAAACTGGCATGACATGCGTTCCCAATGTCTTCTACTAGAAATGCCCAATTCTTTGAGAAATTGCTCAAATTAGAACAATGAGGTAATGTTATTTCAATTGATTGGTAGTGAGTACCGTGGTCACCGTGGACTTTAGGCTTGTGTTTTGAATGGAATCGATGTGCATCTATTATGTTTACCTCTTTAGGTCAACGTACGATCAAAATTTCAAAAACATAAGATACTGGGTATATCAGCTAAGAAAGAGCAACGCCCTCCCGCCCGGTCGTGTGTACTCGTATGAGCGTTTTGTTTACGTTTAGTGTCGCCCAAAAACGTTTATATTCAATTCACAAAAAGATCATACAACAACAAAGTCGAGCAAATACTACGCGCTAGAATTATGTTTGCTAAATTAATAGAAAAATGGTGCCAATCAAACAGGGCCACCTAACCATTGCTAATCATTAAGGACATGTATTACATTTATGATTTCCTTGAAAGATAGCATAACCTATTTTTAATAGCTCCACACACACAGCTGTATTATCTAATCAACGTGTAACATAATTAAATATGATGTAGGATTTCTGAACAATACGTCTAGATACTTTCTTTATCTGGCGATCGAGATACTACAATATGATGTCAAATATTTAAAATAAACACAATAGCAGCCGGCTTGTTATGAATGATAGCATAGTTTGTGATGTGACTCTTAGTATCAACAAATAACATGACGCGCTGGTTATCTACCGGTGAGCGGGCACATTTCCACGAAAGAGAGCAGACGACAGCCGCGCCACGTCAGCACCGGATCGAATGAAACAGCCCAAAATAGATCAGTACAGAAACGTAAGTATTGTACAGTGCGATTCATGATACCGATAATGATATCAGCACAATCAGATGATACTAGCTTGTTTGTATCGCTGGCGTTTGTGTGTAACCTCCGTATCGTATTCGTGTTGTCTGATTGTTACAGTCGCTGTGTCGTAATTTTTGTATGAAAACTGGATAAACGCGTGTTTAGTTACTATTGCAACCGAAGAAACTATAAGGTTATTAACGTAGTACGCAATTATATTCACGTTAATTTTGGTGTTTGTGGATCGCTGATCGTTTTCCTAACCTTCAGTCACAAAAGACTACACTACTACTACTAGATTTTATTACAAGACATAATGGGTGGTAATTAAGTATTTATTATTTCTTGCTCGTGTGTTTTGTCTTGAAATATTGGGAGCCATTGGTTTAACGATGTTCGTATGTAGAGGTGACTTATGCATAATAGTATTGAGAGTACATCGTGTTGGCCTCCATGGCGCCGTCGTCGTCGGACTCGCCTCCGCGTCAATAGGTACTCTTTCACAATAATACTTGCACAAATTGAGGCGTTGTTTCGTCACCAGCCACACTCCGACACGCCTACGTGGACCTCACCATGCAATACTTTATTCATAGGCGCTTTGTATAAGGCGAACATACACTTACACACTACCTTAGTACTTTGCTGTGCAGTCCATTTGATTTTGAGAAAATTCAATGTTTCATTGAACTCATTAAAACGATGAATTATTTATTTAAACCTATGATTCATAATGGTTGTGCTCGTTTAACCAAATCATTGAAGTCATCAATTAATTTATCGTTGTAGAAGTAGGTAGTGGGTACATAAAGAATCGCGATGGTGGCTGGCCTCAACCAGACTGACAATGCCATTGGACCTTGAATTTGGTATGAGTATTACTGACACAGACGAGTTTTTGTCTCGGATAAGAATCGCTGGGCTCATTATGTATGTATGAACCAACAGTCATGATTATTTTAAATAAACACAAAAATATATACGTACCTACGTAACAATCATACATGATGGCTATTGTATATTATTTTTTTATTTCTACATTAGTCCACCAACAGACTTCCTAGTTCTTGATGCTCGAAGAGGCCAATGAACGAAAAGAGTTAAACGCGTTCCGAATGAAATTTTTTTTTTTTTATTCTTGCAACCAATTATTTGATCGTTACGGATCTTCAGACAATCTTTTAATTACTAGGATATTGCTAGACGGAACATCGTGACATGAATTATTTAAACGAGGCACAACTGCACAAGGATATGCATAGCTGTTGTGTTGCATCTGTGGCAGTTTAAACTAACTGGGTACCTACATTTAACTGATTGATACATTATACTGTTATTTGGGTGTAGGTCATACTGGCAGGTGCCTTTTATACCTAATACGATTTTTTTTTTCAATTAAAGTCAACAATGTTTCTCCAAAACGTTTCCTGAATTGACAATATTTATTTATATACCGTCCAAGGCTGCTATATAAATAATAGCCCGTAGTACCTATCTAAAAAATATCATAGCATTCTAAGTTGAGATTTGTTGTCATAACTCTAACCATGAAATATCATAGCATTCTAAGTTGAGACTTGTTGTAACGCTAACCATGAAATCGTTGCCCCTTATTATTACGCTCGGTAGGGAACTTAAATTCGCATTGCCTGAAATCATGAGGCCTTGATACAGTGACTCAGTTTCGATATCTCAAGTGGTCCGTTGACCTTTTACCGGTTCGCTCATTGTTCCATGCATAATTCATTTTACCTACTTTGATAGTACATAACAAAACTATATTCCGGTGCATATTATGCTTCCTAGAAAGAGCGCGAGAACATCGTTGTGTGAATAAAAGATAATAGTGATCTGTTTAAGTAAATACTCACTCGCTTCATAATCATATTCAAAAATGAACGACTTCATACATAATTGATGATTTATAATTAGGTCTCGCGGGAAGCCAAGTTGGTTAAACCTGAATTCTTATAATATGTGTATATACAGATATTCATCTAACCGCACGACCTTCAGTTTTTATATGCAGTATTACATGATGTAATAAATACATAATTTCCAGAAGTTTGTCTTGTGAACTCAAGACTCTTGAGTTCAGATAGTACAGACTGAAATAATTTGTGAATATGTAGCTAACAATGGGCTAATTCTGACTCAAATCCCACAGAAACAAAAACGGCTTGTCAATGAGAAGTGTAAATGTCAGTCGCTAGGGTTTTGTTGCCCGAAAACAATACCGAACGGGACTGTTACCTACATACAGTATCTATATATATATTTTTATATTAAGTTCCTACCTAACTGAGTGTGCAGCAGTGGTGGCCCAGTAGTAACTGCCGCGACTTACGAGGCGCTTTACTTTGTGTATATTATTTCATCACCACTGCTCTCAAAACGGTGAAAGAAAAACATCGTCAGGAAACTGGCATCTCCTAGAACCAAAAATTCGAAGACGTGTCACCTTCCAACCCGCACTGGGCCCGCGTGGTGGATAACGGCCCACTCCTTCTCACCGAGAGAAGGCTTGTGTCCCAGCAGTGGTAACATTATAGGCTGATTATGAAGTACCTAACTTACCACAGAAGGTACCTACATACCTTCACTCGAGGTAAGGCCTTACCTTGACTCGTCAACTTGAAAAGAAAAATTAATGGCTTTTAAATTAGTCACGATACTCAATTAGTGTTAGTTTTGATAGTTCAATCAATACTTACAGCATTTTTATTACTTTCACAAACAATAGAATTTAAAACAAGTTAACGTTCTCATAACAGTATTTTGGGGTGACTTCGACGCGCTCCCAAAGGTCGAATCCGAAGAGGTTCTATGACCTTATATTGATTTTATATTTCTTTGAATTTTGTGTGGCAGACGTGCGCCAAAGTATGAGGCTCGTCTGGGAGCGTTTAATAACCGATAGGTATTGTATTCAGATGGCTCCGTGATCCTCTGGGACGTTCGGGATCTAAACCAGAAAGAACACAAAACGTTGCGTGTGAACATCGAATTTGACCACGCGTCGCACGTCGCCTGGAGTCCAGACTCGAAGGCATTTATTGTCCACACCGTGCGTGAGAATCACATCATAGTCTACAAAATAGAGAAGAAAAAGGATGGCACCATAGGGTCGGCGGCGCCGGTCATCACGTTCGATAAGGTTAGTGAGCCTTTCTGTTTCTACCTGAAACGGGACGCCCCAGCATTCTTGTTGACTTGCTCATCGCTCGAATTTTAAACGACACATTTTTGATCGTTGATCTGTAGAGTGCAACGTCTCATCAAGTGTTTCACTTCTTTGTATGCCTTCTTTGGATGTAGGTACACATCTAACGAACCTCTAATATTCGGTAGTCAATTGTAGAGTTTATGCAACCATATTTTCTTGGCATACTTTTACTGGTAGTTACACTAAATGTAATTGACTATTATTGCTCAGTTTATTGTCGTTGAAACACGCAACTTATATGCTACTATTAGTTATGTAAGAGCTAATTGTTGTTATCTCTCGTTATCTTGGCTGCAGATGCATCGTACCATCTCAGGACACGCGTCTAAGCGCACAGGCCGTACATTGTACCAATATGTACGTGTACTATCTGCTCAAATATACATTGTATTAATGCTCAAGAAAGTAGGTCAATAGGTTATGTACCTATTCATGTCATAATAGTTACATAAAAATTAGTAGCTAAGTCTGTGAAACCATTGTTTTGATAGCTATGTGAGAAAGGATTAGGTGCATGTATCAAACCACAAGCGTGTACGATTTCATGAGTAGCATATTAATAAAGCCGTAGCATTAACGTTGGATACTTGAGAATTGATGTTTCATTACTGTTAATCCACGTCCTTATCTAATCGAAAATATTTCGGATTAAATTGATAAGTAGAATAAATATTTTTATTTATAATCTGAGTGCATCGTTTTAGGCACATTGACCTAATGGCGTATCATCGCCCTGTTTAGTTTGTCCTCTAGACCAGTCTATCGTTTAGTTCAGTAGATCGTTTTGTTTGCACTGCACCCCCAAGGTCACATTCATAAGTGTAGGAGAGAAATATTTATATTTGTTTTGGAGCAATAACGTGAAATAAACATTATAGCGTGGCGCAGCTGAAAATAGGTGGGCGTCATAGTGTAAACGCATGCAAAGAGCAATGGCCGCGGCTGTTGAAAATTCAAATTAGAGTTCAATATACATACATGTATGCCGGTCGTGGATGGTTCGACCATAACCACTAACTACATTTTATTAAAGTGTCCGATACCTACTAAGCGCCTTTTGAGATCTGAGATCTTTGTTTTCCTTAGTTAACTATCTCCAAAAAAATCCTTTTGTGATATCTAAGATGGATCATCCATATTCCTAAGCCATTGCAGCTTAATCTGTGATCTGTTCCAAATGCATGTGCTGTGCATTTGTATGCTATTATTTTTATGTATGTTTATTTTAGAAACTTCTCTTTTTGATATTAATAAATTTATTTAGAATCTGATTTTATTACCCATGCCTTGAGATGGGTTTCTACCCGGTAAAAACCCGAACTTTGGTTAAATATCCATTTTTACCTACCCAATTTTAATTTATACCGGGTAAAAATAAAAAATAACCAAATTACATTATAATTTTCACGTCTGTCTGCAGGGTTGCCATTTACACAAATATTCTGGACTATTTCATAATAAAATACAGTTTTATCAAAAATATATTGTATAAATAAAAACAAAATTATAACATAAGTACATATTATTCCTAAATCAGAACGGATCTGGGACACTTGCGCGAACCCACTTGTGCGAACGGACACTTCCGCGAAAAACTTTTGCGTGCAAGGACACTTGTGCAAAAAGACATTTCCGCGACTGGACTTTTGCGTGAATGGACATTTGCGCGAAAGGACTTTTGTACGAATGGACCTTTGCGTGAAAGACACTTGCGCGAAAGATACTTGCGCGAATCCACTTGCGCAAAAGACATTTGCGGGAAAGGACAGTTGCGCGAAAAGTTACGGAAATGAGATTTCTTCAGACATGAGTGTTGTTTTCATGGTTTTCGAAGACGCTGACAACGATAATGAGATCAAAATTCAAGATGGCGCCACCTAAAATTTGCTAATTTTTCGTCATGGGTGTCGTTTTCATGGTTTTCGAGGGCCTTGATAACGATAATGAGGTCAAAATCAAAATTCAAGATGGCGCCACCGAAAATTTGTTAATTTAATGACGAAGTCATGGGTGTCGTTTTCATGTTGAAAATAAATAAAAAAACAAAAAAAGTACATAAAAAAGCTACGACAAAAACTATTGACGACTAATTAGACTATTTACTTCCAGTCTGTCTGCAACTGGAACTTAACTGGCGAATACAATTCTGCGTGTACTATTCACAGCATGCACCCCTTTGAAAGAATACAGGCGTGATATTATGATGAAATCTCATTTCCGCAACTTTTTCGCGCAACTGTCCTTTAGCGCAAGTGGATTCGCGCAAGTGTCTTTCGCGCAAGTGTCCTTCGCGCAAGTGTCTTTCGCGCAAGTGTCCTTCGCGCAAGTGTCTTTCGCGCAAGTGTCCTTCGCGCAAGTGTCTTTCGCGCAAGTGTCCTTCGCGCAAGTGTCTTTCGCGCAAGTGTCTTTCGCGCAAATGTCCATTCGCGCAAAAGTCCGTTCGCGGAAATGTCTTTTCGCGCAAGTGTCTTTCGTGGAAATGTCTTTCGCGCAAGTGTCCTGCTACCAATCAGAACTATTAATCATATTGAACACGGCAACTTCTAAATTACAACATGCAAATAAAATACCCAGAACATGATTTTCATTTACACACACACCTTACAATGTTTCAATGGCAACCCTGGTTGTTGATAGCCCAAACTCCGCCATTTTGTTTAGTCAGTTTAAAGTGCGCGTGCGCTGGCTGGTCTTGATCGATAATAATACAACTTAGTGATGTTATATTAGTTCGTAATGATTTAATTATTTTTTGTTTTGATGTACTGCTGTTAACTGTAATCAATGTATGTGACTGAAAAAAACTGGTGCCGATTCTCTTGTCACAAATGCCTCTGAACTACACTAAAAATCACCAAAATTTAGTTTATTCCTGTCAATTTAAATGACGATTTCTCATTCTGAAATTGACTAAAGTAACACAACTTAACTATATTTTAGTTTGATAGCAGTAAGACGGCACTGAGTTATTAGTTTAGTGAAAATGGTAATTTTGCTATTCTGAATTTGACGTTTTTCACCTAAAATTTAGATTTTCTAACTAAATCTGACTATTTTTATTCGCGATTAAAAATGTATGGAATAAAATTAGTTGGCATGAACTAAAATTCATACCAACACCTCGACTTCAGGTGCAAAAACAGTCATCATCATCATCAGCCTACAGTAGTCCACTGCTGGACATAGGCCTCTCCAATTGCACGCCATTCAGCTCGATTCTCGGTAACTCTCATCCAGCTGCTACCAGCCACCCTGCGAAGATCGTCGCTCCACCTAGCCTGAGGGCGTCCTATATTACGTTTGCCGATTCGCGGTCTCCACTCAAAAACACGTCTACCCCAACGATCATCGGTTCTACGGCTAATATGGCCGGCCTATTGCCACTTCAGCTTGCTTATTCTGTGAGCTATGTCGACAACTTTGGTTCTCTGCCGCATAACCTCAAAAACACAAAAAACAGTACTGTAGCTTTTTTTTTCTTTTATTTTGCTTATATCTCGAAAACGGTGTGTCCTATCGCAAAAATAATGAAAATTTCGACCCCTTTATTAAAAACCTCTAAAACTCAACTTATAGGTAATAGTTTTCATATTTTCCATACAAAAAGTGAAAAATTCCATATAAAACTCGCCGTGGGGCCCCCAGCGCGCCTCCGGCTCTAAAAAGATTCGCGGGGTAGGGCAAACAAGTACCACGAAGAGTCGCGCGATTGTCAAATTCGACTTTAGTTCTGTCAAAATTATTTTTAAATTTAGTGATATTTTTTGCAGAATAACTTTAAGATTTTCATAGCCAAAAGTAAGGAATTTTAAGGAGTTCGGTGTACAAGAGAATCGGCACCGCTGTGTTATTTACAAATTAAAGTAATAAATATTTTAAAATCATTATGGTTTAATTATATTTGACAAAAATAATATTGGGATACAACATTTAAATTCCAACTGTATAAATTTTTAGTAAATACCGTAATACGGTGTTTTTTTAAGTATCAAATCATTTCAAACAACTGTCAATCAGTGTCTAAATTTTTACCCGGTATTTTTGAAATATACCCGGTAAAAATGGGTATTTTATAGTTTTTACCTAATCTACCCTTTCTTTCCCATTTTTACACACCCGCCCACCTCTACCCATGCCAGGTCAACTTGGGTCATATAGAGAAATAAATTTCAAGATCAAGCTAGTCGTTATGGAATAAAACTTTATTGCACAATAGATTTCTTTAAAAATAAAAGATGATACTTAAACTAATAAATCAATACTTCTGAATCTGTCGTTAAGTACATGATCGTTTAGTTGTTGCTTTTCGATCCGTGAATCATTTTATTAGGTTTAGGTTTAAAGAATTTTATTTCTCATAAGAACTAAGATAACAGTTCATTAAAGTGAGATACAAAGTGCTTACATCTAAATAATAATTATCAAATTTGCCTTTGAGGTGTTGGTGACGGCACAGATACATGTTTCTTAATTTTTTTTTAAGATATGTTTTTACTATGACACTTCTTTAAATCCTCCGGTAAATTATTGAACAGCTGTGGGGAGCATCAAATAGTTTTTTTGCCGTAATTAGTCCGTTATTAGCGTTACGGAAATACAGTATGATGCAAAAAATTACGTGTGATGTGATGACATTGCTCTGATTAGGTCAGTGCCGAAACAAGAATCGTCATAAGCGGCTTGTAGAGATGTTTTTTTGAACCAACATACGGGTGGTTTTATTTTTTGGCGATTTTATAGCTTGACGTCTTTGGAATTTACTGTACAAAAAGAAAATCAAGAATTGATGTTGATATTTTTAAGCCTGTGAAGCTGATAATCCGTGAATTAGTTTGTTTATAAGGAGTAACAAAGTCACATTAGAATCGCCTTGTGACAGAGATAGAGCTTACCTCTATTCTGCCTATTTATGATAGAAGAAGTGATTTGTGGTGGTTAGTGTCAAAACACCAACAACCCTGAACTTAGTTAGGATACAAACCATTGAAATGAAGTTCTTCTTTTCCTAGAGGAAAAGACTTGGGATCAGCTTTTGACGAATCCTAAAGATAAATATGTAAGTAGGTAACGTAACATACCGGAAGAGAAATAGCGCCATTGTGAACAGCAATTTTCTTTATGTTATTGTTTTAAACTTAATAACAGACTTGAAAAACAAACGGACTATTACTCTTTAAAAGGTTTTGCGTGGTAATACATAAAAAATATACGCGTCCTCTTTAGAACGTCCTCCTTATTTTCGTCGGTTAAAAAGCAATTTCAATTTGATGTCTCTGAACTCTAGCTTCTAATACTTAATACAAATAAATGATTGATTAATCCGAAAGGGCTCATAATCTTTAATCCTTTCAAAGATTTTCAGCATTCATAATTTCTTAATCATTTTTTGGCACTCGTCGTCCAAATATTTACAGATCTTAAGTATGTATGTTGTACTTCAATGGCACGGACTGAATACGAAGGTTGTACAGTACATCAACCCGTGAAGGTCCATTTGGAGTTCGGACTATGAACGACCGCATATACCGCAGGATGATGCTATCCGTATAACCGATTGCTGTTGCCCATGCACCTAATGAACGATGATAGGATTAACCCTAATCGACGAAACGGATGTTAGAATTAATTTTAGGTGTGGTGATTTATGTCATGGTACAAAGGTACATATTACTAATATTAATTACTAATACGCATTGCTGTCTCCAAATGACTTGCCAACGGACTTTCATCGTCTCCAGATAATGTCTTTGGTCCGCACAGTAAACTTGATCGGTCCGGTCTCTTATCGACGCCAGATTATGAAAGCCTTTACAATCAAAGCAATTAGTCAGCACCACTTCCACTACGCGCTACGATAACGTTGAATCAACACGATTATAATATAAATGAAATCTGTTTTCAACTGATAACATTATAAACAAACAGGTACCCACGATACTTTAACAAAGATGTAAGTACTCGCAGTTCTTTCACCACCCCGGAAAAGTTTATGTTGTACTCATGCAAATAATTACACAGACATTATCAATAAAAAGAGCCTTTGTTTGAAGAATAAGTGGGCTAATGTACTTGCTACAACCGATGTTCTTGACTAATATTGAAATTGATGTATTATAATAAAAATATAGCAAATCATTTGTACTGTCTCGGATACCCGAGAGCACATGCACTACACATACTTGCACACACACACTACACACTTTACACACGTACACACTACTTACACACGTATACTTGAGCATACGCTCAAGTTTGGCAGATACTGAAAAACAGATATATCGACAATGTAATCATCAGACAATTTTAATCATCACCAGACTTTATGCGCTGGTGATAAAATTATTGCAGACATTTTAGTAAACTTGATGAGGAAAAAAGTATTACAAATATCTATAAGGAAAATGAATTATTTCAGTTTATTTTAGCATAATTTATAACTTTTATGTTTATGTAAAATGGAATAATTATGTACTTTTACCTGCAGGAAACTGTAACTGTCTTATCAATGGAGTAATAAATGGCACTAACTAATTAGTATAAAGTATACCAAACCAAACCATTTAGGTTGGTCGTTAGTGGTAACGCATTAAGGGCGACTGTCCATCAAATGAAGACGAATGACCGACTCAGGTAGCCATATTTATCAATATTGTCGCGCAACTAGGAAGAAGCTTCAATCATTTAAGTGGTAATTGACGTAGATTATATTAAAGAGATCGTACGAGCGAGTGTGTGTGGTCATTTTCTCTTTCAGGCAAAAAACATTTCAGCCTTTTAAATGACCGCTAAATAGTTAGTATAGTTAATTACTTGTTCTACATTTGGTACCTTGAACAAATGGCCACAAAGAACGTAGGAAGTTCAATGGCATGGGTCTTCGACACAATAAGTTAAGCATGTCGGACTTGAAATGAAGACTTGCAAAAGAGAAGCTTATCTAGCGAGTTGAAAAAGGAAGCTAAATGCAATAAAAATGAGAATACGGAGTCTGGATTTGTGCATTGTGCACAGTTGATGGAAATAAGATCCTCGCTCCCTATGACCCGGGACTTAAAGAAAGCTTGCTGAAATGGGGGTGTTCTATACAAGCCTTCAAGGAAAATAGGCGTTATGTAGTGTTATGTGAATAAATGAAAACATCGCTACATATGACAGCTAAAGAGAACAGCGTGAAAGTCAATAATGCCCTGCAACGGGCTGAAAATTAGTTCGCTCGTGCAAACGTGACAAAAGGTTTCTTTTTTGTTTGTGCGCCCCGTCACGTCAATGTCGTTTCGCCCCTCGTTGCAATTGGAATTATCAATACGTAGGTACAGCTACAGGCTGTCGTCTGGGCTACACGATTATGTAGAATAGCATTTTGTTTATGTGAAAAATTACCTAGGTTCATTTTCGAATATCGAAGCATAGCTTTCATATAGGATTCATTAGAAGTGTTTACAAGTAGAATTGATGGCCTTCAGAATCTGTTCAAATGATCATTTTTTTATTTGGAGGCAACACATTCGTTCTGGAATGAAGAACCATCCGTTTGTGTAACAATCTTCAGGATTCAGGCAGTAGCTGAGCCGATTGTCATTTAACAAGACTGAAAAGCATGTTTTACTCGTAACAAGTAGGTATTGCACGTATCATAAAGGAAATTTTAGGACGAAGAACAAAGCTTTATCCTTTGCATGTTTATACAATGCAACACATATTGGTACAGTGTGGTCGGCTCCGGCCGCGGCCCGGCCGATATCGGCTCGGAGCAGACAGGCGTTACTGCGCAGATACGTACCGTGACTATTTCCGAGATGACCTACATGCATATGTGCTTATTGATTTTTAATTGCTCTCGTTCATATATACTCGTGATTTCTAGATGTATCCAGTGGTCTGAATCTACTTTTATCAAAACAGATTATATGGTTAAAGTTTTACTAGATACAAATCAGTTAGTCAATTCGCGATATTATGGCCGTGATGCCAAACTCCAACGACCATTCAATATCCTTTGGGTGTATTACGTAAAGCTAAGCTCTTTGTGTGTCATAGTTCATGACTAGGTACTGTGCATGAGTCATGCACCCGTTGTAAAAATATGCGTAAAATATAACGGTATGTGCAATATGAGTCCGTGTCAACATTCTGCCCCTGAAAATGTACTAGTGTTAATAGCTTACTCATTGTTTTATTGATAACTAAAATATTTCCATGAATTCAGAGCGAATAACAACATACCGAGTAATTTCATGGGAATTACCATTTACATTTATTTGATTCAGCAATCACCTTGTACACCGTTTAATTCAATTATTTAAAATAAAACGTGTGAAAAAGAACCCGCATCATAATATACAATTTTCAGGATCTACTTAATTTAAAACTCTCTAAATGAAAGGCACTGTGAAGTAATGAAATATCCAAGGTTTCACTCGAATTTCAGCTTTGCATAAGCTTTGACAAACTTGAAATCTCGCAACCTCATTCTATACAAAGAAACTACTCGTCTACAGAGGATATACGAACTTGCTTTCTCCGATGCCTTTAGTGGTCTCCTTTGCACAAAATTTCATCAGCTTAAACGAAATTGGGAGGTTAAGTAATTAACTAATATTCTAATGAGTTGTGAAATAAGCTAAGTACGTAATAGGTTTGTTTATTAATAGTCGTGTTTCACCCAAGTCCTAAAATTTTTTAAAAAGGTTTTAAAAGCTCAATACAATATCTACTCTCCTATTTCAAGACCCGTAACAGTGTTGACGTCACGCTATCGTGACGCTATTGTGACGTAATAATGAAGCTCTATGAGAACGAGAACTATTTTCGGTAGCAATCAACGTTTTATTATGTAGGTACTTAATTTATCTCTGTGTAATCAATAACTAAACGCGTATTTTAATTGTTATTTGAGGATGAATGCAAGACTTGATGATGTTCTGTGTATCGATATTATGCAGGTATCTACGAGTGAAGGTGCGGCTTTAGTAAATTAATTGCTTACTAGTCTTTCATTAAACCCTGGTGTTATTTTTATCTACCTATGTAATAAAACTAAAATGCTGTTCGTTGGTAAGCGCATCACTTCAGAAAGGCTGGACTGTTTTGGCAAATTTTTCTTTTAAAATGTTCGTAATAGTCCGACTCAGGTTCTTACAGAAAGAAAAAAATTAATAGTTGCTGTGAAAATTGGAAAATTCGGGAAAAACTGAACGTCCTTTTTTGTATGAACTATTGAAATTTGGACAGGACTACGTCAGTCGGGTCAGCTAGTTTAGTATATTATGTAAGTAGGTTTTTATTATTATTGATAGGCTCGTGTTTTATCAAAACAAACGGGAAAAATTCTATGTTCATGCCAAACGACGTATTTTTACCCTACACCTGTAGTAACCTGTAGTTACGATGATAGCATTTGTACAAAAATACTCAAAGCAGTAGCCGAGGAAATTTGTTGCCCTTTTTTTGTATGGGAAATCATCAAATGACTTCTCCTGCTCTGGGCGGAGCGGGAGGGCGTGAAACTTTTACTGACTAAAACCCATCCGTGTTTCTTCAATTGCCTGTGCCGGGGCCACGGTAACTCTTTCGATCATCCCGCAACCCTAGCTGGCATCGGCCCTTGCGGACCTCGTCAATAGTGCTGACATCACTTTGAGGCGCGCGTGGAACACAACGCGCCGTCGACCCGGGCCTGGTCCTTACCGGACGGCGAGCTACCCATCGCTCGCCGCCCGCAAGTGGCCGGGAATTGGCTGCCAATTCCCGACGCCCAGGGCGTCTCCTCCGGCGATTAGGGGCGTGAGGGCGCAAAGATTGCCGCGTTCCGCCTCCTCCTTCGCGAGCATTGGTGAGCGCAGAAGGAGGTGATGACTTCTGATGTACTCTCGCTCCGTACCATGGCCTAGACCAGAGCCGAACGCGAGAGATCGTCGCCGCCGATCGCTTCTGCGAAGACACGGCGGTGCTCCGCCCAAGCCGGGCAAATCTCCGCCGTATGCTCCACTGTGTCCTCCGGGCGATCCACACAGTGTGGTGATACCCGGGCGTTTCCTCCCGCTTTATCCGGAACAGATACCTCGCGAAGCACCCGTGTCCGGTGAGGACCTGCGTCAGGCGGAAGGTGAGGACGCCGTGGCGCCGTCTCCAGCCACTCCTCAAAGAGGGGACTTATCGCCGCAATTGTGGCGTGCCCAGCACTGGGTTGCGACAATCGCACTCTCCATGACGCCATGAGATCCCGCCGGAGCTCTGTCCGCCGTGCCGAAATTTGTTGTCCTCTTATGTTACCTACATTATAAATTTGTATAAACCCGAAGGTACTTTTCCGGATGCCCTGAAAAATTCGGTAATAAAACCATTGTTCACAAAACAAGATAGGGTGTTAATGGAATACTACTGACCGATTTCATTGATACCACATACATACATACATAAACTCACGCCTTCTTCCCACGGGGGTAGGCAGAAACTACAGAACGCCACCTGCTACGTTCCTTACATACTCCTTTTGCCACGTTTACGTTCATACATCTGGTCATACACGCACGCCGCACAGTGGTCTGGAAATCGAGCTCCATACTCATAGAAACTTAAAGTAAAGAATTTAAAAAAAAAAAATTGTAATGGCTTTGATATACTTCCCTTTACATAATATTAACCTATGGATGGTACAAGTCACACTACGCGTGAGTAAGGTTGCCAGGTCGTCTAACCTAATAGCCGGACAGAGCAGCCAGTTTGGCCGGACATTTGGGTAAAAAAGCCGGACACCCTAAATTATTAAGGATTTTGTGTCTTAGTAATAACTCGACAGATTTGTTTTCACGTAAAACTAGGATTTTTTATCATTTACCATAAAACTTCTTAAATTCTAATGAAATAAAATAAAATTTAATAACGTATCAGTGTTTAGTACTACTAATCATTCATTAATATTATTATTTCCCAAGGAAAACACAAAAATAAAATTAAGAAAACAAAACAAAACTTCTTCACTAATGAATAAAAAACGTTCATCTGGCCATTTCATTTAATTTTTCGATCATTCGGTAGGCGAGTGACAGATGCCGAATGCTGCAATCCAATATTTGATTGATTGACTAATGAATAAATTTTTAACTTTTCATTTATTTTGTGTTCAGACATTTCACTCAAGTGAAAGATGCCGAATGAAAAAAAACAGGCCAAGTGCGTGTCGGAAGAACAATGAAAGGTTCCATTCTTGGCATAAAATCCCAAGAACAAACTTAACATTGTTGTTGAAAAACATGTTCTCTCATACATTCCAAATGCAAATGTAAGTTGGTCGACTATTACTCGTGAACTTGTAAAGCCTACTTAGCTGTGATAGCTTTTCTTTTAACTTCGTTGTATATAACAAAACTAACCGTTTAGCTGGCATGGTGGGACACTTGACTCAAACAAAAATTAGCACTTTAAAGCTTAATATTTTAGAAACGGTTCCCTTAATCGAAAAATTGTTTTCACAAACCCGCAATATTTTTGAAATACCTATCTAACAACACCCCACACCATGGGGTAGACGAGAAAAAAAAGTTAGGAAGCTAGCTTAACAAAAGCCGGACAGGCCGGACACCGTTTAATTTGGCCGGACACACAATCAAAAAGCCTACCTATGTCCGGCTTTAGCCGGACGCCTGGCAACCCTACGCGTGAGAAAAAAAAGATTTATGTTTTTTTTTGTATGGGAGAAAACACTAAAAGTACGTTTTTTCGAAACTTAATGGAACTGTTAGGCTGGTGCTCACACGAGCTATAGTCCCATACACGGCGAGCAAGATGACATACAATTCATGTACCTTTAGGCACCGCTTCGCACGTAGCAAATTTTTGAAGTTTTGAATTTTCGAAATGTGATTTTTCAAATCTTTGCCGTGGTTAAATGACGTTGCCGATTGATTTACTTATATTATGATTAGATTTAGCCTGCTAATGACCTTTATGATGACAATAATTAAAAAAGATATTGATTGTATAGGTTTTTTTTTTAATTTCATTCCAAGAACTAACTCATTTGTTAAATACCGTGATTAAGGGTGAGATATAATTAGATACTAATGGCATGAGCATTAATGCAATGCAACTTTGGGTATCGCTTTGCACGTAGTAATTTTTGAGGTTATGAATTCTAAGTATGTGGTTTTTCCGATCGCTTTATAAACATTCATTTTAAAAGAAAAAAATGCGTAGTAAACTGATTTTCATTTTTTCAAAGAATATAAAGTTAAAAATCTCGAAAAAATAAACGATTTTGTGGAAATAAATAAATATTTTATATTATAGAATTATATACTTATATCAAGACATAACAACAAAATACATCTATAATATTATGATCCACTACAAATATATGCAGCAAGGACAACAAAAATAAATGACAAAGCCAGTATTAAAATTATAAAAATAGGTAAATAGCTCAAATAGTAGTAAAATAAGCGTTAATTCATTCATTACTATTTCAGCGCTCTTTTACCACTATTACAACTCTGACTACTACATTTAATTATAACTATTTACATATTTTTGACTACTATCTATAGTAAACATAAAAACTACTGGTAACAGACAGTAGCTTCGCCCTCATCAGAGTCCTCTAAATCGGAGTCCATAATTAACGCACTAACATTAACATCGACAAATTCACTGTTCTCTTTGTCTACATCTGAATCGTCACTAATGAGAAGAGGTCTCATATCATCAGTGACAGCTCTTTTGTGGAGTTTCGTAGCACAGGTCTTATGCTGGACAGGTAGGGATCTGATGATACAAGAAGAGCATTGAAAATGTCTTCGTTTGTCGCTTGTAAATGGTTATAATTAAATATATCTTATCTCACCTGAGGTAGTGGTAAGTGTAGTTTTAGGTATGTACTTTTGCGTAATTGCAATTTGAATGTATGAGAATATGTTTTTACTGGTTTGTGAAGAGCTAGTTTTGTTTTGAAGACGAAATAATGATGAATATGATTGTGTTATTATGTTACGTAATTAAATTCTGGTTATCAAACCTTGATGCATGACGTAAAACGAAGTTAGCTTTCCCCGAAAAATATTTCAACAGGACCATACAATGCTTATTGTAAACTCAGGGAGAGTTTCTCTTTGAAATATTTTACGCAACATCACTTGAGTGTTTTCTCTTTAACATTTTGTTTCACACAAAAGACGTTCAGGTAATTGTTTCAAAAACCGTAAAATAAACTTCTAAAATGAACGAAATAAAATCATTTCACAATGTAGCATTAACCTAAGGGGTAAAGCTGCAAAAGATATTGTATGTATCAGTGGCGCAGATACAATCATCATTAGAAGGAAGCCGAAGAAAGAATTGTTCAGTTCTCATAAACTCAGACAAAAAAACTGTATGTTTTTAATCTTATGATGTATTAAACTGGTATTAAATATGATTATGTAATGTGGTGTGATACACAGTTACACACACAGGTGTACCATATTATTTGGCAATAGTAGACATTAAGAAGAGTGGTTGTTCCGAAGGGCAGCCGATAGGAATCGGGTTGTATGAAGGCGTCGCCTCTGGTATGTATCACTTTAATTTCTCAGAAACAACCGATGATGGAAAAGGTGATTTTCGTAACACAAACTTTTTGAGCATACCTGCGCTGCGGAGTGAGACGTCGCGTCAAAATATTTATACCAGAAGGCAGTGGAACAACCCTGATATCTAAACAAAGAGTCTACCTGTGACATTCAGACGGACAAACGGTTAAACACTTCATGAGGGTCCTTAATGGCTTAGTGAGTCGCGAAAAGATAATGAAGACACAAAAACACAGTCAACCTTGTAGTTAGTTCCTTGTTATGGGTACGTATGCATTACAAATGATTCCCAAGTATATTTACAGCCGGTGAGTCACAAGTCGCACGGTTAGTGATAAGCTGCAAAATTGTACTCAATGCTTAATCATTTGTATTACACCCTATAACAATATTGGCCTCCATACCTATTTGTACGAATACGGACACCCACCAATTAAGGATGACGGTCAAAATTTCACATTTACTGCACTGGTGTTCATTAATTTTGACTGAAATGCACGCTCTAATGGTCTTTCCATTCTGGCATAGTGGAAATGGAATTGATACTACTGTGAGATTCATGGTTTTCATGAACCACGGACTTCATATTATTTGTGGTTCCAAGAGTACCTAATGAGCGTCGCGTTCAATGAGTAAATTAGTAATACTGATATACATGAGCCACACCCACACAGTTTGTGGATTCGTGGTAAACCCACACAAACTCTTTGGAACTCCAGGTCATGGTAATTTATTCATTGATGCAGTTTGACAGGTATTAGTAATTCCACTACCCTTAAATCTGTAATATAATAATCAGTAACTGCGGCCTAGTCGCCCGGAATAGGCCCTTAATCGCCAGTTACTACACCCACGGGAAGAAATGGGGTGCTCTATTATTAGACGGAAACCACACAGCCAGCCGGGGATGCGACACACGTGCTGTTATGAGCAAAATTTAATTAACTAATTTGCAATACTGGTGAACAAGCTCTGCTAATCAATAATTAATCATTTATATTTGAGATCTTCATCATTTACAACAACAAGCTGGCATGTGTGCTTAGACTAGAAGCCACTAAACGCAGTGTCCTTTGTCTTTTATTGTTTTACTTTCAATATAATAACTGCCATCAGTTAAACAAACAAAACCAATAAAATGATAATGTTTATTTACGCAAAATATTTATTCATGCTAGAATAAAGAAAAATCAGTTTCATTGTTTTTCTTTGCTATTCGAGGCAGCTATGTATATTATATGCACGCGATGTATATTTTCGAATAATACACCTGAAGTTAATGACAGTAGTTTAAAGCGGGCTTTTAAAAGCATAAATTTCGAATATTTCATCCTTAAATTGCTACTTTTCTTGAAGGACTAAAGGAAAAGGTATTTATTTCACCACAAAAGAATTTTTACAAACCAATTAAGTCGTAAGGGAGACCGGTACAGCTCCCCAGTGAAACACGCCAGGAATGGCGCTGTTCAAAACAGCAGTTATTTTTAATTCAATTGTGTTGACGAAATACACTTTTTTAAAGCGCAATGCTTACTGTTTCACAACCCGTTTTGAAATGTTACATCATATATCTGTGATGGAAATGAGATTATATTGAATGTTACGTGCTTTGTGGAGAAGCTAAGTGTCGATTGTAGACAATATCACGTACTATTTATCATTCCCCGATGTTCATTGTAATACGAAACAAAGATCTGTTTGTTGCACATATATCTGTTTTTGTGTTTGCGGTGATGCAAGCTCGGTAACATGATGTCAGTCATTGATATACAAATATTTTAACTTAAACCAGATGATACCGCATCTATAACACCTACGTACCTACCTAATACGTACACGTACATAATGGTAGGTATATCTAAATCTTCCAAATACGTAGGCTCTAATCACACTCAACATACGTAGCTTACTATCAGAATATACACAACAGAATATACATACGTGATTTATCTAATACTGCTTAAGCATGATTCAATTTGCAACGCATATTAAGGGGACTACAGGACCTAAATGCAAGTTTTATAATGCCCAAAAGTATATGATCCACTGCACTAAATGTGTTGAAAACATAATATAACTAATTTGATAAGATAGAAAAAAATCACGAAGATACCTCTAAAGGCTTCTCTAAACAGGCGCGACACGCGACGCGAATCGCGCGCGACACAAAGGCACCGCTAGTCGCGCGACGCCTTTGTGTCGCGTCGCGTGTCGCGCCTGTTTGCAGGAGCCTTAAAAATTTCTTTTAACGATTAAAAACCATACTAATATACACGCAATCATTCTGATTTTTCGTCAGATTATTCTACAAGCAACTTTAACGTAATGGCGTTTTAATTTTTTAGTCCAAAGTCCGACAGTGACCGCGATTTAGGTACTGTAGTCCCCTTAAGGAATTTACATAATCAATTATTCCGTACAGACCCTTTAGTGAACAGTTTATCTTCGCTTGTGAGTAAAAAGTTGGATTCACCATAAAAGCAGTAGGAGGCACAATGTCAGTCACGCCCGCAGATGTCTGTTTCGACATTTTGTATAAAAATTAACAACCTTGCCTTGTGTGCTCGGCAATGAACCTCCGCAAAAAATATATAAAATATGAAATGACTATTGTTTCGTCCGATGTATGAATCTATATGAAAATCTGTTCGTTATATATCTTACACGGCTCATGTTTTTGTATATTTGCTATTGTTAGCGGTGATACGATCACAAGATTTCGCTAATTGTGGTGCATGAAGCGCCTCTCGAATGTTCTCTGCACTGTCTCAATGCTGCAATAATTCCCATCGTTAAAGAAACCGCTAAAGAAAACGACATCATAATTATCATAAACTTGTTTTCTGTTAAAGTGTCCCCTACTATGTAATGTGTGTAAATAGAAACTATTTTCTAAATGTGGTGTGCTTTTCAACATTTAAATAGGTCACAAACTCATACAGTTAACACATGTTAATTTTGGTTAGTGCTGATGTGAGTTTCAAAGAGCAAAATAAACCCACGACGTATGAAGAGACAGATAGCACTATTCTAAAGTAGGTTTGAAGAGGCGGTTGGCTTTGAATTAAATGGTGATTAAATCGAATCGGTTTATTGATATGCGATTTAGATCACGCGCAATCACACTTATAAATGAGGACTCCTGTTAAAGAAGAACTGAGATTACTAATTTTATAAGTAGGTAAAGACACAGATAGTATTAATATATTTATAATCAAGCGTATGTATCAATGTAATAAACAATATAACTCACTTTACAGTATTGATTCTTGTCTGTATAACATTTACACAAATATCGGGGTCGATGTAATGTCGCACTAGTTCGCAGGTTGACATGGTAGAGCTGCCATTTATGCAAGTGTTGCTCTCAATAACCTTTGTTGTTGTATTGCAGGCCATAATATTGACTTGGTTGCTTAGGTAAAGGCCAAATAGGATACTAGGTTGTTGGTTTGATCTGATTGCTAAGACTTGCTAGTCTTTAAAAGTTTGTGAAAGTAGAGGGAGCTTGAAACAGCGTATAGAGATGGCAGCAGTTTTGTGAGCGGTGCACACTGAATTTAGCTGAACTCTACCATCACGAATATTCAACACCTAATGGGATAATAAACGACTACTTAAGGAAATGGAGAAAATAAACTATGAAATTGTGTCAGACCATTAATAAGATTTGTTCTCTCCCGGCTAACTCAACAATACAAAAACTTGAGTATTCCACTCAAGGTAATTTTGCATAATATGATAGCGATAAGGGAAGAAAACAATCCGTCAAGACGTTTTTAATGGGAGTGATGATAAAATTATAAATTGTTAATAACAAATAAATAAGTTGTAAATAATGTAGATACAGAAAATCCCAGAAAAGAGAGCTTAATGAAATATAAATTGAGCTTGCGTCATCCGGGTCACGACACTGGGACTCAAATCGGTTTACTTTGATACCCGAAAAATCTATATTTCGTCTATAAGTAGATACTTGTAACTGTGTCCCGGTGGACGATTAAAAAAGACCTTCCACTGGAACAATGGCACTTTGATGTTGGCGGTACAGTGATCAAAACGTTTACGCCATCTGTTAAACGTTTACGCTATCTTCACGCGAAGGCAATAGTGCCTATAATGGCTTATTTATTGCAATATTTATGGTTGGCTTATTGTGTGGCCGATTGTATTGGCTGTATTGCTCAAGTATAGCTACGTTCGGATCGTCGCACGCGCAGCCTCGAATAATATTATTTTTAGCCGCAGGAAGGTTCTCTGGTTCGTTTTCCGCACGCATATGTATATTGCTTACATAAAACATGATGCACGAGGCAGGCTTCAGGACTACACTGAATATTCAACAATATACTAGTTCCGTGTTAACCTGTGCGCTTATTCCTACACAAGATATCAACCTCATTATTGCATAGGTACCGCTTTATCTACTATAATCCGTTAGATAAATATTAGATCTACATCCATGTTTGGTATTACCTCTTATCACTTCTATAGTTTGCTTAACAGTAACAGTACTTACTGCGACCTCTTTCTGGCGGTACAAAGTAACAACGTAATAGAGAGCATATAGATTATAAACCTAAATTCATGCCTAAATATTTTGTATTCACAGGTCCATGAAGTGGATGTAGTTGGCTTCGACATATCCAGCAACGGCAAATTCATGATGTCGTGCTCATCAAACAACGACATGGTCATATGGGACCTGAAGGGGCAACAACTGGACAGGCTGGACACGTACTTGATGACGACACACACCGCCAAAGTTTCACCGTGCGGCCGCTTTGTGGTCGCGACAGGTTTCGCACCCGACGTCAAAGTGATGGAGGTGTGCTTCACAAAGAACGGTGATTTCAAACAAATCACAAAGGCATTCGAGCTAACTGGCCACTCTTCTGGTGTGTACGACGTTGCCTTCGACGTGGACACGTCACACATCGCCACTATATCGAAGGACGGCACGTGGAAGCTATATCATACAAAAAGTAAGTATATGACAAGTAATGTTAATGCGCAAATGCTACCTTATTATCACTTGCATTTTACGTACATGTAGCATTGAGACGTGACTCGGGAGGAATATGTGAAGTAAGCAAGTAGCGCGAAAGTGACGTCATCGACGGAGGGTCGCCCCGCGAATGTCGTGTTCGTTTATTTTGATAAACGTTCAAATTAATTGGAACTGGAACACTAGTTAATTCATTGTTCTTTTATCTGTTTTATTGAGTCATTAACTTCAGCTCTCAATTTATTTCTTGGATACTACGTTGTTATGTTACCTACATTAGATGCAGTACGTGGAGTTCCTAGTTTAAGTTATTGACATAGATCGTATAATGACAGTTGTCACGTCACCACGTGTGTCATAGCGTATTTAATTACAGTTTGTATTGCGCAGATTGCTCTCACACTCATGATTAAAGTCAATGAATTATTATCATTACTTATTGGATTCATCAAAGACCCACGTGACTGTTTCTTGATGTTATTGTCAATATTGCTGGAAAAATATTTATTTTGATTTGCAGAATACCTATTATTGCGTATGTTACAGACTCGGAGGTCATATATTTACATAATAATTAATTGCTTGATTTTTAGGGTTCCGTACCTCAAAAGGAAAAGCGGAACCCTTATAGGATCATTTTGTTTTCCGTCTGTTTGTTAGTCTGTCAAGACCCTTTTTCTCAGGACCGTGTAAAATGAAATTAACAAATACATAGGCATAAATCCGCGTAGAAGTGAACAAATCCCGATCTAAACCTGTGTTATTGACCACAATAAAAAAACGATAGAGGTGGTAAGTTATTTGGTCGCGTCGCCGTTCGAAAACGGTTAAGATTAATTGGAAATGGATTTTTTTTCCAACAAGATAATGATCCAAAACATAGTTCAAAATTATTCAGGGGTTATTTAGAACATAAAGAAACGGAAGGTGTGTTAAAACACATGGTGTGGCCTCCTCAGAGCCCGGATCTCAACCCAATAGAGCTTTTGTGGGAAGAGCTTGATAGAAATGTGTGCAGTTGTTGTCCCTCCTCGCAAGAAGGCTATACAAGAAAGCTGGAACAATATTTCACAAGATACCATCGACAAATTGATTTCTCGCATGCCGAGACTAGTGACAAAAGAGATTAAATGCAAGGGAGGGTTTGACGAAAAATCTGTTTAAAATATGAACGGCATTTTTAATGTAAATGGTTAATATTTTTTGTTTTTTTTTTGTTTTCTTCTTAATGTATGTGTATTAGTAAATATGTATTTTAATTAATAATTAAACCTCTTGCTTTGTATTTCGGGTTTTATATCATTTTCCTTCTTTGATGTAGGTGGTCTCAAACTTTTGGCCGGCAGTGTATTTCAACTACAATGTTAAGTTTGTTTTTGGTATAAATTCATCCCAACTACGGAACCCAAAACGGGCCAAGTGCGTGTCGGACCGCGCACAATGAACCGGTTTTTTCTCATTATATACCTGCACGTGTGTCTTTATTTCAAACAATAATATTCATGCCTGGTAAATGTATCCTCACAAGTCACAACGATAATAATATGGGCATACAATTTGCGATTTGTTTGCATGTCTAAGTTATATTTTCCAGCACCCTAATTGCGTAACACACTATCAATCACAATCTGAATGATTTTGAAGCATATTGCTAACCCATTAAATTATATAAAAAGGGTTTTCTATTACAGGCAAAACCCATATACATAAAATTGAATTAAAACATGGGGGTATGTAAAGGTACCGATACGCTTCAAAACAATAAGTCTATCGTCAATTTTTTTTGTTGTCATTTTTTGTTCTCACTTAGGTGAACAGAAATCCAGTGCACAAATAAAGGTCTTGCTAGGTTGCACGAGTCAACCCTCAAAATGCTGTTACATTGCTTCATATTTTTCTTTCTGATCTCTCGAGAAAAGTTGTACTAGAGTTTTCAGTAAGTCGCTCGGTTTTATAGTCCTAGCACTGTATTGGTTTTGATTTCGCAATTTTAGTTGTTTGCGCACTGTACGTTGACAATGTTGACAGAGGTTAGGGCTGTCATTAAACATTGAACCTGCTTCCTTCTTTGGTTCCCTGTATGTTCTTGAAAAGTTTTGCAGCCATGGACAAAATAATTAAATCGAATGACTGACGCTATTGGGAATTGTGGAAAATATTGTCTACGGGTAACATTGTCCGTTTACTACGTGATGTCTGAGAATTACTAATGGCGTACGGACACGTCATACGGGTCAGTCCCACAATACACCAGACCTTGCTTCATTTTACAGTAATGCGATGTTTTAAATGGATTATTTAAATTTTATTACTCGTTTATAATGCCTTTATAGGTAAACGTCTTACGGCAAAGCTGTTTCGAGCAACTAGCTAAACATGCTGATGGTTCTTATATATTAACAGTCGAGTTGTTTATCTGTATATCGCATTAAAATTTGTTCTCCAGCCATAATGTGACGTGCGAAATTAACGGTATTAGAATATTAATAAATGTTCAATAAACATTAAGTATTTCCGACACCAAAATATTTGCAATAACATCGCTTAATGGAATTTTAGGATCAGTTCTTCAATAACATGTTTTCATTAAACAACTTAGTATGCATTGCCATAGACCAAAGTTCTAAGCTAGACTGAGCAGCTTCGAGGCTTTAAAATCAGATGAAGTTTTTCAACTCTTTCTTCGACCTCTTCGTCTTTGTTGTTGTTGCGATGTTTTCTAAGGTTTCGTCGATCGCTCGTCGTTCCATCTCCTTACACAACCATTAGATTACAAAAAAATCATTGACCTTTTCTTTTTTTTTACTGTTTGTATTTCCTGTGCGTGTTCTAAATAAAATGTTTTTCTTTCTTTCTCTTCTTCCTATACCTCAAAATGTTTGTAGCAAGAATTGCCCCAGTCCACCATATCTATCGTCAGTTGGTCAGCTTCTTTCAACAATGATAATGTACCTATTCCAGTAATTTAATACCACATCTGTTTACGTTTCAGTCGAGTACACTCGAGGAGAGTCCCCGCACGTTCTCGAGACGGGCACATACGGGCAGACGGCGAACCCTCCGCGCATCGCCCTCTCGCCCAACGCCGAAGTACTGGCAGTCTCTGTGGATTCTTCTGTGGAGTTCTACGACACCTACACCGGGAAACTTTATGATACCGTGGAAAATGTTTACTCCGGTAAGTTAATTCTTGTCTGCTTAGTTAAGGAACTTGCTTTATGGACAGTTCCCGAGTTGTTCTCAACCCGAGACATTCGATAGGGCTATTGGTTCGTTATCGCGTTTCTGAATACTCAGTTATGGAAGAAAATGGCTAGATAACTTTGCCGACTTCTGTGCTCGACTCTTGGGTACTAGTGAAATTGAAGATTCAGAAGAAATAGGTACTACCCCAGAGCGGCAATATTTCAAAACTTAGTTTCGACGCGAATATTTTGGGGAAAATATTAATGCACGGGATTCCCGATTGTTGTCTAAGTAACAGGAAACTGCAAATATAAATAGTCATAATCGCTTATGGTCAATGAGAGTCAGTAAAGCAATTCGTATTATGTAATGTTATTCGAGAATGCCCGACGCACCGGGCTTACTGGTGGTTATTTAATTTTCCATTTACCTTCTATTTTAAATATGATTAAGAGATATCAAGTAGTCACTCATCATCTGCCGAGCCTTTTCCCAACTATGTTGAGGTCGGCTTCCAGTGTAGCCGGATGCAGCTGAATGCCAATATTTTATATGGAGCGACTGCCTATCTGTCCTCCATAACCCAGTTACTGGGTAATACGATACCCCTTGGTAAGACTGTCAGACTTTCGGGCTTCTGACGACCCGTAACGACTGTCAAAGATCCCAGAATGACAACTGGGACCAATGGCTAACGTGCTTTCCAAGGCACTGGGGGTCTCAGACACTAATTGTTAATTTATTATCTATCTATACAAATAAATAAAATTGAAGTGTCTGTTTGTAATGTCAAAATAACAGCTTTTTACTAAATGCATATGAAAATATATATTTGTCTGTCTCTCCGTTTGTTCCGGCTAATCTCCGAAACGGCTGGACCGATTTTGATGGGAAATTCAGTGGTAGATAGCTGATGTTATAATAAAGAGTAGCTTCAGCTACTTTTATTTTAGAAAAAGAATTAGGGTTCCGCGCAAAAAAATTAAAACCGATGAAATTGTGAACAAAATCCGATTCAAATAGGGAAGTATTGACATCCACGCGGGTAAAGCCGCGGGCAACAGTTAGTTAAATCATATAATAAATCAAAGGGCATGTAAATGTGTTTACATAGCGGAAATGTAAGAGCCTCTATAGACAGAATAGAACTACAAAATGATACGATTATGTTGTTATGTTATTTGAATAACGCCGAGACCTTGGCGACTATGGTGGACCGTCACGAAAAAAATATAATAAAGTTTTTGTTAAACAAGCTCTTGTTGATTTACCTTATATTATATTTCGATTTCGCGGGAATTGTAAATATGGCGTTTCCAAATACAACGCATTTAAAAGTCTAGCAGACCTTCAAATATTGGTCGATGACTTAATAAGTAGGTTTCATTTACATTTGTGTTTGTTTGACTAAGGGCGGATTCGACCAAATGGGAAGGAATACATTTTATTCTCGGAATAAAATTGACGTCTGACAGTTTTTGTATCCCGTTTTTGTAACCTGTCAAAAATTTTATTCCGCGAATAGAAGATATCTGACATTGGTAAAATCAGCCCTGAGACACAAAACACTGGCATGTTATGGTATAAATAACAAACATTAACAAAAGTTTTGCCTTTAGTGTTCGGTTTTAATGGGCGTGTAACTTTTGTATTTTTAACTCGGCTGCGAGGCTACAGGAGGCCGTGAATTATTGAATAGGCGATTCAAGGTATCGTTATCGATCACTTGCACATAAAGCGTCTATAAATGCACGAGTTGTGATAAGGATGACGGCTATTTATCAAAATTAGCTCGTACTCATATGCACGTAATTAAGCCTATTTTTCTGCGTTATTGTTGCAGGATTAATAAACTACATGAAATTTGACGCAAGCGGAAAATACTTGTTTGTTTGCGGCGACCGCGCTGTTCGGGTGCTGCACAATGTGTGTGGGTACTACACCACCATAGCCAGCTGCATCAGGCTTCAAGGGTCCAAACAAACCTCGGCGACTGTAGAACGACAAAAAAAGACCATCCAGGAATGCAAAGAGGCCCTGGCGACGTTCGGAAAGTAATGCCATCTATCTGTTCTGTACGTTAAGACATTCTTGTCAGAACTGCATTTACTTTGTTATATTTTTATAATTACGTATACATTTGTCTGATTGTCAGTGTTGCCAGAGCATACATTCACGGAGGTTTATCTCGGTTAAGAATTGGATTAGGTTATTTTACATTTTTTTAAATTTAAAGTTTTCATGTTTTATAAAAAAAAAGGATTTATTATTTGTTGCGGCTGTATAGGGGGATAAGATTAAAATCTGGCAACTCTGACGATAATGTTTATAGGAATATAATGACTAAGTTAATTATCATATTATTTGGTAACCATTGATATCGTTTTATTGTTGATCTCGGTCCAAAAGTATTTTCAAAATTATATTGATAAATACTATGAATTAGCAAAAATGCGAATTTGTAGAACATTGTATTGCATGACTGAACCAATAATGTCTGTTACGTGATATTCGAGTAACAGCAGTGGTAATTTGCATGTCAATTATAATTATTACTGCTATTGTAAGAGCACTACATAATAAATGATAAACATTATATAACGTAACAGTCCGAGACAGCGAAACTTTAGTTTCTTGTGTTTTATATATTACAGAAACTCCTATGAAATGGTTCCTAATCTTAAACTATTCCAGTTCACATAACTTCGTCCTTGCAGTGTTCCTTCTAAAGATTAATCATTTTTGTATTCATTCGATAACACTTCAGAAATTATTACCGTTCGCTGGAACCAGTATGGCGCACGAAATCAAGTTCAAAATTCTTTACAAGATCTATGATTGCAATCTACAAAATTATTACATCCAATAAATAAAAATAAGTACCACATTTATTTAATTTTCTCGATGCATGTATTTCTTGGGTATGTATGCGCTGGTTGATTAAAAAAATAACAGAAACCCTAATTTGGTAGAAGTTAGCTATGTGTCGCAATCCCTGAAGTGCTAATTTCAACTAGAGCCAGGGTCGGTTTTCGCAACCGCCACGTCATAGTTCAGTGTCTTTACGTAAATACGTACAAGTTTTATTATATTGTTATTGATCGTGGCCGATGAGTGACGTGGCCCCTGCATGCGAGTCGATATTACAATTAAGTCAAGGAACTGAGTAAGGTTATTTTTTATAAAATATTTCTAGCACACATTTTCGTGCAATGTTTGGTGTTTTCTCCCAGTGATAATCTCTGCATTAAGTTATAATTGATTTGTCCAATAAATTATATGTTTTTAATATGTAGCTTTTTCTGAAGAATTTAAAACGTCCAAAACGTGTTCTGAATATCACACGCGCGTGTTTAACTAGCAAATAATAATGTTAAGTCACAGTTTAATTAATTGTTAGGCGCCGCCAAGGTTGGCGGCTTAGCGCATCTGAACGATTGGCGTCTGCGCTAGGGTGCGATTTCCGCATAAATATTTGTATGATAGGTTGAGAAGTTTGTTTGTAAACTCACCCACAAAAAAACTGACAATCTATGACAAATCCGTTGTAAAAGGAATTATTTCCTTCACACGCCCATTTACAGTGTGTTTTGGAAATTCTACCTGGTTCTTACTTTGCTCAAATTGATATTTGCGCTAACTAAATTCAAGACTTTTGTAGACACAGCTTAAAAAGAGGTCACAGCAAATTAATCGCACATATACACAATAGAACAATGTGTTTAACGATATTTAGCGTAAATGCAGTTTCTTCGGTTCCGTCATGTGCGCTCATTTTTTATTTCAAAAGGACCAACTGCGCAGTATAGGTACTAATAAGTCTTATAGTATTTCTACTAACGAGTTGAACAGTATTAACAAGTGACCTTTTTAAGAAAGGAGAAAGTTGTAAATGACTATAACACACGGATACTTTACATAGAAACTTGAATAGAGGAATAACAACGCTAGTGGCTCAGTAGCTGAGCGATTGGTATGCTTCGCTACGGTACGTGGGTTCGTAAATTAAATTGTTATTCAAGAATTGATTCGTCCATCTGGCGAACATTTTGGGTACTGTTTGCCGAGCGATATCGTTCACTCGACTTACCAATCGCAATAATCACGGTTTAGAAAACTTTACGCAACACTCAAATTGCAATCTAGTTGGTAAACGGTTGTGATTTAGGACTTGACCACAGCAACGCGGTTTTATCTCGAATATAGCGTGGTATTCGTCAAATAAATGCAAAATAAGCAAGAACTTATAATTAAAAGCCATTTTAATGTTTTAATTTAACTTTATTGTGTTTTGCACGTTACCGACATTACACTGAGATACTCTGTGATTATATTTAAGTACAGATTCACAGCTTCTGATAAATAAATATACTTTAGCTTTTAGGCATACATACAATCAATAAATGAGTCCTCTATCAATTCCATCAATTTTGTCTGAAAATAGTCCATCTGGTGCCAAAATAGATTTATTCATCTTTTAAAACAATAGAACACTTCTTCACTACGATTCATTTGAACAGTTTATACATCTAATGCAAAAAATAATTACACATCGTATCTATTTATTATTATTTGTACCAATCTGCTGTTGAACTGTTCTATTCAAATAACTATATATAGAGATACTGTACTGATGGCGATTAATTTTAAGAAGGGTAAGCAGATATAGATTCTATAAGTGTAATCTTATTGTTAAATGTTCTCAACAAAATAAAGGCAGTGTAAGCGAGTTGTGACGACAGAATGTATTTATGTAACATTTTGTATTAGACGACACTAAAAGTAATTCGGTTTATAAATTTTTAAAGCTGAAATTGTTCACGACAACACAAGCACACAACGTAATACAATACAACACACAAACAATACATGTATAAGTTTAGAATCGTTAACTATTCAATGAGATAAATTTTATGTAAGACTGGTAACCGCAATAACAGTATTTTGTGTAAACAGCGGGTATATGAACAAACAGGGTATGAATAGATGCTATGATAAAGTGCATTAAAATGAATAACGATTTATGTAAAGTGTAAACATAGCATTGCATACAATCATAAGTCGTTATCGTTATGCAACTGTGGATAGACGAACTTAAAGGAACTTTATTAATATCTACGTCATTCATCCAAGTATTGAATCGAATAACTAAACACATAATAATTATGTACGTGTTGTGATAGAAATAAGCGGTGTAATAACAAGCTTAATATTCGAGAACTCAATGAGAACATGACAGCTACAATTAGGAGTCCGTTCTGTAACATTATATGATTGAGAACAATAATCTGGGTGTGCACTTGAATAAAAGTAATAATAACGAAGTGGTTTTGTGATATACTGTTTGTTGTTCTAGGTGACAGGTCTCGTCCCTGAGTTTTGACGAGTGATTGGCCTGGATTCACTTCTTAGACATTAGGTCCGTATTTACATTACATTAAACATAACTATAACGGTTAGCATACAAAAACGGGGCCTTTCTCGGTGGTTTTAGGAAACACATTTACAGCTAACGTTCCAAGACAGAATTTAATTTTAGCTCGAAACTTTTTAGTAAAACTAGTGTAAAACCAAAATTTCCAGACATATTTTAACATGTAAATATGCATATTTGCAAACTGTACTTTTCCAACATCATGTCAATTCTTCTCAACTACATACTCGCATTTCTAAATTATACATGCCAATCACGTTTTAACTCCACGCACTAAGCTAATTTTCTTAACTATGGTTTGTTTAGCAATAATAAGTTGGAAAATGGTATCGATACGGCTGTTAAAGTACATTGCATAAAGCGTTTTTTAAACCCTTCAGTAACTTCTTCATGGTTTTATTTTTACTGGCAGTGTATAATATAGAAAAACACGTTCGTAAACAAACCAGACTAGATCTAACCCTACTGCACAAATCCGTTTGCCGGTGTATCCATCACTTTACAATAACTTAACATACACTAACAAAAAAGCCTCACATCTTAAAAATAATATTTTAAAAAGGATTTCAACTTGATTTAAAGAGATTATTTTGTTTTTTCAATGAAGTAAGGTACCCCTTATAGCTAAGAATTGCCACCACAGTCTTTCATAAAAATGAGAAGAAACCATCAAAATTAATCAAAATAAAGCAAATATTAAAATTTTAACAAGAAATAATAATTGTGAGTTAATATTTGATAAGTTTCCTCACGATGTTTACCTCGTGAGGAAACCGGCATGTTCTAGAACCAAAAATTCGAAGACATGTGACGTCCCCAACCCGCACTTGGTCCGCGTGGTTGATTACGGCCCACTTCCTCTCACCGAGAGGAGGCCGGTGTCTCAGCAGTGGGAACATTAAAGGCTGATTATTTAAGTTACATAAGGGCAGTAAAGCAGTTCAGTTGTCGATGAAATATTATTTCTTTATACATATTGTTATGTTAATGTGAGGCCTTGATTACATTTCACATGAAAAATTACGTTTTTAATGAGATTCCGTTGTTATAATGACGGTGACGTCGCATAGCTAGCGGTGTTAAGACAATAGAGAATATGTATGCATTGTGCAAGTAGAGGTACCAATAACAGGCTAGTAATTTGTCATGACAATACCGTTATACAAGGTGTCGTTTTGCATCCTCGTCAAATTCAAGGAGGTAACTATGCTAATGATTCTCGACACGAATCAATAATAAAATAAGTAGGTTTTTTTTTTACTTTTTTCTAATTTTCGGAAATCGGCATGTGTGGGACAAGCATGTTAAAACGCGGCCCGTGTGATACCGCACTGTAACTGCTTTTTTACACACACATAAAAGTGCGGTCGTTTATACGATACCATAATTTTACCTACCCCTGCGCGCGCGCACCCTCACCGCCGCCAGCCCCTACTATCTCCCTAAACCCCACCCGGCTGCGCCCACAAATGAACTAGTGTCATTGATGTCGCCGTCGTGCGAACCGCGCACGTCTTTCGCAATTTTCCGGCCCGCGCTCCTTTAAATTTCGTACGATGACGGAAAACTATTCAAATGTTGAGTTGGTGGAGATGGTGCGCTTATACGCGATAAGTGGAAACAGCCTACGTCGAGCTGTGCAGATGTTCGCGGAAATGTTTCCCAATCGGCCACCACCGTCGCAAAACGTTATGCTTGCTGCTACCCAGAGACTGCGGGATTATCGACAGTTTGACGTCCCCCGGGCTGCTCAAGCTCGCGGCAGCGATGGTCTACCTGTCGCCTTGCAGGAAGATATTCTGGAGTACTTCCAGCGACAACCACGGGCAAGCACGCGGGAAGCTGGTCGGCGGTTTCGAGTGCATCACTCCACAGTATGGCGTCTGTTGAAGCGGGAAGAACAACACCCATTCCATTTTCGCAAGGTGCAAGATATTAACCCGGGAGATAACGCCGCACGCATTTCGTTTTGTCGGTGGTTACTGGAACATCAAGAAGCCAACATCCTGTGGACGGATGAGTGTTTATTTACTCGAGTTGGCATCTACAATGTTCATAATGAACACTGGTGGACTCACCGGGACCATAACCCGCACGTGACTAAACGGGATTCGTTCCAAGTGCGGTTTAATTTAAATGTGTGGGCTGGCATATTAGGCGACCGCGTGCTTGGACCCTATTTCATCGAGGGTTACCTTAACAGCACTAGTTACCTGGAGCTACTACGACAAGACGTCGAGGACATGCTCGATGACGTTCCCCTATCACTCTATCGGAACATGTACTACCAGCAGGACGGTGCCCCTCCTCACTACGGTCGTCAAGTACGCGAGTACTTGACCGAAAGGTTCGGCAACCAGTGGATTGGCCGCGGTGGGCCTGTGGCCTGGCCTCCGCGTTCTCCGGACTTAACGCCCCTAGACTTTTATTTGTGGGGAGACATTAAAAGACTAGTGTACACAGACGAAATAACAAGTGTTACACAATTAAGGGAAAAAGTGATTAGTGCTTTCGACACTGTAAAAACGAATGTGTTTGTGTTGCGAAAGCTGAAGGAAAACCAGCAACGACGTGCGAGACTGTGTCTAGAATGTGAAGGTGGACACTTCGAACAATACCTCCGGCTAGCTTAGTTACGTAATTCATTTATTTGTAAGTACATAGACAATAATTTGTAAATACATAGTTAGTTAAATCAATTGGTGTAAATAAGTTGATTTCAAATTTTTAACTACGCCAGAGATACCTAGAATAAGTACCTGATAACCAGTGTTCCTCAACAAAATTATCACTTAAAAACCTTATAGCAAAGCTTTCCATTTTTATGAAAGAGTAAAAACCCTTTTTAGATTTAGTAGATAGGTACACCAACTGAGGTATTTTTGATGGTCCTAAGCCCGTTAAGTAGGAAGGGAAATTTCAAATCAACCAATTTCATACACAGTTAACAACAACAAAACATTACGGAAAACAATGACTCAATTGACTAACTGCGTGCCGCCCGGCTCGGGTTTTTACCTGGAGTAATAACTTTTATTATGTATCAAAAAAACGCGCGCCGACGGCGCATTGCGTTCGTATTTGTACACCTAAACGTTTTTATTACTAAGATCTAAGATTTACAATTTCATTGTTTACGCCTATAACACACCGACGCTGCGGTAAGCGAAAACCTGGCGATAACTTGTCAAATTGTACGAAAAATATCGCGTTTCGCAGCGAAACCGCAGTAGTAAGCGTCGGTATGCTAAAGGCGTTACTGTTCGTTTATCAAAAATAAAATAAATGGTACGTAATGCAAAACCAACATTTTATTAATCAGTTGTTAAACAAAACATAAAAGAAGCGCGCGCCAAGCGTTCGTATTTCGTACCTACACGTTTTTATGGTGGGCGTCGTCGACCGCACGCATACAGCGACATAGTCGTTCGACGTTGCCTACCGCATATGCATCGGGGCGATTCTGTTATTTGAAAGTGGTTTATTCTGAACTACTGTCTAACTTAAATAACTAAAAAAACAAGTTTGTATTAATTATTGAGCAGGTATCGTAATTTTATTTGATTACTTATGTCTTTTATAACAGCCTCCTAAAATTTGACGAGGATGCAAAACGACACCTTGTATAGCTATTTGTAACTTGAATAAATTCATGGTGTAGTATCATAATTGCCAGTCGGTGGAGACATGTAATGTAATGAATATTAACTATTTATTTCATGATGTCAAGAGATCAATTTCAAGTGCCTGTAGGGCCCATAGGAAAATAATGTGGAAGAAAGTTTGATATTTTTAGCCAGAATGTTCTAAAACACTTAACGATTTTAACAGACGTACATATTCCCTATCAGGAAATCTTAAATTAACACAGATTTCATTTATCCTGGTCCACGTAAGTCACTCATTCAACCTCTGAATATAATTAGTGAATAACATTACATAAGGAGCAACATAAGGAGATTTTTATAAGATTTGTTTCGAAATAACGATAGCTTGAATAAACAGTCAATGTCACTAAACTATAAAGAAGAGAAAATTAAACTATTATAGTCAGAATAAATTAGGGTGATTTTAGTATTTATGTTTTTAGTTAACTTTATGAAAGAACTTGCTTCGACCGCATGATATGATGTTATTATTTTTATTGAGCAATCCATAAAGATGATATTTTTTACTACAATTTCAAACATAACGTGATAAGAATAAAGACTATTCGTAAGAAAATTCTAATAGCATACACGATTACATTTATTTTTTAATCATATTGGTCATTAATCAAAAATATGGCAGCGAGTCCTTGAGAATATTAGAAAAACAACTAATTTAGTAGGCATTAATGTTGTTGAGTTTTTAATGTTGTATGCAAAATGAAGTCTTGAAGTTCAATTACTAATATACTATACGATTCTTAAAGTTTTAAATAATCACAAAGGTAGCTATTTAATTATAACTGTAGTAGAGCTCGTCTAAGCTTAAGTAACGCGCCCCACTACCGCATTTACCGTAGTGTACGTATACTAATTATTATTTAAGTAGGGGGCGCGTCATTTCAGCTTACGGCCGAACCCAATAACCTATTTTCAGTAAAAGACATATTGCTATTGATGGTAGACAGTATAATTCTATCTGTCCTTATGTCAGGCCGGTAAGATTACATAATCCCATAGAGATTATTGGGATGTTAAAACCATAGATAGATACGTTTTTCTATCTTCAATATGCCAAAACTGGTGATAGACAGGTTATTAGGTTCGGCCGTTAGACGAGCTCTACAGGCTGACTTTGGAAACAATCGACACAATTTAAGGGGGTGTTCTTCCCATCAATATGAACAACTTTTACTATGACCGACTCAGAATTCGCAAAAAAAAATTCGACCTTATACAAAACGTTCCATACGGGTGTATTTATGGGAAGGTCGTTTTTTTTTTTTTGCGAATTCTAAGTTGGTCCCATAGTAAAAGTTGTTCATATTGATGGGAAGACCACCCTCTTAAAATTTGTCGTTTGTTTTCAAAGTCAGCCTGTATATAGTTAGCACATACTATGGTGTTTAATATGTTGCGGCCAGATAAAATTTACATTTAGCAACTTATTGCATGTCTGACTGATTGCAGACTGCCGGCGTTGTCTGACGCCAGCATTCAATCGACTCATCCAACTAATTACAATTAACTATTACTAAGCGTATCAAACAAGGCTACTGGATATGTAACGCGAACAACTGATCAATGTAGAATTATTTCCATGTTATTATCATCTTTATCCACTTTGTATTAGTTATAAGAATAGGCATACGAGGAATACTCTAAATAGATACTTTATCATAAATATTGTCGTTATTCACTATTATTGTGTGAGATTTTTACATTTCCTCGATGAGAAGTGATATCGAACACTAACTAACGTTTGTTTAAAAATAAATGCGTTCGTCTTACGACTAGTTAAAGCGAAGTTAGAATCGCCAATATTTTTTGATGCACTAAAATAAATAAAGTGATTATGTCATTGACAAGAATTAAAGACTAATTTAAAAATATCGCCGATTGCACGGTGGATTATCCAGTTACACTTACACAAAGTGCACAATATTAACATTATTATAAAACGTCACGATTCGACGCCCGCATAGCTGGCGAGTAAAACGAAAAATACATAAAAAATCAAAATCAGTCATAATATTGTCAAATTCCGTATAAGCGTCGAACTAAAATCGAGAAAGTAACACTTTTAGAAAATAACTTACTCAACTTAATACGAAATAAATACTGTAAGTACTAAAAATATAGTATTGATTAACGCAGTGGCCGCCGCGCGGCCGACTAAAGACTTTGGTGCAAGTACCTCTCCCTCGCAGTCCGTGTATATGGCCAACAGTTCGATTCTCCGTTACAATATTGGACTAGCATGAAATTCGATTACGATGCGCTCTCCAGCGCTCCGCTCCCCTCTCTCTTTACGCGACACCTGTAAGTAACACGATCTGTTTAAAAAAAACATAAGTTAGTAGTCGTTTGTAGAAAAACTTAGATTTGGACCTACTTTCGTTTTTATCCCATGCAATACTTGATGAGAGAAATAATTTGTTTTGCCCTCAAGATTTTATTCAATATTATCTACGCTAACAATCAGTCATTAGTTTAGCCAACATTCGTCAACGTTTAGAGACAATAGCTCGATTGACGCGGGGGGCGAATAATAAGTATTGCGTTTGATTATTGCACGGAATTTATTATTTGTGCGAATACTTACAATATACAAATATTAAGTGAGCTACGTAATAAATTATATTGTGGGGGAAAAAAATTACGTCAACGCTACCACGCGGCGCGGTTATCTCTCAGTCACATCAAACACCACTGGCTTCCAACTGATATCAAAAAGACACTCACCCTCAATCCATCTTCAGGGTTCACCAGTAAGTATGTAACCTCAAGCAGTCCGCCGCTAAATCAGCCAGCAGCGCCCTTCTTTTAGGCAGCAGCGTAAGTCCGGCTACACGACGCGGCTTCCTGTCCGCAAGTTCGGACACGGCCAATACTCTGCCCGCATTGGCCTCTAGTACTAATAGTGCGGGCCGGCCACGTATGGAGCGAGTACAGACCACGCGGCGTGTGCCGTCGGCGTCTGAGTCGAGGGCCACGCCGCCGTAGCCGCCGCGACCTGGGAATGAAGGAGTAAGGAGTAGGAGGTAAAATGTGGTGGTGAAAATCAGAGTGTTCATATTGGGGGACCGTGAAACTAGATGAAAAGGTAGAAAGGTAGTAAGGGTATGTCGTAAAATGCAACCAGGGACAGAGGAGACAGCAAAATCAAACTTGCGAATCTCGAAGCACGTTATACCAATTTCAACCAAATGCAAAAGTTGTGTTTTAATAGTTTGTTATTGAATTCATTTCTCCGAAAATGGAGGTAATACTGGTCCAAGGCAAGAGTTTTTAAGAATTATTAAGCTGTGTTAATTTTTATAGTAAGTAATAGAATATAAATTGACTTACGATGCTTGATGAGTTCACCAATACAACGTCCCGTAATTAACGCACAACCTCTTATGGGGTAGTTGTACTCATTGTGTCCCATAGTAAAAATTGTTCATAATGATGAGTACAATGACCCCTTAAGACATTGTGCGTTAATTCCGGGACATGTTGTATATTTCATCTCTACCACTTTCTAACGTAGGCCATGTAGCAGACGTTCACTGCTGATTAGTGCTGATTTAATGATGAACACTTAGTGCTTACCTTTAGGCACTGGTGCAAATACGTTTTTGAGATTCCCTTCGATGTCGTACACTCTGACGGCGACATCTGCTATGATGAGCAAGTCTTCTGACAAGGCGAGACCGCCCACTAAACCCAATTCTCCGTTGCCTACCTGTAAATAATATAAGACATGAATTAGCAAAACAATACCGTCCGACATATTTATGATAGACTAAAGATAAATTATTCAAAATTACAACAGAGATTGCATATGTTTACAGCATGTTGGGATTTTATTTAGCGGCAAACATTTCTTGAGCCCCGCGTAGCTTGTATAAATTGCGCGTTTCATTCGTAATCGGCATTATTAAATTAATTCCCATCAAAATTAAATTACTTTTTAGGTCTGCTCTCAACATCTCTTTTCTCCCACTAATCACAGATGATTTATTTAACCTGTCTTGTCCCACTGCTGGGCAAAGGTCTCCCCAATCCCCATAGCTTTCCAGTCCTACCTGTGTGTTGCCTACTCCGGCCAATCTTCCATAAAAGACTAAGTCATCACGCCACCGTTCCCTAGGCCTCCTGTGGCATCGCGGGATGTTCGAAAGAGTTACCGTGGCCCCTGGCACGGCCAAAAAAAAAGGCCTCCTGTAGCGACGACAGCTAATCTCTTGTATTTATATCTTTATAATATTTTGAAACTATATCAGTGTCACAGACCTCTCTCTCAATATTCCCGTGACTATCGAACAGGAACACAGCTCGCGCGCCATTATCGGCGACGGCCAGGCGCCGCGTGGCCGCGTCGGCCGCCACGCACACCGGCTCCACGAGGCGCTCTGAACGAATCGTGCGGAGTGTTGTACCATCCGCTGTTACCTGTAAGGGAAAATGATGGAATGTAGTAATTGTCCTCCTAACCGAAATTCGGTCAATCTCAGCAGAGACTAGCCATCGATCAACTGAACTGTACCGTATAATGCTAGCCACACACGTTACGATTTACTTGCGCAAGGCTGCGTAATACCAAATGGCTCAGATACTTGTGCTAATTCATCCCACACACGTAACGATTTTCTTGCGCAAGTAAATCGTTACGTGTGACTAGTATAAACATGCAGGGTAACTCCAAATGTGCATCCAAACGGTTAAATAAAACGATCATCATACGAAGATGTGACAAGTAGGCCATATTGTTAACTAAACTTTTTATGGATTTTCGAAAAATAACATAATAGATAAGTTTTGCTCACCTCGGTGAGAGTTCTTGTCCGCCAGTTAACTGCCACAATGCCTTCAGCAGTCACCGCTATGCCTGTACAACTCCGACCAGCTAAACCTGCATCACAACATTATCCTAGACTATTTCAATAAACGTCAAATCCCCGCAATCTCGCCTGCGTGATGAGGAAGCACAATTGTGAATCTTGATAATTACACCTTAAGGTTAATTTCGTGGGCACATGTCGGGAAACTGAGTAGACATACATAACAATACCTTCATTAACGATATGCGTTTTAAATGCGAACGTCTCGTCGTCCAACACCTTCACTCTTGAGTTGCCTGCGTCGAGGACGTAGATCTCCCGTCGCTTGGGACATCTGCAAACAATATTACCTTAGTTAAATACAATCGATACTCTCTAAGATCTCTAAACCAATAGCCTCTTAGAGCTTCGATAATAATCCAATTCTGACAAGCGGCCTGGCAGCCTGGTAAACTTATATTGGATGTTGTTATTTTTCCGGCTTCTAGATATTGCGGGCATGCTCATCAAGGTTCTGTAGTTAGTGGACTTAGATTTCTATGCTCATTTTTAATCTGCCGAGCCTTTTCCCAACTATGTTATGGGCGGCTTCCAGTCTAACCGGATTCAGCTAAATGCCAGTATTTTACATGGAGCGACTGCCTATCTGATCTCCATAACCCAGTTACCGGGTAACACGATACCCCTTAGTAAGACGGGCTGTCAAACTTTTGGACTTCTGACTACACGTCACGACTGTCAAAGATCTACAAATGACAGCCAAGCAATGATGTGCTCATCTATCTAAGATGTTTATTCTTTATGTCAGTTGATGAAGATGTGCAATGTTCGTCATCAGACTCTGGTATAGTCATAGGCCTCAATTTACCTACACTGAGTATCTGACTTGATTCGCGAGATGAGATACTATTGAATACGTCATGTATTCTATGTTTGCAATTCAGTTTCCATAAATGTAAACAAATATATTTGGAAAAATAACTTTAATAACTCCAGATAAGGTTCGGTTTGTGCTATAGCTTCGACTTTTATGACTTTTTATTAGCACTCGACATTCTACAATTAACTTGATTTACCTAAAGTTGATATTTGTTTGAGCGGAAATATTATCAATATTGGAAACAAAGATTCGAATAGACTTTAGATATAGTTTACCTGGCTAACGCGACAGGCTGGCTAAGCTGCTCTTTGCCGGTACCTCGAGAGCCCCACACTAACAACGGGGCCGCCGTGGCCGCTATCTGTGCGCGCAGAGGAGAGTCGCGCACGCCGCGAGCGAATACTAACACGCGCACGCATAGAGCACCCGCGTTCCAGGGACGCATTGTGATCCTGTAATAGTATGATTAGAAAAAGTTATGGCATAGAAAGAAAATAATATACAAGGGTAATTTAATTACCGCACAACCTCTTAATGGGTCATTGTACTCATCATTATGAACAACTTTCAGTATGGACCAAACCGCGAAAAAAGTCAGCTGTTCGCTACATTTTGACGAGTTATTAAATGCGAACATATACAAGGTGGAACAGGACGATTGACAATCCTTTAAACCACGTAAAGTGAATCATGTTCTTTACCCGTATACAAAAAATCAATCAAATCCAATGAATACTTTAGCCACAGGAAATTATTTTTCATTTTCTTATTTTTCAACATGATGTAGTATCTGAGTCCGTAATAATAGGTAAACATTGCCGCCGCCGCGCCCCGCACCCCGCACCGTACCGTTGGTCAGTGACTTTTCGTAGATAAAGCGTGTTAACTTTTTATGCAGTTGATTCCGCTATTTATTTTGTTCGAAAACTGCGATTTTTTAATTATCCTTTAACTACTAATCTTCGTGTTTTAAAATGTTTCGATGGACTATTACTGTGCTCGTTTTAATTTAATGTCGTACGTCCAGATCCACATTGTATATAGGGAATAGCAGATTTTTCGCGATTTTAAGTTTGGGCCCATAGTAAAAGTTGTTCATAATGATGAATACAATGACCCCTTAAGAGGTTGTGCGTTATTTACATTACACCTTGTTTATAGGCAATATTTCGTGTGAAAGCCAAATTGGGCGTATCATACGCCACGCATCGTCTTATAGCGTGATTCTGAATGCTAAACTGATTATACCGAGTACAATCCTGATAGATTGTTATGGACTAGCACTTCCCGCGCGACTTCGTACTTTAGTACCCCATTAGGGGGTAGATTTTCAAAAAACCCTGATACTCGATATTCTTTATTTTTGATCTTAAGTAGGTACTGAGTTTCGAGTTAATCGGACCGCGCGTTAAAATTCCTGCATACAAACTTTGACACCTCCCCCTTCCCCCCCAATCCCCCTTTTGGGGGCAGTTTAGAAAAACAAAAAATGTCAAACTTCATAATTTACTCACTTAAGTTTGGATTCGTGCCAAGTTTCAAGTTTATCAACTCAAGATTTTTCATACAAACAAAATCCCCCCTTTTCACCTCCATAAAAGTCGAACTTCTAAAAATCCTTCCTTAGTGGATCAATCAATCTACCTAGCCTTTTCCCAACTATGTTGGGGTCGGCTTCCAGCTTAACCGGATGCAGCTGAATACCAATATTTTACATGGAGCGACTGCCTATCTGACCTCCGCAACCCAGTAACTGGGTAATACGATACCCCTTGGTAAGACTGGTTGTCAGACTTTCGGGCTTCTGACGACCCGGAACGACTGTCAAAGATCTACGAATGACAGCCGGGACCAACGGCTTAACGTGCTTTCTGAAGCACGGAGGAGTCTCGGTACGTAAAGATGGTTACCCATCCACGGACAAGCCCGGCAAGCGTAGCTTAACCTGATAGATCGACCCGTGCGGGCTGTTATTACTTAGCCACGAGCTCCTTCTCCTTCCTTAGTGGATGTTTACAACATAAAAGGCATCAACTGCCAAAATTTCAAGTTTGTAGCCCTAGCGGTTTAGGCTCTGCATTGATGAATTAGTCAGGACAAGTCATTATTTATTTATTTATTATTATAATACCTTAAATCTATCATTACAAGTTGCCCTAATGCGATAGTTATAGATTTCATATGTATAAATATTCAGCTTCTCCACCAAATAAAAAATCAACACTTATATCCATAATTTTGATGGTATACATAATAAAGAGTATTTATTCTATCTATCTAAAATCCAGACTGATAATGGGTAACATTCATGTTTTTAAATGTTTACAATTTATTCACATAGTCAAAACTCCAAAGGATTTGACCCACGACCTCGTTTCGTGAGCTCATGAATAATGGCTCAGTTTAATTCTAAAAAAATAGTCGGCCAAACCCGAAACTTGCATGTCAGTAAAATGGTAAGTAATCATAAACACAAATGTGTGTCACGAACTTGACAACTTGGCAACACGATCACTGGTGCGAGATAATGGTCTTTCAGTCTTTTAATAATTTTATTTTGTTTATGTAAACATTATTTATATTTCAAAAATTAACTTCCTCGCTTTACATAATACTCCCAGCACAAATCGATGACATTAGCTCATTACATAGGCCCGGACCAAGTTAAAACATTTTGAGGTGGCATAAAACCAGCAGTAAGCTTAGAAAATAATTACCTATACAGCCCGGTGTCAAGGTCGGTGACGGTGCAAGGTAGGGGCGCATCGTCTATGGTCGCGGCGGCACTGACGGGGTCGCCGCCTGTGCACCGCGCCTCGCCGTGGTAGTCCACTGTACGAAGTATCACTACCACTTCCAACCCACATACACATGCTGATTCTGGAAATGCGAGATAATATGATGTTATTTATTTGTAAGGTTAGAGATATTATAATGTGAAAAAGACAAAGAAAAGTAGGGTGGATCTTGATTTATAGCCAGCAAGGTGATTGCTCAAGGTTTGCTGGACGTACCTACATTCAAATATCGCCTCGTGGTGGTTATTTTAATACACTCTACGGTAGGTAGGCAAAAAGTCTTGGTAAAAACTATTTTTGATCATCATCAAAATTCTCTACTGACTAGGTACCTATGACTAAAGCAGGGTGATGGATGAACTTTAAAGATTTATAATTACTTGTATGGTTTGAGCGTACAAAAATAATATAAACAGTAGGTAATGAACAAAACGCAATCCTATAAAATTATATACATATTCGTCTACCTAATGTCTGTGGAGTCTATAGACATCGCATGACCAAAAAATTTGTGTCGCGGGGATTTTTTATATTAAATAGCACATACATAAGCTCGCCTAAGTTTACTTACTATGATCCGAACATGGCTGGTAAGTACCAACGCGCGACTTCTAAATGCATAAATTATGACTTTCTAAGTTGATAGACATCACTAACTTATGGTAACAGAAAACATCACAGGACAGCAGGAATTCTAATGATCTGAAATTACGGACACGCAACGAGCTAGCCTCGTGATCGATACTTTTCCGTTTAAAAAGAGGCTTATGAGAAGCAGCGGGGACATTTACTTGTTATAGGGTTCCGTACCTCAAAAGAAAAAAACGGAACCCTTATAGGATCAGTCATGTCTGTCACAGCCAATTTGCTCCGAATTTATGAAACCGATTAAGTTGAAATTGGTACACGACATATCAATTTCTGTGACCCAAACACGGACGTGTTACGTAAATAGATTATTTTTGAATATGGGAGTCACTTTTGGATGGCATATAAAAAAAAAAGTTTTGCAAACTAAACCGTGACATATCAAATGAAAGGGCTTACTGTGGGGGGGCTCGAATAGATTTATTTTTAATAATTTTAAAATAAATACTTATCATAGTTTTAAAGTTATTTAAAGAAAATAGACTACAAAACTATAAAAAAATAGAAAATAGTTCTATACCTATAGATTAAAGGAAAACCTAATATTAAAACCGAATATAAGAAGTCTTAAAATAACACATACAAACGTACATTTGCAGTTGGAATGGATGGGAGAGCATGTTTTTGAGCGTGGTCCGACACGCAATTGGCCGGTTTTTTATTATTAAAAGGGTTATTAAGAAGTTATTGAACTCACCTAACTGCAACGTACAGAGCCCAGGGAAGGTGGTACTGGTCCGTACTCTGCCCAACTCCGCTAGCGCCTCAGCGAACCTCTGCTGAGCGTCATTATGAGCAAAGTCTACGGCTAGGAAGGCATTCTCTCTCGGTTCTGCGAGAGCGGCCGCGTCTCCTAGTCTGGCACCTAAGGCTGCTGCCCGACTACTGACCTCACGGACTTCCACTTGTTGTTGGAGACCTGAGCATTCGGCTTCCACCTGAAGAGTTATATTTGATGTTAGGTTTTGAATGCCAGGGGTCAATAAGATTTGAGTTGGGACAGTGTGTACCTTTGCCTTTTCCGCGTCAATCAATTTCAATTGTTCCTCAAGCAATTTTCGTTTATGTGTAGCGGCAGCTGCCGCGGCCGATTTCAATTCGCTGTGACGTTTATCGATCGCAGCCTTCAGTTCTGCGAAATGTCGGTCTATCGCCTCGTCCGCCGCCGTCGCCGCCGCCTCGAGTCGTCTCAGCTCGCTAGCTACCGCATCCCTTGCTGAGCCCAGTTTACTGAGACATTCGTTCGCTCTATACAACAGTATTTCGGACATTCTTTTCAATGCTATGGAGAATGGTACAACTGTGTGGTCGCAGGGGGTGTCACTGTGGGGTCCATCGGCGCAGTGTCGACAGAATACGCAATCACAGGTCTCGCAGAAAAGTAGTTCTCTGCCTGGATGCGAACTGCACTGTGGTATGACCTCCCTACGTTGGCGGGCCATTAGATCAAGCAGTTGGTTGACGAGGAAGGAAGGCGGGAGGGCGGCGACCCCGCCCCGTGGTATCGTGATGAGCTCCCGACAGATGGGACATCTGAAACTGCCCGCGTCTCTGGTCTGTGAGGCAGCTATTCGTGTGAGACAGTGTAGGCAGACTGTATGCGAGCATGGCAGAAGCTTGGGGGTATGCTCGCCTCCATCGTAAGTGCCTGGAAATATACAGAATCATTGTTACAAGGTCACGCGATCGTCAATTTAATGAGTAAAGATAATTATTGTACTAAATTATTCATTTTACACATTTTGAAGTCTAATTATTTTAAGTATGAATTTGGTTAGCAATACAACTAATTGTTGACCATTGTTCGGATAATAAGTGCTAGCTCTTCAATGGATGCCACAGTGCTCAGTTTCATCTGCACGACTTATACGGAAATAACTACAGAAGATTATACAGTCATTAACGGAAATAAGGCGCTGATTAACATGGCACAAGTATCTAACAGCTATAATGAATATTAATGATAACATTTAACATAGAGGTACTTACTAATACAAAACAAACATGCTAATATAGCAACAGTGTTAGTAGCAAGTAGGTACTAGCAAGACTAATAGATGATGATAAGAAGATACTCAATAAGCAAGTTTACATGTCTGTCTATCTTGCATTTATTGTCCCACTGCAAGATTAGTCTTGCAGTGGGACAATAAACTCTACCACCACTCGCTCCCTTTTCCACACATCACAGTTCTCTTCTTGATTTCAAGTCAATTCAACATAATTTTACTGACTCATTCAACATGTAAACTCCCTTATCTCGTGTCTTAGTGATGGTGTACTAACATAAACACGTGCCGCAGGTGAGGAAGCTCTCGTTAAAGTCCTCGTAGTTGATGGAGACGGTCTCGACGAGCGTGGAGCTCATGCTCGCCATCCCGACGCCCAGCCGTGAACTGGCACATAAGAAACATGTTTAACATAGCACCACAGATAACAAAAGTCCCATACATTACCTGGTGTGCAATACATACAAAGTAAGGAGGCAGGAAGCAAGATGATTACCAAAGAGTATATCAGAGTGTATTATACCCATCAACCAGTTTCAAAGTTTATGTTGGGCACTGCAGAATCCTACCAGTTGAATACTCGAAGGAAAGTCAATTTTATGGTGCTGGACACTGGTGGTTGCAATAGGAAATTAAGTATCTGCCTAATGCATACAAGAAAAGCTTGAAAATTTAATACACCACAATTTTTAAATCATAAATCTATGATCTCTCACTAGGCACTTCACTCATAACACAATTATAAGTGAAAAATAAGGAATTATACAGATTTAAATTGTAAACAGAAATAAATTCCGTACTACAGTTTTTGTAGACCACAGTACTTATGTGCTATGTATGTAAATTAATTAATATCCATAGCAGTTTTTATTCTTGTTTTTCCTTTATCACTTTTGAGAGCTTTAATCCAATGGTTATGCTCCATCGGAATGAGCTTTAACACTAAAATAATAACTATGGACTCAGTACAAATTCTTTAACAAGTTCATAAGGAAAATTAATAGAATAATAATGTAATAAGGAAGAAGTGGAGCATTGTTTGCTTGCAAAACTATTTGACCTTTTCAATATAAGAGGGCATATTCTTAAAGAGATTTTTAAAAGTTGTTTAGGATTCCGTACCCAAACGGTGCCAAACTAATATTATGAGTCCGCTGTCCGTCCATCCGTCTGCCTGTTAGCTGCTGTATCTCATGGACTATAATAGATAGCAAGTTGAAATTTTCACAGATTGTGTATTTCTATTGCCGCTATAACAACAAATAATTAAAATAAAATAAAGTTAATAATTAAAGGGTCTCCCATACAATAAGCTTTTGGTTTTGAAAAATGTTTTTTTTTTTTTACCCTGGCATGTGGGGTGTCATTGTCTAGAACTCATCAAGTAGAGTACAAAATATTTTTTTTTATATCTTCAGAAATTAAGAAATAGGGGGCCGCAAAAGTTTTCAGTTTTAGAACATTTTTGTACGAGCTCTATCGCTGAACAAGTTAGGAATTTGAAACTTCTGTATATCATGTAGTACCATAATACTGTATTTAATCAAAAAATACTAAAAACGCCGATTCATAAGGCAGTATGGCCGATTTCCGAAACTGCAAAAAATAACTGTTATTCACAGTATCATGAAATACAAAATTCAGGATGAAAAATATTCTTTATTTAGTATTTTTTTAAAGTGTAGTGTTAAATATTGTATGATAGTATGGAACTCTTTGTGTGCGAGCCCAACTCGCATTTGGCCAGTTTTTCTTTATTGCCAAAAACTTTTGTCTGATGTCATAGTTTGGTAATCTTTTTAATTGAATAGTATTTTTAATTGACATAACATGAATGTTTTGTTAAAACACGTTCACTGTCCACTGAGCCACATATGGTTCTGGAAACGTGCGCTTGAAAAGCACTAATACGCTCCTGAGCCATATGTGCGTCAGGATACAAGTTCTCTGAACCACATGTGTTTCATGAACGTGCAGAAGCAAAAATGTCTCCCTACGCTCATGAACCATATGTGTTTCAGGTAAGTAAAGCCTACATCCGGTTTTAAAAAAAAAAAATATTATTACTAGGGCTACCCTATGACTATAAAAAACAAATTATTAAAAAAATCTTATTGGACTTGTCGGTCCATTTTGCATTTTTGTATTGGGACAGGGAACGTGTTAATATTTTTTATTTATTTTAACTAGTCTGTTCTTCTCTCTAATTACTAGTGTGAAGTTGACAAGCAAATAAAGTATGGTGTGATAATGATGAAAAATGTGTTTGGTAATCAAGTAAATCATAAAGCCTGTACTAATAAAAATGTACAGCCATTTGGTTATTGGTTAAATGCTCCGCAGGCTTAAATTTCGAAAGTTTAAAATTGTATCTTACTAGCACCCTCTCTGTATTGTTATTAAGGGATCTTAATATCAAAACATTAAAATGAAATATAACAGTTAAATGTATTGGTAAATCTACAACGAATAATATTGGTCCAATTAAAACATATTTGATAGAACAGTTGTAATTGGGTTTGCTATCAAAAAGATAATACATAATAATATGCACACAATATTAACATTCATGATTCACCAATCAGTGCAGATTGCTCTTGTTCCAAGTCATTGTCTCCAATTGAACTAATTATGTAACTGTTTTGACATTCGTCATTGTAATTTAGAATATTAAATAGGTTAAAACTGCAAATCATACCTTTGTTGACTATTGTGACTGATGTGATTATAACATGCTTCGACTAAGTACTTATTATTTGATTGGAATTAGTAATAATATTGATATAATATGAAATCTTAATTTAAAAGCCCAGTTTAAGACATTTGTTGTGTGAAGTCGCTTTATTAAACAATTTATAATGTTTATAAATCACAATGTAATGTTTTCACATTGTTTGTCTCATTTGTTTTAGTACATTCATGTATTTATGTGTATTTTTATATATATTTAGATATATATGTTATATTTATAGTTTTTAAAAGGTATGTGTATATTCTTACATTTAAATAAATATTTAGTCCCCAATTTTTGTCATTGCACCTACCACTGTTGGTCTCTGCCTATGCATTACATCCACCTCAATACATTTGTGTGCTTAGTGTTATTAAATAAATAAAGTACCTACCTACCTACAAAAGCAATATTCAATGATTATAATAAATAGCAGTCAACAGAAATGATTAACTTTGCAAAATAACAAGTTGTAAAATAACAACCAGCCAATTTATTTATCTTGAATACATAAATAAACCAGGGATTAATGTCTCTTTTACATTTATTTAGTAACTTACATGAATAAATTACATTGAGAATCATGGAATGGAGTGTCATGGAATTCAAACACCACTGAACTTTAATTCAGTTAATCAGTAAAAATGTTAAATTGTAAACAGGTCATGACAGCACATTGTATGAAAGTGGGTTTATGTTATATTATTTACAAATGATGAAACTCACCTCCAAAGATTAAGATAAGGTGGTATCTCTTAAATGAACCAATAAAAATACTACATTCACACACACAGACTCAGAAAGTTCATTGGCCTCACCAAATTCCTTTCAGTTTTGTTATTTTAGTGTGGTGCAAAATCGTGACTTGAAATGTGCAATATATAGAACTAAACATAAACAGTACAGTGCAGATTGTTATAATATTTTAATAACGTTAATGCAGTAAAATATGATAATACTTACAGGAACGAGCAACAATACATGGACGTGATATCAGGAACAAATTACGATATGGCTCAGTCTACGTATCTCATATTACACGCGACAACACTAACACTAACTAGCTTTGTGATTTTTTTAAGTAAATTGAAAGCGCGAATGCAACGAAAAGCGAACGTAAACACATATTTTATTAACACGTTAGCAACTTCACAATCACGCACACTCGTTAATTATGTACACAGCTCACTCTGCACATCTATACTTATTTTTTAAACGACTTCTTTAAATTATTATAAGCCACACATATCTTCAATGTTAAACTTAAAAGCTCTTTCGTAATCGATCGATAGATAAAACGAAACTATTCTCATGACAAAGAAACTTCATTACAATAGACTTATCATCGGTGTAACTTTATCGTAAGTAGAATAAGCAAAGCACTATTTTGAAAATGCGTTTTGATGATTTATTGCTGCCTTATTCATATTTGGATGGAAATCCCTACCCAAATATTTATCTAAACTATTTTGTATCGACCAATAACTTTAGCATCACGACATTTTGAACTGTCAAACAGTAAGGTTGTACCGACCTTTGAATGATACCTATTTTTATCGAAAATTTCTACTTCAAGCAACAATTTTATAAAAGAGAATTTGTATTTTTTAAGTTTAATAAAAAGTGTTAACTTTGTACGATTTGTTTTAATTATAGTTCTAACAAACTAAATAATTATTATAATAATTGTTAACTTCTTCTCAATAGAATTGGTGATCCACATAATTATATAATCACTTATCCTGACTGATTCATCAACGCAGAGCCGAAACTACTGGGACTAGGAGCGTGAATGCACACGGATTCCTTTTATAATGTAGAGAAGCACTAACACGTTGACTGTTCGTGCATTACATGACATACATTAGTCAAAGACAACTGAACCGCGTTTCCTGGGCTGGACGTGTGAGCTAGAACTTGGATTTTCTAGGGACGTATTAAATAAAACAGTTTCTAAAAAACCCATTGGACGCACCACGAAATGACCCAAAATAGACAGGACAGTCCACGTGTTAAGAAGGGGTTTTTGGAAATTAAACCTTTAATTAAGGGTGTGAAAAGGGGAAATTTTGTTTGTATGACAAATTTTATTCCTTGAGTTAATTAAATTTAAACTTGGCACGAATACTTATCTTAGTAAATTATAAAGTTAGTCTTTTTGTTTTTCTAAACTGATTTTGTATGGAAGACTCATCGAGCGGTCCGATTATCTCGAAACTCTGTTTTTGTACATAAAACCAAAAATAAAGAATAACATATATTGTGTGTTGTATTTTTGTTTTTTTTTAAATCTACCCCTGACGGGGTACTAAAGTATAAAATCCACACGGATGAAATCACGGGGGAAGTGTTAGTCTTTAACTATACAAATAAAGTATTAGTATTGTTATCGACATTTGTTTTAATTTTATTTTTATCTAATTTGTAATGTGAACGGAAATGGTAAGCAATTATTTGTCCTCTACCCATCGTACGACAATTTCTTATTTATTGTACTTATAACAAATAACGGACATGAAAATGTTTAAATTAGAATTTTTATATTTATGTAAGCAGAGAGAGATTTGTTTTATTATTTTATTGTTGTGATTTATGATAGCGCTTTAAAATACTTATATATTGTTGTGCCCTAGCAGGGTCATGTATGATACCTAATATTTGTAACATCTTGTAAACTACATGAATGCAATAAATGATACTGATACTGATACTAAATAAAATTGAAGTGTCTGTTTGTAATGTTAAAATGACAGCATTTTACTGAATGATTAAATGACAGTATTATATGAACTATAACTAACTGTATTGTATTATAACGAAATGTGTATTATAACGAAAAAGCAATTTTTAACATTTTTGTCTGTTCTGTTTGTTATCTTCGAAACGGCTGGACTGATTTTGACGAGACTTTCACTGGCTGATGTTATAAGGAGTAACTTAGGTTACTTATATTTTAGAAAAAGAATTAGGGTTCCATACAAAACAATTAAAATCCATGAAATTGTGAACATAATCCGATTCAAATAGGGAAGTATTGACATCCACGCGGGCGAAGCCGCGGGCAACAGCTAGTTTTTAATATGAACGCAACACAGAAATGGTACAGTCAACCGTACGTCAGTAGTAACACTTGAATTAAGAAAACCACCCTTACACTTACAAGAAAAGATGCTTTCAGCGTATGTCCGCTGCATTTTAGAAGTGACGTAGTACAGTTTCGTTATCGATAATGTTGTTAAGTTTAATCGCTCAACCCTACCAAGACAGTGTTGTCGTCTCAAAACTTTTGTTGCGTTCAAAAATAATTAAAATTAAAATAAGATCTGAGACAAAAAAACAAAGCAATAACAAACACAAAAAAAAAAGTTCCTGCAGTTCTACTTTTTACCATCTCCATACTTCGCATTAATTACCAAAGCGTTTCTGTCTATTTGGTGTGTTTTTACGACTATTCAATGACGAATTTTCGATGTAATTTCGCAGAAACCTCGAGACATTTAATTTCGTAAAATAAACACTTGACACAAATTGACACTCGCACAGCAGCAGCGAAGTCGCGTCATTTTCGGTTCTGTCTACTCTGTGGTTCTGTGTCTACGACTGCGTAGATATTAATAATTTGTGTTTGAAACCTCACTATATTTGCAACTTGATAGTCCGCCAAAGTACTCTGTACTAATAATGGTATTTTTATTATGTTTAGCGCCTTGTATTCGTATTATGTTTAGGTACACATTCCATTTAGAGCCCATATTGTATTACATAAACAGTAACATATTTTTCCATCAAATTACTAGGTAAAAGAAATCACTAATCAGTATGTAGTCATGAATATCTTCTAGTTTTCTCACTCAGGGAAATCTTAATCTTATCTTTTCGGTTTCGGTCACGAATTACATTCATTTGGTCATTTACTATCCGTAATTCCGTTGGCCATTGTACAAGGCCAAACAAATCACTCAGAGGCAACCCGCGGAGGTGCTTGTCGTTTCTACATTCTATTTAAGTTTTTGGAGTTCATATTCTTTTATTCGATACCTTATAACCTACGTTATAATAATGAGAAACAAAATTTTGAGCGAGTGTTGTACGTTATTTGCGGTCCGAACACAAAACTCCGTTCAGTAAGTACAAAAATAATCATCTGTTTGTACTTTTTATATTATTTTTGTGTTTTTGTGATAACTACGCCAACCGCCGCCGCCGCCCCGTCCGAGTGTCGATTATGCTAATAGAGAAGATAAGATAGTACCTAGCTACAGTAAATTCACATTCATTCCACCAACTGCCAGGGCTTATTTTTAATCTTATATTTTGAATTGTTTTTAATTAAGTATTTATTTCTTTACATTGTTCTCACACATAGAAGCAACAAGAACAATGTACCCAGGATTTTGTAATAATTTCGATTTAAAAGAGTGTCCATGGAGTTTCTTGCCCATTCTTCTCCATAGAGATCTACGTTTTGGAATGGGCGACCAGCTTCAATTTTCTGACTTACTGACTGACTCTTTAACAATTCAATAGTGCCTGTAATTGGTTTAATTGAAATAAATGCTTTGAGTTTGAGTTTGATTCCGACCCATAGTTGTTTCAATTAAAAGCCATTAAATCGCAAGTGTTTGATTTTATAATTATGTAGGTATGGACACATACCAGGGTTTGGGTCCCGGGATGTCTCGTGTGTCGAAGAGAACCGACATCTGTTGAAAAAAGTGTTCTCCTTGTCCGGTGGCTTTAATACAAAGATCACAAAAAAATTGCCTTTTTTATTGATACATCTGGACAAAATTAACTCGATTCTAATTATATTCTGAGAAGTTTCGAAGTCCCGGGACTTTGATCGTGGGTTGCCTCGTGTCCCGAGACTTTGAGGCTGTCGAACACAGAACAGTACCTACTGTTACTCCTAGCGAGACTTCCCAAACCCCAGAACATACACTGCCGTCCAAAAGTTTGGAAGCACACCTGTCTTCAAACAAAACAAATGAATACAGACGATAGGCGGCAAAAATTAGCAATAAACTATCGTTTTACAAGCTTTTACGATTGTCTACATAAAAATAAAAGGATTGTTATTCCACATTCATGGAGTTTTAACTAACTCCTTAGTTTTGACGAAACATGTGTTTATGACTTAATCCGTCGGGTACCTACTTTATTGTTGCAATGGTGTGGTTTTAATTTTTTAAGACCCTGTTTAGTCCAACTGGAGCATTGGCATGTGAAAGTTGTGATATTAACATTGTCCGTATTCGAAAAATATCGACGACTCCTTTGACCTTATTTTTTTCTTCTGAAAATGGCAAAACGCAAACAAATCACGCTCGAACAGAGAAGCGCTATTTGTACTCTACGTGAGGAAGGATATAGTGAACGTCAAACCGCAGAAAGGCTGGAATCTCTCGTAAAGGTGTCCACTATACCCTTGTTAGAAAACGAGAAACTGGGAAAAATAAAGATAGAAAGAGATCTGGCAGGCCCAAATCCACAACAAGGCAAGAAGACAACTTCATCAGGATTCTCTCTAAACGGAATCGACGCTTAACTGCACTACAAAAACACCGCAGCTCTGATAAGAAATTACTCTGCTCTCATAAAACGCGTGAAACACCCGTTTCATAAACAACTGTTAAAAGACGTTTATTTGTCTGCGGAACTAAGAGGATGTGTTGCAGCTAAAAAACCAAAACTAACAATTCGACATAAGAAAAATAGACTAGATTGGGCAAAAGCGCACCAAAACTGGACAATAGAGCAATGGGAAAATGTCCTTTGGAGTGACGAATCAAAGTTTCAGATTTTCGGATCCAATAGACGTGTGTTTGTACGCCGGTCAAATGATAAATGATTTTATTTCTGTAAGTAGGTTTATACAAACACTTTTACACGTCAAACATTTTTTTTTTAAACTAGATGAGGCCGGCGTTTCCTATCTGACTACTCTGAGAAGAAAGGCCGAAACAAACTCAGAGGTCACAGTCTCTTTTAAAGTCCAGACATAATCTTGGTCAGATCATGTGAAGACCATATAGGTTGGTGTCAGAAATGGTCTTTTGAGGAAAGAACCACACAGATTGAGTGGACCTGTCCAGTCAGTGCAAGCATCTGTCAGTAATCGTACAGCTCAACTTAAAAGTTAAGGAGCTCAACGATTCAACGAACAATACCAAAGAAAGGGCATTTGGGTAGGCCGCATAATTTACTCAAACTGGCAGACTATGATTAAAGCTGAGAAAAAAAAGACAAGGACCCACATAGTCTTCACATTCACAGTAATTAAAATAATACAACATTTTACAAAGTAAATATTCATGTCATTGTGTATATAAAATTCATCAATGTCAATGTGTATATAAGAAGAAAAAAAAAGCTAGGAAAAAGAAAAGAACAAAATAAAATCAGTATGTGTATTAAAAAAAATATTGGAGCAGCTCAATCCCACGTCTTTTTGTCTTCAATGTAATCTTTAACGGTATAAAAGGCTTTCTGGCACAACTTACGTTTAATAAATGATTTGAATTTATTAACCTTTTAACCGCCTACGTCGGATTAATCCGACAAATATTTTCGGGCCCATTTCGCCAGAGTCGTATATGTACGACCAAAATATCACTGCTCTCTTAATCAGCTTTTTTATTTAATTACGCTGTATTCTATCAAAAATATGTTTATATTAGGTAAATAGTTAACTAAGTAATCATTTACAGTTTAATACACTTTAGTCTCTTAATTAGAAGTCCTAAAAAAAAGGTCCAAAGTTAGATGACTTACTAACATTATTTTTAGAAAATTGTATTGATGTGCAACGCCCATGACGACAAAATCCGACATGAGGGACGGGACATATGCCAAGATTTACCGATACAAAAATAAACATAAATCAAAATATTTCTCGTTATACTGACTAATTATTAACTTTAAAACAAATACAGCAATTGTTAATGAAACATTTTTTTACAAATATTTGTGAGTATTTCATTTAATTTCTTTAAAATTAAGTAAATTTACTTGTGAAATGTCAGCGACTGAATTGATGGTCATCCCATCCCTAGCCTACATGTTCCGAAACTTACTTTGTTAGTACGCCCTGCGCCACGGTCGTATAAAGACGACCGCTTCTTACGTCATAAACGAGTACCGACTTCTGGAATTTTCCATTAGTGTTGTGCTTGTGCATGTAGTTTTACGTTCATATGTCGATAAATGTACATGTCAGAAATTTATCATGACGACTACTGAAGAGTTAATTAATACGAATTCTAGAAGGCGATGAAAATGAAGAATTTTTATCAGATGAAGAGTTTGGCATTGATGTAGAGGTAATTATTTTCTTATTACACACCTAGTTATATTTTAATTTATTGTGTAGTAGGTATGGTGGTGATGTCTGAATGAAAATTTTAAACTTAATTAGAGTGAGTGAGATGGCGAGAGCGCACCGTGCGATAACTTAAATAATAATAATAATAGTTTTTCTTCTCTGGACTGATTTTATTGTGAATAGCCTAAGTACTAATTAATAAATCGTTCAAATTTTTAAACACTTTTTGATTTTACTGGATTACGAAAAATGCCGAATAATTTCGTAAGGTAAGTGGTATTCAAGTAGGTACCTATATCTCCACCAAGCTAAGTTTGCACCTCGCTGGAATGCGGCGTGTACCCGTGTACCTATGTATAATATAATGTTAAAAACAATAAATGCAAAGTAAAATCTAACAAAGATTTGTTTACTTTTTTAAAGTCATAGCGAATCCTTTTTTGCAGTCCGTACCTAAGCGTCAGTGTGACGTAATCGACGCGAGGTGCAAACTCAGCTTGGTCGAGTTGTAGTTGTTAGTTAACCACGCTTGCAAATGCAAATGTCGTTATTAAAACGAAATATCGACATCGAAAAGTTAAGTACTGCACATCCCTCTTGTAGTAGGTATATATTTTTCGATTCACTGTGCCGGGCGAAGGGGGCACGCCAACTGATATGAAGTCAGACGGTTAAAAGGTTAAGGTTCAAATCTTGAACGTGGCTTGGTCAAAAGAAGAGAGGGCTTCAGAGGCATGTACTGTGCCTACTATCAAACATGGTGGAGGTAATGTCATAGTTTGGGGGTGTTTTGGCAACAATAAACCCGGAAATCTTGTGAGGATAACCGGAAAACTAAACAAGGAAGGTTCCTTGAAAATTCTCCAAAATTCCGCCGTACCCAGTGGACTAAATCTAATTGGTCCTGGATTCATTTTCCAACAGGATAATGATCCTAAGCATTCTTCTAAACTGTGCCAGACCTTTTTGAACAAGAAAAAATATGAAAAAATCTTGAACATCATGCAATGGCAGTCTCAATCACCTGATCTTTCTCCCATTGAGCTTGTTTGGGATGAACTCGATAGAAGGGTGAAAAATCGTTCTCCTACGAGCTTCAGAATATTTATGGAAGCTAGTAGAGAGCGAATGGAACAAATTATGTAGATGATGATTATTTTAATAAATTAATTAATAGAATGTCTACAATATGCGAGAAGCTAATAAAGGAAAAAGGAGGACACTTTGATGAAGCTAAAATTTAATTTAATTTTATATTGTATGTAAAATTTTTGTTCAGCGAAAATTAGTTTTTGTTTATATTTTAATTAATTTTTTATCAATACATTGAAATTGAAATTACTTTGTTTTGTTTATTTGATTTCACCTTGCTGCTTCCAAACTTTTGGACGGTAGTGTACGTATGCGCCATCCGTGCCATTACCTTCATTAGTGCCCTTCCCTTGTCTGTGAAATTTTACTGGGTATTTTTGTATTTTTTTAAACTAAAGGTTCCCTACTCCAGTAATTTTTGAAAACATGACGAAAACAGAGCCGCCCCACCATGGTAAATGTTACCTACAATACGGCCGATGTATGTGGGCGAGTCTGAATATAGGCTCTGCGAACTTTCGCGCATGTTCTTTCACTCACACTCGCCTCATGTTACCATTTTGGTTCCTAAAAAATGGTCGGCAGTCGTAGCGTCGTCGGTGGTCGGTATGCACATCGAGTTTTAGAAAAAATCTGTCACACAGGCATGACAGTCGACTGAGGCAACTTTGCACAAACTAACTTTTTCTAAAACTCGAGTAGGTACAGTGAGCTTCAAACTTTATGGAGGTTCTGAAGTAGGCTACTCTCTGCGCAGTATCCCACCCCTCACCTCCGCGGTCGAATGAATTTGTTACTGCACAGCTACTCGCCTCGTGTTCAAAGCAGCCATAAAGTTTGCTTCGGGCTGTACCCAGGTATGTTCCCACAAGGCCGCAAGGCTAAGGTATAAAAACTTAAACGAAACAAAAATATGATACCTATAAAATTCAGCAATAAAAAAATACTTATAAATTCATGTACATAATATTTTGTTTCAGAAATGTCCGGCGAAGTTACTCTTCGCCTTCGGCATCACAAGAGCCCAAACCATTCAAGTCGATACCTGGGCTTTCGTCTTTACCATTAATCGGTCCAATACATCACTTTTTGCCCATAGTCGGTAAGTTAATTGACTGTCAAGTCCGGTAGTATTCCAGTTATCCCAAGTAATTTGGAATGAATTATTCATTCCTGTATTAGTAAAAATAAGGGTGATATTCCTATGCCCCTTCGGAAGTCCGTGCAAGACCAGCAGTGATTTTTGTGAATGCATTGGTAGGTAAGACTAGCAATGGGGTTGTGCCCAACCTGTTTATTTATAAAATCATAAAATATTTGCTAGGAAACAATCGTATTATATAATATAAATTATATAATTGCTAGGAAATTAATACGACTTATTAATCTGCTTGGTCGATAAATTATTTATCTTACAACAATCAGCTCTAATCAAGGTGTTAAATATGCAAAGGTCAATCAGTGTTAGGGCCAATTTCACCAAACTGTTCATAATCGGACATTATAAATCAGCCATTAAAATAAGCATCGATGTTAAATGGTATTTACGTTCTACCAGTGACACACTCGCTACTCTTAATGTCCCGTTAACAGTTAAACTAACTAATATGTATGGTCTAAACTAAGTCTTACAATTAGCCGGGGTTTTTTAACGCGACGATTTTTTATCGCACACGACGACGCTTGTTGCTGAGCGGAGCATTGAGAGTAACAGAGTGCATTCCAGCGCCTGAAAAAAATACACTGTTGGATTTCAACTCTCGGCGTTAGCGCCGAGAGTGGATACGAGGGCTTAGTGGATAATAAAGGCAGAAATATTTTAAGTGCTTATCCCACGATTGAGCAAGAGAACTCGAAATAGCCTCTTTCTTGTTTGAAGCTATGATCTCTTAGGTAGGTAACTTGGGCACAAAGTTACCTACCTACCGTCTGTTATATCTATAGGTATACATCATCATCTGCCCAGCCTTTTCCCAACTATATTGGGGTCGGCTTCCAGTCAAACCGGATGCAGCTGAATACCAGCATTTTACATGGAGCGACTGCCTATCTGACCTCCACAACCCAGTTACTGGGTAATACGATACCTCTTGGTAAGACTGGTTGTCAGACTTTCGGGCTTCTGACGACCCGTAACGATTGCCAAAGATTCATGAATGACAGCCGGGACCAACAGCGTAACGTGCTTTCCGAGGCACATAGGGGTCTTGATATGTAAAGATGGTCACCCATCTAGGGACCAACCGCGGCAAGCGTAGCTTAACCTGCTCGTTCGACCCGTGCGGCTGTTAATACTTAGCCACAAGCCCCTCTATACATACTATAAAATTGAAGTGTCTGTTTGTAATGTCAAAATAACAACTTTTTACTAAATGCATAAGAAAGTATGTAGGTATGTTAATTATAACAAAAAAGCAATTTTTAAATTTTTTGTCTGTCTGTTTGGTCCGGCTCCGAAACGGCTGGACCGATTTTGATGGGACTTTCACTGGCAGACAGCTGATGTTACGGGGCGTAACTTAGGCTACTTTTATTTTTATTTTAGAAAAATAATTAGGGTTCCGGGCAAACAAATTAAAACCCATGAAATTGTGAACAAAAAGTCGGATTTGAAAAATTGTTTTTGCATTTGGTAGTCCAATTCTCGAGGATAGTTGTAGGCTGTTTAACATCACGCTACGACCTTTAGGAGCCGAGAAAAAGAAAAAGTCAGAAAGAACAATTAGCGAAAACGAAGTAATAGCGCGGGCGGGCGATGCAACGCGACGGGTTGGCGGACGAGGGAGTTTTATTAAAATGTGGCTGTTATTTTAGTATATTGTGTGTCTTACGATTTTCACGCGAACGAAGTCACAGTTCGTCTAGATATAAAAGACCAGCCTTTCATTAAAAAAAAAAAAAAATTGTCCTTCGCGCCGACAAAGCGCTAAACCCTTGTAACAACTGATAAAACATTGATAGCAACTTATCAATCAAATGTATTATTTCTTTCTTCAGGGCAATTTGGACCAAAAGTAAACATTTTCGATCTGATTGGTACTTTACATGAGAAGTTTGGTCCTATAGTTAAAATGGACGGGGTCTTTGCAAGAGCTAATATGGTAATCTTGTTCGAGCCGGAACATATTGATCAGGTACGTTTGGATTGAGTTAACATATCGATACTAATTAAAATGTAAGTAAATACAATTTGTATTTGTATTTTTAAGGTTTACAGAGTGCAGGAGGCGAACCCACTGCGACCCGGCTTTCAAACACTCGAGCATTTCAGAGAAGTAACCAACAAGGGTACTCTTGACGGCTTATACGGATTAACTACAGCGTAATATTTAATGCTAAGATTATTAATTAAATTTTCAATAGCAAAAAATATCTAAATAATTAATCCTGCTTACTATATTACAGACAAGGAGACAAATGGCGTGAGTTTCGTACAAAGGTCAACCCAGCTTTGTTGAAGCTTAAATTAGTAAAAGTTTATGCGCCAGCACTTGATGAAATTGCTCAGGATGCGGTTCAGAGGTAGTATTCCTATAATTAACCTTCCGTATGGTAATTACAGAATCAATTGAAAAGCCATTGTTTCTCGCGTACATCCGCGTTTCCGGCTGCCCACTTGTTAAAGTATCTACTTCTAATTAGCTTTCTAGTCTCAATTTTTCCGGATACTTAGCCACTTTACAGGATAACCAGATGCGGTTAAATGGTTGAAGGACACCGAACGAGATACAATAGAAGTAGTCTGGGGGCGTTGAGTCCGGCAAAGTGCTAAACATTGTTGGGAGGAACTACCATCTGATCTTCAGAATCCCTACATCCAAATTAAGACTTAATTTTGATGTAGGGATTATAGCGGTATCGATGGCGACTGTATTTTGTTTAAAGCTTTTCACCTGAATCTTTCTTCTTAAACCACACTTATTCATAAAATAATCTTTTCAAGGATAAAGCGACTGAAAGATGACAAAACCTATTTGGAAAACAACTTTGCTCTAGAAATGAATAAGTGGTCCTTAGAATCGATAGCCCTAGTGGCTTTAGGATCAAGAATGGGATGCCTTGAAGACAATTTATCAGAGGACCACCCAGGACGTATACTGATGCAGTGTGCGAAAGATATGATTGAAACAGCTTTTGAACTAGAATTTATGCCCAGCGTTTGGAAATACATCGCGACACCCGCTTTTAAGAAGATTATGAAGACATACGACATACAATGGCAGTAAGTTAACACTTCAAATTGTTTGAAAATATTTCTTAAGATCTTTTAGTAAATTATATTAATGAGGATATTAATTGTACTTTAATTTTAATATTTCTACACCGGCAACGGTAGTATATTTATGTGAAGCTGTTTATCTAACGGCCGAACCCAATAACCTATTTTCAATAATATAGATCGCTATTCACAGTAGACAGTATAATTCTATGCTTTATTGGGGCGTTACAACCATAGATAGATAGGTTTTTCTATCTTCAGTATGCCAAAACTGATGATAGATAGGTTATTCGATTCGGCTGTTAACCGATTCGTTGCGGATGGCACGTTTCAGTGCCATCACTTTCTTTTGCGTGAGGCGTTAGGCACGGATGTGTGTCATTTTAAAATCGATGGTAACTCCTTCAATTAAGTTAAGGAAGTTTTTACTCAGAACCAAACTATCTTCATTTTTCACGTATATTAAGCTCGTAGCCTTCGTTCTTTTCCGCATGGCTGAAGACACAGATGAGTGTCATTTAATCGTATGGCGTTGGGCACTGATCAGTGTCACGTTATTTTTGTTCGACGCCACGGCTAGAAGTTAGTGAAATTAGGCATCGCAACGAATCGGTTAATGTACTATGTATATACTCAGAAATAAAATAATAATCTAAAGTGACATAACTATCTACTTATTATCTACAGGATTAGTACAATGTTCATTGAAAACGCAAGAAAAAAGATAAGCGAAAGAGGATATGATATTCCTGAAGAAGAGAAAAGTATAGTCGAAAGACTGTTGGCTATTGACGAGAGAGTAGCTGTCTTGATGGCTAACGAAATGTTGTTCGCCGGTATTGACACGGTAAGACTGCGACGTGTAGGTGCCATCGCAAACACTGGCGGTTTTCAGCTTTATTACTAGGCCACGAAAGGCCTTATTATAAGGGTATCATTCTTAATTCGTTGGCTGTACCTATGCAGCTTGTCACTTCTTTTATAACCAGAGATTAATTCTAAAAGCGTGGAGCGCTTAGTTTAAGGTGGAACAAACGGGCTGTTCATGGACATTTTCCCGCTAGATGGCGCTGTAGGCAACATTTTAGTTTATTTTGTTTTATGTGTAATTGGAACATTAGTAAGTCGTAGGCGTAGTTTACGCTGTAATTAAAAGTACACACAACTATATGATAAAAGTGTGTTTTTTAGTTTTTTTTAAACTACTTACATATTTTTCTTTTTTTTTTAGTCTAGTATATTCTTCATTTAGTTAATAAGTCTAAAGTCAACGAAGTTATGACTTGACCGGTTTAGCCTCTAAAGAGTTCCACTATCGACCTCCTGGCTCCATCATCAGACCCTCAACACCAAATGCAATCTATTGGACACATCAAAACGAATTATATGACGCAAACTCGAAGGGTTTACTAATAGCCACTGAAGAGTTCCACTATCCACCTCCTGACTCCATCATCAGATTAGCTCCAAGATACCAATTATAGTATTGTCATCGGAACTTCATATACATACAGTTTCATTTCGATACGACAATTATAAGTAGGTTAAAATTGACTCACATGATTTTTTTACATTGTTAGTTACAAGTGGAGCTAATAATAAAAGCGTGTTAAAAAGTTATCATTTGAATTTTTTTTACAGGTTTCTTTTACAGCTATAAGTGTAATTTATCATTTAGCGACACACCCAGATAAGCAAGAGCGACTTCGCGAAGAAATACGTTCCGATGATCCGCACAAACGTTATCTCAGGGCTTGTTTGAAAGAAGCGCTTAGACTTTGGCACGTGGTTCCGGCCAATTTGAGGAGGACCGATAGAGACCACATTGTTGGTGGTTATCATATTCCTAAAGGGGTAAGATTGATTTAATTCAATTATAGTATAATGCTTTCGGTAACTAATACTGTATGTAAACTGCGTTCACAATTTAGTTTCCAATTTATCTGGTTTTGAACATAAAGTTTAGCTTCCACTGTAACTAAATACTTTTGCTCTTCAATAGTACTACAATAGTCATTCTAAAAGTAACTTAATTTCCACACCAGTAAAGTTGATACTTGTATATAATCCTTTCATGTTTTCTTGTATTTTAGGTCGACGTGATAGCCCCAAACGAATTTTTATCCAGAATGGAAAAATATTACCCTCAGGCCAACGAATTCGTTCCCGAACGGTGGCTAGCTGATAAATCTGATCCTCTGTACTACGGAAATGCACCCCAAATGATCACTTTACCGTTTGGTTTCGGTATCAGAAGTTGTATCGGAAGAAGAATTGCTGAACTCGAGATAGAAACGTTTATGAAGAGATTTTTCGACGAGTTGAAAGTTACGTGGGAGGGACCTCCGATCAAAGTTACTACTAAAGTTACGAACACTTTTGTTGCGCCTTATAACTTTAGATTTGAAAATGCTAAATAATCTACCTCAGTTTACATTATTATTGTTATTACCTACTGATGTTTCTTATTTTAAAAGTATATAAGCGACGTATTTTTTTTTACAAAGTAGATATATTTGAAGATCATTTTAAGCATTGTATAGATAAGAGTTTTTTTTATGAAGATATTACATATTTACAAAATATATGCTGGAACTACGGCGAAAAGTTAACTTTAGAGTACACACGTAACATATTCAGCTACTATAGTTTGACCGACACCGCTGGACCGCGCCTTAGGTATGTGTGCGGCGAGACGGGGGGGCAATGCAGGCCGCTCATTCGTCAACACAGCCTCCCCGCCTCGCCGCGCATTCCTAAGGCGCTGTACAGCGGTCTCGGTCAAACTTTATAAGATCTATTAATATTTAGTTGTATACTGCTGCCCTTTTTTCAGTATGCCGATTTTAAATAATAAATATTATTCCTGTTATAAAGGTTTTCTATATTTTCCTTGTATCCACACTCTGTACATTTTCAACATTTTCCCTCTATTCACTTGAAGTCTTCTGTCAATCAGATTCTGATCTTCTGTAAACCCAGCTTCTTTAAATAAGTTGGTAATTTCTTCTTGTGTAAAGAAGTAGACTCTAGTGTTGTCACCTCGGGCATAGAAGTTGTCAGATATGCATCTTCCCTTTTTGAATCTCAGCTGTGCCAAGTCATATCGGCCATAGTCACGGAATACTACTAGTCCTCCTGGCTTTAGGTATTTGTAAATATTGTTGATTACAGTTGCCATTCTGAAAATATATTGAAGATATCTTATCAAAAGATATAAGGCAAGGAATGAATGATAAAAGAAAATCATTGTAATAATAATAATTCTACTTTAGTGTGGATAGGCCAAAACCAAGGGAATGTTATTGATGTTTTTTTTGAGCTTTAGTATTACAATGATATATTGTTAGTTCTGCATGATAATATTTGTCATCAGCCACATCCTATTTGGCATATCATTTATGCTACATGCAGAAAACCAAACTCAGAAAGAAATACTTGGAACCTGAACTGGTCATAGAACATTTTTGTTCCTTGTTGGAATGTAACCCACACTTGTGGATATGGGCTCGTGGCTAAATAATATCAGCCGCACGTGTCGAACGAAGGTTAAGCTACGCTTGCCGCAGTCGGTTCATGGACGGGGGAACATCCATTACATATAGAGCCCCTCTGTGCCTCAGAAAGCATGTTATGCCATTGGTCCTGGCTGTCATTCATAGATCTTTGACAGTCTTTACGGGTAGTCAGAAGCCCAAAAGTCTAACCAAGGGGTATTGTGTAGGTACCCAGCAACTCCTCAAGGCCTCCACAACAACCCTGCTGTTGTGGAGGTCAGATAGGCAGTCACTCCATGTAAAATACTGGTATTTAGCTGCATCCGGTTAGACTAGAAGCCGACGCCAACATAATTAGGAAAAGGCTAGGCAGATTGATTGTTGGAATGTAACCCACAACTAGCAGTGCACAAGTCACCATGCTAATGAAGTTATCAAGTTGAAACAAAATTAAAATATACTCACTTTGCAGGATCAATAGCAGACAAAACAAATATCATTACAATGATGTCAATAGAATTTTCTTCAAATGGCACATCCCATTTGTCAAGTGTGGCATCCAGTACAAACACATTACACCTATTTGTTTCATACAACTCACTTTGTTGCATAATATCTATTGCTTTTGAGGAGAAATCACAACCGTATATAAAGAGGTTTGGATCTCGACTATACTGCAGTATTGGGAATATAGTGTTACCCACTCCACAACCAATTTCAAATATGAAGCGTTTAGTGTCACTCTTATGCTGTTCCGTAGTTTGGGTGGAATTATTCTCTCCTTCAGGATATACTCTCACTGGGGCTGAAGTGTTGTCTGGAGCCAGTTCTGGGAACTCAGTGAAGAGCCAGTGACGGTCTTTGAAGAATCTGAAATTTTATATAGGAGCCTTTAGTAAAAATTTACAATAATTAAAAAAAAAACTATCATTTAAGGCCCAGAATTTGTTAGTTAGAGGCGCAAAATAAACTTAAGTGATCTGTAATGACCTGTTTTGATGTATATCATAAAAGGCATCCCAATGTTTGTCTGCATCATCTTCCAATGACTTCAAACGGTCCTCAGAAAATATTACTTGGGAATTCTGTTCAACTTTTTCCTTTGCCACTGTTTCTTGTTCTTCATCCCAGTCAACATTGTCCCTGCAACCAAAAAGATTTTAAACAACTTCTCATTATTTTACTAGGCAGACTGAAACAAAATTTGTGTCGAAAAGTACCAGGCATTAAAAAGATAAATATGCTTCGTATCATTCAAATATCGACCGCCACCAGCTGGCTTCTTTCTGTACCTAGTTTTTTCCAGTTCTAATAGGTTCTTATCACATCGAGAGTTCTTACAAAATCTAACCAAAGCAGTAAATACGGTACCACGCGTTATGTTTGAAAACTTCGTCAGCATTTTCCAGATATCTGTTGCCGAATTGTGGTCTTTTATCAATTGGAGAATCTTCCATTTGTGGGTTTTCTTCTTACGAGCTAATTATTCTTATTTATTAGCAATTTTAATTAGTTTTTCTGGATTATTATAAACAGAAACATAACCTAAAAGCTATTCGAGTGACAGACAATGACAAACGATGACAGTCAAGAGTGCCATTTTAATGTCATGATGACACTGACGGTCACATTCAAATGACAGTGACGGAAGACGTTACGTGACAAAATAATTTTCATAATAAATATTCGTTTGAATATTTCATAATTTGTTGAACATTGTTTTTAGAAAAGTTAGTGGATGGCAAAAATACAAATAAATTATTTTCTAGATTTACTTTGAAGGGCTCAATCATTATGAACAACTTTTACTATGGGACCAAACCTGAAATCGCGAAAAAAATATCAGCTTTTCCCTACATATGTTCGCATAACTCGTCAAAATGTAGGGAACACCTGATTTTTTTTTCGCGATTCCGGGTTTGGTCCCATAGTAAAAGTTGTTCATAATGATGAGCACAATGACACCTTATGAGGTTAACACTGGTTAAAATTACACCTTGTATAAGTCAGCTAAGTCAGCTTTTCCAAACGCTAAACCCTCGCACGTAGCACACAGCAGTAGGTACTTTGGCTACCAGCAGATGGCGGGACTATCACATAATATCCCACGGTGGCAAAGTTAACATCGTTGATTCAGAACAGCTGACCTTATAGTCGTAACTTCCTCATGACAAACTTGATGACTCAGCTAATGAAATACATACCTGTTTAGAAAAGTTCACGACTCTCTATATTATAACGTCCGTCACGCCTGTATTCTTCGAAGGGGTCGGTGTAGGGTAGATCAAACTTTATAAATTATAGGTACCTATCCACATTCAACTTCTTATGTTAGTCCGTTGTATGTGATATGGACGAGCTCATTGCTAATTAAACAGGCACAAATCTGGATTCTTGGCCGCTACCTACTGAGAATTTACTAATGGAAAACTAAACAATACTACCCGACCCGCATATCGAAGCGAGTCCATGGTACGCTTAGCATCATATAGTATCATCATGACCATAATTGAATCGCTTGTTTTCAAAACAGCACTTGTCCAAAACTGTGTTTTTACAGGAGGAACAAAAAACAAGATAGCAAAATATTTTTTAGGATGACCCATGATTATTGTCAATTGAGAACAAATAAAATATATATTTTTAATGATTAAGCAAATAAAATAATAAAAAAAATGATATTTTTACCCTTTTTTATATTAAAAATTTTGGACATGTGCTGTTTTGAAAACAAGCGATTCAATTGTAAATTAAGACCTTCTAGTGCTAGGAGCAGAATAGTAGAAGTTAGGTGTGGATAAGGTAATAAACGCATCCACTGAGCTTTAGGCCCTGGGTATTGTATTTAATTTTATTAGTTTCATTGTTCCGTGATAAGTCCCGTATGTTGCATAGACAGGGGTACATATATATATGTAGGTACTTACTTCTACAAGTCCTTATCAGGAAATAAAAGGATGATGGTGAAAAAAAAATGGGGCGCATGAGATATCGTGTTCTCTAATTAACCCTATGTAGATTACGTCTCCCTATAAAGTAAAAGAGGATTACATCTCTAATGAAATTCTTTAAAGAAGTCCATAGAGCTGGTCGGGAAACTCATGTAGGTATAAGTCAGGTTTATACCGGAATATATAATATATTTTAGTACTTACACTGAAGTATTAAAAAAGAGTATAATATTGAGTATAGTATATCATAAGAGTATAGTATTCTATATATCTAATAAACTTTATATATCGCTACCAGCCAAATCTATTAGTTTTAGAATATCGTAAGTCAGTTATTTTTTCGACTTGCGAATTTATTATAATTATAATGCTATGTATTATCTACCTAGGGTATATCATTTATTTATTTTTTCAATACATTAATATTTTAGATAACAACTTATACCTAATTAATTAATAAAATAACAAAATTATATCCTAACTTAACTAAAACTATTCACAAACTAAAATATGGCGTCGAAAAATTCCTCCGCATCGCTGTCGACTGGTAATGTACCCAAGAGACTGGCGGCATTGCCACGTTGTATGGCAATGCTTAGCCTCTGGCCAAGGTAAAAGCCGGCCCTTGGGTCACGGGAAGTGTCAACTAGCTGTTTGGAGATTTCGTTAAACAAACCATGAGCGCTCGGACCCCACGGCCCGAGGGTTTCAACCCCAAACGGCTCGAAAATATAATTACCGATAAGGTTATTATACTTTCGCCGCTTGAGGTTTTCCGCAGCCGCAGCAGCAGCGCCAGCACAGCACGCCGAGCTGGGAAGATGGGATGGCGCAAGAGTGTCGACACAAGTTGCGTCCCACACTAAAGGCCTACCCACCTTCCATGGAAATAAAGACATGCCGTCCGGTCTCTTGCCATCGTCGCGTGCCAAGCCATTGGGTTCTAATACAGCTGGGACGCCGACGGTGACAAGAGCCCGTCGGATGATGTCATTAATGTTCGCGTGCCGCGCTATGCGACCCGCACTTCGGCTGCAAGACAGGCCGTGGTGTCCGAGGCTGTTGACAACTTCGCCACAGTGACAGCGATGAGGAGAGCAACAAGGGGCTCCTAGTCGCAGGGAAGCAGCGAGGCGGAAAGTAGTGTCGTCAAACAAAGTGCCTATGCTCGACGACGGTAGTGCATGAAGCCACAGACCCGACTCCCACTTACTCACAGCCAGCAGGCGCGCACGCTCCGCAGTAGTAGCAGACGTGTCAAGTAAATTTTTCTGTACTACTCTACAAAGCGGCTCATCCCACCGTCTCTGGGAAGATGGATTGTCGGGTGGATCTGAATTCGGGCAAGCGAGTCTCCAGGCATCCATAGCCTCGGTGAAGCACGGCACATCAAAATTAATCAGTGTCGAGGCTAGGATTTTCCTGATTAAATTCTCAGTGCCTTGGATCGAGGATATAAAAGCCGGAAAACTAATACTAGAAATTTTGCGGACGCCGAGGCCTCCCATACGTATGGGAAGAGTAGCTTGTGCCCAGGCTCGGTCATCCATGGCCACATTTAAGATCGAAGTTAATGTATGATTTAGTCCATTTTGTCTAAAAGATGAGTGTGCTTCCATAAATGGGAAGCGCGAAGGAAATATGTTAATTTAGGGCCGAAACAGCAGTAACGAATTAAGGTTATGGCCGAATGCATGTTAATTTGGAACAATCTTTCCGAAACGTCATTAAAATTTTGTATTTTTTCCTCAATAAAAACGGGAAAGGAATTTTCAAAGATTGGGGAACCAAGGAGGCGGAGAGAGCTTTTATCAATAATTTTGATATCTGGGGCTATTGCGTTAAATTTGGGAAGTGTCAAATGTCTGTCAGTACAGTCTGCTAAGAATAGTTCACATTTCGAAAGGTTGAGATCAAGGCCAATGGAATGAAATTCATTTTTTAAGAATTGAAGGTCATTTAAAACAGTTTCTACATCGCCTCCCAAGGTTCTATCATCAAGATACCAAACGTTAAATTTGGAATTTAGCTGTCGAATAATTGGGTGAATGGCTAAACTAAAAATCACTGGCCCGAGGGGATCACCTTGTTGACAGCCAACAGCAGATTTCAGAAGGTTGTCCCGATATATTAATTTTGAAGGGTGCCTGTAACATTGCCAAAGGAAACTATAAATTTGGGGTATTTCTTTTTTAGTTTCTGCCAGCAAGGTGTCCCTATTAACAGAATTGAAGGCATTCCGTATTTCAACCTTCAAGATGACCTCTCCTTTGCCAGAATTTAGGTAGGTCGACAGGGCGTGCACGGCAGCCTCACAGCCCCCTTTGGAGCCGTAACCTAGCTGCAGGGGCTGAAATTTTTCCGAAACCACCTCACCATAAAATTTACAACAAATCTTGGCTGCCATACGTCGGTAAGTAGTTCCCACGACAATGGGACGAATGCCGCCATCCTTCTTACACAGGGCGCATAGGTTCGCCCCGTACAGAACGTCGATGACGGCCTCGTTCACCTTGCCGGAGAGCATAAGGTTGATCAGAGCCGTAAGCTCCTTCAAGAGTAACTCACCAGCTGCCCCGGCGCCTGGACTGATAAGGTCCTTAAGGTGTTGAGGACTCAGGCCGTCGAGGCCGCCAGCAGAGCCGCTCCGGAAGGAGCAAACAGCTGTGACCAACTCTCGACCTGTAACGGTGAGGGAGTGATTATCCGGATTAGGGGGGTCGGGAAAAGAAAGGCCATCCGCTAGGGCAGGGTGTTTGCTCTCCAGAGCTGCGAGCGTTTCTGGAGAACATGGTGCCACCACATCACTACTGAAAAGAATCCTGGCTGCTCCGCTAATGTCACCTTCCCCTAACTTAGATTCTACCAGATGGGATATTTATTTATTTATTTATTTAAACTTTTCACACTTAAAAAAGTACAAAGGCGGACTTAATGCCTTAGGCATTCTCTACCAGTCAACCAAGGGTGGTGAAGAGATTAGATGGCAGGTGCTCTGTTAGAAATGGAACAATTTGTACATAAATAAGTCATAAACTTATAATACACATACATACATATTTACTATAATATATACCTATATTATATACATATATTATATACAAATTCAAGAGAGAGAGGTTTTGAGATGACTCTACGCTATTTATTTTGAAAATAACTCCGCAATCTCCGCTTAAATGCATACCGACTGGTGGCCATCCTGATGTCAAGAGGTAGCGCATTCCAAAGAAGAATGGACTGAAAATGAAAGGAAGAATGAACAAAGTCAGAAGTATGAGAAGGACAGAGTAGGAGAAGATTGTTAGAAGAACGAACCTCTTGAAGAGGTATATCTCTGTGTTTGTAATTTGGAATCTAAAGTATGAGCCGAAATATTACAGTTTTCTTTAATTTGTGCAGTTAATGTTTTTTTGGTTGCCAAATTCTTTTGTACATGTAGAATTCTGTAAGGGAAGGTGAGCAGCTGTTCCCAAGCACTTTGCGAGTTCTCCCGGGCAGCAAGACGAACGCAATCTGCTAAGTGTTGTGCCACTAGGGGTCTAGCACCGCGAGGAACTCGCTTTAAAACAGGAACAGAGTTTTTGAATTTTGAAAGAGTTTTCCAAAACGGGTCAAAAGTGGATGTAGCTGGTGTTGTAGGTAGAGATGTTGAGACAGGGTCTGAGGTGAGTGCATTTTGTGGTCTGTGTACCTTTCCAATGTGCACATTCAGTCCCCTCTTACCTTTAAAAAACCGTGCTTGGGTACACAGCGGACATCTCTCCAGGATGCTCAGCGATGTTGAAGGTTGACAATAAGCACTACCATTAACATCCACCACATCGCTGCTGCCACTGAGCATTTACTTAAATAAACTTATATGTAATAAAAATACAGTAACAAACTAAATGCTTAAAAATCACTGAAAGTCTATTTGACTTTGTTTGTCACTGTTGACAACGGTGACCGGATCGGCGCAGTCGCGCTGGCGGCCTAGGGCGCTGCGCCGACGATGCATTTCGGCGCAGCCCTGGCCAAATAGTTAACTGCTGGGCTCAGGATTGCCCATCTCCTTTTCGTTATTTTCGGTGATTTTAATATTTTAAATCAAGTACATTACATGGAAAGTGTTAGAATTTAAAACCATAAATCTTTCCTCATAGTCACTTTCTTTGAAATGTTTCTAATCTGTTTAATTATATCTACCTAGATATAATCTTCCAAGAACATCCAATTTTGTGTCGAATTCTAAGTTATTGCGTCATAAAAGACGTTCTGATGCTGTTCTCTGATCAAAGTAAACACCATAAAAACGATTCCACGGGTCATTAAAGACTTTCCACAAACGAAATAGACGCACGTTCGAAATTTATATCGTCGGTATAAAGCAACTTAGGACACATTTACGTAGTTAGGTTATACAGGAGTAGGTTTAGGTAGTAGGTAAGGTACCTACTAAGCAACTATCAGTGCCTTGAAGAAAGGGCACTTTTCCGGGCGGAAATTGCCCTTTCTTCAAGACACAGATAGTTCTCTCTTTACTTATATAAGGGCAGAGTTATTTACAAAGATATCAATCCGTCGTTCGAACCAGATCAGGGGCCCTGCCTACTCCGAAGCGTTACCGAACTTCATTATGACGTGTGGTCGGATCCGAACCGACCGACCGAACGAAATAGAAAAAAGTGTAGTAGAAAACGTCCGAACATTCGGCCGATACTTCGGATATACGCATCGGAGTAGACCCCCTGTACCGAAATAAGCCCTGTTTTTATGAAAACATTACTCGACTTTCAGACTTCGAGTACCAACGTTCGATGTTCAGTTGTAAAGAGTCCTTTTGTTAGGATATAAATAAAACGTAGGGAGGCATCGAAGGCAGGTACAGTAACTACATTCGTAAGAACATTGAAGCAGAGCAGACTAACAAATCAAACAGTTGAAATTCGCAAAAATCAATTTTGCAAAATGATTGGAAAGCCTGCAGTAAAAAATGGCAATACGGTACGAATGATGTGATAACCCTACTCCTTTGAGAACTTTATGGAATCGTTTCGCTCAGCTGATTTTTCCGACCTGTTGATGAAAATTTTACTTCGACTTTTTTCCCGAAACCAGCATGACCATATAGGAAAAAGCTCATGGAGTAGTTAGTCAGTACCTACATATATAAGCTTAATAACTAATGTGTAGGTATTGTAACAACCCTTTCAGTTCCCTACTCTTTCAAAACAGAATTTAATCTTTCAGTGAACATCGAAAACGTTTCAGAATCCACCACTCCGAACGAGAACCTTTGGTAATAATGTATGTAGGCGTAGTTCAACATAACTGCCGTACTTAGCGAGTGCCATGTAGATATGTCGAGTAATGTCGACGCGAGACAGTTCCCAAATCGACTGCATAACTTGCATGAAGTTACCAGCGTTTGCGATGGAGACATGCGACATATGTAGATACAGTTCACAGACTTGCAGCTAGAATTTGTGTTACGACTTGGATACTTCATACTTCCAAAGGTATATGTGTTATTTACCTAGAAACTAGTTATTTTCATAGTTTGCTGTAGACACACGTTCCGTTTATTGAAGCTGACAGCGAAGCTATAGCGTAATTAAGTATTATTAATTGTGGAGCCATTGGAGGTAACCTTTGATCGTAGTTTCAAAAGCTTGGGTTTAATATTGAGATGAAAATATGTTTTAAGCTGCGGAAATGTTAGGATGACGCTAGCATTTTCCGCTTTACTTACTTTTAATAGACTAATATTATGATGGTTAGTTTTAGTTTTATGCGAAGTAGGTACTTCGCTCCTTTTTTAATTAAGTAGGTAAGTATCTCCAAAAACCCGTGAAGCTTTCTAAAAGCTTTCTTTAGTGTGATGTTATTAAATTTATTAGTGCTGTATCTTATGGATGCTCCTATATCCAGCCACATGAAACAAGCTCATGGTCGTGTTTAAAGTAATAGGAATTTAATTAGTAGGTAGGTAGGTCCTACTTACATCAAAATGCAATGAGCTTTTTAGAAAAAAACTCTCAACTAATAAGACTTTGCAAAGTAATCTCACTTTATTTATCTATCTAATTACATTATGTAGGCTAGGTCTGTGTTTTCTGCAAACTCATGACGAATTTTCCTTTAACCCTTGTGGTCACCAAGGCTTGAATTTCCACATTTGACCGTATTGCTCGTATTATAGAGCTTAAAACTTTTCCTCCACTATTTCTGTTACTTACTCAGACGTGGGTGGCATATTATTGTGAAGAGTTATAAGCTTTGTGGGCGTGGAAGCATAGCCCATCAAGTACCTACATTACGTTAATCCGGCTCCAAGGACCAAAATCCTGAATAGTTCCGATACTCCAGTTCCCGGTTTAAGTGCCTATTGTTCCTTGCTTTACATGTCTGTATTCGATTTACTTTTTGCACACATCGGCGTAATTAAGTTTGTGCGATCTACCTCACAGACTGAAGGACCAATTTTAATTAGCTCTATTTTTTGTACTTCTGTCTTGAGTTAGACTAATACGATGTACCTTTTCCTTGAGGAATTTGTTTCTATGCTTTGTTATATTGTAGTTATTCTTTTCAAAAGGTCACATAAACACATTGAAGACGCAAGACTTTTATTTAAAAGTAACTAATAGGTCGTAAAAGTTGGAGTCCATCATTTTTATGCCAAACGCAGCGTGTGTTTCTGCCAAAAGAAAAATGTTGCCACTTAATTGCAACTCCACCTAACCTTCTATTCAATAAATATCATGGTAGGGGTTTTGTATACATGCGGTTATTTTAGTGGTCCTTCAGCACTTGCTGAAAGACCACCACTGATGGTTCACTGATTTTGTAATTTTGTGTGTGTTACAGAATAACTGTTACTTTGTTCATAAAATAGACATTGCATATCGGTAACTCTTCTTGTATTGTAGAAACCATTTCTGGACTCTGCACAAAAGCTATCTACGTCATTTATTTGAATCAAGCGACCCGCCCCGGCTTCGCACGGGTAGCACTATTTATCTATAGCCAGATGACATGTGGTGGATGATTGAAATACTATCTTGAATTTATGCAAGCCTAGTACTTTTTGTTAGGTTAGTGTGCCATTATCACGTTCATCCAAATTCTATTCGTGGGATAATACTAGTGATTGAAATACTATCTTGAATTCATGCAAGCCTTTTTGTTAGGTACCTACTGTTCAGAAAAAAATAAGACACAAAATTACCAAAAAGCCAAAAAAAAAATTATCCTGTTGATCCGATCGCTACCAAACTCCACAGGATCACTCGCCGGGCTAATATAAAGATTACCTGAAAATTTCATCAAAATCGCTCCAGTCGTTTTGGAGTCCTGGAACATACATACATACACGTATCGATTTTTATATAATATATAGAAGGTAGATAGATAAAATTAGTGTATGATATAAAACATTTCAGTAGTTAGAGCACAATAATAATTGTAAGTTCTTTATATAATCTCTATTTTCAATCGCATCTGCCTTGGGGGCGCATTCGCGTAGCCTTCGGGACTGTGCAGAAGTATTTATTGCCGTATCCTTTAGATATAGAGAGTCAACTGATATAGGTACATTATACACATGCCTGATTCCAAGTTATGTACGTCACTGCTTCGATAAGTATTCAAACGTTTGGTTGAATAGTTTGCTTTGTAGCTGCTTTATATTAGAAGAAAACATTTGAGCAAGAAAGCGTACTTAGTATAGTTTTAAAGATCACGTCATTAATTATCATTTTAATCCAACAACTTAATTAATGTACTTATACCGGTGTAAACGTTCATTAGTTTTTCACTTTTCTGGGATGATAAGAAAGTGCTTGTTTATTGTATTGTGGAAGCTTCTGCCCGCAACTTCGTCTGCGTGGAAGTCAATTATACTATAACTAAAACATATTGGCAATAGTGTAACGTTCTGTCAGTGAAAGAATTTTCGAAATCAGATCAGTGGTGCTATTCTGTAAAGATCCTACCGTGAAAATTAAGGTGAAGTGAGCGTGATGTGAACTCTCATCCCACCTTACTCTAATATGGATTGACAGCTCACTTCAAACTCACTTCACCTAAGTGTTCACGGTATGATGTTTACAGAATAGATCGGCTGTACTTCCAGAGATTACATCCAAAACTAACATTACCTCTTTATGATATACATGTACAAGTTGGTAGCCGACTGCACTGCAGACAGCAGCAGGCGACGTGTCGCCGCGACACTACTGGTTTCTATGTATTTCTATGAAATACCTTCTGCAGCTAGAGACACGTCGTTTTCATAGAAATACATAGAAACCAGTAGTGTCGTGGCGACACGTCGCCTGCTGCTGCTGTCTGTAGTCGACTATCAGCTTTAGTGTAGATTTATTTCAGGTCAGATTATTAGTCTAATTTTAAACATTTTACCTTGCAAAAGGTCGGGTATCCGCCATTTTTGGTTAAGTATACAAGTAAAGGAATTTGTTTAAAATGCAAGTTCTCGACCTTGCGGGGCTGCCGCGGGCTCTGCCATGTCCATAAAACAATAGAAATTTCGAAGTTTTTTCAGTTTTCATTTAATAAATCCGAAACTTTTAGGTTTATACCAAAGTTGTTTACTAAAGTTATTAACTAGACTAAATGCGCTACAGTTTGGTATTTAAATCATCTTTATATACTTACAAGTTACCAAGATACGATTCTTCAAAATATAAGCAGTTAGGACTAATTCCACAAAATTTCGATTTCTTTACATTTTATAAATAAATCCTGAACTGTAGGTTTTAATAAAAAAAGATTTTATCAGAAGTATAAACTAGATTAACTGCGCTACATTTTGTTTTTTGAATTATCTTTTTATAATTAAAAGTCCCAAGATATGAAACTTGCAGTCTCAGCTAATGTGGAGAAAAGGAGAAATTGATTTACAAATATTTAGATTTCGAACTGAAAACTTATTTATCAGAAATAATTATATCACCAAGGTACTCAAGGACAGAGTAGCTTTCTACCAGTGAAATAATTTTTAGAATCAGTTCAGTAGTTTCAGAGATTACCCTCTAAATACAAAAAAAAATACGAATTTTACCTCCTTTAAATATCAAATTATTATCTACTAGCTTCCACCCGCGACTTCGTCCGCGTGAAATTTCTTGTCTCCCGACCCACCCCGTCGCATCGCATCGCCTGCCCGCGCTAATACTTCGTTTTCGCTTAGCGCTCGTTCTTACTTTTTTTTTCTTTTTGGTCGGTTTCTAAGGGTCCTAGCGTAATGTTACATAACTTATAGCCTTCCTCAAGAATTGGGCTTTATAATGCAAAAAGAATTTTTCAAATCCGACTGGTTGTGACAGAGATGACCGCGTTTAAATAGTCAATAAAAAATAAAATGTGTAGCTAATAGACTAAGCGCATTTTTCTTACTAAAGGGTTTTCCAATAGGGACGGGTCGATGTTGACAGTCTGTGGCAGCCATACTATTTTGGTGGGATCTGTAAAATCTGTTGTATATTATGCAGTCAGTGATGCCAAATCACCATGGCTAGTTACACGGTTGAGCAGCATGTGCAAATGATAAAACTTTATTATCAAAATGAGTGTTCGTTAGTGCGAACGTTGCGCGCATTGCGCCCATTTTACGGCAGACGCGGTGGCCCTTCAAAGTCCATTCTCCAACGATTGGTGACTAAATTTGAGACGACCGGTTCGGTAAACAACCAATGAACACCTTTACGTCAAAGGAACGCCAGATCGGCCGAGAACATCGCCGCTGTACGTGAGAGTGTTCAGGAGACTCCGAGGCAGTCGATTTCACGCCGTGCTCAAGAACTCGGCCTTTCGCAGACCTCAACTTGGAGAATTTTGCGTCGGGACTTGGGTCTGCATCCGTACAAGATCCAACTGACCCAAGAGCTCAAAGTTAATGACCATAGACAACGCCGTGTGTTCGCTGAATGGGCATCGGAACGCTTGGAAGAGGACCCCGATTTTGGCCGAAAAATAATCTTTAGCGACGAGGCACATTTTTGGATGAATGGTTTTGTTAATAAGCAAAATTGCCGTATATGGGATGACCACATCCCACATGAGGTTCACCAGGTGGCAATGCATCCACAAAAAGTTACTGTTTGGCAGATTTTGGTGTGGCGGCGTCATTGGTCCGTACTTCTTCGAAAACGACGTTGGCGAGGCCATCACCGTCAACGGCGAGCGCTACAGATCAATGATAAACAATTTCTTTTGGCTTGAATTGAACAATATGGACGTGAACGACATGTGGTTCCAGCAAGATGGCGCTACTTGCCACACAGCGAACGACACAATCGACATTCTGCATGAACGGTTTGAGGGTAGAGTTATCTCTCGCAGAGGTGACGGGAATTGGCCACCAAGATCGTGTGATTTGACTCCGCTAGACTTTTTCTTGTGGGGTTTTCTGAAGTCGCAGGTCTATGCCAATAAACCACATTCGACCGTTGCCCTAAAAGCCAACATAACGCAGGCCATCGCTCGGATTCAGCCGGATCTATGCAGCAGAGTCATTAAAAATTGGACCTCTCGGATTCGTGCCACCATACGAAGCAGCGGCGGACATTTGAACGATGTCATATTCCATCCATAATGGCATAAATGGGCCTTTTAAATAAAAAATAAATTTCGTTAATATCTCACACATCTTGTTTTATTCAATTTTAAAATCGACCCGTCCTTGTTGAAAGACCCTTTATAAGCATTTTTATATCCGTAGTAATTTCTAACGGAAGGTCTGATTCGAATAATTTAAAAAGGAATTGACATGTACTTAATCAACCTTGATTATGAAACTATTTATTGATAAGGATTAATACCATGTTTATGAAACACCTTCGCTAATAATGCATTATTTTATAACAAATTTGATTACCATTGTAAAAGTTATAGTGAGTCACTATAATTTTTTTAATGGTTGCGAAGTGGTTGCGAAGGTGTTTTCATAAACATGGTATTAATCCTTATCCATATAAATAGTTTCATAATCAAGGATGTACCTTTTTAGGGTTCCGTAGTCAACAAGGAACCATTATATCGGGTGTAAAAAGACACTTATCGAAGCCGAAAGTTACATGTTCTTTCTATCATTGCGATTTTTTTTTGTTCTGGACCATACCTGGAAACCTTCTGGTTACGGAAATATTGGAGGTCAAAGTTCCAACTTTATTACTTACGTTTTTTTTTATGAAAGGCGTTTTAAATATTATAATTGTACTATAAATACGACCTCTATACTGTTGTATGCAAGTTAAGTTGTAAGCACTACGTTTTGCGCGTGTTACCATAAAAAGTGGTTTTTCACACCAAAAAGGAAAGTCGTTTCCCAGCAATAATTTTTGCCCTATGTTACTTAGTTCGGTGGGCAGTATGCGTAGTTAACGGGTATGTGATGTGTCTTTTTACACCCTGTAGTTTCGCCACGTCCGTCCGTCCGTCCGTCCGTCCGCAGCTTAGCTCAGAGACTCTTAGTACTAGAAAGCTATAATTTGGCATGGATATACATACTAACCACGCTAACAAAGTGGTAAAATAAAATCATGAAAAAAAAATTTTTTTAGGGTACCTCCTGTACCTACACGTAAAGTGGGGATGTTTTTTTTCTCGTCTAACCCATGGTGTGAGGTGTTGTTGGAAAGGTATTTCAAAAATATTGCGGGTTTTTGCAAATAATTTTTCGATTAAGGGATCCGTTTCTGAAATATTAAGCTTTAAAGTGCTAATTTTTGTTAGAGTCAAGTGTCTGTGTGTGTGTGTCCCCAGCTAAACGGTTAGTTTTGGATATGTAAAAAATTCACGGTAGTAGGTAGTATATACAACGAAGTTAAAAGGAAAACTATCACAGCTAAGTAGGCTTTACAAGTTAACGAGTAATAGTCGACCAACTTACATTTGCAGTTGTATTGCATGAGAGACCATATTTTTCAACTACAACGTTAAGTTTGTTCTTGGGATAAACTCATCCCAACTACGGAACCCTTCATTGTGCGTGGTCCGACACGCACTTGGCCGGTTTTTTTTAATAATTTGAATCGAACCTTTCGCTTAGAAACTATGACGGGTATAAAAATGCAATTTTTTATTGAATGTTTGAACGCGCTATTCTCTGTCTCTGTCACTCCCAGTCGGATTTGAAAAATTCTTTTTGCATTTAATAGCCCAATTCTTGAGGAAGGCTACAGGTTACATAACAATATGCTAGGACCCTTAGAAGCCGAGCAAGCAGAAAAAAAGTAAGAAAGAGCACTAAGCGAAAACGAAGTAGGTAACAGCGCGGTCAGGCGATGCGATGCGACGGGGTGGGTCGGGGGAACAAGAAATTTCACGCAGACTAAGTCGTGGGCGGAAGCTAGTATGAATAATAAAATTAAAAACAAACAGTAAGATACACAGCATATGCAGAACAGAAAATCTACAATTTTCGTCGCTTACTGGCGTGTCATCTTTTGCTTCATTAGTCTCAATGTCACCGTGCATTGATCGTTCAAAATCATCATTGTCATTGTAACTTTCAACTGTAATATCTGGTACGTTTTCACAAGATTGTCCAATACAAAATGCGCATAATATTGAACACTTGAGCCCAGCTTTTCGACACCTACAAGGATTGCCACAACCTTTTTTGCAACCACATAAGCTGGGTCCCTTATTGTTTTAAGTGGAGAGAGACCGAGTTGACTGCGTATCCAGCCCCATTCAGTAGGGTCTCTGTCAAATCCAAACCATTTCTGTACTTGGTGGTAAGATCTTAGGGAATGAAAGCGTGCAGCATCTTGAGTTGGAGGCAATCTGGCAAGGTTAAACTTATTTTTATTTCAGCGCATTTACTCTAGTACTCTAGTTAATTACTTTAGAAAACAACTTTGCTATGAACCCCAAAGTTTGGGATATAGTAAATGAAAACTGAAAAAACTTCGGAATTTCTGTTGTTTTATGGACATGGCTGAGCCAGCGGCAGCACCGCAAGGTCGAGAACTTGGATTTTAAAATAATGCCTTTACTTGTATAACATATCCAAAAATGACGGATACCCGACCTCGTGCAAGGTAGCTATCGTTTTTTCCATAATCACTATACCGCTATTGAAAATGAAACATTAACACCAGATACCTGAAAATTAACCCCTTTCATGCGTGGTAAAAAAAAACTACGCTCTTAACAAAAAAACCCTGTTTTGTGGTTTAACCCATCAGGTTACACCACAACTAACTAAGTAGTAAATACAGGGTGATTTTATGTAAGTAATAAAGTGGATGGCTCCGCTATACATTAACCTATGTTTAGCACACTTTGATTTCCAACGAGGGATCACTAATTACCTTGATGGACCTCTTGGATGAAGGGAGCAATGGACGTTGAAGTGTGTCCACTATGTGCCATTGTGTACGGGAATCATCAGGGCTGTAGCAAAATCATTATCATCATCAGGAACGAATTTGAACACCAAAAACGATTATTAAAAAATAAGACGGGTAAAAGAATTCATCAGACAACACTTAGGAAACTGTGAGGTTTGTTGGATCAATTAATATCTTTTTCCCCAAAGTCTGGAAAAGTCCTTGAGACAAAAACTATTTTTTTACCCAAAAGTGTCACATTCTGAACTTCAATCTTATATTATGAAGTAGCACATTCCCACATCTTAAGTGCGAGAAGATAACCTACTAGCAGAACTTAATAATAAATAACACGAATCCAATAACTCACGCTCGAACAGAATTTAATTTAAAACTAAATCTTAAGGAGGGATATCATTTTATCGTGAAGTCTATTTCTAAAACGAGGCACCCTTGCAGGCTCCATTAGAGGCAGCGGTATCGGCGGGGAGGCGCAGGGTGGGCGGGGGTGGTTCTACAAACAATCCTCGCGGATATTGAACGGCGCGGGCGATGCGTTCGGAAATGCAGCGCCTGCCGGCTGCGTGCAACGGAACGCTCGCTCACGTCTCATCGCGCGAACCAACGTGTGAAGATATGAACGCCCTCATTTTCATCTCGTTTGTATTCATATTACATTTCTATTTTCAATAGACAATAGGAGATTTTGTTTTATAAACAGCCTGTTTGCTGCTTGATGTTTAATTAGTTTTGATTTCTTTACGTTTAGCGTAGTTTTCCTTTATGTTTTTCCTCCTTAATTAATATGATCATATTTTTCATCTTTAACAGGATCACAAGTCCAGTAAACAACAACAACATAATAAAAAACCAAGTATGTTCGCGATATTGTTTCATTCAACATTATCCTAACCATTTTAAAACTAGCAGCTACAAGACTACCTGCAAGGTATGATGATTTTATAATAAAAAGAAATTGCATCGTAAACTCGCCGTTAATACAGGAATATCCTCTTTTTACTAAGTCGAACCAACCTTTCAGTTTGAAAACTTAAATTAAAGAGAGCCTTAGCAGGCCAGTAATATGCGGGGGTAAAAAGTGATTGAAATGGACGGTTTCAGCGCTCGTGGATGTTTAAATATATAGCTATAGTGAAGTATATGTAACGTGTATAGATAGGTGGTGAGCCCAGCCATCTGTTGCGGTCAAGTGTTCTCCTTCCGAAGTGGGATGAGCCTCCATCTTTCATGGACCAAATAAAACTATGCACACAAAGTATATATCTAATGTATTGTATTGTACGTACGTCATGTGGGTGGATCTTTACGTTCGTCTTTTTGTGCTAGAATAGAGCAAAAGCATTGTTGTTGTTTTTTTTGTACGATGGATAATAGGAAATAATAAATCTTTATTTTTCTGAAATAAGTTTTAATACGACCATTTACATTGGTCTATCATATCTAATTCATTACTCTTATCTGTTAGTTCAATTGGTAAACTAAGTACCTACTCATCTTTATGTATTAAGTCCCAATAACTTTACAAAAATCACCTATCTTATGACAAAGCTGACAGCTGGCATGACTATCAGTTTGCAGACTTGGCTATTTATTCGCATGGTTAAGATTCCCTATTTTTTTGTACTCTATTGGCATTTCTTTTTAAGCCAAATGGCCAACTGATATGTTGGCATTAATCATGGTGTCTTCATAAAGTGAAAAAGAAAGACGTTACTGTACGATTTCATAATTATATAGTTACTTAGCAGCTTAAGTTATATTTAAATTACGTATTGCAAATACTTATGGCTAGATTGTAATGTGAATAAATTATCGCAAAAAGTAATACTTTATAAACGAAAAAAAAAAGATTAAGTACCGCTGGTTACCACCATTGTCATGAAAGTCTTAATAAAATATATTAATTATTTTTATTATCAAATAAACCTTTGTTTATATTGTCAGAAACTTCTACAATTGGAAATAACAGCTTTTGTAAGGGTTAAACAAAAATCATAAGCAATGGTACAATGACTGTATACATTGTAGGTACAGTCCCCTTTTTCCTTAAAAAGATTTTCCCAACAAGTTGCCGTTTTCATTTTTATTAAAAACAAAACATTTGTATTACAAAGGCCTTTGTACGTTATCGAGTCTGGTTCCTTAAGAAATGAAAACGATACGGCTGCCAGCAACACAGGTAGCCAATAGGGATTGTATGGACAAACACACAGAATAAGTTAAGAAAACACAGACGTTATATTTATCTTCAATTCCATTATTTATAGAAAATGTTTGGGTTTATAATTTGTTTTACAATTAACACCGTTTCGTGTTTGCACAGACATGAAATGAAAACTTTGTACATACCTACACGTCATGTTTATTTCTCGCGTCTGTCTCCTAAGTCGAGTAAAGAATAAAGTTACGAGTTGTAATTATCATATTAAATTAACCGTCTTTAAGATCCTCTACACACGGGTAAAGTATCTAATGACGTCCGTTGGAGCCGTGTGAGGTACGCTACTAACGTAGCTAATTCTCAAAGGGAGAGTTAAAACCTCTGGAATAAAATGGTTGGACAAAGAGCCTGATTCCAAAGACGAGTGCATCCGTAGTGCAGATGTAACTGTGTGCAGACATTGTGTTCTGGCTTACTTCCAACATCACGACCCTTGGTTACAGCCCGATGTGCCATGTACTATGGGATGGTGGTAAATGACATCGTAATCACATAAAAGGTCGAGAGTTGAACACAACATTGTGGACCTACGGATTATTTTTACCAAAAAAACTGAAAACATCCGTGCAATCGTTTTGATCCGGAAGAATTCGCGCACCTCTCCCAATTATTCGCTTTATTAAATTTCTGCTTACGTCATCAAAAATATTTTGGAGCGTTTTGCATTTTTATGAGCCGTTTGTAAAAAAAAAAGTGTTCGCGAACTATTAAAACTCGTGTATAACGAAACAAAGTTCGAAACAATCGTAATATTAATAGTCATTAATAAATTCAGTATAATTGAGATAATTTTGGAAGAGTTGGTAGCAATTAGCGTCAGTCGGAGGCGGCGGAGGGTGCTCCTCACAAGAGCCATCTGGCGGGCCTCCAATGTGGCTCTCCTTAACACGAGAAAATTCACTCGTTCACCGGCAAACTGTTTCACAATGACGATACGAAGAGAAATAAAATTTGGAGATGTCACTGCTAACGACCGCTGCTCTTTACTGCAAAATACATTCACCTTCGGAATAAAATATGAACCCTTTTTGGGTACCATTTTGAACCTTCAAAAATTGAAGTCAGAAATTGACTTGATTGATTGTCTTCAGAAATTGATTTTTGAAAATTTAGGTAGATACATTTATAATAGATAATTTCGAATAAAAAATTCCGTATAATATTTTATTGTGCCATTAATATAATGTAAGTAGGTACTTATTTATAATGCAAAGGAATACGGAACCTTTTACCCTTTCACGAGGATATATCTTGTGAATGACGACTCACCACTTCGCTCCCGCTATAAGAAGGTACTACCTAACCTTCGTATAGTGCATGCTTGCATGTACGAAAATACTTTAGCAGCAGTCTCGTATTAGCATTTTAAAACTAAACCATTTAAATATATTTGCCTAATGTAATTATGACATATATTATATATTGTAATATTAAATATACTTTACAATTTGGCGTAGCTCCAGCGTAGCGCGTCGTAGCAAGTATTCCGCACGCTTCAATTGTACAGTTTCTGTTTAACTAGGCAAATGTATTGCGTTAAGTGGCTTGAAGTCTTGTAACTAACTAAATAACCGACTGTTTGTAACGTCCTTTGGAAAACTACATAATATATTTAATTACTTGACTGCATAGTGCCTATTTAAAAACTTTGATGTCTTAAGAGGAAAACGCTCGTATAATGTTGGTCAAAGTGTATTTAAAGCTTACAATTGAATATTTTTACATTTTGATATAACGTAATTTGAATACATTACAAAGACTTATTAAGAAATCATCATCATCTTTATTTCATTAAGGCGAAAGCGCCAGGGTAGCCCGCGAAATTAAAATTTTCTTACGTTTTTTGCAATTCGCATGTCAGTATTGGGTCGTAGGTTGATTAAAATATGATTCGCGACCATAACAAATATCTATTTACAGAATTATAAGAATTAAAGTCATTAATACTTACAACTCTCTAAGACCAAGTAATTCTAAGAATGACTATTTCATGAAATCTTGACATTTGAGGATTATACTAACTTAAGGAATTGTATCACTGATTTTAATGATTATAATTCTGTAAAAACATATTTGTTACGGTCGCGAATCATACTTTAATCAACATACACCCAAACACTGAGCTGCAAATTGCAAAAATCGTAAGAAAATTTGAATTTCGCGAGCTACCTTAGCGCTTCCCCCTTAGGATGGCAATAAACAGTAATGAAGACATGTGAGGAGCGTGACGCGTGGCGCGTGGTACAGTCATGGTACTCTCTCGTACGTCGATCTCAAAGCTGCGTGGCGTCTTACACCGTGCCTCAGTGGTGAAGTGGGCAAGCAGTGTGCAGAGGTCGAGTGCCCCTGCCTGGCGTATTTCCAAACTATTCAGTAGCTGTATGTACGTATTTGTCGCTTTCTATCGATTTGACTCACTGAAACTGTAATTTCTGGTAATGACGCGCCTGAAAACTATTATTACGAAAATCGAATGAAAACACGGCCTTTAAATGAAATATACAGCACATAGACACAGTTAAGTAATAAATATAGATGTTAAGTATAGCCACCTTGAACCGTCTTGATTGTACTAACTTTAAATAACTTTTGAGTTTGCTCTGTTTGTTGCGTGGGCTACGATCTTACGGCCAGGTGGGGAAAATTTATTCCATTTATTAATATGCAGGCACAGACAGGTTTATAAATCCCTTACAAAGTACACACCGGGCGGCGAGCTTTCCTTGAGTTTGTTAAGTGCCTATTATGGCTATTGGCAAACAGTTTTCAGCAACCTCTTGCTTGTGTCATTGATTACAGTTATCTCATTCAGTTTTGAGTTACCTATACGGGTAAGGAAAAAGAAAAATCATAGGTAAACTTTTGAGCTGAAAATATACATACATACTTACCTACTTTAATATGATCGAGACACGTCGCGTGTTGGTTTATGTGTGTTGGTGTTATGTATAATGTAGCGAGAGAAGGACGGGGGTAGTCTGTACGCGCCTCTCGCCGAGCTTGAAACTTGAGTGGCCAACTTTGTCCGCCACGCGGTGAAACTTCGTTTTTCATTTAATTTGCCCGAAACGAGTGCAGCTTACAATATTTTCAACGCTTGCAACTTTCGACTTGGTCCTTCGTTATAAATTTCATAGTTAGACCGCTGTTGTTACCCTTACCTTAACCATCACTTATAAAACCGCCCCAACTGTAATGAATTTAGTGCCTAAAATGTCAAGCAAGCTAGTGTAGACGACAGTTTTAAACTAAGTTTCGTATGGCGCAGTGTTATTGCCGTTTCTTTCCCTGTTATGACTTGTATTTAGCGTCGAGGTTATAGTTTTACTTTATATTTCTCTGCGTAAGAGTATAGTGATCACTCATAATCTCCCAACACATAAACTTGTGGGATGGTATCGTCAAACCTATTGCGGACGGTACATTATTTTTATGTTCCCATAAATCGAGCATGCACTATTAGTAGGTAGACGCTGAGGCATAACAGTGAACGGTTTTCAATAAACAAGCTTAGCTCTGTGAAGCGTGAGCGCACGCCTCGATACTTGCGTCTGCAGTCGGCATGCGTGCAGCTCCATGTGGAATGTGTCGCAAAGCCTTTTTAGTGTGGAGCTGTAGCGGAGGCTCGTTCCGGCAGACGATAAGGACTGATCTGCGGAAGACAGCGTTGCAGCGTGCAGCAGACGCGATCGATACTGCAGTGGGGGCGCCGCCTGCCCCCCTGCAGCCCCCACCGGCGCCCCCGCCCCCTCTCGAGCCGCCGGCTGAAACTTTCGCGATAAGTACGGAACTAGCGCGTGGCGTACGCAATGCAATATTGTTAGCCGGTTACGAGTCTGAAACAGCGGATATTAAGGCTACAGAGACTGCCGTCCCGTTTTTACATTGTGCCTGAGTTTGAAATGGATACCGAGTTACGGCGCATTGTATTAATTTTTATTATCTGCTCGTAGGTACGTGGTTACTGCTAATGGTATGTGGAAGCGTAGCATACCTACGCTTTACGGTAGAGCTGAGATAGAATGACACGACCATACGCCGTATATGTAAAATATGCTTTAAAGCACCACCATCAAGTTTAATGTCCAGAGCTACGATCATAGACACTTTCAAAACTCGTGTTCATCTTACTGCTAAATGAAAATCACATCGAAAAAGTTTCGCGTAGCAAGTGCAGATTGAGCTTACCATAACTAATTACATGCAATAATTTATCTTTAAAACTTTCCACAGAAGTATGCCTGTTACGTGCCCAGACGTGCATATATTCGTAGCTATAAAATATTGCATATTACATCAATAAAGCATTTTAATGACAAAGAAGACGGTCGGCATTTCGGTGCACCGCGGCGCGTGGAGTTGGGCAAGAAAGTTGCCGTTGGTCGCGGACGGCGAAGTTTTCCAGTTCCGACCACGCCTGGCACATACAGTTTGCAGCTACCCTCCCCAGATGTGACACATATTTTTTTATTTCTTCCTAACATGTTCTGTAATATTTGCCGAGAATATCACCACTCACGTCCGCTTTAATAGAGATGCGCATATGAGAATTTAATTACGCTCCGCAGCAAAATAATTAGGTTTGATATCGTATTACCTTTCAAGAGAGAAATCTTGGTTTTAGGTTTTTTTAAAAGCCCCTTTTGTAAGGAATCGTTGCGTGTTTATAGCTTTACTTAACCAGACTTTCAATAGGAATTTAAGCTGATATTTCCTTAGGGAAAATATTTTATAATGACACTGCAGTACGTTGAACTCAATAAACGATTTCTAGCAATAGGTAGTGAAACAAGAATTCAGCTGAACTGAAATATTCCTAGCTACTGCAAAATAAGTACGATTAATTAATTTTCCTTGTACTCATTAAAATGTCGCCAGAAGGAAGCAGGAGTACAATTTCGGAATTATTAGCCGGCGCAATAATTAAAACTTTGGAAACTGTAGCAAACTATGAACGCAGTACCTCCGGGAAACTGGCGGCGAAGTGGCGAGATCGTGATTTCTTTGACGAGATGTTAATAAATGGGGCGCTTACACCTTATAATTGGGAAAAACTGTCGCGTCCTCCTCTCAGTTACAGATGGGAATAAATCTTTATGTAGACGGGGATCGCTGGGTTCCTTTAGCGCTGTCGGTAACTTATTCCGGGCACGTGCTCACTCTGTCCTCTGAATATAAGGAATATAAGGCGTTGCGGCCCATTTATTGCACGTCGACCGGCTCCCGCTAAAGATGTTCAAACTACGCTAAATAATTAATGACGAACGTCACCTAAGGCAAATTTTAATTATGTTCAGGCACGGAACGGCGGATAACTAAAGGTTTTTGAATTGCAAATACGCTTATAATCTATGGTTGGGGCAGCTATTTGCTTTGGTTATTATTTTCTTGATTATGTTTGAACAGTATGGTTGGTAAGTGTATTGGTTCTTACTTTTTGGTAGAGGACAAAACTGATTCAAATATAACTAAGTATGTATCTACTTGCGAAATTGTGCAAACACTATCTTATGGGTGACTGCTACCTACATATATTAATTTCGATGTTATAAATACAGCTTGATATTTGACAACCGTTGACCTTGACTATACAGTGTGTCCCTGGATAAAGTGCACAAACGAAAATGGGTGAAACTAGACCATAATTTATCGACAAAAAAATTGGAAAAAAAAAAAAAAAATATTTGTATTATTAAATATTGATGGTTTAATTTTTTATCACCTACGACAGACCCTTTTTCTTATTTTTTTTTTTTTGTAACTCTTAGACTGTTTTTATGCCGTGTTTTTTATTTGGTAAGCATCATGTGATCTTAGCCATTATCACTGTTTTTATTTCAACGAAATACTTGCAATGTTTCAAAAGATATATTTTTTTTAAGAAAAAGGGTCTGTCGTAGGTGATAAAAAATTAAACCATCAATATTAATAACACAAATATATTTTTTTTTCCTATTTTTTTGTCGATAAATAATAATTATGGTCTAGTTTCACCCATTTTCGTTTGTGCACTTTATCCAGGGACACACTGTATAAGAGTGTGATACTTCAGATACCTACTGTTTAATTAAAAAAAAAAACTAACTTTCCTCTGCTACAAAACACATTGACACCCCTGAAAATTCATTCACCCCGGAACAGGAAACGACCACGAAAGATACATATTTACGCATTGATAAAACTCATGGTGTAGTGGTTTTAGCCGACGATAACCATTGGCTGTGGATTGTAAGGCGCCCCATGAGCCATTTATTGCTCCAACTAGCTCCATCCACGAATGTTGCAATTATTCCATGGAAACTTATAAATCACTTTAAATAGTTTACATTTGCTGCATTGCGCTTTTTAAACATTATATTTGTTCCTGTGTTACTGTAAAACAAGCTACGCTGTCTTCTTTTCGATTAAGATATTGTATTACAGCAATATATAATGTTATTTAGAAGTGTCAGCATTAATAGATACATTTTAATTGTATGGTTGTAGTGCACTCCGTCGAATTAATTTCAGTGGTGTCCATCGTTTATTACGACTCTCTTATGCATTTCTCACGTGCATATTATACTCGATTTATTAGAACAGTAACCCAGTTAACAAAAGTAGCCTATTCGGACACTAATATCTACCATTTCGTCAAATAGAGTTTCAGTTCGTATCGATTGATCGTTAAGGTTCATAAAAGCGCTATGTTATGTTGAAGTTGTAAAGAAATACGTGGTTTATTTCTATATATTTCTTTACTAAAAAGAGTTATATAAAAGCAGTAGGTAGGTACGCTACGCGTTTTAGGTCTCTAAAATCATGCTGTGACACCATGTGTTAAAAATTTTGTTTAAATAGGGAGTCATAATCATAACTATTAGCAATACGCATAGTAAACAAACTGCATATTTGGAAGGAGTTCCAAAATAACGGATAGCCCCACAGTAACAAATTATAGAAGCAGTCTGTTAGCATTTCCTTCGAGCCCCGTAATACCCGCCTCTCTCTCGACTCATACAAATTACACAGATGATGTACACACTACCCTGTTTGTTTTCCACTGCCAACCATAATTATTAACATGTGGTTATTTCCAAGGCGTTTTGATGGATTTAATGGAACGTAATAAATTGAGATATCCTTAACGTTTCGTATAAATATTATAAGGAAGGGGACAGCTCATTGCGTATTCCATTCACATTTAAGCACTTCGTGAAAATGTGGCTGGTATGGGTACAAAAAAGCTGTGTTCTGTTTTAACTTATGAAGGATATAATAATATTTCTATATCTATCTAACCTATTTTCATGACATGTTCTAAATACATTTTTTACAGCTAATCAGTATTATAATGTTTCGTAACTAAAATTCTGGGTAGTCTGGTAAATTCTTAAAATATTTGCTGTACGAAGTGTATTTTATTTTGTGTAAGTACCTTTTTGCTCACATCAACGCTCGTGTACATAAAGTACAAAGAGCTCTCTAAAATGTGATGCAGGAAACACAAGAACATGTACTAAGTTTTATTTTTATAGCAAAGCGGAAGCTTTCTTTCGTTGCTGCTTACTTATGCATAGTTTCAGATAAGTTTGCATGAAAATGTTGTATATTCCAGCGTATGTTCGTCTTCACCAGTTCCATATTTATGACACGCAAAATAAAATGTAGCTGCCTGTCGTCGATGGTTGATAAAAATGCAAACCGTAGCCGCGGGCTCGCCGGCTCCGACGCCCACTGAATATGGGTATCATGAGGATGGAGACAAGATTACATTTTAAGAGTGTTTACCCAGAGACTGCAAACAATTTGCTTAACTTGGACGAGAGCGCCCCAACTGAAAGTCTACTCGGTAAAGTAGTAAAATTGCCCTTAAATGCTTATTTCGGGGAGTCGGTCGGCGTAGTACATATAGCTACGCGAGTCGAGTGTACCGAGGCTCGTAGCGTCGGTCTCACCTGACCGTCAGGCGGTCGCAGGTAAACATTGTAACGTGACCCGACCACGTGCAAAACATGTGACCCGTCGCCAGCGCCCGCCGCGTCGCCGACGGCTGCACTTCACAGATGCGATCAACAAATCCGACGACATAGGATCTCTAACACCACAACACACATTTAATGATTTTTACCCAGTTTTATTTTATCGAATTTCCAGTGAGGAAGCGCAGTTACCGAGTTGAACCGGTGGGCGTGTTCCAGACAGTATTGATTTTGTTCTCTCTTTTCAGATGGCAAGGCGTGAGTTGTGCGCGTGCGAGGGAGAGAGCGCTACAGGCAGGAGGTCGGCGCCTAGTGTAGAGTTTCCGTGTAAACCCGGCGTCGGCTCCGAAAGGACTTAACTGCGGGATGAATGAAAGCGTGTTGCGATCCTGAAGCGACGGCCGCTGTCGACGCGTCCGCTTCCGGTAAATCCGCTCGACAACTTCGTGCACTTAGTTTTGTTTAAAACTGTTTCTATTGCTCTTCAAAAAACTAAAGTTGATAAATATTATGCCTGGAAGCAATAAATATGGGAGAACTTCGATACTGATACATTATACCTTTGCATGTCTAAAGAATATCATAAATCATAATGTAGATAGCACTACGAGTGAAAGCTGACATATCATCAATTATTTATATTCAATGGACACTCTTTATATGACTTCAACGCCTAACAGAGCTACACTTAATGTTCTGAATGTGTTTAAATATTGACCGAGTGCGTGCCGAACACGCATTACGGCTGTTTCCGTCACCGTTATAGAAACAGTATTTTTGTATATTTAAAACATGTCGTTGTAGGTTACTCGTATAACTTTTACTCAAAGTTTTGTATACACTTTATGTTAGACGTTTACAAAGGTTAAGCTAGTTAATCGACATTCAAAGACGTCATAGATAACTAGCAAATAGCACCCGAGCTCAAAACAATTGACAAGTTAATTACAACTTTACAGACTGTCAAACACAAGCCTTGACCGGAGTTCACGTCGGAACAGCTTCATTCAACCCTATATTTGGACGCATGAAAAGTTTTCCGAGATTTTTTAATTTGTGGTAGATGATAAGAGCATGAAATATATGAACATATACTATTGCTCGGACAGACGAGTTCAGTCGACCGTGACGTGTCGGTATTACGTACAGAGCACCAAACAAATTCATTACAATCATTCGTACGTAATATTAATAGATATGTGTGCTTTTTATACGTATATATCTAGAAAACTCTTGCTTGTATTTTATACACATCTAATAATTTGTAATAATATTTAATAGCTTGAATTGCTGCTTAGCCCTCTTCCTCTCTTCTAATTTTGCAGTGACCGACAAGGTTCATATTGATCTTTAACTTTTTTATACCATCTATGTAATACATATGGAAAGCAATAAAGAATTGAGTATTGAGTATAGGTGAAAAAGACAAAAATCTTTTGCAGTTTACCATGTGCATAACTTTTAGGAACGACTACAGCAATAAATAATGTAAACGTACTATGTCTCGTTTTGCCTGTTTAAATAGATTTACGAAAGGAATTCTACGAAGATTCTGAAAAAGTTAGGGTGGTGTGAGTATTTTCACCAACATTGGTGGGAAGTGCGCCTTGCCTCGGGGAGGCCGGGACTTCGCATCCAATACCTTGTGCTTCCACCTCGTAAAAATATTCATCTTATCGTTTTTCTTCTGCGTTAGTACCTAACAATTTTAAATAGACCTTCGGTGGTCATGTTGTCTATAAAATTATGATTTTTCTTAGCTTTGCGATTTTTTTTAAATCAGCCTATAATGTTCTCACTGCTGGGACACAGTTTTTGCGCTTAAAAAGGTTATAAGTATTCAGAGGCCGTAGGTACTCATGAATCCAAATCATGAATACGGCCACTGGACAGTAGCTTTTTCTTTTGAAATTGCATCAAAATACTACAGTTATAAAATGTGGAGATAACAATACGGCAGTAAATGAAAACACTGGCAATACTAACGCATAAGAGGATTTTGAAACTATCAAATACATCCTAACCTCAAAATTAAAAAAAGTGGTTTTATAAATAAACTAAATAGTACCCGTAGAGTGCCACGGACCACTCTAGTGGTCCGTAACAACAGAAATTCATTGTCTCATATTCATGTACACAACGGGAGGGCTGGGCCGACTATGGGTTTTGCCAATCTTTGACAGGCTATAGTGACTAAACTTTTGGATATCTTGATTGAATTTTTGTATGCAGACTGGGAACGTCCTTAGATACTTATACGCAGTTTACTGTCGTATTGTCGTCTCCACCTTCTATATCTATTAATATCCATTTTTCACTCGTAGACTGTGGCAGTATCCCCTTCTGAACCTTTAGAAACGGTCCTAGAAGAAGCCTATTTTCGGAAGATTTTTTCAGGAAAATAAGAACGAAAGAAATATTTGGATTAAAAACATCATGCATATAAACATTTTGCGTTCATTGAAGCTTTTGTTACGTCAAGCCTGTACGCAGGTAATTTAAATTTTGATAGTAAAGTTTATTGCCCTCTACTTTCAGACGACGATGCTTTCAGACCGCTTTCAAATCAGTACCTACCTATATTGTAACCGAATTTGTGGGGACTATGCAACATGCATAGCGAGATTAGAGGTGGAATTTTTGGTGTAATGCAACACATTTCTGTAATTCAGACTGTCTTGTAAGCGTGTATTGACCGTTTGGAATCCATTTTTGAAGTTTTCATTGTCATTTGCAACTATGTTCTTTAAAGGTTCATGCAACCATGTTGCAGTTGTAGTTACAATGAACGTTACAGAAGTAAACCTTGTGTTGTTAAACTGATAATTCAATTTTAAGACTGATGTTTTGTCGCCAGAAAGTTTAAGGAAAATGTTGAGGATGTTTTTCCTGTTTTGACTGGGGCTATAATAAAGTTTCCTTAAATAGCTTTACAAGATGCTTTCTTTCTATAGTCTCGATAAGTTAAACAAATCATTTGTAAAGGTGCCGAAAAAGAAAACTTTATTGATACAAGAAAGATCAATCAATATGCCTAGCTTGGGGTCGGCTTTCCGTCTAACCGGATGTAGCTGAATACCAGCAGTAGCAGCAGCAGCAGCAGCAGTATTGCATGGAGCAACTGCCTATCTGACCTACACAACCCAGATTCTGGGTTACACGGTACCCCATGGTAAGACTGGTCGTCTGACTTTTGGGCTTTGGATATTTTACGTCCGTGCGAACGTACTCGTGATTCTGCAGAATAACCGTCGCCAAGGTAAATCTTTCAGTTCTTTAGCTGATGCCGAATAATAAATTTCGTCTCCTGCCAGCATAAAGGTTAACAAAGGTATTTCATTAGGCAGTGCTAAAACCTCTAAGAATAGCAGGCAGTAAGAATAATAATCGAATCGACGATAATAGCTCATTCGCTGATAACAAAGGGTTCCTTCATGCGAATTGAAATCGGTAAATTGCTCTTACCTATTTCCCGTTGAGAGGTAATTATTGGTATAATTGATTGATTACGGAAAATGTACCGCAGACTCATAAATGGAACAGCGCAATCTAAAACAAATTCTTGAGCCAACATGGCCCATGGTGTACAGTCATTAAAAGATTTAAGTAGCTTTGCTCAATCTATTTACTCAATAAACAGACAAAGACAGTAGGCTTTGTCTGTTTATTGACTCAGCTAAAACAGACATCACAATGCGAATGTTGACCTCAACATTTCCGAAGATTACAGAAACACTAAAAATTAAATGTCTACGAAAAGTAAACCGCTTACGATTTACAAATTTTCCAAAAATATTCCTTCTTTTTATCGCAAAACGTTTTCGTTTTGTCAAATTGGGCAAAACGCCGATGAGCAGACACAAATACCTCTCTTAATTCGGAAACAGAAATAACAACGAAGAGACCGTGACCTTTTATATTCGGGGAGATTATTAATGTGCTGGCTTTGCACTGAATTATTCTTTGAAGGCTACTTTTTCAATAACTGCATAGAAAATAACAGATATGCTCAAACAATCGAAGTCATATATAGCAGCGTTATTGGTAAAAATTGATCAGTGCACCAGATGTGATAGATTGCTTTCCCGACTCTTACGACCTCCACCGCTACGAATCTAGGTCCCATAAAACATACACGGTAAGTTAACAAGTTGAAACACTATCATACCCAAATGATTAAATAAACGTTCAGCGAAGAACAAGTTTTCGAATAATGTAAGCCCTATCAAAGTCTGTTCAGTGGTTCTTGAGTTAAGCCAGACACAAGCGTGGAGGAAACTTGCCGGTACGTCGTGAACGTCGTGATTACTGTCTTGTCTGCAGGGGTAAACCTCCAACATAGAACCATTCATTTGAAACAAAAAAAAAACAATGCTCTGTGAAAATTTCCACACACTTCCTTCCTTCCATCGAAATGTAGTTTTATATGAAAACTTGCATCGGAATTATTTTAGCGCAGCATTCGTTTGTATAGGCAAGGGGAGGCGATGTGTGGAGGACTTTGTAAACATTCGAGACGAGACTATTATATTGTAGGTACATTCAAAGGTCGGAATTTTGTAGCTTTGCGCGATGAGTGAGCACAATTTAAACTTTTATCGATTTCTGTTTCATTTCGATGGTTGAAAATATACTCAGGTAGTACGTTTTCATACCGTTCACCTTTCCTTTAAATTTCAATACAAACAAGTTAAAATATATTCCAAATAAGAAACATAAACTACTCAACGCCTACCACACAAGTTATGTTGAAAGATACACTGAGTGAGGTAATAAATATTGTACGTCGAGAGGCGTTGAAAATTAAGTACTTAAAATAATTTCACTCATACATTTAACAAAGCTTTTACCACACATTAGGTAACTACTACGAAGTTTGTGCCTGACTCATCTACCTGAGTACTGTGACGCTCGTCTAAAAACTGTGTTTATTCAAAATTCTTGGAGATAACGAGATGAAGCGGAACATTTACGTCTAATTTATACGGAGACAATGGAGGTGGTCGCAATTAGTGAAATGGCCACTGAGAACAAACGCGTTTCCAACAAAAGAGTGGAGGCTTCGGCTCAGACAAGGGCCCTCTTTCATTTCTTCCAAATGAGCAAACTACAGTCGCTAGTAGGGAAGATTTGTTGTTCAAGAATGAAGGGCCCGCGAGTGAGCATTGTTCTTTCCGCGGCCAGTTTGGTAAGCACTTGAGTTCCGTTGTTCTAATCAAGATTACGAGGGAGAATTATTTGGTTTTGCTTGTTATTTGTTTCAATACTAACTGATGTTATCGTGGAATGTATGCTGTAATTTTGTTCCCCGCTTTTGATTTATTATACTGTTTGTATCAGTGATAATTCACTCGTGTGTACCTAATGTACAAATTAGGATAACGACTTTAGGGTCCACTTAGGTAATAACGTTATTGGGTAATATATTTTGAAACTTTATGCCTAAGGGCATTCTACAGGGAATCGTTGCTATATTAAACGCCTTTGTAATTAATTTGAGATTGCTTTCCCAAACCTAATTGTGGATTGCTCAAATATAATGTAAAGGCACGATCTTTAAGCCTAGATTTATTACGAAAAACAGCAATGCAATAAACTTTACGTATTTTGAAAATTAAATCCGAAGGACAGACAAACTGTAGCTGTACGAGTAATAGTAAATCATTTAAAGCAAAAGCAATTGTAATGGTTATAAATCAGGTAAGTTGGACGTGCATACAATTTAACAAGTCTGTAAGTTAACAACACATTACTATTCCCCCCGGCTGCCAGCCGTACGTATTTCCTATCGTAGGTACAGTTGTCTATTCGTAGTGGTTCCTAGGTGTAGTACGGTGTAGCCACCATGAAATTATATTAGGATTTGTACAGGTTAGTCGGCGTGTGTTCGTCCACAGGGTTTAATTGTTCTGTGTTCCTGTGAAGACCGAGACGTACTACATGATGTATGCCTTTGAGCATGTTTTGGGTGTTCTCATTAAAATTGTTTTATTTCAGTCTAGACCTTTAGGAACGTGACGTTTTCACATTACAGTGTGGGAGTTAGAGAATGATATTTTGTAAATACCTAAAAAAAAAACTTTATGTAGTATTTAGGTTTTCCACATTTTGCTATTACCGCTGAATTATTGATATCTCGAACGAATTCTGTGTGGGCGTTACATAACTTAGTTCAATCTTTACAACCTACCAGTGGCGCAACTACAATTATCATTAGAGGGAAGCCGAAGAAAAAATTGTTCAGTTTTCTTAAACTCAGACAAAAAATTGCAGGCATTTTTGTAATGTTTTTAATCTGATGACTGTATTAAACTGGTATTAAATATAATGTAATGTGATGTGATACACACTTACACGCACAGGTTTGTCATGTTATTTGGCAATAGTATACAGGGCGTCCCACGGATATGCCACATGGAGGGAAAGTACCTTGAATATTGTAGATGGAACATTTTACTGAAAGAAGACATTATTTGAATTTAAAAAACAATTTAAACTGCATTCATAGATATTTAAATTATTACATGGTTGAACCGGGAATCGAACCTGTTATATGAGAAAAATAATCACCGTGTAGCTTTATCATACTGATCGAAAGGCTTCATCATAAGGATTATTTTTTAGCTAAATAACATAGTATCACAAATAAAAGGAAGACCATGAATTTTAACATTTGATGTGAAATTTTGTTCAGAAAAATGAGAAGCTGACATTGCCGTAAGGACATAGGTACAACTGACATTATCATAAGTACCTATTACTAATAAATGTATGTAACAAGAACCGATATGAAAGTGTCCACGAGCTACAAGCAGAACTTAGACGTATTATTCTAAATATCGCTCATCTAGCAGTATAATGACACATCTACTTTTTTTCTTATTTTACAGAAATGAGGGTCAAAGATTTTACAAATGTTTGAAACGAAGTTATGAGTTCATTTTACATTTTATCATGGATTTTATGGTTTTAGCAACTAGTACAGACCTTAATAGATAAAACTAACACCGTGCCGTTTTACCGCTTTATAAATTATACACTTTGTTTTGGCCATGAAGACAGGGGGGCCAGGCAGGGCTTCTTCAATAAGGCTAATTTTGAAACTTTATGATGATTTATTTTTAATTACATTATCAATTTATGTACACTCGATCCTGCTGTTGGTAACACACTGGCGCAGGCGTTGCACGGGGCAGCCCGCGGGCAGGCGGACTTTCCTCGAGCCTGTCGCGAGCAAGCAACTCTCCAGTTGAGCAACAGATGTCGCTCTCTCTCGTCTGTCGATCGTGGATGTATGGAAATCCATTAGATGGTGCTGCTTGACGCAACATACCGGCCGCCTTGGAAGATCCGTCTTCCAACTAAACAGGAGTTACGCTGGCTTCTTTTGTGGAAACCGGCAGCGGACAAATTTTCGAGGAAGCACGCCTGATTGTGCCCGTAGATGTTCGGATTTCTGCCACTCTCGAAACGCCATCATTCCCTGGAAATAGACGAATAATCCTACCCATTCTCCACTTGAATGGTGGCAGGTTATCTTCTTTGATGACGACAAGACTATCTTTAGCGATGTCATCTTTATTTTGTGCCCACTTCGTTCTGCGTTGCAGCTCAGACACATATTCTTTTGACCACCGCTCCCAAAAATGTTGTCGCAGCTGTTCCAGCCGATGGTAGCGACAGCCAGTCGTAGATGTCGTCGTGAAGTCCTCACTGGCAGGCGCAGTCAACGGTCGGCCGATTAGGAAATGAGCAGGTGTGAGTGGAAGGTAATCATTTGGATCTGCGGACATAGGTGACATAGGACGGGAGTTCAGGACGGCCTCAATCTGTGTCAATACCGTACTAAACTCCTCGTAAGTTAACTTAGCATTACCTACGACACGTCTCAAGTGATACTTACACGACTTCACTCCTGCCTCCCATAAACCACCAAAGTGAGGCGCATAAGGCGGAATGAAACTAAATTTAATGTTATGACTACTAGCAAAATCAATTATTTCGTTTGATTTTTCAAATATAGCTGAAAGCTCCCTCTCAGCTCCAACAAAATTCCTACCGTTATCGGAAAAAACTTGACACGGCTTACCGCGTCGTGATATGAATCGTTTGAATGCCAATAGATAATCCTGAGTGGACAAAGAACTAACTAATTCTAAATGCACAGCTCTGGTAGCAAAACAAACGTATAAACAAATATATCCTTTAATAAGTTGTGAACCTCTGCGATTCAATATAGATATTGGCCCGGCATAATCAACACCACATCGCATGAATGGAAATCCAGCTTCTAAACGTTCGGCAGGGAGATCACCCATGTGTGGAGTTAACGTATTTCCTTTCATGCGAATGCAGGTTACACATTTATGAACCACTAGCCTTGCTAAATTACGTGCTCCCAGCACCCACCATCTATCACGCATGGTAGCCACAAGAAGCTGAGGTCCAGCATGAAGTAAACGTTTGTGTTCGTACGAACACAATAACCAAGTAAAGCGATGTTTACGGCATAACAACACTGGATGTTTCTTATCGTAATCAAAATTTGAGTTACTAAGTCTACCACCAACACGAATGATATTATCCTTATCTAAAAATATACTTAAACCTAATGTTTTATTGCTAGACTTATTGTTTAAATGCACCTTTTCTTTAAGGTTAATATATTCCTTACTGAATGATTGTGATTGAACTAAACGTGTCAACAAAAGTAACGAACTATTAATCTCGCTCACGGTCAATGAACCGGTTATGCGACCTTGACCGACGCGCGATGCACGTAAGTTAGAAATGTAACGTAAAACATATGCGACTGTTCTTTGCAAACGATTAAAACAAGAAAACCTTTCGAAATCAATTATAATATCAGTTTCTACATTTAACAAATTTGTAGTTTTAGAACCTTTTAATTCCGGTAACTTACTCTGAATAAACTCAATATCATTAGTATTTGTTGTCAACCAACTTGAAGTCGGTTCACGAAGAAAGGTCGGACCACACCACCATAAACTAGTGTGTTCTTCCTTTAACGAATCAAAGAGAACACCTCTTGATAATGTGTCAGCGGGATTATCCTTACTTTTAACATGCAACCAAGTAGTGTTGCTTGTCAATTCGTTGATTTGCACAACCCTATTCTGAACAAATGTTTTTAGTAAATGTGGTGATGTCCGAAGCCAGCCTTGAACTATGGTGGAGTCAGTCCAGAAATAGACCTTATCGAATTTCAGCCTAAGAGAGTTTATGATTTTGTTATACAATTTAGCTCCAACTAAAGCTCCACATAGTTCAAGTCGTGGAATACTTAACGCTTTAATTGGTGCGACTTTACTCTTAGCACATAATAATCGACTAGTAACCTGCGACTCATCAATATCAGAGTGTGAGCGTATGTACGCACATGCACCATAGGCAGACTGAGAAGCATCGGTAAAAATATGTAACTCTTTATTTAAAGCATTAGTACACATGACATAACGCGGCACTAATATTTCAGACAAATATTGTAATGAATGAATAAAATTATACCAGACACATGCAATTTGACTTGGGACTTCATCATCCCAACTTATCTTAGCAAGCCATAATTTTTGTAATAAAACTTTAGCCGTGGTAACAGCCGGTGCCAATAATCCTAGTGGGTCGTAAATCTGTGCAATGACTGACATAATTAAACGTTTAGTTATCTTCGTATCACTATAACCTTTATCTACACTTGTTGAAAAATTAAATAAATCGTTCTTGTTAGACCAACCAACACCCAGGGTTTTAGACTGACAATATTCACCAATACATAAATCCTTAGTACTTTCTGAAGTAACATCAAAATTAAAAGTCCATTTCCTTAAGGGGAAACAACCGCTTTGTAGAATTGCGGACGTTTTATTGCAAATATCTAACAACATGTCGCGCTGATCATGCCCCGTCAAAAGATCGTCGACATAAAAATCGTCATTGATAACGCTAGCGATGACGTCATCCTTACATTCCTTTGCCAACTGTTTCAAACAACGGTTGCTTAGGTACGGTGCTGATGCAGTGCCATACGTCACTGTGTTGAGACGATAAACTTGAATTGGCATGCTGTTATCAGTTCGCCACAATATTAGTTGTAAGTTACGTTGTTTAGGATGGATTAAAGTTTGTCTAAAGAATTTTTCAATATCTGCGCAAGCAACATATTGATATTGCCGGAAACGAAGCCATATTGAGAAGATATCATTTTGTAACCTAGGGCCCACGTATTGAATATCATTCAACGAATTATTATTAGAAGTTGTCGCGCTTGCATCGAAAACGACACGTAATTTGGTTGTTACGCTACTTTCACGATATACCCCATGGTGTGGTACGATATAATACGGTTTAATTGAACCATTAAAATCCTCAAAACATGTCATGTGACTTAATTGCTCATACTCGTGCATAAATTCACAATACAATTTTTTATACTGTGGTAAACGATCTAGTTTCCTCTCTAAAGATAAAAAACGCTGTTTAGCAGAATTATATGAATCACCCAAACAATCAGGTGATTTTTTAAATGGCATTCTTACAGAAAACCTACCGTGCTGATCGCGTTCGGTAGTCTGCAAGAACAGCTCTTCACAAAAACGATCCTCCTCAGTAATAACGGGAGGGATATGTATTTCTTCGATTTCCCAGAACTTTCGTAATTGAGAATCAACTAACGTCAAGTTGCACTGGACATCTGTCGTGCTAGACGCTAATAAACGATTATTATTATAAACTGGACCGGATATAATCCAACCTACCATTGAATCTTGTAAGTACGGACCGGTGTGAAGTTTTATTTTATTATCTTTTAGCAAATCCCAAAAGACATCCGCGCCTATTAATAAATCTATGTCACTCGGTACATAAAATGTGGGATCTGCAAGTAGAATATTGCTAGGTATGCTAAGAGCATCACTATTAACGTGTGTCGAAGGCAACTTCGAAATGATACTAGGCAACACTAAACAATGTAAGGTTATATTAAAATCATCTACCTTAGAACGAATATTAATATCGCACTTGTGACTGGACTGTGAAACGGTTTGTCCAACACCACAAACACGTATAGTGGACTGTATGATAGGTATTTTCAAACGTTTACATAAGCTTTGAGCTATAAAACAATTTTGACTGCCGCTGTCAAGCAGAGCGCGAACTGTGTGATAATTGTTATCAAAATCAGCAATCTCAACTAACGCCGTAGACAGCAAGACAGTCTGTAACGATTTAGCATTCTCTATGAACGCGTTACAACTCCGATTATCAATATTGTCAGCTGTTTTACTAACGCAGTGTAATACAGACGACTGTGGTAACGTATTATTGATAACGGAACGTTGTGGCGACGTATTTGGAATAACGCAATTATTGTCAACATGAATCAACGCATTATGTTTTTGTTGACATAATTTACAAGGACCGAAAGTACAATTTTCAAGTGTGTGAGTGTTTGTACGTAAACAGTTTTGACAAACGTTTTTTTGACTGGACTAAATTTAATCTTTCTTTTATCAACATATTTAAAAACTTAACGCATGAATACAGTGCATGTTTACCGCTACACAGCGGGCATATCAAGTTATGTTTATTTGTTTTACGTTTACTTCCTGCCGAGACCTTATTATTATTCACACTCGCATAACTAAGTGTAGTTTGAGAATTAGACAGTTTTTTATGATCCGCTGACTGTTTACCCTCATGTTTACTCTGTGAATGCGACTGGTTATTTTTACTATTACCTGAATTAATCATGTCTAACATGTCAGACCTATTGTTTAAAAACGTTAATAAGTCTTCTAGTTTTAAAGCTTTAGAGGTTTTGTTAGACTCCGAGATAAGTGAGCTTCTGTAGTTCTCCCACTCGCGTTCAGTAGCCGAATCAAGTTTACTGACAACTAAATAAATTGTAAGCATATCCTCGAGTGAAGATTCTGGTTCTTTAAGAGAATTTAGGGCTCTCAGATTACGTAAAACGCAATCTACTAGCGTTCTGATCTGTGCCGGACATTCCTTACCCAGTGAAGGTGCCGCAAACAAAGCCTTCACATGGTTGTGTATCAATAGCCTATTATTTTGAAACCTAGCTTCAAGTAGGTCCCACGCATTACTATAGTTAGGTGCAGTAAACTCTAACGAACTGATAACATGTAACGCAGATCCGCTGAGAGACGACTTTAGGTATTGAAATTTCTGTATAGGATCTAAGTCATCGCGATCATGTATCATTGAAACATACGAGTTCCTAAATTCTAACCATTTATCGAAGGAACCGTCAAAGACAGGTAACTTTATTTGCGGTAATTTAATAGACACAGATTTCCCGGAAATGCACTGAGAATTATTTAATCCGTTTTGTTCACAGTCGCCTATCATGTGCTTTGCTATAGCTACAATTGAATAATATTGGCACTCAAACGAATCTCTGTAATCTAAATGTGACAATAATTCTTTTTCATCCACAATTCTTTCTATTTTAGATTGGACGTCGTTAAACTCGCCAAAGAAAATGGCTACGGAATCAATACGCATTTGCACTTGAGTTTTAGTCACAGAATCTAAACATGTTCTATCTAATTTATTAACATAATTTGCGAATAATGTTAATCTACCTTTAATAACACCACGTTGTTTTTTAAGATCAGATAACTGACTATCTAAACGAGAAATAGTTTCATCATCACTCATTTTGGTAGTTTACGAAAGTAGGTACTCACAGTTTGCGTGTTCAGTCGTGTTTTCTCGCCTGAAGACGGCCTCAGCAATGCCAGTAGATCTGATTTCGATCAGTCCTGAAAACGTTTAGGTACGATATTAACACAAGGCGAAGATACAGGGGAAGGAGGGAAAAGGGTAACTGGATAACCTGACCGTTGCTGGCTGCTGCACCAATGGCTTCTGCTCAGTAATCTGTGGCTGGGCTTCCAAATCTCCTCAACGTACTTCTAATTGGAAGTTCCACTCGCTTCCTCACTTCTTCAACCCGGCTCGTCACGCAGCTGATATCTTCTATGTGGCTCGAAGGTCCAATGTTTTGGCCATGAAGACAGGGGGGCCAGGCAGGGCTTCTTCAATAAGGCTAATTTTGAAACTTTATGATGATTTATTTTTAATTACATTATCAATTTATGTACACTCGATCCTGCTGTTGGTAACACACTGGCGCAGGCGTTGCACGGGGCAGCCCGCGGGCAGGCGGACTTTCCTCGAGCCTGTCGCGAGCAAGCAACTCTCCAGTTGAGCAACAGATGTCGCTCTCTCTCGTCTGTCGATCGTGGATGTATGGAAATCCATTAGATGGTGCTGCTTGACGCAACACACTTTTAAACACTTAGGCCGTAAAAACTCAATTTCGCTTTTTTTTGTAAATGTGCCATTATACTGCTAGGTGAGCGATATCCACCACAACAAGATCAAAAAATCAACAGCGAGCGAAATAATCAAAAGAGTGCGACTTTGTATTCAACAGGGACTCATTTTGAGCATTTGATAAATTCATTAATTTTGTATTAAAAATGTTAAAATTCATGGTCTTTTAGTTAGTCACAGAAATAAAATTAGGGCACTTCGATAGATGAACCGGTTTCATATAACTATACTGCGGTATATAAATATATCCCTAGGCATATAACTATCATATATCACGGCTTCAATCATCTTACTGCGACATATGTATAGCTAGATAATTATTCGAAACATTCGCGAATGGTGTGCGTGAACAATAATACGTCCTATGACAGTGCCTACCCCTTCGGGGAATACAGGCGTGATGTAATAATAAGATACAATTATGAACTAAATAATAGATAGGTACATAGATGACAAAGTAGATACATACGTACATGTTCAATAATTTCCGTGCGATATCTATTTAATTTATCAGTGTGTGCCGTTAAACAGTCGATGACACGGCTAGCTATGAAATTCAATTAGAAAATGTTATTGAAACCTGATCTCATTTTGTGTTGCGAGCGTGAAATGTGGCGGTGACACTGCAAATGTTCGTTCATGTTAGGATTTACTGATATTCCAGTTAGATAGACGCGCACGTCACGGAAGTTTTAGCGAATGGGTTTAGGAAACAGTCAGAAAACTAAGTAGGTATTTACCCAAAAAGAGTGATGTTATGGTGGGTGCAGGTTTTACCTGACTACGGCAAAGCCAAAACGAAGGGTTATGATTATAGTAGTCTATATAATATTTATATGTATGTTAGCGCCCACGGATGCCCCTCAAATTAAAGGGAAAAATTTATAAGTCCGTGATAAGGCCTGTCGTACTGTATGGGTCGGAATGCTGGGCCGTGAAGAAGATGGATGAAAAAAGATTGCATGTAGCGGAGATGAGAATGTTGAGATGGATGTGTGGAGTGACGAAAATGGATAAAGTAAAAAATGAGTATATAAGGCGAAGTTTGAAAGTGGCGCCAGTGACAGAAAAGTTGAAAGGAAATCGTTTGGCTTGGTATGGACATGTGAAGAGGAGGGAGGAAACGCATGTGACTAAAAGAGTGATGAATATAAATGTTGATGGATGGAGAGGGAGAGGAAGGCCAAAGAAAAGATGGATGGATTGTGTGAGGAATGATATGAAAGAGAAGGGAGTGAATGATAGCGTGACTTTTGACAAGGGAAAATGGAAAGAGAAAACGTGTGGCGCCGACCCCAAGTAACATGGGACAAGAGCAGGAAGATGATGATGTATGTTAGCGCCTAAACTACTGAACCGATTTTGATGTATGAGGTATCAATAGATTCGTACATAGGCTCTATAAATTCTCCCTAAGTTTAATATGGTGGACTTTACACGTAAATTTCTGACCTCGAAAAAAAATTAATTGAGTAAGGGCTCCCACACAAAACTGTGACATCGCATCGCATCGCAGTTTTGTGTAGGAGCCCATAATCATGACATGTTTGGTATCAAAGAAAAGGTCTTGATAAGCACAATACAAATTTGTATATATAAATATAATATAATAATATAATATTGTCTAAGTAAATAAATATATTTAAATAGTTAAAAACAAGCAAAAGTGAGACTGCGCTACGTATGGCGCGGTTCAGCGTTTATCAGGCGTTAAAACGGAGAAATAAAAAATAAGTTTAAACACTGTAAACCGACTACGGCAAAATAAAAGTGATCTAAAAAGTACGAAACAAGAAAGTTTTTTAGACAGAAATCAAGACAGCAGAGGCGAAGCGCGCTAACAGCTCCATTCCTACCGGCTTCCCTTTGGAGGATCGAAAGAGTAACTTCACCGATCACCATTGAAAAATAGCACATTCAGTAATGTCTACGACTGCCAAATAATATATATTCCAACAACAATACAAATTGTTCTAAATAAGCCGGCGCCACAACGTGATAATCGTATTTGTATGACTATTTATAATTGAACAATTTCTTCTTCGGCTTCCCTCCTTCGAAATGTCAAGCTTCGCCACTGCAAGACAGAGGTACAAAAATGGTCTAGGTAAAGCCGTGGTCGCATGCCTGTATACCATGTGGGTGCCAGGAACACTACAAAATTATAATGGCATGCGACGACGGCTATACCTTGTCCATTTTTGTACCTCTGTCTTGATTTTTGTCTGAAATATTTTCTTGTTTCGTACTTTTTAGATCACTTTTATTTTGCCGTTGTCGGTTTACAGTTTTTTAAACTTATTTTTTCTAGTTGTAACATCGTAACTAGATCCTAAACGGATGTCCCAATATCACAGCGATGTCTAGACACTTCAAAAAAATGACCCTCCCTAGGGAGGGTCATTTTTTGAATTTTTTTGATACTTCTTTTGGCGCTCGGCTCGGTGTCTCCGTGATGCTGAATCGGGTATACTCAGCTCCAGTCGGTCGGTGACGCTGAATCGCGTATACTCGGCCCCAGTCGTAAGTTTTCACTTCTATCGTGTGGTCTTAAGCACACACCCTCTTTTTAGGGTTCCGTATGTCCGAATGAAAAAACGGAACCTTTATAGATCACTCGTGTGCCTGTCTGTCTGTCTGTCATAGCCAATTTGCTCCGAATCTAATGGACCGATTAAGTTGAAATTTGGTACACACATCAATTTCTGTAACTGAAACACGAAACATGTTACGTAAATATATGAATTTTGAATATGGGGTCACTTTTGGGAGACAAATGACAAAAAAAAATTGCATACTGTACCGTGTCACATATCAAATTAAAGGGCTTTCTGTGAGGGTATCGAGTATATTTTTTTATAATATTAAAATAAACAGTTTTAAAGTTATTTAAGAAAATAAATAAAAATTGACCATTTTTCTTATCTCCGAAACATTTGCCTAACATTAAAAAAAAAAAAAAATACAAAAAATACTTCTACTCCATCAAGGCGGGTTACTTTGTTTCTAGGGTATAATTTTGGCCCAAATCAAGACAAATGTTTAGTGTCATTAAATCCACACAACAGTTCCGCAAGTACGCGTCTATATCGCCATTAGTTACCGAAGGAATACGACGTTCGGTTGTGTGGTCGCGACACGGCTGGCAATTCTAACAACAAGCCTAGATTTGGGCCAAAGTTATGCCCTAGAGTCAAAGTAACCCGCCTTGATGGTACTTATATTACAGGAAAACCTTTAAGAAGTCTATGGTCTTAAAATAACGTGGTAAATCTCCCAATATTGTGCGTAGGTACAAACTTACATTTGCGGTTGGAATGAATGGGAGAACACGTTTTTCAACTACAATGTTAAGTTTGTTCTTGAGATAAATTCATCCTAACTACGGATAACGGAACCCTTTATTGTGCGTGGTCCGACACGCACTTGGCCGGTTTTTTAATTATTTCGGGGACCACCTATTTTTAATACTTGGATAGTTTCAAAATTGGTTACCTATTATATTGTTACCTATTATAACTATTAAAGAACCCAAAACTAACCTTTGAAAAATCTTAATTATAATATTTATTGTAAGTAATTAAGATTTCTCAATTGTTAGTTTTGGGTTGGGGCTTTGAATAATCGCCTTAGTGTTGTGTCTTTGGGCACGCCACAATTGCGGCGATAAGTCCCCTCTTTGAGGAGTGGCTGGAGAGGCGCCACGGCGTCCTCACCTTCCGCCTGACGCAGGTCCTCACCGGACACGGGTGCTTCGGGAGGTACCTGTTCTGGATAAGGCGGGAGGAAACGCCCGGGTGTCACCACTGTGTGGATCGCCCGGAGGACACGGTGGAGCATACGGTGGAGGTCTGCCCGGCTTGGGCGGAGCACCGCCGTGTCCTCGCGGAAGCGATCGGCGGCGGCGATCTCTCGCGTCCGGCCCTGGTCCAGGCCATGGTACGGAGCGAGAGTGCATGGGAAGCCATTACCTCCTTCTGCGAAGCAGTAATGCTCGTGAAGGAGGAGACGGGACGCGTGAGGGAGAGGCAAGCTTTGCACCCTCACGCCCCTAGTCGCCGCAGGAGACGCCCTGGGCGTCGGGAATTGGCAGCCGATTCCCGGCCACCGTAGGCGCGGGCTTGCGGACGGCGAGCAATGGGTAGCTCGCCGTCCGGTAAGGACCAAGCCCGAGTCGACGGCGCGTCGTGTTCCACGCGCGCCTCAAAGAGATGTCAGCACTATTGACGGGGTCCGCTAGGGAAAGAGTTACCGTGGCCCCGGCACAGGCAACAGAAGGAACACGGGTGGGTTTTAGTCAGTAAAAGTCTGACACGCCCTCCCGCTCCGCCCAGAGCTGGAGAAGTCATTTGATGATTTCCCATCCAAAAAAAAAAAAAAAAGTGTTGTGTCTCGATATAGTATTTAACTTCGGAAAACTAGTATTTCAGGATAATCCGAATGAATCATCAACGTTTCCAGCGAGACAATAAAACTTTCACTACTAATTTATTCCGTCCTGTTTTCGCACACATGTATTATTTGTGGTTCCCCCACATTGGTCACCCTTCACAAATATTATTAAACCAATGGAAATAGTCAAGTAATTAAAAACTTTTTCATTATTTAAATGCAGGATGACTTGTAATTTGACGTATTCCTTCCAGGACCAATTTTCAACAATTAAGCACACCATAAAGCCGAGGCGAAAATTCATGGGATTCGAGAAAACCCAATTTTTATGTATTTTAGAAAATTTCCCAGAATTCGTCACTAAATATCACTTTTCTTCAAACTCTCAAATTGAATGGACTTCATTGCTATTCCATTTTGTACCTAATACTTAAAAAAGAAACCTTTCGATGGAACCCAATTTTCTAAAACATCAAACAGTTAAAAGTTAAAGAAAGAAGTTTACTAATCATTTTCAAAAATCATTTATGTACATGAACTTTGACACCAGTTATCTCACAATTTTACTATTGCATTAAGCATCAAAATTACGGGGAAGACAACTTCATTTAATCAGTTATCTAACGAGGTACAAAAATAAAAAAAATGTTTAGAGGTGCCGATGAAACAGTTGTTGAAATATTAGGGCCTTACCTTAGATTAAGAATGTCCAGATTCCGTGTTCAATACGAAACGCAACGTTTATCGTGAAGCCAATTTGTATGCGTGTGTGAGTGAGCGCCACGCTCGCGAGTGTATTACCTACCGCATTTGCGTTTGTGTGCAACACGCGTGTAATACCAGCGCATAGAGATTACCCCAAAAATGTGGGAATTTGTAAAGGATAAGTTTCATCTGTTGATGATTTGTTTTCATTTGTTTAATTTTGTATTTTACTAACTTGAAGTGGTGTGAAGTTAAAAGGCAGTCCCTAATGGACTGACAAAATATAGTTCTATTTAAATACGAAAATATTATTGAGACTCGGTTTAAAAATATATAAAAGACACCTTTATTCAAACTAGTAAGTTTTTTGGAACGAAGTTCTTTAACGCGGCTTTTTTTTTTTTTTTTTTTTTTTTTTGTGGATGGGAACTTACTTCATATACGTTATGCCCCTCCATGCTACTTTCTTTACACTTAATTTGGTCAAAATGAAAATCCAAGATGGTGGCTGTTTTTAAACTTATCATCATGGGTGTCGTTTTCACGGTTTTTGAGGGTGTTAAAGCCTATAGTAACGTTAAATGTAAATCCAAGATTGCGGCTGCGTAAGTTTTCAGTACCAAAGACGATAGTGAAGTCAAAATGAAAATCCAAGATGGCGGCTGCGAAAATTTCCGCCATCTTGACCAAATGCACACTTTCTCTCTCTCTCTACTGAGAATGACAGAAACGCGCTTTTTCGTTACTTGACAATTTCTACCAGTCAACTCCTACCGTAAGCTGCGTTAAAGAATTGCGTTCCAAAAATACTTTCGAACTATGAAAATCGCATCGAACACTCACAAAAAGAGTCATCGTCCATGTTAATAAAACTCCTTTGTCATCCCTAGTTTTCGTGAGGTGTTAAAAATATGGGTAAATAGATTTCATGCCCAGGCACTACTTCAACAGTTATTTGTTTATTTTTTTCGTTTTCACATTTAACAAAGAAATACACGGTGAATTTGAATATTGACCGAAATGTATTGTTACTGCACTTTTCTTTTTTTCATTGTAATTTTTTACATGGTTTCACAATACAAACTGTAATTTTTACGAAATTAAAACACGCGTTAATAAGTCACATGCCGGTGGCTAGTGACTTGTTTGTTTTTTGTTGTGTTCACAATATGGAAATCTTAAAATATCGCGTTATTTACGAACACGAGTTCCACCGTGGCACCAGCGCTGCAGATACAGCTCGAAGGATTAATAATGTGTATGGGGAAGCTACTGTAAAAGAAAACACGGTATGTTTTTAGTTCCAACGTTTTAGTTCTGGAAATTTTGACCTACAGAACAAATCCCGTGGACGGCTGGAGACCCTACTTGACAATGAAGAATTAAAAGGGATCGTGGAAGCAGATCCATCGCAAACCATGTCAGAGCTAGCGGTAGGCTTCGGTGTAAGTGATAAAACAATTTTAATTCACATGACATAAATTAGAAAAGTGAAAAAGCTCGAAAATGGGTCCCGCATGAATTGAGCGAAGCACATCAACAACGCGTCGAGTGCTGCGTTATATTACTCAACCGTCACAATAACGAGGCACCCACCATATTCCCCGGACCTTGCTCCAACAGATTACCACTTTTTCCGGAATTTGGATCATTTCTTGCAAGGAAAAAAATTCAATTCAGATGAGGCAGTCAAAAACGCCTTCAAAGACTTTATTGATTCTCGCTCCCACAATTTTTTTAGCGAAGGAATCAATGAACTACCTATAAAATGGCGAAAGTGCATAGATAACAATGGTACATACTTTGATTGATAAAATATGTAATTTCATAATTTTTTTTCGTTTTGCTTTTTTGTTAGAAAACGCCAATTTCATTTATGTAAGGACCTAATAATATTTAAAAATTGTGTGATAATCGAATTAATCAACTGGTTTATGTTAACCCTTTACCTTCTCATAACTCAGCAATCCTTCCTACGTTATGTTTCCAGGAGCTAGACCACCACCTCTTAACGCAGTATTATTGTAATCTTACTTGAGTGTGGGAAAGAGATGGAGCTAGACATCCTGTATAGCTTCGTCTCTTTCTCACACTGAAGTAACATTAAAATAATACTGCTTTAAGAGGTGGTGGTTGGCCCCCAGGTCTACTATTACCTAAGAACAATCACCAATCCGTCGTCAAAGATTATGCCAATGCTTTTTCTTAATCTTTCTCTTAGACCACAACAATATGATGTGAAGAATCTACATTGCAGGCTAATGACATAAATAAAAGATTCTTTGTCAAAATCCTAATAAACCGAAGTACTTATGTTAAAAAATGAAAGAGTTTGTACGTGTGCAGTAGATTAAAAACACGCGAATTAAGCGACAAGTGATCAGTGATTAGCTCAACTATTGCGAGTAACACTAACCACTCGAAAGTGGTGTCTCAACTTGCGGCCTGAACGCAATGACCTGGCTACCTTACGCAGGAAGGATTGCAGGGTGGTAAGAATGTAGTGGGATGACTTAAATCAGTTAATTAATTTGAAAATAACTAAATCTTTCAATATTCTAACAATTTGCAAATTCTACCTTTATCAGAATTATCGACTGCTTCATGGGCACTTCTAAATATTTTTTTTAAGACTTACCTATACTTCGTTAGATAGCTGATTAAATGAAGATGTCTTCTTCTTAATTTGTACGCTTAATGCAATAGTAAAATTTTGAGATAACTAGTGTCAAAGTTCACGTATGTTCTTAGATGATTATTGAAAATTGTTAATAAACTTCTTTAACTTGACTGTTTGATGTTTTAAAAAATCTGGTTACATCGAATGGATTGTTAAAGTATTAGGTACCCAATGGAGGCCATTCAATTTGGGAGTTTAGAGAAAATTGATATTTAGTGACGAATTCTAGGAAATTTTTAAAAATAAATAAAAATTGGGTTTTCGCGAATCCCGAGAATTTTCGCCTAGGCTTCATGGGGTGCTTATTGTTGCAAATGGATCACACTATCACGTCCTGAAAGGATTACGTTAAATCACAAGTCACCCTGTATACATTGTATAGAAGTCAAGAAACAATATTTATAATGCATCACTTACTTTCCTATCTTTATTTTATGTTGCGTTTTTTCGGTGGAATAGAACACAAAATCGAAACGGGTCGTCTTCGACAATGCCGGAAGTGACGTAAAAAACGATGTGAATAAACATCCACTCTTAGCATAGTGCTTGAAATGTCTAAAGTAGGCAAGTAAGTACGATTTTTGCATGAATAAAACACAAAAAATAATTTAATTTATAGGATTTTGGGCTAAAAACATTTTTGCAAAAAAAAAAACAACCGACTTCCAAAAAAAAAAAACACTACAAACTGATATATAACTTTACCTTCGGAAGTCGGTGTCTTTGGATCTGTATTTTAGGTTTTTGCCACCGACTCACTCTGGTTCGTGTAGAACAAACTAGCTGGACCAAAACAACTCTTCAATTCCTAGTATTGTAATTAACAACTAATATGATCTCATTAGCCCTATACATTAAGGAATAAACCTATTAATTTTTGTTACTACCCTCATTAGGACCGTCATTAAGTTATATAGTATATATACTTCAACACTTTACTATAGTAAAGTGTTGATAATTCAAAGTGCATTAATTTGCATTTTTACACCATAATTGATAACATTATTTAAGTCACTAAAAGAAATTTGTGATAGTGTTTTTGTGAGTAGTTTGGTTTTAGTTAATTTTTATCACAGGAACTTCATTCTTTAATTTTATTAAATTAAATGTTTAGATAAAAGTGTACTTTTGCACCCATATTTTTGAATTCAACGGTCAAAAAATTACATGTCCGCTCATGTCTACTCTGTAGAATCTATTTTATATGATTCTTACAAGTATCTAGTAGTAATTAGTAGAAAAAAATATTGCGAATTATTTGCAAAACTAATTTTTTTCTTATTTTTCCTTTAAACAGTTTTCACCATTTCAAAAATTGATTTTTTCGAAGAATGGCTAAAACACCCGAAGGAAACGCGGAATGAGAAGCTCTTTCGGTTTATATCTTTGAGACATAATTTTGATGGTGTTACGGAGCAGTCCCTGAGAGACGTCAAGGTCATCATCTCAAAATATTGTGGAAGAAATCGAGGGCGGTTCCTAGAGAAGAATTCGACGTGACTGAAAGGAGTTGACATATCTTTCGCTGTGTCCGTTTATTTATGTATGCCAAGTACATCTACAGAACCGGGACCTGGAAGACCCTCTAAAGAGTTAGATGTTTCCAGTCTCAAAACGAAAAGACGACGCGTAGATTAGATGACCTCTTACAGTCCAGGAGTGCTAGTGAATTAATTTATGCTGCTGAGGTGTTAGTGCGTTTGTCGAGTCAGAGAAGTGTAGCACGTCAAATTAATTATGTAACTGGTGACTAGTAAGTGGGGTTGTGACGGAAGTTCCGCTCATAGTTTGTACAAACAAAAATTCACAAACTGTGATGACAGTGATGAGTTTTTGTTTGTATTTTCATTCGTTCGCCTTCAATTGCGAGTCGAAAAAGGTAATATTGTCATGGCAGAATCCTCGGCCCTCCTCTACAGTGTATTGTCGCCCAATAAAGTTCGTCTTTTCTAAGGAAACCAAAGAGACTGAGGTATCTGCCACACATAATGCTTTTGACAATGATTGACGGGAAGGTTTGCAACACTCTGACCGAAACTTTTTCTTCCCAAAAATGTTTTATTTGTGGGGCAACTTTATCAATGATGAATGATTTGTCCAAAGTGTTTACGGCGAATAAAGATAATCTTGGTTTTGGTGTGTCTACGTTGCACGCTTGGAATAGGTGCTTTGAATGATTGCTTCACATTAGCTATCGACTTAAATTCCGGTCAGTGATTTTGTTAGTTCCACTTTTGCCCTCTGGTACAGATAAGTTTGTGGCGGCGACGTGGCGGCTGACCGCAGAAGATGGAACTGCCACGGGCGCGCGAGTGAAATAAGCCACGCCCACCAAACTACTAGCCATTGTCAAGATAGATCTTTAATATTTATCTTGGGAATACTAGGTACGGTCTTTTATTCATTAAGTGAAAAATGCATATTCCTTAATGACAATGTAATACAGTATCCAAGGTGTAACATAAATAACGCATAACCTCATAAGGGGTCATTGTACTCATCATTATGAACAACTTTTACTATGGCACCAAACCTGAAATCGCGAAATTAAAATCAGCTGCTCCCTACATTTAGGTATGTTCGCATAACTCGTCAAAATGTAGGGAACAGCAGATTTTTATTTCGCGATTTCAGGTTTGGTCCCATAGTAAAAGTTGTTCATAATGATGAGTACAATGATCCCTTAAGAGGTTGTGCGTTATTTATGTTACATCTTGTATATGTCACAGCCAACTAGCTTAATTAGCCTTTTAAGTTAACAGCCAAGCTTTTGGAAGTAGCGCTCGCCGATCACTGCCGCGGCACCGCTCGCTTCGCTCGCTAAGCTCGCGCGCGGCTATTCACAGTTCTAACCCTAACCCATTTGGTCGGGGTGCCCCGGCTTAGTTACTGCGACCGTTCGGCTCGCGCGTGGTTGGTCACAGTTCCGACCTAACCTATAATGCATATCATTCAGGCCGCCAGTTGAACGGCGCCGTTTAGTAAAAAGGCTAGACTATTAACTGAAAAACTAATTAAGCTAGTTGGCTGCAACCATAGCTGCGACATATCCATATAGATCGTGTTTTGATTCCTCAAGGCGCGGCGCACTGAAGCGCAGTGCCACCAAAGAGTTAAGTTTCCGTTTGCATTGACAGATATACAGACATGTATACAAACACATGCACGTGTCGTCGTATAGGCATAGAGTAAACTATGTCGCCGCGTTTAACACTGCGCGACACAAACTGAGAGGACTAGGTCGGTGTGATAGCGATGGATGAACGGTGTTCTTCTGTTTTCAGAGGGGCTATGAATAAGTGATCAACTTGGAAAAGCCTAAACTGGTTTCGTGCACAGATTTTGGATTAGTGTTTGGGAAAAGTAATAAGTGCGTTGTACCCCAGCTGCGAATGGGTTCTCCCGCAAAGAACGTAGGGACCTTCTGCCCTGTCAAAGACGCTTATAGAGGCATGAGGAACAGGGTGTAAAGTTCGCTCATCCTCCATAGAAAAGGGAGGATCCTCCGACCAGACGGGTGTTGTGTCTGATGGGCTACTGCCCGACGGTTGATGTCGGGATGTTGTATAATTATGCTAGTCGCGCGGTAAACTCTGATTGCGCGATGCAGGATTTTGCGTGACGTCAGTGTGATGCGTTCCAATGTGGCGATGTAGATGTGCCGCCACAACGCTAGTTCAGTTCATCAAGCTAGAATGCCTTTGAAATCCTTGAAAGTAAAAGGTCTAATAAAATTTAAGATTGAGATCTCTAACACACACACACACCCACCCCCACGTCACATCTCATTACATCTATTTATATCCCGAAGATGTTATAAATATTCAGCGTCCTACTTTTGACGCCATGCCAGTCCTTATCTCCTATATGAAACAAAACAATGGCATATACTACCTACTCCTGTTACCTACGTCAATAGTAGCAGTAGCTTAATATTAATTTTAGATCAGTGAAAACCAACCATGCGTGTAATTTGACGCGATATTTAAGGAAGGCTATCGTGAGGATAAGATGATACGACCCTTACCTAACCCTGTTCTATATATAATCTGCACTTTCGTTACTGCTTCAAAAAATGAAGGAAAATAACTGAAGACTTTTATGTTCATTCTTTATTGGACTCTGAATTGGTAGTTAGATCTGACTGCCTATTAAGGCTAGATAGAGTTACTTTGTCCGATTTTATCTTTATCTATACATAAAAATAAATAAAATTGAAGTGTCTGTTTGTAATGTCAAAATCAGCTTTTTACTAAATGCATATACTATACAGGGTGGAAAAATCAATGAGCCTAATGTTTCTTGGAAAAATTTTATCTTTAACATTGACTGTATCGACTAGTGTAATAAAATACCAACCAGCTAAAAATTAAAAAAATTAAACAGTCGCTGTGTTTATTTTTTTAAATTTTACCTGGTTCGAATCCCGGTTTAGGTAAGCTTGTCGAGAAATCTGTGAATATAGTTTTGTTTCTTTTTAAATTAGGAATGTTTCCTTTAATTAAAATAATCTATCTTAAGGATTTAAAGTGATTTCCCTTCAGGGCCCATTGATTTTTTCCACCCTGTATATAAGGTCCCATTAAAATAGGTGGACAAACTTTTAGAAATCATTCAGACCACCAAAATAAGGACAATGGTAAAAAAATATATAAGAAAAACGAATTAGATACTTAGAAGAAAAATAATCAGCTAACGAAAATACACTGATAAAAATGTTGGTTACCCAATGCATAAACACATCCATGTCTTTGTTATCTCCGCCGCCGGCCGCCCGCGCCTGCCGTGCCGCGTTCATTGTCCAACTCATGCCATCTCACTCTAACAAAGCCCTTCGCCGCGCGGGCGCCGGCCGGCGGCCGCTCGTTTGACGTTATGACAATGACGCAGTTTTAGTTTTCGTCGCGCAACCGAGCCGGCAACGTGCTGCACGAACGTGTAACAAGTGTATGTGTGTTTTACGTCGTAGTTATTACCTACAGCCTAAACAATGCCTTATTACGCGTACAGCAACTATGAATACATGGAAATGCTCGTATGTTATCGTGAGCGTAACCAAAACTTACGACAAGCCCAAATCCTTTATCAAGAAAGATTTGGAAGGCGGCCGAGCGTCACCACAATCCTGAGAGCAGTACAGCGCCATCGTGAATATGGCACCTTCATGACACCAGTGGCAGCGATTGACGCAGGAAGACCGCACTATACGGTGCGTCTTGAAGAAGATATTCTAGATTTCTTTAGACTACACCCCACGGCGAGCACGGCCGATGCCGGTCATGTATTCAATGTCAGCGATTTTTACGTATGGAAGCTCCTTCGTGATGAAGGCCTCTACCCATATCATTACACTCGTGTGCAAGAACTGAAGAGTCAAGACTACACGCCACGAGTGACATTTTGTAGGTGGCTACTGCAACAACCCCATCGCCATATTCTCTGGACTGATGAATGTACGTTTACACGTGTTGGGTTGTTTAACATTCATAATTCCCATTACTGGACAACTACAAACCCAAATAAAGTAAGACCAGACCATTTCCAAACACGGTTTAGTGTAAATGTGTGGACAGGAGTCCTAGACAACAAAGTTTTAGGGCCTGTGTTTCTAAACCGTTTAAACAGTAATACGTACATAGACTTGTTACATAACGATGTTGAAACAATGTTAGAAGATGTACCCTTGGTCGTCTGGCGTGACCTCTACTTCCAGCATGATGGCGCGCCAGCACACTTCTCTAGGAACGTAAGACACTATCTCAATTCTCGGTACGAAGACCGCTGGATTGGTCGGGGTGGTCCAGTCACGTGGCCTGCTAGGAGCCCGGACTTGACTCCGCTTGATTTTTATTTGTGGGGTCGAGCTAAAGATTTAGTGTACGGTGAAAATGGACACTTAATAGCCAGCGTGGATGAGCTACGTACGCGAATCACTCTGGCATTTGAAATAATAAATAGTGAAAGTGACACTCTTTTAAAAGTGAAAAGACATGTAATTAAACGCGCTCGTAAGTGCATCGAACAAAACGGTGGGCATGTTCAACAATTAATGTAAATAAGTAGCCACCTACCGGCGCAGAGTAAGTAGTATTTTAATTAATTATTGTAAATAACGCTGATTCAAATTTTTAACCACGCCTGATTCAGTGTTTTACTGTTATCGAACTCTAAATATCTAAATAAAAATGATTCATAACACTACACTGTATCCACTGCGCGTTTGTTTGTTTACAAGTTACTGCAATCGTTTTGGTACTTTGATAACAGTTCAGCACGCAATTAGACAGTCCAAAGCCTGGTAAAGTGTGATGGAAAATTTGAATCTTTTTTCTTTTCATAAGTACCTAGACGGGGTAAAACTGTACAATACCGGACAGCGAAATAATGGGTTTTTTGGGGCGGGGGGAGGGGGGGGGGGTGTTCCCTCCTCCCCAAACCCCCTCCCGAATCTAGGAAACGCATACTTTTGGAGATATTCAAGATTGAAATTTTGAGGTTAGGAATCAAAAAATCGTATATTTTATGCAACTTTGAGGGGTTTTATGGGAGAGGGGGTCACCCACAACCCTTTAGACCATCCCCCACAGTAGCAAATGTATACTTTCAGGTATTAAAAATGAAAAAAAAAAAATTGTTGTGTCGGGGAGCGCTCTACTATTGTATAAAAATATTTGTACACTGAAATTCAGTTTCTGGGTGGTTTAAAAAAAAAATAACCATAACCTAACCTAAATCTGTCCAAGTCGGGTGCCCTAAGTTTAGTTTCTGGGTGGTTTAAAAAAAAATAACCATAACCTAAATTAAATCTGTCCAAGTCGGGGTGCCCTATATTTTGTATGCAATAAAAAGAGAGATGAGACATAATTTTCTTACTAAATAATAAGAGGTTGATAAATGAAACACTAAAATTATAATAAACAATTTATTATGTTGTAACATAAACATATGTTATAGCGGTCAACAATTCCTCAAAGGGATCTTTGAGGTTTATTCTAATATTTCTTCTCCATGAGTATTCCGCCAGTCAATCTGTAGTCTGACTTGTTAGCAGCTTTTTTTAAGGGTCGCCATTGGCTTTCAATCTTTTGGGTGTGTGTCCCATCTGGTGCCACAAATCTATTTACAGGATCACTGTGGTTGACCCTTTTATGAATATATCCATGTTCAGGAAGGCATTGATACACTCTCCAAAAATCTGTGTGAATAATGGAGCCCTCCTGAACATGTTTTTTTATTAGTGGCACCAATACTTCTGACGTACGCTCATTATCGGGACACACTTCAAGCCTTAGGTCATCACTCCCATCTTCAATCATCCCTATCACCCAATGTCCTTCAATATGTCTTCCTCTGTTATACTTTCTTCTCCCAAACTTCGATTCGTCAATTTGTACAATTTTATTCAGTCCTCCTATTTTCGTATCTGGACTGAAATGTTCAAGTACATAAATGACTACTGCTTCCCTGCAATAACTGTACCAATCCGCGATTGTCTTAAATGATAAAACTGGCTCGTTTTCATCTGATAGTTGCTTTTGCACCCATTCATATGACTGGCCATCACTGAACGCATACATGAGTTGAAATATGGTTGACAGGGCCAAATGTGCATTTTCGAACCAGGTCCCAGCTGCTCGACTAAATGTTCTGGTTCGGCAATTGCTTTTCCTACATCTAAATCTCCCAAAATGTCCAGTGTCCATGACGACTGGCATTGGCCGACGGTGGATAGGGCACAATTTTTCAGTCGGTACCAACCTCCTTTCCTCAGCAAATTGCACGCATTGCTCATGGGAGCCTAGGCGAGTGAAGACTTTTTTCCATGTCCACATGGATCTAAGACAAATAGAAAAAAATAATTATAAAGTAATCTATACACTTTTAAATACCTGATTGAGAAACTAAAGCCCTTCACCCTGAGTAAAAAGTGGGAGCTGCTCTCTATCTGAACCGGAGCTCCCGCAGAGTAATTTGATTCTATCACTATATTCAACCTAATTTACACTATTTATAGTTCAAACTATAAGTAACTAACTTTATATTTATTATTATATGTAACATCTACTAGCCTGATTTTATCCGAATGAAAGTGAACTCGTCTCCCGGATGACCCAGATGGTAGATGTACCTCCACACCATCGGCAGAGGTGGAGGAGGAGGCTGGCATGATGAGGTTAGCCATCCTAGTTGCTTCATTTAATGTGGAAGCCAAGCCACTAGAACCAGCTATGTTGCTGGGACCAGCAACGGGTTCTTCCAACGAAGACGACGACGGGAACACAAGCGGCTCATTAGAGTCCAACACTTGCACTCGCGTTGAAGTAGACACAAGCGGCTCTCTAGAGTCTATCACTTGGGCACTACAGGGCACTGAAGAAGAGGCCGTAACAAGCGGCTCATTTGAGTCCAAAACTTGCACTACACTCGATTCTTCAGGCAAAACAGCGGAATCCGAGTACTGAGACTTCGAAGACGCCATGGTAGTCACAATGTTGTTTAGCTTTAACAGGAGTACGTAAAACGATCTCGACTGCAAGGCGAACGAACAGTGACTGAAAATAACCGCGAAATGGCGCGAGAAATAAAAAGAACGAAAAAAAGTTTTTTTTCTTTTTCAGATATTATTATTTTAGCATTGGACAAGCTATATTGGACGTAGTTACACGAAAAGGATCCAATCCACGCATGACTTTGTGTGGATTGGATCCTTTTCGTGTAACTACGTCCAATTCACTTAATTATATATAATATGTCTTTTGACTACATTATTTGTCATTTTTAATGTAAATTAAAGTAAATTTGCGTTTTATTAAATATTTATTGTGGCTGTATGAAATAATACCTTTGTCATAAATACTACAAACAAGGTAAAAAATGAACGAAATCTGTCAAAATGGCGTCAAATATTACGAAAAATGATCGATTTTCATTATTTTTTTTCTCAAAAACTATATGTTTCCTAACATTGAAACTTTGCATACTTACGTTTTAGACATAAACCTTTTCAACAAAAAATTATGAGCTCAAAACTCGCTGTCCGGTATTGTACAGTTTAGCCCTAGACGGTTCATAATCATGTGTGTTCGAGGAAAGTTTATTCACCCCAATCGTAACCTGTTCTCGAGTTGCGCGTATCGTTGCGCCTACTATCTTCTACTTATCCTAACAACACTATCCTAAAAAGGTGATGTTTAGTCAAATAAAAGTTACTAAAAGTATGGATGATGTTAACAGAACTGACTGGGTACCTACTACCTATTTACGAGAACGCGCGCGGCGCGCGGCGCGCGGCGGGGCGTGAGTGCAAGTACCTACCCATAATGGATGTGTTTATGCTAGTGTATGTCATGTGCTAGTATGCCGGCAATTTATTATTTTAGGTCAAAATAAAATCACTTTAATCAGTGTTTTTTTTTGCTTGGATGTGTTTGGTTAGACGTACTGAGCGCTGTGTTAAAATTTGTCCACCTATTTTAATGGGACCCTATATGTACGGTACTTATAACAGAAAGCATTTTTTTAAATTTTTGTCTGTCTTTCGGTCTGTCTCTCAATCTGCCTGTCTGTTTGTTCCGGCTAATCTCCGAAACGGCTGGACCGATTTGGACGGGATTTTCACTGGCAGATGATGCTGCTGCAGCTGATGTTATAAGAAGTAACTAAGGCTACTTATATTTTAGAAAAAGAATTGGGTTCCGCGCAAAAAAATTAAGAATCCAATTCAAATAGGGAAGTACTGACATCCACGCGGGCGATGCCGCGTGCAACAGCTAGTACAAAAATAAATGAATTAAGTAAGAATTTGTTGCTTTCTGCCACGCGCAGACAACTTCCTGATCTACATTTTTGAAGTTGGTTTTATTTCTGGAGTGATAGATACTAACGTTCAATAGAACGTTAGTATCTATAACATAATAATGTTGTTCATATAGGTCCTACAAATAGGTCGACTCCTAAAATTAAAATGATAACCCAAAATGTCAAACTTTTCAGGAAAAATAAAAAAATATTTTTTCGTAATAGCCCATATTAAAAAGAATTAGGTTAATGTGTCAGATACCCAATGAAAGATTTTTTTTTTACTTTCTCACACAAATCATTATAAAAAATTGACTTTGATATACTTAAATAATGACAAAAATATAAAAAAAATCTAGCAAATGTAACCAAGTCTGAAGATTGCATCTATATATTGTATGTCACCGTATTGTGTGTCTATCCATGGCAAACCGGCAAATTGTGAACAGGTATCAACTTGCATGCGACGAAGGCACCGTATGCTACTAAATATCCAAGTAACTGCGACCAAGAATAAAGGAAGAAGCTGCCGCGGCACCGCTCGCTATGCTCGCTCGGCTCGCGCGCGGTTGGTCCCAGTTCTAACCTAACCAACCCATTTGGTCGGGGTGCCCTGGCTTAATTACTGCGACCAGTTCGACTACCGCCAAGACCTACCAATCAGGGACGGTTCACAATTTTACGAGTGATAAAATCGGACAGATTGTAAACCCTTTGATAAGTGCAGGTTTATTTATTTATTTATTTATTTTATTGGTTCACCAACAATTGTTTGCACAGGTTGTAAGCTAGAAAGTAAACATGCAGAAATGTGAATGCAACAGTGCAACAATCACTTAAAGGTAAACTCCGCATGCATATAGACGTTGTACAATTTTATAATATTAATCTAGTTAAAAACGAAAAATACTGATCTAAATGTCTAAATAATATAACAACTTATGGAACTAATTACATTTAAATATATTCTCTCTCAAACGAGAAAATGAAAAGTTAAACTATTAAGAAAGAAAGTACAATTTATTATATTAATCCAGTTTATAAAAAAAAAAAAAAAATACTAATCTAAAGGTCTAAGTAATTAATATAGGTAACATCGTAAGGAACTTATTATACTTAAATATATATTCTCTCTCAAGCAAGACAGTGAAAAGTAAAGCTATTTAGCAAGATGCTTAAAAAAATTGGCCTTCAATCTGCCCAGACTTTCAAAGTGCAAATCAATTTGATCACTGCAGCTATTTACAACCTTGCATAATCTCGCATAGGGGGAATTGGCGCCTAGAACCGTTCTTCTCTGCGGAGGGCAGAGTGGTGTAATCGCACTGCGAGGAATTCTCGAGGGTGCACGGAAATTAAAAGTATGCAATAATTGTGGGCAGTCAATTTTGTGGTGCATTACTTTGCACACAAACATTGCGTCATTAATGCGTCGGCGATAGTCAAGCGAAACCATTTTAAAGTGTATAAGTCTGTTACTGTACGAACGTACTTTTTTAGTTATTCCGCTAGAAAACGCCAGGTGCCATAGAAAACGCTTTTGAGGTTCATTCACGATTTGACAGTTTGACATGGATAAATTATAAACTATCGAGAATTAATACGTTATATTGTAAGCAGTAGTATGGTACAGTTCACAATTTATCGACAACTTACAATCTCGCGAGATAGATTATAAATTAACGGTGTTCACAATCTTACGGTGACATCATATAAAAACCAGCCATGTGCGTGTCGGACCATGCACAATGCAGGGTTCCGTAGTTCGGATGAGTTTATCCCAAGAATAATCTTAATATTGTAGTTGAAAAACATGTTCTCCCATACATTCCAACTGAAAATGTACGTTGGTCGACTATTACTCTTTAACTTGTGAAGCCTTTTTAGTTTTCCTTCGTTATATATTCTACTGCCGTGAATTTTTTTATTTGACTCTAACAAAAATTAGCACTGTAAAGCTTATTACGTAAACGGATCCCTGAATCGAAAAATGGTTTTGGCAGACCCGCAATATTTTTGAACGGCTTATCCAACGATACCCCACACCAAGGGATATACGAGAAAAAAATATCATCCCCACTTTACGTGCAAATATTTTTTAATTTTTTTTTTAAAGATATTTCTTTACCACTTTGTCGGCTTGATTAATATGTATACCCATGCCAAATTACAGCGTTCTAGTACTAAGAGTCTCTGAGATAAGCTGCGGACAGACAGACGGACATGCTGAATTTTTAGGGTTCCTTGTTGACTACGGAACCCTAAAAAAAAATGCTGTTCGTTAGTAAGCGCATCACTTGAGAGCGGCTGGATCGACTTGACTATTTTTTCTTGTTTTAAAATGTTCGCAATAGTCCAAATTAGATTTTTATGTTTTTTTTTTAATTTCCCGGGAAAACAAATTCGGTTAAACTGAATGTTCTTTTTCAATGGGATTTTTTTTAATTATTGAAAATTGGCTAAGACAACGTCTATCGGGTCAGCTAGTATGCACTAAAAACATTTAACAGTAAGGTGATTTTACCATTTTGTTGGGTGGGGGCGGCGGATTATATTTTTCTGGGGAGGCTTGAGACTGGAGTACAGATTCCTATAGCTAAGCGAAGCTAGCTGGAGCAAATGTGGGTATAAGCATCGGTGCATGAGCATCAATAAGAGCTGAAAAGAAAATGCTGAAAGTCGCTACACCCACCGCTACAAATCGCTACACCCACCGCTACAAATCGCCACACCCACCGCTACAAATCGCTACACCCACCGCTACAAATCGCTACACCCACCGCTACAAATCGCTACACCCACCGCTACAAATCGCTACACCCACCGCTGCAAATCGCTACACCCACCGCTACAAATCGCTACACCCACCGCTACAAATCGCTACACCCACCGCTACAAATCGCCACGCCCACCGCTACAAATCGCCACACCCACCGCTACAAATCGCCACACCCACCGCTACAAATCGCCACACCCACCGCTACAAATCGCTACAACCACCGCTACAAATCGCTACACCCACCGCTACAAATCGCTACGCCCACCGCTACAAATCGCTACGCCCACCGCTACAAATCGCTACGCCCACCGCTACACCCACCGCTACAAATCGCCACACCCACCGCTACAAATCGCTACACCCACCGCTACAAATCGCACCTCGTGCTCGCACTAGTAAATGACACACTCGATGTTCTGATTGAATTGTTTACCTGCACCCGATGTTGGTATAACTAACGTGATTCGTGTTCATTAATGTTGCACGTATGGATTTAAAGTTCGCTAGTTGATAGCAGTTTATTCAGACGCTAACTCTGCCTTCGTTTATTTCGTCGCGTGGCGGTAGTGTGAAACAGACTACACAGCTGCATGTACCTAAGTTATATATTTTAAAGCCTGCATACGATCTATGGGATTTTTTATACATTTATATCTTTTACTGTCGATTCAATACTAGCTTTATGAGATAACTCATGCAGTGGAGAAAATATTGGCTATTCTGCAAAGTTTTGGTGGCAGAATTAACGAGTATGTGTTTTTTAATGATCCCAACAACGGTTTGATAAATAAAGAAAGCAGGAGATAAAGAGCGTATATAGAGAACGGTTTGGTCCTGATTTCCATCATCAGGTCATTCATTCTGATTTCATGTAACCAGTACGTTCATGCACTCTGCAATCTGGAAAACGATAAGCAACATAATTTTATCATAATTTTTTTTAAGCTATGCATTTTTGATTGAAATGATCTTTTTTAATCAACTTCAAAAAAAGTAGGAGGTTCTCAATTCTGTTGTATTTTTTAAAAATGTTTGTTACCTCAGTACTCCGTCATTTATAGACAGATTTGGAAGAAAAAAATTATTTGAAAGGACATACTTCCAGATTGTTCCCATTTTTATAAAAATCCTGTTCTAATGAACTCCTCAAATATACATACATATAGCGATTTGTATTCTCATCAACAAATCAAGCATTTGAATTCAGAAAATATCATTTGGTGAAGTGGAACTGATGATGAAGACCACAGATGGCCACGGGAATTCCTCAATGATAAGTATTATATTTCACGGGTGGCGATAAGATATCTCGATTAAGATAGCGACTATGACGAATAAGAAACATTTATTTACAGAAAATACAGGTGTTACCAATTGTAAAAAAATGGTGGTTTAATGTACAACGGTCCATATTTTGCCTGTTTAGGGCATGCAAATCCTAATTTTACATTAATACCTAAGTAAGTACTTATTTTAAATAATATATACAGAATATCTAGAAAAATACCTATATTCTAATATAATTTTTAAAATTAAGGTAAATTTTAAGTTAACTACAATAAGATATGTATATAGGTACACACAACAAAACTTAAGTAATAACATTTTTTCTACCTCCCCAACAAAAATTCTTTAAAGTTAAAATAAAACATAGATACGCCATAAAACATTAGGAAGCTTAAAATAAAAAAAATAAAAATAAAATTGCAAATTTAAATAAATGGATCTGATGAAAATGGTATCATCGAACTTATCTGATGACCAAGGCGATAGGTAGGCACCGGAACTCCGTAATAAAACAATGTATCTTAAGCATGTTTGGGCTTATTGGAATTGTCATGGGATGCACTCTGGCTATAAATGATTTTAATGGTAATATGTCGCTTCAAATTGCGCTACTTGAGTCGTATGTTATGTGTGGCCTTGATTGTCAGAAGATAGATTTCGTACCCTCGTTATCTTTGCCAACGATCTGTCGTTGTGTGGTCGATTTAATCATTTGTTGGCGTCCAAATCTGATAAAACTACGCATTCTAAACTTCTGATACGACTTAGCGCGATAAACTTATATATTTGCCTTTTTGCAAAGTTTTTTTTTTGAAAGGGTGGATACTCCTGAGGTGGTCGCATATAAATTTGGTCAAATTCTGATGAGTGGTTTTTGAGTTAGCTTCAATAATACGTATTTTTTCCATTTAGTGTATGTTGATGATGTTATAATAACTTCCTGTCACTGTTATTTACATTGCAAGTAGCAGTATACGAATTTGGGTGGGGTAGGTACCAGAACTGAAAAGTGGAAAGTAAAACTTATTTATAAAAAAAAAACAACCGATTTCCAAAAAAAAAAAAAACACTACAAAGTGAAAAATAACTTTAATTTCGGAAGTCAGTGATAAAAAACGAAAATTCAACTTCCGACATTAAAGTAATTTTTTACTTTGTAGTGTTTTTTTATATAAATAAGTTTTTTTTCAAAATATATAATATTTATTTGCTCAAAACATGGTATAACAGGTCTTACAGTTAAAAATAGTACAAACATGTTTTGCCGGGCTTAGGCTAGCATGCAAATTCGAAAATAAAATAAAAGATAAAAAAAGTACTTAACTAACATTTTCTGTCCAAGAACTGTTTCAGACTATAAAAGTTATTTTGCATTAGCCATGCACTCAATTTCTGCTTAAAACAGTATCTCGTAATTTGAAGTCACCAGGCAATTTATTATAAATCCGTACACACGTAGCTAAGCAGCTTTTGTTATATTTTAATGATATAATTATCCTTCTTTTAATTCTTATTTGTTTGTTTGATTATTCAAATCAAAAATACAGGATCTAATCTTATCCAAATCCATTAGCTGTGTACTCCTTGTAGAATATAATATAGCATGAGGGAATGTACTAGCAATATGCAGTGACAGTTCCTCAGTTCACCTATTTATTAGTACAACAGTAACCCCTTTTCCTCAGCCAACTTTTACGACCCGCGCCGGTTGATAACCAGCAAACATCCCGTTTTCTTTTACTGCCAGATCAACGTGCAAATGTAGTCAAACAACTCGGGTGTAAGTTGCTTCGCGCTGCCAGGAAATTCTGACTTCTAGGTGGCGCTATATAGAACGGTAGACAATCAGAAATCGAATGCCAATCACGATAAATAAAAACAGTTTCCCCTAAAGCCCTTTATCCAAAAAGTTACTCGAGTCGACACACGCGAGTAATGGCACAGTAATTCGTTTTTGATGTCTGTCGCGTAATATATGGCGTGCTAATCAAAATATATTGCCGACTCCTTTATATTGTGCCGTTGCATGCTCCCATTGTGATACTTGGCTCTTGGCACTTGGCATTTGACGCTTTGTGACACGTGGCGTGTCTCTGACGAGTTTAATAGCTTGTTCGCAGCTTCTCATATGTCTTTTCATTTCATTTGTGATGGCGAGTAAAGTAGCACGCATATGACTCAAATGTTGATCGATAACTTTCAATCCCTTATTTTTATTCAAAATATTGCTTTATTTTGTAAATTTTCATGTTGCCTTAACACTAATAAAGTGTGTTAACGCTTTACTTAGGGTAAATTTAAAGGAGGCGACCCCTTTATGGAAGAGTCGCGCACCCTAATAATTTAATTGTGAGTTCATAATTGACGACTCAAGAAGTTTGATCGAAGTACATAGGTGCACAAAACGTAAAGTATACAAGTGCACACGATACGAACGTTACACAGTATTCCTCAAAAAATAAATATTTCATGGAGAATATTAAAAAACGCGTTTAAATACTGCGTTTATTATACGTGTACCCATCGAAAGTGTAACTTTTAACTCAATTATAAGTTGTACTATAAATCAATCGGTGGTGGAACATCTCGTAACCTGTGGGAGTGCACGCGCCCTACGCTACGCGCCCCTTGCCTCCGCCGCTCGCCGCTCTCCGCTCTCTACTCGGCGGCTATTTTTGCGCAGACGTAACGATTGGCGACGGTGGCGCCACGCGGCGGAAACTCAAACCTTTTGACAGGCGGCTAAAATGGCCGCGTGAACACGCGATCTGCCACGCTGAAGTCGCTACGTACGTCACACGCGAAGTTTTACTTAACGCCGGCCCAGTAAACTATGTTATAGTGCTTTTAATCGGCCTTTCTATTGCTAATCGCTTGTAAAAGCTATTAAAATGGCTCTCCATCTCGAGACCGCGTTGCAGCGCAAGTTGAACTTCAAGATGACCACGGTAAGTGCATGCCGCCCGCCGCGCCGCGTATCGATCGGAGCCAGCGTGGTCCGAACATATGGTGGCCGCTACGAGCTCGTAGCACCCCGTAACCTACGAACTACGTCACATGAAGCCTGCTAACGTATTCGCGTTGATTTTACGTACGAACGCTAATGTTATTATGACACAATCAGCTCCGTATTATTGTATTGTAAGAGATCTCTACAGGAGCGCGTAAATAGGTAAATAAACACTTGTAGATACACGCGCTACGCCGATGTCGGAAGTCGGAATATACGGATTAGATACGGGAAAGTACGATTTACTTGCATTTTCTAAGAAGATTAGATGTTAATATTTAGTTAACAGTAAACGTATACGGTCTTAAGATAAAGATACTCGATTTTGAAGTAGATTTTCGCCGGTAAGGTACTTATGCCGCCGGCCGGTACAGGACTTTAAATAGTTTATCCTATTTATAGACGTAAGTAATAAGGCATTTTCTCCCATTAATGGCGAAGGCTTTATTCATTTATATCTATGTATATTTGCTAAGTTTGTGTAGGCTAGGCAAAGAGTGCAGACTGTAGTGCAATTTGCAAATTAGATCTCGGTGTACGCCTACGGACGACTGTAAGGTCGTGTTACTGAAATTTCATTGAAATATCACAGTGAAAGGGTTCAATTATAATTGACCGAATCATGCAGTTTGCATTCTTTCATAAACATTGTTTCAATAATATTTATCATTCTATTGTAACTGAATACCTTTTTCATTTGTTTTTCAAGTGGTTTTCAACTTAGTAGCATTTACCGTTACTGTTTACAAATTTTATTAATCATATTATTTTATGTATAATTGAATAAAACAGCTGGTCAAGTAGGTACGTGTTAGAGTGAGAAGGAGCGTCTTATGGATGTCAAATTTAATGTTAGAGGGAGACAAACATAAGCAAGCCGACACACATGAAGATGCAATAAGGTTCTGATTTTGCCGTTTGGCTACGGAATACTAAAAATATATGAATGACCTTTGATATTCATGCTATAACTTACTACTAACTCAATAAGTTGGTCATCCAATCCTCTAATATCTTTGGAAATCGTTCTACCTTTGTAGTTTTAACGATTAATTTGCATATTGCCCTTGTATCGAGATTAACTGGAACGAATTTATCACACGCTAGGGGCAGTTTCCCCAATTACTTAACTTTTAAGTAATTGGGAAAGATAAAAAACTGTTACAAATAAATTCGGACGACTTTAAAAAAAGTATTTAGTTCACGTCTTTCGATGTTTTTTTTTCGAATTTTGTCGATTGATTTTATTTGGTTGGTACCTGTTTTGATGATAGTTCTTATCGATAAACGGATGAAGAATAGCATAATGCGCTTGATCATACAAGCGGCAATATTCCTGGAAAATCATAACTTAACCCATTTACGCTCAAATAAAAACAACGGGTATTTTTTTTTTAATATCTTTATTTATGGTTGGATACTTAACTAATAATTTAAAAAAAAACACAAAAAACAAATAAAATTATTTTTTGGAAATTAGAAAAAAAGGGCGTCCTCAAATGGGAACACTGGGCTCATGCAGTATGAAAATTCTCGAAACATTGTTTCTCAACACATAAAGTTTTCAAGCATTTTTTACACTACCAACGGGCTTTTTTGTGACATACTGCACATCGCAATTGTTGGGCTAGCTTTTGAGGGTATTGACCAACACCATCGAACTGCAGCCTAGGCACCAAGGAAGCAGTTGGACGTGCATTTTGAGAGTTGGTCTCTCTCATGTACTGGCGAGCTACAATCCGACGAAGTTGTAGTTGATCTAACTTCGTTTCATTAGTCTGTAGACGCAAACGCCAAGCATTAGCTACTGACAAGTCCAGCAAATACAAATCCCACCACCACTTCTTCCCTCGGATTGCGGTTCGATGTAAAGAAATCGACTGGTCAGCTTGGTCTACTCCGCCCATTGCCTTGTACTTTGAAACACAAGAGGGATACTGACACTAACTTTCTGCTTGTGTCTGTGTACATAGTGTAGTGTGTAGTGGAGTACTGTTTCTCCATCTCTTTACGTTTCCCAAAGGAAGAATAGAAGATATAAAAGAAGAAGAAGGATAGAAGGATAGTTAGTGCCCATTGTACAGACACAGTTATCAACCCATCGAACTAACAAGACCAGCGGGGCAATTGCATAACACACTTACAGTAGGAATCGGTTTCATTTTGACAGTTCAACAGTATTCATTGCGTCATTCAGATTGTGATTTATAGTGTGTTTCGCAATTAGGGTGCTGGTTGACCGAATCAAATCGGTGGTCAAATTCTGCTTTTCTAATCACTCTTGAACATTGCTTTCAAGGGATCCAATAGGTTCAAAAATAGGGTCACATTTACGCCACCGGGGTTCTTCTATATTCGATCTCGGCTTCTTAGCCGCAGCAGTAGTCAATGGCTCCTCATTACTATCCCAGTCTTCATCGTCATTTCTGTTTACAAATACTGCAACTCTCCCTGGTATATCATGCGGAACGTCATTCATCTGTATTTATTATCACCATCACCTTCTTCTTCGTCGGTTAGGGTACTTGGTTCTGGAGGAAGTGCAACTAAATCTACCTCGGTGTCAAAATCGTCTTCATTCATCAAAGTTTCAACTGCTTCCTGGAATCCTAGGAATTCATTACAGCCTCAAAATGCATTCCCTGCCATCTTGTTAGCCTGTGGAAAAATTACCTCCAATGCGTTCATTGGCCCCAAATGGGGACATCACTATAAACATACTTGTCAGATTGTGTAAAACTAGATTTTATTCTGAACCGAAATTTTATTGCCATCTTTGGAATATATTCAAAACGATGGATAAAGAAATACATACAAATATTTGAAAATACTAACAAAAGAAAATACTTACTTTTAAGAAACACCTTATTATTCAATAATAAAAATAAAACAAACAATGAAATCATTATTATTTATTTTTGGATATTAGTTTTGGCTTCTATACAAAGACTAACTACTGCATTTCACATAAGAACTGTCATAATAACTCAAATCGCTAATATGATGAAATTGAGGGTATTTGGAAGGCGTCCTCGTTTGGGCACGACGGGCGTATCTTAAAGGACAATAACATCGATCTAACGTTTAAAATAGCCATAAAAACATAGGCGCCTAAATTGGCGCATCATAGACGCTACAAATAGGCGCCGTCGAGACACAGCGGCCCTGCCCCGCATACATCTACTGCCAAACATTCATTACAATGATTGAAACTCAAATAAGTTCTTTTTATCATATAGGTGTGCGTAATTAAACATTTCTATTACTATATAATCCCTGCTATCGGGCCTGCTTTCGTTACAAGCGAAACTCATCAAAATGCTTTCCCCTCTTTTTGTACAAATTTTCTTTATGTCTGTGAGTTTATTTTTTATTTTCAGAACCTGAGTAAAGTAAAACAGTTTTAAATTAAGCCACAGAAACGTCGGGCTTATCCCCTATAGCGGAATGAGATGTACAACATAATTAAAAACAGAAATACCTACTGCTGTTTTTAAAAAAAAAAGATTAATTTTCGTTCCGTCTTCTGTGTATTTATTCGTCTCTGTCGAAATATCGATTACTTATTTTAGTAATATTTTCTTTTTGTCCTATTTTTACTCTTTATATATATACTTCAACATATTTATCAGTAATATTTATTCAAAGACTTTGTGAGTCTTGGAATAAATATTACTGATCATTTTTTTTTTAACAAGATATTAACATTACTTTTTTGTACAAGAAGTCAAAGGCTGTTTATATTTTCATCGTTGTAATGAGGGTGTATTTTTTTTAAATCTGGTCAACTTATCTCTTGTTCAAATTATTGGGTTTCCGAAAGATATGGGGAGATATTTTTATGAATCTAAATAATGCGAACGAAGATTTTTGTGTTCAACATATCTATATGTTTTGGAATCCTAATTCATTATTATTTTCATATTAATGCAATAATGAGACCGTCATTAACAGCATATTTTAATACTTCAACGCAAAAACAAACAGATCTAGGTGTAGATAGTACAAAGATATTTAATTGAGAGCTATTTGCGGTACTATCAGTGCATCAGTTCTAAATTGTCATGAGACTTAGCAACGCGTTTCCTCGATTCTGGCCTATATTATACGATAACAACAATAACATACGCATTTATCAATGAACAACACGTGTGAAACTGTACGCACATTACACAATGTGGGGCTGGCAAAAGATCTACGATTCTCATTTCCAAGTGCGTCGCACACCTACATTCCGCATTCCCATTTACATGCGCGTGCGTTAAATAAAACATTAATCTCCACTAATAGGATGTTACCGTTCGAGGCTTTGCGTTCAGTTAAAACGCATTACGTTTTATTACTTATCTGTAAATCCTCGCGCAGCTCGGGCGCACACGTAAAGGCGGCCAGTCATGTGGAACCGAATGGAAGGGTCGCTATACTCCATATTATAGGTACTAAATGACGCTTGCCTTACACTCTTTTGAGTGAGAAATACGTAACGTTATCAAAAGGTTAGTGAAATATTGGTGGCAAATACAAAAAATTGCGCCGTTCAGGTCCCGATAACTCGGGACTGATTTGTAGAAATATTTCAAGTAGTAAACGAAAAATTAACCCGTAAATCAACCGTTCTTTCAGATCTTAATGTTGTCGTGATCTGAATTCGTATTATTACTGACAATCTTTTCTGCCTCGGATAGACTGTTAAGTATTGGTTACTGAAATAGATTAGTTCCGAGTATCTTGCTAGCCGTGTTCACAGAAAATTAGTAGCCGGAAAAGGGTGCTTTCTTTCTTCCCATACCTGAAACCCCTAACTAGTTTAGGGTTGAGAAGCGGCACAGAGCAAAATCAACAGAAATCCTGCATAAAAACTTACTATTATTAAATGGAGGAAATAGTATAAGCCTTAATGAAAATGAAAAAGATTCGGATGTTTAGTATTGTCTTATGCGCAAGAGCTTAAGTATTTAAGTATAAGCATACGACGAAGGAATCCTCCAACGCACGGTCAACCGTACATCAGCGGTAACGATTTGACGATGACAGCGCCTGTATGTCGTAGCAGTACGGGCGACTTTCGTAGTGCAAGTGTTACCACTGATGTACGGTTTACTGTACATGTGGGAGAGAATTGACAGTTTTTAAAATATTTTAGAGTTATCTCAATAGTATCGCAAAACCATTTGTTCAAATATCTAATCAGAAACAAAAAACGAGCCCAGAATATATTAGGTAACCAAGATAAAATTAACGTAAGGAGATAAAATTCGCGAATTCATCAGCAATGGAACGTTATCAGTCATATGATTTTTCTCATGTCAAGATAAATACATAAGTAGATACTTTTACACATGATAATATTTATTTTGTGATTCCTCACGAAATTCCTGAGTAGGAATAAATATAACCCACCGGTAATCTGGTAACGCTCTCAAATATTTCTGATACAGCAGATCTATAAATTGTATAGCATTTTTTCAATCGTATTGGCTCAACAAAGGAAAGCTACACACATAAATCACTCGTGCCTTTTCCTTATGAATGTTACTTCAGGTTTGAAAAGATTTCCTTTCATAACTGTTGTTCGTTCACCCCACAGAGTGCTGTAAAAAGATAGAGACGACTGATACTTGGAGTGCGAAAAGGTTTTATTCGTATACCAAAACATACGTCGAAAGTACTTATATCACCACATTAATGAGTTTGTTTGAGATAGAATAGAACAATAGGATTGAGAGGATTGTGAAGTGCCAATACGCAGCGCGAGTAGGTATTTTCAAAAATGCTATCTGTTTCATACTTGCTCTCTCTCCCTCCGGGCGTGAACATATCGTGCGATAGAGAGAGTTGCAAGTCTTAGAGGCAATTACCTATATTTCCTTTTTGAAATATTGTTTCGGGCGATAACGTTTTCACCCCCCTAAACCTTTACGAAATGAGACAATTTTGGTCTCATTAGATTCAGTACACCTTAATCTAGGTCTGTACGTTTTTCTTTTGTAGCAGTTCAGTTCAGTTAAATAAAAATAAAAAAAACACGCTCGAGGAAGTTTTTAAGTCAAAAATATAGATATTTAGATGCCAATAACTTATATCGTACGCAATATTTCTTTATAATAAAAACTTACGAACCTAGTTGTATTTTGATACTCGCAAATAAATCAATAGGGTACTTCCCGTTGACCTAGAATCATAATTGGCTAGAAGCAAGGTCTCACAGCACAAGTGAAGGAAAAAGTTCGTAAATCGTTAATTTGTAGTTTAATCACATAACTTATTTTATTGCTATTAGTAATTTTAAATTTGCAGTTGGAGAAGTGACCGTCGTATATCAATGTATGGGAGAACAGGTTTTTCAACTACAATGTTAAGTTTGTTTTTGGGATTAATTCTTTTCAACCACGGAACCCTTCATTATGCGTAGTGCGACACGCACTAGGCCGGTTTTTTAAGACTAATATTTTTAGGGTTCCGTACCTCAAAAGGAAAAAAACGGAATCCTTATAGGATCACTCGTGTGTCTGTCTGTCTGTCCGTCTGTCTGTCACGGCCGAATTTCTCCGAATCTACTGGACCGATTAAGTTGAAATTTGGCACACATAATTATGAATTTCTGTGACCCAAACACGGGCGTGTTACGTAAATAAATGAATTTTGAATGTGGGTGTCACTTTTGGGGGCAAAGAAAAAAATTAAAAATAAAAGTTTTGCAAACTATACCGTGTGATATATCAAGTGGAATGGCTTACTGTGGGAATCGCGAATATATATTTTTATAATTTTAAAATAAATCGTTTTGAAGTTATTTAAGAAAACAGTTGAAAATCGACCTTATCTCCGAAACTACAGAGCCTAAAACTTTGAAAAAAAAATACAGGAAATAGTTTTATACTTAGATTACAGGAAAACCTATAAGAAGTCTATGGTCTTAAAATTACACGGCAAATCTCTCAATATTGTGCGTACAAACTTACATTTGCAGTTGGAATGTATGGGAGAACATGTTTTTCAACTACAGTGTTAAGTTTGTTCTTGGGATAAGTATTTCTGTATCTTCGTTCTTCATCCCAACTACGGAACCCTCCATTGTGCGTGGTCCAACACGCACTTGGCCGGTTTTTTGTTTAAAATTAATTGAGTCTTTAATCCTTGAAAGGGTCTTCCCTTTCAAGGATTAAAAACGTGGTACGCACGATTCTTGGGCACGATTGGATGGTTGCGATGAACAAGGAGAAGAGTATAGATTCTCAAATTGATATTGAATAGAAAAATAAAAGAAGAATATCTCTATCTTTTTAATGCTCTGTGGTTCACCCACACAAGTTCACCAACTTTTGAATACCATCGACGGACCGGAAGGTATGTTTGTTTAACCATCTAATGGTTGGAGCTATTTTTAATATCGCGCAGAATCCACTTTGTCACTTTAATTATAATATAAACCACAGCAAGGCGTAAAGGCTTTGCCCTCGTATTTTCATTTGAGGCTCCTAAAGCGTGGCTGTATGAAATTAAAATAGATATAATTTTCTCTGTCGCCTCATTATTCTAGTGGTTGTGGAGTTTTAAGTCGTAAGCTTTAATAACTCGGAAATACTCAGTAAGTATCATAGATTAACGTTCATGTTGGAATAAATGCACTCCTCATTACATGGGGTTGATTGAAAACCCTCTTCGGAAATTGTTGTTGTATGTTTACATCTCGGAGTTAATGTAATTTTTATTTTTTGTCACTCTCGTCACTCGTCATTATAATTTTGTGAAGAGAACTTCAATCAAAGGTTGTATCGCACTAACGCCAGCACTGTGTGAAAATCGGAAAGCTCTCGAAGCGCGCTCTTAAGTTTTCTGGATATTTATTTATCATTAATTTTGTATTTGCATTCCGGGTATTCATTTCTAGCATCGTCACAATTTAAGCTGTCTACAAACTTAAAATATAATATCAAAAGGAAAATAAACATGACATTTAGCAGTGAATCGTTGTAGTAACATCCCAGTTCGGCAGTCCTTGCTGGAAGCCGATTAGTTCGCGAGTCTCTTCGCTGCAGTACTTAGCTACTTGTTTGTTGTTCTTAATGAGCACTGCCAGCCAACTTTGGGCTGTTTTCACTTCAATTAAGACTAAAAACATGACCGAATGTTGTCGTTTGGTCGCTCACTTGACGTTTGTCGGCGCCTTGTTTCGCAGTGCTATTAAATATGCATTGTGTTTTATTTACTGTTGTTTGTATTGTAAATGTTAGTCTACGGCTAAATTTGAATACTTCTGAATGTAGGCTAGTATGTTTGAAATCACTGACAAAACAGCACGTCTGATGGTTAATAATTTGTGAATAGTAAACGCTTTTGTTAGCGCAAACGCATGGTTAGGCTGCTGATAATAATCTCTGAACCATAGTGTACCGATATCATAACATTATGTAGGTAGCATGGGAGAAGCGAACATCACCGTAAGGACTATTCTTGCTTGCAGCGCTCGGCCGCTATAGTAACGCTTGCTAAGTGTCATTGTGTGCACGGGGTTTTGTTTTCAAATTGGTAGATGTAAGTTTCCTCGATAGTACGTGCCTATCACCTACGAATTATACAGTTTTTTGAATATTAACTCTTCTTTAATTAAATTCATGGTTCGCCATCGCCAGGCACGTGATAAAAACTATTTGTATTACGTGTACCATGGTCAATGACATCGATACGTTTCATGCACAGTTATTAATATAAAAAGTCACATTGCTAATCCTTCAATCTGGCTATCGGAAAAAATAGCGACAGTAACAGATTGAAATCCAAATCAATAAATATACCCTAAATCAGAAAGGACTAAACGCATAATTTGTAGTCTAATGCAGAAGTCTAGGCAGTGATTCTTCTTTTTTATTTATTTAGATAGTAATGTAGTAAAATATAGTATGTATAATTACCGGTATATAGTTGTGTATAAATAGAATATAAGGTACAATGGGGTTGACGTATCCGTGTGGATAAAAACCCCTTAATAATAAAGAATAAAAAAAAAATAAAAAAAAAAAAAAAAAACCAAAAAAGCAGGTCTCGCATCATTCTATCTATACAAATAAATAAAATTGAGGTGTATTTGTAATGTCAAGATAATAACTTTTTACTAAATGCATAAGAAATTAGGTACTTATAACAAAAAGCAATTTTTAAAGTTTTTGTCTGTCTGTCTGTTTGTTCCGGCTAATCTCCGAAACGGCTGGACCGATTTTGACGGGATTTTCACTGGCAGATAGATAATGTTACGGGGAGTAACCAAGGCTTCTTTTATTTTAGAAAAATAATTATCATTCCGCGGAAAAAATTAAAACTCATAAAATTATGAACAAAAAGTCGGATTAAATGAAATGTAAAATGTGGCGTTATTTTAGTATAATTATTTTGTATCTTACGACTTCCACGCAAACGAAGTCGCGGGGCACAGCTATTTTTTGATAATATTGATCTTAAAAATATCTAGCGCCCTTTAGATAGGCACTGTTTTTTGTTGACATTAAACTTGCCCAAAATGCTAACGCTCGGGAAACGGAACCCGAATAATTTCCTTTATAATAAACGATACAATTGTACAAGCGAGTACACTGAACAGAAGCGTTCAAGCCCATTTGTGAGAACATTCGTTAAGCCTGCAGGCGATCAGCACCCGCTTTATTAGAGTTTAAGTTCACACAATCAGAAGGCTGATTTCCCTTCTTAGCTTTCGAGATCGCGAAGTGTGGTCGATCTCGAGGTCTTTGCCCCTTTACACGTACAAATAGCTGCCACACCCGTTAACGGTAATTACCGCTCATAATTCCACATCTTTCGATTGAATGGCCAGTATAAAAGTAGAAATACCATGGACCAATCGAATACAGAACATGAGTAAATAGAGACCGCCGAGCTACCTAGGCCAGTTAGACAGATTGACGAGGGGTATGATAAATGTACGTGAGTTACAATTCAAAGGTCACAAAACAGGTAGAGCCACGAAAACATGATGCATTGAACCCCGGGCAAGAACCTTTCAAGTAGAAAATAGTCCTAGCTTTACTCCGAAAGTCTAGCATCGATTTTATATACTATTTAAGTAACCCGGCCTCATGGCTTTTCCGTCTGACTCACACAACATAAACCACAGGAATTTACTAGAGATATTCGATCATCTTATTCGTCACCCTACGACTCTCATATCGGTATGTGATCACACTGATCACATAAATTATAATGAACTCGGTCTAGCGACGTCTGCTACGTCTACGCGAGTTTACGCGGCTGACAAATTGAAGTGACTTTATAATTGTAAAGATAAAAAGTAAACATGATTTTCATTTCCCATCTAAAGAGCAAACATTCTTGTTTGTCGATGAGCTCCCTCAATGATGTACACACACATAAAACGGGCTTAACTGTGGTAAAACGAGTCCACCATTACTGTACGTAATACATATTTTTTTACTTGACCTAAATGACAAATTAAAACTGCCTTTCTTGGAAAGAAATAAGAAAAATAATCCGCCTCAGACTGACTCACAGAGTAAAACTATCAGAGCTTATTTGAAGTGGTTGGCTGTGAAAATATTACTGAAGTCTAAGGCAAGAAAAGGACAGCTTTTCGATCTTCTTTTGTAGGCACCGAATAATAGGTAATGTACGTATCGTTATCATTTTAGTTAGCGGACTAAAGTTTGTAAAAAAGAGAACGTAAATACGTATTACAATAAAAGTCAATAAAATCAAAAGTTTGTCATGAAGATTTTCAGCAAAGAACAAATAATTTAACGACGATGTGGTCGAATTAATAGAAGTTTTAGAAAAAAACCATGCACATACAGGTTCTTATTTAGCTATGCAGCGTAGCAATGCATTTAAAGAGATTTATAGGCATATAAAACTGTGAATATATTCTCAATAACGATGTTGTAATGTTCACTATTGAGTGCGTCGCAGTCTGTCCTTTTATGTCTCCATTTTGAATTCGTATAGTAGGGTCGTTAAAAATCTTGCTATAGTCAAAATAACGGTAGGAGGGGTTCACATCGACGTTGAGTCGACGATGAAGTACCTGGGACTCATCCTCGACAGCCGGTGGAATTTTGTGGAGCATTTCCGACGTTTGGCTCCCAGACTGGAGCGGGCCGGGGCTGCCTTGAGGTGGCTCCTGTCCAATCTAGGGGGTCTAAACGCCTCCTGCCGGAGGCTCTACGCGGGGGTTGTGCGGTCAATGGCCCTTTACGGAGCTCCGGTGTGGGCGCGTTCCTTGGGACGGCGACCGGCCCGCCGGTTGAACGCGTCCCAAAGGGTCATGGCCATCCGGCTAGTCCGGGGATACCGCACGGTCTCCAGTGAGGCGGCGAGCCTCCTTGCTGGATTACCGCCATGGGATCTGGAGGCAAAAGTCCTCGCGCACATATGGGAGTGGCGCGAGGAGGCAAAACGAGGAGGTCGTAACTCCGCTGCCGCGAGAAATCGCGACACAGCGGACAGAGCTTCGGCGGGATCTCATGGCGTCTTGGAGAGTGAGATTGTCGCAACCCAGTGCTGGGCACGCCACAATTATGGCAATAAATTCCCTCTTTGAGGAGTGGCTGGAGAGGCGCCTCGGCGTCGCTCGGTGACGCAGGTCCTCACCGGACACGGTTGCTTCGGTAGGTACCTGTTCCGGATAAGGCGGGAGGAAACGCCCGGGTGTCACCATTGTGTGGATCGCCCAGAGGACACGATGGAGCATACGGTGGAGGTCTGCCCGGCTTGGGCGGAGCACCGCCATGTCCTCGCGGGAGCGATCGGTGGCGACGATCTCTCGCGTCCGGACCTGGTCCAGGCCATGGTACGGAGCGAGAGTATATGGGATGCCATCACCTCCTTCTGCGAAGCAGTAATGCTCGCGAAGGAGGAGGCGGAACGCGTGAGGGAGAGGCAAGCTTGCTGCCCTCACGCCCCTAGTTGCCGCAGGAGACGCCCTGGGCGTCGGAAATTGGCAGCAGATTCCCGGCCACCGTAGGCGCGGGCTTGCGTCCGGTAAGGACCAGGCCCGGGTCGACGGCGCGTTGTGTTCCACGCGCGCCTCAAAGAGATGGCAACACTATTGACGGGGTCCGCTAGGGCTGATGCCAGCTAGGGTCGCGGGATGTTTGAAAGAGTTACCGTGGCCTCGGCACAGGTAACTGAAGGAACACGGGTGGGTTTTAGTCAGTAAAAGTTTGACACGCCCTCCCGCTCCATGCAGAGCGGGAGAAGTCATTTGATGACTTCCCATCCAAAAAAAAGGGGCGTTAAAAATCTTGCTACAGACAACTTATACAATTTTATAGACAATTATATTTTATAAGCTTCAGTGATTGATCGCGTCGAGTTTAGATAAAGACGCAGCAAGCGCCTACGTGCACTAAATGCACAGTGTCGCGCAAGAGTGCGTTTTTTTAGCAAAATAATGAAAGTAATATGTGCTAAAGCTGCATTAGTTTGTACAGATTCTCATAGGTGCGTATCTTTTATATATTTTGAAAGAAGCCTTTGGATACTGATGAGATGCAAAATAAAGAAAATGTAAAAAGAGGACTTCGTAGAGTTTAGCATTTTCTTGGCTCATAATTGCGTTGCTATCGATTTTCTCAACCTTTAGTTTGAACACACAACAGAAACAGACAATATAACACGTAGGCACAGATGGGATGCGTGAAAAAACAAATGTATTAAAATTCGCCTATAAATAGCATTATTAAAATCCGATCGCGGCGGCTGTTGAACCGCGGGGCGCCACGGGGAGGCGCGGCCAGAGCGATAATTGACTATTATAATGTTGCCGACAGTCATAATCAGTGTTTTGCATAAAGGTCCAGTGTTCATACGAGCAAATGCCACTGTAGATATGTAGTTTATTGGAGACAGCGACCATTGACATGCAGTTGGACACGACCTCTCTGTTTGGCAAAGGAATCTTTGGATTGCCCATTTGATAGTTAGAGAAAACAAGATAATAGATGACATGAGACGTGATAAACAGATTAGCAAAAAAAATGGCACGTGTTTTGTGAATCTAAATATCTCAGTACCTACACTCTTTTATACAAGGTGTAATTATAAACAGTGTTTATCTCGTAAGGGTTCATTGTACTCATCATTATGAACAACTTTTACTATGGGACCAAACCTGAAATCGCGAAAAAAAAAATCTGCTGCTCCCTTACATTTATGTTCACATAACTCGTCAAAACGTAGGGAACAGCAGATTTTTTTTTCGTGATTTCAGGTTTGGTCCTATAGTAAAAGTTGTTCATAATGATGAGTACAATGACCCCTTAAGAGGTTAACGGTGATTAAAATTACACCTTGTATAATAATTGTTGTTTATTTCACGCTGGTTCAATAGTGAAAACCTAGATCATCTCGCGTTAGTCAAACACGATAATACATATAAAACGTGAACCATGGAAAAGCATAGTGCCATATTGTGAACTTTTGAAGGTCTTTTGAGGGTTTTCTTTGACTGTTCAGAAAAACGTTCAGAAAATGGTAATTGACTTTTGTTTACTTTGAAATTTGATTTGAAGATTGATAGTGTAAGACCCGTCCTAACAACGATCTTCAGCGATCTGCTTACCTATGTCTATGAGATAAACTATCATACCTACATTTAAGTTCTATTTTCCGTACAAAGCACGATAGGGCATGATGATAATATGGTTGTTTGTATTCACAATTTAGTATAAAAGTGGAAACAAAAGAAGCCTTTCCCGGTTTCTTTTTACTAGGATATGTCATTAGTTGTGAACGAGTCACTTCAGAGTAAAGTTTAATCAACTTGAACATACTTTAATAATGAATTGCAAAAAGTGTTTTGATACATAAGATGACTATTAGTCCAGTCAATAAAGGAGTTGCAGAGTGCGTGAGCAGGGACCTAAGCGATTCCTAATACACATAGGTACCTACCTAATATGTATTTTATCCTTTCTAGACAAAATAATTATTTAAAAAAATATGGTCCATTCAATTTTTTAAATATTTTGTGTTAGTAAGTACTTAGATTACGTTCACTACACATGATCAGGTACATGTTGTCTAAAAATGTAATGGTCAAATATTGACTTGATTGAAACTATTTATAATACCATCGCTGGAAAACCCCTTTTCCCACGTAGACGGCTATGAAAATACTCCAGAACCCACAGGAAGTAACAACAACTGGGTTTGGTTATTCAAAAAATGTTTGAAAGGAAAATGTTAACTCGCTAAGCCTAAAAGGGACAGGACAATAAACGATTTAGCTCACTCTCGGATTTTCACCGATTCAAGGGAAGCCTAATAAAGAGTTGTTCACTTTAGGAACACTTTACAAACGTTTCGAATAACAAAGCCCTTTTACAATTCACAGGAATATAAAACATTTCTCATACTTTGACGCGTTAATAAATGTTACTTTGTCCTTAACGCTAATCATATTTATGCATAGGTACATACGATGTGTTTATGTATAACTGGTCAATGAACAGAAGGCTATGATTGCGCATGTCAACAATACTTACATAAATAAGTATATATAAGAACCTATCATAGAATTCACAGTCGCACGTGTTTGTATCGTGTCTGTATTCCAATGTGTCATTTATGTAAGTATATAAAATATACAAAGTTTATGTATATAGGTATTACGTGAGCGATACGTCTATATTGGCATACGCTGGCTCCAAACATCTGTTCAATTCTTATGAACACTTCCTGACGTAACATTAATTAAAAGTTAATGACATAATGACGGGCACGAATTTGATAAATCTTTGAAAAGTGTGTCTGACAAGTAGATGTATTCTACATTTTTTATCGAACAAAGACGGAACGTTTGGAATCTCTGCGGTTTGCTAGTCTACCCGATGCACTTAAGCTCCTTCTATCTCCATAAATAATAGAGCAAGGATCAGTTTCAAGCACTGTCTGGTTTAAAAATCAATATTTGTGATACAGAGATTCGCACGGAACCTGGACATGGAAAGTAAACAAAATAGCAACACACAAATGTTTCAGGAACATTTTCTTCTGCCTGTGCTTAACTTGCAAACAAAGCATTCTTTGTTTTTGTTTTTTATCTCATTATTATTAATAAATTCTATAATAATTTGTAATCTAATCTTAATAACTATCTATGTCCTTATTTTATTGTTTAATTAATTTAAATACCAACATTTTTAATTTTGTATGTTTTTATTTTTATTTTATCTTGTTGCTATTCCCTTAGGCCCACTTGCATGAATATGAAGAATTTTCACGTATGTACTCTGTTTGCTACGAGAATTCATCGACGCGGGCAAGAATGTCGAATTATTTTTTCTTTATTCAGTTGAAATTCGATCAAACTATACTAGCCTATATCTACATTGGCGTTTTGTCAAAACTATTTCTAGATCTGTTCAGAAAATACTTTTCTGAATGCTCATTGTCTGCTCACGACTTGTCAGAACAACACAATCTTAGACGGAACAGTCGGAACCGCTTCAATTTCCTCAACAAACATTATAAATAATAGGATTAAAACTTTGAGCTCTGATGATTGGAACAAATTACGTTAAAATTGTTAATAAACGCTTTAAAAAGTTTTGAATAAACCATTGTAGCAAGTTGGGTGAGATTACTTCGAAGAGTTTAAGTTTTCATGTTGGTTTGATCTTTGTCTGTGCTCGATTTTAAACTAGTGAAAATTGTTAACTCATTCGTTCCGTTCCTTCGTCTGTATGCGTGCACAATACTGCACAGTGCACGGCGCACACGTGCGTCTCAGTGCATTGCCTTTGTTTTCAATGTCAATAAATGGGCGATGAATCAAGTATTGTTTGCGCGTCATATTAGTTCCGTAATGAAACGTAGTTTCCCGATAATATTAAATTGGAGCTGGTCTTAGTTATATTGCGAGTATTGAAATAAAAATATGTTAGAAAAAAATAAATATCGTTCTGTTTATTCAAAATAAAAAATTCGTATTTTTCCGCTTGTCATAGAGTGAAACATCCTTTGCTTCCAGATAGACAATAAACTTATTTATATCGTTAAGTAAGTATGTTTTGCTCTAATAATGAGACTCATATAGCAGAACTAAGTAACACTGAAGGGTTATTTTTGACGTCAGTTATTTCACTGAAAACACATTATTAATAGCTTCATAGTTGAATGCGGAGAGAATGCAGCCGAGTCCACAATTGTTTGCCCTTAACCTTTGCAATGCGTGGGAGGCACTGGGGGCCCACTGTGGGATGGGGATGGCCCATGCCCACGGCACTGTTTAAACTAACGAGATCTCTTTTAATACTCCATCTATTGTTGGGCCCATAGCGCAGTTTAGGTCTTCCGTCATACTAAACATACCTATATACGTTTACTTTTTTAATACATTCTGCACACGTTTCAACAATGTAAGTAAAGCTTTTTTTATTTATTTGGTGTTGCCAACGGCATGAAATTGATTGTCATATACCTACGTTACAGTTTACTATGTAGTGTTAGTACCAAGAATTTGAAATATACTATTAATAGAGGATTAAGATCTAATTAGCGGCACCAATTAGTAGGAAATTAGAAACAGATAGGTGTTAAATGACGTGTAATATCTTGTGTGTAATTGAATAATAGTTTTCACTTCATTTGCCATTGAAAGGGTTGGACGGGTTTCTGAGAATTATCGATTAGGTATTTGTACACTGCCTGGATAAATATCAATTAACTGTAATCGCGTCCTCTCCGCTTCCCTAGATGAAGTATTGGTTTTACACACAATAAAATCGATGTTCTAAAGCAGAATACCTACATACTACTATCGTCACTGTCCAGTGTAAAACTCGTGATTATAGATGGAAGATATCTGAAAATGGCCGTCATTGACGTTCTCCGAGGTTCTCATTATCATCAATAGAAGGCTTTTAGAAGCACCTAAGAGCTGTGCATGTTTGTTCTAAATATGATATAGGAAGTTTTTTACACAATTAATAAACAAAAAGAAAAGCAATAGACTTTTCTTTACGAGGTTTTCACAGCACGGCGACGCTTCGAACGATCTTGCTTCTGCCATATTGTTATCATTATGGCAGAAGCTACCCCATTTTTGGATAATTATAACAGTTTCTGCCAGGTCTCTCCTACTAGACGGTGGGTATCCTGTGCACACACATTCCATGTAATAACGGTTTTTGTATTTTTTTCCAATCATCGGACATGATTCCAAACTTAGGAAATATTGGGATAAATAAACCTACCTTGGGAGCTTTTCCTTTTTCAAATTAAAATCTCTTCTGGCCTTTTTCAGGTTACCTTTCTGCCAAAAAAACATCCAAGTCGGTAGATTAGTTTACCTGAAAAAACGTAGAAAACATTTGCAATTATTTTAATTCGTTTTAAAGATTACATTAGCCTTTAAGTAAAGCTATTAATACATTTTGCTAACAAAGCTCTATTTATCAAGCCCATGATTATTTTCACAAATAAATCGCGCAACAGAAATGGCATAAACAGATACGTAATGCGGACATCTCGTAACCATGGTAACCGCAATTATTATTTCAGTAAACACGCGATACAAATACAAATCGCACATTTAATCATTACAGTACGAATGCTTAACTGATTTTATGTGTTGGTACATTAGGTACAATTTTTTTAACCACTGCCCACGCCGGTATTATTTTCAGGCCCATCGTTTGTGTTTGCAGACCATATCAGAGGAGTAATGGAACAAAAGCCTTTAATGACCAAGACTATGAAATCTTGTTTTTTTTTTAGTTTTCAAAGTTGAAATACACATCGATCGATCGATCAAAATCCTACAAATATATGATTATTTCGAGGTATGGTCTATTCATATCAAATCAAATTTTCTCGATTGTTTAGATTAATCTTTGTACAATACTAACTTTGTGAACGCATTTATAGTCCTGTTTAAAGATTTGTCGATAAATATTGATAAATGTCGATAAATCCAGGCTGACTTGATCAAAACCCCATAAATCCAAAACGGTTTGATTAAAAACCGTTATCTCCATATTTCTTTGCGTCATATCTCGTTAATAAAAATAGCTATTATCGACAATATTTCACTACCATATCTAAAGATGATTTTACTATAAATTGATCGTAAAATAAACTGTTTATAAAAATTTTAATAAGTCAGATGAATTTTTAATTTTCTGAAGAAAATAACAAAATGGATTTAACAGTTTTTGATTAGTTATTACCTCGTATGTATAACCTAAGTAGTTCTGGAACCTCATAAAGGGAGTTAGCACTCTTAGCGGTGAGCAAATCGATCGAGCAATTCAATTTGAGCATGAGCAAGAGAACATGCAAGATTGCCAAAACGGATCTTGAATGAGAGACCACTATTTCCACGTGATGATTCCTCACGAACTCAGACATTCGCAGTTCACAGCTGGTCATAGACCTCTCCCATTTTGCGCTAAACCATCCTTTTCTTCAGCTCCAAACCCAGTCTGTCCCTCACTCCTTTTTAATGTGGACAGTTCATCTCCTTGCATCACGTTCATTTATTGTACATCACATAAGAAGGTCAAACTTCTTTTATAAGCGAGCGCAGTCAGTTTCCGGCTTCCCAAATTTGTATCGAAATCAGATAAAAATCAACCTTAAAGCTCGTGATTATTATTAAATAATTTTCAAAATTTAACAATTGGTCGGTACCACTTTCCATCACTTCTTAACAAAGTTGGATGGGACTTGAACTTTTTTTGGGATACCCAGCGCTACCCATGTCAACCAACTTACGCGGCCCGCAAAAGGTTTCAGTAATTTTCTTACGGAAAAAAACATTAATTACAAAAGTTTGAATTTGTCCTTGTGTCTGAAATGGCGGTGTTTTGGTTGGAAACTTTTCAGACGCGGTTCGCATTATGGGGTCTTTTATTGTGCTCGAGTTAAAAGGTGGACTAGTTAGGTCAAAGTCTGTGTTTTACCAAATTAACAAAAACTAGTCGTATGTTAATTAAAGTTTAAATAGCCACCGTTAAACTGTCAGTATTCAGTAGTTAAATCACCCATGTCCTTCAATATTTTTCTTTGTATGCTCCTTACACGGAATCTGTATAAAGGAGAAGCAATAAAATGCATATCTTCGAAACATGAACGGTCACGAGTGCAGACCTTGGAACATGTAACAAGATGAGAAGAACCAACCTATAATGACAATATCCTTTAAAAATGACTATGGTACCTACTTGTATCTCGTTTTATGTTTCATACCTGAAATTCATTCGTTTTACCTATTTTCACAGTTTTCAGAAGATTCAAATTCATGTATTTTCACCTTGGCTGTAAGTGCTTATGCGATGGTGGCTCAACGATAACTCAATAGTCAATCAGCTACCAGGGTACAATTGCTATCACACTCGCAATGTTATCAATAAAAGTGGTGGCGTGACTATACAAGGTGTAAGGGACAGCCCTCCGCGAACTGATGGGATGAATTCAGTATATCATACTAAGATGACTGGTACATGAAATTATAGCAAAACATAAAATAAGAATAAAAACGTATCAAACCAAATAATTTTACGACGCTCGTTTATGTATTTATTTTATTTGTTCATGTTCAAAATTAGTGAAACTCGTGCAATATAATTGTATTCGCTCGTAATGTATCTCATCTCCACCGTGTACGATATAATATTATCTCCTTTTGTTTGACACAGAGATTTGACAGGGTTTATATTTTGATAAATGTGTTTACCGAACCGTGGCTCTTTGTGGACTAGCCATAAAATACAATACTTACAATATTCGCAAAGCATTTTGTTGAACAAACTTGATAAAAACTGTGGGTTAGCTTTGAGACGGAATAATAAAATAAGCTGAAGAGATTTATGTTTGTTTTATGATTTCAAAAAAATACGCCACGAAGGAAATTGCAGTAAATATTAAACACAAAATGTTAATCCTGTAAAGGAACTCATTCATCAAAATATTGAACGCCATCGCTGTATAGCTAAATTAAAAATAAATTATCAAAGAAATGCAACTTTCATATTTATATCAGGGATTTTAGCTACATGTTTCAATAGAATTTGCAATACGCAAGTGAAATCTTCGTTTTAATAGTGAAGTAAAAATAAAAAAGCGCTTAGGCTCCAATCTTCCTTCTGTGGAGCATTGATTGCACCCCCTACCACAGCTTTGTAGTTGAATAAAAAGTCGCTTGGTAAAATGCCAGCGCGATGAAAAGAATAGCTTCGCTATACTGAAATATTATGGGAGCTCTAGGGTCTGTGTACACTGCTTTCCGCGTAAATAAATTCTATGGCTTCCGACAGAGAGTCATTTTTCTAATGTAGGGGCAGTAGAAATGATCGGAGCGGTTTATGTTCTCGGCGTTGCGGCGTAGTAGGTACAATCCACAAATTGGTAGGACAAAAGGGTCGAAGGATGATTCATTACAATATTACGCACATGTATCGCCGGAATTTGTATTGGTATGTAGTTACGAGCTTGTGTAGGCTCGTAGCCAGTGTACGTGCACTGATATTTATTTGTCGTGGAAGGGCGCCGACGACCGACAGCGAGTGTCTGGTCGGGCGACTTCGACCCACTATACGGGGGTCAAGGATCCGTGCGCGACGCCCGACGGCTCGTGTAAACGCCACTTACTCATTATAATCATCCTGTTGCAGCGGTTTTCATATGTCGAACATTGTAATCAACGTTTACCTTATAAATAATTTAAAGGTTAATTCGATCACCTAAATGGACAACTGTGTCCTTCGTTCCACATATTTATTGCGCTTTATGAAGCTGAACATGGTATATTTTGTTTAACCACTTGATAATATGAATATGTTAATAAATTATTTATTGAAGATTATATCGTGCGACGTGAATTTACAGCTCTGCAATATCCTTCCTGTTTGATATCAGATGGAATCTGAAATAATTAATTATTGCGTAGGTTTCACAGGATAGTTGATCAGTTTTGTGTAGATACCGACGTAGGTACATACTAAAGAGTGCTTTAAACAAATAATATGATATAGATCGTGCGTCAGTAGGTATGCTAGGGTTGTCAGTAAACAGGAACATGTTCCAGGTTTGATAACACGTCCCCCGCCCACGTAATGCTTACATATCGGAATAACACTGCAGATATCTATCTATAGATACACGTTCTATATTCTTGTTACACGACGCACTTGGAAACTGAAGCTGATAAAATTGTTCTGCTATCGCTCGTCAATTAGATAATGTTATGTCATTTTATACAATTCCCTAAATGTAATGGTTTTTTTTTATTTCATTATCACCCAGCCCTTAATACAATTCTGTATTTGGGTCTCCTAATGACGCCATAGTATTGCCGTATATGCTTAGCAGACGGATTGTTGGTTTTGCAGACATAAAACACTGTTGCATGCTTTTGACATTATCCTTTAAGTCACCTTTGCTAATACCAATTTGGTTGGAAAGGAAGTGGCCTATTGCTAGCCAAAAACAAATCGAATCGAGAAAATCTCCATACTATTGTGGAATTCCGATCAAAATGTCTGTTAAGTTAAAAAGGGTTTGCTATTTTTATTGCAAGAGAAACGGTCACAAACAGTTGTAGATTTATTCTTCTGTCCTAAAATTTTCCTTTTTTTCCAATCTCCGTAATGAGAAACTCTATATCTTAGGTTTACTTTGGTAATAAGTCTTAGTAAAGTCGATAACAGAGTGAACTAATGAGGCAGAAGAATCGAATGGAAACATTTTGGGTATTTTGATGGACGTTCTACATTTAGGTAGATTTGTCTGGATCATTTACTAAGTGCCACGCTGCCTTTGATTATAAAAATTCAAATCGCTATCTTGTCAAAGATGTCGGCAATTATGAGTGCGTAAGTCATTAGTGATTTAGCATACAATGATGAAGTGTACATATAACACTAAAACTTTACGTTCTTCTAGAAGAAATTGTGTTATAAATAAGTAATACTAGCTTTTGATGACGAGGATTTATTGCTAATTCTTTTCTGCTGTCTCCTTCAAGTACCTGCAACCTGCTTATATTCGGGTAGAATCGTGATTCCTTCAAAAAGCTTATCTTTCAATTAGAAACTGCTTAATACCTACTTACTACTGAACAGAGACAATTTCAGTCGATAATTCTAGCTGCACTAAAGTCCTAAAAACGTATTAGTCTGGAATAGGTTAAGGCGCACATAAGACGCACCAAAGAAAGTTTAATTACAGGAGTTCAGCTCTGTAACTAAGAGTCTAGAACTTAGAAGTTCGAGAGGCGACGTTTTGCGAGACACATACTATCTACACGGAAACTTTGATTTCATTAGATCATGGTGTATGTATAAGGCCTTAGAGATTTTAGAATTTTTAATTTGACGAGTCACGTTAAAGCCCGCATCGAATAGTCCGGCTAATCGGTGCAGATTCGATCAACTTTATCAACTTAACTTTCGGGCATCTGCATCGTTCCCAAACATTGTTAAGAGTATTTCGTTCCTACGAATTTAATCTCATTATGTTGCTGTTTCTTATAAATATCTCAACATTTTCCTGTAAATTATCAACCGACGCCATAAATAAATTGGAGGAAAAAGCGGAAATATTTTCTCTCGTCTAATTTTCACAGCGTTACAGCTGCAATCGTTAGACTTCTCGATTAATGTTGAGCATAATTTGACCTTTCATGTTTTATTTAATACAAGCCAACAGAATATTGAAATGTCGGTATTAAGTTTCTTTAAATACAGGCTCGGTGGTAGGGTACGCGCCTCCCCCCCCCGACCACCGCTCCCACGCAATTTACCAGCCACCTACGCCTTTTGCAATTTGTTTATAGGTATATCTATAGGCACTAGTTCAATGTGTAATCTAGAATTCCTAGCGAGAAATGAATGGTGCTAGCTATGCGTGAGTAATGAACGTCGACTGACTCAGCGGCAGGTGAGATAACTGACGAATTACTTACAAATTACAATCTTGGTGAACCATCACAATATTCCTCATTGCGGATCCTCTAGAGAGACATTGTAAACAGCCTCGATATCTGAAAGGGATCCAAGCTTTTTGTTTTGCGGCACAATAAATAATAATGTGCTTACATAATATATGTTTGTGATGTAACTAGGTACGTCATCAGTACAAGAAAGTGGACATAAATCATTCGGAATATGGACGAGGACGTGAGTTAGTGAGGGTTTTGTCAAAAAGGATATTAATTAGTCTAGGACTTTATATTTAGTATAGAGATTGTTTTTCTTAGCCTGTTTAGGCAGTCTGATAATTTTTTAATGTTTTAGATACAGAAATTCCATGGTATGGAATATTTTTTATTTTCACGATCCCAAAAAATGTTTGCAAAGCCAGCAACCACTAATTAACATACCCGAACAAAATCAAGTAACAAGTAATGTTTTTGTTGAAACTTGATGACTTTTTATAATCTCAACCGATAATGCCCAGTTCATGTGCCAGTTAAACTTGGCCCATTAATTTTTTTAGATCTAATTGCTCGAGTATTTTTAGCTATTTATTTTTAGCCTTCACAGCTGCGGGTTCTTGACCTTATTATATTTTTGATATACATTGTGTATGTTATATTTAACGTAGCATGTTTAATTTTTTTTCAGGCTAGGCCAAAGTGCCGTCACTAGAGGGCGCTATCAAATTACGATTTATTTTTCATAGCGGGGTGCGCGGCGCGCGCGGGGGGCGGTTATCGTTCCAATCGAGACCGCTGATGGATTCCCACTGTCACAAGAGAGATACGACTATTTAATTCGAGTTTGCAAACAGTTTTTGTGAGATTTTTCCCTCTCTACTTTACAGTTTGTGGATGCCAGGGATTTTGAAATATTGGTCTGACAATTTGTGAAACTTTTCCTATAAAACAAACATACGAATTGCGAATGTAACGCGACTAAAGGGTATATATAGGTAGTTGATGCATGTGGTTTGTGTTCACTTGCAATTTATTTAAGTGCCCGTTGAATTACTGTAGGTACATAATGAACTAGCCCTCACGATTACGACATTAGATTACAGACATTTTGACATTTCAGAAGTTCAAGCTATTAAGTGTAGCCGTATTTTGCAAGTTATTACGATATCCAAGTCTTCCAGTACATCACAAAAAAGAGTAGTATCGAACACAACATGTTATGTCGTTTTTGTAGTTTGTTTTCCCCTTGTCGGTCGTAAGTAATTCCCTTATCCTCGAAGAAAAGTTACAGCAGAGGGATCCCTACTTTACACAGGCCTGTACTTTTTTCTTTATTCTTGGGAACGTATAATTCTCACTTTACCAAACGGAAAACCCGCTTTTTTGCTCTCGGCTCTTTTATTGAATTCCGCACTTGGTAGCTGAAGGAAGTTTGTAGTGCCTACCCTAACAACATTCTACAAATTCCATGTTACCTAATGTGATTACAGAAATACGACTGTCACGTTCATTTTTGGGTTTCCATTGCTTTAATACATTTATTCGTACTACTACGAAATGTTAAATCTTTCTTGTAAGTTTGGATCGAAAACACACAAAAAATATGATGTCTGTCCAAGTTACAATGACTCATGGACTGTAAAGGTTTTCGAATGGCGCTTGTTTTGTTAAATGACTATCACAATACTCGTAAAAAGTTATGTCAAGAAAAGTAGACTAGAATAGGATCCTGTAGCCAGTTGCAAATGACGTTTTCTTTGTGTTGTATCTGTGTCAAACGTTGGAAAGAAAGTCCTTGCGGGTGGCATTGCAACGTGGGTGCATTGTTCTCCCTACACGACTGACTTACCGACTGCACGTACTCCGGCGCAAGCAAAAAGACTATAGCGGACTAATTAGAACCATGGCTTTAATTCTTTATTCTTTTGAGCTAGTCAAAACTAAAAGTACAATGGAAGGTTATTGGCTTTACATCCGTCACAACGACTGGGAGTACACCCACGATGACGTAGCGTGCTAAAAGCAAGCCCACGGTAGGTACAGTACAAGCAAAAAACATTCAAAGTCCTTGAGAGGCAATACCCTCTGCGTCCTACTAGGTACAGTAAACATGAGTGTTTATTGAATGCTCGTAAATACATATTAACAAGTTATTATAACAAATGTGATCTACGCCTGGAGCTAGACCACCACCTCTTAAAGCAGTATTATTGTAATCTTACTTGAGTGTGTGAAAGAGATGGAGCTAGACGTCCTGTATAGCTTCATCTCTTTCTCACATTGAAGTAACATTAAAATAATACTGCTTTAAGAGGTGGTGGTTGGCCCCCTGTCTGTGACGAAAATAGCTCAATCATCATGATGTATATGCATAAGGTGTACACATACACGAAATCTTTTAAGAGGTCATTGTACTTATCAATATGAACAACTTTTACTATGGAGAAGGGAACCCTGGGAACCCTGAAATCGCGAAATAAAAACCTTCTGGTCCCTACATTTTGACGAGTTATGCGAACATAAATGTACGGAACAGATGATTTTTTTTCGCGATTTCAGGTTTGGTCCCATAGTAAAAGTTGTTCATATTGATGAGTACAATGCCTCTTTAAGAGATTTCGTGTATGAATAGATATACCTTATATTTAAAACAGCCTTCATGGATTATTTTTGTCGTAATTATAATATACACGTATGTATTCTCAACATTTTTGCTAAAGGACATTTTTAGCGGATAAATATAAACAAGTGTGTGGTTACGCTTTCGCTTACTTCTTGCATTTACTAGGTTTCTGATTATGACGTACAGTACAATACATAACATGTTCATCCTTAAGCGCTTCGTTCGGAGAACCAACAAATACGCAATAAATTCTTAGGAAACTAGCTTCACAAAGAGCCTTAACAATTTTAAATGAATTGCAAAACCATGACATCATTTCATTTTGAAATATTAAATTGCTTTTATAATTTACTGGTCTTACTACCTGATCACAACAATTTTAATGACGGTTAGGTACTGATTGTTCTTCTTAGAAATAAAAAGTCGAGCCCACTTGATTCGATTTAAATTGAAGATAATATTATACATGGTAGCGACAGCTGGCTGACCATAGTTAACATAAAGTCTACTTATACGTAAGTGCTTCGATGTTATCTAGGAATGAAATGCAGATTTTTATGTTGATAAACTTGATCTGTGACCAGTAAATTTCCCTTTCGTGATAAACAAATGTATACCTACTGCGAGATAAGATCTTCTTTAATGTGTTCTAGAACCGGCATTAATAAAAAAGAAAATGGGATCCATTTCGCCGAGATCGGGTGGAAAGAGCATTTAAATCGTAAGTCATTCAGGAGGGCTAGCGTAAACATCGTAGCGTGGGATCTAAAAGCGATTTGTCATCCATCACGGGTGAAGCGGGGACGCCAAGTGCAGTCCCATGTCGACTGTGACTCATTAGACAATCGATCCTCGGCAAAAACGACTATGTTTCTATTTCTAACGGTGGAGTCCGCGGTTAATGTGCCTAAAATAGGACCACTTTAGGCGCGAATCGTCTAGGATGGAGAGTAAGCCAGACCCAGCCGCCGGCCATTATGTCGAGCCGTACAAAGGTGAAGTTGTTGTGCTGTTTCCTACAACCAGATGAGAAGCACTAACCACAGCTCATTAAAATACTATGTATTACTTTGATGGTTGCTTAGGTCTGTTACAAACTTGCTTTACGTCCAATTGCCAACCATTTTGCTCACATTTTTTTGTAACTATACGATAAATGAGTCTATTTTAATGAGATCAGATTTGATCTTAAGCCTTGTCTCCCAGTGGGGTGATGATAATCTGGTCTCTTTTAACGCCACCAAAACACAGGCGTGTCTTTTTACCGCTAAAAGGAGTCGTTTCGACCAAACTTCTACTTTTCGGGGCTGTTCCTGTAACTGATCGGCTCGAGCTCCTAGGCATGGAGTTGACATCATGTCTCAACTTCGGTGCCACCATCTAGTACAAAGTCCAAACTGCGGCCAAGAAACTGCGCATCCCAAATAAGGTGAAGTGATACTTTACGCCTGGACAGCTTTTAACCCTTTACAAAGCGCATGTCCGATCCTGCATGGAGTATTGCAGCCACCTTTGGGATGGCTTGGCTAAATACCAACTTGCCGCGCTTGAACCGGTGGAACGCAGAGCTAAGAGGCTCATTGGCGACGTAAATCTGACAGCTTGGCTCATCGCCGCAAGGTTGCCTGCTTGTCGGTCTTCTACAGATTGTACTTCGGTGAGTGTGATCAAGAACTCCACGACATCATTCCACCGGCCCCCTTCTTCCATCAGACATCTAGATGCACTACAAGTTACCATCCCTGCCTAGTTGCTATTCTACTATTTCGCACTAAGCGTTTCCAAATGTCTTTTTGATGCGCACAGCAAAGGAGTGGAACTCTCTACCTGCGTCTGTGTTTCCAAACGCGTACAACCCTGATCTCTTCAAAGTGAGAGTGAACAAGCTTCTTCTGGGTAAGCTCGCTCCATCGTCGACGCTGGCTCTGTCATTTCTGACCTACACTAGAGTCAAGAGCAAACCCATCTCAAATAATAAAAAAAAAAGCTATGAAAATTACTTACTCTTTGATATTGACAAAGATAAATAAGTTTTAACCAATGCCCACGTAAACAGAATGAAACTAAAACATAACGTTCCAAATATCTTAATTCAGCTGTTTATTGCTAAAATTGGACCAACTTCGTGTTAATGTTGACTCATGAGTGCGAAATAAATTTTAGCACAATTGGATGGAATTGGTCGTCAGGTTGATTGACCTTGCGTGTCATAGGTAAGTACTCGCATGATAAGAGAACAAGGGTCAGAGCTTCAGTTATCAATGGCTGGGCTTAAGTGTCGTCCTGAGATCAGGCCCCCGTGTCTAATTCCCACATGTTAAATGATCTGGCATGCTACTACTAGTGTAATGCTCTTTGGGTCAATGACTTGTTGAGGTTCATTTTTAGACTCAAAAGAAGAAAACGGAACCCTTATAGGATCACTTCGTAGTCCGATTATCTGTCTGTCTGTCTGTTTGTCTGTCAGTCTGCAGTCTGTCAAGACCTTTTTTCTCAGGAACGCGTGGAGGTATCAATATGAAATTAATATTAAATTAGGTACATAGGTCAATGGTCCCTTTGAGATCTAAAAAAATCAAGCTTCTAAGTCAACGCAATAAAAATACGGTCGTTTATGCGACAAATTTTGGTACTCGCAAATAATTCAAAACCTACAGGGTACTTCCTGTTGACCTAGGATCATGAAATTTGACGAGATGTAAGGTCTCACAAGTCGCAGCACAAGTAAAGGAAAAAGTTCGAAGCTTATGAATTTGTAGTTTTGTCACATAATTTTATTGTTTGCGATTACAAACTTTTTTCAGTTGAAGAATTGAACGTGACGTATATCAATGAATGGGAGAACATGTTTTGCAACTACAATGTTAAGTTTGTTTTTGGGATAAATTCTTTTCCACTACGGAACCCTTCATTGTGCGTGGTCCGACACGCACTCGGCTGGTTTTTTTTTTTTTGTATAAGACCAATTTTTATTGCACACAAACTTTGTTGAGGTTTGTTTACCAGATGTAGCAGAATATCAGTTCTTAACATGAAGTCACTAAGAATACTGATTTTTATCTTTAAAAATGAATTCTGACAAGGAATTACTACCGTAGGCCTACGTACGCCCATTCCGAAGGTACCTTAGACAACCTATCGGTACAAACTTTCGTAATAAAGAGTTTGCTCGCCTTCTACGCAATGTATTCGCAGCGCCTACGCTTCTGCTACGCGGCGTTGAGCTACATATGTTGTTAGTTCCAACGCCTGTGCTACGCGGCCTCTACGTCGTAGCACATTCTGCTACGCGGCCTCTACGCGACGTCTGCGCTACGTTAATGCCTACGCTGAACACACGCTGCGTGCGTTAGAAAGTGAACACTAACCAGTATTCATTAAAACAGTAGGTACTTCAGCGCTCGGCCAAAGTGACAATATCATTGTAAATTATATCGATTATACTTACTCATTTTCTATTTAATATTTTTTTGATTTTGACATGGTCACTCTGAACAGTTGGCACCTACTTGAGTTGACTTCTAAGTTTTGAAATAAATAACACATAAAAAATTAAGTTTGATTAAAATTGCTTATTAGTCTTATATGCCAGATTGTAAATAGTGATTCATAATAACCTGGTTCTTTTTAATAAAGGATAAAAAACCTACTTTACTCTTAAAGTAAAAGGTTATAAGTCAAAATAAAATTATCAAGACCTGCGGCAGCGTTTCAGACAAAATCAAAACATTATTTTAACATTAAGCACTTTGACAAGTCCATTATAGAATGACAAAATAAAGAGAGTGACTCCGGCTATGACAAGTCAATTATAGAATGACAAAATAAAGAGAATGACTCCAGCTATGACAAGTATATTATAGAATGACAAAATAAAGAGAATGACTCCGGCTATGACAAGTCTATTATAGAATGACAAAATAAAGAGAATGACTCCGGCTATGACAAGTCAATTATAGAATGACAAAATAAAGAGAATAACTCCAGCTATGACAATTATATTATAGAATGACAAAATAAAGAGAATGATTCCGGCTATGACAAGTCAATTATAGAATGACAAAATAAAGAGAATGACTCCGGCTATGACCAGTTATGACAAGTATATTATAGAATGACAAAATTAAGAGAACGACTCCGGCTATGACAAGTTATGACAAGTATATTATAGAATGACAAAATAAAGAGAATGACTCCGACTATGACAAGTCTATTATAGAATGACAAAATAAAGAGAATGACTCCGGCTATGACAAGTCTATTATAGAATGACAAAATAAAGAGAATGACACCGGCTATGCGAAAACTGAAAAAGAAACGATATGCTTGTCTTGACTATACCTTTTTAGTTGGCGTTTTTGTAGTAGTTGAGTTAAAGTTTTTAATTTTCTTTACACACACACCACTGAGGGTCTGTCTTGTACCGTCGAAAAGTTGCATCAAAAGTTTCCAGAATTGTGGTAACACGTATTTTTTATAGTCTCCCAACATTTCTCAGTATATCCAACATTGCCGCCATTTTAAACCAATCACAGATGGCCATAAATTATTGCTTTTATTGTATATTACGAGTACTTTAATACAATTTATAATTCTGTTATATTTTTTTACGTGATAGTAAAATAAGTTTTTGTATTTATTCAGATCAACTCATAGATCACACGATTCGTTCGTAAACTGATGGTTCGTCTAGAAATACTCCGGCGGCAGTTTAGGAAATAAATTGAATTCAAAAAATTTTTTATGCGATGTACATATTATTATTATTCATACAAGTGCGACGACACACTGAGATAATTTCAGCTGTCAGATTTCAACCTGCTGGCTATTCGTAACTATGGATGGGTGGATCGTTCCATTCAATACTTCATCGCGATCTCAGGCCAATTTGGTATGATAAAGTAACACTCAAAACCATGGTATAATTAAGTGTTTCCAACTTACAACTGTATTTTTCAGAATGCAAACACTTCAGGAAACTTGCAGACTTTAGTGCTACTTTGTTTGAAAGTTATAGTTCGTTAGCTACCTCAGAATTTCTTAGTAAATAATATTACATAATTTTGTTTTTGTGGATTACTTTTTACAATTACAATTACAGTTAAGCTTTGTGAAACCGCATAAATAATTTATGACTAAAGGTTTTTAAACTTACGTAGAAACCTACAACTTTCAACACAAATGAAATACATATATGATAAAGTATGATGAAATTGAAAAATTGCATTTTATTTAGATAGGGTTGAATAAATCTAATTTATATTACATACATACATACATAAACTCACGCCTTCTTCCCATGGGGGTAGGCAGAAACTACAGAACGCCACCTGCTACGATCCTTACATACTCCTTTTGCCTCGTTTACGTTCATACATCTGATCATACACGCACGCCGGTTGCGAGTACTACGCACCTGATATTTCTGAAGAACATCACCAATAAGATCACTATATGTCTTCCTAGGGCGTCTCCTTCCGGCGTTTCCACTGACATCTACCGTGTAAATATCTATAATTTATATTAGTTGGTTCTTATTGCTTTTCTAACTTTTGAAAACATTTAGTTTTGACTACAAACGCGTGAAACGTGTGCGTTTAACGGGTTCTTATAGGTATTATTATTGATTTTAGATGAATCTCGCTATTGCTGCGTAGGTTACGATACCGTACTACCGTACCGTAATAATTCTCATCATAATAGCCAACTAAGAGCCGCTGATTATAATTTATTCACACGCAAAAAATTTAAAACATATACAAGCATGTATTATTTTATAGCTACTGCCCACTTCTATTACTAAGACAAACACCTCTTATGCTGAGTGTGGAACCCGATAACTGAGATACCACTTTAACTGAGCAACTGAGCATGGGAGTAAATGTGCCGCCCTTTGAGGAGCCACTTACTCAACTACACATACCTACACACATAGGTACTCGTCTGTTAGGCCCCCCATAGATCTCGACGAACGATCTTGGGGGGGATAATGTCATAATCCTAGCTTGGCAGGCAGATTGGTGATCTCAGTATGATGATGTAGAGAGTAAGGATGGTACTGCACATCCTTTTCGTATAATCCTCTAGTCTACCTCTAATAAAAGTATGGGAAGGGGAGATGAATGCCGTGTTCTCAGACGTCATAAGTGCGTTTGTGCGTACATGTCTGATAAACTGTCTTATATGAGACTTAACTTGTACGTACGTGCCTTTTGTCGTGTTAGATAAGCTTTTATTTTTATGAGGTGATGCACTACACAATTTTTCACGATAAAAATTAATTATTTAAGTCGTTGATAGTTAGCATGGTTAGTCATGTCTCTATAAAAATACCACACGGGATTTTCCCGTGTACAGCAAAACCATAAAACTATTCAGCGAATAGAAGAATAGGTAGCGTATAGAGCATCCAATCGATGAGCAGATAATAAAAATACGGAGTGCTTATGAAGCTCGCCAACCTGTACTTAGTCTTTTATTTACGAAGAAAATGCGGACGAAATATTTCCATTCAAGTTTTTTAAGTTCCTCCTCGAAGTTCTCGGTTCTTGGATCCTACTCATAGTGTCATGCAGCTCTTTGTTCGCACACAATGGCTCCGTGGCTGCATGTGTAGAATTGCGCAGAGCCACAGACCGGCCAACTCATTGCATCGAGGATATTTGTCATGAGAACGCCTGGTTGCTACCCGCGACCTGCTGCGTCATACGCGGGCCCGCTATTCATTTTCTTACCTATTCATCTTGAAACTCATTTTGAGCTTTTATTCTTATACTTGTGTACTATTGTGAGCTGCTACTGGAACTGCAGGCTACCAGACATTTTGACTTGATAAATACATTACAGTGTCATAAAAATAAACCAGATTAGTCTGAGAGCTAGAATCGATAACGTTACCAATAAAATGACTAAGTCAGAATCTTTATAATATTTTAAAACTGTAGATAAAGTAAAAGTACCTACTATTAACGTTAGATCTGTGACATCAATGATCATGAGTTCATGACCGAGATATTTTACAAACCCAAGATAAAAAACAAGTAGTCATGGGGTCTGTCGACAGAAGTGAAAACTTAAAACATTAACATGTACACAGGCCGCTGCGCGTCGCCAGTCTGGCGCAACACGTCACATTAGCATGTCGGTGACGCGAGCAGGTCACATGTCGCGACCCCGTAAGATTATCCTCTACCAAAAAGTGCTCAACGCGCCTAAATAAGTCTTCGATTCAAAATCAGTCCAATCAGATCCGTCGTAATGAAACACTAAAAATAGAGATAAGGCAAAAAAAATACGGGAAAATGACTATTCAATGTGATCCATAAATAGTAGGTTTTATACATATCTAATTAAAAATTATCACTAATACCTAGGACCTAATACATTCCTCATGGTTTTCCTGAATTGGCTCGCTGACTACATAACCTTTCATAATATATTAGCTCATTTGGCGCACTAGAGATGCATACAACGACTAAGTTATTTCAGTACATAGGAATTAATTGAAGCGCCGATGCAGATAATAGCTTCAATTAATAATATTGAAGCTCAGGAATATTATTGGACATTCTTTAGATGAGTATTTAGAACGGCGTCCTAGCTATGTTTTCGCTCGGTAAGGGTATGTCTAGATACATTTTCTAGATACTTAAATGTTTGTTGCAGAGCCGACTCGGCTGTTTCAGATAAGCTGTACAGGCATGCAACTTGCTAAATATGTGTGCGATAAATCAGAGAATAGAATACAAAGGACGGGTGTATCTACTAAATTATCGTATAGTTTAACAAACCGACTGTGTTCTTAGTTAGTAGGGTAGCTTTATGGCAACTTTCCAAAGGTATTTCTTGTAATAAGATTGTTTGGGCATTTCCATCACGGGGTGAGCGGAACCCGCAAAAGGCCGCACACTCGCACCTGTTGACTTTAAGTGGACAGCCTAACGAGTTAAACCTACACTGTGACAGAAGTTATCCATTTTCTTTTATCGTTCTGTTCTGAGTCGTTGCATGGCCGACTGATCGCTGCGCTACAATTGGTTTTACTGCTTCTTAATTGATATTATCATGATGGCGACACCATATTCATATAACGTTGACACAATGTTAGGTATTAGCTGATGTAGCGCGGGCTCGGTCGGAGTAGGTAAGTCCGTATTGAGGGCCCATCGAGTATTGGTCCTCGAGACGAGCGCCCTGCACCGGAGACTCTTCATGTACTACCTATCGACGCTTTGTAATCACCGTCCTCTATCCGCCGCCTTTGAATCACGCCTATTGTTAACATTTATCTCATCTACATTATAAAAAATACTTTGATATTGTAATATTACATCCACCAGGACCTGGGCATTCAAATTATCGCACTTTTAAAGGTATCACGCTATTTCGATTGGCGATTACCGAAACATGAATACATTGATTCACAGCCCTGAATAAATGAATAAGAACTTATTTGAAGATTGTTATAATTTATACGCTGAATCTAATTCATTCATACTTTAAAAATATTTTCAATGAATGATTATGTTTTGAGAAATCTGTTCACACTATTTTGATAAAAAGTATCACTACGTTGAAAGTTATGAACCTACACAAAGTGGACTTTACTTGATGCGTGTGAACCCAGGACAGGATGATTGGCGATCTAGTGCATGCCAGCGGACAGGACATGACGTCACACAACGTGCACAGACATCCAGTATCTTGATGCAATCAATTACCATTTATTGCAATACCTAGTCTATGCATGCGTAGAGGGTCGTAGTGAGTCGTCGGCGAGACTCCATTGTCTTTGATTAGGCTTCCTGCCACTTTATTCGACTATCGTTGCGAGAGCAAATCATTGAAACGTATATTGAATTGTATCTGTCATGTTGCGAACATGAGAAATTGGACGTAAATCATGTATTTTGCGCCACATGTTTCTACAACATTGTTAGCGCGATTCTAGTAATAGCTATGTTTTATCTGCAAACTTTTCAATCTAAATATAAAGCCAATTATCCTGCCGGTTTTACGAATACTTAACAAAGAAGGAGCAACTTAGAATGGGCGGACCACAAACTACAGCGAGATTCAGACTTACCAAAGGGAATGTAAAGCAACTTGTTTGTACTTAAACTTTAAATTGCATTTTAAATTTTGCTCGTTAACATTACACTTACTCAAACAGGCACTTAAATTTATTCGTAGAGTTTTCTAAATCAGGGAATAATTAAATCACAAGTTTATAGTTACCAGACCCAGTGGCATGTCTCTCAAATTAAGCAAGTATTTAAATATAAAAAAAACATTCACGTACATCATTCAAAGCATGTTCGTGCGTCTGATGATAGCCATCAAGAAGTGAGTCCACTCAACAGACATTACGCAAGTGCTCACGACAAGTAACGCCTAAGAAAATCATAGAAATGCCGTAACAGTTGATGCAAAAAGCCAGTTTTAACGGTACTAAAACATATCTATCGACGATTGGTGTCTGGTCTAGCCATTGCAAGTCTCGTATGTGATCTAATTGTGGCATGCGGCCGCTGACGTAACGGGCTTTAGAGCCGGTTGAGTGACCGCATCGCATGCTACCAAACGGCATCCCGAACGAACTAAATCGTCTCCATTTATTACTAGCCGCAGCCCGTCAAGGCAATCCTCTTAATTTTGCAACATAACACGGGATGGCTTGACCACTGCACACGCATAGAAATAGAATTACGAGATGCGATTTACTAGCGATATTCAGCGATATAAAGCGACCTTGACGTACCTGTATCGGCGATTTTTTGGGCGATTGTATAGTCTACGTATGCACAACAACTCATTACTCTATTTGTGCAGCAAACATGTATCAAAAAGTCGTGAGAAGTTTTTTAGTTTCGAGTTTCTTTTTTATTTCTTCTGATTTTCAATCATCTTTTCAATTCCAAATAAAATGTTTCGATAAGATTTATTATAGACTGGGAGTCGTCAGGGCTAAGGGTCGTTTCCTCCTCGTGGTATCATTTTCTCATTAACCATCTTACTCCATTCGGTCGGCGGGTAAACGAACTGTGGCGCTGTGTCGGTGTGGGTGCGGATTTAGTCGGATCAACACCTTCGGCGTCCCTTATTTTTTGACTTTCGTCTTCACAATTCGCAGTTAGTTTGGCCAAGATTTACAGGATTTGGGTGGTTCTAGTAAGATTGTATGGAGGTGATTTTTATCCGAAGTTGTGGAATCGAGTAATGCGTTCAAGATCGAGGCTCGGCGCAACTTCGTGGAATCGTGAGTGCATCTGCACATCATTTACAATGTTAATGTTGCGTGCTTTTGCTTTGAAAATACATTAAGCAACCAATATGGAGCTAGAGAAAATTACTTTATTAATGATCGGATTTTTTAAGTGCATAATGATACAAGTACGGCGTGTAGCATTTTTGTTTCTGTTCTTATTAGAGTATAATGGTGATAAGTCAGAATGATTAATGTCTGCAGAATATTTACCTGACCGGGTTTATAAATTACCTCCTTGAGTTGATAATAATTACAAGCGATTCATACTCGTCAGTTTTTAGCTTTGCGAGTCGTAATACAATTTGGTTAGCATCCTTAGCGTTGAAGCTGGAGCGACCCAGGGTTAATCTTAACTAAGTTAGAAGTTGCAAGTGCACTGCGCTGATACGGACCTTTGATGTTATTGGACTTTGCTCTACTAAATGTAGCTCTCGGTATAAAATATTCTAGTCGGAGCAGAAACAGTACTGCGACACTAATTCAAACAAAAACGGTTACAGTGCAAAACATGACGCGTTTGGTTATTAAATGCGACGGCCTCATATCAAAGCAAAAACTTTATGAAAGCTACCGACGCGACGTGATGTAAATAAAAAACTGTGGAAAAATGTGCACGTTCGTAGTTTTAGTTGAATAAAAGACAATGACTAAGCTAATTAATAAAACTGTGAGTTGAATGTTTCATAAAAAAATCGTTTACTTTTAGTGATACTCGATTCGTTTCTAGTGAGATAGTAGCCTTGTCCCATCGCCACTTAAGTATAGAAATCCAAGTGTGTACACGATAATAAGATACATAAGATGCAAGTGGCCGCACGTTCCATTTTCACCGTGTACCGCTGCCACTAGTGGCTAGTGCTAGGGTTCCGAGAAAAACGCCAACTCGTTTACACTGCCTTCCGTTCCACCTTCTTAGATGAACTAAGGAATGCGAAGCGAAATTACTGTTGCTACTATGTTTTACTGGATCCTGATCCACTACGCTTGTGCTGCCTTTTGTGCTAAAACTGTAAGGACATAACCGCAACTTACATAAAAACTCTCATTGAGTAAATCACTGTTTGCAAGATAGTCTTCATCAGTTTGACCTTTTTGTCACATGCCTTTATCTAAATATTTACCTTCAAAAGCACGCAATCTCAAGTAAAGACACACGAGAGGTGAATTTAATCTCTTATCTCATTTAATCTACAAGTTGGCAACTTTGAAGTCTGCAAACTATTTCTCCAGGATGGAATGTTGTCATAGAGACGCTGTGGTGGCTAAAGTAAACACACGTGAACATTTATGATTCAAAGAGAACTTACGTAGTGGAGTTTAAAATTAAATTGTATAAACTTAGACTTCCCCGTTTACTTATATCTATTGTATGATTTGATGTTATAGATAAAAATATTCCATTTAACATTTAATTTGAAACAATAAACATCAAGACAATTGCTTTTATCGGTTGATGTACCGATAACATTGTTAGTTATAGTTTGATAATCTAAAATCGATAAAATATAGGTTAAACATACCATTATAACATCACGCTTTGTTTCCCCGAAGGGTTGGGCAGAGGTCTATAATTCGCCCACATTTCGCCAGTTATGTTTAAGTCCCATGTAATCGGGGACGAGCCTATTGCCATCAAACGGGCACAAATCCAAACTCCGGGCTGCTACTGAGAAAATCCAGATAGAAATACCCAATAACACTGCCCGACCTGGGAATCAAACCCAGGACCTCATGCTCAGCAGTAGCGCTTGCGACCACTAGACCAACGAGGCAGTCCCAAAATATAGGTTAAACTCATATAAAATTTGTTATTTCATCAACACTGTCCTTTGTCAAAGTTAGCCAAACATCCTACATAATCCGTATTTGTAAAAATGTTTTTCTTTATACGAACTTAAGCGTGTTCAAATATGCAAAGGATACGAAAGAGGCTTTCCTTGAAATCTTTTGCAAAGATTTGGGAATCTATTAGAACAACATAAAGAGTTGTATTAAACCTCTTAGAAAGTTCACCGGGCTGAGTTGTTTGTCATTAAGGCAAAGTTCACAGGCCTAGGGAGGCTTATCGGTGACTTTAACTTGGGCAAATTTGGATAGTTTAAGAGTTATGGGTGAAAAGTTCATTAGAAGTTAACGCCTTTTACAAATATTAACCGCCGCCGTGATATTTTAGATTCCTTGAAACGAATAAAGTTGAAGAGATTGTTGAATGTTGGGACAGGAACTGGAATGTAGTAGTTGACTAAAAGTTATTATTTTCTGTGCACCATCAGAATCAGAATCAGAATCAGCTGAATGTTATTCGATTTACCTAGAGGTAAGGTAAGGTGTTAGACTTGGAATTATTGATATTGTGTTATCACATAAGATGATGTTCAAATTAAGCCTTTGTTCATTCCAAAAGATATAAAAATAATTGAGACAGTTTGTAATCAGTTCTAATGAAACTAGTATACTGGACATCTATTGGATATTTATTCAACGTTTTATGACGTATAAAGTATCCTGCTAATTAATTTTATAGTCATCGCGTAGGTACTTTAGATAGAAGTAATCAAGGCGAAATGAAATTAACATTTTTAATGAATGCAATTTGCTATTTTAACCGACTTTAAAAAAGGAGGAGGTTCTCAGTTCGTCAATCTTTTTTTTTTTAATGTATATTCTTTTATTACTCTAAGACGGCTCAACCGATTTGGAAAATTCGTTTTTTGTTTGAAAGGGTATACTTCCCAGGCGGTTTCCTTGTTATCAGGTCAGGATCTAATGATGGGATCCTGGAGAAATCGAAGGAACTCTTCAAAAATTATATGTGCCTATAATTTTTCAAGAGTTCATTGCGATTTTTATTTTTTATAGTAACTCGTGCATTTACTCTTGGAAAGCCCCATTCGGTGAAGTGGAACTGACGATGAAGACCACAGATGGCTACCAGAACTACTAAATAATAAGTATGTCACGGATTGCGATTCGATTACTTTATTATGGTTGCTAAACAATTTTTGCTCGTCACAATGCATATGTTGAATTGGAGATGATGGTGAAGTACCAGGAGAACTCCTCAACACCCAACGTTCCTGCATCAGTAAAAGCAATATTTTGTAATAGGTGATGAGCAGAGGTCGGAATTAGGTAGAGTTATTTATGTACTTGCATCGAAATGTTGATATTAATATGGATCTTCCCGAGATTTCTAATGGACAATCCCGTGTGGCCAACAATATTACAAATAAATAATAATAAAAACCTCAGAGATAGACAGACAAATAAAACAAAGATAATTATCATACAATTTTTATTAGTATTTACATTAATTCACAATACAAATTATTAATAGTCTTAGGGCTGATTTTTCAATCGTCAGATAACTTTTACCTGAGGAATAAATATGGCGGTTTGACATATTATCTAACCAAAAGCTGTCAAAACGTCAAACACATTCCCCAGATAAAAGTTATCTGACGATTGAAAAATCAGCCCTTAAGCAAATTCTCATACTTATACCTCGCCTTTTTTATAAATAAGAAAATACTTTTGCATCTAGCCTAGACTCGTGAGGGTTTGCCTATTCAAACGGCCCATCAGAATCATTTCCCTTGTCCGATTCATTCAAAGTACCACTAAGATTTGAAGTATCCACTTTATTTTTTCGCTGTATGAAATCAGTGTAAGTACATAAATAACTCTACCCAATTCCGACCTCTAGTGGTGAGCAGTTGACATTAGGCTATTGTAACTTAGATAAATTACAAACCGACCCACCAAAAAGTGAATAATAAAAAACTTTTTTACAAAAAAAAAGCAACCAACCTCCAAAAAAAAACACTACAAAGTGAGAAAAAACTTTAATTTCGGAAGTCGGTGGCCAAAACCTAAAATACAGATCTAAAGACACCGACTTCCGAAATTAAAGTTATTTTTCACTTTGTAGATAGTTTTTTGAAAGTCGGTTGTTTTTTTTGCAATAAAGATTTTTTAATATGATAATGAAAAAAAAATCAGAATAAAACATATATCTTTTAGGTAAACCTAACTAAAATTATACCTGTTTATAGTTTTAAAAAGCGTCTACGCATAGCCAATTATAAGAAACTTTTTTGCTAAAACTTTTATTTCGCACAATTGTACTATTTCACAATCAAGCGAATACTGAATCTGCAAGTCTGCACTACATTTTAACATTTAAAATGACTTTTGTCCCAGGCAGAAATAACGATAATATCATCATTATTTCTTAGTGTTGCCAAAGTAAAATAATACATTCAGTTGCCATAATGAAAATATATTTAAAAGTTTGTTACAATATTCATAATGTGTACTTTGACAGTGTTGCCACAGTGGATATTATAATTCGGTTTATTATTATTTTTTAATTAAATCAAAGAAATCACGACACAATTAAAGTTAATTTTACGCTTGATGTAAACTAAACAATAGGATAATATTTTCAAATTATTACTCATATCTTAGCAAGGGCCAATTCTGGACTTTGACCATACAATTAAGTCACACAATTAGTGCAGTGTATCCGTTATCGATACAATCGTTTCAACTGCAAATATTTACAGCCAAACCGCAGAGTTGTCGAACTTGACGATACTGATAGTCATTACTGTTATCTCTAATTATCATCTTAATGACGAAAGCCGTTGATATTTTCTGAGAATTGCCGCTTCGTGTCTCCTGACGTCAGATACGGTTTCGATTAAACTTTGTTATTTGATAAAATGTTGATATCAGCGAAACCTACGTGCGAAACTGATAAAGTTTGAGAATCATTGTATTTCTGAAGATAAAAGAAATACTAATTTATGTTTGTAGTACTGTATATGTTTTCGGAAAGTACGTATACCTAAATTGCGCGGGTAGAATGGACACTTTTTTGCCAATTTGGTGCGGAAAATTAAGATCATTGTGACTGAAAAGTTGTAAAGGAATGGGCAGATTATTTTTCTTATACACACCTAGCAGAGGAAATAGTAGTTTTAACTCGGTTGAAAACGGAGCAAACGTTCATGCTGTCAACGGAAGACATGCATAATTTCCGGAATTTAGAAGCTTCCATTATTGTGATGTCAGTTCAAAATATCACTTTTTCTGTGCACTGTATTTAGCAGAACATAGGCATTGTCAGTACAAAATGTTGTTAGTAGTACCTGTTACACGTTAGTCAGCGTCATACCGACCTCATTGTTCGTATAATAACATAATATTGTCTGCTAAATACAGCTGTTTGGAGGGAGACCTTAGTGTCTAAATTATTCGAGTTCACTCTAACTTGCAGTCACGTTTCGTCAGTACGTAAGACACACAACGACATGTCCCGGAATTAACACACAACCTCTTAAGGGGTCATTGTTCTCTTTCATTATGAACAACTTTTACTATAGGACAAAACCTGAAATCGCGAAAAAATCAGTTATTTAACATTATATATATATAATTGTCAATTTTAACATTTTGACGAGGCGAACATAAATGTAGGGAACAGCTGATTTTTTTTCGCGATTTCAGGTTTGGTCCCATAGTAAAAGTTGTTCATAATGAAAAGTACGTACAATGATCCCTTAAGAGGTCGTGCGTTAATTCCGGGACGTTGTATATCTAATAGTAGGTAGGTATATAACAGTATTAGAGTGTTAATAATACCAAGTTGTTAATATGGTCAATACCAAGTCAATACACGCAGTTATTAGAACAGATCATATAATTTATGAGACTTCCATAACGGATTGGACCATAACAATTGAGATAATCTAATCATTTACGTCATATTAGTCCTTCATGTTATGTATGATATATAATGTAAAAGATATTTGCCTCTTGTGTACCTACTATCTACAAAAGTCGATACGGTTTTCCTCATCAAGTCATTATATCGGCTTATGTCATCTGTCAATTGCCTAATGTCATATAATCAAATGGCACCTTGTGGTTTTACCGGACATTCTTTGCGGCCAGACCACCAGTTTTGCATAGTAGGTAGGTAATTTGGGTTTTATATTCAGAAAATGATGTACTATCTACCAAGCGAAGCTATTATCATATTATGACAACATAGCTAAAAACTGTACTATGTACATGATTTGGAATTGTAAAATCCTTGTTCAATAGCAGACTACTGAACAAGTCTCGTTCTTAACGTCACAATACACCAAGTTAGAAAGACTTGCCATACCTTATCACTTCGTTTTGGCACTCGACGTGAGTTCGCGATATAATCTAGACGTCTCTCCCGACATTCGAGAGATATTTCGAAGTCTGGACCACATCACATAGACATGCCTATTGCATTTACAAAAAGACTACGTTACGTCAGATGTTCGAAAGTAGAGATAGAAATCACGAAACTCGTCTTTCAGAATGTATGCCTCTTTCTATTCGAGACTTGTCAGTTTTTGATATGCAATCTACCTGACTTTTATAAACAAACACGGAATTGAGAAACTGAAAAAGGTACAAACAATTACTTTTTTGTTCCGTAACCGCTACGGAATTTTGGCACATGACGGAGAAAACGCGTCGGGAATTACCAATGAACAAACTAGGAACGTTTTTTACACCTTGCAGAAGCGTGCGTTTGGAGATAAATAACTAATGATTTATTATGTGGCGTTGCAATAAAGCGTTATCTGAGGCACAACAGAGATATTCATAAAATTATATAAATATATCTTTTATAACTCAATAAAATAATTCTCACATGTGTGTGGGGCCATTCCAACATATTTTCTGCCATTCGACCTTTTGACTTTGAACAAAGAAATGTGTGTGTAACTTATCCCTTCATAATGGTATGGCCCACTATAAAATACGAGTATATCATTGTAACAATATGAGTTTATGATGTTGGGAAGATGGGTATAATATAGGTAACTAGCCACGCCCCGTGGTTTCACTCACATAAGTCTCGATTCCATAGGGATGTCGAGATAAAAAGCATCATATATGTTAATCCAGGTTATAAACTATCTGTGTGCCAAATTTCATACAAATCCGTTCAGAAGTTTTTGCGTGAAAGAGTAACAAACATCCATCCATCCTCAGAAAGTTTCGCGTTTATAATATTAGTAGGATTAGTAGGATAGGATAGGATTAGTAGGATAGTCAAAGTAGCAATCGACTGTAGGTAATACACATTGATCCCGACTGACAAATACTAGGTATGGCTTCCTGTTGGGTTAGTGAGAATTGAGATAAATCATTTTTAGCACATTATTCATTCTTTGCACAAGCAGGTAATAAGGAAACCAAAAGATTTTTTTTATGTAACTGCGCCAATTACTTCTAAATAAATTGCAGTCTTAACAGTCTAATAAGTATAATTCGTTTATCAACTCGTGTAACATAAAAATCCGACAGATTATGTGAGCGCCCAAGTAAAGAGTCCTGCGGGGTAATTGCGTAACATACTTATAGTAGGAATCGGCTTCATTTTGACAGTTCAACAACATTCATTGCGTTATTTACGTCGTAGAGCAGATTTTTTTTTTCGACCATATGAAGCAATGGATTAGCAATGAGCTTCAAAATCATTCAGATTCTGATTGATAGTGTGTTACGCAATTAGGGTGCAGTTCTCGGCATTTAGTTTCCGAGATGTACGCAGTTTTGTAAAGTAGGGTGAAAAAATTGCATTTCTCGATTTTAATTGATTATTAATTCATATATTAGGTATATTAATTCACATATATTCATATTCATTCATTCATATTCAATGTGATGTTTCTACGTACCAGAAAATGTACTAAGTACCAAAAATCAAACTATGAAAATGCTTTTTCTCAAGCCAAGTTTTTTCAGAGTTTCAACATCAAATGTCTGATAAAAAGAAATGTGCCAGTTTTTGAATATTGTTTTAATCCTTATTATCAATTGACTATTCTAGATACCGAATCTGGTCTTAACTCAATACCCCACTACTGGACCCTTTTTGCTTGCTTGGACGCCCACATATTTTTTTTCTAAAATAAGCTGTCATTATGTACAACATCAAATCAGTCTGACATTACAGAACATCAGAATTGTATAAAACTGTCCACAAATATTGAATTCGCTGAAAAAAAAGCAATCACAGTGATTCAGCTGCGCACACCGATATCCGAACAAATCGGAGTCAAATATAGTGAAAAATAGCCTCGAGTATTTTTTTATGGCGGCTTTAAAGTCGCCTTTATCAATGAAATGTTTATAAGGACACCATTCAATATAAAAACATTAAATATACCATGAAATCCGCAATAAAAAGCCTTTTCAATACCACTATAAAAACGGGATAAATTGTCCTCAATTCACGTTTTACCCGAAGAACGGATATTTTTACAACTAATCGTTACGTTTACGCCTGGATGGACGTGAACAAATTACAAGCTTTTTGTAGAACTGAATCTTACAAATATATTTCTTTCAGTCCTTAAACAGATGGGGCTTGTTTTGGACATCTACAACGTGCGGTCTTGAGGAAAATATCGTAATAAAAGTAAACACCACGCTTGACAGAAGGATCGCAATATGCTCGTATAAGCTTGAAAGAATATGCTCCACATCTTTTGTGTTCTACGTCACACAAAGTTCCGTTTTATCAAGTTAGATGTTGTTCCGGGAACTTCCTAATTGTAATTATTTGACTGTTGCTGTAAATTAATTTCTTAATACTGAACTGAGCCTCTAAATCTGACCTTTGATAAACCATAATATCATTAGCAATGATCATTTCCGAGAGGTAGGATCATGATACTAATAAAATAAGGCCCAAAAATGAATTATTGTCCCGCAAATTTTCGCCGAAAGCTTCTCTAGTTCGGTACCAGGAAAATAAATGTAGGTAAATATGTAAGAGTGGAATAGATGTAGTACAGACGACAAAAAGCTGGGCTCCGGGTCTCGGCCGGCGTGCCGTCGTCGGCTCGCCCTGTCACTACCAGCTCCAGATTATATCGCAAAATCCAATTTCGTGGTTTTGTTATCGCTCTCACAGGAAATTCACTAGATTTTTTCTTCTAATGAAATTTAAGTTTTCTTTTAATGTGTTAAAAGCCTAAGATTCCGCTGCATTCTTTGCTTTTTGAAGTTATATTATTATATCTCAGTTGAACACATTTTGATGGACGCAAAATTAGAATTTTGTTTGCCTACAACAAAACACCTCCTAAGGGTGACTTTATACCTGCTCCAACAAATTATTTATGCAAGCTTACCTTGGCATGAAATAAAAATAGAACCTTTAAGACTTCAGGTTTTGCTGAGTAGATTTATTATTGGATAAAGTTGTACGAGTTAGTAATCATATTTGAGAAATGAACGTAATGTCAACGGCGGCATGCGACCCGCGCTTTGGGGCAAGATAAATGAACGAACACAATGCAACGTATCATAAACTTTTAATAGAAATAACAAAGAATATTAAGAAAGAAAATCAGAAAAAAAAACTGGTTTCATTTCTAAAATAAAATTGGCCTGTCGCAAAGACTAGAACATTTTCTAGATATTATTTCAGGTCTTGCGGCAGGAAGACTAAACCATCCTCAAAGAATGGGCTTACTTTCGGGTACGATGAAACCAGTGAAATTCAGTTCAGAGGATTTCAGGATTAACTCGCACGGTCAGATAGAACGCGAGCTGTAAAGGAATACCGAATATTGTGTTATAGTAATTACGTATTCGTTTTAAAATGAGAATCTATCATGAGCGAAATACGAGTATGATGCTGGGCATTTGAATAAACGCCATAACGATAACCTTGTGGGATATTTATTTTATAGATGCACTGAACGCACGACGAGAACTGTACTATATTGGACATAAAACATTCTAAACGGCAAACATCCTTCGTGATCATGAATTCACCTTTTGCAGAATCATTGTCCTAAACCAATTTCAAGAAACCTTTCGTTATTACTGGACAATTAAATCACTGCATCGATATCTATAAAACCGAGGCGAACACAAAACGTGAATAAAATCTCATATTGAACATTAAACTTGTATATGATCGCATTATTTAACCCTGCATTCGTTCTAGGGTTACAAAGCAACCGTCATTCTTGTTCGGATTAAAATGAGTTACTTTGTTGCTTTACCTGCTTACTGTCACAGTCGGCGTCTTTACAACGATCTGTGAGCGTTTATTCCGCCAGCCATTGGGGATTTGCTACGGTATTGTGCCTGCAAAAAATAAATTGCCCCAATATAGCTCGGTTTAACAACTTAATTTAATTAACAATCATCTTAATGAAGCATAAATTGCTCGGTCATGGCTGAGCCGTACGCAGGCATATATTTGTTGTTTGTTTTTGTATTTAATTTGTCTTATACGCAGGTTACATTTGCATATCTCAATTTGTAGTGTTTTAAGTTAGTCGATGTGCTTATGTAAGTACGTCGTCGTTAATGTTGATACAATTTATGAAATGATGACTGCCAGTGAGTCCCCAAATATAGCTGCCTAAAATATTTTTAAGTAAATTGAGCAAATTCAGATGAGACACTTAAGTCAAAAAAATATGATTTGTTTAAACGAAAGGCAGAAACAAATTATGCCGAACAAATTCAGTCCCCTCCTCAACCTCGTAAATTCAAATTTACAAGAATAGCAAGAATTTGTTGGCGCGTGTATGTCTAACGAAATTTATTCTGAAGGATCAGTTTGGGACATCCCTAGTCTATCTGCTATATGGCTGGGGAGCCTCAAGTGTCGTCCCTCCCAGTAGTTAATGCTTAGTACAGACCTTCAATTCATATGAGTCTGGAATACTAGAATTGTAAATGCGACCGTGTGATTTTATGAAGCCTAGAAGGACAATTGCATTAGAGATATCAGTTTCAAGCGGCCCTCATTGTCAACTGCCATAACTTTATTAGATTTATCATTTTTACTACGCACTTTATGGTTCAAGAAAACAGAACCCTTTGCATTCTGAACAAGCTTTCGGAATTTAAGAGATACAGTTTTATTGTAAATTTCATTATCATTTAGACCTGGCACTAAGTATAAAATTGCATCTTCAGTTTCTCTAATTCAACAAATTACGGCTAACGCAAATTATTTATTAATGTTGTTCACTTGATCACGAATTTTACGAAAAGCAATCTTGCGTGTGGTGCCGATATTACAGGCATAATAAAATCATAAGCATTGACATTATTACTTTACACATGGTATCCTTTAGTCAGACAGGCTACGTATAGGTAGACACATTTGCATACCGTGAACATAACCGTTCGAGACTCTTACACAGTTACAAACTTTTGGAAAGCATGCCTTTATTATGATAACATCGCTACACAGGAAACGGCGATGGTCCGTAATGATGTCATTTTGTTACTGATAATGTTATAACTAGACAGTAAATAACTGCAACGTGCAATCCTTGTAATAAATATATTTTTTTTAGGAAATGTTGTATAAATATTGTTTCTGCGATAAACGCAGTAGGTACCTACATAAACGAGCATATTTATCTACTTGATGGAGTTTACAGTTCGGTCGAAAAACAGAACCCAGTTGACGACAGTTCTGAATTTCTTGCCGCAAATATTTTTAAACTGTGATATAGATCAGGGGTTAAAATAAACTGCAGAGTCTAGCGCAGATCACGAGCACGAGGTATAAACGTTGGTTTTATATTTTTATGCGATAAATCGCTTCACTATTAACGCGATGGAGAGGCAATATCTCGGTGTATTGCAAAAGAATAAAAAGGGAAATAAAGTAACTTGTATGGCGGGTCGGTTGCAAGATGCAGAAATCTGTGCGGTGTGGGCGTGGGTGAACCGGTCTAGACGAGATGAACTTTAAGGATCCGACAAAACAAAAATAAAAGTTTGCTATATCGCGACACCGAGCCGGGAACGCTGGCCTTAATGTCTGATTTTTGTCGCGACTTGATTTAGTTGGATTTACTAAACGTTAAAAATTCATGGAGTTCCCCACGGAAGCAAGCTGTGCTTGAATTCGAAAGCGAAAATTACAAAAACAATCTCGTTTCTGTAAATGAAATAGAAAACAAAAGACCCCTCATCTGTTGCGCCTCTCTTCGCAAGTTTTAAGAACTGACTCAAGAAAACTGGTTATTATGATACTCTGAGGCTCGGCTGGCCACTTATTCACTTTTGCTATCATTAAACCAGCATTATTGCTATACATGATTCCCAACATGCTTCGTGTAAGTATCGGTTCGGGCTCGGTTTATTCCAAAAAGGAAAACCGCATAAACAAAACATAGATGGGATTTGATGGAAATAATCTTATTTGCTTACTACTATTATCCCCGTATGTTTTGTTTTCCTCGATGATGTTCGAGGTAAAATTACTTATGATAGCAAAAATTTGTTTTTGTGAGCCATTTCTGCAGAATACATTTAAGTTAGTTGTAATAATGACTATCTACTTCAAACTAATCTATGGCAGGGTTACAGTCTAATAGACCTTGGTTATTGGTTAAGTCGTTATTTTGGATCAGACAGCAATTACGTTTATGCAACCGAGTTTAATCGCTAGAACAAATGCAATTCAATTTAATGAGATTTTTCTAAAGCACAATGAACTTTGTCGGAGTTTATTGTGAACTCCCGAGAGAAAACCTCTAATTTACCTCGAGTGGACACAATTGGAAGAAAACACAAGAGGGCGTCGCGCTGGATTAGATTAGCGCTGATAAGATTAGTGGCGTCGCAAGCGAGCGATGCACCACCGCGCCGGCTGCCATGTGAACCTGCTAATTGTAAACTCCTCCCATTGTGGCCCAACGCACTGCTGTACCTAATTACTGCACAACTGACTCCACGTGGCCATATGGACGCCTGTTGGTGGTTCTTACAGGGATCTCAGAAGTGATGCAATATGCGGTGCGGCTAACCGCTCGGGCAATTTGGACATATTGCAGATTGGTAGCCTGCCGTTAATATTGATAGTGCGAGGCGCGGACCGGAGTTTCGCGGGCTGGACTCGGGCGGGGCTGCACCCTAATGCAATGATTCATATTATTCGGTTTGCGGGCGAGTTGAACGTCTTCCATTATTGTCATTCATCGGAGGAAGTGGGCGGCGAGGGGGCGGCGCGGGTGCCGGCGGTAGCCCCCGCTCGGCTCTCAGTCGCTCGCCGACACTCTCGCCGCCAGCACGCGAGAGCCGCGATGCACGTAGCCTTCGCTTGACGCATTCAGTTTCGGTCCGCGTGTGTGTGCCACTGTACCTCTCCGTGATCCGAGATCGGAGCTCGTTTGAACCGCGTGCAGTGTAGCCGCAGCCAGTGCACCTCTTCGGATCTTACGGTCCGAGTGTAGCAGCAGTGAGCAGCAGCACGCGCAGCCGACGGCTCAGCTGACCGGCACGACTGCCTGCGAGCGCACGGTGAGTGCGATCGATCACTGCATGCACGCGCTCGACATCACTTTGTGTCTATTTCGAGTCGCTCGCGAAACAGCTCCCGACAGATCGCAAGTACGCATCTCGGACATCACCGCCGACAGCTGCCAAACGTCGATGATTTTGCTGAGAAATAACGACTCATGTCGAGTGTCGTCGCGCTGGTGCAGCGCGCGTGTTGATAAACAGTGTCGGTTTACTGCGAAAATGGGTAACGAATCGAGGTGCTTCATTTGTCCGTGGAATATCGTTATAAGTTTCAAGTTGACACGTTTGTCTTCTGTTATGAGGTGAAAACGGTTTCGGATTGGAAACTTCAGAGTATGGAGGATTTAAGGAAGTGTAATGTAATCATAATATGGTGCATTAGTGAATCGGCGCGGTGAGTGCGGGTTGCATGCGGTCCGCGTCGCGGTCGGCCAGCTGACTTCCCGTCGCGTTGCACTCTTGCGCAAAGCGCACGTCTAGCGGCCGCGGCCCCGCGCTCGCCGCAGTCTGGCCCCCACCACCACTACCACCGCAACATGTCACCAATATTTTGCTAATGGACATATTTATTGATCGCAGACTTATCTACGTTAAACACGAGACCACTAACTAATTAGATTTGCGGCATGCCTCCGCACGTATGATTACGTATTAGAAAAACTTGCGTTTACTGAAGTATCATAAAAATCTTATAACAATGAGGCTATAATCGATTGCATAATACAACTAAACAATGAAAACTAAACAAGTATTATTGGATGTATGTGCAGTACCTACAGGTAGTTCACGCGTACAGCAACAAAACTTGTTATCTCTTATCAATCTGCTCTTGCGAAGGTCGTGCTGATACGCGGATTCCTGTAGTTACCACTCACTGTGTGGCTACATAAAGAAAGTCTGAATAAAATTATAATCTTTCTAAAAACGGGAAAAATATGTTCAATGTACGTACATAATTATAAAATACAAATATGTTTTCGCATTACTATGGAAGTTTATTTAATAAACCACTAAAAATGTTCTTGTAATCCCGTCGAATCTTTCACTAGAACAGAATTAAGAATGTTTGGACTTGATCATTTTAATCACATGTAAAATAACGAGTGGTTTTAGTAACAATGCTTGTTAGTCTATACCTTATTCAATGAGTAGGTATACGTAATGATGTACTTAAACTATCCAATATACTAGAAAACTCGATGTCGATTACGATTAGTTAGGTAACGAGAACGACGTTAACTGCTACTTTATACCGGTAAATGAACGCGTTCATAACTAGAATGCATTTACCATATCTGTTTTATCAGTAGTGGGAATCTAAATGTTTCCGATAAAACCGAATGTTTAACACCCCTGAAGTTTTCCATTACATTAAAAATATTGTAATTTTTGCAAACTTATCATGATATAAAATATGTTGTCGGTTTGCAGATATAGTCCGATATTAATAATGACATTGACATTTGACTGTTTATCGTAGCTAAGTACGGGTAGGTACTTACTTTATTTTTAGGTTTTTATTCCATGAAATAAATCTACTTAGGTACAACATTTGTAATTTATTAGATTCGCCTGATGACCTATGGTCTTATATAATTACTGTTACATAATGTCCGCCCGAAAGAATGTGATGGAATTCCACATCCACAGGTCAATTAATAAACATTATTCTAGCTTGTTATCACAATACTAAATAATATTGTTGCCGTAGGTGCGCTAAAACAGTGAAATTTGCCAAACTGAAAGCACCCTTAATGTTATTTATAGTTGTCGATAACTCACTTTGAACCCTTACTTTCGTTTCCAAACTTACACACAGAAACTTATTTGAATAAGGGTAAATGTCTATTCATGTATTTGGAAGACGATACAACATTTCTGTAACAAAATTCCAAATATTTGGTGACAATTAAGCTGCTTAATTTATGTAACAATCACCGATAACATACCAAACCTGTCTCCGCACATAAGAGCATAATATATAAGAGGCACTAATTGTGGCTATTCTCATTTATTTTCAACTGATAACAGTTCAAACCGTACGACCAAATCGCCGACTAATGGGTCACTCCATTGTCAGCAGGTTATTCAACATCGAAGAATGCTGAGCGCATTAAGGGCAAATAGACTCCCGTATCGCCAGTACAAAAGAGTATTGACACAGGGAGATAAGCATATCTGAGTCTCACTAATGTAGGTATCTGCGGCTGGTTTACACCCATTGTTCCGTTATCATGTACGGTTAGCGCATTATGTGGCCGATAAGCAAATAAATGCCCGTTCTTTGCTGTCTGCAGACACGTCGCCGGACATTTTTGCTCGTCTGGCCTCGTCTTGTGCACACATCTGTTTTTTTTCTATAAAAGACATGCACGCCGCATTGCGACAGTGTTTTGCACTCAGTCTTATGATCAATTTTGCAAGCAGCTAAGTACCAACGAAATTATCTCAACAGTTTATTTGTGGGAAATCGAAAACCAATTAACATTTCAATTATTCTTTATCAAATTAATAATCATTTAGTTGCAAAGTTAGTCATTGTTTTGTTGAAATAATTAAAGACAAGTTAATAACAACTGAAGGTATTGTTACAAGACCAACAACAAAGCGCTACGCACGTGCTACGCAGGCGTAGCGCGTAAGTATTGTTCTTTAATATGAAATTAGAAAGTTGATATATTTTATTACATTCTTAAATGTGATAGAAATAGCGATTTCTTAAAATAACATAACATAATATCACGCCTTGTTTCCCCGAAGGGTTGGACAGAGGTGTACCTATTTCTTAAAATAATAAGCACATAACAAACTAAATAGTAAGGCATGTGAAAATTCTCCTGTCTACGACTTTGCTACGGCTACGAAGTTGATGTAGCATCTACAATTTGTCGTAAAAAGTGTTCGATTAATGCTTTTCTCGGAGACTTGATGTGAGTCAGTGATGATCGCATCCCGCGTAGTTCACAGCAATTTTCATAGTTTAGCAATTTCATTGGCAGCGTCTAAGCGGCGTGACGGCGACGTTGCGTCGCGCCGCGTTCGTTCACTTCGCACAGGCTATATTTAGTGGGAGCGGCGCTGCGCTGCGGGCACGCCGGCTGCACGGAATGCAGTCCGCCGAGCGCCTGACCTACCACAACACGGCTGTACCGCTGTCACAGTTTCGGCGCACGCACAGCCTCTCGCCGCGCACTCGTCCAGGATGCACCGTGACACACGTCCGCCACGTCTCGCAGACGTACCGTTCGTTGAGCCTCGTACGCTCTAACACATTTACGACCATACTCGTAAAAGTACGATGCGTACTTGACACAAATTACATCTTGTAGAAATGGGTAGGTGCTAGGTGCAGCCTGCAATTTCTGTAACTCTAAACGTTACTGTTATTTATGTTCAAGTTTCACTGTTCATTGTGTCGACATTCGGAAAATTCCAGGTTTTCTACAGCTGAATTGTTAGTCGAATACGGAGAATTGGGCTATACCGGGTCGGCAATGCTGTAGAAAGAATGGTTGAGATAGTGCTCGACTATAATTCATTGTAATGATTGAAATTAATTGTGTTTTAACAACGTTTCTGTCGATGATTAAGTATAACATGCCGCAGCAAACTCTTTAAGTGCTTGTGCTTACGTCATGAATGAAAATTTCTATTCTTTTTATAGTCTTGCGCAGCTCGGTCATGAATCATTCACTTAGAACAATCGTCTTACACACGAGCAAAGGATATCTTTTTTCTTTTTTTTTTAACAAAATAATATTAGAAAGGTTTCAGTCAAAATTGTATAAGCTCAATCGGCGTCTATGTACTTGCCATATAACCTAATATTTATTCCAAACTTGTAAGATGATTACCATAATAATTTGTGTCATGTCATGTCGTCGGGTACAATATAGGCGATGGTTGAGCAAGACACAGCCCTGAATAAGCGCTGAGTCGCTCCACCTACGCAGTCAGTCTGAGAGTAGGGGTGCGTCGTCCGGGTGGCGCCGGCTAGGTCAGACGCCGCTATTACATCCTCAGATTGATCGCATCTCCGTCGCGTTGCTTGTATAGATGTCTTATTTTATTCGCCAACAGCCAGAGCGTGACGCAATATCGCAACCCAACCATCATGTTTTTTCGTTCGGCTATAAGGGTTTGTATAAGGCTTCCTGTCGTTGGCAATTAGTGTCTGTACTCCTCTGTTGAAACAACGAGGCCATATCTCAACCCTGGCCTGCATCACGTGTGGAGCAAGGTTATTTAGCGATAAAGGATTCTACATACATACCTGCGCCGATAATCATGCTATTATTATGCCAAATCGCGATATCACAGTTTTCGCATGTTTTATATTGCTGATTATTTTACATTATTTCTTTGCCCAGTACGATATTTCAATTAATATAATGGCTAATATTTTCTGCTGCGGGGAGACGTAAGATAAATGAGGATATTCTATTTAGTTCCTCCGAGAGGACCTTGTTGAATGTTCTTGAAAGCATATAAGTCTCGATTGTTCTAATTAGATAAATTAAATTTCCAATATCATAATGCAATGAGCACTCAAAGGCAGCAGTATCGAACAATGTGTACGTCATAAATAGAACACACAACTTTTATTACTCGCTATCGCTAATATTTGTTGCAATTCACGATAAAATAAGAAGTGCTTTGCCAGGCGCGTAGATAACCACTTTTATATTGGTTACTAAGTCGCCTTATTTCACTTTGTGTATCTATGACGCAAGTTATAAGTTAATACGAAATCATTTCAAGTGAACCTTTGATCAAAACTTGTATTGCTTAACTTATTGCAAGTTTAATGTTCTATCATTCCGAATAAAACACAAACTGTTTTAATTCTTGAATAAATCTCGTCTCAGACATAATGCATTCAGTATGCAGGCGACCGTAAAATCTGTAGCCGATCATTTTTGGCATCCCCCAGAATGGTAACTTGTCGGAATACCTGTTTTGATTTGAGATAAATTATACTGCATCAACATTGTATGTTTAATGGGTTGGTTTAAACCATTTTCTTGGTAGACTTTCACAATAACGTCCACATATTCCATTATGTAGAGAATAAATTGTCGGAATGTCTTTCTGTTGTAACGTTGGTATCACTTACGCGCGTTTCCACGATTTACGGCCACTAAAGTGTAGCTACACACCACACCTACTTTAATGTTAGGATATAATCCCGCGTTAGTTATAACATTCAGATCTAGAGCAACTTAACAGAAACTGAGTGTGGCCACTAAATCCGTGTACATTACACCAAATTGCACGTAATTCTCAGACGAGCCATTTCGTTCGAGAGGGGACTGATCCTCAAGCTGTACTAATACGTAATAAGAGAAGGGGGTTTAATTGTTTATTTTGTAAGTTTATTACCGACGTTGTACCTATAAAAAATAATTACAACGGGTAGTAAAGTTTACAACAAATTATAAATGTAATGTAATAGGATAGCACTCGTAGGTCGTAGCAATCAATTAACTGGTACCACATGAAATAACAATAAAAAATGAACTAGCTCGGACTAGTTGGTTTTCACAACCGAGATAAATCTAATAATAGCCACATTATTACAGAAACGGAACGGAGGGCTTACAAGAAATTATTTATGTCTCTCGACATATCGAATTGCAATTTGTAAGTATCTAGTTTTCTGAAAAGTATTCTGTAGTTTCACATGGAATTACTGAGAAAAAATACATGTGAAGCTATAAGAAGGAAACTTTAGAATAAATAAGGTTTGTTCCCTTCCTTTTGGCTCCGCTTAGTCGGATAATAAATCAATACGGTGAAGTAAATCGTGTTTAAAATTTTCGCGATACGAAATATACGGAGCACAAAAGTTGAACGTTTGGATCAACGCGTTACTCGCGAACATGATACGCGTTCATTTGACGTGTTTTGTATTTCTTTTTTCATTCATCAACATATGACGAACAGTTGTATGAAATCGTGCCATGTGCGGTGCAATTATCGATTCGCCAGAGTACGTGTGGGATGCGTCTGATTATTATCTGAGCATCAACTTTCATTTTTCATACTATCAACTGTTCGAAGCCGAGTCTTGTAAGTTATAACAATGGAACGATCTCGTAGACTCGAGTGCGATACCTTGCACAGGGCCCCACAGAACAAAACGTCGAGAATTGTATTTGAATTTGCTGTAAAACGGTAACGTGTAACGTTATAACAATGAGAAACAAAAAGTGTTAAGTCGTAGTACAAAGAGTACCTACAACCTACTTTCTGAAAGATTACAAAGTCAAGTGATCCGAATGTCCACTCACGCATGATATCAATTTAGTAAATTCATAATCTTGTAGGTAATAGTAATGCTTACTTTTGCACCGCACCATAATTGTAATGGCAGCAGTAACTGGTGCTTATAGCACAAGAAACCTCCTAGTTTACTACAACAACGTATACATATTAATTTAAGGTACAAATAGTATGGTTTAATTCTGGAACAAAATTAATATTGTTTATTGTTAATTACCAATTTAAATTCTAATTGAACAAGACCTTCGGCCGATATTATAAAAGTAATTTTAGAAATAATAGAAATGCTGTTATCTGGTGGTGTGAGCCCTTGTCACGACGCGCGAGGATGTCACCGCGCTGATAACGGTCGGAGTCTGTCATGTGCGACAATGCTCGCGTTACCTAACTCAACTACAATGATAAGGCAGCAAACAATCGCGGCCGTGAATGTTTTACGATTGCTGTTAGATCACATCTTGAACGCGATTCCTGTGTACGTATTGACTGTACTGGCCTTACACTCATACCTACCATAATGAATTGACACAAATGATTCTGGTTTTTTTTTCGAGTATATCCGCCCCGCTCATATTGCTGTAGATCCGGTAAGCCAGGATGTATTAATATATTCTCCACTGAAAACAGCAATGACACTGGTTTTGTGCAGGGGGAACTCAATTGTGAAACCTTTTTTTTTTTTTTTTTTTTTTTTTGTGGATGGGAAATCATCAAATGACTTCTCCCGCTCTGGGCGGAGCGGGAGGGCGTGTCAGACTTTTACTGACTAAAACCCACCCGTGTTCCTTCTGTTGCCTGTGCCGGGGCCACGGTAACTCTTTCGAACATCCCGCAACCCTAGCTGGCATCGGCCCTAGCGGACCCCGTCAATAGTGCTGACATCTCTTTGAGGCGCGCGTGGGACACGACGCGCCGTCGACTCGGGCTTGGTCCTTACCGGACGGCGAGCTACCCATTGCTCGCCGTCCGCAAGCCCGCGCCTACGGTGGCCGGGAATCGGCTGCCAATTCCCGACGCCCAGGGCGTCTCCTGCGGCGACTAGGGGCGTGAGGGCGCAAAGCTTGCCTCTCCCTCACGCGTCCCGCCTCCTCCTTCACGAGCATTACTGCTTCGCAGAAGGAGGTGATGGCTGCCCATGTACTCTCGCTCCGTACCATGGCCTGGACCAGGGCCGGACGCGAGAGATCGCCGCCGCCGATCGCTTCCGCGAGGACACGGCGGTGCTCCGCCCAAGCCGGGCAGACCTCCACCGTATGCTCCACCGTGTCCTCCGGGCGATCCACACAATGGTGACACCCGGGCGTTTCCTCCCGCCTTATTCGGAACAGGTACCTCCCGAAGCACCCGTGTCCGGTGAGGACCTGCGTCAGGCGGAAGGTGAGGACGCCGTGGCGCCTCTCCAGCCACTCCTCAAAGAGGGGACTTATCGCCGCAATTGTGGCGTGCCCAGCGCTGGGTTGCGACAATCGCACTCTCCATGCCGCCATGAGATCCTGCCGGAGCTCTGTCCGCCGTGCCGCGATTTGTCGCGGCAAATTGTGAAACCTTGTAACAGTGATTTTGAATTATACGTATACGGACCTGCATATCTTTCAGTAACTTATACAACGTGTATCTGGATGTACGACATTGAATGAAAACGAGCACAGTAAAACACAAAACACACATACACACATACACAAAAATACAAAGAAAAAACACGAAGACGCGTATTTTAAAACACGAAGATTTGTTGATGGAAAATTTAAAAATTGCAGTTTTCAAACAAAATAAATAGCAGAATCAACTGCATAAAAAGTAAACACGCTTTATCTACGAAAAGTCACTGACCAACGGTGCGGTACGGGGCGTGGCGACGGCGGTGTGGGGCGCAGGTAGGTAAGCACTTTAGTCGAAGAACAATACAAACGCAGAGAATAGAATCATATGTTTTGCACAGGTTCTTGACCTTACAATGTTTACCTATTATTATTACGGACTACATCATGTTGAAAAATAAGAAAATGAAAAATAATTTCCTATGGCTAAAGTATTCATTAGATTAGATTGATTTTTTGTACACGGGTAAAGAACATGATTCTCTTTACGTGGTTTAAACGAATGTCAATCGTCCTGTTCCACCTTGTATATATACTATTTCATTAAACGGATTCCACTAAACGCACTACTTACTGCCGCGTAGGTACCTTCGACGACTTTATTACAAACCGGCCCCATACATTCCGAGTGAGCCACATACATCAAATAACAGTGCCATTTTATTGCACATCGTAAATCAATTCAATAGGTGTTGCCCCAAGTAATTTTAAAAGTTCGCTTGAAAATTTTTCGTTGGAAACTTTCGCGATTTGTCTGGACAGATTTTAAGTTACAATTTTATTTGACCACGCACGTAGGGATTTCAAGATATATCTATAAGGACAAATAAATAAAATTGAAGTGTCTGTTTGTAATGTCAAAATAACAACTTTTTACTAAATGCTTAAGAAAGTATATACGGTACTTATAACAAAAAAGCAATTTTTTACATTTTTTCTGTCTCTCTGTCTATTTGTTCCGGCTAATCTCCGAAACGGCTGGACCGATTTAAACGGAACTTGCACTGGCAGATAGCTGATGTTACGGAGAGTAACGTAGGCTACTTTTATTTTAGAAAAATAATTAGGGTTTTCCGCAAAAAAATTAAAACCCATGAAATTGTGAACAAAAAGTCGGATTTGAAAAATTCTTTTTGCATTTGATAGCCCAATTATCGAGGATAGTTATAGGCTATAAAAAACGATGCTTAGGAGCCGAGCGAAAAGAAAAAAGTCGGAAAGAACAGTAAGCGAAAACGAAGTAATAGGGAGTTTTATTAAATTGTGGCTGTTATTTTAGTATTTAGTGTATCTTACGTTACAAAAGGTTTACGATATAAAAGGTTGTCTGTAAAAGATCGCTTTTAGCGATAAGACCGCCCATTGTGTCACCCTATGTGTAAAATTTCTACATTTATATCTGTAATTTTTATGGTGCACAATAAAGAATATTCTATTCTATTCTATTCTTACGACTTCCACGCGAACGAAGTCACGGCGTGAACTTTCTCTGGACTTTTGTATCTAATAATTAACCTTTCAAACACCACGTAGGTACCTACTTATTTTGTCCAGGCTCTAATGATTTTGTACCTTATAATGTGCAGCTACTGTGCCCTAAGACTCGTGGAATCTTTTCAGCAAGAAGCGAGGGGCCTTCGCCCTGGGAGGGGTAATAGCGCTCTCGGCGTGCGGCGAAGACGTCGATAATTGAGCCCATTAGGCGTCGCTTGCAGGTGCCTCGGTGCCGGCGACAAGTTATTTAGAAGCTCTTACACTAACGTGGACGCACCATAACTTTCTTTGCCATTAATTCTTGCTGTGAGCTTATGGGAACTGCTGTAACCCGTGCAAAAGTGCGATATCCGGTAACCATAGTCCCGTATTAAGAGCTTCGAGTAATTATTTAAAAAAAACGTGTGCGGTCGGGGGACCCCCGTCAGGAACGAAATTCCTTCTCACATTGATTTAAAACAAAAACAAAATTTTCGCAGCTGCCATCTTGGATTTACATTTTGAGCTCACTATCGGGTTTAGCAGCCTCGAAAACTAAGAAAACGACACTTATGACGAAAAATTTGAAAATTTTCGCAGCCGCCATCTTGGATCTTCATTTTGACTTCACTATCGAGTTTAGCACCCTCGAAAACCATTAGGTACCCATGACGAGAAATTTGAAAATTTTCGCAGGCGCCATCTTAGATTTTCATTTCGACCAAATTCACCAAATTCAATTTTGAGTGTTAATTCACACTTTTTCTCTCTATTCAGAGAGAGAGAAAGTGTCAATTCGAAAGAAGAAAGTCATATGAAGGGGGCATTAGGGCAAGTATGAACGCTTTTTCGCGTGACGATTTCTGCCAGTTTACTCCTACCGCAGGCCGCATAAAAGAACTTTATTCCAAAAAGAATAGCTAAGTATAGTCAAGATTAGTCAACCAGATCAAAATGTTCCTGAAAAAGGAAACAAAAAAAAATGCTGTAAAATTAAACTTTATTCGTAGGAAATCGAGTGTTTACCGATAAGTCAACCTTAGAGTGCACTGATACTATGAGTTTTGATGACCAAATCAAAAAAATAATCATATCAGATAAGAATACCAATTATTAATTAATTACTAAGATAGGAATATATAACTGTAGAAGTAGGCTACGGATTCCTTGTTGCTGGTACGACAAGATTTTAAGTAAAACATAATACCGTGAAACCTTGGAAAAATATATGAATTAATATACAGTTGCTAAAAATGTGAAAATTTATTTAATTTCCCGAAATACATAACCACTTCCTTCATGTCGCAAAAATATAAGTGCCAAAAATGTTTACATACACATTACAACCTACTTAAAAATTTTCTCTGAGAGAAATGTTTCGTCTTCCACGACCGAGTGTTTTAGTTTTAAGCAACCATCGAAATTGACAAAGTTTCCAACCCATCGGCCTCAATCCTCGCTCGAAGCATTTCCAAAGTATTTAACGTTTTCTCTCGACGACAGACTTTTAGTCTGTCAAATTTTTATGTTCTACTTACTGCACCCAATATTTTCATTTTCCAGACTGTGTATTATTAACTAAGTAACATGTATTTTTCCTTTTTCAGGTATGTACCGATATTCTTTTCGTTGGTAAGACGTGTAAGACATGATCGACAGTACCGACAGTAAGTCCTACAGTGTTACAAGTGATAAATAAAAGAAAACAAATTGATTGAGACACAATTGAGATCTTATTTATTGAACATCGTTGAGAAGGAAATAACAGTTCACAAGTGATTATTCCATGATTATTACATTCACATTGTCAGTGAAATGGGGACAATACAGTGGTCTGAGGCTGTCAGAGCCGAACGGGGGCTGAACGTTGGAACTTCAATTAAATCAGAGGGTTCATAACCTCTATCGGGAGCCGCCCGCATTATCCTGACAAGACACCCAATCACGATCGGGCTTAGCGGTCGTGTACAACATGAACGATTTGAACGAATTTAGTCATTCACACGTTCAGCCCGCTGACGTCACAACCACGATACTCGGCCACCCTTTGTTACCATTTATTGAAATTAATTGTTCTAACAATCATTTGTTGACTTTCAAATCACTTACGTAGAATTGCATCTACGTGGAATCGTTCAGTACAAAGTACTTAGGTACCTACATGATTTAGTCATAAACGGAAAGCAATTGGATGAATCATGCTTGTTTTTATGTACATAAGTTGTTTATTGGAATATAGAAGTATGTTGTAGATAATAGTTGCACATTTGTTTGCATGTGTGTACAAGTAGGCGACTAGTTGACGACGCCGCGGCGGGTATCGTATTTGTGTTGACCACAACATGCTCTGCACTCGATCTTATGGCGCAAATATTTGCCAAGGAACCGATCACCAACCTTATTGTCTGCTATGTGATAGCCTTTGCAAAACACTACATGTGGTACTGTCGTGTAGGACTGAAGTGTGGTGGCGCGTGAATGCGGTACCTACTTCAAACATCATAATAGCACTTACTTAAAGGCATCTATGGAGAATAAAGAAATCTTGGATGTGGTTTTGGACAATCACGTACCAACTTCATCGTTTCTTATAACCCGAAACATTGATATCAGGGTTATGAATCTTGATATAATACGCATTAGCTATGTTAGGTATCGATAAAATACAATCGTAAACGCATCGGTGAGTAATTAGGGCTCAATCAATATGATATGCTTGCTTTTGCGTTTGTTTGTCTTAATATTTTTTCTCTAATAAAAGTTGTTAGTAGGTATTGTAGGTATCTCTCGATGTCGTAATTTCCGTCTTTCTGTAGCTTTGGGTCAAGCTTAAATATGAAACTCGAACCTAATTTTATCAGTGGATCAATTAAAGTCTTCTAAGTATAAATAGCACGAATTTCGTGTGGAATATGCTTTAATAATGTTTTTAACTTGAATTTCAATAACGAACAACAATTGGCAAATTGTAAGAATTAATCATAAACAGATCACACGATAACTTTGATACGTTATCCGTACTTCCGGGAAAGAGTTTAAAATTCGCCAAAAAAAAAACATGTTGTCGTAATCGCAAATCTACACCTGGATAACAGATAGGGAACCGGAAAAAGTTATAAAAAAGCGTCGCGTGCGGCTTTCCACAACCCCCTTCACCCTCGCATACGGCTCCCCTCCACCCACCACTAATTAAAAACTTCACCATCTGATGTAAATTAATATGTCAGTAGATATTTTTTTATTCTCACTGTGAAATTGCAAATCTCCTTTGTAATGATAATGTAATTAAAAACAGCGTTATTAGCACCGTTTAATGATTTTACATCTGTGATTAGTACCGAGGCTTTTGTACAATTTGCTTATTGTTATCAGATGATTTATTTAATTAAATGACTTTATGACGTAACAGCTGAAAGGTGCTTGTTGTTTTTTTAGTCTAATCAGTTTTCTGATTTTTTAGACTCAAGTTTTCTAAATAAAGCCTTTCTCTCTCGTTTTAAATATCCTAAAATAAATGTTTAACCTTTGCCTTATCCGCTGACACAGACGTCACACTAATGCATGTACGGGTATGATGCATCCTAACATTTATGACATCATAAAGCAACTCTAATGAGTTGGAGCAGAAACTGGAGCTTGGAATCAGGTAATCCTGACTCCAAGCTCTAGTTTCTGCTCCAAACTTTTAATGTGCTTTCTATTTTTAATCGCTTCACAAAATTCATTGTTTCGATGCTTATTATCCAGTGGAAGTGGGTCACTCGCTGCTCAGTAACGATGCACTGCTAACAGTAATATTATTATTTACCCTACTTACCTATTGTTGTTTGCCCTGTGGTGTGTACTAATTTCATTTCAAAAACTTTGCTTGTCGGGAAAAATACACAGACTGTTTAAATATTTGCATTGTAGAACCAGTACAACAACCAAAGTAATCAATATGTTAAATAATAAACCGTCATATTTCCTAGCATATGGTGTGGTTACTGCAAGTCCGCGTCGTCACAATGGCCGCATCCACGTCATTGATTACAGAAATATCGTTTTACCACAACTGGTAATAATAGTACAGTTTAATAACCGCGAAGCATTTTAATCATCACAAGTACATAGATTTTAATTACCCATTCTGTAATACATCATCTTTAACGAATGTTTATTTATGGTTCAGTATGAATCAGCACGAGAAACGTATTAAACGCGAAACGGTACGTGATCGACTCCATTCCAGTTGCAGCGCGCGTCCGCGAAAGCTACGCGGCGCAGGCGCATGCTGATTTAAAACAACGGAATGTCTGAATTGAAACTGTGTAGGCAACCGCCATTCCGTACATATCTCTATCGTCTAGAAACGTCATTAATCAATCGCACAATAAATACCTTTGCTTCAATTAATATTTATTAGTTGCTCTGCCAGTAAACTCGCTCTACAAGTTATTAGCGAGCAGACTGGAATGATTACTTGATTACGTGCATTAGAAGATGCCTTTATGAGGTGAAAACCGCTGGATGAGATGCATTAGAGTGTTAGCATAGTGTTTGTGAATTTATTGCGATATGGCATTTCCCATTACCTATGCGGCCGGGCTGGAATGTGAGGCACTCGGCTGCTCGGTGGCTCGGCGCGGCGGTGAATCATAGCGAGCGACGTCGTCAGCCCGGCCTGAGGTCACGTGGCTCCGAGGTGCCGTCATTGTTGCATTACGTCGCTTCACGACCGTCAAACTACTGTACAGATAACGATGAACATATAAGTATATAATGTTCTATAAGCGCCATTTTAAAAACGCATATTAAAGCAACAGTCGCCGCGCAACAAGGCCGTGGATAAACTGCTGAAATTGTTCAAATCCACTTTAAGCGCGAATAACAGGATTAGTTGTATCCTCGGAAAACGGAACGCGATTCTACGAAGATACCGTTCTTTTCGTCTGAAACTTTTATGCTGCTAGAGAAAACAACGATTAAATTACCAAAACCAATAGCTTAAATCATAAAATAAATAGTAAGCATTAGCTCCTGAAATCGTGTAAGGAGTCATCATCTCAATTTAGATGGTACATCCATATTAATGGGTCCCGGCATCAGTCAATCGACTCTGTGTAAGCGCGTGGAATGTCTGGTATGTGCCGCCGCACAGAACACGCTGGTCAATTCAAAAGCTATCATCATGAAATGTGATAAGCGTCGAATATAATAACCGATTTTCCTCTTTATGACGTGCTGTATAGAGGTGGTGATTGCATGACTAACGGCCCTATGTTGAGGTCGATATATCTCGGGGGGGTTTATTGGCGAGAATTGGGCGCATCCCGGTTGTTCGACGAAATCGCTATCCTTCCTACGCGCTATTATCTGATAGGACTTAGTTTGGACAAACCAGGATTGATGCCACGTTAATGTAATAACGGATAATACTTCCGCCCCCACTCTAACTTTGAATCCGCTTTGGTTCCCTTTAAATTTGTTCGTTTTGATTCGTTACATCAATACTTTGGGACTTTGAGCATTACGATTGAAACTTTGTAGGTATTCGTTGCAGATTTTTCAAGCGAGTTTGGGAATGTTTTAGTAACTTCGTTATTTCAAGAAATGTTGGGGATGTACAGAGCTTAGCTGTTAAAGAATTTTAAAGTATAATATAACATAGGACTAGTTAGATATTGGACATCTGGCATGACTGAAACACTTATACTTCCTCATCCTCTTTACGCAAAACTACAATTAAGGCTACCCCAATTTGCAGGACACAGGTCTAATTATATTCGTGTAAATCTCATAAAAGGTGAACACCAAATCTGCTCACAATTGTGGCATTATCCTACCAAAACAGTTTCTAAAATTAGAGCCACGTATATTTCAAATAATTTTCCTGTTCCTATTTTAAATATCCTCTTACCACGAAACGTTATCCAGAGGTGAATTCAATAAGGTTAAAGGATAGTAACATTAGTTACAGAGCCGATGCGGAGCACCTCTACGCTTAGTCGGCTCGTTAACGGCTCATTCATTGGTGGCCATCTGGCCATGTGAACTCACTCACTTGCCTTTTTTATCTCAGCCCTATTTTACAAGTCAGATTCTATCATTAATATTCAATAGATTAATTCTCAAAATTAGGTGCCCTTTACATGTAGCTGTCATTGTTCTTGAAAAAGTTGATGCTGTTTTGTGTGCAACTGCCAAATGTATATTATGTAGTTTACTGAAATTATACAGTATGAAACCTAGGTAACAAAGGAAAAACGATACCCAAAGTTGTAGAAATCCGTCACTACATTTCATGATAGTAAAATTGACACGATTTCTGAAACCAGTTAATGGTACCTATTCCATCTAAGCATAGACTTCTCTTCCTCTCGGTGTTTACCATTGCCAATAATGTAAGGAGAATTCATACATAAGTTCCTTATATTGTACCTCAATGGTCTGTAATATTTCGTTCGTAGGATAGGGTTCGACGCGACGCACACGCCACGTCAGCTGCGCCTGCGATTGGACGAGCTCACTCAATTGGTTCTTTGTGCGCTCTCCGGCATCGGCAGCCCGTGTCGGCTCATCACTTCCCTACAATCATTGACGGCCCTATAAATAGCACTCATTGCGACACCAAATTGATCGATTCATACTAAATTGGATATTAATTTAAACGCACAATATTCTCACACAATTTGAATAAGGCATTGTGTTCAGAGGAAATAAGAATTAATATTGTCTGCCCATTGTACGCCGTTATGCTTTACAGCGTCTGTCTGTACTCTGCTTATAATAAAGTTTTATTATAAACAGCTTTTGTATCCTTTACTCGCAGCGTCGCTCAAGTGGCATTTGGCTTAAGACCTTTAAGTTCAGTATTCAATTATCACTCACCTAATAATATGTCAAGAAAGCTATACATAATTTTGTTGAATAGTTACATAGCTGTTAGCGCGCATGTTTCAGCGCAGTCGTTGTCAATGCTGCGCGTAAATGTAGGGAAAACAGAGTTCCGACATTTATGTTAAAACGAAACAAATAATAACATAATGTTGACATTTATTGCGTCTTCGCTGTTATTGGTTCGGCTAGTAACAATAAACATTCACCATGTACCCGTATCGTCTACGTTTGACTTTTATCGTAAAAAGATTGAGTTGTACTACAATACAATAACATAACATAATATCACGCCTTGTTTCCCCGAAGGGTTAGTCAAAGGTGTACCTATAGTACACCCACATTTCGCCAGTTATGTTTAAGTCCCATATAATAGGGGGCGAGCCTATTGCCATCTACCGGGCACAAACCCAGACTCCGGGCTGCTACTGAGAAATTCCAGACAATACAATACAATATTGTGTAATAAAACTAAACCAAATATCGACCAATACAAGGTAATCCCTCCGTACCGTATGGCTAAATGTTTGATTCTGAAATTCACAACAACGTTTACACGTGTAGGCAGCCGTATATTTATTACTTGTACAGAGCGACGTTTTCCGTGATTAATTCAATCGGATGCGCCCGAAACATCGACCCCAAGCCAGCCCTTTTGGGAAACAGTCGCTTTGATTTGTCCAACAGGAAAAACTAGATAAATATTCCCATCTGCTGTGTCTACTTATTTCCATCGTAGCTACTTTTTGCTTTGATGCGAGGCCTTTGACGATAGTAAATACAGGAATATTTTTTTTTAATTTCCAATGATGGCGTACAAAGGAACCAGTGAATTACAAAACGTAAAGCCGTCACTAAAGCCTGCGTTTATGTTCTCCTGTAATACACTGAGAGACAAATCCGTTCCATTATTTTTAAAGTCTCTCAAAGCAGGGAGATTCTACTGAGCGTTATGATTGGGAGGAACAATTTCCCGGCGGGACAGAGAGCCTCATTTCCTGACAGTGCGCGAGCTGGGGCGATGCGACTCTCCAAAATATTATTTTAAGCTTCCGCGAACATCTTTCAACGCACGACAAGCGTTATCTCCATTCAAATTTTCTTTTCTAAATAGCGGAGTCAAACGAGTTAAACATTGTATAATTTGTTTTGCAAAGCAGTAAAAATATTTACTGTTAGGAACTGAGTGACATTGAAGTATTCGGCTCATTACGAATTGAAACGAAAATGCAGAATTATTTTCTAAAATTAAAGCACAATGTGTTCCTTTGTTTTTGCATATCCTCATGCGCATTAGGAGAAACCAAGGATATATGAGAATATAAGTATTGAAGTTGTACTGAAAAATCACAGCATTGTCTCAACTTCCGTGTGCGTGTCTCGAAATCGGATCGAGCCAAAAACATGAAAGTACTATTTAGTCGGTACACCTCGTTTATTCTTTTTTGTCTTCGCTACTTTAAAATGCGAGTCTCGTTTAAAATACGATATGCACTCCAGACAGTGTTTTTATCAAAGATGCATTTGAGATGCTAAAATAAAAATTCTTTACAATATGTTCGAATCTTGTGAATTCAGAAGGCGCGGCTGAAATTATTTATGTGAAAAGATAGCTTTCTCGTTGAATGTAGGTGTTTAGTGTAAAAGGAATACCTTTGTGGTGAATACTTCCGCGCAGTATATTTATGTAGGTTCGCCGAGCGCAACCCGGAAGCTGTTCAATTAAGTCTGGTATTTAAGGTTGCCATCCACCGGCAAGCTCTGATTGCGCCTCACCTCCCCCACCCGAGGGAATTCCTATCTTCCTTTTAATTTTCGAATACAATAAATACTCTCTCACCAAAATGTCTTCGCTAACAAAGAGTTTTTTCACTTATAGATCTTGGTATATTGTGAAATTTTACGCTTCGGATTAAAATATAATGAACTTTTAAGCAGAAAGCTTCTAACCACTGAAATATTTTCTATAATAAATAACACAAAAGACCTCAATGATTAAGTGCTAAAGATGGAAGTCACAAGTAGTTTATATTTATTTAGTAACTAAACTTAATCCTTGGGATAACATCAAAGTGTCGATAAGCACATTATCTACTCAAATTCCCACAATGAAGGTTTTAGGGCCCTACGGTCACTATGCTTCATTAAATTTTCTCTCGATTCTCTCCGGATAAAACAGATTTGGAGATTGTGTTCAGTGATAATTTCCATTGTTTTTTCATTGTGTTAATTTTTAACGTAACCTCCGGATTACGCGCGATATTTACGAAATGCTGACCGTAAAACTTCGTAGCACGTTCAGCGTTTTTTCGTAGCACCTCAATTCGGGTTTTTTTTTTGCACGAATATTTGATGTCTATTTGAAAAACGTATCCGTATTTTAAAACAAAGTTAACAAACACGAACAGATGGTGCATGGCTCCAAAAGTTAGTATGAAATGTGAACGCAATAAGTTTGCCGTGTCTCATCTCCGGTATCGTTTCACTTAGCGCACCCATTCCTGAGCGGACACACTTGAATGGCCCGGGGCGAGGCCGGCCCGCGGAAACATTATGACTGGATGTACTAGAACCGTCATGAACGGCTTCACCATTTACATAATTTTTGAATAGACAATCGTTTCCTAAGCTGCGTGAGAATTGCTCACATTATCTTTTATAGAGCTTAACACATTGTATTGCTGTTTTGTGTTTTCTCTCGTCGTTAATTCTCCTTCCGTGATTTACTTGATTACTTCCGCTGACATATTAGTATTGCTAAGTATAAATAACAGCCTACAAGTTAATATTGTAGCCGTAGATCATAATAAAAATAATATAAACGACTTTTACACTGAAAGCATGTCATGACTAAATGTTGTTATAGGCATGAGCGATATTAAAGCGCAGCGCCAGGTGTAAGTGTGTTAAACATAAATTTATGAAGCATGCAGTTCCGGCACTCACTCACTAACTAATTTTCTTTATACGTGTTTACTTAACATGAGTTAACAACCTGTTAAAAGTAAGTGTAAGAAGTATTTCTGTCGGCTCTTCCAGTTCCCACTTTGTCCAATGACACCACTCAGATTTATAACTCAGTAAATCCGAACTACACATTCGCTGTAGTTTTACGCTCGCACTAAATCTCGTACGATGAACTGCCCTTTGTTTCGTTGGGTAGAAAGAAAGCGGTGGAGTACTCAGTAAGTCAGCACCGCCATCGCTAAATACTTTGTTGTGTCGGCGATAGCGATTTCTGCGTTTAGCGATTCAGTGTTGTTGTTTCTTGGTCGACGGCGAGACAGTTCATTTGAGCTGTTAGCAGATAACGCTCCTCTGTTTCTGTGTTGTAATTTATTGCGCTGTAAATTCAGTGCCGCCCGCCGCCGCCGCCGCCGCCGCCGGCGCGCCGATGACTTGCACTTCGTGCGCCGTCCCTCCAAGGATCAGGCGCTTTTAAAACATTTCAGTGCACGCTACGAAAGGGGACATTAATTAATTTCCCCGCATTACTGCGTGCGTTCAATTTGAGTGTGACTGCGTGTTTATTCCTTTCTGTAGCTCTCCACTAGAACTACACGTCCTTCGTTTACGTTTAGTGAAAGGGTTTTTGCTCCCAAACTTTTGGGAGGAATTGCAAAGTTATTCCGCCGCGCCGCTCTTCCACTAGATAGATTTTGATCAATTTAATGGATGAACGGTACGTCTGACTGAATAACAAAAGATTGTGGCGTAGGAGTCCTCTACGAGAACGGAGATAATTTAGTAAGCTGTAGGTGCATCCTGTTTACTCTCCCATTCTAAAACCATCTTGTATAAACGTAGGTAGGTATAGGTACTAAATAACCGCAGATTACTCATTTAAGCATTGCATACTGCGTGCCTACCTATACATGTTTATGTATATAATGAAGCTATAAATAAAGCTGCCCACATGAAGCTAATGAACTGTCTGTACACTGTTCTTCAACTAAAACCCCCACTATTGTTATTCGCTTTAGCGGTTGCTACGCTTAGTCCCCAAATTCACATGCCGTCCCGACACCCCTACGCTTTTGTGCTGAAATCCGAGCGGTCTCCGATTGCCAGTGACTTGCACTTTACTGTACCCAGTTAATTGTGTCCGCTACCGCGTTACATATACATACACACGTAGAACCATGCGCCAGTATTTATCTACGTGGCTGTATTTGCCTACGTGGCTACACATTTCGTCCACGTAGCGACACTGCTACGAAAAAACGCTACATTTTATGTTTTCTACTCACCGACGAAATACGGCCGTGCGTCGTCATTTAGACATAACACCAATTAAACTTTACTGGGTTTTTATATACCGTTACGAATTAACCATGAACTCCTACCGTGTCAATAAGTAGGTAGCAGAAAATTTTAAAAGCGTACACGTATGTAAAATATTACGATTATTTTTCTTACGTATATATGGGATGCAAGTATCGAACAGACACAACATAACAGCAAACTGCAACCGCACTGTTACCAAGTTGTTAACGATACTCGGAAAAAACGATAAGAAAAAGTGGGAGGCATGTTTTATTAATTCTCCGTACACACGGCGCGGCCGCGGAATGGAGTCGACCGCCATTTTTCTGCGGACGAGATTTAAATATGGAATTCCGGTGTGCGAGCGGGAGAGGCGCGTGCCATTGACCTTGCGGCATCGCCAGGGCCGCGCACGCGCCGCCCGCCCCGCGAGCTGCGCCCGCGACGCCCCATACATAACATTGCACTTTTACGTTTACATTTTATTGCATTGTTGCATTCATACGTAGACGCCTATATTATCTCCCATCGCGTCGGTAATATTAATACGTGACCAATACCACGGCTCATGGATTAAAAAAATATTCGTATTCTTTCTTCATCAATCAATCTGCCTAGTCTTTTCCCCACTATGTTGGGGTCGGCTTCCAGTCTAACCGGATGCAGCTGGATGCCGTATTCTTTCTTATTCTATCTTAAAAATAAACCGTTTTAAAGGGCTTGTTTTAATTATATATTCCCGATAACTTTCATTTATGATTTCGCCGATACACGAAAAATCAAGATCATAAAATTCGCCAACTGCATTTTTTCAAAGGTCATCAGGTTGCTGTCTCGATGATAACATGGCCATGTGTTAAGTTTTGTATTTTATGTTCTTAAGTAAAAAATGCACACGGTAGAGTCGATGCTATTAAATAAGGAATAGTACCAATACTTTTATTATACTGCGAAAGTGCATTAAAAAGTGTATGTAAGTAATTACTAAAGCAAAGGTGCACTTGAAGCCGGGAATTGAAGTCTCGTTGATCGCGTCGCATCCCAAACAGCGTCTGCCGTCGCATTCACAACACACGCCGAGCACTTAATTAGCAAAATTGCTCTTTGTTTACATACCCGTGTTGGAAACTTGCCTAAATCACCGCCCGGCAATCAACGCTATGACAGAATCAAGCGCGAAATGAAAATACACGAAGGAGGCGTGGACTGAACATTTAAAACAACTGTTCAGCGTATATTATCTTTACATCCGCTTTCAATCTCGCCAGATGCGAATATCAGAATAATTTATCATACATATGATAGACTGGGAGAGTATAAGTATCTGTAGCTTATCTAAATGATATCTCAGATGCTTCGTTTAGACCGCAGTCAGACATTCGGGCTGAATGTAATAAATTATTAAAGTGCTCTCTAAGGACCTGAATGGTCGACGTCTTGCTATACAAATATATACCTAGTTAGAGTCTAATGGTAGCATTCGGCACTAAAGATGGTTAATTGAATGAATAGTTCGAACGATCATCAAATGCAAATCAAAGGAAAAATTAAATTAAATACATGAAGGAGGCGTGAACAATAATACATTGAAAACATGTCAAGCGTATATCTGACATCTAATTTATTCAATCAATACGCACTGAGATCCAATCGGAATGTAAATCGATCCAATCGATTCTCAAGGACCATCTTGCAGTCTAATGTCCATATGAATGCGCTCTTAAAATAGGGCATGATTCGCATCTGACTTGCCACGGCAATCTATTCGTATGTGTAAAATATTCAGATGAATTATGCAGTTTTTTTACACACACACGTATATTTTCGGATTCAATAAGGCGTTACATGCACATATTTTAATTAGCATTTAAATTGAATTGTTTCTCGTGCACCATTGTACTAATCGTGAGTTTGACTAAAGTTTATTTTAAATTCCCGGAAAAAGGTGAAGTTATCCTCAAGGTTGTCCACAGCACTGAAAAGTTTACCACGAAAATTTTAGTCCCTTCTCAGATTGATTCTGAAGTGCCGCGTTTGACCGATGTGAGAACGCCTGGAAGGTAGCTTGTAGAACCTGTCTTCCCAGAGACAGTGGCATGAGCCGCTCTGTAGGTTGGTACGGAATAACAATACTGCTGAGCGTGCCCGCCTGCTGGCTGTGGGAGAATGGGAATCGGGCGTCTGGCTTCGTCAGGCTTCAGACACTACCGTCACCCAACACAGGCACTATGCTGGGTGACACCACATTCCGGCTCGCTACATGTCTGCATCTGAGTGCTCCTTGTGGGGCTCCACATCGCTGTCAGTGCGGTGAAGCAGTCGACCGCCTCGGACACCATGGCCTTTCCTGCAGCAAGAGCGCTGGTCGGTTGGCACGGCACGCCAGCATTAATGACATCATCCGTCGGGCTCTTGTCACCCAGACAGCTGCCTCTGCCAGCTGTTTTAGAACCCAATCGACCCTGCGTTGAAATTTTTTGTCTGTTATTAAAAAAAAATGCTGTTCCATACCTTTTGACCGCGTAGGTATTGCAATTTTCTAGGTAACAGCTTTTTTTTTTTAATAACCGACTAAAACTTTCAACGCACGGGGTCCAGAATCATATACTGAATTTATGGTAACAGGTTGTGCATCGATGTCTCTGCCACCCTGTTTAATAACTAGGTACTAATCGTGAGCAGAAATCCGTTTGCAAAGTGTGCTGGTTAGGATAATATTCACTACTACGATCCTAAAAACATAGGCAACTGAATCGGAGTCCAGTAAAATAGATCTACGAAATAACGATCTGAATACCACCATTCACTGAGCAAACAGTCCGATTCGATGCAAACTGTCCAATTGGAAACAATTTGTCGTAACACGATTCGGTTTCAGTAACTGCGGATTAAAGTGGAATTCTAGGAAGATCTAAGACCACCTCAACGGCAAGCCTATTACGGCGAGCATTGTGTTATGTGAGATGGCGTCGCTTGTAGTGTCTCGTGGCACCCGACAACGATGAAATACGCGCACTCAACTCACTTTGTTACCGCTCCTAGAATGCTGAACTTCCAAAAATGTGCTTACTTGAGTCTTGATAACCTTATTTAGCGGCAAGCTCGCGTTTACACAATAAAATCTCAGGTTAAATCATTTATCTGGAGGCAAAAGTCCTCGCGCACATCTGGGAGTGGCGCGAGGAGGCAGGACGCCGGGGCGTAACTCCGTTGCCGCGAGAAATCGCGGCACGGCGGACAGAGCTCCGGCAGGATCTCATGGCGGCATGGAGAGTGCGATTGTCGCAACCCAGCGCTGGGCACGCCACAATTGCGGCGATAAGTCCCCTCTTTGAGGAGTGGCTGGAGAGGCGCCACGGCGTCCTCACCTTCCGCCTGACGCAGGTCCTCACCGGACACGGGTGCTTCGGGAGGTACCTGTTCCGGATAAGGCGGGAGGAAACGCCCGGGTGTCACCACTGTGTGGATCGCCCGGAGGACACGGTGGAGCATACGGTGGAGGTCTGCTCGGCTTGGGCGGAGCACCGCCGTGTCCTCGCGGAAGCAATCGGCGGCGGCGATCTCTCGCGTCCGGCCCTGGTCCAGGCCATGGTACGGAGCGAGAGTGCATGGGAAGCCATTACCTCCTTCTGCGAAGCAGTAATGCTCGTGAAGGAGGAGGCGGGACGCGTGAGGGAGAGGCAAGCTTTGCACCCTCACGCCCCTAGTCGCCGCAGGAGACGCCCTGGGCGTCGGGAATTGGCAGCTGATTCCCGGCCACCGTAGGCGCGGGCTTGCGGACGGCGAGCAATGGGTAGCTCGCCGTCCGGTAAGGACCAAGCCCGAGTCGACGGCGCGTCGTGTTCCACGCGCGCCTCAAAGAGATGTCAGCACTATTGACGGGGTCCGCTAGGGCCGATGCCAGCTAGGGTTGCGGGATGTTCGAAAGAGTTACCGTGGCCCCGGCACAGGCAACAGAAGGAACACGGGTGGGTTTTAGTCAGTAAAAGTCTGACACGCCCCCCTCCCGCTCCGCCCAGAGCGGGAGAAGTCATTTGATGATTTCCCATCCACAAAAAAAAAAAAAAAAGGTTAAATCATTTAAATCGTGTGCTTTCAACGTCTAAAGAAGTCGTATTTAAAGAGTTTGAAAGGGCGAACATGCTCTTTGAATTTTACATGCTGTATGTACAAAAGTTTTCCCTGTTTACAGTTAGGATCCCTTTGTATACGGGAAGGACCGTATGAGTAAAAAAGTATTTTGTCGGTAACGGTCCGGATAAAGTTTCAAACGGATCGGGCAAAGCGTGGTGGGCACTAAGTGGTTGATATGTTGACCGTCGGTTGCAACTTTGTGTATATAATGCTACCGACAACTGCCGAAGTAACTACTAGCACTGGCTACACTACGGTTTCACAGTAATTTCCCTGTCCGCAAGCAACGGATTTTTGTAGATCGAGTCCGTAATGCGTCTGTCTGAGCGGACGTCTGTCCCGCAATAAAACAACTAACTTAACCACATAACAAAATTATTTTGTGTTTAATAATACCATAATATCCATCGCCGTATCTCTACGTTGACGTCGTGGTGGGGCTTGCGCGCTTCGAACTCTAGGTCTGTGCCGGTAGAGGTTACTTTGCCGGAACAGGTCTAGGGTGAGGAGCCAGACCAAGAGAGATACAGAAACCCGCAGGGCAGCATGTGGCGAGCTGCTGGGCAGTAGCGACCCCACGTACCCTATCTCCCGGGAGAAGTCATGTTCCTCATCTCTGGCTTGCCTTTATTGGCCGGCTGGAGTGAACACTGACGAGAACTGACCTCCCACCTCATTCTTGCCTTTATTGGCTGGCTTGAGTAGAGATTCGCAAGAGCAAACGTGCTCGGAGGAAGGAAGTAGTCCAGTAAGATGCTGGTAGGGATCTTGACCGTACTTCCGGGATTGTCCTGATAGCCGTGGAATACCTCTCCACTCCTCTTAAGCACCTCAAGACATGTTGCCCCCTTGTCGCTACGACACTATGTGCTAGCGACCGTTTCCGGGGGCCCATTGTTGAGTGTGCAAGTCACCCCCTGCCATTTTATCCGTGTATTGTATTTATCACACATTGGTCAGGCAGGGGCCATAGTCCTTCCATAGTTTTAGATAACCAGTCCACTTTAGCCATCCAAACCCATAGCCCAATTTTTTTTTGTCTCCATATTCTGCAATAGTCCTACACCATCCGGGGGTTGTCCTTGGGTGCACTTGCATAGTACGCACAGGGATAATCGTCGGTTAGTGCCTCATTTCCATTGAAAGCGTCTAACGGGCCTCTGCGAGTTGGCTTCGGCCCCTCATATGCCTTCTAAAGGTCCGGGACCCTGGGGTCCCGAGAAATATAAAAAAAAAACCATAATATTATTTGTGCTATAACAAATGTGTCATTTAAACTAGTTATATATTGGGCAACATCATGTTCAAAAAGGTATAATTTTAGTGTATGTTCATTATCCTTATTCATCGAGGATAATGAATAATACTGACATTAATAATTCATATCGATTTATTATGTTTTTTTTTTTTTTAATTATTTTCTTCGTGTCATTAGTAAGTTCAAAGCAAGAGGCAGTGATAGCAAAAAATACAGATAAAATTAATGAAATCAATTCAATTTAGGGCGCGACCATCATTATTCCGAGCGGAATAAAAGGGGAAGAAACTTTGGTAAAAGCAAAAATTTAAATGAAAGCGATTCACGATGAGACTGCAACTGTTTTTCAAGTTCCATTGAAAAAATATTCTGCGGGTTGAAACAATAATCCGGCGACTCATCAAATTCTCACTTTGAAAACAATCTTTCAACAAAATCTAACAAAAGTTTTCAATATCGGCGTAGAATTATATATGTCAACAGTCTGTTATCAACTCAGCTTGGTTTCGGTGTTAACCACAGATATGATCATAGTAACTTCAGCACTTTAATTGATTTGGGTTAACCTTTGTTATTGTTAGAGTTCTAATCAATTTTATGTTGATAAGTAAATTAATTTATACTTTTTATATCGGTGCTATTTCTCTGCTCCTGAAAGCGTTTTCTCTTCTACCATTGAATTAAAAGCTAAGAACAATTTGGTGTTTTAGATTCAAAGATAAATCAACTAAAAATGTTGGGTACCAGGTACCATTTCGGTTAGCCGTATATAAAGGGTCTTTTAATAGGTAAGGTTTCTGCAAATGGTTTAAAAAACCCTTACGTTACCCTTGTGTTACACTGTCAACGGCTTATCTTATATGGTTAACCCTTCAATTCTATCATACATTCTGAACGGGTTAGTAAACCCCTCCAACCAAATAGTTATTGCTTAAGGGTAACCCGTATTATTTGAACGGGTTGGATAATCCAATCAAAAACACTTTCCCTCGAAAGGTTTTTGAAGGTTGAAACTAGTCGTGGGTCGTTCAGTAGTTACCAGAAAGATAAGGCTAACCCATTGAAAGTGGAATCGTTATGATTGGGATTCCGCTTAATTGGGCTTGAAAGGGTTTAAACCATACAAGATATTAAATGTTCCTTATGGATAACCGAATGAATGGCTAACCTTAAGAACGACTTTACTGTTAAGCGGGGGTTTACGGTAATTAATACCTGGCAATTATACGCCATTAAAAGCGTCTGTTGTGCCTGTGACACACTTTTACATAAGTACGTAAAGTAGTTTATGGCAAAATCATTAATATTGCACATCTATTTCCCGTAGCCGTAGACAGCTTTATAATAAAAGCTACATTCCAACTTGACTCACCGCATTGTAAGTGCAATCAAACATTCCCTTAGCATAATCATCGGCTATGGTTATTTCTTTACTTAGCAAACCATTTCCATTATTAGGCAATATATCACTACCAAGTACAATTATGATCAGTTATGACTGCTTGTAAAAACTTCTCAGGTGTGATAAAAAAGTCTCATTGACTATCAATTTATTTCTTTCATTTATTGATCTTTCATCATTCACTGCAATTAGGCGCTTGCAGTGCACGTATTGCCCAGGCGCACGCGGCACAGTTATCTTTCGCATAAATTATTTATAACTTCATAGTTCCCCCCACGCCCTGCGTCTCCTACCTCCCCCTCTAGCCCACAGTGTGGGCACGCGCATACGGGTACTATGAAGTAGGAAACTTAACAATTAATTACACTGATTGAATTGTCTATCTACTCCATTGTCGTCATATCTTTCTTCCATTAAGTTTTTATGGTTCGATTATTACAGTTTATTACCGTCATTGTGTTTTTGAATGTACGATAATGATTAGTGAGATAAGTTGAACTTCGGGGAACTGACGGTCCCCTTGCTTTTGTTAGTTTATTGTAGTAATCAGTCAGGAAAAAAAAAACTAATGTTTATTCTTTCTTCGTTGTTTGATCATGCATAGGGTTGAATAAAAGATTGCTGTCAAATTAGCATTATTTTGGACACTCATCCTTACTGTCGATTTGCTCATCATAGTAATGTCAGAATCTATTTTTGGAACGAAGTTCTTTAACGCGGCATACGGTTGGAGTGAATTGGTAGAAATCGTCAGATCATAGTTCATACATATACCTAGATACATACACGTTATGCTCCGTCCATGCGACTTTCTTCTTTCGAATCCACACTTCCTTTATTTTTCTTCTAAAGTGTGAATTTGGTCGAAATGAAAATCCAAGATGGCGGTTGCGAAATTTTTCAAAGTTTTTTCACCATGAGTGTCGTTAACATGGTTTTCGAGTGTGCTAAAGCCGATAGTGAGGTCAAAATGGAAATCCAAGATGGCGGCTGCGAAAAATTTTGTTTTTTTTTTACGTGAGAAGAAACTTCGTTTCTGACGGGGGTCCCCCCACCGCGAACGTTTTTTTTAGTGCAACTGATTTGGCAGCAGCTTTGTGATCACATCTACAAGTTTCTGCCCCGTCATGCCAAGTTACGAGTTACGCTTTACGAATAGCTACGAAAGCTCCGCTGAATTTACAGACTAATTTCCTGAATCCATTTGCTAGGTGAGCACACGGCACACTGCTACGCTAGGGTCACCTACGTTTTTGTTAGATTAGAATGATGGTCTCACTAAGTAACATACAGAAACAATGGAACAGACAAGTCGTGAAACGCGCCGTTTTGTGTACGTGCACGATAGTGTTCTGTGATGCACGTCAGGTGGCAGTGTGACGCGACACGTCAGACGACTCCGGCGACACGCGGACGTGTCGCGCGCGTGCGCCGTATACAGCTCGACAGTTCCGGTGTATCGCCTCCGGGGCCCGCAACCCGTTTCGAGAGACTGATGACCGCAAGATAACGGAACGCAATACCACTAGAGAGGCCCGCCCAGCGCATGCACCCGCCACGCCACCACAGCGCCGCCTTGGGAACCACGCCATTCATTTTAGCAATCTCACAGCACATTACGTAAACGAAGGGCCGTTAAGTAAATGGCGTGTTGCTGAACCAACCTCCACCCTAATTGCGTAACACACTTACAGTAGGAATCGGTTTCATTTTGACAGTTCAACAACATTCATTGCGTTATTTACCTTGTTGCGCTGACTTTTTCGAACATATGAAGCAATGGATTCGCAATATGCTCCAAAATTATTCAGAGTGTGATTGATAGGTGTGTTACGCAATTAGGGTGCTGTTTTGAACAAAATACTGGCATGCATTCGTGTCATGTGAACGATAAATGGGTATCATAAAACCCATCCCAGTCACAACGGTTTACAAATCTCGTAAGCATTTGCAATAACTAACTTAAGTATTCGTTAAAAGCTCTCGGTGTTCTTTTAAAGCTTTTTATTATATCTCCCCATAAATTAGGATCCGACGGCAGTCTTAGCAGGTAGGTACGCCAGATTCTCAAGTCTACAGACGATGAGCTGAAAAAAACGATCAAAACAAACAATAGCAGCGAGGCGGGTCGAAGGCTATTCAGAAAAAAAAATAAGCATCGAGTCTCAACTCTGTGCCTACGACAAGACACCTGCGCGCCAGACGAACAAAAAATTCGCGCAAAGCAATCACACGACGAAGCAGCGAGCGTAGCTCGTGTGCCGCCGGCCGACTTCGAATCGAACAGGAAAAGAATTGCACACTATCGTTGCAGTTATATTTGTTCGTTCGCAGATATTTTACTGCAAAGCGGCCATATTTCTCATTCATACTTTTAGAAACGTATTTGAATGGGCTATTTTTCTTTTCTATCATTTTATGGAAAGGAAAGGATTTTATCATAATTTTATGTTACTTCGGATATCGTATTTGACGCTAGTAAGTACATTAAAATGTTATTAAAAAGCGAGTAGGGGGTCTTTTGAAAATAAAATAGCTAGGTGAACTCAAATACCTACTTATTTAGAAGCACACTATGTGGAAGTAAGTTCTACATTGTGTGCTTTTAGTTGCATGTCAGTCTTGTCGATACAGCCTGCATATCAAAAGTAAATTATAATCATTCGTTGTGTAAATATAATCATAAAGAGCGAGAGGTTGTCGAACTCGATGATAAATAAAACGTTCTGCCGTCATTTATATTACATTGACACTTATCTAAATCATCTTGATAGGACAATATCTACACAGTCGGGCGTGCTGCGAACTAGTGCTGTATCGCAATTTCGTATTTAATAACGTCTACTTTAAATCTATATAATATCAAATAGGAATGGGTCGTAATGTGGTTAGGTATAAGAAGCAGAATCCCCCGGCAGGTGGTCGAGCGAGACGGTAATTTTTCGCAGCCGGATACCGTGTTACTTTCAACTATAAGGAATGCGGCCATTGGCCAGCTTCTCAAGCGGCCGCCGCACCCGTCTGCTCCGAGTCGCAGCATTACGCTGTGTACATCTCCTCTGTGCTATGCTTGGGCCAACATAGCAAATATAAATATGCTCTCGTTTTTACATACATTTTTTTCTACAAAGTAATTTGTAACAAAAAGGGTTTGCCGTGTAACTACCGTTTAACACTTTATGTTAATAACGGTGTAGATGTCGATCGATGTAAACAAATGATTCTAGCCATAAAATATCGTTACAGTGCCTACAGCACTTTCAAGTTGCATAAAATTGAACAATAGTGCTTTATAAATGACATTTATCATTAATTTCCCAGAGGCAATCCACGAGTCCACCATCTTAATCTTATCTCATTTACAACAAGCAGGCTGTGTGGACAACACAGACGGCTCGATATCCTACGTGTAAACAGTTATCTCTTGCCGATAAATCATGTCATTGTTTTGTGAAAGACATCTGACAGACAAGTATTTATTACCTTTTCATACTAAATTACTGTAAATCAATGTTAGTTACGCGGCTTAGTGCAGTTTTATTACGTAAAATGTTGTAGGTACACTTTCTTCCTAGTAGTAGTATATTACAATGAAGTAATTATGTGAACGAATGTGGAATTTAATAATTTATCTGCACGCTTCTTCCCTATTGGTGGCGAAGCAACATGTTCAGTTAAACATCACGATTCGCAATTGTAGTAAGCCGACCCTCACTGGCGCGGCACTAATCCGTTTAACTACCACAATTGACTCCTACAACTCGCGTAGGACGACAAACAGCTGATGCATTGTGTATTTTCACTCATCCGTCGATCAACAAGAGAAACTAACAAAATAAACTAGGCTGCTTACAGTTTCTAAATGCCAAGTAACTATTTATGAATCATATACATAGGTACATGTGTGTACAATAAGTTTACACGCCGCCGCCTGGCCTCGGGCAAGCTCGCTGCAGCCTGCTCGGTGACGTCACGTGATAGATTAGGTCAACAATCAACATTACTTACCATCTCCTGCGATGATAGCACACATCACAGATTACTCTCCGCGTTATTTAGGTCGACCTTTCAGAGTTTTTACGTCCATCACAGCGGACAAGGACGCTCGCTTATCTCGACGGCCGCCAGCCGTGCACATATGATGCTTGCTTTGTAAACATAATAACATGGAGTACTGATAATATACCTAAGTCTTTGTGCAAACCGAGCTGTATAGCATATGAAAAACAGCCGCTGTACATCACGTACGGCAACGAAAGCGTAACAAATTGTGTATTACAGTAGCGATGCAACAGTGAAAAATGATTAAATACATTATGGACAGTTGTCTGTCGGAGGCCACGCCTAACAAACCATGTAAATGTACTCCTACAGACACGAGAGATTTGCATACCAACCGTTTGTATTTGCGAATGGCGTCTAGCACCGAGAGCTTGTCGAAATTCGCAATGCTAATAATACAATGGCCAGACGCACCTCGTGTAGCAGCACATCTGTCGATTTCAATCGAACACATCAAATAAGCAACCTTATATACTCGTGACAAGTCGCTGTTTACCTTGAATACTAGTGTTCAATAACGAAACGAAGAACTAGACACATAATTTAGTGTTCTCCTTTGGCTGGGTGAGCGATGGCAAGGTAAATTCACTTTATTTATGAATGATTTTAAACGCTACAATCGCGTGACGGCTGCGATGCAGGAGCTCTTTGTAGGCTGTGCCGCCTTCGTATTCACGGATAACTTTCGACAGTCATTGAATGGGGGGTTCGATGACCCGACACCGAAGCGTTGTTCGAATTTGCATGTGTCAATGACACGATCTGCAGCGGCGGCGGCGCGCACCGCTGCGGCCTATACTTTTCCTTTCAGTCACCGAGAAACACTTTTCGGAATGACCTCGTGACACAGCTGCATCATTGGACTCGCACTGTTTTTTTTTTTTATGTTTAAAGATACAGGTGTGCGATTTTGTTAACGATTGATACACGGATACGATTCAACGTCATTTATCTTAATATTCACGATGAAACAGACTATTATGTTATCGGAAATCAGTCTCCATTGCTGCTTAAATAATACAGGTGTTTCCATTGCCGTGTAAGTAAAACTTAAAATCTTGTTATGACGGAGACGTGGGACTGCTCAACAGGTGAGCGATATAAACGTAACCCACTATCCCACTGCTGAAATACATTCGTACATTAGTTAAGTTGCCGGCGACTCGAAAGATAATTTTGGAGGAAAATTAATAACTAGCAAAGAGTTTAGCAAGAATCTTCCGGCCATCAAACACGTCGAGTCGGAACGTGCGAAATCCAATAAAGAACCTGCGGCACCTGTGCCTTATTACATTCTTTCGGTGATGCTCACCGTCCGTGCTCCACTGAAATTCGCCCAACTTTCCATGCCAGGAGATTGCTTGTTGTACAACTTTTACTTCGAAAATTCGTTCCATTAGTATCAGCAGTGGAACGAAAGTTTTATCAACGAAATGTTTTCATAATTCAGTATTAAATTCCTCTCCGTTCCGTATTTGAATGTCGCAATTCAAGTCGGTAAAAAGCTTTCGCTGATCTTACATTTTATTCAATTGCAGAACTATTATCATTGTGCAAGATTGAATTGTTATAAATATTTTATCGTTATATAAATAATAAGTAGACACATTTCACATGTATGAAACAATGGCGTTCCCTTGTGGGCGTCGCGATCTTAATTGCAAATGTGTTATTAGCATATGCGCTTTGTGAGTTCTTGAATGGTGCGGGCCCAAGGCAATGTGCGATGTCCTTACGAGCAATAGATGGATGTCACCACGACCACAACCTGGATACTAAATCAACTGTCATACATGCATGAATCTTATTCCAACACGAGGATTTGCATGATTTTTTATTACAGCGTACATACCACCTACTCTGTTGGGTATTAAAAGTTATTAGAGAATGTGATGTGTATTCTGAATACGTTGGTGCATATTGTACTCGCAACCGGCGAACTGACACAAGTTGAAATTAAATTATTATATTATTTTAACAATTAGACAGTGAAATGAAGCCAGTTTAAAATTGTATAAAGTCCAAAACGTTGTTCCAGCTAATTTAAGTGGTACATAACTGTGCTCACTGCAGCGTATTTAGCTACTAATTAATAAATAGAACACTCTAAACATAGTTTTCCGAATGGCAGCGCCGAGGAAATTATAATTAGTAACTGTGTGTGAAACATAATTGGTTTGCACCCATTACATAGTGGATGTACATATGTATATCGTATGTATGCAGGCGGCTCAAGTATAGAGTAGTGACTCACAAAGGTGAAACAGAAATACGGGTTTATAGCGAAGATGATGAATTTTAATTTTAAAAAGAAGTAAAGTATAGGTGGGTTTAGGTATGGGTACCTATAGGCGGGTAAATAGGGCTGGGTTTTTAAATAACCGTTCAAAGGCCAGGGGGCCTACTCCGAAGCGTAAAATCGAAGTATCGGCCGAATGTTCGGAAGTTTTCTACTACACTTCATTCTCATCATTCTTCTTTCGTTCGGTCGGTTCGGAACTGACCGAACGTCATTTTGACGTTTGTTCAACGAACTTCATTTTGACGTTTGGTTGGATCTGAACCGACCGAACGAAATAGAAAAAGTGTAGTAGAAAACTTCCGAACATTCGGCCGAGACTTTGGATTTACGCTTGGGAGTAGGCCCCCAAGTATTGTCAACCACGGTGATTACGTCTAAACCTACCTATGTGCAAAGTTAGAACAATCTTAGAATCAGCAACTTAAAATTATTTACAAATAACATCAAAATATTCAAACGATATAACCATTTAACTGCAGTACTAAATTTTTTAATTACTTAACTAATTCTATAAATTTTATTGCCTAACGGGTTTATTATCAGCGGATCCGGAATCATTTGTGTAAACAATTTGCAGTCAACGTAAGCTTATACAATTTCTATGTCTTTAAGTTTCATTAGTAATTCACATTTTATTAAATGATATTACGTCGACGGTCGTTAATTTGTGTTATAACTAAATGATTGCGTATTTAAACATGATTGGCGATATCAAGGGTCAACAATTTAAATTGTTATATCAATAACAGTTTACTTATCAAAAGAAATTAGTACCTAAACATAATAAGTTGCATAACCATTAAAAATAAAATAAAGACCAAGTTCAGTTATTATTTATTATCTACATGAGGGTATTCTCTGCCTTCGAGCCTAAAAAAATTCTTGGGTGTTTAATTCGAACGTTTGCAGCGAAGTTAAAGTCAAATCATTTGTTTAAAATAAGCACATAAAAGGCACTTTTGAGCATCAAAAGAGGATTAAGTACTTATCGTCAAAGTTTAATTAAGACAAGTAATAAAGTACGGCAACAATTTTATAGATTATACAAGATGTAACATAAATAACGCACAACCTCTTAAGGGATCATTGTAATCATCGTTATGAACAACTTTTACTATGGGACCAAACCTGAAATCGCGAAAAAAATCAGCTGTTCCCTACATTTTGACGAGTTATGCGAACATAATGTAGGGTGGTAGCTGATTTTTTTTCGCGATTTCAGGTTTGGCCCCATAGTAAAAGTTGTTCATAATGTCGAGTACAATAACCCCTTAAGAGGTTGTGCGTTATTTATGTTACACCTTGTATATAGAGGAAAGTGTTCCAGAAGCTATTAAAATGAAGTTATCACTTGCGTCGTATAACATTATCACTATATTTCACTTTGTAATTAGACGGGTGACTTTCTTTATTTATTACTTTGAATTAGTGTCGGGTTGCTATGCCATGTTATTTATAACTTGTCACCATGTTCGGCTAATTACGACTGTTGATTGTTACGTGTTGACAAACTGCTCGGTTTTATGATACTTGATACTTTTTGTGGGGTACCCGTAGCCCCTTAACAGACGTGCATTTAAAACATTGTTCAAAATGTGTCAAGTTTAAGCATTGCGGTTCTCACCAGTAATGTCATGTAAAGAATACATGTGACCAGTTTGTATGTAAAGTTGCCTTCTGTTAAGGCTTCATAGGTATTCATTACGTGAAATATCTACGGACACAGACACACATACACATACACATAAATAATTCAATTATTAGTAGGTACTATACTGGGCGGCTATACGTGGCGAATTTTAATACAACTTCCTACTTCCGCTAGTTCATAGACCTCTATCACAGTTTCAAAATTCTATGCTAATAGGATTTTAAAAATATAAACGTCCAACTAACATCACAGTTATTCAAACAATACCTACCTATGTATACTGACACGTGTATCGTACCTTTATAAAAAAAAAATGTATGAACAAAGTTCAAAGCCATATACAAATAAGTAAAACCATCTTGAAAAACTTCGGATGGATTACCGGTAAATTAAATTAAGGAATTAAGAGCCTATGAAATACACACGGACGAACAAATGGCTCAAGGTGAATTTGTTATAGACCTATCGTACCTAATCTAGGTAAACAAACTTGTCTTATGGAAGAAATCGCAAATTATCGAAGCATTTAAGTAACTAAGCGTAAAACTACAGATATTTTAGAACTGAAAGAGTTACTTATCTGAAAAGGGCATATTTATGATGGTTTACAATTAGTTAAGTCCTTAAATGTGCGAACTAACGTTAGATTTAAGTTCTATATATTTATAATCTGCTTTATTACTAATCAATCCTTTTAACTAATCCACAAATTTATGTTTATCTCTTTCTTGCAGGTACGTAACAATTCGCTATGCCAGACGCAAAGGAGTTACATATACAGTAACAGCTTCGTATACCGCGTAAGTATCAACATTATTATATTATGACGTGACGCAAATACTCGTATTGACGTTGATAAACGTCATTGCGTGCTGTAACGTCACGTCTTGATGTTGTGAGTAGTTTTAATACTGGCAATGATTATATTTTCTCGAGTAATGGTGAATATTCATAAAAAGTATCTTGCGATTATCAATACACTGTGTCGCAACTTACCTGAATATTTGCAGAAAGCCCTGAAAATCCCGAAATCTGAGGTCCGCGGTTTTAAACTAGTGGTAACTAAATGAGTTTCAGTTAAGGTAAGATAGTAATGTTCTTACTAAGGCCTTTTTGCTGTGAATGCTACCTAACTCTAGTTTTAGCCTAGGACTAGATTTTCAATAAATTCAACGTTCAGCTTAATCAAGTAGAGTACGTGCACATAGAAAACTTTAGTCAAACTCTGCAGAGATCACAAACATTAGGATTATTTCATATGTAAGACAGTCAAAAACCTGTCCCACCGTAAAAAGCAAGAAGTATTTTATAGCGTGCGAATTGAAACGTGTCGGACCCGAAATGGGTTGATAGTGCGGACCTCAGGTAATTCTCCGGTGTAACAAACGGTTCCGAATGTGTGTAGCGATTTGTCAAGCGGCCGGTATCGGGACCCGAGTGTTTGTGACAGCTGTCCCTCGAAGCCTTCGCGATCTCTTTACGACATCGTATATCGTACGCGCAGTAATTGAAGGCAACAGTGCGTGTCTTGTTTGTTTCTTCTGACCAGCCCGCTCGTTACGTTCCAACTGTAAATTTCAACGAATGACGTGCTAATGTAATTTTTATATTGACTCGATACGTAACTGTAAACGTAATAATTTGAGAGGGGACTAGGTCGTTATCTGAGCTGCAGCAGTCAGGAAAACGTTCATTATTTGTATTTGAAATTCATCTACAGATTACGTTAATGGATGAATCGTTTCGGGCTCGAAATCACCTTTTTTGGCGTCGACTAAAACAGATTTAAACAGTTAATTAGTTTCGTTTACTGTAATGCGAGCCAGGGAAACGAAGCTTCATGAACTCGTAGCCAATAAAGGACTTCCTGAAAATAAATTCTTCGCATTTTCTTTTAAAAGTGAACATAATTAATGCTTTGCTGAACGTTACACGTCGTAAGTCTGATTTTATCTCGGGTATGCATAAGGAAAATGATTAATTATCTTGATGTTTGTAAGTCGTCTAATTTGTAAGTCATGCAGTGAAAGAATATTATGATTCTGAGATTTACTTGTTAATAAATATGCTTCATTGTTTTAGGTGCTTTGCTTAGTATATTTTGAGTTAAAATGGCATCGTCATAACTCCTGTAACCTTCAACATTATTGATGAAACTGTAGCCAGTCTAGGTAGGTACACTTCAAACAAAAAAAAAGCTACGGGATTTAGCAATATTGCAACATTTTACGGCGGCATTACGATCACACATAAAATTTATAGGCGTCTCTAGGCTGGCAATAAACAGTTAGTCCGTTGAGTAAGCCGCGGGAGCGCCACGGGACCTTTTAATATTTTCTTGTGCCGGCAGCCGAGTTCGGGAGAGTGGCGCGGACGCATCAGCCCGCAATTAAGGGCCAGACAAAACGTCGTCGCAGGGAGCCAGCGCTTCATTAAATATTAAAACCGGCCTGTGCCCGTACGCGAACAAATCCTACAGCGCATTTAATATTTTACTTAAAACAGTCTGCGGTTTCCGCCAGTGGAATTTTCTTGCGGCTTTGCACGGCGATTTAAGTTTTGTTTTAGTGGCCGCGAGGGTAGGCGCCGCTGCGTGCCCGCGCCGCTGTTAAATACTTGATAAGATGCTGTTACCTCCTTCAAAGTTCTGCGGTCCCATCAAACACCACTAAACATAGTGAACTCTGACGTAGGTTCCGAAACAATTTCCTGCGTCATTAATCCTTTAATGAATTATGCGGCCTAATATTAACCTCGTTCATTTTAAATTAATTTCGGCTGGCTCACGAAAAAGCCATTCTAAACACTAAGCGAAGTGAAACAGTCGCTAATGTGTCCACCGAAAACAAATCTGTAAATCGTGCTCGGAGCTCCCTCGCCTGAATAACGGAAGCTAAATGCGGGAAAATATCAACATTAATCGGATGCGGTATTAACTCCCAAACTCAGTAGCTAATGAATATTCAGACTTGAACTGACACCGCTTGTCTTGAATTTGCAAGAAATAATCCCGGCGTCCGACAGCTATAAATCTTTCAGTATCCATCGAATGTTAGACATTTATAAAAAGCGCGTCTCGACTTCTCGAGTATTGTTTACCGTTTGGCTGAAGTCCATTATACATACACGTCCATTATATTTATATACGTACATAAAACGCTAAAGTGATATCAATCTGTATGAATAATAAAACTTCTGTGAGTTCCACTAAAGGGAGTCTACTCTGAAGCGTAAATCCGAAGTATCGGCCGAATATTCGGACATTTTCTATTTTTTTTTTCTTTTTCGTTCGGTCGGTTCGGATCTGACCAAACGTCAAAATGAAGTTTGTTGATCAGACGTCAAAATGAAGTTCGATTGGATCCGAACCGACCGGACGAAAAAATGTAGTAGAAAACGTCCGAACATTCGGCCGATATTTCGGATTTACGGTTCGGAGTAAGCCCCCAAAGTTTTGCCAACTACGACACGTCCAGTTAGTGAGTGTAGTTTTTTGCTTCGTTCGACGACCCAAATGCGACCTAAGAAAAAATAAAAACTTTCATTAGGCGTTCTATTGCACGAAAGATAAACGTTTTCAGCAGTGCTTGGTTCTTTTTATATTTTTTGTACTGTTGAGTAGGTATGTACCGTTTTATATTAACGATGTAGGAATGTCGTACTTAGAATAAAATCCTAAACCTTTCGGAGTAAGTCGCCGGCGCCGTTTGCAAAAACCATTAGGTAAAGTAACAAGTCGGATGAGCTTAACTTGTCTTCCACATGTGTTGTGCTGTCTGAGAACTTCCTCAGGAAGCATTTAATAATATTAAGTTACTGTATCCTATATCAGAAACTGCATAGGATTCTTAAAAATCAGCCAAGTGCATGTCGGACCAGGCACAATGAAGGGTTCCGTAGTTGAGATAAGTTTATCCCAAGAACAAACTTAACTTTGTTTGGAATGATGTTATCCTATACTTACATCGATAGGTCACAGTCAACTCTCCAACTGCAAATGTATGTTTGTAATCATAAAAAAATATTTGTTATGACTGTGATAAAACTACAAATTAACGATTTTCGGACTTTTTCCTTTATTTGTGCTGTGAGATCTTGTTTCTTGCCAAACTTCATGATTCTTGGTCAACGGGATGTGGAATCAAAACCGATGGGGGATTTATTTGCGAGTATCAAAATATGTCGCATAAATGACCATATTTTTTTGTTGCGTTGACTTAGAAGCTTGATTTTCTTAGAACTCCAAGGGACCGTAGACGTATTTGATATTAATTTCAACTTGATAACTACACGTGTTCCTGAGAAAAAGGGTCTTGAAAGACAGACAGGCGGACTAAGAAGTGATCCTATAGGGTTCCGTTTGTTCCTTCTGAGGTACCTACGAAACCCTAAAAAACATGAAGAGTCTTTCAGTTTTAATACAGATTTGTTCGGTTTAACAATTCGCCTAAAAACCCATTGTTAAGAGACGAAGTCGCGTAAATATTGTATTTTTGTAACGTAATACATTGTCGTAGCGCACGCAATTAAGCAAACAAGGAGATTTCATTAAAAATAAAAGAAGCCCGCGAACCCCGGTGAACAGGGTACACTGTATTATTTAGTACAGAGATTATTCTTCTCTGTGAATAATGCATGGTGTACGCTCCACAGACATAAAGCGCTTTATAAACTCGGATCACCTTGTTTTATTTATACCTACTTTCGTAATTCGTTGAAAATCATTGTGTCCCTAGTATCACTGCCAGGCTTATGATCTTTCATTTGGAGGGAAAAGTTAAGTATTATTCCTTTTCTATTTTATTTAAGGACATGTGCCTTTTAAGTTAAGTATTTTCGTAAAAAATATTTCGCTCGCATTGTGTCGACTACACCCCGCTGTAACCGACAGTAGCGAGGAGAGAGATGCTTGTTTTCCTTTAACACCGGCGGTGTTTGGAATTCCTGCGTCAATTAAATGCTTGTTTGTAAACACGACAGACACCGAGAACAGTGAACGCGATCATTTTCACGGAACGCGCCTTTCCTCGACCCCCTGCGCCGGCGTGGGCCCGGCCTTACTGCGCCTTCTTTGAAACCACTCCTTTGAGCACGAGAGCCTATAATAGGTACAACCCTCCCAGGTCAATTGAGCGCTTTACAAAGACGGCTAAGTTGCACATTTTGTGAGTCTTTTATATTCAACCTAGACAAGGGTTACACGTGTAACAAATAAAGAACATAACATCTCAAAATAAACGAAAAGACGTGCTACGTAACGTGCTACATTGTCGTAACAACTGTCAACACGGGACAGTCGCAAACTTAATACAAACATGGCCAATGAAAATTATAGTCCCTAACTACGTCACGTAACAACCGATAAAAGATGGCGTGTTTGTCGTTTTGTTTCAATTCGATTCACCGAAAGCTGTATTGTTGTGGTGGACAAAGGGCGGCGGAAGTGAGCGGAGCTATCGCCGACGGGAGCGGAGCGAGCGAGCGGGGAAAGGAAAGCTGTCTTCCGCCATCCTCCGCCGCCCGGTGCTGATTACCTACCCAGAGATGCTTAAGTAATTTCGTGTCCGTCCCTCGTTAATTGCGGGAAATGAGTTAATTAATTGTTTTCCTTTTCTCTCAGATTTGTGCCATTAGAAGCGGCGTTTATTCAATTGATTGAGCCGATTTAAAAGGTGCCGTCTTGACTCTTCTTCTTTATGGAGCGAGATTGTAGTGGTTAAGTCTTTCAGACTGTTTAATGGACGGAGTAACGGTGTTTAGTCGGTTTTTATAATGATTTAGAAAAAACCAACGATCTAAATATTACCTATTGGAACTCTAACAAAATATATTAAACTGAAGGTTTTCTTCAAAACTTTCTTTGTACAAGAAGTTAAACTTCTGCTTGGGAGAGGCTTAATGAGGTGCGCGCGCACAACATTCGTAGGTGGCGCCGAAAGAAAATATCTCAAAAATCAAGTCTGATAAAAGGTCAGCAAATCATTTATTCGAGTAAAGTTCACTTGATTAAAAAAAGCTATTCAATTTATTAAAAAACTTTTTCTTTTCCTCCACGTTTCCAGAGCAAGAATACTTTTATAAAAGAAGCAAAGCTCCCAGCGGTACCGTAAAACTATTCTGTTCAACGTCTGTCCGCAAATAACGTTATTAGAAGAGCAGATAGTACAACCAAAATAAATATTGTACGTTTTAGTAATTCGTTGAAAACTGATTCCTGCAAAAGTCGCATCATTAAAATTAAAAATGTTTCGCGAAGTGCATCTGCTTTTGTGTTTTGTCGATGTATTTATAGGGGCGAGGGCGGCGGCCGGGCGGGCGGCCGACGACCGAGCCGCCCAAACTCAGCCGCACTTCGTTTGAACAATTTGTTATTTACATGCTGTGCACCTCCAGACAAAACGCAATCACAATACTTTGTTATAAAATATTCAGATAGAAAATAGAACACAATTTTGATTTTGATGCTGAATTACTTCTCTAATTGTACCGGTGATTATGTAATGTTCGCCTATCTTATCTTACAGCGGAACGGACGGCTCGCGGTACAAGGGTCGGATTAGCACCGACACAAAAAAGGATATAACCTCTTTTTGTGCTCTCGTGGTTTTTACTTAATTAACGGAGTATACCTACTTACCTTCCGCAATACCTATCCACCTACAACGAATAAGTAAATCTTACCGGATTATTCGTTTCGTTATACAGCAAGCCGTTTTAACTTTCAAGTTTAATTAACCTAAATATTAATATTCGTAATCGTATGCCGCAAATCTTCCAACTGAATATCTATGGTAACGGTATCTATAATAATTCGGTGCCAACAAAGTGTACGTTTCATGATGAGGTTAACTGTGGGGAACCGAGGAATTTAGAAAATTAGCTCTAGGGGATTTTCATTTGTAGCGTAGTTAGGTAGCATGTAGGTAACTAATAATATAACGTATACGTGTGCACTGATTAGGTGACTAACGGTATACTGTATTATATTCCGTGGGCGGATCTAGGTTACTACAATCACAATATATGACTGCTCCACAAAACCTAATATTTATTTAATGACACAGATATCGAGCTTGCTAATGACCTCCGATAAGCCTGCGCAAACGATCATTATCGAAACGAAGTTGTCAACAAGGCACATCACTACTTGTCTCCTGCCAGCTTACTATATTCCACGCTAAAATGGACGACACTATTCGCCGGACTCACGTCATTAGTCACCGTCCGCCTCGCATAAGAACCAAATGAATCGATACGTGACGACAGAAGGAGCCCGGAATATAAATATCCTAGGAAGGGTTTAGGGGAGCAATGTACAACACATTTATCATACCTTCGGTGAATGCCGTGTCGCAGTAAGAAACTAAAGTGATAATGCGGGGGTGTACACGTGTGCTCTAGCAAATAAGTTCATTCTACAGAAACAATCTATCAGAATTACTCTGTAAGTATGACGTCTCTAGAACGACAATGGCAATCGCCCAATCACGGCAATCATAGTTATTTTTCTATTTAGACTTTGATTCTGTCCGAAAAAGACGCATGAGTACTCCATTAGTTTGGTACTCCGTGGTCGAATTTCACACAAACGGGCAGTTATATTGATTGTAGCAATAGTCTGTCAAATAGTGCAAATATAGTGACAGGTTATGACGTCAGAGTGGAGTGCATCGTCGGGCCGAGAGCTCTCGACGCGACCGAGCTGACCTCTACCTTGCGCAAACAATCGCTCCGCCGCCATTCAATACCGATACTGACAGCCTTCTGAACGTGACACATTGTCTGTCTATGTTTTTATTACTCTGTGCAAGTTTGTTCTTTTTTTATTTGAGAATAACCGATGCCTATTCACGGTCTGTGAAGTTCATAACGATTCGTTAAACGTACGAAGATTAAAATGGAAATGGAATAAAAAGGACAACGCAAAACAATAAAATATTATTTAAAAAATAGCTTTTGCTAGTACTGATACTAAAGATTGTAATAAAAGTTAGATGTAATTTATTATAAGACTACACGACATAAAGTCAGAAACTACAAGGCACTAAATAAAAATATCTAAATTTATATTAGACAATTCCTTAGTGAACTTTCATGAAGTTATAAATCTTAGCATGTTACGCTAAATAAATTAGCGGCCCCATCCCCCCGAGAGGTCAGATACCATCTGTTAGATTTATACGAAGCGATACAAGCGATACAAGCATGCCGCACATAATAATATTACGATTTATAACACGCTATGTAAAACTTAATCGTTTTGTTTTTCTTCGCATAAAAGGGAATTTACAAAAAGAAAATGCACGCAATCTGACTGAAATCTAATAAAAATAGCTTGTATTTTCACAACATTTTATTTTACTTACAATTTTCTTATTCAATTTCTCACGGCTTTGTGGGTACACTTGAATAACATATTTCTTACAAAAGTTACAATTTATTATAACAAAATATTACTTTGCTAAGTTTAAGTTGGATATGAAAGCAATTATATTTCTATATGTATTTCAATAAGCGTCGGATTTCAGAATGTTACATTCAATATTGGGGTTTAATTTGGGCTATGTCAACGTCTCGGGAAGGAATAGCAGTGCATATTGCGGACTAAATAACCGGTGTTCGGTGTGATTGGATCCGCTTTCCATATTGGATAATCGTCATTTGCAATTCAAAACGTCTATCTCCAAGTTATTATAACAGCACAAACTACTCCATTAGTAAAGTTGTAAAAGCTTAGAAAAATCGCTGTAAGTAACCTACTTGATAAAAACTAGAAGATTACGTCGTAGTGCACTTTGCGTTACACTAAAGCTCTCGTTTCGGCCGAAGACAGTTTTCGCATTTTCCTGAAGACGGTATAATACGGCGATACGTAGCTACAGTTCTAAGATCCGAAGTGAAAAGCTCTTTGCTCTAATAGCATTACGACTCTGTTGCCTTTTAAGTGAAGATATAACGGAGAATTTGACAGCTCCCTCTGAATCTAGCCTCTCTTACAAAGTTACAATGTAGTTCTAAATGAATTAAAAGCGGAAATAAAATGGAACTGCGGAGCGCGCCCGTCTGTTTACGATCGTGGAAGCCAACGGCATTATCTCCTACTTCCCTGGATTTTGGTAATTGGCTGTACGACGTAAAACGATTACCTAAATGCGAAATCCTTTTCTCTCTCAATCCCTAGGCTATTTTGGTTGCGTTTTCTCAATTCACTCGCCGGTTTGGTAAACGAACTCCAAAATTGTGAATCAGACTTGATTGAATCGCAGTCGTGCCCGCGGGAATGGAGGTATTTTCCAAGCTATTTCATGGCGTGTCGTACGATCGACAAGTCTCACAACCGTGCACTCGCTCGCGTTTCATGTTTGTACCCTCTCGAGAAATTTCTTTCAGTTCATTTATTTGTTTGGAAACTGTCGTTCCACTCACAACACCCATATTTGATTTTGGTACATTTTTTATGATTTGTGATTTGTGCCTTTGGAAAACTTCCTCTTTCTTTCAATAAGTTTATCCTTATGTGCATTACAAAGCTACTAACATTCGTCATAAAATCTTGAAAATGTGAACACACTCGTATCGTATGAGGAATAATCGTCAGCAATAAAAGAGCTCATTTGTATTACTGGTCCAGTTGTTTCGATTCACGTTGCTCGGACAATGGGCAAACGTACGCACAATGTGGCCCCATCGTCATCAATCAAAGTCCCTCGCCCCACCCACGCACCCCATCACACCGTCCAGACTGATTTACCCCTTACATTACAAGCAAATGCACGTCTACCAGCCGACTGCGGCAAATTGAAACTAAAATAGCAGCTGTAAAACTAAAACAACGGCTAAATGTAGACTTACAAGAACGCATTACAATGACATGAGATTTAAATTGTTAATTTTGAAGTTAACGTTTGGTTACCGTCTGATATAATGTTACAAGTCTAGTTATATCTTTTATTGATTAAAACTTAAGCTTAAGTGAGCTGACCGATGTTATCAGATAGATTTATATCAAAAACATGCGAATTACATGTCGCAAAAACACATTTGATTTGGTCATTCCCTTCCTACATGTCTATTCCGTTTTCATTACCGTTTCGTGTGTGTAAAGGTAAAATTAATTCCCCTCGCTGTGAGGCTGCGCATGCAACAGACAACACAATGTCAAAAGGAGACAATCAGTAATCATTCGTCATCCCCGTGAGATTACTCGAAACTTCCATCTGCGTAGTGTACACACAATACCGTGTTTACAGCCTCGATTATATCTGCACTGGTTTTTCAACAAACTACAATACTTTTGTCGTTTTATACAAACTGGTATAAAACGTCACTTTTCACATCAACAATGGACTGGAAAATCATGACTTAAAAAGAAAATAATATATTGAACATAAAGCAAAACAAAGTTCGTCATCTAAAGTCATGTTTGCTACAAATTAATTCAAAGGTGAATTAATATTGTTAAATAAAATAAATTGTTGGGGCAATTTAGGTGGAAGGCTCATTTCCATGTGACCGAACGTCCAAACAGGCCGCTCCGGACCTCGCGTGACCGACCGGGACATTCCCCACCCTCATTACCACTTTCAATAACACTATTCAGACGAAACTATTGTACCTATTTAGTAAGAAGTGTATTAGAAAATTACGTTTCTAAGAACTTTGAAAGAGGTAAGTAGGTTTTTTAATTGCGTTGCGTTGAGAACATAATGACACATCAAAACCCGAAATTATTAACTGTTTTATGCAAACAAAACGTAATGAACTTTTTATTGTTTTATATAGATAAAAGTAAACCTTAAACATATATTTTGAGAGGTACCATCTATCAATAACATTCTGTAATTATAGAGCCCTATCACTTGATTCCATGTTTTTGATAATATGAAAAAGTAGGTAAGTATTAGGTTCCCGGGATTCAATTACCGGACAGATAATAACAGCGTCGATTGGATCAGCTCCTAATTTATTAGAATAAATAATTAAGTTGTATTGATAACATAATAACTGTTATTATTTTATCAGTTGTTTGTTTAAAATAATCTATTTCCTTTAACACGTAGATATGTACCTAGATATTTGGAAACTGTCCATCACATCGTAAAATATCTATGACTTTTATTTCGATCGACTAAAATATACCCGTCATTATTTGACTGTTATAAAAATACATCTCATATAAACCAGTTTTAGGTATGTCATATTTAAGGTAAATAGGTACGTGACATGCGCATATACGTACATTTTTATTTTCTAACAATAATATCTATATTGTAGCGTTCATAATAATTAGTCGGGAATTATGTAGGTACGAACATTAGGTGTGAAGACAATACCTAACCAACTTGCTGCAGACTGGAATAATCTGCTAAATTGCACAAACGATGAGGAGTACTTGCAACCCTTCATGATCGCACTGTGGTGGCTAGCTTTAAATACAATGCGTTCTGTATCTATGTGGGTATAGAGCTAGCCCAGCGGGCACTATTGATAACAGACGGGGCTCCACTACACATTGTCAGGGAAAAACACAATGAAAACTACATAATATACCTACATAGATAGTGGAAAAATAATATATATGGTCCAGAGATTGATATAAATACACGGGACCAAGAACTGTAGGTATGGACGCCAGCACATCAAGCTACTACAATCTGTCAAATTTCTTTAATAGATTTTCGACTTTATTGCTAAAGCATTAGGTTCAAGGTTGCTTGGGAAAATTTGACAGTTTCGGGTAGCTTGATGTGCTGGCGTCTGTTCATACATATATGACTGCTATCGTCGCATTAAGGATTTGCATTAAGGTCGCCTATAAGAAAAAAAAATCAGTACGACAGTGACTCGATCTATAAGCTCCCGCAGACAGGCGGGACGCGACTCCAGTAGAACCATTTTAATGAAAGAAAGAAAAATATTTTATTTGGGACACGCACAGGGTATACAACAATAAAACGAACATTAAAACTAACAATATCATGAACACAACAAAAGAAAGAAAAAAAAGAGAAAAGAAAAATAAAAACAAAGAAGACCTGTGCGAGGCCAAAAAGGCTCCTATCTCAGCATGATGCTGCGATATTTGAAAAAAAAAAACAAATGAAGTTTTCATAGAAATTGTTCCACGAAAGTCACGTCGCACCGTCGCGTCCCGCCTGTCTGCGGGAGCCTTAACACGTTCTTAATCAAGTCACTTCGTCACGGTTAACATAATATTTCTATTTGAATAACAAAGTATAACAAAAGATCCTAATCGTATCTGAGTTTACGAACGGCTGTGGCTTATTCAATATGGCAACATTAGATGCGACAGTATCCACAATCGGTGTTGCTGTCCGGCGCGGGGGCGTATGATTAGAAATCGATAACTATGCGTCACATTTCAGCTTACACTTATGTATTGTTGGTCCTCTATTGTGATCTCACCCAACGTTATTTATATCTGTTACAACATTTTACAACGCTTTTAGTACGTTGGTGGTTGGTGATCCCAATCAGTGAGAATTTCGTCATTTCCTTTTGTAGAACCCTTATCTCGACGGATTTTTTTGCTGCACGCTAGGGTACGGACAGTTTTAATAAATAAACATCTGTCGACAAGAGATTTGTTGACTGAAATAGAACTGACTCAGACTACAATAAAAACGGTGTAAGGGACAGCCCTCCGAAAACTAACAGGGTGCATTCAGCTTCTGATTTTGAATCATATTCCACCGGAAATATTCTCAGGAAAATTATCGTATTTTCAGTTACTATTACTTTATTTAAATGTAAAATTATATTATCTGCACGCAGTACTCTATTTATGTAAATAAAACAGCTAAAATAAAAAATAAATAGCAATGGATGTTGAAATACTCGGCGGCCGAAGGCTCGCTGCGCTGCCGTTCGCTACGCGCGTCTTGCCACGGTAACGATACATTGCGTGTGAGGTAATAAAACAAATCCGGTTTATTGGATTCCCATAACGTTCCTGAAATAATTTCATGTACCGGTCATCTTAGTATGATATATTGAATTCAACCCATCAGTCTGCGGAGGGCTGTCCCTTGCATCCTGTATATTATTTTTATATCTAATAAACAGTTGGGCTCTCAGATACAGGGAAATAGTTACTTAAGTAGGAATATATTTAATCAATAAGTTAATACTCAACCGGATATTTAGAGATATTGCAAACTTGTTCGTTCAAGTAGCTATATAGGAAGTTAATTTATGGATAGTTGCCATTCAAAGTGTCAGTTTACACGATTAACGAAGCTACTGATGTTTAACCCATTCTGTGCTTATGAAATAGTAAACGAACCTATATAATGCAGTAATGACTAATAGTAACGTCCTATGACTCATGTTGGATGTAGATGCAGAACACAACCGATGTGTGTATAAAAATGCACGTGGCAACATAATACATCTCGACGGCAACACAAAAAGAAACCAATCGTCGTTGATACTGCAAAATGTCATAAATGTCAAACAATATTTGACATACGACATTTTGCAGTATCAATGACGATATTTTGATTCAGCGTTTTTGTAATATCGGTTTCAGTACATGTTTCTCGTATAATATTATGTTATTTACCTAAGTACACTTGTTATTTTTTATTAAAATTATTTTATCGATTTTATTGCGGTCAATACTTTAAACTAGTTTACCGTTATGTTCGTCATCATTGACAATCACAATTCGCAATAATTGAAACGTAATTGTAAATGAAGCTCTATAAAAAAGTAATCAATCATGAGCATACATGTACGCACGTTTCACCAATTTATATTTGTTGGCATGTCAATGAAAGTAACTTTAATGAGTAATTGAGTGCAATTAAGAGTAACACGCCACCACCGCACCAACGGGTTACATGCTCGAAAGTATTTTTGTAAACAATAATTACATCATTATAAACAATTAACGACCATGTCTACTTCCATCCGCATCAGTAGGACCAATTTCCTATTTCGTTCCTTTTGTTTTAAAACCCATAACACGTTAAACCTTTTAAGAGATTATTTTATTTCGCCTTCGTGACGGCTTCTTATATTTTCTTAGGATTTCGTCTGAGCCAGAACCCATATAATGGCATATTCGTCCCTTCATATGTCACTAATGTCACATACTGGTTGGTAGTTCTTTCAATATTACGGATTTGATGAAAATTCACAAGGAAATGCTTTCATAATATCCATTTGGATGGAAAATTGACAAATGTTTCAGGATTTGTACTCTTTAATCATTGTAGGTAGAGGGTCGTTGAAAAGATTTTTAAAATGAAACAAATTCGCCTCAGATCATTTTTTATTTTGACGTTTTGATTACAAGTTATGAGCCCCGAAGTCGTTTGTCCTACCCTTGTTCTATATTAAAGAATTTCATGTTATATAAATAGAACGGTATTAAATGAACAAATATTCGGCGGCCTCTTGGCTATTCGTCTTCTCCTATATTTCATCCTCAACTAGGCTTGATAGTTTCTGTCTACTTACTTTCTTGGCTACGTACCATATCGTTATTTATACATGCTATACATATTGTTGGAATCTAGACAAAGAATTTTTATGACTCCAAGTAAAGGCGTAACCCTCATATTCGGGCGATCGTCGCAGGCCCGTTCTTCTCATAGTTTGGCGACACCATTACGGCATTTTGAGCGCGAGTGAACAATAAATCTCCCTGGGGGCCTGGGGCTCTGCAATGTATTCTGCATGCACCAACTACGCTTCGTAGCCTAGCAATTATTACTCTCTGTACGAGATTGCTAAGTTACCAAGCCGCTGTAAGTACTCTAGCTAGATTTTTAAACAGCTTTAAAAATGGAGGTTCTTTTTCATGCATACCAGGAATATCATGCATGGTGTTATTTTGTGTTATTTTACGCCATTTCACCTAATATCGGTTGCGAATTTATGTGTTTACAAGTATCCTTTGTCCGGGAATTTCCAAGAAACCGCTGAAACGACTTCAATGGAAACTGTTTTTGTCTTATTGCACAAGGTTCAACTTAGGTCATCTAAAAACATTCTCGGCCCAAGAGCTCCGCTTGGTAGACGACTTTTATATTATATCTGCCTTTTAATAATACCTATTTATTACTTAATACTGGTTCAATTTTAGCTTGTTTGTTAGCTATGCTTAATCGTTGTTATGTGCAGATTAAAAGAGGTTAGAGTTCATCGTAAAAAAAACGCACGCACTATGCTTGTCATATTTACGAATTACCTACAATGCTGATAGTTCCGATGTAGATAGAAGTTACCTACAAGAAATCCGAAAATAAATGAAAAAATCCTTTATGGGAACACAAATAACAGCCTCCATCAAACTGCATCTATAGAAATTCGTTTTTGCGCGACCCTACATAAACATAGGTAGGTACATTCCACACCGCTAAAACCTACTGCGCATTTAACAATCAAAGCTTTCAAACCTGTTTAAATATTTTCAAGTATGTGCAAGCGCTGTTAAAGTAAACTGTGAAGTGAGCGTGTATTAAACACTACCGCTAGACCACAGCCGCTGTAACCTCCTCAAGTGACCGAACGTTATTCTAAGAAGTCATCAAGTGGCCGCCTTCACTAAACTTATCAGGACTATACTAGTGTATAAATGATAGCTGGGAAGCAATAAAATGTCTGCCTGGATTGGATAGGAACTGGCGCGCCTGTGTGCAAATGATCCGGCGCGGCGTACGCCGAAGGACGCGGCCGCATTCCGCACCGCACCACTACACCGAGATGACACACATACCGACACGTATCCGCTGTGTGTGTGCAACAACACATTAATGCCAAAGTACATGGCACTTTTGCAGTACGGAGTTGGCGTCAGTGTACCGCTAGCGGTGTGGAATTCCTTATTACGATGCAACACGTTGCATTCACAAAATTGTTTAGAACTGTTATGTTAGTCGCACGCCGTCTACGCACCGCACCGTTATCGCTCCACATGCGGTATTAAACCTCAAATTATTCGTGGTATAAAACAGTATGAGGCTGATGAATATTAAACCGCAGCAGCTTCGTTGTTCACATCGACGTGGGAGATAGAGACGGAACGGAATATCTGCAGAACGGAAACAGTTTAATCACGCAGCGTGTACGCCGTACGGTGGCAGGCGCTAATCTCGCGTCGCGGGCAGCCGTCGCCGAAGCGAATCGCATACAAATGTGCCGCCAGTCAGAGCAAAAACTGCTGAATAATGTTCCCTCACAGTTGTACTCGTACGAGCTTTACAGCACACATAATGATGCAGTCACGGCACGCTCTATGCATTTTACAACCGCATTGGTCTTGTGGCTAAATAATAACAGCCGCACGAGTTGATCGATCAGGTTAAGCTACGCTTGCCGCGGTTGGGCCGTGGATGGGTAACCATCTTTACATATCAAAACCCCTCCGTGCCTCGGAAATCACGTTAAGCTGTTGGTCCCGGCTGTCATTCGTGGATCTTTGACAGTCGTTACGCGTCATCAGAAGCCCGAAAGTCTGACAACCAATGTTACCAAGGGGTATCGTATTACTCAATAACTGGGTTGTGGAGGTCAGACAGACAGTCGGTCCATGTAAAATACTGGTATTCAGCCGCATTCGGTTTGACTGGAAGCCGACCCCAATATAGTTGGGAAAAGGCAGATGATGATTACTTTCGACCAGCTTTATAATATTGTAGCTTTTTAATTTGAAGTGTATATATCGGTGTGTCCATGTGCCATATTGGTCATCAACATCGGATCAGCGCTGGGGTCAGGTTGCTGGCATGTGCCAAGTGCGTCACCGCCGCGGATCGGGTGACTGTATGCAATGGCCACCGAGAAATGTGCACACTGTGTTACTCACCTTATTCACCTTTTTTGATCTTGCTTTGAAGATTGTTTTAAGCTACAGTAGATGACTAATTTTGCAACAGAATTCTTGAGACTTAAAAGTAAAATATGAATCTGCGTTTATTCTCATGGATGGTGCCATAGTGAACCAATGAAATGCACAATTGTCTCGAAAATGATGATTATTATAATCTACTTACTGTTAAACTTATAATATTATATCCGCTGATGTAAACTGTAATGTCAAACCGCAAACGTAACTGACCTACGCAATGAAATAAGTACGAGAGCCCACGACCAAAACCATGTCGCATCGTTTTACGGCCAAAACCGTATAAAATCGGTAGCAAGCCACTTGCTCGAAAGACATTTCCGCGAATGGACTTTTGCGCGAATGGACGTTTGCGCGAAAGACACTTGCGCGAAATAGCTGCGGAAATGAGATTTGACAATGAAACGCACGTGATTTTTTCGTGCTTGTCAAGCAATTTTGACCATCTAGGGACCCCGTTTGGACTTTGCGACCAAATTCGGTCGTAAAGCGATCTCTATCTATGTCGAGACTGTAGCCTCTGGTGTCTGAAAATTGTGTTTTGGGTATCTAAAATCGGTCGTTCAACTACATTCTGAAAATCAGACAGATTGCTATGAATCAGTTCGGTAATTTTTTTTTTGACATATACTATGTAGGTATTTGAAAATGCAGTCAAGTCAGAAAATTTCTAAAATCAGGTTTTTTTAAATTCAGAATAGGGCAAAACTTGGCTAATTCGTGATATGCAGCTATTCGGTGATAGATAATTGTGTTTTATTACCAAGTTACTACTGACTTGATAAATGTACATTTTTCAATCATTATAGTATTTGCCACATTTTTAGATATAAGTTAGCAAAACTTATTTTGTCTACTATATCACAGTAAATTTAAAAAATAGTCTGATCAATGAATCGAATTTTACAAGTAAAAAACAAAACTATCACCGATTACCCAAGTTTTGCCCTATCTATCAATTTTATACGGTTTTGGTCGTCAAATGATAAGGCAAAAATTTTGGTCATGGGCTCTCCTACTGTAAACGTTTTTCAGAAAATGAAGATTGACTGATGACGATTTTTTGTTACTCGCTATTTTCTATTCGGGGAAATTGCTGAGATTAGCGTCATCCGATGTCTCACTGATGTCTATTTCTACATCAGCAACAAACATTTTGTTGCTCTGTCTAGTTATAGGTACGTAGGTATACACTTGCACCGTACACCAGCGCGTACTTTTTGTAGACTGAGGATAAACAAAAAATCTAATTGTATTGTAAAGGTGGTCAGGCTTGTCACGTTTGTGAGTAATCTGTTCCACCGGTACCTATTTGTAAACGTCGAACAAAAAACGGAGTCGGTTTTCAATAAAACGCATTATTCAAAAGTGACGCTCTATCGGATACCCATTGATGTAGTCGAAACAGTACCGCCATAGTACAAATTATTTACATTTCCGCCGGTCTAACAATTTGTGAGCGGTATCCGGAATTCATAGAAGACAACTGCGCTCGTCATCGCGGCTTTGTTTGCGGGCTGCTGTGAGCTGCCGGTAATCAGACGAGCCGGGAAGGATTAGATGCGGTCGACGGCCGGGAGGGAGGCCAAAGATGTGAGAGTGCGACTAGTTGAAATGTCTGGCAGCTCGTAATTTGCGGAGTCGTCGCCGTCGCAGCCAATAGTTGACCTCGTCTGGTGATCGCCTACTCAATTAAGAATTTCACTTAGCCAGGCGACTGTCTTTATTGTAATTACAGGATTATTTCCAATAAATACTCGATTAACTGCAATTGCTAGCGGATAATTAATATCATATGTAGTACCTAAGCTATTTCAAACCCCTTATTTCAACAAGGATATTGATGATATGAATGTTATTCGTCCAATAAAGTCTGGAGAGCGTAAAACCGGTGGTCGTTCAATGCTTTTAGAGAAACCCCACTTTATTTGATCCTGGTCGCTCTTACTAAAGTCGAGAACTAGCTACAGGGAGCAATTTTATTGCCTCTTATTGGCTAACGTTCAAAGTGACAACTACGAACATATTAGACACACTGCCGAGGCTGACTTTAACTGGCTAACGTGCTCTCCGTGTGTAATTCCATTAAACGAGCAGTGAAATCTCAATAGATCCACTTTCGCTTAAATAAAGACGAAACACAATAAAGTCATGAAATGTAATATAACACTAACCCGTACCGAATCAAATTTGATTTTGATTCCTGGTCGTATCGAATTTATGTCCATCGAAGTTTGAATGGACAATAACTTTGTTAGTTCGAAGCGAATGATCTTTGCTGAGAATTATAGCAGTATCCCGAGTCGCTCATGTTCGCAATCTATTCACAAGCAAGTTATATAATTTCCTGAATCGTACCAGTCTTGCTTGTACTACTTGAATGAATAATTAACTTCCAGTATTAACTTAAAGATAGCCGTTTGTTTGACTTGAACATTATAGGTAAGTATTGTTTCTTTAATAGTTTTCTGTTGCGTGTTTTTTGAAAATATAGACGCTTTGGTGCAGATGTGTTTGATTGAAGTTTACCACGGAGAAAGATCACCATAAGTAGGGCAAAACTTGGCTAATTCGTGATATGCAGCTAAGTATTCGGTGATAGATAATTGTGTTTTATTACCAAGTTACTACTGACTTGATAAATGTACATTTTTCAATCATTATAGTATTTGCCACATTTTTAGATATAAGTTAGCAAAACTTATTTTGTCTACTATAATCACAGTAAATTTAAAAAATAGTCTGATCAATGAATCGAATTTTACAAGTAAAAAACAAAACTATCACCGATTACCCAAGTTTTGCCCTACCTTGAATATTGTAGATGGAACATTTTACTGAAAGAAGACAGTATTTGACTTTAAAAAACAATTTACTGATGCAGTTCTTCGCTAAGTCCTTAACTAATTAATTTAAACCTCCTAGATCCAAGTACAACGGCAACCTTGATATAAGTAGATGCTGTAAGTATACTTATACTAGGCAGCATAGTGATATCGCAAAGCAATTTCAGTGTCCTCGAGGCTATAGTTACAGGCGTGTCCATTCCAGATTAAAAGCGGATCTTTAGTGGGTAGAGGGTGGTGGTGGTGGTGGTGGTGCGACGGGAGGCAGGTGGGGGAGCGGGGCGGTGCACGCGGCACGAGGCAGCAACAAGCTGGCGTCGAGACAGAGCCGGTGCGACCCGCCGACGCCAACAGTTCCACTCAACATAAAACTAAATCTCCACAGACAACAAGAAAACGCAATAGCTCTCCACAAAAGACGTGAACACTGGCTCGAGTATCAATTCTCTGCTATTCGGCTCGACGAGTTTGTGTTTTCCTCACTGGCGACATAGTAAGCAAAAGATTTGGTACTTCAGTTCTCTTCAGACAAGCAGAAATAAAACCGTGCAGTTTTATACGTAAGCAAATCCAACTTAAGTCCATAGTTTTGTTAAAAGTTTTTCTATTTCTTTTTTGTTAGTTTAGCAAACAATTCTGCACAAAGTGTTTAAACTTCGGGCCATTCTGACTAAAAGTAAGAAAAACCTAGACGTTCAAATGACAAATCACTAAGGAAATGCCTAGCATAGTTGGACGAAGTTAAATTACGGCCCACCTCATGAGTTCCGCAAAATGGAATGAAACTTCATTTACGTAGATTCACGAGAAAATTGACAATAAACGTTAAAATTCATGTAGCCATTTTAGTTGACATGGCCTTAACGACGTACTAACTCACTTTAATGTAAGAGACCACAATTTAGTGTAAGTCTTTACATAACGTTTCGGAAATGTTCCAATATTTTCAATACACAACTTACATAGGTAGGCACTTCGTCGATAACCTTTACACGTAATGTAGTAAGACAGAATAAACCCAATATACAAGGTGTAATTTTAATCACTGTTAATCTCTTAACGGATCATTATACTCATCATTATGGATAACTTTTACTATGGGACCAAACCTGAAATCACGAAAAAAAAATCAGCTTTACCCTACATTTATGTTCGCATAATTCGGTCAAAATGTAGGGAACACCTGATTTTTTTTTTCGCGATTTCGGGTTTGGTCCCGTAGTAAAAGTTGTTCAAAATGATGAGTACAATGACCCCTTAAGAGGTTAACAGTGATTAAAATGACACCTTGTATACTTAAATATAATCTAATCTGCTACCGCTGGACTTTCAGTGGACGTATGGTCTCTGCTTATAATGTAACAAAAATATATATTTTACGCTAATTCCTTGTCGGTGGCCCCACGCACACTAAGCGGATTGCCAGCTTATCGCCTTACAAACATACTCACCTATTTTTTCAATAGCAAAAAATAGTTTTAAATGTATAAGAATGCTACTTATTGAGACAGAAAAAAATAACAACAAAGCCCTGATCCTGGAAGCTTTCCTCATGGGTTTTTCGAATTCCGTGACTAAAATAATTAAGTCCACAAGATGGGGGTCGCTGGGTGAAATTATACATTGTTATTGCATCCATAAATCTCATTTTGGGTGAACGCACTCGCTCAGAATACCAAATAGAGACAACAAAAATTTCATATCACATCACAGCCCTGAGGCGCAAATGTTTTAACTAATACACTATTTAAACCTATCTGTGTTCATGTGCTGTACTCGTAACAAAAACAGTATGTTGTGTGCTTATTCGCTCGTGCTCTGTGTAGGCGTTTCTGATAGACAAATTACTGGAATCGCAATAAATAACGTTCGCCTACCAACACACAACAACCAATACACACACACACACCCCACACACACAACACACACAACTCAACACACACACCGCTGTGTTGGTACAGCTACCAATGCTACCATGATGATGTTGTAAAAGCAGTTTCTTCGGATTTGAACACTCCAAGTTTTTCTTTGACTATTAGCGTCTCTTAACCTCAATACGAATGGATATCTCTTTTCTTTTTGAACTTAATTCTCACCCACAGGGAATTGTGAAATGCTGAACTGTCTTGAAACTCCTTGTGAATTTAATTCTCGTTCGCGTCAAATTGTTGGTGGCAATTGTCGTAGATTCTGGTTCACGATATTCTCGTTGTAGAGCCAGTGTAGAGCTGCGGTTAAAAGAGGTAGCTTTGTACGTGGTTATCATGATTGTTTATGTGGTTTTGTATGGATGATGAGCCTTTGTATCTACTAAGTGTTCTTTTAAGTTTGCCAACACAAGTAGTAAAGCTGAATTACCGGATACATTGAACACTTTAAAAATAATTTTGATCGTGACACGCCTTACTTACCTACCTTTATGTCAAACCATTAGGCATCATTTAATTTTTCACCATTCTTACTTGAATTAACAAATCCGACAAAAATAGAAACTAGCCAGATAAGATACGAGTAGATACAAGTACACAAGCAAAACTAAACATAGATCAGTGTCGTACATTATGTGCATGTATAAGGTATTCTAGACGTTTGCGAAAGTCTGTAGACACGCTTCGTCACGGCTCTCGGCACACAGATGCCAATCTGTTATAGTCATATGTCTACGTCAGTGGCGTGATGCAACATTTGGATACCCAAGATATACGCGCATCAGATGTGCTTCTGGGTTTAAATCTACTCGTTAAAAAATAACCTTAATCGAAGTAACATTGCTAACCTGATCTCCGAAATTTGATCTCCTTTTGCGCATAAAACCTATAGCCATATATGGTATATCTATTCATACTCGAAATCTCTTAAGGGGTCACTGTAATCATCATTATGAACAACTTCTGCTATGGGACCAAACCTGAAATCGCGAAAAAAAAATCAGCTGTTCCCTACATTTATGTTCGCATAGGGAACAGCTCTTGCTTTTCTACCACAAACATTGTCAAAATATCTATCATCATCCGTGGTTCGATTTCTAAAACGTACTTCTGCTTCGGAAAGTAATTGGCTAGATGTCAAATTTTCACTTGTCCCGCCATCATCCTCGTCTCCCGAGTCCTCATTCGTCAAAACAGCTGCTTCAGGAGGGCTATGAAAATTGCTTCTGGTGATAAATGATTTTCATCACCTTCTTCATCATCCAGTAAAATATCCAATACTTAATTTAGCGTACAGCTGCCAGCTGCCTCTCAGCTGTTTGATATCAAAGATTCTGAAACGATAGATTACCTAACTTAGAGGTATACTTAAGTATAAAGCTATGACAAGTGCTGCGGGCAACAGCTAGTACATTATGTAATGATTGTTTGGATTGTAAACAATTTATTTATTTTACTATTTATGTACACACAATAAAACATTATATAGTTAGGACATTATGATCATTGAGTATTTAGTTATTATTGACCTATGTTTGTTTAGAGTGAAACAACATATTAAACTTTTTATGGTTACGTTTTATCGCTCTCAACTTGACGTGTCCATATAGACACACTAGGCATTATTGGGTATATGACCTCTTAAGAGATTTCATGTATGAATAGATATACCTACTTACCTTTTAAAATATTACCCTATCTAACTAATAACGATGACGACGAGGCAAAAGGAGTATGTAAGGATCGTAGCAGGTAACCTTCTGTAGTTTCTGCCTACCCCCATGGGAAGAAGGCGTGAGTTTATGTATGTGTGCTAACTAATATTCGTTTCTTTTTAAACTATGTATTTTTTATTTTAGGACTAAATACTTAACAATAACTGCACAAAAATGCAGTTTATAAAAACCAGTTACCACCTGGCTTTGCGGTTCACATCTGTTATTGTTAGAAACTGTTCGCTACGCTACGCTACGGTCCATGGCCGAACTTGTTACCACTGCCTAACGAGGCAATTATTCCACTAGGTAACAGAAATTAATAAAGTTACCAAATAATTTTAATATCATTTTAACAATGCTTCTAAAAGTGTCTTTCGGCTTTATTAGCGTCCAAGAGACCGAACGGAAGACCAATTTTGAAGGACTAACTAAAATACTAACAAAAGAGGACGAAGCATCGAATATCCTATGTAAACTAATTACGCACTAAAATGTTTTTAAAATGAAGTTAAGCCTGGTTTAGGCCTCCTCCATTACGGTAACCGATAGGAATATGTTTGCGAGCCATGTATTATCGAAACAAATGGCCGCTTTGCAGTGAAAGTTGTACCGGCTACACAATCACGATAGCTTCATTTATTGAATGTAAATTTTCTTATGGCTTTATCTTGTTGCAAATAGCACAGTTCGTAGTAATACACTGTATTGTTCTTAGCTGATCAAAACTACGACGGCTTTAATTTGATTCAGTTGAATTGAGCGGAATAACTGCATATTAATTGTGTACTGATTACTACTAACTAACCCACCTAGTCACATTCCATTGCTATGCACGAGCCTCTAAAGAACATATTATTCATAGAGATTGTAGGCACCTATAGAATTCGTCATAGAAATACCTAGCAGCTTAAAAGTTAACGCTCCTGTTAGCCAGGAATACTAGCACCTGGTAAGTTGGTTATCCCATCACCTGTCAGTAAGTTACATAAACACAAAACTTTACTCCAGTTAGCCAAACAGGTAATAGGGTGCAAGATAAAGAAACAGGATGAACTGCAGGTCTTTATTCAGTAAAAATAACAGTTTTTCTGTATTGTTCCCAGAGTACCGGCGGCGGTTGTCGCTCAGCAAGCAACGCGGGCGCGGGCGCCGTGACGGTCGCAAGCGGGGGCGCGGGCGCAGGCGCAGGCGCGTGCGCAGCGCGCATGGCTAGCGCGGGGGCGCAATACCGCGGCGGAGCGCAGCAGTGGGCGGCGGCCTATGCGCCACAGCCCTGCCGCTACCCGCCGCCACAGCCGCAGCAGTACGCAGCGGCTCCAAGCCCTTATACTCAGCATCAGGTGAGTCAAATTATAGCGAAACATCGCGCACACTACTATATTTAGTACTACAATATTTTCATTACGCCCGGAAAGATCTGGAGGTATCTGCGTGGCTCATCCTTTTGAGCATAACATTCTTCACTCGGTAGAGATATTCATAGCAGAAATACAGAGGATTATTCGTAGCTGTACCTATTACATTACATAGATACTCTGTAAACTTGAATGCATCTTTCCTCACGGCGTTCAGTGAGAAGAATCGTCAAAACAAAGCTACTGGTAGTATTCAAGCAACCGCCAAAACATCCACCAAATATAGCTTAAATGACGTCAGACTGAAAGGGCCCAATCTACAAAAGGGTCTACAGACATTACTACTTCAATACACATAGAGACAATCTTTCCTTCGCCTTCACTGCGCACATCGCGAAGGTACTGCGGAGATCGAGTGGTAAAGGAACATGTATTTCATAATCATCATAATCATAATCATTTATTTGCAATAAGTATTGGTACAGAGCGTTGGTCTTAAATTCAGTAATTAAGTTCCTAATACATAGTCAGATATTTGACATGCAAACATTACAATGTCTAAAGTGCTAAAATAAAATATTACAGGTATTCTAACCTAAATATTTACGTCCAATGGAATGCTTTAAATGCTAGTTTATATTATTATTCATTAATTTTTATAATACATTCATTAATAATTATCATCGCATTCATTTCAAGCTGATTATTTAACATTACTTGTAAATTCATTTATAGAATAAAATCTTTTTTCCAGCAGCCATAATTTTAACTTTATAAAAAATAAATTGTTTGGTAAATCTTTAAAGTTCTTGGGTATTTTGTTATATATAATATATTTAATTCAACCACTGCAACTACTGTAGTAGAGAATCTACAGTGGCGTCCAAAAAAGCGCTAATGATTCCGCCTTGGATAGCACCAAAATAAATCCTTAAAGTTCGGTACCAGGAAACCGTGTTATGGGTTTTGGATAAGTTTATGTAGGAAACTTAAAGTAAGATTCAGAAATTTTCACAATTATTTTTTTCTCAGTTTGTCGCAAACAGAAAAAATAGGTGGTTAGAAAAAGTAGGTGGAAAATTCTGAAATTTTCACGATTAATTCTTTTCTCAGTTTTTTCGAAAACAGAAAAAATAGGTGGTTAGAAAAATTAGGTGGTGGAAAAAACAGGAAATTAGGCTATTTCTAATTTACGTCAAAGTAATCAAAATACGGCAATGCTTTTTGCACGTTTTTAGTGATATTCATTTTTTTTACAATCATCTACAGGGTTTATCCTCAATCCAAATTCTTCGCTGACTAGTGAAACTCTTGAGATAGCCAGGCGTTTTTTTTCGTGGCTACTAATTTAAGTTTTTTATATAAACTTACACAAAACCCATAACACGTTTTCCTAGTACCGACCCTTAAGGAAAGCAAATTGTAGGAGTAAGCACTAATCGCAGTAGATCCTTAGAAAATAACCTACACAACATTAGATTTGCTCTTCCATCTTTTCATTTACTGCACGTCTTCTTGGAAACACGTACTACCGCACTCCCGATGCAATGCGATATTAATAATACGTTTCATAATAGATCTTGTAATAATAACTTCCGCGATACATTATGTTTATCCTTCTTCCGGCATTCTTTCAGCGAGTAGATATTAATCATGAGGCACTTACTATTTTTATACCGGCACACGTCTTGAATCTAACACGTGCTCTCACCTCGTATCATAGTCGTTGCGTATGCGCCTGTATTGTTTTTATTCATGGTAACATTATGATTATTCGTAAGATATCAACGTCTTGATAGGTTACCGATGTTGTCTTCGATCATTTTTGTCTGCAAATTCAAGAACACTTTTAATTCAGTTTCAAATACCGTAAAATTGTCTTCTACGGAGACCCAGTTTATTTTTTAGATATATAAGTATTTCGGCGATTGACTTACTTCTACGGGATCATTACGAAAGCTATAGTGGTGTCTTAGTTTCGTAGAGGTGCTCTCTTAGCATTTTAATAACTTATTTTGAAGTTTTTCGCTGAAATATCACCATAGATTAAATAATATACTCCGTGTAGAAATGATATTGTTGCACCTCAGCTACGAGATCGATAAAGACAATATTCGCATCAGAAAATCCGCTACGAATGACGTAGCGCAGTCAATTATGTTGGCACCAAATACGTCCATCAATATCGCACCTCCATTCCGTCTCCTTGTACTGAGCGCAAGTATCCCATAAATAAAGTAGAATCTTCAGCCGGCGCCATTTTCTGCATGTTCTAATGAGGTGTGTTTAAGTTTACGATCGGGTTTACGAGCGCCGCCCGGCGAGCGGCGGCCGGAGGTTCCGCTGCTCTGCCGGACCGCAACACTTCCTTAATGTTGTGAAACGTTTTCCTTTCATTCAACTAATAAGTGACTATTAACTTAACTTTCTTTAATATAAACAACATCTCTAATAAACCTGAGATACTGTGTTAAATCAATAAGCGTGAATTCTAGTTAGCAAGTGGCGAACCCCTGGCACTGTGGCAACGTTGCTTACGCCTCTGGACTGGATAATTAACCGCGAAGTCCGCTCGTTGACATCGCTCCATCAATTTCTACGCCCGCCACGGCTGTAGCTCGTTATGCATTACACACAAACAATATTATGTGATTAATGTCTTCTCGGAGCACTTAAAACAACACAACCAGATCGTGATTTGCATAAAACTAGTTAATTTAGAAGTTTACTCTGTTTATCGTTGGTTATGTACTCGTGTATTGTTTCCGCATGTCTTCTATAAGCAGGAGATTGATAAATTGTTACGATATCATAGCAGACACACAAACACGTACTTCTTCAATGCATTAGGTCTACCTACCCAGGTATCATATATCTAGGTATTCCTAGGGATTTAAAAATCCGATTTTCTATCGTCGTTGAATTCACAGAGCATTCCAGCCAAAACGGATTTTGTATAAATATTTTCCAACAAACAGTTGTCTGATTCTTTGTGTACAATCACAGTTTTGTGTGAAGTGTCATCGAACAGAGAGCTTACTGGGCTGTTTACGAGGCAACACAAACCAGATGTTGCACAAAGAGCGGCTGCACCTCATCACCCTCCTCCACAAGAATCTCGTAAAAGGAATTTCTCGCGCCCTTATCGCTTTTCGAAATAAAATGTAGCTCCCCGAGCCGTACGTGTTTTATTACAACGCGTCTCCTTCAGGATTTATCTCATGGCCGCCGCGCCGATACTGAACTCGTTTTTTTTACATCGGGAAACATTTGAAAAAGAACTTCGCTTATGCGATTTGCTCCACTCCAGTTTTCCTTTTACTTGTGCAATTTTATACCGTGGTTAAAGATCCGTTGTAGGACTCTGTCTTGTGGGATTACCGAGAAATATATAGGTACTTACCATAGTTTTCTATTGCTCTATGGTCTATGCAGTTCATGTCCTTCCTAATCCACTTGTCACGTTTCATATTCGATAAGATCAACACTTAAATGTGTATGTACTAATAAAAGAACATTAAAAAACGTTTTGTTTTCCGATAAAGTAATCGTAGTCGTAAAATAGTCGACTTATCAGTTCCGACGATTCTTAACTGTCGTTGTAACGTTATGTTGAAGCGATCAATTACAGGTTTGTTTTAACTTTTATGTCGGCCTCGTGTATTCATTTACCGTAACAAACGCTACGTTGAATAACGTAAAAATTAACACCTTAGGTCCATTAAACTTAGTACATTTTTATAATAAAATGGACGAACAAGCAATTTCCTCTGTGAAAATAGTAAGTGGATGGTTTTAAATACGTATTAGTTTTATTTCTGGAACTACCCAGTGTTGCACTAAAACCTCGTGACAATAGTAATCAGTTTACTGTCCCAGTTTTTAGTGAACACGACTTTGATCGGACTTCGCCGTCCCCAGCTTGTAGTCGTAACATATATCTATGACCGCTTGATTAATGACCGGAATATGTCAGCTGTCAGGGCTGTCACAACTCTGAAGCTTGTTAGATCCATCGCGCCCCTTCCCAAATATGGCAGCCCTAAATAGAGGTTACGTTTTTTAGTAAAGGACCCAACGTTTTTATCGTAACGAGTGACAGAAGTGTCTGACTTTAATACTCTAATGCGTTTTACATCCGAGCCCGCTCTAATCCGGTAGCTCTCTCTGTAGCGATACCCAACGAGGATGCTCTCATATTTCTGTTTTATTTACTACAGAGATTTTAATATCTAAGTTTTACGAGGAAAGCTGGGGCCGACATAACAATAAGTAGATAGTATTATTCCTTTCCTCGTTTCAATTAGAATCATCCAGGCCGAAGTTACTCTACTTCCTGGGCGCTTCATTTTCACACGCACGCACTCAAAGATTAGGTATGCTGATATATTTAAATGTATTCGCTGCGGAGAATTTTTTTTTTTTCGTAAATGAAATTACCACATTTATTTTGGAAGGTTTCGCTGCCGTATAATTTATATTTAGAAGATCCTTTTTCAGCGTCGAACACGGTAATACGTACCTATAACTGCGTCTATTTTATAAACGAGTCCGCGTCATCAATTACATCCCAAGCAACGACGATTGATGAATACCGGTGTGAAAGGTTCTCGGAATATTCCTAAAAAATACAGTTTTGCTATTATCTAATCACGTGATGTGCATGTGTTGACTTTGTGAGTATAATCGTTTATTTCGGTACAATGGGCCAGAGCACGTCCCACGTGTGCCACCCTTCCATAAGCCGGGGTGAAAGTATAAATAAACAAGGCTTGCTGATATCTGTCATCCAAGGAATTAGATTTATTTCGGCTCTGGCGGAAGGTGAAGGACCCTAACCCTCGTGAACAGCCGTGGAGAAATTATCACTCTCCAGTGACGGATATACAGGATGAAATTGAATTCGTGGGCATCCTCTTAAGGGATCATAGTACCTACTTATCATTACGAACAACTTTTACTATGGAACCAAACCTGAAATCGCTAAAAAAATCAGCTGTTCCCTACATTTTGACGAGTTATGCGAACATAATGTAGGGAACATCAGGTTTTTTTTTCACGATTTCAGGTTTGGGCCCATAGTAAAAGTTGGTCATAATGATGAGTACAATGACCCCTTATGAGGGTGCCCATGAATTCAATTTCATCCCGTATATCCGAACGCGAAAGGTTATTGTATTAAACATGGTGCGCTTGCGACAAATTGTTCTTTCAATAGAAACAAAAACTTACGATTCCTGTGGTGCTATTCTGTAAAGATCCCACCGTGAAAATTTAGGTGAAGTGAGCGTGATGTGAACTGTCATCCCACCTGACTCTACTAGGGATTGAGCTCACTTCAAAACTCACTTCACCTAAGTGCTCACGGTGTGATGTTTACAGAATAGATTGGCTGAACACTGACTGTACGTGGCTCAGTTGTCATCATCTGCCGAGCCTTTTCCCAACTATGTTGGGATCGGCTTCCAGTCTAACCGGATGCAGCTGAATACCAGTATTTTACATAGAGCGACTGACTATCCGACCCCCACCACCTAGTTACTGGGTAATACCCCCTGGTAAGACTTTCGGGCTTCTGGCGACCCGTAACGACTGTTAAAGATCCACGAATGGCAGCCGGGATCAACAGCTTAACGTGCTTTCCGCGGCACGGAGGGGTCTCGGAATGTAATGATGGTCACTCATCCACGGACCAACCGCGGCAAGCGTAGATTAACCTGATCGATATACCTGTGCGGCTGATATTACTTAGCCACGAGCCCCTCAGGTGGCTCAGTTGTGTATTTAAATAATTGAAACTGTCTACGCTTTTCTTATCCCTTCCTCGTGCAAATGTTTAACATAGTGTAAGTTCCATCAAATTGTTTTTATAGGGTAGGGTACAGCGTAGGCGGTGAAACTTGTCCAATATTGTGAACTTATAGGTCGGGTCAAAAGGCGCAGAAAAAGAACCATTTTTCTCTAGTAAGGGTGGAGTTTTTTTTTTGTTGAATTATGTTAATGTTGGTGTGACAGAGGGTAGGACCACGGCCGCTACCGATATTTAAATTCGTCCATACCAGTATTCTGAATCATTTGCCCCTGGCAATGGTTTTGTTTTTCTGGTTCTCCATCATAACGTTTTTACTGACTTAAACACCGGATGATCAATGTACCATTACGCTAGTCTTTGTAAGTATGTAAAGCAATAGATCATTTATTCAGTTCCGATATATTGCAAGCACCAATTATTTTACTAATCAGTGGGAGAGTAGTCCGAATGCTGTAGGTAATTAATTTCACCTGCCCATCACCGGCCGAAGCCTATCTCCTCGTGCATTCTCGCTTGAATTATCTCGTAGCAAGCCACCCTATTTATCTTTGCTTTTGTTAGTTAGGTAGACTACTCCTTTTCAGATGTGAATAATGTAATGTAATGTCTTAATTGCACTAGTATTTCAGTTCAGTCTAATTAGTAATAAATTAATTAGTTAAGTAATTATGATTTTCTTTTTCTTTAGTAGGTACTTAAAGCTACTAATGACCATTCCGTAGACTCAAAAGGCAATTTTTACACACAATCTAAATAAAAGTAGGCACTCAGCAAGTGGACTGTCTCGCCGTAGTAAATGGCGAACGAATTGATCGATTTCCTGATTGAATCGACGATAAAACAAATGGAGTGCTCAATTTAAATAGATTGAATGGGATTTATGTTTCATTTCGTGAGCTTCGGCGTGAATCAGTTGGATCCCGCGCTGTGAATTCGGTGGTCACCGCGTCTGTGGCCGCGCGGCTGTTTTATTAAAATTGAAACCGGAATTTCATCGTTTATAAAACTCATTATAAAATTCAAACGGATGGGTTCACACCAATTCCATGTTCCTAATTAACGTTGTGCGATACGTGAGCGGGTAATTCGAATGCAGTTACAATATTATGTAGGTACAAAGTTTGCGTGTTCGCCGGCCATGTGACGTAGCCGGCGCGGCGCACGCACGCGCTGCGCTATCGAGCCGGGACCAACTGTTGAGTGCTATCCTATCTCCCGCCACCCCATGCCTTTGAGATACAGCTCCGCTCCCCCGCAGCCCTCCTACGCGCGTGACGTCATCACCCACGGTCATATGCTCCCGATGGGCGACGTGTGCGTTCTCGTTCCATCATTAAATTTTACTGTGGACAAAATTAAAATCGCGTGTTTATTGCCATGTTGATTGGCGGCGGCGCGGCGGCTACACTTGAAACAGCTGATGTTGCTGTTACAATGGAGTTACTTTTATATTAAACTGGCTTGTCCTGTCTAGACACAACTTATTTGTTTTCCCATGGGTTTACCTAAAATTTGCTGGAAATCAATAAGTGGAAAAGGATTTTCTGACAATTCTATGAAAGCATTTTAAGTTTCAGACGTTTTCGCGCTCTTATTATGAACTTTTTGAACCTATTTAATTAGAATAATCATTGAAAACATTGTTATCTTGAAGCGGAGTGAAAAAACTAGACTATTTTCTTGTTTACCACACTCTACTATCTAACTTCGAAACTATTAAACAGAGAATTTGTTGAGGGAAAACATTTAATAAGATTATGGGGAACTTGTTTGTAACCTAGTTAACAGTTCTCTAGACAATTACGGAACATGACAACATTACAAAAAATAAAAATAATGTTTCAAGAAGAAATTCAGAATCATTTCTTTGATAACACTTTGGTTAAAAGAAAATCTTATTTCAGGATTATAAATAGAGGCATTCTTAGAGCCTTAAAACTGTACGTGCTCAAACATTAGGTATCAATGTGCGTTTTTTCCCCATATAGCGTGCTATAACTTCCTATCTCCCCAACCAAGACGCTAACCTTTACCAAATCACTACACTCTACCAAACACATAACGCAAAATCCGTCGAATTTATAACAAAAATCATTTATTCACAAAACATGCCCAAGTTTCCACAAGGTAGGCACTTAAGTCAAAGTTCGCGCAACTTCGACGCGTGATGATTACTTGTCATAAACTGTCACCTCCCACCGTTCTGTCACTCCTGTACTCCGGTACATTTGACACCTGTCGAAGCTAAGCCAGACTGATTGGAACTTACTTTGGGCAGGATTTCACGGTTCTCAGAAGCTTAGAAGATTATTATTTATGTTTGCAAAATTCGCATGTTAAGTATTGATATGATATAATCCGTGATTTATTTTGAGGAAATGTTTTAGTTACGTAGGTACTTACCAGAGGCGAAGCGCGCTACCAACTCCATTCCTACCGGCTTCCCTTTGGAGGATCGGAAGAGTAACTTCACTTACCACCATTGAAAAATAGCACATTCAGTAATGTCTACGATTGTCAAGTAATATATATTCCAATAACAACACAAATTGTTTTAAATAAGCCGGCGCCACAACGTGATAATCGTATTTGTATGACTATTTATAACTAAACAATTTCTTCTTCGGCTTCCCTCCTACGAAATGTCAAGCCTCGCCATTGGTACTTACTGGTGTTTGAAACATGATGTATAAAGGAGGTAATGTAAGTAAGTGGCACCGTAGGTAGATATACCTTATGGAGGGTGAAACCGGAAAGTAACTCCAATACATTTAGAAAAAGGCTGGGATAACACCTATACAAGGTGTAATTGCATTCACTGAAAGCCTCTCCTCTCCTCCTCTAAAACCTCTGAAACCTCTTAAGAGGTCATTGTACTCATCATTATGAACAACTTTTACTATGGGACCAAACCTGAAATCGGGAAATTAAAAAACAGCTGTTCCCTTCATTTTGACTAGTTATGCGAACATAAATGTAGGGAACAGCTGATTCTTTTTTCGCGATTTCAGGTTTGGTTCCATAGTTAAACTTGTTCATAATGATGAGTACAAGGGTCCTTCTCCTTAAGAAGTTTTTAGTTATTGCAATTACACCTAGTATAATGGTGGAGCATTTAATGAACAAATAGGTAGGTAGATGCTAAGAACTTCTATTCTGTCGTTGCAATATAACCGCTTGCTACTTTCAAGACCTAGTTCTGCTTTAATTTATTTTAAACCTCAAGGCATCGTAAAATTCTGTTAAATCTCGGTCACAGTTACAGTGGCTGGTATTTCCGTCAACAAACTCCAAACACGAGCCGAATTGTAACCAAACTTCGGTGTTCCGTCCCGCGAGTACACTGGCGGACGACTGGCCTGACTCACTTAATTACCCATCCAAATTTCCGAGCAGATAATAAAGTTAAATTGAGTAAATTGCACAGGTGGCCGACATAATGTGAACTCATTGTGAACTACACAGTTTAAATAGCTCTAATCGGACATTTTGCCTTTTAACTGCCACTTAAAAGTTGTCTTGTTAACGATTGGTAGGTTGTAAAGTGTGTCAATTACATTAATCATTATTTCTTAATTGAACATGCACTTCAGGATCAGTTCAAGGAGGGCTCTTTAGACAATTTATAGAAGAAGATTACACGTTAGCTCTAGGAACATTAGTTTCCACTAAGACATTCAATTCCAAGGACCTCGGGAGATTTCAGCCCTTCTGTAAAACAATGTAGATTACCAAATTATGAACATTCCCAATTTCAGTCTGTACCCACTGGCAAAGTTCAGACCAAATTAATAGAAACTAAATAGTTTATTAACTTCCTTGAAGTTTGAATGCGAAAATAATTAAAGAAGTGAAGTTTCAATAATGAAAAACGCAACCAATTTTATTTTCACTGTACAAACCATTTGTTCTTTATCGAAATCGTGGCGGTATAAACCACGTATTTTGCTAATTTGTTTTTATGTTGGCGTATGTATCGCCGCGGTGGTCGTTCCGGCAGTTAACACAAATTGGTCCAATTACCGTCGTCTACAACCAAGATACCAATTGGATTACGAATCTAAATTCCTCCGGTAGCCCCGGGAAAAGTCCTCTTAAAAGGTTTTAAACGTAAAAATAGTGTAGGTACCCTACACTTAATTAGACAAATGGCAACTTTACAGCACATATGTAACTCTACTTGAAGAGTTGTTACGTCAACGACACGCACAGTTTATGGGATTAATATGTTAACTAAATGCAAATAGCAGAACATCGTAGAGTACCCACTGTAGTCTGTATGTGATGGTTTAGATGTAAGTGAAGTCAAATAATTACCTACTGTATTTCATTAACTAAAGTAAACTACTTTTCTGTCGTCCGTTACAAAGAGAAGAAATTCGCGCACGCGTTTAAGGATGCTCTCCTCTCTGAACCGGGTACATTTTTATACCATAATAAAACCCTGGGTTATGGTGCCTCGTTCATAGCGATCATACCGTCAGATTACACGATATCCTTGTAATCAATTTCATATTTGCGTTATCAAAGCGTCGTTTCACGGTGTGAGTATCTGATGTAAAATATATCGATTACCTTTTTATCGAACCAAAATACTATTTCCAGTCGCTCGACTTCCGAGCCTCCTCGTTAATAAAAACTAACTGTTCATCCATTAACAAATTGTAGCGTTGCCGGAACGGAGCACGTGCAATCCGTACCGTTGGCTTTTCTTAACTCGGCGGGTATCGAGCATGCGAGTCGATTAAGGGTGCGTGCTCGGAATCGGCATGCGCTCATTACTCCTCCCTATTCATTACTCGTCGGCTAGATAACTAATAGGCGACGTCTTAACGCGTTTCACTGAGAACAGTTATTTCAATGAAGTCGCCTCGGTGGGGCTCCGCGTGCCGACTTATTCCAGCCGTTTCGCTAAGTTGCTACGAGCGTGCATATTAACACTTTGATCCAGTGAACATAATGTAATCGCTCCGACACCGCGCTACACCTACAATGTGTTCACGGGGATTACAGCCATCGACATCATGTCTCGATTATACACGCAGAATTACATTTAATTAAATAGTTATGACGGTGTTCAACACCGTAATAAATCAAGATGTTGGTTTAGGTTTATGTAATAGGAAGAACTTTTCGATGAACGTTAAGGCTCCCTCCCGCAGACAGGCGCGACGCGATTCTAGAAGAACACTGTCTGTAAAAACTTCATGGAAATTGTTCTACCAAAGGTAAAATTTTTGCTCGAAAAGATTCGTCCTAGATTTTCAGTCTTTGAAAAAAAAAAATAGAAGGGTGGCAATGACTCCAAAGTAGTTTTAAAATTTTTGTCAGACCCTCAGCTTTCCAAAGCAATACAAATAATAAGTACTTTTCGGGACATCATATGGCGAAAATTGGAATTCGAACATGGTAGGTAAGGCGAAAAACATTTTTGAAGGTTTCCCAAAAAATATTAAAAACCGTCTAGCTCCTAAACTATAAATAATCGCTGAACATACTTGGGAGTGTTTCGGGAAGCCCTTGAAGAAGGTTTCTAAAATTTTTCTTTGGACCTCGTTTCACGGACCATCCTGTATACAGCAACGGAAGGTAAAAATCCAACATTGTTTCACGTGTGGAAAGAGAGTTCAACCTCCCAAACCTCGTAGAATTGTTTATTCCTGTGTAGGTGACAAGTATAGTAATACTTGATATGTTGTTTCAGTACACGGGCACCGGAATGGGCGGATGCGGCGGAGCCGGTGGCCGAGTGCCGACGGCGGCCTCGCCCGCCAACACAGCGTCGTCGTCGTCATCGAACACGGGCTCGGCCGGCGGCACGCGCTCCACATCGCTGAGCACGGCGCCGCCGCCGCCGGCCTCGTCCGCCTCCACCACGGGGGCCGCCGGCGAACAGCTCAGCCGCACCAACCTCTACATACGAGGCCTCAGCCAGAACACCACCGATAAGGACCTCGTGCAAATGTGCCAGATGTAAGCCTTATCACTCACATACAACATCTGTCCCCGATCATGTAACCAACTTTAATTTACGTATTATTTTCAGGTATGGCAACATTATTTCAACAAAAGCAATATTGGATAAAAATACAAATAAATGTAAAGGTAAACAACATTCATACCGTACGTCCTCTTTTATATACACTGTCATAGCGTGTTACCAAGTTATCTACATGTAAACTATACTTACTTAGTTATAAATCTGTGCATAGTATCTCACGTATGTATTTAAATATTGTTTTACAATTTATTACTTGAATAGAGTTGCATTGATACGATTATTCGTAATTGAATTATTTAAAACAATATATTAATATTTTCTAGAATACCATATACCTACCTTCATTAAACTAACCCATCTATGGTGAGACTTTTTTCCAATATATGCACGAACACTAGATACATTCAATTTGATTCATATTTATGACATTATCATATTTACTTAAATGTTTATTTTATATATTTTTATAGTAGATATATTATCATGTTCACTATATTTGCACCCAAGCACAGATGATACTAAATTATAACCTCGATATGAAGTTTGCACAGTAATTTTAATGTTCATCACGATGTTACCCTTTTTCGATGTCACTTTTTCATCACGCTAATGTCGAGTAGGCAATATACTCGCGCTCATTAGTTACTTATCAAATGTATGTACCATAGCTGTTCTTTCTTTGGAATTTTAGAATTATGTTACAACATACATACATAAGGCCAAGCATGAGTCATCGAAATTATTTAAAAACAACTTTTTTTAAGCGGTCCCTATCGGCTGAGGTAACTCCCTACTGTACAATAATTTACCTTTTTTTCTCAGGTTACGGTTTTGTAGATTTTGAAACGATCGCGTCGGCTGAGGCAGCTGTTAAAGGATTACAAGCCAAAGGTGTTCAGGCCCAGATGGCTAAAGTGGGTATCTGGTTCCTGCGTAGACTGAACCGTGTACGTTGTGCATGCAAGTAATACTATTATGACTAACCGCCTGCTCCTTGTCCGCTCTCTCATCCCATTGTCTTTTACTATGCTCCTTCGCCTTTACTATGAAGACCTACGAAATAACTAACTCTTAACTCCCTGTTCCGACTAAAATCCTGCAATACTTAATGAATGTCCAAAAGCCATTAAACTCAAAAGGAATGGCAACTGTGAAATGAAGCGCAGTGCGATTGTTTCGGAATCGTAAATGCTTTTGAGCCTTTCATAATTAAATTTGTATTGGTCGTTACTTAGGAAGATGGCAGACTTTTCGCCATTTAGACAGTTGCCTTCCCCACTGATCCAACCCTTTATTCCGTCTTCCCTTACTTATAGCTTTAGTACTTATACCCCCTTATCTATATAAGAAGTGCTGTTAACTTACATAACTGAGAGTAAAGAGTGTTCCCTATCTTGTAAACTTTGCTAGATTTGACATTTATGCATATGTAGCATAAGCATCCCGATTCATGTAATTTGAGGTGAAATCTTCGTCGTACTCCTATTTTCCAGCCATTTTTATAATGCCTAAATTTGTTTGATTCAATAGATTGACTGTCTAGAAGTAGGTCCTGTGTTTAGATCATCGACAATATGGGCGATAAATACTTTGAAATGTCCCGGTATTAACACAGCTACCAAGTACAAGATCATTCATTTGTGTAGTCCATTTTGGGAAACAACACGAGTGGTAATGTTGTGTCAGCGTATTCACAAATGAACAATGTAACACTAATGTGTTGTAAGTATGTTATCCCTTCAATGGTACGCAAATCGACGCAAATATAACGCTTACTTAATTCTATACTTCAGACATTGTTTCATTCTATTAATTCTATACTATTGTCGTATGCTTCAGCGTTATAACAATGTATAATTATATTATCGCTACTGGGCTCGGGTATCTCTATGCTTTCGATATTAAATTAGTGTGTATGCGAATTTTAACTAGCTTCGTAATCTCTATGCTAATGTATATGCCCATGTCGTTGATAACACCTACGTAATATTAGTACATTAGATCAATCTGCTGATTTACGTCAGAGCTGGCTTCAGTGTCTAGATATTCTATGCGGGCTTCAAGCTAATTTTAACATTGTAAGAACAATTTCACAGACACGTTAAATTAACGCTTAGAGACAATTAAATTAATAGTTAACAAAATAAACAAGGCATGTTGTCATGCAGCCAATGATATCTTGTGACGTCATAGTCTGCTCCATCACACACAAACACGTACAGATTGGAAACATGTAAATAAAGCAGTATGTATTAACTCCCCGAATGATAATGCTTTCCTAATGGTGGGTGGCAAAAGCAACCATGCAATGGATATTTTTGTGTCATAAGCGCACATATCAAAGCATTTACAGTGGTTCCGGGGCTTGTCACATGGTATTATGAATCTCAAATCCCCACAACAGCTGAATGTGCTAAGCACTTTCAAAGTATTTCAGTCTCAGCACTTGTTTTTTGCTAATTAATCACCCACTGTGGTGCTCGAAATTTTCTGATAATGTCACTGAAACTTCCAATTTGAATTTTTAAACATTGAAGATTTGGAGAGCAAGTTCTTCACCTATTACTCCGGGGCATTTACAGCAACAAGAACAGGATCCTACCAACCTGTACATGGCCAACCTGCCGCCGCACTTCAAGGAGAACGATGTGGACCAACTGCTGGCCAAGTTTGGCCAAGTGGTGTCCACACGAATCTTGCGTGACACCCACGGCCAAAGCAAAGGTGTGGGCTTTGCAAGGATGGAGTCTAGGGAGAAGTGCGAGCAGATTATTCAAGTGAGTTAAAAAAGACAAAATAAGGCAAAAACGCATTTATCGGAAAAAGAGTCGCTGTTTAGATTGATAAATACGTTTACGCTTTTTCTCATATTGCCCAACGATCTGAAAGTAATTCAAGATAAAACTCAACACATCTCCATTTGTTTCAGATGTTCAACGGCAACCCGATCCCGGGCGCTAAGGAGCCTCTACTAGTTAAGTTCGCCGACGGCGGTAACAAGAAAAAGGCACTGTACAACAAACAAAACGATAACAACGGACGAGCATGGAGGGACAACAACGATTCCATTACCCAGGTAGCCAGTTGACAGCTATTCATTCAGTAGCTAGCATACGTCATTATAAAGGCATCGTCAGCCCTCATCCCAAATTATTTGGGGTATGCAGCATTTATTCTTCCATACATCTCTATTAGCCGTCAACTCAGTAGTACTTGTAATCACCCTTTCTATCCATATCTCTCACACAAACCATCCACCAGTTTTTTGGTTCCCCCTTACTTATTACAGCCATCCACATTCATACCCGAAACTAATAGCAAGCGTACGAACCTACGTTAAAGGATGGTCCTACATATTCTGATTCAAGACGATTCATCATTACAACCTATATTCGGGCACTGAGAAATAGCCAGCACCCATAACGGGCCCTCCCATTATGGGTGCACAATAAGTCGGCGCTAAGCTTTGACGTATTGCTGTGTTGCATCGAAATACTCGAACGACCTGCCTAGAGCAATTCACTGGGTTTTCGGATTTTCGGCTTCTGAATGCCGATGTGTGAAACTACCAAGACTGGTAGGCATCCTGTTCTTTCTCTAGCATGGCATGGGCCTACAGTAGTCACGTAACTTAACGTTGTAGACTGATTGACAAGCGACATAACAATGAAGCCCTCCTTTAGTTTTAATTTCGTTAAACAAATAACGTGGGGTTCTTGTAAAGAACCGGTACCTTTCGTAACTCAAAGTCTTCATTAGCGATAAAATTAGCATAAGTCGCCTTCCGGCAGCGATAGTTGTGCAAGTTTTATCAGGACGGAGTCGCCGAGTAACAAGCAAGAGCAGGGAACTGTCGTATTATATAAATGTAACTCGTTATCTACGCGGCTTTAACTTCTTCATTTAACTAAAGTAAAGAAGCCGCATCATTAAAATATTCTGATTCTAATATTCTGTCAACCTTTTATGAATCTAAGTTGATCACAAATCAATTTCATTTGCAAGTCAACCTCTTTAAATTGGCAATTATTTTAATTACTGTGCATGTGAAGACTATGTGGGTCCTTGTTTTTTTTTCTCTCAGTTAGTTTTAATCATAGTCTGGCAGTTTGAGTAATTTATACGGCCTACCCAAATGTCCTTTCTTTGGTATTGTTCGTCGAATCGTTGAGCTCCTTAAGTTCTGAGTTGAGCTGTACGATTACGGATAGATGCGTGCACTGACTGGACAGGTCCGCTCAATCTGTGTGGCTCTTTCCTCAAAAGACCATTTCAGACACCAATCTACATGGTCTTCACATGATTTGACCAAGATTATGTTTGGACTTTAAAAGAGACTATGACCTCTGAGTTTGTTTCGGCCTCTCTTCTTAGATAGGAAACGTCGGCCACATCTAGTTTTAAAAAAATATGAATGACATGTAAAAGTGTTTGTACAAACCTCTTACAGAAATAAAATCATAGGTATCATTGATCATTTATGAGGTGTTCCTAATGATGATTTCGTTATCTTTGCACTGAAATATTTTGATTTTGTAAACATTGAATCATTTTCAAGAGAATTTATTGTACTGTTCTACAATTCCAGGCCGCAATGGCTGTAAGCGGTGTTTACGCCGGAGGAGTGGGCGGCGGCGGAGCCGGCGGCGAGTGCGCCGGGGTGTACCGCAGCGGCGGCGGCATGTACGGCGTGGCGGCCTTCCACCACCACCCGCAGCTGCACCACCACCACCACGCGGCGCACCCGGCCGCCTGGCTGGCGCCCTACGCCGCGCTCATCCCGCCCGCGCACCCCGCGCACCACGCTACGCACCCCGCGCACCCACATATACCCATCGACGCTGTGCCTAGCCAATACGTAAGTGTCCCGTACTCATTTCACAACTAGGCAACTGGCCCGTTTCTCTCAATTAGGTGCATCAATGTCCTGTCTTACTCTACAATTCCGCAAGTTCTCGATTGTGGACCTTTCAGAGGGCCAGTTGTCATGTCATCCAAGCCGGGACACGAGGAGTGCGGTGGTTAGCAACGTTTATAAAACAGAAGACGGTCTATAAACTACACAACTATCGAGTCAGAGGTTTACGAGAATATATTCAGTCGAAAACAATACAAGACTGATAGTAATTCTCTGTTTTCCAGGTAAACTGGGACAGCTTAAGGCCGGAAAATGAGTTATACGTGAGTGCACAGTAAAATTGTAATCGAACGCTCTAACCTTCCGTGTCCCATTGCTTACGACCCACCGCTCACTTAGCGCTCCTCTCGCTTTCTCTGCCACACGTTATGCTGCCACTCTGCTATACGACACTAAGTGCCTGGTGTTACCTCGTGTTTGCTAAAAATGGGAAATTAATAATACACACAAACATGGATGATGTTTAACCGTTCAATGGAAAAAAAGAAATGAAAATTAACACACCTGGGGCAATCAATATATCGATAGAGCGCTGAGACGGCACGATGTTGTGTTGCAGTATTTCACGTCGCACCCGTATCAGTACTTCGCGGGTCCGACCCCGCCGATCATCCAGATGCCGATGGAGAGCGAGCACGCGTCCACGGCGGCGTCGCCCGACGAGGCCTACCAGCCGTACCCGCCTCCCAAGTAGACCGTAAGCCACGCTACAACACTACGTGCTGTACACGAGCCAAAAATCAAAGCAACTGTGACTTTTTACGATGTTAATTTGTTTTAGTTTTAATTTGCGGCCGTTATAGACTTCATCGAAAGCTCCGCTGCGCGGCGCCCGCGCCCCGCCGGCGCCTCTCTAGTTGCTAAGCCTATTACTTGATCGCCTCGACTATTTATTTTCTCGACGGGCTTCGTATTTGGCTGGTCCTCTTGGCTTTATGCTGGACGTTCGATTTGCTGTGATGTTTTGATGAGGTCTTTTGACGGTTCGAGGAGAGGATTTGATGTATAGATATAGTTGCAATTTAAAAAGTGTTTTGCATTATAATTTTATTATTGTTTTATGAAAATTCAAGATTTTAGGAGCAGATTTCGTACATGTTGACAGAATTATTTAAGATAGTTAGGTATTTATTTTAGTATAGAGTGTTTTCATGCACGAAGTGACAAATTAAACTTGTCCTCAATGCAGAAAAATCGGTAAATCTTATCATATTATTTGATTGCTAGTGTCATACTCGAACTTGTAACTATTCAGTTACCGTTTGTTTTTTGACTACGCATAAACAATCACTAAAATCAAACAAATGGTGCAATCACATTATACAAAAGTATATATTCATATATATAAATTTTAAAATTAATCTCTTGTGTCATTTTATTTAAATTATTTTTTGTTACATCAGAGTGTATGAGGAGAGCAATATCTGAGAATCGGATAGAAAGATAGGTGGAAAGGTCATATCATGGAATCAAAAATATTAACAAAAATTGTAAAGAATAATGAAATGATTAAGTGTGTAAGGGTTAGTATTGGTGGGTACACCGATTAGATCTTGTACGATAAAAAGCTGGAGATTTAGAATCTTCCGATGAGTTAAGTATTTTTAAAATACAGTCGTTGCGTCATTTTATAGTCGGAAACATAAATTCAGGCAGCTCTACGTAGTAAGCTTCGCTACAAGAGCATGGGGGAACAGCATCCTGAGTGCGAATTGTGTACACCTATATATTGTACGTTAGCATGGTGCTCTAACTCATTATGTTCCCAGAATATGTGTATGAATATGTATAAAAAACAGTATTATTTATCAGAAACAATGTTCATACTGGCGCAGTCTTCCAAAGACCGCGATTCATTATCGTAAGGCTCACTGACCCAACGAGCGCCTCGTGTATGGGCTGATTGTCTTTCAAACAGACATAAACAACCTCCCTGAACAAATCTATTAAATGTAAGAGGTACGTAAAATTATATTTCTTGTTAAAGTCATTATTTTCTCATCACAAATAGGATTATCGTATTTCTTATTAATTTCCTGCGTGTAGATGCGATTATGAAACAAATTTAATAACAATAACGTCGTTGCCAAACCCGAACACAGACTGAATTTATGTATACCTACCTACATTTAACTTCCAATTATTTCTGACCCGCGTTTTGGTTCATAACATAGGGACTGCAAGGTGTAGGCTGTAGAGTGTAGGTACACGCCGCTCCGCGAGCCTCTGCACTACATACACGTGTACTACGACTACTGCATGGGCAATGACTTCCAACGGAGACGTCTGCGCTTGTAGGCACTACAGTGCTGATGATACGGCAACATTTAGCAATAAGCAGTTGTATGTAAAGTCTATTTATACATTTTACGAGTCTATACAAATTTTTGTACGTCGAAAACACATGTTTGAATACGTGAATAATGAAATGATCCTTTTTTGAGAATCATGTACTGAATCAACTGTAGTTGTTATTTTGTAGGCGGTCGGCACATTCCACTAGAAGAAAACTCAAACAAAAATTCCACGATTGATTTCCACATTATAAAATGTAAATGGATTTGAAATCCAAAGTGTAAACACCGTTTTGGTGTAATTGAGCACTTTTTGTACCATCACGTAGGTTTTGGGTACACTTTATGACTTTATATGAAATTTGATATTTTTATATTGAATATATATAAATTATACATGGATATGTATACATGTATACACATTGTTGATGGGTACGAGTAAAAGCCTACTATATCGCAACTGTTTAATTCTATTTTGGCACGTCAAGAGTTTCATCAGAACCAAAGTATACAAATCATTAAAGTCGAGTAAGAAGTAGGAAAATATTTATACAACTCAGGGACTGAAGACTAGTTAAATGTTTGATATATTAACTGTATTTTAACTGACAATTAAGCGGTAACCTCTTTATTCAAAACCTGTGAACCGACTTAAAAGAAACAATACAGGAACTGAAACTAGCTGACGACAGGTTTTGAATGAATAACGTAGATTTTGAACGAGTAAGTAGATCTGTACTTGATTTGTAAACAATCATTTTAATTTATTCAGGAAAAGGCTGAACTGTACTGTTGTTCCATATTGAATTACTTTTTGAAATGTACATACATTAGCTCAAAAGATTTTCACTAGTTCCGTACTAGTAACTTACTAAACATCTTCCACGTAGAGGCACAACGTAACTCACGACTCATGAGTGTGAACAGACAAAACGCAAACACGTAGGTAGCCCCAGATAGTAGTTGTATTAGCTGACTGCCTCATGGCCGTACGATCGCAATGAGCCGACACAGCCGGTTCGACGCATTCAACGCCTCACGGCAACTCTAATGGAAACTGAGATTGTTCTTAGTACAACGTTCGAGTGAGACGTACTGAACCACAATACTCCGATGATCAGTGTCGTACTCCTACGACGTCTGATCAAGCCAAATTTTATTGTACTGATTAAGAACCGCCTTTACTTGTGAAATGTTATAACCATAAAGTGCAATGTAGTACCGAGCGTCGCGTGGTACTTAGTTAAGTATTGGTCGTTTAGTGTTCCACGGACACTGTGGCTTCCTGTAAATGCAGTCTTCCGATAGATATTTCCGCTAAACTTTGCATTTAAAATTGATGTCAATGTAATAAATAAATTAATTTCACGTTATGAGAACCACCCAAGCCTTGGTTGAACGTACCGTTTATAAATGTATCATATGATTTCCTTGCTCTAATGTTTTAGTTTCATTCCATGAAGCAAATCGTTGTTTCCGTAAATCGTCGTTGTACAGAGCAAATATGTAATTTAGTATAGACATGTACCAAAACGAGGTCACGTAACGCACGTGAAGTATTCATCTAAGTGACTTGTAGTTATAGCGTGGCACGGTCCTGTGTAGTAGAACACCGTCGAAAGCAAACTATTTTAGCACGAAATTATTTTTCTAATGCTTCCCTTCCATTTAAGCAATAAAAGTTGATTTGATGGTAGTGCCTTCAGCTTCCTCTAAAGTAATGCTCAGATATGAATACAATATAGCAGTTGCATGTGCTTTACAAAATATTTTTACAGGTAATAGAGAACTTACCGTATTACATAAACGTAGTGATAATGTAAAAACTATGTTTAAATATTTTGTATTAACAACTAAAAGAAAATAATGTGGCTGTCTAATCGTTGCATTTTTCACACATGATGTAAACTTAATTGAACTCGACAGAAACGTAGATGTTCCTAGTTAAACTCACTTGTACATTCTCGACTTGTGTGATAACTGATAACAATACTTTACTTTGAGATTACGGACGATGATTTGTAATACTTACATGCATATATATGTAGTGAGAACTATATAAAAAACATAAGATGAGCACAAAGATGCGATTGGGGAACCAAGTCTTGAAAACCAAAACTATGTTTCAACAAAAAATCATGTCGAAGAATAGAAATGTTAAGTAGATGTTTTTAAAAATAAGTCATTTAATTATAAGCGAACGCACGGATATGTCGATACAGTGAATAGTGAAGCTACGGGGCATGCACGATAAGAAGACGGCTAGGTTTAGCTCTTAGGCTTAATTATAGATAGGGTAGAATAGAAAACAATGTTTCGACGCTAAGATAGGTAGCATAGAGCATTAGGTTTAATATATTTGTCGGCGCACGGCGCGGGCGCGCCTGCCGGCTCTAGGGTAGTTTCCTTTGTTAGTTTATTAAATAATTTAATTTGAATGGACTGAAGCCGGCACGCCGCGCGTGCGCCGCCGCCGCTAGCGTAAGTTACAGTCTAAGAGAATAGTGAACACATTCTTGATAAGTTTCAGTTCAACAAGTTTGCTTTCACCTCTTTCGTTATGTAGTTGAATAAGTGTAAAGAAGAAAATTACATGAAAAAAACGGAAGTGTCGATACGATTGTATTTGTCCAATGTGTATTAATATAGTGTGGTGTTCTACCCAGCAGACTAGTCTAGACAGTAGCATAGTATAGGTAAATATTTAGTTAGGTAGTATTATAGAATTATGAATGCAAAAAATAAAAACTTCATAAAATGTAAAAAAAAATGAAATGAAATTGTTGGTAAGACAGATTATTTTTAAGGGACATGTTGCTTCGTTGTGTTATGATGTGAGGTTTGGCATAACTATGATAATAGTGTAAAAGCATTTCTCGCAGAGAAAGGACAAAGAGGAAAGTTATGTATCTATTTTGTTACAAAGTGTTTGCAAGTTTCTATATTGTGCTATGAGCATTTTATGTGACCCGCATTATTTATAGTTATGCTGAATGGAATCTAAAATATAATATAAATAAATCAAAATGGTACTAAGAAGCATGTTTTATTGTGACGAGTCATGTTCCTTTGCATTGAACATATTTTGTAAGAGCAAAATGATTGAATAAAACAAGCGAAACCAAATCTAGTACATTATTTTCTTTCCATCTCCCTTATTTGTAAGAAAACATTTTTAGCAAAACTGAAACTTGAAATTCAAGGTTGACCACGATGTCATCTGGCTTATATAGATGCCTAAACAAATTGACTGATGGCCAGAGGTATTTACAGGATGTATCAGAAAGGTGTGCTCAAATTTAAGGGTGTGGTACAGTCCATCAAACTGAACAACTTTCTCCATGGGACTAGCATCGTAATCGAGAAAAAATACCAGTTGTCCCGTACAAAGCTTCAGTACCTACTCGACCCAAATATATGGGACAGCTGATATTTTTTTCTTAATTACGATATTGGTCCCATGGAGAAAATTATTCAGTTTGATGGTCTGTGCTACATCCTTAAATTTGACTAAGTACACCTTTCTGATGCACCCTGTATAGTAAAACCGACAGGCGACTATCTTACAATCCGACAATTTAAAAAGTTTCGTTCATATATTTTCTGTTTTAATAAACAACACCTGTGCCAATTTTGTAATTTTTAGACATATAATATGTCGAATTGTCCTGAATTGTTATGAATATTAAACAGGTGACTGACAGACGTGAATTTGCCTCCTGTAACAATGTGGGCATTTCTCCTGACATAGCAAGTATAGACAAATCAGCAAATGTCGTGGCAATAGTTCTCGATCGATTAAATCTTTGCTAATTCAGTGGTCAATGTCGGATCGCTATGATAAAATAATAGGAATTTATCGACTTTAAAAGATCTCGAGTGCTTTGGTGTAGCAAAACCCTACCAAGGTCGAGAAATAATTTTGCCTGCTAGGAATAATCGAATGATTTTAAAAGTAATAAACTAACTTGATACGAAGAGTTGAACGAATGAGTCAAATATAACTACCCACCTACCTACTAGTATAGTCCAAATAAAACTAACGAAGTGTAAGCATAGCAATATCAACACTGCACTGGTTGTTATAAAATTGAAAATAAAATAAACTGCCACTAGGTACACTTGAGAGCATCGAAGCGAATAAGGGCACGTGTAAACTTTAATTATCGACTTTATTTTAACGACGGCAAGGTAGATATTTGTGTAGCAGTGAAAACCGCGCGACGATCAGCTTTGCCAAACGTGAACCAGCCACAAGGAAGTAGGAATTACACAACTTTCTGCTTTCTAAACTCTCTGTTATCGTAATTTTCTGATTCTGATACAAAACTATTGTATGCTTTTTACCCAACTGTAAAAGCAAGGATATAAAAGATAATTAGAACCAGTAAGTATTATGTCATTTTGGTTTTCAGCTAAGGCTTTTTTTAAACTATCAACTGTTACTGATGAAGAAAACATAACAGATGCCACTTTAAGTATTCAACCCCTCTTGGGCAATATTTTCTTTAACATGAGTATGGGTCAAAGTAAAACTCTTATTAACGCCGCTGAGGAGGAATTAGGTTGTGGAGGAATAGGATGAATGAAAGGACACCAACGAAAGGTGACGACTGACAAGGCAGATGTGAGTGGAAGGACATATCGATACCAGAAGTATCAAATTAACGTAAGGGAAATTTTGGCGAAAATGAGTTATATATATCATTGGATTCAGAATGTCCTGCTCTATCGATTGGTATTTTTAAAATTTCTCTCATCGTTAAAAAAATGTCCCTTACAGTACAAATTTTTAGACTGCGTAAAAGGATTTATGACAAAAAAAATATTTAACAATCATTAACATTTTTTCTTCTCAAAATAATAAAGTAATTCATCGTATTAAATAATTTACACCCTTACCTTCAACGTCAAATGAGTCAATTTAAAAATCTGTGATAGCTAAGCTGTAAAACCTGAAACTAACGTATAGATTTGACAGAATTATTTCCATGGTGTTAAAATACTATCAGTTTTAGTAGATAATCTATAGTAACATCAAATTGCAACACTATAAAAGTCCTTTACAATAGAATTACGTACTTATAATTTTCTATTTCTCTTGCTGCTTACACTATGCTCGACGGTTTGCACATAAAATATTAGTAACGTAAGGCACAACTAAACATCTTTTTTTAATGTCAGGGACATGCTATATTTTAAACCACTGGGCATTCCTAAATCTTTCGTTTATAGCATGAAAGAAGATGAAATTCTAAGAAACTTTGCTCTAGACACAATTAAAATCGGAGCAGACAGTAAAATGTTATAGACAGATAAAAAAAAAAAAATCTTTTTTGGCTCTCATGAAAAACGGTGGTTTGTCCCATACAGTAATTGATACTTTTGGTATCGATATACTGACCTTATTGGGGACGTTCTTCAGAAAGGTCAGGTGCGTTGTATTCACAACCGGCGTGCGAGTATGACCAGATATATGAGCGTAAACGAAGCAAAAAGAGTATGTAAGGCTCGTAGCAGGCGGCGTTCTATAGTTTCTGCCTACCCCCCTCATGGGAAGAAGGCGTGAGTTTATGCAAATGGTTGTCAGTTGCCGAAAAAGTTAACCAAAAATTAGAAACCGGTGAAAATTCTTCTTATTTATTATTCGACTTATCAGCTAATAGAAATTTAAATCTAAATAACATGACGTATACCTAAGACGGACGCTTCATTTGTGAATAAAACTTGAAACATTTTGTAAAAAATTAAATAAAACATCAAAATGTATTTCGAACACTAGTAGGTATTGGTCAGTCATAAAATGGAAATTAACCCTCACGCGCTTCCGTAGTGTTTCGCTTTAAAAATTCTAAGGGTATTGTCACTTGAGCCGCTGACGAGTAGTGCAGGGTTGGACCAATCACAGCACAGGACTTTGTCTTCGTGTCCGCTCAGATCGTACAGAGGCGTGCGGGGACTGGAAAAGGGCATAAACGACATTAAAATGCAGTTGACGAAAATGTGTGTGTTTCTATTTTGAACCTTATGATTATAAGAATAAGTTACATAAAGATGAGGCATCTCGTTCATTTTTATTGAAATAATTGAAATTAGGGTTTTTCCATCTGGAATTGCTCAGTAGTAGCCTGAAGTCTGGATTAGTCTCCGGTCGATGGCAATAGGCTCGTCTCCTATTACATAGAACTTAAACATAACTAGCGAAATGTGGGTGTACTATAAGTACACCTCTGCCTAACCCTTCGGGAAATACAGGCGTGATGTTATGTAATTCAAATTAACCAAACCATTCGGAACTGGGTGTCATGGCGCACTTCGGGTGCCTATGAGAAGTAAGGACTGTATAAATCGACTAGATTGATTGAAAAAAACTTTGAAATAATGAATCTAGTAATACACCAACAACTGGCTTCAATGAAATATCCTGAACAAATCTAAGAGAAGGAATATCTGGTCATGTTACTTACCTCCTAGTTTCCCACAGTTTAACTTGTCCATCATAGCCTGCAGAAAGGAACAATGTGTCCTTCGTTTTGGACCACCGGACGGACTGCACCCACCCCGTGTGGGAAGTGAACGTCGTCTTCACAATGCTCTCTGTAACATGAGAAGGTATATTATACAATAAAGAATTAAGTAAATCTTATAAGTCATAACACAACATCACGCCTAGTTACCCCAAAGGGTTAGGCAGAGGCCTCGTTGGTCTAGATGTCACGTGCTACTGCTGAGCATGAGGTTCTGGGTTCGATTCCCAGGTCAGGCAAAGCGTTATTGAGTTTTCCATCTGGAAATTCTCAGTAGCAGTCCGGAGTCTGGATAGCCGGGGTTGATGGCAATAGGCTTGCCCCCTATCACATGGGACTTATCTGATTTTTTTTTCGCGCACTAAATTCAACGCACTGTGTGTGTTTTTTTCAACGCGCTGGGATGCACTCTGTTGGATTCTCAATGCTCGGCTCAAGACCAAGAGTTGAAAATCCAGTGCGCGATAAAATCCCGCCGCGATAATATTTTTTCATCCGAGCGAACGTCGGCTTAAACATAACTGGCGAAATATACACCGTAAGGACTATTCTTACTTGCAGCGCTCGGCCGCTATAGCTTAACACTTGCTAACAAATGTGGTCATCGTGTGCACGGGATAATGTTTTCAAATTGTTCAGATGTAAGTTACCTCAATAGTACACCTCTGTCTTCCTTATTCTTATAAGATTATAAGAGTAAGTATTTATGTGAAGAGTTGGTCTTAGACCTAGTAACCGTGTAGATTGAGCTCAGACCCAGTTTGAATGTGGTAACAATATGAAAAAAAAAGTTCAGCGTTGGCGTTCGTCAAGAATATGCAGCATAGGCGTTGTATCTACTTAGCATTTTGCGCAGCCACAACGAGATTTCCATGTCTACCTTGGACATGCGCGTAACTAGACTAAAAAGGAACGTACAAAAGCGTAGTAAAATTGAAACAAACCTGTAGATCTAGGGTCATATAAACGAATGTGTCTGTCTGCTGATGCTGTCACAATACTATTGTTTAGCGGAGACCAGTCAACGTCGAAGAATGCCTTGTTACCTGAAAATATTAATTAAGAAATTAAGTAAGTATTTTAAGCAAGCGTCTTTCGAGCAGCCGTATAGGCTCTGTCGCGGCCTGTAACAGTCACATTTCTTTCGAAAACCTCAACCACTAAGGCCCCCGCAGATAGGCGCGACGCAACACTAGTAAAACAATTTCTATGAAAACTTCATGGAAATTGTTCTACCAGAATCGCGTTGCACCGTCGCGTCGCGCCTGTCTGTGGGAGCCTTTATGATATTTTTCTTTCGTATCGATGGTACAACTTGTGAAATCGCTTGATTAAAGAGCCTCCCGACTCTATATATCAATGCGGTGCACCCGACCAGACCATGTGCCACATCTGCACTTTAGAGGACATAAAACACACCACTGATGCCGTAATTAACGTGGCCACATACTGTGCCCAAGTAATTTGACCATTATGATTAGTCATGTAAAAGTCAGATAATGGAGTACATTAAGAGCTCCCATATGAGTGGCGACACTAAGTGTTTATCCGGCGCTCCCTGAGCAGTCGTCACGATACAAAAATGCATTGACTTAAAAATCACGCAATTGTAACAACTATAGAAAATTAGTTACCAGCAAGCTCCTGTTTGATGCCGCCTAGTTCACAATCCCATAGTTTCAACAAATGGTCCCATCCACTGGACAGCACTGTGTTAAAATCCATCCATTGCACGCCTGATACTGCCTCTCTGTGACCTTTCAAAGTTGACAAAGGCTCCTAGCGAAAAATTAAATTAATTACATAAATGAAAGAAAAGTCAAAAGAAAGTCTGAGCCTAAAACTATGCAGGTAGCCGAGATTGCTGTCACAACTGACCCAATGCTACAGTCATAATAACATAGTTAGGCAGAGGTGTACCTATAGTAACACCCACATTTCGCCAGTTATGTTTAAGTCCCATATAATAGGGGGCGAGCCTATTGCCATCTACCGGGCACAAATCCAGACACCGGGCTGCTACTGAGAAATTCTAGATACAAAAACCCAATAACACTTTGGCCGACCTGGGAATCGAACCCACGACTTCATGCTCAGCAGTTGCGCTTGCGACCACTAGACCAACGAGGCAGTCTGATGGACGGAAATCAAATATAGATCTTATTTTCAAAACCAGTGTTTGTTAACCCAATTTACAGAAATAAATAACATAACATAACATCACGCCTTTTTTCCCCGATGGGTTAGGCAGAGGTGTACCTTGATTATTATATCTATGGTACACCCACATTTCGCCACACACATTTCATTTTGTGGGTGTACAGAAATAAATACCTATCTAAAATATCAACAACATCATAAGGTACGTATTTCGATAAATGTTTGATACCTGGAATTAAAACTAGACTCTTTAGGGTTGATTTAACCAAAGTCAGATATCTTTAATCCACGGAATAAAATGGACGTCTGATAGTTTTTGTATGGCATCTCTGTCAAAAATTAAAAATTTATTCGCTGGATTAGGCTTATTCTAGGTATAAAAATTTGGTCAAATTCGCCCTTAGTCAGAAACTTTACAAACCAAAAGAATAAAAATGATGAGAGAAAAGTCTTGCTGCTATAAACTTTTACCAATAACGGTCATCATGAAGAAGACTTTAGAAGAAAGTGGAACTGGTTCCATTATATCAACATTTTCTTATTATTGTACACAGTAGAGGTATGTTGTAGGGATACTTATTAAATTTTGACCAACTTTATTTGTTAACCACTACATTATTTTTTTGGCCAAAGAATCAGCATTGCCATACAACGTGGCAATGCTGCCAGCCTTTTGGGCACTTTTCCTGTTGACAATGATGTGGACAAATTTGTTGATGGCCTATGATTATTTCCCCTCCGTTTTTACATATTTGTACAGACGCCAGCAGGTCAAGCTCCCCGAAACTGTCAAATTTTCCCAATCAACCTTGAACCTAATACTTTACTGATAAAGTTGAAAATCTATTAAATAAATTTGACAGATTGTAGTAGCTTGATGTGCTGCCGTCCATACATATTATTATAATTATTTTAAATTTGTTAGTTTTTTAAATTATGTAAATATTATCTTGGAAATTGAATTAAATAAAGATTTAGATCATACCAGTACAATAAACAATATTGTACTTGATTATTATCAGTTGCATCACTATGTTCATTTGTGCAGTAGGATTATAATCTTCGAAAGTTAGCATTATTAGGGCGAATTCGACCAAGCTTTTATACCTGGTATAAGCCTAATCCAGCGAATAATTGTTTTAATTTTTGACAGATTTTCCATACAAAACCTGTCAGACGTCCATTTTATTTCGCGGATAAAAGTTATCTGACTTTGATTAAATCAGCCCTTAGTGAAATTAATTAAGGATATACTGACCCTTGTTTTTCCATGTTCAGGTTTACTTCTTTTCTTTGCCGGTACATTATCCTCATCCAATAAACCTGGAAGTGAAATTAATAAACATGTATACTTAGTATATTGCATATTAATTTGTAAGGTGCAGGCACAGATAGCGCAGGCAATAGGTCGTCAGAACACATGGTGTTATAAAAAAAAGAAGCAGGATCATTCAGGAATGACCGAATGACGAAGGGCATTAAAATAAAAATGAATAAAATCATTGAGCCATTAAAATAGAACTTACTAGTACTCCACAAGCAGACATTGTTGTCCCAACTGCCCGTGGCAAAGCGGTTAGCATCAGCAGATACTGCTAGACATTCTACTCCTTTTTCATGCCCGCGACACGTCACCACACAGTCAACTGAGTTGAGGGGTATGTTCCACACCCATAGCATAGCTGACTGGTCATGGGAGCCACTGAAATAACATGACATTTTTTTAGAACATATACTGATTATGGTTATTCAGGGGGCCAACCACCACCTCATAAAGCAATATTATTTTAATGTTACTTCAGTGTGAGAAAGAGATGAAGCTATACAGGACGTCTAGCTCCATCTCTTTCCCACACTCAAGTAAGATTAAAATAATACTGCGTTAAGAGGTGGTGGTCTAGCTCCAGTACTGTTTAACCAGCACTTTAAATAAAGTTTTGTTGATTGAATTATTATTATTAATTTATTTACTTACCTTGCAAATACTGCTTGATCACCGTTGAAAGAGACCCAAGAAACAGCTTTTACTGGAGATGTGTGTCCAGGAATGGCAAGTTTGTGTTGACCCTTAGTACTCCAAATGTGAATGCTGTTGTCATAGCAACCAGATAATATCCTGGAAAAACATTTTATTTACATTTTAAGAACACAAGCACCGCCTCCGACTGCCTCGCTGGTCTAGTGGTCGCAAGCGCTACTGCTGAGCATGAGGTCTTGGGTTCGATCCCCGGGTTGGGCAAAGTGTTATTGGGTTTTTCCATCTGGAATTTTTAAGTAGCAGCCCGGAGTCTGGATTTGTGCCCGGTTGCAGGCAATAGGTTCACCCCCTATTACATGGGACTGAAATATAACTGGCGAAATGTAGGTGTACTATACACCTCTGCCTAACCTTTCGGGGAATAGAGGCGTGATGTTATGTTATGTTCTAAGTGTTGTAAATGAGAGACCAAGACTGTTTTTTATTAAGTACCCACAACCAAACTATTATTAGTATGACATTTCATCATACCTAGTTACATAGTATCGACAGTAAGAACACAAGCAGCTAAACCCAGGATTATACTCAAAATTCAAAAAAAAAAATTATTTCACATAAGCATACATGGGCACTTATGAAACGTCAGAAGCGAGATGCACAGTTCTAATTGGTTGTTTCCTATGGAGAAGAACCAGCAAGAAACTCCACAATCACTCTTTAAAAATAATTGGCTTTTACAATGTTTTCAAATTACAGTGATATTAAGTATAGGAGGACAGTGTAGACCTGTCAATGTCAGTCTATTAAGCCTACAACATTCTCACGTTCACAAAATATAAAAGCATCTATATAAAAGGTATCTATATAATGTAAAATAATGAAAAGATTATATCATGGAATAATGTAAAAAAAAAAATTAAGTAATTTGGGAGCAGTTAATAGACATACATTTACATAAATAGTTATGCTGTTAGTGAGGTACCAGGAAAGCTACATGTGCAGAAAGAATTAGCGCCAAACTTCCCTGTCTTCAACATAGTCTTTAATCTTATAATATGCTTTATTAATCAGGACACATTTGATGTGGGTTATGAACTTTCCATCGCTAAGTTCTGTAATCGACTTTGGCAACTTGTTATAAAATCGGATATTGTTTATAAGAAATGACTTGCTTGTTTTAGTTACATCTAAATTTGGGTATTACAATTTCATGTTTACTACGTGTATTTATATTATGGAAATCGCTTCTTATTTTGAAAAGTCCTAAGTTTTTGCGAACATACAAAATACTTTCTAAGATATAAAGAGAAGGCTGAGTTAGTATATCAATTTCTTTGAATTTGTTTCTAAGGGACTCACAAGGACGCATTTTATAGATCGCGCGGATTGCGCTCTTTTGTAAAATGAAAATTGAATCTACGTAGCTGCCGATCCCCACAGCAGAACGCCATGATAATGATAAATGATTTTATTTCTGTAAGTAGGTTTATACAAACACTTTTACACGTCAAACATTTTTTTTAAAACTAAATGAGGCCGGCGTTTCCTATCTGACTACTCTGAGAAGAAAGGCCGAAACAAACTCAGAGGTCACAGTCTCTTAAAGTCCAGACATAATCTTGGTCAGATCATGTGAAGACCATGTAGGTTGGTGTCTGAAATGGTCTTTTGAGGAAAGAACCACACAGATTGAGTGGACCTGTCCAGTCAGTGCAAGCATCTGTCAGGAATCGTACAGCTCAACATAAAAGTTAAGGAGCTCAACAATTCATAAGACTTAATACTGTGGAAATAAGCAAAGTATACTAACCTAGCTGTGGCTATATCAGTTAACTGCCTTATTTTTCGTACTGCATATGCAGCTGAACTTAATCTACCTGAAATAGCTCTAATGTGGGCGCCCCATTGCAATTTAGAATCTAGAGTAAATCCTAGAAATACCATTTCCGTAATAGCATCTAGTTTCTTGCCATCAAGTTTTAAATTTAGACCCACTTGGACATTTGGTAATGAGAACATAGAACATTTAGTTTTGTTCACATTAAGTAAAAGATTATTAGCTGTAAACCATCTCGAAAGAATAGCCAGACCATATCCATATCTTTTCTATCTATTTTAAAAATAAGTGAGGTGTCATCAGCTAATAATAAATTTTATACTGTTAAAGATTATATTTGAGACTTATGGAAGGCTTAGTATTGAGCTGCTCCAATTTCTTTTCATTTCTTTTCTTTTTTTTTCATACCTACTGAATGTTTTTTTTTTGTTCTTATTTGAATTTTTTAACACTGGTGAACTTTATACAGTCTGTTAGGTTAAACGAGGGACTTATTGAAGGAGGGTATTCAGTATTCGATTCTCGTCCCAAATATGTGAAAACCTATAACCTTAATTTATGACGTAATTGTCCAGTATTATCCATTACTGATGAACACTGAGCGCGCAAGAAGTGAACTTGTAAACAGTAAAGTAATCGCGCCGCAAAACACGTGCCGATCCTGCCAACAGGGAAAACCCGTGCGCAAACCCCGCCCCTTTCCTATGTGCTCTCTGATGCACCGACACAGGCACGACACTTTCGCGCTAACCGCAGTCTATGCGAGTGCGCTGCTATTTCCGCATGTCTATTTGCGCTTCCGCGTATTGCTTAAACAACCCCGCTTACTTCCCGATAAAGGTATCCTGTAAACATATTGTTGAATAAACAAAAATGACGTCTTATCAATATTCCAATGAAGAATATTGGGATATGGTTCGTGCCTACGCGTTATCTAATGATAGTGTGCGAGGAGCCATTAATTTGTACCGAGAAATGTTTCCCAACCGCCAAATTCGGTCGTACAATCTTAGGTGTCAACCAAAGATTGCGAACATTCGGTCAATTAACCGTACCGAAGCCAACCCAGTACCCAGTATCCAAGGACGAGGAAGTTAGCTTTAACCCAGTGCAATAAGAAGCCATTTTTGAATATTTCGAGCATCACCCACATGAGAGTACTCGAAATTCTGCAAGACGGTTCTGTGTATCGCATTGGACTGTGTGGACGCTGCTGCATGGAGAAGGAATGCACCCATAAGTATGGTCAGCCATCAAGCTACTACAATCTGTCAAATTTCTTTAATAGATTTTCAACTTTATCGCTAAAGCATTAGGTTCAAGGTTGATTGGGAAAATTTGACAGTTTCGGATAGCTTGACCTGCTGGCGTCTGTACCATTTTAGACCTGTGTGTTGACTCGGGGTCAACGACCACGAACCACGCGTGAATTTTTGGCGCTGGTTTTAGTCTAGCGCAAGGGTGCATACACGTTGCGAGACTTTTTGCGAAATTTTTGGTATAGTTCTCTGTTATTTATCAGTTTTTTTTTATTCATATTTTTATTAGTATCATGTGAGCATTAACTATTATGGGTTTGAATACATCCCTCGTTTAAACTAACATAGGTACTATATAAACAATGACATGAATATTTACTTTGTAAAGTATTATATTTTATAAATTATTGTGAATGTGAAGACTATGTGGGTTTTTTTTTCTTTTTTTCTCTCAGTTAGTGTTAATCATGGTCTGACAGTTTGAGTAATTTATGCGGCCTACCCAAATGTCCTTTCTTTCGTATTGTTTGTCGTATCGTTGAGCTCCTTAAGGTCTGAGTTGAGTTATATGATTACTGATAGATGTATGCACTGACTGGACAGGTCCACTCAATCTGTGTGGCTCTTTCCTCAAAAGACCATTTCAGACACCAATCTACATGGTATTCACATGATCTGACCAAGATTATATCTGGACTTTAAAAGAAACTGTGACCTCTGAGTTTGTTTCGGCCTTTCTTCTCAGAGTAGTCAGATAAGAAACACCGGCCTCATCTAGTTTTAAAAAATATGATTGACGTGTAAAAGTGTTTGTACAAACCTACTTACAGAAATAAAATCATTTATCAATAGAATTATATCCAATAAGTTAGCCATCATGTATGAAAGGTCATTATATAAAGTAGAAATAGGAAAGGGCCAAGAATTGAACCTTGAGGGACGCCCATCTTAACTAGAGATCCCGAGGAAGTCGCCCTGTTAATATTTACTTTTTTCTGCCTGTTTGACAGATAGGAAAGAACAAAATCAGCAGCTCGTCCACAAATTCCATAGTGGTGTAATTTACATATCAGTGTATTGTGGCCAATGCAGTCAAACACTTTAGAGAGGTCACAGAAAATGCCAATTGCATCCTGGGACTTCTCCCAGGATACTAAAATGTGACTGGTGAGTTTTACTCCTGCGTCAGTCATCAACCTACCTGACTTGAAACCAAACTGGCGACTATGTAAAATCCCATTTGAATTAAAATGTGATAACATCTGGTCTAGCATGATTTTTTCATACATAAATATACTATAGAAGTATAAGATGTGTAAAACTTATCACTTACCAGTTTGAGTGTGCATGGACGGTGGAAACCCAGTCATCATGCATTAAGCAATCCTGTGGTGCCGGTGCAGGAAATCTTTCCAGATATTCAATTTCCAATGTGTCTTCAGTAGACGCTCCTTTCTCTTGTAAATGCTCTGCGAGCGACGTGCATAACAGCTCCCCACATACTAAGAAATCAAACTCAACAGCCTTTTCTACTATTGAATTTGTCTCTTTCAACAAAGCATTTATCAACGTATTCAGCTCTGTCGACTGAGTGTTACTCTGAATTGCATAAGGACTGTCTGGTACTGCATATCTATAACAAATAAACAATACTTAGTATGTGTATCAGTCTACCATGCTTCGCCACGCCGGATGCTTAAACGTTACTCACTGTTCTTGTTTGGTTATAAACCGAACTTGTAGTTGGGCTTCTGCTATTTCGGCAGACATTGTAGTGTTTTAGCAAATGCGGACGATAAATTAAGGTAGAAATGCACATACAATATTTAATTTCAACAGAATCTCGCTAATTTAAAACTCCATGCTATTCCGCCCGAATTGACAAACATTGACACATGCTTTTAAGTTTGTCAAATATGACATCAATGTAAACGTTAAGAAACTGGTTTCTACTTCTGCAGGAAAGTAGTGTACAGTAGTAGTTTTGTACAGTATACATTTTTACTTTACAAAGCTTTACCCTTGTCAGTAGCACAATACTGAGACGCACGATATATTTTGGTGATGGTCCCCAGTCCCAGTCCAGTCCTCCTACCAGTCGTTTTGGATATTAGTCGTGTTTTAACAGATTGCATTTCCGAACGAAATGCAATTGCATTCCAGAATCCCAATTTCGGAAAAGTTATGGGCTTATTCTAAAGCATAGTGTTATTGAAGCAGTCTCTTTCTTTCATAGAACAAATTTTATCATTGACTCTTTTTTTATGAATGCTAAAGATACAAAAAATTAAACTTCAAAATGACATAAAGATTGAGGTTATCTCATATGTACGAGTGCAACATTCGTGTGTTTATTGAAATGCGTTAACTTACTAAATATAGCCTTTTAAATCTTAAAAATGGGTGTTATGGTGAATGGTGAAAGTGAAAACGGCGTTAATTACAATTTTCATAGAAAAGCAGGCCGGAGTATCATCGAACATCGTCCTGTTTTCTCACCGGATGGAGAGTATGTTGAATTACTTTATTAGTTCCTCTAATAACTCTTGTTATGGTCAATTACTTACATAGCTTCATGGTGATTTCAGGTCAGTAGCAATTATCGTCGAGAACATAGTGCGAGTGTACAATATTCAAACAGGAGACTGTGTCCGTTCGCTTGAAACAGAGAGCCCAATAAATGAGCTCATTGCCATACAGTTTCCAGATAATGAAGACTATAACTTGTATGGATGCTCAGACACGGGCTATGTTACAACATGGACTTGGGAGAATGGAGCTGTTCTTAGAGAAATTGTTAGTATTATTGAAAACAAAACATTGACTTAACCTCTACACTAGTTTTACTGCAAATGATTTCTTTTGTTATTATATTGTTACTCATATTTTATTGTTTAGAGCTAAATATTATTTTAAAAAGCTTTTTTCTTTCATATTTATTTTATTTATTTATATTATCTATGATCATCATCTGCCTAGCCTTTTCCCAACTATGTTGGGGTCGGCTTCCAGTCTAACCGGACGCAGCTGAATACCAGTATTTTACATGGAGCGACTGCCTATCTGACCTCCACAACCCAGTAACTGGATAATACGATACCCCTTGGTAAGACTGGTTGTCAGACTTTCGGGCTTCTGATGACCCGTAACGACTGTCAAAGATCCCATGAATGACAGCCGGGACCAATGGCTTAACATGCTTTCCGAGGCACAGAGGAGTCTCGGTATGTACAGATGGTCACCCATCCACGAACCAACCCCGGCAAGCGTAGCTTAACCTGATGGATCGACCCGTGCGGCTGTTATTACTTAGCCATTACTTACATTATCTATGATATTGTGTATTGTGTCTGGCGAAATGTGGGTGTACTATAGGTACACCTCTGCCTAACCCTTCGGGGAAACAAGGCGTGATGTGTTATGTGATATTGTGTATATATATTTTTTTTTTTGCAGAAACTCAGACTCCCAAACAATGTAAAAGTACATACATTTGACTTGGTCAACAGCAATGAATGCTGCATTACAAGCTCCTTTAAACAAAATCACCTAAATCTCAGCTCTTATTCCATAAAGACCGGTGAACTGTTGAATGAGTATCGAGACACAAAACCTACATACGGTGACATGTTGTGTGTATCATTAGGATGGTGTAATGGAGACCGATATGCAGCAGTAACTAATGGAACAAAATTCTTATACATACAAAATCTTCAGCAACCACATGTAAAAACTAGGTAAGTTTCATTTATTTAAAGTTCATTCTGAACAAGTTAAAATCGTAATAAGACAGATTATAGTGCTTTAAAATTAATCAATTTGGAAATAATAATAGGGACTCCATGGTCCCGAGATACGTAAATATAAAAATAATAATAATACCAGTCTCAGGCAGGGGCCATAGTCCTTCCATAGTTTTAGATAATCAGTCCACTTTGGCCATCCAAATCCATAGCCCAATATTTTTTTTGTCTCCATATCTTGCAATAGTCCTACACCAACCGGGAGTTGTCCTTGGGTGCACGTGCATAGTGCATACAGGGATAATCGTCAGTTAGTGCCTCATTTCCATTGAAAGTGTCTAATGGGCTTCTGCGAGTTGGCTTCGGCCCCTCATATGCCATCCAAATGTCCCGAGGCCCTAGGGTTCCGAATAATACCAAATAAAATAAATAATAATACCTGTCTATTATTATGCAAAATACGCGCATTGACGTGGAGTTATGGACACCGGCCCTATTATTACCTACCAGTCTATTATTGACCCACTCCAGGTCAAAGGCCTCTTCTCGATTGTCGATTTCAAACTTATATTAACTATAAGTCCAGGTTCCCTCACAATAGTTTTCCTTCACTGATGTTGATAATGTCCAAGATAAAATCAAAAAATACATATGAATTGAAAAAGTCACATTGGTTCTTGTCCAGATTTGAGCCCACAACCTCGGAAATAATAATATACCCTGTTTATTCACAGAATAATCAACCACAATGGCTACCGCATAATGTCAGTGACAGCCCATCAGAAAGCGAACACCGTAGCTATTACAGATGCATTAGGCAGAGCCACGGTCATCAGAGGAAACTTGTTTGACTATAAACAAATTGCAAGAGAAGTGTTGCATTGGCATTTCTTACCCCCACTGGCTACTTGTTTCTCCCTGCAAGGTAATTTTGAAAATAAAGTAGATAGAGATTGCTCTGTGCTCAAAAACCTTTAACACTTTGCGGGACGCAAACAAGACACAGTAGAAGTTTTATTGTTATTACTGCTATAGCCCTATAGTGTCCTTCGAAGCATTAATGTGCAGAAGTCACATACCACATAAAACATTTTTAACAGTTTGTGGGACACTAATGAGACACAGTAAAAGTTTTATTGTTATTACTGCTATAGCCCTATAGTGTCCTTCGAAGCGTTAATGTGCAGAAGTCACATACCACATAAAACATTTTTAACACTGCAGGACACTAACGAGACACAATAGAAGTTTTATTTTTATTACTGCTATAGCCGCATGGTGTCCTTGAAAGTGATTAACTTAATCGCTGCAGGTACACAAGAACCTACAGCAACTATGCCCATTTACTTGCCTATATTGAATTATGAAACTGGAGTTATTACCAATCTGGAGTCAAATTTATTGCTTAAAAACTCATAGCTGTTATAAAACTAGTAAACTCTATTCTAAGAATAAAAAATTCTTTGTTCATAATTTACTAACGATTTATTTATTTTTTAAATTTCAGGCAATTATCTGTACACTGGTGGAATGGAAAAAGTGCTGGTAAAATGGACTATTGGCAACTTAGCGTACAGAGCCAATGAAAAGGCCTTTATCCCTCGTCTGCCTGGAATGATCAGATTTATTACTACAAACAACAGCCATGTCGCCTTGACGTTAACCAATAATTGTAAGTGCAGTTGAAATTCAACCTTATAACAATGGTATTAGAGCTGAGAGTTCCTAACATAATTATTAATTAGAAGAAACCAAATGTTCACGATTTAACAAATGATCATCGACCTTTTTTGGTTTATAACCTCATCTAACAGCAAGGTCGCTACTCAAACAGTATTTATAGTAGTTTAACAGAATAATAAAATTGTATAAAGAGTGTGTCACAAAAGTTATAACGTAAAAACATTAACAAGACCAGTCAGTTTTAACACATTCATTGCGGCTAACGCGCATGCGCATACGCGCCTTCAGCACATGGTAAAAGTCCGAAAAACGCGCATGCGCGTTAGCCGCAATGAATGTGTTAATGTAGTCCCAGAGAGCCAAATATCTTGATTTTGTCATATAAATTTCAGCGGTAGTAATAGCGAACGCACAGTTACGCGTGGTGTGCACGATCCTGGAGTGCGGCGGCGTGTCGCCGGCGGCGCGCGCTGTGGGCGGCGCGCTCGTGTACCACGCGCCGCTAGCTGCGTTACTCACTGCTGGCCGCACCGGCCATCTGCAGCTGTACTCCACTAGTACGGACAAAGTGCTCTACAATGTAAGTCCATATTTTGTGGAACAACAAAACCTAGAAATATCAAAATATCTTACGAAGATAAGAAATGACAATATTCGGACAGAATCTCGCTGCACGCTTTTTATCAATAATGGTAGTACTGAACGCACTCTTTTCTTGCTTAAAGGCCGCGCACAGCCAGTTAGTAATTCGACTATAGCATTCTGTATCTGCACATAAACACAAGTTTTCCTCTTTTTCATTGCAGCTTGACATAACAGAAATGAACAATTTACCATCAGAGAGGTGGAATCTATTGCCATTAGAGACAGAGGTGACATGCGCTGCGGTCAGCGGTAACGGCGACTGGCTCGTAACCTCAGAGTACAGAAACGACGGCATTATATACCCAGAGGAGAAACTCAAGTTCTGGTCAGCACAATACAAAAGCGCTACACCTTTCCAACTTAACACCTGCGTCAATCTTTCCCACGGAGGTTGCAATGTAGTTTCTCTTGCACTCAACTATAGAGGTGACTTTTGCGTATCAGCCGGCACAGACCAAAAATTTAGAATATGGAGGAAAGAAAACACTTCACTGACACATCGTAAAAAGGTCGCATGGAATTGTTTAACTGCGTGTTACTACTCGTCTGGGATTGGTCAGTTCATTTCAAATAGTGTTCTCAACGGTTTCAAAGATGGCGTCAAACACAAGCCTGGTAGGGATGAAGACTTGCCATACTTGAGAGAGGTTGAAAAGGACAATGATGTTATAAAGAAGTTGTTTAACATTCATAAAGAGCATTCTTTAGTTGATGATGAGACAATCAAAGTGCCTTTGAGAAGAGATAGTGAGTACGATATGGGGGGTGTAGCGATATCACAGGATGGTTCTCTAATCGCTGCGTGGTTTGGCTGCAAGCTGACTTTATGGGACACTCATCTATGTAACCTTAGTACTACCTTGTCTCATCCTGCGTTGCGGCCTAAAGGGGTGCACGTCCAATTCGGAAACAGAGATGCTGCGCATTACGTAAGTTTCTAAAACTTGGACACCTATTCAATCATACTTAGGCTACGAATATGAACATTAAGAGAATACAAATATGGTTAATTTTTGTATGAAACGCTTACTGTACTTCGCGTCATACGAATATGAACATTAAGATAATACAAATAAAGTTAATTTTTGTATGAAACGCTTACTGTACACAGCTTAAGTAAAGTTTAAGTACGCTTTGTAGATGTTAGTTAGTAAATGATTTATGAAACCTGTTCTTTACTTCTAGTTGGTGTGCACAACAGAAACTTGCGTGGCGGTGTGGAGTTTATTATCGTTGACAGTGAAATGGCTCGTACAAATCAACCCAACGTGCTTGGCCGCTCATAGGTTCTCAAATAAACTGGCTGTAGTTACCAACAATAATGATGGTAAGTATCCTGCTAATATATATAAATAATAATAATATAATTAAAGCTTAAGCTTAACTTGTGTGGAACATCTATAATTCTACCTATTTGGATAGTGTTCTCTCGCTCTTTTCTATTAAATCATATTTTTTTTCAGTCTATTTGCAAAATTATTTTAGTTTGACTCAAAGAAGCGTAGGCTAATATCACCTTCTTATTTCAGTTTACGTGTTCACACCACACAACTCAAAACCGATACTAACGAAGAAGCGGCTACTGGACCCGTCCACAGGCGTATTCAAACAATGTATTTTTGGTACCTGCTTCGATGATGACATTAGACTGTACCTTATGAGAAATAATTCCGTAAGTACCTATACACAATATTTTCGACAATTTTTACCACGATTCCAAACATGTATTATGCAGAGAACACAGTTATGAGACGATTATATTATACAAACCCGATCCATAGTCGAAGACCGACCGGTCCGTGGTCGAGTCGTAGTAGTTTATTTAGTCTATCTACAGTATAGCTCTTATCCCAATTTATTTGGGATCAGCGCAACATTTCTTTTTCATCCATAGTTCCCTATTAGTCGTCATCTCGGTAGTCACCCCCCGTTCTAGTCATATCATCTTTCACACAGTCCATCCATCATTTCTTTGGTCTCCCGCTACTCTTACACAGTCATTTCAATGTATAGTATTCTACAGAGTCAAATTAAGGGGGAAGCGCTACGGTAGCCCGCGAAATTCAAATTTTCTTACGATTTTTGCGATTTGCAGCTCAGTATCTGGGTGTATGTTGATCGAAGTATGATACGCGACCGTAACAAATATGTATTTATAGAATTATAATATTAGAATTAGTAATACAATTCCTTAAGTTAGTATAATCCTGAAATGTTAAGATTTCATAAAAAAGTCATTCAATAGACTTACTTGGTCTTAGAGAGTTGTATTGATGACTTTAATGATTATAATTCTGTAAACTCATATTTGTTACGGTCGCGAATCATATTTCAATCAACATACAACCTAATACTGATCTGCAAATTGCAAAAAACGTAAGAAAATTTGAATTTCGCGGGCAACCCTGGCGCTTTCACCTTAAATTAACTGACGAAATTTCACTCACGTCTGTGAAGTCAGTCATGACTGACTTTCGGAGAGTAAGTCAGTCCTGACTGTCCCACTGGTGAGGATAGGCTCCCTCCACTTTTTTCATGAGAGTTTATCTCGCCATCTTCGCCTATAAGGATATGTGACTAGTTTTAATACATGAACTCTTTCAGGAGATCTACTGCATAGAACCAGAACAGACGGAAGAGAGTCGTCTCGAAGTGATATCGCACCGCAAGCTGCCCACATCCAACTTCAGCGCGCTGTTAGCAGAACAACAACTGTCCGAGGTGCAGCCGGCCACCGCCGACGCTAATGTGATCGATGTCAACAACCTAGCCGCCTCCACTATAGCTCAGGTAATCATAAAATTGTCGCATTACTCTTTCTAGAAACGTACAAAAGAACGCAGCTTGAGGTAAACAACAAGTTTGTAATAAAGGACATACCTACGAACAGACAGACGGATGACGAAACGTTTACGCTACGCCACAAACACAAGTTGAAGATAGCGGATCGATATATCTGCTATCGCGAGCCATAGGAAGTCGGCATAAGCCTTCCTACCCACTGGCTATTTTTTTATCGCGCACTTGATTTTCAACGCACTGCTTAGCACCGAGAGTTGAAAATCCCACAGTGTTATTTGACGCGCTGGAATGCACTCTGTTGGATTCTCAATACTCGGCTCAACACCGAGAGTTGAAAATCCAGTACGTGATAAAAATTCGCCCGTGCGTACCTGGGCTAGGTCTGGCATCAAGTCGTTCTAAAAAATATTATCTCTTTGTTAATGAAAGTATATTATTTCTCAATTAGTCTTTATAAATAGGTACGCATTGTATTCCGATACCCTGATTGACTGACAGTACATTGATATTTTTATTGTTGTGCGAGTATCCTTGCGATATGACGTACTAACTTTGTCTTTATCAAGTTGTCCTTGAAGTGTTGTGCAACTAACAGGTTCTCAAGAATCTTGACAGAATAACTGAAAATATAAATCCGAATTAAAATTTTTGATTTTGTGGTGCACATGTGGTGAACGTAATAAAGAAAGGCCATTTATGCACCTTAGAAATAGTTTGTGAAAAGAATACCATTACGTTATACGGAAGTGCTTTTTGACGAACAGATTTTTTATTAAGGCGAAAGCGCCAGGTAGCCCGGGAAATTCAAATTTTCTTACATTTTTTTTGCAATTTGCAAGTCAGCATTAGGTTGTATGTTGCTCAAAATATGATTCGCGACCGTAAAAAGTATGTATTTACAGAATTATAATAGTTAAAGTCATCAATACAACTCTTTAAGACCAGATAATTCTATTGAATGACTATTTCATGAAATCTTGACAAACTTATGGAGATGTATTACTGATTTTGATGATTATAATTCTGTAAATGCATAGGTATTTGTTACGGTCGTTAATGATACTTTAATCAACGTACAAGTTAATACTGACTTGCAAATTGCAAAAAACATAAGAAAGTTTGAATTTCGCGGGCTACCTGGAGCTTACCCCTTAAGTACTTTTTATTTTTTATACCCTTTAAAAAAAATTACTTAAAACGTTAACATCTTGCTACTTTGTTAGCTTTTTACTTAGTTATTGACTGTATTTTGTGATTAGGAGTCATTGAGATTTAAGCCCTAATTGCTTTGTACTGCCAGGGAATACTTTCCTCTTATTTTTGAATTGATGATTATTACGTAAACTCTTTTAGTAAATTGTTTATACCTACCTTTTAAATATAGTTTAATCCTTTTCTTGTGTAACGTTATAATAAGTATATTTACTTTATGATAACTCCGAATAGGTACAGATGTAAAATAAATGTCAACTGTGTAGTATTTGCTTTGTTCTTTTTCTGTAAACAGACATTTTAATCATGATGTAACTAACCGTTTACACTGTTTAATTCCTGTTTTTGCTTGTTTCAGTTTTCATTAGCGTCACCGCACATGGTCCCACCCGTGAGTCTCCTCTGCACATCATTCCTACAGCGCTTCTCTGGTATGGAGCAACTTGAACAAGCTGACGACTCCCAAGAAGACAAGCCGATGGAAATAGACGAAGACTCCAGTGATGATGAAGACGGAGACGAGTCCAAGCTGAACGGACCTTACGCCCCAAGAATAACGGAACTGTGGACCCCCAATTACGAAGCCGTAAAAGAAAAGAAATTGAACAAAATTATGAACGAACCCTTCCTAGACTTACATTCTACCAGTTCAATGTTTGGCGTGTAGTTATTTGGTTATTCATTAAATAAATTTTATAATAATGTGCATTTTGGATTTATTTTTCACCTACTTTTAATTGATTAATTTCTTGAATTATCCAGCCACGTTGACACACTTGCTTTTTTTTATTTGCTGTCCCTACAATAAGTTTTTCTGCGTTATCTGTCACATTATAATATAATCTACACTACCCTATAAAACACTGCAATTATTTGTTTAGATACCTACTAATACAGTGCTAGTGTTACAAGAAACACGCACAAAATGGAATTACTAAGTCAAGATGAAATTAATTTCATCGCAAAACAATGTGGCTTTACAAAAGTGTTGGAGTGGAAGATGGAAGACTTTGCAGATAAAATTATTGGATACCTGGGTGACCATATGAAACTGATAATGGAAGTAGAGTTGAATGGGATCAGTTCTACGCTTAACTTGTTCGTGAAGTGCATGCCGAGGTTCGACAAATGGAAGGCAGAATATCTGAGGGAGCTTGGATTCTTCAATAAGGAGTACGTTATGCTGAGCACGCTTTTTAATGAATTTGAAAATGGCACAGGTAAGATAGCTCTTTTTTTGCAAACATCCCATTTAGCTACGTCCTTTGTGCTATTGCCCTAATTTGTATAGTAATTACTGTTACAACAGGAAAACTCCTTGTAATAATAATGTAAAACACCCCTACGTAACGTAATGAGCGAGTATGAGGTCCTGGGTTCAATTCCCGGGTCGAGCAAAAGTGTTATTGGATTTTTCCATCTGGAATTTCTCAGTAGCAGCCCGGACTTTGGGTTTGTGCCCGGTTAATGGCAAAAGGCTCGCCCCCTATGACATGGGACTTAAACATTACTGGCGAAATGTGGGTGTACACCTCTGCTTAAACCTTCGGGGAATACAGGCGTGATGTTATATATGTATGTGTAACGTAATAATTGTTTCTTACAAAATTGTACAGGGTCACGAAAATGGCGTCCCAAATTACTGTTTATCAAAGAAGACATTTTTGTATTTGAAAACGTCTCACTTCTTGGATACGTAATGCCACATCATCAGGACACCATGACATTACAAGAATTGAAAGTTTCTGTCGAAACGCTAGCAAGATTTCACGCTCAATCATACATTTATGAGGAGAGGAAAAGTAGCCAGTTGAGCAGATCATACAGAATATGGGAACATTATAGTGACTACCTTCAAGAGCCCAACAGGGGACTCGACTGGCGGGACACAGGAAGGAACGCAGTGATAGATTACCTCAAAGTATTTTCTAAGTATAAGTCTAAGCCAAACTTCAATCGATACGTAGAATCGATTCTGCCTTCGTTATTTGATAGAGCTATGGACCTTATGGAGCCCAGCACAGAATATCGGAATGCAGTAGTGCATCGTGATCTTTGGACCAATAATATTTTCCTCAAAAAGGATCAAAACTCAGCATGTCACGCTTTGTTCGTTGATTTTCAGACTGTTATATATTCTTCTCCAATGCTTGACCTGTCTTCCCTGATATATTTCAATACTACAAGGAGTGACAGAGATAAATGGACGGATGAATTTATGGATGTTTACTATGCAATGCTGTCTGAGGAACTGCGAGCTGATGGAGTAGATATAATGCACATATTTGATAAAGCTACTCTTGCAGAGGCATACAAGAAAAGTATAGTATTCGGACTAACTCAGGCTGCGCTTATAACACCTATCGTAGCTATGAGTAAGGAGAAACGAGAGGAGATATTTTGTGATCCCGAGTTATCAAAACGAGCCAACGTAGTAACTCGCAGTCAAGAGTTTATAGATGTAGCTAAAGAAGATGAGAAATATCGAATTAGAGTAACGGAATTATTTGACGAAATTGTAGAGAGATTTGTGTTTCCAAAAAATTTTCAAATAAACTTTGGACTTTGAATTAAGTGGGTAAATAAGCAGGCAGTGCTACTTTAAACTCAAAGCATTTATTTAATATAAACCAATTACAGGCACCTTTGAATTGTCAAGCAAGGGGTTGGTTAGTCAGAAAGATGAAGCTATAGTTGCCCATTCCAAAGCGTAGTAGGGTCCTATGGAAAAGAACGGGCTTCTTTACATATAATATCTAAGTTCTGGTAGGTAAGTCCTTATTTTGTAGGTATGTACCTAAGTAATGTAAGATATATAATGTTAACATAAATTATTTCTTGGTTATGACTTGTGTACCCAGCTACTTAATAAACTAATATTTTCTATCACTGTGTGTTAGATAAAATCATCAAAGAAGTTGCTTTCGTTCTTATTACCGCTAAAAAAAAAGTAAAATTATTAATTTAATCTTACCGACCTGTAAGCATCCATTTCCTTCTCCGTAATTCACAATGGACCGGTTTTATTACCATTAGGTAAATGACTACCCCCAATCATTTTCTCCAAATTGGTAAAATCTCAAAAGGTAACTTCATAAAGTCAAATTAAATTGACTGGCGAAACTTCACACGTGATGGGTACCTATCGTTAACTAATGAAGATACAAACCAAAAATTATTTTCGAACCACGTATTTCAAGTAGGTAACTACTATATCTACCAGTGGCCGCTGAATCAGTCGTCCCCCTCGAATCCCCATACCTATTGAATGCAAAGATTGTTCTACGGAGAGAATTGTAGTAAAATTTATTTTGTCCGTAATCTGTTCCCTGTGCCAATCTAGCCAGACGCAAGTGAATGTACTACATACATTTTCGGTTGTCATAATTGCAATGAATTTTGCCGCCCGGCTTAGCCGAATCATCCCGACTCGAACATCTATTGTGTGTAGCTAGCCTAATAGTCCGTGCACTCTCCGGTTAAATAACAAGCTATGCTTACCTACATAGGTAGCCAACCGTGTCTACTAGGTAGGTACCCATAAGCTTACTTAAGCACGAGCGAAAACTCCTAGATTCGTTGCTACTTGACATTTAATTCCAAAGCATACCTACGCAGGTAGATACCTGTAGCTGGCGATACCGACAAAGGTATTTCTGTATCTGATATTTACTCTTACTAAATTATACTTACGATATCAATATTTACTTAGCGATTCTAACAATATTGTAATGCACGTTTAATGACAAGATACCTACTCCAACATCAGACGCATTTTGTCTCGCTAAACGTAACTGCTTCAGTAGCTCTCCTTAGCCTTAGGCTGATAGACTTTTACTGGAAAAAATGGCGACTGCCGCTATCGAACTGAAGGACCAAGTTCATCATATAACAGAAGAAGATATCAAATTAATTTTGGCTAGCTACAACCGTACAAATGACGAAATAATTATAGAAAACTATTCTGTTCACCCCGCTAGTGACAAAATGTTGGGATTTCTGTCAGAATATTGGAAAGTGAAAGTGCATTTATGTAATAGAAAAGTTCTTTATTTCTTCATCAAAGCCATCTCCAGATCGAATACAGCGAAAGCAAACATGGTGAAGGAAATGCGGCTTTTTGACAAAGAAGCGTTCTTCTATTCAGTGATCAAGGAGACAATTGAAATACCGGGTGAGCAGACATTTTGTTTCCAGTGTAGTGTAGGGTATTTCAACAACACGAGATGACGAGATTATTAATCTATTTTGTTACAATTGTTTTAGGTCTCAAACCGTGGGCCGCAAGGTTAATAACCGCTCTGAACGATGCAATGGTTTTCGAAGATTTAAATGCCAAACAGTATAAATTACGAAATAAATTTGATAGGTTCGACATGGCTCATACTCTTCAAGCATTGAAGACGTTAGCCAGACTTCACGCATCTTCCATTATTTATGAAGAAAGGAAAAGTAAAGAAACTATGGGAGAATACAAGGGAATTAATTATGAGTACGAAAAATCGCTGGACAAAGGTGGATACCATCTATCATCAGATTGGTTCTGTCAGTGTATGACAGGGGCATTAGAAGCTATGAAAACATTTTCAAAGTATGACGATACAGAAATGAATTTGATTGACAGTCGTTGGCGTGACGTGTGGTCTACTGCTTTGAGATTAAGTAATTTTTCTCCTCGACAGAAGAATGTAATCTGCCACCGCGACCTGTGGAATAATAATCTTATGTTTCATTATAGTAAGGACGAAGAGAACCGTTCGGAGCCAGATGATTGCGTGCTGGTTGATTTTCAAGCGATAAGGTACCAACCACCAGCTGGTGATGTCATGTGTTTACTGTGTTGTAATTTAGATCCAACTTTCAGAGAAGAAAACATCGAGATATTTTTGAATTCTTATTATGAAGAACTTGGGAAAATACTAAATAACTACAATCTCAAAATCGAGAGAATATTGACAAAAGAAGAATTTATGACTTCTGCTGAAGAACAAAGACAGTGGGGGCTCATCGTTTGTGCTTGTCTTATACCACAGTTTTGGTTGGACGATGATCTAACTACCGAAATTTTCTGTGATAATGCTCAGTTTGATGAAATACTCTCTAAAAATAAAGGACTGTTTATGAAGAAAATGATGGAAAGTAATTCTGATTACAAACAAAGAGTCATGGAAATCTTGGAAGAAATCGCAGATAGATACTGTATGCCTGCAAAATAATACGTTCTTAAGCAAATAATTTTGTACAATGAGAATGTTGACTAAGTCAATGTGACTGTTTAACTTCATTAAACACACCTTGTAGAGTGGTTGCTATCTTTAACTAACTAAATTATAATTTTACTGTTTAGATAAAAAATATACTTGTCAAGATAACATGAAGCAAGAAAAAAAAAACAGGAAATGAAACAGTCAAACCTTTGACCATTTATATAGGTATTAGACGATTTACGGCCGAACCCAATAATCTATTTTCAGTAAAAGACAGATCGCTATTGATGGTCGAAAGTATAATTCTATCTGTCCTTATGTGTCAGACCGGTAAGATTCAAAGTCATCTCCAGATCAAATGCAGCGAGAGCAAACATGGTGAAGGAAATGCGACTTTTTGATAAAGAAGCGTTCTTTTATTTTGTGATCAAGGAGAACACTGAAATACCGGGTGAGCAGACATTTTGTTTTCGGTGTAGTGTAGGGTATTTCGTTTCAGTCATCCTAGCAAAATGTTGTCTGCTTTCGAGATTTTGCTACCGAGATGTCGTTGATTGGGTCGAATGGCTATTGTTTCTGGCTACAAAGTTTTAAAAAACCTAACATGAAGGGGACGACGTTAATTACGCCTTACCGTTTTAGGGTAAGCAACCAGTTAAAACGTCACCACATCAAAAACTGAAATAACTTCGAAATCTTTACAGGCACGAATTTTATAGACACAAACACGTAGCACTTATTTATAAGCTATCTCTTCAGCTACTTTAAAATAAAATCCAGCTTGACCCAATAGGTAAATCACTTTTTTGTTAAGCTGCGGTGACGGCTTGAAACTTCTTCCCAGCATAATTTGTTTTTCGTAAAATAACTAGGGGCAATGCAACTTTTGTATGGACCCTTGACATCATTTTTTTCCTTTCGCCAGTAGGTACCTAATGAAACTTAGATCATTATTAGAGGACTATCTGAGAAGTACATAGAAAAAAACTAACGTCCAAACCGAATAACCTATCTATCACCAGTTTTGGCATACTGGAGATAGAAAAACCTATCTATATATGGTTTTGACGTCCCAATAATCTATAAGAGATTATGGAATCTTACCGGCCTGACATAAGGACAGATAGAATTATAATGTCTACCATCAATAGCGATCTGTCTTTTACTACGGTTGTACGTCGTTCCGTAGCTAATAGTTTTATAGAATTTAGTTTCACATACAAATTTTCTCATATTATTATTTCATAGAATAATCAATACGCAGAATACTTACTTTGAAGAAATTTAAATGATTGATTTTTGTTTCTCATAAAGTTTAATGTTATAATATTCATAATGTTATAAGTAATATTCACTTGCTTGGTACAAAAATATTCAACGAAGAATGAATGCCGGTAGGTAGATATACATGGTGTAGTGACGGTAGGTACATGTAAGGCTTATTTCGTAGACTCCTCATTGGACATTTAACGAGAACTATCTTCAATCTTAGATGTATCTTTGTCTCCGACCTTCCCATTGTATCTCCAGCCCCAATTCGGGATAAACTTATTATCTTGAAGGCGTCGCATGCCAAACCTCCTGTGCCAAGGGTCGTCGTTTCGCTGGCTGTATATGTCGCAGAATGGACGAATAAGCAGAATGTAGAACAGTTCTACAAAACTGAGAATGCTCGCGCCTAGGAACAAACCACCAGTTCCCCCGGTGGATACTGTAAAACAAATTGCATTAGCTTTAACTCTGATACTTTCAACCTTCTAGTCATGAATTTTTTTTTCAAAGCCAGCTTAATTCTAACTGAAGGGCAAGGCGAGTGCGTTACGGAACAATTACTTAGGTTTAATAAGTTTCGATTTCTTTAACTCCTGCAGCTGCTTATTCATAGCTATAGTAAGTTAGTTAGTGTAGTTAGTTGGATAAGGTTTTTCCTATCGTCCCTCGTAATTTCACCATTAATTTTTTAGTTTTCTCAAATAATAAATAGACTCTCACCGACTAAATCCAGTACTCCACGCACCACATTCCTTCTGTACCGCTCACTGGGCAGCACTGCCAGATTTATCTGAACACTCGCGTAGCTGTTGGTCGTGACGAACTTGAAGTCCTTCGTGATTGTGATCTCTGCCTCCGTACACGAAGGTAGACAGTTGCAAGATAGGCCAGCACGGGACGACCAGCTAGCTTTCAGGACCTACATTCAAAACAGATTACATTAATCACAATTCGTCGCTGTTGAAACGGTTATAGTGAAACTTTCCTCATTCAAAATGTGTGCGAATCGCATCAAAATAGTCTATCAACTCAATTCAACACTTCTTAAGACAAGATAATCATTTATTTGCTCAAACATGAGTACCTACAATACAACACAAATTGTCAGCATGCAAGAGATGTTAAATGTAGAGATAAAAACAGATCATCACGGTTGCCTTAAACAGCGGCATGCAAATATTAATTTAATAAAGTATAATATCACTCCGAGTCTAATTATTTAAAAATGTCATGATAACATTAATAATTCAAAATATTAAATTAGTAAAACATGTTCAAAAATCTCTCTTCTAAAAACTAATTTAAATTATAATAAGCGTTAACTGCTAGAAAATTTATAACTTATCCAGCCCGAAGCAATTATTTCCCAACTAATCGATTTAATATATGTACATGGTAGATATCGATATAATTGCAGGGAATCTTGTTACGACTACATGGCCTATGGTATGGCCTTGAGTGATATATAAAATGCCATTTTTTTTTTCATATGATCGATTGTACCTACTTACCGACAGTTCATGGACGTGGCTGTTCAAGCAGATAATGCCGCTGACATTACATCTGAGATGTTCCGGAACATTCGGCATGAAGTAATTCGTACAGTTACAAAGCTGCAACTGAGCGTCCTTTCTACATTGCACTGTGCACGCTGTGTACGAGTAATGATGATACACTTGTAGGAAGTTTTCGTCAGTGTATCGGCATTTTCGTTTTTCTGGCGATATCAAGCGGGCGCCAGCGTCATTCTCTATGTTGCGTATGGTTATGAAACGCCTACAAACCATGTAAAGGATTAACTGCTAAAATTAACACTACTGCAGCACTGCATGTGAAATTCCTTGGACTCAATTTGTTAAGTGTCACCTAATTCGATGAACTCGTTAGATAGCCATCGTTTCACGAGAGCCATGCATGTGATGCAACACAAAATGGCACAACGGGACGTGGTTAATTCATTATGGTTCTTTTTTATATCGATGGTCAAATTCGCACTTTTTATCACGTTCTCTTTCATTTAGACCCCTTTAGATTTAAATGTTGCTTACGTAAATAAATATGTATTTATAAAACTTACTTGTGAAGTATTTCTTGTCCCACTGTTAAAACATCGGAACCTATAGTAGTGAGCGTCGGCACTTCTTCCTCGTTTAAAATGTAAATATTTGCAGTCACCATTACATCGAACTTGATAGCTCCAGGTCCTGTAGTACGATTACTCACCATGTCTAATTTAGGAGCATTCCTTTCTCTAAAAGAAAAATATTCAACTAATTAGTAAGTATTATGTTACATCTATCATGCTTAGTAATCTTTGTGTTGTGCCAAGTGATCCTCGCAAAAAACTGACCATCTCCAATTTTCAATCATCTGCCGTAATACACGACTACCAATCGAAGGATTCTGTGATTCTTAGTCATCAGGAGCTGATAAGTCTAAGATTTTACTATGAAACATTTCAGTCCAGGAAGAAGAAAATTATGTAACAGACTATTACGTGCGGCTGTTATACCTTTCACATACCTATACGAGTATCGATTGACACTTTCCCTTACCTTCCTTGCAAAGTATTAATAGCATAACACGTTCCGAGCTCAGTGTCCATCGGTCTGAAGTACTTGCAACATTCGAATTTAATCCCATTCCATGAGCAGTTCGCTAAGGTTTCCTCACAGGTGCTCCTGACCTGAAAATATAAGGTGTAACATAATTAACGCACAACCTCTTAAGGGGTCATTGTACTCATCATTATGAGCAACTTTTACTATGAGACCAAACCTGAAACCTGAAATCGCGAAAAAAAAATCAGCTGTTCCCTACATTTATGTTCGCATGTCTCGCCAAAATGTTCCCTACATTTTGGCGAGTCATGCGAACATAAATGTAGGGAACAGCTGATTTTTTTTCGCGATTTCAGGTTTGGTCCCATAGTAAAAGTTGCTCATAATGATGAGTACAATGACCCCTTAAGAGGTGGTGCGTTATTTATGTTACATCTTGTATAATTAAGACCCTGTTTCTTAGATTTTTGTAAGTCCTTGAATGATCTAGAAGAATTTTATTTTAGATGGAACGGCACCACACCTTCCTAAATTCAACGATCCACACAGCAAAATAACAGATTATATTACGTTCTTGAAACTAGTATCCAATAACCTAATTTAATATTAGAAACCATTACGCAGTTGTATGTTTTGCAATAAATTGCAAATATAAGTGGACTAGAATCTGAATTTATTTATTTATTTACATTTAAGAGTCTTAGATACTTACTAAATTAGCATAATATGTCAGGTTCGTTTGCATACAACCCGGCAGCGGGTCCACCAAGTTACAAAACTCTGACGTATAATAAGTAATTCCTTTGAAAAAAGCTAGCTCTTTTAAAACTTCTTCCATGTTGAAATCGTGGTCTTCTCCCCATAATCTACAATTAATAATTTAAAAAATAATAAGGGAGACCTTAGACAGCTTCCCTCTTCCCTCAGTAATAAAACATGGGAACTTAAAAAGTATCTCAAGGAGAGACGATACCTTTTTTGCAATCAAAGGAAATGTAGAGTAGCAATAGAGCTATCATGAATTTTAATAACTATCTTTACAAGTCCGCTCAGGAAATTACTGTTGCTAAGTAGGTAGCCTGTTTTACTAGGCAATTAAGTTACCCACTACTCATTGTATTGTGTATGTTTTTGCGACAGTGAGAAGACATGTATACGTAGGAATTGTTCACTTAATTTCTATACTGTCTAAGCATTCAGAGTCGTTGTTGCTGATTAACACGAATTGAGTCAAAAACAAGATTTTTGGATCAGTTCCATCTACCAACCGTATAATAATTTCCTGCTAAACTAACTGCCATTTCACAACCTAACGCTGAAGTTTCAGTTACCGCTTTGTGAGAGCTTTTCCAAACTTTTCCGAGCATTGAACGTATGGAAAACAAGATTTACTTATCAGATATTGCTTCGACACGGTTTGAATTGTCATTTTCGCAAACAACAACTGCTGGGAACTCTGTGTTCCAGTCCTTGTAGGTAGTCTCCACGACGAATGAAATGGGATTGTTCTGGAAAGCATCGTACTGGGCTGCTATCAACAGGGACGAGCCGTACCATGATAGGGCTACAACTATCAGCCAAAATATTCTGAAACATACGAAATATGTAACTATATTTCAAGATTCTCCAAAGTCGAAATAAGAACTTCTCATTGAATTCACTTAGAAAATTAATCGAAGAGGCAAAACTTAATTTGTGTCAACTCTTTTAATTTAATTACCTCTCCACCCAATGTCTTTGATTATCAGCAATGAATCTAAAACCATGGATGGACGTCGTTTGCGGCAAACTTTTGATTCCATTCCACCAAATCTCCAAATACCTTTTCCAGGATTCTTTTGATGACATATCACTAGATATACCTACAAGTGCTGAGGATCCGAAATGACTAAACTATTTCCATTTAGATTTTTTTATTGAAACAACAGCTTACATGCATAACAACATTATACATGTTTCAGAACAAATAAATAATGGAGATGTAATGATGATTACGAATTTACGACAGGTGCCTAAGTCTAATAAAGATTTTAATCAGAATGAGAACGGCACAGCTGTTCAAATGGTAGAACCATTATACTGGTAACAATTTGTGTAATCGTGTGGCGTAATATCTAATGCTGTGTATAAACTACACAAAGCTTTTCTATGCTTCAACCCACTAGACACAAATTACCTTATAAATATCCTCACATCGAGTGCCACAGACACAAAATTTTCATAGATCTCATTGATTGCAACTCTTGCAGGTATAATACCACCGTACCAAACTTAAAAAGAATCCAACAATTTACAAGTTACAATATTTTCGCATACTCTTTCTTCCCATAATATGTAAGCAGATTTCTACCGCGGTTTAGTACTTGGTGCAATTTCGTTCCAGTAAATGGGTCGGTATCTCCCGATGTGCTCAAAGTGTGCTGGTCTCTGAGGTTCTATGGTCACTTTAGTACTTCTCTTGGCACGTTGCCGTCGCGAACGAACCTCTCGTATCAACTTTACGGTGAAGAAGTAAATTAATTCTAACACCGAAACGAAGCTGAAGCCGGTGATGAAACCACAGGTAGAACCGATGTTGCCTGATGAAAGGAAGATATAAGAATTAGTACCTGCTCGGCTTCACACTATAAGTAAAACATTCCTAGGTTTTATTGTCTGTGATGTCTGTTAAAAAAATTATTATTTTAAATTGGGAATAAATATCTGAATCCGAAAGTATTGATGATTATCGGTTAATAATACCTACGCACGAGTACAGAACAGATAAAAGAGGTTAGAAGGGCCTTGTGGGCGGGGCAGGCGCGCCGCATTTATGAGCAAACGATCGTAAGTCACCCGAAATTTGCTTCACCGGCTAACAATCGCGCTCTTATTGTGACAGCATACGAAGCTCCGCGAAATAAAAAGACTTATGCGGTCTTGCGCTATTAACTTCTTTTCATTGGTAAGTCCAAAAACCTTAAATACAAGTGATATTTGTAATTATTACAATAGTATTATGTAGTTTGTAGACAAAAACGATACAATCGCAAACAAATGCAAAATTATACATTGCTTATAATACATGGGTACCATCTTGTACTACGTGAGCTCTTGCGCAATGTATGGTGTTCACTACGAAAGTCGCGTGCTCCGAGCCAAAGTTTGAATTCAGCGATGTCCATGCTTATCGATAGTGTTGTACCAAGCTGTAAACAATGTCGATATTAAGTATGTGTGTATGTATACAAATGTAATAATTATAATTAAACTAACTTTATTTATTACCATCAATTATTGTTTATTGTGGATTATCAATTTAGGTTCCAAAATTCTGAGTAGGTTTTTTGTCTAAAATTTGGTTTGAGGTTAGTCATTTATAATGAAAACATACATTTTAAATTTTATTTCTAGGTTTCCAACAGATCCAGATACAAGAAAACTCTGGATTGAGCTGAGCTTCGAGAGTCCAACAGAGAGCACGTCAAGAAAACACATTGTTGGACTATTTTATTCATAACATAACATGATCCAGTAGTGTTAATAAATACATTTTAAATTATAATTAGTACATACATTCATAAAATAAAATTGCAATTAAAATTCACATTAAACAAATTATATTATGGCAATACGTCTAAGGGATAACATTCGATATGGCCGTCAAATTCAAATTTTCTTTCGTCTTTTGCAAATTGTAGCTTTGCTTTACGTTTTATGTTATTCAAAATACGATTTGCGACCGTAACGGTTACTCAATAAAGTATATATTCAATATTCATCAAAGTCGTAATATACTTTGATAACTGACATGATTTTATTGATTATTTCTAGTCTATACAGAGTTTACAAAATTTATTAAATTCAAATAATATATCTTCAAAATTACATCCTAACTTAACTAAAACATAAAAATATAATATCCTAAATTAACTAAATTTGTTAAAAATCCAAAATATGGCGTCGAAAAATTCCTCCGCATCGCTGTCGACTGGTGATGTATCCAAGAGACTGGCGGCATTGCCACGTTGTATGGCAATGCTTAGCCTCTGGCCAAGGTAAAAGCCGACTGGCTGGCCTTGGGTACATTACCAGTCAATAGTGGTTTCTAGTACTTAAATAATTATATGATCGATACGTGCGCAAACAACATTTATAACAACACAGAGCTGCAATTAACAAAAAACGAAAAAAAAAATTATTTCGCGGCTATATCGGATGTTCCCCTTAATTTGACGTTATTATTTATATGTATTTAGGAAGTCCACACTATTCGTACCCCGTCCCCCTCCCGAAATTAAAGCGAAAAATTGCAAAACCTAAAGTAACAAATTTACAGTAATTTTATTGATATACACTACCGTCCAAAAGTTTGGAAGCAGCAAGGTAAAATCAAATAAAACAAAACAAAGTCATTTCAGTTTGAATGTATTGTTATAAATTAAAATATAAACAAAAACTAATTTAAGCAGAACAAAAATTTTACATACAATATAAAATTAAATTAGATTTTATATTTTAATTTGACATTTTCCCATTGCTCTGTTGTCCAGTTTTGGTGCGCTTTTGCCCATTCTAGTCTATTTTTCTTATGTCGAATTGTTAGTTTTGGTTTTTTAGCTGCAACACACCCTCTTAGTCCCGCAGAAAATAAACGTCTTTTAAGAGTTGTTTTTGAAACGGGTGTTTCTCGCGTTTCATTCAGAGCTACGGTAATTTGTAGTGCAGTTAAGCGTCGATTCCGTTTAGAGAGAATCCTGATGAAGTTGTCTTCTTGCCTCGTTGTGGATTTGGGCCTACCAGATCTCTTTCTATCTTCATTTTTCCTAGTTTCTCGTTTTCTAACAAGGGTATAGTGGACACCTTTACGAGACATTCCGAGCCTTTCTGCGATTTGACGTTCACTGTATCCTTCCTCACGTAGAGTCCAAATAGCGTTTCTCTGTTCGAGTGTTATTTGCTTGCGTTTTGCCATTTTCAGAAAAAAAAATAAGGTCAAAGGAGTCGTCGATATCTTTCGAATACGGACAATGTTAATATCACAGCTTTCACGTGCCAATGCTCCAGTTGAACTAAACAGGATCTTAAAAAGTTAAAACCACTAAATATTATCAATAAAACCTCACCATTGCAACAATAAAGTACCCGACGGATTAAGCCATAAAACACGTGTTTCGTCAAAACTAAGGAGTTAGTTAAAACTTCATGAATGTGGAATAACAATCCTGTTATTTTTATGTAAACAATCGTAAAAGCTTGGAAAACGATAGTTTATTGCTAATGTTTGCGGGTTTGCCTCCTATAGTCGGTATTCATTTGTTTTGTCTGCTTCCAAACTTTTGGACGGTAGTGTAGATAATCGACCCTTTGGTCCCCGTAACATGTATGAGAAATAAATTGCTTTTGCGCGCGTGTGAGTTAAACGCAGTGTTTGCGTTAGTGTGAGAACCAATAGCAAAGTCGCGATCTAATTGCATGTGATTTATTTGTGTGCGTAATGCGCGTACGTATTGGCCTCTTGCTTGTAGAGTTACAGAGTGGGGGACAAGCGGCGACACGCCGTCTAATACAAATCAGGAACTTTTTCCTTTCTAACCTCTTTTATCCGTTCTTATCTGTTCTGTGCGCACGAGTGCACGACACATACGTCCCACACTTAGGTATTATTCTGGACGACTATAGCAGATAGTGACTTATGGACCACGCAAACGAAGTTATGAACTTAAACTAGTACGCCTATACAATAAACAATACTTACTAATCAAATCGAACCACTTCATAATAACATTCTGTCCGTAACAGTCGGCTACATCCCTCGCGTATTTCACTCGAACTTGCGAGGTTCCTGTGTAATTCACACCTTGCCTGCAACAAACACCATTGTTCTTGTTCAGAACAAATGCATTCAATGTATCCAACGTGCTTCGCATTACAAAGTGCTGCCTATATTCCTCTATTTGTTCTCTGGAGTTGTTTCATTTGGAGATGGGTTCAGTAAAATATAGGTTCCTCCCACGTGACATACCTACTTTGGAGTCTCTTTATTCACGTTTAGGTATATTTTTACAATCATATCTTTTTTAATTTTTAGAAGGTATTTGCTATGAACTTATTTTTGAATTTCATAGTTAGCCTCCTTGTTAGTTCCATGACAACCTTCGCGATAAACAGGCATGAATAACGCCCAAATATTTCGTTTCCAGAACAACGATATCAATAACAATCAACACTGACAAAATGTGAAGTGTGAAGTTGTATTCCTTAAATATTCCTTTAAAGATTATTTCTGACCTTTTATTAAAATTCGTATTAAAATAATAATTTGTATCAGTAGGTATGGCAGACACTAATTATACAACTGTAGACTTTGAAGTTTTCGGGAAAGTGCAAGGTGTTTTCTTTAGGAAATATACCCAAAAGAGAGCCTGGGATCTGGGGCTGAAAGGATGGGTGATGAACACTGCTCAAGGTACTGTAGTAGGAAAGTTGCAAGGGCCTTCCATGGCTGTCGGAAAAATGAAGACTTGGTTGCAAAAGGAGGGAAGCCCCAAATCGCGGATCGAAAAAGCTTCTTTCAAAAACGAGAGTCCCATATCTAGCTGCGATTTTAAAACTTTTGAGATACGAAAATAAAACAATGAGAATGTGACTGCTTGATTGTACCTTATGAATGTGAACAGTCTACAATTGTATACATTAAAATAGTTTTATATCAATGAAATGCGAATAAATTATACTTTTTCAAGAATTCTATTCTTGTATTTCTGGTTTGTATGTACCGAAAATAACTAGGTAGGTTTGTTCTAATTTGAAAGGTTGTGTTACAGGGTGGCCCATTTATAGTGGTCCAAAAAAGTTTTTGAACGTCATGTCTGTGCTCTCTAATTCTTCAATAAAGTTAAAATAGTATTAACAAATGTTTATTATAAAACATATGACATCCTAATGATTCATCTATACGCAATATATGTTCCGAGAAAATCAGTAGCTATATGCAATATATGCAGAGTTACAAGTAAAGAAGATAATATTATGTTCTACCAAATAGTACGCCTTATTTTTAAAATAGAAAAGAAATAAGTTAGCATTAAGCAATTTCACTCTGGTCTGGAGCCGACTCTCTCCAGAAAGGCCGGTTATTAGTAAAGCCCAAAGAGTATAATAATAAACAGGGAGGTAACATCATATTCTTTATATACTTAAGTAAAACAAAAGTTGCGCAATGTGGCTGCAGCAACATGTTTTTTATGTTGCTGGCTGTTTTTTCTGTTCCGTGTGCTGGCCACATCGTATGCAGGAAATGTGTGAAAATTGTTTTCAGCAACGACAACAACAGAAAATCATATTGCTGCAACAACTTTGGGTCACTTTTGTTCACGGGTATGAAATATAAAAAAGAATTTACAGCCAATCATCTCGTTCGCTGTCGGGCACGGTGTTGAGATACTCCGGGTATATGAGCACATTGTTGAAGTCATAGCTGTAAGCTGTCTTGGAACAGGTCGGGTTGCACATTGGACAGTCGATGCCTCCGTTAACTGCGTCCAGCTCTAACTCTTCTGGAACATGCTCATTGTCGTTTGGACGAATAGATATGGATTGTGCTGAAAATGTAATAAATTATGATGATGATCGTAACGAATCAACTTTTAAACATAGTGTACCTAGGTATCTACTATGTGCATCTGCACAGACCTTTCTTGGCAGACTCGCTTTAATCATGAACATTATTCAAAAAAGTCGTAAAATACTTACAGTAATAGGTTCTAAGACAAGGCACGTCTTTCATGTTACAAGTTCTAGCAGAACTCATCTTCGGCATATTGAACGGCGTGCAGTTACAATTATATAATAGAAAATGCATTCTACATTTGAGTATGCAGTCGCTGTACGTATAAAACGGGAGGTACGATGACTCGTCATAGAATCTACATTTCCTCAATTTTATCGGCACGTGCTGGATGTCTCGGGACGCTTCTGTGAAGCTAGCTGTTACCATCACCGTCATCTATAAAGTTAAACGTACACATGAATGGGTTTTAAAGAATACACCTTAAAGCGTTGCTCACTCGTGCGAATAGATTCATCGTAATGGAAAGTCATTTTTACAATTTTTACAATTCATTGAGCTGACGACTAAATATATTTCATGACTAGCTGTGCCCCGCGACTTCGTTCGCGTGGATGTCGTAAGATACACAATACAGGGTGTAAGGGACAGCCCTCCGCAAACTAATAGGGTTCATTCAGCTCCTTATTCTGAATCATATTCCACCGAAAATATTCTCAGGATTTTTTTTTAATCGTATTTTCAGTTACATTTTTATATTTCAATGTAAAATTATATTCTCTGTACGCAGCACTCCATTTATGTAAATAAAACAGCTAAAATCAAAAAATCAGCAATGGATGTTAAAATACTCGGCGGCCGAAGGCCCGCTGCCACAGATTACCAGTTAAATCACTCCATGCACTCTTACGCTTAACTACCTAACATGGGCTGCGTGCGGCCCATTTCTCAGCGGGGGGTGCCGACAGCCACGAGGCGCGTACGTTATACGTATGTATATACAAGGTGGAACAGGATGATTGACATTCCTTTAAACCATATAAAGAGAATCATGTTCTTTACCCGTATACAAAAAATCAATAAAATCCAATGAACACTTTAGGCACATGAAATTACTTTTCATTTTCTTATTTTTCAACATGATGTAGATCTGAGTCCGTAATAAAAATAGATAAACATTGTAAGGTCAAGAACCTGTGCAAAACATATTATTCTATTCTCTGCGTTTGTATTGTTCTCCGACTAAAGTTTGACTAACGTGCCTGCGCTTATCTGCCTGCACACCGCACCGCCGCCATCACGCCTGCGGGGCGTGGCGGCGGCGGTGTCCGCAATAATAGGTAAACATTGCCACCACCGCACCATTGGTCAGTGATTTTTCATAGATAGAGCGTGTTTACTTTGTATGCAGTTGATTCTGCTATTTATTTTGTTTGACAACTGCAACTTTTAAATTTTCCATTAACTACTAATCTTGGTGTTTTAAAATGTTTCGATGGATTAGTACTATGCTCGTTTTCATTTAATGTCGTACATCCAGATCCAAGTTGTATTTCGGTTGATCTGACGTACTTAGTTTCAAATCCTTATGATATGGGTATTATGTGCAGTTGATGGATGTAGATCCAGCAAGAGAAGATATAAAAACTTATCTTTTTTCAGTTTACCTGCTGATACAGTTTTAGGTAAGTACTATCGTTTTTTAAATAGGTAAATTGTTTAAACTTGCATGTTTTGTGTTTTGTATTTTATTGGTAGGTACTTCTACTATGTGTCTGAGATAAGAATAGAAAGGCCAATTACCTCTATTTGTTAACTGTCATTTGAAAATTACGTTTAGCAAAAATCTATGATACTTTATGCAAATTAATTTTCAATAATATTTATTATCGTTATTATCTTGGTAATGTTATGTTCATATGATTATTGTTTATTTAAAAGCGTGCAAGTGTTAGAAAAGAGTGCATGACGTCACAATATGGCGCCAGCGCAGGTTTGTTCGTAGTGTAGTACCTATTACGCTAATTGTGTAAATGAACGACAAATCAATTAATCGTGTTTTCAGTTTCCTCCATTTCGTATTTCATTCGTATTCGTGGCCATGCGAAGTGGTTACGTCACTGATTATTAAATAGTTAGGTACTACACGTTGCGTACGATGTCTGTCTTATTTGTCTTATAATTACAGTTTCAGGGTGTGGTCACAGAATACTAAATAGTTACCTAGCATAAAAAACTCACTTTACGCTTGTATGTAAGGTTAGGGACATCATCGTTCGCAGCGTCTAGCGACTCGAAGGTGTAGGCTATTATAGCAGCAGATATTGAATTTTTTGTATGGAGTGACTTATCTGGTACCTAGTCTGTGTCGCTGCGTTGCCGTTCGCTACGCGCGTTTTGCCACGGTAACGATACATTGCGTGTAAGTAACAAAACAAATCAGATTATTTTATTGGATTCCCATAACATTCCTGAAATATCCGGTCATCTTAGTATTCACCCCATCAGTCTGTGGAGGGATGTCCTTTTCACCCTGTATACTAAAATAACAGCTACATTTTAATAAAACTCCCTCGTCGCGCTGCATCGCCCGCCCGCGCTATTACTTCGTTTTCGCTTAGTGTTCTTTCGGACTTTTTTTCTTTTTACTCGGCTCCTCAGGGTCGTAGCGTAATGTAAATAGCCTATAACTATCCTCGAGAATTGGGCTACCAAATGCAAAATGAATTTTTCAGATCCGACTTTTTGTTCATAATTTCATGGGTTTTATTTTTTTGGGTGGAACCCTAATTATTTTTGTAAATAAAAATAGCCTAAGATAGCCGCCGTAATTTCAGTTATCTGTCAGTGAAAGTCCCGTCAAAATCGGTCTAGCCGTTTCGAAGATTAGCCGGAATATACAGACACAGACAGACAGACAGACACGAAAATTTTAAAAATTGCTTTTTTGTTACTAGTACTGTATATACTTTCTTACGCATTTAGTAAAAAGTTGTTATCTTGACATTACAAACAGACACTTCAATTGTATTTATTTGTATATAGATATGTGCTTATGCTATATGAAAGGTTTATAATTTATATTTAGTATTTGTTCTTACTTCAACACGAGGACTAATGATTTGCATAGCGAAGCTGCCACTTGGTGAATCAGGAAAGTCATATGCATCTGAGAACTGCAGCTGCAAAAAAGAATCACTTTCTATCTACTTACATTTATTTTCGCCCAAATATATTTGTTTAAATATATACGCCAATATCTACCTGAGCCCCTTGTAACGGAATGTTGTAGAAAAAGTCGTCGCTTTCATTAAGGCGTAACAAAACGCGGAGTCCCTGATCGAAGTCAAAGAATGATTTGTTTCCGTACCTGTACATATCAGTGCTTCTTGAGTTGCTGGTTTTGCTGCAAACAACATTATAAATGTAAATATATCAATAATTGTTAATAAATAAAGGCTATTGAAGGTTTTTAAATATTTACCTTTGAAACAAAGTATCGTGGATTCGCAAGTAGTTAAAGGTGCAGCAGTAACCGTTCATAGTCAGACGAAAGTCAAACAGATCTAGGCAATTCGTCACCTTTGTGTTCCAAACGCAGCGGATCAAAAGATCTTCACACCGAGGTGTTAACTGCAGTCAACGAACGTAATGTTAATGTAAAAGCAAACAGATTTACTTTGTTCGATGGTTAATCAATATTGACTTTTTTATTGTTTATTAATTAAGGAACACAACAAAATATAAACAGAAAAATCACAAAAACCTCAATAGGTTTGTACGGATGTTGAAACACTTCAAAGCAATCTTATAACTAGGGACCGAAAACCTTTATAAATTATGGTACAGGTATCGAAGAATTTTGGTTACATTTACGACTAAGGTTACCGCTATCTGGGTACCCAAGAAGAAGATTTCCTCTTCTTGGGTACCCACCCAAGAAGAAGAAATATGTTACCTCTATTTTACGTTACCGTTTTAATACCGGTTACCCAAAAATGTCAAATCAGAGGAATCGACCGAATATTCGGACGTTTGCTGCTACACTTTTTTTCTATTTCGTTCGGCCGATTCGGATCCGACCAAACGTCAAAATGAAGTTCGTTGAACAAACGTCAATATGAAGTTCGGCCGAATCCGAACCGACCGAACGAAATAGAATGAAGTGTAGTAGAAAACAGCCGAACATTCGGCCGATACTTGGGATTTACGCTTCGAAGGAGACGGCCTTGATTACGAGGAAGAAACAGAATATCGCCAGCCGCCAGGGCCGTGATTAGTCGGCGTTCGCCGGCGCGCGGGTAGACTCGACTCTGACACACACACAGCGATGCGCGCTCTATGACTAATGCCGACGGGCACGTGTAAGATAGAGGTAATTTTTATTTCGGTGAGTGAAAATGAGCATAATAATAAGCTACAAAGGAAGAAGACACTACACAATTGCTTTCATCATTCACCGGTCAGTATAAAGACGTACATTTCGCATCAGCTCGTGAACATCATATTCGCCTAAAGCGTCGTGCAGTTTGATTGGTGACACATTGTTGAAGTTGACAGCACCTAGTCCGTACAGCTGTCCCAGCCCGAAGAGAAGGGACATCATATCCTTCTCAGTGTAATGTTGGTTGCGCTCCGCTTTGAGTCTGTAAAGTAGAAAAATTTTACGATAATAAAATGAACATCGCCATCGGTAGTTTGGACCCTAAATTAAAACGATTTGCTTAAAATGGACTATTAGTACACCATTATTATTTCTTTTTAACATCTTTGTAGCAATTATAGCCACCTAGGGTATTTTTGTATCCATAATTAATTATTTAGTCAAGAAAGAAACGTAAATTAGCAGAGATCTCATAAGAAGGATAGGCAGCAGTTCAATTGTCTGCAAAAAAAATTTACTGCCTGCGACCACAAATTTCCGAGGTGACAATGCCGATTTCCTATTAGACCTTTTAAAATGTAAAAGCTAAACTCATTAAGACATTGTTGTCTTACAATTTCTTGGCAAGTTCCCCAGCAGCTCGCCTGCTGATTCTGTTATTAGTGCAAATGCCAACGGCAGGGAATATGATCTTGCTGACGGAGACACCCTCGGGCAGTTGTGTCGTCACCAGCGGCGCGCTGTAGTACTTATCAAATGTCATCCACACCAAGGATATGGAGCAGATCAGGCCAACCATTAGTGTTATGATCCAAATGATTCTGTAAAATAACGAAGTGTAAAGTGTAGTACAATAGTATATCCTGACAGATAACGAAGAGACAAAATATAATTTAGTTAGAGTAAGGACGGGAACGGATATAGGTGAAATTAATAACATAAGAACATTTTTAGATAATCCGACAAATTCTATTTTTTAACAATCACGGTTATAGGTTATTGGAAAAGAGGCAGTTAGCCAATAAGACTCAGACAGTCGTCACAAACGACATAGATTATGCCAAGTTATCTCAAGTGATGATATAAGCCTCTCCACTTGAAGATAGTAGTGTAGTAGGTAGGTAATTGCGGCAAACACACCTTACCAGCTGAACAAGTTCATGACAAGTTTATCTGCAACTCAGTAACGAGCAATAATCCAAGTACCTATATGAGTGTTTATGTTAACTCATCTATTCCGCAAAGTAACTCTTACGTATGAGCACATACCTTTCAATGAACGGAGTGTTTTCGTCAACAAGATGCTTCAGCCCGCAAATGGAGGACTCTTCGCAGTACTCCTTGCTGACTGTCTTCATACTCGCCTTTAATATTTCAAGCCGGTTCGATTCCGGAGCTCTCCTGCGTAATCGACGACGATATGCAAATTCATGTGAACTTTGTGAACTTCTATCCATTATACGCCTGGTTTGACCAGTTTTTTTTAGCTATAATTCAAACGCTTTTATCGAGTACTATTCCAACCAAGCAATGAGTCTAATTTGTTTTTAAAGTTGTTTATGGGAAAGTAAAAAGCAGTTGTTAAATATTCTATTTGACGATAACATCGAGCTTTGATGTGAGGTTAATTGCTGTGATTTATCGATTCTTCTCGTGTATTACTAGTGTCTATTGATTTGAAAACGATAAAATATGATTTATAGCCATACGTTTAGTCGATGGAAGACAACAACACGAAAAAAGAATTTAAGGAATCTCGATTCAAGGTCGGTCTGTGCATAATACTGTATTTAAATAACATTTAAATGACCGTTTTATATTAAATTAGAAAATAACATTGACGAAACCGAAACCTAGTCACATGACTATGGGTCGAGCACTTTACTACCACAGGTGTAGGCATTTCGATGGGACACGCAACATTATTGCAAAACCCATTGCCAAACAATTTGACCATCTCCGATTCCGCCCACATTCACTTATAATAATGTGGAATTTTACCTTTTTGATATTGCAATGATTTATTATCTGTTTCATGTTTGTCGATCAAAACAAGATGATTAACGGCCGAACCCAATAACCTATCTATCACCAGTTTTGGCATACTGGAGATAGAAAAACCTATATATCTATGGTTTTAACGTCCCAATAATCTTAAGAGATTATGGAATCTTACGGCCTGACATAAGGACAGATAGAATTATACTGTCTACCGTCAATAGCGATCTATCAAAAGATAGATCGCTATTGACGGTAGACAGTTTCAAAAAAAATTGAAAATAGGTTATTGGGTTCGGCCGTAAGAGTGCCTTGTAATAGTCCGATATACAGTGTGAGTCTTCATAATGTGGACATATCGAAATGAGGAAACTATGCTTAAATTTATCGACGGAAAACAAATAAAAAAAAATTATAACGTTATTTTTTTTAATTCTTGTTCGCTGCTGTGACCCCTGTGTAAACAAAACGGTATAAATTTTAAAGTAAACGATCTATCACGATAAAACAAACTCAGTAATGAATGGAAGTAACAGTGCGTCCTCAAAAAATAAAAAATTAAGATTTTGTAATATTTATTGTCACCACAGCTTAGCCAGCGTAGTCTGGGACGCCCCTCAGCCAGATGGACCGACGACCTTAAGAAGGTGGCTGGAATAGATTGGATGCGGAAGGCGGAGGACAGGGTGTTGTCCAGCAGTGGACTGCGATAAGCTGAGTTGATTGTTGATTGATTATCACCACAAATCACCAAACCCATAAGAGATCAATAAATGCCACGTCTGGAGGGCCTTTCTTTAACAGATGATACAAAATGATGTGATTGAGTTATAAACGTGGTAGTAAACTTTTAACCGACTTTAAAAAAAGGAGCAGGTTATCAATTCGGTTGTATGTTTTTTTTTAATGTTTGTTACCTCAGTACTCCGTCATTTATAAACCGATTTGGAAAATTCTTTTTTTATTTGAAAGGACATACTTCCAGATTGGTCCCATTTTTATCAAAGTCCAGTTTTGATGACAGGATCCATGAGGAATTGAGGGAACTCCTCAAATAACATCATTTTGTATCATCTGTTAAAGAAAGGCCCTCCAGACGTGGCATTTATTGATCTCTTATGGGTTTGGTGATTTGTGGTGATAATCAATCAACAATCATCTCAGCTTATCGCAGTCCACTGCTGGACAACACCCTGTCCTCCGCCTTCCGCATCCAATCTATTCCAGCCACCTTCTTAAGGTCGTCGGTCCATCTGGCTGAGGGGCGTCCCAGACTACGCTGGCTACGCTGTGGTGACAATAAATATTACAAAATCTTAATTTTTTATTTTTTGAGGACGCACTGTTACTTCCATTCATTACTGAGTTTGTTTTATCGTGATAGATCGTTTACTTTAAAATTTATACCGTTTTGTTTACACAGGGGTCACAGCAGCGAACAAGAATTTAAAAAAATAACGTTATAATTTTTTTTTATTTGTTTTCCGTCGATAAATTTAAGCATAGTTTCCTCATTTCGATATGTCTTATAGGCAAACACATAGCGATTTTGATATTTTCAACAACAAGTCAAGCATTTGTATTCAGAAAGTATCATTTGGTGAAGTGTAACTGATGGAGAATACCACAGATGGCCACGGGAACTCCTCAATGATAAGTATTTCATGGGTGGCGATAAGATATCTCGATTAAGATAGTTAAGTGGCAATGACGAAGCCAATCAATCAATCTAATCGTTTATTTGTGATACATGGGTTACATGCAGGTGTTCATTACATAATTACGTACTAATAATATTCATTCCATGAATTAAATTTATATAAATTTAAATAAATAGTGCTGATGAAAATGGTACCATCAAACTGATCTGATGATGAAGCCGGAAGGTAGGCACCGGAACTCCGTAATAAAACAATGTATCCTAGCCGTGTTTGGGCTTATTGGAATTGTCATGAGATGCCCTCTGGCTATAAGTTATTGTTAACCGACTTCGAAAAAGGAGGAGGTTCTCACTCAGTTCGTCGGAATCTTTTTTTTTTAAGTGTTTTCCCCGATTACTCTAAGACGGCTGGACCAACTTGAAAAATGATTTTTGTTTGAAAGGGTATACTCTCCAGGTGACTCCATAGTCATAAGGTCAAGATTTGATGATGGGATCCTGGAGAAATCGAGGAAACTCTTCAAATATTATAGGCACACCTATAGCGATTTGGGTCTTTTTTATAGTAACTTATGCATTTGCCCTCGGAAAGCACCATTTGGTGAAGTGGAACTGATGACGAAGACCACAGATGGTAAGATGGCCACCGGAACAACTCAATAATAAGTATTTCACGGGTTGCGATTCGATTACTTTAAAATTATTGCTAAGCATATAAGCTCGTCACAATTTATATGGTGAAGTGGAGCTGATGGTGAAGTATCAGGAGAACTCCTTAACAATTAACGTCCCTGCATCGGGAAAAGCAATGTTTTGTAAAAGGTGATGAGCAGTTGTCATTAGGCTATTGTAACTTAGATAAATTAAAACCGACCCACTAAAAAGTGAAAAATAAAAAACTTTTTTACAAAAAAAAAAACAACCGACCTCCAAAAAAAAACACTACAAAGTGAAAAATAACTTTAATTTCGGAAGTCGGTGGTAAAAAACTAAAATACCGATCTAAAGACACCGACTTCCGAAATTAAAGTTATTTTTCACTTTGTAGTGTTTTTTTTTTGAAGGTCGGTTGTTTTTTTTTGTAAAAAAGTTTTTAGAAAGCTAATGCGATGTAAAATAATTTAAACTAATAAAAAAGGTAGGTAAGTAATAGGGCTTTTATTAAGAAATTTTACAATTATTGTAAAAATTTATGAAAAAATACCTGAAGCCCAATTCCCGTAACTAGAAACGTTCGAAATCTAGTCGCAATCTCATCTCGGCGACAATCAAATGTCAAAAACTTGTCAAAAATGTAGGGAAATTATAGATATTTTTGACATATTGAGACTGAGATCAGACTGTGAACGTTCTTAAAATGACGGAAATTGCCCCTCTGATTTTTGTTATAAAAAAAAACAGCATAATTCTCAATTGACGGCAATTTTTATTCTTTCATTTTTATTTTGTGAGGACGCCCTGTTATTTCCAATAATTACCGAGTTTGTTTTGTCGTGATAGATGGTTAAGTTTAAAAGTTATACCGTTTTGTTTACACAGGGGTCACAGCAGCGAACAAGAATTTTAAAAAAGCTATAATTTTTTTTTTTACATTTTTTAAACTATTTTTTCCTCGATAAAATTAAGCATAGTGTCCCCTCATTTCGATATGTGCACATTATGAAGACTCACAATGTATACACGCTATATTGCTAGCCTTTTCCAAATGAGTTTTACGCATTTTCGGGTTCAAATATTTTGAGAGAAGGAAGGGAAACTAGATAGCAATTGATTTTTTATACTTTTCAGCACATTCGAATTCATACAGAATCTTCGTACAGTTAGGTACTACTTACACAATTTATAATATTTATGTTACCTTATAGCTAGGACTACGAAACATGAGTTAAGCACTTTGAACTCATGCAATAGTTTGTGAACTAAATCCACAGTCGAGCAGAAATTACGTCAAAATAATTGTAACATTACCAACACTTGTTATTACGTCCACCGAGTCTGGTCAGGTGGTCCGCTCTGACGTTCTTTCCCCATCGCGTCAGAACGATGCCCGCGGCCGGCGCCCGCGCAGGCTCCGTTGGTCACGCGCTCTTGCGTAAACTAATCTGCATGAGACAATGAAACTGTTATGCGTAACACTCCTATTCAGATTACACATGTTATTATAATATTTTAGTAAGTAAATAAGATTTTGATATAGAATTATTTTCGCATCATAAGAGATTTATGTTACAATAACATAACATCATGCCTGTATTTCCCAAAGGGTTAGGCAGAGGTGTACCTTAGTACACACACATGTCACCAGTTATGTTTGAGTCTCTTGTAATAGGGGCGAGCCTAATAATAATAGGTACATGCTCCAATTATTATGGAAGAGTCGTTGATATATGTTACACATTAGCCCCTTAGTATCCTGATTGTAAGTATAGATATAAGGGGTCCCCGAAACGATCAATTGCGATTGATCAATTGCCATCAGTTTCTAATGTATATGTGATGACAACACATCACACATCATCACCATCGTCATCATGTGGTGTGTGGTGTGTGTGTGTGATGTGTGTATGTGATGTGTGTGTGATGTGTGTATGTGATGTGTGGTGTGTGTGTGTGGTGTGTGTGTGTGATGTGTGGTGTGTGTGTGTGTGTGATGTGTGGTGTGTGTGTGTGTGTGTGTGTGTGTGATGTGTGTGTAATGTGTATGTGTGTGTGGTGTGTGTGTGATGTGATGTGTGTGTGTATGTGTGTGTGTGTATTTATCTCTCTCTCTCTCTCTGTGTGTGTGTGTGTGTGTGTGTGTGTGTGTGTGTATATTGACGATCGCTTCAATTTCATAATTGCACTTAGTAGACGGTCAATTTGCGCATCAATGTGTATCAATCACGTAAAAATTGACGATTGCAATTGATCGTTTCGGGGACCCTTAAAGCCCATGTGCTTACAAAAATACTTTCCTAATCGTCGAAAGTCGCATGGAGGGGACCTACTAGTATAAACGCATTTTCATTTGTTACATTTTCTGCCAGTTTACTCCTACCTCAAGCCGCGTAAAAGAACTTGTTTCCAAAAATATCAACAACACGTCAGTAAAATTAAATCATTTAAAAATTACATAGGTGTATAGCTATAGGTACATACATCAAGAAATAAAATAGTTTTGAAATACTCTTAATTGCGATTTCGTTGCTTACCTTTGATTTTAAGTCTCGCAACAGAGTAACATGTAACTTCTTATTTGTAAATTATACGAATGACATTAAAAGCCGCAACACTTTTGTGTTTAGTAACATTAGATTAACACAGTACATAACGAGCCTTTTCAGGAAAGACATCGTAAGCGCCAAAAATCACAAAACTATTTTTTTCTTCGTAACCTCTTAATTAGACAGTTTCACATTTTGTCGCGATTACTCTTAAATTTAATTTTAAATTTACACGACTTTATTGTCTAAGAAATTATCATCGTAAATGAAAACATCGTTCATTACGAAAGAAAAAAAACCCTTTCCTGTAAAAAGTGCAAATTGTCGCTTACGATGTTCTTCTTGAAAAAGCTCGATAAAACCTATCATGCCGGGTATAAAATACTACTTACGTAGAAACCTAAAAGCTCTGTTGATACATTAATATGCATTCGTTGTAACAATTATAGCTTAGTACCACGTACTTCAGGTAATAATGTTTGTTTGCATGCTACATGCTAATTGATACTAATCTGACCTACTCCTATCATATCATTGAAAATAAATGCAATGCACACTAGACACGAAATTTTCCTGTAAAGCGACAATTCTACTGCATCACTATGCAGTAGAATTGTCGCTTTACATGCCCCATACCACTCAATGTTAACAGCTTGTTATTACGCTTTGGTATACATTTAAATCAAAGCGTAATAACAAGCTTTGAGCTTATCATTGAGTGGTATAGGGCTATAAAAATAATTTAAGAACCTTTTGCGCTTAAAGGCTCTCGCAGACTGGCGCGACGTGACAGCGCGACGCGACTCTAGTAGAACAATTTTGTTATGAAAACTTCATGAAAAATTGTTCTACCAGAATCACGTCGCACCGTCACGTCGCGCCTGTCTGCGGAAGCCTTTATTAAAGTGCTTTTATTAAGCGAACAGCCTAACAGTTGGGTTGATATCAAGAGGTCTCAAGTTCGAATTCTAATCAATTTAGGTTTGTCCTACAGTACTCCAAAACTGGCACAGTATTGTGGGCAACAGATTTGCAAAATTATAATATTATCTTTTCATGACTTTCACGGATGTTTTAAATTCGAACGTCCTTTTTCAGCGTTTTAAGCCTTTGATTCAAAGATAATCACAATAATTTTACGAGTTAGTAGAGCGCAAACAAAATCCTTGAATCACAAAGTTCACTAACGGCAATGCTATCGGTTTGTTCAGATTTTGCAATTTTTTTAGATGAATCATTCATGTCATCGTTCTCGTTTTCACGCAAGGTTCAATGTCTAGCTCATGAGTACGTGCAATACTATATTGTAATTTATATATAATTATGTATATTTTATACAAAAAAAGGAATCTTAATTTACCTAACTGATTACATTAAATGTCAAGGAATATTTACTGAAAACATGATTTTTTTATTATGATGGCAAAAGTAACAAGTGTTTTCTTTTTTCACAGCACTACAACATCGTCGTGAAAATGTTATAAATCAACGTCTTTCCAAACAGAACATTACGTATACTATCCTAATTAAAATTTTCATTTTACCTTCCTATCGTTAATTAATTGACCCGATTGCGACCCTAACTTTTCTTAGAAAGCTCGAAAGTCACAAAAAGGAAAAAGCTACATCTCCTGGAAAAGTTTTAGGTGTATGTACCAACAGCGCACGCATCATAAGAAATACTTTGGAATATTTTTGCTATAATATTATGATGATACTCATGCAAGGTTTGGCGCAACATACGCAGTGGAGGTGGATCGCAGGCGCCGGTGACCACTCTCTTGGCGATTCCTCATTGCAAATGTTGGCCAGCCTCACTCGAAGACACCAGCTTCGATAGATACATACTAAAGTATTTAATCCCGAAGTTTTTTGTGTTCGGTACCATAGTGGAGTGTTGGTTGGTATTTGTGACAAATATTTGCGATACAGTTTTTGGGCAAGTGTGTTGATTAAAAAAGGATTCCCACGTTTTCAGGTAAGCTGAAGTGACGAATTTCAGTTTTTTTTTTCTGTCACCTTATCGTTTTAGATAACTAACTACCACCGCACATAGAAAATAGTGAATCTAAAAAAAAATGGATTAGGTTATGGCGTTGATGTCTTTAGTTAGATAAAACAATTATTTTGTAATCAATTAGTTCTTAGAATTACTTTCTATGTTTTATTGGTTCTACCTGATTATTATCAATGTCCATGACCCTCAATTAATTATTTTCACGACTGACAGTTGGCTAATTTACAACTTTTATGAGCCATCGTGTTCTTAAAATGTCAGTCAAATGCACTTTTCTCCATTTTATTCAACGAGTTTTATATTCTACCTCTTTATCTGTCGTTCGAGAGATCTTGTTTTCTATCTTGCTCAAATTCATTGGTGACAGTTCCCTAAAAAGAGACATTTCCAGTATTCAACTATGTATAAACGTACCACGCACTGCATACGTGCGTTCATGTCCTTTATTTCTGGTTAGTTACTTGTGTGCTTACGCTGAATTAGAGCTCTTTTAATGGATATTTAAAACTCTAAATTAGACAAACATATTTGTATAACCTGTATTTTTACTTTGTATAAGTACAGTATATTATTAAGATATAAGATAAGTCGTAGTCATCCTCGAAAAGGGGGGGCACATTCTCGAGTTTACGGAAAATAGATGCCGAAGATTTTTTTAAATGCTTTCACGGCCCTCGAAGTTTTATAGATCCACGCCTGGCTACACCTACTACCTAGCTATTGACCTATGTGGCAACCTTCGAATGAAAGGACACGTGCATTCTTTGCTGACCATTTGCATTAAAGTTCATCTAGTCGCGTTAGCTTCATTTTGATTAACCAAAACAACATTTCATTGCTTCACGTTCTCATTGAGGACACGTTTGTTTTGTTAGTCTTGTAGCAATTTGGTAACAACAGCCAACAAGATCATCTATCATTCATTTTATTTTACGCGGTTTGTGCTGTTATAGCCTCATAAAGGTAAAAGGTATGTTCTCGAGCATTGACCAACGGCTGAGATTGGATTGTCCGCTTAATCCGCTGATGGTTTGAAAGTATGTTATGTTTTGTTTCGCCGACCTTGAGGCATTGTACGAAAGCACGTGTGTGTTGCTAACGGTCAGCCGTAGGTTGATCTTACGATTACTTGAAGTAACAGTTGTTTATTAGTGTCAAGTGCAAGAGTTGCATGTGTTTGGAAAATTACCGCATAGACGTGTACCTGTACTCGTCAAGATCGATGAGTTCACGAAATTGAATAGTAAAGTGGGTACAAGAATCCACCTACGTTGTGTAGGTACCTTACTGAATAATCGGACAGCCCCATGTGTACTATACCTGTATACTAACATTTCCTGTATACATTTTTTTTTACCATTCCCTGATTTACACAATGTGTGAAATAGGAAGAAGTTAAAACACAGTCTGTCATTACAGTGTCAAAGTTTAAAATGACTTTAAAAGGTTTTTAATTAATGGAACTTTAGCTTTGAAGCTAGGAACTTTAGCCATGCCACCTTTTGAATAGCAAGGCAATTGTCTCGTCAAATGACTGGTTATGTCACCGTAAGTAATTACTATGATTCATGGCAAAAGCACTTGACGTCCTCATGACAAAATAATGCACCTCTTGACTTGTTTATACGAAAGAATGCATTGTTCTATTTTAACAAAAAAAATATTACGTTATTATCGGTTATAATAATACATATCTACTCTTTCTGTCTTTGATCTTCCATAAATCTATCATATGTTCGTAACTAACTAACTAACAAACAAAAAACTTCTTATATGTACTAAATTAACTAACAAACTATTAAAATACAAATATAATAACCTAAATAAAACCATTAACAGACTAAAATATGGCGTCGAAAAATTCATCCGTATCGCTGTCGACTGGTAATGTACCCAAGAGACTAGCGGCGTTCTATGACAATGCTTAGCCTCTGGCCAAGGTAAAAGTCAGCCCTTGGGTCACGAGAAGTGTCAACCAATCTTTCATTTGTCACATTAACTAGTCAGGGGTCACGTGTTTTGCAAATTCGCCACTTTTTTTGAGGTAGGTAAATCTGACCCAGCATTTTCACCAAGGTATATAAATCATGCCTATTCTCTACATGCTCTGTCTTCATTGATCATTTACATATAAAACAAGTGTAAATACTATGTGAAGTTGTACACAAAACTTGTAGAAAACTTGGCAAAAATGCAAAAATGTAAACAAAATAATTAACAATACAAGTCTGAAACAACGTCAATATTTATGTATGACACATGTTTTATAGGCGTTCATAAATGCACATGTTCTACACAATATGTTTTTGACAAGTAGTATTTTACAAGACTTGTCACAGGTCACATAATTATCACAACTGGTGTTAACGTGGGGTTAGGGTGATGTCCATGTTTTAGATGTGTAGGCTGGACAAGGAATTGTTTCTAAATTAACTAGATCCATATTTACCAAACATTTGCAGTTGTTTACAATGAAGTCACTTGTGTTCCTGCTAACAACATGCACGTGCCTAGTGAGGTGCCTGCCGCCTCCGCACCCCGATGTCCTTGCAGTGAGGCGGGAAGAAGAACGGCTGCACCCTTTACAGAGGAGCCCGGCGTTACGCAACCCCCACCTACTGCAAGTGCTGCCTTTGACTAGCTTGTTACACAAAGGAGAGAATCTGGTAAGGACTCAATTACCTATATTTTTTTTTCTTTATTTTAAGGTCTTTCTCGCTGAGCAATAACGTCGCCCTGTAATATCCGCACAATCCACTAAACCTAAAAACATTTAACACCTACTTTAAAACAAAAAATGCTAGTTTTTATAGTATACTAGCTTGTTCCGATAAAGGACAAGCCAGGATAGCATTACACTCTCCAATATTGTATTTATGTATTGGACTAAGTAAATTATATCGCAAAGCCTCATTCCGCACACACTCCATCAAAATAGTTTGCACATCTTCGACTACTTGGCATTCTTCACAGTTGGGAGACGTAACCTTTTTCATCAGAAAACCAAACTTTTTAGATGGAATGTGACCGGAACGAAGTCTTAATGCCTTAACCAAATCACTTCTGCTAAGCAGATTTTGATCAATCCAATTATGCACTGCAAGTTGTGGTTGGATGGTCTTGTACCAAATTCCCTTTTCTGTTGACCTCTGGTTAAAGTATTCACTCCACACACCCGTACATTGCTGTTTTTACATACATTACATTAGTACATTGTTGTGTTTTTCAACAAAGGAAGGAAAGGAAGAACATTTACAGAAATCTTTCTGAGATGGCTTGGTTGGCCAAAAGATCCACTCTTTCGTTATCCTGAATCTGTATGTGAGACGGGATCGGACTCAATTATATCTCTTTCTCGAATATCTAACCGATGAAAACTACTGGCTCCAAACGAGGAGCACATATTTAATGAACTGGTGCACTTCGCAGTCGAAATCGGCATTACTCATGCCGATTTCGACAGCGAAGTGCACCAATTCATTAAATATCCCCATATTTTTCGTAGTTATTCGAATTAATGAACCTCCTTCGTTTATTCAAAGATCCTGGGAAAAAAATGTTTGCTTTTTTCTAAAAATATTTTAATTGATTTGCTCTCTATTTAGCAAACAAGTTTACGGCAACGTCACACTCACTGATTATATTTTACTTTCAAGGTTTACGCACGAGAAGCGAATAATGTGCCACGCAAAGAAATATATAAACTCCTCACCCACGCGGGCCTGATCCCAAGGAAAAGGTTTCCGCCATCAGAAGTGAGTCATAAAAACAACTACATCCCAGTTACTTGGCCTGAAGAGTGGAGCGAACGACAGTTTTATGATTCATCTTACTTCCCCAACCAAGATCTCTTACAATACTTGTAGACTGTTGTATTGCATGTTATCTAGAGTTTAATTGTTTAATGTATTCGGGGGTTTCCAAAAAAAAACTAGGGTAAGTTATGTGACGACTTTCAGTAGCCATAATATAATGTGAAGGTTAGGCGATTAAAACAAAACTTGATCAGCTTTATTTAAGCGATTCAAGCAGCTCACCATTGAATTAATGGTTAGTTTTGACTAAGGATTTAGGTAATAAAGGAGAACGATGACCCTGTCGAACGTTATTGGGTCCAAATATTGTAACCTATCTAATATATTGCCAAGACTAAGACAGATTTAATTGTGTAAATATACTTAACATCTTAGTCTAAAGTGCCACGTTATTGTATTGAGTACAATATTGTTTGAAAACCATTATTTTGTGTGCTTGTTGATTTTCTAGTGTGAACCGCCATTGTTGAAAATAAACAAAACAATTACTTAACAAGGTTGTTTTATTCCGAATGGACGAAATGACCTTGGACGCTGGGCGTTGTTGTTGCGCTGTACCTATAATCATAATATTTCATAATTCTACATAATTAATAATTCACTACGTTTGCACAACATGAACCGCTACTGGTGTTAATTTTATTGACCATAACTAAACTACGAGTAGGTACTATACTGTCATCAGCCGTGACGATACCATTACAGGACCTGTGCAAATAAACATTTTTATTGTTTGCAATATGTCTAAAACAAAAACTACAATATGTAAGGAGTTAATTAAAGATTATTGTACTAATTGCACGTTTGCTGGTATACATTATATTGCTGATGATACTAAACATGTGACTGAAAGGTAAGGCAGTAGCTCATCGATTTTGTCATCTTTAACCGACGAAAAAAAAAGGAGTCTACGCGCGCATATTTTTTACATGTATGACCACGCATAACTTTTTACAGAGTAGTCCGATTTGAATGATTCTTATTTTATTTGGGAGGGTATACCTTGAAGTTGGTCCCATGTAAAATTTATTAACTTTCCTCGGGTGGTTTTTAAGTAAGCTTCAATAATACGTATTTTTCCCACTTAGTCTATGTGGATGAAGTTCTATAACTTCCTGTTACTGTAATTTACATAACAACTAGTGGTATTCGAATTTGTGCGGGGTAGGTACCACAAATAAAAACTTTTTACAAAAAATAAAACCGACTCCCAAAAAAAATACTACAGTGACAAATAACTTTGATTTCGGAAGTCGGTTGCAAAAAACGAAAATACAAAACCAAAAACACTGACTTCCGAAATCAGTTATTTTTCACTTTGTACTGTTTTTTTTTTGGAAGTCGGTTTTTTTTTAAGTTTTTATTTCTTTAAACAGAAAAATCAATAAAACAAAAAAAATACCTTGGCATACTTAGAAAGTCAGTACAAACAAATGTACCTATCAAATGTGAAACAAATGTGTTTTTTTGGTATTGGTGACCCATAGCTAATCAATATTTCACCAGAATATTATGGCTGGTGCTAGTAATTCTATCATGGTACGGGTCAGCACTCCTCATCATCTCGGCATGGGATGCTTTCCTCACTAGCCCCATCAGCTTCGGCTTGGAAACCACGTACACTAACTGGGAGACGAAGATGCCTGCTGTGGCCATTTGTGAAATAGCAAACAACCCTAAAATCTTCAACGTGTCTGACACGTAAGTAAGAAAAACTTACGCCTTTCCTCTGTATAATATTGATAAACGAAATATTGTTATTATTAGTAGTAATAGCTGCAGTCCTTTATTTAACCTCTGATTTTGCATAATTGTCCAAATCATAGTGATCTTTATTATCGTTAAAATAAGGTTGGTGTTGGATTGCTGCTGTCAGAGGTAAAATAACTGTAAAGGTTATCTTGTTATTTTTCTTTTTCTACAGAATTTGGCCTCCGGGTCATCTATTGGATTTAGAGGATGCACTAAGGGAAATAGTCTACTATCGTGGCGTGACCTACGTCCTCATTGGCACTTGCTACCTGAACCCCGATCCTGATCCCTTGTGTCCTAAATCCAACTACACCTACTACGCAAGTCTTGTGCGAAGTGACTGCACCAAGCTTATAAAGAACTGCACTTACAACGATGAAGAATTCCCATGTTGTGAATATTTTCAACCCATTGAAACTGACATAGGACCGTGTTTCATTTTGAATTCGATACAAACAAAGTAGGTACTTTATGTTACTGAAAATGCAATCTAAGAAACTTTATTCTGGGCTGCTAATACCATTTTGTTTCAGAGAACCTCACCCGTATCCAATGGTGAATAATTTGCAAAATCTGCGTGGAGTTATTAAATTCAATACATTTTTGACAACAATGGTAGGTTACCTTAGAACCGTACTAAGTTTTGAAAAATCGTTCACGTAATGGTGAATCGATCCGTCTGAAAATATAACTACTAAATATATACAAGGTGTAACATAAATAACGCATAACCTCTTAATGGGTCATTGTACTCATCATTATAAACAACTTTTACTGTGGGACCAAATCTGAAATCGCGAAAAAAAAATCAGCTGTTCCCTACATTTTGAAGAGTTATGCGAACATAACATGTGTTGTGTTATGTTATGTGTAGGGAGCAGCTGATTATTTTTTTCGCGATTTCAGGTTTGGTCCCATGGTAAAAGTTGTTCATAATGATGAGTACAATGACCCCTTAAGAGGTTGTGCGTTAATTATGTTACACCTTATATAAATTGAGATCAACTGTTCAATTTAGATGTACACTCTGGGGGAGGATGAAGTTCCAACTGTGACTACGCTGCATTCTTCTACTTTAAAGATTCAACCTGGCAACATTTACCGGTAAGAAGTAAAAAATAGTAACAAAAACAAATGCACGGAGTACAGGTGGAAAACCATGCAGCAACGCATGAACAATCAACTTCATCCCAGAAAACTGGTAAAATGTGGGTGTACTATATACACCTCTGCCTACCCTTCAGGGAAATACAGGAGTGATGTTATGTTATGTGTATAAAACTGTGACCATAATTATCTACAATGTACCGAGAGCTCCCAAAGCTATTTTCAGACTCCAGCATTTAAATTTAATGCTAACTAATGTTGATTTTCACTCAGCCGTTTACTGTCAGTGCGCAACATAGAAAACGATCCTCTGATAAGTGAGACGACGCCAGAGCAGCGTGCCTGTCGGTTCCACCACGAGAACGAGGGGGGGTTGTACCCTCAGTACTCGTACAGCGCTTGCACTGTGCTCTGCCGCAAGCAAGCTCAGCTCGAAAGCTGTCAATGCAACGACCACTTCATACTTGGTACCAGTGAGTTTATTTGCGTTCGCTTGTCCTTAATACTAATTCCCGCATCGCGTTTGTCAATTCTATCTTGGAGATTCTCCTAAAAAGAAGTTCAATAATGAACCGTTAGAAAAATAAATAATTGCCGTAGAATAGTTTAACCGTACCTACATGATCATCTCGTATGTTTACTGCTGAACACAGGCCTTTAGTGAATGCATGTCAAAATAGAGGATTGAATGCTCCTTTCAGTCTTCATGGGTTATTACTGCGTAAATAAGTAAATGTACCGTTTATTACCACAGCGTTTTTGTTATACAACCAAACGCAATCTAATTTTAACGATAATAGTATCTCAGTAACTTGTTTTGCAATGTAAGTGGCGCACAGTTTGACCTTTAATCGACTACCAAGATGGGTACTTGGGGCTTTTAATTTTCTGTATGTCAAAACTGAGTTTTCGCAAGTAGGTATATAAATTTTGAGTAGAAGAACATCCACATAAGAACATCCACAATGATTTCAGCTGAAGAAACACGATGCAATTTATCAGGAATGGCTTGTCTTAACACATTGTCGAGTCACTTGACCATACTGAAGCCGCCCTGGGCAGATCGTCCTGGACTTTCATGTAACTGTCTGCCTTCCTGTGACGAAACAGAGATTACCGTCATCAAGGATGCCATTACACCGTAAGATCTTTAGAATACTTGATTCTCAAACAAATGCAAAGGGAACAATTAGGGGAATCTACTCCCTAAGTACGAAGTCCGTAGTTTCGGCCGAAATTACGGGCGTTTCCTACTCCGTATCACTTACGGACATAGGATTAGTTCGGTTTCCGAACTGAGAATGAATGACAACACGATTTTACAGTTGTTCCTACGCCCATGTGTTTTTGCCCGTTCGAAGATTTTAACTTTACACTGGTTTTGACGAATTAACCACTTTCGGACGGGCCCGTATCTTCTTTGACGGACTTAAGGAGTAGACCCCCAGCACGCATGCACGACGCGCGGCATTACCATAGTACAGTCCGCGCGCGAGCTCCGAGGAATCGGGGGGTTGAGGAGGGCGGTTTTCAAGCACATATTATCCTCATAAAATTATTTCATAATTAATTAAAAGCGCGCGCGGAGGTAAAAGATGTGTTAGTATCGATAACGTAATATTGGCTAAATCACAACTCTACCTCATTACGTCAACATTCCTTATGATTCCTCGGAGCTCGCGCGTGGACTGTAGTACCTACCATCATCGTCTGTACCGCTTTATAAGTGCAGGCTTAGTTCATCACGAAAATAAGCATCGATTTACTACGTCGGTACAAAAAATGAATACGCCGTTTTATAAATCGGACGGTGACGGTGCTACTCTATGTATTTAACGAGGCTACATCCCTTGGTAAAAGCTTACCATTTTCATCTTTACCATTTATTTATCAGCTTGTTTAGTCTCTTTGTTTTATTTCTTATCAGTCATAATTGTTTCAGGGTTAAGGGCAAAGCTCACAAAAAGAAGGCGCGCGTTGAAATTGTTCTCGCTTACTTACCTACTGAAAGGTTCAAGAGAAACGTTGTGAGGAGTCGGCTTGATTTAGTTGGTAAATATATGGAATTTTACGTTAGTTACATTCTTCTCCATAAGAACCTACTTCGCTTTGGAATGGGCAACTAGCTTCATCTTTCTGACTGACTGACTCTTTGTCAACTCAAAAGTAAATGGTTTCATTGAAATAAATGCTTTGAGTTTTAAGATTAAATAATTCATAGCTAAATACTCTGCAGTGCAAGAAAATAATATGAGTTTATGAAAACTTTTTAGTGTCAGTTGGAGGTACAACAGGACTATTCGTGGGAGCCAGCTTGCTCAGCTTCGTCGAACTCTTTTTCTTCTTCACCGTTCGCTTTATCAGCAATATCTTAATGGAAAGGAAAAAGAGAGAGAATATTGTGGTTGTCGAACCTGTTAGCACACCTATCCTGCAGGAACTGCCTGAACGTGATGAAATCGTGCCACATAATATGACTGAAGAAGCGTATGTTACAAGTGGAGTCCCTACGTTTTCTCATAAATTGTACCACGCTGTACACAAACCTAAATAACTTTAAATATTCGCACTAATCGAGTTTTTATCAAAGTTTCTTATAAGAGATGAGAGATGCAGCCACGTGAAAAATGTAAAGCGCCTTTGATTACATTGTTTTCTTTACTTGCCAGCTTTGTATTCATAAAATAAGCGGATTCAAACACATGTGTACCTCGTTGTCTGCGCCTCTTACGTTGCTCTCTTGGGGAAATAGCTTTTTTCGCTATGTTATTATTTATAATAGAAAAACTTCAACTTTTCTGAATAAATGTTTCGTAATCTTAATGCAATTATTATTTTAACTTTTCCCATTTAAAGTTTGCTTTGCAGATAACATTTTTAGCAACAAATTAATAAATGCATTTGCTTGTTGCGTCAGATTACGGGTAGATCAGATTAACTGTGAGGAAGTACTACCGCGTTACTACCCAAACGTTACAGCATTACAACGTAACATGATTCACAGGTACTTCATTACGAAATGGTCCAGTCACCGAGTGTTCAAATAGAAGTGTGTGCACTTTCTGGGAGTGGCCCAGTTACCAGTCGGTACAGGAAGACATCGGTTAGACTCGATGTAAGAGCCCATTGCTCTCTACAGCCCATTTCGTAATTTGTGCTCAATTATGTTTGACAGATTCGTCTTTAAGGACGTGTGTTGGGTAACTTCTAAGGGCCAGTTCTTTGTCTGATTTATATTTGGATCTAAATTTAAAAAACAATTATTAAGACCAACGTATTTATTTTTTAGTAACAACAGAATCAGTACCTACTCTACTATAACTACTACAATAATTATTTTACTTAATTTAGTAAACAATCATCAAAATAGCTAATACTGATAAGTTATATTATAAGTACTTACACAAGTTAGGTTGGGATCACACTTGTTAGGCGGTGCGGTAGCGCAAGCACGTCAATGTTAATTGTAAAACAGACTTTGATCTCTCTTTGATAGTGTTGTTATTACAACACATATCAAAGTTGCGAAGAGAATGGGTATACCGTTCTAAGCTATGTTAGGATGAAAATGGCTCAGCGACACCAAAATCCACCTTTGACTACCGTTTTTAAAAGAAAACAGCTACTACTGATGACCCTAAAGGTCTCTTCAACTTGACTACACGGTGAAAGGTTCTAGCGTAAAAGTACTTTCGCTGTTACCTGTTCGACGTGACCTCAACCTTTATTTGTGTTTTTACAACCACCTAAATTAGAACATTTTATTTTCTTGTTGAGTTTTATTTATTTAGGCCAACAATCATCCTTTTAAAATTCGTTATATTAAAACAAAACACTATATGTTTTACAAAAGAATGTGCAGTGTTCTAATCTACCAGTACATAAGTTACGTACTATCTACGATAACATAATATGTGATTAGTTATTTCTTCTATTTCCAGTCACGCTATAGTGAGATAGAAAAGATTACAAATAGAGACAACATAGTAGTCTTTATTTTACGGAAATAATTCACCTAACTACATAATTAACTTTATAAAACCTTTTAATAACCATAAATTCGACATTTATTATATATATTTTTTTTTGTAATTTTCCTTACAAAAGTTACTCTCTACAATTTTCAAAAATCTACGATAAAACCGAACTATATTAAGTCAACATTTAAATCCATTCACATTTTATAAGACGTTTCTAAAACACTCCTAAAATTCTACAGCTATTGATGACATATCTAATCAAATATAGTTACAAACTTTCAATAAATCTACATTGATGAAATAGTAAGTAAATAGTATAAAAAGTTATTACGATACATTATGAAATAATGAAAGGTCCCTCTAGAGTCAGTCCATAATTTCGAAAGTCTAAAAGTGCATGAGATGTGCAACTTTTACAAAATGTGTTCATAGTTGAACACATCATTAAATGATAGCTGACATACTTTGCGACAGTATAAAAGTGATTATATACAGGGTTACTGGTAACTCGACGTATTCCTTGCAGGACGTCATAGTAGGGTTACAATACAACAAATTAAGCCACCCAATGTTATACCGAAATTCAGTAGTTATTGAGTTAGTTAGATTTTTATTTTTTATTTGTATGAAATGCTATGAATCCAATTTAAAAATGATTTACGGCGCGAATATACTGAAATTACTGAGTTATTATTAGCAGATCTTTATTAATAATTAAAAGATCAAAAGTGCCTAAAACTTTGGCAAAGATTGCTAAACTTTTAAACACTTTTGATCTTTTTTTGGCAAAGATTGCCAAAATTTTAGGCACTTTTTAGGATCTTTTAATTATTAACAAAGATCTGCTACGGCATCAGCTATGATAATAACTCAGTAGTTTCAGTATATTCGCACCGTAAATCATTTTTAAATTGGATTCATAGCATTTCATAAAAATAAAAAATAAAAATCTAACTCACTCAAAAACAGACTACTGAATGTCGGTAGAACATTTGGTGACTTAACTTGTTGCATTTTAACCCTACTATGACGTCCTGCAAGGAATACGTCGAGTTACCAGTAACCCTGTTAAAGTAGTTATTCTACATAGTTTAATGTCAAAACGCCGCCGCCCATCGCCGGAGATAGACCAACAAACTTCCCAGAATTCCTACAGATATGAAATATCTGACGTCATTGACGAGTCTGTCGCAATCATTCATTCATTAAAATTTATTGCAGCATTCCGATAAGGTGGTATAACTTGATCTATAAACTTCACAGTCGACGCATAGGATCGTTTTCAAGACCTCCAATGCCTGGGTGAGATCCCCGTGTATCATGTACGCCGCATGAGTAGCCAGCGGCTGCAGTGACCGTGCAGCTGGAACTTCCTGTACCTCATGCAGTGCCACTGAGGAATCTGCTGCATACGACGAATTGCTTCCATCTGGAATAGATTTAATTGTAAAAGTCTTGATTTTTACTCAACTGTGGAAGCCACAAAGGAGGGTAAAATTGTTTTGAACACGAAAGGTTACAGCCTGTTATACACATTATGGCAAAGGCCTCTTTGCCCAGTTTCAAGCTGCATGCAATGGGTGACTATTCAATAGAGAAATAAATAAATGCGTATTGCGGGTTATCAAACTTCAAACAATTGAATCGAGGTTTTCTCAATAGGTAAGTTTTCCGGCACTGTAAGTAAGTATTTTCTCATAACTTCTGATATACTTACACTTCTATATTGTAAAGGTAAAATTATTGCAAAACGAGTGCAAATTTTTCTCGTAGACCACTGCTACGAAATTTGAGAGCCCTTTTTTTTCGTAGCGGTGCTACGAAATTTCGTAGAAAACGAGTTAGTCCACAATTTATAGATCAGTCGTTAGAAAACATTACATTATTATCTTATAGTTATATCTGATGCAATGGCCATCCAGCAAGATGGTAACAGCAATTCTGTGCTGTGATATGCCATTAAAACATAACCTAGTTAAAAACGCTTTTCGAACTACACACTGGAAAATTTAAAAACTCGCAAAATTTTCGTATTGGTAATTTATACGCTTCATTTGGTACTGAGAAGTATGGAATAATTAGTCAGAATCGCCAAGAACCTATCATTAAAACATATAACACAAGTTTATGACTGCACTTTTAAAAATTAATCGATAAACTATGCACTTTTACACGCAACGAGTTTCCACCTTTTGTTTGTAAATATCGATAATATCTACTATTATTTTTCTAATTATTTAAAGTACTCACATAATCAATATTTCCCGCCCGAAACGGGAACGCCTCGCAAAGTACAATCGAACACAAAATTATCCCAAAAATTAAGCACACGTATTGTAATTTCATTATCACAAACAACGATAAACTTTTCACAGACGCGAAAATACTAGAAGCGATACGTAAGTTGTTCCCAGTTGACGTCCTGTGGGCGCTCGGTTGTTGTGAGGAATGTCTGGATAGCCGCGATTCCAGCATTTATAAAGTACACACGCCTACTCACTTTCTTCCCGACGGGCTTCTAGACGAGAGGTATGACAGAAACGTCTACGTTGTCTGGGTGGAACGAACAGTCGGCGTAATTAACTCATTAATTAATGTATCTGGACTCTTGATATGGAGTGATTCTTTTGGGTCCAATTTAAACTATTCCAGATAATATAATATAACATCATGCCTGTTTTCACCGAAGAGTTAGGCAGAGGTGTAAATATTACATTTCGCACGTAACATTTAAGTCCCATTCAATAGGTGGAAGAAAGTTTCATTTCATTGAAAGTTGCGATTGATTGGTAAGAATTATGTCCATATTTTGAACCATGATATAGTATACAATCAGCAAAATATGATCCAGATTTTATAAGATTACAGCTCACGTGCAGTGAATTTAGAAACAACTTCTTCTTCTGCTTGAGTTTCATAGAACATTTCATTTTCCTAGGTTGACCTAAGTATTTAACTAGCTAAGCCTAGTTCTATTGGGAGCATTTTCTTTTAAAGAATGTCCTTGTGCCACCAAAGACATTCTGAAAAAAAAAACTCTTTTAATCTAATCATGGAACCGCCATGAGTAAAAACAATATACAAATCAAAAAACTAATTTCTTTTGACAGTGGTGAATTAACATCTAATAAAAGAAAACAGAATCCATGAATCTTTTTTCCCAGCATAATATGTTTTTAATTAAAAGCGTGTTGGTAATTAATCTGTGATTCTTTGTTTAACATGGCTGTGGGAGAACAATGCTCTATTCTCACTGAGATAAGATGCTCTTTTGTTGTCCGAACCGTACCATCACTGATGAAATTATTTTCTACTAGCTTTTGCCTGCGGCTTCGCCCTCGTGGATGTTGGATATCATCCCACGGGAACGTACTACCGGGATAAAAGTATCCTATGTCCTAACCCAATCATCTATCCTTGTGCCTTTCATCCAAATCCGTTCAGCCGTTAAGGAGTGAAAAGGTAAACAGATAGAAAGATAATAAATTGAAATAACTTATGACCCAGTGGACCAATTTTAATCAAATAAAGTCTATAAATGTTATCTTAAGATACGGACTATGACTATATTTCCAATTCCTTAAATCTCTTGAAAAGAGATACTACAAAAAATATCTATAGGACTTTGAATTTTAAAATCCACTCCTTGGGGATGATTTTCTAAAATAGTGTAACGCGTAATTCTTTATTTCTTACCAAAAGCATTTTGAATGTTCACATCCCTTACCTAACTTAAGAAATGCTGGGTTTCCTATACAAACTTTCAACCCCTCTATTACCCCCTTTAGACAAACATTTGCTTATTTCCTTCCTTAAGAGACCACTTATCTCCTTGTCAAATATCATCGAAATCTGTACAGTGGTTTAAGAGTAACAACGTGTCCAAAAATTAAAATTATGCTGATCACGTTCTTGTCGTACACACTGTACCTTCATGTAAGCCAAATTATTCTTACGACTTTAAATTGTAATAACTTTTGACCAAGTAAACCGATTTTAATTAAATAAAGACTAAACGTTAGCACGATTCACGGATTATGGCCAGATTTCCAATACCTTAAATCTCTCTAAAAGTAATACACAAAAATATCAATGTTACATGTGAATTTTAAAATCAGCCCCTATTTTACCCCCTTGGGTTATGATTTTACAAAAACGCTGTAAGTCGTAATTCCTTATTTCTTACCAACAGCGTAAATTTTAATTTTCACATGCATGCACAAATGCTGGGTTTCCCAATTCCCATACCAACTTTCATCCACTATACCACCCCCTATAGGATTATTTTTAAGACAAAAAGTAGCCTATATCCTTCTCCAGGATGCGCTTCTATTTCCTTCCCAACTTTTGTCGAAATCCGTTTAGTGGTTTAGGCGTGTAAAGGTAACAGACAGACAGAGTAACTTTAGGATTTATAATATTAGTATGGATTTGCATACGCTGCCACTGATGACAGTATAGGTACTTTATACATGTTATCTGTTGTGTTAATCTTATTATACTTAATGAAAAAGAAAAGAAAGTTTATTTATGCTTATTGTTCCTACAAAAATATGTTTTATCGACTTATGTATGGTTCTCGTCATCTCTGTAAAAAAAGTCGAGCTCTCGATGCGACTGATATTTTTTGTGAAAGTTATTTGATATTCTTTTGTCTTCAAAGTCGGTTCTAAGCTGAAAACAATAATTGTCAAATCACATCAAACACTTTTTGTTTGGCCAAGAGAAAGTTGGTGCTTTCCACCAACTTTCTCTTGGCCGGATCACACAAAATAACAGCAGATCATGATAAAATTACATTAATCAGATTGTCCATTTTTTTGTCTAGGTACTAAAAGCCGATAAATCTGTTTTAATTTTGTGAATTCTGATGAGTAACAGCTCTTTAATAATTAATTAACAAGGTGAAAGGGTACAGATTGCTGCAAACTACACGATGATTAGCCCTTGAGCTGTTTGAGACCACGAAATAATAAAAAAAACATTTGTTCTGTGAATCGCAGCTTCAGTGTATTCATAGTTACTACTGTTCCTTATGTTCCTGTAGGATGTTTCATGGTTGTCCATTATAATAATAATAGCAGCAAACGAGCATTAACAACAGGATTCTATAAAAAGAACTCGTTAATTACGCGATAGGAACTTTCCAACCATAACAACACTAAATAAAATCCATATTGTCATGACTGTTAACAAGCTTCAATTAAATTGTTTGTCTGAAACTCGATCATGACTTCAGTGTGCCGCGAGTAAATTCTTCCGTGAACTGCAATGAGGAATATTGAGTCAGATGGTATAATTGGATTAACCTTTTACGCTTGCAAATTCCTATATTAAGTGGCAAGTGAGATTTTTCGAGACGTCAGCTAGTTTCTTGAACAATAAAGTTTAATTTAACTCTTCCTTGCTTCGTCACCTGTCCCAGTACTGACATTATTAAGTCACATGCACATGTATATATTTCAACCGGTTCCACTATTTTAAATGTAATTAGGTACTGTTCTTTTCTTCAGTTGTAAGTAGGTGCCATTGCTTATAGGATAAACAATTCCAACAGTAAATTGAGCAATTGATACATACCTCTAGAGCAGTGGCGGCCTAGTGGTAACGGCTCCAACTTACGAGTTTGTTGTTCGTGGGTTCGAACCCGGGCAGGCGCTTTACTTTGTGTAAATATTTTTCATCTTCAATTTCATCACCACTGCTCTCGAAATGGTGAAGTAAAAACATCGTGAGGAAACCGGTATGTCCTAGAACCAAAAATTCGAAAACATGTGACATCTACCAACCCGCACTGGGCCAGCGTGGTAGATTACGGCCCAATCCCTCTCGAAAAGAGGAGGCCTGTATCCCACCAGTGGGAACATTATAGGCTGATTAAGCTATGTACGTCTACTGAGCATATTATTTAGTAGGAAGTACTTTAACAGACAAGGTGTACATGTCAAGTATACCGTTTATAGGGAAGCCTTAGAAAATTAGACGGCATTAGGCAAGCATAGAGTGGCCATAAATGTTTGTCGTTTGCTACGATTGCAAAACATCTTTCACTTGTCCTGACTGACTAAATCATCAACGCAGAGCCTAAACCGCTGGGGCTACAAACTTGAAATTTTGGCATTTGATGCCTTTTATGTTGTAAGCATCCACCAAGCAAGGATTTTTGGAAATTCAACAACAACAAAGGGGTGAAATGGGGGATTTTGTTTGTATGAAAAATCTTATTTTTTGAGTTAATAAACTTGAAACTTGGCACGAATACTCATCTAAATAAATTATGAAATTCATCATTTTTTGTTTTTCTAAACTATCCCCTAAAGGGGGATTGAGAGATGTCAAAGTTTGTATGGAAGAATTTTAACGCGCGGTCCGATTAACTCGAAACGCAGTATTTATACTTAAAGCCGAAAATAAAGATTAATGTGTATCAGGGTTTTTTTGAAAATCTACCCCTAACGGGGTATTAAAGTACGAAATCCACGCGGACGAAGTCGCGCGGAAATGTGCTAGTTATCCATATAAGAGTCAGTTTTTAACCAAGCAACTTAGGTTTTGGAATTAAATAAAGACGAATTCAAATTCAGAATAGGCTTACTCGCTTTATATAGCCAAAAAATAGTGAAGTCTGAAGATCTATACGGGAAAAATTAAAACGTCGTATACAATTTTATTTGTAAGAATGATATTTTTTCAAACAACTGCCACTGGCTTAAATATTTTACACGTTTTTAAAAAGTATAACTTTATTTATGCTACGCTTGAAGTCTTTTTCCATGAGAATGGTCACCCCAACCGATACCCGGTATCGATCGCGAGTGAGACAACAAAGAAGCAGCTGTAGTTCCACCCTGCTCGTTTGTCGCATAAACATGAAAACACGACCTTATTTACCGGCACACACTGCTAAAACCACCCATGAAAATCCAAAATTGTATGCCTGAAGATTAAAAAATTACGTAAATCGCTTGTGAAAAGTGTGTGTTTGTGCGAAAATCTATTGAAAATGTAGTGTATTTGAGTGGAATTGGATTTGTTATTGAAAGTGCTGTTAATTCGTTACTGCGCTGCGCTGCGACAATGGTAAGTTCTCTAATTTATTGCTTTGTAACGTAATCTACCAGTTTTTCTGCTGAAAAGTCTAAAATAATGCGTAACAAAGCAAAGTTTCGCAGTAGGTTTTTCCTGAAGTAATAAATTCCCATGATTTAAATAGTCTACCACAATATTTTACCCTGCATTCTTTTGTTCTTAATAATGTTAATAAAATTATATTGAGTAAATCAATTTGGTTTAAAAGTTTTTATCAGCTAAGTGGCAAGAAAATCTTAATGTAAGTACTTATAATAAAAATTGATATATAATTTTCCGACATTGCTGTTGATCAAATTACTGTTATTTGCTTTCTGAAACGACAGTCATGTAATCTAAACGCATTATCTCATGAGTGGGTGTGATTGAGCCTGAATGCTGCTTAAAACATTGACGGTAGCGAAAAACTTGCATTTGTGTGTTTATTTATTATTTATTTATTGTTATTCCTATGTTACCTATAGTTTTTTGTCAACCATACTTGATCCTAATTATAACGCAGCATTTGTTGCTCGACTTTGATCCTATATTCACAGAAACACGAAGATGACTGAACGGAGCGAGCGGAGCAAGATGAGCAAAGCGCTGAGTGCGCTGAGCGGCGGGGAGGCGTGCGGAGCACGGTGGACGCTCGGAGCGCTTCTCCTAGCGCCGCTGGCTGCAGCCAACTCCAGCTACTGCGCAGTACCTGCTGTGATGTTACTGGCCATCTTCATCACTATAGCCAGTAAGTGGAGTGAACGTTTTTCAACTTCCTTAAAAAACTAGAAGTAACCAGATTTATCCTGGTTTGGTATATGTCATCACACACTTCCCCTAGTCCACTATAATGTATCTTCAATCTGTCTAAAAATAGAAACTTACAGGCATAAGCAACATGAATTTTCTTACAGCCTTCACATGCAAAGATCTCAAAAAGCTGGCTGAAATACTTCCACCACCTAAGACATCGAGAGGCCGCCGGGAGCGGAACCTACGTTCTTTTGCCGACTTCATGGCAATGTGGATGACTTTCCTGTCGCATCTGGTGGCTGTTGCCATCTGTGCTCGTATTTTGAGCGCAACCGCAGACCATGTGACTGGTGGTCGGACTAGACGGTGGCTGTTTGGGTACGAGACCAGAGCGTTAGGGGAACCCTGGCCTGACGTGCTCGGTGTCACAGTCGTGATGGTCGTTTGCGCGATGTTCATGTGCGGATTAGAGGTAAATACCAACCATTTTACAACAACAACTTTATAATACCACGGATTTTGATCTTCAATGACGTAACTTTCTATGAGATCACTTGTTTTCTATACTTATTTGCAATAGTTTCGCAACTTAAACGCTTCGTTACCAGTTTTAAGTTTCACTGATTGCCATAACCGATAAGCTTGATCAGTGGTTTGGTGATAGTTAAGCACAGCTGAAAGTAAAGCTTCGACTCGTAGTATTCAGTATACTTACATATTTGTGTATTTAGGAAAAACGCGCAATAAATGTTTGGATAACCGAGAAATAAAAAACCAGTCTGACTTTAATATTGATTGTTACTATTTGTTTCAGGAAAGCATGATGTTCACCTTCATGTTATTAATCCTGCTGTACATTTTTAGCCAATTCTTTGCCATATTCGGCCTTATTAACTTCGATATTGCCAACATCAATATGCCAATACCTATTACTGTATATGAGGTAAGCAGCACCACTCGTCAACAATTGCTACATGGATACAAATCCTACCCTAACCTACATAATCTTTTTTTAATTCTTTCAGCTGTTTGCTGCAGGTGCACCAATATCTTACGCATTCAATGTGATACTCCCCAAAGACAATGGAACTCTCAAGAAGAATCTCTTTCTTATGATTGGACTACCCACCATAGTGCTTTCAGGATTGTGTTTCCTTTACACTAATATGTTAAAAGGGTAAGCAGATATTATTCTACTTAAAAATTAACAACTAAATGGATTGTCATCAGGTATCCTTTATGTAGGTCGTTCTACCCACTAAAGGTCATCTAGCATTTCATCTTATTACTATCAATGGTCGTTCGTAATAATGGATAATCGTACATATCGGCTTACGTCCTCATTTATTAATTATCTTACAGGAACAGCATCGATGCAGCTTTGCCAGTGACCACTCTGCTAGAGGCAAGGGCCGCGGGCTGGGTCTGTCCAGTACTCGCTGCTGTGACTGTCGCCGGGATCTGTCTCGCCTTAACTGAACTGTGCCCCTTGCTCTTCACTGTCCTAGTGGCACTAGCCTCACCAGAATGGAAGGTGCTTACTAGGTCAATGACTTACGAGAGCACAACCACTGGCAGTCCAGTTCTCGCTGTTTTTACTGCCGGTTCGTATCCAACATGTTAATTGCACCTTGCAGTAGTATTTCTTTGGAGGTTTAATGATACCAGGCGTCGACGTCCTGCCAATTGGTAATAACGAGCGAATAAATCAGAGATGATGTCATTTAGCAACCCAACCGCGATACTCTGTGGGATAACTGGTTATCGCTTAATCACGTAACTACTAACTAGAATTATCAAATTACAGTCCTGATTCACATTTGTGTGGGTGAGGCCTTAATTGATGTATTATTTACAGGAAGTTTGGCAGCGATACTTGCGTTTGCGTGTCCCCTGTCACATATGATCACGCTGATGAACGCGAGCCACTTGCTCGGGATATCAATACAGGCGTTGCATTTTATTATCATGCGATGTGTGCCTACGGCCGAACAAAAGGAAGCTGGGGGTGAGTCTACGAGTTCCTTTCTTTCACACAATTTCCGTTTTCTTAATTTCTTTCTTTGGTTTCGTTTTCAACATATGCTTTGTCATATTACAGATATTGAATACAAACGCTTAGGAAGAGAAGCCGCCCGAGGATCTAAAGCATCTGGGAGTAAGACCAAGCGTTCTGGACTCTGGTTCATTCCATCTGCCATCCGCCATACTAAGACTCTGGAGAGCATCAAGTCTAAAGTGACAAAAGGTACAATAAAGATTTATGTCTTCTTCCGTTCCGAATCCTGGATCCGATTTCTATTCAAGTGGACAATACATATATTGTCCACTTTGATCTTGATTTTTGCCCCATTCGCGGTCGTATTGTTTGTTACAAAGCAGGCCTTTAAAACATCGTGGCAGTACCCCAAGATGTTCTATCTTCATGATATCTAAAGAGTAGAAATAAAATCCCTTCCTATAGAAAACTTTATCTTGCTTCGGAAATATTTTTTGGACTTCATTCAAGCCTATAAAAAAAGCACCTGACACTTCAAAATTTTCTTAGTTTATTCATTTTCTTTTCAGAAACTGAGGAAAGAGAGTGTCTCCTTCTCGATGAGTACGCAGGCTGTCCAACCGAGGAGAATGATCCGAGCAGCAGCAGCGGTGTGCCGATGGCCACTGCTGAAGTTGACGTGGTTTCTGATGCGGAAGCCAGCGAGCAAGAGATGTCTTCCGGAGATGACTCCACTGACATTGACGCTGTTGTCAAGGAATATAGGGATAGAATTCAAGTGAGACATAATAGAAGAATATTCTTAAGGGGAATTTTAATAACGATGATCAGAAATCTCGAATAAAACCATTAACATCAACGTAAACAGCAATAGGTATCGGTATATGCTGAATTATAGGTGTTCAATTTTTTTTTTCTTTCCAAGAGCTTTCCGAATCACCCCCATCCTACACATAGGTATGCGTAGCGTATCCAGCGGATTCCCTAATTCGAATAATTAATAGAAAAAAAAACGATATTTTCTTTGTACCTATCTGAATTCAACCTTCAATATTATACCTTCTAGGTGGTGACATCAGTTCCTGAATCAAGCGCGCCGTCTCCGCCGTGTGTGCGCGGCTCACGCTGGTCGGCAGCGGGCGCTGTGGTGCAACTGGTGGCCGATGCTCTAATCGCAGCCGCCTTCTGCAATGAAGCCATCAGGGTGCCTATGTTCGCCACTGGGATACCACGTAAGAACAGAATGTTTTTATTACTCCTATAGCAAATATGTATTCCTCACTTAAATATTTTAAAGAACAAACCGATAAGTTAGTGGCAGATTAACATATCTATACAAGAGGTGGTGCCCAGGAACCAAATCCAATAACATTGAACTTGCCTAGGCATAGAACGCGATATCTGCGCGTCGCTGTTTAATAACGCGCTTAAGTAGCACACGTATATTATCACAATCACTTTTTCATCCTGTGGATCACCAGGATCACCAGAAACCTATTAAAATAAAACTAGTGAAATAAAATAGCGAGTGTATATTTTTTGAATTTTTAGCTGGTTCGATTCCCGGTTTAAGTAAGCTTGTCTAGTAACCTGTGAATGCAGTTTTGTTTCTTTTTAAAAATAAAGGAATGTTTCCTTTATGTAAAATAATATATCGTAAGGATTTAAAGTGGTTACTTTACCAACCTTCTGTACCTTATTTAGGCAAATAAATGATTTTGATTTGATTTACCCTTCAGGGCCCATTGATTTTTCCACCCTGTATGATTAGCGTCTAGAAAAAACGGGGATAGTAGAAGGGCGGAGAAGAAGCCTTTTGTGTAGAAATTTTGCAATTTTCTTTTCGTAAAATATTTTTTTACATATAAATATCAATAAAACTACTAATTTAGAGTCAATTTTAGGGTTCCGTACCTCAAAACGAAACAACGTGACCCTTATAGGATCACTCATGTGTCTGTCTGTCTATCCGTCTGTCACAGCCATTTGTTCCGATTCTTCTTGTCAATCCGAGAATGGACCGATTAAGTTGAAAATCGGTACATTTATGCTTTATGTGACCCACACACGGACGTATAACGTAAATAAATGAATTTTGAATATGGACTGTAAGAAATGGCAAATAAGAAAATTAAAAATAAAGTTTTGCAAACTAATACCGTATGACATATCAAATGAAAGGGCTTACTGTGGGGGTCTCGAATATATTGTTTTTTTTTTATAATTTTCAAAGGTATTTAAGAAAAAAGACGAAAATTGACCATACCTCCCCTTATCTCCGAAACTACTAAAAAAATAAAAATCCTAAAATTTAAATTTTATTTCTTAGCCTAAAATTTTGAAAAATATAGGTAGGTACAGGAAATTGTTCTATACTTATAGATTACAGGAAAACCTATGAGAAGTGTATGGTCTTAAAATAACACGGTTAATCTCTCAATATTGTGCGTACAAACTTACATTTCCAGTTGGAATGAACATGTTTTTCAGCTACAATGTTAGCTTTATTCATGGGATAATTCTGTCTCTTCTTTCTTCATCCCAACTATGGAACCCTTCATTGTGCGTGGTCCAACACGCAAGTGGCCGGCTTTTCATAATAAAAACCAAAAGGAAATTATCAAAATTCAAATCATTTAATCTACTCTATGCGCGGAAACAATCTTAACATCGATTACCCCTGAACTTAAAATATTCATACAACCACATCACTAAACCACATTAAAAAAAAACCGGCCAAGTGCGTGTCGGACCACGCACAATGAAGGGTTTCATAATTAAAAAGAATTTATCCCAAAAACAACCTTATCATTTTAGTCGAGAAACATATTCTCCCCCCATACATTCATATACATAATAATTAGGTACATCACGGTCAATTCTCCAACTGCAAAATGTCTGTACCTAATCGCAAAAAAAAATGTAATAAAATTACAAATTGACGATTTTCGGACTTTTCCTTTACATGTGCTGTGATACCTTGCTTTTTGCCAAATTTCAAGATTCTAGGTCAACGGGATAGGTTTTGATTTATTTGAGAGTATCAAAATACGTCGCATAAATGGCCGTATTTTTTTATTGCGTTGACTTGGAAGCTTTATGTTTTCTTAGAGCTCCAAGGGACCTTAGACATACGTATCTGACATTAATTTCAACTTGATACCTCGTACCTCGACGCATTCCTGAGAAAAAGGGTCTGGAGTGACTGACAGACAGACAAACAGACGGACAACGAAGTAATTCTATAAGGGTTCCGTTTTTTCCTATTGAGGAACGGAACCCTAAAAATGACAAAATTTCGAGCGGCCATTGTTGTTTACATTTTTGGCAGAAACGCCAGAGCTTAGATAAATGATTGGTCTCGCTGCGACGAGCGCAGCGAGACCAATCATTTATCTAAGTGCCAGAGTATAGGTACCTACTCCAAAATAATATAACTTAACATCACGCTTGTGGAAGATTATGTCGAGGTGTATAGAATATACACCCGCATTTCGCCAGTTTAATAGGGGCGAGCCTAATTGCCATTAATCGGATACATAAACTCCGGGCTACTGTGAAATTCCTGATGGAAAACCCAATAACATAACTTGCCCAACTTGGGAATCGAACCCAGAATACAAATCATTCATCATTAAACTACTGCCAACATCATGTTAAATCTCTGCTTGCTTGGTCATTAATAGAGTATCAATTTACTGAAGAGAATAATATATTTTCATTGAATAGCTACTTTTAGTGTTGCCCAAATGCAAGAACAAGACGAGACTTAGCCAGTCTTGGTCTTGGTCTTGCGCCAATACACCTGGTCTTGGTCTTGGTCTTGGTCTTGCGCTCCCAGTCTTGGTCTTGGTCTTGGTCTTGCAGCAAGAGTCTTGCAAGTCTTGCAATTACCTATTAGTCTATTACTATTTATTAAAGTTTACTTTAAATCTTAGAAAAACGTATTAGAATTGGAACATTGTGAGCTTGAATTAACATAGCCATAGTAAAGATCAAGCAGATTAATAAATAACTGAAGATTTGATAAGAAATTCGAAAAATCAACTGACCTATATGCATGAGTATACCTACGCCCTATGGCTGCAATCAAATAGTGTCACAAATGTTATGATTTCGGCGTGGCGGCAACGATTGTTTTAGATTTCAAAAGAAGCCGCCGGCGCGTGTATCATAACCATGTACTTCCGAAAAGCGGCAAATTTCTTTGAGAAGTAAGTACAAAACCTTTGATGCCGCATTATCAAAGTGCCGATGGTTAAAACATAACTATGCATGCACTCAGTTTGATTTTAATAGATATTTTTTTATTCGCTATGTTTATGGTATTAGTCGTAATGCGCATAGGTCCAGTTTTTCATATTCTTTGATACAGTTTTTTGCGTCTCATAGAATTCCTAAGCGTACCTACCTATACACCGAACTGTTACACCTAACTACTCAGTGAAATAGCGCTAAGTCCTAGCTGCAAGACGCAAGAGTCTTGCAGGCTATGTCTTGTTCTTGCTCAAGTCTTGCACGGTCAGTCTTGGTCTTGGTCTTGCTAAAAATACGCGGTCTTGTTCTTGGTCTTGGTCTTGCAAAAACGCAAGAACAAGACCAAGACTGCAAGACCAAGACTGAATTTGGGCAACACTAGCTACTTTATTTGTATTACAGTTTGGCTTTCGGGTACCTTCATATGCGCGTGGCAGCCCGCTCATAATTTGGGTATGAGGAAGGCCCAGAGCATCCAAGGCCCCATAACTATGCTGACTGCTCTACTCTTCCTGACTCCGTTACTACTTGATTCGTGGCCAGCTATTACTCTCTTCGCTGGCGCTGGTAAGGATCTTCCTACTACAATAGTGACACTTAGACCACATCAGGGGGTCCTGACGTGTGACTATAGATACAGTACGACACAACTTAGATGTAGCATGAACTTGATGCATTCATTCATTTCAATTTTACGAATGTATTTGGATAAATGACTCCACAAGCTATTGCGTTTGCGTAAAGGTCATTTTCGCCTAAAGCAGTTATAAACATTGGTGATTTTGAAGGCGCACTCAGTTCGGATGGTGATCGGTTTTAAGAATTTTGCCGATGCTAAATCTAAGTTGTGTCGTACTGTAAGTACTTAGACTCGTAATGATATAGAAAGAGTGGATCCCGAAAAATAATCTTTTGACCTTCAAGTACCACCCACCCACACGCAGCTATGTTGCGTGAGGCCGACCATACACAGTCGGAATTCCAAAAGCAAAGCAGCAAATCCATTAATAATCTAGTAAAGTCTATTAATAATTAGTAATAGTAATAGTAGTCTAGTATTATTAGATTATGAATGGATTTTGCTGCTTTGCTTTCGAAATTTGAATCAGAATTCCGACCGTGTGTGACCGGCCTAACTTGGCTATCAAAGATTATTTCTTTCATCGCTACTTACTTGTTTTCTCTGCTGCACCTGTGACATATCTACCTCATTTAGACCAGATGCAGGGCCCGTCGGTTTGTGGGAGGACACTGCTGATGATGAATGTTCACATACCTACATGATTCCGTGTCTTCCAGGTGTTGTAATATACGCTCGCTGTGAACGTTGGTGCGGTGACCTGGCTGTGCAACAAGCCCGCAGTGCTTTGGAGAGACGGAAGTTGAGGCCAATGTCGGCGACTGTACCCCTCAGCGGCGCCCGTCTGACTCACATAGACACCGTGTATATAGCCAGGTAAATATGTATATGATAGACGAGAACTAGACGGAACAGACTTATACCTACGCATAGCATCAAGCTATATTTTTCTAAGGGGCTGTACTTATTGTTACGTTCCATGTAGGTATAATAAGCCTGATTATTATGTACAATCAGGGAAATTATTTATTAAGCAAATTGACACCCCAATATCAAATTGTCGTTGTATATATCCATTTCATACAACTGTCAAGGAATGACAGTTGCGATTGGAATATATGTACAGACAGAATTATGAGTCAATTTGCTCAACAATTTATTTCTTTGACTTTATTTCACTAGGCATGGGTATTTTTCACTGATATTTTATCAACGATGGACCCTTGGTTCAAAACAGTGAACACCTACTTCTGTATTTAAAATCCTCGTTACTCGTTTCCAGATGACAAGAAGATGACTCGGATACGAGTCTGGATAATCTATTAGACGCGGAGGAAGACGATCCTGACGGAGAATGACAACAGGCTGATGCTTTTATTATCATCGCCCCCTAATCACCTCATTACGACTTCATTGATTAATGCACGATGGCTTATTGGCTATTAGCAGGTTAGCTGATTGGCTCATAAACCTGAATTATCATGTCGATGGATCGGAAACAATACAATTCGTAATTTCGTACTACGGAGTAAACTACGGAGGTTTCGCAATGATTGGGCAGATGATAAAGCGCTCTTGTGCTACAAAATAGCTAGCAAAATGGTCGAAAACTCTTCCTACTAATGCATAGGTTTACCTACCAAATTGAATGGTTTGTTATTGTTAAAATATGTAGGAATACTCTTACAGACGATAGACAATGACTTACTCGTCTTTGATTGCCCGCGGCACGCCATGGGCTACTTAGACTACTACTGAATAAGGTAACTTAGAAGACGTTACAACCAACTTTGAGACGGTAGTAAAATTACCTAAAACGGAAAAATAAATCTTTATATAAAATTGTATTCTAGTGCCTAGATACTTTGTGAGTATTCATGCTAGCTGTTAGTATATTTGAATATCTAATTAGGAAAACTTTTGATCTTATTCGTTTGCGTAATCGAGGTACACTCAATCTATTATGTAAGTACTTAATTTCTATGTGATTTTTACGAGAATATACGCTAGCTTGGTGCGATATTCATTTTCAAAATGAGTCATGATAATGTGATTGTAAATATGGTATTCATTGTTTTTTAAATGTCGTACATGATTGTTAAAAATTCATCCGTCCATTCCGCCATTGCTATGTTGGGCACGCTTTGCCTGATGCAATTAATCACGTGTAAGTAATTATAAGGAAAAAAAAACCTTGTATTTTTTCACCATTCATGTTAGCTGTAAGTTAAAATTGTAAATAAATTTAACAGATTTATTATAAAATAAAAGAAATCTTAAAGTAGCTTTCAAATAAATAGACGGGATAATATAGCCTTTGCATTGAAAGATGTTTGAATTTTAAACCCTTTGACGGTATACAATTTGCAGTTATGATTAGTATTGCTACTGTAAGAAAATCGGCCTACACGATGTTATAGAAATAGTGAGATCGTGATTAATTTAGCAATAAAAATGCAGATTCGCATCACAGTTGTTTTATTTCATAGCAAGCATTAACAATATTATTTAAAGTTTTATTTTTCTAGCAAATACATTTTATATAGCTTCTCAGCTTCTTGATCTTCGAAACTAGGAGAGAAGTCAACAGGAATCACTTCTTTGAAACCCTCACTAGTTGATGGCTCAACGTATTTTTTTCTGAAACAGCAAATTCTAATTGAGTAAATACCGATGGTATTTTTTTTTTTTTTTTTTTGTAATTTCCCGACTTTCTATTTTCCTTCTGAATGATATCTTAACTGTAATAAAAAGTCACAGACTAAAGTTGGATTAAATCACAGGGAAATGTTGGATTAAATCACAGGGAAATGTTGGATTAAATCACATGGTAAAGTTAGATTAAGTCACAGGGTAAAGTTGGATTAAGCCACAAGGTAAAGTTGGATTCACACTAGACTTATGTGTCGTGTTGTGATTATCGGAGTCATACATTTTCTTTGAAGGCGTACGAAATTTGTAGTCTAGTGTGAATCCAACTTAACAGGAAAATTATAAAGTATTTACATAACCGAAAGGTTAGGCAGAGGTGTACCGATAATAGTATACACCCACATTTCGCCAGTTATTTTTAAGTCTCATGTAATAGGGGGCGAGCCTAGCCCATTGTCGTCAACCGGGCACAAATCCAGACTCTGAGCTGCCATTGAAAAATTCCAGATGGAAAAACTCAATAACATTTTGCCCGACCCCCAATCGAACCCAGGACCTCATGCTCAGCAGTAGCGCTTGCAACTACTAGACAAACGAGACAGTCAAACGGAAAAACGTGACCTTTTAAAGGTCGTTTTTTTTTTAATGACCAAAGAATCTGTCCCCGATTTCCTTAAAGCAGCAACTAAGTAAGACTTTAGTGCACTTACCTGTAAGTATGATAAACAATGTCACTGACTGGAATGTGCATGATTTTCATAAGTTCTCGGAACTTGTTGTTGTGTTTCGCATGGGCCATGCTAACCGTTAAGTTCGCGCATCGGCAGTCCACGTTCATTTCTTGGGCGAGCGACACCCAGCGTCCGCGAGATTCTTTGTCGGGATTAGTGCTATCGACTATCACACTTTTGCCTCGCTGGAAAGACAACAATAGTTTACTTAAAAGAATGGTGGTAGAAAATGTATTTTCATTAGCCTTGTTTATTTTTTAATGAAGCTGTGTGCAAGAAACCGAAGGAAGTGGCCATAACATATGGGTCTTAACCATTATAAGATCAGAGTATTTTTCCACTTTAAAAATAATCAGTAATAAAAGCAAACCCTATTGCTTTGGGATACGGATTACATCTCAAAAATTTGCTCTGTACATATAATATAGGTAACATAATTACGTTTGGGAACTTACCCGCAGCACCTTGGTCGCTTCAGCAGCACATTTTTGCCAAGAACCAAGGACATCTCTACATACGGTGACATAGTTGTACCCAGATTTCTTTTCAATTTGTTGTGCCAAAAATGACTTTCCACTGCCAGGAAACCCAACCAAAACCAGTATCTAGACAATACAAAACACATTATTACAAATTTTAAAATATAATGAATTCTATTGGCTCTTTTAGGGTTCCGTACGTCCAAATGAAAAACGGCACCCCTTATAGGATCACTTGTGTGTTTGTCAGTGTGTCTGTTTGTCTGTCTGTCCGTCTGTCACAGCCATTTTGCTCCGAATCTAATGAACCGATTAAGTAGAAAAGTACACTACACATATAAAATTCTGTGACCCGACTGTACACCGACGTGTACCGTAAATAAATGAATTTTGAATATGGGGGTCACTTTTAAGAGACAAAAAAGTATTTTTTTTATTTTAAATATAAATTGTACCAACTATACAAGGTGTAAAAAGACACATCAGATACCCGTTAACTACGCATACTGCCAATCAAACTAAGTAACATAGGGTAAAAAATATTGCTGGGAGACGACTTTCTTTTTTGGTGTGAAAAATCACTTTTTATGGTAACACGCGCAAAACGTAGTGCTTACGGTTGCATACAACAGTATAAGGGTCGTGCCGGTATGTAAAGTACAGTTATAACATTTAAAACAGCTTTCATAAAAAAAACCTAAGTAATAAAAAGTTGGAACTCTGACCTTCAATATTTCCGTAACCAGAAGGTTCCCAGGTATGGTCCAGAACAAAAAAAAAAATATCGCAATGATGGGAAGAACATGTCACTTTCAGCTTCCTTAAGTGTCTTTTTACACCCGATATACATATACAGTCTGCTAGGTTAAACGAGGGACTTATTGAGGGAGGGTATTCAATATTCGATTCTCGTCCCAAATATTTAAAAAACCTATAACCTTAATTTATGACGTAATTGTCCAATAAAATACATTATTCATGAACACTGAGCGCGCAAGAAGTGAACTTGTAAACAGTACCTAAAATAATCATGCGGCACAAGCACAACACGTGGCCGATCCTAGAATTCGGGGTCAACGACCACGAACCGCGTGTGCATTTTTGCCGCTGGTTTTTGTCTAGCGCAAGGGTGCATACACGTTGCGAGACTTTTTGCGAAATTTTTGGTATGGTTCTGTCTGTTATTTATCAGTGTTTTTTTTATTCATATTTTTATTAGTATCATGTAAGCATGAACTATTGTGGGTTTGAATACGTCCCTCGTTTAAACTAACATACGAGGAGGGATCAAAAAATAATGAGAATGAGATAGAATATAATGACTATTGATAACATAATAATTTATTTTTCTACATAGTCTCCGAGTCTCTCTACACACTGAGTCCAGCGTTTTTCCAAGGCTTCAATCCCTTTCAAAAAAAAAGTTTTGTCTTGGTCCTGCAAAAAGCTCTCCACGGCATCCATCACCTCGTTATCGTCTTCGTACCTGTTTCCCCTTAAGTATTCTTTCAATTTGGGGAACAGATAAAAATCGCTAGGCGCCAGATCTGGTGAATAAGGGGGGTGATCAACCAATTCGAAGCCAGCTTGCTGAATGGCAGCCATCGTAACTGCCGACCTGTGCGCGGGTGTGTTGTCGTGATGAAACAGCACGCCCCTTCGAAGTTTCCCTCTCCTTTTCTCTTTGATGGCATTCCTCAACTTGGGAATTAAAGCTGCATAATATTGGCCTGTAATAGTAGTTCCACGCTCCAGGTAATCAATCAACAATATCCCTTCCGAGTCCCAAAATATTGAGGCCATAACCTTGCCAGCCGATGCCACGGCACGAAACTTCTTCGGGGTCGGTGATGATGGCCGTTTCCATTGCGAAGATTGCTGTTTTGTCTCGGGATCAAAATGATGGACCCATGTTTCATCCATTGTTACGAAACAAGACAAAAAGTTTTCAGAATCTTCTTGAAACTTGTCCAACAATATCTTCGAAATGTCAAGTCGATTTTGTTTCTGACTGTCGGTTATCATTTTCGGCACCCATCTTGCGGGGTCTTTTCTCATATTCAAAGATTGTTTCAATATGGATTGAATACTTCAATATGAAATGCCCGTTTCTTGAATTAAGTATCGGATGGTAACTCTTCGATTGCTCAGTACGATTTTCTCGACTTTCGCAACATTTCCTTGGGTGACTGACGTCGCTGGACGGCCACAACAATGTTCGTCTTCCGTGCTCGTTCTCCCTCCTCGAAATTGAGAAGCCCACCTTGCGACAGTGGAATACGGCGGAGCAGACTCTCCTAATGTTGCCTCCAAATCGCAATGAATCTCTTGCGTCGTTAACTTTTTTAAACAGAGGTATTTAATAACGGCTCGCACTTCGTTTTTCTCCATTTTCGAAAACACGTTCCGACACGAAGCAAACAAATGACTACATTCAGAAAAAAACAAAAGAGAATCGAAGGTTTTTTTCTTTATTAATATTACAAACATGTATCTGAGCTATGCCTGCCAGTATTTATTTTTTTTCTTACCAAGGAGTATGTCGTTCTCACTACTTTTTGATCCCTCCTCGTACTATATAGTAAAAGGAGAAACTGACTAACTGACATATCAACGCACAGCGGAAACTACTGGGACTAGAAACTTGAAATTTTGCACACGGCTTCCTTGTATAATGTAATTCGTTTGGTTAATAAACTTGAAACTTGGCACGAATATTTGCCTAAGTACGCAATAATTTCTCACTATTAATTTTTTTAAACTACTTCTCAAAGATGAGTTTAGGGGTGTTAAAGTTTGTATGGAAGAATTTAACACTCGGTCCGATTAACTCATAACTCAGTATTAATAATAGGTAGGGGAAAAAGTTTCTTCGCATTTTTTAAGAAAATTCAAAACATTTTTTAATATAGTTTATTCACATTTAACTAAAGTATGTAGGTACCATTTTGTTCGATAACTTTTTGCCATCTTGTAGGTAGGGACATGATCCCATTGCTATAGAAATTTTGGGACTTCTGATCAAAATACCGCGACAAGTGGTTTTGGCAGTCCTCTCGTGATGTTAACCTGACACTGCCTAAAGAATTCTGAAGAGACCGAAACAGGTGGAAATCTGAAGGTGCAAGGTCAGGACTATACGGCGGATGCATTAACACCTCCCAGCCAAACTCTCTTAATTTTTGCTGAGTGGCTAAAGATGTGTGAGGTCTAGCGTTATCATGATGAAAAACCACACCCCTTCTGTTGATTAATTCCGGCCACTTTCTCTCAACTTCTTGCTTTAATTTCATCAGTTGTTCGCAGTAGAGTTCAGAATCGATGGTCCTGCCTCGTGGTAACAGCTCATAATGAATAATGCACTTCCAATCCCACCACACACACAGCATCACCTTGTTGCGAGTTAACCCGGGTTTCGCCACAGTCTCTGAAGCCTGACCGGCCTTTGACCACGACCTTTTTCGCACGTTCTTGTCGTACGTGATCCACTTTTCATCACCAGTTATCAGCTTCTTTAAAAATGGTTCGGTTTCATTACGTCGTAATAAAGAATCACAAATGAGTACACAGTTTATTAGGTTTCTTTCAGTGAGCTCGTGAGGTACCCAAATATCGAGCTTTTTTGTGTACCCAGTTTTTTTCAATTGCGCCAAAACTGTTTTGTGGTCAATTCCCAGTTCTTCAGCTACGTCGTAACTACTGATATGCCGATCTTGCTCCATTTTTCAAAAATGGCATCCATTTTATCCGTAATAGGGCCACCAGAGCGACGTGCATCTTTGACATCAAAATTTCCGGATTGAAAACGCTTAAACCAAATTTGTGCTACTCTCACAGACACTGCACCAGGTCCATAAACATCGCAAATTTTTTTCGCGGCTTGCGTTGCATTTTTACCTTTTTTGTAGTAAAATTTTAAAATGTATCGAATTTCTTCATTAGATTCACTCATCTTGACAGTACGAAAAACAACACAAACATGGTAAATCGCTCAATGTTGTGCGTAGAAACTTACATTTGCAGTTGGAATGTATGAGAAAATATGTTTTTCAATTACAATGTAAAGTTTGTACTTGGGATAAATTCATCACAACTACAGAACCCTTCATTGTGTGTGATCCGACATGCACTTGGCACAATTTTTGTTTCTTTGTAATTTTGTATTTTAGGTTCCAAGATAATATTTACATAATTTAAAAGTAACAGTCTTAAAAAATAATAATGTATATACATATTTACAAGTATATAAAAAAGGAGGGGAATGTATAGTAGCATTCTATTTACTTATGTTTTTATCAACACACTTACTTCTTTTTCTTTTCCAATTATATCATTATTAAATTTTCCAGACTCAAGTTCTTTTGGGTTGAAATCTGGTTTAATCATGGGAACTCTATTTCTTAGACGCTGCATGAAAAATTCTTCAGGAGTGTAAAATTGAAGACCAAGATTTTCAGCCATTAGTTTGTCAGCCATAGAATGATCTTTCTTTTTGCCAGGAGCCCAATTTGCGGGTCTGCCTGCAGCATCACCACAATAAAAGCTTTCGGCCATATCTATTTCCAAGCCATCATTTTTCTAAAACAAAAAAAAGCACATTGAGATTCTTTATCATAAGAATAAACCCCATCGCCGTATCTCTACGTTGACGTCGTGGTGGGGTGCGCGCTCCGAACTCTAGGTCTGTGCCGGTAGAAGTTACTTTGACGGGACAAGTCTAGGGTGAGAAGCCAGACCAAGAGAGATACAGAAACCCGCAGGGCAGCATGTGGCGAGCTGCTGGGCAGTATCGACCCCACGTACCCCTATCGCCCGGGAGAAGCCATGTTCCTCATCTCTGGCTTGCCTTTATTGGCCGGCTGAAGTGAACACTGACGAGAACTGACCTCCCACCTCATTCTTGCCTTTATTGGCTGGCTTGAGTAGAGATTCGCAAGAGCAAACGTGCTCGGAGGAAGGAAGTAGTCCAGTAAGATGCTGGTAGGGATCTTGACCGTGGAATACCTCTCCACTCCTCTTAAGCACCTCAAGACATGTTGTCCCCTTGTCGCTACGACACTATGCGCTAGCGACCGTTTCCGGAGGCCCATTGTTCAGTGTGCAAGTCACCCCCTGCCATTTTATCAGTGTATTGTATTTATCAAACATTGGTCAGGCAGGGGCCGTAGTCCTTCCATAGTTTTAGATAACCAGTCCACTTTAGCCATCCAAACCCATAGCCCAATTTTTTTTTTTGGTCTCCATATCCTGCAATAGTCCTACACCAACCGGGGGTTGTCCTTGGGTGCACTTGCATAGTACGCACAGGGATAATCGTCGGTTGGTGCCTCGTTTCCATTGAAAGCGTCTAACGGGCCTCTGCGAGTTGGCTTCGGCCCCTCATATGCCTTCCAAAGGTCCGGGACCCTAGGGTCCCGAGAAATATAAAAAAAATAAAAATAAAGAAATAGCTGTATGAAGTGTTCCTTACCTGTTCTGACAACACTTTCCACATTCCAGTGGTTGGTTTTCTGTAAAATCCTTTACCTGTGGCTAAGTATACTTGAAAAGGAACATCCAACGCCATTACAATATTTTCAATTTTTATCTTGAAGTCTTCAATCTTAACCCTCCCGTTGCCTATTGGTGCTTGATTACTTAATATCACAAGCCTATAACCCCGTTCTATGAGCTCTTTTAACTTCTCTTTAGCATTGTGGAAAGCTATTTGCCAGTCATTAGTGTCAACAGGATGCACTTTACCAGATTTGGTCTTGATCAAAGTCCCATCCATATCAAATGCTGCTATTTTGTGGCTAGGTTTGACCCTTTTTCTAGTAAATACATAGAGTTCGCCTTTGTCAATATCTTCCCACAGATTTTCCATAGCTTCTGTTTTTAAGCTTTTCCTCTTTCTGGAGGACTCTCCTTCTTCTAGTTTTCTTTTGTTGCCTAGTTTTAGTTTGTCACAGTTTTCTGGAGGTGGATCAAATTCTATGACATGAATATAGTCGTTCAACAAGATTTCAATTCTAGAGCCATGTTCTAATTTATATTCTTGGTCCCTTTTTAGAGCAAACCCATCAAAACCTGAGGAATTTACTCCCAGCTGTTTGACTTCAACAAAGCATTCTTCACAGTTTGCTTTAAGGGAAACTGGAAAGAGAATAACAAGTCATAACTTGTATTTAATTGAAATAAAGATGTTCAGAAAGTTAATACTAATAGTGATATAAATATGGAAGAAAATGGAAGACATGCTGCCCCGATCTTAAATAAATTGGGATAAGAGCTCCCCATTTATTTGACCTTCTGTCTTTCTCTATTTGTGGAATCTTTAATCTATTTCTGGGCAGTGTCATCGTCTTTGGTTTTCCCAAACTTAATTATTTTACTTACGTTGCTGACGAGAACAAGCCGGGTCCTTAATTCTTGTTATTTTGCTGCGACCTATTATTGTTTCGACATTGTGAATTAATTTTATAGGTGCATGGGTATCCAGCAAGCATTTTAAGAAACAAGAGCGAGCTACAGAACCCATTAAAAGAAGTTATAAGATTACAATACTATGAATTAAATTATTTTAATAAAAATACACGTTTTCTTCAGGAACTAACATTTTAGATGTATTTTGATTTGGCAATGACAACTTGTCAAGAAGAGAGAAGAGATTAGAGAAGGAAGTTGACTTTTCTAATGTCAATGTCAAAACTCTACCCACAGATTATTAATTTTTCTTTTCATTGATTTTTCCTTCAAATAAATGGACTGAGCGACTGAGCAGACTGAACAGATGAATCTATGAGATTATACGGCCAGTCTCGCATGGGAAGCGCCAGGTGCCTCTTTTTTTGCCCTGTGTCTTGAAGCACCGTCATTCAAACTTCACTATCGTTTATTTTATCTATTTATATAAGAAATGATTCCATTATTATCTAAAATATTGTAATTGACCGATATATAGCGTTTTATTAGTCTACCGTTTTAATGAATGAATAAATAGTGGCAGTTACATATCCTTGAGAATTTGACCTATGAACTGACTGATTTTTAATGCCTGGATTACACGAGCTTATCTGATGTATGATGATGCCAGACGATGTTGGCTTTGGTTGGCTTGTTACAGCGCTGTCAATTTACAACGTACAGAGCCTGGCAAATACCTGTACACTCCGTTCATTGGCGAGCATGAGAGACCGTAAGGGAGCTTACATCGGTTACAGGCTTAATTAATAAGGTAGTCGGCAACGACAAGTTTAAAACTGTTTTTTTTATAAGTGAGCACATAAGATAACATGGGAATATTATACTTGCACCGATCGGTACCGATCGAAGAAACCTGTTTCTTTATGTAAACACCCTTATCCAGAAAAAACCGTAATAAGCACTGGTAGGTAATAACTAAGCACAGCCCTATTTACATGGCATTTGACTTGATTTGAAAATGACAATGACATTCAATGAATGACAATCAATATCAATTGACATTTCCATGATTTCCCCATTCAGTTCAGCCAAGTTCAGCTTACAGGTTCATTCGCGTTATTGGCGAAAGGAAACGCGCCTGTACTTTTAATAAATACAATAATAAAATGATTTAGGAATATATGAATGGTCAGTCATACTTTTCATATTTCGCAGCAGAGCACGACTATTAATTTTCATACAAATTGATTTATTGCGGGCAAAATTAAGGTTTGTCGTCAACTGTAACAGAATCTAACTCAATGACGTGTATTTGTTACATTGGTGGTATCATGTGGATTTATATTATTTTCAATTTTCAGGCTATACTTGGCTCAGTTATGCCGATAACAAAGCGTAAGCATTCACCTGAGAAGGAGGAGTTAATAGAAAATGGTGACAATCCAATAGAGAGTGGGCGCAGTGATATCAAAGGAGATGAATGTAATATTGCTGTTTTGCTATTTCTATACACCCTTCAGGGTATACCATTAGGACTTGCTGGAGCTGTGCCCATGCTCCTTCAAAATCGTGGTATAACTTACACCCAACAGGTAAGGATTCTTTTTCATGTTATTCAATATTTCTGCTGCTAATCAATCCTGCATGGGTTTAACTCATAAAATTACCTTTTATGATAACTATTAAATGCATAGGATTGTGATTGCAAACTGTAATGAGTTTTTTTTTTTATTATTGCACTTCTTTGATAATGATTTATGTTTGTGTTGTGGAATCACAAAATAAATTGCACTTTATTATTCTTGTTTCTATGTAATAGCGCTTGACACCTCCCTTGCTCTTCCTTCGCCCTAATGCAGGATTGATTGGAAAAGACAATATTTCTTAAGTTTTAATCAATTTCATTCAGATCAACAAAAAGTCTAAAAGGCACAGGAACTAAGGTTTTTAGATCTACAATGCTTTTGTTAGTTTAATTTGATAGAAAAAAAGTACCTACATAAGGATTTATTTCTTTTGACGAAAACAGCCTGCTCCATCTCCAAGTAAAATCCCGGGCTAAGTTTTACTTTACCAGCTGTCGAGTTGAAAGATCATATTAATAGAAGCCCCCTCGTAAAGTTTTAAGTTGCGGAAATAAATGGTTTACGAAAAAAAATAATCAAAATCGTAAAATTTTAGCAATATTTTTGACATTTTGTCTCACCATTAAACATTTCGTTTTACCTAAGGTCAACGCACTAAAATGTTTTACTTCTTATTAATTATGAAATAAATACGAATATTTAGTGATTTAGATATTTTTTATGAATATTTCATTATAAAACATATATTTCGCTGATTTAAATTAGTGCTAGTAAATTAACACTTATAATAATTTACCTATTAAAATGTAAAACTACGTCATTTTGTGTTGTCACTGTCACTTCACATGGTCCTCGTCCTGACAGTCAACGTCACAGAACACACTCCTAGCGGAGGGTCAACGTTTTGTCCCTAGCAGTTGAGAGTGTTTACGTATAAAATGAGAACTTAGGATGCAAGAGCGAGTGAAGCGAGCTTGGGACTTGGGGCACCCCGACTCGGACAGGTTAGGTTAGAAGGGGATGGCGGGGTCTGAAAGAACCCGCCCACCCCTTCGTGGTTATTTTTTTTAAACCACTCAGAAATAGGAGCCCCGCGAATCGGGGCTCCGTCAACTACGCCTTACTTCGAGACGTATGTTATTGACCTTGATGCCCTTGACCTCAGTGCTTATCAAAAGGTCATATTCCAAGATTTGACTATATTTTGGTTTAACTTTGACTTTTGGGGTGTTGACCTTAACCTTGAAAATATCATTGATCTTATTATTTTGGAAACGAATTTAGACCCGCTACGTAGTTTTTTTTTAGTTATAGTGCAGAAAATTAGAAAGTTAGGTTAGAATATTAAAAAAATCATATCTCAAAAAGGGGGGGGGGGGGAAGCTCTGCAACTTATCCTTCATAGGGGTTCTACACCCCCTCTCCCCCCTTAAATCGACGGCAGGTAAAGTAAAGTCGTACCAAATCCCGTTTAATTACTTGGCAGTTAATTTCTTATTCCATTCTTGAGAAACAGCCCCTTACAGTTAATAATATACTTAATTCAAGTTATTTACTTAAAAGATAAATGGTAAACTATTTTCTTTTCAGGCCGAGTTCAGTTTTGTCAACTGGCCATTTAGCGTGAAGTTATTATGGGCTCCTATAGTGGATGCCCTATTCTGGCCAAACTTTGGTCGAAGAAAAACCTGGCTGGTACCAGTTCAATACTTAATTGGAATTGTGATGATCATCATGTCATACAGTGTTAGTAATTGGCTGGGATCTGATGAGATAGCTCCATCAATGACTGTACTCACAATGTCATTTCTTTTCCTAAACTTCTTGGCTGCGACACAAGATATAGCTGTTGATGGATGGGCTCTAACTATGCTTAAAAGGTAAATAAACATAACTGGAAAATTGTGAGTGTACTACAGGTACACCTCTGCCTATCCCTTTGGGAATTACAGGTGTGATATTATGTTATGTAAACATAATCATACTCCATACACACTAAAATGACAATTCCATATGTGGATGCCATTACTTTTCATATAGAGACACAATAATCAACACTATTCAATTTGTAACCTTGACTAATTTGTCTGATAGTTACCAAAATGTCTGATAATAATACTATTTTATTCAAGATAGTTGAAATTGGCTTTCAGCATAATCCTCAGTTAAATATCAGTACTAATTAAACATTTAAATATTTTTTCTGATATATCAGTACATTGTATTTATGATAATTATTGATAAGATAATAATCACTTCTATTAAATAATTTTGCTCTATAATTCTCCAGGTGTAATGTAGGACATGCTTCAACATGCAATACTGTGGGTCAAACTGCTGGATTCTTCCTTGGATATGTAATGTTCCTGGCGCTGGAATCTCCTTACTTCTGCAACAAATACCTACGCTCTGAGCCAGAAGAAGCTGGTCTTGTTACTCTGGACAGCTTCCTTCTCTTCTGGGGATGGGTGTTCATAGTCACCACCACACTCATTGCAGTGTTCAAGCATGAAATTAACGATTTGGCTAACACCAAAGATAATAATGTGAAAGGCTTCAGTGACGTTGTGACCGCTTATAAGCAGCTCTACACAATTATTAAGTTGCCGGCGGTACGCACATTAGCTTTGGTTCTGTTTACTGCTAAGGTAAATATCTAAATTAATAAAACTGGATAAAACGTGCCCTAGAGTCATCCCAGCTTGTAGAAACCTAACTGGTACTTATTATTTTTACAGCTTGGGTTCTCTGCAGCTGATGCAGTGTCAGGACTGAAACTCGTAGAGGCTGGAGTACCGAGAGAAGACTTGGCCCTACTTGCAGTTCCACTAGTCCCAGTACAAATTATAATGCCAGTGGTTAGTATTAAAACGTTCGTTCGTCGTCCGCGCGGAAGTCCGAAAGCAGCACAATAATCTACTATAGTAAAAATTAAATGCTGTTCGTTGGTAAGCGCATCTCTTCAGAACGGCTGGACTGATTTTGCAATTTTTTGTTTTAAAATGTTCGTAGGTACCTAATAGTCCGAATCGTTCTTACGGAACGAAAAAATTTAAAAGTTGCCGGGAAAACTGAAAGTGCATTTTCTATGAGAATTTTGTATGAAATATTGAAATTTGGACAGCACAACGGCTGTCGGGTCAGCTAGTACATAATATATCCTATGTCACTTAGTAATAGCGTAGCTTTCTATCAGTAAAAGAATTTTTGGGTCAGTGGGTCGTCGCGACTTCGTCCGCGTGAAATTTCTTGTCCCCCGTCCTACCCCGTCGCATCGCATCGCCTGCCCGCGCTACTTCGTTTTCGCTTAGCGTTCTTACTGACTTTTTTTCTTTTTGCGCTGCTCTTAAGCAGTGTTGCCAGATGTACGATTTAAATCGTATTCATACGATTTTTTACATTTATTTTGCATGTACGATCAAGGGGCAGAAATCGTACGTAAACATACGACTTTTTTAGATTTCATACAACCAAAGTACTAATACCAATATAGCACGTCACTATTTATTATTTTACTTACTAAGTACCAACCCTTCACATCACTAGTTAGTTAGATTTGTCTATGGTTAGGGGATTTCCCTTACATCCCAATGTTATACGTTACGTTACTCGGAAGTCGGAAGTTTTTCATTCAATATTTAGTTATTTGAAGTTAAAGTGTGAAAGTTTTTAATCATGGAGGATGAAGATTCAACATCTAATCCAGGCCCAAGTCGCCCTTGTCCTGGAACTCCAAAAAAGACTCTGGCGAAACGGAATGAGTTATCCAAGGATCAAAAAGAAAAACACAGAGCTCAGAAATACCGCTCCGATTGGGAAAATCTTGAAGTTTTCAAGCATTGGCTGAAACCCGGCAAAAGTGAATACAAAGCAAAATGTATTGTATGTGATTGTGAGTTATTATCAGAGTATGGTGTATTAAAACTCCATTCCACTAGGCAGAAACACCTCAAAGCTCTGTCTAATGCTAAAATTGCAAACAAGCAACGTAATTTGATGACAAATTTTGTCACAGAAAATTCTGTTGGAAAAAATAAATTGGAATCTAAAATAGAACTAAAGCTATCAGCTTATATCGCCGAACACAATATTTCTTACAATTCTATCGATCATCTGACTGATATTATCAATGATATATTGCATGACTGATGTCAAACATAAAATTTCCCTGAAGAGAACGAAGGCAACTGCAGTGACCACGGAAGTCATCGGCAAAGCAGAAAAGTCCATGTTGACTTGTGTTTTGACTACACAAAAGTTCAGTGCCATATCCGATGAATCAACAGATATTAGCACTCAGAAAGCTTCGTGTATTGTTGTGCGATATTTTGATAAGGACAAGAAGCAAATCGTTAGTAAAATGTGGGAACTGTGCAAGGTATTTGACTCAGAAAACCCTGATATGGTCAACCAAGGTGCTACAGGTGAGAATTTGTACAGAGTTATGACTCAGTCATTTTTAGATAAGAACATCCCACTAGATAATATGATTGGATTTGCCGCCGATGGCTGTAACGTGATGATGGGTGAAAATAACAGTGTTGCCAGCAGGCTGAAGGAAAATTTACCGGGTATCTTCATATTAAAATGTGTATGTCATTCGGCTCACCTGTGCGCATCTGAAGCATGCAAAGAACTTCCTCGTAGGTGCGAAGACTTGGCACGAGAAATTTATAATCATTTCAAGCTTAGTGCAAAGAGACAATGCCAATATAAGGAATTTCAGAAGTTTCTAGATGTAGAACCACACAAAATTCTACATCCATCTCAAACAAGATGGTTGTCCCTTATTGCCGTTGTTGAACGCATCTTGGAACAGTGGGAACCACTGAAATTATTTTTTACAAGCACTTGGTTACAAGAAAAATTAATTACAACGGAGATAATTTTTCAGAACTTAAATGACAATTTTATGAAATTATATTACAAGTTTCTGGCGTGGATTTTGCCCAAGTTCACTGCATTTAATAAATTATTCCAGTCAGATAGTGCTGTAATAATCAATCTTAATGAGAAAGTTCGGGACATGTACCGCGACATTTTGTTATGTTTTATGGAGAGAGAATATATTAACAGAACTGAACTTTCTTCTGTTAATATAGATTACCAAGAAAAATATCTTGCCGACCGCCAAATGTATTTGGGTATTAAAGTAATGAACGATGTAACAAGCGGGGAGTTCACTAGCCACCCACAAAAGTGCACAGAGTTTTTCCACCGTTGCCGCAAGTTTTTAATAACAAGTGCTCGTGAAATAAAAAAACGGTACAATTTGAATGATCCTGTATTATCAAAATTGGAGGCTATCCATCCTACCAACGCTATGTCAGAATCGTACAGAAACAAAGTAAGTACTTTGTTGCCTCTAATGAACATTGTGCCTCGGATTGTAAGCGGTGAAATAATGCAAAATGTGGATGACGAATGGAGAAGATTGCCCACGCTTATTAACCAAGTTGATATGACTCTTCCACCAGACGAATTTTGGGCAGGAATTTGCGCTTTTGAAGATTTTAACAATATAGCAAAATTTGCTCTGGACTTATTATGCCTTCCTCACTCTAACGCAGATTGTGAACGCTGCTTCAGTTCAGTCAATCTAATAAAAACAAAGATTCGAAACAGGCTGAGCAACGAAACATTAAATGGCACACTTTTAGCCAAACAACATATTAAGCGCTATGGGTGTTGTGTGGATTTTTCTCCAACGCGAGAAATGTTAAATAACATGAACAGCAAAACCCTTTACGGGGATAAATAAAGACTTAAAAGTGTGTGTTTAAATTGATTATTTGCTTTAATATAATAAAACAAAAGTTTTGAAAACGTACTATTTTTTTTTAGTAGCCTTCTCAGGTAATACGATTTTTTATTCACCCATCGTACGATCGCTCATTCAAAACGTCTGGCAACACTGCTCTTAAGGGTCGTAACGTGATGGTAAATAGCCTATCGCCTTTCTCAAGTATTGGGCTATAAAATGCAAAAATAATTTTTCAAATCCGACTGGTAGATAGGTTCAGAGAATAGCGCGTTCAAACATACAAACAAACTTCAGCTTCATTATTAGTATAGATATAGATTATTGATAGTAAATATGCTTCTGGTTGATAGTAAAGATATTCAACACAAAATTGTATAAATATAATGCAAATGTGCGTCCACTGCAAAGCGAAGAAGGTAAAGATCAGAAGCCCAATTCTCGTAACTAAAAACGTTCAAAATCTAGTCGCAGTCTCATCTCGGCGACAATCAAATGTCAAAAATCTAGGGAAATTATAGGTATTTTTGACATATTGAGACTGAAATCAGACTGAATGTTCTTAAACTTACGAGAATTGCCCCTCTGTTATTCTTTACCTTCTATGTAATAAAAGATGAAAGCCTATAAACGAAAATTTGTTATACTATTTTAGGTAGGCAGGGCCTGACTATTTAGCAGCTCTGGGTAAAAATAATATTAGCCACCCTTTACAGATTATTTTTTTACGTACTATAGATTTATTAATAGGTAGGTAGGTACTTACTTAGGAAATTCACACGAGCACTTCAATATTTGTATGATTTATCTGCCACAAACATCAACTATTCAATTTCAGAACAGAACTGCCAGACTTCGCATATACCTATTGTATGAACCTTACCTATACTAATATTATAAAGCTGAAGAGTTTGTTTGTTTGGTTGAACGCGCTAATCTCAGAAACTTCTGGTTCGAATTGAAAAATTCTTTTAGTGTTAGATAGCCCATTTATCAAGGAAGGTTATAGGCTATATACGCACACGCATCACACTACGACCAATAGGAGCGGAGCATCCATGAAAAATGTTGCAAAAACTGGAAAAATGTATTCCTTTTGCGAGCTTCCGTTGCGTGCGCTGCGTACACGGTTAAAGTTACGCAATAATCATGTATGACGGGATGTTCTTCTTAAAAAGTTCTAAAAAAAGTCCACGATAGCATATGTCTATCTTTTAAGGTTGGCCCACTACTTATAACATTTTTAATGGTAATCAAATGTGTTATAAAATAATGCATTATTTGCGAAGGTGTTTTCATAAACATGGTATTAATCCTTATCCAAATAAATAGTTTCATCATCAAGGTTGATTAAGTACATGTAAATTCTTTTTTAAATTATTCAATTCGGACTTTTCGTTTAGAAATTCCGACGGGCATAAAAATGCTTAAAATAAGAAAAATGCGCTTAGTCTATTAGTTACCATTAGTTGTCATTATTAGTGTGTTGTGTGTGTGTGTGTGTGTGTTGTTGTTGTTATGATTAGTTGTCATTTTATTTTTTATTGATTGTTTGAACGCGCTAATCTCTGTCACTTCCAGTCGGATTTGAAAAATTCTTTTTGCATTATAAAGTCGCAATTCTTGAGGAAGGCTATAGGGTATGTAACATTACGCTAGGACCCTTAGAAGCCGAGCGAAAGCAAAAAAAAAAGGAAGAACGAGCGCTAAGCTAAAACGAAGTAACAGCGCGGGCAGGTGATGCGATGCGACGGGATGGGTCGGGGAACAAGAAATTTTACGCTGACGAAGTCGCAGGCGGAAGCTAGTGAAGTATAAAATACACACACTTTAATTCTAGATCGCTTTTTTATCACTAAACTATTTACAAACTGCAATGTGACGGAAATGAGTCTCCAGAAAACTGTAGGTATGAATGAAAAAAAAGATCTGAATTTATGCTTAAATATACAAGTCAGTGAATTGGTGAAGTCACTTGGTGAATCCAATCTAGGATAAAAGGGTAATCCCCCAAAAATATTATATTACAAACTATCGGAAATAACTAGGTACAATCAACGGTCATAAATGTCCGTTCCGTGCCACCGGAATGTTCATTATTTGCCTGGACCGCCAGGTCTGCGCCATAGTGTACATTGAATATACAAGGTGTAACAAGGGGATTGACATTCCTTTAAACCATGTAAAGAGAATCATTTTAAAATCCAATGAATACTTTGGCCACAGGAAATTGTTTCTCCTTTTCTTATTTTTCAACATGATGTAGATCTGAGTCCGTAAACATTGCCGCCGCCGCGTCCTGCACCCCGCATCGCACCGTTGGTCAGTGACTTTTCATAGATAAAGCGTGTTTACTTTTTATGCAGTTGATCCTGCTATTTATTTGTTTGAAAACTGCAATTTTTAAATTTTCTATTAACCACTACTAATCTTCGTGTTTTAAAATGTTTCGATGGATTAGTACTGTGCTCGTTTTCATTTAATGTCGCACATCCAAAAACACGTTGTATAGGTCTGCGCCTATCTCTGTGTGTGTGATGTTTTAATGCAGACAGTAACACACATACTACGACATTTTGTTACAAATCTACCCTCAATATTTTGATTGTGACTAGACTAGTTTAAAATATTGAATTACTTAAAGATACTCTACTTATTCCTCGACATTCGCTGTATTTTTCTCATTACCATAATCGGAAAAACACAGCGGGCCGCGATAGGCCAACGAGTTAAGGGACACTGTTATATACCGCGCTCTTTCTGTATATTGCAGGGACACTGTTGTGTCCCTGCAAAATACGGGTGTTTATGTGTGACTGTGTGTGTGTGAAATGCCTTAATAGAAAAAGGTCTCAAGGTCTCATATCTGACTATGTATTAGGAACTTAATTACTGAATTTAAGACCAACGCTTTGTACCAATACTTATTGCAAATAAATGATTATGATTATGCGACGAGTTACAATGCGATAGCTTTGTAAGACTGGTACTGGACTTATGACCGCGACCGTAATTCCCTCAACGTGGGTAGGGAACTAGGGAATCCCCCGTGAAAGATAAACGACACGAATCGGGTTGCCAGTTCAGAAATGTAAAATCGGTAACAATTCGGAAGATTTTCCTTGTATTTTAAAAAACTCGTGGGAAAATCTTTACATTTCGGGTGCTCAACAGGGTTGGTTGCTTCTTTCCTATTCTTTCTTCCTGCATAATAGAAGCCAGCATTAGGAAAATTATAAGACGACAAGGTAAAATATATTGCTCCGTCTAAGAATTTACAGCAACTAAAATATATTTTTTTAAAGAAAAACAAATATACTTAATAGTTTTCTTTTGTGCGGGAATGAAACTTTTTACTTTGCCGTTTTACAAAATTCTCAGTTGTTTAAAAAAAAAATCCTCTGAATTTTAAACATAATATTTTTTTTTTATTGTTTTCCTATAAAATTGACTACAGGGTGAAATTGAATTCATGGGCATCCTCTTAAGGGGTCATTGTACTTATCATTATAAACAACTTTTACTATGGGACCAAACTTGAAATCGCGAAAAAAAGTCTGCTGTTCCCTACATTTTGGCGAGTTATGCGAACATAAATGTAGGGAACAGCTGATTTTTTTTCGTGATTTCAGGTTTAGTTCCATAGTAAAAGTGGTTTATAATGATGAGTACAATGACCACTTAAGAGGATGCTCATGAATTCAATTTCACCCTGTATATTCGACTTTTATATTTCGTTTGCCTACAGTACTGAGCATTCTAATTCTTATAAGATCTCTGTCCAACCGACCGCGCCCTCAATTTTGTCACTGGGCATTTGCCCGGCTTGCCCCTTAGATCGACCCCTTAAGTAGAACATTCACCCAGCTAGGGTTGCGGGATGTTCGAAAGAGTTACCGTGGCCCCGGCACAGGCAACAGAAGGAACACGGGTGGGTTTTAGTCAGTAAAAGTCTGACACGCCCTTCCGCTCCGCCCAGAGCGGGAGAAGTCATTTGATGATTTCCCATCCACAAAAAAAAAAAAAAAAAAAAAAAAAAAAAAAAAAAAAAAAAAAAAAAAAAAAAAGTAGAACATTCACGATCGATGTCAAACATTAGTAAGTAATTTCAATGTAACTTTTATCTTGTTAACGTAACGTATATTTATTGCATTGCATTGCATTGAAATGACTTACAAATTGTTTTCCGTCATTCAAATTTGATCGTAAATGCGCTGCTTTACAATGTTATGTCTTTCATTTCAGCTCTTAGCGAAGCACACGACGGGTCCCGCGCCGCTGTCACTATGGTTGCGCGCGTTCCCGCTGAGACTCCTAGTGGGACCGCTGGTGGCCGGTCTCGTGGCCCTCACACCCAACCTGTTGGGTGACACTGGCCCAACATACTCATACCTATTCGTTTTGATGATGCTTTACGTCTTTCATCAGGTATGTGGACGCAGGACATGTTCTGTACATCTAGAATTTGTGTATACATTAGCTGTGATACCTTTCCCTAATACTATTGTAAACCAATGTTCAATGTATAAGCTGTTGGTGTTCCTTGTTAAATAAATGTTGGCTACACACATGCTGGCCGGATTCTAAAGATCGGCCGTAAAAGATCATGATATGGCCGCCAAGTTTATACAAATTGATATAGCCCACCTCATAGTTTTCAGCCCTGTAAACACCAGCTGTTAACCTCGTATGCCTAAACTTTCACGATGCTGAGTTTTGCGTAAGGATATTGCTTAAAAACGTTTAAGACCCGCCAAAACGGTAGCTTGCGACGAACCATACAGCTACGCCTTAAAGAAAACCTCCATAATTTGTACTTGTTTATATCAACAATCCTGCATGATTGTTTCAGACATGCCTGTACTGCATGTTCGTGGCTGTGATGGCTTTCTTTGCCAAAGTGTCGGACCCAGCCGTAGGCGGCACCTATATGACATTCTTGAACACAATGTCGAACCTCGGCACTAACTGGCCCAATACTCTCGCTCTTTGGGCCATTGACCATCTTACGTACAAGACATGTTCAACAGGAAATAATGACAACATGTGTGCCACGCCAATGGATGAGTCGGTATGTAAAATTGTAATAAACATAATGAAGTGTTTTCTATGGACCTCTGCCTAATGCCTGTGCACAAATACATATATTGTAACTAAGTTATGTTTATACATGTTTTTCGAAAGCCAGCAGAGTAAAACTCATTGCTATGTAGGTATTCCACAGGAGTGTTCCTAATGGGACCGGGGCTGATACAATTTTCGTTTTTCCTAAATTAATGACATTAAATACAATGAATTAAATACAATGGATAAGTTTTCCTTATTTTGTTGTATAAACATCACTACTTTAGTTCGTAAAGTATGAGTCTTTCATAAAAATCCCCTATTCCGCTATAAACTGCGACGGTGGACGTGATTGCATGTACAGTACTGTACCTACTAGATACTCGTATAATCTAAAAATAGTAACACAGCGGAGTACTTATCAATGCGCAATTATACCTATTGGTTGTTGCAATTTTCCCTACACAGTTATACAAATAGATTTAAAAACCCAGTAACTACGTCATAGGGTCTGTTTTTAACAATTGTATTTTCCTGTTCACAGCTATGTAAAGCAGACGGCGGTACATGCAACGTGCGAATTGACGGGTTCTACATAGAGACCGCGCTTTGTTTAGTGGTGGGCTTCCTGTGGCTACAATGGGGCAAGCCGACCATTAACAAGCTGCAACGGCTACCCTCGTCCGCGTGGCAAATCAACCGATATAACAGATAAGACTGAATCTCTTAATTCCGCTATAATATGTATATAATGTAAAGGTTTCCAGGGAAATACGTCTTCTGATTTACTCATACAATAGGGCTGTCCTCAAAAAAAAACTAATCTGTTACTCATTATGATACAGGAAGTTTAAAATGTTTGTGCATTTCGTTTAGAAGCACGGTTGCTAACTCGCTTTTTTTAGGAAAATTATTTAGGCTAAGTTTTAGGAAAATTGTGTGTCTTTAATTAGTTATTATGGTAGCAAAGCCGTATGACTTTTTCTTTCGAAGAATGAGTCAATTATTTGTAACCGTGTGACAAAGTATTAGTAGTTACACCTAACGAAACAAATTGCAGTTTGCACAATTCCAACGAGTGAGATAAACGCAATATTATTATATTAAGCTCAGTCTTCTATTCAAAGTAGGGCGCACGTCATTTGCCTGTCTAGGCTGCAATTAGGTATAAATACTTTCTTATGAATTTTCCATATAAGTATTTTTTTTTAAATATGTATACTATATATTTATTTATACTCTCTATATTATAGATGTTGGTGCTCCATCCTTACGAGTGGGCCTGGACTGTATTTTCTTAATCGTAATAATACAATATTATGTATCCTCAAATCCTAATTGTACAAATCGGCCTATAATTGACTCGGCAATCGTCAAAAACGACCCTCATCTTAGTATTTTTCGTCAATTATACCTCAACCCTACATTAAACAACACAAGACTTTACAATTTAAATTTTTCATACTAGCACAGCTTAGCCAAAGCTGAATTTATAAAATTGCCCCACTTAGTAATATATATATTAGTAACATGTACTGCATTGAACGCATCTTTTTACAAAGGGTGCAATAAATTATTCCAATATGAAGACAGTTTATATTACAAGGTGTAGGTAATTTTAAACCGTGTTAATCTCTTAAGGGGTCATTGTACTCAATGCTGCCGCTCCAATGGCATGCGCCGTGGTACGGCATCTGTCAAAATTACACTATTGCTATTACCTTTTAAAATAAGCGCCCTATCTCTTTCGTTTTTATGTCAAAATAACCAGGAAAGACAGAGCTAACAATAAAATAAACCATTCTACTAACATTTTAAACATAACGAAAAAATGGCACCGGAATTTCACATCCGGATTTTGCAAAAAAATTGGCGGGAAATCGCAAATGTAGCGATTTTATATTTTTTTTTAATACTTTATTGCTCAAATTAATCATAAATAACAGTCCTGCTTGTAATATGAAGGTAATTTATTATAGTTTTTGTTAAAATTAATAAACAATCTAAAAAAAAGGTCGATAAGGAGGTGGTTTTGTATTTGGTCAGCATGTGGTATTTTTTATCTTGTTGAACGTTTAAAAGCTTGCATTGATCTTGTACGCGGTTAAGCTTGCAATATAACACTTAACAATAAAAACTGTGACATATTTACGATAATTACAGATCGTCGATGACTCATAATTGACGACGCGAAATTCTATGACGACGGTGTTTTAATTCGTTATTTGGACATATTTGCAAATGGTTTTAAGTTATATTATTGTTTTATCTTATTGATAGGTTGATAAACTTCGTAGGAAAATGATTTTAAAATGTAAAAATATGCAGAATTTTGATATCTAGTCTTGAATGAAAAAAAATGGGTGAAAATAACAAAACTTGATTTTAGTTTGAAATGTGTTTTAAAACGAACGTTTTATCGTGAACCAAATTATATGAAAGTCATACAGCGAATAGGAAATATTGTACAGATTACGAATCAGTTACAGTTTTATATGGGTTTCATAATAAAATAACGAGAAATCGGGGTTTAAACGCAAGTAGTCCGCAAGGGGGCGGGGTCTCGCCAAGGTCGCCGCCATTATAGCGAATTTTTTTGATTCGCGAATGCCAGTTGAAGAGTATGAACAACTTTTACTATGGGACCAAACCTGAAATCGCGAAAAACTTTCCCTTTGTGGCGGCATAGATACCACATAGCGAGTCACACAGCCAGCCAGCACCCGTCTGGTCGAAGGATCCTCCCTTTTCTATGGAGGATGAGTGAACTTTACACCCTGTTCCTCATGCCTCTATGCCTTCATTTATGTTCACATAACTTGTCGAAATGATGAAAACACCTCATTTTTTTTCGCGATTTCCCGTTTGGTCCCATAGTAAAAGTTGTTCATAACAACAACTTTTACTATAACAACTGATGAGTACAATGACCCCTTAAGAGATTAACACTGTTTAAAATTACACCTTGTATATTTGTTTTATAGTCGTCAGTCGACGTAAGGTAGCAGTAAGGTAGTTTTAATTAAGAATTTTCGTTAATTTTACTTAAAGATGTGTGATTATTTTATTGTTTAATTAATATTTATTATGTTGAACGTGATTCCTTTAAAACTAAAATTGTTGTCTATTATAAATTGTTTACGTCCACGTCTTAATGTTTAAGTATTACTGTTTAGCGTACAACGTCTATAAGTAAGGGAAATCTATTGTATTTTTGTCAACAGTACAAAGTTTTATTGTTTTCTCAATTTTCTGTATATATTTATTGTCTAAGAACTTTATGTAAATATAAATTACAGGGAATAACAAAAAAGCTGTACTGACGTATTATTATAATTTATTTATGTACACATCAACACTTAAAATATACAATCTTTTTAACAACGATGCTATAGTTCATTTATGTAATTTGCGCCATAAATTCACAATGAAATCCATACATGTGAAGACATTTACGTAATAATATGAGAGTACACTTTGTGCTAAGTAAAACTTGCAACTGTCATAAATTCTAACAAGTATATTCCAAAAATAAATTACTTATAACATAACCAAGCATTTCTGGAAGAAACATTTCTATATAGATTCTATGAAAAGGACTGATATAATATCAGTAACATTTTGTGCATTCGTACAATAAATAATTTTTAAAAACAGTTCGAAACTATCTGGAATAACAATCATATTATTTTGTTTCACTTTTCCTTGTTTCTTAATATATTTTAATATAAAACCATATTTACCATTCATTAGTCCAATTTTCCACACTAAAATTCATGCAAACTTTTCAAAACAAGTAAAAATGCTAAATAGGATTGTTATTTTCAACAAACTCAATGTAATTGAGCTGCTGCAGTGACGCAGTATTTGTTTTTATACATTAATTGACCCTGTTACACTTGACATCAAAATGGCACTGTGAAATGAATTTTGTTTGACAATAAAAACCATTAAATTAAGTATTCGATTTTCTTATTTTAAAATATAGTTTTAAAATTAATATAGTTCATCTCTTTAAGTTCTGAACGAGGTTAATCGTCTCAACTAGGAAGCCAAAGCAGGAGATTCTCTTCCGGTACGCATACAAAGCAATACAATTAATAGTTCTACACACATAACTACCAACAAATCAAAGCAAAGAGGGAAAGCAAATTGGTTAAATAAAATAAAATAAAATAATTTCAGTCATAGACCCGAAACACAAATAGTTACCTAATCAATCATAGTTGTTGCATTTCACGAGCGCGCATCAATCATTGCAATTTAAACCATAATGTCAATGACATTAAAGTCCGATATCGCGAGCTCATGATTTGCAACGACCATAGGTACCTAACTCCTCTAAAAGGCTTCGATTTATTTTTCTAACTTATATAATCAATCATTCTTTGGTATATTTTTTAATACATACAGGTATTTGAAAATTGAGGTTCTATTGTTTACTATTCTATAGGTACCTGGAGACTATTGATTAAAATTTTATAATAAGATCACACTATACAATACAATACTACCAATGTAAGTACCTATATATAGGTGTAAGAGACAGCCCTCCGCAGACTGATGGGGTGAATTCAGTATATCATACTAAGATGACCGGTACATGAAATTATTTCAGGAACGTTATGGGTATTCAATAAACCGGATTTGTTATATTACCTCACACGCAATGTATCGTTACCTTGGCAAAACGCGCGTAGCGAACGGCAGCGCAGCGAGCCTTCGGCCGCCGAGTATTTCAACGTCTATTGCTGATTTTTTTTTATTTTGGCGGTTTTATTTATATAAATAGAGTGATACGTACGAGAATGTAATTTTACATTGAAATAAAGGAATAGTAACTGAAAATACGAAAAAAAAAAATACAATTTTCCTGAGAATATTTCCGGTGGAATATGATTCAAAGTAAGGGAGCTGAATGCACCCTGTTAGTTTGCGGAGGGCTGTCCCTTACACCCTGTATAATTAGTTTTCTCATTTACAGAACTACAGTTTATACAGGGTGTAAGGGACAGCCCTCCACGAACTAACGGGTGCATTCAGCTCCTTATTTTGAATCATATTCCACCGGAAATATTCTCAGGAAAATTTTCTTTCTTTTTTTATCGTATTTTCAGTTACTATTCCTTTATTTCAATGTAAAATTACATTCTCTGTACGCAGCACTCCATGTATGTAAATAAAACAGCTAAAATAAAAAAATCAGCAATGGATGTTGAAATACTCGGCGGCCGAAGGCTCGCTGCGCTGTCGTTCGCTACGCGCTTTTTGCCATGGTAACGATACATTGCGTGTGAGTTAATAAAACAAATCAGGTTTTTTGGATACCCATAACGTTCCTGAAATAATTTAATGTACCGGTCATCTTAGTATGATATACTGAATTCACCCCATCAGTCTGCGGAGGGCTGTCCCTTACATCCTGTATACTCCACATGAATTGGAATTAATTATGCGTATAATTAAAAAATAAAGCACCCAAATTGTAGTGCGTCTAACCCTTTATGAAGCGATGTCATTATTTTCGTTTCGTAGCTTAGCAAAATCGAATTAATACAATATTACATAACTAAGTACAATAATTTACATTTATTCCGCTACTTTGCGGGTTAACTAATGAATATTAAACACTCAATAATCAAACTATTTAAAGCACAATAAGATATGGTGATGCGCTTTAAACTATGCTCAGCTCTCCATACTCCCGCCAAATTGTGATGACGTCACAGTGATTATAACGGCCACACTTGTGGCAATACTTTAGCAAAAATCTGTTGTAAAAAGCTGGCAAAACTAAGAAAATATCAAACACAGTATTTTGTTTTGAATAAGTAAAGTGATACCTACATTCAGTGATTTAGAATCAAGGCTCGCGCCTAGACAGGTCGTCGTCGCTAATGATTGGCTTGCGGTCGTCTCCCTTGCTGCCGCGAGCGAAGCGTCCGACGCGACGGGCGATGGCGCTGGTCTTCTCGACCGCGCCCCATCCGCCGCTGTGTCCACCACCACTGGCGGACCGGGACAGCAGACCGGTGACACCCTCACCCAGCTTGCTGTGGTGGATGCCGTATAGGAAGTATAGGAGAAGGCCTGGAAAATATCACGTTTATGCTTTATTATCCAATGGTGTTACGGCGACGCGCGAGAGGATGAAGTACTCATTATTATCTAAAAAAAATGTCTTATGACTAGCGAAGAATAACAACGCAGTTCTAATGGCAGTTTTAAATAATTTGGAAAAGGGATATTTAATAGCACATTGTGTAGGTATAAGTAGTATACCTACTTATTGCTGCCCATCTTTTCCTTCATGATGCTTTACGGCCGAACCCAATAACTAATCTATCGCGAGTTTTGGCATACTGAAGATAGAAAAACCTATCTATCTATGGTTTTAACGTTCCAATAATCTATAAGAGGTTATGGAATCTTACTGGCCAGACATAAGGACAGATAGAAATATACTGTCTACCATCAATAGCGATCTGTCTTACAGAAAATAGGTTATTGAGTTCGGCCGTTAGTTACCTTTTACGGCAGTTACCTACACGAGTAAACAATCAGGAACTCATAAATATACAGTCCGGACGTACCTATCTATAACTACGTAAAAAAGTTATACCCATCACGGCTACTGTAATAAGTCGGTAATGTGACTACTTACTTGTAATGAATGACGCCTACATAATTAGTCTAGGTGGAAGAGTTCCAATATTTTGGGCACGAAAATTATTTAGACGTGGGAAAAAGGTATGAAAAACGTAACTGACCGAAAGTCATCCAAATAGCGAATCGGGCCCAGGTGAGTGCGTTGAGGTTGATCATGAGCTCAACGTTGAGTAAGACGCTGAGGGCTGGCAGCAACGGCACCCAAGGCACACGGAACGGCAGCCGTGTCGGACTTTGTTGATGCGCCCAAATAATCACCAAACCTGAAGAATATATTTACAGAATATTGAGTTTCTGACTTCAATATGTCAGGCTGTAGCGGAATAGATCCACCTGCAGGAGAAAAACACTTACAAGCAACAATAATGAAACTGAGAACGAAATCTGGAAGCAACCCCCACAGGCCAGCGGGCTCAGCTAAGAAGTGGTTGTGGGCGCAAAGAGCAGCTGCGGCGGCGGTAAACAAGTAGACACAGCTCGTAACCGCAGCCCCGGGAGCCCGGCCACCTGCCACCGGCTCCAACCAAGCGTACTGCGCCCGAAGACGACCCACTGTCAGAGCTTCAAACATCTGAAATGGAAATAAGACAGATTATTAGTATTTCCAGAAAATAAATAAATAGACGCATGAGAAAATAACTTCAAAATAACCTCGGAAGAAGACGAACCGCCATCAGTACCCGGAGTGCCAGTCGCTGAGCTATCTTCTCGGTCACCAGGAGATTCCAGTTGTGGAATCCCAAAACTCTTATCTTCCACCGCAGGAACGGGCCGGTAACGCAGTATGATCACTGCAGCACTAACAATAGTGTACGCTAACAGAGTTCCTATCGACATAAACTCCACAAGCTTTTCCAGGTCGAACAAAAGAGCTATCAAAGCAGATGACAGACCCGAGATAATCAGATTAACAATAGGAATTTGTGATTTGTTACTAATGTCACTGAAAAAACCGAAAAGGAGACCATCTCCCGACATGGCATACAAACAGCGTGGCAGAGAAAATAAGGAGCCTAACAGAGTTGTGGTCATACCGCATACCGCTCCAACCGCAACCGCATATTTAGCCCAGTCAGCGTGGACTGCACCGAGGGCCGCCGGCAACGCTGCATCTGGGTTGATAGTCTGATACGGAACCATTAAAGTCAAAGCTAAAGCCACCAGAATATATCCAAAAGCAACAAGTGCCATTGACAGTATGGTGGCGATGGGGATTGACCGTGACGGGTCTTTAGCTTCCTCGCTAGACGCGGATATACTGTCGAAGCCCACGAATGCGTAGAAACACGTAGCTGCTCCAGCTAATACGCCACTCACGCCATACGGCATGAAGCCACCATTCTTTTCGGACCAGTTACCGAGATCGGCGTAATAGAAACCAAGAAATATAACAAGTGATATAACCAAGAGATTTAAAATCGTAAGACCATTGTTAATATAGGCTGAGGTTTTAACACCAACTGCTAAAATTAAGGATGCTACGATACATATTAGAAATGCTAGAACGTCTGGATATCGACTTAAAAGAGTTTCGTGCATTTCTCCGGTTATGGAAATAGTAGCGTTGCTTATTGCACCGTCCAAAATTGCGTCTAGGTACCCGGACCATGCTCTAGCCACGGAGGCAGCTCCTGAAACATAAAAGCAAAATTATGCTCGGTTCTCCAAAACATGACAAAAAAAATTAAAAGGAAAATAAAGCATATTAATTTTAAAATATGGGTCTAGTTGCAGAATCTCACCTATCATATATTCTAATACGATGTTCCAACCTATGATGAAAGCCCAAAATTCACCAATACTGACGTACGTGTAAGCATATGCACTGCCAGCTCTCGGGATTCTAGTCCCAAATTCAGCATAGCATAGAGCAGCTAAGGTAGATGTTATTCCAGCCAGCAGAAAACTTAGAGCCGTTGCTGGTCCAGCCATGTGCCGAGCAACAGTTCCCGTCAGAACGTAAATACCAGCTCCGACCATGTGCCCCACACCTGGAATCAATAAAACGGTTTTAAGGCTCTCGGATGCGAGATACTGGCGACGACCACTAACGGACGCCATCTACTACTAAGACCTCACATTTTGTGGGGACTCGCCACCGGGCACAACGATCGCTGCGGGGTCTTCCTACAACATATACATATAAGTACAATTACTTCTGTTGGCCAGGATTTATACAATCAGCCCTATCTACAGCAAAGAAAACACTAACGCTCATCGTGTCTCAGAGTCATGATTGTTTGTGGAGCCCGCAACGGTTTCAATCCATCGGGGAAATAACTTGAGTGCAAAAGAAACTCTTGGAATCTCTCAAATTGTTCCAATTGGGTCAACAACAGGAAGGAAAGCACTTAATTCACTAAGTACATGGTACTACTCACCCAATAAAGTGATGTCCAAGGTAGTGAGACATCGGTTCAGTGGCGTATCCATGGAGTCCCCGTATATAGGTTTACGGCGATTCATTTTGTGGCAAAAGCCAGATAGTACGTGCCCGAGAATTTTATGCCTGGCTCCCGGCATGGTGACTTTTTACAAAAAAAAAAAATATTAGATTGGATACCTGGGTGCTTGTAGTAAATATCTAAGTATAAGGACAACAAGTTATTATTAAGAACATGAATGTAAATAGGTAAAGCGAGATGATTGAAGTTGTACTGCACTACGCGTACGCCTTACTCGAGTTATTTATGGACGTAGAATTGTCACTATGATGGTAAAGCTACACTTCAAGGCTTTACCGTTATTGAAAGCTACGTTTTATAGATATTTCTTGGATACATTTTATAACGTTTGTTTTTAATTCATCTACTTGGGACTGTAGTAAGACTTGAACAATACCTGGTGATGTTAAAAGGCCAGCTGACGATATTTGCGTGAACTTGTTCAACTGTTACACGAAGATAAGTCGGCGCGCGCAACTTATCGATTTCTTGATATTTAGCTACGTACAGTCATATTTACGCGATTGTAGATATGTTTAGAAGACTTGACTGGAAACAATTGAAAAGTTACAAAAATAATAAGTTAATTCTAGTTTAATTAACTACGTCGTCTTTTTTTTTCTAAAATATTTAGATCTACCTAGTTGCTTAATGCTACGGCTACATTGTCGCGCTAGCGCGAACTGACACGTCGCGATCTCTCTCTCGCACACTGCTCGACGTCTCGCTGTACATCAGAAAGCGCGCGAAGTGTAGTTCGTTTTATCGCAACAATGTATCCGTAGCATTAAGCGACTGCTACACGGTCGCCAACCACGTCCCGATAGAGCTGACCTTGGTGGTTTACAACCGTGTAGATGGTGGTTTGGATGGTAGCAGGCGCTTAACCGGCGGAAGAAGACTTTTCACTTACATATGTTCCCGCTAGTAGGAAGCTATACCCACTTATTCTAATGCTACGGCTATATTTATTTATTACATTTGGGAAAACAAACAGTAGTATATTAAGAATAAACAGTGTTGTCTTATAATTAAACTTATCAAATATACTACCCACAACATTTTCCACAGATTACTATATTAAATAAAAAACAAGCTGTTAGCAAAACTTTAGCTGTAGCAGGGCTAACTTAATGAAAAAAAAGTTAAAAGAAAAAAACGAAGATAAACAATACTCTATAAAAGATGTAACATACAAAACAAAACAAAAAATATAAGAAAAAATAAAATAAAATAAAAAATCAAATTAAAAAAAAAAAAAAAAAAACATGCGTCATACAGATCCCTAGCCTATTAATAATGATGCCCATATTGTGTAAAAAAACCTATGGAGCCAACTGCCGATCCTTTAGAATTTTAATTACTTCACTTCTGAATTTATTTCTGCTTAAGACTAATGTCTATTGCACCAAAAAGCGTATTGTATGTATCAACTAGGCGATATAGCGGACATATTGAGGGGATATATTGTCACAATATCGCGAACTACACTTATGCTACGGCTAGATTTCCGCGATAAAGCGAACTACACTTCGCGCGCTCTCTGTTTCTCATGCTACAGCTTCATTGTCGCGATAGCGCGAACAATACTTCGCGCGCTCCCTGTTTCTCATGGTATGGCTTCATTGTCGCGATAGCGAGAAATACACTTCACGCGCTCTCTCTCGCTGTACAACAGAGAGCGTGCGAAGTTTAGTTCGCGTTATCGCGACAATGTGGCCGCAGCATTGGGCGGAATAGCGGAAGTGCAAGATAGTGACCTATTTGAGCGCGCTTGACCAGCTTAACAAGACCGCGGGTAGGTACACATTCAGGTTTCACTCGGTCCTGTTGTATAAACAAGCTGCCTGGAGGCGGTCATTTAAAATGTATAGAATAATCAGACATCACACACAACCAGGGTCAGTAATGCTATGGCTACATTGTCACGATAACGCAAACTACACTTCGCGCGTTCTCTGTTGTGTACAACAGAGAACGCTGTAGCGAGAGGTCGAGCGGTGTGCGTGTGCGAGAAAGAGCGCGCGAAGTGTAGTTCGCGTTATCGCGACAATGTAGTCGTGGCATAAGAACAGTACCTAACATTTGAGTAGCGCTTTAAATCTTCGTGGGTTACCTACTACCTTCAAAATATTTTTGCCATTTTCGTAAAAGAATTCAATAGGATAAGAATGCTCTAGAAGTATACATCTATGATGGGGTTTTTATTCCCCGAGCCGGTACATGTCAATACTCAATATCAACTGAAGTAGAATTTCATTACTTAGGTAGGCTAGGTAGGTACCTACCTATCCACTTATTGCAATAGGTGATTGTGCAACTTATCGCAATAAGTGAGTTGGTAGGTGGACTGCTATGGCCGCACCCTGCCCCTCTTTAGTTTTATGTTCTGTGACCCTGCCATTGCAGCTTTGTATCGGATGCGCCCTTTTATGTGTTTTTAAAGTGGGTAGGTAATTCAATAACGCCCAATTTGGGCTTAAGCAACATTTATCAACAGAAACAGCTATCCTCTGTCTCAAGCATACTGTCTTACGGTTTTCTGGACCTCTCCAAGCCCTTTGACTTAGTGTCCTACGACTGCCTATGGAGGAAACCATCGCATGACACCAACCTCCCAAGAGATCTGGTGGATATTCTGAAGTACTGGTATAACAACCAGTACAATTATGTAAAATGGGCGGGTGTCCTGTCAAATGCATACAGGTTGGAGTGCGGTGTGAGGCAGGGGGACTCAGCTCTCCCAAGCTTCTCAACCTGTATGTAAACCAACTGATATGTGAGCTCAAACACACCAATATATGCATTAATAATATCAGCTAGGCGGACGATATGGTGTTGCTGAGCCCATCGATCAGTGCTCTTCTGAGGAGGCTTCTCCGTATCTGTGAGGACTATGCGGTGGCCTATGGTCTCAGGTACAATGCAACCAAGAGTGAGCTCTTGGTCTTTAAGGCGGGTAACAAATGTTATGACCCTGTCCCACGGTCCCACCCGCCCCGCCCCTAGGGGGCGTCCCGCTTACCAGAGTGACACGGTTCAAGTACCTGGGACACTGAGTGACCGACAGTTTGTCCGATGATACGGACTTGGAGAGGGAACGCAGATCATTGGCAGTTAGGTGTAACATGCTGGCCCGTAGGTTTGCACGATGTACAGAAGAGGTAAAAATTACACTCTTTAGGGCATATTGCCAGTCTCTGTACACGTGCGCCCTATCGGTCAGTTATACAAAAAGCTCGTACAGTGCTCTGCGAGTCCAATATAATAATGCCTTCTGGGTGATGTTGGGGCTACCGCGCTTTTGCAGTGCGTCGGGGATGTTCGCGGAAACCGGCGTGCCGGATTTTTACGCGCTCATGCGTTTGCGTATAGCGTCCCTGATGCGGCGGGTGCGCGATAGTCCCAACAGTCTGTTGGCTATTGTGGCCAGCAGGATGGACGGCCCTATAATGTGGCATTAGAGGACGACTCACAGAGCGTCATTCCAATACATTAAATAATTTTATATGTATGTGTATTTATTTTTTATATTATGTTCATGTGTATTTAATTTGATGTGTATTATGATTTTTATTGTTGTTTTTGTGTTTTTTATTTAAATTCTTGTAACGTATGGACTAATCGGGTCTGATAATAAAGTTGTATTTATTTATTAATAAGCTTTTCTTGTGTGTGGTGTGTACGTCTGCCTGTCAGGCCCGGATCTAGGGAGGTGCAGAGGGTGCACTTGCACCGTATGGCAAAGATTGGGGGTTGGGGGGCGGCCAGCCACCAGCCAGTTTTTCCTCAAAATAAATTCTGAAAATGACAAAAAAAAATCCGTAAATACAAAGCGCAACATCAAAGGTAGCAGTCGGACATGATGACCAGATAAGGCAGAAGCTTTTAGCGCTTTGAAAATAAATCTAGATAAAGTTGCCGATACTTTGATAGAGTTAAAAGATGGGGATTACTCACCCGAGACAAAATCAGAATCAACAAGTTTGCTAAATGAGGTTATGAACTTTGAATTTATTTTATACTTATTGATGTGGAATAACTTTCTGAAAGAGATCAGTCGTGTCAATAAGAAATACAAAAAATTTACATTGTTTTAATACGATCAATTTCTTTAATAGAAGGATTGGAAAATAGGTACTTACATTAAAAAGGTTTCGTAACACTGGATTTGACGAATGGTTTAAGGAAGATATTGCCATTGCCGAGTCGATATCAGTAGATACCTACAACCATTAAAGAACGTAGATTACGCAAAAGAAAAAGATGCCTGGCTGGTGAGTTAACTAACGAGTTGCGGACACTCTCCAAGGCAAAGATTTATACAACCGACAAACGTTATATTGGATCGAACTTTTGGAAATTAATCACAGACTTGAAACCGCAAGGAAACTGAATTCAGATTTTGCATTTTTGACTGGTGAAGCTTTCATCAAAATGAACATGATTTAAAAAAACCATGGACTGGCTTTTAAATACTTATGACATGAACTGGAATTCATACTAAGTATGTAACTCATTTCCGAACTTGAAGTTTTTTTAAAAACCGGGCCTCTTTTACATGCAAATATTTCTCAGTTAGAACCCGTTTCTTTATTAGAAATTATAAAGTAAAAATGATTTAGGCAGGATGCATTTCCTAACTTGAGCCTATGCTCAAGTTAGGAAATGCATCCTGCCTAAATTTAAAAGTTTTTAGTTGTCTGTAGGGTTGGGTTGTTGGTAGGGTCTAAGAGCTATCTCTTAGACCCTACCAACAACCCAACCCTACAGACAACTTCTGCTTCAAGTGAAACAAAACATCAGTAAAATGACGCTCCTCAAGAATTATTTGCGTTCCACAATGTCCCAAGAGCGCTTGTCGGGATTGCCAGTATTATCAATTGAGAGCGAAATAGCCAACAATCTCGATTTAAATGACATTGTAATTGACGATTTCGCTGAAAAAACTGTAATTAGTTGAATATTGAACAATTTTGCCTAGAGGGCGGCTTTGTAATCTGCACCCCCCTTTTAAAATGTAGATCCGGGGCTGTTGCCTGTATCCTGGTTCGACACAACTGACAAATACTAATTTCGTCGTTAATTATAATATTCACAGCACTCACAGAAGTAAGTTCACCGTTAACAACAACAACAGTGCTTTTCGCAATTGTTGATTTACAATTTGCAATTCCCAAAACTTAAATTTTCCGACAAGGTTTTCATTATTCTGATCAATTGGGAAAAGTTATCGAAGTCAATAAAAACAGTGATAGGTATAAATACCATTTAAGTACTAGGTACTTAATCCGGGAGCAGGGCCGGATTAGCCACGTAGCAGGTGTAGCAAATGCTACAGGCCCCGTGCTTTGGAGGACCCCGCGCTTAGACATACAAAAAATTAAGTCTAATAAAGTCTTGTTACCGCCGATATAAAAGATGGGAAGACGAATTGAAACTCACAGCGGGTCAAAATTGGAGAAGAGTTGCGAGAGAGAGAGGACTCAGTGGAAGTTGTTAGAGGAGGCCTTTGCCAAACGGCACACGGAACTAAGAGACATTCTGTAATCTACTAAAAATACCACAACGTTAAGATGTTCAGAATAAAAAGGGCTTATTATTAACCGCCGGTAGGTCCAATGGAATATTATGTTTGAACGGTCAAAAGAAATCTCTTCGAGGTGGGATGCTATAAATTTTCGAACTCGCTTCGCTCGCTCTTGCATTTTAATTTCCCTTAGTTCTTCATTTTTTCTGCGTAAGTAACAAAATATCTCCTATTTCAGTATGAAAGGCCAAAAGAAAACCTAACTTATCCAAGGTGCTAAAATGTTCCAAGACAATCCCAATTTCTACTTTACCCCCCTTGGTAGATTTGCTACAGGCCCCACGCTGGCTTGATCCGGCACTGTTCTGGAGTAGTACTTACTTACCTCTGATAGCAATAAAACTGTTTGCTGTCGGATGGAGTGAGAACAATGATCGCAGAACTGGGTCAACCGCAGATCGTTAACGAGCTGACCAACGTGCCAGTGATGTTTAACGCGCCTAGATAAAATTGTATCTAGGTATCTACGTCTACCTTACCTCGTTTGCATTAGGTACATAACTATCTGTGCCGACAAAACTCGAATTATTATATAAGTACCTGATATCGTGTGCTTATGCGATGATCGTAAAGGTGCTCATGAATTTCAGCCGAGTGTAAAAGTTTGCCCTCGTTTATATGAAATACACACTGGGGTCGGTCTGGAATTCTGGATGTCGCAAACGTGAAACCATTAAGACCCGAGTTCGATTCAAAGGCAGGCAGGCGTTTTTATTTATTACTTACATATATTTTATTTCTACTTAGGTAATCAATTCAGTATAGAATACTCGTAGAATAGAATTTCTCTTTATTCAAGTGACCATGACTCAACAAGACTGTTAGTAAAACTTACGACTATGTTAGTAAATACAGACATTAAAGAAACGAGGAAAAACAAAACATTAAATAATGGCCGATCACTGCTGTGACATCCCATAAGAAAGAGACGGTACAACAGCGACCCTCAAATATAAGTACAAAGGACTAAGGTTTCAAAATATTTCGAAATGTAGGTACATTATAGTTTTCCAACAATTTGAATCTTGCTTGTTCCCGGAATCAATACGCCTACGCCATTGCTAAGCAGCATACAGAACAAACAGCCATGTTTGTTCTGTATAAAAGTTTCATTCAGAGGCTGTTTTAGTCTGTTGATCTTTTATCCGCCTTTTGCCAGCAAGTTTGTCTTAGCCAAAATGGGGAGTCATTAATTCATTATTCTTATCTTATTGCTTAGTTAGTAGGTAGGTAAGATTGATCTTTCTACGTCTTGGTATCTTTCTTCTTCTCCTAAATCAGTCGTTGCTTCTTACTAACTAAGTACTTGAAGTCCCTACTTAGGTCGGTTTTCTGAATCTCGTAAGTTCCCGCAGTGCTTGCTTGGGCAAGCTTGCAGATAATATTAAAAGGTACATAACAGGCTTTAGGCTGGGAACACACGTCAGATTTTGTTTCCGATTGTCTGATCAGACTACGTATTACGTATGACGTATTTACTGAAAATTAAAAAAAAAACAATTTTGCTAACCTTATGACATATCAAATGATCCGTGCCTCGGAAAGCACGTTAAGCCGTTGGTCCCGGCTGTCATTCGTAGATCTTTGACAGTCGTTACGGGTCGTCAGAAGACCGAAAGTCTGACAACCAGTCTTACCAAGGGGGTATCGTATTACCTAGGAACTGGGTTGTGGAGGTCAGATAGGCAGTCGCTCCATGTAAAATATTGGTATTCAGCTGCATCCGGTTAGACTGGAAGCCGACCCCAACATAGTTGGGAAAAGGCTAGGCAGATTGATGACATATCAAATGAAAGGGCTTACTGTGGGGGTCGCGAATAGATTTCTTTTATCATTTTAAAATAAATAGTTTTAAAGCTATTTACGAAAACTTTTTCCAAAAAAAAAAAAACAACCGACTTCCAAAAAAACACTACTACTTAAGTGAAAAATAACTTTAATTTCGGAAGTCGGTGTCTTTAGTTTTGCATTTTCGTGTTTTGCCACCGACTTCCGAAATTGAAGTTATTTTTCACTTTGTAGTGTTGGAAGTCGGTTGTTTTTTTCTTTGGGGAAAAGTTTTTTTTATTTTTCTCTTTTTAGTGGGTCGGTATACAATAGCATAATGTCAACTGCTCATCACCTTTTACAAAATATTGCTTTTCCCGATGCAGAGACGTTAATTGTTGAGGAGTTCTCCTGGTAGGTACTTCACCATCAGCTCCACTTCACCATGTGCATTGTGACGAGCATAATTTCCTTACCAGTCATTTTAAAGTAATCGAATTGCAACCCGTGAAATACTTTATTATTGAGTTCCACTTCACCAAATTATACTTTCTGAATGCAAATGCTTGACTTGTTGATGAAAATACCAAAATCGCTATAAGTATGCCTATAATATTTGAGGAGTTCCCTCAATTCCTCGTGGATTCCATCACCAGAACTGGATTTTGATAAAAATGGGACCAATCTGGAAGTATATCCTTTTAAATAAATAAAGAATTTTCCAAATCGGTTTATAAATGACGGAGTACTGAGGTAACAAACATTTAAAAAAAATACAATCGAATTGAGAACCTCCTCCTTTTTTGAAGTCGGTTAAAAACAGACGAAAATTGAGCATAGGTACCTTCCCCCCGCCCCCCATCTCCGAAACTACTAAGCCAAAAATTTAGAAAAAGACAGAAAATAGTTCTATACTAATATAGGTTACAGGAGAACCTTTATGAAGTCTATGGTCTTAAAATAATCCCGTAAATCTCTCAATATTGTGCGTACAAACTTACATTTCCAGTTGGAATGTATGGGAGACCGTGTTTTTCAACTACAATGTTAAGTTTGTTCTTGGGATAATTATATCTCTTCTTTCTTCATCCCAACTACGGAACCCTTCATTGTGCGTAGTCCGACACGCACTTGGACAGTTTTTTCCAATATTTCTTTACAGACGTCTTCGCAGATCCCAAGCCAAATCTTTCTTTTGTCTGTCGTGATGATACTCTTCATTGCCTGAGTCCCACAGGCAAATACGTTTTTCTATGGCTACAATAAGCCGTTCAATGTCATAATTTTCGCCCAAACCATCAGTAAGCGTCCGTTCAGTGTCAAGTGTCAACGCTAGAATCAACTGGCAAGTCGGAGGGAGGAATAGGACGTCAGTTTGTCTCTGTCCAGAAGTATGCACACCGCGCCTTCAGACAGTCGGACCGACAGTAAAATCGTAAACGCCTCGCGCCAGTTTCCGACTCGGACGTCCGATCCGACTATCGGAACCACCCAATATCTGATGAAAAAATCTGACGTACCTATATGTAATCCCGGCCTTAGGCACACGAAGTTGTAATATGCAGAGCTTTCTCATATTTATTCTTTTCATAATAAAATTATTGTACTTGTATCTGATCGTTTCTCTACACTTTATTCGATTCTTGACTTAAAATAGAGAAATAAAATAAAACGTTACATTCAAATTTTTAACATTTTATTTCTACTTTGTATTACAGACGAAAAGTAAACTGTATTTACAAAATATTAAAAAGTACCTACACGACTTAATTTAAATCAATTAGTGACATAAAGCAACATTTTATTAAAACACCATGATAAAAGTGAATAGCTAGATGGCGTGGCGTGATAGTAAAGAAATAAATTTTGCAATCAGAATGATTCAGGACTGCATGAACTTAAATTAGGTATTACGTAAATATATAAAAGCTATTCAATAATACTTAAGTACCTAAGTACAAAATCTTAGTGATATAAAAATATGTACAAATCCAAAAAAACATTTAACTTTTTAGCATTTTACACAAATTAAAATAATAAATAATTAAACACTGTTCTATGCGCACTCGGATACCTCTGTATGTTCCTAAGGGTATGAGGTATAAAAGCAATTAATATGTTGTTTGTTATATGTTGTTCTGACTGACTGACTGGCTAACTCATCAACGCCCAGCCCAAACCCTTAGACCTAGAAAGCTGAAATTTTGCACAGAGGTTCACTTTATAATATAGACAAGGAATAAGGAAGGATTTTTTTGAAATTCTACCCCTAAGGGAGTAAAATGGGGGATGAAAGTTTGTATGGAAAATCGTCATTTTTGTAGTTTAAACCATGAAAATTGGTATTTAGCATTCTGGTTAAAAATTAAAAACCACGTGTTTCAGTGTTTTTGGAAAATCATCCCCTGAGGGGGGAAAATAGGGGATGAAAGTTTGGAAGGAAGAAATTGGTATTAAGCTTTTTGTTTAGAAATTACGAATGACGTGTTTTGGCATTTTTGGAAAATCATCCTCTAGGGGGTTAATAATCCTTACTAACTCATCATCGGTCAGCCCGGCTTTCGCCATCGCCAAAGTCACTTTAGTAGGTAATTCAGAGAAAAATTACTAAGACCTGTAATTATTTAGGTACTTAACTATTTTTTCGAAATTGCAACGGGATAGGGATTAAACAGGATTTATATTTTTGCCTTCAAATTTGGCATGCAAGTAGGTAATTTTCCGTTCCGTTATACAAGGTGTAATTTTAATCACTGCTAACCTCTTAAGGGGGCATTGTACTCATCATTATGAACAACTTTTACGATGGGACCAAACCTGAAATCGCGAAAAAAAAATCTGGTGTTCCCTACATTTTGACGAGTTATGCGCACATAAATGTAGGGAAAAGCTGATTTTTTTCGCGATATCAGGTTTGGTTCCATAGTAAAAGTTGTTCATAATTATGAGTACAATGACCTCTTAAGAGATAAACACTGATTACAATTACACCTTGTATATTGCGTTACTATTGTTAGGTTTTAGGATTTTTTGGACGAAGTTCTTTTACGCGGCTTGCGGTAGGAGTAAACTGGCAGAAATCGTCACAAACGAAATAGCGTTCATACTTGTACGATGATGATGGCGGCTGCGAATATTTTCAAATTTTTCGTCATGGGTGTCGTTATCATAGTTTTCGAGAGTGCTAAAGCCGATAGTAACGTTAAAATGTAAATGCAAGATGGTGGCTGCGAAAACTTTCACATTTTTCGTCATGGGTATCGTTTTCATCATTTTCAAGGGTGCTAAAGTCGATAGTGAGTTCAAAATGTAAATCCAAGATGGCGGCAGGTAAAATTTTATTCTTGATTTAAATCTTATCTGAGAAGAAACTTAGTTCCTGACGTCCCCCGATCGCACACGTTTTTTATCGTCCAGCAATCATATATCAATCCGTGCGGCACTCCTCGGATACTATATAAGCAGTGCGAGAAGACATTGTTTACCTGGATTAACACATAGGGTACTTTTAATCCTGATAGTACATTCCCGTGGGATATTTTCCGACATCCACGCAAGCGAAGCCGCGGGCAAGAGCTAGTATTTAATATTACAAAATGAATACAGGGAGGGTAGTATATTTTTAAATGTATTTCTTTTCCCAAAAGAAGCAGAGGCTTTTATATAAGTAGGTACCTAAATTAAAAAAACAAGAGAAATACGTTTTCTCGATCAAAATAGACTCATTCTTTTCTTTATTTCCCATAGTTTCGTCAGAATTTTCATTCTGTAGTCGGATTAAGTATAAAAGCAATTGGTACTGCTGAAATTAGAAACTAAAAAAAAACGACCAATTGCGTTTCGGACCACGCACAATGAAGAGTTCCATAGTTGGGATAAATTTATCCTAAGAACAAACTTAACATTGGTGCCGATTCTCTTCTCACAAATGCCTATAAACTAGACTAAAAATCACCAAAATTTAGTTTATTCCTGTCAAATGACAATTTTCCATTCTGAAAATGACTAAAGTGACACAACTTAACTATATTTTAGTTTTACGCAGCACTAAGATGGCACTGAGTTATTAATTTAGTGAAAATGGTAAATTTTGCTATTCTGAATTTGACGTTTTTCACCTAAAATTTAGATTTTCTGGCTAAATCTGATTATTTTAAATCGCGATTAAAAGGTGTGAAATAAAATTAGTTGGCATGAACTAAAATTCACACTAACATCTCGACTTCAGGTGCAAAAACAGTACAGCTTTTTTTGTTTTTTTTTTCTTTTGCTTATATCTGGAAAATGGTGTCCTATCGCAAAAATAATGAAAATTTCGACCCCCTTTATAGAACCCATAAACCCCTAAAACTCAACATGTAGATAAGTAATAATTTTTCATATTTTCCATACAAAACGTGAAAAAATCCATATAAAACACGTCGAGGCTGCCCCCCTGCGCACCTCTGGCTAAAAAAGTTCACGGGGTAGGGCAAACAAGTACCACGTGGAGTCGCGCGATTGTCAAATTCGATTTTAGTTCTGTCAAAATTATTTTTAAATTTAGTGATATTTTTTTTCAGAATAGCTTTATGATTCTCATAGCTAAAAGTAAGGAATTTTAGTGATAGTTTAGTTAGTTTAGTTCGGTGTTCAAGAGAATCTACTATTGTAGTTGAAAAACATGTTCTCTCATACATTCCAACTGCAATTAATGTAACTTGGCCGACTATTACTAGTTTATTTGTAAAGCCTACTTAGCTGTGATAGCTTTCCTTGTAACTTCGTCATATACTTAAGACTACTGCCGTGAATTGTTTCACATATCCAAAAACAACCATGTAGCTGGCAGGGGGAGGGGAGACACTCGAGTCTTAACAAAAATGAGCACTTTAAAGCTTAATATTTCGCAAACGGATTCCTGAATCGAAAAATCGTTTTCACACACTCGCAATATTTTTGAACGGCCTATCCAACGACACCCCACATCATGAGATAGACGAGAAAAAAGGTCATCTTCACTTTACGTGGAGGCACCCTAAAAAATGTTTTTTTTACTTTTTATTTTACCACATTATTGGCGTGATTAATAATGTATACCTACCCGTGCCAAATTATAGCTTTCTAAGTCTCTTGAGCTAAGCCGCGGACAGACAGACAGACGGACATGGCGAATTTATAAGGGTTCCTTATTGACTACGGAACCCTAAAAAGTAGGTAGGTAGGTATGTGGCAACGGAGCCCAAGTGGAAACGTGATGAAGAAATGCATAGGTGAGCTTCGTAATCATGTTATGATTTGATAATCCTTGGGCTCTTTAGAAAATATCTTTTTCTCCAAGCCAAGAGCGCGGCAAATAAATTCACGACAATAGAACTCCATGTAAGTATTTAATTTAACAAACAAGACTAGTTTTTGTAACATAATGTTCTGTTAAAGATAAGAAAAATCGTGACTGGTTGGTTATTGATTTCCTAACGGACCATACAGTACAGAAAATAATTAAGTATGATAATTTGTAAGACTTGAAATGGGACTTGAAACAAGTGTTCAAGATAAATTAGGGTAGGTAATTTAAAAAAAGAGTTACGTTACAATGCTTTTGATTGATATCTCGTAGAATAAAGCTTAGGTACCTATTGAAATTTATGAAATATAATATATGTAGATACAAGGTGGAATTTTAAACAGTGTTACTTTCTTAAGGTGTCATTGTCCTCATCATTATGAACAACTTTTACTATGGAACCAAACGAAAAAGAACGAAAAAGAAATCGCGAAAAAAAATCAGGTGTTCCCTACATTTTGACGAGTTATGCGAACATAAATGTATGGAAAAGCTGATTTTTTTTCGCGATTTCAGTCTCGATCCCATAGTAAAAGTTGTTCATAATGATGAGTACATTGACCCCTTAATAGATTAACACTTTTTAAAATTACACCTTATATAACATACACACACAGAACAACATAACATATGTACGTACGCGAGCGTTGTTTGTTATGGCACAAGTTTTAGTCCACGTACGCACGGACCTAAAAATGTCGCGGCGGGATTTTACTTGGCACTGGATTTTCTACTCTCGGTTTTGAGCCGAGCATTGAGAATCCAACAGAGTGCATCCCAGCGCGTCAAAAAACACACTGTTGGATTTTCAACTCTCGGTGCTGAGCAGTGCGTTGAAAATCCAGTGCATGAAAAAAATCGACGTGAGAAAAAATCGCCCTTGCGAATGACTTATGAAAATGTTCGCTACTGTAGAGCGTCATCTCTGTCACTTATAGCTGTGTGACAGTCTTGTTCTAAAGCTCGATGTGTCGTATTAACGCCCGAGTAGGTACTTACCTTCTTGAAAAGTAAATTGCTTTTTCAAAGTAAGAACAAGGTTAAGAGAAAGCAAGATTATAGTCTATTATGTACATAAAACACGACTGTCTACAATAGTCAACAGACAGTCTGTTGCATTCGCATAATTTTAATTAATATGTTTAAGAATACATACTTACATAAAATAGGTACAATGTAGGTACCATAAAATAATGCAATAATTACAAGAAAATACAATTAAATGATATGTTATAGGCATCAGTCTTGTGAAAATGTAGCATTTTGGTTTTATGAACTTTATACAATTAGGTACCTACGTAGTTAATACAATATATTATGTAAACTTATGTACTTATCTAACGTAATATGTATAAGAAATGGCATTCAGCTGGGCCTTATATGGCCCGTAACGGCAACAATCTATTGTTAAATTTTTGCTATAACTAATAAATAGATACCTACCTACATTGTTAAGTACTAACCCTTAATAATAAGCAAGATAAATTCGGGCTAAGTATATGAAACAATACATCTACTAATGTACCTATTTCTAGTTTATATAATTATTGTATATTTGTGTATTTACGTATCTTAACTCCCAAAACATTATTTGTGGGTAGTTTTACATTTTATTAGACAGATAAACAATTGCCACGAAACTTTAACAAGTGTGACATAATAATTATATTTCTGTATGTACTTACAATTTCTCAGGTTTTGACTTAGATATATTTATAAAAAATGTAAACAAGTTATAATTTTGACGATTTAATGGTCCCAATTTTAAACATATTTGGAGGATTACCACAAAAATAGTTTAGAGTAGGTAAGTAATACAAATATACAGAACCGTAAAAGTAGTGACTAGATTTCTTTTTATAATTATATTAGACATTATCATAATAATATGGATAGGTACCTAAGTATAAAAATGTATAAGTATTAAAAATTATTTAATTAGCCTTTGCACAAAGGAACTTACAAAATTTGAATAGTGTGCTGACCAGAGCTTTTATTGATAAGAAAAAGTCAGTACAGTTTTGATTTCATTAAGTAGATGTATGTGGGTACAAACGCTTTATTCACCGAGCATTTCGTAGTCACTGATCAGATCACTCATAGCGAAATAAAAAGTTAAATTCCTTTAAATTAAAATGTTGAAGAAAATACTATTTCCTTCGCGCCCACTGCAAACCGTGAGGTAATGAAATTACTTGCATAAGTATTTGGTGTAAGTCAGGTGCAACTCAGATTCGGCCTAAATTAGGGCCTATTTTTTGTGACGCAAATACAAAGGAGTACTTTAAAGTATTTTGCGTATTAGTAAGTTCTTACAACAGAGGTCGTAAAATAAAATAAGTTAACATTTATAAAAAAATATTTATTCAGTTATATGAATATGTCATAGGTACAAGTATCATGAAAAAATTACGAATGTTTTTTGTGAAAATTAAATTAAAAGGTTTATTTTTATAAAAAGTATATAAGTACATTATTTTCCTTTTATTAGAATGTATCATTATGATAAAGAACTGGCAGTATACTCTGTATTCGTCTAATTGTAAATAAATATTAAAATAAATTATATTCATGAAATTGGCTCGGTTCATAGAAAGTATTTCATACTACAACATGAGACGGAGATCCGAGGATCTTCATCAGTAACATACGTCATCTTACACTATCATACGTAGAAAACGTAACTGGAAATTCGCTCCGAGTTAAATAGGTAAGTAGTATAAATATTATATTAACATACTATTACTTGTAATATATTTCAACAAAAATATGACACAAGTGTATTTTAAATTTATATGTGCAATGTACAATTTAGGGAAACACTAAAATGTCTATATCTACTAAAATTACCTAGTTACACATTGGTTCAACAAATTGAATTTTCAGCGCAACATTATGGCTTCCTACCTAACAAAGTTCGGCGTATAAATAAATAATTATGTGCATACGACATGTATATAATTATCTATTTTATTCGCCAAAAGTTATCATAAATGTTCTGTTTAAAGGTTCTACAGGTCTGCTACAACAGGTATACTCAACACGTCTAAGATTGTTAATTAATGTCACTGATATTTAAAGATTTGTAATCTATTCTATATTTTATACTACCTACTCATACACATAACAAAGATAATACCTACTGTTTATTAGCTAATAGTAGTAGAGAGCTATTTATTACATACGGATCTATGTAAGTTTCATTTATACAGGTCACAGGTACTGACAATTAATTGATCCAACTAATTTAATTAGAAAGTACAAAAAAAAACATTTATATCAGGCAGCAATCTGCATAAAGCAACGCAATTAAGCTAACTGAAACTTTAGTTGCTTGAAATATTTGCCTATAGTTTTGTAATTTCATAGGGGCGAATTTTGTTTGTAAATAGCAAAGCTAAATCGGCGTTCATGTAGCAAAAATAATTTAAAGCAATAAGGTACTCGTCATAAATTGCAAATACATAGGTAGTTACTCAATTAGCTCATTATTAAAATTATTTGCAGTGATTAACGCCAGAACTATGAAAATGGCGTCGGCTATGCTGTGGTTCAAGTAAATTTTCGAACCTCAGCCAAATCGTCCTTCGTATTGCGGCCGCCCTACCCTAAGGCGCGACTTGACTTGATTTAGTCGATCGAAAACCTCCCTTAATAACAAACTGTAGTGCCTGGGTCTATTATAATTTACTCATCGGTCGAGAAAATCGGGCAAAAATGTATATGCAATTATGCACCTAGTCAGTCACAATAGCATATTATTAAGTAGATACCAATTTGTATAAATAAGTTTTATTTTTATAGGGCATAGAGTCGAATTGGCATATACTAGTCAACCCATCGTCATTTAGATTTTTTCTCGCATAATTATATGAGTAGAGGACACTTAAATAAACATAAAAGTCCAAGTCATTATGAAGTGAGTAGGTATGCTAGCTTCCTTAAAAAGTTCAACCATGACACAAAATAAAATAAAAAAACTGGGTTACACAACAATATAACAATTAGGGTCAAATTTCAAGGACTACAATCACAAGTAAATAATAAATCGTACATTATTTAGTGCGAAAATAACTATAATAAATGTGCGCATGTGTGCCATAATAAAAATAATAAGCACGATTTCAAATGACAAAACCCAAAAAGGCCGCGTGGACGGAAGGGCGAAATAACTTATAATCGTCTTACAATTGGAGGGTCCGAGGATCTCAGTCATAGTCATAGTGTTTAAGCATTTGTACTAGGTAACAGCTGCTGGTTAAAAAATAAAATGTGTACTTCCGAGGTTGTCCATAGCAATGGTGGGAATCTGAGTATCAAGTTAGGGCTAGTCAAAAGAATGTAGAATAGAATGTGATCCTAAGAATGATATCATTTGCCGCAAACTTTATTGGGAACTTTATTCAACAAGACACTGACCTGAAGATAGAAGTAGGATGTGTGGACAACAGATGGAAAAAATTTAGAATAAAGGCGGACTAAATCCAATATAGACTCCGGAAGCTAATAAAAAAGAATTATCCCAAGAACAAACTTAACATTGTAATTGAAAACCATGTTCTCCCCCCATACATTCAGACTGCAAATATAAGTTTGCATGCACAATATGGAGAGATTTACCATGTTATTTTAAGACCATACTTGCTTATAGAAATTATAAGCTCAGTAGTTTCGGATAAGGATAAGGGGGCGGGGAGGGGTATGGTTAATTTTCGTCTATTTTCTTAAACAACTTTAAAAACATTTAATTTAAAATTATAAAAAAAAATCTATTCGAGACCCCCCACAATAAGACCTTACATTTGATATGTCACACAGTATAGTTTGCAAAACTTTTTATTTTTAATTTCTAATTTGCCCGCCAAAAGTGACCCCCATATTCAAAATTCATTTATTTACGTAACACGCCCGTGTTTGGGTCACAGAAATTGAAATGTGTACCAAATTTCAACTTAATCAGTCCATTAGATTCGGAGCAAATTGGCTGTAACAAACAGACAGACACTAGAGTGATCCTATAAGGGTTCAGTCTTTTTCCTTTTGAGGCAGAACCCTAAAAAACTGCCTAAAAGGTGAATTTACCGAAATGAATCTATTCGTTTATTATAAAACTCGTGTAATTTACCTTCAGCTTGGTTATAATGCTACTATTAAGCCCTTCTACCTACAAACAGTCAACATCCTGTAGGGAGTAAGTATATCAAGGAGTAATCTAACGAGATTATACCTTCATTTAGGATAATTCTACCAACCTGATAGATCCTAACATGGCGATATAGTATTAAGAATGTACGTTCATCAATTAAAAGAGCTATTACTGCTCAGAAATAAAGCTTGAATGAAATATTTGTGCAATTAAATGGAAAGTGTAAATGTGTCCATACAAAATATACAAGTATTATCAAATCTTTTAATATATACTTAATATAATTATTCAATATACACAATAAATGCTATAAAAACATATAAAATATGGTCATGCAAAAATTCGACTGACAAAATATGGTAAAGCGGATAGAAGAAAAGCGAACGGTAAATTATTTTAACCGTGTAAGTAGGTTATGACCGCTTATTTTTGAACGAATTGAGCAGATATCTTACGTGCTTGTAACAGGATGCAAATGTGCCTGCCTACCGCAAACAAAGATCGATTAACATAGTCGCAGCAAACGGATAAGGTAACTGCCTTTTTGGCTCCCACGAAGCATGAATAATAGGGAAGCGGAACACACTGACGAAGGTCTCAACAGTACCTATTATTAATATGACGAAATAGGAGAAGCTGTTGTCTAGTAGAACAAAATAACATAGATAGGATTGATAGTTGAATGAAGAAGGCAAATGTAACTGATTGAGATAACTCGTTATTGTTTCATAACGAGTTTCTTCAATCAGTTACGTTTGCCCTTTGGCTACAATAGCCCCGCATGACCCTATATTCCTGTTGAGGGGTGTTTAAAAAAAAAACAAATAAATTAAGTACTTGGGAGTGCCATGCTTGGTATGCATGCCACGAAGGAGAATAGATTGATTTACCTGATTAATATATAAACAAGAATACCAATCGGATTGAAAGTGATTGAAAATTGTATGTTTAAAACTGTAGGCGTATTGGTGAGTATGGCTGATAATGCATCGGGTTTGATACGTAGTTCATGTATTCGACTTAATTAAATAAATCATTATTTTAACAATAAAATCACACGTATCACTTAATTACAAAAATATAATATATCATAGACATTCATTACAACACGATGTCGTCAATTTGTCATATAAATATTTAGGTATGTACTTACAACATTTAGCTGTAGCCTACCCGGAAACTAGGCCCATAAATAGTTTAGGGCACAGCACCTTGCCACTCAAAAATATAGTGGATGTATAGTATTTACTCACTTCTGATACTGATAAATTATAAAACTGGTACTTTCCGTTCCGGCTATATTTAAAAATTCGAGTTAGTAAAGTAAAAAGACTGAATGTTTAAATTTCTTAATTACGATAGATTTTTGAAACAACACAGTTGTTACAATTCGTACTTAATCAGTACCTACCACTTTCTAAATGCTTGCTACATTAATAAAAATTAAAACCATAACTAGATAAAAGACACAATTATTTTCAATTTATATTTGAATAAATTCAACCTTTTAAAAATAGTAATATTCCTTTGATAGATTTTCCAACAACAAATGTTTCGTCCCTTAGCACCTTAATATTAGTTTCTAATACAACATTATTTTACACAATTATATCACATTTAAATTGCACATGCAGAGAACAGAAAACCAATGTTACAAAACAGGATTTAAATCCATTATAATAATTTTCAGTTCATTCTAATAACGTTCACAAGAGTGCATTTTCAGAAAACCTAGTGGTTTTCCATGTTTAGGTCACCACTATCCACCTGTTCCATTGAAATACTGTGCGTGTTTCGTGTACGGAGCTGCAATGTGATAAGGCGGAGGTTGACCTCGACCGTAAACTGGCTCAGAAATGCTAGGACTATGCCGGTGGTTAACCACACTCGGAGGATTAGATGAAGCTGGTATGGCATCATATAAATCGTACATATTTTGGCTAGTTGGTGAATGCACGTGACTGTAACTTCCATCATCTGATATCAATGGAGTGGTAGCCATGCGGTAGGGATTAGTTGTGTTAGTGTGCCCTGTCGGGGAGTATAATTCTGGAGACTGTGATGATACATAAGTGGGACTTGCTGTCATGCCATAAATATTGGCATTTGGTGGTTGTGTCTGGTGAAGAGCTGTTGAATACTCATGACTTTCCACAACGCCACCAGGGTAAACATTACTATAGCCACTTAAATTTGGCATAGTTGTTGAACTAACCACTTGACTAACAGTGTGTAACCTAGGACTTGGCAAATCACGATTCCCATGTGAGTGATAATTATAGGTATCATAATTCCGCTGACCATAAATCTTATCTTTGGCACGTGTGCAATTGTCGCTGTCATATATACTTTCATGGTAATTGTTTTCTGACATAGAGTGGCATATGTGATCTTTCCTAGCATATATAGGATCAAAAGGAGGAATATTTTCCATCATAGTTCTGCTATTATATGCAGTTTCACTAAAATGTGGTGATAGAATACCTTCATTCACTGGCTGCCTTTCTTGCGAACTGAGGCTCAACCTTTGCAATCTATCGTGAGAGTCATCTATGCCAGTTCGGTAGTTCACATCATTTGGCAATTGGTAATTTTTATGCTCTGTATGCCCTCTGTACATATTTTGGGGTAAAGCTATATTTGCTCTATCCATATCTTGTCTAGAGCTGTATTTGTCAGTCTGCTTTGAGCCATATTGTCTTTGTGGTAACAGATAATTATCTCCACATTCTGCTTTGAAATCATTGTTAGCAGTCCCAGTATTTTCAGGATACAAAGCATGGTCAACACTTTTGTAACTTTTATCATGTTCATATGAAAGATCCAGAGGTTTATCATATGCATTCTCAGCAGGAAGATTATCATAAACAGATGTTTTCATGGGATCCTTATTTGTTCCTCCCAAATTACTTTTTCCAGCACCTTCCATTTCCATTTTGTTATCAGATGCAAATCTTTGCTGTAATGTAGGTGTTATTTTGGCAGCTTTAATGTGTACTGCATTTTGCATAGGAGGTGTAATATCTTGTGTGCCATCCTTGTGAATATTCCTGGCATGCTTTGCTAATGCCCTCAATTCTTTTGGGTAAGGTGTTGGGGCTCTCCTCAACTGCCCTGGTTTTTCTGTAACCTTAGGAGCAGCTTTCATGTCAACAAAACTAATATGGCGGGCAGAAGAGTTAGCCTCCACATTTTCAGATTTGTCATTGTCCATCTTCATTTCAATAGGGGTTAAAGGCACTTGGGGGAAGAGGAAACAAGTAAGGACTTGTTCATAGGTCTGAGGGTCGACTTCAGAATGCATAGGCACTAAAGGTTTGCTTTGGTTTTCAGACAGCCAGAGGGCTACTAAATTATCACAATTCAACAAGGACTGAGGAAGACAACTTAATGAATTCCTTACTAAGTTTAACACTCTTAAGGAAGTTAAATGGCCTACTTCTGGAGGGATTCTATTCAATTTATTAGACCGCAGCGATAGCACAGACAATTTTGTACAACTCCCAATCTCAGGAGGTATTGATGTCAACATATTATCATCAATATTAAGATATTTCAATTTCCTCAGAAGTCCAACAGAAGATGGTATTTTGTCTAAATAGTTGCACATAAGCATTAATTCTTCAAGATTGGCCAGCTGTCCTATGCTCTCTGGTAATGAATATAATCTATTATTATCTAATTTTAATGTGGCTAAGTTACACAGCTGCCCAATGCTGTCTGGAAGCTGTGTCAAGATATTTAATGATAATGTCACATCCACCAGTTGAGTGCAATATCCAATCTCAGGAGCAAGTTCTTCTATCATATTATTACTTGCCTCCAAATGTATCAAGTTTTCTAATGGTTTTATAACAGATGTAATGCATGTCAAGCTATTGTTATCTATCCATAGCTCTCTTAGCTTTACAAATCTTCCTATCACTTCAGGAAATTGTTGAAAATCATTTTGTCCTATATCTAATCTCTGTAATTCGGTTGACCGAGATAATGACTTAGGTAAAATCATCAAATAATTGTCTCTTAATTCAAGTATTCTTAAATTCGCTAGACGTCCAAAGTTTCCTGGAAGATATTCCAAGTATGTGTCATTCAGATATAGTTCTTGTAGTGCAGTAAGATTTGTAATTGCATCTGGCAATTTTTCCAATGGATTAACACTAAGATCTAAGAATGCCAGATACTTTAGGGCTTTCATATTCTCTGGTATTGATGTCAAAGTATTCCTGCTGATATTCAAGTGTTGAAGATTCACTAACGAAGATATGGCTGCAGGTAGCCCTGACACTTCATTATCACTAAGATCCAAGTATTTCAATCCATGGCACATGAATAGTTGGCGCGGGAGTTCCGTAACACGGTTACTCTGGCAGAGAAGAGTTTCAAGCGTTCTTTCGTACACAAACACTTCAGTGGGGAAGTCGACCAGTGACTGATGCGAATAGTCCAACTCGACGACATCTTCGACGCCAGGCCGCACACAACACAGAAAATCGAACGGCATTATGTTGGAACTTATTTCCAACCTCACACTCCACAAATTACACTATTTTTTATAAAAACGCATAAAACAGTCTGTCCAAATCACTAAATTGTTTGTAGAACTCAAACATTGCGGTGCTTCTTTAAGTCACATTGAGGAGAACTCGAGTAAATAGTATAAAATTACTTAATAATGAATCACTCAAACAAAATAATGATAACCTTCCCCGCCCAACCAATCCCAATAGTATTCTCATTTTCATAATCCGGTCCGTCACTTCTGCTTCTGTCGTTTGTACATTTCATTGATGAATCGTCTTGCTCACAGATTACTAAAATGTAGCAAGCTATAAGCTATAGTCTTGCTTGATGCTTCGTCTATTGACTATTACAGATAATAAATCTTTACGTTTCCCAACTCCAAGGCCAGATTCCTAATCGACTAATCTAATAACCACAGAGCATCATACTGATCTGTTATCCCATTACTTCCCACATCATAGCGATAGAGTTGTTGAACTACATAACATCACGCCTTGTTTCCCCAAAGGTTAGGCAGGGATATACCTATAGTACACCCACATTTCGCCAGTTATGTCCCATGTAATAGGGGGCGAGCCAATTGCCATCTACCGGGCACAAATCCAGACTCCGGGCTGCTACTGAGAAATTCCAGATAGAAAAAGCCAATAACGCTTTGTTGAACTAATAAAGAAAAAATGGATTAAGCTACGTATACACAGCACATCTAAAAAGTCTGATATTCTCGATAGTTAGACCATTTTTTTGGTGTTTTTGAAACTACTGGCTGGCTGTGGTTAATCCGTTGTTAAAATATTGTAAATATAATTTAGCCTCCTATAACAACAATATTCTTGGTTTGTTTAGGGTCATGATGATCGATCGTCGACCGCTATACTATGTAACGGTCATAGAAAATATTTTTAATTGTAATCAGTTACCTAATCACAATCCTAAAGCAGGCGTGTTGCTGCTGGCAGATTGGCGAACACTGCTGCCCATCTTCTCTAGTCTCTCACTTATCTTACGAAACCACGAGAGGAATTGACCTGCTTTTCAGCACAGAACAGCATTTTGGCTGATGATATCAATAACTCTCTAACAGTTGAAGGTGAACGCTCAATGCTGTCTTAACTACCTTTTCATTTGAAGGTGGATGGTGTAGTTTACCTTCTAAACAAGTACAGGTAATAGGGATAATAGGCACAGACACAAAACAACAGAAATAATTATTATTTATTGCACTAATGACGACATACAGATAAATAAATTATGATAATTATGGAAAATAGGCGGAGACGGGTGTTGCCCGGTAAGTAGATCCTCGTGTAGATTTCTTTTCCCTGTAGTTTACTTTAGGTAAGTTTATATTCGTATTTTCTTTGCCTGTCTGGCTTGGTGGGTTATTAGGCTTCGTTTTCGCACCTGTAGACAACATCAAAGTTTGAGTTTCAGCCTTGTTTGTATTCAATTTAAAATGGAATACTTTCTCATAATCTACAGGCAAAAACAAATGAACTTAGTTCTTAACCTAACCTTTTCCAATTTGGTTGTCTGTTTCAGAAGGTTGTAGATATTTCGGGTCCAGTCCAACTCTAGAAACTCTATCCTGGATTACAGAACCTGGTGACGCTTCTAAATTTGACGACCTATATGTAACAAAACAACAACATTATTAACGTTGGACTTGAGGCGGTATAGTTGCCGGCACGAGTCGTGAGCACAAACTCTACTCTTAAACCTAACGAATTTTATTTCCTATCACGGCAGGTTGCACACGGGCGGGAGCAATGAAATCAATATATTATCAAGCATATTTTTATACAGATAGAAAACAGAATACATGACACGCTGACGAGGGCAGTTAAAGTTAAGATGGAATTTGTGTTCATGACTCGTGCCAGCAATTATAAGTGGGAGAGTGAGCCGCTTTCTATCTATTTATTTACCTACTTGTGTTGGTAGACAAGGAAAAATTATTTTAGAATAAATTTAAGAATCTGTCAATCAATTTCACTCACGATTTTGAAGTGGCATAAAAGTCGATAGATTCTTCGGTTATGCCGTGTGACGATTCAGTATGGTTGTTGTTTCTAGACAGGAAGTATGGCGTAGAACTTGTCGCTGTTTGGATTCCAAGCCTTTTGTTCTGTACCAAGTCAGTGGGTTCCATGTTATCCAGCTTTTTATGAAGCCATTGTATTACTGAAACAAGTAATTTTTTTATTTCATTTTCGAATACATACTTACTTACTGATGAGAAATCTATAATAAAGGTTAAGAAAGGCCTGCCCGTTTATATTTACAACATGTAATAAATAATATAATAATAATACATACAGGCAATGTAGACCCATTGCTATCCCAAAGAAGAAGGTGTAGACTTTATTCTTACCCATATTATTATTCTTGATAGTTTCATCTCTATCTTTGAGAGCTTTCTCATTGGCTTCATACTTTTCCATTAAATCGTGTAACTCTTTTTGCAGCTTGTCCATACACTGATTAGTGTTACTAAGTCGTTCTTTTAGTTCTTCCGTTTCTCTAGTGTTACGTTCTATAACTTTTTCTTGTTCTAATGCTATAGCTGTTCTGCATAAAAGCTGGAAATATTAAATGATAGGTGTTTATAACTTAATCTTGCGCAGGAGGACAACATACCAAGCTTACAACAGATGATGAAAAATGAAGTGCATGATAAATTTAATTACCTTTTCCTTCATTTCAATGAGGTCAGCATTTTGTTTGGAAATAATTTGGTTAGCTTTTAAAAGCTGTTCCGATGTAGATTGCACAGCGTCATTATGTCTCTTTACAAGAGATTCACTCAAAACTAACCGTTCCTCTAAACTTAACTGTGGAAAAAGAAAAGCACAATAATGTTTTAGTGGGAAAATGGTAAATGATATAGATTCTTATTTTATTTTAAGAAACTGTTGTGCATTTTGTATCCACCGAAAACAATATAAACAAACCTTTTCCTTCTTAGCTATTTGTAGAAAACTGTTTAACTCCTTTATAACATCCGAGTTGTCCTTCACTGTCTGTAAACAGAATAAAATCGACCTTCATCAACATCATCTGCCTGCTTTTCCCGACAATTTCGGGGTCGGCTTCCATTCTAACTAGATGCAGCTGAATACTAGTATTTTACATAGATCAATATTATGGGATATTATTATGCTTTGATGATTAGTCTAGTGTACCTTTTCTAAATATATACATTTGGAATTCATTTGATGATATTGTTTTTCTTTTTCCATTACATCCCTTTCTAATGAAGCATTTTTAGCTTTTAATGTTGCTACTTCAATATGTGATTTTTGAACTTCTTTCTCTAACATGTTCAAGCACTGGGTTTTTTCACTGAAAATATTAAAAAAGATTAAACTCAAAGTAATATTACATGAAAAGGCGAACGGCAGGCTTGTATGGGAATTTCGTACCGCTAATAAAATTTCGTGTTTTGGGATATTTTTTGTTTTAATTGGTAATTAATATGATAGACAAGCCCTTTTTAAATTCTTAGATTTTTAGAACTTGGCACGTAAAAGTTATAACGAGTTTATTTTTTTAAGGTTATGTACTAGTGTACCAATGTAAATTGTTACATATAGGTACGTAAACATTGATTTGGTGATAAAGTAAATGTTCTAGATTGCTTGTCGCTATCTTTGTAGTGTTTTACTTACCATTAAGTAGGTAGATTGAGATGATGATCGTACCTACTTAGTGGGGTGCATTAGGAGATACCTCCAGCAGCGGATTGCAACAGTTTGATAATGATGAAGTTCCGATGAGGTTTTCGAGTGTAAGTAAATAAAACAATGCTTTGTTTTGTAAATACATTTATTTTATTATACCTACTTATAATTATTCTATTCTTAATATTACTTCATCTAAGAAGGGGGCAGGTCGGGTAAATCCCTCATGGCGAGCATAGCTTAGGTACCAAATAATACTCATCACATGTGAGCAGCATCCCACTGTTCTTAAACCTACAATGCAGTTACAGCAATAACTTCTGATTGCATCCCGACCATTCATGTTTCTTTCTGCAACTATAAATACAAAATAAGTTGTAGCAGAAGAATGGCGAGACTTTATTTTAGCACGAAGCAACATTGGGTTTATTCCCTCTAAACCATTGATTCTCTCTCGGGATACCTCTAACGTATATATTCCATGAAAGCGGAAATGCTCACCAACATATGAACGGGCCTGGCGAATTTGGTATACACCACATGCAAATAATATCAATTCCTCCATGGATAGCTGCGGAAAAGATAGGGTTGTCGCATCTATGGGTACAAACCAGGAACCGCGCCTGTTTAAATTAAGTTCCCTAACTAACTCGGCTATAGTATTATTTAAAAACAGGCGCTCATGTATAATTGAAACAAACTGCTCTGCATGTATATTGTCTTCGAATGGTGGAGTAAACGCATTCAGCAGAGCAGCTGCTATTTTAAAATCTGCCATTAGATTGCGACAACCACGGTTAAAATATTCATGGCGGAATATTTTGAAATCTCTCTTAAAACGGCCATTCACAGCTTCTACTACCCACCTGTTTATAGTGACACAGCGTGATCTGTTGGCTTCAAGAGTGGATAGCTGTGATTGGCCGTCTTCTTTAGTTTCAGGCATATGACCTATGTATCCTTTCTCATGCAGACTATCCATGCAGTCACGAAAACCTCTATCAAGAATAAAAACATCATTTTCTCTATAAAAATCATTGAATTCCGTTTCATTTAATAAATCATTCATTATGGTCGCATCATTTGTAGTGGCACTATATGGTCCGCGTACATCTATGATATATCCATCAGAGGCACAGAGGATAAATGGCTTTAATAAATTCCTATATTTATGTAGGGAATAAGTATCCTTTTGGAACAAGTAATTACTGCTTTTTTGTGTATATATATATGTTGCATCAGCTATTGTAATTGCGGGTTTTTGTTCAGCTGGTGCATCAGGCTCACCAAAAATGTGATCGGCAATGTAGGAATTTTTTGCTGCCACCTGTTCCCTTCTTAAATGAGAAAAACCAAGAAATTGTGGAACATAGTCTGTTAACAAGATATTTCTTGCTACAGACATTAATGTTTCTAGGGTCCTTCTTGGTACTTGAAATAAGCACGACAATCTGTCTCCCGAATCTCCAGTCCTTAACTTGCACAATAAGGCTGTTAATGCAAAACTACCCCGATGCATATTCCTAAGCCTGGGTGTTGCTTCTAATATTTGTTGATGTTCTTGTTTACTTATGCCTATAAAGTACTGCACTTGGTTATCAGGGTAGTTTTGAATATTCTCATAAGAGATGTTATGAAGTCCTTCCATTAATATAAAAATAATCTCTTCTATGTGCATGGAAGTAAAGTTATTAAGGCTATACTCAGCAGTATAGAGATTTTCATAATTTGCCTCCTCTCTATGCAAAGAACAAATACGAGCACCTCTTGGTATAAAATATTGATACCTAATTAATACTTCTCGCCTGGTTTCTTCGGGCACAACATTTCGCTCAGGTTCCATGCATTCTTGGAAAATGCAATGCCTTGTTGTTTCAGCCGCTCTTCTTATATTGGGCAACACAATATGCTGAGGTCTTTCTTGTGGTCCTCCTGGAACATGTAAGCTCAAATCTCGAGCTTGATCCCAGCAAACTCCACAAACTTCATTCATGGATGACATCTGTAAATAATTAATTTCATGAGATGGCCATAGATATCAAAATAGCATTGATGAAATACAAATTAAACACTAAGTTCGATAGACATAAGTTGTGCCCAACATGTTCAAGCATAAAAGAAACACAAACAAAAAAGAGCTAGGATGCAGCGAGATTCCTGATTGAATTTGAGCAACCCAAGCTGGAATATAGTTCTTGAGATGCAATAATTGGTTTCTTTCACCTTACGGAAAACCTTTATCAAATAGATATGTTGTGTTACTATGAGTGAATAAGTTTATTGTAGATGAGACGGGCTCATTTGACAATGGGACCAGTATCCTTTTTTGTTAGTAGAGCCAACCTCATGAGTGTCCCAGAGTTAGCAACATAATATAAGAGTAACGCCCTTTGCATGGCAAGCGTTTATAAACTAGTTACTATGAATATATTATTATCTCATATACATATACCTGCTGATGCTCCAACAAACGGGCAATATTGTCAGGATTCCACTCTGCATCTGATGTTGTGGTGGACAGACTCTGACCACATACAGCACACATTAAAACAGAATGGTCACCATCCACATGATCAGGTGAAGGAGGTTGAATGTCTTCAACTGGTGGAGCAATCCTAGTTCTTCTAGCTCTTAACCAACATGGCACACAAGCTTCATCTTCAGAACGAAGCTAAAATAAAAAATATAAATAAAGAAAATCTTGCATTCAGACATGCATGGTAATAGTGAGAAATAATTAATGTTATTTTATTTATTAGTTTAAATCAAATAAAGATAATTATTAATAGTTATAGTAGGTAAGTACATGTTTTTTTTATACCTCTCGTGGTTGGATCCAAGTAGAAACTGTATTAGCCACTCTTTGTTCTTCTTCATTTGCCCCTTCAATCAAAATCCTGCGTCGACTAATCCTTAGTATGGATCGTCCGCATACAACGCAAACACTTTGATGGCCAACTCTACTTCTCTGCATATTATCGGACGCATTTGAATTAGTAGCCAGCTGCCAGCATGCATGGCAAACATGGTCAGCAGGTGTTATCTGGAAATAATGAAGTGATTTGGAGTGCTGTTCAACATTATTTTATATACTTTTTTCCCCTTTTCAGCGGTCATATGATACTATCAGAGTAATGCTTATTCTAACACTCTTAGGCAAACCAAGTAAGATATGTACGTAAATAACAATTTGTATGTTATACATATACTTAACCGTGTTTGTTATTTTTCGAAAATTATGGAGATTATTTTTAGCAGACATACATATTTTAGTGCGGTATAACTGGTAAGGACTACTTTTCAACACGTAAAACTTATCACAGAGTTCGTCACTGCCCCACTCGTATGCAGAATGTAATTCGTCTACTTACATCTCTAGGATATGTCCACAGTCGAATAGTATTGATGAGATCTTCACTCTCATCGGATAAAGCGTGCCTTCTTATTCGGGACAAGCGAACGTTGCAATTAACACATTGTAAACTCGTCATTTTAATTAAAGCACGTACACATACACAGCACAGTTAATAAAGCGTCTTTTCGCGAAACTACTATCAAGAGATAGAGTACGGAGGAGCAGATACTCAACTCAACGTAAAAACGGCCAGATAATTCGCTAAATTGCTCAGATGCAGTCACATACCACAATCCAAAACAACAGCAAAGAACTGAACTGAATGACAGTGACAGGACAGATTTTCTTTACATGTCAATAAATAATTGCCATATGAACAAAAAAAACATTGACAACGAAAACCATTCCTATCATTAAATATTTAACTATTATGATTTTATGCAACAATTATGCATTATTAGGTATAACATCTACGTGTTTAATTATATTTAATGTTATTTCTATTTCTAAATAATTAATTATCATTTCGATAATTGTCTTATTTTACATATGGCAACTTCTAAAAACAAAACTGCGTTTAGTTTACGATTTTATTACGTTTATTGAATAAAATCTTTTTATTGATATTATTCATTAATCCGGACTTCTAAAAATAGTAGACTTACATGAAAATAAATGGCTTAGTTGCTTTAATAAGTGGTACAAATTCTGTAACAAAACAACAAAAAAAGTGTGCGGTACTAAATCTGCCGTTCACCTTTAACGAATGTTTATTGTTTAACCTATTCAAAGACACCAAATGCGACACAATAGAAGTTTTATTATTATAACTTCGCCTACGGGCGTGTAGTGTCTCGCAAAGTGTTAATGTGTAAATTATAGTATATTGTACTTTCATACTTTTTATTTGCACCAAGAACAACCCCATTTCATGTCCAGAAAATCACTGCTCATTCCAAGGTTGCCTGGAAGAGATCGCAGTATGCAATAAGGCCGCCAATTGCATGTTTTGTAGTTTATAATTTATCTATAAGTAATGTATAATCTGGTGTACAATAAAGTAAGTATATATACTTAAATAAATAAAATAAATTATACCTTAACTGATTTTCTAACTGTCCAATGTTATCACGCAACTGCTTACAATGGGAGTTAATTTCGTCCATTTGTTTGTCTTTCTTATTCAAACTATCCTGATAAGTGGTCAGCTGTGTTTTCATATTTAGTTCTGCATTTTGCTGCCAGAGCATTTTTTCCTGTAACATATTTTATTTAGCATAAATAATTTTATAAGCATGGAAAGTTAATCCAATTAAAGAATAAATAAATAAGTATGACAAGGATGAAGATACTTTTTATGACAAAATCTGTGTATCAAGGTATTTCATCCATCTATCTATAACATTATGTGAACAATCACCTGCATCATTTTTTCTTTCTCCTGTTTAAAAGTCTCTCTGAACTCTAATTCATATTTCGACTTTTCTTCTTCCATTTTTGCTAGGGCATGAGTCAGATCATAGATCTTTCTTTCCATGTTCAAACACTTTTCATTCAATACTGCCTCATTACTCATGGCTGAACTTTTATGTGAAGACAAGCTTTTCTGTAATCATTAATACTGTAAAGCTTTCAATATAATTTACAGTGTTTAATTAAAACAGTTGTGGGGACTGCCGACAGAAGTGAAAACTTAAAACATTAACATGTACACAGACCGCTGCGCGTCGCCAGTCTGGCGCAACACGCCACATTAGCATGTCGGTGGCGCGAGATTTTCCCCTACCAAAAAGTGCTCAACACTCCTAAAGAAGTTTTCACTACAACAATTATACAGCAAGTTTCATCATATTGAATTTGTACCAGGTAAAAAAAAAGAAAGATTATCCTGGGCAGCTGTGAACAGAGAGAGGTTGAAGGAGAGTAGGGCGTCTTTGCTCAGCATTGAAGCAATATGGGCTAGTAAAAAGTTAAAAACCCTGCTGCAACAGATATTGATAGATTTGCTACTGTTACTGTTTTTTATTTTGATGCAAACTGCAGTTACTTTAAACCTACCTTTAAGTTAATGATTGTATCAGCCATGTGTTGCTTGATGTCTGCATCTGTAGCTGGTCCAGTATTCAAAGATAAATGTACAAGTCTTTTGAATTCATTATGCTCTATTACTTCTAAATAATACTGCACAGGGTTTTTCTGTTGCATTATCAGGAACCTGGAAGCAGTGGTGTAGATACAATCATCATTAGAGGGAAGCTGGAGAAAAAATGGTTCAGTTCTCATAAACTCCGATAAAAAACTTTAATACATCTTAAGATATATAATTATGTAAAGTAATGTGATACACAGTTACACACACAGGTGTACCATAATATTTGGCAATAGTAGAGATTAAGAAGAGTGGTTGTTCCAAAGGGAAGCCGATAGGAATCGGGTTGTATGAAGGCTTCACCCCTGCCTGGAAGCTATGTAATTCACAATAGTATTATATCATAGCATTCAACTATTTGGGTTGTTGACCATTAACTAAATACTATAACTATGTAGAGCTAATAATAAACTAGTGCTAATGCACCATCTTCAATACTGAAACCTCACTAAACTTTAAATCCGTTGTTTACCACTTGACTAACATGTTGTTTGAAGCACATTGCTGTAGCAGCCTCACAAGCTGTGATGGGAAGTTATCAAAATCCACTAGAAGACCTTGTTGCTTTTTTAAATCTTCATAGTCCATACGTGTGATAGTAAGTACACATAAAAATGTGGGGTCTTCATCATCCGATAAAGATATTCGCTGAAATTAAACAAGTCAAGTCAAACTCAGTTTGAATTCAATAATTTACTACATTTTTGATAACTATTAAATTAAATAATTTGAAATTTTGAGAGCAAAGCAACCAACCAGAGTATCGGTTTCAAAAAGTTTGTCAATTGTTACAGTCACATCTTTCTTGCAGTCTTCGAAACCTCTTTTGAAAGTAATGTAATATTTTTCTTTGTGGAACGTTTTAAAAGCCATTATTTTTGTATTATCAAAAACAGCATAGTCACAATAAAAGACGAATATTTTTGCGGTTCCAGACAAAACAAACTTTTGGCAAATGTCAATGGGTCAATCACAATCACAGAACACTAATACTCCTAGCGGATCACAAATTCACAATCACAGATTACTAATATTAGTAGCAAGCACAGACTAAGTAGTACTAATCACAATTTCACAGACTAAGTAGTACTCACAATTTCTTCACAAACTGTCACACATCGGTCACAATTTTACAGACTAGACATTTGATAGAGAGGTGAATCTGCACCGATTTCTAAAATTAGTCGATTTTCAACGATAAGGCTAAGAATACATTAGATAAAAAAAAAATATTGCAAAAAAAAAACAACCGACTTCCAAAAAAACACTACAAAGAGAGAAATAATTTTAATTTTGTAAGTCGATGTCTTTGGATCTGTATTTTAGGTTTTTACCACCGACTTCCGAAATTAAAACTATTTTTCTCTTTGTAGTATTTTTTTTGGGAGTTGGTTGTTTCTTTTTTCAAAAAAGTTTTTTTATTTTTCACTTTTTAGTAGGTTGGTTTGTAATTTATCCAAGTTAGAATAGCCTAATGACAACTGCTCATCACCAAAACATTGCTTTTCCCGATGCAGGGACGTTAATTGTTGAGAAGTTCCCCTGGTGCTTAACCATCAGCTCCACTTCACCTTATGCATTGTGACGAGCTTATATTGCTTGGCAATCATTTTAAAGTAATCGAATCGCAACCCGTGAAATACTTATTATTGAGTTGTTCCGGTGGCCATCAGTTCCACTTAACCAAACGGTGATTTCCGTGAGCCAATGCACAATTTACTACAAAAATACCCAAATCGCTAAAGGTGTACTTATAATACTTGAAGAGTTCCCTCGATTTCTCCAGGATTCCATCATCAGATCCTGACCTGATAACAATGGGACCACCTGGAAAGTATATCCTTTCAAACAAAAAAGAATTTTCCAAATCGATCTAGCCGTCTTCTAGTAATCGGGGAACACACATAAAAAAAAACATTTTGAGGAACTGAAAACCTCCTCCTTTTATGAAGTCGGTTAAAATCATTTATAGCCAGAGTGCATCTCATGACAACAAACACGGCTAGGATACATTGTTTTATTACGGAGTTCCAGTACCCACCTTCCGGCTTCATCATCAGATCAATTCAATTGTACCATTTTCATCAGAACCATTTATTTAAAGCTTCGTCATAATCGCTTAACTATTTTACTCGAGATAAAATATCGCCAGGCGTGAAATACTTATCATGGAGGAGTTCCCGTGGCCATCTGTGGTCTTCTTCTTCAGTTCCACTACACCAAATGATACTTTCTGAATGCAAATGCTTGACTTGTTGATGAATACCAAAATCGCTGTGTTTGCCTATAATATTTGAAGAGTTCTCTCAATTTCTCATGGATCCTATCATCAGAATTGGATTTTGATAAACATGGGAGCAATCTGGAAGTATGTTATTTCACATTAAAAAATAATTTTCTAAATCGGTTTATAAATGACGGAGTACTGAGGTAAAAAAATACACACAACCGGATTTGATAACCTCCTCCTTTTTTGAAGTCGGTGAAAAAGTGACGTTTTTTGGATTTTTTTTTACTCTGACAAGAATATCAACAAAATTTAAAAACCTGCCCAGTTTGTCACTGTCAATCAAACGTCAAACAAAAATTCCCGCGCCCTCGAACGACGTGTTGAAACTCGTCAGGATTGGAAAACGTAAAAGGAATTGTAATTTTGTATTAGTTTTGAAAATTTGAGAAAAAAGGAGTTCATTGAAGTTAAGACCAGGCTGCTATTTTGTAAGATTAACTGTTACACACACTCTGTTTTCCTAAAATGTGGAATGGTAAGTAGTTTAAAACAAGCAACTAGAAAACTAATCTTTACCAGACGATCAATCAAACCATTCATAATAAAAAAAGTATAATACCTACCGGTACAGTCTCTAGGCTTGTTTATAAATCATGTTTCAGATCAGTCTGCTGTCGGCGGAGGGTTTTTCAATTCGCCAAACCAATTTGGAAATGTAAACACACCAAATCAGGCTCAAAAACCGGTAAATACTTTAGATTGCCCTTATCATTGGTCCTCCATACGTTTAAACAGTACTACCACTACAAAAATCTTGTTACTTCTAATCAGGGTCGAAGAGCGTCACGGACAGCTCCTATAGTGATCAGACAAGCTCTACACAGTGGAGATGATGGTGTGAAGATATGGGGAACAGAAATCCAGATAGTTTCCATTGTGGCTCGCGTGAGGAACATCCGCATGCAGAGCACCAAAATTACGTATACCATACAAGATATCACTGGCAGGATGAGAGCTGTGCTTTGGCTGGACCAGGAGGCAGCTGATGAAGATGTAAGTCATTCTTTATTTAACTTTTATAAGGAGAAACCTTATTTGTACATCTGCACAATAGCAATACTTATTGTTTGTAAGTCCAATGATTTAAACATGAAAACAATAATTACAACTTACAGAATTATCTACATTCTTGCAGGATAAAGCCACACCAAAGGTGCAGGTGAATGACTACATACAAGTATACGGCACTGTGAAGACCAACAAAGGAAAGAAAGTTTTGATGACATTTAAAATAATGCCAATAACGGATGTTAATGCCATCACATTCCACTACCTTCACTGTATCCAAAACAGGCTTAAAATGGAAGCTGATTCAAAAAAGGTAATTATTTATGAAAGTTAATACTACTGGTATTAATAGCTTTATTTATTCTCATGTCTAAAAGATACCTTATCCAATATGTATTATCAATTGCTAAATTAATTGAAATTGCTGCTTCATCAATGTTAAAAATATTTTCAGTAGTTTCCATGTTGTCTTGGAATTCCTACAGATCTTCACTCAACAACTATTTTGCTATGATTACTTTTTACAGGAAAAGGTTGAAAACAATAACTCAACATTCACCGGTGGTCTACCGGCCAATTCCATGGTTGGTGTGACTGAAAGCAGTGCATCAGTTAACGGTCTAAACCCACGACAAATGATGGTATTTAACCTGATAAGGGCTTCTACCCTGGAGCAGGGTATCAGTAAAGAAGATATGTATGGCACACTGAAGGACCGTATGTCACAAGTGGAGTTTGAGTAAGTATTGTAACATGGTCACATCACTCCTTTTATGGCAGAAACTACAGGTCCTTACATACTCCTTTTGCTTTGTTTACCTTCATACACCTGGACACATTATTACTATAAAACAGATAACACAGCTTAATTGAACTTTCACACATGTTAGCAACCATTATAATAAGGTATTTACTTTAATTGGATATTCTATAACCAGCATTTTCAGATTTAATTTTCTGTGGATTGGCGCGCAATTCGAAATTTAAATAAATTTTATTCGCAAGCCGTATTAATTAAGTTTGAAATTCAGTCATTTATTTTTAAATAGTTTTTTGTTTTTGTGAAATTGTGGTAGTTTTTGGCGCCATGGATAAACTAAAAAATCGTACAATTTTCGAATATGAATACCTACGTGGAAGTACCGCTGCGCAAACAACACGAAACATTAACGACGTGTACGGGCCTAACACTGTTTGCATAAACATGGTCCATTATTGGTTCAGTCGTTTTAAATCTGGAAATTTTGAGTTTAAGAATGAGCCTCACGGTCGACCGGTAACTATTGTCGACAACGACGACTTGAAGGCGATAGTGGAAGCGTATCCAACTCAATCTACAGCTGAGCTTGCTGCGGGCCTTGAACTTAGTGTCAAAACAACATAGAACTGCTTGCGTTTAGAAGACCTAATATTAGGTTACCTATGAAATTGGAGATTTGTATGAAAATAAAAAAAAAAATATTATTTTGATATTTCTCGGGACCCTAGGTCCCGGACCTTTGAAAGGCATATGAGGGGCCGAAGCCAACTCGCAGAGGCCCGTTAGACGCTTTCAATGGAAATGAGGCACCAACCGACGATTATCCTTGTGCGTACTATGCAAGTGCACCCAAGGACAACCCCCGGTTGGTGTAGGACTATTGCAGGATATGGAGACCAAAAAAAAAAATATTGGGCTATGGGTTTGGATGGCTAAAGTGGACTGGTTATCTAAAACTATGGAAGGACTATGGCCCCTGCCTGACCAATGTTTGATAAATACAATACACGGATAAAATGGCAGGGGGTGACTTGCACACTCAACAATGGGCCCCCGGAAACGGTCGCTAGCACATAGTGTCGTAGCGACAAGGGGGCAACATGTCTTGAGGTGCTTAAGAAGAGTGGAGAGGTATTCCACGGCTATCAAGACAATCCCGGAAGTACGGTCAAGATCCCTACCAGCATCTTACTGCACTACTTCCTTCCTCCGAGCACGTTTGCTCTTGCGAATCTCTACTCAAGCCAGCCAATAAAGGCAAGAATAAGGTGGGAGGTCAGTTCTCGTCAGTGTTCACTCCAGCCGGCCAATAAAGGCAAGCCAGAGATGAGGAACATGACTTCTCCCGGGAGATAGGGTACATGGGGTCGCTACTGCCCAGCAGCTCGCCACATGCTGCCCTGCGGGTTTCTGTATCTCTCTTGGTCTGGCTCCTCATCCTAGACCTGTTCCGGCAAAGTAACCTCTACCGGCACAGACCTAGAGTACGGAGCGCGCAAGTTCCATCACGACGTCAACGTAGTGATACGGCGATGGGGTTATTATTTTTATTTAAAATATAAAAATTTTGGTATTTTTTTATTTCAGCTAATCGAAGTACTGGCCCAAATTATCTATACAATTTTGCCATTTTGATGGTAGTTTGTTTATCCCTTTACTGTAGAAGTCTGCCAGACGGGAGGCGATGAAGTCAGCGAAAGCGTTTTGTACTGCCTCACGGCTGTTGAATTTTTTTCCACTTAAAAAATTGTCTAAAAATAGAAATCTGTTGGGGCAAGGTTCGGTGTGTACGGTGGGTGACTGAGAGCTTCCAGCTGTAACTCTTGTAGCTTTGCGATGGTCTGTCGTGAAGTGTGAGCTCGCGCGTTGTCGTGGAGAAGCAATGGGGAACAGCGATTGAGACCAGTATTGGTTGTTGAATTTCGAGCTTCTCCATCGTTGTTTGCAATTCTTGGCAATAGAATTCTGCCGTCACTGTTGTGCCATTCGGTAAGAAGCTGTGATGTACAAGTCCGGCACTGGTCCACCAGACAGTCACCCTCATCTTCCTATGAGTAATATTTTTTTTAGCGCACTGATTAGGTGCTGTACCCGGGTCCACCCACAGAGACGAACGGTTACGGTTGTCGTACAGGATCCACTTTTCATCGCAGGTAACAATTCGATTTAGAATTCCCTCGTTTCTATCCTCATTCAGTAGTGCTATGCATGCTTCGACGCGTAAGTCTCGATGTTGGTCGCTTAGTTCGTGTGGCACCCATTTATCTAGATTTTTAATCTTTCCGATTTGACGCAAGTGCTTCAATGTTGTTTTGACACAACTCCAAGGCCCGCAGCAAGCTCAGCCGTAGATTGAGTTGGATCCGCTTTCACTATCGCCTTCAATTCGTCGTTGTCGACAATAGTTACCGGCCGACCGCGAGGCTTGTTCTTCAACTTATAATTTCCAGATTTAAAACGATTGAACCAATAATAGACCATGTTTATGCAAGCAGTGTTAGGCCCGTACACGTCGTTAATGTTTCGTGTTGTTTGCGCAGCGGTATTTCCACGTAGGAACTCGTATTCGAAAATTGTACGAATTTTCAGTTTATCCATGGCGCCAAAAACTACCACAATTTCACAAAAACAAAAAACTATCTAAAAACAAATGACTGAATTTGAAATTAAATTAGCACGGCTTTCGAATAAAATTTATTTCAATTTCGAATTGCGAGCCAATCCACAGAAAATTGAATCTGAAAATGCTGGTTATAGAATCTCCAATTACATAGGTAATTACTAATTACCTATCTATACAAATATGTAAATAGAATTGAAGTGTCTGTTTGTAATGTCAAAATAACAACTTTTTACTAAATGCATAGGAAAGTATAAACGGTTCTTATAACAAAAAAAACAATTTTTAACATTTTTGTCTGTCTGTCTGTTTGTTCCGGCTAATCTCCGAAATGCCTGGACCGATTTTGACGGGACTTTCACTGGCAGATAGCTGATGTAACGGCGGGTAACTTAGGTTACTTTTATTTCCGAAAAGTAATTAGGGTTCCGCGCAAAAAAACTAAAACCCATGAAATTATGAACAAAAAGTCGGATTTCAAAAATTCTTTTTGCATGTGGTAGCCCAATTCTCGACGCACCAGTTATAGGCTATTTAACATCACCCTACGACCCTTAGGAGCCCAGCAGAATGAAAAAAGTCAGAATTATGAACAACAACACGGATTTACAAAAATACTTTTTGCATTTGGTAACCTAATTCTCGAGGATAGTTATAAGCTATTTAACATCACGCTAAGATCCTTAGGAGCCGTGCAAAAAGAAAAAGTCAGAACACTAAGACTGCGGGCACGAAATCAGCGACGAGGAGCGATGGCCAAGCGGGGCGATGGCGACGAACAATTTTGTACCGTCGCCATCGCCCCGCTCGGCCATAGCTCCTCGTCGCTGGTTTCGTGCCCGCAGCCTAAGCGAAAACGAAGTAATAGCGCGGGCGGGCGATTCAACGCGACGGTTGGCGACGGGTCGGGGGACGAGGGAGTCTTATTAAAACGTGGCAGTTATATTAGTATATTGTGTATTTTACGACATCCACGCGAACGAAGTCGCGGGGCACAGCTAGTTACTAATAATATTCTAATTCTTGTTGTAATAATACAACTTTTTCAACCTCATTTTTTTTTTCTTTGCTGTTTTTTTTTCTATTTGTTGCATCTTTTATTTACACCATTTTTATATTTCCAGAAATATCTTGGAATGGATGTGTGGTGAAGGTCATATCTACTCAACAATTGATGAAGAGCATTACCGGGCTACTGATGCTTTCTAAAGACTACCAAATGTATTTTAATGTGAAACTTGCGTTATCATTATGTTCTCTAATTTTGTTATGTACACCACCAAATCATTAATTAACTACTACTCTAATAAAAAATATTTTTCGAAAACATTCTATTTTATTTGTAGTCGCCTAGAATTGTTTCACCTGCAACCATAGAGCTTACATTAGGTTAGTAGTAGTAATAAAACCATTACTTTTATAAGGAATGCTTGTATTTTATATACAAAATATTCAATATTAATCACAATATCCAACAAATGTTATCTCCCACTCACACTGAGGAAAATAATATACTTTTGATAAAAAAAAGAGTAAATTGGAGTACATACAGTTATCAAACTAGCAGTTTTAATACAGAATTTATCCATTGTTTTTCTTGTAAATAGTTTTGTGATAGTGTTATAGTTATAAATGCATTTATGTAAATATAGATAACCTGTAAACTTTACTGTAACCACCAAAAATTAAAATACACCATTATAACTCATCCCGGACAGACTTATTTTTATCATCAGGTTTCTTTCCTGGGTATGTTTGACTGTCTAACTGAACTTCTTTTAATTCTTCCTGTTCTACAAGGAATTCCTTTGCTGTCCATGCCTGGGCTCCATCTTTGAACATGAATATTGCTCTGTCATCATCAACAAGGTATCTGGAACAGAAATATGAATAAAATGAAGCAGCAATATTTTTATAGTTTATTCAATACTGCCAGTTTTATTATGAATCAAATGTTTTTTGTTGTTATAACTTGACAGTTTCTTTTCATTGAATATCAAATGCATTGATTCCAACATTAACCTTTCAGCCATGGAGGACTTATTGACTGAGGGTGGATTCGACCAAACTTTTATACCTTGTATAAGTCTAATCCAGTGAATAAATTTTAAATTTTTGATAGATTTTCATGTGATTCAGGCTGGCTGGACACGTTTTCGATCGATTATCTAAGATTCTGTAGCATCACAAATTCTGAAATAAGGGTGTTTAGCCGTCACATAAAGTGCCCTATTGACCTAGTTAAATGCGAGCTATTTTGAATATTTGTCCAGCCAGCCTGTGTCACATAGATTTTCCATACAAAAACTGTCAGATGTCAATTTTATTCTGTGAATAAAATTTATTCCTGTTTGGTTGAATCCACCCTGAGTAACATAGTACTAACCTTTCCACTTGAATATGGTTACTCCATAGACTAGTTTGCCATATCTTAGTTATTTCCTCAGTTCTTGCTCTGGAAGGCTTGTTTGCTACGGACACAAACATCATGAGAGTCTGTCCTTTCTTAGTTGCTTGCAATACATTTCCTGGGTCAGACAAATCTAGTTTGCTGAAATCTATGGTTGGCGGCTTCCTAAGATGTTCCGGCAGTTCATCTTCTGGTAACGGCTCCTCATCCTCTTCCCATTGATCAAAAAGTCTGAAAAAAAAAGAGTATGTAATATTTCTTATGGTGTTATTTTCTATACTTAACATCACGTCTTGTTTCCCCGAAGGGTTAGATAGACGTGTAGTGTGGGTGTACTATAGGTACACCTCTGCCTAACCCTTATTTTCTGTAGTTTTTCTTATTAAATAAAAAATCGGAGCACGCGTTTGGTCTCTAGAGCGCCACAAAGGAACAAACATACATACATAATTTATAGGCTGATAAATATATTACCCTCCTTTGCGTCGCACAGTCGGGTATAAATGATGTGTTCCTATACCATAAGACCACGTAGGTACCTATGCCCGTTTAAAAGGAAATTTTGATAAAATTGATGGTTATTTTATTTATAATAAAAACACTGGCAACAGGTCATAGAAATTTTAAAAGATTCTAATACCTTTCCATGTCAGCATCAGAGAAATCTGTTATATCCTTTTTAGCCCAATCCGGCTTTTCCTCATTTTTGGGCTTCTTAGCTAAAATAGTAGTGAAACAAATTAAAACTATAAAAAATACTCTTTTAGCCATATTTAGATAAATCAACACTTTTCAGTTAAAACTAAATAGGTAACTGAAACTTCATAGGAAGAGAATTATTTTTGTATTAAATTATAGACGCTATTTCACAGTTACTCGAGCTTGAGACGAGTTTCAGAGTAGACTAGTGAAAAATTGCGTTTGTTTGACTGGCGTTTCCATATATATAAAATAGTACTCTGTGGTTGTTCTGAACTTCTGAATTCTCTCATTCTGATGACATGACAGACATTTGTTTGACATTTACGTTTTATTGCACCGTCTTGCACGTTACTTTGACATTAAATTGATTGAGATTGATAACAGAAGAATCCTCTTTCTAGCCGTCTCCATACCGATGATTTCATCTACACTAATATTACAAAGAGGTAAAGTTTGGATGCAGGAGGTAATCTCCGAAACTGCTCATCCTGTTTTAAAAATTCTTTCACCAATATTTATAATGGACCTTCAAGCAATAGCCTGTATCATCGTCATGATCATCAATCATCATTTCAGCCGAAAGGCGTCCACTGCTAGACGTAGGCCTCCACCGAACACTACCACTTCGACCGATTCTGTATATTATCCCGTTAAAATAAAAGGGCTTTTCATGGAGACAGTAAATTATGTAACTTAAGTTGATGAAAAATGGTTGAGTGAATGCGTTTCTCACAAACACTACTTTTACTAACGGTAAGAGATACCTACATGAAATTTCTGATGAAAAGTTCATAGATTTGTAGAGCTATCTGTTGAACCCCGGGACACCTTTTGACTTCAGCGATATCAGCAGGTCAAAGGCTCCCACACAAAACTGCGAATTTGCGTTGCATCGCGGTTTTGTGTGAGAGCCCTAAGGGTAGGCCTGTAAAAAGTCCGCGACGACTTGTCTGTTATGTTAAAGCCTTTTTAAGCAATAAACAAATTACATATTTTATTTTCTTTTACCTAAAGAAAATATGAAAATAAAATATGCAATTTGTATTCTAAATTACAGACCTCTCCTATCAAAAAAGAGGTGTTGGATATTCTACGAATTTTTGCTTACATACGTCGGGGGGGCCTGATAGCTCGGGGGGGCCCAGTATATGGCGCGTATATGGCGATAACTACGGCCCCGATTTCAGAATTGTTGCCAGTGTCGGACTAAGCCAAATAGGTATAGCGTACGTAATTATACCTACTCGATATAAAACATGGGCCTCGCACCCGGCAGGATAATTTTTTCAGAGAGGCAGTGGTCTCGAACCTACCGATTTTTCGGTAGGTCTACCGATATGGGCTCTCGTTATAAATTAGTCTGTAAGTTTTTTTTTTCAATAAATAAACGAATTTGATTGAATATTGTATTTAACATAACATAACATCACGCCTTGTTTCCCCGAAGGGTTAGGCAGAGGTGTAGGTACCTATTATGGTACACCCACATTGTACATTGTTGTTGTTGTTGTTGCATTGTATTTATTGTATTTTTTTGTCAAATACCGATTTTGGGTACAAATATACCGATTTTCGAATAGACGTTCGACACCACTGCAGAGAGGTGCATTTTCATCTCCACATTGTGCTATCCACGGATATTTTAGAATAAAAGCAAGAGCGAGAGAGGCGGTGGCGAAAAAAATTAGTACCCCATGAGTGCCCATGACCCCGCCTTGGAAAGGTTATATATTTTTTTGGACATATAAATAGAAGTCACTTTATCGACTGATGCAGAAATCATGAGAACAAGGAGCATGTAGGGTGCAAGAGCGAGCGAAGCGAACTCGATTAAGCACCGAGTTACTTTTTCGACTTATTTTTGCAAAAAAATGTAAGAGCGACTTAAGTGACCTCGATAATATTTTGCGTATGTAAGGAGGCTCTAACTGCTTCTTACTGAATATATTTTGGCCTTTTTTGGATTTTATTAAAAAGTACCTACTTCTCAATATTTTGGGGCCCCGGGGGCCCGGCGGGGATCGCCTTGCTGAAACTGTGCGTCCATGTTTGAGTCGTTCAAATATGTTATCTGTGTCAAATTTATTAGTTCATCATTCCATTCAACGTGACAGCTTCTTGTTTCAAAAATATTCAATGCACGTCACGCACAAGCGTTGAGTTGTCATCACGGGTGCTCGAGTCATAATACGTAACGTCAATCATGATTTGAGTTCTTAGTTATTTTTACCTTCTACAGTATTTTATAATTAATTTATATTAAATTCAGCTTATTTTAATTAGTCTATAGTAGTTAAATGATTAATTTAGGAGACAAGTTACTCCGGAGAAATCAAAATTTCGGCATTCAAAGTTCTTGAAAGTGATAGTTGGCTGTAGCTCATACTGCACAGGTGATCTTAGTAGTGGATCAGTAGCGTTAGCAACATGGACCAGAGTGGTATAACCCCGAACACTTCGAACCAGCAGCTTGTTATAAACAGTGATAATGAATCGGCGACTGCGCTGCTGCAGGAGAAGCAAAGCAGGAGGAGAGAAAATCTGAGTGAAGTTACCTTCTTGGAATACATGACTGTCGGCATACTGTGCTTCGTTAACCTCATCAATTACATGGACAGATTCACCCTGGCTGGTAAGTTTTATGAACTTATTTGAACAAAAAACTTTCATCTTTTGATGAAGAAATCGTATTTTATATCTTTTTTGAGCTGGCGCTGTCTAAAAAAATTTATTCTACGTCCAGGAGACCCCAATTATAACATAAAGGTCATCATTTTCTAATTAGAATATGATGCAGGAAGTAATTTATTAACTTGTACATGTTAACAGTTAGCCTGACAAAATAATTATTGGTCAGAAGGTTAAATTGTGTAAGATAGGAATAAAACAATAATGTGTACTTATTTATGACATGTAGTCTCTATGGGTGAAATGTATTTGTATGTACTTATACAATGCCTGAATTAAAAATGATTTGATTTGATTTGATTTTGATAAAACCTTTAATTTTCATTTTCCATCTGTCCATGAATAAATTGTTTATTTATTTTAATCATAGTTATTGGACGTACAATTCTTGTAGCTCTAGTACCAAGCAAATTTCTTATTTCATTCAGTACCAACAATTAAGCAATTTATGAAAGTGTTACACATACTTGACTTTTAATATCACACTTATTACCTCCCAAAATGTGTAGTCAGCAAGGGTTAATTTAAAAAATATAGTAACATTAGGCAGTTATCAAAATCAACATTTTTTTGGTTTTAAGATCAGCCATAACATCAGAATAATCAATTCCTGAATCTATACTAATATTATAAAGCTGAAGAGTTTGTTTGTTTGGTTGAAAGCGCTAATCTCAGGAACTACTGGTTCCAATTGAAAAATCCTTTATTGTTGGATAGTCCGTTTATCGAGAAAGGCTATAGGCTATATAACATCACGCTACGACCAATAGGAGCGGAGCAGCAATGAACAATGTTGCAAAAACGGGGAAAATTTATTTCTTTTGAGAGGCTCCGTTGTGTGCGCTGCATAAACGGCTAAAATTACGCAAAAATCACGTATGACGGAATTGTTCCTCTTAAAAAGTTGGCTCACTATAACTTTTTCAATGGTAATCAAATTTGTTATAAAATAATGCATTATTTGTGAAATCATAAACATGGTATTAATCCTTATCCAAATAAATAGTTTCATAATCAAGGTTAATTAAGTACCTACATGTAAATTCCTTTTTAAATTATTTGAATCGGACCTTTCGTTTAGAAATTACGACAGGTATAACAATGCTTAAGGTGAAAGCGTCAGGGTAGCCCGCGAAATTCAAATTTTCTTACGTTTTTTGCAATTTGCAGGTCAGTATTAGGTTGTATGTTGATTAAAATATGATTCGCGACTGAAGCAATTAAGTATTTAGAGAATTATAATCATTAAAGTTATCAATACAACTCTAACACCAAGTAATTAGGTATATTGAATGACTATTTCATGAAATCTTAACATTTCCGGATTATATTAACTTAAGGAGTTATACTACTGATTTTAATGATTATAATTCTGTAAATACATATTTGTTACGGTCGCGAATCATAATTTAATCAAGATACACCCAAACACTCAGCTGCAAATTGCAAAAATCGTAAGAAGATTTGAATTTCGCGGGCTACCTTAGCGCTTCCCCCTTAAAGTATGAAAAATGCGCTTAGTCTATTAGTTACCTACACATTTTATTTTTTATTGATTGTTTGAACGCGCTAATCTCTGACACTACCAGTCGGATTTGAAAAATTATTTTTGTATTTTATAGCCCAATTCTCGATGAAGGCACGGCTCGGGGTATTTAACATTACGCTAGGACCCTTAGAAACCGAACAAAAAGAAAAAAGTAAGAAAGAGCGCTAAGCGAAAACAAAGTAACAGCGCGGGCAGGCGATGCGATGCGACGGGGTTGGTCAGGGTAACAAGAAATTTCACGCGGACGAAGTCGCGAGCAGAAGCTAGTAAATAATATTGAAGCTAAATTAAATTATACTAACAAAAGATACGCTTGAAATCTTATCTGCCCAAGTCTTATGTGCCTTTTCAGTTACATAATCTATCAAAATCTTATCAAGTGAACTTGTTTAAGTCGCAATCATCAAAGACCAAAATCATTATTGTGGTTATTTAATGCTTGTTTTATTAAAAGAGAATTTTCTTTAAAAAAAAAACTTCACGATTTCTGCCTGTAATCATAATACTGAAATGTGCTTCTCAATGATCAAGACAATGAAAGGAAATATTTAAGCTAGTAAAATGTACTTGACCCTAATTCCTGTTCAAATATTTTAATTGTCCAACCACCAAGTCTTAATTATTTTTATTCATTTAATCGTGGCTAAGTAATAACAGCCGCACGGGTCGATCCATCGGGTTAAGCTACGCTTGCCGGGGTTGGTTCGTGGATGGGTGACCATCTTTACATACCGAGACTCCTCCGTGCCTCGGAAAGCACGTTAAGCCGTTGGTCCCGGCTGTCATTCGTGGATCTTTGACAGTCGTTACGGGTCGTCAGAAGCCCGAAAGTCTGACAACCAGTCTTACCAAGGGGTATCGTATTACCCAGTTACTGGGTTGTGGAGGTCAGATAGGCAGTCGCTCCATGTAAAATACTGGTATTCAGCTGCATCCGGTTAGACTGGAAGCTGACCCCAACATAGTTGGGAAAAGGCTAGGCAGATGATGAATTGTAAAGGTACATTTTTTCCAACCATTATTTCTTGTTATAATCAACTTCCGCATTATGTTGTGTCTACATCTTATTGATAGACATACAATGTATTAAGAATAGCTGTAGGTAGGTATTTTAATTATCAAGTTGTTTATTTTATTATTCAGCCCTCATTGACATTAGATATGCGCGTCAGCAGGTTGGACCCATAATCTTTGACGAGCAGAACATGCCACTAATCTTCTTAATTAACACATAATATTGAGTGTACCTACAGCACCAATTAAATCACGTAAAAATACATTGTGTGAAGATAACCCAAGCTTTTTGGCGCAATATTTGTCTTAAATCATTATAAAAACTTGTATACAAACAAAACATCTATTACAATAATAATTGAAAACACAAAACCTATATGTATCGCTCCACTTACGGCCGAATCCAATAACCTATCTTCATTTAAAGACAGATTGATATTGTTGGTAGACAGTATAATTCTATATGTCCTTATTCAGGCCGGTAAAATTCCATGATCTCTTACGACCGAACCCAATAAACCTATTTTCAGTAAAAGACAGATCGCTGTTGATGGTATACAGTATAATTCTATCTGTCCTTATGTCAGGCCGGTAAGATTCCATAATCTTATAGCTTATTGGGACGTTAAAACCATAGATAGATAGTTTTTTCTATCTCCAGTATGCCAAAACTGGTGATAGGTTATTGGGTTCGGCCGTTAGTTTTCGGACTTCGGATAAATAGATTAACCCTTCCTCCGTCGTAGTCGGGTAAAAACAAGTAAATCGTATTCTACGTTTCTTACGAATTGAAATAGGATTTGTAAAATGTTCCAAGCAAGTACTTAACTATGTGCAGTACGAACGGAAATGACGAAATTATATGGGTTCCTTCCTATAGCTGTCGACGAAACCCTAAAATAGCGCAGTGTGACTGCATTAAAATAATAAGGAGCCTTATGCAGTACTGTCCTATGAATTGTGTAGTGCCAATGTAAAGCAGACATTAACCACGTCGCAGACAATTTATTTAATAACAACAAATCTGATAATTTTAATAACTCAAAATTAAAATGAAACTAATTCCTAACTACAGAAAATACGAATCGACGAAAAAGTCGTATTGTGAATTCATTTCAAATGATTCATAGAGGTACGCTATTAATAGTCACCTAATCATAATTTTCATTAACCCCTCGCTTCCATCTGTGACTGTTGTCTGATTTAGTCATCTACCTACGAGTACCTATATCTCATCATTAACGATGTAAAACGGTTACGTCACCGGTAGTTTTCTAGTCAAGGGCTTTGTTTAACCATAGACTAATTTTATCTTATCTGCATGAATGCCAAAGCTCTAAATATCTAAGCTCTATAGCTAAAATATTCCGTGATTAAAGCCCTTATTTTTTCAGTTAACAAAAGCTTGTGCATAGTAGAAATCACTACCTGTAACCGCGATAAATCTTGTGTCATGGTTTGGTTTATTTTACATAATATTTCTACCGTCACTTAAATTATATTTTTTAAATATTCTGTCTGTCTGGGGCCCCTTAACAAAATCATCCCAGAGTCACAGATCACCTCCTTGCGTCTTTTTCGAATCGTGTAGGTTTGTCGTATGATCGCCAGTTGAGCTATTGATGAGTATCCACTCTAGCGTTATCTTCTTATGAAATAACTATCAATCACTTCAGATGTACATAACAAGTTCCTCATAAATTTCATAACAATCGTCACGCCACACCTCTTGTCTTCAATTAGCTTACTTCCACGAAGGTTACAGCTTTGCCATCAGTTTGATAGGTACTCGTTCGTTATTTTTTTCTCTTGGTTTGAACATATCTTCATTTAGAATGAGTTTAATACATTTCATAACTGACATGAACATGAAACTCGCCCAACCTAGAAAACAAAATTAATAGAGTAACAAACAACCAACAAGGCGCAATTCACAAGAGAAAAAGTAATAACTATAAATGGCGCAGTCCATGTTACATCACCAAACTTTTTGTGGGTTAATTTTTTCATGTCGACTACATCTCCCTGCATTAAAGCGGGCTTTAAAGTAGATTCGTTAATAATCCTCTTTTATCTTGGACGCACTTTACTGTCGCTACTTAAAATTCCTGGAGGAATCCTGTTACGAAATATATTCAGAACCCTGCCTACGTAATGTTTACATTTTGAGTTAAGCCACGAACGATGTCATTGACTTTTTTTTAATTTTCAAAACCACCCAGGGGCCAGGACCTCTAAAAGCACACAAAGAATGGAATGTTTCGTGGGCAGGAGGCTTTGTAACGTCGGCGTCGTGTGGACAGGTTGAATTTCTTTCTCAACAGTTACGGAATTGAAAATGTAGCTCCAAAAGGAACCGATGACCACGAGTATTTACTACCACTCAGAACATGGTCAGATAAGGGAACTTAATCGTGTTTCGAAAAGACTTAGTAAACCGGTTCCTCTTTTTAACCGACTTCAAAAAAAGGAGGAGGTTATCAATTCGGTTGTATTTTTTTTATGTTTGTTACCTTAGTACTCCGTCATTTATAAACCGATTTGGAAAATTCTTTTTTATTTGAAAGGGCATACTTCCAGATTGGTCCCATTTTTATCAAAATCCAGTTCTGATGATAGGATCCATGAGGAATTGAGAAAACTCAAATATTATAGGCATACACATAGCGATTTTGGGATTTTCATCAACAAGTCAAGCATTTAATTTTGCATTCAAAAAGTATCATTTGGTGAAATGGAACTGACGAAGAAGACCACAGATGGCCACGGGAACTCCTCAACGTATTTCACGGGTGGCGATAAGATATCTCGATTAAGATAGATAAGAGACTATGACGAAGTAAATTTAAATAAATGGTTTTGATAAAAATGGTACTATCGAACTGATCTGATGATGAAGCTGGAAGGTAGGCACCGGAACTCCGTAATAAAACAATGTATCCTAGCCGTGTTTGGGCTTATAGGAATTGTCATGAGATGCACTCTGGCTATAAATAATTTTAATGGTATTATGTTTCAAATTGCGGAACTTTAGTTGTATGTTTTGTGTGGCCTTGATTTTCAGAAGACAGATTTCTTCAACTATCTGTCGTCGTGAGGTTGATTTAATAATTTGATGGCGACGACGTCCTAACCTGATAAAACTACGCCTTCCAAACTTCTGACATGACTTAGCGCGACAATTATTGGCCATTTTGCTAAGTTTTTATTTGAAACATAGATGTATGTATATACTAGCGTATTTGAAAGGGTGTCCTGTGGTCGCATATAAATTTGGCCAAATTCTGATGGGTGGTTTTTGAGTTAGCTTCAATAATACGTATTTTATTCTATTTAGTGTATGCTGATGATGTTGTAATAATTTCCTGTCACTGTTATTTACTTACCAAGTAGGTACGAATACGAATTTGGGTGGGGTAGGTACCACAACTAAAAAGTGGAAAATAAAAACTTATTTATAAAAAAAACAACCAACTTCCAACAAAAAAAACACTACAAAGTGAAAAATAACTTTAATTTCGGAAGTCTGTGGCAAAAAACGAAAATACTAAACCAAAAACACCGACTGTTGTTTTTTTATAATTCCATAATGAATTCAAATACACGGTTCCACGTTAATCAATGCGATAAAAGTGTGTATTAGACGTCAATAATTTTTTAAACTGAATGGTGAACGCCCAGGGTGTGTCGATGTCACGTAATCAGAGAACTAATCTTCAGTGTCTACGCACGTGCGTGGGTTCTCTTCTCGTTCTTCAACGAATACAATGTCGCCCTTTAAATATGGAACAGGCGTTATAACTCGATTGTTAGTGGAATCAGGACGGGTACATACGTTTGTAATACTTACCTATCCAATACACTGCTCGTGTGTATGTAAATTTGTTTATTTTTATTTGTCTCGTAAGGAAAAGTGGATTAAGTATAAAACTTTTGAATCCCGGACGGTTCATACAAAGGTATGAATAAGTGTAGGTAATCTAGGGAGTAGTAACAGTAAGTTCTTGGGTGTGTAAAAGCCTATTATTTTTATATTGACGCGATTACTGGAGGGGCGCAAGAGGGTTGATTTCCCCATAGGGCAATCCACAAGTTACCACCGCAATAACACGCTACAAATATTGTTATCTTGATTAAAATCTAAAAGTAATCATGAGGTTCAATTTGTCGGAGACATCGCACAATGATAAAATGATGATTGCTGCGGAAGATAAAACTAAAGCAGATGTGCAGTTTTAGGTAAGAAGTACAATTTTTATAAAACGTTTCAATTGAATTTTTATAATATTGGTACGAATTTAAACTTATCTAGGTAGGTACCTACTCGACTCATTACGATACGGTTGTCATTAAAGAAAGATAAGTAACATAATAATCAAAAGCCACAAATTAGTCACAGCCTATCTATACCTACTTAATATTATAAAGCTGAAGAGTTTGTTTGTTAGTTTGTTTGTTTGGTTGAACGCGCTAATCTCAAGAACTGCTGGTTCGAATTGAAAAATTATTTTAGTGTTGGATAGCTCATTTATCGAGGAAGGCTATAGGCTATATAACATCACGCTACGACCAATAGGAGCGGAGCATCAATGAAAAATGTTGCAAAAACGGGGAAAATTTATTCCTTTTGAGAGCTTCCGTTGCGTGCGCTGCGTAAACGGTTAAAATTACGCAAAAATCATGTATTGGATTGTTCCTCTTAAAAAGTTCCAAAAAAAAGTCCGCGATAGCATACGTCAATCTTTTAAGGTTGGCTCACTATAATTTTCTTAATGTTAATCAAATTTGTTATAAAATAATGCATTACTTGCGAAGGTGTTTTCATAAACATGGTATTAATCCTTATCCATATAAATAGTTTCATAATCAAGGATGATTAAGTACATGTAAATTCCTTTTAAATTATTCAATTCGGATCTTTCGTTTAGAAATTACGACGGGTATAAAAATACTTAAAGTAAGAAAAATGTGCTTAGTCTATTAGTTACCTACACATTTTATTTTTTATTGACTATTTGAACACGCTAATCTCTGTCACTACCAGTCGGCTTTGAAAAATTCTTTTTGCATTATAAAGCACAACTCTTGAGGAAGGCTATGGCTATGTAACATTACGCTGGGACCCTTAGAAGCCTAGCAAAAACAAAAAAAAAAGGAAGAACGAGCGCTAAGCGAAAACGAAGTAACAGCGCGGGCAGGCGATGCGATGCGACGGGGTGGGTCGGGGGAACAAGAAATTTCACGCGGACGAAGTCGCGGGCGGAAGCTAGTTACGGATAATAATAGTTTTTAAAAGGATGACCCAGGAACCGGATTGAGTAACTTTAAAAAAGCAACATAATTTTTAACAAACAGGTACTTCATTTATAAATATGTAATTAAGATAACGACATCGTTACCTATCTTAATGATTTATTAAGGCGCAGATAAGTGCAAGCGGCTTTGAGTGCATAGCTTGCGTGTTCTGTGCTGAGCTCACACAACGTGTCGTTCGTCCACCCAGTAATAGGACTCGCGCATCAAGGAGCGCTGTCCCAAGTTAGACGTATTATTAATTTCTTACACATAAAACAAAAGGTATTTTAATAAAACACGTATATTACAAGATAAATAATTAAACTGTCTTTAAAATGGTGAAGGTTTCATAAAAATATGCTTGATAGTTTTTGCGTGATTCGCAGTTTTTTATCCGCGTTAGACACAATTTTACAAATTAATTATTTTATGTAATATAAACATAATCTAAAATTTTCACATATTAAGTAATTAAGAAAATGCTCTAATTTGAAATATATTTTTTCCAAATCATTAATACTACTCGTTTAGACGTTATTTTCGGTTTAAAATCATTAAAAGTCGGTTATATCGTCTAAAATGTTCACATATTAAGTTATTAAGAAAATACTCTAATTTAAAATATATTTTTTCCAAATCATTAACACTACTCATTTAGACGTCATTTTCGGTTTAAAATCATTAAAAGTCTGTTATATCGTCCCCTTAATTAAGTTTTTTTAGTGTCTCGTGACGGCTGGCAATGAAGATAACAATCACTTGCTTGTATTGTTTGCTTATTTTTTTTACCTTTTAATTACTTATCTCATTCACACCGTTCTGTTTGCGCATTACTTACTAATAATGTTTGACAAAAGGATATCATGGTTATCATCTACGAATCATTGATTACTCAAAAATGAGTCAGAGTCTGTATTTTTTTTACCGTTATTGCCCACTTGTGATAAATGATTACAATATTGGACGTGAGACAGTTTGTCTGGTAGGTAAATGACCCTGGTCTCATTTTTATCTTATTGTTTACCGGCTCAGGAAAAGAGACCATTCCAAACTCCAAAGTCGATTATAAATATTTATTATTACTAATATTTATTTATTTAACAGTTTATGTACACACATTTATACAGACAAGAAGAAAGGAACAGAAAAATACGTACAAAGGTGATGCTTATTATACCTTTATGCTTAATATAACTTTTAGATAATCATAATTTATAGTTAACTAACTATGCCCCGCCACTTCGTTCGCGTGGAAGTCGTAAAATACACAAATATACTAAAATAACAGCCACATTTTAATGAAACATCGTCCCCCGACCCGCCGGGTTGCATCACCCGCCCGCGCTATTACTTCATTTTAGTTTTAGCTTAGCGTTCTTACTGACTTTTTCTTATTGCTCGGCTCCTATGGGTCGTAGGGTGATGTTAAATAGCCTCCTCGAGAATTGGGCTACCAAATGCAAAAAGAATTTTTATAATCATACTTTTTGTTCACAATTTCATGGGCTTTAATTTTTTTGCACGGAACCCTAATTATTTTTCTAAAATGAAAGTAGACTAAGTTACTCCTTATAACCTCGGCTATCTGTCAGTGAAAGTCCCGTCAAAATCGGTCCAGCCGTTTCGAAGATTAGCCGGAACAAACAGACAGACAAAAAAAAATTGTTTCTGTACCGTAATACATTCCTATGCATTTAGTAACAAACTGTTATTATGACATTACAAACAGGCACTTCAATTTTATTTATTTATATAGATATTCATCAGTTGAATCAAGCACAAGCACGCATTTGTATAATGTAGCCCATCCATGTTACCATAATGACCATATCCATGTTACTAGTGGGTAACAAAAATATGTTATCCCGATCCGAATCGTTAAATTAGAAAAGGGTTCCTGTGATCCCTATTTTGCTGTGTTAGCTGCTATGGGCCCCGGGTGTGTGCACATCGTCATCGTTTAATAAATAAAATATATTGTGAAAGCTTAGAAGCTGTTGGTTTTACCGCGCACCGCGCCTAGTGAGGGGTTAAAAATGTGGTAACTTTGTAGGGACGCCACTTTTTATAGACCATTTAAATATTATGGTGTGTGCGTGTGATCATTTGATCAATTTAGATGTAACATTAGAAACGATACGCGTTTTCATAATTTTATTTGTTAATTTTACATTATTCAAACATATTCAGGCGTCAATAGAATTAAGTTAAACGTTTAGATTTGTACTTGGACTTTTAAATCGTATTCAGTACTTAACTTGACAGTTCTATACTGCTAGTAACATCTGACACTGACACCACCTTCTTATAGTGTCAGTTAAATGGACACTCAGGTGTAAATCGTAAAATTGCTCCGGGCATCGCGATTTCTTCAAAGGCACAAATGCAAAGCCAAGGTTCACAAGAAATCGTAAAAGACTGGCTGTCTGTCGTTTACAGTGATTGCCTTTATAAAGGTATACACTAGAGAATTGATTACAAAAGGATATAGACCATTGACAGATGTGGTATGCGCTTAACAGCAATGCTTTTTAATGTTGTTTTAATCTGTAGCCATTAATCCTGCGGTTTCAGTATCATGTGGTTGAGGATCAAAGAGGATTACTGGGAAATTGAGTCTTATAGCTGGCAAGAATACTTAGTAACCCGGATTTGGCTTGGTGTACTTATTAAATTGTATTCTTGTCCCTTGGATATTTTATGAGTGCAACGCAAATAGCCATCTGAAGTTTCTGTAGTTGGGTTTTTACTTCATCAAACGAAATTCTATTTTTTTTTGTGTAGGTATATCATCTTTACATTCACCATCAAATTCTACTGTATTTTCCTGATAGTGAAGTTTATCAAACTTATCTGTTTGTTTAGATGATGAAGTAATTGTGACCACTGTTGTTTTGTAGTAAGTATCACAATCTTCACGTTTTCATCTTAAATTATCTTGTTACTGGATAAGAGCACGCACGTGTTTTTGACTTCGTGTATTGTATAGTAGGGTTGGGATGGTGGATGGATACCATTACTGATACAAGTGCGGTGCGGACAATAAGCTGATTTTATAGCCTACAGCAATTGATCTCTCAGGCTGGAAGTCCCTTGCAGCTCCAACAGTAGTTGCTTTGATTTGATGCGATGCAGCTGTGCATAATAACTAACGTAGATACCGCGGCTCCGCTTGTCTGTGCATCGGCCCATGTTTCAAGTGCCCATCGAGACCCCACTTGAGGCCAATTAGTTCCGACTTTAGAGATACTATATCAACAGATGACGATAACATTTGGGCCTGTTGGGTTAGTTAAAAAATTAAATATTATTTATGTCGTCGTATGGTGATATCAAACAATCGCTTTTTACAGTTAATGGTTTAGTAAAGATAGGAGGAGGACGTAAGTACAATGTACATGGATCATCATACGACAGTGTAGACCCTGAGGCTATCTGATAAAAGTCAATCGTTTCAACCGAAAGACGAAAACTTTCCACTTTTACGATAGCAGATGATAAAAGGTTCATGTCACATATAAATAGTTTATCAATACTCGTACCTAGGTTACCTACTTAATGCAATAATGAACATAACTAAGTAGTTTCAATCTCGGATCTATTTTATTATAGGTATTGTGGATCTGATGGATCATTAGAATTAGAATTCATAAATATTCAATAGTTACAATTATTATTAAAATTGTTTAATGTAATTCGTTAGAATTCCGATTTGAATGAGGATTCCCACCAAACGTAACAGTATTCTAAACCAGTTTTAGGTAGTACTGATGCGATGATGCAAACAAGTCAGAAAGGGGCACTATTCTGCTTAATTAAAAAGCATAGGTACCTACATATACTTGATGATTTTTTTACCGTTTCGAAATTTTTACAGGGTGTTCTACCCATGAACATGAACAACTTTCACTATGGGACCAACTATAAGATCACGAAAAAAAATCAGCTGTTTCATACATTTTGGTCAAGTAGGTTTGAACTTTTCTATTAAACAGGAGATTTTTTTTTTCGTGATTTCAGAGTTGGTCCCGTAGTGAAAGTTGTTCATATTCATGGGTAGAACACCCTGTAAAAATTTCGAGACGGTAAAAAAAATCATCCAGTAGGACACGAAGGAATAAGTCCTTCGTGGACGACGCCTAATGGAGCAGGTAAATACATATTAAAATGTAATTAAATTCCTAGATAGTACTCCGGCCCGAGCGTAGGCTGCCAAAATTGGTGTTAAAGATAATAAAAATCCGGACACGCGTGTCGGACCACGCACAATGAAGGGTTCCGTAGTTGGGATGAATTTATCCCAAGAACAAACTTAACATTGTACCTGGTTGAAAAACAGGTTTTCTCATATCCAACTGCAAATGTAAGTTGGCCGACTATTACTCGTTAATTTGTAAAGCCTATTTACTTAGATAGCTGTGCTAGTTTTCCTTGTAACTTCGTTATATACTACTGCCGTAAATTTTTTCACATTTCCAAAAACAACCATTTAGCTGGTACACTTGACTCGAACAAAAAAAATATAGCACTTTAAAGCTTAATATTTCGCAAACGGATCCCTGAATCGAAAAATGGTTTTCACATACCCGCAATATTTTTGAACGGCCTGTCTGACGGTGTACCCCACACCATGGGATAGACGAGAAAAAAATTCATCCCCACTTTACGTGTAGGGGTGCACCCTAAAACATTTTTTTTGCATTATTTTATTTTACTTGCACTTTATACCCGTGCCAAATTACAGCTTTCTAGTGCTCTAGATTCTCTGAGCTAAGCCACGGACATGGCGAAACTATAAGGGTTCTTTGTTGACTACGGAACCCTAAAAATGCTGATATTATGTGAGTGGTTGCATTGCAACATACCTACTGACTTCAGGCAACCCGGGTCGTCAAGTGGATCAATGTTTACAGTAGATAGGATACGGGCGATACGGGTACTGCCGGTAATGAACTCTTGTTACGATTTGCAAGTTCTTAAATGAACGCTAGCGGAGCGTCCGCAGGCAACCACTATTCAAAATTGAAACTAGTTACACGGTCCATCAAGTTAGCATCTGCATCTATTAGTCTGTTAATGAAACGGAGAAAATTAATTATGTCATCGAAAAAGTATGAGAAATTCCTAAGGCAAATTAAGGAACGGACGAGGACGAACAACAGCACCTTGAATGAACTCGCAAAAAATTGGGGATTTGTTTGTTGGGGTTTTGTTTGTATTTTCTCATTTTATCTACCTGCTTCAACCTCGTCGACGTTACGATGTCCTGCAATAAAAATGGTGATGATAATCGCATTGGCATTCCGTCGTGCATATTATAAAAAGTATAAAAACTTCCAAGGCTGTGGTTTTTCTATCACTTCTTCAATTCAATAAATCGCACTGTTTCCGTTCGTTCTTTTAATTTTTATTTGTCTCGCAGTTTTAGACTACAGTCGAGATTCATCCCACTTGCCACCGTTACTTCATTTCTGTTTTTAGCTTTCTAGCAAGATTGTAAGCTTATCTGTTGTTCTAATGTTGTGAGAGCTTCTGGGGTATGTAAACGAGATTGAAAAATCAACAAGCCTTTCCCGTTGTTGATGGGACATAGTTGTTGACTTCTAGTATTTACAGTTACCTACTACGTGCACGTGTGTAAATGAAAGTTACTAATTACTATCAGTGCTAATGTTTCCACTTTCTGTCAATATTATTCTGGCTATCTAGGTACCTCTATGTTAAAATAACAATGGCTATGTAATTATTGTATGAATTTATATCCTACTCTAATTATTTTAAAGTTGGTATTATTCTGAAAGATATTCCATTATATTGAGTCTAAAAAAGTGGTTGCCAACAACATACATAGTGCTAGTGCCGACGAATAATAGAGAGAAAGTAAAGGGCCATTTCTCTTTAGTAAACGTAGTGTGGGAATATCGTCGTTGTGTCGACATAAACGCCCTTTAGCAAATGGGGTTCGAGGTTCACCCTCCCAGAAAAAAAAGGCCTTACAAAGATACAGGCGCCAATCTTTATTTTAGCCACTTTTATATCGCCCTGTTTTTTTTTTCTTTCTACAAAATGTATTTTAATGACATGATAAAAGATCGCCACCGACTGTAATGTTGGGATCAGGGTTAAACTTTAGGGACAGTATAAAAAGTTATTCTAAATTACAGACATGTTCTATCCGGAAGCCAATTTTATAGTGCTGTAAATATAAAATGAGCCGCTGTGTTTCAGATGTGTTTTATTATTTTATTGTTTAGTGTAAGTAAGTATATTAATGCCACAGATAAGTGCGATGCTTATGTTATTGAACTTTTCTTTATGATTTCTCTGAGCACCAAGCGTTTGACATTTATCATTTTAACAATATTTCTCACACAGTATTGTCTGTTCGGGTCTTAAGTATGATACTTAACGTAGTATTAATTACCTTAGGAGAACAGTGCAACTGCTTGGTTACGTCTTTAATCTTAATTGAAGTAATAACAAAACAACAGCTGCAGCAGTGTTCATTACTTTTGTGCCTGTTAATAAAAGTTATGAGCGGTTTCTTTGTGAATTAGAAATTATAACTTCAATCATACATACATACACACATACATAAACTCACGCCTTCTTCCCATGGAGGTAGGCAGAAACTACAGAACGCCACCTGCTACGATCCTTACATACTCCTTTTGCCTCGTTTACATTCATACATCTGATCATACACGCACGCCGGTTGCGAGTACTACGCACCTGACCTTTCTGAAAAACATCACCAATAAGATCACTATATGTCTTCCTAGGGCGTCGCCTCCCGGCGTTTCCACTCACATCTGCCGTGTAAATACCTCTTGTTAGTCGACTTTCACTCATCCTCTCAACATGACCAAACCATCTAAGCATACTCTTTTCAATTTTTGTCACTACATCTTCTTTTAAACCGCACCGTTGCCTTATCACATCATTTCTCAGTCTATCATTTATAGTCACACCACACATGCTTCGCAAGGAATGCATTTCCACAGCATTTATTCTACTTTCATGCTTCTTTTGCCATACCCGACATTCACTTCCATACATAAGCGTAGGCACCAGCACACCATTGTGAACAGCCAGTCGGGCCTTTTTGGACATTATTTATATACAATTATTAAGTGACGGTTTCTTTCTTTTCATATTTCTTTGATATTGTTTATTGAAGACTTATAGGTACCGCTAATTAAGTAATTCATAAATCACTTTTTTACGAGTGACTCTCTGTGAACGTAGATATGTCCAGGTTAGGTTACCTCGGGTTCCTGGTATTGACAATTCACTTACTGCATCGCGTTGCACAATAACATACGTCTTCTGCGTAATCACAATATACAGGGTGTACCTTCTACCTATTTGAAATAGCTAACTCAAAACCTGAAACTATTTTTTTCAGAATCCAGAGTACCTACCTACCTATCTATAGCATTGATTTATGATTACCTACGCTACATTTTAATACCTGACACTTGACAGGTTATTTTTTACAATTTTAACCATTTTTTTTTATTGTATAAGTCTAAATATTTTTTTTAAGGGATTAGAATAAGGACGCCAAAATTTTTCTTTTTACAACACCTGCCTAATTTATATATTATTATATTATTAAAAAATACTCAATTTAATACAATAAAAAAAATTGTTAGGGTGTTTGAGGTTCTGAATTATTAATAATTACAATATTATTAAAACTTGTAACTTTGTAAGTATGTATGTAGGTACTTAGAATGTACGTAACGGGAATCAATAGTTCAAGTAGTCTGCTGTAGAAATACTGAAAACAATACAATAATGTCAGCGAGGCCTTAACCTAATTTGTTCATTGATTTCAAAATTTCAGTGTTTTCATTAGGAATATTGTAACTAGCTGCTTGTTGATGCATAATGTCTAACTTATTTAAAGTAGCTAGTGTATTCTATATTTTAATCCGTGTTATCTTCAGGATACAAATATTCTGTGCTTCAGGTTAAGCAAATGTTTGAAGAGTTTAGCATTACTTACGTAGCCAGTGCAGCAGTCAGGCGGCAAGTCAGCTATTATTTAGAAGAAAATATTAGGTACTTACTTATTCGATTTAAAAAAAAGTTACAAGTAAGAAGATATGTACTCGCGCGCGCAGTGGCGGCCTCGTCGTTTGTTTGGTTATTTCTTTTATTTTAGAATGAAAATGTAGAAAGTAAGCACGTTATGTTGTGCTCCACAAGATTATATGTTATTATTATTACAAACAGTAGTTTTACATTGTTAAGTTTTATTATAATCCTCAAAACGGAGCTTAGTGGCCACTATTTTCCGTTTTATGGATTATAATAAAACTTAACAATGTAAAACTACTGTTTGTAATATTAGTAATGTAAAGTCTTGTGGAGCACAACAACGTGCTTTTTTTCTGCATTTTCATTCTAAAATAAAAGAAATAACCAAACAAACGATGAGGGCGCGTAAAAATATTTTTTTGGAAGACGTTTGCGTATGCCTCCCACAACTCACAAGGTGGACCGATGACCTTGTGAAGGCCGCAGGAATCCGCGGGATGCGAGAAGCACAGAACCGGTAGAAGTGGCGGTGCTTGGAGAGGCCTATGTCCAGCAGTGGACGTCTTTCGGCTGAAATGATGTTTTTTTTTTTTATAAAGTTGTTTTTAAATAACTTGTAGCTTATCGCCAAGTCATAGAGCATGCTAACATGCACTTAGTTTAGAAAAGCAAATATTAACGGTTACTGATAAGTAACAGCATAAGTTACATAATAAAATTAGTATTGGGTATTGACACACTCGTCACGAGGCATGTCGGTACTCCATTTACACACTTGGCAGACGCACTGGCACTGAAAGCGTTGTACCAACTATAAATATAAAATAGTTCTACCTGGCGCTTAGCTGCTAAGAGGGCACTAGCACTAAATTCACATGGTTGTCTGGCTAGAATTCCTAAACTATTGTCATTAGAACCGTCTTGCCACATTTTTTTCAGCATTCAGCTAACACAGATATACTTACATATACATAGAGCGCAGGTGTTTGGTTTTCAGAAACCTGGTTGTATAAGTAAATAATATACTTACCAAATATTAAAATAAAAAAATACAGGAAGGTAACTGAGATGGGACAGTAAGGGCTACCTAAGCCGTTGCATTTGCAACTACTTAGGTATATGAAAACGCGCAGGAGTAAATGCTAGAATTTTCCCGACAAATACAGTTAGTAGGTACCTACTTACTACTAGATAATTATATTGATCTATAAATAAATAATATAAATATCCTCATCCTCTCTGCAAATAGTTCGGTAAAGGAAAGATGTAGTGGTGGTGTTCCGAATTTTATTTAACCCCCAGGGTGAGTGATCTGTCATGTCACCTAAAGTAATCGAATGTGTCGACGGAAATGAAAGCCGGCATTCAATCTCTTCCAATGGCGATTACAGCGATGTCGTGAAAATGCTATTACATGTCATGTCAGAGTCAGAGGCCTATTGCCGGTTGCCGATGATGTGGCAAAGCGTCTAACTATTTTTTCTCTTATGTTCGTCGTATGTTATGCACCGTGAGTTCATTGTAAATATTGTAATCGATTTCAACATGATTAGGTAACTGGCTTTTTACGGTGGTCAGCAAAAATATTTTAGCAGATATAAATAAACGTGGAGTTTCGTCATAATGTCATGACCGAGAAAACACCGCATGCTGTCGTCGTCACGAGCCGCTGTGCAATGGTTGGTTATCGTTCGCGCCACGAATCTCTAGCTGCTCATTGGTTGTCGCGGTGGCGTGATGTTCGAAGCCGGTGCGTTCCCCGGCTGGCGTGCTCGCGCGCCAGTGCTGCCGCCACGCGACTGCTACATCGCGGATGACGTAGCGTATCCGTATGATCGCGCGACGCGCCACGCTATACGACGCCCACAAGCTATGAAGGTCACCACACTAATCTTGATGATGAAGGCATTCTACAAACAATAACACCGATTCGATAAAATTATACTCGCTGTCCATTTCTTATCGATTTTATATATTTAGCGTTAGGTATCTGCCTAAGTCCTGCTAACCCTAACATGGATTTGAGTCACTATTTAGTAGGTATGATCTTATTTTAAATCATCGTATACCTAGCTTAGCAGATACGGCTATTTCCAATACGATTTCTAAAACTAACATTTGTTATTTCCTTAAAAGCCAGTCTAGAAAAAAATTATAGAGCTCGAACTTGTTTAGCAGAGTTGGTGAATTTGGTCAGGAACTCAGGACTCAGGACCTACATGTCAACATACAGTTGAAAAATTTAAAGTTAAAACAGTTCTTCATTTTAGTTCTATTCTAAATCCAGGCCAGGCCAGAGGGATGAGTGTAGTTAAAATTAGATCTTCTTAAATTTCAAAGTCAAAGAACCGTGCTAGTTGCTTTGTTTTATTTTGTCGAATAGTCGATCCCTGTTTGACTTCAGGTTACTTTCTGCCTATGCCAACGTTATATTTTTCAACTAAGAATAATTATTATTTGTCCGGTTATATTCATTGGTCAGAAGTCACCGGGGGCAATATCATGTTTTAAACGAGGGACGAACAATAAATTAATCAAAATCAATTCTCAGTGCAGCGAGCCGTGTGCATGTTATTATGCATTTATTCATGACGCCATTGGAGGTATGAGCAGAGCTCGTATCTAATAAAAAAGGTTAACGCCTCATAATGTCCAACTCCACAAATTCACAACACATTATTTCCTACTATAATACTTACTCTAAAAATATGATAACATTTTATTTACACAAGATCAAATAAAATTAACGTGTGAAACATCTGGTAGTGTGTAATTACTTAAAATAATGAGTTAATAAAATATATTTTTTAGTTTTAAAAACTATACCTACCTAGTCATCACGTCTAAAGTTTCACCAGTTAAATTAATTTGACCCTGTATACATATCTGACATTTTATGTAAGCAGTTATAAAGAACATCCCATCCCAAATGCGTAGAATCAATCAGTAAAATCCTTAATAGCTGCTGATGTTATTCTAACTTCTCTTTCTTTTCTAAACCTACAAGTACGTGTAGCGTCAGCATAAAATCATATTGGAGACCTAAATAAATAGGTTCTTAATAAATATATTAATCGAGATGTTTGTTTTTCTTTTCTCTTTTACGCAAGTCTAGTCTTGTGCCAATTTTCGCTCATAAATCTGACAATCAATACTTGTAGCCTTGTTTGTTAGTCATACTTTCACAGCTTTAACCACAATAGACCATACCTACTTAATATCAAACGTCATGAGTATGGAATCCATACTCGTAATCCATACTAAGGATCATGTTTTATGAGAAACTCATACCTACCTCTACCACAGAATACATAATAAATAGTACAACTTCTACCTCTGACAAATTCCACAACGGCTTAAAATGCAAACAAATTGTTTAAGTTATCCTTTACTTAGTGTAAGCTAGTAAATTTCTAGTTATTCAATTTTCCAGACTATAATTATGTACCTACATGCAGTTTCCTTATGCATAAAATGTTTGCCTGTTTGGAGATTAATTAGTTAGTCTTTGCTCATGTAATTTGTGCGACCGTGAATTGACCGTGGGTTTGCGTCACACACAGCGACCTTATATCACGCCACTCCAGTATTATATATAATACACGTCACATCAGCCCACCATGGGACCACCATTCAATTGTGTTGTTTTTGCACACTATTTATGGAAGTAAAAGGAAAAAAAAACAACTCGTTAACTCAGAACAGTTTTGTAGATTCCATAGCTTGCATAATCAGCCTATAATGTTCCCACTGCTGGGACACAGGCCTCTCCTCTCTGTGAGAGGCAGTGGGCCGTAATCTACCACGCGAGCCCAGTACGTGTTGGTGGATGCCACATGTCTTCGAATTTTTGGTTCTGCGGCATGCCGGTTTCTTCACGATGTTTTCCTTCACCGTTAATAATTATAATGCTATTAGGATAGGTTTCGGCAGTAAGTATTGTTAGTTAAATATTTCATTAATTAAATTACCTACCTAATTTTAATACAAAATAGTTTCGACGGTTAAATTAACGAATGATGAAATTGAAAAATATCTTGTTCCACAATCTGTAGATTCGGACAGCATATTGTTGTCGGTTAACTTACGTGTAGTGTAGGTACTGTTCTGACGTATGCAAGTTTTATTCACCTTGATAATGTTCCACCGTTACCTACGTAAACTGTTGCAGCGTTACATTCACTCCGCATTATAAAAAAATCTTAAACGTATAGAAAATAAAATAAAAGCACTCAAACGTGGACCGAATAAAAGCTGGGGGCTACGACGGGGCAAATAATAGGGACACTGTAATAAAAGAAATGATTTAAAGAGGTGTCAAAATGATACGGGTTTTATAACAGGAGTCTGGAGATGTGTTATTGAAAAATAACTTAAATAATTGAGGCCTATGACGAGAGTTTTATAATATTTATTATTTCCTTTTATAATTTTAAAATAAATGACTGATTTCAGTAAACAAAGGATTTTTTATTTTCTTATTAAAGGGAATGACATAACCATAACAAAATTGAATAAGTAGGAAAATTTCTAGAATATCATGGATATAATGGGTATTCAAATGCATAATCTAAAACAATTTAGAGTCAATTTTGTAAGTACAAAAACATTTTACATTATTTCCTTCACGTCAGACTTCGTGACTCGTGGTATTTTATGGTAATTAAATCAACTTGGTTGTTTCATGTTAATTTAATCGATTACCCAAACGTGTCTTCAATAGACGTAGACTTATGGTGACAGGCGGTTCTTCAGTTTGTTTATCGAACGGTATCGGTCGAACCAGAGATCGCTCATGTTTGTCTGTTTACTTAGTTTATCGGGCAGTGCCAAGCTTATTTTGCAAACGGTGCAAAGCAATATAAACACACCTTCCCTTCGAGTTCTATATCAATATATCCCTGGGCTAAAATATATATTTATCTCTTGGATTTGCCACGTATAGGTACACTTGCGTCACGTATCTGTGGGTTGAATTGGTTGAGCATCGCTCCACCACAAATTATGTTCTTGCATCGTCTCTTGGCGAATGTGGGGCCACTCACCTTTTCAAGGCCGCTAAAAATATTCGGCTTTCAAGTTTTATACGAGCACCATTTATTTAGCACGTAGAATCTGGCAACTACAGATAAAACTATGAAATCCGTAGTATCTTTCGCTGTACGTTAACAACCTATTTCCTTTCATCTAGGAAACACCTGTGTGACTCAAGCACATCCTGCGCTAACATAGCTTTGATTAATTTATGTATGGTTTAATGTTTGAACTATGACATAGGTATATGCATAACTCAGTGTTATCGCTAGAGTCTGGCCACGCTAACTCTGCAATGGAATAAATGGGATACCCCAAAAAGTTTTACATACTTTCTATTAACGTGTTATTATCAGAGGTCGGAATTAGGTAGTTATTTATGTACTTACACTGATTTCATACAGCGAAAGAATAAAGTGGATACTTCAAATCTTAGTGGTACTTTGAATGAATCGGACAAGGAAAATGATACTGATGGGCCGTTTGAATAAGCAAACCCTCACGAGTCTAGGCTAGAAGCAAAAGTATTTTCTTATTTATAAAAAAGGCGAGGTATATGTATGAGAATTTGCTTAAGACTATTAATAATTTATATTGTGAATTAATGTAAATACTAATAAAAATTGTATGATAATTATCGTTGTTTTATTTGTCTGTCTATCTCTGAGGTTTTTATTATTATTTATTTGTAATATTGTTGGCCACACGGGATTGTCCATTGGAAAACCCGGGAAGATCCATATTAATATCAACATTTCGATGCAAGTACATAAATAACTCTTACCTAATTCCGACCTCTGGTTATTATCAACAGCAGTTTGACTCAAACTCACCTAATTCAAGATAGGTAATTTTACTCAACAAGCCAGAACGCATTATTTCCCAGTTTAGAATCTGCTAAGAGAAACATGTACCCATATGATATTGAGTCAAATACAATAGTAAACAATAGTGTGTGGTTATAGGTGCATGACCGTGTCTGCCTGCTGCGCGTAAAATAAACACCCTTAAGAGTGGCGTGACCTAACAAAACATGCTATAATTAAAACAGAGATAAACAATAACAAGCAATATGTGACTAATGATGTGCTTTATCTATTTTTAGGTGTGCTGGGCGATGTCAAAGATGAATTCCACATCGGCGATGACAAAGCAGGGTTCCTTCAGACAGTGTTCGTGGTAGCGTATATGATTTTCGCGCCGATATTCGGGTACTTAGGAGATAGGTACTCGAGGCGTGTCATCATGGCATTTGGAGTAGGGCTATGGAGCATGACCACGTTCCTCGGTTCTTTCGCACACGTAAGTTGTTTGTTATGTAACCTAGAGCGCCTTCTGTGCGAAGATAATCAGCATTTCGAAGTGTTTACTTGGATGATTAAACGGCTCAAATCTGTTTTTACCCGACTGCTTCAGATCGGAGCTCTCATAAGCCCCGTCGACTGGGCATTAGACCCAGTTATTATCTTAAACATCGTTAGATAATGTGTTTTATTGAGAACGATCTTAATTATAGGTATTTTTTTCTTTTTTAGGACTACGCTCTGTTTGCTATATTCCGCGGGTTGGTAGGCATCGGCGAGGCTTCGTACTCGACGATCGCACCCACAATCATCAGCGATCTCTTCGTGGGCAGTATACGATCAAAGATGTTGGCTATCTTCTACTTCGCTATACCAGTTGGCAGGTAATATATTATTAAGTTATGAATATCCTTTTATGAACTGCACCCTAATTGCGTAACACATTATCAATCGGAATCTGAATCATTTTGAAGCAAATTGCTAATCCATTGCTTCATAAGCTCGAAAAATTTGCCTGCTCAACACATAAATAACGCGTTGTTGAACTGTCAAAATGAAACCGATTCTTATTGATAATGTGTTACGCAATTGCTCCACTGAATGATGCACTTTAGATACAAGCAGCTCAAAATACACTATACACTGTAGAAATATTTATTATATGTATAAGCGCACGGCATATTACTGCTGTGGAAGTACAAAAATCAAAATCAAAAAGTCAAATCAAAATCAAGTTCAAAATCAAAATATTTTATTTCACATAAGCCTACATGGGCACTTATGAAACGTCAGAAGCTAGGTGCACGGTTCCAATTGATCGTTTCCTATGGAGAAGAATCGGCAAGAAACTCCATGGTTACTCTTTTAAAAATAATTGGCTTTTACAATGTTTTCAAATTACAGTATTATTAAAAGCATGGGAGGACTGTAGGCCTGTCAACAAGTACCAGGTACTTAACAAAATAGAAAATGGTCACTTGTAGTAAGTAGTTTGATTTACAGCTGATGATTGCCGTTAACTGCCACTTGTACAGGCAGATGAAGATGATCCTGTACTGTGGCCATAATGGATCTTGGTTAAGCCAATAACCAGCCATTTACATCGGATAGTAATGTAACCATCGCGTGCTTTCAGAATCTCGCTCGGACAATGGTTAGTCTTTGCCGTGCAACTCGTGCAAGCAAACTTGATGTTTATAGGGCACAAGAAAACACGTGCTTGTAATTTGTTCACTTATTTATATATTCGCAATTGACCTAGGCGCTGTTGAGTTAATAGGTTTCGGTACCCTGCACATGGTATCACAAATAACGTAGGGTCAACAATCGCCAAGTGTATTTGTATTGCAAACGTTACATAGAAATCCCTCTCACAGGGAAAGTGGTGGGTTGGGTGCGTAATGGCATACCTCTACTACCTCTCTGAAGTTTTAACTAAGTAAGTAATTGTTTTGTGATTAGGTCTTTATTATGAGGTTACATTATAATTACAAATTCTCACGTCCCCACTTAGGTACTACTAATACAGATTGTAGGTTGTAATGTTATGTTACTTCGGACATTGAAATTAACTTTAGTACGCAACGTCTATACGTGTTATATATTACATAGATTACCTACTAGCCAGAGCGATCAATTAGACTTAATCGAGGAACTCAAAATGTATACTAATTAATAAAATTGAAGTGTTTGTTTTTAATATCAAAATAACAGTTTTTTACTAAATGCTTATGATGTGAAAGTTTATACGGTACTTATAACAAAAAAACAATTTTTAACATTTTTGTCCGTCTGTTTGTTCCCGCTAATCTCCGAAATGTCTGGACCAATTTTGACGGGACTTTCATTGGCAGAAACCTAGCTGATGTTATAAGGAGTAATTTAGGCTATTTTTATTTTCGAAAACGAATTAGGGTTCCGCGTAAAAAAAATAAACCCATGAAATTGTAAACAAATAGCGCAGGTGTGCGATGCAACACGAGGGAGTTTAATTACAATGTGGCTGTTATATTGTATTGTGTATCTTACGACTTTCACGCGAACGAAGTCACGGGGCACAGCTAGTACCTAATAATGATGTAATTTTAATTTTTTACATTCATTTTGTTTATGTTTATGTCTTAGTTAATTTATACTAACATTACATAGGTAGTTTAAGTAGTACTAACAAAATAATATGGGTAATTTGCCTAAATTAAAAATGAATAAATAAATTTCTCACCGCTTTACGTAGCTTCAACATAAGCAAGCTTTATTTAACTTACATAATTACTGGCTTACGTGTTTGTAAAATACTTGATCATGTTAGGTAGGTGTAGAATTATAATAGCTGAGTAAACTGCAAAATCAGTTTTCTTTGAAGTAATCGAATTCCTCACTTTTGGTAACTCATCACATTCCTCATAAATATTAAAGAAATAGTTAATGTTGAAATAAGTGACATTTTGTAGATTTCCTATCTACATACTTTCCAGCATTTTCGGGAGAGAAGGTGCTGAAAAGTATCTCTTGTATGGTGTGGAACTGAGGGCAACCACAACTCAGAACTTAAGAGAGACTTGTTTAATTGTGTTTTATAAACAATAAAAACCTGCCGAATGCATAACCTTAACCTTTTTTTGAAGTCGGTTAAAAAATAAATATACATTTTTCGCATTTCCAGTGGTCTCGGATACATAGTGGGTTCAGTAGCCGGAGCAGCGGCAGGCGATTGGCGCTGGGGTCTCCGCATTACGCCGTTCCTCGGTGTGTTGGCCGTGGTCCTCATATACTGGGTGATGCAGGACCCCCCGCGAGGACATGCCGAGGACAGCCAGATGAAACCCACCACTTACCGCGAGGACATCCACGAACTTATTAGGAAGTAAGTATATCAACATTTAAACTAGCGAGTTGGTCATTACTTATGACTGTCCTATATGTACTTATACGTTTTAAGGTTGTTAATGATAAAAAAATATATATGAAAGTATGTGAAAATAGGACACAAATTTATTATCTTCACCCTTTCATAAAAATGTGGGTTACTAGAGTAAACGAATAATTATGAATGGACTTAAAATCAACAAAATCTTTTTATTAAAAAATAAGACGAAGAAGATATTCCAGCTAGGTCTAAAGTTCTCATCATCAAGATGAATTAAATAAGCCCAAACACGATGTCCTGCTGTAAATTGTTGAGGAGTTCTCTCGACTGTCATCTGTCTCCATCATCAGATCAACTCCTTACCTACCTTACCTATTGCGTAACATACTTTCAATCACAATACAAAAGATTTTGATTACCCCGCGGGTGTCTATTAGGTACCTATGTTTTAGTGTTATCAGAATTACATAACGTGTGCTAAATTGCAACATAATCGGTTCACAGGCGAAAATTCAGTAAGTGAAAAATCAATCAACCCCTATTTTTCTTTAGGGTTTGTTTTTTTTTTCAAACGGGACCAACTTTTTAGTAAAAAAAGAATCGTCAAATCGGACTATTCTGTAAAAAGTTATGCGTGATCCTGATCATACATAAAAAAAAAACTAAACGTACGCGTCTACTTGAGAACCTTCTTTCTTTCGTCGGTTAAAAAACTTTTTGCAAAAAAAAAAAACAAGTGACTTCCAAAAAAAAAACCGTACAACGTGAAAAATAACTGTAATTTCGGATGTCGATCTCTTTGGATCTGTGTTTTAGGTTTTTGCCACCGACTTCCGAAATTAAAGTTACTTTTCACTTTGTAGTGTTTATTTTTGGAAGTCTGTTGTTTTTTTTGCAAAAAGTTTTTTATTTTTCACTTTTTAGTGGATCGGTTTGTAATTTATCTTAGTTACAATTGCCTAGTGAAAACTGCTCATCACCTTTTACAAAATATTGCTTTTCCCTATGCAGGGACGTTAATTGTTGAGGAGTTCTCCTGGTACTTTACCATCAGCTCCACTGCACCATATGCATTGTGACGAGCATAATTTGCTTACCAGTCATTTTAAAGTAATCGAATCGCAACCCGTGAAATACTTTATTATTGAGTAATTCCGGTGGCCATCTGTGGTCTTCATCATCAGTTCCACTTCACCAAATGGTGGTTTCCGAGAGCAAATGAACAAGTTACTATAAAAAATACCCAAATCGCTATAGGTGTGCCTAAAATAATTGAAGAGTTCCTTCGATTTCTCTAGGTTCCATTCATGAGATCCTGACCCGATGACAATGGGACTACCTGGAAAGTATAAAAACAAAAAAAGAATTTTCCAAATCGGTCCAGCCGTCTTCGAGTAATCGGGGAACACACATAAAAAAAAATCCGACGAATTGAGAACCTCCTCCTTTTTTGAAGTCTGTTAAAAATTGATATATTCTTTTAGTGGGAAATAAACGATTAATAGATTTTAGTTTTGATTGATCTATCTATTACTCTTGATCGATTTGAATTTCACAGAAATTTGATGTGTTTCAGTCCGTCGTTCATGCTGTCGACGCTCGCGTTTACATGCGTAGCGTTCGTGACAGGCGCTCTCGCGTGGTGGGGACCGCAATTCATTTTCATGGGCCTCAACATGCAACCCGACGTTGATATTTCTATTGGCAGGTGAGTCTCCAACAATTGTTTCCATAGAAAATTAAAATTCTAGGCAGACTGAAGCTCCAATATCGAAATATATTCTAACTTTTATGAAAATAGTGTATTCTACGAGTTAGCGGATTCGATTCCCGCTAGAAAGAAGTCTTGGTATGACAAATATTTGTAAGTATAGGTTCATAGGTTGCAAGGAATCTAAGTGTGGGCCGATCAGTGCTTTATTGCTCGCTAACAGTCGAGTTTGGATTCCACAAGTTTTTTTGCTAACTAATGACATCAATGGTAGTGGTCGCCTCTGGGTTTAGAATAGCAGTATATTAGCTAGACAGCTAGAGAGTGAGGGGTTGACTTCTGAAATGACGGCTAATAGAGATGTTGGAAGAAAAAGATGCTGCACTGACCCCAAATAAATTGGGACAAGAGCATGGGATGAGAGTGATAGGAGAGTAACGTATGAGCGTGGTGCAGCGTGTCGTACAAGTTCGGGCTGGTGGGCATGGCGGCGGGCTCGCTGGGCGTGCCGCTGGGCGCGTGGCTGGCGCAGCGCCTGCGCGTGCGCGTGCGCGACTGCGACCCGCTCATCTGCGGGTTTGCACTACTCGCCTCCGCGCCCGTCGTCTTCCTCGCCCTCGTCACCGTGGACTACAACGTTGGCCTCGCCTACTTCCTCATATTCGTCGGCATGACGACTCTCAACCTTACCTGGTCGATCGTTGCCGATATGATTCTGGTGAGCGCTTTCTGTCTTTATTGGTCCCGGGAATATGTCATCTCGAATAACTATTTCCTTGTTTTTTGTGGAGCACATAATTATAAAGTGACGGAGAGCTGGACTTGTTGCCGGGACCCGGCTTGCATGTTCGACAGCGCATGCAAGCTATTTAAAGCAGAAATCGATCACCGGCTCGAACTGATTCTGGAGAAATATTCCAATGAGATGACGCCGTTTCGCAACACTTCATGTATTCGTAACTTATCATGTTTGTGGGAATTCATGATGTGATACAATCATCTCATCATAATGCTAATTGTAGAGAATGCCGCTTCGATATTACACACCTAATTATTGCACAGAAGCTTCAGTCATGTCAATTAAACACATGTTTTATTCGAAATATTATATTAAGGCCCACTTGCGTGAAAAACCTTAACTCAGAGTTAGTTGCTAACACGAGGTTAACTTGACAATATTATATGACAAACTGTCAATTTAACCTCGTGTTAGCAACTAATTCTGAGTTAAGTTTTTCACGCAAGTGGGCCTTACATACACATTAATAAAAATTAAATGCATGACAAAACTCAGTCGAACACCATATTGTATTCAGTTCAAGATATAAGTTTTTATGTTTATCTAACCAATACATTTAGCATGCAATGGAATGCTTTACAATTTTCATAATAAAATTGGGAAAAGTTATACCTTATGAAAAAGAAAATACTGTGAATGTTATCTAGGTATTGCCCGCGGTTTCTCTCGCAATCTACGTGAATTTTTCCATTTACCCGGGAATAAGTAAAAGTTTCATATTGCAATGTTCTCGTTGGAAAGGAATTTTTTTTTTGACTTTTTTACGGTTTTGTTCACATGCATATATTTCGGTAATTTTTTGCTAATTCAAGTTCGACACGATCTGATCGGGATGCGGATGATTTCGTGATAAGGTGTTTCGTGTCGAACCAGAAGTAGCCGATCATTGCCAAAATATGCTCGTAAGTTAATCGTCAAAATCTAAAGTAACGAGTGATCTGGAGTTGCTCGATGCTGTATGAGGTTCCCAACGCCGCTGTGAGTGGTGCATGTGATGACCGGTCCGATACTTTGCACGAAGGGTGTCGCTAATGTTCGGCGGCATCACGATGCTGGCGGGGCTGCTGGGCGTGCCGCTGGGCGCGTGGCTGGGCGCGGCGCTGCGCAAGCGCTGGCAGCGCGCGCACCCCGTCATCTGCGGCGTGGGCCTGCTGCTCTCCGCGCCCGCCATGACGCTCGCGATGATCTTCACGGAGGGCTACTTCTACACGCCGTTCGTCTTCATATTTATAGGCCAAGTCGCTTTGAATCTCAACTGGGCAATAATAGCCGATATGTTGCTGGTAAGAGACTCCGACCGCAGGGACGCCTCTGGCTATCGGTTTTGCTTTTTTCCCGCTTACAAAACCGATCGCATTCAGGGGCAGCCTATTGAGGTGGTTTTATTTATTTGTGTTGTGCTGTGAGATTATTTTTGGTTGAAGTATTTTGATGCATGCAAAAGTTAGCATGGTTTGTGTAGGCATCATTCTAAATTATTTATTTATTATTGCTTTGTATATGATGCTTATAACATTTCGAACCAGTCACTCATTAGCACATATTGACGGCTCACCATTGCCAAGTTGTGATTAACTATTTCCGGAACTTGTGGTCTCATTGGAATATTTTTAGAACATTCAAGCCGGGTGGACCGATTTCAATGTGTGTAACAGCGCCATCTGTCGGTTTTAGCTTGCGGTAACTACTCCCTTTGTTTCATCCTTTCTACTTAGACAAGTAATAAATGAAAGACTGCACAGATGGCGCTTATCTCAATAAGTGTGCTAATTTTTCTTTCTGTAGTTTCAATCATAGGATTTTAATAAAAATATATAAATCCTACGTATTTGGGTTTGTAAATAGTATAACTGTTTTGTGAGAATAGTTGCATGTCATTTTAAACTGGTACCTACTAAATACCTATAGCCGCCGTAAACACGAGCCTCTATAGAAACAAAATACTTCTGCAGAGGTTCGCGCTTACGGCGGTCGGACTATATAGTTCGTGAATTGGTGATTGTGACATTGTGACAAAAGTATGTAGTGTTGGGTTGTTGCATTCATAACACATAGTGTTTAAATTTATAGCTGCTAATGAAGTTATTATATTTCAGTATGTGGTGATTCCACCGAGGCGGTCTACAGCAGAAGCTTTCCAAATTTTGATATCACACATGTTTGGCGACGCTGGAAGTCCCTACTTAGTTGGAGTGGTAAGTAGTTTAATCACATTTAACGTAAGCATGGGTTCTAGTTCTATGTCCAGCAGTGGACTGGCGACGTTTCCGCCATAAAGGAAACATTGCTATGCCATATTCCCTACGCGTGGCAAAGCGATTGGTGATAGGAATACAATCTTATTATATATTTAACTAGCTGTGCCTGTCGTTCGCGTGGAAGTCGTAAAATACACAATATACTAAAATAACACCACAATTTAATTTAATTTTTCCCCCAATCCGCCGCGTTACATCGCCCGCCCGCGCTATTTGTTCACAATTTCATGGGTTTTAATTTTTTGCGCGGAACCCTAATTCTTTTTCTAAAATAAAAGTAGCTTAAGTTACTCCTTATAACATCAGCTATATGCCAGTGAAAGTCGCGTCAAAATCGGTCCAGCCGTTTCGGAGATTAGCCGGAACAAACAGACAGACAGACAAAAAGTTTAAAAAATGTTTTTTTTTTTTTTGTTATAACTGCGGTATACACGCTGCAATTTTAATTGGCTAGGAAGCTGCCACGATAGTGTTGTACTCATCATTATAAACAACTTTTACTATGGGACTAAACATGAAATCGCGAAAAAAAAAATGAGTTGTTCCGTACATTTATGTTCATATAACTCGTCAAAATGTAGGGAGCAGTGATTTTATTTTTCGCGATTTCATGTTTGTTCCCATAGTAAATGTTGTTCATAATAATGAATACAACACTATCGTGGCAGCTCTCTACCCAATAATAAAACAGTGTGTATATTTTCATAATGCATTTAGTAAAAAAAAAACGTTATTTTGACATTACAAACAGACACTTCAATTTTATTTATTTATATAGATTGCCACCACCAAAAGAGTAGGCGTGTTTAGTTGGGAATAAATATATGGAATGGAAGAAATCACGTATTGTTTTTATTTGTCACTAGGCCAACCACCACGCAGTATTATTTTAATTTTACTTTAGTGTGAGAAAGAGATGGAGTTATCCAGGACGTATACCTCCATTTCTTTCTCACACTGAAGTAAGATTAAAATTATACATGGTTGGCCCTCAGTTCTTTTACTATTGTTTTTTTGTTTGTTTCAGATATCGGAATCTTTAAAAATATCTTTGTCACCTGTAGGTGATAAGGAGCCTCCTACCCCTCTAGTAGAGTTCAAGTCTTTACAATATGCACTGTTCATGACGTGTTTTGTTGAAGTCATCGGTGGCATATTCTTTTTGTTAACTGCGATATACATCGTCAGAGACAAATTAAGAGTCGAGCGAGCTATTGCCGGTGAGTAAATAAATACACAGCTATTTAACTTGTTAATGTGGGTGTACTATTATACAATGTGGATCTGGACGTACGATATTAAATTAAAACAGTACTAGTCCAGCGAAACATTTTAAAACACGATGATTAGTAGTTAATGGAAAATTAAAAAAAAATCAGTTTGCAAACAAAATAAATGGCAGAATCAACTGCATAAAAAGTAAAGACGCTTTATCTACGAAAAGTCACTGACCAACGTTACGGTGCGGGGTGCGGGGCGCGGCGGCGGCAATGTTTACCTATTAATACGGACTCAGATCTACATCATGTTGAAAAATAATTTCCTGTGGCTAAAGTATTCATTCGGTTTTTTGTATACGGGTCAAGAACATGATTCGGCTAAGTTATACTTTACCTGCCATCGAGTTGGGAGTCCATATTTTTTTTACAGAAAGATCATATTAATAGAAGCCCCCTCGTAAAGTTTTAAGTTGCGCAGATAAATGGTTTACGAGAAAAAAATAATCAAAATCGTAAAAATTTAGCAATATCTTGTCACTTTTGACGTTTTGTCTCGCCATTAAACGTTTCGTTTTAAGTAAGGCCAACGTACTAAAATGTTTTACTTCTTATTAATGATGAAATAAACACGCATTGTAGTGATTTAGATACATTTTACGCATATTTCATTATAAAACATACATTTCGCTGATTTAAGTTAGTGCTATTAAATTAACACTTATAAATAATTTACCGATTATTGCCGGTATGTGAAACCAAACGTAAAACAACGCCATTTTGTGTTGTCACTGTCAAGTGTCACTTCACATGGTCACAGAACACTAGTACTCCTGTACATGGTCGTCGTCCTGATAGTCAACGTATGTCCCTAGCAGTTGAGAGAGTTTACGTATAAAATGAGAACTTAGGATGCAAGAGCGAGTGAAGCGAGTTTGGGACTTGGGGCACCCCGACTCGGACAGGTTAGGTTAGAAGGGGATCCATCTCCTTCGTGGTTATTTTTTTTTAAACCACTCAGAAGTAGGAGCCCCGCCAAGCGGGGCTCCGTCGACCACGCTTTACGTCGAGACAACACAACTTACAACTTACGCGTTACGTCGAGACATATGTTATTAACCTTGATGTCCTTGACCTCAGAGCTTGTCAAAAGGTAATATTCCAAGATTTGACTATATTTTGGTTTAACTTTGACTTTTGGGGTGTTGACCTTGACCTTGAAAAGGTCATTGATCTTTTTATTGTTTGGAAACGAATTTAGATCCGTTACGTGTTTTTTTTAGTTATAGTGCAGTTTGTAAGTTAGGTTAGAATATTAAAAAAATCATATCTTAAAAAGGGGGGGGGGGGGGGGGGGGGCTTCGCAATTTTTCCTTCATAGGGGGTTCTACATACCCCCTCCCCCTCCCCCACCCATTCGCACCCCTTAAATCGATGGCAGGTAAAGTAAAGTCGTACACATGATTCTCTTTACATGGTTTAAAGAAATGTCAATCGTCCTGTTCCACCTTGTATAGGTACACCTCTGTCTAACCCTTCGGGGATTACAGGCGTGATGTTATGTGTTCACTAGTTTGGTCAAGCAATTAAAAAAAAGGTTTCTCCTATTTTAATATCTTGTTTCTCTGAGAAATTTCTACAATCTAGCTTTTGCTTCATCTTTGCTGGTCAAATGAATCAATGTCTGCCGGTTTCATTATAATAGGGAATATGCACGTAATTCAAAACTTATTCATTATTTAAATATACATTGTAAAAGAGCTAAGAAATAAGTTCCTATTTTTTTTACATTTTTTAATGCATTACTTATTTTATGTTCTGTTTATTTCGTGGAACGGAACGCCAACTAGAAACGCGTCGCCTTCGGCAATGCCGGAAGTGACGTAAAAAACTATGTGAACAAAAATCTATTATTTGCAGTGCTTGAAATGTCACTAAGTAAGTAAGTGCGATTTCTGCTTGAAAAAGCACAAAAAATAATTTAATTTATATGATTTGATGTTAAAAAAAATTTGAATAAACAGATATGACGTCACATCATTACCGCGACAGAAACGGACGTTTGGACTGTAGTAGAAAATTGTTGGAGTTTCATAATTTTTTTGAGCAAGAAGCAGTAGTTGAATTTAACTTTTAATACTTTTTTTGGGATTATATTACTGTATTTTATTGATTTTGTGAAAAAATAAACTATTTGCATAGTCCCCAATATGTTTAGAACACGAATTGTTCGATTCATAGATTTACGTACCTTCTAGGAAGTCATGTACATATACAAAAGTAATTGATCAGACTGTTTTATGCCAACTAAAATATCACCAAAACTGTTCACATTGTTTCAGTTACTTCAAAAGTAATGTAGTAGCCCGGTAGGTGAGTCCCCCAGCGCAATTAAAAAGCTTCCTGCTGTGCACTGTGCAACTGAATAACTGGGGCTTTGGTAACAATGGTGGGGTGCACTACCTAAGACTTCACATTTGATATGAAATAGCAATGATTTTAGATTGTATTTACAGAAGCGGAAGCACAATCCAGGGAGCCTTCGCACAGTGCAGCTCACGAAGGTGGTAGTGGGGGCGAGGGTGAATAAACACGTGATGACATTTATATTGGATGAAATTACCTCCGTGATAGAAAGTGAGAGAACGCTTTTGGGACAGAGCAGGATGTTGCAATTAAATAACTATAATTAGGATCCCTTTTCATTTATTCAACTGTCGCCATTGTATATTCGAGCTTAGCAAGCAAATTAAAACATAGTCTGATCATCCCATAGTTCATAAGTCATTTCTGGACGAGATACTTAATGGGGAATTCAATAATTGTAGTAATTTTATTGCAACACAATTATTTTATAAGACTGAGTCGTAAGGCATATTGCTAAAAGAGGGTTGGTTATGTTATAGAGTGAAAACGACTGTGTGATTGTGAGTAGTTAGAAACTAGGCATCACAGTAGCTACTGTTACCTATTTGATTAAGAAGCCATGTGCCTATTAAAATTATAATAAATTAATGCAAGCAGTAGTTCATATTATTTTTTTTTGTATTTTGTAGTCCTACAATTGATCAATGTAAAGACACATAATTATATCCGTAATGCCTTTTGTGTTATTTATTATCTTTTGTGTTGGTATTTTAATTACCTCAAATGTTTTTTTATAAAATTCAACACATATTTATTGCAATGTTAATTAGCACATTAATTATACGCGACTTGTCGAAGCGAAATAAAATCTGTAGTTGTTAGTTTGAACAGTGTTCTAGTATGAAATTATTCATGCAGTTTAACAATCTTTGTCGTTTCAAGTTCCTAATGGATGTAGTTCTTTAGGTTTAGGTGTAATGTAACAAATGATGTTGAAGCTATTGCACCTAATAAATGAATGGTTTATTTATAAAATCTGTCCTCTTGAATGTCTTTATGATTTCTATATTTGTGCTTGTATCTTTGATGAAGGTCTCAAGAAGTTGATTGTAAACCTGACACTTTACGCAAATGGTGTCACGTTGTGAGTGTTCAATAAAGGTGCTAACACAATATGAGGATATTTTTATCTTCAGCTTCTATTAACCTTTTAACCGCACGACTTCATATCAGTTGTCGTGCCCCCAGCGCCGGGCAACTTGTATCATTACGATATTTGGTCGTAAATATACGACCCTGGCGAAATGGACACGAAAATATTTGTCGGATTAATCCGTCGTAGGCGAAAGGGTTAAGGCACCCCATCTGATTCTGATTAAGATGTTTGTTATAATTTTGAGTTACGAAACGAACGAATCGATTTATGTGTAATATTATATAATTTGTTAAGGTTATAACTATATAGTATATTTATTATTGTTCCAAGCATTTCTTTGTAGACAGACAAAGTTAAACTGTATTGAATATCATAGAAGACTGAATAAATTTAATTTTTGTCTGAATTTTTCTAATAATATGTGGGCGTCCAAGCAAAAAGGGTCCAGTAGTGGGGTATTGAGTTAAGACCAGATTCGGTATCTAGAATAGTCTATTGATAATAATCATTAAAAAAAAAATTCATAAACTGGCACATTTTTTTTATCATACATTTGAAGTTGAAATTCTGAAAAAACTTGGATTTGAGAAAAAGCATTTTCAAAGTTTGATTTTTGGTACAACTTAGTACATTTTCTGATGTTTCTAAGTAGGTACATTTTCTGGTACTTAGAAACATCATATAAAGTCATTTACTATAATTATGAACTTTTAGATAATTAAGCATTAATTAATAATCAATTAAAATCCAGAAATGTAATTTTTTCACCCAACTTTACAAAACAGCGTATATCTCGGAAACTAAATGCCGAGAACTGAGGGACAATTCTCGTAATTAAAAAAAAAAAATTCAGTCTGATCTGTCTCAATATGTCAAAAATACCTATAATTTCCCTACATTTTTGACATTTGATTGTCGCTGAGATGAGATTGCGACTAGATTTTGAAGGTTTTTAGTTACGGGAATTGGGCTTCTGGACCCTTTTTGCTTGGACGCTCACATATAATAATTACATTAATCGTGTTTGTACATAACAGTGTACATAGCTTCTCATGGAATTGAAATAAAAATATAATTTATTTTTGATAACATTCGTTTTATTGACTATAAAACTAATTACCATTTGAAACATCAACAATATCTAATCTAGACTAACATGATGTAAAACAAATCGGTGGTATCCTAGGCGGATTTAAGTTCTTAAGTTTACAATAGTCTTACAATTAGTTTAGGAATCAGCTGGGTTTAATCATTGGGTTTTAATTACTTTAAGTACAAGATAATCACTTGGCACTTGTTAGTGCTTTGTTAGTGGCTTGCTTGCCACTTGTTTATATGCTTATAACGATACAAAAATAGCTGTGGTTTAACAGATATTTAAGCCCGAGTTGAATTCAAGGCACTAGGCATAATAATAATATGGCACTTCAAAACAAAAACGCAAGCATTAAACCATGCATTCATTAAAATTAACGCGAAGTGCCACAATCTGTGCACACCACAAATGTATAATTATGTTGACACCTCGTACACTAGTTTTTGTGTCTTTATTCTGTTATACTTGCACGCTGTGCACTTAGAACATTACAGATGAACAAGTATCTCTTAACAAAACTGCCACACTGGACTAATTAAAATTGAGAAACATTAAAAAAATATCACATGTCCTTACTGAACAAAATTAGAAAAATAATTATTAAAAATAACAATTCTAAATAAAATGGTATTTAAAACACAGAAAATACCCGTCATTAATTAATCGTACTTCCAAAACCGCTACCTGGAGTGTACAGTCACAAATTGTGTATCATAATTGTGTAAAACATGACAATAGAATTATTAGAACCAGTAATATATAAAATTGTCAAAGATTTTAATCAAATCTAGTCATCGGAGCTGTAGCTGTGTGTGGACGTAGTATCATTATGTTTTTCAATAAACATTCCGACTCGTAGTTTCTTAGGATTAGGTTCACATGAACTGCAGCTGTTGCTCAGAGCACGTTTTCCAGTTGCCACCAACCTTATCACAGTAACTGTGTCTGCATTCCCATTCTCATCATCTTCACATGTAGATGAAACTGTCAATTGAGTCATGCCCAATATTACTTGTTTTTGGGAAAGTAATTTTTCTACTCTGATGATGACATCATTGTCCTGTAAACAAACAATAACTTAATAAGTAGGAGCCACGTTGATGATATGTATTTAGAAATAGCCTTTAAAAAAATAGCATTTACCTGCATCCAGCTGTGGTTCAGGATTTGGTTGAGAGTGATCCTCCTGCCAACTTGTACTGTTAGCATTCTCTTCATCAGCAGTTTGCCCTGCAAACTGATGCCTTTCCAGTGTGACTGCGAGTACCTGTACCTCCCACTTAGGATTTGATCTTTGAGGTTCATGTCATTGTAATCTGCCGAAAACGGCAAGTACCCAACCAGACTGCAAAGTAATCAGTTAATAAATTATTCAGTTCTATGATCAACTTGTTAACTAACTAAAATTATTTAATGAAAATAAAGCATTTAAAAAAATATGTATTATTTGTAAAATATATTCTTTATTCTTACCACACAAAGAAAATGACTCCCAGGCTCCACACATCGACTTCAGGGCCATAGCTCCTTTGTCCATTTGCTCTCAACACCTCAGGGGCTAAGTATAGTGGGGTCCCACACATGGTCTTCATGAAACTGTCTTCTCCAACAAATTTACTCAAACCAAAGTCAGTTATTTTTACTAGAGTATCATCCTCCTTACTCTCAAGTAGCACATTCTCAGGCTGAAAATTGAGCATTTTATTGTATCTGTATATTACTAATCTAAGGGAAAACATAATAAAGAAATAGTAAAATGAATAATACACACCTTTAGGTCTCTGTGAGTGATACCTTGAGAGTGGAGGTACTTTACAGCTAGCACCATTTGCCTGAATAGGAATCTGGTAAATTGTTCAGACAAGCGACCCTGTTTAGTGATCCTGTCAAATAGTTCTCCTCCTTGCATCAGTTCTAGGACAATGTAGACAGCTTCGCGCGAGTCAAACACTTCTTCAGTTGAGATTATGCAAGGCTAAAAATTACGAAACCATTGAGTATAAGAAAAAAAGAAGCAATGCTTAAGAAAATAATACCAATTTCGTATGTAAACATTTCAACCATAGGAAAACACAAGTAAGGTACTTTTTTTTTGCACAAGTGATGACAACTAATAATAATAATTTTTCCACAAGTTTTAAGGTTCCTAGTTTACTTACATGCCTTACAGATTTCATAATAGTAATCTCATTCATTATCTTTTCTGGGTCATTTAAATGGTTAATTTGTCCATTTGTCATTCTGCTCTTTGTAATTATTTTCATGGCATACTTTGTGCATTTGATCTGAAATAATTGAGAAATTGTTCACATGTTATGCCAAAACACAATCAATAGAATATTTAAATAAAAAATAAAGCAGTACTTTGTCATAAATAAGTTTAACTAAACCACAGGCACCCTGGCCCAATGTCCTTGAGATATAGTACTTCTTTGATATTTCCTTAGGAACTTGATCCTGCTCATTTTTCAACAAGTCTTTGAAAATAAAAACTGAAAACAAAAATATAAAAACAAACTCAAAATAATAAATAAAAACTTATTTGATGTTAATATTTACATTAAAGTTTTCAATAAGTTTCTTTTCTCAAGCTGAATAAATTTCACACAAAACTTTTCAAAAATATAAATGTTACTAACTTTTAACAATGGGATGAGTGACTGATATCTCATCATTATCATCTAATACACGACAGTTTCCTTTGTCTATCTTTTCCCCATTGATAAAGGTCCCGTTGTATGACAAATCAGTAATTATAGCAGGACAAAGAGGCTCCCTGAAAAGAAGTATCAGTTGTTAGGATGTATATTGAAAAGTTAATGCTAATGATGTAATGTCAATTATATAAAAGTTAGAGAAACTTACGACATGTCCCTTTTTATGATAAAGTGTTGTTTGCTGACATTTTTTATGATATTTTCTTTAATCATGTCCTTTTTCACTACGAAGGTGCAGTTGAGGGCCCTTCCCAGAGTAAACTCTGGCTGTATGAGATCTGTGTATAAAATAAATACACACATGATGTTAACTCGCTCCAGCAAGCCGAAAAGTCAAAAAGATGGACATTAATGTGAAATAATGACAATAAAAGATAAGCATAAGATGGATAATGATGGATCGCTTTTAGCGATAAGACCATGTCACCCTATGTAAAATTTCTATATTTTTATCTGTAATTTTTATGTTGTACAATAAAGAGTATTCTATGTATCTATACATCTATTAATAATCATGGCATTAACTATTAATCAGTCAGCGAGGTGGCAGCAGGGTTAACTGCCAATGGTGGCCTTAAATTCTAATATTTTTTGGAACAAAAACAGGTTCACAAATTTTTAGTGTTCATTAACAGCTACGAGGAGGGATCAAAAACTAGTGAGAACAACATACTCCTTGGTAAGAAAAAAAAAAATACTGGCAGGCATAGCTGAGATACATATTGCAGCATAACTCTGCATGTCAAAACTTTTTGGTTCTTTATAATCAACCTTTTTTCCGTTTGTATTTGAGCCTGGTCGATTTTTATCTTTTTATTTCGTGATTCGAATTTCAAACTGTCATTCGATGGGAACGCTTGATTGACAATTTGCTGTCGTTTGTGATTTTATTGAAGAAAAACGAATTTTTACGAATTAGTGGAAAATATTTATCGTAAAAGTGTTCGCACACTATATCCCTGCCGAATACCATAGGGCAAAGCAATTTTAAGTATGGTATATTAAGTACGAGTCTAACCATTCATCTTTATTTTTCCTGGTACGTATCTTTTAACAGTTTTCCTCAATCGGAAGTTCAGTCTGATCACGCTGGTCTAACCCTAATTCATTTTGTCTTAGGATTGAACAGTTTTGAACAGGCCGCCTTTCGGCCTCCAGGTTTTGGCCTAAAATAACGCTGGACGTCCTTGGCCAACGTCGAGAGTTGGACCGCATTTTGACCGCTGAAGGTCTCGCAACCAACGCCAGTTCCTGAACAAAGAACTACGACTCCCTACAGTCTACGTCACCTCGCCGGACGCAATTACTTATGCCACGGTTTTTTTATGATATTTTACGTTCTAATTTAATAGTGTAGATAGTAACCCTCTGCAGATTTTTTAATTCATTAACTACTTAATTTTATTTTCAAATATGTAAAATGCGAGATACCTTGGTTCTCTGATCTTTTTTTCATAACGATATGTTTTGGTAGCGTTACTTATTAGTGATTGCAATCGTCTAGTTAGTACGTTTTATTTCTCGTTCGTTATTCGCGTACCTATCGGACCAAAGTTCTCTATTTTATTCCCTTCACACAAGTCAACCTGCATTTTTTATACCATAATGTTTATTTTTTTTTACCTTTTAATGTTTTTTTTCTATTTTTATTTTAAAAACAAAATTAAACGTGTCGTAGCAGAAAAGTGAATCTCCGTCTTTTATTTTTTTTTCCGCTACAATATTTGTAATATTAATAAAGAAAAAAATCTTCGATTCTCTTTTGTTTTTTTCTGAATGTAGTCATTTGTTTGCTTCGTGCCGGAACGTGTTCTCGAAAATGGAGAAAAACGAAGTGCGAGCCGTTATTAAATACCTCTGTTTAAAAAAGTTAACGACGCAAGAGATTCATTGCAATTTGGAGGCAACATTAGGAGAGTGTGCTCCGCCGTATTCCACTGTCGCAAGGTGGGCTTCTCAATTTCGAGTAGGGAGAACGAGCACGGAAGACGAACATCGTTGCGGCCGTCCATCGACGTCAGTCACCCAAGAAAATGTTGCGAGAAAATTGTATTGAGCAATCGAAGAGTTACCATCCGATACTTAATTCAAGAAACGGGCATTTCATATGGAAGTATTCAATGCATATTGAAACAATCTTTGAATATGAGAAAAGTCTTCGCAAGATGGGTGCCGAGAATGTTAACCGACAGTCAGAAACAAAATCGACTTGACATTTCGAAGATATTGTTGGACAAGTTTCAAGAAGATTCTGAAAACTTTTTGTCTCGTTTCGTAACAATGGACGAAACATGGGTCCATCATTTTGATCCCGAGACAAAACAGCAATCTTCGCAATGGAAACGGCCATCATCACCGACCCCGAAGAAGTTTTGTGCCGTGGCATCGGCTGGCAAGGTTATGGCCTCAATATTTTGGGACTCAGAAGGAATATTGTTGATTGATTACCTGGAGCGTGGAACCACTATTACAGGCCAATATTATGCAGCTTTAATTCCCAAGTTGAGGAATGCCATCAAAGAGAAAAGGAGAGGGAAACTTCGAAGGGGCGTGCTGTTTCATCACGACAAAGCACCCGCGCACAGGTCGGCAGTTGCGATGGCTGCCATTCAGCAAGCTGGCTTCGAATTGGTTGACCACAATTGGTTTATTCACCAGATCTGGCGCCTAGCGATTTTTATCTGTTCCCCAAATTGAAAGAATACTTAAGGGGAAACAGGTACGAAGACGATAACGAGGTGATGGATGCCGTGGAGAGCTTTTTGCAGCACCAAGACAAAACTTTTTTTTTAAAGGGATTGAAGCTTTGGAAAAGCGCTGGACTCGGTGTGTAGAGAGACTCGGAGACTATGTAGAAAAATAAATTATTATGTTATCAATTGTCATTATATTCTATCTCATTCTCACTACTTTTTGATCCCTCCTCGTACATTAGTTTAAAAAGCTGTGTTGCAGCCATTAGCGCCCACCTCCGAGAGGGGAGACATCGCCGCGTCGGCGCCGGCGTTTCAACATTTATAATACTAAAGCAATAATATAAAAAAAATAATAGTTGTAATAGAATCTAAAGTAAAAGTAGGTACAGTGGTACCCAACTGATAAGGCGCGTCGTGAATCTTCGTTCGCACAGAAAATAAAGTATGACCCCGAAGATTAACGAAAGAATGCTTAAAACTTACAATCAACTTTAGATCAATACTATATGGTTCATAATCAGTGATCGGAATAGGTAGAGCTATTTAGGTTCATGGAACGCAAACATTGATGTTAATATGGATATTCCACGGGATTCCGACTGATACTACGGGATTTTATGAATTTCATTATGTCAATATGTATAAAAATGGTTTATGTAAGCCAATAAGCGCATGAGCGACGTTGTAAATTTTACGTCAACAGCACGCTATAAAACTTTTTGCCAAGCGCGCGACGTTGCCGCTTTGTTAAGACGCGTAATGTGGCCGCATTATGGAAACAAAAGAAAACAATAGCGGGGTGTTTCTGTCGCTAGAGTGACGCACCTGTTTTTGTCTCACTCGATTACTTCGGTTCTTAGAGTGCGCTTGTTTGCTTCCTGTTGTGTGGTGAATATCTTCTGACCCTGGCTTATTTACTGGATTCTGGAACCTTCTTGCTACTACGACTTTGGGTAGCATTTACGGACTCTAATTTGAACTTATTGGATTGGACGTTTGGAGTTATTTTATTGGATACTGATTTGGTAAGTTCTATTTTTTAAGTAAAATGTTGAATAAAACTAATGCATTAATCTTATTCTACCTTGACATATTACAAAAATTAATTGTTTGGGCTTAGCGAAAAGCGTGTCCTAAGTCGAACCAATAAAAAATATTTTAAATACAAAAAGTAAAGTACAGTGTTATTCGCACAAAACCTTTTCTTGTTAGCTAAACTTCATTAATACTAATGTATTCCAATCCAGTATTTTCTTGACTTTAAAGTATGTCACGCACGTGTCAAAATTATCTTAGAAACTTGTTAATAGAATGTATTAATTAGCTATACGGTAAAGTGCAGGAGTCATAGACTAACATGTTTGCAGTTCGTGCACATATGAACTATCATTGAACTGTACTGAGTGTACTACTTGTGTGCGATTAACCGTACCCTCTCTTAGCGTAAATTAAAAACTTTTGATTGACTTTGCATTTTCAAACTTGCACTGGGAATATATATATTTTAGTAGTTTTGTTTTTCGAACACGAAGTGTCGATGTGACTCTACTCAGCATTTCTAATTTAACGACATTTTGATTCAGGTGAAGTACTTCAACATGGCGTCAAGTTCTGTCAAGCCTGAAACAGTTCAGAAGTGGATACGTGACTATCCTGAGCTGATTTTTGACGCTGCGCTGCCAGCTGTACTATTTACTGCACCAAGTGTGAAAGCCATTTATTAGTACAAAAATCTAATGTTGATCGACATATTGAAGGTGCTCAACATCGAGGAACATACAAACAGCCTCAAGAAGAATTTTATTTTGACCTTATTCAGTTTTTAATTCTTTGTAACATCCCCTGGTCGTAAATAAAAAATAATGTCTTCAAAGATGTTTTTCAAAAATACATGTGTGGTGTTTGTTGTTGTAATTACAATAACAAAAAAGTGCCTGACGAGTCGCTATTACGAAAGGTGTATTTGGACAATTTTATAAAAATAAAATTGCCTCCATCTATGAAAATGTTAAAGATGAGAAACTTTCGATATTGTTAGATGAGACAACTGACTTCTGACTTTTTAGTCAGCTTCACTAGAAGACTGAGTAGGACTAGAGTTAAAATAAATCACCATTATTTTTTTCTAAATTATCTAATTTTAATCTATTTCTTTTTACATCTAACACCCACTTTATGTGGAAAACGAGCGTTCGACATCTGTTGATGTTAGTGAAGCGAATTTATATGACAAAATTTCATCATTCACATCATTTTTCTATAATTTTCCTTCATAATTCTCTGAGGATGTCAATGTCAGGATTCCTATCCATAACTTTTTCAATTTTGTTTTTTATTCTATCAGAATTACATTCATTTAAAGCAGCTCTGACTTGATCGAAAGCCAAAAACGAGTCACTTAATGCTAAATTTTGTTTCTGCAACTCTTTTAATGAAAATAAAATAATCGTGTTTTTTTTTTTTAATATACTAATTGATTCCGTATTATCACAAAAAGAATGTACAGGAGTAGCAGTATATTTTCAAAATTCCAAAATTGCCTTACTCTTTCAATGTCCACCAGAAGTATCAGTTTTTACAGGAGAGTGTATTGGCATTTTAGAAGCCACACATTATATCAAGTCTCATCAAATAACAAAAGCAGTAATTTTTTCAGATTACCATAGTAGTATTCAGGCCTTAGAACAAAATCAACTCCATAGTAAAATCCAAAGTAAGATTGTCGTAGAAATTAAGAGCCTGTTATTTGAATGTTCCCAAAACGGCTTGGACATCGAGATAGCCTGGATCCCTGGTCACTCGAGTATTGCTGGCAATGAGTGCGCTGATTCGTTAGCAAAGTACGCCACATCAAATCCGGCTGATCGAAAACACTACGTAGCTTATAACTACGATTTGCGAAATGGTGCCAAGCTTAAACTGACGCACGAGTCGAACTCGTGGACAAAAATGTGGAATGAGACCTCAAAAACCAAGGGGGTCTACTACGCAGCTATATAGCACGACATCCAAAGGAAACCTTGGTTTTTTAAATATCCGAAATTGTCCAAAAGAACTGTATCGTCACTTTGTAGACTTAGACTCGGACATTGTTGTAGCCCAGTGTTTCTGAATAAGATCCATGTTAGGGACAGTTCCCTGTGTGAATGCGGTCTTGCGGAGGGTACTTTGGACCATATATTTTTCTCCTGTTCCTTGAACACCAAATCCTTTGACCTCTATCGAAAAATTTCGAAATGTAACATTCCCCTCCCAACTAACTTCCATTCCCTTTTAATCCACTTCTCTCTCAAAATTATTAATATTTTAACAACTTTTTTAAACGAAAATAACATTAAATTTTAACTGGTGCGTAATAATTTATATGTATGGTATTTCTTTTTGTGCTGTTTCATCACCCTGTTGCATTGATTGTTTAGAATACTTATGTAGTACTAACCCTTGTCCTCGTCTTTCAGCAACTAACACCTAGATCTACCACAAAGTGCAAAGTCAACGTCTGCCTCTGTGCTGCCGTCTAAACATGACACTGGCAGAATAGTCGACATCGGCTCAATTGCCATAAGAGAAAAAAAAAATAAAAAAAAATAATCATATAATGATCCCCGCCATCCCATTCGAACCTAACCTGTCCGAGTCGGGGTGCCCCAAGTCCCGAGCTTGCTTCGCTCGCTCTTGCATCCTAAGTTTTCATTGCCTTTTACTAAGCTGAGATGTTACTTTGTCTGAACGTAACATGGAACAACCAATGAGTGAAATTCATTCAATGTCTGTGGTAAAATGTCAGAAAATTTCAATTCTATTTCATAATAAATGTAAGTTTTTGAAACATTACTATCTATTTTCTCGAAAACTATGCATTTGCTGGCTCTCTCATTTTGCAAAAGTGTTCTATATGAAGACATCTACATGCTATAAAATTATGATGCTTCTGACGAGCGGGTTATAAAGTACAGTGGAGCCACGATCGTTCTCACAAACTAAACTGCTGACTGCAGGAGCATGAGACATGTGGACATTAGCGGTATCATAGCTGACTAACTTTCAAACTAGTTCCTTCACTCAACAATAGTGCTTAGAAGCTGAATATGATAATATTCAGCAAAATATAATATGGCCCATAAGACCCCAGGTTCCTTGGGTTAATCAGGGGGTTGACTGAAGGATACCGTGGGAACTAATCTATGAAAGTTTATTTTTAAAGGTACATTGCTAGGCAAGTAATACCGGTCAGTGGGTCGTCTTAGGACCGCGTGCATTAGTAACAAACGAACACAGGACAGGATTCATAGAGTTAGTTTTATAAATAAACATTAAATCACTTGATTGAGTGACATGACATGAAGGTAGACGGATTTTACAAATGATTATAGAAATATGTAGAAAAGATATGCTCTCACCATAGTATTCAGGGTATTGGGCGTTATTCCAGCAGTGTTTCCCAGTTATAGCGACTTTAGTAGAATACAATCTTCCCCATATCGTAGGAATGCAAGATGGAGTGTTAGGCTGACTCCAGTCAATTTGGGAATTTTGTGTTTGCGTTTGAGTATTTGCACTGTCTGGAAGCACATCGTCTCCCATCTTGATTTTTGTGTTTCAAAGTTTGGACATAAAAGTTATGAAGCACTTCTCAAAAGTTTTAATTCCAGCGCCCGGTCAAGTTCTAAAAGTCAAACAAACTAAATATATTCATAGACCACAGATAGACGAGAGAGCCATCATAGACAAAATTCTCATTTTCTTGTATTTTGGCGCAAAAAGTTTGACAGATGAAGCTGATATAGATTAGAAAATATCAAAACCATAGAAACAGAAGTCTGAATACGCCGTAGACAGAGAAAACTATAGACTGCTGGTCATCTTCTATCTCACTTACACAAGAGAAAGAAAAATATATACAACATGCTTGTAAAGAAAGGAGACAGAGCCTAACATTTTTTGTCCCTTATCGTGTGCCACATTTTTCCAAGGTCAGCACTTCATTTGCTAAACAAAATTTGACGTTTGTTATGCTTTCGTAAGAGGTTGCGAAGAAATTTCAAATTATTTCATTTGTTATTTCGAAAAATACGAACTATTTTATGTTTATTGTTGAGGATTGACGTTAGCTATTGCTGCAAAATGGTACGGTGCAGTGTTCTTGGTTGCAAAAGTGATAGTGAGAAGAATATTGCTGCATTGTTTTTTCATTCGTAATTAGCTAAATATTTTAGTTTATTCGGTGGAAGTCAGTGGACGTTTTCAAATAATATCGTTTATAAAGTGTTAAAATACATATACAGCTGTTTCAAGATAAAATGAGTGCCGAATTATATTTTTATTACATATTGTTTTTTACATAACCTCCAAGCTCAGTGTTGCATAGGTACTTTTTACTCGTATACTACCCCATTTACGCCAATAAAATATATTGCAAATTCCTTCTTCGATCATTTCAGATGAATGCTTTAGTAGTGTCTTTGGTAGTGTGTAGCGCTGGCAGCAATTTTTTTATATTTTCCACTTTTCGCCGGGTGTAATATTACCATCCTTACCTTTTAATTAGTACCTATTTATATTATACTAGCGACCCGCCCCGGCTTCGCACGGGTGCAATGCTGATACTAAATACAGGGTGTAAGCGACAGCCCTCCGCAAATTAACAGGGTGCATTCAGCTCTTATCTTGAATCTTATTCCATCGGAAATATTCTCATGAAAATTGTCATTTTTCTAATCGTATTTTCAGTTACTATTCCTTTATTTCATTGTAAAATTATATTCTCTGTATGCAGCACTCCATTTATGTAAATAAAACAACTAAAATCAAAAGTCAGTTTTTTATTTGTTAAACATAGATGTAAAAATAGGTATTATAAATAAAATAGGTACACAGATCTCTATGTTTTGCCGTTAACGGCGTACAAATATCAGATACGACATTTTTACAATTTAACAGAATTTTTGTTAAAATTTAATGACAAGTAAAATCAAAGCTAAATTATATACTAAAACAAAGTTAATAATATTGCAAACAAAACGTATTTCGAACATATAAATTTTTAGAAACATAATAATATTTCTGATACTCTTAAGTATTAGGTAAGTATCACTACATAGTATAAAACAAAGTCGCTTCCCGCTGTCTGTCTGTCCCTATGTATGCTTAGATCTTTAAAACTACGCAACAGATTTTGATGCGTTTTTTTTTAATAGATAGAGTGATTTAAGAGGAAGGTTTATATGTATAATACATGCATAATATAGAAAAGAAACACTGATAAATAAAGAGATTTCTAATGTGATGTCCTAAATAAACACATTTTTTTGCGCTTACATTGCAAACGCTGGAGGAACCCTACGAGATAGGTCAAAATAATGTACTACAGTCTTGTACATCTTAAAAATGTCTCCGAAAAAGTCTGCGATGGTATATGTCTATCTCTTAGGGATAGCCCACAATAACCATTTTTTATCCTTTACTTTTTACGAGAAATAATGGCTTATTTACAAAGCGATTTTAAGCAATATAGCATTAATCCTTACCCAATTAAGTACCTTTAATACATTGTGCATGTAATATAGATCAATATGGCCCTTTACAGCATGTAATTTAAATGAATATTTTCGAAGATATTACAGATTTAAAAGGCAGGCGAGGACCCGGCGGCGCGGCGGCGCGTGCCTATAAATCGGTTAAGTAGTCACGGCGGCCACTCTTGGCCAACTACGAGATGCCATAGTTAGGAAAAAAACGCGCTTCGCCCTGTAGCACTTTATGATTAGCAGCCAGCGATCGCACGCGTTTATCGGAGCTCTCTAGCGAGGAAAAAACAATTATTACTTAATAAAAACGTGCTCTTCAGCGCGATAACGTAATCCGTACTTATAAGTACGTTACGATAAATTAAAAAAATATATATATTCGAAATTGTATGATAGTATTTAAATACTAAAGTGAATTCTTTTTTAAGACAAAACGTGCTTTACAACGCGACAATTTTTACGAGATTTTTGGGTGTACCATAGGTACACCTCTGCCTAACCCTTCGGGGAAACAAGGCGTGATGTTATGTTATGTTAATTTTTACGAATTTGTATGTTCGTACTTTAGTCGGTATTAAGGTTAATTTTTAAACCGCACTTATAGTAAGTACCGGTTAGATAGGGTTAGATTAGAACCATAATTAATCAATTGTATATCTTCTATGAAGATCTTGATTTAAATTTAGAGTTGAGGCAATTTAGTATTAGGGCAAGTATTTTTAATCATCGAAAATCGTAGTTTAAGGTAAGGTATTTAAGTTAAAAAAAGAACAATAGAATAGGTATCTTTTGTTGTTGGGAATTTTTGATTATCTGTAGTATACAGGGTGTAAGGGACAGCCCTCCGCTGACTGATGTGGTGACTTCAGTATATCATACTAAGACGACCGGTATATGAAATTATTTCAGGAACCTGAATTGTTTTATTACCTCACACGCAATGTATCGTTACTGTGGCCAAACGCGGTAGCGCAGCGAGCTTTCAGCCGCCGAGTATTTCAACATCCATTGCTGATTTTTTTATTTTAGTTGTTTTATTTACATAAATGGAGTGCTGCATACAGAGAATATAATTTTACAATGAAATAAAGGAATAGTAACTGAAAATACGATTAGAAAAATGATAATTTTCATGAGAATATTTCCGATGGAATATGATTCAAAATAAGAGCTGAATGCAACCTGTTAATTTGCGGAGGGCTGTCCCTTACACCCTGTATTTATTATCAGCATTGCACCCGTGTGAAGCCGGGGCGGGTCGCTAGTAAATAATAAATTTAAATATATTTGCAAATGACAAACAAAATCATAAATTAAATAAGTACTAGGAATTTAAAAAAAAAACGAATTCTTAACGCACATCTTCTAGGTATTCATTAATGGAATAATATGCCTTGTGTGTTAGGAAATTATTTAAATATTTTTTAAATCATTTAGCTCATGTTTTTCTCTTATAGGCTTTTTGAAATACTCGGCGGCCGAAAGCTCGTTGCGCTACCGTTTGCTACGCGCGTTTGGCCACGGTAACGATACATTGCGTGTGAGGTAATAAAACAAATCAGGTGTATTGAATTCCCATAACGTTCCTGAAATAATTTCATATACCGGTCGTCTTAGTATGATAGTCGTAGTGATAGTGCGGCTTAAAAATAAACCTTAATACCGACTAAGTGTACGAACATACAATTTCGTAAAAAATGTCGCGCTGTAAAGCACGTTTTGTCTTAAAAAAGAATTCACTTTAGTATTTAAATACTACCATACAATTTCGAATATATATATTTCTTTAATTTATCGTAACGTACTTATAAGCACGGATTACGTTGTCGCGCTGAAAAGCACGTTTTTATTAAGTAATAATTGTTATTTTCCTCGCTAGAGAGCTCCGATAAACGCGTGCGATCGCTGCTAATCATAAAGTGCTATAGGGCGAATCGCGTTTTTTTCCTAACTATGGCATCTCGTAGTTGGTCAAGAGTGGCCGCCGTGACTACTTAACCGATTTATAGGCACGCGCCGCCGCGCCGCCGGCCTCCCGCCTGCCTTTTAAATCTGTAATATCTTCGAAAATATTCATTTAAATTACATGCTGTAAAGGGCCATATTGATCTGTATTACATGCACAATGTATTTAAGGTACTTAATTGGGTAAGGATTTATGCTGTATTGCTCTTCGTAAATAAGCCATTATTTCTCGTAAAAAGTAAAGGATAAAAAATGGTTATTGTTGGTTATCCCTAAGAGATAGACATATACCATCGCGGACTTTTTTGTAGACCTTTTTAAGTTGTACAATACTGTAGTACATTATTTTGATCTATCTCGTAGGGTTCAGCCAGCGTTTGCATTGTAAGCGCAATAAAATGTGTTTATTTACGACATCACATTAGAAATCTCTAAAGTTATCAGTGTTTCTCTTCTATATTATGCATGTATTATACATATAAACCTTCCTCTTGAATCAGTCTATCTATTAAAAAAACCTCATCAAAATCTGTTGCGTAGTTTTAAAGATCTAAGCATATATAGGGACAGACAGACAGCGGGAAGCGACTTTGTTTTATACTATGTAGTGATAGTGATATAAAATATGGCTCCACTGTAAAATGACAGAGCCAGCAAATGCATAGTTTTCGAGAAAATGAATAGTAAAAAAACTGACACATAATTACGAATTAAAATTGAATTTTTTTGACATTTTACCACAGAAAATGAATGAATTTCACTCCTTGGTTGTTCCATGTTATGTTCAGACAAAGTGAAATCTCAACTTAGTAAAAGGTAATGGAAACTTAGGATGCAAGAGCGAGCGAAGCGAGCTCGGGACTTGGGGCACCGCGACTCGGACAGGTTAGGTTAGAAGGGGATGGCGGAGTCTGAAAGACCCCGTTTTTTTAAACCATCCGGAAATAGGAGCCCCGCGTAAACTACTCCTACGACTTACTAATGTTCCAATTACACATAAAACAAAACAAACTAAAAAATGTTGTCTACAGCGGCATCTAGCGGGAAAATGGCCACGAACAGACCGTATGTTCCGCCTTATTGAAACATAGCAAAGTTATACCTTTATTGAAATCAGGTGATACAAAGATTTTTTGTGCTGTGTCTCAGGTTTTCGTTAAATGTTCACTTTCCCGTAGGTGAAAGAATTCCTACTATGAATAAACTATTTTGACTTTGATGTTTTATTTATATTTATAAAGCCTCAGGCGCGTTGGTACCGACGCCAGCATATCAAGCTACCCGAAATTGTCAAATTTTCCCAATCAACCTTGAACCTAATGCTTTAGCGATAAAGTTGAAAATCTATTAAAGAAATTTGACAGATTGTAGTAGCTTGATGTGCTGCCGTCCCAGCAAAGCAATACAAGGTGGTTAATAAGTATTAAAAACATCTGAACATTCGGGGTAATATTGACACCTTGAAGGGGTGATTCTACCGCTGCTCTGAACATGTAAACATGTTCAGAGCAGCGGTAGAATCTGCGGGCCAGCATGTTACCCCTGATCGCTAAAGCCCTGCGCTCCCTCTCAATGTCCATATCATCTTCAAGACCCTCGGTAATTAAATGCCTCAGGTATTTAAACTTGACACGGTTTATGCACAAGCCATTTAGGGTAATATTATGTGAATACTCGGGGCATCCACCGGCGGCCCTAAAGACTATATATTCTGGTTTTTGGACATTGTATGGCCATGTGCACCAGCATAGGCCTCGCATACCCTTAACAACTTTCCAAGATCTCTCGCCGTCGGGCTCAGCAGCACCATGTCGTCCGCGTAGCTAATGTTGTTGACGCAGACATCATCTATCGAACAACCGACACGCTTGCTACTGAGCTCGACAACGATCAATTGTCGAGGTCGCTAACTAACCACATATTGCAATACAACTCATAAAAAAAAAACATTGTAATGAGTAGATCCAGTCAATAATAAATGAAAATAAAATTAATATAAATTGATTTACCTATACAGTCAAATAAAATAAATAATTATATGAACTCATATAACCTGTCAGAAGGTAAGCTAATTCTGGAGAAAGAACATAAACATTGTCTTGAGTTAATCACAGCGACCAAGTTAGAATAGTATGCCTTCGAACAAAGGTTGGATTTTACTTTAGCTTTAAACGCATTAAAGGGCAAATCTAGCAAGGAAGAGGGAAGCTGGTTATAAAAGGTTATACCAACCCCAACAAATGAGTTATGAACCTTATTAAACCTGTGAAATGGTGCGCGTAATTTGTCCTTATTTCTGGTGTTAAAATTGTGAATTTCACTGTTTTTAGTGTATAAAATGTATAGTTTGCCTATTAAATATGATGTTGGAGAAGATGAATTGTGGTGCCACCGTGAGAATAACAATATCTTTTTAAAAAAATCTCTCAGAGAAACTCTGGCACCTAGCTAGTAAATTACTCGAACAGCTCGTTTTTGAAGAACAAATATATTTTGAATGTCAGCGGCTTTGCCCCACAGCAGAATACCGTAGGACATAACGCTATGAAAATAACTAAACTAGACTAACCGAGCTGTATCAGCGTCAGTGTATTGTCTTACTTTCCTGACAGCGTAGGCGGCCAACTGAGCCTTCCCGCTAGGCTGGATATACGAGGTTTGACATCTACTGTTATGCCCACAAAAACTGCCGAGTCTACAGTTACAAGGACCTCTTTATTTATAACGATGTTTGGTTCAAGATTTCTAACATTCGGTAAGGCGAACATTATACATTTTGTTTTTTTGGGTGACCGGTCAGTTCACCAAAAATTAATTCATAAATTTTTACTTGACAAGCAACGATTGGCAATAACATTATTTGTCATCATTATACAACAACAAGTTTACCAAATAATTCACTTAGCAAAATAATTATCAGATAAACTTTTATACATATAACGTATTATTTGACATTCATTCATGGTACAATTTCACTTGGGGTACTATGAAGATGGCAGAACTTAGGATGCAAGAGTGAGCGAAGCGAGCTCGGGACTTGGGGCACCCCGACTCGGACAGGTTAGGTTAGAAGGGGATGGCGGGCTCTGAAAGACCCTGCTATCCCCTTCGTGGTTATTTTTTTTAAACCATTCATAAATAGGAGCCCCGCGAAGCGGGTCTCCGCCGATCACGCCTTACTTCGAGACGTCTGTCATTGACCTTGAAAATGCTCTTGACCCCAACGCTTGTCACAAGGTAAAATTTTAAGATTTGAGCATAAAAATATTTTGGTTTGTTGACCTTGACTTTTGGGGTATGCGATAGATGAGTCTTTCAATTATTATGGATTATTAAAAAAAAATGCATTAATGAAGCATTAAATGAATGATGCTGATGATGATGACTTAATAAAAGAAGTGTTAGCCAAATGAATGTTTATAAAACGAGTGTTTTTAAAATGGAACATTTGCAGAACAAGTTGTTTGCGCAATAAATAGTATATGAAACGTTGGTTGTAAAAAGAAAATTTGTTAATGGAGTTTTGGTGAAACTTTAGTGAACCGTTTTTTGGCATTGAGAACTAAGTTATTTGTTGTAAACCACTCCGTAATCATTGAGAGTGTACTGTTTACGTCGTCAAAATCTTATCTATTCCTGTCTACTTTAAAAATAAGAGAGGTGTCATCTGCAAACAGTACAACGTCACAGATACCTTTTAAATAGAATGGTAAGTCAATGATATAAACTAAGAATAAGAATGGATCCAGTATTGAGCCTTGAGGTACACCTAACTGAACGGTAGCCCGGAAGATTTCACACCATTAACTTTTATATAACGATCTAAAAAAGTTAAAATAATAATCCTAAATTGCGGCGTTACTCTAAAACGTACCTAATCCCTAGATACTTTTGATGTGTGTGTTATAAATTCGAAAGTAACTTTGTCTGTCTGTATGTTACCTTTCACGCCTAAACCACTAAACGGATTTCGATAAAATTTGGCAAGGAGATAGAAGGCATCCTGGGGAAGGACGTAGGCTACTTTTTGTCTCAAAATAATCCTAAGGGGGATATAGGGGATGGAGGTTTGTATGGGAAACCCAGCATTTCTTAAGTTAGGGATATGAAAATTCATATTTATGCTTTTAGTAAAAAATAAAAAATTATGTGTTTCAGCGTTTTTGTAAAATCATCCCCCAAGGGGGTTAAATAGGGGATGATTTTAAAGGAGAAACCCAAACTCCATAGAAACTTGGGCCTGGCGTTACAGGACTGGAATTTGGCTATAAAGTAGAGCTTCTAGGAAGGTTTCACGAGCCCAATTTTCACGTCTCCCAGCAATGGCCAAATTGGTAAAATCAGACAATGTTTACATTTTAGGTTATTTTTATATTTGAGTTATTTATATAAGAAATTATATTTTTGAGGTTGTTTCCTACGTAAATCTGGAACGCACGTGCGCTGTGCTGCAGCGCCTGCAGCCTATCATGAATCCGCTTAGGGGGTGACTTCAGATTTAGGAACGGCGCGACTCATTCTTGTACAATTGAAAGAATCATTTCATCTTCCAATCTTCGCCTTCCTATTGTATTGCAGCGATCGGTTGCTATTCCCCAAATAATGCATAGGCTCATGATGTCGTTATTAACCAGTCGTCAAAAGAACAAAACAGATCCGATTTTCCAGCAAAGGACAGCAGAGGTGCCATGGTACGGTGTCCAATATTCAATCGAGAGTCAGTCAGAAGGCAATCAATTTCGGAGTCCAGTATTCGAGCAGCGGTTTTATGAAATAGTAAATCCCGAGAAATACGGAAAAAAACACAGGAAAAACACATTCATTTGCGCAAAAATACGAAAGCGAATGACATCAATGACATGACATTACAACTATGACAATTGACAGACGTTGATATTGACATTTTACGTTTACTAGTGCAATCTGCGGTGCAATCGATTTTATCGATTATCTATTTTTTTTGGTTTTAATGTTTTTTTAATGGTGCTTACGTTAAAAATCAATTAGTTTCCACATTTTTTTTTATTTTACATTGATTCTAATACCTAAAAAACAAATATACTTAAACAATGGAGTATTATTTAATTATCTGTAACTATCGATTTCCACTAAATCGATCGTATTCTTAGGGTACGCTCTATTGATATACCTAATGCTAGCGTTTGTGAAGTTAGTGACGTATGTATAATGAAATAAGTGTTGTAACGGTTTACAAAGGTTGTTTAAAACAGAAAATAGAAATCTACTTATTTTCTACACTTGGCCATTGTCAATGAAGCTAAGATTTAAATGGGTTAATTAAACAAAATAGAGGAATTTTTTGGTACATATCTGATTCGTGTAACGGTTAGGCCCAGAATCGGGTTTCTCCTTTCACATGTAATACTGAATTTTTTGTGTACTTCTTTTCAAGAGATTAAGGGATTGGATAATCCTAGTCCGTATCTTGAAGTAACATTTAGTTAACAATTCTTTATTTCATTCAAATCGGCCTACTCTGTCAAGTTATTACAATAATTTAAAGTCATAAAATAACCTTTCTAACATGTAGGTATTACGTGGTCAATGGCGGTCTAGTGCCGCCATTATATAGTAGATATTGTAAATGAATGGTGATAATTATTAAATTGAATAATTAATATTTTAAGTAAGACATTTAAAATCACAAAACTTTACTTTTCAGATGAAAAAGAACTTTAACTATAGTGGAGAGGACCGACTTGAATGAAATACAGACTAAATGTTACTTCAAGACACGGCCTATGAATTTCCGATCCCAGATTGAAGAACAAACTTAACTTTGCAGTTGATATACAAGGTGGAACTACATTCCTTTAAACCACGTAAAGAGAATCAAGTTCTTTACCCGTATACAAAAAATCAGTCAAATCCAATGAATACTTTAGCCACAGGAAATTATTTTTCATTTTCTTATTTTTCAACATGATGTAGATCTACTGTAGATCTGAGTCCGTAATAATAGGTAAACATTGCCGCCGCCGCGCCCCGCACCCCGCACCGCACCGTTGGTCAGTGACTTATCGTAGATAAAGCGTGTTTACCTGGGTTAGTAGGACATAGGATACTCTGAATCCCGGTAGTACGGTCCTGTGTGATATTTTCCGACCTTTACGCGGGGAAAGCCGGGGGCAAAACCTAGTTTATATATATAAGAGTACTACCGAAAGTGACATATTTGATCATATTATATTTAGTAAGACAAAGTTGCCTGTACACCTACGGAAAATTATAATATGAAGTCTCAAAGAGACTATAATACCTGTACCGAGACACCGATTGAGCATGTTTATAGATGAGAATTATTGGCCCGATGGCATCCTGTATCGACGTTTTGTAGAATTTAGTCGTGGCAACGCTGGGAAGGTAACGAATAATACATACGTTGAAAATGTTTTGCAACCAATCTTTAGTATAAATGGGTGATAACAACACCCTAAAGATTTTGACCTTGTCTCTTATGATAAACTCTGGTATAAGCTTAAGGAAACCAATTTACCTGGTAAGGCAATTGGTATCCTAAAGTTTTGTTATCAGAGTCAAGTCAATTATGTAAAGTGGACTGGCATCTTATCGGATCCATATGCACTACAGTGTGGACTAAGACAGGGTGAATTGTCATCCCCAGTTTTGTTTAATCTGTATATATGCGCTAATCACTGAAATCAGCAGCATGCATGTCGGCTGTCTCATAGACGATATTTGTGTAAATAATCTGAGTTATGCAGATGACATGGTGCTGCTGAGCCCAGCGATTGGTGTACTTAGGAAATTAGTCAATGTGTGTGAGATGTACGCGGCCGGTCATGGCCTCAAATATAATGCCACAAAAAGTGAGTTTATGGTATTTAAAGCAGGTGTCAAGTCACCAGATCAGGTTCCTTCCGTGACTTTGAACGGAACACCCATGAAAGTGGTCACCTGTTTTAAATATCTTGGGCACATAGTCACTGATCTCCTGTGCGACGATGAGGACATGGGCGGATATATTGTTTTTGGGCTATAAATAGGGTATATTTAGCCTAAAAACAATGTATCCGTGCTCTTTTTAAAGATTTAAAAATATTAACTGTGCATATACAACGTGCCGCTACAATGGCGACATTAATTTAACACACGGGTAGCGCTAGTGGCCAGTAATCATATACATTATAATAAGATAAAATAATTCATAAATTGAAAAATTGAAATTTTCAAACAAACTAATTAATAAAAAATAATAACCAAAATGGGATCACTCTGTGCAAAAGTTTCATTCATGAAGCTACCTACTTACCAGCTGACTTACGTTCGACTCAGAATGGCAACGCCTCGCTACGCGCGCTGACAACCACTCAATGCGCTTTGTACGATTCGTCCGATCCTTTGACGGCAAATTACACTGATTACGGAGATGCGTAATCAGTGTAATCAATCGCTTATCATCCTCTCTTATTAGTTTTTACCACTATAAAATCACTACTTTATTATTAATCACTATTTTAAACTTAAAAGTTTTCAATGTAATCACCGCGTTGGCGAATACAAAGGGCTAGAGGCGTGTCCACAGGCTGGTTTTCGCGGATGCGCTGAAGAGCTCCGACAATAGTTCGAGGATTAGTAGGGCATTGTCTCGAATTGCCATATCTCTCGCGATACGCCAAATCTGCTGCTCCCTACATTTATGTTCGCATAACTCGTCAAAATTTAGGGAACAGCAGATTTTTTTTCGCGGTTTCAGGTTAATTAATTATTTTGCTTGCTAGTTTTAGCGAATTGTTTTAGAAGCTGTTATAAAACCCGACCATCTGTAATGTACTACAATTCTGTGAAATAAATAAATTTCATTTCATTACAATAACCATCGTTCGAAGATCATCGAAAAACATATATTACTCGTACAGTCTGAAAGCCTAAAGAGAGCTTACAAAGTATTGAGATCACATAAAACTTGGATACAGCGACGGAAAGTTTCAAATCAAACAACCTGCAACAGAAATGAAATACTCCAAATTGCAACTAAGTTTTATAAAAAATTATACAAGTCTGAAAATCAAGAGCCCATTTTAATTATATCAAGATAAACACCGTCAGAAATACAAAACACATATGGAGTTAGAGTTAGAAGTAGAGTGCTCAAAATGGCAACTACATCAAAGCAATGGACTGAATAATTTTACTGTATAAAAAGGAGATCCAAATAATATAACTAATTACGGACCAATAAGCCTGCTGCCTTCAATATTCAAATAATTCTCATCAATTCTAGAAAAGAGAATTAGAATCACTTTTGAAAAGCATCAACCCATAGAGCACGCGGGATTCAGAAGAGTATTTTCTACTATGATCCATTCTATCGAAACGCTCATAGAAAAATATGAAAAATTCAACAGGGCGCTGTACCTTGTATTTATCAACTATCAAAAAGCTTTTGATATTTGTACCATCATTCAATAAGGGAATCTCTACATTTGCAAAATGTTGAAACCGTCTATTTGAAGGTTCTACAACACCTACTTATATTAAAATGGTATCAGCAGGATTATATTGGAGGCGACTGGACCTTCTATACATATCAGAAGAGGAGTTAGACAGGGAGACGCTATTTCTCCAACAATTTTTATTGCTTAAAATGCGTCATTGGGAAACTGAACTGGGCGAAAGTCGGCGTAAATATAAACAATCAATACATAAGTCATTTAAAATTTGCCGATGAGATTGTCTTGTTGTCAGAAAATACAACCAAGTTGCAGTCAATGATAAACGCCGCAAGTCTACAAGTAGGCCAGTAAAAGCAATATTATGACAAACTACACAAAACATCCTGTATACATAGAAAATGAAGCGCTACAATATGCTGACACATATCTATCTCGATAAGCAAATTTCGTTTAAAAAGCAGAGAAACGAAATAGAAAGAAGAACTTCCAATTGCCCGGAAGAGATTTTGGAGCTTGAAAGAAATTGTGAAGAGCGATATGCCGGTCAAAATTGAACAGAAAGTCCAGTCCACAGATACCTGCATCCTCTTATAATTAACCTACGCCAGCCAAACTTGGAAGTTCATATACCGAATGAAATAGAAAATTAGATCATGTCAAAGAAATATGAAGAGAGGTTTATTAAAAGTTAAAATAATTCATAAAATATCCCATAAAATTATTAGAAGTTAGACAAAGGTTGCTGATGCTCTGTATCACAGTAAAAAAATAAAGTGGCGCTGAGCTGGTGACGTAGCTAGGTTGACAGATAATCGATGGACTCACACCACAGACTAACATTTTGGAACGGGGCATCAGGCACTTATGTAGAAAAGAGGTCGACCGACTGACCGGTGCGCAGGCGACATAGTGCAAGTGGCTGGATGAACACAGCGAATGACAATTCAATTAAATGAGGGGTTCTTACTGGCGCAGAAATTTAAAATAAGTTTAACTTCATAGAATTTAACAAATAGTAGTTAATTTACAATACAAGGGGTATTTCTTTTTTTTAAGTGTGTTATGTGTAGTTAATTTAGAAAAAGTATATTTATTTCACTTAAGAGGATTAAATCCTAATCCAAAGAGATTGCAATCATTGAAGAACGAGCAAGTACCAATACCTACACAAGTCGCGTAGATACCTGTGTTTAACGATAGGTATGTAATACATAGCTCCACGTGGTTCAGCTTTTTTCAGAGTAAAAATATAGCTTCAATAAAATTTGAACACGTGACCTACCATCGTAACAGCCCGATCATTAAAAGTTTTGACAACCAGCCAAAGTTCTCTTCAAATCCACATATAAAAGGCAATGGTAAAAGGAATGAATTAAACTCTTTCATGCGCAATAGATATTTTTTAAATGTTATAAAATAGCGCGTTTAAACCATGTAGCTCTGTGTGACAGAGGGCTGAGTAAAGAAAAGCAGAAGAAGTAAGACGTATAACGCAAAATAGGGGTAGATACCTAGATGGAACACTGGTGGCCCGGTTATATTGTAACGGCACCGACTTATGAGTTGTAGGCCGTGGGTTCGGACCCAGGCAGGCATACCGTACTCACGCTTTACTTTGTGCAATTTATTTCTTTACCACTGCCCTTAAAATGTTGAAAAAAAACCTGAATAAACCGGTATGTCCTAAAACCAATAATCCAAAGACATGCATAAAATATGCGCCATCTACCACCCCGCACTGGACCCGCATGATGGATTACCTGAGTCATGCCTGAGTCTCAGCAGTGGGATATTAAAGTCTGCTTATGTTTTTATATGTAGGGGTAAATATTAAAAAAGTATCTTCTTAAATATTTTTTTTGTTAAATTAAAAAAACATTGTTTTTTTTGCAACCGCACCGTTGAACGGTCTCTCTGGAAATTCAGTGGCGTGACTTTTTGAGTCGTAAAAATTAAGTTGCTAATTTAATCAACCTCAATTATTTTCTTTTCTTTCCTTCGTTTGCGACTTAGCTACGTTATTTTTATCATGGTCCTGTTTCTTCGATATTTATTTTAAAAGAGTTATAGAAGTGTAATTGAGTTGATAGGAAGCCTTTAGATATTCATTCCTGAAGTTTTATTAACATGTTTATGACTCCCAGTAACGTAAGCAGACTAATCTGATAACAAAGTTATTTTTCATAACAAACACTACCATAGAGAAGCATCCAATAACTATAATTAATGAATCATACTTACGTCCCGAGAGTGCGGCCGCGGCTTAGAATTATTGGACTTTAACTCACTTCAGAATTTTATGTAATTACTAAGGTAATTAAAAATATATTACTAACTTACAATAGCCAAAATTGTGTACTTATCAGTTTCAACACCATCAAAATATCTTTAGAAAGTTATAGCGAGTCAAAGAGATCCCCGACCCGACCGAGAGACCCGACTTTAAATACTTCTTAAAATGTCAACTCACTTTGTTGTAATCGTTTTATGATTAAAGTCTTTGAAATAATTTTATAACAAAGTTATTTAGATTATTGTCGTGGCAGTTGCTGGTACATACATAGTTTAAAGAGAAATTAATCATTTTAAAATTTCCTTAATCTACATAATGCTTCAATTGCGGAGATGCGAGCACAGATTGTCACATAGTCTACGCCACTGCTACGACGCGCGTAGGTACTGCTACGACGCGCGTAGGCACTGCTACGACGTAGCTAAACTTTATTTCGATGCAAAAATTCGTTATTCTTTCCTCACGTTTCAAACTATTTATTTGTAGTTCGGAACAAATAAACGATGCTCTAATAATCAATCATTTTCATGGCATGAATAGAACATACTAGTGCATTATATGGTCATAAGTAAGTATCTAATCATGTCGATCAGGAATATTACTTATCCCATTCAGAGATCCACAGAAATCGAGCAGAAATCGGGCAAGATAAATAAATACAATAAATAACATTTGATTGCCATGACGCAACCGCTGCTTGAACCCCTGTGGATAAAATCGCCTCCATTTACTGATTTTCCGATTCATGGGAATAAATACCTCCTATTTGAATAGGTAAACATGAGTCTATCGACGTCATATCGACACGTGTAACTAATACGTTTGATTATCATTTATAGGTTGGCAATCATTTTGACTTTGCTTTACTATTCTATTTTGATTTTATTAGAAAAGTATCCCCAATTGCCTTTAACTTGATAACGTTGCTCATGAAAGCGCTACTGCCAATTTGTTTGTAGGCGGGATAGTCACAGTAATTTGGTCAAAAACGTAAGTTTCTCAGAGTACTTAGTTCACTGTCCTCCGCCTTCCGCATCCAGTCTGTCCCAGCCAGCTTTTAAAAAAAGAAGGGTTATCAATTCGACATGTATGTACATATGTAATATTATTGGAACCGCAATAATTATATTCACATCTATTAGGACTTGGGTGTAAACTCATCCTCCATAGAAAAGGGAGGATCCTCCGACCAGACGAGTGTTGTGTCTGGTGGGCTACAGTTGATTGTTTTTGTTTTTGGGGAATGGCATCTAGCAGTTCAACCTATAGGAGGTTGTCGACTGCTTAACCGGGCTTTCCTGTGGATGCCTCAATAAATTAAGGCCTCCAGCCAGGCTTAAAACTAAGACTAAAAACTAAGCGACTACACGCTAAGGGCACCCCCTGTGGGGTACGGACCTCGGCTTAGGGCGTCGCTGGGAGAGGACAGCAATGGGACATGCTGGATCGGATTATTTGGGGGCAAATTTAGAATTACGGGCTCAGCTGCGCGGGCTGGCTCGAGCAAGGGTCGGGGTGGGTATGGACGGGGGCGTCGCGGTGGCCCTCGGCGGCGAGGGCGGAAGCACGGCGGTCTCGATTTGAGTTTCCGGATCGTGCTGGTGGCGGGATTACTCTCCTGGACGAGAGTTATGGCGTCATCCGGGACGGTTAGGGCGTGCCTAGGACGGCGGATGCGACTTATGCGCGACGGTGTGTAGCGGGCGGCCGCCGCAATCAGGGGATTCGGGTGTTTGGAGGCAGATTCGAAGAAACGCTTGGCGAGGCGTTTCATGAACTGCTGGACGGTTGGGATTTTTAGATCAACGTGAAGAGACTCGTTGCGTACATAATAGGGTGCCCCCGTGACCTTTCTGAGGAAACGGTTCTGTAGGGTCTGCATCCTATGGAGCAAGTGTGGCTTAGCGTGCGCAAATACAACACAAGCATACGTCATGATGGGACGGATGACTGCGGTGTAGATGCGCAGCTTGGGCTACAGTTGATGTTGGGACGTTGTATATATCAGTCGCGCGGTAAACTCTGCTTGCGCGATGCAGGATTTGTCTGACGTCAGGTCTTTGATGCGTAGTTCGCATATGGCGATGTAGATGCTACCACATATGTAATATTATTGGAACTGCAATATATTCACATTTGATAATCTATTAGGGCTCTTCCAAACAAATAACACAATTTTTATACAAATACAAATACCTATCTTATATTTTTTGAACATAGGTACAGATGTTGTAATTATTAAAGAACGCTATGTCTAGCCGTCCTCGGCGTACAAATTATCTTGGTACAAACATGTTGATTATAATAAATTATCAAACAATTATCACACATTATTTAATAATTCAAATTCAAATTATCGACACAAAAAAACATTCCAATAAAATATAATTAATAATAAATTCTTATCCGTGTATTGTATGTATAAAACATTGGTCAGGCAGGGGGCATAGTCTTTCCATAGTTTTAGATAACCAGTCCACTTTAGCCACCCCAATCCATAGTCTAATATCTTTGTTTTCATATCCTGCAAAAGTCCTATACCAACCGGGGGCTGTCCTTTGGTGCACTTGCATAGTGCGTATAGGGATAGTCGTGGGCTGGTGCCTCTTTTCCATTGAGAGCGTCTAACGGGCCTCTGCTTCGGCCCCTCGTACGCCTTCGAAAGGTCCGAGACCCCAACGTCCCGAGATATGTCAAAGGCACAAAAATAATAAATTCTAATATAAATTGTCAAATAAATAAATAACAAATTATAAAAAAGGTAATTATAACGTGTCAGATAGATATTCGTTCACTGTATAATATGTTTTTTCATATAATATTTTCAGCAAAGCCTTTTTAAAATCGTGTATATTGTTTATTTCTTTAATTCATCTAGGGATCTTATTATAGATCCTAGGTGCTATCCCTAAAAAAACTTTTTGTTTATAGAGCAGTGCTATGTGGCTTAGCGCATATCTCTCTGTTGCGTCGTTTAGATCTCAATGTTTCAAACAGATTCAATGCGACGGTTGGCGACGGGTCGGAGGACGAGGGAGTTTTATTAAAATGTGGCTGTCATTTTAGTATATTGTGTATCTTACGACATCCATGCGAACGACGTCACAAGGCACAGCTAGTAATATATAAGTTCATTAATTACCTATTGTCATTTGAGGTTTAGGTACTCAACGCATGTCCATCCTTCGCAAAGTTCAGCGATGGTCCCTCCACAGCTGAACTTTAATAGTAATTCCGATAATGTATACAAATTGTATACTTTTAACCCTTTTGTCTCATTCCGTGAAACGGTACCTACCAATTTTAACGGTTAAAGTTCATACGCCTCAAAGTCTTCTCTCTGTTTTGTAAATTATTTGCCTCTCATAACTGGGTAGGTGTGCTTTACAAGTTAAAGCGACACTTAAAATTTCCTCAAAATAATTTTCTCAAGTATATACCTACGTAACCCAAATCAATATCAAAACTGGAAATAAGAAAATTCGATGAATTTAAAGCAAATATTCAAAGAGTATGAAATCCCTATCGCGCATGAATATGAAGAGGTGTGATGGTAAAAAATAATAATGTAAATGAACGCAATGCCTAATAGCCTTTCACCCTTGGGCATTAAACGCAGTTCGTTTCCTCCGAGGTATTTTGAAACGTTCAGCATAATTTGAATTCTACGGATTACTGGGACCGCGGCGGATCATTTGTGTTGCTAATGTTTCCTTCTATACGACTCCCTGTTAACCGATCGGAGGAAAAGTAATCTACACAGCGACATGAAGAATTTGCATTTAGTGAACCTACAGAGTGAAATTAGTAGTTTGCAGTACAAAGAACTGTTTAATCGCCTGAATTTAACTTTGTGGAACATCTTAATGAATAGAGATGTTTCTCTGTCCACAGTAAATTGTGGTTAAAACTTGTTCGAGGGATTCTTTTCTGACTATTTGAAACGGCTGGGTGAAATATTATACTAAATTGTTAAATAGTCATTCTTATTCTTACTTCTTAAGTCGTTTGTGTATACGGAACACATCTCTGATGTTGGTTAAGAATGTTGTTGAATGTTTGTTGGGTTACTATTGTTATGGAGACTGTAGGAATATAATCAAATACAGGAAATTTCCTTTGTTGCTTATTTGTGTCCTCATCATCTCGGTATTTACCAAATTGGGTCAAGTTCGTCTTACAGATACTACTGTTTATTCTGACCTTCTCAACTGAGTATCTGCTGCCCGTTCACCATATTCAAGGGTGTCAAAACAGTAGTCAGACTTTCAGGTACTCTGTGTAGTGAAATAGCTGAATTATAAGGTTTTTTATTAACATAATATGAACCTATATCTGTACTTCGATCCAGAGTACTCTATGAATTGAAAATTTTATGATTTTAATGTTTTTATGATGTAATTTTCAGGCGTATTTACAATTTATTTATTTCGCTTACTTCCAAATGGTTACTTACCGTGAGTGCGCAAGAAATTCCGCAGAATTTTTGTTTTAAAATGGATACCTTTCAGTAAAGGAATAAAACGTGAATTAGACAAACAAAAGTTTATTTCATTGATTATCTTTATTAATAATAACACTTATCTACAATAGATTTTATATAATATGTATAAATAGTACTTATAATAATGTAGTGATTATAATGTAAATATATATAGACAGATCTTTAGCAAAACAATATTTCAGACTGACCACATAATATTTAACGAAATCGCTTAGTGGAAGAGAATTCAAATGCAAAGTACCTATATTAGTATATTACCCTAAAATATGTTTGCCACTATCTAGATAGACATTTTTCGCTATGACTAGACACGATCTACTTAGGTGGGTATGTAATTAAAAGTAGTTAATTAATGTCATAAACACTGTCACCGAGTGAAGGGATAATCCACAAATAAGTTTATTAAGTAAAAGTTTTCTTAGCACGGTCTACGTTCAATTTAGTACTTTAGAAACCGCATTGGCTATAAAATACTCGCTTTAATACAAGCCCGATTTGATTTTTATAAGATAAATAAGTATTGTTTACTAGTAGGTACCTTAACTGACAATAAAGTGGCTATATGTATTTACATAGAATGAATGTTGCTATAATTAATTTAGGATGGTCAACGACCTCATTATGAAACGGCTGCTATACAGGGTGTTCGGTGCATGGTTGAACAAACCAAAACAGCGAAGTGGTGCGGTCATGTGCCATTTACTCACGCCAAAAAACTCGAACTTTTCTCCTTGTTTTTTTTTTTAACCAATTTTATTAAAAAAATATCAAAATTCATCGCTTAAACCCATAAATATCTACAAAATGCCAAGAAAACTGTTCCAAATCTGCTTGTTTCTGTTGTTAAATGTTGTTATGTTCTGATAAAATTCATACTTTGAGCAGGTAGTAGATTTTTGAATTTTTTAATAAAATTGATTTAAAAAAACGTGGAGAAAAGTCGAGTACATAGCACATAACCGCACCACTTCGCTGTTTTCGTTTGTTCAACCATGAGCCGAACACCCTGTATGTATTATACATAATAAATAATTTGACAATGTTGATGCGGGCGTTTTACAATATGGCCGTTGAGTTTAGGTTGCTACTTTATTGTAAATTGTTGAAATCACTTGAGTGCTACACAACTAGGTCATAGGGTCGATGCGTCGTTGAGTCGGAGGCGTTCACTTGCGGAAGCAGGAGATGGGGTTGAAGTAGCACTGACGGAAGCGGACTTGGCGTTTGTCAGCGCGCCACTGTCTCGCCAGGCGCCCATCCACCGCCCGCACGCCCCAGCCGCGGGGCTCCGCCTGCGGCCACGAGCGGGATACCCTGCCCATCCTGACACAAACAAATAACATAACATTACATAACATCACTCTGGTATTTCCCGAAGAGCCACTCCGTGACCACGAGACAAAGGGCTTCAGTCTCGCTGCAATTCTGAGTCCCGGGAAAAAACGAGACTCGATGTGGTCCTGAAATTCCCGGGGAAAACGAGACTTTCGAGCCTATTTCAAAAGTAGGTTTCGTACATATAGGCTAGGCATTTAGGTAGTCAAAACAAGGTATTTCAATCAAGTCATAACAGCAAATTATTGTCGTGTATCTGATACGCTGCTACGAAGCTCGGAATACGTCACGCGCATCGGCTACGAGGATCGGCTACGCGCCGGCAAGAACCGCTACGATTGCTACGAACACTTTATCGGCTACGAGTTGTTTGCGAGACTGGGCTAAGTGGTACCGATATTGCAATACTTTGATAATAAATTATACACGTTTAAAATGCCTAAATTGAACAGAACGCCACCCTCTACTCCTACTATAGAGGTTCAATGTTCATCTAACCCCAACATTACGGCTCCACCGAGTGAATGTGAGTTCGTCAACACACAACAAAGATCAACAAGGCGCCCGTGTCTAGATTTTGCTCCCACAAGCGAACTTGAGGATTTTAAGGAGGAAATTCGAGCAATGCTTACTAAATGGAACACTAATCAGGAAACTACATTGCAGAATTTTATGTCTAAAATAACGCTTGAGTTGGTAGAATTAAAGGGACAATATGATGAGCTACAGAACATCAAGACTGAGATTGAGGACTCGGCTAAGTTTATGAATGCCAAATACGAAGAGATTAGAACTAGTGTGGGAAGGCTGGAAAGCGAACGCTCAGAGCAACGGAAATATATAGAGCAGCTTGAAAAACAAATGAAAGATTTTCAAGAAAATCATAGGTCTGCAGTAGTCGAGCTGCGTAATATCTCCCCAAAGCCAAATGAAAACGCAAGTGACTTAACGGAAATAGTCGTGGGTGTGTGTAAATCATTGGAAGTGCATATAAAACCGGAAGAGATACGGGACATTTATCGAGTGCAGACTAGCCAAGGCCCTTCTAAGCAAATTATTACAGAATTTCAATCAGTCACTCTGAAAAACGCAGTACTTCGCGCTGTACGTGATTTTAACAAAGGAAAACCATCTTCCGAAAAATTAAATACTGAGCATTCTGGCTTGATTGGTGAGCGCACCCCTATCTACATTGCTGATCGTCTTCCAGCAACCACCAGGAAACTTTTCTACGATGCACGAAAATTTGCTAAAAGTAATGGATGTCAATACTGCTGGACGGCAAATGGAAAAATCTTTATTCGTAAGAAAGAAGGGGAAAAGCCGGTACTTATACGCTCTGAATCCAGCTTTCAAAACATACTGCATGATAATAAGTAATTGTTTAACTGCACGAGTAACTTTAGTTCCTTTACTATGTAGGCATAATCTAATTTCAAATTTTTTAACCTTTTATTTCTATTACACAGTGTCTCATTCATACACTTACAATAACCACATACATAATACAACACTACAATTCATCACTCAAGTATACAACTTACTCAAGTTTAACATTACAAACACTCACAATTCGCAAAGTTTAATAATTTTAGGAAACGATTTTCATCTTACGACGCGGTACGCTGTGAGAGTACAATTTCGAACGTATTATTTATTCCAGACTATATTGGGCAATAATATTGACCAGTTCTGTAGTGCCTTAAGGCTAAACATAACACTGAACGTGACATCTTTATGTGCACATCACATTAAGTAAAAATGACTAACGTTAATGAAATCATAAATAGCTTGGACGCATATGGGTTCCACGAATCCTTTATTTGCCACCCTGATGGATGCCTTCAGTTATTGGGAAACCCGAATAAAACATTAAATGTGCTGCATCTAAATATACGTAGCATTTGTAAGAACTTCAATAGCGCCCTGGTCTTATTATCTTCTATAAAAATTAGGTGTGACGTGATAGTTTTTTCAGAATGCTGGCTTAACAAAAATACTACTATTCCAATTCTCCAGGGATACTCGGCTCATTCGTCAACAAGAAGCCTAAATAAAAATGATGGTCTAGTTATCTACGTTCTTTCGGATTTACCACATAACATTATGGAGCCGGATTTTGTTGATGCAAATTGCCTAATATGCAAACTCACGGATACAGTCATCATTGCTGTGTACAGGCCGCCATGTTATCGTAAAATAGATAACTTCTTAAATAGTCTCAATACTGTACTAACCTCGGTGTCCTCTCACAAAAACATATTTCTGGTAGGAGACATGAACATTAACATTAACTCGACCAATAGTGATCCAAATTGTAATGAATACATGAATTTGACTGCTTCACACGGACTCTTACCGGCTTATACTCACCCTACCAGAGAAAAAAATTGCTTGGATCATGTTATGATTAAAGTGGTGAAATTGGCTGTATCTTTTATCCTGGAAACTCACATTACCGATCATGTCCCAGTACTCGTTTGTTTAAAAAATTTACCAAATCGTCAAACAACTAAAGTCGTCTCGAAAGTAGATATGCTTAAAGTTGTTACTGAAATTGCACAAACCGATTTCAGTACCATTTTGTCTACTAGCAATCCTGATTGGGCTACTGAATTTCTTATTAATACTATTGTATCTATTATACATAACAATACCACTACCAAATGCATTCCTTCTAGGCTGAGAATAATAAAGCCATGGATCACTCCAGGGCTACTAAGATGCATTAGGAATAGAGACAACATGCATAGAGAACATAAAACGTCACCGGACAATTACACTATAAAATTAACCTATATACGCTATCGCAACTTTTGCAATAAGCTTCTACATAGGCTAAAAAATAATCACGACAAAATCGAATTGGTGAAAGCCAAAAATAACCCAAAAAAGACCTGGAACGTTATAAACACCATCGTTAATAAACAAATGTCTAGATCTCCTCCGGTGGAGTTGTTGTCTTTGTCCAACCTAGACTGCAAGTCTTCATTAAACGAAGTCAACAATTATTTTGCGAATATTGGCAAAGAGCTTGGAGCTAGGCATTCAAATTCAGGCACATTATATGAGTCATATGTCAGGGATGATACACAGGTGAACTCAATTGTTCTTCTTACACCGGATTGCGCTGAGATTGAGAATATTATAATGGGTCTTCGCTCCGATTCTGCTCCGGGATGGGATGGAATCAGTTCACAGCTACTAAAAATGAGCAGACAAACTCTTGCACCCCTCGTCACTCACATATGTGGCCTGTGTATCTCTGAGGGTGTATTTCCGAAAGTTTTAAAAAGAGCGGTTGTTCATCCTATTCACAAGGGAGGAGACAGAGGCAGTGTCAATAACTATAGACCAATTTCAGTCCTTCCGGCATTGTCGAAGGTTCTTGAAAGGGTTCTAAACAATCGTCTTATGTCTTTCTTAGAAAGCCATAAGATTCTTTCCAGCAATCAATTTGGCTTTCGTAGGGGTAAGTCATGTGAAGACGCTTTCTCAGCCCTGATTGACGATGTTGTTGAGACACTAGACAAAAAGTCAAAGTGCCTGGGTTTATTCTTAGACCTATCTAAGGCATTTGACACTGTCTCTGTCCCCATCCTACTTAAAAAATTGGAAAGAATTGGAGTTAGAGGCCCCGCACTTGCTATCTTTGCGAGCTACCTATCTGAGCGAACGCAGTGTGTTAAAGTAGCCACATATGTCAGTGATGAGTGTGGACTGTCCTTCGGAGTACCTCAAGGTTCCATTTTGGGGCCTACCCTTTTTTTACTTTATGTTAACAGTTTATGTGATCTAGCACTCCCATATTGTTCCATCTACACATATGCCGATGATACGGCCCTTCTAGTGCATGCTGAAAGTTGGGGCGAAGCTCGAAAGAGGGCAGAATCTGTACTTGGCATTGTTATGTCTTGGCTATCGACGAATAGTCTAACTCTAAACGTGGATAAAACCAACTTTATTACTTTCTCCCTCAAATCGACTTCGCAACCTGACAACACATTTTCAGTTAAAGCTCATATTAATTGTAATTCTTACTCACATCAATGCTCCTGTCTTCCCCTGACTAGAAAAACTAGTGTCAAATACCTTGGCATACTAATAGACAACCTCTTATCTTGGAATGCCCAAATTGGGGCATTGTCGGGCAGAGTTAGAAAGCTAATTACCGTGTTTAAAAGCCTGCGGTATAGTGCTGACGTAGATACCTTACGTATGGTTTATCTCTCTCTCTGCCAATCAATATTAACTTTTGGCATAACGGTTTGGGGGGGTGCTTCGAAGACAAGTATGATACAGCTGGAAAGAGCGCAGAGAGCTGTCCTCAAGGTCATGACATTCAAACACTATCGGCATAGTACAGCTCAATTGTACAAAGATTGTCAGGTCTTGACCGTGAGGCAGCTCTTTGTGCTGAACTGTACGTTGCGCAGGCATACTTCCTTGCAGTTGGATCTCAATCGCTTAAAAAAACGTAGGACCACGGACGTGTGTCCCATAGAGACGCGAAGAACGAAACTCGCAGAACGACATTTTAGAATCCTTGGTAGTCGCTTGTACAACTTTGTTAATAAACAATGTAACATTTACACGTTAAACAAATTTGATTGTAAAGGTAAGGTCTGTAAATGGATCATAACCCTTAGCTATGACGAGGTTGAAAAAATCCTTAATACGTAGCTTTGTCGATATCCCTTTTCACTCAAACAGTACCCCGTCCGACACATCACTAAATATATCCGCCTTTCCAACACATCACAATACAACAATACACTACACTATACAATACAATACAACACTACTACATAACAAAACACCGTACAACAATGCACAACACAACACAACACATGCAGTGACACTATACAGATGGTTTTCTCCTTGATTAGTTTATTTTGTTTTTGCTTAAAATGTTTGTTTTTAGTTTTTATTTTTATTTTTCTGTCTACAGTTCCTGAAACATAAAACTCTGAATTCATAATTGTCTACCTTGTGGCAACTTGAGAGCCCTGACACCCATAACACAAGTTTAATCTTAGCTTGGGTGTCGGAGGTTTTAACTCTGTATAAACCTACAATTTATAGGATACATATGGAATGTATACTAAATGGTACATGTAAATTGTAAAGCTGGAAATAAAGATTTTTATTATTATTATTATTATTAAGTACTATATTAAACATAAAGTAACAAACTCAAATGACAAAATCCAAAATTATTTATTTATTTTATTTCCCCACAACAGAATACCGTATGACATTACACTATGAAAATAGCCAAAGTACACCAAACGGGCTGTCTCTATGTCAGTTAAATTACGAATTTCTCTAACAGAGAATTCTTCTCTGCAGAGCTTAGTTTTTTTGACAATTTATTTATTTAAACTTTTCACACTTAAAAAAGTACAAAGGCGGACTTAATGCCTTGGGCATTCTTTACCAGTCAACCAAGGGTGGTGAAGAGATTAGATGGCAGGTGCTCTGTTAGAAATGGAACAATTTGTACATAAATAAGTATAAGTAAAGTAATTTATCTATATGTGGGCGCCATTGAAGCTTAGCATCCAAAGTTAAGCCCAAGAATACTGTGCTATCTTCAGGATTCAATTCTTCGCCCTTTATCAACCCATTAGTTTGCAACTCATGGATAGTCATGGAAGTTATATTCTGACCTTAGTCTTCTTGGGGGTTTAACAAATTATTAAGCTCACATTCCAGCTGTTCTCCTGTCGTTAGAGTTGTGAGCTCCGCAATCATCGCATCATTTGGATCACTGGTATTTGCGGTATAATTTTCAGTTGTTTTTTCAGTTGTACCTTTCGTACAACCCTTAAAATACACTGTAATTACATCGTTGCTTAACGTTTGAAAGGAGGTCACTTTCATGATACCAAGTGAATTTGAGATTGCTTCCTACTCTTGATTCACACATAGGTACATATATATATATGTAAACGCAGCCTTCTTCCCATGGGGGTAGGCAGACACTACAGAATGCTACTTGCTACGATCCTTACATACTCCTGATTCAGTGAACTCTACCGGATCCTACATCAATCAGAGCAATCTTTATTTTAAGAAATCGTTCAAACATTTCAGCAATACTGGACCATCTCACCTTGCAATCAATTATAATATAATTTTTAAATTTTATTTCTCTGTGAAACCGTTCCTCTAAGTATTTCCTTAGTAACTATAGCTTGTTTTGTTGGTGATATTTCTGACCAACTTCGCTACTTTTCGGGCTTTATTATAATCACATGTTCATAAATTGCTTCTTATTTTTACTGTTAATTATTTAATACTGTCAATTATGTGACTTAAGTCTCAAAAGTCTCGTTATTCATGACACTGAAGCTATCAGTTTCGAGTCTCGGAAGTAACAAAAAATCGTCGAGACTCGAAATTTTCGAGACCGAGATTCTCGGGATGAAAGCCCTCACGAGCTACACGCTCAAGCGACAGGCGTCTTACGACAGCGACTGCGGGGCAAACAAATGAAAGAAGTTGTTTAGAGCATGTCACGATCCACAGCGTTGTGACTTGTGGAGCGACGCACGACGGACGGAAACAAGTGACGTGCACGCGTGTCGCTTGATGCAACTCGCATTGCTCGAGGCCGCGAACTGGGCCTTAGGTGTACCCATAATATAGTAAACCCACATTTTGCCAGTTATGTTTTAGGCCCATATAATAGGGGGCGTTCCTTTTGTGCACCGGGCACAAATTCAGACACCAGGCTCTTAAGAAATTAAAAAAAGAGTTATTTTTGCTTTTAAAATAAGTATGGGTAAAATAAGTATGAGCTTTGTTTCCTAAAACCTGCCTGCCTGCCTTCTGGAGTATAAAGTGAGCAAGGAGGCATAGACAGCATCGCCAGCGAACGTGTTGTTAGAAAAAAAATTGTTTCAGGATTCTGAAATAAAAAGACTAAAATTACGATTACTTCTTATTGAAATTTATTTATATTTTTAGCCATTTTATCATGTAAACATTGGAAAAATAAAATATCGAATCACGTTTTCCCAATATAATGAAACCATTTATTTTACCCTAGCTTCTGCCCGCGACTACGTCCGCGTGAAGTCCTATGACGCTCGGCAATACTGTAGCTTCCCATTAGTCAAAGAATATTTTGGAATCGGATCAGTAGTTCTGAAGATTAATAAAAACTCACTCACCTCTTTATAATATAATTAGTATACATTAATATAGACTAACATCAAAGAAAAGTCCTCAAAGGTACCATCAACAAATGCAAGTTATAATCGTCTAATCTTATTTTGTGTTTATGTTACCATCACACGGGAATATTAGCAAAGAAACAAACGTCTTTATACAATCCTCGTATATAATTTCAATCAGAATTAAAAAAACAGTTTCGTTCGCGGTCGCTTTGCAAGTCAGCGTCTGTCGGAACTTGTTCGTAGAAAAAGGTTTTATTTTATTAACTTGCGAGCACCTAGTAGCTACAATGCGCAACAAGTGTTGCTTGTACTTATGTCTTTATTAGTTCAAATACTAGAATTGAAAAGCAACTAATAGGTACCTATACAATCGTCACGTAACCATTCCATGACTGTTTCAGTTTTAAACAAGATACCAACCGATCTATTTTGTAAAACTCTCACCGTGAAAACTTAGACGAAGTGAGCTGTCAATAATGTCAATCCCTGACATCAGAAGCCCAATTCCCGTAATTAAAAACGTTCAAAATCTAGTCGCAATCTCGTCTTAGTGACAATCAAGTGTCAAAAACTTGTCAATAATGTAGGGAAATTATAGGTATTATTGACATATTGAGACTGAGATCAGATTGTGAACGTTCTTAAAATTACGGGAATTGCCCCTCAGTTCAGGTGGAATGACAGCTCACTTCACGTAAGTATTCACAGTGAGAGTTTTACAGAATATACCGGAATATACCATGATGGTTTATTTGCCAATTTTCGTATGGCTCTCTCATTTAACTTGTTTGTTAACGATACCAATTATGTTATGCAACGTGTGCTACGGAATCAATCAGGTTTAATTGGCCGGGACGCGTATGAACCACTTCGAACAATAAATCCTTATAAGTGGCACTAACCACGCATACTAATTTATTTTCCTAGTATTTACGTGCTGATGGCATAGAAATAGGTGCATTAATGGTGCAATTCTGATTACATAATGTTGAAGATTGTTCTTTTGAATAGTTTTTGTTAATGCTGCTTGCAATTGTTAATCCCAGGTATGTTACAGGGAAAGAAGCAAAAAAGGAGAGAAATGATAACAAAACTTAAAAGTATATTTTGAATTTAGAAGGTCCTGTGTGCATTGCTCCCATAGCTCAGTATGTGCCAGGCGCTGGTATTGTGGTGGACTTCGGTCGTTGTCAAATCAAACAAATGTAGATTTTATTATATTAGTTTTGTGAGTGTTTAAGCGTAAAACTATTTACTTTTAATTATTAAGATTAGGTACCGCGCTGACTAACTAAAGAGTTAGGTATTAATTTTTATTAATGTTAGAAACTCGTATCCTGACATATTTAACTACGTAGGTAGGTAAGTAAAAAACCAAGCTTTATTAAAACTTTATATTACGTTCATATGTTAATAAATTGTATTTATTTTATCAACTTCAAACCCTTTCCATAGGGAAAACATTTTTCAATTTACGGTTAACAGGTTCCTTTTACCACTTTTTTATATGCACACATCAAAAATGTCTAGGCATCAAACACGTTTTTGCTCGTTACTAAAAATCAGGCTTTTTAATTATATTTTTTGTAACTTCTATAACCATAGACCTATAACCTAACCTAACCAGGTTCTTTTAAATTTTGTTATTTAAAAAGTGAATAGTTTTTGAATTTCTGTCAAAAGATGAAAATCTTCTGTCAAGTCGTATTCCTATATAATCTTGCAACGGGTTTGAGGCCAAATCAGTAAAATTTCTGCCATACTTCTGAGTGGAATCAATACAAAAGAACGTTATTATGGAGAGAAGTCGTCATTTGAGCCGAAAAGAAATGATCAGAGCTGTGGGAATGTTGGAAGCAGGTTCTCGACAACGTGCTGTGGTGGCAATCGCTCTGGGCACTACGCATAGTCTTATATGTCGAGTTTGGACACGTTACCGCATCACTGGCAGCATGGATGAGACAAGATCGTTACACACAAATTATGCTCGACGAAATCGTACAATGACCGCGATGATGTTGGTTACGAGGCTTCACAGCTCTTTAGGGATGTTAATAGGCGATGAAAACCATAAAAAATCGCTTGCATGAAGTCAATCTCCATTTCCGAAGCCCGCTACGTGTACCACCTATTGAGCTCCGCAATCGCAGAGCCCGTTTATAATGGGCTCGTGAACACAAAATTTGGCAGAAGACGAGTGGCGTTTTGTGTGTTTTTCTGACGAATCTCGCTTTGGTTTGAGGCCGACGATACTAGACGTACACGGTATTGGAGGACCCCTGGACACCAAGAACATTTAAAATCATGCCAGGAAGTCCGAACAATGGTGGAATAATCATGATATTTAGACCCGCGGAAGAACCGATCTGATTTGGATCAGAGGCAATCTCAATGCACAGATTTTCGCTGAAACGATTGTATCAGATGTTGTCATTCCTGTGCGGACCCAATTTGGTCCTTTATTTCTGCTTACGCATGAAAATGCACATCCATACACTGCCAGAGTCGTTGCAGACACAGGGCCCCAGCTAACATCAATGACCTACCATGGCCTGTTCAGTCGCCAGTCTTAAATCCCATTGAGCACGCATGGGATATGCTTCAATGAAGAGCTCTGCCAAATATGAATGCAGTACGTGTATACGGCATCCATGTTTGGCAGAGGACCAGAAAATCTTTTTCGCCTGTTACAACGGACGTGGGCGGCCATTCCGCAACGTGATTTGGATGAACTCATATGGAGTTTTCCGATTCGCTGTGATTGTGTTATACGCGTTAACGGCGGAAATACAGACTAATTGTTTATTTTACGCAATAAAAATCTTTAAAAACTTTTATTTTTATCACATTTTAATGTCAGAATTAAGGTGAAAAATCCAGCATAAGCAAAAATCGTGAAAAGTGCAAAAGCAGAGAGTACTTCGTTGATCAACACATACGAAAAAAATTTTTTTAACCAATCTAAATACACATTTTTATTTAATTTCAATAGGGAAATAAAATATGTTTTTTAAATACCTTGATCCCTAAACACTTTTGTTGTGTGTATTTACTTCAATGCATCAAACATGTTTGGCTGATGCTTTTGTAAATTATGTGATTTAAAAGTTACATATTTTTACAGTTGATGTAACACGCATAGAAAGTTGTTGATCTATATTTTTTCCTATTATTCTACGATAAACAGGATAAATATCAAAACTCAATAAATAAAAATGTAAACGACTTTTCAATACAACACCAAAATATATATTTTATAACAAAAAAAAAAAAAACCATCAATAAAAACCCATTCCAGTTTCAAATCTATGTAGGTACATGTAACAACAGCCGTGTTCATCCTTTCGTCAAATTAATTCAATTCGTAAAACATTGTTCTGTATTTAGTGAGAAACATATTTAGGAACAAGGTCCAATGTTGTGAGGAGCCAGTCCTCTAATTAACAGTTGGCTACCTACTGCGGGCTGGGAGCTAAACACAAAGTAACATAAGCCTCGTACTAACAGATTGAACTTAATTCCACACTTTGTTCGACATCAGTAGTCAGTTTTCGAAACATTCTAATACTACAGAACAGTATTTACAAGTTATTAAAAGTAAGTTTTCAGAATGAATTACGTTACTTATTTACATACAATAAATGATTCAGTTACAATTTAACTTCAATATTTTACTACTGTATGTATGGTTACTCAATTTGCCGCTGTCATTTTGTGGTAAAAAATGCTATCCGATCATCAAATTGAAATATGTTCTACCTATGCAAACAAATTAAATGAAATTCTATCATGTTGGTTACATTTTCATCACTTCTGCAGTCTACCCGTGAAACAATATTTTGTCACTCAACATAACGTTAACGTTAGTAAATCTACCTTTTCTTTTGGATGGGAATCCATCAAATAACTTCTCCCGCTCTGGGCGGAGCGGGAGGGCGTGTCATACTGTTACAGTAAAATCCACCCATGTTCCTTCAGTAGCCTGTACCGTGGCCACGGTAACTCTTTCGAACATCCCGCGACCCTGGCTGTAGTATATCTACCCACGTCAATAAAAGATTGACAAGCAAGAACAATATAGTCACCTCTCCTCAGCGTCGAGTTGCATCAGCATTTTCCTCAGCGCAGCAGTGTTGATGGCATCCCACGGGCCCGACATCTCCATGTCCGCGTCCGGATGCGCCCCGAGAGTGTTGTCCGCCTGCTCGTCCTCGGCCTCCTGAACAAACATCTCTCACTTAGCCTTGCCCACTGTACCCAGCCACAGAATACAGAACAAACCAGAAGCCGCGAATGCGCATGGGACTGAAGTAATTAAAACTACAGCTGTACAGTGTACAAGGATCTTCTGGCGCGAGGCCAACACCGGAACTGACGCCATCATCTTGTTTTTTCAATACATTTCACAAAACGGTTGCAAAAATTTTGACCGACTGCGCACCTCTGTCAACGTCATTCGAGCGCCAAAAGATCCTTGAAGGAGTGTACGCTGTAATGTAGTTTGACATTATTTTGTTGTTCGGTCATTTTTAGGGTTCCGTACCTCAAAAGGAAAAAAACGGATCCCTTATAGGATCACTTCTTTCTCCGTCTGTCTGTCTGTCAGTCTACCAAGACCCTTTTTCTCAGGAACGCATGGAGGTATCAAGTTGAAATTAATTGTTTGTTGCGCTATTGTAGTACGTCCGGTATGTTCGCATTTGCGCATACTGATGATTTTTACGCCATACTGCGCAAAAAAAAAAACAAATTGCATCTTGTCAAGAGCGCGGTCTAGTTCCAACGGCATCCTAGGTACCTATGTTGATAGACAAGTACGACGCACCTTGGTTGCCGCACGCTGCCGCTGTGAAGGTGCTGGTCTGAAGACCTTGCAATTTTCTTCTTATTTTTGTTTCTGTGTTTGTTTACTAACAATAGTTTTTAAGAATAATGTTAGTAACAATTGGGCCTAGTTGCCAAAAATAAACAAATATTTGATTTGATTGATTTAATATCAAATACGTAGGTCTACGGTCCCTTGGAGCTCTAAAAAAATCAAGTTTCTAAGTCAATGCAAAAAAATACGGCTATTTATGCGACATATTTTGATACTCGCAAATATATCAAAATCTATAGGGTACTTCCCGTGAACCTAGAATCATGAAATTTGGCAAGAAGCAAGGTCTTATAGCACAAGTAAAGGAAAAAGTACAAAAATCAGTAATTTGTAGTTTTATCTCAAACAAAAACTTTTTTGTGATTACAAACTTGCATTTGCAGTTGGAGAATTGACCGTGACGTATATCGATGTATGGGAGAACATGTTCTTCAACTACAATATTAAGTTTGTTTTTGCGATAAATCCACCCCAACTGCGGAACCCTTCATTATGCGTGGTCCGGCACGCACTTGGCCGGTTTTTTCTTAAGCATCGGTCTACTTTTTAAAATATCAGCGTGTGACAGGAAGGAGAATACATTTCTTCAAATATTTTTAAATGTTCCCAAGCCAGCCATAAAAAGTGGCTGGGAAGAGCGGCCGCTAGGGAGGTTTATTTTGTGTTTGGACACGTTGCGCGGCATCATCGGCGCCTTCTGGTTCGTTCTGTGCATTCTATAAACCAAGCCGACGTTACCACTCGTAACACTCGCGAGTCCAGCGAAGTTCATTTGCATTACATTACACGCCTGTTAGCAATGTCAGACGGTTCGCTAAATCCCACCCACACACACACAACACCGCGCCCACTGATTGCTCATACTTCAAAAGGCCTCCTGAATGTAATTATTTCTCGAAACGACACATTCCTTATCTGACCACATTCATTTGTGTAATTAAATAAGCCTGTTTTCCCTCACAAGACCCTGTCGCAGAAATAATTTCCTCTTTGTTCGTAGTATCCGCTACATAAAGTGTAAAATGAGCCCTTACATATTTCGTTTAGCAAATTGACCTTAAGAGCAGTCTTTGTAGGACCTCTTACGTCAATTTACTTTAAACGTAATAAGTACAAGACATGTTCGGGGCTGAGAAGTGACTGTTCTGTAAATAATAGATGTACTTTTAATTTATTATTGTATCATTAAAATCTGCTTTTCTGTACCTACTAGGGTTAGAAAGAAAGAAAGAAAGAATAATGTTTATTTGGACACAGTTCGCGAAACACAAAATACAAATGACAAAATAAAACAGTGAAAATATTGTTTTAACAACAATAGTGTGTGCCTCACGGCTGCGCTAAAAAGGTTCATTTCAGCATTAATGCCAGACAGATGCTGTCTGACGCTGGTTTTCTAATGAAAGGTTTATGGTTTATATAGGAAGTCACTAACGATTCCATTCTGTTTTCAAACTTTTTGATAATTAGATTTTAAAAGCATGGTTTCACGCACGGATATCTATGGTTACACGCAATTCAACCTTATAATCGCGTGTTCTGAGCTTATAGAAGTCTATCTAAAAGCGATTAGAAGCTTTTTGGTGACATCATAATGGATGGTTGAAGTTAATAATGTATCGTGTTATTATCAGCTAGCACTAAAAGCTACTTTGCAAGCTCTAATATCGGTTGGGAAACGGCAATATGTCAGCCCTGCCTGATAACGCGTTAATGTTACTCTACTCTTTGTTTAAGTACAGAAAAAAATAATTATTGTTACAGAAGCTGTCGTTATTATTCGATCATCATCATCTGCCTAGCCTTTTCACAAGTATGTTGCGTCGGCTTCCAGTCTAACCGGACGCAGCTGAATACCAGTAGGTATTTTACGTGGAGCGACTGCCTATCTGACCTCTACAACCCAGTAACTGGGTAACACGATAACCCTTGGTTACTGGTTGTCAGACTTTCGGGCTACTGACGACCCGTAACGACTGTCAAAGATCCACGAATGACAGCCGGGACCAACGGCTTAACGTGCTTTCCGAGGCACAGAGGAGTCTCGGTATGTAAAAGATGGTCACCCATCCACGAACCAACCCCGCAAGCGTAGCTTAACCTGATGGATCGACCCGTGCGGCTGTTATTACTTAGCCACGAGCTCCTCTGTCGTTATTGTTCGATGATGCTCACAAAATTCGATCTATATATTTAGCTCGAATTTTAGTAATGTATATATGACATAAATATTGTAACTTCCGAGCCAATAGATAGATAGATAGATACTCTTTATTATGCACATCATCAATATTACAGACATAAAGTAGAAATTTTACAAGGGGTGACACAATGGGCGGCCTTATCGCTAAGAGCGATCTTTTAAAGACCACCTTTACCAATATTTGAGTTTCCAAAATAGCTGGTAGTCGGTAATGAAAGGATATATTAACTTTCCATCAGGAGCGCAGTGTGTACAATACTCGGAAACTAGGAATTTTCCCGGGATTTGGGGACTTTTCATTACGTGAATCGTAGGGTGAGGTGGCCACATTGAAACAAATAACTACAAACAGTAACCACAACGTTGTTATGCACATTATATAAAATCTAAAATCCCTGAAACCTTGTGCTGGCTGCACTGAGTTCTAATTTAAAATGAGCAAGAATATTATTAACCTCACCAAAAAGGATGTAAAATGTGAAACTTAGAGTGGCCAACCACCCCTATAAAACACAATTTTGAACTTACCATTGGTGCAGCATGAACCGTGACGAACAGCAAAGCTAAGGTGGCGGCGACGATGGCCAGGTAGACGTTGTACGCGCTCGCTTTCATTGTGATCTTTCCAACTGCAAAACAACTAATTAGATTAGCAAATCAGTCAACTGTAACTTACTGCCTAGTATAGCAACTTCATTTTCAGTAGTTGCGAGCGTATTTATTAAATCGTCCGTCTTACGGATCGCTTCACAGATTGAGCAAGAAAGAATGATGTTAAGTGATTTTTTGCGTATGTACAGTGATAGTCTAGTAGACTATCACTGTACATACGCAAAAAGTCACTTATAAAAATAAATAAAATTGAAGTATCTGTTTGTACACAGTCTGTTTGTGACAGTATATACGATAATTATGACGAAAAAGGCAATTTTATAAAATTTTTGTCTATCTGTCTGTTTGTTTCGGCTAATCTCTGAAACGGCAGAACCGATTTTGACGGGACTTTCACTGGCAGATAGCTGATGTTATAAGGAGTAACTTAGGGTACTTTTATTTTAGAAAAAGAATTAGGGTTTCGCGCAAAAAAAAAAATCATGAAATTCAAAACGGCTCGACCGATTTTGACGGTACTTTTGTTGGTAGATAGCTGATGTTATAAGGAGTAACTTAGGGTACTTTTGGAAAAATAATTAGGGTTCCGCTCAAACGAATTAAACCTATGAATTGGTGAACAAAATCCGGTTCAAATAGGGAAGCATTGACATCCACGCGGGCGAAGCCGCGGGCAACGGGTAGCTAATAAATGTACTATTAATTAACAATAACATGACGCCTGTATTCCCCGAAGGTAGAGGAGGATCTAAAGTACTCTCCTACATTTCGCCATAACTTCGTAATTGCGCAATAATGCTTTAATATAATTAGTTTAACGATAAAAATATTCTATATTTTTCAGTTAATTATTATGGGTGTGTCCTGAATTTCAGGTAGATTATGTATTTTGGCACGTATTTAGAACATGCCTCACTTGTACATAGGTATAAAGTAGGACGGCCTACGCAGTTATGGACCCAAACGAATACTCGGCAACGAAGTTACATTTAATCATTTACACAAATTTGATTTAATGCTCCATTTATTACAATATTGATTTTTCTTCTCTCACGTTTTAACGGGTTACACGAAATGCAATTAGACAGATGCCAATTATTTCGTTGCCTTGACACTTGAATTAATTAAAAAGTTGGATTCCTGTATTTATAAATCAAAAATTCCTTTTTTTTTTGTGCTCAGAAAAAATACTTTACAGCATCTATAAAATTCGTTGGCGTGAAAAATATAGGGCGTAAAAAGGAACTTTCCTTGTTTTTGTGAAGACCTCGTCACGCCAATAGTAGTAGTAAAAACACTTACTTAAGGGTCGACCCCATAAAATCTTTAAGTGACGTGATAGTTTATGTCCGAGGCCTTTGACGCGATATTCTCGTTAATATAATGGAAACAAACACAGCTGATTCTTGACGCTCAGGTAGCTTTATCAGCAATAAATACACAACAGTTTCCGATCATAAACTTATCTCTTATCAAAGGACCGTCTATAATAATATTTAGTGGAGTATTAGTGGACTATCGTTTGATATGTTATTAACTACATACAGTAGATACTTTAGATGGAAGTATTTCAAGGAATCTACTGATATCAAATAACAGCAAGGATATACGGTATATCTACGTGATTAAAATTTAAACCAATATGTACTCTCATAACTAGGTACCTACATACGTTCAAATTTCACGCCCTATTCATAGGAGTAATTGATTTGAATGAATGAATGAATGAAATGCAACGACCGGCGACCCCAGCGTGGTTTAACCAGACTCGATTACTCGAATGAATCCAAAAATTCACACTAGCGCCTGCAGCCTCATGGTTCTTGCGGCTACAGAGACCATTGCATGTCAAGGAGTAGACCGGGGGGCGCGATAATGGTAGGGAAGACGTGCCCTTAGGATATGGAAGGATTATTAGAGCCTGTGTAAGGATATTATCGTAGCAGGTGGCTTTCTGTAGTTCCTGCCTACCCCCATGGGAAGAAGGCGTGAGTTTATGTATGTGTATTTTATTACTAGCTGTGCCCTGCGGCTAAAATAACATGTGGCTGTTATTTTAGTTGCGGGGCTATCTTCTCCACACAATACTGTTCTCTCGCGACTTCGTTCGCGTGGAAGTCGTAAGATACAAAATATACACAAAGTATAACAGCCAAATTTTAATAAAACTGCCTCGTCCCCCGACCTGTCGCGTTGCATCGCCCGCCCGCCCACTACGTTTTCGCTTAGTATTCTTTCTGAATTTTTCTTTTTGGGCGGCTCCAAAGGGTCGTAGTGATGTTAAATAGCCTATAACTATCCTCAAGAATTGGGCTACCAAATGCAAAAAGAATTTTTGTTTTAATTTTTTTGCGCGGAACGCTAATTATTTTTGTAAAATAAAAGTAACCTAAGTTAGGTACTCCCCTTAACATCAGCTATCTGCCAGTGAAAGTCCCGTAAAAATCGGTCCAGCCGTTTCGGAGATTAGCCGGAACAAGTAGACAGATAGACAATAATTTTAAAAATAAGTTTTATTGTTATAAGTACCGCATATACTTTCTTATGCGTTTAGTAAAAAGTTGTTATTTTGACATTAGAAACAGATACTTCAATTTTATATATTTGTACACACCTATTAAGGTAGGATTTGGTCTAAAGAACTTTTTTCTTTAGACCAAATCCTACCTTAATTTAAAAACCTTACCTTTTGTAATTATGTATCACCTCATGTACCTACCCAAGTAAATAAATGATTTGATTTGAGAATATCTACCATCTCACTTATAGACAGTTAATTGTTACCGATCTTAATAAGATTGATTCACAGATAAGGGGAAAGCTCCTGAGAATCCATAAAAAACGCAAGTGCAAACATTGTCGACCATTTACTAGTTCGCGCAGATTAAAAAAGAATATCCCAACACAGATAGACCGTTGTCGATGTCGAAAATATAGTTAAGCTCCATGAATAAGTCAGGCTGCAGATGTTAGGTTATAAGTTTATGGAAAAAAATCATTCATCTGCACCATTGAAGTGGACCTAACGCAGATATAATAGCTTTCATTCCTGTGTGCCTGAATTATCTAAAGAATATTATATATTTCTACTAGAACCAAGCTCCAAGAGAACTGGAAAGTAGGTACTATATTTTATCGAAAGTAAATGGTATTTCCATTTGAACAGTCCGCAAAGCAGTGTTTCAAGCAGAGAATTAATATTTCTGCTCTGAATATTTTAATAATAGAACTGAAATTATTATCAAACATTCATTTAAGTATGTATCTAGCGAAAGTACAGATTCAGGCATAATTTGTGAGGAAAGAAAACCCTAAACCAACGTTACTTCACTCAAATAGCGGAACGAGTGTTGATCTTGGGTATGTTAGTCGTAGGTCTAAATATCGTGGATTTTTAATCAGTACTAAATCTAAGGCCATGTCCTTAATAAAGCGAGCGATCGTCGCATTAATTTGGTTCGCCAAACCCGAACGACGCGGCGAAAAAGGGCGCCTTCCGGTTTTCCGAACAAATCAATGACATGAATGATCGCGACGATCGCGTATTCGCGCGATGATCGCTTTTGGATACGGGGTAAAGCGCCACTGTAATAATATAAGCACTTTTAAATATTTTTTCTTTCTGTAATAAGGGTTTATAGGCACCACGCTCACATACCTATATTAACGCCCCCACGCCCGAATACCCGTACGGATTATCCACAGCGCCAAAGGAACCTATCAGACAATATGTCACCGGTCGCCCGCCTGTAAAGCTACGTAATTACCCGCTTTTTTATTTTATTATTTCATTTACACCTCGAGTGTGTCTACATGTTACGTAGACAATATAAAGAACACGTTTACCTTGTGCACGCAACACCCTCATTGACATTTACGTAGGCCAGGGATATCGGTCCGTCTGGGGCGGACAGTCAGCCGATTACACATTGTTTTATTTGACTACCCGGATCTCCTTCACCGGTGTCAAACACGTCATATACACGATAAATAAACTCATATGCTACAAATTAATTTTATACTTTGTTGACGGGAAGGACGTGTTTAGGTACATAAGGTTTATTTTTGTTTTTGTATGTCACTGAATCTGAAGTAAGACATTGGAAATAAACAAAACATGGGTAAGTAATACCGATATCTAGCCTTTGTTTCACTTTCAACAAACAAGACAGATATAGAATTAATATTCCATTAAAGATTATACCTATTCCGAAAAGGTTCGGATAACGTTCTTCATTATAATTTTCAAGCAATTTAAGGTTAATCTTTCGTTTAAAATTAATTTGAAAGTTAGTCTGCAAGTTCTTATATTTGACCTGGCATTTTATCTTTATTGCCAACAATTGCGGCATTCTCATATCTGAAATCTTAATACTCCGAACCAGCCATAATATTTACTAATAAAACTGACAAAAAGGCTTTGAAGCCGCGGCTAATAAATGAAACCTGAAGTTTGTGCAAATAACATGAAAGGAATTCATTATTCACTTTTTCATCAGGTTATGAAAAATCAAAACTCCCGCCTACGATCAACTAAATTGATCTTTTTATACGGATACATTGACAAAAAAATATTCGCAGCCATTATAAAGGTTGGGGTATAACCTTTCTCATACGTCTTCATAACATCCCTGTGGGGGTTCGTATCACAAAGCGCGCAAATTACGGTCACCCTACGGATTTGGAATCGCCTTGACAATAAATTGGATATTATGTGAGACATGTATTTATCGATACACCGCACGTTTTTTCGTAAAGATATGAGCAAACACTGTATCACTTCATGAAAAGGGGCAGTGTACCAGAGATGTCGAATCTGTAAAAAAATAAAGCTTTTGTTATAATTGCCACTGGCAGACTCTCAGTATATTATGAAGACGTGCCTGCAGCTACGCATATTGACTGTTACAAAAGACTCGACTCACAAAATGCAAAAATATTACTGCTTATAAAATATATTTTATGTATGCCTATGGTACAATAGAATAAGTCGTAAAGTTTAGAACTGTCTTTTACTTGTCTCAAGTATTTTTCAAAATTTCAAATATAAATATTATGCAAATGGATCGAAGATCATCGCCCGTGGTCTTTTTTAGGGTTCCGTAATCAACAAGGAACCCTTATAGTTTCGCCACGTCCGTCCGTCTGTCTGTCCGAGGCTTAGCTCAAAGGCTCTTAGTACTAGAAAGCTGTAATTTGGCACGGGTTTACATACGAGTATTAATCACACCGACAAAGTGGTAAAATAAAATCTTGAAAATAAAAAAAATAAAAAATTGTGGGTGTGTGAAAACCATTTTTCGGTTCAGGGATCCCTTTGCGAAATTATAATAAGCTTTAAAGTGCAAATTTTTGTTCGAGTCAAGTGTCCCCCTGCCAGCTAAATGGTTGTTTTTGGATATGTGAAAAAATTCACGGCAGTAGTACCTATACAGGACGTAAGGGACAGCCCTCCGCAGACTGATGGGCTGAATTCAGTATATCATACTAAGATGACCGGTAAATTAAATTATTTCAGGAACGTTATAGGAATCCAATAAATCTGATTTGTTTTATTACCTCACACGCAATGTATCGTTACCGTGGCCAAACGCGCGTAGCGAACGGCAGCGCAGCGAGCCTTCGGCCGCCGAGTATTTCAACATCCATTGCTGATTTTTTTATTTTAGCTGTTTTATTTACATAAATGGAGTGCTGCGTACAGATAATGTAAATTTACATTGAAATGAAGGAATAGTAACTGAAAATACGATTAAAAAAATGATGATTTTCCTGAGAATATTTCCGGTGGAATATGATTCTAAATAAGGAGCTGAATGCACCCGTTAGTTTGCGGAGGGCTGTCCCTTATACCCTGTATATGTCACCGTATGATTGTAACGTTAGTTTATAATCTATCTCGCGAGATTGTAAACTGTCGATAAATCGTGAACTGTACCATAGTACTGAAATGTAGGGTAAGTATTGTGATGACAAAACTAAGGTACCTAACCTTTTAAAACAATTTCCGATGTACTTACCTACTTGTGTATTTGTTATCCACCCTAAATTAGTTATAAAGAAGTTCTGCCACTATTTAATTCAACTCTCCTACATATATAAAATAGGTCAAAGTATTTGGGAAATAAAAAGAGCGCATGTTATTGAAACTCTTTGACAAATCCCTAAAAAGTTTATTCACGAAGAATTTACCTACTTATCTAAGTTTGAGGATTGATGAAAAGGTGCATGACGATCCTTCCAGGAATCACGCGTGTTCAATCTATGAAGAAATAAGTCTTCGAACTACCTGCCTTATGGAGGAAAAGTTTTGCGCACCATGAATAACGACTGCTCTGTGTATAGTGTTCTCTTATTACGTGCGATATGAACACCGCGGCTAAGTAATGCGTCGCTACAGGATTGCGCGCTGTATTTTCCAAGTATTATATCATCACATTTATTAGCCTCAGAATTACCTAATCTATTATAATGTCAACGCTCCTTTTCTAGGTTTTCTTTGCAATACATTCTCAGATTTAGTTACGTAAAATTACCATGTCAACTTTTACAATGTTCCAGGTACGTAACTACGTATTAAGTTACTTTTAGTTGTAAAAAGTTGCACGAACAGAGGCTTATGCGAAGACATAAGTAACATGTTTGAATAAAGTATCTAACTTATTAATACTTTACTTACCACGTATAATATTTTTCCAGCAGTTTAAAACATGTTTTTTTGTAGAATTATTTTGAGCGAAATTAGATAGAAAATGAACGGCTGCGGCTAAACCCTAAAGCGGCGCAAATACTGTAACCTTATCGGTAACTACAGTTTGAGCCGTTTGGGGTTGAAACGCTCGGGTCATGGGGCCCGAGTGCGCGTCTCCTTTTTAAGGAAATTTCTCGCCGACTGGTCGACACTTCACGTGACCAGAGGGCTGGCTCGTTCTTTGGCCAAAGAATTAGCATTGCCATTGCATTGCAACGTGGCAATGCTGTCAGTTTTCTGGGCATGTTTCCGGATGACAGCGATGCGGACGAGTACTTCGACGCCTAAGTTTCCTTTTGTTTTGTATATTTATTTAGTTCGTTAGTTAGTAATTGTATGGAGTAAAAGATGATCATATTGCTATAAATGGATGATATACGATAGAAAATGAACATATTTCATTATAATCATAGAAGCCAATTTCATTAAACAACGCGGTTTCAATTTTATTACCTTGTAAGGGTATAATATATGTAGATTCATACATCGTGTAATAGCGGCAAAAGCGATCAAGCTGAACGAAACCGATGCATAAAGTAAGCGTTGCCGTCTTGCATGTTGTTAAATATTAGTAGGTATCTTGGTGCAATAAGCTTTTTAGCGTTTTTTAATGACACGTTTTAAAGTCTCATTTGAATAACTTGTTATTGAATACGTACTTAAGTTTATCTGCGCACGTTTTACTACATCCATCTTAAAAACGATGTCTTTATTTCTGTTCATCCCTGTTTCACCTAAATAAGATTTAAAGTTGTATATGAGTTTACGTGAGCGAGTGAAGGCTTTTCCGGTCTGCAAAACCGATCACAAGTCACAATGCAATCTAGCCCTGCATTGTCATGTGCGTTGCTATGCTCGGATACTGTTGTGATTAGTTTTTATTGGGTAAAATGTGCCATGAAAAAGATTGCGCTTTTTAAATAATGTTTTCATTTCCCGCCCCAGTAAAGGTCTCAACAGAGACGGTTTGTGCGCAACCGGCCAGTCTGCCCCTCAAGCGATCCCTGAGCTATTCTTTTTGTGTTAATGGAAAAGGAAAATACTTTAATGTTTTATAAATCGTCTATAAAAGCAGAAATGGGCAGACTGCGAAATCCCGTCCTTAAAATATCAAGGTAACATTTACTGAAGGATAACGAAGTATATTATGTAGATAATATAATAAGGTTAAAAAATCATAAACTATATTCATGATCAAGGCCGTATGAACAACCTTCCAAGTTAAGAACGGCTTTGAAGGATCTTCTTTCTGAGACTGACGACGTAAACAAGCTAGTTTGTGTTTATGGTCTGTGCACATCTGTGCAAACCACCCTCGTTATGATTCACTTTGTAAGTATATGCGACTGAGCACACAGAGTGACACGATATATTTTTCTCAGTTCAATATGACCCTTCTTAGTTCAGTATACATGAACCTTTCTCACTCTTAATCTATTAGCTCTCAGGACTTGAAAAGGTTCCTAAGTGAGAGGTTTGGGATATCTACGCAAATATGTAGAATTTTATCGATATGTCAAATGTGTTTGATTGAATAATGAGACAGTACTTTGTCCATTTCTCTCTATTATTTCGTTATTTTAGGTCTTCTTTGGCCCTGTAAAATAATTTAAGCTACAAGGACCTAACGTTTTCAAAAGGGTATATAAGATTTCTTTTTCTGAAATGCCTTCATTGTTATTACTAAAAATTAGAAGATTTTGGGTCTGTCTGAACTATGAATGTTCGTGCTTATTTTAAACACGTAGTTGTTCAATAGAATAACTATTTGATTTTCAGTAGGATTCGTCATAATTCTAGCAATGAAAGCTTCTAACTAGTTGAATATTCCAAAAGTTTTTCGAGGAAAATTATGTTAATATTCTATACATTGCCGACCGATGAGGAGCTCAATATATTCAGAGAGATATAATATATATGTAAGTATATAAATCACATCAATTTTTAGACATATTTCACGGGTCTACCTTTTGTTTTGCTTAAGTCAGCGAGTAATATTATATACGAATTTAGAAAGACCCTTTTTGCTGTTTCTCGTTGTAAACGTATTATGGTCAAGGACTCACGGTGGAAATCGATGGAAGAAAACAGATTTATCCAATTACAGGTCGAGTAATCCACTTTGAAGGGTACTTGATTTATTTTCTATTATATTTCTTAGGCATAGGTAAGCCAGTTATTTTATCAAAGCGAATGGAGAGTTCGTCCTTCCTTTAAAACAAAGAGGACAAAAATAGTAGGCCACTAAAGAAAAGATATTAAGCATAATGATATCTATAATTCTCGAAACCAATGCTCTTTGGTTTTTTCTTTCTTTACAAAGTAAACCATTGAGTTCACCAAACAAAATAAGAATAAAAAAATATATAAGCGTCATCTTGAAAACTTCCTCGTTTTTCCGTCGGTTACCAAATTGTAAATCCGTAATTGGCTGTAAGATTAGTTTATTTATTTTAAGTGAAATTGTTAAATAGCTGTGGATTTTGTGAATTAATAAATAAAATCATATAACGCAATTGATCCGCAATATTTCTTTCATAAAACTTTCTTCGATATACTACGATGCGAGCTTAAATACCATTTGTTCACTCTACACCTACACAAGATTTTCTAAACATTCACCAACATGGGTGACATGAGATATGGTGAGGTACATGGGTGGGCTTGGTAACCAGATTATGTGGTTACTAAGGCCAACTTTACCAGGATTAACAAGTTTATTAATTAATCACTCCCTTTGCATTTGCAGGCGCAAGCCGGAAATTACTGGAGGCAACTAGGGTGCAAGGCAAGGGCGGGTCCTCCCACAGTACTTCCCACAGTACTTGTAGGTGATCCCTTGAATTAATTATAATAATAATAGTAGTAGTAAATGACAGTATTAATTCAAGGGGTAGGTATTACTACTGTAATACCTACTTGTAAATAGAGTTACGTGAAAGGGGGAGCACGACAAGTAGGCTTTACAGGCAATCCCGTAGCTTTAACAACCGTTCTAATATAATCATCTCGTACTTAAAATATGTAGGAGTACCTATATATTAAAAAGTTCGAAACTCCTGAAATGCCGCATATTCTTAACAGACTACAAAGTGGTACAATAATAAAATTGTACGACTGAAACAGGATCAGACCATTTTATTTGGATAACAGAACTATTAGTTAAAAGTTGATGCACCCGTTTTTGTTAAATGACATCTTTGTTTACTAAAAGGGTTTCTTACTTTGTTTTTGTTGTATAGTATTGGGGTAACTATGGACAAAAACATACAAACTCATGTATGTAGGTAAAATATTTTAACATCAAAACGCAATTCATAGTTATTTTGTTCAAAAATTCACCTCTGCCTAACCCTTCGGGGATTACAGGCGTGATAGTTGTGTGTTCAAAATAGTAGATTATACAACAAGTGAAAAAAAGGAATTTAATTCGAAGGACTAAGTTGGATCCCGAGAGCAGCGAATGATTCTAGATTAGAATCCTGAGCGGAGCAAGGGATACAAGGACCGAGATGAATTTTTTTTTCACTAGTTGTGTACTCTACTTTTTACCGTTGACTACGAGAAAATAAATAGTAGTATTTATATTTATCACATTATATTATATAAGAGGTATATCGATGGCTTCTTAGTCTTGGTTAATTCGTTGAAATAGTTAAGAAATACGGACTCTGTGGTGCAATTCGAGGTTTTCCAGCCGCAGAACAAATTGTATGTTTTCAGGTACAGCTCGGAAGATTTTGGCGGCAACAAATTATCTACTATAATTGCTGCTTTAGAACGAAATGATTCCAGAGTCAGCGTCTCATTTTCGTCACTGGATGAACTCATTTTATTTTAATTATATTAGGCCCACTTGCGTGAATAACTTAACTCAGAGTTAGTTGCTAACACGGGGTTAAATTGACAGTTTGTCATACAATATTGTCAAGTTAACTCTGAGTTAAGTTTTTTACGCAAGTGGGCCTAAATAGATAATCCAATGACATAAAAGAACCACGATAACAGGTAGAAAAGAACCTAATTAAAATTGGCAGGATAATTTTTTTAAATTTATAACTCTTTAGTCAGCCAATAGGTACTTTCGGCCGTTTTGTTTATTTTTTGTACATAATTCGTACAATTCGTGCTTGTTCCAAACTCAAAATGTTTTTATTCACTCAGTGACTAAAAGAGAGATTTATTCACTGTTATTGATGAATCAAATGCCCTTTTTCAAGTGGCAATGGTAAAAATGTATTTTTAAATACATTAGGCTTTCTCTGAACTAAAACGGTTTAACTCATGAGTGCATCGACAATTTTATAGATGCAGCGACACGTTCGTGCTATAAAACCGGCCAAGTGCATGTCGGACCGCGCACAATGAAGGGCTCCGTAGTTGGGATGAATTTATTCCAAGAACAAACTTAACGAAAAACATGTTCTCCCATACATTCCAACTGCAAATGTAAGTTCGTACGCACAAAGTTCGATTTACCTTGCTATTTTAAGATCAAAGAATTCTTATAAGTTTTTTTGTAATCTTTTTGTCCTTATAGAAATATTTTCTGTGTCTTTTCAAATTTTAGGCTCAGTAGTTTCGGAGTTAAAGGGTATGGTCAATTTTAATCAATTTTCTTAAACATAAAAAACTTTAAAACTATTTATTTTAAAATTATAAAAGCAAACATATTTCAGATCCTCACATTAAGCCCTTTTATTTGATATTCACACGGTAAAGTTTGCAAAACTTTTTTTTTAATTTTTCTTATTTGCCTCTCGAAACTGACCCCCATATTGAAAATTCATTTATTGAAGTTACACGTCCGTGTTTGGGTCACAGTGATTGGTTAAAGATATGTGTACCAAATTTCAATTTAATCGGTCCATTAGATTAGGAGAAAATTGGCTATGATAGACGGACAGACAGGCAGACAGACGAATGATCCTAAACGAGTTTCGTTTTTCATTCGGACGTACGGAACCATAAAAAGAACTGGCGATTTTGTATCACCGCCGCTGAAAGGCCGTCAATTGTTGGCAACGGAGAACGTATGTAAATAGAATTTGGAATTCGCTACAGAATGGTACAATAATTGCTGTATTGTTTTTTCTAACGTTTTTATCTTCTTTTGAAGTATACATATATACTTATATATGATAAGCACTATAGTTGCCATAATAGCGTGTTTTTAACCGTCTTATGATACATACATAGGTTAGGCCTTACTGTCTTTAAATGTATTATCGATGACATAACACACATAACATCACGCCTGTTTTCCCCAAAGGGTTAGGCAGAGGTATACATATAGTACACCCATATTTCGCCAGTTGACGTCATAAAAAAGAAACCATATTATCTGTGAGTATTTTGAAGAAATTGCAAAATCTTTTTCATTTCCTTTATTTGTAGCTAATGTTTTCTTATGCAACCATTTCCTTTTTACATCCTTCGCGTGGGATTTCATTATCATTAATAGTTATGTATGTGTCATGTGGGGTGGGTGGCTTCAAATAAGGTCAGTAGCATTAACCGTATTATTCCGTAAAAAAAAAACTCAATCACTTAGTAGACCTATTTTAGTTTAAAAAAAAGTGTTTTGTCAATTTCTTTCGAATTATGATTTGAATTTGAAAGAAGATGACAAAACGAAGAACACGAAACGAAGTTATAGTGTTCATAAAAAAACTAAAACGTATTAATAATACAGTTACGATTTAATATTATTACGCAGTGTGTTTAAAACATGATAAAGACTTCATAATTTATGGTCTTAAGTCCTGGTTAACTTATCTAACAGACATTTTAATACAAATTCTATTCCATTTTCATATCTATCCGGAAAATGTGAAACAGGATCATTCTCTCATATTATGTTTATGCCCTTTTGGACTCTTGTCTAAGAGTAGAAGAAAAAATTTTAATTGTTGGAAATATAAGTTTATGTAATGGATAAGGATATCGTGTAACGTCATATCAAATAGATCCCACCAAAAACATTAAATGTAAAAAAATGCCAAGTCTCTCCATGCAATCTTTCCACCGTAAAATGTTTTGAGATCTCATAGAAGCCAAGTCCTATTGAATTTATTTTGTAGTTAGTTATCTAACAGCATTTAGTGACTGTATCAATAGTTTTACTTATATTATAATTATAGTGACTTGGCAATGAGCACAAATTAAAAGCTGCTTGCTGTGCAGAATTATGTGCGACTTGGCTTCTATGAGATCTCAAAACATTTTACGGTGGAAAAATTGCATGGAGAGACTTGGTATTTTTTTACATTTAATGTTTTTGGTGGGATCTCATTTATTTTTTGTAGGTGGGTCTCTTTCTTCATAACTAACTAACAAACTAACATAAATAAGTAACAAACTAAATATATAACAAATTAACTATGTATATAAATTTGTATTTTTAATAACTAACTATTTAAGTAACTAATAACTAGCTGATCCGGCAAACTTCGTTTTGCCGAGTATAAATTTTCGTTGTTATATTATAAATTTTTAGATTCTAAGTGGTTTTTCATATATAGATGGCACTGTCATGCGAAAATATCCAAGATTTTCTAAAGTACTATTTATACAACACCCTGTAACGAAACCATAGCGCGATTTAGAAACCAGGTACAACGCTATTTGCGGGATGTTCGAAAGAGTTACCGTGGCCCCGGCACAGGCAACAGAAGGAACACGGGTGGGTTTTAGTCAGTAAAAGTCTGACACGCCCTCCCGCTCCGCCCAGAGCGGGAGAAGTCATTTGATGATTTCCCATCCACAAAAAAAAGGTATAACGCTATCTATCGAGCGAGCACAGACTATTTATTGCATTACATTGATTGTCATTTTAATCAAGTTTTTTAGCTTTATTCATTTAATATTTATAATAATTAATTATTAACTCCATGTATTAAATTTATTTTTGACTTTAATAAATAACAATTTAATAATAATCTATACCAATTTAATATTTTTTGTACGTAAACAAAGAACAAAGTTAACAATGCAGTCGAAATTCATACACCATATTCCTGCAAAACGGCAAATATAAAATAGTTTTCCATAATTAAATATTTATTAGTGTTTTTTTTAATGTTTTTCTTTATATCAGCCTAATAATCTATCATGATGCCAAATTTCAAGGTTCTGGGTCTGCTAGAAGTATCTTAGATTTTTGATGATCAGTCAGTCAGTGAGTGACAAAACGATGTAACTTTGATCGACGATAACTCGTAAACTATAAGTTAAAATATCATGTAATTTGGAAGTTTAGCTAGTTATAATGAGTACTCTTTGTTACCGAAAGTTCAAATTGCTAGCATTGTCCACAGAGAAGATATAGGGGGGGTGAAAGGCCCACGAATGGCTTCGAGAAAAGAATGGTACCGCTGTGCCTGCTTTGCTCGAGACTTGGCTGGGGCACTGCCGTGCCCCCAGATTTTTGACGCTAATAGGAAACTTGAAAAGAATAATCATTTTTAAACGAGGTTGTAAACAAATTTTAATATCTCAAGTATTTTTAAAAACAACATAATTAAACTTTATTATACTGTGACCACTTTGACTTTTATTATTAAAACTGAAAACTGCGCATTACAGCAAAGTGCTGTGATTAACAATGTCCGAATCAATTCACAAGGAAATCTGTATCGAAATTTTCTCGAATAACATCATGAAAGGATTTTACGTCCTTTGTCGATTTCGAATCATCAAATAATATTATTTTCCCACTGTGCGAGCCGTGTCCAGAAGTACCGCTTTCTGAATCAAGCCCTGAATTATTATCTTTATTGTTACTGAAATAATGAATATTAAATTCAAGTTAATGAGGTTATTTTTAATAGGTATAACATTTATTAATTGACTCGAAATGCTAACATAATTATAGTTTACACGAAGAAGCTAATCTACTTTGTAAGAGCTTTTATCTTTCGTAGATGTATGTCGTTTCTAATGACTCATTATAAAGGGAGACCCATTAAAGAGAGAATATTAGACATAAGTCGCATTTAAAAAGCCGTAAAAATAATATGAATCACGCTTTTTTCCATGGGGTAGGCAGAAATTTACAACGCCCCTGCTACGATCGTTACATACTCTTTTGGCTTCGATAAACAAAATTAAAGTGTCTGTAATGTCAAAATAATAGCATTTTACTAAATGCATATGAAAGTATATACAGTACTTATAAGCAATTTTACAATTTTTGCCTGTCTGTCTGTTTGTTCCAGCTAAACTCCGAAACGGCTGGACCGATTTTGACGGGCTTTTCACTGGCAGATAGCTGATATTACGGGGAGTAATTTAAGTTACTTTTATTTTAGAAAAACAATTAGCGTTCCACGCAAAACAAATTAAAACCCGTGAAATTGTGAACAAAAAGTCGGATATTTCACGTTCCTAGTCCCAGTTGTTTCAGCTGTGCGTTGATATGTCAGTCAGTCAGTCAGTTTCCTCTTTAATATTATATAGATTAACACAGTTATTCACTACATTACCTAATAGGAAACTAGGAACTAGAAACTAACCTCTCCTTCTTCCAGTCGACTTTTACTACTTCACGTACACACGTACACAAATCAAAAGGTAATGAAATTTATCTAACATCGTCTAGTCGGGCTCCAAATAAGCCAAGAATACAAAATAATGAAGTATGTAGCAGTTTCTTTTTAGGGACTGACTGCCTCGTTGGTCTAGTGGTCGCAAGCGCTACTGCTGAGCATGAGGTCCTGGGTTCAATTCCCAGGTCGAGCAAAGTGTTATTGGGTTTTTCTGTCTGGAATTTCTCAGTAGCAGCCCGGAGTCTGGATTTGTGCCCGGTTGGTGGCAATAGGCTCTCGCCCCCTATTACACGGGACTTAAACATAACTGGTGAAATGTGGGTGTACTATATAGGTACACCTCTGCCTAACCCTTCGGGGAAACAAGGCGTGATGTTATGTTATGTTCTTTTTAGGGTTCCGTACCTTAAAAGGAAAAGCGGAGCCCTTATAGGATCACTCGTGTGTCTGTCTGTCCGTGTCATAGCCCATTTGCTCTGAATCTAATGGACCGATTATGTTCTTAGTACAGATATCAATTTCTATGACCGAAACACGGACGTGTTACGTAAATAAATAAATTGTGAATGGGGTCACTTTTGTGGGCAAATAAGAAAATTAAAAAAAAAAAATTGCACACTGTACCGTGTGACATATCAAGCTTACTGTGTCTGAAGTATATATATTATTTTAATTTTAAAATAAATAGTTTTAAAGTTATTAAAGAAAATAGATGAAAATTGACCATATCCTCCCTTTACTCCGACACTACTGAGCCTAAATTAAAAAAAATCTAGAAAATAGTTCTATACTTATAAGTTTCAGGAACACTTATAAGAAGTCTATGGTCTTAAAATAACATGGTAAATCTCTCAATATTGTGCGTACAAACTTACATTTGCAGTTGGAATGTATGGGAGAACATGTTTTTCAACTACAATGTTAAGTTTGTTCTTGGGATAAATTCGTCCCAACTACAGAACACGTCATTGTGCGTGGTCCGACACGCACTTGGCCGGTTTTTTTTAAACAAGACTTTTAACGATCGGTAGTTACCTTTTAATTTTTTTTTTGTTCTTTGTACAGCATGTTATGTTTCCCGAAACTTTTATTTTTTCCGCCCTATCGTCTCAAATATTAAGTAACTTGATGTCAAACATAACATCAGGTATTTCCCGAAGGGGTAGGCTGAGGTACACCTGATTGATTACAAATGGTTAATTATTATTGACTTACTTGAAAAGGAAAAAAAATATTGGCTTTATGTAATTAAGGTTTACTTAACATTAAAAAGCTAGTTTTTCAGTAAACTGTAATTAGGTATGAAAACTTAAACAAAACACAAGATATAATATCGGTATACATAATCAGTCTATAATGTTCCCACTGCTGGGACACAGGCCTCCTCTCTTCGAGAGGGAGTGGGCCGTAATCTACCACGCGGGCCCAGTGCGGGTTGGCGGATATCGGCATTATCAATTATTTTTATTAATATCTCGCGGCGTAAGTTTCCAAAGTATTTTATGTGGTTCTGAAAGTGCTGTAAAGTGAACTTACCATAGAGCTGCTATAATTTAATATTAATAAAGTTTTCCTAAAGTTTTCAATTAACAGGCCAGTTAAGATTTTAATAGTGCAGCTACACTTTTAATTAGGTTTTCAGTTGTCAGAACATTGCTAGTTTTCTTTGTGGAACTGACTGTTACTGATATTTTGGCTCTACTATCAGAAAACATAGTAAATTGTTATTAATGAAATTGCAAAAAGTTTTTTCTTCACTCCCACGTTTAAAGAAATCAATTTTCGATATCTTATCCAAGATTTAATTTTTTTTTTTAGTTTTAAACTTGAAAACAAATTTCGAAATTAAATGATTTGTAGATGTTTCCATTTGAAAATAAAATGACGATAAACTGAGTTAAACGATTTCCTATTACAGAACAATAATCTGGAAAATAAAACTTACCTGTAAATACAGTACGTGGAAATAAATTCAGCTGTTGACTGCTGAAGGTTTACGTGAAACTAGTAACGATCACTTTTACAAGTAATTACGGGAGGCTGCGAGTGCTGCTTCCGTGGTCTCCCTCGATGGTTTTTGAAAGCAAATGAACGGTTCGAAGTGCCGGCGCCCGGTTTATATAGCGATGCGGTACTAAACTACGCCGCGTGTTTCACTTGCGTAGGTGCCGTAGAGCGCTACGCTGCTACGGCGCGACGGCGGTGCTACGAAGCTACGAAATTAACTGGACTTTCAAACAAGCACAGATTTACGATTTGATTAATTACTTTGTTTGGGATTTTGTAATTAATAATTCAATTAAATATGAAATTCATTGTTTATTAAATTGAATTAGAAATTTGGAGTACCTACCTAATTAAAAAAATAATTTAAAGTTTGTAATAATTAAATTTTGCACCAATAGAAGAGATTACTCAAGAGAATTACAGAAGAGATTAGAACATGCGTCATGTTCGTGAACGGGCGCCGTCAGTAGGGACAGGTCATCTCTTAGCTGCCATGGCTTATTTTAATTTTTGAATCGTTTTTTTTAATCTTTTTGTTGCGAACGCTTTTAATGTACACGTCTTTCTACATTGTTCTCACATACTTAATTTCAACATGAATGATATAACCAATATTTTGTAACAATATTTTGATTAACATAGTGTCCGTTGAGTTTCTTGCCCGTTCTTCTTCATAGAGATCTACGCTTTGGAATGGGCGACTAGCTTCAACTTTCTGACTAACTGACCGACTCTTTCACAATTCAAAAGTGCCTGTAATTGGTTTATTTGAAATAAATGCTTTGAGTTTGAGTTTGATTAATGATTTAAGTTTTAAATTACTTTTGAGATTTTAGCAACATTTCCTACGGTTATGAAATCAGCGTTTGTAATTTCACTTTTGCGATATTTCGTGAATAGTGCTGGTACTTTAAGTTAGTAAGTAATTTTGACTAGGAAGTATTCATTCTACAGACAGTTGACATATCGTAAAATGATAATGGGGTAAGGCCTAGTAACAACGTTAACATTTTGAGGGATCAGTACAAGAGCTTAGCATATTATTATTATAGGACTCGTACACAAGAGTTTTGTTTCGTTATTTTTACTTTCTTTTGTTCATTTAATTAATTTTGCCCTGACTACAGTTCACTTTTGCTATCAGTTTGTAAATATTTAAGTTGTAATCTGTGGAAAATGTAGTGGATAGTATATTCGTTAAGTTATTTCCGTTTATTTTTAATATACTACTGTTTGTTTTCCCTTATGAAATTAAATAAAAATGAAAAAAAAACTAAAGATATTATCTACAAAATGATCGATTAAAATTGTTTGAAAAATTAAAAAAAGGTAACAAACATTGTGTTGTGTTTTTCTTGAATATGTAACATTTTGTTATTTGATAACAATTTATGTAAAAGTTACAAAAATAATTCGATTTGATAAAATGTTTTTACAAATGAACTTTAATTTCATTCCATTGCATATTCCAACACCCGTTTATCTATTTACCTATCAATAACAAAATAGTTATAAACCAATTTCCGTACGGTCAATATCCAGTTAATGGGATTGTTGGCAGCCATGAGGCAATACATCAATTCTTTGATAAAATTATCTCTCAATATGTCACGATAGGCTTTAATAACAATTTGGGGACTGAATGGCGAGCACCGATTAAATGCTTGTGTACACTATCAAGATAAAAATGACAAATAGCCTCAATAGGACAAAGCTCTCTTAAAGCTTTTATCGCATGTGAATCACGTATGGCTATTTCCTGGAGAGAGTTATTAAACATGATGCGAGGTGAAATAAGCACCGATAGCGTGTCGCACGGTGTTCATTATTAACTGTTTAGGTGTTAGTAATAACACATGCAACTTATTGTGTCGCGTTGCTGGAAAACGTTAATTAGGTGAAACAGACAAATAGGTCTTTATTATGTCGATACCTATGATATTATACCACTTTAGTAATTCAGTGGAGTTAATTAGTGCATGATACAATGAAATAGAAAGGTTTCACATTACCGTTGTGCAAAACATTTATTAAATTCATAAAATTCATGTAAGGTGCGGTAGTGAATAATGTTTAATTTTGTCACTAGTAGATAAACGCAATACCTATTACGTACATAGATTATTTGTCTAAAAATACCCTATGGCCCACACATAAGCACAACACAGCTAAAAATTTCTCAGAATTTAGGGCAAAACTTGGGTAATCGGTGATAGTTTTGTTTTTTACTTGTAAAATTCGATTCATTGATCAGATTATTTTTTAAATTTACTGCAATATAGTAGACAAAAGAAGCTTTGCTAACTTATATCTAAAAATGTGGCAAATACTATAATGATTGAAAAATATACATTTATCAAGTCAGTAGTAACTTGGTAATATAACACATATTATCTATCACCGAATAGCTGCATATCACCAATTAGCCAAGTTTTGCCCTACCGAGTACAGAGAACCGTTTAGCTCTGTGTTCTTAATAGAGGTAAATCTACCTACATCACATCAAGCCTGCATTCCTCGAATAAATGTTACAAATGATCAAATACACCGCTATCACACAGAAACAAACTCACGCCTTGTTGCCATGGGGGAGGCAGAAACTACAGAACGCCACCTGCTATATACGACCCTTACATACTCCTTTTGCTTTCGTTTACACCGCTATCATTTGATTAGAAATTGTTTTATATATGTATGTATTTATTGTCATCATTTACATTAACATACTCTCCTAATATAATTATGTATTTCAATGTACTTGCAGTATTTGATTGAATGAATCACCCAAAATCTTCAGATTTCTTTAGACTTTCTACATAATACCTTCCCTTAAATTTCAATTAAACAAATTAATGTATTCTATTGAATGTACTTGTTGTTCACACATTTCAATCGATCGATGGTTACATGAATGGTACATAGAAACTAGTCAAATGTCAATGCCTCGTTTGCCGTTCTACAAACATTCTTAACAGTAGGACGACCTATTATAATCCTATGTACCTACCTTCAACTGTCATAATAGGAAAAACAATTAATTAACCAAAGTAATAAAACGTAGGAGGTAATTTTTTAAATTATTATTATCCTCAAACATACATTGTTTTGTTATTACAATTTTTACTCGCCAAACTTTCTAGTTTGATGGCGAGAAGCGCTTGTTGTTATAAACATAATGTAGTGTAAAAACTAACCTTAAAACTACCACATATCTATGTACTATTATTTTCACTCAAGGATCAGTGACACCGGCGCGGACAGATCCCGAACGAGCCGCGGATACCGGACACTGACAGATCCAAGTACATACTTATCCATTTGGGGGTGTCCGTGTCCGGAGCTGCGTCCGCAACCTGCCCGCTCCGGCCCAACCAATCTTAATGTTTTAAGTCTTTCGTATCTATTTTCGAAGTACAAATTCTAATGGTTATCGTCATCCGTAGCATTCCTATTTCATAGGTTAATTCACAGCTGACTAGACTAGACTCTAGTCGTCATCAGGCGCCATATTATGACGTTCTAATGCCATCATGATTCCAGTGCGCGAGAGAGACCTAGTTATACACGACCGAAAACACAATCCCTTTTTCGGAATGAAATCATGATGGCAATAATACTTCATAATACGGCCCCTTTTTTTTTTTGGATGGGAAATCATCAAATGACTTCACTCGTTCTGGGTGGAGCGGGAGGACGTGTCAGACTTATACTGACTAAAACCCAGCCGTGTTCCTTCTGTTGCCTGTGCCGGGTCCACGGTAACTCTTTCGAACATCCCGCAACCCTGGCTGGCATCGGCCCTAGCGGACCCCTTCAATGGTGCTGACATCTCTTTGAGGCACGCATGGAACACAACGCGCCGTCGACTCGGGCCTGGTCCTTACCGGACGGCGAGCTATCCATTGTTCGCCGTCCGCAAGCCCGCGCCTACGGTGGCCGGGAATGGGCTGCCAATTCCCGATGCCCAGGGCGTCTCCTGCGGCGACTAGGGGCGTGAGGGCGCAAAGCTTGCCTCTCACTCACGCGTTCCACCTCCTCCTTCGCCAGCATTACTGCTTCGCAGAAGGAGGTGATGGCTTCCCATGTACTCTCACTCCGTACCATGGCCTGGACCAGGGCCGGACGTGAGAGATCGCCATCGCCGATCGCTTCCGCGACGACACGGCGGTGCTCCGCCCAAGCCGGGCAGACCTCCGCCGTATGCTCCACCGTGTCCTCCGGGCGATCCACACAGTGGTGACACCCAGGCGTTTCTTCCCGCCTTATCCGGCGGAAAAATCAGTTGCCACCCTACATTTATGTTCGCATAACTCGTCAAAATGTAGGGAATAGCTGATTATTTTTAAGCGGTTTCAGGTTTGGTCCCATAGTAAAAGTTGTTCATAATGATGAGTACAATGACCCCTTAAGAGGTTGTACGTTAATTATGTTACACCTTGTATATACATATATGCTACCGGAAAGCCTGAAGCAGCTAATAACGAGTGTGACGTCAACAACAACCTAGTATATACAGGGCATAACATTGTCTGGTTATGAAAATCAGAAATATAGTTGATATTATAACAGGTTTGTGTAAACCTAAATAATACTTTTTTGAAGCTGCAACTGTTCTGGCAGGCAGACGGTACACAAAATAACTTTCACTAGGTAGTTGATAATTCTAGTAGTCCTTACAAAATTTTCTCTTCGCCGTTATTTTCGTAGTTATTTTACACTAACACGAAACTAACAGTACCTACTGATCAGCAAAAGAAAATTATCGTATAAAATGTCGCTTACCTTCTTCTATTTAACATTGTACCTGCTTCATCTATTGTCACAGGTAGATAGGTACTTCACTTTCTCCGAATACCTAGTATTAAATTAACTGTTCGTGACTATTATTTTTTTATTATTTAAGTTTATTATAACTATTCCAATTTTTATTCAAATACCCACAAATTTTTACGTAACTGTCGGTGTATTATTGTATAGTCCGTCGCGCTCAGCGGCCTGTACCGCTTTGTGAGTGCACTGTGCAGTGTGCACGGATCCATCTAGCTAATCGTTAAGAACAAAGAGGTTTTGCTGAGACAGGTCTTGCTGTTTCTAATTTTTTTTATTTCTGTAAATTTTCTTGATTACTAGTTTATTTATTTATTTATAAGTAAAATAATTATGTATTAGGTATGTTGAAACTGTTTGTACTCTCCGTCACTTGTCCCTAAATAAAGGTTCATTAGAAAACCAGCGTCAGACAGCATCTGACTGGTATTAATGCTGAAATGAACCTTTTTGGTGCAGCCGTGAGCAGGCCTCCGTCACTCCATGTACTTGCGCGCTATAAGTGCCTACCGCCCAGCCGAGCGGTCTCGGTCCGCCGGCGGATCAAATTCAGTGCGGTTTTCGCAAGCGAAGCGCGCGCACGCCGTTCAATTTTAATAGTGCTGTTCGTTCGTACGCGTATTACGATGACGAAACAAACTTTAAAAAAGAGAACCGACTTCAAAACACTAAACCGTAAGAAATAATTTCTTCTTTGATGTCGGTGCTTTTTCGATTCGTAATTACCAGCTGTTAGCACTAACATAAAAAAAAAACAAATTATTTCTTACGGCTTAGTGCTTTATTTGAAGTCGGTTCTCTTTTTTTAAGGCTTTTTTTTTCATTTCTAGTGAACATCTCCGAAGATCATCATCAAACTAAGAAGTATTATACTTATTTTAAAACGTTCTCCTAAATGTAACAAATCCTTTTCTGAAAACCGCATCGATATCGGTTTAGCCAAACGCGAGATTATCGCGCACAAACATACATACCTACAAACCATACAAGTCAAACTTCTCAGTTTGACCTGTATGTCTGATCACCTCCTTTTTTAAGTTGGTTAAATATTTTATAAATGATAAAATTTTTAACTGCCACATAAAAGTCAGAACATATTCACAGTTCTCAATAACATAGATAAAAAGTTATGTTAATTTAATTTTATCGAAGAGGCAGCCCTGCGATTACTGTGGAATCGCGCGGTGCGAAGCAATCACTGCTGTACGCTTGAGCATTTAGGCGCATTTTAGCATACAGTGGTTGTTGACGCGAGGGAGTAGGCAATTATCGTAATAGGTATTGGAAATTTTCTACTGAGTGAAGTATCTGTTACGTAGTAACTATTCAGTAATCTGTGCCGTGAGGCACACACTATTGTTGTTAAACATTATTTTCACTTTTTTATTTTGTTATTTGTATTTTGTGGTTCACGAACTGTGTCCAAATAAACATTATTATTCTTTCTATTCTTTCTTTCTCTTTGGGGTGACCTTAACCCTTTTACATAATTACTAAATAGCTGGTACACAAAACATGACGTGAGACCAATTCGTTCGGTTTATATTAAATCTTACTTTGTTGTGTTAAATAAAGCACGGCAGTAAGCTCAACCATTGTATTGGCAGACAGTACACACATTTGCCAATAAAGTGTACCGATAATTAGGTTGAACACACCAAAGTCTTAGCGTTATCAGAAACTTTATTAATGTTTACAAAAAGAATAGTTGGCACGCATACTATATATTCTAGTGAACTTCGCAACATTCTGGTAAATGAAACTAGACTTTTTCTCATGCATTATTGCCGCGTTATATATCATCCATACTATCCATACTAATATTATAAATTCAAAAGCAACTCTTGTCTGTCTCTCTGTCTGTCTGTCTGTATGTTACCTTTTCACGTCTAAACCACTGAACAGATTTCGATAAAAATTGGTAAGGAGATAGATGGCATCCTGGGGAACGACATAGGCTACTTAATGTGTACTTAATGTCTTCGTCATAGTCACTTAACTATCTTAATCGAGATATCTTATCGCCACCCGTGAAATACTTATCATTGAGGAGTTCCCGTGCCATCTGTGGTCTTCATCATCAGTTCCACTTCACCAAATGATATTTTCTGAATGAAAATGCTTGACTTGTTGATGAAAATACCAAAATCGCTACATAGCCATTTTGGTATTTTATATATGACTAGCTTCCGCCCGCGATTTCGTCCGCGTGAAATTTCTTGTTCCCCCGACACACCCCGTCGCATCGCATCGCCTGCCCGCGCTGTTACTTCGTGTTCGCTTAGCGCTCGTTCTTACTTTTTTTTGTTAAAAAAAGAGATAGAACGGTATAGATATTATTAGTGTGAAGTGTGATATTGTGATCCAATCAAAAGAAAGGCTTTTCAGGAAATGATAAAATATTAGCTTTATAATTAATCATCTTAATGGAAGGGTGATGTAAAATTTTCCATGGGGCGTAGATATACCGTGGGACTATGTGTCTTAATTCGATACCCAAAACATGCTAACTCACACTTGGTAATGACAGTTCGTTGACTGTTACTTTAGCTAAACAAATACGCCCGTCAGTTGTTTTTAGCAATCACTTACTTTATTTTATTTACACACATAGGTACATAGACAGAAATATAGATAGATGCAAAGTGACGTTATAAACAGTATTTTAATTTCGCTAAAACCATAAATCGGTAAAATAAAACAATCTATCTTATCGAAACAAAAGCCAATCGCTGGGCTCGGTTTTGCTGATAAAAGAGTGGTCTAATATTATACTCGATATGATCTTTGAACGACCAATAAAACACCCAATGGATAGGCGAAAAATTTATCACCTGTACGAATGAGGATGGATAATCCGACCAAATAAATCCAGAAATCGGATGAATTTTGAGGTCGAATAAGGATGAATTTACCAATTCAATCAAATCAAGTTAGTATTACTTAGATTCTTATAAGTTACGTCACAACCTCGCAACCAGTCTAGGAATTACACGCAAGGAATCTGCATAAATAAGTACCTTGGCTAATGCAAATCTACGAACATACCTAAAAGGCTGCACATTTGAGATAAGGGATTTCTGTAACATATTACTTTTACCTGAAACACCTTTGAAACATTGGCTATTTATTACCTTACTATATCCTTTATTACAATAAATACATATAAATTACATTTTTAAATATTAGAATATAAAGATTATAAAAAATCATTTAGAAATATAAAAAATAGTAGCCCATCAGCATCTGGAACAGGGTCCAAAGTGCCGATGGTTAGGCTATTATTATAATAATTTGATAGTGGTTAAAAAAAATCCTGTTCTACTTATTGAAGTAGAACAAGATTTTTTTTTGTCTATACACGATTTTGGCGAACTTGACTTCTGAATGGACTGGTCTGTAGTGGCAGATTACACACGTTTGAAAAAAGGAAAGGAAGGAAGGAGGTTTCGTTTTTTGTGGAAAAGGTCCTAGACCTTTGCCCAGCAGATTGACAATACGGGCTAAATAGATAGATAGATCGATGGATGAATCTGGATTCATCAGCATTCATCAGCATGAGATTCTTCTCTATCTGTCTGGACAGATAGAGAAGAATAGAATAAAAAGACATGTTGCGCCGTTGACAATACGGGCTAAATAGATAGATAGATCGATGGATGAATCTGGATTCATCAGCATTCATCAGCATGAGATTCTTCTCTATCTGTCTGGACAGATAGAGAAGAATAGAATAAAAAGACATGTTGCGCCGACTGACATTCAAAACGTAGATTTTACACAGGTTGTTCCTTCATGAATCATATTTCAGTTAATGCCAACCTCAAAGAGAAACCCTCTTAACCTGAGAAAGAAAAACATCTCTCTAAGATTTAAGTAATATACAATATTAAGCAGTACATATATCTAATCGTATTAGGAAAGCTAATTCGTTTGATCCGAGTATAAGCACAGGTATAAAGTTCATGTCACAATTGTACATAATTTATGGAAGTAAGTAAATCTTCTTCAAGAGCCAGGATCCATAGATTTTACTTATAGAGATGACACGGATAAATGTGTACATTTTTAAATAAATCCCCTTTCACTGAAGCTTTTATCCACTTAAGGTTTTAATTGAAGCCAAACAGAAGGTAGGGATACTATAGATAACTTTTGTTTTCGGAAATTGGTTCTAATGCTAACAAGATAACGGGTACATTCTTTAAGATATTCTTAATCCGAATTGAATATTATCTTATTTTGGCACTTAGTACGCAACTACGCTCGACCTGCAAATCTAAATTACATAATAAAATAGTAACGAAGAATTTTTGTCCGTTTGTCTGTCTGTCTGGATGTATGTTCCGGATTGGCGCAAAAACGGTTAAACGGATTTGGATTTTAGCACACAAATAGTTTAATCCGGTGTAGTGTAATCCGGGATAGGATTAAAACATAGGGTACTTTTAATCCCGCGGTAACGTAATAGTTCCTGTAGGATATTTTCTGACTTGTACGCGGGCGAATCCGCAGCTATTACCTAGTTCTACATAAGCTTGATCTAGCTGAATTGTAACAACTTCTACATTACTAAGTAGTTTACTCTTCAAGATTGCTTGTTGTAGCGGTATAAGGATGCAGCGAGAACGATGCGTCTGCGTCTACTCGTCGTCTCTAAATATACATCATGTTATTATACATACTCGTACATACATCATGTTACTCCGACGATACAGTCCACAACACGTAGGCGTAACTTATTAACTCATTTTCAACTGTCATCGTCTGATACACTTAGGTACTATTAGTCATAATATTTAAACAACTTCTTAGCGCAGAAGGCATAATTGTTCTGTTGATGAATACCTAGACGATGAAGCAAATTATGTGGAAAAATAAATGCATTAAGAGTTAGAGGTACTTAAATCCTGTAATTTTATATTATATTCATCATAATCAGCCTATAATGTTCCCACTGCTGGGACACAGGCCTCCTCTTTCTGTGAGAGGGACTGGGCTGTAATCCAGAACGTGTGGGTTGGTAGATGTCACATGTCTTCGCATTTTTAGTTCTAGGGCATGCCGGTTTTTTTCTCACAATGTTTTCCTTCACCGTTTTGAGAGCAGTGGTGATGAAATAATTTACACAAAGTAAAGCGCCTGCCTGGGTTTGAACCCACGACCTACAACTCGTAATTCGCGGCCATTACCACTGGGCCACCATTGCTCTCATCATATTATATGTATTTGTCACCCTCTAAATATATACTAAAACTAGCTGTGCCCCGCGACTTCGTTCGCGTGGTAGTCGTAAGATTCACAATATACTGAAATAATAGCCACATTTTAATGAAACTCCCTCGTCCCCCGTCCCGCCGCGTAGCATCGCTCGTCTCGTAGCGTGATGTTAAAAGCCTATAAATATCCTCGAGAATTGGGCTACCAAATGCAAACACAATTTTTCAAATCCGACTTTTGTTCACAATTTCATGGGTTTTAATTTTTGTGCGCGGAACCTTAAGAGGATACCGTGTGCGCAGTGGCGCCCTCATCGTTTGTTTGGTTTTTAATTTAATTTTAGAATGAAAATGCAGAAAATAAGCACGTTATGTTGCGCTCCACAAGACTATACGTTATTATTATTACAAACAGTAGTTATACATTGTTAAGTTTTATTATAATCCTTAAAACGGAAAATAGTGGCCACTAAGCTCCGTTTTATAGATTATAATAAATCTTAAGAATGTAAAACTACTGTTTGTAATAATAATAACGTATAGTCTTGTGGAGCGCAACATAACGTGCTTATTTTCTGCATTTTCATTCTAAAATAAAAGAAATAATCAAACAAACGACGAGGGCGCCACTGTGCGCGCGATATCCTCTTAAATGTTTTTCTAAAATAAAAGTAGCCTATGTTACTCCCCGTAATATCAGGTATCTGAAAGTGAAAGTCCCGTCAAAATCGGTCCAGCCGCTTCGCAGATTAGTCAGAACAAACAGACAGACAGACAAACATTTTAAAAATTGTTTTTTTTGTTTTATGTATCTACCGTATAAGTTCATATGCATTTAGTAAAAAGTTGTTATTTTGACATTAAAAACAGACACTTCAATTTTATTTATTTGTATAGATGTTTATGATGTAGGAGAAATGTTATTTTAGTCTTAAAATTTATTTTTTTACAAGTTTTTTACGCAGAATTGATGTTTTATTTTAGAATAAGTTTTATGTTATTTAGTGTGGATAGATTTTTGTCATTTAATTTGAATGAAATTTAATTTTGCTACATAAGTGTAATTTTAGATACTACTTTATTGATATCTGTACGCCGTCAACGGCAAAACACAGTGTACCTATACATATTTTATTTACAACGCCTGTTTTTACACCTGCCTATGTTTTACAAATAAAAACTTTGACTTCGTAATTGAACAATTAAAGTAATGAAAAAAATACAACATTGTATCTATGCGGAGTGCGAAGACTCGTCACTCGCTTTTGTGTGTACCCGAGTTCATGTGAAACCCCGTACATATTTCATTACAAGGAATGTGAACGTGGGCACCGCCACAACACAACTGAAATGCAACTGCTTTGATAATAATAAATGACAAAGTCGACCGTAGTACAAACTATTATTTTGTTTCCATTACCATTCAACACTTTTTAGGGTTCTGTAGTCAACAAGGAACCCTTAAGTTTCACCATGTCCGTCCGTCCGTCCGCAGCTTAGCTCAGAAACTCTTAGTACTAGAAAGCTATAATTTGGCATGAATATACATATTAACCCTTTCGCGGACGGTACTCGATCACGTGGTATATGTGGAATGACACATCAATTCTTCATACAAAATGGTTAGACGTTTATTTATTGACGTCGAGTCGTATTTTTTTCGATACATTTGGCCAATAGCGGCACTATCGTTATCTAACGTCAACGTTTAAAGACGCTCAGTCATTGCCTGTACAGCAGGTCATTCTTATTGGTCTACAACGTTTATTGACGTCGAACGTCTGCAAACGTCGTGCCGTGTTTGTAGGATACTGTAATATATAATATGCACACAACGTCTACAAACGTCCAACGTACGGAAACGTTCTGTCATATTTTATTGGTTTTATATGTTATTTAGAAGTACGACGTTAAGAAACGTTAGACACATATTTACGTCGTGCCACATTCAGTGTCATATGTCTAAGGTTATATGTCACAACGTTCATAAACGTCCACCGTATGAAAACGTTCTGTCACCACTCGTAGCTGTCTTGGAACGTATATACACGCCACCGCCCATGAAAGGGTTAATCACTAATAATAGTAATCAGTAATTTTATCTAAATACACAATATAATAGTAATCAGTAATTGCAAACTGCAAAACAGTTGGCAATGAGTTATTTTCTTTTTCTGTTTATGTACACACATATGAACAGACAAGAAGAAAGGAACAGAAAAATACGTACAAAGGTGATGCTTATAATAACACAACTTCATTATCATCCACGTTAATCGACAGCTATAAATTTGGACCCTGTCAGTCAAAATAGGACGGTTGAAAACATTTCATTTTTGTTTGTGGTGGTGTCTCATTGGTTTTTGGGTGACGTCCCTGAGTGTGGAAATTGTGACTACATTGTTGTAGGTATTGGGTTCTCACCTATAGAAACAAATATTTGTTTGTGTAATAGTAAGTGGTAATAGCAAATAAATAAATAAACTTTTTATTAGCTTATGTGTTTAACCGTAACGTGACATCACATATAATACTACTTAAGGGGGAAGCGCTAGGGTCAAATAAAAAAATTATAAAAATTCAGCAAAAATATCAAATCAAATCAATCAAATTTGCAGCTTAGTGTCTGGGTATATGTGCTGGTGGTCGCCGGAGTTGACGTCGACGCCGGTACACCAGGCACCGCAGGCTCCGTATCCGCCCTCCGGATACGGAAGCCATTCAGGCGGAGCTGTACGGGGGGTACAGAGCGGCGAAGACCGCCCTTCGAGCGGAGATCCTGCGGGCCAAGGGACTGGCCCGTGAGGAGTCGCTGGAGACTCTGAACAGGGACCCGTGGGGACGCCCCTATAAAATGGTGCGGAACAAGCTCCGCCCATGGGCTCCCCCGCTGACGCAAAGTCTCCGGCCCCAGCTCGTGGAGGACGTGGTGAGCGCTCTGTTCCCTTCGCGAGGGGAACATACTCCCCCGCCCATGGCTCCGCCTCCTGCGGTGTCGGATGCGGACCACGCAGCCGACGATGACGACGATGCTCCGGAGGTGACCGAGGTAGAGCTGAGAGTGGCGGTGCGCAGGCTGAATGCCAAGAATACCGCCCCAGGACCCGACGGCTTACCTGGAAAAGCCTGGGTCCTGGCCTTGGAGGCTCTCGGGCCTCGACTAAGGGGGATCCTAAGCGCATGCTTGGAGAGGGGCCAGTTCCCGCTTCAATGGAGGACAGGGAAACTGGTCCTCATTAAGAAACCGGGGCGCCCTGCGGACTCGCCGTCCGCTTACCGGCCCATCGTGCTGCTCGACGAGGTGGGCAAGCTCTTTGAAAGAGTCATTGCAGACCGCCTTGTCGGGCGGCTGGTGAGAGTGGGGCCGGATTTGGCGGAGAGCCAGTTTGGTTTCCGCAAGGGGCGCTCTACGGTGGACGCCATCATGCGCGTACGAGCCCTCACGACGGGGGATGCTGTGGCCCGGGGTGGGGTCGTCTTGGCGGTGTCTCTAGACATCGCCAATGCCTTCAACACCCTGCCCTGGAGTTGCATCAGGGAGGCACTCCGGTATCACCGAGTGCCGACCTACCTCTGTCGCGTGGTCGAGGCCTATCTGACGGACAGGGCCGTCATCTACCCCGGTCACCGGGGAGAGTGGAACCGGCGAGAGATGTCGTGCGGTGTCCCGCAGGGATCGGTTCTGGGACCGCATCTGTGGGACATCGGGTACGACTGGGTGCTGCGCGCCGACCTCCCTGGTGGCGTCAGCGTAGTTTGCTACGCTGACGACACGCTGGTCCTGGCGCAGGGGAGGTCGCACCAGGCGGCGGCCGAATTAGCGGCACGCGGGGTTGCGACAATCGTAGAGAGGATCCGGCAATTGGGACTCAAGGTGGCCTTGCAGAAGTCCGAGGCCATGTGTTTTCATGGTCCTCGGAACGCGCCACCATCGGGTTCCCAAATAACGGTAGGAGGGGTTCTCATCGGTGTCGAGTCGACGATGAAGTACCTGGGACTCGTCCTCGACAGCCGGTGGAATTTCGTGGAGCATTTCCGACGTTTGGCTCCCAGACTGGAGCGGGCCGGGGCTGCCTTGGGGCGGCTTCTGCCCAATCTGGGGGGTCCAAACGCCTCCTGCCGGAGGCTCTACGCGGGGGTCGTGCGGTCCATGGCCCTTTACGGAGTTCCGGTGTGGGCGCGTTCCGTGAGGCGGCGACCGGTCCGTCGGTTGAACGCGTCCCAGAGGGTCATGGCCATCCGGTTAGCCCGGGGATACCGCACGGTCTCCGGGGAGGCGGCGAACCTCCTTGCCGGATTACCGCCATGGGATCTGGAGGCAAAAGTCCTCGCGCACATCTGGGAGTGGCGCGAGGAGGCAGGACGCCGGGGCGTAACTCCGTTGCCGCGAGAAATCGCGGCACGGCGGACAGAGCTCCGGCAGGATCTCATGGCGGCATGGAGAGTGCGATTGTCGCAACCCAGCGCTGGGCACGCCACAATTGCGGCGATAAGTCCCCTCTTTGAGGAGTGGCTGGAGAGGCGCCACGGCGTCCTCACCTTCCGCCTGACGCAGGTCCTCACCGGACACGGGTGCTTCGGGAGGTACCTGTTCTGGATAAGGCGGGAGGAAACGCCCGGGTGTCACCACTGTGTGGATCGCCCGGAGGACACGGTGGAGCATACGGTGGAGGTCTGCCCGGCTTGGGCGGAGCACCGCCGTGTCCTCGCGGAAGCGATCGGCGGCGGCGATCTCTCGCGTCCGGCCCTGGTCCAGGCCATGGTACGGAGCGAGAGTGCATGGGAAGCCATTACCTCCTTCTGCGAAGCAGTAATGCTCGTGAAGGAGGAGGCGGGACGCGTGAGGGAGAGGCAAGCTTTGCACCCTCACGCCCCTTGTCGCCGCAGGAGACGCCCTGGGCGTCGGGAATTGGCAGTCGATTCCCGGTCACCGTAGGCGCGGGCTTGCGGACGGCGAGCAATGGGTAGCTCGCCGTCCGGTAAGGACCAAGTCCGAGTCGACGGCGCGTCGTGTTCCACGCGCGCCTCAAAGAGATGTCAGCACTATTGACGGGATCCGCTAGGGCCGATGCCAGCTAGGGTTGCGGGATGTTCGAAAGAGTTACCGTGGCCCCGGCACAGGCAACAGAAGGAACACGGGTGGGTTTTAGTCAGTAAAAGTCTGACACGCCCTCCCGCTCCGCCCAGAGCGGGAGAAGTCATTTGATGATTTCCCATCCACAAAAAAAAAAAAAAAGTGTCTGGGTATATGTTGATTAAAGCATGATTCGCGATCGTAACAAATATGTATTTACAGAATTATAAACATTAGAATCAGTAATACAATTCCTTAAGTTAGTATAATCCTGAAATGTTAAGATTTCATGAAATAGTCATTCAATAGAATTACTTGGTCTTAGAGAGTTGTATTGATGACTTTAATGATTATAATTCTGTATATACATATTTGTTACAATCGCGAATCATAATTTAATCAACATACAACCTAATACTGACCTGCAAATTGCAAAAAACGTAAGAAAATTTGAATTTCGCGGGCTACCCTGGCGCTCTCGCCTTAATTGTTTTTTAAAACCTACTTCTACACCATCTAATCTAGTGGATCTATGACTTGTCAGATAGAGGTTCATTAGCAATGGAACGTTAGAATAATTTTCTGTCATCCAAAACATAAATAATATTGATACGAATTTGTCGCATTCGTGTCTTCATCTTTTAAATCTCACATTGAAACAGAGAAAGTCTCCGGTGACGGGAATATCCAACAACGATGAGAGAAAACTACGTCTAGCTAACAGTACCCAGCGGTCCGTATCCGTATAGGTTGTCTCCCTATATACCTACAGCCATTTTCCGGCTTGTGATCGCCACTCATGAACTTTTCTACCTCAGACTAAAAGCTAACACTAGAAAAAATACTAATTAATTGAAATTTATACTAAAAGACCATATTTTAGAAATAAAATCTACTACTTTTTGGAATCATTGAGTTACCGTTAAAGTAAACAGATAAATTATGGTTTAATTTCGAACCATGTTTTTGCTCATATCATTTTTATCACTATTATAATAAAACTTAACTTGAACGGTTACATCACACAGGTCTATAATTTATAATGGATCGTAAGTGCTTTAAAAGGGTATCCAAGGGGAGGCACATTAACACTGTAGGATAAAATATTAACAGCGTGATTGAAATAAAATTTCAGTATAAACTTATAGGTATACACGATTATATGACGGGGTTCACTTCAAAGAATATCATACCTAAGTCGCTAAGTGATATCATAAGAAGATGATGGGTAGCAGTATCAACATGTCCACTGACAGACCAAATGGCCGAAAACAGCAGTTACAGGTCGCAGTAAGGTATGGTGCAATGTAAAAGGGACATACTGTCCCCTATGTCTTAATACTGTCTGTGCTAATTCATGTGTTATAACAGTGAGTGGCTAAAGGAACCTTGCCACTGCAGGCCGGACAGTTCTTGTGGATTGAATATATCGCATATCTATATACGATCCAAACTAATAAAAAATACCTTAGTGCATATGTTAGTGACCTCATCTCGCTGGAACGTGTGTCCTGAATTAGTTAATAAAAAATCCGTTAGTCATTCCCAATCACGTGGACTGGGTCGTGTTCATGAGCGAGCTGATCACAATAGAGGTAGATTTTCAGAAGCATTCTGTACAGACACGTTACAAGGTTGAGTTTTTAATTAAGGAGGATTAGGTGTCCTGAATCCTGGTTTAAAAATTAGCTTAATAAACATTCAGGAACAAACAGCTAGGTAAAATGTTAATTAGTTTTTATTTTCGCTGTTTTCGAGATCCTTTGAAAATGTCAAACGATAGTCACACAGAAAATGTCTGATGAAGTTTTTTCGGTTGCTTTTGAAGCTAGGGTTAACGAATTAAGCTGCAATCTATTTCTAAGTGTATATGTTTCTTCAGAAATAAAGTCACAATGAAAGTCAAATTTAAATGTGTTATTAGCATCACACACTAATGTTCAATGTTCAATTAGCGTTGATTATTAATAGTGCTATTATTATAAAAATGAGTCTATTGAATTTTACAATCTCATTATTGGTTCAAGCTACATAAAGCTTCGTTCAGACTACGGTTCAAATTGCGATCTTAGTTACCTACATGTTTTTCATGTAAATACATATATATTATTCAATTCCTCATCCTTTTTAGGGCATCGAATTTTGCACAGAAACTATGTGGCGATACAAATGTGCGTCATTATAAATCGATATTACTTCAATATACTTTAACTCACGTGTTTTGTTGTATGCAAAGTTCATTTTGCTACTAAGCTAACATTAAAAGGGATGTTGCATAAGATGTTGTATCAAAATCTTGTGCTTCTCTCAGAGTAGTACCAACAATGTTGCGTCTAGGAAGATATTACAATATTTCATGTTTGTTCGGATTCAGAGAGACCCAACGAAGCTGAAAACGATAAAGTCCTAGGTTTATTTAATTTTTTTACATTTTCCAATGCTTTGTGCATTTCGCAGTGCTCGCTGCCGGCCGCGGTTGCAATTCGTAAAATGAAAAAAAAGTTGAATGAACTAATATACCAATATTCCAGAAACTGCTTGTTTTACTTAACTGTTGTGAATAGTTGATGGATATTGTTCAAAATGTGAGCATGAATGAAAAATGATTTTAAATTGAATATTAAATAAACTATGCGATTTTCTTGGAGGTGTATTTTGCCAGTTTTGTTACGTCCCATATAATAGCGAGAAGATGAGGCTATGGCCCTTAATCATAATAAAGACCCGGGCTACTAATGAAAATTTCTCAGAATGCTGCTAATAAAGCCTAAAAATACTTTGCCGGACTCGTGTACCAACTCGAATCCAGGACCTCAATCACACTAGTCGCGCTTGCAATCACCAAACCGACAAGACAGTCCACGGTAAAGCAAGGTATCTAAACTAAAAAAAACATTAACTTAAAGTTTAATGAAAAGATTGTTATGTTAATGTTTTTTTTTTGTTTTGAATTGCAATGCCATTTCCTCTCGTGAATTACTCAATCCACATATACATAAGATAAATTCTTCAACCTGTTTTTCGTTCATAGACTTAAACAAAAACTACATGTGATAAAGTGACGATGCGTCACTAGTCGATCAATGAACTAATGCGCCGCCGCAGCGTGGGTGTAGCGCTGCAGTCGCGCGTTTTTTATTTATATAGCTTAACAAAGCAGCGCTGCAGCAGCGCTGCAGCCGCGCTGCCGCCGCGCGGCACTTTGTGGCTAATTTGAAGGAGCCCTTACATCTTGTATAAGGTACCTTCAATATCTTCATCCCATCTAGCACCATTGCTCACAATTTACATATATTTTATTTTATTGTCAACTTCATAATATTTTAAATATTGCCGAAGACGTCTAGACATAAGACTCGCAATAATAACGATGTAATTATTATAATCTCTTAGTCGCTTTTACACCCACTGGACGACGTATGATAAGTAGGTGGTCTATTGTTACCGACATTAAATAAAAGAAAACAAAAAGATGTTTTCCATGGCTGTATCAAAATATATAAAAATTCAAGTAATTTTTATGTCAACACGTGTGACGATCGTGTAATTTTAAATTAAAACCAGATTTAGAGGAAATAATCTTCATATACCTAAATCGAACGGAGCTCGTTCGATTTAGGTACTTTTGTGACTTCAGTATCACATAATCATAAATATGTATGGACGTTAAAGAACTGTTTTTTTTCCAGCCTCCAAGAAGCTTTGATTGACTCCATTACAATCCACTTACTATTTACGACTTGTAAAAACGATTCTCACATGGCTCCGTAACTTTCCTGCGGGATACCATCTGGTTTGTTCCACTTACCTACGTGATACTGGTTGACGTGGCCAGTATTGATTAAGAATCAGAATCACCATCATCAACAGCACAACTTCACCCACTACCAGCAGTGGATGAAGTTGTGTTGTGAAAAGAGAGGCCTGTGCTCAGGCACAGGCCTCTCTTTTATTGTGCCAATCGTTACGCTCCTGAATACCATTTTATGAATAAATATATCAAAGTAAAAGTAAAATTCATATCATTATCGGTGAACCATTGCGCAATTTCCACGTATAGCTAAAAGAGCTTAGGAAAATAATTATGGTATGCAAGTTCTATAAGTAACAGCTCACTAGATGCTACAAATACTACACACATCAAGTGTCTGGGGATCAAGTACGTTTTAGAGTATCTTATTTTAACTTTTTTGGCTCGTTATTGATTATTTTTAGTGAATTTCTATTTATCTATTTGAATAAAGAATTTTCTTTAAATTTTGATTAAAAATAGAAAATCAACTGTCAATCAGGATTCCTATAAAAGTGGGTAATAGCGTTTTTACAAAACCATTACGATTTCTGCATCGGAACTGAAAAAAATTGCATCGATATGGAGCGACGACATCATTTGACACGAGAAGAGAAGATGAGAGCCGTCGGAAAGTTGCAAGCTGATTCCAGGCAATGTACTCGTACTGTGGCAGTCGCTCTTGGCACTACACAGAGTGTCTTAAGCCGCCTCTGCACACGCTATCCTATGACGGCCAGCGTGGCCGAGCGACATAGATGACGATGTCGCATTACCACTTGCAGACAGGACCGGAACATCCAAAATACTGCTCGACGGAATCGTATCATGACTGCCATGGTGTTGGCTACGAGGCTCCCCAGCTCTTCAGGCTTGCTGATAAGCGACCAAACCATCCAAAATCATTTACGTGAAGTGGGTCTGCGTTCCCGAAGGCTACCGGCCACTGAGAGTTCCACCTATAGCACCCCGCAATCGTAGGGCTCGTTTACAATAGGCTCGCGAACGCAGAAATTGGGAGGAAGAAGACTGGCGTTGTGTTTGCTTTTCCGATGAATCTCGTTTCGGTTTGAGGCCGGATACAAGACATACTCGAATTTGGAGGACCTCTGGACGTCAAGAATGTTTGTTTTGTCAGGGAGTTCATTCATATGGAGGGGGAAAAATAATGGTTTGGGCCGGTATTTGAATCGGTGGAAGAGCCGATCTCATTTGGATCAGGGGCAACCTCAACGCTGAGATTTATGCGGAGAGGAGTGCATACGTGATCATCCCTTTGCGAAACCGGTTGAGTGATTCGTTTCGACTAATGCACGACAATGCACCTCCACACACGGCTAGAGTCGAAACACGCACTCTGGCCGATGCTCGCATCAACGTTCTGCCGTGGCCTGCTCAATCGCCAGACCTCAACCCAATGGAGCACGCATAGGATATGCTACAAAGAATAGCTCTGCCGAGTAAGGATGCCGTGCATACCCCACAACAACTTTTTAACTTGTTAGAAAGAACGTGGGTGGCCATTCCTCAAAGTGATTTTGATGGACTGATTTTAAGCATGCCAAATGGCTGTGATTGTATGATTCATGTCAAAGGTAGAAAAACAGATTATTATTTTTTTAACTTTACAATATTTTTTTTTTAATTCTCATTTTTGCTCTATTTTGACATTTAATTGACGACATTAACTTAGGTTAATTTCCCACAATATGCAAAAATTGCAATTTTTCTTAATTATTACAAAATATAGGGATAAGTTGTTAACTTAAACATAGGAATTAAAGTAAGAAGCCAGTCTGGAAGACTAGATTTGGTAAATATTAATTGGATAATTTTTTATAATTAAAAATATACTTGATCCCTTGACACTACTTGATGTTTGTATATTATAAAATCAGACTATAAATGTTAAATAATGTTAATTTTATTTAACCACTTATGACAACATAATTACCTACTGTCTTTAAAGTCCGGACAATACAATATAATACGTACAATACAATACAATCCTCGCATGGGTAGATATGATTTTCAGTTAATTCTTCACAAATCGCTAGACTAATCTTGTGCTAATAACAAGTTTTTTCTTTTATTTTGCATTTGTAGTAGAAAATATTATTGTTTCCTTTATGATACGGAGGAGAGTTTCCGCCTGCCCGCTTGTACCGGAAGCTAAGCCGCCAATGCAAGCAAATAGGTTTCTACGTTTGCAGTTTATTATTAAAATATGAAAAACAAAACCATTTTCGTATGATATAAATTAATCTTTGTGTTCTTTTTTCGTTTTAACTTTTTACAAGCCTATCTGTTTAATAATAATTTATATTTAAGCTTTCTCGCTGATAAGTTTGAATTACCTAAGTTTAATTTTATTTTTTTACATAAATAAAAACAACCGACTTCCAAAAAAAACACTACAAAGTGAAAAATAACTTTAATTTCGAAAGTCGGTGTCTTTCGATCTGTATCTTAGTTTTTTGCCACCGACTTCCGAAATTAAAGTTATTTTTCACTTTGTAGTGTTTTTTTTTGGAAGTCGGTTGTTTTTATTGTAAAAAAGTTTTTTTTTTCACTTTTTAGAGGGTCGGTTTGTAATTTATCTAAGTTACATTAGCCTAATGCCAACTGCTCACCTTTTCCAAAATATTGCTTTTCCCGATACAGGGACGTTAATTGTTGAGGAGTTCTCCTGGTACATCACCATCAGCTCCACTTCACCATATGCATTGTGATAAGCATTAATTGCTTAGCAACCAAATCAAAGTACCTAATCGAATCACAACCCGTGAAATACTTATTATTGAGTAGATCCGGTGGCCATCTGTGGTCTTCATCATCAGTTCCACTTCACCAAATTGTGCTTTCCAAGAGCAAATGCACGAGTTACTATAAAAAATACCCTAATCGTTATAAGTGTGCCTATAAAATTTGAAGAGTTCCCTCGATTTCTCCAGGATCCCATCATCATGTCCTGTTTTGATGATAATGGGACCACTTGGGAAGTATACCCTTCCAGAACTATTTTTTTCCAAATTGGTCCAGCCATCTTCGAGTAATCGGGAAACATACATTAAAAAAAAAGATTCCGACGAACTGAGAACCTCCTCCTTTTTTTAAATCGGTTAATTAGATCTGAAGATGAGTAGACGTGCTTTTCATAATAGTTATTCGCAGCCAAAACAACAGAAGATTCGACCCATATGCATCGTTAAATGCTCATGGCTCAAGGTGTTAAGGCTCATTCGAAACGGACGTAAGGGAGTTGTACATAAACAAGATAACTTTAAATAATCAAGGTCCGTCCAGGGACGCGAGAGCAATCAAGAAATGAAGGTCAATATTTGAATTCGTACTGGTTATCTAATTTAACTGCTCTGACCAATATAAGTTTAGCAAATTGTCCAAATTGAATTCCCCGAGGTGTCCAAAAACGATTGAGATAGAACTGTTAATTAGTGTAGTAAATATGTTTACCAAATGTGCTGTCTTGCTACTTGTATTGCTAACTAACTATTAGGCAATTAGACCAGGCGATGTAAACAAGTAGGTAGTACCAATAATAAACTTAATAAAATTTATTAGACGATTATAAACAAACACAGACAATGTTTAAAGTCTGATCTCTGATCATTACCTAAATCTGCTGCCCAATCTAATGTTAGTTGTTTTCTAAATGGCTGATAAAAGCAAAAACTACCAAATAAATAACATTTTCTTCCAGAAACTAGGTTCGAGTGAAATCCTGAAAGTAAAGAAGAATTCGGGATTAGATTTTATTTTTTTGAGGTATTGGGAGACAATATACATATATCTAGATACTGCATAATATACTGAAAGTAAAAGGCAATAGAAGAGAGAAAATATATATATCGTTGACATATTTTTATCCTGTACTGCTACGAAAGAGGTAAGAGTTAAGTTAACGAGCAATTCTGTAGTAGGGTGACCATACTCTAGATACACCAAAGCAAACTTTTTTTCAACAAACTCTTCTATGTCTTGTTACCTCAAGGTAAAAGGTAAGGTAAGGGTAAGGTAAGGTATCAAGAGACATAGAATGTGTACGAGCATCGCCACATGAAATGTATTGTTTTAGTTGTTACCCCGATTACTTGCTTATATTCGCTGAATAGGCTATCGCGCCCACCACAAATCAGTTACTTTATGTATATATTTTTTTATATGTTTTTCTAATATATGGGACTATCAACAAGGGAAACAAAACACCTGAGAACCTGAGGGTGCACACGTGAGAATTGAGCTACCAAACGCAAAAAGAATTTCAAATTTTTTGTTCACAATTTCATGAATATTAATTTTTTTGTTTTTTTTTTTTTTTCTAAAATAAAAGTAGCCCAAATGACTCCTTATAACATCATCTATCTGCCAGTAGGAACAAACAGACAGACGACAATAATGTTAAAAATTGCTTGATTGTTATAAGTACCGTATATACTTTCTTATTTATGCATTTAGTAAAAAGTTGTTATTTTGACATTACAAACAGACTCTTAAATTTTATTTATTTGTATAGATATATATATAATGCAAAAGAGTTCGGGGTCTAGAAATAAATCTTGTCTTTGTCCCCTGAAAATGAGAAAGGTACTTACGTAAAATATACTAGCTTACCTTTATTTGTTTTTTTTTTTAAATTTAAATTCTTACGGGTACATACATATATTATTATATCATAAGACACTGGTATATTATCGCTGCTTCCGTCGTTCCTATTAATATAAACATAATTATTCATAGGGAACATGGGACTTCAACATAACTGGCGAAATGTGAGTGTACCTACTAATAGGTGCACCTCTGCCTAACCCTTCGAGAAATTTAGGCGTGATGTTATGTTAGTCAAGCAATTTTTTAAGGTTCAAGCTGACTTTTTTTAACATTCATGACTTTTTAAAGTTCTTTTTGAAACAAATCTAAACTTAACTTTAATTAATTGTTATTTTTCTCTTATTTTAATAAGATCGGTAAGTACAGATTATGCCTCTCTTAGGATTACGGATACAGGGATAATTAAAAATTTTCATCACGAATCCAAGTTAATCAACATTTTTCTAAGTACGTATATGTCAAAGATCACAAAAAATCCTGATTCCATCCAATGGCATGCGGACCAGCCCACAGTGTCATGTTACCTTGGCAGCGGTGTATCGCCGAGTATCGCTTCACTTAATCAGTCGCGGGACGGTGTTGTATGACGCGTCTTTATGTCGCAGGATAATTGATACCAGTCGACTGGCACGTCCTCGCAGCGTAATAGAAAATTCTTCTTATTCCTTGCAGATTGTAGAATATCGATACGTGGAACGTTGACATATACCTTCGTCTGCTAAAAGGCGCTAAAGTAAGGCCATAATGATATACAAATACTTTGGAGGAAGAGGTTACCAATTATTGCAAACCATCTATCATATTATATTGGGTGTTTTTTAGAGGCAGAGAACTTTAAATTTAAATAAAACACAGAAAAATGGTTTTAATATCCATGAACTTGGCTTCATTTGACAGATAACTTCATGGCATTAACGGCAATAAAAAATAAGCTTTCAGTAAATTAGGCCTTTGCACCAGCCGCGGTGGCGAAATGCCCGAAATTATATTAAAACATGAACGCCATAAAATGATCTGTCAAATAAAGCCAATTTCATGAATATTAAATTTAAAGTTATTCGCCCCTAAAAAAAACACCTTTACTATTACCACTGTCAAATTCTAGATTATACTTAGTAATATAAAATATGACAAATACATTGTAGGTATCACTGCGATAGTGAGTTACATTTCTAACGTTGTTTGGGCCGCAAGGGCGGCTTATTGTCCACCTTAATGCGGAAGCGCTAAGGTAATCCGCGAAATTAAAATTTTCTTACGATTTTTGCAATTTGCCGCTCAGTGTCTGGTTGTATGATGATTAAAGTATGATTCGCGACCGTAACAAATATGTATTTACAGAATTATAATCATTAGAATCAGTAATACATCTCCTTAAGTTAGTATTCTGTAAATACATATTTGTTACGGTCGCGAATCATATTTTAATCAACATACAACCTAATACTGACCTGCAAATTGCAAAAAACGTAAGAAAATTTGAATTTCGCGGGCTACCCTGGCGCTTTTGCCTTAAATAGGTGGCTAGCCATGTAGGTATCGTTGCAGACTACAGCATGTACTTCGCGGATAATAGTGTAACGGTATCTATTTAATTATAAGTACCAATAAAGTCCCACCGCGAACACCATCAACGTGTCAGTCAAATATAGTGATTAATGATGGCAATATTTTCTCAAAACACATTAAGTGTGTCTTGTAGCCTAAGACATTTAGAATCAATTTGTTCCGGTGTCAGTCGGTGGTACTGGATGTGTATGGACTAGTTTTTGACTTTTTTTGATGAGGGTCCTATTATTTAAAATGACTACGACAAAAATGTGACATCATTAAAAAAATTGAGTCAATAACATGGCCACCTTAGAACTTAACTTTCAAAACTTTCATAATTAAGATCTTGGCTAATATTTTTTTCAATATTATGAAGACTAAGTGATGATAGGTTATATTATAGATATAATCAAACGAATAACCAGGATTGGGTAACACGAAAAAGAAAAACGTAATCTTATGAATGTGTGTACCGACTATCTGTAAAAGATATGACATTTTCGTATCTATCTTTTGTAACAGATAACCTTTCAGGCGCGACGCAATATTCCATATAACATAATACACCCCTCTCACTTCGCGCCTGCAATTTATTACTACGACGCTGAATCATTAATTTCTCATATGATACAGTCACGTGCAAAAAGACGTACCCACTTTGCGAAGTTTTTAGCGATTACTTTTGTGGTAGCGGATTATTTTTAAACAATATAACATCACGCTTGTTTTTCCTGAAGGGTGTATTTACATAGTACACCCACATTTCGCCAGTTATGTTTAAGTCCCACGTAATATGGCGCGAGCCTATTGCCATCAACCGGGCACAAATCCAGACTGCGGGCTGCTACTGAGAAATTCTCGCTGGAAATACTCAATATCACTTTACCCGACCTGGGAATCGAACCCAGTACCTCATGCTCAGCAGTAGCGCTTGAGACGACTAGCCCAGCGAGGCAGTCAGTTTTTTTTAATCTTACCCTAAACTACATATTATTGCACGTGTGTTCAGGTACTATGTGTACAATACCTTCCAACTACAGTAGACAATTTAGAAGAAAATCATTTCAACATTTCGTAAAGTGTAAACATGTTTCTACACACAACTGTACCCTGTTGTAAAAAAAATAAGGTATGTAGGCAGACATCTTAAAATAATACTGTACTGTGTCAAAATATAAAGCTACTGATGTTTGCCCTAGGGTAATGTTTTCATAAATTGTCATTGCTAGGTAGATTCAAAATAGTACATTATGCACCAAGGGGATAAAGCATTGTCTTATGTAACGAAGGATTCAGAGCATAAGATAAGACTCCTGAGTGCAGCAAGGTATTCAAGCTCGCCCAAGATAAAGACACCTTTATCCCCGAGTAGAATACTCTACTTTTCACACCATCTACTATCGCAGATGGTGTGAAAAGCAATATGAAAATAATAATCAATAAAAAAAAAATGTTTATTGCATCATCTTACATAACTTATTTTAGTTACAATGGGGAGAATCAAAGGAACCAGAAACAAAGTATTTATTAAAATTACAATAGCAGTTAGTAAACCTAATTAAAACAATTAAAAGTTAAAGGTAATGTTTGATACAAGACCAGTTGTGGAAAGACAAAGTAATGTTTTTATTCGGTACATTTCTTGAAGTTGAGGTAGAGTTTATTTGAGTATTGCTATTGAGTAAAGTTTCAGAAACTTGGGTCTGCTGAGGATCATTTTGGATCGTGAAGGCGGTGCTTGAGGCAGCGGGCTAGATGAATAGTGTTTTTATATGGATGGTTGCGATGACAAAGGTGTCCATGCAAGGATCAGTTATCCATGGTGTTTTTAGTTTGATGTAGTCACCAATGAGGCAGCTTCTTTTATCCTTATTCTGTATAGAATTTTCAATATAGCCCTCCGCTATTGCATTCACTCCAAAAATCAAGGCCACCTGTAACAAAAATAGGCAGGTAGGTTAGTAAGTAGGAAGGCAAGTCACATACATACTTTTATAATCTATTTCTGATGTATTAAAAGTTATATTTTTTTTTTATTTGATTGACACAACATGTAATTGTAATAATATACACAAACTTAAGAAAGGTTAACAATTATATAATAATCGAAACAAAATAAGGGCCACTTGGTATTTAAGGTGCACCATAAATATTATTAAATTAATTAATTTTTTGGTTTTAGTAAACATAAAACAATGTTACTGTTTACCGTTTAGGCTAGTAACTATTTATATAAATTATCAATAAACATGTTTATTTAACTAATAAAAATGTCAGCAGCGTCCAACGTAAACTATATGTAGAGGGTGTGAAGGTTGCATATGTTCCAGAATACATCTACCTCGGCCACATAGGCGAGACAAGAAAAAGAAGTTGCTAGACGCACCGAAAACGCCTGGAAGAGCTATTCAATTCGGTCGATGAAAAACCTCATGAAAGGAGACCTACCAATTTGCCAGAAACGAAAATTAATGGACATGTGCATACTCCCTATCCTCGCATACGGCGCTCAAACCTGGTCTTTGACGTCTCGGCAGAGGTTTAAGCTTGAGGTTTGCCACCGAGCAATGGAGCGTAGCATTCTTGGAGTCAGATTAACGGAATGTGTTAGGAATACAGTGCTACGCTCCAAAACACAAATCACTGACGTCACCCAAAATGCAGCCAAGCTTAAGTGGGACTGGGCCAGACACGTTTGCCGCATGTCGAACGAGTCATGGGCCAAATCTACCACAGTGTGGGTCCAAAAATCGTCCGTCGACGTCGTGGCAGACCCAGGAGAAGATGGCGAGACGAGCTTGACGCCTACAGACAGGATTGGTCCACACTAGCTCAAGACAGAGAGGAGTGAAAAGGAGAAAGGGAGGCCATTGCCCTGCAGTGGGACAACTCAGGCTAAAAATAAAATAAAAATTTAAGATAAAAAACGCAAACAACGAAAAGTCACTAAAAACTACAAAATTCTTCAATTTTTATTTCTTTTTCTGTTTCTTAATAACGCGTATGCCCTCCTCTTTTAGCTATGCACCTCTTCAGCATGCTTCAGCATGCTTCAGCATGCTCACGATCAAATGCCTCACATTTTCAGCTGGAATCTCTTCGCAGGCACTTTTCAAAGCGTCAGTCAGTGGCTGTTGGTTCCAGAACTCTTGCTCACTCTCTATAACATTTCGTTTCAATTGGCCCCACATATACTCAATTGGATTCAAGTCCGGAATGTTTGTTGGCCACGGTAAAACTTGAATGTGAGAGTCTTCTAGCACAGAGTAGGTCGCTTGAACTGTGTGTGCACTGGCATTGTCCTGCATTAAGACGAACCCAGGACCCATTTTGCTGTGCAAATGGGATCACATGAGGCCTAATGACTTCGTCGATGTAACGCTGAACAGTTACGAAACTCTCATTTAAAATAGCGAGCTCAGTTTTGCCGCGTAAGCTAATCCCACCCCAAATCATTACGTTGGGACCACCGAAACGGTCAACTTCATGTATCCAGGGTTCGGAAAACCGCTCGCCGCGTCGTCTCCACACCCTAATGCGGCGATCGTCATTAAAAAAAAATACTTTTCACCCGTCGGTGAAAAGCACCATGCCCCCCACTGATTTATACCCCAGTCCAAGTATTGACAGGCGAAACTTAAACGTTTCGCACGTTGAAGCCTGGACAAAGGAATTCGAACAACTCGTCGTTTTTAAGTTTGCTGGTCTTCGTGCAATCGATTCCGGATAGTTTGGTCACTGACACGAGTACCTGTTGTCAGCCGTACGCGATTTTGTAACTTACGAGCCGTCACTGTGCGTTCTCAGCGGGCACTTAGCCGAATGTACCGATACACGTGAACAGTTGTAATGCAAACTCTACCCGAACCTGGTCTTCTTGCAACACTGTCGGTATCTTGGAAGCGATTCCAAGCATTTTGGATAGACCTTCGAGAAATACCCAGTAGCAAACCCACAGACCACTACGAATTTCATTCTTGAATCATTGTAACGGCTCTGGTTGCAGTAATTGCGTCTATATGTCTTCGTATTTGTGGCATATATGTTGTTTTAACAAGATAACTAAACATATTTATGATAATTTTCAGAATACCAAGCCGCGAATCGAAACAAAACTTAAAGAAAAATCGAAACAAAATTACAAGAAAATTTTAAATATTTTTTTTTATTATGGCCATTTTTTGATCTCAAGCATAACATCAACCGGGGTTGCGGGATGTTCGAAAGAGTTACCGTGGCCCTGGCACAGGCAACAGAAGGAACACGGGTGGGTTTTAGTCAGTAAAAGTCTGACACGCCCCCCCGCTCCGCCCAGAGCGGGAGAAGTCATTTGATGATTTCCCATCCACAAAAAAAAAAAAAAAAAGCATAACATCAAAGAGGTTAGACATCGAAGAGTTCGTAACAACACTATTTTGCTACTTAGCAATTAGTTATTGTTCTTTAAATTACACTGAAATGTAAAAATTAAGTGGCCCTTATTTTATTTTGAGTAGTATATATTTATCTTAGATAGACCGCAGAAAACTTGACGTTTTGACATGTCGAAACATCACATCAGTAGATCACACACAAGCGATCGATGCATGAGCGGGTCGCTAGTAAGTATACTCGTAAGTAAATAGGTATGTAGCTATTTTAGTTAATAAAAATTCAATCATTATTTGGGTACTTAACTTTTGTGAAAAGTGTGGCAAGAAAGCTTCAAGGGCTTCATTTAGAAACGTTTTCACATTTTAAGCTGGGAAAACATTTGATTTCTTAGCACGATGTCCTTCCGTTTCCTTTTTATAACTGCCAATAATTTGGTGTATCTATGTATTAATTTGAATAATATATTTGATGCTTATTGTTGACCTGAGCATCGAATAGATACGCCATAGGCTACTTGGCTTGTGTGTATATGATAAATGCTGAAAGTAGACTAAAAACACTGATTCAGATACAGACTTTTAGTTTTAACTTTACGAGTATAGTTTTCCATTTGTAAAAATCGTAAGCTTTCATGTACGATACTTTGAACTTTTCTAGGAGTAGATTGCTTTTACACGTCAAACATTTTTTTTTTTTAACTAGATGAGGCCGGCGTTTTCTATCTGACAACTCTGAGAAGAAAATGAGTAATGCCAATGGCTTCAGATTTAATGTACTCCGGAGTCAAATCACTATCGTCACTCGACATTTTTGTGAGAATTTGTAGTTAAATTTGCGATTTGCAGTATTCGCGCCATTTTTAATTGTATATTTGTGTTCTAATCTTTCTTTTATTTGTTTTCTACTCGTGGTGGCCAGTTCGGTTTTCGAAAAATGTTATTTTTTAGTGTGTCTCAATGGTAAATGCAAGGAGTTAGTATGTACTATGGTAAATGCTTGCATACGATTTTTACTTGAGGTCCCAAATTCAAATCACATTAATGACCAGCGGGTCATAATGAAATCCAGTACAATATTAATGCCCGGCTAGACCCCAGGGCTTTAATGACTTACTTTACGTTAGGTTTGCATGACATATAAAACAACTGTTTTAAATGCGAGAAGGATTCTAAAGTAGAATCCTGTGCGCAGCGAGGGATTCAAAGTACGTCATTTGAGCCTAAAATAGTGTTGCTCCCGAGGTGGACACTACGTTTATCACCCTGTATGAGAAAATAAGTAAGTGCAACTTATGAATAAGAATAGTACGTTTATTTATATATATACAATTAGGAACAATAAGACATATCATAGAAATATATTCTTTTTATATAAAACTAAGTAAAATCCGAATTTGAGTAAATAATTACGAACGAATGCGGAATGTATTTCGCGCGTTTTTTTTATTTTTTCACGCTTTTTTTTTTAATTTGGCTCGCGCGCGGTTTACTTTATCGAATGAGTTACTTGTTCATACAATGTTCGTGATTGATCTCTTTGGTGATTGGAACTTTTACTAACAATATCCACATTCCAAATTCAAATCACTTTTGGTCCCTAGGGATTAAAGTTTTATTTTAGTCCCTGTTCACGAAGAATAAACTAGCTCTTTTTGAATAGTTGTGATAAAATAACTTATTCTGGTTTCTTTCTTCCTGTGTTTCAAAACGTATTGCGCCACTTTTGAATACTCGGTGTTTATTTCATTATTAACTTTTTCATTTTATTTGAGTATAAATAAAAACGAAACGAGTCATAAACGTCGTGAAACAATACATAAACGAACTGTACTATTTTTTTAAGCCAAGCCAAATTCATAATAAATTGTTTCAATTATTTCTGTCCAATTGCAAGTTCCTATATATGCACATTTAGGGCGTGCGAGTTGTTTAAACTCCCGCAACTCATCTTTTTACCCCACAGCATACGTGTAGAGTGTCAAAGGTACACTTTTCAAAGCAAATGTTTAGAAGGAAAATACAAACTTTGTAGTAGGTACCTACATAATAATAATAACAGCTTCAAATTAGTTTTCCCTAAAACGAATTACGTTAATACGTTGATAGTACTATTTGCGTTGTGACTTTACTAAAAGTTTTGAGTTTGACGTTGGCTAACCCTCCGGTATGGTTATACCGAAGGGAAAAGTAGAAAGAGGAAAGTAAAAAAATCTACGGAACCCGTAGATTATTTTTACTTGTACAACTCAATATTAAAGTGCGAAGTGCTTCGAAGCGGGTTTATAAGCCTTTATATATAAAGTATATAGTTTCGGATAATATCGTATTGTTCATTTCGCTGTGTTGCTATGGCTACTTACAATTTAGTAAGTCAAACCGTATTGACAATTTATTTCATGTACGTATTTATAATCCGTCCAGTGGTTATCAGTTCGCAAAATTTTAATACTGTGATATTAAAATTCTGTGAACAAATAGCCTGTGGAAATTGGAATGGTGGAAAAATAGGAATAAAAACTATTCTGTGCTTACTAAACATAAACAGGCTCATTATAAAATATTCTGTTGTTATGAAAAATGTACAGCGAACGTAAAATATTGAATGCAGGAGAAGTTGTGTAACATGTTATCCAACAGGCGACCTCTGTTATTTGGTTTAGAAAGTTAATAAATGCACGATAATTTTGTTACCTCCAGGCCAAATAGGTCGGGATTAAGGGTAAAGCCACACTATTGCAAACATACCCTTTGTAAACAATTTGTACTAGGTACTAAATAACGAATTAATTATCTATAAAAATATCTATACAAAAACAAAAGGACACGAAGTGCTCCTCCACATTGCTGTCATCTAGACGCGTGCCCAGAAGACTGGCAGCATTGTCACGTTGAATGTCATGGGCTCATGGCTAATTAATTAGTATAGTATTATTGATATTGTTGAAAAAAAATAGGTAGGTCTAATTACAGTTAGACCTATCTATTTTGTTAAAGTCAATACGGAATATTTATACCTACCTACTTTACTACTGGAGAAATACCTACCTCAAAAAGTTGATTCATACTCACCAACAATACGAAATTGTGTTTAAAGAGACAAAACTATGATGGTGAAAGTGAACGGTCACTGCTTCTTAAGTGCCTGAAAACAAAAGTCAAGCATACAATAATTAAGCAAATTAACTACCTATCTATTTAGGTCGATGTGACCCTAGCTTTAACGTAGGGCTATTCGATCACGCGCCAGGACCCCTTTCAATGGCCGGCACAGCTAACTACCGACTATTACCCTAAACTAGTACAAGCAAAAACACGTATAAGGCATAATCGTGACTAGGGAAAGTTCTCTAGCCTTATTGATGTCCAAAAAGGCGAAATATTGGGCAACTTTGCCCAATCAACTCGTTAGTTCACAACAATTTGTTCGAGAAATGACTAAATTACGTTTTGATCATTCGCCCCCAATTCTGTCTACATCGATTAATTTTCAGTTAGTTACATGTTTCTAATAGGTTAGTTTCCGCTTTACTTGTTTCTGTAGAAGTATTAAGTATTAAATGATTCATAAAGTTGATATTTTTATTACTTTTGGAACAGTTAATGTGGTAGTGAAGTAAGTGCTTGTTCTTTGTCAAAGACTAAAAAAGAGCAACTTTATCCAGAGCGGTTTCAATTCAAGCTGTGGATTGCAATGCGAAAACCTATGAACGAAAAAAAGATAGACATATCGCTCATCCAATAGAACAATGACGCAATTACGTTTTAGCTATTTTTCAGGAGAAACGTTTTAAAGGTTTGAAATTGAAAATATGATATACTTCCAATGATTATGATAAAATCTTTTAATATTTATGTATGTTACTTTACTATCAATATTAATTTGTAATAACTTCATGACAAAACTCAAAAAACTGTTTAAAAAATCCAAATAAAACAAACCTGACGTACACTTAACAATTATGACATAAACTAGGTTTTGAAATGGGATTAAATCATGAATTTAAACAACAAATTATTCAATTTAGTTATAATTTTATAAATCTGTTCACATTTATGTACGTATAATAAGAAGTGTATTTTTTTTTTTTGAAAATGAGTTACCAAAATGTAGTTTTTATGTTAAAACAAAGATACCTAGATAATGTAAGATACCAACATGATTTAAAAAAAAATACTACTGTCAAATAAGTCGATGTTTCCGGGTGACCTTTTGAAAAATACACCAATTTCCTAACGACAGTCACTCACTCTATAGAAAACCACCGTAACTATAATTCTGTCGTTTTTGTCATAAATAGAACTTTCGAAACGTGAACTTATGACATTCAAAACTCATTTTCGACATTTTCGTAATTACGTCGTTGTTTTATTGCATGAGCGATATTATCTACTCTGCATTGCTAGCACAGGAGCACCGCTGCCGCCAAAATTTAAAGCACTTTTAGTTTTCCGTATCCCGTTACGTACCGGTTTGAGCCACATTTTCATACAAATTATGCTAATTACCAACTTCAACACGTTAATGTCAAACAAAACGTAGCGACCCAATAATTTCGTCGCTGTGCAGTGCAGTTCCACAAATGGCACTTTTATTAACCAATTCATAGTCCCGTTTAATTGAATTATATAAGTTGTTTTCTATCTTGAATTTTTAGCTGTTGTAGTTTGAAAATCGCTCTACAATGCATTATATTTATCTTTAAAATGCAAAGTCAGAATTATGCATTCACACTATAAATATTCAACAATACTCTGCTGTAATTACTGACTGCACAAATACATTTCCAACGTATCCCAAAACGATTTGAACTCGCAAAACTGTTGTGTTGCCATGAATTAAAACTCGTGCAGTTTAGTGGCTATCGACTATTCAAATGAGTGACCATCGCGGCATCGATGTGACTGTTAGTAGACGAAGCATTTCCACAGTACAGCCACTTTTGTTCGCACCGTAAAGAAAAGACTCGCTGTCAGAGCATGGAAGCGTTCACCGTCAGACTCTATAGAGGTGTGCTCTTCAAGGGTGACTGCTTTTATTCCATCAGACACCTACGCGATAAAAAATCTATCTCTAGATAACATTGCATGTCGGTTCTTTATATCTTCACTCTGATATGAGTAGGTATAAATAAATATGGAAAACGGAATATCATATTCCCACTCAGTTTATAATAGGCTGATGTGTAAAAGTGGTTTCAACTATAAGAACAGACAAAATTATTAGAAGAATTCCTATTTATTTAGTCGGTGTAGGTTTAGATGACTTGGCGCTATTTCAATAGGTCAGCTAAATGTCTGCAATCTTAGGCTACTTACATCGAATATTTTACAAAAGACCCCTGACTTTTTCTAGTCATGAGGGAAGCTATCTAAGTTATAAGTTATTGATTTACATACATTAATTACCTACGTTCTGATTTTCAAAACCCTTGTGACTCCTCTATTGCAGTCACAAGGATTTGCTGTAGCTTGCATTTGCATCATTATAACTATTTCTAATAATGCAACTGCAAGCTATATTGTTCAAGGGAATGGTTTTCAATTTACAGTAAAAGAAATAATCGTGAAGATACATGGACAAATATTTTAATTAATTAATTAATTATCTGATTACATACAGAAGCGGAGACCACATCATACAATTATAAACTAAACAAGTACTTAATTAACATCAAACGGCCATGCAGGGTTCATCTCAAGATTCTACCTACTAACATGAGGTAAGATTTAATCACAACATTACACAATAAACCATAAATTCATTGAATTATCAGGAAATCTTGAATTCAAAATCTACAGTAGGTAGTAAGTAAGTAATTAGGCATTTGCAAAAAAAAGCCTAAGCTATGTTCTGGGAAAAAATCTCGATGTATCTTTCTCATTCCTATTTTTTCGAACAACACAATTCTAGTCACTAGTAGCACCATCTAGTTTCAGTTTAATATTTTAGGAGAGGAGGATACTACGCTGTATGTATTAGCTGGCTGTAGCTAGGTCTCTTTAATAGCGTGGTTAACTCCTGCTCTGAAATGCCGAGATTCGACGCTAGATGTCTGTGTTTTTGTTTCAATCGCGCCACGTTCAAGACAAGCGCTGTCATCGCCAAGTACCGACTTTTAATTTAAGGATTCCCGCCTTATATTTAGAAATCAGTATTTTTTTCTAATTTCTTTATTTCGGGTGTGCGAAAAGATCAGACCAATATAAGCTTAGGATCTAACTTAAATAACTCAATGATTTAAAATTTCCCAAGTTATTTTTCATGTTAACGCGGTCGGACGCGGTCTAAGGTAAAAAAAGTTCATGGAAAGCATAACGTTTAGTTTTTGTATGTGTTGGCCGAATCGTTAGTGAGGTCTAGACAAAAAGCATGAGCATTACACCATTAAATGTCTGCACTCTACATTTTGGTTTTGTTTTATGGTCGATGTTAACAGTTTACGACATAAGTGGTTAAATTTTATAGGTACCTTCTTGTAGATTTTCTACGATCGGAAAGTTTTTTAAGTTCAGTAATGGAGTTAATGTTTTATTTATTAGGTATATTGCGAGAATCTCAGGGTTGGTCAATGTTCGCCACATTGAGCATACGCTTGTAGGAAGCCTACGTCCAGCAGTGGACATCTTTTAGCAGAAATGATGATGCTGATTGATGATATTGAAAAGTAGTTACGATATTAAATATTGTCCCTTTTTGACCTTATGGACCCATATATTGTCCCTTTTGTCTTTCCCTATTTTACCATGCATTAACATTAGAAAAGCTACATAAAAATCTCCGCTTCCTTTAACATCATTTTTGTATATACATGCAAATTTCAGTACCTTTCTTACCAGTCTTTATACTCAATTTCATTATAATCCAATTTGGGATCCAGACGAGCTTTTTATCGGAACATAAAGTCCGCACTCGGGTAGTCAGGTACAAAAGGATCCGTCCATCACAGGTACTTGTTGGTCCTTCGGTACATTATTATAAAAACTGGACTTGTCCTGTAATTCCTAAAATAACGTAGGGCTCTTATGTAAGCTTTGCAGTAAATTACTGCTGGCGTTTATGTTTTAATAAGATTTTGTGTAGGTGTCGTAATTTCTTTAGGACCTTTTGTTTATTTAGGTAGGTACAAACATTTTGTTCCTCTTTAACCAACATCTTCTTATTGACCTCTTCCGCTAACTTTATGATTAGTGTAATAAGGAGCCTACTATTTTGTTTTGATTTATTTTCAATACAAATCAAAACTGCCCTGCAGTGGGACAACATAGGCTAACAATGCAATCCCTTTTTAAATATATGTGCTGCCATGGAGGATGGAATCATAATTTTAAATCTATGCGCTGCCATGGAGGATGGAATCATAAATTTAAATTTATGTGCTGCCATGGAGGCTGGAATCATAATTTTAAATCTATGTGCTGCCATGGAGGATGGAATCATAATTTTAAATCTATGTGCTGCCATGGAGGATGGAATCATAATTTCTTTTTTTTTAGCACAATTATTATCGTTTAAGACATCAACTGGTAAAATTGTATTCACGTACATGAAAGAAAAAAGGAATTTGCTGGAATGTAAATAAATAAAAGTAAGAAACGAAATTATTAGGCGTACATTTTGCTCACTCTACGTTCCTGAATACGTGAAATACAAGATCTAACTTCCCAAAACTTGTGAAAAAAATGTAGTATTAAATTCATATTATTTTATCACAAATCAAAATTTTTATTTATTGGTATAAATAATAAGCTCTCCAAGTAAGTCCTATCAACAGAGCACTTGTATAATTTATAGCTATACTACGTATAGACCACCCCCACTCATACTTCGGGCGGTTTCAATGTGTTTGTTTTAGCCCAAATATTAGATTATTGAATATACACGTGTTTTAAACACGTGGGGTGTAGTTTCAGGCCATGTAGGTATACCATGAACAACTAACTATTAATAATAACAAGCTACTTGTTATTCCTAGTAAACGGAACAACAAGCAACATAATTTTAGAGGTAGTAAATCTATCGTGAGTTTGTTGTTTTGCATATATTGTGTGCTTTTATAATTTCTAACGTGACGAAGCGAATGGTCGCGGTAAGTACCTACTGTCCTTTAGATATCCCTGTCATCGAAAATCCTACTGAAATAAATGAGGTGTGATTTTCTTTTTTTCATTTACTCGAAGGCAATCGCCCAACGTTTCAAAACTCTATTTCGCATGTATTTGAATCACATCCGGAGCTTACCTACAAAAGCAATTTCACACAAATAAGGCAACGAGTTATTGCAACAAAATTTTATTACTGGATATTTACAGGGAATAAATTCGGAGGGCAAGAAAAATAATTTAGGATATAATTAAACAGTTCTATAATACAAAACATATCTATAACCCCTTCATTCATAAAACTTGATGTTTAGAAACATCACTACCTATACGTCTTTACCATTTTCATGTCAATAGAGTGAGAGGTAATGAGGTAACCTCCATTTAATTTAAAAAGATGTCTATGAAAGGCAGCTAATTTATATGTTATGATATAGTAAATAGTTGTAGGTTTTTGGCACAAATGCATAACTGGATATGCTAAGATAATTTTACATAAGCTTAAAATTCCCAACAATAAATACCTATTTTACATTTTAAACATTAATTTAGGAGTTATATGTAGGTACTTATACAGTATTCCTCGTAGTTTGCAGTACATAATACTTATTTATTATTAAACTATAGTTTGGTTAGGTTACTGATATACAACACGTAAGGTAATGGACATAGATAAGGTTAGAAGCATGTAACTGCGTTGAAGTAACAGCGGAGGACGCGCCCTCGGCCGTTGCCGCTGCCGCGCCGCTGCAGCGCGCTCTGAGAACAAACGAGAAAAATTATTGGTTACTGCACACCCACACATAACATAACATCACGCCTGTATTCCCCGAAAGGTTAGGCAGAGGTGTATCTAGACACCTACATTTCACCAGATAAGTTTAAGGTATAATTGGTTAACATTCAATCCAGTACATATACTTACGGCCGAACCCAATAAACTATTTTCAGTAAAAGATAGATCGGTATTGATGGTAGACAGTGAAATTCTATCTGTCCTTATGTCAGGCCGGTAAGATTCCGTAATCTCTTATAGATTATTGGGACGTTAAAACCAGTATGCCAAAACTAATAGGTTTCGGTCGTTAGTTGATATCTAATCTTATCTAGAAAACTGGAAGCTGATATAAATACCGCATTAGAAATTGTAAATATGGATAACTTTATAGAAGTACTTTCTACTGGCAGGCATTACGATTATAAATATAATTTGGCACTACGACTGCATGGCATCCAACCACAGCACAATAAGAAAACAATCACAGCTGTTATCATTCGGCTCATTAGAAAAGTGAATGCATAGCTAATGACAACAGCTTTAAACAATTACTTATCGTCCGAGTATGGGTCATTGCTCTTGAATTAAACTCGTTTACAATATTTTGCCTCATCACGTAGGCTTGGCCAATGGGCTCATTACCATCTATAAGCCTTCGCCCCTGGTTCCCTATGGACGGAAAGCGAAGTCATATGTGTAGACATTAACGATGCTCGAAGTTGTTCGGGCATTTTACTATTACAAAATAGTAATTTAATGGTACCAAATTTAAAGAACCTTCGCGTCCTTCGTAACTTCCATTTTTTCTGTTCTGTACTTCCAACGAATTTGCCCCTACGAGAACATTACGCCTTTGATGTATTGTTGTTGTTCAAGTGTTTAGGAAAATAATTTAAGTTTAACAAGTTGCTATTTAAGGAAATAGTTCGCTTACAAGTAAACAAGGCAGTTCGGTATGATTTTGTAGTGAGTGGCTACGCAAACACTACGAACTTGACTACGTAATTCTTAGTTCATAATGATTAACACAACACAAAGAATTAAACTAGAGACCACTACCTCATTTTACATATTTCTATACCGTAAAAAGGCAACGAGCTCATGATTATAGTAGGTAATTCGCAAAAGCCGTAGCGAGGCTACGCGGGTTCTACGAATTTGTCTACGCATGCTACGTAGCGTATTATACATAAATTTTATAGCCCACGCTTTTAAATTTTGTCAACATGAAGTAGTACGTACTTATAACTTCGTAATGAAGTAATTCATTAGTATCGTTCTACGAATTCGTAGCAAGCCTATGTCGCTGCTACGAAAATGTCTACGCATTCTACGTTGCGCGTAGCACATATTGTCTACGCGTGATATTTTTGTCGTAAGGTTTTTGATTAAGTTAACTAGTCATTAATGCTTCTTTTATTTTTTAAGGATATATTCATTAAAGAAGTAGGTAATGTCCAATAAAAAACGTTAAACGAATTTATGTTTACGATGCGTTCGGAGCACCTTTGACTATTGCATTGCTAATATCATTTATTCTTAAGGTCATATTGGTCATAAAATGTGTTGGAATAATAAAGTCCCGTTAAATTGAGTTACACATCTCATCACGTGCAGATAAAATTTTATTTCTGCGCCCTTCAATTTATGGTCAAACCCCTCTATAGCGGCCCCGCTGGGATCCAAGTATAATGCCAAAGATTAAAACCGGTGTGTACGGCTTGGGTATGAGATCTTGAATTCGTTTACTATTTTATTTATTGAGTTATTTTGTGAAAAGGGGATTATAATTCTCTACAGCATTACGTATCAAGTCTTCAGTTACAAACACGGTGTTCATAGTTTTTATGTATTTTTACTACGTTTTTAAAGGCCATATAAATGAAAAAGTTTTGACGTCAAAATTAATACCTACATTTCATTCAACAAATAAAAAAACCTTCAAAACTCATAATTTTTGCGTTTGAAATCTTACCTACGATATGGATTACGGGAATAATTACTAATAAGAAAGAAAGTTTTTTTAAACACAAAAATCTGTTGTAGTTCTAACCAGATCGTTCATCTCATCATCAGCAAGCCGAAGCGGCGCCGTTCTCGGTCCATTGGGGTCGATGCGCTCGCTGTACGCGCGCGGGGGCCCGTTGTCCTCGTGCAGCGCTTTCTGCAGCGCCACCAGCAGCCGATCCAGCACTAAAGCTGCTCGCTTCTGGGGGACCACCTCCTGTGACATAAAGGTATGGGGTATAGATCTTGTATTGTAGGTGGTGAAGATACAGAAAGCAAATGTTGGTTTACAAAAACAAGCAATGATTGGGACAGAAAATCATTGTTTTATCAGCCTGCAAAATGCATATATTCAATCACGAGCCTCCTAATCGATTATGAAAGTGAAAAGGGAAAGTTTGCATCTTATATCATGTCACTATAAGGCAACAAAAAAAATAGAAGTTGCCATAATCACCAAGCTTGGCAGATGGATTGGTGATCGGGGTTTTCGTACTAGTCAAGAGGACGCCGTACTCCTCTTGTTGCTACATCCTAGACACTTTTACATCACCCATGGTCAATTTTGTGTAATTATTTCATTGCTATCGCCTATTCGGTAAACATGGAGGTACCTGTCTAGCAGTAGACTTAATTGAGTTTATTTGTTATTCTCTTGCCAGAAACATGAGCTCGTGTCTAACTCTTAACTGATTTGATTTCGAAAACTGATCTTTACGAAATGCCATACATGCTTTAGTACCTTAGGGTGCATCAGCCAGGGTCGTGGGATGTTCGAATGAGTTATTTGCCACCCAAAAAAAAAGGATGCTTAGGTACATAAAGAAACAGGTTTCCGACACAGACAAACCCATGCGGGTCGGTACTGTGATGATCTGCCAAGGGTGCTGTGGGGGCCCAGCAGATTATTACGTAACCTATCTCATATGTAGTGTTTGATATATGTTTTACAGTGTAGGGGCATCAATACTACAATGACTTTGGAGACTAATGATGATTTTATAGTTATATTTTATAAGCTCAAAGAAAACACGTTTACAAGACACCGCTATTTTTTCAACTGACTCAATACAAAACAATTGGCTTATCCTATCAAAATCGAAGGCCTTCGACACTTGTTGGTGTTAGAACGTGTCCATAGGCAAATATTTAACGGCCTGTGACACATAAGGTTGCCACCGGCAGCAAACCTCTACAGTACCGATCGGTGCAGGGTAAATAAGGTAGTCGGCACTGACAAGTTTAAACCTGTTTCTTTATAAGTGACTGCATAAGATAACATGGGAATAATATACCTGCACCGATCGGTACCGACCCGCACAGATTCGCCTGCACCTGAAACCTGTTTGTAATGTAAGCACCCTTATACGTGCCTATAAAAATATTTTATCATAAAAAGACGTCGAGGATAGAATATAAACCTCACTCTCCATTTTTTTTAATTGATTGTTTTGTTTTGTTTCTTGCAAAGTAACTACTAAGGTAGTCGATATAAATACCTACCAATCTACTCTCTCTCACCTTCAATACAAATCTATTTGCGTCCTAAGTTAATATTTATCATAAAATATGTACCTACTTATATGTTTTTATAGCTCTCCAAGGAATGTTTCATCAAGTATTTAATTATTTTGCGAGCACTTCATGTATGTAGGACCTTCTACCATTCTCAAAATACAACTTAGCAACGACTTCTTTTGTTTCAAGTTCTCGCAAAATAAACCATCAAATTAGCAGTTAAGTCATGTGAGCTATAATAGTTAATTTACCAAACGAATGGATGTTTCACCGACCGTTAATTAGAACAGTGGCTTTTAGGGTTCTGTACACAAAGAGTGCTAACGGGATTGTACGGGACCCTATTGCCACAGAATACATAATAGTACAAGTGCTATTACTAAGGCTCCGCTATCCGTCGGTCTGTCAGAGGGTTGTATCTTTTGAACCGTAATAGACAGACTAACGGCCGAACCCAATAACCTATTTTCAATAAAAGACAGATTGCTATTGATGGTAGCCAGTATAATTCTATGTGTCCTTATGTCAGGCCGGTAAGATTCCATAATCTCTTATAGATTATTGGGACTTTAAAACCATAGATAGATAGGTTTTTCTATCTTCAGTATGCCAAAACTGGTGATAGATAGGTTATTGGTTTCGGCCGTTAAACTACTATGACCGCTATAATAACAAATACCTAATAAAATTAAAAATTAAAGGGGTCCCCATTCTTCCCATACAAGGAACGTGTTTTTTCGGCGTTTTTAGAAAATATTGTTAAATATTGTTCAGTAGTGCCCTTCGGTGGTACTCCCAGAGAGCCATGGAGCTTTCCATGATCGGCATAAGATTGATAGATCGGGTTCCAAACATCGAGATCCGAAGACGAACGAAAGTTTTCGATATCGGAAAACGAGTTGTGGAACTCAATGGAGTTGGGCAGGACATCTGGCAAGACGCAGTGATGACAGGTGGAGTAAGGCAATGACTGAATGGCGTCCAAGGACTGGAAGATGAAGGGTCGGTCGTCCGGCGGCGAGATGGGTAGACGACATTGTTACCATCGCGGGTAGAACCTAGATGAGGTTGGCACAGGAACGTGGGGATTGTCACATGAAAAGAGAGGCCTATGCTCAGCAGTGGGTGAAAACGGGCTGTGGATGATGATGATGCTGGTACCCTTCCTGTGCGAGTCCGACTCGCACTTGGCCGCTTTTAAATGCCGTCTAACGGACCGTATTCAGTTGTTGGAATTAAGTAAAAAATACTTTTGGAAAAGAACAGTCCGTTTGTGCCCTAGTTTATTTAGTATTTTGATCTTGTTCTTCTAATTGTAATTTTATACCATTTTCAAAGCAGACTATTTATTGTAACAACCAACTACCTAATTTGTATTCCTGATTTTTATTATCTATAAGATTATTACACGCAAACAAATTGTACATATGTACTGATTGCGAGCTGAAAATAAGTTTATACTGCCTAATCCTTCATGGATTACAGGCGTGATGTTATGTTATCCATACTATATAATATTTATACTGTACTATATACTTTCCATACTAATATTATAAATTCGAAAGTAACTCTGTCTGTCTTTCTGTCTGTATGTTACCATGTCACGCCTAAACCACTGAGCGGATTTCCATAAAATTTGGCAAGGACATTCATGGCATCCTGGGAAGGAATTAGGCTACTTTTAGTTTCAAAAATAATCCTGTAGGCCATAGGGGGTGATATAGGGGATGAAAGTTTGTATGGTAAATCCAGCCTTTCTTAATTTAAGGATATGCAAATTCAAATTTAAGCTTTTGGTAAGAAAAAAAAAGAATGACGGGTTTCATCGTTTTTGTAAAATTATCCCTCAATGGGGTCAAATAGAGGATGAATTTAAAATTCACGTGTAATATTGATTTTGTTGTGTATGTACTTCTTTTTAAGAGATTTAAAGGATTGGAAATATTGTCATTGTCCGTATCTTGAGATAACATTCAGTGTTTATTTTATTAAATCGGTCCACTCGGTCAAAAGTTATTACAATTAAATCATAAAAATAACTTTGCTAACGTGTGACGTGCACATACACTGGTCAATGGTGGCGCCAGAGTATTTCAAATGGTGGTCATATTAAAATAAATAATTATTATTAGACATTTAGGCCCACTAGCACTACAAATCACTAAATACGTTTAGCGCTAAACGAATTTAAAACAATGTTCTATTTCTGTCAATTGTTTGAAGTTGTCAGGTATGGAATGCATACATACATACATAAACTCACGCCTTCTGCCCATGGGGGTAAGCAGAAACTACAGAACGCCACCTGCTACGATCCTTACATACTCCTTTTTCCTCGTTTACATTCATACATCTGGTCATACACGCACGCCGGTTGCGAGTACTACGCACCTGACCTTTCTGTAGAACATCAACAATAAGATCACTATATGTCTTCCTAGGGCGTCCCCTCCCAGCGTTTCCACTCACATCTGCCGTGTAAATACCTTATGTTAGTCGACTTTCATTCATCCTCTCAACATGGCCAAACCATCTAAGCATACTCTTTTCAATTTTTGTCACTACATCTTCTTTTAAATCGCACCGTTGCCTTATCACATCATTCCTCAGTCTATCATTCATAGTCACACCACAGATGCTTCGCAAGGAACGTATTTCACAGCTTTTATTCTACTTTCATGCTTCTTTTGCCATACCCAACATTCACTTCCAAGCGTAGGCACCAGCACACCATTGTGAACAGCCAGTCGGGCCTTTTTGGACATTAACTGGTGGGTCACAACCGCATGTTTAGCACCATTCACTTTATTTCCCGCATATACTCTCCTTTCCACATCTTCATCTATCTTTCCATCCCTTGTAAACCAAATATACAAACTCACTTACTTACTCCACACTTTTATCATTTATTTTCACATCACACATCGATACGTCCTCTTCTCTTTCAAACACCATGACCTTAGTCTTATTCATATTTATATTCATCCCTTTCATCTTATATGCTTCATCCATGACAGTCACCATGTCTTGCAATGATGTTTTAAATAATTTGTTCAGCGCTAAATGTATTTATGGTTTTTGGTGCGAGCGGGTCTTGAAATCATAGAATCCTGTTTTATGTATAAAAAAGATTATTAGAATTATTATTTGTCTGTCTATCTTTTTGTTGCCTTTTCACGCCTTAACGGCTCAACGGATTTGGATGAAAGGCATACCATATGGATAGGCTTCGGACATAGAATATTTTTTATTCCGGTAGTACGTGCCTCTGGGATTATATCCACCTTCCACGAGGGCAAAGCCGCGGGCAAAAGCTAGTATTATCATTGTTGCAAAACTATGAGTAGGTACTCCCTAAACTATAAAATGTCTAATTTAGTTTATGCGGATAACCATTAAGTAATTCAACGCCATGAAATTCCGGGTGACAAACCCTAATACACATCATTATAATCCGTCAGCAAAATGGCCATCGAGCTGCTGTCATCCGAAGACAACCTTGATCCGGACGAGAAAGCTCCCACACTAGCAGCGTGTGCACAAAGTGACCTAGTTAATTTCAGGGCCGAGAGTAGCCGAGAAAAAACTCATATTTGTTTTTTAACGAAATTCAAAGGCCACAATCTCATTCTTTGTATTATTTTCCTGAAATGTTTACTTCTTGTACGGCTTACAAATTATTTTCCGCTGCTCAGGCAGGTATTGTATTGCGAAAAATAACTGACAACATAACTTTTTAGAAGTATTTAAAGTGCATGACTTATAAAAGGAAGTTGGTGACAATAATATCCCAATTCACATACATAACATCAAGCCTGTAATGGAAAACCCCATAACACTTTGCCCGACCCGGGAATCGAATCCTGATGACCTCTTGCTCAGCACTAGCGCTTGCGACCACTAGACCAACGAGACAGAAATCCGATTCTAGGTAAACTGCAAACACGTGTCTGTTGGAGCGAAGAGTAGACAAGTTAAAAGTGAACTCACCGTGTAGTCGTCGTACAAAGCGGGAGCCGCGAGTGCGCTCGTGAGAGCCAGTAGCAACAGTGCTGCGGGACTGCACATCATCGCTGGATGGTCATCACACACGGGACAAGCCTGTTGAAGGAATAACGTAGGTACATCATACATCCGGGCGTTAATGTGACTCATTCAGTGTTTGTCCACCGCACAACGTCAACGGGACGTCAACGAGAAACGAGATTTTTCGAACCGAACGTGACGCCATTTACATATACATACATACATACAAATAAATAAAATTGAAGTGTTTGTTTGTAATGTCAAAATAACAACTTTTCACTAAATGCATAAAAAAGTATATACGGTACTTATAACAAAAATGCAATTTTTAAAATTTTTGTCTGTCTGCCTGTTTGTTCCGGCTAATCTCCGAAACGGCTGGACCGATTTTGATGGGACTTTATCACTGGCAGATAGCTGATATTACGGGGAGTAACTTAAGCTACTTTTATTTTAGAATAATAATTAGGGTTCCGCGCAAAAAAAATAAAACCCATGAAATTGTGAACAAAAAGTCTAATTTGAAAAATTCTTTTTGCATTTGGTAGCCCAATTCGCGAGCATAGTTATAGGCTATTAAATATCACGCTACAACCCTTAGGAGCCGAGCAAAAAGAAAAAAGTCAGTGTAAGGTGCGGTGTTTAGGGTAAATGAAACTAGTGAAGGCCCGAATAAGACTGACTTATATTTCGTACAATAGTGCATATAAATGGTTACAAAGGTGCATAGATTATAATAATATAGATCTTAAAGTAGGTAATTAATACAACCCTCACATCACCGTACTAATAGAAAAAAAAAAAAACATTTAGGTTTTTTTTTTTTACACATTTTATGAAATTATGATACATAATAAGGCTTTGTTCGATTTTTATGAACAATGTCTTTTTTTCCAAATTGATTAATTATTTCTACGTTTGGTGGTATATCTTTTACAACTTTAAAAGGGCCTGAATATAAACTGTCCAATTTCTTACATGATGTTTCATTTTTAACTAATATTAAATCATTTTCTTCATAGTGCACAGGATTAACATTTTTATCGTATACAATCTTTCTATTCAACTTACTTTTCAATAGATTCTCTCTTGCTTGTGTTTGTGAAAGTTGCAATCGGTATTTTAATTCATGTGGATAGCTGTCGTAATTATATAATGGATCTAAATTTGTTGTCAGATTGCTAGGGAGAGAACATTTCTTACCAAAAACTAACTCGTATGGAGTGAATCCTGTTTCTGTATGTACGCCTGTGTTATATGAGAAACACCAAAAAGGAATCCACTTACTCCACATCTCTGGATGGTTTTCTGTTTGAATACGCAAAAATGCATTTAAATTTTTGTGAGTATTTTCCAATGCTCCTATTGGTTGGTGATGGTATGCTGTAGAATTGAGTTGTTTTATGCTTAATAGTTTACATACCTGTTGAAATATTTCTGAGAGAAACTCCTTTCCCCTGTCTGTCGCTATTACTTTCGGTACACCGTATCTGAGAATGAAGTTGTTGACAAAACATCTCGCTACTTCTTCTGATTTTTTAGAAATTAAGGGATAACCTTCTACAAATTTTGTAAGTTCGCATTGCAAAGTTAAGACATACGAAAAATTATCATTATCTGTTTCCAAAGGACCTAACAAATCTAGAAATACTTTTTCAAACGCAGTATTAGCTGTACTAGTAATCACCATGGGTTCCTTCTTAGGTATTGAATATTTTTGCCGCTGACACTTATCACATCGCCTTACAAATTCCCGAACATCATTATCAATGCCAGGCCAATAATAGTATTTCTTTATATTATTTGACATTCGTCTCATACCAGCATGGCCACTACTAGGTAAGAGATGAAAGTCATTTAAAATAACTTTTTTATCGTCTTTATTCTCTATACTTTTTACATCACTCAAAATACATAAGCGCGGTCCGGACCTACTTGTATTATTTTTTATTGTTGTAGTTAACTTTTTTATAAAATCGTCGTTGTCTTTATTTTTTAATATATATATTTCTTTTAATTTTAATTTATTGCAAAATTCATCTAACTCTCTCACAAAGTCGTCTCGCGCCATTTGCGATTGAGAACTTAGGAATTTCACGTAAATTGTAGATTTATTTTCTGCATAACAGAATATTTTATTTTCTTTAGTTATAACTTGCATTTTCTTTAAACTTCGTAATTCCTTAGCGTCAATAAATTTTAATTCTACTGATTCTTTAGGTCTGATATGAGTACTTACGACTTTTGGTTGATCAGGCCTCAAGTCTGAAATATTCATATCCACCTTTGAATTAATTTTATTTAAATTTCTCACTTGTGCTCTTGTCATGACGTTCATTAAACTTTCATGCATTTCCTTTAAGTCTTTTAAAGTAATTCTAGACAGTGCATCTGCAGCTGCATTGTCAGAACCTTTTACATATTGCACTTCAAAATTATATTCCTCTAAAGTCATTCTAAATTTCATTAGTCTGCTTGACGGGTCTTTCATGTTAAATAAATATACTAATGGCTTATGGTCCGTAAATATCATAAAAGGTTGACCATACAAATATGGACGAAAGTATTTTACAGCCCATACTATTGCAAGTAATTCCTTTTCTATTATAGGGTAATTCTTCTCGGCTTTATTTAAACTTCTGCTAGCGAAAGCTATCGGTCGTCCATTATTATTTGACAAAATTGCTCTATAGCATTATTTGATGCATCAGTTTGAACAATAAAACGATTTTGTTCTGAAAAGTCAGGATATTGTAACACTGGCGGACGAGTTAAACTTTGTTTTAATGTTTCAAACGCATGTTGACATGCCTCACTCCATTCGAATGGTACACCTTTTCTAGTCAATGAATTTAAAGGATGAGCTATTTCAGCAAATTTTGGTATAAATTTTCTATAGTAATTAGTGAATGCTACAAATCTTTTTACTTCTTCTGTGCTTGTTGGACATGGATAATTTTGAACTACGGTGATTTTTGCAGGGTCAGGCATTATACCGTCACTTGAAATAACGTGTCCCAAGTACAAAATCTGTTTCCTAAGAAAATCACACTTGGCGGGGTTTAATTTTAAGTTAACGGTCCGTAATCTTTCAAAAATATCTTGTAAATTTTTATTATGAGAATCTAAGTTACGTCCAAACACTATTAAATCATCTAAATATATTAAACATTTTTCATAATTTAGACCGGCCATTGCTATTGTTATCATTCTTGAGAATGAACTGGGACTGGTTTTTAAACCCATAGGCATACGTGTCATCTGGTACTGACCTGAATGAAAAGCTGTGAACCTTCTACTATTTTCCTCTAATTTAACGTTATAATAGCCTTGGTGTAAATCAAGATGTGAGAAGTATATGCTACCTGACAGTGATTCTAAAATTTCTGTAATATCCGGTAATGGGTATTTATCGTCCTCTATGCAATTATTAAGTTTTCGGTAATCTACTACTAGTCTCCATTTATTATCTCCGGTTGAATCTGATTTCTTCGGTACCAATAATATTGGACTAGACCAGTCGCTTTTACTGGGCTCTATAATACCTTCGTCTAGCATTTTATTAATCTGTCGTTTTATTTCACTTTCATGAGATTGTGGCAAACGGTATTGTTTTGAAAATACTGGCGTCGTATTTGGTTTTACGGATATAGTATGAGTGTATACATTTGTAGTACTTAATTTGTCTTTGGGGAGGTAAAATATATCGGAATATTTCGCGCAAATATTTTCAATGGTTTTTTGTTCTTCGTTATTTAAATGTTGCAATTTTAATTGAGAAAATAAGGTTTTAACCCTGTCTGCGTTATTTTGCGTTTTTTCATAATTACAGATGTCAAATTCATTAAGTTTTTTAATGTTAGGTTCTATTTCGGTTAGCGATATATCTTCTTCAGTAACGTTTAATATTTTAATAGGTATTAGTCCGTGTTTAGGAGTACCTATAGAACTTGCTAAAAACACACCATGTGTTAGTTCTTTTGAAGATACCACGCAATCCTCATTAAAGTTCGTTTGTAAATAGTGTATAGACTCGCTCCTCGCAGGCACATTAAAAGTATCAGTATATTTACTAACGAGTGGAAAACAAATAGTTGTCCTATCCGTATATAATGTTAAATTACTTTTATTAAAATCTAACTGAGCCTTATATTTATTTAAAAAGTCACGACCTAAAATTCCACCTCCTTTAATAGGTAAGTTATGAAAAACATAAAACTTCTGACTAATTGTTTCACCATTTAAATTGAATTGTAAATACAAGTATCCTATTGCTTGAACTCTGCCGCCTAAACCGTTTATGGCTACATTCTCGTTATGGATTGGAATGCCGCATTCGAGAGCATGTTTATATGTGCATGCTGACACCGATGCTCCAGAATCTACGAGAAAATAATGATTGTTAATATTACGTTTACGTAATGCCGAGCATAAAGAAATATAACAATGACTGTCACTAGCTAAAATATATTTATTATTATCATTAATCACGAAAAAACTGATTGGATGTTAATTCTGATTCTGAGCGTATTTGATCCGAGTTATTAAGAATATTGACGTCACGCTGTTTAGGTATCCCTTGATTTCTCATGTTAGAATAATTAAAATTACCTCTTTGCCATCTGCGACTGCTAGTTCCTCCTCGAGTCGGCTGCCCTCGTGAAGTGGAACGGTATCGCTGATGCTGCCCTCGCGCTTGACCTCTGTATGCATAGAAGTTTCTACCTCCACCACGATGAGCTCTATAAATATTTGAACGGCTTCTGTTGGTATAGAAATTATTATAATATGGTCTTTTATACATACCCATAATTTCTTCATGGGGAGTTGCTGTCGATGCCTCCTCGTCCTGAGCTGCCTGAACTGCATCCTTCAATGATCTGTAATTTCTTGCAGAAATAATCGTACTTAATCTACGATTTCGCAAACCATCGGCAAATTGTTTAATCGCTATGTTTTCATTAATTGGTTTTAATATATTATAGTTCTGTTCATTGTCGTTGGCTTGCGTAATCGTTAGATCAACAAATAATTCCGTAATTTCTTTCCCGTAATCAGCAATCGACAACTCATTTTGTCTCATTTTTAATAATTTATTTTGTATTGCCGTTGCAGCTTTCTTAGACAATAGCACTTTTTTCATATCATCAATTAAGCCATTAACAGTATCATACTTTGCATTTAACTTTATCTTGGCTTCCTGTGAAAGTCTACTTTTTAACACAAAATTGATTAAATTTTGTTTACAAGCGGTATCCTTCAGTAAAGAGTTATAGTATTCTATGTTATCAATTAGCTGTTTTATGCTAACTTCATCATTTGTCATAACCTGTAAAAGGGTCAAGGCAGTTTTCAAATCAAAAGTATTCATATTTGATGACGTCTCTAAAATATCACTTTCACACAACAATAAAATATCCTCGCGTAAATCTATAAATTGACGACAACAATTTTCTATTAATACAATATCTTGGGCGCTATAATATTTATTCTTAACATTTTCTCTAAAATCAATCAACCAAGTTTCATACTGGTTATAAATTACATCAACCTCAGTTAATTTATTTTCTAATACTCTTTCGGTCCTCCTTTTCGGTCCTAACTTTATTAAGTAAACTCTAATCTTCTTTAAATCATTGTATAAATTTAATATAGTATCCATACCTCATTACCACCATAACGTAGACGAATTATAATGTTATTGTAGTACATTGTTAAACATTAGTATAACTTTATAAGTATTATAATTAAACACCGCACGCAATTAATACCAATGTCCAAAGTTCAATCACCGCATCGTCCTTATTTGGTAAGAGATGTATTGGAATGTGAACGCGATTAAAATATGATTATTTTTATACGATTGATTATATTTTTATAGTGAAGCACTTACGAAACGCACTTTTATTAGATTTTTTTTTTACACTTTTTTTTTAACACTTCTTAACCACTTTTTTATACCATTTCTTCCTCGTATTGTTTTGAAGATGGCTCCGTGGCTCCCAACCGCATGCGTCGACGGAAAAGAGATCTCCTCATAGCTGTCCTATTTATCTCATTGGTGATCCATTTTTTATGGCACCTTTTATACAGCCGATATATGAAGCCCAATATGCCGAGTAGTAGTATAAGCAGGATACAGGACAGAATAATGTTGGATGTGGACATATGGAAGCGAAGTTCGTCTGCTGTAGCTTGGTTACTGCCAGCCGCCGCGTTTTGAACAATCACGGTCTCCTCTTTAGATTGCTGCTTGCCCATCTTCGATGATTATTATGGATGTATTTAGGATGACTGGTACACTCGCGGTTACGTGTAGTCCGTAAGCACAATAAATCAGCAATCGTCCCATTTTCACTAATATTCTTAGTTGCTTATAGCCTGTTATTAAATTACTCAGTCACACTCAACGTCTCATGTTCGCGAAGCGCGCCTAGCTTCCTTTGGCAGGGTCGCCATGTAAGGTGCGGTGTTTAGGGTAAATGAAACTAGTGAAGGCCCGAATAAGACTGACTTATATTTCATACAATAGTGCATATAAATGGTTACAAAGGTGCATAGATTATAATAATATAGATCTTAAAGTAGGTAATTAATACAACCCTCACAGTCAGAAAAAACACTAAGCGAAAACGAAGTAATAGCGCGGGCGGGCGATGCAACGCGATGGGTCGGGGGACGAGGGAGTTTTATTAAAATATTGTGTATCTTACGACTTCCACGCGAAAGAAGTCTCAGGGCACAGCTAGTAGTAAATATATGTACCTATTGCTACTACGGCACCGTCATCTCTTTCTCGTTGACGTCCCGTTGACGTGGCGGTGGACAAACGGCATTAGGGTTTCAGAAAAAGACTGCCACACTGATATTAGTGACAGAAATGACGCTCTACAAGGGCAAACTTTTTCTAAAATTTAATTTGTCATATTTACATTCGTTTATATTTATTTTTTAACTTATCCACAATCCGACAGTTCTCTCGTATTAGGATATTATAAGGTAAATGATTGTTGGATGTATGTAGTTAAAAGTTCTCACTTGGGATCAAATGTTCTTTCGGACAACTCGCAATTAAGTAGTTTCCTAAAGATTTAGAGAACAAAAGTCAGTTTTTTTGTAATTATCATTTGTTGTGCTTTAAAATTTGATCGCGGTCAGTACATCAACATATGACGCTTACAGACTGTTAAGTGTAGCGATTATCATCATAACATTACACATGCAGATTGGTGACTGATATAAAGGGTTGTCGCGGCAAGGACGCGGGTCGTTGAAGCACCATACAATGATCTCCAAATTGGCGCCAATGAGTCGCGTGACTTCAAGAGAAATTAGGGATTGTGTTGTGGTCTGTGAGATATTTTTAAATATCGTGGGATTATGCTTCTATCTAATTATGTCATTTGCATGATACTTGATTATAAATGCTGTTAATTTACTACACTTTTTTTTTTTTTTTTTTGTGGATGGGAAATCATCAAATGACTTCTCCCGCTCTGGGCGGAGCGGGAGGGCGTGTCAGACTTTTACTGACTAAAACCCACCCGTGTTCCTACTGTTGCCTGTGCCGGGGCCACGGTAACTCTTTCGAACATCCCGCAACCCTAGCTGGCATCGGCCCTAGCGGACCCCGTCAATAGTGCTGACATCTCTTTGAGGCGCACGTGGAACACGACGCGCCGTCGACTCGGGCCTGGTCCTTACCGGACGGCGAGCTACCCATTGCTCGCCGTCCGCAAGCCCGCGCCTACGGTGGCCGGGAATCGGCTGCCGATTCCCGACGCCCAGGGCGTCTCCTGCGGCGACTAGGGGCGTGAGGGTGCAAAGCTTGCCTCTCCCTCACGCGTCCCGCCTCCTCCTTCACGAGCATTACTGCTTCGCAGAAGGAGGTAATGGCTTCCCATGCACTCTCGCTCCGTACCATGGCCTGGACCAGGGCCGGACGCGAGAGATCGCCGCCGCCGATCGCTTCCGCGAGGACACGGCGGTGCTCCGCCCAAGCCGGGCAGACCTCCACCGTATGCTCCACCGTGTCCTCCGGGCGATCCACACAGTGGTGACACCCGGGCGTTTCCTCCCGCCTTATCCGGAACAGGTACCTCCCGAAGCACCCGTGTCCGGTGAGGACCTGCGTCAGGCGGAAGGTGAGGATGCCGTGGCGCCTCTCCAGTCACTCCTCAAAGAGGGGACTTATCGCCGCAATTGTGGCGTGCCCAGCGCTGGGTTGCGACAATCGCACTCTCCATGCCGCCATGAGATCCTGCCGGAGCTCTGTCCGCCGTGCCGCGATTTCTCGCGGCAACGGAGTTACGCCCCGGCGTCCTGCCTCCTCGCGCCACTCCTAGATGTGCGCGAGGACTTTTGCCTCCAGATCCCATGGCGGTAATCCGGCAAGGAGGTTCGCCGCCTCCCCGGAGACCGTGCGGTATCCCCGGGCTAACCGGATGAATTTACTACACTTAGGTTGGGTTTGGTTAAGACGACACCGCGCGCGCAGTAGCGCCTTCGTCGTTTGTTTGGTTATTTCTTTCATTTTAGAATGAAAATGCAGAAAATAAGCATGTTAGGTTGTGCTCCACAAGATTATAACAGTAGTTTTACATTGTTAAATTTTATTATAATCCTTAAAACAGAGCTTAGTGGCCACTATTTTCCGTTTTAAGGATTATAATAAAACTGTCAAACCTCTCTGCCACATTAGTGCCCACCATCGACGTCAGTAAGGACGGAGGAGTATGTATACGCCGAACTCCTCCGTCTGTCTAAAGTTTAACCCTCATGGGAAGCCTTTCAATAACCTGCCCCACCCCGGCCTAACCTTTCCAACATTCTAGAGACGTGTAGGCCAGCTATTTATGTGGAAGCACGAAACAGTCGTATCATCCGGAGATTGAAAGAGATGAGACTGATCAACTATTGTTTGACGAACCGAAGGCCGATTTATAGAGACCGAGAGAGATAAATAGAGGTTTTTTTTTCACAAAAACCAACAGATTTAGTTTAACGAAAATAAAATAGTAAAACTATAGATGTGTTATATTAAAAGTAACAAGTAACTAATTGAAACAAAAGTAGCCAAAAAAGAAAACAAAAAAAAAATACAATAATATCATCATTAAAACTTCTGGCTATGTTACAATCGTTGTAACCCTCAGAATTGAAAATAATAAAAGTATCGATATCAATTTGATGGGGCGCTAAACCGTTGATCCTCTTTGCTTCGAGTTAAAGCCAGCTTGATGAGAGGATGACAAGTTATATTTCTTTTTGAACGGGGATAGTAATCGCCTCGTTCCGTGCAATGTTTATCTCATTCTGACATCTGCGAATACATTTTTCAATTACATGGGTAAATTATAATTACGGGTAAATTATATAGGTAAATTATAGTTACAATGTGGAGACGACAGTACAACAATAAATTAAAATACTGGTAATACTAACGCATAGGGATAGTATTTTGACACTATCAAATACAGTGGATTTCGGGTATAACGACAATGAAGGGACCACTCTATTTTCGTCGTTATATCCGGAAGTCGTTACAGGCAAAGGTAAAGAGATACAGACACGTACACATGTGTAGTTTATATTCATTTATTATTGAAAATATTTGCACACATAGTTATTCACCGGTACATTTAAAAAAATGTGTAATATTAGTTTGCTTCAATTTATTTTTTTGTGCTAGTGTACGCTGTAGGGTGTATTCTATTTTCATTACTTCTTCAATATCTATAATATCCTTTCCATCACCAAATAAACAGTATCTTTTAAGCTTTGTTACAACACCTAACACATCCTTAGTTGTAGGAATCTCACCTTCCTTGCAATCTTCTTCTTCCTCCTCATTTTCCTCATCTTGCGTCGTATGTGATGGAACAACAGTTTCAACAATTTCACTATCGGACAAATCGCTAGTAGTGATAAGTTGACTGTCAATATCAACATATGTTGCCCAGTCCGCAACATTTGTTCCGCTTGATGATACTGTAGTCAGTTGTGCCAATGGTATGTCCAATTCATCATCGGAGTCGTCGTCAATTGTTGTGATAGCCGAAGATTTACGGAACCCAGCGTGTAGAAAACACTTTTTGATCGTATCTGGAGTCACCCGAGCCCATGCCGTAGTTACCATTTCAATGGCATCTAAAATATTAACGGAAAACGGGCCTGCCGAGTTTTCAATGTCGTTCATCATTTTCTGTACTAAAATCTTCCTATAATGACTTTTGAGGGTTTTAATTATCCCTTGATCAATCGGTTGAATCACTGATGTAGTGTTTGGTGGTAAAAATGCCAGTTTTATGTTGGTCAAATTCTCTATTTTAGGATGAGCTGGGCAATTGTCAATAAATAAAATGATCTTCTTTTTGTTATTTCTTAACTGGGAGTCCCATTTGCGTAGAACTTTTTCGAAAATCTCTGAAGTCATCCAGGCCTTTTTGTTTGCTTCGTAATCAACTGGCAAAGATTTAACATTTTTGAAACATCTGGGTTTTTTTGCCTTGCCTATGACCAATAATTTTCTTTTTTCCCCTGCCATACTTGATGCAACAAGCACGGTGATTCTATCTTTTGATAATTTTCCACCAACGCACTTTTCCCCTTTAAATTTCAAGGTTTTGTCAGGAGTTAACTTAAAAAACAAACCTGTCTCGTCAGCGTTCCATATTTGGCTATCAGTATAACCTTCAGTCAATTTTGGGAAAACTGTTTTTAGCCAGTTGTCACAGTCACTTTGCGATACACTAGCGGCTTCTCCACAAACTTTGCCTACTACAATATCGTGTCGTTGACGAAATCGGTATATCCAGCTTTCCGAACACTCAAAATCCATTTTTCCAAACAGTCTGCCAAATTGATTAGCCTTTTCTTGCAGCAGACGACCGCTCAAAGGTACGTTTTGGCTTCTTTGGGCTTTGAACCACATTAGAAGGGCATTTTCGATATCTTGATGCGTCGGTTTGCGGTTTTTCTTAATTTTTAAGGATTTGGATTCAAAGCATTCTAATATTTTATCACGGTTTTTCCACATCGTAGATACTGTTGAATGGGAAACTTTGTACTCTTTGCACAAATCAGCATTGTTTTCACCGTTTTTCAATTTTGAAATGATTTCCGCCTTTTCTTTAACAGTGAATGTGCGTCTAGCAGCCATACTTATTCAAAAGTTTACTAAACCCAGTTGCTACTCAGAATATCACTTTGTAACTGAACCATAAAAGCTCCGAAACGTACACGCTTCCCCTACCTACTTAGTTGATATCTATAAACAAAAGGTAAAGGTCTCCACACTTGCTGACCATCTGTGTGCAATGGATGTAAACAAAAGATAAGAAATGTTTGTGAAAGAAAAAAATCTTTGTGTCTTTGGCGGCCGACTCCGGTCGCAATATCTGCATGGGATTTCTAGGAATTTGTTACAAATGATTCATTAAAAACAGTCGCTACACCCGAACTCGGCGTTACATCCAAAGTCGCTATAGCCACATGAATTTTGTACTAAAGTATGCTTTAAATTCAAGGGACTTAGATTTAACGTCGCTATAGGTAAATGGTCGCTACAACCAAGGTCGTAATAAATGAACTCCACTGTAAATCCTAAAATCGAAATTAAAAAAGTGATTTTTCAAACTAAAAAGTAGTGATGCGCCGACTATGGGTTTTGTTAATCTTTGACTAGCTATAGTGACTAAACTATTGGATATATTTGCTATTTTTGTATGCAGACGGGGAACGTTATTAAATATTTATACATAGTTTAATTTACTTTGTCCACCTTGTATATACCTACGTACTGTAGTACGATACTACAGTACGTAGTCTATACGATAAAATATAAACGGAATTATGCTCTTTTGGAAACATACCTTTTCTTAATATTTATTTTTGAACTTATTCGGCTAATGGTAACGAAAAAACACTTCTCTAAGAGAAGTGTTTTTTTTTTGCTCTAATAAAATTAGAGAGGTGTTTCTGTAATCACAATTTTTTATATTATTTTTGTACTTTATTTTATGGATCTCAGTAGATATTCACCAAATACTAAAATTGGAACTTCAGAATGGACCATGTTAACCGCAGTTACGGCCAACATTTGAAAAAAATAATCTATAAACAATAAATGTAATGATAGTTATTTTGTATGATAATAAAGATAACCCGATAAAATTGGTATTTACATTTCTTTGCTTTTTAAAAAAGTACCTCTAAATGAAACACCCATTAGTTTAGATAGGTAGATAAAACATTTATTCAGGGGGGCTAAAACCCCCTCCTTGAGGAGTGGCTGGAGAGGCGCCACGGCGTCCTCACCTTCCGCCTGACGCAGGTCCTCACCGGACACGGGTGCTTCGGGAGGTACCTGTTCCGGATAAGGCGGGAGGAAACGCCCGAGTGTCACCACTGTGTGGATCGCCCGGAGGACACGGTGGAGCATATGGTGGAGGTCTACCCGGCTTGGGCGGAGCATCACCGTGTCCTCGCGGAAGCGATCGGCGGCGGCGATCTCTCGCGTCCGGCCCTAGTCCAGGCCATGGTACTGAGTGAGAGTACATTGGAAGCCATTACCTCCTTCTGCGAAGCAGTAGGAATGCTCGCGAAGAAGGAGGCGGGACGCGTGAGGATAGGCAAGCTTTGCGCCCTCACGCCCCTAGTCGCCGTAGGAGACGCCCTGGGTGTCGGGAATTGGCAGCCGATTCCCAGCCACCGTAGGCGCGGGCTTGCGGACGGCGAGCAATGGGTAGCTTACCGTCCGGTAAGGACAAGGCCCGAGTCGACGGCGCGTTGTGTTCCACGGGCGCCTCAAAGAGATATCAGCACCATTGAAGGGGTCCGCTAGGGCCGATGCCAGCCAGGGTTGCGGGATGTTCGAAAGAGTTACCGTGGCCCCGGCACAGGCAACAGAAGGAAGGAACACGGGTGGGTTTTAGTCAGTAAAAGTCTGACACGCCCTCCCGATATGCCCAGAGCGGGAGAAGTCATTTGATGATTTCCCATCCACAAAAAAAAGGGGGGGCTAAAACGGCCACTTTGGCAGAATCATAGGATAATATTATGAACTATAATTAAATTAATCGTAAAATGGCCACAAATTGACAATTCATAATATTAACTGCGTACAATTCATATCACGCAATTCATCTGTTTGACAGTTTTGTACGGAGATTCGTAAAATGGTGCACAAACTATGATTTGCTTTAATGTCAAATAGCAGAATCATAAGAAGTTACACTCCTACCAACTTATCTGTGAAATGGCGAAAATTGGAACTACGGCCATCAAGTTGAAATGTCATTCGATTGTCAGTGTATACTACATTCGGGTTCTTTGGTTGTTTTGTCGTGATATTGCTGAATTCATAAAGTTAAATATGCCGAAAGCTATTAAAAGTGATGCTCGAAACATTATTCTAAAGGTTAAAACCTTTTTGGAAGAAGAAGCTCGGGCGGGGTCTCCGATTATTCCATTTAATCAAATATACAAACGAATTTCGGCAGCGACAGGTTAGTGTTGTCAACTTTCTTGTTATAAATTACCCGATACTTAACTAATTATTTAAGTCCACGAAATATTCGTTTCTATTCTTGCTGCTGGTTAGCGTAACGGTAACGTACATCTAATAGGTAACCTGCTAAGTGAGTGAGCAAACTAACCTGCCAGATTTCAAATTTCTACTAACATTTATTTTATCATCTTATATTTCAGGTGTGAGTCAAAGACTAGTCAAGGATAGTGGTACGGAAATAAGCAGAGTAGGGCCTCACAACCAGGATGAAGTTGTTGTTTACTTAATAAGGTTGAATTTTGGTTGCCTTGATTTTTAAGGAAAACAACGTGTGATTTGTATGCCGGTTTATTTGCAACTGCTGTTCATAGTGGACTGTAAAGACACATGTATAGATAATTACTACTAAATCGTTCGTTCACACACACAAAGCTAATCTATTTAAACAATTTAGACATTCCGGCCGCCAAAGAACATAGTTCTTTAACTACATTTTATAAAAAAAAGAAAAACTCTAATAATTAGACAATACCTCTCAAAATCTAAAACAAAACAAAGTAATAACAGAACAACCTGTATCTCGTTCTTATTTGCAGTAAGTACAAATATAATATTGAAGCGACACGGAACATGTGCGGCGTATTCAATTAGGTAACTACATCGATAACAACATGGGGTTATGTAGATCATTAGTAACTTGTACATAGCTCATTTGCAACTAAAAGATGCAGGTAACAGTTAGAATGGTTAAAGTCATTATAGTGTTGTATAACATAAATACATTGCTTTCTTATACTTCATTTGGACAGTATAATAAACTCAAATACCTAAATAATGCAGTATAAACTTAGTAAAATATAAACTTATAAGACAGTATAGATAATATAACAGGAATAACTAACAAATCATTTTGTTATAAGACAAATTTTGCTAACTGGACGTTTATATTCTCCGGTTTTACATTTTACAGATACGACTCGGGTTACATTATCAGGTCCGGGATATTTTTTTATAATTTTACCAAGTAACCATTTGGCAGGCGGTACATTGTCCTCCTTTAAGACACAAATATCGCTTATTTCTGGTTCATCACGTTTAATGTTCCATTTATACCTTTGATTTAAATTAACTAGGTATTCCTTATACCACCTATTCCAAAAGTCTGTTACAATTTTTTGCGTCAATCGCCATCTATCTAAACCAATAACATTACAATTAGTATAATCCTCATCTGCAATATTTAACAATGGTTCGCCTACCAAGAAGTGGCCTGGTGTCAAGGGTAGGGGGTCATTTGGGTCATCGCTCAACAAGGAAAGCGGTCTCGAGTTTAAACACGCCTCCACTTGCGCCAGGACAGTCGACATTTCTTCGTAAGTAAGGGTACTATTTCCTACTACCTTTTTCAAATGGGTCTTAGTACTGCGCACCGAGGCTTCCCACAGTCCGCCAAAGTTAGGCGAATGGGGAGGAATATAATGCCAATTGGTTCTTTCTAAAGAAAGTAGCTGTGCTAATTCTCCAGGCAGAGAAGATTTGGCACTATTAAACATATCTCGCATTTGCTTATCGGCGCCAACGAAATTAGTGCCGTTGTCACTATATAAGTCCTGACAATGGCCTCTACGAGCAGTGAATCGCCTAAATGCAGCAATAAACCCCTTGGCAGTCATATCGCTTACTGCCTCTAAATGGACTGCTCGTGTAACCATGCACACGAATATGCAAATATAACTTTTGTAAGACTTCGCTCCTCGGCCTGGCGAGAATCGGATAAAAACAGGACCACAGTAATCCACACCAGTGGATTTGAATGGCTTACTGGGTTTCAACCTTGCCTCTGGTAGCAGGCCCATTAGAGGCGTAGTCTTCTTTGTGGAGTATCTCAAACAAATAGTGCATTCTCGAAAATATTTTTTAACACGTTCCTTAGCACGCAAGATCCAATACTTGGTTCTAAGAAAGTTTAACATAGCCTGTGGACCACCGTGCAATGTTTTTGCATGAGCATCCGCAATTAAAACCTTGGTAAGATGATGGTTACCAGGCATAATTATCGGGTGCTTCGTGTCGTAACATGCCTCCGCTTGGTTAATGCGTCCACTTACTTTTAGTATCCCTTTTTGGTCCAAAAAGGGACAAAGAGATCGCAATTTACTGTTTTTAGGCACACATCCTCCAGTCTTTAATCGTTTTATTTCTAATAAAAACTCGCGCTCTTGTACTTGTTTAATGCATGCTAATAAACTCTCGTTCATTTCACTTGGTGTGATAAATTTAGGTAGTTTAGATCTATTATTTTTCTTTAATTTATAATTCAATACTCGTCTACAATAGGATACAATTTTTAATAGTTTATTTAAAGATGAATATTTAGACCAAACAAATTCTTTGTCAATGTCAGATAAAACGGTTAAAGATTGGATTCGTTCCTCTTCATGTGTGTCTTCAATTACTTTACTCTCAGTGCATACTGTAGGTTCGGACAACCACTGCGGTCCTCTCCACCACAATGTATGCTCACTCAACTCTTTGGGTTGCAGACCACGCGAAGCACAGTCCGCAGGGTTTGTCTCTGATGAGACATGACTCCACTGATGGTAATCCATAATATTTAATATAGTGGACACTCTATTGCTAACAAATGTTGCCCAACGACTTGAGCCTCCTTTGAGCCATGCTAACACTATGGTGGAGTCGGTCCACCCATAGAGATGTTCCTTAGGTATCTCTAAAACTTGCGATACCTCACATATAAGCTTGGCTGCTAAGGTGGCGCCACACAGTTCAAGTCGGGGTATGGAAATCTCCTTTACGATTGGGGCAACTCGAGTCTTTGCGGACAGTAAATGTACATACACTCTATTTGAACTATCAATCACTCGTATGTATACTGCTGCCGCAAACGCTGATTTTGACGAATCTGAAAATACGTGTAACTCTCTTTTGCACTCTTGTGTAAAATTTACCCACCTAGGTACCCTAAGATATTTTAAGTCTACTAACTCTCGTCTATAGTTTAGCCACTCATTATTTAATTCATCTGTCAAACTCTCATCCCACTCCAGACCGGATTTCCACAGGTTTTGGATTAAAATCTTAGCATTAACTATCACTGGGGCAATCCAGCCTAAAGGGTCATACAATCTCGCTACTTCGGATAATACTTGTCTTTTAGTGACTAAATCTTTAGGTTCCGTTAAGTTTACTACGTACTCAAAATTATCATTCTTCCTGTTCCAACTCAAACCTAGCACCTTGATCAGATCATTTAATTTAATAGTTTGCTTTTCACTCAACTCAATTTTCCCAATCTGCTCTAAAAACCTTTCGTTATTAGAATTCCATTTCTGCAACTCAAAACCACCACTCTTCATTAATCCATTCATCTCCTCATAAATTTGCATTGCCTCATTAAGCGTGTCACACCCTGTCATTAAGTCATCCATAGAATAGCATTGTTTTGTTATTTCCGCAGCTAATGGATATTTCTTACTTTCTAACTCAGCTAGTCGGTGCAACACCTTGACAGCTAGATATGGCGCACATGCTGTACCGAATGTTAAACGTAACAATTTGTAATGTTTTATCGGCTCTGACGGGTCATACCTCCAGACAATTCTCTGGAGATCTGTATCCTCGTCCGCCACTCTCACCATCCGATACATTTTAACAATATCGGCTACGATACAGATTTTATAATGACGCCATCTCATTAAGATGTGTCTTAAATCGTGTTGTAATCTTGGTCCAACACAAAGCTCATCATTTAGTGACACATTGTTGTCACCTTTGCTCGAAGCGTCAAAGACGACTCTCACTTTAGTAGTGTCTTTGTCTTCTCTCACTACAGCATGGTGAGGAAGATATACAGCTTTAGACTTCTGCTGCAACTCACTCTCAGAAACCACTCTCATGTGATTCATACTCAAGTACTCACTCATAACCTTATTATATTCTTCTCTCAGCTTTGAATCTTTCGATAGCTTTCTCTCTAAATACTCTAACCTCTTCACTGCTCTCATTTCTGTATTACCATATTGACACTTAGGATCGTCCGTCGTGAATGGTAATCTCACTATAAATCTCCCTTCATTATCTCTCACCGTAGTTAGATCAAACAAATTCTCACACACCTTCTCACTATTAGTCATCTCTTTCTTTATTAAATTAGGCTCATTTTCCATCTCCCAAAATCTTTTAAGTAACTCATCCTCTTTCATTTGTATATGCATGCTAATGAGATTATCATTCGCTAACGTTCGCGAACCCTTTGACATTCTTCCTGACAAAATCCATCCAAACACTGTATTTTGCGCAACTAGATTACAATCAGGATGTTTCATAACGCCATCAAGTAATATTTCGCTATAAACCTCTGCACCTAATAAAATATCTATCTTACCTGGCGTCGCGTATGTTGGATCAGCTAAAGGAAGATTATCAATTTCCACCCATTTGGAAGTACTCAAGTTGGTTGAAGGAAGTAGTGACGTTAACGAATGCAACACATAAGCGTTAACTAAGACGTAACTAGCTGGATTATGACGTGATTCCAGACGAAGTGAAACCGTGGTTTTTATCCTCATACGGCCATCTCCTAGCCCTGACACCCAGCCACTTACTGGTTTGCGTACAAGACCTAATAATTGCACAGTTGACTCAGATACAAAAGATGCCTGTGACCCTTGGTCAAGTAAAGCTCGAATTAATAATTTAAAACCGTTAGAACGGAATACCTTAACCTTAGCCGTCGCAAGTAGCACGCTGTTGGGTTGCAGCTCTCCTCTAGAAAATGTAGCCGTAATATTTGTGTCACCTCGTGCTGTACTCGCTCTCTCCTGTTGTGGTTCACTCGGTGGCACTGCGGCTGCCTGCTCTGGTCTACTGGCTGGCTCATGGTTCTCTCTCAAAAAATGTAACATCGTGTGATGTCTTCTCCCACATTTCTTGCAGCTGAATGACTGACGACACTTAGCTACCGCATGAGTTGGCGCCAAGCAATTAAAACATAATTTACTCGTCTGAACGAAGTCTTGTCTTTCTTTAGGTGTCATAAGGCTAAAACGCTTACACTGGTTGAGATAATGTACTTCATGACACATCGGGCACTCTTCTTTAGTCTTAGACTTGTTCTCCTTCTCCTTCTCTAATGATGCGTGAAATGATTTTGACTTAGCAGCAGGCTTTGATTGTTGCACGGTGCGATTTCCATTTGTATCTAGCATTTCTAACGTCCTGAATCGGTATTCTAAATAATCTCTTAATTGCGTCCACGTGGGCAACTCATCACTCATCATAGATATCTGTTGTTCCCATTGTTTAACGGATTCAGTGTCCAATTTTGAAACGACTAAGTGTACGACAGACACATTAGCGTAACTGGAGTCAGTACTGATGCCCAAGTTCTCCAAAAATTTCAGACAGGTAGACGTCGTATCCAACAAACTTCTAATTGCATTGGCTGACTCAGTTTGAATTTTCTTTAAGCCAAATAAAGTCCTCATAACATTATTACAATTATAACGCTTGTTATTGTAACGCCGAACTAACTGCGACCACGCTTCCTCATAGTTTGCATCAGTCGTCGAAAAGTTACTTAGTAGGTTTAATGCTTCACCACTTAAATTGGACTTAAGGTAATGTAATTTCTGTACCGATGAAATATTCTTATTGCTGTGTATTAATGAGGAAAACATGTCGAAAAAGGTTGGCCACTCTTCATATTTACCCCCAAATGTCGGTAATTGTATGCGGGGTAGTTTTACATCACTCCAACTATTGTTCGCGCTGTTGGAAACTGCTGGGGTAGGTAACTCAGTAACTGGCGGCAAAAACTGTTGCAAAGCTTCTCGCAAACTCGATTTGTACTGCACATATAGCTCCTCAAAAATCTCATATTTTCCTTCTGTAAAATATGCTTCTTTCTTATGTTTCGCTTTTGCAACTACCTCCTTGTGTCCATCTTTAAAATCTTGTAAAAGCTGTTCTAACAATTCCAATCTCGTTTCTATATACTGACGTTTGATTCTATCTTTCGGAGTTTTCTTAAAGTTTCTCTCAGCTTTCATCAAATTGTCGAACAACTCATCTTGTAATGAAAAAAGTGCCTCCATTGTAGTAACAAATAAACTCGCACAGCTATCTTAGCAAACAACTCCGATCGGTCACTCGTTTTAGGTAATATTTTCTCGCTCGGTAACAGTTTGTTAATTTTAATATTTTTAAACACTCACTCAATGTACTGTTATTTCGATTTGCACCAAAAGTCACATATACCTTGTAAACAAGTAACAGTTTATAGTCACTCAATTTCACTGTAATCACTCGTCGTTAAAATGTTTTATAACTTGCTCATTACTAATTAGCAAAAACGTGTCACCCGACGTCTCCTTATCGCTCTCAGGTAAAAATCTTTTGTTCTCGCGTGCGGTCGGGTTCGATGCTCACTAACACGATCCGGTTCGAATATGGACCATATGTTTACTTAATAAGGTTGAATTTTGGTTGCCTTGATTTTTAAGGAAAACAACGTGTGATTTGTATGCCGGTTTATTTGCAACTGCTGTTCATAGTGGACTGTAAAGACACATGTATAGATAATTACTACTAAATCGTTCGTTCACACACACAAAGCTAATCTATTTAAACAATTTAGACATGTATGCAGGATCATCTAAAGATCACAATTACTGTAAACCTGATTTTTCAATAAATCATTGTAAAGCAATTTGTTTTTTTTTATTACACTACACTACCACTAGGTACCACTGCTAATTATAATTAGTCAAATCTGGTGTTAGGGGTTAGGTACGGTCATAAGTCATAACTAAATGCTAGACATCTAGGTACCTCTTGCAAGGTACCTACTTAACTTCGCATTAAATGAAAGTTGTATCCCCCCCGTGGAACATTTTATCTGCGGAATTTCCACTTCATTGGATTACTTTTTAGATAAAGCCATTGTTTATTGCTGAGAGACTAAACTGTTAGCGTACATACGTAACTGTAAATTATCAAATTCTTTTTATTTATTTTATTATTTTTATATAGGTATCATTGTTTTTAATTTGTAAAAACTGTAATTCTTATTAAACGATTATGTCTAATGTGAAATTTCCTTCTTGAAAACTTACTCAGTTTTGGGCACCTTATATTAATTAGCAACACTGAATCGACGTTGCCGTCCTCTTTCAGTTCACAGATAAGTTGGTAGGACTGTAGTCAAGAGCAACATCTTACAATTCATATTGAAGATTTTGTGAAGAAATATTGTAATGGCAGATTTAGACATTTATGTAAATTTCCTTCAGGACGCACGTGTTACGGAGACCATTTTATATCGCCGACGAAGTGTAGCTCTTCAGAAAATGAAAATAGCCTAGGTAATAGGAACCGACAAACTCTCAAGCTAAGTAAGCTAAGTCATGCAACAACTTTAATCACTTGATTAAACATTATCACATAATTACTTAATTATGTTCGTAAGAAGAAATTAAAGCAATTGCCAAGAACGGTTACTTACGCTAATTCTTCATAGAACATTTTAAATCGTTACTTTTAATTAATGAAAGTAAATTAATATTACTTATATATTAAAACACGTTTAATGAACGGCTAAGAATCGTTGTTACAATGTTGTCCTTCTATTATATTGACATGAAAATGATTAAGAAACTATTTATGTCAACACTTCATTCATAAAATCGTCATCAGGAAGTATAAATATAAATAATTGTCATCAGAATAAGGGAACCCCTTTATCTTTAGTACACTAAAATGATAGAGATGTGCACTGCGTCACGATCTACTTATTTACCTACTGGACAACTTAATGAATCATCGTTATTTATTTTAAAACACATATTATAATAGTTCTAGTGTAGAAGCAACAAGTAAAACGTTTGTTTGGGGATTACAACTTTAATGTAACTTAGAAAGTTTTTATTTGTTTTGGTACAATATATTTTTTTTAATCATTTGTTCACCGACGAAAAAAATGAGGTTCTCAAGTAGACGCGTACTTATATTTTTTTATTTTTGTTTTTTTTTATGTATGACAATGACCATGCATAACTTTTTATAGAGAAGTCCGATTTATACGATTCTTGTTTTATTCGGGAGGGTACCTCGAAGTTGGTTCCATGTAAAATTTATTAACTTTGCTTGGGTGGATGGTTTTTGAGTCAGCTTCAATAATACGTATTTTTCCCACTTAGTATATGTTTACATAGCAGGTAGTGGTATTCGAATTTGTGTGGGGTAGGTCCCACAACTAAAGACTAAAAAATAAAAACTTTTTTACAAAAATAAAACCGACTTCCAAAAAAAAAAACACTACAAAGTGAAAAATAACTTTGTCAATCAAAGTTATTTTTAAAAATAACTTTGTCAACCAAAGTTATTTTTCACTTTGTAGTGTATTTTTTGGAAGCCGGTTTTTTTTTGTAAAAAAAAAATTATGCCATTAATTCTACATTCTGTGAGAACCTACCTTTTGGTACGAAACTACCTTGTGGACGAGCGCCTAGAATCAATTCTATTTTCTTGTAAAATTTTAACATTCAAAGCCTTTTAACGGGCTACTTGAAATAAATTATTTGTCTTTTAACTTTGACTTTATTTTATTATATGCATGTACCCACATCTTGTTCATTATCGCTCATGCAGGATTGCCTAGTGAGGCCTTAGCCTTTAACCTTACCTATTATTGTACTAAGAATCACTAAGCTTAGTGAAACATGCCAGCCATAACTTAGTGCAATTAATCTATGTATGATTTATGTTTACTCTTCTTCTTCTAATTCTTCTAATATATAAAAGTTAGTGAAAGAAAGTTAATCACAGCTTTGAATTTACAATTAATATGAACGTTACTCTTCATAAACTTATTTTATTTATTAGAATTTTTAGTAATGACCACTGAATTAATTTGTATTAAACTAACCATTAACCTTCCGCATGTCGTAATTACAGACACAATTAATAAACAATTGACTTTGTACCTATGGGGTTCAAACGACACGCAAAAACTTAAAACATTTATTTTATCAACACTCGTTTATACAGAAAAGTTCACACTCTAATATTGTTTTTAAAATGACGACCCAATCAAAACCAATAAATTTAATGAAAAATAAGTTAAAAAATACTCACAAAGTATAAAAAACGCGCGCGTATTAACAACTTCTTTAACACACTACAATATTTTCACTTATTTATATCAAGTTTGTTTATTAAACTTTCGTCTTAAACAGTTTGGTCTGTAACCGGAGGCAGTAGCGGAGCGCGAAAGCTCTAGTGATAATATATGGCGATAAGCGCGCCGCCCAAGCCTTTATACGGCCGCCCAATGTGTGCACACAAGGTTGTTTGTTTTGAAAAATATTGTTGTACGCACACAGTATTATAAGAGTTTATTAATGAACATACTAGCAGATTAAGCTTGATCTACATGTCATTTAACTATAGTAGGTAAGGTAAAAAAAAATGGTAAGTACAATAAGTACGTATTTACGTCATATCCTTTCAACTTTGGTGTAGGTACCTACTGTAATAATTCAAAATGTAATTTACTCATTTGAACATTAAGTACTCATTCGTCTTGTAAATTCAAGTTTGTAATTATGTACTCGTATTAGGTATTAGCCGAACGACATTTAAGAAAAGGGAAACAAAGTTCATTGGTATTCATAGCCCCGTGAGTTAAGTAGGTAAACGAAAATCAATCGTAGAATTACCTACTTACATTAAGTATTTACTTTAGACTTAATTCACTACCTTTTTGTTCGAATTTTTCCACGAAACGCTTTACAGCTCGAATTTCGTAGATTTTCTATAGCCCAGATTTCATAGATATTATTTCTTTTACAAGAACATGTTTATATTTGTAGGCGAAACTACAACCCCACGACAAAACGTGACTGGTCATTAGAAAACCATTTATTATGTTTACAAAGAGCGTCCCATCAATGAAATCCCGTGGGACACATAGTACATTGGTGGACATTGACACAAGGCGTAGGCTGTTGTTCATGTGCTGTCTCGACCATGCTTCTTTTTATAATGGGTTTTTATTTGGAGCAGTAATTATCAGAGCAACAGACTTATGTTCATAGATTTTTTAACTTTTTCTTGACTTTTCATCCCTTTTCTCGTTTCATTTTTTATAATTACGAGTGCAGGAAAAATTAAAAAATATTTGTATTTTTAACCGACTTCAAAAAAGGAGGAGGTTCTCAGTTCGTCGGAATCTTTTTTATTTATGTTCCCCGATTACTCGAATACAGCTAGACCGATTTGAAATAGTTATTTGTGCAACAAGAGAGCAAAGTCGTTTTTTGCTGCGAGTGCTGATTTTGAATCCTGAGTGTGGCGACAGATTCAAAGGCACGAGATGCAAAAAACTTTGCTCTCGTGTAACACACATAACTTTTCACTTCAGCAGCAAGAACACTTTAGGAGATAAAATAATAAACAGGAATAGATTGAAATAACTATTTATTGTGAATCAAAATAATTAACATTGTAGGTAGAGGTACCAATTCAATAAAATGGAACATTTTAAAAGTTAAAAGTAAAATTACTGCAATTCTGCAAATTAAAAGTAACAGATTTATTTGGCAACGTTATACTTGCATTGAGTTGAGTTTGATTATCTGGGGTTAAGGTTTCTGTTTCGGTGGCAGATTGAGAAGGAACAACGGTGAACGTTGGTGACTCTGATCGGCTTTCTGTATAAGTACAATGTGCGTCGTTGGAAGTGGATGGGCGTGGGTGAGACCAAGGATCCGAGGTCGAATTCAGACTTATTGTTTCCACTATACGCTTACAGATTTTTTACTTATTTTCTATTGAGTCTTCAATATAGCCTTCTGCAACCGTATTGGACTTCCACCCGCCAATTGCAGTCCGGAGCTTCATTAAGAAATTTTTCTATGTTAAGGGCCGTGAAAATTTTGGACTTTTTAGCCTTATGCCCAACTGACATTCTTTTTAGAAAAGATACGAGTTTTGCATATGTTTCAATATGCACGTTATGTTTTGTTTTTAAAATAGTTTTCAACATTGAGTAAATACTCCACATTGTAGATGATCGCCTCGTCTGTGATAAATTCATTGAAGACATGGTATGCTTTCAGATATTTCTCGCGAGAGTTCTCAGGTAGGAAACTTAATTCTGCATTAATAACTTGTTGTTTTAACTCTTCCGGTGTTAAAATACTGTTCTCGTCGCTAGTTTCACTCATATTTTAATATTTTTTAACTTATTCAACTCTTTACGCCAGCCACGAAATTTTATTCCCGCTCTTTTATTTAAATTAACGCTTGTTCGGAAATAGCACCCATGATATTTTATTATTCAAAATATAAAGGGTTTTCCAATAGGGACGGGTCGATGTTGACAGTCTGTGGCAGCCATACTATTTTGGTGGGATCTGTAAAATCTGTTGTATATTATGCAGTCAGTGATGCCAAATCACCATGGCAAGTTACACGGTTGAGCAGCATGTGCAAATGATAAAACTTTATTATCAAAATGAGTGTTCGTTAGTGCAAACGTTGCGCGCATTGCGCCCATTTTACGGCAGACGCGGTGACCCTTCAAAGTCCACTCTCCAACGATTGGTGACTAAATTTGAGACGACCGGTTCGGTAAACAACCAACCAACACCTTTACGTCAAAGGAACGCCAGATCGGCCGAGAACATCGCCGCTGTACGTGAGAGTGTTCAGGAGACTCCGAGGCAGTCGATTTCTCGCCGTGCTCAAGAACTCGGCCTTTCGCAGACCTCAACGACACAATCGACATTCTGCATGAACGGTTTGAGGGTAGAGTTATCTCTCGCAGAGGTGACGTGAATTGGCCACCAAGATCGTGTGATTTGACTCCGCTAGACTTTTTCTTGTGGGGTTTTCTGAAGTCGCAGGTCTATGCCAATAAACCACATTCGACCGTTGCCCTGAAAGCCAACATAACGCAGGCCATCGCTCGGATTCAGCCGGATCTATGCAGCAGAGTCATTAAAAATTGGACCTCTCGGATTCGTGCCACCATACGAAGCCGCGGCGGACATTTGAACGATGTCATATTCCATCCATAATGGCATAAATGGGCCTTTTAAATAAAAAATAAATTTCGTTAATATCTCACACACATCTTGTTTTATTCAATTTTAACATCGACCCGTCCTTGTTGAAAGACCCTTTATTACGTAACATTATTGAAACTAGAAATAAATATTTACAGGTTAAATATCAGTTTTATTTGCAGTAAACACTTATTTTCGTTTAAATACAACAATAAATTAAAAATTCAATAAATTACATTAAAAGACATAATTATCTTTTTGCAAAAGTTCTTTAGTTAGTACGAAATTCCGAACGTGTTTGTCTTTGAGGTCGAATTCAAAATCGGAACTTCGAAAGGGCTGGTCTTTGTCTCTCTCTCTTTCTAATAGCGGGAAAGAGATAGAGTGTGAATGTTTCGAATTGTATGATTAACCGAAGGTTGAATAAGATACTTGCGGCTTTCTGAAAAAAAAAAATTAAAAAGTTACTTGGTCTCACTCAGTAAGCAAAATCGCATTTTGCTCTCTGATTTCAGGCAGCAAAACCTACATGTTTGAGCTGAAGGGAAAAATTCTTTGTTTGTTTGAAAGGACTTCCTAGGTGGTCCCATATAAATTTTACTAACTTTGCTTGTGAAGATTTTGATGTAGCTTCATTAATAAGTACGTATTTTTCTCACCGAGTCTATGTGGATGATGTTATAATAACTCCCTGTCACTCTAAATTACATAGCAGGTAGTAGTATTCGAATTTGTGTAGGGTAGGTAGGTACCACAACTAAAAAGTGAAAAATAAAAACTTCTTACAAAAAAAATAACAGACTTCCAAAAAAACGCTACAAAGTGAAAAATAACTTTAATTTCGGATGTCGGTGGCAAAAAACGAAAATACAAAACCAAAGACACTGCGCGTCTTCCGAAATAAAGTTATTTTTCACTTTGTAGTGTTTTTTTTTTTTTTTTTGCTCATGAAACCTACTTTACGAAGGCACCCAAAAGTCTGTTTTGGATGGTGGATGGATGGAGTTTTATTAAGACCCCTCTTTATCTCGGAATGCATGTCAAACCGTCGTTCCCGATTGGCCACTCCGTACTGACAGTCCGAAAGTCTTACAACTATACTATAGCTTTAGAATGAAGCTCCTATTACCCTGGTCACCTGAATACTAGATATCCATCCTTTCATACAGAAATACTTAACTTAATGTCGTTATCGTAGTCCTATTCAATCAGAACTCTTGATACTCCTCCGTAAACGCCTCCGTTCATAAACATATTTCAGAAACTGGGTTAAACGCGGCTTTGTCTACCTGTAAGTTGACGCTATATGTGTTGAAGTAATTGTGTACATAGCTATCTTAAAAGATGCCCAAGGGTAAGTACACGTAGCAGACGAGTCCTGGAGTGGACCCGCGAATCGGCAAGCGTAGTGTGGGACGCTCCTCAGCTAGATGGACCGACGACTTTAAAATGGTGGCTGGGACAGACTGGATGCGGAAGGCGGAGGACAATGTTGTGGCGCAAACTGGGAGAGGACTATTTCCATCAGTGAATTGCGATAGGCTGAGTTGACGAGGTACACGAGAACATCTACTACATCATTGCAATGCTGCACCTGAAAATCTGGATGACTATACCTTCATCTTAATATTTTCTGACCTCGGACATCTTGAAGGTAACATATGTAGGTATATCTACAATTACGCGTACGAGATTAAGAGTATCCTCTGGAATGCATGGTGGTCATGTTCTAATTATTATTAGTGAAGGTAATTTAGTCATTAATGATTTTATACCAATATATCCTAATTGAATTTTAGTGTTTTATCTCAGGGTAGAAGCTGGCCCGCAGGTTTGCACGATGTACGAAGGCAGTTAAAGTAAGGCGTTTCAAAGCTTACTGTCAGTCCTTCTACACGTGCAGCCTGTGGGTCAACTGCACTCCACGGGCATACCTACAGTGACCTACGCCGTACGCGTTCAATATAATAATGTACTGAGAGTACTCTGCGGCTGCCGTGGCGGTGTAGTGCGTCAGGGATGTTTTCGGATAATAAAATTGATGGATTTGGCGTCATTATTAGAAAAAGATGTAAGTACGGTCAGCAACAAAAGTCGATTAACACTTCAGTTTTTTTTTTTTTTAACATAATTATTTATGTTCAAAAGAATAAGAAAATGGACAGTTGTTAAATTCCGATAAAAACTCTTAGCTGTTACATGAAATACTGAAAAGTAGTGTGCTAATAATTTAGAGTCTATTGGTTTCATGGGTAAAAGTAACAGTGTTAATCTATACGTACTTCTGTTGCTGACCGTTCGTCCCTGATGTCGCGTGTTCGCGGCAGCACCAACAGTATTCAGTATTTGGCAATGTTACAGGCACCCTTCAAAATTACTATATCGGGACAACCTTCTGAAATCTGCTGTTGGCTGTCAACAAGGTGATCCCCTCGGGCCAGTGATTTTTAGTTTAGCCATTCACCCAATTATTCGACAGCTAAATTCCAAATTTAACGTTTGGTATCTTGATGATGGAACCTTGGGAAGCGATGTAGAAACTGTTTTAAATGACCTTCAATTCTTAAAAAATTAATTTCATTCCATTGGCCTTGTCTCAACCTTTCGAAATGTGAACTATTCTTAGCAGACAGTACTGACAGACATTTGACACTTCCCAAATTTAACGCAATAGCCCCAGATATCAAAATTATTGATAAAAGCTCTCTCCGCCTCCTTGGTTCCCCAATCTTTGAAAATTCCTTTCCCGTTTTTATTGAGGAAAAAATACAAAATTTTAATGACGTTTCGGAAAGATTGTTCCAAATTAACATGCATTCGGCCATAACCTTAATTCGTTACTGCTGTTTCGGCCCTAAATTAACATATTTCCTTCGCGCTTCCCATTTATGGAAGCACACTCATCTTTTAGACAAAATGGACCAAATTATCATTAACTTCGATCTTAAATGTGGCCATGGATGACCGAGCCTGGGCACAAGCTACTCTTCCCATACGTATGGGAGGCCTCGGCGTCCGCAAAATTTCTAGTATTAGTTTACCGGCTTTTATATCCTCGATCCACGGCACTGAGAATTTAATCAGGAAAATCCTAGCCTCGACACTGATTAATTTTGATGTGCCGTGCTTCACCGAAGCTATGGATGCCTGGAGACTCGCTTGCCCGAATTCAGATCCACCCGACAATCCATCTTCCCAGAGACGGTGGGATGAGCCGCTTTGTAGAGTAGTACAGAAAAATTTACTTGACACGTCTGCTACTACTGCGGAGTGTGCGCGCCTGCTGGCTGTGGGTAAGTGGGAGTCGGGTCTGTGGCTTCATGTACTACCGTCGTCGAGCATAGGCACTTTGTTTGACGACACTACTTTCCGCCTCGCTGCTTCCCTGCGACTAGGAGCCCCTTGTTGCTCTCCTCATCGCTGTCACTGTGGCGAAGTTGTCAACAGCCTCGGACACCACGGCCTGTCTTGCAGCCGAAGTGCGGGTCGCATAGCGCGGCACGCGAACATTAATGACATCATCCGACGGGCTCTTGTCACCGTCGGCGTCCCAGCTGTATTAGAACCCAATGGCTTGGCACGCGACGATGGCAAGAGACCGGACGGCATGTCTTTATTTCCATGGAAGGTGGGTAGGCCTTTAGTGTGGGACGCAACTTGTGTCGACACTCTTGCGCCATCCCATCTTCCCGGCTCGGCGTGCTGTGCTGGCGCTGCTGCTGCGGCTGCGGAAAACCTCAAGCGGCGAAAGTATAATAACCTTATCGGTAATTATATTTTCGAGCCGTTTGGGGTTGAAACCCTCGGGCCGTGGGGTCCGAGCGCTCATGGTTTGTTTAACGAAATCTCCAAACGGCTAGTTGACACTTCCCGTGACCCAAGGGCCGGCTTTTACCTTGGCCAGAGGCTAAGCATTGCCATACAACGTGGCAATGCCGCCAGTCTCTTGGGTACATTACCAGTCGACAGCGATGCGGAGGAATTTTTCGACGCCATATTTTAGTTTGTGAATAGTTTTAGTTAAGTTAGGATATAATTTTGTTATTTTATTCATTAATTAGGTATAAGTTGTTATCTAAAATATTAATGTATTGAAAAAATAAATAAATGATATATATTTACAGTATTCTCAGTGTGTTCTCAGATCTGTGGGACCCCCGATGTTGCGGAGGTGGATGCAGCTCCACGCTGAATTTTAATTTTAATTGTACGTAAATATGTGTCTGTACCACGGAGGGTCTGTACCTACTAACACTATAGCTATGTAAAGTAAAATTGTTACCTATGGACTCTGTCTGAAAATAAAAGTATTCTATTCTGTAATGAACCTGTATCCATGGGTAGGTTATCTACTATTATGGCAGAGTGGCCGAGGTGTATACACCTTGGCCACTCTGCTGTCTGCTGCGGGAACTACGTAACGGGAATCGATGTGACAGCGATGGAGAGCGTGGAACACGGCCCAATGCTCCACACTGTCGAAGGCCTTCTCGTAATCAAGGAAATCCATGCACAGGGCCCGGTTATACTCTTGGCACTTCTCCATTAGTTGCTATGCAGTCGTTATAGCTTTCTTCAATTTGTTCTGAGGTACGGACATCATACATAACCCTATTAAAAAGTTCCACGAGGACCTTTTGAACTGGTTCGCCACCTGCTCGTAGCAGTTCAACGGTGATTCTATCCTCACCAGGAGACTTATCTGTCTTCATGTCGTGTAAGGCTTTTATGACCTCACATGGTAAAATAGGTGGTAAGATTTCCGAGTTTCGATGTTCAATAGGGGGTGTTCAATTAGGCATAAGTTGTTATTTATCTACATTTAATTATAATTGTAAATAGGTAAACACCCAGTACAAAAGTTGGTAACAACATCTTATTCCTATTTATAGCCATTGCAAACAACTAGGCAACTATGTAGATATTTTATGCTTTAAACCTGGAACATATTAATCAAAATAAAATTAGTATAAACGTGGGAAGCTCAGTAAAGTAATATTAGCTTTAGAATGAAATAGGTAAGTAAGAGTTATAATACATTTATTACTTAACATAATTTTTACAATTTACGGGAAAAGTAAGCGCTTGTTTTCATTTTTAGTACGATTCAAAACTACCTACGCTTGATGACTTAATCATTATTTTGGCCCGTTTTCTCTTTTGATATCAATAAATTAGATACTTATGAAGGTAAGTATATCTTTTTAAGACTTTACTCTGTACACTGTTTACCAGGCATATACATACCGGTAGATAAATACCATAAAATAATTCTAGCAGGCAATAGTAGGTAATAAAAACGTATTGTTATCAAATCCAGGGATTACCGCGAACTATTTATTATCGGTGTGAGGTGATCACATAGTTTGACTATCAAGCCTTTCATGAGCACGTCCGAGGTCTATTGATATTCCAAGCTAAAAACTCATAAAGGGCCGACATCAAATAACCGATAAGAATAACCGTAATAGTGAGTTTTATCGTGAGAAATATATAATCTCACACATTGTACCTACCTATATTATATACTTACGAGTGGCGCTGTAAAATATACGACAGGGTAATAGAAGTAATAACGCCGACAACAACGTCAACAACAAACTCCGTTCCAATTCAAGTACCTGGTCACTGGAATCTCGAATTCCTATAAGCAAATCATTACCTACCCTCTGTCACGATTTCCAAATAGGAGCGTCGCCGTAACACCATTGGATAATAAGACTTAATGACACGAAACGTCGGTGTTACACCTTTGGATAATAACAACTGTCAACACGCATGGTCCAACTGTCAAGAGGCCCGACGTCCGAGGGGAGATGTGTAGTGATTTTAGATACTAAATATAATATTGAAAGTATGTGATTTAGCTCTAATGATTTTTATATCAGTGTAGTCAGGAAGTTTAAAAGTATCTCATTTGACAGTTATCGTAAAAGTACTGGTTTTTTAACGAAAGGGAAATGGAAACATGATGTTTGGAGCATGGCGCCTGTTTTGCTAAGTGAGTTCTCTTCGAGTCTCGGAGCCAAAAGGTTATCTTTAAGAAGTCTAAAGTATATACTGTTAAATTGAGTAGTAAATAGTACCAAGTTTATATATATGTGTGAGAATATAAATACAGCAATATTCGTACTGAAAAGGTTTATCATTTCACCTCCTTCTGTAGCAGTCTGGTAAAAATAATGAGATAAGCGCCTGCGACAGTACGCGTCAAACTTTTTGGCAGCTCTGAAGTGAGGTACTCGCTGCGCAGTACCGCACCTCTCACCCCCGCTAACACATGAATATGTTACTGCGCAGCGACTCATGTGCGAGCACTACCTATGTACCTACCTACTATAAAGCTACCTTTAACTGGTTACGTCTTTTAGTGACTTGAAATTTGCCCTGGCGACTGAGTGTCATGCTCACTCAAATATCTTGCTGCTGGTGGCGTGTGTGTTAGATCATGGAGTTCCCTTCAAAATGGTTAAGCTGAATGGTGCTGATCCATGCGTCATGTTCGTGAACGGGTGCCGTCAGTAGGGACTGGTCATCTCTTAGCTGCCACGGCTTATTTTAATTGGGAGAGGCAAGCTTTGCGCCCTCACGCCCCTAGTCGCCGCAGGAGACGCCCTGGGCGTCGGGAATTGGCAGCCGATTCCCGGCCACCGTAGGCGCGGGCTTGCGGACGGTGAGCAATGGGTAGCTCGCCTTCCGGTAAGGACCAGACCCGAGTCGATGGCGCGTTGTGTTCCACGCGCGCCTCAAAGAGATGTCAGGAGCATTGAAGGGGTCCGCTAGGACTGATGCCAGCCGGGGTTGCGGGATGTTCGAAAGAGTTACCGTGGCCCCGGCACAGGCAACAGAAGGAACACGGGTGGGTTTTAGTCAGTAAAAGTCTGACACGCCCTCCCGCTCCGCCCAGAGCGGGAGAAGTCATTTGATGATTTCCCATCCACGAAAAAAAAATTAAAAAAAAGCGTCATGTTCGTGAACGGGCGCCGTCAGTAGGAACTGGTCATCTCTTAGCCGCCACGGCTTCTTTTAATTTTTGAATCGTTTTTAACTCTTATCTTTTGTTGCGGACGCTTTTAACGTGCACGTCTTTCTACGTTGTTCTCACATACTTAATTTCAACATGAATGATATAACCAATATTTTGTAACAATATTTTGATTTAAAAGAGTGTCCGTGGAGTTTCTTGCCCGTTCTTCTCCATAGAGATCTACGCTTTGGAATGGGCAACTAGCTTCAACTTTCTAACTGACCGACTCTTTCACAATTGAAAGGTGCCTGTAATTGGTTTATTTGAAATAAATGCTTTGAGTTTTGACTCGCCTCATGCTCCGAGCCACCATTAAGTTTGCTTCGGGTTGTACACGGTCGCCAACCGCGTCCCCGACAGAGCTGTTTCAATGTTTGGTCGTAAACCACCATCAACACGGTTGTAAACCACCAAGGTCACCTTTGTCGGGACGTGGTTAGCGAGCATGGAGCAGACGCTTTAATAAGATTTATTCATTTATGTATTTACTTACAAAATACAATAACTACGTGGACATTTTCATCTAAAAATAAGTTAATACAATACGAACGCACTGCATATAAATTTTTGACCTGAGCATCTCGGCGTTGAAACACTTTACGTCATACATTAAATACCTTCCTTTAGCAAAAGTACCTATATATGGTTATATGCTTAATTTTTTCAAGAAAGGTCACCTTCGGAAGTTTATTATTCTTAGTTCATTTTGGCTGACGTGGCGTCGCGTTTACCAGTAATTTTTTTTAGAAGTAGATGCTTTATTTTCAATGTCTTACTAGATTTGTTTGTCTGTAGCTATACAAGGTGTTTCAAAATTCCCGACAAACTTTAAGGCGTGCTTTAGACCATCGAACTGAATAACTAGGACCAATTTGAAAGCGCGAAAAAAAATCAGCTATTCCATATTAAAGTTTAATACCTACTGTTCTAAACTGTATGGGACAGATGTTTTTTTTTTGCGATTTCGAAGTTGGTCCCATAGTAAAAGTTATTCAGTTTGATGGTCTAAAGCACCTTTTAAAGTTTGTTGGGTTAATTTTGAAACACTGCAACGTGCCGCTACAATGGCGACATTAATTTATCACACGGATAGGTCTAGTGGCCAGTAATCATAAAAATCATAATAAATTATAATAATTGATGGCAATAGGCTCGCCCCCTATTACATGGGACTTAAACATAACTGGCAAAATGTGGGTGTACTATACATATAGGTACACCTCTGCCTAACCCTTCGGGAAACAAGGCGTGATGTTGTGTTATATTATAAATTATAATAATTCGTAAACTGAAAAATTTTAATTTTCAAACAAACTAAATAATGAAGCTCTCTTTTTCCTTCAATTCGCCTACTCTTTGCACGTTATCCGTTTTAATTTCATTAATGCGATGTTACGATCCGACATCCGTGATCCCGGCAAATGACCTCTATGCTACAGTTCTTTAAGGAGGAAGCGCCAAGGTAGCTCGTGAAATTCAAATTTTCTTACGATTTTTGCTATTTGCAGCTCAGTTTCTGGGCGTATGTTAGTTATTCGCGAGCATAACAAACATGTATTTACAGAAAGTCATTAAAATCAGTAATACAATTCCTTAAGTTATATGTATAAACGTAAAATATTAATATTTCATGAAATAGTCATTCAATAGAATTATTTGGTCTTAGAGAGTTGTATTGATGACTTTGATGATTAGGTATAATTGTGTAAATACATATTTTTTATGGTCGCGAATAATATTTTAATCAACATACAACCTAATATTGACCTGCAAATTGCAAAAAGCATAAGAAAATTTGAATTTCGCGGGCTACCCTGGCGCTTTCACCTTAAATACAGGTTGCTCCAAAATGCTACTTAAGAAAATTGTAAATAAATCAATAAACAATAATGTTTAATGAAATTAAAATATCTCCATAAAACGAAAACGCGAAACCGTATACGTGTGTTAAATTAATGTCGCCATTAAAGCTGCATGCTGTATAGTGACTGTAATCTAGAACTCTAGAAGTTGTCACATAAAATTGTGCAAGTTTCGTTTCATGTCATTGTATTCATCGTCTCCTAATCTTCTATGTGAAATAAGGAAGGGCTGTGGTCACGATGGCGAGGGTGGGCGAACTATCGTGAACGCAACACGGCCTTCCCATTGCTCTAATGTGCGGCTCATGTCGGCCAGCGGGAGGCCTATAGCTAATCATTTCGGTCACTTAACGGCTACCAGCCTTTGAGAGTGATTACCCAAGTACGTAATCAATCGACTGTTTGTTTGCTTTTAAAGTACTTGTCTGAAGAATCTTTCAGTAGTAAAGACAATATTTAGTAAAATTACCAATCAGTTCTCTGCAGATTAATGCCAAAATACACACATCAAAAAAGTCTAAGCAACATATTTATTTCTTTTATAAATGATAACTAAGCCTTTTTTGATGCATTTAGTGACTAAAGCATCAAAAAATTAAGTAATAATAATTAACCCTAATAATTAAGTAATACATACATACATACATAAACTCACGCCTTCTTCCCATGGGGGTAGGCAGAAACTACAGAACGCCACCTGCTACGATCTTTACATACTCCTTTTGCCTCGTTTACGTTCATACATCTGGTCATACACGCACGCCGGTTCCGAGTACTACGCACCTGACCTTTCTGAAGAACATCACCAATAAGATCATTATATGTCTTCCTAGGGTGTCCCCTTCCGGCGTTTCCACTCACATCTGCCGTGTAAATACCTTTTGTTAGTCGACTTTCATTCATCCTCTCAACATGACCAAACCATCTAAGCATACTCTTTTCAATTTTTGTCACTACATCTTCTTTTAAACCGCACCGTTGCCTTATCACATCATTTCTCAGTCTATCATTTATAGTCACACCACACATGCTTCGCAAGGAACGCATTTCCACAGCATTTATTCTACTTTCATGCTTCTTTTGCCATACCCAACATTCACTTCCATACATAAGCGTAGGCACCAGCACACCATTGTGAACAGCCAGTCGGGCCTTTTTGGACATTAACTGGTTGGTCACAACTGCATGTATAGCACCGTTCACTTTATTTCCCGCATTTACTCTCCTTTCCACATGTTCATCTATCTTTCCATCCCTTGTAAACAGACTCCCCAAATATACAAACCTAATTAAGTAATGTTTACTTTTATTCTGTTTATTTTTATATCGTTCTTTCTAACAACTAGTAGATCTTTTTAGTAATATGTGGATAACGTTGTGAGTAGTGTATTCGTTACCTCTATTATTAAGTTCTAGAAGCTATGTTTACTTATTACTACACTGCTGTTTGTTGTCCCTAAATAAATAAAGCACTGACTTGACTGACTGCCTCGTTGGTCTAGTGGTCGCAAGCGCTACTGCTGAGCATGAGGTCCTGGGTTCGATTCCCAGGTCGGGCAGTGTTATTAGGTTTTCTATCTGGAATTTCTCAGTAGCAGCCCGGAGTCTGGATTTGTGCCCGGTTGATGGCAATAGGCTCGCCCCCTATTACATGGAACATAAACATAACTGGCGAAATGTGGGTGTACTATATAGGTTCACCTCTGCCTAACCCTTCGGGGAAACAAGGCGTGATGTTATGTTAAATAAATAAAGCAACAAAATCCTTCATTCAATTGTTCATTTAATCACAATAATTAACAATATCTATATCTACGTACTGTAGCGAAAAAAAAAAATAAAAGACGGAGATTTTCTTTTCTGCTACGACACGTTTAATTTTGTTTTTAAAATAAAAATAGAAAATAAACATTAAAGGTAAAAAAATGAACATTATGGTATAAAAAATGCAGGTTGACTTGTGTGAAGGGAATAAAATAGAGAACTTTGGTCCGATAGGTACGCGAATAACGAACGAGAAATAAAACGTACTAACTAGTCGATTGCAATCTCTAATAAGTAACGCTACCAAAAACATATCGTTATGAAAAAAAAATCTGAGAACCAAGGTATCTCGCATTTTACATATTTGAAAATAAAATTAAGTAGTTAATGAATTAAAAAATCTGCAGAGGGTTACTATCTACACTATTAAATTAGAACGTAAAACATCATAAAAAAAACCGTGGCATAAGTAATTGCGTCCGGCGAGGTGACGTAGACTGTAGGGAGTCGTAGTTCTTTGTTCAGGAACTGGCGTTGGTTGCGAGACCTTCAGCGGTCAAAATGCGGTCCAACTCTCGACGTTGGCCAAGGACGTCCAGCGTTATTTTAGGCCAAAACCTGGAGGCCGAAAGGCGGCCTGTTCAAAACTGTTCAATCCTAAGACAAAATGAATTAGGGTTAGATCAGCGTGATCAGACTGAACTTCCGATTGAGGAAAACTGTTAAAAGATACGTACCAGGAAAAATAAAGATGAATGGTTAGACTTGTACTTAATATACCATACTTAAAATTGCTTTGCCCTATGGTATTCGGCAGGGATATAGTGTGCGAACACTTTTACGATAAATATTTTCCACTAATTGTAATTTTTGGGACGTAAAAATTCGTTTTTCTTCAATAAAATCACAAACGACAGCAAATTGTCAATCAAGCGTTCCCATCGAATCTCAGTTTGAAATTCGAATCACGAAATAAAAAGATAAAAATCGACCAGGCTCAAATACAAACGGAAAAAAGGTTGATTATAAAGAACCAAAAAGTTTTGACATGCAGAGCTATGCTGCATTACCCCCTTTCCAACAAAAAAAAAGAAAAAATATATACAACCGAAATGTGGCAACCCTAAAACAAAGTGACAACCCTATAAAATAAACGATAGAACGAGAAAATTAATTAACCTACATGACGCAACCTAAAACCTAGAAGATAATTAAAATACATATAATAGATGACATCGGAGTGCAGGAGATACAGAATAAAATCGAAAGATCCTTCAACTTAGACGTTATCAGCGCGAGCTCCAGATGTGTCCACTAAATCTGAGTAACCTGGAGATTTAAAAGCAAAAGACTAAAAACTAACAATCCTAAGGACAAAGACTAAAAACCTTATAGAGACTAATTAAAATTATATGTACCTAACTAACCTAAATATGAAAGGAACCCTGAAAAAATAATATACATGAAACAACCTTGGTGAAAGAAAATAGCCTCAGTCAAAGACGATGCAACATCAGTCAAAGACGATACGACATCAGCCAAAGATGATGTGACATCAGTCAAAAAAGGCGACATCAGTCAAAAAAGGCGACATCAGTCAAAAAAAGGCGACATCAGTCAAAAAAGGCGACATCAGTCAACACAAGTGACATCAGTCAAAAAAGGTGACATCAGTCAAAAAAGGTGACATCAGTCAAAAAAGGTACAACAGTCAAAAAAAAAAAAAGGCGACATCAGTCAAAAAAAGGCGACATCAGTCAACACAAACTTCTGTCGAAAGAGACTTCAGTCGAAACATGTCGACAGAAGTCTAAGAAAGTCCGTAGGACTAAGTGGTCCTAGTGATATTACCTACTAGTAACACAGCCAAAAAATTAAGCGAGCTCATACGCTCGGGTAAATAAGGGGTAAAGTAATAGTAGGATTAATAGCGATGTTAACACAAAAACTCAACAATGAATGAAAGGTAAGACGCGAGTTGAATCCGACTTTCGGCTAAATTAACGCTTTGAGTCTGACAATCCCGCCTTAACCTCAACAAAGGAAGAAAGATTCGACGCCTGTCGAGCCCGACTTTCAGCTAAATGGATGCTTAGAGTCTGACCATAAGCACAGGTTGAATCTATAAGGACTTCCCTGCTAAATCATTGGAGTTACCAACTGCATTAATGAAATAGAAACGTTAACAATATTATGATTAATTGCCCCATTGAATAACCAGGATGATCGAGACAAGACTTAAACCACTTGCGTTTTATCGAAAAAAAATTATCGACAATGGTACATCACTAAACACAAGAAGTAAGCTGTAAATAAGACGTAATCAAAAAGTTCCACTTGTGACAACTAGATGTCGCTGTGGATGGTTTTAGAAATGGTAGTTTGTCGAAATATTTACGAAATTTAAAAATGAGTTTTTTTGTTTACGTAAATATTTTGTAATTCTTGATTACAAAGGAAAGAAATTTATGTAAAACTAATATTCCAATTGAATTCGTGTAAATCGGACAACGCGTTTTGAAGTTGTGAGAAATTATTTAAGGATATCTTTTATATGATATGTTCCGGAATGGGCAGAATCATAATGTTGAAGGATATAGGTGGTTCTAGAAATAACTCTAGTCACACGACACTTAATAAAGCGAGGAGCAAGCTTTCCCGAAAAATAATCTGCTCCAGAGGATCTAGCAAAGTTACGTCTCCATACCGTGTCACCAACGTTAAGAGTAACAGCAGAGCGGTTCGTATTATAAGCCCGAGAATTACGGAGAAAAGCCATAGAAAGATTATCAGCTACTTTCGCATAAACCTCAACAAGAGAGGAAAGATTCGACGCGTGCTGAGCCCGACTTTCGGCTAAATTAGTGCTTCGAGTCTGACTATTCGCACGAAAAGAATTCATAAAGACCTCTCTGCCGAACATGAGAAAATTTGGAGTAAAACCTGTAGCTATATCTGCGCTGTAGCGTATTAATACAAGAGTTGAGATAGAGTTTGACTTTTGGAAGCATTTTCGCCCAATTTCTTTGATTTTCTCCGACTAAAATACTTAAACATGTAACCACGCTCTGATTGTAACGTTCAACAGTGTTGGCTTGAGGAGTATAGTAAGGAGTGTAAGTAGGTGAATCGATGTGAAAAGAACTAAGGAAGTTTAAAAATACATTACTACGAAAAACAGTAGCATTGTCGCAGAGAATAGCACGTGGTACACCAAAATTGAAAAATAATTCAGATTCCAGAGCTCTAATAACAGAACCAGCGTCAACCTTCTTAAGGGGAAATAACCAGACATATTTCGAAAAAACGTCTACCATGGACAGAATATACTTAAAACCATAGTAAGCAACAGGCAAAGGTCCAATGACATCGATAGAAATTACCTGTAGGGGCATATGAAACATCTTTCGGACAAATCATTTGGCCTCGTGGTTGAGTGTTTGCAATTTTATGAGCCTTACAAACCTCACATTGCCTCAAAGTTTCAGAAACATCACGAAACATGTTTGGCCAATAAAAAATCTCCTTGATCTTAAGGTAGGATTTGTGACACCAGGATGTATAGAAGGAAAGTTATTGTGAATTTCCCAAATCGCGAGTGGAATCTTCTCGGCGGGTAAAACCACACGCCATGGATCAGCGCTAAGAGGGCTAGTAATAGGCATGCGTCTTAAGAGAACACCATTCTGAATCGCATATGCAGGGAACATTTGAGGTGTATTGCGAACACCAAAATAAACCTTTTTGTACCATCTGTCATTAGTGTGCTCGGGACCCTGATCAAAGGTAACCGGACTTGCATAAATTCTAGATAAAGCGTCTGGAACGACATGTTGTGAACCCTTGCGATGAACGATGTCAAAGGTATATTGGGAGATGATAGTAGCCCATCGAGCTAAACGTCCAGATGGGTTGTTTAACGTAAGGAGCCACTTCAAAGCCATATGGTCTGTTATAACAGTGAACTTCATTCCATCTAAATAACAGCGGAAATGCTTTATGGAATCAAGAACGGATAACAGTTCGCGCTCAGTAGTACTGTAATTGCGTTCAGCTTTGGAAAATAAGCGAGAAAAATAAGCAACAGGATGTTCGACGTTATCGATATTCTGTGAAAGAACAGAACCGAGACCGACTGCTGAAGCATCACACTGTAAAATGAATGGCTTAGAAAAATCAGGACAAGCCATCACAGGAGTGTTGATTAGTGCTTCTTTTAACTTAATGAATGCATGCTCGGCGGCGTCATCCCAGCTAATCGGATCGCGGCCTTTCCTCTTACCTATAAGGGCAGTGAGAGGAGCTATTATAGAAGAAAAACCGTCGACAAATCGTCTATAATAGGAGCACATTCCAATGAAACCGCGCAATGATTTAGCGGTGGTAGGGGTAGGATAATCTCTAATAGCATCAAGCTTGCTAGGATCAGTTTGAAGACCCTTTTCATTAAGAATGTAACCCAAATATTTTAGTTCGCTTTTACAGAATTCACACTTTTTTAGGTTGATGGATAAACCAGCTTCCTTGAGACGGTTGAGAACCTTCCTAAGGAGCGCGAGATGACTATGAAAGTCTTTGGAAATTAAAATTAAATCGTCAACATAACGAAAGACGCAGTCATCACTGGTCGAGGTGAATTCAAAATTAACGATCAAATCTGTAAGGCGCTGCATTTCCGAAGCCGCATTTGTAAGTCCAAATGGCATTCTGACAAACTCGAATAGACCACGTTGAGGGACTATAAAAGCGGTTTTCTCACAACTCTCGTTATCTGCGAGAGGGATCTGCCAAAATGCACTTCTAAAATCAAGAGAACTTATGTACCTTGCACCACGTAGATTATCAAGAATATCATGAATACGCGGGAGGGGATACGAATCTCTGATGGTGACGCTATTCAATTTTCTGCTGTCAACACAGAAACGAACAGAACCATCTTTTTTGGTAACCATAACTACGGGACTTGCCCAAGGGGAACGAGAGGGCCGAATGACACCCATCTCTAACATCTTATCAATTTCTTCATTGAGATTCTTTAGCTTAACGGGAGATAAAGGGTAAAACCTTTGTCTAATTGGTGGTCTTGTAGTATTTATCTTGTGTGAAAGCCAAGAAGTTTTTCCAAGACCAACCTTTTCAGACGAAATGACTTCAAACTCGTCAATGACTTGTTGTAAGCGTAACTCTTGGTCTGGTAACAAAACATTACGGGGATGTATGTAACGGACCTCACAACACAAGAAATCTGAGGAGGGGAATGACTGACAGAAGGGAGGTAACGTACATATTACCTTTGATATTTTTGTTAAATGCCTTACTAAAAACAGACGTTAAACCGAATTTATTCCAAAACTCTATTCCTAAGATAACAGAAGATGACATACAACGCGCTACTAAAAACTCGTGGACAAACGTTGTACCATTAAACTGAACCGGGAGATAAACGGTTCCTAAAATATCAATAGGCGAGTTGTTGGCAGAAATTGCACGGGGACATGTATCGCTAGAATTCAAAGAGATACCTAGTTCATGCGTTAAACTATCACTAATAAGGGACATTAATGCGCCTGAGTCAAGTAGAGCCTTTATCAGACGTTCACACAACAAAATTTCAATAAATGGTCGGTTGTCAGATGAATCGGAAGTTATCACCGGCGACACTGTACGTGATTTATCGTGACCCCGGTGGCTTACACATTTTTTGGGTTGCACTTAGGGCAATCACGTGTAATAACACCTGGAGACCGACACTTGAAACAGAGCATGCCAGGGAAATCTGGGCAGTTGCGATATGAATGTCCATTTTTTCTGCACTTGGGACATAACTGGGTTTCATTAGTTAAACAGGAAATTGATTTAGGTTTAGGTAAAAAGCTTTCAAAATGTGTCGCAGTGTCAATGAGCGCATCAAGATCAGTAAACTTGTGTATGGACAGACATGGGAAATATCTTGGATGCATGTTATGAGTAATAATTTCTAACAGGGAAGATTTGCCAATCGGATTGAGTAAAGTATCATTTAAGTATGATATTTGGATGACGAAATCTCTGACAGATTGATCCGGTTTCTGTTTTATATTTCTGACTTCTTGTTCAGTCTTGAACTCGAAATCAGTAGGACCAAATGTCTTGACAAAGAACTGCTTGAGTTCAGAGTAGGATAAATCGGGATGGCGTATAGACCTAAAGTATTTGAGAGCAGCACCAGATAACACTTCATGGAAACGCTTTATCAAGTAGTGATTGGGTAAATCATCTGCGTCTTTATGTTCATCGATGTAAGTAAAAAATTCGCGCACGCAGGAGTTACCAGAATAATTTACTTTCCATTTCAAAAGTGAAATTGGTTTCTGAAAAAAAAGAGGACAGTCTTCAGTTTTAATCGGAGAAGGGATATTAGACAAACTAGAGGCCTGCGAAGCCCTAGGTGGAATCGGTGGGGGTCTAGATATAATAGGACTTCCGCGGCGAGGTGTCTCGCCAATAGAGCATCCTTCGTCAGCCATGTTAGATTATGAGAAAAACGAAAACTAAATAAAACAATCCACGAGTATGTTTACCAGTAGCTGGAAAGAGTTATTTAGCGAGTAATATAGCTGGTGGATGAATAGAAAGACACGCAATCGGCAAGCTAAACGGTCGGGCTAGGAGTCAAAGAATGATAGGAACCTATTAGAAAAACAAAACGTGAAATAGGACGCATTGGGCTAATAGAATACCAAAAAAAAAACGAAACCAAGCACATAGCCGCATAAAAAAGCTTACCTTTGAAACACGACGCCTATACATTCACACACCAAGCATTCTCTACAGGGAACTACAAATACAGGCATTAAAATAAAACTCGGGATTAAAATATATTTGTTGGGAAGAAATGAAAGAGTTATTAATTAGTATTATTATGGAATTAAAGTACAATCAGCACATTTAATATTATATACGCAACATCCAACATTAAAAGGTGGATCATCAATGGTAGCATTGTCCTGTAATGCATATTCTGCTCCATCCATGACACTGGAAAAAGGACAAAAGGAAAAAAAATAGGGATTATATTTGCTCGAAGAGCATCCCACACAAAATAACAGAAAAAAATATATTAAGTAACCATCAAAATTACTTACTTTAGTTCGGGCGCCATTTTGTAGCGAAAAAAAAAATAAAAGACGGAGATTTTCTTTTCTGCTACGACACGTTTAATTTTGTTTTTAAAATAAAAATAGAAAATAAACATTAAAAGGTAAATAAAATGAACATTATGGTATAAAAAATGCAGGTTGACTTGTGTGAAGGGAATAAAATAGAGAACTTTGGTCCGATAGGTACACGAATAACGAACGAGAAATAAAACGTACTAACTAGTCGATTGCAATCTCTAATAAGTAACGCTACCAAAAACATATCGTTATGAAAAAAAAATCTGAGAACCAAGGTATCTCGCATTTTACATATTTGAAAATAAAATTAAGTAGTTAATGAATTAAAAAATCTGCAGAGGGTTACTATCTACACTATTAAATTAGAACGTAAAATATCATAAAAAAACCGTGGCATAAGTAATTGCGTCCGGCGAGGTGACGTAGACTGTAGGGAGTCGTAGTTCTTTGTTCAGGAACTGGCGTTGGTTGCGAGACCTTCAGCGGTCAAAATGCGGTCCAACTCTCGACGTTGGCCAAGGACGTCCAGCGTTATTTTAGGCCAAAACCTGGAGGCCGAAAGGCGGCCTGTTCAAAACTGTTCAATCCTAAGACAAAATGAATTAGGGTTAGATCAGCGTGATCAGACTGAACTTCCGATTGAGGAAAACTGTTAAAAGATACGTGCCAGGAAAAATAAAGATGAATGGTTAGACTCGTACTTAATATACCATACTTAAAATTGCTTTGCCCTATGGTATTCGGCAGGGATATAGTGTGCGAACACTTTTACGATAAATATTTTCCACTAATTGTAATTTTTGGGACGTAAAAATTCGTTTTTCTTCAATAAAATCACAAACGACAGCAAATTGTCAATCAAGCGTTCCCATCGAATCTCAGTTTGAAATTCGAATCACGAAATAAAAAGATAAAAATCGACTAGGCTCAAATACAAACGGAAAAAAGGTTGATTATAAAGAACCAAAAAGTTTTGACATGCAGAGTTATGCTGCAGTACGTAGTATAAAATAAAGTTAAAACGAAATTAAACTTTTCATGTTTTGCAAAATTAAATAACGACATTTTGTTTAATTATTTGGTAATTCAATACAAAGTGTGACCGCTTGTGTTGTTTCAAACTTCTCGGTAACGATTTTTCATTGAATTTATAAGATTGATTATCTGATCCTGCGGCAATCACTCCCAATGGAATTTTAACAAGTCTTTCAGTTGTTGGGTTGTCGACAATCCGTTCAGGTTCTCTAGAACAGGTCCCATGCGTGCTCGATGGGATTAAGGTCTGGCGATTGTGCAGGCCACGGCAATACCCGGATGTTTTCCATTGCCAAGTACTCTCTGGTCCTCCGAGCTGCGTGCGAACGCGCATTGTCATGCATCAGCATGAAATCTGAGCCAAGACTTTGTGCAAATGGGTGAACATAAGGCCCGAGGACATCTTCAACGTAACTTTCAGTGTTCATATTGCCATCTACAAAAACGAGCTCAGTTCGTCTGTTCTTCATAATACCCACCCATACCATCACTGTGGAGCCACTGTAAGGGCGCACTTCCTGGACGCATCTCAGCCGTTCAGCATTTCCGGAAAGCTGATACACTCTTACCCTTCTCGTATCAGGCCCAAATCCAAACCGGGACTCATCGCAAAATAAAATTTTATCCCATTGCTTCTGGATCCATGTCAAGTGCTCCCTACACCATTCGTTTCGACGGGCGCGATTCCCAAGGCGTATAGGTAGGCACCTAATTGGGCGTTGTGCTCGTAGACCGTATTCATGCAGCCTACGAGCACGGTTTGGTGGCTAACAACAATACCACTTGAGAATTGTAGCTTTAAACCTATCTCCCGGGCGGTTATCATCGGCTGACGTCTTGCAGTCAGTTGTATGTATCGGTACTGTCGAACAGTTGTACTCCTTCCACGTCCTGGGTGCTGCTCAGCACGATCCCCTGTATTAACGTAACACTGCCAAAGACGACAAATCAATCTCCTATTGACACCAAAATGCCGCCGAGATACATGGGACTGATTTCTTCCCGCTTGTAGCATTCCCACAGCTCTCTGCATTTCATCAGCAGTCAAATGGCGTCGCTCCATGACATAAAAATGACTCGCCATTCAATTTTTTTCAAAAACTGTTCCTATTGAAAAACTACACATATGTATAATATTTTAAAAAATGATAGGTTGAGTGGGTTGCGTTAGACGTAGATACCGGCGCCTAGATATCTGCCACAGCAATATCTGCTCTCCTGTTTATAAAGACTGACATGTAATGATGTAAAAATGTACTATTTAGTCCCGTGGGACTAAAACAAGTGGGTAGCCCGTTGGATTTCGGAAAAGAAAAATAATCAAAAAGTAAGATTTTGCTACTGTCTTTATTAAAATTTCGTGCACATCTCTAAGTAGTTTTGAAAAGAATATGACTATAAAGATATTATATTTGTTAAATAAAGTCAAATCAAATCTTTTTATGGGCATAGGTTATACAGACATGTTAGGTAAGTTACAGTTCCATTATTGTTGTTGTTGTTGTTATTATTGTTCATGGCTATTTTCGTAGTGACAAACCCGTTTTTTTTTTAAAGTTTGTCAGTGGTTTTGATTTTAAAACTTTGAAGACCTCTTCCTTAATCACTTAATTCTGACTTAATTCGTAGGTTGGAACCATAACTCCTATAGAGGCATGACGAACAGGGTGTAAAGTTCACTCACCCTCCATAGAAAAGGGAGGATCCTCCGACCAGACGGGTGTTGTGTCTGGTGGGCTACTGCCCGACGGTTTATGTCGGGATGTTGTATATATGCTAGTCGCGCGGTAAACTCTGATTGCGCGATGCAGGATTTTGCATGACGTCACGGTGTGACGCGTTCTATTGTGGCGAACTGGCGATGTAGATATGCCGCCACGCTCCCAACGTGTGGATGCCTAACAAATTCACCAACCAACGTGGGAAGCCGGGGTTACCCCCGGCCCCGTCCGGGTTTAGTCCCATCAGAGCCAACGTGAGGATGTCCGATATCGAAATCGGTGCTTTTACAGTGCTTACATGTCAATATTATTTTTATTGAAATAAAAAAGGAAAAATGGTTTTTCACGCATCAGCTACTTACTAAATTTTTATTCATATATTAGGTCCTTACATATGAAATTGGCGTTTTGTACGGGAGGAATATAAAGTCATTTTTTTTGTAAAATATATATTAATCAAAGTATGCAGCGTTGTTATCTATGCACTTTTGCCATCTCATAGGTAGTTCATTGATCCCTTTACTAAAAAAACCAAGGGGGCGAGAATCAATAAACTCTTTGAAGGCGGTTTGGACTGCCGCATCGGAGTTGAATTTTTTTCCTTGTAAGAAGTTGTCCAAATTCCGGAAAAAATGGTAATCTGTTGGAGCAAGGTCCGGGGAGTACGATCGATGTCGCAGACATTCCAATTGTAGCACATCTAACTTAGTGGTTGTTTGTTGTGCAGTGTGTGGTCTTGCGTTGTCGTGAAGCAGTAGTGGCCTAGAGCGATTGACCAATCTTGGTTGTTTAGAAGCTAGTTCTTCCTTCATGGTTTGCAGTTGCTGACAATAGATATCTGCCGTAATCGTTTGGCCAGATTTTAGAAAGCTGTAGTGAACGACACCGGCGCTAGTCCACCAAACACTCACAAGTTATTTTTTCTGAGTCAATTTTAGTTTAGGGCAGGATTTGGCTGGGTCTCCAGGGTTCAGCCATTGCGACGAGCGCTTCCGATTATCGTACAGTATCCACTTTTCATCACAAGTAATGATGCGATTCAAAATCCCTTCATTATTGTGTCAGTTGAGCAAAGTAACACAGCAGTCGACGCGAGTTTGCAAGTTCGATTCACTCAATTCATGAGGTACCCATCGTTCAAGTTTTTTTACTTTCCCGATTTTCTTCAAGTGGATTAATACAGTTTTGTCACTTACCTCGAAGCCTGCAGCTATCTCTGAAGTGTGTTGTGATGGATCCGCTTCCACAATAGCCTTTAATTCTTCATTTTCCACTTTGGTCTCCGGCTCTGAAGGTCGAAATATCCAAAACGAAAACGTTGAAACCAAAAACGTACCGAGCTTTCTTTTGCGACACCAGCGCCGTGCACATCATTAATCCTTCGAGCTGTTTCTGCACCACTGGTGCCACGGTAGAACTCGTACTCATAAATATACCGATATTTCATGTTTTCCATTGTGCGGTAGTAAGCGACGCCAAAGAAAAAAATAATGAGGAAAAAGCAAATGAATGACTGTTTTCAAAACTCAAATGTACCAGCTAAATGAATTTATAAATTTGAATTTGGAATTCTTAACCAAAGAGGAGATATTTCAGATCTAAGTGGTCAGTACGACAAAACGCTGATTTCATATGTAAGGACCTAATAGTTATTCCAGTTTGCATCCCGTATTACCTATGTGTAGTGTTTGGTAAAGTTCTATAAATTCTAACACCTTTTCATTCATCCATACGAACAGCGGCGTGGACGAGAGACCAGGGGGCCAACCACCACCTCTTAAAACAGTATTATTTTAATGTTACTTCAGTGTGTGAAAGAGATGAAGCTATACTGGACGTCTATCTCCATCCCTTTCTCACACTCAAGTAAGATTAAAATAATACTCCTTTAAGAGGTGGTGGTCTAGCTCCTGCACCCTAATTGCGTAACATACTTACAGTAGGAATCGGTTTCATTTTGATAGTTCAACAACATTCATTGCGTTATTTACGTTATTGAGCAGACAAATTCGAACATATTATGAAGCAGTGGATTAGCAATATGCTTCAGAATCATTCAGATTGTGATTGATAATGTGTTACGCAATTAGGCTGCCGCAACGACCGCACTCGACGCGCTCGCAAGCAGAGAGAACAAGCAGGCAACATTGTAGGGTTAACTTTCCTACTCACCGACTAACCCAGCGGTATACCTACTGCATGAGACTCAGGGATTGATTCGCATGCTGTCCACAGGGATCGGTCCTGGGTCCGCATCTGTAGGACATCAGGTACGACTGGGTGCTGCGCGCCGACCTCCCTAGTGGCGTCAGCGTGGTTTGCTACGCTGACGACACGCTGGTCCTGGCGCAGGGGAGGTCGCACCAGGCGGCGGCCGAATTAGCAACACGCGGGGTTGCGACAATCGTCCGAGAGAATCTGGCAATTGGGACTCGAGGTGGCCTTGCACAAGTCCGAGGCCATGTGTTTTCATGGTCCTCGGAACGCGCCACCGTCGGGTTCGCAAATAACGGTAGGAGGGCTTCCCATAGGCGTCGAGCCGACGATGAAGTAACTGGTACTCGTCCTAGACAGCCGATGGAATTTCGTGGAGCATTTCCGACGTTTGGCTCCCAGACTGGAGCGGGCCGGGGCTGCCTTGAGGTGGCTCCTGCCCAACCTATGGGGTCCAAACGCCTCCTACCGGAGGCTCTACACGGGGGTCGTGCGGTCCATGGCCTTTACGGGGCTCTGGTGTGGGCGCGTTCCATGAGGCGGTGACCGGCCCTGGTTGAACGCGACCAGAGGGTCATGGCCATCCGGCTAGCCCGTGGATACTGCACGGTCGCCAATGAGGCGGCGAGCCTCCTTGCCGGATTACCGCCATGGGATTTGGAGGCAAAAGTCCTCGCGCACATGTGGGAGTGGCGCGAGGAGGCAAAAAGTCGGGGCGTAACTTCGCTGCCGCGGGAAATCGCTGCACGGCGGACAGAGCTCCGGCAGGATCTCATGGCAGCATGGAGAGTGCGATTGTCGTAATCCAGCGCTGGGCACTGACTCTTTGAGGAGTGGCTGGAGAGGCGCCACGGCGTCCTCACCTTCCGCCTGACGCAGGTCCTCACCGGACACGGGTGCTTGGGAGGTACCAGTTCCGGATAAGGCGGGAGGAAACGCCCGGGTGTCACCACTGTGTGGATCGCCCAGAGGACACGGTGGAGCATACGGTACTGCCCGGCTTGGGCGGAGCACCGCCGTGTCCTCGCGGAAGCGATCGGCGGCGGCGATCTCTCGCGTCCGGCCCTGGTCCAGGCCATGGTACGGAGCGAGAGTACATGGGAAGCCATCACCTCCTTCTGCGAAGCAGTAATAACCACTCAAATGTCCACCAGGGGACGCCACCGAACTATCAATTATGAATCGGGATTTTTAATGGGGAAGGCAACTGTCAAAATGGCGCTGTCGTAGCTAGTTCCCAAAACAAGTTAGTAATACGAGGCGTGAGATGATTTTATTTTATTTTTGCGAAAATGATGCGTTGTTGTGTTACTAAATAATCCGAAATTGGAGTCCATCATTTCCCGAGAGACCCTAAAATTAAAAGATGGTGGCTTAAAACTGTTCGTAGAGATGTTTTATAAATTAAACAGAGTAGAAACATTTTAAAGATAGTGACTTTGAGGATATATTTATGGTTTTAAATTCTGACACTTTCCATGTCAAATACTTGATTTAAAATATTAAAATCACCGAAAATAACGAAATAGCGAAAAAAGCAAACTCACGAACACAGATTACTAATATGTAGCAAGCTACTCACGAATGAACGAAATATCAAATTTATTGTAGACCGCCACCTAACTATGCCCACGCCATCTACGATTAGCTTTGCCCGACCTTCCCCATTGTTACAACACATGGACGAGTCGTGAGTGGTCGTGAGCGCAGATTCCTTTGATAAAACTGACACGCCAACTACTGCAACTGCAACGCTCGCATCAACGTTGGGGCCAATGCAATCTTCTAGATCCATATGTTGGAAAAGCGACATTAGGGCTAACATTGGGGCCAACGTTTGGAGCTGGCCTAACCCATTTCACCCAGTTCACAATTTTTTGACAGTTTATAATCTAACGGAAATAATACCGATAGATTATACATTACTTAAAAACGAACTGTTCTCACAATCTTACTATGACTTACACACTTGAAAAAAAACCGCACTGATAGGTAATGCCTGATCTACACACTCGTATATCTGTGGCACAGAACACTAATACTCTGATCTGTGCACTTCTCAAACTGCACACGTTTATGCGTACCTACTTTTGTATGCATTGCATTAACGCCCAAATATGCTGCGCAAACTTAGGTTTGTATGTGTGAAACAGTTATCAAAGTCAAGAAAGACCATGGAAATATTTTCAAACCCTTTTCAAACAATATAAATCAAATCATGTGGACTATCGAGAATACTCTTCCAAAAAACAAATATTATTCGGTTTCTGTATTACAATCTTTTATTTCATTCATGCAATGGATCTCTCATTCGTTCATTTCAGATCACGGCGACGCTAGAAAAATAATTTGTTTTGTGCAGAAATTAAATTAATAACTATCTGATTGTGAAAACGTTTTGAAATGTGTGTATTTTGACTGATTTGATTATATTTTTTATTAAATCAATGTGAGCAATTTTCATAAAGTGAAATTTGGTTTCAGGGCGCGAACAAAATCGCCTTCGGCAGCTTCTGATAAAGAGAAAAAGAAACCACGAGAAAGCAAGAAGAAGAAAGGTGATTCTGGATCTAGCAGCAGTGAGAGTAGTGGCAGGTAGGTTACCCTGCATTGATATTCCTAAACTTAATTTTTTGCAGTTGATAATAAGTTAGGTTATTTGCTGTATCTGAGCTGTAATTCTTTATACCTACGTATTAATTTTCTATAGCCTTCTATATATGAAATGATTCAACAGTTGAATCGCTAATCAGTAGACAGATCTATTTAGATAGTTTTCGGTTAGTAAATCTATATAATTATCTATAGTTCATCCCTAGTAAATAAACCTTGTTGTGTAGTTCCTCAGAGAGCAGCTCATCTCGTTCATCGTCCCGGTCGTCGTCGAGCAGTTCGGGCAGCTCCTCTCGCTCTTCTTCATCATCCAGCTCGTCAAGCAGCAGCAGCAGCAACAATGACCGCTCCAGACCAAAGAAGAAGTAAGTACACAATGCTACCACTATCAATATTATGAACAACATTAGGGAATAGGTATTTAATTATTTATAAATCCAAATAAATATGTTGTGGCTATAGTGTTACTAATACTGTTGTGATCTATAATTAATCATTATTGACAAATCACTTAAAAAAATTAATCTGTTGGTAACCTATTTCAGAACTTCCCCAAATAAGAGCCCTGTGAAGGATCGCCGTGAACCTGACAGAGATAAAGTAAGGGACAGATCTCCTCTTGATAAGAAGAAATTAGTTGCACCCTCGTCTAATGATAAGGGAAAAAGCAAGGAGAAACATGATAGGTAAGTAGTAGTCATAATTAAAATTAAATGAATATTACATTTATTGTTGTGTTCAGACTAGCTGTAACTGCTAGTCATAGCAGAAATTAATCAGAATGTTTCTATTCAGATCACCTGGCCGCAAAAAGCGTGAGCGCTCCCCGCCGCCACGTCCCTTACGAATTCATATTGGACGTTTAACTTTGAACGTCTCCAGAGATCATGTTCATGAGATATTCTCAACATATGGTACTGTGAAAGCAGTTGAGTTTCCCATGGACAGATTACATCCCCACAATGGACGGGGATATGCATATGTTGAGTTCAGTAATGCTGATGAGGCAGAGAATGCCATGAAGCACATGGATGGAGGTAAGTAGAATAAGGCTTTTCTAAATACTTTTAGCCCACAAACAGAAATGGTAAATCATTCCAGGTTTTATTGAGAATGCTTTGCAGTTTGTATAACAGAATGCACACTCCTATTATTATAGGTCAGATCGACGGTCAAGAAATTACAGCGGCGCCGGTGTTGATACCGTCGCGTCCTCGCCGACCCTCCCCGCGCCCACCGCCGCCCAGACACGCCCCGCCTCGACGACACTCTCCTCCTCGGTTAGTATTAGTACCTATTTTTTATGTTCAAACAAAATAGATTTCAAGTGTTTTAGTAGAACAAAGCTCAGAAAATGTAAACAGGCTAACCATATTTAATAGCCGGGTCCAAACCGGCCGAACCGTCACGCGAGACAGAACGCCCAGATGTGTAAAGTATAGTGGAAATGACACGCGCATCGCAGGAGGCGCGCCAACACAGACCAAGCATGTTTCCTCATGAGACAGCCACACGAGGCCGGTCTGGACCCAGCTAATACCTCCAGCTCTATACAAATACATGGGTATTGATCTAATATGTTGTTTCATTGTTGTGTACAGGTACCGGCGCCGCAGCCCGCTGCCCCGGCGCCGCTCCCCGCCGCGGCGACGTCGCTCTCGCTCGCGCTCGCCCCGCGCGGCGCCGCGCCGCCGACGTTCCAGGTCCTCCTCCTCCTCCTCCCGATAACTCCTCCACACTCCACATACACACACACACACCCTCGACACTATGCATGAAATACACCAACAAAACAGATTTTTGACCTATCTAATTTTCGGAGACTCAAATTTACCAATAAATGGTACATGTTCCAGAAATATCACAGAGGTAAGTATAAATCTACTACCCATCTTTACGGTTGATTCAGGTATAATTGTAATGTAGACTTGTTGTAATAATGGCGATATAAGTGCAGGTAAGTATTTGTGTCTTTGACTTTGCACCCTTTATTTGAATAAACTTTTAATGAGACATTTCTTATTATAAAAGCTTGCAAAATGGAAACAACTGAGTGAGTGATCAGTGCAGATGAACTGTATCAAAATATGACTTTAAACAGTGTGAAGTGTAATATAATAATGTATTTGTATTTGCAAGGAATCCTGACTTTTTTTTTGCTAATAAATTGTATTGGTAATCAGACTTTAATTTTTATTCCCAGATCCAAAGATCCTGTTTCCAATGCCAAGTAGAAAACTAACTTTTTCTATGATACAGATGTATGTCATCCCATATTAAAAATAATAATATTAAGGATCTTGATGTATTTCATTTAGTAGTCTAGCTAGTATGCATCTATACATATAATAAAATCGTAGCAAAGTCAAAACGGTACATTGGATATTCTTGAAAAAAAAAAGTAAATACTACGAGCTCTGGGAATGATTCTAATGCCGCAAATATAGTTTTTATTTTGTCTGTTTGTCTTGAATGTATGTTCCAGCATTTTTTTTTTCTTTTTTATCTTGCTTGTAAAACTTTAGTGGATATTGTGACTGCTGAGGTCTATTTTTCCAGTGAAGAATCTGCCTCTCAAAATTGTTTAAGCTTGATTCACTAAAGTCCCAGATGTGGTGGCCTTTGAGCCTTTCTTCTTGGTTCACTTAGGCTATTACTAAGGTGTTAGTATGGAACATTATTCAATGTTTGTAAGAATATATCCTGTGTTCAGTATGGGACATTATTCAATGTTTGTAAGAATGTATCTTGTGTTCTATTTTCTCTTTTACAGATGATTTGCAGATGCTCATGTAATTTGGGAGATGAGAAATATTGCATTATATACATATTCTTCTACAGTTTAGCAATTTGTAGAAAGACGAACCAAAAGGTTGAAATATTGCAGATAATTGTACTGTCTACCATCAATAGCGCCCGCCCCTCCCTAAGATACCCAACTCCTCTCTTCCTAGTCACTTTCGTCCAATTTCCATCCTTCCCTTTCATCTAAAGTACTCGAAGCCAGTGTTCATAAACAATTCTCCCACTTTATTCACCACAACTCCCTCATCAGTCCTTTTCAATCCGGTTTCAGGCCCGGGCACAGTACTGTTTCAGCTCTCCTTAAAGTGACTGACGACATTAGGCGGGGAATGGAAGACCCTAAAGTTACAGTCCTAGTGTTAATTGACTTCACCAATGATTTTAATACCGTTAGTCACGAAGTCCTTTTATCCATTCTTTCCGCCGGATTTGGGTGTGGTCAAGGACTCGTCTGATCAATTTGGGGTGGCGGTTAACCCTAACAAGTGTCAGGCTATCGTAATAGACCCCTACACCATACGAAAGCTGAATGGCTTAACTGTGCCACCTGTAATTTTTGATAACTCCGTCATTCCATTTAGCTCGGATGTTAAGGATCTTGGTCTGCATGTCGACACTTGTCTTGACTGGCGAAAGCAGGTCACGACTGTTAGTAAAAGTCACCGGAACGTTGCGGTCGCTCTATCGGTTGAAAAATCTTCTCCCATCACATATAAAGGCTATGCTTGTACAGTCCCTAATCTTTCCCATAATTGACTGGTGATGTGTGTTACTATGACCTGAATGCACATCTCCTCAATAAACTTGACCGCCTTCTCAATAATTGCATTCGATTCGTTTTCAATCTTCGTAAGTATGACCATGTATCTGCGCACCGATTGCGTTTAAAATGGTTACCCATTCGTCAGCGCAGAGAGGTGAGGGCTCTGTCTATGTTATTTTCTATTCTCAACAAACCCACTTCTCCTTCTTACCTGACTTCCCATATTCAGTATTTATGCTCTGCCCACAGTAAAAATCTTCGTTCCACTAACAATCGTCTTCTACGATGTCCTTCTCACCGCTCTGGTTTCATTCACTCTTCTTTCTTTGTCCAGGCAGTCTTTCGTTGGAATTCGCTCCCTCTGAACATCAGGACGGTAAGAAATCGGTTGTCATTTAAAGTCAAGGCACGTGAGCATATACGTAAGAAGTTGGCAGAAACATCCCAGCGCTGATTTGGTGGATTCGTTTTCTTCTCTTTTGATCGTTATTTCTCCTCTACCGTTCGTTATTTCTCCTGACGAAGTTTATTCCGTTTATAAGTATATATGTATATATCTATGTATTTACTCTAGTATTTTATAGTTATTTTCGTGTTATCTATCCCTTATGTTGCACCTGCCATGTTTTCTCTCTGCATCACCCTAAGGTTGACTGGTAGAAAATGCCTCAGGCATTAAGTCCGCCTTTGTACGGTATTCTTTTTACTTGTGCTTAAAGTTTTAATAAATAAATAAATAGCGATCTGTCTTTTACTGAAAATAAGTTATTGGGTTCAGCAGTAAGTCCGTCAACGAAGATACGGGCCCATCCGAATGTAGTTGATCTGTCAAAACAAATTTTTCGGACAGGCAACAACACGTCGGGAGTAGGGGCAACTGTAAAATCGTGTTGTCCTTCATTCTTAGTTCGGGCCCAGAATGTCCGTAAGTGATACGTAGTAGGAAACGCCCCTAACTTTGGCCGAAACTACGGACATCGTGCTTAGGGAGTAGAGCCCCTAGGCCGAGCTAAGCCAATTACGGCACGGCAATACTGCTAGGCGTACTAGTCCATTCCGCCGGGCGATAAATTGACAAGGAGTGTGTCGCTTCTTTATGTAGTAATAGTGCGTGGAGGCTGGTTTTCAGGACTTTCCTTACAAACATCTCAGTCTTAGATATAATCAGAGCAGAACATTCGTCTTCTTTTCAGTAGAAAATGTAGCAAAAATCTAGGTATTTCAATTTCTTGTCGTATTGAATAGGTTTCCGATTCAGGCTTTTATGGACAAATTCTTAATGGAAAAACCCAATAACACAACTTTCAACAGTCGCTCTTGTAACCATTAGACCAACTAGGTAAGCAGGCGGATTGTGGTGATATAATAGTATTGAATGTATATTTCCATAAGTTCATCATGTTTTCTTGCGAATATACCATGACTTCACCTTTCCATTGACTTAAACCTGGTGCCAAATGAACGAACACACGAATGCCGAATGAATGATGTCACGTGAGCGACACCGCGGGCACAGCTAGTCGCAAATATAAAATCCAAAAGAATGTTCTATGTATCAGGTTCCAGTTTTATTTCCAATAATTTTACAATATGTTTGGTAATCTGAGACTAAAATTTTTCCTTTGTATAATTGGTTTTCTTCTAGCAACAGGAGCTCACGTACAGATCTAAAACAAAAATGTTTATCAGCTATCGAGTTCAAGCAGGGGATGATATTTCTGTATAGTCTGCCTCGTAGTTGCGTTACCACCCTAAAGTTGAATCACTTTGACTCGGCCTATCGCAGTCCACTGCGAGACATAGGCCTCTCCCAGGTTGCGCTACAACCACAACACTATCCTCCGCCTTCCGCATCCAGTCTGTCCCAGCCATCTTCCTCAAGTCATCGGTCCATATCGATCCTTTTCAGGAAAAACATCGTAAGCGCCAAAAATCACAAAACTATTTTATCTTCGTAACCTCTTAATTAGACAGTTTTACCATCTTGTCGCTCTTAAATTTTATTTTAAATTTACACGACTTTATTGTTGTAAGAAATTATCATCGTACTTGACAACATCGTTAATTAGGAAAGAAAAACCTTTTCCTGTAAAAAAGTGCAAATTGTCGCTTACAATGTTCTTCCTGAAAAGGCTCGATATAGCTGGGGGCGTCCCAAACTACACTTGCCGATACCCGGTCTCCACTCCAGGACTCGTCTGCTCCACCGGCCATCGGTCCTTCGACAAACATGGCCAGCCTACTGCCACTTCAGTTTGCTTACTCTCAAGCTATGTCACTCCGGTTATTTTCTGGATAATTTCATTTGTTTTATCCTTCAAAGAGTCTCCGAGCTTAGCCCGCTCCATAGAGCACTGAGCGACCTTGAATTTGTGGACCAGCCTGACTGTCAGTGTCCACATTTCGGCACCGTGTGTCATGACGGGCAGGACACACTGGTTAGACCTTAGTCTGCAAACATTGTGGGATTGCAGGATAGGCTACGAGAAGAATTGACCCAACTGGATCCTTCTGTCGGCTTCTTTCTCAAGGTTGTCTCTACCGAGCTGGATGCTTTGCCGCAGTGGCGGTATCTTCATAGAAGCCAAAAAGCCGGGCTTGCCCTAATAAAATCATAATTTACAACAACAAACGTAAGCATAACTATAATTTTTTTTTTTTTTTAAAACCAAACCAATGAACTCGAACTCAAACATTCATGTCATAGGAATAATAAAATTTCGAATTCCGCGTAATCTGCCGCGCGCACTAGGCTAGACTTACGCTACACTACACGCCAATGTCGCTCTTAACGCTATACAATGCGAACAAATGCGCCTTCTCGCTTACACTCGTCGAGGCTTTGAAGGGGGCTTTTGTATCTTTCTTTGTCTAGCAGTTTTCGCCTACAAATTGTTATAAAAACGTTTACATTTGTTAACATATTGGTAAGTACCATGTAAGTACTTATACGCAGATTTCTATGGAATCAAAAGCCAGCTTTGGATAGGCATTAAGTTCGCGCAAATGCACTATCCGCGTTGACCCGCGTAAAGTGAGTTGAGAAAGGGATGCCTCGCGGAGACAGTTTGACACACTGAGTTTGTTATCGTTTTGATATTTTAAGAATAGTATTTTTCAGGTGCTGAGGTTATGAATTAGTTTTATTATTTAAAATGATGTGATAGTGCGGTGCTGTGATTTTGTGATTACATATTTATTATTTTTATCAAAATGTGAATTGGGAAACTGTCGCCGAAAAGGTATGTAAATACATTAGGTTTTCTGATAATAAGTAACTCTTTACTTCACCGTAACCAACCTCAAGTTACTGACTGTATTTCTCCGAAATAAAAACAAGTATTTTTGTTACTCGAAGAACAGATTAAAATAGGTACCTACCTACTCATTCGATTCAAATTCAAATAATTTATTTTCTCATCACAAACAATGGCATCTTATGGAATTAGACGAGTTTAAAAACTGTGTAACAAGTTTGTGAGAGACTGGTCTCTGCACTAGCAATACCTGTATAGCAGATCACCAGGGTCCCAGCACACGGTATGTAAACACTATCATTTATTTAGTAAATGTGAAGGGATAGGGTATAATATAAAAATCAATGATAAACTCAACAGAATAAAAGCAATAAAACAGAATAGAAGTAATGTGGAAAAATGAGTAATGCAGGCACGTATCCAGACTTTTGGTTCGGGGGGGACAAACATTGAAACAACCATGTGAACTGTGTGAAAATCGCTGTAATCACTGTACTATAATTTTCAATGTACTATACTATAATTAAAGAACACGCAAGCGAATAAATAAACAGATGGCTTAAAACGTTTTTTTTTTCAGTCAGATTTCGGTGGGGGATAAATCCCAACTATCCCCCCGTCTGTATACGTGCCTGGTAATGTATTATGTGTAGGGAAATTAGCGGTATGGACTATTTTGGAAATGTTAGTAATTCCTCAGTTGCTTTATAATCTATGTTCTGGAGCCATGCAACCAGAGCACTTTTACAAGCCTTTGATGTTAGGTGATAGACCATGGTAATACGATTTATTTTATTATACAAGTGGGAACCCAAGAAAGTATAAAATCTTTGAGAGAATCTCGTTCTTAAACCTTTAGCAGTAAGCCGATCGCTTAATAAGCATGAATATATTGCACATGAAATGACATGAATAGTGTTGTTTGTATGGCATTTGTAGTTTTTGTATACCACTGAAAAACTAAATTCTCATCGAGACAAAACGCATTAATTTTCGTATCGAAGAGGTTCTTCAGGCCTCTGCCTCGAATTTTGCGGGCAGCGGGGCGGCAGCGACGGCGGCGCGGGAGCGGCAAGATTTTATGCGTAAAATTAAATGGACCGGATCGGACCTCGAAAACAGCGGGGCGGGAGAGGGCGACGAGTGGTGCACTCCAGTCAAGCGGTGACCGCCCGCGCGTCTGCATTGATAGTACTGCGCAATTTATTTTTGTGACGTATCGAAATGTCCTCGGACGTGCAGGAACAAATTATTTCAGCTATTTTTGATAGGACACCGATATGGAACAGCAAAGATGTGAACCACAAAAATAGGAGGCTAATTAATCAGTTATGGGAAGAAATTAAAAACGAACTAAATATTGAAGGCAAATATAAAAATGTTTCATTATGTTAATAAAATAACTAGTAATTAATGGGATTATCTACAAAATATTCTTGTTGTTCAGACATTTCGTTCGTGAACAGAAACAAATATCTCGACGACACAACACTATGCCGCTATAGTGCCGCGCGAACTGCCCGCTGGTTTCGAGAACGGGTCTGCGTTGCCCGCGCCGCCGCCGCCGCCGCCCCGCTGCCCGCAAAATTCGAGGCAGAGGCCTCATAGGTGTTTTGAAATGAAGATTAGAGTTGGCATGATCATTATGATTAAGTATAAATGTTTTAGGGTAACATTTTCAATTGACATTAAATTGAATTCATAAAATAATGCATACGGAAATAGAACAACAAATCGATAATTTGGAGGCCATCTAGTGGCTTTTGATTGAAAAATTTTGCATGTGACAAGCGAATTTGTGAATTATTGGTGAAAAGGTGCGGCTAAGCAGTGTAGTTATGCGTATCCAATAATATAGATGGCGCTTATGTTAATTATGTACCAATTAACATAAGCGCCGTCTGATGCTTGAAATATACGTAGCACTCTTCGTATTTTAAAGGTTATCTAACCAACATTTTAATAATGGTAGTATGAACAACGTAAGAAAATCCGTTTTTTTTTTAAATCTTCGGCTTGCCCTAATTTTCACCCTTAGGCACGCCACTGCTTTGCCGTAGGTAGACATGTTCCTTCACAACTTCGAGAAGCGACCCTTCCGAGTAGTCACTTGCATGTCATAAAACGTCAAAGGTCTACTTTTGCTTTAAGACAAATTGACAGACATGTAGTGTGGTTTCAATTTACTAAGAGATTTTTTGTCAAAAGTGATAGAGAATTACGAGGTTGACTATACTTATGGTTTGTTTTTCATTTTATATTATTTACTCACGGATATTGTATCTTCATATTTTTTGGACCCCTTACTGGATTCCATGCTGATATAGGTGCTTTATTTGCAAGCATCAAACTGGCGATCGCAGTATACAAACCATATTCTTGGCACATTTTTTCCTGTAACAATAATAAAATAAAAACAGACATAGTGCAGCAAACACATTAACCAGTTAATTCAATCAAGAAAAAGGTCAGTTATCAGTTACCCTCCACTCCGCGAGCATGAAATCGGCGTCGCTGATTGCTGAGGCAGCTTTGTCAACGTGATCAATATTTGAGAAATGAGGCAAGTAGTTTTCTTCCAAAAAGTTTACAAATGAAATGGGCTGACTTATAAACTGCTCAGTGATGTCTTCAGGAGAATGTGTGAATTTTTTACTGCCAGTTTCTGATTCTATTACTGTAAACAGATAAAATCTAGCTTTAAGCCCCATATGGCTTTTCCGACTGTACAAAAAAGCATTTATATGAGTAGAAATACCTTTAGGATTCAATACTCTGCCCACTCCATGTAAGATGCTTACTGTTTGATCCTTCCCTAATGACATAAATTTACTAGAAGTCTGCTTTTTCTTTCTAATGCTCTTGCTCTTTGATTCTTTTCCTTGTACTAAGCTTGTGTCCATGTTTTGTTTAGATCCTCCTAAAACAAACATTGATAATAAAATAATTATGCGTCAACCTTGGGTATGTAGGAAAAGAGCAAAAACACAAGTTGGGGATTGAGATTGGACTTACCTTTCAAGCATGCAAAATGTAAATTCAATACTGCCGACCTCACATCCCCTGCTGAAGAGTTGACAACACACTCTATCACATCAGCCGTTGGGCAGTTGTAAACTGCCGTGTGCTTCTTGCTTATTATGCCTGCAACTCGTTTTAGAGCACCTTTTAGATTTGTTGGTGCTACACTGTTCAACCTGTAAAACCAAACATTTTGTAAATAAGTAAGACTAAATTGAAACTAGTACATATGTATTTCTATATTGGTAATACCATTGCTTCTCATCAAGGGATACCAAAGCTTAGAAGTAGAGTGCTAATACTTACGAAATATGGTGAATGTTGAACTGCTCTTTCAAACCTTGTGTGAAGATGTTGGTAGCAGAATTCTTATTATCTGTATGAGTTTCTGAACAAATGAATACTATTGGTGATTTTGCCCTTTGCCTGTATTGCCTGTACATAAATTAAATAAATTACATGGTTTACAAAAGTATTACCTTCTGATGGTCAATAAGAAACAACAATAAAAATAAATAACTTACTGTAACACTTCTGTAAATTCTGAGGGTGTTCTCAAAAAGGTATTGGGAAAATCTTCAACCAATACCAATTTTCTACTATTATCATCTAACAGAGATGTAAAATTGGCAGCATTTAATATAAAATCCCGGAATCTGACAGATTGTCTTTGCTTAAATTCAAATTCTCCTGAAAACGAAAATACAAGTAACAGCAAATATTAATAAAAAGGCAAGTTTTTCATCATAATTATGTGGGTAAGTTTACATATATATTACTTCCTATGACATTAGTACAGATGAATAGTTATTCTTGCTTTTATTCAGTGAAACTAAAGAACTGGAGATTACCATTTTCAGAGGGAATGTCAATATCCACAGGGGTAATCCATTCAGTAATTCTAACATTATACTTAGTTGCCAGCACACGTAAAGTTATGGTTTTCCCACAACCAACAGGCCCAGTCATGAGGAGCATATCACTGTTATTGTTAATGCTCACGGCCTTGACCCATTCTTCTACTTCTTGAACCTTCTTACTGTGTACAGCTAATTCTTCTACATTAACAGGTTCAAATGTTTTCATCCAATGTTTATGATCTGTTATAATAACAGGTTTCCGGTTTAAGGTTGAATCCAACACCTTGAAGTAAATAAAATTATAATTTGGCAGAACTTTTCTAGATCTCACCAATTTCGTTTGTATGTATTCACAAACATACCTCACTTTCTACTTGCTCTATGTATTCAGGTACCTTCTGAGTGTGCGTCTCCTTTTTCAATCTTTTCGATGGTTTCTCTTCATCATCAAAATCAAACATTGGTTTGAACCATTTCTTCTCCTGTACCAAATAAAAATATTGATTATTGAGTAGGTAGGTACAGAAAAATCTAACAATTTTGCACCTGAAAATTATAAAACTTACCTTCCTTAAATTGTTATGCATTTTGACAAAGGCTGTAGATCTATTTAGGACTAGAAGAAGTAAATAAAATTACAAACGAAATCAAAATTCAAAACAATCGAAACTGCCGTTGAGTATTACTTTCATTTCATTACTTTGACTTTGAGAGTTTGAGCGTTGACTGTCTGTCAGCTGATGACAGGTGACAGCAGAGGAGAGGATCAGAGGATGTATAATTTTATTTTATTTTACCAGATCTGGTACCTGGATCCTTTTAGCTACGCTACCGAGGACCATGAATAATTATATTACTGTAATATCTGTCTCAGATTGTGAAGGACCGTCACCGAGCATGTGAGACATTGACCGCTTAAGGGGAAAACGCCAAGGTAGCCCGCGAAATTCAAATTTTCTTACGATTTTTGCAATTTACAGCTCAGTGTCCGGGCGTATATTAATTAAAGTATGATTCGCGAGCATAACAAATATGTATTTACAGAATTAAAATCAGTAATACAATTCCTTAAGTTGTATAATCCTGAAATGTTAATATTTCATGAAATAGTCATTCAATAGAATTATTTGGTCCTAGAGAAATGTATTGATGACTTTAATGATTGTAATTGTTATACATGCCCCGTGTCACAGAGCGCATCGACTTCCTGAAGCAGAAAGTTTGTGCATGGGCGAGCCGTATTCGGCGGTATAAGCGGCGGGTTGATCGATACACGCAGAATCGCATGTTCCAGAGCGATGAGAGGTGGGTATATAGAGCTTGGGAGTGACCTGAACAAAATGTGACAGACGTGTGCCGTCCGGATGACGCCGCCACGAATGCATTCTGGCGCAGCATCTGGTCGGTGCCCGTCGCGTGTATGGAATCTATACCTTCAGCCAACGCTCTGTAGTGTTCAGTTCAGGTATACAATAAATGCGGGATGTTCGAAAGAGTTACCGTGGCCCTGGCACAGGCAACAGAAGGAACACGGGTGGGTTTTAGTCAGTAAAACTCTGACACGCCCTCCCGCTCCGCCCAGAGCGGGAGAAGTCATTTGATGATTTCCCACCCACAAAAAAAAAAAAGGTATACAATAAAAATATATACGCCCGTGTTAGGGATTTCAAAATATACCCGAACGCAACATTTTTTTGGGGTATACTTTCATGTAGGACACTCCATTTTGCTATACTGTAATGTATACCCGTTTCACTGTCTCTCCACTTTTAATTACGCTAACAAAGAGACGTTTAATTTTATATGATAGGATTGAGATAAATAATACAAGAAGAAAAGAGGATAAAAAAACGTTTATTACAAAGAAAAATGTTCTTACTATAAAAATACAATTGGTAATGAATACCGAACGATTACTTCCTTGCGGTCGGGTATGTTTTAAAATACCTATGCGCGAAATCTTAAATCTGAAAGTATACCCAATGTCAACTCGGCCAGTGACATCACAAATGTTAGGTTAGGTTTATTGAATTAATTCTTTATTGAATTAATTCTTTATTTCTGGATTTGAAAACATACCCGACGGCAACACGATCTCTGACGTCATGAGCGTTGTGTGAAGGTATATATTCCATATACGCGTGCCCGTCTGTCACACTGAGGCTGGCTGGATGCAGGACGTCGAGCGAGTGTGTGAAACAATACCAGAAATGGAAGCAGTCCCAATTGCGCCATTTGACGTAGCCAGAGCAGTCCGTCCGTTACCGAATTGGAAACCTCCAGGACCGGACGGACTGCACAACTTTTGGCTGAAATGGCTAACTAGTTCACACACTTGCCTGGCATCTCAGTTCCAGTCATCCTTAGTCTGGGTCGCTACCGCAGTTACCCACCTGCTCCATAAGTCAGGTAGTCCCGCGGAACCCAAGAATTATAGACCGATCACGTGTTTGTCGACAGTCTATAAACTTCTTACATCCATTTTGAGAGCGAAAATTAATATACACATTGAGAGTAACGTGATTATGTCTGCCTCCCAAAATGGATGCAAGAACGAGTCCCGCGGTACTAAGGAGCTACTCCTCATCGACATGGCCATTAGCCAACAGGTTCGTCGATCCCGCAAGGATCTGTCGACATGCTGGATAGATTATAAGAAGGCCTACGACTCGGTGCCACATACATGGCTAATGAGGGTGCTGGAGTTGTACAAGATTGATGCAACTCTACGTAACTTCCTTGAGTCGTGTATGGGGCAATGGAGGACGGTATCCTTCGCTATCCAGGGTGTGGACAGATCCAGAGGAATGATGAACCTGTTTGGATTAAACGGGGAATATTTCAGGGCGACAGTTTGAGTCCACTTTGGTTCTGCATAGCCCTAAATCCTCTAAGCACACTGCTGGAGGATTCAGGTCTAGGCTATCGGTTGAGGAGAGGTGGTCAGGTCATATCTCACCTCCTCTACATGGATGACTTGAAACTCTTTGCCCCCAACAAATTGCGACTGATGGAGCTACTGAAGGTAACTGAAACTTTCAGTAACGCTATCAGGATGGAATTTAGTGTGGACAAATGTGCAGTCATGCATGTAAAGCGAGGCGAGATTATGGAATCCGAGGGAATTCAACTTTCGGATTCCATACACCTTAGATCCCTCTCCTCATCCGAAAGCTATAAGTATTTATTTGGGTATGTCGGAAGCGTTAGGCATCAATGTTCCTGACATGAAGCAATCGTTGAAGGAGCGCTTCTTTGGTCGCCTGAAGAAGGTATTAATTAGTCTTCTTTCGGGCGGAAACAAGGTGCGCGCCTTCAACGGTTGGGTCATGCCAGTTTTGATGTACTCTTTCGGCATACTTAAATGGACTCAGACCGAACTAGACGCCCTGGATAGGAGGGTCCGTACACTGCTGACCGCAAACCAGATGCATCACCCACGATCATCGGTGATGAGACTGTACATCCCGCGGAAGTGCGGGGGTCGAGGCTTTTTAAATGCGAAGACCCTCCACAACCGCGAGGTGTGCAGCCTCAAGGAATATTTTTTAAAAGCCGACGTGGGTATGCACCGTGATGTGGTCGCAGTGGACAACGGGCGCACCCCGCTCTCCATGGCTAAAGAGAACTGGCGCAAACCTGTAGTACTTACTACAGATGACCGCAAGGCGGTATGGCAAAGCAAGGAGCTTCACGGGCGCTTCTACCGGGCTGGTTTTGGTGACCTTTTCGGTGAAACTGAAGGTTTCATCTGTGCAATTATGGACGAAGTTATCTTGACGAATTACTACCGGAGACATATTATGAAGGACGGGACGGTTGACGTGTGTCGGGCATGCCACCGTCCGGGTGAGTCCATCAGACATATCATCTCTGGTTGTTCCCGTCTGGCTAACGGCGAGTATTTGCACAGACATAACCAAGTGGCCAGGATTATTCACCAGCAACTTGCTTTGAAATACAAACTTGTGGACTCTGAGGTACCGTATTACAAGTATGTGCCCGACCCAGTTCTCGAAAATGACCATGTCACGTTGTACTGGGATCGGTCTATCATTACTGACAGGACTATTGTCGCCAATAAGCCTGATATAGTGGTGATAGATCGATTAGCGCGCCGCGCAATGATAATCGATGTTACCATCCCACATGACGAGAACCTCGTGAAAGTTGAGAAAGAGAAACAAATTAAATATCTCGACTTAGCGCACGAGGTTGTTGACATGTGGAATGTGAGCTCGGCTGTCATTGTGCCGATTGTCGTAACGGCCAATGGCCTGATAGCCGAAAGCCTCGACCAACATCTCTCGAGGCTCTCGTTAGGCGGTTGGATCAAGAGCCTGATTCAGAAGGCAGTACTCCTTGACTCGGCTCGTATTGTGAGGAGGTTCCTGTCTCTGCAGCCTTAACCACCGATAGCTTGGACCCTGCTCCCGATACCGGTGGAACTCTATTTTTTATATATTTTTAAATGTTTTTTTATATCTTTTTATTTTAAGAAATATTTAAAAATGTAAATAAATAAGTATGAAAAATCAAGAAACGAAATTATTCTACGGTTTAATAAGATATTTATTTCTCGCTTACAGAGAAAATACAATAATAAATTAAACAAAATAACCGATAAGCGTTTTTAGTAGGTGATAGATGTAAAAAAAAAATATTAGTGGAGATTGTGTACAGTGAGTGCGCGCGCATATGATACTTCTATCAATACAACCATAAAAATATAATTCGCGACTGTAACAAATATGACATATTTGTTACAGTCGCGAATTATATTTTTATGGTTTACAACCTGACACCGATCTGTAAATTGCAAAAAACGTAAGAAAAGGAGATGTTTCAAAATGTATGGCACCCCGGTCAGGTATTGGTACACCCTACTAAAAAATGGGGAAATACAATTAAAACAGTTTCCAATCATCCAATTACTTTTAATTGGCTTTGTTTGGTAGTAAAGTACAAGAATGTACAATTGAAATTGCAACACACAACAAAAACCCATCATGGCGGTAAGTTGTCATGTTGATTGATTATTGACGTTTGACATGTTTACATCTGTCATATTACATTGTCAAAGAGAATCATAACATTGTCGTACTTTTAGTATTTTGCAATATTATTTTAGATCTAATTGTAAAGTCGAAAATCTATTAAAGAAATCTGACAGATTGTAGTAGCTTGATGTACTGGCGTCTGTACATAAAGTATAGTCCAGTTAAGCAGACGACAACCTCATAGGTTGACCTGCGATATGCCAAGATTTTTACTTATAGCATAAACGTACAGAATACAAACCTTCAATAGTCGAAATATTAACTCAGACAAAAACAATGTAGCGATAAACGAAAGCCAGGTTGTTAAAAATAACTCGAGAGAACAGAACATCAGAACACGATCGACAACGAAAGCGACTGAAGTGACAGTAGACAGTTCACGATCTATGATCAATGGTCGATCTATGGTTTACTGTCATTGGTTTTTAACCACAGAGTACCTAAATTGGCGAGACGCCATATTGAAAGTCGATAAAATAATTGATAAATATCAAATTATTACAAGAGAAATATGCATTTATGCAATTTATCAGTATTTTTCCCGATTTCCACGGATTTTTTTTCGATTTTTCGAGGTATTGTGCATATTCTGGGCCCATTTTGAAACATCTCCTTTGAATTTCGTGGGTTACATTAGCGCATCCCCTATAACTAAAGACAGTTCACTGCATAGACAGAGAATAGAGGTAGACATGCTCTTAAAATAATAATAATTGCGAAAGTGAGATGACATGTATGTCAAAACGTATATATGTGAGCAGGACATAGCATAATTTTTCTATCTCTATTTGCGTATCGGTTTTTTGTTGTTTGCCATCACTAGTCATTGGTGGCAAACAAGTTGTGGTGTCAAAAGATTTTCGTTGATAAAAACTGTGAAACGCTTATTTTGTGTAATTTGTGACTTTATTGATATTCCGAAAGGTAATATTTATTGTGTAGTGATGGTGAATTGCTATAAAAGTCGTAGTGAACGAAATCAACCAAACATAACCTTTCACCGGTAAGTAGCATATTGTATCTATTACTGCAAGTAAATCAAAGAATTATTGTACTCAAGACTATTTTCTGTCAATAATAAGCAAAATTTATTGATAATTTCATCAAAACAGATGTTCAGATGTCAAACTTGTGTTTTGTTATTTTATTGACTTATGTGCGAGGCATTTAAGCTAGGTTGTTATCTATATTGCTTCGTGTCATTTGTCAATAGTCGGATATAATAACTTGACAGGGATACCAGCACTCAAACGTATTTAATTTTTACTTTTTTTTTAGTTTTCCGATTGAACCATTTTTAAGAAATATGTGGACTGGTACGGGCCGAGTTTATCTAACTATACATCTTGAGGTGAAAATAAAATTATATCTTAGTTTAAATTGTAATAAAATAATAATTACAATTCAATTGTTTTCGCGCTTTATTATTTTAAGAGCATTTCTACCTCTATTCTCTGTCTACGTAGTGAACGGTCTATACAGGGTGTCCCGTAAATAATGGATCAAACGTAACGGGTCGGTAGCTTACCTAATTTCCAACAACTAATTTGAATATTTAAAAAAACCGTTACAGTAACCAAGATATAATTTTTTTTCGAATTTTACCATTTTCTCTTCCAGAATTAAGTTTTTTTAATGCTGTCGCTGCAAATGATGACATTTTTAGGTATGATTTTTATTTAACATTTCTAAATAGCTTACTAATGTTATAACATACCATTTTTTGAATAACGTTTTATTTGCCTTAAAAGAAAAATCTTGAGTTGAAAAGACTTTTCTTTACGATGTTAGGACCAAAATTGAAAAAATTCTCCTGTTAAAAAATTGTATGACACCGAAGACCACCATTATTTTACTAACTTGTACATTTAATAAGGTTTGCAAATTGGTATAAAACTTACGTCTAGTCCTTATCGTTACAAAGATATTGCTATGAATGTGATGAAGAAGACAGAAAATAAATTAAATTGGTACTATCTAATTTTTCCTTTACGTTATGGCTTATGCTTGAATGCTTGTAATCTAAGCAGGTAGTTAAACGGCTAGCGTAACTCCGACCCGATGACGTCATCTGTTCGGAATTTGGGACCGCTACCTGTGGCGGAGTTGCACCTCAGTCAGTGTGAAAGGGATAGATAGCGCCGCTTTTTGGTAAATCGGTATGAAGTTGCGCAAGTTCTTTTGTTCTTTCCTTCGCCCTTCACTCGTACAGGGTTACGGCTTCATTGTTGCTTGATTTTATTAGTTTAGTTGTAACTAGTCTCTGTTTGAGTTGCTACGTCAAACAACTTTCGCTCCCGCTCATTGCCTCGGTGTTTTCTTCTGTAAAATTGGACTTGTGCTGTGTATTTGAACTTTGCTTTGCCTATCGATTTGGAACTCTTTGCATATTGGACAAACAACTTGGCGATCCTACGGACTCCGAAAACATTCGTTTGTGTGTGGTTGCGTGCAGTAGCGCTGAAACCTTATTCAGCCCAATGCCTCGTTATGAGTACACGCCACGGCAGTACGCCAAAATGCATTTTATCTACGGAGAAGCAAGAGGTAATGCCAGGGCGGCTGCAAGATTGTACCGTGAAAGATACCCGAACCTGGATCGTTATCCTGACTATCGCGTATTTATTAGTGTGCATAACGCGCTTCTTGAGGGAAGAATTCTTGGCACCGGAGTTGGTGGTACCAGTGAAGGACGACCGCGACAAGTCAATGACGAAGTCATTCTTCGAGAAATCGAGGAAGATCCGTCGGTTTCCGTTCGCGTCATAGTGTGACGCGTAGGAATTTCAAGATCAACGGTGCATCGAGTGCTACAACGGTGCCAATTGCACCCATATCATGTGCAACGTGTTCAAACACTGACGTCGCGTGATTACCAGCCAAGAATAGAATTTTGCCAAAGGATGCTTAGGATGATTCGGGCGGACCCACAGTTTTTTAACAAAATTGTATGGAGTGACGAGTCTTCATGCCGCCGAGATGGACATTTCATAATTTGCACAGTTGGCAGCTGATAAACCCACATTTGATGCGAGAGGACAGGAGCCAACATCAATTTAAAATAAATTTATGGGCGGGAATAATCAATGGGCAAATAATAGGGCCCTTTGAACTACCAGCTACTCTAAACGCCGAATATTATCTCCATTTTTAAGGTATGATTTGCCAACGTTATTAGAAAACGTTCTAGAAGACGTGCGGCAAGCAATGTGGTTGCAAAATGATGGGTGCCCCGCTCACTATGCGACGGCAGTTAGGGCGCACCTTGATGAAAGTTATCTGGACAGATGGATCGGCCGATTAAGACCAATTTTGTGGTCTCCGCGATCTCCGGATTTAAATCCCCTAGATTTTTTTTACTGGGGATGTATAAAAGACAGGGTCTACAAGAAACCAATAACGTCGGAAGAAGAATTACGACAGCGCATCCAATCTGCTGCATCAGAAATAAACCAAAGCGGTTTTGTCCGTCGGATAAGAGCTTCCTTTATTAGGAGATGCAGACTTTGCATTCTTGTAGGGGGAAAACAGTTCGAACATTTATTGTAAAAAACAAAATACAACGAACTAACTGTTTTTTTTTAGTACGGCCTCTTAATTCTTTTCATACGCTGAGGTGCCTCATTAATTCAATGAACATTGCCTCTGAAATACTACAGTAACACATTTTTAAGAAAAAAGTTTAAATGTACTATTGAAGACAAAAGTGCATGGAGAGCCTAAGGTCGACTTTTGACTGAGGTTTTGCATTACGTTTCATGACTTTCATGAGACGACTAGATGGCGCTGTTCAAACATGAAAATAACACCGCAAAGCTTAAAAACCTTATTATGCAGAGGCACATAATAAGGTTTTTAATACCTAAAATAATTACTAAGAAATAATAATATATTTATATTCAAATAAACATAAATTATTTTATTTTCTTATTTCCGAGTACTTAATACAGCGCCATCTAAACCAAACCAAATAAACCAATTGATTAGTTAATTCGACTACAGATGGCGTAGATCATAAATAATAAAAATCCCTACATTCACAAACTAGCTCTCATTTTCGCATTCTACAATAAGTAGATCGTAGCTCAGGTGGATAAGCATGACAGAATAACAAAGCTCGTTTCGCAGGGCACTAGTTCGAAACCCAGTTCACAGTCGGTTTTTTTTAAATTTATATTATTATATAATGTAATTTATATTCTATTTTTTATATTTTTAAACGTTTTTTATTTTATTTTTTGTTATAAATAATATAAGGTATAAGATGTATAAATGAATAAAGGCATAATATACAAGTATACATATACTACTCTACTATATATGTATAACATTATATAAATAAATATATATAAATTACTTTCGTAATTGGTGGTAAGTATTAGTATTATTAGTAAGAAACATTTATGTAAGAAGATTTAGATATATTTTTCTTACAGATTAAGATTTACTAAGTTTAGTTCTCGTAAAGGATAAGAAATGAAACTATTTTAGTGATATTATAGTTTAAGACATTTAATTCTCAAAGAAGAATACAATTTATTTCTTTCTTTCTTATACAGTGTATAACCTAACCTAACAGTTTTACACCCAATTGACAATTATTTAATTCACTTGTTATGAGAAATACAAGTAAAATTTATAACTGAATAACTCTATTACAAAATGGAAGACATTAACAAAGTAAAATGTATAATAGATGTTATAAGTATTCTAAGTCAAAACTGTGTTGTGCTATTCTTATAGTATTTAGTTTTATTTACATAATGTTATAATACCTTACACTATATATATGCAACCTTAGTTCTGTAAATATTTTACCTACTCACAAATTATAAAAATACATATTACGTTTTGCATAATTATGGTTAGTGGTATTGACTATAATGATTGATTTGTGCATTATGTTATGACTAAGGTTCACAGCTTAAGTATTCGTTCCAGAACGAGGAAGAAATTGAAGCTAAACCTCAAATCAATAACAATTGTAAGACCGGGTTATAGCTGTCATTTTGGGACCAAGTTGTTTATAATAATAAATAAATAATTAATTATATTAGAAAGGAATCTATATTTATATTGTTTTTATTTTAATTTCTTATATTATATAAGAAATCAAAATCATTAGTGTAAAAACATTTTGTTGTTATAAAGTAGTGAATAAATTTATCCCACTTACACTAAGTTTGATCACTGTAATTTATCAAATAAATTATAGCTACCCCGGTCTTTGTTATTACTCAATCCAATAGTCAACACTTTATATTATTTTTTTAATATTTCGTGTGTCCGCCATTTTGATCGATTACAGCTTGCAACCGCGAACCCATGGAGTTTATTAATTTTTTACATAAATTTAGACCCCGTATAGAATCCTATACCTGCATGCAGTGAGTACTCAGTACTTCCTTAGTCCTTTCGTTCCTATTGTCCCACCTTTGAACCATAACGCCCCATAAATTTTCAATGGGGTTTAAATCTGGCGATCTCGCAAGCCAAGGAATAATCTGTATATCCGATTGCTGGCTAAACCACTCTTGCACAATTATGGAACGGTGTATAGGACAATTGTCCTGCACGAACGTTATCACTGGCATGTCTTCTACAGGAAAAACATTCCGCACGGTGGGCAACATGACGTCATTCAGCACATCTATGTAGTTTACACTGTTTGCACGACTGGGTATTACAGTAAGTTCTCCTGGTCCTGCAGCACTCATCCATCCACAAATGTTCACTGTTATACGACCGGATTCAGAGTTAGGCACAACGTGATCACTATCATAACGCGTATTATTCCTACGCCACAACCTAACTCGCCCATGCTGGCTAGACTTGAAAGTCTTTTCATCACTGAAGATGACTCCGTTGCTCCAGTCGAAATTTCTGTATTTCAAAGCGAACTCCAATCGTGCTCTTTTATTAGCTTCGGTTAGCAATGGCTTAGTAGCATGACGACGATAATGCAGACCTTCACTATGAAGAGCACGATACACCGTCCGCAAAGATGTATCAAACAACTCTGCGTAATATTTTGTTGGTGTAAAGCCATTTTCCTCATAACCTTGCACCATAAGTTGACGCTGGTCTGAGTCAATATGGCGTCTTCTGCCAGATCTACTTCGGTGTTCCAACGAACCCTCTTCTTGAAACCGCTTTATCCATAAAGTGACAGTCTTTACCTATAAGGGAAATATATTATTTATTATTTTCGTGTATCGATAACCATGGATAATAAAATAAATAACGAACAGTGATTTTAAAACATTACTTACGTTTAAGCCAGTTTCTCTCGAAATTTCAGAATAATTTAAGCCTTGATTATGCAATGCTATTATTTGGGCCCTCGTAGCCATATCAATATTTGAACGCGAACTCATGATAAAAATAAATATTAAAAACTTGTAAACGCAATCGTAACTGAACTCACTCAAAGATAGTAAAGAACATTATGATTGAACAAAAAGATTTAATTTTTACACAGTCAATATTAAACTACCCTCAATTCTTTTGAGATTTATGATACGGGAGTCACTTAACAACTTCAATATAATAAACAGAAGGATAATTTCAACTCAATGCGTAATGACGCAATGGTCTAGTGGCTAATGGTATCGGTAAATTTTATGCCACCGAGTTCGAATCCTAGTTATTACGTGCTTTGCTTTATAAGGTTTGTAATGTCGTAGGAGAATTTGTGTTAAAATTGAGTAATATTGTAACTAGCAAAAAACAAGATATTAATGTTCTTGTATATTTTCCAATCCAACTACTATACTAGCGCCATCTATGTCATCTAAGACATATTATTAAGGCGATGAAACCCTGTACAAACGATTTTGGTTTGGAACTCTCCATGCACTTCTGTCTTCATTAGTACACACTTTTTTTATTTTTTTTATTTTGTTGATTTAGAGCACTTCTCAGATTCATAGCAATATCTTTGTAACGACAAGGACTAGACTGTGCCACTTCATACCGATTTACCAAAAATACAAAAGCGGCGCTATCTATCCCTTTCACACTGACTGAGGTGCAACTCCGCCACAGGTAGCGGTCCCAAATTCCGTACAGATAACGTCATCGGGTCGGAATTACGCTAGCCGCACTACCTGCTTCGATTACAAGCATTCAAGCATAAGCCATAACGAAAAGGAAAAATTGGATAGTACCAATTTAATTTATTTTCTGTCTTCTTCATCACATTCATAGCAATATCTGTGTAACGATAAGGACTAGACGTAAGTTTTATACCAATTTGCAAACCTTATTAAATGTATAAGTTTTTAAAACAATGGTGGTCTTCGGTGTCATACAATTTTTTAACAGGAGAATTTTTTCAATTTATTCCAAAAAATGGTATCTTATAACATTAGTAAGCTATTCAGAAATGTTAAAATTGTCATCATTTGCAGCGACAGCATTAAAAAAACTTGATTTTGGAAGAGAAAATGGTAAAATTCGAAAAAAAATTATATCTTAGTTACTGAAACGGTTTTTTTTATATTCAAATTAGTTGTTGGAAATTAGGTAAGCTACCTACCCGTTACGTTTGATCTATTATTTACGGGACACCCTGTATATAAAAAGTACTCTGTTCGGTCTGTAGTTCCAATCAATGTCACCCGGCCAGAATATGCTTGCTGCATAGACAATACAAACGCTGATAAACCGACCGTGTATACTCCTCTTTAAATATTGCGTTTGACTTTACAATATTCGTGTACGAAGTAAGATAATAGGCAAGAGAGTTATGATTTATAAAACTCTGATGTTAGTTTCAAAAGTTCTATCACATTTTTAGACTAAAAAGAATATTATATATTAGATTTTACATGTACTAGAGTTAATAAAAAGCGTGTTAAAATCAGTTAACACATAATAATAAAGTCATCTTCTTTATTTTTCAAAGTATTTTCTTTGTGAACGCACCACAAATTACGTAAAATTGGCACCTTTTAGATTTTTATTCGTTTAGTTTTAAGTGAAATTGCGTATTTAGATTCTACACGATTCATAGTTTAATAATACGTTGATATTGTAAGTGCACTGTATACCAATTCTAAGAAAACTACTTTGTTGATGTATGATGTCAATAGTAAAGTGTGGTTCTGTGTTTACGTATTTTTCAGGCAAGATGCAGGCTATCAAAGCTTTGGGAGCCACAGCTCCTTCAACGCTTTTGTCTGTTGTTAAGAAAGGTGGTTTTGCGCCTATCGTAGATCAGATAAGGCAAACCCATTTACCCGCTCCCAAGCCAAATGAAACACGACCATACTCACCGTTTCAAGATGCTAGTAATATGGCTGAGATGGCAGTAGCTAGGCTTGACGACTTATTGAATTGGGGAAGAAAGGGCTCAATATGGCCCATGACTTTTGGACTGGCCTGTTGTGCCGTGGAGATGATGCACATCGCAGCTCCTCGCTATGACATGGACAGGTATCTAGCAAAACAATAATAGTACCTATGTACTCAAAGATCATAATAATTTTGAATATTTTGTTTGTAAGTAAATTAATAATTATAAACCTTTATTTATTCAACAAATTCCTATCAAACAAAGGGCCAACCATTTACCCATGTATTAGATTAGAAGATTAACACATTGACTGCAAGACAACAGACACAATAGAAAACCTATTGTTTGGGCACACCGTGTGACTGCAGTGGCAGTCAATGTCTTAAGTAATATGTAGTACTCTCCATCTGCAACCTACAAATTTTTTTTGGCTGCACAATTACTGATAAGTCAATTTTGTCAAATCAGCCAAGGATTATAGGCCGACCGCATAACTGAGACATTGTCTGAGGTAGCAGCGTGGTGAGGGAGGGGTGTGGTGATGTGATGCGAGAGGTCAGTGATTCGTCAACTTGTGACAACTATCACCCCTCCCTCACCACGCTGCTACCTCAGGCAACGTCTCAGTTAAGCGGTCAGCCTATAGTAGAACATTGTTCTTGAAAGTTTAACCACATACTTTATTATATTTTCAAGGTATGGTGTGGTCTTCCGTGCATCTCCCCGGCAATCTGATGTGATGATTGTAGCTGGTACTTTGACCAACAAAATGGCACCTGCTTTGAGGAAAGTCTATGATCAAATGCCTGACCCACGATGGGTCATTTCTATGGGGAGCTGTGCAAATGGTGGTGGTTACTACCATTACTCTTACTCAGTTGTAAGGTAAGATACATACTTACTCATTAAATAATCAGCGCAAGGCTAAAATCACAATTTACAGCTAAATAAAAAAGCAAACCACTTCCACCTAGTTACAGATGTAGTTTTAAAGCATGTTTTCTCATGGACCTACTTTTTTGTCCCATCGTAGGTCCATGAGGGTATGTTAATTCTGTTGGTCCTATTGAAATGTTGAAACCAAAATGTACCTCCTGTTGAAAGAAATTAGACTTAAGTGTGGGGTTATCTCAGTTTCAGTCATCATACTGCTTTCATTGAAGATCAATCATTTGCTTTCATCAATAACTTGAAATGTGCAGAATAAATTAAGGAATCAAAACATACATGTGTCACGGGTAATATCAGTAACAATGTAGATGAGTTGATAGATTAGGGTAGGTAGATAGGTTGCAAGAAAGAGGTCTGTAGCAATCTAGAACCAATACCGAAAATTTACGAAAACTATATCAATAGTGGCAGTCTCAATTCTGAACATATACCATTATTTAATGCAAAAAAAGATTTCCAGTATAAGGCAAGAACTATTTCAATCTTGAAAGAACGTCTTGCAGGAGCCAACAAGAGCTAAAATTGCCTAATAAACTGATTGAGTATATTTTTTTATAATGACAATGCACAAGAAGATGATAAAATTTTATTTTTTGGCACTGATTTGGCCAAGGAGTATTTAAAAAAATTCAAACATTTTAGTGGAGATGGCAAATTCAGGGTAACTCCTAGTCCATTTTATCAGTTGTATACTTTGCATGTTAATTTCTCTGGCGGATAAATACTGTGAATTTTATACAATATGGTTTACTTCCCAAGAAAAGTCTGCACACATACGAAAGAATGTGCAATCAAAGATGCGACTTTAAACTCGCACAAATACAAGCTATAAAAGAAATATTACCTGAAGTTAAAATCACAGGCTGTTTTTACCATTTTTGTGATGCTGTGTGGAAAAACAGCAAAAAACTTTGATACGCAACAACAGCCGATGGTTACAAATTAACGCGATTGTACACCATGTTGTGCTCTCAGGTATGAATTTCGGATTCAATAGTGCCCTATTGAATCCGAAATTCAAACCTGAGAGCTTTTTAGCAATTCGCGAAGAAGCGACAGATTGCGAGGCATTCGCCACTGAGATAAAGTACTACGTAAATTATAGTTGGCAATCACAAACTTTGACAGTTCTTTTGTTAAGCAGTAGATGAACAAAATTACGTGTAAAACTTTTAGCTACTACTGTCGAGAAAATAAGTACCACAAACTCGATCGAAGGTTGGCATCGAAAAATAATTAGTAGATTAAAAAAAAAAACAACAATTTAAGTATTACTTTATACAGTTACTGAAGAAAGAAGCCGCAATTCAGGATAAAAAAATAACAAACTGATTTTTCTTCAAAATCAAGCTGCAGTCAAAGAAGATCGAAAAAATTAATACCTCTAACCTAGACTAGACTCAAGAGCAAACCTATCTTAAATAAAATAAAAAATAGAAAAAAAAAAATTCATTAATGAAATAATAACAAATGTCGAAGCAAGCGACATCACGCCTTTGGAATGTTTGAAAAAATTAGCAGCTTTAAACATATAAACTCGCAAACTCAAAGCATTTATTTCAATTAAACCAATTTACAGGCACTTTTGAATTGTTAAAGAGTTAGTCAGAAAATTGAAGCTAGTCGCCCATTCCAAAACGTAGATCTCTATGGAGAAGAATGGCAAGAAACTCCATGGACACTGTTTTAAATCAAAATTATTACAAAATCCTGGGTACATTGTTCTTGTTGCTTCTATATGTGAGAACAATGTAAAAAATAATTAATTAAAAACAATTCAAAATATAAGATTAAAAATAAGCCCTGGCAGTTAAGAGATTACCAGTCTCCACTGACGGCGCCCGTTCACGAACATGACGCGTGGATCAGCACCATCCAGCTCAACCATTTTGTAGGGAACCGAATGATCCAACACACGCGCCACCATCAGCGAGACATTTAAGTGAGCATGACATACTCTCAGTTGCCATACTCTTTCAAGTCAACATACCTACATCATAACATAAAACAGCTCCATGGTACTCACATTTACAAAATTGAAAAAATGCTTCTAATTTATACAAAACTATAGTTTGCAATGATTGTATTTAAAAGATTAATAAAATCTTACTACCAAAAGGAAAGAAAATCCTACCTATTGAATTACTTATTTAACATCTAAAACTAGATGAAATAAAAATTAAAAGTAAACAATAAGGTCATAATGTTAGAAAAAAAGGGACGCATTTCTTACAAAAAAGAAAAAAAAAATGAACAAAGCCCAAGTGGCTGTGGAGCAGGACCAGCATTTAGCCAAGCATTTTTTTCATCTATAATTATTAGAATAAATAATGCCCCTACAATCAAGTTTAATTCATAGTAAGTACTTATCTAATAAAATTACTGAGTCCTTTCTTACCAAAACAGTTCGTACTTTTTACAGTTTTCATAATGATTGTATTTCTGCCATAACCAGAATCTGTCCTTAACCAAATAAAGGCTAATTTCTTTATACAGGAGGTACATTTTGGTTTCAATATTTCAGTAGGTTTGACTGCCTCGTTGGTCTAGTGGTTGCAAGCGCTACTGCTGACCATGAGGTCCTGGGTTCGATTCCCAGGTCGGGCAGTGTTATTGGGGTTTTCTATCTGGAATTTCTCAGTAGCAGCCCGGTGTCTGGATTTGTGCCCGGTTGATGGCAATAGGCTCGCCCCCTATTACATGGGACTTAAACATAACTGGCGAAATGTGGGTGTACTATTAGTACACCTCTGTCTAACCCTTCGGGGAAACAAGGCGTGATGTTATGTTATGTTATTTCAGTAGGACCAACAGAAATAATATACCTACATGGACCTACTGATAGGACAAAAAAGTAGGTCCACGAGAAAACACCCAAGCTCATGGCTGTTTTTAATTAATTTATTTTCTCTATTTGATTCACAGAGGTTGTGACCGTATAGTTCCCGTTGATATTTATGTGCCTGGATGTCCACCAACAGCTGAAGCTTTGCTCTATGGAGTTCTTCAATTACAGAAGAAAGTAAAACGAATGAAAACAATTCAAGTATGGTACAGGAAATAAATGAATTCAATCAATAGTAGATGATTTTATATTTATGTAAATTTAGCCCTCTGTTACAGTAATAAATGGTATAGTGCAAGCATATATTATTATTGTTTAATTTAAATCTATCATTGCTTCAAGCGTCGCGTCGTAGCCGTAGCAAACTTGGCCATAGATTACTGGGCGCCTAATGGTCAGCGCAGATGGAGCGACAAGATGCATGAGCAGTTTTCATTGATTAATGGACATAAATACATTTATTTCAGATTAGAGTAACTTGGCTATTATTGTTTTTTTATGCCTTGTGCCGTGAATGCACACGCTAGTGGCACGGATTATTGAGATGATGATTCTTGATCTTAGCTAACCCATCACTACGCTAAAGGACCTATTCCAGCAGTCAGCGATTGCAGCTTCAAGATGTTTTACGAAGGTAGACATTTGAGGAGCGAAGACTCCGTCAACGGATGCAACACCCCTTTGTTGACAACGACGAATTGCAAGGCGATAGTGGAAGCGGATCCAACTCAATCTACGGCTGAGCTTGCTGCGGGCCTTGGAGTTAATGTTTAACATTGAAGCACTTGCGTCAAATCCGAAAGATTAAAAGCTAGATAAGTGACTGCCACACGAACTAAGCGACTAACAGCGAGACTTATGTCGAAACATGCATAGCACTACTGAATCGGCATAGAAACGAGGGAATTCTAAATCGAATTGTCACCTGCGATGAAAAGTGGATCCTGTACGACAACCGTAAGCGTTCATCTCAGTGGGTGGACCCGGGTATAGCACCTAATCAGTGCGCTAAAAAAAAGATTACTCATAGGAAGATGATGGTGACTGTCTGGTGGACCAGTGCCGGACTTGTACATTACAGCTTCTTACCGAATGGCACAACAGTGACGGCAGATGTCTATTGCCAAGAATTGCAAACAATGATGGAGAAGCTCGCAATTCAACAACCAATACTGGTCAATCGCTCTTCCCCATTGCTTCTCCACGACACGCGCGAGCTCACACTTCACGACAGACCATCGCAAAGCTGCAAGAGTTACAGCTGGAAGCTCTCCGTCACCTACCGTACCTACTCACCGGACCTTGCTCCAACAGATTTCTACTTTTTTCAAAATTTAGACACTTTTTTAAGTTGGAAAAAATTCAACACAAAACGCTTTCGCTGACTTCATCGCCTCCCGTCCGGCAGGCTCATAGATAATACACTGGCAGACTTCTACAGTAAAGGGATAAACAAACTGCCATCAAAATGGCAATGTATAGATAAAGGACCGTTTGAAAGTGGCGCCAGTGACAGAAAAGTTGAAAGGAAATCGTTTGGCTTGGTATGGATATGTGAAGAGGAGGGAGGAAACGCATGTAACTAAAAGAGTGATGAATATAAATGTTGATGGATGGAGAGGGAGAGGAAGGCCAAAGAAAAGATGGATGGATTGTGTGAGGAATGATATGAAAGAGAAGGGAGTGAATGATAGCGTGACTTTTGACAGGGGAAAATGGAAAGAGAAAACGTGTTGCGCCGACCCCAAGTAACATGGAACAAGGGCAGGAAGATGATGACTTTGTTTAGCGGAAATAAAAAAAATACCAAAATTTTTATATTTTAAAATTTTCATACAAATCTCCAATTTCATAGGTAAAGACCTAATATTTGTCATTGATAAATTGATAAAAAAAAATTACAAAAAAAAACGACTTCCAAAAAAAAAATCACTACAAAAAGTGATATAATTTCGAAACTCGATGTCTTTGGTTTTGTATTTTCGTTTTTTGTCACCGGCTTCAAATTAAATCAGTTATTTTTCACTTTGAAGTTTTTTTTGGAAGTCGGGTTGTTTTTTTTTTTTCTTTTTGTAAAAAAGTTTTTATTTTTCACTTTTTAGTGGATCGTTTTGTACCTTTTGAACCCCGGGACACCTTTTGACTTCAGCGAAATCAGCAGGTCAAAGGCTCCCACACAAAACTGCGAATTCGCGTTGCATCGCGGTTTTGTGTGAGAGCCTTACAATGGCCTAATGTCAACTGCAGCTCATCACCTTTTACAAAATATTGCTTTTCCCGATGCAGGGACATTAATTGTTGAGGAGTTCTCCTGGTACTTCACCATCAGTTCCACTTCACCGTATGCATTATGACGAGCATAAATAGTTTAGCAACCATATTAAAGTACCTAATCGAATCGCCACCTGTGAAATACTAATATTATATTATTGAGTAGTTTCGGTGGCAATCTGTGGTCTGCATCTTCAGTTGCACTTCACCAAATGATGCTTTCTGAATGCAATGCTTGACATATTGATGAAAATACCAAAATCACTATATTATGAATGCCTAAAATATTTGAGGAGTTCCCTCAATTCCTCATAGATCCTATCATCAGAGCTGGATTTTGATAAAAATGGGACCAATCTGGAAGTAAGTATATCCTTTCAAATAAAAAAGAATTTTGCAACTCGGTTAATAAATTGGAGTTGGTACTGAGGTAACAAACATTAAAAAAAAACAACCAAATTGAGAATCTCCTCCTTTTTTGAAGTCTGTTAAAAATAAACTTTAGTAGTAAGACGGGCTGGTTTCCGCAACTCCACTGATAAAGAACTTAAACGCAGCTGAAATAGAGTTAAAAAATAGCGGGCAAAATATAGATTTAGATAATTCCATGCGGCACGTGAGCGCCTTCCTCGCATAAACGTGGGTCGTCGCGCGTCGACGCTTGCGAACAGTCGCCCGACGTCTTTTTGCTGAAATGATGGATATGAGAGACTACCATGGTAGTTACTCCCGAGTTCGAACTCCTCAATTCTGATGCGAATCTACCCGAGGCGCTATGATTTTCGAGCTCGCTCTTGCATCCTAGCTATGTCCGTGAATATCAAATGTGTAAGGTGTAGAAGATACACCTCCCTGAAAATAGCACTGCCGGCGCCCACGCATGCCATCCATGCCATGATGGCAGCAACTTATTCCAACCAAAAAAACTTTTTCATACTTTTACATATGTACATACATACATATTGGTCATCGTGAAATCAGATAAAGGCTGAAAGTATGTTTTTTACTGAGCATCCGTGTTCAGTAAAAACCATACTTTCACACCAGACGACGATAGGTTAACAAAACAGCATAACATAGCAGCCTGGTAGATTTTGTACTATAAAAATAAATAAAATTGGACTGTCTGTTTGTAATCTCAAAATAACAGCTTTTTACTTAATGTGGGCGTCCAAGCAAAGAATAAAATTGTTACTAACCCTATGGACTCCGGTCTGAAATAAAAATATTCTATTCTATTTCAGTTTCAACTTCAAATGTCTGATAAAAAAAATGTGCCAGTTTTTGAATATTTTTTTATCCTTAATATCAATTGACTTCTAGATACCGAATCTGATCTTAATTACTGGACCCTTTTTGATCAAAATCCTATTCAAATAAGAAAGTATTAATATTCACGCGGGCGAAGCAGCGAGTAACAGCTAGTCGTAAAAAAGACATTAGTATGGGCGGACGGTGGCATTAGCTTGAACAAGTTATTTTATACCGGCTGAACGTTAATTTACTAGTTCGCATTTAGTACATAAGAGATCGAGCGTCAGCTGTTCCAGTAGTGGGGGAGTCCCGTTAGAGCATGTCAGTTGCAATTTTTTTTTTTTTTTATATTCATTTCGCAACAAAACCATAAGGGACGTTATTGGGATCATCTTAAACCCCAAAAAAATGGTCAGCTGAATGGAAGTGAGGGGAATATTATATTATTATGTCAGTTGCACAAATGAACATGATTTTGCGATAGCACATCGAGCTAAATTCGAAACTATGGGTAGTAGGGTAACATGACCTCAATTTTTGAAGGAAAATAAAACTGCATGATTTGTTTGTTGAAAAAGCTTCTGCCTGAGCCGGGAATCCAAACCGATTATCCCTTTTGTGTTTGAGATGGGACCTCAAGCAAGGCAAAATCCGAAACTGTGTAGTAAAGGGGTCAATAGAACCATGACCTCGATTTTGAAGGAGAATAAAACTGCAATTTTAAATTTTTGATTAACCCTGAGCCGGGAATAGAACGAGTTTCTTTTTACAAAAACAGTAGGTACGCTACCGTTTTATTTCACTAACCGATGGTGTAGATCAAATAATGTAAACTATACTTACATTAAATGTGGCAAATCATAGAAAATGGCATTTTTTTCAATTTTCATTAATTATTTATAAAAATCTAAATTGCAAAAACTGGCATTTACTTTGATTTTACACATAGAATTAATTTGATGTCCTTATCAGCAACACTATCGTCCGGATTAAAATTTCAGGATGCTGGTTTACAAAAGGGATCGGGTTCGATTCCTACGGGTTAAAACTATAAATTATTGATTTTCGGCCTTTTCCTTTACTTGTGCTATACGACCCTGCTTCTTGCCAAATTTCATGATTCTAGGTCAACGGAAGTACCCTATAGGTTTTGATTTATTTGCGAGTATCTAAATATGTCGCATAAGTGGCCGTATTTTTTTATTGCGTTGACTTCGAAGCTTGATTTTTTTAGAGCTCCAAGAGACCGTAGACCTACGTACCTCCACGCGTTCCTGACAAAAAGGGTCTTGACGGACGGATAACTAAGTGATCCTATAAGGGTTCCGTTTTTTCCTTTTGAGGTACGGGGCCCTAAGTGTGCATCATTAGAACCCCAAAAAACTTTTACAGGTTCATTAGAAGGTCAATAAGTTTTAAGAGGATCAGCAATATATTTCCCAATAAAAATTGCTCATTGTCCTGGGAGAAAACACATGAATGTGTTTTCTAATGATAATATACATACACTCATTTTCATTTATTTTAAAATTGAATATAAATTTACTCATTTGAGGAGGTTCTTTTCAAAACTTGACTATTCCACTTTCGACAGAACTGATTTTTTTATTTATTTTTGTTTGGTAACATTGAAATTAACACTCAGCGAAAATAAAATTGGGTCGAAACTCCTTAATGACACCAGAAAAAAAAGAATAAAAGGCATGATTTCGTCAAAAGTAGATTATTTCAGTTTAAAATGACATTACTCATTTCAAATATACATTTTTGGAACAGAATATGATTAATCCAAAAGTTAATTACCTATTTTAGTCTAAATTGCAGCAAAATATGTTTTAGAATAATTTTCTCTTGAAATTTCTATCCATCATTTTTCAGTCAGAACTTATATTCTTTACTTTTTTAATATAGCAAACTGAAATTTTTGTTTTTGAACGATAACACATCACTCGTGGCGTTTGTTTGACAGTGTAGGCACAAAAGTATGATTGCCATTATCAACTGAGCTGCCTCAAAACTGGATTATTCCAATCAGCCGCGTCAAAACTAAATTATTCCATTTTAAATTTTGGATTTATTCAAAATATATTATTGCAATTTTTTTAAATTCTGTACAAAGTAATAACTAATCTTGTTGTTTAAAATAATGCAACAAAATAATACATAGTTGCATTCCTAAAAAACTATTTTCTCAAATTTTGCAAAAACACAAAAAGTGGAAGTCAAGTTTTGAAAAGAACCTCATTTATTGAATAAATGCCACACGTATTGCTCTTTATGGCCGCGTTCTGCACCTTTACCTACAAAATAACCTTTTTTATTATTGCGAAATGGCAGGCCCATGTAGCTCTAGACCTCGATCACGCCTGATGGAAAGCGATGAAGGAAGTCTACGATGGAGCAAGCTCAGTAGCTGCCTTTTCACTCTTGCTGTGAAAGCCGAGCGACGGATTATACGTGAAAGGGAACACAGGACGCTGGCAGAGTTCCACACTGGCCGTGCGCATAATAGATGTGGTGGAGCGCTGAGTACGGCTAGTCGGTATACCGACCAAAGTGCGGATGGTACCCTGCAGTACGTCTGATAGTCTGGTGATATGGAGATGGTGGGATCAGGTCGTGGAGCTCCTCTGCGCACACTCCGAAGTCAGTCATTTTATTTTGTTCCATCTTTCCAGGAAATAACTTACTTTGTACATTATTTTAGTGGAGGATAGGAGTGTAAAAAAAATCTTATTGGTATAAAAATCAAAAGTTTTAATGGTATTTTCTGAATCGCACCAAGCTTTCATTTACTTTTTAGTATACAGAATGATTTTGAATAAACTATAATAATAATTCAGAGCCAATCTTGAGATTTTAAGAACACAAACCGTCAGATGTATCTGTAATGACAGATCCTAAATCCAATTTTGTCTGACTCAATGCCCTTTTAATATTGATTCAATGGCACAGTAAGAGTTTACTAGTACATGTCATTACAAGGTCACTAAAAACTTGTTTTCAGAAATATTTCGCTTGTTCACAAATACAATTTGAAATAAAAACAACATGATTTATGATAAATACAAATCCGACCATTATTGTATTACTGTTACGTCTAGATACCTGAGAATAGACACTACTTTGAAGTCAGACAAAATGTATTTCACAATACAATAATATCACATATTTTAAATGCATTAAAATGAAATAACTGCTATACCTGAAATTGTGTTCACTAATAGGAGTATAAATAAATAAATAAATAAAACTCCATTGGTACAATTGAAAAACCATTGAGATTTTTAACGGAAGAGTAAATTAAACTCCCGATGCAATAATAATTTATGGGATTTTCTTTTGTATGACGTTAAATAAACCAATTCTATATTTTAACGCTAATTTACATACTAATATTTACAGTTTATTTATAAGTATATATAAATATGTATAATATTATATCGATAGCGATTCCAATAACCCTATCCTTCACAATAATCAGCAATTTTCATGTATAATTAACTAATAATGGTCACAATAACAACTCGATAGATATTTTCATGTAAATAAACAAGCAGTAGTGTACAGGCCGGCGGCGACGAGCGCCGCGTGTTCTCGTCCAATATTGCACATGTCGAGAAAGCGTGCACGCTCGCTCCACCCTCTCCGATCCGCTGAGTCCGCCTCGCGCTACTACACTGTCCCGATACCGGCGAGACGGGCGGCCGACGGAACCGACAATCGTCGTTCTGTAAGCGACGTTACAATAAATAATTCTCTAAACCGATAATGCGAAACGATATAGTTACATTAAATTAGTCGTACTCTCACTTGCGACGTCGTTTACGCTACTCTATGTACACACTCGGCAACACGGCGGTTCCGCCGCATCGCTATCATCGCGGCTCCTCCTTCTTGAGCAGGTCGAGAGGCGCGAGCGGCGCCAGCGGCGGGGCCAGGGGCGCCAGCGGGGCCAGCGGTGCATGCGAGCCGAGCGGCGCGTGCGAGCTGAGTGGCGCATGCGAGCTGAGCGGCGCATGCGAGCTCAGCTGCGCGTGCGAACCCAGCGGCGGCAGCGGCGCGTGCGGCGGCAGCGCGCGGTGCAGCAGCGGCTGCGACTTGAGCTGCTGGTGGTGTGCGTACGCGCTCAACATCTTGGCGCGGTCCTCCTCAGCGCGGATGGCCGCCTCCACCAGCGGCGCGAACCGCATGTGCTGCAGCGGGTCGAACGTGCGGTACGGGTCCCAAGGCGGCGGCGGCGGGTAGGCGGCTAGCGACGGTGGCGCGTGACGCGGCGGCTCCTTGCGCTCCTCCTTGATGGCTTCGGGCGCGCCGTTGCGCAGCGGAGAGCGGGCGCGGGCGCGCTCCAGCTCGCGGTCCCGCTGCTCGCGCTGCTCGCGCGCCTTCCGCCGCTCGCGCTCCTCACGCTCCCGGCGCTCCCGCTCGTCACGCTCGCGCCGCGCCCGTTCGCGCTCGTCGTGCTCGCGCCGCGCCTCGGCCGCCGCCTGAGGCGCGGGCGGGCGCACGGTGCGCCAGGCGTCGTGCAGCGCGCCAAGCGGCGGCGCGTGGTGCACGCCGTGCAGCGAGCCGGACAGCGCCAGGTCGCGGCCGTACGCCGTGAGGCCGAAGGGCGGCGCGCCGGGGTAGGCGCCGGGCCCGTACCGGCCGAAGGGTGACACGCCTGAAACGCGCACAGCTCGGTGAGAAGCGGCGGGCGCGGGCGCGGGCAGGCCGGGCTCGTAGCGGCGGAGCGTACCTAGGTGCGGGTGGTGCGGCAGGTAGGGCGCGGGCGGCAGCTCGTAGGGCGAGCGGTAGGTCGGCGGCGGCGGCGCGGGTGCGGGGAAGGCGCGTAGCTTGTCCTTGTCGCCGCCGCCCGGCACGGCTCCGCCGCCAGTCTTCTCTTTTTGCTGGTGGTTGTAGATCTCCCAAGCGATCCTCACGTGCATCGCGTTCCATTTTCCCGTTTTCTGTTCGAGAAAGATCATGTTAAAAAATTGCCATAGAATAGGAATTCTTTATTGTAAAGGTCGTCACTGTCCTGGCGTGCGAGCAGGTCGAGTTCGACGAATATTTATACAGGTGCATGCATAAAGTAAGTAATGTAGTGCTAAGAAGGAAACCTACCGCGACAGCGGGACGTGGTGGTGGTTTAGAGGTGGAGTCGCTTGCGGCTGACACTACGGGCTGTTAACATTATGCGATGCAGGGTTAATGATTGGAGCAAATTATAACATAAAATAAGCGTAAGCAAGTATGACAAGAAAATTGTCAGTAAAGTAATGAATTATTATGGCATGAGAAAGATATTCAAGGCTACATTTGAAAGTTACATTTTAATTGTATAAATCTGTAATACAAAAGACTTATTGAAAGAGCTGATTATAAAGAAACTGACCCAGAAACAAGAAAAAATTATGCATGCATTATTAATTGGTTAATAAGAAAGAATTGGTACTTTATTGAACTTGCGTTTAACTTTGAAAATTTACAAAATGATAATATTGATGTGCAAAACGCAATTCACCTTAGGAGCATATGTGGTAAGTGGCGCGGGAGGGACGTAGGGGCCGGTGGGGTGCAGGAGACTCGACGAGTATGGGTAGCCGAGCCCGATGCCGCTGCGGTACAACGATGACATCTTGCTCACATCCTTGAACTGAAAACGATTTAACAAACAATATTATTATTTTGATTTAAAAAAATCTAATGAAAATAAATATTTATCCATGTAAACTATGTATAGCCAAAATTATACGATATGAAGTGGCTATATTTTGATGAACGCTTGTTAAGGGTGAATTGGTGAGGTTTATAAATGAGAATAAGTTCTCAAGTCTGGTTTGATGGAATTAAGCTATTGTTACGGGAACCCGCTCTGCGTTGAGGATCGTAAGGCTGCGTAAACATGTGCGCGTTTTTTTTTGGCGCGAAAGAAAGCGCACGGGCGTCGCTTACGAGCCGCTCCCTTCTCAGAAACTTTGGAATTTAATAGTTAGTCCCTTGTCTTAACGTACATTTTTTTATCAACATAAAGTACGCGTGCACGCTCAGCGCCCGAATAGCTATTGCGTAGTACACGCGTCGCAATCGCGCCTCCTCCACGCCCTTCGCTTCCGCGTTAGATGCGATGATGACATTCTTGCCACTACCGCTCGGGACGATGAACGTTTTTTTGTTGTTACAATGGATATTAAAGATAAAAGCAGTTTTTGCAAAGGATTTTTGGTGGTCACCCGATAGAGCGGCTGTTGAATCTGAGCGGACCCGAAGCGTGCGCGATGCGTGCTCTTATCAAAGGCTGCCCGAACGCGATCAGCACATGTTGAAATCGTGTCCTATGAACGGGCTCATAAGCTGTTGCTGCGGCTTTGCGCGGTCTGTAGAATTGGCTCCGCGAAGCGTCTCACGGCGCGAGTTCACGAAAACAACTACAGGCCAGTTTCCGTTATTAAAAACGTTCAAAATCTAGTAGCAATGTTATTTCAGCGAAAATAAAGCTCCATTTACACGGTGCAAGTTTCTGGAATGTTCAAGAGCAGAAATCGTATGCCATAAAGCACGTTCAAATTTATTGCCTTTCAAGAATTGCATGCAAATTTTTGCACGCGTGCGATTTCCGTAAAATGGCATACAATAATTAAATGCAAGTTTTGCCATTCAATAAAATTGCATGCGACTTACAGCAAGGCAATAAAATTGCAAGGCGATTATTACATGCAAGTTTTGCCTCGTCTAAACACAGAGTTGCACGTCCTTGTACAATTGATTCAAGTACCTACTGCCCGTATTTGCGCTGCCAAATATGTCATTAGTCATAGTCCCAAATAAAATATTTTTCTTTCTTTCTTTCATTAAAATTTTATTTGAATGTCTTCTCAAGATATTTTTTTAACTTGATTCATTCGTTCGTACTTTTGAGTCAAATGCTATTTTATTGCATGTGACTTTTATTGCTCGTGCTGTTTACACCTATACCAGTTTTGAACGGCAACTAACTTGCACGATACGTGCAACAATATTGTGCGTGTTGTTTAGACGATGCCAGTTAATTGCCTTTCAATTTTATGGTATGCTACAGGCAATAAACATGCACCGTGTAAATGGAGCTTAAATGTCAAAAATTTAGATAAATTAGAGGTATTTTTGACAGATTGCGGATGAGATTAGAAGGCGAACGTTCTTAAAACTACGGGAATTGCCCCTCTGGCTTCCTCAAGCATCTGTCCCGGTTGTCTCGTGGTCGCAAGCGCGAATGCTGAGCCTGGAGCACCTAAGTCATAAAACCATCATCTCACCGGGTCGGATTGTCGTCCTACCGGACTATGAGAGCGAGAAAAGAGAGGTGTGCACTGTGCACTTTTGTTGCAGACATGCTTGTGCACTATAATGTATTCTGCGTACATGGTTTTAGTATCCGTTAAGATTTTGTCGATTTGATTTGTCTGTTTTCGCGGGGACTGAAATTCGGTCAGAAGGTATAATAACTAAGCGCACACGAAAAGCGACTTTCTATTATATATTATACAGAGTCAAATTAAATTACATAGCGAAACTCCGCAGACGTGATAGGTATGGATATCTAAACACGAGAAAAAAAAAGTTTGGTGATTTTTTTTAGGGACTGCTGAAGTGTGAGTTGATAAAATCTGTTTTATCGTGTTAATATATCGATACCCATCACGTCCTTTGTATTATACAACGTGTATCTGGATGTACGACATTAAATGAAACGAGCACAGTACTGATCCATCGAAACATTTTAAAACACGAAGATTAGTAGTTAACACATTCAGTGCCGAGCCTACAAACGTGTTGCCAAGCGCAGTGCCGGGCGCGTACTAATTCATAGAAACCGAGCGGCGCTACTCCGCATATTAGCGGGGCCGGCACTCCGCGCTCACCCCGCACCCCGCTAATTTGCGGAGCTGGCAGCGAAGTTGTTAATGGAAAATTTAAAAATTGCAGTTTTCAAACAAAATAAATAGCAGTATCAACTGCATAAAAAGTAAGCACGCTTTATCTACGAAAAATCACCAACGGGACGTAGCGGCGGCGGTGCGGGGCGCAGGTAGGTAGACGCAGGCATTTTAGTCGGAGAACAATACAAACGCAGAGAATAGAAACATAATGTTTTGAGTAGGTGCTTGACCTTACAATGTTCACCTATTATTATTACGGACTTAGATCTACATCATGTTAAAAAATTAAAAAATTAAAAAAAAAATGCTGTGGCTAAAGTATTCATTGGATTTGATTGATTTTTGTATACGGGTGTTCACGCATTAAGCGAGTGAATCAGCGGCGGTGCGCGGTGCGCGGGCGGCGGGGTCACAGCTGATCTTGCTACTGCCGCGCCCCTAACAGCTCGCCTAGACTCGGTCATCGACGGACGTACCGTGCGATCAACATTCCAAAATTTTATATATTTGTAACCGAAGTTTATTAAAAATTCATTACTCAAAGCGAGTCTACATTATTTAAATATCCAACAACGGGTAAAGAACATGCTTCTCTTTACGTGGTCAATCGAATGAATGAATGAATGAGGAATGTCAATCGTCCTGTTCCACCTTGTATATACAGGTTCAAATTAAATTACATAGCGAAACTCCGCAGACGTGATGAGTATGAATATATAAACACGATAAAAAAAAAGATTAATGTTTTTTTTTTTTTACGGACCGCTGTTGTTTCTTGAAGTGTGAGTTGATAAAATCTGTTTTATCGTGTTAATATATCCCATCACGTCCGCGGACTTTCGCTAGCTAAACTAATTTGACCATGTAGTATTAGCTGACCCAACAGAATGATGTCCAAATTTACAGAAATCCCTTAGAAAAAAAAAAATACTGGCCAAGTGCGTGTCAAACCACGCACAATGAAGGGTTGAATTGAATATTGATTATTATTTATATATATGATAATAATAAATTAATCCCAACTGTGTTGGGATGAATTTATCCTAAAAACAAACTTAACATTGTAGTTGAAAAACATGTTCTCCCATACATCTATATACACGTTCAATTCTCCAACTGCAAATGTAAGTTAGTAATCGGAAAAAAAATGATGTGATAAAATTACAAATTACCGATTTTCAGACTTTTTCCTTTACTTGTGCTTACCTTGCTCCTTGCCAAATTTCATGATTCTAGGTTAACGGGAAGTACCCTATAGGTTTTCATTTATTTGAGAGTATCGAAATATGTCGCATAAATGGCCGTATTTTTTATTGTGTTGACTTAGAAGCTTAAATTTTTTAGAGCTCAAAGGGACCGTAGATCTACGTATTTGATATTAATTTCAACTTGATACCTCCACGTGTTCCTGAGAAAAAGAGTATTGACGGACTGACAGACAGACGGACAACGAAGTGATCCTATAAGGGTTCCGTTTTTTCCTTATGAGGCAAGGAACCCTAAAAAGGACGCCCAGTTTTTCCAGAATTTGAAAACTTTCCAGTAAACTTTTACAATTTTTATTTCTATAAAAACTAATTCGGATTATTCCGAACATTTTGAATTAAAAAAAATTGCCAAATCGGTCTAGCTGTTCTCAAGCGATGCGCTTACCAATGAACAGCAGCACGTCAGTCTTATTTACACAGATTGACCATAGATAGATACGTACGAGAGGCGCGTGCGGCACCAGCAGCTGGTGCGGGTGGTGCGGCGCGTGAGGCGGGTGCTGGTGCACGTGCGTGTGCTGGTGCTGGTGCTGGTGGTGGTGCATCTCCGTGCGCACGGCCGATACTGCACCCGCCGCCGCTAGGAACCGGTTGTCCAGCTCGCGCCGCAGCAGATCCGCGCCCGGGCCTGAAAAGCACCCCTCTACATGTCCAACGACCACTTTTTACAATATTGTAACTAATCGACAAATTAGATTTATCGGATACAATGACAGTCAAGTGAATCGGTTGGATAAATTCTATTTTTTTATTTAAAAAATTACATGTAATGACTTACTGCTTTGAAAGAGCGATTCGGCGGAGAATGGATTAGGATTAGGTGGCGGGAGTGGCGCACCGAACAGTGGAGGAGCGGGCGCGAAACCTGAGGGACGCTCCGCACCGGTAGGCCTGCTGAAAGTTGAAGGACAAACGTTATTAAAGTTACATCGCTAATTTTCGCGACTAATTGTAATTGGTCGAGTACCTAGTTATCGAGATAGACTTATCGAGAAGGTCGCAAACAAGGCCAACATGTTGTACTCACGTCACCCCCCAGTGCGCCGGCGGTTTAGCGCTGGAGCTGATGCTGGGCACGGTGGGCACGGGAGCCAGCGAGTGCGTGAGGTGTTGCGCCGTGGGCGCGGCCGGCGTGGGCGTGGGCGCCGCCAGGGGCGCCGACAGTGCGGGTGCCAGGCCAGCGCCCAAGGGGGGCGCCAGCGCTGGCAGCGGCAGCGGGCCCGGAAGCGACACCGGCAGCGGACCCTGAGGTTTATACAGTTCATGTCTTTCTGTCCGAACCTTTAAAGTATAAATAAGATCGACTATAGTAACCGTTTACGGAAGAATGAATATAGTGCACGTATGAATGCGCGCCTTCGCTCGCATTCGTTTTACATTAATTCAGCGTTTTTCATGAATCACCACCACGATATCTGCCCATAGCTTTCCATATTTATGACAAAATGTGCAGAACAATTAATTATTTGGGAGTATTACCGGCAATGGGGCAGCTAAGGGTGTGGCTAGCGGCGCAGCGAGTGGCGCGACGAGTGACGGCGCGAGTGACGACAGGGACGCCGCCGAGGAGGCCGGCGTGCTGCGAGACAAACTGCTGATGTTGCTGCTGAAATCAATCACATCGTTGTGTGAGATAAACATTCAGTTCAATCAATCGTGTGATAGTACACCGTGCCCACGAAAAGTAGTCAGTACTAACAACACGCATTGAATTAAACTTACCGAATTTTGAAGATGTGCGGGGGGGGGGGGACTTTCGGTCATTGGACGATCTCCGGCGTACAGCGTATTTCCGGTCGGCGAAATCAATCCAAATCCGCGAAAATACACAAAGGAATGGGATTATCTTTATAATAATTTAGTTTTGAATGGGTATTAATAATGAGGCGTGTGTTGCGTACCTGAAACTCTCGCGTTCCCTGTTCGGACTGTGTCCGCGCGGAGAGTACGAGAGTGCCGCGCCTGCCGCGCCCGTCGAGCCTGGCGTGTGAGGCCGCACGCCCTTTGGTGTTTTCGGAGCAACTAAAGGTGACGCAGATAAACTCGTTCTCTGTAAAAATGTACAGAATACTTTGAGTATTAAAACCATTTGTATACGAAACAAATTCAACAATAGTATCATTTACTGTTGTCAGTTACTAAAAAAGGTAATAATTGCACATAATAAGATTATGTACATTTACATTTCATAGTCATTCGTACCGTGTCTGCCGAGTTCCTCGGTGAAGCCGCAGCGGGTGGTAGGTAAGGACTGTGTTGCATTGTGGCTGCGTAAGGTGTGTACAGCGGAGGATACGAAGATCCCGAGTACACAGCCGGAGGCGGATAACTATTGGAAGCCAGGGTTGAGGATACGATTGGACTCTCAGTACGCGCAGGCAATTCGCACGATGGTATCGGAGCTTGCCTCGAATCCACGACGGGAGGAGCGAGGGGGTGGTTACTGTTGCCGCCGCTACTCGTCGACACCGGTGTCCCGTTTGTGGGAATACAACTTGACGTGGGTAATGAATCCACATGACTGCTCGGTAAATGAGAAGATATGGGTGTGGCAACAGTCGGCTGTTGCGGTATATTGACGCCCGGGTGTGATTTAAGGCTGGGGGTGAAAGAAGACATCGTGGTACTTGTAATAGAAGCTAAAGTAGACGGAGGACCAATGTGATTTGGTGTGGACGTCGCTAAAGAACTGGGGTTGACAACAGGAAGGTGGCTGGAGAGACTTGTAACGGAATGACTGTTTATTGGATTGTTCATATGAGGGACTGGAGGTTGAATCGCTGAAGAAGGCTGAATATGACTGGATGAAATGTGGTTGGATATGCTGAAGGGTGCAAGATGTGACGGTCGGTTCGCATACACAGGTTGAACGGAATGTTTCTGTAAACTCGACTGACTCTGGTAAGCTATTGAGTGACCGTGAATACTGGAACTTATACTGGAGTTTACATGACTAGACCCGATCGACGGAGTAGGGTAGGGGCGAGAGGTCGGCGCGGCCGGAGAGAGCGACCGTCCCGTGAGAGTTTGACTCGGAAGACAGCTCGGAATTGAAGACGGCGTCGAATGTGGTGTTACGCTTTGCGGCACACCATTGACGCGGTTCGAAAACGAGGTAGGAACGGAGGGATGAGTCTGAGCTGCGACCGCTTGATTTCGAACGTCATGGCCGGGCATCACTGGGTGCGCCTGCGAGTGCGGGACGCGGCTCTGTAGACTAGGATGTGGGGCTTGCGCCGGGCTGGGCGCGAGGTTCGGCGGCCGCGGCGTATGGTGCGCTGTGTGATGCGTGTGAAGGTCCAGGGGCGCTGGAGGCTGTTCCAGAGGTTCGGTTCGCGTTTCATGATTCGTGTGGCGGTAGTCGGGCAACGCGGCGGCAGCGTGCGATTGAGATTGAGATTGGTAGGCGGTATGTGAGGGGAAGAGTGGAGATGGCGCAGGGGGAGCGGGCGGGGCGGGGGTAGGACTGTCAGCGGAGGCTCTCGCGCCCGGCTGCAGCTTGCTGTTGCTAGCGGGACGCTCGGGTGTGTCGGGGCCGGCAGCGCCGACCGGCCGCGCCGGGATTTGTGTGGCGGCGTGACCGTCGAGAGCCGGAATGTGCGCGCCGTTGGGCCGATGCGGGGTGTCGGCGCGGAAAGGTGGTGGAGGCAGCGCAGGCGGCGGTAAGGCGGCGGGCGCAGGCGAGGGCGCGGGCTGCGGCAGCGGCGCCGGCGCGGGGCTGGCGCTGCCTCCCACCGGCGCACGTGACAAGGCGAGCGCACCACCGCTGCCGCCTCGCGCGACCAGCTCGTTTTTAGCGCCTCCACCTGTAGCTGCCGCACCCGCCACCCGGAACAGAGAGCCTGCGTCCGATGCCTGTAAACATAATCCATGTCAATTAATCACCCTTTTAGTTTCATTTGAATTTGAATTAAAACCTCCGCCAAACGTTCTAATAACTTACATCGTCCATTGATGCATCGTGGTATCTTGGAGAAGGATTTCTGCTGTTTTCCGGACTCGCCTGGAACAAAAATATTTAAAAGTTAAAAATAATTGCTTCGCGCCTTAATTATACAAGCTTTTGAGAATCATCGCAAATAGACTAAATCGGGAGGGCTAAGTAATATGGACCAGCGCGCTTGAAAATAAATGTCATAATACCTAATGATAGCGATTAGCTAAAATCGAGATCATAATATCGATAGTGATGTGATTGTTTAATTTCCACCCTGATTAAGGTGGTGTCTTGTGATTAACAAGAAGTTATTTACAATAAGTATAGGTTCTACGTACAATAAGTATTGTCCACGAATGAGCCTTCAGTCAAAGATATAAATAATTATGTATAGATAGACAGTCAAAGCTGTGAACTCGTCGAAAAAAATAGCGTCCAACTGTTCGCCGCAATTTGCACGCACACTAGAAAATAATATATAATCAAAGCCCTCAGCCTTGTAAAAAGCACATTTTCAATTTAACAAGAAATAATATTTATGAGTCGATTGAAAACAACAATGCGCGTTGCCTAACTCAACACACTGACTGTAGTCTATACTTACAATCATTAGACCAAAAGTTACTGCAAATAAATCTAACAGCGAACAAAATAATTAGCATTGCTAAGTCTCTCTTACATCGATGGAGGACAAACAAACGGAACTTATAATTGACTTCAATTACGTCAATGACAAGTTATTACAGCTGTTACGGTAACACAAGAATGCGCAAATACGCTAACTTATTAACCGCGAGTCGTCAAAGGGGATTGCGTGTGTTCACGTCGTTAATATCATAAATTATAAGAATTGGCCACTGACGACAGCCGACCGTTACAATGTTAACGCTAAGCCGTCAACTAGCGACAGGACGTCGACGACGCTTTTGAGTTACACACGATCGATCGCGAAGTGCGATTATTTGATGCTCACTTACATTTTTATTCAAACACTAGTTTTTGCAGGGCCGTCGCCCGCGTGGACGTCGGTAATTATCATACCGGGATAAAAAGAATGTAATGGATAAAAAAAAATTCATCCAAATTCGTTCAGCCGTTAAGGCGTGAATAGGTAACAGATAGACAGACAGTGTTACTTTCGCATTTATAATATTAGTACAGTATTTTTATCTCACGAAGCGACCCGCGCTTTCCTTGTGTGTGTCAGCGCCAGGAGCTCTCAGTCAGTGTAGTGCCGTCCGACACAAAGGGCGCAGTTGGGTGTGATGTGTGTGTGTTATGTGCTGAGGCTATTCGTCTTCATGCACACATTCACAGCGTGTTTGTATACTTTGTTACCACAAGTAAAGCGCGCGTCGCTGTGTGAGATAAAAATACTATTTATGGAAGTATAGATCTTCTAAATTAATGTTAATGTACCGCCTTATACCTACTATTAAGGAAGTAACAAGAAAGCTAAGTCATTATACTTTAATTATGAGTGGCTTGCGCAACAACCTACTACGCAAACGCAATAAAAAATATGTTGAGTGGTTAGTTTTATAATTAATTATGTTTGCCTAGTATTAATTTCATACTACATCGATGTGTAAGCCTTAATTATTATTTATTTCATTTACTTGTAACTTCAAGAATAATTTTATTTATTTTCAGTTCTAGATATATTAGGACAGTTATTTTTTATTTTTTCATTATTATTCTCAAACTTACTTTATTTGTTGTTTTTTTTACAATTTTACTCGCCAAACTTTCTAGTTTGATGGCGAGAAGCTCTTGATACAAATTTTCTAGTAAATAGTAACCTTAAAACTACTTAACTATATCTACTATTTCACTCAAGGATCAGTCACGCCGGCACGGACATATTGCGAACGAGCCGCGGACACAGGACACTGACAGATTTTTAAGTACGTATCCGTCTGGAGGTGTCCGTGTCCGGAGCCGCGTCCACAACCCGACCGCGCCGGTCCGTCAAAACTATTAGTGTGAATCACAGATTATTTAATGATACTATAAGGTTTGAATTTTAAGCCAGAATGCTCGTTATCTAAAAATATAAGTACATTCGGTAGAGAATCACGTAAGAGGCAATCCAATTATTAAGACACACGTATCGATGTCCGGATGGTCATTAATCGGAACATTAGTAATGAACAGCGTTGAATTTTTCCATAAATTCTAAAGATGGAAAGACGTAGCTGTGCAAGTGTGTTACGTATCTGTATACTCGCGTTTAGTATAGGTAGAACAGAGGAACGAAGCGATGCGAGTGCGACCCCGTTGGGCCGTCTGTTTCTGTATGTACCGACATGATTAGTATTCACAATATGTATGCCTATTGTTCAAACCTAACACAATAACCGCCTTCGGGTTTTTTGTATTCATTAGATGAAGATGAAATCACGTGTGACACAAAGACATGCTAATGAGAATTATAAGTAAAACGATTGCATTAGTATAACATCATACAATTATACATTCGTACGTGTTACTTGTTTGTGGGTATTACCGTAAGTTGATTATAATTAATTAGGGTGTTTGGAATATTATAGACTTTTATTTGAAATTAATAATAGGTTAAAGCAAGATGATAATATGGTTTGCGATAGGTAGATACGTAATTCATTTTAATATATTGATTTTAAAAGGTTATCAATAATTTAGTACCTATTGAAATCGTTCTATTCAACACCGACTAACTAGCCATTGTATTGGGTTACGTAATGTGATGATGACAAAACCAACAAAAGTAAACACTCGAATAAACTATCGACCCCGTCAAAAAGACACCACGGCGGTTATAAGAAGGAAGTAGGTAGATTGTAATCGTAAAAGGCTCTTGTTTTTCACACTGTAAACAAATAATTTAAAATAAATTGAAGCTTACGACTTTTGTCTATTCTATTTATATAAATTTGCCAGTTTGTTGATGAAAACATTCATTATTTTTTTCAACCGATAGCCTTTAAGCCCAAATAATCGGCTTTTAAACAATCGAACCGGAACCGGCCCCGAATTGGAAAGTCAGTATTTTATTCTCTCATTCTTTATGAATGCATATTGATGATAATTATGTGAAACAGAGAGTATTGTGGACTACACTAAAACAAGAACAAGCTAGAGTAAAACAAATAAATTAACATGAAAAATGTTTCTAATCCTATAATTGAGCATTAAGCCATGTTAAACAACCATTGTGGCACATGACAACCTAATGTTCACTCAATTACAAAAATAATAGTTTAAACAAAACGTAATAAATGCTAACAATTTCTGAAACAATAAAAGTTTATTTATTTTACGGCGCGGGTTCCAAGTATTTAAAGGGAATGGAAAGTAATTACCCAGTGATATTTACGAGCTAGCGCCGAGAACGACTCAATAAAACTAGCGGGCTAACCGCGCCTTTTACGATGGACACAATTTAAGTAGCATTGTCTCTTAAATCTGATTTGCCGCAGTTGATTTAATTTTCTATTATTCGAATTGGTTTTATTTTATTTTATGTTGATGAGGATTAGGAAATACTTTTCTCAAATAGGCGCGACAGGCGACGCGACACAAAGGAACCGCGTGTCGCGCGACGAGCGGTGCCTTTGTGTCGCGCCTGTTTGCAGGAGCCTTGAGATAGCGCATTCAGTCATCATTGAGCAATGCTTTCTTTCGATAAAGCCTTTTTGAGAACGGGGACGAATAGCCACTTGTCGTAAAAATGATTTTGTTATCATGTAAACCGGAAACAAAAAGAACACGAGTAAGTAACTTAAATACCCACAATATTGACGCCTGACACAGCCAATATACATATTCATTTATATTAAACAAATCTTCCTTTTCATCACTTTCTTCTAACACCCTTTAAAATACTGGCAGCCGGAAGAAATACTCAATCGATAGTATGGGGGGAACAAATCGTTTCGGGTGCGTTCCGGCAATTGAATGTTTAGCCTTATCCGGTGGGGGTGGGTCGTCGCTCCGCAACAATGGAGTGATAAATCAAGTATGGGCCGCGCGTGCCAGGCGGGCGGCGAGTGTCGCGCCGCCAGCCGGCACCCGGCCCGTCGCGGCGACTTTGCGTCCGGCCTCTCACTACAATAAAGACATTCTCAGGCAGGCTCCAGTCTCCACAACATTCATGTATTTTTGTATTGATGTATCGTACTGATTTCTCATTATGTGGTGGAGAAAATAAACGTTTTTTTTTTTTTTATCAAAAGCACCGCCAGCCTATTAAAACATTTTATGTCACCTTATTACTTGTCTAAATAGAATATCAATGACCAATATCGGATTAAACAGTTGACTGGTTTTTTTGAGGCAACTCTGACAGGTATTTATATAGATTACCTAAAACTTTGATTATTTTATTAGTATGTTGGAAAATAGGGGATGTCCATCAACGTTGACAAACCTTGGCTGGCTGTCAAAACTATGTTACATAAAAGATAATAATAATTCAGCACGATTAGCGCGATGACTGATGTCGTGTCGGCAAGTAATAATAGTTCCGTTGAGCCCACCTCCGAAGAGAAATACACGCGACTCTAAATAAATCGGCCATAAAAATAAACGACCGCATTAGTCAACGTTGTCAAAATAAAACTAAGAATATTTACACAAACTAAAATTTGAAGTTATTTCTTTGCGTTGCTGAGTGTTTCGAAATTAGTTTTTTTTTCCTTATCAAATTCCATTAGTAGAGTCGTTAAAGCAATTAACTCAAGGTAATAAAATAAAAATAAAATAAGCTAACGTTTGGAACATTGCACACGACAAGCGTTTATAAAAAGTTAATAACTTTTAATATGAATGAACTTTACGATTCTGAATTAATTAATTCGTATTCTGAATTCAAAACAGCGAAGCATAATCTGGCGATCCCAGCCTCAGGGCCGTTTTGCCCGCCTCCTCCTCACCCAGTGTTGGAAAGGGGGAGAGTCGGAAAAAATGGCGTGATAGCTTTTCGCCCCTCATTCCAAATTCTAATACTTTCACAAACTTTTAATAGGATGGGACTTAAAATTCAAGGAGAATTTCATCTCTCTAAGCAAAGTTCAGTAATACCGATCCATGACCCCCTGCGATCTTTAAAAGGCAATCTACCTACCTACCTCTTAAAATTTGTACCTAAAATACAACAGAAAAGCGAATAGTCTAATCTCGTTTGCCTTAAAATGGGTATAAACATACAAGATTAGTCGCGACAAATGGTCGCGCGATAAACGTATCGATCATAATTTACTTATACTATACTAGTATAAGCTACTAGTGTAAGCTGAAGAGTTTGTTTGTTTGGTTGAACGCGCTAATCTCAGGAACTGCTGGTTCGAATTGAAAATTGTTTTAGTGTTGGATAGCCCATTTATCGAGAAAGGCTAGGCTATATAAAATCACGCTACGACCAACAGGAGCGGAGCATCAATGAAAAATGTTGCAAAAACGGGGAAAATTTATTCCTTTTGAGAGCTTCCGTTGCGTGCGCTGCGTAAACGGTTAAAGTTACGCAAAAATCATGTACTTATGACGGAATTGTTCCTCTTAAAAAGTTCAAAAAAAAAGTCCGCGATAGCATTATGTCTATCTTTTAAGGTTGGCTCACTATAACTTTTTAATGGTAGGTAATCAAATTTGTTATAAAATAATGCATTATTTGCGAAGGTATTTTCATAAACATGGTATTAATCCTTATCCAAATAAATAGTTCCATCATCAAGGTTGATTAAGTGCACGTAAATTTATTTTTAAATTATTCGAATCGGACCTTTCGTTTAGAAATTACGACGGGTAAAAATGCGCTAGCCTATTAGTTACCTACACATTTTACTTTTTATTGACTGTTTGAATTGAACGCGGTATTAATCACTGTCACTCCCTGTCGGATTTGAAAAATTATTTTTGCATTTTATAGCCCAATTGTTGAGGAAGGCTATAGGATAACATTACGCTAGGACCCTTAGAAGCCGAGCAAAAAGAAAAAAAGTACGGTGTGTACGGTAAAGTACGAGTCAACGGGGTGGGTCGGGGAACAAGAATTTTCACGCGGACGAAGTCTCGGGCGGAAGCTAGTCTACAACTACATAATATATCTATACTAATACTTACTAATAATAAAGCCGAAGAGTTTGTTTGTTTAAACGCGCTAATCTCTGGAACTTGCAGTCGGAATTGAAAGATTCTTTTTGCATTTGATAGCCTAATTCTTGAGGAAGGCTATTAGGATATCCTCTCACGCTAGGACACTTGGGAGCCGAGAAAAACAAAAAAAAAGTCAGGAAGAAAGCTAAGCGAAAACGGAGTAATGGCGCAGGCAGGCGATGCGATGCGACGGGGTGGGTCGGGGAACAAGAAATTTCATGGGGACGAAGACGCGGGCAGAAGCTAGTGATATGAATAAAAAATAAAATTCTTATTGATATTATTATTCTCTGACAGGTTTTCTATTCTTGTGTTGTACAAAATATGAATACCTAATTCATTATATTTTACCAATTTCTGACATATTTCACAATTAGTAGTTCCGAAATTTTAATTATAGTTTATAATTTAGCTGCAAAAAATAGTCAATTATTTCTGTAATCATTGAAAATCAATTAAGTGAGCGTGTAATTAGTAAATAATCTAGTTTTCACTAAGTTTTCACTAGGTAAAACAAAGACTTCTAATAACTCATTAAATATTTGTTTTTCGCTTGTATTTGAGTATAAGTAATAAAATGAATGTGTCAACCCCAGAAGTGAGTTGGATTAACATAAGAAGTAATAAATTATAATCTCGCACATAAAAAGTGGAAAGCGTCGTAGAGTCGCTAAATATTCACCGCGCATATTTAGCTAAGAGTTGTTTGTTCATGACCTGAATTTAATGCTACATACCAATTTTTGTTCTCAGTGACATTTAATGCATAATAAAAAGTTAGATATATTTATTAGCACGATTGCAATACGGCTTTAATGTTCTTATAGCAGAATAAAAGTAGGTACCAAAATTTTGTTTTTCTTTTTTTTTTGTAAAAAGCACTGGTGACTTTATTTTTATTATGTGGCTTACAAAAGCGACAAGCAATCGTTACAGTAGTTTGGGAAAATAAACTCCACTATTTAATAGAAAGTCTTTTGCAAGATTTTCCTAATAAAATTAATGTATCATTGCTGTAATCTTTAGATTCTTATTATGGAAGTCTAGTAGTTAACAAAGATTATTTTGAAATTTATAATCAGAATACATCTTTTATTTATTTACAGTCTGCTATGTAATTGGCTGTAATTTTGTAAATTAACGACGCGAGCATTGTAGTTAGACATAGTAAGTTAGGTACTGTTCAAAGAATAATAAATTAACAATAAATTATACATTCAAGTTAGTTTCAAATGGTATTTCGTAATGAGTATTTCAAAGTTTCTTGAATTAGAAATTATGAAGAAAGTTGACTACTTGTGCAAGCTAGTTTTCATTTTTGTTAAACAGGTGTCTTTTTTATGATAAAACTAAAACCTAGGTCTACATTTAACATTCGTTAGTACAGGTATTGTAGTAATAAAAGCTGTAAATAGCCTAGTTAGGTGGCCTTATAAAAAACAAACAGTAATAGGCCAGTCAGCTGATTGGCAAGTGGAAATTATAATTACGTCGTTCATAGTGCCATTAACATTTGACCAGAATTGTAAGTACTTGTAGTCTAACAGTAATAATAGCGAGTCATATAAAGTTAGCGTTTCGGTAGTTCGTGACCAAGCGCAATAACCATTCCATTAGTTTTTCAATGCGAATATGTGTAAATTAAATATGAATTCTATAGCAGGTTGTTTCCATTGTTCAAGTTAATCTCACCAAAGTGGGGTAAATGTTAACGATGCCGGTCACGTAAGGCGTAACGATAAAATATGCACGTTGTTCACAAGGAATTAAAAATATATTTATCTGTAGTCCGAAATGGTTCTTTAATTTGTAGGACAGCGGCGATATCTACAAGATTAAAATTAATAAATGTTTATTAATAAAGAATTGAGTTGTTTACATATTTTATTCTTCATAGTATTTTTTCTCAATCTATTAGGCATCTTGCCGTTAGTTTTTACCTGTTGTTCTGGCTCATCCTTGGTCGGCGACGGTCTTTTGCCTTCCTTGTCTGCCTTAACAGTAGCAGAAGCTGTCTTTTCCTTCTTATTCCCTGTCACCGACCCGTGACCTTCCGCCTTTTGTTTATTATTTTTTTTCTTGCTTTCTTTTTTGCTACTGCCTTCTGCATTGTTCTTAGGAGAATCTTTGATCCTCACTATGGTGACTGTAGTTGACTTTTGGTGAACTCAGAAACTTTGGATTTATAAAAACGTACACCATTTAACTTAAACAATCATGCTTATACACTAATCACTTTTCACTGTTCTATAATGTTGTTTCAATCACTTTTAAATACTATAAACACCTTGTTTATAAGTGACGGTAAACTTCGTTAGTGCACTTGACATATAAACAAACTCAATAACAAAAACGCATTTCCACTAGTGTCACTGCAATCCTTTAGCACTGAAATCCAGAGAACGATAGGTATCCAACGCAGGCTAGATGTCAGTTCGACAGAACAAAAATAACGATGTATCGCGATCGTATGCAAGACAAAGAAAGAGATAATCGACCAGCGAACAGTTCGCCCGACGTGCGGGGCGAGAGTGCGGCGCGGCCCGCAGCCGGTCGTCGGCCGCTGTAACCCGCGCCCCGCGCCTCGCGCACGCGCCGCCCGCCGCCCGCCCAACATACCGAATCTTGAATATTTCTTGCTACACATCATGTCATGTAAAACGCCGACAGATCCCAATATGCGTGGGAGAAAATATGTCAAAAGAGACATTATAAGTATATAATTTAATTTAATTTTAGAGGTAAACTAAATGTAAAATTTCAGATAATTATTACAGCTGGATTCAACTTAAAGGAAACCCGCTCCCGCCCATGTTTTAAAGTTATTTTGAAAATAAAAATAGCTTTTTGGTTGTAACGTGTTACATTGTACATATATTGTATCTCTTTCGTGTTTATACAAGGTGGAACAGGACGATTGACATTACTTTAAACCACGTAAAGAGAATCGTGTTCTTTACCCGTATACAAGAAATCAATCGGGTCCAATGAATATTTTAGCCACAGGAAATTATTTTTCATTTTCTTATTTTTCAACATGATGTAGATCTGAGTCCGTATTAATAGGTAAACATTGCCGCCAAGGTGTCCCGCACCCCGCACCGTACCGTTGGTCAGTGACTTATCGTAGCTAAAGCGTGTTTACTTTTTATGCAGTTGATTCTGCTATTTATTTTGTTTGAAAACTGCAATTTTTTAATTTTCCATTAAATACTAATCTTCGTGTTTTAAAATGTTTCGATGGACTAGTACTGTGCTCGTTTTAATTTAATGTCGTACATCCAGATCCACATTGTATAAACACGAAAATACATATGCGGAGGGATTTGAATATACATATGTATATTCAAATTGTTGAAATTATTATTTTACTTTACTAATTGAGCATATTATTGATTTAATGTGATGAGTTTCCACGAGTTATCGCACTTCGCTTATGGAAATGCCGTGTCTCCTAGGGGAATTTGAAGTCAATTTTCCCGAAATCCAGTATTTACCATAAAAACCGGCCAAGTGCGATTCAGACTCGCACACAAAGGGTTCAGTACGACCGTACAATATTTAACACTACATATTTTTTTTATATAGGTACTTCAGTTTAAAAAAACACGTTTCTTGTATGTGGAACCCCTTTATGCAAGCCACACACATGACGATTTACTTGCGCAAATAAATCGTTAGGTCCGTGTGTGGGATGAATTAGCACAAGTATCTGAACCATTTGGTGTCACGATTTGCGGAAGCCTAAATTTGCGCAAGTAAATCGTAAAGTGTGTGGCTAGCATTAGTTTTTTATTTTTATGAAAATACTAAGCGAAGAATATTTTTCATCTTAAATTTTAACAAAGATAACTTTGCATTTCATAATGATAATGTGAATTACAAAGTTTTTGCAGTTGCAGAAAATCGCCAATATTTAAACAAAATATCTTATGAATCGGCGTTTTTAGTATTTGATTAAATACAGTATATGGTATACGGAAGTTTCTAATTTCTAACTTGTTTGGTTGCTGGGGTCGCCCTTGTTTCATCGTAAAGAAATTGCCAAATTATCACTTCCCAAGCAATTTTCCGCATAATTTCATTTGCCAAATTATTACTTAGCAAAAAATCTCTTCACAAATAATTGTAACGCAAACCTACTGTTTGGCAAGTGAACGTTTAAATAATAACTTGTTAACCAACTAGTACTTTTACTAATTTGTATGTAGTCAAATATTTCAGTTGGAATAACACATTTTACGCAAAATAAATTAAGCCAAATATTTGGTATCGTCGTTATTTATATCGTTTTTCTTTCTCTATATAATCTAGTCGTTTCTGGCACTCGCCAGCCGCTGCCGCGGCACCGCTCGCTTCGCTCGCTCGGCTCGTGCGTAGAAGGTCACAGTTTTAACCTAACCTAACCAATTTAAAAAAAAAATTAACCTTGTCTAACTAGTTCGGTTCTCGATAGCCTGCTAAAAATAATCTCTTTTTTTCCATATTTTTTTTTCTATAATTATAATCTAGTTGTTTCTGGCACTCGCCGGCCGCTACCGCGGCACCGCTCGCTTCGCTCGCTCGGCTCGTGCGTAAGGTCACAGTTTCTACCTAACCTAACCATTTTTTTAAAATAATTAACCTTAATTTTTTAATTATATAATTCCAAAAAAACTTATTTTTGCCTTTATATTTATTGTCATAGCAAATCATTTGACCAAACGTTTATTGTCTAAAGATTGTTTACTGCAATAAATCATTTAATTAAAGACAAAATGCCTTAATGACATTATCCTTGGTAAGTAAAAATTTGAGCAAATGAAAATGTGCGTACTAAAATTATTCCAAATATTGCATTGGTATAAAAAAAGGTTGCTAAAATTTGTTTGGGTAGTGAAATTTTGGCAAAATCTTTTCGGCAAAACGGCAGGATCCCTAGTTGTTGCGATAGAGCTCGTACAAATATGATCTAAAACTGACAAATTTTGCGTCCCCCTATTTCTTCTTCATTTTTGAAGATAAAAAAATGAAAATTATATTTTGTATTCTACTCTCAAGAGTTCGAGACAATGAAACCCCACATGCCAGCGTAAGAATTTAAAAAAAATCTAAAGTTTATTGTATGGGGTCTCCCTTTAATGTTTAACAATATTTTATTTTTAATATTTGTTGTTATAGCAGCAATAGAAATACACAATCTGCGAACATTTCAACTGCCTACCTATTATGGTTCATAAGATACAGCCCGCCGAATTAGACCGGTAAGTATTTAAATTACCTATTGTGTAAAAATCATTTCAGACGGTATACTGACATACTGTGAAATATGTATTTTCGTTCGGCGCATGCTTTTTTGGGAAATAGATAATTATTTACACGTGAAACTATCAATGAATAATTAAGTTTGCGTAACTAGTTTCGTAATGTAAATTCGGCTCTAGCTTTTGCTCGCGTACATACGAATACCGATACACAACTGATACAACCTGTCAGCTTAAAATAATATGTACTTAATTACTCATTGTTATTGAAAATAAAAGTGCAGATCATGCTTATTTCAATAAAATATTATTCATTCGAGATTTAACCAACATTTTAATTAATTGCATACGTTGCTTTGGGTAGTTACCTACTAATAGGTCATCATCTTAGTATGAATGGAATATTGTTTTGGCTTTTATAGTACCTACGTGATTTTTTTAATACAAAGCAATAGGTACCCACAGATTTTAATACGTGGGTAGGTACACACGGCTACATAATTATCAAGCTATAGATTTCCAGTGTCGCATTGTATAGGATTTCCGTACAATGAGAGGTCAGCTTATACTGGAAATGTATACCAAGCTTGATATGTAGCCGTGTGTACATGAATGCTTTGAAACGCATAGCGTCCGTTCGTTCGTAGCAATAACACATTCGCGAAAAGCAGTAAAACGGCCGTAAACCGATTTATTTATATTCGTTTTATAACTTATTGCTTTACGACTGCGATTAATGCAGTCGTTGTAGGGTATCTACCCATAATCAACTCAACTGACTGTATATTGATAAATTTATTTATATTTCATGTTTTGTATTCGATGACATGGTCCTTGTCTTTCAGTAAATTCTGTTTTTATTGAAGACTAGATGTTGCCCGCGGCCTCACCCCGCGTGGATGGCATACTCCCCTATTTGAATCGGATTTTGTTCACAATTTCATGGGTTTTATTTTTTTGCGCGGAACCCTAATTCTTTTTCTAAAATAAAAGCAAATTACTCCTTATAACATCAGCTATCTGCTAATGAAAGTCCTGTCAAAATCGGTCCAGCCGTTTCGGAGATTAGCCGGAACAAACAAACAGACAGTTTTTTTTAATGTTTTTTTTTGTTATATGTAGTATATACTTTCATATGCATGTAGTAAAAAGCTGTTATTTTGATATTGCAAACATACACTTCAGTTTTATTTATTTGTATAGATATAGATTACATTTGGCTACCGTAATTTATTTTTTATGCACGTCATTAAAACAAAAACCCTTGTTAACTTTCACATTGCTTGTTTTTGTATCAAAGACAGCCCAACAAACCCTCGGGGACCACTAATGTATTCATACATATATTTGCAATAATAAAACATCCTACTTTTAATACAATAACAAATTTACGTAAGTACTCTAGAATTAAAAGCTTCTCCTCCCCTAGATATTAATTTGAAATCATTTATTCGGCAAGTAAAACGTATAAAAGACCACTTAATTTATAAGGAAACAGTAAAGCGGCAGGGATAACAGAGATAAATCTCGACTTGTCTACAGTAACCGTCTCCGAAGAATAATATATAAATATTAAAAAAAAAACATTTGTAAGAGTTTCCCCAACGAGAGGAACAGATTATTATTACGGGGAATTGTGATCTCACGTAAAATATTAACGAATAATACCGAGGGGAAATTAAAACGATATGAACGGATCTCTTTGTATAAATAGTGACAAAAAACACTGAAATGAAAGAGATAAACAGAAGACGTTTATTGTGCAGTCATTTGGAAAGTAATATGGTTTAGATATTTGTAATTATAATCACAACAACAAACGCGGTCTGATACCTACTTTGTTTTGGCATGTATTTAATCAAACCTCAAATAATTCCTATTTTGATGTTCTAAAAATACAAAATAGCTAAGTAACTGCGACAAACTTGTATTTAGCGCTCGCCGGCCGGTGTCGCGTCACCGCTCGCTTCGCTCGCTCGGCTCGCGCGCGGCTGGTCACACTTCTAACCTAACCCATTTGGTCGGGGTGCCCTAGCTTAGTTACTGTGACCAACTAGGCTCGCGCGTGGTTGGTTACTGTTCTAACCTAACCCGTTTGGTCTGGGGAATCCTAGCTTAGTTACTGCGACTAACTGTGAAAAAAGGCCAGAAAGTATTTATAAACGCAGCGTATGTATATGAACCAATAGCACTATTGAATAAAAGATAAACAACTGCTAAGATACCTACCACAGACAGAAGCCGGGCATTAGTTGTTCTTATGCAAAATTGCCTTGAAGTTACAGTAGGTTACCGTGGGATAATTTCAGACCGCCAGACGGGCGAAGCCGTGGGCAAAAGCTAGTTATTCTAAAGACATTGGGGAAAATGTATGGGGCTTGCTCCAAATATCCACTACTAACGAGACCTATGCCACTGAATAGTTTATTAAAATAAGGATGAACTTTTACTAAGACACTCTTTACAAAAAATCTCCGTGAAAAGTTATAGCTAAATAATAATTCTTGTTTTTGTCAATAATTTTATAATAACCTCTGCCTAACCCTGCGGGGAATACGGGCGTGATGTTTTGTTATATTTAGGAACTTATATTTTTTTGCCTTTTACTTAGTTAATTGCTTGCCAGTTAAATCCAAGGAATATCGGAGGACAATATTGTTCACAGTTATTAAGAAGTAAATAAAGTAACAATAAATTAAAGATCTAAACCCACGCCATATAATTTTAATTATCCTTTTCTTGACACATTATGATAAGTCTGTGTCCGGGATTGTAAAACGTATGATTATTATCTCGTAGCTAACAAGAAATTTGATTGCAAAATTACTTAATAATAATTACGGTACTGGAATTATTATAAAATGCTAAATCAATATTACAGTAATGCAATGAAAAACAACGGTTTTAATTAAAATATTTTGGCTACCTATGCGTTAAACCGCAAAACTACAAATTCATACGATCATAACAAAACTTAGATTACATTCAATTTCACATGATAAATTGGAGTGAACCGATTGTTACGAGCCAGAGGACAAAAGTTTATATTTTGTAAAATTGAAACGTCCCGAACGGCAGTGAGCCGGAAATTCGCTCGCGAGCGACAGCCGTGCTGTTTATTTTTTCCTCTCGTTTTCCCACTTTCGGTAGCAATAAAAACGAGTAAAGATTTTTTAAACCTAACAAAATATACTTTTCCGTATTTGAATCCAATATTATTTTAATACCTAAACCGGAATTTTCATTTCATTGACGTGTAGACTAATTCCCTTTTTGTTGTTACAATTTGGAACAAAGTGATTCGTAGAATCCAATGTTTTCACCGTGCTATAAATCCTATGATTGTTTGTATCACGTTGACTGTATCAAGGAATTAAAACAAGGGAGTTTTTCGTCCCCAGAGGGATTAGTCTGCCAGCAATCTGTCATGGTTAATAAACTCGAAATTCAGCGAGCTTGCGTTTCATAAGCGAAAATAAGGGTGGTATTTTAATTGTCATGCAATGATGCCTTTTGATCATTCGAAAGTTAAAGAATATAAGCAGAAATGTCAAGTTACCAAACCATTGTATGTGCACATTCATACATTAAAATAGGGTCATGTTTTATCTACGTACCCATGTAAACTTAAAATGATTGAAACAGACGTGCGATGGCTAAGATATGTAAGAGCGGAGCGCACATTTACTAATACTAGCATCAATTAGTTTTCGTTCAGTGCGAACTGTGTGATACAGCATTGATTACGCAGATTGAAATCAGTTCGCCCCTCGCCCTGCTTGTTAATGGTGCAATAAAAACGACGCTTATCGATTTAGCCGCCCGTTAAGAACGCTTCAAGGCACAATAATTTATTATCCAAACAATGTTGCGTCAGTCGATGTAAATTACAGTTCTCAGAGCGGTGGAATTATATAACGACGAGATTTGTTAACCGCCCAGTTGCGGAGTGACAAAAGTAATTAACACTTACGATACACTAGAGTGCTTGGTTTACGAGGCTTGAACCTTTGGGACCCCTATTTGGTCGGGTCTTAAATGAGGGAGAGAAAATGGGCCCGACGACGATAACGATCAAGCTACGTTTCACGACCCTTAATTTTTATGATATTTAATTTTTCTCTCTGATCTATCAAAAGTAACATAAAATAGAACACTATATAATACTAAAAAGATCGGTTATTGTATCAAAAATAAACAATATCCGTAGAACAATACAAGCATATGGATATATTTTTATTCGAATGAAACCTCAACAAACAAGGGTGAGAGACACGAACGGGAGGTACTGGTATTGAGAGTCAGACAACGACCGCAGGATTTATTTCGAGCCTCATTCAATTTGCGGTAAACGTATTGTTGGATTGCGTTTTTGTATCACTGTATAAACGTTACGTTATGTTGGTTAAAAATAATCTTGTTCCAGGCTGAATATGTATTTTTATTTACTGTTTCCTTCAAATCTCAAGTTTGAGTATCTTTATCGCTCATTTAGAAACTATGTTGTTGGCGAAGCTGTCAGTATGGTAAAAGAGAAAGCGTCGGCAAAAATTTGAAAGTGTTTCTACAGAACTGACGAGGACACACAACAAAGCGAATGCAAAGTAACGCACTAGACATACAAATGTGACTCGTATCTGCTCAATCGGAATAGTGATGAGAATGGACGACATGCTACTGAAATTAAACGTTAGTTAGTGTATTTTAAATAGTGGCATAGAACGATACCGAAGAGAAAGAAAAATAACTACAAGGCGGAAAAACAATCGGTTGTCAGCAACGGACGAAATACTTGTTACTTCAAATGTTCCTTGTCATCCGTTTTTTCTCTTAACAAATTATTTCAAGAAAAAATCTTATTACGTCTGTTCGTAAAAGATTTTTGTTTGGTTTAACTTTAGTAGAGAAATTGTCATTTCAAAACGTACAACGAAGCTATCTTCGAGTTGGATATACGGGACTTAGAGCTTTATTCGACAGACAGTCTACGAAATCGATAGAACAAAAATGTAATTAAAACGTAGAATTAACAAAAAAATCTACGTACCGTGTGTATACCGATAGTAAGAGCGTTGAAGAGGGTGTAGAATTACAGATGCGGGGTGGGAGTGCAGAGGAGGATGCAGCGAGAGGCGACATAAAATTTTCAACGACCACGTTGAGTATCTGACGGCATTATCTAGCTGTTTGCAAGTGCTCCGACGCTTTTCATATCTTTTGAATAAAATTTAGTGTAATATTACTTTAGAATTTGCAAACGTAATTCGTATCAAATGTTGAGACGTATGTTCAAGAAAAACTTTGTTCTATTTATTTAATTTATAGTTTCTTAATTACACTTAGCATGAAAACAAACGTAGTATAATTTTTAACAAATAAGAAGGAGGTTATCAATTCGACACGTATGTATGTAATGTTAATGGAACTGCAAGATACTGAATTACGATAATCTATTAGGGCTTTCAATCAAATATACAAAATTTTATATGTGTATATGTATTTGTCCACGAATTTTTCCGAAACTATTAATCGAATTATAAATACATATTCTTTTTTATTGGCTTACATTTACTTCAACTTAGGGAACATGCAAGTTTCATCAAAATCGGTTCAGTAGTTTTCAAGATATGTACTAATACGTGTAAGTGTGACGGCCTGGCTTATTGATACGAGCTACGGGTGTCGTGACAAAGGGAAAACATCTGAAAACCTTGGTCAAATTCTAGTGCAATATTTACAACAAAACTATTAACTACTTATTACAAACAAATGTTCCAGTTTTTACTTAAAACTAAAAATTACGTAATAAAAAAGTTATTTAAAAAAAAATAATCGACTTCAAAAAGAAATTACCTCAAAATTATGAAATAACTTTAATTTAGGAAATCGGTGGCAAAAAAACAGAATACAGATCTCAAGACACCGACTTCCGAAATGAAAGTTATTTCATAATTTTGAGTTAATTTCTTTTTGAAGTCGGACTGAAGTCTACCGATCTATAAACTTCGGAATGGAAGTTTATATAACTGGCAAATTACGTACCTACCTACCTAAGATTTTGATAAGCAATATTTAATTAATTTATAGATTTTATCTTAAAGAAGTGTCTATAATATTTTATAATAATGCTGCTAGACGCTCCGTTCACCAGAGTAGATACACTGTTCAAGCGGGTCCTCATATCGAGTACTCAGAAAATACCAACGTATGTATGTAAATAAAACAGTCTTTCCAACGTCGGAAAAATATATTTCAATAAAACCGTACCGTATTCACGAGAAACGTACTTACAATTCAAGCGCTCTGTACTCGATCGTAATTTTAAAGAATGAAAGAACTTGGAGAAAAATTGTAATAACTTTATAACTCGAGGGAAAAGAAAATTATTTAAGTATGAGTGAGAGTAAATAATACGGCAAAGACGAGTCTACAAGTAGAGATAAAATAAGCGGGGCAGCTGTAGAGACGCGGGCGGGGACAGGGAGCACTGACAATCTCGTTATAGATGTGAATAAATAATGAGTAAGCATTAAGCTCGCCTTTCCCGCGCAGGGGCGGCTGCCGAGTTGCCTTTGTTGTCGGCGCTGTTTACTGCGCCGGGGATTGTGCCCGCCGCAAGCCCAATTTATTCCGCTAATCGAGCCTCACCTCGCTCGGCTTAAATTAATTAACAACGACTTAACCCTACCATATTAAATTTACATATTATGTTTTAATATTTTTACTTCTATGCACTTGAAATGTTACTTTAATTCGGCACAAACACTTGATCATACTGAAAAACTGCATTTCAGCTGTTTTAGTTTATAGTGAATTAGATTATCTTATCTTTTTCAATGCATCTAATGCACCTAGCAATAATAAGAGCCCGAGTGAAGACGGGCATGCCGTGTATGTACGAGACAACAATTAGCGGTATTACTTTGTTATGTAGGTTGATTGCATAGTAAGGTATTTTTTTTGTTTATTTATCAGAAGTCTGACACGAAGCATGTGTGTGTTCTTTACTTCAAAGAGAGGCGGTGATACGTGCACGCCCACGGACCAGGTGGACACGTCCGACATTCCGCAGACATAGCACACTGCCAACAAAGTTTAGAGTAGCGCCTAAACTCTTCAGTCTGACTTGAAACATTCACCGATTCAAATTATACTATAACAATAACATTCAGAATTAACTACACATTGGTGTAACAAATACAGCAGCACATGTTGCACAACCAGCAGAAATATATTTCCAAATATCATCAAAACGTAGGCTGTTTGTTAACTTGAAACTACATATTTCGCCAGCAAAGCGTTGTTGCACAAGAGGATTCGGTCAAAGAGAAAGAGAATTTCGACGCGGGCTTTGTGCGCCAAATTGAATTGAATGTCATACATAACGCATTCCGCAAGCTCAAAGGGAGTGTAATTGCGATCTGGCGGCTCCATTTAAAATGTATCCGTGCAAATCTGAGCTAAGCACGGCGTGCGAGGCATGAGACGACATGGCTTCACGACGCTGGTAACCAGTGTTCGCGTTGCAAATCGCGCGCCCATCCACTCGTGTCGCTTTGCGCGACTTGGTCGTTTGCCAGCCGCTTTGTTTTATCGCTCTCGCGAACTATTTGGCATCTAAACAATGTTTCTATTTAATGATACAGAAAAATCGCATCAGATATTTCAATGTGTCATCACTGACAGTTTTAACAATGATTATTTAATTCCAGTCTGGTCATTTTACGACTCTGAAAGTTATTATGTTCTCTATCTGTCAGCGGGTCAAAATACTTTACTTCGTGTTTTTGTAATAATTTAAATAACAAGATTTTGGTTTCTATACTTTCCATCCGTTCGTCGTTAAATAATTTAAAACGAAAGTATTTTTGTGATCATTAATTAATAACAGAGTAGATATACTTACGTAATTTCATCGATCGAGATGTTCATAAAATATCGTGTTAGAACCTATTTCGATATTGGCAGTAGTTAATCACGGTTGACTCTATTGTTTGCTTTATTCCCTAATAAAATAATAACGTCGTAAAAAGGAGCAACAAACCAAAAGAGATAAAGAGAGAACATAATAAAAACAGTGCAATTTTAGGGGTATTTTGTCGAGGTTATATCCATAAAGCGAGTGGAGTGAGGGTGGGCGCCCCCACCGTCGACCCGACGTAGGTTGTAATGAATAAACTCAACCGGGAGGTTCTATCATTTTATTTAATTCCGCAATGGGAGCGATCATACCTTAAACACTTAACAAACTGATTTGGCAATTGTTGTGCTTTTTGTTACTTTATCGACTTGGTTTGCATTTAACTAATTGAACTAATATAGGTACTGATGTATGTTACACATAATACGTTGCACATGATTGTGCAACGTATTATGTACTTACTCTATGAATCTATTGATTAGTAACGCATAACATTAAAAAACAGGCAACTTCAAATTTTATTCAGGATTGAAATGTGCACAGAAATCCCTCAATAAATTGGGAATGCAATGTAACGACCCCACCAAAACCTTTAAAATCGTTCAGTCTTGAAAAATGCAGAAACAAGAAAATTTAAAAGGGGCGAAATGGAGTGGAGAATATTCACACATAGGTAAAGTAAAGTAAACCTGCGCTCGGGAAATATTTCTACGAAACATGAGAGCTGTAAAGCCCTGTAGAACAAAGGTATTAAAGCGAATTTTCAAGCTCGCTCGTTGGAAATACCGGGAAAAGCGACTCTACGGCACCACTAACTCATTTTGTTTGCTCTCCGTATAAAAATGTAGTTTGTTTCTGAGCGTTTGTAAATGGCGCGCCGACAATTGTGGGTGGCTTGTGTTATCAAGTTTTTCGCAATCGTATTTTGTTTGCGTGCAAATCATTAAACGGATTTTATCTATTGATTTTGCTGCTTTGTTTATGTTTTTATTACGTTTTTGTGGCATGCAATGCAATCGTTGGTTTGCAAGTTCTACAAAACTTATGATTTACCTTCGATTGTTAGCATAAGGAATGCAACAATGATTTATAACAATTGCATTTCATGCCACTCTGCTATAAATGTAAACAAGCATTTTATACGATAAATAGGTTAAAATCACAAATAATATACCTATACAACGTGTAACGTTAAATGCGCAAAACCTCTTAGGGGTCATTATACTCATCATTATGAACAACTTTAACTATGGGACCTAACCTGAAATCGCGAAAAAAAAATCTGTTGTTCAGTACATTAATGTATGTTCGCATAACTCGTCAAAATGTAGGAACATTTTTGGAAGTTCAGGATGTTTTTAGTGCATAACAAAGACTATTCAAATACTATTTTTAAATAAGTAGTTATTATTATATTTTGAATGATAATTTGAAAGATGTTTAACTAATACCCAATCCGTTTGTTATTTTATAGACAATCATCCATTAACATAATACACGTATCCTAACAAAATAACCATTTATATCTCTTTAGATTTAACCGTAAGATGTTGCAATACATTGCATAATAATGTAAGTATGGTTTTAGTAGGTACCTACCTAAGTCATAAAATAAAAACATTAATTTGGCTAAAACCAACACAAAGAGAAAATAAACATGAATAAAAAACAACAACGTACAATATAAGGATGTCGGTGGATCACTTGTTTCAAAATAAATTTACGTAGTAACGTGAGTTGAAAATAGAGAGGGGAAACTAAGCGAAACGGCGAAGAGCAATGAGGCGATGCATAAAGTCGCTTCGAGACGAAGTATAAAACAACAAAGTGGTCGACGCATCTCGCTCGCCGGCATAAAGAGGGAAATAATCCGACACGACGAACACTAAAGCGTCGCAGAAAGGTACTTCAGAGTTCGTATAATAATAATGATGTGTCTTACAAGTATATTTTATGATATGTTGTAAAACAAAACCATAGAAATGCATGAAGCTATTAATATTATTAACATTTAAAAGTCTACAAAAAAAGCATCAATAAAAAAAAAAACAAAGTGTTGTATTAATGCTTTCGACGACAAATTACTATAAACGGTGGTCGTGATTGTAGGCGTGGGAGTCGAGTAAAAGTAAGATGGGGACGATAACGGCGTGTCGGCATCGATAAGGAAAATAATTTATGATCCGACGTGGGGTAAAATACAATATAAACACTATTTGGCACTTTGTAACAAGATAATCACGCTGTTTAGCATTTTTATGGGTTTAGAAGAATGAAATATTTACTTTTACTAGCAGTAAATTATGAGTAGACTATTGCTTTTCTAAGAATTTCACTTTTAGATTTTTTAAGCAGAAAATAGTTATATCTATCCAAATAGATAAAATTGAAGTGTCTGTTTGTAATGTCAAAATAACAGCTTTTTACTAAAATCATATAACAGTATATAGGATATTTATAACGAAGAAGCTATTTTAAAAATTTTTGTCTGTCTGTTTGTTCCGGCTAATCTCCGAAATGGCTGGACCGATTTTGACGGGACTTTCACTAGCTGATAGCTGATGTTATAAGGAGTAACTTAGGGTATTTTTTTTTAGAAAAATAATTAGGGTTCTGTGTAAAAAAATTTAAACCCATAAAATTGTGAACAAAATCTGATTCAAATAGGGAAGTATTGACATCCACGCAGGCGAAGCCGCGGGCAACAGCTAGTACTTATAAAATTATAATAATGTATGTTAAGTAAGTACCGTTTATTTTACCACTATTTATTTATTTAAACTTTTCACACTTAAAAAAGTACAAAGGCGGACCACCACCACTACCACCACCACCACCGCCACCGCCACCGGTACCACTATTAATTATTGATACTGAATCATATCAACTTGTTGCTAAGAAATAACAGCCGCACGGGTCGATCGATCAGGTTAAGCTACGCTTGCCGCGGTGGGTCCGTGGATGGGTGACCATCTTTACATATCAAGACCCCTCCGTGCCTCGGAAAGCACATTAAGCCGTTGGTCCCAGCTGTTATTCGTGTATCTTTGACGGTCGTTACGGGTCGTCAGAAGCCCGAAAGTTCAGACTGGTTGTCAGCAACCAGTCTTACCAAGGGGTATCGTATTACCCAGTAACTGGGTTGTGGAGGTCAGATAGGCAACCGCTCCAGGTTAAAATACTGGTATTCAGCTGCATCCGATTTGACTGGAAGCCGACCCAATATAGTTGGGAAAAGGCTAGGCACATGATGAATCATATCATCATCCTAAGGCAAAATATACATGCTTGGGTTAAGTATGGTTTACGTACGAACGAATGCGATCCTTAAAATAATGTATATTGTAATTGACAAGCTTTTACGGAGCTTTTATTGGCCCGTTTCGTTATATGCGTGATGTAAATTCAGAATTGTTTTAGCAATGCTTTGTGAATTCAATGCTGTGTCAGCTGTGTGCTAGGGTTAGGATATCGAAAGCAATGATGACAAAATATTATCTCAGTCTTATCCATTATGTATCTTCATGAGTTATTTTATTTAATAAAAATAACATTTTAAACGAACAATTTATTCACATTTGAATAAGTACTTTATTATCTTCCTCAGGTTGTATATTGTAAAATAAATAGGTAGTTAAGTACTGATCGTTCATCCTGACAACGTTTATATATAGCACATATAAACAGTTAATCAATCTAAATAAAATAAACATACAGCTATAATGTTAAACATTAACAAACCGCGCTTGAGTTGGCAAATCCTCAAGGCAGACAATGCTCCTATAACCACTGAGATATGAAATGCATTCCGAGTCATAACAAGTAATTAACGTGACACGTTCAGTAAGCTCGGGCGACAGCGCGCTTCAATGACTCCGTCTTGGACGTAACAATCTGCTGTAAGCGGTGTGGGGAAGCGTTGCGGTATGTTTAAACACCTGTCATCCCCCTCGTCTCTCTATGGGTCGCCTAACTTAGATTACTTTATAATAATTCACTCCAGACTGAATGTTTAAATTGGGTGTTGTCGCAAAGTTGGCGAATTATTAATGGACGTAGAACGGTTACAGTCAGGCGGGGCGGGACAGTGTATTCTACTGCTTTATCACATTGTCGTCGCGTAACATGTTTGTTTTCCCGGTTCCTCGGGCCACTAACGACCTACAGCTATTTACGACGAAAATAACGACTGCTGAGGCTTTCACCGTTAGGTGTTATCTTTTAGAAAGCTATGAACACTTTGTCTAATATTTATTATAATTAGATTCGATAAATCTTGTTCAGAATAAAATGAGCTGTATCGAAATGTAGGTATGTACGTAGAAAATTGGTTAGGTTAGCTTAGTTTTTATCGAAATCCTTACTCCTTTTGAGTATTTTTCTATATTTCTTATTTTTTTAGCTCGTCTTTGTACATGGACTCTATTTATTGTTATTTACACCGTGTAATAAACTTATAGGTTTGGTGTACAATAAAGAATTAAGAATCCAACTAAAACCGTTAAAAAAAGAAAATAGATTTTTAGCGAAGCTAGAAACTTAACGCTGATTTGTGTAGGTATTAAGGGAAGCATGTGAAGTTACCATTCCAAACACAAACAAAGTAACGTCACAAACGGACAATGCTCATCGGTTCCAAGGGACTTGTATAATTTGCGTACGGCAGCGTGTATTGTGTTAGTCGTGGGCTCGTGGAGTGTTCGTGTAACATTCCGGCGAACTTTGCGGCCGGCTAATTACGGCCCGGCCGCGGCCGGGTCGCACACACGACTTCGACGACGTGCAAATAGCCGGGTGGCTTATCTGCGTAACATGTCGTGCGCCGCGCCCGCAGTACCCCGTTCCGCTTGATATATTGTGGCTCGTGATACATTAAAATTAATTCAGCAATTCACCGTCAACTTTTTATACATAATTATTTATGTTCCGCGGACTTTAATATATTACCTATCACAAGAAGAAAATAACTACAAGATTCCAAAATTATAGTTAATTTTATCATGTCAGAGCAATAATTTCTAATAATCTAGATTAGATCAGGCATGAAAATCTTCTAAACAAGTAGTCTAAGGTAGTTTAGTTCTAACTATGTAGTATTTAATATTTTAGAAGTTTTTGGTAACTACGAAGCCTAGTGAATGTTAGTCTCGTACATTATAGGTATAAGGAGTTTGGACAAGTTTACTAATTAATTTTCTAAGCACTGCTTATAATTGCGATATCACTAATAGCGTTGATTTATACCGGACGCGGGAAGCTTCTGTCCGGCTTGGCTTCAGTGGTTAAATGCGCTCCGCATTCAAAGCACGTTGACATGCGTTTATCAGAGCGGGAGCTCAGACCGCAGTCGGGTGCAGTGACAAACGGAATCGCAGAGTGCATCCCGAGTGAGCTGCTGATCCGTCGAGAGATATCCCGACCTCAGCGTCGAGTGCTAACACTCGCCTGCCTACGGATGATTACGGCCCTTTGACGACGCCTCTTTGTCCTACACGTTTCGAAAGTAGCAACAAGGTTTTTCGCATTCACTTGCAAGAATTATTTCTAAATATTAAGACAACTGATCTTTATTTTAAATAGATTCTATACTATTGCACGAGTTCCAATAATAGGAATGCATTGGCTCTATAATACTTGTTTACATGGCCAACCGATAGGAATAAATCTACGTTTGGCATTTAACAAAGGCTTGAAATGTGAGTGATGTAAGTAAGAGGGTTTAAGGTTCAGTATTCATCGTTGCAAGTTAGGTCTTATCTAAGTCAAGCCGGTTAGACTGGAGCACGGACGGAGTAATAGGAATCTCTGTAGAACTTTGCGAGCGGGTGAGCCTGCGGGCGACTGAAGGGTGGCGTGGCGGGGAACGGGCGACTCTTGTTATTACACCCTCTCACCTACGCAAGGGGTTTCTGTTCTGAGCCGTACTGTAGCGCAAGATTAAGACGCTCCTCGCTTTGCTGTTAACACTTTGGCTTCCGTTCTGCTTGTTCTGAATAGCTTTAAGTGTGCCCTACAGTTTCTTTAAGTCAACGTTAATATACTTTTTATCACATCATGGTTCTTACATGACGTAAGTGTATAATGACATGTAAAAGAGTTTGTACAAACCTACTTACAGAAATAAAATCATTTACAAATGACCATTACCATTTATGCCCTAATCATGTCCAGCCAATTTATATTTTAAGGTAGCCTTCATTAACTCAAACTAGGTTTAAGATAATAGTCTAGAGTTACTTTATCACAGCTTTTGTTTAAAATTTAATAAAAATAAATATTTTTAAATATATTTAATGTCGACGAAAACTGAAAGTTTACAGCTCATTTGGTCAATGTGATCAAATGAGTGGTTGGAATATAGAGTTTGGCCAACGAAAGCTGACTACGAATTATTTTCAAAAGTTTTACGATGGCAATATTTTAGAACCGTCAAAATTGTCACATTGACGTTTAGTACTTGAGTCATCTCGTGTTTACGTGCATCATATTTTCGTTGGTTCTGTTTAAAATAATGCCGAAAACAATCAAAAGTTCGATGAGGAAGCTTCTATTTAGGTACTATGATTGACAAATATAAATACGTAAAAAGTGATTTGAATCAGAAAACTGCAGAGAAAATACGACGACTGGAGTCAATCATTTCACTCTTAGGTTAGTTTTTGAATTTCTAATAAAACAACTAGATGCTTTTCGACTATTTAAAAAAAATCGCAATATTTTTCACGGTGTATCTACTTTTCAGGAAGTATTAACAACGAAGTGACACACATAACTTGAAATTGTGGAAACAGTAAAAAAATAGAAAACTCTCGAAAAAAATTAAATGCCGACTTGTGAAACACATTATTTAGAAAAGATATCCTCAATGACAGGTATTCGATCAGAAATTATAGATTTTTAACAGTTATTTTGAAGGGTTTATACATTTATGATAATGTGTATGGATGGCTAATTTAAATAATATGCTATCTTTGTATTTTATTATGGTTTTTTACTTTAATGACTGATTAGTATTAATATGCTGTTACATAATTTATTTTATTTGTTCTCTTCATATGAAAGTGTGAAGACCCTAAGAAGAATTAAAATTGAAGGGTCTAAAAGTCAGGGACAGTGAATACTCCAGGGAAAAATCGTCCACATTCAGCAACAGTTTCCAATTTGGATAATTTTGATATTTCGGCTATACGAAACAAAACGAAATTTATGGGGTGAAAAAACAAGTCCCAACACTGAGAAGCCTGCACAATGAGCTGAAGGAAGCAATTGAATTTACGGGATGCCGTGAAACCCTTAGAAAATTTTTACACAAGAACGGGTTTGAGTTTCAAAACAATAAAAATGAACGGGCTTTACTTACAGAAAAATATGATATTGCGGCATGGAGACAGAAATTCTTGAGGACAATAAATCAGAAGAGGCTTGAAGGTAAACAGATTGTTTACAGTCATTACGGGTCGTCAGAAGCCCAAAAGTCTGACAACCAGTCTTACCAAGGGGTATCGTATTACCCAGTTACTGGGTTGTGGAGGTCAGATAGGCAGTAGCTCCATATAAAATACTGGTATTCAGCTGCGTCCGGTTAGACTGGAAGCCGACCCCAACATAGTTGGGAAAAGGCTAGGCAGATGATGATGATTGTTGAAAACGAACTTGAACGACTCATAATACATGTTGGGGACAGTAGCAGTAGCAGCGAAGAAAGCAATGAAGCTGGATTCAAAATTATCAGGTGTAGAGTTTTTGGAATCCGATTTCGACTATGACTCATAACCCCTATGTGTTGTTTTGATTTTATTGTGTCATCCTCATCACATCAGTGGTGTCTATTCCATTAAATAAATGTACAGTAATAACTTTTTGTTTAATTTAACCTTTTCTGTATAAGGCTGTGCCAGGAAAGTTGAGCTGTGAACTTCAATGTGCAGAAGTAAAAAAATGCCAAGCTAGTTTCGTTTAGAGCTTAACTCTGGTACTGATAATGATCATCCTCACGGCGAAATAAGTATATAGCCAGGGTTGACAGCTCTTGATTTTTTTAAATTCCCGCCTTTTTTCTTGGACAGCTTTCGTTGGTCAGATTCTACCTTGTTTTTGAGGTAGGATAACCACAGAGACCACCATTTCATAGAGAAGTTTAAAATATACATTACTTTTGAATAAAACAGAGTCAATTAATTGAATTATATCTAAGATAATAAGTACTCGAATGCCTGTTTCCAAAGCACATTTTTGAATAGGTTGTGGGTAAAAAAATTCAACCATATGTAAACACTGATTGTAGTTATCACTCGCTCATTCTCTCACTTGTCACTCGTCGCCATAGAAACGTACTGTTACGTTCAAACGTTGTGCTCTGTGCGTGTTATTGTTTGTTTATTTATTAAACGCTTAGCCGTACCTTTTTTATACTTTCTCGATATACATAATATGTATATAAGAATATTATTCTTAATTGTGTATAAAAACGCCTGACAGAAAATTATTTGCAATTAGTTTTTTGAAGTGTAACGAATGTTTTTTTTTTAAATTAAGTATCAAATATACGAAAAACTGCTCATTAAATTAAAAAAGAGGATTTCTTTTAAAATCTAGGTCAAATGTGCTTTTAAATGCACGAAGTGTAGCTTTTGGACATGATCGTTTTGGTTAGGGTATACACCTACAAGCATAAGACACTGGTTCTTTATTAGTATCGTATCGGTATACTAGATAGGTACTGTCAAATGGTTAGCATATTATGTATTGCCTTAACCGCTGCTTTCGGTAGCAATAAAGTAAAATGCTACGTGTTGATTGTAATTGTAACACAACAATCAATGGTAAATGTAAAAATAAGTAGACGGCTATATAATATGTATACAATACGCCTAAATAAAAGTAACAAAGCAACACAAATAAACCTTTAACAAAAAACAAGATGTCAAAAAGCAAGCTGAAACCAAAATCGTTTACTTCACGTTGGTACATTTCACCACTTCGGTTATAAATAAAAGTGCCGAAGAAAAGCCAGATAAGACGGCAGAGAAATAAGTTTAACCGAACGGGAGAAAGCATTATCATTGGCTGCGAGCGAGGAACAAAAGAAAATGGTGGAGAGCGAGCGTACGAGAGTACTTTATAGGCGCGTAAATATGTTTTATATCCCTCTACTGTCTGTTATACACTGGCACGCCGCCGAACCCATCCCCCTGAGCCAGCCCACCCTCGCCCGAGGGTTGCCGCGCTCTCGGAAATGCCGAGCTTTAATAAAACATATATTTTTCCGAGCGAGGAAAATACTGGGGAAACTCGCAATTTGTTCTTTCACTTTATGCTCGTTTACAAGACAAAAGTAGAACATTCTAGAAACATTATGTTAATCACACAGTTATGTAGTTTTTTTTATAATTACAGTTGTATTAAATTAAAATAACACCGGTATGTGCCGAAAGCAAACGTTGTTGGTTCGTCGATGGATGACATGTTAGTAGGTGCAAGTAAAGTAAGTCATAAAGCTTGTAGTGGGTGGTGAGGGGTTTATGTAGTTGATCGGCGGAACTGTGACATTGTAGCACTTAATGGTGTTGCGGTGACCCTTATCTCGCGTGCCGCAGCGCCGTCGCCGTGGGTGCGGCCGATTTATTGCGGTACATGTGGGTATATCACACTCGACCTACTACTAAACATCTTCATGTTTTTCTTGTGAACAAACATTACACGCTAATAGGTACGCGAGTTAATATAATAATATGAACAAAAGTTCATAAAAGGAAATATTCCCGGAATGAAATCCTAATCTACAGAAGCCCACACAATTTCTCCGCAATTCAAATCAAATTTTCACCGTAATTGCTGATTTGAAAAACTCTAAGGGCATTCTACGCAAAGGAAATGAAAGTAAAAAGAATTTTAAGAAATAAGCCAACGCTGAAAGATGATAAAAGAGAAGTAGCGATTAAGATAATGTTGAAAACAAATTTATGTTTCGATTCCGTGGAGTAGATTAAATTATTTTCTTGTTGCTTCTAAAACGAGTTCTGAAAGGAGTCGCAAGCGGCCGCCCAAGGAGAGAGCACTAAAGAAAACGGGTGTGTCGGAGCGAGACCGTTTTGCTGTTACCGCAACGAGGCACAGACTGTGCCGTAAAATATTACACCAAACGAAAGAAGCTCTTTCAATTAACCGAGGCAGCTTTGCGTAAGGTAAATTTTGCCAAGTGGCACCCAATGCAGCATAAAAGAAATGAATGCTTCCGCCGAACACAAATGACAAAAGTTTTTGCTATTTCATTTATTGGGTTTTTTAATCGTTTTGTTTTTATCAACGGATATAAATATAAACGAGATTAATGTTATAATAGCACTTAAGGATGGTGGCACCCGATCAGTATTCATGAGGTTATTAATGTGACAGTTCTAGGCAGCCTCCTCTTACGGCTGCTCGCACAGATTACCCACCACACAGACCACCACCCGCTTAAATCGACCAGAAGTGATATGCTCACCTGATGAATGATGATGAGCTTAAGCATAGACTGCGACACAGATTTATTTATTATTATTTTCGTCAAAATCTACGGACAGTCTTATAAAATATGTACACAGGTTGAAATATAATAATGTGAAAATTATTCTCGATATTAAAATACCTGATCAACATTATAACAATGTATGTACACGGGTGTGGTGTGTTAGTTGCATTAGCTGTAAATAAATGGCAAGTTAGGTACGAATGCGCAACCCGACGGATTGTGGTTATGCAGGGGCGGGCCGGTCCACCGCCTGCATCGCCAGTTGCCGGCTCCTGTTACTACTAAGCTAATAACAGAGTTTACCGAGCTCGGAGAGTTTGCCCAGATTCATGCTCAAGCTATATTCATAACCTCTCCATTGTTTTCAGGAAACTATAAGAAGGAAGTTGAATTTGCGTAACTTGACCAAACTATAACAGACACTGAAGAACTAGTTTTGACGTAACCCTCTGATAAAGTGCAACATAACTATTAACATGAAACTTACGAGTTATTAATTAAAAATATAAAGGAATAGTATAATATTTAATTTCGAGCAGTACGCACACGTCTACGTGACGTAGATAAAGTAAGTTGACGTTTGAAATGATGTTACGGAAGCGTCTACGTAATTAGCCAAACGCAACCGGATTTGCATATCAAAGTGATGGCATAATTGAACTCGGAGTGCAAATAGCCCAAGTGGAATCAGATCGAGTTAGTGGCGCTCTCTAGCTAAGTGTAGCGAGCAATGGCAGGCACGCGCTACCACGGCACCCGCTCTCACCTACACATCGCTCCCAGCTTTGGATGCTCCGAGCGATGTGCTCAGCGCTGTCAACTTCACGGGATAATTTAATTAATCGACTACGGCACAACACAGACTCGAGTCTGATTTCCTCCTCAGATATCCATTTACTGCCATTGTTGTGCCGTTCAACTTCATAATTCGATTATGTTTGACAACTACGGGATTATGTTTAAATTTGATTACACCAAAATTGGCACTACGAGATTGCTTCTTTGCTTTTTGATAAACTGAACTTGAGAAAAAAGACAAAAAGCAAGAACTGGATTTAAATCCATGCAGCTTAGGTTTAATGGAATTCCTTGGCCTAACAAGCTTATATTTATTTACTTGAGAAAAGAGTTGATAAGGTGGCTGTAGGGGCGAAAGGTTCTGGGGTGGCGACCGTATGCTGGAAGGCACAGCATGGGTAGGCCACAACATGAGGTGGACCGATGACGTGGCAAATGTCGTTGGAATCAGCTGGATGCGAGAAGCACAGGACCGGTCGATATGGTGATGCCTTGGGGAGGCCTATTTCCAGCATTGGACGTCTTTTCGCTGCATGATGATGGCCAGGCATTATCATCAACAATTTAACATGCTAATCTGAGTATTTGTAACGACTTCACGAAAGTATTAATTGCTTCAACAAGAAGTTTAAGCAAAACCGGATGTCATTGGATGGATTGTCTAATAAAATACTTACACTTAGTTCTCCATAGAAAATTGAGAGAAATTGAGGGTGGGGTGTTTCATCCGGAGCAGGCAGCGAAGCGGCCAGATAATTAGATTAAGGGGAACGGACGAGTCGGGGTTGCGGTCGCCCGGACAATGGTATCAGTCTTTTAAAGCTTTCGGATTTGCACGACTGCTGTCACAGATTGTTCTACGAGGTTGTTTTTTTAGATCGGGGTGTATTTGAAGTGGACAAAGTCAGTGTTAAGAAATTACCAGCTGCTGTGGCGATCGATTTCAAGTTAATGTGCAGTATTGTGTTGTTAATTAATTTATCAAAATTACACGATTATTCAAATTCCAAAAAAAAGAGTAGTTTACTATAAAATTGAATAAATACATAAATCAATACCAATTCCGCAACACATACAAAATAACGTAATAGTTTGACAACAGGTTTAGTATAAATAACATGAGATGTTAAAGCGCAACTGCCAGTAGTTAGTAGTGTAATGTATTTAATTACGGGCACTTGCAGACTGCGCCAATCTAGTAATTACTGAACAGAGCGACGGCGCGTAATCAGCGCCCTTTGCCACGTCGACACGCGTCGGAGAGCGCTCAACACTCAAACTCTGGCCGCTTTTGACTCGCATTTCACAACCTGTTGACGAGTTAGTTAAGCCCCTGGAGCATGTACACTTGTACAGTCCGACTACAAAGCGGACTTCTTGCACTACCTACATTCGATTAGCTTGCTTTACAAAAACCTTTACCTATATGTATACCTATAGTTAGGCCAGTTCTAAGTACAAAACGTTAAGAAATCAGGTCCAATTCATTAACCACAATCCAACTAAATAATTTTGTAAACAGGTGCTTAGAACGTGGCGTTCCGCCCCGCGAGATTAATCACTGTGTATACTGGCAAGTCCGACCGGGTAATAAACCGGGAACGAGCAACTTCGCCACTTACATTACACGGACATTTATTTCCAACGCTCTGTTTCAACTTTTCCAACTCTCAAAGAGTCGAGGAGTTGAAGACTGGTTTAATTAATTTACACGATTCGTAAATATCGTTTAGAAACATTAACTGCGAAGTTTGGAGAAGTGATATTAATATTAAAGTACTTGCCTTGTCATCGTCGCCTTCGCTATCACACTGCAAAAGGAGAAAAAATAATTTTAATAAAAAAATGTGGCGTTCAGAGGGAAGTGGATTGGCGTTGCTCAATTCATGCATGTTGATTTTGATTAGATACATTTGTTACTACAATTCGCAGCTGAAGATTAAAGCCGCAATTATCCGAAAGCTGCCAGCATAATTCTTACCACAAAATCGAAATCATTTATTTTCTAAGAATAGAACTCACACCTAAACCAAGCGTGCAATTTATTCTAAACAGTAAGTTAAAACAAATTGCTTAGAATTTTAAGTATGCGAATAGTCTGAGTCTGCTTAAATAATGAGGTGATTTTTAATGCAGCTTGTTTATTGCTGTTAACAGAAAATAATGTTCTTAGTGAAGTGTTTGGCAGTAGATGAACGTACCATTAAACAATCTCGGAAAAGTCCAATTCATATGGGAAAAGAAGACTATTATCGTAACATAAATCGACGAATACGTAACGCGTTATTTATGAGGTAAGTTCACGCCGGGGGAAACAACAAGGGATCAGGCTGAGATATTACAATTTCAAATAAATACAGAACATGAAGTATTCAGGACGGGCGCAGGTAATGTTATGTAGTACGGAACGGCACCGCCTCGACAAATCTCGTGATTTAGCTGCGATACGCGCCGAATATCGAACAGGGTCTATGTGTGTTGCGTGATCTGGGTAAATTTGCACACAGTAATAGAGAATTATAGCCATTACATGTCTTTTCCAACAGACAAGGGTTATTTCGACTTTAATTCATTCAATTTATTCATAGACCGTATTGATTTATAGGTTAGTGTCATATTAGATATTCATAATGACAATAATTATGATATCTATTTAGCATAATATATTTCAAATTCTGAAGAAAATACATCTAACCATTTCTACCTCAGCCAATCATGCATGCAGCAAGGGTTCTACTGAGTCGTGCGTGGTGAAATAGAAGAAACATAATAAAGAAAGTTCTACACAGCAAACGGACAACATTGATAATACTCACGATATAGCCTTTTCCGGAACTACAGCGGCTACTGGCCTGTAGGCAGGAGAGAGAAAGCGAACATATGAGTGGATTGGAGTGACTAGGGGTAGTGAAGTTTGTCCCGTCTCTCCTAACACTCGTCTTAGCTACAATGCTTTCAAAGTAACATAGCAAACAGAGAAAAAGCGTTCTTCTAAGGATAGAATTGTATCTTCAATATTGCCAATTATAATAATAGGAGAGACGAGAAGATATGCAAAAAAATAGAAGACATTTAGGTATACTTTTTATTTCACGATCTAACACGCATTACAATCACAACACTAAGTGAATTCGTACATGCACCTCATTGAAAGTCAACGTATTCTTATCATTCTAAAGCACGACACAGATAGTCGATATTTGTGGCGTAAAGAACGAACAAGATAGACGTAAATGATTTCGGTAAGAATGTTCATACCTACATGAATTTCTTAGATAGAGAAATAATATGAAAGGGCTTTGCAGAGAGTTCATTGCTGAAGGTTCTATGCACTAAGACACGACTTGCTTTTGGTAATGGTACTAGGGCGTAAAGTGATGTAAGATTATAATACTTACGTCACTAAGACGATCACGGGAAGAATCGGGATCGCGAGGCGCCACAGAACTACCCGTTAGTCTTTCTGATGCCCGTCCACTGTCATCCGACGTACCAGCGTCTTGAAGCAGCGTAATACCCTGAATAAAACAAATGCAGGGTCAATTTAAATATCAGGCCCGCACTCAAACAGGGCAAGAAAATCATAAGCTTTCTTACACACTTAAGTGATAGAGAGTCGTGTACAGACAGATACCTTAAGAGCAATTCTTTTGCAAAGAGGGGAGCAGAGGAAAAGCTTTTTATATAAGGCTCACAAAATTGAGCGGTAACTAGGATATAAGAAAACTTGATAAGACGGGCCGGGAAAGCGAGGGTGCCGGCGGGATGAGTGGATCCAACCCATAACGTAACGTTCCCCGGGCCCCGACAATAAAAAGAGTTTTCCATTTATCACATTTCGCGTCTATTTTACGGTAGTTCGAAAGGCGCTCGTTCAAGCGGGGGAAGCGACTGTGATGCTCAGCGACGAACGCTGTACAGGACGGCTAAAAGAAAATAAAACGAGTATAACTCTTCGTAAATGGATAACTTTGACGACCCTTTTGCAATGAACTTCCAAATCATTATATAACTTTACGGATTGTTAACTTTCAATTTGATTTCTTATTCATAAAATATGTATAAGTTTTGCTTCAGTTGTTAAGTGCTATTTCCGTTTTAAACTTTAAGATTAATACGGGTCACATAATATTTTACCTGTTGCTTGATTACAAATTACTCCCTTAGATACTAAACGTTGCTTATAGTTAAGTAATGATTAACTTCAGTTCAGTTTACCCATAATTTTTTGACGTTTAAGCTTTTCTTAACTTTAAGCAATATTTATAAAAGGGTAAATGACTAACAGGTACCACTTCCACTAAATTGATCGTGCTATATCCGTGCAAATGACCGGATACTTGATAGCTGGCTGATATATCGCGCTTAAATTAAGTAATTTTCAACTCCGAGTGTACTTAATGACTTCAGTGGAAGTGGGTGGGAAATCAAATAAAGGGGTTCATGCGAACAACGGCTTGTGACTAATTAATCTTAATCAATTAATATGTATAATTTAGGTTTGAAACACAATATAACCAAAAATATAAATAAGCAAAAATCGGAATGAATTACAAAGTGCATTGCAATTCAAGTCGTATCTCTGAACCGTACAAGTTAGTGTAGAGGCCATTACTCGCGGCCGGTTTAGGTTTATGTAAACGACACCATTTCCGGGATCGGTCGTCGACCGGAATGAAATATTTATACATAGATATTGGTGGAATTTGCAAACTCAGAACAATATCTATTAAGAATAAATAAATAGATTTATATCAAGCACAATAGATTAATAACAAATAGCATAAATAGATAGTACATCACAAGATTCACAAGACACATGAAAGTAGATTGTCAAAATACTAAGCAGATGTCATAAACAACCCTTCCTAAATAGCATCCCAAGTAGGTTATGAAAATGGGAAAAACAATAAAAGTTGAGACGTTCAACTCCCATAATAGACAACAAAAAGACATACGCCCAAGATTATGTCTCCAGTTCTAATAAAAGGGATTGCTTTCCGACCCTTTACATAAAACGAGTTAAGCAGCGTCGCACATATCAATTTAATCCGTCGTAGGCGAGCGAGATCCCTCTAATCCCTGAATGGGTCGTGTCTCTCGGAGATGTAACGGGTGATGTTGCCACATAATTACTTTCGCTCATTATCGTACGCCCCAATTATAGCAAGGGGCTCATAAGGTTTGTTCAAGTGCAAAATGTTGAGTTTTGTTACTGTTTACTTTAATGCCAGTCACTTTAGTAAAAGCTTTTTGTTTGTCTTAATTATGTCAATATGAAATTAAGTTAAATTATATTATGTTAAGTGATTCTCTGAAGGATACGGCATTCATTCGACAATGGTTTTGATTTCACTGTGGCGGGTGGCTGCGGGAAGCAGTCGTGCCCGCCCGGCCGACGACCGTCGACACAACCGCTAATTGAAACAACGACCGCAGCCGAACATTACTTATTCATGAGAAGTCCATATGGCAGCGAAACGTGACCAACGAGATAAATCATTCAATTACATTTTTCATGAATACAGTCCAGTGGATATGCACTCTCGAGTTCAGCTTAATACTGGATGTCAGATGATAATTCATATGTAATGAAATCCCTCCGGGTGGAAGTATTATATTACTACCGGTGCCGACCGGTTTGTTTAATTAACGTTGTGTAATTTATTTTATGGCAATAATTTGGTAGTAAACTGCAGTATTGACATTGTGTTGTTGTCTATGTCTATACAAATAAATAAAAAAGAAGTATCTGTTTGTAATGTCAAAATAACAACTTTTTACTAAATGCATAAGAAAGTATAATAATATACGGGACTTATATCAGAAAAGCAATTTAAAAAATTTTTGTCTGTCTGTTTGTTCCAGCTAATCTCCGAAACAACTGGACCAATTTTGACAGGACTTTCACTAGCAGATAGCTGATGTTACGGGAAGTAACTTAGGCTACTTTTATTTTAGAAAAATAATTAGGGTTCCGCGCAAAAAAATTAAAACCCATGAAACTGTGAACAAAAGGTCAGATTTGAAAAAATATTTTTGCATTTGGTAGCCCAACTCTCGAGGATATTTGTAGGCTATTTAACATCACGCTACCACCCTTAGGAGCCGAGCAAAAACAAAAAGTCAGAAAGAACACTAAGCAAAAACGAAGTAATAGCGCAGGCGGGCGATGCAACGCGACGGGTCGGGGGACGAGGGAGTTTTTTTTTTTAATGTGGCTGTTATTTTAGTATATTGTGCATCTTACGACTTCCACGCGAACGAAGTCGCGGGGCACGGCTAGTTTTAAAATATAGTTGAAAGCAGTCTATAGTCTGGTGTAGTCACTACTAAGCGAGGTATGTCTATCGAGGTGCAAGGGTGCGGTGTCGTTAAGTGACGTATTGCATAATTTATTTATGTGGTAGCACGTTGCTCCTCTTGTTTCGTTAACACAACACTGGTACCGCGCTGTAATTATGCTGCGGCAAGCTGTAATTTTTTGTGTTTGCGCAAATATTCGTAAATTGTGGCGAGTTTTCTCCATTTCACTTCACTCTTTTGTGTGTACCTACGGAGCTTTTTTTTTTGGCTCTTAGGAGTTAGGACTATAAGAATAAGTCAAATGTCTTAAACGCACTAGACTAGCTTTAATAGACACATAAATATTGTGACTGGAATACTGGGATTTGAATAGAAAGCTTTAGTTTTGGTTGCCGACAGTCACAAAGTCGCGAATATTCGCACTCAATATGTCAAAACACGACTGAAGTTTAAGCTTCAAATAGGTATGAGATTTCAGCAAAAACACGTGGATTAGGCGTAGCCTATCACAGCGAACCAATCAGATCTGACGCGGACATCAAGCGGCGTTAGCCCGTGGTATTCCCAAATGGAATTTTGCGACAGACCGTTCTAGAATTGATATAGTGCGGCAAGCCGGACGAATGGATATCTGATTGCATTAATATGTCCAGGGTGCCGAGGGCATTACATCAGAAATTTATATCGGAATATTGAATAGTTGTATTTAGTTGCAAAGGAATAACATTTAACATATTACAACTTAACAGGAATTTAGTTAAACTGAGTTCGTAAGTACCTACATGACACTAACAACAACTTATTACATTTGTTTCTTGTTTTTGTTTACCCACACCGCAGTCCGCGTTTTTACACTTGACAAGTGTTGGGTTAAAGATCACAAAGCCCTTTTTTCCTCTGCACGGACAGCAAAACAAAAAATAGCTACATTAAACTACGTAATGACCCGTTAAACTGAACGAAACAAACTATTTAATTGCACATAAAATGTAATGGAGTGCGCAGAGAAGTCTACGTACGTACTAATAATTTCAGCGTTTTACATGAAATGAACAGCGAACATAATTTGAGTGTATTAAATGTCAAAGACAGTTACGACACACTTTCCGTGGTGTAGCCGTGTCGTGTAGAATTAATGTAGGTACTCACAATTCGAGAGTTTTGAAGGATATTATTTCTAATCCATTGCTTCATAGGTTTAATGAACTCATTTGCTCAACAACGTAAGTAAGGCAACGAAGGTGGCTGCACTGTCAAAATAAAAGAAAATGCGATCAATTGTAATTTTATGTGTGTTACGCAATCACCCCGCAGGTTGCTAACATAATTTCCTGCTGTAGTCATGTCGTTATGCATTAAATAAACTTGTTTGACATTTTATTTCGTCTGCGGCTCAAGTTCTCAGAACAAATCACACCGACTTCTCGGCAAACACAGCCAGAATACTTGTATATTGGAACTTTATACAGAAGTAAAAAGTACATTCCAACAGAAAACCTTTCCAGACGTGGTTCTCAGAGTTGTTGAGAAACAGTTTTAATATGAAGCCCTCAAAACGTGAGATTAGGTATACCAATTTGGTCACATAATCCAATTACTCTCGATAGCCTAATTTATCTCTCAGATACACACGTAATGTATGTAAAATACAATAAACAGCTATGCAATGTTTGACTGCCGTGTTATATAATTAATAAAATCAGCGGGGTGGACGAACAAATATTAACGTGTATCATATTCATATGACAGTATTATGAAATTCTCTACGGTTCACTGGATGTTACGAATTGTTAATTTGCGAACTATTGTGCAATTTCAATTAAAGTTCAATGAAGACATCATTTACCAATAAATCCATTAAATTTGCAAAGCGCTTTGTAAATAAGCGTATCAATTCCATCGCTGTGTTTAACGAACAAGAGCGTGGCTTATTTCAATCGAAATCATTGTAATAATTAGCCTTATTGATCCATTTTAAATACATTATATTCTAACGATCCCGTAACTGAGGTTAATTAAGAGATCAGTGAGTATTATAAATACTCACTGGTCGTCTTTTTGCGATATGAGCCGGCCTAGTAACCGCGACAAACTTGAATGTAGCCCCGCTCGCCGGCCTCTAGGTACTGGGCACCATTCGCTTCGCTCGCTCGGCTCTCGCGTGGTTGGTCACAGTTCTAACCCAACGTAACCCATTTGGTCGGGGTGCCCCTAGCTTAGTTACACGATCAACTTTAAAACAATACAAGAAAGTTAAAAGTGGATTCATTAAGTAAAGGCGATCATCATTAGAAGATCAACACGTTTTAGACGACCAATTAAATAATCCCCTTTATATTACCCCGAAAAGTCATGGTTCATTGGCATTAATAATTTAAATGCACGTTGTCAAGGTGTGTCAAATTTCGGAAAAATTTAAACGTAAGTAGCTCTATTGAACCATGAACGATGCGACCCGTTTGTCATTTAAGATAAGGCAAGTGAGGGCGACGTAAGCAAACGGCAATATCGTCCAGAAAGGGGGAATAAAAAACATTTGGCATTGGCAGCGTGTCGCGTCCGTGGCTATACGCCAGCTTTCCCGGAGACAACACAATAAGGACGCTCTTCTGTCGAAAGCAATCCATGTCCGCCGCAACCAATTTCATGTTAACTTACAAACACAGGTAGTAAGTACATATGTTGGTATGTGTGTAATATTAACTGTATAAGTTGGTCAGGTAAAAAATAAACACAGACTTGTGTTTTGAGACTCGCAAAACCACTTTCCTAGGTGTACTAGGTATCGAGCAGGTAAAGGAAAATGTGATAAGTAGGTACTAGGTAGGAAGGTTCTTTTATTTGGGGGACCATCCGGATCTTAAGCCTGCTATTATGATGGCTATCGGCTTGCCTGAAATTCATTCACTATCCAAATTTACTGCCATGTGTACTTTCATTTCATCATAATAAATTGATCATTAAGACAAGTATAGAAAAGTTCTAAAAGAAACTGCAAGCACTGAAAATCTTAGAACTTAATTAAGTTTTTAACCTAAGCGAGGTCACATTAAGTTAATTACTTGCTCATCTAACTAGGAAGCAAATTAAATTAAAGTTAGAAGCTAGTTGGCTTGAGTGGTAGGTGTTTGAAGCAAATTTTACTGGCTCGTCGCTGGAGACGAGAGCGTAACTTAATGATCGCGTAGTGCGCACCGGGAGGCTATATTCTATTCGACAGCAAATTGAATCTGCGAAGAGCTATTAGCCGACACCGCAGCGGCGCGTTCCCAGCTCGTGCCAAACGATCGTGCTCATTCCCCGCTCAACTCTAGATATTGTTCAAACCGTGATATAGTCGGTAAACTGCAATCGAGTGGACTCCTAATAAAACAACCACATTGCTGCACTGCACCATTCTGTATGGAGATGAGAGATTGTAAAAATTGGCTTGATTTTCTTTTTAACATCCATACGTTTAATAAATCTGCATTTCATTTCAGATAAGCATGTTATATTAACGATTAGCTAGCTTAACGTTTTATGTGCGCCCTCCGCTTCCGACAGTTTCATATTGAAGCTGACATAATTTATTCCGTCGGCGGCGCGCTGCGAAGCTAGATTTTCCGCTTTATTCGAGCAACAGCAAGAGCGGCGGGAGGCAAATTGGATGGGATTGCGACATATCTTGGCTGGCGTCGGCGAACTGTCGAAATTCACGGGGGAGCACACAGGGTAAACTGCTCACATTCCGCTCAGAGTGCTCCTTTCGAATCAGAAATGTGAACCTATTTAGAACTCAAGCACACGCGTTGTCGAGTGAAGAAATAAATATTCGATTCTCGCAAACCGGAAAGGAATACCAAGCAGGTCGAATACTTTGTTATTTTTATTGACAATATTAAATTATATAAAAAAGCGATGAAGCATAATATAAACAGTAGTGTGTTAACCCCACCAGAAAGTGAACTGAATCTAATAAAAATTTCATAAGAGCCAATTAAATACTTAGTCGAGAGCTAGTGCCGTCGCTGGACAGCGCCTGCTATTACCGACTGGCACGATGAATAAATAATTTTGCATTCGACATGGATTTCGCAATGATTTTTGGCATGTCTATTTTCGGTTTTAACTTTCCAAGAATTTCCTCGATTCTTGTTGCCAATTTAATGTAATATGGTATTCATATAACGGTTTATAAAATCTAAAAGCTTTTTAATTTAAACACTGCCAATTTATATTAATTGGAAACGCAGATCTCCAATCAGCATCAGAAATAAATTGGCTTTAAATTTTTTTCATGAATTCTTTTTTTGATAAGATTCCACGGTCAAGGAGGCTAATATTAAAAACAACAGTAAATTGAAACTATACCTGCAGCATTATGAACTAACACAATAATCAACCATCATACCAAAAATACTTCTATGCCTTAAATATGTGAAAAAATGCAGATGCAGTAAAGTTGGAAATTACGTTTGGTTAGGTTAGCTTCATTCACTACAAAATGAACTACGTTTATTCTTGCGGTTATTCAATGCTTTTTAATGGTTTGTGCAAACTATTTAAAATACGAGTAAACAAAGTATGCATTTCGCAGAGGTTTAAAAGCCAACTTGAAGATGAGTCGAGGCGCGTTGACAAGTCGATTGGCAGTTTGCATACGTTTTATGAGTTTGGCGAGAAAGCGGATCCCGGAAGAGGCACGCTCGATGGCTTACAGATTTAGATTCGCTGCATTTAGACGTGTGAGATCACCAGACACATTTAACTTAGGTGCGGATGTAAGAACATGGACGATCACTGTTAACAAAGCTCGACTTTGTTTTTGTGAGTGAAACTATTCCCAAGAAACAATTTGCCGCTATTCGCACGAATCACACTAAAATATTCGAAGTGATGTACTGTTGCACAAATAGAGTGTAGGTACCTACTGTGTTATGTCTACGGGACTACTGAAAACAAACACGAGCCACACATGCATTAGACAGTTCTACAATAGTTCTAAATCGCGTTTGCACACCATTAGGTAATTCGGTAGTAGGATGACAGCAATCTACCACATTTGTTTGACATATACATCAAGTCTAAAACAAGATAATGGGTGTTACTTACATGAGAGTTGACGTTGTTGGGCGGATGGTTTCGCCCAGGGTCGGCCGCCAGCGCCGCCAAAGGCAAGCGAGGCTTGGTCGACAGGGCATTTGTGCGAGGAGAAGAAGCGCATTTTACAGCAGCCTGTTAACAAAAATACAAGCATTATAATAATTGTTAAAATGTTTAGAAACTCTGTAATACGAATTAACAACAAGCTTGGGGCGTGCTGTCTAATAATATTAATACGCGGATTGTGTAATAATAACTTAATCAAATAACTGTAACGAGTCAGGAGCTCGTTGGTGCTCAACGCGGAACGTACGTCATATTGTTAGGACGTGGAAAGCCGAACTTAGTAGCGTACAGATTTTCTCGACTTAAGTTATATGGACCCACTTTATCATAGTCTCGTGTACGCCCGTTTAGCTAAATACGCCCGAGAGCAAGAATGTGCTAAGCACTCTGCTTCTTAGTTACGACTTTGCTGCGAGTTTACGAGTATGATAGCTTTTATTATGTCGTTAAGTACCTAACTGTAGGTAAACATTATAATATTATGTTTGTAGCCAGATGCGATCGTTTTAAATGTTATGGAACCACATAAGTATTTTTCTTCGTTCATTCATTGATATTTTTCATGCATCGCAGTCAAGGCAAATTGTGGAGTTAACAGCTCGAAAAAATCAACCTAACGAGGTATTTGGAGCAACTTATTAAGCTATATTAAATTTATTAATTAAATTATTAAATGAGAATATTACCGCGAATACCTTGCAAGTTTTGTTTGATTTAAGTATATAGTGTCTTATGTTGCAGGAATTATCCTGATATGGCTAGAGAACCTCGAAATTATGGACGTTATTCCAATCGATTAACTTTACACCCCGACATAACTGGTTGAGGTTCGCGTTGGATTCCCTTTGATCAAAAATATCCATCAAACGTGTCACGGAACTGAATCACAAGACACAAACGCAGGTTTATATAAAAAACCATGGTTCAATATGTTGTTGTAAGTATTTGTCAAATTAAACAAACAGAATTAATTATTTTTGAAACCTGATTTACTTTAACGGTTTGTAGATTTCGTAATACTGCCAAAACCTTCATATTACAACACTTAAGTTAGTCATCTATAAATGCAATGATAACAATAACATCACACCAACACTAAGGCCGAATTCGACCAAATTTTTATAGGTACCTAGTATAAGGCAAATACAGCGAATACATTTTTAATTTTTGACAGATTTTCCATACAAAAACTGTCAGATGTCAATTTTATTCTGCGGATAAAAACTTTGGTTAAATCAGCCCTAAAAGAGATAAACGAAAATACCTCGTGAGTATCAAACAAATGAAATACTTGTCGTAAACTCGGTGTAGATTTCTTATGTAAATACAGAAACTGAAATCTTTTTTTTATTCATACAAAAATCACAAAGTGAAATGCGTGCGAGTAACACGTGCTACCGCGTTTAAACAATTTGTAGGGGAGATATGTTTGGCAGCGGTGACACAATAAGGGTCCCACTGACATATTTTTGAATGAACACGAAATATTCGATCGGCCGGCCAGGCGAGGGTGACGCGTATCGCGTTGGGGTGCTGATTTGATGAGAAAAAAATCAGAGGGATCATTCATCGTCATAACGGTAACAGTTGTGTTCAGTTTTAATCTCTGTTTATTTAGTTTTGGTCGTCGATAGTTGACTGTTTTAAAACGAAGAAGACCTGTAAAAGTTATTTACATTAGAGCACAAGTGGGTACGTGCACAAGAGGTTTTTTTCACTTCTAATAACAAATTGTGACTGTGACTGCCTCGTTGGTCTAGTGGTCACAAACGCTACTGCTGAGCATGAGGTCCTAGGTTCGATTCCCTGGGGGCCAACCACCACCTCTTAAAGCACTATTATTTTAATGTTACTTCAGTGTGAGAAAGAGATGAAGCTATACAGGACGTCTAGCTCCATCTCTTTCCCACTACTCAAGTAAGATTAAAATAATACTGCTTTAAGAGGTGGTGGTCTAGCTCTAGGTCGGGCAGTGCTATTGGGTTTTTCTGGATGGATTTGTGCCCGGTTGTTGGAAATAGGCTCGCCCCCTATTACATGGTACTTAAACACCAATGTGGGTGTACTCTATAGTTCACCCACATTGGTGTAAGTACCTATGTACAACTCTGCCCAATCCTTCGGGAAAACAAGGCGTGATGTTTTGATGTAACAAATTGTTCCATTCTTGATCAAAGTAGTTATTAGGTAGGTACAACAGGGAAACAAAAGTTTTTTGAATCCGCAGATTGCAAACCTCAACAAGAAATCGACTTGTCATAATAGTCTTAGTTTAGTCGTACGGTTGTACGGAGTTGTACCCAAACAACACAAAGGCTCTTAGAGCGAATTAACAATAGTACACGCGTAACCCCTTCACCCTCGATTAAATAGCTCGAGGGTGTGTGGTAAATTGGTGTGAGAGTGTTTAGTCAGCTTTCAGTACGGGAACAAGACGTGCGATACCGAGTACGAGTTGACTACCTAGCTTATGATCTATGACGTAAAGTGGCTCGTGCTACCGAACGACACGTGTTATCGTGACCGCCCAACGTGAATAAATAATAACAATGAACTACACGCTCCACACCCACAGCTGATAGCTTACAACATTTGTATTAATAACGACGTATTTAACATAATAGTACAGTAGCAGTTGCTACGTTAAAATACCAATAGAAACCAATAAAAAGGGTTATTTTGTTGTCATCCGACAACATTATCCAGCTATTAAGCTTTGTTTAGATTATTCACAGAAATAACCTGTTCAAAACTTGTATTAAATTTGAGCAATGAATACGGATAACATCTTACATATTAGAAAAAGAATACATAGAAAAGTAAACTCCTACACAAGACAAAAAAAGGAAGAATAAATTTCATTTTACAAGGAATAAATCTCTTCAGAACCGCGACGAAAGCAAAATTCTCTCGAGAACTTTGTGACTTCCACAAAAGATTTTATACAATTCATTTCAGCCTCATAAAAAAAAGTTATCACGAATTCACAGAAATCGAGCGAGCTATTTTTCTGCCGACGGCGTTGCTCCCCGTGGGAAAGGCAGCTTGATTTTCGATGCCCGCAAGCATAACATAACATAACATCACGCCTTGTTTCCCCGAAGGGTTAGGCAGAGGTGTACCTATAGTATGTACACCCACATTTCGCCAGTTATGTTTAAGTCCCATGTAATAGGGGGGGCGAGAATTCCAGATAGAAAAACCCAATAACACTACTGCCCGACCTGGGAATCGAACCCAGGACCTCATGCTCAGCAGTAGCGCTTGCGACCACTAGACCAACGAGGCAGTCCGCAAGCATAACATAGTTTCAATTTACACTGATAGTCAACTCAACAATTTGTTCACAATGTTATCAATGCTACTTTTTAAACGTTAAAATAACAAATTAGCTCCACTAGTTTCGTGATTCAGTAATTAACATGTTAACACTGTGTAAACGTCACGTTCTGTGTTTACAAGACGCTGTCAAATAATTAGCATCGGTCAATAACTCAGTAGGCCGCAAGGTAATCGCCTACCTACGCCACTACGCGGTCACACCTCGGCGAACGGCTCGCCGACAACGGTCATTTGTTGTAATTGCCTCACCAACAACATATTAATCACTAATGTGACAGTACTGATACCACTATTATGAAGCAATAATAACATCATGATAGGCAGTTACAGTAATTTGTTACGTTCAGCTCATGAATATTATCGCATTAATTAAGCTACTTCTATTGAATATACCTACAACAAAAACTAGTCGTTCGAATTTAATCAGTTAATTTTACATTAATTAATGAGACAACGTCGAAGCGGCCGTTAAATAACTGCAGAATTTAAAATTAAATATGATTAAGTTTTTGATTTATTTTCAATGAGCAGACTTTCATTTGAAATGTCTTTTAGACGTTTGGATAGCTTAAGATGATAGGTAAATTAATAACAAGTACCCACGACTATACGTACTAGGTACGTACACCTAATGCCGAATCGCTATTCATACTTTTTTACTTGACTATATAAACGGTTGATTTTTTTATTTATAAGATTGAAGATTTCCAGATGCGCAGTATTTTATTTGTGTATTAATAATGTTCTTAAATTACGCTTGTTTATGTTCACAAATTACCTGTCATCCGCACAGTAGAAATTACAGTTCAGAATTATTTTCCGTTGGATAAATTCGAAATTATATTCGGAGATGAGTCTGGAAATGTTCACTACATGCTCAATTACCTCGCTAAACAGGCAGCGTGAGCGGTCGCCAATGCTGTTTGCCATTTAACGGACTTTAGGTACCGCTTTACGAGTATTATAATAGTAATTACAATTTTGAATTTAAATACAGGTATTTTCTGCTTTCGAACAAACTAAATTAATAAATCTGTGACAACAATAAAGTGTAGTTTAATTCAATAAACCGCCAATATCATCAGTCATAATAACATAATAAATGTAGGTCTATAACATTTGTCATAAATTATTAACGTGTAATTTACATGACAGATCACTCATGTATTAATTAATTACCTATTTATGCATGATTAAATGTTTCTGTTTCAATATTTTGACATATTTTAACGTGAAATACTTGACGCCGACCGTCAGATTTGTTAATTAATGGAGTGAATAGAAAGGGAAATCTTAAACATCGACTCCATTAGGTCAGATTGTTAAGCACGTCCTTCTTCACTGACGATATACGCGGCCTTGTGCGTTAATCACACTCAGTCCGGGTCGCGTGGTGCGCACCAAATTGCATTTTGTTTTTAATCTGGAGCAGCCGCGGGCACAGGCATGAGCTTCAATTTGCCCGAGCTGTTTAATTAACAGCGACACGGCGGGTCATTAATTAAGTCATCAGACAAGCCGGGCGGCGTGGTAGCACGGCGCGGATTAGATACTGAGCTGCGTGATAATGAACGATTATATCACTTTTCTAATAGGTTGAACAAGATGTAATTTTATGGATAACATGAACTCGGGACCTCGAGGGGGAGGAATAGGCTGATTAAACTTGCACACTGACTAGGTAGGTACTATAATTTCCAGTGTTGACGTTTATATTTAAGTTATTTGTAGGTATGAATATAAACTCGAATAAAACCGAGGTATTTATTAAGAGCTATAAAAATAGAGCCAGATAAACTACTGAAAGGTTTTAAATATCGTAAAAGGTCAGCGGGTGGCAGAAACGCCTCCGCTGAGCCAACACGGTTATAGATAGTAAAATAATTAACTCGCCCCAGGTAACAGTATTTTCAACAGCAAATTAATCTGTAGTAATAATTTAAATCATCCAAAAGCAGCGCCGACCGCGCGTAATTAACTGTGAATAATCAGTTCAACAGTAATTAGGTACTGACATTCAATTTATTATTCGGTGTGATACTTACTAGTAATTTTTTGTCAAGGTGTAAAATTGTTTTTGGTTCTATTCACACCACACGTAATGAATGACGTCTATTTACACGATTTTGTAAAATGCACAATGGAATTTAGAAAAAATAAGGCAAAAACGTGCCATAGTAATGGAACAAGTGGAGTATCAAAAGAAACCACATCGTATCTACAGGATATAAATGATGTTTAGAAACCAATTATTGTTGTAAGAACTACACCAAAGCCAAGAGAAAAAAAAAATAGTTAAAGAAAAAAAAAATTGCAAAAACTTCAACAAAAGAACTATTTCCACCAGGTAGTCGTAGTCGACTATTGTGCAGGTAAACGAATCATGAGTATCTCCTAAAGTTGACGGTTAAATAATCATTATTGTGTTGTAAAACAGCGGACATGTATTATGTATTAGAATTAAATTCAAACTATGACTCAGCAGGGGCGTATCTTTCATATAACTCGATTCCTATCGGCTTCCCTTCGGAACATCCACTCTTCTTAATGTCTACTATTGCCAAATTATATGGTACGCAACATAAAACATAACATCACGCCTTGTTTCCCCGAAGGGTTAGGCAGAGATGTACCCCCCACATTTCTTGGTTTATTAACAAACATAAATAAATTAAATAAGGCTTCTTTTGTACACGAAGTTACGGTAGAACACTTGACTCCTAGGTCACAGGGTTCCCCTAGTTTAGGTGGCAGGGTTTTCCACTATTCGTGCAGCCTTTTCACAAAAATCCAATGTCCTATTTGAAATGTATGTTATTGGTATTGTATACAAAAGTGTATTTATTATTATTTATTTCGCCAGTTATGTTTAAGTCCAGTCAGTCAGTTGTGTTATGTTGTGTAATATGGTACACCTGTGTGTGTTACTGTGTATCACATCACATTAATTACATAACTGTATTTATTGCCAGTTTAACCTTTTAACCGCCCGACTTCATATCAGTTGTCGTGCCCCCAGCGCCGGGCAACTTGAATCATTACGATATTTGGTCGTAAATATACGACCCTGGCGAAATGGACACGAAAATATTTGTCGGATTAATCCGTCGTAGGCGGTTAAAGGGTTAATATATCATAAGATAAAAACCTACAGTTTTTTGTCCGAGTTTGTGAGGACTGAACAATTTTTTCTTCGGCTTCCCTCTAATAATAATTGTAGCTGCGCGCGCCACTGTGACTCAGGTTACACCGTATGTTTTTAGTATTAGTTAAATTAATAAAAACAATTACCCGTTAAAAACAATATCAAAATTAAAAATAAGAACAAAGTGAATATTAATGGTCGTAAATAGAATAAAATAAATGTACGTAGGTATGCATATTAAAATCGAGCCGCGAGTAAAACAGAAAACCCCAATAGCTGTAAAATTGAATGGGGCAAAATAGTAGCGCGTGAAAACAAATAAGTATGAAGGGATGTAATCGAAGTGTTTGTAAATGTATGTCGCGTGCCACGAACCGATTACCTGGCTTGTCAACTGCCACACGCTAAAATGTCCAGGGAATAAAGACTTGTTTTCATGTAAAGTAATATTGTGTGGCATTTCTATCTAATAAGATCCGTGGTTTATGACTCCCTATGGTATAATTAAAATCTTTGCTTCCTGTTCTAAATAGGAATCCCGCTGTGTTGCAAATTGCAGTTGTAATTGAATTTTTACTTTATTAGGTAGTGTTAACAGTTAACAATATTAGTAAATTCCCATAGAAAGTGTAAAAGACATTAGAATTAACGATTTTTTTAATAAATACTGAGATAATACAGTTGTTTATTACAGTGGCTTCGATTGTTACAGGTTTCAATGATCAGGTGAGATTCGTTCCAGAAAGAGAAATGATGCTTGGTTATTTACAATGTCCTGCAATAGCGTAATAGAAACAATACACAACACTTATTTATTATATCAAAAGAAATATCTCAGACGCTTCACGGTTTTTTATCAGTCTGAATCAGACGTAGCGAGACACGTCCGCTCTCGACCGACACCGTCGCATGGCTAACAACTTCTCGGTAAACATTTGCTCTAGCTGACGTGTATTTAGCGATAATGGAGTAATATGTTACTAATGTTTATATTATGTCGCGCACTCAACGCTAATACACGGTTCACGGTAGATAATCAATAAATAACAGAATGAATAATACCACTCCACGAAGAGAAATTCATATTTCATTTTAAATAACAGTTTATGAAATATACATAAATTTATAATGAAGTTATTCGTTGTTATAATTAATTGATGTTGTGAGAGAGCGAACCAAATGAACATATTAATATTAACGAGCTTTCAAAAGCCAAGCAGAGCTTTGAACACAAAACAATTTAGCATTCTATTGTTGGAATGTTATGGGAAAGTCTTAACGTAACCAAGCAGAATATAATGAAGTAAATAGAGAAACTAATTGTTATCAATAAGTTATTGCTCATATGTGGGCGTCCAGGTAAAAAGGGTCCAGTAGTGGGGTATTGAGTTAAGACCAGATTCGGTATCTAGAATAGTCAATTGATAATAAGGATTGAAAAATATATTCAAAAACTGGCACATTTTTTTTTATCAGACATTTGAAGTTGAAACTGAAAAAACTTGATTTGAGAAAAAGCATTTTCAAGGTTTGATTTTTGGTACTTAGTACATTTTCTGATGTTTTTAAGTACATTTTCTGGTACTTAGAAACATAATATAAAGTCATATACTAATGAACTTGCTTGTGTAATTGAGCATTAATTAATAATCAATTAAAATCGAGAAATGGAATTTTTTCACCCAACTTTACAAAACTGCGTTAACTGCGTATATCTTGGAAAGTAAATGCGGAGAACTGGACCCTTTTTGCTTGGACGCTCACATAATTATACTAATCAAGCAAGTTACTTCAGTTCGAGTGGTTCTACCAGTAAAAAAAATGTGTTTATAAATTAGAAATATCACGTAAATTACGCATATAAAGCGCTAAATCCGATAAGGGAGCCCTGAGAGCGGTACTCGGCGTAGTCAAGTAGCATCACAAGTAGCGGCAGCCAGAGCGACATATTCACATTGGCTCTTGCGACTCTCTTCAGACCATTAGATCGCGATGGCCGAGAGGCTGCACGGTCGATCGCGGGCAGATCGCCGAGATACGTCGCGACCGCCCCGCAGCCGCCCACCGCCGAATATCCCCTGACGTCGGCGCCACTCTCCATCGACATCGCGATTCTTGCCACTTGGGGCACTTGGCACATCTTATAACAAGTCTCTCGAGTGGGTAATACATTTACCATTAAAATCTGGATTGAACGACGTTTTATTTCCTTTCATCTGTTTTACTTAAAACCTTTTTCGCTTTATTGCCTTCAGTGTTTCTTGGAAAATACCATCTGACATTTAAATTCAATGTTAATTTGTTTGTAAAGTTTGTGTTTTATGTTTCTTAAAGTGAAAACAATGAAACGACAGTTTTCACATCACATTTTCATAGCAGAAATACTGCGAATTGTGAATAATTTATGGATTTCATTCTTTATTTTAGTTTGCGTTGATTATTGGACGTTGAAAGCTGAAAATATATTTCATAGTCTGTTTTCATGTTCGCAAAAAACACCTGTACTGGGAGAACTGAACTTAGTAACTAAAACACGATGTTTCGCAATATTATTAAATTGTTTCCTTCGTTGTATGGTTGCATCTCCTCTCTCTGCAATGTGTGCAGTAATGGGTAATTAAAATCACAGACAATATTGATTAGCTTTGTGTTGCACTAACCATTACATTATAAAATTTAATAGGTTTGTATCCTGTTTTGTTTTGTAATTGTATCCCACTTTGTGTATTTTTCTCTCGATGTGGGGAAGTATAATTTGAGTATCGTTTGTCTTTTGAGCTCTTTTATTTTGTGAATAGTTTTTGATAATAGTAACAAATAAATTTTAAACAATAAACAAATGTTATTATGATATTGCTGTGATTCATAAACAACAGCTTTAGATTGAAAGTTTAGTGCCAAAATAGTGCATAACCATTTCAGTTTGAACATTAGTCCTGTAACCTTCAAAAGCGTGTAAGTACGTTTTTATTTAGTAGGTACCTACCAAATCTTGGATGAAAATTCATATCTAACAAATATTTATAATCAATTACGTAGATCGTAGAGTATAACTCTACAAAAGCTAAACAATTTATCGTAGCTATCAAAGGAACGTAGATTTGCTGCGGCTGCAAAGATCTTCCGCAAGTAAATATTGCTGCCAGATGCACTGACAGACTGAAAATACCCGTGGTGGGGGCAGCGAAGGAGGTAGAATATAAGAGGCAAGACAATTTATATTAAGAACGCCAATAAACTGTTAGTACAACTTGATGTTAAAAGGTTCATGTACAGTTTATGTATTGTGTTGATTCACCTTCAGACGATCAAAGAACTAACCTACCTACTTTGTTTATGAATTTAACAGTAAATGAGGCATGACATTTAATTGTCGTGGCACGTTATTATTTCATGTAAATAATGAGTAAACATATTCCCTTTTATGAAGTCGATACACGTTTACTAAACATATAACGACTTCATAAAAACTGAATCTATTTTAAACACTATAACATACTCATAACATAGTTTCTACGTTTTTTTTAGCAAACTATTACAATTTTGGCTACATGGTATTGGAGCATGTTGTTATGCAAGCATTTAAATAATCTGAGGCATGTTTTTCGAAGTTTCAAACACGACTGTCCATTTCCAACTAGATTTGATTTGGGATTTGTATGAAATACATAAGTTTTAAATCAACTTTAGTCTTTGAGTGTCGCATAATAAATAAATATCATAGCAGACATTATACTAAGGAATGATAGTATTACCCTCTCAATTACAGGTCAAGTATCTGGTAACAATCAACGCATTATCTGTTCAACTACGGTCAAGGTCGAAAATTCCCGCACCGTCGGGTCATCGTCGGTTCGGTTCGATTTGTACAATTTACTGCCCACCTACTGTCGCGTTAAGTAGCTACCTACGATAAGATCTGTAGTCTTCTGAATAGTCACGAAGTCAATATGTTATCTTAGAAAAGAATGTGTAAATTACAGTGTATTAAACAAGCTTTCATAATACATAGTTCGTTATTTCGACAGACAGTTTAGCAATGCGTGTTAGGTATAAAGTATGAATGGGCAGGCCGTGTTTACGAAACTAAGCAGCCTATTCATTGCCTACACAACATAGCTATTTGGCTGGAGTACAAACATAACTAATAATCTTACATCACCATACTGTGCACTCGAATCAGAAATCAAATTGGCCTAAATAAAAGTCAGAACGTGGTTTCATTGAGTAGCAATAAAAGCGAAACGATGTAGTTTACAAGTTTACTCAGGTAAGTATTTATGTCGCATCGTGCTAACATTGTGCTCAGGGGAATACTACAAGGACAAGGGGGTCAAAGGGGGTGTCGGTGTCTCCGAGACATCGGTGCTGCCGGCCGTTGTGGCTCGTCTTCTAAGGCGAACGATATTGATTTTGTTTATTAATGTTGACTTATCAGAGTGCATTCAACAAGATCCGTGCGTTTATTATCCTTTTATCGCATTTTATTGTGTTGCCCACGTGGAGCTTAACAACTTTTATGAAATGCAATTTACAGCTAAGCTATAAACAATACGTGCGATATCAGGTTATTCCCCTAATTTTCTAATATCATGGTAGAAAATGTTTAAATTGAATATGTATGAGTATGACCCAATTTTGAATAAGAGTAGGTACTGCTTTAGGAAAGTTTAAAAGATAACGACGAAGAAAACTAATTACTATACAAATTACGTAGGTAGGTAAATCCCTTTGTCAGCTCTGTGGCAAAATTCTCGCAGATTAGCAATATTAATGTTTATTACTCGGTGGTTTACTAAGTAAGAGTTTGCAGTAATACCGTCGTGATTGCCATGTAAAAGCATTTTGCAGAGTTTAAACGTGACTTGTTCATTTTGTAAACATCCTTTTGAATATTGAATTTGTGTAAAAAATACTCATAAACTCGCATGAATTTAAGTCATTAACGATTGTTTTGAACGTGTAAAACTAACATAGATTATAACGTTACACGTACCTAATACATTAAATAACAAATTATGTTTTCAAACAGTTAAGAACATTTTTCAATATAAAACTGCGAAGAAAATTAATTCTCAGCAGGTTTCCCTCGGCAAATCCGATGTCTACGATATTTCACGCCCGCCAACTTGTTCTTGCCCCATCCAATTTTTCTCGATCGCTTATCAGGTAGATGGACCTTGTCAAACTTTTCAAATTAGTTTTTTACATTTTTTTTTATTTTATTTAGATAAGTAAGAATTGTAAAGAGTGTATTCTTTTCTTTTGTGTTATGCGGCGAAATATCTGGATAATGGTCAGATCATCATCTGCCTAGCCTTTTCCCAACTATATTGGGGTCGGCTTCCAGTCAAACCGGATGCAGCTGAATACCAGTATTTTACATGGAGCGACTGGCTATGTGACCTCCACAACCCAGTTACTGGGTAATACGATACCCCTTGGTAAGACTGGTTGTCAGACTCGGGCTTCTGACGACCCGTAACGACTGTCAAAGATACACGAATGACAGCCGGGACCAACGGCTTAACGTGCTTTCCGAGGCACGGAGGGGTCTTGATATGTAAAGATGGTCACCCATCCACGGACCAACCGCGGCAAGCGTAGCTTAACCTGATCGATTGACCCGTGCGGCTGTTATTTCTTAGCCACAAGCCCCCACCTGGATAATGGTCAGATCTAGTTGGTATATTCTAAGGTACATTAAGGTGTTAAGGCTCCTGCAAACAGTCGCGACACAAAGGCACCGCTCGCCACGCGACGCGCGGTGCCTTTGTGTCACGCCAGTTTAGTAGCCTGGGCAATAGTGTTTTCATCATATTTTGTATGATATTTTACATAGGTTACTACAACTAACTACATTGGGTTTTAATCAGCATTATTCAGCATACATTTTAAGAGAGTTCAAAAGACGATTTATATTAAAAGTAATTAGGAAAGGCTTTAAACTTAGGATTAACTTGGTCACAGTTATAAGTTTTAGATAGTAGAGTTCAAGAAAATCGCTTATGTTAATCTTGCAAAAACTTACATTCATAATTTAATATCCATTGTTTTTAAAGGATGTCTTATTGTAATCCTATTAGTGGCCCTTGTGGTCAAGTATAGCTATTCAAAGTTTATTGTTTACGAATAACAATACGAAATGGGAATTCGATACATAAATCAATCTTTTTAAACTAAACCCGTAGCCACTTGACGTTCCAATACCGTGGGAAAATAATAAGTTAACGCTAAGGTAATTGTTGATATAGAAGAGTCGATCGTCGCTCAACAGGCGTCAGACGACATCGTCACGCTCTCGACTGTGTTTCTAACCGATTAACTGTACTATAATCCAGCATAACTAAGATTTAAAGTTAGAAACGATAAATATTTAAAGAGGCTACATAATGTTTATGAGCAATTATTAGTTTGTTTATTTTGTTGGTTAATATTAACAGGCATTATATTTAACTACATCATATTATTTCATTTACCTACGCGATTGCAACAAACATTTCAAATTACTTACTATCAAAGTATCTATAGATGTCGTGTCGATAAGTTTTAATACGACAAATTAATTATTTCATTAATTATTATCTTGATGAAGGTATATTGATTCAAACGGTTTAGTACCGATAATCCATCAGTAAAAGTATTATAGCTTATTAAATTCCCGAATTTTTACCAAGGACATGCAAAAATAGTTTGAAAAAACAAAACCAATACCTTTAAACGCGTAATGCATTATGATTGAAATGCTACGCTACAGCGTCTAAAATTACCAAAACATGTAAGCGATAATGTTTCATTTCAACAATAACCTTTGTTTTTTCGTCGAGTCGGGCGCTCGTTCGGAATTAAGTTTAGTCCCAAGACATGGAGTAACTTTTATATTGTTACTACAATATAGGTGTCGTGAAATCGGTCTTATTTAGATACAGTAGGTACGACGACTTCAAACCTGAAAACGAATTAAGTTTTACCTACCTTTCTACTTTTCATTACAAAAACGTTATCGTGTGATTGTTGTATGAATTAGTTTTGCGATTATAGCGCATAAACACGGTTTATAATCACAATTAAACATGCATAGCTGGAACCGTCGATATAATACTTACTTTGTTAAGTTTATTTACCTACGTTCTTAGTGTGCCCACTTACTTCTTTCGTCATTGGTACTTGTTACATGTAGTTATATACCTGTGTTACATACTTTACAAGAAATAAGTAAATGTCACGGAAAACCACGTCTTAACATAGTGTCGTAGGTATAATTCGTGAGTAATAAAATAATACCCGATTAAACTGTGATTGACTTACGTAGCTACCTGAACACATAAATGACTAGCTTTTGCCCGCGACGTTGTCCGCGTAAAATTTCTTGTTCCTTCGACGGCCTCGACCCACCCCAACGCATCGCATTGCCTGCCCGCGTTATTACTTCGTTTTCGCTTAGCGTTCTTTCTAACTTTATTTCTTTTTGCTCGGCACCTAAGGGTCCTGCGTGATGTTAAATATCCTAGCCTTCCTTAAGAATTGGGCTATCAAATGCAAAAAGATTTTCCAAATCCGACTGGGTAGGTAGTTCCAGAGATTAGCGCGTTCAAACAAACAAAAAAAAACCTTCAGCTTTATTATTAGTTTGTAGACAGCAATAAAGGAAATTCATATTGTAACTAATACCTATATTAGTTACCATAATGAATTTAAGTACTTTTTTGCTATTTATAAAACTGACGGCATTAACACTAGAGTGCACGCGCGGGCTACATATGTAACCCAGCGTGTAATATTGTCGTATAAGATTTTAACTTGGCGCGCTACAGCGCAATCGTCTAAGTGTATTCCTCAAGCATTACCCCTCGCTCCCGCCAGTAGCGTGCCGACTCCCGTGGCTCACGGACATCTGCAAAAATCGTCCTTGAAATTGGTGGGCTACGCCTGTAGCCCGCGCGAGCGTTGGAGGAAATTAAGTGAAACTGAGGTAAATATGATACATTTGTTGCAGTATTACCACAAAACGTACTGATAATTAATTTTTAAGTGTTTGTTGTTTGTATTTGTGGATTTTTCATGTAGCTTTATTCTGTTTTGTTCACTTTTTAGATGGCGGGTAACTCGAACAGATTGTGCGACCAAATACAAAGATGGCTGCTGGAGGATAATGAAGACGACGACATTTCGAGCGGAAGCGAGGAAGGCGGTGAATTCGCGGAACAAAGTGGCCCGTTTGGATCTCCTCACCATACTGATACCGAACAAGATGGCGAGGAAGACGAGGACGAAGATGCCGACGTGCCTCTATCGACTTTGGCTTCCTATCAGTCTCGTAATGGTACAAAATGGAGCAAGATTGCACCGCACACTTCAAGAACCAGATCTCACAACATTTTAGTTTGTCCACCAGGTCCAGTAGGTTTAGCAAAAGACGCTAAAACGGCTCTCCAATCATTCCTGCTGTATTTTGACGCTGAAGTTTGGAACGTGCTTGTTGATTCAACAAATATTTATATTGATATCATAAAAAGTAAATACCAAAGAGACAGAGATGCGTCTCATACCGACGTGATAGAAATCAAGGCACTTATAGGTATTTTATTGGTGATTGGAACTTGCCGTGCGGGGCGAAGAAATCTAAAGGACTTCTGGGATAACTCAAAGGGTACTGGCATTGAACAAGTGGTGTATACGACTATGTCAGAGAGTCGATTCCGATTCCTACTGCGCGCCCTCCGCTTTGATGACGTAAGAGATAGGCAAGCTCGTCAACAAAATGACCGACTAGCTGCTATACGTCAAATTACGAGTATTATATTACATAACTGTAACAAATATTATGCTCCAAGCGAAAATCTTACTATTGACGAACAATTAGTTGCATTCAAGGGACGTTGCGCATTTGTGATGTACATGCCAAACAAGCCAGCCAAATTTGGCATAAAAATCGTTATGGTGGTGGATATCAAATACCCATGTGCCTATAATTTTGAAATCTATGTGGGCGCGCAACCAGAGGGACCTTTCGAGAATCGAATAAAGTGCCTGACATCATAAACCGAATTCTGAGTCCATTATTCGGCCTAGGATGTAATGTAACTATGGACAACTGGTTCACTAGTGTGCCTACATGCAAAGAACTATTGGCTCACAAGATTACAACCGTAGGAACACTAAAAAAAAAAAACCAGAGATACCTGAACTGTTCAAAACTACACAAAACAGAGAAATAAACGGATCCATTTTCGGATTTCAGCCTGATTGCACACTAGTCAGCTATGTGCCAAAACGAAATAAGGTAGTATTGTTATTGTCTACCCTCCACAATGATGACAAAATTGATGCTGCGACTGGCGATGCCAGAAAACCTGAAATCATCACATTTTATAATCACACCAAATACGGCGTCGACATTTTTGATAAAATGTGTAGACAATGCGACGTTTCTCGCAACAGTCGCCGATGGCCTCTCACGCTGTTTTACAATTTTGTAAACATGGCAGGCATAAACGGTCTGGTGATATATCAGATGAATAACCCTCAAATGAAAGTGATCCGTCGTCAATACCTCCTAGAAGTCGGATTCGATCTTGCAAGACCTTCTATTGAGCGTCGTATATCCCAACAAAATATACCCAGAGGTATTAAATTGAAAGGCAGACTACTTCTAGGATTGGCAGAACAACCCCTGCAACGAAATATGCCTATTCGGGGAGGAGTTGGTCGGTGTGCTTTTTGCAGCAGGGCTTGCGACCGTAGCACGCGCAAGCAATGCAGCAAATGTATGAGGCGTATTTGTAGCGAACATCAGGCAGTCGTGTGTCCGGAATGTATGCCAATAGACTGATTTATTACCCGTTACTTTGATAATAGATTCAATTAGATTAAAATAAACGCCTTTTATGATACATATTACGTTCCTAAATGAAAATAAGACTAAGAGATCTCAACCCTTCCAAATATTTGTTGATTTTATGAGCCATTTTAATAAAAATAAAGATGTTTAGTAATTATATGCTGTGTTTTACTCATTATTTGTCTTATTCAGAGAAATAATTGACCCGTAAGTGGCCTACACCTGTAGCCCGCGCGTGCGCTCAAGGAGTATTTAAGGGCGCGTGCACTCTAGTGTTAACACAAGGCACATTGTTTAGGGACATTTCTAAGTCTATATCAGTATCAATCAGTAGATGAGCAATTATTTGAATTACATGTCATTAATGCCCATTTTGATTTAGAAAAATAGTATTGTTATAGAGAAGTGCGTGCCTGTGCCAATATACCCACCTACTCATGTTAAGTATCTAGATAATCTAAAGTACGTGTATGCCTATACCTAGTAGAAAATTAACTTACAAGCCATTGTAAGTAGAAATTGCATAAGCATTGCACACCACATGTGGTGAATTAAATAGGAGCAAAGGAACCTGTTCGGGCCTATAATATACGCGCGCGCCGCTCCAACGAGCCACAAACGGCAAGCCTGTCGCCATAATTTAAAACGATAGCGGGGAATGTAGTTTTATTGTGCACATACGAGACTTCAACGTACACAACATATTGCCATTCGAGGACGGCGCGATAAATGAGCACAAACGAGCGAAAGCCACTTAGACCAAATTTACACTTTGTGGGAGACCGCGGCTGCACCTCGCTTGCTGAGCACGGCGCTCTGCGATCCGACAGGCGCGCCCGTCGACAGTCAGCTGCTCACTACATAATAGTAATACATAACTGCTAAATACTCATTTATATAGATAATACAACCCTCCATGAATACAGGTTTTATTTTTATCGAAGTATAAAAAGACCTACTTTCATTTACGTAAATAACAACTAAATTTCACTATCTACTTTTTACACGCAGGGTTCATTCGTTGGGTCAATGCACTTCCGAGGCGACGTCCAAAGCGATTACAGAGTGCCGTTTTTTTATAATGGGATACAAGACTGAACATCCTAGTAGACTTATTTTGGTCTATTTTGCTCGCAAAACTATCAATTTTGGTGGCAGCGATTGCATGACGACAATAGATGTCGTCATCACGTTACCAGAATAATTATCCAATTTTTGACATACAGACTAAAGACGATAATTGCAAGGTTGTAGGTTATTATGCAAATGTAAACAACCTTTAGTAGCTCTTCTGCAGTATATAATTGGTATCTAAAGGCATAAACACAAGGCAATATCTTAAAATATACGTATCTACTGCTTGTCACTTTGTTATCAAAGACATACTGTTTCTTAGACAGGGCACAAAGCTTTTCAGACCATTATGTACTCACCTCGAGATCTTCATATGTGCGAAATGCCATTATGGCGAAACCATCGATGATGTCCTCTTCCCCCAGCGGCTCCCGCGACTTCTTCCTCCTGGCAGGAGGACGAGGCGGCTTCTCTCTCGTAGGAGACTCGTCCTCGCCGCTGTCTCCATCCTTAACTTTGCTCTCTCGCTGTGCTTGCATGCGCTGTGCCCGCTCCCTTCGCCTGTTTCTCTGATTGCGCTGCTTCACTTCGTTTTCCATCGTTCACACATTATTCGAAACACCCGACCACCGTGCTTCACTACACTAAAGTCCGCACTACACTTTTATCACACATGGTTATTCGTTGTTTCTACGCCGCGTTATTCAACGAAATACAAATCTTGCACTCAGAAAAAGACACTGGCCGTTTCCAATGGCGGATCGTACACCGTTGCCGCATTGCAAGTAAAATGGCCGCGTAGCACTCCACGGGCTGCTTTCTTTCACATTCACGTAAACGGGGGCATTATTCCACTTAAACTAAAACATACTACTATATATTTTAACAAGAACTAAGACAATAATACGATAAGTTAACTTTATACATTATTCTCTGTGTTCAGAATCAGTCAATAGTCAATACAATGAAAGGTGTTACACGACGCCAACGCTGCGTTGCGGTCGCGATGGTGAACTAAAAACAGAGCTGCCAACCTTATGCACGGACATTCCGCGATACTGGGCGTCATTGGCAATGTGGCGCTTGGTCATACTCTTCTAACTGGTAAGGTTGTCTCTTTTGTCAACACAAATATTAATTTTAAATCGTTGATATTTTACATGTATCTACATGAATCAATTATTATCCTAATAATATACGTATGAAATAATTAGTATGTGTATCAGATACAGCACATTTTCTTTACAAGATATTGCAATCCATATTACTGAGGATATGTCTAATTTTGATCTTTCATGTTGGCATTTCGTGAACGAATTTGTTTGGAGTACAAGTTTTCCAACTATTAATATTCTGTGGTACACAGTGTTTCAATTTCTCTTATAATTTACTCTAGTTTTACGAACACTGTGTTACAAAATGTCTTACAAAAATTGGTGATTGAAAAGAGCTAATAAAATGAAGTTTGTCCATGTCTTGTGTTGATTTTGACGTTTAAGTAATAGGTTGCGTTCCACAGTTGCGTTCACAATAAAAAAATCTTCATTACTGTGAATTTATATTGTAGGCATGGAGTTTTTATTTTACATACATAGATAAATATAAAAGTCAGTTTTAAACTAAGTAGATGTGATTTTAGAATTTGGATATTAGATGAAATTTGAAATGATTTATAATATACAACGAGGGGCAAGGTTGGCCCCCGTTTTGTTCGCAGAAATATAGGCATTTTTTTTTATAATATTTGTTTTTCAATAAAAAATCACGCATGTCACCTTTGTCAAGATCGAATTTCATGACGATATCGGCGGTGGTGGGCGAGTGTAGGCTACATTACCATACCGAGATTAAATAGGTATAACTACAAGAACCTATCTAAAAGTTTCTCAAGATAGCAAGCAAAAGTTTTATCCAGTTTCAACATCTCTGGATAAAACTTTTGGATAAGATCTAGAGGCGGGATTAATTTTTAAATAATATAAATAATTATTTTGCATGAATCCGGCGGGATACGCTGTTGTTTATCCTGCTCACTGAACTGATTATGTAATTTATGTGACATGGATAGTTATCGGCTTGACGTTTTGAATAGGTACCTACCTATATACGATGTTTTTTAAATAGATTATTGAATAGATTTAATAATTAAACAGTTAAACTTATAGAGTCCATTCCAATCTACCGAAAAAAAAACAAGTAGTTAGGTAGAAACATTTTATGATACTTACATGATCAACATTTGATTATTTATTATTGATTTCCTTTGTTTCACTATTGCCACATATATAAATTACATTAACAAAGAAACGTGATTGATTTATTTTATATAATTATTCTAAATTATTATAATTATGGTATTGCCGTACAAGGATCTTTTGGCGCGTGGCCAAAATCGGAATTAACGCCGCCATCTTGTTTTTTCAATACACTTGAACATAAAAAAATGCACTAAATGTTTACCAACAGCGCCGCCGTTAACGTCATTTAAGCGCTAAAACATTATTTTATGTTGTAAAAGTATACATAAAAATGTATAAATTATGTGAATAAAATTGATTGATGTACCTACTTTGAAACATCGAAATGCTGTCTAATTTTAAATACTACTAACATTCCTTTGATTCCTCAACCGTCTTTTAGCGGTGTTCCCGAGCCCAGCCAAGGCGTTTCTTCTTCATTTCATCAGTCAACCGTGGTTTTTTCACAGGACGATGACCTGTCAAGCCTTCCTCTGCCAATCTGCGCTGCACAGTTCTCTTGGAAACTGGTATTCCCGACTCCTGGATCTAACCTAACTGAGTTAACTTTTAGCAGTTTTTTTTTCTGTTTTGCAAACAAATATCGCTAATTTTCCTACCGGAACGTGGGGTAGTGTTGCGTTTTCTGCCGCAGTTGCTTTTTTTTCTTAGGCGAAATTGGTTGATTTATGTACAATTTAATTTTTATTTTATTGACTGCCGACTTTGAAACACCAGAGTCTGCTATTTTCCTTTGGGAATGACTGGTATGCTGGAGTTGGGTTTTTATTTCAGATTTTTTTTTGGAGTCAAATCGCACCCCCGACCCATACCTACTGGAAGCAAGAAAAATCCAAAATATATATTATTTTTACTTCCTTTATTAGAATAGGTATAAAGATTATAAAAAAAAACATTTAAATTATTTTAATAATAATAAAATAATAATAAAAATTTTACCATCATTATGATTTTTAATAACAATACTTACATTTTATCTTTTTGTAGCACAAATATGAAAATAACTGTTAAAATATTCAAATTCGTCTTTCACTGATTAGCGTTTAAAGTGTATTAAGTATCTACGGCTCTCACGTAACTTTAAAATTTGTAGAAAATAAATATACCCTTTAAATCTCAACATCCACTAAATTTATAGAGACATGAAGAAAATAAATAACACATTCCTGCAACGGTCATTTGCGCCCAAAGTAAGAAAATGATAAAAAATGTGACTCTCCCTAAGGCTTATATCTCACTAGGACACCATGGTGGCGCAACCATGATCGCGCTACCAGCAAAATGTCCGCGATGGTACACAGCTTTATGGTGGGTATCTCACCAGGCGTCCGATCAGTTGCGCAACCAACCGTACATTTTTGGCAGTGCGACCACGGTTGCGCCGCCACTGGTGTCCTAGTGAGATAGGTCCCTAATAATTTGGCAACCCATTGTATTTAAATACATAGGTGCATAATACAGTGGTTCACGCATCATAAGCAGATTCTACCTATGATGCGTGACGATTTAGCTACCTGAGTGCTCATAAATATAATGAACTACTTACAATGAAACTGATCCTGTAATTTAATGTAATCATCCATCCATGTACATACGGCTACATATCAAGCTATACATTTCCAGTTTATGCTGACCTCTCACTGTACGGAAATCCTATACAATGCGAGATCAGCTTATACTGGAATAGTATAGCATGTAGCCGTGTGTACATTATCCGTTATTTTTACATTTTCAAGCAGATTAACTACAAGGTAGCTCTTGCTGGGACTGCGATCATAATGTTAAGTAGTTTGAAAATCGCCAACTTGGATTATAGAACCTGTGTTTAGCTTATACAGGAGGAATATCACCCCATTAACCACACAGTATGGGGCAGTATACGACCCATCCTTAGGATTATAGGATGAGTGGCCTTTCACATCACACGCAGGGAAAGGTAGACTATGGTTTACCAGGAACCTTACTTGGTTCGTAGTTTCCCTATTGATTTAATGCCTTTGTGAAGTACCGCGTAGAGATATTTAAACTTGTGGCTTTGTAATTTAGTTATTTATTTAAGACTAGCCTCCTTACTAATAAACGTATTTTAAACAATGTTTATTATTAAGAAGGTACAAATATTATAGGTACCTAATTATGTATAGATGAAGTTTATGCTTCATAAAATAATATACATTGAACTTAAGCATATAAATAAAATTTGTTCTCCAATTTTTTTTTTAAAGTCAAATCTTAAATTAATCTTCGTGATACAACATGTTTATAACCAACCAGTTTGAGTCGGCTAAAGTTCATAGTACGTTTGAGGCGTGTGAATAAACTTAATATACCTGTGTTTAAAATACCTACTTATTCATAAGAAAACGGTGTTATAGATCCAGTTGAGCTTGAGATATTATGAAAGGAACTCGTGTGTTATCAATTAAAAACGTGATATAGATTGCTGTCGATATGACAGTATTTACACAAACAGATTAACATTAATGTTGTAATAAGAACTAGTTATTTATTCGTAGCGTGCCGTGGACGTTGATTTTGTGGGTCTTATCGGTCTGTGCAGTTATAAGGTATGTTGTTATTGATTAATAAACGTCTTGTGTTATTCATTATGTACCTTCAAGTCGCCGGCCAGCCGTCAGTTTTTGAATGCCAGCTTAATAAAACGATGTTGATAATTACATAATTATATCGTATAAAACAATCTGGTGTTATTAAAAACGGGTTTTTTAGTTACCTTCAGTGCAAAATTTGTATAATATGTTAATGTTTCATTATTATTTTAAGAACATTTTGTGGGCAGTTTTGCGAGTGTTAACACGATTAGTGTTTAATGGTTAAGTGGTTTTTATGCTAATAAAACGTTAGACCTCCGGCGGGGCCTGCATTGTTTATTTTCTTTTAAATTTTTATACCGTACGGCTATAATGCTGTGTGTACACGAAGGGGTGGCGAAACGGACCTAGCACTAAACGCTGGCGCTTTTTTATTTTTATTTTTTTAACCGCTGTTGCTGTGTAGAGCATGCAACCTCCCCTTTTAAAATAAAATTGATTTACATCGCTAAAGAAAGTGTGAATGGTTTTGAGTAACATTTGAATCATTCATATTTTATTAACTTTGTTTTTTGCATCACTGGACTTATTAAACATTATTGTTAAATAGTGTTACAAAATCGATGTTAAGCCCAGTGACAGTCATAATAATAAATTGTTAATTGTTATGACTCATGTACGCGATTAAATTAATAAAATATCGTGTAAGTATTATGTGGAAAAATTTAAATTCGGTAATCATGTATATGTATGAAGTTAAAATATAATAGGAGAAGTTTATCGATATCGAATAAATTACTCTCACTGTGTGTATCGGTCGTTTAAACTTGAACTGTAGCTATAGTTCATGAATTATTCATGAATTAAAATAAAATCATCAATATTCAAATAAATTGTGACTTCATTTTGTGTACTTTCTGCATTCATTATTTATCATGCTTCTACCTAGGTAAGTACTTACAGTGCCCTTCAAAAGTTAGTTGACATTTTTCCAATTCAGCTGTGGTGCAACATTATTTTTTATGTTATGTCATAATATAAAAGTTTATTTCGACCAACAAAGGATCATAGGCACAAAAATAGGTAGGAAGGGGTCATAGGTAGTGTAGACTATTTGCTGCTGAAGGAAAATAGAAATTCGAACTGTAACTACCTACTTATGTGACGATATGATATAGACGTATGTAGCTAATATTTTCATAAAGATATTAGATTACATAATACTACTAGGTTGGTAATCGGTTCTCGTATTACACGACCGAACGGACGGCCTTCACTACTGACCTTTTTCTAAGAGCGTTGTGTCGAAGGAAACTACTAATAACCCTCCTTTTTTGACTTCGCCGCAGTCGGGTAAAAACAAAAGCTTGATGGACATAATTATTTGTACCTACGTTGCGTTTTGATTTACGGCCGAACCCGATAACCTATCTATCACCAGTTTTGGCATACTGGAGATAGAAAAACCTATCTATATATATGGTTTTAACGTCACATTCTATGTATATTATATAAAAGGCGAAACTGACTGACTGAATGACTGCCTGACATATCAACGCACAGCAGTCCTTGTAACAAGTGGCTTGTCGCGGGTTGTCTGGGGTATCATGTGTAGCGTGGCGCCCTTTGGTTGACACCCAGAACCTAGGGGACTAAGGCCTTGCCGACTGAAGCCGGTGTTACCTTACCATGCCTGGTTTCGTGGAAATATGCACAATAATATGTCAAGCCAGTCTCTAATTTGTTCTATCTAACTATATATTACACTTAGATATAGGTTTTCTACACTATAGGTACTTAGAACTCGAGGTAGAAGTGCCAAAAGAATTCAAGACTACAAAATGATGAGTTGTGATGACTTTGCTTGATGCAACTCAAAATACTCATGAACTAATGACTTTGCAGTATTTGATCCTGTCACCATTATCGCTCAGTGCAACCGTCTAGATCTAAAGATTGGTATTTTTTTCTTGCAAAACTTTCTGGTTTGATTTCTGGCTAAACCAGGAGATTTTTTTTCTGTTGCTTTAGTTCTTTCAAAAATGTAACTCTTGGTTCCTTGAAACAGTTTGCTCTATTTATCATAGAATAGATTTTCTCCCTGAGTTCTCTTCTCAGAAATTCACCAGGCCTTTTTATTTTGTAGAAAATCATGGAGCCGAAAAGCCTGAACCGTGTCATAGTGCTGGTCAGCATACTTGGCATTCTGCTGTCTACTTACGCGTTGTACGTGGAGATGTCGATAGAGGCAAATCCGGAGTACGCGGCACTCTGTGACATCTCGGAGTACGCAAGCTGTTCTCGGGTTCTTTCTTCGGAGTAAGTTTTTAAACAAAAACTAAATAGCTACATATTGTAATTTGGTATAAGAGATTTCTCATCACATTTTAAAAAATAGGTTTTAAAAGTTGTTTTTGGATAACCAACAACAAAAACTTACTAACATCACTTACTATTATGTATTTATTCGATAGATGGAACGAAAATTTTTTATATTATACTTAAGAATATTTTTATGTTTATGTAAGATTTATGTTCTTTTGAGATATAAATTCTTGTAACCGAGGCTCTGACGACAGCGGCTGGGGTGCCCACTTTTGCGTTTCCGACCCTGACAACACTGTTACTATGCTGGAAAAATCGTGGGTTCGACGACTGTTTGTACTTATTAGTAATAGTCAAGTAACTAGTAGATTTGGGTCACTCACGGAAATATTTGGGAGCATGGAAAAATTCGTTATCATGTTTCAAAGGTTGTTACCTACATAATAAATAGTACGTTTATATACGTTTACAATGTTGTTCTCGCTGAACATTTATTATTAAAAAAGAATTGGAGTTCGATACATCTAACGTTTGTATATTTAATTCCAGGTACTCCAAAGGTTTTGGATTTATACCAAAAGAGTCGTCCCTGAGGATACCCAATCCCGTCTACGGAATAATGTTCTACTGTCTCTTATTATTTTTAAGTACGTATAAAAACATATAATTACGTTTATAGAGCTATCTGAGTCTGACCCGATTTTTGTTTCGCAGAATTTCACAGTAAAACAGTAGTAAAGTTAACGACGTTAACCCACTCTTTTAAACATCTGCGTGAGATATCTAAAGCACATTAGTGCAGTCGTTTTTCTTCAGGTCTAAACGAAACCAATAAAAATTAAACGCTATCAACTTTAACGATGTTCAGATGGAGTCGCCAGTAAAACTGTCATTTATACTGAAAAGAAGAAATCCATCAATTAATTAAATAAACATGTCAACTTTATAAAGCTGTTTATAAGTTGTCTTAATATAGAGTTGAGACGCGAGGCGGGCGGCTGTTAATCGTAAAAGTCGCATAAAAACTGTCTCCACAGTTGGAGTTATTGAATTAACGAGTGGTGAAGCACTGAGCTAGTAGTAATTACAATCGCGATGCCAATAATCGACATACCATTACGATGCACCGTCGGCGTCGGTCGGCGGCGTGCAATTCGCACATCAATGCGGTTCGTGGTTGCCTTGTCGACTTCGTGACTTTACCACGAGAAAAATATTGCGAAATTCCGCGCTTGTGCTCGCTCTAAGCTTATTTGGTAGCTCACGAGCCGTGAATAACTGTTATCGTAATAGGCTAACATTGGTACACACTCCTGGGAAGTGCGAATGGTTACGTACCAGTTATGATGTACGCGTTTAGGGAAAATATACTCGCACCAATTTGAGCCAGTTAGCTCCATTTTATCATTGTTAATAATAGTGCTGCGATAACAGAAAGTTATACGCAACTTAATTAACGTTTGTGTTTAATCAGAATCTATCTGAATTTGTTAAATTAGCCGCCGTCCGAATAAGAAAGTCGAATTTGTATTATTTAATATCCCCAATAGCATTAAAGTCTATAACAATAAAATGTTTCTCTATTTGAATATTTAGAGGGTTTGCGTGAGAGTTTATTGCTTCGCTAAAATGTTAATTCCGTGAAACACGCTCGTAAATGCTCGGAATTGTAGTGGGCATTGTGTTATTTCAGTCTGATATTGAAATAAGCCACAGCCGCTTTGTTTGATCTCTTTTGTTGTGTTGAGTGGTCATAATCTGTCATTGTAATATTGCTCTATGCTGGATTTGATTTTATGACCCATTAAATAATGTTAGAGCTTAGAAACTAGTCTTTGCGATTTTCTAAGTTCAGGAACTGTGTTTAGTGCTCTATTAATTAACATTTGAATTACGAATGATTTATTTGTCGCATGGTTACTTGCAAAGGGTCTGTTCTCGATGTTGGTAAGATCGTAAAAGCACAATCATGGGAGTTACCCTTTGATCTACCAAGAAAAGGACTCGAATTCGGGTCAAGAACAATATACATATGTATAATCAATTGCCTCAGACTTGACGGGCTAAGGGATTATCCAGAATGGTGCTACAAATGCTCTAATAAAAAGGAAAATAAAAATTCCCTGGTTCACAATGAAGTTTTTACTTCTAGGAAATGTTAGACAAGAAATATACTAGGCTATTACCTATTTACAATGTTCAATATAAATATTTAAATTTCTAGGTAGATATTTGTACACCGAGTCTTTCAACAAGCTATTACGTTGATGTGTTTCTCACGACTTTTATCATCTAGACCAGATAACGGCACACTAACAACCAATCCTTGTTTATTTCAGCAACATTCGACCAACTGCTGGTGGGGTTTATTCTATTTCTGATCGCTGCATCTTCGGTACCAATGTGTTTCTACCTGGCTTACCTTCTGGCCTTCGTTCTACACGACGTGTGCATTGTCTGTATTTCTACCTACATCGTAAACGGCACTCTTGCCGTCCTGACTTACAAGAAAATGAACGCTATGGCCGCCAAGAGAAAGTAAATGAAATACGATTTGATGTTTAATTGCCAAAGTACAAGTTATTGTTGTTTTAATTTACGAAATAGCTCATAAAATACTTATTTAAGACTTGCGATTCCTGTAAAGTGCATTTTTTTTGTTAATAAATACTGAACTGTTGAAATATAGGTACTATTTTATTTCAATGTTTGTCTACAGCGGATTCAACTTTCTACGTTCAAATACTCGTACGTCAGCGGGAAAAGTAAAATACAACTTAGGTAACAAAATGCACACAACCGCGCGTTGAATATCCGATGTACGGAATAAAGTGTTTATTTTACAACTTTAGTTTGTGATTTTACTCAACTAGCGCTGAGAGGAAAATATTGAGCTTTGATGTTTGGAAGTGAAGGTGGATGTTCAAGTATCGGAGAAAAACATCCCATTTTTGATAATTTTTGACTTAAGTAGCTGATTATGAACTCTTTGGTAGAATAGACCCCTCAGTTGTCGATCGACCGGCTAATGATATCGGTAACAAACAGTGTATACCTATTTAATTGTATCTCTTAACATGACAGTTGAAGGTATATAATTTATCTCTTTTTTTAATCATTCTACAATTGATTATTTATAATCGACACTCGGCACGTACCTACGTTACCATAAAAACAGCTGAAAACCAGCAGCATCTACTGTTATCAATTTTTCTAACAATGCAAGCATTTTTCAGAATCTAATCTACAGATCTACAGTGCTAAAAAGTGTGTTTCAACGAAACTAAACCTTCGGTCGCTTCTCTTGTAGCGCTTGCATTTATTTCCACGGCATTTTGTGCTCGTTCGTGGTCTGCATAACTTTAAGCTCTGGCCAAATCTGCGGTCACATTTAACCGAGCCCCGTGCTCGGTCGGAGGTGTCACTTCTGGATAAAGTTGGCCGAAATAGAAACTCATTTTCGAGTTAAGTTGGTAAATAATGTGGTAAATAATAAACTGTTGCAATATTTCAGTTGTTATTCAAGAGATGTTGTTTTGAAAGTCAGGGTTTTCATGTTGCTAGGACAACTCTGGTTTTTGGAGCATGAAGTAGATGCTTAAGTCCAGCAATGGACTTAGGTAAAAATGGACAGAAGCAAAAAAATTCATAATCAATACAAAACGTCCAATATCAGAGGTACCTAATTTGTAGTAGATATGGGTACTCCTCCGGTATAGGCCTCCTCCCTTCTCCGTACAGGCGCGGATCTAGGTTTTCGTAAGTACATATACAAATATTTAGTTTTTTTGGTCGCAGCCCAGGGGCGGCGGCGGCGGGGAGTTGGCAACTGCAGCTGTCCCCCCCCCCCCCCCATATGCGCGCCTGTCTCCGTATCAAAAGAAGCAAGTGGCCGTGCAGTGGGGTTCATTACACGCTGATTCTTAAGATTCCCCATGAATTTGGCGTAGGATATTCTACCGGACAAAAGGTTAGTTTATTTTTTTCCCTTTGGTAGGTACTCGAAATATTTCAGAAATCTTTTTTGTCGACTCGTGCAGAAAAGTTAGAGTACCTATTAGAAGATCGTAGCAAATAGGATCCTAGCTGCAGCGAGCGAAGCAAGCTTGAAAATTTTTGCATCCCGCCTCGAAAAGGTTAGGTTTTCTTTTGACCATTATACAGAGATATAGGAGATACTTTATCGACTTATGCAGAATAGTTGGAAAAGCAAGAGTAGCAAGAGCGAGCGGAGCGAGCTCGAAAATTTTAGCACTCTACGGTTATATTTTGTTAGGTACTGAAAATATTCTAGCCGTGTTTAGGATTTTATTTACTCTCTGGAATTGGGGCCTGAGGCGGACCGCCCTTAGTCTGCCAGCTACCTATGTTTAGAAATAACAACTACTTATCTACTTATGTACCTATTTAATAAAAAAAAAAATATAGACTTAAGACAAGCTGTGCCCCGTGACTTCGTTCGCGTATAAGTCATAAAATACATAATATACTAAAATAACAGCCACATTTTAATAAAACTCCCTCGTCCCCCGTCCCGTCGCGTTGCATCACCCGCCCGCGCTATTACTTCGTTTTCGCTTAGTGTTCTTTATGACTTTTTTCTTTTGTTCGGTTCCTAAGGGTCGTAGAGTGTTGTTAAATAGCCTATAACTATCCTTGAGAATTGGGCTAACAAATGCAAAAATAATTTTTTTATTCCGACTTTTCATGGGTCAAAATTCATGGGTTTTAATTTTTTTTGCGCGGAACCCTAATTATTTTTCTAAAATAAAAGTAGCTTAAATTACTCCCCGTAATTACAAATGCGACCACAGGAGTATACCCTTTCAAATAAAAACTTTGCAAAAAGGCAAATATATAATATTATGTCGCGCTAAGTCGTGTCAGAAGTTTGGAAGGCGTAGTTTTATCAGGTTTGGACACAGTCGCCAACAAATTATTAAATCTACCACACGACGACAGATCGTTGACGAAATCTGTCTTCTGACCATCAAGGGCACACATGACATACGACTCATGTAGCGTAATTTGAAGCATATACCCATTAAAATCATTTATAGCCAGAGTGCATCTCATGACAATTCCATTAAGCTCAAACACGGCTAGGAAACATTGTTTTATTACGGAGTTCCGGTGCCTAACTTCCGGCTTCATCATCAGATGGTAAGGAAATTGTAAGTACCATCGAACTGCGAAGGTACTTACCATTTTCATCAGAACCATTTATTTAAATTTACTTCGTCATAGTCACTTAACTATCTTATCGCCACCCGTGAAATATCATTCAGGAGTTCCCGTGGCGATCTGTGGTCTTCTTCGTCAGTTCCACTTCACCAAATGATACTTTCTGAATGCAAATGCTTAGACTTGTTGATGAAAATACCAAAATCGCTATGTGTTTGCCAATAATATTTGAGGAGTTCCCTCAATTCCTCATAGATCTATCATCAAACTGGATTTTGATAAAAAGGGACAAATCTGAAGGTACATTGTCCTTTAAAAAAAAAAAACAATTGTCCAAATCGGTTAATAAATGACGGAGTACTGAGGTAACAAACATTTAAAAAAAAACATAACCGAATGAAGAACCTCCTCCGTTTTGAAGTCGGTTAATTACGCATACACGACTAAACATACAATGGGTGGCCTTGTGGCCTTTTACCCCTCTATAATTCTTTTAGTTAGGTACATATATCTTTCCTCATCTCTACCTATACATTTACTTCCATGATACATGTCCATACTAAATACAATCAATTTCCCTTACAACACTCGTGCCATAGTCCACCCCTTTCAAACCTCCTCTATCAAACTAATTTCTTACTTTGTCCATTCGTTGATTCCACACAACCATTTCAACATTCTCATCTCCGCTATAATACAATCTTCTTTCATTCTAAGTAATAATTAATTATTTAAGTAGTTAATTGATTATGAGTGTGAATTTTATGACACATTTGTAAACGGCTAATTGCGGTAATTAAAAATCGCAGTAGATAATATTACTCTTCTAGCAATAATTATGATGGCCGATCTCTGCACTAGTTAGGTACCTAATCCAGTAACTAAGTGAGTACCTAATAAAAAATATACTTAGCTGAAATAAAAATTTAATACTTTAGTAAGTGTTACATGTATCTTATAAAAATCTGCAGTTCCTGTCACAAAACACGAGCCCCACGCGGTTTTTAAGGTTTTACTTTCGACTAGCCAAATAGGGTAGGTATGCCACGGACGAGGCACTATAGTGAATTTCTTTGCTTTAACATATTCTTAAAGATTGAATATTTCTCATATAAAATAGTAGTAGTAGCGACATCTCTCGATGAATAGCAAAATTACTTAAACTTTAACAACGCCATCTATTGTTGAAAGGATTCAACAAAATATTACGATAGATGGCGGTATTACAAGCTTTTGTTTTATTTAGATACGGTGCTGACATTACAAATTCAAAATATTTGATAGCTTGTAAAGCTATTTACATCAGCCCCCAAACGTCTTTCTAACATGGACCTTCACATATTCGGCTAGACCGAACGGTCGTGATACTGAATTTTGTATCGTCTTCATTATTCTTATTCATGCTTGACAAATCAGCAGGGGCAGGCAGCAGCAAACTACATAATAAACATTAGGTATTACATTCACCTTCTTACCACCTATTTACCTTCTTATCTTAGAACATACATCTTGTATTGTTCTAAGATGTTAATCAAGCGATCTTTAAAATATATAACGTGGTTATGGTATGTGGGAGTACCTACCTTACCTACCTATTTACAATCCACCGACAACGACGTGATGACGAAAACGAAAACATCAAGGTATTTATTTAGATTGAGTAAGTTTTATACTGCCTAGGTCAACCATAACATCCGGTTAACGCTAGAGATTAAACGTCGGTAGTCTTAAAAGGAAGCACTATTATCCCTTTAGTGTCTGGGTAGACATTTCCTTGTTGAGCTTTACTGCGTACCTAAGTAGTACTTACATGCCTTGGTGACGTAATGACCGTAGCGATCACAGTAGAGTCCTTTTAGTGTCCTGCCAACTTACTTCTATAGCTGGCTTGATCATGGAGTTGTAGGGCCTAAAGAGACAACTTCCATAAAATACGAGGTAGTAGCTTCCTCTTTCGACTAATTTAGTAGTGAACTAGTAAGTGAAGTTAGATCTTGTGAGTTCTTTGTTTACGAAGAGAAATAATGTACTTTTTAAATATAATGAGCCTTATTTTAGGTATATAGTCTCCAGGGTCAGGTTTCCACAGGAAACCTATTAGCGTGGCACAGGAGATTTTCTATTATCTGCGGTTTTCTGTATGTGGAGGACACAGACCTACTGTGGGTTTGAAGAAAGCTTAAAAAACCAGGTTTTGACTTATGTACCCATAAGAGTCTAACAAGAGCTAAATTAATCAAGTTTTTTCCAACACTTTAAAAACATTTGTTTCAAACCTCATCATTTGTTAAGGAAATTGATTATTTTCTGCGTTTTGCAAAAACGACAATAATACGAGTATAGTGACAAGACGTATGATCCGTCGGTGGTAACGACCTTACATGAGGACGCACGCTTTGTTTGCAGACGATCAGATACAGCTGTCGCCTGGAAGATGGCCATGATGTACCATACGTTCCGATTAAAAGCCACTGATTACACGCAAGTAGCGAACATGAGGTATTTGACATTGTTCAAGTATGGCGGAGTCAAGACCGCTGCGAGCTTTTGAACATTTTCCGACGAGATCATTTACTGTGTTTTTGCGGATACACGTTTTAGCCTCGTGCGTGATATTTCTCTTTAATTTATAATGAAGTCGATGTGGTGTCTGGATTCGAGAAGCACAGAACCGGTCGAAGTGGTGATGCTTGTGGGAAGCCTATGTCCAGCAGTGATGATGATGATGATGTGGAAAAGGCTTTCGTTAAGTATAATTTGAGAATGCGTGGGAGTAATTCCGATAAAAAGCAAAGTAAAGTTAAACGAATCTTTAGTAAAAAGATATCCATCAGTAGACGAACAATTGCTTGCAAAGAACCAAGTACCTAATTGAGTATCACTGGTTCATTAATTTGTACATATAACAGTTCTACGAAATCCGTAATAATTAGCTACTTAATTTTGTTTAGCGTTAACGGAGTATAAGTAGGTCTACTCCTCACAACATGCGATGAGGCTCGTAAACACAAGTAGAACGGAAGCACATGCACGCATGCGGAGGTCATGGGCAGTCCGGTGCTCAATCAGACACAAGCATGACTAGTCTTTGATTGTGTGCTTCAAGAAGAAGTTTGTACCAAGTCTTCTATTCGTAAGCATCCACTGCAAAACATGGGTCTGTCTATGACCGTTTCAATGAAGGGTCAAATAAGAAATTAGTATGTACCTACTAAAAATCATAATTTTTTTTCAGATGGAAGAATCAATATAGAAGGAGCAGACAGAATGAGCAGACAGAATGAGGAGACAGAATGAGTAGACAGAGTGAGTAGACAGAATGAGTAGACAGAATGAGGAGACAGAATGAGTAGACAGAATGAGTAGACAGAATGAGCAGACAGAAAGGGCAGATGGAAGAAGTAGACAGGCACATGACGCTGACTATAGCCCATTTTGTTCCATTTTGTTTTGTTTCAAAAAACCTTATGATTGCGTCTGCTGAACCTTCTGCAACAATTGCACATCGTCATAAACTTTCGGCCATAAACTTGGCAATGTGGGAGTGCCGAAGAGAACAATAATACGCACATAATTGTGAAGATGGCACCGTCGTGTGGTCCCACGCTGTTTATGTAATTATGTTATGTTGCTACTTCACGCGGTCGTACGTGCGCGAATAAACAGTCTCATTTGTGAGGAGGGGAAGAGTTTGTAGACGTGGCGAGTGGAGATGTGACTTTATTGTCAAGTTGTACTATCAGAGTATTCAGCTAGATGAGGGTGGTATTTGTGGAATCCTGAGAACAAAAATGAGGACTCCAGTTTTTTTTTTTACTGAATCATTAGCTTTGTTGCAGCAGTGAATTTGGTATGTACAGATTTTCATAACAATAGAGTTAGATCTACTAAAGATATTGGCGATACGATAACTACCTGACTCTAAGCGCGTAATGAGATACCGAGCTTGACTACTAGCGTATTTTCTTAACTTACGAGCACATGAGAATGCTTTGTGGACCAGGAGCCTAGTCTAAACATCTAATTTGATTAATTATGTTCGACGAATAGATCAACGTTTTGCCACAATATCATAACATATTTTTTTCAAATGTCACAAATGAAGTATGATAATTGAGTAGAACTACCGGTTGGAGTGACTAACGTTTGTAATATTTTTCTGCCACAAGCTGTTCCCAATTTGCACACAAAGACTGCCCACGCGCATCGGACTGCGTTTTATCTTCTGCGTACTTTGTTTACGCTACGGCATTGAACAGTTATCAAACAGAACTTTAGGTGTTATACATCACCAGACAGATTTCAGAGAATTTGATACCTCCTAGAGCTTTGATGCCTAACTGGTGCACTTTGGCAGCCCTACTTTCTGGCTCAGTTTATCGCACTGCAAGTATTGTAGTCAGCTTCATCTAGCAGAGAGATAGAATACTCTTTATTACGTACACAATAAAAATTACAGATGTAGATGTAGAATTTTTACATAGGGTGACACAATGGATGGTCTTATCGCTAGGTGATCATTAACAGAGAACCTTTGGATGGATTAAAGGGAGAAGGGGAGACAATACTGTAGGTAGTCAGTGGTGTACCAGATACATATAAATACATACATATATATAAATAAATATATACGTATACAATAATAAACATGAAACAAGAGCAAGGAACTATATATTATGATGATGATAAGCAGATGGGCTAGTAGTAGACCATTGTGATACGGTCATCCCATATCTTAAGGATGTGAAGCTAAAACCAAGCAGAGGTCGGCAGGGTGTTTGCAGAAGAGTGGGGCGATTTTACAATTGAAAAAAGACTAATTCTGTTGATTTACTTTATAGTTCAATATCTGACGATTGACGTCCTTGTCATAATATTAACCAACAGTTCAACCTTGAAGCTTATTTGTTCCATGTTTCCGGTTTGTCATATTTTAAAGACCAAAGTAGCGTTCTGTCAAATGTCATTCATCTAAGTGGCCCTCACTATTTTTGGCGCGCGGTAGTGACCTTACACCGTCGGCCTAGTGCAGATTGCTCCATTTAAGGAACTCATGAAGTGCGACGTGCTTTCGGCATGACTACATTATCACAGCTTAGTTATGGACTCCTGTTGTAGGCCATCGCAATCTGCTACAATAACTTGTTTATGCGTGTGGGAGTAATGAGATCATTGTCATACATTTATGAGGTGTTCAGGTTTGTATTTAGGTGGCTGTCAATTGTTTGAGGCGGTGTTATAATTGTTGCATTTGTTTTGAGTTTTTGCGTAGTCACTGCGGACATTAATGACGCAACAAGCTCATGTTACCCTGTTCATATTCCAGCTTTGAATTTATTGGTGTGTAACTGTTTTATTGCATTTTTTCCGTGTATTCAAGTGATATATCGATTTTTACCAATAAAGGTAGTCAAGGCTTTTTGCTGTGTGATGATTGTATTCTTCCATCTAATTTTGTCATTGTTGATCGGTGGGCAGGCAATGGTGGTTTCACTTTTCTTCCTCCGTACCTACCTATATCCTCGAGCATTAGGAGTGGCATCTGCAATGCAGTATAATATCAATCGTTACATTAATGTAATCAAATAATTTATTATCAATAATTACAGCCTAACGTGAGCAGCGTAAGAAATAGATAACTAACGGTCGTTTATTGCCCCCAAACGGATATTAACAAACAGTTTAAATATTGCAAATACTGCAATATTTTGTACCAACCTCATTAGTATTCACGTCCTACGTAACTAAGTACCAGCTTAACGATGTTTATTATAATTTATACGAAACTCGATCAACGATAAGAGTTTATAGGAATTTGTCTGAATGCCCTGAATTTTGCCTGTCCATAAAGCTGCTTGCGCGACGGCCCACGCAACTCCAGTCGGGACACGGTGTAATGTTACTACAAGACCCTAATTCACTGAAACGCTTCTAAAACTAAGTTATTATCCATTTAATCGGACGTTTGATTTGGTAATTGAATAATTAATAGCCGGGTAAAATGTTGGTAATGTCGGTTTCAGACCACTTAAAAATTAATATTCGTATAATAGCTGTTTCAGTGAATTTAAATACGTTGCTGTTGACAAGTACGGTTCTTGGATTCCGAAGTGTAAGTGTTTTGTTTGATAATAAACTCGTTAGCTTTTCTCGGAGTTCTCTCGTGGAATTCCAATGTCTTAATAACCGTAGGTTTATTTAACCAACTCTCTTGTGCCACTGTAAGTTTATACAAGATTGACGATTTTGCGAACAACGATTTACTTGTTCCATTTAAAGTGCTGGGTTTTTGAAGGACTGTGTTGAGACATAGTGACAAATCAGTCTAGGAATTGGACCGTCAAGTGATTTTCAATAAATTTCGTTATTTCATCTCTTTTCCTTAAACCGTTGCTTTTCTGATGGATAAGATCATTTCTCGTGTTGCCCATTGTACATTGTTCATAATTTGTCACTATAAAATAAAATTCTTGACTGAATTACTTAAACTGTTTGTTGTTTATACGACTCAGGAGTTACATACACACTTTTAAGTACAGATCTTTGCGTGATAACTATGTAAACAAAGGCCGTACTCTGCCATCAAGTAGCATTTGTTTTTATGCGTTTACTGCTAATCTGCCGGTGAAATTACAGACACAGGTCGGCTGGCAGCAGATGCCAACTACGAGGTTCCGGTGTTTTAATAGACAAAGTTTATCCTTATCCACTAAAAACCAAACCAATCGCAAATCGAGAATTACGTGAGTTATTTCTGTATACCAGTATCTTCACGTAGGTAGGTACGTAGTGCAAAATGAACGGTTATGAACGAATACAAGGCAGCAATTAGGCCTTAACAGGTTGCAACGGCCCTAAGGTTGGGAGCCAATCAAGCGATTATCAATTATGTATGCATATCGGTGTGCTATTAGTTAAAATTGTCGATAAAACTAGGGCAATGAATTTCGTCATTTGAATAGCTGGGCTATAAGTTTGTAAATCAGTTGTAGAGTACCAAATGGGGAGTTTATTTCTTAACCTATTGACCGCCCCAGTCTGATTAATACGACAAATGTTTTCGTGCCCGTGCCGCCTCGGTCTTATTTATAATACGACTGAGAACCTGTTCGTTTTGAGGGTTCCGTAGTCAACAAGGAACCCTTATAGTTTCGCCATGTCCGTCCGTCCGCAGCTTAGCTCAGAGAATCTTAGTACTAGAAAGCTATCATTTGGCACGGATATACATATTAATCACGCCGACAAAGTGGTGAAATAAAATCATCAAAAAAAAATTTTTTAGGGTACCTCCACATAAAGTGGGGATGTTTTTTTTTTCTCGTCTACCCTATAGTGTGGGGTGTTGTTGGAAAGGTCTTTCAAAAATATTGTGGATTTGTGAAAACAATTTTTCGATTAAAGGATCTGTTTCTGAAATATTAAGCTTTAAAGTGCAAATTTTTGCCAGAGTCAAGTGTCCCCCCCGTGCCAGCTAAACGGTTAGTTTTGGATATGTGAAAAAATTCAAGGTAGTTGCATATGCAACGACATGGGATAAACTCAAAAACGGAACCCAAATACGGAACCCTTCATTGTGCGTGGTCCGACACGCACGTGGCCGGTTTTTGTTTTTTTTTTTAATTGCACGAGCCGATACTATCATAAATCGACCAATTGACGATTCGTCCATTTTTGAGCTGGCCGCTGCGCGTGTGTGCAGTGATATAAAATCGGCCAATAGGCTAAAGATATGTCTTCCAACAGGCATTCGTAGAGATGGCAGAAATGGGTATTTGGGTACGTATGTATGTCCGTTTATAAGTTCTTGCTGTTTATACAGGGTGTAAGGGACAGCCCTCCGCAAACTAACAGGGTGCATTCAGCTCCTTATTTTGATCATATTCCACCGGAAAATTTCTCAGGAAAATTTTCATTTTTTATCGTTTTTTCAGTTACTATTCCTTTATTTCAATGTAAAATTACATACTCTGTACGCAGCACTCCATTTACGTACATAAAACAGCTAAAATAAAAAAATCAGCAATGAACATTGAAATACTCGTCGGCTGAAGACTCGCTGCGCTGCCGTTCGCTACGCGCGTTTTGCCATGGTAACGATACATTGCGCGTGAGGTATTAAAACAAATCAGGTTTATTGGATTGCCATAACGTTCCTGAAATAATTTCATGTGCCGGTCATCTTATTATGATATACTGAATTCACCCCATCAGTCTGCGGTGGACTGTCCCTTACACCCTATATAGAGCTCATCGGTTTGACGTAAATTTTGATAAAAACAGACACTTTTGGCAATTTCACTGGCAAAATGTTCTTTCAGTGGCGAAAGAACATATAAAACAACAAAAAATACAATTCGGTTTACTTTGCAAGATCAAAATAAACTCTTGTTGTATTTTGGAGCACCTTTTGGAGGACCCAAATAACAATAAAATGTAATGCATGTCAAAGTCTCCTTGTCCTATATTTCGTGGAAACAATTGCCGAACTGCCTAATAATATGTCGTGGGCTTACCACAAGACAGCAAATGAAGTAGGTCGATTGGCATTTTCAATGGCACTTCATAGGTATACAGGCATACGTACATAGCTCCAGATATAGACAATTTTATGATAACTTATTTAGTTTCCAATTCTAATAAATATTATGAACAATGAAACCTCGATTATAAACCCGGAGTCATTACCTACCCCGTGACCTAATCGAAAGCGACCGTCGCGCTACTACACGAGCAACGTATCGTTTCTATGAATTACTAGCACTTCCCGCGCGACTTCGTCCGCGTGGATTTCGTACTTTAGTACCCTGTTAGGGGTAGATTTTCAAAAAACCCTGAAACACCTCATTCTTTATTTTCGGTCTTAAGTGTAAATACTGAATGTCGAGTTAATCGGACCGCGCGTTAAAATTCTTCCATACAAATGTTGAACCCCCCCTTTTTTTTGGTGGCAAATCATCAAATGACTTCTCCCGCTCTGGGCGGAGCGGGAGGGCGTGTCAGACTTTTACTGACTAAAACCCATCCGTGTTCCTTCAGTTGCGTACGTATGTAGCCGGGGCCACGGTAACTCTTTCGAACATAACCCTTTTCACCCCCTAAAAGGTCGAATTTACAAAAATCCTTTCTTACTGGATCTTTGCAACATAAAATACATAAGTTGCCAAAATTTCAAGTTTGTAGCCCTAGTGGTTTAGGCTCTACGTGGATGAATCATTCGGGACAAGTAATTATATAATAGATACAAAAGCGACTAGATTGATCGCGCGAGTACGTCAAATTCATATAATAGAGCACGACAATCGCGTACTCGCGCGACGATCGCTTTCGGTTAGGACGCGGCCATTGACTGGCCTTCTACTAAGATATAATTATTTATTAGCGACCCATATTAGGCTGCCATACACAATTTGGATTTTGCCAATTATTGGCAAGGTAAATAAATTAATAAATAGTCGATAAGCATTGCTATGTCAGAGATAAATATATATTTATTGCATACTTATGCAACACACACACACATACTCACACACAGCTGTGCTGAGCTGTTATACACAGTTGTGTATATCAGTTCTTATTTTAAACGTAAATTTTTTAGGCTCAACAGTCTACCCACTAGATTATTAGTAGTAGTATTTTATATATGCACAAGGCAAATAAATTTCAAACAAATTACATATAAAATATATAGGAACATAATTTTGTCTCAAAAACTCATGCAGATTATAAAATACATTATATAAAGTTTACAAACACGTTTTAAAATATCGTAGATAATGTTCAACATGATTAACCTTGAACCAACGGAATCAGTCACAGGATTTCACTAATATCTATTATAGGCTCTTCGATTATGCATAGTTTTTGCAACAGCTCTGATTGATAGCTCAATTAATGGCGTAGCTTATGTTAATCGGTATTAATTTCCTGCAATAAGTTTTTGTGCTTCATCTATAGTACAGTATACTGTGCCTAAAGTGAAACAAACTCGGAATATGATTGAAGTCTCACGATTCAGCTACCAGTTCTATTACTAATAATCATTTGTTTTTAATAAACTTCTACATATACGTCAAACCTTTATGGGTTTCATCTTCCTCGTCATGGGAATCAATAAAAAAACTTAATGGAGCAAGGTTTAGAAAACAAAACGATTTTTTTTTGTATGTTCTATCAATTAGATTATGAAATTCGTTCTCCTTTTCGGAGTCTTTTTTCTAAGATTCACATCACAACCATTCGTTTTACTATTCGCATATTTTTAGTTGCTTCTTTTTGTTTTCCACTTTCCTTCGCATAAAGTTGACATCTAGATTTTAAATCTGCTGGATATAACCTTATTTCTCATACCATAGAAATATAAAAAAAAACAGTCTCCACTGCTGAAATTCATGATAAGTCAGTAAAAGAAAAATAAGTTATAAATCAAATTAACTGACAGACTATTGTTTTTATTAAAATTAAAACATAAAAATCATTTTGTGTATTACATTAAAGTCATTGTGCCAAAGCGTTGACTTAACGATAACGTCTACCACCGTTATTAGAACATATTACTAGCTCGATATAATGGATGGCTTGCTCTAATCATTATGTCAAAGTAGCACAGAGTATTTGCTCAACGGAACCGATGAAAGGTACCTGCTAAAGATTTGACAAGACCATAATTTTGTAAGCGCTGTTGTCTTGTCATTGGTGTGGTCATTGTGACCAAGTACTGTTGCTAAGTGGAGCACCAGTGACGGGTGGGCTTTGTTAGGGTGCTGCAACTGTCTTAAGCCATTACGAAATTTATTTATGAGTACCTTAAGCATATATGGTTGTTTGCCATATATAAATTTTCAGGTCTCTCAGTCTGAAGTAGGTCCGTCTTTGGCTAGGATCATGATTACTCTGCCCCAGCGGCGCTTGAGGTTCTGTCTGTATCAGTTATTTCCAAGTCAACAAATGTACCCACTCTAGGTTTTAATTTAATTGAAAGTTATGGGCCCTTACTCATATTAAGACTAAACCAATTACCATATGGAAGTTAACGCCACCGCCCTAAGCCGTGGTTTGACTACAATTCCCGTTTGACTACTCCTACCGGTAATATAGGCGTCACGGTTAGAGTACCGAATAATATCACCTATTTAATAGCTTGCCCTAATTATTATGTCAAAGCAAAATGTTTGCTTACTGGTTTTGAAGGGTACCATTAGAGATTTGGTTAAGGTATAATTATGAGCGTTGAAACCTGTTAATTTATGAGGTCGTTTAGTTACGTATTTCGAATTATGTTTGTTAATATGTTAGGAGTTTACGAGCCCATTGAAGTTTCATATTCTAGCAATTTGTAAATTATTCAGGCCGGGATGTAAAGTTTTTTATTAGAATATTCGGCATCATCCGTGATTTACTGGTCTACGGATATAACGAAAACCCCACCGTCTTCAGTTTTTTCGAAATATAACCTTTCCATAAATATAGTACCTAATGCCAAAAACCAAGAACCGAAACCCGAAATCTTCTTGTATTTGGTAAAAGCGACTAATAAGCATACAAATTAATATAAATTATTGGAATATGAGAGCCAGAAGCCTTGCCAATTATTTTGAATTGTTCAATATCCTTAGGTGGAAAGATTTCGTCCGTCTATTCAAATTTAACACCGCGTCTCTCTATTTGGTGTCGCAAGGACATGATCAAATACAAAATTATCACATGGTCATAAAGTTGATTCATTATTATCTATTGGTTTAATATTATAATAATAGGCATGCGAACGGATGTCTTCTCGTTTTTAATGAGATCACAGAGATCAAGTTCTTTGTAAAATTTAGAATATTTTTTTCAATACTATTTGTATATCGTTACTGAATCTAGGTAAGATCCATGACCGAAAGTTACCTAGCTATCTATGTCTATCCATTTAAATTGATATGGATAGGCGTCAGGTGATAGATCCACAAAAATATATCCATTTGATTCTTCATAATCCGTTACGACCAGTTCGTTAAAATAAATCGAAAAGACTACTACATTCAAAATAAAATAAATATTTAACTGACATTTTCACAACACCACAAAGTGACTCAATACTTGTTAATACTCACGAAAATAAATTCGCAAGTTTAACGATACGCACATCAAATAATAAAATTATGACACGTTACTAAAACAATATGAAACACAAACAGTACCGTGCTTCTGACCTTTAGTCTGTCCCCCGTGTTGTCACACTCGTGCACATCTCTCTTTCGACAGCTGATCAAACATTCGTACAATAAGCAATAAACTATCGTAACTTACACTTCTGAAGGCCATAGAGTAAGGGGGTTAAGAAGTAAGGAGGTGTACACACTGAGGAACAATTAGCACCCACTCATAAACGGTTACGGTCAAAAGGACCAGTATTGTTCCGTGTGTTGATACGCACCAGTGTACCGTAAATGTACTTGTTTTAACAAAAGCTATAATTCTGTAGTTAATTCAACAATGTTCATTACTATCCACCAGAATCAAGAGAAAAACTGTACTTCCACAAGAACATATACGCATATGCGCATTTTACTAAGCAACCAAAATTTTGTGTTCCAACTTTGTTCTGCAGTGGTGGCTCATTTTTGGCAATGAACACAGTGCCTGTCTGCTATGTTGTCTATGTTTTTGGGGAATGGCATCTCGCAGTTCAACCTATAGGAGGTTGTCGACTGCTTAACCGGGCTTTCCTGTGAATGCCTCAATAAATTAAGGCCTCCAGCCAGGCTTAAAACTAGGACTAAAAACTAAGCGACTACATGCTAAGGGCACCCCCTGTGGGGTACGGACCTCGGCTTAGGGCGTCGCTGGGAGAGGACAGCAATGGGATATGCTGGATCGGATTATTTGGTGGCAAATTTAAAATTACGGGCTCAGCTGCGCGGGCTGGCTCGAGCAAGGGTCGGGGTGGGTATGGACGGGGGCGTCGCGGTGGCCTTCGGCGGCGAGGGCGGAAGCACGGCGGTCTCGATTTGAGTTTCCGGATCGTGCTGGTGGCGGGATTACTCTCCTGGAGGAGAGTTATGGCGTCATCCGGGACGGTTAGGGCGTGCCTAGGACGGCGGATGCGACTTATGCGTGACGGTGCGTAGCGGGCGGCCGCCGCAATCAGGGGATTCAGGTGTTTAGAGGCAGATTCGAAGAAACGCTTGGCGAGGCGTTTCATGAACTGCTGGACGGTTGGGATTTTTAGATCAACGTGAAGAGACTCGTTGCGTACATAATAGGGTGCCCCCGTGACCTTTCTGAGGAAACGGTTCTGTAGGGTCTGCATCCTATGGAGCAAGTGTGGCTTAGCGTGCGCAAATACAACACAAGCATACGTCATGATGGGACGGATGACTGCGGTGTAGATGCGCAGCTTGCACTTAAGAGATAGTTTGCTACGCGCGGTCAGGATGAAATGAAGCCTGCCGAGAGCGCAAGCGGCACGCGAACGAGCCGTCTTGATGTGCTCTCTAAAGGTCAGGTGTTGATCTAAGATCACGCCAAGGTATTTGGCTTGCTTCTCCCAAGGGATCGGCTTGCCATACATGGTGATCGGGCTAGGAGGTGCGGAAGCGCGGAGTCGCGGTCGCGTGAAAAGGACGGCCTGACTCTTATCGGGATTGACCTCAATCCTCCACTTCCGGAACCAGACGCCTAAAGCGTTTGCGGAGTTTTGGAGAGTTCTGGCGATAGAGTTCTGGCACCGCCCTGTGTAGTAGATAGCTGTGTCATCGGCGAAAAGCGCCAAATGAGTCTTGCTACATTTGGGGATGTCGCTCGTGAAGAGCGAGAAGATGAGGGGAGAAATCACCGAGCCCTGGGGGACACCGGCGCGTAAGGGGTGAGGGGAGGAGAGTGTACCCTCAATGCGATAGCGAAAGGTGCGGTTTGACAAAAAGTCTCGTAAGATGAGCACGAGACGGTCAGGCACCCCGAGTTGGTACAGCTTATATATTAAGCCGTTGTGCGTTGTGCGCTGGAAGCCAGCGCTTAGGTGCTCAACGATTCGGTGAACTTGCTGGATGCAAGAGTGATGGGTCCTGAAACCAAACTGTTCACTAGGGATAAGGCTCTTAGCCTCGACAAAATCTTTGAGACGCTTATAAATAAGCCTCTCATATATTTTGCCGAGGACATTGAGGAGACTAATGGGGCGGTAACTAGTGGGCTCAGACTTGAGCTTGCCTGGCTTGGGGATACCGATGACGGTGGCCTCTTTCCATGTCTGCGGAAAGATGTTGTTGCTGAGAGCACCATTGAAGATGGCGGTCATTAGCATTATCAGGGGGGCGGGGAGGAGTTTGAAAACCTTATTGGTGATACCGTCCGAGCCAGGGGCCTTCCGATCCTGTAGCCCTTTAATGATGTCGTGCACCTCGTCTGGAGTGACGGGAGGCAACGGATCATCAGGGTCTTCCACAGGGGGAAGAGCAGCCCTGCGTTCGACTTCGGCGTCGACCTTGGCAAGGTGCGCTTGGTCAGCTGGTTGGGAGCTAGGAGAACATTGAGACTCCAGGCTGTCGGCTAGGCATTCTGCCTTTTCGGGATTGTCGAATGCGATGCTCTTGTCAGGGCGAATGAGGGGAGGCATTGTAGCCTCCCCAGTGGAGGTACGCATTTTGCGTTGGAGTTGCCAGAAGGCCAGATGGTTGGGCTCGAGCTCGCTGAGCATCTTGTCCCAGCCCTCGGAACGCCACTCCGTTATACGTTTCTTTACAGCACGCTGTAAATGGCGCATGTGGGCTTTGTTCGCGTCGCAGGTAAAGGAGTCGTAGGCACGAATGGCCGCGTTCTTCTCGGTTATCAGTTCACGTACGTCAATCGGTAACTTCCAGCGATGATCATCCATCGCCGGAACTTCCCGCAAACAATCCGTCAAAACGGATTGAACGTGTTCTGTAAACGAGTCGATCGCACCCGTCGTGTCTTCGACTGACACTATGTGGTCGGGGATTTTATCCAAGTGAGACGACGTGGTGGATTTCAGCTGTTCGCTTACTTTCTTCCAGTCGGTTAACACTTTGGTTCGAGGGGGCTGGTTAGGATCGAGCGGGCCCGAATAAGGGGCGAAGAGCATGGTAATTGGGCGGTGATCCGAGTTGAGTTCGTGGTGCGTCTCAATAGAGTGCAAACGAAGGTTTACATTCTTGAGTAGCGCAACATCGAGCACGTCTGGAAGCTGGCTGGGAACGCCAGGGTAGTGGGTTGGGTTCATCGGAGCGATGACATCGAAGTTGAGGGAGGCACCTAGGTTGAACAGTATCCTACCTCTGGTGGAGGTCGTGTTGCTGTTCCAGGCGGGATGCTTGGCATTGAGATCCCCCGCCAAGATGACGGAGTCACTCAGACCGAAGAGGACAGTTAGGTCCTTGGTGATCGCGGTGGGATCCTCCGCACCATTGGCAGGCGGGAAGTAGGCAGAGATGATGGTGATTGGTTGATGACCAGTCATGCCAAGCCGACAGATTGAGACCTCAAGATGAGAGACTAGTGGAGGAGGGTCCATAGGACTACAGTAAAGAGACCTTTTGTAGTATATAAGGGTGCCACCCTTGTGGCAGCGGGACCTGTCATTGCGAACTATGTCATAGTTGGCGATTTTCGGGTCCCGCTGATGGGGCTTCAGGAAGGTCTCTTGAATGAGCATAATGTCAAGCTGATGATCACGCAGAAAGGTGGCGATCTCATCGCGTTGACCGGTAATTGCATTGGCGTTGAAGACGCCTAGTTTAAGGGAGCGGGGTTTGAGGGACCTAATCTTTTGTAAATTCATAATGGAATTTAAAAAGTTAGATTTTCGAGAGCTTGCGATACCTCGGGGTATGCATTGAATATCTCAAGGAGACGAAGAGCGTTTCCTTGAGCGGCACGGATTTCCTTCACCATGGCGTTGGCCGCCGGGGTGTAGAAAACAGCGAATACGCTGAGAAGCACCTGTGGGTTTGAAGGCTGATGGCCTGAGGAAGGGGACCTGTTTGCTGCCGTGGGAACCGGCGCAGCTTTGGGAGCGGCGGTGGCCACAGGAGCCAATGGGGCTGCTGCCGGGACCGGCGTGGCAGTGGCCAATGGCGCAGGGATGGGTTGAGAGGGCGGCACCGTGGCCGAAGCTGCCTTAAAGTTGACCCATGGGGAGGGTCTCTGAGGAGCGAGGCGCTCGGGCAACTGAGCAGAGGGGAGCTTTACGCTCGGGCTTTCCCTTTGCTGGCGCTCGCTGGCACGCTTCGCCAGCTTGGCCGAGGAGGATTTAGGGGCTTTACTGCATCCCCGGTAGTTAGCTGGGTGACCAGCTTGCCCGCAGAGCACACAACTTGGAGGTTCTGTGCACAGAGTCCTGTCCTTGGGGCGAGGGCAGTCCGCAGTGCCATGCCCGCCCAGACACTTAACGCATCTGGGAGTTGCGTAGCAGTGCGACTGGGAGTGGCCGTATAATTGGCAACGGTGGCACTGGCCAACGATATTGGACTTTTTGGGCTTCTCAATAGAGATGCCCGACAGTGAACACACCGACTTCACTTTGAAGATCGGGTGATGACCCTCAACGGGGTCGCAGATCACCAGGACCATGTCGTATACAAGGCCCTGTTTCGCCCGGTGAAGGCGGTGAACTGCAGACACTGGGATACCCTTGGAGATCAGGTCTGCCTTGATCTCTTCGGTGGCGATCTCCTTCGGGATACGCCTGATGACCACTCTAGTCGGAGTTTCCTCCGGGAGGGAGAATGTGTGAAAGGAGTACTTCCTTTCACGAAGAATTCGGACAAGGTCCCTGTAGTCCGAGGACGAGGGGACAGTAACCTTGATGCCCTGCTGGGTAGATCGGGCATTGGTGTATTGGATCTTGCGATCCACACAAACTTTAGAGATTTCTGTCCACTTGGACTTATCTTGGATGTATAAGGGGGGCGGGGGACGCACCTTCCTCTTTGAGTCCGTTGGGATAGGACTGGCTGAGGTGGGTGATCGGGTGGGTGCCGAGCCGGAAGTAGAGGAAGGGGCAGGGGCAGGGGCGCAGGCAGGGGCGCAGTCAGGGGCGGAGGGGATGGCTGCCGCCAGAGGCTTTTTGGCCTTGCCGGCCTTTGAGGAGGCGTTCTTCTTCCTCTTCCCTCCCTTTCCGACGACTTGATAGTCGTCTGAGGAGGAGGAGGAGGAAGTGAGCGAGATTGCGTCTTCGGACTCTGAGTCCGAAGGAGGGGTGGAGGTGTCCATCACCTCGGGCTGGGGGGAGACTACTGACGGCATAGAGTCCGCCGTAAGAGGGGTGTCCCTATCTGCTACAGGGGGGGAAAGCGGGATCTCTAGAGCCTCGCTTGGGTCGAGGTGGCGACTACGCCAAGCCTTCCCATATTTGAGCAAGAAGTCTGGGTCCTTAAAGAGGACCTCTCTTGCGAAGGCTACGATGTCGGCGTCCGACATCGCAGCAATATTGCAGTTAAAATGGGAACAAATAAGGGGACCTAAAAGATCCTACTCCCCGGGTGGATGGGCCCGGGGGTGTGTGGCCCTCCCTGTCGGGTGCAGACAGGGAGGTGTGTGCCTACTTGTGAGCCCTAGAGCTGAAACCTGTCGCCAATCTTAATGTGCGACAGGGCCCTGACCAGTCTAGCGCGAAGGGTGTAGACACACCCTAAAGACGCTAGGTGTGTCGCTGTGGAAGCAAAACTGTCACCAGAGCCGACTAGGAGACCCCCCAAGGCCGGTTAACTCTGGGACCCGTCCAATTAACTGCCTTACCCTGAAGGGGCTCAGCGGGTGTGTTGGGTCAACACCCCCTTGACTTGGTTGTCACCGTGAGGTATCCGTCAAGGACCACGAAACTGTGGTTTTTACCCTGAGGGGGTCAAGGAGACACGCCGAACGTTTATTTGACGGACGACGTTAAAGAAATAGTTTATCAACGATCGCCTTGAAAAAGGCAATAGTTGATAGAGCGGTGTAGTCAGAGACTACAGGAGTCGTTCCGTGACGTGACGTCACGAACGATCGTCGATGGCGGTGAGTCAGCGGTGAGTCAGCGGTGCAGCCAGCGAATGCGTCAGCGGCACGACCGTCCACAGCGGTGTCGAGCGAGCGAATGAACCGCTATGTTGTCTATGATATAAAAATATTATTATACTAAGTTGCTAGGTAGAACATGTGGCACACTGTATGGCACCTCCGTTGTTCTTCAATTAGTAGTTTATACAAAACTAACCTTCTATTTATTTTTGTAGTCTTACAAAAGTGTGCCTGAGGCTTGCGGTATCTGACCACTAACAGTAGCTGTTGCGAGAGTGATGTGATAATGAATCTTTTTAGAACTTGACATAGTGTTGGGGCGTGTAGTGCAGTGGCGCAGCTACAATTATCATTAGAGGGAAGCCGAAGAAAAAATTGTTCAGTTCTCATGAACTCGGACAAAAAACTGTAGGGTTTTAATCCTATGATGTATTAAACTGGTAATAAATATAATTATGTACTGTGATGTGATACACAGTTACACACACAGGTGTACCATATTAATTGGCAATAGTAGACATTAAGAAGAGTGGTTGTTCCGAAGGGAAGCCGGTAGGAATCGGGTTGTATGAAGGCTACGCCACTGGTGTAGTGACAGGTGATGGTGAATGTCGGTTGGATCATGAGAAAAATTGTGATTGAGTTATGTTACTTGATTTACGAAGTGTCTTGATGTAAATATCATGGGTGGGTCAAAATGGGAGAAAAACATACGTGTATGAGCTTCACTAAAAGATTTTTGCATATTAATTGTATGAAGTATAAATGTAAGGTTCCCAATTAATTAAGAGCGTTTACGACGACGTACGGCCTTTCATACAAACTTTCAAGCGAAATGAATGAACCGATTTTAATGAAACTTCATACGCATAAGCAGGATACATAGGTCTAGAAAGTTAGTTAAGAACATTTTCGAAAAATTGTGTTACAGCTAAATTCGACCGAATTTAAATTTTCCATAGAAACAGAGATTTCCAATTATCTTTTTTTAAATAAGACATTTCGAAAATGTTCTTTACTAACTTTTTAGACCTATGTATCCTGCTTATGTATTCTTATGAGTGCACTGACTGGACAGGTCATCCAGTTTTAAAAAATATGATTGACATGGAAAAGTGTTAGTGTAGTGTGTGTGTACAAACCTACTTACAGAAATAAAATCATTTATTATCATTTATGGGTATGAAGTTTCATTAAAATCGGTTCATTCAATTCGAAAAGAAGGACTTGAAAGTTTGTATGAATTGCTGTACCTACGTCGTCGTAAACGCTGTTAAGGGTTTTAAGCATGTCGCAGACTGCCTTATTAATCGAACTATAGGCTATGAGTGAGATTTTTTCTCTTATACATAATACCGTGCAAGAAGACTATTTCAGGATTCAAAGTTATCTTGAGAATTGGACAGACGTTAAGGGGGAAGCGCCAAGGTAGCCCGCGAAATTTAAATTTTCTTACGATTTTTGCAATTTGCAGCTCAGTGTCTGGGTGTATGTTAATTAACGTATGATTCGCGAGCATAACAAATATGTATTTATAGAATTATAATCATTAGAATCAGTAATACAATTCCTTAAGTTGTATAATCCTGAAATGTGTTAATATTTCATGAAATAGTCATTCAATAGAATTACTTGGTCTTAGACAGCTGTATTGATGATGTTAATGATTATAAATCTGTAAATACATATTTGTTATGGTCGCGAATAATATTTTAATCAACATACAACCTAATACTGCCCTGCAAATTGCAAAAAACGTAAGAAAATTTGAATTTCGCGGGCTACAATGGAGCTTTCACATTAATGAATAACACACTACTTAGGTACATGGGGTAGGTATGATAAGTGGTAGGTATATTTTATCGCTTTCGCGCGCACTTGATGTCTTACACGTCAAAACAATAAAACTTCTATTGTGTTTCGTTCACCGTTTACGTCTTTAAACAGCTTAAGGCTCCTGCAAACAGGCCCGACATGCAACGCGACACAAAGGTACCGCTCGTCACGCGACACGCGGTGCCTTTGTGTCGCGTTGCATGTCGCGCCTGTTTGCAGGAGCTTTTACCCGTGTGAATTTTAGTAACTCTTAATAAAGCTTTCAACGTAATACAATTCACTAAACAATTTTAATCAGAAAAGTTTTATTGTAGGCATTATCATTGTTTAAACTTGAATAACCGTTTTAACTTTGGCTTTGATTAATACAAAAGTTTAATAAAGCAAGGAATTATAAGTTATTGCTTTCAATCGACTGGGCTGGAGCCTCGGGCACTTAGTGGGCGTTTAGATAATGTTAACACAAAGATATATTTAAACAGATATGTTTTATTTTAGAGAATGTCTCATAATTATAGACTTGGCTTCAAATGGAGGATGTAGGATTGCGAAGTGGTTTTATTAGTTCGTTACGAGTAGATTGTTGACAGATAAGAATAGAAAAGTTATTAACTTTAAATAATATCCCGTGTTTCATGTGTTTTGATATTATCTATCTAATCCTATATTTTACTAGCAAATCCGGAGTCTGGATTTGTGCCCGGTTGATGCCAACAGGCTCGCCTCCTATTACATGGGACTTAAACATAACTGGCGAAATGTGGGTGTACTATATAGGTACACCTCTGCCTAACCCATCGGGGAAACAAGGCGTGATGTTATGTGTTATGTTACTAGCAAATCTCGCTCGACTTCATTCGCGTGGATTTAGTACCCCGTTAGGGGTAGATTTTCAAAAAACCCTGATACACGTTATTCTTTATTTTTGGTCTTAACTATAAATTGCTTAGCTTTGACTTAATCGGACCGCGTGTTAAAATTCTTCCATACAAACTTTGAAACCCCTATCCCCCTTTACGGGGTAGTTTAGAAAAACAGAAAATTACAAACTTCATAATTTACTTAGATAAGTTCGCTTAGATTCGTGCCAAGTTTCAAGTTTGTTAACTCAAGAATTAAGATTTTTCATTCAAACAAAAGATCTCCTTTTCACCCCCTTAAAGGTAGAATTTCCAAAAATCCTTGCTTAGTGGATGGTCACAACATAATAGGTATCAACTGCCAAAATTTCAAGTTTGTAGCCGCAGCGGCTTAGACTATGCGTTGATGAACAAGTAATTATATTATGTTAAAAATAAACATGTTATAAAAATCTAAGGTTCGAAATCAAATATTGAATTGATTTACGTGAGGGACGTTTACATTTAAGGGTCGGTACCAGGAAATCGTTGATTTTGGTTAAGTTTATATAGAAAACATAAAGTGACTAGCTCAAGAGTTTCACTAGTCAGTGAAAGTGTAGATGATTGTTAAAAAAAATGAAATATCACTAAACACGTGCAAAAAGCACATAACTTTGGCGTAAATAAGAAGTCACCTAATTAATATTTAATTATACTTAAATAAAGACGACAAAGAACCCACAGATTTTTTCTCTTTTCCATATCATTGCTTTTATATTTCAGAAATTTTCCGAACTTTTTACGCAAACCAGAAGTAATGTTATTTTATTAAAACTGCAATAATACCTATTGCAGTTTTAATAAAAACGCAAATATATATATACTCGTAATATAACAATAATGTACCAGCTACACACTATCCACTTACAAGCAAGCCTGATATTATATGAGGATAGATAAAAACGCGACCCACGTCGAATTAGTCGGCAGACGTCGTTACAAGCCCAAATTATATTTAAAATGGTCATACACCGGAAAAAATGTAGCTCAGTGCTTTCTTGCTTTGTTTGTACAGGCATATTTTAAGGAGACAGAAGTCGTTCTAATACAACGCGACTACGCGATCATCGCAAGTTTGCGCGAATTTTAGTCGTACGAATCCGCGATCAAACTTAGTAACATCGATGCGGTCACGCGACTAAAATGATTGTAATCTATTCGCGAGAATTAAGTTCGTATGAACGCACAATCTAACATATTGATGTCGAATAGGTGTCCTAAGTGAATTCGCACGATAATCGCGTCGCGTCGTCGGGGAGCGGGGTGAGGGGTAGGGCAGAAGCTGGCCGCTTGCGTCGTTAATTCACGCGATGATTTGCGTTCTATTATGACACCCCGTTTTGGTTATCGCGCGATCACGTGATGGTCGCATCGCTTACACGCGCGATGATCGCATACTCGCGTTGCGTTAAGACAATGGCACCGGGATTACTCGGTAAATGGAGGTCATCATCATTCTCTTGCTGTTAATCCAATTTATTTGGGGTCGACGCAACATGTCTTTTTCTTTTTACTTTCTTCAGTAAATGGAAGTTAGCTTTGATAAAAAGTTGTGGAGATTCACGTCAGGAGGAGCAGGCCCGCAATTGCCTAATATGTATTTCTAGAGTTTTCGATTCGCACACTAAGGCTCGTATTAAATATTTGTACTTAAAACTACTTTAAAGCCATCTGATTGGTTGAAACTAGTTTTAAGTAATGCTTGAGTCTTGAATGAGGTTCTGTAATACGGGCCTAATAAATTAACTTCGTGCCAATCACCTACAGAAAAAAAATAGGCAGTCATGGGGAATGTCGACAGAAGTGAAAACTTAAAACATTAACATGTACACAGGCCGCTGCGCGTCGCCAGTCTGGCGCAACATGTCACATTAGAGTTGTGACGTGAGCATGTCGCATGTCGCGAACCCGTAAAATTTGCCCCTACCAAAAAGCGCTCAACGCGCGAAGTTTTCAATTCATTAATATTATTTAAATCTATCGATTCGCCCGTTTCGTGCGAATCAATCAATAAACCACGCATAAGAATCAGACAACTATGATTTTGTTGTAACAAAAATTCACAAATGTGATGATTGTGGCAGGACTGCTTTCCGGCCACGATCATCACATTTGTATTTGCCATCTTAGTATTTGTACAATGCTAAGATGGCGGCTGACAAAGTTGAATACAAGAAGAATACATGGGTACGCACCCCAATGGGGAAGGCAACTGTCAAAATTGCACTGTCGTAGTTAGTTCCCATCACAAGCTATTAATACAAGGCGTGATGTGGTTTTACTTTATTTTTGCGAAAATGACGCGTTGTCGTGTTCCTAAATACTCCGAAATTGGAGTTCACCATTTCCCGAAAGACTCTAAAAGAGTCTTTGGTCAACTGGACCCACTCGAAATAGACCCGCGGGATCACTCAACCCAATCACATTTTGAATAGGTCAACAGCACCCTAATTGCGTAACACACTATCAATCAGAATCTGAATCATTTTGAAGCAAATTGCTGATTCATTGCTTCTTAAGTTCGAAAAATTTGTCTGCTCAACAACGTAAATGGCGCAATGAATGTTGTTGAACTGCCAAAATGAAACCGATTCCTACTGTAAGTATGTTACGCAATTGCCCCGCTGGACCCACTACCCAATTTCATTATTAGTACAGTCACGGAGCAAAGCCGAATCTTTTAGTTTTATTTTTATGAATAGGTACGCACCACACTTATTCTTATTATAGTTGATTTATGCAACTACTACGTTAATTTGTATTATTTTATTCATGAATGTTCTTTTATCTGTCTGTGATTTTTAAATAGTACTTATTTTTTTCTGTGTTATATTTGAGTTAATATTCTCGTTATAAAAAGATTTGTCTTGATTTTACTTACATGTGCTTAATTTAAAAATATTTTAGATTTTGATTGAGAATAAACGCTTAAACCTTATTGAATTGAGTTTTATTATATTTTGACTAATCAATTTTGCGTTCGACTGTATCCACTGGTAGCTTTAAACATTAGATGTTCTTTTTAAGTTTGAATGTATGTCCAGTTAACCAATAAAAATACAGTAATTAAATTATGTGGTCAAATAGACCCGCGGGTCCAGTAGCGAGCGGATCCAGCTGACCGAAGACTCCCCTAAAATTAGAAGATGGTGGCTTAAAGCATTCGTAGATTAAAAAAAAAAACAGAGTACAAACATTTTGAAGAAAGTGTCCGAACCTCTCTCTCTCTTGAGTTGAATGAGTGAACACGAAATGGAATGAATGAACGAAATGTCCTATTTATTGTAGGCCATAGGGACCCAGCTATGATCACGCCATCTATAATTAGCTTTGCCCGACCTTCCCCATGAGGAAGAGCACGAGGATGATGATGATGATGAAATGTACAATCTATTCAGAACTTTGATCGCAAGAGCAACTGTCTTTACTAGTTCTAATAAAGGCCCAATGTTGAATGCTTCAAAAAGAGAAACGTCGCCTATTAGTGTCAATTAACAGAATAGTGAATACCTTCTTAAGATTTATAGTCGCAGGAAGTCATTATGTCCTTTTAAAACTAAAGCAGTCATTAAAACTGTCACATTATATGTTTCGTGTACCGTATTTTGAACACGTTCGATTACGGATGTCGACATTAATATTCACAGAATGGAACATTGTACTTGCGGCTATCTTAATTTTATAAGTGTCGGAATTACATAGAATAGGTGATGGTATTTTTACGAGGAAATAAGTAAGTGTGAATAACATGAACACTGCCTTCTCACAAGTTTTAAGCAAGGTATGTGATGAGCAACGGGTGTCACCACTGTGTGGATCGCCTGGAGGATACGGTGGAGCATACGGTGGAGGTCTGCCCAGCTTGGGCGGAGCACCGCCGTGTCCTCGCGGAAGCGGCGGCGATCTCTAGCGTCCGGTCCTGGTCCAGGCCATGGTACGGAGCGAGAGTACATGGGAAGCCATTACCTCCTTCCGCGAAGCAGTAATGAAGCTAGTATGTAGCTCGTTAAGGAGGAGGCGGGACGCGTGAGGGAGAGGCAAACTTTGCGCCCTCACGCCTCTAGTCGCCGCAGGAGACGCCCTGGGTGTCGGGAATTGGCAGCCGATTCCCGGCCACCGTAGGCGCGGGCTTGCGGACGGCGAGCAATGGGTAGCTCACCGTCCGGTAAGAACAAGGCCCGAGCCGACGGCGCGTTGTGTTGCACACGCGCCTCAAAGAGATGTTAGCACCATTGAAGGGGTCCGCTAGGGCCGATGCCAGCCAGGGTTGCGGGATGTTCGAAAGAGTTACCGTGGCCCCGGCACAGGCAACTGAAGGAAGACGGGTGGGTTTTAGTCAGTAAAACTCTGACACGCCCTACCGCTCCGCCCAGAGCGGGAGAAGTCATTTGATGATTTCCCATCCACAAAAAAAAAGGTACGTGATGAGTAGAAATCTATACCGTACTCCAAGAAGCTCCTAAAGGTGATACAAGTGCCTACAGGTAAAAGTGACTGACCACAAACGACGATGATTCACAAATACATCGTAATTAATTAACCGCTATTTTCACGATCCCTTAAGGCTCCTGCAAACAGGCGCGACACAAAGGCACTGCGTGTCACGTCTGTTTGAAGGAGCCTTTGCAGCAATTTATTACCTACTTACACGATCAGTTTGAAAATTCCACAAAAAAAAAACGTGTCGTTGAAACCTAAATCCTCGAAGACTTTCAGATGTAAAGCCAGGGACAGTAATTGTTAAGTAAATTGACGACCAACTTAAATTGTCAGTATATTCCAAATCATAACTGTCATTATTTGACAGTTGTATGACATGGCTATAAAATGACAAATTGTCGTAGGGTGTCAATTTTTTAACAATAAATTTCCTTGGCTATACTTCATACATGGCTTCTAAGGCCTACGTATTATTTATTTAAGCCTGCTTCATTACTAAACAATAGATATACGCTCTCAATAATTGATTTGTGCGATGGTGCGCGTTCATTGCGCATTGATGCGCAAAGGATTATTATTATGTTCCTATTGTTATACATTATTATATTTGTGACGCAAAGAGTTTACCTATACAACAATTTTAGATGGGAAGAATATAATGGTCCTTTGGTCCGCATACCAGTATTGATTTCCATATCCATGATATAGTATCCAACCATTGTGGTGTAAAAACGGTTAGACATAAAAATAAGATAATGCAAATGTTTATTTGCTTATTTATTTATTTACTCACAAAGTAAGGAAACATGCAGCGTCGTCACCATTTGTCGGCAGATTGCCATAATCTGTAAAGAAAACACAAAATACACATGTGTGTCTCGGAATTGCAAATGAAATGTTTTCTCAAGCTTATCGCTTAGCTACAGTCCATCAAGATATGCCTGATGTCCATTTGTAGGACCAGCAAAAGGACCACGACAAAACAAAATGATCGCTGAGTCAGTTCAGTGATTCTTTGCTGTTATAATGGATGTTTGTGGTAGGTCATTTGTCTTGGGACGTTTGTCCTTGTAGGCTTTCTCGCTAAAACGGCTGATCGGATTTGGATGAAATTTGGCACATGGGTAGACCATGACCTGGGTTAGGAGATAGGCTACTTATCATCGTGGATCGCAGACAAAGCCGTGGGCAACAGCTATTATTTTATAAAGGTGAGACTGAAGCATAGAGTGTGTTGTAGCTATCTTGAGTTGGAATAAGTAATGTTGATTAAGTAATTAATAACTAACTTAATCTTAAAATCAGGCGTATAATTTGCCTGCCCTTGGTTTCGATGCACACTTTCAAATGTAGCTACTGTACACAATATTTAAAATAATTTATATTTGAATGTAAGTTCCATTGAATATAGAAGAAAAGAAAGAAAGAAAATAAATTTATTTGACCCAGGTTAAGGCACATAATATTCACACAAAAACAGAAAAAAAAACTTAAAATAGTATGGTGTGCCCCACGGCTGCGCCAAATAGGCCCAGTTCAGCATAAATACCAGACAACTAGTGCCTGGCGCTGGTTTTGAACTGGACACTATACAGGGTACTTTATTTATTGTAATACTAGCTTTTGCTCGCGGCTTCGCCCGCGTTAATGTAGATTTTGTAAAGTTATTTTTCTGGATGAAAGGTACCCTATGTCCTTTTCTGTACCCCTGACAACGAGTATGCAAAATTTCAGAATGATCGGTTGTGTAGATAAGACGTCAAGCGTAACAAACAAATAAATAAACAAACTCACTTTCGCATTTATAATATTATTTTAAAGTTGGGATACACAAATATTAAATACAATATAGAATCTAACACTAAAATATATATTATGTACAAGTAAGTAAAACACGTCCGCACCGCTGTCGGTGGGAAAAGTGCCCAAAAGGCTGGCAGCGTTGCCACGTTGGATGGCAATGCTGATTCTTTGACCTAAAAATAGGCCAGCCCTCTGGGCACGTGAAAAGTCGACCAACCACTTGGCGATGTCCCGAAATACTCGATGAGCACTCGGACCCCACGGCCCCAAACCCAAACCAAGTGTGTGGGAGTGTTTCAACCCCAAACGGCTCAAACATATAGCTCCCATTAAGGTTGTTATGATTTCGCCGTTTGAGGTTTTCTGCACCTGCAGCAGCCGCCCCAGCACAGCCCGCAGAGCCACCGCTTGAAAGATGGGATGGGGTAAGAGTGTCGACACAGGTTGCATCCCACACCATAGGTCTACCCAACTTCCAAGGTATTATGATCATTCCATCTGGCTTTTTCCCATCGTCGCGTGCCAAGCCATTGGGTTCTAAAATAGCTGGCATTCCGGCGGTGATAAGAGCCCGACGGATGATGTCATTAATGCTGGCATGCCGTGCCAACCAAAGAAAACTTCGCAAAGACCAAGAGAGTCAAAGTAGCGCTATACCCAATCATCGGCTACCGCTCTAAGATAAGTGATAGACTACGGAGTAATTCAACTGCTACCGAGGTATTATTCAACAAACCTGCTCAAGCTTGAGAGGCAGTATAAAATGACATTGAAGAGTGCCGCACAATTACCCAGACGCACTGACACCGGTCTTCTCTGGGAAATACTACAACACGTGGCACATTCGTGCGCACGATCTCCACGGCAACATGATAGAGCGTCTCAAATCTCTGTCGATCGAAGGGCTACACGAACAAGGCCAGGCAAGGTACACGCGCTACGGGCAACCCAATCCCGTTCTTTTCGCTACTAGAGTAAGCGAAATTAATAAAAATAAATAATTATTAATAAAAAAGATAGAGACTAGCCGCTCTTCAAACGACTGGGCCACCGACAGCGTAGGCTGTGACCGTTGTGTCACTCATTAAGTAATAAGCGGCTAGCCACTGGGGTTAATCCCCATTGCTTCATCGTTATCCTCACCTAGATTTATATTATAAACACAAACAACCAGGATAGGTTTCAAAAGCGGACAAAATGAAACACGTACCTTTTTGTAAAATGAGATTTATTTAAGTGATATGCTATATTAAAACTAGAGTAATAAATGAATTCTGATTCTGATTTCGTGTTAACCGACCAGCGCTCTTGCTGCAGGAAAGGCCATGATGTCCGAGACGGTTGACTGCTTCACCGCACTGACAGCGATGAGGAGCCCCGCAAGGAGCGCCCAAACGCAGACATGTAGCGACTGAGCGAGCCGGAAAGTAGTGTCACCCAGCATAGTGCCTGTGTTGAGTGACGGTATTGCCTGAAGCCAGAGGCCCGACTCCCATTCTCCCACAGTCAGCAGGCGGGCACGCTCAGCAGTATTGGTGGACGTATTAATGAGGTTATTTCGTATCAACCTGCAGTGCGGCTCATCCCGTCATCCCAGAGACCACTTTCTCTGGGAAGACGGGTTCTTTGGCTGCACAGTATCCGGACAAGCCACCTTCCAGGCGTTCATCTCATCGGTCAAACACGGCACTTCAGAGTCAACCTGAGAAGGGGCTATGATTTATGAGGTTAACTATTCGGTGCTGTGGACCGAGGACAGGAACGCTAACGGTAAGCTTACACTACACATTTTGCGGACGCTGAGCCCACCAAAACGAATTTGTAGTGTGGCTTGCAGCCCCGCGCGGTCGTCCAATGCCACATTTAAAATGTATGTACTTCGAATAATTTGATCGATTTTGTATAAAAGGTGTGGCTGCTTCCATAAAAAGGAAGAGCGGAGAAAATACATAAACTCATTAAATATTGTCTTGAACATAGGAAAGTAAACATGACAATTGCAAAAGTAATAGTCGAGGAAAAACACGGAGGTAGGGGACCGGAAACAACATTAGGTTGTCAAGAATTCTCCTGTATGTGTTAACGGGCTATAAAGGAACAACTTGATGGATACTGAAAAACGGTACCTAGAAATTTGATATTGCTGTTTATCTCTAAGAAATGGCTTGGCCCCGGAAGACGTTTACAAAATAAGCACACAATATAATTCAATACATAGGACTGTATTCGTATATATTGTAATTTTATGTTTTAGTGTGGGTGGACGCTAGACGCCAATTTGGCAGACGCCAACTTCGAAATCCTCGGCGACTTTATAACGTTATCATCAATAAATTCCATTCATTCCTCGCATCACTGAGTCCTTTTGTAAGTAATATTGTCGCTGCTGCATACAAAATTTCTGTGATATCAATATGCTATTGGATATACTGTTTATGAATTCATATTATTGAATTATACAGCGTGTTCGTCAATTGTAGCAACAAATCATATCCACAGGTAATGTTTATTGCGTATTGGAATTATTTGAAATTGACAGAATGATAATAATATGATCATTTTTACATTACTTTAAATTATTTGTATTTCCGCACTTGCATTGCAAATGGGACAATCTCACGGTTGATTTGTGTCAGGGTAAGTAATTATCAGCATGGAAAACTGAAGAGAACACTGGTAAAATATAATAGCAATGTAGTCATATAAATGAACTAGATTATTTATTATTGCAAAATAACTACTTCGTATGAAAACTAGACAAAACAAAACCATTTTAAAGCACGCATTCCAGATAAAAACATAATCGTAACAAAGCTAAGTGTACGACTATATTTAAGACAAGTCGATAGAGCGAGGCATTACTACAGTGTTGGCGACTTGGCTTATGACATAGTTGGTAATGTTTATGCAGAAGTGCGCCCACGCCTCATTGGCATGCATCTGGGGCCGCGGCGATAAACAAGCGCGGTGGGCAGCCGTCCCTCCCACCGGACCGTCATAAAGCCAAGCGCACATTACAGCCGCAACGGGCCGCAGCGCAACGCGTTAACATACAAAAAAGTGCGGTGCGGCCCGCCTGTAGTGTGCGTTGGTTCATAGAAAATGTACGAAAGTGATGAATGAGGATGTTTGCAATGCGGTGCGTCTCGCCGCCCCAATCTGCGTCAGTCTTTAATGTTTGTCCTTTGCAAGTTTCCTACTCCATTATAAGTTGACTTAATAATGGTGGATATTACAAGTAAGCTTTTGACAATGTTTGGCGTTAATATGAATAATAGGGCTTAGTAGCGCCCTACCACTTAATGTTGTTGGCAAAATGTGGGTGTTGTAGAGTGTCCACTTTTGTCTCTAAACCTTTGACTTAACAGATTTCTGAGGTTTATGAAACCGACTAATCTTGTAAAGTATTAATAAATTCTCAACCTTTGAAAGTCCTATTTTGAACTTAGATTACCTTGCTCCCCGCTTTTCCCAGGAACTCTGGATCTGTTTTGGTACTTCAGTATACCAAGGTATCAACTGGTTTTGCTGGCTCATCTTTTCTCTTTCCTTCGGGTCTTCTAGTCTTAGTCAGTCTCTGTCAACTGACGTCATAATAACGATTCAATTATCTCCAAATATGAGTATTATTGAGTGCTAGGTTGTACGCAGTATTTACTAATTACATGATTCTACACCTATTATGTTCGGAAATATTATAAGTTTATATGTCATAGACACAATGATCACCGCTAATGTTAAGATTAACAGAGTACACATCCATATAATGTTTATAGTTCTTATTCACAATTCTTTCTACCTCCCAGAAATCACAGTACCTAAAGTTAACCGTTGCTAATTCTGAGTTTATTGACAATATTCCTGATTTATGCATTTGTACCTAAAACCTGCTTTTCGATATAGTAGTACTATGTATAACATTATTTATTAATCAGGAAGTTAAAATTCCTGCAATTGCTACCTACTACAAATAATTGTACTTAGGCCCGATACAGACTGATCTTGCGTTTCGAGCTCCTGTAATTTTAAGGTAAGACTTCTTTTTTTCTCAGTGCGTTGTTGTAAGGCAAAACAACATTTTTGCTGAGTCAATCGGAGGCGGCTTACTAAGCCAATTATTATTTTTTGCTACCGACAGAATTGTCGTGTGGGCCCTAATCTGTACTTTTGTTATGTCTCTTAATTAAAGATAAGCGATAGGCATATGTTTTGACAACCAGTCTTACCAAGGGGTATCGTATTACCCAGTAACTGGGTTGTGGAGGTCAGATAGGCAGTCGCTCCATGTAAAACACTGGTACTCAGCTGCATCCAGTTTGACTGGAAGCCGACCCCAATATAGTTGGGAAAAGGCTGGGCAAATGATGATAGGCATATGTTTTGTCATCTTTGTATGATATGAATGCTTGTGTACTAACAATAGACACTAAACGATTAGCGAAACCTGAATACGTTTTCGAATTAATAAAAGTTTTCATACATACACATGTGTAGGTACATGGGTAAAGAACCTATTTATTACGAAGATACATAAGTATTAGTATTTTAGGAACGATGAGATAATCACCATATTGACGCTATTAATTCGAGCATCACAGGTAAAGAAAAAACCATAAAGGTGTTTTTAAACAAAACCGGTTTTAAATGTAGAATAACCAGATTGTTCCCCATAGCAATACTTAATGCGAAACACCGTCGACGGTTAATTTAAATAAGATATTAAAGTTGTAAACCAGGGCCGGATTTACTGAATAACAAAAGTTGATAAGCCCATGGATTTGTGCTTTTGGTCCTTTTGGTCAGGTAACAAAAGAGGGATGAGGGGCTCTACAGTTATTATACCTACTCATTTATAATCGTTATTTTCAACAGATATTAGTTTTGTTTTACCTGCATTTCGGGAAAGCTTTAGTAAGTTATGGAAGCATTAGAAAAAAAAAACTTGTACTTAATATCCCAGTATGACTTAGACTGATTAAAATCAGTTATTTGTACCTGTTCTAGATAAACTGATTTTTTTTATTCCAAAAGTCAAATAATAATGTTGAATAAAAGGCGCACCGATGTTAAATTAACCGACGTTGAAGAAAAAATCTACATATTTTAACTTTTGATACCCAATTTTCCGGTCTCGTAGCTAATACGCTGTGCTACGGCACGGGCCGCGCGTTACCTTAATCCGTCACTGTTAAGGCTGCGTCCACGCAGTTTTCCATGTTGGTCCTCGCCCCCACTCTTGCGCACTACACGAGGCGCGGTACCGCCGGTGTCATAGTGTAGTGTCTCCCTCTCGCTCGCCACCGCGTGTGCGATCGATCAACACCATCGATTTCCACTAATACGTTTCAAACATTTTTCTGAATGAAAAGTCCTTGTAAAACGTAAAACAATTACCCGTACGTGTTGGAATGTTAGTGCCATCGTTAACGTAGTTCGTGTAACTTTATTTTAACTAATCTGTGAATAATTTTCATTGTTTTCAGTGTATGGTGACTGAAAGTTTGTAAAACTGTGCCGCGTTTTCAAGTGTAAAGTGTGAAGTTTACGTGTAGTTTTTTTTTTATTGAAAGAGGTTTGTAACTACTTAATTATACATGCGATAGTATGCTACATGATATTATGAGTCTTACACATTTTTTGCGGTGTGAAGATGGTATCAATTACACATGTTGAGTTTGATAACTGTATTAAATTGTGGCTTGGTAGGTACACGTTGTATTGATGAAACACAATTCGTGATAAGTCGTGGTGTATTATTTGGACATACACAATAGCTATAGATTAATAAATAAGGAATACTGACGCATTTTCAGATGTGGTTTTCCGGCTCTATTTTCGTAGTTATACTTAGAAATGACATAACGACTTTATGGATGGTATGTGAGGCATAATGTGCAGTGACGTAGTGACATAGGTGTCGCTCTGGGCAGGTTAGGTGGAAATATTACCATAATGGCTTCACATTGTATATGTGATTATGTTAATGTTTGTGTCCTGAAGCGGAGGATTACTGCGAATTAATCAGATTGTTTATTAGTGAGACGATCAAGTGATTAAGTGTGTAAGAGGAATTAATCAATTTGTTAACTATGAGATTTACTAATGCGTAGTTTATTGAAATGATGTCCAGTAAAATATTGCCGGGTAAACTCAACTTTGAATAACAGGCTCGTCGATAAAAAAATCGGCCATCCTCTGGGTATTCCTGTACCCTAATTGCGTATCAAACGCACACTATCAATCACAACCTGAATGATTTTGAAGCGTATTGCTAATCCATTGCTTTATATGTTCGAAAAATTTATCCGCTCAACAAGGTAAATAACGCAATGAGTGTTGTTGAACTGTCATAATGAAACCGATTCCTACTGTAAGTGTGTTACGGAATTACCCCGCTGGTGTCCATAGCAGCAGGTTACCTCATCCTATTAGCTGGACTATCAGTCTACTAACAAACTTTAAAAAGTTTGTGCCACTGTTTCACTAGATAATATTTTTTATATTTTTATTTATTTGGAATCAATTCCATTTTAGCATTTTTTTATTATTTTTTTTCTGAGGTCTTGGGTTCGATTCCCAGGTCAGGTAAAGTGTTAAGGTTCATGCAAACAGGCGCGACACGCGTTGCGAATTATACGCGATACAAAGGCATCGTGTGTCGCGCGACGAGGCCCTTTGTGTCGCGTCGCGTGTCGCGCATGTTTGCAGGAGACTTTATTAGTTTTTCTATCTGGAATTTTTTAGGAGCAGCCCGGAGACTGGATTTGTGCCCGGTTGATAGCAATAGGCTTGCCCCCAATAGGGGGCATGTAATAATATGGGACTTAAACATAACTGGCGAAATGTGGGTGTTTTATAGGTACACCTCTGCCCAACCTTTCGGGGAAACAAGGCGTGGTGTTATGTTGTACGTTCCATTTTAGCAATCATTCAGCACCCTAATTGCGTAACACACTATGAATCAGAATCTGAATCATTTTGAAGCAAATTGCTAATACATTGCTTCTTAGGTTCGAAAAATTTGTATGCTCAACAACGTAAATAGCGGAATGAATGTTCTTGAACTGTCAAAATGAAACCGATTCCTACTGTAAGTATGTTACACAATTGCCCCGCGGGTCTATTTCAAGCAGTGCTCGTCATTAGAATGATATGAGGATGTTGATGAAACATCTTCTACGAACATCTGATCATTATGCATACCTTTACGAGTATATTTTACTAATACAGCCTGCTCATTACTTCATTTTCCTACTGATTACCATTTAAGATGCGTTTATAGACCGCCTTTATGTGCAAACACATTTACATGTATTAATTAGTTAGTCAATTATATATGTATGGCTTTAAAGGCTTTGTAGGAGAAGTGTTTCCTGATAAGGAAGAACTCTCTCTTTCTCTGGGTATCATAAACAGTTTTAGGGATTAAGTAGTAGACAGAGGATATTGAGAATAATTTTTCAATTATACAACTATCAAGCAACTTTTAACGCTTTATGACTCATAAAGTTCCATACATAAAATAAACCATCCCTCTGTTTGATGGAAACGTAAAAAGCGCTGCCTGCTAAGCTGTAATCAGCAATTACTCTGGCTTTCAATAGTGACGTGACTCGTGAGGTTCGGTTAAACATCTGTAGGGTAGTACCGAAAGTGTCGATGGAAAATATAACCTGAAAATAAGGCAATATTCCAGTATAACCGTTCATTGTCGCAGGCCCATATACAGGCTGATAATTACAAAGTCAATTAAATCTTATGCGGCGTTCGTCAGCGCGTACGACGGAAGTCGCGGCCCTTCGTCGCAGGCGCAGGAAACATACCAAACCGACCGATCAGCTGTAACTAGGGATATGGTTTTGGATCAAAAGTATCGATACGTACTCATTAGAAGTTACCTATCGATATACGTGCAAAAGTACTTGCTTAATTTTAGCTTATTTTCAGTAGTCTTATGAAATAGGTTACTTTAAAACGGGAAATAGGTACGTATATATATTCTATGGCCGGTTTTTAACCGACAAAAAAAGGAGGAGGTTCTCAAGTCAACGCGCTCCTCCGGTCCTCCTCGGTCGCGAAAAAAAAATCAGCCGTTCCCTACATTTATGTTCGCAAAACTTGTCAAAATGTAGGGAGCAGCAGATTTTTTTGCGGTTTCAGGTTTGGTCCCATAGTAAAAGTTGTTCATAACGATGAGTACAATGATCCTTTAAGAGGTTGTGCGTTATTTAAGTCACACCTTGTATAGTTATATACCTATTTTTTTTTCTAGTTCCAAGTTGTTTTGTAATATCAACTTGGAATATTTTCGGGAGTTTTATAAGCTTTTTCTTTATTTATCATAATGAATAGGCACCTACTCATGTTTCATATAAGATAGTAGGTATACATATACCTGTAGTAAAAAATCAGTCATCGACTTGCGAACCTCTTTTATTTACAGTCGGGTGAAAAACTCAACCACTTATCAATTCAATAAGTAGGTATAGAGTATTGGATAAAGCATCGATACTACTCGAGTATCGCGAGAAAAGTATCGAATATCGATACTTTTTAGTGACTCCAACGCATGCACAGGAAACATACCATACTGACCGATCAGCTGTAACCGTTGCGTTATCCGTGTCGGCCATTGTCTCTGCGCATACTTTGTGCTAGCTGTTGAAAACTATTTGTGAACAATTGTGGTACGAAGACGAATGTTTGTTTTATTATTTGTGACGTAAGAAGTTATAGAATTTGTAGTTTATTGTTTTAGGGAATGTCTCTGAAGATAATTTTACTTATGAATAGGCTCAGGATGACGTGTAGGTACCAGCCAGGGTCGCGGGATGTTCGAAAGAGTTATCGTGGCCCCGGCACAGGCAACTGAAGGAACAGGGGTAGGTTTTAGTCAGTAAAAGTTCTCCACGCCCTCCCGCTCCGCCCAGAGCGGGAGAAGTCATTTGGTGATTTCCCATAAAAAAAAAGGATGACGTATATAGTGTAAATAATTTTTAACCATCACTAGAAAACCAAAAAGTTTCAAATCTCTTTAAAAAATAAAATTAAAAAAAACCTGTAAATAGTTTATTTTTAACAATCTAGTAATTTCTTGTTCATTAAAACCAGAGGTCTTTAGAAATATCATATCCACGAAAAACCATATAACTTTTCGCAACATATCATAAACCTAACATACATTAGATGCATAAATGAGCCATTACAGTAAGATAATAATCACGAACACACGCTATTATTATTATAGAACTATTATTTTTATTTCTCGATATAATTATTAGTCATATACTGACAAAAAAAGGGACCACAAAACATTTGTGGAGGCGTTATTATATTAGATTGAAGTATAATAGCCGCGGTTTGTTTGCCAGAAGTGCGTAGGCGCATCTTTGTCGATCACACTGATATGTATTGTTACACAGATAATAAAATAATGCTTATTTCAGATCATTGATCTTTGACATTAGGTGCGAAGTCAAGAGCGTGCATCGAGATCGCTTTAGTAATTAAATTTTTGTTTTCTTTCTGGTACCTGTGTCTTGAGATAAATCAAACTCATCGCATTTTTAACAATTAACAGGCTTGGGATCTTCTTAAGTATAAAAGTAAGCAGGACATTAATATAATCACACAAATCATGGAGATAATTCTTGTGAGTTAAAATAAAAGCACAAGAAAAGTCAAACAGTTAATATGCTATCATAATAATCCATAAAAGGACAACCTTTATTTACGTAGCTTTTTATAGATTATCACCGAACAAACAGACAAAAATATGCGCCATATTTGTATAAGTAAATAGCTGTTCTTGAATGTTTAATTAGACTGTTCTGCTATTTGATTAATCAGATAATACCATTCGATCGTAGGTATAGTTTTTCTTTACCTCGTAACTTCGATACCGAAGTTCTTCCTTAATCAAAGCGAAAAGTTCCAGACAACTATAATCTGTATTTTCCACGAAATAATACCGATAGTCGTGTGCCAGGATTTGACACAAGACAACAACATGTGGTGGTGTGTACATACTTAACTACGAAGTAATACTAATAATCGTAAAAACTCGGACAGGATTTATGTTAGTCACATCCGTGCATGATAAGCAATCGTTTTCTAAGAAACTATGTCATACTATGTTTCTTTACTTAGGTCGTTGGAGGAAATAAGTTCTTATAAACGCATTAGTTGCCATGCTGTATGTGCGGCTGAACTAAGTTATTAGAAGAACTTGGATTTTGAATGTGTGGGGCGAGATTATTTCGCAATTAGTAACGTGTAATAATAACTTAACAAGTTAGTGTAATTATACTGTTTATTTTGATAGGATATGATGTAACTTTGATAGGATATTGATGGTCTTACATGAGGGCCTAGACAGGAGGCAATCGCTTTGAAAGCGTTGCGTATTTGTACAGCACTTTTCAACAAGATTGATACTTATAAGCTTTTCAATAGCAGAAGCTAAAAAAAAAGTATGGGACTGACTTATGTCATAAGTCAGTCCCATACTTTTTTGACTTTTATTTATTTATTAAACAGTTTATGTACACACATATAAACAGACAAGAAGAAACGAACAGAAAAATACGTACAAAAGTGATGCTTATTTCTAAAGAAATCTCTTCCAGCATACCTGCGATAGGAAAGTAGATAAAGAGATGTAGACAACGTGTGTAAGAGTAGAAGAGACAACAAAATACTTACATAAAATCTAAAAAACTATTCACTAATTTAAACATGAACATACAATATGAATATAATATACCAACCTATATGTTAGAGCCGCTTGAGGTTGAAACACTTGGGCCCTAGGGTCCGAGTGCTCATCGAGTATTTCGGGAGATCGCCAAGCGGTTGGTCCACTCTTCACGTGTGATGTGACCAGCATAATCAGCCTATATATAATGTTTCCACTGCTGGGACATAGGCCTCCTCTCAGTGAGAGGGAGTGGGCCGTAATCCACCACGCGTTCCAGTTGATAGATGTCACATGTCTTCGAATTTTCTGTTCTAGAATATTACGGTTTCCTCAAGATGTTTCCTTCACCGTTTTGAGAGCAGTGGTGATGAAATAATTTACACAAAGTAAAGCGCCTGTCAGGGTTCAAACCTACAGGGATGTTCGAAAGAGTTACCGTGGCCCCGGCACAGGCAACTGAAGGAACACGGGTGGGTTTTAGTCAGTAGAAGTCTGACACGCCCTCCCGCTCCGCCCAGAGCGGGAGAAGTCATTTGATGATTTCCCATCCAAGAAAAAAAAAAAAAAAGTATACAATAAAAATATATACGCCCGTGTTAGGGATTTCAAAATATACCCGAACGCAACATTTTTCTGGGGATACTGTAATGTATACCCGTTTCACTGTCTCTCCACTTTTTAGGTCAAAGAATCAGCATTGCCATCCAACGTAGCAACGCTGCCAGCCTATTGGGCACTTTTCCCACTGACAGCGGTGCGGACGAATTTTTTGATGCCCAATGAGCTCTCTGTTTTTTATATATGTACTTGTACATAATATACATAGGTATATATTTTAGTGTTAGATTGTATATGTACTTAAGATGTGTGTATATATTACTATAATATATACATCCTGTATAACAGTTACAGTTGAATATCCGATACAATATGGGAATATACTTTTACATCATCGTTATCGATGACAGATAGTTTCGATTTCATAGAATGTCACTTTGAACTCTGGTAGGTTTCCCAATCATGAATAGAAATACTCTGAAAAGCGCTACAGCTGCAATAAAGCATCATTACTAGAAAATTAATCGAGCAAGCTAAACTCATTTGGTAGTTTCGCCAATTTTGTAGCTTTGTAAGTATATATTTACCTACTGACTAGTGTTTCAAAAAGCGACTCTATGAGTAATGTCTCTCATAGGAAAGACGCTTTTAACTTTGTAGGAAATGATAACAATCTGGCTAAACAAGACATGTCATCGACATTCAAAGAATGTTTTCATTCATGACGCGTTTAGACGAGACACGCTAATGATTTTTTTTTTTTGTGGATGGGAAATCATCAAATGACTTCTCACGCTAATGACTGAAATCACAATTATCACTTACTTTGAACAAACAACCAGTAATTGCTTGTCCACCTATCGCTTATGATCATAGTATTTTCTGCTGAAATGTAGAACTTTTAAATAATAAACGTAGGTAGTTAAATAAAGCGATATCAACAAACTGTTTATCAAAAATTAATCAAATATTTCACAATAAGCTGAGCCTAGAAAACGCAAAACAGATGAAAAAATGTCGTTTAATAGAAGAAGCCGCGAAAGAGAAAACAAAAGTATAAACCTACCTATCATAATGATTGTTGATAATACCTCTTATACCTAAGCTGCTTTTGGTAAATAAAAAATTGCGGCCATTTATTATGTAAACGAGCAAGGTAAGTGATATGACCTACCGATCATTTCACAATCTGAATTTTTAATGAAAACTTTCTCCTAACAATGGCAATTGACCGTGAAGAAGTATCTTTACTTAATCGAGCTTATTGGTTCAGTAAAACAATTAGCATTTTTCCTACAACTACCACAAACTTAGAATTCCTAAGTTACCGTTGAGGTATCTTTTAAAATGCTATGATCGGCCGCTCGTCCGGGCTCGGAGCGTCGCGCGCGCATTTGAACGCATTCCTGGCATGAGTAGGGTTCCCAATTTGGAATCTGAAACTCCTGACAAAAAGCCAGACATTTACAAAATAGTCTGCACATTTTAGTTTTCAATATTCAAATCATTACTCATTATATAAATTTTATAAGAAAATCTCCTCCTGCCGAGAAGTCCGTACAAATTGCTAGGCCGGAAAAAGTCCGGACGAGGGTTATAAAACAGGACAAATCCGGACGGATGGTAACCCTATACGGCCGATGTTAGCAGCTAGCTGATTATTTACTACCAGAATGTAGCATTGCTTGCAACGGCTCATTACTAAGGAGAGAATGTATTATACCCTGCCGGAGAACCGTCGATTTCATTAATTTGCCAGCGATTCCGGTTTGCCTTGTCAGTTGTGGACTGTGCTGCTAGGAAACTGAGGCGTCATTATCTGGTGTAAATGTCGAACTAAAAGCTTCTACAGTGCTTCATAAATAAATGCATTTCGGTGCCTAACAGCCAAAAAGGGATATGCGACATTTTTTGCGAAATCGACTTATATATACAGGGTGTAAGGGACAGCCCTCCGTATACTAACAGGGTGCATTCAGCTCCTTATTTTGAATAATATTCCACCGGAAATATTCTCAGGAAAATTTTCATTTTTTTAATCGCATTTTCAGTTACTTACGTTACCTTTATTTCAATGTAAAGTTTAATTTTCTGTACGCATCACTCCATTTATGTAAATAAAACAGCTATAATAAAAAAAGCAATCGATGTTTATATACTCGGCGGCCGAAGGCTGCCGTTCGCCACGGTAGCGATACATTGCGTGTGAGGAAATAAAACAAATCTGGTTTATTGGATTCTCAGATCGTTCCTGAAAAAACTTCATGTACCGGTCATCTTAGTATGATATACTGAATTCACCCCACCAGTCTGCGGAGGGCTGTCCCTTACACCATGTATATATAACGATGCCTAAAAGCCAAAAAACTGATTCTAACCATATATTTAAGTCGATTTCGCAAAAAATGTCGCTTATCCCTTTTTGGCTGTTAGGCATCGATTTATTTAAGTAGGAACTGGAGGAGACTGTATAATTTATAACTCTGCATCAGCAAACTATCTTTCGAAAACTGGTCGTATACAGGCAGGTGTGACGATGTTCATTATTTGAACATATGTGAGCGTCCAAGCAAAAGGGTCCAGTTCTAGGCATTTAGTTTCCGAGATATACGCAGTTTTGTAAAGTTAGGTGAGAAAATTGCATTTCTCGATTTTAATTGATTATTAATTAATTTACAATTATCTACAAGTTCATATAGTGAATGACTTTATGTGATGTTTCTAAGTACCAGAAAATGTATTTCGAAATATCAGAAAATGTTGTACTAACAATCAAACTTTGATAATGCTTTTTCTCAAATCAAGTTTTTTCAGAGTTTCAACTTCAAATGTCTGATAATAAAAAAAATGTGCCAGTTTTTGAATATTTTTTAAATCCTTATGACAATTGACTATTCTAGATACTGAATCTGGTTTTAACTCAATACCCCGCTACTGGACCCTTTTTGCTTGGCCGCCCACATGTACTTAACTACTTATCAACAATGTTCAAATGATACACGTGAATACATCTCGTAGCAGCTATATAATTATTAAACAAATTGCGTACCGGGTTCTTTGATTAATGATTCAAATACGAAATTAATTTTAATTGCACAACCACCAGCAAAAAGTTCCGAAAATTGATGTTCCAACTGATTGTAATTAATTATGTATAGTCTTGCATAATTTCGACGCAGGTATAATCAGATTCTAAACTATAAATACGGTCTACGAGACGTATCTATTTACGCGTGATGACGGTTGACCGCAAGAATTTCCTTTAAAAATAATGGGTCTCTGATTTTACTGGAACTGTGTGTTTTGTTTTAGTAATTACAGTGCTTAGCGGCAAAGTACACAAACATTATAATGATATGCAAATATTAAAATATTTGGTGTAGTATAAGAAAGGTTTTTTATTTTCGTAGGATGTAATTTGACCCCGACCGGCCCCGGCCTCCTGAGATCCTATTTTTGTGTTCTACACAAAGAATAGAGGTTTTTATTGTGCGAATGTTCGATTCCCTAGGCGGCAAAGGCAATACAGATTTTGGTTTTCACTGGAGTATTAAGAAGCTTTGAATAAAAAAACTTCGATTGAGAATAGTAATCCTGCGACAAAGTTTTCTACAAAATCGCTTTTCGTGTTTGTCTGTATGACCGCGTTGTTTTTCTAAACTACACAACGGATTTTGATGAGGTTTTTACCATCATTTAGAGATTTCATTCTGGGAGGTTCATGTGTTTATTAAATTTATATTAAACATAACATAACATCACGCCTTGTTTCCCCGAAGGGTTGGGCAGAGGTATACTTAAAGTACACCACCAGCCAGTTATGTAAAAAAAAATCTGCTGTTCCCTACATTTTGACGAGTTATGCGAACATAAATGTAGGGAGTAGCTGATTTTTTTTCGCGATTTCAGGTTTGGTCCCATAGTAAAAGTGGTTCATAATGATGAGTACAATGATCCCGTAAGATGTTGTCCGTTAATTACGTTACACCTTGTATATAAATATATAATCAATTTCAAGTGCAGAACAATAATAATAATGCTACTAGGTCAGCTCAACATTGGGAAACTAAATTCTGTTCATTTCCTGCAAAAGATAATTTTATAGAACATTTTATAAAGTTCCCTACAAGTACTGGAACACTTCCTCTCAGCATCCTGCGGAAGCTGGCGGAACGACTCGGGAATCTGTTTTGAAGCGGATTTTCCTCGTAGGTTAGTAGGAGCGGAAAATGGCTTAGAACGACTAGGTTAACTTGAAATGTAAGTTATAGTTGTGGTATCTGGATTTTACTTGGAATGTATCTTGATTGTAGAAAGTAGTGATATTGGCTCAGTTAGGGAGCCAACATATGATTTAGATTTGAAATCTTATTGGCCAACAACAACAAAATAACTGGCGAAATGTGGGTGTACTATTGGTGCACCTCTGCCTAACCCTTCGGGGATTACAGGCGTGATGTTTGTGTAATTTATTGGCGTTTCCTTGATGGACAGCATTGAGGATTTCCCGGAGTTAAAAATTGGAGGCAATATATGAATTTTGGAAACGGCTCTATTTTGTAAATAATTGTTCCCCGAAGCAATTGCAATTGTCAATTTTTACGTGACTATCTACCAAGTGCAATTGAAGCGATTGTCAATATTACTACAATATAAATTGATGGCAATTGATCGTTTCGTGGACCCCTTCAAATTAATCGTAATAAGGAAATCGCAAGAAGGAGGCCTTTGTTCTCCAGTTTTGGAGGATATAGACTAAATAATAATAAAAGTCTCCCTAGCTGATGGCGTTGCGAAGCTGCGGATGCAAATATCTATTATTTATTGTACGACGAAAAGAGCGTACAAACCATCTTCCTATTTACTCATCTTTATTGCCTATTACGTACTTTAGTACTAAGTTTTCCTGGTGACACAAGACCTAAGCCGGCCTTCAGAGGATGGTCGCGCTGTGACCGCGCTGACCTTAACATTGTTTTTGCTGTTCAACCACTCATGCGCACCGATGATCATCAATGTGAGATGATTAAAATATTCTACTTCTATTAAATTTAACTATTATCGTATTTCACTTTTTTGTAAACTTAAAATAACTGGGAATATAAGAAACGTACGTTGCACCGTGCACGCTTGAAAAAATGTATTTGAATCTTTTTTGAACAGCAAAAGTGCCTAACGAAGGTTAAGTTGCCACATTCTTACTTTATATTTTTTGTGGAATCTTGGAATTTATAACAACTTGATAATTTCATGATCCGACCGAATAAATAATGACTGAAAAAGATGTTCAGCGTAGCGCTGGTTTTGGCCCAACGGCAACTAGCCAGCAGGATTTGCTGAAATCGAAAGACTCTAACGTTGAACCTATACCACATTTACTCTTTTGTCTTCTGAAACTAACAATGGCAATGTTATCTTTTACATACATAAACTCACGCCTTGTTCCCACGGGGGTAGGCAGAAACTTCAGAACGCCACCTGCTACGATCCTTACATACTCATTTTGCCTCGTTTACGTTCATATAGTGAGTTTATTGGTGATGTTCTTCAGAAAGGTCAGGTGCGTAGCACTCGCAACCGGCGTGCGTGTATGACCAGATGTTATCTTTTAGTTAGGAGTTTTTCTTGACTTTTTGTTTCTTAAGCCTTTTTTCTTAAGCATAAAGCTTAAATACCAACAGGAAAGACCATTTTTATGACGGTAAGTAAAAAAAAAGTTAGTTTTTGAAACCTGCATGTGGCTCGATTTCATTGACCACCAGTGTAGATTCGTACTAAGTGGTTTTAAAAAACTAGGATTGAACTAGCACCCTAATAGCGTAACACACTATCAATAACAATCTGAATGATTTTGAAGCATATTGCTAGTCCATTCCTTCATATGTTCGAAAAATTTGTTTGCTCAACAACGTAAATAACGGAATGAATGTTGTTGAACTGTCAAAATGAAACGTTAGTGTGTTGCGCATTTGCCCCGCTAGATTAACCGTAAATAATTGTGAATTTTAATAATACAGGCACGTATAAAAAGTAAACGTTTTCCTTGACACATTAGTAGCTGTCCGTAACCAAGTCTAGAATTACCATAATTCTTAGGAACACCTGTCTACAAGGTCGGTTATGCCATGAATTATACCGACATAACTAGGAATGTTTTCTCAAAAATACTCTATCACAAATCAACGAAAAATCTCCCAGAGTCGGAACTGTGCAAGACATTTGCGTCATACCAAGTGTTGGCGAATTTCATGGTTTTTGTTCAAGGGTTCGTTAGTACATAGGTGAGTCAATCACATTAGTCATTCTTTAATTAAATGTTTACCTTTGCTGTGATATTTCATCGGATTTACTTAATTTTATTTTAATGATTACCCATTTCAGAAGGCAATTGCGTAACACACTTACAGTAGGAATCGGTTTCATTTTGATAGTTCAACAACATTCATTGCGTTATTTACGTTGTTAAGCAGATAACTTTTTCGAACATATGAAGCAATGGATTAGCAATGTGCTTCAAAGTCATTCAGATTGTGATTGATAATGTGTTACGCAATTAGCGTGCTGGAGTGTTTTCAAAGCTCTGCTTCAGTGTGTGTAGTAAATCTTTTACAAATTCAATGTTACTTTGTTTTCTAAAGGGGTATTATAAATGTCATTGTGAGTATATTACTTTATTATATTTATCTTTCCTTCCCAAATTTAATTCTGTTCGAAATATTTTTTTATTATTTTCAGTTTACTCTCAATAAAATTCTCTTCTTATTAATTCAATACTATCAAACTTTTTCATGCTTATTACTTCTAAAATACGTTTTGGTATCATTCAAACTTTTGTACGTGGGTAGACATGTGTAATAACTACTAGAACTATACGCAAAGCTCATTATTACGTTGAATGAAAGACAAACAATGAATAAAAAGCTTGCTACGGGTAAATCCATGCAATGGCATTGAACCGTAGTAATTCACTTTATGTCTATATTCGCGGCACGCGCATATATCGCGACAGTCCTCGGCATTCCTCGGCAATCCTCGGAAATCGTCGGCAATGTCGAGGTTGACATGACCCTTTGAGTTGAATTAACCCACGTAATTCGCGAATTGTGAAGGTTATTGTTCTCAGTGTCAAACTACAGGGGAATATTAAATGAGGTTAATAATGAGGTAATGTGGGCTGGTAAAGGTATTGGTTTCGGAGAATATGTTTTATTGCATTGCTTTTAAATAAATTAAATACCACCTATTTTTATAATATTGTCTTTCGTAATCGTAATACTAAAATTATTTAAATCGACACGAAAAATGTAATTGTGGGTACCTACATATATGTATGTAATAAGTTAAACGTAACATGAAATTGAAATATTTTTTTCGTTTCAACGTGATATTAATTAAATGACTTCAAAATATATGTAATGCGCATCATTCTCCACTAGCAAAAGCTTCCATAAAGGCTCCTGCAAACAGGCGCGACACGCAACGCGACACAAAGGCACCGCTCGTCGCGCGACACGGGGTGCCTTTGTGTCGCATCGCAGGAGCTTATCTCGTACGCAAATAAACTATAGTCTGTGTGCTTATTATAGATGATGGAGATGGAGATGGCGGGATGAGCTGGACTCCTTAAAACAAATAATGCTCATTATAAGTAAAAAAGTTAACGTTTGGCTACTAAACAATACATTAGTTAAATTTTCATTGTGTTCTGACAGACAGATCAATAACCAGCGGAGTATTTACAAAAAGCGACATTTAAGGACGTGCGAATTGAACAAACGGTCTCATTGTTAACACGATTTGCCTTTATTTATGTGGGAACTTAACTGTATTGCAAAATAGATTTTACTTTTATTGTAAAGGTTAGACTCAACATAAATATTAAGCCTAATGAATTACCTAGGCATCCATCAACGATACGTAACATAATCTCGCTCGGCTAAGCTTCAAGCAATTATGAAATCTAATTGGAAAAACGTGTGTAGCCGACTAACCTGTATCTCTTATATCTGCATAAAACATGGTGTCGAACTAGTTACACTAATTTCATATGTTTTTCCCACGAATCAACGCATCTACACCACTCCAAGACGACCTTAGAGCTTGAAGTGACTGTTATTTACTTTTGAACGTTGCAGGGGTCATGGTAGGATGGTTTTAAATCTACATAATATATTAATAGAGATGACACGACTAGGCTTGTCAAAACGTTTACATAACCGTGATGTAATGCTAACGACATGTGTATATATGTTTTATTCGAGCGAAACAAAGCGCGGGTGAGGCGCAAGGCTCTACGAATAGGAGATGGCTAATTAAGTACAAACTCGGAAACTGCTTTACCGATTTTAATGTGACTTTCACTGGAGTGTGGGTGGGCATCGTTTAGCAACGCTTTTGTGGAGGACCTGCAGACCGTTGACTTCATTTCCGTGTGTTAGGGAAGTTCTCGCTCTCTCTATTCTAAGCAGGTACTTACTTATTGATTTATAACTTCGCCATATTTACAAAGAGCCAAAGGTAAGGTAAATTATATCAAACTAGCATTTCCCGCGCGATTTTGTCCGCGTGGATTTCGTACTTTAGTACACCGTTAGCGGTAGATTTACAAGTAATCCTGATACACGTTATTCTTTATTTTCGGACTTAAGTATAAATACTGAGTTTCGAGTTAATCGGACCGTGCGTTAAAATTCTTCCACACAAATTTTGATGCCCCCAATCCGCCTTAGGGGGTAGCTTAGAAAAAAAAAAGCGACAAACTTTATAATTTACTAAGGTAAGTATTTGTGCTAAGTTTCAAGTTTATTAACTCAAGGAATAATAATTTTCATACAAATAAAATCCCCCCTTTTCAACCCCTTAAAGGTCGAATTTCCAGAAACTCCTTCTTAGTGCTCCCCACATCATAAAAGGAACCCGTGTGCAAAATTTCACGTTCCTAGTCCCAGTAGTTTCGGCTCTGCGTTGATGAATCAGTCAGGACAAGTATAGCTTTAAAAACCTGCAGTTTATTAAGTCTAACAGGCTCCTAATTATTATTAATTTGAAAAAAATATTAAGTTTTATTATTTAAATTGTGATTATTACTTTGACTTTTAAATATAATCGAAATATCTAGTTTTGATTAATTCAAACTAATTTATTTTCAATAAATCATCGAAGAACCACAAATTACTAATCTAAATTCAATTTATTCATGTCAATACTTAACGATTTTTCTATAAATTCTTATTAATTTGGTTACATAAGTAATGGGTGGTTGTCGTTATAGTTAAACGTGTTTAACGTTTCAAATAATTGGGGCATTATTTAGTAAAGTTGTTACTTAATAAAATAAATGATTAATGTTGCCATACATAACACACTTATGTATGATCGATTACTATTGAGATATGAACACTGCATATAGTCCCTTCTGGTATGAACGACCGGTTTTGTTGCGTAACTCTTTATGAAATATTTTAAATTTTTTTTTTTTTTGTTAGGTGAAATCTATTCGCAGAAATCTGTCAGATTTCACATTAATCTAACGTTAAAATAAGTCCTCTTTCTGTTCATATGCTCATTTTTTCTGTTAAGTGTGAAGAAAGCTTTGATTAACCCCAAAAACATTTAAGAACAACATTAATTTTCCTTTCACAGATGTTTTTTACTCCGTTTGGTTCATACAAAGATAAATAAGCTCGCCTTATACAAACAATCACCAATAAAACATCTGAATTATTAGTCACTATCAATAAACATGTCTGCTATTCTTTTATCTGAAGCCTTAACAAGAAAAATACGTTAAGTTGTTAAGTTTTTACAGATTATGTCTAACAACTATTGAGCTTTGGATATTCTTCAAAAGAATTATGTTTTAAGTAAGAATGATCGCCATTGAATATTTTATTTCATCATTTTATTCCGCACTAAGATCCATAAATACAGATTCTGCAAACACTATTGTGCGATCGAGAACTCATGAATTATTTATCGATACCGAATGCGGTATCGAGTATCGAGTTTGGCGGGATTTCGTAAATCGATGAACTCTTACAACAAGTGTTCGGATACAGTATGAAAGCTTGGATGACAAATTGAGCATTAGGATGACTATTGCTTCTATTGTATGTGGGAGATGTTGAGATACGGATGCGAAGATACATATTTATCCATCGCTCTGTGAACAGGTTGGCAATATGTGTCAGTTCTTTGATGCTATCAAAAACAATATGAACGCGTAGTGGTGGTATTGCGAAAGGCTTGAATTACCAGCTCATTGCCTTGAATGCAATGATTTTATCTTAGCTTAGGATTAATAAGTTTCAGATAAAGTCAAAATAATATCGAAACCTGTCATTGAGACGGATCGAAATCAACCATATCCATTAAAATCTATCAAAACAGAATTCAATCAACATAGAAAATAGAGACCGAACATTTAAACCTTAGTTTTTTTCGTTTGTTTACAAAAGTCGGCGAACGCTCGCATAAATTCTCCGCATGAAACTCGAAACAAACAATAAACAAAATCTGTTAGCCTTCACGCTTAATTAGTCTGTTGTATCGAACAATTAACATTGGTAATTTCACGGGAGAGTATTGCGTTGATCGGAGGAGTTTGTTGCGCAAACGCAGCTTTTGGTAGACTCCTACGCATGTCTGTGAGAACTGAGAACCTGTCGTGGTTCGTAATAGGGACACGCTCGGACGGACGATCACCTAATCCGTCATTATAATATAATATAATCGTTTATTTATAAAAGAGGCACATTTACAATAAGTAACTTAGGAAATTAAAACAGAGCACAGTTGCTTATTTGCCTGAACTAGGTTGGACCTGTGCTTCAGGCTAGGAAGTGCATAAATACTTAAAGTAATAAATTAACAATCAGTATAAATTAAAATCTAAACTAAAATTAGGTAAATATAAGTAAAATAGATGTTAGCGGTTCTATTTGCAGACAACAAGTAGATCTTCTGTCTGTGTATAAGCGATGGTTAGTAAATACTTAAGTATAATTTTTTTACAGCTAAAATAATTTAATTTATAGATACTAAGTTTTCTATTTAATCTATTGTACAGAAATGGGCCTAAGAATGTAAAAAATCTTTCTACAAAGACATGTTTTGAGGATGCATTAGATGTGCATACTATATCATTCCGTCTCTTGTTAGTGTTGTCAGCAGTGTAGGCAAGCATGGTGTGCTGTTTTAATACTAAGTGCATGATGAAGAGTTGGCGAACAGTCAGCACGTTGCAGGATTTATATAGCAGATCAGTGGGGAAGAAAAAGGGATGGAAGTTTGCTACCTTCAAAATTGCTCTTTGAGCTCTCTCAAGAGGGAGTAGATTGGTTTTTGGTGCGCCACCCCATGAAGTGATGCAGTATTGAATTACAGATTGACATAGGGCGAAATAAACTTCTGTGATTAATTTTGAATATGTAAATGTTCGCAATTTTTTAAAAACATATACTAATTTGCGCACTCTTTTAACTAGACTTTCAATATGTTTTTTGAAAGACAGTGTTTCGTCCATAATTACCCCGAGGTATTTTATGCTGTTCGTTTTAAGGATAAAAGGACAATTACACATGTTGACTGAACGGTTTCCACAACGATGGGCACATAGATGGTGATATTAAATTGCGGCTTGCGCATGGAGAAGTGAATATATTTTGTTTTGTCCGCATTTAATCTTAGTAAATTGCTTTGGAGCCAATTAGTGACAGTATTAAAACCTAGTTGAGCAATTTCGAACAGTTCGCTACTGGTTTTAGCGGTAAATATTAACGCCGTGTCGTCGGCATAGGATATAATTTTGCCATTTTTAATATTAAGATTACACAAATCGTTAATATAAATCAGAAATAGCGTGGGGCCCAGAATACTTCCCTGGGGAACACCAAAACTAGTACTTTTCTGTTCATCGCTCGTGATACTATCTATTCTAACACATTGATATCGGTCATCTAAGTAATCAGCAAATAGTTTCAGTGGTGTCCCCCTTATCCCCATGGCCTCTAATTTATTTAGAAGAACAGGAACAGACACCGTGTCGAAGGCCTTGGCTAAATCAAGGAAGACTCCCAGGGTCTGGTTCCCTTTGCCAAGTTCTTCTGAAATGTCATTGGCCGAACTGTGCTTATCGTCGACAACTCGTCGGGCCAAACATCTGTAAAAGAAAATGAGTGTGTACACCTAGTTATCGGACGTCATCGGACGATGTCGGTTGAAGTATGTATGCACTCGCTTTTTTTTGCATATTTTTGGTTCGATCAATATGTTTGCTCCGAGTTTGGCCGTTGACGGATTAGATAGATGTACGGCTCGTGTAAGATGCAACACCTGAACAGTGTTATTGCGAAACGATTTGATAACCACTCGTAAGACGTAATTGTACATGTTTCGTTAAATTGGTTAAGTGCGTGAGTTAGGTTTATTTAGAATCAGTCTTGTTTGATACTAGTGAGTCGTGTTCGTTTTTCTTGTGTGTAACATCATCAATAATAAGTGGTTACCTGAATCGGTCGATGAAGTTTCAATTATCACATAACTTCGCCAAATGTGAATCAGAATAGAAAATGTGTTACATTCGATTGTAATGTTTGTTAATTATGTTAAATTAGTGTAGGTACATGAATTAAATTAAACTGATTGTTTGCTTCATATAATGGGTTTGTTTAAGTTTGTGAAAGTAAGTAGGTATACATATTTTAGATTAGAACATCCTTACCTTATATAAAAATAGTAGCGTACTACGATGAATCCCGTGTATTAAAAGGAAATCTACCCTTTATTAACTTCTTTCTTATAAAAGCTATAAAATCTATCAAAATGAAGCTCATTCTCTTTAAATCCGCAAAAGTGTCACCGATATCCACTGATTTATAATTTACTATACCACTGTAAAAAAAAATATGTCCAAAGAGTTACTTATAACTGTTAAGTAGCTAAACACATAAGTATCATAAGGAAAGGAGGTCGTGTGTCGACTCTATCGACGATTCCGAAATAGTAGCGACATTGGCAGCTCTTCAACTGTTTAACCTAATTAAGAAGGCTTACAAATGGCTGTCAATAAAGTTGCTGATAGGGTTGCATTTTAGGGTTAACTTATCGAATCTAATAGAGTAGTCACAGACTACGTTTTTATATTGATTTGTTGAGGAATTTATGTTGGTTTTAATTTATTGTCGTCGAAAAACATAGTATTAGGTATATTGTATAAGGAGAGTTTTTAAAATTGCTTGAAGTTACATATTGACAATAACTGCCTTGCCACTTACCTGTTGATTTCTTCTATCTAGGTATTAAAATCATCTATATCTATACAAATAAATAAAATAGAAGAATCTGTTTGTAATGTCAAAATAACAACTTTTTACTAAATGCATAAGAAAGTATATACGGTACTTATAACAAAAAAGCAATTTTTAACATATTTGTCTGTCTGTTTGTTTGTTCCGGATAATCTCCGAAATGGCTGGACCGATTTTGACGAGACTTTCACTGGCAGATAGCTGATATTACTGTGGGTAACTTAGGCTACTTTTATTTCAGAAAAATAATTAGGGTTCCGCGCAAAAAAATTCAAACCCATGAAATTATTTATTTATTTAAGGTCTTTGGAAGACTTACAGCTAAATACCATGGTGATAAATAACAGTATGATAATCTGGCAGCCAATTACAAGTCTTCTCGTCTAGAGCTTGTCTGGTATAAAAGTATTATGAACAAAAAGTCGGATTTGAAAAAATCTTTTTGCATTTGGTAGCCTAATTCTCCAGGATAGCTTTAGGCTATTTAACATCACGCTACGACCCTTAGGAGCCGAGCAAAAAGAATAAAGTCAGAAAGAACAGTAAGCGAAAACGAAGTATACGTAATAGCGCGGGCGGGCGATGCAACGCGACGGTTGGCGACGGGTCGGGGGACGAGGAAGTTTTATTAAAATGTGGCTGTTATTTTAGTATATTGTGTATCATACGACATCCACACGAACGAAGTCGCGGGACACAGCTAGTAAAAAATATATTTTAGTCACTATTTCGGTTTATAACAATACTTTTATTATTTTGCCTCGCCAAACAAACATAGGTACTAGGAGATGAGAATACCAATAAATTAAGAATAATGAACCATAGTAAGTATAAATACTCCTTATGATCACAAAGTTGAAGTACAAGCAAGTAATGAAGTAGTATCGAAACTCGAAGAAAGTATCACTGAACAAGTTCCCTTTCCGGATCGAGTGAGGTCGAATGATTCATGATCAGCCCTTATATGGACTAAAAGGTTGCACAGCTTATTTCTTTATTATCGATCGATAAATTAAGGATATATGAATCGAATGAGATACGAAGATGATAACCTGTATTGATACTGGATAATGAAGTGGGTGTAGAAATGGAGAAAAAATACAACCTTTATAACAAAACAGCGTCCTTTACCAAATTATTTTCTTAAACTGAAGTCAACCCACCCTATAATTTTCTTGATGAACCTATATGATACAGGAAAAAATGAAGATAAAAAATTAAACTGAAAAATGTAGACACCATATGCAGATATACATCTGACATGCACAAACACCCAGGCCTGGAACAATTACCAACTACATGAACTACCGGCGAGACCAAAATTTGTTCCCTTATTCCTTACGGGGATCTAACTGACCTGAGATCTAAATTACATAGTACAGAACCCAATCAAGCCTGCTGCAATAAATTGTTACAATAGTTCAAGATGTACAAGCAAACTCTCAAAGGTCTGCTTGGCATGGCATGACGAGTGGTCGATCCCAAAATCGAACAGTGTTTAAGAAACTTTCTATCTAATACAATGTATAATATCATAACAAGTTAATGGCGAAAAATATCTCTGTCTCGTCTATTACATTACATGGGAATTATTGCATAACGGGCCTGCCGACATTACACACGTGATGTTGAGTTATGGTAAACTAGCTGTTGCCCGCAACTTTTTCAGCAATCCAAGACGAAAAGTAGTCTAGGTCCTTCTCCAGGTTTCAGGCTACCTATCTGTCAAGTTTCATAACGATTGGTTCAATGGTTTAGAAGTGAAAAGGTAACAGATAGACCGTTATATTTTCGCATTTATATCATTACAGCACTGCCCGCGCGATGTCGTCCGCGAGGATTTCGTTCTTTCTCCAAAATTTTTTAAAACCCAATCCAAAAAAATTTTTTTTTTCAAAAAACCCTGATTTATATCATTCTTTATTTTCGGTCTTAAGTATAAATATCTACTGAGTTAAAATTCTTCAATACAAACATTGACATCCCTCAATTTAATTTTAAGGGGTGGTTTAGAAAAACAAAAAAAAAACAAAAACTTATAATTTACTATGATAAGTATTCTTGCCAACTTTCAAGTTTATTAACTCAAGGAATAATGCATGTGTCGAGCTACAGGTCTGAGCTCAAATGGATGACCATTCGCCAGAGAAGAAATTTGCGTGCTTTGACCACGCTTTTCTCCCTTCTTAACTCTCCCACTCCTCCTTCTTATCTAGTGTCTCACTTCCAATATCTATGTTCTTCACACGCTAAGAATCTTCGTTCTTCTAACAATCTTCTCCTACTCTGTCCTTCTCATACTTCTGACTTTGTTCATTCTTCCTTTCATATTCAGTCCATTCTTCTTTGGAATGCGCTACCTCTTGACATCAGGACGGCCACCAGTCGGTTTGCATTTAAGCGGAGATTGTGGAATTATTTTCAAAATAAATAGCGTAGAGTCATCTCAAAACCTCTCTCTCTTGAATTTGTATATAATGTATATATATAATATAGGTATATATTGTAGTAAATATGTATGTATGTGTATTATAAGTTTATAACTTATTTATGTACAAATTGTCCCATTCCTAACAGAGCACCTGCCATCTAATCTCTTCACCACCCTTGGTTGACTGGTAGAGAATGCCTAAGGCATTAAGTCCGCCTTTGTACTTTTTTAAGTGTGAAAAGATTAAATAAAATAAATAAATAAATAAGATTTTTCATACGAACAAAAATCCCCCTTAAAGGTCGAATTTCGAGAAACCCTACATTATAAAAGGAACTCGTGTGCAAAATTTCACGTTCCTAGTCCCAGTAGGTTCGGCTCTGCGTTGATGAATCTGTCAGTCAGTCAGGACAAGTAATTACTCGTACTTATATATATGTATACTAGCGGACAGCTCCACCTACCTGGTCCAATTGTGAATCTAAACCATCCAGGGACCCACTCAAACACACACATAAAATTTCATCAAAATACACACGTACAGAAGAATTATATACATATATATATAAGATATAGATTAGTATGGACTGATATGGATATTGAAGTGAATTTAAAGGGCTCCCTGGGAAGTCACCCGCGCTAGCACCGTGCTAACTTCCTACCATTTTTATCGGCAAAAACTATTCTCATAATTCAGGTGAAATCGAGAGAAGACAGAGTAAATTCAAATCCAATAGTTAGTATTTACATTGTTCATTCACAATTCAAGTCATTGTTATGTCGTTGTACCGTGAGTGAGATATTAATGAGGAAGCGATGTCTGCGGAATGTTGATGCGAGATCGAAGATACTCTTGATGTCATGCCAAAGGTGAGCCGGTTCCCTTACGGTGATGGAGCCTACTTGGATGTTAATCAAGGATATCTTCGTTACCCGTGTACTTACGAGTATATCTTGAAGTATAGGTATATATTAATTAATTAGTTAGGGCTGTATGTAATGCCTAGTTTTGGAAATGTTGTAGGTAAGTACATACTTGTCTGACATGTCCCCGATTGCTGGTAACGAGGTCGAAGTTACAAGAAACTCAACGAAGGACATAGAAGCTAAATGAGTGCGATGAACTGGTGGCGAAACTAGTTATCAATTCTGTAGAAATTAATGAGAATCTCATTGATGTTTACCTAATATAATACACAGTTTCACTAACGGCCGAACCCAGTAACATATAATCAGTTTTGGCATACTGAAGGTAGAAAAACCTATCTATCTATGGTTTTAACGCCCCAATAATCTATATGAGATTATGGAATCTTACCAGCCTGACGTAAGGACAGATAGAATTATACTATCTACCATCAATAGCGATCTGTCTTTTACTGAAAATAGGTTGGGTTCGGTCGTAAAAGAAATCTCCTATTAACTCCTATAAAAGTATGTTAAGTTTGAGACCGATATGTAAGAAGTGAGCCCCGTGTTCCGAATTAGGAAATTCCTTTTAATAACTTTGACATCGGCAGCCGCGGTTGCGACTTCTAGAGTTCTAGGTCAATGGTTTTCATAAGTTAATTTATTTAAAACTTCAAATATCTATTTCGTGATCAACCATTTCTCATGAATGATCATAACATAACAAGATATCATCGTTAGACATCTATGAATAGTCGAAGTCACTTCTAGTCATATGATATTTCCTAGCATTGAGCATTCACCTATCTGATTTTGCATAGTTGATGTCCGATGTCCATCTATTAAATTATTTTAAGGCGATGCACCGTTAGGGTCATCTATTCTTTTTAAATTCCAGTTGATGAGTGGGTCAATTATGACTTAGAAGGATGTGGGTTTATGACCCTGCTGAGTATTATTGGTGCATCGTAAAAAAAAAACTATAAACATTTATAATGTTTTGGTTTGAAATGTTGCTTTAATTAATTCGTCAATCACCGAGTTCGATTTTTCGATGAATAAGTTGATTTAAAAGTAAAGGTCTAAAAACTCCCATGGCTGTACAGAATATTTTAATTTACTATTCCGTATGCGGCTTTTTAAAAGCTTTATACTTGAGAAAAAATGTTAATTCCCTGTGCTTACCTACTAATATAATATCGTCATATTGGGATTGCAGATGCGATTGTACAAACATGGTTATGTATGTTAATTGTCTTAAGCATCCGTCCTAATGAAGAATAAACGAGGCTTATGATCAGTAGGTACTTATAATTTTGTATCCGATTATTGGTACGTCGACCGTGTCCCAGCAGTGGGAACATTATAGGCTGATTATGCTATGGGTATGTCGATACTTTTCGTAATATTACGAACTGTGAATATTTCCAAAGGAATAAAACAATTTACAACCCTATATAAGCTCCGGTAATCGAATACAGTACACAATTTTATTTTTAGTTCCAATAACTTTACCGATCTCACGTCTCGCTGTTCACATGTCTATATTGTTCACATCAATTCGCCACAGGGGCGTATTGTCAAATCATTCGATACATTCAGCCGTCCAGAGGTAACGGATACCGATACCGATGACCCCTGGTAACGTGTAGGATTTCATTATAATATATTTCAGATTACTAATAATACACCGTTTATTTTCATGTGCCGTCCGTCTTTCGGAGCCACTCGACAGGTTTTTTGACAGTTGTCACATAAAATATTCAATGAGATATTATTTATGCTAAAAGCTAGACATATTTTGCGTGGCGATTTTTTGGTTAGCTTCACCACTGTTATTTTTTCTTTACCTTATAATTAAATCTATATTTACTTTGGTCAATGTTCAAGCGCAGGATTGTTTGCTAGCACCACACATTTTTGAGCTTTTGTAACCTGTATATCCTTGACATATCTCGGGACCCTAGGGTCCCAGAACTTTGGAAGGCGTACGAGGGGCCGAAGCCAACTCGCAGAGACCCGTTAGACATTTCTGATGAAATGAGGCCGACGATCATCTCTGTTTGCTCTATGCAAGTGCACCCAAGGACAGGACTATTGCAGAACATGGAAGCAAAACATATTGGGCTATGGATTTTGGTGGCTATAGTGGATTGGTTACCTAGAACTATGGAAGGAATATGTCCCCTGCCTGATCAGTGTTATGTAATATACGGCTAAAATGGCAGGGGATGACTAGCACACACACTTGGTTATCCTTATACTTCCATGGGTTTTCCAGGTTAAATAAGGCAGGTGTCGGTCTAACTTTTATAAAGACAAGGAAACTTGAGTTAAAAATATGATACAGAGACAAAAATATGTACATGATCTTAATTGATGAAGAAAAATTCGAATTAATTTAAATAAATCTGAATAAAAATTGGTCGAATCATAGTAGACTGTCAATGGCGGTGCTCTTGAGGTTGTTCGAGAATACGTTTACCTCGGGCAAACTCTGCAGTTTGGTAAGAACAGCTTTGAAAGAGAGGCTAACAGAATTCAGCTGGGCTGGGCAGCGTTTGGGAAGCTTCGTCGAGTCTTCTCGTCACGTATTCCGCCTAAAGACTAAAGTCTTTAATCAGTGCGCCCTGCCTGTTATGACTACGGAGCCGAAACGTGGACACTCACGGTACGGCTGGTGCATAAATTCAAGGTCGCTCAGCGAGCTATGGAACGAGCTATGATTGGAATCTCTCTGAGGGATAGAATCTGGAACGAGGTGATCCGGCAGAGAACCAAAGTTGTCGACATAGCTCACAGAATAAGCAAGTTAAAGTGGCAATGGGGCGGCCTTATTAGCCGTAGAACCGATGACCGTTGGAGTAGACGTGTTCTTGAGTGGAGACTGCGAATCGGCAATCATAATGTAGGACGCCCTCAGGCTAGGAACAGCGCCGATCTTCGCAGGGTGGCTGGTAGCAGCTGGATGAGAGTTGCCGAGAATCGAGCTGAAAGGCGTGCAATTGGAGAGGCCTATGTCGAGCAGTGGACTGCTGTAGGCTGATGGTGATTATGATGATAGTAGATGGTTCGGAATGATAAGAATGCCGAAACAATGAAGCATTTGATTAATGTATTGAGGCCTTCAGATTCAGCCTTGAAACAGCAATGGATTAATCGATCATGGACGCTTCACGCTAAAAAATAGATGGAAACTCTACAAATAGAGATTCATTACAGTGCTACGTGTGCGGTACATAATTATTCAAATAAGGATAATTTAGGATTCTGATAAGCACACGATGACTTGATTCAGCTTAAGGTCGCTTAAAATCAGAATCCGATTCAAAATATCATGAGAATCGGAGCCGAATCCTTCGAATTCTGTTACTCGATCTATATTGTAATTTCCTTTTTTTGCGTATTACAGCTGAACAAAAAGCAAATAACATAACCATAACATACCATTAGAATACACCCCTGTTAATGTCAGTACACGCTTAGTCACGGCACGGTGTCTTCGAGTATGGTAATGTGTGTTTACACAGTCGTCACATCGACGCCACACTTGAGCCAAGGTCAAGAGCCATTGTGAACCAACACACCAACGTTTGATCAACAGCCAGATATTCCGAATTTGCAATACGTTACATTGTTATTCTTATCTCATTGGCGAGCTAAGATTTATGAGCTGGAGTAGCAATGTATGCCAAACTATTGTTAGGAGTCTCTAAACATAAATTATTGGTACAATATTAGATTGAACAAGTGTTGTTCTTAGGTATCTACTGTTATTTTATTCTAAGCTGATTCAATTACTACAAATATTGTGCTTTGTTTACTAATAGGCATTACATGAATGCGCGATACCGGCTTTAAAGTTTAAAGGACCATTCAATTACGCGTAAAACGACTATGTATCGCAATTCTTGAGAGCATAATCATGTTAAGATGTCAGCACCTCAAGATTTAGGATAAGGTTTTTTCTATGTACTGCTAATGACACAAAAAAAAATATAAAGAGAGGTGTTGACATTGAAGATTGTGTAGAGATAGACAAACTGGAATAGTCAAATTTTAAGATGATATTAGTTTAGACAAGTTGTAACATAAATAAAGCACAACCTTTTAAGGGGTCATTGTACTCATCATTATGAACAACTTTTACTATCAGACCACACCTGAAATCTGTTCAGTACATTTATGTTCGCATAACTCGTCAAAATGTAGGGAACAGCAGAATTTTTTTTTCGCGTTTTCAGGTTTGGTCCCATAGTAAAAGTTGTTCATAATGATGAGTTCAATGACCCCTTAAGAGGTCGTGCGTTATTTATGTTACACCTTGTATACTAATAGCATTCATAAGAAAGATCAGATAGCGAATTGAACAGGCATAAGGAACAGAGTGTAAAAACATTGGAAAAGTAATAAGTTATTGTTAACACCAACAAGCTGTTAAAATACTAGAATTAAATTGCTGGAAGTAATTACACACACTCTTACGGCCGCTTTCTATAATATATAACATACATAATATCAAGCCTTGTTTCCCCGAAGGGTTGGGCAGAGATGTAATAGGGGGCCAGCCTATTGCCATCTACCGGGCATAAATCCAGACTCCGGGCTGCTACTGAGAAATTCCAGATAGAAAAACCCAATAACACTTTGCTTTTGGGAATCGAAACCAGGACCTCATGCTCAGCAGTAGCGCTTGCGACCACTAGACCAAAGAGGCAGTTCTATAATATATCTCATTCCCAATCTTAATACCGATCCTTGTCTGTAACTAATCAACAGCCGCGTTTGTCAATCTGAGTCTTTGAGAGGGCGAATCACAAGCAGCCGTCAGACTGCGGATCGAGATTGGGATTGAGATACATTATAGAAATCTGGCTTTACACACACACAAATACTCTCCAAACCCGAAATCACCTGACTAGTTTGTACTCTGGAAATTGAATCCTGAGCCTCAAGATACAGACTAAAAGCTCTCGGCAACAGGCACGACACGCGACTTGAATCGCACGCGACACAAACGCACCGCGTGTGGCGCGACGAGCGGTGCCTTTGATTCGCGTTGCGAGTCGCGCCTGTTTGAAGGAGCCTTAACGCTAGTTTGGGGCTCACTGACAAATAATACTTTGTAACCAAAAGCTGTAGGTAATATACTCGTATATTTTAAGTTACTCATGTTGTCTCGTCCTGTGTTTTACCGTTTTACCTACATATATCCCTACCCGTATTACCAGGGTAATAAACTATTTTAATTTTTTTTTACATAACATAATAGCACGCCTGCCTCGTTTTCCTGAAGGGTTGGGCAGAGGTGTACCTATAGTACCTACAACCAAATAAAAAAAAAAATTTCGCTCGTGGTGTGTTTAGTAATGGGATTACATAGATGAAACTCACTTAAAATTTCTGATAAATCGAAGAGACCACAAATTATTTTTTTCTTTCTCTTTGTCCACAGTTGTCCCGTAATGCGCTGACATGCCGATAACAGCAGTGTCTCGTGAGACGCCGCCCGCGTCGCCTCCGCTGCACGCCGCTACGTATGAGGAGGCTTTAGCCACCGTATGTATTACTGAAGTATTTATTGTTTACTTCCCGAACCTCGGAAAGCAGTAAAGCCGTTGGTCCCGCGTCTGATCTCTACCTGGTCGCGTAGGAGTGCTGTCCTATAGAACACCTGTGCTTGCGTAAACACTCGTGTACTATAATTTCTCCTGCGTACCTGGCTAATCTCCGTTGAGACTGGCCGCCGTGACCGAAATTCAGTCAAAAGAATATTATTATTTACTGAACACTAATAATAAATAAAAAAGTGTTTGTATGTCAGCTCCGACGCACGACTGGAGTTTACTCCGTGAAACGTAACGCTTTTGATTTACCGCTTGTATTAACTTCACTCCTCATAAAATTTCCATACCGGGGGCCTTATATGAAAATCGATTCTTAAGGAGTAAACTCCAATAAAAATGTCTGTTTTCTCCACAACATAATGAAAAATGAGTAGATACAATACATAAATGCGGAGTTATTTTCAAAATAAATAGTGTAGAGTCATCTCAAAACCTCTCTCTCTTGAATTTGTATATAATATATGTATATAATATAGGTATATATTATAGTAAATATGTATGTATGTGTATTATAAGTTTATGACTTATTTATGTACAAATTGTTCCATTTCTAACAGAGCACCTGCCATCTAATCTCTTCACCACCCTTGGTTGACTGGAATGCCTAAGGCATTAAGTCCGCCTTTGTACTTTTTTAAGTGTGAAAAGTTTAAATAAATAAATAAATAAATAAATAAATGTGTATATAAAAATACATTGATGTTGTGGAGACTGAAGCCTGTACTAGGAACACCTGTGTTACAGGTCTCCAGGCCTCCAAACTACCCGGAAAACTCACAGTTATACAAACATAGATGATGATGTTGGGATGCAAGATAAAAACCATTTAAGACAAAAAAATATACAAATAATTAATTAGACAGCAAAGTACGGTGTGGGTGTGTAGTGAGTGTGTGATATTCCTAACAGGTCTATTAATATGGTATACGGAGGACATGAAATAATAGGCACAAACGATACTGCGATATAATAGGTTCCGATGGGACACAGGTAACCGAAGTCCTGTGATTCCGGTTCAAGTTGTATAGGAACAGGAATCGTAACTTAAGAGGTTCAATCGCCAAATAGAATCAGGACAGACGTCAGACAGGAACGGGGTAAATTCAGGCAAGTAGAATAGACTTGAATTTTCCGAAATGGGAAAATTATTTTCACTTGTAGGTAATATTTAGGAAGCTGTTCCCTAACTACTTATTTTAATGTTAAAATTAAAAGTACTTCAAAAAACGCAAAACTCATTACCACTAATACAGATAGGTCTTCATTACAAGAAGACACAATATAGATTTTCTGCAAGTTCCACGCATTATAGGTAGATGGCGCTGCTTGTCACAAAACAATAAATCGACTCAACAATAATGAGTGTCTATTAAGTATGTAAGTTTATATGTTTTAGATTTCCATTGTTGTCACCTTCATCGTAGTCATAGTAAATACTTACTTAATGTCTCATCATTGTCCGCCTAGCCTCTTCCCATAAGTATATTGGGGTCGGCTTCCAGTCTAACCGGATGGAGCTCAATATCAGTGAGAATTTTACATGGCGCGACTGCCCATCTGACCTCGACAACCCAGTTACTAGGTAGTATGATACCCTTGGTAAGACTGGTTGTTAGACTTTCGGGCTTCTGATGACCAGTAACGACTGTCAAAGATCCACGAATGACAGCCGGGACCAACGGCCTAACGTGCTTTCCGAGGCAGGGAGGGGTCTCGGTATGTAAAGATGGTCACCCATCCACGGTCCAACTGCGGTAAGCAAATAACGTTTGTCAGTGAAAATAGGAAAAACCTACGTTTGGTTACAATATTCACAGTTCGGTTTGGTGTTTGTCTATTAGCAATTAACTGAGGATTTTCCCAAGCAAATAAATGACAATATAAATTCTTTACTGATTAGCTAATTCAAGCGTGTAAGAAACGGAAGGATGACGCGCGAATCCAGAAAAAAATATGAATTTCCATATAATTATGATTTCTAGCATAAATAAGGGCGCGGTTGAATAACTTTTTAGTAATACAATACAATACATACAAACAATAATAATATAATACGTATTGTATTGTATTTATCAAATATTGGCCAGGCAGGGGCCATAGTCCTTCCATAGCTTTAGATAACCAGTCCACTTTAGCCATCTAAACCCATAGCCTAATATTTTTTTTTGTCTCCATATCCTGCAATAGTCCTACACCAACCGGGGGTTGTCCTCGGGTGCACTTGCATAGTGCGAACAGGGATAATTGTCGGTTGGTGCCTCATTTCCATTGAAAGCGTCTAACGGGCCTCTGCGAGTTGGTTTCGGCCCCTCATATGCTTTCCAAAGGTCCGGGTCTCTAGGGTCCCGAGAAATATCAAAAAAAATAAAATACGTATTTATGTCACATAAATATTAGGACATGTAGGACGGATATGAAGTGGTGTGGAAATAATCCTAGGCAGAGGTGTACCTGTAGTACACCCACATTTCGCCAGTTATGTTTAAGTCCCATGTAATAGGGAGCGATCCTATTGCCATCAACCGGGTACAAATCCATTCTCCGGGCTTCTATTGAGAAATTCCACATGGAAAAACCCAATAAAAATTTGCCCGACCCGGGAATCAAACCCAGTAACTCATACCCAGCAGTAGCTTTTGCGGCCACTAGACCAACGAGGCACTGCCTAACCCTTCGGGGAATACAGGCGTGATGATATGTTATGATGTTATGTAAATAAAACTATCCTATCTCGCAAAAGCCAACAATATCGTCCTTTTAGTGCTACGTACGAGTATAACATGCTGCGATCACCAATTTGTCTGTCAATTCAATATGGTAATAATATGACCTACTATCAGAGGCGAAGTGCGCTAACAACTCCATTCCTACCGGCTTCCCTTTGGAGGATCGGAAAAGTAACTTCACCTACCACTATTGAAAAATAGCACATTCAATAATGTCTACGATTGCCAAGTAATATATATTCCAACAACAACACAAATTGTTCCTAATAAGCCGGCGCCACAACGTGATAATCGTATTTGTATGACTATTAATAACTAAACAGTTTCTTCTTCGGCTTCCCTCCTACGAAATGTCAAGCCTCGCCACTGCCTACTATGATATATCACACTATATTTACAAGGCAGATGTGAGTGGAAACGCCGGGAGGGGACGCCCTAGGAAGACAAATATATATATATAGTGACCTTATTGGTGATGTTCTTCAGAAAGGTCAGGTGCGTAGTACTCGCGACCAGCATGCGTGTATTAACGTAAACGAAGCAAAAGGAGTATACAAGGTGTAACATAATTAACGCACAACATCTTAAGGGGTCATTGTACTCATCATCATTATGAACAACTTTTACTATGGGACCAAACCTGAAGTCGCAAAAAAAATCAGCTGCTCCCTACATTTATGTTCGCATAACTCGTCAAAATTTTTCATTATGAACAACGTCTTATAATGATGATTACAATGATCCCTTAAGAGGTTGCGCGTTATTTATGTTACATTTTGTATAAGGATCGTAGCAGATGGCGTTCTGTAGTTTCTGCCTACCCCCATGGGAAGAAGGCGTGAGTTTATGTATGTATGTATGATATATCAATAGCTGTTGATACGTATGATTACTATGTCCATTTTCACTTTTTGCAGTCTCCTTGAGGTAGCGTGATTACTTCATATTTAGCATCGGCATTTCGTGCAAGACGTGAGGTTCCTATTGTCGTGGGTACAAACTAAATATTAGGCATGTTTGTGTTTATTATTTATGTACGAGTGGGTTTCCTCATAGTTTCATATTGTTTGTCGTGTTTGAAATCATCACTTGGGGTCATTAGTAGCGGAAAATACAACAGCGTCGACGTGAAAATTCTGAACGAACTGAAAATCAGTTTTAAGCTAGTAGGTAAATCAACTTATTATTAACAACTTATTTCAAAGAGATCTACGTACATCGTACAGTATGTGCAGCACTGAAAACCAAAGTACTCGGCTTGGCATTGCCCGAAAAAGCAAAAAAATATCAAGAAAATTGGTTCGAAAATCCTTAAATATGTCAACGTTGGCAAAATGCATTGACAAATCAATTTGCACGTGCAAACAAACTGTTAAGTTTAATGAAGAAATTGCGCAAAATCACACATAACACGTAGTTTAAACATTGAATCGCTTTGGTAATGCCTTACGCACCTTGACATGTGATTTGCACAGACATTGGCGAAACCACCGAGACGCTACTGTGCGGAGTGTGTACTGTTTAGTACTGCGACACGTATCGAAGCTAAGCGAGCGGATTGCCCCACTGTGTGAATGGAAAATGCCCATAATAAGGCAAACGGACGTACCATGAGAGAAACGAACATCTATACACCGTAAGGACTATTCTTGCTTGCAGCGCTCAGCCGCTATAGTAACGCTTGCTAACAGATGTGGTCATCGTGTGCACGGGATTGTGTTTTCAAATTGGTCAGATGTAAGTTTCCTCGATAGTACAATCCACCTGCATACAATAGCTTAGTAGTTCAGTTTGTTCACAGCTTCCGACGCGCGGCCTTCTCGCCGATGCGTTTGCCGCGAATTATCACCGACAAATTAAAAATATATACTAATCAGTCAAACGTCGTATTTGTCGTAAATGACAACAGTTAACAGTGTGTGAGTCCGATCGTGACTGCATATGTGGAGTGATGATAGAATAAGTGGCGAATTTATGATGCAAATCGTGATTTACATATCGTTTGTTTTATGGGATCGTAAAAAAATATTTGTTTTTACAATTGAAACGTAACCGTGAATCATTTGCGTGTGTAACGGTTTGTTGTGCAGGGACCTTGGCTTGTTTTTTTTTTATTGAGATTGATCTAATTATATAGTTAAGTTGTGCGATGTTTGGGTGCGATTTTCTCACGAACACTGAAGTATTGGATCGGTCACGACATTGATTTACTCACGGAGTTATTTTTTAAGCTGTGGGCTCGACTTCACGTTTGAGATTCGCTACAGTTCTTTCTTTATAAGGAGATCACTTTGACACAAATACCTAGTAGCGAATTGTTCATTATCAAAAAACATACATAAAGTAAAGTACATAGTAGGTAATAGTTATTATGCGTCGATTACACAATGCTTATGTGATAAAAATTTATGTTACGACTGCAGGAAAATATAACTGAAAGTACGGTCGTTGATTTTATTATGAGGATACAATTTTATTAATCCATACATAATTTTATTGGAAAACCCATAAATAATAAAAGGCTTTTTAAATGAATACCAAGCGTAATAAAGTAGTAGGAGCTCGTGGGTAAGTAATAACATCCGCACCATCTTTACATACCGAGACTTCTCCGTGCCTTGGAAAGCACGTTAAGCCGTTGGTACCGGCTGCCATTCGTGGATCTTTGACAGTCGTTACGGGTCGTCAGAAGCCCGAAACTCTGACAACCAGCCTTACCAAGAGGTATCGTATTACCTAGTTACTGGGTTGTGGAGGTCAGATAGGCAGTCGCTCCATGTAAAATACTGGTATTCAGCTGTATCCGGTTAGACTGGAAGCCGACCCCAACATAGTTGGAACTAGGCAGATCGATTGACCAAGCGTAATAAAGTAGCTTAATAAATTACTTAATAGGTAGTTTTTTAAAGTAATTATTACCTATATTTAAATGTAAACTGGCAAACGTTAATTTATGATTCAACTCGGAAGTTATCAAGTGTCCGCGTATTGTTTCAACAGCTGTATATAATGAAACGGAAGCTTTATATTGAAATACGGATTGTTTGAAGGATTTATCAAAGAAATCTTGAAACAGGGCTATTAAACAAACACCTTTATTGATCTGAAGATAATAATAGTTTGGGATTGATTCGTACCTACGTATTCTGTGTTATTAGATAACAATTAGAACGTGTTCAAGTGATTACATAAATTATGTAAGTATACCTAAGTGGTTTAGTTTCCATGTGATAGTAAGGACGAGTCTATTGCAGACATCATCACTCTCCTGTCCTTATCCCAATTTATTTGGGATCGGCGCAACAGGTCGTTTTCTTCCATACTTCTCGACGTCATTGCGTTGGTCACCCACCTTCCAGCTATTTCACCTTTCACACAGTCCATCCATCGTTTCTTTGGTCTTCCACTACTATGTGGAGTAACTATTTGGAGGTTGGTTTATATCTAGACTATTGTCAGCCATTGGTGAATAGAAAATGGCACCGGTAACTGAAAAAATGGGTGGAAATCGGTGGCCATGGTATGGGCATGTGATGCGGAGGAATGAGGAAAATGCCGTGTGGAAAATTTTGAGTATTGATGGCTATAAGAGTAGTCCCATACTCTTGAGTATTGATGGCTATAAGAGTAGTCCCCGACTCTTGAGTATTGAAGGCTATAAGAGTAGTCCCCGACTCTTGAGTATTGATGGCTATAAGAGTAGTACCCGACTCTTGAGTATTGATGGCTATAAAAGTAGTCCGCGACTCTTGAGTATTGATGGCTATAAGAGTAGTCCCGGACTCTTGAGTATTGAAGGCTATAAGAGTAGTCCCATACTCTTAGAGCCATCAATACTCAAAATTTTCCTCACGGGTTTTTCCTCATTCCTCCGCATCACATGCCCATACCATGACCACCGATTTCCACACAACTTTTCACTTACCGATGCCATTTGCTATTCATCAATCGTAGACAATAGTCAAGATATAAACCAATCTCCCTTTGCGGGATGCAAACGAGACACAATAGAAGTTATTGCTTTAATGTCCTTTAAAGCGTTAAGGCTCCTGCAAACAGGCACGCCACGCAACGCGACACGAAGGCACCGCGTGTCGCGCGCGATTAGCGTCGCGTGTCGCGCCTGTTTTCAGGAGCATTTAAACGATATTACTGGACATTGGTCCTTTCCAAACGGTGAAAAAACCTATAAAACGAACGATTCCGGGAGTAACAATTATAAATATCTAAAGACCTTTCCGTATGATAAGATAAAAATACCTTTAAGTCGCAACGATCCTGTGGTAGATAATGATATGACCATTCACTCTACATAATTATAACGTGCACGAATAGGTCATCAGTTCACGATCAGAGCCTTTCATAATCCTCCAATTCCTGCACTAGCAATGAAAAAACAACATTCTTTTGTAAAGCTGTGTTTGCACAATCGTGTGTATTACGATAATAATCATTAGCCCTTATTCCAATTTTTTTGGGGTCGGTTCAGCATGTCTTCAGGGGAAAAAAAAGGAAAAGAAAAGGGGTGATTACTGATATCAGTAATCACCCCTTTTCTAGTAATGTTTTGGTCTAACCCAACCCATAGTACTATTCTTATAGCATTGAGCATTTGTGCTTGTTAAATTATCATCATCCGCATTGTCCTCTTGCCGTGCTTGCCACCGGAGTTGCCGACACTAGCCCGTCTTACTAAGGGGCTGCGTAAACGTAGACACTTTTTGTTGCCGACATGGCACACCATCACAGGAAACCGTAGTTGCTGTGTCCTGTAGCGGCGATCGGACACAGTCGTCGGTTGCTATTCCTGGTCACTGGTAACCGTAGTTGCTGTGTCCGGTGGCGTGATTGTTGTGAGATTGTTTTCGGCTCGCCCCGCCCGCGCCCCTGCGCCACCCGCTCGGTGTGCGTGGCTTCTGTCGCACACAGGATACGGACACCGATTGCAAATCGTCCGTTTGCGCAGCTCAGTACAATTGTAAGGAAATTTGTTAATGTTGCTTGTGTCTTAAATTGAAGACTACGATTGGCTCATGCAGCAGGACTATATTAAAACAGAATCCTTACTAGCATACATCACTTAAAATGTCCCTAACAAACATTCACGCACGTTATTATTTATAATCACACAATCACTTGACCCTATGTATCACACACGCCTGAACCAAACACACACACATATCACACACACACACACACAACACACACACACACACACAACACACACACCTATCCACCTTAATAACTACTCAGTCAGAACCTATTAAAATTAAATCTCACAGTAGATCAATACGCGTTCATTCTCTTGAAGGCATTCATATGAACTGTTTGGCCAAACACTGTCTCTTAAGACACAGGTCTCCTAGTTTAAGAGGCAGGGTTTATAACTTTTGGTTATATAGATTTAGTTAAATTATTTGTATGTATGATCTTCAACTGACGACTTTTAGTTTCCAGTTACCGACACCAAACACTTTTTGATTGTGTTAAGTGGAAGCAACTGGACAAAAAAAAAACGTTCACGTCTGCGCAGGGAGTGGCTGATTTCATATAAAATTGAAATGTCTGTTTGTAATGTCAAAATAACAACTTTTTACTAAATGCATAAGAAAGTATATTCGGTACCTATAACAAAAAAGCATTTTTGAAATTTTTGTCTGTCTGTCTGTCTGTTCCGGCTAATCTCCGAAACGGCTGGACCGATTCTGCCGGGAATTTCACTGGCAGATAGCTGATGTTACGGGGCGTCACTTAGGCTACTTTTATTTTGGAAAAATAATTAGGGATCCGCGCAAAAAAAAAAATTAAATCCATGAGATTGTGAACAAAAGTTGGATTTGAAAAATTCTTTTTGCATTTGATAGTCCAATTTTCGAGGATAGTTATAGGCTATTTAACATCACCCTACGGAGCCTTAGGAGCCGAGCAAAAAGAAAAAAGTCAGGAAGAACACTAAGCGAAAACGAACTAATAGCGCGGTAGGGCGATGCAACGCGACGGGTCGGGGGACGAGAGAGTTTTATTAAAATGTAGCTCTTATTTAGTATATTGTGTATCTCACGACCTCTACGCGAACAAAGTCGCGGGGCACAGCTAGTAAACCAATAATTTCACACCAATCACACCATTTGGTATTCTCCTAACCTTATAGCAATGTATGTGTGTATTACGATCGTTGTAACACAAATTACGTTCAATGTAGCCTTGGTCGTAAATCCATCTCACTTAAGGCTGGTTACTTAATAACTATAATGTATGGTATCATCATGCCACTTCACATGTATTATTATAGTAAAACACACATACATTATGGGTAATTTATATTAGTGTGTATGTACGAGGGCTTGTGGCTAAGAAATAACAGTCGCACGGGTCGATCGATCAGGTTAAGCTACGCTTGCCGTAGTTGGTCCGTGGATGGGTGACCATCTTTACATATCAATACTCTTCCGTGCCTCGGAAAGCACGTTAATCGTTGGTCCCGGCTGTCATTCGTGGATCTTTGACAGTCGTTACGGGTCGTCAGAAGCCCGAAAGTCTGACAACCAGTCTTACTAAGGGGTATCGTATTACCCAGTAACTGGGTTGTGGAGGTCAGATAGGCAGTCGCTCCATGTAAAATACTGATATTCAGCTTCATCCGGTTTGACTGGAAGCCGACCCCAATATAGTTGGAAAAAGGCTAGGCAGATGATGATGTTAGTGTGTATGTGGTAATGTGTCTGTCAAGGGGATGGGTAGAAGTATCCCTTTATATGCTTATATCCAGGGATCTATAAAAAAACATGGAGAACGTTATTCCTAAAGGTTATCTTAAAGATATTTTTGTACCCTGCGAGATACAAAAATATTTTTAGGTTGACCTTATGTGCCACAAATGTCAGATTTTCAGAGCGCGGTAATTTTAGCTTCTGATCAAGGAGTCTTTCAGTCGTGTTGAGCTCTCCTGAAAAGATGGTTATGTTTATCTAAGATCGTTCATTATATTAGCCAACTCTTCTTCTGTTTGGCGTTATGAATTACGGGATTTGCCAAGTCTTCTTCTGCTTGGCATTATGAATTACGAGATTTGCCAAGACTGCTATCAATAGCAATAAAGGTCAATGGTTACCAAGGGGTGGTGAAGGGATACCTAATACCCCTTAACCATCCCTTAATGGTCGTAAAGGTTGGAGGAGGGGCTTGTAGCTAAGTAATAAGAGCCGCACGGGTCGATCGACCAGGTTTCTCTTCGCTTGCCGCGGTTGGTCCGTGGATGGGTGACCATCTTTACACACCAAGACCGATCCGTGCCTCGAAAGGCACGTTAAGCCGTTGATCCCGGCTGTCTTTCGTGGATCTTTGACAGTCGTTACGGGTCGCCAGAAGCCCGAAAGTCTGACAACCAGTCTTACCAAGGGGTATCGTATTACCCAGTAACTGGGTTGTGGAGGTTAGATAGGCAGTCGCTCTATGTAAAATACTGGCATTTAGCTGCATCCGGTTAGACTGGAAGCCGACCCCAACATCGTTGGAAAAAGGCTACACAGATGATGAATATTCGTAAAGGTTAAAAGGTCACCTTGGTTATCAATTAGTGGGAAATGGCCCAATAATTTTCAATAAAAAAATACAGATGAACTGCACTAGACTAAGAAAAGAATAAAAATACCATACGATGGTGTGTATGTAGTATTACACAACACCATTCACGCACAACGGTCCCAACAGCGACAAATTAAGAATAGCCGGTTCACCTTGCGCCCGCGCCGCCCGCGCCGCCGTGGGAGCGCCGTTTTATGTAAATTCCAACGAGCTAACTACCGCATTTCTACATCACCTCGAATTAAGTAAAATTGACTAGATGAAAGGTCGTTTGTAAGTTGAAAAGTCGGCAGTTTTCGTGAGAGATTTCACGCGGTTTTTATGGTTCATAGAGTAGTTTGCATTAATGAATTTTGTAGAGAGGCATCACGATTTTGGAAGTAGCTTGTTTCATTTTGTAATAGTGTCATTTTTCTTCGTACTTACACAATTAGATGTTGGTCTAGGAGTCGTTCACATGGCAGCCGTCGACAAAGTCTCACTCGTGTATTTCAGACGCATCGACGGCTTTTTTTTTTTTTGTGGATGGGAAATCATCAAATGACTTCTCCCGCTCTGGGCGGAGCGGGAGGGCGTGTCAGACTTTTACTGACTAAAACCCACCCGTGTTCCTTCTGTTGCCTGTGCCGGGGCCACGGTAGCTCTTTCGAACATCCCGCAAACGCATCGACGGCTGCAGTTGCCTCTGCCTTTGACGCGTGCCTCTCGTGTATGAACACTTACTTAATTTCAGGCACTACCGACGTGAACACTACCTAGTGAAGACATTTAAGTACCTACATAATTATGTAACTACATTGCTTCTATGTGTTATCTAAAATCAGAAATGTTTGAAATGAGAACGTTTACAGTTGTTAAGTAATTAAAAACATCTTAGTTAGTAGTGCATGGGTTAAATTACACCATGTGCGTAATTTCTCAAAAAAGTGTACCTAACAAACATTAATTCTTCAATGTCTAATAAAGAAGTTCCCATGCTCGCTTTCACGACAAAAACGGCATTCATAATTGAATGTATGTATTCTTTTCCACATCACGCGTCTTTTACTCACACTACATATATATGTACATATATTACTAACTACTGAAGCGTCTACTTCCCTAACCCACTTGCATGTTTAGTCGGGTTAAGTAATAAGGTTTGTGCTACAAACAAATTGACAAGTAAAACTGTCTTTAGTATGCGCTGTAGTTAATATGTCTTCTATCAGATGACTTTTTCAACTCCTTTCGATTAGTTAGGGCTCAACAGGTACCCTGTCTAAAAGACAATCTAGATCTAGAGACTCAGACAAACTTCATAAGGGAAATTCCGGTATTTTTAAGAACTTTCGCATTCAATTCTCAATCTGTTAAAAATACCTCTAATATCCTTATATTTTTGACATTTTTCAGAAATTGTCGGTGAGATGAGATTGCGACTAGATTCTGAACGTTTTTAATTACGGGAATCTGGCCTTCAGATCTTTCACTTTAGGTCATTTAACCTACTTCACATAATTAGGAAGACCCTTTCATAGTGTAGTAACGGTATTAGAACTGCGATCAAAAATAATTCGTTTGCTAAACATGCTTGTTGAGGCAACATTCCATCACATAACGACTGCTGCAGTGGGTCAAGAACAAGGGTGTTTCAATTTTATTACCTTTGTAAAGCAATGGACTTTAATTGAGACATCAAAAGGTACTAGTCAGACAGAATATTAATTAAGGTCTCACTTTTCGTGTCTGCTGTGTGACCGCTTAGATCTTCTAAACTGCACAATGATTTTGATGCGGTTTTCAACATCATTTAGAGCATTAATTCCTGAGGAAGGATTGTGTGAAACATGCTTGGAAATTCGAGCTCTTTAGATATTTTGACAATCTTCTTCGAGCTCAAGCGAAAATGCTGTACTGGTCAAATACATGCGAGCAGCGGCCGGCAATGTTAGTATGAAAATCCATATCTGTCGTGTTTAGTGGCCGAATAAATTACTATGAAAACTCATATCTGTCATGTAATTTAAAAATGGAACGAACTTTTTACTTCTACAAATGACAACCAAGGAGGTAACTTATCAAAGATTTTATTTAAATTTCGATTTAGCTTGCAAATAGAACTGTTTAAAGTAAAAAAGAAACAAATCAATGTATTGGCGCGTGAAAAATTATCGTTGTTCGCAATTGATTCTGGAATTTATAATGAATTTACTTAGTTTGAATTTCCGCGCATTATTTGAGAAAAGTACTATACATTTATTTACAAGCCTTGGTCGCAGCCAGACATTGATAGACTCACGTACCTATAGCATCTGGATATTTTGACATGTCGCCATATCAGTAGATTACACCCGTGAGAAGCAGATGCAAGTTGCTTATGAATAATAAACAACAGATTCACGTTTTCTTTATCTCCAGCAGTAAGAACTCCTATATAATTATGCAAGTCTGTCCGTATCACGTGTAAGTCATAGATCACGACAAAAACCTATCACGTGGAATCACCGCCATTAATACGCGCTTACATCATACGCGGTAATGTATCAGAACCGCTAATAAACTACTGTTTCATGTTTATATTTAGTTGTTACGGAAAGTAAACAACTTTTGTTGAGTAGTAGAATGTTTTGGTAATCAGAGATTAAATTTATGTGTTATTCTGTTAATTTAATTATAATATCAATCAGTAACCAGACTGTCTCGTTGGTCTAGTGGTCGCAAGCGCTACTGCTGAGCATGAGGTCTTTGGATCGATTCCTCGTGTCGGGTGTTATTAGGTTTTTCCATCTGGAATTTCTCAGTAGCAGCCCGGAGTCTGGATTTGTACCCGGTAGATGGCAATAGGATCGCTCCCTATTACATGGAACTTAAACATAACTGGCGAAATGTGGGTGTACTATAGGTACACCTCTGCCTAACCCTTCGGGGAATACAGGCGTGATGTTATATGTTGTTACCTGCACCCTAATTGCGTAACACACTATCAATAAGAATATAAATCATTTCGAAGCTTATTGCTAATCCATTGCTTCATATGTTCGAAAAATTTGTCTGCTCAACAACGTAAATAACGCAATGAATGTTGTTGAACTGACAAAATGAAACCGATTCCTACTGTAAGTGTGTTACGCAATTGGCCCGCTGCTCATCTGTAGGCTACCTGCTCATTTGTAGTTGATGGCTAAAAAATTCAGTACTATGACAACAAATCTAAAGAAAACATCGCACTTCTTTCTGCGCTGTCGCGTAAAAACTCTATCAATTTGTCACGTGTAATCATCATACCGGATTCTGTGATGACGAATTGTTTTAGCTTCTAATGCTCAACGGATGTATGATCATATCCATAAGTCAGGCAAGTCATTACCCTCATTTTTACTGCGCCATAGTCCGGTAAAAAACGTTTGTTCTACCAACTAATGACAGCGATGTTCACGACGCACTTTAAAAGGTCGGTCGACTTGAGTAATTAAAATTTTATAAAAACCGGCCAAGTGCGTGTCGGACTACGCACAATGTTCCGTAGTTGGAATGAATTTATCCAAGAACAAACTTAACATTGTAGTTGAAAAACATGTTCCCCCATACATTCCAACTGCAAATGTAATTTTGTACGCACAATATACTACCACCCGTGATTTACCACGTAAGATAATAAGAGACTTTTTATAAATTTTCCTGTAATCTATAAGTATAAACTATTCTCTGTATTTTTTTCAAAATTTTAGGCTCATAGATAAGGGGCAATGGTCAATTTTCTTTAATAATTTAAAAAATGTTTAGCTTAAAATTAAAAAAAAAAACAAATATTTCAAATTCTCGTATCAAGCCCTTTCATTTGACACACGGTACACAGTTTGCAAAACTTTATTTTACAATTTTCAAATTTTTCCCCCAAAAGTGAACTCCAAATTCAAAAATCATTTATTTAAGTTGTATGTTTGTGTTTGGGTCACAGAAATTCATTATGTGTACCAAATTTCAACTTAATCTGTCCAGTAGATTTGGCGCAAATCGGCTGTGACAGACGGACTCGCAGACAGCCAGACAGACACACGAGTGATCCTATAAGGGTTCCGTTTTTTCATTCGGACGTACGGAACTCTAAAATGCCCCTTTCATGTAACTTAGCAGATTCATCTTGACGTTGTGGATCTTCCAATCTAGATGTAGATTAACAAAATACTTTGTTACAATTTAAGGTCTCATGATAGAGCCTATGAAACATGTTAGTAGGTACGAGGTCAAGTCAAATTCAGTCAGGTTTTTAAAACGTCGGTCAAGGCAGCTTCTTCTTTCAAGCTTTGGATAATTTGCAGGTTGCGCGCCTGAATTTAATCGTATATTTTTTCGTAGCAGTTTGCTACGACGTCCCCAAGAAGATTTCAGTTAGCCGTTAATTTCGTAGCAATTACTACGGAACGTAAAATTAATATATAAACAATTAAGCATTAGCAATTAGCACAGAAGGCTTTAGTGGCTTTGAATTATTTCCTCATTTTATTGCAAACTCGCTAGCGTTTCCAAATGTCTTTTGTGATGCGCATAGCAAAGGAGTGGAACTCTCTACCTGCAACCACCGAACGCATACAACCTCGATCTCTTCAAAGTGAGAGTTACAGGCTTCTTCTGGGTAAGCTCGCTCCATCGTCGACTTTGTCTCTGTTACCTCTGACCTAGACTAGAGTCAAGAGAAAACCCATCTCAAATAAAAAAAAAAAAAAAACGAAAAAACTCTGAAGAGCTTTGTTTTAATTTCTAGTTAGTTTAAGCTGCATCTGGTTGGACTGGACGCTTACCCCAACATAGTTGGGAAAAGGCTAGGCAAATTGATCCTAGTTAGTTTCCAAAAGCAAACATTCTAAGGGTTCTTTGTAACTCAGATTAGATTTCTGCAACACACCATTCGTGCCCATGGAATAGGTACTTCGACTTATTTAGAGTACACAATAGTGAGTGTAATAAGGAGCCTGTCATACTGTCATGAAGGCCAGGTCGAATCATCAGTCACTGTCCCATTAAGATATATAGGTACCAGTAACACTGCTGAACACTCCCTTGCTATTATGGAAATATTAGATTACAATATTGAAATACAGTGTACATTTTGATCCTACAAACTTGGATAAGGTGATTATGTGAAATCAGAATTCCAGCTAGGTACTAAAATTATGAATCTATTGTTTTGGGCTTCGAGGCCACAATTCTTTGTTGACGGATCCATATCATCGGTGTTAGTCGATTGTTCAGCTTAAGACGGTTGTCGCATTTTGTCGCTTCTCTTGCTCACACAGGATCATATTTTTAAGAATGTTACATGAAAAGATGATTTTTTGAAAATGTAATCGATTGGCGAACGAATAAGTAATATTAATTTGTTAGGTAATTATTAAAAACACATTTCTATATATATATTATCTAATAAATTCAGCTCAATAAGTATAATGATCTGTTTTTGAGATGAGTTAAATAAATGCCACAATAAAAATGTATTTTTAATAATTACCTATTAAATTAATATTTTTTATTAGTTCGCCAATTGATTACATTAAAAAAAACATCTTTTCATTTAACATTCTTAAAAATTTGGTCCTGAGTGAGCGAGAGAGGTGACAAAATGCGACAGCTCTCTTAAAAGATGATTTAGAAATCAAAAAATGATTAGCACTCGCTCTCAAATCATTTCCTTCGTGTAAACTAAAATGATGTGACTAAGCAGTACTATTGTCTTAGTGTGCTATTGGGGGAAACCTATTCAGTAGTCATCATTGGTCTAGACCAGATACGATACGATATCAGCGCCTAACAGACATGCTCACTGAAGCGTGAAGTCAATGACTCAAAAAGTGTCATAATCATTCAAATTCATATGTTATTTAATACGAAATGTTTCTGAAAAGTTGAAGGTTTGTAATGTGCCCGTATTAGGCAGTGCAGTCACCTTGTAACTGGGATCGCCTTGCGGTGACTCAGTGCGAAACTCAATACTAAACTTATGGCCACTCAAGCGCCGCTTGTGACCATATATGAATTGGTTTGCTTGATAGCTATATTGACATATTCTATTTTTGATTCTGTGCCTAATATGTATCAGGTGTTTTGATTGGGCATTTCTTAAGAGTGAATGGTCTTGCGAGATTGGTAACTAAATATGTACGCGCGAATAAAAGAACTCTAGATGTAAATATACAGGGTGTAAGGGACAGCCCTCCGCTGACTGGTGGGGTGAAATCAGTATATCATACTAAGATAACCGGCACATGAAATTATATCAGGAACGTTATGGGAATCCAATAAACCTGATTTGTTTTATTACCTCACACGCAAAGTAAAACGCGCGTAGCGAACGACAGCGCAGCGAGCCTTCGACCGCCGAGTATTTCAACATCCATTGCTGATTATTTTTATTTTAGCTGTTTTATTTACTTATATGGAGTGCTGCGTACATATAACGTAATTTTACATTGAAATAAAGGAATAGTAACTGAAAAAACGATAAAAAAATGAAAATTTTCCTGAGAAATTTTCCGGTGGAAAATGATTCAAAATAAGGAGCTGAATGTGCATTCAGCTCCATATTTCGAATAGGGTGCCCTGTTAGTTTGCGGAGGGCTGTCCCTTACACCCTATATATTGTCAAAAAGGTGTTTTATGATTTCGATGTTATACTATATTTGAGGGTTTGGTAACCTTCTTAGTGAACGCTAAAAGTCAGTTAAGAAAACTGTCTATCAATATTGTATTATTAGTTATACTAGGCACAACATTCCATGCATTTAAATATCCACACCGTTGAACCCATTGCTTTTCCTGTATAGGTTACTTAATTATGTTGGGGTAGGCGTCCAGTTTGATGCAGCCATAACTTAGGGCGGCCATTACGTTCCACGGCATCGTCTGCCAACAATATTATTCACACGCACACAAAATCTCGGAAAAACACTCAACAAAAATATCTAACCCACATAAGTCCATCAGGAAAAACAACGAAACAAAAGCATCGGTACTCGATAGAATCGAATGCATCATCGATGTTTGAATCGATTCACAGGGTTACGTAGCGATACAAAGCGAGTACATGCGGCTTGGTCACGTAATAGCGATCTATTAATATTGTTATGTGCAGGCGCACGGTTCATTGTCTCGAGCTCTTAGCTGTTAGCTGCACATTTGTATTCCGAACTGTTGGTGTTATTTTGATAGCTCCGTTGATTTGGCGTGGTTAGGATGTAGTTTCGATAAGTGCTTGTTGAATTCGATTTTGGTAGTCGATATCTGCTCGATATATGTATTTTGTTGAGTTAGTTGTTGTAGGTATGTATTTGTAACGGATAATGGAACTTTTTAATTACTACATAGGTACAAGATAACACTAATATATATATATATATATATATATATATATATATAATGTACCTAAAAGTATACAATAAAAAATAAAAAAGGGGGACGAGCTCATTGGGCATCAAAAAATTCGTCCGCATCGCTGTCAATGGGAAAAGTGCCCAAAACGCTGGCAGCATTGCCATGTCCCATCCCACGGCCCTAGTGTTTCAACCCCAAACGGCTCAAACATATAGCTCCCAATGAGGTTGTTATATTTGCGCCGTTTGAGGTTTTCAGCACCTGCAGCGGCCGCCCCAGCACAGCCCGCCATGCTAGGAAGATGGGATGGCGCGAGGGTGTCGACACAGGTTGCATCCCACACCAAAGACCTACCCAACTTCCAAGGCATTATGGTAATTCCGCCTGGCCTCTTCCCATCGTCGCGTGCCAAGCCGTTGGGTTCTAAAACAGCTGGCACCCCGGCGGTGACAAGAGCCCGACGGATGATGTCGTTAATGCTGGCGTGCCGTGCCATACGACCAGCGTTCTTGGTGCAGGATAGGCCATGGTGTCCGAGGCAGTCGACTCCTTCACCGCATTGACAGCGATGTGGAGTTCCGCAAGGAGCACCCAGACGCAAACATGTAGCGAGCCGGAATGTGGTGTCACCCAGCATAGTGCCTATGTTGGGTGATGGTAGCGCCTGAAGCCAGAGGCCCGACTCCCATTCACCCACAGCCAGCAGGCGGGCACGCTCAGCAGTATTGGTGGACGTATTAATGAGTTTATTCCATACCAACCTGCAGAGCGGCTCATCCCACTGTCTCTGGGAAGACGGGTTCTCGGGCAGAACCGTATCCGGGCAAGCAATTTTCCAGGCGTTCACCGCATTGGTCAAACACGGCACTTCAGAGTCAACCTGAGAAGGGGCTAAGATTTTTGCGGTTAACTTTTCGGTGCTGTGGACCGAGGACAGGAACGCCGGTAGGCTTACACTAGAAATTTTGCGGACGCCGAGCCCACCAAAACGAATGGGTAGTGTGGCTTGGAGCCACGCACGGTCATCCAATGCCACATTTAAAATGGATGTTATTAAAGGAACTTTTAAATGTGAAATAATCAAATAAGACTTAATGTACCTCCTACAAAGTTCAAACTAAAACGCCACATGTAGGTATGTAGATCATCTCTTTCAGATAGGCAAATCTAAGCTAAAAACAAAAGGTGGCAGGTTAAAATACCTTCACTGCCACAGTCTTATACTACTATTTGCTGATACTAGAAAGCGCTGCTGTAATCATATTTTACCTAGGGCTTTCAAATTCCTCTCAATGTTAGATTATTGTCATTTGTCTGCTTGACCTAAATGTTTTGTCTAACCATATATAAACGTATGCAGCCCATGAATAATTAATTCAAATAGTTGCATAGTTACATTTTTCACAAACAATAAAACAATATCCAATAACATCAAGGCTTAAAACTAAGAACAAAGAACATCCAGATTTCTAGGAATAAAAATATTTTGTACAGTTTCCTTCAAAGCGACAATTCTCGTCTGTACTTCGTTTGTTTACAGTCAAACGGTCAAAAGCTTAGATTTTACGGGTGCAATAAAACCGTAGCTCGAGTGCGTCAGTCCACTGAGCGAATGAGTGAACGGCCTTGCTTTACCAAAGGGTCAGGTGTTCGGTCAATGGGCTAGTTCGTTCACAATACACTCTCGGTTTCAAACCTGATTAGAAATATTTACGAGGTAAACTGTAACAGTACTTGATGATTGATCGTGATCAATCATTATGTACTGTCAGAGAAATTAATTGTTTAGGAAATAGAACTGTCATTCTTTGACAGTTGTATGAAATGGATATAACACGGAAAATTGACCTAGGGTGTCACTTTGATAAACAATTAATTTACATAACCGTACATTACATAGGAATAATTTGATCATTCAATTAATATTGTCGATGTATAAATTAATCCTTTTTGACATTTATTAATTTAATGAGTTTTTATTCTTTATGTTTCCGGTGACGCCAGGGTCATGCGTATGAGTTGATTTGTAACTGTACTCGTAATTTGAATATAATGAAGGAATAATTATGCTTAAAATCAGCGTATTGTTGATGATGGTGAACTTTATAATTTGTTAAAGACAGGAAATACATAGTTAGAATAGATACTTTTGTAAGTGAGACAGATTGCCTTTAAATAACCTTTTGCTAAGGAACTAACTAATGAACACGCGTAACATTATTTACATCTATATGTACAAACAAATCCTGTGGAATCTCTTCTGAATATGTGAATAAACCCCGTCACTACCTTTAGATAGGTAGGTACCTTAGAGAGACGTTCAACTTCATACATATAAAAAGATTTGTCCAAACGCGTGTGAGCCTTAAATATCAATAACTGCAATGGACGCCGAGCACTTTAGAAATAAGGTCACGTAATATATAAGTAAGAATAATTTGTATCAGGATAGGCATAGTTTGTAACATTTCATCATAGATAGGCACTTATTTTATTATATAACGATAGTACCTACTTAAGTTTAGGATAAGAAATTGTTAGACTAAAAGTCAAAATAATTCATTTTTGCGCAAAGGTCCCGGTAAAGTTTCGGGACATTATTTTCGTGCTGCGCTCTGATTGGTCGAAGAATTTGAGCGATTTCCAAGAATTTGTCCAGGGCATTGTTCAATTTCTCAGAATCAAAATTAATTGTTTCCAAGAATTCGAATTTTGTGTGTATAAAAGTAGGGAATTTTGGCTGGTCAGACACTACACACGACAGACGATCAACATTCCGTACTCGGCGACGAGTACCAACGCGACCTAGAGTAGTAAGACAACCCTCGACCCTTGCCCCCCCTCCGCCCGCGTGGAGCTAGTAGCTTTAAATATCGTCCCTAATAATAATAATATATAGATGCTACAAGTCCCCTCTTGTTCAGTGGTCAGTAGCGCCCTAAGCCTAGGTTCGAGTCCCACTAGGGGGCGCCCTTAGCTGTGCTACATAAAATTTTGTTAACTCGGTGAGAGGCTCTTCAGGCCCCACCAAATCCCGGTTAAGAGGGCGGTCACATTTTGTCAACTCTCTCGCTCACACGGGACCAAATTTTTAAGAATGTTAAATGAAAAGATGCTTTTTTGAAAAACGTAATCAATGGGCGACCTACTAAATATTAATTTAATAGGTAGTTATTAAAAACACATTTGTATTGTGTTATCTAATAAATTTAGCTAAATAAGTATTATGATCTGTTTTTGAGAAGATTTAAACAAATGCCACAATAAAAATCTGTTTTTAATATTTACGTATTAAAATAATATTATTTAGAAGGTCGCCCATTGATTAAATTTTTCAAAAGACATCTTTTAATTTAACATTCTTAAAAATTTGGTCCTGTGTGAGCGAGAGAGGTGGCAAAATGTGACAGCCCTCTTAAGCAGTCAAGGCTTTCCGGAGCCAACTAGCAAAAGGTCCGAACAAAAAAAAAAAAAAAAAACTGGTCAGACTCAGTCGGTCTCCAGCTCTCCAAGAAGAACCATAATGAAGATTAAACACGAAGAAACTCAAGAAATCTTTTATCCCTTCTCCCCCTCAAGCAAGAAAAATAAATACAGTTCGCAATTATTATAACCTTTTAGTAATGTTATTTACACATGATCCTTCTATTTTACAAAGAAACCTTTACAGTGATATCTCCAATTATGTGAAAATTGTTATTCGAAACGTGAATTTTTGCGCTCGTGGAAAAATCAGTTTTATCTATTTTCTGTTCAACGCTAAGTATAAGAATTTTCGCTTACAGAGCAACAGAAACATTTATTTGTGAATAATAAATAGTGCTATGAACTGAAGACCAACAAGATTTGTCGGAAAATATTATTTTAATGTTGTCTGGAAATCAAGGTAGACACGAGTCAAAGATATAAAACCTAATAAGATCGACTTAGTAAAATAGAAGATGATATTTTTCTTCTCGTTGACGGTTTCGTAGAATAAGAGTAGGTGCCGTAGCGTCTTCTATAGTAATTTTCGTGGAATTATATCTACTCTCACTGAAAGGTTCAGCGAATTCAGCAAATCCAGGACACTAATATCTCAAACAAATATCTGTTACTTCAAAAAATATGGCCTTTTCTGCCATCTATTTGACGCAACACCAGATATCAGTCGACCATGTGAAATTCCTTTGTAACCTAACAGAACCATCGACCTTTTACCAAGAGTTAAGGTACCTGTCCCACTGCCAGTGATTAACGAGAAGCGAGTAGAGCTAGCAAGTAAAAACGAGTTGGCGGATAACGAGCTACGAGTGCGCGACGGCGACTCGCTGGTATGCGTAACTATGTAGCAAGCGTGAGTCTCAGCGAGTGTTCTGCCTGCCAACCGAGTGTCGCTGAGCGAGTACTCTTTTTGATAGCTCTTGTCGCTGCCACAAACGAGTACTCGCCGGCGCGGTGGTGTGAACAGTCAGCGCTTAAAAAGAAAGAAATTTTATTTGCTCGAAGATGTGTATACATACAGAATTACAATAATTCATGCATGCAAGATCTTAAAATAAGAGTGTTCTCATGGCGTGCAACCACATCACGCGTGGCGCGCATCTTAGGTACAACTATTATTATTGAATCAATGATGTTTAACTTTTACACTTATAGATTAAAATATCGGTCACAGTTAAACCTTATATTCAATAATTTACATTATCCAATTATTTATTTTCCTTGTCCAATATTACAGATTACAATTATCAAAATGACGATTTACATACTTCCATGGGACCTACAATCTTTTGCACGTTTCTTGAGCGAGAAAATCGTTGATAGCTTGTCGCTTCCTCGTCGGCGGTGGGACGGGTGCTTAATTGCCTATGGAACCTTAATATCCACTTTGTTCTACCAGTATCATTTTGGCAATACCCGCCTATATTTGGCGTGACCTTTTGGGCATGTTTCATTAATGAGCTCGTATCAGACAATGAAGGTTTGTAAAGAAAAATTTTTCATCGATGCATTATTTATTAATTGACTTCCTTGTGGAGATATTGATGGGGGCATAATGAATATTAATTAAGATGTTATCTTTCTTATTTATACGTTATATGCATGGGCGGATGCATGTACCTATATGATAGTTAATACACGAACATATTTTTCTGCCACCTTTAATTTTAAATAGTTGCTTTGAATAAATCTGAGAATATAATATATTACTCATTACATTATCAATTGAACTAATCTACGGATAAACAATACACATTAAATAAAAACAGTGAAAATTAAATATCACACTAAACCTATAATGTCTTTAATAAACTTTGCTTTTAAAGTTTGTAAAAGCAACAAATTTTTCGTCATAATTTTCGTTGTCATTCTTTACAAATTATTTACAGATATCGCGCCATATTTTGTCTAAATAAAAACCTTATCGCACTATCAGATTAATATCTCTGACACGTAAAAAGAACAAAACTCAAACGTAGACGGCGTTTGAGTTTTGTTTTTTTTTCGTGTGATTTAAATCCACGTAGAACACGGATAAGAATCAGCGAAAAACAAAAAAGTTCGCATTGAAACTAAAACAATTTCGAAATTCTTTTGTTTATATTGCGTTGTTACAGGTACCTGTAATACCTTGATTGATTACTTTGAAAAGAGAGCTGTGTAAGTAGGTAGATAGCGGGGTCCTTGAGTACGTCTCCTGTCAATGTTTATGATCTGTTACACCGCCCCCGTTCCATTACATCGGGTGGAACGTCGAGATTGCTCGGCGATAGCTCCCATTGTGTGCGGCCCGTGCCTGTGTGTAGGGCTGCCTAGAGGTCGGGCTTGTGTGTGGTCTCTTTGTGATGGAAAATGAAGGCAAGAATTGTGAAAAATATAGGAAACGTGGACTGTTTATTTTTTGATTTGGGTAGATGTAAAGTTTGAAGTCGCTGAAGCTTCCAGAAATTAATAGTAGGTACTTATCATTATTTTTATCTAACTCATTTTCCACCACCATTTCTAATAAAATAATCGTCGAGTTAAAAAAGTCTGTAGTTACATTGAAATGTAATTCATGAAAAAAAAAACTAGTTTATAAAGCAAAACCTTCGCGAATCTACTTTAACTGATTACAGTTTACTAGTTAAGAAAATAATTTTTATTTTCTTTAACTAGGTATTAGAAAAGTGCGGTAGATAGGTAGGTACCTCTCAAGCGTCAAGGTAGAATCTTACTGCAACATAAAATTAAACCACATATAGTAGTATATCTTTATTTGCATAAAATATGGTACATAAAAGGTCTTAAATATAAATAGTTTCACATATTTTGCGTACTTAGTTCAGCGTGCAAAAAATACCTTAAAAATAAAATTAAGTTTATACAAAAACACTTTTGACATCATGTGGTAAAAAATCAATAATATATTTTTTAAATTATATAATTATGTTTCTAGTGAGATCTTATTATTATTTGTAACTTTGCTTGTGATTTAAAAAATCACTTATTGTGTAGAACACATTATTATAGAGCCATAACTTTTAAGTTTCTTTTTAAAGTAATTTAATAGCAGCTCTCTGATCTGTTTGGGTATTTGGTTAAAGATTTTGACAGACATATTATAACAATTGTTCTGGAATAGTGTGCTTCTACATCTTGTGACAGCCAGTCGGGTTGGATCTCTTGAAATAATTTTTTTATTTTCCAAATTAAATCTTACGTACTTACGAAGGCAAAACAAAATCAAATAAAATTCAATCAACATAATTCAAGTCCCGACAGCCCTATGTACAAGGCGATACCCACCATTAGCGGCAGTCTAAATATTGTATTGTACGCAGAGTCCTAAACACCACATTGTTTCTGAGAGGCGTATGTCCGAATTGATGGCCGGGCGCGATACAAGCGATAGCCCCAAGCAGAACTCGAGAGAAACATGGGCCGGTTATTGTACCTCTCACCCTGTTACCAAGTCACTAGGACAACGGGGAAAACAATTTTGTGGTGGCAAGTATGGTGGTTAAGGTTGGGTGTGGGAGATATAAGCAGCGAAATCTGCCAATCATGGCTCAAAATCAGTTTCACTGCAATAGCCAGTAAATAATGTATTGCTAGCCATAGTTAGCCTCCTTATGTAATGACAGCTACTTGAATGGTCGTCGTGACGACAGTAGAGTATTAATTGATTGACACCATCACCATTTTCAATACCCTTTTCAAACTCACGGGCTATCGTGATCGCAGTCTACAGGGTGAAATTGAATTCAAGGGCATCCTCTTAAGGGGTCATTGTACTCATCATTATGAACAACTTTGATTATGGGACCGAACTTGAAATCGTGAAAAAAAAAACAGCTCTTCCCTACATTTTGACGAGTTTTGCGAACATACAATATAGGGAACAGCAGATTTTTTTTTTTTGAGGTTTGGTTCCATAGTAACAGTTGTTCATAATGATGAGTACAAATGTAAGGAAATTAGAGATGCCTTTTTTTTTGTGGATAGGAAATCATCAAATGACTTCTCCCGCTCTGGGCGGAGCGGGAGGGCGTGTCAGACTTTTACTGACTAAAACCCACCCGTGTTCCTTCTGTTGCCTGTGCCGGGGCCACGGTAACTCTTTCGAACATCCCGCAACAAATTAGAGATGCCTGTTACCTGTTGCCATACCGTTTTTTTATTTGTTCCGAAAGGACCCACACGACTCTTCTTTACAGAAAATCGTGTTCAACGAGATTTTACCTATCCTCTCAACTGTCGATCAACCAGCTAGTGGTCGGTAACAATAGAAATTTAATTGAGTCTCATACCATGACAATAGAAGGTTTATCCAAAGTGTCTCCAATTAATATGCCAACGGATATCCAACGGCAGTTTTTTACTTCATTAAAATCTATCCCAAGTGCTTACATAGTTGATGACAAGTGCACTTTGCTTGTAATATTTCACACCCAACAATTTGTCTACCGAACTTGTAATCTTAAGAATATCGTGACGATAAATCAAGGTGTGCTCCATGCTTTAGGCACCGACCGATACCTAATGTAGGTAGGTCATTCCACTACAACATTGAGATTATTAAATTTATTAATTTAACAAGTTGAACGAACTCATTTCCGATAAATATAATAAACTTCTGAAAGGTTAAAGGCGTGCATTAATAGAAGAAAACAGGATTTATATTTAATTAAGAACCTTGGATTGAACCCGAAATTGTTCCAATACTCAGCAGGAGGTCATAGCTCATTATATTCTATGTTTTAGTTTTATCAAGCAATGAATACCTAGGTCTGTACCTAGAATGTCTCATTTGGTTTGTACCTACCCACTAAATACCTTTAGTAAGCTTTTGAACTATATTTTATTTTAATACGACTCGTATCAACATTGCAAGTGTTGTCAGGTGCAAAAATAACCTATTTATTAAAATATGAATTTTGATCGACTTACGATTTAATGAGTGTAAAAATAGGTCATTAATATTATTGTTATTTCGTTAGTTAATAATGTGTTCGCCTATTTTGGTACTAAATGAGCTATTTAAGTGATAATTAGACAGGTTTTTCACAATAACTTGTTTGGAAGGCTGACGTGCTAAAAACCTCACATTAGTTTCCCAAATCATACTTAAATTATTATTAGGTATCGTAGCGCTATAATTTTTAAAAGCAATATTATCATAAATTAACCAGAATCCAATAAAAAACACCCATATCAATTTCTAACACAATTATCTTACAAAAGCGGGCGCAAAAGCCATGACCGAATTAAGTCAGCACCAAACAATACGGTGCAGGCGCAGAGGCGCGGGCGCATCACAATGTGCGCAGGATTGCACCGGCCTCGCTCGTCTCGCTGCGGTGGGCACAAGGGCGCGGCCTCCACAGTGACACCTACTAATGTGTTAATTTGTTAACGGGCTGATTGGACACTGATAAGGGGGTAATTAATTAAGTGTTAGATTGGTGTTAAGTAGCGGGCAGGAGTTACTGGGTGACAAAAAAAAAATGTATGAGGGGAAAATGTAGCGCATAGCTAAGCGGTATTAATTATTAGGTTACACGCTATATTTTAATTGTAGACGTGGTTGCATATTAGAAGTACATAGGTTGAGGTTTATACTGAAAGAGTTTGTTATCGTACCGTGTCAGTTGTGTTCTACGAATATTAAAAAAAAACAGCCGAGTTCATGTCGGACCAGGCACAATGAGGGGTTCCGTAGATGAGATGAGTTTATTCCAAGAACAAACTTAATTTTGTAGTTGAAAAACATGTTCTCTCATACATTCCAACTGCAAATGTAAGTTGGTCGACTATTACTCGTTAACTTGGAGTCTACTGAGCTGTCATAGTTTTCCTTTTAACTTCGTTGTATACACTACTACCGTGAATTTTTTCACATATCCAAAACTAACCGTTTAGCTGGTAGGAGGTTGGGAGGGGGGATCCTTGACTCTAACAAAAATTAGCACTTTAAAGCTTAATATTTCTGAAACGGTTCCCTTAATCGAAAAATTGTTGTCACAAACCCGCAATATTTTTGAAAGGCCTATCCAAAAACACCCCAACCCCACACCATGGGGTAGACGCGTAAAAAAACCTACCCACTTTACGTGTACAAGAGGTACCCAAAAATTTTTTTTTCATGATTTTATTTTACCACTTTGTCGGCGTGATTAATATGTATATCCATGACAAATTATAGCTTTCTAGTACTAAGAGTCTCTGAGCTAAGCTGCGGACGGACGGACATGGCGAAACTATAAGGGTTCCTTGTTGATTACGGAACCCTACAAATTGTCATTATAAAAGGCCGTCTAATTTTGTAATGTTGTGTTGTTTATTTTTCTTCCCACATATCGGTATGAACATTACGAGGAAAGTTCAAACTGAGGTTATGCAGGTTGAGGTTGTTCCTCTCCAAGTCTCCACATATCATTGGCCTGTGACACTTACAAATGTGTTAATTTGTTTAAATGCCGATGGGACAGTGATAAGAGTCTAATTAATTGCTTGTTAGATTAGTGTTAAGTAGCGAGCTTTTAAGTTGTAGGGTCAGTAGGTGTGTCTGAATTTATGACGGGTTTTTTGACGAGTAGTTAAGGTGTGTTTTATTAACGGCTTACATGTTATTAATGCCAGTTAAAAATATATTAGAATGACTTTAGGACCAATTCTTTTCATATCACAAAAAGAAATGAGAGATTTTCCAATTTAGGAACTTAACAGCTATACAAACATAACATCACGCCTGTATTCCCCGAATGATTAGGCAGAAGTGCACTTATATTATAAATGATAATGATAAATAATAAATGATTTTATTTCTGTAAGTAGGTTTATACAAACACTTTTACACGTCAAACATTTTTTTTTTTAAACTAGATGAGGCCGGCGTTTCCTATCTGACTACTCTGAGAAGAAAGGCCGAAACAAACTCAGAGGTCACAGTCTCTTTTAAAGTCCAGACATAATCTTGGTCAGATCATGTGAAGACCATGTAGGTTGGTGTCTGAAATGGTCATAATATACATTCACATTTCGTCAGTTGTGTTTAAGTCCCATGTAATTGGGGGCGAGCCTATTGTGTTCTATGTCTGTCGTTTTGGCAAAAAATAAATCCAGAATACCAAAATTCAAACGTTAAATGATCTAATTTTGCGATGTCATTGTGTTGTGTGATCTTAACCTAACAAATTAGTTCCGTATTGATCACTTCGCCCAACATATTGTGACGTCACTGCTGACATAACGTTACCACGTTAATTATTATGTTTCGATCAATAGCGAGGTCAGCTCAGGTGCTTAACCCGATGTCAGAGCTCATGACGATTGATTGGCAATCGACAGGCACACGTCAGACCGATGCTACCTACCTACCATACAGTGAGTAGCTGTCATGAGTCAGACACAATGGAACATACACGACTTGACAAATGACAATCATCGTTCTTAGAAGGTTAGGCACATTTAGGTTTCTGATACCCTTTGACGTATTATCAGGAACTTTGGACTGTTCTGAATAGTCCATTAGTCCCATTCATAAATGGTTATCTGCTCACCTTCCCTAAATCAAGGACAGATCATCATAGAGTGCTAGTAGATCAAAAGTTAAGTTTAGAAAAGCGGTACTTTACTAAAATTTTATACATATCTACATAATTGTTGTAATGTTTGTAAGTAGGTTGCTAGATTTATACTAGTCTACTAAACTAAAATGAAAAATTATTATACCCAATTTAGATTTAACATGTAATAGATAGAAAATTCTATACTTATACCAACAAGTGACTTGTTTAAGTATTTCGAACTTGACGGCTGATCAAAGCTATCGAGCGCCCTTTTTAAAACCAGCCGTACCTAGGCCGCCCGTTGGTAAATCCAGCACTGGTTCTATGTAAGATAGATAGATCATCAAATAAAATTCTAACTTACAATAAAGACCGTACCTGAGTCTGTGTGACAGCCCTGTACACTCCAGCTAGTCCAATAATATTAGCCCGACATAACAATATTGACAACAAAAGATAAACATGTTGTCATAAAAACTAACACAAACGCCTGTATAGTCATCTAAGTGCACATCTATCCATTATCCTCAATAGTGGAGACGCGATACCGTCGACACGTGTACCCTTGGCCAATAAATCATGACATTTGACAGCGGCGCTGCTTGCAACGGCAAACGTCAACTATTTGTCAAATCTAGTACATTTAAATTATAGTTCCTAATCCCGCCGCGTGTCAAGTTGTACTGGCCACATATAAGTGGCAACAGGGGCCATATATCATTGTGCCGTAACAATTTGTCAATCAGGACCGTTTTGCAGGGAACTCGGGTCAATGGTACGAGAGATTTTTTTTGATGGTATCAGATGAATATGTCATTGGATTAGAGTGACATGTTTTGGGAGTGATGTAACGCGTTGAAAGGAACGATTAGTAATGATTTGTTTCGCAAAAGTATTTGCATAATGTACCTAAAATGTCGTCTGTATCTGAAAACGAAGAGAATTCTGTCCGATGTCCTGTCCCATGACTGAATGTTGTAAAAGACTAAAGGTATATTTTATGTATGTACTGAGCAAGTCTCTCAAGTCCAAGCTCAGTTCAGATGACAATTAGTATTTCATCAAAGTTGTCACAAGAATTGACGATAGATCAAATTGAGGCTTTAAGTATTTGGAGACAGTTTTCTGTATTTGAGACAAACAGATAGGCATGCATCATTATTATGTGTATGCAATATTTATGCGAAAAATAAAAATGCTGATCCTGTTACTTAAGTAGGTAGTAGCAATTTATAAGAAGGCTCAAGTTCATTTATGAGATAGACTCGTGTATCTATTTATACTCCCTCGTGTTAAAGCACAATAAAACAAACAAAACATCATTATTTTATGCGCTACTATTGTACATTGCAATCTAGTAAGCCAATAGTATATTCTATAAGCAATGTATTTAACTACCTATCTTACTAACTTCCTAGTAATTCTACCTTTCTTTACATTTTCCTGACGATGACAATCGCGTTTAGCGAGCTAATAACTTTTGCAGTCACGTGCAATATTTTCTACTTCCCCCGATGGAGCACAAATGGAAAAACTTTCCGTGTCGTTTATAATCAATGTGATTCATAGACTATGTAACTTTGAATAGACCGTGCTTCGTAGACCATTATTAATGTAGGAAAGTTCTTGAAAAATACACCTTCCGTGAAAATCAAATAGGGAATAGGGTCTCAAGTACTTGAATGGGATGTAGATGAGAGGTTCTATGATTTTGTTAGACACGCTTTGTTGGCCTTTAGGAAACCAGTGAGCAGAAAATGTTAAGAGGAAAACTGGAATCAATTTCTTTAGCGAAAATGAAAAAAAAGTTTGCTGAGCATTTTGATCGTTATTTGCAAGCAGAGAGCCCCTACGTGAAGTTAAACGGAACCAACTTAATTTTTCATACAAAATTAAATCGAGTGAGTTTCCTCGGAAAATCCGCTTGATTTCTTTTAAATATTTTATTGTATGAAGAGTTCAATATAACGCTTGGTCCCAACGGAAGCAAAGGCGTTACGGACGGAATACTCATCGCGTTACTACAGTATTGTGTGCCAAAAGAAAATGTTAATCCACAGCTCATTAATTATATTACAGCTAAGCCTTGATTTTCCTTCAGTCGATTATTAACACGGCGCTAGAATACACGGTATTCGCTACTTCAGTTATTACACATTATCTAATAGTAAATAGCTCATAGAATGTTTTAAGTTCATAGTGTATTTGTTTGTGTACCTACAGGTAAATCGTAATGTTTTCCAAACATTACTTATTTATGAGTAAAAATTGTGTGGATAGTTAAATATGGTGAATAAACAATAGACGTGAACTGTGACTGAAATTGTGCAGTGCAATTTTCCGCGGATAGTGCAAAATTTTATGAATTTTAATGGTGACAGTCTTCACGTTAAGCGATCATGGCGCCATCAAGCGACGGCCGCGAGTACTGTTACAGTTCATGGCTGACCAACCTACTAACTACGATTTATATAAGTTCAGCTACTCGGTAAGAGATGGCGCTGTACGCAATGATATCATTCTGATTTTCAATTTCCATCAATTTGTTTATCTTATATTTATGAATGGTTTTTCTTTGTTACAGGCCGAGCCGGGGGACACAATAGCAACAACCAAAGAAGGTATATTTTTCTTGAATTTATAATACTGTACATAATTGAAATATTCTGTTTTTTCTGAGTTAGATTTTTGGAACGAAGTTCTTTAACGCGGCTTGTGGTAGGAGTAAACCGGCAGAAAATGTAACATAATAAAAAAGCGCTATGCCGTCAGTTTCAAGTATCTGAAACTTGAGGCCACACAAGATGGCTCTGTATATAATATGCAGCGAAAGAAACTTCATTCCACCCGGGTGTCCCACGACACCTCCAGACTTTTTTGTTTTACTGTTCTTTTTGTATTAATAATGTTTTGCTTCTCTTTACAGAAGAATGGGTGACGCGGAAAAAAAGCGAAGTGACAACAACCCGTCAGATCGCGACCAGAGTCAAGCGCGAGCTGGTATTGGAAGATGGACGCATTCTGAGGGACTCGGGACCCAAGATATCTACCTCCGTTAATGAAGACACGCATACCACCAATTATCAACAGACTGAGGTAGATTTATTATTCTTTCTTTCATTTCATTTTCTGTACATATTATTTAAATTTTTAAATATTTTTATAAAAACAAAAAAAAAAACATTAAAAAATATAAAAGATAGTGGCCCATCAGCATCAGGAACAGGGTCCAAGGTGCCGGTGGTCAGGGCTCTAGAGAGAGGAGCCTCCTCACTATGCGTGCCGTGTCCAGGAGTAGTGCTTTCTGGATCAAGCCCTTGACCCAGCCGCGCAATGAGAGCCTCCTGAGGTGTTGGTCGAGGCTTTCCACTATTAGGCCATTAACCGTAACGATTATCCGTACACCGATTGCAGAGTCCACGTCCCACATGACGACAACCTCGTGTGCTAAGTCAAGATACTTGATTTTTTTATCTTTCTCAGCTTTCACGAGATTCTCGTCATATCGTCATCTCGTTATTACCTATTCTATTTATTTCAGTTTAGTTCTAGATAGAAAAGTTTTCATGCAGCCCTTTACATTTTCCATGTTTCCTGGCAAGATCGAGGTCAATAGCAGGCCCATTCATTATCTAATAAAAAAAGTCCAATTATAAGCGATTATAGAATAGCTATAATTATAGAAAAGGTTTTACATACCTATTTACTCATTTTCTTTTGGCAGCATCGGGTACCTGACGAGCAGATTGATGAGGAAGCGGAGGATAATGAAGCCGGAGGAGCGATAGGGGCGCCACCTGATGGTAAATATTAAATAGTTAATTAATTCCTATTATTTTAGCCAGTCATAAATTATACAACCTCCTTAGTAGAAAAATACCTTCAAATCAGGTTTCTTTTTTGACTGGGGTAAAACTACATACTTTGAAAGTTTGAAAACATTAATGATCATTCAAATAAAAATATTACACTTATTAGCAGGAAAATATAGTACTTATACAGGTTTTTTAAAGGGTTGGTCTCGTAGCATGGCTGGTTTTAAAGCTAACAATACTTTGCTTATACAAATTTATATCTCCTTAGAAGTGGACGGCCCATTCATCGGCGGGGTGGTAGCTCCCGCTGGCGCTACGGTGCACGTGACGTCACTGGTGGTGGCCAACCCCGAGGGCAAGGTGCGCGAGAGTCACGACAAGCGAGTGCTGACGAGGAACATCACAGAACGTGTGCAGGAGACGGAGGAGAGGATACATAAGGGGGATACTACTCATGACGTGAGTACTTGTGCCTTTTAATTAGTTTTTTAGGTTACTGTGCAGCTTACGAGATACTAGTAGGTAATACCTATTATGTTCGGTATCACGACGTTAATATGTATAATTATGAAACACAGAGCTTCAGAAAAATACCTATAATAATGACGACGCTCTAGAGTATACTATCTCTAGAGTATACTATCTCTAGAGTATACGCTCTAGAGTATACTATCTCTAGAGTATACGCTCTAGAGTATATTACAGCAGAAGTTTTCTATCCATTTTTGAAGTGAAAATTTGTTAAGGCACACTTTACGCTCTTTCTAAATAGTTGAACAGTGAACGAAACTGAACCGGCACGCTCGGGTCGGTGTCTCGGTGACGCTGAATCGCGTATATTCGGCGTTGAATGGCGTATACTCGGCGCTGAATCGCGTATATTCGGCGCTAAAGGCGTGTACTCGGCGCTGAGTCGCGTATACTCGGCGCTGAATCGCGTATATTCGGCGCTGAATGGCGTATATTCGGCGCTGAATGGCGTATACTCGGTGCTGAGTCGCCTATACTCGGCTCCAGTCGTAAGGTTTCATTTCTATCGTATGATCATAAGCACACACCCACTTTTTTATTGACCGGTCGTGAAAATGTACCTTATTTATCATTTTTTGTCGAAACCTATAAAATTTATATGGTTAGAAAGGATTCCGGTGATTTTATTTTTATATTAGTTATTTAGATTTTCCGCATTGGTGTAGCTTCTGTATGTATAGTGCATGTTCATGAATACATGAATAGGGACATTAATAATTACAGTTGGTATGTACCTACATACCTATTGGGTATTTTAATTATTTCAGAAGAAGAAAAAATTGTTTATTTTGTGTCCAATTTGTAGGTTTTTTATTATCGTGTTTTCGTATAAAACGCAAAGTGATTTTAATTATTTTTCAATATGCGAAATATTAAGTACCCACCATAAATCATAGACACAAGAACACCCCGTTCCCAAGCTTAGGACTCACATGCAAATTCCATAACCCACGTCAAACTCTTGATTGCCGCAATTTACTAGCACTCTTAGCTTTTAGATGACGTGCCTTATCTCGCCCCGTAAGATGCTGGGGACATGTCGAGGTGTCGATACAGGCAGGCCGGGGGTACGATACTAGCTGATACACGCTAATGGAGTCATGGGAAGCAGTACTCGTCTTATTATGCTGAAGTACTTCTTTGATAAGACCTATTTTTAGTTCGCCTTATGTTCTCTATTCGCCTAATCGTGGATGGAATTTATGCTACTGAGTTGGTAAATGGAAATGCTTACGCGGTACGTTATTAAACCATGTGCAGTCTCTTAGACTAATGAGAAAATATTATTTTTGTGTTAATGTTAGGATGATCTTCCTTACCGGGAAAGCTACGTCCTGCAGTGGACTTCATCGACCTTTAGGTATCGGTATCAGTAAAAAAAAAACAATAGTTAGAGTGTGGTAAAAGCAATTTACATCAATATAACTGAAGAAAGTAAAACAATGTCAAGTAAAGCTATTAATCTAATAATATATCACATAAATGTAGCTTTTTTGCATTCTGTTAAGCGTAATAAATGCTTCTCACATTATTATTGTGATGAGAATTATATCATTAATGTTATACCCATTTAATAATGTCATTCTGTAATTGGAATGCGTTAGGTGCGGCTTGGCTGACAGTAATAATAACGTCTTGGCATAGCTGCTGTCTCATTTAATAAATCGATTTAATTTGATTGCTCCCTAGTAATTTTTCCGGATTTTTGACATACCGATTTCATTTTCATGTCATTATATCATCTTCATGGCAAGGGGTACATTGTCAGCCGGGGTTGCGGGATGTTCGAAAGAGTTACCGTGGCCCCGGCCCAGGCAACAGAAGGAACACGGGTAGGTTTTAGTCAGTAAAAGTCTGACACGCCTTCCCGCTCCACCCAGAGCGGGAGAAGTCATTCGATGATTTCCCACCCACAAAAAAAAAGAAAAAAAAGGGGTACATTGTAGAGAAACTTTTTTTTTTTAATTTTCACAAACTTAATTTGTTTATCAACAATAATACCTATTCTTTTCCATATTGTTAAATGAACAGTTCTTAAAAAGTGAACACCTATTATGACCACAATAGGTATGTAATTATGCATACCTATTGAAATTATTTTGTTCGCATTAAGCTGATGGGTGATTGCCATTCATATGTTTATTATGACGAATACATAACCAATGAATTAGGTTAAATCACTAAATTGCAAATTGTCAGGAAGTGTAGCTGGAGCCTTAGAAACGTGTACAACTAATCAATTATCAATTAGCTCTGTATTTGCTAACATATTTCAAAGTTCAATATAATTATGTTATAATTAAGCGATGTTGCAAAGGTTTGGCAGGAAATTATCTAATCGAAATGTTAGCATAACTTTTGGTGAAATAATAGTTCTATTGTGTTAGTTTTACATAATTATTAGAAGATGGATTGTTTACTTGTTCTGTGCTTCAGTGACATGTTATGAGATGTGATGACTTTGATGAACTTAAAAAAAAGTAAAAAAGGTACATAACCTATTGATGTCGCTCAACACCGAAAGTTGAAAATCCAGTGCGCGATAAAATCCCGCCGCGATATTTTTACGTCCGTTTGAATGTGTGCAGTTTTAACATTATGCACCAATAAAATGTTCTCTAAACCAACAATCAAAAGTTCCACTTTCTCGTGCCATTAAGTATCCCATTTAAAGATTCAATAATACTTATTCAACTCGATTCATCGTCTCTAATCACGATTCAAAGTGTGCCAATCACTAATTGTGTCCGACCTGTACTCATTCCTTCGTTTGTTGATCTAGAGATATTAACACTCATGTATATATGTAAGTGACTGTTACGTGATATCCGAAGTACGAGGTCGCGAGCTTCATGAAGGCAAACTTGTTACTTAACACTTGTAAGCTCTCGAAAGTTTGTAATAGGAATTTGTACTAATGGGGACCATTTAAATTTGATTTGTCGAAGGGCTGTACACAATACATTAAAAGCTAAATTACGAGCATAGATGATCAATTAAATGGTGCGATCGACGCAATAATTTTTTTTTTTTTTGTGGATGGGAAATCATCAAATGACTTCTCCCGCTCTGAGCGGGGTGGGAGGGCGTGTCAGACTTTTACTGACTAAAACTAAAACTCACCCGCGTTCCTTCTGTTGCCTGTGCCGGGGCCACGGTAACTCCTTCGAACATCCCGCAACCCTGGCTGACGCAATTAATATTTATAGTTCATTTGCAGTTTTCTGTATCTACAACAATCAAATTCGACTGAAACTGGAAACTTGCTCGACTGTGGTTATAATTTTATCAAAATTAACAGTTTAGGATGTTGCGGTCGTAATTAAATTATTCTATGTTAGATTTAATAATGCAAAGACTGCATTTTGTCTCAGCAAAGGCAAATCGGATGAGTAATTTATATTAACAAAATTTAAACAAACGCGTAGATTGCTTTTATACAGTAATGCGTAAGAGATGCGCATCCCTAGTACGCTAAAAATGATCTCCGGCCAATTGGATTGCACGATCGTTAACTGGTGCTGAAAAATATCTGATGGACTTAAAGCGTGATTCAGCATTTCATTATTTGTATTTAATTTAGGTTGCTAACCTAAGTATAAGTCAAATTGTTTCTTGAATAAATAATTAAATTATTATTAATAAATAACTTGAACAAAATCTGAAAGATGTAAATAAATTCGTTGCTTGAATTCAATCGGCAATACGTTTCACCTACATTCTGAACTAAATCCACTTTTAAAATATACATAACTACCATACTCTATTTTTAAAATTCCCTTTTTGAAATAGTCCCCTTTAAACCAGCCAGTTGTCGATGGTTTCGAATAACAGCAGTTCGCTCATACGAGTGATTCACGACTCGAGTGCAACACTAGCTTATTTTTCTCCTTAACGCCTACGAAGGGATTTTTGTTCGTGTAATGAGAAAGTGCACACCTATTATTTACGTGTTACATAAACTTAGTTCTAAATGCTTCGTACCAATGGTTTTGTTGCGTTTTGTTCTTGTTTTATTTAGATGGTTTAGGATTAGAAATTTATTCTATAGTGGAGCGTATATAACTAGGGTTTTATCTAAAAAAAAAAATAAAAATGTTTTATTAGAATTGAAAATGTACTTTTTCAGTACTAACACGAGGTGTGTCTTGCCTCATAATCGTCGTGTCTTTATTTTAGCTACGTAACTTTTAACGATTTGGATCTCTCTCCAAGATGGCCGCCCTACGACCTTGTTTTTTTTTTAAACTGGATCGTATTTATTTGATTTACTGTGAATATGTACATCAAATAAACACAATCCAGTTTGTTCAATAAACGGCTCTAAAAGCACCCATCTCGATCTAAAAATACGCACTACGTAAAAATTACACACGATGAATAAATTGAGGTTTTAGGTAAACGCAGATCAATGAATGATTACAGTATATTGCATGCTTCGATCGTAAATATACATTACATTACAAAAGCTGAGTCTTTGACATAATACGTGCTTTGAAAAGACAAATACTTGCACGAAGCAATTTGTATTAGAAGACAGTTTGAATTTAACCTCTTTTCGCCTAAAATAGTCTTTATGAGGCTATTAACAACTACCACAAAATGGTGTGCGGTCTCGGGATAACAGGCCACCCAGTTTGCTGCCGTGGTTGATGTAATAATCAGGCATCATCAAAGTGTAATTAAGGTTCACCACGCCATGGATTACGATGTTACTCTATTCCTTATGTTCTCTATGATAAAGTGACCAATAATTATCGAAAACAATTGAATGAATGGAAAAGTAATAAAAAAAACAGTGTACAAATTCCGAAAAGAAATTAAATGATTACAAAACAAACCATTCTACTATTGGAAAGTGAAACTATTCATTTTTAGCCACAGGACAAGCCTACGATGTGAAAAATATGTCTTTAGTATTTCAAAACAAAAATCGTTTGCTATGCTTGTACGCTATCTCCGAACACCACAGGACACAAATATTCATATAAAATATTGTCCGAACATACCCACACAAAATAATCTACCTAACATAATTCCGCGCAATTTTATTACACCTTAGCGACATTGTTAATCCTAGATAGAACTTGTCAGGAATACTTTTTTTCTTTTCGAAACGAAAAACAATAGTAAGATACCGAGTGTAAAATAGAGCACCGGTTTCTTCAGATGAGCATCCACATAAATCGATGGGGATTTTGAAATTATAATTTGTTCATGGAGATAGGTCGCCCGGGGCGCCGCGCCCACGCAGCGCGTCTGCGCATCGGAAAGCGCTTTGTTCTGAGTTTGTTAGATGATTTTCTTATGGTGGCTTTGTTTTAAGGATTTGTAGTAGATATTATAAAATGTTTTTTTTTTTTTAATTGGAACGTCGATAGGAGTTATGTGACTGATGAGATAAGTTTTCTGTGAGCTTTGCAAAAGCTCTGCCGTTGTATCGAGGGTAGGTTCCACCTGTTTAAAATAACTTAAGTATATAAAAGCTTAGACCACGTACAGTTTTAATTATTTTTAGGGTTAAAGCGCTTAAAGGTGAAGATTTTCCTGACATTTGTAATAATTTTCCGAATTATCAGCCTAATTGTTACAAAAAAATCCGTTATAATTATAAAGTACTATTTATCACTTTCTAAATTATGCTACAAGTATTTGCTTGTTTCTTCCTTTATTATTATTTTTTGCCCGTGTAGGGTTATTTTGGGTGTGCACAATCAATTTCGACTCATAAAGTAGGTACTTAAGCAAGTAAGGCTCGGCACACGCTCGTAAAAAAAATTAGGCACCCCTTTGAATGATCCAGTAAATGGACATATTTTTTTAACCCGACTACGGGCGGCGAAGCCAAAAGGAAGGGTAATGATTTTGGCAGTCTATGTATGTATGTTCCACATGATTTTAATTAATGAGGTATCAGTAGATTCGTAATAATGGCCCGAGTAACGTAGGCTATATTATAAATTTTATCAAAATTTTATATGACGGAATTTAAACCTAAGATAAACTGAGATAATCATCACGTGTTTGGTATCAAAAGAAAGGTCTTGGCGAGTACATTACACAAATGTATATATATCGTATTGTTTAAGTCAGAATATATGTTTAAAATGCGGTCGTACAGTTCGCGCGGTCCAGTCGTTTCATTTATTTACTCGTTAGAATGCGATGATGTAGACATTGCACGGCTAGATACCTACTATGATTATGTGGGTGCCAGGAACACCTCCATTAAATAGCCATGGTATGTATAGTATACAGTGGGTGCGACCACGGCTCTACCTTGACCATTTTTGTACCTATGCATTTTTGGATTTATTTTATATTTGAATTATTTTCTTGTATCGTCCTTCACTCATAACAATAAGTTAGTTACACTAGAAGTGGTATATTTTGTGACTCAGTATCACTAAGCAGCTTCACCGCTTTAAAGCCGCTTCGTTCACAAGTCGGTGTTTTACTCCGTGACCCATACCTACATTTTGCAATCGCTGAGTAAACTGCACTTGTGCGCTGCAGCGGTGTGCCCGCTAAAATGATCAAATTATTTATTTATGAGCAAAATGCGTCTATTGCTGCAATCCCAAGTGTAGATTGTCTTGACATTTTCTCGGTTTTAGTGTAGGTAGGTGAGAATTGAGAAGATTTTAGAATGAAAACTGATTAGTTTGGTGATAAAACAATAATGTATTTCAAATTATGTATGAATAATTAAGTAGCTGGTCTTCGAATGTCTTAAGAGTCTTTTATACGAAGCTGCAATATGTGCGAAATGCGTTACTAACCCGTGTAGATACTAATCTACAAACGATCACTGACGAGATAATATCGGATTGAATACGAACAGACACTCTTTGTAACTTGATTTCAATAAGTAGGCAAGCAAGCGCATTGTATACAATCAAAACAAACTTACAAAACTGCTAAATTAGTATTACAATGCAGCTAAACCCTTCAATGCAACTGCGTAATAAGGATACCTACATTGTCCGAATTACAATTCGGCCTTTACTCTGCACATTCGACCTAGATAATGTCCGTAGGTATATATAGGAGGCTATTGCGACATCGAAAGTGATGTTCCAACGAAAGTGATCGCCCATTTGCAGCCGGTCTCTGCGTGTCGCCCGAAGCAAACGGTCAATAACTCCACACTTTTAACGACTCATCTCCAACACTTATCCCCTTATTCGTATTCGGAATTTCGGTCTTCGGTATTAGGCTGAATCTTCGCACGGTAATGACGTCACTGCATGTAATGAGGCCTTGATACAGATCATTCATCATCCAGAAATTATTCACTGTTTAAAACGTAATGCTTCAACTATCTCAAGAAAAATTGCTCGCCTTGTAACTACCTGACTGATATTAATGTCTATCGAATCTAATAAAGCTATGCACTAATGATAATAACGATTTCACGAATATGATTTTTCTTCAATTACAATACGAATCGTATATCAGAAAAGAAGATTAAAACTATATTCCGATTGAATAGGGCTCGTTCGAGTTCTCAACGTAAAAGTCAATTGAAAACGCTTGCAATCTCACTAAACCAATTTTTTTATTCGACGCAATTTGAACAGGGCCTATCTAAGCACTCGGCTTTGCAACGTCGTCGGCTAGTAATTTGACCTTACGCCGAGCATTAGTAGGAGTGCCCGCCGTGCTTTCAACGCGAATAGCAATAAAACCACAAAATATGTGCTTCACATTTACAAAATGCTGCGAAGCTTCTTGGATGTGGCCTTTTTTGCACACGAGAGGCTGAGATTGAGGCGGCATGATGTCACCCGTTGTGTATCTCGTAATGAGAGCTGTTTTTGGCAAAACGCATGTTTTAAATTCTGAAATATGAATGCGTTTAACATATTTACTTCAGCTCAAAATTAAGTTGAAAATCTTTAAAGTCCCGCACATGCCGCGGTATTTTTAGCAGTGAATGCGCTTTAAACACGTTTACGAAGCAGCGGCTATCGTGCATGCTAATCAAATGTTCTAGATAAATTGAAAAGATGTTTGCTATTTGACGTTTTATACTATCTAACATGCATCGATTGCCTCATCCAATGTTAGGTTCAGGTGAATTTTCTAGTCAACTCCGCGATTATAACGCTAGATGAGAGCCGAGTAGCTGCTCTCAGGACAATAATTTAAGATGTTTAGATAACATCTACAAGCCCTGTGCGGTGTGCCCAAGAATTCATGTGATCAGCTCCAAGATCCAATCTTAGATATAGTCTCTACGAGGTGATGTTACGAAAAATTATCTCCGACTATGGGACCTGTTCTTTGTCAAAGATTATGAATCCCTGCAGCCCGCGTTGCGTGTAGCCGCCGATATGCTCACCATTCATATTTATATGGACGATTTGCACGCTAAGCATATTTAGAATGGACTTTTGAATTAATGGATTTGAAAGTAAGGCTGTCTTTATATTGCTTTTTGTATCATCGTATCAATTCCATAAGAATACATGATTTTTAATTTCTTGTATCTAACCTTGTATTGTTCTCATAATTAAACACGTACCTATTTGTTGCACTTCCATTAATTATTTTGATGAAGTAAAAAGTACACTTGATCAAAGCTCATTGCGTCATAAGATTTATGATGTCCTGTATACACTGTTGTGCTGACCGTACTGTTCGTTTGCAGATCTTTGTTCTCCGCGATTGTTTTGTTTTCAATCGTCAATGAATAATAATTTCAAAGTGTGTGTGTATTATCGACCTTGACCTTTTCGAACAAAAGGGACTGGTCAGCCACTTTATAGATAAATCAAAAATGTGGCGATAGTAAGTACTTTACAATGTACAGTTGAAGTTAATTACGAAAGCCTTCTGGTTTAACATTAAACAGCAATTGTGGTTTAAGTTCAAGTACCGACTGTTATTCTCGAGTATCAAACCGCATTCACACTCGATTAGATAGAAGAAATATCGTAGGATTTGGTACTTTGTTACTTTAAATTGCTCACGTTTATGTAACAAAGTAAATGAAAACGAGAATTTTATTCTCTTTCTTTGTAGTCGCCATCGTTTCGCGAGATAATAAGTACCTAGTTTATTAATCACATCTTATTAAATGTATGTATTGAATCTAATTGAATCAATGCACATTACTTCGATACAGTTACGTGCATAGATATCGAGTGAATTGTTTTATCGATTTTACCGTTAATCGAATGAGTTCTAGCAACCGTAATGTCGGTGGAATATTTATGGGTCCCATGGTTGTTCCGCAGTCGACAGTACGAATAGCGTTCGTTCTTGACATTTACTGCATCACTGATGTACCCCACAGGTTCAGTTAGCGGATAATAATAATGTTTTATTTTGACATTTTGATTCAGTGCAGTTTGTTTGAGCGCATTCCGAGCAGGTTCATTTGGTAGTGAATGTTGGGAGCGTTTGTACTAGCTGGGCAGTGCATTGCAACGTATAGGGGCGCGGCACGGTTTAGAATGAAACGCGAAAATTCGTACTGTGTGGCGTCATTCGTGTTCGTTTTATTGTACGCAATGCGTTGTTCGGTGTTTTGTTCCTGTAAATTGAATAGAATTTATAGAATCATTGACACTCATTGGACCCAGCTAGGACAGAGCTTTAGCCCTAGGTACTCTGCTTTATTAAAGTCACCATAACGTGCAGCGTGACTTAGTTATACATATATTCTATGATTGACTTGTAGATTGCAATAGTTTCAACTATTAGTAAGTACAAAACGAGTTCATGACTTGTCTTAAACTATTACACTATGTTATGTGGTCTACACTGCTATTGCCTAAGAAACAAGTCAACTGGTACATATTTGTTTACAGTCCAATAAATTCTACTGATAATAGATAATCTGCTTATTGTCCTTTTGACCTATATGACTGGTGGAGTATTAGTTTAACTGCTTTATATGCGTAATATGCTTTAATCAAAATTTTGGATAAATAATTCTCATTTGTTGTTGAGAAGTGTAATTCCTAGGCATTTGTTAGTACGTTGGAAATTCAGTCGATTTTGGGGCAACAATACTGCAACATATTTTGAACCATAGACCAATAGCATAAAACAGTTGGCGATAAGTGGTCACAAAACATGAAAATATACTTATTCCTAGAATGAATATCTGACTACTAGTAGGGACAAAAAGTCGCGTGACAAGTGTGACAACGCAACAACGAACAAGTAACTTCAATAAAACAGCAACAATTATCCGAAGATACATTTACAACAATACAGAAATAAATGGCACAAATACAAAGTAACATTTAGAGACAATTGCGTGGCAGATTGTAAAGAACTTTTTACTCTTTTGATACAATGTCTTGAACTCTCGATACTAATTTATTCCCATCGAGAATGTTATCGAGAACAAACTAAAAAATATACAAATCGATGATTCGCGTGTGTCGGGCAATTTAGTGAGCTATTCAAATGATGGGATGATGGATGTATCGGACACCTTGCTTGAGGTATGGGCATTTTTGTCTTTAAAATGTGCGTGTTTTTAGCTTTCGCTGTTGAAGTCTGAATCTGAATGTATTGATGGTTATTTGTAATGTTAAGTATTTGCCCTAATGATACTTGATATGCCCCCGAAATGTTACGTTAAATAACAATGTACCTATTATGTGATTACTATTATTGTATGTACCTACCAATTTGAAAATAATATTTTTGTACACGCAAACAGCATGAAATACTGCTTCTATAAACCTTCGTTCAATAATGTTTATCTTACTAGCTAAGTATCTATGTATTGGAATGATAATTTACGAAAACTTTCATTGTGGAATCCCTTCATGAACTCTGCATTCATAAAAAGTTATTTTCTCTTTTCTATTTAATTTTACAATTTGTACAGGATTTTATTCCTAAGCACATTGCATACATTAGTAGATACTATTTACTACCATAAAGGAGTAGGAGCCTGTCCTTAATGGTAGTGAGTCCTGCTGGGGTACATTACTTGCTATTAAAATTAAACGAAGTACCAACATCTATGAATGAATATCGAGAAATTACGTAAGGCTTCCCGCTCCCAGAGTCCCAGCTCGCATGCAACTAATGTTAATTTGATACGTTTGGCGTAAAGCCGACCAATAGAGGATAGGCTTTAACAGCCCTATAGAAGGGCGAAATCAGTCGAATTGCAAAAACACGTAAGCAATTAGAGTTAAGCAGTGGGTTGAATCCTTGTTGGCCGGGCAGGGGGCGGGAGTGAAGGAATAGTCGTAATAGAAGAGCCGGCCGGACCCCGCGTTATTATCCATTCAGCCCCGACAGATTGCAAGATATGGTCTATTTAATAATATAGGCACCGACTTACAGCCACAGGACCGCACTACACACGATACGTTTTACATTTTTATTATCCGCGTACCCGTTAACTATTTAATAAAGAAGATAAGCACTTAAAATACGCACATTGCTACCACAGTTTTTTATTGTAGTGCAAAGCAATTTTCTGCATGTAATTTAATAACTACAGTTTTAGATAAACCGATTAACTCGTTGAGAATTTATTTAATTATTTACACTTTTAATTTATTGTTAAATTATGTTTTTTAATAAAGATTTCCGTTTTAACGTAAATCGAGTTGGCATTTAATATTATTTTTGCCATTCTAGTGTATGGATTTAGGTCTTATCTGAATAATCTATAATGTATTATTAAAATTAGCATAGTTCCATTACCTCATATGTTGGTAGCCATTTTGGATTGTCATTTGAAGGTCAGAGGTCTCAAGTCCGGTCCCGTGTAATGTCAACTGTGCATGTTTTTAATGTGCGGGAGATTCCATAATATGTGGCTCCATATATAGATATAAATATGAATAAAATGAGAATGCTTTGTTACAAGGTTTGTTTAATTTGTGTGATGTGAAAAAGCTCTTGTTAATCCGTGTACTCCTGTAATCTTCACGTGTTAAACCAAGAAGGTGTTTGCCGTTAGTTTATGACATTATTATATTTTTATTTTATTATATGTGACATGTACTAGGAAGAAATACAAAAAAAGATACATTTATTATTAGATTTATTAGATAAAGATATAGATTTTCCATGGTATACAAATACAAACAAAATACTGTATTCAATTGTGGATTGAAGATTGTACATTTTAGCTTTTCCTTACAATACGAGACTGCCAGTTATTACCAAGATTATTTTTTATCATTTTCCAATGTTTTTTTGAAAGTTATAATATTGAAATTAAACTCAAATAATATTATTTTTTCCTCTGACCTATTGCTAGATAGATAGGTAGCTTTCTTCTGAAGGAGGCCTACTCTTCATCTATTTCTAAATTCGCTCTCTAAATTCCTAATTCAAATCCAGTCCTGTGCAGCGAGAACTAGCTACCACGCCTATTCGTAAGCGTGCTGCGGCAATATATTCCGTGAGGATGTACAATACTTTGTGCGTTAAATCCCGCTCCTTTGTGCGCCGCGGCGGCGTACGCGCATTGCTGGCGTTTCCGAGGTGTCAGGGTTGCCTGCAGTTAGAAAAAAAACAAAGGATTTTTCTTACGTAGACTGAGAAAATAAGTAAGATTTTTTTAAATGTCTTGAATAGGTAGAATTACCTACTCAAGACATTTACTTAAAGTTACTAAGATCAGCGAATGCTGATTTTAGTAACTTTAGCAGCAAATGTTTTGGATAACAGTGGGATTTTAGTCGGTGAAGTTTCGACAAAAACCTTAGCCTTCCCTAGGCTTTTTTACATGTAGCGAATAGATCCTTGGAACACAAATAACTTTGCCGTGTGAAACTTAAAAAAAGAAAACCGGTCAAGTATGTGACGGACCACGCACAATGAAGGGTTCCGTAGTTGGGATGAAGTAAGAAGAGACAGAAATATCCCAAGAACAAACTTAACATTCTAGTTGAAAAACATGTTCTCCCATACATTCCAACTGCAAATGTGGCTTTGTACGCACAATATTGAGAGATTTACCATGTTGTTTTAAGACCATAGACTTTTTATAGGTTTTCCTGTAATATATGATTATAGAAATGTTTTCTGAATTTTTTTCCATACATCTTCAAAACTATTGAGTTTTGAAGATGTATGGTCAATTTTGGTCTATTTTCATAAATATCTTTTAAAGTATTTTATAATATTTTAAAAATTATAAAAACAATTATTTGAAACCTTCACAGTAAGCCCTTTCATTTGTTATGTCACACGATACAGTTTGCAAAACTTTTTTAAAATTTTGTTTATTTGCCTCCCAAAAGTGACCCCAAGTTTAAAATTCATTTATTTACGTTACACGTCCGTGTTTGGGTCACAGAAATTCATGTATACCAAATTTTCAACATAATCGGTCCAGTAGATTCGGAACAAATTGTCTGTGACAGACGGACAGGCAGACAGACACAAGAGTGATCCGAGTGATTCGCGTTTTTTCCTTTTGAGGTACGGAGCCCTAAAAAGGTTTTTACTATTGCTGGGTCAAAATTGACACAAACCTGCAAAAAAGCTTTTACTATCAACACAAATATCTGCGTACCTAAACAAACATTTTCAAACAAGTGATAAATCTAACATCCTTGTCTAACAAGGCAATATCGCTTCAAATATGCGATAGAAGCATGTAAGTTTTATCACACAGTTTCCTACGCCGAGATCTATAAACGATACTTAACATGTAAGTAATTTGGCTAAGCGTTATTCCTGTCACTGTCGCACATCTGCCAAACTACAAGTGCAAGATAGAGACGGGAACATGTCTAAGTCAGAGCACTTGTGCCAAGTAACGTTGCTTGTTAGCTATTATTGCCGTTTTGCAGTTTTAGCAGCCATTCGGTGTGTGATGGTAGGAAGACGTTCTGTTCGTCGATACCTAAACGTTTTATGTGTGAACTTTTATTGGGTGCTGAAAGAGGTTATTAAATTCTTTACTCCTCATGTAATTTTCTACATAACAGGTACCTTAGTTGCGATAAAGACATCCTATCAAATATTTTTTTTACCTGACGAATAGTTTTCAGGAAGTGTTTTGGAATAAGACACAGCTCGTCGCACGACACGCGGTGCCTTTGTGTCGCGTCGCGTCTCGCGCCTGTTTGTGCCTTATTTATATAAAAGCACTATTGAAGTTTTTAGTGATTCGCAGGTTGAAAAGACCTAATTATTTCTACGTTGCATATAAAATAAATAAATAAATAAATAAAAGCCTCTTTATTTCATGCAAGCTTTCCATACGGTGCAATATTTATAAAAACAAAAACAATAAATATGATTACTTAAGCTAATTTCATGCAATAGGATGCGGAACATAATTTAACAATATAAAATTGATAAGATTCAAATTTGACATAGTGACATAACAATCTAAGTTCTATACTCTAAACTAGGGTCTCCAAACTACGGCCTGCGGGCCAGCACCCTACTTGCGTAACACACTGTCAATCACAATCTGAATGATTTTGAAGCAAATTGTTAATCCATTGCTTCATATGTTCGAAAAATGTATCTGCTCAACAACGTAAATAACGCAATGAATGTTGTGGAACTGTCAAAATGAAACCGATTCCTACTGTAAGTGTGTTACGCAATCTATATGAATCAATCTACAATCAAAGGTAGCTAATAAGGATAGTTTCAGAATTAGCTTTGCCTCTAGGTTTTTTGGCAATCTTTTTCCACATAAGTAGGAACCATCGCGGAAATTTGCGCGGTTCGCGATGGTACATCTTTACATAGGTATTATTACTTTCAAATATCATTAAAAAATCCCTTCTTTTTCATCAAACTACCGTGATCCCACCCACATAAAGTAGCAACATTAACATTAACAAACACAACTAACAAGAAATCATTTGTCGATCGATACTGCTCGATAACGATCGTTAGCTCAAATGTTAGCCGTCTATCCATTGATTTGCGTCAGTCACTAATACCTAAATAATCTTGGGAACGTTCATACAATGTTATTGTTTGAATAACATAACATCACGCTTGTATTTTACGAAGGGATGGATAGGCAGAAATGTTTAGTATAATTCGTCACTTTTGTTTTTGTCCTATATAAAGTCAGGGAAATTAATTGTTAAGCGAATACACTACCAACTTAAATATTTTTTTTAATGTACAGATAGAGCATTTATTTCAATTAAACCAATACATAATATATAAGCTAACAGACTTAAAATACCAACTTAAATTGTCCATATATACAATGCGTTTTATGAATGTGGGGTCGGAATTGACTTATTCTATCATGTCTTCAGCGACTTTTACGCGATTGAGTTTTTGCAGAAAATTCCGGTTTTTCGGCACTCGTCGAGCGGCAACGCGTTTCATGCCCAAACAATAGTTTAACATGGTACGAATTAATTCGTGTACGACAAATATTTCAGCGACTATCTCTCTCAGACTTAACGACGAATTTTCAGTCACCATTTCCTTTACTTTAGCGTTGTTAAGTTCAGTTGAAGACGTCGATGGCCGATCAGAGCGAGGCAAATCTTCCACCACAATGTTGACCGCTTTTAAAAGCACTGTATCACTCATTGAATACGCACGTGTTTTTGACCAAGTCTATTCACCCTTATGTAGCATTTTCAGCGCTTCGACACAAGAAATTCCATTTGCAATGCAAAATTTAAGACAGACTTTATGTTAGAAATTTTTATTCATTGTAAAAATAGCAAAACACGCTTGAGATGAACTGATCAAATAGCGCACTGTTAAGAAACCAAATGACAAGTGACGCTCATACTCTGCGTGAGTATAAAGGACAGTTGTGCCGACTAAGCGAAAAAAAGAATTTCGACTAGTTGTCGAAATTCTTTTTTTCGCTAAGTCGGCCGCCCCGCCGGACCGCCGCGGTCGGGTGCCCGCTTGGTTAGCGGGCTTTTTAAATTATCGATTCCCGGTACTTTCTTGACAGAATGTAGAAACACAAATCTTAAATACGAGTACAATAAAAAAAGGGAGAGCTCATTGGACATAAATAAATTCGTTGTCATCGCTGTCAGTGGGAAAAGTACCCAAAAGGCTGGCAGCGTTGCCACGTTGGATGGCAATGCTGATTCTTTGACCTAAAAATTGGCCAGCTCTCTGGTCACGTGAAGAGTCGACCAACCGCGTGGCGATATCTCGAAATACTCGATGAGCACTTGGACTCCATGGCCCTAGTGTTTCAACCCCAAACGGCTCAAACATATAGCTCCCAATGAGGTTGTTATATTTGCGCCGTTTGAGGTTTTCTGCACCTGCAGCAGAAAACTTGATACTTGTTACTCTCTTACACAAACCCTAGGGGAATACTTTTAGACAGTTGTGGAATCGTTGTGAAATGCACGCAGACTGGGGCGATCAACCCGTTAAACGCCTTTTACTAACCGCTTGTTTGCTGAGCGTCCGCCATCAGGTGACGGACGTGACGTCATGAAGCCTTCTCCAAGTAAATAAACCGCTATCGATAACAGAACAAGGAATATTATGATATGAACATTTCCTCGACAGTCATAACTTTAAAACATCCACCCATATTGGTGCAATTAAACAGAAACTTAGACAATAACTGTTCCACAATGGGCGACCCCGATGCGTGGCGTGGAAACTGTCACGGCTTTCTATTGGAATCGCTTTACTTAGCCTCTTCTATTCGTTGATGGCATTCAAGTGCGCCCATTGTGGATGTGTCAAAATTATTGTCTGATGATGATGTATGTTTATAATTACTGCTGTGCTATTACTTCTGTGATCTGGGTCATATTGCTAGGAAATAGAAGTTCTAGGTTTAAAACAGTGCACAGAAGTGGTGAAGTGGTGAGGTGTTATGGCGCAGCCCTCAAAAATAGCAGCCTTATTTACACAGAAACATATTTCCAGCCAGTTCATAAGGTTATCGTTCATAAGTTCATACATCTATGCATGTAGCTTTTTGTTACGATGGTCCTAGAGCAGAAATATGTATTTCAATCTTTCTCATTTAATAAATGCAAAAGTGACCATCCTTGGTACGTTTTCACAGCTACACTTTTGAACCAATTTTGATAAATCTGGATAGGAGTCCTCTTTATTAAAAAAAAAAAAATATAAGAAAAATAAGCCAATTTCATAAAAAGGGTGACATGACTCGTGGCTAAATGATAACAGCCGCATGGGTCGATCGAAGGTGCTACGTTTGCAGCGGTTGGTTGTCCATCCATTACATATCGAGACTCCTCCGTGCCTCGGAAAGCACGTTAAGCCGTTAGTCCCGGTTGTCATTCGTGGATTTTTTACAGTTGTTACGGGTCGTCAGAAGCCCAAAATCTGACAACCAGTCTTACGAAGTCATATCATGTTACCCAGTAACTGGGTTGTGGAGGTCAAATAGGCAGCCGCTCCATGTAAAATACTGGTAATCAGCTGCATCCAGTTAGACTGGAAGCCGACTCCAACATGTTGGGAAAAGGCTAGGCAGATTGGTGACATAGGTAGCCACGCTAATCTGTAGAACATGGACTACCTTTTTCATACGTCAGATAGTTAAAGAAAAACTTATTAGAAACGTTTTCCTTTTCCCACCAGTCGAGTATTTATTTGCATACATTGTAAAAAGAAGCAATTAAAACACGAATAAGCGTTCAAAATGTACTTCAAAGTTATGAGGCGAGATCGTCCTCATTACAAGGTTGATGACACAACGTATCTGATAAGATAAGAGTGAAATGGAAATTAGTTAAGATTTAAGCACACGCCGCGTCCAGAATATTGGTGTGTGCCTCAAAGTATAAGAAAAACCATTCAGCGAATACTTAGTTGCAATCAAAAGTGTGAATTCGATTCATGCACAAAAATGAAGTAATACAATGAGTGTTAACTTACTTATGTCTCTTATAGCTTCGGCAGCTCGAAAGAAATACAATATTGTTTCGATGCAAAAATTATTTAAGTAAATAGTATATTGTGGGAGTCTAAGATCGGACCTAATAGTCTCACTGGAACCTTCGACCTCTTCCTGAGATCTTTGAGTCAGATTGAATGAAATGACCTAGAAAATGAATCTTTTTATGTTAAACGTTAAGCTCTATACTATACACGGTTTAGTTTTGTACTAATAATTAACGCGACCAGTTTAGTGTACCAAGCCGCCTCATCTCTTCACTTACTCGTATAACACACGCTACAATATTTCCTCAGTTTCATTAGCTACGTTCGCGATAACGGTAACAGGCCGTGGGACTATACGCGCATTACGCTCATTTTAATTATCGCTCCTTCTCCGCCCTCCCGTTAGTCCCCCTGATACCCCCCGTTCCCGTCTGTTCACTACAACTTGTATTTACTTGTTATGGATCGGATCGTTTGTCGACTGCATCCTAGTCAAATACTTTTATTTCAACGTTATGAATGCTAGCACTTACTTTGAATTAAAATGGTAAAATGCGTGCTTTTTTTCATAATTTATTTTCTTGATTGACCACAAAAAGTTGCTAACAGCTCACGTGAAGCAAATAACGATTGAAATGATTATCATAAATGACATAACATCCAACAAATTATAATGATGATGAATGCAAACATCGATTAATTTAATTTATTAATGTAATTTGTTATTTTTAACGTTCCCGATTTTATCTCCATTTACAACTACAACGTTGAAAAATGCGACATTATCTGAACAGGCGCAGTAAAACATCATATTAATTATAAACTCCGCAAATAAAAACTTGTAGACATTGTTAATAAATAAAATTAATTACCATTTTGTAGTACTAAGTCGGCGGGATAAGATATAGATATCATCGACCACAGTTTCTCGGTAAAACTTCTCTCGGTCCACGATAAACGCACTAGCTTTAATTATAAAATTGTCCCTTTAAAAAAATACAAAATGTAATAAAAAATAGAGATGGTGGCAAAAAAACTTTACGCGTAGACTCGCACCTGCCAATGGCGCGTCCAGATACGCCGTTTATATTTAGAAACCACTTTATTTAACTCACCGCCGAGCTTAAAGCTCCCGATAAAAAGGTTAACTTAGTGCACTTGCGGTGCATCGTTTATTAAGAACCATTTACTTTTCACCCATGATTGTATCAATCGGAGGCGGCGACCGCACTAGTGCTGCGTAAATACTGTTTGGTCACGCTGAAAAAAAAGTTTCAATTCTCAATTTAAATATGAGTGTGGCTGAATAGAAAAAAAAACAATATTTTGAAATAAGGAGGCAAAGTATCGAGATGCTTGTTAGGTACAAATGCGTTATCAGGTACGTTAAGTTGTACGAGGAGATAGTGTACGGGCTCGCGAACGGGTTCAGTATACGACGAGCCTGCTTAGAGAGAGCTCGCGCGTTGAACTCTTTTGCACTTCGGAGTGCTACGAAAACTACCATTTTCAACCGTATTGAAGTTTCTTTTGTTTAAAGAATATTTATTTTATATCTTGTAGTGGAACTGGAATTTTAATATGTGAATAGTGTTGTGTCTGTCTGGATTTTTTTATATATTGTGACATTTGTAAATATAAATTTTTGGTGCAGTCGAAATTAATTCGAAAAGGTGAGTGACATTTTAACTGTATTGTAACGAGATTTTGGATTATTATTAATTTTACTGGTTTTATAAACGTATTAAAGTATACACACTGCTGTAGGTAATCCTTCAATAGGGCTATAATATTGACATTAGCTGTTGCGTGATGGGAGGCAGTTAATAAGTATAATTTGCGAGGATGAGAATACATCAGGTAGATAACCGGATGCCTGGCTATCCTGTTTTGTAAATTATCCTTCAGGTTTCTAGGAAGTTGTGAAGGATGTCCATGAATATAAAATGGCTTCTTAATGTATTTAGTAACGAATGAACATTCAAATCCATTTGATAATATAATTGGTGCAAATCGTTTTACGAAAACGGTTTTATTTGGTCTAAAATTGATTTTAAGTAAGCTGACATTTATTTTAAGTGTCAATTTAATTTGGCACGATGATATGAGCTTTCAAAAGTTCATATAAAAGTGATTCTACTACCTATCGTAACTTATATACATATATACATAATATAATAAATGCGTAAGTGAGTTTGTTACGCTTTCACGCTAAAACGGCTGAACGGATTTGTATGAAATTTGGCACACGGGTAGACCATGACCTAGGTTAAGACATAGGATACTTATTATCTCAATAGTACGATGCTGTGAGATAATTTTCGATATCCACGCGGGCGAAGCCGCGGGCAAAAGCTAGTTATTATATCAAATTAAATTTCAGTGATAAATTACTTCGCTTTGTTAAATAGTAATAATAACAAAACCGTTACCTACTTATATTGGAATGCGTATTGACCTTCGATGCAAAAAGTTTGATCAAATCAGAAACAATAGTATCGATGGAACGTGATATTCGAAATCTTATTACAAAATAAATGAACACGTTTCGTATCAAACGAGTTAAAAAAAAAAAACAAACACAGTTTTATGTCAGGTATCGAAAAACTGAAAATTAAATCTGAAATTGATGTATAGCTACTAAATAAAATGGTGTATCTCTTTGGAAGAATAATTTGTTTGTAATTCTAGCTAGCGTTTTTATGTGTTTAGAATTTTTTTACATACTTTCAATACCTATAGATGAAAAATTTTCATTATTGTTGACTATTACAAAAAAACGATTTCCTTTAACAGTTCTAAGCACCTGTTCATTCAATTCATTCTATTGTGCAAACCTAAATAACATTCAAACTTATATAATCTTACGACTAGAAACTCAATGAACCAAGCAGCTTTACAAACAGTGTAAACTAAAATAGTGTTTACAAAAATTACGCGACTTTAACATCCAACATGAAAGAAATGTTAGCGAGTGGCGAGTTATTTCGAAAGCGAAGCACTGGCGTGGACCTGCATTCTTGCATCTTGGATCTCGTCGGACCGGCGGGCGAGGGGTGCAGGTTAGCCAACGAGCGGGGGGAGGGGAGGACGAGACGTCCTTAAGGGCCATCTCTTTTATTGACAAAAGAGAATATTAGGTTTGCAAGATCCTATAACATATACCTCATAAGTCGCTACTTAAGATTGAGGATCTTGAACGATCCTGATGCTAGTGATGAGTGGTTTTAATCGGTTGATAACTTGTTAAGGGATCTTATCCCACAGTCTTATAATTTAAACCGTATATTCGATCGATTTTATTTTATTTTAATTCGATCATCAGATCAAATTTGACTAAAAACGATGTTAGGGAAAAGCCCGAAGTAATAAGGGGTCGATCCTAATCAATCCTACATTTTTCTTTAACTCTCACAATAGGCTCTAGAATATTGTCAGTATTTTTATGATTTTAGACAATACGTCGAATCATCGCGACACAAAATGATAGTTTCCTTGAAATTTATTTTTAGATTGCAATGAAACGTCCTATGAAAAACCATTTTCCGACGAAATGACCCCAACGATTAACGATTCCCATTTCACGTCACGGGTCAGCTTATCGGCTTTCACAAGGCATATACTAATAGAGATATAAATCTCAGAAAGGAGTTTGCAGACGTTATAATAATTTTCAATTGCACAAATTATACGACACAAGGTTGTAAAATTTTATGACCGCTGATTTTGTGCTTTAAGAAATTAACACGTATGGGCGTAGTTGCGTCTGAGCAAGTTTTGATTGAATTATTTGACGGCAAACTCTCTATTATATACTTCATTTCAGGGGATAAATGAGAGGATAGAGCAAATATATCTTATGTAGGCTATAATATCAATATATTGTCGAAAATACATACTATATTATTATAATAATATCAGTCTATTATTGTCCCACTGCAAGGGTAAATACCTTTTTTCATTCAAAGAAGGCACGAGCATTGATCACCACGCTTGCTCAAGTTAGGTTGGCGATTTCAGACTTATGTTATCTATAAGTCCAGGTTTCCTCACGGCGATTGTACATTATGTTTCCTGTATATCGACTACCTACATTCAAAGCAAGAAAATAAGTGCTTTGACTCTAGATAACTCGTGAACTGAATTAAATGTGAACAGATGTTCTAACCTCGATATCTAAATACCATGAAGAGACAAAGCTTGTTGTTGTTAATAATGAAATTGCACATGACCGACACAAAGGAGGTTTCGACCGCATTCGTTAGTGCATCTGTACGGGGCGTATCTAGAAAACTACTGAAACATCATATAATTTCGTTTTTTACTAACTTTACGATAACAAGAATCTGTTTTTAAGTTTCCGGATAGATTATGAATTTTCACTAGATAAGTACATTACAAAAGGAATAGATTTTTTGGAAATTATCTGCCAGAAACGCTTAAAAAAACGTACCCGGAGGAAGTGAACGAAAGCCTTATTTTCTTACGAATTGGGTCTTGTTATATTAATCCTTACTTACTATAAATTATTAAGGTGAAATGGGTCCCAAAGAAGATATTTTGATGCATTTCAGCTATACGCAAAATCAATTTTTGTCCTCAAAAACTACAAAGTTGCCTTATTTTTTTTTCATGATTATAAAAATTGAAGATTTTTTTAGTGAACTATGAGCGCTAAAACACGATTGACATAATTTGGCTCTTGGCTTGTGAGGATGAATTAAAGGTGACTAACAAAAGGTATTTACACGGCAGTTGTGAGTGGAAACGCCGGGAGTCCCGGGATGCCCTAGGAAGACATATGGTGATCGTATTGGTGATGTTCTTCAGAAAGGTCAGGTGCGTAGTACTCGCAACTGACGTGCGTGTACCTATGACCAGAGGTATGAACGTAAACGAGGCAAAAGAAGTTTGTATGTATGTGTTTAATGTATAATTACATACATACCTATATAATTTTAAAAATATATAATTATAATTAGCATATATAATTTTAAAAAGAAATATTTAAAAAATTCTATATGCTCCGTTTGGCCATACCAATGCTCCAAACCCTGGTAAATAATGACTTAATTAAATTAACGAGCTACCAGTGCGAGCGGCTGTGCCTTAAGTGAATCTCCTTTGTACTGATTTACCAAAGGGCACTTACGCTGAAGCGCTGCGATATTTTAGGTTAAATGCTTGCTTACTAGAGTAAATAAATATTACATTAATCAACTTAAATTAAAAATTGTGGTTTTATTAATAAAATGGTGGTTGGAACGCGTATACAGTATTGTGGTGCCCGAGCCTATATGACCTATTAAATGTTCTTCGTGCTTTTTGACAAAAAAACATCACGCCTGTAATCCCCGAAGGGTTAGGCAGAGGTGTACTTATAGTACTCCCACATTACGCCAGATATGTTTAAGTCCCATGTAATAATAAAAATAATACCAGCCTATTATTTTCCCACTGCCGAGCAAAGGCCTCTTCTCATATACAGAAGGCACGAGCCAATGCCTGTGCTTTCTGTGTATGAAGAGGTGTCGTCTTGAACAACGTCGTGTGGTGATCAGTATTACCACATTTGTTCAAGACGGGTTGGCGATTTTAGACTTATATTAACTACAAGTCCGGGGGTTTCCTCGCGATGTTTTCCTTCATCGATGTCAGTCAGTAATGTCCAAGATAAACTCGGAATGTATATAATAATATGAATTGATAACTCACATTTTGTACTTGCACGGATTTGAACCCACAGCCTCATGCATGAGAGGCGAGGCCTTTACCAATAGTATGTCCAATTTGTGTCCAATTTGTAATTCTCTAAAATTTCCAAGGTGTAGCCAGCGAGGTGATTATTGGCCCTTCCTTCTTTTTATGGACACGCACCGCCTATCGCCTTTACACCGGCGGAAAATAAACGACTTTGCTGCTCACCAAATTCGCCAATGATTTTATATCATCGCACCTTAGAAAGAAACTATAAAATAACTATAAAAATGACAGCTTCTATCTTTAAAATTATCGAACAATGACTCATCAGTATATAACAATATGATTTTATGTTCAAGCACATCACTAAAGTAATCTTCCGACAGAATACTGAATACTGCATGCAGTTTCACAACTTTCTTTAGGAACAGTGAAAACTCGTAAAATAAAACTCAGCGGTTGCTCTATGGTTCTTGAAAGTTAGGTGTTTGAGCACGTAGGATTTTACTCTTAAGTAATTTCTTGCTGTCTGCTGAAATTGTTGTTATGTGTCATGCTATGTATAACAGTGCGACGGTGAAATAAATTATGTGAAATTGTTTACTCTGTAAATAGGATATCGGAATCACTTTTACACGTCATATACAATGTGTCTGTACACGGTGTGGCGAAAATTAAGGGTGAGGTACAGACCATCATACTGAACAACTTTTTCCTGGGGACCAACACCGTAATCGCGAAAAAATTATCAGTCGTCCCATACATTTGGTCGAGTAGGTATTGAAGTTTTGTATGGGACGACGATTTTTTTTTACCGATTACGATGTTGCTCCCCGTGAAAAAGTTGTTCAGTTTGATGGTCGTTACCTCCCCTTTAAGTTTTGCTATTCCGAAACCGGACACCCTGTATAAAAAAAATTAAGCTAGATGGAGTCGACATTTCCTATCTGACTACCCCTGAGAAGAAATGGCGAAACAAACTCAGGAGTCAAAGTCTCTTTTAAAGCCTAGACATAATCTTGGTCAAATCATGTGAGGACCATGTAGATCCGAATGGCTTCTATACCTACTGTTGAGGAATTCTTGATGATAAGTTGAATCTGTACCTCTTCTCTCCTGTCGGCATGAGTTGTACGAGAATAGATTGTTAACAAGGTTGGTAGTAAGGCTGAATTTGTTATAAATAAAGCCAAAACAAATTTTCATGTCATGATTGTCAGGAATGCTAAAATACTGATTCCTAAATCAAACAATAATGTTGTACATTATTTTAATAAACAAAACATTCATCGCTATTTGAAAACATAAAACATTTGTATGACACATGCCCACAGTTTCCCTAAAAAAGCGTAAAATGAGAGCCAATAAAATTGTCAGTGAGTCTGTTTAACATCTCGCCGACGATGTGATAATGACCGTTGACGCGGCATGACGTTGCTTGACGGCGGGTTACGTAACCATAGACAAAAACGAACGCATTGCTTGCCTCGCAGCTCGTACCCGCTCTACAGATAGAAGAAAGTTACACAATAAACTTTATTTGCTTTTAAACCTCTTTGATAGCTCAATTATCGATTGCGTTTTGTTTCGTCAACATAGAAAGTCTTGAAGACGTATTTTGAGTATCGATTTTCCATATATCCAGTATTTGTTTCAAACAAGTGTTCTGTTTTTAAATTAAGTTGTAATATTTAGAAAAGTTAGTAAAAATATTAAGAGATACCGGTCTACATGTTATGTTATGCATTAGAAAACGGTGGCACATTTAACAATAAGCATTGTTGTCAAACTTCCTACCGTGTGATGTTTCAAATAAAAACTATTTACTTTATCTATTGTTTTGCAAAATAATAATTGTGGTCTGTACCTAAGTAGTTTGAATCGGTAGCAGGTTCTGTGTGCCCGTATGAATTGAGGAGCTATGTCTCATATTTAAACGCGGGCACTACCAATAATTATATTTTAGTAGAAAATTAGCGAATTTGTAGATATGATCTTGGAATTTGCTAAAACCCATAACGGGCTGGTGTCCGCAGCTCCACCTCTAAGCGCACATTTTGCATACATTAGTGTTTAATAATACATTGTCTATTTATAGTTAATTTAAAAAAAAGCCATTTGAAATAATCCTTTATTATTTAATTTTTCTATCTTTTTCATTCTTGGTGTATAAACACCGTATCCTTTTCGGATACGGTGGGGAAGTACTGATTGGCAAATAATGATTCATGTGCAAATAAAACTCGGTGGGTGTTATTGGGTTTTTCTATCTGAAATTTCTCAGTAGCAGCCCGGAGTCTGGATTTGTGCCCGGTAGATGGCAATAGGCTCGCCCCCTATTACATGGGACTCAAACATAACTGGCGAAATGTGGGTGTTACTATACTATAAGTACACCTCTGCCTAACCCTTCGAACAAGGCGTGATGTTATGATGTTATAAAACTCGGTTTATGATCATGGTTTGAATTAATTTATGGTCACCACACTAAATTGGTAAGGAATTTTTATTTAATTGATATATCTATTTTGAAATACTGAATGTATAGGATGTTTGATTACACGAATATATTTAGTAGAATTTTCTACCGAATATATGTACTATTGTCATCCTATTTCATCTAAATATATTTCTTAAAGAACGTCTGGATTGAGGAGACACATAAAGTGTATTATTGTATTACTGAAATTATGTAGTTTTACCATTTTTTTTTATTTACTACTAAATGATTCTAAAAATGTATTTTAATTGGCCGATTACTTTTCTAAAAACAGCGTGGTGAAATCGATGGATTTTTATGACAAATAAAAGCATTGTAGCTATCTCAAATTCAGTCGTACAAAACTCATTTTTTTTTGTACAGATTGCGCATGAACACTACAAAATCCTACCAAATTTTCAAAAATATCCGTCAGCTAGTTTTCAAGTTCATAGGTGGCTCCTCAATTCAGACGTCAAAATTGAGGAGCCACCTTAAACGTCCTGTAACATTTTAAGGGTCTTACCACAAGTTCTAGGATCGGGCTTACTTCGGCTAATTTACTACTTAATGTTGGTATTACCCACGTTGAAATATGAGACATGGCTCCTCAATTCATACGGACACGGTTCTGTATCATGGTTTATTTTGAGGTTCATGGCCATGTAAAAATAATGGTAATAGGCAATCTGTCTACTGTCAATTCTGGTTTTGGCCAATTTAATATGGTGTATAATCTCACAAAAAATAGAGAAGCCATAGCGATTTGTCTATGTTAGAGATACTTACTTACCTACTTTTTTCCGCATTCATTATGATTATTAATTGCTATTTAATTTGATAACTAAATCAGAAATATAATAGCACTTCGATCATAGATAATAAATATCGAACTGTGTGACATAACAGTTTAATCATAATTATTTAATCTAAAAGAAATTGATTACCGAATTTCAATCGTTAGGTCTCATATTTATTAGAATCGGCAAAACTAGTTTGAACAAAGGCTTAACAACATGTATAATTGTAGGCTAAAGGCTTATATAAATGAATAAAACATTTTACGTAACAGTTTCCATGTTATGATTAATTCAAATTAAAATAGACATAACTATTCTTTATGTCGGTTGTGGCAGGAATAATGTTGTCATTTTGATTATTATCAACGAAACGTGGTATGAATATTGTTTTAGAAAGATTTTGGAATTTATAAAAGCGGAAAGGATTAATTTTATGTGATGTAGCCTTTATGAACTCTATGAACTGAAATAAGTATTTATATAATGGGGAAGGCAACTGTCAAAATGGCGCTGTCGTAGCTAGTTCCCAACACAAGCCAATAACACAAGGCGTGAGGTGGTTTTATTTTATTTTTGCGAAAATGATGCGTTGTTGTGTTACTAAATACTTTGAAATTGGAGTCCACTATTTCCCGAGAGATCCTTAAATTAAAAGATGGTGGCTTAAAGCTATTCGTAGAGATGTTTTATGATTAATTATACAGTGTAGAAAAATTTTGAATAAAGTGACTTTGAGGATATATTTATAGTTTTAAATTCTGACACTTTCCATGTCATTTACTCGATTTAAAATATTGAAATCACCGAAAATAACGAAATAGCGAAATAAAAGTAAACTCATGAATGAACGAAATGTCAAACTTACTATAGGCCGTGAGGACCTAGCTATGATCACGCCATCTACAATTAACTTTGCCCGACCTTCCCCATTGTGTTAAAAGAGAGAAATAAAAGAGTTTGGACCACTGCATATGCATTGAATAATACCTTTTTGGCAAAATCTTTGTAAATGAAGTTTATTATGGGGTCAGGGACTAGGGTTGTCCTTGGAATGACGAACATAACCAATTATATGGTACATTTTTAGTTCTTTATTTTGAGATATAGTATATTTTCTGCCATTTCTTAGACTTAAAATAAATAGGTACTTCTTTGATCTCCTTCATTAAGCTTGAGAAGTCACAGAAAGATAGCCATCTAAATATAATTGAAGCACGAAGTTACACAAGAAAAAACGCGTAATAAGCGTAAATTATATTAAAAACGCTTATAATTGGCCGTCACCTGGCCTTGAATGGACGGCGGTCAACGAACGGAGAAAGGTACATGGCTGATGATGTTATGTAAAAGTAAACAAGTTAGAAAATAACTTCGGTTTCGATTATTGTGTTATGCAGTCATATTTTGAGGGCTCATTGCTTTTGAATGAACGATAAAACGGAGAAAGTTAAATCGTGGGGGAGTATGTAAATGCACTTACCTACTCGTAAGATTTTTAAAGATACACACACACACACACACACATTACACACATTACACATTATCGTTTAAAGCTGTAATTATAAAATTACAACGTTGCTTCGAAAGTCCATATGCGTAATTGGTTTGGCTACAGGCGTTGCCAAAAGTGTAATGAACATTTTGTTTACGATATTTTATCGGAGTTTCAAAAACTTAATAAATTGAGCTTCGTTTTATAATTTTCTTTAAAAAAACATGTACCTATATTGAAATAGACTTTGCCATAATGCGTTTCGCTAATACAGAACATACATTTTCCTATTTTTTGTTCATTCTCGAACGTCAAAAACAATCTCACAATTTCTACATATTAAAAACTAAGTAGGCATGCCAATAAAAAAGTTCCTTTTCTCTAGACGAGGTCCATTACAGCAGTCATTTCGTTCGTACGTGTCTAATAAAGAAATACAATTTGTAACAGAACAACTAACGTTCGGCCTCCATGTCAATATGAGTCCGCAAATAAAAGAAAGGTTGATAATGTTTTAGCTGGTATATTGCGTATCGAATAAAATGGCAGACGTAGGTAGGAACACATTTTGTCGTTATTGTAAAAATAAATTGTTTTTAAAATATTTCGTAAATTAGCCTACCCTGAAATCAAGACTATTTTGGGACGAAGGCTCTTTGTGAAATACGGAGAACAAAACACTTGAAAAGATTGTCACATAAAACGAATCCAATACTTACTATTTTTCAGTTGGTACATTTTGTACGATGCCGGCGATTTCAGGGCTCATTACATAGTCAAACCTGACATATATATCATGTCAGGCACGAAACACACCGTGATATCGTTACAAACGTATATTATCACGTAATTGCATAGTTTAGTTGCGAGCGACATAGGGTTAGATCGTATCTCCCTGATGTATAGGGATGCGATGCCCCCAAGCCGACGCTTATCGATGATACTGCCTCCGACTTCGCCGATTACGTGTGAGAATAACGCATTATCGATATTCATAATGCTGTCCCTCGTTACGAAGCTAGTAGTTATTCCAGAGATAAGCAGCCACCATTCATCTGTAATGACGTTTGCGCTTAGAGAATGTGTCAATTAAATCCTTAGCAAGATTTAGAGGCCGTTGTTATCATGATATTGTAGATAGAAATACGTAACTTTCGATTTAACTCGAGAAATTGTTCGGTGGAGCTGAATTAAGATATTTAGAGAGTGTAGGTGGTTGTGTTTATTGATTAGACTCGGTTGTCTAAGTTTTGCTATCTAGTCTAAGCTTCGAAGAAACTGCCTCATAATACAGAATTAGCTCATGTTATGAATGACTGAGGAATAATAATGAGCAGGCTAGCGTCAGTATCCTATGCACCAAAAGGCAGACACTTGGTTTTAAAAATTAACTTTCCGAAAAACAAGCTGAAATCCATACCGCTGAGCAAAATTAAGTCGATTTTTCATTTTTTTTAAACAATCTCAACAATCTACTTGTGTTTTTGTCCTAAGACGTCGTTAAAATAGTTTTGAAACCGAAAAACAAAAAAAAAGTGGCCGCAGACGAGAGCTGGCTTCGGGATTTGGATAATAGTTGTATCAAACTTGATTCCCCCAGTTTCCGCGGCACGTTTCCCATAACGAATTGCGGTTCACGCGTATTAACAACTTTTTTGTTGAACTTTGGAGGTACCTACATGTTTTTTTCTATGACTAAAGTCAATGTATCGTATAGCTGTACAAGACTTTTTTGGCGCGTGGACAATGTCGGAACTACCGCCGCCATTTTGTTTTTTCGGTACATTGCACAAATGTTTGTCAACGTCATTCGAACGCCTAAAGGTTCTTGTAGCAGTGTTTGTCTACTCCTGTTCTCATTTTAATCATCTCGTGTTATGACAAGCCATGTCAATCAGTATTCTTGTCGGTCAGTCTACCACAAATTATAACCTTCTTCATACCGTCATCTTATCTTACAGCATGACAAGCCCATCTCCACTTTAACCCAATGATCCGTACAATTTCAACTTCGCGATCCGTATCATCGAATCTTTTCTATTCGAACTTCAAAATTTCGAATGCATTCCAAAAAAAAAAGCGTTGCCCAAACATTTAGTAGGCGTGCGAGAAAGTTACTCGTGTTAGAGATTGCTATCGCAGTGGGTGTCATAGGTAAGTGCCTCAGATACTATCGTCCGTTGCATTGCACGTTGCGTTGCCATCATCGATCAAGTTGCGTAACAAAGCGATAACGTTTAGCTTAATGTGTCTATTATTAATTTTGGTTTATATAATACGGCTATTGAAGACACAAAGGAATTCAAATTGGATTCGTTGATTTATTGCTATAATTACTGGTCTGTTATGTCATGTATATATTCGTGAAGTTGGTCACGTTTAATTGATTTAGCATTATTGCTAATTTTAATAAAGCATATTGATGAGGAACACCAAATAAGATAACACTCCTTTAAAGCCATAGCTCCTTAATGGAGTTTCTAAAGTCACTTAGTTCATTATTGAAAAAATAAACCAACTTTGTCGACACTGCACAATAACGACGTAAAACAAAAGACGATCACCTTCTAACCAACCAATATTCGTCACAATTAGATGTTAGAGAAAACACGATCGCTCCACAATCCACAAGTCGTCGGCATGAAAAACAAAAGGCATGGAAGCGTTCGCCACGGTTGATTAGCCCCCGGAGCAAGCGATGTTACCACCGGGACGCGACTTATTGCGTTTGTAACTCAACCTAAGCAGCGCACGGGTTGAGAGAAACGCCTACGAGTGTGAAGTGAGGGTTGGATAGTGTAATCGGTGGTAATCGAATGAGATGTTTTGCGGCGTCAGTGTTAGTGTAGTTGAGAATGTATGGTTTGAACCGATTGACAGAACGTGCTGAAAAGCTGCTATTGAAGCGGCAGGTTTTGTAAACGGTTTGCATTAATAATTAGGTACATCAGACCTTTTTTCATAAATTGATCTCTTAATTATTATTGCCATATGTAAAAACATATGTGCTTTTTATTACCATAACTAAATATTTATTTGTTCCAATTGAGATTTATTGAGAACAGCCTACAGAAAATATTTCCTTATGGTAAGTAATATTATTGTTCACTAAGTATTTACTAAGCTTTTCTCTTAGCAACGTCGTAGGCGAAAGGTACCTTCCTCCGCTATCATAATCTCCCAATTGAGTGACTACGTGGGCGTCACGTCACGGCAAGTGCCATTCTGCGTATTGAAGCAGCGCCGGTAGTTCATGCCGTGACACAGCATTCTCGATCACGTTCCAAATTCGATTTGATTTACTTTTTTACCAGCCAGTAACTTGCGAGGAATGTTGGCTGCTTTGTAATTTGTCAAATTTCGAATGTATACGGACTTTATGAAGACCTTTTTTATTAGGTACGTTTTAAGGGTGTGATGGCCAGTAGTAAGTGCAGTTCCTGATTCCTTGAAGATCAGATTTAAAGCTTAGGTTAGCTAGGCTTTGTATCTTTACTGTTTCCGCTTAAATGCAAATAAGAGAATAACTGGGTATTTCTTCGACTTTATGCATTTCCCTTCTATATTCCTTGTTGCGGGGTCAATTGCAAGACTGTTATGTTATGGCCTTGCATAATATGCCTTGATTATAGGTGTAGCTCGGAAAGTATGGTAAAATAATTCTACGTAAATCATAAAAGGCTTTAAAATGGCCTCACTTTGAGAATCTTAAACAATGGGCCGTTTTCTAATTAATAGGTAGAGAATTGACGTGGAACATATTTTCATTGAATTATATAATAAAAGCGGAAACCAGAACGATTGTGAAACATACCTTTAGCTAGTTTGTAAGAGCTAAGCGATGGGCTTATTGCGAAAGGTATTTTTAGAAAACAAGACCCATGATAGCAGTCTAGTTATAAAAAATGCGTTTTTAAAGACATTAAACTGATTTCTGCTTAATCTTCTGAACCTTCTTAAATTCCAAAAACAGTGTGAAACACGAAACTCTAAAGGATATATATAGTATATATTCGATTCGTTTAAAGGAACCACTAATTTAAATAAATAAAACCGGTAGATATGTCCTTAATCAAATATTAGTATTTTTTTTTCTAAATGGTTGTTTTTGATGCAGGAGGAGCTCGTGTCTAAGTAATAACAGCTGCACGGTTCGCTTATCAGGTTAAGCTACGCTTGCCGGGGTTAGTCCGTGGATGGGTGACCATCTTTACATACCGAGACTCCTCCGTGCCTCGGATAGCACGTAAAGCCGTTGATCCTGGCTGTTATTTGTGGATCTTTGTCAGTCGTTACGGGTCATCAGAAGCCCGAAACTCTGACAACCAGTCTTACCAAGGGGTATCGTATTACCCAGTTACTGGGTTGTGGAGGTCAGATAGGCAGTCGCTCCATGTAAAATACTGGTGTGTAGCTGTATCCTATTAGACTGGAAGCCGACCCCAACATAGTTGGGAAAAGGCTAGACATGAGTTGTTTTTGATGCAGTTAGAACGTTCCGTCTTTAAATTCCGATCCAATGTCAAAAGTTCGAGGTTCACCTCGTGACCCTGTACAGTCACCGCGTACATTATTTTAATTAACCGCAATCAAGTCCAATATAAGAGTTTAATTTGCTCTTCATAGTTTAAAGGTTAAAAACATTACAAGCTTTATTTACAAATGGTTTTTCATTAATATTTATACTGGTTATTCATGCTTACTACCTCGCATGAGTTTTTCAGCATTATAAAAACTTAGGGCGGATTTCACCAATGACACTGAACGTGATCAGCACATCTAAGCCGCGTTCAAGAGCTGTCAGTGTCATCGTTGCTGTGGAATATTGATACTGACAGCTCTTGAACGCAGTTTAGATGTGCTGATCGCGTTTAGTTTCATTGGTGAAATTGGCCCTAGGTAATTTCCTAAACGTTAACTCTTTATGATATATTATATGTTTTCACGTAGAAAATCTTGTAAAATACGCCATACTGTTAAGCCTAATAGCATTAGCCACAGTTTTTACGATACTTATATCAAAATACTGTACACTGTATTAGCCCAGGTTCGCACGAGCGATTTTTTAACGCAACGATTATTTATGGCGCATTGGATTTTCAACTCTCGGTATTGAGCTGAGCATTGAGAATCGAACAGAACACAAACCAGCGCGTCAAAAACACATTGTTAGATTTTCAACCCTCGGTGCTAAACCCAGTAGCAGTGCGGTGAAAACCCAGTGCGAGACAAAATAATCGCCGCGATAAAAAAAAAAAACGCTCGTGGGTACGAGAACTTAGTATCTTATTTGAACCCCCCTGACATCGCAACGCCCAGTGTGCCACGTTTCGCTAACCGACGTTAAAAAAGACAAATTAATCCGTGCAACATTCGAGACAGCGGTCATCTATCGGAACAAACTTCGTGTTCATTAGCAAGAGAGCAGTATCAGTGAATGGCTATCATTTTTTATAACCCCTTCTATAATGATAGCTCGCCATATCGAATAACTGAGTTCTCGATTAACTATATTAAGTTTCCGTGCGATAATAACGGGCTTTTGTTTGAACTAGCAATTATTGCTGTGTTGAATTATTTTCGCGTTACATTTAGAAGTGATACTAGAGACCGAAGTTATTATAAAACAGTTTGTGCAATCATTTGTGTAGTGAAAATATTTCAATAAGTTTCAAAAACATAACAATAATTGTTAGTTGGTAGTCAGTGGTATGCTTTTCCAAACTACCAGGTTAGCTTAGAATTAAACACAGAACGTAAAAAGGTAATAAAAGAGAAATGTTACAATAAAACATCGAAAGTATAGCAAATGTACTCTTAGAACAATACTATAATTTCTCCCGTAAAACTGTGACCCCGTTTCAGAGAACACGCAAGTTATAAAAAATATGTAACGCTCTGAAACCATGAAATTAATTTCACATAACAATAAACAGAACACTGAACGAGGCTGACCAACCGGCGAGACTTATTGGCCCGACTATTGACGAAAAGTGACGTAAGAAACCGAGTTTTGAAAATAGAATACCTAGTGCTACTTTTTTGATGCTAATTGGATTGAGCAAATACAAGAATGGTGTTGCCAGTGAAAGTGAATTACATAATGTTAATTTGTACACACACTGACTAATCATTCGAAAAAAATGTGTTTGGTCGTAATATAAAAATAATTACAAACGGTATTAAAATTATCAATGCTGTCGATCTAAAACCGGATAAGTTTTTAATTTTGTTCGCTAATTATTTGAATAAATAATTAAAATACTTTTTAATGAAAGTGGTCATGAAGTGGATTTGAACATGTTTTACTTTGTACGTCTGGTTTCAGCAAACGTTTTATGGAAGACTTGCTGTGCCCCGCGACTTCGTGTGTGGGGAAGTCGTAAGATACACAAAACAGTCACATTTAAATAAAACTCCCTCGTCCCCCGACACGCCGCGCCGGCCGCGTTGCATCGCCCGCCCGCGCTAATACTTCGTTTTCGCTTAGCGTTCTTTCTGACTTTTTTTCTTTTTTTTTTTACTCGGCTTCTAACGGTCGTAGCGTGATGTTAAATAGCCTATTACCATCCTCAAGAATTGGGCAACTGACAAAAATAATTTTTCAAATCCGACTGGTAGTTCCAGAGTTATTATTTTTGTTCACAACTTCATGGGTTTTAATTCTAGTTATTTTACTAAAATAAAAGAGAAAATAAATTATTTTGAATTTCAATGTGACCGTAGCATCATTATGAGGTTCTAAAACATTCAGTCACATTAATAAGCATCTAAATCCGATTAGAACAGTGTTTTGAATTTCGTATTAGACTATTAATTGACTAAGAAATCGTTAAAATAATATTTTTATGAAACCCAATAAACCTACGTCGAAAATTTTCTTCGAAAACGGACTACTTAGAATATCTTAGTCAATGGAGAAATAATAAACCAAACATAGATATTAAACTTAATAACCGGGTTTACAACGTACTAATGTAACTTAATCATTAATAACGGTATATAGGTGTTTCCGCGCCTTAATGCATGCTACTTAAAATAATTACCCATTGATTAAAACTGAACGACGGTAAATAATAAATGGTTATACAGGGTTATTTTAATTTGGCTAGCTAAACTCCGCAGACGCGATAAGTATCGATAACTAAACACGATAAAATGAAAAATAAAAAGATTTGTTGTTTTTTTTTGTGACGTCAACGACCGCTGTTAGTGTTGTTACTTGAAGTATGAATTGAGAAAAACTATTTTCTTATGTTTTATCGTGTATGTTTGATGTGTGCGGAGTTTAGCAAGCTAATTTAATTTAACCCTGTATATAGGGCATTGGTTTACCGACTTCATAGTAATAGAGGTTTTGTTATATTTTATTAATATTGAAAGTAGTTCAAAGTAAGAACCAAACAGGGTGCAAAGCATCTATGTACTATATATCTATAAACTAATAATAAAAACTGAAAAGTTTGTTTGTTTGAACGCGCTAATGTCTAGAATTACCTAGTCTCTTGAAATTATCCCTATGTCACCTCTAAACAAGACCCTCGCGAAGAAGAAAGAAAAATATTTTATTTGGGACACGCATACGAAATAAAAAAAGTAAAAGAGGAGCATTGAAAACTAACATAATTAACATATTTTTTTAATATCAAAACAAAAAGAAAAACAATAATAAAGATCTGTGTGAGGCCTAAAAGGCTCCTATCTCAGCACAATGCTGAGATATTTAAAAAAAATCAATACCGCAGCGCTGGTATTCCGATAGGGTCATAGGGCCCACTGTGATGCCACGGACAAACCTACGGACATAAATAAAAAATAAATAAAACAATAATTTATAATAAAAAAAAAAACAAAAATAAATAAAATCCGTAAAACTATGTTTAATAAATCGACTAACGCCCATCGCTCCGAACATCACTTGTCCATGCCATAGTGTGGCCTAGTCTTGGTTTAAAAATTCTACAGGCAACGGTGTCTGTGTTTTTCTTACACATATGCAAATCACAGTGCAAGCACGACCATGTGTTGTCAATACTGCCCTACAGTTTGCACTGAAATGTGTCTAGTTTGTACCGTATAATATATCTCACTAAACTATACCGTTACTTCGTGTCATTGACCTCTAATCTACTATAAAGTTAACTGTAATCAAATATTTAATTTGAACAATCGTTCGTTTTCCACGTACGAAATTGGCCTGTCGTGTAACGGATAATTTACTATTTTAGGAAATTAAATGTATTGTTGTTTGAGACCAGAAAATTCCTGCCAGATGTGTTAATTATTCAAGAACGAGTTTTTGCAGTTTTCAGCCATAAATGTTTAGATATTTGTCGGTGTCTACATATTTCTAAAGATTTAATAGGCTGTCTGTAACGCGCATACATTTTATGCCTAGACGTTAAACTGTGGAGTTAATTGAAGTTGTGAAATCATACCTACATACATCTGTGTAGTCTGAATACTGCGCATTAAATCGGTACTTACGTATAACTTTTTAAAATTGATTAAGTATTGATTCATTTCTTTGACTCAGTGAATGAACTACCGCATTTGTATGGACGATTGATTACTTAAGCATTCAATTTCGAACAAAATACAGACAACCCTGAGAAATGAACTTGACGATTGCGCGGCTCGGTTGCGCAGGCGCAATAACCGCCGGCAGAGCAATGAGGAAGCGGCGAGTTGTCGCCCGCAACCCGCGAGCGCTCGAGCTCTTCGCCGCTCGGTTAATCACAAACCCACGTAGATCCACTTTAATCGCTTCATATAAATAATAGTTCTCGATTAAAACTCGATTCAGTTTTGAATGATGGAACACGAGTGGCGTTTGTTATTCGATAAATATTCGTATTGCTGTTGGTGGTCGTTTGGGGAGAATATTATTACTATCGATTGTCCTGCCGTCGTATTGGATCTATAGAGATGCCTATTTTATTTTAAGCACGGATAAGTGTATGAAATGTGGAGGTGCGTTTAAATATGTTTAGGTTTATAGTTTCAAATCAGCATTAAACATCTTAATAGCTTACTTAATAGCTCGAAGCATTTTATGATTCAAACATTCGTGATCACATTTAATTACTAAACAATAAGAAAACTAGCACATAATTCCATTAATCGATCTCACAGTACATAAACTCGATTGGTTGTGTAGTCTGTCTATTGAAAACAAATTGTTACGTTTTTCCTCGAGAACCGATAGTACAGAGGTGTAAATAGGTGTTTTGCCAGAGCGAATCATCCGCAATGAAGCGGATATTATTAAGTCTTTGAAGAAAGTTCCCAGGTATTGTAGGGGTTTTAGCCTGCATGGCTTCTTCATGTAACCTCCTCGAGTAGTTTAAAGTTGATAGAATTTATTATGAAGACTATTTCGTATTTAGAAGATCAATCTGCCTAGCCTTTTTTCAACCATGTAGGGGTCGGCTTCCAGTCTAACCGGATGCAGCTGAATACCAGTATGTTACATGGAGCGACTACCTATCTGACCTCCACAACCCAGTAACTGAGTCCCCTTGGTAAGACTGGTTGTCAGACTTTCGGGCTTCTGACGAACCGTAACGACTGTCATAGTTAAGCCGGCCGGGACCAACGGCTTAACGTGCTGTCCGAGGCACGGAGGAGTCTCGGTATGTAAAGATGGTCACCCATCCACGAACCAACCCCGGCAACCGTAGCTTAACCTGATGGATCGACCCGTGCGGCTGTTATTACTTAGCCACGAGCTCCTCCAGTGGAGAGCTGATAGCGCGGGTCATGATGTAAAATGGGTAGCATTTATTATTCTAGGAATAATTATGAGATTAATATAAAATACGCCTTTTATTAATTATTCATCCCGTTACAGGACCTACGCAGGAAATGTAACAAACAAAAAAGTATAAATAAATATCTTTCTCGCAGGTTTAGTGGGATGTGTCACGGTGTGCAGTACTTACTTTTATGAGAGATTTGACAAACCTGTGACATACCTATGTCTTGTCACGATCGGTAATTTAAACAAGCCAATGTCTTCTCTAAATGGTTTTGTAATTATTCTATGACGTGCCTAGGTAGGTACTACCTCTGAATACTGAAACAATTAAACTGTAAAAGAAAACATTAACAATTTTTTTTAATACAGAAGTAAAAATTCTTCTTTTATTTCTCCCCGGAAAACCTTACAATTATTTGGAAAAATATTTCCATGAGTCATCCATCGGTAATTGGTCGGCCGTTCGGATAATCGATGTCCCGTTATGCGTTTTAATATAAAATAATAATTAATTGCTCGACGATAATTTGAATAATTGAAGATGTGATAAAGTTTAACCGTCCTTTGCACTGATCTGACAATAAACTTCGTTGTTTTACAGTAAAATTATTAGAATACTAACTTTTCTAATAGTTTTGTTAGGGATTTAATAAAAGATTATAAGGTACACGTGATCAGAAACTTATTGAAGATCTACAGGATCTCTTAGGAACTAGGTAATAAATACTTAATTATACAAGTGCTGGGAAAAAGCGGCCAAGTGCGAGTCGGACTCGCACTTGACGGGTTACGTACAACCGTAAAATATAAATTATGTATTGAAGACAATATATTTTATTCAGCGTTTTTTTCACCCTCTCATTTTTACTTTATTTTATTTTTATTATTTTTTGTTAAAGGAGCGCGTGGCTAAGTAATAACAGCCAAACGGGTCGACCCAACAGGTTTAGCTACACTTGCCGGGGTTGGTCCGTGGATGGGTGACCATCTTTACATATCGAGACTCCTCTGTGCCTCAGAAAGCACGGCTGTCATTCGTGGATCATTGACAGTCGTTACGGGTCGTCAGAAGCCCGAAAGTCTGCCAACTAGTCTTACTAAGGGTTATCGTATTACCCAGTTACTGGTTTTCCACAAACCAGTCAAACCGGTCAGATAGGCAGTCGCTCCATGTAAAATACTGGTATATCAGCTGCATCCGGTTAGACTGGAAGCTGGCCCCAACATAGTTGGGAAAAGGCTAGGCAGATTTTGTTGTTAAAGCGGCCATTGAAGTACACAATTACTTTTTATTATTTAATTGATATTGAGTCTTACGAACAAGTTTATTGAATGCAGTAAAACTAAGTAAATTCGATGTTTTTTTTGTTTTGTTGGTAACTGGCGCCTAATGCCGGCTAGCTTTTATTGAAGTCTAGGGTATCACTGAAATATGTCGTAATGTTGAAGTAGTATTAATCTTATAAATAAATAGAACATTATGTAATTAATTTATAATTTTATACTTAGGTACCCATGTTTTATTACGACACCGAATTTTAAATAGAATGCTCACATAAAAATATGATTAAATCGAGTTATCATAACTCGATCTCGAGTTATCTTAATCAACTAATGGTGAGTATTAAGTGAGTGATTTCAATCTGAATCAAGTAATTAAAAAATTTCGTCAAGTGGTCGCAAGCGCTACTGCTAAGCATGATGTCTTAGGTTCGATTCCCAGGTCGGACAAAGTGTTATTGGGTTTTTCCTTCAGGAATTTCTCAGTAGCAGCCCGAAGTCCGGATTTGTGGCCGGTTGATGGCAATAGGCTCACCCCGTATTACATGGGACTTAAAATTAATTGGTGAAATATGGGTGTGCTACAGGTACACCTCTGCTTAAACCTTCGGGGATTACAGACGTAATGTTAAAATTAAGCATTAGTTAGAATAAATTACGGTCTAATTTATGAAAGGGTTAGTTAAGTAGTGATTACCCGGGTCGAAGTTAGTAAAAATATACAGGAACATTCGTGATAAGCTTCATCGTAAACTTTAAAAGAAATTCGTAAAGCCACCTAACTTTCTACAGAGTTCAGTTTACTTTACTCCGGTTTACAGTTTCAAACAGTTCTCAATGCTACAGCTTTCAAACAACAACATTTAGTTTGACGTTGAAACTTTGAGCAACAAGATAATTACAAGATTCAGGGTCGGTTTGGGTTTACCACAGTATGCACTCAATCAATGCCTAGCCTTTTCCCAACTATATCAGGGTCGGCTTTCAATCTATTTAGATGCAGCTGTATACCAGTATTTTACATGGAGCGACTGCCTATCTGACCTCCACAACCCAATTACTGGGTAACACGATACCCTTTGGTAAGAATGGTTGTCAGACTTTTAGTACCGACTGTCAAATATCTACGAATGACAGCCGAGATCAACGACTTAACGTGTTTTCCGAGGCACGGAGGGGTCTCGATACTTAACGGATGGACAACCATTCACGAACCGATCGCGGCAACCTTTCGATCGCTCCGTGCGGCTGTTATTATTTAGCCACGAGCCCCTCTACCACAGTATACAGTATAATATAGTTATGTACGGGTTAAACCGCCGTTAAAAATTAATTTAAATTAATCGTCGAACCGTGGTTAACTGTAAACATAAACCATGATTTAGGAACGGGCGAAGCTAGAAAAGTTACGGGTGTGAAACAATGTAACCACAGTTTCAGTTCTCGGTTAAGCTTAGCTCGTAATTTTGTATGTTTTGTGGTTTATGTTTTACGGTGTTATTTTAAATGCGTAGGGTTAAGTAAGTACCTACCTACAAAGTTTGATTTGTTGTGAAACAAAGTTAGCAAATAAACAAAAAAAAATAAACAAAAATAAATAAAAAATAAACAAACAAACAAAAAACACAGCAAAAACACAGACAAACAAAAAAAAAAACAATTTTTCTATTGATTTTCAATTTATTTTTCTTTCTTTCTTTTAAATTATTTAAGTGCAATAAACAAAATTAATCCATCGTTTAAATTAAACCACGTGTAGCTGTACGTATTTCAATCAATAAAACATATCTTAGGTTTGTTCAACGGAAAGGCACCGCTCGTCGAGCGACACGCGGTGCCTTTGTGTCGCGTACGATTCGTGTCGCGTGTCACGCCTGTTTGCAGGAGCCTTTAATCTACATTTAAGTTTTTCTACAATATATATACTTATCGCTGTGGGGGAATTTTTCAACGTGTTAATTTCATTAATTCGTAATTATTGAAATGAAAATAAAAATCAATTTATCTACGAGTCGTGGGAAACATAAAACCCAGGATTGTAAACTCTTCAAACATGCTTTCTCAAGACTAATGAGCAACAATACACTATAGCCTCAAGTCAGGTCGGTTCGCAAACTGCATATTTTAGTTGAAACAATCAATTGAATGGACGTACGGTAATTTACGGTAATTTTAATAGGCTGTGGTGGCGAAAGTACGGACTACGAAGGCTGTAGGATTTGACACAGTCATTGTTTACTTATAATTAACTGTAAGGCGAGAAGTGTTGGGAACCGACGGATTTGATATAATACCTTTTTGTTTATTGGGGGCGGCGAAACTTCGGTTATGCAGTACCAGTAACTTACCGGGGCTTGTGGCTAAGTAATAACAGCCGCACGGGTCGATCGATCAGGTTAAGCTTCGCTTGCCGCGGTTGGTCCGTGGATCTTTACACACCAAGACTCCTCCGTGCCTCGGAAAGCACGTTAAGCCGTTGGTTCCGGCTGTCATACGTGGATCTTTGACAGTCGTTACGCGTCATCAGAAGCCCGAAAGTCTGACAACCAGTCTTACCAAGGAGAATCGTATTACTCAGTAGCTGGGTTGTGGAGGTCAGATAGGCAGTCGCTCCATGTAAAATACTGGTATTCAGCTGCTTTCGGTTAGACTGGGTACAGGGACTGGGACTGAGTACGCGATGGAAAGTTCTGGAAATCTCAGATATTTATCTAATAAAAATAATAATAATATGGTTCTGTCTATACAGAACAATACTAGGTAGGTACTTAAATCGGACTACAACGGAACGGGAGGAGTAATTGTGTAGTTGAACAGCTGATTTTTTTCGCGATTTCAGGTTTGGTACCATAGTAAAAGTTTTCAAGTCAATTCAATTCATTTATTGCATCAAATATGGTAGGTACATGAAGTTCTTATATAAAATGTTTAGTAACACACATTTGGCCAATATTTAGCATGCATTATTACAAGTTTTTACACATATAATTACTAGGTACATTTTATCTACTTATCAGTCAAATACAGGGTGTCAGGGACAGCCCTCCGCAAAGTAACAGGGTGCATTCAAATGATATCCCACCGGAAATATTCTCAGGAAAATTTTCATTTTTTTAATCGTTTTTTCAGTTACTATTCCTTTATTTCAATGTAAAATTACATTCTCTGTACGCAGCACTCCATTTATGTAAATAAAACCACCAAAATCAAAAAATCAGCAATGGATGTCGAAATGGCGGCCGAAAGCTCGCTGCGCTACCGTTCGCTACGCGCGTTTTGCCACGGTAACAATACATTGCGTGTGAAGTAATAAAACAAAGCAGGTTTATTGAATTCCCATAACGTTCCTGAAATAATTTCATGAATCAGTCATCTTAGTATGATATACCTACTGAATTCACCCCATCAGTCTGTGGAGGGCTGTCCCTTACACCCTGTATATCTGTGCTTTTGAAGTTGTTCATAATGATGAGTACAATGACCCCTAAAGAGGTTGTGCGTTAATTCCAGGACATGTTATATATCACTTTTATTTACATTTTGTTGTTTTTTATCATGTTGTATTGTTTTTGTCGGCTGTCACTGAAAACCAGCGCTGGGGCTCTGTCTCGCATAGGGTCGCAGCATTATGCTGAGCGATGCCCGTTTTGTGTGGATTTGATGCATATTTTCCACCAACTTGTTTCTTTTTTGTGTTTATGTTCTTTCTTTGCGTCATGTTTACCGCAAATAAACGTATTTCTTTCTTTCTTCCTTTTTGTTTTGTATAAACTGTGCATATAACGCAAACCATTCCAAATCAATTCTTATAGTTTCTGCAACTCAGACCGACCGAGTAACGAAGCAGGTCTATTCAAACAGGTTTTAATAGATAACTTAGTAATTCTCCACTTATTGAATTACAAAAAAAAAATGCTTCAATATCCGGCCAACCAAGGTCTTAGGGCGCGTTTATATTCAATCAGTAAGTAGTTCAATATGCACGGTAGAGTAGCGGAATAACTAAAATAGGTAACTAACACTTAAGTTTTATACATGACATAACATCACGCCTGTGATCCCTGAAGGGTTAAGCAGAGGTGTACCTATAGTACACCCACATTTCGTAATAGGGGGCGACCCTATTGCCATCAGTTGGGCACAAATTGATGGCAGCACTCCGGGCTGCTACTCAGAAATTCCAGATGGAAAAACCCGATACCACGTTGCCCGACCCGGGTATCGAACCCAGGACCTCATGCTCAGCAGTAGCGCTTGTGACCACTAGACCAACGAGGCAATCAGTTTTGTAAATCTTAACTAGTGAGTTTCTTCAATATTTAATTAAAACATGAAACTGGCTGTTGCTCGCGACTTCGTCTGCGATACACGATGATAAGTAGCCTATGTCCTAACCCAGGTTATGGTCTACCCATGTGTCAAATTTCATCCAAATCCGTTCAGCCGTTTTAGCGTGAAAGCGTAGCAAACAAACAAACTCACTTTCGCATTTTACAATATTCGTTAGGATGCTGAACTAAAATACAATGTATCGAATACTTTTGTGTCAATTTAGGTGATGTGTAAAAGTAATAGTGTTAATCGACTTTTGTCGCTGAGCGTACCAGTCCAAAAGAAACTCATTAATCTCACATTCCCTGATCATTCAGGTGATGGTGTATCACTTGCAAAAAAAAAAAAATCTGAGATTTTCAATGGAACCATTATGGATGCAACATCGTCTGGGAAAGATATATTGAGTAGTATTAAAAGTATGGTGAAACTACTTATTACACAGAATTATAAGCTTTCATATTAGGCTAGCAATATACATATCCAGTTGCATCTAGTCAGGCTGGTCACCTAATGCCGCGGTCCCACAGCCCGTCGAGGCCTGTCGCGACCCGTGCCTGTCGAGGCCTGTCGCGGCTCGTGCCTGTCGAGGCCTGTCGCGGCCCGTGCCGAGCATTCCCACAGATCATACCATGCATTCAATCGGACGAGCGACGACAGGCCACCGGAGGCCGACTGTTCCCACGGCCTGTCGACCTGGCCTGGCGCGCTCTGGCCTGTGAGAAAGCAGGCCGTGGGACCGCGGCATAACCCAACCTTGTTGGGCTAAAGGATAGGTGGTTATTGGACTAGCATTCATGTCTATTCTACCGTCGTCCTAGACAATTCACTCGCCCAATGTATCCCAGCCTTTAGTATCGATAGTTCGATATTCTTGCATTTATTCATATCGTATTTAACTTCCATTATCCGTTGTGAATAGTCCTATTTACATAATACGAGAGGTATATTGTATAGTCGCTATCTTTAGATGGTATTGAAGATAGCTACCGAATTTAAACTATGAATGTCATGGCAGAAGGTTGTGTTATGTTTGTATTGTTGAGCGTTTTGATGACGTTATTATCATAAGCCTTTTTGTTGGTATAGTCAGAAATTATAGAAGAAAATTATGGGTAGTATACATGATAAAAAAATGAAATAAACTTAGCTCATTATTTTTATAGCTAAGCTTTTGATATTTCTCGGGACCCTAGGGGCCCAGACTTTTGGAAGGCATATGAGGGGTCGAAGCCAACTCGCAGAGGCCCGTTAGACGCTTTCAACGGAAATGAGGCACCAACCGACGATTATCCCTGTGCGTACTATGCAAGTGCACCCAAGGACAACCCCCGGTTGGTATAGGACTATTGCAGGATATGGAGACAAAAAAAAATTGGGCTATGGGTTTGGATGGTTATAGCTTAGCTTATTATTATGATCTGTTTTTGATATAATTTAAATAAATGCCACAATGAAAATGTGTTTTTAATAATTACCTATTAAATTAATATTATTTAGTAGCTCGCCCATTGATTAAATTTTTCAAAAAAGCATCTTTTCATTTAACATTCTTAAAAATTTGGTGCCGTTCCCGTGTGAGCGAGAGAGGTGACAAAATGTGAAAGCCCTCTAACATGCTAACGTCGCAGTCATAAAGCCCCGAAACGATCAATTGCAATTGTCAATTTTTTCGTGATTGATACACATTGATCCTCTGCCAAATGCAATTGAAGCGATTGACAATATTACTGCAATAGAAATTGATGCCAATTGATCGATTGCAATTGATCGTTTCGGGGACCCCATTAGAGTGCCGCCATTGTATGATAGTAGCAGGGCTGACTGTCCAAAGACAACCTGGTTACGTTTCACGTTTGCAACAGTCGTCACTCAGACTCGGCTCACTCTTTCATTATCGACATTAAGTTACATTAAAAGAGTCACGCTTCCATTACCCGCTGTGAATGGTCCCATTTACATAATACGCTACGAAGGCACTCAATCTATAAGTAAGTATGTCATGAACGTCATCAGCTGATCGTATTACGATAGCAAGCTAATATTGAGTCAGTTAAGAAATATAAATACATGCGTGATCTGTGATCTCTCAGCCACTTTTTAATGCGTAATTATTAATACTCTTGTTAATATTCATAAATGAATGTTTTATGTGTTAGATTTGGACAGACTGTTCATGAATTATTTATATTTTGTTATTTAAAATGGCCGGCGAGTAGACTACCGGCCAGACGGTTGGATGAAGTAATTTGGAATCGCAGAGACTTGTTTAGGACCATAATGGTTCTCGGAGTCTATCAAATTCCTCAGGGGTAAAAACACCACCTCTTAAAGCAGTATTACTTTAATGTTACTTCAGTGTGAGAAAGAGATGGAGCTATACAGGACGTCTAGCTCCATCTCTTTCCCACACTGAAGTAAGATTACAATAACGCTGCTTTAAGAGGTGGTGGTCTAGCTCCTGTTGATATATATAATGGTCTTTGTCTTATTGAATTTATTAGAAAAATACTAATTGGCGTTCATAAACACATTTATATATCCCACCACCTCCTAGAGCTTGGAAGTCCGCCTCTTACATTTTGGTTGCAAATCCAACAGTGCGCTTTTATAAGACAATACATTTAGGTAATGCGTAGTGTTAGTGAAAACGGACACTAGTCACTTTTTTCGTCACCCACACAAATTTTAGGTAATATTTATTAATTCTTAGGTAGCTGTATAGGTAGACATTCTCGACATGTATCTGAGTCTAAGTAAATATTAGTCATCCTTGTTGATATTTTCAAACTCTATCATATACAGGCTGACTTGAAAACATGCGACAAAATTTAAGGGGGTATTCTACGCATCAATATGAACAACTTTTACTATGGCAGCAACTTAGAATTCACAAAACAAAATTCGACCTTCCCGTATAAAGGTACATACCCGATTGGACTATTTTGTATAAGAAGGTCGAATTTTTTTTTGCGAATTCTGTTGGTCCCATAGTAAAAGTTGTTCATATTGATGGGTAGAACATCCCCTTAAATTTTGTCGCATGTTTTCAAACTCATTCTGTATAATATCGGCTGCGGTTTCATAACAGGTCGACAGCCTGTCATGTAATCTTATCTTTTTTGCTAAATTAACCACAAACTGCGCCGATGCCCACTTTGTGGTCGTATTAGAAGTTAGCCCTTTATATCTACTTGAAGGGTTCAGCGTACTTATCAGGGGCGCAGCCTTCATACAACCCGATTCCTATCGGCTTCACTTCGGAACAACCACTCTTCTTAGTGTCTACTATTGCCAAATAATGTGATACACCTGTATGTAAACTGTATATCACATAACATTACAGATATTTAATACCAGTTTTAATACACCATAGACTAAAAACATTACCAAAATGCCTACAATTTTTTGTCAGATTGTTTTTTTGTCACATCAGTGACAAAATACCCTCGCAGAAGTTCGCAGCACCGCGTTGGAGGTAACTAAGGAAGCCGAACTACAGCGAGTTATGACAGGGCTTTAATTTTTGGGGTTATCTAGAGTTTATGAGAACTGAACAATTTTTTCTTCGGCTTTCCTCTGACGATAAATGTAGCTGCGCCACTGGTACTTATACACGGTTCTTAGGTAGTTACTTTTTTTATTTCTTTTATGTACTCTAATGGCGCTTTCCGGGATCAGGGGTGCTCATCTAGTTCGGGTCGGTCACATTCGACTCGGCAGTTACTACACATGCGGCTTTCATTCGTCTCGTAGGTATCGATCGGTATATTTGATCGGATTCCGTTCGGCATCGCTGAATGATGTTCGTGTCAGTTCGGCACAATTCGAGCTAAAATGAGCGGTTTTTTCTCGAACATATATCTAAGTACATCTACATATTTGGTAGCGTTCTGTAGTTTCTGCCTACCCCCAAGGAAAAACGCGTGAGTTTATGTATGTATATATCAACATATATTCGATTTTGCCGCTCCGAACAAGTGTGTAGCACGCCTCTTCAGAGACCATGCACTCTTACAGAAGGCCAATATTTGACACATTGTTAATAAGTAAGGTCTCATGTGAAGCGTCAAGCAATTTTGAACTATGTGCGGTGCATGCATAGGTACTATTTCGGTCACTTCAACCTTTCTTGCGAAAAGTTATGGTACGGGTCCAGGTCTGTAGGTGGATTGATGCAGTAATAAAGAAGCGTGTCAGATCCTTATTGACCGTAAAGGATTACAAAATATCTTTTGTAGGTACGTAGACGAACGTTCCCGGTCGACCTCTTTTCAACCTTATTACTCAGGTAATAAGGGGGAAAAGTGGGCGATCGAGAACTTTCGCGGGTGTACGTATGCAAATCACCTAACCTTCGTAAAGCAGGTCAGTCACAGGATGATGTCATGAGCCTAAATGTTTATAGGTTCTGCATAAATACACCTGACCGTATTTACCATATTGACGTCTTGTGGTCGCAAGCGCTACTGCTGAGCATGAGATCCTGGGTTCGATTCGCAGGTCGGGCAAATTGTTTTCCCAGTAGCAGCCTGGAGTCTAGATTTGTGCCCGGTTGATGGCAATAACATCGCCCCCTATTAAATGAGACTTAAACATAACCGGCGAAATGTGGGTGTACTATAGGTACACCTCTGCTTAACCCTTCGGGGATTACAGGCGTGATGTTATGTGTGTTATGTTTAGAAATCGAGAGACCTTTGTTTAAAACGACACGATTTTACAATAGGAAAATAAAGAAAACCATTCCCCTATAAGATTGAAAGTTGATTTTTTGTTTTACATTTATAAAAAAACAAACCAGCAAAAATGGTTTGTAATTTTTCAGACTAAAACGTCTAAACATTACATCGGATTGGTTTAGCGTGTTCATTGAACAAGTCAACACGCTAATAATCTTTTAACACTACATAATTTAAAAACAAAACAGGTGTTTACATCACACTCGAAATAATAAACTCACACATCATGAAACACGTGTACAATTTAATAATGGAGTGGAAACGTCACGGCATGTGGCGACGAGAGTGAATGAACGCGGTCAGCCTCCGGAAAATCGTTCACTCGTTCATGAACTATCGTTCAACGTTGATGAACAGATTAAAATATTATTTACATGCATTAGTAACGCTGTTTACGCATGCACCAGTTTCTATGAAGAATAAACGAAGCATTTACATTTCCATTTATATTAGAGTGTTTAATGGATTTATTTTTCGTTTGGAAGAGTTTAACTCCGAAACTGATAGACAGATTTTGGAAATTCTGGCACTGTTCGGAAGATTTATAGAAGAATATAGAAGCTATGTGTTTGACCATAAAACTTAAGAGAATTGATGCCTTCAGTTGATAAATGTTATATAGAATGTTAATTTGTTATTTAATTAACCTAACTATGAGAACCAAAGAAGGCGAAGCACCGAAAAAAACCGTTTTAAAAGCTCAATCATTTCAAAGCCAGTTTGAGATTTTTTTCGTAAATATAATCGTGTGCTATTTTAATCTATTCTCGCTCTAACGGCTACTGAACTGAAATACTATTAAACAAGATAAATATAGAGCTTATTGACAACTTAATTTATGTGATCCAGATGTTTGCACGTCGTCTAGTGTTTTGTAAACAGTAGATATGTACATGACACGCCCTGGTCGCCAGCATTCCGATATTCGCGTTCAGTTGGAATGTTGCGTTACTCAAGATTTAGAACACCGACCGCTTTTAATATGATTAGGACTATGAATATATTAAAAGTGGAAGGTGTGCCGTGTAAGTACCTACATATCTAGCATCAATTAACAACACCGCCACCTTGCCTTGAGCTTGTCACGGATTCTATATCTCTAGAGAGTTTTATCTGGCAGTCGTAAATGGTGGATCATGTTTCGAAAACAGATTGTTTTTCTCACCCGTCGTAGAAAACAGCAATGCCTAACTGTTAATTACTTTATTTATCTATTTTTCTCATGACCTAGACTATAGACCACAGAACAACCATTTGTTTAGAGTACTTTAGAGCATTGATCGAAACTGTGAAATATACCACAGAAAGTCCAACACTTACCCGCCGTTCCTGCCGGTTCGTCTATTGTTCAGCAACGAACATGCACCGCCTCAACGTTCATTGTGTAACTTAGGACAGCAAAATGTCCGTATTTACCATCAATTAAAAACACCTTATACACTGAAACAATAACCCGTTAAGCCAATTAACGAGTAAACAAAACTTCTTTAACAACAAAATAAATAATAGACAATTTGTCATCCTCCACAAAAACCATGTGACTATACTGTCACTATAATAGTTCAATTAACATAATGCATAATACTATAGAAATGTTAAGTTGTCAATTAGTTGTCACGTGATCACGTTGACGAACGCATGTACTTTATAGAAGACATGCAATATCGTCGAGTACAATCGGTTCTAATTATGCGACGTCACAACATTAGATAGTTGTGGTGTACGAAGCCAGTACAATTGAGGTGAGCAACCTCGCCATCTCATTGTCACCCGTTGACATGTGGGAATGTAAAGTGAAGCGCATATTTGTGGAGAGTGACTACACCAGACTAGTTTCATGTTCAAGAAACTTAATTAGTTAGTATACAGGATCGTAAACAGAGGTTTGTTTTACGATTTCTGCGGCGATAGTATTATTTTTATATACCATCGCATCGGGATAACATACTTATCAAATACACTTGTTATATTGCATGGTCTATAAATGCGAAAGTTTAAATGTGTTTTTGTTATTCAATCGCCGTAACAGACCAACGAATTTAGATGAAATTTGGCCTAGACGGAAGAGGTAGAATTTCACGTATACAGATTTTAAAGGTAGGTACTAGTAAAATTAATAAGTATGTCAAAATCTTGCTCAAATTACGCTTTGCTTTCAAGCGTCGCATCGGTGAAAGCTGTATCAAAATTCTGCCAGGAGACATTTTATAAGATTTATCTTGGATATGTCAAACAGAAGGAAACGTAGGAATGTACTTCGTTTATATAATATTCCGCAACAGTCAAGAATTAACGTTCCATAACTGCCTCTGATGGTAAATTCCTCATTTCCGTTACTCAGTAAATTGGTAACGAAAATCAATTAAGGAGCTCCAAATGAAAACAAAGTAATAAAGTAACGATAAATGATTATACGTTTATGTTCGTGAACGCAGGCCCAACCTCAGCGTTAGAACACAGTTCAATAGCTGAGATCGTAATCGCAAAGGCCATTCAATACGTAATTGATACTCGAGTTATATTGTCAATAGCCATTGTAGTCAAGTGTATCGTGACAGCTAAGGAGAACTGCTGCATTAATTATTATTATAGAAAGCGCTGTGCATAAACTAAAGCGATCGCGATGACGTGTAAGAAAATCTGATTTTAATGCAAATTGAATTGTAAGCCGCTGAAGATCCTGAGCTAATAATTAAATGCATTACTCGCATTATTCTTGTAGAAAGAAAATAAACGAATCTCTTTGCTAGTCACGGCGCATAATTTTATAATTGGCAACTTTGTTTGAATAGGGTTTTGTTCGGTATGCTCGGTACGTTGTTCAGCAAAAGTGTTAAATTACGAGTTATTAAATGTTTTGTCGAGTTCCTCTGGAAGTTTCATTCGGAAGTGCTTTGAGCGTTTCCCTGTGAACAGTTTCTTTACAAATTGATTTACATACTCATGTGTGGTGCATTTAACTGTGTTACGTACACTTTTAAGACAATGGGTCTATAATTTTTGTAGCTCCGTTAGAAAGGTACGTATTTTCTCAAATTATGAATGATGTTTTTAGTTCTAATTCGTGTTTAACCTTAGTTAATCGGGTTAACACCCGTGTGGTGATAAGGGTTTTTACGAAGTTACGAATAGCGTTCATATTTGGAGCTAGTTAAATTGCACGCAAAGAACTGTTAGCATAATTTATACTGACTAGGTATATATATTTTTAAATACTTTCGAGATTATAGTAAAAATTCGACTGCATTTTGGCTTCAATCCAAAATACCAATAACTTGATTGTTAATCCAAATGTCAAATATTCAAATACCAACAATTCAAAACTGATTCGTATGCAAAGGGACTGCAAGCAAATGTTCTCAGAGGCAAGTAATTCAAATCATTTGTATGACAATATCGCCATTGTATGGAGTTGGCGAAGTTATCACATATTATCGTGTCCGCACCGGGAGCTTGCGACACAAATAACTAATAGTCCGGGCTCCGGGCCTACTACTTGAATGTAAATATGCAATGCTCACTCGCGAATTTATGAAATAGGATAATTATGTAGATTGCGTGGAGCGGATATTCTGGATTTTGGTGTCTAAAAACAGGATCATTTTGGTTCAAAGTTTTAAGCTTGCTTGATTTTAAAACTGCGAAATGTGCTTGTAGGATTTCGAAATGTGTTTAAAGACTGCGAATTGTTAAATCACAGTTTTGATGTTTTAAGGACAGACAGACTACGCATACACACCAATATCCTACTAGCCGTTGAGATTAACACAAACTGACAAGATTTTGTACTTTTTTACACATTTTTAATAAAGGCAGTTTTATCCAGCCAGCCGCTTTTATGGCCCAGCCGCTTTTATGGCAATTTAACATTTGTACTTAAAGATGGCTATTAAGTTTTCTAAAAACAGCTTTCAAACCAAGCTTTGTCTGTTTTCATATACTCAATGATCAAAACCATACGTGTTTATCAAATCGGTTCCAGGAATCCGCCACTCCGACTTTAGTCTCTCGCAAAACGAGTATTGGAATACGCGTGAATGTGTTCTGAATGTAACCTGCAATAGATAACGGGAATGTTAACGCAATTGTACTTCCTATAGCACAGTTATGATGAGCGTGCGCATACAAAGAGATTCTCACTTGGCATTGTTTATTAATGTGAGTGATATCCATGTGAAATAGCACTGTGCACCGTGTAATTAGAAGAAATTAATTCGTATTTGTGTTTAAAAGGACTGGGACAATGCTTTGATAGGTAATCTTTGGTTATTGTTGTCACAGAGAAATTCCTTTTGAAAGCAAATGGGTTTTTCATATTATAACTACTAACTTTTAGTACATGAGAATTTTATTTTTTCTGAAAGTAACGCCCTTTGGTTAAGTCTGTCTTAAGGACTAAAGACAGGATTGATTTTAATACAGTTTCACTTTAAAGCTCCCGCAGACAGGCGCGACGCAACTCTAGTAGAACAATTTCTATGAAAACTTCATGGAAATTGTTCTACCTGACTCGCGTCGCACCGTATGCGGGAGCCTTTATTTTCGAAGGTAGTCTCAAACGCAAAGCATTTATTGCAATTAAACCGTTTACCGTTTGGCACTTTTGAATTGTCAAGGGGTCGGTCAGTCAGAGATATGAACCTAGTTGCCGATTCCAAAGCGTAGTAGGTACCTATGAAGAAAAACGGGCAAGAAACTCCATGGACACTCGTACCTATGTGGAATGTTTTCCCACAAATTGAAACGTATTCTAAGTGTCAGTAGACTTGTCATTCATTGGTAGCTAACCCTCGTCCAGCCGGCATCCTGTGCCATTCCTTTTATTGTACAGTCTGAGTATGTACATTCGCGTAATTCAAGAGAGTCGTTTAATCTAATTACGGTGGCGCCTACAACCTACCTCGGAGCCCCAGGACACTCAATGAACGTGCAACTATTCCGAAATGCCTACTCTGTGGCTTCGAAGTAATCTGGGCACGGGAATCTGAGCGGATACAATAAAATGAAATAAAATTGATCGAGTTCGATCCCTGGTTTTTAGCGTCAAAGACGTTATTGAAACAGTATAAAAAGTTAAAGGTATTATGTGTGTGCAGATAATTAACTTAAAGGTATAGGTATTTCTTTGATTATTTGTGAACGCAGAAATATATATTATAGTTTTAGTTTGGTTTCATTTAAGAACTTGCTCTTTCAGCACTTTTCCGGGCGTTGCGGGTTCTATTATTTTCTCTTAAGATGTTATGCTTCTGAGCTGCGATCTGCACCCTAATTGCGTAACACACTATCAATCACAAACTGAATGATTTTGAAGCAAATTGCTAATACATTGCTCCAAATATACGAAAAATTTGTCTGCTCAACAACGTAAATAACGCAATGAATGTTGTTGAACTGTCAAAATGAAACCAATTTCTACTGTAAGCCCCACTTGCATGAAAACTTAACTCAGAGTTAGTTGCTAACACGAGGTTAAATTGACAGTTTGTCATACAATATTGTCAATTTAACCTCGTGTTAGCAACTAACTCTGAGTTAAGTTTTTCATGCAAGTAGGCCTTAGGCCTGTGTTACGCAATTAGGGTGCTGTTTTACTGAAGATATTTAGATTTTTTAAACAAAAACACCTTGGTTAATGAACGTGTCATGTTGAAAAACCTGTCAGGAAATTTAATGTGCTCTAATTGTATTTTGATAGGACTCCAATTTTGCATCCTATTTGCGAAACTCTTTCTACATACAGTGTATTGTTGAGAATATTACCTACTAGAATTTCACAATATCGTTTCAAAACTACAAGTTTCGTTGGCTTTAATGCTGTTTACATCAAAATTTATATCTGTTTTGTATATTCTAGCGCTGGAACGATCGTAAAATACTGCGTTCCGAATAGTACTATCAATGGTGAATACAACTGATATTATGTGGCGTTGGTCATGTATTCGAGGAACATACGTACGACTAGGTACGTGATCTAAAAGGACGGCCAATGAATACTTATTAGATTTGTATCGATTATGAATGATTCAATTCCACCTGGACAGACCTTTGACCATAAACTTTATGAACTTCACAGAGGTAACAAAGCTTTTGTGTATCATAATGTAGGTTGATGTTCGGTTTGGTACTGTTACTGGAATTCAACGAAGAATAATACAATTCCTTTCACTTTGCGGTTGTCATTAAAACACAAAGATAGAAAAAAAAGAAAGAAAATAAATTTATTTGACCCTGGTTTAGGGCACACAATATTCGCCCAAAAACAGAAAAAAAAAAAAACTTAAAATAGTATTACGGCTGCGCGGAAAACCAAACCAAATTCCAATGCATTGAATGCATTTTTGATACGGAACTTTGATAATAATGCGCATTTCTTTCACTGTATAGACATTCTGAACATACATGAAAATGCATTAGCAAGTACTAACGTTTACAAGCATAAATGAGGAACTAAATAAAATTTACCAAACGTTTTATAGCAAAATAAGGACACGTAATAATCGAAAACCATTTGTTAAGAGAAAGAAAAGACATGTCGTTGCATAAAACATAATAATAGCGACTTACCCATTTGTCGGAACGAGTTAGCGGACACTTAAACCTATTTGCTTCTCTGTTCAAGTGGTTAAATAAATAAATTGGATTCCATTCCCTGTTGAGGCATAAAAAATCAATCGCGTTTACATCGGGCGCCATCAATGTGATTGTCAAGGACTTGTGATTACGCTGTGAACGTTTTTGTCGCGGCGTTTTGTCGTCCGTGGGAAGTTGTCCGGTAAACAATGGAGACATACCGGCGCGTTGTCTAATGCGAGGCACGGAATCATGCGAGAAATTGATCTTAATGTGGATTAATTAATGTCTTTGTCTTGTGGTTTCTGTTTGATTAAAGAAGCATTTTTCTCTTGAAAGCTATCAGTATCATATAGACCAAAAGTAACACATTCCTCTATCGCCAATTGGTCGATCTCACTTCAAATTGTCTGTTCAATACATCTACGACAAGCTGTCGACATTATCTCGATTATCTAGTTTTAGCATGGCCTTAACTTTCATTTTTCGTATCAGTTCATAATCATTTTCATAATATCACGTGCACACATACAAAAAGTTGCTCAATTAAATGTTTAGGTCTGCGTTAGCGAACCGGCGCGGGCGCAAACACTTGTCCATCGCACAAGTAATAACTTTCACAGACCATACCGGTGACTGGCTCACCTTGCAGACTCCCCGAACGAGTAATTTCTCCTCCAACTTATTGAACAAGGTCCCGGCAATTTCTTTTCTTCGCAACTTATGTAGGCTACCAGTAATGAGCGGTTTCTCCCTGCTCAAGTTTGATAAAATTGCATGCTGTGAAAGAGAGCAGTTGACTTATGGCTTGTCTAGGGACCGATCGAGCCGCTGGGTCGCTGTGACGGGACCAGTCGAGACGGTTTCGAGTTTCATAAACTGAGGTCGCTAACGACTATTGCATTTTAGTCCTACAAATAAACGTAACGTAAACGTAAACCTACATGGGCACTTATGAAACGTCAGAAGCTAGGTGCACGGTTCCAATTGGTCAGTTCCTATGTAGAAGAGACGGCAAAGAAACTCTACGGTTACTCTTTTAAAAATGATTGACTTTTACAATGTTTTCACATTACAGAGGTATGGAAGGACAGTGTAGGCCTGTCAATAAGTACCAGGTACTTAACAAGAACAAACTTAGCTACAGGCTTAGACACTCGACTTTAGTTCCTTGTTTCATGTCTTTCAAGTTCATCTAATAAATCATGTGCCCGCCAATATGGGACCCAATAAATAACGTTCTGTTGTTGATAAAACGACGGAGCTGCCACGAGCGGTACAAAGTTTATACTTGATAGTGGATCTTGAGAAGTCCGGACAAGTCTAAGGCCCAGCGGGAAAAGCAACTATGTATTCCAAGATGTTGCAAAACGTTACGTACCGTATGGAGAAATTGATATAATAAATTGTAACTGTACCTGCCAATTAAGTACCTATAGGGAATGTAAATAAAGATGTGGGAAACTTAGATCGGTTTAGTGCCGGTTTAAACGTTCACGAAATCGTTGTTTATAATATTTCCACGGCTTTGAATGCGCTCTACGTTTGTGAGTGTAGCGGCTACGAAGATGCTTTTAAGATTCTATATTTATTTTCATTCCAAAGACTACTCTAGTTATCGATCGCTTTTAAGCCTCAGTACCTCACACAGCGTCATGAGACTGCTAACACAGAATAAATCAAAGCCAACAATAAGTATAAATCAATATTACGGGTGGCTATGACTGCGTGTCACCGCGGTTGTCATCGAGCGCTACCAAAGCAGCGCCGCGAAACAATTCGTTACTCATTTCGTCGAAGACAACACGGATGTACACGGCATAGATGCTGCGGATTTATCACGCGTTCGATAGCAATAAATAACCACACTGGGCGGAGAGGAGCGGAAAGGTCAGCGCGCGGAGCGAGCGGCAGCAAGCGGCGGCTTTCTCAAGGCCGATGCACAACTTAGATATCTCGAGAATCGTGGCGAGCTCGACCCCACCTGTATACCTGTCGATTCTACCACGGAAAATGTTCATTTTTATAGTGCTATTATTCATTTCTTTAGCTGTATGGCAGAGGAATGCAAGGCTTTTAGTTCCTTTTTTGCAGATTTTTTTGCTGATGCTAAAGGCGCCTAAGAAAATACATTCAAATAAGTTATAATACAGGCTTTAATTCTGCGCGACCACCCTGCGCAAACCAGTTTCAACCGTCGTTTATTATAAATTGCGATTTCAATATACATTGAAGTAATAAATTATTCGTATAACATTGTGCGAAGAAAAAAAGTCTGTCTGTCGGTGACTTCCAGCTGGATGCGAAGGTCGGTCGTTGGCGAGACGAAGCGCCACAGATTCATGATACTACGTTAAAGCTTACACCGCGAAGCAGGTATTAAGCGGGAAAAGTGAAGCAGTTTTGTATTGGAACAGAATATTAAGTAGATAACGAGTTCGAATTCTTAAAAGCAATTGATTTAAATTCAAAAGGAGTGATTGGCGCAAATAAGACCTTGTATGCATGCCAATAAGATGACTCACTAAACAAAAATGAAGTACTCTGATATTTGTACAACAAAAAATAAAAATTCATAAAAAAAAATATATATATATAATATATAAATTAAAATAAATAATAATAATATAAAATATAAATTAATTATAAATCGGCGAGATTAAAATGAAGAATTTCCTCAGTGACATCAGTCGTGTGTCTGCAGCACTATCTAGCTAGATGTTATCTGCTTTATGGACGGGACAAAAAGGCAGACGCTAGTTGAATGATTGTGAAATTATTTCTAAGTATTTTACGCTTGGTATCGCGTCTTCAATCAGGAGGCTCGGCAGATGTCTCGAGAAAGTCCCGGCGATACGCCGATTCATAAGATAAACTAACATATAGACTAGGGTCCCATTAAGAGGCGTGAGCTCGTGAGTATGACGGAACATCAAACACGCTACTGATCAGAAAAAGCGAAACTGTACTGTGTGTTGTTATTATTGTATATACATATACATATATTTATATAGATAAGTAAATGTTTCATGTATGTATGTATGTATGTATTTATTGTATATGTTTAAATGGTACACCATAGACTACCTGCAGTACTGCCTCACCTTTCTCCCTTAATCCATCTAAAGGTTGTCTTTAAAATATCGCTCTTAGCGATAAGACCGCCCATTGTGTCATCCCTTGTAAAATTTCTACTTTATATATGTAATATTTATGGTGTACTTAATAAAGAGTATTCTATCTATCTATCTATCTGTTTTGTTACTTCAGGGTATATATTAAAATGTATTTAGTGTAGTAATAACGTAGATGAATAAGCATGAATTGAATGAGAATAATCGGGGATTCGTTTCGGTACTACGCTCGTAGCACACAGAGATATAAATTAATAAAACAGTGAATGGCAGATCCATTCATCGGGGAAACTGTACAAACCTAGGAAATGTTTGAAAATAACAGGGTTTCTTATTAGCTTTCGATCGCTGACCTGCAAAGATTCATAGCGAAGTTTTTAGCTCCTACTCAAATTCAATTCTCATTTAAAAATATTTTATAATTAAAACTGTGATAAGCATAAAGAAGGAGGACCTTTTTTTACAAATTATGATGGAATATTATCGCTCTGATAATATAAATTCCAGGTATCCATTCCGGGGCACGCCACAATTGCGGCGATAAGTCCCCTCTTTGAGGAGTGGCTGGAGAGGCGCCACGGCGTCCTCACCTTCCGCCTGACGCAGGTCCTCACTGGACACGGGTGCTTCGGGAGGTACCTGTTCCGGATAAGGCGGGAGGAAACGCCCGGGTGTCACCACTGTGTGGATCGCCCGGAGGACACGGTGGAGCATACGGTGGAATTCTGCCCGGCTTGGGCGGGGCACCGCCGTGTCCTCGCGGAAGCGATCGGCGGCGGCGATCTCTCGCGTCCGGCCCTGGTCCAGGCCATGGTACGGAGCGAGAGTGCATGGGAAGCCATTACCTCCTTCTGCGAAGCAGTAATGCTCGTGAAGGAGGAGGCGGGACGCGTGAGGGAGAGGCAAGCTTTGCACCCTCACGCCCCTAGTCGCCGCAGGAGACGCCCTGGGCGTCGGGAATCGGCAGCCGATTCCCGGCCACCGTAGGCGCGGGCTTGCGGACGGCGAGCAATGGGTAGCTCGCCGTCCGGTAAGGACCAGGCCCGAGTCGACGGCGCGTCGTGTTCCACGCGCGCCTCAAAGAGATGTCAGCACTATTGACGGGGTCCGCTAGGGCCGATGCCAGCTAGGGTTGCGGGATGTTCGAAAGAGTTACCGTGGCCCCGGCACAGGCAACAGAAGGAACACGGGTGGGTTTTAGTCAGTAAAAGTCTGACACGCCCTCCCGCTCCGCCCAGAGCGGGAGAAGTCATTTGATGATTTCCCATCCACAAAAAAAAAAAAAAAAAAAAAAAAAAAAAAAAGGTATCCATTCCGACCCACCTAAAGGAATTGAAAGCTAGATACCCCACACAATGACGCTATATCATACAATTAATTTATTCAATTGCAATAGAATATAGGCGAGAATCAAGATTAAATGCAAGTAATATTCCCGAGATTTAGAATGTACCTTACGTTTGGTGGACAGTTTAATCGCTTGATGTTAAAGCTGATAGAATGAGGGCTTATACTTAGGCGGAACTTGACAATCAGTTAGGATTTAATATCACTGAGAACAAAGTTATTTAGAGACACTTCTGATTTAGGTACGGCGAAGGAAAGCATTGTGAGTGAACTAGGATTGTTCTTAAAACGCCAATACGGCTTGTATGGGTAAATCAACAGAGTGAGCAAGCGTGGTGATTGGTGATTAATGCTGGTTCCAGTAGTGGTGGCTGGTATTAGACTTACGAGTTGTAGGTCGTGGTTTCAAACCTAAGCAGCTACTTTATTATTTATAAATTATTTCATCACCACTGCTCTCAAAACGGCGAAGGAAAACATTGTGAGGGAACCGGCACGTCCTAGAACCAAAAAATCGAAGACATGTGACATCCACCAATCCACACTGGGCCCGCGTGGTTGATAACGACCCAGTCCCTCTCAAGAGACCTAACTCCCAGCTGTTCACTGTTCCCAATATTATAGGCTGACTATGCTAGTTCCTTATCTAAACGAGAAGAAGCCTCTGCCTTCGAGGCTGCAGGGACACAACCGTCTCACTATTGGGCAAAGGCTCATCAGATTTCAGGGGGCCAACCACCAACTCTTAAGCAGTATTATTTTTATGTTACTTCAGCGTGAGAAAGAGATGGAGCTATACAGGACGTCTAGCTCCATCTCTTTCTCATACTCAAGTAAGATTAAAATAATACTGCGTTAAGAGGTGGTGGTCTAGCTCCAGACACGCACCTACTTACGCTTACGTACTTATATGATATAGGTAGGTACTATGAAAATACTAAAGTGCAGGACCACATTCAACACAATTATCACTATTGTTTACAATTAGAAGAGAATCACATGACTCGGAATTAATTTTTGGCTCATATATCACCTGAAAATCAACATGACTAAAATTGCATATGAAAGACAAAATGAACGTCATCAGAGCAGACGCGATGTGTCAATTATGTTAATTTATTGAATATATTTTAAATAAGATTCGCAAATATTTAGTTATGCAAGTATGACGTTAGCTTTTCCCAATTTAAAATTATGAGTGAGCCATTATCAAACTTATAATTAAATTAAAAGCCTTTGAAGATCTTGTTTACTTGCTGGCAATAATAAGTTAGAAATTATAATTCTTTACTTTTTGGTCATAATGTATTAATAGGGCTCCGTTCAACGGTTATTAATTATAAAAATTCTTGAGTAAAGGGAAGTGCAAAAGTTAAAATAAAATTCATAAAAATTTAAGAATTTCTAGAAATATTTCTCTTTGTCTGATATCAAGTATAGTTTAGCTGGAAGACCTTTTTAACCTACCTTATTGATTTACATCTTTCACCCCTGTCTTGCTTGTTGGGGTTCCGTACTCGAAGGGTTCCAAACGGAACTCTCTTTCTAAGCCTCCGCTGTTCGTCCGTCCGTCTGTCTGTCAGCGGGCTGTATCTCATGAACCGTAATAGGTAGACAGTTGTAATTTTCACATATCGTTTATTCCTATTGCCGCTATAACAAAAAATAATAAAAAATAAAAATAAAATAAAGTTAAAAATTAAGGGAATACCACACCCCTACACAAGGAACGTGTTATTTTTTTACTAAAGTAAAAAACGTAGTGTTAATTATTGTACGGTGGTACGTAACCCTTCTTGTGCGAGTTCGACTCGCACTTGGCCAGTTTTTATTACTGTTGTGACTTTATGTTGATTGAAAGGAGATACTTTACTAATCCTAATAAAACGTTTGCCAAGCCTATAAAGTAATATTACTAGGTAAGTACTAATCATAGAACCTATATCCGTTACTGGATTTATATTTACCGGCTGTCATAAAAATAGTTGGTTATAGTCAAGTAGACGTTCGATTATATTATAGATATATTTCATGATATCTCGAAACTCCTCGATACTCAGTTTATAGTCTGTATCCGGCTTTATTTATAGGTTCCTTAGATTCGTAGAGGCTGGATATGAATGAGTTACACGGTGGAGGTAGAGTGCGTGGGTTTTCTGTGAGATAAATACAAGGTACTCATTAGTGACTATCTTGTTTTATTTTATTATAGTTATAAGCTTTTACGGTATGCGATAGTTATAATAAATATTAGATAGTTCGCAGATCGGTCCTAGTTTTGAATGAGGCGGTTGTGACTGCAATATAGAAAGAATAGTATAATGAGATTGCAGTTTTGCTATCGTTTGTAGTTTATTAGCGGCATTTGATACACGGAATACACCTAGATACGTTTTGGGTAAACATTACCCGATTTACACGAAGTTCCAACACCGTAGGCCTATTATAACACATAACTGTATTTTTGAGGATCTCTGTGCTTCTGTAACTCCTAGGCACAGCTTTTTTTCGTGATTTATTTTTAAAGATAAGTTAATATTTATGTATTTATAAACAATCACATCATGGACGAGGCAAAAAAATAATTGCGTTATGATTTATGATTACAAAATTGTTCTAGAAAGAAGTATCAAGAGCCAGCATACTAGCGTTCAGGGGCGAAGCCTTCATACAACCCGATTCCTATCGGCTTCCCTTCGGAACAACCACTCTCCTTAATGTCTACTATTGCCAAATTATATGGTACACCTGTGTGTGTAACTGTGCATCACATCACATTACATAATTATATTTAATACCGGTTTAACACATCATAAGATTAAAAACCTATAGTTTTTGTCTGAGTTTATGAGAACTGAACAATTTTTTCTACGGCTGCCCTGTAATGATAATTTTAGCTGCGCTACTGCTAGCGTTTATTTTTGTCCTAACGAGCTTTGAAAAGTAGAAAAAGTAGTTTGTAAAAAAAAACAATTCTTAGAAAAATGTTCCTGTTGCGGTTCTAAGGAACTAGCGGTTAGCGAGCTAACTAGCAGATTTTCAAGTTAAGAATTCGGAATACCGAAAACTTCTTCGAACGCGGTGAAAACCGTTTTAAGAACTGCCAAACATTTACCAAGTTATGGCTAAATATGCACCCAGATGCGGTCGGCTCGGTTCCAAAAAATGTGTGTAGGTATATCGTGACATTCATTTGTTTTTTTAGTAACGTTTTTTAGTTGCTAATTTTTAAGATTACCATCTCTCTCCTCATTACATGACATTAAATTGTCAAAATAATAAGAGAACAGAGCAAAATTACGGTAATGTAAACCACCATATTAGGATGTAATCTTGGCTTCCCAGAAGTTAAAGCAAAAAACTATCTGTCTGACAATCTGTTGCCCGTTTTAGTTGTCAAAAAACGAAACGGCTTTGGTCATTTTAAAAATAGACACCGTAATAATTTCCTTTTATTAACAAACTTGGCGGTTTTGTTGGTAGGTAGATCTTGTTGTTCAGGTATAAGCTCTAGGTTAATTCGATTTATACAAAACATACATTTGTGGCTTTACATACCTGCACCCTAATTGCGTAATACACTATCAATCACATTTTGAATGATTTTGAAGCAATTTGCTAATCCATGACTGCCTTGCTGGTCTAGAGGTCGCAAGCGCTACTACTGAGCATGAGGTCCTGGGTTCGATTCCCAAGTCGGGCAAAGTGTTATTGGGTTTTTCTATCTGGAATTTCTCAGTAGCAGCCCGGAGTCTGGATTTGTGCCCGGTAGATGGCAATAGGCTCGCCCCCTATTACATGGGACTTAACATAACCGGCGAAATGTGGGTGTACAATGTTGGGGTACACCTCTGCCTTCGGGGAAACAAGGCGTGATGTTATGTTATATTTTATGTTATGTTATGCTAATCCATTGCTTCATATGTTCGACAACGTAAATAACGCAATGAATGTTATTGAACTGTCAAAATGAAACCGCTTCCTAGTGTGAGTGTGTTACGCAATTGCCCCGCTGGAACGTGTGTTTGAAATAACGGAAAACCTCTTAAGGGATCATTGTAGGTACATCATGAAAACTATGGCAATGCGCAAAACAGAATCTGCTACACTTTATGTTCGAGTAACTCGTCAAAAGTAGGGAATAGCAGATTTTTTATCCCGATTTCAGGGTTGGTCCCACAGAAAAAGTTGATAAAGGCAATGATCCTTTAGAAGGTTATTTCAGTTATGTAGTCACCTTTTAGGCAGGTCATCTAGCAGTAGGCTTTGAATGTATCTAGTTAAGAATTAAAGCCTTGATTTTTTAATCAGAAATGTGGCTAGTAATGTCTGAAAACAGCAGGTCAATGAACCCGTAGATAGCTGATCAAAATGTTACAACATAAAAATATTTAAACTGGCGAAATGTGAACGGCGGTAATTTACTAATTAAATAATTTATACATGTCGTCAAACATATCTCTTTGAAACAAAAAAGTGAAAAACACGTGTTACTTTATATAATTTTACTACAAACTTTTTATAATTTAATTGCCGGCCACTAATGTGTTGGACAACTATCGCGTGCCAATCTCCCGAGAGCTGACACATACGATATATCACTCTCTCATATCCTCTGCTCAACGGAAATAATCTTTATACTTCTACTAACAAGCTCACTAAAATGAACTGTTAATTATTTAATACTTTTTACTTCATTCAGTTTTGATTTCTAACATTATGCAAATCGCATGAAATTGGTCAATTATTTTGGCCGAAAGTGTACAAAGCTTTATAGCGGTCATCTTCATTATATCTACCCATATACGTACACTGCTGGCTCACATAATAGACCGCTACAATCACAAGGAAATATTGCCTCACTTAAATAATGCAGCTTGCCAGTGGGATATTTATTATGAACTTTGAACAACGCAAGCTTTGTCTCTTTTTAGGATACCTGCAATTTGGAACTTAAAAGGTGTTAACAGAACTATGCTGTTGTGTGGTTTACATGTTACACTTTGAGTATTTTCTCTTGATTGTTATAACTTTATGGTAATATGGGAATGAAAAAAATGTCTTGTTCATTCTCGCAATTGTATTTTAGACGAGTCTATTGAGGATAGTAGGACATGGTAGAAAACACTTGTAGGCAATGCTGTTATAGGTAGGAAACACTTTTAGAAATAAATTTTAGCTGTTAAATTAATTTTAATGCTGGAAATGCATAAAATGCTTAATGTTTCCCTCATAAAATTAAGGCACGTAGGTTCTTAAATCAACTAAGTAATGATCGCTAATGAAACTTAAGACCTGAGGTTCCGTTTCACGTTGTTGGTTATGATAGAATACCTACGTTACCGAATAATCTAATTCTTAAAGAAACAATAAAATTGATTAAGACATAGGTTTGTTAAGAAAAACAGAAACAATAACTAATGGTAGACATACATAACTTGGCCAACTTATATCAAAGTAGAAGCGACACACGAGAAAACAAAAACAATAAGCGAATCGCAAACAGCGGCGAAATAAACAACACAACACCTGCTCCTACAGATAAATTGTACTTAATTAAACATTGATCTTTTTACTACAAAGTTGAGTAGTTTGTAGTTAAGATACAGTTTGCACGATACCATCTTAATTCAGGGTAAGTTGTCACTAGCGGGTAGCAACTAAGTGGATTGTCGTGTCCTCTCCCACTGGCCAAGGTAATTTAATGTTACTCTTATTTTGTAATGAGAAGCGGCACAATATTCAATTAAATCAATGTCATGGGATGTTCATATGTTAGATAAATCTTCGGCGAGGTACTGCGAGTAAATCATGATTGGAAACAAGTAGCCTATGACGGGGAGAGCTTGCGCTGTCAGTTTGTTGGAGCACAATGGCGTCTGGGTTCACAGTTTTATGAGGTGAAATGATGCGAATTATTATTGAGTGGGAATCGTTCTATGTTTTTATGGTTAATTATAATCAAGGCAAAGTTGGCAGGCAAGGTTGCCTGCTTGTCGGTCTTCTAAAGATTTTACTTCGGTGAGTGTGCTTGAGAACTCCACGGCCTCATTCCGCCTGCCCCCTTCTACCATCGGACATCCAGACGCACTGCAGGTTACACTCCCTACCTAGTTGCTATTCCACCAATTCGCACTAAGCGTTTCCAAATGTCTTTTGTGATGCGCACAGCAAAGGAGTGGAACTCTCTGCCTGCGTCTGTGTTTCCGAACGCATACAACCCCGATCTCTTCAAAGTGAGAGTTAACAGGCTTCTTCTGGGTAAGCTCGCTCCATCGTCGACTTTGTCTCTGTCATCTCTGACCTCGACTAGAGTCAAGAGCAAACCTATCTCGAATAAATAAAAAATATATAAAGCTGCACTTCTTTATTCATCTTTCCAAGATAATATTTACATAATATAACATTCTAAGCTAACAGTCTTAATATAACAATAATAATATGTACTAGTATATAAAAAAGGAGGGGAAAGAAATGATTGAGAGTGTGTTGATTTTAACGTGAAAGATTAATAGACGGTAATAAAGTGATTGTTTGATATTCAGTCATGCTGTCACGTTTTCAGACGAATAATTGCGATGGACATTGGACATGGTCACTTCTTCCCCAACATATTATAAACTTCAGAACAGATATTATGACGGAGTAAAAGAGTTTTAATCAAGGGAAGTAATATTTATCAAAGCACATTTATTTCTGTCGTCACTGGAAAAGTTTTCAAAAATTACGCAATTTCACAAATTAATGACGTTCTTTGGCACACGTTTAAAGCTTGCACATTATGCTAATTAAGTGATTATAAACACCGGCAGGAATATTTCATGTTTTTATAATTTATTTACACAACATTTGGCATAGATAAATATGTATATATTACGATATTTCAATAGAGATAAGTCAGTCATGTATGTAACTGGTAACTATTACAAGAATTATTTACAGCTTGCAATCGATTTCCGCTTACTTGCACAAAAAGTTTCACTTTCATTTGAAAGATTTGACGTGAATGTAACTACATAATCTGTCTGATTTTTAATTTGCTAGATCAAAACGACAGCTGCGATCGACCAATAAATGTCAAATTGTCAATAAAATGCAACCCACCAAATGTCATTTTAGTTTAGCAAATTAAAAATCAGAGTTTAGACTTTATTAATGTTGGGCTCAGAATAAATATTTGTTTAGAGATTATTTTTCTAGAAATAATATGTTTATTTATGAAAAATAAAAGACGCAACATTTTAAACATAATACCTAATAGCCTAGGGCCTAAGCAAATGGCCATCGTTTTCAAAGCGTTTTGTATTTCTATATACAACGACTTTCAATACGATTGACATTGGCTTTCCGCTAGCTTAAGTCAATCCAATACATTTTAGGGTTCCGTAACTCAAAAGGAACAAACGGAACCCTATGATTACTCGTGTGTCTGTCTGTCCGTCTGTCACAGCCAATTTGCTCCGAAACTAATGAACTGATTAAGTTGAAATTTGGTACATATATCAATTTCTGTGACCCAAACAGGGACGTGTTACGTAAATAAATTAATTTTGAGTATGGGGTCACTATTGGGGGCAAACAAGAAAATAAAAAAAGTATTGCAAACTATACCGTGTGATATATATCAAATGAAATGGCTTACTGTGGGGGACTCGAATATATTTTTTTTTATAATTTTAAAATAAATAGTTTTAAATTTATTTAACTCAAGAAATTTCACCCCCTTAAAGGTCGAATTTCCAAAAATCTTTCCTTAGTGGATGCTTACAACATAAAAGGCACTGACTGCCAAAATGTCAAGTTTGTAGCCGCAGCGGTTTAGGCTCTGCGTTGATGAATCAGTCGGAAAAAGTAATTATATACAGTTTTATATGTATAAAATGTATATTTATTTCACTGTGGGGCTCGTGGCTAAATCATAACTGCCGCACGGGTCGATCGAAGGTTAAACTACGCGTGCCGCGGTCGGTTCGTTGATGGGTGACCATCCATTACATACCGACACTTCTTCATGCCTCGGAAAACACGTTAAGCCGTTGGTCCCGGTTGTCATTCTTAGATCTTTGACAGTCGTTACGGGTGGTCAGAAGCCTAAAAAGTCTGACAACCAGTGCTACCAAGGGGTATCGTGTTATCCAGTAACTTGGTGGTGGAGGTCAGATAGGCAGTCGTGAAATATTGGTATTCAGGTGCATCCGGTTAGACTGGAAGCCGACCCGAATATAGTTTTGAAAAGGTTAGGCAGATTGATTGATTTTACTGTTCCTACATACGTACTCATTTACATAAGGTTTTTGTTTAACTACATATAACATAAAGTTATTAAAGTTTTTAATTGATTATATGTAATATCCGTTCTCAAGCATTATTAATCATATTATCTCACGATATAATAAGAAATCGACAGGATGTTTATTCGTGAAATCTTTATTTGTTTTTCAGTAATTTATAGTTCTGATTATCATATGTGCGTGATTATTTATTGAGATAATCATTGGTAATAAGGTTTATCTAACTTCAAATAAACGCGGGTGATTTAACGTTTCCGTTGTAAGAACAAGGATAAAATTGTAGAAACAATATTTTCTGAAGAATCTATAATTTTAACTAAGTATGTACTTTCATAAAATTAAGCTCTGGGAATCAATAATCATCTTTTTAGCTACATCATAGTCAGAATTTCTTTTTTTTTTTGTTGCCAAGTCAACAAAGCAATTTAAATGTAATACTGCTACGAAAACCATTCTGAAGAAGTAGACAATCTTTTCATCATACTCGTCCATTCTCAAATGAAGCTGTGGAAGGAACTCCTTTCACGAAATATTCTCACATAATAAAGTGCCAGATTATAATGTTCGCGGGTATTAAGATTTCAATCAATGTTATAAAGCTGCGGTTCTCAACATTTTCCAGTTGCTGCGCAACCAGTCGTCTTGTAAAATTCTGGTATTAACAATTATTTTGACTTTAGGCACATGTCCCACCGTCAGCGATTAACGAGAAGCGAGTACCTAGAGCTAGCAACTGAACATGAGTGTGCGACGGCGACGAGCAATTACTGCGACAAACAGTATACAATTCTTTTCAGTTGTGCAATAATACATTCAGAGAATAAATAAATGAGTGATAATATAATAAAAACTGTTAATGTTGTAAAAAATAAATAGATTGCAAATAATTTGAATATTTAGTAAAAGAAAATCATTAAAGCGCTCTTCCTCTCTCCTACTTTTATAATGTTGCTGTGCCCGACAGGGTCCATAATTGTTTCTAAAATGATTAAACTCACCACCTGTATGTGTACATTATGGATTGCAATAAAGAATAATTGAATTGAATTGAAAAAAATGGGTACTCACCGGCGGTGTTAACAGTTAGCGATCAACTATTAATATAAGTATCTCTTTTAGTTACACGGGACCTACATTTTTTTGTACGTTTTTTGAGCGAGAAAATCGTTGTTATCTAATCGCTTTCCCGTGGTGGGACAGGTGCCTTACTCATTCGCTGACAGCAAACCATTGGCAAGGCAATTTATATATTTTTTTTATATTATACGACTGTCACACGACAATGTTACAGAATATTTTCAGTCCGCCTCTTTTACAGCAAGTTGAGAACCACTGTTCCAAAAAATGTGTTGAAAAATATGCGCGGACGGAAAGCAACATTGTCGACCGGTCGAAGTCGTGTACTTCGTTCCTTGTTACTTTTACTTATTAGCTTGATTGGCGATAATACTAAGTAAATTAATAAATTACGTACGTTCAATTGATCGTGCGTGAGGTGATCCCCGTAATTAGTAATTACATTATGTTTCTGGAAGGGTCAGGTAATTAGTATTTTGATTGATGCTACATAAATTGGATTGGGATAGCAATGCTCGAACTTTTAGCCTCACTTGTAAGTAGTTTAAAGATGAGGTACCTTCATACATTTTTGGGTTCCGTACCCGAAGGGCCCAAACGGAGTCCTTTTGCTGTCACTCACGTGTCCGTCTGTTCGTCTGTCCGTCGTCTGTCACACAGGTTTTACAGTCAAACGGTTGGAGCTACAGTCTTCAAATGTTCACAGTATAAGCATCTTATTGACCCAAAGCCATAAAAATTGTCAAAAAAATATTTTAAATGTTTTTAATCCATACAGCTAAAGGGAGCGCATTTTTTTAACCTACTCCATCGAATGGGGTATCGTTGTTTACGACTCGTTGAGTAGATAAATACTGTATTTTTTGTTTAAAAAATATTGGAAAACAAATGCATGAGAAGCCACCAGTCTTTTTACAAAATTTTGTTCCGAATAATTTTTTACCTTCCTATTGACCTATGAACTTGGTGATAATGTTTATTATTAAGTACGTATATTTTACTAAAACATACCAATATATTGATAAATCAGATTTTTTCTTTGAAAAAATCTGATTCCATTTCCATTTTTTTTCCTTGGTACGGAACCCTAAATATGCGAAGTCCGACACGCATTTGGCTGGTTTTTTAGGAGTGTCCTGTTAAGTACACGATATTTTACAAAACGTGACTAATCGTCATTGTCCTGCGCTTAAATTTCTATTTATTTGAAGTTGGCACAGCATTGTTTCCTTCCGTAAAATTCTATAAGCATTTTCTATCAACCATCATCTCAGCCGTGTTAATAAATCGTCAGTGTCATGCATACATTCAATTGCAGACTTTCAAAGTAGCATACAACCTTATTTGCGGTAAAATTTCCCGTGACCTGCTCTGAACCCCACGTGCTTTTACTTACAGTAGCGTATTCCGTACATACCAAAGTTCTTGCCGTCATGCGTGATCTTGAAGGTTTGCCAGCCACCTGACGCTCTCTTTCGTCCCCAGTCACATTGCAGCTTCGTTTGTCTCTAAACGCTTAGCAACCATTTTTTTGCGCGATTCAACGGAAATGACAACCTGTTTTCGTTGCATTATGTTAGGCGATTATTTATTTTAACGATTATCACGTTTTCTGTGTTTCTATTGGCTGTAGGTTGAATGTCATGGCTACATTAAGTTATTTGTATTTATATAATATCGTTGGCTGAAACAGGTTAATGATGTGAAAAAATATTGATAGGTTCTAACATATGTGTATTATAGAGTTGAATAATTAGTAATAGTCCTTATTTTCTTGTGTTTAAGTTAGTGGTTGTTTCTAGGCAACTTTAATTAATACACTTCTCAGTTTATTTATCATTTTAATTAGCAAAACAAGTGCCATGGCAATAAAAAGTATCACAGTAATTTAACCTAAGTTACGAACGCAGAGTCACTAAACGCTAATTACGTTTTTAATCAATTTAGCCTGACCTCGACTCAACTTTAGCAAAAAGACATCTATTCCGAGATTACACCGGGCAACGACCGCACCATGAGAATTCACATTATCTAAATACGAAGTAGAATATCAAAATGTACGCTCAGGTATATAAGCGAAGCTCAGCAATTATAGCAGAATGCGAACCAACCTTTTTTTCTACAGTAAATATCAATAAATGTACAGCTAATCGTGACTCGTAGATTGCTACTCATAGACGTAAAGTAACGTTACATTTTAACCGAAGTACGTGAAAAGAAATTGTAAACACAGCTTGTGTTACACTCTTTGGGAAACGTCGATACGCGGGTCATGTTTGGTCATCGACAGAAATATAATCACCGTCACTTGTGACATTTACAATTTCGTCTACATTTACCTTTTGCTGCGACTGAGGTCGTACTTTACCGTTTTGTACCAAGGCGAGCTTAATGTTTATTAAAACATTATCTAGGAAGTAAAACGCAACTGGCTTCGCACGTGAAAACCGTATATCAAACCTATGGCCTGAACATTCCCCCGTTTCGGAATGTAACTGTAACATCAAATTGCTGGGCAAGGCTCGATACCACGCTGTAGAGATTGACGCGGCCCTAATAATAGAGCGCGGTGCGATATTCATCGCTAACTGTTCTCTGATTGAACATCATCTCTCGTTCAACGGCTAATTATCAGAGATACGCCATCATTGCACGGATCTTACCTCAATTGAAATTCCTTGCTTACAGGTCACAGAAAGCCATGATATTTGCCGCTTGCGGATGCAGGGACTGTATCGTCTCTTTTCAAAGGTCAAAACACAAAATCGCTTTTAGAATGACCTACTAATAATACGATTGTTACTGAAAAGTATTAGATATCAACACAAAGCCTTGTAGCTAACAGATCAAATTCCGAAGTCCTTGCGGCTTCTGACGCAAGCATTTCGTAACTTAACACCAAAACGGTGAATGCACTTGCGAGTAGATTGCGAAGCCGCGGCACGCCCGGGATCCTACTTTATTAAACGACACAATCACGAATTCGGGCCACGATTCACTACTTTAACAAAGATAAACTCACTTGTATGAAGACGTGAATAAATATCTAACTAAAGTCGTAAATGAAACCTGCTAGCAATAGATTCTAACACTCAATAACAAAGTAAAAGATTTAAGTACTAAGCTATTTATTACTGTACAGCAGTTAAAGCAAACGAGTGTACTGGATAAATGTCACCTGGAAATCCTTTTTGAATGACCATCTTCACAGTTTTCAGTTTGGCTTGTTCGAATAGTATTTCTAGTAGTTTTATAGGACGTCTTACAGACGAATCATTCTCATCATATTCTAATACTTCAGATGTTGCTATATTGTCTTCTTAGAGACATTCGGAATCTCTCAAACAAATCAATCCAGTCATAATCCCTTAAATGTCCGATTACCCACACAACAACATACGACAATATCAAACATTTCTTGGACGATTTCCAATAACCAAAAAATACACATACGATAACAACAAAGAAGTAACAGCCCTATTTCATTTGTTCCAGGCTCTGATAGCGGCTGTGAATGAGACTCCCGAGGAGGACATCCGCGATGCTCTGACGTCGCAGACGGAACACCAGCTGGCGCTCGTGCCGCGCGGCCCTAAGCTTGTGAAGGACACCGTTGCATACAATACTACCATCACTACTGATGACACCGTAAGTTCTTTGTCTCTTAAAATTAATCTTAAAGAAGTCCCCAAGGAAAACATCGTTGATGATCTGAAGAATCATAATTAACAACAAACTAGCTCCCGAATGGCTAACGCAAAAAATATTCAACACGTTAAATTCTTGCAACCAAGACTGACTTTTTCAGAAATCTCTCTCTGTGGCATATTAATTTGTGCTTTTATATTATACGTTCACCAGTACGATCTTACAAATCAGCTGCATGAAATTATCTCATACCAATGACCACTACGTGTGGTAGGATTTCGGTTAATTACTTACCATAATCCGACGCAAAAGTCATTCATTATGACTGTCTAGAGTCTAAGACGTACGAAGTGTCCATTTGTCTGGACTATATTGTTGGTCAAAATACTAAGAGTGTTTGTAGGTCAGGGATGACTGAAACTAGAAGACATTTATCGATATGAAAGCAAACAAAAAGTGTATATTTAAACAGCAACGGTCCATTTTTCACCAGTTTTGTGTTATTAACATAACGCTTGACACATACTAACCGAAATTCAAATTGTAGTTTGAACGAACCCTCTAAATATAAAAACATACACACTTATTCTACATATACCAGTATCGTATATATGTAGAATGTAGATAAATAAGTGTCATCTTAAACCATTTATTAAAGTAGGTAACATGATAGACCGGACTGAACTTTTAAATAAAGTATCCATTTCAGCCAGTTTGGTTTCGATTTTGCGCAAATTCTATGAGTCAACAAGTACACACTAAGTATTAACTATATTTACTTCGCAAAAGCTACTGGGTATTTCTTCGCCGCGAGAGTGTCAATGTGAAGCTTATTCAATCATTTTGAATTCGATTTCAGAATATGCTTTTACTTTTAAAAGGTCTGGGTGTTAGGGCCACAGGATAAGTATTGTTGTGTGGTTGTTGAGCTGGGGGCCAAACATACATACATACATTAAAATAATAATTTTAATGTTACTTCAGTGTGAGAAAGAGATGGAGCTATACAGGACGTCTAGCTCCATCTCTTTCCCACACTGAAGTAAGATTACAATAATACTGCTTTAAGAGGAGGTGGTCTAGCTCCTGTAAAGAGTTTATAGGAATGCCAGAGCTTACTGCTAAACGAAGATCACGTTTGTGTACACACACAATACAAGTCAATACAGGATAGCTCATTTACAGTGATCCAAAAATTCTTTTTGGGTCATGACATCTAAAAGCAGCATAATGTTCCGCGAAAATCAGTAGTTTAGAAGTTGCTATTTTTTTTTAGCTTAATTATTAAAAGAAAACCACTGGAGTTTGTTTAAGAAAGATAATAATTTATTAAATATTAACAAAATCAAAATGAAGAAAAATACAATTACAATAAGTTTTCGAAACGTCTGCTTCGATTTTCGCACCGTTGCAACTTCTAAACAGATTTTCGCGGAACATTATGCTGCTTTTACATGTCATGACCCAAAAAGAATTTTTGGATTTTTGGTTGGTGATAACCAATTAGCTGTCTTACTGTAAAAAGGACACGGCTGTTTAATTTTGCCTATTTTTTAGAGCCCCATTCTAGAGGCTTTAAAAAATAGGCAAAATGTAAAAATATTTTATAGGCTTCTGCCTATAAAATACTAGATAATAAATCACAACAACAACAATCCCATTGATCTTAAGACCGAACACGTTGTGTACATCGCAGTATTAACCGTTTCCTGGTCAATAATATTACGTACTTGGGTGCAGTCAAAGATCGTGATGTTGCATAAATAAATTGAGTAAGTAGGCCTTTCTATTATAAAGTTGTGCATAGCTAACCGTATTCGTTTGTCGCAGGATGAGCTGCGGGCGCTGCGGCCAGATGGCACGATTGTGACGGAGACGCGACACACCAAGGAACAAGAACGGGTCTGCGACGAAGAACTATCTAAAGACGAGGTAATGTTGGAATAGTTGGGGAGATTGATGGAGTAATGTATAGTTGGGGAGAATTTTGGAGTAATGAATAGTTGGGGAGATTGTTGGAGTAATGAATAGTTGGGGAGATTGTTGGAGTAATGAATAGTTGGGGAGATTTTTGATGTAATGAATAGTTGAGGAGATTTTTGGAGTAACGAATAGTTAGGGAGATTGTTGGAGTAATGAATATGTAATGTAATGTATGTAACGAATGGTATGTAATAGTAGCACTTGACGAGGAAGGAGATATTTTTCATAGATTTATTCCGTAAAATACCACAAGTCAAATAATAATAATTTGACTTGCTGCTGTTTTTTCAAGCTTTCAATCCAAGCTTTCTAGATACGATTATATTTACTGAAATCATAAAGATGCATCATTAATAGTTTTGTGTCTAACCTACAATTAAAAAAAAAAACTATCAAAATGACTTGCTTTTTTACCTGCTTACTCTCAAATGGCAATCTCATCATTTATCATTTTATCTGTGTACGATTTCTACCTAAAAGACAATGAATCAATTGCAAAATACTAAGTGAAAATATTGCCGAAATGCTTACACTCATTAGATGGAATTCGCTTACATAAACCTATCTTTCGGAACATGTTATTGGTAATCAAGTGAATTGTCAGTCTGACACAGATTTATCTTAGTTGATTTTTAAGCCATATCACATGTGGTTGTTTATATTAATTTAGCTAGGCTGGTAAAATTTTCGTTTTTCATAATTATGTTAAAATGAGTGTTAAGGTCTCAGGTACAAGTGTACCTACATCCTGTAACCAGTCGCTATTCAGCATTTACTAACACATCTATTTCTTTATTGGCAGGCTAAATCCCTGCCGAGTGACAAGAGCGTGGTGGAAGAGACAGGTGGCACCGAGAGGCGGAAGCGAGTAGACCTCGAGCAGAGTACTGATCTGATGGCGGGGGGCTTGCGGGTTGCTACGCAAATCAACTCACGATCCCGCACTGAAGAAGGTCTGTATACAAAATTATGAACTCTGGTTTGTGCTTAGGTTACGATTGAAGGTGAAATAAGGTACCTATGTTATTTAAGTAGGCATGTGTCCGGTGAAGCGAAACACCTTCCGTTTGAACTTTGTAAAATGTCATAAAAACATGAACGTGCACCTTTTTAGTGAATCTACAGGTGAATGATCTGCCTGTTTGCAAAAATGAAGGGTAGGTTTATACGCTTCAGAAAAATTTGAGTTTCTTGGATATAGAAAGCCCTTTGTTTTATGACTGAAGCTATGTGAGCATATTTTTGTTGCAGTGGAGAGAGAGGGGCAACCAAACATGGATGACGACTGGGACAGTCTATCAGTAAGAATGCGACGTCAACGCCGCCTTCGTCAAGTCGGTAAGAATTAGAACTAATTAGTTTGTAGTTTTGCCACTAGGTGGATTTGAATTATAGTTCAGCTACTCGTTGATAGATGGCGCTTTATGGTGTTATTTAGTTAAGTCGTTAGCTTGTTAATGGAATAGAATTTCAACAGATGGCGCTAAAATAAGATATTGAAGTGAACACTTTTTTATCATCTTACTTATTTTTTTTTTTTATACTAAAAATGAAGATGAAAATGTTTTGAATAAATTAATCTATAAGTAGGTACTGCATCTATTTACATATACCTCTTTTATATTTATATTTCATCTCCATGAACATTAATGGTTAATAATTTGCTAAATTGATTATGTTGTGATTATGTAAACCTAGAAAACGTTTTTAAAAATCATAACAAACAAAATATGTGTTACATAATACTATGACATTGGAGCGTTTTCTATAATTTATTAAGTTGAAGTTCGCCATTCATGTCTAAATAAGTTCATTCACGAAAATCAACCTGTGTCTTCAATGCGATCGTTATGGTAATGGGTCGATAGTCGAACTGTCGCCATTTTTATTGGCAAGTCAGCCTTGGTGGTCAAATAGTTCCGTGTGGCAAAGAAAAACAAGACCTGGCTTTGGTTCTTTAAATAGTATTTTTGAAAGTTGTGCTTTTGAATATTGTCATGAATTAAATGATTTTATTTCTGTAAGTAGGTTTGTACAAACACTGTTACACGTCAATCATATTTTTTTAAACTAGATGAGGCCGGCGTTTCCTATCTGACTACTCTGAGAAGAAAGGCCGAAACAAACTCAGAAGTCACAGTCTCTTTTAAAGTCCAGACATAATCTTGGTCAGATCATATAAGAATTGATGATCTTGCCTATCTTAGATATGTATCCTAGTCTTCAAAGAAGAATAGGTGCCAGTTTATCCAGGCAGGCAGGTACCTATTTACAAGTTACAAGATCAAAAGCTACCCACATAGTAGACAGATAAATGCGCAATTTACTTCTTATACGCATACCTCATTCAAAATAGAATCTTAATTAGTCTAGTCCGAACATTTACATCATTCAATGATGAATAAAATGATACAACTATTCTTATTGGTTTAATTAAATAAAGATATTCGTAACAGCCAATAGGATTCGTCGTAGAACACGCAGCGTCACGGTAGTAACAAGCTTTATTCGCAGTAACTAGTTACCTTAAAAGATCATAGAATATATTGAGTATGGGCAGACGCCGTGGGCAGATACCTGTCGCGCAATGAAATAATTATACCTTCTAATAACAACGCTGATGTAAGGATAGGAGCAGATCGTATCATGACCATACGGCGATGAGTTGGTTATGATTGACGAAGGAACGATGATCATTGGAGTCGAGCGAAGACCGTAAAATGTGAATCGAAAAATTTATGAATAGACAGCCTACCATCTGAAAGCTAAATGGGCCAAAGACCCTGAAGATGGTGGCGGGGCAGACTGGATGGGAAAGACGCAGGGGTGTTAGTTGTGGCGCAACTTGGCTTAGGTCGAATAATGTAATATAAAAGGCTGATCTTTTTAGGGTTCCGTAGTCAACAAGGAAGTATTACCTTATACTTTCGCCATGTCCGTCCGTCCGTCCGCAGCTTAGCTCAGAGACTCTTTAGTACTAGAAAGCTATAATTTGGCACGGATATACATATTAATCACGCCGATAAAGTGGTAAAAAAAAATCATTTTTTATGATACCTCCTGTACACGTAAAGGGGGATGTTTTTTCTCTCGTCTATCCCATGGTGTAGGGTATTGTTGGATAGGTGTTCCAAAAATATTGCGGGTTTGTGAAAACAATTTTTCGATTAAGGGATCCGTTTCAGAGATATTAAGCTTTAAAGTGCCAGCTAATGTTTTGGATGTGTGAAAAAAATTACGGCAGTAGTATTACTACTGTATAAATACAACGAAGTTAAAAGGATAACTATCACAGCTCAGTAGGCTTTACAAGTTTACGAGTAACAGTCGACCAACTTACATTTGCAGTCGAATGTATGAGAGAACATGTTTTTAACTACAATGTTAAGTTTGTTCTAAAGATAAATTCATCTCAACTACGGAACCCTTCATTGTGCGTGGTCGGACACGCGCTTGGCCGGTTTTTTTTTTTTTATTTGCGTGACGATGTCTTGTAGTGAGAGCACAGCACTGATCAGTGTCCGGTGATATTGCGTGGCATCGCGTCTATCTGAATTCAGCCTTAGGCAAGTCTAGCTTGGTACTTTTTGCAAATTGGATGTTTTATAGAATATTAAAATTGATCATAGTATTAGTTAGATATTGAGTTATCAAGATTTTTTTCCACTTTTTATTGAAGTTGATTGAAATATTATTTCATAGGGTTATTTATTGTTTTGTTGCGTAGGTGATTAGATTTTTTTACTGTCTAGCCACAATCGATAGCGAGTTTTGTAAATTAGCGCCAGATTTCCGAGAAAAAAAAAGTGGTCGTCTTAGGGGCGGAGTTACCAAAACTGCAAGATGGTCCACCACCACTAAACACCGAACACTTTATAAGTACCTTCTCGGGGTAACCGTGATTACGCGAGAACATCTACAATTCGCAGCTTCTCATTATCCAACTGATAAGCGAAAAGTAAAAACTACCCAACCTCGAACAGGATGACGGTCGACCGCGTCCCTCGTACAACTGACGTGCGACGGGTAGATTTTGTCAGGAGTAAAATTATTATGTACCTACCCACACCTAGTTTATCATACCTATTAATCTTCTTCTAGTAGTATTTGATATTTCTCGGGACCCTAGGGTCCCGGATCCTTCCGGACGGAAGGCATATGAGGGGCCGAAGCCAACTCGCAGAGGCCCGTTAGACGCTTTCAATGGAAACGAGGCACCAACCGACGATTATCCCTGTACGTACTATGCAAGTGTACCCGAGGACAACACCCGGTTGATGTAGGACTATTGCAGGATATGGAGTAGTATAATTAATAACATTCTTAGAGTATAATATCATTCATTAAAATTAACTTCTGCTAATGAAAAATATTTAGGACATTTTGTAGACAAGGTTCTAAACAAAATAAATCTAAATTAAAATCAAATTAAATCTATAATTATTTTGATTACAGAAATCATCATAAATATCAATCTGTCCGTTGCAAAACTAGGCGCATTAAATAACTCAATTCTCGACAGTCCATCATAAACATTTGAAACGTGTAATATATTCATAGTTATGACAAAATACACAGATCCAGCGAGCCAGTGAGAAGTGGTACACATACCGACCTTGTCGCCAGTTAACCTGCCTCGGCTACTCGACTATTGTTTGCGTTCTAGTTGATCGATCGAGTTACTCGACTACTCGTTCCGTGATATATGAGCATGTGAATGCTCTTCCTGCTCGCAAAGGACGCACGTCACATGTATTGCTCAGGTTTGGACGCTTGAGATGACAAATTGAGGAAAAAAGACACTAATGACGAGGACGAATTGGTCCTACGCTTTTTTAGGTTTGTTCGTGCATTTACCATCAATGATAGCGTTTGTTAGTTGGTACTGACGATTTAAGAGATTACCTGTCGTTAGGTTTAATGAGTTTCCTTTGATAATATAGCCAATTGATTCGAATTCGGACCCGAAAATCCATAGCAACCTTCGAACTCCAGAGTTAACTTGAAGTACCTAAAGTCTTCTGAAAATAGGCACTACATTAAGAATAAGAAACGTAGATACAAAATATCGCTAGAATAAGTTCACATTGCGTTATGTATCCACAATTACCAATATTATTATGCAGTACCTCTCGGATTGCGTCTTCCTGCAACCAGTAAGTAACCTTTAAGGAAATGAATTGCCAGGACAGTTAGAACCCCACGCACTACGTAGGATGCCCGTATTAGGAGCGAAGGACTTCCTGACACATCCATGAATGCCAAGCCTTCGCACTTTTCTGTCTGTTCAGTCTTCAATTGTTTTCGAGAGCCGTTTAAACTGTCTTCTTTGACCTAGTCTAGAAGTATATGCACATTTTTCGGATACTTTTGTGGCTTTAGATGATCGAAATTCTTGATGTCCTCATTAAACTATTGCAATCGATGTACAGCAACATACGACATTTCTTTACAATAGTCTGCTGCTGTCATTAGAGAATCTCTTCGAAAACCGTAAGATTATGTTAAATATAGATGTAGGGGTGCAAACCGAAATTAAACTTGAAAATACTTTTAATTTCTTTTAATTAAAATATAAATAAAAATGCACTTTCATGGCTCTTACTACTTCATCTTCCTCGTCTTCTTCTCTGTCATCTCTTTCAAATGTTGATGTCCCTCCTGCTTTATGTTATTTTAGAATAATAACCATACAGATAATAAAAATAGATAAAGCTGCATTTAGACAATATGTTTCTTTATTAAAATTCCCATATAGATATAGCCTTTCATCAATCCCACGAAAAATACTCTTGGCTTAAGAAGACATATCGGTTCAATCTCAATGACAGTATCCTATCACTTTCCCTCACAAATCTGGGAGGTAAATCGTTTTGCGAACAATTATGGAGTTAGGAAACACACGTGCCAGGTTTAAACGAGAATTTAAGTGGCCAATTTAATGCTACATGCCCATCAGCTGGCCACATATATGGCAAGTCATTGGGCCTACGCTCTGAGAACGGTTGTGACATGAGTACGGGCTGTTTACCGTAATCTGTTATTCTGATGAAAACTTTGAGTAAAATATAAATGGCAGAAAAAGGAAACCAGAGGGGCAATTCTCGTAATTTTAAGAACATTCACAGTCTGATCTCAGTCTCAATAATGTCAAAAATACCTATAATTTCCCTACATTTTGACATTTGATTGTCACTGAGATGAGATTGCGACTAGATTTTGAACGTTTTTAGTTACGGGAATTGGGCTTCTGATCGTTGTTTTAAAGGCGCATCTTTATTAATCGAATCGTTAATCGCCTGTGCACATAAAGTATGTCTCCTTCCCATATATTGAAAACTAGCTATTGCCCGCGGCTTCACCTGCGTGTTAGTCGGAAATTGTCCCACGGGAATGAACTACCGGGATTCAAAGTATCCTATATCCTAACCCAGGTTATACAAATACATAACAAATAAAAAAACTATTTACTGGCATAAAACAAATAGTACACAAATTCTAGAATTCTCTGACTCCTGCGCTAGTTATGAACTGTATGGGTGCTTACATAAAGAAACAGGTTTCCGGTACAGACAAACCCGTGCGGGTCGGTACCGATCGGTGCAGGGTTAATAAGGTAGTCGGCACCGACACATTGCAGGAGCCAGTGTCCTTCCGTAATAAAAATAACAGTTTTGTTGTTTTATGACATCACAAAAAACTTAAAAAAAAAAAAACAATAAAAGAAAACAAAAGAGTAGATACTTTTAGATGAAAATGATGTACATACTAAGAAATTACAAAACAATAATCAGACAGACAGAGCTACTTTCGCATTTGTAATAATATATGGTATGGATACCTAGTAGGTATGAATGAATGTTTTATACAACGTGTTCCTTTTAATATCCCATAACTCTAGGATATTAATGAGACCATGTCAAAGAATCAACTGGCATATGAATTATTTTTCAATAATTTTTTTTTTTCGTTTTCTTTTTTCATGCAAAATAATTCGACAAAGTCACGATTGTTTATGTAAAATACCCTTACGTGAAATATGACAATGTCGCATTTTCTTAGCTTTAGATATGAACCAGCAGCGCCCCGCGGTTTCACCCGCATAAGTCTTTATCCCGTGGGGATATCGGGATATAAAGTATCTTATATGTTAATCAAGGTTATAAACTATGTATGTGCCAAATTTCATTCAAATCCGTATAGTAGTTTTTGCGTGAAAGAGTAACAAACATCCATCCATCCTCGCATACTTTCGCGTTTGGTTTGAATGAAAATGATTTACTCGTACTTTTCAATGAAACTTAGATACGCACATCGATCAATTCTAATTTATTTATGATGGATGTTATTTTAATTATTTTGGAACACTTGTTCTAGGACTTTTTGTATTATTTTTACTAGAAGAGTTATCTGACATCAAAAAGAGCACGTTGTATAAAAAATGTTAGATTTGTGGTTTTCAAAAGATTTGTTGGAAGAGGGCTATGAAATCAGGGTGATGACAGAATGAAACTAAAGGGTTTTCCAATAGGGACGGGTCGATGTTGACAGTCTGTGGCAGCCATACTATTTTGGTGGGATCTGTAAAATCTGTTGTATATTATGCAGTCAGTGATGCCAAATCACCATGGCAAGTTACACGGTTGAGCAGCATGTGCAAATGACAAAACTTTATTATCAAAATGAGTGTTCGTTAGTGCAAACGTTGCGCGCATTGCGCCCATTTTACGGCAGATGCGGTGGCCCTTCAAAGTCCACTCTCCAACGATTGGTGACTAAATTTGAGACGACCGGTTCGGTAAACAACCAACCAACACCTTTACGTCAAAGGAACGCCAGATCGGCCGAGAACATCGCCGCTGTACATGAGAGTGTTCAGCTCCGAGGCAGTCAATTTCTCGCCGTGCTCAAGAACTCGGCCTTTCGCAGACCTCAACGACACAATCGACATTGTGCATGAACGGTTTGAGGGCAGAGTTATCTCTCGCAGAGGTGACGTAAATTGGCGACCAAGATCGTGTGATTTGACTCCGCTAGACTTTTTTTTGTGGGGTTTTCTGAAGTCGCAGGTCTATGCCAATAAACCACATTCGACCGTTGCCCTGAAAGCCAACATAACGCAGGCCATCGCTCGGATTCAGCCGGATCTATGCAGCAGAGTCATTAAAAATTGGACCTCTCGGATTCGTGCCACCATACGAAGCCGCGGCGGACATTTGAACGATGTCATATTCCATCCATAATGGCATAAATGGGCCTTTTAAATAAAAAATAAATTTCGTTAATATCTCACACACATCTTGTTTTATTCAATTTTAACATCGACCCGTCCTTGTTGAAAGACCCTTTAGAAAGACCGGAGAGATTGACACAAATCGAGTTACTCATAATTTCCAATACGAATATTTGACAATGTGAAAATTATACTGAAAACATTTTTGGTGTAAAAACAAACAAGCGAGGTTATTCACCTCCTTGGACATTGTGCTGTTATTGTTTTGTCTTATTTGTGGGATTTAGTTGCATATTGTAAAACATCATGTCAATAACGTTAGCAGTGGCACAGACTTTCATGTTTGTTCAGCTGAAATAGTATGACTCATGCTGTATATTTCGCGTTTTACAGTTTTATATGGGAATGGTAGGGCAAAATAAAACTCAACATTCAATTTTAACTAATATTATAAATGCGAAAGTGAGTTTGTTTATTTGTTATCCTTTCACGCTAAAACGGCTGAACGGATTTTGATGAAATTTGGCACATAGGTAGACCGTGGCCTGGCTTAGAATATAGGATAATTTTTATCTCGGTAGTACGTTCGTGGGATCATTTCCGAAAAGCTAGTATTATTTAAAAAATAGTAAAGTAAAAGTACCTACAACCATCGCTCTTCATCGTCCTGCCGAAAAATAAAAAAAAAAACAAATACTAGTTCTCTAACTATTCCAAAATCAAAAATAAATAAATCCTCCCACTCGCTCGCGTGCTCCGTGTGTATCTAAACACACAAAAAATATATGAAGCTTCCTATTCATTTATTTATTATATGCAGTTTTTAAAGTTTAATGTTCTTTAAGACATTTCGCTGTACCTACATCTGTAGTATCAATTATAAAAATAATCATAATTTGTGAATGCATTAAACGATTAAAGCCACTGTAGAATTTTCCGTGGGCCTTGTACTAACCTGACACATGAAGCCCATAATTGTCATACATTACCACATGTTAATATAATAATATCAGTATTTTGTCATCAAATTCCCAAGGAATTCTAAGTATACACAAATGCTACAAATCGTGCTTCGTATTAGTATCAATAATCAGAATTTACCGTGACATCATTTACCACGCATAAAGGCTCCTGCAAACAGGTCCGACACGCGACGTGACACAAAGGCACCGCGTGTCGCGCGACGAGCGGTGCCTTTGTGTCGCGCGCGATTCTCGTCACGTGTCGCGCCTGTTTGCAGGAGCCTTAACTGTGAATGGCGCGTGTTCTCGTAAAATAACATTCCTGTGGAACAATAAGATTTTAGCATTGAATGCTGTGATAAAACATTAAAGTTCAGAAAGCATAACTTTATGGTTTACCTAATATAATGTGATTCATACAGCGTATTGTTTAATGTGTCATTAATAAGGCACATGTGCCGTAGTGAATGATATGGGGTACTGATGTGTAGTCTTGGTTTTAAAATAGGCCTGTAATTATTTAGTAGTTATAAAATAAAGATTATAAGTTGTACTTAACTCTATTCCCTCCTGGGAATTGCGCTAGGAGTAAATATTATAAAATATTGCTAACGTAATGACTGGCGATGCACATTTCTGTATTCTGAGGTTAGGCTGTCCAAATAATCAAACTATATGCGGGTAGATTCAAAGTAAAATTAAATACATTTACGTCTTGTTTCCCCGAAGGGTTGGGCAGAGGTGTACCTATAGTACACCCACATTTCGCCAGTTATTGTAATAGGGGGCGAGCCTATTACCATCAACAGGGCACAAATCCAGACCCCGGGCTGCTACTGAGAAATTCCAGACAGAAGAATCCAATAACACTTTACTCGATCCAGGAACCGAACCCAGGACCTCATGCTCAGCAGCAGCGCTTGCGACCACTAGACCAACGAGGCAGTCATGTGTTTTGTTATGTAAAATGAAATATACCTACTCACACATTACGATTTATTCCGAACAAAATATTTTAACGGACAAAGGCAATTAAAAATTGAATATAAGTTATTAGGCCGTGTTATGTTAAGGCTCCTGCAAACAGGCGCGACACGTGACGCCAACCGCGCGCAACACAAAGGCACCGCTTGTCGCGCGACACGCAGTTCCATTCTATCGCGTCGCATGTCGCGCCTGTTTGTAGGAGCCTTTACTTGGAAATCTATTTTATTAAACGCGGGTCATTTATAACAAATAATACTAAACGTTTCCACTTCCATGGAAACGCGCCTCCGAAAGTTTTGACATCAAGCAGATCAAGTACCGACCCACTATCTCCGCGCGACATGAACTTATGACCCCGCGTGACCGCGCTCACAAAAGATGGTCCACTTATGTTTTGATCGACTCCACTCACTTAACGTAAACTGTTTTGTGTTCTTGAATAAACAGACCATACTATAGAATGTTAACAATACTCGTATTACGAGAGTAGTATTTTAATAAACAAAATATCAGAAAACTGGCGGAAAGAGTGTTTGTTTGGGTAATATTTTTATGCCCAAAAAAATGTATGTAACATGTTATTTCGTGCAAATATTATCTACAACGATGTAATAATTACTTATAGATGAATATTCATCCACTTACCGTCGATTAGACGGTTTTGAATGATGTATTTGACGAGAATATTCCATCGGACTACAGAGTGAAACTGCGCACACAGGTTATAATCCATTATTTATGAGTAATAAATTAATAATAGAAATTTAAGCCGCGGGAATCGCTGGGATACGTATGGGTATGCCTCATCATTTCCTAGTCTACTATTCAAACTGGGTGAGTTAACTAATCCATGGTTTGTCCTACCTTCGATAATAGTAAAGAGTAGGTATGACTCCTTTAAAGAGGATATGCAGCTGCTGTTTCTATATAATAAGTGCTATTCCTTACCTAGGTTTATTCTATAATATTTATAACCGGATAATTTTAAATCTGGAATTCTGGTCTGTTTAGTACCTACCTACTTACTTCGCTTATGTAACAACATCGGGCTCTCAATCAATTTGCTCCAGCCTCCTTCAGGTAGTCAGATTATCTGGCTGATAAACGTTGAATGAAAGGAAACTAATCGTGTAGGTATAGTTTCTGCAGGATGTCAAATAGCAAATTGTATTGCATAAAATTATTTCCGCAAGTTAGTTTTTTGACAACTTCAGTTTAAAATCACAGCTAGTTGACATGTTAAGAATTTGCAAGTTGTTAGCTTAGTTTATTGTGTAATTAAACTTGTAACTTGACATCGTAGCTAAGGTTTCTAATTTCGGCTAAGTAAGTAGGTACCTATGTAGTCCCCATAGGCATCAAGTTCGTCCACCCTAGCATTATACGAGAAAAGGAAACGTCAATTAATTTTCTTTTCCTCTTATTAATCGAAAAACCAAAATTGATATAGGTGCTTATTCAATTGTAAGCCATTCCTTTAAAAGGAGACTCGAATAAAGGCGTGAGAAATGATTGAATCATTTGGTTCTATTAAATACTAATCACCTATGGTGTTAGTTTCATAATAAGTAGTTGTAGTAGTTGCCATCGGCTAAGAGTTGCAGGAACGACGCATAAATCAGAGAAATTTCCTCATAAATGTGTATTTAATCACAGTTTTCGTAATGACGTGAAGCTTATAGGGCGTGTAAACTTGATTGCGAAGATCGCCCGGTTCCGTACACAATGTCGTAATGTCAGCGACTTGTCAATCTTACTGTAACCTGTAATAGATTTATACATATGTTTATAGATTCAACTCATTCGGACGGTGCCCTTTGTGGCTTTTTGAGAACGATTTATTAAAAAAATGAACGATTTTAATGATCAATAGTTAGCCATACACGTCTTATTTAAGAGCTAAATAACGTTTACGACGTATCGGACCCTATTCAGTGTTTTATTGGTAATCTATTTGTCTATTTATAATAATTAATAGTTTACCAGTGCCTACAATTTCTCTCCTTCATATATTACCTTAAATGGCCACTACGCTAAGAATAGAGATCTAAAAATACAATAGCTGTTTTACCATCTAAGTTAAATGACCACCAAAGCTGACAATAATTACATAACACCATAAACATAACGTGAAGCAATACTGACCTAGAAATTATCATTCAGTGAATAATATGCACGGTAATGTCTCGTAGCGGTTAAGTAAAGTTGTCTCGAGTGTACATCGCATTGACCTTCGACAGTTTGGCAAACTTATTGACTGAATGATTACGCCATGGTGTGTGGCAGAAGATGCGTCGCGGCGCCACTCCACCGTGAGCCGCAGCGCGTGCGCCCGCGCCGCAGTGTGCCAGTGTCGCTTCGCGCTCATAGTTCACTTTGCTTTCAGAACACGACAAGGATTACAAACGTCCCGTGGACTACGATATCGAGGAAGAAACACGCAAGAAAGAAACATCAAAGTGGCTCGAGAATCATTTCGGCAGCGAATCTCGCTCGTCACATGACTCCATCGCCGAAGAAATAGCACGAAGACCTGACCCCGCCTTCTACAAAAAGGCCGAAGACGAGGGATACTACGGGAAGACATCGTCTGTTCCTCCACCACCCGTGTATGGAGATCGAGTTCTTCGCAAAACGAAATCGTCGACGCCCTCAGACGAACGACCGGCAGCACCAGTGAACAGGACCGGTGGCTACTTCAAGGGGGTGGGAGACTGGTCGCAGCGACGCGCCAGCAAACCGAGGATGCCTGAGCCACGCAGTTCATCACCGTCACCACCGACAGTGCGTTCACCATATGCTAGCGACGATCGATTAAACGGCTCCTCCCCGAGACATGTGTACGGGAAGCGCGACTCGCCTCAGGGGAGGTCATCACCTATCGGCCGCCGCCACCCGCCCTCGCGCGACGACTCCGCCTACGTGTCGTCGTCAACTATGCACAGTCCGCCGCGCGGTTCGCCTTTCCGGCCGCTAGAAGCCGAGCGCTCGTTCCGCGAGCCCTCGGTCGAGGACGACTACCGGCCGATCGCGCCGGAACGAAAACGACCAACGAAGCAAAGATTGTCTGAAGAGCACCGCTACGACAGTGGCTACAGAAGCTCATCCAGGAATGAAAATTCGGGAAGGTCGCGTGACAGTCGCGAAGAGGGAGCCGTGGAGCCTCCGCCAGATTACTCTCCTCCTAGGGAGAGACGTGAAAGTTCAGATAGGGATCGTACGCCTCCAAGGCGACGGGATCGGGACGAGCGCAAGCAGAATCAGAAGACGCGGTTTGCTGACAATGGGCGGCGTCCGTCACCAGCGCGAAAGTCTGTGGGGTCTGCGATCGGGAATTCGATTCGGAAGTTGGTAGGGAAGATTCGTTCGGCGTCTGCGGAGCGGCGTGCTAAGTGGCGCAACTCTCGGACGCCATCACCGGAGCACTCGTCGCGCACGTACAAGCAGTACGGCGGCGAGCTGGCGCCCCCCGTCGCGCCGCCGCACCGCTACTACCTCGGGGAGGACCCCTTCGCGCCCAGCATCTACGGTCGAGAGCACAAGTACGAGGGCAGTTCGAGACGCGCAGTCGCCGCCGACGCCCGCGACCACCGCGAAAGGTGAGCAATCAACCACTTCCTATTGTCATCAAAACATCAATAAAATTAATTAGCCATTATAATAAAGTATGTGTCGCTACATATTTGGCTGTGATCAAAACAGCCTGTAGCGTGTTTATCTCTTTTGGTAGTTGAGCACATTTAGCGATGATCTTAGATGATAGATATTCAATTTTCATAAAAAAATGTAATTCAATGAGCCTTAAATAGAAGCTGGTCTTACTACCAGCCGCGTCCACCTACATAAATAATTATGTACTAAACCTTTAATTAATGTTTTGTGTTTATATTATCATAAAGTTACGGCGTTTTGATAGGAGCCGATAGTAATAAAGTTAGCATTTGCTTTAAGTTGGAGCATGTGGGCTTTTTTTTTTTTTTTTTTTTTTTTTTTGTGGATGGGAAATCATCAAATGACTTCTCCCGCTCTGGGCGGAGCGGGAGGGCGTGTCAGACTTTTACTGACTAAAACCCACCCGTGTTCCTTCTGTTGCCTGTGCCGGGGCCACGGTAACTCTTTCGAACATCCCGCAACCCTAGCTGGCATCGGCCCTAGCGGACCCCGTCAATAGTGCTGACATCTCTTTGAGGCGCGCGTGGAACACGACGCGCCGTCGACTCGGGCCTGGTCCTTACCGGACGGCGAGCTACCCATTGCTCGCCGTCCGCAAGCCCGCGCCTACGGTGGCCGGGAATCGGCTGCCGATTCCCGACGCCCAGGGCGTCTCCTGCGGCGACTAGGGGCGTGAGGGTGCAAAGCTTGCCTCTCCCTCACGCGTCCCGCCTCCTCCTTCACGAGCATTACTGCTTCGCAGAAGGAGGTAATGGCTTCCCATGCACTCTCGCTCCGTACCATGGCCTGGACCAGGGCCGGACGCGAGAGATCGCCGCCGCCGATGAGCATGTGGGCTGAGCAAGGTTTTCGTGGTAAAACGTAAACGTAACTTAAACGTATTTTCAAAAGTAACTCAAATACGTACCTACTGTATTTGAGTTCTGTATGAGTTGTTTCGCCACACAGAGTCTGTTTGTTCTATTGTTTACATGGTCAGTACATAAGGTAGCTAGATGAACCTTGCAGTCGCATTCTTGGACTTAGTGTAGATTACAATGAACAGTTGAACTCATTAGTGCCATTTTCATACAGCTATTGTGAAGTAAGAATAAGTTCTCGAGGTTTTATACACAAAAGAATTTTCTTAAAATTTTTAAATTAGTTGAGAACTTGAGAATCTTTACTAACTAAAGCAAATTATTATGATATTCTATAACTTAAAGCAACAGTGTAATTTAATTGCATCGCAGAGACATTATGATGTCTGTTTACATATTCTATTTAAATGATTTACAAAGTATTGTACGCTAGAAATCTAATATCGCTAGATATTATATTGATCAATACTGTTTATTTATAAAGGTCCCGTGGTAGGCCTTAGACAATTCACAATCACTTCTAAAAACAAGTTTATAACAAAGATGATTCTACTCTATATAGCCGTCTGAAATATCAAACAAAGCAACTATTTAGAAAAAGGGGTTGACTGTAGTGATTCCGCATACATACTCGTATTTAGATACTCCTTAATACACACTCATACATAAACTCACGCCTTCTTTCCATGGGGGTAGGCAGAAACTACAAAACACCACCTGCTACGATCCTTACATACTCCTGTTGCTTCGTTTACGTTCATACATATGTACATCTGGTCATACAAGCACGCCGGTTGCGAGTTAGGCGCTCCTGATCTTTCTCAAAAACATCACCAATAAAGTCACTGTGTCCCTCTAGGGTCCCTCCCAGCATTTCCAATCACATCTGCCTTGTAATACCTTCTGTTAGTCGTCTCGCCTTTCTTTCATTCTATCAACATGACCAAACCATCTAAGCATACTCTTTAAATTTTTGTCACTCCATCTTCCTTAATTTTCATATTATTATCGCCCAAACACATTTACTTAGTACTCACTGGAGCTACTATCATCATCACCTGCCTAGCCTTTTCCCAACTATGTTGATGTCGGCTTCCAGTCTAACCGCATGCAGCTGCATACCAATATTTTATACGGAGCGACTGCCTATCTGACCACCACAGTCCAGTTAATGGTAATATGATAAAAAGGAAAAAGAATAAGAAAGAAAAAAAAAAGAAAGAAAGATCGCTTTTAGCGATAAGACCGCCCATTGTGTCACCCTATATGTAAAATTTCTACATTTATATCTGTAATTTTTATGGTGTACATAATAAAGAGTATTCTGTCTATCTTCTATCTATGATACCCCTTGGTAAGACTGGTTGTCAGACTTTCGAGCTTCTGACGACCCGTTACGACTGTCAAAGATCCACGAATGACAGCCGGCACTAACGTCTTTTCGTGCTTTCCGTGGTATGTAAAGATGGTCACCCATCCACGGACCAACCGTGGCAAGCGTAGCTTGCTTAGTTGTGTAGTGTACTTATTGTAGCTAATGCAAAACTAAATATTTATGCAGAAACATTTCAAAATATTTTAGAAACTGCGGAAGCTAAACCTATTCACATCATGTAAACCATGTCGACTGACAAACAAAATACCTAAATAGGGAATGCTAAGACTCGATGGAGCAAAGCGAGAATTGTGTCACAAATTTGTGTATAAAGCTGTTACAATACCCGTGACTGACCGTGACACATCCCTTGTCACAATAGTAGCTAGACCTGCAAAGTTATGCCACTAATAAGTATGCATGCAAATTCATTAGGTATTTCTTAGGTTTCAACCCATAAGTAATTATGCGCGTTAATTAAGGTAGAGTTAATGTATTTGAATTTGTTATTTTAATTTAAATACGTTATTATAATATCAACGACATCCCACTGTACCTAACACGATGCTTTATACAAGAATGCAATGATTTTTCAAAGGCTTGCCGAGGTCAGGTAGAAATAATATAACCAACTAAACTATAATTGTTTAACTGCATGGAAAATGCCTCTTATCACACATGCACATCGCCATTGATGACTGCGCTTATGTAAACTGTGTGATGACGATTTTAGACTAATAAGCCCAGAACACGACGAGAACTTCGGTATTTTTTTTAATAAAGTCTGTCCTAAAACTGGAGCTTGGGCCACGGAAATTGGTATTTCAGTAGCAAAAAGAGTAATCATGAAGTCAAAACTAAAAAAAGAATATACCTGAGAACCTCCTCCTTTTTTGTCAGTAAGAACCTTGCCAAGTTCTTGCCTTAATTACACCACTCATTACGTTTCATCACTTAAATCACAAACCATCAAACACGATGAAGATCAATCAGGCAATCTTCGCAAGTGATACAATGACACAAACCATCAAACACGATGAAGATCAATCAGGCAATCTTCGCAAGTGATACAATGACACAAACCATCAAACACGATGAAGATCAATCAGGCAATCTTCGCAAGTGATACAATGACACAAATCCACGTTCAATTAAATTCAATCCCAGGACTAATTACGAGACAAAGACAATTATTTCGGACACGACAATAGTTTCTCCAATCAATCTCGGTAATCATGCTCTTTCAATTAAAACAACGTTCGCATATCTTGCCTTTTTCATCCGTCGCCGTCCGTGGGTATTGCCTATTAAGGGTAAATATGCCTTTATTCGCAATGAAACCCTTATTTAGTGCATGAGTCACTTCTGTTTGTCAAGTGAAACAGTCTTTACTGAGAAGTATGTGCCGATCCGCAATGACAAACGACAAATGACTCATGCCAAGGAAATGTTCTTAATAAACACCTGCCGTATGTTAGGTGGAGGTTGATGTATGCAAATTAGTTTGTTATAATTATTTTTGCAAATCGCAATAAACACACTATTGCTTCCGCTGTTTTGTTTAATAAACACGCGTTTTAGTGACGCCTGATCTCTGTAAAACACTAAGGAAACTAAACCAACAATCGTTATTTGTTATGCAAGTATATACTTATACTTGTATTGAAACCTGAGCAAGCAAAGGATTCTAGGATTGAACCACGAGACAAGCGAATGATTCAAATATATGTAGAATCCTGAGCGTAGCGAGAGTTTCAAATGTACGAGACGCAGAATAACTTTGCTGCCGAGCGAAACCCACAACTTTTCACCTCACTCTAGCGAGGAAAATGCTAGGTGCAAGAGAAACAGCTTAAATAATATATTAAATTAGCGTTTATTTATTTTAAAAATTAAAAGTAAATTTACTACAATTTTAATGGTTATATTGAAAGTCACAGTCAATTTCATGCAGTCGTCGTGCTGGCCAGTGCGATTATTCTAAAAATGAGGTTGGCGCACTGTCATGAAATAAGTATTAATGCATTTTCAGTGGATTGGCGGTATAGAAAATTATTGAATAGAAAGGTTCGAATTAAAAAAAATCTTTACACGTTAGCGGATAAAATGCACTCTAACGGCCGTAAGATCAATTGAAGTTTAAACTACGGAAGAGAGTTTAATCTCTGGGCATCGATTATTTCTTATGAAATTTCTTATGAAATAATCGATGTCCAGAGATTAAACTCTCTTCCGTAGTTTACACTCAGATTTCGAATGATAAACAGAATCTTTCCGAGGTTGTGAGGTGAAAACAATCTTTTTAGTCCTAAATTATATAAAATTGTATAGGTACAATTTGTTCAGGCTTTAACAAAGACGTGTTAAACGCACGAAAACAAAGCATGGTCGTTAGGCGTGTGGGAGGAGATTCCCCATTGAATCCAATTACCAGAACACCAACAAGATTACGAGTTTTTGCGTACCTACAACACAATAATTGTACGTGGGCCCGGCTCATTACACCATCACGAAACGCCAATAAATCTTATAAGCGGGTTGTATAAAAAACATTCAATTGTTTCTTTAATGATTTCAGGGGTCAATTCTCGAACACGCTGGGTCGGTTCAGTCACTCGACAAGTCGACTGAATCCGAACATCGAGCCCGACCAGGAGTACACTCGCAGCGCGCAGACACTGCCGAGAAAACTGCACGACAAGAAAGAAAAAACCACCGAACCCCAGAAACCCAGTTCCAATAAATATTGGCACAGACTCACGCCCAACAAGCGCTCTAGCAGCGCCGTCAATATTTCAAACAACGTGACAACTGCACCTGACGGCAAAATTAACGGATACCCACCGGGTCCTGCGAAACCAGCGCGGACATACAAGGCCCTTAACAGAAGCAAGAGTTTTGCTATGGGAGCTCCTGAACAGGAGACTCACCCACGTTACGTATCCACAATGAATCGCAATTACTCAACTATGTATAAATCTAACCCCCACTTGAGTCGGCTTGATGAAACTCCAGAACAACTCAAAAGCCCTGGAATCGTGTCAATTATAAATCGTAGTCAGCGTGACCTTGCTGATGCAGTGTCTCGTGAAACAGAGCGCAGACGTGACGGCCTATTCGGCGCTAGATATGGAAAAACAACCCCAGTGACCAACGGACACACAAATGGTTACAGTAAATCTTATGATGAAACTGATAAGAAAAAGATATTCCTTAAAGGGCTTCGTGAAAGAGCGCCTGAATTATATCAAACGTTGCATGCGGACGACGAGTCAGACGGCAGCAGGTTATCGTCCCGATACAACACACCGTCGCCACATTACAAAGACCGTATCTCAGAAGAACGGAAAGCACCTTTGTACAAGACAGAATCGCTCAATAGGGAAACGAGTCCTTACGTATCCCGCCTAGATTCGAGGATAAAGTCGCCGGCGATACGGCGAGGAAGCAACAGTAGCGATAATTATTCAGAGACGTACCGGTACACCACTCGCTCAGGTGACCCCGAACGTCCCAGCGTCACAGACACCGTTGAAACCGTTAGTAAGAAGATCGTGCCATCCAGAGACGGTCGCTCAAAAGAGATTATCGAGTCAAGGGAAATAAACTCAGTGACGAAAAGCAGGGGGTACAAAGGCGAACAAATAGCGAGCCCCAAGTATATAGAAAACGGTATCCGCTCTGCACCGCACGGATATGAGTCCAAGAATGGTCCTTTGTACTCGGAACGAAGGAGTAGTAACTATAAAGTAATCGAGAAAATAAGAGATTATTAGTAACATGTATAACATTGAGAAAAGTTAATTTTAAATGTTTATTCTGCCATATTTTTTTCGAATGTACTAAATGAATCAAAGTCACACACAGACTGAATCTTTGAAACGTTGATCTAGTTAGTATGTTAGCTAACTTTATTATCACACACAGTAACTGTTGTTAATGTTCGTTTAAGGAGCTTCGTGTCATCATGTAAAAAGTCATAGAGCTTTACTAATTTAACTATAATATTGATTTAAATCCGTCCAGTGTACTTAATGAATTTAAAACATTTTCGGGTACGTAAGTTTTTACAATCGAAAGCGTTAACTTTGTGAATAGCTTTATATTTTTTAATAACATTTATTGATACTGTTTAAGAAAATAATAAGTAAAAGTAATAATAACTTAGCTAAGATTTTATAATAAAAATGTATCAATAAAATTATAATGTGTTAATAAGCACTAAAGTCTATTGTTTTATTTTAAAACCCTTTAGTGCCCACTAGTAAACCGCCCCTGCTTTGCACGGGTAATCTACTGTACGGCGACATGTGAAAACATCGAAATATCTGTGCTGACTATTAAATATGAATAGATAATACACATAATTTTTTTTTTTTTGTTAATCTATTTTGTGCCATTGCTGGGCAACGCATAAATCTTACGCAATAAAAAACCGCATCAAAATCCATTGTCGGCAAATCCAGCGACACAGACAAATATGTAAAGCGACTTTATTTTATACTAGTACTACTACCGCGAAGTCGAGCTGTGGATGACTGGATGATGATGCTAGATAGTCGTCATTTATTTTCGTTGCTTATATACAGGGTCAAATTAAATTAGCTAGCGAAGCTCTGCAGACGTGCTGGGTATCGATATCTAAACATGATAAAACAAAAATAAATTGATTTGATTGTTTTTTTTTGGGTTTTTTTTAGTGTACTCACTTAAAATATCAGTTTAATAATCAGTTTTTTTTTTTGTGAAATCTTCATAGGCGTGATGGGTATCGATATCTCAACACGATAAAACAGATTTTATCAACTCACACTTCAAGTAACAACCCTACCAGCTGTCATAAACCGCAACAAAAAAATCATGAAATCTTTTTTAAACCGGGAAACGGAGTTGCCGTTTTATGTCCAGAAAATCACTGTGCACTCTAAAGTTGCCTGGAAGAGAGCGCAGTAAGCGATAAGCCGCCAATTGTATGTTTTGTAGTTAACAATTTATTTTTAAGTAATGTACTTATGCAAAAATGAAAATGAAAAATGGTTTATTATTTTAACAAGTAAACCTTAACGACTAGTGATTGAAACCTCCTTTTAACCAGATAAGCTTGTGTTAGGAGACTCCGCTCTTCCGTAATTTAAATAAGTATTAGTTACTTGTATAATCTGCTATATAATAAAGTATACAGGCAGAAATCGGCCGACACACGTAGGTGGTGGTGATAGCTTTGGTCACGCCCTCCCAAAGTAACAATAATACCTAAAATTTCCCTATATTTTTGACATTCGATTGTCGTTGAGATGAGATTGCGACTAGATTTTGAACATTTTTAATTACGGGAATTGGGCCTCTGTTGTTGAATGAATGAATGAAATCCACCGACCCCAGCGTGGTTTGACCAGACTCGATTACTCGAATGAACCCAAAGATTCACACTAGACCATGTTTCATGAGGCTACATAGGTCATTGCATATCAAGGAGTAAACTGGAGGGCGCAACAATGGTAGGGAAGACGTGCCCTTAGGATATGGATGCATTATTAGCGCCTACTGAGTATGTACCCTCGGGAATTGGGCCTCTGTTGTTGCATTAAAATAGTGTCTGAAGTTAGCTCTTAGAGAACACAACGTCAACGTCAATGCTCACAGAGAAAAAGATCATCCTCCGACGTATCATCAGTCGATCTGCTCTGTAAATAGCTCACCGTGAAAACTGCAGCAGGTGGGATGACAGTTGACTTCAGATATTTACTGAATAGACCGGCTTGTTATGGTGGGCAATGACAACCTTTGAGTTGTAAAGTAAGGGGTCCCCGAAACGATCAATTGCTATTGATCAATTACAGGGTTGAAGTTTGCGTCCCTTCGATAATGCAGCAGGCTGGGTCAGGCTTATGACTTCCCACACCAAGTCACTTTGTTTTTAGGCACAGCGCAACACCGGTAATTCACTAATATTACACCTTTTAGAGTTTTTAGCGGGAGCGTCTATTATGCGGTTAGCGGGCGTGTTTTTGGGGCGCGAGTCAGTTTTTGACTAGTGATCCTTTAGGATCGAATGGATCGAGAGGATTGAATGGGTTATTACTGAACGAGGAACGGAAGGATCGAGTGAAGTAATTGAATGTCCTTCGGATGAGTGATTTTATGTTGAGTGTTGCAATATTATGTAAAACGTGTTTAATGCTTTAAAGAAAATGCGTAATCAATTAAATAGAAGAAATGGCGCAGACAGTAATAATATTGACAATCGCTTCAATTGCACTTGGTAGACGGTCAATTTGCGCATCGATGTGTATCAATCACGTAAAAATTGACAATTGCAATTGATCGTTTCGGGGACCTTTAAGTATTAAGACCTAGGTACGTATGGATATAATAAGCATTATAGTTAAACAGATGCGGGAGTATGACGATTGGCTTTATGCGACTCAAAGAGTGGTTATAGGCCATTAATTCTTGAAAATGTTTATATCGTAACCTCCTTACTAATAAACGTATTATATCAGGTGAATAGTTACACACCGATTTCTCTCTTTCAGTCGTCAGTAATTTGACTTTCGAAAGAAGAAGACAAAGCGTTGTAACTATACAGACGCTATACAACGTTTATTAGTAAGAAGGTATGTGTTTACCGATTGTTTTTGTAACTCATAAAAGTGAATAATTATTCACTTTATTACCTTTTAACCGTCGATATGTGTATTATTTTTGAATGGCTTATAGTATATTACACCGTAAACAATAATGCCAACTTTGGTTCGACTTTTCGATACAGGATGTCTTATCCCTAAGTCCGTCAACGAAGATACGGCCCCGTCTGAAAGTAGTTAATCCGTCAAAACAAGTGTAAAATTAAAATTTTCCGACGGGCAAGAACACATCGGGCGTAGGGACAACTGTGAAATCGTGTTGTCATTCATTCTTAGTTTGGAAACCGAACTAATCTTATGTCCGTAAGTGATACGGAGTAGGAAACGCCCGTAACTACGGACTTTGTGCTTAGTGAGTAGAGCCCCTGCTTCGAGTTGCAATTATTAGTAATGTTAGTTTTAGTTGTTATTAGTTCTAACGTCTTAACTAAACAGTACAACTAAATAAACTAACTAGTACACCCGTCCCCCGTCACCCGTTATAACTAAATAGTACAGTTTGACCACGTTCAAAGGTTCCATCGTTTATTATCGGAAAAACCGACCTTTGGCGAATTAAATGTCTAATAAGGGTGTGACGGAATTAGGGCATCAATCTATAATTATTTAGGTGGGAATTTAAATCAATTACTATTGGTCGATAGTCACATTTTATTCGCTTTATTTCAGTTCTCCGAAGATAAACGATGGACCCATTGATCGTTGTCAAACTGTTCCTACTATGTTCTAAGAAGCAGAACGTTTAACTCCAAGCAAAGTGTTGTTAGTAAATGGATAATACAAAACGAAATAAAGTATAATAGTTTATATTAATTAGCAATAATCGCAATCCTAAGGATTGCTCTTATAGTTTCAAGTGGCAAATGAAATGTTCTGTCTCTACAGACAAAAATATGCCAAAACACAGTAGGTACCAAAAATACTTAATTTCTTTCGTATATTCTTTCTTTTGTTTTGTCAGTTCGTCTACATGTACCATATAGTGCCTACATACTAATTGCATGACAGGTACTACCAGAACGTCTATCCAAATTTTTTGTAATAATATTTTAATTTTAGCATATCTAAAAAGCAAAGTTTTCTGTCACATAGAAGCTTTATCTGGAAACTTAACCATTATAATATGAGCTGCTTTTCATGGCGTTCCAATAATTGGCATACCAATTAGGAAGATTAGTACAAGCAAAGAAGTACAAGAATTTGCAAAAAAATCGAAGAAGCTGGAAACACGAAAACCAAAAAAGTGTGTGTGTGTCAGCTCCGACGCACGACTAGAGTTTACTCCGTGAAAGGTGCGCAAGGTACGTTACGCAGAAAAACGTAACGCTTTTGAATTAACGATTGTATTAATTTCACTCCTGATAACATTTCCATACCGGGGGCCTTATATGAAAATCGATTCTTAAGGAGTAAACTCCAATAAAAGATATCAAAGAGGAAAATTTTAATAGGCTTTTTAATGAATTGAATAAAGCCACACACTTGGACTTAAACAAAACTGGTGACATGTGGGTGTACTTTATGTACACCTCTGCCCAACCCTTCGCGGAATACAGGCGTGATGTTATGTGTATGTTATGTGAATAAAGCCAAAGAATTTTCATGCAGATTCAAGGAAGCCTAGCAAATGTTGGTCTATCCTTGAATCTGGGTGAAAGATGAGGTCCAACCGAACATCACCTTAACTATGCTTAATTTATGGCCTTCAGTAAGTAATCCATAGTCTTCTACATAATGGGAAATTACTGGAGGTCACAGGTGCTGACCTAAATTTATTTTTCTCCCACAAGTAGGTTACAATGTACAGTTCATAAAGGAAAAAGTTTGAAGATGGGAGAAAGGAGCCCATACTAACAATAAAATCTGTGCTATGGGCCACCTGGTCTCCTAATCTCGAATGTATATAGAGATACAAATAAATGTATTGAGTATTGATCTACAGTAAGGACAGAATTAGTGCAGTAGGGAGCGTTCATAGCTCATCAATCATTAAATTAGAGCATACGAATTTAAAACAAATAAAATCAAATTGAATTACATTAAGGCAGAATAAGATTAATTCCTAAGGATGGTAAGTTTGTGAATTTGTTAGTGGGTGTTTATTGTTTGTATAGTGGTTGGTGTGTGTGATTTATGAGTTGTGCTTGTGAGATTTTGAGTGTGTGTAGTGCATGTGTGTCATACTTCTCTGTAACTATATAAAAGTTTCTCCATATCGTCATAGGTAAGGTTAGGGAGACCTTTCGCCTGCATTAAAGCTTTGTTGAATTATAAATTGTAAGCAACTCATTTACTATATTATACAGACGTGGCCCTTGGAAAACAAAAAAGCAACGGCTGAAACGTGTCCTAGCTGGTTTAGCTTGACAGACCTAATGAAAACGCCTTTAAAACTGAGTTATTACTACTATAGTTCAAGGAAGCATGTTGCCTAAGTATGGTAGCAAGAACATACAGTTATCTAACTGTTAAAACTTCAGCTTGATTATACAGATCTGTTGTAGGAAATAGTCGTGGTTTGAAAAGGCAAATTTTTAAAATAATTCTTTGAGCTCTTTTTATTTCGAGCATGTGTGTTTTGGTTGCCCCGCCCCATGAAGATATGCAGTAAGTAAGGACAGACTGACAGAGTGCCAATTAGACAGTTCGCATGACTTTCAATAAACTTTAAATAAATTATTTGTTTGATTGATTGATTGATTTGGAATCCGCAACGTGTCAAAGGTTTTTAAATATATAATTAGCTTACGAATTGTTTTAGAGACATTGTTAATATGTTTGTTGAAGTTTAAGTTGTCATCTATAGTTACACCCAAGTATTTAACAGAACTAGATTTTTTTATATGTGGACAGTTGCAAGTGGAGCCAAGTGATTGCAGAAAAGAATGTGGGATTATTTTGTGTAATGGAATAGGAGTATTACGTAAAGAGAAAGTTAGAAAGAAAGTTTTAGCTGCGTTTAAGTTAATAAGTTTGAGGCAAGCCATTGGCAGATGGTGTTAAAGCCTTCCTGGGCATAGTTAAAGACTTCATCCCATGTGTCTCCATAGAAGGTAAGGGTTTTATCATCAGTATATGAGGTAATTTTACAATTTTTGAGTTGTAGTTTGCATGGGTTATTGATATAGTAGAGGAAGAGCAAGGGGCCCAAAATACTGCCTTGAGGAACTCTGAAGTTTACTGGGCTCTCCCCACTCACGGTATTGCCCAACTTTACCCTTTGCGTGCGATTTGAAAGGTAGCTTTTAAGAAGGTGCAATTCTGATCCTTTTATACACATGCTTTCGAGCTTCGCTAGGAGTTTTACAAAAGAGACTGTGTGTGTCAAAGGCCGTTGTTAGATCTAAAAATATAGCCAGGCATCTCTTTTTCTCATCCAATTTAGTTGCTATGAAATCGGTAAAGGTGTTGTACACACCTGCTGCTGTTGTATGCTGTAGCATCATCCGTCGAAACCCAGTCTAAATCCAAACTGAGCATCTGATAGTAATTTCTAACTTTCCAAAAAGTTAACAAGCCTCTTGTTAATAAAATTTTCCAAGATTTTTGACAGCGCTGGTAAGAGCGAAATTGGACGATACCTATTGACACAGTCTCTTCTAACACTGTTGTGTAGGAACAACTATGGATTGCTTGAGATCGGGAAACACACCCTGCCTAAGGCAGGTATTAAAGAGCTCCGTGAGTGGGGGTGATGTATTTCTTAACCAGTTTCAAAACTCTATTGGATATTCCATCCCAGCCTGTGCTGCAGTCCGCTTTAAGGTTATCAGTTATAGAGCCCACTTCTTCACATTAGGTGTCTAAGAAAACAAAAGACGAGGAATTATCACTGTAAGAATTAATGCCGCAAAATGTCGTAGTCGTCGGAATGTTACTTGCAAATTTTTCACCTATAGTTGCGAAGAAGCGATTGATTGCATTACAAGATTCTTTAGGCGTTTGTTCTAACGTAAGTAGTTCGCGATGTAGTTGTTTTGTTTTGTTCATATTAGTGATTTTCTTTATAGTACTCCTGTGTGCTTAGTGCGAGTTTTTTTAACTTCACCATCGCGTTAGAGTATACTCAGATTTGTATGGCGCTGAGTTAGCGCCATCTGGTGCCATACGCAAGAACTAAAAATGGTGAGTGTCAGTTGTTTATTTTACTTTGTCGATCGATTCCCACTCGAAAGTGAGCTCGTAAATTAGCGTGAACCTATATGATATCGCGAGTGTGAGTTACAATTTTGACAGTTTTGACAGCTCGTATAGGAAACTTGTTCACTTTCGAATAAGTAAAGTGTTCACTAAAGGATTTGTATTGAGAGCCTTGTAAGTGTGGTGAATTATAAAAGTAATTTTATTTTAATTCGTTGTGTGAATTAAAGACAACTATGGCATCACGTTTATATTTTGCTTGGATGATGTTTGAGACCGTTAGGGCACAAGATGAGCGTAATTACATGTCCAGTGTTCGTGCAAAAGCCTGTGCTTGTAGCAATCCTCTAATAGATCTTCCGGAGGCCGAATTTAAGAGAAGATATCGGCTTCCGAAGAATGCGATCATTTGTCAATAGGTAGTTTTAGTATCACCACTACCATCACTGTCAAGGACCTAACAGAGTTAACTCTTCCCAATTCTTTATGCGTGACATCCTACCTCTAGCCAAAACCAAACAAACTTAGTGTTATTTCTGCAAAGTTCACAGATCATAAGTTCGCTAAACACCAAATAATTTGAATTCCATTTACTGCTCCATAAATGTCACCATCATAGCAAATTGGGACGAACTTGTCTTCATTTTTAATTAATATAATATTAGAATCCAATAAGTATTAATTCAAATCACAATCTTCAAACAAACACGAAACATAAACAAAGTCGATACAAGTTAGATAGACAGCCGCTTTCATTAGGAACACTGAATATAAATGTCATTCCATTTGGTTGGTTTATCGGACGATGCGTACGTGACACCAACATAAGAAAAATAATGATCGCAATTCACGGTGACCAAACGCATATTGGATGGTTAGCTTTGATGGTAACTCGCACTCGCTTGCGTACGGTGGTCGATGCGTTTGACGTCAACTCGATTTACTCGATGGTGAAGTCATTCGAACAATGTTGCCAAACTTACACTAAGCATACTGCGCTCGTTTTGATTTAATGTTATACATCCAGATCTACGTTGTATAAATGGCTGTGGTACTAAACGTAACGTATTGTTACTTTTAATAACTGTGGCTTCAATTGAAAAACATATAATTACAGCAACATATCTAAATAACCTGTTAATTGACCTGTCATTATTTAAAAATATTCTTAACATTGGTGACATTAACATAAATATACTTGACTCATACCGTTTCACGTTATCTTGAACAAATAACATTCCCTGGTTTAGTACCCGCTTTTGACATTCCAACTAGATCCAAAAGTTATCTCGACCACGTAATTATAAAAACAAAACTACCCTCAATATCACTTATACTTAACTCGGCTATAACTGATCATGAAGCAGTCCTTTTCTGTCTGGAAACAAAAATATTAGCTTATCAAATAAAAAAGTTCTTGGATAAAGTTAACTACAAGAACATAATTGCAGAATGTAAAAATATTGACTTTAGCCAAATTTTAAAAGTTCAAGATCCAAACTTTTCGCTTAATTTATTTATACAGCCTAATCAACAACTTATTATTTCTAACACAATCAAAATTAGAATACCTCCCTAAAAAGTAATATTGTAGCCATGGAGTAGGCTTAGTCAGATGTATCAGAAACCGTGACATGATGCATTTTAAGTTGAAAAAAGAACCAAATAATAATACTAAATAATCAAACCAAATAATAATACTTAATACTTGCAACCACTTATAGGAGATACAGAAACTTCTGCGACACGATTCTAAAAAAATGTCGAAAAAAATTCGAAAAACATGAACTTGTGATGGCCAAAAATAATACCAAGAAGCTCTGCTTAGTGTAAGTTTGACAACATTGTTCGAATGACCACCATCGAGTAAATCGAGTTGACGTCAAACGCATCGACCACCGTACGCAAGCGAGTGCGAGTTACCATCAAAGCTAACCATCCAATATGCGTTTGGTCACCGTGAATTGCGATCATTATTTTTCTTATGTTGGTGTCACGTACGCATCGTCCGATAAACCAACCAAATGGAATGACATTTATATTCAGTGTTCCTAATGAAAGCGGCTGTCTATCTAACTTGTATCGACTTTGTTTATGTTTCGTGTTTGTTTGAAGATTGTGATTTGAATTAATACTTATTGGATTCTAATATTATATTAATTAAAAATGAAGACAAGTTCGTCCCAATTTGCTATGATGGTGACATTTATGGAGCAGTAAATGGAATTCAAATTATTTGGTGTTTAGCGAACTTATGATCTGTGAACTTTGCAGAAATAACACTAAGTTTGTTTGGTTTTGGCTAGAGGTAGGATGTCACGCATAAAGAATTGGGAAGAGTTAACTCTGTTAGGTCCTTGACAGTGATGGTAGTGGTGATACTAAAACTACCTATTGACAAATGATCGCATTCTTCGGAAGCCGATATCTTCTCTTAAATTCGGCCTCCGGAAGATCTATTAGAGGATTGCTACAAGCACAGGCTTTTGCACGAACACTGGACATGTAATTACGCTCATCTTGTGCCCTAACGGTCTCAAACATCATCCAAGCAAAATATAAACGTGATGCCATAGTTGTCTTTAATTCACACAACGAATTAAAATAAAATTACTTTGATAATTCACCACACTTACAAGGCTCTCACTCAATACAAATCCTTTAGTGAACACTTATTCGAAAGTGAACAAGTTTCCTATACGAGCTGTCAAAACTGTCAAAATTGTAACTCACACTCACGATATCACAGGTTCACGCTAATTTACGAGCTCACTTTCGAGTGGGAATCGATCGTCACCATCTACAAAAATAAACAACTGACACTCACAATTTTTAGTTCTTGCGTATGGCACCAGATGGCGCTAACTCAGCGCCATACAAATCTGAGTATACTCTAACGCGACGGTGAAGTTAAAAAAACTCGCACTAAGCACACAGTACTAGTCCATCGAAACATTTTAAAACACGAAGATTAGTAGTTAATGGCAACTTTATAAATTGAAGTTTTCAAACAAAATAAATAGCAGAGTCAACTGTATAAAAGTAAACACGCTTTATCTACGAAACATATAATTAATACTATTAGCTGTTTGCACAAATGAGTTGAAGCATGACAGATATTACATTATAAATGTCGAATATTTTCGTCAATAATGAATTGATGTATTGTAAGAACATGTATAATGTAAATAGTGGATTCAAAAAGGAACAAGTGTGGCAGCATAAAGAAGTTTTAAAACGTAAAACCACTTTCTAAAAGGTCATTTCAATGTCATGTCTGTGTGAACTGTGAAATGATTTTGGTAGTTGGTACCCCTTTTTAATGAATCAAAAGCATCTTTATCATCGTGAAACCATGCGTGCCTATCTAGATAGACAGATTTTCTGGCATTCATTGATGAGCTCACGATTGAAAGTCTTTAACGGTACTGTCGGATTAACATTTATTTATATATTTTGTTATAAATAAAATTACAAAATTATATCCTAACTTAACTAAAACTATTCACAAACTAAAATAACCACGGCCTGTATTGCAGCCGAAGTGCGGGTCGCATAGCGCGGCACGCGAACATCCGACGAGCCCTTGTCACCGTCGGCGTTCCAGGTGTATTAGAACCCAATGGCTTGACACGCGATGATGGCAAGAGACCGGACGGCATGTCTTTATTTCCATGGAAGGTGGGTAGGCCTTTAGTGTGGGACGCAATCTCATCTTCCTCGCTCGGCGTGCTGTGCTGGCGCTGCTGCTGCGGCTGCAGAAAACCTCAAGCGGCGAAAGTATGAAACCCTCGGGCCGTGGGGTCCGAGCGCTCATGGTTTGTTTAACAAAATCTCCAAACGGCTAGTTGACACTTCTCGTTACCCAAGGGCTGGCGTTTACCTTGGTCAGAGGCTAAGCATTGCCATACAACGTGGCAATGCCGCCAGTCTCTTGGGTACATTACCAGTCGACAGCGATGCGTAGGAATTTTTGACGCCATATTTTAGTTTGTGAATAGTCTTAAACTGATCTTCACCTCAAATTGGACCACCTCGGAAGGACACTCTTTTTAACCAACACAATATCTAAAATGGTCAAATTAAATTAGCTTGCGAAACTTTGCAGACGTGATGGGTACCGACATCTAATGACGAAAATCATAAATTAAAATATTTACTAAACTCGTAATTTCAAGTACTTTTACTTGAAATTATGAAGTTTCTCTAGCTAATTTAATTTGACTCTTGATAATTGGCCCCGTGTTTAGCGCTAGTTGGTTCCATATTGGAACATGTTTCGTGAAATTGTTAAAAATCCGATTTAAGCTTAAAGTTTAGTCTTGTAAACTATAGCGCATCAAATTTTATGTGAGAAGTACTTCACCTGTATTTCTGGTCGTTGCCTGTCTACTTGATACAGCTATGGTTAACAACTCCACGTATAATATTTTATCATGTGCAATATTTTATTGTTTGCATTATTTTTATTACCACAGTGTTGGTATATAAATACCAGTTCCATCACATTCATTCAGAATATTTTCATTTTCGTTGCGATCGGGAAAAACATAGGTCATCAATCTTTTTAAATTCTTGTTCGTAATGTTGGAATTTCTAAAGTTCGGTTTCGTTTTAACAATCGCAGCGTGGTGTGATTCGGCAAATATTTTGTACGTGATCCCCTACTCAGTAAAGTCGCACTACATAATGCAGAGACCGGTGGGTCTGGAGTTAGCTCGTAGAGGACACAACGTCACCGTCATCACAGCTCACAGGGAACGTGATCATCCGCCGACGTATCACCAGGTTATGGTGGGCAATGCAACCCTTTGGGATGTACTTGGTAAGAATCGTCTACGTTTTTCAAAGGTGTCGCTCGTTCAACACTCAGGAAATCTGTTTGTACCTCCTTATTTTTTTTTTTTGTTGATTATTTTCAGAGAAACGAAGGAAAGAGTAATAAACAGCAATACTTGTTACAACTTAACAAAATTCTATCACACTCTAGTGCTTTGGTAGAATTCTCTGAAAATCTAATGTGTACTTTGTCCATAGGAATATTTATAATATAATTTCCAATTATTTCTTTAAGTATACATATAATTATTTTCAGGAACGGAACGTCCAAATCTTTTTACTATGGCAGAATATTCCGCTGAGGATTTTCATAGAGAAGCTCTGTGGAAAGGTGGATTGGCTCTCACTGAAGGTTCTTTGAAAGCTCCTGCAGTTCAGTCACTTTTGGAAGAAAACCGTTCCTTTGATCTGGTCATCAGTGAATTGTTTTTCCAGGAAGCCACATACGTTTTGGCACATAAGTATAATGCTCCATTAGTGCTTATATCTACTATGGTAAATTGTGCGAAGCATAATCTGATAACTGGAAATCCTTTACAACTGGCCACTGCAAGCTTCGAGTTTTTGGATGTGAATAATCCCACCAGCTTTTGGGGTAGATTGAGAAACTTGTACTTGAATGTTTACGATTACTTCTGGTGGCGATTCTGGTTTTTGCCGAAACAAGAACAGTTGGTGAAGAGATATATTCCTAATCTCCCGCAGCCCGTGCCTAGCTTGTATGAACTACAGAAGAATGCGTCATTGCTGTTACTGAATGGTCACTTTTCATTCCAATCTCCTGTGGCATTTCTTCCAAATATTGTGGAAATTGGTGGATTGCATTTGTCAGAGAGTGAGTCTCAACTACCGACCGTGAGTTATGTGTCATTATATTTATATATTTATTAAATAATAATTAAAACTTTATGCACAAGTAAAAAAATACCGTACAAATGTGGATTTAATGCCTGAGACATTTTCTACCAGTCAACCTTAGGGTGACGCAGAGAGAAAACATGGCAGGTGCAACATAACATAATTTATATAAAGTGTTGCCTTTATCTACTAAGGTTTAATCGAAAGCTCCAATGAACTGGACAAACATTATGAATTTCCATGAAATGTGTATGAATGAGGTATTTTTAACGTTTCGTTTCATTCTTTTTTTCAGGATCTGCAAAAAGTCTTAGATGAAGCTACTCAAGGAGTGGTATATGTCAACTTTGGATCAAATGTTCGAAGCTCTGAGCTACCAATTGAAAAAAAAGATGCTTTAATCAATGTTTTCAAACGATTGAACCAAACGGTTCTTTGGAAATGGGAAGCCGAGAACTTAAATCAAAAGCCGGATAATGTTGTTGTTAGAAAGTGGTTACCTCAAAAGGAAATATTGTGTAAGTTAACGAATTAGTTCCGTTCAGATAATTTTATATTATTTTAGAATGTTTAGCCAATAATTCACGAAATTAAATAAAAAAACACAACAATGTATAAATCACAAATAATTCCTCTACAGCATACTCATCACACATACCATGATGATGTGGATACGTTTTTACTTCAAAGCTAAAATTACTCAAAAAGTGAAACAGCCGACGGTCGCGCGACCGGTGATGTTCGTACTAAATGGCATGTTTATTTTGACAGCACATCCAAACATCAAAGTGTTCCTGTCTCACGGAGGTCTAATCGGTACGCTTGAAGCTGTATTCCATGGAGTACCAATCATAGGGATACCAGTCTACGGCGACCAATATAAGAATTTGCAAAAAGCAGAAGAGGCTGGTACTGGAACTACCTTATTGTACCACGATATCAATGAAGAAAACCTTGAAAGACTTTTACATGAATTCTTGAAAGATGATACTTATTTGAAAAGGGCTAAGGACCTATCTCGTAGGTTCAAAGATAGACCGATGAAGCCTTTAGACACAGCTATGTTTTGGATCGAATACGTCATCAGAAATAAGGGCGCTGAACACATGAAAAATCCAGCCATTAAACAAAGTTGGATAACTTATAACATGCTTGATATTTATGCTTTTATTTTTGTCTTACTTGGATCACTTGTCTACATAATCATTAAAACTGTTAAAATGTTTAATGAATCCCAATTTCTCGTTAATCTTTGTATTGGCAAAAGAAAACAGAAATCTCTATGAGATGTAGGTACAGTTTTAACATAAATCTGGCAAAGCTTACATCATAAGTGGTAAACATCGAATACCTTACTAACGCTATCTGAACTGTATTTTTCATTGCCTATCAAAAATATTTTCTAAAGAACATCGAAATAAACGATTAATTTAGCTATTTGTTTTTTCATGTGAGTTACTTTTCATGTACTGTGGACTGGAGACTGTGCTAGCTCCGATATTGTTTTGAGCATATATAAACGAATTGCCAGAATCAACGGATCAGTACATTGTATTATTCGCAGATGATGCCACTGTTTTAACTAAAGAAGCTACTATTGATCAGGCGATAAACGTCACCAATGAAGCTCTAAAGTGTATACATGACTGGTTAATTCTAAATAATTTAGAAATAAATACTGATAAAACTAAATTCATGAGATACCTGACTTATAATAACAAAAGAAATAAAAAAGACAAAATAGACTTGCCAATAAAATATAATAATAACATCGTTGAAGAAGTAAATGAAATAAAATATCTAGGAATAAATATTGATAGCTATTGCAACTGGAAATTTCATGTAGATCTTGTTTGTAAAAAAATCACAAATTTGTATACGCACTTCGTAAAATAAAATAAAAAAACAATAAAAGAAACAGCATTAATTGTTTACCACAGTCATGTATGTTCAGTATTGAGGAATGGGATAATCATATGGGGAAACTCTACAGATGCCCAAAGAGCTTTTATAGCCCAGAAAAAATGCATAAGGTCAATTTATAGTCTCAAGTGGACTGATTCGTGTCGACCAGTATTCGCTGGTAAACGTTTACTTAAACTTCCATGCCTATACGTTTTTGAAATGTGTAAATTTGTTAGAAACCACCCTCTTTCCCCACTCTTTCTCTCTTCTCCCACTTTTTGAGCAGGATGATAAGGCCCAATTTAAAAGAAAAAAAAAAACAAAAACTTCGAAGCAGATTAAAGTTATGTAACAGAAACTCCAGTTGTCTCAGAAAGCACCATGGCGATGAAAATTTATAATAAACTACCAGAACAAATAAGAAAAATGAATAACTTAGAGTTTAATAGAACTTTAAACAATTAGCTTTGTGACAGATGTTTTTATTCAATAGATGATTATTTAAATTTTAAACAGACATGATGCATAACTATCTTACGAACACTTATTTAAATTATAATTATTGACATTATTTATAAATTCAAGCAATAAATTGATGAACTGTCTTGACGTGCCTATAATTAATAGTAACCAAGTAAGACTCTAAATATTATTATGATTATGATGTGTGTGACTAATGACTAATGACATTGATGTAATTAGAAGATACTATTATGCATGTACTAGAAATATTTGCACGACTGATAAGTCGAATATAGTGAGACTAAAATTATTTTACCATTTTATTATGTAAGTACCTATATTCTGGAAAATAAATTAATTTCATTTCATTTCATTTCACACATTTTCAGCATGGCACCGGGGTATGTGGAATCATCGAAACGATGAACAAGCAGCGTGCTGTTGGTAAAGCTAAAGGTGGGCATTCATGATAGCGCCATTTGGCGTGGCTCCAAACGACTAAAGTCAAACCACATCCAGATTTTTACATCACGCTAACGGATTTTAACATTCACGATCAAATTTTGGAAGTACATCATGCCATATTTTGGCGCGATAGACTGACCGTGAATGCCCACCCATCTAGGAAGGATGCATTGTTCCCTACTATGTTGTTTCTGAAATCCAAAACAAAAGCATGTAACTACAAGTGAAACATCATGAGCACCTCACTGCACAAGTATGTTTCTAAAGATTTTAGAAGCACTACAATTTTAGACGAACTACGCAGATACTTCGAATGAAGTCTCTTTGTAGTTCGTCAATACTATAGTAGATGGCGTTGTTACAAAAAGTAGCCGCATTCAGTGTATGTTGGAAGATAAGTATGAAAACAATTTACTAGGGAAATATAACTTAATTAACATAGAAACACTGAAAACAAAGAACAAATAAGGACATTTTGTGACGATGTTTTGCATGGACAAGGGCCAAGGGAGTTAAATACGAATATTTCTTACCCAAACCGTCCCTAAGCTTATTATCATCTCTAAGCAACAAATTGTTTCAACTAAATAGAGCTACCATTGTTTGAATACAATAATCCGGATATGATGAGTGGATAACAATTAAAGGGTATAATAATAGGTATCTCGGACTATTCAATGAGGCAACCCTTACCCTAAAATTTGAGCATTATCTTGTAGAATGTGTTAATAGATCATTTATATTCTGTGATACTGTTAACCGTCTGTTATTTGTAGAAGCAAGTTTTTTTTGGTATACTTAAGTAAATTGCCAGGAAGTGACTTGAACTTTTATTTTGCAAGACATAAACGTACTTATACTCTTTTTTTGGGAAATATTTAACTGATAATCTAAAAAAATAATTGGCCTTATATTAGTGTACGGTTTTTAACCGACTTCAAAAAAGGAGGAGGTTCTCAGTTCGTCGGAATCTTTTTTTTTATACAAGGTGTAATTTTAAACAGTGTTAATCTCTTAAAGGGTCATTGTCCTCATCATCATGAACAACTTTTACTATGTGACCAAACCTGAAATCAGGAAAAAAAATCAGCTTTTCCCTACATTTATGTATATACATTTACGCATATCTCGTCAAAATGTAGGGAACACCTGATTTTTCTTTCACGATTTCGGGTTTGGTCCCATAGGAAAAGTTGTTCATAATGATGAGTACAGTGACCCCTTAAGAGGTTAACAGTGATTAAAATTACACCTTGTATGTGTTCCACGAATACTCGAAAACGGCTAGACCGATTTGGAAAATTATTTCATTGTTTGAAAGGGTATACTTCTCAGGTGGTCCCATTGTCATTGGGTCAGGATGTGATGATGGGATTCTGGAGAAATCGAGGGAACTCTTCAAATATTATAGGCACACTTATAGCGATTTGGGTATTTTTTATAGTAACTGGTGCATTTGCTCTCAGAAAGCACCATTTGGTGAAATGGATGTAATGATGAAGACCAGTAGTTCCGGTGGCCATCTGCTACCGGAACTACTCAATAATAAGTATTTAATGGGTTGCGATTCGATTACTTTAATATGGGTGAAGTGGAGTTGATGGTGAAGCACCAAGAGAACTCCTCAACAGTTAACGTCCCTGCATTGCGAAATGCAATATTTTGTTTAAGGTGATGAGCAGTTGATATTAGGCTATTGTAATTAAAATAAATTACAAACCGACCTACTAAAAAGTGAAAAAAAAAAAAATAACAACCGACTTCCAAAAAAAAAACACTACAAAGTGAAAAATAACTTTAATTTCGGAAGTCGGTGGCAAAAACTAAAATACAGATCCAAAGGCACGAAATGATTTAACTATTCTAACAGCAACACGCTCGTGTTGCTGCACAGTCGCGAATATGCAAACTACCTAGGATATCTGTAGGTTAACTATATTTTAAATAAGAAACATTTAATCTGTGGATTACCTTGGTTAATGACATTAAATCTTCACAACTAAATATTTAAGATACCTACTTAAGTAGGTGTTTCACCTACGTCACAATTTAAAGACACATTATTAAGAGCCTATACTACCTCAGCTAAAATTCACTCTTTATCTCGCTCGCACGATACTACGCGCGGACTGAGTGAGAGCGGGACTGAGTGCGGTGCTGGGCGGCAGGCAGCGCCGATAGTTTAGGTAATTGCTTTTTACGGTGAAAATAATTTAAAAAAAATAAATAACATAAGACCTGCTTTATAGTTAGTTCAGTAAGTGTAAAAAGTTTCATGATCTTATTTGAAGTATTGTAGGATTGCCAACGGTTTATAGTTCAGATTAGAGGTAACTTTGAGATTTTTTTCTATCGAGAAAATTTTATGGAATCGTGTTTTCGCCAAACATAAGACTTAACATTAATCCTCAACTTTACCATATATTTATTTCAAAATTAATGCTGCAGTATTTTCGACATAACGGAGGATCGTGCTAAGCCATTTGAGGTAGTATAGGCCCTTAAGGGGGCAGCGCCAGGTAGCCAGCGAGACTCAAGTTTTCTTATGTTTTTTGCAATTTACAAGTCAGTATTAAGTTGTATGTTGATTAAAATATCATTCGCAACCGTAACAAATGCATTTACAGAATTATAATCATCAAAATCAGTTATATGTACAACTCCATAAGTTTGTATAAACCTAATTGTCAAGATTTCATGAAATAGTCTTTCAATAGAGTTACCTGGTCTTAAATAGCTGTATTGATGACTTCAATTATTATAATTCTATAAATACATACTTTTTACGGTCGCGAATCATATTTTGATCAACATACAACCTAATACTGACTTGCAAATTGCAAAAAACGTAAGAAAATTTCAATTTCCCATGCTACCTGGCGCTTTCGCCTTAAAGTCAGGAATATAAGGAACTGGTGAAGTGCTGCTAACGAGCACACGACTAGATTCTATAAGCAACATGGAAGAAAAAATAGGACATGGATACGAGACACTGGAGAAAATAGCAGATTTTTTTTAGTGAAAAAGAGGTGTTTTAAATTATTTTTGTTATTGATTAGATTTTGTAGATCCAACATATCCATAGAATGACAATGACAATTTTTTTAATGAAATCAATCATTCAAAAACATTATGTTAAATATTCCATTAAGGTAACCATGACTTTTATGCTTTAAAAAGAGCATAAAGTAAAAAAATGTTTCCTACATTATTTTTCCAAAGGTTTTCTATTTAAATAACAACTCAACCAGATTGTTTTTATTTATTTATCCATTAGCTTCCGCCCGCGACTTCGTCCGCGTGGAATTTCTTGTTCCCCCGACCCACCCCGTCGCATCGCATCGCCTGCCCGCGCTGTTACTTCGCTTTCGCTTAGCGCTCGTTCTTCCTTTTTGTTTTTGCTCGGCTTCTAAGGGTCCTAGCGTAATGCTACATACCCTATAGCGTTCCTCAAGAATTGGGCTTTATAATGCAATAATAATTTTTTAAATCCGACTGGTAGTGACAGAGATTAGCGCGTTTAAATAGTCAATAAAAAATAAAATGTGTAGGTAACTAATAGACTAAGCGCATTTTTCTTACTATAAGCATTTTTATACCCGCCGTAATTTCTAAACGAAGGGTCCGAATTGAATGATTTAAAAAGTAATTTACATATTCTTAATCAACCTTGATTATGAAACTATTTATTTAGATAAAGGTTAATACCATGTTTATGAAAACACCTTCGCAAGTAATGCATTATTTTATAACAAATTCGATTACCATTAAAAATGTTATAGTGAGCCAACCTTAAAAGATAGACATATACTATCGTGGACTTTTTTTTAGAACTTTTTAAGTGGAACAATTCCGTCATACATGATTTTTGCGTAACTTTAACCATTTACGAAGCGCACGCAACGGAAGCTCGCAAAAGGAATAAATTTTCTCCGTTTTTGCAACATTTTTCATTGATGCTCCGCTCCTGTTGGTCGTAGCGTAATGTTATATGGTCTATAGCCTTTCTCGATAAATGAGCTATCCAACAATAAAATAATTTTTCAATTCGAACCAGTAGTTCCTGAGATTTCGATTGAGGTTTATTAGTATAGATAAAAGTAAATAAATATGAAGTGGAATTTATTCATATGTACGTTTGTAATTCCAACTTGAGCTGTGACACCACGAGAAAAATCTACTACGGAAATAGGTTTGTCTAATGTAGTTGTAAGTACCTACTGTGTCATAAGAGTTGTGAAGCATGCTCATCAGTAAGTCAGATTAGTATTACGTTTCAAAGCAGCGAGTAGTCTCCATTTACAAGAATTTAAAAACAAACCGCTTTATTTTCGAACAAAACAATTCTCTTTTCAAAATGGTGCGTGCTTAGCTAAACTTTTTTATTTAACTTTTTAAAATTCGTGTTAAACATTTTAATATGAAGGTTTTTTTCAGGATACCTTAAAACTCGTTTTGGTTTTCTTGACTGTGGTAAAATATTGTGAGCCAGCAAATATTTTGTATGTGGTGCCTTTTACGTCGAAATCTCATTATATTATGTTAAAACCTATTGGATTGGAGTTGGCTCGAAGGGGGCATAATGTTACGGTGATTACTGGTAACAGAGTAACTAACCCTCCGGCGAACTATCACCAATACATGGTAGATGAAAAGGAGATTTGGGATGTTATAGGTAAGTCTGTTTATATTTTCTCGTTTTTGTTTTACTTATGCATGTGGAAAAGGAAGACCGAGGTCTTTGCCCAGCAGTGGGCAACACAGGTTACATACACATATCGTTTTACTTATGTCACTGGTCTGATAAAACTCTTTTTCGCGTATTAGGAATGATCAGAACTTAGCGATGGAAAGTTCAAAACCAAACAAATTGAGGGAAATAGGAGGTCTTTGTCCAGCTAGAGCTGGACCTCCCATTTCTCCTCTCCAAAGTATTGATTTGAATTTCTAGCTACGTCCGTTACATTTCTGGTATTTAATTCCTGTTGATCTTTTTAAGCAAGCTAAATATGATTCAATTGAGAACATCATTCTACGATTGCCATACACGTGTATAGTAAAAGCATCAAGCAACAAAGTATAAAATGCAAGGCCATAAAACCACATTATCTCTATTTATAGGAGGCAGCAGACCAAATGTCTTCGACATGGTAGGTTTATCAGCGGAGCAATTTCACCACAACATTCTGTGGAAAGGTGGCATAGCTTTCACAGAACTTGTACTAAACTCAACTGAAATCATAACACTACTCAAAGAAGACACTAAGTTTGACTTGATCATAAGTGAACAGTTCTTTCAAGAAGCGCTGAATGTTCTAGCCCACAAGTACAGTGCTCCTTTAGTCTTAGTTACGACATTCGGGAATTGCATGAGACACAATATTGTAACTAGGAACCCACTCCAGTTAGCCACAGTTGTCTCAGAATTTCTGGATGTCAGGGAGCCGACGTCATTTTGGGCTAGACTGAGGAATTTGTATTTCACAGTATACGAATACGTTTATTGGAGATACTGGTATCTAGAAGAACAAGAAAAGCTTGTGAGGAAGTACTTACCAAACTTGCCGAAACCGGTCCCCAGTTTGTACGACTTGCAAAAAAATGCCTCCCTGATTTTGATGAATGGACATTTCAGTTTTGATACCTCAGTGGCTTACCTTCCAAATGCAGTGGAAATTGGAGGAGTACATTTGACTGAGAGTGACACAAAATTACCTGAGGTATGTGGCTTGCAAAGAAAACAAATATAATATTAGATGAATGAAAATTAGACATTATTAACTACGAAATAACCAAAAGCGCTTGGTTATTTTTTTTTTTTGAATAACATCTATTCTTAAACATGTTTTTTATCTTCCTATAAAACTATAAGCTAACTTGACATTAATTGGAAGCAGTTACATAACAAGTTGATCGAATTCCAAGGACGGAATTTGTAACAAAAAATTTGAAATAATTACATCATCAGTATTATACCATTAGTATGTTGCTTCGCTTTTTCGTTAGTAATCTGTTTTAATTTCAAGATAATTATTATGCATATTTCGTCTTTATAGTAAAGGCACAAGCAATTTCCAACATTTTAGGCACGGTTCCAAACTATATGCAGTAGGGCAAAACTTGGCTAATTCGTGATATGCAGCTATTCGGTGATAGATAATTGTGTTTTATTACCAAGTTACTACTGACTTGATAAATGTACATTTTTCAATCATTATAGTATTTGCCACATTTTTAGATATAAGTTAGCAAAACTTATTTTGTCTACTATATCACAGTAAATTTAAAAAATAGTCTGATCAATGAATCGAATTTTACAAGTAAAAAACAAAACTATCACCGATTACCCAAGTTTTGCCCTACATGGTGTTTAGTAACTTATTGGGCTTAAGACTCTTATATATACGTTTTCGTTGGGATTATAAAATATTTGTATTTGTTATAATTTTCTATCCGACTTAATTTGGAATATGAACAATTTTATTAAAATGTCTGGCTTGATAATGAAATAGATGCTGAAAATTTTATTATAGCTGCTATTATTTTCCGGCATGACGAATAATAGTAGACTATTCATAAGACTGAATGCCGCGACCTTTATTCCCGAGGAGTCATAGAATCCAATTCGATTTCAAATTAGTAGCTTAGGAAACTGTTAAATAACCGGGGTTACCTAATTATGTGCAGTAGTTTCATACACAATTTTATCTAAACTCAATGCGATTTCGGGGGGTACCTACGGGCCACAGCCACCGATCAGCTGTTGCGGTGACATGCTGCCATTACAGCCACAGATAATTTAGAAACAGCGGTTGGACGAGTGTAATAAGCAGATTATTTAATAATTTTGGACTTGCCCATACTTATACAGAAAACAATTGTTTTTATTGTTGTAATTTTTTTTATCTATATAATTAAAATACATTAATGTTACTTATTATTCTACTTTAACATGTTTATTAAATTGCGTAATGTCATTATTTTGTTCGTCGACGGCAACTAAAACCTATGAAGTAAGAACTCTTTGGTCGAGCTATACTTTAAAAGAAAAAAGTTTTTTTTTGTGGTAATAATTTTCATACAATTTTTTTTGTTGAGGTTCCAAATTCATTACTAATGCCCGGCTAGAGCCTAGGACTTCAATGTCTTGCTTTAGGATAGATTTGCATAACATATAATTTGACATTAGCGAGCAGGTAGTGTGAAATAGTAGATTGTTTGCCCAGGGAGCAAATAACTATTTTAAAGGCTGGGAGTGTTTCTTTGAATCCAGTGTGGAGCGAAGGATTCTAGAGTAGAATTCTGAGCGCAGCGAGGGATGAAAAGTACGTCACTCGAGCTTAATTGCTCCCGAGGTGGACTCTCTACTTTTTATCACCCTTTATGAGAAAATAAGTAAGTGCATACAATGTTCTCTAGAGTTAATATAATAATTTCGTTCTCACTTCTTGAAGAAGACACGCAATTTTTTTTAATAAAACTAAGTAAAATCCGAATTTGAGTACACAATTACGAACAAAGCCGGAATGCATTTCGCGAGACTTTTATTTTTTCACAAACTTTTTGTTTTTAATTTGGCTCGCGCGCGCTTTACTTTGTTATAATTATAACCTGTTATAAATGTTCGTGATTGATCTCTTTCGTGATTGGAACTTTTAATAAAAATATCCACAATCCAAATTCAAATCACTTTTAGTCCCTAGGGATTAAAGATCTATTTTAGTCCCTGTTTACGAAGAATAAACTAGCTCTTTTTAAATAGATGTGCTATTAAAGTCATCCTGTATGTAGGTCATGTATAAATAGAATATGCTTGATTGTACACACAAAAATCAATGTGATCAATGTGATACAAATAAATGACCATAACCAATCATATCGCTAATATATAATTAATTACTTATAAACCACATTATTATGAGTCGTTCGTCATCAATAGATAAACAATTTGCTCACGTGCCTTTATGTTGATATACTTTTGATCTATGAACTCATCAGCTGGTAGCCGCATGAGCGGTACACGGTTAATATATGTAGTGTTTATGAGTAGGTCTCATAAACACTACTTATATTAGTTCTATGTAATTAATACTATGTAAGTGGGTGTCTTTATCTTTCAACGTACATAATAACTTAGGAAAACTACATAATGATATAGAATTGTACAAATTGACATCTATTATGTTATTTGCAATGTTTAGTTCTACAGTCCATTCATTGTTATTCATAAGGTTCAATTTTGGATCGTTACTAACATTACACATAGTTTTCTAGTACTCGAGTTGTATAACGCCTACGTCATCTACGAACTAATAGTTGTCGATGGTACATTATTATTTTTGGTGCTTCTTAATTATGGGCTGTATTGTTTGTTACTTTGGTCCTTTAGCACTTATCTAGCATACATACTTAGCTTTTAACTACTAATAAAATCTGTTATATCATCTTAATACTGGGTGTTGACAATGAGGCATCATCTAAATTCCTTCTATGGTTATTGATTTTAATTTGTGTCAAGATAAATCTTCAACTAGCCTATGAATAAAATTGTTGCTTCGTTCAGTTTTGTTAGTGCTCCAGTACTAATTTTTATTGAATCATTTGATTGAATTTGATTACATCCACGAAGTGCTTTACTCGATCTCAATCCCGTTTATTACTGTTTCATTTAAAACACAATTACAATTCAATCAATCTGTCTAGCTTTTTCCCAACTACATATGTTAGGATTGGCTTCCAGTCCAACCAGATGCAGCTGAGTGCCAGTATTTTACAAGCATCGACTGCTTAAGCAACTGACCTTTACAACCCAGTTACTGGGTAGCACGATACCCCTTGGTGAGACTGGTCGTCAGACTTTTAGGATTCTGACTAGCCGTAACGAATGTCAAAGATCTAACAACGGAGATTCTCGATATGTAATGGATGTGGATGGCCACCCGTCCACAAACCACCGCGACAAGCGTAGCTTCGATCGACCCGTAAGCCATAAAAACACAACACAATTTATTTATAATTCCTTGAATTGGAGCTCTTCGTTATACCTACGATTAGTTGCAAATGCATTTTTTCGCAACATTGTCTGCTACTTTGTAGTCTTAAATATCTCTGCAGCATTGTTATTTTTCCCACTAGCCATTAGGTACTGTTAAACTACATTTGTTAATTATTTTACAATGCATGTGCTCGAAAAGAGCGTTTTCCAAGCAGCAAAATTCTGCGAAAAATGCCACTTTTTCACACTAGTGCTTTTTACTTTTCATTTTATTTTTAACTCCGTCGTCAGCCCGACGCAAAGAGATTTTATTATTTGAGAATAGTTTTACAAATTAGTCAAGTACAGATTATCATTTATATAAAAGATACGCGTTATTAATTACTCTAGATTTAGATTTTGATCAATAAATTAATTTTAAATATTCATTAAATATGTTTGGCTGAACGTATATTTTGCTCGTGCCTTTTTGCGATACGACGTGGCAGCTATTTGCCATGCGCAGTAGTAAATATGCTGCGATCAGCATATTTACTACTGCGCATGTGCAAATGGCGGGCTTATTTTAAATACATGGCCGATGCCATGTGTTTAAAATAAGCCCGCCATTTTACTAATTTTTGCTTAGATCGGAGTTGATCTGTGTAAATCTTAATATTTTTTTATTTCTTTGCAGAATGCGTAGTAAAACGTTGTATGATACACGTGCGTAAGATGATTTCCAACTCTTGTTTACTTAAACACTCGCTCACTTCGCTCGATCATGAATAAAAATGCCACTCGCCGGAAATCACCTACTTTTCGCACTTGTAGCATAAATAACTCACACGAAACTCACACGAAAGACACTTAGCATATATTTTGTAGATCATTGTTGAAACATTTGTTTAAAGTCTGTGTTGTATGTATTTATTCGATGTGACCTTCTAGCAGTTCCGTAAACATTACTCATTCGAATTTTTTTTCTTAGGATCTTCAGAAAATATTAGATAATGCCAAATATGGAGCCGTGTATATGAACTTCGGATCGAATGTACGTAGTTCAGAGTTGCCAGCTGAAAAAAGAAACGCAGTCCTCAACGTGTTCAGGAAACTTAAGCAAACTGTCCTTTGGAAATGGGAAGACGACCAATTAGAAAACAAACCAGATAATCTTATTGTTAGAAAATGGTTGCCGCAAAAAGAAATCTTATGTAAGTATTGGTTTTAAACCACTGATTAAAATATAGAATATCCTTTGCAGGATCAGAGTAAGACATTGCACATTGTTTAAACATGAGACTTTATTATGGCCGATATAATTTATTCTATAGATCACGTAATCATAAAACATTTTAACATAATGAATTCTAATGACTAAGTAAATACTAGAATAAATTACACTAAGGGCGACTTGCAGCAATATGATACAAATCTCGATTTAATTAAATCTTGATTTTGCTTATTAAGCATGTCTTCCAGTCACATTTCACATTCGATTTAATTAAACTGAGATAAAGTTAATATTCATTCGACATTCATTCTTTGCGTTCCGTTTTCAAATAAAAACTGATGGCAGATCAGTTCTGTGTAAAGAGAAAAAAGAATTACATAATTGATTGGTCAATTATGTCATGTCAAAATGTCTCTTAAATCGAGATTTAACAACTCTATACCGACCTACATGCCGGTTTAACTTTGACGTTTTAAATCAAGATTTAAGCTAAGTCGTTAAGTTTAAGCCTAAGTCGAGTTTAAATCGAGATTTAAGTCACCCTAAGCAATATCTTTATAATATATATATTTAGATTCATCTGTACGTGTGTATGTCACTGAACTCCTCCTAAACGGCTGAACCGATTTGAGTTTGAGTAGGTCCCTGGATGGTATAAATTCACAATTGGACCCGGTAGGTGGCGCTGTTCACGCAGGACAACATCTATCAGTACCACTAGTGTTTAATAAAATAAATTCCAACAGTAACTATGTTTCTTGCAGCTCATCGAAACATAAGAGTATTCGTGTCGCACGGCGGGCTAATAGGAACACAAGAGGCTTTATACAATGGAGTCCCAATAGTAGGCATTCCAATCTACGCTGACCAGTACAACAACTTATTACAAGCCCAGTCCCTAGGATGTGGCAAAATATTAGAATACCCACACATCAATGAAGAAACGTTATCTAAAACGTTGAAAGAAGTACTTACAAATGATTCCTACAGGATAAAAGCTAAAGAATTGTCGACTAGATTTAAAGATAGACCAATGAACGCTTTGGATACTGCCATGTTTTGGATCGAATATGTTATAAGAAATAACGGAGCACATTACATGAAGAACCCAGCGTTGGAATTAAGTTGGGTCACTTATACCATGGTTGATGTTTACGCTTTTGTTTTAATATTAGTACTTGTGACTGTGTACGCCATTTTGAAAATCTCAGTTATTATAATAAGCTTATTGAACTCGAAACAATCAAAGAAGCAAAAGAAGAAGCGAACATAAGACGTTGTGTTATTTAAAAAAAAATATTTGTGTGGTTGAGCAAAGTTATCTTGTTTTAATTTTATTTTTAACTAGCTGACCTCACAGACGATCGTCTGTCGGGTCAGCTAGTTAAAAATAAAATTGTGTCCTGTCTTTTCAATAGTTTACCTACACAAAAATCCCATTGAAAAAGGACGTTCAGTTGTTCCCGAATTAGAAAATTTAGCGGGAAACTTTTCTATTTGTTCTTTTATAATTAGGTCAATTACGAACATTTTAAAACAAAAACAAAAGTTGTTTAAAGTCGATTTCATTTTTTTTAAATTACTTTTTTATTTCGTAAAATTTAGTTTTAAGTAAAATCTGGAATATTTGTTAAGTAGTTAAAAGTTTTGTTGTAAATATTGCACTAGAAATTGGCCAAGGTTTTCAGATGTTTTCCCTTTGTCACCAGACCTGTAGCTCGTATCAATAAGCCAGGTTGTCGCACTTACACGTATTAGTCCATATTTTGAAAAATACTGAACTGATTTTGATGAAACGTACACTGTTCCCTAAGTTGAAGTAAATGTAAGCCAAAAAAAAGATCACAATCCGATTAATAGTTTCCAAGGGGTCCCCATACAACAAACTTTTGATTTTGAAAAAAAAAAATTCTTATCCTGGCATGTGGGGTGTCATTTCCTAGAACTCATCGAGTAGAGTACAAATATGATAATTTTTTTTTATCTTCAAAAATTCAGGAATAGGGGGCCGCAAAGGTTGTCAGTTTTAGACCATATTAATTTGTAGGAGCTCTATCGCAAAGCTAAACAAGTTAGGAATTTGAAATTTCTTTATATAATGTACCATATTATTTAATCAACAAATACTAAAACCGCCGATTCTTATGGTACTTTGTTTAATTTAGGCGATTTTTTGCAACTCCAAAAATAACTTTTTAATTCACAATATCACTATGAAATACAAATTTATCTTTGCGATTGTTAAAATGTAAGATGGTTCGTTTGTTATTTAAAAAAAAAATGTAATATAGTCTTAAATATTGTACGGTGGCACTGACCCATCCAATTCGAGTTCGACTAGCACTTGGCTGGTTTTTTTAAATTAAGGTGACTTAAATAATACAAATCCATTCCCAAAGTATCGGTCATTAAAAGAATCCTGTACCTATTTAATATTTCACAAACTACACAAAGTTGTGATATTAAATTGAATCTTTACTTATATTTTATTTATGAATTCTTGTAACAGACTTAGATATAAAAATACAGGAATTTACTTTGATCTGGTTATCATTCTCATCTTATCTCATAAAGTCTTGTCATCCTGTAAACCAAAATAAAATAAAAATAATCTTACGTTATTTATCTTGTGCTATGTTTTATTTCTTAACATTATTGGCTACAAACAGCTATTTTAAGTGATCTACCAAACAAGCAAAGATATAAAACTTAAAAATACATTCAGTATCATAAACATTATTGTGTCTATTCTGACGGCCATTTGTAAAAATTACATAAATTACTTAGCACTATGGCTATATTAGCCGTAGAACCGATGACCGTTGGGGTAGACGTGTTCTTGAGTGGAGACCGCGAATCAGCAAACGTCAGGCTAGGTGGAGCCACGATCTTCACAGGGTAGCTGGTAGTAGCAGGATGAGAGTAGCCGAGAACCGAGTGGAATGGCGTGCAATCGGAGAGGCCTATGTCCAGCAGAGTACTGCATGGCGTAGGCTGATAATGATATGAAGATGACTTGGCACTATAATAAGACCGGCACGTGATAAACATACGGTTATTCCTCATATTTTTTCTCATCTCGATAGTTTTTACACGAGTAATTATTTAAATATTTTTACGAAAAAATTATACATGAGTTATCGCTTTTTAATTGGTCTTAACTATGTTGATTTAGGTTTGACGTTTTTCAGCCATTATTATTTTTCATTTATTTATATTGTCAGTTTTTCGTTCTAACTTCTGACGCTCACAAAATAAAAAAAAGAAAGAATGAAAATAGGCTTATTTTGCCCATGTCATACGTTTTGTAAGTACACACAATAGGGAACCTTATTGACAATTTATCCCGCTAGAGGGCGCACTTGCATCGCTTGGTAAATAAAACAACATAGCGTCCATCTGTGGTAAGACTAGCTAACAAAAAGGTTTTAATAAAAAGGTTAAAGTTCTTAATAATTTTAAATTGTAAGTAATTTTAATAATAAATGCTTTATGTAATGCAAAATGTAATTATAGTTATAAGGGGAATAAATAATTAAATAAATAACGTAAACATAAAACAAACTTCATGTTTAGGCCTCCTCTTTCATCTGTGGTTATAAGAAAAATGATCTATGGTTAAAAGACTGCTAATGAGAAATCCGGTGTGTTTACAATCAACTGAACTATTTTAGTGATATCCGTTCGTCAGGAATATTCTGTAATAGATAGTAATAATGCATCAGTCAGTGAATCAGTGTTGTGCCATTAGGTAGTCTATGCAGGACAGGAACGAAGGCTTACGAAGGTGTTCACAAAAAACGGATAACTTCGCAAGCAGTGCTAAATTGCTACTTTGCCAGCATTTTACAGTCACAAAACATTGTAGGTTGTGTTCTGATAATTTTAGAGCTGAAGACTATAAGAATGAAGGTAATTTTAGAGGTCAGAGTAGTGACCTTATGTAAAAACACAATATTTTTAGTGCTATTTACTTGAATGTAACGTTAATGGTTTATTGTAAAGTAGGTAGTTCAATATCACAAAAACAAATATGTTTCAAATTCTTATAAGCATATTTTAACCTATAGTTATAGTAAAAAGGGTGAAATAAAGCTGAAATAATATCGAAAAACGCTGAAAAATGTTGCCGCGCGCCTTTGACAGTTTGTTTTGCTTACCTGGCGTCAAAATGGCGCCATCTGCAGTCTCAGCTTTACGTAATATTCCCTATTATAATAAAATACAAAGAAAAATCTTAAATCTAAAATAATAAAAAAAAACATTTTGTGCCTCACGGCTGCGCCAAATTAATTAGCAAAATGACAACTAGTGCGTGACCCTGGTTTACAAATTGAAATTAAAAAGGCCCCTCCAAAAAAAAAACATTCCATTTTCAAATCTAAAAACCCCTAAACATGGCCACACCAGACCGTAACACCGTACCGGAAACTACGTACAGTTTATAATTAGACAAATATTTGAACGGAACATTGGTGTTTGAACAAGGTTCAGGTTGGGGCGAGTCTTTTGTCCAGTGCCGCGAGAGAGTATGCTGTGGGCGAGTGCTCTGACTGACTTATGAATTTCGAATGCGACAGACTGAGATTGCGAACCTCTTTCATGTGTACTATGACTTTCATTAGTACGCACTTTGTTTTTATTTTTTTCTCAGTAAGTACTTTGATACTCTCGTCTATAGGTGTTTCTTTAATATCTCGTTTCTTGGTTTCCTTGTTTTACACCGTGAAATACTTTCAGATAGATAGTATAAGTACCCAAGTGGATGGGACAATAGTATCTACCTACATATATACTATTGTATGGGTTATTGCTTATTAACCTGACAAGACGGACCAAGAATGAATCGTATATTTTGTTATCAAGAAGTATTATTTGTTGATATTTCTCTCTCAGTTCATAGATCAGAGTGGCAATTCTCGTAATTTTAAGAACGTTCACAGTCTGATCTCAGTCTCAATATGTCAAAAATACCTATAATTTCCATACATTTTTGACAAGTTTTTGACATTTGATTGTCGCTGAGATGAGATTGCGACTAGATTTTGAACGTTTTTAGTTACGGAAGTTGGGCTTAAGATCACACGAGGAACGTCTGCATTCTAATAAAGTAGATACGTGAAAATAAAAACAGAATAACATGACACTAGGCAACCGTAAAGGCATTTTACAAGCTTTATTTATCTAATTAAATATTATAACTATACGTGACCCTTTGACTCCTTGTTACATGATCATATGGAGTTCAGTAGACCATCAATCGTCATCCAGTTTGAACCACATGTAGGCGCATGACATTTACTTTATCTACAGCAAATGAATACCGAGGTTCACATGTGATAAAGTCAAGGAAATTATAAGTTTATCAAATTTACTTGCAACTTGAATTGTACAATATTCAAGTCACACCTGTCATTCTTTGACAGTGGTATGAAATGGCTATTTCACGTCAGATTGACGTGGTCTTTCAATTTGATAAAAAAAGAATGTCCGTGACGGTACAGTCAACAGCACATCAGTGGTAGCATTTACATTACGAAAACCACCGTTACGGTTACGACAAAAGGCGCTGTCAACGTCAAATTGGTATTATTGATGTGCGGTTGACTGTACAAACGGTAACAACAAGTAAACATCGATGCACTGCCATGAGCACGCAATTCTTTGTTATGTTTTTAGCAACAAGATAGGTTCGCTTATTACGCTCTAATGACAAATTAATGATCAATCAATCAACTCAGCCTATCGCAGTCCACTGCTGGACATAGGTTTCTCCCAAGCTGCGCCACAACACCCTGTCCTCCGCCTTTCGCATCCAGTCTGCCCGAGCCACCTTTTTAAGGTCATCGGTCCATCTAGCTGGGGGGCGTCCCACACTACGCTTGCCGAATTTAATGTTCAATGAGAGACAATGTTTGGTGTTCTGTTTCTGTAGTTTTTTGTTTGTTTGAGTGTGATTGGCTTCTGCTCTGCAGATTACTGGGTTCGTCTGTCTGCATAGACAAAAAATATTTTCAAATCGTACGTAAGTAGTTCCTCCGGTTCCGACTGCTGGCATTGGAGATTCATGTTTGTTTACGAATCCATGATATGGCTTCTTTTTAACACAAATTATGCGAATTATAAAACGATAAAAGCAAAGGTACACTTAATTTAAAAGTAATCAGACAATTAATTGGAAGATAACAGCACAGACTACAAGGCACACAATATAATATATATACCAGATAAAAAAAAAAAACAAATAAAAAATGTAAAATGCCATGTGAGAAATTAGCAGGAAACTGGGCCTTTTTGGCGCAGCCGAGCCGTGAGGTATACGACTGCGCCAAAAAGGCCCAGTTCCAGACAACTAGTGCCAGACGCTGGTTTCAACTGGACCTGAGAGATACTTTAGTCTCGATATGTAGGTACCATGGGAGAAACGAACACCTATACACCGTAAGGACTATTCTTGCTTGCAGCGCTCGGCCGCTAATAGCTTGTTAAGGTGTGGTCATCGTGTGCAAGGGATTTTGTTTTCAAATTGGTCAGATGTAAGTTTCCTCGATAGTACCTTTATCCTAACTCTGCAGCACGAAATAAAACCATTCCATGAATCGCACAGAAAACTTCCTAGCTCGTCGAGAAGTCCGTTCATTACACATCGATTTTCGTACTCTAAACGTAAAAGTAGCGTATGCATTCACACACACGTATCACTAATTGATCAGTCGTCTGTCTGGAACCCTGAAAGGTAAATGTAAAACTAACAGAGTTGGGACAGGACGCAAATTAAAATCAACATACCGGCGACGGCCGTCGACCATCCGTCGGTTTTCGCTTCCGTTTTTTGTCTAATCTCCTGTTGATACCTGCCTATCGTAGGTAGGTAGGTACTTCTACTCGTAGATTTTCACTCCGAAATTTTAATGGTTTTGTGATTGAGATTTACTGGAGTGAATTATGCAAGGTGGAACAGGACGATTGAAATTCTTTTAAATCACATAAAGAGAATCATGTTCTTTACCCGTATACAAAAAATCAATCAAATCCAATTAATACTTTAGCCACAGGAAACTAATTACGGACTCAGATCTACACCATGTTGAAAACTAAGAAAATGAAAAATAATTTCCTGTGGCTAAAGTATTCATTCGATTTGATTGATTTTTTGTATACGGGTCAAGAACATGATACTCTTTACGTGGTTTAAAGGAATTTCAATCATCTTGTTCCACTTTGTAGATCACCTGGCTGGCCTGACGACTACCTATAAATAACTATGTGAGATGCTAAAATTACTATCTTTTTCCGATGTACGCACAAAATAAGTAGGTACAGGATTTTTATCTCACGAAGCAACGCGCGCTTTATTTGTGGTTACTAAGTGTAAAAACACGCTGTAAATGTGTGCGAGCAGACGAGTAGCGTCAGCACATAAACACACGCACACACACTTTCGACTTCAACATTGTCTCGGACTGTACCGAGATCACCAGTCCTGCGTTTACACACACCTGCCACGTGTACATGTACACTTGGTAACCACAAGTCAAGCGCGCGTCGCTTCGTGACCTAAAAATTCCAAGTGGTGAAACTAGGAGTCTGTAGGTGATTTTAGTGTCACTGACTTCGTTGTTCACCAGCAAACTTATATTTTTAGGTATTAATTTCGGTTTTCGAGACTTTAAACAACTTTCAAAAGTGAAGACCTCAGTTTGACTCGTAATATTATTATGTGTATGAATGTACACCGAATTCTCGGAGATGCCTCAACCGATTGATTGAAAACTTTCAATCAACTTGAGTGACTTGATTGAGCCTTTGCAATCAATCCACTTCTGGAAATATTTCAGTTACACCATACCAATCCATTCTCCGCCATCCAATCTCTACATGAAAGGGTTACTAAGAAAATATTCCTCATTCCTTTATCCCGCTTGAACTAGTTCAATATACTACAATTATGTTCTCAATTACGCAATGTGCAAGCCTGGAGGCTTCTCCGAGGGTGCATGGTTGTGTTTCGGGCCACTAAGCTCCACGCCCCCCATTACACATCTTAGATTCGGTCTAAATTGTTATAATATAATAGCACTGTGGTTGCACCATTAGGCCGTGTATAATCAGCCTATAACGTTCCCACTGCTAGGACACAGGTGTCCTCTCTGTGAGAGGGAGGGGGCCATAATCCACCACGCCGGCCCAGTGTGGGTTGGGGATGTCACATGTCTTTGAATGTTTGGTTTTAGGACATGCCGGGTTCCTCACGATGTTTCCATTCACCGTTTTGAGAGCAGTTCTGATGAAACAAAGTAATGTGCCTGCCTGGGTTCGAACCCACAACCTACGACACGTAAGTTGGGGTCGTTACCACTGGGCCACCACTGCTCTTCACCGGCCGTGTGCATTGCCATATTGTGCACTATACAAAGATATTCATTGGATTGATCTTGAGTGTGAGTTTTAATAACACCATGCAGTGTTCATTCATCTTATTTAATTACATGTGTACAATACATACAGTGCTGGCCACAAAAAAGGTAAAACAAAAAGACAATATCTTTCTTTTCAGTTCATTTTAATTCATCCCTTATCTAGCTATCTAGATAACAATTGATGCAACTAACTAATTATCAAATCCAAACCCCACACACCAGCTTCACTCAACATACCAACCATCACCCAAAATTATTCAAAGGAACGACCCAACCTAATTAGTATCAATTTTATCTGCAGACGACATAAAAGCAATTATTCGCCGCAGTGCATTTAGCGCAGAATACGAGACTTTGGCACAGAATAATACAGAAGGTCGGCTTCATGCAACGAGCGAAAACGCACGCACACACACATGCTTTACGATTGACGTTAAAAAGTGCTGGTTATCAGCCTAATTTGAATAAAGTAACTGCTACACGGTCGCCACCGCGTCCCGGCAGAGGTGACCTTTGTGGTTTACAACCGGGTAGACAGGGTTTACGACCAAACATTGAAACAGCTCTGCCGGTCGCCAACCAAGGTCACCTCTGTCGGGGACGCGGTTGGCGACCGTGTAGCAGGCGCTGAATGACTTTTATTTTGATGTGCAGCGAATACAAGCGCACTTTCGACTGGCATTCGGCTAAGATCGCGAAACGTACGCATCAATGTGTGCGTGCGCCTCTTTTCACACTCACGATTGTAAGGACTCAGCCTTCTGTATCTACTTCCTATTCTGTGATTTAGCGGAGACTACGGATACGCGACATTGGTCTATTTCGAGGCCAGGCCTATCTCATTAAGAGTTTGCAATTAAAACTTTGCAATCTGGCCGCGCCGTTCTGAAGAGAATGAACGCCAATGCCAACGCTTGGGAAACGAAAATCAGTCTTGAACGTCATAGAGATTTTGCTGGATTGGGACTCGTTAGTGACGATTAGTAAGTTATTTTAGTTTTGGACCTTAAAATTGTGGTAGAAATTGAATTGAGGCCGTTTTTTTTTGTCGACGGATTACCTTTGGAGCATTATTAATTCTGAAATATTCACAGATTTGTATTGAAAAATTACGGTACGATAACGTTAAGTGCCTGTCTGTCTTCACGCGAGTGAAGTCGCATATCTTAGAAGTTGTCGTGATAATTACTGAACTACCGTTAGTTGTTCCTTCGTTTCCATCAACTTCAGCTACTAAGCCTTCTACTTTCAATAGTTTTCTCGCATTCAAAGCTTCGTATTTCCTTTTTCCTTCCAGTTAGGAGGCATATCACAGACTCCTCTACAAAAGCCTGAAAAATAACAAGCTTTTATCATACTGCGTACAATACATATATAATTGTACATGTAGCATCCGCGTACGCTTTTTATGCTAGCCGTCTATGTCCTAGCTCTGCATGCAACTTTTTGCTTGGCGAGCGCGAACAAAAACGATATTTATACCCGTCACAATATCGTGATGTACTGTGTGGAATTGAATGCGGAATGTGAGAGACTTTTGTGATATTACATCAGATCTAGCGAGGATATTTCGTTTGTGGAGTTGCTAGGAAGTATGGAACATATATGGAACATGAGGATATATGGAGGATATATGGAACATGTTCTCAGTAAAATGTGGGAAAACGCATTTTTTGAGAACCACTTTTGAAAACGGCAGGTTTTTTTTTCCCCCAATTAGTCATTAGTCATTTATTCATGAACAATAAATTGTATCTGAAATAACATGGTATAAAAAAAGAAAATTACAGAAGGAAAAAACACGCTAAATATTACAAGAATGCATAAATACAACATAATACGAGGAGGGATCAAAAAGTAGTGAGAATGAGATAGAATGTAATGACTATTGATAACATAATAGTTTATTTTTCTACATAGTCTCCGAGTCTCTACACACCGAGTCCAGCGCTTTTCCAAGGCTTCAATCCCTTTAAAAAAAAAAGTTTTATCTTGGTCCTGCAAAAAGCTCTCCACGGCATCCATCACCTCGTTATCGTCTTCGTACTTGTTTCCCCTTAAGTATTCTTTAAATTTAGGCGCCAGATCTGGTGAATAAGGGGGGTGGTCAACCAATTCGAAGCCAGCTTGCTGAATGGCAGCCATCGCAACTGCCGACCTGTGCGCGGGTGCGTTGTCGTGATGAAACAGCACGCCCCTTCAAAGTTTCCCTCTCCTTTTCTCTTTGATGGCATTTCTCAACTTGGGAATTAAATCTGCATAATATTGGCCTGTAATAGTGGTTCCACGCTCCAGGTAATCAATCAACAATATTCCTTCTGAGTCCCAAAATATTGAGGCCATAACCTTGCCAGCCGATGCCACGGCACGAAACTTCTTCGGGGTCGGTGATGATGGCCGTTTCCATTGCGAAGATTGCTGTTTTGTCTCGGGATCAAAATGATGGACCCATGTTTCGTCCATTGTTACGAAACGAGACAAAAAGTTTTCAGAATCTTCTTGAAACTTGTCCAACAATATCTTCGAAATGACAAGTCGATTTTGTTTCTGACTGTCGGTTAACATTCTCGGCACCCATCTTGCGGAGACTTTTCTCATATTCAAAGATTGTTTCAATATGGATTGAATACTTCCATATGAAATGCCCGTTTCTTGAATTAAGTATCGGATGGTAACTCTTCGATCGCTCAACACAATTTTCTCGACTTCCGCAACATTTTCTTGGGTGACTGACGTCGATGGACGGCCGCAACGATGTTAGTCTTCCGTGCTCGTTCTTCCTACTCGAAATTGAGAACCTTGCGACAGTGGAATACGGCGGAGCAGACTCTCCTAATGTTGCCTTCAAATCGCAATGAATCTCTTGCGTCGTTAACTTTTTTAAACAGAGGTATTTAATAACGGCTCGCACTTCGTTTTTCTCCATTTTCGAGAACACGTTCCGACACGAAGCAAATAAATGACTACATTCAGAAAAAAACAAAAGAGAATCGAAGATTTTTTTCTTTATTAATATTACAAATATGTATCTGAGCTATGCCTGCCAGTATTTATTTTTTTTCTTACCAAGGAGTATGTCATTCTCACTACTTTTTGATCCCTCCTCGTATGGAATTTCGTTATAGATCTTCAACAGCATAAAGTTCCCCAACAGGACTTTTAAGTTGCTTTTTAAAAGAGCTTGAGTAGCGCTTTTTATATCTAGAGGCAACTTATTAAATAATATAACCGATTGATATCTGGGATTGTCCTTCACAATATTCAAATTAGGCTGTATCTTGTAACGTATAATGTCTTGTCTTCGTGTGCCTTCTCTAATCTGTCGTTCTTCTGCAATTCGTTTGCTGCTCACGGTAAACCATAAAAGGGCAAGTTTACAGTTCACTTTGGATCACATAAACTTCGATTGTAGTAACGTCATCTTTACGGGTGAAAAACTTTTAGGTCCAGTGAACACGGACGCTTATGTTTGTTGTTTCGAAATAATACCCGATACACAAGTGGTCACGTAGTGCCCAATATGCAATCTGGTCATATAACAGTGAACATGTGGGGATGGATGAGTGCAGCCGATCCGGGAGAACTTGTTAGACTACCAAGTCGAGCAAATAGTGTAAATTATAAAGAAGTGCTGAATGAGATCATGTTGCCTACCGTTCGAAATGTGTATCCAAAAGAAGAATTGCCACAGATAAAATTTGTATAGGATAATTGGCCGATACACCGTTCGTACAGTGTGCAGGCGTGGTTTCGTCAGCATAATGACATTTGCATTATTCCTTGGCCTGTTAGATCACCGAAATTAAATTCCATTGAAAATTTATGGGGTGTTATCGATCAACAGTGGAATAATCAAAATGAGCGTACTCCAGATGCGTTAGAGGCTCATTGTTTACAAATATGGGAGAGTATTCTTCGTTTCAGAAATTTAGGGTTCAGATTTATGTAAAAAAATAATTAATTCAATGCGTTCCAGCATGCAAGCTGTTATCGGCCAGAATGGTGGTTACATAAGCTATTAATATATAATTACACTTAATTAATATTATTTTACTTAGTACGTACTTATTATTTATATTAACTGGAGACTTGGTTATATGTGCATAACCTATTACTTACGTATTTTTAATAACTTAAAAAAAGTTATGAACACTTCAAGTTCAAACACAACATAATTTTTAGTTTTTTTTATGTTACCTACTAGCCATTTGATATGTTTTTGTGATTGCACAAAAACATCAAATGGCTAGTAGGTAGTACAAAATTGTTTGTAGTTTTTAGCCTACCTATTTAATCAATTTAATCCGTTTGGCCTTTGTGATTAAATAATCTGGTCTCCTATTTGTTTTTATTGAGGTTACATAAGCTTCAATCCTCTTTCCGATTTTGGAAACGAATACTTAAGCTATGGCCTCAGTAAGAAGTTATACATAATATTATAATGTTATACGATTATTAATAAACTCTGTGTTGAATTTTAATAATAAACTGTAAGAAATAACCCTCTATAATTTTTTAATGGTGCCTTTTTGTTTGGCGAGCCTGTTTACCTGCGATGACTGCTCTTTTTTTCTGTTGCTAAGTAACTACCCACTTGAATATTATATTATTAAATTTAATACCCACTTGTTAGCTTAATGAATATATTCCTATCGGTTTCTTTTATTATGTTTATCATTTAAGCTACGTATGCTAGTAAATGTAATGCTGCACTAGCTTACGTAGATAATTAGATAAATGTATAAAAGCCGTGTAACTCCTTACTTAATCCTACTTAATACGTTTCGTAAATTAGTCGTAGTTGAGAAGATACCAACGCCATCTAGTTTGATTTTCGAAAACTTGAACTCAACGTTCACTGGAAAATAGACACTAAGGTCATGCATTTTGCAGGTTATTGTACTTATGCAAATAGTAAAATGTTGTTATTTTGAAATTACAAACAGACACTTCAATTTCATTTATTTGTACTAGCTGTGTCCCGCGACTTTGTTCGCGTGGAAGTCGTAAGATACACAATATACTAAAATAACAGCTACATTTTATTAGAACTACCTCGTCCTCCGACCGCCGCGTTGCATCGCGCGCCGGCTCTGTTACTTCGTTTTCACTTAGCGTTCTATCTGACTTTTTTCTTTTTGCTCGGCTCATAAGAGCCGTAGCGTGATATTAAATAGCCTATGAAACTATCCTCGAGAATTGGGCTACCAAATGCAAAAATATTTTTTCAAATCCGACTTTTTGTTCACAATTTCGTGGGTTTCAATTTTTTAGCGCGGAACCCTAATTATTTTTCTAAAATAAAAGTAGCCTAAGTTACTCCCCGCAACATCAGCTATTTGCCAGTGAGAAACTCGTCAAAATCGGACCGGCCGTTTTGGAGATTAGCCTGAACAAACAGACACACGGCAAAAAAATTTAAAAATTGCTTTTTAGTTATAAGTACCGTATGTACAGTCTGCAAAGGAGACAAGTAAAGACAGGTGACAGTAAGACAGGTGGTGGGTTTTTCATACAAACTGTATCCCTCCTCTCCACCCCCAGTTTCTATTATTTGACTTATAGGTTATTTATACCAATTTTCGAGTTAATCAAGCCACGCAATAAAATCCTCCCTTGTTAAATTGACTACCCCTTTTCACCCCGTTAGGCTTAGTCGAAAATCCCCCCTGACCCCCCTGATACTCGTTATTTTTTATTTATGGTTTTAAGTATAAATACTGAGTTTCGGGTTATTCGGACGGCGCGCTAAAATTCTTCCATAGAAATTTTGAAAAACTAATAATAATGAGAACTTTATTGCTTACTTAGGCAAATATCCTGCCAAGTTTCAAGTTTATTAACCAAATGAATAAGATTCTTTTCATATAAACTTAGCCCTTGATAAGACTGGTTGTTGAAACTTTCGGGCATCTGACGACCCGTAACGATCGTCAAAGATCAATAATTGATAACCGGGACCAAAAGCTTAACGTGCTTTCCAAGACACGGAGGGGGCACGGGGGTTGGTTTGTTAAGATGGTCACCCATCCATGGACCAACCGCGGCAAACGTAGCTTAACCTGATCGATTGACCCGTGCGGCAGTCAGTAATTAGCCACATGGAACACACATTGTAGTCTACCTACAACTTCAAAGCTCAACCCTTCACAAAGTGGGTTCAACCAAACTTACATTAAAATGTAATTAATGTTATTGTTGTTGTTGTAGGTATATAATTATGTTAAAATGTAGAAAGACTCACTTACCTGATACATTAACGCACTTAACATTGAACAAACCGCGCTAAGCACACAATGTATGATATTTATATAGAAAATGTCAAACGGCTCATTGTTAAAGTTTGCACGTAACAAAATTTGACATTAAATTACAAACTTACGAACATCAAAGTAATGGCTTCAATTGAAATTTGTTTTAACATTAATTTGTTCCGAGTTTAGAATTCAGGAGCCGAAAATTACGATGTTAGAAGAAAGGGCGAACTGAAACAAACTCCTGTCCCTTTTGTATACAGAACATTGCTAACATAGGCATTAATACAACTGTATTTATTGTTTACCGTTTCATTGACAGTTTGTTTCGAAATGATTTAGAAGTTTTGATTGGAACGTAGATTATTGGTTGGTGCTGAATACGTTGTTTAGCTATAGGGGCATCTTACATTCCAGCTAGGGTTGCGGGATGTTCGAAAGAGTTACCGTGGCCCGGCACAGGCAACTGAACGAACACGGGTGGCTTTTAGTTAGTGAAAGTCTGACACGCCCCCTCGCTACGGGAGAAGTCATTTAATGATTTCCCATCCAAAAAAAAGGGGGTATCGTACGTTATAATTACCATCATCTCATTCAATAGAAAATAGTGACAGCACTCAGCTCATTCTAGTTCTTCTAATGTTCCTTAATGTTTTATATAAATAAATATAAAATTTATTTGTTCAGACAACAGTGATCCACAGGTTAGTTAGACTATTTGATAACAAAAGCTGTACTTACAATAACTACTGTTTCATTATGTGTACCTAATTTAAATCAACTTACTATTTTTTACTAATTTTTCGATAGTCAGCTGCCTCATTATGCATCTGCGTGACTGACATTAGGTGGGTTATACAACTGGGGTCAAGATTTATAGCTAATATTACGTTCATCGCTAAAATTTATAATCTATAAATAGTGTTACGGTGTAAACCCGATAAGGAATATTTCTTTTTCTGAGTTAAGTGAACAGAAAATTGTAAGACATAAAATATGCAGCAAGCATGCATGCGTATGCATGTGTTGTAGCTAAGTCACAGTGAATACAAAATGTTGATTACCTCTGTGTCTGTCAGAAAAGGCTAATTCAAGGCAAGCGCGCACTGTGCACTTGTACTTATGTAGGATCCTATAATCGTTGACTCAACCGCATCATCGCCTAACATCATCGGCCTAGCAACAGGTGACAGGCAACTGAAAATCAACAATTTTGTAAGTTGCTTCTTTCCTAACGAAGAAGATATCTATGAGAGTTTTCTTATTTATTAGCTCTTGATCCTTCAACGCCCCCATGAAGGGTACCTAGTTTAAAAAAAAAAAACCTTTTGTATCTCAAATAAACGCAAACGCTTAAATTAATTAATTAGTATTTATTTAGTACAGAGCAATACATGTCACAGTAAATGTAAAGAGAAAGAGAGATATACAGGGTGTGGCGTAAATAATGGATAATCCTGTATCTGGGAATGGAGGACCCCAAGCCCTATAATATAAAAAATTCTCAAACCCGAGAGTAATTTATTTGCAGAAATCAGATAGTGAAAATTCCTTCATTTGTGAATACGGTGGCCGAGGAAGTGACTAAAGGTGGCAATGAAAAATAAATTACTCTCGGGTTTGAGAATTTTTTATATTATAGGGCTTGGGGTCCTCCATTCCCAGATACAGGATTATCCATTATTTACGCCACACCCTGTATATAAGTGCGAGTGAGTAAGGTAATCTAAAGACTGCGTTCCAGATCTCACACTCTCCCGCACTTATTTTTAACAACATTTTGTTAGACAATAATATAAACTATACTTATAAACTAAATGAACAAGTATCTACAGACTCTGAGCAAGTTACAATTTGGTTAACGTGACGTTTCCATCTTTGACCTTCTACATCAACTATACAGGGCAATTTTTTAATCACTAGCCAAATTTTCACAGGGTGATCTACCCATGAATATGAAAAACTTACACTATAGGACCAACTCTGAAATCGCGAAAAAAAAAATCAGCATTTTGGCCGAGTAGGTATTGAACTTTTGTATGAAACAGCAGATTTTTTTTTCATGATTTTAGAGTTGGTCCCACAGTGAAAGTTGTTAATATTCATGGGTAGAACACCCTGTGAAAATTTGGCCGGTTATTGAAAACTAACCCTGTATATGTAACCCCCGGTACAGACGCTTCCAAAATTATTCCTAATACCCATGGCATCCATGGCTTTCTGCCTTTCTTGTAGTATCTCCTCAATAATGTAAAACCATAAAATATTACTTATTTAAGTACATATTCGTACCAAGTTTCAAAGGAGATGGAAAACGGTGGGCCCAAATGTAATGTAATGTAGTTGAGATATGATCTAAAAAATTTGTCATATTTTTTTATCTTAGAATATCAAAAATCAGCTCAATTCTCAATCTGGAAGCGGAGAATTAAGAGAAATATAATAGTAGTAATCGATTACAAAATTACAAAAAGAAAACCTTCGCACTAGGTAATTAACTCGAGTAATGCACTAAATATACTTATAAACAATAAAGTGCATTTAATTATATGCCATATTAATAAAATATCAATTAATTACTGAAAAACCAATATAATGAATATCGATTTCATATCGATTAAACTCAGTCTTATATTTTTAGTCTGACTCACAGCTGTCACTGGCATGACAGCTGTGAGTCAGCTCAACATTGACAGTAGACAGTTGCCGACTGCTCTTGCTTGTTCACTCGTTTCGTGTTTTCCGATGCGTTTTAAATGCTTTCCAGATTATTTATTTTTAAAGAAAAACAATGCAGTGGGCGTTGTTTTTCACGGATTCTGACCCTGCCTACCTTGTACCATCCTTGCTTTCACACTGGACATCGAAGATCGCTCACACGTTTGACTTGGAATTGTTATTTTGGATTTAACCTCCGCCTTGTGGATTGGATATTGTTGAAACTATGGATCGCTGTGTGAATTGAAGGATAGCAACTAGTCACTGCAATACACTAGGCCGACGACCCTTAGAAGAAATATAATAAACATTAGTGTTTAAAGAACATCTTTTGGACTTCAGGAATCAGTTGTTAGTTAAAGATTGTGACATAACCTTACTTTTACTAAACCTCTAATAACTCGGCTCTCAGATTGTCAAACCTTACAGAATTTTCAGCGAGGGACTGATAAGTTTAAATCTATTAATTCACACCAATTTCAACTCGTTACATTTAGGCCCAAGATTGTATGTAATCGTTTCAGTCTCCTTTATAAACCCAAGGAATAAGATTTTTCAAACAAACGAAATCCTTCCTTAGTGCTCACTTTCGTTAGGTATATCAGTAACTCGTGTGCTTTCATGTTTGTAGACCCAGCGGTTCAAGCTGTGCGTTGTTTGTCAGTGAACGAATGAGAGAAGTGGAAGATTAAACAGCACCTGTCGTAAAAAGTAGTCGATTTTGTCATTTTTAGGGTTCCGTACCTCAAAAGCAAAAAACGGAACTCTTATACGGTCACTCGTGTGTCTGTCTGTCTCTCCGTCTGTCACAGCCAATTTGCTCCAAATCTAATAGGGTACACATATGAATTTCTGTGACCCAAACACGAACGTGTAACGTAAATAAATGAATTTTGAATATGGGGGTCACTTTTGGGGGCAAATAAGAACATTAAAAAAAAAGTTTTGCAAACTATACCGTGTGACATATCAAAGGGCTTACTGTGGGGTCTCGACTATTTTTTTTTAATAATTTTAAAATTACAAATTTTAAAGTTATTTAAAAAAATAGACGAAATTGACCATATCCCTCCCTTATCTCAGAAACTATACTGAACCTAAAAAAAAATAAAAATACTGAAAATAGTTCTATACTTATATATTACAGGATATTAGAAGTCTATGGCCTTAAAATAACATGGTAAATCCCTCAATATTGTGCGTACAAACTTACATTTGCAGTTGGAATGTGTGGGAGAACGTGATTTTCGACGACAATGTTAACTTTGTTCTTGGAGTAATAAATTCTGCCTCTTCTTTCTTCATCCCAACTACGGAACCCTTCATTGTGCGTGGTCCAATACAACTTGGCCGGTTTTTTGACAAATATGTCGCAGTGTCTTTTATTATCAAATAAGGCCTAGGAGTCAGCGGTCAAACTCAGAACCCAAAATAGGTGGGTGGTGTCGTGGGGCACCCTCTTCGAACGAAGTTCCATTCGCTGTATACTAGCCTATAGCCTCAAAAATTATATATATATCCAAAAATATTTTTTCAAATCCGACTGGTTCCGGAGATTAGCGCCCAAAAAGCACACAAAGCGCACATAAAGTTCGCCATCATTGGAAACCTGTACATCATTTTGCAAAGGTGGAACTGGTACTGGAACTGGTACTGGTGGTGGAACAAACAAGCAAAGAAACAAACAAACTCTTCAGCTTTATTATTAGAAATAGGAAATAGATCAATACGGAGCCATCGTATGGTTTCAAGTTTCAACTGAGAAGAGTTTTTGTTTTTTAATACAGAGCCATCTAGTATAGTTTTTAGCAAGTTAAAAACTATACTAGACGGCTCTGTATTAAAAAAACAAATAGTATGTATGCTTTCTCATTGGTGATTATTTCTACCAGTCAACTCCTACCGTCAGCCGTCATAAAGAACTTCACTACAAAAAATCATTGCTACTTACTTGCATCTCGATTGTATACCAGTGTGTCTTTATAGATCTTAACGGCATGCAAGTAGGTATCGAGTGTTTTCAAAACCTATACGGTCTTTTCATTATAAAACGGCCTCTAACTTAGTTCAAGCTTCAACAATCAAGGCAGTTATTGTGTTTCGAACCCTATTTCGACGGACATAAAGTTCCTAATACAAAATTGTCCACTTACGGCCGAACCCAATAACCACCAGTTTTGTGTCACTAGTTTTGGCATACTGGAGATAGAAAAACCTATCTGTCTATGGTTTTAACGATTATGGAATCTTACCGGTCTGACATAAGGACAGATAGAATTATACTGTCTACCGTCAATAGCGTCTGTCGTTTACTGAAAATAAGTTATTGGGTTCAGCCGTTAGACTCAATTTTATTGTCAGTTTTTGTATTTAAAACTTTAACTTCGTCGGGATAAAAATCGAAACTCAAAAAATGTCTCGACGGCTTAAACCTGGGTCTAAAGATAAATCTTGCATACATAAACTCACGCCTTCTTCCCATGGAGTTAGGCAGAGACTACAGAACGCCACCTGCTACGATCCTTACATACTTCTTTTGCTTAGTTTACTTTTACAAAATAAATTTGGTTTTGTTAAGGCTGATAAGGTTCCCAAAGTAATTTGAAAATGATATTTCTTCCGAGACTTTACCTATATACCTTAATATTCTACAAATTCAAAATGACAAATACCAGCCTAAAACGAACACAATAACCGGATTTCCTTCTAAATCAAAACACGGTGAACAGGGAGGATACTTCGGATCTTTTCATAATATGATATCACGCCTGTAATCCCCAAAGTGTTAGGTAGAGGTGTATCCATAGTAACCCACATTTCGCCAGTTATGTTCTAGTCCCATGGTAAAGAAAGGGAGGAGCCTATTGCAATTGACCGGGCACAAATCCTGACTACGGGCTGCTACTGAAAAATTCCTAATAAAAAAAACCATTAATAAATAATTGTTCTACAGAGACTGTAATCTATGTATTTAAGATTTGCTTCTGTAAATTACTAAATGATCTTTATGATCCTAAAATAAACACAATAACCTGATTTCCTCCTAAAATCAAAACACAGTGAACAGGAAGGTACTTTGGATCTTTTCATAGCAAATTAATCAATTAGAGCCTTGGCTCCAGGGAGGCAATCGCTGGGTGAAGCCTAATTATAACAGATTACATTAATCTCTTACGATATAACGGATCCGAAAGGGTGTGGTCGCGATTTTCGCGTTTGTGTTAATTTGTTATAAAATGCAGTGAGGTATCTTTTGGAGCTTGCAACATGGTGACTGGGAAGAATTAATTACTTTTGAATTTTTAAGGTTTTGTGTTTTCATAGGTAAGTACGGTGACAATTGGTAATTTCTGTTGGAAATGAATTCTATACATATTATAAAATGAAGTCCCTTTTTAACTGACTCTTAAAAAGGAGGAGTTTCAATATCTATACCAACGTATAGATATGCCAATATACCAACAAAAAAACATCGAAAACTATAAGTACTCAAGCAGAAATAAAAATTAAAAAAATGTTTAGTCCTTCCTTCCGCAGAAACAAGATTTCAAGATTTCATGCCTTTGTAGTGTGGTGAGACGGTACGAAGACATGGTTTATAAACGCTACGTAAATACGTTACTTAGTTGTTACCGAAAGGTCTGGCAACTGAACCTGAGAATTTAGTTAAAACAAAATGTAAAGTATAAAAACATTAAAAACTTTCTCTTTCAAGTTTTTTTGTTTTGTTTCATTCCTATTGGTCGAAAAAAGGTCGTCAGACATCTGTGATCATTGTTACAGAAGCCTAAGGGAATGTACTTTTGTTTTACTGGTCGACGCAAAAAGGGGCGTAAAACAGACGTGGTCAGTGTGTGCACGGGATTTTGTTTTCAAACTGGGTCGATGAATCTTTCCCCCATAGTACATCTTTATACAAATAAATAAAATTGAAGTGTCTGTTTGTAATGTCAAAATAACAGTTTTTTACTAAATGCATATGAAAGTATTTAAGGTACATAAAACAAAAAAAAAACTATTTAAAAAAAATTGTCTGACGTAAGCTGTTATTATGACATTACAAAGAGACATTTCGATTTTATTTATTTGTATAGACAAGGCTAGGTTTCCTCTTGTCAGTATATGTATGTCAGTATTGTCATTTTCAATTCATATAAAAACAATGTAAACTTTTATTCCAGCTCCAATCTTAGAATTTTTAATGTTCCCAACAATACGTAGGATTCTATGAAATTCATAATTAATACTTTTGCATCTGTTATTCGGTCAAAACAAAACTAATTATAACTACGCCAATTTACTAACAAAACTGTTGAGCTTCAGAAAAGGGTTTTAAATGGGGGCGAATACGATTTGATGAAAGTTTGATGACTGTACTTATACGAACAGCCCTATATTTATTTAGTTGTATTTTATAAGTCTTGACGGCCCTATGATTAAGGTCACGCCTCTCATGCACGAGCTTGTGGGATCAAATCCAGGCAAGTACCAATATGACTTTTTCAATTCATATGTACCATGGGAGAATAGGAAATCTATACACACCATAAGAACTATTCCTGCTTGCAGCGCTCGGCCGCTATAGTAACGCTTGCTAACAGATGTGATCATCGTGGGCACGGGATTTTGTTTTCAAATTGGTCAGATGTAAGTTTCCTCGATAGTACTTTCTAAGTTTATTTGGACATCACTGACATCATTGAAGGAAAACATCATGAGGAAACTTGGACTTATAGTTAATATAAGTTTGAAATCGCCAACCCGTCTTGAGCAAGAGTGGTGATCAATGCTCGTGCTTTCTCTGAATGAGAAGAGGCCTTTACCCTGCAGTGGGACAGTAATAGGCTGGAAATCATAATGCATTCAATAGTATGACGACCAGGGGGCCAACCACCACCTCTTAAAGCAGTATTATTTTAATGTTACTTCAGTGTGAGAAAGAGATAAAGCTATACAGGACGTCTAGCTCCATCTCTTTCCCACACTCAAGTAAGATTTAAAATATTACTGCTTTAAGAGGTGGTGGTCTAGTCACGAACAATTGTATGGGATGGTAGGATTGTTTCAGATGGTAAACAAAAGAAAAAGAATGTTCTTTGTATGAAGAAAGCAAAGAAAAATCTCGATAAAGGCGTGTTTAAAAACAAAAGAATTTTGACTATCAATCAGTATTAATTTCAATTTATACAAGGTGTAACATAAATAACGCACAACCTCTTAAGGGGTCATTATACTTATTATTATGCACAACTTTAACTGTGGGACCAAACCCGGAATCGCGAAAAAAAAATCAGCTGTTCAGCACATTTATGTTCGCATAACACGTCAAAATGTAGGGAACAGCTGATTTTTTTTGGCGATTTCAGGTTTGGTCCCATAGTAAATGTTGTTCATAATGATAAGTACAATGAACCCTTAAGAGGTTGTGCGTTATTTATGTTATACCTTGTATATTCAATGTAACGATTCATACTGCGTTCAAATATTATAATAGTCCAGCATGAATCATTAGTATTATTTATTCAAGTCATTTGCTCGTAAAGTTTATACAAGACGTCCACATTTTACGAGCCAGGGACTACATTGCCATCGATTTCTGTCCCATACCGTCAGAAAAATAAATTGTAGGTACTAAACATATTAACTAAAAAGTACAGACCACAAATATATCCATATACAGCTCAAAACTATTTCCCGCCTGGGAACTCCTTTCATATATTTCAGCTTTTCTATTTTTAAATCGCTTTACGCCAACAGTGAAACCAATTTCGTACTACGATTTAGATGGTACCTGCCGAGATTATCTCCTATTTCTAGGCTCTCGAACTACACGACTATTCCATTTATGTTTGTGAAGATATTCCTGGGACTCTAATTTCTGAATGTCGCTTCAGTTGGCACTTTATATTATGTAGTTGTCGAAGACATTGTCAGCAATATCATTTATTATTTGAAAGCTTCTAAAATGTTAAAATGTACCGACGCTTTCACTTGATTTATCTTTTCTTTTATCTAATTTTACCGCTTGTTTTGGTTACTAAAGTAGGTAAACGATTTAAATAACTAAATAGCTTCATTAAAACGTCAAGATTACTCAGCTCGGTCCGCTTTAAATTAGAAGCGGCTATACAAAAGCCTGTGGCAATAACCATCAAGACGAAAATTTGCGTTTTTAATATTATCAACATTTTCGTCTGCTAAAATAGGAGCACCGAATAAAATGTATGCTAATCTGACATTTGCATATGACTGGGAAAAATCACTGGCCCATTAAAGAGTGTCCCTAGAAGTGTGAAAGGATGGAGTGGTTAAAATACAGTTAACAAGGGCCGAAGAGGTGCCATTAAAGGCCTAAGACCTTCCTTGCTCTCCCGTCGTTTGTCATGCAAATAGAGAGTGAATAATTTATAGAAGATTCATCCCCCTGCTTTACGAGCATCCCCATTGTTGAGGAAATCGGATGATATAAGGCGACCGGTGTATCTAGATAAATACCTTTTACATTGTTATGACGATACTCTTTGTTTGGTGTTGTGGACTTCAATGTATTTCAAAGTACTATTATATTTTCATGTCATTTTCTATTTGAATAGAATATCAGTTTTCCTATTTAAACGTTTTTCGTTTGTATTTACAACCGGAATATGTCGTTGAACTTATTCTTCAAAATAAGCATTGTGTTGCGCTGGCTGGATGTTAGTGACATGAGTATTAATGTCCGGGTACGTGTGTAAGATATGTGTGTATAATACATTAATATTCAACTTAGGTACCGGTGGCACAGACAGCTCTGTGTTTGCCTTGTCTCCATTGCACCCGTGCGGATCGAAGGTTTCTTTATTTATAATCTAAGTGCATTATAAATCTTCCGGAATAAATTTTCTAAGGCTAAGAACTCACGGAGCGATTTTCACCCGCGCCCGCCGCGGTTGCGGGACCGCAACGCTCGTACGAACACACAGTACATGGAAATGTAGATAGTAAATTTCACGACGCGATTTATCGCGAGGTACTATCGGTCGGCGGGCGTTTCTGGTGTTTCCATGGCGGCCTGGGACTTATCTAAACAACCGCCCGTCTTGCGATCATTGCCCACCAAGTTTGCGGGCGATGAGTAACCGCACAAATAACCGGTCTCGTGAGATTAGAAATAAAACAGCAGTTCCACCACCGCGGCGGGCGCGGCTGAAAATCGCTCCGTGAGTTCTTAGCCTAAATGATGGTGAAAATCGCATCAAGATCAGTTGCATAGTCACATAGACAGACACAAAAAGATACTTTAATTTATAATATGTATAAATAAGACAGCATGGACCATGCACATTGTAACATTCACAGTTATGTAATGCTGTGGTCCTGCCCGCACCAAAAAGTGGCATAGTACCCGAATAACAATAAAAGTAATGCAATAAATTACGTGGCACGTCTGTAAGCTAGTTAAAATTAAATATTTTACTCGTCCACGCAAAGAAAAACTTAAAAAAAACATTGTAGTTTGTGTGCTGCAACGTTTTTCGCATTCATAACACTGTACTTTTTGTCCTAGGGAGTGAACAAATGGACACACTGTCCGCGTACAGCTCCACGGTGTGTTGTTACTAATTTTTGTACATTTTTTAAATGAGGAACAGTTATTTGATTACTTTGGTTAGATTTATGTGTTGGATTTCCTTACAAAGGGCATGAGATGAAAGCTCAAATGCTTGCAGATTTAAAACTCTGCGCAATTCATTTACTTTTTTTCATTTGCAGGAATGTAACGATACCCACTGTTTTTGATTTTTCCAAGATGCTCATGGCTGTCGAGGACTTTAAGCAATACATTCTTCGTTAAAATCATGAGTTGTCACTGCCAACAGCATGGCCTGGGACTAAAGGAGTTTGTTTATGTATTATTTATTTATTTATATATACTTCCTAATCTATGAAGTTTCTATTAAAACGTTGGTTAGTGGTCAATTTCTGCTTATCCTCTGGTAATATAGACCGTGGTGTTGTAAAAATTACCAAACATGAATATATCAAATAAAAACAAAATTTTATTATTGAAACAGTTTTCAAGTGATCACTCTGGATATGTTGACCTACGTCTATATCTATCTAAATAAAAAAAAAATATATTAAATGGACTAAAAAAATCTACCTCCCGAATTACCGTAACATTCGCAAACAAAAGTAATCAATTTGAAACAATATGACCCCATCGATTGCGAGGTCGTGGGCACAGATCCGACCCCGCTGATCTATTGTGGCGAACCCAATGCTAAAACAAGCACATTTAGATTAGTTTGAGGGATTAACAGGGATTTTAGCAAAATAGGTATATTGTGTAAATGTGTACAGACGTAAGGTACGTACGTGTTTATACTTATCTTATAGTTTGTACACTTTTAGTGAGTATAGCTGATTATATATCACTACACTGGCCCATCACTACACCAAGCATCTAGTGTAGGCACCGCTTCACTTTCAGCCGTTTCCCGCCATTCATGGTGACTGACAGTTGACTTTAGTGACGTAGCTGTTACTACTGATGTTCGTGAGATAGTGTTTACCTAATATTAGTGTTTACCTATTAAATAGATACACTACAGTAAGATACAGGGTTTCCTTTAAATGACTAGCTAAAGGTTGGTACAGTCAGGGAAATTAATTGTTAAACATATTGACACCCTACGTCAAATTACCGTGTTATTTCATATAACTTTCAAAGAATGACAATTGTGATTTGAATATAATATGGACAGTTAAAGTTGTGGGAAATAACACAGATTAATATAATAATCATTTAATATAAACATATAGGTAGGTACATGTTAACAAAAATACACAAAGAATCACATTTCAAATCATATTCAGCACACATAATAATTTTCCTATAATTGCCTATTCCAATTTAAAAATAACATAATAGAATTGCACACGTTGGAACTTGTTACCCTTCTTCACAGACCCCGTTGTCTTTTTTTTTGTAGGTGAATACTTGTAGACAGTTGTGGACTCATTGAGAACTGCACGCAGACCACATGGGGTCAGTTTTCTTAGCGGCTAATGCCAATAGTGGCATGATTTGCAAAAACAAGATAGCGCTCTACAAAAGAAAGGGATTACAAGATCAGTGATGTAACATGCCCGATTGAATAGATAGGTACCCATCATTTCAGTAGCTGCAGATTCAGGATAATGCGCTGTGATGATTTTAATGTTCGTTAAAATATTATAAAAGAATGATTTAAGCCAGTTAAAATCTTTACTTTGTGTTTCAATTGTCTAAAACGCTGAATAGAAGAAAAAAACTTAAGAACCAAATTATGATGTATTACTGTGGTAATTTTTTTTTTTTAATGACATGGCCGCACTCATTTCTGGTACAAAATGGCGGCTTTGTTATGTTTGATTGATTGTTACGACAATCTGACACTTGTTTTGTTGTGATTGTTTCCAAATCTTATTTTCTGCCTGTTCTACATTGTTTGTGAATAATTGTTGCCCTAACCACTACGAGCTAATCTACAGACTTTACAGTGAGAAATTGACGCTTTAGTGTTGTGTTATCCTACCATGGTAGAAGGGAAATGTGAAATTCGCAAAATGTGGCATAACCCCAAGGGATGATTCTTCTTTGACCTTCCAAAAATAAATATATTATATATAACATGTTTAAAAACTTTGTTTTCTTTTGATTTCTATTACAGCGAATTTTCAATATTATAAGTAATGCATCTGCAAAATGTGATGTGTATCTGTTGTAGGTATAAATTAAACTAAAAATGAATAGTAGGCATGTGCCTATCTGTTCATAATTTCCGCGCCTCACGAGTTTCTGATAGCATACGCTGGAGCGCTAGTGTGCTTCTATGTAAGCATTTTTAAAGTATGAAGTTGGCGTTCTTCCCATTAGGGTATATAATGTTCTGTGACGCAGACTGGGCTCGATAAACGCTCGTTTGCTGATCGGCCCGCTGTCAGGTGGCAGACGTGACGTCATGAAGCCTTGTCCCAGTAAATAAACCGCTGTCGATAACAGTAGTTAATTTGCTTAACAATTAATTTCCCTGACTTTATATGTATAACGCATGGCATTAGACGGGTAATCTGGAAAGATATACATTTGAAGATATGAGAAAAATGTACCTGTTATTACGGTATAATATATTAACGCCTATCATTATAGTTGAGAATGTTCTAAGAATGACAAATGATTGCTATGTTGTTTTTAGATGAATTTGTGATAATAGCTGATAGTCTTTTCAGTGTGGCCTCGCGAGTTATTTGCTCCCCCTCAAAACGCACCCTAATTGCGTAACTCACTTTCAATCACAATGTGAATAATTTTTTAATACCTATTGCTAATCCATTGCTTCATATGTACGAAAAATTTGTCTGCTCAAAAACGTATTATAACGCAATGAATGTTGTTGAACTGTCAAAATGTAAGCCATTGCTACAATTATACGCAATTACCCCGCACACCGCACATAGGAGGTCGGTAACAATATAAATGTAATTGTGTCTCATAACATGACATGTGAAGGTTTATGATATCTGAACATAATCCATTTCAAAAAAACCCAACTACTTATTCAAATACTAGCTTTTGCCCGTGGCTTCGCCCGCGTGGAGTTCGGAAATTATCCCACGGGAACGTACTAATGGGATAAAAATTATCCCATGTCCTAAGCCAGGCTGTGTGCCAAATATTCGAATCCGTTCAGCCGTTTTTGCGTGATTGAATAACAAACGAGTAAGATTGAAAAAGTTGAATTAAGAATTCCATAGCATGTTTCTTTTGTTTTAATTTCATGCGGAGGCAAAAAACAATAACACAGTACAAAATAGTCTCCTTCAAGGACCTAATTAGTTGCTAAGATGTATAATTACGTAATCCCCACCGCCTCTCTAGCTCTTTGAAAACGCACCTAAGTACGTAATAACTGCGCCCTTCTGGAATGCTAGTTGTTTAAACTATGCTTCTGCGGTCTGCCTAAGCAGTTACTTTGTATTTTTGCTGGAAATTAAACCTTTACTTAGGCACAGTGTCCGAGGGGCTCGTGGCTAAATGATAATAGCTGCAGGGCTCGATCGAAGGTTAAACTACGCTTGCCGTGGTCGTTTCGTGGATGGGTGAATATCGAAGTCCTTCCGTGGCTTGGAAAGCACCATCAGCCGTTGGACCCAGCTGTAAATCTTTGACAGTCATTACGACTACGAGTAGTCAGAAGCCCAAAAGTCTGACCACCAGTCTTACCAAGGAGTATCGTGTTACCCAGTTCTTGGGTTGTGGAGGTCAGATAGGTAGTCACTCCATGTACAATACTGGTGTTCAGCTGCATCCGGTTAGACTGGAAGCCGACCCCAACATAGTTGGGAAAGGGCTAGGCAGATTGATAGTTACATGGTGTGTTTATTATGGCGCTGTCGCTGCTATCCAAAAACAAATGACAACCAAATTCAGTACACACTAAATTCATTTAATTCATTCAATGTGTCAAGACTCAAGATATATGGGTGATTTTGTAGTTGGAAACGATTGTGTGCTGAAAGGTCGTAATAGCCACGAAACGATGCTTAGGAAAATGAGTTTTAAATTAAGTTAAATAGACCTCTTTTTGAAACGCAGCGTTTATTGGGATTGTCATAGGTCATGTTCAATAGACAGTGCTGGTTCATGTTAAATTGTTTGTTATTGATATTGCTTTTATAAAACTTAAATCAAACTAAATAAAAAATAAAAGTTTACCGTTGTTAATTAGGTATTCCAACGATAAAAATGTAATTGTAGAAGGATAGTAATAAAATTATACATACATATACTCGTTTGATTTGACCTTCTACGTTATTTATCTAGCTAATATGATTATTTGCAAGTCACCTGTATTTTATCATCAAACAGACTTTATCATTATGTTTTTACTTGATAAAAATTTAGATAAATGTCAAATCAATGTGAAATAATATTTATTCTACTTTGTACTACCTAAAACCAATCTTATTTAATTAAAAATAAAGTCTTGAATGACATGGACACACCCACAAAATTCTCGCATGGAAATTAGATAACTGACTCACACATGCGCGTGAGTTACGTAAAGCACACACAGAGTGACGTAAAGTTCAACGATATGAAGATAGTAGCGGAACGGAACGCTATTTTAACAATTCGTTTGTCGCTTCTAGGTCACTGGCTGGAGAGGTTATGAATTGGACAAATAATAAAAAAGCAACTGAAGTGTTACTAAGTAGAAATTACTTTCGTTAATTAAAGAAACTATAGTGATACAAAGTTCTAATAAAATAACACGTAGTACAAAGCGTCAGTGTTCTAGATTCGTGATAAACAAGAAACAGTAAACAACTGATTGTGAGTGTCGCGCCACTGTATTTGGGTCGAGCAGTGAAACCGTTCGCAATGGCTGTGTCAGTGTCCACTAAATTGTTGTCTTTGTGTAAAAACAGTGTGAACATAAGAGCATTGTCCACCACAAGCTCAAAAAACGCAAAAGTTACGTTCAACTGGGAGGACCCCCTGAATTTAGATGGACAATTACATGACGACGAAAAGGCGATAAGGGACTCGTTCAGAGCTTATTGCAACGAGAAACTATTGCCGAGAATAATCGAAGCGAACAGAAATGAAGTCTTTGATAGAACAATTTACAAGGAGCTGGGAGAATTGGGAGCACTTGGATGCACTATTAAAGGATATGGCTGTGCCGGTGTTTCTTCAGTTACATATGGATTGATGACAAGAGAATTGGATGGAGTTGACTCAGGGTACAGATCAGCAATGAGTGTGCAAAGCAGCTTGGCTATGGGATCGATATACATGTATGGAACAGAAGAACAGAAACAAAAGTACTTACCCAGAATGGCGACAGGAGAATTAGTAGGATGTTTCGGCTTGACGGAGCCCAATTTCGGCAGTGATGCTGGTGGTTTAGTAACAAGGGCTAAATACGACGCTAAGAGTAAAACATACGTTCTATCAGGATCAAAGACATGGATCACGAACTCGCCCATCGCAGACATACTGGTCGTGTGGGCTAAAAACGACGAAGACAAAATCAGAGGTTTCATCGTCGACCGGTCGCAAGTCAAAAAGGGCCTCGATACTCCTAAAATCAATGGCAAATTTTCTTTGCGAGCGTCGGCAACGGGTATGATATTGCTCGACGAAGTAGCTATACCGGAGGACAATTTATTGCCCAACGTAGTGGGCCTGAAGGGGCCGTTCGGATGTCTCAATAACGCGCGATATGGGATCGCTTGGGGCGCTCTCGGTGCCGCTGAAACATGTTTGCGGATCGCCCGTCAGTACACATTAGATAGGAAACAATTTGGGAGACCTCTCGCAGCCAACCAGATTATACAGAAGAAAATGGCTGACATGCTTACTGAGCTAGCCCTCGGTTTCCAGGGTTGTCTGAGGGTAGGTCGCCTGAAGGATGAAGATAAGGCGACTCCCGAAATGGTTTCTTTATTGAAAAGGAATAATTGTGGAAAAGCTTTGGAAATAGCTAGAAATTCTAGGGACATGCTTGGAGGTAACGGAGTGTCTGATGAGTATCATATTATAAGGCATGTAATGAATCTAGAGGCAGTCAACACTTACGAAGGAACACATGATATTCACGCGCTTATATTGGGCAGAAGTATCACTGGAATACCTGCATTTTTTTAATAATTTTTTCGAATGTTTATTTGTATATCTTGTACAGAAAGTTATATTGTTATCGTTATTAAAATGATCTTTATTACAACTTCTAGTTTTGTTTATACCCGAAATTGCCTTACAAATATGGCTGCAGCTGTAGCCTAAGGAGGCTATTCTTTACTCTATTTGAAACTCTCTGAAAGTCAAATAAATAAAAAAGTGTCCAGAAATATTATGTTTACAAAAAGTTGATCTTGGAGGCGCCGGGTATCGATCCCGGTACCTCTCGCATGCTAAGCGAGCGCTCTACCATCTGAGCTACGCCCCCGATGAAACAAGTAGCCGAAATAAACCATTCGTATCTGTTCTTACTTTCGAATACAAGGTTAAATAAATATTGACTGATATTCATTGGATAAATTCCGTTACAAATAAACCATACTTACGTAATTTCTCAAGACAAACAATTTGTATCTTATCTATGTTTATTCGTAGAACAACAAACTTATAATACTATTACGAAATTAATTAAACTTAAAAACAAATGAAATAAAATTGAATAGGAGTCAAAAATCATATGCATTCTATTTTTAAAACTTGTAACAATTTCAGGTTCGACGTCATACTATGCCTCGTCACAAGTCGACTACAAAGTATGTACATACCTATAACAAAATTATTATTACCCACGTTTTCATCGGATATTAGGTAATATAGCAAGCCTATCTATTTCTCTCTGGTCTCTTAAGTCCCATCTTAGGGTTTCCTCTTCACATTTACTTTCCAAGACTTCATTTAATTATTTTCAGATAGTGGAAGGTTATTCTATTTTTAGTCTTTAATTTAATTAATTTTTCTTCTTTCGTTTTATATGTGTAGGCGGTGCTACGTTTTCAATTACATAATTACTTGAACCCATGAATTAGGTACTTAACGAGATTGCTAAGTCTTAGAGAGGAAAATGTACATAATGTGGAGTAAAAAACCCACGCACTTGGCAGAGGTAAATAAATGGAATCTTGTCAGTTTCCTTTTCAATTAACATAACGTTACATCAAACCTGTTCCCCCGAAGGGATAGACAGAGTTGTATTGTACCTACTCCTACATTTCACCAATCAATTGATTCATCAGTGTTCTTTTTGTCATCAATAAACGTCGTTTTATTAATTTTTTCCTTCAATTTCTACTATTAAATTTTCTTGTCCCCTTCGTCCCCCTAACTTACTCTATGAGAAAATGTGGGAGCTAATTTGCGGGAAACTATACGGTACCGACATTATAAAATGTACTTAACTATAAAAATACTTACAAAGATAGTAATCAGCTGTCATGTACAATGCCAGGGTCATCATCAGCTGCCCAGCCTTTTTGGGCTCTGTTGGGGTCGGCTTCCAGTCTAACCGGATGCAGCTGAATACAAGTATTTTAGATGAAGCCTAGCCTATCCAAGAGAGCAGTGGTGGCCCAGTGGTAACGGCCCCGACTTACGAATAGGTAGGTGTAGATCGTGGGTTCGAACCCAGACAGGCGCTTTACTTTGTGTAAATAATTTCATCACCACTGCTCTCAACACGGTGAAGGAAAACATCGTGAGGAAACCGGCATGTCCTAAACCCAAAAATTCGAAGATATGTGACTTCCACCAACCCGCACTGGGTCCGCGCGGTGGATTATGGACCACACCCTCTCATCGAGAGGAGGCCTGTGTCCCAGCAGTGGGAACATTATAGGCTGATTATACATGCTAACTGCCTATCTGACCTCCATAATCCAGTTACTGGGTAATAATATGATACCCCTTGGTAAGACTGGTTGTCAGACTTTCGGGCTTCACGTGCTTTCCGAGGCACGGAGGGGTCTCGTTATGTAAAGATGGCATGGCCACTGACAGTAATAAACTAAGACAAGGACAATTTAGAATAATATTGAAAGTGTTTCGATCGTTTTTCTTTTGAAACACAGTTCAGTGTGGTATGAATCCTCCCCAGCAAGGATTTAGCGATGAGCAATAATATCACTCCGTCTCAGTATATTTATTTTAATAAGACGATAAGAGAATGTGGCGGTGAAGGAGGAAATTTTGATTCCGCGAAAGATTAGTATGCACGCTCTGAAATATGTTTGTTTTCGGTTTTAGTCTAAGCTATTATATATGTCGTTGTCAAGTAGGTATACAAGGCGGGGAGGACAATGCGACAATAAATTAAACTTCGTATATTTGATGACGTTCTTAGTCTGCATACAAAAAATATAATCAAATATATCCAATAGTTTAGGCACTATAGCTAGTCAAATATTAGCAAAACCCGTAGTCAGCTATTGTCACATTTAGTTTGTTTGGAAAAATCAATTTTTAATTTCAATGTTAGGATTTATTTTACAGATTCAAAATACTCCTTTATGCATTAGTTTTGCCAGTATTTTCATTTATTGTTGTATTGTCATCTCCACATTGTATACAGGGTTATTTTAAATTGGATAGCTAAACTCCACAGACGCGTTGAGTGTCGATATCTGAATATGATAAACTAAAAATGAAACTAATTTGAGTAGTTATTGTTGTAATTTGAAACATCAGTGAAAAAAGTCTGTTTTTTTTGTGTAAACTTCATACGTGATGGGTATCGATATCTAAACACGATAAAACATATGAAAACAGTTTTTCTCAACCAATACTTCAAGTTACAACACTAAGAGTTCGTATGGAATTTTTTTTTTAGTTTTGGATATACAATTTATCGAGCAAGGCTATAAGCTATATAACATCACGCTTCGACCAATAGGAGCGGAGCGTCAATGAAACATGTTACAAAAACAGGGAAAATTTATTCCTTTTGAGAGCTTCCGTTGCGTGCGCTGCTAAACGGTTAAAGTTACGCAACAATCATGTATGACGGAATTGTTCCTCTTAAAAAGTTCAAAAAAAGTTCGCGACAGCATATGTCTATCTTTTAAGGTTGGCTCACTTATAACTTTTTTAATGGTAATCAAATTTGTTATAAAATAATGCATTATTTGCGAAGGTGTTTTCATAAACATGGTATTAATCCTTATCCAAATAAATAGTTTCATAGTCAAGGTTGATTAAGCACATGTAAATTCCTTTTTAAATTATTCGAATCCAACCTTTCGTTTCGAAATCTACGGGTATAAAAATGCTTAAAGTAAGAGAAATGCGCTTAGTCTATTAGTTACCTACACATTTTATTTTTTATTGACTGTTTGAACGCTAATCTCTGACACTACCAGTCGGATTTGAAAAATTCTTTTTGCATTTTATAGCCCAATTCTTGATGAAGGCTATGGGTATTTAGCATTACGCTAGGATCCTTAGAAGCCGAGCAAAAAGAAAAAAGTAAGAAAGAGCGCTAAGCGAAGAGAAGTAACAGCGCGGTCAGGCGATGCTATGCGACGGGGTGGCTCAGGGGGCCAAGAAATTTCACGCGGACGAAGTCGCGGGCAGAAGCTATATATAGCTGTAACTCGAAGTCACAAATGATAAACTAGGACCATCGAAGTAAAATAAATAAGCAGTTAATAACTAATAACAATAAAAAAACCAGGGTCAGTCATCACAAGCAGCACCCGTTCATTAGCATAACGCAAAGATCAGCCATTTTTGAAGGAAGTAGGCAACCCGACCCTCGACGCTACCGTAAGCAGTCACATCTAAGGGAGCATGACGAACTTGCTGCCGGTTGCTCGGGCAAGAATAATAAGATCAATTGTCGAGGTCGCTAGCTAACCACATATTGCAAACCAACTCATATAAAAAAAAAAAAAAACATTATAATGAGTAGATCAAGTCAATATTAAATGAAAACAAAATTAAAATAAATTGACTTATGAGTACAGTCAAATAAAATAAACAATTATATGAACTCATATAACCCATCAATAGGAAAGCTAATTCTGGAGAAAGAACATAAACATTGTCTTGAGTTAATCACAACGACCAACTATTCTTATCGTTTAAGTAGTCGTTGATAGAATGGTATGCCTTTGAACAAAGGGTGGATTTTACTATATCTTTAAACGCATTAAAGGGCAAATCTAGCAAGGAAGAGGGTAGCTTGTTATAAAAGGTACCAAGCCCAACAAATGAGTTATGAACCTTATGAAGCCGGGGAAATGGTGCGCGTAATTTGTCCTTATTTCTGGTGTTATTATTGCGAATATCACTGTTTTTAGTGTATAAATGTATATATTGCCTAATATATAAGATGTTAGCAAAGATGAATTGTGATGCCACCGTGAGAATACCAATATTAAAAAAAAATCTCACAGAGAAACTCTGGCACCTAGCTGGTAAATTGCTCGAACAGCTCATTTTTGAAGAACAAATATATTTTGAATGTCAGCGGCTTTGCCCCACAGCTGAATACCGTAGTACCTACATAACGCTATGAAAGTAACTAAACTAGACTAACCGTATCAACGTCAGTGTATTGTCTTACTTTCCTAACGGCGGCGTAGGCGGCCGAACCGAGCCTTCCCGCTAGGCTTGATATATGTGGGCCCAATTGATTTCAAAGTAATGAGAGGCCAGCATTTACCTGCTGTTAAAACTTTTGAATAAAAAGACGTTTATAAATAGAGAGGTAGCTTTTTTTTTTTTTTTTTTTTTTTTTTTTTTTTTTTTTTTTTTTTTTTTTTTTTTTTTTTTTTTTGTGGATGGGAAATCATCAAATGACTTCTCCCGCTCTGGGCGGAGCGGGAGGGCGTGTCAGACTTTTACTGACTAAAACCCACCCGTGTTCCTTCTGTTGCCTGTGCCGAGGCCACGGTAACTCTTTCGAACATCCCGCAACCCTAGCTGGCATCGGCCCTAGCGGACCCCGTCAATAGTGAAAAACAACCCTCTTTGAGGCGCGCGTGGAACACAACGCGCCGTCGACTCGGGCTTGGTCCTTACCGGACGGCGAGCTACTCATTGCTCGCCGTCCGCAAGCCCGCGCCTACGGTGGCCGGGAATCGGCTATCAATTCCCGACGCCCAGGGCGTCTCCTGCGGCGACTAGGGGCGTGAGGGCGCAAAGCTTGCCTCTCCCTCACGCGTTCCGCCTCCTCCTTCGCGAGCATTACTGCTTCGCAGAAGGAGGTAATCCTCCCATGTAGTAGGCTTCCCATGTACTCTCGCCCCGTACCATGGCCTGGACCAGGGCCGGACGCGAGAGATCGCCGCCGCCGATCGCTTCCGCGAGGACACGGCGGTGCTCCGCCCAAGCCGGGCAGACCTCCACCGTATGCTCCACCGTGACCTCCGGGCGATCCACACAGTGGTGACACCCGGGCGTTTCCTCCCGCCTTATCCGGAACAGGTACCTCCCGAAGCACCCGTGTCCGGTGAGGACCTGCATCAGACGGAAGGTGAGGACGCCGTGGCGCCTCTGCAGCCACTCCTCAAAGAGGGGACTTATCGCCGCAATTGTGGCGTGCCCAGCGCTGGGTTGCGACAATCGCACTCTCCATGCCGCCATGAGATCCTGCCGGAGCTCTGTCCGCCGTGCCACGATTTCTCGCGGCAAAGGAGTTACGCCCCGGCGTCCTGCCTCCTCGCGCCACTCCCACATGTGCGCGAGGACTTTTGCCTCCAGATCCCATGGCGGTAATCCGGCAAGGAGGTTCGCCGCCTCCCTGGAGACCGTGCGGTATCCCCGGGCTAACCGGATGGCCTTGACCCTCTGGGACGCGTTCAACCGACGGACCGGTCGCCGCCTCACGGAACGCGCCCACACCGGAGCTCCGTAAAGGGCCATGGACCGCACGACCCCCGCGTAGAGCTTCCGGCAGGAGGCGTTTGGACCCCCCAGATTGAACAGGAGCCGCCTCAAGGCAGCCCCGGCCCGCTCCAGTCTGGGAGCCAAACGTCGGAAGTGCTCCACGAAATTCCACCCGCTGTCGAGGACGAGTCCCAGGTACTTCATCGTCGACTCGACACCGATGGGAACCCCTTCTACCGTTATTTGGGAACCCGACGGTGGCGCGTTCCGAGGACCATGAAAACACATAGCCTCGGACTTGTGTAAGGCCATCTCGTATCCCAATTGCCGGATCCACTCTACAATTGTCGCAACCCCGCATGTCGCCAATTCGGCCACCGCCTGGTGCGACCTCCCCTGCGCCAGGACCAGCGTGTCGTCTGCGTAGCAAACTACGCTGACGCCATTAGGGAGGTCGGCGCGCCGCACCCAGTCGTACCCGATGTCCCACAGATGCGGCCCCAGGACTGATCCCTGTGGGACACCGCACGACATCTCTCGCCAGTTCCACTCTCCCCGGTGACCGGGGTAGATGACAGCCCTGTCCGTCAGATAGGCAAATAGAGAGGTACCTAAGTATTATATATGTCTCACATTAATAACATTTTATTTTTAATTAATAATATAATAAATCAGCCTTCAGTGGCCTTTGATATTGGAACACGGATCCTCTTTATGAGGTTTCTTTCAAATCCTCGTTTTATGGGGGATGTAATTAGCAAGTTTTTATTTTTCAAGATAAAATTAATACAAGGAAAATCGTCGAACTTAACATCGCATCCTCACTATCCTATCGTAGGTACAGTCAAATAGAGAAGTCTACACCAAAACATGTATTATACAGACAGTGGTGTGAAAACGAGCCCTTTTGTCACTCAGTGTACCTACGAGGATATCACTTTATATGTTCGTGATGGTGACTATTATTGTTTATCACGGATATAATAAGGCTGACGGCATCACTGCATACGAATATTCTCTAATAAGGGAAAATAGAGAATACGGATGTCTTCCTTATAATATGTAACTATGTTTGATAAGGCGCCTGCTTTCGTGTTTAGGCAGGATATTGCTTTTTGTATTAGATGTGTTAATTGGAATGGTGTATTAACGCGACACTTTTATAAGGAATATACTACATTTCTTACTATTTCGGTAGAAGAATATACTTTAAAAGTCGTTCTAGAGATTTAGAATTTTACATTACTGGCAGTAATTTTCCAATTTTTTCCATAGAATACAGTTACATACAACTTACGCCTTCTGCCCATGGGGGTAGGCAGAAACAACAGAACACCACCTGCTACGATACTTACATACTCCTTGCAAACAAACGGTAAACAGCCAATACAGTGAGGCCTCTTCTTCGCTATGCTCTTGACAGAGCGGTCGTGGTCACGATTCAGGATGCACTGTGTCCAATAGCGGTTGTAGTCGTTGCCCGACTCACGATCTCTCTCCAACTGGTTTTATTAGATGACAGTCTGACGCATTCATTAACAAAGCCTATACATGTCATATACATCAGAGAAAATGCTCCTAACTATTTACCAAGTATGTTAAATGTATGTGATGTGGCAGTACTTAATTAAATAAATAAAGCCTCCAACCGCGGATTTAATTTGATCGGTCTACCTCATCGGTGACCTCCCAAATAGCCTTTTACCTTCCACTCTGCCCTGCACCACTAGACGACATATGGAGTCATTATTCCGCCTGCAGACATGGCTAAAGAACTTCATTATTCGAGACAGTGAGCTGCTAATCTATACAAATAAATACATAGTATTATTATCTATACAAATAAATAAAATTGAAGTGTCTGTTTGTAATGTCAAAATAACAACTTTTTACTAAATGCATATATACGGTACTTATAACAAAAAAGCAATTTTTGAAATTTTTGTCTGTCTGTTTGTTCCAGTTCATCTCGGAAACGGCTGGACTGATTTTAACAGGACTTTCGCTGGTAGATAGCTGATGTTACGGCGGGTAACTTAGGCTACTTTTATTTTAGAAAAATAATTAGAAATAATTAGGGTTCCGCGCAAAAAAAATAAAACCCATGAAATTATGAACAAAAAGTCGGATATGAAAAATTCTTTTTGCATTTTTGGTAGCCCAATTCTCGACGATTGTTATTGGTTATTTAATATCACGCTATGACCCTTAGGAGCCGAGCAAAAAGAAAAAAGTCAGCAAGAACACTAAGCGAAAACGAAGTAATAGTGCGGGCAGGCGATGCAACGGGACGGGTCGGGGGACGAGAGAGTTTTATTAAAATGTGGCTGTTATTTTAATATTTTTTTTATTTAAGATAGGTTTGCTCTTGACTCTAGTCTAGGTCAGAGATGACAGAGATAAAGTCGACGATGGAGCGAGCTTACCCAGAAGAAGCCTGTTAACTCTCACTTTGAAGAGATCGGGGTTGTATACGTTCGGAAACACAGACGCAGGCAGAGAGTTCCACTCCTTTGCTGTGCGCATCACAAAAGCATTTCGAAACGCTTAGTGCGAATTGGTGGAATAGCAACTAGGTAGGGATGGTAACCTGCAGTGCGTCTATATGTCCGATGATAGAAGGGGGCCGGCGGAATGAGGTCGTGGAGTTCTCGAGCACACTCACCGAAGTACAATCTGTAGAAGACTGACAAACAGGCAACCTTGCGGCGATGAGCCAAGCTGTGAAGCTTGGCATCCACCAGTCTTACGTCGCCAATGAGCCTCTTAGCTCTGCGTTCCACCGAATCAAGCGGGGTAAGTTGGTATTTAGCTGAGCCATCCCAAAGGTGGCTGCAATACTCCATGCAGGATCGGACTTGCGCTTTGTAGAGAGTTAAAAGCTGTCCAAAGCTAATATATTGGGTATCTTACGACTTCCACGCGAACGAAATCGCGGGGCACAGCTAGTTATAAGATATAAATTGTTTTATCTAAAACATTTTCTATCACAATGTTTTACCTTCGCATTAAAGATAATTTTAAGATACAGGAAGGATAGGGTAAACAAAATTCGCCTTGTTTTGCACCCCTAGGCTATTGTTTAACTTTCCTGGTTCCTTCTGGTTTTAAAATATTTACTTTATAATAGCAAAATAGGGACATTTAAAACTCAAACTCAAAACTCAAACTCAAAGCATTTATTTCAATTAAACCAATTACAGGCACATTTGAATTGTTAAAGAGTCAGTCAGTTAGTCAGAAAATTGAAGCTAGTCGCCCATTCCAAAACGTAGATCTCTATGGAGAAGAATGGGCAAGAAACTCCATGGACACTCTTTTAAATCAAAATTGTTACAAAATCCTGGGTAGGTACATTGTTATTGTTCTTGTTGCTTCTATATGTGAGAACAATGTAAAAAATAGATAATTAAAACAATTTAAAATATAAGATTAAAAATAAGCCCTGGCAGCTAAGAGATGACCAGTCTCCACTGACGGCGCCCGTTCACGAACATGACGCGTGGATCAGCACCATCCAGCTCAACCATTTTGTAGGGAACCGAAGGATCCAACACACGCGCCACCAAAGTTCAAATCTTCAATTTATTCTTTCTTCTTTTTAGTTTTTTCTGTAACCAAGAGTTACTTTAGTGTCCCCGGTGCCTAAAGGTGAACGTCCACTAGTTCGCACCGGCCGCAACGCACGCACGACACACAGCGGTTTTTGGTTTGCTTTGTATGAATTCACCTAGCACTGCGTCCACTATCGGTACCGCCCGCACCGAGCGCCAGCTTATATGAACAAAATATGCGCTGCGTGCCGCGACGTTACATGGATTAGTTCACCGCGTGCTTAACTCACTGCCGCACGTTGTTTAAAAACCTCGTAAATTGGACGAGTCACTTTTGATTCTATTAGTAGAAAGATATGAAGAATTGTATGTATAATCTGATACATCGACGATATTCAAATTGGCAAAGAAGAGATAATATCCGGATACAGTGGACGCATGCGATTGGCAAATCCGTTCAATACGTTACGTGCCGTGCGTGCGTTGCGGCCAGTGTGGACCAGTGAACGTTCACCTTAAAGCCGCTATCCCACTGGCATTTTACGAGCGTTGGCGCTTCTCCAACGTCGCTGCGCAGACGTTGGAAAAGCGCCAACGCTCGTAAAACGCCAGTGGGATAGCGGCCTAAAAGAACCGAGGCTACCTACTTTTAAATCAAAGTAAAAGTACTATTCAAGTAAACGACTCAGAAATGAGACTAAAGCCACATTTCACATAGCTATAACATCACATGGTTTCTCCTAAAGGTTCAACAGAGATGTACAGTGTGAGTCTTTATAATCTGCACATATCGAAATGAGGGAATCTATGCTTAATTTTATCGACGGAAAAAATGTTAAAAAAAATCTAAATATTTATTAATATTTTTTATGGATTTTTAAAAAAAAATGTTTGCTTTTGTGACCCCAGTGTATACAAAACTGTGTAACTTTTAAACTAAACGATTTATCACGATGAAACAAACTCCATAATGTTTGGAAGTAATTAGGTGTCGTCATAAAATAAAAATTATGGAAAAAAAATAGCCATAATCAAATATAAACATTTTTTTTTGGCAAAAATCTGATTTTTTTTCATTAATTTTTACAAAAATTGTAAAATTTCTCAATAACATACCCCCATCACCTTCTTTTTTTATAACTTTAAGTTATTCTTCATTGTATTAGGAACCTAACGGTAAAAATTGCATGTTTTTAATTCAACCCCAACATTTTTTATCAAATGTCAAAGAAAGGCCCAACGCATAGCTACGCACATTGTTTAGCAGGTAGATAAACTTTTTTTTGTTAACTTTGTTGTGAATGCGCGCGGGTCGTTTCAAAGATGGCACTCCGAACGCGGAATCGTATTGTTCTCATAAGGGTGGTTTGTTTGGGATGATAATTAATGCAAAAGAGTTCAATTGAAACCCATTTATTATTAAATACAAAATTTAATGCATCAGGTTCTCAAAATGTCCACCTCGTTGTTGTAAACACAAAGCCGCGCGAATTAGAATTTGGTGTGTCGCTCTCCTTATCATTTCGGGATCATTGCGAATATCATTCGCACAGTTTATTATGCGGTCACGCAAATCGGCCTCACTGTTGATGGGGGTACTGTAGACGCGTTGCTTCATGGTCCCCCATAGGAAATAATCGGGCGTCAAATCGGGTGAACGCGCAGGCCACCCTACAGGTCCTTGCCGACCGATCCATTTGTCATGATAATTTTCGTTTAAAAATCTTCTTACATTTGTAGCGTAATGGGCAGGACATCCGTCCATCTGAAGAAACATCCTTTGACGCACAGCCAGTGGGACATCTTCCAATAACTGAGGCATATCATCTCTCAATAGACTTAAAAATCTTTCACCAGTCAACGTTCTCGGCAATATGACTGGTCCAATCAACATGTTATCGATAAGACCAGCCCAAACATTTATCGAAAATCTTACTTGGAAAGTAGATGACCGTTTCAGTTTCGGGTTTTCACCTGCGCGGCACCATCTGTGTAAATTTCGACAGTTAGTAATACCGTCTCTAGTGAATGTCGCTTCGTCCATCCATAGTATTTTTCTTGGAAAGTTTGGGTTTGCTCTGGTTTTTCTTTGAATCCATGTGGACATCACACACCTTGGACGCCAGTCTACGTCTTCATGTAGATGTTGCACCCTTTGATAGTGATAAGGATGCAATCCTTCTTTCTTTAAAATACGCCACACTGATTTTTGGGATATTCCGTGACGAAGAGCCAGTCGTCTAGTACTTATGGATGGATCAGCAAACAAATCACTTAATACTGCTTGTTCAGTAGCCGCATCAATAATTACTTGAGGTGGCTCGCGACGATCTCTACTTGATCCAAGTCCAGTGATCGACAACCTTCTGTGAACTTCCTGGAAGTTTCGGGCAGATGGCACTGGTTGCCTGTTAGGATACGCAGCTATGTAAGTCGCGCGCGCAGCTCTGGCACTTCCTTGTCCCACTCCATAATAAAAATGTATGTCGGCGATGTGTGCCGGGGAAAATTCACTTAAACGCGGCATCATGTAGCAGCGAACGAAAGTTATGAAAGTCCAGCGAACGAAAGTACCGAAACACATGTAGCAGCGGCGAATAATTCGGAGCGACTGCCAGTCTGACATCTGTCATAATTCAAGTTCCTTTGGCTGGCCCTACCTCCCCGACCTGCGCACATTCAAAAGAAAGTTTATCTACCTGCTAAACAATAGCTATGCGTTGGGCCTTTCTTTGACAGTTGATAAAAAATGTTGGGGTTGAGTTAAAAACATGCAATTTTTACCGTTAGGTTCCTAATACAATGAAGAATAACTTAAAGTTATAAAAAAAGAAGGTGATGGGGGCATGTTATTGACAAATTTTACAATTTTTGTAAAAATTAATGAAAAAAAATCAGATTTTTGCCAAACAAAAATGTTTATTTTTAAATGTGGCTATTTTTTTCCATAATTTTTATTTTATGACGACACCTAATTACTTCCAAACATTATAGAGTTTGTTTCATCGTGATAAATCGTTTAGTTTAAAAGTTACACAGTTTTGTATACACTGGGGTCACAAAAGCAAACAATTTTTTTTAAAAATCCATAAAAAATATAAATAAATATTTAGATTTTTTTTAACATTTTTTCCGTCGATAAAATTAAGCATAGATTCCCTCATTTCGATATGTGCACATTATAAAGACACACTGTATAGTACATTCACATTTATAAGCATTTATATAGCTACCTTATATACGAATCGGTTTCATTTTGACAGTTCAACAGCATTTATTGCGTTATTTACGTGTTGAGCAGACAAAATTTTCGAACTTATGAAGCAATGGATTAGCAATTTGCTTCAAAATGATTCAGATTCCGATTGATAGTGTGTTACGCAATTAGGGTGCTGATAGTTTATTGTTCACTCATATTACGTCTCCAGCAACGTTTTATCAAAATTATCTTCTATGGAAACATAACAAGATAAGGGGAAAATATAAACGTATTGTTCTACGAATGATATGATGTTCATACTTAATCGTTTTGTTAACTAGTAACTGTTTACCTACCTAATTTAAAGTATTTTTCAATTCAAAGAAACATTAATAAATGTAGAACCAGATAAGGTGGCAGTTATAGTATCTACTATGGTTGTACGTTGTTTTATACGAGTAGCTAATAGTTTTATAGAATTTCAATTCATTCATTTATTCCGGAAAACATCCATTATCGTGTTAGTATTAGAACTTATAAAACTATGTTAGTAGCACTAAAATAAAAAAATAAAATCAAAATTACAATCAAAATCAAAAGTTAAATTCAATATCAAAATTAAAAAACCTTATCACAAAATTATAATTAAAATCAAATGCAAAATCATAATTACAAAAAAAAAATCTAAATAGAAAATTCGTTTCACATAAAATTTTTCTCATATTATCATTTCATAGAAAAATCAATACGCAGAATACTTACTTAGAAGAAATTTAAATCATTGATTTTTGTTTCACATAAAGTACATATAATGTTAGAATATTGATCATAAAATAACAAATGAAATTTTTCTTTATCCTTATATTGTTCATTTAATATAAAACTTATTACCAAGAATAACATTTTATCGAGTGACAGTTTCTAAACATTTCAATTCATACCTTTGATAAAATGCATTATACCCTCCTATAAAATTACAACACCGCGTTCACAAAAGTAATGCGGGTAAATCTTTGCCAAGCAGGAAAACAATCTTGTTATTCTCACTAATAGTGACTTCATGCACATACTAAACAAGCATACACCAAGCATGTAAGTAAGCATGCAATATGCAAGTAAGCATGCAGCATGCAAGCGAGCATGCAACATACAGCGTGCAATCAAGCATACAGCATGCAAGAAAGCATGCAGCATACAAGCGAGCATGCAACATGCAGCATGCAAGCAAGCATGCAGCATGCAAGAAAGCATGCAGCATGCAAGCGAGCATGCAACATGCAGCGTGCAATCAAGCATACAGCATGCAAGAAAGCATGCAGCATGCAAGCGAGCATGCAACATGCAGCAGGCCTGGTTTCTGTCACGGCTCCGGCGCTGCGGGGCTCCGGCGGCCCCACGCGAGCTTATCGTCGCAGGCCGCCTCGCCCCTCCGCGCCTACGCGGGCTTAAATTATACTCTAGGGGTAGGGCAGACAAGACTACGTGGAGTCGGTTTTGCAGCGATTCGTTTCTGTCGCTAACTTTACTCACTAAATTATGAATAACATAACGTCATCATGGAAAAATACACCGAACAAACAGTATTCGTTAAAAACAATTCTACTGTTTGATAAGTTTGTAAAATAAAAAAAATGTGATTATAAAATTCATTGAATTGTGTTCCTGTAAAATATGTTTCATTCAAGTAAATAGTAGTTAAAACAATAATATTATATGAAACAATTTCTAGGAAACGAAATTCTATGAAATTTCTGTCTGCGAAACAAGGGGTGGTGTCCCCTTGTTTATCTACTATAGATGACTCTTTTATCGGTACTAACTATACGACAATAGATCGAGCTCTGAGAAAAGAGGTAGAAATCCAAGATGCACTAGACGACAACATGGGAAGCACATATGATGTATCCTAAATATTATTAACATTGGTATCAAATCATACTTAGGCACCATAAGTAGGTACTCTGCGTCCTTATAATCATACATCATAGTCATAAATCTTTCTGAATCTTTTTAAATCCCCGGAGGATAAGGCAGAGCTGTACCTATAGCACACCCACATTTCGCCAGTTATGTTTAAGTCCTATATAACTGTAGGCGAGCATATAGCCATCAACCGGGCACAACCCCAGACTCCGGACTGCTACTGAGAAATTCCAGATGGAAAAACTCATTAACACTACCCGGCCCGGGAATTGAACCCAGGGCTCAGTAGTAGCGCTTGTGACCACTAGACCAACGAGGCATACAATACTGTGAAAATGTATAGATCATATGTAGGATAGCAACAGTATCACACTTTAGTAAGTGTGATTTGATTAACCTTCAGTTCGGAGTAGCGAGGTTTCATTTCATTAGAAGTTTGTAGCTAATTATAACTTTATCGTTACAGATGATAGTTTCTGATTAAATCGTTTCCATAGTGATGAATTCGTTAATAAGGGTTTTCTACTGGCCCAGAAAGAGGTCAATTAATAGCCACGTAAATGTCATGACAGTAAAATAAAATATCATTTTAAAAGCAATATTTTATGTAATGAAATTAAAAGTACTAAATAAAACTTATGAAAATATATAACTTTAATATTTTATGGCTCTCCCTCTCCCCCTCTAGTCCACATTTTCAGTACATTTGATTGCGCCAATCACAATAGAAATAACACAATCGTCACACACAAACACAATCTCACAATCGTCTTCATCGTCTTCTTCAATGTCCCACTCACCGCACAGATTTCACTCACTCTTCCTTCTGCATTCAGTCTATCTCTCTGTAGAATGCGCTCCCCCAGGAAATCAGGATGGCAGCCAACCAATTATCCTTTAAAGTTCGCGAGCACATTCGCAAGAAGCTGGCAGTATCAACGCAACGGTAAAGTTTACCCATTGTTTGTCTTATTTGTTTTAGTATATTCATGTGTATTTATTTTATACATTATATTTATTGTTTTTGATACGTATATGTATGTATTTATATTTATATAAATATTTATTTCTCAATTCTCGCTACTGCACCTACCACTGTTTGTCTCTGCATCACCCAAAGATTGACTGGAAGAAAATGCCTCAGGCATTAAGTCCGCCTCTGTACATTTGTGTGCTTAAAGTATTAAATAAATTAGTAAATATTTTCCTAACAGCTATGTTTAAATGTAAGAAGGACGTTTATGCTTCAAACTTATGCCAAGTTTCTGCTTAATCGGATCAGATGCCAGGAAGTACTTGAAAAATGGACGACAGAGTAACCACATAGGTACGAAGCAGGTTCGCCAAAGTCTCGCCTGTTTGCACATCACTTTGAAAATAGGAATCGGACAACAGTAAAAAAGTAACGATATTTTTTGTTCTTGCAACAAAACAAAGGACTTTTACAAAAAAAAGGGTTAATTTTGTCCGTCCGTTCGTCCATAGTTTTACGGCAATAAAATTGACCTACGTCAAAACCCTTAAGGATTATATCCCTGCCATTTAGATGGTAATGCAAGTCACATGCAGAGGGGTGACGGTTGTAACTGGTGAGACGGAAACGTTTTAGTGTTCTTGCATTATTAATGTACTTACCTATAATGTATTATTTATGTATGTGATTGGAAGTGATACAAGTGCGTAGGTATATATGTGTGCTCGGGTACTAAGAGGCGCACTCAGATATTAATGAATTTTTGAGTTTTGTAAACCGTAACTGACGTTCAGCTGCAACTGTTTAGATTAGAAACCTGTTTTTAGGACGTCTGATCCTTGATTATGACACATTTAGCTTAAAGACCGAACCCAATAACCTATTTTCAGTAAAAGACAGATCGCTATTGATGGTAGACAGTATAATTCTACCTATGTGTCCTTATATGTCAGACCGGTAAGATTCCATAATCTTTTATAGATTATTGGGACGTTAAAACCATAGGTTTTTCTTTCTCCAGTATGCCAAAACTGGTGATACATAGGTTATTGGGTTCAGCCGTTAGTTATTTGATGCAAATAGGCGGAACAACTTATACATAAGTAAATATTTTTAATTAACATAAATCCTATCTAAGAGAGCCGGGTGCGGGTGATCTCTAGTAGGACCCTCCTACCTCAGATACCTTTCTCTATTTAAGATTGTGCATTTTATTAACCAGTGCCTGTACTATGATGTAGAGATAAAGTTTTATGATAATGATTATTTGTTGCATGCAGCAATCAAATTAGTGGTCCATAGCTCAGAAGCTAGTCACGAAGCCACATCTGCTATCGAGCCAGCAAGTATGATCTTGACCATGCCAGGCTCCTGTTTTCATAGATTTGAACAAGCAATGCACTTAATCCCTCTTATGGAACAAAAACAGTTCCTACACGACACACGGATGCCGCCCACAAAGAAACGGCAAAAGCCCGATCTCACTACTCGTTATTTTAAAATATTTATTTTAATATTGCGATATAAAGGGGCGCGGTCACGGAGATACGATAAGCGCTAACTGATTTAATTTTACAAAAAAAAAGGCATGCGGTCTTTTCGTTTTCGACACAATTAATGTAGACAGAAATTATAAATAGAAGTTAATAAATCAGTTGCAATGTAATATGTACATAATATACAAGCTCTTAACAGTCTTTAAATAATACCTATAAATAATATGTACAAGTATATAAAAAAAGAGGGACAAGAATCATAGGGCATCAAAAAATTCGTCCTTATCGTTATCAACAAGAAAAGTGCTCAATAGGCATAGCATTGCCACGTGCCCAGCCAGGGTTGCGGGATGTTCGAAATAGTTACCGTGGCCCCGGCACAGGCAACAGAAGGAACACGGGTGGGTTTTAGTCAGTAAATGTCTGACACGCCCTCCCGCTCCACCCAGGTCGGCATCATGCTCCTAATGAGACATGGTCCCTATCAGTCCTTGGACTGGATGTGAGATAGATGTGGTTACCCAAACCCCTGGAAGCTCACCCTTTGCACAGCAAGCATACCTGCAAGAGAAGTCATTTGATGATTTCCCATCCAAAAAAAAAAAGCATTGCCACATTGTATGGCGATGCTGATTCTTTGGCCAACAACTAGCTGCAATGGATGAAATGTTAGTTGAAAAATATGTTTTTTAAATCTTTTTGATTCTTGCTTGGAAAAAGAGCAAAATAATCATGAAAAAAAAAAAACTATCATCCCATTAGTAGTGCGAACGTGCGTCGCACTGAAACATTCGTAAGTAGGTAATGTCCGCAGGTGATCCAAAGAAATGGTTAGCGCTCTACAGATTATTTTCGTGCTCAAAAAGGAAAAGTGGTTTCCTTGAAACATTGTGGCAGCTTTGTGGTCCCAGCAGTAATTATTCAAATATGAAGACGAAAAACACAAAGGTATACGAGTTTCGACAGACTAATACATTTTGCTATTAAGGAATGTGTAGGCGTTTCTAAATTATCGACTCGAAAAATGTTTTTGTGTAGACTTGAAGGGAAAACGTTGCTATTTATATTTTTATAGGCTAACTAACTTGATGATACAACTAGTCCATGATATATTAAGTACACCTATTAGTATGTAAGTACACCTTAGCATAATCAGCCTGTTATATTCCCACTGCTGGGACACAGGACTCCTCTCTGTAAGCGGCATGGCACGGACGTAATAATATCGCGGCGGGTTTCACTGGATTTTCAACAGTTAACTAACAGTGTGTTTTTTCGAAGCACTGGAATGCAATCTGTTGGATTCTCAATGCTTGGCTCAACACCGAGAGTTGAAAATCCAGTGCACGATAAAATCCCGCCACGATATTTTTACGTCCGTGCTAACAAAGGTTAAGAGGGAGTACACATGTAGGTACATTAAGACCACCTTGTTTTTGCAACTTATAAACATTTGGAAATAGCAAACAGGTAAAATAAAAGAAAATCCCTCCGTCAATAGATAGGTACGTAATTATATCAAATAACAAAGATTTCAGAATTCATACATACCTAATACCTGTACTGTACCTTTTTTTCCTAAATTGACAAAGGTTATTAGCTTATTTAAACTAATTTATATGTACTCTACCTACCTACCTTTTGAGCGTGTAACTAAATAACAGTCCTCTTTTCTACAAAGCCATAACATCAATTTAAATCAACCGGCAACATCACCTGTCAACTTCGAACGCCATCAAATTCCGAAAATCTACCAATTAATTCCACATCATGCTGTACAACACAGTACCTACACCATGCAACCGACGCAGTTATCAATAAAATATCGGCGGCCATTTTGAAATATTTACGTTCTCATTAGCCGTACGTACGCATGGAAAATGGCTGACATAGCACAAAACCAATCGCGTTCCCGTTTGCTTGCCATTGCATTTTACTAATTAACTCCTTGTTGAACGAAATGCGTACCATAACGTAAATTACATTTCCAATATCTTTCTCCTTTTAATTGGAATTTAATTTTTCAAACTATCGTAATATTCGCCGTTCCTTCGGGGTTAATTTTTATAAATGAATACATTATTTTAATGTAGTTACTGTGCTGGTTTTGTTTGACATTTTTGTTTAGGTAGATTCTGTGAAAGTGTTATATATATTTCTTTTCTTCATATTTTAAAAATAAAATATTTTATACTATTGTTTAATTTATAATGATGACCGAATCCTGACCAGTCGGTTCTGTGTTATTGATTTAGTATTGATTCAGCTGTTTATTTTATTTCTTAAGATTTTTCTGTAAAGTTACATGGTCAGGTGCGTAGTACTCGCAACCGTCGTGCGTGTATGACCGACCGTATGTATGAATGTAAACGGAGCAAAAGGAGTACCTATGTAAGGATCGTAGCAGGTGGCGTTCTGTAGTTTCTGCCTACCCCCATGGGAAGAAGGCGCCAGTTTATGTATGTATGTAGTTACATGAACTGGTTAAGTGTATTATTAACGTCATCATAACCACAGAGCGCTAATTAATCTGTAAACACAGCGCTGGGTACCTACTTAACCGCGCATGATTTGTTAGGACTAACGTTCGTACGGACGCAAAAATAACGCGGCAGTATTTTAACGCGCACTGGATTTTCAACGCTCTGCTTAGCGCCGAGAGTTGAAAATCCAACAGTGTGTTTTTCCACGCGTTGGAAAGCTCTGTTGGATTCTCAATGCTCAACTCAACACCGAGAGTTGAAAATCCAGTGCGCGATAAAATCCCGCCGCGTTATTTTCGCGTCCATGCGAACGTCGGCTAAGAGTATCTTTCTTTCAGTCAACTTTCAGAAGTTAAACGAAGTGTTTTTCTAGTTCTGCTGGATTCGCTCAATTTCTTGCAGCACTATCCTCATAATACAACGTGAGAAATGCAGCACGGTTTTTAGCTTCTGCCTGCTACTTCGTCCGCATGACGTTGCATCGCATCGCCCACACGCGCTATTATCTACTTCGTTTTCGCTTAGCGTTCTTTCTAATTTTTTTTTGTGTTTGCTCGGCTTCTAAGGGTCGTAGCGTGATGTTTCTTAGAGCCTCCCTCTAAATTGGGTTATCAAATGCAAAAAGATTTTTTTCAAATCCGACTGGTCGTTCCACGTTCAAACATACAAACAAACACACCATCTCTTCAGCTTTATTATTAGTATAGGAATATAGATGTCATGGCCAGATCTTAGAATTGATCATTAATTTCATGAAATGGCCAGCTAAAATTGACCATATCGTTTAAACGTCAACGTTTAATGATATGTTAGTCGACCACCGGGCGATAAGCGACTTAATAACCTACCCGGGAGATGACTTGCTGGAAGGCTGCAAGGTCATGCGCTCAAAAACCTGGCTTGGGTTTATACTGAAGTCAAATTCAAGGTCCTTTACAGGAGAGGAAATCATAGCCAAAATTAGATACGATAATTTGATAAAACCAATCATAATTTTGTTAAAATAGTTAACGATCTTGATTATTATTGCATTAGGTACATTTAGAATTGAATAGGTAATATAAAATGATTTTAACACGCCATAATAACAATGTGTGTAATACAAATGGGTAGCTTTGGGTTTTATAATGAGATACATTCAAATGTAGAAGGATAAATGGATGAATTTGGATCAATTATAGCGTTGATTAATAGTGCTGTGTGGTTCGTATTGAACAATACATTTTGATAAGTTATTGTTCTAGTTGATATAACTGATCAAAATGAAAAGAAAAAAAAACAATAGCCACTATGATTTGGTAAAGCATTAATGGTTTGGCAAAATATTGTGAAGGTTGTTCAATTAATCCATAGGTTGTTGAACATATTTTGAACCGCTGACAATTGTTTGAAAACCGGCCAAGTGTGAGTTGGACTCGCGCACCGAGGGTTCCGTACTTCAGTTTTATTTAGTTCAGATAAAATGAAAATACTAAACGAAGAGGATTTTTGTTTTCTTAAATTGTAACAATCGTAAACATAACTTTGTATTTCATAATGATACTGTGGATCACAAAGTTATTTTTTGCAGTTGCAGAAAATCGCCCATATTTAATTAAAATACCTTATGGATCGGCGTTTTTAGTATTTATTGATTAAATACAATATATGGTTCATGATATATAGAACTTTCAAATTCCTAACTTGTTTAGTTTTATACGGGTCCTATTTTTTCAATTTTGAAGGTAAAAAAAAATATGTATTTGTACTCTACTCGATGAGTTGTAGACCCCACCCCACATGCCAAGGTGAGAATTTTTTTTTTAAATCAAACGTTTATTGTATGGGGACCTCTTTTAATTTTTAACTTAATTTTATTTTTATTACTTGTTATAATAGCGGCAATAGAAATACCCAATCTGTGCTAATATACCTATACCCTAAAAAAGAAGTTTGACAATATCCTCCAACAATTTATGTAACCCAAAACCGAACTAACGAAAAACGCAAACACTTTTTTTGTAAACTGTAGACAGACTTTTCTATTCAGCAGGCGTTGTTTTTCATGAAAGTTTTCACATTTCCGTTAGAAAAGTGGCGCAGTTGCAAAGTTTAGCGTAATTTGCATCTCACTTCCACAGATCTGACTAACAATGAGCCACGAAAAGCAATTAATACTTGAAGTGGCCCGATTCCGGTTTAAAACTAAGTGCTCTTTTGAATTTTCATCCTAATTTACATCTATAGGAGGATCAGATTCGATGAATGCGTCTAAAGGTTGTGTGAATCGTGGTTACACAATGGACCAGCTCTATTACTCCGTACGGAATCTTTTTAACTTCTGCGACAGTTCTCTTTCGATTGGTGTTGGAAAGGTTTTTACTTTCTTCCAATGTTGGTTTCTTGTACAGTAATAATGTTAAGCGGTCGCCAGGGTAGACTAATTTTTATAACCTGTAATTCCCCGAGAGGGCAGAGGTGTACCTGTAGTACCTACACCTACATTTCGCTAGTTATGTTTAAGTCCCATGTAATAGGCGGCGAGCCTATTGCCATCTACCGGGCACGAATCCAGACTCCGGGCTGCTACTGAGAAATTCCTAATAGAAAAAACCAATAACACTACCCGGTCTGGGAATCGACCCCAGGACCTCATGCTCAGCAGTGGCGCTGGCGACGACTAGACCAACGAGGCAGTCTACTAAGTACTAACTAATTTTTATAATTTTTAATATTGACTAGAAGTTCTTGGAGCGATGGAATAGACAGCGTTTTAGAACCTCTGCCAAACTATTACATATTCCAAGTCAAGTGAAAAACGAAGAAGCTAGAAAGGTACTGGTGTTATACCAAAACCGGACTGAACCGGTTCTGAAATTGTATTTCTCAGGTCTAAGCCCAAGCTTTGCGCAGAAATGACCTCAGATAACGACGCTGTTGATAACATCCCAATACCGAGCCTTATCTATAACTTTAATCGAATAAAAAACGATAACCTAAAGTAGATAAAGGCCATATTTTCGAAGCAGCTCATAAACCGATTCCATTAACATTTACATTGCAAATTACTATAAATCCAGATTCTAATCATTGTTTAAACTTGGTACATTTGGAGGCAATAGCCCATTTTCACAAAACGCCGTCGAGTTGGCCCCCGTTTGGTACACAATGAGATTGCTTGTTTAATTTTATCAATTACCATATTTTTTAACTTAACATCTGTTGGTTTACCCCTTTTAAGGAGTTTAATTATGGTTTTTGTGAGGTTTCTTGTGAAGGTGGTACAGTGACCGCGAAATCACTGCATTGCTGCATTGTAGCGTCGAGACTTTATAAAGTTTTTTTTTTAATATTGTTGCAGTTGTCACTTATACCTAGAGAAAAGGGAGTGTACGATTGTAATGTACTTTACGGTTTTAATCAAAGCATTTATTTATGTTTGGTCCAGACGTCTTGTTGGCTTGCCTTTCATAAAGGTACCTACTTATATCAATAAAAACTAGTGGACTCGTTTTAAGTGTTATTAGGTTTTTCTATCTGAAATTTCTCAGCAGCAGCCTGGAGTCTGGATTTGTGCCCGGTTGATGGCAATAGGCTCGCCTCCTGTTACATAGGATTAAAAGTTTAATTTGGGTGTACTCTAGGTACTATCGAGGAAACTTACATCTGACCAGTTTCAAAACAAAATCCCGTGCCCACAATGACCACATCTGTTAACAAGCATTACTTACTATAGCGGCCAAGCGCTGCAAGCAAGAATAGTCCTTACGGTGTATAGACGTTCGTTTCTCCCATGGTACACCTCTGCCCAACCCTTCGAGGAAACAAGGTGTGATGTTATGTCGTTTTTAGTCTAAGTTCAGTTTCTAATATTTTCACTTTCAGTGGCTTCGTCCCCTTTAATCTACATTAGACTTGATTGTGCCTTCGGTAATTTCTATAAGTTACAACTATGTATGTGTAGAACACTAGAAACTTACACTTAAAATAACAGTATCCTATTTTCTCTTTACCTACTAAAACTCCTTCAACTATCCAAATCTCAGTCCCTTGTACTACCTACCTACAGCCAGACAAGTACCTACGCACTTCTGAGACCACATCAAACTGAGCCGGGTAAGAAGCGCCGCCAGTGTAAAGTTGGAAACGCTCGGTGCGCCCGTGACAAATTGTTGCAGTAATGAGCGCCTTGCTTCCTAACTGTTAGGACCCGCGTACACGGTTCGACCACGAAAACTAGGTAAAAAAAATGTAAGCTGTAATGTACGGGAAAATGTTGAATGTAGTATTGAAAAGCACGGTACGTCAAGAAAAATTGTTAAAGTCAAATTAAAGCTATCATTGATCATATTAAAAGTGAGCCTAGTATGAAGTACCGCCACTGTAAAGTTGGAAACGCTCGGTGCGCCCGAGATAAAATTGTTGCAGTAATGAGCGCCTTGCTTCCTAAGGCCTCGTTTACGGAGACGCGGGAAGTCGCGCGTCTCGTGCAACGTGGCGTCTCGCGGTGCGTCGGACGTTTTTTCTGTTCACAGACATGCGGTGCGTGCTGCGGCCCGCGTCATTTCACGCAAAAAGGCAAACATATGGTAACTAGTGGTTTCGTTTATGAAGGAGCGGAGCATGCGGAATAGCGGTACCCGGTGCTGTGCCTGCCGCGTCGTCCGCAGCAGCGCACGCGGCGTCGTCAGCTGCCATGCCCGCGGCTACCCCTCACCGCACCTCTCTCTCCTTCCTACACACATCGAAGGGCACGTGGAGATGGCTGCTGCATCACCCGCCGCGTTGTCCGCCGCTTCGACTGCCGCGAAACCCGCCGCGTCCTACCGTCGCGTCGCTTCTTCTGCGACATGCGATGCTACAATTCAAACAAACGCGAGCAAAAACGCTTCTCATTGAACGCTCTATACATCGCCGTATGTTTGTTTCCGGCAGCCTGCACCGCGCACCGCAGCGCTTGACGCCCCGCGTCTCCCTGAATGGGGCCTAACTGTTAGGATCGCGAAATGGTAAACATTTTAGTGAATTTTACATTTTAGATAATAAGTAATAAATTCTCTTCCGAAATTAAACAATAATAAAACACTTCAATTTTTAAGACATTGTGTATCGATATATATATGAGATTATTATATCTGCATGTTAATTAATTACGAATTCCCTAATTAAAATCAAAACTATTATCAATACCAAATTTGGAACAGCGCCATCTTTACAATAATTATGAAAACATTTTGTGACTTCGTGGATCATGAACTTCCATGATTCCCACAGAAGATGTCGCCACAAGTAACCAAATTATCATTTTTGCAACGTCACACAGTACTGACAAATATGGTATGCCTTTGGTGAAATTGTTATAGTTAAATCTGGGGGCACAGCAGTGCCCCTGTCAAGTCTCCAGCAAAGCAGGCACGGCCGTACCATCCTTTTCTCGAAGCCATTCGCGGGCCTTTCACCCCCCTATATCTTCTCTGTCGACAAAGCTAGCAGTTTGAGCTTTCGCTAAACAAGAGTAATCATTATAACTAGCTAAACTTCTAAATTACATGATATTTGAACATATAGTTTACAAGTTATCGTCGATCAAAGTTACATCATTTTGTCACTCAGTGACTCACTGACTGACCGATCATCAAAAATCTTAAACAATTCTAGCAGACCTAGAACCTTGAAATTTGGCATCCAGATAGATTAGTAGGCTGATATAAAGGAAAAATTATAAAACACTAATAAATTGTTAATTATAGAAAACAATTTTATATTTGCCGTTTCGCAAGAACATGGTGTATGAATTTTGACTGCATTGTTAACTTTGTGGTTTGTTTACGTACAAAAACTATTAAATTGGTATAGATTATTATTAAATTGTTATTTATTAAAGTTAAAAATAAAATGAATACATGGAGTTATTAATTAATTATTACAAATATTTTGTTGGTTACTTAATACTGTAAGGAGCTCGTGGCTAAGTAATAACAGTCACACGGGTCGATCCATCAGGTTAAGCTACGCTTGCCGGGGTTGGTTCGTGGATGGGTGACCATCTTTACATACCGAGACTCCTTCGTGCCTCGGAAAGCACGTTAAGCCGTTGGTCCCGGCTGTCATTCGTGGATCTTTGACAGTCGTTACGGGTCGTCAGAAGCCCGAAAGTCTGACAACCAGTCTTACCAAGGGGTATCGTATTACCCAGTCACTGGGTTGTGGAGGTCAGATAGGTAGTCGCTCCATGTAAAATACTGGTATTCAGCTGCGTCCGGTTAGACTGGAAGCCGACCCCAACATAGTTGAGAAAAGGCAGATGATGACTTAATACTGTAAGTTTGTTAGTTAGTTATATAGTTAGTTATTATATACACATATAGTAGTTGATTTTATAGTTGTTTAAGCTTTAGTAATATATAGTAGGTACCTATATATTAATTGTCAATATATTGCAATGGAACGTGAAATATTGTACATAAATGGCAATCTTTGTCCACACCGAGTCATCTCTATTCCTGGAGATCGTTCGTCTTTATTTCATTCTTTGTCATACTGCATGTATGGCGATTTTGAGTCGTCAAATGATATTAGGCGTGCTGTAGTCAATTATGTAGTGAAGAATTGGGATGGGGTGCGCCAAAGTTCACCTAAATTTTCAACTCCGATAATTGGAAATCCGAAAATGTTCTTCCTAACATTTATCATCCTAACAATCACAATTCCTAACTACTCTGTCTCTTATGTTCATAATTCCGAAGCATTCAACTTCATGACGTCACTAGCAATAAACATCTATTATACTTTTGTTTGTTTTCCTATATTTTCTCAACATAACCATCTTTTACACTATTATTCAAAGTCATATCTTTTTGTTTAGATTTCTTTTTATTCTGTGGAAGGGATCCATAGGTTAGGTTAGGTTAGAACTGTGACCAACTATGCGCGAGCCGAGCGAGCGAAGCGAGCGGTGCCGCGGCAGTGGCCGGAGAGCGCTACGAGTCGCGAAATTTTTCTAAGTATTTTTTTCTATTATGGTAATTATATTTAGGGATAAAAGCGTTATGATAAAAAACAGTAGGAGTTTAAATATATCTACATAAATGATATTATTAATTACAATTTTCGGAAATATGAGTGTTATGAACATCGCCGGTAGCACTACAAATAGTATGAATGAAAACTTTAGGATGAAAAATTTTAGGAAGAGTGATCATTCGGATTACAAATCATTAGGAAGAACAATTTTGGGTAAAGAACTTTAGGTGAGCCAATATGGACCCATTGGGATGACATGCAAGTCTATACCTGCGACGAACGTGGAGACGTATATATCAACGCGTACATGTACTCAGCGGTAATGCTGAAAACGACCACTTATGGGTCCGTATCCGAACTTAAGGCGGCTGCCGCCTTGTATCCGTTTATTTTCGAGGTTTACCAAAATGGTCGTTTGCAAGGATCGTTCGGTGATCATCCTAGGAAACCAGTAAAATGTTTACGATCTACTGGGAGTCACCAAAAAAAAAAGAAACAGACCCCACCTACAAAACATAAATGAGATCCCACCAAAAACATTAAATGTAAAAAAATGCCAAGTCCCTTCATGCAATCTTTCCACCGTAAAAAGTTTTGAGATCTCATAGAAGCCAAGTCCTATTCATTTTTTAGTTAGTTATCTATCAACATTTAGTGACTGTATCAACAGTTTTATTTATGTTATAATTATAGTGATTTGGCAATGATCACAAGAAGAAACAAATATAAAACGGATATTTGCAGGAGGTGAAAATAACGCAGATTAGTTAAGTTCTTTTGATTTGTTCATTAAACATAGGTATAGATAGATGATGATGATGTTCTTTTAAAATAAACTTAGGTCTTCTTAAATAGGTATGTATTGGTGCACGTAGTCGATGGCGACAATAACTACTAATACTAATTGGCCGCAAAATCATGTCTGCATAAATATCATAAATCACACATCAACATTACAACTAATCTAATCATAGTACTCATAGATATCAATTCGTCAATAACAGTCGCACATAATTCCACACAGCAATGACGGTCTCGTGACGAATGAAGGCTCCTCAAACCTATGTGTTGCGTCGCGTGTCACGCCTGTTTGCAGGAGTCTTAATGGTATCGTCAAATATATTTTACTGTCGACACGAGGCTATCACTAACTTATGTAAAAAGGTTAGTACAATATTAATAAGCTTCGCAAAAAATAAATTTATAAAAGTCGATTTACCGTGTATATAAAATACTCCAAGGAAAATTCACATTTCGTAAACGAATAACTCAAATAATAACCAACTAATAGCCTCTTATCTTGAGAATTACAAAGCGAGTTTTTCTTATCAATTACTCTAAGTAATATGAGCAAAACAAAGTATTTTTGAAACAGATCATTTTTAGTTATTATAAAATAGATAACATTTTTAATTATTTTAGAGAGAATATATCTTTTAAGCACGTAGTTTTGTAATTATAAAGAGAACTAGCTGTTGCCCGCGGCTTCGCCCGCGTGGATGTCAATACTTCCCTATTTGAATCGGATTTTGTTCACAATGTCATGGGCTTAATTTTTTTTTGCGCGGAACCCTAATTCTTTTTCTAAAATAAAAGTAGCCTAAATTACTCCTTATAATATTAGCTGGTAAAAATAAATATAATACAAGAAGTGTAAGAGAGAAACAACCGAAAATAACAATGTATTATGGGGAAAGAACTTCAAAATATTTAGTGCCAATAGTATTTAATAAAATAGATCTGTTGAGGCAAAACCTTAAATTAAGTAAAGATATGTTAAAATCAAAGTTAAGGAGTTTGTTTCTAAATAATGAGGACTCTGCTTTTACTAAGAAATTAATTCACACCTTAGTTTCATTATTAAGTAATTTGTGATTCACACAGGCTGCGGGAGCGAGGCCAGCGGCGGGGAGCGGTGGCCCGGGCGGGGCGATAGTGATGGTACAAAATAGTTTCACCGCCACCGCCCGGCCCGCCCCGCTGGGCCGCCGCTGCTTTCGTCCCCGCGGACTAAGGGTTTTGTTGGGCCGGAGCAGGCAGGTTGTGGACGCGGCTCCGGACACGGACACCTCCAAACGGATAAGTATGTACTTGGATCTGTCAGTGTCCGGTGTCGCTGATCCTTGAGTGAAAATAATAGTACATAGTTTAAACACTACATTATTTATAACAACAAGCGCTTCTCGCCATCAATCTAAAAAGTCTGGCAAGTAAAAATTGTAAAAACAAAATAATGTATATTTGAGGATAATAATAAAAAAAGGTATCTGCCAGTGAAAGTCCCGTCAAAATCAGCCATTTCAGAGATTAACCGGAACAAACAGACAAAAATTTTATAAATTGATTTTTTGTTATAAATACCGTATAATATGCATTTAGTAAAAAGCTGTTATTTTGACATTACATACACTTCAATTTTATTTATTTGTACAGATAACTATTAAGTTTCAAAGGCGTGTGCGTGTGGTTTCAGAATGCAGTAATATGCAATATTTTGAGTCATTCATTTATTTATTTTACTTAACACAGACGAAGTCCAAATACATTAGTTAAAGACATTTGTTTAGAATATAAACGACTATCTATTCTATAGTCTATGACTAAAGACTCATTTCACAATACTCCAGACGTACTGACAATATATTCCATTCACATTAAACCTAAGCGTCTAAATGGAAGTACAAAATTATATTGCACCATATTGCATCATGTTGAGTTCTGTATCAGGCATAAATAAGTTTACTAACGTGGTCCACGTATCAACCACCCATAGAAACGCCAGTTCACACTGCACCGTGTATTGACGTCTTTACACCAGCGAGTAGCTATGCGTATTTTCATTGTTTGTGAATGGGTGTTGCCAGCTCTGTCTTGTTGTAACGCGGTTTTATTCCGGTCGAGTTGTTAATGTTGTAGGTTTTTATAGTACCTACTCGCTTATTGCACGATACATTCGGCTTCTTGCCTGATAGCTGAGAAACCACATTTTCTTCTACGTGTACTGAGTAAAACATTATTGCAGTGTGTTCCTGTTTAACTTTGTGTATGTAACAAATGAAATTGGCTTCTGTGTTTCAATTTCAAGAAATGTTCATTTGTTTTACTTTTGTTTACCGTTGAATTCGTGTATAGAATTGTAGTGAGTTCTCGTTTTACGTGGGATTGGATGTACTTAATTGTTTAATTTAATGAGTAATATGGGGCGGGTGTTGCACGATATTTTAATGCTTTGTACACGACTTGGGAAAATGGGAATTAAAACGATAAGTAATTGGGATTTTGGAACAATTTAACTTTCGGTTGTTTTAGAACCCAACGGCTTGGCACGTGACGATGGGAAGAGGACAGACGGAATGACCATAATGCCTTGGAAGTTGGGTAGGCCTTTAGTGTGGGATGTAACCTGTGTCGACACCCTCGCGCCATCCCATCTTCCTAGCACGGCGGGCTGTGCTGGGGCGGCTGCTGCAGGTGCAGAAAACCTCAAACGGCGCAAATATAACAACCTCATTGGGAGCTATATGTTTGAGCCATTTGGGGTTGAAACACTAGGGCCGTGGGGTCCGAGTGCTCATCGAGTATTACGCGACATCGCTAAGCGGTTGGTCGACTCTTTACGGGACCAGAGGGCTGGCCTATTTTTAGCCCAAAGAATCAGCATTGCCATTCAGCGTGGCAATGCTGCCAGCCTTTTGGGCACTTTTTCGATTGACAGCGATGCGGACGAATTTTTTGATGCCCAATGAGCTCTACCCCCTTTTTATTTTTTATTGTATACTTGTACATAATATATATATTAGTGTTATCTTGTACCTATGTAGTAATTAAGAATTATAAATACAGGGTGTCTCAGTAAGAGTGCACTTTTTAAAATTGGAATATTTATTTTTTCATGCAAGTGGCAACTCTGAAATTTGACAGCTGTCACCTCTGTTTATTCCGATTATTAAAAATGGAGCGCTTTTTGAAAGAACAACGCGTTATAATTGTGAAAACTCATTACAAAAATGAACGGCATTCGTTACAGAAATATGATAACGGACTTCTTGTGGCCTCAACTGGACGGCATGAATCTGGACAACATGTGGTTTCAGCAGGACGGCGCAACCTGCCACACCGCGCATGAAACAATCGACTTATTGCAGCAACGATTTCCAGAACACATTATCTCACGAAATTCTGATGTTAACTGGCCACCAAGATCGTGCGATTTAACGCCGTGCGATTTCTTTCTTTGGGGTTTTGTGAAATCTCGGGTTTATGAGAATAAACTCGAAACAATTCCTGAGCTCAAATCGGAAATCCAACGCGTCATCGGTGAGATACAGCCACATCTCTGTGCAAAAGTCATGGAAAATTTAATGAAAAGAGTAATGGCCTGTCATCGGAGCCGTGGGGTTCATTTGCCGGATATTTTATTCCATACTTAATCGGAACATGTCTTCTTTACAATACAATAAAAATATCACAACTCTGTCATAAAATACTTGTTTTTATTTTAAAATGAAAAAGTGCACTCTTACTGAGACACCCTTTAAATGTAAGACTTTCGGTAGTTTTGTATCTACTTTAAGTGGCTTTGTCCTGTATTTATTAGGTTACAGCGTTGCATCAGGCGCACAGCATACATATGCAGTGCTTGCTGTGAAAATATTTTTTTTTATGTGCGACTTCTTAACTGTGTATAGTTTCAACGTAATAGACAGATATAGTCTATATATTCTACAATAGTACACATAGTAAGTTTTACCATTCCTACCTTCACCCAAGCCCCTGGAAATAAGCCCTTCAGGTTTCTATCATAGTACCGAACTGCCCTTAATTTGGGATATTATTTCCTGTGAAATGCCAAATATTCCTGTCATGCCATGTTTTCACCATAATATTTACCAAAAAGTAGCCAGTAGGAGCCAGCAACAAAAGTCAATTAAAACTACAGTTTTTAAAAATCTTAATTAAGTATTCAGCAAAATATGTATTAAATTAATATTGGAACAAAGTGAAATGAGAAACCCGTTTCTGGGAGAAAACCGTTATACGAATCATATATGTACCAAAAAATTCCTCTATTTTGCTTATTTAACACATTTGAATCTTAGCCTCAATGACAATGATACATTTACATTGATGACAAAAAGGCATGGGATTGAGCTGCTCCAACAATTTTTTTTTTTTTAAAACATACTGATTTTTTTTTGTTCTTTTCTTTTTGCTATTTTTTTTTCTTATATACACATTGTCATTGATGAATTTTATATATACAATGACATGAATATTTACTTTGTAAAATGTAATATTATTTTAATTACTGTGAATGTGAAGACTATGTGGGTCCTTGTTTTTTTCTTTTTCTTTTCTCTCAGCTTTAATTATAGTTTGCCAGTTTGAGTAAATTATGCGGCCTACCCAAATGTCCTTTCTTTGGTATTGTTCGTCGAATCGTTGAGCTCCTTAACTTTTGTGTTGAGCTGTACGATTACTGACAGATGCTTGCACTGACTGGACAGGTCCACTCAATCTGTGTGGTTCTTTCCTCAAAATACCATTTCAGACACCAACCTACATGGTCTTCACATGATCTGACCAATATTATGTCTGGACTTTAAAAGAGACTGTGACCTCTGAGTTTGTTTCGGCCTTTCTTCTCAGAGTAGTCAGATAGGAAACGCCGGCCTCATCTAGTTTAAAAAAAAAAATGTTTGACATGTAAAAGTGTTTGTATAAACCTAATTACAGAAATAAAATCATTTATCATTTATTTATCAATGGCCAAGTGTAGAAAATAAGTAGAATTCTATTTTTTGTTTTAAAGAACCTTTGTAGACCGTTACAACACTTATTTCATTATACGTTACTAACTTCACAAACGCTAGCATTATATCAATAGAGCGTACCCTAAGAATACGATCGATTTAGTGGAAATCGATCGTTACAGATAATTAAATAATACTCCATTGTTTTAGTATATTTGTTTTTTTAGGTATTAGAATCAATGCAAAATAAAAAAATCTGGAATCTAATTGATTTTTAACGTAAGCACCATTAAAAAAATCATTAAAACGAAAAATATATAATCGATAAAATCGATTGCACCACATATTGCACTAGTAAACGTCAAATGTCAATGTCAACGTCTGTCAATTGTCATGTTGTAATGTCATGTCATTAATGTCATTCGCTTTTCGTATTTTTGCGCAAATGAATGTGTTAATTAGGTTAAGGTCGGTGTTTGCTTAGCAGGAATGTGGTTATTTAAAATGCGTGTTTGCTTCAGTACTGTTTAATTGCGACTAACTGTGGTGGGGACATACAGACGTTAATAAACACTCCACTATCACATAATATGGAGATAACAGAATGTCTTTTTCCTGAGTTTTTTCCGTATTTCTCGGGGTTTATTATTTCATAAGACCGCTGCTCGAATACTGGACTCCGAAATTGATTGCCTTCTGACTGACTCTCGCTTGAACATTGGACACCGTACCCTGCCTGCTGCTGCTGTCCTTTGCTGGGAAAACCGGATCTGTTTTGTTCTTTTGAGGACTGGTTAATAACGACATCAAGAGCCTGTGCATTATTTGCAGAATAGCAACCGATCGCTGCAATACAGTAGGAAGGCGAAGATTGAAAGATGAAATGATTCTTTCAATTGTAGGTACAGGAATGGGTCGCGCCATTCCTAAATATGAAGTCACCTCCTAATCATTATCGTGATAGGCTGCAGGCGCTGCAACTCAGCGCACGTGCGTTTCGGATTTACGTAGGAAACAGTCTCAAAAATATAATTTCTTATATAAATAACTCAAATATAAAAATAACCTAAAATGTAAACATTGTCTGATTTTACCAATTTGGCAATTGCTGGGAGACATGAAAATTGGGCTTGTGAGACCTTCCTAAATGCTCTAATTTATAGCCAAATTCCAGCCCTGTAACACCAGGCCCAAGTTTCTATGGAGTTTGGGTTTCTCCTTTAAAGACAATTCAATCTGTTGAGAAAAGCTTAATTAAAAACAATTTATCGAATCAATTTGTGTAAATTTTGATGACAGTGGACCTTTGCTGCCAACCGTACCTGTCAAAAGTTACAGAACAATCCAAAAATGCATATTTCTCCCCAATCACAGTTATACTGATAGTATAGTATGCGTCAAACTTTATGTCGGCTCTGAAGTGAGGTACTCGTTGCGCAGTACCGCACCTCTCACCCCCGCTGATACGTGAATTTGTTACTGCGCAGCGACTCGCCTCATGTTCCGAGCCGCCATAAAGTTTGAACCGGGCTGTAGCTTCTGTGACTCAACAACGAGTCTAGTTGAAAAACTTTTTCGTAAAAACATTAGTTTGGGATGTTGCCAGGCGGACGCGCGAGGCGACGCTAGCGTCCGGCACAAGATTTACAACGAGTTTTCAATAGTACAGTTAGTCTCAAAAAGATGTATAGGTACTTCGACCAGAAATTCATTTGATCGTCTATAATTTGTGTTCCGTAATATAGTACAAATATCATAGCTACAATTAAGTACCCAATGTGTAATATGTTTTGTGGCTACACATGGAAACAATATTATGGGACAAAGACTGTAGACAATTATATGACTTCTTGTCGATGTATACTTGTATAGTTATACATATTTTTGAGGCTGACTGTACCAATAGCCTCAATGTGACAGGATTGCTGACTTAATCTTCCTGTACGCGAGACAGCTTGTGATAGAGGTTTTTATTGTACGACTAGCTGTGCCCCGCGACTTCGTTCGCGTAAGTCGTAAGATACACAATGTACTAAAACTTATTTATAAAAAAAAACAATCGACTTCCATAAAAAAAACACTACAAAGTGAAAAATAACTTGAATTAATTAATAGTTTTTATTTTCCACTTTTAGTTATGGTACATACCCCACCCGAATTCGTATACCACTACTTGCTAAGTAAATAACAGTGACAGGAAATTATTATAACATCATCACCATACACTAAATGGAACAAAATACTTATTATTGAAGCTAACTCAAAAACTACTCATCAGAATTTGACCTTATATGCGACCACAGGATACCCTTTCAAATAAAAACTTTGCAAAAAGGCAAATATGTATATGTCGCGCTAAGTCGTGTCATAAGTTTGGACGTCGTCGCCAACAAATTATTAAATTAACCACACGACGACAAATCGTTGACGAAATCTGTCTTTTGACAATAAAGGCCACACATAAAATACAACTCAAGTTGCGCGATTTGAAGCATATTACCATTAAAATCATGTATAGTCAGAGTGCATCTCATGACAATTCCAATAAGCCCAAACATGGCTAGGATACATTGTTTTATTACGGAGTTCCGGTGCCTACCTTCCGGCTTCATTATCAGATCAGGTCGTTGGTACCAGTTTCTACTATTTATTTTTTGCTTCGTCATAGTCGGTTAACTATCTTAATCGAGATACCTATCTTATCGCCACCCGTGAAATACATTGAGGAGTTCCAGTAGTCATCTGTGGTCTTCTTCGTCAGTTCCACTTCACCAAATGATACTTTCTGAATGCAAATGCTTGACTTGTTGATGAAAACATCAAAATTGCTGTGTATGCTTATAATATTTAAGGAGTTCCCTCAATTCCACATGGATCCTATCATCAGAACTGGATTTTGATAAAAATGGGACCAATCTCTATGCCCTTTCAAATAAAAAAAGAAATTTCCAAATCGTTTATAAATGACGAAGTACTGAGGTAACAAACATTAAAAAAAAATACAACCGAATTGAGAACCTCCTCCTTCTTTTGAAGTCGGTTATAAATAATAACCACTTTTTAATAAAACTACTCCCTCGTCCCCCCGACTCGCCGCGTTGTACCGCCCGCCCGCGCTATAACTTCGTTTTCGCTTAGTTTTCTTTCTGACTTTTTTTCTTTTTGCTCGGCTCCTAAGGGTCGCAGCGTGAAGGTAAATAGCCTATAACTATCCTCGAGAATTGGTCTACCAAATGCAAAAAGAATTTTTGAAATCCGACTTTTTGTTCACAATTTCATGGGTTTTAATTTTTTTGCGCGGAACCCTAATTATTTTTTCTAAAATAAAAGTAGCATAAGTTACCCGCCGTAACATCAGCTATCTGCCAGTGAAAGTCCCGTCAAACTCGGTCCAGCCGTTTAGAAGATTAGCCAGAACAAACAGACAGACAGACAAACATTTTAAAACTTGCTTATCTGTTATAAGTACCGTATATACGTTCATATGCATTTAGTAAAAAGTTGTTATTTTGACATTACAAACAGACACTTCAATTTTATTTATTTGTATAGATGAAAAGTTTCCGGGGAGATTCTTTGTCTGTCTTGTAAGACAAAAACAAAGGTATTGGTGAGACGCCATTGATCTATACTAGTGGTAGGAATACAGTCAAAACCGTTTATAACAACCCCGCTTAAAATGACGTACTGGTTATTATGACGAAATTGTGAGGTCCCTGTTTACTTAACATAGTTTTTGGTTATAACGACTATCGGCTATGACAACCGTAATCCGACGGTCCCTTTGAAGTCGTTATAAACGGTTTTAATTGTATTGAAATATTGAAATAATTGAAAGTTGTTAGGCTAATGAAAGTTGTTTTGAGGATGATTCGTCACGAGCACGATCTGCGTCCGTACCTGCTCGATATGTAAGGGCCGAGACTCGTTCGGGACATTAGCGCCGCACGGTGCAGTATGAACTGCTTCTTAAAAAAAAGTAATAAAAAAAAATTGAATCGACTTCAAAAAGAAATTAACTTGGGGCTCTGTCTCGCATAGGGTTGCAGCATTATGCTGAGCGATGGCCGTTTTGCGTGGATGTGACGCATATTTTCCCCTAACCTGTTTCTTTTTGTGTTTGTGTTATTTTTGTTGCGTCATGTTTACCGCAAATAAACGTATTTTCTTTCTTTCTTTCAAAATTATGAAATAATTTAATTTCGGAAGTCGGTAGGGCAAAACTTGGGTAATCGGTGATAGTTTTGTTTTTTACTTGTAAAATTCGATTCATTGATCAGACTATTTTTTAAATTTACTGTGATATAGTAGACAAAATAAGTTTTGCTAACTTATATCTAAAAATGTGGCAAATACTATAATGATTGAAAAATGTACATTTATCAAGTCAGTAGTAACTTGGTAATAAAACACAATTATCTATCACCGAATAGCTGCATATCACGAATTAGCCAAGTTTTGCCCTATCTTGAGATCTGTATTCTGTGTTTTTTGATACCGACTTCCGAAATTAAATTTATTCCAAAATTTTGAGTTAATTTATTTTTGAAGTCTTTTATTTTTTTATTACTTTTTTTTCGTAATTTTTAGTTTTAAGTAAAAACTGGAATATTTCTTTGTTATAGTTTTGTTGTAAATATTGCACTAGAATTTGACCAAGGTTTTGAGATGTTTTCCCTTTGACACCACACTCGTAGCTCGTATCAATAAGTCAGGCCGTCACACTTACAAATATTAGTTCATATCTTGAAAACTACTGAACAGATTTTGATGAACTGTTCCCTAAGTTGAAGTAAATGTAAGCCGATAAAAAAGAATGGTTACAATCCGATTAATAGTGTCGGAGAAATACATGGACAAACATACATACACCTATAAAATTTTATACATAATATTTGATTGAAAGCCCTAATAGATTATCATAATATGTCAATATCTTGCAGTTCCAATAACATTACATACATACGTGTCGAATTGATAACCTCCATCTTTTCTTGAAGTCTGTTAAAAATCATACAATACTGATGTTGTAAAATATTTGCAACGTTGTTGTCTGTAGTTTTTTTAATCAGTTGCTTGGTAATTAGGTATTCATTCATTTGTATCATGGTGAAGGTTTAGCAAGCCATTTTATCGGAAAATCTCACCTTAAGCTAAGATTTTCTCATCTGTGAACTCATCTGTGTTTAATAACCTGTTTTTAATAACAGGTCCAGAGATGAGTTGCAAACCTTCCGAATACGAGATCAACACCACACGTTCACTTTTTCAATCAAAACTTTCATTATTATTGTTGTCTTCTCTCAACTATTGTCACTTTTGCGTTGAGCACACTTACCTTTTAATAATAAGTTTACAAAACGCAAAATTGTATTTTTTCGCGAATACTTACTGACGCGACGCTTAAGAACGCAAATGACAAAAGAATGGAGAGCGACGAGCAAGCGACATCAAAATACCCTAAAAAAACAAAACAAAAATAAAATTGTAAAATTAAAATGTCAGGTAAAGTATTACTAAAACATTATGCTTACATTTACCGATGAGATACATCAGAATAAATCCACAAGCGCCCCTTCCTAGAACACTTCCCAAAAAAGCAAGGAGAATAATATCACGCGAAAAATATAGCTACATGTTAAAAATTAATCCCCGAAATGGTAGCAACGCTCGTCGGGTGTCAAGTGCGAGCCGGTACATCGTTAGTCGAAGAGTTTTCTTTTGTCTCAAGGGTTGAGTCTTGCTTGTTATGCCAGATTTTGTTGGTGACCCTGCCCGCGCCCGTGGCCTTCTTCTTTATTCATTACATGCTTTTTCAAGGAGCTAAGAAATACTGAGATGCAAATAAACTATGGTGCGAGAATAGACGCTTTGGTGGATGAGGGATTTGAATTTGAGATGTACCTGTTGAATGTAGTGTTTGCTACATGATGTATGTGTAGAATATGCTTACAGAATCTCATAGTTTCTGTTAGCGAGTTTTATGGAGGACGTAATAAAATTCAACGAATTTTTTGCGTGAGTCGACTATAAGTGTCGTCAAAAATCAAGCTAGACTTCAGTCTACTTCTGAATCTGCCGGTCGATTCTGGAATCATCTCACCGTGAAAATATAGGTGAAGTGAGCTTGACGTGAGCTGTCATACCACCTGATGCTAGGAATTGACTCTATTATCGACAGCTCATCACTTCAAGCTCACTTCACCTAAGTTTTCACTGTGAGATTTGTACAGAATCGACCTGCTGATCCTGCTAATTATGTGGATGCTAAAATAAACATATGTTTTCGTGACGTAGTTGAAATAGTTACTTACTGCTATAACCACAAATGCTTGACGAACGAACTGATAACATTATGAACAACTTTTACAATGGGTCCAAACCTGAAATCGCAAAAAAAACAGCTGCTCCCTACATTTATGTTCGCATAACTCGTCAAAATGTGGGGAACAGCTGATTTTCTTTTTCGAGATTTCAGGTTTGGTCCCATAGTAAAAGTTGTTCATAATGATGAGTACAATGACCCCTTAAGAGGTTGTGCGTTAATTATGTTACACCTTGTATTTGGGGTCGGCGCAACATGTCGTTTTATTCCATACCTACTTCTCTATTATTCGTCATCTCGGTAGTCACCCCCTTTCTTGCCATATCATCTTTCACACAGTTAATCCATCGTTTCTTTGGTCTTCCCCTACTCGTATAGCCATCCACATTCATACTCAAAACTTTCATGACGACATTTTCCTCATTCCTCCGTATCACATGCCCATGCTATGACAACCGATTTCCACACTACTTTTCAGTCACCGACGTCACTTTCAAACATCCTCTTATATAGGTACTCATTTCTTATTCTACCCATTCGCGTAACACCACAGGGTAATTTGTCAATTTGGACTCGGGTGAGAAAACTCATTCATTCCCTTCGTGAGACCCAACTTTAAACAATAAAAAAAAAACCGGCCAATTGCGTGTTGGACCACGCACAATTAAGGGTTCCGTAGTTGGGATGAATTTATTCCAAAAACAAACATAACATTATAGTTGAAAAACATGTTCTCCCATACATATGTACGTCACGGTCAATTTTCCAACTGCAAATGTAAGTTCGTAATCGCAAAAAAAATGTTTTTTTATGTGATAAAACTACAAATTATTGATTTTCGGAATTTGTTCCTTTACTTGTGCTGTGAGACCTTGCTTCTTGCCAAATTTCATGATTCTAGGTCAACTAGAAGTACCCTATAGGGTTTGATTTATTTGCGAGTATCATAATATGTCGCATAAATGGCCGTGTTTTTTTATTGCGTTGACTTAGAAGCTTGTTCTTTTAGAGCTCCTAGAGACCGTAGACCTACAAATTTGATATTAATTTCCACTTGATACCTTCACGTGTTTCTGAGAAAAAGGGTCTTGATAGACTGACAAACAGACAGACAGATGGACAGACGGACAGACAGACGGACAAAAAAGTGATCCTATAAGGGTTCCGTTTTTTCTTGTGAGGCACGGAACCCTAAAAATAGGGATCTTACGAACATATTATTTTTAATAAATAAATTCCAATTTAAGCTACGACAAATCCTTATCCTTTACAAAATAGATATAAACCATTCCCCAGAATCCATTCCTCAATGTAGAACAAACTTTGTCTCCTCTCATATCTATTTCGCGATCGCATCTAGGATTTATTTTAAGTCGCTTGAGAATATATACGCTGTTAGCATAAGCCGAAAATTCAATCTATTTTGCAGCGCTTAATACGAGCCTGGCACTGTACCAGTATATCAATTGTTGACATGTCATTCTTGAAATCCGTCTAGATTTTCTACTACATAGTTGCAAGCGGAGTCGTCTAAAAGGTTTCTGTGATATTGTAGTGAAAAAGACTCACTTACACGTTGAGCTGCTCATCTCAATCAATCTAATTCATTATTATTCCAGAGGATTACATTAAGTCTATTTCGGGCAGTATTAAGTCGAGTTTGACTAATGTTGCCGGACGGATTGTTACGGGAGCTAAGTTTCCCTATCTAAGCGGATGAGCTGATCGAACCGGCTGTGTAAAATTAGAGTTCCGTGTTGCCTTCGGTATCCATTTGGTGATTACTTTTAGATTATCTTTATTTAGGAAGACTCAATACTGTTGGTTACTTTACTTTGGGTCTTTCATTAAGTTGTTTTGTTAAGAAAAAACGAAACGTTGTAATGATATTTCTGTGTTTATTTTTAGATTCTGATTTTAACGAGACTTAACTGTTAAGTCTCGTTAAAATGATAAAACACGACAACTATAGTTACACAACAACAAAATTAATAACAACAACTAACAAAATTACAAAACAAACAAAATAAGAAAACGTAACAAAACGTGTTAGTTAACAAAATTTATAATATAATAATATATAATAAACCTTTATTTCAGACGTTTGTTCATAGGTAAAAAAAAAAAAAAAGTAAAAATTTAACTATAGTTGTCGTTTTTTATCATGGCAATAGCGGTCATTGCCCTTTCCCTAATATCTTTCTCTGTCCTTGGGAATCCAAATAATATACTATGTATGGTTTTCAATATTGGAAAATGTTGAAGATCACGGCAGATATTGATTCAGGACATTAACGGCATTTATGAAATAAAACATGATATGATAAAATGAAAATGTGGGTTACTGCTATTGCCATCTAAAACGTGACAACTACTAGTTGTTTAGGAATAACATCATTATCAACACATGTTTTTATTTGATTACTTCAATAAACGCGTTATTAATTACTCGAGGTTTTGATTTTGATAAATAAATAAATTTTAAATATTCATTAAATATGTTAGGCTGAACGTATACCTTAATCGTGTTTTTTTGCGATACAATGTCGCAGCTATTTGCACATGTGCAGTAGTAGATATGCTGAGCGCGCTTGTATTTAAAATAAGCCCCCCATTTCACTAATTTCTTGCTTCGTTCGGAGTCGATCTGTGTAAATCTTAATATTTTTTTATTTTCTCGCACAATGCATAGTAAAACGTTATATGATACACGTGCGTAAGATGATTTCCGACTCGTGTAAACTTATACACTCGCTCACTTCGCTCGCTTGTGAATAAAAATACCATTCGCCGGAAATCATCTACTTTCCGCACTTGTAGCATAAATTATTTCTTGGGTTTATATTACGGTCTTTTATTGATTTAGTGATTTGAACATAACATAACATCACGACTGTATTACACGAAGGGTTAGGCAGAGGTGCACGTATAGTGCACCCACATTTCATCAGTTATGTTTAAGGTTTTTTGTGTGGTTACAAGGCGTGATGTTATGATGTTATGTTTTTTAGCCCCAAATCATTTTTTGGGCTTTATTTAAGCTGTAATCGGACTTACTTACTTGCCTTAGTGAGAGTTAAAACAAATTGCACAGAATATATTTTTATTCACATACATAGTTTTTACGTCACTTCCAGTATTGTCAAAAAAAAAACGCAACATAAGTTATTGAATTGTAAAATAAGTAATGGATTAAAAAAAAAATAGGAAATTGTTTCTAGACTCTTATGCAATGTATATTTAAATAACGAATGAATTTTGAATTACGTGCATATTCCGTATTAGGAAACTTGTAACACAAACAAACGACTAACCATCAAAACTGACCAACATTAGGCGGCACAATAAGTACATATGTGACAATGCCGATAATAAAACCCGTTACTGCCGAAAATCCTTTGAAACTCAATGTGGGCTATCCACTGAGTGCCGTGGGCTTACCATAAATAATGTTTAGTGCTGCCGAGAGGTGTTCAAATTGCTTCCACGTGATATATCCCACAGTCCAAGTACGTTTAGCCATATTGAATTTTTAAGCAAAGATGCTCCGTTGCCCCGGTTACGCGGCCGTCGCTTTTTGTCGGGGTAATAAAGCAAGCAGCTTTTTGAATTGAGGTAGGTCGCGTCCGCAGGTGCTTCTGAAATTTCATGTCCATGACTGATGTGGAGGTGTCGTTGGAATGTACTTGGGGACAAGGCTGCCATTTTTGTGGACTAATTCCATGTCATTTGTTCTCGGTAACAGGCCTTTATGAGAATCACAGTTTTTAGGCTTCCGTAGTCAATAAAAAACCCTTATAGATTCTCCATGTCCGTCTATCTGTCCATCTGTTTGTCTGTCTGTCCGAGGCTTAGATCAGAGACTCTTAGTACTAGAAAGCTGTAATTTGGCACGGGTATACATATTAATCACGCTGACAAAGTGGTAAAATAAAATCTTCATAAAAAAAAAATAACGTAAAGTGGGGATGACTTCTTTTTCTCGTCTATCCCATGGTGTGGGGTGTCGTTGGATAGGCGGTTAAAAATATTGCGGGTGGGTGAATTTTTTTTTTCGATTAAGGGATCCGTTTGCGAAATATTAAGCTTTCAGTGCAAACTTTTGTCACAGTCAAGAAGTCCCACTCTCCCTTCCAGCTAAATGGTTGTTTTTGGAAATGTGAAAAAAATCACGGCAGTAGTATATATAACGAAGTTACAAGGAAAACTATCACAGCTAAGTAGGGTTTACAAGTTAACGAGTAATAGTCTGCCAACTTACATTTGCAGTTGGAATGTATAAGAGGACATGTTTTTCAACTACAATGTTGAGTTTGTTATTGGGATAAATGCAGCCAAAATACGGAACCCTTCATTTTGCATGGTCCGATATGCCCATGTTGAATATCAGATGAGAATCATTCCCATGATGATGATGATGAATCATTATTTATTTATTTATTTATATATACTTTATTGTACACCAGATTACACATTACATAAAGATACATCTTAAACTACAAAATATACAATTGGCGGCCTTATCGCATACTGCGATCTCTTCCAGGCAACCTTAGAATGGACAGTGATTTTATGGACATTAAATGGGGTTGTTCTTGGTGCAAATAAAAAGTATATAAGTACAGTATACTATACACAGATACATACATATGCTATATAGTAGATAAATATGCCATATAATATATACATAGATACATACTGTAGCGAAAAAAAAAAATAAAAAGACGGAAGATTCACTTTTCTGCTACGACACGTTTAATTTTGTTTTTAAAATAAAAATAGAAAATAACATTAAAAGGTAAAAAAATGAATATTATTGTATCAAAAAGTTGCAGGTTGACTTGTGTGAAGGGAATAAAACAAAGAACTTTGGTCCGATAGGTACGCGAATAACGGACGAGAAAATAAACGTACTATCTAGTCGATTGCAATCACTAATTAGTAACGCTACCAAAACATATCGTTATAAAAAAATTAGAGGACCAAGGTACCTCGCTTTTTTACAAATTTGAAAATAAAATTAAATAGTTAATGAATTAAAAAAATCTGCAGTGGATTACTATCTACACTATTAAATTTTAACGTAAAATATCATAAAAAAAACCGTGGCATAAGTAATCGCGTCCGGCGAGGTGACGTAGACTGTAGGTTGTCGCAGATTCAGGAACTGGCGTTGTTTGTGAAACCTTCAGCGGTCAATATGCGACCCAACTCTCGACGTTGGCCAAGGACGTCCAGCGTAATTTTAGGCCAAAACCTGGAGGCCGAAAGGCGGCCTGTTCAAAGCTGTTCAATCCTAAGACAAAATGAATTAGGGTTAGACCAGCGTGATCAGACTGAACTTCCGATTGAGGAAAACTGTTAAAAGATACGTACCAGAAAAAATAAAGATGAATGCTTAGAATAATACTTAATATACCATTCTCAATATAGTTTTGCCATAAGGTATTAATAGGACGGCAGGAATAGTGGTTCACTTGAAAAAAACTCGTTAATTTTCCACAAACTGGGTCCGTATCAATAGATTCAACTTTTGCAACTAAGAAAAAAAATGGGGACCCATATGTCAGAAGAAAAATAATTCGAATCACGAAATAAAAAGATAAAAATCGACCAGGCTCAAATACAAACGGAAAAAAGGTTGATTATAAAGAACCAAAAAGTTTTGACATGCAGAGTTATGCTGCAATACATACTAAATATATAAGAGACGAAAATAAAAGAAGACGCCAGCAACTAGAACAAAATCACAACGACAAGTAATGTATATGTAAAAAATTATTTATATTTCCATGCGGCTGTGTCAGACTATCGTAACCAATCGAACAAGATTCTAATACTGAACCAACCAAAATCCCCAACCATTCGAACAAGATTTTAATACTGAACCAACCAAAATCCCCAACCATTCGAACAAGATTCTAATACTGAACCAACCAAAATCCCCAACCATTCGAACAAGATTCTAATACTGAACCAACCAAAATCCCCAACCATTCGAACAAGATTCTAATACGGAACCAACCAAAATCCCCAACCATTCGAACAATATTCTAATACTGAACCAACCAAAATCCCCAACCATTCGAACAAGATTCTAACTAAATTGAAAATAAGATTCAGCTACCCGTGTATTATTCAATAAACAATCCGTAGGCGCTAAATAATTCTCTCAATATTCACGCAAGAGACATCCCAAACAACAAATCCTACAGTTAATTTAAATTCCATCAATTCTCAGATTTAATTAAAATAAAACAAAACAACTAGACTGAAATAAATTCTAGTTTTATTGTATTCAATTATCTGCGTACCTTTAATTTAGGGCGGCACAAATTTATAATTGCAAATTAAATTCTGACTGACATGAAAGATATTGTTGGAGTTAAAAGAACTCGGCAACTGCCCTTTATTTTGATTTGTCCCTTTGTTCTGGTAAATGAAAAGCCATTCTGTAGATGACTATCTTACAGCCGGTATAATAGCGCGGAGCTCCTGAAATGATAACTCGTTATCATTTTTGGAATGTTTTAATAAAAAGCCGTGGCTTCATTAGTGAGAAAATTTTAGCTGGTTCTCGGATGTCTGCGGTGGTGTAAAGGAAAGATATGCGGATATTAAAAGCAAGCATTTTGGATGTTATGATTATACACAAATCATCATTATGTATTCGTTTTAAAACGTTGTTTGTGATAACCGCTGGTCACATCATGATGTGGTCTGGCCAGATTACTGAATACTCAACGTTTGACGATATGAATAGTTAAACGCACGACTACTTCATGATGTGAGCAAACATTAGTGATTATATCGTAAAATAATCAGATTATCCACCGGTAAAGGCATTGATGTCGCTTTATTTTTGATGTAGCCAAATAACTGCGACCAACTTGGATGTAGCGCTCGCCGGTCGCTCCCGCGGCAGCGCTCGCTTCACTCGCTCGGCTCATGACCCCTGTCAGAATGAGTATCTGTTTACTCTCGAATAGTACAGCTAATCGTAATCAATGGTAACACTTTCACTACCAAAGTCCCCTTACTGCTACAATACAAAGGAGCTATCAATGTCATACTGTTACTAACTTTGAATGTGTGCTTTTTTGTTTCTTATTTTTTTTCACTTGTGTTGATATCCATAATACATAAACTCATGCGTTCTTCCCATGGGTGTAGGCAGAATCTACAAAACGCTACTTACAGGCCAGCGCAGATGGGTGGATGGCGGGGTAGGGTATTTTAAATTTACCAACGTAAATTCGTACGTATATCTAATGGTAACAAGATATAGATTCCAAAGCTCAAAGACCGAAAGGGGATTTCCCACTGCGGTATTAAAGAGCACGCTGGAGGATACTGCGGTGGGATGCGATGACATGTGGCGGAACGCGACAGCTTGCAGCGTGAGGTAACTTATGCGCCGGAGTTCGCTAGCATACGATCGCGTGGGAGAAGCAGTGCAAGCGGGGGTGCACTCCACATTTCTCCCGTGGCATACTAGTGTAAGCGGGGGTGCACTAAGCGTTTCCCCCGTGGTATACGACGAGATAATGCCGGCATGTCGCAGCATCCAGTAGTGCGTTGGCAGCCGCAGGGGGCATTGCAAATCATCAATGTGCGCTGGATGACGGCAAATCCTCCTCGATGCCATCCGCCGGTGTGTGCTGGCCTTGCTAGTATCCTTACATACTCCTTTTGCTTCGTTTTCATTCATTCATTTGGTAATACACGCACGCCGGTTGCGAGTACTACGCACCTTACCTTTCTGAAGAACATCACTAATAAGGTAATTGTGTCCTTCTAGGGTCTCCATATAATACTAGACACCAAATCCAATAAAAGCTATTAATTTGGCTTTCTACTTACCTGTGTCTAAATATATCTCTACATAACGTTCAAAGCTTCAAAACCTCACACGACGAAATATTGTTTCTTTGAAACAGCACTTAAAACCTTCAAAGTAAGTACATATTTACATTCATCAAAATTCACACATTCGTATCCACAGTCCCACATTGCAATTCTGCTTAAGGCACCTGCCCCACCGCTTGAGCAGTGAGTGCGCGACAGCGACGAGCGATTACTCGCTGGTATGCGTATGTACTATCGAGGAAACTTACATCTGACCAATTTGAAAACAAAATCCCGTGCACACGATGAGCACATCTGTTAACAACCGTTAGTATAGCGGCCAAGCGCTGCAAGCAAGAATAGTCCTTAAGGTGTATAGATATTCGTTTCTCCCGTGGTAGCAAGCGTGAGTCTCTTACCGAGTGTTCTGCCCGTCAAACGAACGTCGCTGTGCGAGTTCTCTCCCTGATAGTTCTTGTCACTGCAACAAACGACTACTCACACTTACCTGCGGTGTGAACAGTCAGCGATCTATTAATACGTATCATATATAATATGTATCTCTTTTACTTACAGGAGGCTCTTATAAGTTTCTCTAGCAAGAAAATCGTTGATAGCTAGTCGCTTTCTCGTCGTGCGGTGGGACAGGTGCCTAAGAGCTATTGATACAAGCAATTTTTCTAATGCACCTACATGTCGACATTATAGTGATTAAAGTCTCTACATAACGGAGCTCGTATGTATTTGCCAAACGTTTGAGAGATTTATTCTACCCACATTTACTTATAACTACGGTTAAAATTTTGGCTACGACTATGCCTTACCATTACTGTCCAGTGGTGCAATTCTTTTTGGGAATTTATTTGAGTGCATACTTAAATAGTCTAGAAAGATATCGCTCAAGTTTTTCAGTTCTGAAGCATCTTTAGTTCATCCTTGTACTTTTCGGATGTATGCGCTAAGCATTTTAGTAGTGATTGATGTTCTATCTAGTAAAGTAAAAAAATAAGTTCACTAATATTTAGGTACCTACTAGCTGTGCCCCGCGACTTTGTTCGCGTGGAAGTCGTAAGATACACAATATACTAAAATAACAACCACATTTTAATAAAATTCCATCGTCCTTCGACCCGCCGCGTTGCATCGCCCGTCCGCGCTATTACTTCGTTTTCGCTTATAACCTTCTTACTAACTTTTTTCTTTTTGCTCGGCTCCTAAGGGTCTCAGCCAACAACAACCACCCTCGGGTGTTGTGTCTGGTGGGCTACTGCCCGACGGTTGATGTCGGGATGTTGTATATATGCTAGTCGCGCGGTAAACTCTGATTGCGCAATGCAGGATTTTGCGTGACGTCAGTGTGACGCGTTCCACTGTGGCGATGTAGATCTGCCGACACAAGACACAATATCAAAACAATCCTCGATCTTCATGCGATAAGAATATCTACATTATGTTATAGGCCCAAAGTTTATTTAACGGTAAAATCGGTATGGATAAACACGTTCCATCGCGCGCCATTGTGCGGCAAATTTTTTTTGAGCACTATGGAGTAATTGTTGTAATTCAGGTTTCACATAAATATGTCGATTCTGTGTAGTTTCAGCTATACACACATGTTTTTATGTTGGTATAGCTGCAGTAGTTTACAAGATAATAAGCTTCAAGCTGGAAATGGCACGCGGGACATATCAATCGCGCGGGCTGTCCGTTTCGCGGGGGGGGGGGGGGGGATGCTTTTACATGGAACAATTATTTCTGATGCACATACACCAGAAGCCCATTCCCGTGACTAAACACGTTCAAAATCTAGTCGCAATCTCATCTCAGCGACAATCAAATGTCAAAAATGTAGGAAAATTATGGGTATTTTTGACATAGTGAGACAGAACAGACTGTGAATGTTCTTAAAATTACGAGAATTGCCCCTCAGTACTACGAAATCGTACCAAAGTGCGAGCTACGCCGTAGCACGTCGCGTAGAGACACGTAGAGTCGATAACGGAAAGTACTGTATAACAACAAACACAATTACATACTTATTTTTATGATATTTTGAAAAACACATGAGGAGCTCGTGGCTAAGTAACAACAGCCGCACGGGTCGATCCATCAGGTTAAGCTACGCTTGCCGGGGTTGATTCGTGGATGGGTGACCATCTTTACATATTGAGATTCCTCCGTGCCTCGGAAAGCACGTTAAGCCGTTGGTCCCGGCTGTCATTCGTGGATCTTTGACAGTCGTTACGGGTCGTCAGAAGCCCGAAAGTCTGACAACCAGTCTTACCAAGGGGTATCGTATTACCCAGTCACTGGGTTGTGGAGGTCAGATAGGCAGTCGCTCCATGTAAAATACTGGTATTCAGCTGCATCCGGTTAGACTGGAAGCCGACCCCAACATAGTTGGGAAAAGGCTAGGCAGATGATGATTTTGAAAAACACATCGACTGATCCAAAATTTATGTGGTCATAATAATACTGAGACATATTATTGTCACTAATGATAATGTAGCAATGTAATGGTATAATTTAACAAAACACGGGTTGAGAGTTGTACCAACTAGGGTGATATTAAAAGCTGAACCTGTGAAATTGTAACTTTAAATGTACTCCCGCGAGTGTCATTTGTAAATTATATGGAAACTAACTATTTCGTTTAGCAGGCATTTGGAAATATGTATAACTAACTTTTGCCCGCGGCTTCGCCCACGCGGATGCCGTAAATTATCACACGGGAATGTACTACAGGTATAAAAAGTGCCGTTCAGATGTGAAGAGAAACAGATGCTTTATAATATGAGTATGTAAGCATGGACGTAATTTAGGGTTCCGTACCTCAAAAAATGGAACCCTTTAATCACTCATGTGTCTATCTGTCTGTCTGTCCGTCTGTCACAGCCAATTTGCTCCGAATCTAATGGACTGATTAATGACCTAAACACGGACGTGTAACGTAGATACATGAATTTACAATATGGGGGTCACTTTTGGGGGGTAAAAAAAGTTTTGCAAACTATACCCTGTGACATATCAAAGGGCTTACTGTGGGGATCTCGAATAGTTTTTTTTTTTTTAATTTAAAAATAAATGGTTTTAAAGCTATCTAAGAAAATAGACGAAAATTGACAATTTACTCCGAAACTACTGAGCCTAAAATGCTGAAAAAAATACGCAAATACTTCTATACTTATAGATTACAGGAAATCCTATAAGAAGTCTATGGTCTTAAAATAACACGGTAAATCTCTCAATATTGCGCCTACAAACTTACATTTGCAGTTGGAACGTATGGGAGTACATGTTTTTTAACAACAATATTAAGTTGGTTCTCGGGATAATTCTGTCTCTTCCTTGTTCATCCCAACTACGAAACCCTTCATTGTGCGAAGTCCGAATCGTACTTGGCCAGTTTTTTTTTACACTAAGATTGCCCGTAGATTCACTACTTAGTAAGGTTCCATTTTGTCCTGGATAATCAGGATTGTTGGAGAGCTCTTTTGGAATCGATAATTTTATCTGCAATCAATTATGTCTTAAGTAAAGACTATTATAATATTAGTAAGATTAGGACACTTAAATTACAATATAGTGCCTGCTTTTTTTTCTAACAATTAAACTCTTTTCACGCAGTCCAAGCCACAGAATATAGCTTTTATTATTTTTACCATTATCGCAAACTTAGATTATGTACTATCGGAAACTTAAATCTGACCAATTTGAAAACAAAATCCCGTGCACACGATGACCACATCTGTTAGCAAGCGTTACTATAGCGGCCGAGCGCTGCAAGTAAGAATAGTCCATACCTACTCTTTATTCATTTTAGCTCATAGAAGTGATAGATATTTCTAGATATTTTCGACCGCGTCGTTGGTCTTGTAGTCGCAAGCGCTACTGCTGAGCATGAGGTTCGATTCCCAGGTCGGACAAAGTGTTATTGGGCTTTTCTATCAGGAATTTCTCAGTAGCAGCCCGCAGTCTGGATTTGTGCCCGTTTGATGGTAATAGGATCGCCCCCTATTACATGAATGGGACTTTAACATACATACCTGGCGAAATGTGGATGTACCTACATACTATAAGTAGGTAGATACATCTCTGCCTAACCCTTCGGGGAATTACAGACGTGATGTTATACAAAATTTTAGAGAGATTTTTCGTAAAGATTGAACTTCAGAACGCAATTCGTCGCAGTTTTTATACAGTATACATTTCTTCCACTTTTCAATATTCATGGTTTTAAGGAGCGCTCCGTGACAAAGACCACGCACCTGACCTTTTAAAGTGACGTCATCAATATGGTGAGGGCATGTCCTTCAAAACGACCTCTTCAGACAATTCCTCTCACATTGGCGCTTTGTGGCTTTTAAAATTATGAATACCTACCTACCTACGCTGCTGAATTACAAATAATATCAATTAATATCTACTAAAAAGTAAAAACCTATATAATAATGTTTTTTGAAACTTTGTCAAATAATCTCAATTTATTTATTCATGAGATACTTGCTTAAAACTTAACGCTGGGATTTTTAGGCAGAAAAAAATAAAAGTGGCCTTCTTTTACCGTTAGGTCAAGGGAACCAATATTGAACAAAGGAATAGGTAAATTTTTATTTATTTATTTAAGATAGGTTTGCTCTTGACTCTAGTTTAGGTCAGAGATGACAGAGACAAAGTCGACGATGGAGCGAGCTTACCCAGAAGAAGCCTGTTAACTCTCACTTTGAAGAGAAACTAATCTAACCTAATCTAATCTAACTTTGAAATAGATAAAACTAATCAAACTGTATCTTTTGAACGAACTAAACTAAACTTTTGACAGCTGATATTACTCCCCGTAACATCAGCTATCTGCCAGTGAAAGTCCCATCAAAATCGGTTCAGCCGTTTCGGAGTATAGCCGGAACAGATAGACAGACAGACAAAAACTTAAAAAATTGCTTTTTTGTTATAAGTACCGCTAAACGCATTTAGTAGTGTGAGGAGCTGGTGTTTGGTGCCAGTGGGCCTAAGTAAAACTCTAGAAAATCCTTATTATTGTAACTTCACTGTTTAGTTACCCAAGATTTTTTTAGAAATTCTGTAATAGGCATACATACCAGCACTTTTACTTTGTCTTGTTTTATTATTAATTCATTGTATGTATTGCTGTTGGTGTACCAAATAAATAAATAAATAAATAACATTGAAAAAAAAAAAAAAAAAAAAAAAAAAAAAAAAAAAAAAAAAAAAAAAAAAAAAAAAGATGGCCAAATAGAAATTCAATCTTTAAACTTCTATGTTGTTCTATGCTATTGGATTTAGTTTCCGCACTTAGTCCTTCATTGTACGTGGTAATATTTTTATAATTTTAATACGTGTTTATAATGTTTGTAAAAAGAGAAAGTGCCCACTCAAAACAGCAGAAACACCATATTTATCTAGAATTAAATGAAGTACCCATTTGATTGAATCTGCTAATTGATTTTCAAATAGCAATTTTTTTTTTTTATAAAAGCTTCTGATAAGTTTTTACACATTCAAGCGTATGTAATGAAATAATCAGTTCTTCATAAAATTTCCAATGGTTGCTACACTGTCAGCTCTCATCAAAGCAGTCGATAAATTGCACGCTCTGCGAATAACAAGCAGGGCCGTCTGACGTCACGGCTCACATAAATTAAATTTATAATCAACCCAACTCCCCCAAATTAAATTAAATTTTACCTGCCACTGAAACTGCTTTGAAAAAGGCAGCAGCGCCTGTAACTCATCGGCTTCATTTTACACTGTTAGATAATTTGTCATTGCAGAGGGTTTCAAGATTTTAATGTGTTGTTGTTATTACGAATTATAAATAGCTGTGATTTTATGATTACGTTTTGAATGACGATATTTCTTATTACTTGATTTTAGCCGTCATTAGGTAGGTAGGTACAGGCAGGGAATTAATTGTTAAGAAAAGGGATACCCTCAATTTGCTCACACAACATGGCAAAAACATACAACGGTAATTCTTTGACAGTTGTTTGAAACTGTCAAAGAATGACAGTTTTATATTTCCCTGACTTATAATAGCATTTAGACATAACTGGCGAAATGTACGTGTATTAGGTACGCCTGCCTATCCCCTTGGGGAATATAGGAGTGATGTTTTGATGTGACTGGTATTAGTTTCGTTCTAAAACTTATTATTATGTGTGTAACCATTTTTCAAATAATCACCAAATCACAAGTTTGTTATCGGATTGTAGTTTTACGTACTGGTGATCAATAATTGACTCAGTTTATGATAGTTCACTGAGCTGGACATAGGGCTATCTTCTCTCAAGTGATATCGCAACGTTATAATGTTGACTTTCCAACTCACCCCTTAGCTGTCGATCGACCAGGTAGTGGTCGGTAACAATAGAAAAAATTGTGTCTTTTATCATGACAGTTGATATGAGAATAAATAATATCGCATAGCTCTAACTTATAAAAAGACTCTAAAAGTCACAAAGCTGCTCGCAGTCACAAGATCGTATCTGCTTAATTAAAACTCTGTTATTTAAAGTAACTTTTAAAACATTTTAGGAATTAAAATAATGTGTTACAGTATCACAAAACGTAATTAGGCCGCGCGATCCTGTTTATACGCAAACAAAGTTTGTTTTACGAGTTCCTATAATATCGTAAAGCAACATTTTATGACGAGTACCATTATCGTCAGTTAAAAGGATCGTAATTCATTCGGAAATTGTTTAGTAGTAAAAATTATGGGCGTGCTAACCAGGGGAATCCGGGTTCATCATAAATTCGTAATGCGTATTAAGCGCGGCTAAAATACACAGCTAATTTGTGTTATGACGGCGTTTTATAGACTAAACTGTTCCGTGAAAGTGCCGGAACTACGATGCACGTTAATATTTATTCTGATTACCATACTTAACATCATCGCCTTTGTCATTGCAGCCAATCACAAGACGGATTGTTTTGGTCTCCTAATAATCTGTGATTAGGTTAATTCTTGATGGCCCAGTGGTTAAAGCCTCACCTCACATGTACCAATGTGACTTTCCAGTTAATTGTGTTTACTGAGTTAATCTTTGACATTACCGACTTTGGTGAAGCAAAAACATCGTGAGGAAACCTGAACTTATCTATATAGGATGACTGGTTATTAGTGACCGATACTTAAACACATGATTTTACACATGATAACAAGCAACTTTTACTATGGCACCAATCCAGATATCGCGAAAAAAAAATCAGCTGGTCCCTACATTTTGACGAGTTATGCGAACATAAATGTAAGGAAGAGCTGATTTTTTTTTCGCGATTTCAGGATTGGTGCCATAGTAAAAGTTGCTTGTTATCATGTGTAAAATCATGTGTTTAAGTATCGGTCACTAATTACCAGTCACCCTATATAAATAAATAAAATTTAAGTATCTGTTTGTAATGTCAAAATAATAACTTTTCACTAAATGAATATGCAAGTTCATATAGCACCTACTTATAACAAAAAATCAATTTTTAACATTTTTGTTTGTCTGTCTGTTTGTTCCGGCTAAGCTCCGAAATGGCTTAATCGATTTTGACAGGACTTTCACTGGTAGGTAGCTAGTGGTATAAGGAGTAATTTAGGCTACTTTTATTTTAGAACAAGGATTATGGTTTCGCGCAAATAAATTAAAACCCAGGAAATTGTGAACACAATCTATTGTCATCCACGCGGGCGAAGTCGCGGCAACAGCTAGTAATTAATATAAATTTGAAATCGTCAACCTGTTTTGAGCAAGCATGGTGATCATGCTCGTGCCTTCTCTGTTTGAGAAGAGGCTTTTGCCCTACAGTAGGACAATGATAGGCTGTTATTATTAGCTACCATCTCATTTCACTAAAACGCTGAAATGAGTCAAATCAATTTATGTCGTTTCTATCGAAAAAAATTAAATTTTTATTCCAAAACCAGTTTTCACTAAACAGACAAGCACGATGGACAACTCTTTCGTTACAAAATTCACTGTTCGTGCAACTTCAGTTTTATGATAATTGCCCTTCAAACCAGTTTTGTATTACTTTCAGTTGAACAAGTAAATGCTTACCAACTAATAGTGAAAGTTGGTAAAGTTGAAACCCTGATAAGAGTGACGCCCAAGCCACTAGACTAAATACTCAAATAGTTTCTCACAATAATAAATCAAGAACTTGTTTGAGAGTTGCTCGTTTCTACGCTGAAATGTCTTCTACATTTTACGTTGGTAGTTAACTATCTGCAAGTCTGCAATTTCTGGAAAGATTGCAGTACTTGTGCAAGTGCTTACATGACAGTTTTGGTTTGAACGTCAATCATTGGAGCTGAGAAAAAATAAGTTGTCGGAGTTGCAGGATAGGACCTACATACAAATTAACTCGTGATATTCGTGGCTATTTTGCAGACAACTTTCTATCATGCTATTACGGTACGTGGGTGTAGGTACCCACGTAGCTAAATACGATGTACGATGCACGTACGTACGATACGATGTAGGCATCGTAGAACATTTTGTGATACTCTCGTTTTATTACTTCTTATTTTCTTTCTTTCTAACTCCAATTACTTACATCACAAATATGACCACAGATACGCTTATTCCACTATCATAATTTGTTTTACAAAAATGATTGTACATATTTTCAGAAGTATTCAAATATTTTAATTCAACCTTACATCGATATAATATTCCCTTGCTATTAAAAAAAGGAGACACATATTCTGCCTAGCCTTTTACCAACTATGTTGGGGTCGGGCAGATGAATATCAGTATTTTACATGGTGCGACTGCCTATCTGACCTCCACAACCCGTTGTCAGACTTTCGGACTTCTGACGACCCGTAACGACTGTCAAAGATCCACGAATGACAGCCGGAACCAACGGCTGAACGTGCTTTCCGAGGCACGGAGGGGTCTAGGTATGTAAAGATGGTCACCCATCCACGGACCAACCGCGGCAAGCGTAGCTTAACCTGATCGATGAGACCCGATCCTGAGACTCGTGCGGCTGTTATTACTTAGCCACGAGCCCCTCAAAAAAGGAGACAAATTCCATAAAAATCCCTATAAAATAAAATAAAAGCGCTGAAATAACTTGCCCAGTAAAGCCCACTTTATCCAGACATAGAAAAATCCAAAGAATTCATAAAGAAAAAAATTCTTTGCGGAAGTTACAGCAATACCGTCGGATACCGAGCTATCATACTCTTTTTAAACATGAAGAGTTAAAATTTTAATTAAAAGACTCCTTGCGTGCGTGCTTGAAACGACTCCAATTAAAACTATATCTTCGTTGGTAAGAACATAAAAGGCTCGAGAGGGTAAAAAAGCTATGGATGAAAGCTCTTCTAGTACTGTGTAATTATTGTGGTCTGTCTATTTAAATATTTAATTGCGACGTTTATGTTGTGATGATTAGGGATGCGGGTTCTCGTTATTATTTTTTAGGGAAGAATAACTGTCGAGGAATATCCCCGTATTGTAAATGATATCCATCGATGTATATAGAAACGTGATCTTGGAAAAACTCACGCTTTCTTCCCACGGGAGTAAGGCAGAAACTACTACGATCCTTACATACTCCTTTTGCCTCGTTTACGTTCATACATCTGGTCATACACGCACGCCGGTTGCGAGTACTACGCACCTGACCTTTCTGTAGAACATCACCTATAAGATCACTATATGTCTTCCTAGGGCGTCGCCTCCCGGCGTTTCCACTGACATCTGCCGTGTAAATACCTTTTGTTAGTCGACTTTCATTCATCCTCTCAACATATCCAAACCATCTAAGCATACTCTTTTCAATTTTTGTCACTACATCTTCTTTTAAACCGCACCGTTGCCTTATCACATCATTCATCTTGGAATGGCTTCTAAAAAGAGTAATATTAAGAAATGCTTGTTTCTGTGCCTTTTTTCATTGAGAGACTCCAAAATGTAAGTAGGTACGTAGTGTGTAGATAGAATCTTTTAAAAGTAAGATGTCAAAATGTTTTCAAATAACAATTAGAACTTGTATAATGCAAGTATAACCCAAAAATAATGTTTTAAAGTTCCAAAAAGAAACAAAAGAAAAGAAAGAAAACAAACAATAAATACTTACCTAATGCAACAACAAAATCCTGGTAAAAAATATCCCCTAACATCTACTAATCAACCCACGCCCCAATTTTTCACAAAGACTTGACAATTTTCCTCTAAACAAAAGGTCGGACATCTGTTTTGGAACCGGCTTTTCATTAAGAGCCGGGACTTGGTGCTTGAACTCAAAGCGCGGGTGCCAACTATTACGTTCCGTGAGCAACATTCAATCATTGCGGTCCTGACACCTTTTATTTCCTGGAAGGCAGTCTCGATGCCCGAAGTATTAACACGATATTTTGCTCTGTTTTGAGGTAAAACCTTATCAAATGAAAATTAAATTAAATTGTGTAATTGATTACTTTGAATAGAATTTTTAATATCAAATATAGACATAGGATAATACTAAATTACTTCGACGCTGGAAAGCGTATGAGTGAGTGTATGTGTCGTATCTCGACAAATTGTATAATCAGCCTATGATGTTCCCACTATCAGCTGGGACACAGGCCTCCTCTCTTCGAGAGAGAGTAGGGTCACGCCACGACGCATGCCCAGTGTGGGTTGGTAGATATCACAAAGGTCTTCAAATTTTTGGTTATAGGACATACCGGTTTCCTCACGATGTTTTCCTTCACCGTTTTGAGAGCAGTGGTGATGAAATTATTTACGCAAAGTAAACGCCTGCCTGGGTTCGAACCCACGACCTACAACTCGTTGTTTGCCACTGGGCCACCACTGCTCGGAAAATAGATTTTTACTCTTATTGGAAAAAGTCATCCAAAATAAAAATTCAATAAAACACCTGATGATTAGACTCAACATTCTTAAAACAAAAATGAATACCTCAAAAGTTACCGATCCCTATCTTCCTGAAAATAACGATAAGGTCAAGTCTTTAATGTAGCGTTCACAAATTATGCAAATCGTCCGCAAACGAAACAGGACACAAAAAACTTAAAACTTGGCATTTATGTAGGTGACGTTATCTCGTGAAATTTTGCACCGAGCGCCATGAAAATGTTACGTGCTTCCGCGAAGATTTCAGTTTTGTAACTACCTGTACCTGTCGTTCCGTATATTACGAAATTTTGTTATTATATTCAGTGAGCGTCTACGCTCTCGAATAGCGTTTTGGGTGACAAATTTCAAAATGGACGTTTCTATTCGATTTTCTTCGTTGTTGATCGGATAACGTTGAACTTGTTTGAGTATTTAAGTATTTTCGTCTTTCTTTATAAAGTACTTTTTCTTAAACAAATATTCTATTTCTTATAAGAAATAGAATATTTGTTTAAGAAAAAGTACTTTATCTACCTATATTGTTTAAGTTATGTATTTTGGTATTAGTACCTATTTCATTTACTTAGATTCAAAGCTGATTCATGTATGTATTTCAGTAAAGTATTGACAGCTACTCTTGTATCTGACTTGCGAGTAGCGACTTATTAGAAACATGTTTAGAACAGTTAGCTGTACCAGGACGCTTGACATAAGGGGCTTTCACAAATACCGGGAATCTCTGTATAACTACGAGTACGCTTAGAGAAACATTTACCTCAGAACGAGTGAGTAAGTAATAGTTCATCCTCAAGTTCTATTTTAATAATAACAATAATACCCCCATCGCCGTATCTCTACGTTGATGTCGTGATGGGGCTTGCGCGCTCCGAACTCTAGGTCTGTGCCGATGGAGGTTTCTTTGCCGGAACAGGTCTAGGATGAGGAGCCAGACCAAGAGCGATACAGAAACCCGCAGGGCAGCATGTGGCGAGCTGCTGGGCAGTAGCGACCCCACGTACCCTATCTCCCGGGAGAAGTCATGTTCCTCATCTCTGGCTTGCCTTTATTGGCCGGCTGGAGTGAACACTGACGAGAACTGACCTCCCACCTCATTCTTGCCTTTATTGGCTGGCTTGAGTAGAGATTCGCTAGAGCAAACGTGCTCGGAGGAAGGAAGTAGTCCAATAAGATGCTGGTAGGGATCTTGACCGTACTTCCGGGATTGTCCTGATAGCCGTGGAATACCTCTCCACTCCTCTTAAGCACCTCAAGACATGTTGCCCCCTTGTCGCTACGACACTATGTGCTAGCGACCGTTTCTGGGGGCCCATTGTTGAGTGTGCAAGTCACCCCCTGCCATTTTATCCGTGTATTGTATTTATCAAACATTGGTCAGGCAGGGGCCATAGTCCTTCCATAGTTTTAGATAACCAGTCCACTTTAGCCATCCAAACCCATAGCCCAATATTTTTTTTGTCTCCATATCCTGCAATAGTCCTACACCAACCGGGAGTTGTCCTTGGGTGCACTTGCATAGTACGCACAAGGATAATCGTCGGTTGGTGCCTCATTTCCATTGAAAGCGTCTAACGGGCCTCTGCGATTTGGCTTCGGCCCCTCATATGCCTTTCAAAGGTCCGGGACCCTAGGGTCCCGAGAAATATCAAAAAAAAAATATAATAATACCAGCCAGTTACTGTCCCACTGCAGGGCAAAAGCCCTCTCATACAGAGAAGGCACAGGCATAAATCGGTTGAATCACCACGTTTGGATTGGCGATTTAAGACATCTATCTATCAATACATATATAATTACTTGTCCCGACTGTTTCATCACCGCAGAGCCTAAACCGCTGGGGCTACAAACTTGAAATTTTGGCAGTTGATGCCTTTTATACTGTAAACATCCACTAAGGAAGGATTTTTTGGAAATTCGACCTTAAAGGGGTGAAAAGGGGGATTTTGTTTGTATGAAAAATCTTTTTTCTTGAGTTGAAACTTGAAACGAATACTTATAAATTAAATAAATATGTAAATTATGAAGTTTGCATTTTTTTGTTTTTCTAAACTACCCCGTATAGAGGGATTGGGGGGGTGTCAAAGTTTGTAAGGAAGAATTTTAATGCGCGGTCCGATTAACTCGAAACTCAGTATTTGTACTTAAGACCAAAAATAAATAAAGACATTTACCAGGGTTTTTGAAAACCTTAACGGGGGATTTAAGTGCGAAATCAACGCTGACAAAGTCGCGCGGGTAGTGCTAGTTACATATTTATATTAATTTTAAGTCCAGGTTTCCTGATGTTTTTCTTCACCGATGTCAGTGATGTCTAAGATAAAGTAAGAAAATAGGTAGATGAGAAGTTCTATCTTATTCTTCTGAAGATGGCATTGAAAACGTTTCTGGCCTCCTTTAACACTAATAAACGGTAAAAACAAGTCAAGGCTTTTCTACAATAGGCTACGTTTTATTTGTATCAAGATTTGTATGAGCCAAGATTTTCTCGGGATGTTCAACATTTCTCTACATTTGTTAAGAATACTACCTGGTGAGAAACGTAGACACTACCGCTGCCAAATCAGATGTGACTAAAATGCAAGACTGCTGGCTGATAGGACGGAATCTCGAGCTTGCAACTTTTCCAAGACGGGTGAAATATAAAAGTTATAAAATATTACAACCGCTGGACTTAATGAAGTTAGTTTTAAAAGTCGCTCATTGACAGTGAACACACTACCTTTCGTAATAAAATTAGTAGGTAACTGTTTAAAACACACCTTAACTTTAACCGTTTACACACTTTTCAGTTCAGTGACTTAGGCCCGTATTACTCGTACAGAACCTCACTCAAGACTCAAGCATTACTTAAAACTAATTTCAACCAATCAAAAGGCTTTAAACGAGTTTTAAGTAATGCTTTAGTTTTGAGTGAGGTTCTGGGCCTTAAACTCCGATATATTGTGTTTGTTTTGATTTTGCTTAGCTAATTACTTCTAATTTTTATTTGCAGCAGTAATGTCGCCATAATTATGGGTGAAGTATTTATTTTAAGCAGGAAGGAAAGGAATCCGTTACTTGACAATACAGGCATAGTAGGAATTTCTGAGGTCACTCACAAAACAAAAGAAAGAGGTCATCCAACCCTCGACTTATCCAAATGTTTGAGAATATGTCAACTGCATCCTATCTCAGTCATTAACTCTGTCAGACTCATTACGAAGCGGTTACGGCACCCTTAAAATTTCCCCTAAACCCTTGCACAATTTTTATGACAAGGTGAGCAAAAAAACTCATCGTTTTGACGCAAGCACAAAGAAAGCACGTATGTTTTACGGTTTCCCTTATCTCATGCAGCTTTAACTTTGTTGGTCATACAGGATCACGGAGTGGGGAAAACATGGAGTGGTTAATATGCTTTCACATTACACTCATAATTTTTACCGTGCGTTGTTGGACGATCTCGTACGTCGATATTCCTAAACTTGACAAAAACACGCCCTTTTTAAATTACTTAATTGGCGATACTTCACAGACTAGATAGGTACCCGGTATCTATGCAATGTGATTTTGGTATGGCCTGATACGGGGTAATACAGATAAGCATCTGCCCTCGGCTGCCTGGCCTTCTTTGCCCGTACTTACTCCATTTGTTACCCACTCTTTGTACGCGCTTTTGCGAATAGGGGTCCTTATCTAAATATTAGCAGTTGTTTATCCGTATGTCCTTTTGCATTCCACGTACGTAGTTCATATCTCTGAAACGTCCGGTCTTTTGGTTGGATCGGTCATGCATACGAAATGCTCTGAATCGTTATTTGTTTTGATATATTACAGGTATATCTCGGTTATCTTGGAAAATGTCTTGTTTTATTGTGAGTTGTATCGATTAAATGTGATTGTTTGTTTGAAAACATTTGCGTATTCTATTTCAGTCTTTATTTGGTATTGTTTTGCGGGGTTTTTGGTTTAGACTGTCTCAAAGGCTCTAAAGGTGTGCAACTAATCCGCTAAATTTATTTATAAGGCACATACGTTATATCAGCTTTTAAAATGGCTGCATATTTTCGACGAAACTGATCTTTCCGATCATTAATCGTGAATTAATGTGGAGTAATTAGTTTGGAGGAAAAGTAAATGATATATGAGTAAATGATGTACGAACGAACGAATTGAGAATCTCTTCAATAGAACGTTTATCCCGGTCCAAATACCATCATTCTCGATTCCTATCATTTCGCCTCGCGTTATCATTACACCTACCAGCCAAACCTGATAGTTTACGTTCGGATGAATTTCGCCTAGTTGCGTGGCCCGGATGAAATGCTAATGGAATATCCGTGTATTTGGCGATTAGATGTGGCCCAGATCTGACCGGATCTTGTAACCCGGATAAGCTGAGTTGTGCTTCACTCGCTCGATGTACGCTCGGTTGTTACAACAGCACGCTAGATTTCTTGATGGGGTAGGCAGATGGATGTAATTACACTTGCAGGCTGTCTTGGTTGTCTTGAGCAAGTAGAGTTTATTGGCGTCCGTTCTGTTCCGTTGTGTATAAATATTTGTGTAATGTAAAAGTATTTCGTGTCTGGGCATTTTTTTTTTGTTTTTCGTAATGATTTGAGTTTGTAAACGCACCCACAATAAAATCGAAAAATACTGGTAGGCACATTTCGTTTTTTACCCAACATAAAAAAAAAATAAAAGTTGAACAACGGCAGCGAGCCTATTTCCATTTTACGGGGCTTAATTCCTAACATCGGATCGAAACTGAAAACTTTCTAACTGAAAAAACCCAATAACACGGGCTGACCTAGAAATTGAACCCAGTTTAGGAGTCTGGCAGCCGGGGTTGGTCCGTTCACTTGATTCACTAACATTTTGTTATTACATAAGTTCGACATTCCAGAATGTATTGAGTTTGGCTGCAGCATGGCCGGATTGACCCCTCTTGTTAAACAATAGCGGAGTTTGGAAGAGAAGATGAGTTTGTAATTGAACTTTGGTTAGTGAGCGACTAAGTTCTGGAGTACCTTAACACTGTTACGTAGAATTTACATGCTTTTAATTGCTTGTTCACGTTGTAGAAACCTGGAGATGTTTTAAGTTGAACTTTAAGTTCTATTTAAACATTGAAGATGGTATACAGGGCGTCCCACGGATATGCCACATGGAGGGGAAGTACCTTGAATATTGTAGATGGAACATTTTACTGAAATAAGACATTATTTGAATTTAAAAAACAATTTAAACTGCATTCATAGATATTTAAATAATTACATGGTTGAACCGGGAATCGAACCCGTTACATGAGAAAAATAATCACCCTGTAGCTTTATCATACCGATCGAAAGGCTTCATCATAAGGATTATTTTTTGCTAAATAACATAGTATCACAAATAAAAGGAAGACCATGAATTTTAACATTTGATGTGAAATTTTGTATTCAACAGGAAGGGACTCATTTTGAGCATTTGATAAATTGATTAATTTTGTATCAAAAACGTTAAAATTCATGGTCCTCCTTTTATTTTTGACACTATGTTATTTACCTAAAAATTGTTTTTTTTTAAAACAACGGTGGCAGCTGTCAAATTTTAGAGTCGCCACTTGCATGAAAAAAAAAATTCAAATTTTAAAAAGTGCACTCTTACTGAGACACCCTATACATACTTTTAAAGCTATTAAAATGATAGAAAAACTTGGGTTAGTATGTAAAAGTGTGAACGTAATTCATATGGGTTTACATATATGTTACTATTTGAAATCTTTCTCTAAACAAGATAATATGCGTATTTTTTTACTTTTAAAATATTTCCATTTTATTTTGCTTTTGAAGAATTGGTACTCCTATTTAATGCAAACTAAAATAATAATAATAATAACCCCATCGCCGTATCTCTACGTTGACGTCGTGATGGGGCTTGCGCGCTCCTGAACTCTAGATCTGTGCCGATAGAGTTTACTTTGCCGAAACGAATCTAGGGTGAGGAGCCAGACCAAGAGAGATACATGAACCCGCAGGGCAGCATGTGGCTAGCTGTTGGGCAGTAGCGACCCCACGGACCCTACCTCCCGGGGGAAGTCTTGTTCCTCACCTCTGGCTTGCCTTTATTGGCCGTCTGGAGTGACCACTGAAGAGGAACAGAATTCCCACCTCATTCTTGCCTTTATTGGCCGGCTTGAGTGGAGATTCGCTAGACCGAACGTGCTCGGAGGAAGGAAGTATTCCAGTAAGTGCTGGTAGGGATCTTGACTATCTTCCGGGCTCTGGGATTGTCCTGATAGTCGTGGAATACCTCTCCACTCCTCATAAGCACCTCAGGACATGTTGCCCCCTTGTCACTACGACACTATGTGCTAGCGACCGTTTCCGGGGGCCCATTATTGAGTGTGCAAGTCACCTCCTGCCATTTTATCCGTGTATTACCTAACAATGATCAGACAGGGGACATAGTTTTTCCATAGTTCTTGGTAACCAATCCACTATAGCCACTCAAACCCATAGCCCAATATGTTTCGTTTCCATGTCCTACAATAGTCCTGCACCAACCGGGGGTTGTCCTTGGGTGCATTTGCATAATGCAAACAGGGATAATCGTCGGTTGGTGCCTCCTTCGGCCCCTCGTACGCCTTCCAAAAGTCCGGGACCCCAGGGTCCTGAGATATAAAAACATATATACATATAATAATAATAATAGAAAAATAGGGCGCTGGTGTGTGCTTTGGACTCGCAGCTCAAGAATTTTTTCGAGAGCAGCGAGGATCTCATTGATACACATTCGATCCTGTATTGCGCGGCTGTTGCGGCATGTCGTTTAGCTAACGTCAAGTTTCCAAACTGTAACGGAGCTACTCGACCAAAACCAGCCGTACCAGCCTGGTAGTGCAGGATCGAACGTCGTATCGATGGGACCAGGGTACTCATCGGCAAACTATACTGCTTCAGGGAGGGCAATACACGACCACGAGTGATGCGCTTTGTAAGGCGGGCATTCTCGGGGACTGGAATCAGCCCTCGAGAATACATGTCCCGTGTCACAGAGCGCATCGACTTCCTGAAGCAGAAAGTTTGTGCATGGGCGAGCCGTATTCGGCGGTATAAGCGGCGGGTCGATCGATACACGCAGAATCGCATGTTCCAGAGCGATGAGAGGCGGGTATATAGAGCTTGGGAGCGACCTGAAAAAAGTGTGGCGGACGTGCGCCGCCCAGATGATGCCACCACGAGTACATTCTGGCGCAGCATCTGGTCGGTGCCCGTCTGTCACGCTGAGGCTGGCTGGATGCAGGATGTCGAGCGAGTGTGTGGAACTATACCAGAAATGGAAAAGGTCTTAATAACGCCATTAGACGTAGCCAAAGCAGTCCGCCCGTTGCCAAATTGGAAATCACCGGGACCGGACGGACTGCACAACTTTTGGCTAAAATGGCTAAGTAGTTCACACACTCGCCTGGCATCTCAATTCCAGTCATCCTTAGAGTCTGGGTCGCTACCGCAGTTTCTAACAACAGGTATTACCCACCTGCTCCATAAGTCAGGAAGTCCCGCGGAACCCAAGAATTATAGACCGATCACGTGTTTGTCGACGATCTATAAACTTCTAACATCCATTTTGAGAGTGAAAATAAATACGCACATTGAGAGTAACTCGATTATGTCTTCCTCTCAAAATGGATGTAGGAACGGGTCCCGCGGTGCTAAGGAGCTACTCCTCATTGACATGGCCATAAGCCAACAGGTTCGTCGATCCCGCAAAGATCTGTCGACATGCTGGATAGATTATAAGAAGGCCTACGACTCGGTGCCACATACATGGCTCATAAGGGTGCTGGAGTTGTACAAGATAGATGCAACTCTACGCACCTTCCTTGAGTCGTGTATGGGGCAATGGAGAATGGTCCTTCGCTATCCAGGGTGTCGACAGATCCAGGGGAATGATGAACCTGTATGGATTAAACGGGGAATATTTCAGGGCGACAGTTTGAGTCCACTTTGGTTCTGCTTAGCCCTGAATCCTCTAAGCACACTGCTGGAGGATTCAGGTCTAGGCTATCGGTTGAGGAGAGGTAGTCAGGTCATATCTCACCTCCTTTACATGGATGACTTGAAACTCTTTGCCCCCAACAAATTGCGATTGATGGAGCTACTGAAGGTAACTGAAACTTTCAGTAACGCCATCAGGATGGAATTTGGTGTGGACAAATGTGCGGTCATGCATGTAAAGCGAGGCGAGATTATGGAATCCGAGGGAATTCAACTTTCGGATTCCATACAGCTTAGATCCCTCTCCTCAACCGAAAGCTATAAGTATTTGGGTATGTCGGAAGCGTTAGGCATCAATGTTGCTGACATGAAGCAATCGTTGAAGGAGCGCTTCTTTGGTCGCCTGAAGAAGGTATTAACTAGTCTTCTTTCAGGCGGAAACAAGGTGCGAGCTTTCAACGGTTGGGTCATGCCGGTTTTGATGTACTCTTTCGGCATACTCAAATGGACTCAGACCGAACTCGATGCCCTAGATAGAAGGCTCCGTACACTGCTGACCGCAAACCGGATGCATCACCCACGCTCATCGGTGATGAGACTGTACATCCCGCGGAAGTGCGGGGGTCGAGGCTTTTTAAATGCGAAGACCCTCCACAACCGGGAGGTGTGCAGTCTCAGGGAATATTTTTTAAAAGCTGACGTGGGTATGCACCGTGATGTGGTCGCAGTAGACAAGGGGCTCACCCCACTCTCCATGGCTAAAGAGAACTGGCGCAAACCTGTAGTACTTACTACAGATGACCGCAAGGCAGTATGGCAAAGCAAGGAGCTTCACGGGCGCTTCTATCGGGCTCTTCATGAGCCCGGTGTAGATTTCCTAGCGTCCGTATCCTGGCTACGTTTCGGTGACCTCTTTGGGGAAACCGAAGGTTTCGTCTGTGCAATTATGGACGAAGTTATTTTGACGAATAACTACCGGAGACATATTATGAAGGACGGGACGGTTGACGTGTGTCGGGCATGCCACCGTCCGGGTGAGTCCATCAGACATATTATCTCTGGTTGTTCTCGTCTGGCTAACGGAGAGTACTTGCACAGGCATAACCAAGTGGCCAGGATTATTCACCAGCAACTTGCTTTGAAATACAAACTTGTGGACTCTGAGGTACCGTATTACAAGTATGTGCCCGACCCAGTTCTCGAAAATTACCTTGTCACGTTGTACTGGGATCGGTCTATCATCACTGACAGGACTATTGTCGCCAATAAGCCTGATATAGTGGTGATAGATCGATTAGCGCGCCGCGCAATGATAATATAATCGATGTTACCATCCCACATGACGAGAACCTCGTGAAAGCTGAGAAAGAGAAACAAATAAAATATCTCGACTTAGCGCACGAGGTTGTTGACATGTGGAATGTGAGCTCGGCTGCCATTGTGCCGATTGTCGTAACGGCCAATGGCCTGATGGCTGACAGCCTCGACCAACATCTCTCGAGGCTCTCGTTAGGCGGCTGGATCAAGGGCCGGATTCAGAAAGCAGTTCTTCTTGATACGGCTCGCATTGTGAGGAGGTTCCTGTCTCTGCAGCCCTAACCACCGGTAGCTTGGACCCTGCTCCCCATACCGGTGGAACTCTATTTTTTATACTTTTAAATGTTTTTTTATATCTTTTTATTTTAAGAAATATTTAAAAATGTAAATAATAAGATAGAAAAATTAATAAACGAATAATAATAATAAATAAATATCTTGGGACAACTCACACACGGCCATCTGATCCCAAGTTAAGCAGAGCTTGTGTTATGGTAACCAGCCAACTGATATACATACTTATATAATTTATAAATACATACATATTATAGATAAATTACACCCAGACACAGAACAAACAATATGCTCATCACACAAAGTTTGTCCTGGGTGGGAATCGAACCCACGACCTCCGGCTTTGCAGTCAGGGTCACTAACCACTAGACCAACAGGCCTGTCAAATAACATTACTCATGCATAATATTAGTTATGTACGACGAGTAAAAAGAAACATGTTTTTGGGGTTCCGTACTTCAAAAAGTAAAAAAAAACGAAACCCTTAAAGAATCATCTCGTTGTCCGTCCACCCGTCTATCTGTCTGTCTGTCAAGACCACAGAAATATAAAATTAATATTAAATACGTAGGTCTACGGTCCCTCGAAGCTCTAAAAACTCAAGCTTCTAATTCAACGCAATAAAAAATATGGCCATTTATGCGACATATTTTGATACTCGCAAATAAATCAAAACCTATAAACTTCCCGTTGACCTAGAATCATGAAATTTAGCAAGAAGCAAGGTCTCACAGTTGTAATTTTTAAAATTAAAAAAAAAATCGCTATTACAAACTTACATTTGCAGTTGGAGAATTGACCGTGACGTATATCGATATATAGGATAACATTTTTGCAACTACAAAGTTAAGTTTGTCCTCGGGACAATTCATCCCAACTACGGAACTCTTCATTGTGCGTGGTCCGACACGCACTTGGCCGGTTTCATTAATACTTAGCTTTATACCAAAGACAAACATATACCACGTATGCATAATAATAAGCTCCTTGTTTTATTTTTCAATGAAATATGAACTAAAATATACCTCATTAATTTATAAAACATAATACTTCAAATAATCTGAGATGAAAACTAATGGATGTTAGTAACAAATAATTTAATATTGATTCAAGTAATGAAAATACATTCTTAGGCACTAAATTATAATAGAGTTTTAAACGAACACCGTTATTAAATTTAAACTATTCGAGCAAAAACTAATTGTAAAGATTTATTAATTACCGAAGTTTCTCCTCTAACTTTAAGCCATAACTTGTGGAAGGTGTTCCACCATCCAATATTTTGCTCAAATTCAACAAAAAATCTAATTTAGTTTTAAGTGTTCATAAAATATTGAAGGCACGACCTTTTGAGAGCAAGAGTTTCGCCTGTCTTGAGGATATTAAAATTTTCATATATTTACGTATCTAGTCTGGTATAAAAACGAGACACAAGGAATTGAAAAACCGGCCAAGGGCGTGTCAGACCACGCACAATGAAGGGTTCCGTAGTTGGGATGAATTTATCCCAATGACAAACTTAACATTGTAGTTGAAAAACATGTTCCCCCATACATTCTAACTGCAAATGTAAGTATGTACGCACAACATTGAGTGATTTACCATATTATTTTAAGAGTTCTTACAAATTTTCCTGTAATCTATAAGTATAGAAACTAAAAAAAACATCTATTGTTATGATTAATGAATAAGACTTGCAATTGTACTTAGCTATCATTTAATTGTTTTTGTGTGTTGTCTGTGTTATTTCTTTTGTAAAGAATAGAACTATTCTCTGTATTTCTTCAAAATTTAAGGCTCAGCAGTTTCGGAGATAAGGGGTCCATATTCATCAATTTTCTTTAATAACTTTAAAACTATTCATAAAAAAATATATGTAATATTTCTATTTATTATTTTGAAATTACAAGAAAATATATATTTGAAATTCTCTTAACCTCTCCGCAAGCCATTAGCCACTTGGCTATTAGCCACGGTACAGTTTGCAAAACTTTTTTTATAAATTTTCTTATTTTCCCCCCAAAAGTGAACTCCATAATCAAAATTCATTTATTTACGTTACACGTCCGTGTTTGAGTCAGAGAAATTCATAAATGTGTACCAAATTAAAAAAAATAAATCGGCTGTGACAGACGCACATACAGACGACAGACACGAGTGATCCTATAAGGGTTCCGTTTTTCATTCCGTCGTACGGAATCCTAAAAATAGAAATGAAAAGTAAAGATTGGATCTCTTTTTTGGGACTGTCCTATTAGTTTCGAACTCAACCGGATCCCATACTTAATCAAGAACCGGTTCAAAGTAAAGTCGCAAAATAAACTTGTCATGCAATCTCGAAAAAATGTAACGAAAAGCCGGAAACTTTCCTAAGCAAGAATTTCATCAAGGAAAGTTTTTATAAGTCCGCATTTTAATTATGAGAATCTGAAATAAAATGTAAGTTCTACATACTAGGATAGCTAGCAAACAAACACATGGGGTTCATTAACAGTTTTTTTTTGTTCGCGTTTTATTTTCCGTTGCAAAAGGTTTCACATGTTTTTGATACACGGATGCAGCGTTCAAAGGAACATCGCTGTATCCCAGGATTCAATCCGCCCGTACTTTGAGGATTAGCAAAAAAATGTGGTGGAAATTACGTTGCTCTTCACCTGTGCGATGAAAGGGGAAGGTAATTTTATCGTGTGCTGTATTGCGATCGTTTAATCGTATTAAAGCGCACAATGAAAATGTTATTGCGAGGATTTTAGTTGTTTTAAAGTGTTTTTTTTTAATTTTTAAATAATATTAATTGGTCGCTTGTTTTCAAATACTGTGGGCTGAAGTTTTTAACACCAGGTATCTTTATCCGAGGAATCACGTTGCATTTTACACAGTTTATCCATAAAAAAACCGCGAGAAATCCATTAAATTTGTTTCCATTGAAGATATCACCATAAGCATCACCTTTGTACGTATTTTTCTGTTCCTTTCTTCTTGTATGTTTAATAAGTGTGTACATAAACTGTTAAATAAATAAATATTTTACGTTGGAAAAATCAGTCCTGTGCTTATTAGGTTTACTGGGGACATTTTAGTGTATGGTTGTAAAACATTAGTGTGTGTGTTTGGCCTAAACATAAACAAAAACGAGAAAGCTGCTTTGACCGTGGATACAGTCACGGAGCTGGAGTTTCGTATTTAGTTGGTTCTCTAAGAAAGGGCAATTCTAAAGTTCATACATAAATAATTGGTGATGTGTGAAAAATAATGCTCGCAGGGCCGCATGGATTATTAATTTAGTGTCAGAAAAAAAAAACTCGAATTTTCGGATCAACACTGAAATATCTTGTATAATTTGCAGACAGTTCCAATCGATCAGACTTGCTGATATTAAGTTTATGAACTTTGATCTTTACGAAACCTTAATCAGTTCCTAATCAGAAAAAATATTATTTATGAGAGTTAAAATAAGAAGGTACGGATGTAAACACGTTGTCTTACTACCAAATTATCATAAGTATTTTGTGAAATAAAAAAAACCGGCCAAGTGCGTGTCGGACCACGCACAAAGAAGGGTTCCGTAGTTAGGATGTATTTATCCCAAGAACAAATGTAACGTGTCCAACTGCAAATGTAAGTTTATACGCACAATATTGGGAGATTTACCATGTTGTTTTAAGACCATAAACTTGTAATAGAACTATTTACTGTATTTTTTTTTTAAGTTTTAGCCTCACTAATTTCGGAGATATGGGGGTCAACGGTCAATTTTCATCTATTTTCTTAAATAACTTTAAAACTGGTTATTTTAAAATGAAAAAGAATGTAGGTATACTTGAGACTCTCACAGTATACAGGTGTTACATATCAAATGAAACGGTTCATTTGATATGTCACACGGTACAGTGTTCAAAACTTTTTTTTTAAATTTTCTTATTTGTCTTCCAAAGTGACCTCCATATTTAAAATTTATTTATTTACGTAACACTTCCGTGCTTGGGTCACAGAGATTAATTTCAACTTAATCGATTCATTAGAGTTGTAGAAAATTGGGTGTGACAGAAAGACAGCCAGACTACGATTGATCCTATTAGAGTTCCTTTTTTCATTCGGACATATGGAACCCTAAAAAGATAGTGAACTGTAAAAAACGATAAATGAAAATTCATGCAAATCTTTGAGAACAAACTACAAGTCTATTAAATTGCACTGTTGCATCGGAAATAGAAATCAACCAGAAACTTGACGAGAAAACGCGAAACACTCAATACAAATTGTTATCCTTAAATTGTACCAACAAGTAGTACATATCGGCCGGCCGCGTAATTCCATTAATGTTGCGAATACATCACTAGAGGTAACTTCCTTCACTTCCCTCCATCTTGAATTTACGGCCAGAGCCAGATGAAAGGGCTAGGTCGTCGTTCCACCTCGTTTATTAGCACAGTTATATAACTACAAAGATTTATTGTGTTTCCTACAAGTTTTTCCTTATTTCTTTGAGACGTCGGCTTATCAAATTTCTTGTTTACGTTATTTGTATTGTCGTCAGGTAATGTAGTTTGTTTGTAAAATATCTTCAATTTCTTGGGGATTGTCGTTGGCAAACTATTCGTATACCTACTTACCTGTCAATATTAGTCAACCGCCTAGCCTTTTCGGTTTGTATTTTCAAATTTTAGTACCATAATTTAGACAATATACTATCTGTAACCATACCTATGTTTAACAAAATAAACTATTGATTGATTGATTGACCATAGTTACATAATAAGTGTTATTTTATTATGACAGCGGTACAGTTTGACAACGTTCAAAAGTTCCATCGTTTATCTTCGGAAAAAACCGAAAAGATGTGACTATCGACCAATAGAAATTGATTAGTATTCCCACTTAAATTATTATAGATTGACGCACTAATTCCGTCGCTTCTTTATTGAACCAGTCACATTTAATTCGGCAAAGTTCGATTTTTCCGAAAACATAGAACATTTGAACGTTCTCAAACTGTAAAAAGGTGATTTAAATTAGCTCCGCCCAATCGATACTCTGATTCTTATAAGTTAGTCAGTGTAGTAGGTATAGTTTTCTACACTTGTAAGCAACCAAATCGACTCAACTCCTAATCATATATTTCGACTCAAATAACAATTACCCGAAAACAACTAAACCGATTTTAATACTTATGGTATGTACCATCTTAAAGCTGAAACGTCAGGTTTAAAAAAAATACTTTGTATGCACGGATTGTATGGGGTTGAGTCAATTGGTGGCTCGCGAGTGTAGTTTACCTACTAATGACACTCAAAGCTTTTTTCATGTTCAAACAGCTATGTAAAGGTGTCTTTAGTACCTAATTGATATGAAGGTAAAAGGATTCAATTCTAAGTTTGTGCTCAAAATTGCTCACGAATTAAAATCGTTATTTGGAGCCATACTCGAGACAAGTCAAGATACTGTTTGTATAAACAGCATTCGAGTCCATGTTGAAGTTTTGAAAAATAAACCAAAATAAAATAGTTTTTATTGCCACATAATTATGTGGCAATAAGTCTGTTGATGTATGAACGCCTTTGGCCTATTTAGAAAATTAAGTATCTTTTCTAACATAACACAACATAATATCACGCCTTGTTTCCCCGAAGGGTTAGGCAGAGGTGTACCTATAGTACACCCACATTTTGCCAGTTATGTGTAAGTCCCATATAATAGGGGGCGAGCCTATTGCCATCTACCGGGCACAAATTCAGACTCAGAGCTGCTACGCCCGCTGCTGCGCCGCTGTGCTGCTGGGTTGCTAAGTACATTTTCTATATAAAATAAAAACTAAAGTTCCTTTAATTTAAATTAATTTCAAATTTAATTATCATGGAGTTGTTTGCCAAACGAGTTGCGAGCCTCATTTGTTTTATCTTGAAATATAATTTGCTCATTTTTTCATTTTCTCTGAAGCAAGAATATGTTATTGTGGTAATCACCGAACGCGAATGGCAATTTAAAACATATTTAGCATAAAAATAGACGTTATAAAGCGCACGAAGACGAAGACGAAATAACGAGGAGGGCTCTCTCCCCATTCTCGAGAACCCCTCACATAAAAATGGAATTATTTTTGACAGCTCCCAACCTTATTTTCGAAAAATCGATGACGACGTACCAAAGATCTATTCAAATTCAATAAAATGATAATCTTGAAAATGTGAATTCATTTAGCGCTGCGTTTCTCTTGAATCATTCGTTCAATATTGACAACCAGGGACTGACACCGTATGATCAATACGGGTATTTTATCGGTTAAAACCTTTATTTTATTTACAGGTATTTTATAGGTTACCTTAATTAATTAAATTGAATATAACCAGTATTCATACCGGTAACCGAAATAAAAATTACCTCTATCTTACAAGTGCCTGTCGGCATTAGTGAAAGAACGCGCATCGCTGTGTTTGTGTGCCAAAGAGTCAAGTCGACTTGCGCGCCGGCGAATGCCGACCAATCACAGCCCTAGCTGGCTGGCCATATTCTGTTTCATTCTCGTAATCAAAGCCATTTTTAGATAACCGGTATTAAACTGGTAACCTAAATAGAGGTAACATGTTTTTTCTTCTTGGTTACGCAGCAGCGGTAACCTTAGTCGTAGTTGTAACCAAAATTCTTCGATACTGGTATCGTAATTTAAAAAAGTTTACGATCCCTGTTGACAACACACAAAGAATAAACGTTTTATTTTTCTATTTCATTTTTCAACTAAGCGACGGCACTATAATCTCCTTATTCGACCTTTTCTTTGTTTTGAAGTGTTTGAAGTGTTTTAGGGTTCGTTTCGATAAAGGCTTTGTACGAATAAGGGCCAGGGGTTGATAATCTATATCAGTTTGTGCGCGACCAAAGGGTTCGTTAGCATATACGTATGTACATATAATAAAATAGTAGTGAAGTCAAAACTGTACATTGAATATTTTTGAAAAAAATTCTTGCTACGAGGTCTAGGAACGAGGCCAAAAATATAGTTTTTAGAATTTTTTTCCGTTTCTTGGTTTGTCTGTTTGTCTGGGTGTATGTTGATGCAAAAACGGCTGAACGGATTTTGATGGAATTTAGCACACAGATAGTTTATAACCTGGATTAACACATAGTGTACTTTTACTTTCAATTCCGGTAGTACGTTCCCGTGGGATATTTTACGACATCCATGCGGGCCAAGTCGCGGGCAAAAGCTAGTAGTACAAGATAAATATTAAATTTCATATTTGTGTGTCTGCGTTTTTATCGAACAAGGAAAATGTGACGGTATCGATTTTGAAACTTAATATGCATTTTTAACATAACATAACGCCATGTTTCCCCGAAGGGTTAGGCAGAGGTTTACCTATAGTACACCCACATGCATTTTTAAGGTACTCCTTAAAGGAGGCTTTGGCCTCATTACATAATCAGCCTGTAATGTTCCCACTGCTGGAAAACAGGCCTCCTCTCTGTGAGAGGGAATGGGCCATAATCCACCACGCGGGCCCTGTGCGGATTGGTGGATGTCACATATCTTCAAATTATTGGTTCTAGGACATGCCGGTTTCCTCACGATCTTTTCCTTCATCGTTTTGAGAGCAGTGGTGATGAAATTAAGTACCTACACAAAATAACGCGCCTGCCTAGGTTTGAACTCACGACCTACAACTCGTAAGTCGGGGCCGATACCACTGGGCCACCACTGCTCTCATTATTCATTACGTTACCGAAAAGGGAGTATTTCAGAATTCATTAGACGCCACGCATTGAGATTTCTTTTCTAACGAAGTACGACTGCTTTGGAGACAAGTTGTTGTTTGTTTTTAAACTTGTGTCTTTCAAGGCACAAGTTTAAAAACGACTCCCTTCTTCAGAAGGGAGTCGTTTTTGTTTGTTTGAAATATGGAAACAACAGCAGACAAGATCACACAAAAGTTTTACCTATTGTTTACATCAACATATATATTTCAGTTATGTTCAGTAATACAATATAGACTGTATGGCGTTACACGAACACGGCAAAAATACTCTAAAAAAAGTGCGTACAAATTAATGAAAAAAAAAACCGTGAGACACATTTCAGTCTCGCGGCGCGGAAAATGATTTTAAAAAACAGCAGCACTCGCGGTGGGTTGTCGAATGAATCATGCTGCAATGATACCCCATCTCGTGATTTCCCTCCAGAGAAGCCATCAAGTTTGAAGTAAATCTGCGATATCTCTCGTAATGTCTCCCTTGGCGTACCAACCGAACTCGCTGACCGTAAAATTGTAAAAACTACCATAAATCTTTGTCTTTCTCTTCGTTTTTTAGCAAAGGGAAATCAAGTGGAGGTGGCCACACAAAATAGATGTATATCGTTTTGCAGTTGGTTTTGGTGAGGGACTCATGGTGACCCGGGATCGCCGGGGTTATATAAACTATTGGCAGTGAAATATTTGCAGCAGGTACGATCCTCATCTTGGCACAAAGTCTTTGGTCAATTTCTTTGAGTTTTGAAAATAAAAACCCATATCTATTGTCTACACTACCTACGTATTAAGATCTGAATCCATAACGCTTAACAGAGTTTATTATCTTTATGGAAACAAAAAAAATAAATATTTTGACGGGTACCAATTTTTAAATTAAGTTGTGAAATAAATAAAGACCTATTTACACGTCTCCAATTTAAAATAGACTGCGTGCTTTAATCATATTATCAGTATTGCCATAAGGGCTTAGTTAAATTGAAATCTAAAATCTATAAACAAACGCTTTTAACACGAAAATTTCGTCAAATAATAAATTACTATTTCGGGCGTTCATTTCAAGTCTGACTGAGATTTAATTAAATTTAGACTAGATTAAGCTTGATTAAAATTCGCAAAAACTGAATGATTAAGATTCCAGTAGATATTTAATGAATTCCTGGTATTCTATTGTAATTTTCTCTTAACTCGGATAGTTTTTACTCAGTCTGACAGGTTCAGTCAGCTTATCAAAGCACTACAGTTTCTTGGAACTTTACAACGAAGCTAAAAGTCAAAGATTTAATTCAAAGATTTATTATAATTTTGTTATTATTTGGACGCTGTAACTTATTTATACATAATATTTTAGTATTGAATTTTTTTTCCGACTGCCCCCGAAGGAGGGTAATGTATGCCTTAGGTACTTACATCCGAGGCATCTTATTTGTACTGCTTCTATCTTGCTGACTGGCCAATATCTACCACAGCATAAATCCAGGCTCACTCAAAATGCTCCGGAGGTGACCGAGGTAGAGCTGAGAGCGGCGGTGCGCAGGCTGAATGCCAGGAATACCGCCCCAGGACCCGACGGCTTACCTGGAAAAGCCTGGGTCCTGGCCTTGGAGGCTCTCGGGCCTCGACTAAGGGGGCTCCTAAGCGCATGCTTGGAGAGGGGCCGGTTCCCGCTTCAATGGAAGACGGGGAAACTGGTCCTCTTTAAGAAGCCGGGGCGCCCTGCGGACTCTCCGTCCGCTTACCTACCCATCGTGCTGCTCGACGAGGTAGGCAAGATCTTTGAAAGAGTCATTGCAGACCGCCTCGTCGGGCGGCTGGTGAGGGTGGGGCCGGATTTGGTGGAGAGCCAGTTTGGTTTCCGCAAGGGGTGCTCTACGGTGGACGCCATCATGCGCGTACGAGCCCTCACGACGGGGGATGCTATGGCCCGGGGTGGGGTCGTCTTGGCGGTGTCTCTAGACATCGCCAATGCCTTCAACACCCTGCCCTGGAGTTGCATCAGGGAGGCACTCCGGTATCACCGAGTGCCGACCTACCTCTGTCGCGTGGTCGAGGCCTATCTGACGGACAGGGCTGTCATCTACCCCGGTCACCGGGGAGAGTGGAACTGGCGAGAGATGTCGTGCGGTGTCCCACAGGGATCAGTCCTGGGGCCGCATCTGTGGGACATCGGGTACGACTGGGTGCGGCGCGCCGACCTCCCTAATGGCGTCAGCGTAGTTTGCTACGCAGACGACACGCTGGTCCTGGCGCAGGGGAGGTCGCACCAGGCGGCGGCCGAATTGGCGACATGCGGGGTTGCGACAATTGTAGAGAGGATCCGGCAATTGGGATACGAGATGGCCTTACACAAGTCCGAGGCTATGTGTTTTCATGGTCCTCGGAACGCGCCACCGTCGGGTTCCCAAATAACGGTAGGAGGGGTTCCCATCGGTGTCGAGTCGACGATGAAGTACCTGGGACTCGTCCTCGACTGCGGGTGGAATTTCGTGGAGCACTTCCGACGTTTGGCTCCCAGACTGGAGCGGGCCGGGGCTGCCTTGAGGCGGCTCCTGCCCAATCTGGGGGGTCCAAACGCCTCCTGCCGGAAGCTCTACGCGGGGGTCGTGCGGTCCATGGCCCTTTACGGAGCTCCGGTGTGGGCGCGTTCCGTAAGGCGGTGACCGGTCCGTCGGTTGAACGCGTCCCAGAGGGTCATGGCCATCCGGTTAGCCCGGGGATACCGCACGGTCTCCGGGGAGGCGGCGAACCTCCTTGCCGGATTACCGCCATGGGATCTGGAGGCAAAAGTCCTCACGCACATGTTGGAGTGGCGCGAGGAGGCAGGACGCCGGGGCGTAACTCCGTTGCCGCGAGAAATCGCGGCACGGCGGACAGAGCTCCGGCAGGATCTCATGGCGGCATGGAGAGTGCGATTGTCGCAACCCAGCGCTGGGCACGCCACAATTGCGGCGATAAGTTCCCTCTTTGAGGAGTGGCTGCAGAGGCGCCACGGCGTCCTCACCTTCCGTCTAACGCAGGTCCTCACCGGACACGGGTGCTTCGGGAGGTACCTGTTCCGGATAAGGCGGGAGGAAACGCCCGGGTGTCACCACTGTGTGGATCGCCCGGAGGTCACGGTGGAGCATACGGTGGAGGTCTGCCCGGCTTGGGCGGAGCACCGCCGTGTCCTCGCGGAAGCGATCGGCGGCGGCGATCTCTCGCGTCCGGCCCTGGTCCAGGCCATGGTACGGGGCGAGAGTACATGGGAAGCCTACTACATGGGAGGATTACCTCCTTCTGCGAAGCAGTAATGCTCGCGAAGGAGGAGGCGGAACGCGTGAGGGAGAGGCAAGCTTTGCGCCCTCACGCCCCTAGTCGCCGCAGGAGACGCCCTGGGCGTCGGGAATTGGCAGTCGATTCCCGGCCACCGTAGGCGCGGGCTTGCGGACGGCGAGCAATGGGTAGCTCGCCGTCCGGTAAGGACCAGGCCGAGTCGACGGCGCGTTGTGTTCCACGCGCTTCTCAAAGAGATGTCAGCACTATTGACGGGGTCCGCTAGGGCCGATGCCAGCTAGGGTTGCGGGATGTTCGAAAGAGTTACCGTGGCCCCGGCACAGGCAACAGAAGGAACACGGGTGGGTTTTAGTCAGTAAAAGTCTGACACGCCCTCCCGCTCCGCCCAGAGCGGGAGAAGTCATTTGATGATTTCCCATTTACAAAAAAAAAAAAAAGGCTCACTCAAAAAGATCGTGTCGCTGACGTATCAAAATGTTTGATGATGGATTATATTTAGCTTAGCAGTCGGAGGCATCTTGTTAAATTTAACTATAAAGACTTATTGCCTCCTATTGTATAAGATTGTTCGGAGTCAAAATAGGTCACGTTGTTTCCCGCTTTTTTAAAGTTAATTTATTACGTAGTCGGGTTTTTTGATTTTTTTAATTTACTTTTTTTTTCTTTATGTGCATAAATGTGGCCATTTTTGTACGAATGAGCGAAAGTAATAATTTTATTTTTTATTATACAGGGTGTAAGGGACAACCCTCCGCTAACTAACAGGGCGCATTCAGTTATTTATTTTGAATCATATTCCACCGAAATTATTCTCAGGAAAATTTTCATTTTTTTAGCGATGTTTCTGTTACTATTCCTTTATTTCAATGTAAAATCATATTCTCTGTACACAGTACTCCATTTATCTAAATAAAACAGCTAAAATCAAAAAATCAGCAATGGATGTTGAAATACTAGGCGGCCGAAGGCTCGCTGCGCTGTCGCTACGCGCGTTTTGCCACGGTAACGATACATTGCGTGCGAGGTAATATAACAAATCAGGTTTATTGGATTCCCATAATGTCCCTGAAATAATTTCATGCACCAGTCGTCTCAGTGTCATATACTGAATTCACCCCATCAGTCTGCGGAGGGCTGTCCCTTACACCCTGTATATTATGTCTTTAATTGTGGCCGCCAGGTCTGTAGGAACAGTCGAACCAGTAATTTGATATACAGGCAGCTTGCAACTAATTTTAAACAATATCGTGAGTGCGCTGAGTAGTCTTTCCTTTTACCGTACCGTAAGCTTAAAAAGTTATTTCACACACAATAAAAATTTGTATTGATATTGGTAGTTTAGTGTATATTTCTACCTATATTTAATAAATTGATCGACTGTACACGACATAAACTTCTTTGTTAGAATAAACAACATCTACGGTAAAGAACTTCAAAGTTAATTTTACACAGTTTTCCAATAAACTAAATAATGCTGGTGAAAAGGAATCAAAGCGCGAAACTTGGCCATTATTACCTGTGTTAGGCTAAATTAGCTGTTTGATGCCTCAGGCTAAGTTAATTAGAGTTTTAGCGCTTCACTTTTATAATTTTCTACAGCTTTTTAATTGTTTTCCTTTAGAATCGCTAACGAGTAACTTTACCGTCGCGTCGTGCTGATCAGGTCATTGCTCTTTCTACCTTACTATTTTTATGTTATACTAGCACTTCCCCCGCGACTTCGTCCGCGTGGATTTCGTACTTTAGTCCCCTGATAAGGGTAGGATTTCAAAAAACCTTGATACACTTTATTATTTATTTTCGGTCGGAAGTATAAATACTGAGTTTCGAGTCAATCGGACCGCATGTTAAAATTCTTCCGTACAAACTTTGACACCCGCCAATCCGTCTTACTACATATTTACTTAGATAAGTATTCGTGCCAAGTTTCAAGTTTATTAATTCAAGAAATAAGATTTTACGTAAAAATCAAATCTACAAACAAAAACAAAATTTTCACCCCCTTAAAGGCGAATTTTCAAAAATCCTGCCTTAGTGGATGCTTACAGCATAAAAGGCATCAGCTGCCAAATTTTCTAGTAAGCCCCAGCGGTTTAGGCTCTGCGTTGATGAATCATGACTGATTCATCAACGCAGAGCCTAAAACTTTACCAAGACCAGCTGTTGCCCGCTCGTTTTTTTTTTTTTTGCACGGAGCCCTATTATTTTTCTAAAATAAAAGTAGCCTAGAAACATCAGTTATCTGCCAGTGAAAGTCTCGTCAAAATCGGTCCAGCCGCAGCTGGTTAATCGGGAAAGACAGGCAGACAGGCAGACATACAGACGGACCGACAGAAAGACAGACAAAAAAAATGTTTTTTGTTATAAGTACCTTATATACTTTCTTAAGCATTTAGTAAAAAGCTGTTATTTCGACAATACAAACAGACACTTCGATTTTACTTATTTTTATGTATATCTATGGAAGATGTATAGATGGTAGTATTATTGTTTAGGAAGAAGATCTCGAAATGAAATCCCTTGAGCAGTGAGCGATCGGTTACATCAGGAATTTTTTTTTCACGGAATAGATATCTGTCTAACAATATTTTTGTTTGCTGTAACTTTAATAATTCTTGAGAATCCAATAGGCAAGGTAGGTAGATTTATAAATTAGTGAACCATTTGTTACAAGTTTTAATACTATTTAGTTTGTTTGAGGCGCAAACATTTGTAGACAAAATTTTGTTTCTAGTACGAACACGCGATCCTAAAACGAAGAACAAAACAAAATTCGAACGATTTTTGAATCGAAAACACATTCTTTACTATTTTAGTTTTAATTTTTGCGACAAGCACAGTAAGTATCACCCATCAATAAAAATAAAGTCTTACAACTAAATAAATATGTGCGATACGAGTATTTTCAATTTTAAAATCGTTCGAATTTACGTTACTTTTACTCTGCGAATTTAAAGAAAGAAAGAAAGAAAGCAAAATAGGTTTATTTGCCACAGAAACACGTGTATACAAAAAGATAAGGAATTATTATATTCAGGTCGAAATTGATATATTTACCTACATGTGACTGGAGTGAATTCGCAAAAATACTATTATTTACACTATGTTACAAACAATCTCAATATCAATAAAAATCAATCAACATCAATATGTTAAATCAATATTAATATGTTCAATGTGTTGTTATGTTATGTTCTCAATGTCAATATGTTATCTTTGATGTACCGTGTGTTTTAATGTTAATTTTCGGTATGCATTTAAATAAATAAATAAATAAGAGTAATCAAAAAAAAAAAACAACTGACTTCCAAAAAAACACTACAAAGTGAAAAATAACTTTAATGTCGGAAGTCGGTGTCTTTGGATCTTATTTAAGGTTTTTGCTACCGACTTCCCAAATTAAATTTATTTTTCACTTTGTAGTGTTTTTTTTGGAAATCGGTTGTTTTTTTGCAAAAAAAAAAATATTATTCACTTTTTAGTGGGTCGGTTTGTAATATAAATAAGTTACAATAGCCTAATGACAACTGCTCATCGCCTTTTACAAAATATTGCTTTTCCCGATGCAGGGAAGTTAATTTTTGAGGAGTTCTCCTGGTACTTCACCATCAGCTCTACTTCACCATATGCATTGTGACTAGCTTAGCAATCATTTTAAAGTAATCGAATCGCAGCCCGTGAAATACTTATTATTGAGTTGTTCCGGTGGCCATCTGTGGTCTTCATCATCAGTTCCACTTCACCAAATGGTACTTTTTGAGAGCAAATGCACAAGTTACTACAAAAACTACCCAAATCGCTATAGGTGTGCCTATAATATTTAAAGAGTACCCTCGATTTCTCCAGGATCCCATCATCAGATCCTGACATGATGACAATGGGACCACCTGTTGGTCCAGCCATCTTCAAGTAATCGGGGAGCACACATAAAATAAAAACATTCCGACGCATTGAGAACCTCCTCCTTTTTTTGAAGTCGGTTAAAAATAAAACAAAATAGATCTACATTATAATCACCAGCACAAAACAGAAATAATCGACACCTGCACATCATAACTGTGACAAGAAGGCTAATGAAAAGGTTAATTTGTGCTTGGCCCACTGATCGCACAGAGAAAACAACCAAAAACGTTCTTCAAAGCAATACAATGTAATAGATAAACCCCGGTCCCAAAACTCGGGACATCTGCAGCCACGTTAACTTAGCAGTTGACTGTACTATTTGTATTAGTCTACGACCACACACCCGCACCGTACTAACTTACTGTTAGCCGACTAGCTCACTGACTTATCTACTTACGAGTTAGCTAAGTCTAAATTAGCTTACAGCGTAGCCACAGAGTAGGTACGGATAGGTAGCCGTTGTGCAATTACTTTTGGATGTACTGTGGATTCTGTGATTAAATACCTACGCTGGATCTTGAGTTAAGTATGACATTGACAACACTTACTTATCTAATTATGTTATTACATTATTTCAGAAAAGGTCACATTAGATTTATGATCGTTTATAGAACCTAAAACCTTTAGAGGTACAACTCTGGCGTAAATTCGCTATCTATGGAAGCGTTTTCATGTTACATAGAAATCTGTAGTGTCGCTGCGGTCTGTCATTGCGGTTGTGTGCAGCTGCGGTTTGCGGTCTGCGGTCGCCTTCGGAACTGTTCCTTAAAGGTGTTTGCGAATACTAAATGTTGTCTTGTCAGTAACTTGATTGCCATGTTCAAAGAAGAAGAACGGGACGGAAAAATCATGGTTACTTATATACCACAAATACATTTTTTTTTATTGATATCATTATATCGTTTGATTATCTACAAGATGTAACATAAATAACGCACAACCTCTTAAGGGGTCATTGTACTCATCATTATGAAGAACTTTTACTATGGGTGCAAACCGGGTAGCGCGAAAAAAATCTGCTGTTCCCTACTTACATTTAATGTTCGCATGACTCGCCAAAATGTAGGGAACATCTGATTTTTTTCACGATTTCACATTTGGTCCCATAGTAAAAGTTGTTCATAGTGATGAGTACAATGACCCCTTAAGAGGGTGTGCGTTACATCTGGGAGTGGCGCGAAGAGGCAGGACGCCGGGGCGTAACTCCGTTGCCGCGAGAAATCGCGGCACGGCGGACAGAGCTCCGGCAGGATCTCATGGCGGCATGGAGAGTGCGATTGTCGCAACCCAGCGCTGGGCACGCCACAATTGCGGCGATAAGTCCCCTCTTTGAGGAGTGGCTGGAGAGGCGCCACGGCGTCCTCACCTTCCGCCTGACGCAGGTCCTCACCGGACACGGGTGCTTCGGGAGGTACCTGTTCCGGATAAGGCGGGAGGAATCGCCCGGGTGTCACCACTGTGTGGATCGCCCGGAGGACACGGTGGAGCATACGGTGGAGGTCTGCCCGGCTTGGGCGGAGCACCGCCGTGTCCTCGCGGAAGCGATCGGCGGCGGCGATCTCTCGCGTCCGGCCCTGGTCCAGGCCATGGTACGGAGCGAGAGTGCATGGGAAGCCATTACCTCCTTCTGCGAAGCAGTAATGCTCGTGAAGGAGGAGGCGGGACGCGTGAGGGAGAGGCAAGCTTTGCACCCTCACGCCCCTAGTCGCCGCAGGAGACGCCCTGGGCGTCGGGAATTGGCAGCTGATTCCCGGCCACCGTAGGCGCGGGCTTGCGGACGGCGAGCAATGGGTAGCTCGCCGTCCGGTAAGGACCAAGCCCGAGTCGACGGCGCGTCGTGTTCCACGCGCGCCTCAAAGAGATGTCAGCACTATTGACGGGGTCCGCTAGGGCCGATGCCAGCTAGGGTTGCGGGATGTTCGAAAGAGTTACCGTGGCCCCGACACAGGCAACAGAAGGAACACGGGTGGGTTTTAGTCAGTAAAAGTCTGATACGCCCTCCCGCTCCGCCCAGAGCGGGAGAAGTCATTTGATGATTTCCCACCCACAAAAAAAAAAAAAAAAAGAGGGTGTGCGTTACACCTTGTATATGAGGTATATGAGACATGTTGATAGGCTAAAAGATAAACCCAATAGAATATGCAATGCATATTCCACATATTATATTGCTATATGATGGTTTTGCCGCCATCATTAGAAAAAGATGTGCATCCCTGATGTCGCGTGTTCGCCGCAGCACCAACAGTATTCTCATTGTGTTCGCAGATCGGTGGGACCCCCGATGTTGCGGAGGTGGATGCAGCTCCACGCTGAATTTTAATTTTAATTGTATGTTAATCTGTATCTATACCTACTGACACTAGATGTTAAGTCAAATTTTTACTAACCCTATGGACTTTGTCTGAAAATAAAAGTGTTCTTCTTCTTCTATAATTCCACGAATTAATTTTAGAGATGAATTGTAACATGAACCCATACAAATACCAAAACAGAATACAATGGCACATTCACAATGGATCCTTTAATTATGGTATTAAACTGATTACAGCAAATTGTATGTTGATAATAAAAGATTTGACATTTAATGACAACTTATCGAATTTTATTTAATCACTAGCTTCTGCCCGCGACTTCGCCCGCGTGAAATTTATTGTTCCCTCGACCCACCCCGTCGCATCGCATCGTTCGTCCGCGCCATTGCTTCGTTTTCGCTTAGTGTTCTGTTTGACTTTTTTCTTTTAGCTTGGCTCCTAAAGGGTCTTATTGTGATATTAAATAACAAATTCAATTCAATTCAAATAATTTATTTCAATCCATTGCAGATCATATTGTTATCGTTACATTAATTGGAATAAAATTACAAATTATATAACAATAAATATCTACATATATATAAAAATAATAATAATCAATCAAATAATATAAATAAAAATTAAAAAGTCAAAAATTAAATTAAATATTACATTAAAAATCATAAAAATTAAATTAAATTAAAAATCATAAGAAATTAAATTAAATTATAATCATGGAAATAAAATTAAACACTTATTAATAATACCCCTGCCTCTGAGTCATTTGTTTGTTTGTCATTACATTAACCATATAACAATGGTTTATGTATTGACAATCAAACCTGTTCGCAAATACACTCAGGATGGTGTTGGAAGTGGTCCGGAGCCTGCGCCCCAGAGATGTGCACCGCTTTCGCATCGTCATGAAAAACAGTCGACACGGGCGTCGGCGAACATCCCCGATGCGCTGCAGTGCCGGGGCAACCTTTACCTAACCTTCCTCAAGAAGTGGGCTATCAAATGCGAGGATAATTTTTCAAATCCGACTGGTAGTTCCAGAGATTAGCGCGATCAAACAAACAAGCAAAAAAACTATTCAGCTTTATTATTAGTAAATACAGGGTCAAATTTAATTAGCCAGCGAAACCCCGCAGACGTTATGAGCATCGATATCTGAACATATTAAAACAAAAAAAAAATTTAATTGACGATATTTCTCGTGGTTAGTATACAGTTAGTATAGTCCCTTGAAATATTAGTTTACAAAATCGTTTGTTTTTTTGTGTAAACTTCACAAACATGAAGGGTATCGATATCTAAACATGATTAAACAAAAGAAAACAGATTTTCTCAACTCATACTTCAAGTAATAACACTACCAACGGTCGTTGAACCCAAAAAAAACATCAAATCTTTTAATTTTTGTGTGTCTTCCTAGGGCGTCCCCTTCCGGCGTTTCCACTCACATCTGCCGTGTAAATACCTTTTGTTAGTCGACTTTCATTCATCCTCTCAACATGACCAAACCATCTAAGCATACTCTTTTCAATTTTTGTCACTACATCTTCTTTTAAACCGCACCGTTGCATCGTTGTATCATTTATAGTCACACCACACATGCTTCGCAAGGAACGCATTTCCACAGCATTTATTCTACCTTCATGCTTCTTTTGCCACACCCAACATTCACTTCCATACATAAGCGTAGGCACCAGCACACCATTGTGAACAGCCAGTCGGGCCTTTTTGGGCATTGACTGGTTCGTCACAACCGCACGTATAGCACCATTCACTTTATTTATAAAATTTAAATCTAATTTAAATCAAATGATTGAGACAGTCCACGACCTAGCAAAAAACTCTGCACAGATTCCTAATAACAATGATGACAAAAGCGGTTTACAGAAGTCGCAATTGAAAGTTGCTCAATCACTCCGAATATTAGTTGCGCGGGCAACTTTTTAATGAAACCAGGGCTCAACCGAAAAATACTTCAAACCTCAAACACGCAAAGCAGAACTACGAGACTGGAATAATGTTTGGGACAGAAAAACTTTACGCTTTGAACTCTACCGAGGGTAAGTGTTTTGCATTTCGACCCACGCAGCCTGCATACCAATGCGTAAAAGGATTGATGTTTGCAAAGCTACAGAAAAAAATATCCAATCTTTACCTAACTAGTGGTTGTGAGTGACTCTGACATGTTTGTGCTGGGGCACTTTAGGTTTTATACCGGGGCTTTTACAAAACGTTACACGTATGGTTATGCGATCAAGGAGAGATTGGTGATAAATATTGATAACGTATTGTAACTATTAAAACGATAAGTAGTTTATAGAAAGACCACCGGCCAAGTGCGTGTCGGACCACGCACAATGAAGGGTTCCGTAGTTGGGATGAAGAAAGCTACAGAATTATCACTTAGAACAAACTTAACACTGTAGTTGAAAAACATGTTCTCCCACACGTTCCAACTGCAAATCTAAGTTTGCACGCATAATATTGAGAGATTTACCTTGTTATTTTAATACCATAGACTTCTCATGCGTTTTCCTGTAATTTATACGTATAGAACTATTTTCTGTATTTTTTTTCAAAATTTTTGGCTCAGAGGTTTCTGAGATGAGGGGGGTATGGACAATTTTCGTCTATTTTCATAAATAACATTAAAACTATTTACTTTAATATTATAAAGAATCCTACTCGAGACCCTCATAGTAAGCCCTTTTATTTGATATGTCACACGGTATAGTTTGCATTTTTTTTTTTAATTTTCTTATTTGGTCCCCCAAAGTGACCCTCATATTCAAAATTCATTTATTTACGTAACCAAAACGTGTTGGTCCAATAGATTTGGAGCATATTAGCTGTGACAGATAGACGGATAGACAGACAGACACAAGTTATCATTTGGATATGGTGCGGCTAGCGGTACAGACACACGAGTGATCCTATATGGGTTCCGCTTAGTCCTTTTGAGGTACGGAACCCTAAAAATCATGCATGACTTTCAAGTTTTAACAGGACTAGCTGCTGGAGTAAAAAGAAAATGAACCCGACTTAGTAGTATTTATGCTTTTGTGATCGTAGGTACATAAAACTCATATACGTTGACGCAGACATAAAAAATATGGGCAGTATTATAAATTCTGATTTTATCTCCACAGTTTTTCCACCACCACACTATGAAAAGATGGCACACAGTAGATTCTTTATGACGATACGTAAAGAAAAAGTAGCTATTATTAAAGCAGCAGGAAACGAAAGTTTGGGGCAACTTTTATAGGGAGATCCGAGGCTTTAGATATCTTTGAAAAAAACTTTCTTGCTACGTCCGATAAAATGTTTCGTACGCATGTAATCCCTAAAAATTCTGCGTGATTTGTCTCTACCGCGATAAAGAAAAGGTTTCAAGAAACTTTTCGGATGCATTTAAGTCTTATCTGGTTCAAGATTTGATGGAAAATTTTGGTTTGTCACTATGTTTGCTTAAGACGACACGGATAATAGTGGCTACTAAGCTCCGTTTTAAGGATTATAATAGAATTTAACAATGTAAAACTACCGTTTGCAATAATAATAACGGATAAACGGAAAATAGTGACCACTAAGCTCCGTTTTTAGGATTATAATAAAACTTAACAATGTAAAACTACTGTTTGTAATAATAATAATGTATAGTCTTGTGGAGCACAACGTAACATGCTTATTTTCTGCATTTTCATTCTAATTATAAGAAATAACCAAACAAACGATGAGGGCGCCACTGCGCACGCGGTATCGTCGAACTTGTTAGAATGTGCTTTCACTGTTACGTGATTACCAGTCAAAATGCAAACTGCCACATTAAACGGAAGAACAAATGGCTATCACTATGTTTTGGAGCATCATTATTTTCATATTATATATGTTGCGAAACGGGGAAATTTTCGTGGATCGGTTGTCAAAACCAGACATAACCAATATTGGTATTTCCTTAAGGATTTACACTTTTTCTCACCGATGATATTCTTTTTTCGACAAATTTTATGACTGTACAAACTAATCAAGGCCCGAGATTTCGACAGAATGTAAAACAATGGCTGAAAATTATCCCTCGTAGAGGACGTCTTAACTCTCATTTTCAAAGACAGTCTTTTAAATTACGTCATAAAATATTAGAGGGACTTTGTGCTTGAATAAAAGCCTGTGAAATAATTAAGGAAGTGTAATAAGGCTTTTCCATTTGCATAACAAATTTTTAAAGGTGCTTTTAGAAAAAATATCGCTGTAAATCCTTTGACAAATCAACCGTTTTCTAGGGGATTATTATATTTTAACCCCTCTTCCTGAGAGGAAGTGGAATATTGGTATTCCGTCAACTTGGTTCATAGATAGACAGATGTATAGAATATGCCTTATTGTACACCAAGATACAAATTAAAATGGTAGGTACTACTTACTTAGGTACAATTTTTTTTTTACAAAAAAATAAAACCGACTTCCAAAAAAACACTACAAAGGGAATAATATCTTTGATTTCGGAAGTCGAAGTCTGGTTTTGTATTTTGGTTTTTTGCCACCGACTTCCGAAATTAAAGTTACTTTTCACTTTGTTGTGTTATTTTTGGAAGTAGGTTTTATGTTTTGTAAAAACGTTTTTAATTTTCAGTTTTTAGTTGTGGTACCTACCCCACACAAATTCGAATACCACTACCTGCTATAGTACATTATAGTGACAGGAAGTTATTATTAGAACATCATCCACATGGACTAAGTGGGAAAAATACGTATTATTGAAGCTAACTCAAAAATTACCCAAGCAAATTTTTTAACGTGGGACAAACTTCGAGGTATACCCTCCCGAAAAAAACAAGAACCGTTCAAATCGGACTACTCTGTAAAAGTTATGCGTGGTCATACATTAAAAAAAAATATGCGCGTCGACTTGAGAACCTCCTCCTATTTTTTTCGTCGGTTAAAAAGGAAAGTGTAGAGGGAACAGTGATGGTATCCATTTTGGCGGAGCTGAATAATAATATAGGAAGTCGTTTAGTAATGTCGGATATCATTTTATCATAGTTACGTCCAATAAAAATCTGACAATATCGACCTTTTTCATCGTGAACCCGTCTGGAAAAAATAAGCGTTATTATTTTCAACCCCTCAAACGCTATGATATTTTTCTTACGGAACAATGTTAAAAAATATACGATGTTTTTCGCTACCAAGGCGATGCACTTTACCCATCATTATTTTAAAAGCAGCCTGGCTTTGGAGGAGGCGCGAGTGTTTCGGACTCCCCCTTTACACGTGTCGGTTGATTGATTCGGTGCTCGAGATACCGTCCTTTAGATACAGGATGCTCTATTGTAACCTTGAAGTATTAATGTGGCTATAGATTGCGCATTCGGAAGTCCGCGTCAGTATAGATAGGGGATTGAGTAATGGCTGTATTTCACGGGTAGCGGCTCACTGAATTTTATGCAACATTAAAATATACAGGATGGTAGGGAGTTCGACGCGCTACCTGTTACCATGGATTCAGTACATGATTCTGAACCGCCGTGCGTTGAAATTTTTCGTGGGTTACTAAAAATAAATAAATAGCTGTTCCATATTATTTTGATCGCGTAGCTAATACACTTGTAGAAAACAGCAGATTTTTTTTAAATAACCGACGAAAAATTTCAACGCAGGGCGATCCAGGCTCATGACATAAACATAACGTCGCGCCTGTATTCCCTGAAAGGTTGGGCAGAGGTGTATCTATAATACACCCACATTTAACCAGTTATGTTTATGTCCCATGTAATAGGGGGCGAGCCTATTGCCATCAACCGAGCACAAATCCAGACTCCGGGCTGCTACTGAGAAATTCCAGATGGAAAAACCCAATAACATTTTGCCTGACCCGGGAATTGAACCCAGGACCTCACGCTTAGTAGTAGTGCTTGCGACCACTAGACCAACGAGGCAGTATTATGTAGGTACTGAATCCAAGGTAACAGGTTGTGTCCCTGCCACCCTGTACAGTATTAGTGGCTCGCCCCTGCCACGCACGCTTTTTACGATTTAACAAAACATTCGTATATTATAATTATATTAGATTAATCATTATTTAATATACTTATAAACCTTCCTGATTAAATTCTCTAAATAATGGTGAAAACTGTATCAAAATCCGTTGCGTGGTTTGGAAGAGCAACGTTGTCACACATACAGACACGTATAGCGACTTTAATTTATATATGTATAGCTTCACTTCATGTATATGTTCCGTAAAAATATGTAGGATACATAAGGTACTACAAATTATTATTAGTTAAACTTGTTGACTAAAAATGTTAGGCCACAAAGGTGTACCTAAGAAATATGCTTCGATTAAATAAATAAAGTTAGATTGCCAGTCACTTTTTTGCAATTCGTCATGACACTGGAAGATATTACCGTTTACAATCTCTCTAATTCTCATAATTCTAAATGGTTTTCGGAATACGTCCTAGACGGCACATGAGCTCGGCAAAAAAGCACAGAAGCATACAATGAAGTAGGAAGTTAGATTTTTTTTTTAAGAGGATGACTTTCATGAAGACGAATAGGTATGGGGTTTATTCACCTTTTATGGCAAAAGATAGCTAGCTAGCTTCTCCTATTAATACCCTAAAGCCACTATAATGTTGCAGTGTCGTGTTGTCCGAAGAGCCCTGTGTGCCACGAGTGTCTTGTCCGTGAAGTTGACAAATGCCGTTCGCACGCTAGGTGTTTGCCGACGCCCCTTGATGTAAGGACGCGACGCCGACGATATCAGATATATACCCCGGGAGTAAGATACTGGGGTGCTGTAAGAAGGGAAAGATTTTTCATACATTGACACGAAACAAGTTTTAGAACGATTTGAAGATTTTTTTAAAATAATTTGTTGCCATTTTAATTCTAATTGAGAAGGGACTGTGTTATTAGTTAAAATATTAACAAAGAATTTACTAAATAAATAAGGTCGTAACTATGAAACAGCAACGAGAAAATGATATCCTTATTTAGTTTATTTGCTTGGCAACAAGAGCGAAACATTTACAAAAAAACCGGTCAAGTGCGTGTCGGACCACGCACAATGAATGGTTCCGTAGTTGGGATGAGTTTATCCCAAGAACAAACTTAACATTGTAGTTGAAAAACATGTTCTCTCATACATTCTAACTGCAAATTTAAGTTGGTCAACTATTACCCGATAACTTTTAAGCCTACTTAGTTGTGATAGTTTTCCCTTTACTACCTAGAATTTTTTCACATATCCAAAAGTAACCGTTTACCTGGCAATAAAGAGGGGGGGGGGGGGGACACTTGACTCTTAACAAAAATTTGCACTTTAAAGCTTAATATTTCAGGAACGGTTACCTTGAAAAATTGTTTTCACAAACCCACAATATTTTTAAACACCTATCCGAAAACACCCCACACCATGGGGTAGACGAGAAAAAAACATCCCCGCTTTACGTGTACAGGAGGTACCCTAAAAAAATTTTTTTTCATGATTTTATTTTTCCACTTTATCGGCGTGATTAATATGTAGGTATATCTATCATTTGGCATAATTATAGCTTTCTATACTAAGAGTTTCTGAGCTAAGCTGCGAACGGACGGACAGATGGATGGACGGACATGGCGAAACTATAAGGGTTCCTTGTTGACTACGGAACCCTAAAAAAAGAGCCTATACTCATTTTGTTTCCAAGCATAGGTAATTGGGCAAGCCACAATTGCGGCGATAAGTCCCCCTCTTTGAGGAGTGGCTGGAGAGGCGCCACGGCGTCCTCACCTTCCGCCTGACGCAGGTCCTCACCGGACACGGGTGCTTCGGGAGGTACCTGTTCCGGATAAGGCGGGAGGAAACGCCCGGGTGTCACCATTGTGTGGATCGCCCGGAGGACACGGTGGAGCATACGGTGGAGGTCTGCCCGGCTTGGGCGGAGCACCGCCGTGTCCTCGCGGAAGCGATCGGCGGCGGCGATCTCTCGCGTCCGGCCCTGGTCCAGGCCATGGTATGGAGCGAGAGTACATGGGCAGCCATCACCTCCTTCTGCGAAGCAGTAATGCTCGTGAAGGAGGAGGCGGGACGCGTGAGGGAGAGGCAAGCTTTGCGCCCTCACGCCCCTAGTCGCCGCAGGAGACGCCCTGGGCGTCGGGAATTGGCAGCCGATTCCCGGCCACCGTAGGCGCGGGCTTGCGGACGGCGAGCAATGGGTAGCTCGCCGTCCGGTAAGGACCAAGCCCGAGTCGACGGCGCGTCGTGTTCCACGCGCGCCTCAAAGAGATGTCAGCACTATTGACGGGGTCCGCTAGGGCCGATGCCAGCTAGGGTTGCGGGATGTTTGAAAGAGTTTCCGTGGCCCCGGCACAGGCAACAGAAGGAACATGGGTGGGTTTTAGTCAGTAAAAGTCTGACACGCCCTCCCGCTCCGCCCAGAGCGGGAGAAGTCATTTGATGATTTCCCATCCACAAAAAAAAAAAAAAGCATAGGTAATTGATTATGTTGCTATTCGCAACAAAATCTTTTAAATCCATATAGATTTTAATTTCAAATTCAAAACTGTAATTATTAGTAGAAAAAAATGTATGAAATCCTCAGTGGAATTAAATCTTTGTTCGTTAGAAAAAAAGCTTAAAACTGATCAAGCACAAATTACTGTGATTGATTTACGAGGTACCTACCCTGAGAGGAAATAAATTATTACCAGAGTTTTTCTAAGATAAAAGATTTTAAATTATAGAAAGTAAGGCTATCAAGTCAAGCTTAAGATTGGTGTGCCTGCGGTCTTTTCTTGACAAATTAATGATGGCGGGATATACTTACCTATTATTCATTTTCTTTTTTATATCAATTGCTGGATTTTTTTTTTTTTGCTTTAGTGGAAACTGTTACAGATTTTTATTTATCAGCAGGTTAATTTAGATACCTAAACAGTTTGGGTGCTGGGGAGTTTCGAAATTGTATCTTCGCAACTCAAACACAGGATGTGGTGAAGACTGGATGTTTCGATTCGAATTTTGGAAAGTTTGACCTTCAAAAATGTTTATTCTCAGCCATATTATGAAAAAAAAGAACCTTAAAACACTTTGTAAAAAAAAGTTTAGAGAAATAACTCCAGGCTCATTCAATTCTTCAAGTTAAAAGTGAAATTATTATTTATTGAATAATAGTGATAGCGCTATTGCTGAGCAAGAGGTACAGGGTTCGATTGCCAGATCGGGCAGTGTCACTGAGTTTTTCCATTAGGAATTTCTCAGTAACAGCCCGGAGTCTGGACTTGTGTCCGATTCATGGCAATATAGGCTCACCCCCTATTACATGGGCGAAATGTGGGTGTACATACAGGTCAGCTCTGCCTACCCCTTCGGGGAAAACAGGCGTGTTGTTATGTTATGTAGTAATCATAAAAATATTTCATAAAGCCATTAAAATATTTGCAAACATCTGAACTAGCACAATTTTCTATTTGTAGGAATAAAATTCTTTATAAGTTGTAGCGCCTTTCATCCATCTGCCAAAGGAAATTATGTCTGATGCAATATATTGAGTATCTACATCCTACATATCTCTACTGGGATTTGAAATAAAATCTTAAATTATGTAGGCAGTACATCAAAGCTTTGACATGAATCTAGTAGCACTTTGTTATATGTAAGACCTTTAAACTCAAACTCAAAGCATTTATTTCAAATAAACCAATTACAGGCACTTTTGAATGTCAAAGAGTCGGTCAGTTAGTCAGAAAGTTGAAGCTAGTCGCCCATTCCAAAACGTAGATCTCTATGGAGAAGAACGAGCAATAAACTCCAAGGACACTCTTTTAAATCAAGATATTACAAAATCTTGGTGACATGGAATTAAAGTTATTTTTCACTTACTAGTATTTTTTTTGGAAGTTTGTTGTTATTTTTTTGCAAAAAAGTTTATGATTTTTCACTTTTTAGTCGGTTGGTTTGTAATTTATCTAAGTTACAATAGACTAATGACAACTGCTCATCACCTTTTACAAATTATTGCTTTTCGATGCAGGGACGTAAATTGTTGAGGAGTTCTCCTGGTACTTCACCATCAGCTCGACTTCACCATATGCATTGTGACGAGCTTATATTGCTTAGCAAACGTTTTAAAGTAATCGAATCGCAACCCGTGAAATACTTATTATTGAGTTATTCCGGTGGCCATCTGTGGTCTTCATTATAAGTTCCACTTCACCAAATAGTGATTTCGGAGAGCAAATGCACAAGTTACCTACTTAAAAAATATCCAAATCGCTATAGGTAAGTGTGCCTATAATATTTGAAAAGTTCCCTCGATTTCTCCAGGATCCCATCATCAGATAATGGGACCACCTGGAAAGTATACCCTTTGAAACAAAAAAATAATTTTCCAAATCGGTCCAGCCGTCTTTGAGTAATCGGGGAACACACATAAAAAATGATTCCAACGAACTGAGAACCTCCTCCTTTTTTGAAGTCGGTTGAAAATAGAATTGATTCTAGTTGCCCGTTCCAAAAGGTAGCTTCGTATGGAGGTAAATGGACAAGAAAAAAAAATATACATAATATCACAATTTCTTATTAAGAGTCACTTTATAACGATAATAATCTCACTTTCAGTATAAATAACAGCAAAACATAGATTAAAAATCCCACTAGGCTATTCATAACAAAAACTAGCTAAAACCCGGCTAACGTTAACGGCTAAAGTTAACAAAATATCTAATGTTTACAATTTAGTAATGAACGAATAGTTCAATAGTATTACATGAAAGCTGTTTTTCCTTCAAATATTTGAACAAGTGTAGCTGCAAACAATACAACTCTCTCCAATTATTATTTTGCACTGTGGAAGCTTTTCTATAGGTTTCAGTCCCGTGAGTGGCAGCAAGGTATGTCTATGTTGGTACTACATCGCTATTCCCGCGTACTGTGTGGGAATGAATTATCTTTTGTCTATTTTCCAGGAATGTAAACAAAAGTATTGTGGAGACGCTCTACGTTCTCTCAATGCAAGTATACATACGTTTCTCGAAGAAATGGCAATTATGTAAATACCTATTTATGTAATGGTACAAATACCCTTTTCCTTACCTTGGGTTACCCTTTCTATGTCATGTTACATTATTTTCGCGACAAAAGTCGGATTCTGCAGTTGTGGAGGAAACCATTGTAGTATGGTTTACCTCAAAGGATGACGTGTTAAAAATAAATATCATACTTATGTAAACAAAATATACAACGTGTTTCTGGATGTACGACATTAAATGAAAACGAGCACAGTACTGATCCATTGAAACATTTTAAAACACGAATATTAGTAGTTAATGGAAAAATTGCAGTTTTCAAACAAAATAAATAGTAGAATCAACTGCATAAATAGTAAACACGCTTTAACTACGCAAAGTCACTGACCAACGGTGCAGTGCGGGGTGCGGGGCGCGGCGGCGGCAATGTTTACCTATTATTGCGGACCAGATCTACATCATGTTGAAAAATAAGAAAATGAAAAATAATTTCCTGTGGCTAAAGTATTCATTGGATTTGATTGATTTTTTGTATACGAGCAAAGAACATGATTCTCTTTACGTGGTTTAAAGGAATGTCAATCCTCCTGTCACACGTGGTATAGGCCATAAATTCAATACAATATTCATCATGAGCCGCCACTAATGTATTTTCCACCTGTGTTTACTTCCTCGTGCAACACAAAAGAACATAGTATTTGAGTAGTACGAGTACCTATCTACGTTCATATCACAGACTGTAGTGACGAGTGGCAGCGCACAAAACAAAGAAGAGGTGTCATGTTAAAACTCAAGTGAAATGTATTATTCAGTTCCTGCTTTACAAAGACAATTCGGCTTTTGTTTGACACTGACACGAAACTGAGATCATACGAGACGGGCTCACATATTACTTACTTTATATGCGGCATACGGAACTTGATAAAATATGCTATGTGTATAAACTATGTATGGTGTTTCAATCCTTTCTTTGGAGGTTCAAGTATTATCAACTAGAGATTTGCTATGAATGGGGAAGACAACTGTCAAAATGGCGCTGTCGTAGCTAGTTCCCAAAATAAGCTACAAAGCAAAGCGTGAGGTGGTTTTTATTTATTTTTGCGAAAATGACTCGTTGTTGTGTTCCTAAATGCTCAGAAACTGGAGCCCACCATTTTTCGAAAGACCCTAAGCTTAGAAGATTGTGGTGAATTATTTGAATTAAATTGATTTCGAGGTTATGTCAGAAACACTTTGAAGAAGTGATTATGAGGAAACATGCATAATTTCATGTTTTTAATTCTGACACTTTCCGTGTCGAATAAATATTGATTTAAAATATGGAAATCACCGAAAATGAAGAAATAGTGGAATAAAACTAAACTCATGAATGAACACGAAATGGAATTAATGAACGAAAAATATCAAATTTATTGTAGGAAATAGGGACCTAGCTATGGTCACGCCATCTATAATTAACTTTGACCGACCTTCCCCATTGCACAGATATTTCCCTAGTTTCCATAGCCAAACTTAGTGAGTGATATTACATTTCGTATAGAGATAATTTAATTAGAGCTTAATTTCAAATTATTACATAGGCATGTATTCAATCGAATCTCAAATAATTTCTATTTTGCTTTCCTAAAAATATTCTGAAAACTCTAAAAAGAGGCGCAATCATTATACATTGTAAACTCTTTATAACATCTTTCGATATAACGTAACTCTACCTATAACGTATAAATTAGTACAATTTGGTTGGTTTGCATTGTAACTCATACATTGACGCACTCTTCATAGTGCAACAGACATCCTCTGTTACGAAGAAATACGTTCATATTTAGACGTCAGCAAATATATTTTAACGGCATTTCTGTTTATGATACCAGTTTATAAAATGCTCCGACCAAATCTTTGAGGTGCCGAAATTTGTAATAGTAAACAGCCGCCTTGCTTTTGTTTTTGTTAATTGTCCAGGACACGTGGACATTATTTTTGGATTGCATTGTCTTTGGGAATATTATTATATTAGTCCCAGTTACTAAACACACTCGGCACCTCTCGTATTATCAGTCGTAAACCAATAAAAAAATATTAAAAAAGTGTTGTGATTAGTACACACATCAAAAGTGATTAGGGATTAAGTAAGTTTTAGAGTATCGCCGCAATTGAGGATTATTATTTTAACTTTTTTGGGTAGTTTTTGATTCTTTTTAGTGAATTTCACTATTTGAATAAAGAATTTTCTTAATTTTTTTTTATTAAAAATAAAAAATCAACTGTCAATCAGGATTCCTATAAAAGTGTGTAATAGCGTTTTTACATGTGTTCCCTTGTTTCGCAAACAGAAATTTCATAGAATTTCGTTCCGCAGCAAATGTTTCATATAATATCTCTTCAAAGTGAGAGTTAACAGGCTTCTTCTGGGTAAGCTCGCTCCATCGTCGACTTTGTCTCTGTCATCTCTGACCTAGACTAGAGTCAAGAGCAAACTTATCTTATATAAAAAAAAAATATTTGCTCCTTGTATTTTTATTTCGAATAATATTGCTTCAACGACTATTTCCTTCAATGAAACATATTTTACAGAAACACAATTCAATGAATTTCATAATCACATTTTTTTATTTAAGAAACTTATCAAACAGTAGCATTATTTTTTTACGAATATTGTTTGTTCGGTGTATTTTCCCTTGGTACTTTATTTCAACGAAAATGTAAAAATAGAAGTTATGCTATTCATATTTTTTTATATAAATCGCTACCAGAAAAGTAGGTTAGATAAGGATAGAACTGCGACCCCACCATAAAACGAATCGATATCAGAAACGAGCTGCTACCAGAATAGTAGGTTCGGTTAGGTTAGAACTGCAACCCCGTCAGGAATGAGCTGCTACCAGAATAGTAGGTTAGGGTACAACTGTGCCTCCGTCAGAAACGACTTGCTACCAGAAAAATAGGTTCGGTTAGGTTAGAACTGCGACCCCACCAGAAAACGAATCGCCATCAGAAACGAGCTGCTACCAGAATAGTAGGTTTGGTTAGCACTGATACCATTTTGTCAAAGGTATGAATTGAAACGTTTAGAAACTGTCACTCGATAAAATGTTTTTGTTGTTAATATGTTTTATATTAGCTAAACAATATGACGATAAAGAATATTTGATTTGTTATTCTACGATATGAATATCGAAACATTGAATTTTATTTATAACAAAAATCAATGATTTAATTTTTTTCAAAGTAAGTATTCTGCGTATTGATTATTCTATGAAATGATAATACGAGAAAACAATTATGTGAAACGAAATTATACGTATAAAACTGTTATCTATAAAATAAGGTACAACCGATTTTACAAAACCAATACAATTTCTGCATCGGAACTGAAAAAAATGGCATCAATATGGAGCGATGACATCATTTAACACGAAAAGAGATGATGAGAGCCATCGGAATGTTGCAAGCTGGTTCCAGGCAACGTACTGTGGCTGTCGCTCTTGGCACTACACAGAGCTTCATAAGCCGCCTCTGGACCCGCTATCGTATCACGGGCAGCGTGGCCGAGTGACATGGAGGACGATCTCGCATCATCACTTGCAGACAGGACCGGTACATCCAAAATACTGCTTGACGGAATCGTAAGAAGACTGCCATGATTTTGGCTATGAGGCTCCACAGCTCTTCAGGCTTGCTGATAAGTGACCAAACCATCCGAAATCGTTTATGTGAAGTGGGTCTGCGTTCCCGATGGCCGCTGAGAGTTCCAACTATAGCACCCCGCAATCGTAGGGCCTACAGGGTTTACAGTAGGCTCGCGAACACAGAAAATGGGAGGAAGAAGACTGGCGTTGTGTTTGCTTTTCCGACGAATTCCGTTTCGGTATGAGGCCGGATACAAGATGTACTCGAGTTTGGAGGATCTCTGGACGTCAAGAACGTTTGAAATTTTGTCAAGAAGTTCATTCATAGGGGCAACAATAATGGTTTGGGCCAGTATTTGGATCGGTGGAAGAACCGATCTCATTTGAATCAGGGGTAACCTCAATGCTCAGATTTATGTGGAGAGGATTGTTTCATACGTGGTCATCCATTTGCGAAGCCGGTTGTGGGATTCGTTTCGACTAATGTACAGCAATGCACGTCCACACACGGCTAGAGTCGTAACACGCACTCTTGCCGATGCTTGCATCGACGTTGTGCCGTGGCCGGCTCAATCACCAGACCTCAACCCAATTGAGCATGCATGGGATATGCTCCAAAGAAGAGCTCTGCCGAGTATGGATGCCGAACATACCCCACAATAACTGTTTGACTTGTTATAAATAATGTGGGCGGCCATTCCTCAAAGTGATTTTGATGAACTGATTTTAAGTATTTTAAATAGCTGTGATTGTGTGATTCATGTCAATGGTGGAAACACAGATTATAATTTTTTTTATCTTTACTATAAAAATTTAAAAACTCCTAATTTTTGCCTTTTTTGCCATTTAATTGACGATATTAACTTAGGTTAATTTCCCACAATTTGCAAAAATTGCAATTTTTCTTATTTTTTTTAATAAATATAGATAAATTGTTAACTTAAACATAGGAATTAAAGTAAGAAGCCAGTCTGGAAGACTAGATTTTGTAAATATTAATTGGCAATTTTTTTATAATTAAAAATGTACTTGATGTCTAGACACTTTTGATGTATGACCATTGTTCCTGTTTTTTGCTTCACATAACGAAAACTCTGTATAACGAACAAAATGACCAATCCCTTAAGTTTAGTTATGGTTGTGCCTTTTTTATGTAAACTACAAACAATTCCTATTTTGGGATCTTAAACATACTAAATAGCCAAGTAACTGCGACCAACTTGGATGTAGTACTCGCCAGCCGCTCCCGTAGCACCGCTCACTTCGCTCGCTCGGCTTGCGCGCGGTTGGTCACAGTTCTAACTTAACCTAACCCATTTGGTCGGGGTGCCCTAGCATAGTTAATAAAATTGCGTTTAGCAAGCAGACATCTGGACAGACTGACATACTGACACCGAGCCAATTTTGGCAGGAAACATCAAAAATCTTTGTAATCATACAAATCATCATAAAATATCAGTAACAAAGCAACAAAGGTATACAACTTATTGCTCATTTCTAATTTCTTTGAAATCGGATTTGGTGTAATTCACTAAACCCAAGATTTGCTTCATATCGAGAATAACATTAATTTGCTAAAGTTCTGTGTCTGTCTAGGCATAAGATTATTATTAGTATGCAAACAGCCTATGGTTAGTACTCGGTTAATTCTGAGACTCCATTTAGTCTTAGTAGATTGAAACATCATTTTAATATTCATAGCTTGCTTTAAGATCTCACTACTGGGCAGAGCAAAGTATTTCTAAGTACATACCTTAAATAAACTATGACCAATCATCACATTATTTCGCTTTTTGGCGATCATCTATATATATCTATACTTATTAAAAATTAAAGTCGATTTTCGTGTCTGTCTTTGTGACCGCGTTGTTCTTCTAAACTGCACAAAGAATTTTTATGCGCTTTTCACCATCATTTTGAGAATTTATTCCAGAGAGATTATACCTACAATACATCAATATTAAACTGACATCTAAAAAAAAATCACGATGTTTTGTCAAGTCGTAAACACGGCTCAGAACCTTAATTGCGTAACACACTGTCAATCACCATCTGAATGATTTTGAAGCAAATTGCTAATCCATTGCTTCATATCTCCAAAAACTTTGTGTGCTCAAAAACGTAAATAACGCAATGAATGTTATTGAACTGTCAAAATGAAACCGATTCCTACTGTAAGTGTGTTGCGCAATTCCCCCAGGGGTGCGTCACAATTGCGGCGATAAGTCCCCTCTTTGAGGAGTGGCTGGAGAGGCGCCACGGCGTCCTCATCTTCCGCCTGACGCAGGGCCTCACCGGACACGAATGCTTCGGGAGGTACCTGTTCCGGATAATGCGGGAGGAAACGCCCCGGTGTCACCACTGTGTGGATCGCCCGGAGGTACCTGTTCCGGATAATGCGGGAGGAAACGCCCCGGTGTCACCACTGTGTGGATCGCCCGGAGGACACGGTGGAGCATACGGTAGAGGTCTGCACGGTTTGGGCGGAGCACCGCCGTGTCCTCGCGGAAGCGATCGGCGGCGGAGATCTCTCGCGTCCGGCCGTGGTCCAGGCCATGGTACGGAGTGAGATTACATGGGAAGCCATCACCACCTTCTGCGAGGCAGTCATTCTCGCGAAGGAGGAAGCGGAACGCGTGAGGGAGAGGCAAGCTTTGCGACCTCACGCCCCTAGTCGCCGCAGGAGACGCCCTGGGCGTCGGGAATTGTCAGCCGATTCCCGGCCACCGTAGGCGCGGGCTTGCGGACGGCGAGCAATGGGTAGCTCGCCGTCCGGTAAAGACCAGGCACGAGGTGACGGCGCGTTGTGATCTACGCGCGCCTCAAAGAGATGTCAGCAATATTGATGGGGTCTGCTAGGGCCGATGCCAGCTAGGGTTGCGGGATGTTCGAAAGAGTTACCGTGGCCCCGGCACAAGCAACTAAAGGGACAGGGGTGAGTTTTAGTCAGTAAAAGTCTGACACGCCTGCCCAGAGCGAGAAAAGTCATTTGATGATTTCCTATCCAAAAAAAGGGTGGATTGCTAGTAGAAAACAATACAAAACACTGCCTCATTAGACTAGTGGTCGCATAAGGTGGAGTTTTGGTGTAGTGACAGAGTTCAATCCACCGCAGAAGCAGCTCAGAGTTTTGTCATAATTTCATTACATTACCTACATGAAACTTAAACATAACTGGCGATCATCATCATCATCATTATACATTTTTGCTTACTTCTGCGGGAAAAACAACTACTCATCGTCGACTGAAGTCATACTGAACTTCAGTCAGTCAAATTAACATTATCTACCTAGCCTTTTCCCAACTATGTTGGGGTCGGCTTCCAGTCTAACCGGATGCAGCTGGATACCAGTGTTTCACATGGACCGACTGCATAACTGACCTCCACAACCCAGTTACTGGTTAATGCGATACCCATTGGTAAGACTGGTTGTCAGACTTTCGGGCTTCCAGTGACCTGTAACGACTGTCAAAGATCCACGAGTGACAGCCGGGACCAACGGCTTAACGTGCTTTCCGAGGCACGGAGGGGTCTTGGTATGTAAAGATGGTCACTCATCCACGGACTAACCGCGGCAAGCGTAGCTTAACCTGATCGATCGACCCGTGCGGCTATTATTACTTAGCCACAAGTCAGTCAGTCAAATTTACAAATACAATAATTATAAAAATAACCCCAACTGTTCCACCGAACCGCACTTATCAAAATTTTGTTTCAGTGCTGTTAGTGGAAGTGCTCAGGTGCGGTTCGGACAAGTACTGGTTGAAATAAGTGGTCTGAGTGGAATACCTTATTTTTTGTGTTGCATCATAAAACTACTTGCTCAAAACGAGACAAAATGGTTATACAAATTTTCTGTTCTGAAAAAAAAAATAATGAATTTTTGTCACCGCGCCAACACGTCAAAGCTAAAGCAGAGTGAAGTTTTTACCTCAGTACGTTTTGATTTTGTTAAAGTACTGCTTAATTTGGATAATTGGATACTTTTTAATAGTCTGCATTGCGTGATTTGTCGTTTGGTTTTGCTGCAGTATATAACTTAATATCTTTAAAAGTTACTCGGTACAATAACAGGCAGCACCTGGCACTACTTAGAACCGAACTACAACCGGCCAAGTGCGTGTCGGACCACGCATAATGAAGGGTTCCCTAGTTGGGATGAAGAAAAATGAAACAAAATTATCCCAAGATTAGACTTAACACTGTAGGTGAAAAACATGTTCTCCCATACATTCCAACTGCAAAATTGTAAGTTTGTACGCACAATATTGAGAGATTTTCCGTGTTATTTTAAGACTATAGATTTCCTATAGGTTTTCCTGTAATCTATAGGTATAGAACTATTTTCTGTTTTTTTTTTCAAAATTTTTGGCTCGGGTGTTTCGGAGATAAGGGGGGGGGGGGGGTTTGGTCAATAATCGTCTATTTTCTTAAATAACTTTAAAACTATTTATTTCAAAATTATAAAAAAAAATATTTATTCAAGACCCCCACAGTAAGCCCTGTCATTTGATGTGTCACACGGTTATAGTTTGCAATATTTTTTTTTTAATTTTCTTATTTGCCTCCCAAAAGTGACCCCCATATTCAAAATTCATTTATTTACGTAACGGTCCGTGTTTGGGTCACAGAAATTTATATGTGTACCTTTCAACTTAATTCGTGTAACTAAATTGGCTGGCAGAAAGACAGACACACGAGTGATCCTATAAGGGTTCCGTTTTTCCTTTTGAGGTACGGAACCCTAAAAACCACTAAGTCTAGGTATAAGAAAGATATATATTTTTTTTATTTCTTAAGTTTCAAATTAGTCAAACGATTATCTAGTCGGATATAAATGATGATTATAGCTCTTTCTTAATGCTAAAATTGCACAAACATTCCCGGCCAGAGGTAGTTGAACGACACTGTGTGGTTTCAGTCAGTAATTCTGACAGACCTTTCCCGCCGGCCTCAGGGCGGACGACATCACTGAGGTTTTCCACACGCCAAAAAAAGGTACCTAATAAAATAAAATTCCCTAAACATGTATATGCCATGTGATCATAAACACTCATTACCAGCCAAATAAACCTAACACACCGCCCTTTTCAACAAACATAACTTCTATAATAACTCCGTAATTTAATGAAGCACTTATCATAAACCGAACACGAACGAAACGGAAGGACGAATAATGATACCTCCCTACTTTATGTTGGTAAAAATTTCAAACAACTCTCAACTTTGACATTAGCTGGTGAATTATCGTGGTCCCCTTGGTGTCATTTGTGAAGTTTGGACTGAACTTGGTATCCTGGGAACGGATTCTTTCCGTTCCCAGTTTGCTCTGGACGATGGCCAACTTGCTTGCACACTCAATTTGTTCAGACTGTTTATTCTTTATTCGCTGAGCAAATATTGAAACGTAACAACTATTGTTAATGCATGGAATTTATTATCTACTTTTATAACTTAAAAATAACAGATTTTGTTCGACTAAGGGCTGATTTCTCAATCGTCAAATAACTTTTATCTGGGGAATATATTTGCCGTTTTGTCAGCTTTTGTATAGAAATTGTGTCAAACCGCCATATTTATTCCTCAGATAAAAGTTATCTGGCGATTGAAAAATCAGCCCTCAGGGTGAATTCGACCAAACTTGTACCTAGTATAAGTCTAATTCAGAGAATACATTTTTGATTTTTGACGTCAATTTTGTTCCGCGGATAAAAGATATCTGACTTTGGTTAAATCAGCCCTAAATAATTATCAAACATAACAAAAGCAGGCATAGGAGAATTGTACACGCAAATTTGTCAGTTTATTTTATTCCAGAATATAATATTTACACAATATACCTATACGCTGGTGAACTTAAAAATATAATAATACTATGTGCTCTCATGTAAAAAAAAAAATTGTGAAAATAATCATTGTGCGTCTAAAAATTCGTCAGCATCGCAGTCAACAAGAAAAGTGCCTAAAAGGCTGGCAGCGTTATCACGTAGGATGGCAATGCTGATGCTTTGGGCAAAAAAAATAGGCCAGCCCTCTGGTTACGTAATGAGTCGACCATCCGCTTGGTGATGTCTCGAAAAACCAAGAGGGGAGTTAGTTATGTTTAAGTCCCATGCACAAATTGGGAAGCAAATCTATTGCCACCTGCCGAGCACATTTCCCTTCCTTAGGATCGAGTCTAGGACTTTGACGTTCAAAACTGCCATGTGCCTATTTGAAATAAACGATTTGACTTTGACCGATGGTAAGCAGTCACGGTTGTGGCTACTAAGACTAACGAGGAAAATAATTTTATCAGCTTGTTATTGTTCCACTTAGGACAAAGGTTCCTTCAGATAAAGAGAAGGAACGAGCAAAGCATTTGTTCTACCTTTGTCAAAGTAATGGGTCAAAATCTATCTCCTTAAATCTTTATTTGCGTAGCTTTTAGACCGGGAAGGCCTAGAATGAGACCTAAAGGCAACTTTGATTTATTTTATGTAATAGTCACTGGAGTTGATACTTATAGCTGGTTCTAATGTAACATGTAATGCAACATATTCGACAAAATTGTCAACTTTATACTGCTTGACTATGAGGCTTTTGGCTATTTGTATGTGTGTATTTTATGCAATTTTTTTTTGTAATGTGCGTTTTGTTTGTGCAGAATAAACAATTTTTCTTTCTTTCTTCATTCGTTTGAATTGTAAAGGTTTTAAATATTTTTTTCTGAATCAGAATCTTCGGCTTTCTAATTTGCGGCACTATATTGTATAGAATAAAAAATAAAAAATGTTATTAAATTAGAACACAAGACTTGCTTACTAATTATTATAATTCGTTTTTGTGTGTTTTTTAATCGACTAAAAATATAATACGTTGGAACCTATGAGTATCGTGGTTCGAGAAGGTTCTAAATAAAATTCCAATGTCCAGGATAAAGTCTATCAATGTTGATCATGAATAATAAGCACAGTGACACTTCTTACATAATCTATTAAATACAGAACAAAAGTTATTTATTTATTAAAACTTTATGCACAAATAAAAAAGAATACCGTCCTAAGGCGGACACAGATAACACGAAAATAACTATAAAATACAAGAGTAGATATATACGAGTACATACATACATATAAACGGCATACACTTCGTCAGGAGAAATAACGATCAAAAGAGGAGAAAACGAATCCAGAAAATCAGCGCGGAGATGTTTCTGCCAACTTCTTACGTATATGCTCACGTGCTTTCACTTTAAATGACCACCGATTAGTAGTCATTAGTTATTAGCACCGCGCGGGGATGACGACTGGCTGCTAAACATTGCATTTTAATTTATTCTGAGTTTATTTCAGCCTTTCTTCTCAGAGTAGTCAAATAGGAAACGCCGGCCTCGTCTAGTTTTAAAAAAAATATGATTGACCTGTAAAAGTGTTTGTACAAACCTACTTACAGAAATGAAATAATTTATCATTTATCAAATTGTTAGCAGTATTGTTAAGTTCCTACATAATGTACCGACATACATACAATATAATGATTTCGTAAGGAAAAGCTCACGACGACGCGCGAAAGTAATGTTCCTATCATTTTCGTTTAAGGGGGAAGCGCCAAGGTAGCCCGCGAAATTCAAATTTTCTTACGATTTTTGCAATTTGCAGCTCAGTGTCTGGGTGTATGTTAATTAAAGTATGATTCGCGAGCATAACAAATATGTATTTACAGAACTATAATCAATAGAATTAGTAATACAATTCCTTAAGTTGTATAATCATGAAATGTTAATATTTCATGAAATAGTCACTCAATAGAATTACTTGGTCTTAGTTAGTTGTATTGATGACTTTAATGATTATAATTCTGTAAATACATATTTGTTATGATCGCGAATAATATTTTAATCAACATACAACCTAATACTGCCCTGCAAATTGCAAAAAACGTAAGAAGTTTGAATTTCGCGGGCTACCCTGGAGCTTTCACCTTAATCTTCTTATGATTCAATTTTAAAAACTTAAATCCTTCAATAACATAAGAATCGAACAGAAATACTTTTATTGCTTACAAAGAAACACAATTCGAAATTACATCCAGTGGCAGTATTATCTAGCTTAAAGAGTTACGAAACTCGTCTTGTGGAAATGGAGATAAGTACTGAAAAGGGCTCTCGATGCTTCTACAATCATGAAATACAGAATTTCTCAAACTGGGTATATTATTTGAGGGTACAAGATAATAGTGAGTACGGTAAAAACCAAATGGCATACGTTCGTAAACTCAAGCCGTTTATGGGGCTAGCCAGAAACTGCTTGTGTTCTAATATCCAGTGAAACTTAAAATTTGTTTAGACTGTTTTATTCTAAACTAAGTCATCTTTTACATTAAAATAAAATCATATTAATTTATATTTGATTGCATTTCTACCAGTAGACGTTTGGGTTACAGATTACGTTAAGTATTACCTTTAACCCAACGAAGCCATTTTTTATAGCCAACAGATTTTTGAAAAACCGGCCAAGTGCGTGTTGGAAGGGTTCAGTAGTTGGGATGAATTTACCCCAAGAACAAACTTAACTTTGTAGTAGCCTTTGACGACCGAGCGTGGCTTCAAGCCACACTACCCATCCGTTTTGGTGGCCTCGGCGTCCGCAAAATTACCAGTATTAGCTTACCGGCGTTCCTGTCCTCTGTCCAAAGCACTGAAAAGTTGACGGGGAAAATTTTAGCTCCCTCCCTGGTCGACTCTGAAGTGCCATGCTTGAGTGATGCGGTGAACGCCTGGATAGCAACTTGCCCGGATACAGATCGGCCCGTGAACCCATCTTCCCAGAGACAGTGGGATGAGCCGCTCTGCAGGTTGGTACGGAATAATCTTATCAATACGTCCACCAATACTGCTGAGCGTGCCCGCCTGCTGGCTGTGGGTGAATGGGAGTCGGGCCTCTGGCTTCAAGCACTACCGTCACCCAACATAGGCACTTTGCTGGGTGACTCCACCTTCCTGCTCGCTACCTGTCTGCGTCTGGGCGCTCCTTGCGGGGCTCCACATCACTGCCAGTGCGGTGAAGCCGTCGACTGCCTCGGACATCATGGCCTATCTTGTAGTAAGAGCGCAGGCCGGATAGCACGGTACGCCAGCATTAATGACATTATCCGTCGTGCTCTTGTCACCGCCGGGGTGCCAGCTGTTTTAGAACCCAACGGCTTGGCACGCGACGATGGCAAGAGACCAGACGGAATGACCATAATGCCTTGGAAGTTAGGCAGGCCTTTGGTGTGGGATGCAACATGTGTCGACACCCTTGCGCCATCCCATATTCCTAGTACGGCGGGCTGTGCTGGGGCGGCTGCTGCAGGTGCGGAAAACCTCAAACGGCGAAAATATTCCGATCTTTTTGGGAGTTATATGTTCGAGCCGTTTGGGGTTGAAACACTAGGGCCATGGGGTCCGAGTGCCCACTTGGTTTTCCGAGACATCTCCAAGCGGTTGGTCGACTCTTCACGTGACCAAAGGGCTGGCCTATTCTTTGGCCAAAGAATCAGCATCGCCATACAACGTGGCAATGCTGCCAGCCTTTTGGGCACTTTTCCTGTTGACAGCGATGCGGACGAATTTTTTGATGCCCTATGATTATATATATATATATATTTTTACATTTGTACATATTATAATTATTATTTTAAGTCTGTTAGCTTATATGTTATGTAAATATTATGTATTGGTTTAATTGAAATAAATACTTTGTAGTTGAAAAAAAAATGTTCTTCCATGCATCGATATATGTCACGGGCAATTCTCCAAGTGCAAATGTAAGTTTAATGGCATTTTTTTCTTTTGTGATAAAACTACAAATTAACGATTTTCGGACTTTTTCCATTACTTTTGCTGTGAGTACTTGCTTCTTGCCAAATTTCAAGATTCTAGGTCACCGGGAAGTACCCTATAGGTTTTGATTTATTTGCGAGTATCATAATATGTCGCATAAGTGGCCGTACATTTTTATTGCCTTTACTTAGAAGCTTAATTTTTTAGAGCTCGAACGGATTGTAGATCTACGCATTTGATATTATTTTCAACTTGATACCTCCACGCGTTCCTGAGAAAAAGGTCTTCGAGACAAGGCGAAACTGAATCCTTCTGGGTTCCGTTTTTCCTTTTGAGATACGGAACCCTAAAAATTTAATAATCATCATCATCAGCCTACAGCAGTCCACTGCTCTGTCTAATTGCACGCCATTCAGCTCGATTCTCGGCAACTCTCTTCCAGCTCCAACTAGCCACCTTGCGAAGATCATCGCTCCGCCTAGCCTGAGGGCGTTTGCCGATTCGCGGTCTCTACTCAAGAACACGTCAACCTCAACGGTCTTCGGTTGCCACTTAGCTTCCTTATTCTGTGAGCTATATCGACCACTTTGGTTCTCTGCCGGATCACCTCATTCCGGATTCTATCCTTCAGAGAGATGCCAAGCATAGCTCGTTCCATAGCTCGCCGAGCGACCTTGAATTTATGCACCAGCCGTATGGTGAGTGTCAACGTTTTGGCTCCTTAAGTCTTAAAAAAATGCAATAGTTTTTACTTTTTAAATAAATGTTTGAGTAACTCTGGACCAGTACATTGACACAGTTCAATCACAGCAATGAGACAAAAGAAATAGTTCCCTTCACGTTCGTATTAGGTAAGTTTTAATTGAGTTTTTGCAACACCCTTCCGTGACCAGTGATGTTGCGTTCTTGGCTACTTCGGTTTAGTTTCATTAGTTTTTATTGTAGCCAGTTACTTTGGTAAATGATACATTGTGAGCTTATAATATTAAAATATGTAAATGTAATAAGGAAGCAACGTAACGTGTTAAAGTGGAATGTCTGGAATTTGAAGCGGTTTTTATTCAGGGTACCGTCTAAGTCGTATTTTTTATGTTCTGAATATTGTAAATAAATGGAAAATCTTACTTTATTTTGGCTAGTTAAAAGGAAAAAAATCCTTAAGATCTTTTTAAACGAAGTCCTAGGAATTGAATAAAGATAAAGCAAGAGTTCATTTAAGAACTCAACTCCTTTATTACGTATAATGAGGTGAATTAATCTTAACTTCCAAATTAAGTGCTTTCAAATTTAAAATGCAAAAAATTCAATTAGGAGACCTTAAGCAAAGCGGAAGGAGTCCAATTAAAACTATGTCTTCGTCGAGGAACGTAAAAGGTAAAGTGGATAGACAAGGAAGCACTGAAGAGCACTTTACGGCCTTTTAAATTAAGAGAAGGTTTTAAATATTGGGAATTTAAATCGTATTTACGTCACTAAAAATAGAAGAAGCTGGTAATCGTTCTGCAGTTATTAAGAAACTCTTCGACCAAAATGATTTACCAAATTATTAATATTAACCAAAAAGACAATTATTATTTGGAAGTCGGAATCTCGAGTAAGCTTTTCCCGAAGACATTAAAGAAAAATCCTTTTCATTAACAAATCATAGAAATAGATTGATAAAATTAAATTAAACGCCAAAATTTTATAGCCTCTGGACATAACAATCAGACGCCAAAAATATTTCAAAACAGACAGATGCTCTACTTTAAAAATTGGTATGAGTGGGATATTAAACATTTATAAATTATAGGGCTCCGTACCCAAAGGGTGCCAACAGGCACCACTAAGGGTACGGGATTACTAAGGCTCCGCTGTCCGTCCGTCTGATACAGGGCTGTATCTTTTGAACCGTAATAGGTAGACACATGAAGTTTTCACAGAGTATGTAATACTATGGCCGCTGTAAGAACAAAGATTAAAAATAAAATAAAGTTAAAAGTTAAAGGTCTCTCTCCCCTCCAAGAAATGTGTTTTTACGGCGTTTTTTTTACTAAAGTATTAAAAAAAATGTAGGTAGTGTTAAATATTGTACGGTGGTACGGAACCCTTCGTGTGCGAGTCCGACTCGCACTGGGCCGGTTTTTAGATTTACTTCCTCCCTCTTTGGGACAATTGCAATTGTTGCAATAAATCGTTGCAAGAAAAACGATAGTATTATTTCTCTTCAATAGTTCAGAAAACTTTTCCACACAAGCGTACACAATACGGTGCTAATAGCAAACTTTTTAACACTCAACTTAACTCAAACGCTGTACAGCCATGAAGTAAAGTGTGAATAAATCTTCTTTAGTGGCATCGCACCGTTTCTAGGCCATAAACACGGCAGTGGTCAACAAACAATGTGCTCCCTGCTCAAGAAGCGTCATTTATCGTCGGTACAAAAAGTGGCTGCGACCGCGATATCTACGGGGGTTGGTTAGCTGGGGCAAAAACGTGTTAAGATGGCGGAGTTGGTAAACGCGGGAATTTAACATGCGTGTTTGTGTGTTAATGGGAAACAGCAGCAGTTGGCTATTGAAGTTTTTTGTTTTAGAGAAAATTAGACCTCGTACTTATTTAAAGTTAGGTCTAATTTTCTGACATGTCAAGTTATGATATAAATAGAACAGAGAATGGTAAATTTTGCGTAAAATTGCTTTGTTTGCATTTGCCTAGTGAAATCCATTACCAAAAATATTATACCTCTGTGGCCGACGGACAAATAGTGATCTGATAACGGTTAAATTTATTTTTATTTATTTAAACTTTTCACACTCAAAAACAGTACAAAGGCCGACTTAATGCCTTAGGGATTCTCTACCAGTCAACCAAGGGTGGTGAAGAGGTTAGATGGCAGGAGCTCCCTTTGAGAGGAACAATGATAACAAAGCTATTAAAAATAAATCATAATTCATAATGAAACTCGGAAACGATAAGTACCATTGTACGAATACTTACATATTTGTTTTATTTACATAATTATATAGATATATATTGTCTGTAGAGCTATACAAAGACAATGTTTCCTACATCTCTACAACTTCTTCCTAAAAACCTCTGTAGAATAAGGTTGAACAGACGTCCAAGTTATGTGAAAGTTTGTCCTGAAAAAGTTCTTAAGACCAAGACACTAGCTGAGGTCATTCATCCGATGAAATGGGACCAAACTTAGGTACATACTCGTAGATAGATGGAATACTCTTTAATGTACACCATAAAAATTACAAATATAAATGTAGAAATTTGACACATAGGGTGACACAATGGGCGGTCTTATCGCTAAAAGCGATCTTACAGACAACCTTTGGATGGATTCAAGGGAGAAGAAGAGATAATACTGTAGGTAGTCAGTGGTGCACCGAAGTGGACAAAGGACGTATATACGATATTATGTACGATATTGTGTACATAGGATATTATGTATGTATATAGCTTTGAATAGTATTGTCAAGGTAATGAATAAACAACTTTGTGAGTTATTTGAAACAGCATGGTTATTTTTTTTAAAGAGGATGTGGACTTATGACCACATGATAGAAGTGAGAACTTAAATGACTGGTGCCGAGTATTCCCGATTCAGCGTCACCGACCCGAGAGTGACGGTTCAGTTTCGTTCGCTGTTCAGGAAGAGCTCAAAATACGCCTGAAGAAGTCTTCACTTCAAAAACAACATAGATATTTGAATTTATTCGATTGACAGAAAAATATTTTAATCCTGAAATTCTACACAAAGTGAGCATAGAGCTTACGCTATGGAAATGTTATATTGTTGTTTTGTAGTTCTACGTTTTTTGTAGGAATGGAATGTTTTTCAGTACTCTTTAAAACAAAGCCTGTGACAGACGGATGGACGGCCACACAAGTCATCAGTTCCGTTTCTGAACAAAAATGTGTTAAAAACATTCAGTAGTCCATTCATTTTTTTATTTGTTCAGACTTTTAGTTTAACAGATATAAAAGAGTTTTAAAAACGTGTCGGAAACTGGATTGAAATTAAAATTAAAAATGTTTTAAAACTTTTCATTATAAAAACAACTATCTCTGACATTTTACGTAAGCTTTAATAGGTCTAGTATATTTTTATGAGTTTCAGTTGGTTTCCTTTGTTGCTGGGTTGCTGCTGCATTTTTGATATTTCAACTTTCTGACATGTTAGTATTCAGAACGTATTCCTAGTGATAAAGTTACATAACCTGCCTTTTCTTATTTTTGTGGATGGGAAATCTTCAAATGACTTCTTCCGCTCTAGGCGGAGCGGGAGGGCGTGTCAGACTTTTACTGACTAAAACCCACCCGTGTTCCTTCAGTTGCCTGTGCCAGGGCCACGAACTCTTTCGAACATCCCGTAACCCTGGCTGGCATCGGCCCTAACGGACCCCTTTAATGGTGCTGACATCTCTTTGAGGCGCGCGTGGACCACAACGCGTCGTCGACTCGGGCCTTAACCTGCCTAAGTTTACATTATTGTACTAAAAAAAAACGTCGATAACTCATAAGATTCTCATTCCATTGTATATTTATGTGAGAAAAGCCAAAACGCTTTTTACTTTTTACGCGACGTTCAAACGGACGTAAAAATATCGCGGCGATTTTTTTTCGCGTACTGGATTTTCAACGCTCTGCTTAGCGCCGATAGATGAAAATCCAACAGTGTGTTTTTTCGACGCGTTGGAATGCACTTTGTTGGATTCACAATGCTCGGCTCGACACCGAGAGTTGAAAATCCAGTGCACGATAAAATCCCGTCGTGATATTTTTACGTCCATGCGAACGTAGGCTTATTGAATCAAAGGAACAAGATTATTCCCTTGCTTCCATACAAAAGTCAATTCAAAATCGGTTAAAACAGTCCTTTTTAAAAGTTTTCAAGTCAGTCAGGTTTTTTTTTAAAATTAATATTGTATTATTCCTTCAGTAAAGAAAAGAACATAAAAACACCTTTCATCTTGACCTTGGGGTGAAAAGACGAAAAAAAGTAAATCCGATAATCCCCGAGTTTTCAAGTTACTTTGATGTGTCTGGTTTTCTCCGTATATGCCATTTACCTTTGACGGTTTATATTTTACTTTGAATAAAACAATAAGGTATAGTCAGATAAGCTATTTACTAGGTATTTGTTTAAGGAATTTTAGATAATTTTTATGTATCATTGTTTATGTAGTATGTAGTACCTACTTTGAGTGAGATACCAGAGATACAGGTTTATTCTGTAGAATCCAATGATTATACATATACCTCTAGTTTAAGGCCCAAATATAGTAATAATTATTTCATTATTTCAATAAAACAAAATAATTTCAATTTAAAATTAAATCATACTAATGCTCTCAATTTGTGAATAAATAGTTTAACGCTATTCCCTTGAATAAAGGCTTTGGTTATCAATATTAATGCCCGTTTTAAATGAATCTATACAAATAAATAAAATTTAAGTGTCTGTTTGTAATGTCAAAATAACAACTTTTTACTAAATGCATAAGAAAGTATATACGGTACCTGTAACGAAAAAGCAATTTTTACAAATTTTGTCTGTCTGTCTGTTTTTTCCGGCTAATCTCCGAAACGGCTAAACAGATTTTGACAGGACTTCCACCGGCAGATAGATGATGTTACGGCAGGTAACTTAAGCTACTTTTATTCTAGAAAAATAATTAGGATTCCGTGCAAAAAAAAATAAAACCCATGAAATTATGAACAAAAAGTCGGATTTCAAAAATTCTTTTTGCATCTGGTAGCCCGATTCTTGAGGATAGTTATAGGCTATTTAACATCACGCTACGACCCTTAGGAGCCGATCAAAAAGAAAAAAGTCAGAAAAACACTAAGCGAAAACGAAATAATAGCGCGGGCGGGCGATGCAACGCAACGGGTGGGGGGACGAGATAGTTTATAAAATGTGGCTGTTATTTTAGTATACTGTGTATCTTACGACATTCACACGAACGAAGTCGCGGGGCACAGCTAGTGCCTAAATAAAATCACGCTGTTAGATTTTCTACTTTCGGCGCTGAGCCGAGCGTTTAAAATCCAACATCGCGCTTTTATATTGGCATTCATTTAGACGTCGCCCAGTATTAGTGAAACGGGCATTCATTTTTTACTTCTACTAAAGGAGAATTATAGAAGAACCTGTCAGTGTTAATGCCGATGGGCAGGAAGCAGGAACCTCATGTGTAAGAGAAAGATAGACTGTAGAAGATAGGTATCTTTATAAATATGGCCCACTTGCGTGTTCATGGGTTATCCTATATAACTCAGAGTTAACAGCTAACTCAGGGATAATCAAATAATTCATCTTGCGCCACTAAGAGTTAGAGGTAAACCTAGAGTTTAAATATTTAACCCACCCATGTGGGAGTTACGTCGCTAAACTCTGGGTTAGTGTAAGTAACAACAAAGTCAAAATAAATTGACGTTAAAAGGTCCCGCTGTTAACTTATTTTGTATTTTATATGACAGTTGAAAATTCGACACTATACCAGCAGGCAATATTTTCATGAACTCATAGAAATACAAATTATAAAAAACTTAAAACATATTTTTCCACATCTGACGTTTTTGTCAATCAATAAACTAAGTCTCCATGGAAACCACACATAATCGATTAAAATGAATGTCATGTTATAAAATTTTAAGACGAGAAAGTATTACGTATCGTAATGTAGTGTAAATGAGACGGGTATACGATTTCCGTTCATTGTTCGTTAATTCATTTTTGGTCGGATTACATATCAGGCGATAGACACTGCAATCCTATTTTATGTTTCGTCGATTGTACTGCAATGTTCCCATCTCAAAAATAACTATTGTCAGTTTATCTAACCCGGTGTCACTTTTAGTGGCGCAACGCGTAATAAAAGTTAAAATGTTAATTACTTAACTCCGAGTTTACAAACTCTATATTTATATATTTCTCTGACTAACGTGCAAGTGAGCCACCGTTCGCATGGTTTATAGTTATCCTAGTTATACAGGGAAACCTATTATTAACCATACAATACTGTAATCCATATACTTAGTAACATACTATATGTATCGCTGTAGTTTGCCTAAGTAAAGAAAATAAAAATAAATTAAAGCATTTGAATGAAACTTGAATGGTACCTACATAATATCTTTATGACAAGTCTTTTACAGTATAAGCAGTGCAGTTATGGAATGCCTTGCCCCTGTCGATAAGGCGTGCTAAATCTTTATCCGCTTTTAAAATTCTGGTGCTTTTTGCGAGTACTGAACTGAGTTTCCTGAACACTGCTACTCGATACCTGGAGACCATTGCCACTCCCAGTGTAATCTCCTTGGAGTAAATAAAGTAAATTGTGTTTTGTTTTTTATTCTAATTTATATCTAATTTTGTCTAATTTTTAATGTTATCTAATTTTACTTACTTTACCTAATTTTATCTTATTCTGTTTAATTTCATTTAATTTCATCTTTTGTCTAGTTTTATGTAATTTAAACTAATTTTGTGATTGTATGGACCGATAACTTGTATGTGTGGTGCAAACTGTAAATATAAGTTGGTTATTAATAAATAAATAAAATAAAGGTAAATAAACTATCCGTATAGGGATATTAAAGTAAATACATTGCGCTAGTGTTCCTTTTATATAAATGTTGGTGCAATATTCAATATACGATGGTTAACGAACACAAAGAATAACTCGACGCGTTATTTAAATTCCAATTCTGAAATCATATTGAATATTTTATCATAATATGATAAAAATGAAAAACATGGCGCATCCTGTTAAATATTCGCCCTCACTCATCAATTTCATAATAGACCAATAAATTAAAAAAGGCACCGTGACTTATCCAAGGTTATTCATTTCTGGATGCTGTAGTACTCATAAAAGTGCGCAGCCGATAAAAATCTGACGTAAAACTTCGTGAAGAGAAGTGGGGATAATTGAAAAACCTGATCTCTCATTAAAATCTCTCGCCTCCGTCCGTTTCAAAATTAAACACGGGCATATCGCAGTCACGTCGTGGCTCTGCCCACTTTTTATGACTACTGTCCAGGAGCGGCGATGGTAGATAATTCAAGATTTCTTTTTTTAACTTTGATCCACAACAAAGATTACCTCGGAATCGTTTTGAATACGCTAACCCTAGCTTCGTAGTTAATACAATAAGATTTAAGGTAAGAAGGCCGCCGTTTTTATGAATTTATTTGTGATGTTCATGTAATTTGTTATTCTTAGAAATAATTTCAAGAAAAATTGTCTTGACAACGACGTAAGACGCCACAAGCTTATTTTGATCATACATTTTTCATCTCAATGTAAACAGTTATAAGCACAAAATTTTCAGTATTTTTTAAAGAATTAAACGCAAAATTCGTAATGTATAATATAGTTGGGCCCTTACGTGACCGACATTACCCCGTCTTACGTCGTTATGTTGGTAACACGATACGCCGAGATCCCAGATTCAATAATGTCTAGACTTTGATTCAGTTTTTGTGTAACTGTATTTACGAAATTAGGTTTGCTTCGTTATTGTATAGGGTGTAGGTAATAGTTTATTATTTTTTTTATTATTTATTATTTTAACAAGTATTGAGTGATGGATACGTAAAATGATTTTAGATGGTTGCCTCACTTGGTTGGAGTATTTAGTTTGTTGTGAAGTTAAGTTAGGATATACATTATATTTTATTTATTTAATGTGTATGAATAGTAAATAGTAAGTGAATTACGAATAAATAGATAACACAAACAAAGAAGTATTTTGTTCGTAAATATTGTTTAATTGAGTTTTCTCTCATTTTCTATAAATCTATACAAACAAATAAAATTGTTTGTGATGCCAAAATAATATTTTTTTTACTAATTCCATAAGAAAGTATATACGGTACTTATAACACAAAAAAAAACAATTTTAAAAATTGTTGTCTGTCTGTCTGTCTGTTTGTTCCGACTAATCTCCGAAACCTCTGGACCGATTTTGACGGGATTCACTGGCAGATAGCTGATGTTACGGGGAGTAACTTAGGGCACTTTTATTTTTGAAAAATTATTAGGATTCCCCGCAAAACAATTAAACCCCATGAAATAGTAAACAAAAAGTCGCATTTGAAAAATTCTTATTGCATTTGGTAGCCCAATGCTCGAGAATAATTATAGGCTATTTAACATCACGCTACGATCCTTTGAGCCGAGCAAAAATAAAAAAGTCAGAAAGAACACTAAGCGAAAACGAAGTAATAGCGCGGGCGGGTGATGCAACGCGACGGGTACGAGGGAGTTTTATTAAGATGTGGCTGTTATTTTAATATTTATTTATTTGGGACAAACAAACAGTAACACATTATATCTGCGCAAATAATATAAATAAATATATTATATAAATGTGAAACTCACACCGTTATCCACAGCATATACAATTCATATATATTGTGTATCTTATGACTTCCACGCGAACGAAGTCATGGGGCACAGCTGATTCGTTAATGATGAGTATTAGAACAAAGTGAAGTGTAACACTTGCTGTCACCGACCTAACCTCTAATGTACACTTCGGTGTACATAGTATTAATTTCTCTAATTACGTAAATATACCAATAAATTACATCTACTTACTTACTTACCTACCCTAATATCCTGTTTTAATTTTCCAAGATAATTAATGTTGATATTATACCTCTTGTATTTTAGTTTCCAGTTTTTATTACACAATAATTACTAATTTATTTATTTTACTATTTATGTACATACAATAAAACATTATACAGTTAGGACATTATGATCATTGAGTACAAAGGTACTGCTTATTTCTTAAGTAATTTCTTCCAGCAGATCTGCGAAAGGAGAAATTAAAAAAGAAATGTAGACAATAGTGTGTGAGAACAAGAGAAGAATATGATTAGTGACGTCTTAAACTAAAATATATATACCTACACATATAAAGGGTGTCTCAGTAAGAGTGCACTTTTTAAAATTGGAATATTTTTTTTCATGCAAGTGGCAACTCTGAAATTTGACAGCTGTCACCTCTGTTTATTCCGATTATTAAAAATGGAGCGCTTTCCATTCGGAATCCATTGTTCATTCGAACAACGCGTTATAATTGTGAACACTCATTACAACGGTGAACATGATAACGGACTTCTTGTGGCCTCAACTTTACTGGACGGCATGAATCTGGACAACATGTGGTTTCAGCAGGACGGCGCAACCTGCCACATCGCGCATGAAACAATTGACTTATTGCAGCAACGATTTCCAGAACACATTATCTCACGAAATTCTGATGTCAACTGGCCACCAAGATCGTGCGATTTAATGCCGTGCAATTTTTTTCTTTGGGGTTTTGTGAAATCTCGGGTTTATGCGAATAAACCCGAAACAATTTCTGAGCTCAAATCGGAAATCCAACGCGTCATCGGTGAGATACAGCCACATCTCTGTGCAAAAGTCATGGAAAATTTCATGAAAAGAGTAATGGCCTGTCATCGGAGCCGTGGGGGTCATTTGCCGGATATTTTATTCCATACTTAATCTGAACATGTCTTCTTTACAATACAATAAAAATATCACAACTCTGTCATAAAATACTTGTTATTATTTTAACATGAAAAAGTGCACTCTTACTGAGACACCCTTTACTATAAAGCAAAAATTAACAAATACTTAAATAAATAAATATGCTATAAACCTATATATATATAAATTATCACAGCTGAGAGGAGAGGTATTGCTCTTTTACTCGATATTTGAATTGCGAAATAGATTTTAAATCTCGAATGCTAGGCGGAAGTGAGTTCCACAATCTTACAGCATGGACAGAAAAGGAATAAGAATAGTAGCTAATGTGTACGTAGTCATAATTTTCTATCAGTATACAATTAAATGTCATTATGAATTACATGAAATTAATTGCGTTAAATTGCCTGAACTAATTGGTCTGCTCGTCATTATCTGTGCTAAAAATAATTGACTGCAGCTATAAGTTGATCAAGTTTGATTCGATTACCTACTCGTACGTCCAATAGAAATAAATTGGAAATAAATTGGGATTTTATTGGTAATTACAGGCAGTTATCGACATTGTGATTGTGGCAATTTAAGATGGTCGCCGGCCCTAAGTAGTGATAAAATAATTATAACACATACACACACACACACGCACACACGCACACACTATACATACTAATAATTGTGTCACTCTCTGCCATTCTTATTTTTCTGTGTGGGTACTTCGTTAATGGCGTAATGCGTAGAATAATAATAAAGGTATACTTACTGTCAGCTGTGAAGCTACCTTATATAAAATAAATAAATCATCATATTCGAAGTGAAACTGAAAACCTAGTGCGATTCAGAAATTACCCTGATCCTAATTCAATAATAACACCGCTGCCTAATATCAGCCTTATTTATTTTATGTTCCCAGTTATAGAAAGAAGCTGATAATAACTTTTTACTTGTATAAAATGCTGGTTAATTTATGATAATCGTCAAGTGTGCGTGCCATCATTGTTTTCGGGTCCGTAACTTAACTTCGAGAGTCATATGTTCGATTAATGGAAAGTCGACTAAACGATAGTTCGAATGGAATTTATTGCGAAACAACCTTTTATCGCCAAACGCTACTTCATATTTATTAATCGACGGACTGCTCTTTCGAATGAGTTTTAGTTATTAAATAGTTTAATAATTGAAATAAAATTATTAAAAAAAGATTTTTCGTCACATATTAATCCATATATCGCGACAAATTCCTTTTACTTCGAAAAAAAGAAGTGCTACCGAAGGAAGTCAGTTCAATTGTTTCTTGGTTTTCTAAATATTATGTTAATGGCACTTTTAAGAAGATTACTAATACTGCCACTACTAATAAAACTGACACTAATACTACGATTTCCTTAAATGTGACAATTCAAAGAATTCCACCTATGTTCCCACCTGAAACATGGTCTATCCATGATCGTTTGGAATTAAACACGCCTAATTCCCAAAATTCAGTCGAATCATTGCACCACCGCTGGAATGGGCTCCTAGGAAGAAAGAAGTGGAACCTATTTAAAACCATAAAGGAACATAGACGCATAATAGTCTATCTGTGACACAGACAGTCTTGAGTTAGATCTGAGAACAGCCTCAAAGCTTGCATTCTTCAAACATAGGCTCAACCACTCAAGCAAGATTTCTTGCAATAAATTAGCTTTATTTAAAATGACATCGCATTAATTTATTTTTCTTCAGGAGCACGAGAAGGCTACCTCACGCTACGGCTTGCAAATGCACGAAAACTTTAATGTTGGCTTAGCGTGTTGGAGAAAAAAAAAACTTTAAAAGATCGCTGCACCGATAAATAATCGGAGGTGGTATGATTTGTGTTCTTAGTATGAATAATATGCCGTCATTAATTTAAACATGAGGAGCTCGTGGCTAAGTAATAACAGCCGCACGGGTCGATCCATCGGGTCAAGCTACGCTTGCCGGGGTTGATTCGTGGATGGGTGACCATCTTTACATACCGAGACTCCTCCGTGCCTCGGAAAGCACGTTAAGCCGTTGGTCCCGGCTGTCATTCGTGGATCTTTGACAGTCGTTACGGGTCGTCAGAAGCCCGAAAGTCTGACAACCAGTCTTACCAAGGGGTATCGTATTACCCAGTTACTGGGTTGTGGAGGTCAGATAGGCAGTCGCTCCATGTAAAATACTGGTATTCAGCTGCATCCGGTTAGACTGGAAGCCGACCCCAACATAGTTGGGAAAAGGCTAGGCAGATGATGATTAATTTAAACATGCTAGACTACTCGTATGGAGTGGCTAGTATATTTTGGTTGTTCATCGTGGGGTTGCTTAAATAGTAAGGAAATAAAGGTAAACCCTTCGAAATGGTTGAGCTGGATGGTGCTGATCCACGCGTCATGTTCGTGAATGGGCGCTGTCAGTTGAGACTGGTTATCTCTTTGAATTTTTTTCTTTTTTTTTAAATATTGTTCTCACATGGGTATAGAAACGACAAGAAAATGTACCCAGGATTTTTTAATATCTTGATTTAAAAGAGTGTTCTTGTAGTATCTAGTTGAGAGTTAATACTATCTCTGCCAGATCATCATTTTTTTAATTCAACAAGAAACTCAAAACAACCTTTACTATGGTCAAGTGAGCGACTTTTTGTGGGTCAACGTATACCGTGAGTTAATTCAGTACCTAGCGACATAGATTTTAGTGTCCTTTCGTAGCGTGCCAATTTAAATTGGCACCTTGTAGGTTTTGTTAAAAATGTAAGCGTGACGGCTTGCGGTCAGTGACTTAAGGTTGTGAACTGAATTGAATTACAGAACGGATTTGATGTCCATTGCTTAACATGGACCGAGAGGTTACTCTCGAAGGACCATGAGGTCATACAATTATTTATTTATTTATTAATTCTTTATTTGTGAGTAACAATGATACCCATATATTGTTAGTAACAATAAATACACTTACAACTATGTTAGTGATACAATTACAACAACAGTTACATTAACACACACAACAAAATAATCATTGCTTCCGTATTGCAGCTGAGATACTGGAGCAACGATTTACCATACAGCAGTCCAGCCTGTCAGCAATCATTCCCAGGATGCTGTTGGAACTGGCTCGCACCCTGCGCACCAAGGACGCACATCTTTTACGCATTAATGCATAAAAGCAATCAACACGCATTTCTGCAAACATCCCTGATGCGCTACAGAAGCGAGGCAGCCCCATCAACACCCTGAAAGCATTATTATACTGCACGCGAAGGGCACCGTACGATCTCTGCATAAAATGTACCCACAGGCTACAGGTGTAAAATGAGGAACAGAAGGTTCTAAAAAGTGTTTTTTTAACCTCGGTAGAAGCAAGCTTAAACCTGCGGGCAATCATATTCGCTCTGACCGACAGCGCCCTCCGCTCTCTCTCAATATCGCCATAGTCCTTAACGCTAGTGGTCAAGATATGTCCAAGGTATTTGAAACAAAGGTATTTGGATTATATTGGGCACTGGGACCATTAAGGCTGGTTATACTAACCATAGGCTGAAATAATGTTGCCTCCTTGCTGAGTGTTCTTTGCTTATCTTGAAAAATAATTGGCTCAATGTTGCATAATGCTTATAATTTTTATGATTGTATAGCGTGCTTGTAATAAAAATGTATTGTTTTCACGACCCTACTTCACTGTTTTAGTTTTAAATGTGACCTGCCAACGACATTGTTAGCGTTGCAAGAGGCGGCTAAAGTGCAAATTGGTGTTGAGATATTTCAAATAACATTTTTCATTTATATTTCCAAGGTTTGAATTTCATCATAATTATTAACAAAGTTCATGGATTTCTATCATAATAATTATGTTTATTAGATTTTGTATAGGATGGCTGTTTTTTTTTTAGTTATATTACATAGTTGACCCCATACTGAAAGTTGTTAATTTTCATGAGTACCTGCTACACTGAAAGTAGGTATGCCCCTTCTATATTTGCCATACTGTAGATTTATTTGGGTAATAGGTACGTCATTTAAACATCTACACAAATAAATAAAATTGAAGTGTCAGTTTGTAATGTAAAAATAACAACTTTTTACTAAATGCATTAGAAAGTATATACAGTACCTATATCAAAAAAAAAAAAATGTTTGTCTGTCTGTCTGTTCGTTCCAGCTAATCTCCGAAACGGCTGAACCTATTTTGACGGGATTTTCACTGGCAGATAGCTGATGTTACGGGAAGTAATTTAGGCTACTTTTATTTAAAAAAAATAATTAGGGTTCCGCGCAAAAAATAAAAACCAATGAAAGTGTGAACAAAAAGTCGGATTTGAAAAATCCTTTTTGTATTTGGTAGCCCAATACTCGAGGATAGTTATAGGCTATATAACATCATGCTACGACCCTTAGGAGCCGAGCAAAAAGAAAAAGAGTCGGAAAGAACACTAAGCGAAAACGAAATAATAAACGCGACGGGTCGGGGGACGAGGGAAATTTAATAAAATGTAGCTGTTATTTTAGTATATTGTGTATTTTACGACTTCCATGTGAACGACGTTGCGGGGCACAGCTAGTATTATATAAATTCACTAGATTATTCCAGTACTTTATCGCAATACTAAATCACAATAAATAAATACAAAACCCATTTTGATTTCTCACAATACGTGAACAACACATGGCACACGTTGGTAGACCTAACAATATTTTAACAAAATAGTCGAACCAATTGTACGAAATAAAGCTAACTTCGATCATAACAATGAAATACTGACCCTGCCCGACTACAAAGTAATTATGTAGAAGTTATATACAGGTTATTATATAAAGCTCCCGGTTCCTGTATTCACCACTCTTCATGAATCTCGGGCATACTGAGCTATAAAATTGTTGAATAAATCAACTTAAATTGTTTTAAGGAAACATTTTTGGCGTTGAAATTCTTCGCAATGTTGAAGTGCTTCGAGATATTAAGGTGCTTTGAAAGGCTTGAGTGCTTCAAAGTGCAAGATACAGCGCTATTAATCAAGCTGGAATTTCACTGCTTCTTACATACCCCCATTGTTGGATTCCTTGACCTGCACTATCAATAAAATGATTACGTAGTCTCAACTTACTAATTGAACAATTATAAGTGGTCTTATGAATTTTGACTGTCGTGATGGCCCAGAGGTTAAGGGCTCGCCTCTAATGCACGAGGTTGTGGGTTTAAATCCGAGCAAGTACCAATGTAACTTTTGTAATTCATATGTACACTTCTTTCTTTCTAGGGCCGTAAGGTCCGAGTGCTCATCGAGTAATTCGGGATATCGTCAAGTGGTTTTTCGACTCTTTACGTGACCAGAGGGATGACTAATTTTTAAGTCAAAGAATCAGTATTGCCATCTCCAGCCTTTTGGGCACTTTTCCCACTGACAGCGATGCGGACGAATTTTTTGATGTCCAATAACTTATTGGGCATCAAAAAATTCGTCCGCTCCCTTTTTTTCTTTTCCTTATATACTTGTACATCTATATTTTGTTTATCTATATGTATATAGTGTTAGATTGTATATTGTATTTAATGTTTGTGTATATTACAATAAATAATGTATAAAAACTTTGTGAGTTAATCTTGGACATTACTGACATCGGTGAAGGAAAAACATCGTGAGGAAACATGGACTTATAGTTAACATACGTCGGAAATCGCCATCCCATCTTAAGCAAGCGTGGTGATCAATGCTCATGCCTTCTCTGTATGAGAAGAGGCCTTTGCCCTGTACTAGGTTACTAGGCTAGTATTATTATGAAATTCATTAATGTTGAAAGGTAATAAAGGCCTTACGTTGCACGAAGATCATCATCTGGTTATGATCAAAGAATCGGAGGTTATAATAATATAATTAATGTGGATTTACAAAACCTCAAACCAATTGGTTTACACTGAATTCGTAACAAGAAACGAAGGTTTATCTCAATAATTAATGTATGATGATTACGTTTACAATACAGAGAGGCTTGTGGCTAAGAAATAACAGCCCCACGGGTCGATCGATCAGGTTAAGCTACGCTTGCCGCGGTTGGTCCGTGGATGGGTGAACATCTTTACATTTCAAGACCCCTCCGTGCGTCGGAATGCAGGTTAAGCCGTTGGTCCCGGCTGTCATTCGTGTATCTTTGACAGTCGTTACGGGTCGTCAGAAGCCCATAAGTCTGACAACATATCTTACCAAAGGGTATATCGTATTACCCAGTATAATAGCCGGCACGAGTCGTGAGCACAAATTCCATCTTAACTTTAACTGCCCTCGTCAGCATGCTCTTGTATTCTGTTTTCTATCTGTATATAAAACACACTATACTATACTATGTGTATGCTTGATCATATATTGATTTCATTGCTCCCGCCCGTGTGCAACCTGTCGTGATAGGAAACAAGATTCGTTAGGTTTAAGAGTAGAGTTTGTGCTCACGACTCGTGCCGGCAACTATAACTGGGTTGTGGAGGTCAGGTAGGCAGTCGCTCCATGTAAAATACTGGTATTTAGCTGCATGCGGTTAGACTGGAAGCTTACCCCAACATAGTTGGGAAAAGGCTAGGCAGATGATGATTACGTTTACACAATGGTATGTTTCATTTAGTTTGATGGTTTCATTGGTTCACAAAGTGAACCAGTGAAACCACAAATTATCATTTATAATCAGCTTATAATGTTCCCACTGCTGGGATACAGGCCTCCTCTCTGTGAGAGGGAGTAGGTCGTAATCCACCACGCAAGCCCAGTGCGGGTTGGTGGATGTCACATGTCTTCTGATTTTTGGTTCTAGGACATGCTAGGTTCGGTTTCCTCACGATGTTTTCCTTCACAGTTTTGAGAGTAGTGGTAAAGAAATAAATTACACAAAGTAAAGCGCTGGCTTAAGTTCGAACCCATGACCTATAACTTGTAAGACGGGCCCGATACCACGGGGCCACCACTACTACCTAAATTATCATTTAAAAAATTAATATCTGTTTAAGTTTAAACAGATAATATATCAACGCTTATCTTATATCATGTTGGTAACCTAGTAATTTAAAGGTTCCGACCTTCATAGAAAAAAAAAACCGGCCAAGTGCGTGTCGGACCACGCACAATGTGGTTCCGTAATTGGGTTGAATTTATCTCAAAAACAAACTTAACACTGTAGTTCAAATACATGTTCTCTCATACATTCCAACTGCAAATGTAAGTTGACCGACTATTACTCGTTAAAAGCCTACATCACTATGATAGTTTTCCTTTTAACTTCGTTGTATATTATACTACTATCATAAATTTTTTCACATATCCAAAACTAACCGTTTAGCTGGCAGGGGGGAGGGACACTTGATTCTAACAAAAATTAGCATTTTAAAGCTTTATATTTCAGAAACGGATCCCTTATTCTAAAAATTGTTTTCACGAACCCGCAATATTTTTAAAAATCCTATCCAATAGCACCCCACACCATGGGTAGATGAGAAAAAAAAAACATCCTTACTTTACGTGTACAGGAGGTACCTTAAAAAATGTTTGTTTCATGATTTTATTTTACCACTTTATTGGCGTAATTAATATGTATATCCATGCCAAATTATAGCTTTCTAGAATTAAGAGTCTCTGAGCTAAGCTGCGAACGGAAGGACGGACAGACGGACGGACATGGCGAAACTGTAAGGGTTCCTTGTTGTTGTTGACTACGGAACTCTAAAAACGGTACCTTTAAAACATCACTTTTTTGTCCGTCTACTACAGAGGTTTTTTTTTAAAAAAAAGCTTACATAATAACATCGCCATAAGTAATAAAACACATATTTTCAAGTTTAAAAAGGCAGACATAAAAGAAAGAACATAGTTGCAGTATTGCCAACATGTAGTACCGTGGAAGACGGCTCTAACTCAGCGTTAACGTTGCAAACAAAGTTTCTCTGCAGTTTGATATAAGAACCCGCCTAGTAGCTTACCGTGTTAGTTAACAAATCGTTATTGGACGGATGTGATGCGAATGCTTTAGTTATAAATAACAACAGACTGAATTAACTACCACATACATATATATTGAGCTGTCGACATAGCTCACAGAATAAGCAAGCTGAAGTGGCAATGGACCGGCCATATTAGCCGTAGAACCGATGATCGTTGGGGTAAACGTATTCTTGAGTGGAGACCGTGAATCGGCAATCGTAATGTAGGACGCCCTCAGGCTAGGTGGAGCGACGATCTTCGCAGGGTGGCTGGTAGCAGCTGGATGAGAGTTGCCGAGAATCGAACTGATTGGCGTGCAATTGGAGAGGCCTATGGCCAGCAGTGGACTGCTGTAGGCTGATGATGATAATGATGAATATATAGGGTGACTGGTAATTAGTGACCGATACTTAAACACATGATTGTACTCATGATAACTAACAACTTTTAGTATGGGACCAAACATGAAATCGCGAAAAAAAATCTGCTGGTCCTTACATTCTGACGAGTTATGCGAACATAAATGTAAGGAACAGCAGTACAATCATGTGTTTAAGTATCGGTCACTAATTACCAGTCACCCTATATTGAGATTTGTTATCACTGCCTCTGTCCGCTGATTTATGTAAATGTAATTTTTATGGTGTACATAATAAAGAGTATTCTATCTATCTACATAACATCACGCCTGTATTCCCTGAAAGGTTAGTAGGCAGAAGTGTACCTACCTATAAGTACACCCACATTTCGCCAGTTATGTTTAAGTCCCAAGTAATAGGGGGAGAGCCTATAGACACTTAAATTTTACTTATTTGTATTGTATATATATGTAATGTATATGTATGGGTAGACATGATCACACAATTACGATTATCACCAGCTAGCGCACCTAACACCTTGCTTATCATAATTAATCCAATCTGAGCTGTCATGATTCACTTGTGAATACTACGACGATGTAATTTAGTTTACATAATATAACATCACGCCTGTATTCCCCAAAGGATCAGGTAGAGGTGCACCTAAGTACACCCACATTTCACCAGTTATGTTTAAGTTCCATGTAATCGGGGCAAGCCTATTGCCATTAACTGGGTACAAATCCAGACTCAGGGCTGCTACTGAGAAATTCCAGATGGAAAAACCCAATAACAGTTTGTCCAACCAGGGATCCGAACTCAAAACCGCATGCTCAGCAGTAGCGCTTGCGACCACTATACCAATGAAGCAATTATTTTGTTTAGTTTGTGCCAAAACGAAAGAAGTCGCCTTCCATTTATTCCATACTAGCTTTCCCGCGGCTTCGCCCGCGAGGATGTCGGTTCACCGGGATAAAAAGTATCCTGTGTGTTAATCCAGAATATAAGCTATCTGTGTGCAAAATTAGATCCAAATCCATTCCGCCATTTTTGCGCGATTGAGTAACAAAGTCCAAACATCTTCACAAACTTTCACATTTGTAATATTAGTAGGACTACATGGTTCTATTGAACGGAACGTATCGATATAATCCGTATCAAGCGTTCCATTACATCGTTAGAATGAGCATCACGTTTTTCTTTATCGTTGTCTGATAAGGTTTTTATTTTTGTCTATCATAACTTATTTATGGAGGGAAGTAGGGTTACTATATTATGTGGGTAAGTTATTTTCTGATGACTGGGTTTCCGTACGATTATAAGATTAAGCGTTTCTTTTTGGAAATCGATACTGGCCCTAGTTTCGTCTAAGAAGCAGTTAGAATATTAACTTCCATGTTTTTATAATAATCAATGTAATGATAATGGATCATAATGACCGCATGGGAAGAGTCTCCAAGCAGTAGGTGAAGATGAATGGTCCCGCTGAGCCAGGCGGTCGTGTCACAAGAAAAGAGCAGATAACTGAAAGAATCCTTATTTATACCGACTTTTGCCCAGCAGTGGGCAAATCCTTTCTTTATTCCTGACGAGCAATTCCTTTCAAGAAGATATCGTTGTTTATTCTAGATAGATATATAGATAGATAAAACATTTATTCAGTACACACAAAATACATAACGCAACACACATAAGCACAATTAAATGTTGATACCTATCAAATAGAAAAAAAAACTAGATAAAATCCTGTTGACACACAATTTTACGACGCACTAAAAGTTCTAAAGAAATTCATCGTGAATTTAACGACTAGAGGTCTGCCCAATTCGGCTTTTAATAAACTTGAACCGTTTTTTAAATTTTTCCCAAAGGCTAATTCAGACTTTGTGAAGTGGAAATATTGAGTTGGTAAGTATCTGAATAATAAAAGAAGTCTGAGACATTTTTAAATAATAGTGGCCTAAGAGGAAGATTTAATTTTAGGGTTTTGGTACTAACTGTTACTTTTTAGAGAAAATTAAATTCTTTTATACGGTAGTTAGGAAGACTAATATAATATATGCATATATTGAGTCTTGGAGTCTCGCTTGTGCCGCGTTCCGATGCGGACGCGTTTGCATATTCTTTATATCGTTTAGCGCGGCGTAAGTTGTCGCTCGTAATTTACTCGCCATGAGTAATGAACTTGTGGTGAATGAGCTGCTGGCGTTCCTGCAGCAGAAGCTGGATGTGATGGACGAGGTGTCTGCTGTCCAGATCTGCGCAACAAACTTCAGTGAGGATGACGTAGCTGCTGCCAAGCTGTTATTGTTCAGTGTGCTGAACAAGCGCGACCAGATGGTGTCCCGCCAGCGTGACGGGACTAAGAGGAGTCTGCAGGATATAATCACGCTGTTCAAGGAGACCGACCCTGACGACGTGACGACGTTTGTTGCGAAGGAGCTACACAAGCTTCCTCCCGTCACTTTCGACCACGTCGATGTAACGAGCCTTCTGAAGGACATTGTCTTTCTAAAGGCCCGCCTCGCGGATGTGTTAACGAAATTAGATGCATCCCAAAATACAGTCACTGATTTGCGCAAAGAAGTTAGCGAGTTGCGCAACTGTGTGGCGGTAATTAGGTCACCTGTCGATGCATTAAACGTAAACACATGTCGCGGAGCCGGCCTCGATATATCGTCGTCGAATTCCGCGTCAGCAGTTTCGTCGCCAGCGCAGCCGTCGATTGCTGAGCTTGCAGACCGCCCCGCCGGCGCGCCCCGTAGCCCCGTGCTCGTTACCGTGGCTCCTCCACGCAGCGCTGCCCGCCCCATCCCGCTGCCAGTGTCTGCAGCCCTGACGAAACCCCCACAAAGGGATTTCGCTAGCGTCACCGCGAGTGCCCCTGGCGCTCCAAGTATCAAGCCCATGCCAGAAAGGGCGCCGAATAGGGCTGATAATGATGACGGTTTCGTGACGGTGCAAAGGAGGAAGCACCGATCGCGAACGAACAAGAATCGCTGCGGAAAAGCTCCTACGGTGCCTGGAGTGAGCCTACGTGCCGCAAAGCCGAACACACCGGTGTACATCTCCCGCCTGCACTACACCACTAAGGTGGAGGACATCGAAGAGTACGTGCGCCAGAAGATGAGATACACGCCGAGGGTGCAGTTACTGGAATCGCACAGGAACGTCAACTTCAAGGCGTTCGTCGTGCGTGTACAAAACTGTTATCTGCCCCTCGTCATGGAAGAAGACTTTTGGCCACAGGACGTGGTGTTCCGTCGCTTCCGCGGACAAGTTCCACAGGACAGCACAAAGTCCACCTAGTGCAAAGTGAAGCGCTACTAACATAGTCTTAAGCCTTATTTACTAACAAATTGTTTGATAATAAAAATATGTATGTTTAGGTTAAGGTATTTTTCTATGGGCCTGTGTCGCCTGAAATAAATGGTATTATATTATATTATTATATAATATATATTATTATTATATCTATATAATATATATTAGTAGATATAATTGATTAACAACAAGACTCTTCCGTGCCTCGGAAAGCACGTTAAGCCATTGGTCCCGACTGTCATTCGTGGATCTTCGACAGTCGTTACGAGTCGTCAGAAGCCCGAAAGTCTGAAAATCAGTCTTCCCAAGGGGTATCATATCACCCAATAACTGGGTTGTGGAGGTCAGACAGGCAGTCGCTCCATGTAAAATACTCATAATCAGCTGCATCCAGTTAGACTGGAAGCCGACCCCAAAATCGTTGGGAAAAGGCTGGGCAGATGATGATGTAATTGATTAACAATTAAAATGAACTCTTATGTTGTTCACTTTATAAACAAAGAATATTATACATACAGCATAAACTCACGCATTTTCCCATGGGGGTAAGCAGAAACTACAGAACGCCACCTGCTACGATCCTCATACTTACTATTACTAGAATATTTTAAATTTAATAAAAAAAAAAATCAAAATGTACAGGTATACAAAGGAACCAATTTCATGCTCCAATTTAAAATCCCAAACATAACCCTACAAAAAAAATTGACTACAGAACTGACAGATAGTTTAACTTGTCGACTGTTCCATATAGAACATTTTTTTAAACAAAATCTCTTTATAGCAAGCATCAATCATGCCAACAAGCGTATTGAAAAACACATGTGCCTTCGTTCGAACTTTTAAAAAGTATTATATCTTTATAGAGAGGGTAGTAGGATAGTGAGCGTCACTGTTACAGTGTCACCCTAATGTCTATTGCGAGCCAACAAAGACATGAAAAATGGTCGTGTGTTGAGACATGAATGGGATAAAGGTACCTCTTATCTGTGGGTAGATTCAACATTACATGTTGGAGAATTCACACTTGACGGTATTTTGTGAGTCGGATGCATAGGGGATTAGATAACTGTTGTAGTGGTAGCTATGATAGGAGGGTCCCAAGCTTTACACCCCTGAAAAGAAGTTTAGGTAATAAAAGTTTAAAATGTTTTTGAGTATGTCTGCATAGAGTGACGGCCCCGACTTACGAGTTGTAGGTCGTGGGTTAGTTCCCAAGCAGCCGCTTTACTTTGAGTAAATAATTTCATCACCACTGCTCTCAAAACGGTGAAGGAAAACATCGTGAGGAAACCGGCATATCCTAGAACCAAAAATTCTAAGACATGTGACATCTACCCACCCGTACTGGTCCCGCGTGGTAGATTACAGCCCACTACCTCTCAAAGAGAGGAGGCCTGTGTCCCAGCAGTGGGAACATTATAGGCTGATTATGATGATGATGCTGCTAAAGACGAGATGTCCGGGACGTATGTAGGTACACTTCTTACCGATTAAGCACCAAACAAATATTAATTTTAAGTCCATATTGCCAAAATAACATAGCTGAATTACCCCAGAATAAATCGATGTTAAAAGCTTAAACTTCGAGACAAGCTTTCATGTTTCACTTTAACAAAGAATGACATTGCAGTACACTGGCTTATTCCTATCATTTTGAACTTCGAGTAACATAAAACTTTTAGATAATTGAAATAGTTCACAATGCTAGTTTTTCCAACTTAACCTGTACCAGCCGGGCACGAAACTTATAATATGATTAACCCAATTGAAGTCAGAAGGTAAGTGCATTGAACTTTGATACAACTTGTCCTTATTCGTGGTCGCGTGCCCGAAGCCGTGGCGTGATCGTTTTATTAACAGTCATTACAGAATTTTCCAATAATAAGCCTGCTGAAACATTAGCCGTCGGCTACACGAATACAGAATTAATAATGGCCCAAGTTTGTGGTTAATTCAGTTCACCATCTGCGCAAAATGTTTGGGAGATTTTTTTTTACATCCTATCCCTCCATGTAATCGCCAAATGTGGCGTCATTAAGCCCTCAGCGTCGATGCAAACTGCCTTTATTAAATTAGAAGTATTTTTTTTTATTCGTGCTGCATTAAGCCGGGGATTCATCAATGTGTCTATTATACTGACTTGGCCCGAGTTCTAAGGTATCAAGGGACTCATCCTTTCATTTATTGAAATGAAATTCACTAAAAAGCTTCGATGTAGTATTCATTCATTATGAATGTAATTACGAATGTAGCAATTAAGTAATTGGTGTGTTGTCCATTTGTTGAAGTTAATTTTGTTATTAATGTATTCAAATAAAGGCTTGTACCAAAACGTGTTACAATAATTATGTCTATTTAATTAAATTAATACACAGGCCGTACCTAATTGGTACAAAATGTATATTTCCACTTAAAATGTTGTAAAAGCACATACATACTGTTCTAAATAGAGGAAACAAAATAAATACGCAACAATCTTTCAACAAAATCCTCGTATTTTTGTAAACTGTTAAAATGTTTCACTTTAACATAAATCAATCACATAAATATGAGTGGCTTGCAAGTCTCCTCAAAGTGTATCTCATGGAATCGCATAAAGAAAATTGGTTCCGAGCAATTTTGGTAATGCAAGAGTTGGCTGGTCGGGTAGATACAGATGGCTCCCGTTTTGATTGAAAGTTACAAATGTAGTTTTTTTACGGAGATACGATAGCTTCTGGGTAATCTGGACTTCACCCAAAATAATTCTGCAGTGGTTATTTGGGGCAGCGAACATTTATTAAATGTTAAAATTGAAAACTGGTGAATACTAGGTTATGTTTACCTAATGAAAACTCTTACCAAGGGGTATCGTGTTACGCAGTAACTGGGTTGTGGAGGTCAGATAGGCAGTCGCTCCATGTAAAATACTGGTATTCAGCTGCATCCTGGTAGACTGGAAGTCGAAAATTATTAGATCAAAACTTATTAACGATAACAAAATTAATGTAAGTATTTTGTTGTGTTTGGTTTTTCGATTTTGAACATTTAGTTTCCTCTAACCATAATTTCGTCTGAATAACATTCCGAAATCCCTAAACTAGAACTGACACTTTGAAATTGGCAAACAGTATTACGTGTTTAACATAATTTTAAATTCGTGTAGCTGCTGAAAACATAATTATTTCGTATTTCAATACAATTTGAATTAAAATAATGGCGAACAGCCAAATTGAACTAATTAAACATATTTCGCGCTGTTCAATATTTAAAATACAATTAAAACTGTCATAAAAATCTGTATGTTTTAATGAAACTCCGACTTCGAATGGATGGGCATAAAATGACATTATAAAGAGTCAGCACATTTTGTTAAGTTTTTATCTGCTTTCGTAATGCCACCCTTCAAAAACCTTCTGAGGGGTCGATAGATGGATCCCCTGTGTTGCCGAAATCTCAAGAGAGAGATCATTTAATATCTTGCAAATATGAAGCAATGATGAAAAATTCAATTTCAAATACACCATCATTTTTATGAGAAGAGAAGTTTGAGAGCCTCAAAGCCCCATTATGCTTTTCCTCCTCCTAAAAACCACCAAGCTACTTACATTAGAAAAGGATAAAACCCTTCGGCCAAAATTATTTTTTGTGTTAAACACAGATTAGCCTACTTCAAACAGACGATTAAATCACCCAGAAAATATATCAGGGACGTGAAGCATTTTTTAAATTCGACTTAATCGCATTTTAATCGAATTTCTAAAATTAAATTTCCTCGAGGTAAAGGGGGTTTATGTTTGATATCACTAATTTCACGGGTTCCGAATGCCTGCAATAAATTAGAGGAGAGGAAATGAGCTTGGCACCCCGGAAAGAGGAAAAAATGCTAATAAAATTGTACCTTGGCTGTTAATCTTAACCCTCGCGACAAGGCAGTTTTGTTCTGATTTTAGATGCCTAGGTAAAAGAGGATTAATATATCCTAAGAGGCGACACGTTCGGCGGTTGAATTTAATTAACGGTGAGCATACCTGCGGGGTTTTATCGCGGTGTTCATACCAATGCTTATGAATGTCCTACTTGTGTCTGTTTCTTTTAATTACTTTTTTTGTTAATAGGGTTGTGACAAGGTTAGATCGCGTTTTTATTTTGTCTGTTTTAATTACGAGTATGTTTGTAATTATGTGTATATTTTTTATGTAATTGTTCTGAAATTAAGGTCTTCTAGGGTTATGAGTAGAGAAGTAGAGAAGTCACATTCACAAAGGGTTTAATGATGAGTTAACGACTGTCTAGTATGTGCTATTTGTGATAGTGGATGATTAGAAAGCACTATGTCTTTTATTATTCGCTTTGTATTGTAAGCAGTGATTGTAAATTAGGCGTCGGTACTTTAGTGATGGCCCAGTGGTTAATGCCTCGCCTCTCATGCATGAGGTTGTGGGTTCAAATCCTGACGGAGATGACCTTGGTGGTTTAAAAACGTGTAGATGGCGGCTTACGACCAAATATTGAATACTGCAGTGGGACAATAATAGGCTGGTATTATATATATCTATAAATCTATGTAGATCGAGGATTACAAGTCTAACCAGACCCTCTGCTAATGTAGTTCATTTTTATAAGAACTCTATTTTATAATTTTAATTGACGTATCCAAAAATTTTTTTTTTTACAATAAAAGTAATATATAAGTCTTTAAACGCCAAAATTATGTACCTACTTTACAAGAGACCTAAAGAAACAACGCTACAAACCTGAACTAAAAGTAAAAAAATACTTCAAAAATATATTTGCTCGGCACACAAAACCGGGCTGAACTAAATACGGATATAAAGAGCAGCACTACCATAAGACTTAATCTCATTTGCAAAGCTAAACTAACTTTTTTCAAGTACTGAGCTTAGCTATATCCCGGCCGGCTCGCATCCAACCATGACTGTGAATTTTCAGTTTAATTAAAAGGAAACAAGAGAATGGTGGGTCTTCTCGTCACTTTCCAATGGGCTAGTTTTTGTACGAGACGATTTTATAAATCAGGAACATGCAGAAGGAGTGAATCTGGTTATTTTTGTGAGAATTAATTGTCATTTTTGCTTTGCTACGAAATCGATGCATTTGCAGTTTAATAATACTACCTATTCCTTAGGCAAAACTAAGCTCAACTCTTTGTTTATCATTGCAAAAAGGCGATGGTTTTGGTTTTGCTAAGCGACTTAATTGCCAGGAAAGTACAGTTCTAAATAAGTATTTGATTTGTCTTTATCATCATCAGCCTACAGGAGTCCACTACTGACGGACATAGGTCTCTCCAATTGCATGCCATTCAGCTCGATTTTCGGCAACTCTCATCCGGATGCTACCAGCCACCCTGAGAAGATCGTCGCTCTACCTAGCCTGAGGGCACCCTACCCTACGTTTGTCAGTTCGCGGTCTCCACTCAAGATTATCCCAAATAACTCGGAGTTAACACCTAATTCAGGATTAATCAAATAATTATTATTCATCTTGCGCCACCAAGAGTTAGAGGTAAACCTAGAGTTAAACTTCTAAATATTTAAATTTAACCCTCCGATGTGGGAGAGTTAAGTCGCTAAACCTTGGGTAAGTATTGACAAAATAAATTGACGCTGTGAGGTACCGCTGATAACTTATTTTGTATTTTATGTTATTTGATTAATAATAGATAAATAAAATTATTTTTATTTATCTCCAGAAATTACATTCTTATACTAGTTACACATATTAAGTTGACAAGTATTTTGAAAAAAAATTGTAGTTTGTGGGAGATCTGGAGTCTAAGATAAGTCTGGGCCTGTATTTTAGAACTCCAGGCCCCCAATTATATCACATAGTAAAGGATGGAAGGACACACTATGACACAGAAATAGGCTAAACTTACCTGGTGGCTCTAAGCTGAAAATGCACTCAACAAGCACTTTAGTAATGTCAGTTAAAATATATAACAGATTACCGGAAGTAATTAAAAATGAACAAAAATTTAATATTTTTACATTTAAACTAAAACAATACCTAATCCATAAATGCTATTATAATATTAATGAATATTTTAATGATAAATTAAATGAATAATTAAAAATGAATAGTGAAGGAAAAATGAATAATAAATAAAATCAAAGTCGAAATGAGTAGTAGAAAAGCATGTATATTTTACTATTTTCAAATAATAATATAATAATAGCCCTCTTCCTCTATCCTATCTTGCTGTGCCCGACAGGGTCCACGATGATCTAAAATTATGTGTATTTTTATAATGTAAAATTATAAAAATATAGAGTATTGAGTATTGATGTCAACGTGGTACAATTGCGAGTGTTATCATTTTAGTTTTGCATGCTCCTCCCCATGTTGTGATGCAATAGCTAACGATTGATTGCACCAGTTCATTGATGTTATAGTAAGTGAAAATTCGGTACTATTGATATCAGCAAGCAATATATTCATGAACTCACATAAATACAAATTATTAAAAGAAAACACATACTCGTACATACCTAGGTACATTTTTAAGTTGACGCAATAATAAACTCATTGGAGTTTTACCGTGCCAACGAACAAACTTGGTGAAGGAATGTGTTTAAAATTGATACATGCTGTTCTTAAAGGTATGCGTTTTTTTATTTTTATCAGGTATTATTTTTGTTCCATTGTGTGTGTTTTTTACTATTTAAGGTGACGACAACTGACTTTTAATAAAAAAATAAATAAATTTTTATTTAACTTCAACTGTACAAGAAACACTTGAGAATAATTTACTTTACTTTTACTCACTTTAATAATTTTAAACTGAAGATCACATCTATACGAGTAGTGTTAACGATTAAAAATAATGTTAAATTAAAGCATTTTTTAAATAATTTAATATGTGAATATTTTATATTATGTATAAATTACATAATGTTATTAATTTGTAAATTTATGTCTAACCTGGATAAAAAACTGCGAATCACGCAAAAACGATCAAGCATATTTTTATGAAACCTTCACCATTTTAAAGATAATTGAATTATTTATCTTCTATTATACCTGTTTTAATATAATACCTTTTGTTTTTTTTATAATAAATTAATAATGCGTCTAATTTGGGACAGCGCTCCTAGATGAGCGAGTCCTATTACTGGGTGGACGTACGACGCGTTGCGTGAGCTCAGCACAGAAAACTTAAGTCAACACTCAACATGCACTCAAGGCCGTTGGCATATATCTACGCCTTAACGTCAACGAACGACACATATTGTAGCGAAAAAAAAAAAAAAAAGACGGAAGATTCACTTTTCTGCTACGACACGTTTAATTTAGTTTTTAAAATAAAAAATAGAAAATAACATTAAAAGGTAAAAAAAATGAATATTATAGTATAAAAAAGTTGCAGGTTGTCTTGTGTGAAAGGAATAAAATAGAGAACTTTGGTCCGATAGGTACGCGAATAACGAACGAGAAAATAAACGTACTATCTAGTCGATTGCAATCACTAATTAGTAACGCTACCAAAACATATCGTTATAAAAAAAATTGATAACCAAGGTATCTCGAATTTTACAAATAAAATTAAATAGTTAATGAATTAAAAAAATCTCGTACTATCTACACTATTAAATTTGTACGTAAAATTATCATAAAAAAAACCGTGGCATAAGTAATTGCGTCCGGCGAGGTGACGTAGACTGTAGATTGTCGCAGGTTCAGGAACTGGCGTTGTTTGTGAAACCTTCAGTGGTCTAAATGCGACCCAACTCTCGACGTTGGCCAAGGACGTCCAGCGTAATTTTAGGCCAAAACCTGGAGGCCGAAAGGCGGCCTGTTCAAAGCTGTTCAATCCTAAGACAAAATGAATTAGGGTTAGACCAGCGTGATCAGACTGAACTTCCGATTGAGGAAAACTGTTAAAAGATACGTACCAGAAAAAATAAAAATGAATGCTTAGAATAATACTTAATATACCATTCTCAATATAGTTTTGCCATAAGGTATTAATAGGACGGCAGGAATAGTGGTTCACTTGAAAAAAACTCGATAATTTTCCACAAACTGGGTCCGTATCAATAGATTCAACTTTTGCAACTAAGAAAAAAAATGGGGACCCATATGTCAGAAGAAAAATAATTCGAATCACGAAATAAAAAGATAAAAATCGACCAGGCTCAAATACAAACGGAAAAAAGGTTGATTATAAAGAACCAAAAAGTTTTGACATGCAGAGTTATGCTGCAATATGTAGTAAAACTGTCTCTTAAGCAACACTCATTTGTATAATAGTCGACCTCGTAATTACTATATCACAATAAGGTTGAACGTCGCTTGCACGTCTTAAAGCGACAAGGCCTATTTTGCTTTCAATGTTCTCTCTGTTTATTTCAGTGTTTTAATCAATACCCGTCGACGAGTTCACACTACGACTCATGTTTACAATTTATTTATTTTTTTTAATTTTTGACCTACTGGATCTTTTTTCCCCTCACACGTGTCTTCATATCACATCAGAACGCCAATTTTCGTACTTAAAAAAACGTTCAAATTCAAGTCGCAATCTCATCTCAGCAATAATCAATGTCAAACAATTTTTTTTTGACAGATTGAGACAGATTAGATTGTGACCGTTCTTAAAAATACGAGAATTGCCTCCCTGACATTGGCAGAATTGTCGACATCGGCACAATTGCCATAAATTAAAATAGAACAGAAGATAAATGTGACAGTTAGATAGTTTCAACCTTAGTGAAGGTTCAATTTACTGGGAATTGTCGTCAATGTACGTTTGACTGGTTATATATACGTACTCACCTATCTAGATACAACCCTGTACTGTCGCATCCAGATATTTAAATAGCTATTCACTGCGTCATTCGCCGGCGGATTTATGGTTGACTTCGTTTCCGCTTTTTCGAAATCTATTACCGGGTACCCGGGAATTATTCGCAGGTATAAGTGAAAAAGTACCTACGTCCCCTCCCGCCTCGACGTTGTACTGTATATTTCCCGTTGGACAATAAAACACAGTGTCAGTATTGGAGGAAAACTCTTTGATTTTCGTGAAATATTTTGTAAATAAAAGTTTCGAACAGTGCTTGGAAAATGATTTTTTAAGTAATATTACGTTTTGTAAAGAAAAATCGAAACGTGTGGTCAAAACGCGCTGTACTTTTTAAAATAAAACGGACTGTTTCGGTTTTAATTTAAGAAGTACTGTGCGTTTTGAACACACGTATTTCAAAAAAATACCTATAGCACTATTCCTGTTTCTAACTTCTGAAAACACAAATTAAGAAATGGTGTGATGTCTACATATCTGTTAGGTTATCTCTCTGTATTTCCTTATTTGTAATGGATACAAACTGCCTCAAACTGTATGACGTAGCAAAATTGATTATTTAGTTACGTGTGGCGACATCTTCGGTGGGAATCATGGAACCTCATGATCCATGAACTCACACAATGTTTTCACAATTACTGTAGAGATGGCGCTGTTCCAAATTGGGTTTTGATAATTTGTTTTAATGTTAATTAGGTATTCATAATTAATTAACATACAGATATAATATCCCACATTATATTGATATACAATGTCTTAAAAATTAAAATGAAACAAAAATACTACATTTTTTTTTTTTGAGATAGGTTTGCTCTTGACTCTAGTCTAGGTCAGAGATGACAGAGACAAAGCCGACGATGGAGCGAGCTTACCCAGAAGAAGCCTGTTCACTCTCACTTTGAAGAGATCGGGGTTGTATGCGTTCGGAAACACAGACGCAGGCAGAGAGTTCCACTCCTTTGCTGTGCGCATCACAAAAGACATTTGGAAACGCTTAGTGCGAATTGGTGGAATAGCAACTAGGTAAGGATGGTAACCTGCAGTGCATCTAGATGTCCGCTGATAGAAGGGGGCCGGCGGAATGAGGTCGTGGAGCTGGCACTCAAGAATTCTGCTTTGTCTGTAGTTGAATCTTTCCTGAAGGTCAATTAGAGGTTCTTCTGGTCAGAGAGAAAAATGGTTCGTATGCTGGCGTAGTTTTTACGATTGAACTCGTATACCATTTGAGAGGTACCAGTTTTGTGATGACCAGACTGTGTCCGGATAACCCGTTGGGTTTATTATAAATATAGCGTATTTTGAGTGAGTACATTACTGTTTCTTTCTGTTCCTTCTGGAAGTATTAGGCTCTTGTTTTGACTAGGGGGATTTTGTTCTAGGTCTGGTATTGTTTTGCTAGCCTCAGCTTGAACGGACGGGTATAGACGTGACGCCTTGGTGTCGTCTCGTGATCAGGCACAAATTAGAGGTTTCAATCGACGAGTGCAGGTAGTGTAGCCATCGCTTTGTACAGGAAGGCCTTACCTATCTGAATCTTCGTGCGAGGAAGCGTGTCGATCCAAGTAACGACAGTGTCATCGTTCGCTCCCGGACGTCTCTAGTAGTCTATCCTATGAGAGAGTGAGACCGACACGACCATACTTTCTACTGAAAGTTAAGGAACAAGGTAATAGTATCAGTTGCTATGAATTAAAGTGTGTGGCAGTGTCTCAAGACACGTTGTTAAATGTTGTATTTCTTTTACAAGCACTGCCTAAATGTGTCAGTACTTTTACGATTGAGCTAAAGGTTAAAAAAAAAGAACTCAAAGCATTTATTTCAAATAAACCAATTTCAGGCACTTTTGAATTGTCAAAGAGTCGGTCAGTTAGTCAGAGAGTTGAAGCTAGTTGCCCATTCCAAAGCGTAGATCTCTATGGAGAAGAACGGGCAAGAAACTCCACAGACACTTTTAAATCAAAATATTGTTACAAAATATTGGTTATATCATTCATGTTGAAATTAAGTATGTGAGAACAATGTAGAAAGACGTGCACGTTAAAAGTGTCCGCAACAAAGAGATAAGAGTTAAAAACGATTCAATAATTAAAATAAGCCGTGGTAGCTAAGAGATGACCAATCCCTACTGACGGCCAACCATTTTGAAGGGAACTCAATGATCCAACACACACGCCACCACCAGCGAGACATAATTAAGTGTTATTAAGCGTTCATCCCTCGAACCCTCACAAGCGACTCTGAGTCTCTATTGTGATTCAGTCTCATGCTGGTATGTTTTTAGCACACTTGTAACAGAGGCGAGTGTTTTGAAGAAGATACACTTCTGGACACATCTATTGGCCCACCTTGTATTTTCAGTTTCGTTTGGTCCTAGCTAAAATTTTATATTAGGTCGAGCAAAAAGTTTTTATGCAGTTTTGAACCTGGCACATTCACAATTTCATTCAATAGTCTTTTTTTGAATTTCGAACACAGAATTTAAAGAAACAAAAGACAATTTGGAGCCTGTTTGTTGATATCAAACAATCGAATACTAAGAAAACTTGGTTTTATTGGTTTACTTGGATTTAATTCTTGAAAAAGTGATTGATATCTTTGGTTTTGCAACAAACATTACTTATTCTTAACATTAAGGTGAGGTTCTATCAATAATCTATGGATACTTCACCTGAAGTCGCCGCCCAAGCTGTGGCAATTATTCAGGCCGGACACAGCCAAAGAAACGTGAGTGTTCAACTTAATTTAAGTCGATCTGCGGTCCGAAATGTTAATCGGAGGTACCTAGAGACTGGCGGCTTTGTTCGTCGCCAAGGAAGGCCACGATCTCGGGTCACAACTGAAAGGCAGGATCGATTCATCGTGACGACTAGCTTGAGAAATCGTCACCTTACCTCCATTGAGATACAAAACCAACTTCGCGACTTCCACGGAGTATCTGTGAGCGCTCGAACTGTTCGGAGAAGGTTAAAAGAACGCGATATGGTACCACACAAGCCAGCTAATGGGCCCAAACTAACGCGAGCCCACCGAACAGCGCGCCTTCATTTCGCACGCAGTCATTTAAATTGGACACAGCAAGATTGGAGCCGTGTACTCTTTTCTGATGAGTCTAAAATTGTGTTACATGGCAATGATGGAAGGAAGAAGGTCTACCGACGTAAGGGAGAGCGTTTCGCACAATGCTGCTTTGAAGAGAGGGTTGCTTATGGCGGTGGCTCATGGACTGTCTGGGGCGGTATATCCGCGAGCGGCAAAACTCAACTTGAGGTTGTTACAGGACCACGGCTGCCAACATTAAATGCTGAAAGGTACATTCGTGAGTGCTTAGAACCTCACGTGATACCATACGCGGACTATGTGGGCCCAAATTTCCTTTTTATGCATGATAATGCAAGAGCCCATGCGGCCGGCATCGTCAGGGAATATCTTCGGGATGTGAACATCACAGTTATGGACTGGCCAGCCAGAAGCCCAGACATGAACCCCATTGAGCACATGTGGGACGAGCTAAAAAGACGTGTTAGGGCTCGTCAGCCAGTTGCCCAGACGATGCAGGAGTTGAAAACTGCCATAGAAGAGGAATGGGAGATGATCCCTCAAAATTTCATAGAACGGTTGATAAACTCTATGCCTAATCGTATGAGAGCTGTGGTAGATGCCCATGGAGGCAACACGCGTTATTAAATTAAACCTTTATTTGATAAAACATGTTTTTTATTCAAAAATCAATTGCCTTTAACAAGGCGCATATCCGACTTGTTAGGCGTAACTCCATGTCGTATGGTATTCTGAATTCAAATTTAAAACAATACGATCGAAAAAGATGGTAAAATGTATCAGGTTTAAAACTGCATCAACAGTTTTTGTTCAATCTAGCAATCATATTTCGGTAGGGGCCATCGAAACCTAAACTCTAAGGGTCCGTTCACACAGACCGGCTCGGAGAGGAGAGCAGATTCTTATCACGTTGAAAACAGAGTTTTTAGTATTTGTAGTAAGGTTTATTTTTGCATGTGCACTGCTTTTGTCATTAAGAATGCTTTAACGCGCTTGGTGTGAAATAATAAGAGGAGCTGACCGGCTCCGATCGCGTACTTTTTCTCGTTCGCGCAGCCGTTCGGCTCCGATTGCATGCTCTTTCTCGCTCGCGCAGCCGATCGGCTCCGATTGCGTGCTCTTTCTCGCTCGCGCAGCCAATCGGTTTTGTTCTGCTTCAAAAAATCTTGCTAACAAATATATTTCTTCATCGGAGCTATCTAAATCCATGTTTCGAAAAGCACACGTTAACACCGAAAACAAAACTTGGACTGCGTGGAATACTGGTACTGCCTTTGTAGTGTATCCACCCGGCTTCGAGCGCATCCGACCGGCTGCGAGTGCATCCAACCGGCTCCGATCGCATCCGCTTTCAGATAGCTTCCAGCCGGTCTATGTGAAATAGTTGGCGGCTCCGCTCCGACCAACTCCAAGTGTATACGATCCGGTCTGTGTGAAAAGAAAAATGCGCGCCGATGCTCTCCGAGCCGGTCTGTGTGAACGGACCCTAAGGTGGGCCAATAGATGTGTCCAGAAGTGTACCTAGCTGTTACAAGATTGGGAAAGTCTTATAAGATTGGTGGCTCACCACATTTGATGTTTGTGTACCCATAGTAATAGTTTTATTTATTTCAATAAATCTTGTAATGTTGTATCGGGGCGTACTTATTTAATTAGATTTTTTCCCTAACAGCATATACCTAATAAATTTACTTAATCACGGTTAAAAAAGCATAACAAACCATTAACATCTTGTGTTTCTGATTAATTTCTGTAAACTACGAAAAAGCCGGGTTACAACTGGACTTAGGGGTTCCCGAAATGATCAATTGCGATTCATCAATTGCCATCAATAGCACTTGATAGACGATCAATATGCGCACCAATGTGTATGTGAATCAATCAATCGACTCTGCCCAGAATTCGGCTACGTGTTTGGCGCCATCACTAGCGTCCATCAGTTCCTGTAACGTGCAGCTGACAGGACACGCAGGACACGGTATTAGGTGTTCCATCGAGGTGTGGTAGTGAGCCAGTGTAGTGACTTAAATACGGAATCAACAGGAATCTGCAATCGGTATGTGTTCAATGGTGGTGACACTCAATACGGCCGCAACGCGATGGTGATAAGCAGTGATAGGAATAGGTAGTGCTAATTGTCCTAAACTTCGAGGAAGGAAGTAACATGGAGTAGATAATACCTCCTCTAAAATCCCGGAATAATTTTAATGCCTTTAAATCCCGGGATTTAAAAACCACGAATTATTTATTAGACTTTATTTATAGATAGATAGAATACTCTTTACTATGTACACCATAAAAATTACATATATAAATGTGTGTGTGTGTGTAACCCTAAAAAATGTTATGATTTTTCAAATCAATAATTTGTAACTACAAATAAAGTCCGATAAAAAGTTCGTGGTTTTTAAATCCCGGGATTTAAACGTCATTAAAATTATTCCGGGATTTTAGAGGAGGTATTATCCACTCTATGTTACTTCCTTCCTCGAAGTTTAGGCAAATTAGCACTACCTATTCCTATCACTGGTGATAAGTGGGAGTGCTTTTGTTTAACGGAACCTGCACCATCATGCTCTCTTGGTAAGTGCAGTAGATTAGTTCCCTACTTCTAAGGGGTCTCCGAAACGATCAATTGCAATTGATTAATTTCCATCAATTCCTATTGTAGTAGGTAATATTGTCAATCGCTTCAATTGCACTTGGTAGACAATCAATTTGCGCATCCATCACGTAAAAATTGACAATTTCAATGATCCGTTTCGGGGGACCCTTATCACGGAATCAATATTATTCACGATGTAAAAACAGTTTTACATCGTGAATAATATTGACATACTAAGATTGTATCTTCCAATAGGCATTTAAATAACGTGATTAAATTGTACATACCTAGCGCAGTTATTGGGTAGGTGAACCTACAGCGAATGATAGAATGTTAATGTTAAGTATAAGACACACTCCAACAAAAAATTTCTGGAATATTTTATTCCAATTGGATTTTTTTTTAAATAAAATGTGTGTCTACCTACATAAAATTAACATGCAGCTTATCTGTAAAATGAAGCAACATAGTGTAGGACGACATTTTCAGTGAAAATCATCATCATCATCATTTTCCTGCCCTTGTCTCAGTGAAAATAATGTCTGAAAATTAAATAGTTTATCTAAAGATTAGTAATCCTCTCCATTCCCGTTACACTACATGAGCTAGACCACCACCTCTTAAAGCAGTATTATTGTAATCTTACTTCAGTGTGGGAAAGAGATGGAGCTAGACGTCCTGTATAGCTTCATCTCTTTCTCACACTGAAGTAACATAAAAATAATACTGCTTTAAGAGATGGTGGTTGGCCCCCAGAAACTATTACATGCTTACGAACAGGAACACTAGTAACGAAAATCCATTTTTAGTGAACAATTTTAGAATACGGATACAAAAACATTGTACTGTTCACGAACTTCAATAAAATATCAATCAGTCCGAACGAAAATAACGCACTTCAATTATTTTAAACCACAAAGAATATACTCGAACCACAATGTATGTTTACGTCAAGTATGTAACAAATCAGTGCCTCGTACCTACATTGGAAGGGGAAAATTCAGCGGTAAATCCGTTTCCCGGCTTTGGTTGTCGGGCCGTCCCACTGTCAATTAGCTAACAGGTAGTGGTACGAAGCCAGGTGTCAAGTGATGGTAATTAACTAGGAGATACTCCTGCGCTCGACTGTACCATATGTGCGGTGTCGACAATGTGACCGTTACATGTAGATAGGTACACTCGCGCACAGATATAGGTGGCTGTACGCGAAATGGAATTGTTTTTGGTTTGAATGACGGGGCTGGGTGTGTGTATTTTATTTTAAGGGCAAAACGATATTTTTGTGGGCTCCATACGTTACAGGTGAACGAATCGTTATGTTTTGATATTATTTTCCGGCCCGGTAAAGTGCAGTCTTTATCCACTAATAACGAGTCCGCTATGGAAGTCTAGAACTACTGCTACTACTACTAATAATATGATACTCATTATTAATCAGTGAAGAAATAGTCCTAAATTTAAAATAAAGCAGATTTATTAACGACAAGTAAAACGTTATATATGTATAGTATAAGCATAATCAGCCTATATATAATGTTCCCACTGCTGGGACACAGGCCTCCTCTCTACGAGAGGGAGTGGGCTGTAATATACCATGCAGGCCCAGTGCGGGTTGGTAGATGTCACAAGTCTTCGAATTTTTGGTTCTAGGACATGCCGGTTTCCTCACAATATTTTCCTTCACCGTTTTGAGAGCAGTGGTGATGAAATAAATTACACAAAGTAAAGCACCTGCCTAGGTTTGAACCCACGACCTACAACTTGTTAGCCGGGGCCGTTACCATGGGCCACCGTATAGGTATATTTTCGTATTATAGTCACAGAAATCTATCTGTGTGTGTAAGACCGTGTGACTACCAATACTTCGTTTTTTAATCCCAGATATTAATATGAGATTTCAAATGTTCCATGTATCATATTTTTCATTTCATAGACATTTGCACCTGTCAAATTACTATATGGAATTATAAAACGAACTTTAGTGAACTCATTTCGGGATTCCGTATGCAGAAACAAAAACTGACGTCTGTGTAGGCACTCCTCAATTTGGAAACGTATTTCCCGGAGAATTTCTTGTTCCTACAGAACGAAACATCAGACTTTATTTCCATTTCACTTTAATTCCAAGGGTCATTGTTATGTAATCATGTGTATTGATCATATTTTTAAAAATTTTTGAATATTAGGGACCGTTGCAAAAATAGCATTTTTGCAAAAAAAAACACACTTTCACTTATACGTAACAAACAGCTGAAGGAAATGAACAACTCCTAAAGTTTCGTAACATGAAGAGCTTAATTAACCGAAAGAAACTTTTGGGTTAAAAATGTGTAATTTTTAATAAACTTTTTTGCCGTATTTAATTTTCATTCTGATGGAAACGGGAAATTTTATTATGACAATTTATTCCTTGTACATAATTACTTTGGCAAAGAAAGAAAAAGGAAACGCTAAGTACTTGTGTCGTTGCAGGCCATTCATCGAGAAAAATTTCTTGAAAGGGACAAGAATGGATAGTAATAAAGTTATGAATTCTTTAACCATTGGTTCTTTATCCTTTGAAAGATTTAGGCCGGACGATAATTATATATTTTTACTCACTGCTCGTTCCTTACATATAAGGAACGAGCGGTGTTGGCCCAGTGGTAACAGCCACGAGTTATGACTGCAGTTCGTGGGTTCGAACCCAGGCAGGCGCTTTACTTTGTGTAAATAATTTCATCACCACTGCTCTCAAAGCGGTGAAGGGGAACATCGTGAGGAAACCGGCATGTCCTAGAAAAAAAAAATTCGAAGACATATGACATCTGCCAACCCGCACTGGGCCCGCGTGGTGGATTACAGCCCACTCCCTCTCATAGAGAGCAGGCCTGTGTCTCAGCAGTGGGAACATTATAGGCTGATTGTTTATGTATGGAACGACGCTCAAAGTTTTAAAATGTAGATTGCACTCCATTCTTCCTCTAATTTCCAATAGCCAGCACAGAATAAATATTGATTACAGTCTTATTAATGACAATACACCGATACTCGAGGGATGAGTATGCATTTTTAATTCATCTATCGTTCAAAGTGTAACCCTTGATTAGATTTAAAGAATGGCAACAAAGCAGGGGAAGTAGGGTTCAACGGGACTTCATTATACATTTTTCTCTCTGTTTCTTCCCACCCCATTCTCCCCCGTAATCATTGCGTTCCTATGGCATGTCTGCGGAATTAAAGATAAAAGTCGAGGTAATAAAAGGGGAAATAAGCGAGAGATTGCTATAATATTAAAATATCTCAAAAAAAAAACTTTCGGAACTCTGAACATTTGGCCGAAATATTAGAGATAATATGCTGAGAATGAATTTACATATAAATTAAAATAAGATTAGCAGCATTAGGGTATCTTTGGGAGCGTTCCGTAGATGCCTTAAAAATATTTTGTGCACAAAATATAGGCACAAATAAATAGCTAACCTGCTTCGGAATTCTTTTTGCTGAGAATATACTAAAATTGTTTTTTACTCACGTTTCCCGCGTTTGCGTAAACTTGTGAATGTTTAATGATATTGTTGTCTCGAATTCTTGCATGAATTTGTTTGTAGTTTTTATTCCTAAATGTGACTTTGCTAAAAAAAGTGGATCTTAATCCGTTAATCAATAATGGCTTTAATACAATCTATCAGTATAAATATTAATATTTACCACAAAAATATTTCACATGTTGCTGAAAGTTTTCATAAAATCGGCCTTTTCAGAGCAACAACAACTTCATTTACGTGTATATTAAAATATGGAATGTGTAAGATATTGTACAACAGTTGTGAGTATGGAATAAACTGGCAACAGACATTGTTATTTTACATTTTATATGAAAGGTGAAAAAAAAATAGGTGTGCCAATTGACAATATGCAAACTTTTTTCTGACAGAAAGTCAATTTATTACAAACTAGGTTTTGCTCGCGGCTTCGTTCTCATGGAAGTCTGGAATTATTCCACAGGAACGTACTACAGGGATAAAAAGTATTCTATATCCTAACCCAGGTCTATCGTGCGCCCATCCAAAACCATTCAGCCATTTAGGCGTAAAAAGGTAACAGACAGATAGACGGACAGACCGACCGACAAGCAGAGCTACTTTCGCATTTAGGTTTATTATTAGTATGGATAAAATCGAAAACTTTCGTTTCTTGGTACACCTTTTACAATCTGTCACCTACTCACAAACTCAAACTCAAACTCAAAGCATTTATTTCAATTAAACCAATTACAGGCACTTTTGAATTGTCAAAGAGTCGGTCAGTTAGTCAGAAAATTGAAGCTAGTCGCCCATTCCAAAACGTAGATCTCTATGGAGAAGAATGGGCAAGAAACTCCATGGACACTCTTTTAAATCAAAATTGTTACAAAAATTGTTACACAAGATGGAAACGTCGGCGATAAAATGAAACTTCACAAGCAGCGCTGCAAGCTGCCAAGACTTTGGAAGAGAAGGCAAATAAAACTTGGCATTATTTTGTAGAAGGCGTAATGATTAATATTGAGTGTTATTACTTATTATCCAGAGGCTAGAATCGTTTATTTATAACTTTTATTTTCGCGACGGAAATAAATTGATAATGTTGGTAAGCTAGCTACACATTCTCCAAAAACAAACCTCCTTTTAGGCCAACCTCAGCCGGGTAAAAAGACTGATTGCGGGAATTGTGCTAGTTGTATTTAGGTGCAATGTTTATGTACTTCGAAGCAGTGTGTAAAGTATCCGTTTAATCTGAGTTACCTCCTACATTTTAGATCGTAGCTTGAGTATAGTTATTAACTTATAAATAGACGCAGAATGCCACCTCTTGTGTCATCTGGAGACGAGTTACGGAAAGATTTTTCTTTTCCGGAAACCACATGCACTTGTTTACGACCGTTATAAAACCTTTTAAAAAACTTATGGTAAATGATAAATGATTTTATATCTGTAAGTAGGTTTATACAAACACTTTTACATGTCAAACATTTTTTTTTTTAAACTAGATGAGGCCGGCGTTTCCTATCTGACTACTCTGAGAAGAAAGGCCGAAACAAACTCAGAGGTCACAGTCTCTTTTAAAGTCCAGACATAATTTTGGTCAGATCATGTAAAGACCATGTAGGTTGGTGTCTGAAATGGTCTTTTGAGGAAAGAACCACACAGATTGAGTGGACCTGTGCAGTCAGTGCAAGCATCTGTCAGTAATCGTACAGCTCAACATAAAAGTTAAGGAGCTCAACGATTCGACGAACAATACCAAAGAAAGGACATTTGGGTAGGCCGCATAATTTACTCAAACTGGCAAACTATGATTAAAGCTGAGAGAAAAAAAAAAACAAGGTACCTGCATACATACATAAACTCACGCAACACCTGCCGTACGAAGGGATGTCACATGCGGGCTGGAAAAAAAATAATCTACTACTACACGACTACTCCGAGTAGACTAAAACGTCATAGGAGCTTCTTACAGTCTACACAGGCGATCCAAGACAGGCCACCTAAAGAGCGAAGGAAATTGTGAGAAGAGAGGTGTCCACCACCTCTAGATTTCGTAAAGCTCCAAAAACTCCTGACTCCCATTCGCCAATTGCAGTGGCCTATCTGGATAGCACTGAATATATTGGGTACCCAAGTAGGCCGCTACAAATATTCATCCAACATTTAGTACGAGCGCGGTAATCCTGAAAACACTATGCCCTTTCTGCTAGTGTCCAGAATATCAGTTCACATGCACCCTTGACGATCTGAACAGCGCCTCTGACGCCGCAACAAACATGGCCACTTACAGGGCCCTACAGTATAAGCAACATTGATGTACATCGAAACGAAAAGATGGAAAAAGAAAGAAAGGAAGAAAATACGTTTATTTGCGGTAAATATGACGCAAATAATGAACACAAACACGAAAAGAACATCACATCCACGCAAAACGGAGCTTTCAGCGACAACCGGAGTTGATGTGATGACGTCAACTGGTGCAGCATATAATGAGTTATAAATAACAAAATGAAGAATAAAATATATACAATAATTAGTTCTTAACTGGTGACATGTGGGTGTACTATAGGTACACGTCTGCACAACCCTTCGGGGAAACAAGGCGTGATGTTATGTTATGTCTATCTAATAATTAGTTCTAAATGTTTAAAATGAGATTTAATTTAAAATGGCAACATTACGTTCCGTCGGTAACGAACTCACGCGCTGCCGGCATAATGCAATCTGTGCGCGTAGGTGTAATAAAATTATTTGTTTGACGTTTTGAGTTTTGATTTACTGGTTACGAAGAAGAAGGAGGGGCTCGTGACTAAGTAATAACAGCCGCACGGGTCGGTCGATCAGGTTAAGCTACGACTGCCGCGATCGGTCCATGGATGGGTGACCATCTTTACATGCAGAGACCCCTCCATGCCTCGGAAAGCACGTGAAACCGTTGGCCCAGGCTGTCATTCTTGTAACTTTAGGTCGTTAGAAGCCCGAAAGTCTGCCAACCAGTCTTACCAAGGGGTTTCGTAACTGGGTTGTGGAGTTCAGATAGGCAGTCGCTCCATGTAAAATACTGGTATTCAGCTGCATCCGGTTAGACAGGAAGCCGACCCCAATATAGTTGGGAAAATGCTAGGCAGATTGATTGGTTACGATTAAGAAAAACGCAGATACTACAGAAAGCCACCTGCTACGATCCTTACATAATCCTTTTGCCTCGTTTATATTCATACATCAACTAGTACCTACCTACCGATAAAATGGTCTGTAGAAGAGATACAATTACTCCATAAGGGGCTTAGATACCATTTATACACAAGAAGGTAGTACTTTAATTAAAAACCACGTAAGTTGAAAAGGTAGATTTAAAATTTTGCTTTGCCACCGTGCCTGCACGAATTAGTCTCGGCAGTTGTTCGCTAATAGTAATGAGTTTTTAATTCCTGTGCTTACAGTTCAAAGCTCAAACATTCCCGAACTAGCGTTGTAATTAACCCATTTATTCGTAACAAGGTTGTTCCATGAAAGAATTAATCGCCGAAACGATTATTTTCGACTTATAATAATCGACTATACTTACTTTGTTCGGTTGTAATGTTTTAGCTTTTGTGCTTTCAAGGTATTTGAATGTTTGTTATTCCAGCTGAAGTACAGTACTGATAAATAAACGATTTTCAAGAAATCCGATGATGTACTTTCTGAGTTTATCATGACTGACATCGGTGAAGGAAAACCATCGTGAGCCAACATGACGTCGCCTACCTGTTTTGAGCAAGCGTGGTGATCAATGCTCGAGCCTTCTCTGTATGAGAAGAGGCTATTGCCCTGCAGCGGAACAATAATAGACTGCTGTTATTATTATATATTACTAATCACAGATACCAACATCAACAACATCAGAGCGCGAATGACTATTACAGAAAATTCAAAGTAGAATTTTATCGAGTAACTTGTGTAAAGTATTATAGAAACCCAGTAACAACCAAATCGAATGGAGTCGTGAATGGTCTCCAAAGGCGCAGTATAGAAATCAAGCTAAAACTTGTGTCGAGTGCGGTTGCAGAGCAATCAACTTTGTAGCAAGTTACGTCCACGCCACTGGCTGGATAACTTGAGGCAAAGCAACGCAACTTCGCCAACTCGTACCTGTTTAAGTTAAAAACATTTTCGTTACAAAAAAACTGTATGTTTAACACTTTTATCACTTGAATCGATGTTACATTTCAATGGAAGGATTTGTAATTTTATGTGTGTTAAACATTTCTCGTGTACTACCTACATTTTTGCATACGGTTTGGTGTAATTTTACTGAAATTTCAGTAGTTTTGAGCGTGATTGAAGCAACAGAATAGAATCATTTATTTACTTAAGCGTAGACTGTAACTATTGTTGGTTTTGTATGGCTTGGCTAATGATTGATTTACTAGCTATTAATTTGATACTTTGAACTTTTGTTCTCCTAGTAACTTTAGGTTCAGAGGTTAGCCATCGGGTCCAAATATTGTTTTAGAAGTAAAAACTTCTTTAGGCGCGTTGAGCGCTTATTGGTAGGGGATAATCTTACGAGTACGCGACATGCGATATGCTCGCGTCACCGAAATGCTAATGTGACGTGTTGTGCCAAACTGGCGACGCGCAGCGGCCTGTATACATGTTAATGTTTTAAGTTTTCACTTCTGTCGGCAGTCGCCATTACTGCCCACTTTTTTATATAGATTACAAAATGTTATCTCAATTCGTCAATTAATGCTAACGTTATTTTGACTTGTATTATTCTTCGTTGGATAAGCAAAGTTTGAGACAATTAATTATACTTTAGCCCGTACTCAAGGCGCTTACCTACATAGAAACCACGAAACTCATCCAACATTTATCAATTAAAACTTTATATTTATTGCCTTATATTCCTTTATTATACTTCAGATAAACCACTGTAAAACTATTAATTTTAAGTTTGCAAGTTACTTTAAAAGTTACAATAAGTTTTAAAATAAAATGGGATTTAATATTTTAATGGTTATCCAAAAATGACTCTGTGCTTTAGAGATATTTTATCTCCAATTCTTATTAACATCATTAAATAACATAGAAAGGAATCATTCCAGCAAAATAATAAAGAATGTGTAGGTAGAACCCAGGTAATTTTATATTTATTTTGTCAGAATTATTTCTGACCATACAAATATGTCGTTTCGGTAAATTGAGTAGGGGAGAGGTGTGTCAATAGTAACAGGGAGGCAATTGTAACATATGATATTTCACGACATCTATTGACGAGTAGTGGTAGCTCTTGGTGGTATTCGAAGCTTTATTTGGTGCTGTTTTACCGACCGAACTTACAAGTAAAACAGTTCGCGCGTATGCTCTCAGTAGATGACAGTTTGAGATACAGCAAGTTGAGTAAAATTTTTTTTCGGCACAGTTTTTGTTATTTTAATTAAATAAAACAGTTTTACAGTAGTTCAGTGGTGGTTTTCGGATAAGTTATCATCCAGTCTATACGTGAAGGTACGTGAGTTGTTTAAATTTACCATATATTTTTGATAAATAAGTCTTCATTGCAAAATGGCGGGAGTGGTGCAAAAGTAACAAAACAAGGAGAGGCAATTGTAACATGTTACATTTGACACTCTGCTTTTTCACACTATTTAATAATTATTTAATAGTACCATTTTATTTTCAGAATTCTTACAAAATGGTTTATAAACGACCTCGGAAGACATTGCGTGGCACCGTGCCTCTAGAAAAATATACTGAAGCTTGTGAAATTGTAATTAAGCAAGGGAAGAGCGTCAGAAGTGTAGCTACCAGCTTTGGTATGTGTCATGTGACTTTATCCAGGTATGTCGCTAAATACAAGCAGGAATATACAGTTAAAACTGGATATGCCCCACATAATAAAGTATTTTCTACAGAACAGGAACTAGAATTATCGCAATATTGCAAGACTGCGAGTCAGCTTTACTTTGGTTTGACTACCAAAGATTTACGTAAATTGGCTTATTCTTACGCCAAAGCTAATAGTTTAAAATATCCCCAGAAGTGGAACGACACAGAACTCGCTAGCCTTGATTGGTACAAGGCCTTTATGAAAAGACACTCAAGTTTATCTGTCAGACGTCCTGAAGCCACAAGTCTTGCTCGAGCCATGAACTTCAACAAACCAAATGTTGAAAAATTTTTTGACAAATGGGGTGAACTTTTGGATAGACTTAAATGTCAACCACAAAATATATATAATATAGATGAGACTGGTGTAACAACAACTCAAAAACCTAGCAGAGTGATTGCTGTCAAAGGGACCAAACAGGTTGGTTCCATTACTTCCCAAGAAAGAGGGACCCTAGTCACTGTGTGTCTGGCTGTTAACGCAATAGGAAACGCTGTACCTGCCTTCTTTGTATTTCCTCGAAAGAATTTTCAGCCTCATTTTGTAAGAGATGGACCTCCTGGCTGTGACGGTTCAGGTAATAAAAGTGGTTGGATGCAAGATGAAGATTTTTTACTGTTTATGAAGCACTTCACTAAATTTGCCAAGCCGACTCAAGAAAATCCTGTTGTAGTTATTTTGGACAATCATTCTTCTCATATAAATGTACCCGTTATTCAATATTGTAAAGAAAGCTTCATTTCAATATTATCATTCCCACCACATACATCTCACAAACTACAACCTCTTGACAGATCAGTTTTTGGGCCGTTCAAAACAAAATTTAATATTGCTGCAGATCATTGGATGAAAAATCATCTAGGACAACGAATAACAATTTATGATTTACCAGGACTTGTTAAAGAAGCTATTTCTGTCGCTGCTACGCCAAATAACATAATTCAAGGGTTTGCATGCGCGGGCAAGTTTTTTTTAAGTGTTTAGCGTGAACTGTTGACAAGATTTTGTTAGATTTATTGTTTTATTGTTAGCAATTTCTGTATGTTACAATTGACTCTCATTGCTGTTACAATTGACTCTCTTGGTGCAGCAATTGTAACACTACTAGTTGATCTCATTAAGTGCCATTTTCTAGAATTTTATTGTTTTTTTTGTTATTTTCAGTATTTGATTTTATAATTAGATAACTAAACTATATCGTGACCAAAAATGATTGTGCTGTGATTTTTAATTACAATATTATGAAGGATTGCTTTTTTTTTTTTACAACTGACACACCTCTCCCCTACGGTATTACATAAGATTACTTAGGTATCTACCTACTTCATTAATGCCATGTTAAAGCTACGGTAGTTCATTCTAAGAGCGAGTTATTAGAAAAACGTGCCTTTAAAAACCGGAAAATCTTAGTCACTAAAGTGCAGTATAAGAAAAGACTCCTGCTTTTCTCATTTCAGCTACTGAACACTCCATATCAGTAACAGGTGGGGCACATAACTTTACGTAACGAACAGCTAGAGTGCTGCAGAACGAAATTGCGAACACTATGTCACGTGGCTTGCTACTGGCTGAGGGTTCATAGACACTGAAGAAGAAAAAAATACTGAAATGTTTAAAAAAGGAATGCGATTAGGATTTCTTTTTTTTATGACACTCATCAAATATACAAAGTCAAATTAAATTAGCTAATAAAATTGCGTATATGAGATGGATATCAATATTTAAACACGATAAAATAAAATAAAATAAACTGATTTTCTAAACTCTTGCTTCAAGCTCGTCGCTGCGGTCGTTGACCCCAAAAAGTCAAAAATCATCAAATCATTTTTGTTGTTTTAACATGTTATTTTTGCTAGCTAATTTAATTTGACCTTGTATATTTCATTGGAAAGAGAGTCTGTTGAAAAGCAATACCCTCGCTCGGTTTCATTTTTATTTAACACGTTGTCATGTTTTTTTCATCCGATTGGGTAATAAATTCACCATCCATTAAACCTAAGGCTACCTAAGTCACCTAAGTACTTTTATAAGAACTAGCTGGCCTACTAGAAGTAAATAAATATGGGTAAACATTTTTATAATTGTTATTTTTAAACGTAAGGAAGGTTACTAAGATCAGATAAAAAAAATAACGGGCAGTCATTTTATAACGGGTGTCTCAGTAAGAGTGCACTTTTTCATTTTAAAATAAAAACAAGTATTTTATGACAGAGTTGTGATATTTTTATTGTATTGTAAAGAAGACATGTTCCAATTAAGTATGGAATAAAATATCCGGCAAATGACCCCCACGGCTCCGATGACAGGCCATTACTCTTTTCATGAAATTTTCCATGACTTTTGCACAGAGATGTGGCATTATCTCACCGATGACGCGTTGGATTTCCGATTTGAGCTCAGGAATTGTTTCGGGTTTATTCGCATAAGCCCGAGATTTCACAAAACCCCAAAGAAAAAAATCGCACGATCTTGGTGGCCAGTTGACATCAGAATTTCGTGAGATAATGTGTTCTGGAAATCGTTGCTGCAATAAGTCGATTGTTTCATGCGCGGTGTGGCAGGTTGCGCTGTACTGCTGAAACCACATGTTGTCCAGATTCATGCCGTCCAGTTGAGGCCACAAGAAGTCCGTTATCATATTCCTGTAACGTTTGCCGTTCACCGTTGTAATGAGTTTTCACAATTATAACGCGTTGTTCTTTCGAAAAGCGCATTTTTTTTAATAATCGGAATAAACAGAGGTGACAGCTGTCAAATTTCAGAGTTGCCACTTGCATGAAAAAAATAATATTCCAATTTTAAAAAGTGCACTCTTACTGATACACCCTTTATTTCGGCGGTTGGTAAATTAGTGTGGCAGTAAAAGATAAACAGTACCTACCTACTAAAAAGAAAATTGGTCGGTTATTTCATCCTACACTATCACTACAATAAAAATAATAAATAAATAAATCATTTATTTTGGACCAAAAATGTTTTATAATAAAAAAAATAAAATACTCAAGTAATAAATGAATGGCCAGTAAAAATGTTGGAAAGGCCAGTTAGGTAAATACATAGTTCGGCAGTTCATAGATTAGGATAGAATTGTGACGAAACGCGCGTGAGCTGAGCGAGCGAAGCGTGTGGTGCCGCGGGAGCCGCCGACGAGCGCTACTTGCAAGTTAGATTTCTTACCGACTAATTCCGAATTGTTAACTGCCCACACGTAACTGCCCATAAAGCCATTTTACTGATTAGACCTAGTTTCACCATACCATGTTAGTTAGTATAATGTTCTGTTAAAATTTTAACAGGAAATTAAGAGTAGCGAGTAGTTCACCAAGCGCTAATCTGTCTCGAATCAGGCGTTAAATTTAATTTCTGCGTTAGTGATCCGTTAATTTACTAACCGACATTTAGTCAGTTATCAAAATCAACGAAATAAAAAAACGCAAGTCTTATGCTATACGTCTATCTAAAGTAATGTATTGTCAGTGAACATTGACATGGGACATTGCGACTTTTTATTTTGGTTGTTTTGACAACTGACCGATATAAGAGTGAATGATACATTCTAACGCCAGGCTTGTTATTTTTTTTTTCAGGTGGAACGTAAATATCATTAACATAGATGTTTATTTTAATGGCTGATTTATTAATGTCTGATGATGAAACGTTTGGTGAAACTAGGCCTAATATTTTTATTTAATTACCCATTTAAATATTGTTATGACTCATTTTTAGTTTATTACGTAGTTTTTACTGCCGAACTTGTTAATAAACATGCATCATCATCTACCTAGTATTTTCCCAACGATGTTGGGTTCGGCTTCCAGTCTAACTGGATGCAGCTGAATACCAGTTACTGGATAAAACGATACCCCTTGGTAAGACTGGTTGTCAGACTTTCGGGCTCCTGACGACCCGTAAAGACTGTCAAAGATCCACGAATGACAGCCGGAACCAACGGCTTAAAGCGCTTTTCGAGGCACAGAGAGGTCTTGATATGTAAAGATGGTCACCCATCCACGGACCAACCGCGGCAAGCGTAGCTTAACCTGGTTGATTGGCCCGTGTGGCTGTTATTACTTAGCTACAAGCATGCATTTTGTAATTGTTTATCAAAACTACAATAACCGACAGCCGCTTTAAATCAGTGTCAATAAATATTAATAATATGTAGTTACGTTGTATCAGTAAATTCACAAAACATACTTACTTTTATTTACAGGAAACATTCCAAGACATAAGAGCGAGGTAAAATAAAGATGTCAAGTCGTAAATGGAGCCGGGTTTTGGATCGTTTCTCCGGTAAGACGAGATAGAGATCTCGACAAGAAAAGGGGAGGCCGTTGCCCAGCAATGAGACGAATTGTTGGCTCAAAATGACAAATAGAAGTCATAAATATTACACCAGAACTTGTTTGTCGACATTATCCTTTGTAACAAACCGTTTGTTTTATTCCCAATTTTCGGCGGGTAGGTCCCATGCTTGTATTTATTAGATCTTCAAAATGTTTAACAATCTGAAACTGGAAATGGAGGAATAAGAATGGATACGGTTTTTCTTTTCTTGACAGATATTTTTTGGAGATAAGAATCGTCTGGAAATGTTTCGATTTCAGTAATTTTTCTGGTAGTTGTTGTAGTTTAGACTAATCACTACCTACTGAAGTAGATACCTACTTTAAAAACGACTGAATTCTTAATGATTTAAGTTTGATAGAAAATATATATTTTATTCTATTCTGGGGCCGTATCATAAAGTATTAAAACCATAATTTTTCCATTGCCAAAAAGGGATGGTGCTATAGCTCCGTCTCACTCTCACACTGGAAAAATGGTGGCATTAATACGTCATAATACGACACCTGCTCCTATAACGTTCCAGTGAAAGGAATTTAGAGAATTCTGTTTTTTTTATTTTGTTATCCGCTTTCAACCGTTGTAGATCAAAACGCATTTAGTCTTTACCGAAAAGTCAAGGGCTATAAAAACAATAATAGTCGTCTTTTCGCCATTTTAGCTGTTGAAGAGCGAAACCAGCATACATTAACCACATATACGAGTATCATTGATCAAAACAACAGCTACACGGAAACTATCATATCTGTCGGCTTCTGCATTGTAATCCTCCATGATGGCTAATCAAATATCATTTGGTTCACTAATCTAGCGATTAATGTGACATCCAATGTCGGCCCATCCAATTTCAACCGCAAAATTATGTGTTCCATGAATGATAATCACCTGTGCGGCTGATTGGTCACATTGATTGCACAATCGCATCTGATCAATCAATCCATGTTTGTTCGAGATTTAATTTAGATGTTATAATCTGTGTGAATTATCGACAAGTGTCAAACGTGTGGGGACCTGTTTAACATTAGTAGCGTGGGTTAATTTAGGTGAAAATTCGGGTATGAAGCTTTTAAAATCTATCAACTGTTTAAGGGATATCGCAGTCCACTGATGGACGTAGGACCTTCCCAAATAGCATCAAAACTCTCTCCACCTTCCGCGTTAGGTTCATTAACACACATATACTCAGGTCTTCTTCCCACGGGGGTAGGCAGAAACTACAGAACGGCACCCCGCTATAAATATATGTACGTACGATCCTTAAACAAATGCACACTCCTTTTGACTCGTTTACATTCATACATCTGAGGGGCAATTGCGTAACACACTTATAGTAGGAATCGGTTTTATTTTGACAGTTCAACATTCATTGCGTTGTTTACGATGTTGAGCAGACAAAATTTTCGAACATATGAAGCAATGGATTCGCAATTTGCTTCAAAATCATTCAGATTGTGATTGATAGTGTGTTACGCAATTAGGATGCTGGTCATACACGCACGCCGGTTGCGAGTACTACGCACCCGAACTTTCCTTTGCCCTTCTTTTGATGTTCATTAAGTACTTACAAATCAATAGAAAGATAGCTATCTGTATTGTAAGTTCACCAAGTCCAAGAATTATTCATCCTTTTAATCTCCTCTGTAAAGACCTCCTAAGTTGTTACTAAGCTTAAAAGTTTCAACACTGTCAATATTAACATTTTCACTTAGCTCGTCTTAAAATGTGTCAAAACTCCATCAAGATATTTTTATTTATAACTAGCTTCTGCCCGCGACTTCGTCCGCGTGAAATTTAGGTCCTCAACCCACCGTGTCGCATCCCATCATCCGCCCGAGCAATTACTTCGTTTTTCGCTTAGCATTCTTTCTGACTTTTTTCCTTATTGCTCGGCTCCTACGAATCCTAGCGTGATGTTAAATAGCCTATAACCTTCCTCAAGAATTGGGCTATAAAATGCAGTAATATTTTTTTTTTAACAGATTAGCGCGTTCAAAGAAACAAACAAAAAAAAACTTTTCAGCTTTATTAGAAGTATAGAGTATAGAAAAAAAATGTCCTATGTGGCGAATCCTTACAAAAAGTAAAACATAACATCACGCCTTGTTTCCCTGAAGGGTTAGGCAGAGGTGTACCTATAGTACACCGACATTTCGCCAGTTATAAGTCCCATGTTGTAGGGGGTGAGCCTATTCCCATTTACCGGACACAAATCCAGGCTCCAATACATAATAATGCATAATGTGACATTAAAACCCTGAAAGAACTATTACGGGTTGTCTATTAATGTCTTTGATCACGAAGCCTTAATACAATTTGACTCTAAATCAAAGGCAACTAAAATAGAACAAAGAGTCAATGAAGGTTGTACATTAACAACGTCCGTATCGTTTCGTCACAAAATAGATATCTACAGAAAGTCGGCTCGGTCGGTCTACGGAAAGCGAAAACAGATGCACGCACTCAGGCCCTTTTTACATATACCATTCACACAAATAGAGGTCCGCCGGTATCGGGAGCAGGGTAAGCTACCGGTGGTTAGGGCTGCATTGACAGGAACTTCCTCACAATACGAGCCGTATCGAGGAGTACTGCCTTCTGAATCAGGCTCTTGATCCAACCGCCCAACGAGAGCCTCGAGAGATGTTGGTGGAAGCTTTCGGCCATCAGGCCATTGGCCGTTACGACAATCGGCACAATGACAGCCGAGGTCACATTCCACATGTCAACAACCTCGTGTGCTAAGTCGAGATATTTTATTTGTTTCTCTTTCTCAGCTTTCACGAGGTTATCGTCATGTGGGATGGTAACATCGATAATCATTGCGCGGCGCGCTAATCGATCTATCACCACTATATCAGGCTTATTGGCGACAATAGTCCAGTCAGTAATGATAGACCGATCCCAGTACAACGTGACATGATCATTTTTGAGAACTGGGTCGGGCACATACTTGTAATATGGTACCTCAGAGTCCACAAGGTTGTATTTCAAAGCAAGTTGCTGGTGAATAACCCTGGCCACTTGGTTATGCCTGTGCAGGTACTCGCCTTTAGCCAGACGAGAACAACAAGAGATAATATGTCTGATGGACTCACCCGGACGGTGGCATGCCCGACACACATTAACCGTCCCGTCCTTCATAATATGTCTCCGCGCTAATTATTCGTCAAAATAACTTCGCCCATAATTGCACAAACAAAACATTCAGTTTCCCCAACAAGGTCACCGAAACGTAGCCAGGATACGGACGCTAAGAAATCTACACCGGGCTCGTGTAGAGCCCGATAGAAGAGCCTCCTTGCTTTGCCATACCTGCTTGCGGTCATCAGTAGTAAGTACCAAATGTTTGCGCCAGTTCTCTTTTTGTGCTATCGGCAAAACGGACGCCTTTACCCCTTAATTGTTTTTTGTATACACTCATTCATTGACAAACCCTGCCCTTGGTTCTTTATTTTACTTTGTCGTAAGTACAATTGCAGCTTGCAAGCAAAATTGTTTCAAATTGGAAAGGCCTGGCGTTTGTCGATAGTACCTAGAGCTTTTATACGTGCACGGTTGCCGATGCCCGTGCGTTGTGTTGAATATCGCGAATAACACGACCGCGTCGCCCGTACCAAATCCGTGTGTGTGTGTGTGTGTGTGTGTGTGTGTGTGTGTGTGTTCAATACTTTGTACAAATAAGCATGCGGCCACCGTAACCGTGTCCTTATGAATTTGGATGACTATACCCTCGGTCTCGGCCAGCACGGTCCCGGTGACATGTGAAAGGTTGCATATCAATCCCTGCACTACTTAACCGTTACAGCACTCGTTGTATGCAGCAAACCTTCTGTAACTATATATTTAGTGCCCGTGTCGTTTCGTCAAGAGAATAGCACAAAAGATAACAATCACGGCCCATTGAACCGAATGTAATTGATAATATAATTTAACAAGAAAGGATAATATCTCACTGTCACCAATCGCAATCTACTTCGACGGTAACAAATATTGGTAAATATATCTTGTAATCTGATTCTATTCATCCTAAATATTTTTTCTTCCGACTCGTTAAAGGTGGAATGTCAGTTCTGTTTTCAAACGTTTGATTGGAGTTTATCGTGTTGTACAGTAACTGGGTTGTGGAAGTCAGATAGGCATTTCCTCCATGTAAAATACTGGTATTCAGCTGCATCCGGTTAGACTGGAAACCGACCCCAACATAGTTGGGAAAAGTCTAGGCAGATGATGATGATTGGAGTTATTTCAATTCATACAAAGGTATAGACGTATGAGGACGTATGACGTATGGAGGTTTAATGCAGTAAATTAGTACGTTAGTGTGTAGGACGAATTGCAATGTTGCCTCCAGTGATAAAAAAATACCTTATACTTTCCTTTGACAAGGTTCAAAAACCTGAACATTCCTCTTTACTTTTTATCCTAGCTTATTGTGCTAAGAATGAAAACATGTAGTTACCTGGTACAGTGTGAACAAAATAAACAAGGTGTAATTTTTATTAGTGTTAACCTCTTAAGGGGTCATTGTACTCATCATTATGAACAACTTTTACTATGGGACCATACCTGAAATCGCGTCAAAAAAATCAGGTGTTCCTACATTTTGACGAGATAAGCGAAAATAAATGTATAGGGAAAAACTGTTTTTTTTCGCGATGTCAGGTTTTGTCCCATAGTAAAAGTTGTTCATAATGATGAGTACAATGACCTCTTAAGAGATCAACACTGATTAAAATGACACCTTGCCTAAGAATAGCAAGCATTACAACATTGTCATCTTTGGATATGTCGCAGCCAACTACCTTTATTAGTCTTTCAGTTAACAGCGTTTTAACTAAACGGCGCCGGTCAACTAGCGGCCTGAATGGTATTCATTATAGGTTAGGTCGGAACTGTGACCAACCACGCGCGAGCCGAACGGTCGCAGTAACAAAGCTAGTGCATCCCGGGCAAATGGGTTAGGTTAGAATTATGACCAACCGCGCGCGAGCCGAGCGAGCAAAGCGAGCGGTGCCACGGCAGCGGCCGGCGGAAGTAGGTACTTCCAAAGCCAAATTAAGCTAGTTATCTGCAACAGATATACTGCTACAAGGATCATTTTGCGCTAGAATGACGTCGACAGGGGGCGCTGATGTTAAACATTTGTGCAATTGTTCTGTGAAATGAATTTAAAAAAAAACCGGTCAGTGCGAGTCGGACTTGCACACGAAGGGTTCCGTACCAACGTACAATATTTAACACTATATGTATTAATAAAAAACTTCAATTAAAAAAAAACACGTTTCTTTTATTTTAATTGTTTGTTGTTATGGAATAGAAATAGAAATACACAATCTGTGAAAATTTCACCTGTCTACCTATTACGGTTCATGAGATACAGCTGACAGACAGACGGACGAACGGACAGCAGAGGCTTAGTAATAGGGTTCCGTTTGGCACCCTTCGAGTATGGTACACTAAAAACAAGATGGCGGCGCTAATTCCGATTTTGGCCATGTGACAAAATACCCTTGTAGCGCTATATTTTATGCACATACCTAATTTAAAAAAAAAACTTGAGGTATGGAGTGTTGTAAGGTATTGCGTTTTAAAATAGGTAATATAAAACTTTTAAAATCAAAGGTTCATCAGCCTAGCATACTTATTCGGGTCTGGTGTCGGATGACATGCGAGTGGCCGCCGGTCATCAATGTCATTCTCATATCCCATTTTCATCCCATTAATTATTCACTAGAGTTTGTGGTCAAACCCGTGACATGTTTAAAGGAGACCACACGTTATGTAAATGAGAGTATGTATGTCTGTAAGTGAGAGTGTGTGTGAGTACTAGTTAAGTAAAATGAATGTAGGATTAATGAAATCAATAAAAATATAAGTATATCTTTTTTAATTGCAGTCGGAGGCAGTGGCGAGGTTTGACATTTCGTAGGAGGGAAGCCGAAGAAGAAATTGTTCAGTTACAAATCGTCATACAAATACGATTACCACGTTGTGGCGCCGGCTTATTTATAATTGTTGGAATATATATTATTTGGCAATCGTAGACATTACTGAATCTGCTATTTTTCTATGGTGGTAGGTGAAATTACTCTTCTGGTCCTCCATAGAGAAGCCGGTAGGAATGTAGTTGTTAGCGCGCTTCGCCTCTGGTCGGGGTTTAATCTAAGAGGTCCCCCGACTCAATGACAATTTTATTTATCTGTTTAGTCAGGGAGTAAATGAGTGACCTTTTGCTCTGTATATAAAGATTAACTAATACAACTTGTATTTTACTTTTTAGTTCGTTTTTTGGCAGGGCAGTTATGTATTTTTTTTATTTTATTTTATACATTTTAGTGACAAGTTTTATTATTTTTGTTTTGTAATGAACTCATCAAGGCCTTCAATTTGATACCCATATTGTATTAATTGAAGAAAAATTTTTTTTCAGATTTGAAAACGGAGCCATACTGCCGCCATATTATCTTTTTAAAAAAAAAAAAATATAACCAGTCGCACTTGAAAGGATGAAAGAATTCTACCGATATCCAATATATCCAAATCTGTTCAGGCATTTAACAGTTATGGTGGAATAAAGAAACTGACATACATACATACATATATTATGAACCCTGTCATTTATAATAAAATACCTGATGGTTTTAAGAATTATTCTGTAAACATTTTTAAATCTAAAGTAACTGCACTACTTTTAAGCAAATGTTATTACTCGGTAAAAGACGTTCTAAATGATATGAGTTTATCCAGTTTATAATTGTTATAATTAATTGCAAATTTGACCATGTGAGACTTATGTAACTGACTGTAATATTATTAATTGACTTCATTTTAATTTCTGTTTTATTTTGTTGACATTGTTTTTTTTATTGCATTATTATTTTAATTTACATAATAATTTGCACGGCGAAAGGTGGTCTGTAGACGATCTCATTCATTTATGTACAACATAAATTAACCTGTACATACATTCATAGCAAATAAAGTTCTGATTCTGAAAACATTATACTCCTTTTTTGCGGCAGTCGTGTACAAAGTAAAGAAAAAGGCCGAACGCAACCTTAGATACAAAATAATGTCTGTTTTAATTTGTTAAAGTAGTAATCATTGAAGTAGAACAAAGTAAATAAAACATTTATATTGAATACTTTATTGTACCAAAAAATATCGCAATATATAAACTTTTTTGCCACCAATTACAATGATTTCCGTTTTTGCCCGACGTTGGTTGGCATTTCGAAAACAGATGCGAATATTCGTTTGTTAAAATCTGTGAAACAGACGGTTTACGTACAAAAAATTGTAGCTCCTGTAATTTTAAGGTTTTTTATGGCGTTCGTTAATATAAAACTGCGGTGGTATAAATTGAAGAGAATAAAATTCAACCACTGAAGCTCGAAGCTCAGTGCATGTAGAATAACTATAATTATCATTAATTGCTTCAAAGCGAATACGTCAAGTGTGTGCTATATGAATAAACATGGAATAAATAATGTAAAGCTATTTGAGGTTAATTTATACTTGCACCATATTATTTAATAAAGAGTATTCTATCTACCTGTATATCTATTTTTCCGAGTACGTCATTGCCACAGTTTTGATTGAAAATTACAGTTCGAAAATGCACTCGCTATGTGCGAAAGGAATTTGTTTGAAAAAAAAGCAATCTTAGCGATAGCTTCTTCTTTGGCCGTACCAATGGTTTCATTGATTAGGACGAAAGGTTTAGGTTTAAAGATATTTATTCTAAAAAAGACACAAAGTTACTTACATGAGAACAATGCTTAGAATAAATTATAATTATAAATTTCGTCACAGACGTCACGGTAGCGATTATGATACACCCATCCAATGTATTCAGCTCTTATGAAGGGGGTTATTTGTGATTAAATATTCAGCTAATTGAGTTTTGAATGAATGTATTTTTTTATATATCAAGGTATTTTGTTGTATATAATTGTGCTCCTTCAAAAGTTAACATTTTTTTTTGCCAAAGTTAGTTCTCAATTATTACGTCATTACAAAAAGAATAACATCAAAATAATACAGTAAACATTTTTTTCAAAAACTGATTCATTTCGACAAGATCAAGCTCCATTTATCTTTGGTCCATATTGATTGTACCTACTACAAACACACAGGTGTCATTAAAGTCGAGCCTAACACATAGACTAGCGCATAATACCTCAGACTAGTTACGGTTGTGTATCTGGTATTAACCATCGGGAATCAATGGCTATATTAGGCAATTGATTCCTGATAGCCAAGATCAAATACCTACAAGGATTCACACGTATGTTCTAAGAGTACCTAGGTATTATACAAGGTGTAATTTAATTAACTGACTATCTCTTAAGGGGTCATTGTACTCATCATTATCAACAACTTTCATTAAGGGACCAAACCTGAAATCACGAAAAAAATCTGTTGTGCCCTATATTTTGACGATTTTTACTATGCGAACATAAATGTAGGGAAGTCCCATAGCAAAAGTTTTTCGTAATGATGAGTACAATGACCCCTTAAGAAGACAATCTCTTAAGGGTCAGTCCTTAAGAGATTGTCAGTTATTGAAATTATACCTTGTATATTATAGGCTGTTTCTAGATAGAAGATAGTTATGGGCTTTAGTATTGCGTTATTGGTACTTAAAATAACAAACTGGTGAAACAATTTTATTACGTTATGTTATGAAATATAATCTAAGTAGGATTATCCCGCGCTATTATTTCGTTTTCGCTTTGCGTTCGTTCTAAGTTTTTTTTTCTTTTTCCTCAGCTCCTCCATGTCCTAGCATGATGTTACGTAGCATATAGCCTTTCTCAAGAACTAGGCTATCAAATAAAAAAAAAAAATTTTTACATCCGACTAGCAGTTCCAGAGATTAGCGCGTTCAAATAAACAAACAAACTCATGAGCTTTATTATTACTTATAGATAATAGATTGTTTTTGGGTAAACAGGCTTTTAAGATAAAATAAAATTACAATCCGCCTATATCTATGCATAAGCGGATTGCAATTTGATGAAAACGACGAAAACAATGTTGTTTTAACGAAAATAATTATCACTTTAATCATGATAATCAAAGCTTCGTGTTCGATCATACAAAACTACTTTCATCATCGTCTATCAAATACTTACCAAAAACAATTTGCCTAGCCTTTTCCCAACTATGTTGGGATCGGCTTCCAGTCTAACTGGATGCAGCTAAATACCAGTATTTTACATGGAGCGATGTGACCTCCACAACTCGGTTACTAGGTAACACGATACCAATTGGCAAGACTGGTTGTCAAAGAAGAACTACTCTTAAGGACCAAAATTCGAGCACCTCAGCCCGATTAGAATCACACGCATGCGTTAGGATTACAGGCTAAACATTGTCGTACATTAGCTGTGAGTAATAGCTAGCTTAGCACACTGTGGTCCTTCAGGCCGTCACACCGCGCCACAAATGCGGACGGCCTGTAGCGGTCAGGGCGCTTGTTAACTAAAACAGAGCGGGAAAATTACTGGGGGGCTAAAACGGCCACTTTGGCAGAATCATAATAGGATAATATTATGAACTATAATTAAATTAATCGTAAAATGGTCACAAATTTTACAATTCATAATATTAACTGCATACAATTCATATCACGCAATTCATCTGTTTGACAGTTTTGTACGAAGATTCGTAAAATGGTGCACAAACTATGAATTGCTTTAATGTCAAATAGCAGAATCATAAGAAGTTATTCAAGAGCAACATCTTACAATTCATATTGAAGATTTTATGAAGAAATATTGTAATGGCAGATTTAAACATTTATTTAAATTTCCTTGAGGATGCACGTGTTACGGAGATCATTTTATATCGCCGACGAAGTGTTGCTCGTCAGAAAATGAAAATAGCCTAGGTAATAGGTACCAACAAACTCTAGGTCCAGCATTTCAAAAGCTATTTTCTATGTTGCTCGTAACTAACTTCTTATGATTCTGCTATTTGACATTAAAGCAATTCATAGTTTGTGCACCATTTTACGAATCTCCGTACAAAACTGTCAAACAGATTAATTGCGTGATATAAATTGTACGCAGTTAATATTATGAATTGTCAATTTGTGACCATTTTACGATTAGTTTAACTAAAGTTCATAATATTATCCTATTATGATTCTGCCAAAGTGGCCATTTTAGCCCCCCTGGTCTTTATTTAATTTCTTCCTTGTTTGACATGCTTGTTTTGCAATAAATTTGACATTACTTCTTAGGTTATGACTTATCGTTATTTTATTTGAGATGGTAGTAATTGCTAGCACTCCGTGGTGTTAACTGCCACGTCACAAACGAGACACAATGGAAGTTTAATTGTTATTACTGCTATAGCCGTATAATCAAATCAAATCAAAATCAAAACTTCTTTATTAGGACAACAGAGATCCATAATGTTAGTAATACCTTACAGCTAGTGTTATTAAGTGATTTAGTATAGTGCCCTTCAAAGCATTAACTGACATTGCGCGGGAAAATTAATGATTTGATTTTTGAAGTGAAACTTCTTAAGCAGCGATGCGATAATTGCACGAGAATCGAGAATGAAAGGACGCGTCACTTTTAGGCGCATTTCGTTACACGAGGGAGAAGAAAGATATAGCTCTCTCTGTCTCTCACACTAAATATCTCATATTCTTTATTTTTTTAACAAGTTTTACTTCCATCACGTGTACAATGCTGCACGTGTATTTTTCTTTTTAACCTGTGTGTATTTCACTGTCACAGCATCGCACAGTGGTCCTTCTGTCTATGAAAACATGCCATTAAGGATTAAAACGTGTGTTTGTTTTCTTAAAATAAATAAACTTTTATTTTTTCAAATCTTAAATACACTATACAATTACTAACATAATAATAATAATATGTACAAGTATATAAAAAAGGGAGGGGCTAAATAATCAGAGGGCATCAAAAAATTCATCCGCATCGCTGTCAACAGGAAAAGTGCCCAGAAGGCTGGCAGCATTGCCACGTTGTATAGCAATGCTGATTCTTTGGCCAAAAAATAGGCCAGCCCTCTGGTCACGTGTGGAGTCGACCAACCGCCTGGCGATGTCTCGAAAAACTAAGTGGGCACTCGGACCCCATGGCCCAAGTGTTTCAACCCCAAACGGCTCGAACATATAAGTCCCAATAAGACTGGAGTATTTGCGCCGTTTGAGGTTTTCCGCACCCGCAGCAGCCGCTCCAGCACAGCCTGCCGTGCTAGGAAGATGGGATGGCGCAAGGGTGTCGACACACGTTGCATCCCACACCAAAGGCCTACCTACCTTCCAAGGCATTATGGTCATTCCGTCTGGTCTCTTTCCATCGTCGCGTGCTAAGCCATTGGGTTCTAAAACAGCTGGCACCCCGGCGGTGACAAGAGCACGACGGATGATGTCATTGATGCTGGCGTGCCGTGCTATCCGGCCTGCGCTCTTACTGCAGGATAGGCCATGTTGTCCGAGGCAGTCGACACTGACACCGCATTGGCAGCGATGCGGAGCCACGCAGGGAGCGCCCAGACGCAGACAAGTAGCGAGCCGGAAGGTGGTGTCACCCAGCATGGTGCCTATGTTGGGTGACGGTAGCGCCTGAAGCCAGAGGCCCGACTCCCACTCCCCCACAGCCAGCAGGCGGGCACGCTCAGCAGTATTGGTGGTCGTATTAATTAGATTATTCCGTACCAACCTGCAGAGCGGTTCATCCCACTGCCTCTGGGAAGATAGGTTCAAGGGCCGATCTGTATCCGGGCAAGCCACTTTCCAGGCGTTCACTGCGTCAGTCAAACAAGGAGGGGGCTAAAATTTTCTCGGTCAACTTTTCCGTGCTGTGGACAGAGGACAGGAACGCCGGTAAGCTAATACTGGTAATTTTGCGGACGCCGAGGGCACCAAAACGGATGGGTAGTGTGGCTTGCAGCCACGCTCGGTCGTCCAGGGCCACATTTAAAATGGATGTTAGTGTGCTGCGAATAATTTGGTCAATTTTGTCCAAGAGGTTTGGCTGCTTCCATAAAGGGGAAGAACGTAGAAAGTAAATAAAATTTGGGCCAAAACAACAGTATCTAATCAGGGTGAATGCCGAATGTAAATTAATTTTGAAGAGTCTGTCCGAAATGTCGTTGAAGTTTTTGATTTTTTCGTTGATAAATGGAGAAAAGCTGTCTTCTAAAATTGGGGAACCTAGGAGGTGCAGTGAACTTTTTTCTAAAATTTTGATTTGTGGGGCTATTGCATTAAATTTTTCTAGAGTCAGTTGTCTGTCGGTAATGTCAGAAAGGTAAATTTCACACTTTGATGGGTTAAGGTCCAAGCCAATAGATTTAAATTCCTCTTTGAGAAGCTGTAGGTCTTTCAAAACGGTGTCTACATCACCTCCTAGCGTTCCATCATCTAAATACCACACGTTAAATTTTGAATTTAGTTTCTGGATAACTGGATGAATAGCCAGGCTGAAAATAACTGGCCCGAGAGGGTCACCTTGTTGGCATCCTACTGCAGATTCCAAAACATTGTCCTTGTATAATAATTTAGAAGGGTACCTGTAACATTGCCACATAAAACCATAAATTTCGGGTAAAAAATAATTTAATTTAAAAATAATTTCTTAAAATATAATTTAACTTCCATTGAGATTGATTTTGACGTATTATAGAGGCCGTATACATACATTCCGACACGAATTAAAACAGTAGAGCAGGAAAACTTGCTCGTTACTTCAGTTGTTGTCAATAAGCCAAATTAGGGCCAATATTAATATATTTCCTTAACAATAATTATTTTTGAGAAATCCTCTTCCATTTATGATCATTGAATTATTTTAACAACTTCATAACGTGTAATTGCGCATATCCGGAAAAGCCTAGCGTTTCTGTTTGTCAATATTGAATTCCTGGTTCTACAATACGGCGTGGAGTAGTTGTGTCTAATTTGATTTCTGTCTCATATCCACAAACTGTTGACGTGATCCGGATTTCTCTAACATGATTTTACAAGCCTGCAGGTATGTCTGCTATAGCAACAAGCCGCGGGATACATGAAAACAAAAAAGAAAAAAAAAATGGGAACACAATGAAATTACTTTTCAGTGACATGTTGCCCGCGGTTAAAAATGTTTTGCAAGACAAAAAGGTTTTCGTGTGTGATGGGCCTATAATTTGCGGTTAAACCATGTAGCCACAGCCTACTAAAAAGGTTAAGTTGGTCAACTTTGACACCTGTTTTCCGGGTACTATTAGGCCCAACTATGCTTCCCAAGGGATAAGCTGTGGCTTGTAGGATGGGCAACAGAATATGTGGACTAATAACATCTTATTGTGGTCACTTACAAGGCCCGAAGTGAATATGTCAACAAGGAATGGTGGTATTTTTATTGATATGGAGAAAATGTTCGGTAAAATATTTTCAGAACATCATCATCTGCCTAGCCTTTTACCAACTATATTGGGGTCAACTTCCAGTCAAACTGGATGCAGCTGAATACCAGTATTTTACATGGAACGACTGCCTATCTGACCTTCACAACCCAGTAACTGGGTAATACTATACCCCTTGGTAAGACTGGTTGTCAGACTTTCGGGCTTCTGACGACCCTTAACGATTGTCAAAGATCATGAATGACATCCGGGGCCAACGGCTTAGCGTGCTTTCCGAGGCACGGAGGGGTATTGATATGTAATGATGGTCATCCATCCACGGACCAACCGCGGCAAGCGTAGCTTAACCTGATCGATCGACCCGTGCGGCTGTTATTACAAGCCCCTCAAAATATTTTCAGAACGACAAGCGGTAATCTAAACAGAATCGGCCCAAAATTTGACCTTTAGTAGTGTCCACCATTTCCTGTAACGTGCAGACAGCGTGTGTCCAGCGAGCAGCCAGAGAAATATAGAGTTTCTCAGTGAAAACAGAGAAACACAATTTTTCTCTTGTTATAACTTCAACTAACTTACAACTTTATTATAAGAAAATACGCAAAGTTTTTCTAAATTTAATACCGCACTACCACCAATATATTAGCAGTAATTTATGTTAAAAGTTCCACAACGTTGCAAGCACTAGCCACTAGCCGATGGGAGCAAGTGCATTACACAAACACTACTCTGGTTCGTTATTGGCCGACTCGGAAGTCACAACATCGGATTGCTCGCCACATACAAACAATATTGCGTTGTATGACTGCACTATGTAGGACAAGGATGTGTGGACTATTTTTAGTATGTGGTTCTTTGCTGCGATTAGTGACGGAACTTTATTGATAATGATGTTTATTTTTTATTTTTCTCATAACATCACGCTTGTATATTCCCGAAGGGTTAGGCAGAGGTGTACCTACTGTAGCGAAAAAATACCAATATTGTTTATAGTTGTAATAAAAAATAGTTGGTTTAACTAATCAGGTTTTTATTTACTTTCTTCATATTCGAAATGAAAAGCAGTGTTTACCTCGGGTGTTTACCTATTTAGGCCCTCGCTACACTCGTGCGCCAAACCTTCTCGTGCCTAAATAGGTCCTTTTTATCCCTTGTCTATCAATCTACTATTGTACAAACCTACTTACAGACATATAATCATTTATCATCACGAGTTCTATGTAGCCTTCTAGGACACTACGAAATAACCAGTTATTTCCAAGGACGTCGAAGTAGGAAACACACAACTGTAACACTTAACACAACAACAAACAACACAGCAACAACAGTTAATATCTGTTAGATATTTACTCGTACAAATTATTGAAACGTAACCGTTTTGTTTTGAACATGGCATCGACTCCACCAAAGTTATAATCTTTGAGGTATCTAGCTGCCTTAAGACAGGTAGGTACTCGGATGGGAAGGATTCCCGTCGCTAGATTGACCCTTGATTACCGAATGTCGCCAGACTTATTCTTGGGGCCCATTTTTTTTTTTTCATAAGAATTGCAAGTGCAAACAAATGAAAGTTCATTTTGCGTTCTTGTGTTCCATAATTATCTACCTTAGGATTAATCTAGAACCAAGCAGATTACAATCGACCAAATGGAAGGTTCTCAGTCATGCAAAATAGTGACAGATGAATAAGGTGATATATTCGTAAATGTAGACTGATGATTGCTATTAAACACTGGCATTCAGCTGCAGTCCGTTAGACTGGAAGCCGACCCGAACATAGTTGGGAAAAGGCTAGGCCGATTGATTGATTGACTGCTTTATTGTATTTAATGTTTCTTTAACTTAATGACTGCCTAGTTGGTCGAGTAGTTGCAAGCACTACTGCTGAGCAACAGGTCCCGGGTTCGATTCCCAGGTCGGGCAAAGTGATATTGAGTTTTTCTATATGGAATTTCTCAGTAACAGCTCGGAGTCTAGATTTGTGCCCGGTTGATGGCAATAGGCTCGCCCTCTATTACATGGGACTTAAACATAACTGGCAAAATGTAGGTGTACTATAAGTACACCTCTGCCCAACCTTTTGGGGAAACAAAATGTTATGTCTGTTTCTGTAGCTTTGAATTTTCACACGGTCTTTCACAACCAAAACAATGTGGCAAACCAAAATTGGAATAGCCAAAGTATGATAATATTTCTTATGAAAATCTGTCACCATTATTTCAATTAACGCCTATAGACCAAGTTGTTTGCAAAGTACCCTTTAAGAGGTTACGCTATTTGGACAAAACCCGTAAAACTTAATTACATTTGCGCATAAATATTACTTAAAGCAATTTGGACATGTATGTGGAGCTACTTAACAGCCTTAATATTACTCTGTCTAAACTTAGTGTGTATCTAAGTTCTTAGTCAGTTGTAATTTGGCCTGCTTTAGATGCGGGACCGACCTATTTCGTGTTTGTACCAACTTGTATGTCGCCGAGTTTGACCAAATAGACACAAACGATTGGAAGTCGATGCTTAAGTGCTTTAACTCCTGTTTCTATTTTGAAGTTGTATAGATTATATTATAAAGAAATAAATGTTTTATTATTATATTTGTGTCTTTCGCATATTTTGGGATCCTGGGATCCCGGACCTTTGGAAGGCGTTCGAGGGGCCTAAGCCAACCCACAGAGGGCCGTTAGACGCTTTTAATGAAAATGAGGCACCAACCGACGATTATCCCTTCACGCACTATGCGAGTGCACCCAAGGACACCCTCGGTTGGTGTAGGACTATTGCAGGATATGGAAACGAAATATATTGGACTATGGGTTTGGATGGCTATAGTGGATTGGTTACCAATATTATATAATACAGGGATAAAATGGCATGGGGTGACTTGCACACTTAACAATGGGCCCCCGAAAACGGTCGCTAGCACATAGTGTCGTAGTGACAAGGGGGCAATATGTTTTGAGGTGCTTATGAGGAGTGGAGAGGTATTCACAGCCTAACAGGACAATCCCAGAGCCCGGAAGATGGTCAAGATCCCTACCAGCACTTACTGAAATACTTCCTTCCTCCGATCACGTTTGCTCTTGCGAATCTCCACTCAAGCCTGCCAGTAAAGGCAAGAATGAGGTGGAAGATCTGTTCCTCTTCAGTGTTCACTCCAGCCAGCCAATAAAGGCGAGCCACAGGTGAGGAACAAGACTTCCCCGATAGGCAAAACATATAATTAGGTATTGAGTAACGTTTTAATTGAGCTCTCTCTCTCACTAATTGTAAAATTACAGAAACTTTATCGTGACTTCTATCTCAGGAAAGAAACCACAGAAAATATCCATTTTGTCACTATCCAGAAACAATAAATAAATAAATAAACTCTGTAATAAATATTTCAACAAAGCAAACGCTTCAACTAAATCATTATTTCCAGGTTTTGATAAGCTCACTGAGAGGCGAGAAAATATCTTTTCTAGCAAACTGGAACGGAAGCGGCGGAACATAGGAAATCGAGTGCTGTACACAGCTTTATTTATTTTAACGTCATGTCTGTTACATCCGGAAAACAATCGTTCGTTCCATCTGCTGATAGCGTTCTAATATATAGCTTTTGTACCAACGATTATTTATATACTATAATAAAACTGAAGTGTTTGTTTGTTTCCTTGTTTGTTTGAACGCGATAATCTCTGGAACACTAGTCGGATTAGTTAATTAGTTATATTTATCTATAGAAAAAAATCTTTTTACATTTGATAGCCCAGCGGGGCAATTGCGTAACACATTATCAATCGGAATCGGTTTAATTTTGACAGATCAACAACATTCATTGCGTTATTTACGTGTTGAGCAGACACATTTTTCGAACTTATGAAGCAATGGATTAGCAATTTGCTGCAAAATGATTCAGATTCCGATTAATAGTGTGTTACGCAATTAGGGTGCAGTTCTTGAGGAAGGCAAGTTCCACAAAGCAGACACAATAGTTAAATAATTGCCCTGCACCTTATGTGGTTCATGGGACAGTGAAAGTGTTAACATCACACTACGACCCTAAGGAGTCCAGCAAAAAGTCTGAAAATTTCAGAAATACCGTTAAGCGAAAACGAAGTAATAACGTAGGCGGGCGATGCGATGCGACGCGGTGGGTTGGGGACCGAAATTTCACGCGGACGAAGTCGCGGGCAGAAGATTGTTATTAAGATAAATATTGAGCTTCGTTTCTTAGTTGGTGTTCATATTTTTTGTTGTTTTTACCCTCGTGATTTATATTGATGCAATGTCATGATTTAATGCGGAAGGAAGAATATTAAGATATATTAGCGACTGTTTGATACGATCGCATGGGCGTTTTTATATATATATATATATATATATATATATATATATATATATATATATATAATCATTTATTTCAGATTCATCTTACGATTACATCCATATTTGTTAGTACAATAAATTGCAAGCTTACAAACTAGTGTTAGTAATAATATAATTAATAATTGATTAAGTGGCAGGTCCGGGTGGACTCCCCAATGATGGTGACAAATCATTACACGACTGCATGCAGCCGTATCCAGCGAGCCAGCATCGGAGAGTCCCACCGGTCCGCCAGCACGCGCAGGATGGTGTTGGGACTGTCGCGCGTGCGGCGCATGATAGAAGCGCATCGTTTGCGCATGATGGCCGCAAAGCCGTCTGTGCCAGCCGCCGCGAACATCGCGGAGGCACTGCAGTGGCGCGGCAGCCCCATCAGCACCCGGAACGCGTTATTGTATTGAACGCGCAGATCGCTGTATGTCCGCTGCGTATAGTTAACCCACAGGCTGCAGGCGTAAAAGGACTGACAGTACTCTTTAAAAAGCGCAACTTTGACAGTCCACGTGCATCGTGAAAACCTGCGGGCTAACATGTTGCATCGGACAGACAGCGCTCTGCGCTCCCTCTCAACATCCACACTGTCCTTGAGATCCTCAGTGACCCAGTGGCCCAAATGTTTAAATTGCTCGACTTTGTTTAGAGCTGTACCACATAAAGTGAAATTCGGAACGAATGTGTATCGCTTGTTGTCCGGCCTGAAAATCATTATTTCACTCTTTTTCGTGTTGTATTTGAGCCCATGAGTCACCGCGTAGGACTCACAAATTTTCAGGAGCTTTCGTAAGGCACCAATCGATGGGCTCAGCAGCACCATATCGTCTGCGTAGCTGATGTTATTCACACACACACCATCTATATGACACCCGATGCCGGTGCTGCTGAGCTCATCGATCAGTCGGTTGACGTACACGTTGAAGAGCGTGGGAGAGGTCAGCCCCCCCTGCCTCACTCCGCACTCCAGCCCGTACTCCTCTGAGAGAGTTTTTACTTTGATAGTGTTTATTTACGGTTTCTTCTATACATATACTATTACTTGTCCCGACTGACTGATTCACCAACTCAGAGCCTAAACCGCTGGGGCTACAAACTTGGAATTTTGCACGAGGCTTCCTTTTATAATGTAGGGGAGGGCTAAGAAGAGGTTTTTGGAAATTCAACCTTTAAGGGGGTGAAAAGGAGGGGATTTTTTTATGTGAAAAATCTGAATTCTAGAGTTGGTTCGGTTTCTTGGCACGAATACTTTTACCTAAGTAAATTATGAAGTTGGGTATGAAAGTTTGTATGGAATAATTTTAACTCGCGGTCCGAATAACTCGAAACTCAGTATTTATACTTAAGACAGAAAATAAAGAATAACGTGTATCAGGGTTTTTTGAAAAATCTACCCCTAACCGGTTACCTTAGTACCCCAAACGAGATTTCCGTTGGAAGTACTTACCTCGCGACTTCGACCCATGCGAACGAAATTTATACTTCCACGATCCCGGCTGTATTTCCTATAACTTAATTGAGGTGACATGCACGTAGGGAAAAAAAAGCCAGCTTAAATCCCCACAAAAATATAAGCCCACATACAGACAAAAAGGAAATACAAAAAACTCATAGAATCTTATTTACAAGGAAATCTAATAAACCTATCTAATTTGTATAGCGAGACAACGGAATCGTTGCTAAGTGACATCCGTTGCGATGTCAATTAGGCTGCCCTCACCCGGCTAGTAAGGAGGCGTATGTACACGGTAATTAGTGTAGTCTGCGGTGTACATCGTCTGCAGTAAGCCTTAGGTATCGGTTCTATGTATCGGTTTGAGAATGTTGAATCAGTCGTGAATGCAGGGTTTAATTTATTTATACTACACTTCCTAAGGTAAAGGTATTTCTTTCTCAAGAATTCTGCTTACTACGAGGAAACTTTTTGGTAATGGTTAGAGCAAGATAAAGTACCTAATTTTGATAGCCACTGACGAGAAAAAATGCACAGTCAAAATCAGTTAATCCATAACGGTTTTGTTTTGTTTCACTCTTCTCAACTTTTGTATAACTTTCGTTAGTAGGATCGGTTTTTTATTCTGAGAGATTCTATTCCAAAATTGAATTTAAAATTACGTGTGTCAACATTCTCTGTGTAAAACAGACTAAGCTTTTACTCGCTGATTGCATTTCTTCTTTTGCAACGCGTATTATGAGTACTGGTACATTAAACTGATTTTGTATGCTGTTTGGTTTGCACAATTATACGTGTCTATTAGATACCTACTTTTACGTGTCATATTTCCGCGCTTGACTGCCTTGTTGGTCTAGTGGTCGCATGCGCTACTGATGCATGAGGTCCTGGGTTTGATACCCTAAGTGTTATTGGGTTTTTCTATCTGGAATTTTTCAGTAGCAGCCCGGAGTCTGGATTTGTGCCCTGTTGATGGCAATAGGTTCACCCGATATTATAACTGGCGAAATGTGGGTGATAGATATATAAAATACTCTTTATTATGTATACCATAAATATTACAGATATAAAAGCTCCTACAAACAGGCGCGACACGCAACGCGACACAGAGGCGCCGCGTGTCGCGCGACAAGCAGTGCCTTTGCGTCGCGTCGCGTGTTGCGCCTGTTTGTAGGAGCCTTAAAGTAGAAATTTTACTAGGGGTGACGCAATGGGCGGTCTTATCGGTCTATAGGTTCACCTCTGCCCAACCCTTCGGGAAAACAAGGCGTGATGTTATGTTATGTGTATTTCCGCGTTTTGGCTGCGGCCTGATACATGCTCAGTACCTAGGGAGATTCCGGGCGGAAGCAAGGCATTGCTGGTGAACTCGTGGTTTTCACAGGGATGGGAAATTAAGTTTTCTCTTCACCAGTCGTATATAAACCCTTCTTTTTGTTATGTAGTTCTGAGTCGTCAAAGGCATGAGATTGAGGGCTACAGCATCTTCTACCTGCCTGCCAAGTTATTCGCAGTCAGATTTATTGATGCGAAACATAATAATTATGTAACAACAACAATGTAGCTGTTATATACTATGTATACGTATAATGTATGTACCAGTGGCGCAGCTAAAATACTCATTAGAGGGAAGCCGAAGAAAAAACTGTTCAGTTCTCATAAACTCAGACAAAAAACTGTAGGTTTTTAATCTTATGATGCATTATACTGGTATTAAATATATTTATGTAATGTGATGTGATACACAGTTACACACTCAGGTGTACCATATTATTTTGCAATAGTAGACATTAAGAAGATGGTTGTTCCGAAGGGAAGCCGATAGGAATCGGGTTGTATGAAGGCTGCGCCCCTGGTATGTATGTCTTCGAGATCGGCTGGAAAAATTGTTCAGTTCTCATAAACTCTGATAAAAAACTGCAGGTTTTTAATCTTATGATGCATTAAACTGGTATTAAATATATTTATGTAATGTGATGTGATACACAGATACACACACAGGTGTGCCATATTATTTGGCAATAGTAGACATTAAGAAGATGGTTGTTCCGAAGGGAAGCCGATAGGAATCGGATTGTATGAAGGCTACGCCCCTGGTATGTACGTCTTCGAGATCGGCTATAGATAGTGCCACCTGTCATGTTGAGCATGAAGTTCCGGCGTGCACTGAATACATTGAATAACAACGACATAACGTATAGAACATTCAGTGACGTTTGTTTCTGCATAAAGTGATTCTAGGAAGATAGAGCTATGCTTGAAGTAGGTACATACATACCTACACGAATACATTTATTTTTCTAACGTAGTATTTAGATGGACTTTAGCCCACGTACGCACGGGCAATTTTTTGTCGCTCTCTGGGTTTATGACGCAGTGCTTAGCGCAGAGAGTTGAAGATCAGTGTTTTTTTACGCGCTGCGATGCACTCTGTTAACACTGAGCGTTGAAAATACAGTGCACGATTAAAAATCGTCGCGTTAAAAAATCGTCCGTGCCTACGGAGGCTGACTTTCTTGACACAATTTATACATTCGCGATAAATTCTAGCTGACTCGTCTAGTGTCAATACAAGTTAGGTGGACATTTTCCCATTATTGGATTAACAGTTAGGATAAAGCACCCATCTCAACCGATGATGTTTCGTTTTCTTTAATAAAAAAAAAAAGTTTTGATGGACTTATTTGCACCACACAAAAATCCAAAACACTCAACAACGTAACGTAACGTGACGCAACTGACATTGAGCAAATAGAACTCAATATCACTTCAGTGCCCCGACAGTATACATTAAAAAGTTGTGCGCTTCGGCCAAAGCGGCTCAGAACGAAACTTCAGAAATTATACCTTTGCCCCACGATAATTTCCTTTCTAATGCTCAAGTTGAGAACTCTTCAAAAAACTTTTAGGAACTTCGCGTGAATTCCCTTTTTATTTCTTATAAATCTAGAAGAAAATAGAATTTATGGCATCCTCTTTAACTTTTTTTGCAAGAGAGCAAATGTTAAGTTAATTATGAATTTACTTTTTTGTTCTCGGATTTATTTTGACGGCTACTTTGAGCTAATTTCCTGATTTAATAACTTTAACAAATGTTTGTTACTTCAAGGTAGTTTATCTATTCTGCTTGATACTGTTTAATATTTTTCTGACTGCCTCATTGGTCTAGTGGTCGCAAGCGCTCGCAAGGGTCGGGCAGTGTAATATTGGGTTTTTCTATCTGGAATTTCTCACGGTTGATGGCAATAGGCTCGCCCCCTATTACATGGGACTTTATATAACTGGCGAATTGTGGGTGTACTATTGGTACACCTCTGCCTAACCCTTCGGGGAAACAAGGCGTGATGTTATGTATGTATGTAATATTTTCCTCTGCGATTATTGTGTGATGAAAAGTAGGTACCTGATTGTAATTATTGGATAACCAATTCCATCAATTTAGTTTCTTACCTTGAATTTTCCAATCAGCTATAGCATACTATGGGTACCAGTAGAATTAGTGCAATGTAAAATGCGATTGTAAGCCAGGAAAAACAGCTTGAATACAACCGTTTATAAACTACAAACGAAAATCAATGAACATTTGAACATTTTTTGTTTGGTTTAATATAGGTATGAAAGTTGATATCACTTTTATACTTGTCATTCTGCGATTCATTAACAACATTAAGGGCAGATTTTTCAATATTCAGATAAGTTTTATTTGAAGAATAAAAATTATGACAGTTTGACATTTATTTTCTATACAAACAGTTTGACTAATGAAAAATCAGACGTTAATCTTTTAAAAACTTTACTCTCCTTTCGGGTTTACGCTTTCAAGGACACTGAACGAGACATGACAATAGACGTTTTACTGTTATGACTGCTGTAGCCGTTTACTGTCCTCGAACGCGTTATCTCGGATCATTAAGTTCCCTTCAAAATGGTTTAGCTGAATGGTGCTGATCCACGCGTCATGTTAGTGAACGGGCGCCGTCAGTAGGGACTGACTGGTCATCTCTTAGCTGCCACGGCTTATTTTAATTTTTGAATCGTTTTTGGCTTTTATCTTTTTATTACGGATGCTTTCAACGTGCACGTCTTTCTACATTGTTCTCACATCCTACTAATATTATAAACGCGAAAGTTTGTGAGGATGGGTGGATGGATGGATGGATGTTTGTAACTCTTTCACGCAAAAACTACTGGACGGATTTGGATAAAATTTGGTACACAGATAGTTATAACCTGGATTAACATATATTATACTTTATATCCCAATATCCCTATCGAAACTTATGCGAGTGACACCGCGGAGCGCTGCTAGTACTTATATAATTTCAACACGAATGATGTAACCAATATTTTGATTTAAAAGAGTGTCCTTAGAGTTTCTTGTTCGTTCTTCTCCATAGGGCAACTAGCTTCATCTTTCTGACTGACTGACCCCTTGACAATTCAAAAGTGCCTGTAATTGGTTTATCCTACTTCCTACTAATATTATACATGCGAAAGTTTGTGAGGATGGATGGATGGATGTTTGTTACTCTTTCACGCAAAAACCACTGAACGAATTTAGATTAAATTTAGCACATAGATAGTTTATAACCTGGATTAACACATAGAATACTTTTTATACCGATATCTCTACAGGATCGAGACTTATTTGGGTGAAACCGCGGTGCAGTGTTAGTTTAAAATAAATGCTTTCAGTTTGAGTTTGAGTTAAGGCTCCTGCAAACAGGCGCGACACGAGACGCGACAAAAAGTCACCGTGTGTCGCGCGATGTGCGGTGCCTTAGTGTCGCGTGCGATTCGCGTCGCGTGTCGCGCCTGTTTGCAGGAGCCTTTAATCTTTGTTGTGACTTTTTACCCAACTGCGGGTCTGGTAAAAAGTCACGACAATGATGTTCCAATTTCCAACCTTCAAGTGCAACAATTTATTAGTAGGTATTTCAAATATCCATAGGAAATATATTCCAGAAATATCTAGGAATCGACCGACATTCATTGGCGCTCGTTAGCATTGGACGGTATTCAAGTATTTCACTGACATGGATCCAGCTATCCTGAAGGGCACTTCCAAGTCTATTGGAATTTATTATATGCCTGATAAATGCTGGTACAGAATTCTGAATAGTTTTAGCTGAATATTTTATTAGTTCTTTAATTAATGTTTTGTTTTATTTTTCATTGACCTCAGCTTTAAATTAACGTTTGGATATTTAAAAAAAGGTCCTGATCTATTTGAATCTTGTTTTAATCAATTAATATAACTAAGTCGGATCTAAGCAGGGATCGGCTGATTTTATATGAACAGGGACGAAATAAAAATAATAAAGTACCTACTACTTAATTACTTAATTGTTGTACCTAAGACTGCTCGAAAATATTTCAATTGGTCACTGTAAATAAAATATTTTTTTATACCAATTGAACGAAAATATATATGTGGAAAACTTCGACATAGAACATTTTTCCTGTTCTACGAAGACTAATTAAAGGAAATGATTAACAGCACAGACCTCGAACTTTAAAATACATCAAGTATTTTCAGTCCTAATAACTTCCTCGCATGTTGCTCCAAACCCTTACCACGAAGTCCAGACTGCAGTCTTTTTACCAAGTTTTATTTTGAAATAACTTCTGGGAACTATGTCGTGCTCGCGTGCTTTCGTACATGTAATGCACTTTCCTCTAAGTAAATTGTATGGAAGCTAGATTTTGTTTTATTCTCTCTCTGCTAGTCTGACGGGGAGACATTAATCTCTTACTTCCTTTCTTTCTCGCTCATTAGAGGCGGAAAGAAAAAAGTTAAGTGAGGGATTGCGCTAACACTTGCACGATATAAATTAAAATATGGTAGAATTTCTATGTATGTTACAAAAAGGCTGATTAAAAAGATGATACTCAAAATTCAACAGATTTTTGTAGGTTTTCCTCTTAGACTTCAAAATTGCTAGAATTAAATAAATACTATAAAAATAGTATTAAAATATTCTCTGAAAATAAGATTAATAATAGCTCAAAGAATAACTCAAAGTTTTTATACTTACCTCAATTTTTACGATTCAGAGATCTAGTCTACCTTATGAAACCAGAACGGATTGGGACAAGAAAACGAGCAGCGTAACGTTATAGCTCTTTATTATACACGGAACTGACTTTAAAATTCACGACAAGTGCTTTTATACCTTTTCTACATCTAAAAACTGCAAATAGGTGGCGCGCCAAGCAACTTCCGGAAACACAATATTAAATATAATTTTGATCGAGTTTGCAATCAACTTCCGTTCACTAACCGGAGACGGTATTTACAGCACCGAAAGTCGGTTGCAGAGTCTCAATTAATTAAATTAAACATTTACAAAATAATCTACACCTAATCAATAAGATTTAGTTACATTAAAACCAAAAGCTAAGACTTACTGCCTCACTTTTTTTTAATCGGTTAAGCAATTCGACCGTCAAGTTACAACAAAGCCCAGACAAATGCAAAATCATAGTAGGCAGTAGTGAAACATAATTTAGGGATTAAGAAAAAACTACATTTGACAATAATACGAGTACCTTAACAGTTACAATTCCGTCAAACCATATAAAATATGCACTACCACAATCCCAAACCATGCGTGCAAACCAAAGAAAATTTTACGTTTGACAGCTTAATACGTTCATAAAAGTTGCTGAGAAGAAGCGTAAACACGGAATAGGGTTCTCTGCAGTTGTTTACAGCTCACCTGGGAAATTAATTACAAAAATATATGTAGCGTTTGGCCCCGGCCGCGTCGGTGTGTGCTTTAGTTAGGAGAGTAAAAATGTGAATATTTGTTCAATTGCTTACTTGGTTGTTGCTGGTATCTTGGGTAATGAAAGGGTTAAATAGAGTATATTTTTAGTGGTAGGATTTTTAACTTTGTTTAGAAATTGATACGAGTTTTGGAATTGAGGAACGGTACCTAGTACAGGGGTTTTGCTTACTCACAAATGATTTAAATCTAAAACTAAATATAATAATGTTCTCAGCATAGATTTTTCAGATTAAATTATTATGAGTGTGTTAAAAAACGTACACATGAGCGTCTAGAAATGGAGGCTAAATTCCAGACCGAACAATAAAACCAATGTCATAGAATCGAAAACTTTACCCGTTTACGTTCATATTCAAACAACAAAAGAACATTTATTATACACAGTAGAACGCCTTAGCGTTTATATTTGCTTGCCGTCTACACGTAGCAATTATTTAGATTTAACATTGTTCGTTACAGACTTATAATTTAGTTAGCAGTCTTCAGGGCGTACTGAACCAATCGATAAGAGTTGCCGTAAATACTCCAGACACTGAAGTACTACTTATTAATTAGTTCTAATAATACAACTGGTTTCGAGCGATTTTCCGTGAATTTGATATAACGAAAAAGGTCATCAAATTGATTGATTTTGGCGATATGTCGAAAACGATATCTGTAAATGGTTATTAAGTAAATTCAATCTGCCTAGCCTTTTCCCAACTATGTTGGGGTTGGCTTCCAGTCTAACCGGATGCAGCTGAAACCAGTATTTTACATGGAGCGACTGTCTATCTGACGTCCAAAACCCAGTAAATGTGTAATACGACACCCTTTGGTAAGACTGGTTGTCAGATTTTCGTGCTTCTGACAGCCCGTAATGAACGGCTTAACGTGTTTTTTGAGGTACGGAGGAGTCTCGGTACATAAAGATGGTCAACTATCCACGGACCAACCCCAGCAAGCGTAGCTTAACCTGATGGATCGACCCGTGCGACTGTTGTTACTAAGCCACGAGCTCTGCTTTTATCTATTAATTAAATAATAATAATACCTAATAATTAAATAATAATAATATTAAGAATTTGTTTGGACTGCCTCGTTGGCCTAGTGGTCGCAAGCGCTACGGCTGAGCATGAGGTCCTGGATTCGATTCCCAGGTCGGGGAAAGTGTTATTGGGTTTTTCTATATGGAATTTCTCAGTAGCAGCCCGGAGTCTGGATTTGTGCCCGGTAGATGGCAATAGGCTCGCCCTCTATTACATGGGACTTAAACATAACTGGCGAAATGTGGGTGTACTATATAGGTACACCTCTGTCTAACCCTTCGGGGTAACAAGGCGTGATGTTATGTTATATTATTTTTTGCTTTATATATGTGTAGGTATATTTAATATTTTAGTTTAAATCATATTCTTCTCTTCTTGTTCTCACACACTATTGTCTACATTTCTTTTTCATTTCTCCTTTCGCAGGTCTGCTGGAAGAAATTTCTTAAGAAATAAGCAGTACCTTTGTACTCAATACTCTTAATGTCGTATCGGTTTATGTTTTACTGTGTATACATAAATAGTAAAATAAATAAATAATACCAGACTATTATTATCCCACTGCAGGGTAGGCCTCCTCTCATACAGAGAATGTATGGGCACTGATCACCACGCTTCTTCTAGACGGGTTGGGGATTTCTCGCTTATATTATTAATCGGTTCATGGACGGTAAACGAGACACAATGGAAGTTGTATTTTTATAACGTCTATAGACGTCAACCTCCCGCGTAATTTTTAACTATAAGTTCAGAAGCCCAATTCCCGTAACTAAAAACGTTCAAAATCTAGTCACAATCTCATTTCAGCCATAATCAATGTCAAAATGTGTTTTGACATGTAAAAGTGTTTGTATAAACCTACTTACAGAAATAAAAAAAATAAAGAAAAAACTTGTCAAAAATGTAGGGAAATTATAAGAATTTTTGACATTATTAAGACTGAGATCAGACTGTGAACGTTCGAGTTCCTAAAATTACGGGAATTGTCCCTCAGGTTTCCTCACGAATGTCCAAGATAAACAAAGCACATTGCTTTTATACTAAATATTCTGAGCCGAAATCTTGTTCTATTTCAAGTACTACTACTAGTACATGATTTTTAAGGAAATAAGTATTTTACAATATCCACCTGACCTGAACCAAGGCCAGTTATAAAAAAACGAGTGATTTAAAAATCGAACTCCCCATCACACCGCGAAAACTCGAACGTTATCAAACAACGAAAGAGATGCTCATAAATTCGGAGAGGCCTTTTTGCTGTAATGCCTTTCATATTTCTTCCGAAGCACACTGCGGGTGCCGTTCAAATAAATTACGGCCATCAATAAAAATCTCAGCGTGGAGATCCTACGACTTATTTAATTTATATTCCATCAGGGCCATATTTATCAAATATCGAAGCTTTTTGTGTCATATTCCTATTTTTAAAATGGCGAAATCATTTTATTGCTTTTTTTCCTTTTTAGGGTTCTGTATCTCAAAAGGAAAAGACGGAACCTTTATAGGATCGCTTCGTTGTCTGTATGTCTGTCTGTCAGTCTGTCAAGAGCCTTTTTCTCAGGAACGCGTGGAGGTATCAAGTTGAAATTTATATCCAATACGTAGGTCTACGGTCCTTTGAAGCTCTAAAAAATCAAGCTTCTAAGTCAACGCTATTAAAAAATACGGCCATTTATGCAACATATTTCGATACTCGCAAATAAATCAAAACCTATAGGGTACTTCCCGTTGACCTAAAATCTTGAAATTTGGCAAGAAGAAAGGTCTCACATCACAAGTAAAGGAAAAAGTCCGAAAATCGTTAATTTGTAGTTCTATCACATAAAAAAAAATTGTGTTTACAAACTTACATTTGAAGTTGGAGAATTGACCGTGACGTATATCGATGTACATTATATGTGAGAACATGTTTTTCAACTACAATGTTATGTTTGTTTTTGGGATAAATTCAACCCAACTACGGAACCTTCATTGTGCGTGGTCCGACACGCACTTGGCCGGTTTTTTTCGAGGTTAAATACGAAATTTTATTGAGGGTAATAATGGGTAATTCAGATGAAGTAATTAGTTCCTTTCAGTTATTTTGTGTAGTGCGATAAAATCGTAGGTAGGTAAATGTTAGGGTATTATTTATTTCTAGAGGTCTAAGTATTTATGGCACAATAAATAGTTTAACTAGGTCTTTATTTTCAAGTCCGTAATTTGATTAGTACTTTCATGTATTGTTTCGTGTAAATGCAGACATGCCTACGTACCTATCAATAGATATTTCAGCTTGCAATTAATCTGTTTTTCACGTATTTTATGCAATCGTTGATGATTGAGCAGTATCTACGACTACTCAAAACTCATACGTTTATTTCAATTTACAGGCACTTTTGAATTGTCAAGGAGACGGTCAGTCAGAAATATGAAGCTAGTCGCCCATTCCAAAGCGTATATGGAGAAGAACGGGTAAGAAACTCCACGGACACTCTTTTAAATTACACGCGATCGATGGCGAAAATCCCTGTAACTATCAAATTAATAATGGAACATGTATGAAACTAACTTTATATTACAGATAATTATAATATTCTATGAAATAAAACCTTAAATGATCTACCACTTAATTAAAAAAAGTGTAAAATTATAAAAACCTCGAATTTGGAAATCAATTCAATTCGCGGTTGTTTTACTTTTGCTTGTTTTCAATTTGTCAAATCAAAATGATTAAAGGCAGTCACTGTCGTCTTTCACCATTTTTGTTGAATTACTATCATGTCGCGAACACCAGAAAAATGTACACGTATCGTCACTATGTTAGAGGAAGACAGAAGTCAGCGAAGTACAGCAAGAACAACAGGCGTGTCACTTTCTACAGTGCAGCGAGTCGTCCAACGTTTCCGAGAAACTGGGCAGAACATAAGAAGATCAAGAATCAGCAGACCGAGATGTAGTACGGCTCGAGGGGATCGATTTATTGTTACGACTATGCTCCGAAATCGGCACCTCACCTCAGAGTCGCACGGAGTTAGCGCTGATAGAAAATGGTACGCTAACTACATAACTTATTTAGTACAAGATGTGGAAGAAATTCTTAATGAGCATATCGGCCCATATTTAATGAATCATCTGCCTAGCCTTTTTCCAACTATATTGGGGTCGGCTTCCAGTCAAACCGGATGCAGCTTAATACCATGGAGCGACTGCCTGTCTGACCTCCACAACCCAGTTACTGGGTAGTACGATATACCCCTTGGTAAGACTGGTTTGTCAGACTTTCGGGCTTCTGACGACCCGTAAGGACTGTCAAATAAACATGAATGACAGCCGGGACCAACGGCTTAACGTGCTTTCCGAGGCACGGAGGGATCTTGACATGTAAAGATGGTCACTCATGCACAGACCAACCGCGGCAAGCGTAGCTTAATCTAATCGATCAACCCGTGCGGCTGTTATTTCTTAGCCACAAGCCCCTCATTAATGAATATGGGTAAAAATGTAATATTCATGCATGACAACGCCAGGCTACATACATCTCCAGCCAGGGTTGCGGGATGTTCGAAAGAGTTACCGTGGCCCCGGCACAGGCCACTGAAGGAACACGGGTGGTTTTAGTCAGTAAAAGTCTGACACGCCCTCCCGTTCCGCCCAGAGCGGGAAAAATCAATTGATGATTTCCCAAACAAAAAAAAAAGGGTTGCGGAATGTTCGAAAGAGTTACCGTGGCCCCGGCACAGGCAACTGAAGGAACACGGATGGGTTTTAGTCAGTAAAAGTCTAACACGCCCTCCCGCTCTGCCCAGAGCAGGAGAAGTTATTTGATGATTTCCCATCCAAAAAAAAAAGGCTACATACATGTCAAATTGCAAATTGATATCTTCAGGACCTTGGCATCAATCGCATGGACTGGCCCATGAGAAGCCCGGACCTGAATCCAATTGAACACGCCTGGGACGAGCTTGGGTGGTGTGTAAGAAATCGAAACCCCGCTCCAGCCACACTTCGAGACCTGAAACATGCGTTAGTGGAAGAATGGACCAAAATACCGCAACATCGCATAAGAAAAACAGCATGCCCAATCGCCTGGCAGCTGTGAGAAGAGCCCGTGGAGGCGTCACAAAGTATTAATTTTGTTTTAAAGTTCGTTTTTGTGTTGTATGTGAGATAAATAGGTAATAGGTAATACGGGCTGGTGTCCGCAACTCCACGTTAGTGGGCATATTTTGCGTAATGGGTGGGAAAATTGATTATTCGATCCACCCCAGCTCCTCAAGGAAGGCCAGCGACGCCTTGGTGTTACTGACAATCTCACGTAGGGTACATGGGTTACCGAAGTACTTTGCCCTGTATGTGGCGAGCACTGGGCAGTTTAGTAGCACATGAGCTGCTGTCTCGTCGTCCTCCATGCAGGCCCTGCACAGCGGACTGTCTGTGACTCTTATGACAAAGAGGTGTTTATTAAATGACCCGTGGCCAGTTATAACTGCTGTCACTGTGCGCAGCTGCTGTATGTGAGGTATTAACCATTATTTCTTTAACGTAACAAATTATTGATATTTTGTTTTTTATGTAATTTTGACAAGTGAACTGTTTCCAACATTTGGTGTTGTTTAAATAACTGGTAAATTATCTTGTATTGTTTGCTTTGAGGAATTTCGCCGTCGTACTGGTATGGCCAAAAGTGCAATGACCAGTCTAGGGAAAATTTGGAAGGACCATGGCTTCCGTCGGAGTATCAAAATACGACTGACCTGTGCTCTAGTTTTTTTATCTTTTTATATGGCGTTGAATTAAAAGCCGAGAAAGCAGTAAGATATATGCTTTCGAGATGTGATGTTGGTGGAGGCTACTTCGTATACCATGGACCGCCAGAACGAACGAATCCATATTGGAGGAACTTAACATTACCAAGCGGCTATCAATGATATAATATGCCAGGAGCATGCACTTAGCTTTTTGGACATACTATGCGTTCACCTAAGCATGGTCTGGAAAGGCTTATGACACTGGGCTGGGTGGAAGGAAAACGCGCTCAAAGCAGAGCACCGGCAAAATGATCAGACAAGGCTGTTGGAGGCAGCATTTGCCTTGCGGTCCACACTGCAGAACCACACCACTTGGAGACACGTCGTATGTGTTCGCGATCCTCAGCAGTGAGGAAAGGACGAAGAAGAGATTATCTGCAACATACAGTTTCATTCATGCTGCTAGCTCTATTACTTATTTCAAGAGTAATTTGCGTTTTTTATTGACCAGTATTCTTTTACCGCGAGTGTATATTGTTACTAAATATTAGTTAAGATCGTTGAGCTCCTTAACTTTTATGTTGAGCTGTACGATTACTGACAGATACTTGCACTGACTGGACAGGTCCACTCAATCTGTGTGGTTCTTTCCTCAAAAGACCATTTCAGACACCAACCTACATGGTCTTCACATGATCTGACCAAAATTATATCTGGACTTTAAAAGAGACTGTGACCTCTGAGTTTGTTTCGGCCTTTCTTCTCAGAGTAGTCAAATAGGAAACGCCGGCCTCACCTAGTTTAAAAAAAAAATGTTTGACGTGTAAAAGTGTTTGTATCAACTTCATCATCATCATCTGCCTAGCCTTTTCCCAACTATATTGGGGTCGGCTTCCAGTCAGTTTGTATCAACTTACTTACAGAAATAAAATCATTTATCATTTACATCATTAATAATGTTGAGTTTATAACTATATGTGAGAACGATGTAAAAATGACGTCACGAGTCTACATACATATTACCACTTACTACAAAATATTCTGGATATTTATGTACAACGGGTTGATCAGGTTTAGTTAGTCAGATGGCTCTTGGTTTTAAGCTAAGAAAAATTGGTTTGTTGTCTCATAAAAACAACCAAACCTGCCTTTTTATTACACATCTACTAATAAGCCAACTTTTATTAAACACTAGCTGTGCCCCGCGACTTCGTTCGCGTGGGTGTCGTAAGATAAACAATATACTAAAACAACAGCCACATTTTAATAAAACTCCCTCATCCCCCGACTCGTCGCGTTGCATCGCCCGCCCGCGCTATTACTTCGTTTTTGCTTAGTGTTCTTTCTGACTTTTTCTTTTTGCTCGGATCCTAAGGGTCGTAGCGTGATGTTAAATAGCCTATAACTATCCTCGAGAATTGGGCTACCAAATGCAAAAAGAATTTTTCAAATCCAACTTTTTGTTCTTCATGGGTTTTAATTTTTTTGCGCTGAACCCTAATTATTTTTCTAAAATATGAGTAGCATAAGTTACCCGCCGTAACATCACCTATCTGCCAGTGAAAGTCCCGTCAAAATCGGTCCAGTCGTTTCGGAGATTAGCCGGAACAAACAGACAGACAGACAGATAGACAAACATTTAAAAAATTGCTTTTCTGTTATAAGTACCGTATATACTTTCTTATGCATTTAGTAAAAAGTTGTTATTTTGACATTACAAACAGACACTTCAATTTATATTTATTTGTATGTACATATATGTATGTATGTGTAGATATAGAAGATATAAATTTGAGCATAGGAACCACAGGTGTAGGTTATTTTTCTTTAAAATATATTTTTCGTCAGTTTAGTTAAACCGATTTCAGAAGCTTCACTCGTGAATGGTTCATTCGAGTGAAGGTTCATTCTTGTTTTATTCCAAGTTCACACGGCACCGACACAATTATTGGAATTAGCGTTCTTCTGCTCCTTTCATTTCATTCTTCGATCACTCGGTAGGTGAATGAAAGATGCCGAAATTCAACATCGTTGGACCGGTTCACTAATTAATTATTTTTTCGCTTTTGATTCATTATACACAGAGACAAACAGAAAAAACCAGGAGGGGGCTCTCAAGTCGACGTGTATATTTGTAATTTTTTATGTCTGACCACGCATAGCTTTTTACAGAGTAATCCGATTTGAACGATTCGTCCTTGAAATTGGTCCCATGTAAAATTGAAAACTAAAATCCACCTAAGGGTAGAAACATTGGGGTTGGTTGATTTTTCACCTCTGAATTTTATGTATGTTCCCCGATTACTCCAAGACAGCTGGACTCATTTGGAATTTTTGTTTTTGTTTCACAGAGTATATTTTCTACGTGGTCCCATGTAAATCTTCTTAACTTTGCTTGGGTAGTTTTTGAGTTAGCTTCAATAATACGTATTTATCTCACTTAATCTATATGGATGATGATACAATAACTTCCTGTTACTGTAATTTACACAGCAATTTGCGTGGGGTAGGTACCACAACTAAAAAGTGACTTTAATTTCGGAAGTCGCTGGCAAAATACGAAAATACAAAACCAAAGACACCAACTTCCGAAATAAAAGTTATTTTTCACTTAAGTCGGTTGTTTTTTTATTAAAAAAGTTTTAAGTGTTCACATCACACTTTTCACTACGAGTGAACGATGACAGGCAAAAATTTACAAAAAAAAACTTTTGAACTGAGAACATCCTCCTTTTTTTAAAAAAAAAAAAAGTTTAGCGTCTGTTATAGGCTTTACATGTTGTAGCTATAAATAGTTAACCTCCTAGCTAAACATAAGTACCTGTATTGTCACAGCTTGTTCAGTCGTATCGTTTGATATCGCTATGAGTAGCCTGGCTATTACTGCAGGGCTCGAAGCATGTTACTGGCATTATGCTGTGATATACAGCTTTTTTGTTCGACTAACTTTTAGGACAAAAATGTATAAGAAAACACTCCATTTTTTGGAATTAATGAGATATCAAAAAGAGGTGCAAGTATAAAGTTAAAATGGACTAACCGAGTTTTCTGTTTAGTTACTCTGACTAAGAGAATCAACTCCCGATTTTCCACTTAGGGTTTATTATGTCTACTATCTCTAGAAAGACTGTGATTGTGGGCTGGTAGTTGTTTTTCTCATATTTATACATACAAGGTGGCAGGGACATCGACGTGCAAGCTGTAACCATGAATTCAGCACATGATTCTAGACTAGTGAAGAAATTTTTCGTCGGTGATAAAAAAAAAATCTGTTGTTTCGAAGAAGTGCATTACCTACGCGGTCAAAATATATTTGACGAACGAACGAACGAACAGCCATTTTTTTTTAAATAACCGACGAAAAATTTCAACGCACGGGGTTTCAGAATCATTATGAGAAAGTGTACATTTAATATTTTTGAAAAAAAAAAATATTGCAACGAGTTGTGGGACAAGTATGATGCCGAAAATATAGTTTTTAGAATTTTTATCTGTTTGTATGTTACGGATTGCCGCAAAAACGACTGAACGGATTTGGACGAAATTTAGTACACATATATTTTATAACCTGGATTAACCTATAATATAGTGTTAATCTCGGTAGTATGTCCCTGTGGAGTATTTTCCGAGTGAAGCCGCAGGCAAAATCTAGTCATAAATAAACGCAGAGAAATATTTACCACTTACTTCCACTGCCTACCATAATTTGCAAGACAAACAATTTCACAAGAATCTATATTAATGATGTAAAGAATATAGATTTTTTGTTGATCACCACAGACAATCTAGCCACCAACCAGCAAATCACCCATCCACACCACCCGTATGTCCCAAAATGATAGAGATGGAAGCAATGCTATCTGCTAATTGCTCAGACCACCTTTGGCTAGACCACTATGCGGTTTCCATACAAAAGCCCTATTGACATGAAATGGTGAGCTTCAATATGTGAAACGAGCCGGTTCTGAATGGTGAACGGTTGATTTCAAATTGATTACTATCTCTGTTACGTAAGCTCAACAGATGTACGATGCGATCCCAATTATGTTAGATGAGTAATTATAGTTTTGTGGTACAGATGGCTGTGATAGGTTGTGTAGTGCATCTAGATTTCTCAGACGTGGACGTCTGTGGCCTTGTTTATATGTAATGATTATTGTGTGAATGGCATTCAGGCGTTTCTTTTATCCGACTATGGTTGAGCCTAAAGGAAGTGTTATGTTTTAATCAGTCTATATTTACTAAGTGTACGTCTACGTGTGCTAAAATTTTTTTTATTACGTTTGAAATCGTAATAATCTTATGTTGCTTTTATCATCAGAACCATGCCTACAACCAATTGATCGAATTTTCTTTTCACGATATAATTATGTGCATGTTCAAGGTTACATAAAATTGACATGGAAATCGGGCACTGGAAGCTAGTTTTTTGACAAAATATTACCTTTCATCTCAAACTGAATGTCATTTTCCTATTGAAATATTTTTTCTTCAAAACTTGTTTGAGCGAAAATAAATAACAAATTTATTTTGTCCACATTATTGTATCTATTTTTTTTTTTAAATCAAACCGGATAGAACAGAATTCTCGATTTCATTGACTCTTCAAGAGTGCTGCAATGGAATAATTCAAGCTACGCTGTAAACCTTCAGCTGTCATGATATTAGACACAATTAAATATCTATTGTTAGCGACCACTAGCCCATCGATCGATAGCTGAGGGGAGAATTTGTTGTGCTACTATTTCTTGCACTGTTTTGCTGCCAGGAAATTGTATTGTTAAGATTACCTACCTACGTAAACGTAAATGATGCGGTAATTAATAATATATAATGAGTTAATGAAGTGTTATTTTTAATGACGTTGTCTTTCAACAATGCAAACCAAGGTCTCTAGCTTGAACCCAAGGCACGCACCTCTGACTTTTCGGATTCATGTTCGTATTACATAATTATCACGTACCTATAAAACGGTAAAGGAAAACATCGTGAGGAAACCTGCCTGAGAAATATTTCTCAACGGCATGTGAAGCCAAGTCAAAGACCCATTGGTGACATAAAAACTCTGACACCAGGTTAGTCACTAACCACACGAAAAATAAAGAATGCGTACCTCGCAACTATAGTCAACCAGATATTATATCTATCTACATCGCATATCTGCATAAAACCCCCTCTAACCCTTCGGGGAAACAAGGCGTGATGTTATGTTATGTTATCTGCATAAAACCGGAAAACCGGTTCGTTTTTTTAATTCAGGATAGTAATTTGGCAGGGGCAAATGTCAAACTATGAAATGAAAAAATTATATATGGAACGTCTATAATATCAAATTACTATCTGGGATTAAAAATCGAACTACCTAATGACATTAGTGAATTAAAAGAAAAATCATGTAGGTTAAACTGAACAGGTGATTTCCGAACCATAAGCGCACTAATGGAATTACAGAGAAACGTTTTCGATGATATAATTATCGAAAGAAACACCGCTAAAATAAATTAATGTACGTACTGTTGATCCTAAAGGCAATAACATAACTGTATGCAAAATATTTACAAGCAGCTCAACCGCCATAAAAAAAATCAATTTGTTCTACATTTATGTTCTAAGTTAGAAGCTTTTTCATTTTATTTCATGTTGCCGCGAGGCAAGACTAAATCCGGATTAATTAATTCTGAACTCCGGAAGTACGTCGAAAATCCACTCGATAATTCCGTATATGTGTCTGCTTCTTTCAATATTCGATATTAGGTACATACCGGTAAGCACGAATCGAAAGAATTTAATTTATGTTAATGTAAATAGGTATTGAGTCAAAATAATTGATTTGAGTATACAAACATGAATTTAGCTCATCTAAAAATTTACGAAATTTTGTTATTTTGTATATTTTGGTTCTGGTCGGTTAGCATTTTGTATTTACATACAAATGTAACCATTTGTTTTGTAATTGATTATATAAGGTAGGTATATTAAATTATTATGTATAGTCAGAGATGGTTCGACCGTATTTGCAGAATTACTGAAATGTTTGTCAATACTATTGCAGAATGGATTGATTAAGATGAATTACCAACCAAAAACCAACCAAGCAAAGACCAATTACCATCAAATACTCGTAGATTTTAACTAATTATTATTGTGTACATCTGCCTTACTTTATAACAGAGAACTCGGTAGTCTGTTGCCATTTTCTATTAAAAGTTGTACGCGGTAGACGACATAACTTTATTTTACTCTACTAGCACCAACTTTAGACAGCAACCGTCAATCATAAACCGCTACAAAGTAAAACGGTTTAAAACCTAACTCAGAAAACGTCAATAAAACCTCTGCAGATGAAGGGGAAGTGTTGGGAAACACGGCCGGCACAGGTGTTGCTTTTCCAATTTAGCATCGCACCGAGCCAAGGATGTGCGCCGGTGATTTTCATTTCCCGAACAAGCCGCACGGCATGGCACGCGCAGTGATTACGTACCAAGCGTGGACCAGACTTTTGAATTGTTGATTAAAATAAACGTGTCGGGTGTCAAGTTAACGTGGGTGTATTTTCGAAGGATATGCTGGGTCATGTAAAAGTCGATAAATTGGAGTTATTTTTTTGAAGTTTTTGACATAATATCGGTACCCTGGGGTCTCGGAACTTTGTAAGGCGTACGAGGGGCCGAAGCCAACTCGCAGAGACCCGTTAAAAGTTTTTAATTATATGAGGCACCAACCGACGATTATCCCTGTATGCCCTATGTAGGTGCACATAAAGCCGTAGGTTGATATATTATTAGTGTTCTTGTTTTTTTTTTGTTTTACAAGAAAAGATTTAAAAAAAAAAACTGGGAAATGAATACGGTGTTAAGTCATCAAGTTCAGGTGTTGAATGAATCACTCCAATCAATAGACTTCTCATGCATTATTTATATGCCTACTATCTTGACGTTTTCATTTACCAAAATAACGTAAGAAATAATACAATATAGTACAGTAGAACAAGCATTTACTTATTCAAGAATTCTTGTTTACAGCTTTTAATAAACTGAATCCGTTCTTAAAACAGGTAACCAAGTCATTAACTAAGTCAATACCTCGCCGGCGCTGCTTTACCCGTGGCAAACACTAGGCCTTAAGAAAACAGAAATCCTCTCTGAAAAGGCGGGCTGTCAACAGCAAGAACAAAAGTTAACATTTCAACTATTCTGGTATCTATTGTCTTGTTTGAGCTATGAAGCGGCGGCGACGGAACGCGACTCGTTTCGGGCCAACTTCCTTTTGGAAAAACTTCAAGAAAGCATCCCATCTCGGTTTGTGAGAAGATTGCGAAATATTTCTGTCCCCGCGGTGTCATTTGCCTAACTTTCCAGTTTGAGTAAGCTTAAAACCTCCAAGTTTTTACGCTGAGAATGCTTTTGAAGTTTTTCTGATGCAGCATTTTTATATTTTGGACGGAAATATTCTCTAACAATAAGCGCAAACAAGTTTTTTCTTCAAACAGTCTGTTAATGCGTTGGTTAGGAGCGGCCGGTTCACGGTCTCTTTGCCGACCTTCTTTTTCAATTATGTTTGTGGCTTGCTGTGAAAAGGGAACGTTAGGGACTCGGAATTAATGTGAACAATACCTGATAATCTCAAGTCTTTTAAACAAAACATTAATTCTGATTAGATTTATGTGTTTTTGAAATTAATTTACTTGGCGCATTTTATTTCTGAGAATTAATCTGATCAAAAATTCTGTATAACACAAAAGAATTCAATTTAGTGTAGCATATTTTTTTGGGAATTGATGCGTTAGCAAATTGATGGATTTAGTGACATAAAAGTTTAACCATTTTTTTGATGGCAAAAGGGATTTATATTTTTCGTTGTAAGGTTATTGATATTTTCACAAGAGGATTATCCAAAGTGATGAAGAGCGCTCAATAGTAGGCACTATATTTAAGAATAATTAGTAGAAAAAAAAAATCCTTTTGATAAAAGCTTTAATTATGCTTTACCTACACACGGAATTATTGACATAATTATACAAAAAAAAAAATAAAAAAAAAAACGTACTGACAGAATACGAACTATCACGCTGCGCTCCAAAATCCTAGACGAAGGCTGCTAAGCTATATGGTATGGTGATATTAGGCGGGTCATGTCGGCCACATGTATAGTGACCGCTGGGCAACAGTCTCCACAGGGTGGGTGCCTGAGGGTGGACGGCGCCGCCGAGGCAGGCCCAGAAAGAGGTGGTGACACGCGTGCCGCAAGGGTTGGATCGAAGTGGCCCTGGAAAAGGATGCTTGGGAGGATTTGGGGGAGTCCTTTGCTTAGCAGTGGGACAGTGTAAGCTCATTTTTCCCCGTCGATGTCGCCAACACCTGTACGTCGACAGGGGAGAGGCCGGCCACCGAGGAGCTTGGGACTTAGGGGCCAACCGGCCCCGAGCCGGGTCCCCGCTGCGGGTCCCCGCTGCCGGTGGTTGTGTGCAGCGCATGAGATGGACTCAGTCTATGAACGAGAACGTCATGCGCGCATATTACGGGTCTACAGAGGGGGGAACTAACCTCACTGCGTACCGTGTTAGAATGCTGTCTCTGTTCCAGGAACTGGAACCAACCGTAAACGTCTCGGCCCAACGACTATCGGATCAGGTGCGGGTCATCCAACGCAATCATAGGTTGGGCGATGCCGCACTTGATAGGCTGCGCTCAGAAGTATTGAGCAACCATATCGTCTCAACTCCGGCACAAACTGCAGTACAAGTTTCAACTATTGATTCAATCCCGCCGCGGTCTAATCATGGTGTTGTAGAGGAGGATGATAGGGTTGCCACAGTAAGTAGCCAGTGCAACGCCCGATTGAGGAGCGCACTGGAGGATGCGTTTCTCGAGTATAGGTCCACTCCGACCGAACTTAGGCCTCGATTACCACACTTGCCTATACACAAGAAAAATAGGGCGCTGGTGTGTGCTTTGGACTCGCAGCTCAAGAATTTTTTCGAGAGCAGTGAGGATCTCATTCATTCGATCCTGTATTGCGCGGCTGTTGCGGCATGTTGTTTAGCTAACGTCAAGTTTCCAAACCGTGACGGAGCTACTCGACCAAAACCAGCCGTACCAGCCTGGCAGTGCAGGATCGAACGTCGTATCGATGGGACCAGGGTACTCATCGGCAAACTATACTGCTTCAGGGAGGGCAATACACGACCACAAGTGTATAGGCGGGCATTCTTGGGGACTGGAATCAGCCCTCGAGAATACATGTCCCGTGTCACAGAGCGCATCGACTTCCTGAAGCAGAAAGTTTGTGCATGGGCGAGCCGTATTCGGCGGTATAAGCGGCGGGTCGATCGATACACGCAGAATCGCATGTTCCAGAGCGATGAGAGGCGGGTATATAGAGCTTGGGAGCGACCTGAAAAAAGTGTGGCGGACGTGCGCCGCCCAGATGATGCCACCACGAGTACAGCGCTCGACGCAACTACCGCAGCTGGTGTCATCACAGCGCTCACGGCTGGATACCGGCGGCGGCGAGGCGGAGCTGAGCGAAGAGTCCGGAGGTGGTGGGCGTGCTCGTGCAGCTGATCTCGTCAACATTATTATTTATTCATTGATTCTTTGTGGTTTTATCAGAGGTGACATGACAGATGTCACCTCCGATTGGGTATTTTAACTATAGGGTTCATTTTCTGTTTTTGTAGAATTAAAATTTATATAAAAGGGTTTAGGTTGCCTTTGGGTTTCTTTTGAATTTCTGATATAATACAAAACTGCGTCTAAAATGAATAAAACTTGTGAAAATTATCGGGAATAAATTTCGTGACGTGTTGACGTTAGTGTTGCCGCAAGTTACATTAATATTATTATTAGGGGGTGATAGATCCCGCGGGAGGTTACCGATGTGGTGGACCGATCAAATTAAATCCGCGGTTACAGGGTTTAAGGCGACGATAACCGACTTTTGAAGATTTTAAACTGAAGGTCACGTTTAAATGAGTGGTGTTGATTTGGAAAATATTGTGTTTAATTGGAGCATTTTATTAATAACCTATTATGGGAATATTTTAGTTTATATTTATATTACATAGTGTGTGTGTGTAGTTATGTCTAACGCAGAAAAAAACTGAGAATCACGCAAAAACTATCAAGCGTATTTGTAGGAAACTTACACCATTTTAAAGATATTTTAATTATTTTTCTTTCAATATACGTGTTTTATATAAAACCTTTGGTCTCTGTGTTTGGTGTATGTTCAATAAATTAATAATGAGTCTAATTTTGGACAGCGCCCACCCAGTATAATAATACTGGGTGGACGTACGATGCGTTGCGTGAGCTCAGCACAGAACACGTAAGCTATGCACTCAAGGCCGTTGGCATATATCTGCGTCGTAATGAATGCGCCAGATTGTCTTCGAACAGAACCAGATGGAGACAGATCGTGAGGCGAGCAACGACTACACCTGCGATTGGACACAATCCATCGTGATCACGATCGCTCTGTCAAGAGCGAAGCAAAAAAGAAGACGTAAAAGATACCAACATGCTTTGTTTCGCTTTGTGGGTGCTTGTGGGCGTAGATATTTTAATGTTTGGCCTTATAGGTAGGTCACTTGCAGATAGGAAAAAAAACACAATCGTAAAGAAACGTTTGGCTTTGAGAATTGTAATCGCAATACGCAGTGCAAGAGCAAACAAGAAGTGCTACTCATCCTCCTAAAATAAAATTAACACCCTTTCAGGCGAAAATGTGTGATAACATGTAATTCCAACAAAGTTGACATTTTTATTTAGACCAAAAGAATTATTCTTGAGTAAAAAAGAGTTGAGCCTCATACAGTTCACGAGTTTACGCGATAAATTAGAGATAATGGCCCATTTCTTGGGGATATTATTATGAAAAAATGAGATCCTCTATTGTGAGCCTGTCTATTGGGAATGCCTTTTTTTTGTTATTGATGTGATGGATATATTAAACGAATAAAATAGCGTTTGAATGAAGATTTTTGTTTTTACATGCAAAATTACGACTGCTTTTTTACATTTTCATATTACCCTTGGGAAACGTAAAGGCGAAATAAAGTTTATGGACGCTGATAGCCATTATTCCTGACATGAGTCCATGATCATTAAAGGGATAATTCGTAATTTCTATTTATAATTAGCTCTAGCTCGCGGCTTTGCCCGCGTGGCTGTCAATACTTTCTTATTTGAACAGGATTTTGTTCACAATTTCATGGGTTTGAATTTTTTTTGCGCGGAACTCTAATTATTTTTCAAAAAATAAAATAGCTTATGTTACTCCATAGAGCATCAGCTATCTGCTAGTGAAAGTCCGGTCAAAATCGGTCCAGCCATTTCGGAGATTAGCCGGAACAAACAGACAGACAGACAACATAAAAAAAAATGTTTTGTTGTTATAAGTACCGTATATACATATTATGTACATGTAAAAAGCTGTTATTTTGACATTATAAACAGACACTTCAATTTTATTTATTTGTATAGACTTTTCTGCGACTGAACTGTAAGGTGATTTAGGATGCACCCATATTCAAATCATTAAACGTTCGATTCCGTATTAACATCACCACAGACTATGTCTAGACAGTTGGTCGAATGCATCAGTATGATGAGTAATGCTTATGAACACAGTTGCAACCCGTAATTATTAATGTCAAAGTAATGTACTGTAATGTACTAATCACAGGATTTGTTACACTGTGGTACCACTAGGTATAATACGACACACGCAAAAACATTTAAGTGAAGAGTTTTCGACTACAAAGTATATTTGAATCGTTTGAAAATCTAATGTGGACGAAAGTTTCTGTGTAAAATAACCCAGCTCAGTAATAAAGACTATTTGTTAATTTTGTTTAATTTCAATTTTCTATTTATGATCCAAACACGGTTAATAAACACAAACTTAGAATTTATTGTTAGTACTTAAATACAACTACAGTGGACAACACTCAAAACATCTATACACAAATGCCCCTGTGCCGAGACCCCCCCCCTCCCTTAATGATAACCAATAGGGAGATACCTTCCTACAGATCACCAGACGAACAAAATGCCTCAACACAGGTGCACGTACTATCCTGAGCTTTAGTTTTCAGTATGCTGTTGTGACTTCCCCGTACCCTTCTCATAAGTGACACAACGTTTAATCCTTTTGTACCTTGTTTAACAGAGTTTTAGTTTATAAATTGAAGGCCCTAGAGTCCCTTCTGTTTTATTTAATAAATTATTTTATCTGACTAATTTTATTGTTAGTTCCTTATTTCTAGCAATACTAGGTTCACAGCTATTCTGATACAGAAAGTTGTAACTAACTGTTGTGTTGTGTCTTCCATTATATTAATTGTTTTGGTAGGTATTCGATTGAGAGGCTCGTAGCTAAATAATAACAGCCTCACGGGTCGATCGAAGGTTCGTGGATGGGTGACCATCCATTATCTATGTATCGAGACGACAAAACGTCAAGCCGTTGCGCGTTGGTCTCGGCTGTCATTCGTGGATCTTTGACAGTCGTTACGGGTAATCAGAAGCCCGAAAGTCTGACAACCAGTCTTACCAAGGGGTATCGTGTTAGCCAGTAACTGGGTTGTGGAAGTCAGATAGGTAGTCGCTCCATGTAAAATATTGATATTCAGCTGTATCCGGTTGCCTGAAAGCCGACCCTAACATAGTTGGGAAAAGGTTAGGCAGATTGATTTTCGTAGGTATTTGATTCGATTCGAATTGTTTTGAGACTCACGAGCTTAAATTAATAAAGTAAATAATAATTATTTGTCTTCGTATGCCTTTTTAATTGCTAATGATTGGCATCCAACCTTCCAAACATTGTGCTTAGTTCTAAGTTTTGAATGTTGCACGATATCCAAACCAACAAGTTCCTATACCTTAGAAAAATCATTATAATTCTGCTTTATTAATTTCCATTATATTTCTGAAAGTTCAACAAACAGTCGGTTTTTCAAGTGAAGACTTCTTTCTTCTTTAGGCGCACTCTGCGCTCTTCCTGAACAGTGAACGAAACTGAACCGTCACGCTCGGGTCGGTGACGCTGAAACAGGTGTACTCGGCTCCAGTCGGTCGGTGACGCTGAATCGCGTTTACTCGGCTCCAGTCTTCATCAGCTATCATCAGGAACGTTTACTGTAAGTTTTCACTTCTGTCGTGTGGTCAGCTAACATCTTTTTAGAACAAAGTTCTTTTACGCGGCTTGCGGTAAGTAAACTGGCAGTGAAAAATCGTTCACACTTGTATGTCCACCACTCCATGCGACTTTCTTCATTCGAATTTGGTCGAGATGAAAATTCAAGATGGCTGCTGCGAAAATTTTCAAGTTTTTCGTCATGGGTGTCTTTTTCATAGTTTTCGAGGGTGCTAAACTCGATAGGGACGTCAAAACTTAAATCCAAGATGACGGCTGCAAAAAATTTCAAATTTTTCGTTATGGATGTCGTTTTCATAGTTTTTGAGGGTGTTAGACTCGATAGTGAAGTAAAATGTAAATCCAAGATGGCGACTGCAAAAATTTTGTTTTTTTTTGTCCAAAGTTCAAACTAATTTCAACCTTAATAAAACTCGCTTTAAAATTAATCAAAACGAAATCCTCGAATAAATCGTGTAATCTTTAATCCGCCAGGGATCGTTGTAATCCTCTCCACTCCGGTTAATATAAAAGTATGTTTTAGAGACTGAAGAGATGCCTCCACCAAATATTAATTGAAAACCGGTGGACTATGCGGAATCCGTGACGTATCGCTTACATCACATAACGATGCCTGTATAATCCCGTATCAGTCTGGATCTACGGCTTTTACAGATTCGGTCTTAGAAATTTCGTAATTAGCTTTGAAAAGCCGTGAAATTATTTCCATTTTCTTCGTCTTTTTTTGCCTCGTTGATTTAGTGATCACAAGCGCTACTGCTGAGCACGAGGTCTTGGGTTCTTTTCCTGGGTCGGACAAAGTGTTATTGGGTTTCTCCATCTGGAACTTCTTAGTAGCAGCCCAGACTCTAGATATGCCACACAAGTATACCATGAGGCAATAAAAAAAGACCATGAGAAATAAAAAACATAACTGGCGAAATGAGGGTCTATAGGTAGGTATAGTAAGCGTCAAACTTTATGATGGCTCTGAAGTGCGCTACTCGTTGCGGAGTTCCGCACCCCTCACCCCCGCTGACACATGAATGTGTTATTGCATAGTGACGCGCCTCGTGTTCAGACCATAAAGTTTGCATCGGGTGCTATTAGACTTACACCAGTATATGTTGGTACTAAAATCTTCAGGTATAGACTTACGTATTCGAAGCTTTGAAAATGCGTGAAATTATTTCCATTTTCTTTGTCTTGATTGATAAATGTAAATGTCTCACTTTAAGATTTATTAAAATTAAGATAAACTTTATGGAAAGCCTTTTCAAATGTGAAACTCATTTCAATTATTTAATTAAGTTAGTATTTTATAAGGTTTCTGTTTAACACGAGTGCCATTAGAAAAATGTGAAAAGACTTTGTCTACTTTCGCCTCTCACAACCCGTTGGAAAAGACTCAACTCCACGTGATGTAAATATATTAGTTTTAAATTTCTTTGTGAATAGGTATCTCCGCCCCAACATCCATCGCCGCTGACCCTGTAGCTTTAAATTCGTCCCATAATAATAATAATCCGATCCAGCCTGTCCCCTGCTGTCCTACCCCCAGCGACGCCCTTAGCCGAGGCCCGTTCCTCACAGGGAGTGCTCTTAGCGAGTAGTCGCTTAGTTTATGCCCTGGCTAGAGGCCTTAATTTATTGAGGCACCCACAGGCAAAACCGGTTAAACAGCCGACAACCTCCTAGGTTTACCTGTGAGATGCCATTTATCAAAAAATAAATGTGAATAGGTATCAGCGGAATTGTATATAGAACAACGCGTCTTTAAATAAACATTTGCAGTAGAAACAACACTGAAATCCCGCAAATAAACATCGAGCAACCAACAACATTTTCACCGACTTAGCATTTCACAAACTACGCAAGCCAAATTAGAGATAACGAGTGTTCACAAATTCTAATTAGACGTTATAATTTGTTCCCACACAACTCTAGAACGTATTTGTGCGTGAATCAGAACCATCCAATCAGCATACAGGAACGTAAATCCTCTTATCATTCGGTTTGGCGTGATGAAACAACGTCAAGTACTTAAGGCATCTGTCCCACCGCCGACGACTGGCTACCAACTATTTTCTCGCTCAACAAAAGATGCAGGTTCCATGTCAGTAAAAGATATACATATATTAATAGTTGTTCATTCACTGTTCGAGCTGCCGGCGAGAACTCTCTCTCCACTAGTTTGTCGCAGTGACAAGAGCTATCAAAGAAACGAATCGCTTAGCGAACCTCGTTTGGCAGGAAAAATAATCGCTGAGAGGCTCTCGCTTAAAAATGCGCATGCAAGTGAGTGGGCAGACATTCTACTCATCGCATTCGCGTACTCGCTAATAGCTCAGTGACAAAACTATTAGAACTACCCATTCTCGGCTCGTTGCTCGCCAACTCGTTTCTAGTTGCTAGCTTTACTCGCTTCTCGCTAATCGTCGGCAGTGGGATAGGTGCCTGAACCGATTGTTGCTAATTAACTGCAAACAGCACGAGACGAGGGCATGTTTGCGAAATATATTTTTTCGCTGTTTTTTGTGCAGCCAGACTAATTTTGGAACGGTTGACGAGTTGTGTCGGAAAAGTGCGCTTGATTTTGTAAATGTCAAAAGAGGTTTTATTGACGCGATTAGTGTTTTTTTTTTACATTTTTACATGTTTATATGAAAGCAATGAAAAGTTTAGGATCACTCAATTAAGTGTGAAGGTACGGCATTTAGGTTATCTTGTTTCCATCTTTTTTAATATTCACTTTTTACGCAGTCGGGTTTTTTGATTTTATTAATTAACTTTTTTTATTTTACACTTTTTAGTTACGGTTATTTTTCTCTTACTGTATTAAGTAACGCTTTCGGTAATGATCGTAAATACAATACCCACTTATAATCAGGTGATAACGGCCTCTTACTCACTCACTCAAAAAGTTCGGGATGGATTTTTTTATCATTTCTCATTCCAAATTACATTTAAACATGTAATGTATATATATTTTTGTAATCTCACATCTCTCTTTACAGCTTGGCTCATCGCCGCAAGGTTGCCTGCTTGTCGGTCTTCTACAGATTATACTTCGGTGAGTGTGCTCAAGAACTCCACGACCTCATTCCACCGGCCCTCTTCTACCATCGGACATCTAGACGCACTGCAGGTTACCATCCCTACCTAGTTGCTATTCCATCAATTCGCACAAAGCGTTTACAAATGTATTTTGTGATGCGCACAACAAAGGAGTGGAACTCTCTGCCTGCGTCTGTGTTTCCGAACGCATACAACTCCGATCTCTTCAAAGTGAGAGTGAACAGCCTTCTTCTGGGTAAGTTCGCTCCATCTCGACTTTGTCTCTGTCACCTCTGACCTAGACTAGAGTCAAGAGCAAACCCTTAAAAAAACTCTTCACTTTGATACTCCACTCGATAGGTTTGGGAGATTTTTATTTTTTTGAAAACACATTTTGGCGCCAAAAATCCGCCATTTTGATTTTTATAATTTTAATGTACCCAGTGACACTTGCGCAATAAAAACAAATTTAACGGCATACACATAACATAACATCACGCCTTGTTTCCCCGAAGGTTAGGCAGAGGTGTATCTATAATACACCCACATTTCGCCAGTTATGTTTAAGTCCCTTGTAATAGGGGGCGAGCCTATTGCCATCTACCGGGCATAAATCCAGACTCCGGGCTGCTACCTCGACGGCATATCATTCATTAAAATCGGTTCAACCGTTTAGTAGTTACGAGGGAACATAGGGACGGACATACATACATACAGGTCAAACACATAACCCTCCTGTTTTGGCTTCGCCGCAGTTGGGCACAAATACTTACGCCTATGCTATATAAGTGTGTAGGTACGGCATTATAATGGTTGGTTCTCTACTCGCTATTTACACGCCAAAGTAATTAGTTGTTTTTCCGTCCTTTTCAAAATTGAAATTACTTCGCAAAAACATATTGTTTGCTTTAGCAATAAGTTTCACCACTTTTTAGCTCCCAGATGAAACTTTGGGTACAGCAATTAAAAACTTAAGACCTAGATTTTGCTAAAGTACCTACCCACCTATAGAAATTTTACCCAGACAAGTCCACAGGTCTCCTGGGAAAACTCAAAGTTGTCTTAATTTTGGGCCCCAGTAATTTGTTTAAGTGAACCTTGTAAATTGTTCGCAGCTTAAAATTTAATTATTTTATTTACAATGCGATGTGCTTAATTTTCGCAAAGAAAAAAAAGTAGCCAGTCCTAGGGACAGCCGGCAGAAGTGAAAACTTAAAACATTAACATGTACACAGGCCGCTGCGCGTCGCCAGTCTAGCGCAACACGTCACATTAGCATGTCGGTGACGCGAGCATGTCGCATGTCGCGATCCCCTACCAAAAAGCGCTCAACGCGCCTAAAGCAGTTTTCATTTCTTGCTTTTGTCTTCTTAATGGAAAATGTGGTATTTCTTGATAGCTATTTTAGTTATTTAAACGTCTGTAGTGGCTAATAGTATTGTGGCTGAGTAATAACAGCCGCACGGGTCGATCGATCAGGTTAAGCTACGCTTGCCGTGGTTGGTTCGTGGATGGGTGACCATCTTTACATATCAAGACTCATCCGTGCCTCGGAAAGCACGTTAAGCCGTTGGTCCCTGCTATCATTCGTGGATCTTTGACAGTCGTTATGGGTTGTCAGAAGCCCGAAAGTCTGACAACCAGTCTTACCAAAGGGTATCGTATTACCCCGTAACTGGGTTGTGGAGGTCAGATAGGCAGTCCCTCCATGTAAATTAGGTACTGGTATTCAGCTGCATCCGGTTTGACTGGAAGCTGACCCCCAATATAGTTGGGAAAAGGATAGGCATATGATGATGGATAGCTAATAGTGTTCATAAGAATGAGGTAAAAATGTCAATACACAAGGTAACATTATTAGTGAGTGGTTTCCTTTATCTATGTAATTTGATAGGTTTAATGTAAAACCGCTGAAAGAGCTTACATTTTTGATGTAAGATGGTAAATTATTATAAAATTGTGCTCCTTCACACGTGAAATATCACGTGTGAAGGAGCACAATTTTATAATAATTTTAATTAATTTTAATTTAAATTTATTTATTAAAAATTAATTTTATAAAAAGAATACTTTTTAGCATAATTTGTACGTCTTTGGCTTGACTAGTAAGCTCGGTCGACGAAGATTGCGTTTACGTATTTGAGATTTTTTGTTAAATGTTACGTTTTTGTGAATAGTTCCATTCATTACTTTTCTAATCAAGATACAAGTGTTATACATATATGAGTTGTTTGATATTCATCAGTTTTGTTTCTTCAAAAATTTTGTACGTTAGTGTCAAGGATGGATTGCGAAACAGTGTCTTTATGATCCTGTACTGCATTATTTGCAGTTCCTATATCTTTGTTTTACCAGCGCTACCTCAGAACTCTATGAGATATAATAAATCTGATTTGACAAGTGAAATGTAAATGTTTAAAAAACGCAGTTTTTAGTGCGGAGTGATCCAATTAAGTGAGGAAATTTTATTTCTAATATAGGTAATCAATTTGCTGTTCCATGTCAAACAATTTTCGATTCTAAGGCCAAGGTATTTTCCGTAGGTTATTTGCTCTAATGGAATGTTGTCTGTAGTTAACGGGTCATGCAAATAATATTTGTTCCAATTAGTATATGTTGATGATCTTATAATTACTTCTTGTTACTGTTATTTACATATCTAGCTAGTAGTGGTATACGAATTTGTATTTGTATAACTATAAAGTCAAGAATAACTTTAATTTCGGAAGTCGGTGCCTGTTCAACCATGAACAAGCAACAGCATCGCAGCATCAGCGTTAAGAGTGACATACATTCATTCTACGCGCCAGCAACACCGGCGCGCCATCGCTGAGAAGTGACCTACTGAAACCTTCGCTTCATCGGCTCGATACACACAACACACATGTAATTAGCTATCAAAGTGTATTTACCACAGAATTTGTATATAATTAAGTTAATTATTGTAATAAACTAGTCATCAAACTGGAGTTGAGTTTGATTCATCTCCTATAGTCTCCTCTCACTGTGGCCAATACACCTTTAGCCATCATCGGTCCTATGAGGCGGGGATCGGCAGTGAGAAAACCATTTCCTGTGTACATTGCACGACCTACACAAACCCCTATTCCTACCCAAGCTCAGTCTGTTACCGTAGGTCTCCTTGTAACAGACTTCCCGTACGTAGACCAACGTAACCTACGTTTGGTATGGTTTGTATGATAGGCTAGGGCTGTAGGGTAACTACAATAGGGTGCTAGGTAATTTCTATAGGGCTTTTTGTTTTTTTTTTGTTTTTTTTTTTTTTTTTTCTTGTGGATGGGAAATCATCAAATGACTTCTCCCGCTCTGGGCGGAGCGGGAGGGCGTGTCAGAGTTTTACTGACTAAAACCCACCCGTGTTCCTTCTGTTGCCTGTGCCGGGGCCACGGTAACTCTTTCGAACATCCCGCAACCCTAGCTGGCATCGGCCCTAGCGGACCCCGTCAATAGTGCTGACATCTCTTTGAGGCGCGCGTGGAACACGACGCGCCGTCGACTCGGGCTTGGTCCTTACCGGACGGCGAGCTACCCATTGCTCGCCGTCCGCAAGCCCGCGCCTACGATGAGTTAGGTTTGTATATATATTAGGTTTGTATGTATAGGGCTAGGTTTGTAGTCAGTAGGGTCTTAGGTAGATAGAAGTTACAAGGCTCAATTGTCTCGAACGTAGTCACACTGTACGCATTTGGGATAACGGCCGTACTCAGCTGTAAGTCCCGGTGCGTACAGCGCCAGAAAACGAAAGTACAAAACCAAAGACACCGACTTCCGAAATTAAAGTAATTTTTCACTTTGTGTGTTTTTTAGGGTTCCATACCTGAAAAGGAAAAAACGGAAACCTTACAGGATCATCACTTCATTGTCCGTCCGTCTGTCTGTCTGTCAGTCTTTCAAGACCCTCTTTCTCAGGAACGGGTGAAGGTATCAATTTGAACTTAATATCAAATACGTAGGTCTACGGTCCCCTGGAGCGAAATAAAGCTTCTAAGCCAACATAATAAAATAATACAGCCATTTATGCGACATGTTTTGATACTCGCAAATAAATCAAAACCTACAGGGTACTTCTCGTTGACCTAGAATCATGAAATTTGGCAAGAAGTAAGGTCTCACAGCACAAGTAAAGGCAAAGGTCCGAAAATCAATAATTTTTGAAGTTTTATCACATAAAAAAAAACATTATTTTGCAATTACAAACTTACATTTGCAGTCGGAGAATTGACCGTGACGTACATCGATGTATGGGAGAACATGTTTTTCAACTACAATGTTAAGTTTGCTTTTGGGATAAATTCAACCCTTCATTGTGTGTGATCCGACACGCACTTGGCCGGTTTTATTTTTTTGTAAAAAGTTTTTGTATGAAAAGCGTACAACGACGTATCTTGCACGATGTTTAAATAGATACGCTATAAGTTACATATTACCTACCGCAGTAATGGACTCATAAATGAGTTGTGAAGAACTCGGTTGAGTTTGATTAGTTTAGTTCAATGTAAATAAGCGTATCAGTTTGATCTACGAGTACCAGAGCACCCATATAACTTTAAACGGTATAGGTACGATCCTTCAATTTATTTCATTAGATGATCAATCTCGGTTTATATTGAAGCTTTTGTAAAACTCCTGATTGTCCAATCTCAAGCTAGCAGATTTTTTTGGATGGCTGTAGTATCAACCTTATATCAATTGAGTTGACACGTCTCACGGTTTAAATTGCTGAAATTGGTAATTTTATTGCTACTGCTGAGGTTCTGTGTTCGATTCCCGGGTCGGGCAAAATGTTATTTGGTTTTTCCATCTGGAATTTCTTAGTAACAGCCTGGAGTGTTGATTTGTGCCCGGTGGATGGCAATAGGCTCGCCCCCTATTACATGGGACTTAAACATGCGAAATGTGGTCCTCTGCTTAACCCTTTGGGGAATACAGGTGTGATGTTTTGGTGCTTTTATGTATTTTACTATAGATAGGTGAGGAGCTCGTGGCTAAGTAATAACAGCGGCACGGGTCGATCCATCAGGTTAAGCTACGCTTGCCGGGGTTGGTTAGTGGATGGGTGACCATCTTTACATACCGAGATTCCTCCGTGCCTCGGAAAGCACGTTAAGCCGTTGGTCCCGGCTGTCATTCGTGGATCTTCGACAGTCGTTACGGGTCGTCAGAAGCCCGAAAGTCTGACAACCAGTCTTACCAAGGGGTATCGTATTACCCAGTTACTGGGTTGTGGAGGTCAGATAGGCAGTCGCTCCATGTAAAATACTGGTATTCAACTGCGTCCGGTTAGACTGGAAGCCGACCCCAACATAGTTGGGAATAGGCTAGGCAGATGACTGTAGATAGACGAGACTTTTAGCTAGCTACGCACCCGGGATAGTATAAACTCAAAACTTTAATATAATTAAACTTCAACTATAAAAAAATAAACTTTTCACCACAAATTGCGTCGCATCACATTAAGGTCTACTATTCCCGTGTAATTGATGCGTTACCTACATAGGAACATGCATCATTACATAAACATAACGTTATCGTTTTGGCTTACGTGAACCAAAACTATTTACGTTATTGGTTTAACATGAGCATCGAATCAAATGTTCCGGCTTTTAATTAGTACAAAATTCATTGAACGCCAATAGCTTTCAAACTGGGCATTTGTTGTAGGAATGTTTTCCAACGTAATGAAACAGCGTTCTCGTTTGTTTTCACTCACGTTTGCATGCTACTCATAAAACATTTTGTTTAAATGCATGAACGAACCTTGTATTTGAATGTTTGTGCGACATAATTTGTGTCAAATGTTATTTACGACAATAGAAATAAACAAAAGTGATGTTGTAAAAATATTTTCTGGTTTTATTTTTAGAAAATATTGGCCAGTACCAAAATGGTATTGATATTTTATTTCGTTAACAAATTAAATCATACACGCGAGCATTCTTTTTATGTTATATTGGATAAAATGTCAGATTTATCCAATTATATAGTGTAATATCGTGCTGGTACACTTAGATACAGTTAAAAGATCCGTCCTACCTATCGAAGATATTTGCTTGTGAGTTACTGCAAATCTACATCATCTGCCTAGCCTTTTCTCAACTATGTTGGGGTCGGCTTCCAGTCTAACCGGATGCAGCTGAATACCAGTATTTTACATGGAGCGACTGCCTATCTGACCTCCACGACCCAGTTACTAGGTAACGAGACTCCTAGGTTAGACTGGTAGTCAGACTTTCGGGCTTCTGACGACCCGTAACGACTGTCGGTGATCCACGACTGACAGCCGGGACCAACGGCTTAAAGATGGGCATTCACGATAGCGCCATTTGGCGTGGCTCCAAACGACTTCACGATCAAATTTTCGATGTAACATTACGCCATTTGGCGCGATGAACAGAGCGCGAATGCCCACCTTAACGTGCTTACCTAAGCATGGAGGGGTCTTGGTATATAAAGATGGTCACCCATCCACGGACCAACCGCGGCAAGCGTAGCTTAACTGTAAATCAACATCTCTCGAATAATGTTTTATCCGGTCCTCACGCTGTTATCTTCGGTTCGCCGCAGCAACAGCCCCAAGCGTCCAGACACCTCATGTTTTATAAAATTAAATTATGTATATAAATATAAAACTTTGACCTTTAAAATATATCATAAAACTTGCGGCCACGGAAATATGAAGTAATTTTTCACCTTGAACAAGATAAACGATTACAGCTTCGTAGCTAGAAACTTTTGCCCGCCATGTTGATTTTTCATCTGGAAGTAAGTTCAACCAACATTTTGCTTCAGACCTTAAAGTTTTAGCAAGTACCTACCTAAATTTTTTGTACTTACACCTAAATTAGGCCCCAATGTTCTCTCTAAATTTCTGAGAAATTCGAGTCGATACCGACAGTTTCTTTTCTGGAAAGCTTTGGTACTTTCGTAATTACGCCTCGTTAGATAAGTGCCGGTAATTGTCTATTTCATCGGATTACCCACTGGAACTAAATTACCGTGTCTCCTGAAGTTGATGTTGACGAACTGTAGGTAGGTATTTATGAGGAAAGTTTGTAGCGCGTGGAGGGTTAATGAAAATTGTTTGTGAATCAGTCTACTTGTGATTATATTGGTGTAAACAACGACATGTGTCTATGTTTGATATTTCACTTCAAGAAGACTTCTATCACAAATGGTTCTTTATATTTCATTGCGAGCCTCCACGAATGTAATAAGGCTGTTTAAAACGTTCTTTTTGCGGCGCTCTATATATGAGTCTCAACCAATTTTTTTTACCACGGCATTCATGTAAAACTCGTTGTGAGACTTCGAGAGAAGAAAACGAAGTTACTTGGTGGTCATGCATCTTAGAAAAAAAAACCATTGAGCCTCACAGTAGTCGCGTATGATGTGTAACATCTGACATCTCACCTTGGTAATAAGCAAAATTAACATTATAATTTCAAGAAAAATAAAAAAAATAACAAATATCAAAGAAACAAAAAAAAAAAACACTTCTGTCCCTTTTCACGAAATCTCTGCCACAGATTGCAGGAAAGCGAGAGCAAAGATGTTACACATAAAAAAATGGATTATAAACCTACTGCCCCGGTACACTTTGCTCAGTCCTATATAGGATCCAACCCAGGTGTTGAGTAGTAACTTCCAGGTGTGCTGCTGGTGGTCTTGACTAAATAAAACTAGTTGATTTCTACGCTATGATGACTGTATTTCTTGGTAGGTAAGTACAATTTTGTTGAGACGACCAATATGTGCGCACGTTCAAGGTGTCGGCGAGCGAGCGCATATATTGGTCGTCTCAACAAAATTGACAACAACACCCTTTGCACGACAACATCCTTGTGCCACAAAGGCTGAAAAGCCAAAACAGTTTTTAAAGTGTGTCATTTCACTCACTGGCGAACGATCAAAAGAAATACTGCAGCTGTGGCAAGACAGTGCTTCCTTACCCAAACCATTTGTTTCACCTGCTGAAGATCTCCCGTCTGGACATGAGTTGCTTTGGGTAACCTGGAAGTCTTTAAACAGACTCCGGATCCAGGTTGGCCGAAGCAGGGAAAACCTGTTCAGGTGGAGATTCATTGACGACTCCGCCTTGGAGTATAAATGTGGTGCTGTTCCACAAACGATAGGACACTTAATATCATGTCCTGCTTGTCTTGTCAGTTGCACGTTACAGGAACTGATGGATGCTAGTGATGGCGCCAAACTCGTAGCCGAATTCTGGACTGAGTCTATTTAAATTGCTATAGACACGCTAAGAAGAAGAACACCATTGACAAGACCACCAGCAGCACACCTGGAGCTTGATACTCAACACCAGGACTCACTACACCAACAATAGCAGACTACTACAACACAAAAAATATACCGTAGATACGTGATTACTCTTACTATCATCATAAAAGGTAATGATACCCTTATTTGTCTCCTGCAACGTCTGCAAATATGCTTGTGACATTAATTTGTCATACTTAAACACACAGCAATATTTTCCTTCTAAAATATTCTTGCACGGCTCCGCTCTTTTATTCAAACTCTGTGAAATATAAAAATAAATTTGCCAAAGCAACACGCACTATCTTGTTGCTCTCAAGACAATGATTTATTCACAAAATGTATGCAAACGAACGTTTCAGACGTGGTTCTAATGTTAACGTTGCTTTGAACGTTGATGAAGTAAATAAAACGTGGTTATTGACTGCTTAGAGTTAATGTTTAGTTACTAGTCTTACTGTATGCTGGAAACAAAGAACTACAATCACCATCTGTTAAGCCTGGTGATTATAGCGTTTTCCACTTTGACTTTCCTATCAATTGTTACTGCCTCGTTGGTCTAGTGGTCGCAAGCGCTACTGCTGAGCATGAGGACCTGGGTTCGATTTCCAGGTTGGGCAAAGTGTTATTGGGTTTTCTATCTGGAATTTCTCAGTAGCAGCCCGGAGTCTGGATTTATACCCGGTTGATCAACATGATGTAGATCTGAGTCGGAACAAAAAAAAATGCAAAAATAAGAAAATGAAAAATTATTTCCTGTGGCTAAAGTATTCATTGAATTTGATTGATTTTTTGTATACGGTTTAAAGGAATGTCAATCGTCCTGTTTCACCTTGTATATTGGCTAAATATAGCTAGATTAAAACAGCCATGGCTAGTGGAGACCCATTATAATGACAGCAGTGGTAGTACCCACCGGTCTATAGAAGGGTAGGTATACCTACCATCTGCGTAATGAGGTTGACGTTTGAAACAGTACTTTTACAATTTACACATGACAGCAAATGTAAATACACCTATATACAGCAAATTCTCTCTCTCTCTCTTCCTGGCTATGTATCCTACATGGTGGTGGGGTTAGCTTTCCTGGTCTTTCCTTCCACTTCGGTCTATTCTCGACGTCGTCTTCGGATACCTGACACTCTTTCATGTCCTTTAGCACTACAGCAGCATTTCACCTTGTTTTGGATCTGGCTCTGGGTCTTGGACTGGGAATGGAAAGCTGTAGCGCCAAGTTCCCTACCTGTTCTGGTGGCCTCCTTTACACGTGACCATACCATCGCAGCCTACTTTCTTTCATCTTGTCGGCGATATCGTGCACGCCCAGACCTCCTCGCATGTACTCGTTACGAATTTTGTCAAGCCTATATGCAGTGAAGTGCATTCATTAAATCGAACTTATCGAAATTCTTTTGTTCCTAACGGCATAATATGCCTTTATCCTCTTAAGTATTCCGTGTATACTTGCGTCTAAATATCCTAGTAGTTAATCAATGCTTGTTACGAAACTGTAAACGTTTTCGTAGTAATAATATTTGATGGCGTGCTGATTTACTTGAGAATTTGCGATGGGCTTCGAACCCTTTGTAATGCTGTTTGTCAATATTAAATCTTTCAGGGAATACGCGATTAGAGTTAAGGCGAAAGCACCAGGTAGCCCGGGAAATTCAAATTTTCTTACTTTTTTTTGCAATTTGCAAGCCAGTATTAGATCGTATGTTGATCAAAATTCGCGACCGTAAAATGTATGTATTAAAGTCATCAATACAACTCTTTAAGACCAGGTAATTCTATTGAACTGCTATTTCATGAAATCTTGACAATTAGGATTATACAAACTTATGGAGTTGTATTACTGATTTGGATGGTTATAATTCTGTAAATGCATATTTGTTACGGTCGCGAATGATACTTTAATCAACATACAACTTAATACTGACTTGCAAATTGCACAAAAAACATAAGAAAGTTTGAATTTTGCGGGCTACCTGGCGCTTCCTCCTTAACGCTTTCAAGGACACTGAACGAGACACAATACTTAGAAGTTTTACTGTTATGACGTCTCTGAGCGTTTAGTGTCCTTGAAAGCGTTAAGGACATATTGGGGCCATTCATTACTTGATAAAAAAAAACTAGGTAGGTATATATACCTTGTTTATCAAATAAAAACCAATGTAATAAAAAGCAATGTATTTTGAAATTTTGGGCGAACAAGTAGCATCATCCTTTCTGTCATATTACGAATTTACGAATACCCGTTTATCCCAAACAAAAAAATAAAAATATTCAAATAGTAATTAAAATTTCGAACATTCCAAGACAAACGCGGCGTTTCGACCGCATATCTGTCCGGTCCAGAAATGTAAAATAAAGAATTTCAGTAATGCACGCTAGCGCTACCACGCCACCGCGGCGCGCGGCGGAACCATCAGAGAGGATGTGTCCCAGTTATCTTGTCACACAAGCACTCCTTTACTCTTGCACTTCTTATTTATGAGCCCAACTACAAGATACTAGAATAAATTTTAATAACTTATTTGACTGCACTTTAAAATATTACATTTTTAACAAGAATTTTATGCGTCATAAAATCATCGGTAGCTGGGTAATGTTGAGATGGGCATTATTATACATATTTAGGCGTAACATGCATGTAATATTCAAATTGTAATATGCATCAATGAGTTTATTTTAATTTTATAGCATCTACAAACGTTATTTTTTTTTATTTATCAAGTACCTAGGTCCTAAAAACCTCGAGTTTATAAAAAGTTTTCTAGCTTCTTACTTTTAGTGTCTAATCACGTCGTAATTTTGAAAGTGAATTCACAGCTTTGTAATAATTCAATTTTTTCATTTAATACCTTGAAATAATGTATTGAAATCTAATAAAAAGAGATTTATGGCCGATCTATTCGATTCAAAGAGACCCAAAGGTTTCATTTCCGTCCATTTAAATGAAGTGAATATTTATGAAACAGATAAAGTATTTAAAGTTCTTGAGGAGAATTTGGTATAGGTAATCTTTGGGATTACTAAATTATCGTTAAGTATATTGGTAGGTACTTGCCTACTTCTTTGAGTAAGAAGAGGCATTTATCCTTCAATGGCATAAGGCATTTGTCCTTCAGTGGCATAAGGCATTTGTCCTTCAGTGGCATAAGGTATTTGTCCTTCAATGGCATTAGGCATTTGTCCTTCAGTGACATAAGGTATTTGTCCTTCAATGGCATTAGGCATTTGTCCTTCAGTGACATAAGGCATTTGTCCTTCAGTGGCATAAGGTATTTGTCCTTCAATGGCATAAGGCATTTGTCCTTCAGTGGCATAAGGAATTTGCCCTTCAGTGGCATAAGGCATTTGTCCTTCAGTGGCATAAGGTATTTGTCCTTCAATGGCATTAGGCATTTGTCCTTCAGTGGCATAAGGCATTTGTCCTTCAGTGGCATAAGGCATTTGTCCTTCAGTGGCATAAGGCATTTGTCCTTCAGTGACATAAGGCATTTGTCCTTCAATGGCATTAGGCATTTATCGTTCAGTGGCATAAGGGATTTGTCCTTCAATGGCATAAGGCATTTGTCCTTCAATAGCATTGAAGCCAAATGCCTCTTCTTATTCAAAGAAGGATTGATTGTTGATCACTATTGCATTCTTACTTAAGTATTGCATGTTGACAATTTTAGACCAGTTCACAGTAACTTTTTCACGATGTTTTTCTTGACTGTCAACACTACTTCTGTTCAAGTTTTACTTCGCAAGGTGGCACTCATTTACCTGGAAAAGCCTGGGTCCTGGCCTTGGAGGCTCTCGGGCCTCGACTAAGGGGGCTCCTAAGCGCATGCTTGGAGAGGGGCCAGTTCCCGCTTCAATGGAGGACAGGGAAACTGGTCCTCATTAAGAAACCGGGGCGCCCTGCGGACTCGCCGTCCGCTTACCGGCCCATCGTGCTGCTCGACGAGGTGGGCAAGCTCTTTGAAAGAGTCATTGCAGACCGCCTTGTCGGGCGGCTGGTGAGGGTGGGGCCGGATTTGGCGGAGAGCCAGTTTGGTTTCCGCAAGGGGCGCTCTACGGTGGACGCCATCATGCGCGTACGAGCCCTCACGACGGGGGATGCTGTGGCCCGGGGTGGGGTCGTCTTGGCGGTGTCTCTAGACATCGCCAATGCCTTCAACACCCTGCCCTGGAGTTGCATCAGGGAGGCACTCCGGTATCACCGAGTGCCGACCTACTTCTGTCGCGTGGTCGAGGCCTATCTGACGGACAGGGCCGTCATCTACCCCGGTCACCGGGGAGAGTGGAACCGGCGAGAGATGTCGTGCGGTGTCCCGCAGGGATCGGTTCTGGGACCGCATCTGTGGGACATCGGGTACGTGCTGCGCGCGACCTCCCTGGTGGCGTCGGCGTAGTTTGCTACGCTGACGACACGCTGGTCCTGGCGCAGGGGAGGTCGCACCAGGCGGCGGCCGAATTAGCGGCACGCGGGGTTGCGACAATCGTAGAGAGGATCCGGCAATTGGGACTCGAGGTGGCCTTGCACAAGTCCGAGGCCATGTGTTTTCATGGTCCTCGGAACGCGCCACCATCGGGTTCCCAAATAACGGTAGGAGGGGTTCTCATCGGTGTCGAGTCGACGATGAAGTACCTGGGACTCGTCCTCGACAGCCGGTGGAATTTCGTGGAGCATTTCCGACGTTTGGCTCCCAGAATGGAGCGGGCCGGGGCTGCCTTGGGGCGGCTCCTGCCCAATCTGGGGGGTCCAAACGCCTCCTGCCGGAGGCTCTACGCGGGGGTCGTGCGGTCCATGGCCCTTTACGGAGCTCCGGTGTGGGCGCGTTCCGTGAGGCGGCGACCGGTCCGTCGGTTGAACGCGTCCCAGAGGGTCATGGCCATCCGGTTAGCCCGGGGATACCGCACGGTCTCCGGGGAGGCGGCGAACCTCCTTGCTGGATTACCGCCATGAGATCTGGAGGCAAAAGTCCTCGCGCACATCTGGGAGTGGCGCGAGGAGGCAGGACGCCGGGGCGTAACTCCGTTGCCGCGAGAAATCGCGGCACGGCGGACAGAGCTCCGGCAGGATCTCATGGCGGCATGGAGAGTGCGATTGTCGCAACCCAGCGCTGGGCACGCCACAATTGCGGCGATAAGTCCCCTCTTTGAGGAGTGGCTGGAGAGGCGCCACGGCGTCCTCACCTTCCGCCTGACGCAGGTCCTCACCGGACACGGGTGCTTCGGGAGGTACCTGTTCCGGATAAGGCGGGAGGAAACGCCCGGGTGTCACCACTGTGTGGATCGCCCGGAGGACACGGTGGAGCATACGGTGGAGGTCTGCCCGGCTTGGGCGGAGCACCGCCGTGTCCTCGCGGAAGCGATCGGCGGCGGCGATCTCTCGCGTCCGGCCCTGGTCCAGGCCATGGTACGGAGCGAGAGTGCATGGGAAGCCATTACCTCCTTCTGCGAAGCAGTAATGCTCGTGAAGGAGGAGGCGGGACGCGTGAGGGAGAGGCAAGATTTGCACCCTCACGCCCCTAGTCGCCGCAGGAGACGCCCTGGGCGTCGGGAATTGGCAGCTGATTCCCGGCCACCGTAGGCGCGGGCTTGCGGACGGCAAGCAATGGGTAGCTCGCCGTCCGGTAAGGACCAAGCCCGAGTCGACGGCGCGTCGTGTTCCACGCGCGCCTCAAAGAGATGTCAGCACTATTGACGGGGTCCGCTAGGGCCGATGCCAGCTAGGGTTGCGGGATGTTCGAAAGAGTTACCGTGGCCCCGGCACAGGCAACAGAAGGAACACGCGTGGGTTTTAGTCAGTATAAGTCTGACACGCCCTCCCGCTCCGCCCAGAGAGGGAGAAGTCATTTGATGATTTCCCATCCACAAAAAAAAAAAAAAAAAAGGTGGCACTCATGAAATTTAAAAAAAACCTCCTTGATTTTAAATTCGCGGATAACCATGTAATTTTAGTATGAATGAATGAAACAGGAATATACGTAGATAAACACAATAGAGGAGCGGTAGTAGTCCAGTGGTAACGGCCCCGACTTACGTGTCATGTCATGGGTTCGAACCTAGGTAGACTGTTATTTATATAATTTATTTAATCACTACTACTTTCAAAACGGTTAAGGAAAACATCGTGAGAAAACCAGCGGCATGTCCTATAGAAACAAAATTTCGAACACATGTGACATCCACCAACTCGCACTGAGTCTGCTTGGTGGTTTACAGCCCAGTCCCTCTCGCAAAGAGGAGTCCTGTGTCCCAAAGTGGGAACGTAATATGCTGATTAAATATGGGGGTAAGCAGAAACTACAGAACGCCACCTGCTACAATCCTTACATACTCCTTTTGCCTCTTTTACGTTCATACATCATACTTCCAACTAATATTAAAACGCGAAAGATTGTGAGGATGGATGGATGAATGAATGGATGTTTGTTACTCTTTCACGCAAAAACTACTTAACGGATTTATATGAAATTTGGCCCACAGATAGTTTATAACCTGAATTAACATCTGTAATACTTTTTGTCTCGATATGCTTACGGGATCAAGACTTATGCGGGTGAAACCGCGGGGCGCTGCTAGTCTGGTCATACACGCATGCCGGTTGCGAGTACTACGCACCTGATCTTTCTGAAGAAAATCACTAATAAGGTCACAATTATAATATCCTCCTAGGGCGTCCCCTCTAGGCTGATTGTGCATGCTAAATTATAATTTATGTACTCTGTACAAGGATGTAGATGAGTCTTATCACCATTACTCTAATATCCGCTTGGTTCGAAATTAAATTAAATTTTTTCTTTATTCTGTAAATAGGATATCGGAATCACTTTTACACTTCATATTAAAAAAAAAATTAAGCTAGATGGAGTCGACATTTCAAAGTCTCTTTTAAAATCCAGACATAAACTTGGTCAAATCATGTGAGGACCATGGAGATCGTGTCTGAAATGGTCTTTTGAGTCCACACAAATTTGAGTGGACCTGTCCACTTGTCCAGTCAGTGCAAGCATTTGTTCAAGATTATTATTATCACAAAAAAGTCAAGTTAATACAGTTAAGTTAGTATCTAAGCAGCCTGCGGGTTACTAAAGCCGCTCGGCCGGGCTAAAGGTTGTGTTGTTCCTCGCATTATGTTATTCTCGGTCCCGTCTTACAAGAGCTAAACCGGATTACCTACTAATGTTATAAGTAGTTGAATATTGTTTGTGTGTACGTAAAATCGGATTTACTGGGCAACACTAATAGACATTTCTTATTTATGAGGCTTTGTTTAACCGATGTCAAAAGGTTTATTCCTATTATTAGCAGTTCTTTGTTTCTTAAGTACAGAACTACACTGTCGATTCTCTATTTATTTCTGGTCTTTGGATCTACAAAAATATCGAATATTATAATCGCTATCGAATCGCTTGGATGTCAATACTTCCCTATTTTAATTGGATTTTGTTCACAATTCCATGGGTTTTAAGTTTTTTTTTTGCGCGGAACCTTAAATCTTTTTCTTCAATAAAATAGCCTAAGATGTAAGTGAAAGTCTCGTCAAAATCTGTCCAGCCGTTCCGGAGATTAGCCGGAACAGACAGACCGACAGACCGAAAAAAAATCTAAAAATTGTTTTTTTGTTGTTGTTATAAGTACCGTATACACTTGTATCATAGGCATTTAGTAAAAATCTATTATATAAGTGTTACAAACAGATTCTTCAATTTTATTTATTTGTTCGTTCTGGTATTAGGTGATAGCTTCTAGGCCTTTTATTGAAACGTTACACGTCCGATGACGGATTATTTGGTCTTAATTTCGAAACCAGGAGACAAAGGCAAATAAAAATTTACAATGCCACTTCTATAAAATAAAGACAACACAAAATCTCTTCAATGGCCTAACGACGACAAATCCCTTGACCCTTTATCAAACTGTGGAACCACCGTCAAAATTGTACACAATGAAGAATAAGGTAATATAAACGGTAGCCTAACTTGCTAGGGCTGCCACTGTTCATATTATATTATTGTAAGGACTTACAGCGGCTTTAATGGATTACCTCTTGGTTGAGGCTGTCAGCTTCAACCCTCCTGGGAGCAGGCTGGCACGAGGGCGGCACAATGCACGTCAAAAATATATTCACAACAGAATATTGAGTGGCTTCGGGTCGTATTGACGTTGTTGGTACAGTTACGCCATAAATATTGTGTGTGTTTTGTTGTACATAATACTGCACCTTGTGAGCATTTTAAAGAATCGAATATCTTACTTATTTTCATTCAGTTATTCAAAAGGATTTTCGTTTATTTGATGTTACGACTTGTTGCTAACGTGTCGTTTTGCTATTAGGACCAGGGGGCCAAACACCACCTCTTAAAGCAGTATTATTTTAATGTTACTTCAGTGTGAGAAAGAGATGGAGCTATGCAGGACGTCAAGCTCCATCTCTTTCCCACACTCAAGTAAGATTAAAATAATACTGCTTTAAGAGGTGGTGGTCTAGGATCAGGGCTTGGATACCGGTATATTTTTCGAAACAGTTTCGTCCTAAATACCTAAGAAACTATTTGTTTCGATTACGTTTAAACGAAACGTTATAAATAACGTTTTTGAAGAAGAACAAATTTTGAATCGTTCTCATTTAATAAAACGTTTTTAACCATTTTTACTTGCATTATTTGCAACTGGCAGGTCAGTGTCAGGTTATACCTTGATCATGATATGATTCGCGACTTTAAGAAATATTTGACGGAGACGGTACATCTCTCTAGTTATCGTCAGCCATATTTTAACTACTGTGGGCGTGTTATGGGTAGTGTTGGTTATTGCGCAATAGAAAAACCGTTTACAGTTCAAATCAAATTATAATTCACGATCAAATTAATCAAACTAACTATTCACACACTGGTAGGTACACGACACAACTACATATACGGGACGCGGGACAGTTTCTAAACGTATTCACTGCTTGACAGCCACCGACGAACTCTGCTGAACTCCGGTGACAAGTCGACGAGCGTTATGTTGTAGACTCTGTCGAGCGCGCTTGGCGGCGCTGGCATCCCGATTAGTCAAGCGACGACTAACGTATTTCCGACAGATGTATTTATATAATTTATAACCATAAGAATCATCAACACATCTATCTTAGTTAGATTTGTTCTAAATTGTCATGATTTCCGAAATCAAACTTAATAAACCAGTTTTTGAAAACGTTCCCATCGTTTTCGTTCCGAACAAAATGTTGTACAAAGTTTTTTTATAAACATTTTAAAAACGTTATTTTAAATAACGTTTCCGCACCCTGCACCCTAATTGCGTAAGACACTATCAATCGGAATCTGAATCATTTTGAAGCAAATTGCTAATCCATTGCTTCGTAAGTTCGAAAAATTTGTCTGCTCAAACGTAAATAACGCAATGACTGTTGTTGAACAGTCAAAATGAAACTGATTATGATTGATAATGTTTTAGCAATGGCCCCGCTGATTAGGGCCATGTGTTTTTCTTATAGGGCTTCTTTTTATACAAAAGGATTTCGTTTACGGTATGTGTCAGTCGGCAAAATTATTATGTGTAACACTGTGCGGTGCTTCTGATCAGACCTGGTCCCTCGTGCTGGAGTGCCCTCAGTACCCGTTCACTTATACCATTGATAACCTATAGATTCCCACTGATGCCACAGTCAACGTAGCCATCTACCGAGCTTAAACAATATATCGATAACGACACAAAAATAAGAAGATGGGTAAAACTAGTAATGAAATGAAATTGTTTATTCTATAAATAGGTTATTGGAATCACTTTTACACGTCATATTAAAAAGAATATAGCCTAGATGTAGTCGACATTTCCTATCTGACTACCTCTGAGAAGAAATGGTGAAACAAACCCAGGAGCCAAAATCTCTTTTAAAGTCTAGTCTAGTGAAATGGTATTTTGAGGAAAGAACCACACAAACTTGAGCGGACCTGTCCAGTCAGTACAAGCATTTGTCAGTGATCGTGTAGCTCAACTCAGGACTTAAGGGTTAATAGGTCCAGCCAAGCTAGTAAGACTGGGAACTTATTGAACGATAATCTCTCTCTAAGGCCGGCCACATACAAACGGTATTCCGTTACGACATATCGTTTCGGAATTTTCGAAAGCTACAAATCCATACAAAATCAAGGATCTCACAAACATACAGTAGTTCTCCGTTTGAAATGTTCTGCCTTCGAATTTATTTTGTATGGATTTGCTGCCTTCAAAATTCCGTATCGATATTGCGACACAAAATTCCGACTGTATGGGGCCGGCCTTAAGCTAGAAACTATGACGGTATTAGTTTTTTAAGATTATTTTGCTGAAGGGAAATTATGAAAAATCTGTAGTAAATAGCCTGTCATTAAAATTGCATTGAAAGTTGCAAATGTAGGTTACAGTTATGGCAAAACAAGTTTCTTCATTTTTCACGCAGCTGCCGACTATTTCTGTTTTGTGCTCGTAATTATAATATAGATCTATTTTGTTTTATTTTTCTGATTACTCTTATCTTTTTGTATGCATGTGTTTCTGTGACAAATAAACCTATTTTTCTTTATTTTTTTTAGGTATATCTAGTACCCAGCCAACTGGCTACACTGGCAGATATTCTGATATCGAGCGGATTCACGCCCGATGCTCGGGGGAATAAGAAGTGATCTACTTAATGTTCGCGCTCATTTCCACATAATTGAATTATGATGACGTTTGGCCACTTCGACATGAGTGATTGGGATTGAACCTACTATTGTTTAAGAGCCCCCGAAACGATCAATTGCAATGGACAATTTTTATGTGATTGATACACATTGATGCGCAAATTGACCGTCTACCAAGGGCAATTGAAGCGATTGTCAATATTACTACAATATAAATTGATGGCAATTGATCAATCGCAAATGATCGTTTCGGAGACCCCTTTTTTTTTTTTTTTTGTGGATGGGAAATCATCAAATGACTTCTCCCGCTCTGGGCGGAGCGGGAGGGCGTGTCAGACTTTTACTGACTAAAAGCCACCCGTGTTCCTTCTGTTGCCTGTGCCGGGGCCACGGTAACTCTTTCGAACATCCCGCAACCCTAGCTGGCATCGGCCCTAGCGAACCCCGTCAATAGTGCTGACATCTCTTTGAGGCGCGCGTGGAACACGACGCGCCGTCGACTCGGGCTTGGTCCTTACCGAACGGCGAGCTACCCATTGCTCGCCGTCCGCAAGCCCGCGCCTACGGTGGCCGGGAATCGGCTGCCAATTCGCGACGCCCAGGGCGTCTCCTGCGGCGACTAGGGGCGTGAGGGCGCAAAGCTTGCCTCTCCCTCACGCGTCCCGCCTCCTCCTTCACGAGCATTACTGCTTCGCAGAAGGAGGTAATTGCTTCCCATGCACTCTCGCTCCGTACCATGGCCTGGACCAGGGCCGGACGCGAGAGATCGCCGCCACCGATCGCTTCCGCGAGGACACGGCGGTGCTCCGCCCAAGCCGGGCAGACCTCCACCGTATGCTCCACCGTGTCCTCCGGACGATCCACACAGTGGTGACACCCGGGCGTTTCCTCCCGCCTTATCCGGAACAGGTACCTCCCGAAGCACCCGTGTCCGGTGAGGACCTGCGTCAGGCGGAAGGTGAGGACGCCGTGGCGCCTCTCTAGCCACTCCTCAAAGAGGGGACTTATCGCCGCAATTGTGGCGTGCCCAGCGCTGGGTTGCGACAATCGCACTCTCCATGCCGCCATGAGATCCTGCCTCCTCGCGCCACTCCCACATGTGTGCGAGGACTTTTGCCTCCAGATCCCATGGCGGTAATCCGGCAAGGAGGTTCGCCGCCTCCCCGGAGACCGTGCGGTATCCCCGGGCTAACCGGATGGCCATGACCCTCTGGGACGCGTTCAACCGACGGACCGGTCGCCGCCTCACGGAACGCGCCCACACCGGAGCTCCGTAAAGGGCCATGGACCGCACGACCCCCGCGTAGAGCCTCCGGCAGGAGGCGTTTGGACCCCCCAGATTGGGCAGGAGCCGCCCCAAGGCAGCCCCGGCCCGCTCCAGTCTGGGAGCCAAACGTCGGAAATGCTCCACGAAATTCCACCGGCTGTCGAGGACGAGTCCCAGGTACTTCATCGTCGACTCGACACCGATGAGAACCCCTCCTACCGTTATTTGGGAACCCGATGGTGGCGCGTTCCGAGGACCATGAAAACACATGGCCTCGGACTTGTGCAAGGCCACCTCGAGTCCCAATTGCCGGATCCTCTCTACGATAGTCGCAACCCCGCGTGCCGCTAATTCGGCCGCCGCCTGGTGCGACCTCCCCTGCGCCAGGACCAGCGTGTCGTCAGCGTAGCAAACTACGCTGACACTACCAGGGAGGTCAGCGCGCAGCACCCAGTCGTACCCGATGTCCCACAGATGCGGTCCCAGAACCGATCCCTGCGGGACACCGCACGACATCTCTCGCCGGTTCCACTCTCCCCGGTGACCGGGGTAGATGACGGCCCTGTCCGTCAGATAGGCCTCGACCACGCGACAGAGGTTGGTCGGCACTCGGTGATACCGGAGTGCCTCCCTGATGCAACTCCAGGGCAGGGTGTTGAAGGCATTGGCGATGTCTAGAGACACCGCCAAGACGACCCCACCCCGGGCCACAGCATCCCCCGTCGTGAGGGCTCGAACGCGCATGATGGCGTCCACCGTAGAGCGCCCCTTGCGGAAACCAAACTGGCTGTCCGCCAAATCCGGCCCCACCCTCACCAGCCGCCCGACGAGGCGGTCTGCAATGACTCTTTCAAAGAGCTTGCCCACCTCGTCGAGCAGCACGATGGGCCGGTTTCGGAGACCCCTAAAGGTTAAACTAGCGACCCGCCACTACTTCGCACGGTTTTCACGACTAGAGCAGGGTTTCCCAATAGACTTATCTCAGTAGAATTTAATAAACATAGATACACCAAAGTGAGTAAACTAGACCTAAATAAATACAGCAAATAAAAATATTAAAAGCAGTTTTTCTTGTTTTATTTTTAGGGATCCGCGAGGCATGATTAGGTGGCGCTAGGAAAGACCCTGGACTAGACATAACATTAAGAAATTTTTATTAAAATGTAAATTTAATATTAATGTAATTTAAGACACAGACCTTCTCAAAAAAAATCTCTAAATGATGATGAAAACCGCATCAAAATCCGTTGTGGAGTTCAAAAGAACAACGTGGTCAAACAAAAAGGCACGATTTAGTTTATATTCACGATTTAGTTTATATTCACGGTTTAGTTTATATTATGTTTAGATATAGAAGAAATCAACCGTAACCGGAGCAGTAGCGGCCCAGTGGTAACGGCAGGGGACTTACGAGTTGTAGGTAGTGGGTTCGAACCCAGGGAAGCGCTTGACTTTGTGTAAATAATTTCATCACCACTGCTCTCAAAACGGTGAAAGAAAAAATCGTGAAAAAACCGGTATGTCCTAGAACTAAAAATTCGAAGCCCTGTGACATATAGCAACTCGCACTGGGCCCGCGTGGTGGACTACGGCGCTGATCTGACAACCAGTCTTACCAAGGGGTATCGTATTACCCAGTTACTAAGTTGTGGAGTACAGGTAGGCAGTCGTTCCATGTAAAATACTGGTATTCAGCTGCATCTGGTTAGACTGGAAGCCAACCCTAATATAGTTGGGAAAAGGCTAGGCAGATTGATTGATTTATTTATTTAATTATAAAAAAATATACATATATTGAAACTGTTTATACTCCCCGTCACTTATCCATAAAGGTTCATTAGAAAACCAGCCTCAGACAGCGCCTGTCTGGCATTCATTGCTAAAATGAACCTTATTGGCGCAGCCGTGAGGCACACACTATTGTTGTTAAAACAATATTTTCATTTTGATTTGTATTTTGTGGTTTGTGTTTCACGAACTGTGACCAAATAAACGCTATTCTTTCTTTTTCTTTCACTCCCTCTCACCGAGAGGAGACCTGTGTTCCAGCAGTGGGAACATTATAGGCTGATTGTAATTATGCTAACCGTAACCGGAAGCCGTAACTTATAGTATAGTATCTTTTTCTTTTGTAGTACCTGCACAGGTACTACTTATTTACTTTTGTAGGCAGTTTTCAATAGACGACCGACAGTATATTATTACTATCATTGCTTGATAACTCACAAAGACGAATGAGACATGACTAGGTACTTACGCTAAGTTACGTAGAAAAGTCCTTTCTTTGGTATTGTTCGTCGGATCGTTGAGCTCCTTAACTTTTATGTTGAGCTGTACGATTACTGACAGATGCTTGCACTGACTGGACAGGTCCACTCAATCTGTGTGGTTCTTTCCTCAAAAGACCATTTCAGACACCAACCTACATGGTCTTCACATGATCTGACCAATATTATGTCTGGACTTTAAAAGAGACTGTGACCTCTGAGTTTGTTTCGGCCTTTCTTCTCAGAGTAGTCAGATAGGAAACGCCGGCCTCATCTAGTTTAAAAAAAAAATGTTTGACATGTAAAAGTGTTTGTATAAACCTACTAACAGAAATAAAATCATTTATCATTCATATATCATTTAAAGCATTTGAATCACTTGTTACTTTAGTGTATAGGAAACCATTTTTCGATGCTGAAAAGTTTGTGATATTTTATTTTATACAGGGTTACTGGTAAATCGACATATTCCTTGCAGGACGTCATAGGAGGGTTAACATGCAACAAATTAAGCCATAAAATGGTCTACCGAAATTCAGTAGTTAGTTAGATTTTTAGTTTTTTTTTTTCAATGAAAAATCCAATATAAAAATGATTTACGGCGCGACTATACTTAAATTCCAGATTTAAGTTATTATCATTACTGATGCCGTAGCAAATCTTTGTAAATAATTGAACGTGCAAAGATCACTAGTTAAACATTTTACTTTTCGTCATTTCTATTTTTGCCAGACAAAAATTACGAAAAATAAAATGTTTAATCAGCGATATTTGTCAAAGTTTTAGGCATTTTTTAAATTTTAATTTTTAACAAAGATCTGCTACGGCATCAGCTATGATAATAACTTAAATTCCAGTATAGTCGCGCCGTAAATCGTTATTAAATAGGATTTTTCATTAAAAAAAAAAAAATCTAACTAACTTCTAGATTTCGGTAGACCAATTGGTGGCTTAATTTATTACATTTTAACCCTACTATAACGTTCTGCGAGGAATACGTCGAATTACTAGTAACCCTCTATAAGTGCCGTTTTCAGCCAATCAGCACACAAAGAGATTAATAGCATTCAAAGCACAACTATGCCCAGATGTGTAAATGCACTAGAATCATAATAATTATGATGATTAGAACATGGCTTTGTTATGGACGACAATATTAATTGTATAATTATAGAATTTTACAACCACAAAACAAATAACATAGAGTTAATCCGGTCTGACAATGAACTAATTAACGCCTCTATCGCACAAGATAGTGTAATAGGATGTTTCCTATTCCTTGTATATATCAACGACTTTCCTAACAATATTAATTAATCATGTGTCTTGTTTGCAGATGATGTATCAATACTCACGTCATGTGTATCTAATATTAATCTAAATGAAAAATTAAATTCTGTACTTAACGCCACAGTAAATTGGATGACCGAACATAATCTTGAAATTAACTACAATAAGATAAAATAATAGCATATTATCCCGTCAAAAAATACCGATAAATATAAGCTTCAGCATCAATGGCTCCATTTTAGAAGTTGTTAACAAATTCACCCTATGAGGACTAGACGTAGACTCACATATTAATTGGAAATTTCGCATTAAAAACATAATTAATATTGTAACAGGTTATTATTAAAAGCAGATTATTGACATACAAATATAATACCCTAAACTAACGGAGCAAAAGGTGCAATTAAGTCAAAAGCCCACCAAACCACTCTGTTCTCAAAAAGTTTTCTGGGAATGGCTCCAAAAATATATAACAAATTACCTAAACCTGTAAAATATTTAAAAGACTTAAATACTTTCAAAAAAGCGCTTCATAAGTTCCTAATACAGAAAGCATATTACACCATACATGAATATTTAGAAGGAGAAACCGTTATGACTTATTCTCAGATATACAAGGTGTAATTTTTATCACCGTTAACCTCTTAAGTGGTCATTGTACTCATCATTATGAACAACTTTTACTATGGGACTAAACCTTAAATCGTGAAAAAAAATCTGCTGTTCCCTACATTTTGACAAGTTATGCGAACATAAATGTAGGGAGCTGCTGATTTTTTTTTTCGCGATTTCTGGTTTGGTCCCATAGTAAAAGTTGTTCATAATGATGAGTACAATTACCTCTTAAGAAATTAACGGTGATTAAAATTACACCCTGTATTTGTTACCTACTTACTGTAGTTAGCTATTAATATTATTACCTTAATTTGTATTGTTTTGTTTATGTTTATTTTATTGCTAAAGATTTAAGACGGTTACTTAGCAATATTTTTTTATATTTTATAGGCTATAACTACCACCTGTGCAACTATTACGCAAACAATATTTGTACGCCTTGCAAGGCAGCGCATAGTGATACAATACACACATCATGTACCGCAACATTATACCTATGTGTCACAAATAAATCAATTTGAATTTGAATAACTTTTATAAAACTATTAAAAAACTAAAACATAGCGTCGAAAAATTCCTAAGCATCGCTGTCGACTGGTAATGTACCCAAGAGACTGGCGGCATTGCCACGTTGTGTAGTTAATGCTTAGCCTCTGGCCAGGGTAAAAATAAGAGCTAAACTATCAAAATTTTCTTATGCTCTCCGCGAGATCAAAGAAACTATAGATCTTAAACTGCTATAGTCACGTTAGTACGCGTACGCCTATGCCTGGCTCAAATATAGAGTCATCCTATAAGGGTAATAGTACGGATGCAGCCACATTATTTACTTTACAGAAGAAACTGATTAGAATCTTAGTAAATATTGAAGAAACCGACACCTGTTAACCCCACTTTCAAGAACTAAAAATACTAACCTTACCCTGTCTCTGTATCTTTGAAATATGTAAATTTGAATTCGGAATTCGAACAAACGAACGAACGAATAAACGAGAAAATATACAAACTAGAATTACACTTAGATAATATAGATACAGACTAAACATACCAACTTCGCGACTAAAAATGCACTCGTCCAGTACCTTTGTCATATCTATAAAAATATAATGTTGTATAATGTTACCAGAACCCATTAAAAATAGATAAAGATAACAGTTTTATTAATAAATTATAATTTACAAGAAATATATAAATAAAAAATATATACATACTACTACATATTAAATACATAATTAAACAAATAAAACAAATAATTAATTTAAATATTTCAATATTTAAATAGCAATTCATAATAAATATATTAAATACACAGTGCAATAATTTATTTTCAATTAATAATAAATTCTAGTCACTAATTAATAAAGAATCGTGCAATAAATTAAGTATAATAACCAAACATCTTAGTTCAAAAAAGTTCTGAACAATACGAAATAACGAAATAACCATTTAGATATAACATAAAATAGACAGTACGTACTCAAGCAGGTAATACTTATAACTTAAAGTAAAGAGATAAAACCAAAATATGTAATTAAAATATTAAATAAATTAAATATTAGAAGAAGAACAGTAGTAATAATATAAAATACAATTACCAGAATACACTATAAATAATATAAACATTAATAAGCGCTTTTCCTCCTCTCTCCTACTATGCTGTGCCCGACAGGGTCCATAATTGTTTCATTAATTTTAAGCCTACCAACTGTTTTACCAATATTATGGAATGCAATAAATAATTGAGAATCAGTAATTGCTATAGGTAGGTACCTAGTTAATAATCTCTGCATTGATCGCATTGTAACATTACAATCCAATTTCGCTGTTTATGTCATCAACAGAAATGTTTTGCACAGTGGATTCTGCAATTCGGCATCAACTCGGTTAGAAACGGCTAATTTTCTCCTGTCAGTACCAATTAAAATGCAATTCAGTATTTCTATTCAACAGGTACCTACAATGTATATTTACAAGTGTTCGTTCCGTATGCACTATGTAACTTAGTTTATACTAAAAGTTCTGGCTAAGTCTCTTCTGTATCTTCTCCCTGACTTAACCCGACCACATACATAGATGTGAGTGCAACTTATATTGGAAGCTTCTAAATTTCCGAAACTATCTATTTTTAGGGTGCCGTACCCTACGGATGCCAAAAGGAACCCTATTACTAAGCCTCCGCTGTCCGTTCGTCCGTCTGTCTGTCAGCGGGCTGTATCTCGTGAACCGTAATAGGTAGACAGTTGAAATTTTCACAGCTTGTGTATTTCTATTGCCGGTATAACAATAAATAATAATAATAAAATCAAGTTAAAAATTAAACGGGGACCCCCTTGCAAGAAACGTGTTTTTTTACTAAATTATTTAAAAAAAAATGTAGTGTTAAGTATAGTACGATGGTACGGAACCCTTTGTTTTTTTGTGTTTTTTTTTGTTTCGTATTTGGCCGGTTTTTAACTTTGTTGTGTTCATATAAATGTTCAGACATCATCGTGTTACCAACAATGTAGCTAACCATCTCTTAAAGCTAATAGTAGGCTAGTAGTTATTTTAATCTTACTTGAGTGTGGGAAAGAGACGGAGCTAGACGTCCTGTATAGCTTCATCTCTTTCTCACACTGAAGTAACATTAAAATAATACTGCTTTAAGAGGTGGTGGTCTAGCTCCTGGATCGCATTTAAACTGTCAAATTAGTCTATGGATATAAGAGATTCTTTCTTCTTCCCGTCCCCAACTAATATGATTAAAAAGTAGAAATAAAGATAATTATTTTAGAAATTACACACTACATACAACGATATTTTTATAGCATATTTAACATTTTTCTAATAAAAAAATACATAACTTTCTTATTTAAGAACCGATTGAAATAAAACAAACACTAAATATAAAGTGAAGCTTACCACAATACCATTAGTGACAAACAGCATGCAATTAGCGCGCAAAAACGCACAGACAAACAGACAAAAATTCTAAACATCATTGTTTTGTTCTATTGCGTTACTAAAGACCCGCAATAATATTTTTTCTCAAATATCTTCCATGTACAGACAGCGCTAAGTTACACTTGTATTCATAGATTTGTTCCTCATTATTATTCTACTGTTCTATTTTATTCAATGTAAAGATGTAAAGCTTTGGTTTCTTAGGAAAGCGGTGAACGGTTTCACAATAACGGCTGTCCAAATACAGAGTGCTTTTTGATACCTTAAGAGGCTGACAACACCTAAAGCACGGTCACTGTCGGACTGCATAGAAATGAAAGAGAAGCGCGATGACACAACGCTGGTAATTTATTGTAAAATATGAAGCAATTATCTATTTACAAATAATCTATTGATTACACTAAAAAATTAGTACACTATTACGTTAATATGTTGCTTGTAAAATAATCTGTCAAAAAATTAAGATGATTGATGTATGGTTTTTTTTTTAATTTTTTTTAAATTTTTATTTTAGTGGTGATAACTTATTACAATCAGTTTTACTTCTGCCAAACTGCACAGCAGTTTGTTGGCAGATGCAGCTCCCATATTATACAATTTTTATCTTCACACTTTTCCATCAATAACAAAACTTACATGGTAGTATAGTAAGTAAGTTATAAGTTACAGGTAAATGAATGAGAATAAATGAATGAGGCAGGGTAATGCTCAGCGGCAAACGTATCCACATTTAAATCGTTCAAAGAAATTTTTAGAGGTATGTTCTTCTTTTTTTTTTTCTATCGTTTCAAATTAGTTGTATTATGTTTTCAACACACTATCTAACTAGCATGTATCCTGAAGAATGTCATATATTTTTCCTGATTATGTTTACTGCAGTAGATCACAGGGGCGCAGCCTTCATACAACCCGATTCATATCGGCTTCCCTTTGGAACCACCACTCTTCTTAATGCCAAATAATATGGTACACCTGTGTGTGTAACTGTGTATTACATCACATTACATATGATATGAAAATGACACCTTTTCATGACGGCTGTTTTAGTAATGACCAATAATGATGATGAGTCAAGGCACGTGAGCATATCCGTAAGAAGTTGGCAGAAACATCCCAGCGCTGATTTGGTGGATTCGTTTTCTCCTCTTTTGAACATTATTTCTCCTCTACCGTTCGTTATTTCTCCTGACGAAGTTTATTCCGTTTATAAGTATTTATGTATATATGTATATAACTATATATATCTATGTATTTACTCCACTATTTTATAGTTATTTTCGTGTTATCTATCCCTTATGTTGCACCTGCCATGTTTTCTCTTTGCATCACCCTAAGGTTGACTGGTAGGAAATGCCTCAGGCATTATACCGAAGAAGAAGAATACCGTACAAAGGCGGACTTAAGTCCGCCTTTGTACGGTATTCTTTTAACTTGTGCATAAAGTTTTAATAAATAAATAAATAAATAATGACGGCCGCCGCTCTTCAAAGAAACTGAAGCTTTAGTCTTTATAATGTGTCATTTCGGAAAAAAATGCCTTTATAGTTATTTTGCTAACTCTGTGATAGTAAAAATGCTGATCACACTCATAAAATAAATGTATGGTTACTCGTTTTCTCAAGAACACAACATTGTTACGAAAAATTCCATCTCAATTGCGAACTTACAACTTGTTACTTAAACTTCTAAGCTATAAATAATAAAAAACAGACAACGTAGAAAAACGGTTCTATTAAACATACTCCTCTCAAGTTGGGAGCACCTCCTTGGTAAGAACTTGGGAGTGCTTCTAAAAGTATTTTGTAAGTAAAGCCGGTGCAATACGGATTTTTATGATGCTGGCTAAGATAGGTTTTTAGTTTTTAGTGGACGAGTCTCAATTTTAGAGCTCATGTTACGGAATGGCTCTTGATACTCCTTGATCCGTTTTATTAGTTTTGGTACGAAGGAGATCTAGAAATTATTGTTGATAGTTGGTAATAAAATTGTACTTACTGTAGTTCAATTTATTTGTAACTGACCTGCTCAGTACTCAGTAGAATGTTGCGGTATCCATTTTGCATGGGTTCGACCAATTTACTCTAAAGGCCCTCCACTGCGATCCACGGCCATGTTAAACAAATGAACCGCAATGACTGGCAAATAGCAGTACCAAGACGGTCCACTTTATGGTCTCGTCTACCTAGTAGAAATACCTATCTACGTCGTCACTTCTAAACGGGCGAACACTGATAGATAAGTGCTATCAGAGAGAGCCTTCAATAAAAAACGTTGAAATGAAAGAAAGGAGACATTTGCGAGACAAAATTGAAGAACCGTAATTTTATTTTTACACCAGAAGATAAAGGATTTCATTTGAGGCTAAGTTGACTACGTTTTATGAGAAGATCCAGTTTTAGTGGTTGCCTACATCGTAAAAAGACCTACACTCCAGAGTTTTCATTTCTAGGAACAGTGGTTTCAGGCTATGGGGCAGCTACTAAATGCATCATATTTTTTGCTGATATACGTAAATAAATTAAATCAATCAGTAATTAAATAAGTACCAGTAGTTGTCAGGATTCGTTTATTTATCTAAATTCATTAAATCATTTTCGAACTAGAAGATAATTTTGAATGCTATAAACAACAGGAAGTGGTTATCTACACATCTTCTACACAAATAAATAAAACTGAAGTGTCTGTTTTTAATTTCAGAATAACAACTTTTTACTAAATGCATATGAATGTATATACGGTACTTATAACAAAAAACAATTTTAAAAATTTTGGTCTGTCTGTTTGTCTGTTTGTTCCGGATAATCTCCGAAACAGCTGGACCGATTTTGACGGGACTTTCACTGGCAGATAGCTGATATTACAGGGAGTAACTCAGGCTACAGGGTTCTGCGCAAAAAATTAAAACCCTTGAAATTGTGTACAAAAAGTCGGATTTGAAAAATTCTTTTGGTATTTGGTAGCCCAATTCTTGAGGATAGTTATAGGCTATTTAACATTACGCAACGACCCTTAGGAGCCAAGCAAAAATAAAAAAGTTAGAAAGAACGCTGAGCGAAAACGAAGTAATAGCGCGGGCGGGCGATGCCACACGGCGCGGCGGGTCGGGGGACGAGGGAGTTTTATTAAAATGTGGCTATTTTTTAGGATATTGTGTATCTTACGACTTCCATCCGAACGAAGTCGCGGGGCACAGTTAGTTTATTATAAACAAGTACCTAGTAATAAAAAAATACATAAAAAATTAAAAACCTTAACTTATTCATTGAAGAACAAAAGTCTGAGATTAAAATACTATTAAAACTTAGCTTATGAGACAACAACCATTATTACCTTTATAAGAGGTGCTTTCCAAAATAATAAAAAGTAGATAACTCTGTAAGCAGTTAGGTACTAGAAACTTTGTAACTTCGTAAAGCCTTTCTTATCAATGGAAAAGAAAAGGATTAAAGTTCGAAAAGAAACATAAATAACGGTGAGTACCTCGCCTTAGATGGATCTAAAACTTTTTATCGAACGTAAACATTACTAAATACCTTTATCTCGCGTTTCTCATTCTGTGAGACGTAATAGTTGGATGAGAGTAATGTAAACACACAATCTGTTAACTATAGTAAAACATCTGTTGTCTGTGTGTTTTGATTTGCGTATTACCCAACTATTTTCAGATACCTACTACATTATATATGACTAAATATAGAAATAAAAACAAAAGAACACTTAGGGCGGAATCGATCAAACTTTTATACCTAGTATAACTCTAATCCAGCGAATAAATTTTAAATTTTTGACAGATTTTCCATACAAAAACTGTCAGACGTCAGTTTTATTCCGAGAATAAAAGTTATTCCTGTTTGGTCGAATCCGCCCTTAGACGTCGAAGTATTCGTCCGCATCGCGGTCATCCGGAATCGTGGCCAGAAGACTGGTACCATTGCCACGTTGAATGGCAATGCCAATTCTTGAGCCAAAGAACTAGCCAGACGCGTGAAGTGTCGAAAGGAGACGCGCACTCGGATATTGATATTGTTAATTAAATAGTATATTGTTTTATGTCTCAATAAGATGTCAATTGAAAATGTAAGCAGAAAAAGATGGCTGTAAAAGCCAAAATTGTAGTGTCTGTACTCCAAGGGGATACTCTTACTGGGGGCCAACCACCACCTCTTAAAGCAGTATTATTTTAATGTTACTTCAGCGTGAGAAAGAGATGGAGCTATACAGGACGTCTAGCTCCATCTCTTTCCCACACTGAAGTAATATTACAATAATACTGCTTTAAGAGGTGGTGGTCTAGCTCCTGGATCGCATTTAAGCTGTCAAATTAGTCTATGGATATAAGAGATTCTTTCTTCTTCCCGTCCCCAACTAATATGATTAGAAAGTAGAAATAAAGATAATTATTTTAGAAATTACACACTACATACAATGGGGAAACGACAATACGAAAATAAATGGGAACACCGGCAATACTAATGCATAGAAATATTTTGAAAGTATCAAATAAATCCTGACATCCTAAAATGGGTCCTCGTGAGTCTCTTAGAAACAAATTCAAAGATATTGATATACTAACTCTGCCTTCTCTTTATATCATAGAAAGTATTTTGTATGTTCGCAGTAACTTAGGTTTTTTTAAAAAAAGAAGCGATTTCCATAATATAAATACACGTAGTAAACATGACATTGTGATACCTAAATTTAGATTAACTAAAACAAGCAAGTCATTACTTATAAACAGTCATTTCTTATCCGCTTTAATAACAAGTTGCCAAAGTCGGTTACAGAACTTAGGGATGGAAAAGTCAAAACCCACATGAAACGTGTCCTTATTAAAAAAGCATATTATAAGATTAAAGACTACGTTGAAGACAGTAAAGTTTGGCGCTAATTCCTTCTGCACATGTGGCTTCCCTGGTACCTCATTAACAGCATAACTATTTATGTAAATGTCTATTAACTGCTCCCAAATTAGTTTAATTTAATTCATTTTATTGTTTTTTTTACATGCTTCCAGGACATAATATTTACTTTATTTTACATTATATAGTCTTGTCTTTTAAATAGATTCTTTTATATTTTGCGAATGTGAGAAAGTTGTAGGCGTAATAGTCTGTAGATTTGTAAACGATTTTCTATTTTGTTAAGTATCTGATACTTGTTGACAGGCTTACACTGTCCTCCCATACTTAAAATACTGTAATTTGAAAACATTGTAAAATCCAATTATTTTTAAAAGAGTAGGTAACCGTGGAGTTTCTTGCCGGTTCTTCTCCATAGGAAACGACCAATTGGAACCGTGCACCTAGCTTCTGACCTTTCATAAGTGCCCATGTAGGCTTATGTGAAATAAATTATTTTGATTTTGATTAAGATCGAAATAAAAAAGTGTTTTTTCCTAAGAAGCGAGTGCACTATTAGTAGTAATATTAACTAGTACTGGTATTAGTAGTACGAGAAGTAAACTGTTCCATATATTTGACTGAATTTTCGTATGCAGACTAGGTACTGTTGCCTGCGGTTTCGCCCGCGTGAATGTCAATACTTCTGTAACTACCTTTACTCTAAAAGGACTAGTTTAATTCATAATAATTGAACGTCAAAATGGGTACTAATCCCCAAATGGATCTTACAGTCGTTACCTCATTATCACACACTATAAACTAGATTGAATACTCGACGATACTACAGGGATAAGGCAAATAACATGAAACACTAAGACATTTTGCCATTCATTTATATTTCTTAGCCAACATCAAATTCAATATTATATTCCATAACATAATACCATCACATATTCTATGCACTACATAATTATATCATTATTTATTTAGTGTTCTAATATTAACAATAAAACTAATATGTTACCTAAATCGGAACCCATCTAATCGGTGCCCATCTATATTTTAACCGACACAGCCACTAGGAACGTCCTACTGTCGTCAACGCCCGACTACGCCCGACCAAGAAGACACGTTGTCGCGTCATTTCACATTTAGAATCTCCCGGTGTTGCCAGTACAATCAAACTGTTTTACACTAAGTTGTAAAATATATTAAAAAATAATTGCTTTAATGTGGCCAGTAAAATATCCAATAATTATGTATAACCTAGCATTTCCCTATTTGAATCGGATTTTGTTCACAATTTCATGTGTTTTGCTAATATTTTTTCTAAAATAAAAGTAACCTAAGTTACTCCTTATAAAATCAGCTATCTGCCAGAGAAAACCCTGTCAAAACTGGTCCAGCCATTTCGGAGATTAGCCGTAACAAACAGACAGACAAAAATTAAAAAAAAATGTTTTTTTTTGTTATGAGTACCGTATATGCTTTATGAGTACCGTATATGATTTCCGTGTCTACGAAAGATACAGAATAAATACTGAATTGTAAAGAATCAGCTCACTTGCAAATTATGTTGAGAAAAATATATCATTTCCTACAAGAAAAAGCGAATTTCCAACAAAGTTAAACTACTATTATTGGAATTTCAGGTTCGTTATTTTAATAAATTCTAAGTACCTAGTTATATTATTATAAATAAATCAATGTAGTATTTTAATAGGCTCGAAATTGTATAACAAATATTGGTTTCAATTAATTCTAACGAATTCCTATCAAGGTTATTTAGTGGAGCAAGCAATTTCTACCTAAGTAAATTAATTTAATGTAAATTTATAAGTGAGCTGACGTCGGCGATTACCGTTTGATATCAATTTATAACTAGGCGAAACGTGAAAACTTACAATGACGTGGTTTTGACAACAATTAGAGCTCTACTAGAGTAGATTAAAGTACTTAACTCGATCTTAAGAGCGTTTACGACGTACGGCATTTCATACAAACTTTCAAGTCCTTGTTTATCGAAATGAATGAACCGATTTTAATGAAACTTCATAAGCATAAGTAGGATATAAAGGTCCACAAAGTTAGAGAACATTTTTGAAATGTCTTATTTAAAAAAGGTAATTGGAAATCTCTTTTTCTATGGAATATTTAAAATCGATCGAATTTAGCTGTAACATTATTTTTCTAAAATGTTCTTAACTAACTTCTTAGACCTATGTATCTTCTGGAGGCAAAAGTCCTCGCGCACATGTGGGAGTGGCGCGAGGAGGCAGGACGCCGGGGCGTAACTCCGTTGCCGCGAGAAATCGCGGCACGGCGGACAGAGCTCCGGCAGGATCTCATGGCGGCATGGAGAGTGCGATTGTCGCAACCCAACGCTGGCCACGCCACAATTGCGGCGATAAGTCCCCTCTTTGAGGAGTGGCTGGAGAGGCGCCACGGCGTCCTCACCTTCCGCCTGACGCAGGTCCTCACCGGACACGGGTGCTTCGGGAGGTACCTGTTCCGGATAAGGCGGGAGGAAACGCCCGGGTGTCACCACTGTGTGGATCGCCCGGAGGACACGGTGGAGCATACGGTGGAGGTCTGCCCGGCTTGGGCGGAGCACCGCCGTGTCCTCGCGGAAGCGATCGGCGGCGGCGATCTCTCGCGTCCGGCCCTGGTCCAGGCCATGGTACGGGGCGAGAGTACATGGGAAGCCATTACCTCCTTCTGCGAAGCAGTAATGCTCGTGAAGGAGGAGGCGGGACGCGTGAGGGAGAAGCAAGATTTGCACCCTCACGCCCCTAGTCGCCGCAGGAGACGCCCTGGGCGTCGGGAATTGGCAGCTGATTCCCGGCCACCGTAGGCGCGGGCTTGCGGACGGCAAGCAATGGGTAGCTCGCCGTCCGGTAAGGACCAAGCCCGAGGTGACGGCGCGTCGTGTTCCACGCGCGCCTCAAAGAGATGTCAGCACTATTGACGGGGTCCGCTAGGGCCGATGCCAGCTAGGGTTGCGGGATGTTCGAAAGAGTTACCGTGGCCCCGGCACAGGCAACAGAAGGAACACGGGTGGGTTTTAGTCAGTAAAAGTCTGACACGCCCTCCCGCTCCGCCCAGAGCGGGAGAAGTCATTTGATGATTTCCCATCCAGAAAAAAAAAAAAAAAAAAAGACCTATGTATCTTGCTTATGCGTATAAAGTTTCATTACAATCGGATCATTCATTTCGATAAACAAGGACTTGAAAGTCTGTATGAAATGCCGTACGTCGTAAATGCTCTTAAAAGCAACTTGGTTACTTAGTTTGAGGCTAATTTTAGAACTTATTGGTGATTCAAGACACTTGATAAGGGATGAGGATAGAAATTAATTAACTTTCTAGTGTTAACACAAATAATTAAAAACCAATCAAATTGCACTTATACCTATTTAATTAGTTAGAACCTCTCAGAATTTCTATACTTACTTTTTCAAACGCAAACAGTTGATCCTTGATCCAACCTTTCAGAAACAAACATCATGGCAGGCTTTGCCCTTTGAGTGACATTTCTTTTAGTGACGTCACTCACTCACCCAACATATTCTAAGACTAGCTGTGCCCAGGCGACTTCGCTCACGTGGGAGTCGTAAGTAAGATACCTTCTTATAACAAAAAAGCAAATTAAAAAAATTTTGTTTGTCTGTCTGTTCCAGCTAATCTCTGAACCAGCTGGACTGATTTTGACAGGACTTTCACAGGCAAATAGCTGATGATACGGGGAGTAACTTAGGCTATTTTTATTTTAGAAAAATAATTAGGGTTCCGCGCAGAAAAAATAAAGCCCATGAAATTGTGAACAAAAAGTTGGATTTGAAACATTCTTTTTGCATTTGGTAGCCCAGTTCTCGACGATAGTTATAGGCTATTTAACATCACGCTACGATCCTTAGGAGCCGAGCAAATAGAAAAAAATCAGAAAGAACACTAAGCAAAAACGAAATAATAGCGCGGGCGGCCTATGCAACGCGACGGGTCGGGGGAAGAGGGAGATTTATTAAAAAAATGTGGCTGTTATTTTAGTATATTGTGTATCTTAAGACTTCCACGCGACCGAAGTCACGGGGCATAGCTAGTAGTTAATATAAGTTTGAAATGGCCAACCCGTCTTGAGCGTGGTGGTCGATGGTCGCGCCTTCTCTACATGAGAAGAGACCTTTGCCCTGCAGCGGGAACTGTCCCACTTTACTGAATAGGGTATTATAAGCGAGTGTAATATTATCAACTGACAGTAGTCAGCCACCTATGTCAGATAAATTGAAAGTTTAGGTACTTGACGATATGAAGGCTCCAGAGCTGTTAACTGTTTGTGCATTTGCAGGAATATACATAAGAATAATTAAGAAACTCTAAAACGTATTCTTCACCACCACTCAAGCAAATAATCTACTTTAATTTTAAATTACTGGGTGATATAACACTTACCTAACTTCATTAGCGGCCAGCGGGGTCTCAAATGTATTCTGCGGTCAGTAAACCACAGTGTGGTGAAAATGGGAAACGCCTTTAAAGGCTCCAGCAAACAGGTGCGACACACGACGCGACACAAAGGCACCGCGTGTCGCACGACGAGTGGCGCCTTTGTGTCACGCGCTATTTGCGTCGCGAGTCGCGCCTGTTCGTAGGAGCCTTAAACCGCGCCTATGTGCGGTATAAGACGATGCCGTGCTACTTACTGCATCTATACAAAACAAATCAAATTGAAGTGTCTGTTTGTAATCTATATCTATACATTTGTACAAATAAATAAAACGGAAGCGTCTGTTCGTAATGTCAAAATAACAGCTTTTTACTAAATGCTTATGAAAGTATATACGGTACTTACAAAAAAAAAAAATATTATAAAATTTTTGTCTGTCTGTCTGTTTGCTCAGGCTAATCTCCAAAACGTCTGGACCGATTTTGACGGAAGTTTCACTGGTAGATAGCTGATGTTATAAGGAGTCGGTTGGGCTAGTTAAAAAATAAAACCCATGGAATTGTGAACAAAAAGTCTGTTTCGAAAAATTCTTGTTGCATTTAGTAGCCCAATTCTCGAGGATGGGTAATAGCGCGGATAGGCGATGCGGGTCGAGGGTGGAGGGAGTTTTATTAAAAATGCCGGATATACTTTCTTATCCGTTTAGTAAAAAGTTGTTATTTTGACATTACAAACAGACACTTCAATTTAATATTTATTTGTATAAATAAGTCCAGGTTTCCTCACGATGTTTTTTCCTTCACCGATGTCAGTAACGTCCAATATAAATAAACTCAGAAAGTACATATGAATTGAAAAAGTCATATTGGTACTTACCTGGATTCGAACCCACAACTTCGTGCATGAGAGGCGAGGCCTTAACCACTGGGCCATCACGAAATCACACACTATCAATACAATAAATCATCACACTACTTCATTTATTTATAAATTATGCCCAGACGATGCTTTTTTTTAATTTATTTATTTATTCAAAATCTGTGTTAACAATAACATACCTATATGTATAAAGTCTGCCAAACTGCATAGGTAATAGTTTTTCGGCAGTTGTTCTCGTCAAAAACTTAATTATGCTAAGGTCCACTTGCGTGTTCATGGGTTATCGTATATAACTCGGAGCTAACTCATAATCAAATAATTCATCTTGTCTTAATTCAAAGTTTAATTTAAAGTTTAACTCTTGGTGGCGAGTTAGAGGTAAACCTAGAGTTAAACTTTTAAATATTAAACCGTTTTAAATATTGCATGTTTAGTTGGGTTAAATGAATAAGTAAACTACAAAATAATATACCTACTGACTAGATAAAACATCTCACGTTTTACAAAAGAGGCATTTACGTCAACGGCAACGTGAGGTTTGCTGTCTTTTCTTTTTACCCACATCTGGAGGAGCATATTCTTTGCCCGGAACAACAGGTTTTCTAATAATCAATTAATATTTTTTAATATTTAAAAATGTCTTGTATGAGGTCCTGGGTTCGGTTCCCAGGTCGGGCATAGTGATATTGGGTTTTTCTATCTGGAATTTCTCAGTAGCAGCCCGGAGTCTGGATTTGTGCCCGGTTGATGGTAATAGCTCGCCCCCTATTACATGGGACCTAAACATAACTGGCGAAATGTGTGTGTACTATAGGTACACCTCTGCTTAACCCTTCGGGGAAACAAGGCGTGATGTTATATGGTATGTTAAAAATGTATTAATAATTACATTTGAAAACAAAATATAATATCCTAACCTAACTAAAGCTATTAAAAACTAAAATGTGGCGTCGAATAATTAATATTTTATTGAAACTCAATAAACAAATCTTTGTTACTTAAACAACACTTTCTAGACATTATTAAATGTTCTTGGTCACAATACCAGCAATCAAAATGGAAGTTTAAACTAAACTATCCCCTAACTAGTGGTTTAATGGAAGTTTAAACTAAACTATCCCCTAACTAGTGGTTTAATGGAAGTTTAAACTAAAGTATCCCCTAACTAGTGGTTTAATGGAAGTTTAAACTAAAGTATCCCCTAACTAGTGGTTTAATGGAAGTTTAAACTAAAGTATCCCCTAACTAGTGGTTTAATGGAAGTTTAAACTAAAGTATCCCCTAACTAGTGGTTTAATAATTATAGGTTCAGAAGCTTCGGGTCTTGTTAACGAAATTATACGAATATTGGAGTCAAACGCGTGATTGTTGGGTACCGTCATCTTCAGTTTCTGAATAATGTACATTGGTTTGGCCGCGTATGTTTGCTTAGGATAATATTTTGATGAAATACCGAATAATATAATACTAACGCCCACCGAACAATCTTAGCTGTTGATTAAGGTAGGCCTTCGTGTATACCTGTCTTTATAAATTATTCAAAAGCGTGTACTGTTAATATGGGCCTTATAATTATGAATAATAAGTACCTATATTGGTTCGATGACGGATTATTTAGGGGTTGTATTGTCAAAGGTTCCATGTTTAGTAAGTGGATTAGTGAGACCACTGTATAAGGTGGTAAAATTATTATTCATAAGACTTTATTTGCTCGAAGTCCACCAGGATACAATGCATTTTTATATCAAAACACTGTTAACCCCTAATGCCAAGGTAAGGAAAATACCAGAAGCAAAACTCGAAATCTTTTCATAAAGTTGTGAACCTTAACTGATTCGTAGCAATAACCGTTCGTCGAACAGTGCAGTAACATAACGCCTGTATATCCACATTTCTCCAAATACGTTTAAGTCTCATGTAATATGAGCGAGCCTATTGCAATCAACCGGACATAAATCTCCAGACTGATGCTGAAAAACTCCTGATGGAAAAACTCAATGACACTGCGCTGACAAATGCTTATTACTGACAAATGTTTTCACTGACTGGACATGTCCACTCAGTGTTGTTCTTTCCTCAAAAGAGCATTTCAGATATGGATCTACACGGTCCACCGGTCCGGTCCGGTCTACATGGTCCTCACGTGATTTGACCAAAGTTATGTCTAGACTTTAAAAGAGACGAGAGAGAGAGGGGTTTTTTGATTCGGTGGAACGCAGAGCTAAGAGGCTCATTGGCGACGTAAGACTGGTGGATGCCAAGCTCCACAGCTTGGCTCATCGCCGCAAGGTTGCCTGCTTGTCGGTCTTCTACAGATTGTACTTCGGTGAGTGTGCTCGAGAACTCCACGACCTCATTCCGCCTGCCCCCTTCTACCATCGGAGATCTAGACGCACTGCAGGTTACCATCCCTACCTAGTTGCTATTCCACCAATTCGCACTAAGAGTTTCCAAATGTCTTTTGTGATGCGCACAGCAATGGAGTGGAACTCTCTGAAAGTGAGAGTTAACAGGCTTCTTCTGGGTAAGCTCGCTCCATCGTCGACTTTGTCTCTGTCATCTCTGACCTAGACTAGAGTCAAGAGCAAACATATCTTAAAAAAAAAAAAAAAAAAAAGAGACTTTGACCCCTGAGTTTGTTTCGCCACTTCTTCTCAGGTGTAGTCAGATAGGAAATGTCGACTGCATCTAGCTTATTTTTTGAATATGACGTGTAATTCCGATATCCGATATTTACAGAATAAACAATTTCATTATTTCGTTCGACCTGGGAATCGAATTCAGGACCTCATGCTCGGCAGTACAGCCAATTTTAAAGCGGTCTATTCTGTAAAATTGTCATCGTGAAAACTTAGGTGTCGTGAGCAGAGTCTTTCCACTAATGCTAGCGATTGACACAATTGATAGCTCACTTAAGTTATAACTGTGAGATTTGTACAGAATAGTACTGCGACAAAGCAGACAGTATTTAAATAAAGGCACGTTTGGTTTTACCGTGCGCTAGGGAAATCAATGATACGGATTCATTTCGAGCTCGCTACACCGTTGACCTACTAAAAGAAAACTGTTGTCCCGACTAAAATTAATAAAGTGGAGAGCCTCATCAAAGTAAAATATAAAATGTTTTAAAATTATATGTTGTAACTAGCTGTGCACCGTGATTTCGTTCGTGTGTAAGTCGTAATAAGATACACAATTTAATGTCAGCCATATTTTAATAAAGTCCCTCGTCCCCCGACCCGCCGCGTTGTATCGCCCGCCCGCGCTATTACTTCGTTATCGCTTAGCGTTTTTTCAGATTTTTTTTTCTTTTTGCACGGCTCTTAAGGATTGTAGCGTGTTGTTCAATAACCTATCATCATCCTCGAGAATTGGGCTATCAGATGCACAAAGATTTTTTTCAAATTCGACTGGTAGTTCCAGAGATTAGCGTTTTAATTTTGTTGTGCGTAACGCTAATTCTTTTTTTTAATAATTGTAGGTTAAGTTACTTTTTGTAACATCAGCTACCTGCCAGTGAAAATCCCGTCAAAATCAGTCTATCCATTTCAGAGATTAGCCGGAACAAACAGACAGACAAAAATTTTAAAAATGTTTTTTTTTGTATTTAGTAAAAAGCTGTTATTTTGATATATAGAGACATGAGGAACAGGATGTACAGTTCACTCATCCTCCATAGAAAAGGGAGGATCGTCCGACCAGACGGGTGTTGTGTCTGGTGGGCTACTGCCCGATGGTTGATGTCGGGATGTTGTATATATGCTAGTCGCGCGGTAAACTCTGATTGCGCGATGCAGGATTTTGCATGACGTCAAGTGTGACGCGTTCCATTGTGGTGATGTAGATATGCCGCCACATGACAGTACAAATAGACACTTCAATTTTATTTATTTGTACATATCACGTTAATTGTAATCTCATTTACATGATTTCTTTTTTCTTTGCCTCATGGAACATTAGAAAGTTACAGTAGTACATAATATAGGTATATATTATGTTTTTTTTTTCTTTTTGCTGACTCTAATGTCCAGAGTTAAACATAACTGGCGAAATGTGGGTGTACTATAGAGGTACACCTCTGCCTAACCCTTCGGGAAAACAAGGCGTGATGTTATGTTAATATCCAGAGTTGATACAACTTCACGAGCTCTAAAAAGCTTATCTTCAAACTCGTGTCAGAAAATATAATAATACTAGCAGCGCCCCGTGGTTTCACCCGCATAAGTCTCGATCCCGTAAGGATATCGGGATAAAAGTATCCTATGTGTTAAAACAGGTTATAAACTATCTGCGTGCCAAATTTCATCCAAATCCATTGTCTAGTTTTGCGTGAAAGAGTGACAAGCAAACATCCATCCATCCATCCTTCCAAACTTTCGCATTTATAATATTAGTAGGAATAGGATTAGGACAACACCCTGAGGCTTGAGTGTAGCCATGTCTTAATATTATTATATTTTTCATCAAACAATGTACCAAATCAATGACAACATTAACAGTCTGTTCCATCTACAAATAAAGGGCTTCACAACAAAGTACGCTACAAGAAAATGATTTTAATTTCCGATGTTTCATTCACTAAAAACCGTTGCAATATTTTTGAGTCAACACCTGAACGCTGGGCAAACACAAACTAAAAGCAAAAAGATAACAAAGGCCGCCAACGCTGGCTTCATTTTTAGCGTGAAAGAAAAAATATGATGAGCAAACCGAAGTGCGGATGTCCAGCAAAGTGTTCACAACAGAATTTAAAAATAAATAAATGTTGTACCTGGCTTAGTCGCCTTTTAATCAATCAGTCAATTTATTTATTTTGGGTCAACTAGATCCAAACGGTAAGTATAAAAAAAAAAACTGAAGAACTATTGTTAATACTTAAATACAATTACAAAGGATAACACTCATCTTAAACATTTAATGCTATATGGGTGGGAAAGGTACTCACAGGGATGAAGCTTGCGTCCCTTCGATAATGCAGCAGGCTGGTTCAGGTTTGTGACTTCCCACACAGAGTCAATTTGTTTTTAGGCACAGCACAACACCGGTAATCACTAATTTTACACTTTTTTGAGTTTTTAGCGGGAGCGTCTATTATGCGGTTAGCAAGCGTGATTTTTTGGGGCGCGGGTGAGTTTTGAACAAGTGATCGATTAGGATCGAATGAAGGACCGAGTGGGGTAATTGAATGTCCTTCGGATGAGTGAGTTATGTTGAGTGTTGCAATGTGTAAAACGTGTTTATTGCTTTAAAGAACATTCGTAATTAATTAAATAGTAGAAATGGCGCAGACACTATATACAAATGCCTCTGTGCTGAGACACCCCGCCCCGTCAAGATAACCGATAGGGAGATACTTCCCTACAGATCGCCAGATGAATGAAATGCCTCAACACACGTACATCTTCAGCTATAGTTTTCAGCATGCTGTTGTGACTGCCCCGCACCCTCCTTATAAATGACACGACTTTTTTCCGAATGGCGGCATGAAAATCGTCAGCATGAGGCTGCGCGAACATCTCGGAGGCACTGCAGAAACGAGGAAGTCCCAACATCATCCTAAAAATGTTATTGTATTGTAAACTCAGACAAAATACTTGTTTATCCATAATTATTCGAATAACAATAAATTGTCACTCTATGGACCAGTTTCTAGAACAAAAATTATCGTAAAATTACTAAGACAAATTGCAAGCGTGAGTAAAATGCTGCGATTGGTTGAATGATTTATCAACAGCCAATCGCAGCAGTTTACGCACGTGTCGGAATATGTAGAATCACAAAAAAATTAATAATTGATTTCTTTTCCTAAATTGCATGGAATTCGTATGTATTATAATTCTTGCTAAACTGTCAGAGTATTTCTAGACGAATCAATTCCGAACGAAACCGGTGATCTGTGAGTCGGTCTAAATATGTAAATACAAAAACTTATTTTACTTTTACCTTAAATTTTAGAATAACAGAATTATAAATTGAACATAAAATATTTTCTCAATTTTATGTGCTATTTCTGATATATAAGTTGTTATAAATAATAAATGTAGTTAACTCAGTAGATGTGATGTTTTTGATGATCTTCATCTAAATAAAGTCAGATAAATTATTATTCAAAATCCATTAAATATCTTATAATGTTTTATAACAGTTCTGCTAAATTAGATTTACATAAGATTGTCCATATTAAAAGTTATTTGGTCAAAAACTATTATTGGTTTGAAAATGGCGGGAATGTTGGAGGTACTTGGGTAATATGGGAAAAATATAAGAGAGATACCCGTCAAGGCTAAGGCTGCCAAGGCTGTGAAGGCTGGGGAACTTTGAAAAACATTACAAACGACTGTGGTGAAAGATGGACTACATATAATGTTCACGTAAGTGTTTTTATTTCCAGTTTCAATAATATTTTTAAAACATAATATATAAGCTAACAGACTTAAGATTATAATTATAATATGTACAAATGTAAAAAAAAATATATATAATCACAGGGCATCTAAAAATTCGTCCGCATCGCTGTCAACAGGAAAAGTGCCCAAAAGGCTGGCAGCATTGCCACGTTGTATGGCGATGCTGATTCTTTGGCCAAAGAATAGGCCAGCCCTTTGGTCACGTGAAGAGTTGACCAAACGCTTGGCGATGTCTCGGAAAACCAAGTGGCACTCGGACCCCATGGCCCTAGTGTTTCAACCCCAAACGGCTCGAACATATAACTCCCAAAAAGATCGGAATATTTTCGCCGTTTGAGGTAAGTTAATTGATCATATTTCTTGATGGTTGCTGATAACTGTTTTCTGTACTTGTGTTTTATTAAGTCCCATGTGTGAAATCTAACTAAGGAATATTCCGGTTCTGTTTCTGTACGTTGTTAAGTTGATATAAATTTGACAAATGATCCAAGAGAAACAATAATTAATGCTAAGGTAAAAATATGTTGATAACATGTTAAAACAAGCTGCCATAGAGTTTCTTTGTCCTTCTCCATGATGACCTAGTTTCGGAACGGACAGCTAGTTTTCGCATTAACGTATTTAACTGACAAGCCTTATTGAAATAAATGCCTAGTCTTGTTTTCTGTGATTTTCTTCATAAAATCTTTTTTCATCGATACCTGTCGCACTAAACGGACGTGTTTTTTGTGTCAATCATAATAACATTTATTTATACAAATAATGTTATTATAATATTTTGAAGAGTCAGTATTATTAATAAATTAAGTGCCAAGTGTTCTGTAACTTGTGAACGATGAACTAGATACTTTATAAACAATCAGCGTTTTTCTGTGTTAGTATGTCTAACCCAGGAGATAGCCCTTTTGGGCGCAGCCAGTTATTACGACGAAGTCCCCCTCCGATGCCAGCACCTGTCGAACAGCCAAGAGACCCAATGCCTGCCACACGTAACCAGCCAATAGCCCCAGCGCCGCAAGCAGCCGTGGAGACTGAGTCTCTAACTGAAGTCGTCTCTACGCCTGAGATTCAGAAATGGCTTGCATCCATCGACTCAATTTTAAGCGAGGTTTGTTTGATTGTGACGGACGGCAAAATGAACAGCGATTCAAAAGTCCGTGTCACCAATCTCTGCCGAAAAGTCTCACATGGTACATCTCAAATGGCCGTCCTTTACCAATCCTTAAAACAGAAGTCCATCCAGGCGCACTGTACTATCCAGCACCTTCAAGCGCAGCAGAACGTTGTGGAATCCATCTGCAACTTCAAGGAAGCCATAGAAACCAAATTGAGCAGAACCGAACCAGCCAATGTCTCTTATGCCAATATGGTGAAGAAAGGCGCAGATCAATTTATTCGCCCAGCAAACATTAGCTCTGTTGCAATATATCCTAATGACAAATTAAAATCAAGTGAGGAAACAAAAACGTTAGTCCAGAAAATTATCCGTCCAGAGCAGATGAAACTTCACGTGCGAGGCCTTCACAAAACTAAGAATGGGGGAGTCATTATCAGCACGGAAACGAAAGACGACATTGAGAAACTTAAAAAATCCGTGCAGATAACTAATTCAGGCCTCACCATTGATGAACCCACTAAAAGGAAGCCCAGAGTAGTTGTGATTGGAGTGCCCAGCTGTATGCAAGAAAAAGAAGTTTTCACTTGCTTATACCACCAAAACTTAGCCGACAAACTACAGGATTGCAGCCTTGAGACGTTCTTAACTACCGTTAAGTTAAGTCACAAATCAGGTAGGAAGGATGCAGACACCTGTAATTATATTATTGAAGTGTCTGCAGATATACGCAAAGCCCTAGTAAGTAACAATAGAATCTTCATTAATTGGTCATCATGCCCAGTCAGAGATTTTACTTTGGTCACTCGCTGTTATAAATGCCAGCAATATGGACATGCAGCCAAGTCATGTCGGGAGTCAGTCTATACCTGCGGCCACTGTGGCGATCAAGGTCATTCAATTAAAGAATGCACAAAGAAGGCAGAGGAACCAAAATGCGCGACCTGCTTGCGCTTTAAAAAACCCAGCAAGCACAATACGGGAGCCGCTGACTGTCCTGCGAAGAAAATGGCTGAACACAGGTATATAAATTCTATTGATTATGAAGGCGCCTAAGAGCGTCGTTAGTTAAGTTAATTTTCTGACCTATTTTACTTTAATTTTATCTGATAATTATGATAAATAATTTAATTAATGAATTAGATAACTTCTCTGTATCTGAATCTGTGGTTTGTGAAGCTGAAAACTGTAAACGATATCTGTTGCCCTACACAAACCCGCTTACTATACTAACGCAAAATATTCGTAGTATATATAAGAATTTTGATAATTTTTGTGCTTTTCAACAAAGACTAGACATAAGTTGCGATGTTGTTGTCTTAACAGAATGTTGGCTTTCTAAACAGTATAACATACCACAAATACCGGGATATAGTATGTATAGAAGCACTGTTAATTACAATCAAAACGATGGGGTGGTGATTTATGTAAAAAATGATATTAATGTCTCTGTCGAGGAACCGAACATACACGACTGTAGCAGATTATTGATTAAAATTGGAACAGACTTTGCTATACTAGCTTTATACAGACCCCCATCTTTTAGAAATGTAAACATTTTTACCGATTCTTTAAACGATACCTTGCAAAATTTATCATCCTTTAAAAACACAATTGTGATTGGAGATATTAATATCAATATTCTTCCAGAAAGTACTGATACGTCTGCTCAGGACTATCTCAACCTATGCGCTTATCATGGCTTGCTTCCTGCACACACGCTTCCTACTCATCAAAGTGGTTCTTGCTTAGATCATATCATGATTCAATCAAATTTTCCTTCACTTGCACTTGTTATTAATTCCACAATAACTGATCATAATGCTGCCCTACTAACCTTAAACTGTAAATTATCAAAACATGACACTCGCACAATTTCTAAATTGAATATCTATAAACTTGAAGAAGACTTACGGAACATCGATTTTGACCCAGTTTTCAATTCTGCTGACCCACAGTTTTGTATGGTATATGTAATAGAATCCGTACAACAAGCAATTCAGAAAAACACTGTTAAATATCGGCTAAGTAACAAAAATTACAATATTAAACCTTGGATTACGGCAGGTCTCATTCGCTGTATGCGACATAGGGATAAATTGCACATGAAATCTAAACGCAATCCAGGAAATTCAATTTTGCAAATTACATATAAAAGGTATCGGAATTTTTGCAATGATCTATTTAAAAAAGTTAAAAATAACTATGATAAAATGGCATTTGAAAAGGCTGGAACTAGCAATAAAAAGATCTGGAAGCATGTCAAAAATGTGACATACTCGTCTAAACAAAATGAGTCATCTTCAGGTTTATTACAAGCACATTCGTCACCGCTGGTTTCTGCTAACATGGCAAATAATTTCTTCGTTAATGTAGGTAAGTGTCTAGCTGAAAAGGTTCGGGGTCGATCAGAGCACCTATCAAACACTTCTGTAGCGTGTAATACTTCACTAACATCCTTTGCGCTGTTAGATACTGACGAGGCGGAGGTTGAAAGGATAATCATGAGTTTGAAGGATGACTGTGCAGTTGGATGGGATAACATACCGAATAAAATTATTAAGCAATTTAGTGACATTTTTGTACCACCACTGACTTATATTTTTCGTACATGCTTATCCATTGGTTATTTTCCTGAATGTCTCAAAAAAGCTGTTGTCATCCCAGTATATAAATCGGGCAATAAAGATCAGGTGACTAATTACAGACCAATTTCTTTACTACCTGCTATGTCAAAGATACTAGAAAAAATTATAAACACAAGGTTATACAAATATTTAGATGATAAATCGATTTTGTCTGAGCGGCAATTTGGTTTTAGACCCAAACTATCTACATCCGATGCTGTACATGAACTGACTGACTATTTAGCACAAGAACTAGATAAAGGTAACCACACAGTGGGAATCTTCCTGGACCTCGCTAAAGCTTTTGACACAGTTTCTATTTCTATCCTTTTGAGCAAGCTGGAATCCATTGGTGTTAGAGGTGTTCAGCTGAAACTGTTCAAGAGCTACCTAGAAAACCGTAGCCAATGCGTAAAGATTGATAATGTCCTCAGCGATGATAAGAAAAACACGTCATTTGGAATTCCACAAGGAAGTATTTTGGGTCCTACGTTGTTCATAATTTACATTAACGACCTCTGTAATCTCCAGTTAAAACAGGGCATAGTCGTATCATACGCTGATGACACTGCCCTCCTTTTTTCCGCTGATTCGGAACTAGAAGTTTACAACCTTGCGCAACACGGTTTTAATAATGTTATTGAGTGGCTTCAGCAGAATTCACTAACACTAAATGCGGATAAAACCAATTATATTAAGTTTTCTATGCGGAAACAAACTCCAAATCAAACTAGTTCATCATTGCATGCCCATTACTGCACAATCCCCTCTGAAAATCGGTGTATGTGTACTAACATAAGAAGATTAAATAACATTAGATACCTGGGTGTTATAATAGACGAAACTCTTTCGTTCAAACAACACATAGAAGTTGTAAATAATAGAATACGTAAGTTAATATTTCTCTTTAAAAAGCTGCGTTATATTGCAGACCCATTAATAATAAAGCGAGTTTACTTTGCTCTTTGCCAATCGATTTTAACTTACTGTATTACCTCTTGGGGTGGTGCAGGTAAAACATTGTTGTTAACCATTGAGAGAGCTCAGAGAGCGATTCTCAAGGTGTCTTCTTTTCACCCTTATCTTTTTCCTACTAACCTCTTGTATAAACACTGTGAAGTATTAACAGTTCGCCAGTTATTCATAATGCACATCGTACTAAAGCAACACGCCGCCCTTCCCTACAGCACTGAATTAACTAACAAAAGACGAAAAGATATAGTTTGCGCTCAAAAAATAAGAACTAAGCATGCTTTTACGTCAAAATTTTACTTCTTCCTGGGTCCGCTCCTCTATAATAGACTAAATTCAATCGCAGACATCTATTCCCTGAGCTATAATAATTGTAAAAAAAAAAATTAAGAATGCCCTTCAACAGATGTCGTACGAAGATACAGAGAAATTGTTAGTCGTACTAAAGTAAGTAGTATTAAGGTAGTTAGTATTTAGTTTATCGTAGTTTCTTTAAAAGTATTGTTTATTATAGTGTTACCTCCTACTAGACAGTTTTATTGTTTTTATGATTGATTTATTTTAAACAATGTCAGCTCTTTTCGCCTGAAACACAGGATTTCCTAGTTCAGGCACATGAAATGTAAGATGTTTATTATATAATCTGGGACTTTGTATTTATTACGTATTTTGTAAATTTTTGAATAAAAATTTTTATTTTATTATTTTTATTTATTTTATAAAATCCTTTCCCTATACAACATAATTTTAGGTACTTTCATACACAGTAAATAACTAGTAACCATTCTGACACTCAAAGCTTGATAATTAAGTGGATAACATTACCTACACATATAGTTCTCTTCCTCTTTCTGACACATGCTTGATATAATTTGTCACATTAATTTTGCGATAATTCTCTTTCGAGAAACTGGCCCGTTGACAGTTTGTAAGAAAAACCTATAACACGGTAAAATGACGCGGTGTGTCAATTCAATAATCAATTAGCTAACTTCCCTGACTGAACGGTATCTACTTTCGTGGCGCTATTACATATTCTGTGATCCCCGTGTGTATCGGAAAGTGTGGTGATAGTGGCAACCTTCCCCTTTCGTTAACTGACTTAATCTTATTGACGATTTAAGGATCGATAAAGTTGATATAAAAAAAATCAACACACTTTCTAAGTATCTCAAAATCCATAGAAACTCCAGCAACATTTTAACCAAACTGTACCTAAAACAGAATTGATTCCTTTTAAGATGGCTCTGCCACTGCCAAAGTTAATCAAGTTAAAAATGTGGTAAAACCTCCGTCGTTTTATGTCAAGAATTCTTTATACCTCAACCGAAGAAGGTCGGGTAATGTAAATATTTGCTTTATAATCGTATACGGCGTATTTCATTTGACGTATTATTTAATTTACCTGAGTATTGAGAATGTTTCGTTTACAATTTTATTTATCTTGACGAAATTATAAGAATTTCAATTTGAATACATTGCGGGCGCGTCATTTGGAAAGGCGTCAAAAACAAGAAGAAAATGTGATCACACATTTATATGTATATAAGGTGTAACATAATTAACGCACAACCTCTTAAGGGGTCATTGTAGGGGTCATCATTATGAACAACATTTACAAAGGGACCAAACCTGAAATCGTGAAAAAAAATCAGCTGCTGCCTACATTTATGTTCGCATAACTCGTCAAAATGTAGGGAACAGCTGATTTTATTTTTGCGATTTTAGGTTTGGTCCCATAGTAAAAGTTGTTCATAATGATGAGAACAATGACCCCTTAAGAAGTTGTGCATTATTTATGTTATATCTTGTATACATGGTGGTCCAAATAGAGACGTCCAAAAGAAAAATCTGAATTCCTCATACCCAGGGGTATTCGGAAATACCCCATGTATGTTCCTCGTTTTTTTGTAGTTTTCGAGTTATTATTTTTTTTTTGTAATTTTTTAGAGTTTTCTGCCAGTGGAGCTCCGAAAATTCATATCTTTTTTTAAAATAATAAACCTCCAAACATGCAAGCTACTCAAAAAAGTATCGATAGCAGAGATTTAAGTTTATAATGGGATAGACTCAAATTTTAATTACTACCTACATACTCGTACTTCAATCACATATCATCACAAACTACTAATCCACCACTAGGAAAACAAAACATGGTTTTAACCGACCTACGACGATGTCTGAAGCTGATTTGTTCAACAGCAGTCTTTCTAACCTTTTTTAAGCTAAGCTCATCTATTTAATCCGGTCTAACTCCTAAAAGCAAGCTTAGGACAGAACTAGCCAGACTAATACTCTAAAAGTTGAGGCCTAAACCGCAACAGACTGACCGACTTCCCACATATGTTTAACACCCGCTATAATTACGGTGGGGAGTTATGTGTGCTGGCGTATCTAACGGTCTCGGGCCGCCAATGCGTCACGGCAGGTTGCCCCGGGGCGGCGTAAAACACGTTTGCTAAGACCCAAAACCCACCTGTGCTTCTATCCTATAAATAAGTACCTATGCTCACCGCGCCCCGTTGGGACAATTTATTCCATTTATTTATGAAGTGAAATTGTGAGAAATATCATCATTATTCTCTTAGTGTTATTTTTATATGAAAACGAAAAATTTCAGTAATTTTATTTAAAATACGATCCTTCAAATTTTTAAGCGCTTATCTTCAGACAAAAACAATATCAACAAAGTCTTCAGAAATTTTTGATATTAATACGAAAAGACGTTCGCTAGATACATATCTGGCACATGTATTACGTATACAAGGAATCTGAAGCCCAATTCCCGTAACTAAAAACGTTCAAAATCTGGTCGCAATCTCATCCTAGCGACAATCAAATGTAGGGAAATTATAGGTATTTTTGACATATTGTGACTGAGATCAGACTGTGAATGTTCTTGAAATTACGAGAATTGCCCCTCTGGTTGCAACAAATTAAGCTATACATATAAATAAATAAAACTGAAGGGTCTGTTTGTAATGTCAAAATAAGAACTTTATACTAAACGCATATGATAGTATATACGGTACTTATAACAAAAAAACAACTCTGTCTGTCTGTCTGTATGATCCGGCTAATCTTCGAAACCGACCGTAGACAGATTTTTACGGGATTTTCACTGGTAACTTGGTTACTTTTATTTTAGAAAAATAATTAGAAATCCGCACAAAAAGAAAATAAAACATATGACATTGTGAACAAAAAGTTGGACTTAAAAAAATCTTTTTTGCATTTGGTAGCCCATTTTTCGGGGATAGAGGCTATTTAACATCACGCTACGATGCTAAGGATCTGAGCAAAAAGAAAAAGTCAGAAAGAACACTAAGCGAAAACGAAGAGATAATGCGGGCGGGCGATACAAAGCGACCGATCGGGGGACGAGGGAGTTTTATTAAAATGTGGCTGTTATTTTAGTATATTGTGTATCTTATGACTTCCATGCGAACGAAGTCGCGGGCACAGCTAGTCTAATATAAAATAAGCCGTTAATCTACGCGCTTAATATATGACAGTCTTATTTGCAAAGTTAAAGCTGAGAAATCACATCACAGCGAAATGCTCAAAATTTTTAGTTTAAAATTGGGATTAACTAAATAGTGGTAGAAAGAGAAATGTGGTTACAAGCTTATCCCATGAGGAATCACAGCGTTGAATCTGCGGTCGACAATGGACGTTTTGTACACGGTCTGAATTATTTTTGGCGTAGTAAAAAACCCTGTAAAACCTCCTTTGAATTACGGGCGAGAGAAAAAATCCAATCCGGTATTACTGAGAATAATGCTGGAACACGCGAGCCTCTCAAAAAATACATCAGGGAAAATTGTTTTTCGCCCGGAGGTAAAATGTTTGCGAAGATTACTTTCACTGATCGTCGGCCGCGGACGATTTTCTTACTTTATGAGACGAACGGGCGAGGCTAGGAGGTGAGAATAGTTCAGCTGGGTAATAGGACGTGTTCTTGAACTTTCCGTCACTTTTTCTTTATGTCTCGGTTCTGCGATAGTGTCGTGGGAAGCGGTGATTACGTCGGCTGAGTCCCGGTCGTATTTCATTGGTTTGTAAAAGGTTCTTGCTCAACTATGAGAGGGATGTGAATATCAAGGGTCGTGAGCAGGAAAATTAAGTACCTAAATGGAGCACTTAATGCTTTAAATAGAAACTTATTTTCTTCAAGATGTACTACACTGGAAGATTTGGAAAATAAAAATAAAAACTAAGCACTAAATAAACCTTTTTCAATATACCATTAAGGTTTAAAATATCCTTAAAAGGCTTCAATACCGATTACTGAGGTCTCAAAAGTACCCTCGTAGAAGGAATAGTTTCCAATTACCAAAAAAATGTACAGTCAGCCGTCAAAAAACCTAACCCTTTTTGTGGTTCGATCGAAATAAAACGAGGCGGCCGCTTTGCCAGATTCAAGCTATAGTTAGGACCCGGCCTCTACGTCGCATTCAAGCACAAAATGGAAAACCCGGAAAGGTACCCCAAGGACCGAGTGAGGCTCTTTATGTAAATTCGCAGTGTACAAAAGGTGGAGTAATGTGAAAGAGAGATTGGGATTCTCCGTTTTCACGCTCCGACGTTGAGCCGAACTAAACTCGATCGACACAATTTAGAAATAAAAATTTTACCATTCCGGAATTGAAGACAAACACGCCGAAACTCAAACGCGCCGTCTTTTTGCGAGAGCCTACTCAATTTCCGTAGCATAGTAAAAATATGTTCTCGCAGAATATTTATTGCAGCCCTGTGTCTTTAAGAAATCATGATTGACCTTGTAAGAGAAACATAATCTCACGTCCTTTCATATACAGTCGTTTGAAAAGTCATTTTTCACATCGAATCCAGTCCCTGCTAAATCAAACATTCAACCAAGCTTTTTCACGTGAAGAAACCAAACAAAAAAAGGCCGGAATCCTACACTAAAATTGGGCCAATAAGTAATCGTAGCAACATAATTGTAACTGACCACCAAACGTAGCCAAGGGACCACAAGTTATGGAACGGACTGTAACTGTGTATATCGGTATCGAAATGCTCCCGACGGACGACCGGAGATACCCGGTACTGGCCGTAATATAATAATATAATAAACAAAGTTTACACTATCAGTTGCTGAGATTAGATGAAATAAACAATACTCATTTGTAACAACAGAAGGCAATTATTGTAAATAAAACGCTTCTTAAAAAAAAACAGGCTATTTCAACCGTAGGATTTAGTCTAGTCGTCCACGACGCTATTTAAAAGTGACCAGTTACACACTCCAATCACCAGCGAGTAACCAGAATGTCACGGCACGAGTATGGCAGTGGCGGTCTTGTACATGACGGGACTTACTTATATTATAAGTTTGTGATGGGACGTGTACGGACCGTCATTGAAAAATGTACTAGTACTACTTTTGAGTAATAGAGTCATGGACGTGCAAAACGAAAAACTCCTACTCTAACAGCGGCAGCGTGTACACCGTACAGGACGCCAAACACCACCTCTTAAAGCAGTATTATTTTAATGTTACTTCAGTGTGAGAAAGAGACGAAGCTATACAGGACGTATAGCTCCATCTCTTTCCCACACTCAAGTAAGATTACAATAATACTGCTTTAAGAGGTGGTGGTCTAGCTTCAGATCACCAAACTGATTTGTTTAAGCGAGCTAATCACCGAGGTAATTGTATAACACACAGTAGCGATGAGTTTCATTTTGACAGTTCAACAACATTCATTGAGCATTCATTCATTGTTTGATTGGATTGCGTTATTTACGTTTTTGAGTAGACAAATTTTTCAAACCTATGAAGCAATGGATTAGCAATATCCTTCAAAATCATTCAGTATGTGACTGATAGTGTGTTACGCAATTAGGGTACAGGTTATTATGGCAATAGATATAGTACACCATATATATTACAGATATAAATGTAGAAATTTTACACATAGGGTGACTCAATGGGCGGTCTTATCGCTAAAAGCGATCTTTTACAGACAACCTTTGGATGGATTAAAGGGAGAAGGAGAGACAATACTGCAGGTAGTCAGTGGTGCACCAGTTATATATACAATAATTACATACATACCATACGTTTATATGTGTATATATATAATAATAAACATGAAACAGGGGCATGGAACTTTATGTAATGATGAGTTGTGTTGTGGCAACCCCCTATGACAAGACAAAGCCAATCATTGGAAGACCCATGTCTATTCAGTCTTGCTATGTCTAAAAGAACACTTTTGAGTCATGTTTTTCTACGAATCTATATATACGTGAAAGGTTTTTATTAAAAAAATGTCTATTCGAGCTCAATGCATTGGCATATTGATAACAAGTAAATAAAAAAAAAATAGCAGCTGTACTGTACCAAGAATCACATTTAATACAATAGAATCGACAGTTCTATAGAATTTATAACAATACTTATTTTAGCTCTTTTATAGAAAGAAAATAAATTGTCTGAGAAACATTTTCAACAACAACAGTTCCATTTGAGAAATAAAAGGTGTTCGCTTCAATAAATAAATAAATTGATATAATTTTTGTTCAAAAATAGTAGTCCGTACATTAACACAACACAACACAACACAAGGTAACGTAACGTAACGTAACGTAACGTAACGTAACGTAACGTAACGTAACGTAACACATAACATAACATAACATAACATAACATAGCGTAACATAACATAGCATAACATAACATAGCGTAACATAACATAGCGTAACATAACATAGCGTAACATAACATAACATAACATAACATAACATAACATAACATAACATAACATAACATAACATAACATAACATAACATAACATAACATAACATAACATAACATAACATAACATAACATAACATAACATAACATAACATAACATAACATAACATAACATAACATAACATAACATAACATAACATAACATAACATAACATAACATAACATAACATAACATAACATAACATAGCGTAACATAACATAACATAACATAGCGTAACATAACATAACATAACATAGCGTAACATAACATAACATAACATAGCGTAACATAACATAACATAACATAGCGTAACATAACATAACATAACATAGCGTAACATAACATAACATAACATAGCGTAACATAACATAACATAACATAGCGTAACATAACATAACATAGCGTAACATAACATAGCGTAACATAACATAGCGTAATACAACACAACATAGCGTAATACAACATAACATAGTGTAACACAACATAGCGTAACATAATATGTAACATAACATCACGCCTTGTTTACACAAACATAAAACTCACGCCTTCTTCCCATGGGGGTAGGCAGAAACTACAGAACGCCACCTGCTACGATCCTTACATACCCTTCTTTTGCCTCGTTTACGTTCATACATCTGGTCATACACACACGCCGGTTGCGAGTACTACGCACCTGACTAATAATAACAAGCTGAATAATAACTGAATAATAATAAGTTGGATTAAGGGCTTGATTCAGAAAGCGGTACTTCTAGACACGGCTCGCATTGTAAAGAGGTTCCTCTCTATCTGGAGCCCTGACCGCCGGTAGCTCAGACCCTGTTCCCGATACCGGTGGGCTACTATTTTTTGTTTTTAAATCTTTTTATACTTTTTATATTCTAATATTTAAAAATATAATTTATATGTATTTAATTAAATTAAAAAGATAATAATAATATATACAATTATCATGAAATGGCGCGTGTCGTGAAATGGCCAGGCAGATCACGATATGGCCATTTCAACAATCAGACCACGACATATTATGTTGTGCTAGACCGACTCGCATTTCGCTGGTTTTTTTTTATAACAGCTGTTACATATTCGTGCTTGTTGCGAAGTTATTTTCTCTATATCTGCTTTACAAAGCAGTAGAGCATAACATAAATATATATAAAAAAAAAACATAAATTTATAGTCTGTAGAAACTTCGATAACTCACTTATTTCTCAAGCAGACAAGAGGAGCTCAAATATAATTTACTAAACCTGCTACAATCCACTACAACAGTATATTTATCGCAATATAATATAATGTATACAACTATAGAACTCCGTCTAACTCGGTAACTTGAAATTTAGCGCGTTCTCAAGAATATCGGCACCCTACCGTGATTGGTAGCGAGATAGTAATATTATTATTATTATACTCGTGTATAAGTGTCGTAATGCCCTTATGCCTCCTGGTTTCATCGCTAAGGGGGATTGTAAAATAATTACTCGAGATTTGAATTCTATAATATCATTTTGGAATTACGGTGTTTTCATATTCTGTTTGCTGTAGGGGATTTTGTAATAAGTGGTGTACTTTAATCCGATTAGTTTTAATAACTAGGGTTCTTAGGTGCATGTAGCTAGGCGGATTTTGATGCCTAATGACCGCGTGATCAATTTAGCCTCCGAATTCTCTGTTTTGTGATCATCAGATTTTCATGTAATGATTACAAATTATCAACACTGACGTCAATAGGGTTCTGGGGCCTATTTAATAACTGACAGCACGACATATTTGGCAAAAACTACTAAATTGTTACATTTTTACAATAGGTGCTGTTTAATAAGCCAGAAAATGTATGAAGGAAACTTGAAATATTATCGGATGTTCGCCTGTAATCTGTTGCCTGTCGGTTTTATTAAATAAGCCCTAAATAAGATCTCTTTTCGTAATGTTACTTTATCGATGCTAATGAAAAGTGTTTCAAGAAGCGTGTGTGATATGGGCTTGTAAAACGTAGCTTTAATAAAATGTCTCTTTCGATGACATTTACGAGAGAATTTCTTCCACCCATCAAACATGAAATTTCAAGTGAAATACCAACGAGAATGTTTCGCGAAACACAAGTAAAGCCGTTACTACCTTTGTTCCCAAAACAGAACAGTAGTTCTCATCTTGGTGATAGTTGAAGCGACACATCAAGTTTGAATATTTGGCTCGAATTGGACAGCTGAATCTAAAATGGGTAACTGTGTGTGGTCTTGTTTCGTATGAGTACGCTTGAGTTGGTAGGAACCTCGTTATGTAGGCTTAGTGGTACCTACCTCATAAGCTGATGAAATTAAATACCAATTAAAGACCACAATAAAGGAATGATATCTATTACCTCTTACCTCTTTTAAATCTATATACAAGATGTAACACACATAACGCACAAAACAATACAATATATCCCGGAATTAAAGAACAACCTCTTAAGGGGTCATTGTAATCATCATTATGAATAACTTTTACTATGGGACCAAACCTGAAATTGCAAAAAAAACAGCTATTCAGTACATTTATCTATTTACATTTTTTTTTTGCGATTTCAGGTTTGGTCCCACAGTAAAAGTTGTTCATAATGATGAGTACAATATCCCCTTAATAGGTAGTGCGTTAATTATGTTACACCTTGTATATTATAAATTATAGTCGCTTATCATGTCTGTCTGTGTGACCGCGGTGTTCTTCTAAACTTACGCAACGGATTTTGATGCAGTTTTCACGATCATTTAGAGAATTTATTCTGGAAGGTGTACAATAGGTACATTAATATTTAAATTTGTAATAATAAAGAAAACTCAAGGTTTTGTCAGGTCGTAAATACCGTGCGAAGCAGGGTCGAGTCGCTAGTCTAATATGAATAGAAATGGTTTGTCTATGTAAAGGTAGGTCACACCTACACAATACCAAGAATACCAAGATCGCATCGAATAACAAAAAATTGAAATAGCTACCGATTTTGAATACAGTATGTTCATATACTGTGTCCTCATTTCTTACCAAAATAGAAAACAAAGTCATCAGAATTTGTACCTTCCATTAAGATAATTGGAGGCGATAAAATACAAATACATTTTAATTGCCATAAACTGCGGGTGGCAAGGAAACCCACAAATAAAATGAAGTGCGTCAAACGCCTGATATATGATATTATAAATAAAGCTTAATACTCTTGGGAATGTGACGTAACGCTGACGTCACAAACCGACAGATGACGTGAGCCTCCAGCGACGTTCTGTCGGCGGATATCACGGATCCCTTCGCGTAATATAAGCGCATATTACTCCTACGTTGTCATTCTGTTTCGGATATTCGGATCTCTTTCTATAATTGTGTTTTGCGTCAACGTTTTGTAGGTGCTTTGGTTTTCGTGGGCTGGTTTCAATGCATATTGGCATTTCTTTTGCCTCATATCGTAAGATGTGATTAGAAAAGTGTCTGGTGCTGCTAAAGGCAAGTTTTCAGGGTACAAAGTCAAAGTCAAATCGTTTATTTCAAATAAAGAAAGAAAGATAAGAAAGAAAATGAATTTATTTGGTCACAATGCAAGGCACACAAACAATGGATATATTGTAAATATGAAACCAAACTAAAGAGAAGCAAAAAAAATATACAACAAAACAAATTAAAAATACAACAAAAAAAAAACACATAAAAAATAAACACAAAAAAAAGTAAAGTGTGTTATAAATAGACACATAAAAGGCACGTTTGAACGTCAAAACTTAACAAGAAAATAGAACTGATTCTAGTCGTCCCTTCCAAAAGGTAGTTTCGTATGGAGAAGAATGGGCAAGGAACTCCACCGTTACTCTTTTAAAATATTTTGTATTCATTAATATTATATCATAATATTATTATGTGCAGACGATCACCTAGAATACAATTACTATACCACAAAAGGTACAAATAATGAAAAACAATAAAATAACCTTCACGATACTTTTGCACGCCTGGTACCTTGCTGATTGGCTCTTGTACAGCTTGTGCTGACACACGATAAAAATAATACACCGTGTCCCGGAATCAACGCACAAACTTTTAAGGGGTCATAGTACTCATCATTACGAACAACTTTTACCATGGGACCATACCTGAAATCGCAAAAAAAAAATCTGCTGTTCCCTACATTTTGACGAGTGTGATGTAGATAAATGTAATGTCAGATTTTTTTTCGCGATTTCAGGTTTGGTCCCATGGTAAATGATGTTCATAATGATGAGTACAATGACCCCTTAAGAGGTTGTTAGTTAATTCCGGGACATGTTGTATATTGGAACAACCAGGGGTTCTACTCCGAGGGATAAATCGGAAATATCGGCCGCATGTTCGGACATTTTCTACTACTCTTCATTCTATTTCGTTCGGTCGGTTCGGATCCGAACGAACTTTATTTTGACACTTGTTCAACGAACTTCATTTTGACGTTTGGTCGGATCTGAACTGACCGAACGAAATAGAAAAAAGTGTATTATGAAACATTCGGCCGATACTTCGGATTTATCGCTTCGGAGTACACCCCTGGAATTTCCGTATCACACTTGTTTCCCAATAGATCAAGGCAGTTGGTAATTTTGATTTTTTTTTTCAGCAAGTAATCCCTTAGCTCACACTTTTGCCTTGAAAAAAAGGTATTGTAGTTTTAATCTCGACAGAAGAAAAACATATATCACGCAATTTCTATATTTCTTTCGCACATGTGTTACAGATTTTCATAACTGATTTGGACCCTATATTTTATTGCTACGCCTAGGAGCCTAGACCTAAACGTAACACAAATACTTAGTTACTACACTCTTGAAACATGGTTGCTTGTTTTATTATCAGGATCAGTGCTTAGAGAAACTGAGCATTCTGCTCATTAGAAACTATAAGGTGATAAGGTATTTTTTTGTTCTGATGCCAATACACGCATTTTTCTTACTTTCTTTCTTTCTATAGTTATAATTATACTAGATTTAATTGAATTAGCTAGTGAAACTCCGCTAACGAGATATCTATCGATATCTTAACATGATAAACCAAAAAATAAATCAATTTCATGATTTTTTTTTTAAGTTTCACAGAGAAAACTATATTACTGGTAGTGTAGCTACTGGAAATATCCGTTTAAACATCAGTTTTTCATTTGTAAAAACTTCATAGACGTGATGGGTAACACGAGAAAACAAAAATAAACTGATTTTCTCAACAGCAAAGTAACTACACGGTCGTTGACCCCAAACAAAAAATCATTAAATCTTTTTTATTTTAATTTTATCGTGTTTAGATATCGATACCTATCACGTTTGTGGAGTTTCGCTAGCAAATTTAATTTGAACCTATACTGGATGATTTTTTTACCGTCTCGAAATTTTTACAAGGTGTTCTACCCATGAACATGAACAACTTTCACTATGGGACAAACTATGAGATCACGAAAAAAAAATCAGGTGTTTCATACATTTTGGTCAAGTAGGTTTGAACTTTTCTATTAAACAGTACATTTTTTTTTCGTGATTTCAGAGTTGGTCCCGTAGTGAAAGTTGTTCATATTCATGGGTAGAACACCCTGTAAAAATTTCGAGACGGTAAAAAAAATCATCCAGTATATTAGGTATATCTTTTTGTTATGTTCCGTTATTGTGCCTTTTCTTAATCCCCCTCAAAAACACTCGAAAAAAATATGGTCACCGAGGCATAATTTCGATTGAAGAATAAATACTAACAACCATCATGAATAAAGTATAACAAAATTATGATAGGCATCAGTACTTTGTGGAGAAAATGTTTTAGAGTGGGTATATTTTAAATGAAATTAAACTTTTGGGAAAGTATCACCCGCATTTATTTAGAGATACATAAATAAGATTTTTGAAAGGCTCGTCTGAGACCGAGCTTATACTTATAATAACTGCCTCGTCCGTCTAGTGGGTGGTTGGTCTATTTGCAAGCTCTACTGCTGAGCATGAGGTCCTGGGATAGATTCCCAAGTCGGGCAAAATGTTATTGGGTTTATCTATCTGCGATTTCTCAGTAGCAGCCTGTAGTCTGGATTTGTGCCCTATTGGTGGCAATAGGCTTGCCCCTATTACAGGGGATTTTAAGATATTTTGCGAAATGTGGGTGTACTAAAGGTATACCTCTGCCCAATCCTGCGGGGAAACAAGGCGTGATGTTATGTATTATTTTCATGCGAAATATGTAAAAGAAATCATCTGACTAGTACGAACATTTTAAAACAAAAAAAATTGCCAAATCGGTCCTGCCGTTCTGAAGTAATGCGCTTACCAATGAACAGCTTTGCATTTTTAGGGTTCCGTTGTCAACAAGGAACCCTTATAGTTTCGCCATGTCCATCCGTCCGTCCGTCCGTCCGTCCGCAGCTTAGCTTAGAAACTCTTAGTACTAGAAAGCTATAATTTGGCATGGATATACATATTAATCATGCCGACAAAGTGGTAAAAAAAATCTAAAAAAAAAATTTAGGGTACCTCCTGTGCACGTAAAGTGAGGATATTTTTTTTTCTCGTCTGCCCCATGGTGTGGGATGTTGTTGGAAAGGTCTTTCAAAAATATTGTGAAAACAATTTTTCTATTAAGGGATCCGTTTCTGAAATAATAAGCTTTAAAATGATAATTTTTGTTAGCGTCAAGTGTCCCTCCTCCCCCCGCCTGTTACAGTTAGTTTTAGATATGTGAACAAATTCACGGTAGTAGTATATACAACGAAGTTAAAATGAAAACTATCACAACTAAGTAACCTTTACAAGTTAACGAGTAATGGTCGACCAACTTACATTTGCAGTTGTAATGTATGAGATATCATGTTTCTCAACTACAGTGTTAGGTTTGTTCTTGGGATAAACTCATCTCAACTACGGAACCCTTCATTGTGCGTGGTCCAACACGCACTTGGCCGGTTTTTTGTTAAGTATATTGTCAGATGATTATTATTGTTATACTTGAGCACTGCAATAATTAGTTGATACGTTTTGAGGATTGCTTAGTAAATAAATATACCGAGAAACAAGCTGTTGTATTTCTTAACATCCCACAACATAACATCACGCCTGTATTCCCGTGTAGAGGTGCACCTATAGTACACCCACATGTCGCCAGTCATGTTTAAGTCCCATGTAATAGGGGGCGAGCCTATTGCCACCAACCGGGCACAAATCCAGACTACAGGCAGCTACTGAGAAATTCCAGATAGATTCCACCCAATTACATTTTGCTTTTTTTTTCTTATATCATAATAAGTAAATTCACTCGTTTAAGTTAAACCGAAGTAGAAAAACTGCTTTGTTCTAAAACTGTCATCTGTACCTTCACTTCCCCCTTAGGAGTTGATATTATTTTTTCCAAGGAAATTTATTTTCAGTCAAGCCCCAACGAAATAAATGAGAACGCTTTCATTTCAAGGAAAAAATAATAGATGCTTTTTACCTGTCATCGATGTCTGTTCTTGATTACGTTTTTTTTTCATGCTGAAATCTTTTGTTTGTATTTTGACGGTGTGAGATTAAGTATACTTACTTACCTACCTAGGTACCTAGGTCGGGTACCTAGTGTTAATGTGCTAAGAGACAATTATTACTCAGTCAGGGCCGAGGGATGTTCGAAAGAGTTACCGTGGCCCCTGGCACAAGCAACTGAAGGAACACGGGTGGGTTTTAGTCAGTGAAAGTCTGTCACGCCCTCCCGCTCCGCCCAGAGCGGGAGAAGTCATTGGATGATTCCCTCCCAAAAAAAAAGATAATTATTCTGTTCAGTGCTTTATGTCCGGCAGTGTTATTTGAATTGCCCATTAGACATTTCTCAGTAGCAGCCCAGAGTCTAGAATTGTGACAGGCAGGGCTCGGATACCGGTATATTTTTCGAAACGGTTTTGTCTTAAATACCTAAGAAACGATTTATTTCGGTTGCGTTCGGACAGAACGTTATAAAAACGTTTTGGATGAAGAACAAAATATAAATCGTTCTAGATTAATAAAATATTTTAACCGTATTTTCTTGATCTTTTTGCAATTTACAGGTCAGGGTCAGATTGTATCTTGATCAAAATATGATTCGCAACTTTAGCAAATATGTATTTACATAATTATAACCATAAGAACCAACACATCTCTCCTAATCAGATTTGTTCAAAAACGTCATGATTGCCGAAATAAAACATGCGAACTCTCTAATCTAACTTAATAAATCGGCTTTTGAAAACGTTCTCATTTCGTTTTCTAACAGTTTTTAAAACGTTATTTTAAATAACGTTTCCGAACCCTGGTGACAGGTTAATAACAATAGATTCGCCCCCTCTTGCATAGGACTCAAACGTAAGCGTATGGCGCCACTGTGTCTACCGATTCCTTCGGGGAATACAGGCGTGATTTTTTGTTAATATTCGGTGTTTAGTATGTTTGATTATTTATGAGGTAAGGTTGGCTGTTCAAATCGACTAAGAGATTATGACGCATAGCAATTTTTCATAATCTCTTTCTTAGTCAGTTTTGAACAGTACCAATGAGTTTCAAGGAGTTAGTGCGTTATTTACCGGGGACCTAAGTCACACAAGTAAAATCACACTCCAGCTTCCATTGTGAACGTTAAAATTGACCATGACGAATACTGGATGCTGTTCTCACTTACAAGCTAACCCAGTACATTATCGTTGCCATAGCTTTGAATAGAACCGCAACATTTAGTATTTATGGCAGTTTGAATTATCAGGCTAACAACAGGTTTCTAAAACACGTCTTTGGTAAATATCTTGATCAAGTCAGAGATCAGGTAGTTGGTCTAAGTATTGTGCTTGTGTTTAGGGATTGTGATCTGACGGCCGTTGCTGATACAATGACATAATGAATGCATGAGAAGACCGCAGTTATAAGCTGCCAAATCTTAGAGACGCAATGGAAGATGGTGATATTAGAATCACCCCACAAAACATAAACAGAAGTTGAACAAGTAGGCAAGTTACACACCCGAAATATTCTTGTTATTACAAGAACTTAAGCGGAGTAATATCATCAAATTTTCTGTTGGAAAGTTTTCCACTTCACACTATTATTACAGCAATGCTGGTAATGTTAGAAACTGTACATAGCATCGTAAACATGAATGATAAACAATGTGAAAGAATGATAGCAGAGTAGAATGCTGGCTTGACGAACCCGCATTCTGGATGTAGCTTATGTTTATTTTCGATTTCACTTCACTTAGTATACGCGAAGGAGGGTTATAAGATTAAATTTGATGAAAACAGATGAAACGTAAACAATTTAATAAGAAAATTGGATGTCTTGCGTCAGTTTTGAGATGGAAATGGGTTTTTTATCTGTTTGCAGTACAAAATAGGTAAATGTACTTTTTGAATACAATTATTTAAATGTTTTCTCTCGTTAACACGAGACATACCTAACAAGAGTGTGACTAAAATTAAAATTTTAGACTGTGTTTAGGTGATTGTTTACTTCAAATGACTGGAAAGTTTTCATTAGCAAAGATTATTCTCTTTCTATATTAAACGAATATTTATCTACTCTTCATTAAACTTTAATATTTGTCTCGAGTAAAAAAAAAAAACGATATTTTTCGTGAAATTCTCTTAATCTTTACATATACTGTACATATTGCGTTATTATTACACATAAGGGTATCGTAACATTAGTTTCCAATACCTACGTTACGCACCAGTAGAGACATCAGTTACCGCAAAATGTATCTGCGTGCTCTTTGTGTTACATTGTTTTTATTTTATGGTGTTGTGTTATGTAAGTTTTTCTACAATTTCACTAAATATTAAACAGTGATCTTTCCTTTATTAAACTTAGAATTTTTTTTAAGGTGAAAATAGTAATAAACCAACATCCAACAAAGCGCAGACCATACTTGCATATTTACAAGGCTTAAAACCTGGTCAAACCCTGAAAATTCCAGCATTTTTAATATCGCCTATAATCATTGTACCTAAAGGAAATAAAGAACACAATAAGAATGATCAAACAGTGAGCAGTGATGAAAACTTCGAAGAAAATAGTGCAATATTAAAGAAAATTATACCAGTGAGAATCGTACTTAATGCTACCAGAGCAAATGAAGATAACAATGATATTGAAGTGAGTTTTAGACAGGCACTAAACAGAGGAAGTCTTAGTAAAAGTGATGACGGTAGAAACAAAACAAATGAAACTATGCAAAGCGATAGTATGGTTGCAAACAATACAATAGAAAACACTATTCAAGAAAATAAAACAGCCACACCTGATACTAATGTTACAGAACTTACTAGCACTGAAGCTAGTGGACTTTACCCAACAGCAATATATAACGATCAAGTAGTAAACACAATAACATTATCAGACAGATCACCAAACTCTTTTTTGTTACCGCCTTTACTAGAAGAGTGGAAAAACTTCACAGTAACTGCCAATATAAATATAACTAAGGAAAATACCTCCGAAGCTATAGAAATTTCAGACAATACTACTATGTCTCAATCAGTTAATGAGACTGACAGTACAATAAAAGGTCCCTATCCAGCTGCCCTGTACCACAATGCGGAGATTGATCAGGTATCAATTACGACAAATTCTTATACAAATGAATCACCTTTGCCTCCGCCACGAGATGATCGATGGAGGAGCTTCTCTTCATTGGGGGAAATGTTTTCGACGTCGAGTGAATTTCGGCCATTAGCGGGTTTGTATTACGACGGCTTTTTGCATAGACCCCTGCCTAATAGGAATCCGGGTTTTGTTCCGTACAATCAATACTTTCTTTATTAGCTGATAAGTATATTATGTCTTTTCATTGTTTTTTTTTTTTTTTTAATAAATAGACTTTTAGTCTGTGTGTCGTAATTGTAACTACATTGACTAATAATATCTATTCAATCTGACTGAACTTTACGAGTACTCTCAGTTTACAGATTCACCATGCATATGGTTTCAATAAAGCTAATATTTTCCCTAGTAGGTAATGAACTGACACAATCCCTCTCAGTAATCCTAACTTCAACACGCAAAGACGAGGACTAAAAATCCTTGTTTTATTATTCGATAAAACTCAGGAATCGTTATTAATATTCATTGAATACATGCAATATAAAAGAATCGATTGAGTTGCTCCCTAACTATGTATATGACAACGTTCTCACATTTCGAATAGCGGCAGCATCATAAAATTCGCACAATGCCGGTAACTACTGCAAGTCGACAAGGCTCTAAAATTGGTATTGTCAGTACATACTCGTAAAGTAAGCATCGGCTTTTGTATACCGAGTCATGTGTGTAACATTGTTACGTGAAGATCGGCACTAAATTAGTGCTGTTTTATTGCTGGTCGCAACCCGATCCACTTTAGTATGTTTCGTGTTTCAGAATCAATAAAATTGTTTGAGGTAACAACTCTAATGGAGTCTTGATATTTTGTCAGATTTTTGAAAACAAAGAAGCTTCTAATAATGCCAATGATTATATTCTTGCGCTTAAATTAAATTAACGTTACGGGAAAGTTAAATTTTGCAGTGCAATAGCTCGTATCTAAACTTGCTACGTCCATTACTAGTTTGACAGTGCCGCGGATGCCTTAGCCAAAAATAGACGATTATAGCCTCGCTAAATGTGCCATCAATGTACTTTTATCGACAAAGTATTAAGTCTTTCCGTTTTATATTGTCTGTTTGTGTTACATATTTAGAATTACACCAAAAATCTGCAATGCATTTTTAGGGTTTCTTAGTCGAATGGTGCCAAACGGAATCCTATTACTAATCCTATCATTCGCTGTCCGTCCGTCCGTCTGTCTGTCAGCGGGTTGTATCTCATGAACCGTAATAGGTAGACAGTTGAAATTTTTACAGATTGTGTATTTCCATTGCCGCTAGAACAACAAATAACAAAAATGAAATAAAGTAAAAAAATTAAAGGGGGTCCTCATAAAATGATTTAGAACATTTGTTTTCTTTCCCTGGCATGTGGGGTGTCATTGTCTAGAACTCTTCGAGTAGAAAACAAATATAATTTTTCTTTTTTTATCTTCAAAAATTAAGAAATAGGGGGCCACAAAAGTTGTCAGTTTTGGACCATTTTTGCACGAGCTCTATCGTAACAACTAAACAAGTCGGGTACTTGAAATTTCTGTATATCATGTACCTTATACGGTATATAATTAACAAATATTAAAAACACCGATTCATAAGTTGTTTTATTTATGTGGGCAATTTTCTGCAAAAAATAACTTTGTAATTCACAGTATCATTATGAAATACAAAGTTATCTTTGCGATTGTTAAAATTTATGACGAAAAATATTCTTCGTTTAGTGTTTTCATTTATCTGAACTAAAAAAACTCTGAAATATGATACCCTCGGCGTGCGAGTCCAACTCGCATTTGGCCAGTTTTTTATTTTATTTTAATTTTACTTTTATCATTAATGTCTGGTCTTTTTAACCGCATTAAAGTATCTTCTCCTGGTAGCAGAAATAAAAGCCACAGGTCACTTCCAGAACATTTATTATTCACCTGACAAAGTCACTCGCCTTTGGAAGTTTCTTGTAAAATGTACTCGAGAACGAAGTAGATTTTCCTTTAAAGTGTTATTGTTACGACAAGAAAGGAGCGGCGATCGATTCTCCATTTAATATGAATTTTATGTTGTAATCTTTCTTTGCGTCCTTCATTATTGTGTCTTTCCTCTTCATTATCGTTCTTTTTTGTTATCATTTAAAAACCTTATTTGTTTATTTATATTTATATAAACAAGGTGTAATTTAAATAACGCACAATCTCAACTCATCATTATGAACAACTTTTACTATGGGATCAAATCTGAAATCGCGATAAAAATAATCAGGAGTTCCCTACATTTTGACTAATTATGTGAACATAAATGTAGGGAACAGCTGATTTTATTTTCGCGGTCAAAATTAAAAGTTACAAGACGTAGATTAGACTAATTCAATATCTTATTCAATTTCACGTAATTTCGTGAAACCGTTTTTGTATTTTTTACTTCTGGGCCATGCCTGAGTACCAGCGCAAACTGTGTTTCTTGTCACTGCGTCAAGTCGTCTGCATCTGCCATTGCAAGACTATACACAGAGCGTGCAGGAAGCGATAATTTTCTTTGAGTATTTGACGCGCTTCGACGTCCGATTTGAAATCATCGATATCGAACGAATCCGTGTTGAGATTCGCAATAAACAACTGCACCTTCCACAGCACTCACACCAAGACTGACGCTGACCTGTCACATACGACCCCCCAGCCTGTCGTTGCGACTCTGCAACTCGACGCCAAGTGTGCGGAGCTTTGAACAAAATTTACGAAAATTGTCGGTCGCAGTCGCACGTCGCATAGTTTGCGCCATATCTTATGTCACTTTGACAAAAATATTAGGTAGTAGATATCGCTACGTGAACCTTAATTATTTCTTAGTCAACTTTTACCCAAAGGACTATCGACGTGACTTGTTCCTGGCTGGACTTTATGCTGTGTCATTAAAAGCAAAGTTAGGAATGGTCTGTTATTAAAATCTTATCAGTGGACTTTAATTGTCTTTATAATGAGGTAGACCATCAATATTCAAAGTAAGTATTTGTCTCTCCAAACAGTCCCTCGACAAATCGCCGCCCAGAATAAGATATTAGGGGACAAAACTTCACGCATTGACCCCTTTTTAAAGGTTAATGTCTTGCGCCTCCCTTCACGACACCTGAATACTAATCGTAACGCGTTTTTTTTCAAGTCTTGACGTAACTCAAGGATGTGGTTTATTAAGGTACTGTTTACTGAAATGAATAAAACATATTCTTACTTACTGCAGCTGTCAGGCAATAAAGCTATACTAAAATCAGGGTCAATGGAATCGGTTTTAGAAAGTTAAAGTTAACCCAACCTATTTTTGAATATCTATAGTGTTCCGTAAATAATGGATCACACATAAAGGGTAGGTAGATCACCTGATTTCAACAACTATTTTGAATAGTTAAAAAAAAACGGCTACGGTATATATATTTAATCGAGATTTTTTTTTCGAATTTCACCATTTTCTCTACCAGAATTCAGTTTTTTTAATGCTGTCGCTGCAAAAGATAACATTTTTAGGTATGATTTTTTTAAACATTTCCGAATAGCTTAATAATGTAATCAGGTACCATTTTAATAAAGTTAAGAATAAAATAAAGTTGTGAAAAAGAATCTTGAATTTAAAAGTATTTTTTTTTCGATGAAAAGGTCAAAATTTAAAAAATACCCAAATTAGTTGTTGTAAATCAGGTGAGCTACCTACCCATTACGTTTGATCCATTATTAACGGGACGCCCTGTATTTATAACCTACACGGATTATTTTCAGCCAGCATCAACCTTCTCTTATTTTACCATGATTAGTAACTTACCGTTAGAAACTTAAGCTAGTAGTCTAACAATTTTAAGTTCTAAAAACCGAACAAGTACGAGTTTGAGTTCTCGCCAAGGTTTCCGTGGCAGTAAAAGGAAATTCATTTGTACTTTCGTGGAACCGATGTTCTTTTCTACAAAGTATTTTAAGTACGTAATTACTAACATCAAGTTTGTTAAAGTTTTAACTACACGAAACTAATGGATTCTCTGGTAGAAAGTTATTTTGTGGGCTGCATTTATTTAATAATATATTTCTAAAGAAATATTACAATCAAAATAAATTAATGCTTTAGTTTCGAATTTAACGTATATTATGAGATAAATTTTGGCTAAAAATAGAAAGTGCTCTACGAATCACGCGTTTTATTATCTTTTGATAACTTCTGAGAACAACGGCTATTTGATGATTATGTTAAATATTTTTGGTTTGGTTACTGGAATTTGTGGTTTACCTTCCTATTAACTCATTGGTTAAACCTTATAACTGATAATTGATACTCGAGATGTTGATATAATATTCGCAATATTTAATTTTCATCATTCGAAAGCCAGCATCATAAATACTCAGATAAGTAATCAATCTCATATACTTCTAAATCTAGACCACTTCGTAACATCAGAACTCGACTCGCCTCCCGCATCCAGTCCACTCCAATAAAAAAGTACTCAATCTAAAACACTCGCTGCAGTTAACTTAGAAAATAGTACAAATCAAGCGCAATTCTAACACAGAAAATATATTTGCAATCTCCTAGTTTCCATTCGACGTACAAAGCCAATCGGTTTCGAACACAAAAATTGCTACATTATGTCCTTAGTGCTTAAAGCTACGCATACTACAAAGTATGTTCTAATTTCGAACCAGTCGCTGTTGGTAAGCGCATTCCGACTGCAGTATGCAGAGTGAATTTTCTCGAATATTCTCAACTCGTTTATTGTCCGCTACCTACATTTTCCCTTTAACCTTTTAGCGCTTTATTGCTGCATATCGCTTTAATCTGTTGCTTTAGTTCGGGGTCTACTGCTTCCCAACGAAGTATGTGGAATGTTTCTACATTTTTGTTTTAACCTTTGATCTTTACGTCAATGTGTATCGGAGGAGAGTTGTTTGTTTGTCTTTCAATATTTTCCACGTTGATTAGAAATAGTCGGACCAAACCTTTCCTATTTCGGATCAGCATGAGTAGACGTCGCATTAAAACTTACCTCTTTTAGGCAACACTAGTTGTAAGCTGCCAACACTAAAATAAAGCTAGCTACACTGGCACTTCCTTTTCCATACACATCCCTGAGCGATAGACACTACAATTGTAATTAGCAATATAAGAAAAATAGTAATAAACCCTGAATACCTCATATCATCTTTTATTAACATCAAGAACCACAATATATGGCTCAGCTAGTCTAAAACCAAGAAACAAACGAAGGAAAATAATAATACAAGAAACGAAAAAGTTCTCACGCGCACGACGCCAACGAGCACATGTCAAAAGCCATAGAAGAAGAAGAAATTAAACATAACGATGGCAAAGAAGATCCGCTGCCATAATGGAAAAAAATTCAAACAAAAATTCCAGGTAGTTTTAGTGACAACCGGGTTCAAAAGGTTATCCGAAACAAGGAAGGCAGCCATTTTATTAAATTGTATCGGACAAGAAGGACAAGATTTATATTATAAGTTATTCAAAACTGATGAAGATTCTACAACAGTTTAATATGACATGGTAATCACAGAATTTGATGAATACTTCGAAGCGAAACAAAATGAGATGATCAATATTGTCCTTCGATCAATAATATACTGTCAATTTTCATAGAAGACAACAGGAAGAGTTGGAAACTTTTGATAGCTTTTACGCTGATATACGGAAAATTAGCAAACACTGCAACTTTTTGAACCTACAGGACCGAATGCTCAGAGACAGGATCGTCATGGGGGTGTTTGACAAGAAAGATCTACGAAAATTACTAGAAGTTGGGGATCTCACACTTGACAAGGTGCTCACCATGTGCAGAGCTGCAAAACTGTCCAAAGACCATGCCAAGATCCTGCAGAAGAACAATGAGGTTACACCGTCTGTCAACGTCATTCAAAAGCAGCAACAACAGAATAACAACCAAACTAAAGCTAAGTATAATAATTTAACTAGAAATAATTACAGATAATTAATAATTTACTAGAAAAAAATGTAAATATTCAAAGACATAATCAAAAATAATATAATAAGCAATTTTACCTTTGTCTAGCCGGTAGATGGCAATAGGCTCGCCCCCTATTACATGGGACTTAAACATAACTGGCGAAATGTGGGTGTACGTACTATAGGTACACCTCTGCCTAACCCTTCGGGGAAACGAGGCGTGATGTTATGTTCTGTTATACCTTTGTCTAAAGTGTGATACAGAACATGGCCCTAGAAATTGTCCAGCTCATGGTAAAATTTGTAGAAATTGGAATTAAATGAATCACTTCGCAAAACTTTGCTCGAACAAATCCATAAATTGTGTTTCTGAAGACAGTAATTCAACAAATAGAGATACAGAAGATCATAGTAAGATTAATTTGGTATATGAATTGATATGACTAGTCAAACTATGTGACAGTATTGGAAACAAGAACTGTCAAGAATGCCAGGATGGGTCACACACTTTAAAAGTAAATAATAAAAATATTAATTACAAATGTGACACAGGGGCACAAGTGGATATGTTGTCAATGATAGATTTAAAGAAAATTGTCGATAATGAAAAACTCTTTGTCACTTCTTTTATATCCAATAATTAATTGCAGTGTTATTTTTTTATCAGGAATTTCTCATTAGCAGGATTTGGATTGGATTTGTTCCCGATTGTTGGCAATAGGCTCGCTCCTTTTACACAGGACATAAACATACCTAGCGAAATAGTACAGGTAGGTAGGTACACCTCTGCCTAATCATTGGGGGGAAAGCAGGCGTGATGTTATGTTATATTAAACATATAATTATTACCTATTATTAGGATGTTATAAATTTTCTCTTTTCTAATGCTCTAGCGACCTGGTTCTCTCTTCATGGTCAAGTAATGTCTGGTCAGAAGTCATATAAGATCTAATCTCATATGTTTACGAGCTTCCCCTGCGCTTCAAGAGCTCGTTAAAATATTGATCACGGTGATCCCCGCGAGATGGCGTTAGCAATTAAAACTTTCAGATGCTTTGAGAAGCATTTGTCTATGACGTCATAAATGTCAAACTAGATGGCTATTATTATTGGAGCTGCTGAACTAGAAACTTTTCTATTATTTTTGTCTTTAGAAGAATACTAGCGAAATGTCAAAACATCGAGATCTAAGTTAAATATTATTTACCTTTCGAAATAAATGATCTAAATGATAGTAAAAATCTCATCAAAATCCAGTTTAGAAGATCTAAGTTCTGGAGCAAATTCAAACATACAATTTCAGATTAACCTAGCTTCTGCAAGATTATTGATTTTATTTTTAGTAAATTAACATGATTGGTCGAATTAATTTTGACAACTAATCGCCGGTCACCACGATATTCGATCCTAAATTTACAGTCTGCGTTTGGCTAAGCAACCAATTACATTGATGATCTAATTTTTTTTTTTTTTTCCTAACAATGGCATCTCGTAGTTGGCCAAGAGTGGCCGTGACTACTTAACCGGTCAATCCTGTGGCTGCCTTAAGCTAACTCAAAGCCTCCAGCCAGGGGCGTGTTACTTACAATACTAAGTGACTGCGCGCTAAGGGCACCCCCTGTGGGGTACGAACCTCGGCTTAGGGCGTCACTGGGGGGACAGCTAGTTGGGACAGGCTGGATCAAACTTGGGTGATTATTATTAACAGGGGAATTTAAAGCTACAGGCTCAGCTTCGGCGCGGGCTGGCGCTTCTTCGAGCAAGGGACGGGGGGAATTATTAATTAGGGGTTTTCGCGATGGACCTCGGCGGCGGGGTCGGAATGTCGGTCTTTTGTTCTTGTAAACTGTACTAGAAGCCCTATTGCTTTCTTGGAGGAGAGTAATGGGGTCGTCTGGGTCAAGAAGAGTATGCCTCGGACGGCGAACTTTACTGATGTTGGAGGGGGTATAATTTGCGGCCTCGACAACTAGGGGGTTGCGATGTTTGGCGGCGGTATCAAAGAAACGCTTGGAGTTACGTTTCATGAATTGGAGGATGGTGGGGATTTTGAGATCGAGGTGGAGGATCTCGTTCCGGACATAATAGGGGGATCCCGTGATCATTCGGAGGGCACGGTTCTGGAGGGTCTGCATCCTATGGATGTGGTGGGGTTTTGCGTGTGCAAAGACTGCACAGGCGTACGTCATAATATGCACGCCGTGTAAATGCGCAACTTGCACTTTAGTGACAATTTGCTTTTTGCATTCATTATGGAGTGGAGTCTACCGAGAGCGAAAGAGGCGCGCGAACGAACCTGCTTTATGTGCTCTGCGAAGGTGAGGTGCTCATCGAGAATCACACCTAGGTATTTGGCTCGCTTCTCCCAAGGGATAGGCTTACCGAACATGGTGAGTGGTCGGGGGGGGGGGGGGGGGGGGGGGCTTAAGGCGCGGTTTGGAGTAAAGAGCCGCTTGGCTTTTGTCAGGATTCACTTCGATTCTCCACCTCCTGAACCAGTCGCCAAGTTTGTTGACTGCTCTTTAGAGAGTGAGAGAGATCGGGGCTTGTTTGAAGCCTGAGCAGTAAATGGCCGTGTCGTCTGCGAACAGAGCCAACTGTGCCTTTTTGCTCCTGGGTATGTCGCTGGTGAACAGCGTGAAGATGAGGGGGGCAAGCACAGAGCCCTGGGGGACGCCTGCGCGGATAGGGTGGGGGGAGGATAGTGCTCCTTCGATGCGATAGCGGAAGGTGCGGTTCGACAAGAAGTCTCGTAAGATGAGTACGAGACGGTCCGGCACACCGAGTTGGTAGAGCTTATATAATAAGCCGTTGTGCCAGACTCTGTCGAACGCTTTCGCTATGTCGAAGTATATAACACCCGTCATCATGCCACGCTGGAAGCCAGCGTTTATGTGTTCGATGATGCGGTGGGCCTGATGTACACAAGAGTGCTGGGTTCGAAAACCAAACTGTTCGTTTGGGATGAGGCCTTTTGTTTCGGCATAGTCTCTGAGACGCTTATAAATAAGTTTCTCATAGACTTTGCCGAGGACATTGAGCAGACTGATGGGGCGGTAGCTCGAGGGCTCAGATTTGGGCTTTCCAGGCTTGGGGATGCCGATGACAGTGGCCTTTTTCCATGCATCTGGGAAGATGTTATTGCTCATGGCACCATTGAAGATGGTGGTCAGTAGCATTATAAGGTGGGCAGGGAATAGTTGTATTACCCTGTTTGTGATACCGTCTGAGCCGGGAGCTTTACGGGGCTTTAAACCCTTGATGATATCGTGCACTTCGTCTGGAGTGACGGGAGGCAGAGGATAGTCAGGGTTTTCAACGGGGGGAAGGGAGGCTCTACGTTCGACTTCAGCGTCAACTTTTGACAAGTGAGCTTGGTCTACTGGTTGAGAGCTGGGAGAGCATTGGGCCTTAAGGCTATCGGCCAGGCATTCAGCCTTGTCGGCATCGTCGAAAGCGATAGTCTTGTCAGGGCGGAGTAGGGGGGGCGTGGAGACTACTTCTTTGGACTTTAGTTTCCTTTGGAGTTCCCAGAAGGCCTGATGAGTGGGCTCTAGGTCGTTGAGCATCCTGTCCCAGCCAGCGGTACGCAGCTCCGCTAGGCGTGTCTTTACAGCTCGCTGTAAATGGCGCATATGGGCTTTGTTCGCAAGGCAGGGAAAGTTGCTGTATGCACGGACGGCCGCGTTCTTCTCGCGCAACAGTTCACGCACATCGTCCGGCAATCTCCAGCGACGGTCATCGTCCGCTGGAGTTACCTTTGAACAGTCGTTCAGGACTGATTGTACGTGCTCAGTGAGCGAGTCGATCGCGGCCGTCGTGTCCGCGACAGAGTCGAACTGATCAGGGATGGAGTCCAAGTGATGGGAAGAAGTGGATTTCAGGCTTTTGCTTACTTTCCTCCAATCTGTGACTATTTTGGTGAGAGGGGGTTGAGTGGGGTCATGGAGACCGACACGGGGGGCCAGTTTCATGACCACTGGTCGGTGGTCAGAGGAGAGCTCTTGTACCGCCTCTATAGAATCCAACCGTAGGTTGATATTCTTCAGAAGCGCTATGTCGAGGACGTCGGCGGTATGGTTGGGGTTGTGGGGAAAATGGGTAGGAGTCATCGGGGCGATGACATCGAAATTTAGTATGGGGCAGAGACCGAACAGTTGTCTTCCTCTGGCTGAGGAGGTGTTGCTGTTCCAGGCAGGGTGTTTGGCGTTGAGGTCGCCCGCTATGATAACGGAATCACTCAGGCCGAAGAGGGCAGAGAGGTCGTCAGAAATCGACTGGGGATTTTCTGGCGAGGTTTGGGGGGGGAACATAGGCCGATACTAGGGTGATCGGTTGGTGGCCTGACATGCCTAGCCGGCATACAGACACTTCTAATTTGGATAGGGGGGGAGGGTCCATAGGGATGCAGTGAAGAACCTTTCTATAATATATGAGGGTGCCGCCCTTGTGACACCGAGACCTGTCGTTGCGAACTATGCAGTAGTTAGCAATTGACGGGTTACGGAAGTTGGGCTTGAGGAAGGATTCCTGTATAAGGAGAATATCAATTTGATGATCACGGAGGAACTCGGCGATCTCATCGCGTTGTCCGCGAATGCCGTTGGCATTGAAGTAGCCTAACTTAAGGGATCGGGGCTTAGTTCTCCCTTTGGCTTCTTTATCCATAGTGGGGGTTGGGAAGGTTGGCGAAGGAGGATAAGGCTTGCGTGATCTCGGGATACGCATTATAAATCTCCAGAATCTGGAGAAGGTTGCCGGCATTTCTGGCAGCAACCAATTCGTTTGCCATTTTCCTGGCGCGTGGGGTGAGGAAGGCCGTGAAGGTGCCCGAAATAATGTTGAAGGGGTCGAGGGGGTTTGGGCCAACCGTAGTCGGTGAGTGGGGGGGTGCAGTACCGGCTGCAGGGGCGGTTTTAGGCGCTTGCACCGGTCTCGGGGGGAGGGCGGGGGCGGGCGCGGCGGCGCGGTTGCGGGGGTCCATCAGCGCTGGGATGGATGGAGGTGGGGGGCTGGTTTTGGCCAGGGCCGGGAAAGCCCTTTGGTGGTTAAGGGCTGTCCAGGGGCTAGGCCTTTGAGGGCTTAGCCGTTCTGGCATTTGGGTCGAAGGGGCGGGGGGCCCGTTGAGGGGGGCTTCCCTTTGCTGGCGGGCGGCTGCGCACTTGGCCAGTTTGGGGGATAATTTCGGGGCTTTGGGGCAGCCCCGGTAATTTGCCGGGTGTCCTGACTCACCACATAGCACACAACTAGGTGGCTCGGTGCAGAGGGTACGGTCTTTAGGACGGGGGCAGTCAGAAGTGCCGTGCTCGCCCAGGCACTTGACGCACCTGGGTTTGGCGTGGCAGTTCTTCTGCGCGTGGCCGTATAGCTGGCATCGGTGGCACTGACCGATGAAGCCATATTTATTGGGCTTCTGGATCTCAAAGCCCATGAGGTGGCATATGGTTTTTACACCAAAAATAGGGTGATGCCCTTTAGTCGGGGGACAGACGACAAGGACCATGTCGAATGCATGACCGCCTCTGGCGCGGTGCATTCGGTGGACCTCCGAAACTGGGATATTTTGGGCCTCTAAGTCGGCCTTGATGGCGTCAGTAGGGATTTCCTTCGGAATCCTACGAATTACCATTCGGGTCTGGCGCTCTTCGGGAAGAGTGTAGGTGTGGAAAGACACACCTCTCGCCCGAAGGAGCCTGGTGAGCTCCCTATAGTCCTTGGACGTAGGGATGCTCACTTTGATACCCTGCTGGGTGGAGCGGGCATTGGTGAAGCCGATCTTTTGCTCGGTGCACCATTGGGACACATCTGTCCACTTTGCCTTGTCCTGAATGAACACAGGCGGGGGGGGGTGCCAGCTTCTTGGGGGCAGAAGAAGCAGGAGTCAGGGCGGGGGGGGCATCCTGCGAGGAGGATGTGAGGGCGCTATTTTTTGCCGCGGAGGCAGGGGTAGAAGATCCAGGCTTACCGGCCTGGGAAGGACTGGCTGAGATGGGTGCCGTGGGGACAGGGGCAGAGGAGGAGGTGGAGGCAGGGGCGGAGGGGATGGCTGCCGCCAGAGGCTTTTTGGCCTTGCCGGCCTTTGAGGAGGCGCTCTTCTTCCTCTTCCCTCCCTTTCCGACGACTTGATAGTCGTCTGAGGAGGAGGAGGAGGAAGTGAGAGAAATGGCGTCTTCGGACTCTGAGTCCGAAGGAGGGGTGGAGGTGTCCATCACCTCGGGCTGGGGGGAGGCTACAGACGGCGTTGAATCCGCCGTAAAAGGGGTGCCCCTGTCTGCTACAGGGGGGGAAAGCGGGCTCTCTAGAGCCTCGCTTGGGTCGAGGTGGCGACTACGCCAAGCCTTCCCATATTTCAATAAGAAGTCGGGGTCCTTAAAAAGGACCTCTCTTGCGAAGGCTACGATGTCTGCGTCAGACATCGCAGCAATAGTGTATTAAAAAATAGAAAAAATAAGGGGACCTAAAAGATCCTACTCCCCGGGTGGATGGGCCCGGAGGTGTGTGGCCCTCCCTGTCGGGTGCAGACAGGGAGGTGAGTGCCTACTTGTGAGCCCTAGAGCTGAAACCTGTCGCCAATCTTAATGCGCGACAGGGCCCTGACCAGTCTAGCGCGAAGGGTGTAGACACACCCTAAAGACGCTAGGTGTGTCGCTGTGGAAGCAAAACTGTCACCAGAGCCGACTAGGAGACCCTCCAAGGCCGGTTAACTCTGGGACCCGTCCAATTAACTGCCTTACCCTGAAGGGGCTCAGCGGGTGTGTTGGGTCAACACCCCCTTGACTTGGTTGTCACCGTGAGGTATCCGTCAAGGACCACGAAACTGTGGTTTTTACCCTGAGGGGGTCAAGGAGACACGCCGAACGTTTATTTGACGGACGACGTTAAAGAAATAATTTATCAACGATCGCCTTGAAAAAAGCAATGATTGACAGCGGGTGCAGTCAGAGACTACAGGAGTCGGTGCGTGACGTGGCGTCACGAGCGAGCGTCGAAGGCGGCGACTGTGCGCTGCGTCAGTGGTGCAGCGAGCGGAATGCGTCAGCGGCACGACCGTCCACAGCGGTGTCGAGCGAGCGAAATGATGTGATGATCTAATCAGAGAGTATAATGCTATTAGCGCAAATCCTATGTAGCAAGTCTTGATAGTTTTAGCATTTCCATGCAACATATAGAGTGCTTCTATTGGGTTAAAGCCCGAGCTATTTTTCTAATGGAGTTTCCAGCTCGGGATGGTTTTTATAGTACACCGAACGATATTAACTGAGACTATACAGAAAGCTGAGGAAATTAGATTCGGCTGCGGAAAAACAACAATATGAAAACAGTCTAGGCTACTAACAGCAAGATTAGCTACCAAGTGTAAGGTTTTGGTTTCGATTGGAAGATAATTATATCGAAATGTTATTTTATTTGTCGTTCGAAAATTTTCAGAAAATTTTAAAAAACATACGGACAAGCCTACTGTGACTTGGCCCCATTAAACAACAGGCTAAACAATGTTTGAAGCAAAATTAAACTGTCTTACTATTCAAGGACTTCAAGAAACTTAGGCTTAAATAACTTGTTATAATATTCAGCCAAAATATTCTTATTTTGGCTATATTCTTATTAGCGACCATAAAATCCAGCCGATACGAAATACCTCTTGGAATAATTCTTACATCTACATATCAGATGATAATGAAATCTGAGCCGCCAGATACGGCAAGCTTGGATTATTGAGCAACGTCAGGCTCACACCCTCAGCGCAGTATTACATATGATTTATTTTAAAGGGTGTGGGTACTCAACATGCTCCCCAGATAACTTTTGCACACCATTCATGTGTACCTAGCCTTGAATGTAAATGTTTGAAGAGTCTGTGATATGATTTATTGGTCTTAACATATGGCTGCACTACCGCCTTTCATTTCTTGCGAGGCTTCGAGGTTAAAGGCGTATGAAATGTGAATGAGAAAGTAATATTTTTTGTGGCCGAAGTTCATTCTATGTCTTCTTTGCTGAATAGGATTATGAAAAGAATATCCAGCCATTCTATAAATAAATATTTCTTGGAGAGAAAATAAAAGGAAGTCGGCTGGCGTCGGATAGAGTGTCATGTTCAAACAATTTATATTTATTTCAAGAAACAAAGGAGTTTTGTTTAAGTAACCATCCCTAGATGGCGTTAAATATTATCACCAACTTATTCCACCAACAAAAATAACGAATTCAATGTGATGTTCAGCAATAAGCAGTTACCATAACATAGGCAAATCTTTGCATAAAGGAACACAAACGCTGCGATTACTTCAAAATACAAGAATATTATACCCTAGATATTTTGAATGAGCAAAATGAGGTGAGTGAATGAATTTTATAATTACTTTCGCGCCACTCGGTCCCTTCGGCGGTTCCGGCCCAATGTAAAATTAATTTCTGTCTACACACAGAAGGTATTATACAGCTTACATTGGGTTACAAAGTGTGTACACGGTACGTTTGCGAAGAACATCCTATATTATTTGTTCGTTATACAAACAATCAAATGGGTATTTTCTGAAAAGTTAATTTGAACCATTAAATAAGTATATAATTTGGAAGAGTTTGTTATTACTGAACAAAAATATTCAGCTAGCAATACAAATTATCTGCTCAAAAATGTTTCACGCAGTGTTTCATTAAACTAGTACATAATCAGCCTATAATGATCCCACTGCTGGGACACAGGCCTCCTCTCTGTGGGACTTACACTAGTGGGAGGTAATAATTATTATAAGTCTTGTGTTAGAACTTAAATACATTTTTAATCCGTTGAAGGACACGGAACAAGACACAATAGAAGTTTTATTGTTATTACGCCTATGGATGTTTAAAGTCACTCGAAGTGTAAAGGCTCCTGCAAACAGGCGTGACACGCGACGCGACACTAAGGCACCGCTTGTCGCACGACACGTGGTTCGTTTGTGTCACGTCGCGTGTCGCGCCTGTTTGCAGGAGCCTTTAAAGTATCAACAGCATTCATCATAAACATTATTTTTGTCACCCGTTAGTACCTCGGCGATGTGTAGAGACAAATTAAACTATACATGACGAAACACGATACTTTGCAAACTATGTATAGTATTTCAACCGTTTTAGTAATATATTTTCATACGACTTACGACCATCTGATACGGTTAATTACCTAAAAGACACCACTTAAGCCCTGAAATATCTTCAGGCGAAAAATTACCTATCTAGGTACTTGTATGAAACACTTCTTTGGAAACTAATATTATAGTAATAGTAATTTATTTCGAAACTTCAGTACATTTAACGTCAGTGACGTCTTGAACCCTGAACTAGAACATCCTGTATGACAGGGGTCAAGGTTTCTCCAGTTATATGGATCGGTGTGAGGAAGCATAGACTAAATACGATTTGCACTTAATTTTTACAAAACTTTATCAAAAGAAAATTATGAAAAGAAAATTTAAATAAAACGTGAAATAAAAAACTAAAACTCGCTTATTTACGAAATCGTTTTACGTTTTTTTTTTTTATATTTTATATTTATACGATGATATACGTAATATCAGCATGGGGGCCGTCTGTCTAATCTTTTTTTTTATTCTTAATTCGTATCAGTGTTTATCTCATAATTTTATGCCATTATCATAAAGAAAAGTTTGCATACTGCATAGGTTACGATATTTACATCACCTACGCTCCTATTGCATAAAATAGGGCTAACGTAGTGTCCCATTTTATCCATCTATTATATACTATCCTCCTTACTAATAAACATATTATATCAGGTGAATAGTTACACACCGATTTCTCTCTTTCAGTCGTCAGTAATTTGACTTTCGAAAGAAGTAGACAAAGCGTTGTGTAACTATACAGACGCTATATACATACGTTTAAGGTTATATTATAAAGAGGTAAAAGTTTGTTTGTAAGTTTGTATGTAGGGGGTAATCTCTGGAACTACCAGACGGATTTGAAAATTCTTTTTGCATTTGATAGCTCAATTTTTGAGGAAGGATATATGCTATTTAATATCATGCTGTGATCCTAAGGAGCCGAGCAAAATGAAAAAAAGTCAGAAAGAATGCTAAGCGAAAACGAAGCAATAGCGCGGACGGGTGATGCGATGTGACGGGGTGGGTCAGGGGGACAAGAAAATCGTGGGCAGAAGTTAGTGCAATATGAATGCCACATACATCTGCCTTTACCTATTAAGAACAATTACCTAGAAATGAATTTACAACGTGAGGTATGTCCCTTGCAAGAGAAAGCGACGACCAACGAACAACGCCATCGAACGAACAGCGTCAGCGTCTGGCGTCAGGACGAACGAATCGCGAAGACCTGACGCCACGGCAAGTATCAGTCAAGTTAGATTAATGTATGGTAACGTACACTTACACAAACTAACGTGCCTCGTCACACCAAAACTAGCGAAAAGCAAAAAAATGCGACACAGCCTCTTACAAGCAAATAAAATGACGTGACAATTCACATCAGCCCAGATGGGGTTTAATATACTAAAATTTCAAACAACAACGGCTTAAACTTCATCGAACGCTATGCAGTCAGAGGAAGACAAAAGTCAGAACTGCATAAAATCGATCGCTCCTAACTTATAAACTCATGAACATGAAGTAGTTAATAATGCAATGACATGATAAAATGACACTTAGACAACTTTTAAAAGAAAAAGTTTCCATATCTAATGTTACTAAAAATATCTCTTAATCTCCAAATATTCAATTTTATTAACTAAACTAAACTTTGAAATAGAAAACAAAATATTTATTAACTTTCCTAGACCTTCTTTTTAATTTATTCACGTTTAAAATAGAAAACAAAATGTTTATTAACTTTCTTAGACCTTCTTTTTAATTTATTCACGTTTGGAACGAGGCTTTAAATTTTAGTTTTTCTATTACGAGGCCTTTTTGATTACCAATGCTTTTCTTAAACTGTTCATAGCACGTTGGCGTCGTAATGAGACATTAAGGAGTCTAAAAAATCTTGGCGCACACCTACCTACCGCCTCAATCGATTGACGATGACTATGACCAAATCACGACGACACAAGCTTGTAGCCTCATCCGTTGAAAAATTAATTTAAGTCTATTGATAGGTCAGAACTTACCTTCACCTCTAACATCTTCATTTTTGACTATACGTGACTCCACGTCATGCTCAACTAACTCTTTATTACCTTCATCTAACTCTACATCAACCTTTAATTCATTAACTTTATCTGGTGTTAGAGATAACTGCCTATCTTGATGCTCTGAAACATAGCTAGATATAAAAAAAGGACTGGACTGACCTGATTTGTAAACTTCATCCTCATGTTCACTCTTGAACGCTTCCGTTGCCTCCTTCTCATCATTGACGGGACTGCACTCTAGGCAGCTGCGCTCATCAACGTCGTCAACATCACTGCTTTCTAGGCAGCTTTGTTCATCATATAGCAGGTCATCATGTATTCCACTAAGAAATAAAGTAGCATCAACGTCTACATTTATAACATTTTCATGTCCGCCTTATTCAGACAGTTCTTGTGTATTTGTATGTGATTATTTCCTTTTACACACTACCAGAAACCTTTCTTTTGTGACATTTACAGAGGAACTGCGCCCAATATAATAATAATAATAATAATATCTGTGGCCCGACTGTCAAGGTGACGGTCAAAAAACATTTTTCTCCGTAAATTTTTTTTGATTTTTAATTTTATTATATCACAATATCATCCACAATGTTATATTCTGTACCCATACACCACCCCTTGAAACCCAAGATTGAAATAAAAAACAAAAATTAGCCAGGATGCAAGAAGGAAATATGGAGAAAAAAATAGTACAATGTTGACGAGAAGTCGGGCACGATTGGCAGCAATCACACACCCAACATCTTCGGGTTCGTCGCTCAGCTCCGCCTCGCAGTTGCCAGAACCTGCTCCAACCGTGAGTCCAGTGATATCGGCCGCTGCAGTTGCGTCGAGCTCGAGCGACGAATACTTCTCGCCGCCGACGACACCACCACCACCAGTACGTCGACGCGGAAGAGACCGACCACCGGCCAGCTTAGGACTCCGAGGCCCACCGGCCTCTGATAGGGTCCCCGCTCCCGGTGGAAGTGTGCAGCGCATGAGGTGGACACAAACTGTCAACGAAAATGTCATGCGCGCATACTTTGGGGCTACAGAGGGGGGAACTAACTTGACTGCGTACCGTGGTTGGATGCTCTCTCTGTTTCAGGTGCTTGAGCCAGCTGTCAACGTGACGGCGCAACGACTGTCGGATCAGGTGCGGGTCATCCAGCGTAATCATATGTTAGATGACACTGTACTTGATCGCCTGCGACGTGAAATACAGAGTAGCCATGTCGTCGCCCACCCGTCACAGACTGTTATTGCACCACAGTGCAACACAAGTCAAGCTGACGAGGGAAGTGACGACAGGGCTACAAATGTAAGTACCCAGTGCAATGAGCGATTGAGGAGTGCTTTGGAGGGTGCGATTCGAGAATATCGGTTCATATCGCCCGAACTTAGACCACGCTTACCTCGTTTGCCCATGCATAACAAAAATAGGGCGCTGGTGGCCGTCCTGGATTCGCAGTTGTCAAACTATTTTGATGACTGCGAAGACCTCACCGATACTCATTCGATTTTGTACTGTGCGGCTGTAGCGGCATGTCGTGTAGCTCACGTCAAATTTGCTAATGACTCTAGAGCTACACGACCAAAACCAGCCGTACCAGCTTGGCAGTGCAGAATTGAGCGCCGTATTGGTGAGGCCAGATCGCTCATCGGCAAACTAATCTGCTTCAGGGAGGGCAATACTCGCCCTAGAGTGATGCGCTTTGTGAGGCGGGCGTTCTCAGGGACCGATATTAGCCCTCAGGACTATATATCGCGTGTCACAGAGCGCATCGACTTCCTGAAGCAGAAAGTGTATGCATGGGCGAACCGTATTCGTAGGTATAAGAGGCGAGTAGAGCGATACACTCAGAATCGCACCTTTCAGAGCGATGAAAGGTGGGTTTATAGGACTTGGGAGCGACCGGGCCAAGGTGTGACTGATACGCGCCTGCCGGATGATGATACCATGTGCTCTTTCTGGCGCAGTATCTGGTCGGTGCCTGTCAGCCACACCGAAGGTGACTGGGCTCGGGAAGTCGAGCGGGCCTGTGATCCAATACCAGAAATGGGGGCTATTACCATCTGCCCCCAAGACGTAGCTCGTGCAGTCCGTCCGTTACCTAACTGGAAGTCTCCAGGGCCGGACGGGCTGCACAACTTCTGGATCAAATGGTTTGCAAGATCGCACGCTCGCTTGGCAGCTCAGTACCAGGCTGCTTTGGAGTCTGGTTCGCTACCCCAGTTCCTAACAACAGGAATTACCCACCTGCTCTATAAATCAGGTAACACCGCGGAACCCAGAAATTATAGGCCGATCACGTGTTTACCGACGGTCTATAAAGTTCTTACATCCATTTTGAGAGCTAAAATCAACAAACATATAGACACAAACTTCATCATGTCTGCCTCTCAAAATGGATGTAAGAATGGGTCCCGCGGTACTAAGGAGCTACTCCTCATTGATATGGCCATTAGCCAACAGGTTCGTCGTTCCCGAAAGGATCTGTCGACATGTTGGATAGATTATAAGAAGGCCTATGACTCGGTGCCACATACATGGCTCATGAGGGTGCTAGAGTTGTATAAAGTAGATGCAAATCTGCGCACCTTCCTGATATCGTGTATGGGGCAATGGAGGACGGTCCTTCGCTATCCAGGATGTCGAAATATCCAGAAGAATAGCGAGCCGATAAGGATTGAGCGAGGCATATTTCAGGGTGATAGTTTGAGTCCGCTTTGGTTCTGCTTAGCCTTGAATCCCCTAAGCACACTGCTGGAGGGTTCTGGTCTAGGCTATCGGCTGAGGAGAGGTGGTCAGGTTATATCTCACCTCCTCTACATGGATGACCTAAAACTCTTTGCCCCCAACAATTTGCAACTGATGGAGCTACTGAAAGTAACTGAAACTTTCAGTAGCGCCATCAGGATGGAATTTGGTGTGGACAAATGTGCGGTCATGTATGTAAAGCGAGGAGAGATTGTGGAATCCGAGGGAACCCAACTCTCGGATTCCATAAACCTTAGAGCCCTCTCCGCAACCGAAACCTATAAGTATTTGGGTATGTCGGAAGCGTTGGGCATTAATGCTGCTGACATGAAGCAATCGTTGAAGGAGCGCTTCTTTGGCCGCCTGAAGAAAGTATTTAATAGTCTTCTATCAGGCGGAAACAAGGTGCGCGCCTTCAACGGTTGGGTCATGCCGGTTTTGATGTACTCTTTCGGCATACTCAAATGGACTCAGACCGAACTAGACGCCCTGGATAGGAGGGTCCGTACGCTGCTGACTGCATATCGAATGCATCACCCGCGATCATCGGTAATGAGACTGTATATCCCGCGAAAGTGTGGAGGTCGAGGCTTTTTAAATGTCAAGACCCTCCACAATCGCGAGATATGCGGTCTCAGGGAATATTTCCTTGAAGCCGACGTGGGGATGCATCGAGATGTGGTCGCAGTGGACAAGGGCCTCACCCCGCTCTCCTTGGCTAAAGAGAACTGGAGCAAGCCTGTAGTGCTTGACACTAACGATCGCCTGGAGGTATGGCAGAGTAAGGAGCTTCACGGACGCTTTTTCCGGGCCCTACATGAACCCGATGTAGATTTCCCAGCGTCCGTAGCCTGGCTGCGTTTTGGTGACCTCTTTGGGGAAACCGAAGGTTTTGTCTGTGCAATTATGGACGAAGTTATCATGACGAACAATTACCGGAGATTCATTGTGAAGGACGGCACGGTTGACATCTGTCGGGCATGCCACCGTCCGGGAGAATCAATCCGACACATCATCTCCGGGTGTTCTCGTCTAGCTAACGAAGAGTACTTGCATAGACACAACCTTGTAGCCAGGATTATCCATCAGCAACTTGCTCTGAAATACAGTCTCGTGGAATCGGAAGTGCCGTACTACAGGTATGTGCCCGACCCAGTTCTCGAAAATGGACATATCACATTGTACTGGGATCGATCCATCATCACTGACAGGACTATTGTTGCCAATAAGCCTGATATAGTGGTGGTGGATCGAATAGAGCGGCGCGCAATGATTATTGACGTAACTGTCCCGCATGACGGGAACCTCGTGAAAGCCGAGAAAGATAAACAAATCAAGTATCTTGACTTGGCCCGCGAGGTTGTCGACATGTGGGATGTGGACTCAGCGATCATTGTGCCGATAGTCGTTACAGCCAATGGCTTAATTGCCAAGAGCCTCGGCAGCTGGATTAAGGGCTTGATTCAGAAAGCGGTACTTCTGGACACGGCTCGCATTGTTAGGAGGTTCCTCTCTCTAGAGCCCTGACCGCCAGTAGCTTGGACCCTGTTCCCGATACCGGTGGGCTACTATTTTTTATATTTTTAAATGTTTTTTTATAATCTTTATATTCTAATATTTAAAAATATAATTTATATGTATTTAGTTTAATAAAGGAAATAATAATATAATCATTTATTTCAGATTCATCTTACAATTACATCCATATTTGTTAGTACAATAAATTGCAAGCTTACAAACTAGTGTTAGTAATAATATAATTAATAATTGATTAAGTGGCAGGTCCGGGTGGACTCCCCAATGATGGTGACAAATCATTACACGACTGCATGCAGCCGTATCCAGCGAGCCAGCATCGGAGAGTCTCACCGGTCCGCCAGCACGCGCAGGATGGTGTTGGGACTGTCGCGCGTGCGGCGCATGATAGAAGCGCATCGTTTGCGCATGATGGCCGCAAAGCCGTCTGTGCCAGCCGCCGCGAACATCGCGGAGGCACTGCAGTGGCGCGGCAGCCCCATCAGCACCCGGAACGCGTTATTGTATTGAACGCGCAGATCGCTGTATGTCCGCTGCGTATAGCTAACCCACAGGCTGCAGGCGTAAAAGGACTGACAGTACGCTTTAAAAAGCGCAACTTTGACAGTCCACGTGCATCGTGAAAACCTGCGGGCTAACATGTTGCATCGGACAGACAGCGCTCTGCGCTCCCTCTCAATATCCACACTGTCCTTGAGATCCTCAGTGACCCAGTGGCCCAAATATTTAAATTGCTCGACTTTGTTTAGAGATGTACCACATAAAGTGAAATTCGGAACGAATGTGTATCGCTTGTTGTCCGGCCTGAAAATCATTATTTCACTCTTTTTCGTGTTGTATTTGAGCCCATGAGTCACCGCGTAGGACTCACAAATTTTCAGGAGCTTTCGTAAGGCACCAATCGATGGGCTCAGCAGCACCATATCGTCTGCGTAGCTGATGTTATTCACACACACACCATCTATATGACACCCGATGCCGGTGCTGCTGAGCTCATCGATCAGTCGGTTAACGTACACGTTGAAGAGCGTGGGAGAGGTCAGCCCCCCCTGCCTCACCCCGCACTCCAGCCCGTACTCCTCCGAGAGAGCGCCTGTCCATCTCACAAAATTCTTTTGATTTTTATACCAATGCTTAAATAATAACACAATTTCCCCAGGTAGACAGGTTTCATCCCTTAATTTACCCCATAAAATATCGTACGATACAAGATCGAACGCTTTCGATAAATCCAGGTAGCATGCATACACTGGGGTCTTTCTACTCGTGTAATACTGTACAGTCCGCTTGAGGCACAGGATAGCACTCTCGGTGGAAATATTAGCACCCAATTGCTATTACGCTACTCATTGCTGGCGGCTATTAACTTAAGCTCGGCTACCTCCTATCACATCAATTTACACGTACATAACCTCACGACTTCTTCCCATAGGGGTGGGGCAGAAACTACAGAACGCCACCTGCTACGATCCTTACATACTCCTTTTGCCTCGTTTACATTCATACATCTGGTCATACACGCACCACGGATGCGAGTACTACGCACCTGTCCTTTTTGAAGAACATCACCAATAAGGTCACTATTATGTCCTTCTAGCTGTCCCCTCCCGGCGTTTCCACTCACATCTTCCTTGTAAATAACTTTTGTTAGTACCCTTTCATATACATCAGTATGAAGAAAATTTATCATGTTGCAGTTTAAATGCCAGCGCTATTCTCTGAAAACATTTAGTGACACAATAACTATTAAATTAGTAATTATGTGGTTTGCGTTATAAAATCTGCGGCTAACAATTTCTATATTGTTTGACAAGCTGTCAGAAATCACTGAATTTAATAAAGCAACGTCGAAACGACAAATTCAGTTGATCTGATATTAAATTATTAATTTCCATTTATAGCGAATGATGTGACTGAAATGGTTTGTTGTAGGTATAATATATAGTAAAACTAATCGCAATTTTATAGTTACATGGGTAATTTGATAATGTTTGATTAATATTCTCATGAACTTTGTTATTTCATAAATATATACTTATTAGAAAACAGAAACTGATATTATCCTCGTATCATATATCTAAGTAAGCAGTTCCATGAATTCGTGCTGTATTTAACATCAATGAACCATGCCAATATTTGTACTAATGTTATCCAAGCATTGTGCAACAAAACATGTGCGTACGTACACTTGCGGTTTCATCAAACGAAAGATTTTATAAATTAGTAAAGGCCAGGTACTTACCGTATTACGTGATCTGTTCTATCTTCAGATATGTCTGATCTGGCCAAAATCCCGCCCTTCAGTTATGTTTCACGTTAGATTAAAATTTTGTTTTGATTTTCACAGTGTTCGTTTGGAAATCGAATCCATCATTATCCTTTTGCCCTTAGCCTTGTCCCAATTAATTAGAGGTCGGTCTTTTTTGCGTACATGTCTATTAGCCGTCATCTCAGAAGTCACTCCCTTTCTACACAGTCTATCCATCGTTTCTTTTTTGGTCTTCACCTACTCATAAAGACATTTGATACCCAAAACTCTTCTCCCGTCATGGTCCTCGTCATGACAGAAAGAAAATAAGTTTATTTGTGCCTAGCAAAAAAAGAAAAAAGAAACCAACATGGAGAAATTATGCGTCACATCTGCGCAAAACGATACCGCTCGTCGGCCGGTGCAGCATAGTATTTTAGAAAGTACCTATAAATAACTGCCTCGTTGGTCTGGCAATCGCAAGTCATACTGCGGAGCTTGAGGTTGTGGGTTAAATTCCCTGGTCGGGAAAATTGTCACTGGGTTTTCCATCTGGAATTTCTCGGCAGCAGCCGGAGTCTGGATTTATGCCCGGTTGATGGCAGTAGGCTCGCCCCCTATTACATACGACTTAAACATAACTGACGAAATATTTGTGTTATTGTACACACACATTTCGTCAGCTATAGATACACCCCTGCGGAATACCACCCTTTGAAGAATACAGGTGTTATGTCATGTTATAAGCAAATAAAATTACTGGCCTAAATAAAAGAACAATATTAAGAACAATATCTACCTAATTTAACAGCAAAATTAACAGTGATATTTATATTTCTCCTGACTGTACTAACCGTACAGAAAGTGGTCTACACGGGAATGAATACACACATTCTCAAAAATTGGTGAAATGATACTGAATTATTAATTATAAAGATTATAGTTACAAAAGGCTGCTTTTATTTAGGTATTTTGCTAGGGTGGCGAATCGGGAAAGTGGCGAAACGGGAATTAGCCTAATTATCGTACATAACAAATATAGTCTTTAAAATGACAATATTCCATTGCACTGTTATCGATGCACGAGCAGACCCGGCAGAACAATAAAAAAGTTGTGTTATCTGTGCGCACAGCTGTCACAGAGAGATACTTTTGGCATTAATTAAATAATAACTTTATTACCCACGGAATAGAAACAACAGTTATCACCGATTCTCGCCAGTGTGCTTTTAGGTTACACGTGTGTACCGAATTCTGGCTATTTCTCTGTGATTTTGCGTTTATTGTGACTTGTTATTGTGTTTGTTTGTCTGTGTTTGTTTATTTGGTTTCGTGGTTATCTGTAAGCAGGTTTGTTTTGTGTTTGTATTATCTAATCCTGATTGGACGAAGTATGCATCATTACTGGAGGACAAATTGGTTCTCTTCCAAATTTAGTTTCCCGTGATTTTGATTCTCCTAGTCCCCTTCATGTGTCAAACTGTTATGATAGCCTCATTTCTGCCATAACAGCTAGTGCAGACTCATGCTTTCCGATTAATAACTCAGCACGTGGTCAGATTCCTCCTCCACCATGGTGGGATCAGGAATGCACAACAGCAATAAGGGAAAGGGATGATGCGGATGTGGTGTACAATGGAGCAATGGTTAGCGATAACCTAATAGCTTATAATAGGGCTCTCGCCAAATCTAAAAGATTGGTGCGAAAGAATAAACGTGCTGGTTGGGCTAGCTTTTGCGGTTCTCTGTCCCCCTCGACTCCTTTATCCGTTGTTCGGAAGAGGATCAACCGTTTTAGGTCTGGATGTTCCCATGCAATTTCTTCTTCCATCTCTCGAGGGACTGCTGAGCGGTTCTTTGACAAGCTGGCTCCTCCTTATGTACCATCGGAATCAGAACATCAATAGCCGTCTCTCATTTCTTCAGACGACCCTTTTGATGTACCATTTTCTATGCAGGAGCTTAACTCAGTTTTGAAACATATTCATGACTCTGCCCCCGGTGTAGACGGTATTGTCTATTCTTTTATGTCACACGCAGGTCATAGAGCAAAAATTATTTATTAGACATTTTAAACTTTTGTTACTCCAATGGCTGGGTTCCCAATCAGTGGAAAACTCAAATCAGTATCTCCATTTTAAAACCTGGCAAGCACGCTGTTGACTCAAACAACTTCAGACCAATTGCTTTGTCATCAGTCCTTGTAAAATTGTTGGAACACCTTGTGGAGAACCGACTAGAATTTATAGTAGAATCCAGAGACTTATTTCCTAAGTCTCAATTTAGTTTTAGAAAGGGACTCAGTACCATGGATAATATTGGGGTTTTAATTTTGGTTTCAGGCTCGTCGTTATAATTAATATACAGCTGACATTGGTTCATGCCTTAACAAAGATTGTCAAATTTTACAATATGCGGACGACTTGGCTTTATATGTCACCAATAATTCAGTTAGTGACGCTGCGTCATCTTTTTTGTATCCCTGGACTGTGTGAATAAACTATTTATTTTCATACAAATTAGCACCTTTCCTCGTGTTGTCGTTGTAATGTAGTTGTGGTGCGTGTGATCGGGCCCTTAAACTAAAAAACTTTTTTATAAAATTACAATTAAAACAAAACACTACTTACATAAACAAAATACAATTCGAGCAGAAAATTAATTTAACCGCTACCTCCGTACATTGTACACATACAACTCGCGGGATTGTTCGGTAAACAAGTTCAATTTCGGTGTTGCAGACGTACATAATGTACAACAGAGCCGGAATGTCTGCGGTCTACCCACCTGAGCTATGACGCTTTGGAATACGTTATTGCACGGAAGACGCGGTTTTTATGCTGCATGCGTAATTTTGAATTACATTTTTGGCGTAGTGCAATGGCGGAAGTAAGAATAATGTGGAAGATTTTTGTTTCATGCTGTTGGAATGGTTCCATAAGCGATCTTCGTAGTTAATTGGTGATCATTCTGGCGTTATGAAGTTCTGAATGTTTTGCAAGGTGCCGGTTTTTGCAAAAAACAAAATTAGGCAAATTAACGAGCTCGTAAACAGCTTATCTCGGTGGCTTTACGAAAATATCTACAAAATATTTCACGTGTTCACTCTTTGTCATTTATTTGTTTCATAATAATCCCTATAGTCTGAGCCAAAAGTATATGATTAAAATTTAAACAAATGGATCAGCAAACGAATCTATAGATGCCAATTTTTAGTGCCACTTACAAATTGAATGCTTTGATTTGATTTCTAAAACCAGAAATTCTAATTTCAAATCAGGTTATACATATTTTTTACTTGGCATTGAAAGTTAATTTTATAACCTCAATTTTCGTCGATGAGCTTTAAATTACTATTTAGTAATGTTATTCAAACAATAATTGTTGGAAAAGTGGTGGGATATAAAGTTTAGACCTTCTAAACACAGATGAATGTGTTACTAATTCCCTTTAGTGAGTGATTGTGTAAGAATATAACCTGAAAATAGTTTGTTTACACTTTAAACAAATTATTTTTGGAACAGACTATACCTAATATCGTATGGTCCAACGTAATTAAAAAAAAAACAGTTTATCACTTCAACTTAATAATGGCTAATTGGAAGTCAGCTTACCAAGGAAACAATGTAATGTAATCTCGATTCATAACTGATAGTTCGGTGGCGTCCTTTGGTGGACATTTGAGTGGATCGTACAGAAGTACCATTAAAAATTGACTAGATGGCGCTATTGTCAATCGATATTTAATCGATATTAATGGTATGTGTTAACAATAAAGTAAAGAACACATAATCCAAACAAAGGAATTAACTTAATTATGAATTTAAATTATGATATATACTAGCTTCCGCGCGAGACTTCGTCCGCGTAAAATTTCTTGTTCCCCTGACCGGGTGGGTCACCTGTCGCATCGCATCGCCTGCCCGCGCTGTTACTTCGTTTTCGCTTAGCGCTCATTCTTCCTTTATTTTTGTTTTTGCTCGGCTTCTTATGGTCCTAGCGTGATATTACATACCCTATAGTCTTCCTCAAGAATTGGAATTTATAATGCAAAAAGAATTTTTCAAATCCGACTGGTAGTTTTTTTTTTTTATTTGAGATAGGTTTGCTCTTGACTCTAGTCTAGGTCAGAGATGACAGAGACAAAGTCGACGATGGAGCGAGCTTACCCAGAAGAAGCCTGTTCACTCTCACTTTGAAGAGATCGGGGTTGTATGCGTTTGGAAACACAGACGCAGGCAGAGAGTTCCACTCCTTTGCTGTAGTGACAGAGATTAGCGCGTTCAAACAGTTAATAAAAAATAAAATGTGTAAGTAACTAATAGACTAACCGCATTTTTCTTACTTAAAGCATTTTTATACCCGTCGTAATTTCTAAACGAATGGTCCGAATTGAATAATTCAAAAACGAATTTACACGTATTTAATCAAGCCTGATGATGAAACTATGTATTTGGATAAGGATTACCATGTTTATGAAAACACCTTCGTAAGTAATGCATTATTTTATAACAAATTTGATTACCATTAAAATGTTATACTGAGCCAACCTTAAAAGATCGACATATGCCATTGAGGACTTTTTTTTTAACTTTTTAAGAGAAACAATCCCGTCATACATGTTTTTGCGTAACTTTCTCGCAAGCTCGTAAAAGGAATAAATTTTCCCCCTTTTTGCAACATTTATCATTGGTGCTCCGCTCCTATTGGTCGTAGCGTGATGTTATATAGCTTATAGCCTTTCTCGATAAATGAGCTATCCAACAATAAAATAATTTTTAAGAGATTAGATTAAGAGATTAGCGCGTTCAACCAAGCAAACAAACTCTTCAGCTTTATAATATTAGTATAGATAGTTGATTCAATGATTGTTTGGTGGTTTTAATTTTAAATTATTAATTACTTGTGCCCTGTAGATGGCAATAGGCTCGGCCCTTATTACATGGGACTTAAACATAACTGGCGAAATGTGGGTGTTACTATAATAGGTACACCTCTGCCTAACCCTTCGGGGAAACAAGGCGTGATGTTATGTTATGTTAAATACACCAAACAATCATTGAATCAACTTTATATAATTTAAATTCATAATTTAGTTCATTCCTTTGTTTGGATTATGTGTTCTCTACTTTATAATTTACACATATTATTAATTATCGATTAAATATCGATTGACAGAAACGCCATCTAGTCAATATTAAATGGTACTTCTGTACGATAACCGCTCAAATGTCCACCAGAGGATACCACCGAACTATCAATTATGAATCAAAATGTTTAATTGTTACAATACATTTCACCCCGGTAAAAAAATATTAATTATAATTTTTTTTAAATATAAACAAGCACACAAGAATGATCTCTGCCAAAGGCTGAGGTAGCCCAAAAATAAATTTCTAGACCGAACTCAATATTAAAGATCAAGTTTTAATTACTTACCAATCTAATTTAAACTTCTAATTGGGTATCCAGTGTAATAAATACTAAAGCTATTGCTTTTTAACCTGGTAGGTGCGAACATTGATTGCTCTCACATACAACTAATTACCTACTATACTAAGTATCTATTATATAATAAGAAGGTATGCATAACACCTTCGTATGTTTAACAATAACTTACTAGCGAAATGAACTATTTACTTATTTAAGTTTTAATTTTTTCTTAATTTGAAATGTTTGGTCAATCACCTTTATATTTCAAGTACTTAAGATTCTTGAAATGTTTGGTTCATCTCCTTTACATTTCAAGTACTCAAGAGTCAAGTTTTTATAATGAGATTTAACTTTCTCTTATTTTAATTGAAGGTGAGTTCTTGAAATGCTTGAAGTTGAAATTACTGTTAATATTAGCCACATTATATTTGCACCAACCGAACAATCGCGACGGAGTCCGCGCGGTTACATCCGGCAAAAAACGTCAAGGACGACTTTAAGTCATTAAATTGCTTGCAAATGAATTGAGGACCACTGTCAACATAGACCAATTTAGGTATCTCGTGTACCAAAAACACTTTTTCTTCCAGTATTTTAGCTATAGCAATGCCTGTTGCATTCCGTATAGGAAACAGCGTAACATATTTACTAAAATAATCTGAACATACTTATAAATTGATTTTACTTTTAGTAGACACAGGAAAAGGTCCCAATAAATGGCAAGAAATTGCTTCAAATGGTTTAAAAACTTGTTTTGGGTTACCCATCAGACCTGGCCGAGATAAATTCACCGGCTTGTACTCTTTACAAGTTTGACAATTGTTAACATAATTTTTAACATCCCTGTACATGTTTTTCCAAAAAGAATGTAATGTTAAACGTTTATCAGTTTTAAATATCATGACATTGTTTTAATAGAGGTCCCACATCTTCACTTGGTATTACTTGTTTCCAAGTGTCTTTTGTTTCCAAGTGAAATGCGAAGTTGAAATATATTTATTCTTAGAATGTCTAAGCAATTTATTATCTTTAACTGTATAATTTAGAAATATATGGGGAAATTTTTCACATTTTCTACCATTTTTAAGTACCATGTATCTTGAACATTATCAGAGATTTCTATTGAGTCTACTTTAATTATTGAAAGTACACCCGGTAAACCATCTCCTCACCCTTTCTATGAATAATATTAAAATCAAATTGACTCAAACGAATACTCCAACAAGCTAACAGGCCTGAAGGATTTGTTAATTTATAAAACCATTGTAGTGATGCACGATCTGTGATAATATTGCACTTTTGACCCTCCACATGCATTCTGAATTGTCCCAAAGCAAACAAAACTGCTAGTAATTCACGCTCTTTAGTGGTGTACTTAACTTCATGTTTTTTAGGTGACCTACTACAGAATGCAACGGGATGGTCAAAATGATCATAAGATTGTGTCAGTACAGCACCAATGGCTTATGCAGAGGCATCATTCTGAATGGAAAATGGCAAGTTAAAATCTGGACATTTAAGAATTGGAGCTGAAACTAAGCTTGATTTTAATTTATTAAAAGTTTCTTCAGCTTCCCCCGTATGAACAAAATCAATATTTTTCCATGTTAACTTACTAAGCGGTCTACTAATTTTAGAAAAATCCTGTTTGAATCTACGATACCATCCAGCCATCCTTATAAACCTTTTAACTCCCTTTGGTGTGGTTGGTGTGGGATAGTTAAGTATCACTTCACCTTAGAAATATCAGTCCGGAGACCTTGTTTATCAACCATGTAACCAAGACCTTTAAGTTCTTTTCGACAAAATTGAGATTAACTCATATTAATTGTCAAATTTGCGTCTGCTAAACGTTGATATACCTTGTCCAACAACTTAACATGTTTATTAAATTCATTAGAGATGCATATAATGTCATCTTGAATAACAAATACTTTGTTATCAAATTCTGGACCAAATAATTTATCCATGAGAACAAGACCGAATGACATGGTAACATAGTGAAAGAAACCACGGCTAGGGACTTTAATTGCAGTTTTTTAAGCAGACTTCTCATTGTCATATTCAATCTGCCAATATGCAGCGCTGAAGTCAATTGATGTTGAACATTTTGCATCTCTCAGGCTATCCAGTATAACAACATTAAGTTTTCGATAGTCCAAGCCTGAACAAACCGACAGCAAATGCTGATTGCGACAGCATACTTCTGGGTGTTTGTCTTTTAAGGGTAATTTAACCCATAAAATGTAAGTTATCTGTATATTTACATGACTGTATCAAGAAGAACCTGATCTGGGACTGGCTGAGTGTTTAATGTCTACATTAAATTTAATTGAGAAGACCAATTCATTGACTTTGCTTTGATCAAATCCTCATGCGAATCAATCCCTGAGTCTCATGCAGTGTACCGCTGGGTAAGTCAGTGAGAAGGAATAATTAACTCTACAATAGTAGGCCCCTTATTCGCAACTGGGCCTATTTGGCGCAGCCGTGGGGCGCACAATTTATACTATCTTAAGTAAATTTTTTTATTTTTTGTTTTTGTGTGAATATTGTGTGCCTTAACCTGGGTCAAATAAATTTATTTTCTTTCTTCTTTCTTTCTATACTAAAGAACTTATTTTTGGAATTACTTAATAAATTATCTTCAACAAAGATGTCACAATATTACACCGTCTCATTAAAATATCTTCCAATATTCCAAGGTATTTTGAACGTAGTAGTTATTCCGGGCATATTTCTTAAAATATTCATTTCAACAATGACAGTAACAGAGTTATTTCAGTTCAGCTTTATAAGGAGCGGCGAAACGCTGACATTTTTAGCATTGTCCGACCGGTATGGCTAACGAGAATTCTTGAAGCGTTGTTAGTAAACTGATTTCTGTAGCTAAAGTTGAAATTAATGTTGATGTAGCTTTTGTTTTATGAAACTACTAGCTGGCCCCGCGGCTTCGCTCGCATGGAAGTCGTAAGATACATAATATATCTACTAAAATACAGCCACATATTAATAAAACTCCGTCGTCCCCCGACCCGCCGCGTTGCATCGCTCTCCCGCGCATGTTCATGCATGTTCACCATTTCATGAGTTTAATTTTTTTTGCGCGGAACCCTAATTCTTGTTTTTTAAATAAAAGTAGCCTAAGTTTCTCCTTATAACATCAGCTATCTGCCAGTGAAAGTCCCGTCAAAATCGATCTAGCCGTTTCGGAGATTAGGCGGAACAAACAGGCAGACAGACAAAAATAAAAAATAAATGTTTTTTTTTGTTATAGCAGCGGCCGGCAATGTTAGTATGAAAATCCATATCTGTTGTGTTTAGTGGCCGAATAAATTACTATGAAAACTCATATCCGTCGTGTAATTTAAAAATGGAGCGAACTTATTACTTCCGACACATGGCAACCAAGGAGGTAAATAACTTTATCAAAGATTATATTTAAATTTCGAACTGGCTTCGTAAATAGAGCTGTTAATAAAAATGTACTATTTATATTTTATTATTTTATGTACTATTTGAATGTAAGAACGTTGTAGGCAGGTAGAGCATTTTCTATGTTATTACGTACCTGGTACTTGTTGACAAGCCTACGCTGTCCTCCCATACTTATTATCACTGTAATTTGAAAACATTGTAAAAGCCAATTAATTTTAAAAGAGTAACCGTGGAGTTTCTTGCCGGCTCTTCTCCATAGAAAACGACCAATTGGAACCGTGCACCTAGCTTCTAATGTTTCATAAGTGCCCATGTAGGTTTATGTGAAATAAAATATTTCGATTTTGATTTTGTAGTTTTTAGTTTTTATAAGTGGCGTATGCACTTTCATATGCATTTAGTAAAAAGCTGTTATTTTGACATTACAAACATACACTTAAATTTTGTTTATTTTTACAGATGTAGGTACAGATGTATACAGGGTGGCTATTAGGTTATCACATTAATTGAAACCACGCATTCAGTACATGATTCTGGACCCCGCTGCGTTGAAATTTTTCGTCGGTTATTAAAAAAAAAATTTGCTGCTCCATACATTTTGACTTCGTAGGTATGCAAAAATGTATGGAGCAGCAATTTTTTTTTTTCATAACCGACGAAAAATTTCAACGCAGTGGAGTCCAGAATCATGTACTGAATGCGTGGTTTCAATTAATGTGATAACCTAATCGCCACTCTGTAGATTAAATAATAATTATCTGCTAGAAAACTATGAACCAGTTTGCTTTGGTCGGGGTTCTTGGTAGTCTAAATGACTTTCCGATCTTTAAAATGCGTCCCTTTTTTTCTGACATTATGACCTTATTGTTTACTTTTAATTTTTATTTCATCAAGATTTAGACGTTGAATAAGTAATTCAATAGGTAGGATTTTCTTTCCTTTTGGTAGTAAGATTTTATTAATCTTTTAAATACAATCATTGCAAACTATAGTTTTGTACAAATTAGAAGCATTTTTTGAATTTTGTAAATGTGAGTACCATGGAGCTGTTTTATGTTATGATGTAGGTATGTTGACTTGAAAGAGTATGGCAACTGAGAGTATGTCATGCTCACTTAAATGTCTCGCTGATGGTGGCGCGTGTGTTGGATCATTCGGTTCCCAAAATGGTTGAGCTGGATGGTGCTGATCCACGCATCATGTTCGTGAAGGGGCGCCATCAGTCGAGACTGGTCATCTCTTAACTGCCGGGGCTTATTTTTAATCTTATATTTTGAATTGTTTTTAATTATTTATTTTTTACATTGTTCTCACATATAGAAGCAACAAGAATCCAAAAATAAAGAAAGACACAGGATTTTGTAATAATTTTGATTTAAAAGAGTGTCCATGGAGTTTCTTGCCCATTCTTCTCCATAGAGATCTACGTTTTAGAATGGGCGACTAGCTTCAATTTTCTGACTAACTGACTGAATCTTTAACAATTCAAGAGTGCCTGTAATTGGTTTATTGAAATATATGCTTTGAGTTTGAGTTAAATCTGCTAACAACTACACTTATTATGGTCGGTTCGTGGATGGATTTTTCTTTCTTTCTTTTCTTACTTTAGTACTCCCTCGTCTAATGTCAATAAATGTTTAAGCATTACAAAAAGACGTAGCTTGCTTGCTACGCCTCGTAGCGTGCTATGGTCTCATGCTCGTAACCTAAAAGACTGTGAACGATTCTACGGTCATTATTTTTTCATTCCCATTTAAAATTCAGGTGTTCAAAAGTGTTCAAAGGATATTAATGTAGTAGTGCCTTTTATTCGTTTGCCATGGTAATCACCTGTAGATGCAATGTAAACTATTTTTTTATCGAATTTGAAACAAATTTGGAATTTCTTTATAAATAACTTAATTAAGTTAAATAGCTCAGATAGTTTAGTCAATCTAGCGTTGAACCTCGTCTCCAAGCCTGGATAATGCTACAAAGATAATATCTCTGGAATTTAATAAAAACTTATAAAATAAACCGCGTTCATTTCGCGACGAGATTCACTTGTCCGTTGTGATTGAAATGAATTATTTCTCAAGGAAAATGGCTAGAAGTGAGATGAAAATACTTTAGCTTTGCAATGTAGCTCCCACTCATAACAGACTTCTTCTATCTTTCCTATGTTATGACAGAACGGTACAGTTTCTATTCGGAGACTAGTGTTATCTTTTATCATCAAATCACGTGGTTTTCTTAAAAAGGGAAGGAAAGCTGTGGGTTTTACTTTAGGTGTGTACATCTCTGCCTAACCCTTCGGGGATTACAGACGTGATTTATGTTATATTTGAAAACATTGCCACCGACAAAATTGAACGATTTTGCAATCACCATACGCTTTCATATACCTACCTAAACCACCCGTGGTTTCCTTTCAAAGTGACGGACAAGTAGGCAAAACGAGTAAATAAAATAAAAATAGTGAAAAAGTTAGTCTGTTTCGAAAAGCCTTTCTCCTGTCAGATATATTTTTTTTTCAATATTGTTCAAGTTGTCGCCAAATATGTAGTAGGTACTAGCTTCTGCCCGCGGCTTCGCCCGCGTGGATGTCGGAAATTATCCCACGGGAGCGTGCTACCGGGATAAAAAAGTATCCTACGTAGGCACCCAGGTCATGACCTATCTGTATGCCTGTCATCAAATCCATTCAGCCGTTAAAGCGTGAAAAGGTATCAGACAGACAGATAATAAATGCAAATGTTAATTTTTTTTATTAAACTGGTTTTTATGATTCTAAGACCCACTTTCACGTTTAGTCGGGTTAAATCTATACTTAATATTATAAAACTGAAGAGTTTGTTTGGTTGAACGCGCTAATCTCAGGAACTTTTGATTCGAATTGAAAAATTCTTTTAGTGTTAAATAGCCCATTTATCTAAGAAGGCTTTATGCTATATAACATCACGCTACGACCAATAGGAGCGGAGCATCAATGAAAATTGTTGCAAAAACGGGGAAAATTTATAAAAGGAACAATTCCGTCATAAGTGATATTTGCGTAACTTTAACCGTTTGCGGAGCGCATGCATCGGAAGCTCTCAAAAGGAATAAATTTTCTCCGTTTTTGCAACATTTTTCATTGATGCTCCGTTCCTATTAGTCGTAGCGTGTTAGTCGCCGTTATATAGCCTATAGCCTTCCTCTATAAATGAGCTATCCAACACTAAAATAATTTTTCAATTCCAACCAAAAGTTCCTGAGATTAGCGCGTTCAACCAAACAAACAAACTCTTCAGCTTTACAATATTAGTATAGATTACTATTATAATGTATTCAAAAATATAATAAAACTAATCACTAGAAAGTACAGCTCCACAAAAAAAATACTCGAATCTGACTAACTTCAAAGCATCTTAACAAAGGAAAAAAAAGAGCTGTCACTTTATTAAAATGTACTTTTCCCGCCACTTATTCCTATGAAGCGTGACTTTGTAGTCAGGTTAATAATTTATTGATCTATCCGAATACATTGTAGGCACCTACTTTTACTAATTGGTTCCCACTGAAAGGTTCTTTTAGTCGGCGCCATTTCGAGGCTGCCAACTGAATTGTTCGGAAATAATTAAACGTAAGTAGTCCCCGGTAAGTAATTATTTTTATTCGGAACTCATCTATAATTCAATACTTGGGAAGGCTTCGACGTTTGGTTTTAAGCACGCGACTTTATTTGAGTGACTTGTTGATTTAGGGCGATTAAGGACTGGTTTTAACTGTCAGCTTTATAAGTTTTTTTTTTTCTGTGAATTGTGTATAACATAGTATTTCTTTTCAAATTACACACACATAATTACTGTGTTTTAAAAACACTCATTTATGATAACAGGGTCAATGTATATAATCTTGTCATCAGTTTTTGGTTTCATTCCGTTCTTACTAGCTAATTGCTAGTGTATAACATGCTGAAACAAGCCAAGATAAGATTTACAGGACGATGGAAAACTTCTAATGATTCTGAAATAAAATTACCTGACGCCTTTAGGCGTCACTGAGCGTTTACGACGTACGGCATTTCATAGAAACTTTCAAGTCCTTGTTTTTCGAAATTAATGAACCGATTTTAATGAAACTTCATACGCATAAGCAGGATACATAGGTCTAAAAAGTTAGTTAAGAACATTTTTGAAAAATAGTGTTACAGCAAAATTCAATTGATTTTAAATTTTCTATAGAAATAGATATTTCCAATTATCTTTTTTAATTAAAACATTTAAAAAATGTTATTAACTAACTTTTTAGACCAATGTATCCTGCTTATGCGTATGAAGTTTCATTAAAATCGGGTCACTCATTTCGAAAAAGCAAGTTTGTATGAAATGCCGTACGTCATAAACGCTCTTAAATTGAATACGTGCTAAAAGGAAGAATACTATATTAGTTCAGTCATACAGTAAAAGCGACGTAAAGGCAAAAGTATGTAGTTTCTCCGTCTGAATCCTCACTTACGACGATGAACAGCTGATATTCAAGAGCGCGCCTCATGTGACTCTTATATCATTGTAATAAGGTATAAATTGTAATGACTGCAAGTTGTTCATGAAATGTAACAACTATACCTACTATCATTCACAGATCATCAAGAAAACTTCAAGAAGACAATCCATACTAACTTTATATTCGTCGTAATAGATATTAGGTACACAAGATATCTTTCTCGTTATATTTTTCCGCTTTCACTTTCACGTTATCCTAATAAAGTTAGATCGTAAAGATATACATAACCTAATCCCTTTATCCAAGTGGCGGAAATTTCAACAGGAAAATATGGTGACGTCACGTTTCCTGTATTTCTATAGCTAAGGGTAATATGAGCTACACGATTATACCAATCCTTTTGGTAGTAACGGCCTTCTTTGTCGATGAGACGATTCCTTTGATGTTGTTTTTTTTTTTATATAAATGCGACCGTGGTTGGATAGTTTGAATATTAAAATATTGTCTTTGATAAAAATGTGGCATTTTTATTTGTTGTTTATGTTGCTATGGAAATAGAGAGATTTAGATACTTATATTATAAGACAATATTTATTTAGGTTGGCTTAGATATCTGTGACGTAGAAAGAGAAAGTCAAAAAATTGACTTTTCTGATCTAGATATATCTGGCTCATTTTCATTAGTCGATAACTCGGTCGATATACAGCATGCGGGGACTCCCCGCAGGCGGGGTAGTGACTAATGAATACGTGATAAGTCGATAACGTGGTTGGTACACCGTCTGCGGGGAATCCCCGTAGCGGGCATAGCGACCAATAAAATTCATGTCGATAAAAAGCGTGCGAAGATTCAAAGCAATGAAAATGAGCCTTCAGACAAACTGCCAAACGCGCGGTGCAGGTCTCCATATACCGCAATCGTTGCCTATCGACTAACGAAAGCGGTTCCCCGAATACGGCATACTATGGCATGCTTTACAGAAATCTCTAGCACCCCGCATACGAGCCCTATCGACCAATGAAAATGAGCCTTATTGTGAATACGTGCGTGTGTTGGATCATTCGGTTCCCTACAAAATGGTTGAGCTGGATGGTGCTGATCCACGCGTCATGTTCGTGAACGGGCGCCGTCAGTGGAGACTGGTCATCTCTTAACTGCCAGGGCTTATTTTTAATCTTATATTTTGAATTGTTTTTAATTATTTATTTTTTACATTGTTCTCACATATAGAAGCAACAAGAACAATGCACCCAGGATTTTGTATTAATTTTGATTTAAAAAAGAGTGTCCATGGAGTTTCTTGCCCATTCTTCTCCATAGAGATCTACGTTTTAGAATGGGCGACTAGCTTCAATTTTCTGACTAACTGACTCTTTAACAATTCAAAAGTGCCTGTAATTGGTTTAATTAAAATAAATGCTTTGAGTTTGAGTTTGAATAGGTACCCATTTTCAAACTTAACAGATTAATCACTAAAGTCAAAAAAAAAGCCAAAAAAAAAGAGCTCCACTCAAACCACAAAGCACAAAAAAAAACTGCTGCCGCTGCTACTGCTGCTGTTGCTGGCTGTTCTATAAAGCTTTTTTTGTTTGTTTGAACGCGCTAATCTCTGAAACTACCAGTCGAATTTGAAAAAGTATTTTTGTATTTGATAGCCCAATTCAAGAGGGAGGAAATAGGTTAACATCATGCTATGGACCCTTAGGAGCCGAGCAAAAATAAAATAAGCCAGAAAGGACGTTAAACAAAAACGAAGTAATAACGCGGGCAGGCAGTGCGATGCTACGGTGTGGGTCGGGGGAACAAGAAAATTCACGCGAACGAAATCGTGGGCAGAGCCTAGTAAATCTATAAAACCATCTAACTTTCCAATCCAATATTCTGAAAAATAACTAACTTCGACGCACAAAAATAAAACTCAAATAAATCCAATAAAACTGCAATATATCTTCGAAAAAGAAAACATCAAAAAGATTAATTTCCCCAAATTTAATAAAATCCGAAATATGTATCCAAAAGGCATTTTTATAACTGACAGTTGCTTGTTTGCGTTGAGCTGAAAGAATTGATTGAAAAGAAACAAAATGTAAGGGGAGAAGTTTCCCCTTTTTCCTCATTTTCAACGAACTTATGAAGACAATAGAAATGTAGGTATTCATTTCAGTTTAATAACTGGGATGTATTTTGTCGGTGAATTATTTATATGAAGATATTTCTTTCATACTGCGGAAAATAAGATATGCATGACTTAAATACATTTTTAGGGATCCGTACCCAAAAAGGAAAAAACGGAACCCTTATGGGATCACTTCTTTGTCTGTCTGTCAGTCTGTCAAGACCCTTTTTCCTCAGGAACGCGTGAAGGTATCAAGTTGAAATTAATATCAAATACGTAAGTCCCTTGGAGCTCTAGAAAATCACACTTAAAAAAATACGGTCATTTATGTGACATATTTCGACACTCACAAATAAATCAAAACCGATAGGGTACTTCCCGTTGACCTAGAATCATGAAATTTGGCAAGAAACCAGGTCTCACAGCACAAGTAAAGGAAAATGTCTGAAAATAGTTAATTTGTAGGTTTAGCACATATTTTTGTTTTGCAATTACTAATTTAAATTTGCAGTTGGGGAATTCAACCAATGTATGGGAGAACAGGTTTTTTAACTACAATGTTAAGTTTGTTTTTGGGCTACATTTTTTTCAACTACGATATTCTTCATTGCGTGGTCCCACACGCACTTGGTCGGTTTTTTTCCAAGTCCAGGCTTCAGCCTCTTGGAAAGGTATTATTATGTTCACTGACTACTTTCAAAATAATAATAAGGTAGTTCATTATTGATCTTATTTTTCTACTTTCAATTCAGAAGTCCAAAATGTGAATGCGATCTGATCTCCATAACTGCATCTCAGACAAATCAATAGTACAATCAATAGCTATTTAAAATTCAGAATGATTTTCATTTGGAATTTAATTTAATAGCGATATGCCGAATAAATAATTACTTTAATAGTCTACCGATCAAAGAATAAAACAAAAACCCGACTGCAAAAACACATAACTGAAAAGAGTAAAACAAATCTATAGAATTTTTGTATCGCAGGCGGGGTTAAACCAAAGTTACACCATATTTGAGGTTATAAGTTTGTCCCCGCATGCGATACCACAATTCTATAGATTACAATGCTTGTTTTTAAGATAAGTTATTGGTTTTTGAACTTGGGTTTTTTTTTTTTTTTGATAATTGGCTTTATTTCAAGCTTTTTAGTTGTATTCATATATGTATATAGTTTGGAATTGAGTCATTACTAGCTTTTATTTTGATAACAATATTGTTGTACCTGATTAAAAAAAAAACCTTCCCGTGCCTTTTTTTGTATTTCTAGATGCAATATATAAATATTTTATAGCCTATGTCACTCCCACGTGCCAAAGAAATAGACATAGATACGTATCTATGTCTATTTCTTTGGCACGCTCTGTAGCCAAATGGCTTGATGGATTTTAACATAATTTGAGGTGTCGTTAGATTAGTTTTAATAGTCAATAGTAGTAGTAATTATCAAAAAAAAAAAACCCAAGTTCAATTTTAAAAAACATTACCCTCCTTCTGGAGCAGTCGGGTGTGTGGATGTGTAGGTAAATAAGTTGTTTGTGTGTCTTCTAAATAAATAAACAGATCTCACCTTGACATAATTTTCTTCCATAATATATTATTTACTATCTATAGGACAACACCGTGACCTTCCGCATAGAAAAATCCAATTTTATAAATATCGGTACTTGTCTTTACAAAGGCGTAAAAGAAAAATGAAACCAGAGGGGCAATTCTCGTAATTTTAAGAACGTTCACAGTCTAACCTCAGTCTCAATATGTCAAAAATACCTATAATTTTTCTACATGTTTAACAAGTTTTTGGCATTTGATTGTCGCTGAGATGAGATTGCGACTAGATTTTCGACGTTTTTAATTACGGGAATTGGGCTTCTGTTGTCATGCCACATTTACTGCTGTCATTAAGAGACAGGTAGTGCACTGTCGAGTTTTATTACTTGAAATAATAGGGAAAGGTGTGAGGTACGGTGGTCGTTGATAAATAAGGTTTTAATGTTTGTTGTAAATGTTAGATTACCTAAACATCACTTGCTTTCGTACAAGTCCCGATTTGTTTCCAGTCTGTTTAAACTTGAATAATTTATGTTAATGTTTTGCGTGATATATCAGTTTGTCTCACCTTGTAATTGTACCTCTTACATTCTGTCTATCGGTTTAGAAATACTATAGAAAGCAAATAGAATTTGTATTTTCAAGCTTTTAATGTCAATCCTAATTTTCTACAAGACAGTGTGTTGTTATTTAGAAATTGACCCACCAAGTATAATTCTGCGAATACCTATATCGTAGATTTAGAGTAAAATAAACAAAATATAGCCCCCAGTACCGAATATACTAGTACGTCGCATAGCTTTTATGATAACCGCAAAGTACGCGAACAGATGCAAAACTTGTTCAAGTAAAACAATTTTATACAAATTACTTAACTACTTTGAGGCATGAGAGAACTAAGCAAACTTTGGGCATGGCACTTTTAGCAAAATTTTACTTCCCCGAGGTGGCGTATTTGCAAACTTTCATATAAACAGCTCAGCAGAAAGGTAAACAAGTTTAGTTTAACTCTAATTTCGACACTCTAAGGAGACGTACTGTACGTATAAAGTTCTTGCGTCGTCGTCTAATTAGTATATAACTTGGAGCCATTCGTTTCAATTTAGTTTTGGAGCATTTCCGTTAGTTTGACCAAGTTTCACCAATAAAGTGTTTATTATATTTGGCCAAGAAAATGATTTATAAAGACAGTTCGGAAAGGTACCTTTAAAAAATTATGCAATTTATTATTAAAATTGTGGAAGCTATGTAGATTCATAAAATAAATCCGTTTCCAAAGTCTCCGAAACGCGTATGTCTTGCCCAGAGTATTTAAACGACAGCCATAAATAATTTTAAGCGCCTTTATTCTTCGAAAACTAGTAAAGACCTGTCGATAAAATAAGGAATGATATACTTTTATTGAAAAGGCAATATCTAAAAACGCCGAGTAACGATGTCAAAACTTGGAAAGTTTGAGGCAAGCAATCGCGGGGCGAGTTAGAGACACAATTTCAATCTTCAAGAGAAAAAGTCAAACAGTAACCGAATAAGAGTGAAATAAAACATCTCGAATATCCAATTTGGGGAAAAAAGAAGGAGACAACAAGACAACAAACGTTAGCTTTGTTATTGAATTAATTTCGTATGGACGAACCCTTTATCATGAAAGTCGATCATTTGTCCGTGGTTTATATGTTAGGTACGTTCATTCTGAATTTAATAACATGATGGTGAAAGGGTCACGTTTGTTTGAATGGCGTCTCTTGTGGGCTACGGATGTAAACGCTATGTTTTATTACGATCACTGGAACATGACGTACAATAACTGGACGTAAATAAATTTGTGACCGCTGTATTTCTTTTATGGACGAAGCGAAAACGAAATTGCTGTTGACCTTTTAACTGACCTGAAGTATTGGTTCTATTAAAGTTTTACCTTCGGTTATTGTGTATTTAATTACGTTATGAGTCTGTTACTGTTTCTCTTCACAATAAATCATATTGACAGTGAACTACCTATGTTTCAAATGTTTATATTTTTTCCATAACTCTAAAACCAAAAATTGTTTACTTACTACATGAATAATAAAAGTTAAGCTTTGATTTATTTGACTGTATTTTATCAATATTTTACTTGCCCGACAAAATACAGGGTCAAATTACGAGTAGGTACCTACTGAAAAAAAAAAACTAAAAAGCTCGCTCGCTCTTAGCGTGATTTGTTGAAAAAAAAGGGTAGGTAAAATCGAAGATTTTCGTACACAATCCAGGAAATTTCCATATCTAAATGGAAAACCGACCCCGAACAATCAATTTATCCTCCAATATCCTCGGGCGGTTTATACCACCTGTACAATAAATATTTATACATCTCTCCCTCGGTTTGTATCGCGAAATTCTTGAAACGGAAAACTTTTTTACCAACAATTATGATGCCTATGTTGTTTCTTGTTGGATTGAGTGGTAAAGGACTGCGTAAGAGGTGGTTGAGAGTTCTTAATATGTAGGTATATGAATAAAAGATAATGTTTTGGTATTTTATTCTTGAATTATTTAGATTAGTAGCTGCACATGAGCTAGATTTGGTCAAGTACTTGTATTGTATAATTTTCTTATAAAATAAAATGGTTAGAAACAAAACCTTATTATTTTTGCTGTTTGGTTTATCGTGTAGGTAGTATAAAGCTCCATTTACATGGTGCAAGTTTCTGGAACATTCAAGAGCAATGATCGCATACCGTAAAGCATGTTCAATTTTATAGCCATTCAAGAATTGCATGCGTGTTTAACGCGTACAATTTGATTTCCATAAAATGGCATACAATTGATTATTGAATGCAAGTTTTTTACGAAATGTCTTATTTAAAAAAAGATAATTGGAAATCTCTGTTTCTATGGAAAATTTTAAATCGGTCGAATTTAGCTGTAAGTAACACTATTTTTCGAAAATGTACTTAACTTTTTAGACCTATGTATCCTGTTTAACGCGTATGAAGTTTCATTAAAATCGGTTCATTCATTTCGAAAAACAAGGACTTGAAAGTTTGTATGAAATTGTCGTAAACGCCTTTAACATAAAACTAAATTATTGTACCGAAAAACTAGAATCCATAAAAACCGTACTCACGTAGACATAATTTCTAACAATTTCCCACAAAAAACCATCTACAAGATTGTATCCTTGAACTTCCACTCAATAAATAAGAGGCTACTTACACGTTCGTTCAGTACTGAATATAACTTTTCCATTTCATGGGTACCGAGCGTACGTCAAAACAAGCCCAGTATATCATTTCAAGCCGTTATGATAATAGCGAAGTTCAGTATATCATGAAAAATGGTATTCAATAGTCCCAGTGCGGTGTACCTAGATTTATTTATAGGGTTTTCTGTTGTCTTATAGTAATAAAACCCAGTAATTTTTGAGTATAAAGGAGGTATATTGGAGGTTTATAGGACATATTTAGGAAACCTCCAAAATAGAGTTATTGGAGGTTTCTAAATATGAGACTTATTAACCGACTTCAAAAAAAGGAGGAGGTTCTTAGCTAGTCGGGTTTTTTTTTAATATACGTATCATATTTTCCCTGATTACTCGAAGATGGCTGGATCGATTTGAAAAATATTTTTTTTTTGTTTGGAAGGGGAATACTTTCTAGATGTCCAATGATGATGATGCAATCCGACCGATTTCGGCCAAGGTGATTGCTTCATATCCGCAGTAGTTGTCATTCGTGAGCTCGCATGTGTCTTAAGTAATCAATCTTTTTTGTGAAAATCCTCGCACATTGCGGGCACGTGAGCACACCATCTATGTAGTTATAGTTAATTGCCGCAGGTGGTCGGGATTTCAGTTGGTCACGCTTGGCATCAAGCTCAAGCTTGCGCTTGCCCTCCTCAAGTTCACAATAAAAGATGCGCTTCGCTACTCGCTGCTCCGTCGTCCGTGACACATGTCCGCACCACCGATGTTGACGCTGCATGAGATAAGACTCAATGCCACCAACATCAGCCCAGCGTAGCACTTCGGTGTTCCGCATGCGATCAGACCATCGGAACTTAAGAATTCTCCTAAGACATCGAGGGTGGAACCGGTCCAGCATGCGAATGTGCCGGCGGTACACGGTCCAGGTTTCGGCTGAATATATAATGTTAGGCAACACAGCTTCCATGTAGACCTTGGTAGCTAGTTTTAAGTCATGTGACCTTGGCATCCAGCTTACCAAACGCTGCAGGTGCAGCGCCAATCCTTCTGTTGATTTCTGCATCAAGGCCACACTTTGATGTCAACGTGTTCCTCAGATAAAGAAACTTGTCGACCTGCTTCAGCTCATCCTCGCCGAGTCTTATGGATAGAGCCTCGTTACCGTCGATGTCCAAAGACATTACCTCCGTCTTCTTGACACTGATTTTCAAGCTGAATTTCCGGCAAGACTCAACGAGATCGGATATTAACCATTGCAAACCGTCTGGGGTTTCTGCCACAAAACACAAGTCGTCCGCATACAACATCTCAGTAACAACTGCGTAGGAAATCTTGGTGCAGGCCCTGAGCCTCGCTAAATTGAAAATGTTGCCATTGGTGTGGAAACGGATGCGGATACCTTCAGAAGTAGCCCGCAACATCTCCCGGACTACAACCGCAAAGTACAACGCAAACAAAGTAGGCGCTAGGACGCTCCCCTGCTTCACCCCACAGGTAACAGGAAAGAAGTCGGATTGTTCCCCACCAACAGCTACACAGCACTCCATAATTATCATCATGCGTCTCAGAAGCTTCACAAACTACTCCGTACACCCTATCCTCCCCAGCACCACCCAGAGGGCTTCTCGAGGCTCGCTGTCAAAAGCCTTCTCAAGGTTGACAAAAAAAAAAAATACATTTGACGACCCTGTTCCCTGCTCTCTGCTCTTCTGTTGTAGCTGCCGTATAGAGAATATGGTCTCACAGGTAGTTCGATCAGGTTGGAAGTCAAACTGGGTTTCTAGCAAGTTCAACTTTTCAGAAAGTTTCATAAGGCGGTTTAGTAAGATTCTAGCAAAAACTTTTCCAGGAATTGACAGCAGTGAAATAACACGGTAAGAATCACAATTGGAACGATCGCCTTTGCTGTTATATCACTATATAACAGCAAAGGCGATCGTTACGACGGAGGTAATGTGTTGTGAGGGCACTCCCTCATACGCGAAACTTTAAAAGCTGGTGGGACACTTTCTTCTTTCCACATAAGATCAAAAAGCTCCAATATCAATGAATGCAAATCTCAACCACCGTATTTAAGTAGCTCATCCGGCATAAAATCGATGGCGACCGCGCGCTTGTTTTGCTGTTGTTTAATGGCAAGGACAACCTCGCCACATGCCAGCGGCTCATCTAGCCTGGTGTCAATGGGGAGCTGAGGTATCGAATGAGTGTATTCCAGGTCCACCGATCGATCTACATTCAGCAGAGTGTTAAAGTGCTTCGCCCAACGTCCCAACACTTCTCCACACTCACACTCTCTCTCTCTCTTTCTTCACTTCTTCGTTCTTTTTTACTTTTAAGAAGGCCTTCGCCAGGCTTAAGTGGCGCTCACTCCCAGCTGGCCTGGGAGCAAAGAAACATCTAAGTTGGTCAGTAGTAAACCTGAAAGCTTAGGCAGTCAGGTTTTTCGTGCGGATACCTCCCACACTCCACACAAAGTCTAGCTCGGCGGTGAAGGCGATCCATACTGATAAGGACCGGAAGCTGGCGGATCTGGCGAGTTAGCGAAGCAATGTTGGAGGCTTAGGGCGGTGGTCGAGGTGAAAAGTGACTGTCGGCCAGATACTGCATCCAAGCCCCCCGCTAGCTACAGCGGTTTCCGTTCCACTGGGTTACGGAGGGTAAGGACGAGAGAGGGCACTCCCGGTTGTGTGCCCGCTTTTGCACTAAAAATATCCCTGCGCAGATGATTTCTTCCGAATATTGGAATCCAAGTAACGTAAAGTCCCATAGCGATAGGTTGAGGTAGACAGGTCCGGCTTCAGGGGCGACGGACTCGGGGACGTCCGTCGCCCCCCATACATCGGACCCGAGGTGGCGGCGCGTAGTGTTCCACGCGCGCCCCTCTTAGACGTCGCGGGGGGAGTCAAACACCTCACTCCCCCCCTCGACACGAGGAGAGGCCTGCCGTGGCGGGCCGGCACCAGCCGGGGGTTGCGGAAGGATCGTAAGTTCCCGCGACCCTCGGCGTAGGTGTGAGATGGAACACCGGGGTGGTTTTTAGTCAGTAAGAGTCTGACAGACCCCTCCGCCCGCCCCAGGGCGGAGGACATCCATGAGGATTTTCCACCCCGAAAAAAAAAAAAAAAAAAAAAAAAAAAAAAAAAGACAGGTCCGGCTTGACCTAAACCGGGCTTTATCTGAGGCCTGCACATGAGTGGCTCTGGGGGTGCTCTTGGGGCATCGTGGTCGCTTTCGCTCTGCATCGGGGTGACAGAGAAGATTCGACAGAGCTGCCCTATTTAGGGATAGCACTGCTCTCTTTGCTCAGCCTTGAAGGGGGCTAGAAAAGGTGCCCTAAAAAATGAACTCTTACCGAAGGTAGTAACCATGGTTGCCTTCGCAATACTGAATTCATGGTCAACGCAACAAGAATAATTTCATAAAATCATCTGAATGACATTCGGCGCATGGAACGTAAGAACTCTCCTGAACGGAAAATTGTCATTGTAGCTTGAGAACTTTCACGCCGTAATGTGGATGTGGCTGCTTTCAGCGAAACACATCATGCCGATGAAGGGGAATTAATGGAACACGGTGGCGGGTATTCTTTCTTCTGGAAAGGACTCGCTTTTTCAGAAATTGGACGGTCAGGTGTAGGATTCGCGATCAAGAATAAGCTTGTGAAGCAATTACAGGAATGTCCGGTGCTCATCTCGGATCGCCTTACCACTTTGCGTCTTCACCTGGATAATGACAACTACCTGAATGTCATCGGTGTCTATGCTCATACGTTGGACAAATCTGATGATATTAAGAACCAGTTTTACGAAGAGCTGACTCACTGTTTGGAGAGCGTCCGTCCCAGAGAGCAAATACTTTGTTGGGCGATTTTAATGCTAGAGTGGGTCAGGATTTCTCTACCTGGCCTAAAGTCTTGGGCAGACATGGAGTAGGCAACATGAACGACAACGGTCAACTGCTGCTCAATTTTTGTACCATGTTCAGATTTCCCGCTAAGCACAGGCATACATGGATGTATCCAAGATCAAAACACTGGCATTTGATAGATTACGCTATCATACGGCAAAGAGATGTTTCCCAAGTCCAAATCACCCGCGTCATTCGTGGTGCTCATTGCTGATCACAGACTTGTAGTCACAAAGCTACGCCTACGTCTTCGTCGTCCTTGCAGATCTGGTAGAACCAAGCCGGCGTACTTGAACGTGGACAGGCTTAGTGATCTTGAGACGAGGGAGAAGTATGCTGAAGTCTTGGCTACTACGCTGCCGTATATTAGTAAGGGGGTCGGTGATGTCGGCGCTGATTGGAGAGCTCTATCTGGTCACATTTTATATACCATCTCGGTTACTTTGGGTCTAAAAGTCCATAGGAGTGAAGACTGGTTTGATGACAACGATGGAGTCCTCAGAGAGGCAATTGATAAACACCGTTTTCACCGTTTTCAACACAACGTACTTATATTACTTATGAATTACTTATAAATAAATAAAAATAAATAAAATAATCTTTATTTCGGATAAGCAACATCCATATGGGTTAGTAAACAAAAAAGGATAACTTACATCTATGTTAGTAAACTTATGTACATACTTATTTGGAGACCAGGCTGTTGTTTAAAAGGCACCTCTGAACCACATCACCTAACAAAGGGGAATCGTACCTCCCCGCTATTATTTATTTATTATTTATTTATTTAATCTTTTCACACTTAAAAAAGTACAAAGGCGGACTTAATGCCTTACCTAGGCATTCTCTACCAGTCAACCAAGGGTGGTGAAGAGATTAGATGGCAGGTGCTCTGTTAGGAATGGGACAATTTGTACATAAATAAGTTATAAACTTATAATACACATACATACATATTTACTACAATATATACATATAATAAATGCACTTTATTCATCTATTGACATAATTTAAAACCTAACAATCTTAAAATAATAATAATAATCATATGTACAAGTATATAAAAAAGGGAGGGGGTAAATAATCAGAGGGCATCAAAAAATTCATCCGCATCGCTGTCAACAGAAAAAGTGCCCAGAAGGCTGGCAGCATTGCCACGTTGTATAGCAATGCTGATTCTTTGGCCAAAAAATAGGCCAGCCCTCTGGTCACGTGTGGAGTCGACCAACCGCCTGGCGATGTCTCGAAAAACTAAGTGGGCACTCGGACCCCATGGCCCAAGTGTTTCAACCCCAAACGGCTCGAACATATAAGTCCCAATAAGACTGGAGTATTTGCGCCGTTTGAGGTTTTCCGCACCCGCAGCAGCCGCTCCAGCACAGCCTGCCGTGCTAGGAAGATGGGATGGCGCAAGGGTGTCGACACACGTTGCATCCCACACCAAAGGCCTACCTACCTTCCAAAGCATTATGGTCATTCCGTCTGGTCTCTTTCCATCGTCGCGTGCTAAGCCATTGGGTTCTAAAACAGCTGGCACCCCGGCGGTGACAAGAGCACGACGGATGATGTCATTGATGCTGGCGTGCTATCCGGCCTGCGCTCTTACTGCAGGATAGGCCATGTTGTCCGAGGCAGTCGACACTGACACCGCATTGGCAGCGATGCGGAGCCACGCAAGGAGCGCCCAGACGCAGACAAGTAGCGAGCCGGAAGGTGGTGTCACCCAGCATAGTGCCTATGTTGGGTGACGGTAGCGCCTGAAGCCAGAGGCCCGACTCCCACTCCCCCACAGCCAGCAGGCGGGCACGCTCAGCAGTATTGGTGGTCGTATTAATTAGATTATTCCGTACCAACCTGCAGAGCGGTTCATCCCACTGCCTCTGGGAAGATGGGTTCAAGGGCCGATCTGTATCCAGGCAAGCCACTTTCCAGGCGTTCACTGCGTCAGTCAAACACGGCACTTCTGAGTCAACCAAGGAGGGGGCTAAAATTTTCTCGGTCAACTTTTCCGTGCTGTGGACAGAGGACAGGAACGCCGGTAAGCTAATACTGGTAATACTATTTTACCTATAATATATACCTATATTATATACAGGGTTACAGGGAAAGTCGTACTGAATATTAAAGGATGTTATTATTCAGGTCATTTCCGATGAATTTCATTCTGAAATAAAATGTCCGAAACTTAACCGTTATGGAGATATTAAATTTTAAAGATTATTTTTAAAAATCCTTTATTTTTTGGCTTTTAGTCGTTTTCTTTGGGATTAGAGCTCCTAGAGTCGGTTTTTTTGATGTATCTAGTTAGAGGACATGTCCATTAATAAAAATGATCAAGAAACTGAACCTACTACTAACAGCTTAAAAAACTGCTCGACAACGGTTAGCATTATGAATTTTCTAATAGAGTGTTCTTAACTTTGATGGGCTTTAAAAAAAAAAATGTATGGAACTTATTCTGCGAATAACTTTATAAAGTTCTACGTCTCTTTAGCTATTCAAAAAGGTATAACACTTGCTATTAAATAGGCAAAACATTGCCCAAATAACAGTTAAGTTAGGAGAGGGTACATTTTTAGTTTGAGGTAAAAGTAGCTAAAATACGTAAAAAAAAGACAAAAATTTTAGCAATATTTTTATAATTCATGTTCTACATGGCCGCCGCTATTTCTTACACAAAGTCTCATTCTTTTTCTTAAATTACTTTTCACGACAGAAGTTCGTAGGTTCCGCCTCATTTCCTCAGCCGCATCAATAATTTTTTGTCTTAGAATATCGACATTTGCGATCGGTGTCATTTGGTCGTATACTAGGCTTTTCATATGACCCCACACATAAAAATCCATCGGCGTTAAATCGGGGCTCCTCGCCGGCCATGCTATGGGTCCGCCTCTTCCAATCCATTGGTTTGGGTAATTCTCGTCCAACCATGCTCGAACACTTCTTCTGTAGTGCGCTGGGCAGCCATCATGTTGAAAGAACATGTCTCGTCTCAATGCAATAGGCAAGTCTTGCATTAAAGAGGGTAACTCCTCCCTCAAAAAGTTTTCATATGTCTCGCCATTCAAGTTATCGGGCAGGAAGTATGGCCCTATCAAGTTATTTGATATTATACCCATCCACACATTAAGACTGAATCTCCTTTGTGACCCTTTTGGTCTTTTTTTCTTGGGGTTACCTTGCGCTTTGGGAGCCCAATAATGGGTGTTATGATAGTTTGTGATGCCGTCTTTGTCAAATTTCGACTCATCTGTCCACATGATTTTCTTTAAAAAATCCGGATCTTCATTATCGGCATTGAGCATAAATCTGCAGAAGTCTAGTCGTCTCAATGGATCCCCTTCTTCAATTACTTGCACTGGCGTGTAATGGTAAGGGTATTGCCCAGAACTGTGCATTACGAACCAGACTTTCCACTGGGAAATACCAAGCCGTCGAGCGACAACGTTTGTTGACGTGGTTGGGTCGGCTTCAAAGAGACGTCGTATTTCATTATCTTCGTCGTCGTCATCAAGAACACGAGGTCGTCCCATGTCAGTCCGACGTACTAGCACAGAACCAGTTTCTCGTAGTCTTCGATAAACTCTGTCAAATACGCCAATATCAGGTACTCGGCGAGTAGGATACCTTAGCATGTATTCATTGCGTGCACGCAACGACACTCCTTCGCAAAATCCATAACACATTAGGATGTCAGCATATTCCTCGTTGGTAAATGTTGCCATGTTCACAACACAAATCAAAGTCCAGTTACAAGCCACGTCACACAGTTAGAAGATGAAACAGTCCAAAAATCCAAGCCAAGTCGCGTTTTTACAAAAAAAATCGGAGGGCACGGATAACACATCTACCATGGAAGAATCGCATGAGCAGACTAAACAAACACCACGATCCACGATTTGACAATTCAGACATTTAAAATGACATAAATACCTGTCACCGCACGTCTCCCGGGCACAAACAATGTCTACCCAAACCTTTTTTCATTGTTTATAAGTGCCAGGTAGTAAGCCGGATTCTTTTGTATCGAAATTCTGTTATGTTGTACTACCAGATGGGCCTATTCTAATAACATTATTTTAAGATTTTATGAAAAAACCTAGTAGATGATATACCTTTTTGAATAGCTAAAGAGACGTAGAACTTTGTAAAGTTATTCGCAGAATAAGTTCCATACATTTTTTTTTTTAAAGCCCATCAAAGTTAAGAACACTCTATTAGAAAATTCATAATGCTAACCGTTGTCGAGCAGTTTTTTAAGCTGTTAGTAGTAGGTTCAGTTTCTATTGATCATTTTTATTAATGGACATGTCTTCTAACTAGATACATAAAAAAAACCGACTCTAGGAGCTCTAATCCCAAAGAAAACGACTAAAAGCCAAAAAATAAAGGATTTTTAAAAATAATCTTTAAAATTTAATATCTCCATAACGGTTAAGTTTCGGACATTTTATTTCAGAATCAAAATCATCAGAAATGACCTGAATAATAACCTCCTTTAATATTCAGTACGACTTTCCCTGTAACCCTGTATATACATTATATACAAACTCAAGAGAGAGAGGTTATCATCTTCAGGATGGAGTTGGAGCTGCCCCGTACTCTGCAGAGCAAAGAAGCAGATTTCTGTCTGACGATAGCGTGGAAGCCATCGACGTGTGCCTGTGCAAATATACCTGATGCACTGCAGAAACGGGGCAACACTATCAACATCCTGAACCTGTTATTATATTGGACCCGTAGGGCGCTGATAGCCCGCTGAGTATAGCTGGTCCACAGGCTGCACGTGTAAAACACTTGGCAGTAAGCTTTAAAAAGCGTTATTTTGACTGGCTTGCTACAGCGTGCAAACCTGCGAGCCAACATGTTACATCGGACTGCCAGCGCCCTACGTTCCCTCTCAATATCCACTTGGTCATTAAGGTCGTCGGTTACATAATGCCCCAAGTACTTGAACTGGTACACTCGCAATATGTCATTCCCATTTAGTTTGATCGGGGGAACATACTCAGGACATTTACCACCTTAAAGACCAAGAACTCACTTTTCTTTACATTATAAACTAGGCCATGCTCTCGAGCATAGCCCTCACAACAATTAAACAGCTCTCTAAGCGCCCTAACCGTAGGGCTCAGCAGCACCATATCGTCAGCGTAGCTGATGTTGTTGACACTAACGTCATCAATGCGACATCCGATTTTCTTGCTGCTGAGCTCAACGATCAGGTCGTTTATGTACAGGTTAAACAGGTTACTTATAACTTATGACCTAAGTCTCCTTCGGCAGCGCAGGGGAGTACATGCTGATGTTGCGGAGATCAAGCAAAGTGACCTGAATCTGCAAAGACTATCACGGGAAACGAAGGATAAATGGTGGCAGTATAGAGCTCGCCGCATGTTGTGGCTTGCAGAAACCAACCAGCTGGGAGAGTTCTATGCTCAGGTTCGGAAGTTGATAAGCACCTCTTCTCTTAGATGGTCCCATAGCTTGGGTAGTTTTTGAGTTAGTAATACGTATTTTTCCCACTCAGTCTATGTGAATGATGTTATAATAAATGACTGTCTCTGTAATTTACATAGCAGGTAGTGGAATTTGAATTTGTATGGGGTAGGTACCACAACTAAAAAAGGGAAAAATAAGAACTTTTTTACAAAAAAAAAACAACCGACTTCCAAAAAAAAAAACACTACAAAGTGAAAAACAACTTTAATTTCGGAAGTCAGTGGCAAAAAGCGAAAATACAAAACCAAAGACACCGACCGAAAATTGACATTAATTGACAGCTTAACGTACCGAAGGACCACGAATTGAAAAGTCCGGCAAGACTTCAAATACGGCTTATTCCAACAGATAGATCTATGTATACAATTTCATCAGTCCGAATACCTAAAACCTAATTGGACAAACAATAGACTAACTCTGATTGCAGTTCTGTCATAAAATTCAATTAATACTGAATTGAAATATTATATCATTCTATCTAAAAAATTTAGATAGAAATACGAGAATTTTATACCAAAACTAATTTAGGCGATGGAAACTAGTTTCCCAAATAAATGCACATCCAAACTAGGCAATCGTTTGAAATGTGATAGTTTCAAATTGGAAGGTAAACAAATATTTTGTTGCTCTTGGGTATTGTGATTATATTGTGATTGAGGAATTTTAATAATTATGAGTTATAATATGTCTCTTTTTTGATGATTTGAATGCAAACTCTCAGCGACAGAAACTTGACTGTTCCCTCGCCTATAATATTTTACACACACACACACACACACACACACACACACACACACACACACACACACACACACACACACACACACACATACACATGCAAGCATGCATACGCACGTACAGCATGCATGCATGCATTAGCATGCATGCATTAGCATGCATTTGTTATTTAGCATGTGTATTAGTACACATTATGGTAAAGCAATAAAGATATTGAGTATTGAGTATTTTACTGACCCTGGTCAAATATCTATGTTTTGGAAAACGTAAATCGAACTAGGAGTCCCCGAGTTATAAGCAAAATAAACGTTGCGTTTAACAATGCCTACGTAAAGAAGACGCTAATACGAGGTATCAGTGTTCAGAATTCCTTACCGAGATAAAAATAAATAAATAACTGTAAAAGCACCTGTCGCTTAAGTTTATGCCCGCCATGACAGATTGAGTTACCGCGTAGTCTTACCCAAGCATTACATTTGGTGTAATTTATCATACACCCTTGTTTTTTCTCAAGCTGTTTTCGTTTTTTAAACTAAACAAAAGGCTTTGCGTTACTTTAATAAATATTATAATAATGACAATAAATGGAAAGGAAATGTATTTTCTTTATACTTTAATAAACACTAGAAAATACATAACAAAAAAAAAACACACTACAAAACATAGAATGGGCGGCCTTATTTTGTGATAGCGTTAGGTTATTTGAGCCTAGATTATTTCGAGTATAATAAATCTATCTATGTAGGTACAAAAAGGTTTGTGTAAATTTCCAGAACTATCAAATTTCAATTAGCTACGAAGATTTTTGAAATGGAAACTTTACGAATTATTTATGTTTGATCAATTTTTTAAGCCCAAACTACAATACTGCCTAAATGTTTCCAATATGGGTAATATTTTGAAACGTTGCGACGTTTAGATTCAATTTCCCAAATCAAAAATAGTTTTCTTCACATCAAAAAGATCCATAAATAGAATTCTTTAAACTCGTTTCTCTTTTCAACGTTGAAAACCAATGGAGAAACAAGCCAATTTCCCCTTTGTTTTGAGTTTCGGGCCCATAAGCTCTTCGCAGTCAATTTAACATCAGTTATTTATTACATCTTTACCGCACTTAAATGTGTTTTATTTTATTTTTATTCCTTGAGGTGTACCTGTAGCTGCCCCGCCATTAATAAATCTTTTCTTCAAAGACCTCTAAGTGCGAAAACTAGGAGCTAATGTGCGGGAAATAAAATGGCTTTACACTTGCAGCTAATATCAATTTAATGTTGCTTTCGACTGTTTTCGAGGGGAAGAGGAAAATACAATCATGGTCTTTTTAGAATTTCATGATTATTATTTCATTATTTTCCGTATTTTTCGTTTTTAATAATTAGCAAATTAAGAACCACCCGGCTTCAGACAGAAAAGGCACCTTCGTAACGAAAAAGAGTATTTTTCATTACGAACCTGTGGCTTTTCTGTCTGAAGCCGGGTGGTTCATAATTTGCTAATTAAACAATGAAAATATTTGTATCTAAACTAATATTTTGCTGAAGAAAATACGTAGTCTTCTCCGTTAAGTCAATTTTTCTGTCTAAGGTTACACAGGGCTAATGTCTTATTTACCACTGAATAGTATATTTGTGTGTTTAATTAATTATCACCTGTCATAAGTAGGTAAGTAAGTGGGTAGGTACTTCCTCTAAGTAAGACACGGATATTTTAGACCAATGTCTTAAAGTTGTGATAGGCCTTCGATAAGCTATAAACAGAAAAATAAAACAAAAATGATTGTCCTTGGTCTGCACAAAAGTATGTATATCTATTGTTCCTACAAGGTTATTTCCACGGATATCTATGGTTTTTTCTAATTACCTTAAGAAAAGAACGCGAAGATAATTCAGCAGCAGAGGTAAAGAGCAATTGAAAGTATTTTCTTTTCATAACGTAAATTTGATTAGTCTTTTGTCGGGAAGCACATTTAATTATTCAAGATTAAAATGTACTTGGAGACCTTCTCATGATATCAATTTTCACTGAAAATAAAAATTTATGTCGAACGCAGACTTATGTTAGCGAATGATTTTGATGACCAATGATTTTTCGGCTCACTCCAATCGGATCCCACAATCCGATCCCACTTTGTGGGATTCGTTAGGAATGTGGATTTTATATTTTGTTCCGAACCGATCCCAGAACGAAATGATCCCCGCTGTGAAACGATAAATGGAAATGAAAATAAAGAGTAGGTACAGATTATCCACATAATATCGTAATGTAACAGCTTAGGGTAAAATCCAAAGAAATATTACTTCAACAGTATTCTAAGAGTGAAACCACACGATATATTCAGTACAAATTGTTCCTTTCTAACAGAGCACCTGCCATCTAATCTCTTCACCACCCTTGGTTGACTGGTAGAGAATGCCTAAGGCATTAAGTCCGCCTTTGTACTTTTTAAGTGTGAACAGTTTAAATAAATAAATAAATATGTTGCCAGTGCCTTGCGATGCCGGGGTGGTGACGCTGCGTCATCCTACATTACAAAGGTACAATTCTGAATGTGATGGCAGACCGCAATCATCGGGCGATTGGGCAACTGCAATGACAGACCGCAGCGACACTACTGGTTTCTATGTAACTCTATGAAAACGCTTCTGTAGATGGCGACATTCCGCCTGCTGCTACGGACGAGCGGACGACTGCAGACCGCATACCTAAGAGTAGCTGTGCTGTCAGTGGCTGTTATGAACAAAGCGACATACTTAATCGTCGAAGTTGTAACGTCCCATTTGGAATTAATTCCAAACAAATTGAATTGAATTGTTTTAAAACAGCAGCGGCACGGTGCTTGCGGTTATTGTCAAACGTAACGTCGCTGCCGTCTGTGATCCGCCATCGCCTTTGGAAAGAAGTGTAGGTATAATAAATTACGACATGCCACACAGTGCGTTGCGATATCGTGCGGCAGCGCAATGCACATGCAACGCTCGTGTTGCCTTATCCTAATAATTGTATTAGATTCTGTTTTTTTTTTCCATTATATTTTTTTATTTGTTAAAACATATTTCTTAGTCTTGATTATTGTAAAAAAAGGTTTAAGTAAAAATAATAATTCAAGTAATATGCCTACTTATTCTTTTCATTTCCATTATATTGTTTCACAGCCGGGATCATTTCGTAATGGGATCGGTTCGGAACAAAATATTAATTTTATCCACATTCCTAACGAATCCCACAAAGTGGAATCGGATTGTGGGATCCGATTAGAATAAGCCGATTTTTCGGTTAAAATAGGGGAAAACGTAACCTTGTGAGGTTTGAAACAAAATCTATTAAAAACTTTTTTGCAAAAAAAAACAAACGACTTCAAAAAAAACACTACAAAGTGAAAAATAACTTTAATTTTTGAAGTCGGTGCCTTTGGATCTATATTTTAGTTTTTTACTACCGACTTCCGAAATTAAAGTTATTTTTCACTTTGTAGTATACTTTATTTTTGGAAGTCGGTTGTTTTTTTTGCCAAAATGTCTTTATTTTTTACTTTTTAGCTTTGGTACCTACCCCACACAAAGTCGTATAGGTACTTACAATGTAAATAATAGTCAGTGGAAATTATTATAACGTCATCAATATACATCAAGTGGAAACACGTTAAGTTAGCTTCAGTAAAACGTATGTATTACTGAAGCTAACTAAAAAATCACTCGTCAGAACTTTACCAAATTTATATGGGACCAATCTGGAAGTACTTTTATCCTTTCAAATAAAAAAAATAATTTTTCAAATCGGTTTATAAATGACGGAGTTCTGAGGTAACAAACATAAAAAAAATACAACCGAATTGAGAACCTCCTCTTTTCGAAGACGGTTAAAAAGAAATTTGTGTATTGTGGGGTTCTGGTGGTTAATACAGATTTTGGAAGAAGAAAACATGTTGTACTGACCCCAATTGAATAGAGGTAAGAGCAGAAGGATGATTAGAATAATGTAGGTAGATATCTAGGTACCTACAACAATAGGATCCAAGCAGATAACATTAAATATTTTTAAAATTAGAACCAAATTTAAATGTGCTTCAATTCATACAATTTATATAACATCGGTGATCAATATTTAATACCTATCAGATTTACCTACTAAAAGAAATCGTCTCAAGTTGTCTGACATCTACCTTACATCTACAAAAATATGACGAAAATCCGATAAAATGAAACAGAGCAATACGATAACTAAAATACTTCCATAAAATGTTTCTACCGAGCGTTCTAGTTCAATACATCTGAATGTTTATTGAAGTGGTATTACGAAGTTAGTTTTTAAGAAAAGAAACGAAAAATTTCGATTACTCAAATGAAACCGAATAAAAGACTCAAGAATTTGCGATCTTAGGTACATATGCTTATAGTACTTAAAACATAGTAAAGTTCTTTAGGTAGGGGCTTGTGGCTAAGAAATAACAGCCGCACGGATCGATCGATCAAGTTAAGCTACGCTTGCCGCGGTAGGTCTGCGCATAGGTGACTGATTATCTTTACATACAAAGACCCCTCCGTGCCTCGGAAAGCACGTTTAGCAGTTGGTCCCGGATATTATTCGTGGATCTTTGACAGTCGTTACGGGTCGTAAGAAGCTTGAAAGTCTGACAACCAGTCTTACCGAGGGGTATCGTATTACCCAGTAACTGGGTTGTGGTGGTCAGATAAGCAGGCTCTCCATGTAAAATACTGGTATTCAGCTGCATCCGGTTAGACTGGAAGCCAACATGGTTGGGAAAAAGCTAGGCAGGTGATGATGAGTAGTGTTCTTTGAAACGGATTCATTTTGGCACTAAGAGCATTGCTGTGTTTCAGTTTGAAGGTGCTGGAGTAGTCACAGGCATGTCATGGGCACACCAATGAAATTGAACGCGATCTAAACCACGTTCAAGACCTGTCAGTGTTATCATTGCTTTAGAATATAACTGACAGCTCTTAATCGTCTTCACATACATATATGTACTACAAAATATTGTAAAACATTTTAAAAGAGTAACGTTGGAGTTTCATGCCCATTCTTCTCCATACGAAGCTACCTTTTGGCTGGGGCGACTAGAATCAATTTAGTAAATTTTGACGTTCAAAAGTGCCTTTTAAGTGTCTATTTGAAATAAACGATTTGAATTTGACTTTGACTTAAACGCGTTTTAGATGTGCTAATAATTGTTGGTGAAATTTGCCCAAAATAGGCATCGGTGACTTTTTACTTTCAGGTAGGCCTGCTTGCGTGTAAATTCATACTAATTATGTAAATAAGAGTATTCAAATCTTCACCCAATTTTAGTCATGCAGAATTCAAAATTTCCTCTGGAATTTCTCAGTTGATAGGATTGCCCTCTATTACATGAGACTTAAACATAACTGGCGAAATGTGGGTGTACTATAGGTACATCTTTGCCTAACTCTTCGTATTCCCCGAAGAATTAGGTAGAATTCAAAATATTTAGTCGCCTTTATTAACACAAGTGTGTTCGTTTAATTTGGTTTATATGTAAGTGTTAGTTTTATTTCGTGAGACGGTCAGCAACAAAATTCGAACAAACACATAATTATTCAATAATCAGCTTTTTATCATTTCACATATTATCAAAGAGTAAATTTTCTTGCAAGTTTACTTCTGTTCCGATTTTAATTAATTATTTTGCTCAATAATTAAAATAGAATTCTGTTGCTGCCTCCATAATTTGTCATCGAATATGTACTCTTATTATAAATAATAATAGATAGGGGAAAAAGTTTCTTCGCATTTTTTAAGAAAATTCAAAACATTTTTTAATATAGTCTTAGAAACCAGAAGTGAGGACAGTTTTTAAAAAAATAACGCACAAGTATTTCCTAAAATTATTTAATTAACAAACAAAACTTAATAACCGAAATTACAACAAATGATAATTTAAAACTATGACATCCGAAACTCTAATTACTGCAAATCATATAAATTAATTACTAAAATAACAATATCACGACCGAATATAAAAGTACAAGCGAGGGTAGCGATGTTCAACCGTTGCCGACCGATAAAAAAAGGAGCCCGTTGCTAAGCGCGCGCCGTCCTTTATAGCGCACAGCTAGGTCTTGGAGAGGGAGGTTTCGCTAAGACGGCCGTTCCTGACAGCGAGGCGTCCTCGACCGCATCTTGCCTTGCGCCAACACTAGGTCCACCATCACCAGACTGGCCGTCATCCTCAGACTGGCCATAATCATCTGCAAAGAAACACATACTGTACATTTGTTTTCTTGCGTTACTTATGTGTCTGAAGCCAAAAATAGTAAGCACTTGGATGAATGTTGTTAAGTACGCGATAGTGAGCGTGCACTCCCACCATCAGGCACCCAACTAAACAGGAAGGTTTCTTAGGTAATTGAAATGTAAATTTAAATGCTTCAGACTAAAACAAAAATGTTACAAAGCAAAAACAGTGATGTTAAGTATTAAAACATAAATGGAACTAAATAGCATTCTAAGCAATGGAATTCCGGACTTTCATTGGGTAGAATACTAGCCAAGATAATTAAACAGTAGTGAAGCTAATATACTTAACCAGAACAGAAGCCATGAACCATAGGTTCAGGCCAAACAGAAGTCATAAGCCAGGAGCTCAGACCTTACGGAAGTCATAAGCCAGGGCTCAGACCTAACAGAAGCCATGAACCAGGGGTTCAGGCCAAACAGAAGTCATAAGCCAGAGGCTCAGACCAAACAGAAGCCATGAACCAGGGGTTCAGGCCAAACAGAAGTCATAAGCCAGAGGCTCAGACCTAACAGAAGCCATGAACCAGGGGTTCAGGCCAAACAGAAGTCATAAGCCAGAGGCTCAGACCAAACAGAAGCCATGAACCAGGGGTTCAGGCCAAACAGAAGTCATAAGCCAGAGGCTCAGACCAAACAGAAGCCATGTACCAGGGGTTCAGGCCAAACAGAAGTCATAAGTCAGAGGCTCAGACCAAACAGAAGCCATGAACCAGGGGTTCAGGCCAAACAGAAGTCTTCCGGTTGCTTACCAGCCTCGAAGAAAGCGGAGCATGCGTCAGGCGTCCACTCGCCGCGCCAGAGCACCATATGCTCGGCAGCTGCCTGGGTTTTTTTGCCATACGAACCAGCTAGTAGTTCCAGCTCGTAGCGATGATGTGGCAGTACACGCAGGACCTTATAGGGCCCCCGCATGCCAGAGTCGAGCTTTCCTGTGCTCTGCGATGCCTTGTTGACAAAGACATAGTCCCCAACAGCGTAGGCTCGTGGTTGTCGCCGGTTCTGGTTGGTGTATTCATCTTGACGCCGCTGATTAGCTGTAAGTAAGTCTGAGGCACGCTGTCTCCTGAGCGTCATAAGTGCTTCTCGATTAGGGTTACGATTCTCAAGTGCGACGTCACGCACTAGAGATCTTATTACTGGGGTAGCTGCATCGATCCCAACAAGGAGTTGTAATGGCGAGGCTTGTGTAGTGGCCTGTCTGGTGACATTTAAATTGAGCTGCACCTTCCATAAAGCGTCAGCCCACTGAGAACCTTTATGTCCCACCTCTACCCGTAACATGTTTAAGACAGTTCTACAGTACCTCTCTGCTTGTCCGTTTTCTCGATGCATTCCAGGTGTGATGAAATGAATGCAGCAACCCAAGCTGCTAACCCAGTCTCGGAAGGCTACGCTTTCGAACATTCTCCCTCTGTCACATATTATACTACTTGGAGACCCGAACAAAGCTATCACATTAGTGAACACCCGTTTTAATTCGCCTGAGTCTTGACGATATATGGAGTACAGCAGACAAAATTTTGAAAAGCTGTCAACTACTATCAAGACGTACTTAAACCCGTTAGATTCTGGAAGCGGGCCCAATACGTCAGCATGAATAACATGGAATGGGTCATCAGGCTTTGACCAAGACTGAATCGGTTGTGGGGGTGCTTTAGGTATTTTCTTATGAGCTAAACATACAAGGCAATGGCCAACATATTTTCTAACGAATTGCCTAACACTCGGAAACCAAAAGTGACGTAATATGAGATCCGTTGTTCTGTCAGCTCCAACATGATCATGCTCATCATGGAAAGCTCTTAAAAGGCTAAGCCGGTAACCTTTAGGTATATAACACAACAAGCGTGGCTCTTCCCCGGTTGGTGTATATTTGTAATACAAGAGTTCATTTTTAATTAAATACCTTGAAGAATCTAATTGGCCCTCTCTTAACTTAACAATTAAATTTTGGGTTTCCTCATCCGCAGTCTGAGCGACCTTTGCCCAATTATTAGAATTGCGAATGTGTGACACGTTTACAGTTTCAGGAGGATGCCGGCTTAGAAAATCAGCGTGCTGCATCATGGATCCTTTTCTATATTCCAAGGTAAAGGTAAAGTCTTGGAGGTAAACCCACCAACGCGCGACACGAGGCAACAAATCTTTTTTTGTTTCAGTTAACTTCAACGAATTACAATCCGTCACTATTTTGAAATTAATGCCAATTAAATAATGACGGAAGTTCTGAAGTGCGCGCACAATGGCTAGGGTTTCCAGCTCGTAGCTGTGATAGCGACTCTCTGCGCCCTGTGTGGACCTACTATAGTAACTGACTACTCTCTTTCGTTTACCGGCATGCTCCTGTAGCAACACCGCGCCGACACCGATAGAGCTGGCATCGGTATGAAGCTCCGTAGGCATACTTGGGTCAAAGATCGCTAAAATTGGTTCATGGGTCAAACAATGAATAATATAGTCACGAGCCACATCTTGTTCTGAACCCCATTTGAAAGGTTCTCCCTTTCTTAACAATCTGGTTATGCAGGCTGTTTTAGAAGCGTAACCCGCGACATAACGCCTAAAATATCCAGCAAGACCCAAAAATTGGCGAACCCCCTTAACATTTGTAGGTTTTGGAGAATTTACCAGCGCCTCTGTTTTTCTTGGGCTCGGCCGCACCTGACCATTACCAACTACCCGTCCTAAGTATTCTATTTCGGTATCTAAGAAGGTACATTTTTTTAAATTAAGCGAAAAACCGGCATTCGTGAGAGTACTTAAAACTTGACGTAGCAAGTCGAGTCCTTCAGGAATTCCGTTTGACATAAGAAGCACATCGTCGATATACGTCAACACTCGCCCACTTTCAATATAGGGTTTTAAGGTTTTAGATATAATTCTTTGATAAACTATGGGGGCGTTAGCTAACCCATAGGGCATTTTCAAATACTCAAAATGCCCTTCGGGCGTCACAAAGGCGGTTTTGGAAATCGAATCGTCATCCTTTAATGGCACTTGGTGAAATCCAGTTGTCATGTCTAAACTGGTGAAGAACTTGAAACAACCAAGCCTATCGATGTGGTCATCGATCAAGGGCAAAGGAAATCGTTCTTTGACCGTTATAGCATTAAGTGCGCGATAATCGACGCACATCCTATCACTCCCGTCCTTCTTCTTGACGAGGATGATAGGACTGGCATAATCGGACTGTGACTCACGAATGATTCCCTTTGAGAGTAGTTCATTAATAATATCCCGAACTCTATTTTTTTCGTCACAAGAAAGCCTATAAGGCCTATGAACTACCGGGGCACTCGATGTTAATCTTATTTCCATACTACCCGTATTCACCGTTGATGTAGCAGTCCCCGTAATGAAAGAACCCGAAAACTCGCGGATGATATCAAGCAAAAGATTCCTGTCATTGCCAACTAACGGCGTTTTAATGTTTTCATACTCAACGGTGGATACGTGCAGTACGGAGGGCACACTGTCTAATCTCGTGAGCCGGTGTAAGTTATTACTACGCGTGTAGGTAATTCCCTCTCTATCTAATACGTCCGTGCCAATCAAAATAGGCGCCGTAATGCACCCAACTGGGACCACATACAAATCAACTTCCAAAGTCACTTCAGGAAATTCAATCATCGTCGTAACATATGATGTTGATTCAATCTCCTGGCTGCCTATACCTCTCAACAAACGATACGTTGGGATTCGATTTAAATTAAAATATTTAAGAACCGACTCTAAAATTAACGAGATATCAGACCCACTATCAATCAAAGTATCTATAGGCACCTTTTGAATAACAGCAGACATTATGTTGTCTCGTTTCGATTGACACTTGAGCAAAAATTTATCTTAGCCAATTTCTTTTGATTACGTTCAGTCTCAGACTTTTGTTTCGAAAAGCATGTATCAATCACGTGACCGTTACGTTTACAATATGTGCAAAACTTGACTGATTTATCACCCGATGTTGTGGGCGTTGACGTCACGGTATCTGCTGATGATGGCGCATTAGTATCAACTTTAGGTCTTTTCCTGCAGTCATATTTTGTATGACCAGCTTTACGACAATAATGACACACTATTTTACTATCTCCCGATTTGATTGCTTCGCGTTTACGCGATGATGACGGTCCTGCATTGTTGGAGTGGGAAGGATTGTTTAAACTGCGCGTCTCGGTTTTTGGTTTTATATATACCGACAAAAATTCGACTAAATCTTTTATGTTAAGTTTCGCATTCGTTGCCGCAGCCTTTATTTGAGCATCAGTAATACCTCGCACAATTATTGCAACTTTCAGCTCGTCAGACAAGCCCTTTACTATATTAAGACGCAAAAGAGACTTGCGAGCATATTCGGCGTATGTCGGGAATTTATTTGAATTGTTACACATGACCTCAAATAAAATTGTAGCAACATCTACATTACGTGGGCATAGTGAACGAAACTCTAACTTGAAGTTGCTCCACGCACGATCATTTGTTATCCAATCGTTAAGCCATGACTTCGCGTCACCACGCAAACAACTTCCTACGCGCCCTAGACACTCGCGATCGTCCCATTTATTTAAATTACGAGCGCGGTCTACTTCTGAACACCAAACGTCAAAGTCGTGCAGGTTAGGATCGAAGGGAGAAATATAAAAATTATGCGATCTCTCTTGAACTAAGCAAGACAATGCGCCAACGAGCTTATCTGTCACGTCATTATCCCGATCGAGCGTTCGCGACTTCTGCCTAGTGAAAGTTTCCTGCCCCCGTGGGTTATGCTCCTCAACAGGCGTAGACACGCGACACGTTGTCGAAGTCGGCAAACGGTTCTCAATAGAATTCAAGCGAGCTAATATTTGACCTAAGGCCTGATCACGTGGAGAATCACGGCGGCTATATGAGGTATTACGACGTGTATGACCATTACGTGGACTACGGGACACATTACGATATCTCGAAGAGGTACGTTCGCGACCACGAGAACGCTCACGGTATCTACGCGGTGAAGGAGTGTGATTGCTCCTTCCGGAACCATGGCTACGATTACGCGATCTACTTCTCAACGTTCGAGAACGATTACGATGCGGCCGACGCGAATCGTCTAGTTTTTCAACACTTATCGAACGTCTCGGCATATCTCAGAAATTGAATGATCAGGAATAAAACTTAACACTCACCGATACGCGCGAAACCACAAACAACAAAACTTGCAGTAATTAGGTCAAATTCAAACACTAGCGGACATTTAGTTAACTTAAAATAGATGGCACAAACAGCACTAAGCACGTGGTCTATCCCACTTCTGATCTTAGAAACCAGAAGTGAGGACAGTTTTTAAAAAAATAACGCACAAGTATTTCCTAAAATTATTTAATTAACAAACAAAACTTAATAACCGAAATTACAACAAATGATAATTTAAAACTATGACATCCGAAACTCTAATTACTGCAAATCATATAAATTAATTACTAAAATAACAATATCACGACCGAATATAAAAGTACAAGCGAGGGTAGCGATGTTCAACCGTTGCCGACCGATAAAAAAAGGAGCCCGTTGCTAAGCGCGCGCCGTCCTTTATAGCGCACAGCTTGAGCCAGGTCTTGGAGAGGGAGGTTTCGCTAAGAATAGTTTATTCACACTTAACTAAAGTATGGAGGTACCATTTTGTTCGATAACTTTTTGCCATCTTGTAGGTAGGGACATGATCCCATTGCTATAGAAATTTTGGGACTTCTGATCAAAATACCGCGACAAGTGGTTTTGGCAGTCCTCTCGTGATGTTAACCTGACACTGCCTAAAGAATTCTGAAGAGACCGAAACAGGTGGAAATCTGAAGGTGCAAGGTCAGAATTATACGGCGGATGCATTAACACCTCCCAGCCAAACTCTCTTAATTTTTGCTGAGTGGCTAAATATGTGTGAGGTCTAGCGTTATCATGATGAAAAACCACACCCCTACTGTTGACTAATTCCGGCCGCTTTCTCTCAACTTCTTGCTTTAATCTCATCAGTTGTTCGCAGTAGAGTTCAGAATGCTCCTGCTTGGTGGTAACAGCTCATAATGAATAATGCCCTTCCAATCCCACCACACACACAGCATTACCTTGTTGCGAGTTAACCCGGGTTTCGCCACAGTCTGTGAAGCCTGACCGGCCTTTGACCACGACCTTTTTCGCACGTTCTTGTCGTACATGATCCACTTTTCATCACCAGTTATCAACTTCTTTAAAAATGGTTCGGTTTCATTACGTCGTAATAAAGAATCACAAATGAGTACACGGTTCAGTAGGTTTCTTTCAGTGAGCTCGTGAGGTACCCAAATATCGAGCTTTTTTGTGTACCCAGTTTTTTTCAAATGCGCCAAAACTGTTTTCTGGTCAATTCCCAGTTCTTCAGCTACGTCGTAACTACCGATCTTGCTCCACTTTTTCAAAAATGGCATCCATTTTATCCGCAATAGGGCGACCAGAGCGACGTGCATCTTTGACATCAAAATTTACGGATTGAAAACGCTTAAACCAAATTTGTGCTACTCTCACAGACACTGCACCAGGTCCATAAACATCGCAAATTTTTTTCGCGGCTTGCGTTGCATTTTTACCTTTTTTGTAGTAAAATTTTAAAATGTATCAAATTTCTTCATTAGATTTGACAGTACGAAAAACAAATGAAAATCACACATTTTCCTAATTTGAATTAGGAATTATGTTCTTTAAAATTTAAACTTTCAATGATACCAAAACCAGCCAGATACAAATAGTATAGCCAAAGAGATTTTATTACAAGTTCATACATACTATAATGCGATAAGACTTTTTCCCCAACCTAATATATTTTTGAATAAGGCTTACATTTCATATTATTATAACCAAGCAATTAAAATAATTATTGTACATGTTGCCTACAGGTAAAATTATCAGCTACAAGCGTATGAACTAAATACTCGTAACTACGTTATGAAACCTACACATTTAATAATGAATAATTTATTCGAAATGAGGCACGCCTAGAAACGGTTGTGAGTGGCACAAACTATTAGTTACTGTGTGAGTATACAGATACAATTGAAAATACAATATTATTCGTTTGTACTTAATAGTTTACGAACATAGCTTGCAGGCAGACTACCTATGGATTACTTACGAAGCATCGCTATCCTATCCCACCTCCATCTCATTTTAGCCTCAACCTATATTGCCTCGTTGGCCTAGTGATCACAAGCGCTACTGTTGAGCATGAGGTCTTGGATTCGATTCCCAGGTCGGGAAAATGTTATTGGGTTTTTCCATTAAGAATTTCTCAGTAGCAGCCCGGAGTCTGGATCTATGCTAGATTGATGGCAATAGGCTCGCCCCCTATTCCAATAAGACTGGAGAAATGGAAATGGGTCTACTATAGATACACCTCTGCCAAAGTCTGCGGGGATTAGCGGCATGATGTTGTTATGTATTAATTGAATAATATAACAAATTAACAACGAATAAAGTACGTCAATAAACTAAGTTTAAAAATCTTAAGACCCCCACCCACACTGAATAAACTCTTCCCAAAAAGTTTAAACCTTCAAACCACGCAACAAACATATAAAATTCATAAACTAAGTAACCAAGAGTGGAAACAATTTGAAAATTTTCCTTAAAACGTACTATAAATAAATCGTAGACATCCTAATTAAACGTATAATACACTCGTCTACCAAAATCTTAATTATAAACGGTTGTTTACACGACGCAGCAGGTTTACAAATTTACAATGTAAACTGAAGCGGTGAGGGGAGACCATTATTATTCATCATAGCGCCCAAACAACTTCCGAAGACCATGACATTTTTGAATTGCCAATACGCATTCTAATTATGAATGAGCGAATTTTTCATTCATTCATTCATTCTTTTGTTTTGATGTTTTGACAGCATATTTTGGTTTTTTAAAGCGAATCTTGATGGGTTTGGTGAAAATTGGGCACATACAGGCTGCGGCAAGGTCCACTAATGATTTTAGTACATCTATTGAACATGGTTAGGAAAGATTAGAGAAATTAATCGGGTAGAGTGGAAAAATATGAGAGTGTTTAACACGAAAATGATGATGATTGACTGGATATATGATACAGTTTAACATTAGAATATAATACCCTAAACTAACTAAAACTATTAAAAAACTAAAATATAACGTCGAAAAAATTCCTCCGCATCGCTGTCGCTGGTAATGTACCCAAGAGACTGGGGGGGGTTGTATGGCAATGTTTAGCCTCTGGTCAAGGTAAAAGCCAGCCCTTGGATCACGGGAAGTCTCAACCAGCCGTTTGAAGATTTATTTATTTATTTAAACTTTTCACACTTAAAAAAGTACAAAGGCGGACTTAATGCCTTAGGCATTCTCTACCAGTCAACCAAGGGTGGTGAAGAGATTAGATGGCAGGTGCTCTGTTAGAAAAGAACAATTTTTACATTAAATAAGTTATAAATTTAACGGCACGTGGCCATCATCAGTCAATTCTGGGTTCATTGCGGTTGCCAAGCTATCGTGGGTAGGCGGGCGAGGAGAATCAAAACCGCGTGTTGAAGATGATTAACGATGCACGATTATTATTTTAACAAAATATTAACACAATCGCAATCAGCACTTTCTAATTAATTGGAATACAGCGACGCTCCACCGTACACGTCTTGCGTGAGCGCGATGCCAACGGATCTCTCTCCGTCTGACCGTCGCGTGCAAAAGAGCCCGGAGTTGCATCAGAGTGAACAAACGTCAACCCACGCTTGTCAAAATGTCCGCTGTCATTCAATTGTCGTTTGGGCACGCTCGCCCATCCCTGACTAGCTACCCATTTATGTTGCCTGTTTGAAAAGATCTCGATCTTCACCCCTCACATCTAAATTAACACACACTGGGCGGACAACTGACCTCAGGCGCCTCTTCGACCACCTATCAACTCACATGGTGTTGTTGACCGGACAACCCGTCAGCATCACTTCCACCAGTGATGAAAGCCACACGCAGCTGCTGCAATCAACTGGTCCGGAACGTCGACCCGCATAGGCCAGTCCCAGCTCAATCTCCTGCCACCCAGCTCACACCAGAGAAGTCGTAGTCTGATCGTGGGCGTCGACCCGGTTTAGGCCAGCCCAGTCGATTAAGTCCACTACATACCACGTAGGAAGACGAAGTCTGATCAGAGGCATCGACCCCGTTTAGGCCAGCCCCATTGATCAACCACGCTGCTCCCAACTGCCTATTCAGTGCCCTACGCTCTAGATCGATTCTCGATAAAAAAACAGGATTTACACAATTGTTATAAACTCACCATTTACTATTCATCATGTTTGGAGGCAGAGAGGGTGGTAGAGCTTGTGGTCAAAGTGTGTGAACTAGATACCGATATTGTGTCACTAACATCATCAGATGTTGCCATTCCATTCTCATGACCATGGACTTCCGCCGTCTCGGCCTCCTCTGCCTCGTTGACTAACGAAGTAGCTACTTCAATCAACCTACCGTAGCCCCTGGCTACTGCGTACAAGTTTTCATGGGCGTACTTATAGGTTCGGTTAGACCCATCAATGCCTCTCAGTTCGTATCTATCGTGATCTAGTACCTTGACAATCGTAAAAGGACCTTTGAACTTTCGCTGTAGTTTGGTTTGGGGTTATGTTCGCTACCCTTGATAAAGACAAAGTCACCTACACTAAATGGTCTCACTATTGCTCTACGCAGGTTAAAGCGTTCTACTTCTTTACGCTGAGAAAAAGTAACTTGATCGTTATCTATATTATGCACGTGTAGGTTACACTCTAATATATCCCTAACTATTACAACTGGTTCAGCAATGGTGCGATCAGGTACCATGTGAATCAACAATGAGAGCGAGAGATCTTGAACATTGATGGGGCTAATTACCTGGGAAAAACATTCTACATCCCCCCTACCAATGCCTGTCAGATAAACTAAATCATTCTGCACAGTACCTGGAAACTTCTCGGCGTAGCTGGTAGTTACTAATTAACAAGCCGATCCACTATTGAAAAGAAAGGAAACTGGCTCACCGAATGATGTAGTCAAAGTGCTCCTCGATGCCTTGCGTTCACACACATGGACCTCTTTGACCCCCGCTGCTCCGCCGCCTCTAGCTCGATTTGGACACGCCAACGCCAATGTGTCCTGGTCGTCCACACACGAAACAGGTGATTGGTATCAGCGGCTCTGGGTGTTTGGTCATGCGTCTTCTCTGCAGTAGCAGGCTCTTCTCTTCGCTTGCGGCAGTCTATCGCTTTGTGACCCGTAGTACCGCAGCGGTGACATATTCCCATGAAGCGTGATTCGTTGAATCGGATCCTTTTCACATCCGCATCATGTTTATCGCACCCTCATGCCTCCGTTTCAGTGAAATGCCGTTAAGAACGCGCAGAAGTTGAGATCTAGTGGTCAGGTTATGAGAGTGGAGCTCACGGTGAATCACGGCTTCCTTTTGGCATAAAGCTGAAGATATGAATCCTGTTGTAACATCTTCGGACATCTCCATCCGCGGGATGCGTTTGATGATGTTCCAAAGGCGCATGGCCGACTCGCTCGCGGTTTTTTTGACAGCAACTTGAAAACGTAGAATTTCATCGAAGTAATCTTGTGGCTGCATAGGTTTAGCAAACTTCGCAAGCAATACTTTTTTTATTTGAGGCCATGTCAGCTGCGATACCTGTAGTCGTCTAAAACAGGTAGCAGCTCGACCTTTGAGTGCACGTGTAAGTAACAAAAGCAATTCTGCACCTGCTAACTTACGGTTGTTGAAGGTCCGAGGCTGTTAACAACTTCGCCACAGTGGCAGCGATGAGGAGAACAACAAGGAGCTCCTAGTCGCAGGAAAGCAGTGAGGCTGAAAGTAGTGTCGTCGAACAAAGTGCATGTGTTCAACGATGGTAGTGCACGAAGCCATAGACCCGACTCCCACATACCCACAGCCAGCTGGCGCGCACGCTCCGGAGTAGTAGCAGACGTGTTTAGTAAATTGTCCTGTACTACTTCTACAAAGTGGCTCATCCCACCGTCTCTGTAAAGATGGATTGTCGGGTGGATCTGAATTCGGGCAAGCGATTCTCCAGGCATTCATAGCCTCGGTGAAGAACGGCACAAAATGAATCAGTGTGGGGGCTAGGATTTTCCTGATTAAATTCTAAGTGCCATGGACCGAGGATATGAAAGCCGGATATATTGATTCTTACTGTCTACCAATCCTTGTAAAAATTTTGTTCAATATAAAGGAATCATAAATATAACTGCAAAATGCTGCTAAAAGGTATCAGAGTTTTTTTTTGGGAAAACAACCAGGAAACCGACATACCTTAAAATTATTGGAGAAACGGAACAAAAATCCTGTGGGATTGAACTGCAACCCTGACGAAAGCAATTAAAAAAATCCTGACCGGCACTATGTTGTACTAGAAATTGGTAGAATTTTTACGTGACGTCGCGCGTCGTGACTACCGAATACTGGGGCCAATCGAAATGCATGTATCTGAACTGAAATCCACTGACAAATAAAATAATAGCAAAGTCAGCTGTAGGCCTTGCCAATCCACGAAGGGTAAGCAGAGGTGAACGCAACTTTATTTGAGACTAAATTGCTCCATCGAACTATTTCAAATGACCAGGATAATTTCCTGCAAAGAAAACAACCCTACTGTCTTCAAATAACTATCACCATAAAGAACAATAGAACAGACCTAAATCTAATATCCCGTCCAATATCAGAGCGACTAATCGTGCTGGGAACTAGTGGCCCCAAGAAATATAGATAAAGTGGGTCGTCGTTAACTACATTGTCTCCTGGGATTAATGATAGTATAGTTCCCCTAAATTTCTCTACCTGATACCATAGAATAAGAGACCATAACAGAAGCGAAATTACCGAGCAGCCGAGGCAGCCGCTCCATGTAAAATACTGGTATTCAGCTGCACCCGGATAGATTGGAAGCCGACCCCAATTAGTTGGAAAAAGGCTAGGCAGATCATTATGTTCTTTCATTCTTTTTTGTGTGGTTAGTGACTAACCTGGTGTCAGAGTTTTTATGCTGCCCATGGGCACTGCGTGCGGACTTGGCTTCACACGCCATCGAGAAATGTCTCTCAGCCATACCAAATATTCCTCACGATGTTTTCCTTCAACGTTATTTAAGCAAGTGATAATTATACAATACGCACATGAATCCGAAAGGTCAGTATGATTAACGGAACCGAAACTCGTGTATTTCGTTGTATGTGTGCGCCGATGTCGCCGAACTAATACCTACCTACTGCTCCTACTAAGACCCGCGCTCGTTCAGGCCTAAACAGGGTTACCAACATTGGCCTAAACAGGGTCACCTATATTGGCCTATATGGGGTTACCGACATAGAAATAATCGAAGTGCGTTCAATAAAAAGTACAATGCGTTCGAAGTGAGAATTTCGCCTCTACCCATTCTTGTTCTATGATAGTACCAAGCGTACCCTCCGTAAATATAGGTAAGTTAGGATATGGTGGCCGTAAACAAAGTTTCTATAGGCTGTCGTGATGGGGTAATCGCGCATAAATTAAGTAGACGGCACTAGTTTTGGCTGAGAACTTGTGATAAAAATTTAGTATGTCTTCGAGTGGGTCTCTGTTTCGTTTATGGGCGATGTGTTCGGAAGCTTTTTATTAACCCACGACGGAAACAAAGGGGTGTTATAGGTTTAATGTGTGGTATCTGTGTGTCTGTCTGCGCTATCGTAGCTCCCAAACGGCTACACCAATTTAGATATTTTTTATCTTGTTTGAAAGGTGATTTGATCGGAAGTGTTTTTAGCTATGATTCAAGAAAATCTGTTCAGCCGTTTGAAGATTATCAGCTCTTTTCTAGTTGATGAATGGATGTGAGCATCTTCTACAGGTCTGATTGGGAAGAAATTTGGTATTCTGTTACTTCAGTGATAACATAGTAACCTTGAACTGATACTCCAACATCACTTGGAATTTGCAGAATAGCCATCTCCGTCACCAATTTATAGCAGAGGTATCGTGCTTGGGCTCATTGGAATGGTCTCAATGAATAGGTTATAGATAGATGGTAAGCAGGGTCTAATGATGGACTAGCAAAGAGAAATGAGGATAAATTTGTAAATAACTTTACTGTGGGAAAAATGAGTGCGAGTGTCGATCATAGCGTCTCGACTAGTAAAAGTTTAAAAAGCAGGAAACAAAACTTAAATTAAAAATTTTAATACCCCTGACACAAACAAAAATCTTCAAAAAGTAAAAAAAAATAATAAAATGTATCGGCCCTTTAAGTTTAATATAAGTTAAAGGTTATATTTTGATCCAAGCGTCGTCTTGTCGGGGGACGGCTAATGAAAACGCCAAACAGACGAGGCCGACCTACGACCTAGCAAAATGTATGTACGGTATACTATTGTAGAAAGGTTAGCTGCTGTTAACTTCCTATTTTCATTAGCCGTTCCCCGACGCGACGACGCTTGGATCAAAATATTACCTAGAACTTATTTTAAACATAAAGGGCCAATACATTTAATTATTCTTATTTTTTTAAGGTTTTTGTTTGTGTCGGTGGATTTTTAAATTTTTAAATTTTTGTTTGGTTAGATTGTTTGACAGGTAAAAACAATGTGCAAAGAAGTATAACGCTGGCCTATTTTTTTTGGCCAAAAAATTGGCATCGCCATACAACGTGGCAATGCTGCCAGCCTTTTCAGCACTTTTCCTGATACACGACAGCGATGCGGACGAATTTTTTGATGCCCTATGAAAGAATCATACATTCACTCTTTTTTATATACATGTACATGTATTTCTTTTAGGGTTTCGTACCTCAAAAGGAAAAACGGAACCCTTATAGGATCACTCGTTTGTCTGTTCGTCTGTCACAGCCAATTTGCTCCGAATCTAATGGAGCGATTAAGTTGAAATTTGGTACACATAATAATATGAATTTCTGTAACCCAAACATGAACGTGTAACGTAAATAAATGAATTTTGAATATGGGGGTCAGTTTTGGGGGGCAAATAAGAAAAAAAAGTGTGTGTGTGTCAGCACCGACGAGCGACTGGAGCTTTCTCCGTGCTTTCACGGAGAAAGCTCCAGTCGCGCGTTTTTCTGTATTTGTAAGGTGCGCAACGTACCTTGCGCGCCTTTGTGCGCAAGGTACGTTGTGCAGAAAAACGTAACGTTAATTTCACTTCTCATAAGATTTCCATACCGGGGCCTTATATGAAAATCGATTTTTAAGAAGTAAACTCCAAAAAGTTTTGCAGTGACGTATCAAATGTAAGGGTTTTTTATTTATAATTTTAAAATATATAGTTTTAAACTTATTTAAGAAAACAGACGAAAATTGACCATTCCGCCTTATCTCTGAAACTACTGAGCCTAAAAATTTGAAAAAAAAATAATACAGAAAATAGTTCTATTAGATTACAGAAAAATTTATAAGAAGTCTATGGTCTTAAAATAACATGATTAATATCTCAATATTGTGCGCACAAACATACATTTGTATTTTTTTTTTCTAATTATAATGTTAAGTTTATTCTTGTTTATTTTTCTCTTCTTTCTTCATCCCAACTATAGAACCCTTCATTATGCGTGGTCCGACACGCACTTAATTGGATGTTTTTTTTTAAGTCTGTTTACTTTTATATGATGTAAATACCGAAATAAAATGATTACCCAAAAAAAAAAAAAACATAACGAAAATCTAGTTGTAGTTTGTGCTAGCTCGATGCTGAATAATCACTAATATCCTGATTTAAAGTCCTCAAACTATTCGTTACTAAAAATACATGATATTTTCCTTACTTATAATCTACTGCAATACACTTTATAAGATCACTTTACAAACATTATAATTTGAAAAGGAAATGTGAAGCCATTTAAGCAACTGTGAAAGCGTTAGCTCCGGAACAATTCCAAGCTACTATAATAACGTCACGAAGTAACGTGTTTCAGTACCTCAGAGAGTCGCGTCTAATACATTTCAAGTATGTCATAGTACTCCCAGATTGAATAGCCAACTTACTAAAGATAACACACACGTAGCTACATACATAACACATTGTACGTATTTTTCTTTTCCTTTCTTCGTATCTGTTCATGTGTGAGCAAAAATGGTTAAATAAATAAATAAATAAATCATCATATTATTACGTGAAACGTTCCCCTTACACACGCATTCTGATTCAATAAAATGATTGAGAAAGTTTCCGCTTCTCGCATTGGCGACATAAAACTAATTTTATTGATATTCGCCGCGTTTACTTTTACAATTTTCTGAACCTTCCGTAAGTCGTAAAGCTATACAGCCCTTGACCGAAACTTTCTGCGGAATCCTTAAGCGTACCTCCCTATATCAAAAATTTACTGACTACTGTGTCTTTTCACGGAGTTTTTTTTTTTTTTGCTTCGTGTCAAATCTGAACGCTTTCGCCATTAGCTTCGAAAACGTTTCGTAACCTTTCATCGTTCTTTCCATTAAAATTTTTACCGGATTCTTATGGCCTTGAAAACTTTTATCTTGAGGTCACCTGAAAAAAAAAAATCTGAAATTCTGTGCCATTAGGACAGCTCCCCCTTTCGACGCCTTTTGTTAGCTGTTGTGAGATAAGAAAGCATTGTTTTAAAGAAATTACACGGCTCGTCCAAGGAAATGTGCGGTCGTATTTACCTTCATTTGTTTTGTTTGTAGGTACCTGGATTTTCATTAAAATACAATAAGGCTTGTCTACTTGTAGCTTAAAATAACATTAGGTAGGTAAATATTTACGTTCCTTGTGTTTTTTGGAAGAAGTGAGTGACTTTGTCAGTCTGTGAGTCAAATTGGCTCGTTTTGTGAATACATTTTTTTTTTGTCTAGATTTATGTAATTTAACCTAATTTTGTGATTGTGTCTGTGTATGGACTGATAACTTGTATGTGTGATGCAATCTGTAAATATAAGTTGGTTATTAATAAATAAATAAATTCCATGTTTTATGTCTTTTACTCCGTTTTTTTGTCCGGTAGATGGCAAAAGGCTCGCCCCCTATTACATGGGACCTAAACATAACTGGCGAAATGTGGGTATACTATAGGTACACCTCTGCCTAATCCTTCGGGGAAACAATGCGTGATGTTATGTTATGTTATGTTATGTCTTTTACTATATCGTGGTGTTAACCCGTCAAACGTCCACCTACTAGAAGCCGTTTGCATGTGAGCGCTCAACGGTTTTCACGATTATATTTATTGTCGTTTCGACAGTATTTTGCTTATGAACCTATGGGGTTCATACGTCACTTGAGAGAAAAATAATTAATTATTTAAAAATTATTAGTGTAAGCAAAGCTGATGTAGAACATTCTACCCATGTCTAAAGTGAAATGGAAAAGATTAAATCACTCAATATAGTAAATGATAAATGATTTTATTTCTGTAAGTAGGTTTATACAAACACTTTTACATGTCAAACATTTTTTTTTTAAACTAGATGAGGCCGGCGTTTCCTATCTGACTACTCTGAGAAGAAAGGCCGAAACAAACTCAGAGGTCACAGTCTCTTTTAAAGTCCAGACATAATCTTGGTCAGATCATGTGAAGACCATGTAGGTTGGTGTCTGAAATGGTCTTTGAGGAAAGAACCACACAGATTGAGTGGACCTGTCCAGTCAGTGCAAGCATCTGTCAGTAATCGTACAGCTCAACATAAAAGTTAAGGAGCTCAACGATTCGACGAACAATACCAAAGAAAGGACATTTGCGTAGGCCGCATAATTTACTCAAACTGGTAAACTATGATTAAAGCTGAGAGAATAGAAAAAGTAAAATAACATCGTACCATAACTGACCACAGTGAAAAAGACAATAATAAAGGTGTACATCATTAACCGATAACGTTATCGATAAATTTGCTATGACAAACAACTAGATATATGTGTAATTACACGCATATCCGAAGGCAATTACAAAGTAAACAACGTAGTTATTACATATCACTGTTGAGATTAATACTGTTTACTAATGAAATTGATGTTCAGTATTTGCGATGTAAATTTTAACGAATTCATTCGGTAATCGGGTTTCTGCTGTTCACGTGAAAAATGTTGATCGAAATTACGGTTGTTGAATCAGAGCTTTCGTTTCGTTTTTTTTTTGCGTTGCGGTTTTGGTATGAGCATCGGATATTCTGTTACTATCTTTTGTGATTTGTTTTTCTTATTTATTAAACAACAAAATTATTGATCTGTACGTGGGTATCACACGAATGATTGGAAGCTTGAATTACCAAAGGTAATCCATCTTTGAGTTGATCATTCTAAAATTATGGAGCTAAAATACCTATCTTGGTTTTGTATAGCTTAATCAGCCCACAACATTCCCATTGCTGGGACACAGGCCTCCTCTCTGTTATATATAGTGGCCCGTAAGACACCACGCGCGCTCAGTTCGGGTTGCTTTCGTATATCGACAAGTATTTCACAGCAAAGTACTGTTCAATATGCTCGTAAAAACTTATTTTTAGTTTCCTACTTTTTAGCATATTTCACTACTCAATCAATCTGCCTAGCCTTTTTCCAACTATGTTGGGGTCGGCTTCCAGTCTGATCGCATGCAGCTGAATACCAGTTTTTTACACGGAGCGACTGCCTATCTCACCTCCACAACCCAGTTACTGAGTAGCATGATACTCCTTGGCAAAACTGGTTGTCAGACTTTTGCGCTTCTGACTACCCGTAGCGACTGTCAAAGATCTATGAGTGACAATCGGGACCAACGGCTTAACGTGCTTTCCGGGGCATTTTTCACTTCTTTAATTATAAAACTGACCACTGAATTTTAGTTCACGTATAACCGAGAGCAACATATTTTCGATAGACACATTCAATTCCACACAACAGCGTTGTAGCCACATCGAAATTTACTATTGTGAGCTGAGACGGCGACAAATCCAAGTCGGATCCGATAACGAATTGGATACAGTTGCATTACCGTTCGGGGACTACACTAGTGATCCCCTATCAAATGTTACAATTCTATCGATATTTAGATTTACGATTACGGTTTACAATGTAATCTTGTGTTAGAATATATGGGGTTCGAGAATAAGAGGGTTTCGTGCAATTAAGAAGAGTGTTTAGGGGCTTCGATTCATTTCGTTTATTACTGGAAGTAGTAAAAACAAAAAAAAGAATTTTCGAAATCGGTCCACAATTGACGGAGAAATCGGTGAACATACCTACATAAATATTTTAAAAAAATGTAAAAAAATAAACAGATACAGTCGAGCACAGAACCTCCTCCTTTTTTGAAGTCGGTTAAAAATGTACTGTTTACCTTTTCTGTAATAATTAAGAAAATTCTTACGTTATTTATTAAATCTTGGAGAGATCTATCTAGCTAATTTAACCTAGACTAAAATAAACACAAATAAATGAAGTACGTTTTCAAACCATGTTTACCGACTTTCAAAGATCGTTTTTGATAAACAATTTCGATAAAAATAAATTACAAGAAAACATCGCAGCACTAATCAAAGCATGAGTGGCGATGCAACCGTCTCCCGACATGTGCGCTGTGGCGACAAGTGGCGCCGCGCGTCGTCACTTCTCCTCGGACGATTGCCAAGCTTAAGGTGGACTTACACCGACTGTACGTCGCAAGACGATGCGAGAAGAAAATTGTTGTTTAGTAATAATAATGTAACAATTATGCCGATGGCGATGTAATCGTCTCCCGACAAGTAATGTCGTGCGTCCTTAAAAATCTAAATAAAAAAATATAGAACAATAATTATTTTATAATCTGACTAGTTGACTAGTTCAACGCACTACCAAACCACCAAAAAATGGACAACAAAACTTATAGGTACATACACTGATTTTATAACGCATGGCGCATGGATTGTATAACGTTTTTAATAATTCAATTCTAGTGGATAGTGCAAATTTTTCCTTGAAAATTTGACAATAGCACATAACGAAACACAATTATAATACAACCAATTCGCAACTTAGAAACAAAATGACTACTATATCTTTTGTAAGTATTGACAAAATGTTACTGAACAGAGTTGTTCTCACGTGAGGCCATTGCGAAAATGCTTTACCTTCAAGTCGATAACATAACACAAAGAAAACGCCATTTATGTAGGTTAATCCCAAATAGGAAATATTATTTTCTTTTGTCAAGATTCAACAGAGAGTGAGCTATCAGTTTTTCAATGTTAGTAAAGCAAATATTGTATTTGTGGTCGGCCATTTTATAAGCAATATTTTTATATGAGCCATAAAACTATCTATGAGCAAACCTTCACTTATTTAAGTCCAAAATTAAACGATCGTTTCAATGTTGTCGGATATTACACCAGGAAATATGAGCCGTAACCCGTAACCCGTAACTTAATATAACGGCCCGCCATACCATTACCGACTTAAGTTTGTCATGGTTATTTTTTCATGCAAACGCTTGTACTCGACCCTACTGTAGTCTTACCATTTTTACAGGATTAGGACCAGTGTATAACTGAAAGATAAAAAATTAGACACTAAATTCATCAATATTATTTATTATCGGTGTTCAACAAGAATGGAATGTTTATTTTATTTAGTCAATCTTGAAAAAGTAGCTCACACCAAATAACACTCCATATTTCTTGCATCTTTGCCCCCATCTTGCATTAAACCGCAGTGTACAATCCCCCTTACTTGACAACGTGCTCTAACAACAACACCGCGACTATTGGTATCACAAGAGCTTCCAATGTAAGATGTATCAGTACCTACTGAAGATTTATCACTAGCTTTTATGTATATGAAAACAGGGTGTGGATTCGTACGGCGCCTCGTGGTCTGAGCTCGCACTTATTATTTGATTATAGGTATGACGTGTTAGTGGTTATTTGATTTGTTTAAATTGATTGCCTTGTAGGTAAGTACTGTAATAATCCACAAGGACCGTATGGGAGCCGAGCAGATTATTACGTGTTTTATGTAATGTGTGTGGGAAATACCAACACTACTACAGTTTAAACTCAATAAAGCATTATATCATTATATTATTTTAATTTATTAATGGTATATGTTCAAGACATCTATTCTACATCTGTGGATGTTCGAATGTGGCCATAGGCAACTATTTAACAGCCTGTGTCACATAAGGTCGCCTTCGGCCTCAAACCTTTACAGTACCTAGATATTTAAAAAGGTTGCAAAGTGACCGACGTTCATTTTGTGATAGCCTTTTAGACCCTAAAGCAAAATTGCCAATCATAAAAAAATCGTGAAAATAGTTTTAATTTTTTTTTTTAGTTTTATTACTTTTGCACATTGTATATTAACTTTAAAACATAGGTATCTAAATATTGCAGTGGATAAATGATGGTTTTAATATTTTATAATACAGTCTCTGAGCGCGTATCAATTGAAACTCTTCCTCTTATCAATCGAACCCGTAACAACATTTCACAAACTCTTAAGCACCCATTATTAAAGCATTACACAGACCGCTAACGACTTAAACATCCACAAAGCTGTCCCACACACACTAATATCGATATCTAGAAACACTAACTACCCACCTTCCTGGAAAATGGCATAGAAATTGAGCGGAGCGTCTGCTTAATAACAGTTACGCAGAAAACGGAAGTGGCTTCAAAGCGACGCCCCTTATGTCATTGTGTTGGTAACTCGAAGTTACGAAATAACTTCGTAACTAGCGACCAACTGCGGAAAATAGGGGTGAAGTGAATGTACTCAGTTAATGTTGATAGTTTTGTCTGCAATATTTTCATCTGTGTTGGTCGGAGTTTGCAGTTTATGTTAATCAATTTGTAACAAAGGCTTTTCTCGTGTTGGTTGAGCTATTTAAGAGAAGATCTTGCTATGTTAAAAAAAAAAATCAGTCAGCGAGGATGGTAGCAGGCTATCTACGCTCTATGGAAATAATCTAGTGTAGAATATATTGTATTATGTTGTGTATTGTATTATGTATCATAGTATATTGTGTGTTATTGTTGTGTTGTATTGTGTTTACCGAACCGTCATTTTAATAAATGACGGTTGATTGAGGTAGGTATGGAAGTCAAAAGATCGCCTGCTCCTTCTCTAAATAAATTGGGATATGAGCAAGAATATCATGATGATGATGTTTCTAAAAGTCTATTCAAGTATATTAAGAAATAATTTTTCAAAATTCTTGCTTAGATCGGGTCAAAAATAAAAAAAAATATTCGTTAGATTCACCCAACCGCGTCAAAAGTTGGTCACGTTTCAGTTTCGTTGACAATGACATTTAAATGAATAGTATTGTCACGCTCACTCATACTGAAAATCATATCTATCGTTCCATGAGGGTGTGAGCTGTGAGCTCAATCCTTAGTGTGTGAGAGTAAACACAGTGAGGGCAAATCTAACTGTTTAAACTAGATTTTCAGAAGACTTTCAAATTATTACATTAACTCATTGCACGTTTCAACTTATCTTCGTACATCGGTGTTCGACGCCTCACACCGCAGCGTAGGCACCTACATATCACACGTATTCAGAAGAGAACTGCTAAGTACTTCGCAAAGTTTCACCCCCGGGAGTCTGTCCTAGTTGATAATCATAACGAAGGTCTTAAAGGAATTACTCAATTAGCAAGCTCGAGCTACGCAGTTGTTACTTGAGGCTTGGAAACGAGTGTGTTTTGTTTGTTAGTATTATTATTTATTTTTGTTTTGTGTGAGTAGGCTATGTTAGGCCTAAATTTACGTATGTGTGAAGTATACAACGCGTGACAGAATAAACGCAAGTCCTGAAAGTACTTTGTGTTAAAATTTTGTATCGTGTCAGTGTTTTTTTTTAAGTAAAAAGTTTTATGAATTTAAAACAAGTTACAAATCTTTTCAGCAATATATACTTTTTTTTTTTCGAAAACAAATAAAAAATCTACGCGACAATTTATGATTTCGAAATATTTCGTCGTTAAAAAGCTTATCCTAAATGGTTTAACAAATAAAAACAGATCAAGTTTTAAAACAATGCAATACCAAATTGCTTAAATAAAAAGTTTACAAAAAATAAACCTGGGTTTCGCTTATCTATAACGAAGTCACGATCCTATAATATCCATTTTCTCACAATTGGATTTTATAAAAATGAAACAATAACTTTCGATATAAAAATAGATTTTATTTTAGAGTAATTGTATTCTATATAATGCGAAAAAGGTTCAGTTTCATACTAGTAAGCAGTAATCTCAACATTATCACATATTTGTACTCAAGCCAGGCTTAGCGGTGGTTGAGTTAGTTTCGAATCGATCGCGCCTCGTAGTTTAAAGTAGTGTGTAGTAGCGTGCGCTAGTTAAGTTGATTTGCGGCTCGAACTAAGAACAAGTTCGTAAACTTTGCCCTCTACATACCCACTTTATTTCTGATTTGTTGGCATATTAACTGTAATTCACCGATACTAATGGCTTGTGCATTTTCATGTTGATAAAATAGTGTATTTGTTTAAGAACTGCGGTGAGTTTATAGAATTTTCTGAATTTGGCTTTTGGTGAAAATGCTATCAATGCTCATGCATTTTCCCCAGTATGTAATGCGGTCAATATTTCCCCACTGACGTATATTTTATCCCATGGGTATTGTCAAGGATTATTGTGAGGTTAAGGTGTATGGGAAAAATATGCGTCCCCAATCGCTCACTATTCTTAATTATCGCAATTTACTACTGATAATAAATTATTGTGGTCAGTCCTTCTAATCTCTGTGCTACTATTCTGTACCTACGCTTCCTGATTAATTTAAAAGCGCCAGGGTAGCTCGCGAAATTCAACACAACTCTTAAAGTTTATGGCGGCACATCTACATCGCCACATTAGAACGCATCACACTGACGTCACGCAAAATCCTGCATCGTGCAATCAGAGTTTACCGCGTGACTAGCATATATAATATACAATATCCCGTCATCAACCGTCGGGCAGTAGCCCACCAGATACAACACCCATCTGGTCGGAGGATACTACCTTTTCTATGGAGGATGAGTGAACTTTACACCCTGTTCCTCATGTCTCTACAAGTTCAAAATAAATATTGAATCATCATGAAATCATGACATTTCACGCCAGTTCTAAAAAATTAACTTCGCAGGCTACCTTAGCGCATACCCCTTAAGGGGAAGCGCTAAGGTAGCCTGCGAAATTCAAATTTTCCTACGATTTTTGCAATTTGCAGCTTAGTGTCTGGATGTTGATTAAAGTATGATTTGCGACCGTAACAATTATGGATTTACAGAATTATTATCATTAGAATCAGTAATACAACTCCCTACACCACATAGGTAGGCCACATCATAGTTGCATTAGCTAGGAAATACGAGTATATTATATTATAATTTAATAATGACGTACTGTGCTCATCTTACAACTACTGCTACATGTTCAAATCATAGGCGAGGACGCTGGCGCCCTAAACACAAGTTAAATCTTACTTTGGGTGCCAAAGTTCATCGTAAACACTCTTTTTCCATAGTTGTAACGCTGCATAGTGTTTAGTTAAGTGTAGGTACAGTTGAAGTTAAATAATAAAATAATAATATTAATTTATTATGTTGTTTACTAATTTTTTGTTCTTATCTAATTACATTTTTAAATATTTCTTAAAATAAAATGATATAAAAAATATAAAAATAGAGTTCCACTGGTGTCGGGAGCAGGATCCAAGCTACCGATTGTTAGGGCTGCAGAGACAGGGACCAGCAGTTCAGGCAGGCAGTTCTTCTTGATACGGCTCGTATTGTGAGGAGGTCCTTACAATACGAGCCGTATCAAGAAGAACTGCCTTCTGAATCAGGCCCTTGATCCAACCGCATAACGAGAGCCTCGAGAGATGTTGTTCGAGGCTTTCGGCCATCAGGCCATTGGCCGTTACGACAATCTGCACAATGACAGCCGAGCTCACATTCCACATGTCAACAACCTCGTGTGCTAGTCATAATATTTATTATTATTATTAAATGTCAAGATTTCATGAAATACTCATTCAATAGGATAACTTGGTCTTTGAGAGTTGTATTAATGACTTTAGGGATTATATTTCTATAAATACATATTTGTCAAAGTCGCGAATCATATTTTAATCAACATACAACCTAATGCTGACCTGCAAATTGCAAAAAACATAAGAAAATTTGAATTTCGCCTTAAGCCAGAGCGCCCAACTGCCAATTATTGTAACTTATAATTTATTAGCATACAACAAAAGGCTTATCTGGGGACATGGCAGTGCCCCCGCCAAGTCAAGCATCAAAAGACTTTGTCTAAGAATTTACAACTGCCCCAGTTAGTCAATCAAGAATGCTAAGCCGGGAAAACCTAACCGAAGACGACTAACACAGCCACGCACCGGTTTCCCTCACTTTCCAAAATGACAGCGGCTGTCACACGGTGTTGCCAGTTGATAGTTGATTACGTCTATCACGCCATCTATGATCCTGTCACGACAACTTGCAGGGAGGCTACCTCGTGCTAATGAAATGCAATTCTCCAGGATTGATCGCAGGAAACGGATTGACGTGATCGGGTTCTAGGTCTTTGATTGGCGTTTCGATTAATGTTATGATATTATATCAATGCTCGGGTAATTAAAACCAATTAAATGCCAATGTACATTTGAAGAATTAACATAGTTATCCTTTAGACTATAAGTTTTCCGACTCGAATACTTTTCAATAACAGAGATTTCAGTCTCTGGTGTCCAGTATCATTTATAATACCTACTTTGCTAAGGAATCTGAAATATTTTCTTAGCCAAAATTAAAACGTATTCACCTTACAAAATAAAACAGCTTTTCGGCCGAAAATCTGACCCAGACACGTGATACCCGGCGAAAATAAAAATTTCCTTATTTTACAAAAATGCCTCACATTTTTTCACGTTTAAACGAGGATAACTCGTATTTATCTATTAATAAAGACGAGGCTTTCTTCGGTAATACTCATTATTTCATAATAATTCCTCTAGTCTCGTAAATCATACCTAATCCTCAATGCTACTGAGTTCCCCCAGATTGAAATGAAGGCCTTGAAAGAAATTATTGTGGGGATTATCAAACAACACAAAATTAAGTGAGTTTGTAATTTATTCCGGGGCCAATGGAAATGTCCGTCTTCCGAGATATTTCTTAGTTGTTTTGTTTTAGATAAATACATTTAGCGGAAGGAATAATAATGGAAACGTTATTAATTTCACTATGACTTTGAAAAGGGTGTAAGAAAAAACTTTTTTGCAAAAAAAAAAAAAAAAAACAACTGACTTCCAAAAAAAAACACTACAAAGTGAAAAATAACTTTAATTTCGGAAGTCGGTGTCTTTAGATCTGTATTTTAGGTTTTTGTCACCGACTTCCAAAATTAAAGTTATTTTTCACTTTGTAATGTTTTTTTGGAAGTCGGTTTTTTTTTGCAAAAATGTTTTTTATTTTTCACTTTTTAGTGGGTCGGTTTTTAATTTATCTAATTTACAATAGCCTAATGACAACTGCTTATCACCTTTTACAAAATTTTGCTTTTTCCGATGCAGGGTCGTTAACTGTTGAGGAGTTCTCCTGGTAACTTCACCATCAGCTTCACTTCACCATATGCATTTTGACGATCTTATATTACTTGGCAATCATTATAAAGTAATCGAATCGCAACCCGTGAAATACTTATTATTGAGTTGTTCCGGTGGCCATCTGTGGTCTTCATCATCAGTTCCACTTCACCAAATGGTGCTTTCCGAGAGCAAATGCACGAGTTACTATAAAAATACCCAAATCGCTATAGCCTATAATATTTGGAGAGATCCCTCGATTTCTCCAGGATCCTATCATCAGATCCTGACCTGATGACAATGGGACCACGTGGAAAGTATACCCTTTCAAATAAAAAAGAATTTTCCAAATCGGCTCAGTCGTCTTCGAGTCATCGGGGAACACACATAAAAAAAAAAGAAAAGATTCCGACGAATAGAGAACCTCCTCCTTTTTGAAGTCGGTTAAAAAATAAAGTGAATATTAATAATTGGGTCGTGATTGTGACCTATTTATTTATGTGGGTCACGTCAATTCGATACAATCTTCTTCTGTTATCGGTCCCTTAATGTCCGCTGTAGGATATCCTCATAGACTTTAACGAGAAATGAGCCTGTAGAGATTTAGCTATAATCTTCAAGCGTCAGCGGATTTGTAGTAACTATACTGATGATCCTTGGTTCGATTCCCGGGTCGGGCAAAGTGTTATTGGGTTTTCCATCTGGAACTACTCAGTAGCAGCCCAGAGTCTGGATTTAGCCTCGTTGATGGCAATAGGCTCGCACCCTATTACATGGGAGTCAAACATAACTGGCGAAATGTGGGTGTACTATTGGTACACCTCTTCCCAACCCTTTGGGAAATACAGGTGTGATGTTATGTTTTAATATAATGATGGTTTAATGTCAAATGATTGCTGCATACTTTAATTTTTTAGGCGTTTTAATTCGTGATCGGATAATCGGATGCATATTTACCTATAGTTAAATTTTCGCTGAGAGATTATGGAGGCGGCTTCTTAGTTTTTTTTTTCTTAATATAAATCCCGGGATTCCAGAAAATCCGGGAATGCACCACTAATCGGATACATGGTATGGAAACGACTTCTTAAACATGTATTATACTCGTATATTTAAAAAAATACCGAGACACCGGGATCACACAACTATTCTTATGCTTGAAATTCATTTTTAACCACCGATGCAAATATATGTGTATGTAGGGTGTAAGAGGAAGGGTAGTACGTGTCGATTCTATAGTAAAAAAGTACTAAATTTATTAATTCCAGAATCGCGAAATTTTTACGATCGATACAAAAGTGCATTCCATATTAGCCAACACCTGAACGTTAGGTAAATATGCATCCGAATATCCGATCTCTGGTTATAATCTTCTTCTTGCGTGTGGATGGCAAATATTGTGTGTAAATAAGTTTTTTTTGTTTGGCCCAGCACTCAGCAATGCTATAACATTAGATTCCCAGGGTGTCATGGCAAGCGGCGCAAGATAGAATCTGGGTAATGGTCTGCGGGGAGACGGCACATGTACACTGAAGATCGGAACCATCCGAGAAACCCCACCTGTGGAGATTGTCTTTGCTCCGGCCAACCTGGGTGCGTTATAATAATACATAGGGACCCCTTTATTGAATTGATACGCAACGTATGCTTTTGGCTGCCTCATTGACCTAATAGTAGAAATGCGTTGTGTCTTGTGTTTCCTTTTAGGCAAACGTATAATAACATTTGAGTAGTACTGACTCACATTTTATCACTTGATTGGCAGTTAGAGGGCTTTTATCAATCAACTCAGCCTGCACTGCTGGACAAAGGCCTCTCCCAGGCTGCGCCACAACACCCTGTCCTCCGCCTTCTCTGTCTCAGCCACCTGCTTAAGGTCGCCGGTCCATCTAGCTGGGGGGCGACCCACACTACGCTTGCCAATACGTGGTCTCCACTCCAGGACTCGTCTACTCCACCGGCCATCGGTCTTTCGACAAACATGGCCAGCCCACTGCCACTTCAGTTTGCTTAATCTGCAGGCTATGTCGGTTACTCCGGTTCTTTTCTGGATAACTTCCGAGGGCTTTTATATATGAAGCAATTTTTGATACAGTTCGAAAAAGTTCTGATTTAGTACCATTGCAGCATACATATGGCAGGAAATATCACTTTTTAAGCTTTAACTCCAGATTTTATATTCGACAAAAGTTCCAAGTCAGCTTTATTCTGCATAAATACCCTTATTTTGAACGTTTGCCACGACTCAGCTGATTCCGTACGTTCTATCGACACCTGCGATAACTTACCGTTGAATTATGACAAGAAACTTTTCACATTCATCTTGTTCTAATTAAAACAATCTGTTTTAGTCGAGAACAAGTTGAATTAGAGTTTTGAGCTTGCAACTATAGATGTAGTTTATTGAATTGGAATGTAAAGCTTAGCTATAAATATTTATTCCTAGAAAAGCGGTTCCGTCATATTATTTATATATTTATTTACGGCTGTCATGAAAATCTGTCATTTTCACCAGTAATTGACGTGAAGGTGCCCAAAAAAACGTTCTTTTTTTTTGACAGTCGTTAATGTATAACCATTGTCCGCTTTCAATAATGTCAGCTTTAGCAAACACACACAAAGGAACGCAGTTTAAACCATGTGTGCAATATAGGATGGGGATGTCGATACGACAGTAAATTTCACTTCGTTTATACAAGGTGTAACATAAATAATGCACAACCTCTTAATGGGTCATTGTACTCATCATTATGAACAACTTTTACTATGGGACCAAACCTGAAATCGCGAAAAAAAAATATCAGCGGTTCCCTACATTTGTGTTCGCATAACTCGTCAAAATGTAGGGAACAGCTGATTTTTTTTCGCGATTTCAGGTTTGGTGCCATAGTAAAAGTTGTTCATAATGATGAGTACAATGATCCCTTAAGAGGTTGTGCGTTATTTATGTTACACCTTATATAACTAATGACATTCCCAATCCACAAACAAAAATTCAATCAAACACCTACCTACATATTATCTAATTAGTTAAAAATAAAAGCACTACTATTCTTTTATCTTTTCAGGCAATATTTTCATAAATAAAAAATTACATTACACGGACTAGAAGTCACGTATTATCATTATCTAGTTATACAATTGTCGAGATAGCTTCAGCGGATAAAGTCGGAATTGTCCGGTGGAAAACGAGTTTCATTGCTAGCGAAATGCTGGGGTAATTTCATGGAACATTTACCCCCCGACCAGGGGTAGTGTTTACAGTACCTACGTCCTTTCTGCAATATGCTTTATTCTAGCTACCATTTTTTGATGTACATCTTTATTTTATGAATAATGTATTTGTATGAATATAATTTACATGTGTGTGGTGAATTTGTGTAGGAGCAAGGAGCTTGGAAGAACGTGCAAAGGAACTGCGTTTCTTGATTAAACTTTTTAGTAGGTTGAATGATCTTATTTTTGATTCTGGGATTAAATCGATTATTTCAAGAATTAAATATCGTAACGGTAATTTAGCATAAATATTTTAACAAAGTTTAACATGCTTGTCATAAGAGTGGGTTGCCATTAATGGTGACGTTCGAGATATATATTATACAAAAGGTCTCTGTGAAATTTCAACATTTATATCTGTAATTTTTATGGTGTACATAATAAAGAGTATTTATCTATATTCGTCATAGTTAGATTTGTAACGTCTGTCCGACGCTCAAGCCGTTGGGCTCTGATTGCTTGATCAACGATATAAATAAACCTACATTTATCAGTTCTTCATTACATTAGTTCAGTGAAAGTATATTTACAACAATACTACTAAACCTATAAATAATGCCCTATCCTTGAACGTCTAAAACACTACATAAATATCCTAAGCAGAGTTATATAAGAAAATAGGTACCTGCCTAAGAAAAAGCCCGCAGTGTACATTGACGAATGAACGTTGTTCCCGAAGATACCGGGAAGCTTCACTTATTGATGAGCCCGTATTTATTAGTGGTCAACCGATGAGGAGTGACTGAAGTTTATACATTGGCATGGTAACTAAAGTGTCGATGTTCGTTTTTTTTGCTGCATTTTTTATTGGTTACTTGTTGACATAACATGTTCGGAGATCGCACAAAATAGAGAGAGGTTTGAAAGGAAAAAGGAGAGGCCGTGGCTCAGCAGTCGGACACAATGAACGCTCAAAAAAAAAAAACTTGATTTTGTTCGCCTTACGATTTCTGATAATTAGTCTCACTTAATTGACTTTTGGTTGTGGTTGGCGAACGTTGTTTTTAGATTATCTCTTGAATTTTGGCTACGGCATAATTTTTAACGTTAAATTACTTTTAAGAAATTTGGAAAATGAATGTGTTTATCCACTGCGTTAATGATATTTGTTGATAACATAATGTTATGTTTTAAATTGCTAACTGTCAATGCAAAAAACACAGAATATGATTAAGTATTTATTATTAGTAGGTATATGGCAAATTAAAATTTAATATTTTTCTGCGACGTTTAAGCAAATTCAGACAAAAACGTTTGTCACACTTTCAACCAAGAAATCAATGTGTTAAGCCTTGCTTGTGAGGGATTACAAATCAACGATTTATTCAAAGATAAAATTTACGACAAAAAAAAAAATTTTTTTACTTCTTGTTCCCTTTTAAGTGATTATATTTTCATGCAACGTCCCGAACACGTCAAGGAACAGTCCTTGAGAAATGAACTTAACGTTTTCTCAGCCAACTTTACTTCAGAAGCTCGATTTCACTCGAGTTCTCTCCTAAAGGTACTTCACTTTTAAAGAGGATTTTGTTTTTGATGCAAGAAAAATAAAAAATAACTTACAATTATGTTAAACATTTCGTATTTTATTAGGTAGGCAGGATAGGTCACTGTTTATGGAAACTATTAAACGTAGAGGAATCAAACTCAACTCACAGCATTTATTTTATTGAAACCATTTAAAAGCACTTTTGAACTGTCAAGGAGTCGGTCAGTCAGAATAATGAAGCTATTAGCCCATTCAAAAGCGTATGTACCTATGGAGAAGAATGGGCAAGAAACTCTAAGGACACTGTTTTCAATTTGTTCAGAAATCACGTCGTCAAATTTATAAAGATTATTCATCCATGTGGGCGCGCTATATCACCACTGTCTTTTATATAGCTTTATAGAATTATTCTTTACAAAATTTTAATAATAGGAATGATGACTAAAATTTTTATTTGTTCGTCAGGTAGATTATTTAGTAAAAAATATTAGACACGTATTTTTTTCTTTTTTTTACGTACCTAATCAAAAGATTACGGCGATACATTGAGTTAAAATATGACATGACGTCACGCCTTGCTAGATATTTTACCGAGTTGTGACGTAACGAGTCCCCACTCCCCAACTTTAATGCGTTTTAACTAAGTAATTTTTTATTAATAAGATAAAGCAAACAATACGTGTCTAATATTTTTTTAATATCTGACTGACGAACTAAATATATTTTCTTTTGTAACCAGGTATCATCCCTATTCTATGACACTGGCTGTCTTATATGTAGTTTTCTTGTTACCTGTAAAATAGTAACCATTTAATAGAAATATAAAAATAAAATAAAAAAGGCATTGACAAGTTTTATTTTTACAAAACTTTCTAAAAAAAACTACGAAGAAACCTACGAACTCTTGACGGTTTTCTTTTATATAAAACACACAGCCGTTCTACCTACTCGTAATCTTAAAATAGCACACATTATTTATTAAATTAAAAAAATAAAATATAGCCACGAAATAATTTCACAAATTCGAGTCTGGCAAGTTACAGCGATACCATACTACCTACTCTTTAATTTCAGCTGACGCGTATACTTCAGACGGCTTAACTTCATATCGACATAAGTGATATGAACGCAAACATCATAATAAAGTTCTACTAGACTTTACCCGTGGTTTTTCTCTTTGAATTCTATAGAATTACGTGGGAATAGTTTCAAAATCTGCTTTTTTATGTTATTGAGTAGCAAGTTTATGACCAGAAGCCCAATTCCCGTAACTAAAAATGTCCAAAATCTAGTCGCAATCTCATTCAGCGACAATCAAATGTCAAAAATGTCGGGAAATTATAGGTATTTTTGACATATTGTGACTGAGATCTGGAGCTATACCACCACCTCTTAAAGCAGTATTATTGTAATCTTTCTTAAGTGTGGGAAAGAAATGGAGCTAGAGGTCCTGTATAGCTTTATCCCTTTCTCATGCTAAAGTAATATTAAAATAATACTGTTTTAAGAGGTGGTGGTTGGCCCCCTGACTATGAAAATTCTTAAAATTACGAGAATCGCCCCTCAGATCAATTAATCTGCCTAGCCTATTCCCAACTATGTTGGGGTCGGCTTCCAGTCTAACCGGATGCAGTCGAATACCAGTATTTTACATGGAGCGACTGCCATCTGACCTGCACAACCCAGTAACTGGGTAATACGATACCTCTTGGTAAGACTGGTTGTCAGACTTTCGGACTTCTGATGACCCGTAACGACTGTCAAAGATCTACGAATGACAGCCGGAACCAACGGCTTAACGTGCTTTCCGAGGTACGGAGGAGTCTCGGTATGTAAAGATGGTCACCCATCCACGGACAACACCGGCAAGCGTAGCTTAACCTGATGGATCGACCCGTGCAGATGTTATTACTTAGCCACGAGCTCCTCTCATTCTCCTCTCAAAAATTGCCCCTCAGATGTATGAACGTAAATGAAGCAATAGGAGAAATGGCGAATTGAATCGGGTGGCGTCGTGTAGTTTCTGCCTAACCACATGGGAAGATGGCGTGAGTTTATGTGTAGGTATGTGTGTGTGAGGAGCAAACAAGCAGGCGGCCCATCTACTCGTACATCACGTAGTACAAGTAGTCACCGCTGCTTATTGTCCATCTTCAACACTAGAGGTAACGCAAATACGCCCTTCCAGAGAAGAAGCTGTCTGCCTTTATTTACGTATACAATCACCCATAACCCTTCAAAACGGTGTCGGTGGCGGCAGAAATAGTTACCTTAGTAATATGGTCGAAAAGTGGTCCATCGCAAATGTCCACGGTGGTACATCCCCGGCACGGTGGCATAGCTGTCACGCGCTGCCATGCATAGCGAGGCTCTAGGGAGATCCCTTTACAGTCTCCCCAGGGATGTGCCCCAAAAGGGGTGATCTCTTAAGAGGACACGGTGCCCCCCTTCCATGCACTGATGGTGACCACCAGGGTGGTTTTAGTGAGGTAAGAATCCTACAATCCCCGGTCTTATCTCCAAAGCCCGGGCGCCTTTTATAGAATCCCCAGACGAAACCCTGCGCAAAGAATTACTATAAAAACCGTCATAACGCAACGTATTGATCTATTATTCCCCCATACGCCAACCATTAATATTAACAAAAAGAAAAAGCGACAACCTACGCAGAAATACACAAATATAAGAAGGTACGGATTATAATAATTTATGCGGTACCAAGGCTTGAGCCGCATAATCGTATAACATTATTACTTATACTGTATTAATAAGTACAAAGACAAAAGAAAATACTCTGCAGACAGACAGATCTATTTTATTATATTATTCAGATTTGTATATTTATATAATGCGCCTACGTAAACTGGAGAGATCGTTATGTGGGATCAGTAAATGGATTTTTTTTTTAAATTAGGTATAAACACGGCACTCGTTCTGTTTTGCGTGTGGGGTAAAAAATAGAGTTGTAAAAGGCACTGAAGTGTGTTTTAAACTACTTAGCTGGGGTCACGTTTCTTTTAACAGGGGTTATTGCTTGTCGAGATTGCGTGCGAGTTATTAAGAAATTGAGTTGAGTTAAAAGAAGCATGGTGTTAGCAAGTCTATAGAGTAAGACATCGGCCGAGATCTATTAAGCAAACTCAAAGCATTTATTTCAATTAAACCAATTACAGGCACTTTTGAATTGTCAAAGAGTCAGTCAGTTAGTCAGAAAATTGAAGCTAGTCGGGCGACTAGCTTCAATTTTCTGACTAACTGGGCGTGCAATTGGAGAGGCCTGTGTTCAGCAGTGGACCGCTGATGATGCTAAAAATAGACATGTACCGTCATCCTCAAAAAGATGTTCAGATGATGACAATCTTAGTTTTATAATTTTCTATCAATGTGAAGCCAGTAACTACACTTTGACACAGTTTTAGGTATGGAAAAACAAATTGTTGAACGAATTCTTGTCGATGTATCTGAGGCCGACTGTACCTGCAGAGGCAAGTTGTGTTCGTGATAAGAAAATAATGAAATTACTCTAAACTCCAAAGAAAGTCACTGCGTGGTTGATAAAGCTGTTAAATACTCGTACAAATTGGATTTATTTTTGTTTACCCGTTTTATAAATGAAGTTACTTACTTCATCATTGACTTTTTCTGAAAATATGACAAAACTAAACTCTTACTTTGGTTTGGCCGAATAACATTCTTTAGTACTTTTAACACAACGGTATATTTTTGAACAGAATCACGTTCTTAGCAAAGTATTGTCCAAGACCAAGACTAACTGTCAGAATTATGTTCTACCCTATTTATACTTTTCATAATTTTAGTCAAAATACAATCAACTAATTATTCGAAGTTGTACCTATATAATATAAAATTAACTATTTAAACGTTAATGTAAAATAATCTAATCAACTAAAGAGCATTATTTTCTTAATATGAATTCTAACGTGATACATAACAATCAGTGCACAATACGTCATACCCGGCGGGTGCCTAGGTACTTGGTGTTGCCAGCAGCTGATAACAATATTCTGGAATAAGAAACATGAAGCCAATTATAGGTTTTCACGGCTAGCTAAACGTAATACAATAAGATATCTTATACACGACTAGCCATCAAACAAAGAAACGCTCTAATCGTCAAATCAATTTGCTACTGCTTATAATATATACCTACAGATAACATGTTTTTTTTTTTAATAGTCGCGGTACATAGAGGGATTTGTGGCTAAGAAATAACAGCTGTTCGGGTCGATCGATCAGTTTAAGCTACGCTTGCCGCGGTTGGTCCGTGGATGGGTGACCATCTTTAAGCACGTTAAGCTGTTGGTCCCGGCTGTCATTCGTGTAGCTTTGACAGCCGTTACGGGTCTTTAGAAGCCCGAAAGTCAGACAACCAGTCTTACCAAGGAGAATCGTATTATTTAGTAACTGGGTTGTGGGGGTCAGATAGGCAGTCGCTCTATGTAAAATACTGGTATTCAGCTGCATCTGGTTTGACTGGAAGCCGACCCCAATATAATTGGCAAAAGGCTAGGCAGATGATGATGACTCGCGGTACATAGTATTGTACCTAATTCTTTATTTTTAAATACCTTTTTGTCAAGTAGGTGGGGTAGGTTACCCACTGTCAATATTTTACCGAATGTATTTTGATGACCTGGGTCCTGGGTTTGATTCCCAGATCGGGAAAATTGTTATTGGGTTTTCCTATTTGGAATTTCTCAGTAGCAGCCCGGAGTCTGGATTTGTGCCCGGTTGATGGCAATAGGCTCGCCCGCTATTACATGGGACTTAAACATAACTGGCGAAATATGGGTGTACTATTGGTACACTTCTGCCCATCTCTTCGGGGAATAAGGTATGTTATATTATGTTATATGTTTTAATAAATCGTCGTTTGACATTTAATTACTACCCATCGGCCATCACTGACATTAGTCTCCACAAAAACAATTATCATCACTAAGCTCCTCGCCTTACCCCGTAAAAGAGCAATCCTCACTATTCCCCTTCAATATGTGTTGGAAAAGAAATATGACGCAATTTTGGTAATGCTTAGTTGTCGAGCCACAAGGGAATGAAAAATTCAGGGGGCCGGTGTACATTACGGTACCGCATTGCTAAGAGCATTTGTTCCGTTACCAAATTTGAGGAGCGGAATATTTTCGGTAAGAGTAATGGTGTTCACTTGTCCGCTTTGTTCGCTGCTGTCGGTACTACAAGGGCTCAGGTGTTTAGTTGTGCATTTACAAATAAAAATATATTACTTTGTGTGTGCTGTAGTGTGGGGGAAAATAAGCCTAGGGTATTATATTTTTTTTTTTCGTATTGTTGGTGGAGTTTTTAGGTATGCTACTGTAAAAGTGTAACTACAGAATAAGTCGGAGCGATATTGCTTTTTTGGTTGTTTATGTTATTTATGATACATTATTTATTTATTATTTATATACTAGCAGCGCTCCACGGTTCCACCCGCATAAGTCTCGACCCTGTAAGAATATCAAGATAAAAATTATCCTGTATATAATTCACGTTACAAACTATATGTGTGCCAAATTTCATCCAAATCCGTTCAGTATTTTTTCACTTTTGAATTGTTAAAGAGTCAGTCAGTTAGTCAGAAAATTGAAGCTAGTCGCCCATTCCAAAACGTAGATCTCTATGAAGAAGAATGAGCAAGAAACTCCATGGACACTCTTTTAAATCAAAATCATTACTAAATCCTGGGTACATTGTTCTTGTTGCATCTATATGTGAGAACAATGTAAAAAATAAATAATTCAAAACAATTCAAAATATAAGATTAAAAATAAGCCCTGGCAGTTGAGAGATGACCGGCCTCCACTGACGGTGCCCGTACACGAACATGACGCGTGGATCAGCACCATCCAGCTCAACCATTTTGTAGGGAACCGAATGATCCAACACACGCGCCACCATCTATATAATTATATTCTGAGCTTGTATCACAGCTTTTTTCACGAAACGAAAACCGTCTTTTGCGAGTATTGCTGCCCACTATCCCGATTAGAAAATCACTAGAGGGGTGGACAATACCATCCACCTGGGATACTAACAGGATTATGTAGGTACTTCAATCACCAATCCACCATAAGCGTTCTTATGGCATCCCTCTCCCTTTCCTATAAAACCGTTGTAATATACAGGGGCGGCTGAGGTTTGGTAAACAGATTGTAATAATGCTGAGCACATCACACATCCCTCGTTCTATTGCCAGCAATATTAAGAGATGAGTTGCAGAAAAAAAATGAATAATATCAACGTTACAAAGATGTTAAGCCACTCTAAACTGTATAAAAAAGCGGCCAAGTGCAAGTATAATTATAATATTTAACACTACATTTTTTTTGCAACACGAAACGAATCGCATTTCTTGTATATCTTAATACTAGCTTCCGCCCGCGACTTCGTCCGCGTGAAATTTCTTGTACTCCCGACCCATCCCGTCGCATTGCATCGCCTGCCCGCGATGTTACTTCGTTTTCGCTTAGCGCTCATTCTTACTGTTTTACTTTTTGCTCGGCATCTAAGGGTCCTAGCGTAATATTACATAACCAATAGCCTTCCTCAAGAATTGGGCTATAAAATGCAAAATATTTTTTCAAATCCGACAGCGAGTGACAGAGATTAGCGCTTTCAAACAGTCAATAAAAATTAAATGTGTAGGTAACTAATAGACTAACGCGGTGTCCTGCGTGAGCGACGAAAACGACGCGACGCGACGCAACACGATACGACGTAATGCGACGCGATGCTACACGCGACAAATGTCCTACGTGATTTTGGTCATTACTTCTCGAATCATGGAGAAGTACAGTACAATTTTTCTCGACCACTTCGTAGTTCGTGGTGACGCGTTTGGTCGCCCTCAAAACAAGTACGCGTTACGTCGCATCTCGCCGTAGACTGTCATATAGGCCGCAAGCAGGGTATGCCGTTGAGTTGATCGCGTTCGTCGAGTTCGCACCGTCGCGTCGCTTCGTATTCGTTGCTCACGCAGGACACCGCGTAAGCGCATTTTTCTTACTTTAAGCATTTTATACCCGTCGTAATTTCTAAACGAAAGGTCCGTTTCGAATAATTTAAAAAGGAATTTATATGTACTTAAGCTGCCTTGATTATAAAACTATTTATTTGGATAAGGATTAATACCATGTTTATGAAAACACCTTCGCAAATAATGCAGTGTTTTATAATAAATTTGATTACCACTGAAAAAGTTATAGTGAGCCAACCTTAAAAGATAGACATATGCTATCACGGATTTTTTTTATAACTTTTTAAGAGTAAAAATTCTTTCATATATGATTTTTATGTAACTTTAACCGTTTACGCAGCGCACGCAACGGACGCTCTCAAAAGGAATAAATTTTCCCCGTTTTTGCAACATTTTTCATGGACGCTCCGCTCCTATTGGTTGTAGCGTGATGTTATTAGTTTATAGCCTTTCTCGATAAATGGGCTATCCCACACTAAAAGAATTTTTCAATTTGAGCTAGTATTTCCTGAGATTAGCGCGTTCAACCAAACAAACAAAAAAACAAACTATTCAGCTCTATAATATTAGTATACATCCTTAGTTCCCAAAGTGCTCCCGTGGACCCCAGTTAGACCCCAGGGGTCCACGGGATTGCGGGATATTCGAAAGAGTTACCGTGGCCCCGGCACAGGCAACAGAAGGAACACGGGTGGGTTTTAGTCAGTAAAATTCTGACACGCCCTCCCGCTCCGCCCAGAGCGGGAGAAGTCATTTGATGATTTCCAATCCACAAAAAAAAAAAGGGGTCCACGGGAGACTCGACGGGGGTCTACGTTGAGGTCTATCTTCACATTTTTTGTCGAGTTTTGGGGATTATAGTAGAAATATAGCTGCAGGCGGTCCACCGGAACCAGCTAAATTTTGAAAGTGGTTTATTGGAATAAAAGTTTGGGAACCTCTGGTATAGATAGTATAAAGTATAGATAGTATAGATACAGGGTGTAAGGGACAGCCCTCCGCAGAATGATGGGGTGAATTCAGTATATCATACCTAAGATGACCGGTACATTAAATTATTTCAGGAACGTTATGGGAATCCAATAAGCCTGATTTGTTTTATTACCTCACATGCAATGTATCGTTACCGCGGCAAAACGCACGTAGCGAACGGCAGCGCAGAGCGAGCCTTCAGCCGCCGAGTATTTCAACATCCATTGCTGATTATTTTATTTTAGCCGTTTTATTTACATAAATGGAGTGCTGCGTACGCAGAATGTTATTTTACATTGAAATAAATGAATAGTAACTGAAAAAACGATAAAAAAATGAAAATTTTCCTGAGAAATTTTCCTGTGGAATATGATTCAAAATAAGGAGCTGAATGCACCCTGTTAGTTTGTGGAGGCTGTACCTTACACCCTGTATATAATTCTTCTGTACGTGTGTTTGTCACCTAACTTCTTCAAAACGGCTGGACCGATTAGAATATAATTTTGTGTGTATATTTCAATGGGTTTCTGGATGGCTTGAAAACACAATTGGACCCGGTAGGTGGCGCTGTTTGGGCACGACAACGTCTGCCGGGTCCGCTAGTAGTATTATATAGTAGTACACATTTTATGAAAATTTAAAGTGTCTACCTATTACGGTTCAAAACATACAGCCCTGTGACAGACGGACGGACGTACAGCAAAGCCTTAGTAATAGGGATTCGTTGGCATCCTTTGGATACGGAACCCTAAAAAGTGGCGAGAATAATAATGTATATTGTTAGTAACGTCGATTTTATAACGGTTAGTACAGAAAAATAAATGCTTGTAGATTATCTTGCTGCGCAAGTAGTTTATATATACCTATGCCTATCTACGTTTTCAGTTAGCTTTTGTATGTATAAATGAAACATAAACGCATACATGATACATAGCTGTTTAAATCTAGCTGTTAACAGTGCACTCAGTAAATCAGCATTTGACATAGCAATTAAGCCGAGTGGTAACCGTTATCTTCATTACCTACTGAATATCTGACAATGAACACAGTCCATACATCGGTCAGGTACATATATCCACACATAATAATTAACACCTACCCTCCCCAACAGTATCTCAATTAATCTCACAGCGGGAACATGCAAAAAAGAATTTTTCAAAACTATTGTACTCTAACAAATTACTTTTCACCCACTCTGTACTTTATTATCGTGGAACATCTGGACATTCCCCTCTAATACACTAATACCCGATGCTAAAGTGTTATTTATGACACACTAGGACATTGCCTGCGATTTCGTCTGCGTAGATTTCGGTTTCGGAATTTTCCATAAACATTTCCAGACCCCATAGGCCCATCGAAACTTGAACACCCCCTTTAAGCATGTACATTAGAAGGTTGATTTTTTTTATGTGACCTTGACCTTTCCCAGTGTTTAAAATTTTAAACGAATAGATGAGATACCTACCTACCAAACACCAGCATAATTGGTTCAGGGGTTTAGCCATAAATACGCATCAAACAGACAGACAAAACACACAGACCTACACTACACTGTCTACAGATGCAAAACTAATACATTTAACACGACGTGCCGAGGGGAACCAAACATCGTAAAAAGTGCATTATGTGAGTGAGGAAATCTGCCGAAACATGTATTATTAAATTTGCACACGGCTCTTTTACTGGCAGATTTTCTTGGAAGGATCTCCCCGTTTTCTCTTTGATGGAAATTGGGGAAATAAATGTAAACCGATGTAAGGGGGAAGCGTCTTTATGGATTAAAGAGTTTGTTTTAATTTTGACGGTATTGTATGTTTTTGACTTGTGGATAGCGCTATGTTTGTTTCGGTATTCAAGTATAATCTTCGATAAGTAGTAACTAATTCGAATAACACATTTAAATGTAAGCAAATTAAGTTTCGTTACATAAGACGCAGAAGGTACATCTCTTTAGTTATCGTCCGTCATATTTTAACTATTGTAGGCATGCTATGGGTAGTGTTGGTTACTGCGCAATAGAATAACCGTTTGCAGTTCAAATCAAATTATAATTCACGATCAAATTAATCACACTAGCTATTATTCACACACTCTAGGTACACGACACAACTATACGGAACGCGGGACAGTTTCTAAAAATGTTCACTGCTTGACAGCCACCGACAAACTCTGCTTAACTCCGGTGACTAATCGACGAGCGTTATGTTGTAGAATCTGTCGAACGCCGCTTGGTGGCGCTGGCGTCCCGATTAGTCAAACGACGATTAACGTATTTCCGACATTAACGAACTGAAAACTGTACATTGAATATTAAAAAAAAAAATTGCTGCGAGGTGTGGGAATGAGTCTGATGCCAAAAGTATAACTTTTATTTTTAGAATTTTTGTCCGTTTGTCTGTTTCTTTGCATGTACATATGTTCTGGATTGGCGCAAAAACGGCTGAACGGATTTGGATCAAATTTGGCACACAGATAGTTTATAACCTGTTTTGACACATAGAGTACTTTTAATCTTGGTAGTACGTTCCCGTAGGATATTTTCCGACATCCACGCGGGCGAAGCTACTTTATTTATAAAAAGAAATATTTTCTTTAGCTGGAACCACATTTTTAATGCTTGTTTTATTTTTAGAAACTGCCCTTTAAAAAGCAAAGAGCAGGAACAGAGCTTCAAGAAAGTTACTTAGGGGAAAATCTATAAAAGATCAGGTATTAATAAAAGTGCTTTCAATTAAATATTTTTAGAAAACAGCCAACGTGAGCTAAATTGAACGTGACGTAATTGTTCAGTAATCACGCTCGAACTAAGTCTAGGAACCAACTAGCTTCCTATAATCGTTTTGTTACTGGAACTAGTTAACCCGCTTATAGCGAAAGTTGATTTCAATAAATCTGAATGAATAACACCAACTTACACATTTGTTTAATAAAAACTACCTATGGTTTCTAAACAGCTATTCAATATTGTCTACGCCTTCGCTTGACCAATAATTCAAATAAAAAAAGATGTGAAAAAGAAACCAATAATCTAGCCAAATATGTATCAAATTTCCCGTTAAGCATTTCAACGTTTAACTATCTCACTATGACAATCAGTTCTCCAAAAAAAATTATTAACATGACGGCTAGCAGAGTTTGGTGAAATTGAGCCATAGTCGGAGTAATCTCTTAACATCATTCATATAACTTCATTATTTGTAAGTTATTTTGGTCAACAATCACAATGTTAATACTCTTTCTAGTTCGGGTTTCTAGCCTCGATAAACCACACAAACTTGATAATGAAAAGAACTACAAGTACTCCTAACGGAGTCCAAATATGTACAGGGTACACGAAGGGTCTCTTACTAAAGAAAAACAACAAGCTAAAATACTAAAGAAAGTTGAAAACTTTCTACCAAAGAAAATACATGTAAGAATTAAGTACACAGAAATACATTTCAAGAGGAAAAACACCAAACATTAGAGACGCTGACAGCAGAACAATTCTTTGTACTTATTCCAGTCAAAATCGTATTAGTTGCAGATGTCTATAAATTGCAGATATTAGCCATTTAAGACCACATACCGAGTTGGTATAGTTTTAAGACAATATACGTAGAAGGTCCACGTTCTAAGGTTTCTTTTGCTTCCAAGCTTCGAAGTATTAAGAACAAGGACGTCAAATATGAAACACTTATGAATGATCACACATATATCTATATAAATACATTAAAATATGTAGATGTAATTAATTTGTAAAGTTAAAAAACTTGAAATATCTTTTTCCACTAACTAGCGAACTAACTAACTATACAAATAAATATACAAAACAAAAGGAAACTTAGGCGTCGAAGTACTCGTCCGCATCGCTGTCATCCGGAAACGTGCCCAGAAGACTGGCAGCATTGCTACGTTGAATGGCAATGTTAATTCTTGGGCCAAAGAACGAGCCAGCCCTCTGGTCACGTGAAGTGTCGACCAGTCGGCGAGAAATTTCCTTAAAAAGGAGACGCGCACTCGGGCCCCATGACCCGCGCGTTTCGACCCCAAACGGCTCAAAACTGTAGTTACCGATAAAGTTACAGTATTTGCGCCGCTTAAGGGTCTCAGCAGCCGCAGCAGCGGCGCCAGCACAGCACGCCGTGCTTGGAACGGCAAAATAAGAAAAAAAAAAAGAAAATATCAAATAATTCTTGTTTATTACGACCTTTGTTTAGTTTAAAGACAGGTACTTTGTAAACATTCATGAAAGAGGTGTTTTGTATAGTTTCTGTCTACCTTCATTGGAAAAAGGCATGAGTTTACGTTTCTACGTAAACTCACGCCTGCAAGCCGGAGAAGCACAGGGAGGGCAGCCTCCGCCCGCTGTAATAAGACGCACGCACCATGCGAGCCGTAGCGGCCGAGGCTGGTCGGCGCGGGCGACCAGTAAGACGAGGCTGCGGTGGCGAGGTATACTTCCAGCAGCGCCGGAGACAAATGACAGGGAACTTTGACCTTTGACCCCGTGATCACTTGACCTTGTCCTCGACCTCAAGGTCTACGTAAACTCACGCCTTTTTCCAATGAACGAGAATTATTTGGTATTTCAAGCGTAAGAGTAAGCAAACTGAAGTGGTAATGGGCTGGCCATATTTGTCGAAGGATCGATGGCCGGTGGAGCAGACGAGTCCTGGAGTGGAGACCACGTATCGGCAAGCGTAGTGTGGGATGCTCCCCAGCTAGATGGACCGACGACCTTAAGAAGGTGGCTGAGACAGACTGGATGCGGAAGGCGGAGGACCGGGTGTTGTGGCGCAGCCTGGGAGAGGCCTATGTCCAGCAGTGCACTGCGATAGGCTGAATAGATTTGATCTTTTGATTGATTCGTGGTCATCGTTGTAACATATAATAGTTTGAATCCGCTGCCCACCCCTTCACGATTACCTACCTACACCCACATTTTAAGGCCCACAGCTTATTCATCACCTACCATTAGAAAATGAAGCAGAAATGTAATTAATAACAGATGCAAGAAATAATCATAGAACATAAACCTAGTACACACCAGTGCCATTTAAAAGACACACCTACAATCATCTTCATCATCTGCCTAGTCTTTTCCCAACTAGTTGGGGACACCTCCAATGTCCACTAAAATAAATAAGACCAAAGGCTCATTTGCGGTAAGATATCGAACACTTAAGCAAAACCGCTGCGCCATAACTTTGCTCGGCGGTGTAAAGAACGCAAAGCAATCTCTATAAATCGATGTTATCTTCATAAATATCCGTTGACCCGCAGCAGGAGTTCTTAAATTGATTCTACGTGATACGGAATACGAAAAGCATCTATATTGATTCCACTTCAGGCCGTGGCCAAAGTGAGGGGTGACGCGTGAAATGTTTTAATAACATGGAAACTCTAGGAATTTTTATTGGAACACTTTTTTCACTTAGAAATATTTATTTGAGGGTGTTACCTATAATCTATAGGTGCGTAGGTAATACTAGAAATTGTTAAATGATAAATGATATTATTACTATAAGTAGCTACAAACACTTTTACACGTCAATCATGTTTTAAAAACTACATAGATGAGGTCGGTGTTTCCTATCTGACTACTCTGAGAAGAAAGACCGAAACAAACTCAGAGGTCACAGTCTCTTTTAAAGTCCAGACATAATACTGGCCAGATCATGTGAAGACCATGCGTTTGAAATAGTGTTTTGAGGAAAGAACCAAACAGATCGAGTGGACCTGTCAAGTCAGTGCACGCATTCGTCAGAAATCGTGCAGCTCAACTTAGAACTGATTAAGCAATTAAACTGAATGTGATGATACAAAAGCTTCCTCTAGTGTCCATGAAGTTTCTTGACCGTTTTTCTCCATAGTGCAGCATAACTCTGCATGTCAAAACTTTTTGGTTCTTTATAATCAACCTTTTTTCCGTTTGTATTTGAGCCTGGTCGATATTTATCTTTTTATTTCGTGATTCGAATTATTTTTCTTCTGACAGATGGGTTCTCATTTTTTTCTTAGTTGCAAAAGTTGAATCTATTGATACGGACCCAGTTTGTGGAAAATTAACGAGTTTTTTTCAAGTGAACCAGACTATCTCTGCCGTCCTATTAATACCTTATGGCAAAACTATATTGAGAATGGTATATTAAGTATTATTCTAAGCATTCATCTTTATTTTTTCTGGATTTAACAGATTTTAACAGGCCGCCTTTCGGCCTCCAGGTTTTGGCCTAAAATTACGCTGGACGTCCTTGGCCAACGTCGAGAGTTGGGTCGCATTTTGACCGCTGAAGGTTTCACAAACAACGCCAGTTCCTGAACCTGCGACAATCTACAGTCTACGTCACCTCGCCGGACGCAATTACTTATGCCACGGTTTTTTTTATGATATTTTACGTACAAATTTAATAGTGTAGATAGTAATCCTCTGCAGATTTTTTTTAATTCATTAACTATTTAATTTTATTTTCAAATATGTAAAATCCGAGATACCTTGGTTCTCTAATTTTTTTATAACGATATGTTTTGGTAGCGTTACTAATTAGTGATTGCAATCGACTAGATAGTACGTTTATTTTCTCGTTCGTTATTCGCGTATCTATCGGACCAAAGTTCTCTATTTTATTCCCTTCACACAAGTCAACCTGCAACTTTTTGATACAATAATATTCATTTTTTTACCTTTTAATGTTTTTTTTTTATTTTTATTTAAAAAAACAAAATTAAACGTGTCGTAGCAGAAAAGTGAATCTTCCGTCTTTTTATTTTTTTTTCGCTACAATAGGTACTACTGCGGATCGACTTCTTGACAACTCAAAAGTTCCAGTAAATGGTTTAACTGAAATAAATGATTTGAGTTTGAATCATTTGGTATGCTAATACTAATTTATTGTATAAGTATTATGATGAAACATGCTATAAATTTATGTTTTAAATATCTTACTAGCATTTAAAACTAATAAGATAGGTGTAAGGAGAAAGGAGAGTTAATGCGGGAAATGAAGTGAATGGTGCTATACATGCGATTGTGACTAGTTAATGTCCAAAAAGGCCCGACTGGCTGTTCACAATGGTGTGCTGGTGCCTATGGGTTGGGTGGGGCAAAAGAAACATGAAAGTAGAATAAATGCTGTGGAAATGCGTTCCTTGTGAAGCCTATGTGATGTGACTATGAATGATAGGCTATGAATGATGTGATAAGGCAACGGTACGGTTTAAAAGAAGATGTAGTGACAAAAGTAGAAAAGAGTATGCTTTGATGGTTTGGTCATGTCGAGAGGATGAATGAAAGTCAACTTACAAAAGGTATTTACACGGCAGATATGAGTGGAAACGCCGGGAGGGGACGCCCTAGGAAGATATAATTATAGTGACCTTTTTGGTGATGTTCTTCAGAAAGGTCGGATGACAGTACTCGCAACCGGCGCGGCGTTTGTGTATGGGAATAAGGCGTGAGTTTATCTATTTATGTATGGAAGATAGGTGCAAATGTTTGCAAAGCAAAGGACATTGCCTAAACATTATTTAAAAAATATTTTGTATAATTTATCTACACTCTATACATACATACAAACAAACAAATAAATAAAATTGACGTGTCGATTTCTAATGTCAAAATAACAACTTTTTACTTAATGCATAAGAAAGTACTTACAACAAAAAAACAATTTTTAACATTTTTGTCTGTCTGTTTGTTTCAGCTAATCTCCGAAACGTCTGGATCGATTTTGACGGGACTTTCATTAGCAGATAGCTGACGTTACGGGGAGTAACTTAAGCTACTTTTATTTTAGAAAATATTTAGGTTTCCGAGCAAAAAAAAATAAAACCCTGAAATTGTGAACAAAAAGTCGGGTTTCAAAAATTCTTTTTGCATTTGGTAGCCTAATTCTCGAGTTATAGGCTATTTAACACCCCGCTACGACCCTTAGGAGTCGAACAAAAACAAAAAAGTCGGAAAGAACACTAAGCGAAAACGAAGTAATAGCGCGGGCAGGCGATGCAACGCGACGGGTCGGGGGACGAGGGATTTTTATTAAAACGTGTCTCATTTTAGTATATTGTGTATCTTACGACTTCCACGCGAACGAAGTCGCGGGGCACAGCTAGTTTATTAATAAAGGTTTACCAACAGCTTCTGTTTACAATATACCTGTTTATTAGTAACCATTAGTAATTTTGATTGCAATGTTTTTTGTAAACTAGGTACATAGATTTTTAGGTTCATTTAAAAATCCTTGTACCTTCAGCAAACACGTTGACCGATTAGAAGGTCATTAAGCATGCCTTTCTCGTCCAGTATTGACCCAAAAGTACCATTAGTTTAACTAAGCTATTCCTACCCTCTTACTAATGAAATATTTACACGATGTCGCTTAATCACTCCTACTCACACAACTGGCTTTACACGCCCACAACAATAGCCTTGAACTTACTAATACTTAGGTACTAGCAAGGTTAATTTTGAAGTAAAACAAGTTTTTTGGAGTTCCGTAAGGGAAAATGAGATTTTTTTTTAGTCAGTATCAAGAACAATGAATTAATAGTTGCCCTACAATTCCGTTAAAATATATGTATTGCGATAATTATTGTGACAAAAATGATGTTACTGATTATTAAAAAATAAATTATGATATTTTTGTAAATGTATATATATTTAAATTAGCATCATGGTCATAACATGGTTTCCGTACTAATGAAAGCTTCTAGTGGTTGCTTATTTTTAAACTTTGTATTCATTAGCGCCAAACGTTGATAAAATACTGTAGTGCTATTCTCTAAATATCTTTTTTTTTATTTGAGATAGGTTTGCTTTTGACTCTAGTCTAGGTCAGAGATGACAGAGACAAAGTCGACGATGGAGCGAGCTTACCCAGAAGAAGCCTGTTAACTCTCACTTTGAAGAGATCGGGGTTGTATACGTTCGGAAAAACAGACGCAGGCAGAGAGTTCCACTCCTTTGCTGTGCGCATCACAAAATACATTTGGAAACGCTTAGTGCGAATTGGTGGAATAGCAATCTCACCGTGAATACTTATATGAAGTGAGCTGGCAACAGTGTCAATCCCTAGCATCAGGTGGAATGATAGCTCTCTTCAAGCTTGCTTCACTAAGTTATCACGGTATTATTTTTACTGAACAGCACTACTGGTTTGCAAATCTCCCTCCACTCCACTACAGAACTACAAGAAAAAACCGGTCAAGAGCGGGTCGGACTTGCGCACCGAGGATTCCGTACCATCATATATAAATATTTTGGATGTGTTACTTTATGTTACAACACTGCGGTGTAGAATATTGCAGTTTTATGTCAGCGCCATCTCTTGACCGATAATGTATATTTTGTTGATGATTTCTGAAAAAGTGTGCTATTTAGAGACATCGTTTTATTTTTTCTGCAATCTTTACATAAACTTCTATCACATAGAATAATTTCAGACTTTTCTCTATGCAAACTTCGGAGATAAGAAGGGGGAACGGTATTTTTTTTAACATTTTTCATCAAAAGTCGAAAACTACTTTTTATGACTGAGTCGCACCATAAGGGTTTTAGCATTTTGATACGGAACTCTAAAAATTTAATGTTGATGTTACAGCCTAAGTAAGCTATGCTATTCAAACGCCACCCGCTTTAGTCTATCAAACGCCTAGCAAAGTTGCTTTCATTTTTTTTCGATTCATACTAAACCCTACTAAATATTCTAGACCGGATTCCTGTGTAGGTGAGCCCGTGAAATAAACCGCTTCAATGTCAATACCAAACAAAATTTCAAGTAAACCTTGTGTTTTAGGTACTCATGTGAATAGTACGTGCTTAGATTTTGCATGGCCTATATTTTAGGTAGTTTAATATCGGTCTGAAAGTTTTCAACGAGAACTAAATTTTGGTTACTATATCCTACGATTCGTTCTCTCTCTTTCACTCCACATCTCTGAAAACAACAAAGAAATAAACCAAATAATAAACAAACTCCGTAAAAATTAAACACAACAACCATCGTCCCGTTTCAATCTCTATAATAAATCATCTAATATTTTTTTAATGATGTACTTCCATGATAAAGAGTTTTCTATCTACCTATCTATTTAAGACGCCCAGCCTTTTTCCAACTATGTTGGGGTCGGCTTCCAGTCTAACCACATGCATCTGAATACCAGTATTTTACATGGAGCGACTGCCTATCTGACCTCCACAACCCAGGTACTGGTAAACACGATACCGCTTGGAAAGACCTATAACAAATAATTGAAAAAAAAAATAACTGCGTAGTTACCAATCATCAAAACACAATCCTCCAACAGAAGTCCGAGCAAAAATTCTTAAACACAGCTATTAATCTTTCGCTCAATAGAAATCATCTACGATCACAGCACGCCAATACATGTACGCTCCCTGAATACCCATCGAAAGTAGCTCTACCCACCTCGGTCCCGGCCCTACCTCCCGCATGATGGAGGCACTGTGACGGGAATCGGAAATAGGATCCGAATGTTTTGTGGTTATTCCGATTGAACCCTGAAAGGGGTATGTACACTTGAAATTTCAAACCGATCCGCGACCAGCTTTCTCGTTAAACATAGAAGGTATTCCCGCAGGTAAAAGGCTCCTTTCTTTCCAGAATAAAAGGACGAGTGGGTTTTAGTTAGCTTTGGCAGGTTTATTTATGGTAGCGTATAATAAAAAAGAAAACTAATTTTGGGTAAAGTAATAAACATTACTCCCTTTTTAGGATTCTGCAGCGGATGTGGGTTAGATAGGTTGTATGATATTCGAACATAAATGTTTTCTGTTTATATTTGCGTTTTATTGGTTAATTTAGGCACCGTTCCCTTGTTCTTATAAATTTATTTTGGTTATTTTAATAAAAACAAGATTGTGGAATCTTAAACAGGTTTTACTGACTCCAATTTACATTAGTTAAATAATAATAAATCCCAATTCGCCTTACTCCAACATCTTTTGATGAAATATGCTATGGATATTTCTGGCGTGGTTGCCAAATATCTTTTGTGAGTAACTGAATAATACGCCATTGATATTCGGACTCGTAAAATCATTTATCGTGCATAAAACAATCCATGGTTAAGAAAATCAAAAGTTATGACGTCACACCGCAGCTGGGGTCCCTAAATAAATAGCTACAAATGCCATCAGTATAGAATGTTGTTGACACAAGGCTGCCTGGGTATTATTGATGGGCATAATTTATCGCATTCACCCCGTGTTCTAAGGGGAAAGCGAATGAAATCACGAAAGTACCGCCCCAAAATTTATGATCCCCTCTGAACCTTTGATGACTACTAATTTTTCAAAGGCACCAAACGAAAAAATTGACAGCCAAGAACTTTCTTTACTTACTTCGCCGACGAGGTATAAATTATTAATTGTACCCGATTTTTATATAGGGTAACGTGATTGATGACAGTGGAGGAAATCGTTGATAATAGTAGTAAGCCAACCACCAAGCTGAAAGTTATTATTGCTACGGTTTAGGTACAGGTAAAAGCACGAATTTATGAGCCAATAAAGTCAAGCAAAAATAAACTACCTTTTTCAGATTTGTAAATGAACTATATTTTTTTACATAAAGGACCCAAAAATTAATAAGAATTGTGGGAATAAAGCTTTTGTTAAATCATGAAACAATCGCCCAATCTCACTTCACTTTTCGTGTGTTCAAGTCAATTATGACGAAAAAGTAAGGCCAAAGTAATTTTCTTGTTTCTTAAGCTCATCTCTAATAATCTTAAAAAAAAAACAATACTCAAACTCAAACTCAAAGCATTTATTTCAATTAAACCAATTACAGGCACTTTTGAATTGTTAAAGAGTCAGTCAGTTAGAGAATTGAAGCTAGTCGCCCATTCCAAAACGTAGATATCTATGGAGAAGAATAAATAAATAAAAATATTACCCTCCAGCTGGAGCTGTCGGGTAAAAACACAAACACTTTATAATCCACACCCAACAAAATAATCCAAACGCATACTCATAAATTCCAGATTCTCATTAATAAAACAGATCAAACGATTAGTATAATCAGATTGATCCATCTAATACCGCGGCGGGAAACTCTCTGCTGTCAAACGCCAATCTTCCCTGCATCGAATGGACATCTGGGATGTACAAACCAATTTTCCTATCGACTAGGTAAGTAGGTAAATACGTAATTTCATGGTGCATTAAGTTTCGTGTAGATCATATAGCGGTCTGTCTGCCAATTTGCATTTGTTGTGTTGTCGTGTTCGAAGACAATTTCCTCGGATTTATTTTTAGATTCGGTTAGGGACGCTTTGAAAGAGCTAAACACATTTAATCTACATAGATAATAGAGATTGGCGAGAAGATATGTTATTTACCTACTTTGAAGACGGTTTGGTCGAAAGATATCCGTTACATACTATTTTTTTTCTTTTATATCGAAACAGACTTTTTTATAAAACATTAGCTGTTGCCCGCGGCTTCGCCCGTGTGGATGTCAATACTTCTCTATTTGAATCGGATTTTTTCACAATTTCATGGGTTTTAATTTTTTCGCGTGGAACTCTAATTATTTTCCTAAATTAGAAGCAGCCTAAGTTATTCCTTATATACCTATCTGCCAGTGAAAATCCCGTCAAAATCAGTCTAGCCGTTTCGGAGATTACCCGGAACAAACAGACAGACAGACAAAAAATTTTAAAATTGCATTTTTATTATAAGTACCGTATATACTTTCATATGTATTTAGTATATAAAAATATGAATGATAAGTTGAGGAATGATGTGATAAGGCAACGGTGTGGTTTAAAAGAAGATGTAATGAGAAAAATAGAATAGAGTATGCTTAGATGGTTTGGTCTTGTTGAGAGGATGAATGAAAGGCGACTAACAAAAGGTGCAAACACGGCAAATGTGAGTGGAAGCGCCGGGAGGCCACGCCCCAGGAAGACATATAGTGACCTTATTGGTGATGTTCTTCAGAAAAGTCACGTGCGTATGAACGTAAACGAGGCAAAGGGAGTAAGTAGTAAGTGTAAGGATAGTAGTAGGTGGCGTTCTGTGGTTTCTGCCTACCCCCATGGGAAGAAGGCGTGAGTTTATGTATGTATTTAGTAAAAAGCTGTTATGTTGACATTACAAAGAGACACTTAAACGAACCCAACACCTTGCACGCGGTCTGCTTGCGCAGAGGGCCAACCACCACCTCTTAAAGCAGTCTTATTTTAATGTTACTTCAGTGTGCAAAAGAGATGGAGCTATACAGGAGGTCTAGCTCTGTCTCTTTCCCACACTGAAGTGAGATTACAAAAATACTGCGTTAAGAGGTGCTGGTCTAGCTCCTGGTAGCGTGATGATCAGCGCGTAATCGGCAAGCTGAGGCGTGGCGCGGCGGCGACACGACTCGGCCCGATGACCACTCGCTTCCACGGACTCCATCGCGACGGAAGATACTCCTCTCTTGAACTATATTATTAATTGTTGGTCCGGAACGTATATCTTTTGTAAGATCAGACGATATTAAACCATTGCCTAAAATACAGTCCACTCTTTTATTGCTCTCCGCGCTAACGTTGGTCCTTACAACAGAAAAAATTATAATTAGTAAAAGTATCACAAGATGTCGCCCGAGGTGTATATTAATGGGATTTTAAATCTACTAATCATAATCTTTATTGATGTCAAATATTGTTTGAAAAGAAGTTAATATTTTTGGCCTGGTTAATATTTTTATTACTTATTATTTTTTTATAATATTAACTAATTAATTTTCCCCCTCAAATTAATAATTTTTTTATATCCTTGTAGGCAAAATGTGGACTATATTTTTAAAGTTCAATAAAATTACAAAATTACGAATCGCTGACACAACTGACTTTAATTTTAACAACATGTCAAGAAGAGTAAAAAACCATAAACATAAGTATATAAAAAGATCGCAACAATTTTTCAAGCTCTTGTGAATTGAACACTATAGCTTAGTTGCAAGACCAATTTGAGTACGGGTTCGAATGCCACTCGTGTTACTTATTTTTTTAAACATACACAAAAATATAACCATTTTCACTATTTACTTGGTAAATAAATAAAGAACATAATATCCATACAGTATCTTACATGTATACGTGTAGATGCATACTTAAGGAAGTTCGAGACGCGAGTTAAGAACAAGTTCAAACAAAATCAAAGTGTAATGTGTCGTTCAAACATCTGTAACGGTTGATGTGATAACAGTTTCCTTCGAAATACTGAGAAGTGAGATTGATAACAATTCTGTTGTACGTCGGACATGGAAATGCAGGCGCTGAAATTTATTAATTTGCTATAGCAGTACCTATAGCAAATTAATCATTAACTTTGATTTGTTTCATATTTAATCTATAAAGTAAAAAAAAAAAACATAACATCACGCCTTGTTTCCCTGAAGGGTTAGGCAGAGGTGTACCTATTATAGTACACCCATATTTCGCCAGTTATGTTTAAGTCCCATGTAATAGGGGACAAGCCTATTGCCATCTACCGGGCACAAGTCCAGACTCCGGGCTGCTACTGAGAAATTCCAGATAGAAAAACCCAATAACACTTTACCCGACCTGGGAATCGAACCCAGGACCTCATGCTCAGCAGTAGCGCTTGCGACCACTAGACCGACGAGGCAGTTAAAATCTATAAAGTAGTAAGTTAAAATTAAGTTTTTGTGTAATGTATAAATAATGTATTGGTTATGTTAATTACATATATAAAAACTCAATAAAAATTCAGTGCCTAAGTGTACAATATAAACCGTAATTAATATATTAGTGGAAAAAGTACAGTTCAAAAACTTCATTCAGTTGTAAGTGAAAATAAACAAGCCGAAATTGAGCGAGTTATTAACAAATTTAACTTTCATAAGTACACATGCACGACGCGTGTCGATTTAATTTGACTGCGCTCGGCAGCCCGACATATGTCGGATGATCTGAACGAGCCTTTATAAATAGACACTTTGAGTTACAAATAATCGATAGGTCGACATGGTGGATTGAGTTGTTTATTTGTTAATTTGGAACTCTGTAACATTACTCGTATGTCTTGAGTTTACTACTAAATGTACCTAATAAATTCAGACTTTAACATGCATTTATTTACGAGAGCAAAATAAAAAACGTCTACAATCTTGTGAACTTTTCTGGATCTACTGAAAAAAAGTACTGATCAATATTAATTTAATAATTATTTGAGACGAAACGACGAATCGGACGAGAGAATTGAGAGTGAAATTTTAAGGACGCGTCACGTTTAGGCACATTTCGTTACATGAGAGGGAAGAAAGATATAGCTCTTTCTGTCTCTCACACCAATCTTATACTTTACTGTCTACGAAGTTTCACTTGTATCACGTGAACGGTACTGCACACGCAATATTTTATTTGACGTGTTGCTTAAATCAATATGCCTTTAGATTTTTTGGGGCTTGAAATTTTTTTACTGGGTATTAACCTCATGCAGTGAAACGATAACATTTAGATTCATGTTTTAACACATTGTGCCCACATCAATACCATAATGCGCCCATTATCTGCATATCGAGTGAATAATGTAGTCACTGAAGTAAAATAGGTTATTGTGATGAACGGCATACGTAATCAATGTACCAGTGTGCAGTGTGATCTTCATAACAAAATCTACATGTTTCATGAACTGTATTTCAAACTGCACTAATTCACGTTCCAAAATCCTTGCTCCAATGACCGATTTATAAAACACTTTTAAATGAGACAATTAAAAAAAAAAAATATATATATATATATATATATATATACGAATGTCAACCCGCTGAATTGATGATCCAATGAACAAGTCACAGTCCTCTGTCTCACACCTTTTTTATTCTAAACAGAATCAAAATCTCTGTTAAGAATATCTACGAGTACTTTAAGATACCACATTTTCAGGGCATCGCTATAAAATTACCCAATCACCGAAGTCACTATCAGTATTTCTCTGTAATTTACTTAGAAGATTAAAAATAAACAAAGATACTCTCAAAATTAAGTTCGTGACCATCAATATTGTACCCGGAAAATTTAAAGGTTTGACAGCACAATTTCAAAAGTCATCACAGAATAATTCACATCCGTCCGTTCAGAATCGTAGCTCTTCGTGATTACCGTGTCGAACTCAAACGTGGTATTAATTGAAAATGAAATGATCAGACGCCATGACATGTGCAACTGTGCTGCTCTTGCAACATCTATTAATATTTAATTGAAGAGCAAATATTATGTATTACGAGTTCAATACTGTTTTGCTTGGAGGAATATTTTTTATGTAATCTGTATATACATTATGTATATTGCAGCATAACTCTGCATGTCAAAACTTTTTGGTTCTTTATAATCAACCTTTTTTCCGTTTGTATTTGAGCCTGGTCGATTTTTATCTTTTTATTTTGTGATTCGAATTATTTTTCTTCTGACAGATGGGTCCCCATTTTTTTCTGAGTTGCAAAAGTTGAATGAATTGACGGACCCAGTTTGTGGAAAATTATCGAGTTTTTTTCAAGTGAACCAGACTATCTCTGCCGTCCTATTAATACCTTATGGCAAAACTATATTGAGAATGGTATATTAAGTATTATTCTAAGCATTCATCTTTATTTTTTCTGGATTGAACAGCTTTGAACAGGACGCCTTTCGGCCTCCAGGTTTTGGCCTAAAATTACGCTGGACGTCCTTGGCCAACGTCGAGAGTTGGGTCGCATTTTGACCGCTGAAGGTTTCACAAACAACGCCAGTTCCTGAACCTGCGACAACCTACAGTCTACGTCACCTCGCCGGACGCGATTACTTATGCCACGGTTTTTTTTTTAGATATTTTACGTTCAAATTTAATAGTGTAGATAGTAATCCACTGCAGATTTTTTTAATTCATTAACTATTTAATTTTATTTTCAAATTTGTAAAAAAGCGAGGTACCTTGGTTCTCTAATTTTTTTATAACGATATGTTTTGGTAGCGTTACTAATTAGTGATTGCAATCGACTAGATAGTACGTTTATTTTCTCGTTCGTTATTCGCGTACCTATCGGACCAAAGTTCTCTATTTTATTCCCTTCACACAAGTCAACCTGCAACTTTTTTATACAATAATATTCATTTTTTTTACCTTTTATGTTATGTTAAATGTTATTTTCTATTTTTATTTTAAAAACTAAATTAAACGTGTCGTAGCAGAAAAGTGAATTTTCCGTCTTTTTATTTTTTTTTTCGCTACAAAATGGCGCCCGAACTAAAGTAAGTAATTTTGATGGTTACTTAATATATTTTTTCTGTTATTTTGTGTGTGATGCTCTTCGAGCAAATATAATCCATATTTTTTTCCTTTTGTCCTTTTTCCAGTGTCATGGATGGAGCAGAATATGCATTACAGGACAATGATACCATTGATGATCACCTTTTAATGTTGATGTTGTGTGCATTATGTTTAATGTGTTGATTGTACTTTAATTCCATAATAATACTAATTAATAACTCTTTCATTTCTTCCCAACAAATATATTTTAATCCCGAGTTTAATTTTAATGCCCGTATTTGTAGTTCCCTGTAGAGAATGCTTGGTGTGTGAATGTATAGGCGTCGTGTTTCAAAGGTAAGCTTTTTTATGCGGTTGCGTGCTTGGTTTCGTTTTTTTGGTATTCTATTAGCCCAGAGCGTCCCTTTTCACGTTTTGGTTTTCTAGTAGGTTCCTATCTTTCTTTGACTCCTAGCCCGACCGTTTAGCTTGCCGATTGCGTGTCTTTCTATTCATCCACCAGCCATATTACTCGCTAAATAACTCTTTCCAACTACTGGTAAACATGCTCGTGGATTGTTTTATTCTGTTTTGGTTTTTTTCATGATTTAATATAGCAGATGGAGGAATTTAATGTGTGTGACACTCTGATGTGGAAGTCTTTTTATTTGCAGGCCTCTACTTATTTCATTCAGGGTTACTCCGCATTTTATTTTGTTGAATTCTTCCTTTCCAATTTGTCCTAGGAACGTAATTGTGTAATACTTTCTAATTCTATGCCTTTGACACAAAAGCACAAAAAATTTTTTCAACAAAAGCACAGACAACATGATCATACAGCCTAAAACATTTTTTCGCTTCTATTTTCATCTGGTTTCCGTTCTATTAGTATTAAATTATCCCTTTATCTTATTAAACAATAATATTTGACATATTTTCATACATTTTGGTTTTGTTAAACATTAACTCAAAAAATGTAGCTCTGAACATTTTTATTTCACTAATTCCCTTTTTGAGCCTTTATTTTTCATAGATGTTTATTCTTATATCCCTACAATTTTGATTAAACTATCCCTTTTTCATATTAAACTATTTGTCCTATATACAAACAACAACTTTCCTTCTATACATCCTGGTGTCACAAATCCTACCTTAAGATCAAGGAGATTTTTTATTGGCCAAACATGTTTCGTGATGTTTCTGAAACTTTGAGGCAATGTGAGGTTTGTAAGGCTCATAAAATTGAAAACACTCAACCACGAGGCCAAATGATTTGTCCAAAAGATGTTTCATTGCCCCTACAGGTAATTTCTATCGATGTCATTGGACCTTTGCCTGTTGCTTACTATGTTTTTAAGTATATTCTGTCCATGGTAGACGTTTTCTCGAAATATGTCTGGTTATTTCCCCTTAAGAAGGTTGACGCTGGTTCTGTTATTAGAGCTCTGGAATCTGAATTATTTTTCAATTTTGGTGTACCACGTGCTATTCTCTGTGACAATGCTACTGTTTTTCGTAGTAATATATTTTTAAACTTCCTTAGTTCTTTTCACATCGATTCACCTACTTACACTCCTTACTATACTCCTCAAGCCAACACTGTTGAACGTTACAACCAGAGCATGGTTACATGTTTAAGTATTTTAGTCGGAGAAAATCAAAGAAATTGGGCAAAAATGCTTACAAAAGTCAAACTCTATCTCAACTCTTGTATTAATTTAGCTACAGGTTTTACTCCAAATTTTCTCATGTTCGGCAGAGAGGTCTTTATGAATTCTTCTCGTGCAAATAGTCAGACTCGAAGCACGAATTTAGCCGAAAGTCGGGCTCAGCACGCGTCGAATCTTTCCTCTCTTGTTGAGGTTTATGCGAAAGTAGCTGATAATCTTTCTATGGCTTTCCTCCGTAATTCTCGGGCTTATAATACGAACCGCACGGCTGTTTCTCTTAACGTTGGTGACACGGTATGGAGACGTAACTTTGCTAGATCCTCTGGAGCAGATTATTTTTCGGTAAAGCTTGCTCCTCGCTTTATTAAGTGTCGTGTGACTAGAGTTATTTCTAGAACCACCTATGTCCTTCAAGATTATGATTCTGCCCATTCCGGAACATATCATATAAAAGATATCCTTAAATAATTTCTTACAACTTCAAAACGCGTTGTCCGATTTACACGAATTCAATTGGAATATTAGTTTTACATAAATTTCTATCCTTTGTAACCAAGAATTACAAAATATTTACGTAAACAAAACATTTTTAAATTTCGTAAATATTTCGACAAACTACCATTTCTAAAACCATCCACAGCGACATCTAGCTGTCACAAGTGGAACTTTTTGATTACGTCTTATTTACAGCTTACTTCCTGTGTTTAGTGATGTACCATTGTCGGTAAATTTTTTCGATAAAACCAAGTGGTTTAACAGTCTCGATCATCCTGGTTTTTCAATGGAGCAATTAATCATAATATTGTTAACGTTTCTATTTGATTAATGCAGTTGGTAACTCCAATGATTTAGCAGGGAAGTCCTTATAGATTCAACCTGTGCTTTTGGTCTGACTCTAAGCATCAATTTAGCTGAAAGTCGAGCTCGACAGGCGTCGAATCTTTCTTCCTTTGTTGAGGTTAAGGCGGGATTGTCCAGACTCAAAGCGTTAATTTAGCTGAAAGTCTGATTCAACTCGCGTCTTACCTTTCATTCATTGTTGAGTTTTTGTGTTAACATCGCTATTAATCCTACTATTACTTTACCCCTTATTTACCCGAGCGTATGAGCTCGCTTATTTTTTTGGCTGTGTTACTAGTAATATCACTAGGACCACTTAGTCCTACGGACTTTCTTCGACTTCTGTCGACATGTTTCGACTGAAGTCTCTTTCGACAGAAGTTTGTGTTGACTGATGTCGCCTTTTTTTTGACTGATGTCGCCTTTTTTGACTGATGTCGCCCTTTTTGACTGATGTCGCCCTTTTTGACTGATGTCGCCTTTTTTTGACTGATGTCACTTTTGTTGACTGATGTTGCTTTTGTTGACTGATGTCGCTTTTGTTGACTGATGTCGCTTTTGTTGACTGATGTCGCTTTTGTTGACTGATGTCGCTTTTGTTGACTGATGTCGCTTTTGTTGACTGATGTCACTTTTGTTGACTGATGTCACTTTTGTTGACTGATGTCACTATTGTTGACTGATGTCACTTTTGTCTTTTTTTGACTGATGTTGCATCATCTTTGGCTGATGTCGTATCGTCTTTGACTGATTTTGCATCGTCTTTGACTGAGGATATTTTCTTTCACCAAGGTTGTTTCATGTATATTATTTTTTTCAGGGTTCCTTTCATATTTAGGTTAGTTAGGTACATATAGTTTTAATTAGTCTCTAAGGTTTTTAGTCTTTGTCCTTAGGATTGTTAGTTTTTAGTCTTTTGCTTTTAAGTCTCTAGGTTACTCAGATTTAGTGGACACATCTGGAGCTCGCGCTGATAACGTCTAAGTTGAAGGATCTTTCAATTTTATTCTGTATCTCCTGCACTCCAATGTCGTCTATTATATGTATTTTAATTATCTTCTAGGTTTTAGATTGCGTCATGTAAGTTAATTAATTTTCTCGTTCTATCGTTTATTTTATAGGGTTGTCATTTGTTTTAGGGTTGCCACATTTCGGTTATATATATTTTTTTCTTTTTTTTGTTGGAAAGGGGGTAATGCAGCATAACTCTGCATGTCAAAACTTTTTGGTTCTTTATAATCAACCTTTTTTCCGTTTGTATTTGAGCCTGGTCGATTTTTATCTTTTTATTTTGTGATTCGAATTATTTTTCTTCTGACAGATGGGTCCCCATTTTTTTCTGAGTTGCAAAAGTTGAATGAATTGACGGACCCAGTTTGTGGAAAATTATCGAGTTTTTTTCAAGTGAACCAGACTATCTCTGCCGTCCTATTAATACCTTATGGCAAAACTATATTGAGAATGGTATATTAAGTATTATTCTAAGCATTCATCTTTATTTTTTCTGGATTGAACAGCTTTGAACAGGACGCCTTTCGGCCTCCAGGTTTTGGCCTAAAATTACGCTGGACGTCCTTGGCCAACTTCGAGAGTTGGGTCGCATTTTGACCGCTGAAGGTTTCACAAACAACGCCAGTTCCTGAACCTGCGACAACCTACAGTCTACGTCACCTCGCCGGACGCGATTACTTATGCCACGGTTTTTTTTTTAGATATTTTACGTTCAAATTTAATAGTGTAGATAGTAATCCACTGCAGATTTTTTTAATTCATTAACTATTTAATTTTATTTTCAAATTTGTAAAAAAGCGAGGTACCTTGGTTCTCTAATTTTTTTATAACGATATGTTTTGGTAGCGTTACTAATTAGTGATTTCAATCGACTAGATAGTACGTTTATTTTCTCGTTCGTTATTCGCGTACCTATCGGACCAAAGTTCTCTATTTTATTCCCTTCACACAAGTCAACCTGCAACTTTTTGATACAATAATATTCATTTTTTTTTACCTTTTAATGTTATTTTCTATTTTTATTTTAAAAACTAAATTAAACGTGTCGTAGCAGAAAAGTGAATTTTCCGTCTTTTTATTTTTTTTTTCGCTACAATATGTAAAGGTTTGAATGGTGATGTGGACGGGGAGAAATAATTTAGAACTGTGTTTAGGCCTAAGTTACTACCCAATCTATCTATACAAATAAATAAAATTGAAGTGGCTATTTGTATTGTCAAAATGACAGCTTTTTACTAAATGCATATGAAAGTTTATACGGTACTTATAACAAAAAAAAACCTAGTTTTAAATTTTTGTCTGTTTCTTCCGGCTAATCTCCAAAACGGCTGGACCAATATTGACGGGACTTTCATTGGCAGATAGCTGATGTTATAATGAGTAACTTAGTTTAATTATTTTAGAAAAAATAATAAGGGTTCCGCTCAAGAAAATTAAAACACATGAAATTAAAGAGTTTGTTTGAATGCGCTAATCTCTGGAACTGGAATCGTAAGAAACAACTAAAAATAAAAAGATCTTTTTAAATTTAAACCTTGAAATCTTATAAAAAGTAAGAGGCACTAATTTTTCTTACGTTTCAATGGTATGTAATAAAATATTCTGGCAAATATCATAGAACCTGAATGGCAAATAGATGACATTGTACTTTTTCCTCATCAGCGGCTGAGTTGGGTAACATGCAGACATGAACAAGGCAACACTCGAGACTGGACTTAAGATGAACATGTCAAAGACAAAACTCACGACAAACAGCATCAAAAAGAGACTATACATTGTGGATAAGGAGATTGCATATGTCGAAGACTATGTCTATCTGAGCCAAATAGTCTCCTTCCAGGCGCAACAAGACAAAAGAGTTGCTCGATGTACTGAGAATGCCCGGAGGAGCTATTGTCCAATGAAAGATCTTCTAAAAGGAAATCTACCATTATGTGTCAAACGGAGAATTATGGACATGTCTATTCTCCTCATTTTCACGTATGGTGCTCAAACCTGGTCTTTGACACTTCAGCAAAGGTCTAAGCTCGAGGTTTGCTAGCGAGCTATGGAGCGTAGTATCCTAAGGGGGTTCAAATTTCGGACCGTATAAGGAAAACAACACTGGGCGCCAAAACCAAGATCACTGACGTTACGCAGAAAGCCGCTAAGCTTAAGTGGGACTGGGCCGGACATGTCTGCCGCATGTCAGACGACAAATGGGCCGAAAACACCGATTGGGTCACACTAAATGTAAGACGACATCGCGGCAGACCGAGACGAAGATGGCGGGATGAGCTTGACTCCTACCGAAAGGACTGGCTGACAGCAAAAGACAGAATTGTGTGGAAAAGAGAGAGGGAGGGAGGCATTTGCCCAGCGGTAGGATCATACAGGCTTGTTAGATATAGAATCTGCCTGCTCTCTGTTAATTAAAAATAGAAAAATATTTAACAAAATCATTTTGGGATGACTTACTAATTATTGCAAATAAAATCTTATTAAAAATACAAAAAATCTTCTTCGTAAATTATAAAAAAGAAATACCCACTGTCATTTAATTTTATAGTCGATGGTATTACCCTAATTAGATGGTGAGTAACATAAAATACTTATTTTAATTTTAAATGGTAACTATTGTTTTTTTTTTGTAAGAGATAGAATATTCTTTATTGTATGTACATCAAAATTGTAGTCTAATTATTTCAGGCGAAACCCCCAGGGTAGCCCGCGAAATTCAAATTTTCTTACGTTTTTTTGCAATTTGCAGGGCATTATCAGGTTGTGTATTGATCTGAATATGATTCGCGACCGTAACAAATTGTTATTTATAAAATTAAGTATAGTTATTAAAATCATCAACACAGCTCTCTTATTTCATATTATTACCCTATTAAATTACTATTTGATGAAATCATGACATTTGAGGCCAATTCGAACCGAAGGAGTTGTATTACTGATTGTAATGATTATAATTCTGTACATACATATTTGTTACGGTCTCGAATCATACCTTAATTAACATACACCCAGACACTGAGCTGCAAATTCGATTGTAAAAATTGGAAACTGTAAATTTCATTAAACAAAAATGTAAATGCCCTTCTTGGTTTCCTCTTCGGCTCTCTGGTCGTTTTTGAAACTTTTTTCGCGCACTGCTTCATCAGTCAACGGATGCAGGGCAAGTGATCGAATGTACATAACCGCGTTTTGGTACCTACATGGTCTTCACATGATCTGACCAAGATTATGTCTGGACTTTAAAAAAGACTGTGACCTCTGAGTTTGTTTCGGCCTTTCTTCTCAGAGTAGTCAAATAGGAAACGCCGGCCTCATCTAGTTTCAAAAAAAATGTTTGACGTGTAAATGTGTTTGTATAAACCTACTAACAGAAATAAAATCATTTATCATTTGGTGTAGTAATGAGGAATAACTGCATTTTTTTTTTATTGACGTCGTAAGCAAAATATTTATATTTCTTATTGAAAATGCGGTTATTGGCGTATTCACTACAAAATCTCTTAATAAAAACACATTTAAGTACTACGAATAAATGCCGATAAGTGACATTAACGACGTTTTTATCTAGTACTTTCATTTAACGGCTTTTTAGCATTGGATTTAATAATAATAATAATGATTTGTTTCGGACCAAATTATCCATATGTTGTTGGTAAAAGTCTTAACCTAATGTTAGTACAAAATAAAACAGCATTCACAATTGAAACGACTGACACTTACATGCGCAGCCGTATCCAGTGAGCCAGCATGGGGCTGTCCCACTTATCACACGATGCACTCAGGATGCTGTGGGAGCTAGCACGTACTCTACTGAGGACAGAAGCGCACCTTTTCCGTATAATGTCATGAAAACCATCTACCCTGGCCTCAGTGAGCATCCCAGAAGCGCTACAAAAACGCGGTAGACCCAACAGCATCCTGAATACATTATTATACTGGACACGCAAGGCATTGTATGCCCTCAGCGTATACCTAACCCACAGATTGCACGTGTAAAAAGTCTGGCAGTATGCTCATTTAGAATAGGTACTCTAATTTGAAACAAAGCAGAACTACAAAACGGTTAAAGTACTTTAACCTCATAATAGAGTAAGAAATTCTGTTAACGGCAATTAGTTATGCAACTGATGGTATAAATTCTAGTAGAAATATAAATTATAAGCCCTTAGTCACTTTTTAGTTTAGTAATGTTGCTTACCTGCGTATAAGTGTAGTAAACTTATGAAATAAGGCAACATAACGGCGTTTTTATTTTTTTTTATTTCTGGAGCCATAAATATAGTTGAAAAATACTGCTTAGGCAGAAACATAGAGAATTTTTTTGTGATTATGGTGGCATTAAAAACGAAAATCGACCAGATGCGAGATAACAGCATTATAGCTTGCGGACGGCAGCATAGATCTAGCTACAAAATGAATAGTCTTTCTTTCAACCCCCTTAAATGATAGCAAAAGGCATACTTACTGATGCTTTATGATACAAAAACGAAACAGATGAGAAGCCTAGCTATTTGCAGTAGGTATTTACCAAATCAAATATCAAAAACCATCCAAAAGCGTGTGGGACCACGCACAGTGAAAAGTTCCGTAGTCGCGATGAATTTACGCATGCGCATCCAGACAGACGAAATTATAAGGGTTCCATTGTAGCCATTAGGCAACTCTAAAAATCATAACATTTATATTTATCTCTTGATAGATTTGATAACTAGAAGACAGTAAAGTTATGACTCCTGACAGTCAGACAAATGTTGCCGCGTTGCCAAACTCTTGGCACGCCAGCATACAGTCATTACTAGTAAAACAACCGGTCGGACAATTTTGTTTGCCCAATTAGGATTAGCCGGACTGACTGCTGATTGAGCAGTTTAGGAATTAGATTTGAGTACGAAAACTTCGGATTGCTTTGGTTTAGATAGTTTATATGATCGATGGAATGAGGACGGACAGTTTTGTTTTATTCAGTAAGGCCGGGGCGGTAGAATAAATGATAATAATTATAAATGATTTTATTTCTGTAATTTAAGCTCTTGCTGATCTTTTATTTATATGTAGGTACAAGATAACACTAATATAATATATATATATATATATTATGAACAAGTATACAATAAAAAATAAAAAGGGAGAAGAGCTCATTGGGCATCAAAAAATTCAACCGCATCGCTGTCAATCGGAAAAGTGCCCAAAAGGCTGGCAGCATTGCCACGCTGAATGGCAATGCTGATTCTTTGGGCTAAGAATAGGCCAGCCCTCTGGTCCCGTAGAGAGTCGACCAACCGCTTAGCGATGTCCTGAAATACTCGATGAGCACTCGGACCCCACGGCCCTAGTGTTTCAACACCAAACGGCTCGAACATATAGCTCCCAATGAGGTTGTTATATTTGCGCCGTTTGAGGTTTTCTGCACCTGCAGCAGCCGCCCCAGCACAGCTCGCCGTGCTAGGAAGATGGGATGGCGCGAGGGTGTCGACACAGGTTGCATCCCATACCAAAGGCCTACCCAACTTCCAAGGCATTATGGTCATTCCGTCCGGCCTCTTCCCATCGTCACGTGCCAAGCCGTTGGGTTCTAAAACAGCTGGCACCCCGGCGGTGACAAGAGCCCGGCGGATGATGTCGTTAATGCTAGCGTGCCGTGCCATACGACCAGCGCTCTTGCTGCAGGATAGGCCATGGTGTCCGAGGCAGTCGACTCCTTCACCGCATTGACAGCGATGTGGAGCTCCGCAAGGAGCGCCCAGACGCAAACAAGTAGCGAACCGGAATGTGAATTTCTGTAATTAGGTTTGTACAAACACTTTTACATGCCGATCATATTTTTTTTTAATAAGATGAGGCGGGCGTTTCGTATCTGACTGCTCTGAGAAGAAAGGCCGAAACAAACTCGGAGGGCACAGTCTCTTTTAAAGTTCAGACATAATCTTGGTCAGATCATGTGAGGACCATGTAGATAGGTGTCTGAAATGGTATTTTGAGGAAAGACACACACCGCACAGATTGAGTGGACCTGTCAAGTCCGTGCACGTATTTGTCAGAAATCGTGCAGCTCAACTCAGAACTTAAGGAGCTTAAAGATTCGACTATCAATACCAAAGAAAGAACATTTTGGTAGGCCGCATATTACTCAAACTGCCAGAACATGATTAAAACTAACTGAGAAAAAAAAAACAATGTCCCACAGAGTCTTCACATTCACAACAATTAAAATAATATATTATAATAATGTATATCGATGTTCTGATCCAGTGGCGGTACTTTCATAGAAGCCAAAAAGCCGGGCTTGCCCTAATAAAATCATAATTTACAACAACAAACGTAAGCCTATCAATAAAAAAAAAATATTCCAAAAAACACCAAGTCAATGAATTCGAACTCAAACATTCATGTCTTCTAATAAAATTTCGAATTCCACGTAATTTGCCGCGCGCACTAGCACTCATTGGAACTCGATCATTCATAGGTAATCGTAACTCTGTTGCCAAATCTACGCGTTCAAATGCGCCTTCTCGCTCACACTCGTCTCGGCTTGGCATCGGGCTTTTTATACCTGTCTTTGTCTCGCAGTTTTCGCCTACAAATTGCTATAGAAACGTTTACATTTGTTGACATATTGGTAAGTACCATGTAAGTACTTATACGCAGATTTCTATGAAATCAAAAGCCAGCTTGAGAGGCATTAAGTTCGCGCAAATGCACTATCCGCGTTGACCCGCGTAAAGTGAGTAACGAGAGCGATTCCACGCGAAGACAGTTTGATACACTGAGTTTGTTATTTGTTTTGATAGGTATTTTACGAATAATATTTTTCAGGTGCTGAGGTTATGAATCAGTTTTATTATTTAAAATGATGTGATAGTTAGTGCGGTGCTGTGATTTTGTGATTATATATTTAGTATTTTTTATCAAAATGTGAATTCGGAAACTGTCGTCGAAAAGGTATGTAAATACATTAGATTTTCTGATAATAAGTAACTCTTTACTTCACCGTAACCAACCTCTACTTACTGACTGTATTTCTGCGAAATAAAAACAAGTATTTTTGTTACTCGAAGAACAGATTAAAATAGGTACCTACCTACTCATTCGATTGTTTAATAAGCATGAATATGTTGCACATGAAATGACATGAATGGTGTTTTTATGGCATTTGTAGTTTTTGTATACCACTGAAAAACTAAATTCTTATCGAGACAAAACACATTAATTTTCGTATCGAAGAGGTTCTTCATACGTGTTTTGAAATGAAGATGGCATGATCAATGTTTTAGGGGAACAGTTTCAATGCACACGGAAATAGAACAACAAATCGATAATTTGGAGGCCATCTAGTGGCATTTGATTGCAAAATTTTGCATGTGACAAGCGAATTGTGAATTAAGGTGAAAAGGTGCGGCCAAGCAATGTAGTTATGCGTATCCAATAATATAGATAGCGCTTATGTTAATTATGTACCAATTAACATAAGCGCCATCTGATGCTTGAAATATACGTAGTACTCTTCGTATTGTAAAGGTTTTGTAACCGACATTTTAATAATGGTTTTAGTAGGAACAACGTAAGAAAATCCGTTTTTTTTTTTTCCCCGTCGGCTTGCCCTAATTTTCACCCCTAGGCACGCCACTGTTCTGATCCAGGACAGCATCGGGTTTCTGAATGACTATTCAGTTTAATCTGTCACGACTCACATTACCAAGTGGAGTAATTTAATTGGCTTTCGTTATTCTTTTAATTACAAAGTTTCTAAAAAAGAAATCTAAAAAAAATAATGAAAAAAAAAACAAAAATAAAAAAAAATCTCGCTCTGAACTAAATTATCGTAGCATTCTGCTGGATCTTGTAGTAAATCAAATCTTTAATTTTCAATCATACATTTACAGACAACCCCTAAACCGCTGGGCTTAGAAGCATACAATTTTTCCTTAATTACAACATGTCCCGGAATTAACGCTCAACCTCTTTACATGACATTGGTACTCATCATTATGAACAAATCATCATCATTATGTACTTTTACTGTGGTACCAAACCTAAAATCAGCTGTTCCCTACATTTTGACCAGATATCCAAACACGAAATGTAGGGAAACAGCTGATTTATTTTCGCGATTTCAGGTTTGATCCCATAGTAAAAGTTGTTCATAATGATGAGTAAAATGACCCCTTCAGAGGTTGTGCGTTAATTCCGGGACATGTTCTATAACGAAAATGAGCACAAAGGAATGTTTTTTTTTTAATTCATCCTATATAGGAGCTAAATAGGGGATGAAAATTTGTATGGAAGTTCGTCTTTTTTTCCGATGTCTAATTCCATCAGGCACATGGCTTGTAGCTGAATAAATATGGAAATGCTAAAGTATATTATATCAGTCGTGATGGCCCAGTGGTTAAAGCCACGCCTCTCATGCACGAGATTATAGGTTCAAATCCGGGCAAGTACCAATGCGACTTTTTCAATTATAATATACTTTCTCAGTTTATCTTGGACATCACTGACATCAACATAATATAAGTCTGAAATTTCCAACCCGTATTGAGCAAGCGTACTGACCATTGCTCTTGACTTATCTGTATGAGCAGAGGCCTTTGCCCTACAGTGGGACAATAACAAGCTGTTATTATTAAAATACATTTGGTGAAACTGATTTCATTCGCATATTTAAAAGGGCTTGCTAAAACTTTAATCTCGCAGGATTGCACTAACCCCTCTCATTTGTGTTCTCAACACGTTCATTTTCAATTATCCCTATTACTGCAGAACACATTTATTCAACTTATCGATTAACAATTCAAGTGAAATAAATTTGACATTTGCACAAGGGGTACTAGGAATGCCCGAGGCGACAGAACTGACGTTCAAGCGCGCCCGTGACGCGTGTCGGCCACGAGGCTACGATTCGCTACGAAGCGCTACGAGGTTCTACGAGGTGCTACGAGCCCAGCATACGAATGACTACATCGACAAACCGTAGCGCCTTGTCTAACACAACCAAATTGAATTTAATCAATTATAAATTGTTTTAAACTGATGTTTGGACTTGAATAAATGGATGGACTGCAATTTAAATTTTATATTACGTGACTAAGAATGATTATTTTCAACTTGTTTGACTCCAAATACATCATGATGAAGAGACGATATAATTTTAAGTGTGGATTTATAAATTAAGCACATTTACACTACATGTCATGGTTAATAAATTGTAACTAGTGCTCCAATATTTTACACAAATTAATTTTAAACGTTCCGCGATAATTTATGAGGCTATGTGTGTTTATTTTATTTTAACTAGCAGCTTTCCGCCGGCGTGGTACACGAGCGAAATACCCACATGGAAAATCCCTACAATTTATCAAACATATCCCTAATTGGATATTATTTGAACGTTTAGCCTGACTGTGGTGTGTTCGGAGATGAATGGAAGAAGATCTTGCCAGTATGTCAAGAGTGATGTTAGTTAGTTGTGACCTTTATGTTAAAGTATTTGTCTAAAACTAACTAATCTATACAAATAAATAAAATTGAAGTGTCTGTTTGTAACGTCAAAATAACAGCTTTTTACTAAATGCATATGAAAGTTTAAACGGTACTTATAACAAAAAAGCAATTTTAAAAATTTTTTGCCTGTCGGTCTGTCTGTTTGTCTGTCTGTTCCGGCTAATCTCCGAAATGGCTGGACCGATTTCGACGGGACTTTCACAAGCAGACAGCTGATGTTACAAGGAGTAACTTAGGCAACTTTTATTTTAGAAAAATAATTACGGTTCCGCGCAAAAAAAAAAATAAAATTCATGTAAAAATAATAACTTTGGAACTACCAGTCGAATTTGATTTTTTTTTTGCATTTGGTAGCCCAATTCTCGAGGATAGTTATAGGCTATTAAACATCACGCTACGACCCTTAGGGGCCGAGCAAACAGAAAAAATGTCAGAGAGAACGCTAAGCGAAAACGAAGTAATAACGCGGGCGGGCGATGTAACGCGGCGGGTCGGGGGACGAGGCAGTTTTATTAGAATGTGGCTGTTATTTTAGTATATTGTTTATCTTACGACCTCCACGCGAACGAATTCGCGGGGCAAAGCTAGTCTTAAATAAAGATACTTTACTAAATAGTATTATCTTTATAAAATTGATGTACATTATTTAATGTCAATGATTGACATTTGTAATGTCAAAATAACAGCTTTTTACTAAATGCATATGCAAGTATATACAGTACTTATAACAAAGTAACACTTTATAAAATTTTTGTCTGTCTGTCTGTCTGGCTGTTTGTTCCGGCTAATCTCCGAAACGGCTGTACTGATTTTGGCGGGACTTTCACTATAAAGAGCACTTATAAGGAGTAACTTAGGCTTCTTTTATTTTAGAAAATGAATTATAATTAGGATTCCGCGTAAAAAAATTAAAACCCATGAAATTGTTAAAAAAATCTGATTCAAATAGGGAAGTATTGACATCCACGCGGGCGAAGCCACGGGCAACAGTACCGTAATCATTGAGAGTGCACTGTATACGTCGTCAAAATCTCGTCTATTCCTGTCTACTTGAAAATAAGAGAGGCATCATCTGCAAACAGTACAACGTCACAGATACCATTTAAATAGAATGGTAAGTCATTGATATATAATAAGAATAAGAATGGACCCAGTATTGAGCCTTGAGGTACCCCTAACTGAACTGGTAGCCGGGAAGATTTCACGCCATTAACATCTACACATTGGATTCTATTATGTAAATAAGAATTTATTATTACTTTGAGAGCTTCATTTTGGACACCGTAATGGCGTATTTTACGCAAAAGCGTTTCTTAAGGTATGTCTGTCTAAAAATATATTAATCTTATCTCTAGTTTTGAAAACGTCCCTGCTTATGCTTATACAAAGTGTAACATAAATAACGCACAACCTCTTAAAGGGTCACTGTACTTATCTCTATGAACAATTTTTACTATGAGACCAAACGTGAAATCGTGAAAAAAATATCAGATGTTCCCTACATCCTGGCGAGTCATGCGAACATAAATGTAGGGAACAGCTGATTTATTTTTTCGCGATTCCAGGTTTGGTCCCATAGCAAAAGTGGTTCATAATGATGAGTACAATGACCCCTTAAGAGTTTGTGCGTTAATTATGTTACATCTTGTATATTCCATGTATAATTGAGAGTATAGAAACGATTTTATGTTGGAAAATTTGACAAGACATATCGAGAGTAGAGCACTCTCACACGCTGGAGCGTTGTGAGGCGTGCAATAAAAGTTTTTCTGAAGTTATAGTTTCAACCTACACTACCAGTGGCTATGACCCCTTTGTAGCCCACGCTGAGGGGCAGGTGGGGGATACGGGCGTGTAGGCGGGGGTGACGTTGTTCCCTTGACGAAGAAGTGGAAATAAAACCACGCGACACGGGGTAAAACACTTGTATTTCCAATACGACACAACACAATACAAAATATTAAAAGGAAATACACGGGCAAATTTACACACTATTTACAAACTTAGCAACTTGACTGGTATTACTAATTACTTCAAGCGCGGCGCGAAGTGAATCAACGGGTGTAGGTATGTCGCTTCACTGGATGATCGCTGGAGACTGACTTGCTTGTGCCAAGGTGCGCCCTTTTTATGCGCTGGCATGGGTAGCGCAAGTGGCGGGGGTCGTAAAATGTACCCCCCGCCGTTATTACCCAATGACTGACAATGCGGGAGGCGCGCATTTTACTACCATGGCACAAGTAGCGGGTATACTAATTGGTAAAACATGTCCAGTCAAATTGCTTTACAATATTCCTATAGTTATATACTCCTATCCTAATATAACTATCTTAAACCTAGAAATAGAGCTCACATTACTGTGCTTCGCCTACATTCCACCCCCTGTAACAGGGTTCAGCCGCATTACATCTTGGTCTGTGGGAAGCACAATAATCTTTGCTACGGGCCGACGCAGGACCCCATATACAGTCTTAACATCTACTACACGGATGATTCCATCATTTCCGTGGTACACTGTTTGGATTATCCCCTTTGTCCATGCACTTCGTTCTTTGCTACTGTCCACCAACACTACTACGTCACCGACACGCACATTTGGCACATTGTTCTTCCACTTTTCGCGACGTTGCAGGGTCGGGAGATATTCCCGCAGCCAGCGCCGCCAGAACATGTCGGCAAGCGCGTTCACACGCCGCCACTGCCTGCGGGAGTCGACGTCTTCGATGTCCCTCGGTGCAAACGGCGTACTCCCGGATGCAGTGCCCAGGAGTAGGTGGTTCGGTGTCAGGACCACAGGCTCGTTGTGGTCATCGTGCACGTAACTCAGCGGTCGGCTGTTCACTATTTGCTCGGCCTCTGTGAGGAGGGTGTAAAGAACCTCCTCACGAGGCGCTCGCTCTTTGAGTGTGCTTCGTAGCGCGTTCTTCACCGACCTCACCAGGCGTTCCCAGCAGCCACCCATGTGAGGTGTCGCCGGGGGATTGAAGTGCCATGATATGCCTCGGTTGATGGCCTCGTCCCTGAGCTGCCCATGGTTGAGGTCTTTCAGTGCAGCTCGCAGCTCGGTGTTGGCTCCGACGAAATTTGTACCCTGGTCGGAGTACAAATGTGCTGGTTGCCCACGGCGCGCTATTAGGCGCCGTAGGGCTAGTATGGCTGAATCGGCGCTCAGCGTGGCGGCTAACTCCAGGTGGACGGCGCGCGTAGTGAGGCAGGTGAATAAGGCTCCCCACCTCTTTTCGCGGCGCCGGCCAATCGCCACTTCCATTGGGCCGAAGTAGTCGACTCCCACTCGCACGAAAGCTCTTCTGGTGTTTTCCAGCCTTGCAAGTGGGAGATCACCCATTTTTGGTGGGGCGGGTTGAGCTCTGCAGATGCGACAGAGCTGGCAATTTGCGACCACTGTCTTTACTGATGTCCTGATCTTCGTGATCCAGTATTTCTCTCGTAGGTTATTGACGACGGTTTCGTGGTTCGCATGTAAAGCCATCGCATGGTAGTGTGCGATTAGCTTCCTAGTTAGAGGGTGACGCCCGTCCAAGATTATAGGGTGCCTTTCACTAAATGTGAGCACTTCGCAGGCACTCAGACGTCCTCTCACTCGTAGCAACCCATCGTCGCTAATCATTGGGTCCAAAGCTTTTATGCTGCTGTCGTTGGGAACGGGCAGCCCCTTGAGAATGGCAGCTCGTTCATCGTGAAAGCTGTCTTCTTGACACAACTTTATTAAAATGTTGTGTGCTTCTTCTAAGTCGTGTGTTCGCAGCTCCGTCGTCGCCCGGCGTTTACGGCATCGGCTGACGAAGACGAGCGTGCGCGCCATAACGCGCTGTATGCGCGTCCACGATGAATATCGTTCGTAGTTCAGGAGTGGTGCTGGAGGTGCTATGGTGGCGTGGACCCGCTGAATGCACTCAAGATCCGCCTCCGCCGCCTCAGGCTCCTGACATGTCGGCCACTGCTCCTGTGAATCACGTAAAAACGAGGGGCCCGAGAGCCATTTTGCATGGTTATCGGGCCAACACAATCTGGTCGCTACGTCAGCTGGGTTGTCCTTTGTGGGGACCCAGCGCCAGTTGCCTCTATCTGACAGCCTATCTATTTCCGCTAGTCTATGCGAAACGAACCTTTGAAACTCTTGTGCATCAGAATTTATCCATTTTAAAACAGTTTTGCTGTCAGTCCAATAAAATTTCTCTTTAATTGGTAACCCTAGCTCCTTTTCGGCGGTATCCGCTAATCGGCAAGCTAACACCGCTGCTTGTAACTCTAGTCTAGGGATAGAGATAACCTTTTGTGGCGCTACTCGCGCTTTCCCTAGTATCATAACAATCTCTCTATTGCCTTCGGAGTTATAGCCTACTAGGTAAGCTACCGCGGCGTAAGCTAGTTCGCTAGCGTCCCCGAACACATGTAACTCTAGGTTCTCTAGGTTTAACCTATACCACCGCGGTATCTTAACATCTTTTAATCGCTGTAAATTATTAAGCCAATTAAGCCACATATAGGCATCTTCCTCATTTAATGGTTCATCCCACTTGATTCCTGATTTCCAAATTCTTTGCATTAATATACGTGATTGGATGACGCAGGGATAAAGGAAACCCAGAGGGTCATATATTGACATTATTGCGCTCAAAAATTGCCGCTTAGTGGGAATCAGATCGCCATTTATTATCTCTGCCGGTAACCGTTTAAATGAAAGGTCAAAACCCAATTCATCTTCCTTGGGTGACTATATTAGACCTAGTGTCCTCTCTACCGAACCTACTCCCTTTTCGAGGGCTACTCTCTCAGGCATATCTATTCTTAGTCTGTCCCTAAGCTCTGATGAGTTCGTGACCCACCCCCGTATTACAAATCCCCCGGAGGCGTGTATTCTGGACACTTCCTCAATCAGTCTGTTAGCCTGCTCTTCGGACCATGCGCTATCTAAATAATCGTCCATATAGTGCTTCGTCCTTATGGCTTCAACAGCTTCGGGATAGACGTCAACCCATTCACTGGCATTTTTATTGAGTATATAGATTGCCGTGGTTGGTGATGAGACTGCACCAAATATCATAGAATTCATCACATATGTATCTGGTTCTTTACGTTGGTCCGCGCCTCTCCATAAAAATAATTGCGCGCCTTGATCTTCTGACCTAATTCTTATCCGCAAAAACATATCAGCGATGTCCCCTGAAAATGCTATGGGGCCTATCCTGAACTTTAATAATATGCCGAGCAACGAATTTAACATGTCAGGGCCGGTCAGCAGGTTGTCGTTCAGACATGTACCGTGAGATGCAGCAGCCGCGTCAAACACTAAGCGAAGCTTCCCTGGTTTGTTTGGGTTCACTACACCAAAGTGTGGTAAATACCAAACCGGAGAGCTATCTATCTCGCCCTCTACTTTGCGCGCATAGCCCTCGTCTAATAGTCGATCTATCTGTTTCGTGTATAACTCAGCGAAACTAGCGTCTTTGCGCATACGTCTCTCGATACCGTACAACCTCTGCCGGGCCTGATTATAATTGTTAGGCAATTGCGTATTATCATGCTTCCACAATAAACCTACTTCCCACTGTGACCTGTCAGGAGTGCGGTGACTAGTGCTATCTAGTACATCTAAGGCTCTTTCAACATCCTTATGTTTGCGAGTATCTTGTGAAATTCCTATGGCTTCTAAGTCAAACTGTGATTTTACCAAATCATGTAGATCAGGAAGGGAGACTGTTGTGCAATTCACTGTTTCGTTAGTACTAGCTGAATCGAATGGTCCATGTATGACCCAACCTAGCTTCGTGAGTGAGGCAATCGGCTTACCGGATCGTCCACGGCGGATGTCCCGACTGACGAGCAGCTCCCAATTGTCTTGTCCGAGTAACAGCAGCGGCTTGGCTCCCCTCATTTCCACGCAACCCAAGTTACAGAGGTGAGCGTTGTCACGTATCACTGAGGCGGACACTGTTTGCGTTAGTAAGTTCACGTTCACCATTGTACGGCACTTTACTTTGTGACACTGTCCATTAGGTCCTTTCACACGCACTTGTACTACTCGCGAGGTTAAGTCCGTCACTCCGTAGCCACCCGCGGTTTTTAGCGAGAGAGGTACACGCGGTCCCGCTAGGTTGGTTGCGAGCGAACTGTCTATGAGCGATACGGTCGCACCATCGTCTAATAACGCATAGCACTGTTTGTCGTCGCCGTTTTCGTCACTTAAAGTCACTGGCATTATTTTCAGTAACGCTGTAGCTCGCCATTCCCCGATGTTTGATACACTTTCTGTTTTATCTTCTTTCTGCGGCTTATCCGCGTGTAACAACACGTGATGTCCATAACCGCACTTTTCACATCTGTTTGCGCGGCAGAACCTCTTGGGATGCTTCTTGACAAGGCATTTGAAGCATGTGTTCTTTTCTTTTATCGTGTCCCAACGTTGCTGCACACTTAGCTTCTTAAACTGGTCACAATCTTCAATGGCGTGTTCCCGTTGGCATATTACGCAATCCTTAGGTACGGAGGATTCGTCACTCTGCGTATTTACTCGATGAGCCAACGGTGGTCTGCTGCTGACAGGACGTGCGGTATTCACTGGCCGGGCTTGACCGGTGACATTCTTCTGTTGCTTCACAAGGGGTTTCGACGGTCCAGGCTCATTCATCATTGGTTGCACATAGTATGACGTCGAACGTGTCAAATGTATGAGAAAGTGAGACAATATCTCTAAGTTCGGTGACACTCTTAAATCCACTCCCTGTGCGTTATCTAAGCCCATCGCAAAGTCACCATACTGCGCACGTTGTACTGGTGTCAGCTTGCTCAGCAACTCACTCACTAATTGTGGGTTATTTATATAACCTTGTGCACGAATGTTCTTCAATAAGGACACACAGTTTCTAACTGTTGATGAGAATTTCCTCAGCTCCCGGCCACTTTCCGTCACTCTGGGTAAATCTCTCACTTTTCTCAACGCACACTGGAGCACTACGGTCGGGTGACCGTACTCTTCCTCAAGCGCATGCATTATCTCTGTGGGGTCTGTTGACGTTCGCAGTAAATCCTCCACTGAACTCTTTGCTTCGCCATGCAGTGAGGTCTTTAGTCGTGCTAGGTTCTCATGTGTCTTGAAACTGTACAATTCAGTTGTGTCCCAATACATCTTCCGAAACGATATCCATTCGGAAGGGTCTCCGTGAAATGGTGGCAATTCATATGACTGCCTTGGTATCGGTCGCGGGCGTGCCATGCTTGCGATTGCTTCTGCCAGCTTGTCTATCTTCCTGTCTCTTTCACCCGACGATTCTCGACGTCTTTCTCTTTCATCCACTCCGTCATATCTCTGCCGCCGTGTATCCGACTCGAGTGTTGGTACTCGAGGTACACTTGCGGCCGGAGTGGTAAAGACGGGATAGTCATCAGGCAGACGGAATCTCACTCCTTCTGTCGACAATGGCATGTACATTTGCGCGGTCGGTGCTGTCATGTCAGGTACCGGGACTGGCTCATGCAACACATCTATCTTCCGAGGCACGGTGGATTCACGATTCGCTGTACTCACATTTTCATCGTGGGTCACAGCTGTTTCACGGGGTGCAGTCACTTCAACAGGTGCGCGGGATACAGAAGGCGCACACAATACTGCATCCTGTTGAGTCATTTGAGGCGTTGTTTTAAACCATTCTTCAACGCGCTGTTCCGAATCCACATCCGAGACAGAGTCATCACTCTCAGCAGCGGCTTCTATCTCTGCAATCTCTGCTTCCATCCTTTTCTTCACGAGATTCTCTTTGTCTCTCATGAGCTTCTCCTTTAGTTGCACCAAATCGCGCTCAGCTTCGTACTCGATCCTCTTTCGTAAGAAATCGACGCTCCTGCGGCTATTCTTAGATGAGACTCTGCTGCTTCGCGTTGATCCATGGCGACTTCGTGCGACTGTCTGTCCTTTCTGCAGTCCTTCTGACGTACTTCCGCTGTGGTCAATCACACGACCACCCGTCAGAGGAATGTTAGGAGCCAGCGTCGGTGCCAATGTTGGAGCCACCGATGGTGAACCTGGTGCCTTTTCAGATGGCGAGCCTGAGTCCGAGATGACGTCATCCTTTCGACGCGCACTTATTTCCTCGCCCAATCTTCTTAGCTTACTGCGCGTGGTCATTGCACTTTTCTGACTCATGATGTATTTTCACTTCTTCTTGTTGAACCCGATCCGGCTCGAAGGACCAAAATGTAGCCCACGCTGAGGGGCAGGTGGGGGATACGGGCGTGTAGGCGGGGGTGACGTTGTTCCCTTGACGAAGAAGTGGAAATAAAACCACGCGACACGGGGTAAAACACTTGTATTTCCAATACGACACAACACAATACAAAATATTAAAAGGAAATACACGGGCAAATTTACACACTATTTACAAACTTAGCAACTTGACTGGTATTACTAATTACTTCAAGCGCGGCGCGAAGTGAACCAACGGGTGTAGGTATGTCGCTTCACTGGATGATCGCTGGAGACTGACTTGCTTGTGCCAAGGTGCGCCCTTTTTATGCGCTGGCATGGGTAGCGCAAGTGGCGGGGGTCGTAAAATGTACCCCCCGCCGTTATTACCCAATGACTGACAATGCGGGAGGCGCGCATTTTACTACCATGGCACAAGTAGCGGGTATACTAATTGGTAAAACATGTCCAGTCAAATTGCTTTACAATATTCCTATAGTTATATACTCCTATCCTAATATAACTATCTTAAACCTAGAAATAGAGCTCACATTACTGTGCTTCGCCTACACCCTTAATCAGCTGTAATCACTTGAAATTATGAGTTGAGAAAATCAATGTTTTATCGTCATTAGATATCTATACAGATTGTATGAAGATTCTATGACAGATTTCAATGTTCATTTTACGTCTTCAATAATAGACAAATCATAGAGTTACTTCGAAAACTAACATAAGACATACTAAAACACTTATGGTTGTAGCTCCTTGAACAAACTCTGACACAAGAATCTGTACTTACTACCACGCCATATCTGTTAAACACCAATCTTAGATGCCTAGTACAATATATTTCCCCTGCAAAAAAACCCTTTCGTTTTGCCAGTCATAAGCAACATGCCTACACATACAAGTAAACATATATCTATACGTAACGAACATACGTTCAAAGTTACACATGAAACAAGCATTAGCATACCGAGACAAAGAAACGGTAAATATGTGCGGCACTGAATAATGAATATCTCGGGATGTCGTTGGTAACGCTTTTGTTATAAAGATGTGGTTACACGGACAATTTTGTCAGCAATTATTGCACAGCAACTGTTGCCGGAGGTAGATAGAAAAGCAAATAAAGCAATTTATAGATTCGTTGACCATGGTTTCCTCTAGCATAAGCATATATCATTTTTTTGTAATCTCAGCTGGGTTTCAGATCAATTTCTGAGAGAGAAAATGGCCCGATAAGCACCACTAACCCAGCGCGTGTTGGCGAATGACAAACATACATTCGAATATGCGCTTCGGTCTTAATATATAGGACATGCGCGATTCTACAAAGGAAGAGAGATTCGTCTTAATGCTCTAAATTATTTTATACTGTATTGCCAATAAGTGTATTACCTAGTTTATTAAATTACTCCATATTACTCTATCTGGTATCATCTAGCATCAATCGCTAAATGTTGGCATCGCTTTAAATGGCTGAATACTGTCGTGACGTCATGACTTTATGTGATGACCAATATTCCCCAGAATTAAGCAATTCAAGTTGCCCGTGTATCCACACCTTAACGCTTTTGTTATAACACGAGTGCATACGGACTGTATCCGTCGGATAACTGATTCCATCTGTCGCTTTGAGAGGCTGGATGGATTGCACTCTCAAAATGTGTGTACTACGTTTTATTTGAGAGAGTTTTTTCTTTTTAAATCGTTTGTTAATTGACGTTTCATAGAAGTTTTACTGATGAACACTGGCTTTATATAACCTCAAGTGAGTGTTTTTGTTATTGACATGTAACATATAACGCGTAACTGCACGCTAGTCTTCCTCGAAAGGGCAGGCAGAGACGTATGGAACTTCAACATTTCGCTGGTTAAGTTTGAGTCCCATGTAATGCTGAATTTATTGAAGACCTTTTAGACGTTTTGCGGACGGGTTGACAATCACAATTTGTTGACTTGTGATATTGGAGGATTGTTAAGTTGTGTTTTAGGATAGATTGAATACCTATTCTTTACAGAAAACTACACAGAGTAACCGTAACGTAGTTTTGCATAGAAATGATTAGAAGTAAAACACTCGGCTAAAACAAGAAACAAATAATTAAATATCATTGATCATCTACAATAATTTTAATGTGATGCTAAGCGTGTGGCATCTAGGTTATGTCTATAGGCATTCGGAATAGCCATAAGATTTGCAAGCGAGCTAACAGCCATTCATTATGGTTAGGAGTCCGCATGAAAGTGAATGGAAATAAATTTAGTTGTGAATGGGGTCTAATGGTTCTCGAAATGCAATAGGAGTGCTCTGGTTGTGTGAGGATGGTTTAGCTTTTAAATAAGATGATGGGTTTGAGATAAATATAAGCTATACATACAAACGTGTCATTAACTTACGCCTTCTTCCCATCAGGGTAGGCAAAAAAAAAACAATCGAATTCCAAAAAAAAATAGTACCAAGTGAAAAATAACTTTAATTTCGGAAGTCGGTGTTTTTGGATCTGTATTTTAGTTTTTTCCCACCGACTTCCGAAATGAAAGCTATTATTCACTTTGTAATGTGTTTTTTTTGGAAGTCGGTTGTATTTATTTTTAAAAGTTTTTTATTTTTCACTTTTTATTGGGTCGGTTTGTGATTTATCCAAGTTACAATAGCCTAATGTCAACTGCTCATCACCTTATACAAAATATTGCTTTTCCCGATGCAGGGACGTTAATTTTTGTGGAGTTCTCCTGGTACTTCACCATCAGCTCCACTTCACCATATGCATTGTGACGAGCATAAATTGCTTAGCAACCAGATTAAAGTAATCGAATCGCAACCCGTGAAATACTTATTCGTGAAATACTTATTATGAATAGTTCCGGTGGCCATCTGTGGTCTTCATCATAAGTTCCACTTCACCAAATGGTGCTTTCCGAGAGCAAATGCACGAGTTATTATAAAAAAAATACCCAAATCGCTATAGGTGTGCATATACTATTGACGAAGAGTTCCCTCAATTTCTCCAGGATCCCATTGTCAGATCCTGACAATGACAATGGGTCCACCTGCAAAGCACCTTTCAAGCAATAAAATAAGAATTTTCCAAATCAGTCCTGCCGTCTTCGAGTAATCGGGGAACACATATTAAAAAAGAAAAAAAAAGATTTCGACGAACTGAGAACTTTTCCTTTTTCTTTTCCTTTTTTTGAAGTCGGTTAAAAATACGTTTATTGGTCACAGAAACACGTGCATACAAAAAGATAATAGTACCTACTACTTAGTGTCTTAAACTCATTAAACTTTCTGAATCAAAACATCCAGCATCTAAAAACCAACTATAAAACAAAAAACAAACGCCATCTAGAAAGCCTTAACTCGTTCAAGACTAGCTGTATGAAATGAGCTCTCAGCCACGCGAAAAACATTTTATTGCTTTATTACGACCATGCAAATATAACCACGCGTAGTTGCAGCGACCTGAAAACTAAGGCCTCGGACAGAGAGATGAGCTAGCGCGGGTGATAAGGCGGTCGCGAACTATCAAACATAACATCGTACATCGGATGCAACAACGTCATAAATGCTAAAATTGGTAAAATGAGTTCTTTATCACAAATGATGTCAAACACGCGTCTACATTCGGTGCAGCAATATCATAAATGTAACTCTCCAAATGTCCCACTGAGGGCGTAAATGTCGTTGTGGTTTTGGTGGGTTTTGTAAACGCTAGCGCAAGAACGTTCTAATTGGTCAGTTGCTCGTGGCCCCCTGCAGAAAGTGTTTGTGTATAGGAGCAACAACGTTATAAAGGTAATTATGACAAATATTTCGTACAAGCTTGGGGCAACAATGACACAAGTGAACAGTTATGAGTTTGTGGTTCTGTGTTCTATTACAAGCAGCAAGTGTTACCGTCATTTATTACAATCATCTCATTTTAAACCCACATGATGGTGATTTAATAAAACATTCCGTTACAAATGCTATTGAAGTTTCAAACATCTGTGTTGATAAAACTCAGGTGTGGTATAAGATGTTATAATTCAGAATGATTTTACATTTTTTTTTTTTGGTTTGTGTTCATATTTTTACGCAGTTTACTTAATTTCTTTAATACTTATTTTAGCCTATTAGAGGTTCCTACGATGGAAACTCGTTTGGACATGCCTTTTCTGGGACCGAAGATGAGTAATACATGCATTTTTTTTTTTTTTTTTTTTTGTGGATGGGAAATCATCAAATGACTTCTCCCGCTCTGGGCGGAGAGGGAGGGCGTGTCAGACTTTTACTGACTAAAACCCATCCGTGTTCCTTCTGTTGCCTGTGCCGGGGCCACGGTAACTCTTTCGAACATCCCGCAACCCTAGCTGGCATCGGCCCTAGCGGACCCCGTCAATAGTGCTGACATCTCTTTGAGGCGCGCGTGGAACACGACGCGCCTTCGACTCGGGCCTGGTCCTTACCGGACGGCGAGCTACCCATTGCTCGCCGTCCGCAAGCCCGCGCCTACGGTGGCCGGGAATCGGCTGCCGATTCCCGACGCCCAGGGCGTCTCCTGCGGCGACTAGGGGCGTGAGGGTGCAAAGCTTGCCTCTCCCTCACGCGTCCCGCCTCCTCCTTCACGAGCATTACTGCTTCGCAGAAGGAGGTAATGGCTTCCCATGCACTCTCGCTCCGTACCATGGCCTGGACCAGGGCCGGACGCGAGAGATCGCCGCCGCCGATCGCTTCCGCGAGGACACGGCGGTGCCCCGCCCAAGCCGGGCAGACTTCCACCGTATGCTCCACCGTGTCCTCCGGGCGATCCACACAGTGGTGACACCCGGGCGTTTCCTCCCGCCTTATCCGGAACAGGTACCTCCCGAAGCACCCGTGTCCGGTGAGGACCTGCGTCAGGCGGAAGGTGAGGACGCCGTGGCGCCTCTCCAGCCACTCCTCAAAGAGGGGACTTATCGCCGCAATTGTGGCGTGCCCAGCGCTGGGTTGCGACAATCGCACTCTCCATGCCGCCATGAGATCCTGCCGGAGCTCTGTCCGCCGTGCCGCGATTTCTCGCGGCAACGGAGTTACGCCCCGGCGTCCTGCCTCCTCGCGCCACTCCCAGATGTGCGCGAGGACTTTTGCCTCCAGATCCCATGGCGGTAATCCGGCAAGGAGGTTCGCCGCCTCCCCGGAGACCGTGCGGTATCCCCGGGCTAACCGGATGGCCATGACCCTCTGGGACGCGTTCAACCGACGGACCGGTCGCCGCCTCACGGAACGCGCCCACACCGGAGCTCCGTAAAGGGCCATGGACCGCACGACCCCCGCGTAGAGCCTCCGGCAGGAGGCGTTTGGACCCCCCAGATTGGGCAGGAGCCGCCCCAAGGCAGCCCCGGCCCGCTCCAGTCTGGGAGCCAAACGTCGGAAATGCTCCACGAAATTCCACCGGCTGTCGAGGACGAGTCCCAGGTACTTCATCGTCGACTCGACACCGATGAGAACCCCTCCTACCGTTATTTGGGAACCCGATGGTGGCGCGTTCCGAGGACCATGAAAACACATGGCCTCGGACTTGTGCAAGGCCACCTCGAGTCCCAATTGCCGGATCCTCTCTACGATTGTCGCAACCCCGCGTGCCGCTAATTCGGCCGCCGCCTGGTGCGACCTCCCCTGCGCCAGGACCAGCGTGTCGTCAGCGTAGCAAACTACGCTGACGCCATCAGGGAGGTCGGCGCGCAGCACCCAGTCGTACCCGATGTCCCACAGATGCGGTCCCAGAACCGATCCCTGCGGGACACCGCACGACATCTCTCGCCGGTTCCACTCTCCCCGGTGACCGGGGTAGATGACGGCCCTGTCCGTCAGATAGGCCTCGACCACGCGACAGAGGTAGGTCGGCACTCGGTGATACCGGAGTGCCTCCCTGATGCAGCTCCAGGGCAGGGTGTTGAAGGCATTGAGTAATACATGCATAAACCCTCATCCAGCTCAAATATTAGTATAAATGCTGTTGAATCATCAAGCATTCGTGATGAACAAACTCAGGTATGGTGTATTGTTTAGTTCAGATTTTTTTTGTCGGTTTTAATATTTTTACGCAGTTTAGTTAACTTCTTAAACTTATTTTAGCCTATTATAGTTTCCTACGGTGAAAACTCATCTGGACATGACTTTTCTGCGACTGATAATGATGAGCAATGCGTGCCTAAACCGTCAACTAGCTCGGATAGTAGAAGCAGCTCTAGCAGTAGCTCAGAAAGTTCTTCATCATCGGAATCTGACCACGAAACGCTTACCACTGGAAATATCAACCAAGAGTCTAGACCAGAGGCTCACAGACTTTTTTCTCATAGACCACTTTCAAAATTTAACCCTGCAGCCACATTTCTACCATATTCCCAAAACTCGACAAAAAATGTTAAGATTAGATCTATGGAAATTTGCGTTGGCTGCGTTGACCCCTGGGGGTCCACCTGGACCACTTTGGTACCATCAACCACGGAATGTACTAGAAAACGTACTCGCAATCCAAGCAAATGGAAAAAAAATGTTGCCAAATCGCTGAAAAATTCTGGTCAGCAATCAATCAATCAATCTGCCTAGCCTTCTCCCAACTATGTTGGGGTCGGCTTTCAACCTAACCGGATGCAGCTGAATATCAGTATTTTACATGGATCGACTGCCACAACCCAGTAACTGGATAATACGATACCCCTTGGTAAGACTGGTTGTCAGACTTTCGAGCTGGTCAAATTCTGGTCAGCAATATATTTAATTAAAAACTGGTATGGTGAAAGCAGCTAGAATAATGGGGCCGACTTGTTCAGATAAATGCCGACTGTCTTGCTCATCAAAATTTTCCACAGAAAAGAGAATTATGCTATTTGATTCTTATTGGCAGTTAGGCAACTTACAACGACAGCGAGATTATTTGGGATCTTGTGTGAGACTTCAAGAGCTATCGTTTCGTAGAATAAAAGAATCTCGAATACATATTATTTAGAAAACTACCGTTTGTGTTCATAGTGATGTGATATCGATCACACGATAACAACTGTCCAAATACAGAACTTCTTTGACACCTTATTAGGTATGGCTCAGTTGTGTTTTTTCTGTGTAAAAAGATCATCATTGCTTATTATGTGTATGGAAAACTACGCTCCACATAGTATTCTTAGTCGCAGGTTTGAGTAAATGTGGAGGTTCCTCGAATTTAGACCTCAGATATTAGTCTAGGATTTTTGTGACGTGTTCAGCTTTCGTTTTAGCTAAATTATATAAAAAAAACATGCCATTCTTATCAAACCCATAATAAGCATGTTGCGTGTTGCTTTAATCAATGTTAAAGTAGGTTTTGTGGTACCTTGACTTTGGCAGTTTCGAGTGGAGGACGTTTGACAACTCAGTTTTGGCTGTCAGTGTCCAGTGACATTAACAATCAAAACTTGTTATAAGTTGGGGGCGGTGTCAAAGTGGAGTGGAGTGTAAAAAATATCTATGAACATGGATGTGAGAGACAAACCTATCGAGCGATCATCTATGTTTAACGCAGATGAAATATTTCTAGCCTCTACTGCATGATAGAACAACTCGCGATGTGCTGTGACTACCAGAGGGCCGAGATAAAGTGACATTCTACCAGCGATGACGATGCTGGAAAAGTCAAAAATATATTGCATTTACGCTACCGAAAAGCTAATGTCAATCCTATTGAAAGTCGTTAAGAATAGAAATACTAAACGCGTTGAAAGCGATTGCCACTTGTCTAGGCCCTTTAATCGCGCTCGCTACCGTGTCCGCTACCGCCCCTGTCACCGCTCGTTTACCCTGTACGAGGGCCAACGGCTACCAACTGCGTTGAAGAACGCAAATCTAGGGCACAATCTAAACTATATCACGCCACTTTGCATTCCCCCAATGCATTTTTGAAATGCTAGGTCTACTGGAAATCCACCAATCGGCCTTCAATAAAATCCTGTTTGTAAGAACATTTTGCGCTCCGATTGGCTCGTTTTGAGTTGGATAGTCATGTGAGCTTTCAATTCTTGGAGTTCGGATTTTTAAATTCAATTTTATTGCTTTCAATTTGTGATTTTAATTTTAATATTCGCATAAAACTTATATTCATATCCTTTCCTTCATATCTTTCTGAGCAAAATTATTTAATGATGACATCACACTTAGAACGTTGTCAATCATCTGCCACACTTGTGAGCAGTCTGCAGAACAATTGTTCACTAACAACGTGTAAAAAATCGTCATCCTTTATCTTCTTCTCTTTCCAAGAACACGTCATAAAAAATTCTCCAAATAATTCTAACTTCAATATCAAATATTACAATAAGATTTCTATTCAACGCACAACACGAGTCTTTCTTGTATTATTGTGCCTTCAATTTTTATTTCCTTGCCAAGCCACAAAGCTAGATTTTTATAGACTAGAGAAATATGTGGAAATCGTTCACAGTTTATGCGTCAACACGTAACTAATCTTCTTTGGAGTTTCGATAACGTGAATCTTATTAAAGAAGTAACTTTGAGGCGACGTTTAGCGTGATTTAAGCTGCATTTAGTGATAAACTTTTGGTTGAATATTGAAGCAAATTTTCATAAAAACAAGGCGTTTCTTACGACGTTTGATCTCCAGCCACGTTACTTTTCGTCTTGGAAACTTTTGGCATTGAAGTCGGCGAGCATATTTAATCATGTTATAAAGTAGTAACACGACTTCATGAGTACAAATACCTGCTTTACCTACGTTATGCCGTCGATTCCGTTTTCCTTGAAATCATTTTCCCTAATATAGTTCTCAGAAAAGCTGTTAACCGATATAATTAAAGTTCTCATAATACGATCTCCCATCATGCCATAGCGTGCCGAGTTCATTGTGAACCAAACCTTTGAGTTACTAAACTGTTACTAATGAGACTCAAACACGACTCAACCGATTTTATTTGAATTTGGAACATTATTTAAATCATTATACAACATTATACGCCGAACAGATCATTACGCCAAATTGATGTTTACCCAAAATATTGGACGCAGTGTTTTCTTACATCAAAAGAAGAAAAAAAATGTTTTCTCATTTTTCACGGTGGCAAAAATAATTTGATTTCACTGGAGGGATGTTGGCAGTTGATTTTAAATTTAACTTCTCTGAACTTGGCAAAGTGGAATGGACTTTTTATGTACCTCCTAACATTAAGTGTTTATTTTCGTGAGAAATTTTCTTTTTACTTAATAAGTAAGAAAATCTTGATAGGCGGATTTTAAGAGCGTTAAATCTTTTTTATTTAACTTTAGCTCGATAATATTATAATGGTCGTATTAAGTAAAGTTAGAAACGTTTTATCAATAGACTTAGCACTTACAGATTAAATTCATAACATTCTCGAAACCATTTTGTTGAGGGGGTGGTTTCTGCTTTTCTTTTTCAACATAGTGTTTTTAATAAGGACCACGGACCTTTTTCGTGACTGAAAAATGTTGCTGGCTGGAAAGTGAAAAGTTAATTTTGACCTTCCCCAGAATTGTACTTATCCGTCAAAACATCTGTCCGGTCATTATGTCCTTCGTCATTATTACTCTCCCCTTTTGCAATAGAGATCAGGATGCAATGAACCCCGATCCAAATTAGCAGAGATATTAGTTCAATCTGTATTAGTTTTCAACGAGTTAATGCATTCAAATCCAACGATCGTTTTAGGGGCGCATTATGTCATCCACAATCCCTTGTGCCCGTTCATACGGAATATCACTAGGCCACGGCTTCAATTCGATCAGCAGGTTTACATGCAATACTAAAGCGGACTAGTTACTTTTTAGAGAATATAATGTATGTAGGTATTTAAGTTTAACAATAATAGTGTACAATAGTATGTTTTTAATTGTAAAAATTGTTCATGTGCACATTTACTGTTAAACGTTTTATAGGTTTGTTAAAGGCATTGGAAATTAATGAATAAGAGAGGGTGTGTTGTTCAAATGTTTAGAAAAGTTATGCGTATACAGAGAGTTTTTGGAGATAAGCCAAGGAAGCTCGTGGATTTAATAGTGAAACCAAAACAAAATATTTCCTAACCTACCCTACCTACCTACCCATCAGTAAAATTACGAAATAATCCATTCCGGATCAAATTCTCATTTTATTTGCACATGAAAAATGTGGAAAACATAATCCCGATTACACACAGAAAGCATCCGTTAATTACATACGGCTACATTAAAGAACTCGTCAAATTAACGGTACTTCACACATTCTACCGCTTAAAAGTAAATCAATATGCACGAAAGGTACAGGCCTAAGCTGAGCTTTGCATTTGTGTGAGTGCACATAGATAGTGTAGGTGTGACGTCGGTCTAGAGCGTGACGCGTCTGTGTGCGTCGTCTGACGCGACATTTGGTAATCACTCACACAAATGCAAAGCTCAGCTTAGGCCTCGCGAACTGTAATGTATGTACGCTTCTGTGTCGCAAATTAAAATAAATTTATTTGTGCAAGTACATTTTTTAGGGTTCCGTACCCAAAGATTGGCAACGGGCTGTATCTTTAGAACTGTAATAGGTAGACACTTGAAATTTTCACAGAGTATAACAATGACCGCTATAACAATAAAATGAAATATACATACATACATAAATAAACTCACGCCTTCTTCCCATGGGGTAGGCAGAAACTACAGAACGCGACCTGCTACGATCCGGCGTGCATGTATGACCAGATGTAAACGGGGCATAAGAAGTATATATAAAATAACATAAAGTTAAGAATTAAAGGGAGTCCCAAAACAAGTAACGTGTTAGGGAAATATGTAGTGTTAAATATTGGACGGTGCTACGGAACGCTTCGTGTGCGATAGCGGTTCCGTAGTACCGTAAAAAGCGTCGATTAAAAAGCGGCCAAGTGTGAGTTGGACTCCCAAGTCACACTTGGCCATTTTTTTTACTAAAGCCTTGTTAATTTGGTGAATTACGGAGATAGAATCCAATTTTACTAATGCTACTTGAATTTGAAGGGTGGTCTGTGTACTGATTGGAAAAAAAGTTTGCTTTGTACTCTTCCCCCTAACACTTAACTAGCGTACACAAAGATTAACCGCGAGTGATCTAAAGTCTCATTTACACGGTGCAAGTTCCTTGCCCGTGACATACAATAAAATTGAAGCATACAATTTCAGGGATCGTCTAAATCTAAACACTCTTTAGACAGAGCAACTTTTATGTTTACTTTATGTTGTGGTATCCTACAGAAAATTATATTGCATCGAGTAAATTAGGCTTAAGGGGAAAGCGCTAAGCTAGTCCGCGAAATTCAAATTTACTTACGCTTTTTTCAATTTGCAGCTCAGTGTCTGGGTAATTTGAAATTAAAAAGATTCGCGACCGTAACAAAAATGTATTTACATAATTATGTTATTAGAATCAATAAAATAAATCCTTAAGTTAGTATAATCCTCAAATGTCAAGATTTCATGAAATAGTCATTCAATAGGATTACTTGGTCTTAGAAAATTGTATTGAGAACTTTAATTATTAGATTCTATAAATGAAAAATTGGTACGGTCGCGAATCATATTTTGATGAACATACAACCTAATACTGACCTGCAAATTACAAAAAACGTAAGAATATTTGAATTTCACGAGCTATCCTGGCGCTTTCGCCTTTAACAAGAAAGTTGGATCATGTAAATGGGGCTTTAGTTAGTACAGGACACTTGGACACTGCCACCTGTCCCCTTAACATAAATTAGTCTTATGGTCTTATACAGGGTGTCCAGTAAATAGTACGACATAGCGCAGGGGGTGATAGCTTAGGTCAGTACCTACCAAACCAACACAATATATCTTCCGCAAAATGTTACGGATTTTTTTTTAACAATTTTGGTTAAAGTTAAGCGATAAGAGTTTAGTAAAAAATATATGTCTTTGACTTGACCACACAGTTTTTATTTAATATATTCTACTATTGACATAATTTAAAACCTAACAATCTTAAAATAATAATAATAATATGTACAAGTATATAAAAAAGGGAGGGGGTAAATAATCAGAGGGCATCAAAAATTTCATCCGCATCGCTGTCAACAGGAAAAGTGCCCAGAAGGCTGGCAGCATTGCCACGTTGTATAGCAATGCTGATTCTTTGGCCAAAAAATAGGCCAGCCCTCTGGTCACGTGTGGAGTCGACCAACAGCCTGGCGATGTCTCGAAAAACTAAGTGGGCACTCGGACCCCATGGCCCAAGTGTTTCAACCCCAAACGGCTCGAACATATAAGTCCCAATAAGACTGGAGTATTTGCGCCGTTTGAGGTTTTCCGCACCCGCAGCAGCCGCTCCAACACAGCCTGCCGTGCTAGAAAGATGGGATGGCGCAAGGGTGTCGACACACGTTGCATCCCACACCAAAGGCCTACCTACCTTCCAAGGCATTATGGTCATTCCGTCTGGTCTCTTTCCATCGTCGCGTGCTAAGCCATTGGGTTCTAAAACAGCTGGCACCCCGGCGGTGACAAGAGCACGACGGATGATGTCATTGATGCTGGCGTGCCGTGCTATCCGGCCTGCGCTCTTACTGCAGGATAGGCCATGTTGTCCGAGGCAGTCGACACTGACACCGCATTGGCAGCGATGCGGAGCCACGCAAGGAGCGCCCAGACGCAGACAAGTAGCGAGCCGGAAGGTGGTGTCACCCAGCATAGTGCCTATGTTGGGTGACGGTAGCGCCTGAAGCCAGAGGCCCGACTCCCACTCCCCCACAGCCAGCAGGCGGGCACGCTCAGCAGTATTGGTGGTCGTATTAATTAGATTATTCCGTACCAACCTGCAGAGCGGTTCATCCCACTGCCTCTGGGAAGATGGGTTCAAGGGCCGATCTGTATCCGGGCAAGCCACTTTCCAGGCGTTCACTGCGTCAGTCAAACACGGCACTTCTGAGTCAACCAAGGAGGGGGCTAAAATTTTCTCGGTCAACTTTTCCGTGCTGTGGACAGAGGACAGGAACGCCGGTAAGCTAATACTGGTAATTTTGCGGACGCCGAGGCCACCAAAACGGATGGGTAGTGTGGCTTGCAGCCACGCTCGGTCGTCCAGGGCCACATTTAAAATGGATGTTAGTGTGCTGCGAATAATTTGGTCAATTTTGTCCAAGAGGTTTGGCTGCTTCCATAAAGGGGAAGAACGTAGAAAGTAAATAAAATTTGGGCCAAAACAACAGTATCTAATCAGGGTGAATGCCGAATGTAAATTAATTTTGAAGAGTCTGTCCGAAATGTCGTTGAAGTTTTTGATTTTTTCGTTGATAAATGGAGAAAAGCTGTCTTCTAAAATTGGGGAACCTAGGAGGTGCAGTGAACTTTTTTCTAAAATTTTGATTTGTGGGGCTATTGCATTAAATTTTTCTAGAGTCAGTTGTCTGTCGGTAATGTCAGAAAGGTAAATTTCACACTTTGATGGGTTAAGGTCCAAGCCAATAGATTTAAATTCCTCTTTGAGAAGTTGTAGGTCTTTCAAAACGGTGTCTACATCACCTCCTAGCGTTCCATCATCTAAATACCACACGTTAAATTTTGAATTTAGTTTCTGGATAACTGGATGAATAGCCAAGCTGAAAATAACTGGCCCGAGAGGGTCACCTTGTTGGCATCCTACTACAGATTCCAGAACATTGTCCTTGTATAATAATTTAGAAGGGTACCTGTAACATTGCCACATAAAACCATAAATTTCGGGTATTTCCTTTTTGACTTCAGCCAACAAAGTGTCCCTGTTGACAGAGTTAAAGGCGTTCTTAACGTCAACCTTGAGGACGACCTCACCTTTGTTGGAGTTTAAAAAGGTGGAAAGGGCATGCACGGCAGCCTCACAGCCCCCTTTTGAGCCAAAACCAAGCTGTAGGGGCTGAAACTTAGCTGTAAGCGATTCGCTATACAGCTTACAGCATATTTTGGCTGCCGTACGCCTGTACGTGCACCCAACGGCGATGGGACGAATGCCGCCGTCCTTCTTGCGCAAGGCACATAGGTTGGCCCCGTACAAGACATCGATGACGGCCTCGTTCACACCGCCGGTGAGCATGAGGTTAATCAGGGCCGCAAGCTCCTTCAATAGCGACTCACCAGCTTCCCCGGCGCCTGAACTTAATAGGTCCTTTAGATGTTGTGGAGTCAGGCCGTCGAGGCCGCCGGCGGAACCACTTCGGAAGGAGCTCACGGCTGCAATCAACTGGGGAGCCGAAACGTTTAGGAAGGTTGAATTTAGGTCGGGAGGATCGGGGGGGTCGGAAAAGGTGAGACGATCCGCAGGCGCGGGGTGTTTACTCTCTAGAGCTGTTAGCGTTTCTGGAGAGTAAGGCGCCACCACATCGCTGCTAAACAGTATCCTGGCCGCTCCCCTGATGTCACCTTCACTTAATTTGGATTCTACATGTGAACATAAGCTTTTTTGTGATAGGTTATTGAATGCGGGTAATTTTGGATCTAAAATTGGGGTCGAATTGATACAATTTTCTTTAATTAGGTTCGTTAAGGTTTTTTTAGTTGCCAGATTTTTTTGAACATGCAGAATCCTATAAGGGAAGGTAAGTAACTGCTCCCAGGCACTTTGTGAGTTCTCCTGGGTCACAAGACGGAGACATTGCGCCAAACTCAGTGCAACAGATCGTCTCGCGCCCCGGGGAACTCTCTTTAGCACTGGGGTAGAGTTTTTGAATTTAGCTAGCCTTTTCCACAAGGTTTGTTCAAGAGGTGTTGATGTTGGGGATGTGGCTGGGGGACCCAGTGGTACACTATGTGATTTGTGAATCTTGCCATAGTGTATCCTCAGCCCCCGTTCGCCTTTAAAAAAGCGTGCCTGGGAGCAATGTGGACATCTCACCAGCTGCACATCAAGCGATGTGGCAGGTTGACTGGCACAATTTCCGGCGTCGCTACAGCCGGCATTGAACATATAAAACACTTAGACGTACAGAGTTAAACTTACCTGAAAAACAAATTAAAAAAACCTATATACACACGCACTCGTACTAAAACAGAAACACAAAAAATAAACTAAAAATACAATTTTTCACTTTACGTATAAATGTCACGGATGAAACTGTCATTTCACTGACGACTGCGGCGCAGTCGCGCTCAGAGACTGGGGCGCCGCGCATGCAGGGCGCAGCGTTCGCGACCGTTGCCTTGGCTGCTGGCGTCGCGTCTTCGTCGTTATTTCTGTTCTTAGATGTACGGGATAGCTGATTTTGTTTCGCGTTTTCAGGTTTTTTTCAAATTTAAACTCAAAATCCTAGACGTAGGATCATCAACGTTTTCAGGCGTGACTCTTGTGTAAATGAATATTACACAATTATTATTTATTTATTTTTCTTAGCTTAGCCAAGCTTAGATATTTTCCAAGATAGCAAACACGACTATTTTTGACAAATTTTATTGATATTTTTTTTGTAAAAAATATTGTATTTCTTGGACACATTCTTGTTTTTGATAGAAAAAATACTTATCAATGAGTAAAAAAACTAATCACGAATAATTTGATGTAAAAAAAATTTTTCATGACGAGATGCTTAAAATCTGATTCATCGTAGAGATTTTTAGATATTTTGGAAAATTTCGTATAACTGTAAATCACTAACATTTTGTGGAACATATATTGTGTTGTTTTGAAAGGTATTAACCCAAGCTATCACGCCCTGCACTATGTCATACTATTTACTGGACACCCTGCATGATAATCAGGATGGAGAGGGCTAGCTTTAATTTGCTTCAAATCGCTTACGGCACATACAATACCACATAATCACCTACTATTTGGCATTTCCTCCATTTTATACGCCCACTTGAGCTGTTTGAGAAGTAAATAAAATAAAACCTAGTGTTTGTAAGTTCCCAGTTTATTGACGTTTTCAAAATAAAGAGGCAGTGGTGCTGCTTGAGTGCCATTCGCTTTGTTATGTGAAACCTTTTATTGGTTAGTTAATTACTTGTAAAGAGTTTTTCATTTACAAGGAAATTGGTTTTAGTTGACGGGTGTCGTGTTTGGTTTTTAGATAAGTGTGTTTGTTTACCTTTATCGTTCGTGAACTTTTAGCATTTGGTACCTAATAAGTAGGTGATCGTTACGGGTCGTCAGAAGCCCGAAAGTCTGATAACCAGTCTTACCAAGGCATATCGTATTACTCAGTAACTGGGTTGTGGAGGTCAGATAGGCAGTCACTTCATGTAAAATACTGGTATTCAGCTGCATCCGGTTAGACTGGAAGCCGACCTCTACATAGTTGGGGAAAGGCTGGGCAGACGATGATGATGATGGCCGATAACCACTTCGAGCTTTAAAGAGACTGTCACGAAGCTCTACAGTCCTTTCATTACCTCTTTACCTCTTACACCAGTACCCCAATAGCACCCTTATAGTAATAAGAATAAAGGTCACTGTGATTTCGACAAATTTATCAGTTACCCTGCAGCAACATAAGGCCGGTCACAGACAGTCAGAATTCTAATTCGGAATTCCGTTTTGAAAGCAGCAAATCCATTCAAAATCTAGTAGTAATTTAGAAGTATTATTAGATTATGAATGGATTTACTGCTTTCGAAACGGAATTCCAACTGTGTGCGGCCGGCCCTATTGTAACGGGACACATGAAACGACGACGATGCGCGATTATGACAGTGATGCAAAGTCAAAGGTCACATCACGCCTATGTTCCCCAAAGGATTGGGCAGAGGTGTACCTTCAGTACACCAACATTTCGCCGGTTATGTTTGAGTCTCGTGTTATAGGGGGCGAGGCTATTGTCATAAACCGGACACAAATGCAGACTCCGGGCTACTACTAAGAAATTCCAGATGGAAAACCCAATAACACTTTGCTCGACCCGGGAATCGAACCCAGGACCTCATGGTCCGTAGTAGCGCTTGTGACCACTGAACAACGAGGCAGTTGGCAGCAGAGACTAACTGTGAAAGGAGCCGAGCTTTTTCAAAAACTTGATGTGCTACAGAAACGGCCGTTCCCCTACTTGCGTAACACACTGTCAATCACAATCCGGGAGTTTTAAAGTATATTGCTAGTCCATTGCTTCATAGGTTTGAAAAATTCGTCTGCCCAACAACGTAAATAACATAATGAGTGTGGGTCAACTGTCAAAATGAAACCCATTGCGATCAATTTTATTGTAATTTTATGTATGTTACGCAATCACCCCGGTGCAGTGGTATGTTTCCTTGTTTCATATTTTTGGAGTTTACTCCTCAAGAATCAATTTTCATATAAGGCCCCCAGTATGGAAATTTTATGAGGAGTGAAATTAATACAAAAGCGTTACGTTTTTCTGCGCAACGTACCTTGCGCACCTTTCACGGAGTAAACTCCAGTCGTGACACACACACACATTTTTAGTTTAGTTTTTTACTAGAATATCGAGATTGTGTCCCGGGTACATCAACAGCATAACTGTTTATGTAAATGTCTATTAACTGCTCCCAAATTACTTTAATTTTTTACATACTTCCATGATATAATCTTTTCATTATTTTACATTATATAGTCTTGTCTTTTAAATACATTATTTTAAGTTTTGTGAATGTAAGAACGTTGTAGGCTTAATAGACTGTAGATTTGTAGACCATTTTCTATTTTGTTAAGTACCTGGTCCTCCCATAGTTAATAACAATGTACTTTGAAAATATTGTAAAAGCCAATTATTTTTAAAAGAGTAACCGTGGAGTTTCTTGCCGGTTTTTCTCCATAAGAAACGACCAATGGAACAATGCACCTAGCTTCTGACGTTTCATTAGTGCCCATGTAGGTTTATGTGAAATAGAATATTTTGATTTTGATGATTTTTTGGTAACATCACAGATAGTCAAATTATATTGAGAACTACTTTTCTTAAAAAGCTGGATCACTATCCACAAATTAAACAAAAATGACAATCGAATGTAATTCCCCTGACAGACGAACTTCTACAAGAACCCTTCCTTCCCCGTCTCAACGGAGTAACTGAAAGCGCTGTATAGAAAAAAAGAAAAAAGAAAATGGCTACTTTTTAACCCGACCGCTTAGGTAAGTTAGTACCCGCGGGAACTTGAGATACCGAATGACCTCGCACGTGTTTTAAGTTCGCTGAAACTTAAAAATCTCGAGGGCACAAACGTATAAGATCTATATCGTAAACTTAGCTTGTTAAGAAGCGTGTGTAAAATTGTATGATATAAAATACAGAGGTTAAGCAAAGAAACTGCGGGTATAAGAGTTTCTTGCAGGCACTGGGTGGAACCATGCTAGTTTCTATGATCTGGAAATCTTGACATTTAATTTGCTTTGTAAACTTATTTGGAATTCTTTTTTTTTTTTCAGTAAAATAACGACATCGAAGTTGGGCACAAATATTTACAAACGTTTCTTAAAATTAAGTAATGATTAAGTCGGTGTAATTTGAATTTTTTTGACGTTTAAGCTTAATCTTAAATTTAAAAACAACGTTTATAAATAAAAGCAAAGGAGAATACTTAACAATATATGGGCAAAAAGCCCAGAAAACCCAAAAAGAAAAGCCCAAAGTGAAAAATAACTTTAATTTTGAAAGTCGGTCGGAAGTAATGAAAACGCTAAGCAGATGAGGCTTATACCTAGAAATAATGAATGTACATAATTATTTAAACTTCTCGCTCACAATTTAATAAGGTACAAGGGCGGTCTTAACGCCTTAGGCATTCTCTACCAGTCATCCAGGGTGGGGAAGAGATAAGATGGCCGGTGTAATTGAGAGGAGAAAATAATAATAAAGAAATTAAAAAGATAACACAATGAATTATCAATAAAATGAGTACATAAGTAGGGTATAAACTAATAACACACATACATAATTACTATAACTTATACCTACATTATATTTGTACATCGACCCTTTTCAGAAAGAACATCGTCAGCGACAATTTGCACTTTTTACAGGAAAGGGTTTTTTCTTTCCTAATTAACGATGTTGTCAGTTACGATGATAATTTCTTACAACAATAAAGTCGTGTAAATTTAAAATACAATTTAAGAGTAATCTCAACAAGATGTAAAACTGTCTAAATAAGAGGTTACGAAGAAAAAATAGTTTTGTGATTTTTGGCGCTTACGATGTTTTTCCTGAAAAGGCTCAGTATGTATATAAAAGTTCAAGGAAAAGAGATGACTCTACGCTATTTGTTTTGAAAATAACTCTGAAATATCCGATTAAATGCATGCTCAGTGCTTAACAGACTTTCGTAACGTTGCTTGGATGGTGGAATATGTGTAAACCGCGTGGTGCACTACCTCTCTCTTTCTGACTACAGGAAACTCGTTATTCGACGCTTGCAATGTTGCCGCTTTGTGTACGTTGTGACGCGTAGGGTGATTATTTTGTGAAAACTAATTTCACATTTGATACCCATCACTGTATACTATCCTACATATATGTTTTTTTAATCGACGCTGGGCTTTTTTGGGCATTCTTCTTTGTTTTTTAATAAAATTATAAGAAAGAAAAGGTTGATAAAAGTTATATGTTAATTACCGAAATTTTCTCGTGTTGATACGAAGTATACCTACGAAAATTAACTCATATTAACCAACTCTACTGAATTGGTTAAAATTATGGATTGTCACAATCAAGGATGCATAATCCAAGGTCCCTAGATTATTTATAAGAACGCAGAATAATTTGAAAGAATTTTATGAAAACCGTTAGGTTGTTAGGCTACTTTATTATTAACTAATATTCCAGTAATATCGAAGGCCCGATATAATTAGTATGTAAGTACCAAAATTTTCGGCTTCATTTAACGCAAAGTACCAGAAAACTAATTAACTAGTTATAGCTAACTGGTATTAAATAAAGCTTAGAGAAAGTTGTACTTAAGTACATACTTATTAATTTGTTTAATATTTATCTTGATCTTGTTGTTTAATATCGTTGTTTAATCTTTATGTTTTGACATTGGCTCAGATTAATAAGGTCAGTAGATTGATTATGTTTGAATAATAATGTTTTTTCGGAGTTTCAGTGTGTAATAAAATTCATTTGCTTATAAAATAAACTCAATTAGCCTACCTACTACTTCAAGCTGGAATTATATATAATAAAATACTTGCAAATATTCATGACGCAAAAGATTAGCGAGCACTTTAGGTAAACACGCATACCAGCAAGCTTGCCAGATCCTCAATCCACGAAAGTAAAATGTATTTAGTTAACCGAATGATTACCTAATACATATTACTGAAACTAATTTGGCTCCACAAAGCCTACCCCAGATAAAAAATAACGCAACAAAAAGAACAATACCCGAATTGATTTCCTAGTAAGTCCAGGCTCCGAACGTCCAAACATAATTGACATGAATCGACTCTCAGAAATCTATTAACAAGGGAATTTCTGATCGCACTGTTCGCCTGGGGCACGTCATTATGCCCAGCCAAGCTCGCCCCTAGATGGGCCCCCGTCATAGAATAAATGCAATCAACGGGAGAGCGGGCACGTTCATAGCCCACCGGTGGGCCTGTCCGCCCACACGACGTCTATTACAAGTCATCGGGCGACGTCTACGTGAAGTGATCCTTCGGTAATACGTGATTTGAATGAAGGGAGGCGTGGTGTGTGTTAGCAATTATGTGTGTCTTGTTTTAAATGGTTAAAAAGAGATTTTATTGTATCCTACGTAAAAGGAAAAAAATGGAACTAAATTGTCACAAAATAGGGAAGAATTAAGTAATTTAAAAGACGTAAATTATGCAGTTAGAAAAACAGACAAAAACGTACATACACACAATAATATACACAATATTTAATTAATAATTCGCTACGTCACAGTAGCTTGCGTAGCACAACCGCTACGCCGTAGCAAGCTCGTTGACTTTCATCTTGAACTGCCAGTGTACCGTCACGTCTAGTGTAAGCAATAACTAAAATCATAAATAATGATTTAAATTACTAAATAATCTAGATCGTCTTATTGCATCTACCTATCTATGGTCACCTCTTATACAAAAAGTGGATAATTATAGCGACAAAACGGCAAATGACACAAAGTAGCCATTCACGCGTTACCATTATAATTCACTGACACAAATAAACACAACGCCATTGACACACACTCACAATCACGTGTAAGGTATTCAGTCGCATCCCCACACTATCGATGGAAAGCATTTCGTCGAATCGCTGTTTATTTTTGTCCACGATACAATTGTTTGTCATGTTTCCGGAGGGGATATTTATAGTGTTGCACAACCATGGCTGCTGTAACACAGTGGGAAGCGATCTCTCCGTAAATAAGGCAAAAAATCTCGACTGCTATCACGGAAAAACGCTGTGTTGCGCCGAAAAAAGTAATATTAATTTATTGGAGTTTTTTGTTTCGTGTTAATATATTTATATTCGTGTACCTTTTGTAGTGAAGCACATGGCATACTAACGGAAGTGTTTACAATGTACTACATGTTAACTTTGTTTGGTGAGTAGAATTATACGTATATGTATATATAAAAAAAACAAAACCAAACTTCAAAATACAGAAAATCTCAATTTGCACTTTCTTCTTTTTTTGCTTCAAGTGGATTCGATACTAATATTTCCACCAACTTGGGGAAAGATTAGATAATTTTAGACAAGATCTCAATGAATGGCGAACCTCCTTCTTTATTTGAATTTGTTAAAAAAACCCTATATATTCAGGTACCTACCTACCTACCTAAATGGCAATAGCGTGACATTTTATATAACGTGTGAACAAGTCTACTTCGTTGTATGTCACGTTACAGGTGGCATCGCAGAGTAGGCGAAGCGAAGATCTAAGAGCTTCTTCCGATAAAATGTTTACGCACTGAAGCCCTTTTATGATGTCCTATTTGTATTACAATATTATAAAAAATATAATTATTAAAAATATGCATCGACCTGGGTTCGATTCCCAGGTCGGGCAAACTGTTATTGGGTTTTTCCATCAGGTATTTCTCAGTAGCAGCCCGGAGTCTGGATTTGTGCCCAGTTGATGGCAATAGGTTCGTCTCCTATTCAATGGGACCTAAATATAACTGACGAAAAATGTGTCTCCTATAGGTACACCCCGTAGGTACACCTCTGCCTAATCTTTCGGGAAATACAGGCGTAGTGTTATGTTTACGCTTAAGCATAAATTGCTATTTACAAAAGTGGACATTAGAAAACACTCTACTATCTCGCACAAGTGTCTAACTTGGCTGCCTGTCCCAGTCTGGGGTTCCGCCTGAGATCCCCAAGCGCCTTCGTCCTTGAAAATGGTTATTTTAAAGAGCCTGCTACACGGTCGCCAACCGCGTCCCGATAGAGGTGACCTGAATGGTTTACAACCGTGTAGATGGTGGTTTACAAACAAACAGTGTGGATTACGACAAAATAGTGGTGGATTACGACCCATTACCTCTGACCGAGAGAAGACCTGTGTCCCAGCAGTGGGAACATTATAGGCTGAGTATGCTACTAAGCATAATTATCCTGCCCTTCTCTCAATTTATTTGAGGTCGGCGCAATGTCGTTTTCTTCCATACTTCTCTATTATTTCGAATATATCCATGGACAATTTAAGTTTGGGTAGTCGGTATTGAAGAAAAATTTACAAGATGTAACATTAATAACGCATAACCTCTTAAGGGGTCATTGTACTCAACATTATGAACAACTTTTACTATGGGACCAAACCTGAAATCGCGAAAAAAAAATCTGCTGTTCCCTATATTTTGACGAGTTATGCGAACATATATGTAGGGAGAAGCAGATTTTTTTTTCTATTTCAGGTTTGGTTCCATAGTAAAAGTTGTTCATAATGATGAGTACAATGACCCCTTAAGAGGTTGTGCGTTAATTATGTTACACTTTGTATATTGGCGCCGACCCCAAATAAATTGGGATAAGTCAATAATGATGAGTCAATTTACTTAACAATAATTTCCCTCACTTTGCCGTGAACGTTATTTCAAATAAAAAGTCCAGCATAAGTATTTTTCGTTGCAAAAGTAAAGAACAAAGCCTAATCCAATTTAAACAAAATAGTTTTAAATTGTAACAAAGAACTAACCTTTATTTATTTAGATAAAACCTACTTACTCGTTCAGAAAGCTTAGTCAAAATAAAATAAGATACATAATAAAACTATTTTGTTCACGAATTCAGTTAGAGAACGATCCAGCAAAACTTTAGAATAATTAGGAAACAATTTAAAACTTGTTCTTTATTAATTTTTATTTCTAAAATTACTTTAGAGACACTTTTCTTGCTGTTTCTAAAGTTTTAACGCAATACAATTTTTTAAATTCAAGGGCACATCTTCAGCGGGGCAATTGCGTAACACATTATCAATCGGAATCGGTTTCATTTTGACAGTTCAACAACATTCATTGAGTTATTTACGTGTTGAGTAGACAAATTTTTCGAACTTATGAAGCAATGGATTAGCAATTTGTTTCAACATGATTCAGATTCCGATTGATAGTGTGTTACGCAATTAGGGCGCAGTTCCTTAGTACCGAGTTCGAAACCAATTAAAAACCAACTACATAACATCACGCCTGTATTCCCCGAATACTTAAGCAGAGATGTAGCCAAAGCACACCCACAATTTACCAGTTATGTTAGTCTGGTAACAGGAGGTGTAAGTCCCATGTAACAAGGGGCGAGCCTATTGCCATCAACCGGGCACAAATCCAGACTCCGGGCTGCTACTGAGAAATTCCAGATGGAAAACCCAATAACACTTTGCTTGACCCGGGATTCGAACCCAGGATCTCATGCTCAGTAGTAGTGCTTGCCACTAGACCAGCGAGGCAGTCAAAAAATCCTCCATGATTAATTGGTTTTTGACTGCCTCGTACTATGAGCTGAAGTTCCATAAGACTAGACATTCCATTTTGTCACACATCTGCCAGAAATATCAAAGCACTCTTTCAAAACTACCACTAACCGGTCGGTATAACCAACCCGGGCTACTTATAAATTTCACCACTCTACGGGAACGGTGAAAATCGAGTTTCAAGTGTTCGTACCAACGGCAGCATATTGGCTGGGCCACGGCTTCTGTATTATGAAGTCCTATTTTGCCGTGACATTTTTCGCTCAACACTACCCGATTGGATTTTTGAAACGTGTAAATTTGATAAAACACAGTACGTGGGGAATGAGTGAGTTATGGCCGTTTCAGATTGGGGAACGCAGCGGCGGAAACGTAAAAGAGTTCTGTATTTCATTTTAAGCCGTAAACCGGATTGGAAAGCGGGTAGCTGTATTGCTTGATGTGTTTTCTTGTTTTTTGATCTCGGTGTCTGACTTGATTTGCATTCTAATATCGTTTTAGAAGTGTGCGCTTTTTAAACTAGCTTTGAGCTTTTACAACACCTGTAAACTTTGCTTAAGCAGTGGCGCAGCTACAATTATCATTAGAAGGAAGCCGAAGAAAAACTGGTCCAGTTCTCAAAAACTCGGACAAAAAACTGTAGGTTTTTGATCTTATGATGTATTAAACTGGCGTGTAAATATAATTATGTAATGTGATGTGATACACAGTTACACAATAGTAGACACTCTAAGAAGAGTGGTTGTTTCGAAGGGAAGCCGATAGGAATCGAGTTGTATGAAGGCTACGCCCCTGTAAGTTGTTTGTCCTTATTTTTGCAATACCTTTATGTCAATACGTGTTTGAGATATTCACATAAGGACTAATGTATGCTGCTTTCACTTCAAATTATCAATGCATCCTCCTTTTAGGGGATGCTGTTACGTTTCGATTAAACAAACTCGCTAATTATTCTGCTTCCAAAAAGCTCCACTACATATCATCAGCAAACTAGCCACCAAAAACAGATACAACGAACGTTGACACCATCCCATTTTACACATTTAATCTATAAAATATCGCTGTACAAGATAATCTATAAAGCTGAGTGACAACCAGCACGATATTGTAGCGAAATATAAAATTGCTGGGACGGTCCCGTAGGTAATAGTGGGACACGTCATCAGAGGTAAATGCAACGAGGAAATTCCGCGGCGGCACACGTGCGCCAGTCTTGAGCGGCCTTATGCTGCAGAAGATGCGATTGTACTTAATAAACTTATTGTGGAACTGTTGAGCGCGACTGTACTTTGTATTTTTTGGTGAAAACATTTTTTTTTCGGTGTCCTTTGTTCTATTTGTGAATGAAATTAGTGCTATGAAAATAACAAAACACAAAAATTAATAGCTTTAAAGTTCACGTTATCATAGCTGACTGATTTAAAGTACTTTACCATGTACCATGGGAGAAAAGAACATCTATACACTGTTAACGCTTGCTAACTGATGTGGTCATCGTGTGCACGGGATTTTGTTTCCAAAATGGTCAGATGTAAGTTTCCTCGATAGTACGTAGGTAAAACTGACTTATGAAACTAAAATTACTTTTGGTAGTGTACGGAAGGCTACAACAATTACTCGGAAACAGCTTCACAACGAACTTTACTTTGTATTCGTATGCACAGAGTGTACCCGATTAAGGCAGATGTCTGTTCATAAAAACTAGTCTAGGAAACAAGAAAAATAAAAACCAAATAAAAAACATACAACTCAACATAACGTCTCCACCCCACTCCTATTCTCAACAATGCAACGGTCGCAGGTAATATATTTGGAATTTTCCAGTGCTATGAAAACGTTACGTGATCTCGAATGAGGTTTTCGTCTGTAAAACGGGCCAAAACATCCTTATTACCTCAATGGGCTCCTATTCCGCCCTATGAAATTAAAGCTGTCTTCATACACAATTATTTACTCCACAAATTGTAACTCTACAGCTACAAAGGAAACTTCTGTGGTTCATAGAAAGTGGTGATGAGTGCGTACGTATACATACACGAGACACGCTAATTCTGTGGGTGTGTGAGTGTGGTGTTTTAATTAAAGCACCTGAAGTTTGAAAAGAGAGTGCGTGTGTCTGTGTGTGAGGGCGTTTTGCATTTTTGGTTGAGTAGCACTTTATGTGAAGTAGTCGTTCCTTGGAGCGAAGTTGTGCAAATGTGTTTGAGTTCATGTAGGTGTGTTTGTTGTAACTAATGTAGGTAAAGTTTTCTTGTAATGAGATTAATGTTGATTGGATTGATTTACTGACATTGCGTTTCTAACAAATCGTTTTCGGTGTCATTTTTATTGCATTCTTTATGTATACGTGTACGGAGGAGCTCGTGGCTGAGTAATAACAGCCGCATGGGTCGATCCATCAGGTTAAGCTACGCTTGCCGGGGTTGGTTGTGGATGGGTGACCATCTTTACATACCGAGACTCCTCCGTGCCTCGGAAAGCACGTTAAGCCGTTGGTCCCGGCTGTCATTCGTGGATCTTTGACAGTTGTTACGGGTCGTCAGAAGCCCGAAAGTCTGACAACTAGTCTTACCAAGGGGTATCGTATTACCCAGTTACTGGGTTGTGGAGGTCAGATAGGCAGTCGCTCCATGCAAAATACTGGTATTCAGCTGCATCCGGTTAGACTGGAAGCCGACCCCAACATAGTTGGGAAAAGGCTAGGCAGATGATGATGATGTATACGTGTGAACATACGAAGCTACATTATATTGTTTTTTTTTATTTACATACCAGTAAATAAAACAGCAATATCAATATACCAAAGCTAACATTGTAACTGGCCGAATACACAATTGAAATTCATTTCGGTGCACAAAACAAACGAAAAAACTACTCTATTCGCGCCAAGCTCAATAAATAACGTCCATTACCAACCCGACAAATATTTAATAAGACTTTGTGCATAAATAACCATTTATAAACACCGTCAGAAATAAAACTGTAAGTACTTAGAATTTACTTTTGTGTCTAACTAGTCGTATATTGACAAATATTACATTACATAACATCACGCTTGATTCCCCGAAGGGTTAGGCTGAGGTGCACCTATACACCCACTTTTCCTCAGTTATGTTTAAGTCTCATCAACAGGGGGCGAAACTATTGTCATCAACCGGGCAGAAATTCAGACTCCGGACTGCTACTGAGAAAGTCCAGACGGAAAATCAACTCGGTCACGACCTCATGCGCAGCAGTTGCGCTTGCGACCACTAGACCAACAAAACAGTTAAAACACTTAAATTATTAACATAAAATTAAAAGGTGTTCAAGCTCGGCGGCATAAAGACTCCTGCAAACAGGCGCGGCACGCGATGTAAAGGCACCGCGTGTCGCGTGACGAGCGGTGCCCTTGTGTCGCGCGCAATTCGCGTCGCGACTGAAGGAACCTTATTAACGGAATGCATTTTGTCCCTAAATTGGCTTGTTTGTTTCTATTCTGTATAGAATATGACATGTTGCAAATTACATTATAAGCATTGATTACTTACACGTTGCAAATCACTTATAGTTAAAACAAAAAGAAGTGTTAAGAGACTTAACTTACGAGCTAATTTAGTTTTCTGCATTACACACGAACGGAGTTGTAAGCACAGCTATTTTAAAACAAACACAACAGACGAAGATCTTGACTCCGTAAAGTGACATAAAGCTTGCAATTTAACTGATATAGTAGCCAATTTGAATTTAAATATCACTTCCTACACAAATTAATGGTGGTTCTTTAAAACAATTTTCGTCTCTGTCCGTCCCTGATTTTGAGTTCTATTCATATTTATTGCTGGCAGGATATTGCACTTTGCTTTTGTAGATATAATGCCAGTGCTTTCATTATTTTTAAGGGAAATGTGCTTATTCTCGCTGTTTTCATTTGTGTGATCGTATTTTGTTTTGTGTTCTTTTTTCAACGTATTGTTTCTGATTTTCAGTCACGCAAAAATAACTTACGGTTACGCCAAATCCAAAAGCGTTTTATAGTGAACTAAAAATTGTAACTTTGGAAAACATACCTATTTCATAATAATTAGTATGGTTTCAATTATACTATATCCATAACACCATGAAATATCGATCAATACTGTGGAGAAAATCGTTTTTTAATCTTGCATATGTGTAAGATATCTAGGTTCATGACTGTACTGTCCCCCCCCCTCCCTTTTTTGGCAACTAGCTGACTGCCAGCGCCTTTATTACGTGGCAGCAAGTTTAGTGTAGTTTTTGTGGTTTAAGTGTTACTAATCTCGTGCGGTTGACTATTTTATACATGTATGTATTTTTGCTTTCTGTAATAATGTATTTGCTACTATAAAAGGGCAATCGAAATTTACTTACATTATAGTATCTTTCAAACAATCTAACCCAAAAATTTCAATCCTTAAACAAATATTACAAAGGAAATCTCTGCTCTATTGAGGATTGCTTGCAAGAATATCTTTAAACTAAATGGCTAACCCTTCAACCCTAACTACCGTCTTCTATTTGCATAGCAAACGGTTGACGGAAGCCCTCTTTGATGTCAATATACAAAACTGCTCCGCCGCGTTGCCTGTTTAACTGGCCTCTTCAAAGCCGACTTAAAATGTAGGTCCAATAATTTCTGGAGACAGTATTTTGAACATACATATTATTGTATATAAGTTTTATGACAGTTTGAAGATTAGTAATTATACTCCAAGTCCAAGATTTCCTTTGCTTGTTTGGGTTGCATTTTCTCACTAAGCTCAATTTGCTAGACCTAAGAGTTGGTAAATCTCAATCACTAGACTTGCTGCTTTCAAGTCAAATCCCCGTTTAATCCTAGATACAAATATCATCGTCCTAGCCTTTTCCCAACTATATTGGGGGTCGGCTTTCAGTTTAACTGAATGCAGCTAAATACCAGTATTTTATGTATATGGAGTGACTGCCTAGCCTATCCTACCTCCACAATCCAGTTAGGTACTAGGTAATACGATAACTCTTGGTACCTAAGACTGGTTGTCAGATTTTCGGGCTTCTGACTGTCCGTAACGACTGACAAAGATCCATGAATGACAGCTGGGACCATCGGCTAATGGTGCTTTCCGGGGCACCGAAAGACCATCGGCTTCTTTCGGTATGTAATGTATGGTCACCCATCCACGGACCGACCTCGACAAGTGCAGCTTATATAGGAATCACGCTAGACGAGAAATTACAATGGGCACCTCATATAACATCTCTTGCGGGGCGGCAAGCTCGGCCGCTTATACTGTTAGAAAAATAAGATAGTTAACAGATGTAGAAACCACGCGATTGGTCTATTTTAGCTACTTCCACAGCATTATGGTGTATGGCATTTTACTGTGGGGTCGGGCTGCTGACATTGAATCCATCTTTATTTTGCAAAAGAGAGCTGTCCAAGCCATTTATAATCTATCGCCGCGAATCTCTCAGGGAACTATTTAAAAGGATTAATATTATGACGGTACCTTGCCAGTTCATTTATGAAAATATTATGTATGTTTATTTTTTTTATTTGAGATAGATTTGCTCTTGACTCTAATCTAGGTCAGAGATGACAGAGACAAAGTCGACGATGGAGCGAGCTTGCCCAGAAGAAGCCTATTCACTCTCACTTTGAAGAGATCGGGGTTGTATGCGTTCGGAAACATAGACGCAGGCAGAGAGTTCCACTCCTTTGCTGTGCGCATCACAAAAGACATTTGGAAACGCTTAGTGCGAATTGGTGGAATAGCAACTAGGTAGAGATGGTAACCTGCAGAGCGTCTAGATGTCCGATGGTAGAAGGGGGCCGGCGGAATGAGGTCGTGGAGTTCTAGAGCACACTCACCAAAGTACAATCTATAGAAGACCGACAAGCAGGCAACCTTTACCTTGTCTGTAAGAAAAAATCTACATATGTTTAATAAAATGAGTGACAGACATAATTTTAATTCGAAAAATAAAGATATAATAGATCAACCATTTTTCAGATTATCTAAAGTACATACATCTTTTATGGGGTACTGTGTTGAATGTTACAACAAAATACCTTGTGATATATTGCAATTAAATGAAAGGAAATTTAAAACACACATTAAAAGTGCACTTTGTAAGAAAGCAGAGGAAGAATGCTTGACAACATGCTGGTCCTGCTCCTTAGGACAATATAGAGTCTAGACAAAATCAAACTGATCGCTAATTAAATTGTATAATTTATTATGTTTTATGACTTTACATTTTGTGATTATTTTGACTCACACACAGACTACTTACTTGTTAAAATTTTAGGAAAATCGTACACTTTTACAATGCTTGTGAACATGTGAGCACCGTGTATCTAACACATATTTAATTTATCTGTCATTGCTTCATTTTTAATTGTTTACCTATTGTGGTATACTAAAATCATTCAAGGCGCATCGTCTTCACATATAATTATATAATAATAATGTACTTATACAAAGTATTGTACAACATTTTAAAAGAGTAACGGTGGAGTTTCTTGCCCATTCTTCTCACGAATCGAATCTACCTTTTGGAAGGGGCAACTAGAATCAATGTTGACGTCAAAAAGTGCCTTTTATGTGCCTATTTGAATTAAATGATTTGCCTTTGACTTTTTGCAATTAAGCTTACAAACGTGTAAGTAAGTATGTGTTTTTGGAACAATTACTTTAACACCCAGACATTAAATTTTATTTCAGTTTGGCCATAACTTAAAAAAAATCAATAGTAGTTACCTATCTTCTCATTATTCTGAAATCAACATAATTTACACAAGAATTAAGTTGATATTTGTTGAAGTCATTAATTGGAAACAAGGATTTGAATGTAGCTATGGGCTAATTCTAAACGAAAATAATGATGATGAGATTTTACATTTTGAGACACTGCATTCTATACACCTTGCACCCTCTCCAAGATGTTTCAGTCTTAACACCACTAATTCTAAATTTACTAATCACACCATTTAAATCCAAGTCAAGTTCTAAATTATATTATAGCAGCTCATTATAAATTAATACCTACATTAAAGTAATTCAACTTCTAAGAACAAATATCATATTCACACTTCACACGTCTTTGCGTTCGACATTGGACTTTTTGAATTAGATATCTAAAGTTTTAAGTGATTATTCACTGAAGACTGAATGAGAAATTCGAGTTTTATTGGAATATAATGATCTTCACTTAAATTAACTCTAGCCTAAGAAACTTTAGCAAATGATTTTATGATTCAGTCACCAAAAGACTGCTCGTTTATAATTTCAAGTCACAATAGCTTTATATGTGCAATAATGGTTTGAGAGCTAGCATTAAAGACAAAACGTCATTTATTTCCCAAAACGAAAGGAAAATAGTCGGTGGGAGAAAAAATGCAAAGGTAGGTAATAGGTAATTAACGACACCTTTGAATGACAATTTTAATGCATATAAAACAGGTCGTAGATCAAACGAAAAAATACCATTTACTTATTTATTTAACCATTTATGCACACACATACGAGTATAAACAGCCATGAAGAAAGGATTAGAAAAATACGTATCCATATCCAAAATACATACATAACATCAAGCCTTGTTTCTCCGAAGGGTCAGGCAAAGGTCCTTAGCTATAGTACACCCACATTTCGCTAGTTATGCTTAACACATAAATAACATAACATCACGACTTGTTTCCCCGAAGATTTAGGCAGAGGTGCACCTATTATAGTACACCCACGTTTCGCCAGTTATGTTTAAGTCCCATGTAATAGGGGACAAGCCATCAACTGGGCACAAATCCAGACTCCGGGCTGCTACTGAGTAGTAATTTAAGATGGACAAACCCAATATCACTTTGCCCGACCTCAACCCAGGTCTCCATTCCCAGCAGTAGCGCTTGCGACGAATACACCAAAGAGGCAGTTAATGCGAAATAAATTGCAATTAATGTATTTCTAAAAATATTTAACCAAGATTAGGTCTCGTTTCCAAAGAAATACTAATAATATCACCTATATCTGTAACAAGAATACCGTCTACACCTCAACCGTATCATGTATTCTTACCTATAATACCTTTTACTAGAGATAGATAATTAGTTCGACGAAACAGAAGTCTTTGAATGTGACTTGTCCTCAACTGAATTATTATGAACAAGCAAAACCAAATTTTCGAGTCCTTTTGTGTTGTACACAATAAGTATTGTAGAGGACTACTACGTCAAAATAATGAATGCCTCTCGAATTCGATGATTTGCTTTTATATTTCGTACAAAAAGATCTTTCTATAGCTATGAACAGACGTATTTTGTTTATCCCAATAGTTTGTTCATATGAATGAATAACGTGGCTCACTTCTTATGTTGAATAGAAATCAAAATAGCTTGTTTTGAACGTAGGTCTTCTCGTGTTTAGTTTATTTTTCGGGAATCAATGGTAAGACAAACTCTTATTTAGATATCACGGCGTAGCAAGTGGCGCCCTCTAATTTTGCTACGAAATCATTGGAATCACCGAAGAGGTCGGATAAGAGTGACACTGGCTGATTACTGTTACTCTAGCAGAGCATCGCAACCATAGATAGTTGTGTGGCTTGCGTTCTGGTGACAGATGATCTGAGGCCGCTGTCGTACCACGTCCACGACGAACTGCCATATTCAATATCATCAGAATTGTGATTCCCTCACAATCCTGATGATATTAAAGATGCTGAGCCACCAATATGATGACCACTTCTGGTAAAGGCTATCCTGCCCCGTTAGATATATTCAAATCAAATCAAATCAAATCACTTTTATTTGTTAACAGAAATACAGATCTTATATTTGATAAAAATAGCGCTATGTTATGCCAGGAGGCGTACAAATATGGTGAGCATCCAGCTCAGGATTACAAATTAAAGTTAAAAAAAAAATGTGTATATATGTGAGAATAACAAAATACGTTATTAATTATAAATGTCAAAAAATCTAACTACCTAAGTCCAAAATATTTAAAATGTCAAAAAAAAATCTAAGTATCTAAGTTCAAATAATTAAAATGTCAAAAATTATTAAATGTCAATATCTACAGTAAACAGTTTCAAATAAGTATCATTTAAGTTTAAAACATAAAAAACAAAGACAGAAAAATCACACGCATTATAATAATAAGTAACATTATTTTGTTTATGTTGAGCCATCATTCAAAAATTTATCTAATGTGTAGTAACATTTGTCACAAAGCAACTTATTAAGTGCCTTTTTGAATTTTATTAATGGCATATTTTTAATGGCATTCGGTATTTTTTTATTATATTCGGTATTTTTTATATCGTTTTATATTATTATTGGATTGGATTCAGGAATGTAATAAAGTAAGATTGTTTAGTTTTACTTACCATGTGTCATTATTTAAACGGTCACACATAGACACCCCATTTTAGTATTATTAACTACCAAAGTAAATTTTGATTAATTACTTAGGTTATGAAAATGAGACACAAGCGTAGTAGATCATTTCGATACTTGAAACTTCCATTTAGTTGCTATTTAGGTAGGAATACTAATTTAGGTTAATAGCTGTTATATGACACGTAACACAATTTATTTTATCCTAGCTGCTGTCTCTAATGTAAGATTTTAATTATGATATTATTATTTTAATCCTTCCCTCAAAATAAACATAAGTTTGTTTTATGAAAAACGGCACAAGTCACAACTTAATTAAAATAAAAAAAGTTCCATTACAATAACGCAAAAAACGAGATGAAAAAGAGTTCGTAAGTACAATATTTCAAATTACTTTTCGTCTTACAGAAGATGATCTTTAAGATAATTAAAATAACACACTCCTACAAAATGTTCCAATTTCAAAAGAAAGTTGACAATATTAAAAATAATTGTTTATTCGAAGCCTGTTTACTTTGTCTCGTTAAGATATTCAAATCTGGACAAAACAAGAGGGACAGAAACTTTAGACAAATTTCGTATCGACACTTCGTTATCATTCGAGAAGAAGCTCTCAACTCAAACGGACACTTGGGGATTTGGATAATAGATTTATAATTTACATTTCAAAACAAAGTTGACATCCGAGTTTGCTTGTGTTTCAAAATTAGGGGACAATACGCAAATGAGCAAGTTGATTTCAATTGAAACTTTTGATGACGTTGACGACAAAAATAAAGTAGGTAAGCTGAAAAAGTTTCGTATGTAGGAACTAATGCATGGATAATGAAAAGGACAAGGGCCAACGAGTATCTCTTGTTCCTATAAAAAAATGTGTGTGTGTCAGCTCCGACGCACGACTGGAGTTTACTCCGAGAAAGGTGCGCAAGGTACGTTGCGCAGAAAAACGTAACGCTTTTGAGTTAACGCTTGTATTAATTTCACTCCTCATTAATTGACACACCGGGTGCTTTATATGAAAATCGATTCTTATGGAGTAAACTCCAAAAAAACATAAGTCCTTTATATTTTTAACTAGGTTACATAAAGATGAAATTAAAATGTAACTTAAAATAAAACTGCAAGCGCTATTCATGAGAAGTTACAAAAACCAACTCTTCGTAATAACGAATGATTAAAACAAAACAACGAAACAAGCTGATATTTCAGTGATTTTTTCTTTCCAAATACGCTACAAAATTTTGCGTACCGAGAAAACAGCATGCAGTCGAGTTGAGAGCAAAATAGTCTCCACCAACATCCATTGTAACTGAAATTTCGGCCTCATAAATCTAGCTGGGTGTACCAAAGTTCCCGTATGCAGTGGACACAAATCTTGTGTTGGGAGTCGACTCTGCAAAAAACTACCAATAAAAAATTCTTAAAGCAAACTTGCGTCGCATATTTTATGGTTGGTTAGACGAATACCGTGACGTGATGAATAGTTCGAAGCATTACAATACTATAAAATTCGTATTCATTGTTCATTTTTATTTTTAGGTATATCATAAAAAAAAATGTATAGCAAGGACTCCATTGTATTCAGCATTATAATACAAGAAAATTTGGAATTTGGCTCAGCATTTCCAATAAAACATTTTCTCTCATCTCTCAAACGAAAGCCAACTCAAAAAACCACGTCAAAATTACCAACACCGATTCACAAAAGCTGCTGACGAGCGTATACCCACGCGAGTACTTACCTCGCGTCGCCGCTACGTGGTAAAAAGCAGCTTTAAAGCGTAATTTCCCGATGAAGCAACTTTGCGAATGTGCGGCCTTATATTCGCTGCCAATGGCCATAGAATGTCTTTCTAAACGCCACTCCACTCCGGTCTAATGAGGCCGTTCCATCCATTAAGCTATTTAGTAATTAGGTGCGAGCATGACGACGCAGTTGCGAATGGACCACAATGAGTGAAACAACTCGTTTATTCACTTTGCATGTTCCGTTGACGCATTTACAATGTTTATTGGGTTAAGAGCAATTCCTAGCTTGGCTTTTTTATCATTTATCATAACCTTATTATAATACAAATTTAGACACTAACCTCCTTACTAATGAACGTATTATATCAGGTGAATAGTTACACACCGATTTCTCTCTTTCAGTCGTCAGTAATTTGACTTTCGAAAGAAGAAAACGAAGAGTTGTGTAACAATACAGACGCTATACAACGTTTATTAGTAAGGAGGATAATAGGTAGGTACAATCAGCTTCAAAAAGATGTATGCGGCGACAGAAATTCGTTTGATTTTCTATAACTTGCGTTTCCTTTATCAATGTGAAGCTACAAATAAGTACTCAATGTGTAATGTGTTTTATGGCTACATATTGATACAATATTATGGGACAAAAATTGTAGAGAGTTAAATGAATTCTTGTTGATGTATAGGTACATCACTTTGAGACTGACTTTATGTATTGTATTTGATCCTTCTTTTTGCATATATTCTTGTTTAGTTACAAATTAATATTTCGTTTTCTCTGACAGTTTTCCAACCACATCTGTCCACATTCAATTACATTATTTTTTATCCAACTCTATTTTCATATAAAAGAAATAATTCGAATTAAAACCAATTATCGAAAACAAGCATTGCGACTGACAAACAAATAAACATTCCAGTCACATTTTTTACTTTATCCTTAAAAGAAATTTAATAAGACGTCAGAAAAACTGTTTAAAAGATAAAGAAAAAACAATAAAATGTGCATGAGCAGTCGGCTACAGATGACATCAAATCTCCATCAGGAGGGGTTTGCTTGATCTGAATTCAATGTGCGTGCGGCATGGGTCTTGTTCAATACTGTACATATATTTTATGCGCATAATACAATTAGACGCATCTGTGTCTATAAATAAGTATCTACAGGGTAGGTTTGCAGAAAAAAAAAATTATGTTTACAGTGGGAAGCCAACACATAACATTATCAGCCCATAATGTTCCCACTGCTGGGACACAGGGAGGGAGCGGGCCGTAATCCACCACGCGGGCCCAGTGCGGATTGGTAGATGTCACATCTCTTCGAATTTTTGGTTCTAGGACATGCCGGTTTCCTCACGATGTTTTTCTTTACCGTTTTGTATGAAGTCAACATGTTTGATGAGTTTTGTTTTATCCGCTAATTGCCCGGCGGTGTATCAAGCACACCGTTTATTAAACCGTAAAAACAGCAGGTGTGGATCCTGCACTATATTTCACCATACTTGTAGTGCTTCCATTTTAGTCGATATTGCAATAGTAATACGTAGTACTTTCTAAGTCCACGCATTTCGTTTCGTTCATTCTTAAATTTCGGTCATTTTGATGTACGACAACACTATGTGCGAGGTGTATCCGCTTTGAGAAATATTATACTCTGTCACTTAAAATAAACTTGGGATGTTTTTACTCAACTTGGGATGCTTGTAAATAATGATTATTGTACTATTGCAATATGGTTTTATTTATTATTTATGTTAACAATATGTTAACCTTACATTTTAAACCATAAAACATATAGGTCATCGATCGTTTTATTAAATTAAACCCATTTACTTGTAATCTGTAATCATTTACATAATAACATCACGCCTACAACAACACACGCCCAACCCCCGAAAGGTTAGGCAGAGGTATACCTATAAGTCCCATGTAATATGGGGCAAGCCTATTGCTATCAACCGAGCGTAAATACAGACTCCGGGCTATTACAAACAAATTTCTGATGACCAATAAAAACCCAATAACCATTTTGCCCGACCTGGGAATCGAGCCCAGTACCTCATGCTCAGCAGTAGCGCTTGCGACTACTAGACCGACGAGACAGCTCTGAATATTATGAGCTGCAATTAACTGTGTGCCAGACGTAGGTCTAGGTTCCGCGTATTTCAGCACACGTCGAATATGGAGGTTAGTACCTAATTTTTTTGAAATGAAAACCTCTTTAGGCGCGTTGAGCACTTTTTGGTAGGGTAAAATCATACGGGTTTACGAGCGACATGCTCCAACGAGTTCAGCGCCTTAACGCTAGAGGGCGCTGTAACCAAATTACTCTATTTAACACGCACAAATGATGTCATATTCGCATGCAACTGTTAGTTTCAAGTTTTCACTTCTGTAGGCAGTTCCCATGATAGCCTATATTTTTTTATTATAGTTTCTCCATAGAGAATTTCGAAATAGTTGAGCACTACGGTTTCTATCTTCTTCTGAGCGTGTCGATAGCAATCTAAATAGACTCAGCACAGAATTCGGCTACAAGTTTGGCGCCATCACTAGCGTCCATCAGTTCCTGTAACTTGCAGCTGACAGGACACGCAGGGCATGATATTAAGTGTGCCATCGTTTGTGGAACAGCACCACACTTACACTCCAAGGAGAAGTCGTCAATACGTACGCTTTCTGTGAAAACACAATAAACGAAAACATTGTCCTATTTACATTTTAATAAACATTAAAACAAAAGAGCATTCGCTACTTGAAAAACCTAATTTCGAGTTAAGATTTGTAGCGGAGTCACAAAAGGTATTATTAAGTCTAAATGTTGCTTAGTTAGTGCCCTCACCAGTCTCAGTGAATTGTTGTGTAAATACAACAAGAGTTCTCACTGAACTCGATACTACTTTGAGTTAACAGACGTTATTGCTTTCTAAGAGTACTTCGTTCATTATCTTACACCGAGCTTCGAAGTTAATAGAAATTTGTAACAATTAGAGCATGTTTTAAGCTGGGTAAAATTAAATATAGATTTGATTTAGAGCCTGTTAATTTATGAAGCTGTGCTGGTTACATGTGCGTGATATGCTTGCTTTTTCTTGACTGAAACAATAAAATCACCACCTAGCATCACGTTTCCACGTATTTTTCTGTTCCTTTCTTCATGTCTCTTTATTTTTGTGTACATAAATGGTTAAATAAATACAAAATTAATGGGTCATGTTCGTGGTGGGCCGGGACACTAATGTCAATTTTTATATCCCAAATGTAATAATGAACTACAAGACTGGTCAAACGTGGTCATGAATAGAGCATAGACCCTAACACGCACGCGCAAAGTAAGCGTAACGTAAAATCGAATGATTTTTTTACCGAAAAAATAATTACCCAAAGCACAAGCACAATACTAGAATCACTCAAAAGATATGAATACAAATTACAAAGTGAACAAATGTAATGAGTAAAACGAGTATTTGCAATTTTAAAATCGTTTGAATTTACGTTATATTTACTCCGCGCGTTTGTGCTAGGCCCACAGGCTGTGTTTATGGTTATATAATACTAGCATTTGCCCGCGGCTTCGCGCGTGGAAGTTTGAAAATATCCCACGGGAATGTACTACCGGGATTAAAAGTACCCTATGTGTTAATCCAGGTAAACAATGTATTAATTCCGTGATTCATCGTTCCATAACCCTAGTGGTTTATGCAGCGCACGCCAGTAAAGCTCCCTGTCGGCAGCATGATTTTTTCCGACATCTTCAACAATCATCGACATTTTTCAGCCAATTTACACAAAATTTTAATGAATTATACAAACTTTTCTCATAAATCACTTCGTCCTTTGGTGAAAACCGTATGAAAATCTGTTCGGTAGAAATAACAAATAACTTTTGACTAAGTGGACCTATTGTAATGAAATATTACGCGGTGTCCTGCGTGAGCGACGAAAACGACGCGACGCGACGCAACACAATACGACGTAATGCGACGCGATGCTACACGCGACAAATATCCTACGTGATTTTGGTCATTACTTCTCGAATCATGGAGAAGTACAGTACAATTTTTCTCGACCATTTCGTAGTTCGTGGTAACGCATTTGGTCGCCCTCAAAACAAGTACGCGTTACGTCGCGTCTCGCCGCAGACTGTCATATAGGCCGCAAGCAGGGTATGCCGTTGAGTTGATCGCGTTCGCACCGTCGCGTCGCTTCGTATTCGTCGCTCACGCAGGACACCGCGTAAATGTTAGCTCAAGATACGAACTACGACTACATTTCCAATCCCTTAAATCTCTCAAAAAGAGGTACATAAGTACATTTTTAATATTATTTGTGAATTTTAAAATCAACCCCTATTTTTCCCCTTTAGGGGATGATTTTTAAAAACGCTGGACCACATAATTCTTTAATTCCTACCAAAAGCATAAACTTGAATTTTCGTATTCCTAGCTACAGAAATGCTGGGTTTCCCATACAAACTTTCATCTCCTATGTCACCCCTGCAGGATTATTTTTGAGACAAAAATTAGCAGATGTCCTTCCTCAGGATGCTATCTATCGCCTTGCCAAATTTTATCGAAATCCGTTCAATGGCTTAGGCATGAATAGGTGACATACAAACAGACAGACAGACAGAGCTACTTTCGAATTTATAATATTAGTATGGATATAGATGCGCGTATGTACATGGATGTATTATTATGGATGCATGATTGTAGCTGCTAATTAACGCAAATTAATTAGATACAAGTGGGTAAAAGACTCGAGAAACATTTGACTTGAGAAGCATTTTGATGTAGTGGCACTTACAGAAAGCTGCTAAATAATTCGTGACTCCAAGGAATATAGACATACCGCTCGTGTTAAATAAAATAAAATGACACCAGTTTGAATTCAAGAAAACTGTGTAACTGTCACTCTTTTGTAGGTACCTACCGATTTTTCTCCCTGCCTAAAGGTGGAAGCACATTATTTCTTGAGACTACAAGTAAATATATATTGAAAGTTCCAAATAAATACTTAAAGGTTGGCATTCCTACAAAGTTTCTATCCTTTGATAAAGAATCGAAATCAGAGAAACGATCGAAATCCGACTACAAATGTAGAACATACTTCGTACACGTAGTAACAAAAGAATAGCTAAGTAAATAAAACAACAGCATACCAATATATCGCTGAAAAGGCATCGAAACAAGAAAGTTCACAGAATACCCGAGGGTACAGCACAACATTCGCAAATTTCTAAAAAAGAAAAATAAAAATACTCGTCTCAGAAGTTACTCTCAGCCATAACTTGTTGGTTGAAGGTTTTTTTTTTATAGAAACATGGACGAAATACAATAACGCGAGCGGTCCCTTACAAGTAAAAGGGTAAAAAAAAAAACTCCATTTTCAGTTCATAAGAATTGCGGGCAGTTTCTCGATAACAAACATTTGATTAAGCCCGCTGAATTTTAATGTGAGAATTTTTCAAGGGGTAGGGGGGGCGAAGGGGAAGGGGGGAAGGGGGGATTTTTTTGTGCACTGATGTATAATTTTATTATGAATTTGGCTTATGTAGCACGTACCATAATGTGTTCTAATTTTGCATCTTTTCAGCATTTTCAAATTAAAATAATATACACGGCTTTGGGTTTAATAATATGTAAGTATTATATCATTAACCAGCTGTTGTCCGCTGCAGCTTTGCCCGCATGGATGTCAATACTCTATTTGAATCGGATCTTGTTCACAATTTCATGGGTTTTAATTTTTTTTCGCGGAACCCTAATTATTTTTCTAAAATAAAAGTACCCTAAAATACTCCTTATAACATCAGCTATCTGCCAATGAAAGTCCTGTCAAAATCAGTCGAGCTGTTTCGGTGATTAGCCGGAACAAACAGACGGACAGACAAAAAATTTAAAAATTGCTTTTTCTTTATAAGTATCGTTTAAACCAGAGGTTATCAGACTTTTTTTTCTCATAGACCACTTTCAAAATTTAGCTGGTTCCGGTGGACCCCCTGCAGCTAAATTTCTACCATATTCACAAAACTCTGAAAAAAAAACAAAAAATCTGAAGATTAGTGCGTTGGCTGTGTTGACCTCTGGGGGTTCACCTGGACCACTTTGGGAACTAAGGGTTTAAACTGTCATATGCATTTAGTAAAAATCTGCTATTTTAACATTATAAACAGACATTTCAATTGTATTTATTTGTATAGATATATTATTTCCATACGTCATTGGTGTCCCACATGAATATTAATAATTATATTCCCCATCGCTTTTGAGATCGGTTACCCTTGGGAAAAGGAGAAGGGTATCGCAGGACACCTTCCCTCCTACCCGCCTTTAGTAGCGCACTCAATCACCATTAATTATATATACCATGAATAATTACGTTGATCGGCTTCAACATTCCCATGTTAGAACGTACTGCAAATATGGGTCAATGCAATCGTGACAATGTTGACAAATGAATAAAATCGTGTAAAAAGTAAAATGTTACAAAAGAAAATAATGTATATTTAATGGAGCACTTACTACTCCATAACAGTACCATTAAATTATCTGAAAACACAGCTATTATTACATTCATATTTTAGTATAAAAACATTATAACTCACCCTGAAGACTCCTATAAATTTCTCACGGCATGTTTAAAAAATCTATTATTTACATCATTCTAAAATAGCTCTATCTGCGCTTTTGCTTCAAAGAAACGAGTTCTAAGATTGCTTGCATAATATCAGAGTAGCACTTGAAAATATTATTAAGCAAAACAATATCCATAAAAAGTCTCCCGCCAGAAAAATGAGCTCATTTATAACACCTAGTTGCTACGAATATGGCATCCAGTGGCACAGAAATGAAGTCTCGACAAAGTTGAACGCATAGCGTAGTAGCTGCAAACTTTTGTTATATAGTCTCTACGGCATTATTAGATGAATGAAGTCGACTGAAACGCTTTTAATGTTTGTCTTCTTTCTTTTAATTTTGCAATAAAAAAATTAAGCGCGGTTATAAAACTTTGAGATAAAAAACTGAACTGTTTTGTTATGTCCTTTGTCAGTTTAGTTTACCAATGTTAATATAGAGGCAAGCTATAGAAAATACAGCATGCCATTTTAATGGCGACGTTAATTTAACACACGTCTACGGTTTCGCGTTGTCGTATTACTTAACACATAACATCACGCCATGTTTCCCGGAAGGGAAAGGCAGAGGTGTACCTATAGTACACCCACATCGGTTCATCACATAGTTTTCGTATTATGAAGATATTATAATTTCATTAAACTTTATTATTTATTGATTTGCCAAACTATCAGAAGGTTGCGTGTTCAGATCACGTCGGGGTCACCAATTTGCCAAACTTCTTGGCAGTATATGATTAGGTATAAATGAGACAAAAGATGTAGTATAGTCTGGTTATAATTATCCAAAGGTGCATCTTATATACTAACGACTTCGTGACATTTAATAGATATTGAACGTGCGATAAAGAACATAAGATTGCGATGTAGATTGCAGATACAGCACAAAGATATTGTACTGTAACAATTGATTTATTTACATTTTTCTAAAGTAGCATCTTGCAGCACCCTATACTCAAAGAACTGTAGCGCAGAGGTAATTTGCCGGGGTCACGGATCATTACATCGCATCAATGAAATTAAAATGATAACGTGTAAAGAGTAGCTGAATTCATGAAAAGAAAGAGCTTTATTATTTAGTTTATTTGAAAATTTTATTTTTTTTATTTACGAATGATTTTATCTTATTATACTTTTTTATGATTCCTGGCCACTAGCCCCACCTGTGTGTTAAATTAATATCGCCATTGTAGTAGTACGTTGTATAAAACTTTAACAAATCCTATTAATATTAGGTCCTTACATATGAAATTAGCGTTTTGTCGTACTGACCACTTTGATCTGAAATGTCTCCTCTGTGGTTAAGAATTCCAAATTCATTCAGCTGGTACATTTGAGTTTTGAAAACAGTCATTCATTTGTTTTTTCCTCATTATTTTTTTCTTTGGCGTCGCTTATTACCGCACAATGGAAAACATGAAATATCGGTATACTTACGAGTACGAGTTCTACCGTGGCACCAGTGCTGCAGAAACAGCTCGAAGGATTAATGATGTGTACGGCGCTGGTGTCGCAAAAGAAAGCACGGTACGTTTTTGGTTTCAACGTATTCGTTCTGAAAATTTCGACCTTCAGAACCAACCCCGTGGACGGCCGGAGACCAAAGTGGAAAATGAAGAATTAAAGGCTATTGTGGAAGCGGATCCATCACAAAGCACTTCAGAGATAGCTGCAGGCTTCGGGGTAAGTGATAAAATGTATTAATCTACTTGAAGCAAATCGGGAAAGTAAAAAAACTTGAACGATGGGTACCTCATGAATTGAGTGAATCGAACTTGCAAACACAATAATGAAGGGATTTTAAATCGAACCATTACTTGTGATGAAAAGTGGATACTGTACGATAATCGGAAGCGCTCGTCGCAATGGCTGAACCCTGGAGACCCAGCCAAATCCTGCCCTAAACGAAAATTGACTCAGAAAAAGTTACTTGTGAGTGTTTGGTGGACTAGCGCCGGTGACGTTCACTACAGCTTTCTAAAATCTGGCCAAACGATTACGACAGACATCTAGTGTCAGCAACTGCAAACCATGAAGGAAGAACTAGCTGCTAAACAACCAAGATTGGTCAATCGCTCTAGGCTACTGCTGCTTCACGACAACGCAAGACCACACACTGCACAACAAACAACCACTAAGTTAGATGGGCTACAATTGGAATGTCTGCGACATCCATCGTACTCCCCGGACCTTGCTCCAACAGATTACCATTTTTTCCGGAATTTAGACAACTTCTTACAAGGAAAAAAAATCAACTCCGATGCGGCAGTCCAGACCGCCTTCAAAGAGTTTATTGATTCTCGCCCCCTTGGTTTTTTTAGTAAAGGGATCAATTAACTACCTATGAGATGGCAAAAGTACATAGATAACAACGGTGCTTACTTTGATTAATTCAATATATTTTACAAAAAAAAAAAAATACTTTATATTCCTCCCGTAGAAAACGCCAATTTCATATGTAAGGACCTAATATTATAAACGCGAAAGTTTGTGAGGATGGATGGATGTTTGTTACTCTTTCACGCTAAAATTACTAAATGAATTTGGATGAAATTTGGCAGACAGATAGTTTTTAACCCAGATTAACATATAGGCTACTTTTTATCCCGATATCCTTGTGGGATCCATATGTATGCGGGAGACACCGTGGGGCACTGCTAGGATAACATATTCCTCAAGTCGTTCCTTTTGAACATTGAACCAATAGGCACAGTGGTAAAAAGTATTTTCTCCCATCATCGTTGGTCGTCGTCTCAGTTTACGCTTACCCCAAATCGCTGCTGACATTAAAAGGTCCAATGCGTCATATTACATTGCACATTAACAACTTTTGAATGAAGAATGCTTGTTGGTCCCATAAAGACTCAGCTAACCATTGTCTTCAAATATACACTTGCTAGTAAGCATCACAGCACCAATACACGGAGATCATTGGCAGGCTACCATTTCAGACAATACAGGCATGATGTTATAATTATTATAAGGATGATTACGTAAAGGTTTTCTAAGACACGAGTACAGATTTTATGAACCAACAATTTAAAACCCTAGAGGAAACACAGACAGTTGCATTCGGCTTCCAAAGTATCAGCTCTATGGCCGCTACAAATGAGTTCTTTCGCTTCCGATCCCAGCAAGCAACCGTGTCGAGAACATCCGTTCACATGCTAACGCTTGCAAATTTGTTTCAAGCCGCGCCAAACTTCAGGCACATGATCGATTTTTGGTCGAACTGGTTTAGACGATGGATGAAGACTCATACTGACTTAGTATGTGAGGTGATATTACTGGAATGAATAAGTTTGAGACGATAACATAAAGTGACGGGCTTAAGTACAGTGTAATTGTTTCCGACTGGTCTGATTAGGTAAACTTACACGGTATGAAAATGAGTTCACGAGTATTTGCATCAATCACACACCATTGGTAACATTTATGGAATCAATTACCTACTGTAAACATTGGTTCGAATTTAAAATAAAAAAATAAAAACTCCATATTTGTTTACCAAATAAAAAAGCGTGTTATTCCGTAAAAAAAAATACACCTTACTTCAAGGAATAATACTAATAGATAATAATATGGTGAAGTATTCAGAAATCATTTTATTAAAAGAGAAAAAGAAAGAAGAATAGGTTTATTTGTCACAGAAACACGTGCGTACAAAAAGATAAGAATAATCAGAAAAATAAAACAAAATAGATCTACATATTAATCACGAGCGCAAAACAGAAATAGTCGGCAGCTGCACGTCATGACTGTGAAAGAAGGTTTCGACTCAGCATGAAGATATTAGAATTCATAATTTTATTACAGTCTCAATTCCCCGAATAAATGTATTTTTATGATTTTTCGAGAGGACCGACGCGACGTCTTGTGTTTTTTGTTATTATTAATGCAGGACAAGAAATTATAAATTTTCTGAGAAAATAATTAGGCCTCGCTTTGTTAACAAACTGCTTTATTAAATCTCACTACAGTGATAATTAGCTGAGAGACAACTATTTCAAAACAAGCTCAGACAAGTAACACTAATTTTTCGACGCCATATTTTAGTTTTTTTTAACAGTTTTAGTTAGGTTAGGATATTATATATTTTTCTCTTAATAATCTATTCATAATATATTAAACAAACAATTAAAAAAAAAACTAATTGTTCTAACAAGGACATCACTCAAAGCTAAACCCAATACTAAAATATATATTCTGTCACAGAAAATTGATCGAAAATGTCAAATTAACACCAAATAGATCATCATTATCCAAACCGTGATTGTCATTTTAATGTGCAGTTACCAGTTCCAAATTACACATGCGAGCAATCAAAATAGAACCTACGCGATATTATACGGAGCGCGAGCTTTGTGTATCATTACAACTCTAAGCCCATATTAATAATTATGTACGAAGCAAGTTCCACGCCAACGGTGTTCATAAATGTGAAACTAAATACAGTGGCAGCCAAGATTAGGGAGTCCTCAGCAAATGAGTTTATGGCGTGTTAGTGTACCTCCATTGTATCATTAGGGATCAGAAACTCTAGCTTTAATGTTAAAACGTTTGAGTAAATAACGTTAAAAATCTTTGCGTTACGAAAGTTCACGCAACGTCATGGTCTATTGTTGGTTTTATTTTGATATTGCATCGTAACAATTGCTCTATCGTGATTTTTGTCGGTATACGTTATTTATTGTATGTAATGTTTCCATTATGGACACGCACGCGATCGATTTTTGATGGAACAGTTTGTAGACTTTTTTATTTTAGTATTAAACCTATCGCCTTCCGCACAATCGACATTGTACTTCAATTCAATTGATCTGTAAGTACGTGTAAATATAATGTGACATTACACACAAATATTTTTTTTATTTGTAATTTCATACGTGTTTTCTACAAAGTCACATTTTGTCATGTTTCATTCTATTATCTTAAAGATATTGTTATAGTTTAAGAACGAGAAAACTAATTATTATTAGTTAATAATATTATTCATCTTCCACTACAAGTAATTCTATGTTTACTTACTTGTAATTACTTGTTTGGTAAATATTTCGTGGAAAATCTTGGCTAACCCAACCGGGGTTTTGAGAATCAGATTATTTTTATAGCCAAAAAAGAGCTTCCAAGTGTTATAACTTTTAAAGGAAATTGTTTAAGGGAAAAGGGAAATTAATCTTTCTCTTAATTAGTAAAGTTGGTCGGTCGCTGCGACGGAGAATTCAAGGCCAATAAATCAAGGTGTTGCTCCAGTTTCAAACAAGTAAAGCAAAAACAATTCTATGCTTTTAACGCTTTCAATATTTTAGAACGCCCTTATCGATATTTCATACTGTACAGACGTACAGTGGGCAAAGTCACGTAGACGGTTTCGACCTCCGCCGGTTCCAGTGAAGAGTTAATGGTAAAACTTGAAACTTATACTCGTATACAGGGGTTTCTAGGAAATCGCCCCGCGGTATCCTCGTGGTTTGTAACTTCACATGGAAACAATTTCGAAAATGTTATATAACTTAGGTATGCGAAGGGATCCTAGTTTGGTGGAGTTCACATTATAGTGGTTAAGTAAGACGGATTATATTGAAACTATACATAATTAATGTTTAGGTACGTATAATGTAGGCATGGAATTGTAGGCATATAGGTACAAATTCCTTACAAACTATGTTCAATCTAAAATGGCGATACAGTTAAGTAAAGAGTCTGGTTTTTTTCAGTTAAGAGGCGAATTAGGCAACCAAGTTTATGAAGACAAGACTTGTACTCTATCGTAGAGAGTCAAGCACTCGTATCAAAATATCTAAGCATATTTCTGCGATAGCTTACAGCAGAAATATGCTTAGATATATTGGTACGAGTGCTTGACTCTCTCTCTCATCTACTGGTGTCTGGTTCTATAAATTATATTAGCATAATATAACATAACATTACGCCTGTAATCCCCGAGGGGTGAGGCAGAGGTGTATTATTATTGAGTATCTGAATTCTGAAGAATTTTTATTTTTGTATCGACAGTAAACCTTATTGTTTGGGCTCAGCAATTAGTCATATTAATGACGGCATTAATGTGACTGGCTTTCCTGATATGATCTATAATGGAGGTAGGCGTTTACTGTCAATGCATCTACATAGTTTTTTGGACGTTTTATAGTCAAACTGGAAACAATCGGCTATAGGTACCTACCGATTATTATAAATAGTTGTATAATCAGCGCCATTTCGCCAACATTTGGAGAACGTACGTTGCGCTCGAGTAGACAATTATGTAATTGGAAAGTGACCCTTCGCTTTCGACGGATTACTGGTTAGAGCTGTCAAGGGGTCGAATCGACCCTCTTAGAGTATTTGAGATGGTTCTCTAAGCGTTTGACATTTCGCTGGGGGACGTGAAACGAATTTCACGGTGTTGGGAACGTTTGTGAGCATATTAAGTATTTTAAGTGATAATGTTGGGGTTGGAACTACCTTTGCGTTCAATCGTGTGGTCGTAATGTACCCGTGACGTCATGAAGTGATGGTCGTTTACGTTTAGTGGCGGAAACATTGAATCGAATTGTGTACTTGCGTGTACTTTCAGTGGAATGTGCAGGTTGGCAGACTTGCTAATTTAATTTTGATTAACTGGGAAAAGAGGTTTAATTTTTCTGATGGATTTTTTTTTTTTTTAGTGGTGATAACTTATTACAATCAGTTTTACTTCTGCCAAACTGCACAGCAGTTTGTTGGCAGATGCAGCTCCCATATTATACAATTTTTATCTTCACACTTTTCCATCAATAACAAAACTTAAATGGTAGTATAGTAAGTAAGTTATAAGTTACAGGTAAATGAATAATAATAAGGTAAATGGTAATGGTTTAAATGTACCTTTGTTTTATTGCATTAACATTAACATTTTTAAAACCACAAATAATGACAATGGATTATAATTATTGTAAAAGGTGAACTTTGCGTGAAAAATAGCATTTTTAATTCATACCTACCAAATTTAAATAGGTACAGGTTTTATTTCAATTATAGATACACTATAAGTACCTACTATTCCACAGTTGAACAATGATTAGGGGATTTAGTTCGACGAAAATTTTATTCAATTAAGTTTTCATCAAATTCTAATGCAGTACCCCTCCCACTTCACTTATGACAGACGGGTACTTCAGTCCCAATTCAAGCCTTTCAAACTCATCACCAATACGCCGAAATCAAAACAAGAAGGGTTTGTTCGAAAATTCGAAATTCAAACACAAAACGGATAAAAGGATCAAAGTTGTAGGACATTAAAGGCAAATGGCCAGTTGAAAATAATTAGTAAAATAGATTTAACGAAGAATCAAAGTGAAAGGTTCGGGAATGTTCGAGAAGAACCAATTGGGGCCGAATAGATAATTATAATTCTCTGCAGGGTTCGTCCTCTCCCTTTTAAGACGAGCTAATGATAATACATACTTAATTGAAATTTTGATACAAGGTGGATTTATTTGCTAATCACCCTCTTAGTTTGAATTAAGGTGATTAAAAGTGTGAAATCTTTGTCTTAGAATAATCGGAAAATCAGGAAAGGATTTCTCCTGTTTCGTGGGTTTACTGATACAAATATCTCGTTGATAAACACCCCAACTCGAGACAACTGTCAGTAAACTCCAAATGTCTTTTGTGATGCGCACAGCAAAGGAGTGGAACTCTCTGCCTGCGTCTGTGTTTCCGAACGTATACAACCCCGATCTCTTCAAAGTGAGAGTTAACAGGCTTCTTCTGGGTAAGCTCGCTCCATCGTCGACTTTGTCTCTGTCATCTCTGACCTAGACTAGAGTCAAGAGCAAACCTATCTTAAATAAAAAAAAATAAACTTTTTAATATTGGCTTTTTGCCGGAATCCTGCTACGATCTTTGCTATGTTAAACATGCGGAGCATGGACTTAGATTCTTTGCAGAACAGCATTATAATTGCGTAACACACTATCAATCATAATCTGAATCTTCATATGTTCGAAAAAATTGTAGTGCTCAATAACGTAAATTACGCAATGAGTGTTGTTGAACTGTCAAAATGAAAGTGATTCCTATTGTAAGTGTGTTACGCAATTAGGGTGCTGCTGTCAGCCAGCAGCAGACATCAATGGCGATGTAAAATAATAATAACTAATAATAATAACCGGCATATTCTTGCCCAGTGCAAGGCAAATCCCTCTTCTCATACAGAGAAGGCACGAGCATTGATCACCGCGCTTGCTCAAGACGTGTGTGCAATTTCAGACTAATATTAATTATAAGTCCACGTTTCCTCACTATGTCAGTTATCGCCATGGGATCTGGAGGCAAAAGTCCTCGCGCACATGTGGGAGTGGCGCGAGGAGGCAGGACGCCGGGGCGTAACTCCGTTGCCGCGAGAAATCGCGGCACGGCGTACAGAGCTCCGGCAGGATCTCATGGCGGCATGGAGAGTGCGATTGTCGCAACCCAGCGCTGGGCACGCCACAATTGCGGCGATAAGTCCCCTCTTTGAGGGGTGGCTGGAGAGGCGCCACGGCGTCCTCACCTTCCGCCTGACGCAGATCCTCACCGGACACGGGTGCTTCGGGAGGTACCTGTTCCGGATAAGGCGGGAGGAAACGCCCGGGTGTCACCACTGTGTGGATCGCCCGGAGGACACGGTGGAGCATACGGTGGAGGTCTGCCCGGCTTGGGCGGAGCACCGCCGTGTCCTCGCGGAAGCGATCGGCGGCGGCGATCTCTCGCGTCCGGCCCTGGTCCAGGCCATGGTACGGAGCGAGAGTGCATGGGAAGCCATTACCTCCTTCTGCGAAGCAGTAATGCTCGCGAAGGAGGAGGCGGGACGCGTGAGGGAGAGGCAAGCTTTGCACCCTCACGCCCCTAGTCGCCGCAGGAGACGCCCTGGGCGTCGGGAATTGGCAGCTGATTCCCGGCCACCGTAGGCGCGGGCTTGCGGACGGCGAGCAATGGGTAGCTCGCCGACCGGTAAGGACCAAGCTCGAGTCGACGGCGCGTCGTGTTCCACGCGCGCCTCAAAGAGATGTCAGCACTATTGACGGGGTCCGCTAGGGCCGATGCCAGCTAGGGTTGCGGGATGTTCGAAAGAGTTACCGTGGCCCCGGCACAGGCAACAGAAGGAACACGGGTGGGTTTTAGTCAGTAAAAGTCTGACACGCCCTCCCGCTCCGCCCAGAGCGGGAGACGTCATTTGATGATTTCCCATCCACAAAAAAAAAAAAAACGAAGTTGCATTGTTTATAATTTGTTATGGACATAGAGGTTAGTATTTAGTTATAAAATTAGGATAGGCGCATTTATCGCATTGGGTTATCCTGTAATGGTAGATGTAAGAAGAAATAAATAAATAAATAACATAACATCACGCCTTGTTTCCCCGAAGGGTTAGGCAGAGGTGTACTTATAGTACACCCATATTTCGCGAGTTATGTTTAAGTCCCATGTAACAGGGGGCGAGCCTATTACCATTAATCGGGCATAAATCCAGATTTTTCCCAACTATATTGGGGTCAGCTTCCAGTCTAACCGGATGCAGCTGAATACCAGTTTTTATATGGAGCGACTGCCTATCCGACCTCCACAACTCTGGGTAATACGATACTCCTTGATAAGACTCTGTGTCAGACTTTCGGTCTTCTGACGACCCGTAACGACTGTCAAAGATCCAAGAATGATAGCCGAGACCAACGGCTTAACGTGCTTCCCGAGGCACGGTGGTCTCAGTGTGTAAAGATGGTCGCCCATCCATGGACCTACCGCAGCTAGCGTAGCTTGACCTGATTGATCGACCTGTGCGGCTATTATTACTTAGCCACGAGCTCCTCTAAATCCAGACACCGGGCTATTACTGAGAAATTCCTGATGGAAAAACCCAACAACACTTTGTACGACCTAGGAATTGAACTCAGGACCTCATGCTCAGCAGTAAGTAGTGCTTGCGACCACTAGACTAACGAGCCAGTGTATGTCAGTTATGTCCAACATGAACTCAGAAAGTACATATGAATTGAAAAAGTCAAATTAGTATTTGCCCGGATATGAACCCTCAACCTCGTGCCTACTTTACAACTGGGTCATCACGACGTATGACAATGTAAGCCAATATGTAAAACTATCTCCAAGTTTATCCTAGCAGCTTTAACCAGACGGGATATTCTTACCCGCAGACCATACGTTCTCATTTTATCGCAAAGAACAACTTCTCAGCGTTAAAGGATTAAAAAAAACACTAAGTTAAAACTAGACTGGAACTCTCGTACAAGTCCCGACTAACAGTTAGCTAGAAATGAGCTAGGACTAAAAAGAAACCCAGCCTTTTGAGCTAAAGTTATTCGACCGGTGGCTTTTTGTTCTTTTTTGGAAACTAATTACACAATACTTTAAAAAAATACGACGACTAATCGAAGCAAAAAAAAAAATGTTGCCCGGTTTAGGTAAATAGATCTCGATATTACCTTGTATTTTAACAACTTATTAAAACACTGGCTGTGCTCTGCGGTTTCACCCGCCTCGCTTGGCTCCTAAGGGTCGTAGCGTGATCTTAAAAAATCCAACTGGTAGTTCCAGACATTAGCGCGTTCAAACAAAGGACCTCTTCAGCTTTGTTATATTAGCATAGATTAGAAAAATAAAGGGTATCACCCCTTTAGTTATATCGATATAAACGTCTAATAAACTCCGTTATTTCAGAATAAATACAAAGCAATGTAATCTAGTTACAATTTACATTAAAAAACAACTCTAAAGTGTAGTGTAGTAATTTCAATAATACTACACAATAACTATTGTTGTTTTCCCGTTATTTTTATAATGCTATAATAAATGGAGTATAAATATTAATTTACGGCTGTTACTCGATAATGTATGCCACACTCTGTAAACAAGGTGAAACAAACATAAATAATGTTACACAATCGTTACAAAAAACACCATTGAAATAATTCATATTATTTATAATAGTACCTACATAATAGTCCAGCTTTATCTACAGAATATGATAATTAGAAGAAATTTAGCATTAGGTACTCTTCCAAGATGTATATGAGCCTACCCACCCTACATGTTAATAAAAGTAAAGTATATTCATGGTGAGCAGTGGTGGCATAGTGATAGCGACTGCGACTTACGAGTCGTAGTCGTAGTTTCGAACCCACACAGGCGCTTTACTTTGTGTAAATTATTTCATCACCACTGCTCTCAAAACGGTTAAGGAAAACATCGTGAGGAAACCGGCATAATTATCCTAGAACTAAAAATTCGAAGACCTGTGACATTTACCAACCCCCACTAGGCCCGCATGATGGATTACGAACCAGTCCCTATCACAGAAAGAGGGGGCCTGTGTCCCAGCAGTGGGAACATTATAAGCTGATTATGCTATATTCATTACGCAAGAAAAGTTCAATGACCCTTTTGGTACTCAAAGTAAAAAGGTATGAACCTACTTTTCCTCGGTTCCTTAACTTCGTACGGGTATAATTCAATAAAGACTTGAGTGATCCTAACTCTAGACACACTCAAGAAAAACTACGGTCAAACACATATTCCTAAGTAAAAGAATCTCACATTGATTTCCCGTGAATACCAACTTATGTTGGCGACATAAAACTGCCTACTTGCGCACTTTCATCAAACGGCCAGTCCGATAACCTCGCACCTCATTACACCCTGACCCTACTCAATCCTATCGGAAACGACGCAATCAAAAATCGTTAAAAATACAAAGAGTTAACGATGTCATTAGGGTTCATTTCATGTGGGATCTAAGTGGTGGACGCACGCAATGCTGTGAAGCTAATAAATCTTCCACTAAACTATATCGTATTCATTAAAATTTCTTCCAACGTGCGAGCGATAAACCAGGAATACCTTCGCTGCCGAAAACTTCGACTTATCTCTCTCACGTAGTGGGTCGTTACGTTAAAATTATGGTTGCGGTTAAACACATGCTACATTTACTCGAAAGTTCATGTTACGCCCGAATAACTTCTCGTTTACCGGAAGGGTTCCATTTGAAACGCAAAAACACTTGCGTACAGCGTCAGGCCCAGATGGCCTTACTACTCGTAGTTCGTTACTTCATCTTTGTAAAACGGGGTTATTGTAGTGTTGGGGTTTTCAAACTCTTTTGTGATTTAACCAAATTGGGATGTATTAAATTTTGGTAGTTAGTTAATTTACTATTTTCGCTTGGAGTTTCCTATGCCAAAAGTGGCACAAAAGAATACACTGAATTACCCCAATGTATTTTCAAAAAAATATTGAGATTGAGATTATGTACTTAACAAGATAATCGTATAAAGCAATAATTTGAGTATTCCACAGAAACATCCAGATATTAAAACCGAGATTGTGAGAGAATAAGTTTTAACCTACACGGGATGACGGGACTTTTGAACCCCAATCATTTTACAGGCAATTATGAACCCCCGTTAATTTCGAATGGGGCTATAAATAAAGCAGCGCAGATTTTCTTTCAAAGTTGATCAAACTAATTACGTGGTGTGATGAATGCATTGTAATTAAATTGAAGAATATGAATAAATGTAATTTATAATCATTACACTGAGCTTACACTGAGATAATTAAATAAAAGTCGGCTAGGTTCTGAAAAAAAAATGACTAATGCAAAACTGGCAGTTTCACTCGCAAATTTATCACTACGTAGAAAAACTGTCTTTGGCCATACATGTTTCATTAAAAAATAATCGTCATTCGACGACCATGTCAAGCCATAGATTTTTTTTAAATAGGTCTGTCGAGAAAGAAAAAAACCGGCCAAGTACGTGTTGGACCACGCACAATGAAGGGTTCCGAAGTTGGGATGAGTTTATCCCAAGAACAAACTTAATATTGTAGTTGACAAACATGTTCTCTCATGCATTCCAACTGTAAATGTAAGTTGGTCGACTATTACTCGTTAATTTCTAAAGCCTACTTAGCTGCGGGATGTTCGAAAGAGTTACCGTGGCCCCGGCACAGGCAACAGAAGGAACACGGGTGGGTTTTAGTCAGTAAAAGTCTGACACGCCCTCCCGCTCCGCCCAGAGCGGGAGAAGTCATTTGATGATTTCCCATCCACAAAAAAAAAAAAAAAAAAAAAAAAAAAAAAAAAAAAAAAAAAAAAAAAAAAAAAAAAAGCCTACTTAGCTGTGATAGTTTTCCTTTAACTTCGTTCTTTAGACTACTGCCGTGATTTTTTTTTCACATATCCAAAACTAACCGTTTAGCTGGCAGGGGGGGACACTTGACTCTAACAAAAATTATCACTTTAAAGCTTAATATTTCAGAAACGGATCCCTTAATCGAAAAATTGTTTTCACAAACCCGCAATATTTTTGAAAGACTTATCCAACAACATCCCATACCATGGGGAAGACGAAAAAAAAAAACAAACATCCCCACTTTAAGTGAACCGTAAAAAAAAATATTTTGTCATGATTTTATTTTACCACTTTGTCGGTGTGATTAATACGTCTGTCATCAGTCTACAATTATATCACTTAGTTCATCTGTCACTATTTTGCATGACTGAGAACCTTCCGTTTGGTAGATTGTAATCTGCTTGGTTCTAGATTAGTTCTAAGATAGATAGTTATGGAATCAAGAACGCAAAATGAACCTTCACTTGTTTGCAATTGCAATTCTTAATAAAAAAATTGGACCAGCAGTGCTATTCTGGAAAGATCCCACCGTGAAAATTTAGGTGAAGTGAGCGTGATGTGAACTGTCATCCCACCTTACTCTACTAGGAATTGAGCTCACTTCAAACTCACTTCACCTAAGTGCTCACGGTGTGATGTTTACAGAATAGATCGGCAGGAATGTCTGGTGATAAGAATATTATCAGACATTCCTGGTCCATTTTTTTAATACCAAGTGACCAAGGGCGAATCCTTACCATCCGAGTACCTACTTGCATGTATTTTGAAGTCTGGATTTTTTTACAAATAGTCTAACTTAAGACAGATATCCATGCCAAATTATAGCTTTCTAGGACTAAGAGTCTCTGAGCTAAGCTGCGGACGGACGGGCAGACGGATGGACATGGCGAAACTATATGGGTTCCTTGTTGACTACGGAACCCTAAAAAGGAATCACAATTATTTCTTTCCACAGTAAGACGCTACTACCCATTCTGCTCGCATCATTCTTCAGTCTCTTTTTACGACATCCAACACGCTCACAGCACTGCCTAGTATACACTATCTACATTACATTTTAAACACTGCGACAAACTCATTCCACATAACCTACAAAGCACAAACGCCGCCGTCCAAACAATGACATGCGAACAGCAATATACTAACGACACATACATACTATGTCACTACACAATATGAGTGGAGCGGAAATTAACAGACCGCATTGCATTCCATAATGCTTGTAATTAACGAAATAATACGTACCGCGTCGGAATATTCATTTAACAGCAACATCAAAGAGAAATATTGTTCATTCGATCGAATGATACGTTTAATTATGCCCTTTAGGTGCACCTTCATGTATGTAAGCAGAAAGGATGGAATGATCTTTTTAATGTCAACAGTCAGGTGGCTTAATATGGGTATTGATATTCCCCGAAGTGATCTGCTGAATTTAAAATATAGCCATATAAGTGATATTTAATTATTATATCATCATCACCCCCTTTTTCCCGAAGGGTTAAAGCAGAGGTGTAAAGTACACCAACATTTCGCCAGTTTCGTATGTAATGGGGGCAAGCCTATTACCATTAATCGGGCATAAATCCAGACACCGGGCTCATCACCTGCCTAGCCTTTTCCCTACTATATAGGTATTGGGGTCGGCTTCCAGTCTAACCGGATGCAACTGAATACCAATTTTTATATGGAGCGACCACCTATCTGACCTCCACAACCCAGGTACTGAGTACTACGATACCCTTGGTAAGACTGGGTGTCAGACTTTCGGGCTTCTGACGATCCGTTACGACTGTCAAAGATGAATGACAGCCGGGATCAACAGCTTAACATGCTTTCCGAGGCACGGGGGGTCTCGGTATGTAAAGATGGTCACCCATCCACGGACCGACCGTGGCTAGCGTAGCTTGAGCTGATCGGCTGTTATTAGTTAGCTACGAGCCCCTCCAAAACCAGACACTGGGCTATTACTGAGAAATTTCTGATGGAAAAAACCAACAACACTTTGTCCGACCTAGAAATTGAACCCTGGACCTCATGCTCAGCAGTAGCGCTTGCGACCATTAGACCAACGAGGCAGTCCGTGATATCTTTATGTAATGTTTATGTCACAGACTTGAGTACTTCTAGTAGTAGTAGAACTTTTAATTGAGTACTAATTCAATCACCATGCAGTATTGCTGTATTTCGGTTTAAAGGCCAGGGTAATTAAGGCCGGTGTAATCACATGGTACATTTTAGCTTGGTCTCCGGGATGTATACGCACCTGTCATGTCTCATGTGGTGCTGATGTCCAGCATAAGCGTTGGTGATCACTCACCATCAGGTGCTTCGTTTGTTTTTCAGGCTCCAAGTGTGATGAAATAAATTATTAACTCGGTGCTTACAATTTAGTCTGAAAGTCGCCTGAAAAGACGGTTCATGTTATTGTAAAAGTAAAAAACCGGCACCACCAACACTGAAAATTGTTGTTAACAGAAAAAAAAATGTTACATTTCACTCTCGTAATCATTATTCACAAAACACTGTCTCTGTTAAAGAAAATCTCTTGAAGTGTCATTTTTTAAAAATTAAATTTGGACAAGTTGAAGGCAAAACAAATTAATAAAAATTGGGCTACTGTTCTCTAAAGGAAATAAGAAATTTTCCTTTTTTATTTTGTATGAATATTAATTCCTTGTTGAAATATTTTTATCCGCTTGTAACCGATGGCTTAGTATTCTTGGTCCAGAGTCCATGGGTCACCAAACGTTTTAGCCCAAGGGCCAGACTAACTCCTATACTAAAGCCCCCAAGAGCCAGGACCTTTATTTGTGGGTCACCAAACGTTTTAGCCCAAGGGCCAGACTAACTCCTATACTAAAGCTCCCAAGGGCCAGGACGTATTTTTTTTGGCTGGGAAAACATCAAATGACTTCTCCCTCTCTGGGCGGAGCGAGAGGGCGTGTCAGACTATTGCTGACTAAAACCCAACCGTGTTCCTTCAGTTGCCTGTGCCAGGCCACGGTAACTCATTCGAACATCCCGCAAAAGGGCCAGGACCTAGCTAGCTCATCATAGCAACATACTATAGTTTTGAAATACGCGCTAATTTTCGCTTTGGGACTAGTCGGCGAGTAAGATATCGACGGCGCGGGCCGGATTGTTGGTGCTCGCGGACCGGACCTGGCCCGCGAGCCGTAGTTTGGAGACCCCTAGTCCAGACAGTTCGATGCCCTTGCTTCTGTGTGACGAAAATAGGCCAAGCATTGGCCTGTAATGCCTATAGTAACATAGTCTACACGAGCAGTAATGACGGTAGTTAGGTAGGTACTGTAGAGGCTTTAATCAAGCCTACCTTCAGCATGAAACCTTCACCGGAATTATGGCTGGCTGTTAAGACAGGTAGTGACGTTTTCGATTAAAATAACTTTGAATAATGACAGAATAAAATTGTTTTATATTGAGTCATTCCTGGCTTTACGTTGATATTGTAACAAGCTTGCTATAAGGTATTAAATAATAATACGGTGCTCCTGTGTGTCTGATTTATATAATACGTCCACCAAACACACCTCTTAACGAGTCAGCACACACACATACGTTGTGGTCTGTCGTGGTATTCCGGCAGATCATTACAGTACCATCGCGGGTATTTCGGTGAACCACTTTTCAACTGTCCGCAGTGGTATCTATATGCTATAATCATCAATGAGTTTTCAGTCCAATATATGAGGCGATCCATGGACGAGTGCACTCCACGAATGAATAAAATGTGATTTTAAGAATGCCATAAGTTTAACTTCATACGTAATATTCATCGAAGACAAAGCCCTTTTGTTTAAAAGCAGCATGTTAGTTATCATTATAATCATAAAACTCGAAAGCATCTTCTATGAAAAAGGTTGATAGGTATTCTTTATTCGTTTTCACCTCAAACAAACACGAAACTACATATAAGTTCAGTAAAACGTTATTCCATTGAATAACTAACAACAGATGGCTATTCCATTGCCAAAAAAAAAAACATAGCAAACCGCTTTCCTCTCTCAACTCTTGAAACTGGCCAGAGACAATAAAGATTTTTATTATTTTGTCCCGACGACGGCCATAATAATATCAATTGTTACTGTAAATGTGTGGTGTGTTAGTCCCCTTAAAATATGATGCATGTTTCTTTCAGGATGAAGTATTTAATAAGTAGTTGTATGTGAAAATACTTTTACTATTCTTACGTTGGTCTGTAAAAGTTTACTATCTATCTATCTATATATATAAAAGGAGAAACTGGCTGACTGACTGACTGACTGACATATCAACGCACAGCCGAAACTACTGGGACTAGGAACCTAAAATTTTGCACACGGCTTCCTTTTATAATGTAGGGGAGCACTAAGAAGAGGTTTTTGGAAATTCGACCTTTAAGGGGGTGAAAAGGGGGTATTTTGTTTGTATGAAAAATCTTATTCCTTGAGTTAATTAACTTGAAACTTGGCCCAAATACTTATCTTAATAAATAATGAACTTTGTAATTTTTGGTTTTTCTAAACTACCCCTTTATTATTGGGGGGTGTCAAAATTTGTATGGAAGAATTTTAACACGCAGTCCGATTAACTCGAAACTCAGTATTTATACTTAAAACCAAAAATAAAGAATAATCCGTATCAAGGTTTTTCGAAAATCTACCCCGAACTAGGTGAAAAGGGTTTGTCAATTTTACAGGGGAAGATTTTACTGCGTGGCTTGATTAACTCGAAAATTGGTATAAATAATCTTTGAGTCAAGTTTTGGAAATATCCTAAACGATCTTTTAAAATTCCACCCCTGTGGGGGTGAAAAGCGGGGATATAGTTTAGGTAAAAAATCTTATACATTTGGTTAATAAACTTGAAACTTGGCACGAATATTTGCCTAAATAGTCAATAAAGTTTCTTACTATTGGTTTTTCAAAACTGCCCCTGACGGGGTGAAAAGGGGTAATTAGATTTTTAAGAGGAGGATTTTACTGTGTGGCTTGATTAACTCAAAAATTGGTATAAGAAATCTTTGAGTCAAGTTTTGGAAATATCCTAAACGATTTTTTTAAATTCCACTCCTGTGGGAGTGAAAAGCGCGGATACAGTTTAAATGAAAAATCTTATTCATTTGGTTAATAAACTTGAAAGTTGGCACGAATACGAATACTAATCTAAGTAAATTATGAACTTTGTAATTTTTTGTTTTTCTAAATTACCCCCAAGAGTGGGGTTGGGGGGTGGCAAAGTTTGTATGGAAGAGTTTTATCGCGCAGTCCGATTAATTCGAAACTCAGTATTTATACTTATGACTAAAACTTAAGAATAACCTGTATCAGGGTTTTTCGAAATCTACCCCTGATGGGGTGAAAAGGGGTTGTCAATTTTACAGGGGGTGATTTTACTGCGTGGCTTGATTAACCCCAAAGTTGGTATAAATAATCTTTGAGTCAAGTTTTGAAAGCATCGTAAACATTTTTTTTTTAATTCTACCTCTGTGGGGGTGAAAAGAGGGGACAAAGCTTATATGAAAAATCTTATTAATTTTGTTAATAAATTTGAAACTTGGCAGGAATATTTGCCTAAATAAGCGATAAAGTTTCTTACTATTAGTTTTTCAAAACTACCCCTGACGGAGTGAAAAGGGGTAATTAGATTTTTAAGAGGAAGATTTTACTTAGTGGCATGATTAACTCCAAAATTGGTATAAGGAATTTTTGATTCAAGTTATGGAAATATCGTAATTGATTTTTTTTAAATTCAACCCCTGTGGGGGTGAAAAGCGGGGATATAGTTTATATGAAAAATCTTATTCATTTGGTTAATAAACTTGAAGCTTGGCACGAATATTTGCCTAAATAAGCAATAAAGTTTCTTACTATTAGTTTTTCAAAACTACTCCTGACGGAGTGAAAAGGGGTAATTAGATTTTTAAGAGGAAGATTTTACTGTGTGACATGATTAACTCAAAAATTGGTATAAGGAATCTTTGATTCAAGTTATGGAAATATCGTAATTGATTTTTTTTAAATTCAACCCTGTGGGGGTGAAAAGCGGGGATATAGTTTATATGAAAAATCTTATTCATTTGGTTAATAAACTTGAAGCTTGGCACGAATATTTGCCTAAATAAGCAATAGTTTCTTACTATTGGTTTTTCACAACTACCCTGACGGGGTGAGAAGGGGTAATTAGATTTTTAAGAGTAGGATTTTACTGTGTGGCTTGATTAACTCAAAAATGCGTATAAGAAATATTTGATTTCAGTCATGGCAAAATCCAAAACGATTTTTCGAAATTCCACCCCCGTGGGGGTGAAAAGAGGGGATACAGACTTTTGGTTAATACATTTGAAACTTTGCAATATTTGCTTCAGGAAATAATAAAAATTGTCACTTTTAGTTTTTTAAAACAAGTAAGGAACACTAGGACCCTAAGAACAGTAAGAAAATTTATAACGCGCTGTCATATTAACTCGAAACTCGGTACTAATACTTTTTCGGAAGTCGGTGTCTTTGGATCTGTATTTTAGGTTTTTGCCACTGACTTCCGAAATTAAAGTTATTTTTCACTTTGTAGTGTTTGTTTTGGAAGTCGAATGTTTTTATTTTTCACTTTTTAGTGGGTCTGTTTGTAATTTATCTGAGTTACAATAGCCTAATGACTACTGCTCATCAACTTTTACAAAACATTGCTTTTCCCGATGTAGGGACGTTAATTGTTGAGGAGTTCTCCTGGTACTTCACCATCAGCTCCACTTCACCATATGCATTGTGACGAGCTAGCTTCTATTGATTAGCAATAATTTTAAAGTAGTGGAATCGCAACCCGCGAAATACTTATTATTGAGTTTTTCCGGTGGCCATCTTACCATCTGTGGTCTTCGTCATCAGTTCCACTTCACCAAACGTTGCTTTCCTAGAGCAAACGCACAAATTACTATAAAAAATACCAAAATCGCTATAGGTGTGCCTATATTGAAGAGTTCCTCCATTTCTCCAGGATCCCATCATCAGATCCTGACCTGCTGACAATGGGACCACCTGGCAAGTATAACCCTTTCAAACAAAAAAAGAATTTTCCGTAAAAAAAAATATTTTTTTACGGAGGGACGGACGGAGTAACGGTAACAAACATTAAAAAAACCATAAAACCGAATTGATAACCTCCTCCTTTTTTTGAAGTTGGTTAAAAATAGTAACGAAGTCAGAACTGTGCATTGCATATTTGAAAAGAAGTGATTGAACGAGTCTATTGCGCACAGTATAGTTTTTAGAATTTTGGTCCGTTTGTTGTTTGTCGGGATGTATGTTCCGGATTGGCGCAAAAACGGTTGGTTGAATTTAGAGGAAATTTGTCATACAGATGTTTTAGAACCTGGATTAACACGTAGGGTAGGTACTAATTTCATATATTCCGACATACACGTGGGCGAAGCCGCGGGCAAAAGCTAGTACATGCATAATTGACTATACATACATACATTATATAACTTGTCCTGTGATTGATCAACGCAGAGCCTAAACCGCTGGGGCTACAAACTTAAAATTTGGCACACGGTTTCCTTTTATAATGTAGACGAGCACTAAGAAGGGGTTTTTGGAATTTTGACATTTAAAGGGGTGAAAAGGGGGATTTTGTCTATATGAAAAATCTTATTTCTTGAGTTAATAAACTTGACACTAATACTTAATTACGAAGTTTACTTACTTATGAAATTGTCGTTTTTTGTTTATCTAAACCACCTCGTAAAGAGGGATTTGGGGGTGGCAAAGTTTGTATGGAAGAATTTTAACGCACTGTCCGATTAACTCGAAACTCGGTTTTTATACAAGACCAAAAATAAATAATAACTGTATCGTGGTTATTTGTTGAGCACGTTAAGCCGTTGGTCCCGGCTGTCATTCGTAGATCTTTGACAGTCGTTACGGGTCGTCAGAAGACCGAAAGTCTGACAACCAGTCTTACCAAGGGGTATCGTATTACCCAGTTACTGGGTTGTGGAGGTCAGATAGGCAGTCGCTCCATGTAAAATACTGGTATTCAGCTGCATCCGGTTAGACTGGAAGCCGACCCCAACATAGTTGGGAAAAGGCTAGGCAGATGATGATGATCGTGGTTATTTGAAAATCTACTCCTAACGCTAAAGTACGAAATCCACGCGGACGAAGTCGCGCAAGAAGTGCTAGTTACATAGGCTTTTTAAGAGGCCAATGAATAATCGTGAATGAATTGATCCGTTTCTCTTGAATAACAAGTTAAACTATTAGCATAACCCAAAAGATAGGTAAGTTTAATCCAGAGAGCTTGCTTGTTTATTACCTAACAGATTGTATTTGAACTAAGAGGTCTGAATATTGCCTCTCAAGCCTTAAGACAGACAAAACGTGGTCGCAGGACTTCGTCTCGTAAATCCGTACAAAATTTAATACAAACAGAAACTCTCAGTTCCTGAAATTACAAAACAAATCGCGAAGCATTTATAAAATTTACGACACCTTTTGTTTTCTATCAAGCCAACAAAGTATAATAACAAAACTCATTCTGTTTTCAACGACATCCAGAAGTAAGGACCAATATTTTTTCAATATTTATTAGTGTTGAAAATTCCATGAAATTTTCTATTTGTTTGAGAAAATAGTGCCTTCATTTCAACCGGTCATAGGTTTTATCAATCCATAAATAACAAAATGACATAAAGCACTCAGTTGATTGCTATACCGTTCTATTTCTGAAGCACCAATCGACTTATTATATTGTAAAAACATACTGTTGAAGCAAATGCCTATCGAAGAATTCAACAACGGTAATTTTTTGGAAAGTTCGGCTCCAATTTTGCGCGTAACTCGATTTCCTCGGCCTAATTTAGTTTCAGTTTTTCGACCTCTCGTGAATAATTAAGCACCGTTATTCTATTATCTAAGCACATAAACGGATTATTACAATTAAACGTTTTTATTAATGACCCTATTATTTTCGTGCAAATTTTTATATACTTTGCAGATTTGGCGTGATACCTGTTTTAAAATGATCGCCAAAGAAGAATGAGCCTTATTAAAGACCCAAGCCCTCCATTAAAATAAAATGAACATTAATCACTCTATCCATTTCAATTTCCATATTTTGGTCTTTGCAAATAATTCCATAGTAAACTTCTTCAATTAGGCCCAATTTATCACAATTTGTCTGCCAACATAACAATAATAAATGGACTCCATTTGGGCATCAGTATGCAATAAACAGGCATCTCATTACTTTAAATGCGCATAAAACACCCACTATTATTTCAGCCATTATACATTCTCGTTAAAAGCAAAAATTCACGAGCGAACACATTGCCGGTGGAATATTTTTTAGTAACGAGCCTCGCTGCGGTGTCATACACACTGTCGGAATTTCCATATCTAAATGGAAAACGACCCTATACAATCAATTTTGTTCCCACATTCCATTTGAAAAGTGCACCTGTGCTGAGAATGTGGATTGTTTATTTTTGTTTGAATTGGAATGCGTGGCCGGCAAAGCATGTTCACACTTGTGTCACGTAACTCCTATCGCAGCCATTACTAGTAAGTGGTTTTGTTTCTTGGAGCAATTCGCTCTCTCACTTTGTGTTATTTCTAGAGTAAAAGATAGTGAACTTTGTGTGAGCGCACGGATTTTCAACTACAGTTTATCTTACCTACATAAATTTACTGAACTCTTGCTACACATAGGTGAATGGAATTGCATCAAAGTACATCCAACCTAACAATGAGTTTTTGGAGTTTACTCCTTAAGAATTGGTTTTCATATAAGGCTCCGGTATGCAAATTCTATAAGGAGTGAAATTAATACAAGCGTTTAACTCAAAAGCGTTACTTTTTGCACCATGCGCACCTTTCACGAAGTAAACTCCAGTCGTGCGTCGAAGCTGACACACACACCCACTTTTTTATGTAGGCTGCAGTCGCTAAAGACACACAAAATGAATTAAGCACGCATTAATAAAATACTTGTTTTCTTACTTTTTCATTCTCATGATTATTCAAACCCCGGATACATTTTCGTGACGCAAAATACACACATTGTAATTAGAAACCTCCTTATCGTCGGTCGGCATAGCAATGGCTATCAAATCAGTTCCATCTTGAAGATCATTGAACCCCAATCGTCAAATAGGTTTCTCAGAGCGATATTAGATTTACGATAGGTGAAGAGGTCTTGTCAATATTATTTGAAATAAGAGAAAATCTAATAAGTAAGAAAGGAATGTAGCCTTTTTCATTCGGACAAGAAAATCGGCCTCATTTTATTTTTTCTAGGATTTTTTCAACCCTTCAGAAAAGTTTTTATTAACGTAGAAACGTAGAAGTAACCTACTTAATTGTTAAGGGCTGAGTTGTTGTTTCCAGTTTATTATATGGGAAGCCCTAGGAAGACATATAGTGACCTTATTGGTGATGTTCTTCAGAAAGGTCAGGTGTGTAGTAATCGTAACCGGCGTGTGTGTATGAACATAAACGAAGCAAACGGAATATGTAAGGATCGTAGCAGGTGGCGTTCTGTAGTTTCTGCCTACCCCTATGGGAAGAAGGCGTGATGTTTATATGTATGTACGTATGTAAACCATATCGTATAACTGGCGCAAGGATTATATTATTTTTATTTATTTTAAAACGCCTACGTATCACGCAACCTTTAAATTTAACCTGATTTTGACCTTTATATTATGAAGTTTTGTTTATTTCAGCCTGCTATTTATGAGAAACAAATCTTATAATGAATCTATTACACTTGCTTCTTCAGAGTTAAGACCTTGAAATTAAAACATTAAAACATTTTCGAAATGTCTTATTTAAATTTTTTAAAAGATAATTGGCAATCTCTGTTTCTATGGAAAATTTAAAATCGGTCGAATTACGCTGTACCACTATTTTTCGAAAATGTTCTTAATTAACTTTTTAGACCTATGAATCCTGCTTATGTGTATGAAGTTTCATTAAAATCGGTTCATTCATTTCGAAAAACAAGGACTTGAAAGTTTGTATGAAATGGCGTACGTCGTAAACGCTCTTAAGATCTTTAAACATCATGAAATGCAATTAAAGATTTAAATATTATTAAGCAATGTCGTGTTACAATCTTGTTAATTACCATCGTAACTATTTGAGGTATAGTTAATAGAATCATTACAATAAAATAGATGTAAATAATTCTATAATTACACATAGAACTAGGTGAAGCAATCTAGTTTATTATGCTAATCTTGACGCACATAATAAGCAATTAATACATTACCGTATAATACCTGTGCTGCGACAAGAGATATACATAGATATATATGTATATAGAACTATTATGTGCATTGCTGGTCTGTTTTGCTCAATTACCCTCTTACTGAAGATGTTCAATGAACCTATGTGTCCTTTGTCTGTCAGCACATTATGCTCATAATTATAGGCGCAGTAATATTCAGCTGTAGAATTCACGCAAGGTGATAATTATGCACCTATCAAAAATCAATAAACATATTCACCTAAAATTATTTTTAGTAAAGGATGAGGATTTATCCCTAGTAAGCCTTTGTCCCTAGTTTCCATCCATGTTTTGCCAAGATGCAAAGTATCTGGTTTTCTCCTAGAGCTTTGCCTAGCGTGGTATCATACAATAACCTAACCAATATAATATTCCCGGAAATAGTTTCCCGTATAATATTTTCGTTGTGCCCGGTTGATGGCAATAGGCTCGCCCCCTATTACATGGGACTTAAACATAACTGGCGAAATGTGGGTGTATTATAGGTACACCTCTGCCTAACCCTTCGGGGAAACAGGGCGTGATGTTATGTTATGTTATATAATATTCCGATCACAAATAAGGATCACCGCCGTCCCCATACTTACAATACAAGTCGTAGGTAATCTAAGTTATACTATTGTCAAAATTGATGACATACATACGAGTACATAAACTCACGCCTTCGTCCCATGGAGTAGGCAGAAACTAAAGAACGCCACCTGCAGGCTAAGATCCTTACATGATACTCCTTTTGCTTCGTTTACGGTTATACGCGCACGCCGTTTGCTAGTACTACCCACCTGCAGTGTACGACTAAACGCCGACAGACACTACGCCGACAGACTAAATATCGACAAGACTACTTCGACGGGACTCTTCGCCGACATGCACCCCGAGGGCACCCCAAGGTTCGGTTTGGTTATGTTCCTTTAAACCCTGCAAACAGAAATAGGAGTCCCGCGCAGCGGGGCTCCGGCAACCTGCTATCAGACATAAGGTATTAATGTACCTAGAATATGTATGTATATTATATTATGCCCTGTCGGCGAAGAGTCCCGTCGAAGTAAAGTCTTGTCGGTGTTCAGTCTGCCGGCGTAGTGTCTGACGGCGTTTAGTCGTATACTCACCCACCTGACCTTTCTGAAGAACATCAATAATAAGTTCACTATACAACATGTCCCGGAATTAACGCACAACCTCTTAAGGGATCATTGTACTCATAATTATGAACAACTTTTACTATGGGACCAAACCTGAAATCGCGAAAAAAAATTAGCTTCTCCCTACATTTTGACGAGTTATGCAAACATAAATGTAGGGAAACAGATGATTTTTTACGCGATTAAAACAAAATTATTTATTATTTTTTACGCGATTAAAGTTAGGTACAGCAGCCCTCACGTCATTAGTAACACTTTGACCATGACATTAAAATTATTCCGGGATTTTAGAGGAGGTATTAACCACTCTATGTTACTTCCTTCCTCGAAGTTTAGGTAAATTAGCACTACCTATTCCTATCACTGCTAATAACATGCATGACCGTTGAAGGTCGATTAAACCGACAATTTTGACAGCCTTACCACAAATTTGTCACGTCCAAAACTTCGCGTCTACGTCCATTAACATGACATGTAGTTGCACTACCCTCGCTGTGGTTACCCCTTTGGTCTTGAATTTCAAAAGCATCGTGTTTACAGAGCGCCTAAAACGTAAATTCAAAACATTCCTTAAATTTCAAATTCCGAGGATAACTGGTTTAGCTGGATAACCGGACAGTAAGCCCGCCCTGAAACTTACGCCAAGTATTTTCATTTATCTTAGTTTACTAAGTTAGAGTCTGTAGGCAAAAATATGGAAGCATAAAAATATGAGAACCGTTTCGGTATTAAAGATAAAATATGAATAAATTGGGTAGTTTTTTTCTTCTTTTACAACTATGAGAAAATAAAACAATGTAGGAATGTTGGATTAGAAGCAGGCTTCTCGGTATTCCATAACCAAGAAATTTGAATATTAGGTTCATAAAAGTAAGCTGAGTTAGTATTTACAACTACGGCAAACATAACATAACATCACGCCTTGTTTCCCTGAAAGGTTAGGCAGAGGTGTACCTATAATACACTCACATTTCGCCAGTTATGTTTAAGTCCCATGTAATAGGGGGCGAGCCTATTGCCATCAACCGGGCACAAATCCAGACTCCGGGTTGCTACTGAGAAATTTCAGATAGATAAACCCAATAACACTTTGCCCGACCTGGGAATCGAACCCAGGACCTCATGCTCAGCAGTAGCGCTTGCGACCACTAGACCAACGAGGCAACCGCGACAAAACAGTCAAGTAACGTGGATTGTATCTACCTATAAATAGGTAAACAAAATACACTACAAGTGCTAACAGCTTAAGTCATTGATTGTACATGTCCCTAAGTTATAAATTATCCCCCTTACTAATAAACGTTGTATAACGTCTGTATAGTTACACAACGCTTTGTCTTCTTCTTTCGAAAGTCAAATTACTGACGACTATAGAAGAGAAGTCGGTGTGTAACTATTCACCTGATACAATACGTTTATTAGTAAGGGGGAAAATTTATGAAGTTTATTAATAGGTACTTAGGTACATGTACAATCAATGACTGAATAGGTTAAGCTGTGTGTAAATTTTGTATCTAAAAATTATAATATAACATAACATCACGCCTTGTTTCCCCGAAGGGTTAGGCAGAGGTGTACCTATATAGTACACTCATATTTCGCCAGTTATGTTTAAGTCCCATGTAATAGGGGGCGAGCCTATTGCCATCAACCGGGCACAAATCCAGACTCCGGGTTGCTACTGAGAAATTCCAGAAAGAAAAACCCAATAACACTTTGCCCGACCTGGGAATCGAACCCAGGACCTCATGCTCAGCAGTAGTGCTTGCGACCACTAGACCAACGAGGCAGTAAAAATTATATTCATCTGAATATTATTAGGTCTAATTCACCATTATTCCTTACCAAATTCCGCCTCCACCATTTTGCGGCAAAACACGCCAACTGCCAGTCAATCACAGCTCAGCCAAAGTTCAACAAACGATCAACAATACAAAATACAAAGCGTTGTTCCTAACTCGACATCGTGGACTTCCCAGGGAATTGACTTGTTGTTACCAACTACAGTTTCTATCCTAATTCGTTCATTAGATTATTTAGTTTGCGAGTCGCTCGTTATGCCAGCGAAGTGGACAGGCTAATGCAGCTTGAGCCTATAATCTAATTATTAGACAAGACAAATACAAATTACTGACGTTGCGTACCTGCTTGGACGAGCTTGTTATTAAATTATTAGATTTACGAGTATGACGCCATTTTGGATTATAACCGTCTAGTTTATGGGATTAAGAAAGTAAGTAGCTAGTAACTAAAGTCAGGGAAATCATTTCTTAAGCAAATTGGCTATCAACTGAAATTGGCCCTATATTCAAACCACGACTGTCATTCTTTGACAGTGCAGTTGTATGAAATGACAAAGTAACGTAGGGTGTCAATTTGCTAAACAATGAATATCCCTGACTGTACCTACTCAAGAAAATAACATTTGGTTGTAGCCGCATTTTCAGGTTTGCTTTGTTTTCATGATTTAAATTGCTATTTCGAGTATCAGCGCAATTTATTATGTGACTGCACGAGTTATTTTGTCATTGTCACGCCTCCGCGCGTACTATTTTCGAATGTAGCGCTTCGTTTAAGAATTCAGGTTGTTAAAACAAAGAGCATCTCACCGAGAAAATTACGGAAGCCGTTTCTATTTAAAAGCGTGCGAATCCTGAATGATCATTACAGTTTTCACGGCGTTTTTAACAATGTTTATTTAATAATGCCTCGGTCTAGTGGTTTCAAGCGCTACTGCTGAATATGAGGTACTGGGTTCGATTCCCAGGTCGGTCAAAGTGTTATTGGGTTTTTCCATCTGGAATTTTTCAGTAGCAGCCCGGAGTCTGGATTTATGCCCGGATGATGGCAACAGGCTTGCCCTTTATTATGAGAATTAAATACAGGGTGCCTGCGATATCAGCCCACAACCTGTACCATGGATTTAGTACATGATTCTGGACCCACTGCGTTGAAATTTTTCGTCGGTTATTAAAAAAAAAATCTGTTGTTTCCTACACAAGTGCAACACCTACTTGGTCAAAATGTATTGAACAAAAAATAAAAAAATAAGTGACGAATAATTTCAACGCAGGGGGGTCCAGAATCATGTACTGAATCCATGGTAACAAGTTGCACGTCGTCTGCCATCCTGTATAACTGACGAAAATGTGAGTCCTACTATAGATACACCTCTGCCTAATCCTTCGGGGAATGTACTACAGGCATGTTGTTGCGTTGTGTTATTCAAAAACCTTGAATATTTATTCAAATGTGACGAAAATGGTATCGATGAAAACTTGTTAACAAAACCTCAAGCTTTTTAACGTTCAAAATAATTCTGACATAATGCTCGCATTATTCCGTGACGGAGTCACATAAAGTAATTTAATACGAAGCTATAATTTACAAAAGAATTATGTCAAGACAGAAATATACGAACGCAGGGAGTCAGTCACCTTTATATCACGGCCTCAATGAAGCGAAATGTGTCTCATTTTTTGTGTACTAAATAAAAATATTTCATTGTCGTAGACTGTCTTTGTAGGTGTATTCGCGTTGTTTCTTTGTTGTGAGACAGACGTTCTATTCATTCACTTGGTATACTTTTCAAGCCGTTCTGAGATTTTTGCAGGTGTACAAGGGAGCCGGTACGGAGAGGTCGATTTTTCGACGTATGTTTATCAAGAAATCTCAAAAACTGCCAACAATTTTATTAAATAATCGTGATCGTGAACTCTAATAATTGAATTAAGATTTTAATATAATTAATGAGATAGTAAAAAAACATGGAATTGATTTTTAGAAATGACTTTAATCTTCCTTTTACCTGGAAATAATTACAGACTTTAAAAATCTTAATCTATAATTTATTTACAGTCAATATCTAGTTAGTTACAACCTTAATTAGTTTTATACACAAAGGAAAATTACTAATTTAAGTTATACATTCTGTGAACGCTTAGATACCTACATTTTTACAACCTATATCACATTTTCATTTTTTATGTCTAGTGTCATTACAATGTAGAGATCGGGTGAAAACCAAATGTTTGCCGTGAAAAAAAAAATATTTACACAGAAACACACACTGAATCAGAACTGGTTAACATTTTCGGGACAAAAAACTAAAATCTTTATACAAAAACGATTTACTTTTTCACTTTCAATTAACGAAAATAGGTACCTACATTATTATGGCAATCATTTGTCAATTTCACCCCATATTAAAATAGGATTGATGCAGGAAAATACGCATATATGAAGTTACATAACATAATTCAGTTTACAGTTATGTCCAACAGTTAATTCTATTGTTCAGAGTCAGTCACTAACCACTCATACTACTAATATTTTAAAATGAATTTATTTTGTATCTTAAAATCGTATTGTCAAGCGTTTTATGTACATTTAGATATGTTATTTGATGAGAATAAAATTACTGTGATATTTGATGCAAAGAATATTAAGTATCTCTGACGCTTGCTACCCAAACTTATTTAAAGTTAATTTATTTACACAATATACTACAAAGTCGTAGTCTTCGTCTCGGTTATAAAACAAATTATCTAAAAAGAGAAGCCGATGTCTGTAGCACAATTTTGAGTCTGAATAACTATTGATCAAATGTTAGGGGAGGCACTTTCGCCAAATTCAGTCTTCAATCTAATGTTTACACAAAAAAAAATCTGTTAAATGTTAAAGTCCTAAACGCTAAACTGTTGTTTCTATGACATCCGGAGAGGGTCAACAAAAACCGTCTTTTAAGTCCGGATAACCCAAATCAGGCATAGCTCTTCTTGAACCGTTGCCTCTTGAGTTCTCGACTCGCATGCCTCGCCCACCTCGACCTAAACTAGCGTACCTTGTATCCGCGAGCTTATCCCTCTGTGCTACCTCGTCGTAGTAACGAGCGTCGTTCAACCCTGCACTGTATTTCTGACTCAAGCTGTACTTATCTATCGTCGCATACTTTTGTACAGTAGCATATTGGCGAGCAGCTTCTGGAACGCCGTTTGTTTTAGCGCGATCAAACGGTCTTTCTTCAGGCGGTAACGCACCATCTAGCCTCGCTTTGAACTCTTTGTCTTTTCTTCGTCGTCTTTTACATGCGCACAAAGCAACGGCAATAGCACATAGAAGAAGACCAACTCCAGCAGCGGCGGCTACGTAGGGCGGAGGTAAGGATATCCTGAAGGAGCAATTCGAATCGTCTTCGTCATAGCCTGAAGGACAGTGGGCACTACCGTCGCACCACAGTGCGATAGGAATACAGGCGTTCAACTCCGGGCAGCTAAACAGAACAAGGAAAAACAATATTAGAAAATTCATACTGTTCCAAAATACAGTGTAAAATCTTTACAACGAAACTCAAGGGGCCGAGCATTTGTGTTTGTTATAGAGAGTTTTCGTTATGCGGAGTGAAGAAAGAGAAATAACCAAATACTAATTAATCACAATACTTTTATAATATTTTATTATTTATTTATTGGCTTACGACTGATAATACGAGAGGTGCTTTTACAAGAGGTGTTTAGTGTGTTAGTAACTGGGGCCAACATTCCTAAAGACAAGGAATCCAAGAGTAATGTTACACGTGTTCTAGTCAATAAGAAAAGCAAGGCGGCTGTTTACGACCTCAAGTGTCTTTCTTAGAAATTTCGGCACCTCAAAGATTTAGTTGGAGCCTTTTGTAAACTGGTAACATATACAGTAATGCTGATAAAATATATTGACTGACGTCTAAATATGAACGTATTTCTTCGTAATAGACAATGGCTGTTGCGCTACGAAGAGTGGATCAATGTATGGGTTTAAGGTAAACCAACCAAATTTATTATACAGGAAGTTCTTAGTTATCTCGAAAGAGGTTATAAAGAGATTATACTGTACTAAACTAAAATGGAATTTATGAAACTTTACCTATAACGACATTCCAAGGACACCGGTGGAGGTATTGTATTGGACTCAGGATCATGTTCAAAAGATGGCTTCTTCATAAGCTCAATCCATTTAATTGAATAATCGGCCTGCTCATGTTGCAAGAAATCGATAACGTAACTTCGGGCGTGAGGTTTCAAAGAAGTTTCCAAAGTGGTTTGCGCAGATTTCCATCCTGGTGAATATAGTTCTATGACATTTGTACCATCAGGACACACTTCTCTCAATTTTGATGTATCCTGAGCTTCGTATATGTACAGTCGATTTGGAGTACTACAGAAAGGTGATGACGACGTGAGCTCATACCCAGGAACTTTGACATACAAATACCTCCCTTGCACAGGAGTTACTTCGTCACCCCCAGGTTCGATCAGCCAAGGTCTATGGACACATGCAACTTCTGCTCTCACACTTTCTGATATGACATGTCTATCACCAACTACTTCTGGTGCTACGGGTATTTGTCTTTTGTCAAACAGTCTGATTTCTCCACTGCTGCCTCGTAGCCGTCTCTTGCCCCATCCTGTTGAACACACAGTTTCATCTCCTGGTCCAGTCGGAACAAATTTATATTCGCCTTCAAAAGCAAAATCGTCATAATCTTCGGTTATATTCATCATCGTCACGGTAAAGTTGATTTCTACAACTGGGGCGGTTAACGTATGTACATTTAATGGTTCAGATCTATTCGTACAAATGCAGTCTCTTTGAATCGGCACTCCTTCCCAAGGATATTCTGTTATTATAATTTGGGCGAGTCCTTCGCCCCCAATGGTTCTTTTCGCAGGCCTATCGCATTTCCAGCGACTCGTTCGTGAGTCTTTGTGTGTATTACAATATTTATTTCCAAAGTAAGTGCTCGTGAAGGTCAGTTGTATTCTTTCTCCTTGTTTGGCTTCGAATCTGCAAACATTATCATAATTTCAATAACATTTATCTTACGTAGTCCCAGGGTTTTATGAGGTTCTTAGAAATAGTTTTTACCTTAATACGCAAGTTAAGTTTTGTGCGCCACCTCTCCCGTAGTAGAAGATTGCTCGAGGAGCTTGAAATCTACCAGAATAGGTCTGAGCAGATTTGAAGACCCTGTCGCAAGCTGATTGTGAGTCTACCAATGGTTGTCCTTGTTCACTCACGTCAACAAACTCGTAGCGGAGGACAAATGAGACTGGATAGAGTGCTGATCCTTGACGAAGTTCCTGTAAATAATTACACAGCTAAGTATTGATCCGAATAGTAATGATATATCTCCCCACCAAATGTTTACCTAAAAGGAACATGTTATCATCAAAATTACTATCTGAAGTATCCTTTGTAATGGTCATGACACACATAGTAGAAAATAGCATTAGTAACACAGACGCTACCATTAGTAAAAGTCTAACAAGTACATACATTAATCACCCATAATGATCTAACCTCGTAAATTTTCCATTTTCTATAAACGTTAAAACTTATTTCCACTTTACAAGTAGTGTATCACCAAGGTCGACTCACGGTAAAGCGAGACCGCGTGGTGTAGTAAAACTTCAAATATTTAGTTAGAAACTTGCTGCAGTCCTTCCTCTGTTGAATTTAATATTGAATAATAAAGCAGTTCTCAACTAGTGACTTTAACAACTTGCTTAAGACCAGGTTTCTCCTATATTAACTAGGGCGTATTCTAGTTGTTGAGCAGCTGCGTAGAATACTAATGGCAATGTTAGTTTTTGCAATTATTATATTATGCGTTAACTGGTTCTTTCAGTTGTTCGAAGAAGATTCGTTGGTTAAGTAATTTTAAGTTTTCACAGTTTCAAGATCAAGGATAATAGTCAGAATATGTTTGTCATATCCATCCAGCTAATCCTGTTTTAGGTATCCAAATAGATCAAAAACTAAACTCAAATGCAAAATGAGAGAAGAGTATTTGCAAATTGGAAACTGAAATCAACTCTGACAAATTACGATTGCCTCGTGTAGAGTCAACGAAATGCGCGCAAAATTACGGTGCATCGTGAAATCCTATGAAATTGGACACCTATCAGTGCTCACACTAAATTATCAGTAAACCAATTTTTTTGGTTGACAAGTTCGACCCACTGAAATGTAATATACAAGTATATTAAAAAAAATTATGTGTTTTTACCTATATCTGCAATACGAGTACGTACCTAGATAAAACCTCACCATGTTCCATCTTCGAGTTTATACAAAACACCGCAAGAAAATAAAAGCAGCCATAACGAGTGATGAGTCGCAATAAATCTGAGTTTTACAAACACTTTGGGACGTGTCTCATCCGGTGATTCTCCTAACACTTCAAATAACGTGACAACACTAAAGCATTCTATCACTGAGAGAGTTGCGAACTAGCACGTGCTCCTTGCATTATTCACTATGGCAAATGCAACGGGAGCAGCACGTGACTTATCTATCCTAGCCGCTATGAATGTTTTACATGCCAGAAAAGTTCCATCTAGCTAAGGGAATACAGCTGAAAGGGCAGTGGCGAGGGAGAAAAGGAAACAATGGGTAGTCACTGGCGTAATCCCGCGTGGATTGTGTTTTGAATGTATGTATTGGATCGATATCAGAATAAATATAGCGAGCTGATATATGCGGGCTGATATAATGGAGAAATCATGTTTATGGGATTTATATTATCATCCTCTGATTTGTTGAGAGGGTCGTTTATGAAAAGAAATATAGTAATTTGTGTATTTTCGATTCTCCTTTCTATTTGCTTATGATATTAGGCGATAGGTATACGACAACAAAAAACATAAAGTTGACTCATAATGCTTCGTAGCTATAGTTACCTACTTCTGTAACATTTTTATTATAAAAGAAACGAAGGAGTATCATTTTCATCAAAGGAAAATGTTAAGGCGGAAGCGCTTGAGTAGCCCACGAAATTCAAATTTTCTTTTTGTAATTTGTCATTATTAGGTTGTATATTGATTAAAACATGATTCGCAACCGTAACAAATATGTATTTACAGAATTATAATCATTAAAGTCATCAATACAACTCTCTAAGACCAAAGTAATCCTAATGAATGACTATTTCTTAGGATTACTTTGTTCATTCTTTCTTCTTCGTTCAGTCTATCTCTCTGTGGAATGCGCTCCCCCTGGAAATCAGGATGGCAACCAACCGATTATCCTTTAAAATAAAAGTTCGCGAGCACATTCATAAGAAGCTGGCAGTATCATCACTACGTTAACGTTTTCCCATTGTTTGTCTTATTTGCTTTAGTATATTCGTGTATTTATATATTTATATTTATTTGCGCTTATTTATATATAATTAGGTATATATTATTATATTTATAGTTTGTAATAGGCATATGTGTATCTTTATATTTAAAAATATGTATTCCACAATTTCTCATAATTGCACCTACCACTGTTTGTCTCTGCATCACCCAAAGGTTGACTGGTAGAAAATGCCTATGGCATTAAGACCGCCTCTGTACATTTCTGTGCATGAAGTATTAAATAAATAAATAAATAAATATTTCATGAACAACAACAACTACAACAAAACAAAATACTCGACTAACAAAAGGTATTTACACGGCAGATACGATTGGAAACGCCGGGAGGGGACGCCCTAGGAAGACATGTAGTGATCTTATTGTTGATGTTCTTCAGAAAGGTCAGGTGCGTAGTACTCGCAACCGGGGCGTGCGTGTATGACCAGATGTATGAATGTAAACGAGGAAAAGGGGTACCGTCACGTCGGGTTACTTTGACCCTAGGGTATAACTTTGGCCCAAATCTAGACTTGATGTTAGAAATTCTCGCCATGTCGCGACCACAAAACCGAACGTCGTATTCCTTCGGTAACTAATAGATGGCGATATAGACGCGTACTTGCGGAACTGTTGTGTGGATTTAATGACACTAAACATTTGTCTCGATTTGGGCCAAAGTTACACCCTAGGGTCAAAGTAACCCGACGTGACGGTATGTAAGGATCGTAACAGATGGCGTTCTGTAGTTTCTGCCTACCCCCATGGGAATAAGGCGTGAGCGTATGTATGTATGTTGTATGTGTATTTCATGAAATCTGGATATTTAAAAAAAAAAAAAGTTTTTATTTGAGCTTTATACTATCTTACGGAGTTATAATGGTTAATATTACTGATTCTAATTATTATAAATCTGTAAATACATATTTTTTACGGTCGCGAATCATACTTTAATCAACATATACCCAGACACTGAGCTGCAAATTGCAAAAATCGTAAGAAAATTTGAATTTCGCGGGCTACCTTAGCGGGTCTCCATTAAGCCAAAAGATGGTACGAGGACTTTGACTTTTAATCGTTCTAGTCATTAAGGACATGATAACAACAAAAAAATCATGTAGCTTCAAGATAGCTTAGTGGTAGACTTATTTTTTATCAAAAGAAATAAGGAATCTTGGGCTTATTATGTTTAACTTAAGCTTTTTCTTACGAGAATTTATTGTTACCAAGTTATGAAGATATGTCGACAGTCCCATGTAATTTTGGTTTAGTTTTTCTTGTAACTCACTTGTTTTAAATAAAACTTGTTTTTGCCAGCGGCTTCGCCCTCGTGGTTGGCGGAAAATATCCCACGTGAACAAAGTATTAATCCAGGTAATAAATTATCTGTGAGCTAAATTTCATCCAAATCCGTTCAGCCCTTTTTGCGCCAATCCGGAACATACTCGTACATCCAGACAAACAGACAAGTGGACAAAAATTCTAAAAACTATATTTTCAGCATCAGACTCGTTCTCACTCCTCGCAGCAATTACTTTTTTCAAAAATATTCAATGTACAGTTTCGATTTCGTTACTATTTCATTATACAATGTGGATTCGACATTAAACGACATTAAATTAAAACGAGCACAGTACTAGTCCATCGAAACATTTTAAAACACGAAGATTAGTAGTTAATGGAATATTTAAAAATTGCAGTTTTCAAACAAAATAAATAGCAGAATCAACTGCATAAAAAGTAAACACGTTTTATCTATGAAAAGTCAGTGACCAACGGTGCGGTGCGGGGTGCGGGGCGCGGTGTTGGCAATGTTTACATTTTATTACGGACTCAGATCTATATCATGTTGAAAAATAAGAAAATGAAAAATAATTTCCTGTGGCTAAAGTATTCATTGGATTTGATTGATTTTTTGTATACGGGTAAAGAACATGATTATCTTTATGTGGTGTAAAATAATGTCAATCGTCCGGTTCCACCTTGTATATAGACTACCTGTAAAAAAATATTGAGACATTTTTCCTTAGTCACGGAAACCATTCAAAAATCCAAGCTACATGAATAAATACACCAAGTCTCCATTACAGTCTCCCATACATATTCCAGAAGCCATATCTTTAGTAATTCAGCCAGAAATATGAGAGAAAGACATAAAAACTGCGCAAGAGCACTCGCACTATTATCTCACGATGCACGTAACGTGTTTTAGCCGCCTGCTTTGAAATTCATGACCGTTCCGAGTCACTTCTATGCAATTCGCTGCTCCTATATTTTGGCTAAAAATTTCTCGCTGCCTGTCACACGGCTCTTTGCATACGGGAAGTACCTACCAAAATGGGTAGATAAATATTTGCAGCAGTAATTATGTGAGCTTTGGTAGTTAGTTTGTCGGCTATTTGTTGCTTTAACTACGTGCTTAATTCTTTTATGAGACACTCGGTTTTGTCATGTGGAATGCAAAATGTTTTCGCAAACCCAATACACTATAATATATACTTATTCATTTGCCTTGTTCATACCATACTAGAGTACTGCGCGGTTGTGTGGTATCCCCACTATGTATCACATAGTTTTAGGTTAGAGCGTATTCAGAAATGACTTTTAAACCATCTCGCCTACTCTGCGAGAATAGCTAAGAAAGTTCCAAGCTACGCAAAACATCTCGAAAAATTTGGCATGACCTCACTCGATAAACGTAGAGATAATAATGATTAAACCTTTCTGTTCAAAATTCTTCACAGTAAGTAGACGTGCGCACGAACGTAAAAATATCGCAGCAATTTTTTTCGCGCACTGGATTGTCAACGCTCTACTTAGCGACGAGAGTTGAAAATCCCACAGTGTGTTTTTTGACGCGCTGGAGTGCACTCTGTTGGATTCTCAATGCTCAGCTCAACATCGAGAGTTGAAAATCCAGTGTGCGATAAAATTCCGACGCGTTATTTTGACGTCCGTGCAAACGTCGACTTAAATAGACTGCCCCCAGTTGTTATGTAAGTTTAATTTCAACCTACGATATCTGCGTCACTCTATCAAACTGTTACGTCGCCCATTCTGCAAAACTATTTCAGGGCAAACTCTCCACTCCCAAGACTTTGCAGGCTTATAAACAATTGTGCTGAGGGGATTGATATTTGTTGCACTTCACTTCAAAAATTCAAATGCCAAGTCCACCAAAATAGACAATCATTATTTTATGTAACGCACGATTACCCAAATATTGTCAACTATGCGTGTAATTGTGTAAAAATTATGTGTCATTTCTGTACTTATATTGTATTTTTTCATTAAATGATATTGTTTTTGCATGTTGTGTTTATCGCTTAATATTGATCACTTGGCTCGTATGTTGGCTTGTGTTAATTGGTTGAATAGTGTAAGGATAGATAGACCGATAAACAAATTAATAAAAAAATTAGTTGTCCCATATTGGTGGAATCGGACCGTGATGATGAACTTATGTGGAAATAAAAGATGAAAACTTTTTCTGTCGTTTTTTCAAAAAGAATTTAAATTTTCTGCAAAGAATTTTTAAAACAGTTCTGTTATTTAGCGCTAAGATAAGATAAAAGTGAACTTATGATTTTAATATGGATTTAAATAATATGATTCGATTTGTTTTACCTAAGAAGAAAATACATAGCCCCTTTGTAAACTCGAATCGAATTTCATTTTATTGCAATAAAAGGTGATTGAAAAATGTTGATAAAGCTTTTTGATGGAGCCTATTGTCTTCTGAAGATCCACTTTATGCACAAAAATAGGGTCTTTTTTAAAGCCTTTGACACTTCATTAATCATGACCACGAACAATTCGGTCACCTTTTGACCTCTTATTTTCACCTTTGATATTTTCATCACAAAGATTAGAACGCACATATTAGAAGCGTATTATCATGATTATAAGCTCGTTTCCATCCATTGTGTTTTACATAAAAGTACATTGTTTTTAATGAAAGAAAAAGTGAAGGCGTAGCGTCTTAGATTTATTTTAAAGTATCGAACAGATGTTCAATAGCAAAACTTAAAAACCTATCGCTTACCAGTCTGAAACCTTGGCCATTAATCTATTGCTGTTTCGGCGATAAATGCATCACTAAAATAATTACATATTTTTCAAGTCAATGTCTATTAGATAACTTCTGTATAAGCTCCAGTTACAGATACAAATCGTACATAACAAACACCCAAAATCAGAACATTAATATTCAAAAAGCGCAATTGCCCAACGTTTTTCACTTCGCCAACTCCTGCGAAGCTACTTAGCTAGTTCAAAAGATAGCGTGCATTCATGCCACTAAGTAGCGCGTGTAAATCAGACCTAATTATATACTTACTTGCAGTATAGTTAGCGCGTTCCCAGTAGTGATGTAGCTCTCAGAGGGGGCGCACGGTCGCGTCGCTCTGGTTGCGTTAGAGAGGAGAGCGTGGTCGCAAAGTCGGGGCGATTCTTCACGACAGAAGAGTCCGAGTCGGGACTTCTTGTCGCTCATGTCCAGCTGGTGGGTAGAAGACATGGATTAGCAAAGCTTGTAGATAAACTTCAATATACTTGGGCATAACAACGCATATTCTCAGACCACCTTGAGGCAGATACTAGTAAAATCTAAGTAAAAAAAAAATCAAGACATATTTATTTGCAAAAAGTTTTTTTTCTAGCTTACAAGAATTTTTTTGTCGTCTCCCGTAGACGACAAAAAAATTAGGCCAATAATTAATGAATATTTATAACATATCAGTGCTCAAATTAATTTTAGTGACATCTCGGCTCATAAAATGTTCTCTCATAAATTCATGCAAATTGAAAGAAAACCAAAAAGGCCGTGAGTAGTTTATTTAGTTATTCAACTCAGCAACACTATTTACATAGTGTACATCTGCAAGCAAACGGAAAAACTTTTCTGATTAAAGTGCCAACAAAAAATAAGTTGAACTAGAACCGCTTATCCGTTCTTAATGCAAACTGAAGAATCCTGAACGAATGAATGAATGAAACGAAACACCGCACTGCAGTCGGTGGAACTCAGTAAAAGTGCTCAGACACATTAAAGAAAATTAATGTTTGGCTGCCGACGTCAAGTGGGAGGTTGAGGTGGTTGGCAAAGTGAAATGGCACGAATAAAGGCAGTGAGAATGCCGCCCAATTCTATATCGCCTCTTACTTGTATCATCGCGTTAGTCTTGCGCACTGCGAAAGTTTTACTCCTACATGCTAAACTTAATCCACATTTCATTACGGTACACGTTGGCTCCGGACTTTTTACCATTTAAATTCATGTACTATAAAATTTTATACGAACGACCCGGTATTGTGATTCGGTATGCGATAACAATTTAAATATTTTATTTTTATTGCCCGAACGCCAAGAATTGTTTCCGATAAGTATGGAAGTTAGACAATAACAGTTTTAAGTGGAGATTTACCGCGTTATTTGGGACATTAGACGACACATGGTGCGGTATTTCCCTTTTCTGCCTACGCGACTGCAAATCTAAATGGCTTTTTAGGGATTTTTGGAAAAGTTTTGAAGTCTCTGCGTTTCGGGAATCGTGCTTTTTCTGTATTTTTATTATTAAACATGCTTAGAGTTTATTGATCTATTCATTGAGCGTAAAATACTTGACAAAACCCAACATACAGACTTTGCAATTCTAGCCAGTTCAAAATTTATTGGCATTATAGGTAGGTACCTACCGAAAAATATTTTAGCAAACAGAATGTAAACTCAAATAATATTTCTGTCGCCGTACCGATTAAGAAGATATGAAATAACAAATGACGGTAATTTCTTAGCAACACGGTATAATTTGCAATTATCATTCAAAATGTTATATTTCAACGTTGTCTCGGGTATAAATCTAATCCCTCTTCGCCCATTTACAAGATAAATATTTGACTCATTAGAAGGGAACTAAATTTCTAAGAAAATATTAAATTAGTGCGATCTAAGTTGGCTTTAAAATATGTTTGTTTATGTGTTTAAAGTAAGTTTAGACTAAAAACATATTTAAATTATTTTGCCTAAGTTTAGGTTACAAACCTACGCAATATTTTAGGTATATTTTTATGTAAAAACAAGTCAGGGTCTTTTCTAAAATGTATGATTGTATTTTTCTATAAGATGGAAGCTTAGCGTTTCCGATACTAATATTGATTGGTTTCTTGCTTTGTCCCATAACCAAAGACATTGGTAATATTCACAGAATGGTCGTAGAAGCTCCAAAAAGTTCTACAGCTATTACTGTCGACGTGGCTCATAATAGTTCATGTTTACTACGAATTCACTGAAATAGTATGGATTTAAACATAACTGGTGATATATGGGTGTACTATAGGTACACGTCTGCTCAACCCTTCGGGGAAACAAGGCGTGATGTTAGGTTGTTGTTGTCACTATATTGCAACAAAAATATTAATTCACGCGCTAAGATACCGTACAACGCCCCGATGCATTTAAAACGCGTTCTCTATACTATAACTGAACGAGAATCAGCCAGTACGCTGTTACTTGTTAAAAATATAGCCTTGTATAAATTCGACTGCATTTGTACACGGTACCCGAACCCGGCCCGAACCCAGTCGGTTTATTGTAAAGGAATTAAAAAGCACGGGACAGAAAAGATACGAAATAAAGGAGGCTTATGAACTCATTGATGAAAAATGTGCAGCAGCGGGATAATCATCCCGCATCCTGTCTATGATAGCAAGCAGGCTTGATTGTGCGTTTGTGAACCACTGCTGCAAGGTTTCGGCTGGGCCCGTCACTTTGCCGTAGTGATGTCACGATCTATTTCTGATTTTTTTTTTTGGTTTTTGTCTTTGTAAGTGTATTACTAACATGGTTCGTAGGTATATTGTTACTAACACTATGAGTCTTGTTGCTCGAAATAAATGATTATTATTATTATAATACTGGCTTCGAATGACGATAATGAACAAAAACATGAGAAATGACTGCTTCATTGCTCTGGTGGGTAATATAAATATAATGGCTAGTAAACACGAGTTGCTAGGTTCGATTCGCATTTTGGCGTTAAATCCGGTGAGTGAACGTACAATATTTAGCACTACAGATTTAAAAAATACTCATCATCTGCCTAGCCTGTTCCCAACTATATTGAGGTCGGCTTCCAGTCAAACCGGATGGAGATGAATACCAGTATTTTACATAGAGCGACTGCCCATCTGACCTCCACAACCCAGTTACTGGGTAATACGATACCCCTTGGTAAGACTGGTTGTCAGACTTTTGGGCTTCTGACGACCCGTAACGACTGTTAAAGATACACGAATGACAGCCGGGACCAATGGCTTAACGTGCTTTCTGAGGGACGGAGGGGTCTTGATATGTAAAGATGGTCAACCATCCACGGACCAACCGCGGCAAGCGTAGCTTAACCTGATCGATCGATCCGTGCGGCTGTTATTTCTTAGCCACAAGCCCCTCTCTATTTAAATACTAAACGAAGAATATTTTTACCCTTTTAACAATCGCTAAGATAACTTTGTAATTCATAATGATACAGTGAATTACAGAGCAATTTTTTGCAGTTGCAGAAAATAGACCATATTAAAACGTAATCCCTTATGACGTTTTAAGTCTTTGCTGATTAAATACAGGTAACAAAAACTATGCATACATGGTATACAAAAGTTTCAAATTCCTAACTTATTTGGTTGTTGCGATAGAGTTCATACAAAAATGGTCTAAAACTGACAACTTTTGCGCCCCCCTATTTCTTCATTTTTGAAGATAAAAAAATAAAAATTATATTTGCGCTCTACTCGATGAGTTCTAGACAATAACACGGTAACACTCCACATGTCAGGGTAAGAATTTTTTTTTCAAAATCAAAAGTTTATTGTATGGACCCCCGTTAATTTTAAATTTTATTTTATTTTCAATATTTTTTGATAACAAAACATAAAATGCGGCAAAAGAAATACACAATCTGTGAAAATTTCAACTGTCTACCTATTACGGTTTATGAGATATAGCCCGCAGACAGACGGAAGGACGGATGGACAGCAGAGGCTTAGTAATAGAGTTATGTTTGGCACCCTTCGGGTACGAAACTCTAAAAAGGATGGTTGCGACCTTCAGGAAGGAGTCAAAAGGGTTTGACTCTCAGGTCGAGTAATATTTATGGATATTTTAAGTAGCAGCCCTGACTTTGGAAATTACAATATAACCTTCCACCACAAGAACTTCAACGAAATAGTGGGAGTAACCTTTCTATCCACCCCCACGTAAAAACAGGGTTATGGCATCACGTGTTTACTTGAATGAAGGAAACTATACCAGCTTCTTTACGGCACATAGATTAATCTGCGCTGTTGTAGATAAGTCATACCGGTAGCGTGTATCAATCATGCCTTTGTGCCGTGTGAAAGAAGAATTCTTGAGCGCTCAGTTAAGTACCTACTGTTACCTAGGGGATTAAATCTTAGGAATAGAGGCTTGCATTTAGTGGGTATAGTATAAAATGTTATAGTTTTTAGAACATGACTCAAGGCTATTATTTACTGTGTTTGTTAGACAGTTTTTGTAATAATAGGGTTTATGACTAAATTTTTTTTGTCCACCAGGTAGATTATTAAAAAATATTGAACACATATTTTTCTTTTTTTACGTAATCCAAAGATTGCGATGATACTTTGAGTTAAAATGTGGCATGAAGTCACGCCTTGCTAGATTTTATACTTAGTTGTGACGTAGCGAGCCCCTACTCCCCAACTTCATTGCGTTTTATCCAAGTATTTTTTATTAATATGATAAAGCAAAAAATACGTGTCTAATATTTTTCATTATCCGACTGACAAAATTTTTTTTTTTTTTTACCTAGGCGTCATTCCTTTTACAGATACTGACACAATCCGCTGCCATCACTAATAAGAGAAGATTTTTACATTTTGAAAATAACCAAACGAATGATTTTAACTTAAATACCTACTTGATTCTAACATTAAGGTTCTGATTTGAGAAATTGAAGTTGAGAACTTGTAAGGTAAGAGTTTAACAAATTCTTCGGAAAGCACGTTAAGCCATTGGTCCCGGCTGTCATTCAAGGATTTTTAACAGTCGTTATGGGTCGTCAGAAGCCCGAAAGTCTGACAACCAGTTTTACAAGGGGTATCTTATCATCCAGTAACTGGGTTGTGGAGGTCAGATAGACAGTCGCTCCATGTAAAATATTGGTATTCAGCTGCATCCGGTTAGACTGGAAATCGACCCCAATGTATTTGAGAAAAGGCTTAGGCAGATGGTAATATTGTATTTATAGAAAAAGTTCGATTAAGTATTGTGTGTATATTTAATTATATGCTGCACCGGCCGACGTCATCAGGTCAACGCCGGCTGTCACTGAAAACCAGCTCTGGGGCTCTGTCTCGCATACGGTAGCAGCATTATGCTGAGCGATGGCCGTTTTGCGTGGATGTGACGCATATTTTCCCCCAACTTGTTTCTTTCTTGTATTTGTGTTCTTTCTTTTCTTCGTGTTTACCGCAAGTAAACGTTTTCTCTTTCTTTCTTTTTTCTTTCTATGATGAGGGTTTGACAAATTCTCATCTTCAAATTCTCAATACAGAAACAGGGCCTAAGCCTAAGATACCACGGTAAAACTTGTACCAGATCTAGTGAACATTTAAACACGCTATGAACCAATGCAGCAGAGTATCTATTAATCGAACTTATAGATGTGCATAATATAATCCTACGCACTTTTCCCTAAACAAATCTATTAAGTAAACTTACCTTCCGATCCAAGTCAGCATCAGGGGCGGCACCATCCCATATCGTCAGCTGTGACGAACAGTCTTTCTGTTGGTCGAAGCCAGCAGGCTCCGTTCCAGCGGAATGGTACTTCACAAACGACACCCAAACTATCTCGTTGGCGCGACCCTAGAAATCGTAAATCGTTTTAACTACCAGTTACAATGCTAGCTGTTTTGTTTGAAACACTATATCAGGGATGGCAAAACTATGGCACACGTGCCACTGCTAGCCAGCCACAGAATATTCTGGGCAAGACAACAAAAAAGGCTGTTTTTCAACACTTTTTAGAGTTAAACTAGTAAAATGAAATAACATTCAAGAAATATTGTTTTAAGAACTCCTCGTAAAGGATTTGAATGTGAATAATTGTGTCTTATCGTTTCTGAAATCGCTGGCACTTCATGGCATACCGTGCAAATGTAAAAACGTTTGCCATCCCTGCTTCACAGCCAGTAGACATGCAAAATGGTTGCCTGTACCGAAAACGTGGATAGTTTAACTGGTACAGAGTATCGAATTACCCCGGTTTTGTTAACAAGAGTTCAGGATTCCTTTTATGTTTTGAAATTGAGTCAGACCTCTTCTCACAGGCTGTTAGCCTCGTACATATTTTGTCGATACAATGAGACCTATTTATGTCTTTTCGATAATGTACATTGAAATGTCAGGTATGAATATTAAATAATAAAGTTTGCTACTTATACTTTGTGAAACTGTTTCGTGTCTTATAGACATTTTTTACCCTTAGCTGATTACTAGATAGACCCTTTAGTAATTAGGTAATATGTCTACTAAAATTATGTAAATTATCTCTTTGCTTTACTACTGTAATTAATACAACAGACCTTTGTATTTTGTGTGTTTTTTTTGTATGATATGTAAAATATTGTCGACTGATACAATTTATTGTGATTTTTCTTTTCTTGAAAGTAAGATATAAACAAACTCCAATATTCTCTTCTAGTCAACGAAGTGATCAATAAACATACGGGTCATTAGTTGTCTCATTACTATAAATAATAATTATGTCTATATTAATCGGACTTACATCAAAATAAAAAGATAAATATAGCAAAGCAAACATTTTTATTGTTAGGCATTTTAGAATATGTTTTCCTGACGGATTTGGTCTAGTTCCGCTACAAATATTTTATGGAATGCAGTTAAATCGCTTCAACGATATTGTTTTCCGGAGTTTTAGCAATACCGTGAATTACACTAACATCATGGCACCGTGATACAAAAAATAAAGTCGAAAAAGTTGGTATCAGTATTCAGTAACTGTTAGAGGCAGTTTCAATGAAATACCAGAGCCTAGTCTAAAATACTAACTGAATACTAAGTAACAAGACAATAAAGTCTTCAAAGTTCTTTTTCGGTATAAAAAAAGGCCGTTTGCTGCGAGACCGAACCAGACTGGTTTCAGGTATTTTCTAAAAGTACAGCAAAAAACAAAAATATCTCAGTCGAAATGTTACCTGAAAGTAGTAGACACATGAAGTATTCGGTGGCAGTGAATGTCTCGGATTCCTCAATACTCCACTGGTTTTGTCTGAGGAGCGGAGCACAAAACGGCACCGACCATCCGAACGCACGTATGAATGTGAATCCTTCTCCACATACAACACCTGCACAGGAAAACATATATTTACTTGAAAGTACTATATATATACAAGTACCAAAGACTTTGCTTTGTACTGGATGCAATACAATCAGCTTCTCAGTGCAGAAATAGAATGGATTTAACTTAGCAATCGTTCAGTCTCAATTGGAATTGTTACAGTTTATAAGACGGAGTCTGTATCATTTGAAATGGAGTTTTGTTTTCGTTGAAAGTTTTTCTTTTTAAATAGAGCTTTAGAGAATCATTGATGCGTTTAATTATATACTTTTCAGTTGCTTATAAAAGTAGCAATACTGCTCACTGGTGATATTTCAAACTGATAAACATTGATTGATTTGTATCTAAGTATTTTATACAATTGCTGAAAATATATTAAAAACTGAAATTAAAATTCCATCTTTTAACACTTCTAGTCTTTTTCATCACAGATCTTTCATATACATACCAAAGCACAAAATACATTCAGATCTGTCATCTACAATAGTCGCACATAACATTTACAATCCAAAACCCTCACCTGTACTTCAAGTTCGAATCCGGGCAGGTAACTCAACGGTACCGGGTGAAAGGGATTATCGTACGGCGATGTATGAAACTCCAGCAACATATTGGGACCTCTGCTGACAATATCCGGGACCGCATCTCCACCACAAAGGCGTACCAGGACGGGAGAATCGCGGGTGTCTCCGTCCCAAACTGTGAGGTAATCTTGCACGACATTGCACTGGTCCCAAATCCTAGAAGATTGATGGATTAGTGAAGTTTGACAGGTTAAGGTTTTAGAATAGATTGGGATCTGGAGTGTTGTTGAGTGATAATTTGAAGTTTCGTCTTGTATTTGGGGTGGATTATTTGAACATAAACTACAATTTGGGCTGATTTTTCAACTTTTAACTGGAAAGTAAATATTACAGTATGACAGCAGTACATAAGCTGTTAAACTTAAATATTTATTCTTCAGATGAAAGTTATCTGGCTATTGAAAAAACAGCCCTTAGGTCGAATTCGACCAAACTTTTATACCTAGTATAAGTCTAATCCGGCGAATAAATTTTTAATTTTTGACAGACTTTCCATACAAAAACTGTCAGACGTTAATTTTGTTCCGCGGATAAAATATATCTGACTTTGGTTAAATCAGCCCTTAGTGAGGATAGCAAGTACTTAAGTAGATGACATAAATGTTTTGATGGATGATATAAAAAGTTTCATAAAACTTTACTAATTATTTAAAAGTAAAAATCCTAACACTAAACATCAAGTTGACTTTACGTCGAGTTGACTGCCTCGTTGGTCTAGTGGTCACAAGTACTACTGCTGAGCATGAGGTCCTGGGTTCGTTTCCCAGGTCGGGCAAAGTGCTATTGGGTTTTTCTATCTGGAATTCTCAGTAGCAGCCCGGAGTCTGGATTTGGCAATAGGCTCGCCCCCTATTACATGGGACTTAAACATAGCGAAATGTTGGTATACTATAGGTTACACCTCTGCCTAACCCTTCGGGGAAACAAGGCGTGATGTTATGTTATGTTATGTAAACGTCAAGTTGAATACAACAGCTTTTACCACTCCCAATAAAATATTAAAATAGAAACCCTGAAACATAATTATCAAAATCAATAAAGCCTAACACAATGTCGACTCACCAAAAATGACTAAGCTTAATCTCCTCAGATATTCAATAAATCCATTTTCAAACAAAATTCTAATTTGCTCATCTTCGTTCGCACTCCGACGCTTTCTAAATCAACCGTAAATAACGTTCCCAAAATGTCTTGGATGGATAGAATTTGTCAACATTATTAGGGTAACAAATGAAGGCTTAATATCAAGGAGTAAGAGGCGGCGCAAAGTGTGCGTCTTGTCGCTGCGTGTAAACGCTTCAGCAAGACGCAGGATTGTCGTTTGCATCTGCGCCTTGTCACATGCGACTGTCGTCACGTGTGTGTATCGTGCGTGTAGTCGCTGCAACAAGAAGCGGGAGCGTACGTCACCTGACTCTGCAGCTCGACGCCAAGTGTGCGATACTTGGAACAAAATATATGAAAACTGTCGGCCTCAGCCTGTCGTTGCGTTCAGTTGTCAAGCTATCGCAGTCGCATGTCGCGTAGTGTGCGAGGCAGCTAAAACAGTGCGTTAACTAATAACGGGGCTGGACAGCAGTTGTTTCATTAATCTATATTACGGTTGTAATTACGATTATCATTTGACATGAGTAATGGTGGGTTTTGGGTAGGAGTGTTTTGTTATAACAAAACACTGTTGGTGTGTTTTGTTGGGTTTTCGAGACTTGTAGTTTGAGTGTACGTTTTGCATGTTGACAGTAGTTGTAGTAAACTATTCAATAGTAATATGAGTTACAGACAATTTAAACTACGTTTTGCAGTGAATTATAGAGAAATGATTAATTTGAACATAGACAGATTTTTTAACTTTAGATTCTCGTGAAAGAATTTTCACCTAGTTCTCAAAAACAGATTTTTCACACATTCCTACAACGTTATGGTGACATACGCTATGGTAACAACATAGAGGGTCGTGAGAAAAAAAGAAAACCTTCAGTATAATGTATGCTGGAGTTTTTCTTTTTCAGTAATTATCTGCAGTTGCGGCAAAAATATGTAAGGTTTTTTTGAAGAGCTGATATGAGATTACGATTGGATTTTGAGCGTTTTTAATTTTAGGAATTGGCCTTCTAGTCCCATATCTATCTATCTATCTATCTATACATATATAATTAATTATCCTGTTCAATGTTACCTTTGGACATTGACTCAGCACTCTGCCTGCCTCATGCGGTCCAGTTAAAATATTGACTTGGTTGCATATTACACGCATAGGACACATAGAATTAAGTATAATAGTGTGTGTTAAGAGAAACTAGTATATAAGCAGAACATTTTGTAAATAAATCAGATTTGAATTTTATATTCTTGTCTCATTACCCCTCACTGTGGCCAAGACACCTTTAGCCATCTCCGATCAGTCTCGTGAGTCTGCGTGACTGGCAGTGAGTGTACCCTTCCCGAACCTGGTATTCCTGTCTACTATCCGTCTGTTACCTTAGGTCGCATGGTGCAGACATCCTGTACTTATCTATATATTTATTTATCACACACTAAGTATATGGTAGGCTAGGGACTGTTAGGCTTGTAGGTCTTTGTAGGTTCCTTAACTTATCATATATTTCCATGTACCGTCACACCCTTGACAATATTACGGCCTTACGTGACGTTTGTTAAGGGTGGATGTACATTTTGGTCCTTCGAGCATTTAAATCACGCGGTTCCCCTTGCCCAGAGTAGGGATAGACTTTGACAGACTGACATTTTGGAGAACTGGGGGCTGGTGTGCTCAACAAAGCACCAGTTTTCGGTAATCTGAAGAACATTGTACTAGGGTATTCTGTCGGAAAGCCTCTCGTTGCGGATCGGTCACTGGCCTCCCACAAGCGGGTCTCACCAGCTGATTGAGAAGTCGCACAAATATAACAAGAGCGCAGATACCACTAGTACGGACTTGACTGTTAGAGTAGGGTAGGGCGTTAGGGAAGAAGAAAGAAGAGCACAATGGAGATACAGGAAATTAACGAATTAATCAAGAGCCAGGAAGCGGATTACAACGAGATCAGAAGAGTATTGACAAACATAAAAAAAGACTCGCCCACAAGAAAAACAGAAAAATACATCAATGAGAGAAAAAAAACCTTATACCAAGTTTTTCAGCGAGTTCAAGAAAACCATACAAGACTACAGGAACAGGAGGTGTTATCAACTCATAAGTATATGACTACAAACTACTTTGACAACATTAAAAAATGTTACGACGAAGGAATCGAGTACCTCGAAAAATGCGAAGAAAGGCTACAACATGTACAAAGTGTCTACGAACCACGACTTTTAGATGAAGAGGAAGACAAGGATGGAGTCAGTAGCCCAAAACTATTTATACAGCTATTCCGAATGTCACAGATAGCTAAGAAAATATCTCAGGCTAAGGAATCTGTAATACAAAATAAGCCGATATGGCACTTACAAACACTATTACAAACATTACAAAAACAATGGCTAGAAATCGAAGAAACTCACATCGAACTACTAATGGCCGAAAGTACACTGAACAACAGCTACTTCAGAGATACTTGTTTCGAAAAAACGCAGAAAGATTATGAAATTACTACGGAGTTATTGGAAGAAAGAATCTTTCAAATCTCAGATGAAAAAGTTATTACGACAAAATCCTCGGGAAAACTTCCACGAATAAGTATTCCCATATTCACGGGGAACTATGACTCTTGGGACACATTCCAAGACTTATTTAGAAAAATTATTCACGAAGATAAATCGATTTCTTCAACAGAAAAAATGCAGTACCTAAAAACACACGTAAAAGGCGACGCAGCAAGATTAATACGTCATCTAACAATAAGCGAAATAAATTATGAAACAGCTTGGAAGTTGCTGACGCAGAGATATGAAGACGAGCGCATGATCGCTACTAAATTTATTGACAAACTATTAGATTTGCCTAAAATGCAACGAGCTAACGCGGCACAATTACGAGACATGCATGACACTGTAAATGAATGTCTTGAGGCACTAAAAAATCAACGCATAAACACATCGTCTTGGGGCCCGCTATTGATAAGAATAGTCAGTAGAAAATGGGATGAAGAGACAAATACGAAGTATGAAGATCAACTACAAAACCGAAATAAAATACAATCCTTTGACGAGATGATGAAATTTATGGAAAACCGTTTCAATTGCCTTAAGTCTTTTGACGGATCTACATCATATACAAACAAGCAACTATCACGGGACAGACAGACAACGGAAAAATATAAACGTTGTTGGTTTTGTCAAAATAACGACCATACTATTCATCACTGCCCTAGTTTCAAGGCGTTATGCGTCAACGATCGATACAAGGCTGTCGCGCAAAAAAGAATGTGCAAACGTTGCTTAAATCACGATGATCAGAAACAATGTGTGAGTGCAGTTTATAAACAATGCGAAATTTGTCAACATAAGGGTCACAACGTTCTATTGCATCAATCTAGGCCGTTTCAAAACAATGACAACGCTAAAAAATACGCACCAAAAAATACAGGTACAGAGAAGGCACAAAATATAGCGACTTCGAACTTATCTGCAACAAATACTGACGCTACAAACACTACTTTACTAGCTACTGCCATAGTAAGAACTACCGCGTATGACGGGATGCCGCAGTTGCTGAGAGTATTGTGTGATCAAGGATCAGAAGCGTCATTCTGTACTGAAGAAGTAGCACAATTGTTATCTTACCCACGACAAAAAATCCAAGCCGAAATAAAAGGTATCGGAGATGAAAAACCAAAAACGTCAAACTACACAATCAACATTACTCTACAACCAAGGTATTCCAGCGATTACAAACTACCAGTAACGCTAATAGTACTACCAAAGCTAACAAGTTCCCTACCAAGGAATGATCTACAACAATTACAAGAAAAAATCTTGGATAATGCACTTGTAGCAGACCCAACTTATTATAAAAAGGGACCTATTGATATTATATTAGGTGCCCAAGAATACAGCAGAATATTACTACAGGGTTTCGAAAGACTAAGGGACGGAATTATCGCTCAGAATACAGAATTAGGGTGGATTTTATCCGGATTTTATCCCAATGAAACAAAGAATGGAGTTAAAATACTCAGTATGGTGGCTTGCACCGAAGATGTACGACAACTTACCAAATTTTGGGAATTAGAAGAAATTCCACAAAATTACGAACTTACAAATGATGACCAGACCTGCGAAAACTACTATAAAGAAACAACAATAAGAAACCCAGACGGAACTTACACAGTACGACTTTCTTTAAAAGATGCAAACGTAAACTTAAACTTAAACGGTGAATCACGCAGGAAAGCCGCTGCACGGCTACTACAATTAGAACGACAGTTCGCAAAAAATGAAAATTTACGACAACAATACATTGACTTCATGAATGAATACCTACAAATGGGTCATATGAGAAAAGTAGGTACAACGAACTACAACTCAGGAAAATACTACATACCACATCAGGCAGTAATCAAAGAAGACTCATTAACTACAAAACTACGCGTGGTTTTTGATGCGAGCAGTAAAAGCAGCACAAAAATAAGCCTTAACGACAATATGTATAAAGGACCACGATTACAACAAGACTTATCCACTATACTTCTACGATGGCGAAAACACAAGTTTGCCTTTATGGCAGATATTATGAAAATGTACCGTTTCATAAAAATTAACGAATTAGACTACGCACATCAAAGGATACTATGGAGATTTTCACCAAAACACGCAATTAGTGAATATGAACTTACAACTGTAACCTACGGTACAACCAGTGCCCCCTATCTTGCGGTACGAACATTGCAACAACTTGCGATAGACGAACAAAACAATTACCCAATTGCAAGTCAAGCTACTTTACAAGATTTCTACGTGGATGATATTTTATCCGGAGATTCCCAGGAAAGCGCAGCTAAAGAGTTACAGAGTCAGTTAATAACCATGTTAAACAAGGGCGGTTTCAAACTACGAAAATGGTCCTCAAATAGTTCAGAGCTACTGGAAAATATACCAGTGGAAGACAAAGACGATCAACTGCTCAAACTACCGTTAGACGAGTCCAGGAAGTCATTGGGCATAATATGGTCACCACGGGAAGACAGTTTTCATTTCCAGATAACTATAACGGAAAATAAAAAACCAACGAAAAGATTTATTATGTCAGAAGTTGCGAAAATATTCGATCCCTTGGGCTGGTTAGCGCCAATTATTATTAAAATGAAGCTGCTCATACAAGAACTCTGGACGAACGAGATAGGATGGGATCAACCTGTTGATGACATAATCCAAAAAAAATGGGTTGAATTACAAAACCAAATTAAAAGCATAGAAGAAATTAAAATACCACGATGGTGTTACATAACAGACAGCACAGAAATTGAGCTATACGGTTTCAGCGACGCTTCCGAAAAAGCTTACGGAGCGGTGGTATACAGCCGCGTAAAAATCAATAACATTTACTACGTTACATTATTACAAGCAAAATCGAAAGTGGCGCCAAAGAAACAAAAAACTACTCTACCTCGACTTGAGTTATGCGCTGCACTGCTACTAGCCGGTTTAATGGAAAAAGTAAAAGAAGCGCTTATCTGCAAGAACATTACGATATTTTGTTGGACGGATTCTATGATCACGTTAGGCTGGATAAGAGGAGAGCCAGAACGGTGGCAAACGTTCGTAGCCAATAGGGTGTCTCAAATTAAACAACTTTTACCAAACGCAGAATGGAACCATGTAATTTCTGCTGATAACCCGGCTGATATCGTTTCAAGAGGTCTTGAGCCGGAAAAATTGATTAACTATTCACAGTGGTGGAACGGGCCACATTGGTTAAAAACCAACCAGATTCCTATCACGAAAGGTATGCCGCAGACGAACCAAGAAATCAAAGTGTGTCATACAACTACAACTGAGATTGAAAATAATGATCTCTGGAATAGATTCTCCAGTTTAGATAAAATGGTGAGAGTGTTATCTTACTGCTACAGATTTACAAACAAACAATCAACAAATAAGCTACTTACTAGTAATGAACTAAACGTGACAGTAAAACGAATAATTCAGAAGATACAACAACAGGAATTCAAAGATGAATTGAAAACCATACAAAGTGGACAACCCTTGAAGAAAAATAAAACATTATCCACTTTAGATCCGTTCATAGACGAGGACGGACTACTTAGAGTTGGAGGCAGATTACAAAACTCCAATTTGCCTTACAATCAAAAACATCCAATACTTTTACCATATAACCATCACGTAACGTCATTAATTATACAAGACGCACATACAAAAACTTTGCATGGTGGTAACAAATTAACAATGGCTTATTTACGACAAACATACTGGATCATTAGTGGAACAAGAAAAGTAAAGAGTATAATTAACAAATGTGTGAGGTGCATACGATACAAAGCAGACACAAACTCACAAAAAATGGGAATACTGCCAAAAGCACGAGTAACGCAATCCTACCCATTCACTTATACTGGAGTGGATTATGCGGGACCAATACAAACAAGAACCATGAAAGGGAGAGGACACAAGTCTTATAAATCATACATTGCTGTTTTTGTATGTTTAGCAACAAAAGCAGTGCACCTAGAATTGGTGGGAGATTTAACAACAGAAACATTTATCGCTGCGCTACGCAGATTCATGGCACGAAGAGGTCACGTGTTACACATGTACAGTGACAATGCAACAAACTTCGTAGGAGCAGCCAACTTTTTACATCAAGAAATATTACAAATCACGCAATCGCCGGAATTTCAAAACGCAATGACGAATATAGGAACACAGTGGCATTTCATTCCTCCATCATCACCACATTTCGGTGGCATCTGGGAAGCTGGCGTAAAGTCAGTGAAACATCATTTACGTCGAGTAATCGGGGATTCGACACTAACATACGAGGAAATGACAACCTTTCTACACCAAATTGAAGCGTGTTTGAATTCAAGACCATTGTGTGCGCAAACCGAAAATATTAATGACAACACAATACTAACTCCAAGCCATTTTCTTATTGGCCGAGAAGCAGTAGGAGTACCAAACCCGCTCGAAAACATCAATACTGACCTAGTTAACAGATGGAAGCAGATTCAAAAAATGAAAAAAGATTTTTGGAACAGTTGGACAAAAGACTATCTTCATCAACTACAGCAAAGATACAAATGGAAACAAGCACATGAAAATGCTAAAATTGGAACGGTAGTACTAATAAAAGACGACAATATAAATCCAAGTAAATGGCCATTAGCAAAAATCACAGAAGTACACCCGGGAAATGATGGTGTAGTTAGAGTGGTAACTCTTCAAAAATCAACAGGCGCTTGTCATAAAAGATCAATTCACACGTTGATCCCGCTCCCTGTGAACGAAAACGAAGAAATTGAAACAACTAGCAAAAACATGCAAACGTCTACGCAATGTAACACGTCAACAGCCACAATAAACAAAAAAGGTATACGATCATCGAAAAGTTGGCTAAAGGGTTTACTAGTTCAGACAATGCTTATTTTATTAATCGGCACCGTATCGACTACGCCCACATACACATTAAAAAATTTAAAGCCAGGGCTATACGTTGAAGACATTGGAACCACAACTATTAATCGAGGAACGTTTAGAATTGAAACTGATTACGAGAGAGGAAGCTTGGAACTAGACCAAAAGAAGATCGAAAAAATAACAACACAATTTCAACAACTTTGTAAGGACACTCAGTACATCATGGATGAAACGCATTGCAATGAATTTTATCACCATTTAAATGAAGAAAAAGCAAAATTTGAGACAACAAAGAAATACCTAACAGAGATAAAGAAAACTAGGAAGAAACGAGGTCTCTTGGGACAACTTTTAACATCGGTATTCGGAGTAAATGATGAAGTATACAGGGACATAGAAACATTAAATAACAATCAGCAGAAGCTTATAGACGCTGCCAATCATCAAACAAAGATAATGATATCCACCATCGCAGGTGTAAACCAAACTGAAGAACAAATCCAGAAGAAGTTAGAGAAGTTCCAAGCAAAACTAAATGAAGCAATATCGTTCATGAATAACCACAATGTTTGGTATAAATCGATTGACAAAAATCATATCAAGATACAAGTAATGCAAACCTACGAGTTAGCAAACAATTTTATAAACGAAATTATGGACTATTATAAAGGCTTACTTGAAATTTATACACAAAAAACCACTATATACAGTATACTAACACCAAAACACATTAGCAAAATTATACAAATGGCAAATCAAAAACTACCATCAAACTTAAAAATTATTCAGGGTCACATAATACAAACAGAGATGAATGTTAATACTACGCACATAAGAGTGTACGCGTACTTCCCAATACACGACATCACAAAGTATACTCTGATACACGTAACGCCAATTCCAGAAAGGAAAACAGATGGATCTTTCGAGTGTTTAACGATACAGCAGACATTCATGGGTTTCGATTACAACAACGAGCGCTACTTTGAATTAAATCAAGACGAATTTAAAGACTGCCTTCAAAGTAACACAGAGTTTGTCTGCTATCCCGTAGCTGTCAAGAACATGCAATTAAATAAAAATTGCATAGTTGAACAACTCTTCAGAACAGAGAACGACACCCACACCCAATGCACGTCAAAGACCTTCAAAATTTCGACAGATGTTGTATGGAAACAATTATACATGCAAAACACCTGGCTCTTCATTGCAACAAAATCGGTTGCCATATCGATTGTGTGTGACGGCCAAAGACAAGAAATAACGATACAAGATGTCGGAGTTCTCTATATTTCTGAGAATTGTGTCATTAAAACACTAAACAACATACTTGCTGCAAAAAGGACAACGACTATAACAGTACTAGCGTCTTATTCCAAAACGACGAACTTCTCCATTAATACGCAAATCCTACCAACACATATAAAAGACATATCCAAGGAAGAATTAGTTTTAGACAAGTCAAAGGGAGTTTTCGACCATTTACTCACTTCGGAAACAAATTTACAAACTCAGCTAGACAACACAATTTGGAAACAACTACAATCACATACATACATCGCCAGCATTAGCACCTCACTTGTCAGTATAAGTTTAGCATGTGTTTTAATTTATTTCGGCCCACAGGTATTGAACAAATTTCGAGCCACCATTGCAGCAAGAAGGAAGACTACGCCACCTATGCAGCAACCAACAAACTGCCCACCACACCCGCGACAAACTCCACAACGGTACGGCATTCCACACAGCGTGCCCACCCCGTCACAACAAACTGAACAAGGCCAGGCCAGACCATACGAGACCATCGAGTTGTACCAATTGGAGTCCCGTTCCTGAGAGTCGCCAGAATGTTCAATGTTACCTTTGGACATTGACTCAGCACTCTGCCTGCCTCATGCGGTCCAGTTAAAATATTGACTTGGTTGCATATTACACGCATAGGACACATAGAATTAAGTATAATAGTGTGTGTTAAGAGAAACTAGTATATAAGCAGAACATTTTGTAAATAAATCAGATTTGAATTTTATATTCTTGTCTCATTACCCCTCACTGTGGCCAAGACACCTTTAGCCATCTCCGATCAGTCTCGTGAGTCTGCGTGACTGGCAGTGAGTGTACCCTTCCCGAACCTGGTATTCCTGTCTACTATCCGTCTGTTACCTTAGGTCGCATGGTGCAGACATCCTGTACTTATCTATATATTTATTTATCACACACTAAGTATATGGTAGGCTAGGGACTGTTAGGCTTGTAGGTCTTTGTAGGTTCCTTAACTTATCATATATTTCCATGTACCGTCACACCCTTGACAATATTACGGCCTTACGTGACGTTTGTTAAGGGTGGATGTACAATCCTGACTGATTGATTCATCAATGCAGAGCCTAAACCGCTGGACACACACACAAACTTCAAATGGCAGTTAATGCCTTTTATTTTTTAAGGATCCAGTAAGGATTTTTGGTAATTCGACCTTTAAGGGAAAAATCCCTAAAAAGACCTCTAAAAGAAGAAACCTTTAAAAGGGACCTTTTTAAGGGGGAAGGGGAAGAAGGGACCTTTAAAAGGGGGGATTTTGTTTGTATGAAAAATCTTATTACTCGAGTTAATAATCTTGAAACTTGGCACGAATACTTAACTAAGTAAATTATGTAGTTTGTCAGTTTTTGTTTTTCTAAACTACTCCCTAAAGGGGGATTGGGGGTGTCAAAGTTTATATGAAAGAATTACTTAAGACCGAAAATAAATAATGACGTGTAACAGGGTTTTTTTGAAAATCTACCCCTGACGGGGTACTTACGAAATCCACGCGGACGAAGTCGCGCGGGAAGTGCTAGTCTCATATAAAATTAAAATATGAAAGAGTAACGAACGCAGTAGTTCCGCCAACTAACAAAACTTTACACTCACGGTAGTAAGGAAACACAGAAGTTGTATGTGTACTCACTTTAAGACGCGCTGACTTCTATCGTACTTCACTATTTGGTCTTTGATATGTATTTTGTGACTATTCGTCTGTCTTACTGCTACTAAAACATGTTTATCTGCTGGTATCTGCAAAGAAACACATCAAAGTAAATTCAACTTTGTACACAAGCAGCCAAAGTACATTTTTGTTTACCGTAAAACATTCAACTCTTACGCGTCCGACATTTATTATGTACATTTCAGGTGTAACAGTTACGCAGTTCGGTGTGAATTTTATATTAAATATTAACACAAAGAGCCACATAAAGGCCACATTACACATCTCTTGCTTACGATTTATTTTCTAAACAAAACCAGGAACATGCACCTTCTTAATTGCTTTGTTCTCTGGTTTTAACTTTTGCGTCACATCCTTTTATTTTGAATAAAACAATTCTTATAAAGATGACGCAATTTAGGTAAGGCTTCGTGTTCGATCCTTTTGTAAAATATCCCATTAACTATATAGCCATATACTATGAAGCTACATTGAAAATTATCTCAATACAGTATTATGTGAGTTAACAATAATATGGTGACGTAGCTGCTCCATTTCGAAATAGAACAATAGTTTCATTTCTATACCAGTAACAATACACCTACACAATAAGAGTTACCAAAACATGACGTAATTATACAGTACTAAAACAAAGATCTACATAGTAGTGTACTTACGAAAAGAAATCGATACCAAAAAGATCACAAACATTTTGAACTCCTCGACTAACGAACAGTAACCGAACACATCACTGGTTTCTGGTTTCTCGTATCCGGAACGGAAGAATACACAAACCCAAAAAGATAAATCCCATTTATTTTGCTTACCTTAGTGTGCTCAATGCGGTATGTACAAGTTGCGTTGCGGGGATAAACGCCAGGAAAGTTCGGCGACTGGATGCGACAAGCTCTAAGGTCGCAGTCACTCAGTATTCTATCGCAGTAGGTCCCAGGTACCCTCTCTCCTCTCCACGCGCCGACAGTGGTATTACCGTATCGTAATCTCGCTTCACTTCGCCTTAAAAACTTGTAAGCCAGCTTGAAGTCGAAATTGTAGCCCACGCCCTGTGATCAATATAGGGTATCAGGATTTGTACGAGTAAATGCGCGTAGGTAAATGGTGGGAATTAAGTTAATAAGGGGAGGGGGGGAGTTTTGACACAGTTTTGGGTTGTTGCGTTAAGTAAAACTGGAAATAAATGGGAAATATTTTATTTTCTGTTTTATATATATAAAGAACATTGGATAAAATTAATTAATTACCTAAGTATTTACCAACTTTCAGAAGGGCACTCAGAAATATAACAAAAAGTAGTCTATAATTTTCAACTTCAGTCGTATTGAGAAACAGTCATTAATCAATTAGAAGAGTGAAATTATATTTCGAGAGATTCACTTTAAAAGGAAAATATCAGTAAGAGATAAAAGGCGAATCGCATTAACAACATTTAGGGAGCCATCCGAAATGTATTAAATGGTTCCGAAACGAAATTCCCGTTATTAAATTAAGGAATTAAGGCGGTACCCAATAACATTATCGTAATAGGGAGGTATCCTTATCCTGCGGTCCCTGGAGGGTACCCATAATCGTCGCCTAATTAATTGATCGAAAGTTCAACCCTTAGTGCACATAATACGGCTGCTAACAAGTGATAAAGGAAAGGCAGCGAGCCGTTAAAAGCGGGGCGATGTGAAATATTAGTCGAGTCACAGGCGAAAACGTGTAGTTAGTTACATCACGTCAGTACAACACAAAGGGATGCTTAGTAAGTGACTCTTAATGAAGATAAATACTGTTGTTCATTTATACGGATTAACTTTGCTGAGAGCGAAAACTCTAATTAAACATGTCAGTTTGTTGTGTTAACAAATTGTATGTTAAACCTTATCTCTACGTGTTCCCTTTCTAAATCTACCTACGCGTATGAGATTTTTCATGTCTCTGTTTCAAAATTCTTTGCACGGAAGAGGCTCATTTTTTACGCTTTTTTTTTAAATCAACGTCAACTCTAATGCGACAGAGATAAAATGTCATATCTTCTGTAACTTTCGGAAAAAGTCTAGTCTCTAGCTTAATAACATGTAGGTACTTATAGGTTTCTAAAAACTGTTTCTATATGACCAACATTAATTCTCTTGTCAAGTAACTTTGTATTAACTGATTCTCATTAGATCAAGTAAAGTTAATTTCAAAACGGATTATCATCCTCGAAATCGTTCTCACCTGTTGACTCAACCTGTCCAATCTCAACGTCATATTAATAGAATCTGACTCTGAAAAGTATACGGTGTAGCCCCACGCAGAGCCACACCATTGTCCCGTTGGCGGTGACGGAGAGCGTTCCACTATCGTCATGTGCCCGTCAGGACAGCCGTCCGAGGTAAAAGACACGAACTTGCCCACTGTGAACGTGTCGAATGTTAGCTGGAACAAAGGTTGTTGATTAGATTCTACACTTTTCAATACAGCTTAAGTCCAGCATCCTATCAAGCATCATATCAAGAGTTGGATTTGAATAGAGCAACCGCTAGTTGACTGATTGTCGATCCAGCATACGTATGCGTAGATCAGCTACATAGTGGTCTACTGAAGAGCATAGGTCTCTCTAATTAAGCCCCTGACTAAATAGGACCTTAGATACACACAGCTTTTCTATCCTGATCAATAATTTAGTACAATCGACAAAACGTTTAACAGGGATTAGAATGAAAGCAAGTAGGTAAAGTCATGAAGATTAATTGTTAAATTGACTACCAACTTATAGCCTACTTTGAACGGACTGGTCTTTAACATAGTTGGTCTGATATACAAGATGTAACATAAATAACGCACAACCTCTTAAGGGGTCATTGTACTCATCATTATGAACAACATTTACTATGGGATCAAACCTGAAATCGCGAAAAAAAAATCAGATGCTGACATTTATGTTCGCATAACTCGTCAAAATGTAGGGAACAGCTGATTTTTTTTTCGCGATTTCAGGTTTGGTCCCATAGTAAAAGTTGTTCATGATGATGAGTACAATGACCCCTTAAGAGGTTGTGCGTTATTTATGTTACAACTTGTATTTAACTAGATATTATATGCAGTATAAAAGCAATTGGTATATAATATTACCCACCAAGGTGCAAAGATGAAATTTTTCCCTGCATATAAAACTAAAACACTACTTATAAATAAAATATAGATGAATATATTTAAGAATAGTGCTACGCCCGCTGGATGGTAGTAAGACCCAACCTAACCATTAGGGATCCAGAGAGAGGAACTTCCTCACAATGCGTGCCGGGTCCAAGACTGAATGGTAATTGTTAGGGCTTGCGCAGGCGTACGACGGTCGTGCGTTTTGTGTGGTCTCTTTTGAATGTCTAGGCACGTAGGCTACGGTATATTCACGCCAACTCTATAAATATTTTAGCCTGCGTTCCATTATTCGGCAAATTAAACGGTAAATAACTTTAAATACGTACTCACACGCCCACATTTTTTTACTTTTACATTTAGGTAAATGTAAGGTAAAATTGCTGAGGGACCCACAGAAATGATTCTATAACTATATCTTATATTATGATATTTGTGTTGTGTTATACTATTCATGCTTTTCAAGATTTATTTTTTGACATTTGTGTACATTCACGTACATACATTACTAATAAAATAAATTAAATTATTTATTTAAAAAAATATATATTAAAGTAGTTTAAAAACACTACAAAACCCGAGTATAAAAGTCTCGATTGAAACCCTTAAAAACGAACGTAGTTTTAAAGAAGCACAATACCACCCATAGATCGTCCTAATGATCGCCGACCAACAGATGAAAAAGAATTTAAACCTTTACAAGAATAAGACAGTTGCTTCTGTGGAGCGTATATTTTTAATGAGCTCGTTTGTTGATACGTTTCCTTTTCAATTTCACTCTATATAGATGACGCGTGCGTTCCTTTCATACCGAAGGAAATGGAATGGCGTATCTTATTTCAGGAATGGTAGCGCAATTTGTGTTCTGCCCCCGCACGCCGAGGCAAATCATGAACCGTTTACCATACTAACGATATCTGGGTGGAGGCAAATTTAAATGTACTGGGTACGAGATGTTTTTTAAGTATTTTTGAGCATGGTTTAGAGCATTTATGACGTACGGCATTTCATACAAAATTCCATGTTTTTCGAAATGAATGAACCGATTTTTATGTAACTTCAAACGCATAAGCAGGATACGTAGGTCTAAAAAGTTAGTTAAGAACGTTTTCGAAATGTCTCATTTAAAAAAGATAATTGGAAATCTCTGTTTCTATGGATAATTTAAAATCGATCGAATTTAGCGGTAACACTATTTTTCGAAAATCTTCTTAAACTATCTTGTTAGAACTATGCATCGTAGGTACTTAGGCGTATGAAGTTTCATTAAAATCTGTGCACTCATTTCGAAAAACAAGGACTTGAAAGTTTGTATGAAATGCCGTACGTCGTAAACGCTCTTGTATGAAAAATGAAATGAAATCTTTATTTTCCAGATGTAAATCCACACACAATTACAATAAATACACACATAGATAACGTAATAAATAAATAAAAATATACAATATCATACATAAGACACATTCACACACACGCGAATTAGGTAATCGGCGAGTGGTAGGACTGCCATCTTGTATATAGGGGGCTGTGGTATGCACGCAGTGTCGCCATGACACGCAAACATCATTTTGTCGATGGCAATCTAAATTGTATCATCTCAGAACTAAGCTACGAGTACAGTATTTTCAGGGGCATTCATTTGTTCCTGTAACGTGCAGGTATCTGGGGACGTAGGACATGATTTTTTAGTGCTCCATTGTTAGTAGAACAGCATTGCCATTTCAGTCTTGGTTGGATTGGTGTATGCTCCGGATTAAGTATTCTTTGCTTCGGCCAAACTGAGATCGAAGTTTCTAGAATATTGAATTCACCTCAAAATTCTAAGTAATCTTATAATTAGTTCATCATTTATTTAAAAGTCTAATTATAAGTATAAGCATAATTCGTGTCTGTGTCGAATTTCCAAGAGTTCTAAATAGAGTTTTGTGAATATTAAAGCTACCCTAATCATGTCAAACGCGGTTTCAACTAATGTTTTGACAGGCTTTGAGACTTATTTATAATCTTGAGACTCAGAATTGTTCGTCTACTGAGGAAGATTATTTATAAATAATAACAAAAGCCTTATAATAGAGAGTAACAGAGAGTGAGTTAGAGTATTCTATCTATATTAACTATTATATTTAACTATAAATGTTGTACTCAAAACTGGCAAATGAAATGTGGTTGTTCTGTAATTACACTTCAGCCTACCTGCCTTTTGCGGGATGTTCGAAAGAGTTACCGTGGCCCCGGCACAGGCAACAGAAGGAACACGGGTGGGTTTTAGTCAGTAAAAGTCTGACACGCCCTCCCGCTCCGCCCAGAGCGGGAGAAGTCATTTGATGATTTCCCATCCACAAAAAAAAAAAAAAAAAAAAAAAAAAAAAGCCTACCTGCCTTCTAAGAATACAGGTATGATGCTATTTGTAGCACCTAATTTTCTTATATCAAAGTTACCTATATTAGATTTCATAACTTCATGTATACGTCCATTTATTTCTACCTATAAAAATAGAACCCGGGTAAGGTTTATTAAACTAAAATACAATCTTCTTAATCCTAACCATGAAGCTAAAAAATAACTTTTCATTTCCAGTATAAAGAATTGCATTAGAAATAATATTACCTACAAATATTATCCATCGATTTGATAATCCCACTTCTCTTACGTCAATACCAATTTCACCCCATCAAAATTCAACCCCACCGGTCCACTAAAATACAATCTTCCTATTTCAGATTACAATCACATACTAGTTCAGACCGATCCGTTTGACGGAGGTCCGTCTCAGGATTCGGATCACGTCGCCATTTCTAAATACCTGTATAATGTCTCCATAGTTTCCTCCTGTGGCGGTGAAGTTGAGGTGGCAGATGAATGGTAGGTGGTCCTCACGAGGCCTACGGACCTCTAATTCGTATGTACGGCCCACATCCCCCATGTATGTCCTGTTACAAGCTGTAACAAAAAAAAATGGGATTTAAGGGGTTATTGTAATAAGTTTTGTGGTTTTACCAAGGGGTATCGTTTACCCAGTAACTGGACTGTAGAGGTCAGATAGGCAGTCGCTTCGTGTAAAATACTGGTATTAAACAGCATCCGGATAGACTGAAAGCCGACCCCAACATGAAAAAAGGAGAAAAGGCTAGGCAGATGATGCTTTGTGGTTTTACGAAGTAACATAATTATACTCAACTCAAGTCATTGATATGTTATATGGAAACTACATTTTCAAAATGGTAATTAGATAGCCTTGTACACTCTTCACTTACTCACTTAAAAGCTATGTTCAAAAGTAGTTTACACAATCAGAATAAAGTTTTCGGTCATTCCTCGTAAACTAAACGGACTTTGAAGAGAGAGAGCCAGTCAACTGTCAGACCTTCGTGAGTTCATTGTAAACTTAATTTACTATAGTTAAACACAAAATACTGGATGATTTTTTTTACAGTCTCGAAATTTTTACACACTGTTCTACTCATGAATATGAACAACTTTCACTATTGGACCAACTCTCAAATCACGAAAAAAAATCAGCTGTTTAATACAAAAGTTCAATACCTACTTGACCAAAGTGTATGAAACAGCAGATTTTTTTTTCGTGATCTCATAGTTGGTTCCATACTGAAAGTTGTTCATATTCATGGGCAGAGAACACCCTGTAAAAATTTCGAGACGGTAAAAAATATCATCCAGTATATCTACAGGTTTTAACGATTCAAAATAAAGAACTTCATCACTTAGATCTACTTAGTTCAAGCTACCCGCTCCAATAATTTTAACCAACATGAACCAAAATTAATTTTAAAATAAAACTGCCAAAATATATAAACGACACTAAGGTTAAACAATACTTACAAACAACTATAATAATAAAACACATGTTTAAGGTTGCGTTGCTCTTGGCATCGGACAAACAAAAGCAGTTTCTTCCCTGACGTAATTGTTTAACATACCGTGAAGTGAAAGAGCGGAGATTGTAGACAATACGAGTAGAGAGAGTATTTGATGCTGGAATACGATAACAACTAGGGACCGAAAACCTTTATAAATTACGGTACAGGTGTCGAAGAATTTTGGTTACCTCTACGACTAAGATTACCGCTATCTGGGTGACCACGAAGAAAAAACATGTTACCTCTATATGGGTTACCGTTTTAATACAGGTTACCTAAAAGTGACCTTGATTACAAGAAAGAAACGGAATATTGCCAGCCAGCCATGGCCGTGATTGGTCGGCGTTCGGTGGCGCGCGGGTTGACTCGACTCTGACACACACACAGCGATGCGCGCCCTTTGACTGATGCTGACGGGCACGTGTAAGATAGAGGTATTTTTTATTTCAGTTACCGGTATTAATACCGGTTGCATTCAATTTAAGAATTAGGGTAACTTTTAAAAATACCTGTAAATAATACTTGTTGTAACTGAAAAATACCTGTATTGATCATACCGGTTACAGTCCCTGATAGTAACCATTGCGGTTTTTGATTTGTGTGACGGCTGTGGCCGTTGTGTGATATAGGTCAAAGGCTTTGATTAACTTCAATCCACTATCAAAAGAGGTCGCCTTTGAAATTAAAAACATTGACGTTGAATATTTGAAAGGACACGTTTCACGTTCATTCGGATCACGTTTTCGGCGTCTTTGAATAAGGTTACAAAATAATAGGTACCTACAAATCTGCGTAGGTACTTTTGATTCTACTGATTAGCACCATAATTGCGTAACACATTATCAATCACTTCATCACCACTGCTCTCAAAACGATGACTGAAAACATCGTGAGGAAACCGGCATGTCCTAAAACCAAATTCAAAGACATGTGACTCTACCAACCCGCACTGGGCCCGCGTGGTGGATTAAGGCCCACTCCCTCTCACAAAGTGGAGGCCTGTATCCCAGAAGTGGGAAAATGATAGGCTGATTATGTTTATGATTATGCTATCAATCACAATCAGAATAATTTTGAAGCATATTGCTAATCCATTGCTTCATATGTTCGAAAAATTTGTCTGCTCAACAATAACGCAATGAATGTGGTTGAACTGTCAAAATGAAACCGATTCCTACTGTAAGTGCCCATTTGCCCCACTAATTTGCGCTTCTTAATAACTCAGGGCTGATTTAATCAAATCTTTTATTCGCGGAATAAAATTGACGTCTGACAGTTTTTGTATGGAAAATCTGTCAAAAATTAAAAATTTATTCGCTGGAATAGACTTGTATTAGGTATAAAAGTTTGATCGAATTCACCCTCAGACAGTAAATGACTTAAGTTTACTTGTTATATTATTTATTATCATGTCTGATGATAAATCAAACGTTAAGTAGTACTTACTTACTGAAATGTAATGTGGGGACGTGAATAATAGATGATAAACTTGTATTATATTGGACTGCTTCGTGGGTCTAGTGGTCGCAAGCGCTACTGCTGAGCATGAGGTCCTGGGTTCGATTCCCAGGTCGGACAAAGCGACTTTGGGTTTTTCTATCTGAAATTTCTCAGTAGCAGCCCGGAGTCTGGATTTGTGCCCAGTTAATGGCAATAGGCTCGCCCGCTAGTACATGGGACTTATACATAACAGGTGAAATGTAGGTATGGTACACCTCTGCCCGGTTGGGTTGTGTCCCCGAAGGGTTCTTCGGGGACACAAGGCGTGTTGTTTTGTTAAACTTGTATTATATTTATTTTATATTTATCAGTTTATCTTAGAAAAACGTGCACTACATTACGCGTCTATTTTCACTGTTTTTCGAAACAAAAACTTAATAATTTGTATTTAAAATAAATTCCAAATTCGCTTGAATGATCGAATGCAACCATAGGTTATTTCTTTAACTGCCTGTACGACATAAGGTCGCCTTTAGCATGTAACCTTTACAGAACTTACCTAGCACAGCTCTTTGAAAAGCAATTCGTTCGGGGAAATACTGCCAGCTATTTCTGATAAGAAGCGTGCCGTACAGCCACTTGAGACATTGCGGCTTAGTCTCTGGGATGACAACGAATTTATGATGCCTCTTATATTTCAAATGTGTGACCATTGACCACGAGGTGAGTAGCCAGGTTGTTCGCCACATTATCGGTTTTTTTTAAATAAGTCTTTAACTTTCCTTTTTAACCGACATCAAAAAAGGAAGAGATTCTCAATTTTTTTTTGCCCATTGTCACCAAGTCAGAATCTGATGAGGGGATCCCATAGAAATCAAGGGAAACCCATTCAGGCATTTTATAGGCACACCCACAGCTATTTAGGTACTTTTATAGTAATTAGTGCATTTTTGGACATAACATCCGTCCTAATGATTGTGTTCACATAAAACATAGTCTATGTCACCCGGATCATAATAACGAATCAATTGACACGTCATTCATCAAAATCGGATGAGTAGTTTAGGCGCCACGGTGGAACATACGTAAATACAAACAAACAAACAAACATACCTACATAGACTGCTAAAACATAACCCTTCATTTTGAGTTCGCAGCAGTCGGGTAAAAAAAAACAATTGCAGAATAAGAGCATTCGTCAAACTGTTGCAACAAATGTTCATACTAATCCAGGCTATTCAGACATTGATGCAATACGTATACATCGAATGATGATAAATAGACCATATAATACACCCATCGCACACGCTCCCAAAAGCCTTTGAGGAATGTTTCCATACATCGTAAGCTACTGTCGGAATCCCTCGACATATTAATCGTTATAGAGCTATGATTATTGCGCAATCATTTGATGTTTGACTGTCACATTGCATACAACTGCATCGTTTAAACACACACAACACGTATTACAATTATGCATATCAATATTTACTGTAACACGGTCGATAGTGGCTCGATTTGTCTAGTATGATTGCGATGGAACATTTCAGGTTCAAGCTTTGAGGGAATAACTAGATAGAATAGAATAGATAAGATGTAACTTAGGGTCAAACCCAATAACCTATTTTCGGTAAAAGACCGATCGCTATTGATGGTAGACAGTATATTTCTATCTGTCCTTGTGTCAGGCCGGTAAGATTCTATAATCTCTTATAGATTATTGGGACGTAAAAACTTTGTATTTATCTGTGGAGGCTTGTAATTAGCAATTTAGTTATATATTATTGTTACTATAATTATATTAGTCTATAAGCTTTCTGGAAATAAAGAAAATAAAATAAAATAAATTTATTTTTCATTGCAGAAAACCTCAATAAAAGGCTTGATGATTCAAACGATTTGGGACGTATTTTAATCAACGATTACCCCAACTATTGTCAACTACATAAAACATAACATCACGCCGGTATTCCTCGAAGGGTTAAGTAGAGGCGTACCTATAGTGCACCCACATTTCGCCAGTTATGTTTAAGCCCCACGTAATAGGGAGCGAGCCTATTCAACCAGGCACAAATCCAGACTCCGGGCTGCAATTGACAAATCCAGATGGAAAAACCCAATAACACTTTGCCTGACCCGGGAATTGAACCCAGGACCTCATGCTCAGCAGTAGTGCTTGCGACCGCTAGACCAACGAGGCAGTCATCAGTATTGTCAACTATTGTCTTGTAAAAATTATTTCATTTCCGTACTTAATTTTTCTTTTTTTTTTCCTTTGTTTATATATTGTTTTCACATGCTGTGTCTATCGCTGTTAATAGTGTTTACTTTGCTTACATGGCTTGTGTTAATTGGTTGAATAAAGTAACGATTATTGATATACTAATGAATAAATAATAATAATGAAGCGTAAAACGCCATTCGCACGGACGTAAAAATATCGGGGCGATTTTTTTTCGCGCACTAGATTTTCAACGCTCTGCCTAGCGCCGAGAGTTGAATATCCAATAGTGTATTTAACGATGCGTTGGAATGCACTCTGTTGGATTGATTTTCAACGCTCTGCCTAGCGCCGAGAGTTGAATATCCAATAGTGTATTTAACGATGCGTTGGAATGCACTCTGTTGGATTCTCAAAGCTCGGGTCAATACCGTGAGTTGAAAATCCAGTGTGCGATAAAATGCCGCCGCGATATTTTTACGTCCGAGCTTACGTCGGCTAAGTGTCCGTTAACAAGTAACCACTATATCTTTCCGCACAGGAGAAAATGCCTAAGGCATTAAATCCGCTTTTGTACGGTGGTCATTGTTACTCGTGCATAAAGTTTTAATAAAAAAATAACTAATGTCACAGCCATTTCCGAGCACATGAGAGTATCAGAGTAGAGGACTATGAGGCCTTAGCGATCCATAGACATAGAGTGATCCGTGCACTGTGCAGCCAAAATCAGTTAGGAGTTATTATTAATCAAATATGACTTATGGATAACATTAAATGAAATAATTCATACTAGTCCCATTTTTATAGTCACGGAAATCCCAAACAGTTATGTCCAAAATTTATGCAAGTCATTATAAAATACACCACCGTACCTGTACTATTGTGAATCCTTTCAGAATAAAAAAAAGGGAAATGAAAAGGAAAAAGGTCGTGAATAAAGCGCCCCGTACAATGGACGTCGGCCATATTTTACGATCTTTTTAAAAAAATGCGCCTTTTGTCTACACTGACAGCGCATTACATAGCATAAGACAAGTGTACACTTCTGGCCAGAATCATTGTTCCCATTAATGTTCCCGCTTTTGTTTTTGGTTAGGCAAACGTGAGATATCAAAACAAATTCACCATGTAAAGTACGTGAAATGATACCAACCAATTTGTTAGATTTATTTCTTGTAATTTATATCACTTAGATTTTGAGTTTTGATTGTTATCTAACTTTTAAGTGAAAGACGAGCTTGTCTAAACGGTAAAGTTGTTTTAGTTTCTACAGTAGGCCTTCTCATTAATTTTAATGGTTGTATGTGGCTTAGCATTTAACTTTTGCACCCGAGTCATGCGTTTGATTCCCGCACGGAACCAAAATGATTGTATGATACTTTATAGACTGCAACAGATTACAAATTGGACTACTAACAAGAGAATTTCTTTAAACTTCTGAACCACGTAATGGAAACAAGCACAAGCCAGTCCTATTACTTCAGACACAGAGCACTTCAAATATTAAACGAGGGGACCATGACCAATTACGAAGAAAATGTTCAACCAAAAAATGATACTACTCAACATTTAGTAATAAAAATATATTTTACCGCATAGTCAACGTTAATAAAAAGGACTAAGTTATGGCCGATCCCCAGAACATAATTTATATGAATTATAGAGCAAATTTTAGTAGGAGGAAAAATATTATGTTAGCTCTCCTGAATTACTGAGTCAACTGAGCCGAGTTATTTAAGGATTTAGTAATAATAAAAGATTAATGACTGACTAACTCACTACCCTCATCATTTTTGCTGTTACAAAAATGTTATAGCTTCGTAAAATGTGATCATTAGTTCGTTCTAGTTAACAAACGAAAAGTTTTGAGACCTAATCCTTACCTTTTGACTCACATTATTTGACTATATTCAGGGGGCCAACCACCACCTCTTAAAGCAGTATTATTTTAATGTTACTTCAGTGTGAGAAAGAGATGGAGCTATACAGGACGTCTAGCTCCATCTCTTTCTCACACTGAAATAAGATTACAATAATACTGCTTTAAGAGGTGGTGGTCTAGCTGCTGAAGAGAATATTGTCATTACCCCTTTACACCTCTAAAGAATGTATTTGAAAACCGGCCTATTGAGAGGTCCATGTTCATGGAGTAATAAAATAGACAACAAGAATGACTTTCAGAAGGTGTCGATAAATGACATTACATCAGCGATGACCATGATGGAAAAGCAAAAATCTCAATGCTGTTGAACATCGTTGTAGAAATATGGAGCATTTTGAAAACGATTGCCACTTGTCAAAGCCCTCTGGACCACTTTTAAAAACTGCTATCCATCAGAATTTAAATAAACAGTCTAATGATCTTTAGTATGTTTCAAAAAAAATGTAGACCTCTTTAACAATAGAAAGCGTTTACAGACTCGTCCCATTGTGTTTCTAGCGCGTGTGTGTTTCATCAGCAAATAAAAGCCCAAATTATATAGTTCTTGCTGGCAAGAACTGTTCCAAATATACCAGGAGCGAATGACGTGAAAGGAAGTGTTTGCTTAGCGAACATAATTGAGACATTTTAGTGAGAACGCAGTTAGTACTAGCTAAAGTTTTCTCAGAATGGGAACGAAATTGTTCTTCCGAAAGTTAGTCGGAGACGGTTCTCGGATAGGCACGCTGGAACGTTTGCGATTGCCGAATGATAGTAGGTACAGGAGGAAATGGGAAGTAAATGTTTGCTTACTAAGTGAGACTTCTTTTTAGATGCTATCAAAGAAATCGAAAGCTTTTTGGGAGCGGCTTTTGTAACTGAGTAAGCAGTTAGGAGTTTCACAACAGAGTGGGTAGATACCCTTTTGAATTTTTTGAACTTTTGAAAGACCCTTAACCCGTCAAATGTTCGCCTACTAGAAGCCGTTTGCATGTGAGCGCTCAATGGTTTTCACGATTATATTATGGATAGATGGATGGGCACATATAATTTAAAGAAGAATAGCATACGATTGCATGATTTTTGTGATTCTTCGATGAGAGCATACGCAGCATTTGTGTACTGTCGCGTACATTACTTGGATGGTGCAGTCAAAACCTCATCAATTGCAGCAAGAACTCGTGTTGCTCCGTTGAAGACAGTGTCGTTAGTCACGACTTGAGTTGTGTAGAGTTGTGTTGTGTGTGTATTATTTTTATTGTCAGTTTGAGAGTATTTTGCTTATGAACTTAAGGGGCTCATACGACATTTGAGAGGAAACAAACGATCTATACAGCTGGGTTGTTTGATTAATTGCGTCAAACGTGAGTAAAACAGTAAACAGTCATCGACGTACATCTGTATCTGGCATTAATTATGTAGGTACCATAGGGGAAACGAACACCTATACACCGTAAGTACCATTCTTGCTTGCAGCTCTCGGCCGCTTTAGTAACGCTTGGTAACAGATGTGGTCATCGTGAGCACGGTATTTTGTTTTCAAATTGGTCAGATGTAAGTTTCCTCGATAGTACAAACCTACACGTGAACATGTAGCAGAGTACCTAAATAATTAAAATGTGAAACATGACTCAACTCGTGTCTTTATCAATATCTCAATATTTAGTTATAAAGTTTGGGCATGATAAATTCGTAACTAAGAGGGGGCTATCTGGGGGCATGGTAGTGTTCCCGCCAAGTCAAAAATAAAAAGCACTACCTACCTTTTCTCGAAGCGTTTCGTCGTATTTTCAAACCCTTATAGCTTCGGCCTGGATAATGCTAGAGAGCTCAAATTTCCAGGGTAAGATTTAATGAACAGACTTATAAAACACACCAAGTTTCATTTGACTAGCTTTTATGGTTTAGATTTAATTAATACATAAAATACGTCGATTTCGTACATGATCTCAAACCCTGTCCATTACGTTGTCCCAAAAATTGATCTCTAGATCTCAAGATAACACTATCCAGCCCTGATGGAGTAAGTACAACATTACTGTTATAAGCTTAAAAGCTGGTGGCCATACGTTTGCCAGAAGCGTATACGGTTTTAAAGTTAATTATTACTCGGAGCGTACAGCAAACGTAACAAAGATTGACATAGTAGTGCAGGCAACAAACGCTCGTATTACTGCACAGCACTGCAGAACAAATAGCAAGTAAACTTCATCATTAGAAACCTCGTGTTGCCAATGTAACAAAGATTGACACAGAAATGCAGGCAACAAACAGGCCTTGTTAAGACTACATTACACCAGGCTCCTGTGTCCAGCACTAATTATGTACGAGCGTGTAGCGCGCACATTTGTGGAGAGGATAATTATTATTTTGCCAGTGTACGTGCCACAACGTAGATAGAGCGAGATGGGTATAGTATGCTTAAAGGCTTCTACAAAACGGCGCGACACGCTACGGGACTCAAAGACACCGCGTGCTGCGCGTCGAGCGGTGCCTTTGCGTCGCGTGCGATTCGCGTTGCGTGTCGCGTCTGTTTGAAGGAGCCTTTACAGCAAATTATTACTCTTTTGCAAGTGTATGTGCATCAATACGAAGATAGAGCGGCATAGCTACAGATAATACTGGGTGACTTTTTTAACAGGATCCCTGTTATGATCACGCTATTTGATATGTCAACCGTTTGATACAGTATTTTGATGTAAGAAATCAATCTCAAACGTGTTAAAACTGCATTTCAACATTTTTGAAGAGAAAATGCTTTAGTTAAGTCTATAAAAAAAAAATCGCTACACATAAGTATTATAAACAGATTTAATTTTTGTTTGGCATGATTGCCATTGCGGCTGAGGTTTGTGGCTAAATAATAACAGCCACACGGGTCGATCGACCAGGTTAAGCGACGATTGCCACGGTCGGTCCGTGAATGGGTGACCATGTTGACATATCAAGACCCCTCCGTGCCTCGAAAAGCACGTTAAGCCGTTGGTGCCGGGCACGCCACAATTGCGGCGATAAGTCCCCTCTTTGAGGAGTGGCTGGAGAGGCGCCACGGCGTCCTCACCTTCCGCCTGACGCAGGTCCTCACCGGACACGGGTGCTTCGGGAGGTACCTGTTCCGGATAAGGCGGGAGGAAACGCCCGGGTGTCACCACTGTGTGGATCGCCCGGAGGACACGGTGGAGCATACGGTGGAGGTCTGCCCGGCTTGGGCGGAGCACCGCCGTGTCCTCGCGGTAGCGATCGACGGCGGCGATCTCTCGCGTCCGGCCCTGGTCCAGGCCATGGTACGGAGCGAGAGTGCATGGGAAGCCATTACCTCCTTCTGCGAAGCAGTAATGCTCGTGAAGGAGGAGGCGGGACGCGTGAGGGAGAGGCAAGCTTTGCACCCTCACGCCCCTAGTCGCCGCAGGAGACGCCCTGGGCGTCGGGAATTGGCAGCCGATTCCCGGTCACCGTAGGCGCGGGCTTGCGGATGGCGAGCAATGGGTAGCTCGCCGTCCGGTAAGGACCAAGCCCGAGTCGACGGCGCGTCGTGTTCCACGCGCGCCTCAAAAAGATGTCAGCACTATTGACGGGGTCCGCTAGGGCCGATGCCAGCTAGGGTTGCGGGATGTTCGAAAGAGTTACCGTGGCCCCGGCACAGGCAACAGAAGGAACACGGGTGGGTTTTAGTCAGTAAAAGTCTGACACGCCTTCCCGCTCCGCCCAGAGCGGGAGAAGTCATTTGATGATTTCCCATCCACAAAAAAAAAAAAAAAAAAAGCCGTTGGTGCCGGCTGTCATTCGTAGATCTTTGACAGTCGTTACGGGTCGTCAGAAGCCCGAAAGTTGACAACCAGTCTTACCAAGGGGTATCGTATTACCCAGTAACTGGGTTGTGGAGGTCAGATAGGCAGTCGCTCCATGTAAAATACTGGTCTGACTGGAAGCCGACCCCAATATAGTTGAGAAAAGCCAGGCAGATGATGATGATAATGGTCACCATTGCGGCACCGTTAGAGTTAGCATAGCTGTCCAAAACCTCATTCTGTATATTTTGCTCTAAAGCATAGGAAGAGGAAATACATGGTTTAGTTTGCTGATGTATTCTGATCGAATTGCCCAATAAACGGTGGGAATGGTATAATCACTATGAATAGTAAATGAGCCGGAATTCGTAGTGTAATTAATGTTATCTGTACTCAGTAGTTTAGCATTGTAGACCTGTTTACGTAAGCTTTTCTAATCAACTTCTCGGTGAGTTCTTAGATGGTTGTTATTGATTGAAGCTGTGGCGGCATCGCCACAATGGAACGCGTCACACTGACGTCACGCTGTAGTAGTTGCACGAAGGCTGCGCTGACGTTCATGTTCGGGGTCACCAGTATAGAGGAATGAGGAACAGGGTGTAAAGTTCACTCATCCTCCATAGAAAAGGGAGGATCCTCCGACCAGACGGGTGTTGTGTCTGGTGGGCTACTGCCCGACGGTTGATGTCGGGATGTTGTATATATGCTAGTCGCGCGGTAAACTCTGATTACGCGATGCAGGATTTTGCGTGACGTCAGTGTGACGCGTTCCATTGTGGCGATGTAGATATGTCGCCACATCACTCCCCTCCGGAGACCGGAGGTCGATAGTGGGCTGAGTCGTGTATCTTGCGATGCTTGCCAGGGCCAGTTGAGGTTCCAGTGAGTCGGAACCGGGTGCCGCATAGTTCACGGTGAGTCGGAACTGTCTGCGGAGATGCCCCCAGTGAGTCGGGGTGGCACTGCGTTATGCTCCAGTGCGTCGGATGTGGTACAGCGCCGGGTTAAGGCTGACTGCTGGCATCGACCAGGAGAGGTTTGAAGGGCTCTGCTAGTTGACCGGCCGAGAGTGCAGTGTGCTGTGCCAAGGTTGCTGATGAGGCTGAGGGTGATGACCAGGTATGCGCGGTCGCTGCATGCTGGTGGTCAGGATACCCGTTGAAGCCGTGGGTGCTGGCTGGCTGTGTGACTTGCCGCTCGAGAGCTCGAGGAAGTGATGCTGATGACGTCACGCTGTAGTAGTTGCACGAAGGCTGCGCTGACGTTCATGTTCGGGGTCACCAGTATAGAGGCATGAGGAACAGGGTGTAAAGTTCACTCATCCTCTATGAAAAGGGAGGATCCTCCGACCAGACGGGTGTTGTGTCTGGTGGGCTACTGCCCGACGGTTGATGTCGGGATGTTGTATATATGCTAGTCGCGCGGTAAACTCTGTTTGCGCGATGCAGGATTTTGCGTGACGTCAGTGTGACGCGTTCCATTGTGGCGATGCCGCCACAAAGCAAATTTAGTTTCTAGTATATCACCGAACGTATGTACATATGTAAATGAAAAGAACATAATTCGAATACTTATCACTGCACAGTCAGTTTGCACTCATATAATTTTATTGTAATTTTTATGGTTCCGTACCTCAAAAGGTGAAAACGGAACCCTTATAGGTTCACTTCGTTGTCCGTCTGTCTGTCTGTAAGTCTGTCAAGACCCTTTTTCTCAGGAACGCGTGGAGGTGTCAAATTGAAATTAATATCAATTACGTATGTCAACGGTCCTGTAGACCTCTAAAAAAATCATGCTTCCAAGTCAACGCAATAAAAAATACGGCTATTTATGCGACATATTTTAATACTCATAAATAAGTCAAAACCTAGGGGTACTTCCCGTTGACCTACAATCATGAAATTTCGCAAGCAGCAAGATCTCATAGCACAAGTAAAGGAAAAATTCCAAAAATCAATAATTTTTAGTTTTATCATATTAAAAAACATTTTTTTTGGAATTACAAACTTACATTTGCAGTTGGAGAATTGACCGTGACGTATATCGATGTATGAGAGAACATATTTTTCAACTACATTGTTAAGTTTGTTTTTGGGATAAATCCATCCCAACTGCGGAACCCTTCAGTTCCGCAGTTGTGATGGATTTATCCGTGGTCCGACACGCACTTGGCCGGTTTTTCTCTTATTAGTCTACTCAAGCTTTTAAAATATAATATAGCATTTATTGGGTGTATTAAAATGGCCTATACGAATATACTTATTACTTAAATGTACATCCATCACTCGAACGGCAGTTATTCACGCCGGCTGGCTAATATTCCTACCACAACATAAAACATTCTTAAATAATTGAAGAAGAAGAAGACGTTGAAAGTTGTAATTGAAATAACTGAAAACCTCTTTATTCTGAACAACTTCTACTATAGAACCAACCCTGTTATCGTAAATTAGATGTTCCCCACATTTTATCAACCTATGCAAGCATAAATATACGGAGTAGGTGATTTTTCTTTTTCGCGATTAATTCAAGTTTGGTTTTAGTGAAAGTAGTTCATAATGATGAGTACAAATGACCTTAGAGATTCTCAGTTATTTCGATTACAGTTTGTATAAATTCAGACTTTCAAAGCCATAAATTCCATTTAAGGTACTTATTTATGCGTAAACCATGTAAGAAAGCAAACTTGTCTCGTACTTTAATTCATTCCATAATCATACACCGAAGTTTGTTCAGCAAGTTTTAATAAGACTGCATTACCAAATAAGCGCACACGTTTCATTAATTAGCTATGTCTAAACTTGTATCGTCGAGGGAATATTCGCGGTGTATGTAATTAATCTTTCAACGGTTTTCTATTTGGAGTGCGTCGTAATATTTTTACCTGATTTCACATTTTAGCCAGAACTGTAGCGATTTTGGTTACATTCATTTAACACGTTACCTGTCCACGAAGCAGGAACAACATTTAAACATTCAACGTGTTATCTAGGGCTCTGGACAGCGAAAGCATTAAAATTGCTAAAAATTGCTGCATACTCACGCAGACCGCTTGTAACTGACGGAAATATTATACAGGAATATTGACTACACGGTTGCTACGAAGTTACAACGCAACTGTTACGCCGGCTACGAGTCGTAGCAAATAACCCAAGATGTATAAAGTCACGAGTGAACATAACTGTTATGATAGTAGCTTTCATTCTCATGTACATATAAGTATGCAAAATAACATCTATTCTGTACAAATCTCCCTGTGAACATTTAGGTGAAGTGAGTTAGAAGTGAGCTGTCAATAATGTTAATACCTAGCATTAGGTGGAATGCCAGCTGACTTCACCTAAGTTTTCATGGTGAGATTTTTGCAGCATAGATTGACACGTCTTTTTAGGGTACCGTACCTCAAAAGGAAAACACGGGACCCTTATAGGATCACTCGTGTGTCTGTCTGTCTGTCACAGCCAATTTGCTTCGAATCTAATAGACCGATTAAGTGGTACACTTATTAATTTCTGTGACCCAAACACGGACGTGTAACGTAAAGAAATGAATTTTGAATATAGGGGTCACTTTTGGGAGGCAAATAAGAAAATTAAAAATAAGTTTTGCAAACTATACCGTGTGACATATCAAATTAAAGGGCTTTTTTGTGATAGTCTCAAACAGATTTTTTTTTTATAATTAGCTTTAAAGTTATTTAAGAAAATAGACGAAAATTGGCCATCCCCACTCCTTACCTCCGATACTAATGAGCCTAAAATTTTGAAAAAAATACAGACAAAAGTCGTAGACTTATAGATTACAGCAAAACCTATAAAAAGTCTATGGTCTTAAAATAACACGGTAAATCTCTCAGTATTGTGCGTACAAACTTACATTTGCAGTTGAAATATATGAACATGTTTTTCAACTACAACGTTAAGTTTGTTCATGGGATAATTCTCTCTTCTTTCTTCATCCCAACTACGGAACCCTTCATTGTGCGAGGTCCGACACACACTTGGACGGTTTTTTTCCACTGTGGTAGGCAGAAAATACAGATCGTCACATGCTATCCTTTCATGATTCTTGTATTATTTATTGGTAATCTAGTATTTGATACAATAATTAGTTAGATTGCAAAGAGTGTGCAGCATATTACCGAACATGAGTGCGCATGTGCTATGCAGTAGATTATTTATGTGCAAACTCGTATCTGTGTCACGTTTACATTTGCGGTGTAATTCATTATTCTTTCACCTCCATTCGGGTATCCGATGTATTCAATATTAAATAATTTAATCGTGTTAGAGCGGTTCTGCACTGCATCCGATCCGAATCCAAATTCAAGATCCGAGTTTAATCCGAATCGGGAATGTTCTAAATTCGTATGGACATAGTTCGGATCTAGTGCGCAACCCCTCATATAAATAGTACTATGGCTACTTCGGACCGACATTTCTCGGATTCGGATCGAATGCAGTGCAGAACCGCTCTTACGATGAAAAATGATTGTGGGTTTTGGTGATATTTTTCTATAAGGAAGAGTGATACAGTTTACTGAAATATGGCCTTATCATCTCAACTTATCGTTAAGAAATCAATCTACTCCAAGATTTCCCTAAAATCACCCAATTCGACGTGGCCAACCGAAAATCTTTTTCTTCAGTGTTTTTGAAATACTGAAATACTTTAAGTAGTACCAATTTCATAAAAGGAACATGGAAACCCACAAAAGTATGTAAATGGTTTAAAGCTAACTTAAGCTTAATATTTATGATTATAATAAAATAAAATAAACTTTAGTCAAATTCTCAGTTGTTTTAAAGAAATTAGCACACTCATACACCCACACACCCTCACTTGGTCACCGTTACACACACACACACATTTACACCGTCGCCATCTTCAAGTATTTTTACAAAATGTTTAGTTTTCAGGTTTGCGACCCGGCTTGCGTCACTGATCCAGATTCTTGAGTAGTTGCCCTCTCCACCAACATGATCGGATGTTTTCCCCCATTTGTCCCCATTTGTCGGTCACTTATCTCAAAGCAATCGGTGAAATGTTTCAAACAGGGGTTAGCAATTTTGGGAGATTTCGAATTCGTGTTTGAATGCGAAGTTCAGCATTTTTGACCTAGTGAGAATTGGTAGATGATTGCTCATTATTGCTTTTGTACTTATCATGTTCAGAGCTACATTGGTAGCTAAGCAGAGATCACGGCCTGGTGGCCTGTTGGTCTAGTGGTTAGTGACCCTGACTACTAGGCCGGAGGTCGTGGGTTCGATTCCCACCCAGGACAAATGTTCGTGTGATGAGCACGATCATTTGTTTCTGTGTCTGGGTGTTATTATCTATAATATGTATGTATTTAGAAATATATAAGTATGTTTATCAGTTGTCTAGTACTCATATCACAAGCTCTGCTTAGTTTGAGACTAGATGGCGTTGTGTGAAAGTTGTGGAATATTATTATTATTATTATTTTTATTTTTATATATCTCTCGGGACCCTGGGGTCCCGGACTTTTGGAAGGCGTACGAGGGGCCGAAGCCAACTCGCAGAGGCCCCTTAGACAATTTTAAACGATGAGGAGGCACCAACCGACGATTATCCCTGTATGCATTATGCAAATGCACCCAAGGACAACCCCCGGTTCGTGCAGGACTATTGTAGGACATGGACACGAAACATATTGGGCTATGGGTTTGGGTGGCTATAGTGGATTGGTTACCAAGAACTATGGAAAAACTATGTCCCCTGCCTGATCAATGTTAGGTAAATACACGGATAAAATGGCAGGGGGTGACTTGCACACTCAATAATGGGCCCCCGGAAACGGCCGCTAGCACATAGTGTCGTAGTGACAAGAGGGCAACATGCCCTGAGGTGCTTATGAGGAGTGGATAGGCATTCCACGACTATCAGGACAATCCCAGAGCCCGGAAGATGGTCAAGATCCCTACCAGCACTTACTGGATTACTTCCTTCCTCCGAGCACGTTTGCTCTAGCGAATCTCCACTCAAGCCGGCCATTAAAGGCAAGAATGAGGTGGGAACTCTGTTCCTCGTCAGTGTTCACTCCAGACGGCCAATAAAGGCAAGCCAGAGGTGAGGAACAAGACTTCTCCCGGGAGATAGGGTCCGTGGGGTCGCTACTGCCCAACAGCTCGCCACATGCTGCCCTGCGGGTTCATGTATCTCTCTTGGTCTGGCTCCTCACCCTAGATTCGTTTCGGCAAAGTAAACTCTATCGGCACAGATCTAGAGTTCAGGAGCGCGCAAGCCCCACCACGGCGTCAACGTAGAGATACGGCGGTGGGGTTATTATTATTATTATTATAATAATGTGGGTGTACCAGGTACCTACATTCAAAGTATGACCTATATTTTTGGGGAATTTAAACGTGATGTTATATGTAGACTTCTATTTATTTATTACTCACTGTTGCCCGTAGCTTCGCCCGCGTGGATGTCAATACTTCCCTTTTGGAATCGGATTGGGTTAATAATTTCATGGTTTTTAATTTTTTGCGCGGAACCCTAATTCTTTTTCTAAAATAAAAGTAGCCAAAGTTACTCCTTATAATATCAGCTATCAGCCAGTGAAGTCCCGTCAAAATTAATTCTGCCGTTTCGGCGATTAGCCCAAACATTCAGACAGACAGACAGACCGACAAAATTTTTAAAAATATGAGTTTTTTTTTTATGTACCGTATATACTTTTTATGCATTTATTAAAAAAAAACTGTTATTTTGACATTGCAAACAGACACTTCAATTTTATTAATTTGTGTGTATGTATGTGTGTATAGATATTGCATTTATTATTTATTCATTGAAATGCAATAATTAATAACAAAGCTAGTAGTCCGTTCCCAAAGCTTCATGGAGTAAAAGGACAAGAAACTCAATTTGTTAGTTATGTTATAATTTGTTCATAACATTATTTATTTATTTATTTACCAACTTTGGATCATACAATTTAAACTACATTACAAAAATTATTAATTATAAAAAAAATATATATATAAATTATTCATCAAATTCAAGAATTACATAAACATTTTAAATGAAATTTATACATTAATATTAGAATTGATAATAGATAAATTAATTTAAATTAAAATAATTATGAATTAATTATGTAGCTAGCCTTTAGCAAAATAAACCAAGGCCCAGTCCAAGCACCTCATCATGATTTGCAGCTGCGGCATATTTTTCATTTCCTTTCCTCTTTTTGATGAAAATACTAATAAGGATCATTATAATGCTAAGCTTTTGGCAGACGTATTTTACGCGTATCATCTGCCTTGACTCAATGCGCCGTATTTTTACAAAATGTTTAAAAAAGCTCGGCTTTCCGTTTTTTTTGCACCTGACCTAATTTTGGTTTGTGTAAATATTTTTTGTACCCTTGGTTTTCACGAAGAGTAAATATGTAATAAAAAAGCGAATTGATTTTATTTTAAACGTCCGTAGTGTGACCTATTTACATATTTAATTCGGGATTTAAAACAACAAAATATATTTTTCAATTTACGCGAATGAATGTTAAAATGTTTTGTGGTTTTGGGCTCATGTAAATCCAAAGTATTTTCGGATGATTAATATATAACTTTTTAATTTTTTTATACCTTTATGGAAAGTATTTTTGATACATAAGTACAGCGAATCACCCATTAGCAGATATACGAGCTATAAAAGTATAAAGGTACAATATCATAATGTACATAATAATGTCTGTCGTGATGGCCCTGTGGTTAATGCACGAGGTTCTTGCCTCTCATGCACGAGGTTTGTGGGTTAAAATCCAGGCAAGTACCAATATGATTTTTTCAATTCATATGTACAGTAGCGGCCAGAACTCCAATGCCAGCATTACAAAACTATCACATCGTTACTCGTCGCACTAGAGACCTTCTTCTATTTAGGCATTTCACACACACATACACACCGGTATATTGCACTCTTTCATCACGAACCAAACGGAAAAAGCGCGGTATATGGTCATCATCACAGGCCTATCGCAGCACGCATTCTTCTTCTGATCATGCTAATGAGAAAAAGACGGCGAATATTTTAAATTAGTCACATAAAAGTTGAGGGTAGATTTGAAACAAAATAAATTTTCTGATTGTATTTAGTTAGAACGGTATGACGTTGTTGGTTGGTGAACTTAGTTACGAACGTTTGTGTTATTGAAATCAGAGGTGTTGAGTTTAAAGATTTTTATTGAAAATGGAAGCAAATATAAATATTGAAGCCAGGGTGAACATTGTAGCCTTGCATAACAATGCGTGTAATGTATCTGAAATATCCAATGAAACCAGATTTTGTGTAAGTTATTTTGTTGTTATTGGTTTTATTTGTTCTCATATGTGATGCTTCAGAATGTGTAAAAAGGATTTCGTTTTTTTTTAGAGATACAGTGAGACGTTGGGTGAGATGATTCGAGGAAGAGGGGAGTCTAAAGAGCCGTGTAAGAAGTGGTAAGCCGCCACTTAGCCAGTCTCAGCGACGCTTTATGGTTGGTGAATATGAAATGAATGATTTCATACCTACTGTTCGCGATGTTTATCCAGTGGATGAAATTGGTGAATTCTATTTGGTTTAACCGCTGAGGTCTATAAACTTGATATGTCTTTATCTGTCAAGTGTCGGGCGGAATTCCCGCGGCGCGACATATTTATGACCTTGCTTACAAAAAATGGTCCACTGATGTTTCAATTGGCTCTTGGCACTTATTGTAAACTGTTTTGGGTTCTTGAATAAACATACCATACTATAAAATCTAAACTATACTCGTATTACGAGAGATGTATTTATAAACAAAATATGATTACAACAGAGTATGGCCAAAAATGTCGTTTGTTTACGTAACATTATTTGCTCAAACAAAGTGGTATCCATGATGTTATTTCGTGCAAATGTTATCTAAAACGATGTAATAACTACTTATAAATGAATATTTATCCACTTACCGTCGATTAGACACGAAAACACTTTATTTTCAATAAAAAAACACACGGAGATATCAGTCGCGCCAAATGTCATTGTCAAAACGTCACTTTAATTTTTTTTTTCTACGTTCCAAACCGAATCTTATAAGTTTTGAAGCATTTAGTTGACGTGAATATCTACCGGACCACAGACTAAAAATGCCTGCACAGGATATTAGCCTTGAATTATAATTAAAAATGGAGATTTAAAAAGCGCGGGTAGGGGTGGCACACTTGAGTGCCAGCGCTGTTTGGAGGTTTGGCGCCGACAGGCAAACAAGAGAGCCATTAACTTTTGCCCGGTGATAAATATCCGATACATCATGCCAGTATTGTTTGTGAGTGGTTTAGTGAACATTCGGATGTTAAACTTATTCCGTGGCCAGCGCGATCCCCTGATTTAGACCCTATAGAAAATGTATGGGGTTTAATGGTGGCCTCTATGCGTCGACGTCTTCTTGACTGCATTGATAATAATAGAGGTCACACTAAATATTAATTTAAAAAAAATTAAAGGTTATCAGGGGAATTCAGGGGATATACTGCATATAATACAAGTTAGTAATCGTAAGATTGTAGGATTGAGGTTTAGTTTCAATCTTTTTTTCCTTGAGAAAATGAATAAATTAAGCTATAACCTCAATAAACCAAAAACATCCCATTTTAGTAGCAACCAAAAATGATTTACGAACAAATTACGTATTTTATTTACTTCAAAGTTTGGAATATGTTCATGTTTTAAAGGTTGTTAATAACATCAATTTGATCCTATGAAAAATAGTGTTTTTTTTTTAAATTAAATTGCCTATTATACTTTATTTTTACCCTCTATGCCCTATTGTCTTTGTATTAAAGAAACTCAATAAATAATTGAACTCTGACACGAAAACGAAAAAACAAAAAGAGTCGAAGAGTGCACACTGAGGTTTGAACCTTCTCCACTTCACGCATTCACAATAACAGCCACCCACTCTTGCGAGCCTGCCATCACTGCTTATAATTTTCACGTCGAATTTTAGCAATGCTTTTAAATAGGCGCTGTGGTCGATAATTTATTAAGAAAAAAACAAGTGCATAAGTAGGTAGTTATAGATATCTTTATTTAGTGTTGACCACACATGCATCTGACCAACCAACAACGCACATTCGTAGTTATACTGTGTGCGCGTTACTGTCTGTATTAAAACATCACACATACAGAGATAGGCGCAGATCTGACGTGCAGGCCAAAATGATCATTCGAGTGGCATCCACTTAAGACCGTTGATTGTACTTTCTAAGTTTATCATGGACATCACTGACATTGGTAAACAAAAACATGGCGAGGAAACCTAAACTTAAGTTAGTATAAATTTGAAATCTTGAGCAAGCGTGGTGATCAATGCTCGTGCCTTCTCTGTATGAGAAAAGGCGTTTGCCCTGCAGTGGGACAGTTACGGGCTGGCATTATTAATATTACATCATAATGTAAGTACCTCCATCCCCATGGGGAAAACGCGAGAGTTTATATACGTATGTATGGGATAATGGAAGTAACTGGATTATAAAGAAATTTCTTGTTTCAAATAGACGCCATCTAAGATAAGAGTCACCGTCTAATGCCCTCGACTATTTGAGACATTTTAGCCAAGTATCCGGTAATACTGCAGTCTGTGGAGCGAAATAAAGCTTCCTAAGGCTTTAAAATGCTGACACAGAAAGGTAAAATATTTGGGAATAACGCTGGATACCGCTCTTGATAGTTCGCGGTGTTGAACCCAGGTATGAGGAGGAATTTTGGATTTTAGAAAGAAGGTTGGAATTAAGTTATTTTACCACACAGTCTTTTAACAGGTATAAAGTTTGTCTACTTTGTTGTTGGATCAATAAATGCAAGCACATTCTTATTCTAGAGACAATTCATGAATATCTCATAGTAAAGATGATGCTATGAAAGATCATATAGAATTTCTGATTCTAGTATAAGAATACTAGAATCAGAAATTGTTATAAAAGGCAAGCCATTAGGCTACTTACTACCCACTGCTTTTTATAACTTATTCTGAGCGTGGGCGTTAAACTCCGCAAAACCTTAACGGTCTCACAACAGAACAAAAATGACTCCTAATTTACTATAATTTCTCCCGAAAAATTTTCAACAGGCTAGTACTCACACACTGTTAAAATAATTCCGCTTACCTATCGCACAAACAAAATAAAACTTGTTTAAGGTCTATAGGTACTAAAGATATGGCAAAAAAAATATGAATATTCTAAGGAAATATTAATGCAAACATCGTGGAAATTTAAATAACCGACCACTCAAAGACTGAGGTGAACAATAAACCTTCTTTAATTATAGCGACCGCCTGAAAACGAGCTTTCCCTTTTATCGTACCCACGTAGGTGGTCATTAAGCCAAAATATAGCTACAATTAACAAAAAAACCTGCGTTTAATAAGGTGTTAAGTTTACCGTGGCGGTGTTTACAAAATGGACTGACATTAGTCACGGAACCCACGTCGAGATACGGCCGTGTGTGTTTAACTCGCTAGAATATTCATAGGGATAATCATTGTGCATGCTGTAATAGGGGTGTGTTTAGTTAATCTTTTAATTTTTACTTGCTGTTCCGACAGACGTTGTACTGCTACATACAAAATTGCCATAGAAAATGGACTTTCAGCTTACCCGAACTTTCCAATTTTCCCAGCAACTTTTCAAGTTTCAAATTTTTCTTTCCGTAAAAACCTGAATCGGACTATTACAAACATTTTAAAATAAAAATTTGTCAAATCGGTCTAGCCGTTCATTTTTCTTAACCACAACGGGGAAGCCCTTGACCTACATCTCACCTGATGATTAGTGATTATCAGGCCGAAGATGGAAGCGAGCTTCACCCAGAATCCTCACAGAGGAACTGGCTATCTTACCTATAACTGCCGCAACACAACAATGCTGTTAACATTGTTGTTATGGCGATGATAAGATGGTGGTAGCTAGCCAGACGGGCCTAAAACAAGCCCTACCACTAACCAAACCGAGCAGAAAATTTCGGAACCTCTGGGTCTGAGACAGGCTGCTGGTCTTACCACTAGACCACAGAGGCGGTTCTGAAGTGATGCGCTTACTAACGCAAAGCATTTCAGTTCTACTATAATAAAAGAAAATAAATTATGCGTTGTTGTGCTCACAAATAGTTTGTTTACTACTAGACGAACAAAACAAGAACTATTCAATTCATAATAATCGTAACTTTGACAATGACCCTTATCCCAATTAATTTAGGGTTGTCTCATTGAATTCTGTTTGACGAAAAAATCAAAAGTAAAAAAAAAAAAAAATATCCTAGATTTTGAGGCTGAGTCTACCCACATTCATTTGATAATAGAATGTTTTTAGAGTATGTTATACATATTCAGTTTTGAGACTAATCCCCTAAAGACTTTACTTCAAAATATTCTCTGCATTGAAATAGCAACTCTATTGTTTCAGTACAGTTTTTGTACCACTCGCTCAATAAAAATGTAATTCCTAACTTCGTTCTGCGGTCTGCAGCAGACTGATGCACCGACTCCCCTGAGAGAAGGAACTGAGCAAACTCATTGTAATCTACTTCTTTCAATTCCCTTTGTGAGTACATCTTCAGTTCTTTTGTGTAAGACAATTATCGTTGCAGACATTTTCAGAGCAAAAACATATTTTACGAGCGCAGAACGAGAGCCGTTTTGGCGAAACTGCGCGAGGCAGATTAAGGCATGCTTTGCAAGAGAATTTATTTGTGTCAGGGATAGGCGATAGTGCTATGAACTGGCAAATGTACCCGAGAGTATATTTTGTTTGAGAGCCCGTTCTAAAAGCTTATTCGGCTAATATAGACGAGGATTATTACCACTAATGTTCTGTGGTTTAGGTTCGTCTTTGTTCTGTAGGTGCCACGAAACGAAATATTTGAACGGCTTACAATTCTATGAAGCTACTGAAATAAATGTTGCTTTTTTCAGAATAATCATCTATAATTTGGCTTCGCTTTTTGATAACAATAAGTATGAATTATTAGAAAGGTATTTATTTATTATTTATTTATTTATAGTTAATTAAAACGGTACAAGACCAATTAAATTAATTAACATAGAAACATAAAAATACGATTAATATTAATAATTTCGTTGTTTATACGGTTCGTCGGTTGTTTTCGTTGTTGTGTATGTATCCAATTCTAATTACAATATTCAAACTCTGAAAAAAAAATGTTTTCTATTTAAAAATACACCAACATGATAAAGTCTGATGTTTTCAATAATTTCCGGTATTAAAAATAGTTATACTGTTCACCCTAATATGATGAATAAAAACTTATAAGCAACACTCTAATAATAAAGAAAATGTCAGGAAAGGACACCCTACAAGGACGTAAGGCGTACGGTGACCTACTAGTGATGCCCTTCAGAAAGGGTCAGATGCTTCATAACTTCTGACCGCTGACGCTTTATATTATAGTTTAGATAAAAGCGATAAAACGGCTTTACGGATTGTGACCCGTTGTTTTAGATTGACGTGTAGAATTATCCTGTTTGGTTTATGTATTCGAAGCGTGGAGTTTTGAGTGACATAGTTAGGTGTGGAGCAAAAAGACAACGAGAACTTTTTTGACTGAAAACTGATACAGAACATAACATCACGCCTGTAATCTCAGAAGGATTATGCAAAGGTGTACCTATAGTACACTACTTTTTCCAGTTATATATATGTAACGGAAACTGATACATTATAGTTAATTCATTTCTTATAAAAGCTTACCACAGTCTTATGATTAATCAGGTTATAACAAGATTGACGAGGAAACAATTTATAGCGAAGTATGAAGCCTCATTCCACGACAGTCAACGTAGATGACTGAAAAGTGCATCATCATGCCTTTGTGAAGTATTGCATCCTAATTGATAAACATCACCCATATATCATCTCCCAAACAAAACTAACAAAATAATTCAGAAAGAAAGAAAAATTGGTTTATTTGTCACAGAAACACGTGCATACAAAACGATAAGAATAATCAGAAAAATAAAACAAAATAGAACCACATTATAATCACGAGCTCAAAACAGAAATAGTCGGAAGCTGCACGTCATGACTGTGACAAGAAGGCTTCCACTCAGCATGATGCTGTGCTATGAGGGACCCACAGCACAGCGCTGAATTTTAGTGGTCACCCGAAAAAGACGTACGGAAGTCAAGTCAGGTGCAGTAATCAGTACATAAATAGTTACATTCAGAAGCAATACACAGTAACCTACTACTAGTAACCCAACCGAACGTTTACGTAAATCCATAAACATGTTGTATAATATGTTTTGGCGAAGTCCCCGCATAACTCCCCAGGATGAATATTACATAAAAGGCAAAAGGAAGCCAAGTCTGTCCATCGCTGACACAGCCACTCCACTGCCACGCGACGAAGCATTCGAGGCTACAAGAAGTGCGATTTGAAGCTATATAAGAAAGCGGGTTTATAGTGTCAATCGGGTCAATATTGTGTAGTGATCCTTTGCGAAATAAGCTTTATTATCTATTGATAATACAATAGGCTACTGGTTTTGTTAATTCTAACACATAACATAACATCACGCCTTGTTTCCCCGAAGGGTTAGGCAGAGGTGTACCTATAGTACACCCACATTTCGCCAGTTATGTTTAAGTCCCATGTAATATGACCCCAATATAGTTGGGAAAAGGCTAGGCAGATGATGATGATGATGATGTAATAGGAGGCGAGCCTATTGCCATCTACCGGGCAGAAATCCAGACTCCGGGCTGCTACTGAGAAATTACAGATAGAAAAACCCAATAACAGTTTGCCCGACCTGGGAATCGAACCCAGGACCTCATACTCAGCAGTAGCGCTTGCGACCACTAGACCAACGAGGCAGTCAATCTAATAAAAAAATTCAATTGTTTTGGTTGATAATTCTAGTAAAAAATAAATCTTAAAAAGATGGGTGTGAGCGCTTAGTCGGTTTACGATTATTTGCGTCACGGCTATTGAACAAAAGTGATTTTCAGGCTGATCTGATAAATAATTACAATTACGAAAATGTTAAAAAATAGAAAGCTATTAATTTTACAAGGTAGTATCAGAAAAATGTGACCATATTGAAAAAATAAATACAAGTGGAAAAGACCATACCACAAACAAAGGAACTTGAAGAACAAGCTAACAACGTTTACGGCACGGATATCTCACATCTCAAACTTTTCGCTTCTTCACAAAGTCGCCTGTTCTAAGGCCCCCAATCCATAGCCTTCCTTTACTACCTTTTCTTTTGTGACAGATGTCAGCAAACCGAGAAGGGGAGACATATTAAAAATGCGTTTGAATGACCTAAAATGAGTTTCAAAAGATTTATTCACGCTCCTTTTTGTTATGAAGAGTTCGGCTTCTTTCACTTCACATATTACTTTTACAAATTACATATTTGATGTCAATGTCCTGACGTATTTGTGAGCTTTCAAAAGGTACCTAATAATCTCGAAATTATTTCCTAGGTATGAGTTGGTCTGACTTCGATGGTACGAATATATTAAAGCCCTATCACGGTGCGATTTAATTGTCTGTGGCATACCATAATTGAAGCACCAATAAAAGCGGCACCGTCTAAACAGTGTTTAGACGATGCAAGTTATTTGTTGCTTCCATTTTATTGTATGCTCCAGGCAAGAAACTTGCATTGTGTAAATAGGGCTTAGGTTAGTTAAAGGTCTACCAGGGTCGCGCGATGTTCGAAAGAGTTACCGTGGCCCCGGCACAGGCAACTGAAGGAGCACGGGTGGGTTTTAGTCAGTAAAAATCTGACATGCTCATCCGCTCCGCCCAGAGCGGGAGAAGTCATTTGATGATTACCCACCCAAACAAAAAAAAGGTAAGTTAAGAGCGTTTACGACGTGCGGCATTTCATACAAAATTTCAAGTCCTTGTTTTTCGAAATGAATGAATCGATTTTAATGAAACTTCACACGCATAAGCAGAATACATAGGTCTAAAAAGTTAGTTAAGAACATCTTCGAAATATCTTATTTAAGAAAAGATAGTTGGAAATCTGTTTCTATGGAAAATTTAAAATTTGTCGTAGCTGTAACACTATTTTTCGAAAATGTTCTTAACTAACTTCTTAGATCTATGTATCCTGATTTTACGTATGAAGTTTCATTAAAATCGATTCATTCATTTCGAAAAACAAGGATTTGAAAGTTTGTATGAAAGGCAGCACGTCGTAAACACTCTTAAAGCAATAATAAAAGTAGCGCAGTATAATCAATGTTTAGACGGTGCAAGTCATTTGTTGATTTAATTTTATTGTATGGCACAGACAAGAAACGAAACTTGCGTCGTGTAAATGGAGCTTAACATCCAAGTTTGCACTTCCAAAACACCACACGTAACAATAATCTTATACAACGTTCTCATTATGCAAGTAACATAACACTGTAAGTACTTACGTGTACAAGACTTGGGCTCGTCGCTCTTATCTCCACAATCGTCTTCTCCATTACAATACTTGTCCAACGATATACACTGTCCAGTGTCACACAAGAGTTCGCTCAACCGACAAGGCGCCGCTGCACCAACGTTCCTTGGAAGCTTCACTTTTTTAACTGGCACTATACTAATATCTGACGTCTCTATACTATCCTCGTTCACAAACTCCTCATTTAAGTCCAGAGGACTGCACAGTTTTAGGGATAGTAACACTATTATGAACAGAAATGTTCTACTGCTGGTCACATCTAGGGAATTCTTTGGGTGACACATTTTTAAGTCACCGTCCGGTTCGCACTTTTGTCACAACATTTTGTACGGGAGCACTGCACTGTTAGTACCTGTAACAAGAAATATTTTTGTTAAGAACTTAGAATAGAGAGAGGCGAGGAAAGAAGGTTGAATGAATGCCAAAAATGCAAAACAATATCCAAAGGGTAGGTATATCAAATTATGTTAAGCACTATACTATTATAAATTTTTTTAGTTACTAGCTGTTGCTCGCGACATCGTCTGTAATCCAGGAAAAAAAGTAGTCTATGTTGTTTTCCAGGTTATGGTACACCAATTTGCCGAACTTCATCCAAATCCATTCAGCCGTTTAAGCGTGAAAGCGTATCAAACAAACAAACTCACTTTCAAATTTTTAATATTATACAAGACTGATTTTGAAACTATGTGACAAAATTTAAGGGGATGTTCTACCTCTCAATATGAATAACTTTTTAGATGGGACCAACTTAGAATTTGCAAAAAAAAATTCGACCTTCCCGTATAAAGGTACATACCTACCCGATTGGATATGGTCGAAATTTTTTTTGTGAATTCTGTTTGTGATGTTTTCAAACTCACCCTGCATATATTTATACAGGGTGTCTGAGCAAGGTGTAGCGAAAATTAAGGGACAGTACAGACCATTAAACTGAACAACTTTTTCCCGGGGACCAACATCGTAATCGCGAAAAAAATATCAGTTGTCCTATACATTTGGTCAAATAGGTATTGAAGTTTTGTATGGGACGACTGATTTTTTTTTTTTTTTACGATTACGATGTTGGTCTCCGGGAGAAAGTTGTTAAGGTTGATAGTCTGTACCACTCCCTTAATTTTCGCTACACCTTTCTCAGACACCCTGTATAAGTTAGGATTTATTAAACTCCACATTTTTCGTACGTGACCTAAATACCCAACAAAAAATGTACTTATTCACTGTTCCAAGTTTTTTCAAAGTTTCACCTCAAGCTTTAGCGGAAAGTCATTAAAATAATAGTAGGGAAATTTTATGCTAATCGATACGACAGTACAAACTTTTACGTAACCCGTTACTTGTAGAGACTAAGTCGGTTTTCGTTTACGTAATCATAATTTCAGCTATTTACAAAGGGCATAGCGAAGCGTGTACCGAAATACTTATTGTGTAAGTTTATTATTCAAAGTTGGTACTGCTTAAAGCTTTAGTAGATAGTTAGGTAACAAATTAGGTACTAGGTAGTACCTAACTATGTGTTAGGCTCACACAGATAATGATTCGCTTACTCATGTACCTAACCCTTTTCCTGACCTACATTAATAGGAACCTAACCTACGTAAAGGAAACCTTGTGAGAAACGAGGTTTACACCTCATGTTCAGTTCATTTTTGCGTAAAAATTCTACAGAATCAACAAAGAATACTAAGGAAATATTGACATGATCATCACGGTATATCAACACATTGGTGGTTTAAAAAAATACGAATTCAAAAGTTAGAAAACTGGCGAAAAGTGGGTGTACCTTAGGTACTATCGCGGCTTATTATCTTAGTAATAAGGTCGAGCAGTGGTGGACCAGTGGTATCGGCCCCAACTTACGAAGTTGTAGGTCATGAGTTCAAACCCAGACAGGCGCTTACCTTTGTGTAAATTGTTTCATCACCGCTGCTCTCAAAACGGTGAAGGAAAACATCGTGAGGAAACCGGCATGTCCTAGAACCAACAATTCGAACACATATGACATCTACCAACCCGCACTGGGCCCTCGTGGTGGATTACGGCCCACTCTTTCTCACAGCCTCCTCGGCTGTGAGCAGATTATGATGATGATGAATAAGGTAAAAAAGTGGATCACCGCGAATGTCCGCGATGGTACATATCACTTCTGCCTAACCTTTTAGGGAAAACCGGCGTGATGTTATATTTTGTGTTCAAAAAAGTTTAATTACATGATTTTCTGCTTATCCATAAAACTCAGTCGTTAAAAGCGCATCATTAAAAATACCATAAAACCGCAAAATAATTAAATGCCTAAAATAATTACAAGATTAAAATTTATTGATTTATGCGCACAACGTTTCTCTCAATTTCATTAATTATAAAAATATACCTATTCATGAACCTACCTACCTTCGATACTGAGTTATTAAAAAGTAATTGAGTGCTATTAACTCATGGATGGGGATGGTAGTTACGTGAATTAATCGTATGAAATTATCAATTAAATTATTAATTTGTAATTATTAATCTTGACTGAGCTTGTAACGATATTTTATTATAGAAGATTATAATAAACGGGTGACCATCTTTACATATCAAGACCCCTCCGTGCCTTGGAAAGCACATTAAGCCGTTGGTCCCGGCTGTCATTCGTGGATCTTTGACAGTCGTTACGGGTCGTCAGAAGCCCGAAAGTCTGACAACCAGTCTTACCAAGGGGTATCGGATTACCCAGTAACTGGGTTGTGGAGGTCACATAGGCAGTCGCTCCATGTATAATACTGGTATTCAGCTGCATCCAGTTTGACTGGAAGCCGACCCCAATATAGTTGGGAAAAGGCTGGGCAGATGATGATGATAATATACCGAGTAACAGAAATGTGTGACCATATTTAATGTTGCGGTACAGACCATCAAACTGAACGACTTTCTCCACGGGCCCAACATCGTAGTCTTGTAAAAATTATCAGCTGTCCTGTAAATTTGGTCCTGTAATTATAATTTTTATTATCATTTGAAATAGATTTTAAAATAAGAATCCTATATACCATTTATTTTTTAACTGCAACGAACAACGTTAACAAATTCTAAAGATACTAATGTAAATCTTCTGAGACATTTTTTTTAGGTTCAACTTAACAAGTGTCAAATAAATCACATTATTGACATCGAACAACATTTGAACGGAAAAAAATACCCACCGTTCGCACAACGTCCTTGAAAAGGACGTATTATTTTGTCTGGAAACTTTCTCTTCCTACTAAAACTTTTCCCCATATTCCCAAGGATCCTCAATACCTATGTACGTAACCTCGATAATCCAGAACATTAGGCACCTGTATGTTCTCTGAAAGCTACATTGAGTGAACAATATGTGACAACAAAATACGTTTTTATATACACTTTTATTACCATATTATAATGCGACTATGTTTGGGTTCTCAGTTCACTGATTTGAATATAATTCAAACGTTAATTCGGCCCTTGATGTCACCGAGTACAAAATAGGTTTTGGTACGATTCACGCACACTTTACCCACGCGTTGATTTAAAAGGCTTTATAAATTGTGAATAATCCGATATTTTTTTTGTGATTTTGATCGGGCTAAAGATAAAAGAGCGTAGAGTAGCGAAAAAGGTGACCTACTAAAAAAACAGAAAACATTTTCTGCTGTTTTGATTTTGTGAGCAAAATATTATTACTCTACGTAAGATGGAGTCAGTGCTAAAAACACAACGAATATAGAATAGAATACTCTTTATTGTACACCATAAAAATTACAGATAAAAAAAAATGTAGAAATAAAAATAATAAAAAATATAAATTTAAAAAAAAGTACCAAAAGAATTAAGGATTTTATACGACGTCATATTTACGTATGATAATGCAACACGCCTCCACATATAGATATGAGAGCCATTGAACACAAAATAATCCCATTTAAGTACCATTCAAAAACAAACAATAGGCACTACCCTTGTATTGACGTAATCCGACAATAAAACACTAGGAACCAATCCGATTACAAACACACATTTTTGTTTAATCCTATTAAATCAAACGTACCCACACTCGTAAATTTTAGACTTAATCCCGAAGTGCATGCTCGTATAAATCATAAATCAGCACAGCCGTAAGTATATTTATTCCTATTTCAAGAATAGCAAAAGGATTAACATCCTTTGGATATCATTATCATTAAACTTGAACTGCTAAATCAGAACCATGAACCGCGTACATGAGATGAATACATGAGCACGTTGGGGAATTATGTAAAAGATATTGCACTAAGATAGGAAGGAACATTATCTCTCGATATGATACTAAATACTGGACTGCCGGAAACGCAGATCTACGCGAGACACAATGGCTTTTTAATCGTTTCTGTAATAACGGCATCCAACTGAAAAAATTGCCAAAACTCAACAAAAACTTCAAAACGAAACAAATTGCTGTTTAGTGGCGAAATATGATAGTTACTGAAGTACTACGCTAATCGATCTCTTTCCAAGGGGGATATTATACTATTTATGAGTCATAGATAAATGGCTATGTAACATAGGTAATTAGACGACGTATGAATCATTTGTGAGCTTCCATATTTTTAAATATTCCTTAAAGGAAAATAATTGATCTTAAATATGATCATAGACCTCAGCGTATGAAAAAGGTTCTGACAATATTCGCTATTGAGGTTATGATTATGTAAATAATCATTGCACAGCGTGACCTACGCTTTAGCACACTGCAAACTACATCGTATAATAGAACGATCTACGCCGTAGCATAAAACGAGCTACGCCGTAGCACAGAATGAGCTACTCCGTCACATACAACAAGCTACGCCGTAGCACAGAACGAGCTACGCCGTAGCTAGCTATTGCTGTTTGATAGTATAATATCCCCCAAGGAGCTCTATTGCTACTTAAATAAGACCTAATACCTAAAAAAAATTTTTTTGCAAAATAACAACTGACTTCCAAAAAAATCACTAAAAAGTAAAAAATTAATTTCGGAAGTTGACTGCCTTGTTGGTCTAGTGGTCGCAAGCGCTACTGCTGAGCATGAGGTCCTGGGTTCAATTCCCGGGTCCGGCAAAGTGGTATTGAGTTTTTCTATCTGGAATTTCTCAGTAGCAGCCTGGAGTCTGGATTTGTGCCCGGTAGATGGCAATAGGCTCGCCCCCTATTACATGGGACTTAAACAAAACTGGCGAAATGTGGGTGTACTGTAGGTACACCTCTGCCTAACCCATCGGGGAAACAAAACGTGATGTTATGTGATGTTATTTCGGAAGTTGGTGTCTTTGGATCTGTATTTTAATTTTTTGACACCGACTTCCGAAATTAAAGTTATTTTTCACTTTCTTTAGACTACTTGCAATATAAATGACAGTGACAGGAAATTATTGTCATCATCAATATACACAAGTGGAAAAAATACGTATTACTGAAGCTAACTCAAAAGCACTCGTCAGAAGTTGACCAAATTTATACGGAAATAATCAGAAAGTACGAGTATATCCTTTCAAATAAAAACATAATTTTTCAATTCGGTTTATAAATGACGGAGTTCTGAAGTAACAAACACTTTAAAAAAATACAACCGAATTGACAACGTCCTGCTTTTTTTAAGTTGGTAAAAAAGGGCAAGTATTCTTCAAACAAAATACGAACCAACTAAATACTCATAAATTCCGTACGAAATCCCAAAGTGCATATAACAAATTCATAAATCAGTTTCTATATATTACGTACATTTCTTTATCTAGGCATGATCTAGCACCTACAGGTGTGCGTTGTAATTTATGGTCTCCACACATGTCGAAAAGGGTGGCTGAATGTATTGCCCTACTTACGAGAGGTCGATTCAGCTTCACGCTTACTGAGTTCATATATGTGTGTGTTATATGATTTGTCCTTTGTTTTTGCTTCGGTAGGTGGGAACAGTGAACGGTATTTTTTAAACAACTTCAAATAAAGAAGGTGGTTATCAATTCAACACGTACATAATTATGTATGTAATGTTATTGGAACTTCAAGATAGTGACATAATTATGATAATCTATTAGGGCTTCCAATCAAATATATAAAATTTTATAGGTATATGTATGTTTGTATGTTTGCATGTTTGTATGTATGTTTGTCCACGCATTTCTCCGAAACGATTAATCGAATTGTAATCATTATTGTTATATTGGCTTACATTTACATAATCTTAGGAAACAGTGCAAGTTTCATCAAAATCGGTTCAATAGTTTTCAAGATATAGTGTAAGTGTGAGGGCCTGGCTTATTGATACGAGCTACGGGTGTCGTATCAAAGAAAAAACATCTCAAAACCTTAGTCAAATTCTAGTGCAATATTTACAACAACACTATTAACTACTTATTGCAAACAAATTTTCCCGTTTTTACTTAAAACTAAAAATTACGAAATAAAAAAGTTATTTAAAAAAATTAAATAGGCTTCAAAAAAAAAATTATTCAAAATTATGAAATAACTTAAATTTCGGAAGTCGGTGGCAAAAAACACAGAATACAGATCTCAAGACACCGACTTCCGAAATTAAAAATATTTAGTTAGTTAGTTTTTTTTTATAATTTTGAGTTAACTTCTTTTTGATGTCGATTTAATTTTTTTAAATTACTTTTTTTTTATCTATTAAGAAATGGTAGATTTACTTTCACGTATGAACGTCAAGTTTTGAGTATTAAGCTTAGGTTATATTTTATTTTCCTCGATTAACTTAATTTTTATTTAAAATTACCCTGCAGTAGTGCCAAGTATTTGCGCATTAAATTAGTGCCATAAGCAAGAGATGCGGTAATTAGTTGAATACCAAAAACACAACTAATAAATCAATGTAAGCAGGTACACCTCGTATTATTATTATTACAGCCTTTATTTTTTCTTTAATTAAAATTAAAATAATAATCATACAATTCTTTCATTTAGCAAATACAGCAAAAAAGAAAAAAAACACAATTTTAATAAATATAAGATACATATTCTATTCATCACACATAACATAACATCACGCCTTGTTTCCCAGAAGGGTTAGGCAGAGGTGTACCTATAGTGTACCCACATTTCGCCAATTATGTGTGTGTGTGTGTAGTTATGCTATTCATCACTTATAAAATATAATTGATTCGCCGATTCATTAGTAACATAAAATAATTGAAGTTCATCTCCACCAATTAATCCATTATTATTTAATCTATAACATTTAACATCTACAACATTTTTTCTATTTCAAATTAAAGGGAAAAAATTATAAGTCCGTGATAAGGCCTGTCGTACTGTATGGATCGGAATGCTGGGCCGTGAAGAAGACGGAAGAAAAAAGATTGCATGCAGCGGAGATGAGAATGTTGAGATGGATGTGTGGAGTGACGAAATTGGATAAAGTAACAAATGAGTATATAAGGGGAAGTTTGAAAGTGACGCCAGTGACAGAAAAGTTGAAAGGAAATCGTTTGGCTTGGTATGGACATGTGAAGAGGAGGGAGGAAACGCATGTGACTAAAAGAGTGATGAATATAAATGTTGATGGATGAAGAGGGAGAGGAAGGCCAAAGAAAAGATGGATGGATTGTGTGAGGAATGATATGAAAGAGAAGGGAGTGAATGATAGCGTGACTTTTGACAGGGGAAAATGGAAAGAGAAAACGTGTTGCGCCGACCCCAAGTAACATGGGACAAGGGCATGAAGATGATGACTTAGTCTATAACATTTCTCAGGACCAAGGGTCTTAGACCTTTGGAAGGTGTATGAGGGGCCGAAGCCAACTCGCAGAGGCTCGTTAGACGTTATTTTAGTCTTTGATATTTCTCGGGAACCGAGTAAACCGGACCTTTGGAAGGCGTACGAGGGTCCGAAGCCAACTAGCAGAGGCCCGTTAGACGTTTTTAATAATATGTGACACCAAGCGACCATCCCTGTATGCACTATGGAAGTGCACCCAAGGACAACTTCTGGTTGGTGTAGGAATATTGCGGGATATGAAAACAAAGATATTGGATTATGGGTTTGAGTGGCTAAAGTGGATTGGTTACCTAGAACTATGGAAGGACTATGGCCCCTGTCTGATCAATGTTTTATAAATACACGTAACCCGTTATTAGTAACAAGATAAAAATTAAGTAGGTACCTTCATATCATAGATAATTTGCAGGCTTTAGTAGGTACCTAATTTATTAATAATTCAATTTCATAATTTTATCAATAATATTTTTACGATTATAAAATGTTTACTGCTTCTGCAATTTAATATAATTTATAATATTAATTATTTTTAAACTTAGATTATTAATAGACATGCTTTAAAAATAAAACATCTGCCACTCCTCGTATGAAATTCTAAATGAATATAAGACGAGGTATCCATCTCCAATAACTTCATCAGTGTACAATAAATTAATACACAGAACGTGCAAAAAGCCTTTGTCTCAAGATTACAAGGGCTGGAATTTCTTTATAGCTTGTTCATTTCCTTCTTCAAGACTTTTCATTTTATTGCAGGACACTTAAATGTCTTCCGTTCTTTGTATAGGTATTCTATCTCTTTGTAGTTCAATAATAGAATTTATCTTGAAGTAGGATACTGTGTTAACAGTTTTATGCTCGGTATCGTCATAACGCGAGTACAAATTTTCATAAGCGAGATGTAAGCCGTCACCCCCTTCGGCGTTCAAATGTAAAGTTTCCTAAATCCCTTCATTTCAATCCTTTACTGGAATCAGGAATTCAAATCGCGGTTTTAATCTTGAAAAGGATTTAGTGAAAAAAGGGATTTTTGTTCTTAACTTTTATAATATTTTGTTAAAAGGAGAAATTAATGCTGTATTATAATTGAAAGCAGCTTTTCAGCCGGAATAAATCTGATACAACGTTGCGAAATCGTATTTCAAATTCAAGCAATCAAATTAATACTGTTATACCTATTCAGTAACTCAACTATTGATAAATTGTAATACCACAATAATATAGCACACACTCATATTTAATTAATTTAATTTTGTTGAAAATTTCATACGAAACGTTATATTAAAGGCTTTAATTATAACTTATGATAAACGATAATACAAGTACATAATATATACCTCTAAATATAATATATGAAACTAAGTCTGCTTAATTAAACGACGGTTGTAATTATAATGCGGGTTGCGCTCAATAAATTAGACATAAAAACAGTGCTATGGAGGGCCAATAAAATTAAGTGTCCAGAGCTTCATAGTAATACTCCTTTAACAGGAGAAACAGCTGTGTTTGCATTATTATCCTCTTGGGATGGCCTTCTAGTCTAACTGAATAGTATAGTTATACAATGTCATTGAGAGACTGCCGTCTGAAATGATCCAAACCCAATAACTAATCAGAACCAATAGTTTAACCAGGGACCGAAAACCTTTATAAATTACGGTACAGGTATCGAAGAATTTTAGTTATCTCTACGACTAAGGTTACCGCTATCTGGGTATCCGAGAAGAAAAAAAACATGTTAAGTCTATTTAGGTTACCGGTTACCTAAAAATGACCTTGATTACGAGAAAGAAACGGAATATCGCCAGCCAGCCTAGGCAGTGCAGCAGTGACTAGTCGGCGTTCGCCGGCGCGCAGGTCTACTTCGATTCTTTGACACACATACAGCGGCCCTTTGGCTAATGCCAACGGGAAAGTGTAAGATATAGGTAATTTTTATTTTAGTTACCGGTATTACGACCGGTTGTAATCAATTTAAGAATTGAGGTAACCTTTAAAATACCCGTAAATAAAATAAAAGTTGTAACAGAATAAATACCTGAACTGATCATACCGGTTTCCGTCCCTGATTTTAACGCCAGTTGTCTGATTTTACGCCAGTTGTAGGTTAATACCTACAACTGGCGTAAAATCAGACAACTGGCGATGTTAAATGAAAAAAATGCTTTTTTTAAAAATGTAATCAATGGGCAACCTACTAAATAATTTAATAGGTAGCTATCAAAAACACGTTTCTATTGTGTTATCTAATAAACTTAGCTCATTATGTATTAAGATCTGTTTTTGAGATGATTTAAATAAATGGCACAATAAAAATGTGTTTTTAATAATTACCTATTAAATTAATATTATTTAGTAGGTCACCCATTGATTACATTTTCCAAAAAAAAAATTCATTTAACATTCTTAAAAATTTGGTCCCGCGTGAGCGAGAGAGGTGTGACCACCCTCTTAAACTATTTACAGACACTTTTGAATTGTCAAAGGAGTAAGTCGTACAGGAAGATGTTCGAAAGCTAGTTGCCCATTCCAAAGCGTAATAGGTTCCTATGGAGAAGAACGGGCAAGAAACTCCATGGACACTCTGTTGCAAAATATTAGTTACATCATTAATGTTGAATTTATAATTATTTAGAAGTAAAGCCAACTGGCTGCAAGGACTGACATTTAAAAAAGATCTTGGAGAGGTCTTGAAGTGTTTAAAATGATCACCCATCTAAAGGTTCACCGCAGCAAGTGCAGCTTAACTTCACAGAACAATCGATCCACAATGCTGAAAGCCACGCGCCCCTCTAGCTCTGTTTGCATTAATAACCGTGCAATGTGCACGACTAGGCGTTTCGGAAGCCACCACAACTGTGACGTTGCAATGCAAATGAACGTAAAAGCGAATTTGTGTTTCCCAATGCAGAGCGCTTATAAAGGGTTTAAATTTGCAATTCTATTATAAAAGCGATGCAGATAATACGTTGAAATGTAAAACCGATTGGATGGCCCGTCGAGTGAGTATGTGGATAGGTAGATAACGTTTGAACTGTGAGCTTGGACATGACGCTGTATTTACTGCGCTAAACCCCATTGATGGGTGAATATTTCCGTGGGGTCGCATTCCGTAATCATTTGTGACACTTCATTTATACTAATTAATCCGAGCTTTTGTTTTACGGCTTTATTATAATGACGATGGTGTGGTGGGTTATTACATTTAACGTAATATTTTAGTTTTTTATTATGTATGAATCGTAGCAGGTGGCGTTTTGTAGTTTCTGCCTACCCCCATGGGTAAAAAGCGTGTGCTTACGTATGTATGATAGTTTTTTGCAATGTTAGCTGTCACTACATGGGAGGTTATGTGTAGGTTTGGATATTTTAAGCCTGTTTTGATGTGAAATAATGTCCGTAAATATCTAATTCACTGTTACATTACTGCTTTAGAAAACTGTTAACTAATATTTTTTCATTCAAAAGATTAGTTTAACTTGCAACAATTTATAAACATTAAAAAAACCTCGATTGTATAAACTTACTAAATCGCCACATTGATCCCTCCAGACAAGATAATTTGCTGGACAGTGACAAATTAATGAGTAAATAAAGCGTTGATAACGATCAGTAACAAAAACTGTTTGTTAAGAAGGGACACGCCATGACAAATGAAGGCTACAGAAAAAAATAATTCCGTAATTTAAAAGCCACCTCAGAGCTAAGCTGGACAAATTGACTCTTCCAGGCTTTTTGTTTAAACTTGTATTATTCTTGTTGGAACTGTAATATTGCTTGGCTTTAAAGACTTAAATCCCTTTTCTTTATCATGAAGCACTTTTCATTTGGTTTTATGGAGCTAAATAGTTTGGGTCTCCTTAATTTGACCACGAAGTGATCAATAAGTATATTAAATCATACTACTTAAACATAACTGGTGAAATGTGGGTGTACTATAGGTACACCTCTACCCTACCCTTTGAGGTAACAAGGCGTGATGTTATGTTATGTTATATCATACTAGCAAGTGCCTGCGGTTTTGCCCACATGGAGTCTGGAAATAATAAATAATATTAAAAATAAATCGCACGTATCGGCAAGCGTAGTGTGGGACAGACTGGATGTGGAAGGCGGAGGACAGAGTATTGTGGCGCAGACTGGGAGAGGCCTATGTCCAGCAGTGGACTGCGATAGGCTGAGTTGATTGATAAAAAAAATTGTTAAATCATAATTATATATATCACGGGAATATACTACCGGGATAAAGATTATCCAAAGTATCCTAGGTCATGGTTTACCTGTGTGCCAGATTTCATCGAAATCCGACGGACAGTTACTTTAGCAATGTTTTATTGTTGTCAATTGCATAGTAATTAATGATGAGTGGAAGTGCGGAGACTCCTAATACAAGCAATTCCTTGCTTAAAAGGGGATCTCCAAAAAACATGTATCTAAATGCCCATTGTAATTGAAATAAACATTTTTAATTTTAATTTTTAATTTTTATTTTTATTATTGAGAATGGATTCCGGTAAAATATAAATCGACAAGCCTGACAAAGTAGGTAGGTCTAGAAAACTTCAACAATCGATACTTTCACTCAGTAATGAACTAATGACCGTCCGGGTATACGGCATAATCGTAGCTTTTTATGGATCGATAAAATCGGAAAAATTAAATTTGGCAGTTATGATTCACGCTTAAGCTGTACCTACCACTTAAGGGGGAAGCGTTAAGGTAGCCCGCGAAATTCAAATTTACGTACAATTTTTGCAATTTACAGCTCAGTGTCTCGATGTAAAACATAACATAACATCACGCCTTGTTTCCCCGAAGGGTTAGGCAGAGGTGTACCTATAGTACACCCACATGTCGCCAGTTATGTTTGGGTCCCATGTAATAGGGGGCGAGCCTATTGCCATCTACCGGGCACAAATCCAGACTCCGGGCTGCTACTGAGAAGTTCCAGCTAGAAAAACCCAATAACACTGCCCGACCTGTCTCGATGTATGTTGATTAAAGTATGATTCGCGACCGTAACCATTATGTATATACATAAATGTAATTATTATAATCAGTAATATAAATTCTTAAGTTGTTTTAGTCCTCAAATGTCGAGATTTCATGAAATATTTATTCAATAGGATTACTTGGTCTTAAAGGGTTGTATTGATGACTTTAATGATTATAATTCTATAAACACATAATTGTTACGGCCGCAAATCATATTTAAATCAATAGATAACCTAATACTGACCTGCAAATTGCGAAAAACGTAAGAAAATTTGAATTTCGCGGGCTACCCTGTAGTTTTCGCCTTAAGACTACCAATAAGTCAAATAAGGTTGAATGACCTCAGGGATGACAGCGCACAGTGGTCACGTGCTGTTTTGCACATTTGCACACAGGGGGTTTCGGATCGGTCTTTTGAGAGGTAACAGAGCCCCTTCAATGTGCAGATGGTGACCACCGGGGTGGTTTTATTGAGGTAAAAATCCTACACTCTCTGGTCTTATCCCCAAATCCCGGGCGCCTTTTGAAGGTTTCCCCCCGAAAACAAAAAAAAAATAAAGGTCAAGTAAGGTAATTTATGTAGGCTAATGTAAGTAGGATCACAAACGAACACTTTATTACTTCACGTGCTTAGGGCACTTAAAAAAACTGCAATAGCGTGGTCATGTACAATATAATGCGGCGATTATGAAATCGTTTCCGTAGAAACTGTTACAAATTATATTTATTCAAGTACCTATGGGCAACGTAATTTGTATGTTTGGTAGTACTAATGAAAAGCTTCGAGCATTGCCGAGTTAAAAGATTTCTGCTTTTTGACTTTTTACTTAGAACCGCCATTAAAGAAATTATGGGTGTTTTGTTCATTTCTTTTCTAGAGATTATTATTTTAAGCATGAAATGAGGTTTATCGCGTCTGTAACCACATTTAGGTAATTTAAAACGAATGCAATAAAATAATCAGCATATTGGTAAACATGATTTTTTAAATCATATAAAAGACAGTGCATGTCTTTATAAAACGGTTTACGCGCATATTACGCGAGTTAAACGAATTAGATATGACTAGAATGTATTGGTTCTTAGTAGTAGGTATGTCGTCGTCATCGGCGCGTATACGCGCTTCACGACAGCAAACGCGCCATCGCCACGAAAATGAAGCGCGTTGCATGGAACGCGCGTATAAAAGTCTCCGTGTGCATAAGACCTTAGTATCTTAACTACACATCACCGCTTGTGTAGAACAAGTACACAGAAATGTAGATTAAATTCCGTTCCGTTATATATTCCGATAAATAAAAGATCACAATATAATACAAAGGACGATAATCGATAACTAATAAAGCAAGGTCTAATTTTCTAAATGCAAACAACATTCCTCTTTGTCATCGAATCTCTGTCGGCCACTTCAATTAGGTCGGCCTCCTAGCCCGAGGCTGCACAGCGCCCGACGAACTATTTTATTAATTTGCATAAATTCAAATATTCAGTAACAGATTGGGAGAGGAACTTGGTTTAGTTGTAGAACATAAAAATTGCTTTTTCCTGAGAATGCCTTTTAGGGGTTGAAATGCTTTGAAGTAGTGCGGGTTAATCCTTGCTTTGTTCTAGGAATTGTAGTGATTAGAGTGCTTTGATACAACATTCAGGCAATGTTCTGGTGCCAACGGGTAGGTGGTTACAATTTATGTAAATAGTTCACAGATAATGGTGATTAGATCACGAGTCTTCCTTGATGGAACATGTGTGACTTAGTGTTACGTGATAGCTGAAATAAAACCATTGGAGCTACTGGCCGTAGATAGGTTGATCATCTTTACTCCGATTCTGAATTTCAGTCTGTATCATAATAATACTGGTACTATTTATTACTTACTGTGGGCCAACCACCACCTCTTAAAGCAGTATTATTTTAATGTTACTTCAGTGTGAGAAAGAGATGGAGCTATACACGACGTCTAGCTCCATCTCTTTCCCACACTGAAGTAAGATTACAATAATACTGCTTTAAGAGGTGGTGGTCTAGCTCCTGGGCACCTTTGTAGGGTAGGTTACAAAGAAAGAACAAAGTCTTGATGGATAATTATCATGAATTTTTTAGAGATCAATTTCAGTCAAAGCACAACCCTCACATCGCAGTATTTGTCCAACCCTCACGCATTTCTCTATCTCGTACTAACGCTTCAAAGTTTACTTCAACCAATAAAGAGATATTTACCAATCGTGACATGTTGTTACGGACTCATTTCCGGGTGGTTTGTCAGTGAAACAAGAGAGAGGAACTTTAGTACTTTATTGTTACGACAACAACACACTTAATCTAATGCTTAAAATATACTTATAAATACCTTATACTAAATGAGGGCGCCAGGTAAGGTTTTGTCTGAGGATGTCTATGACGGGAACCCTTCCAATCCCCTGGACCATCGGCTTGGGTGTGGGTCACTCTGTACCCTAGCGGTGCCACGTATTTCCAAAAGGAACCACCTATGAATAGGCTTGGCATGCGAACGTAATTTCCTTAATTTTCCGCAAGAACAAAAGGGCGTGACCAGAGGCTGTAACAAGTCAACACCGGTTTGAAAAATCACTTAACGTTTAAATTTAAAACCACTAATCTCTTAACATATTCAATGGAACTCACCCCTCTGATCCTGAACAATCCACACAAAAGAATTATGCGAACATCAATAATCCCTGTGATCTTTATATCATTTGACGAATTTTGTCAAAATTACTTTTATATTTTAATATGGCGGTAGATTTCCACAATTACTACTCAACGACACACGTCTGTCTCCGGGAAGAGTCTGCGGCGCTGTGTCCTTCAAACTCCGGTCAATGTTATTTAAAATGTTATGAATTATGATTTTTAAAATATTCACTTGCAAAAAGTCAATTCATGTGATGGACCGGGTTTGAACGCGCGACATCATACTCCGCAGTCCTTTGATTGACACCACTGCTACATATGTAGTTAACATGAGATGTGAAATATGTCTTTGCCTTCTGCTGTCTGGAGTGACGTCATTACAAATATCCCCCGCCAACAAGAAAAAAAACTTGTTTTTTTTTTTTTTTTTTTTTTTTTTTTTTTTTTTATCGTTTTAGGTCGTTCGCATGCCACATGCCTATGTTTTTACCGTGCATATTTTGCAATCGATACACATTATTAGAAAGTTTTTGAACAATTTGAACTTTTTCAAATTTTGGTGCGAGCTTGGCCATGAACTTATTGCTTGCTTTTGATAAATATTTAGTCCTTTTCCAAACCATATCGCCAACTTCGAATGTTGCTGGCCTCTTATTCCTATTGTAATATTGACTACTGTGAGTATGCGCTTTTTTTAGTTTTAATTGAACCTCTTCGAATATTTTTTGTCTTTTCTTAGTATTGATTTCGAATTTTCCAAATGCCCGGTTTAGTTCCTGGTTTAGATCCATAGTGTCCGTAGCTAATACTGCCACATCGAGTGGTGATATTGCAACTTCTCTGCCAAGGAATAAGTATGATGGTGTGTACCCCGTAGTTTCGTGCACCGCTGTGTTTATTGAGTGTGCGATTGCTTGTAAGTGAACATCCCATTCGTTATGTTTTTTGACACTCGAATTAGCCGCTATTAATGTCCCTACTACTCTGTTTACCCTTTCTGTTGGGTTGCTTTGTGGATGGTAAAGAGGTGTATACCACAATTTGCATTGATACTTAGTAGCTACCTCCTTAAAAAGTTGTGACTCAAATTGTTTTCCATTATCACAGATTATGGCCTTGGGTGCACCAAACATTAATATTTGCCGTTCTAGTATTTCACCAATTTTATCAACTTTTCCAGTTCTCAATGGAAAGAGTAAAACAAACTTACTAAACCAACAAGATATAACTAAGAGCATGGTATTTCCAGTTTTGCTTCGTGGAAATGGACCCATTAAGTCTAAAGAAACAACCTGCCACGGTTGGGATACATCTCTGTGTTGCCCCATCATTCCAAAAGGATGTTGTTGAGATACCTTATATTTTGAGCACGTCTCACAATTGTCTACATAAAGCTTGACGTCTCTAAGCATATGAAACCAAAAAAAATCCTTTTTGATCCTATAAAACGTTTTCCGAATTCCTAAATGACCTGCACAGATGTCATCATGACATATTTTTAACACTTCTTCTTTAAGTTGATCCGGAATAAATAATTTCCAGTCATGACTACCATCAGGATATTGCTTTAATATAACCTTTCTATAAAGTGATCCATTAAAAACTGTCCACTTATCGTTATCGTTACGATTTTTATTAATTTGATTAACTTTATTACGGTACCAATTATCCTTGTGTTTGTCAAGTACCTTTATCAAATTTGATTCTATTATATTGATGTCTGATGCCCTAGATAGTGCGTCTGGTACTACATTAAGTTTACCTGGTCTATGAATGATATCAAATGAAAACTGTTGAAGTTTCATTGCCCATCTTGCTAACCTCCCATGAGGGTCTTTCATTTTATGAAGCCATAACAATGCCCTATGATCCGTTATGACTGTAAAATGCACCCCATCAATGTATGGACGAAATTTTTCTATTGCATAAACCACGCTTAGAAGTTCCTTTTCCGAAGCCGAATAACGTTTTTCACAATCGTTGAGTTTTCGACTTAGATAAGCTACTGGTTGATCAGAATCTTCTGTTTTTTGACACAAGACCGCTCCTATACCTTCATTAGACGCATCACACTGAATGATAAATGGCTTATTATAATCTGGACATGAAACAACCGGAGCAGACGTGAGTAACGTTTTGAGTTTTAAAAATGCATCCTCCGCTGCTTGAGACCATGTAAGTTTGGTTTTCTTTTTGCCCTTAGTGAGGTCATGCAGAGGAGCAGCAATGATTGAAAAATTTGGCACAAAACGCCGATACCAACTAGCTAATCCTATAAATCTTTTGAGTTCCGTTAAATTCTTGGGGCGCGGGAAATTTAATATTGCTTTAACTTTTTCTGGATCAGTTCTCAGACCTTCCTTGTCAACTATGTACCCCAAAAATTTTAGGCTTGATCTGGCAAATTTACACTTCTCCACATTAATACTTAAATTTGCCTCTTTTAAGATAGCCATAACATTCCTCAAAACCTCTATATGTTCATCAAAAGAGGAAGTACAAATTATAATATCGTCTAGATATGCCCAAACCTTATCACCGTGAGCTTGAAATAATATGTCCATCAGTCTTTGTTGTGTTTGGGATGCATTTACCAGTCCAAATGGCATTACCTTAAACTGAAATAACCCTCTACCAGGTACTGCGAAGGTAGTTTTCTCTTTACATGATTCCTCTAACGGTATTTGCCAAAAAGCAGATTTAAGGTCTAATGTACTTAAATATTTTGCACTACGAAGATTATCAATAATGGTAGTTACTCTTGGCAAGGGATACGTATCTCTTTTGGTTATTTTATTTAGTTGTCTGCTGTCTAAACAGAGTCTGTTATCACCATTTGGTTTTTTGACCAAAATAACAGGTGAACACCAAGGGCTGAAAGCGGGTTCAATAATGTCATTTTGAAGCATTTCGTCAATTTCTTTTTCTATTTGCTTCTTTATAGTAGGTGAAAAATTATACTGTTTTTGGTAAACTGGTTTGTGAATACCTGTATCAATGTAATGATTTAGCATATGTGTTCTACCTAGGCCTACTCCTATATTTTGCTTCATTTCTGTGACCAACAATGACAAGGCCTTCTGCTGATTGACACCTAACTCTTCCATTGGTATAATTGACGGTTTGCTTGATTCCAGAAGCGATATTTCTTTATCAATGGATTTACAATCACTCTTCAGCCTTAACTGGATGCCAAAAATATCAAAAAAATCTTTTCCTAACAATAAATTTTGCGATAATCCCGGCATGACCACCATTGCCAAAATGTTAAATTGGTTATCAAATGTTACCGGAACGTCAAAAGCCTCAGATATCGTGTGATTGGTTCCATCCGCTGTAGATAGTCTAGACCCCGGTAGTACATATGAACGTAAACCTAATGCTCTTAAAGTATTAGCAAACCTGTGATTTATAACTGTCAAGTTGGCTCCACTGTCTAACAACCCTATACAATCGTAGCCCAAGACCTTGAACTTAACGTAATTACGATTATCATTTTCGTTCTGGACAATTTTACAAATTTCCTTATGCTTAAAAAAATGCTGCACCGTTTGTAACCAATCCTGCCATTCCTTACTTTGCCTTTTTAGGGGAAGAACTACTTGGCAGGCTTGGTGTCTTCCCCGATAGCGTTTCCCTTACATGTGCAATTTTTCGTAGTGACCCCAAAACGCCCACACTTATAGCAGAACAACCGTTGCTTTAGAGCGGTGCAGAAGCGAAACAAATGCCCTGTTTCTCTACAATTCCAACAGCGACTCCCTACCGATTTTACTTTATTTATTTCAGCCACTACAGACTCCTCCGTATGGTTAATACCCTGCACGCTTGGTTGATAAGCCAAGTCTGGCTCTAATTTAAATTTGTGGCATTGAGGCTCCTGAAAATTATCGCAGTTACGCTTAGTTATATCTATTATCCGTAATATATCGACGAGATCCTCCACCGATTTGAAGGTATCCCTACATACTGCCTTTTGAAAATATGGCTGCAGATTTTTTATTATAATTTGGATTTTTCTAGTTTCCGGAATCTTTTCAGGTAATCTATTAAACATATTTTGCATGACAAAAATATAGATTATGGCTGATTCTTCTTTGCCCTGTGTTCTAGTTTTAATTTCATCTAACAATTCTTCCTGGTAATAGGGGGATTGGAATGTCCGTTTAAGTAGAAAGACCAATTCCTCCCAATCACCAATGCAGTCCCTATTTGCTCTATACCAAATGAGCGCATCACCTTCAAAAAAGTCGATTGCATACCTCCACAAATCACTATCACTAGCATTGCGTGCCTCTTTTATTTCTTCTACCCGTTCTATAAATGCATTAACACTTATATTGTTTCTTCCTGAGAATTTTATACCCCAACTACTGATAGGAACTAGTTTGCGACTAATTCCATTATCCTCTATTGTAGAACTACGAAATAATTTAGGGGTTTTCCTAGTTTTATCCTCATGGCCATTCGGAGAAGAATAATTTCTCCCTTCAAGAATTGGCTGATTTACCTCAACATTCGTCATTGTACCTAACTTGCTACCTTCTTCCATCTTTTTTATAATTTTGCTTCCCACCTCTCCTAAGTTTTTTACTAAATGATATTTATCTTCGACTGTTAAATTGCCCTCTTCTGGTAAATCATCACGCTCTTCCAATTGTGCTAATAATTTATTACTGTTATTTTTAAGGTCCGATTTCAAGTTGATCTCTACTTCTGACGATGGTCTGATAAAAGCTAGTCTGTTTTGAACGTGTATCAACCTAGATACTAATCTCCTAAACAAAGGTTTGTCCGGCTTGTCCGCAAGTTCCGAAATGTACTGAGTTATTATTTTAAGTTTAGCTGAGCAAGTTTCTAATTCCAATAATGGAGTTTCTAAGCACTTTTTTGGAGCTTTAATTTCATGACTGTAATCTTCAGTTTGTTCACTCGCAAGCAATTCCTTTAACAGTTTTCTTAATACTGATACAACCGCGCTCACACTTACACCCCGACATGCCAATTCAAACTCTAGTTCATCTTTTAACAGGTAACACGGATCCATTGTAATGACAATTATTGTTGACTAAAATCGCTACTATAATATTCAAATTAGCAATAATTTCACAACCCCGCTCGACCAACTTTACAACTAGTATTACCAACCACAAGCAACAATTAAAACAATACAACCTGTATATATGTTTTTTTTTTTTTTTTTCACTGACCAACCACACCTATTTATTTTATTTCTTTTCAGTTAGGCGCCATGTTACGGACTCATTTCCGGGTGGTTTGTCAGTGAAACAAGAGAGAGGAACTTTAGTACTTTATTGTTACGACAACAACACACTTAATCTAATGCTTAAAATATACTTATAAATACCTTATACTAAATGAGGGCGCCAGGTAAGGTTTTGTCTGAGGATGTCTATGACGGGAACCCTTCCAATCCCCTGGACCATCGGCTTGGGTGTGGGTCACTCTGTACCCTAGCGGTGCCACGTATTTCCAAAAGGAACCACCTATGAATAGGCTTGGCATGCGAACGTAATTTCCTTAATTTTCCGCAAGAACAAAAGGGCGTGACCAGAGGCTGTAACAAGTCAACACCGGTTTGAAAAATCACTTAACGTTTAAATTTAAAACCACTAATCTCTTAACATATTCAATGGAACTCACCCCTCTGATCCTGAACAATCCACACAAAAGAATTATGCGAACATCAATAATCCCTGTGATCTTTATATCATTTGACGAATTTTGTCAAAATTACTTTTATATTTTAATATGGCGGTAGATTTCCACAATTACTACTCAACGACACACGTCTGTCTCCGGGAAGAGTCTGCGGCGCTGTGTCCTTCAAACTCCGGTCAATGTTATTTAAAATGTTATGAATTATGATTTTTAAAATATTCACTTGCAAAAAGTCAATTCATGTGATGGACCGGGTTTGAACGCGCGACATCATACTCCGCAGTCCTTTGATTGACACCACTGCTACATATGTAGTTAACATGAGATGTGAAATATGTCTTTGCCTTCTGCTGTCTGGAGTGACGTCATTACAATGTAAGTACGGCAATACTTAAAACATAAGGAGTGACAGGCAGGGATCTTAAGAACCCTTGGTTGCCGTAATCTAGGACTGAAAGACCAGTGGGTCTAGCACGAACGCGCGGGGTACCTATCGTAAATACGAACGACTTTAGAATTGAAAATACTCGTTTCGCACAATCTTAACTTAGTTTCAAGACTTTGTTCATATCTATGGGTGATACTAGATGTGCATGTCGCCAAAATTTTTAACCAAAATATACATAATCATAATCAGCTTATTATGTTTCCACTGTTGGGACACAGGCCTCTTCTCTGTGAGAGGGAGTCGGCCGTAATCTATCACGCGAGCCCAGTGCGGGCTGGTAGATGTCACATGGCTTCGAACGTTTGGTTTTAGGACATGCCGGTATCCTCACGATGTTTTCCTTCACCGTTTTGAGAGTGGTGATGAAATAATTTACACAAAGTACCTAAAGCGCCTGTCTGGGCTCGAACCTACAACTCATAAGTCACAGCCGTTACATATATATATTTTTTTAATTCTTTATATAATTTAAAAATATATTTTTGATTTTTTACCACATGATGTCAAAAGTGTTTTTGTATAAACTTAATTTTATTTTTAAGGTATTTTTTGCACGCTGAACTAAGTAATGAAAATATGCGGAATAATTTATATTTAAGACCTTGTATGTACCATATTTTATGCCAATAAAGATATACTATACTATACTACTACTGGGTCACCACTGCTGCAAAATTATATTTCATTTAGTATAGTTGTATTTTCGATTCAAAAATCGATCAAATTTACGTAACGTTTACGTTGCGCGTTCGTGCTGGGGCCTGTCTGCCCTCATACAGTAATTCGATCCAGTTGAATTATTTCTGCTCTGTGGTTTTATGGTGGTCTAGCTCCTTATTTCGTTTTGCATGAAGCGCGCAGCTTTTATGATTTAATGTTAGAATTAGGATGATAAATGGATAAAGTATACCTATTTTTGTTCAAAACGTGTTAGGAAGTTGTGCAAGCCATTTTAAATAATTACTTAGTAGTTAGCATTTTTGTCATTGACGCGTCGGATTGTATGACTGACCTAATTTTAATATGTACTATGTATTAACACATGTTTGACAGTGCATTAAAGGCATTCCGTTCGTACTGACGTATATTATTGACAAACCTCTCCCGAGTAAATCTTCCCCTGACATCCTGACATTTCTTGTGTGGGTTACGTGTGGCTCGCACAGAAGTGTAACCTTATTGACCTTTTGAGGACACTCTCTATTCCTCTTTCTAACACACTTGATTATAACTTTATGGCTATTAACACATTAAAAAAAAACTTTTTATCTTAAAAAATACAAGATGAAGAATGAAGATGTTTTATGAAACGCCACGTCAAATTTTATAAACCACAATCACATTTGCAAAAAAATCACCCGTTTCATTACAGAATAAAAAATTTAAGCAGAATCACTCCTAGATGGATCTCACCACCTATTAGTTGAATAGTTCCTCTAACAAGACTTCCCAGAATCAATTTCTATAGCCAGTCTATTCAAATCCAGACCGCAAGTCATAAACTGCACTCCGCGAACTATTTTATCAATTTTCATAAATCCAGTGTCCCAGTAACAGATTGGGGAACTAGGGAACTATGAATTAGTAAGGTCCCGCCCGTTTGCGGTCGACGAAAAACTACCAAACATTTTTGGCACAAACTCAAAAGCTGCCTGGTATTAAAAACCGGCCAAGTGCAAGTCGTCCCTACTTGCACACTTGTTCTGTAACGTATTTCGGTTATATTTGTACGTATTACGGGAAAATACAAACAGTAAGTCTGTCATAATAAACTAAAAATAATTAATGTCTAAAATATATCCTTTTGATGATAAGGATGTGTTAAAAACAGTCGGATGGACAACTTTCTCACTCCCTGTGAGTTCCGATTTATCAATTTTGGTACGGAACCCTTAAAAAACTAAACAATAAAGTGTGGTTTCTTCATTTGTATTATTAGGTTTCGACGCTTTCCCTTTATGAATTCTGGTAGTGTTGTAATCATTTAATTTTGTTAGCTATTCCGTTTCACAGAAACAATAACAATGCTTGCAACGCTGGATCATTAAGACAGCCTGTTAGCCACATGAAAAGGAATTACTGGGTTGGTACTGAATTATTATTAGTAATGCTTCGAAATAGTCTCCACATGGGTCGATGGTTTATCTTCCCGCCTCACCGTGAGCAGTCAGCTAATGCACTACGTTCTGAATGGCTAATAGGTATTTTTCTTACTAAACCATTTCAACTATTCACAATTTAGTTCGACATGAGAGAAGAAAACTTTTTTTATAAAAAAAAAACAACCGACTTCCAAGAAAGCACCACAAAGTAAAAAATAACTTTAATTTCGGAAGTCAGTGAATTTGGTTTTGTATTTTCGTTTTTTGCCACCGACTTCCGAAAATAAATATTTTTCACTTTGCAGTGTTTTTTTTGGAAGTCGGTTGTTTTTTTATTTTATTTTTCACTTTTTAATTGTGATATCTACCTCACATAAATTCGAGTAGCACTACCTGCTATGTAAATTACAGTGACAGGAAGTTCAATAACTTAGAACATACCTAATCCACATAAACTAAGTGAGAAAATTACGTGGTAGTGAAGCTAATTCAAAAACAACTCAAGCAAAGTTAAGAAATTTTACAAGGGATCAACTTCAAGGTATACCCGACCGAATAAAATAAGAATCGTTCAAATCGGACTATTCTAAAAATGTTATGCGTGCCATATATAAAAAAAAAAACATATGCCTCGACTTGAGAACCTCCTCCTTTTTTTTTCGTCGGTTAAAAAACGAATGTAATTTTGCTATAATGTTTGAATGATAGGTAAGTACTACCATTAATCACTTGTGATGGTTAGATTAGCGATTATAAATAATTAAAGTAATCAAATGGACGCAGCTGGTGTCCCTCTTCTGTCCCTTTATCACAATCACACCCTTGGTACGTAAATAGATGGCCATTCGAAACGTTAATCCCGAATAATTATGTAAGCATTCTATTTCCCATTAAGGTAATTGATATCTTAAGCACGTAAACTAACACCTAGTACCTAGAACATCTCGTTACAAGTAGGTAATTATTAACTTCACGCAACAAGGAGATTTGATCTGTAATGAGGTAATGACGCATAGATGATACGCAGTAAACATGGCAAATAATAATGTATTTACTTTTGACCCGAAAAAATAATACCCACTGGATATGAGTTTCTATTTTATTAACAGACTTCTAAAAAGAAGGAGATTCATGTTCCAATGTATTTTTTTTTCATGTATTTTTCACCGATTTCTCCGTCAAAAAAAAAACCTATAGCGATTTGGGTATTTTAGCAAAAAACAGCAGACTTTTAAAAAAACACTACAAAGTAAAAAATAACTTTAATTTCGGAAGTCAGTGGCAAAAAACTATTGTGCAGATCCAAAGACACCGACTTCCGAAATTAAAGCTATTTTTCACTTAGTACCTAGTGTTTTTTTGGAAGTCGGTTGTTTTTAGACCGTTATAGTCATGGATCATGATATGTTTTAATAAGCACGCAAGATTATAAAACAGCAAGCAGTTTAGATAATTTATTTTTCTTATTATTAAGAGCGTTTACGACGTATGGCATTTCATACAAATTTTCGAGTCCTTGTTTTTCGAAACGAATGAACCGATTTAAATGAAACTTCATACGCATAAGCAGAATACATAGGTCTAAAAAATTAAGTTTAGAACATTTTCGAAATGTCTTATTTAAAAAAGATAATTGGAAATATGTTTCTATGGAAAATTTAAAATCGGTCGAATTTTGCTGTAACAATATTTTTCGAAAATATTGTGTCATTCGTGTATCTTTGATAGTCGTTACGGGTCGTCAGAAGCCCGAAAGTCTGACAACCAGTCTTACCAAGGGGTATCGTATTACCAAGCAACTGGGTTGTGGAGGTCAGATAGGCAGTCGCTCCATGTAAAATACTGGTATTCAGCTGCATCCGGTTTGACTGGAAGCCGGCCCCAATATAGTTGGGAAAAGGCTAGGCAGATGATTATGAAAATTTTTCGAAAATGTTCTTAACTAACTTTTTAGACCTATGTATCCTGCTTATGCGTATGAAGTTTCATTACAATCGGATCATTCATTTCGAAAAAAAAGGACTTGAAAGTTTGTATGAAATGCCGTATGTCGTAAACGCTCTTAGCAAAACTTATTTATCAGCCCAAAAAACAGTCGTCCGGTTTAATTTATTGCAGTCAAAGCTTCAATTTGAAATCAGCCTTCAGTCCGTGACAGCAGTAGGTTACTAATTTGCGTGACAGCCGTCGAGCAAGCAACAGTAATGAGCATATGCGGCTCACAAACATGTCGCACTGGTTACATAACTCATCCGATAACGTATGGTAGCCCATAAACAGACACAGCTGATATAGGTGCACCTTCCGCGTCACAATCCTACTCATTCCTAAGTGATAGTTTCTGTCTCTCTCTTCTAATTAATTATATCCTCTTATACGATCTCGCTTCAACTTTGTGGAGCAAACCATTCCTGTTTATTAATGCCAACCATTATTCAACGGCAGCCGCAGATGAGGCAAAGAGAAGGAACATCCTTGAAATATATTCATCTTGTCTCGTTAAAAGTAAGTTGAGTTGGAAACTTGACTTTATGATAGTTGTCGTTGTTTTTAATTCTTCAATCTGGTTGGAACTGTGTCTGTGTTTTATGAATTTCGTACTTTTAAATAAAACTTTTGGCGACGAGTATTTAATGAATGTGCGACAGCTCTGGTCAATTAATTTTATATCTGATTGATTTATTGCATTGCTGATAAAATTTTACGAGAACGTTTTAAACCACACAAATGTTTTAATAAATTATTGTGTTGACTCGGAAGGTTATAACAATTTGTACAAATATTGTAGGTGGCATGAACACTGAAGATTATTTCTATAGGGAAAATAAGAGTAGGTACATTTTTGCAACACTATAGTCTAATATTATGTACTTTGGTATGATAATATTATTAAGTATTCCGTATTGCCATATAAAATATGCCACTTTTTTCAAACGTGATGTATACATATTTTTTCAGATTATGGTTGTATTTTTCCCAAAATGAATTGCATAATTATCAACCAAATTATATCTACCCGACATAAATAAAAAATTCCATTACTTTTCTGCATTATTCCCCACACAACATCATTAAACAAACTGAAAATATACGTCCGTAATCTACGAGCACCTATGTAGGTATATTGAACCAGCGTCCATATAATTTTATTACTTATAAGTGGGTAGTACAATAAAAGCTGGTTGTTCGTTGCACGGCCAGCGGGCTCAGTTGTGTTTCCTGCATACTAAACAGCGTGAAATGCGACTTTGTATATTATTATTTGTTAATAATAATTTACTAGTATGCTGATTAATAATTTCAAAATGAATACAATGATATTGTGGTCTTTATTTGGTTATTTAATTATTTAATTAGCCGTGGCTTGTTAAAGTGTAACGCGCTGTGGCGTAATTGTGTGTGTGTGTGACGTGAAAGTGTGAATGTGTGAATATCTGGTTTTTCTGCAGTTTTTAATTGAAAGGGCTCCACTGTACTTTACTGAAACCCGCGCGTCAGAAGCTTCACAATTTTATAGTGTGTAGCTGTTTTCATATAGAACATTTTTGCAAAATGACAGAGCCAGCAAATGCATAGTTTTTGAGAAAATAAATAGTAAAGTTTCAAAAACTGCACATAATTATGAAATAAAATTGAAATTTTTTGACATTTTACCACAGACAGTGAATGAATTTCACTCCTTGGTTGTTCCATATTACATTCAGACGAAGTGACATCTTGGCTTAGTTTAAGGCAATGAAAATTTAGGATGCAAGAGCGAGCGAAATGAACTCGGGACTTGGGGCACTCTGACTCGGACAGGTTAGAAGGGGATGGCGGGATCTGATAGACCGCGCCATCCCCTTCGTGGTTATTTTTTTTAAACCATCCAGGAATAGGAGCCCAAAAAAAGCGGGGCTCCGTCGATCACACCTTAATTTGAGACGTCTGTCATTGACATTAAAAATGATCGTGACCTCAAAGCTTGTCACTAGGTAATATTTAAAGATTCGAACATATTTTGGTTTGTTGACCTTAACTTTTGGGGTGTTGATCTTGACCTTGGAAATGTCATTAACCATATTATTGTTTGGAAACCAATTCAGATATTATAGGTAGCGGGGCTCATTGGTTATAAAAAAAAAACCACTTCTATCCTAACCTTTCCGAGTCGGGGTACCCCTAGTCCCGAGCTCGCTTCGCTCGCTCTTGCATCCTAAGTATTTAGCGTGTAATGTACTGTATAATATGTTTACATAAAAAATAACACAGAATAATAAAATTTAAAGACATTTATTCTATTTAGTTGAATTTTCTGAAACTTTAGGTTTCTTTATCTCAATTACTAGGCGTTTGCGCTGTGTGAAATTTTGCGAAAGTGTTTTACATAAAGACATCTATGCGCTATAAAATTGTGAAGCTTCGCAAGCACGGGTAACCAACTGCAGTGGAGCCATTTATTTAGCTAAGGGCCCATTGGCTTTAAAACAGTCGAAAATTCAACGACCAATCCAATCTTGACTCTCAATTCCGATTACAGATAATCTAATCTCTTAATTCCAAACTAAAATCTCTTCTAATTAAAATTAAGGCAAACAAAATCAATACCCCCTAACAGTAAAGGTTTGGCCCCCAATACATAATTAGGCAGCTTACAATAACACTTTACAGGGTCCCCAAAAGTTTCTTCGTTAGGTTCTCCCCGATAGTATCGTATGCAAATTTCCTAAATGCCTGTACGTTCCGCCAGGCAAACTACCGTCTGTATTCAGTTAAATCCCTGATGTAGGCTAGTCTCTGCACAAATAAGTTTCTCATTGAAAATAGTAGCAGCGGTATAGAACGGATTGTGTATCAGTCCGTTGAGTAAATAATTTGTTTCATGATTGAAAGGGGGGGAAAATGGATGTTTGAATTATATCTAATTGGAAGGAATTTCTGAGTAGTCTTTGAGTCAATATTACCTTAACATTAAATTCTTGGCCCCATACATAATTAGGCAGTATGCAGTTATACTTTACTGGGCCCCCAAAACTTTCTTCGCTAAATTCTTCTGATCATAGGTTTCTAAATGCTTCCACATTCATGTGCATTCAGCTAAATCTCTTACGTAGGCCAATCTCCGCACACAACTAAGTTTCTAATTGAAAACTGTAGCAGTATGTATAGTATATTTTGTATCAGTGAACTGAGTAAATAAATTGTTTTGTGATTGAAAAGTTGAGATTGAATGGGGGAGAAAAGGTTTGTTTGGATTATATTTAATTAGAAGTTGCTGAGTAGTCCTTGAGTCTTGAATAGGCTGATTCTGTTGATTCAGCTTTTAACTGTGCATGTAATAGTTGACTAATAAAAAAGGCCGTATAAACCCATGCGTTGGAGACTTGGACCTTATTTACCCCACCAAAAAATTGCAAAAAAATATTGTTAATAATTTTTAACATGCTCAGTAAACATTCCAATCCTATTTTGTTACTCACAATATCAAAAATCGCCATTTTTATAGGAACACACAGATTATTGTAGCGCACACGTTAATAGGCAAAAACCATGCTTAATAACTGACATTGGCAGGACATTGACTCATAAACTGGTAACATCGTAGTATTACATAATTTATGTCGACCAAGCATTACATTAATATCATATGACTTAAGAGTAATAGTGTCCATAAAATATGACAGCCCGGAAGGCCAATTCCCGTAATTAAAAACATTCAAAATCTAGTCGCAGTCTCATTGCAGCGACAATTAATGCCAAAAAACCCTTACAATTTTTGACAGATTGAGACCGAGATTACTATGCGTCCGTTCTTATAATTACGGAAATTGTCCCCCTGGTTTGACATAGACTACTCTTGAGCTAAAATGTAAATATTTCCATATTCTATCTATACAGTGTGAGTCTTTATAATGTGCACATATCGAAATGAGGGAATCTATGCTTAATTTTATCGACGGAAAAAATGTTAAAAAAAATCTAAATATTTATTTATATTTTTTATGGATTTTTAAAAAAAATTGTTTGCTTTTGTGACCCCAGTGTATACAAAACTGTGTAACTTTTAAACTAAACGATTTATCACGATGAAACAAACTCTATAATGTTTGGAAGTAATTAGGTGTCGTCATAAAATAAAAATTATGGAAAAAAAATAGCCACATTTAAAAATAAACATTTTTGTTTGGCAAAAATCTGATTTTTTTTCATTAATTTTTACAAAAATTGTAAAATTTCTCAATAACATGCCCCCATCACCTTCTTTTTTTATAACTTTAAGTTATTCTTCATTGTATTAGGAACCTAACGGTAAAAATTGCATGTTTTTAACTCAACCCCAACATTTTTTATCAACTGTCAAAGAAAGGCCCAACGCATAGCTATTGTTTAGCAGGTAGATAAACTTTCTTTTGAATGTGCGCAGGTCGGGGAGGTAGGGCCAGCCAAAGGAACTTGAATTATGACAGATGTCAGACTGGCAGTCGCTCCGAATTATTCGCCGCTGCTACATGTGTTTCGGTACTTTCGTTCGCTGGACTTTCATAACTTTCGTTCGCTGCTACATGATGCCGCGTTTAAGTGAATTTTCCCCGGCACACATCGCCGACATACATTTTTATTATGGAGTGGGACAAGGAAGTGCCAGAGCTGCGCGCGCGGCTTACATAGCTGCGTATCCTAACAGGCAACCAGTGCCATCTGCCCGAAACTTCCAGGAAGTTCACAGAAGGTTGTCGATCACTGGACTTGGATCAAGTAGAGATCGTCGCGAGCCACCTCAAGTAATTATTGATGCGGCTACTGAACAAGCAGTATTAAGTGATTTGTTTGCTGATCCATCCATAAGTACTAGACGACTGGCTCTTCGTCACGGAATATCCCAAAAATCAGTGTGGCGTATTTTAAAGAAAGAAGGATTGCATCCTTATCACTATCAAAGGGTGCAACATCTACATGAAGACGTAGACTGGCGTCCAAGGTGTGTGATGTCCACATGGATTCAAAGAAAAACCAGAGCAAACCCAAACTTTCCAAGAAAAATACTATGGATGGACGAAGCGACATTCACTAGAGACGGTATTACTAACTGTCGAAATTTACACAGATGGTGCCGCGCAGGTGAAAACCCGAAACTGAAACGGTCATCTACTTTCCAAGTAAGATTTTCGATAAATGTTTGGGCTGGTCTTATCGATAACATGTTGATTGGACCAGTCATATTGCCGAGAACGTTGACTGGTGAAAGATTTTTAAGTCTATTGAGAGATGATATGCCTCAGTTATTGGAAGATGTCCCACTGGCTGTGCGTCAAAGGATGTTTCTTCAGATGGACGGATGTCCTGCCCATTACGCTACAAATGTAAGAAGATTTTTAAACGAAAATTATCATGACAAATGGATCGGCCGGCAAGGACCTGTAGGGTGGCCTGCGCGTTCACCCGATTTGACGCCCCTTGATTATTTCCTATGGGGGACCATGAAGCAACGCGTCTACAGTACCCCCATCAACAGTGAGGCCGATTTGCGTGACCGCATAATAAACTGTGCGAATGATATTCGCAATGATCCCGAAATGATAAGGAGAGCGACACACCAAATTCTAATTCGCGCGGCTTTGTGTTTACAACAACGAGGTGGACATTTTGAGAACCTGATGCATTAAATTTTGTATTTAATAATAAATGGGTTTCAATTGAACTTTTTTGCATTAATTATCATCCCAAACAAACCACCCTTATGAGAACAATACGATTCCGCGTTCGGAGTGCCATCTTTGAAACGACCCGCGCGCATTCACAACAAAGTTAACAAAAAAAAGTTTATCTACCTGCTAAACAATGTGCGTAGCTATGCGTTGGGCCTTTCTTTGACATTTGATAAAAAATGTTGGGGTTGAGTTAAAAACATGCAATTTTTACCGTTAGGTTCCTAATACAATGAAGAATAACTTAAAGTTATAAAAAAAGAAGGTGATGGGGGCATGTTATTGAGAAATTTTACAATTTTTGTAAAAATTAATGAAAAAAAATCAGATTTTTGCCAAACAAAAATGTTTATTTTTAAATGTGGCTATTTTTTTTCCATAATTTTTATTTTATGACGACACCTAATTACTTCCAAACATTATAGAGTTTGTTTCATCGTGATAAATCGTTTAGTTTAAAAGTTACACAGTTTTGTATACACTGGGGTCACAAAAGCAAACAATTTTTTTTAAAAATCCATAAAAAATATAAATAAATATTTAGATTTTTTTTAACATTTTTTCCGTCGATAAAATTAAGCATAGATTCCGTCATTTCGATATGTGCACATTATAAAGACTCACACTGTATATATAACAAGTATTCCATTGCAATCAAATATCTTAGGTTTTAATAAATTCACCTAGTTAATAAAAGGTAGGTATACAAACACACTAATATTTTCAAAATGTACAGTTTAATTAACAACGAAAGTAATTACCCTTATAGCGCTTAATTTGCAAATAAACTCGCATATAGTATGCAGAATGTAACTACACAGATGTGTTCACAAGACGCTCGCGCCGAAACACGGCAATTCCATTTACGAATGCTTCAATTACAATATTTTGTGACGTAACAAACGCAGAACGAACATAAACATCTACATTAATCAACAAAATTTTCTTAGGAGTAAAAATTTAAATTAATGCAGATTTTCTTTTAGAAATTTCATTGGGAGACCCTGTCACTGAGATCATTTGCCCTCGCATTTTCTTCTTAACGAAGTGTTCCTCTAAGTTGTTATTCCCAATTCTCTACGGTATGTTAGGCAAAGTAGGAAGGTACCTTTTCAAATCATTTTTTGCTCCGAATTTAGTCCACTGTATATTTCAATTCATTATCTTTAAGTGATCCGTGCATGAAGACCTCTTTGAGACCTTTTTGTTGTACAGACCGTACGTAATTTGTCTCATAAAGTATTTTTTTAGAAAAGTTCGGGTAAACATTGTGAAAATTTATTAAATGGGGTCATGGTAAAGTTGAAAGTTTCTAAATTTAACTTTGCTTAAATAACAAACATTTAAGCAAAGTTCAATTTAGAAACTTTTAGGTGGTATACCTACCTTAAATGCACTAAAATATTTTTTTGTTGCAGCGCGCAACAAAACAATTTGGAGAAAATTCGATTAGATCCGAAAAAACATCTCAGATACAAAACATCCAAAGTATTTTCCATCAAACTTCCTATAATATTGTATAAAATTAATGACCCTTCAGACTGTCCTAACTTTATTATAATCTCTTCGGTGCGCAATCGCGCAACCAGCCACATGATCCAAATTACGCGAGCGACGGAGAAAAATAGATCGACATTTTTCATCAGAAAACTTTGCTTAGCAACTTCCCGAGCCAGCCATGTCTTCTTTATTAAGCCCGATAGAAGATATATTACACATCTAATACCTACGGGTTCCGATGTATAGGTACCGACTATCTACTAAACCCTAAGGAAGTGCGATAGCAGAATAATAGGCGTAGGTACCGCCTATAAAGATAATGTCGTTCCGTTTCGGTTACTTCGCTGACCGACGCGGCGGCGCACCGTTGACATTATTCTTTACTTTCAAAGAAAGATAAAACGAAGAAAATATTTCGTGAGTAATCCCATAGGGTATTTTCCTTATTTCGAATATAATTTACGTCAACTCAATTCGAAAGCATGAAAAAATGCTGTAAAAAGAACCCTCCCTGAAACTTATACGAATTAATGTTGTGGGAATAAGTTACATGAGAATAATTTTCTCGGAAAAATTATGGATTGCCCGAAGGGCGCTTTATCAATGCCCAAGTTATGTATCGCTTCTCGTCTTATATTTTCCAAACGGAAAACAACTTCGTTATGAATTTAGGATCACGAGTTTTTCTTGGTGTATACAAATATTTTAACGACACTTTTTAGTAATAACAACTAGTATGGAACATCTAACAAATTTCAGGAGATGAAATAATTAATCTGCCATTACGAATATTAATTTAATCACACTTAAGCAAACATAACACTGCCCGAGTGCTCTTTTTGTTATATAAACTTTACATAAAAACATGGCCACATATTATGGCTCTTTATGGTTATTATCCTCGTATTCAGGACATCAAAACACTCCCGACTCCGGCCACGATAAACAAATAACCTCCCCGTGTGTTCCAGACTTTCCAGTCAGTTAAAATATTTGAAACAAATAGCCAGCATCAGAACGATTACCTACGATAAACAACTTACAAAGAAATATGCGCAACATGAGAAAAACATGAACCCCACAACACAACAAACAGAATATGTCTGACACGCTTCACTTGTTCTCAGCAGTATTGTATTTTGTCGGCCATCATTGTGTTTTCGAGCATTTGTTTCCTTACGAAACGGCAGTTAGGAATATTTATTGGATGAACTTGTGGCGTGATGTCGCTTTTTAGCCAATTGTAGCTATTTTTATATCTACCCAATGGGGTTAGATATATAGAAGGTAATAAAAGTTTCGATGGCAATTTCGATTCAGTTGTACAATCACTTCGCTATTTTTATATCTTGTTACCACTTGAAACGACTGTTCTAAAATGTATGTAGGAGAACGTGGTTTATCACTCACGTGTTTTATTGAACTAAGTTTGGGATGGCATTACGGGCTACAGTTTCTCCTTGTGAAATGCTAGACGGTAATGGATTAACATATTTTGAAGAGAATGTGTGTGCATTTAAACGACTTTAGAAGAGCCCATTACAACAAAGTTTAATGTTTATCACTTAAAACAGAAAAGAACAATAATGAAGTAGAAAGTTGTGTATCACTGTTGAAAAAACGTTCAACAATATGCCACAGTGATCAAAATATAAAGTTATTTAATTTACATTGTCTGTACTAAATGTTTAAAAAGATTCCAAGCACAAAAAAGGTAGGATATACAGAAATTTTTATCAAAACACTTAAACGCAACGCCAATCATTATAATCCCGTATAATCCAATTAAATCTGTGAGAGCTGCCATCAAAAAGTCTTATTAAAGTTTAACAACCCATCTTATGACGGACAGGACTTATGCAAATGAGTGAAGGGTGTACGAACGGCTGTGTGTCCTGGATTAAAGGGGACGGTTCGAGTCGGTCTGTTTTTACAGTGCCACATGGTGTCGAGGGCTTTTAAACAAAACAAGCAAGCGAGAGGGCGTGGATAAGCAGCTAAACGGCCACATCTACATTTTTGGGTCTCTGTTAGTCCATGTGCTCTTCTCTAGCCTGCGGTCCCCGCACTTGCTCCAAGGGATTAGCCAGAGAGCTTATTGATGAGGCGAATCCAGGTGCGATTATGCGGTCGCCAATATTAAAGTGGGTTTGATAAATTATTCAATGTTTTGACGGGGATGTTATAAATCATTTATGAACATTAAATACACATTTTGGTATTTACTAATGCAAACAAGCCTGTTAACCGTATCAGGGGTCTTCTTTTGCAGAAAATGCGATGTAATAAAAAAATAATCTACGAGATATTTCCTAGATTACGCGAAGGAAGCCTTTCGTGCTGATATTAAATAGGAAGCCTTTATAAAAAAACTGGCAATATATTTTCTGTCGTCCTTCGTATCTGACCCAAACGGTTATCTAAGTTCTCACAGCGTTCGTTAGATATTTCCCAGCGAAACACCACGCCTTTGTTAAAAGTACATCGTTTCTAATCTTCCCTTGCTTCCACGGCTTTGTTTTAGAAAAACCTCCCTTGGGCACCACGTCGCTCCCTCCACCGTCTCACTGGCTTCAGAGTACATTATCTATGTCAATACAGTAAAATGGGCGAGCCATTTTACGAAAACATTTTGCTATATCGCGTGTATCCTTAAAATAAGGAGCCGTGTGGGAACCATTACGCAGAGATTTCTGTCCCACAAACAGCCCATAATATGGGTATCGTTACGTAACCCACTCACGAGGTACTTTTTCCGAAACACGATTTATCGGATATAGCACTAAGGCTTATTTTTCAGCAGAACAAAGGTAACATTCATGTTGGATGGGATTATCTATTGTGATGCATTAGTTTCGGGTCTGTATCAAAAGGTTGGAACGAAATACCTTGTTTTATTTGTGTGACAAAAATATAGCCGGTTTGTTAAGCGGTTAGTGTTATAAATAGAGCCTGAAATCAGTCGGATTATTTTGGGTATTTTAAGTTAACATAACATCATGTTTTGCTGTAATAAATATAAATGGCTCGGATAAGGCCTGTCCGCTTTTCCTAGAAGTTGTTTTGTCTCCGTATTTGCGTTTACTCCCAGCAATGTGTTGTAGCAATGGCTTGGCAATAACAGTACATTTAATTCCCATCAAGCTCATGTATACGAGGACTTCATTCAAGTCCATTTCACTACTCGGCAATTCGAATAAAATTAGTGCAAACAATTTAGTCGGAGTCGTCATTGGGTACAGGCAAATGATTGTTTCGTCTAATACTGTTATTTCCAACTGAATACCAGCACAGACGGCTACTTACAGTTAGCGTAATCCGGTTTAATCCTGTACAAAGTAAGTGCTCCTAATACGGACACTATTTCACGTAGATAATTGCTTGGCGAACGAAGCGGGTCGCCAGATTAAGGCCGGGTGCGACAACACTGCGCGAACACTCCTTTTAATACGTGGATTTACTTTCGTAATGTTATTTGTTCAGCGTTTTTTAATAATAATGTAGGATGAACTGAATACGTTGGGTTTAGTAAAACTGGAATTTCTAAGAGGATTTTGGTGCCGTCACGGCGAGACTGTACTTATGAACGTTATCATCGTTAGCATATACATGAAATGACTTACTTAAACCGTGTATTAAGGTAAATATAAAAGTTCTTGAACCCTTTTCATTGAATAGAAAATGACAATGAATACAACAAAACATAACGTATATGACAGAGAAAATAAGCTCGCTCAAAAACCTTTCATAACATAAAAATGTAATTACAAAATCTGTTTTCAACAAACAAACTATTTAAGCAAACAATAGCTCATCATAGACCCATCTAAATCATATTTCTAATCACTCGCAACAGTTGGCGTATTAAAACTCTGTCTCAATTTAAATTAGAAAAGAGGGTAACTTCTATTCATAGTCATGCAAAACAGTTCCAAAGTAATCTGTTCAATTAATCCCTTGTTGAATAAAAAAAATCAATAAGAAATATTTAGGGCAGGACTATTCATACGAGTTTAAAATTCGAATTACGTTTTCACTCGCTCCTCCCAATTCATACCGTTTGATTACTGTTTTGATTACAAAGGGCGTTCGTTCGACCCCCGAGGGGTCCGTGCATGGTCAGTTGATCGATAACCATCGCCCTAGGGTTCCTTTCCACGGTTTTTTGTGTATTTATGATCAAAGCTGATTTAAGTGGTATGAAAATTTATTGTGTTCATGCTTACTCGCATCTTTGCTTGAAGATATTCCGGTCTCGTTTGGGTCCACTTTATTTATGTGTTTTTATCTGTGTAGGTACTTCTAAGAATTTATGAAATGATGAGGGTTTCAGGCAAGATGACGTGGTTATGTTTAGGGGAGTTCGGGTGCTTGACTGTTTGACATTTCCTCTTCTAATTCTGTTTAAGCAGATTTTTTTTGGGTATATTTTTGCACAAAAAGAGTATCTTGTATTTTATAATTCAGCTATTTAAAACGTAGAAACAACCATTATTAAATAATTGGAAACTTTTTAGGCATTCCAGATCTTAAAGTTGTAAATTAATCAAAATTAGTTAGAAAGGCTTAAAATAATAAAGCATTTTATTCGTGAGCAAAATTTCCTATTTAATAATGTATTAATGGGCTCAAAGCTGCATAAAGCCTTGACCCAGAAAGCCCGGACCACCATGAAATATAATTCAATATTTAAATGTTGCCAACTTCATTATCTTTTTTAAAAGTCTTGCATTATTCATAACGAGCAACATTTACGTAAATAATAATAAGTGTTTTAAAAATGTTTTGTATTTTTTTTTAAAAACGTCCTTTCTGAATATAATAGAACATTCTGGGTCTGGTCGTAAAGACCAGCGAGTGCTTTAATTACTCGGTAAATTGCGTGGGGTACTTTTATTTTCGAAAATGGCCGCCCTGTGTACAAGGATGTTTTAAAAGGACACCTTTGTTTTAAAAGCTCGTATAAAACTAGTTTTGTACTATCTGTGAACATTATGTGAGATTTTAAAGAACGTTTGGATATAAACGTTACCTTTTTACCCTATATAGCAATAAAAAACATAAATATATCAATTTTGAAAGCTAATTTTTAAAATAACCTCATGTGATACAAAGTAAGTGAACATTTGATTCTGCAATCAGTAAAAATCTTGCAAAAAATCACATACCTATTCTCTGAAACAACAGCTTAATAAGTTAAACTCCGTCAGATACCCTTAATCTTTATTGAGATAACTTCTAACACATTTCTATGCCAAATAAGCAAGACAAACATAAAAAAATATATATAACATAAACACAAAAAAAACGCACAATCGTACGATTACAACACAACGCAACAACACATGCAACACAGCACACAATACAATACAATACAACAAAACACACAAATTACTATATAAATATAGTAATTTATCTTTTAAAGCGCCACCCACGAAAATTGTAGTTCAGAAGTAAGCCAAAGGAAATAAGGTCTTCGAAAGTGAACGTGGGCAGTAAGAACTTATGATCAATATATCCCCTTTTCAATATTTATAATGACGTGTGTTCAATAAAATACGAATAATGCTGGAAAAGGTAAGTAGACCAACTTGTCGGCGTAAGTTTTAGGCTTCGCTTAGGTTAGGTGCCTACTATTATGATTGCTTTTTATAAGATGTCTAATAGAAGCTTTACAAAAATACTCATGAGACCACAATATCAAAATCAAAATATTTTGTTGCCATTCAGCATGGCAATGCTGCCAGCCTTTTGGGCACTTTTCCCATTGACAGCGATGCGGACGAATTTTGATGCCGAATGAACTCTTCCCCCTTTTTTATTGTTTATTGTATACTTGTACATTATTATTAGTGTTATCTTGTACCTATGTAGTAATTAAGAATTATAAATAAATATTTTATTTCACATAAACCTACATTGGCACTTGTGAAACGTCAGAAGCTAAGTGCACAGTTCCAACTGGTCGTTTCCTCTAGAGAAGAGCCGGCAAGAAACTCCACTGTTACTCTTTTAAAAACAACTGAGTTTTGCAATGTTTACAAAATACAGTGTGTTAACACTGCCCTTGCCTATGGCATTAAGTCCGCCTCATTTCTGTGCATCTCGTGTGAGTTTCTCGTATATTTCTGTGCATGAAGTATTAAATAAATAAATAACACTGTATTTTGTAGCTATGGGAGGACAGTATAGGCCTGTCAACAACTACCAGGTACTTAACAGAATATAAAATGGTCTAAAAAACTACAGTCTATTATGCTTACAAAGTTCTCACATTCACAAAATATAAAAGAATCTATTTAAAAGAGGAATAAAATAACAAAAATAAAAACCTATTTAGACCAAATGACATGATTGCCATTACAACTGTTACAAATCTGAATTAATATCCTGTTCACAAAAGCCAGTAAGAAATAGTCAAAATTAGAATTGTAGGTAAATGGAAAATAATGAAATGATAACGCCAAGGAAGTATGTAAAAAAATAAAATGAAAAATCTAACTGAAGATGTCATAAAACAGCTCTGTAGATCTTACTGTATTTTTATTAAGGCTCACTTTTTCAAGGCTCTTTGTTCAGACTCACAAATCCTTGGCTGTTCAAGCGCGTTGATAACCTTATGCCTGATGTCTATCCAATGAATATTATATGAGACATACCGCATACGTTTTTTCTGTTTAATGGACAGACTAGCACTTTGCCAGCGACTTCGTCCGCCCTTTATTTAGTAACCGGAAAAAATTAAAAAAATCCTTCCTTCCTTTGTTTCCTTGTCTGTAGAAAAGGAATAAGGTTTTTTTTTTCACTGCGCAAAAATGACAGCTTTCTAGTTCCAAGGGTTTGGACTGGGCGTCGATGAGTCAGTCAGTGAGTGAGCCAGATCTTTTCTTTGTTTTGTGACTTTGAAAACTATAACAGAATTCCATTTTTTTTTTACAAACGAAACCAAATACAGAAACGTTCATAAAGTTTAACTACACATCTAACACTTAACATTTTATCGCAATCAGATAAAACATGTAAATCGAGAAATACGAAGTCCATTCTACTTATAATGAAAACGCTGAACAAAAAATCGTTTCATGGAAACCATTTACTCTATTGTGGAGCCATAGCTTGTGCTGTTTTACCTGGAAACTGTATGTACGGCCACTGTCGGAAATAACCGTATAGGTAAGTGAATACACAGTGAAACGTAATCTCCTTTAGTTATTATCGATTTACGTATTATGGAAATCCGTTTGTAGGCGAGGTTGTTATTGTGCTTGTAAATAAGCTTTAGTTATTTAATTTAAAAGAGAATAAGTACCGATTGGAATTATTATTATCAGGTATATAGGCGAGATTGTTGTTGCGGTAAGCAAAAAGCCTAAGTAATTGGTACTTAGGTACTCTCATTTAAATCTACATATACTAATATTGAAGCTAAAGAGTTTGTTTGTTTGTTTGCTTGAACGTGATAATCTCAGGAACTACTGGTTCGAATTGAAAAAATCTTTTACTGTTGGATAGCCTATTTATCGAACAAGGCTATAGGTTATAAAGGATCACGCTGCAACTAATAGGAGCGGAGCATCAATGAAAAATGTTGCAAAAACGGGGAAAATTAATTCCTTTTGAGAGCTTCCGTTGCGTGCGCTGCGTAAATGGTTAAAGTTACGCAAAAATTATGTATAACAGAATTGTTCCTCTGAAAAAGTTCTAAAAAAAGTTTGTGATAGCATATGTCTATCTTTTAAGGTTAGCTCACTATAACCTTTTTAATGGTTTTCAAATTTGTTATAAAATAATGCATTATTTGCGAAGGTGTTTTCAAAAACATGGTATTAACCTTTATCCAAATAAATAGTTCCATAATCAAAGCTGTTCAAGTACATGTAAATTCCTTTTTAAATTATTCGAATTGGACCTTTCGTTTAGAAATTAAAAATGCTTAAAATAAGAAAAATGCGCTTAGTCTATTAGTTACAGACACATTTTATTTTTATTGACTGTTTGAACGCGCTAATCTCTTTTCCTTCCAGTCGGATTTGAAAAAATCCTTTTGCATTTTATAGCCCAATTCTCGAGGAAGATTATAAGGTATGTAACATTACGCTAGAAGCCCGTTAGGATACTAAGAAGCCGAGCAAAAAGAAAAAAGGAAGAACGAGCGCTAAGCGAAAACGAAGTAACAGTGCGAGCAGGCGATGCGATACGACGGGGAGGGTCGGGGGAACAAGAAATTTCACGCGGACGAAATCGCGGGCGTACGTACCGATTTGATTAGTAAGTCGCGTTAGATTACGACGCGATCTTGCTTTAACCAAAGAGATCGGTCGTGCGACTACGCGGTCGTCGCGTCGCGTTCATAATTTCACTCATATTTTGTTGGGAAAACCGCATGTCATCCTCTGTCGGCGCGAAGACGCGTTCAGCGCGCAAAAAAAAAACTCGATGCGACGGTCGCGTGTTCTCGCGACAATCGCTTCGGTTGGGACAAGGCCCTGTCGTAATCTAACGTGACTTACAAATCAAATCGTTACTTGGGTACTCTCATTTAAATTAGACTTAAGTAAATGAGAATGCCTAAGTACCGATAACTTAAGCTTTTTGCTTACCGCAAAAACAATCTCACCTACAAACCGATTTCCATAATACCTTTGTAAGTCGTTATAACTAAAGGAGATAGCGTTTCACTGTGTATTCACTTATACGATTATTTCCAACAGTGGCCGGACATACAGTTACCAAGTGTCATTGACTAACTGCGGAATGCGACGATTTGCAGATAAGAGACTACTAAACATGTATTGCACATAGTACCTACTATAGAAAAATTATATATTAAAATATAAAAAAGTAACGACACTAAAACTTAGCAAAAGTTCACCGACAAAGAACCAGTGCATCAGAGAAGTTTGACGATATTATTAGCTAGTGTAAAATGGGTCAACCTGCATTAAGTTTAAAAGTATTTTTGCTTCAATGTTTTTCTTGAATGTTTATTCTATTTTGTATATATTTTTTTATGGCTGTCAATTGAATGGCTTAGAGAAGATGTCCCAGAACAACATAATAAATATTTTGATGTCCATTAATAAAACAGATGCAGAGATGCACGTAGTACCTACCTGATCTACGATCGTGGCCCATAGGCTTGTCTTTATAAAATATATGATGCATCTCTACTCATATTTTTTTCCGAATCATTCTATTCTATCTTCTATCATTATTGTGATACTACAAACACCAAATCAATCGCTTACAATAGCCACTAAATTCCTACAATGCCTAAATTGGCCTCTGTTGGATTCCGTTGGTGACATTACTGAAATCTCATCCGAATGTTTGTTTGATACCCGTTACTGTCGTCATGTTGACCTAGTAACTGACTCCGAGATCGGTGTCTCTTGCTATCTAATACGGAACTCAGTTATGTACGCTAATAATTCAGTTCTTGGAGGTGACGGAATTAGGTGCGGAGTATGTAGGGTTCGGGTGCAGTTGGAATTGTAGGAATCCAATTTTGAATTAAGAACGACTAGCCACCCACATCAAAATATTCAAAGTGAGTAAGTAGACTTTTATTGGGACAGATATGTATTAGTTGCTGGTATTTTCATTTATTTTTAACGTAGATTGAAACTCCTTGACCAACCCCCTAGGGAATGTGTCACATCTAAACTTTTCATCCAAGATCCGGCTTGTTCAAACACTGGTTTTACTTATGTTCCTATACGCTGTTAAGACGTGGACGCAGCGTAACATCGAGAAGAAGAAGAAAGACGTTCTGGAAATGTGGTGCAAAAAGCGTCTACCTGTTTTGATCCAAACACGCATCCTCAAATAGTTCGGGCACGTCGCAGGCGTGAGGGTGACTCTATAGAGCATATTCTCGTGCAGGGTAGAGTGAAGGGCACTAGACCACGCAGACGCTCACCCATGAGATGGACTGACCAAATCAAACCGCAGTCGGCGATCCCTTGTATGAGTGCACTAAAAACACCAAAAATCGGAGAAGATGGCGAGAAATTGAGAGGCGAATCACATCAGCACCTGAAACCTGAAACTACATGAAGACCACGACCGCTCTGGCAAGAATGCTACGAAGAGGAAGAATACTTTTTAGTACCGTCGACCGCAACATCGCTTACCACGCACGCTGAGGTAAAGAACAAAACCAATACTTACTACAAAAATATATAGTGTTTCCTTCTAACAGCCATAGTAATAGATGGAGTCTTTTCCTTTGCGGAAACCGCACATGAATAAGACTTATAAGTACTTAAAAGTCTAGACGCTGGATGTGTTGCGGTTGGGGTGACAACCGCAATTGGCGGGCATTAACCATTTCTTTTTCTTTTACTCGACGTGACGACGGAATTGAAAGTCTTTACTCACTACGCAAGCTCTGAGTTCTCTGGTAATAACAGGAAAAGGTTACACTGCTTGACATAAATCTAGGTTTTGATCTGAAAGCTTTTTGGTGTGAATGTTGAGATTATGCAAAGAAAATGTGCCTTATGTCGTGTAGGGTTGCTCTAGACTCTTGATCAACCTTACACGACATTAGGCACTTTTCCCAGAATTTTTTTTCTTATCGACCACTTTCAAAATTTAGCTGGTTCCGGTGACCCCCTGCAGCTACATTTCTACCATATTCCCAAAACTGTGACAAAAACTTGAAGATAGACCCCAACGTAGACCCCCGTCGAGTTTCCCGTGGACCCCGGGAGTCCACCTAGACCACTTTGGGAACTAAGGCTCTAGACAGTGCTCTGATTCTGATTTTTGCATGTACCACTCATGTAGTGACCTGTGTGGATAAAACAGTCGGGAGATGTCGTGGGACACCCGGTTGGAACTAAGTTCCTTTCAATGTGTGTTATGTATTAATACAGAGTAATCTATGATCTATGGTCTCAAGTTTCAAGTGTTAAAAGTTTTTGTTTTTTTTTTAATACAGAGCCATCTTGTACAAGTTATTAGGATGCTAAAAACTTATACTTGTACCTATACTTATTGTAACATATAGTTACTTACTGACTTTTTTGGGCATAACGCTTTTTCATTACGTGACGATTTCTACCAGTTTACTCCAACCGCAAGCCGCGTTAACGAACTTCGTTCCAATAATCCGAATCAGTCGCAATGTGCTCTAACTGACGTAGAAACTGTGTATATGCTAGATCAATTATCAAATACTGTAGCTCTATCGAAAATGTACAATATATTGCATCCCGACTACACGAAACACTTCCAAGCCACTAGCAAAGTCTATAAGTCGCCGACATGTCGCTAACATTCTATTCTAGCTCTTCATCACTTAGTCGCGCCGCGGCGACCAACTTTAATAAATGGGTGGATCTCTGGAAGCGCGTACATTGACCTGCTTCGCTGACATCCGATGTCCACTATCTAGGACGTAATAAAGACATTGATTTGTGGACATGGTAAGACACTTGTGTTGGATTACATTTGGAATTCATTTCTTTCTTTTCCTTCCTGGTATTTTCTCGGACTTTTGCCATAAACTTCGTTTTTACAACTTTTTGGAAATCCTTTTTTTGTAACTCGACTTTGACTTTGTTTCTTTTTTTGTTGTTCGACTAGATGTTGGCATTTTTTAGTTATAGCCGATATCTGAAGTTGCAGTCTAGTATAGATAGAGTTTACGTGCATCAATCTCAATATGAGATTCCGATTTTCATAAAAATAAATTCATGTTGAAGAGAAAGAGCTTATTCTGTTTACTGCCGATCGAGATATTGATGGTAACACATCGACTGAACAGCCGCGGTCAAGTAAAAGGCGTACTTATGTACCTATTGTATAAATAGATAACTCCAAAGGCTCGGATATGAGTCTCCTCGTTGAGCGAAAAATTCCGTCTATTTTATTCAAGGTCACAGAGCATTGTCGTATAGCCTTCAGCTTACAAAACCGCTTACCTCAGGCATTTTCTCTACATAATGTACTGCGTATTTGGTAATTTCACTTATGTAGGTATATTTGCAAAAAGCCTTATTTTGTAATCTTTTGGTAGAATAATCTCTTTTGTTGCCAGCATTCAAATATAAACTGGACTTCTAGTATAACGTGCAAACGTAAAATAAAATACAGGATGGTTTTAAAATATATTTTCTGCTTTGTTATTTTGTGAGGGAAATATTATCGCGGTGCCAAATTACTTGGTGATTAAATTAAAAGAGGGTCATCAGAATCTTAATCGGCTAGTTTGTTTTATTTATAATGTGCGGACTACTGGAGCTTATTATTCCTACTGCTTATATAAAGTTGGTACTTTTGTCGCTCTGAAACCAAAACGTCCGAAATAAAGTGCAAAGATTGATTACTTGTATGAAAAACAATCGTTCCTAATCCACGGATCGTTCTGAATAGTGGTAGACTGGGTGATCTTCGATTTCAGAGTATTATAAACTCATGTACAATTAGAGAAATTAATTGTTGTTTAAATTGAGACACTATGTAATTCTGCCGTGTTATAGCCATTTCATAAAACTGTCAAAGAATGACAGGTGTGATTTGAATATATGAGTAATTTAAGTTGGTAGTCAATTAATTTCCCTCACTTTACCTACTTGTACATTGTTATAGAAAGTCTAGAAATTACAGACAGGGACACCTCATTTCACGTCCACATTTCATGTCCGTTTAAACGAATAATCATGAATAATCATGTTCATCACGCTTGCTATAATTGGTAATTTCTATTCATATACGGATGGATGGTGACCATTCCGGGGGGATTAAGGTACCTAGTACCATGGGTAGTGATGACGTGTAGCTTGTTGCTTCCGTTTCATGAAAAAACATCACAAGATTTTGTTTTTTACAAAAAACATTATATACAAAACGGCTAGCATAAAATAGACACATTTGCATTGTTACAATAACCTTTTTTTCTAAATCGTTGCTAATATTACGGTATTTTTATGTGATTTTTTTATTTAATCGGTTTAATTTTTTTTCCAGTGTATTTTTTCTCCAATAAAAATAATTAAAAATCACACCTAAAAATATTTAAAAAAAAAAAACACCCTACAGAACGGATTTCAGAGCAATAAAATCCACCTATTCCGGGACATAATACATTTTTCGTACGCATTGTATCCATAACATAAAGCCATTTTGGCTATAATCACATATCTGTATGCAAATCTCAATGGACATGAAACCATTTCGCGTGTTTTAATTACGTAACGGATGGTCGTCCACACTCATAACCGAGGGAAAATTATATCTTTATTAATAACTGGCCCCATTTTCCTACGTCGGTAATTATATTACAGATCGTTCGTTTTTTTATTCGATGGAAAATATTTTTTAGTCTGGCTACTCTATCGAATAAACTATAAATATTTATTTATAAATTAAAGTTTGTACTGGCTTTTGTTGTTGGTTTATTGTAGAATTCAGAGTTATTTTCATTGTTATCTTTATTTTACTAATCTCTACATATTAAAAACCTGTAAAATATTTATAGACAGTCAAATGTGTCTGTAAATATTTTAATAATATACAGAATTTAAATTGATTTAATACGTATAATTAATTAGGATCATTTGACTGGTTAACCCATTAATAAACCGTTAATTCATTTGTGGTAACAATGTATTACTATAAAATGTGAAATGATTTAAAGTGAAATACGAAAAAGTGGTTAACGTTATCATATTATTATGTCTCTTTGGCCTAGTGGACGCAAGTGCAACTGCTGAGCATGAGGTCTTGGGTTCGATTCCCAGGTCGGGTAAAATGTTGTTGGGTTTTTCTATCAGCAATTTCTCTCAGTAACAGCCTTTTTTTTTTGTGGATGGGAAATCATCAAATGACTTCTCCCGCTCTGGGCGGAGCGGGAGGGCGTGTCAGACTTTTACTGACTAAAACCCACCCGTGTTCCTTCTGTTGCCTGTGCCGGGGCCACGGTAACTCTTTCGAACATCCCGCAACCCTAGCTGGCATCGGCCCTAGCGGACCCCGTCAATAGTGCTGACATCTCTTTGAGGCGCGCGTGGAACACGACGCGCCGTCGACTCGGGCTTGGTCCTTACCGGGCGGCGAGCTACCCATTGCTTGCCGTCCGCAAGCCCGCGCCTACGGTGGCCGGGAATCGGCTGCCAATTCCTGACGCCCAGGGCGTCTCCTGCGGCGACTAGGGGCGTGAGGGTGCAAAGCTTGCCTCTCCCTCACGCGTCCCGCCTCCTCCTTCACGAGCATTACTGCTTCGCAGAAGGAAGTAATGGCTTCCCATGCACTCTCGCTCCGTACCATGGCCTGGACCAGGGCCGGACGCGAGAGATCGCCGCCGCCGATCGCTTCCGCGAGGACACGGCGGTGCTCCGCCCAAGCTGGGCAGACCTCCACCGTATGCTCCACCGTGTCCTCCGGGCGATCCACACAGTGGTGACACCCGGGCGTTTCCTCCCGCCTTATCCGGAACAGGTACCTCCCGAAGCACCCGTGTCCGGTGAGGACCTGCGTCAGGCGGAAGGTGAGGACGCCGTGGCGCCTCTCCAGCCACTCCTCAAAGAGGGGACTTATCGCCGCAATTGTGGCGTGCCCAGCGCTGGGTTGCGACAATCGCACTCTCGATGCCGCCATGAGATCCTGCCGGAGCTCTGTCCGCCGTGCCGCGATTTCTCGCGGCAACGGAGTTACGCCCTGCCTCCTCGCGCCACTCCCACATGTGCGCGAGGACTTTTGCCTCCAGATCCCATGGCGGTAATCCGGCAAGGAGGTTCGCCGCCTCCCCGGAGACCGTGCGGTATCCCCGGGCTAACCGGATGCTCATGACCCTCTGGGACGCGTTCAACCGACGGACCGGTCGCCGCCTCACGGAACGCGCCCACACCGGAGCTCCGTAAAGGGCCATGGACCGCACGACCCCCGCGTAGAGCCTCCGGCAGGAGGCGTTTGGACCCCCCAGATTGGGCAGGAGCCGCCCCAAGGCAGCCCCGGCCCGCTCCAGTCTGGGAGCCAAACGTCGGAAATGCTCCACGAAATTCCACCGGCTGTCGAGGACGAGTCCCAGGTACTTTATCGTCGACTCGACACCGATGAGAACCCCTCCTACCGTTATTTGGGAACCCGATGGTGGCGCGTTCCGAGGACCATGAAAACACATGGCCTCGGACTTGTGCAAGGCCACCTCGAGTCCCAATTGCCGGATCCTCTCTACGATTGTCGCAACCCCGCGTGCCGCTAATTCGGCCTCCCCTGCGCCAGGACCAGCGTGTCGTCAGCGTAGCAAACTACGCTGACGCCACCAGGGAGGTCGGCGCTCAGTAACAGCCTGGAGTCTGTATTTGTGTCCAGTTGATGGCAATAGGCTCGCCCCCTATTAAATATGACTTAAACATAACTGGCGAAATGTGGGTGTACTATAGGTATATCTCTGCCTAAACCTTCGTGTAGAACAGGCGTGATGTTATGTTATCGTATTATGTGGGTAATCTTTTTATTATAAGGTAAGTATCTTATCAAGTGACAGTCAAAGAGATCTGCAGCAAAATGCACCTCCTTAAACCGTTTAAATTACTCGCAGAAAATCAAATCGTTTCGTTTCCTATATCCTGCGAAACGTTCAAAACAAATCTTTGACGTTCAACTTATTGGTTCCCAGTAACAAGTAAGTATTTCGTGTATCTTACACACGACATTTTCAAAAGAGGTACTACGAACTCAATTCTATTTTCTCGATTGAGGTAGCAGTACCAGTAGTTCGAGGTGACATTCGAAGAGTAGGTACAATGATCGCATTCTTTGGAGCGTAGCACATAAAAGGTGCTTCTACCTGACCACGACATTGGCTTGGATGCTTCAACGATTTTCGCTATGAAATCTCATCATATTTCTTGGATTCCTGTGGAGGTGTTTATTGGATTGAAATTGCTGCGGTAACGGTATTGGAGTTTAAATTTAATTACCTAGGTATTTTTGTAACACGGTCTTTTTATACTTTTACGTTTTTAAATGGAGAAGTAGTATGATTTATTTGGTCTTATAAGTAATGCTATCTAAACATTCTACACAGACATTTAAAAGAACCAGCCATTTTATTTTTAGTATAAGGCAATACTATTTACATTCATTCTTTTAAATTTTTCCGCGTTTCCCAATTCCAAATCGACAGCAATTAGGCACGTTCTCAAAAATCCAAAATTAAAGCAAGATTTCCTAAAATAATCAAGTCTTAATCCCTTTCCAATTCTCGCAAGTGTCTAGCTAGACCTACAAAAAAGTATCATTAACAAACCTTTATAAGCAATTTAGACGTTTTATCTTTTAATTGTACGATTTGTGGTTTTTGTGCCTTTTGATACAATTACATGCGCATGATCAAGGCACAACTTTTTGCCGCACCTACCCTTGTGCGGTTGGAAATACTCGTTTCAATAGATTTCGTGCGTAAAAACGTTATTATTGGAATACGGTGTAGAATTAAATTGGATTAGAAGTTTTTTACTGTTGCGAGTTTACTCGAACTGCTGTATTGGTATTGGGAAATCTTCTTTGTTACTTTTTTATAACTTCAGCTTAGTGTGCTTACTGCTTAAAATAATTGGAAAAAAATATGCTTGGAGAGAATCAGCATGTAATTGGATAGCTTTTAATATTTTTTGCAATACCAACTCTTATAGTACAACATATTGAATGTTTAAGTCAACAGTCTGTTGGTCAGTCTGTAAAAAGCGATGAACACCTTCAAAAAATAAAAATAAAAACTTAAAAAACTGCCATGATTTTAACCCCAGTTACGTAAACCAACAAATAAAACTGCAAAGCTTAATTTTTAAATCACCGTTAAAATATTATCCAACTACACAAGTCCTGCAAAAAATATAATTTAATCCGGCACAGAATATTCAGCTGAAGAGCAACTATCATTGCAAAACAAGATATTTTTATTTAAAATCTCGTTTTGAGCTACTATTGACTCGAGGACAGTAAAGTAAGCGTCCAGCGAACAGACTAATATAGGATAGGCCACTTCGCAAACAGGCTCTGTTCGAATAAAACTACTGAAATTGAAATACTTGTCAATTTTTTATTTTATTTTAACTGCGCTTTTTGGCTTGAATTTTAAAATGATTTAAAACCTTTTTGTAAGCTTTACTTTAAATTCTTGAATGTGGACGGGGATGTTTATTGAAGGGAAAATATTATTTATGTTAATTGCATTAGCTCATGCAATAAAGTTATAATGATGTTTAAGCACACACTGTTGGATTCTTAAGTAAGTACTCAATGCTCTTTCTTTTTTGCAGGTTTCAACAGTGAAGCCAATTTCGCTTAATTCCGTGCAAGTACCTCTCATTGATTTTCATTTCTATCTTTGTATGGTCCCTTTACTACTTTTTACTTACTATATAAGTAGCAATTTATTTATTTTATTATAGTATAATTATTTTGTGATACAATTAGGAACTTATAATAGTAAATAGCATTGATTACACTCCAGAGCTTTCATTATTAAATTCATCATCTGCCTAGCCTTTTCCCAACTATGTTGGGGTCGGCTTCCAGTCTAACCGGACGCAGCTGAATACCAGTATTTTACATGGAGCGACTGCCTATCTGACCTCCACAACCCAGTTACTGGGTAATACGATACCCCTTGGTAAGACTGGTTGTCAGACTTTCGGGCTTCTGACGACCCGTAACGACTGTCGAAGATCCACGAATGACAGCCGGGACCAACGGCTTAACGTGCTTTCAGAGGCACGGAGGAGTCTCGGTATGTAAAGATGGTCACCCATCCACGAACCAACCTCGGCAAGCGTAGCTTAACCTGATGGATCGACCCGTGCGGCTGTTATTACTTAGTCACGTGCTCCTCGCTTTCATTATTAAATTATTATGTAAATATTTAACTTTAACAGATCATAAAATTTTGTTTGGACTACAGCTGACTGGTTGTAATAAAATGTAAATAGTAACCATGCATAATCTAGGTTCAGCAAACCTATAGTCTATAGTATATATACATCAATGATTGTAATAATACGTGATTATTAGAAAGAAAAAGAAAGAAAGAAAGAAAATACGTACGTACGTATTATGCAAGCTAACATTATTCAGTCCATTGCAGATAACATAACAATATCATAAATGGTTCCTTTGATATAGCTTGCTTAGGTACCTACCTAATAGAAAAACCGATACGATATCCGGGTTACATATTTAGATTTTTTCAGCTGTTTATAATCGTTTTGATTATGGTGTTTGTCCACCGCACAACGTCAACGGGACGTCAACGAGAAACGAGATTATTCGAACCGAACGTGACGTCCAGGTGACGGCGTGCAGTGGACACGCGGCTATAGTAAATGTACCTATGTATCGCTATTTCGGCGCCGTCATCTCGTTCTCGTTGACGTCCCCTTGACGTGGCGGTAGACAAACGGCCTTTAATCTCAAATCTTCATCTTTCATTACCGTTTTTTAGTATTCCTTTTTTGAGTTCCTTTTCTTAATGTTTGCATTACCTGTGCGTGGCTCAATTTTTTTTCCTTTCTTTCAATTGGTCGACGACAAACACTGGAGGTCCTGTATATTTCTTTAGTTTATTTGTAAGAACTATTAATACAAAGATGATTCTGATTTGATTTATTTGTAAAACTTACTAGATCTATGTGAAGTGTCTTAATATTATATCATACGTGAACGAGTATAGTGTATTTTCGCGTGGACCAATAAACTACTTATTTTGATATGTGCTCTCGACGGAGTGCGAGACTAATAATAATGTGACTGGAGGCTATGTAACAGATATTGTGGAGTGTTTGCTCTTATTGCAAACGACATTACAAACATCACATACATACACATTACATATCTTGTTAGAAAGACGAAATTGATTTTTATGAAAATTATTTCATAAAAATCAATTTCGTCACAGCTAAACAACAAACAAACAAAATGCATGCCATAAAATGCATGCATGCATGGGGCATAAAATGTATGCCTTCATAACCAATGTAAAACCTGTCTCTGCAAAAATAAACCGACTAAGAAAAGCTACAAAAAATAGCATACTACAACCGTATGCTATTTTTGTCGCTTCCTTACCGAGACAATACAATCTTTATTTCTTCTAAAATTAAATTCATGTAAACCAGTATTTTGCTGTATTTTTGTTGGTGCACGAGTTTTTAAATAGTGTCCTTTCAGTTTACGTACCTTCAGTATAAAAACATGTGTTCATACACATCGTTGATTGGACCAGGTTGTCTATTGATAAATCTTTATTTACTCACAAAAAATTTGGCGTGTTTTTTGGGGAAATAACATAAAATCTACCTACGTGAAAATAAAACCAACTCTGCGAAAATGTTCATGGAATTTACGTGAAAAACTTTTTACCAGTTTTCAAACATTTTGCAGCTCGAGAGTCCCAGAGGAACCGATGTGACACGATAATCCGTTGAACTAGTTTCATTTTTCAAAACGATAATTACCAAAAATATTAGCTATCCCACACAGTTCGGCTTAATATTTATTCTGTTGTTTCCGAAAAACATACATGTCACAAACTAATATTGTAAAACCAGGCCGAGACCGACTGACGGCACGAAATTGTGTAAAATTTCGTCAGACATATCAAAGTTGTCATAAAACTGCGTAAAATACAATACATCGAAGCAACATAGGACGGGTACACACCGGAGCGGGCTATGACATTTTCCGTCCACAATAGAGTTACGCCCGCCGCGTCAAACAATGAACCCAGTCAATCGCGGTATCGCTGGTACTGCAAACAACACCGCTGGGCGTAACAACGGGGAATTGTTGCAAGTGTATACGGGACTTAAGGGTGGGTTTTGGTTGTGTCTATTGTGTACTGGGATGAAGTAAGGTATCGATCCCGTCAATCTTCAGTCTCCGTTATGATGACGGTACCTAACAATTTGGGACTCAGTATTATGCGTGATTGGTCAGGCATGCATACACTGACAGAAGTAGAGAAGCCTTTGCAGAATTTGCGAGGTTCAAAGCGAGTTTTTGAAGCGAAAACTTCGTTAGGCGCGTTGAGCACATTTTGGTAGGGAAAAATCTTACGGGTTCGTTGCATGCGAAATGTGATATGCTCCAACTAGTTCAACGACTCAACGCTAGAGGGCGCTGTGACCAAATTACTCTATTTAACACACTAATGTCTTTGAAGTAGATGTCATACTCGCATGCAACTGTTAGTCTTAGGTTTTCACAAACCAGAAACATGGCCTGGAACAAATCGAGGAACATGATCGTATTGAAGAAAGACATCGTCGTAACGTGTAAAGTAATTTTATTTTGTTTTAGAGCTGGGGTAATCTATGCAGGAATATGCAAGAGTTTGCTCAGCTGACCCTCAGTCTAAAGGTTGGAGTAAATGGGATAAATTGGGGTTCTAATAGATGAGTTGGTATTATTACATAAAGCTTTGTCTTCCTTGAATATCCCTCGGTATCCAAGAGGAAATCATCATTAAAGAAAAATACCATTTCTACTTTTCGTGTGAAAAGTATCCGCTACCTCGACAATCGAAAAACTACCTTTTGGAATGGGCAACTAGAATCATTTCTATTTTCTTGTTAATCTTTGACGTTCAAAAGTGACTTTGACTTTGAATCTTTCAAATCAGTTAAAAATAACTTACAAAAATAGGACGCTTGACCAACCATCTAGAATTTCAAGCATCATAGTTATATCCGCCAACATAACTCCGAACAGAGTTCAACTGCCGTGAAAAAACAAAGGTGAAGCTGTAAAAGTACTGATTCCTCCATTTTATAAACTTGGTTGAACTTCGTTAAACATTCTTGGGCTTGAGCATTTCAAAAGTACGTCAGTTATAAAGTGTGGGTGTTCTGGGCAGGTATTGATTGTTCAAAGGATTAAATTGTAACGGTTAGTCTGCAATCTATTACGTTAAATTGCTTTGTTGTTTTAAACTACTTTCTACTTGTACTATCCTGATTGTTTGTTGGACAGATGCAACGTTCCAGTAAGTACCTACTTGTAGTTTTTCTTTTCAATTGATTGGATAATGGTTCGTTTAATTTTAGGACAAAAGTACTGCTCTCAACTGCTTTATGTCCATTTATAGGTTTTGAATCTCGTGGCTAAGTAATAACAGCCGCACGGGTCGAGCCATCAGGTTAAGCTATGCTTGCCGGGGTTGGTTCGTGGATGGGTGACCATCTTTACATACCGAGACTCCTCTGTGCCTCGGAAAGCACGTTAAGCCATTGGTCCCGGCTGTCATTCGTGGATCTTTGACAGTCGTTACGGGTCGTCAGAAGCCCGAAAGTCTGACAACCAGTCTTACCAAGGGGTATCGTATTACCCAGTTACTGAGTTGTGGAGGACAGATAGGCAGTCGCTCCATGTAAAATACTGGTATTCAGCTGCATCCGGTTAGACTGGAAGCCGACCCCAATATAGTTGGGAAAAGGCTAGGCAGATGATGATGATATAGGTTTTGAATCTCACGTGCACTTCGAATACAGTGAAAAAGTGTCCAAATTTTTGTGTTTTTGACATTAAACCGATCTTGATTGTTACCTCGTGTTCTAGAACGATGCCCACGCAGATATCTCAATTTAAAACTAGTTTTTAGTAATGATTTCCATGAATTCTGGCAGTTTTATCGAAATGTCTGAGCACCAGGCGGTAATCATGTTAGTTGTATGGTTAACGGCATTGAATTAATGGAAAATCGAATTAGGTATTTCACATCGATTTCGTGCTCATTAATATTGCCAAAATCAGTACCTTTGCTTAATTAGATTCTGACGAAAGAACTGGGACCGCGAAATCTGCCAACCTACATAATATTTTATTTTTGATCATTCATGTCGACATGAGGAAAATGTACGTCAGATGCTAGGGGGTTGTCAGATTTGCATAGCAATCAGACATGCCAGATGTTTGAATTGAGACGTGGAAGAATATATTGGAAATGCTGCTATCTTCAATGTATAAAATTTGCAAAGCGTGATAATACCTATTGAAAAAAGTGTCTTGCTAAGGTTTGTCAAGGTGGTCTTTGACGCTTACATTATGCACATCTTTTAGGAAGTCCTTGCTATATAATTGAAAATGATGACAATATTTTCCGGATTAAAGTTTTAAAACATTATGTATACATGAATATGTGTCTGCATTGTGTGTTGTGTTGTGTGTGTGTTTGTGTACATAATGATAGTTGTAAATCAGGGATGCAATTAACATCCTTAACAATGCATTCAAAGTTATGTTGCAATATAATGCGATAAATAAACTACAAACAAATTAATGACTGCGCCAAGTAAATGTTTGATAAGTAGTCCTAATTTATTCAGAGATAAACACACATAAAACAAAAGTGCTGCTACAATGCATGTTCAGTGTTTTAAGTAAAAACAAAGGAACTAAAATAACTAAATGGAACACACCCATGCAACAAACAGTGCATAGTTACAGAGGTGAAAATAAACGTGCTTTATAAAATACTAATTAGTGCCTGCGACTTTGTTTGCTTGGAACTTTGACCTCCCATTTCACCCCTAGGAACATACTAGAACTAGACAAACAAGCTATATTATAATAATTACTAGCGTCTGTCTGCGAGTTACACAACCGTAGCATCGCATCGCCTGCCCGCACTATTGCCTTGCCTAAAATACCTTTTTTGACACCAAAAACTAAACATTCAGTGTTACCATGTTAATGATTGGAATTCAAATCAATATTTTAATGCAACACAGAGCGATTTTCATAATTTAATTCAGTAATATTGATAAATTAATCAAAACAGCGAAATATTTGACGACGTTACCAACTTTCAGGACAGGACTTTCTTAAATGCTCGCTTGAAGCAACCAGGGCAGTCCGCCTCGCTACCAACTAGCTGATTGTATAATAGTTTTCGTTTTGGCGTAAAATATATACTACTATCTTCCGCCCGCGACTTTGTCCGCGTGTAATTTCTGGTTCCCCCGACCCAGCCCATTGCATCGCATAGCCTGCCCGCGCTATTACCTAGTTTTCACTTAGCACTCGATCTTACGCAAAAACAGTTTTTCAAATACGACTGGTAGTGACAGAGATGACCGTGTTTAAACAGTCAATAAAAAATCAAATGTGTAGGTAACTAATAGACTATGCGCATTTTTCTTACTATAAGCCGTCGCCGTTATATCCGTCGTATTTTCTAAACGAAAGGTCCGATTCGAATAACTTAAAAAGAAATTGACATGTATTTAATCAACCTTGATTATGAAACTATTTATTTAGATAAGGATTAATACCATGTTTATGAAAACACCTTTCCAAATAATGCATTATTTTATAACAAATTTGATTACCATTAAAAAAGTTATAGTGAGCCAACCTTAAAAGATAGACATATGCCATCACAGATTTTTTTTATAACTTTTAAGAGGAACAATTCCGTCATACATGACTTTTGCATAACTTTAACCGTTTACGCAGCGCACGCAACGGAAGCTCTCAAAAGGAATAAATTTTCCCCGTTTTTGCAACATGTTTCATTGATGCTCGGTTCCTATTGGTCATAGCGTGATGGTATATACCCCATAGCCTTCCTCGATAAATGGACAATCCAATATTAAAAAAATGTTTCTATTCGAATCAGCAGTTCCTGAGATTAGCGCGTTCAACCAAACAAACAAACAAACTCTTCAGCTTTAAAATATAATAATATATTAGTAGAGATCACTCAGCAATACTGTCCTCGGCCTCTACTCGGCTTACCATTAGTGAATGCATTTTCAGAATCAGATTAGTATTTCCGAAGATTACCCTCTCCATACAAACTCACAAAAACCAACTATGTTGGGGTCGGCTTACAGTCTAACCGGATACAGCTGAATACCAGTATATTACATGGAGCGACTGCCTATCTGACCTCAACAACCCAGTAACTGGGTAATACGATACCCCTTGGTAGGACTGGTTGTCGGGCTTCGGATGACCCGTAACGACTGTCAAAGGTCCACCAATGACATCCGGGACCAACGGCTTAACGTGCTTTCCGAGACACGGAGGAGTCTCGTTATATAAAGATGATCATCCATCCACGGACCAACGTCGGCAAGCGCAGCTTAACCTGATGAATCGACCCCTGCGCTGTTATAACTTAGCTACAAGCTCCTTCTATTAGTATAGATTCACAAATAACTCCTGCTAATACGAGATAGTATGTAGAAGTCCATGAAATTATTAATAAAAGATGATGAGGTACCTCCTGTGACGTCATGTCATGGGTCCGTTAACTCTTTAACTTGAGGCAGCGGCTGATACAGAAAAATGCCAAAGATGGAATAATTATTATGACCATCTTGCTTGTCGGTTGAGATTGTTAACCTTATTTGGTCTATTTAATTCTTAATAACCATATTAAGTTTTACAACCAAGTTAAACCTGAAACGCGTCCCCAAGCGTTAAGTCAGGAAAATTTATTGTGAAGCGAATTGACTACCAACTTAAATTGGCCGTATATTCCAATCACAACTGTGATTCATTGAAAGTTGTATCAAATGACTATAACACGGCAAATAGAGATAGCCTGTAAGTTGCTTAACCATTGATTTCCTAGACTGAAGGAAGATCAATAAGCATAACATGATGCAATCCTGCTATAGCAGTCGGCTTCTGATCATAAGCTGTTTCTAAGATACATACATACACACTACTTTACACCACACCCTCCACCACATTCACGCACCATGACACCTAAATCTTAATGTTTTTCTCTCATTTCGGCACGAGCTGCTCATGCTTTGGTGTAAGCAAGTCAGAAGTAGTGAAGCTGACTGTCCAGGAGATGCTATACTTATCAAAAGTGGAGGTTTAGTTTATGTATCTCATCACCTGCCTTGGGACTATTTTGGGGTCGGCTTCTAGTCTATCCGTATGCAGCTAAAAACCAGCATTTTACATGAAGCGACTGCCTATCTGACCTTCACAACCCAGTTACTGGGTGCCCCTTAGTAAGACTGAGCTTATTTTATGCATCGGAATACTAGAAATCCTTTAAAATATGATGAAAAACCTAAATGTAAGAAAAAAGTTACCAAAGTTAACATTTTCAGGAGTGCCATTCTGAAAAGTTATTTAAAAGCTAAGTACCAAGTTCAGTATGTAGTACTTACTTTGATATAGAGAGGTACTTCTTAGTTAAGTTTTGATATTTAAAATTATATTTTTTTTATCTGATAGAGCGTTTTTTGTGTTGCGTTGAATAATTATTCCTTAATGACTGCCGATTGAATTAACAGTAAATTCTGCTTTTCAGCTAAGTAATTGTATGAAACTGAAGCATCATAATTATGTAAGGTCAACTGATTTTATTAAATACGTTTGGTTGCAAACAAATGTTGCAATCAATAATATTGATTGATTGATGTGTTATTTTATTTACCTAATTATCTAAAATTTCGTAACAGTAGTAGATCCTCTAGTAAAACTGAATTATTAAAATACCCTAAAAAACTCGCGCCAATTTTTTTCCTCGTCTTCCTCCTCGCCATAAAAGCTTCATAAGAAAATATATTTATTTTACAAACAAAGTTTCAGTAAATAAACATTACAAATACAACAAAGAACAAAAAGTACGGAACAAAAACTGAAAGGGATGCTGGAAGATGAAAAGTGTTTGTAAACGTATTATTATTTACCTTACATTTGTATTTGTGAAGGCAGAAACACAAACTCCATTCGGGCACTCTGAGTACAATTGTCTGATATTAATTACGTTACACCAACACTAGCGTCACATGGATTATAATAATACGCCAAAATTGGCTTCCTCGCGCTTATTTATGAATACACAACATCGAATCCCGCTGCGGCCGCCTTACATCCCGCTCAATCTACCGCAACACGACTAAACTGTCCCAATTTGTAAGCTATCATTTCAACAAATTAATGTTCAAAAATTACATAGTGCTGCCTTAATAACCGTCTCTTTTGAGGACAAAGGGTGTCCCTTCAGCATATTGTCTCCGCTTTTTACGAGTGAATGTCACAAAGAGTCGCTTTTATTCACATCTAACAAAAAAATAACAAAACGCCACGAATCGTCGCCGGTCCTATTGTCCGATGATGTGGGTAGGGGGACAAATGCGAGCACGTGTGCTACGGCGTAGGCGCGTCGTAGTGCCGCTACGGCCGGCTCGACACTGGCGGGGGCTACGCGAGCCCGGACCGTTCACCTACACATCTACATCTAGCTCGCGAACCTATCGGCACAGGGCGGCTCACGCACACACCTGCCCCTCTTACAAGAGGGCCGCGAGAGTAAGCGGGAAAGTAACATTTTTGGGCTTGTGAAATGATCTACACACTAATGGTGATTTACTCACACACGCAACGCCCCTCAACGCACAACTTCTCTCATGCCCATACACATAGAAGCGATTTAAACTTGTAATCCCTAACGATAATTTGTATTCAACGGATTTGGTTTATACTGAAATAGAAACGAGTAAGTTTGATTTTAATAATATCTGTCCATCGATCGAACAATAATTTTAAGTTACAAATAAATTTACGGGTTGTAAAACAATTTTCGTTTGAATGAAATAAATATGAAATTATTGAATCGAGAATTCCTTGTTGGTAATATCATTACTTCAGCACCATCGCATATCAGAAGTTGACATCAAATCGATAGGGTTGACTCGATATGCAAAAACACTGAAAGCGGTAATTGGACGTAATACATCTATGACTGACAGCTCAGGAACGTTACAGGAAGTATTTTGGTTTTTGTACCTTTGCTGTCATAGAGCAGAAAAAATACTTAAACAAAGGATCTTTTTATAAAGTGCCTTAACTTGTTAGTGTCTTAAGGGCGCACCGAGCGTTTGACTTTGTCTCTGTCTTTTTCTTTGCATGTAAACGTTTGTAAACGTTTGTGTTTACGTTTTTCGTTGTTATTTTCATCATATTGCTCTTAAATAAGAAACTACACTTCTGGACACATCTATTGGCCCACCTTGTATTTTCAGTTTCGTTTGGTCCTAGCTAAAATTTTATATTAGGTCGAGCAAAAAGTTTTTATGCAGTTTTGAACCTGGCACATTCACAATTTCATTCAATAGTCTTTTTTTGAATTTCGAACACAGAATTTAAAGAAACAAAAGACAATTTGGAGCCTGTTTGTTGATATCAAACAATCGAATACTAAGAAAACTTGGTTTTATTGGTTTACTTGGATTTAATTCTTGAAAAAGTGATTGATATCTTTGGTTTTGCAACAAACATTACTTATTCTTTACATTAAGGTGAGGTTCTATCAATAATCTATGGATACTTCACCTGAAGTCGCCGCCCAAGCTGTGGCACTTATTCAGGCCGGACACAGCCAAAGAAACGTGAGTGCTCAATTTAATTTAAGTCGATCTGCGGTCCGAAATGTTTATCGGAGGTACCTAGAGACTGGCGGCTTTGTTCGTCGCCAAGGAAGGCCACGATCTCGGGTCACAACTGAAAGGCAGGATCGATTCATCATGACGACCAGCTTGAGAAATCGTCACCTTACTTCCATTGAGATACAAAACCAACTTCGCGACTTCCACGGAGTATCTGTGAGCGCTCGAACTGTTCGGAGAAGGTTAAAAGAACGCGATATGGTACCATACAAGCCAGCTAATGGGCCCAAACTAACGCGAGCCCACCGAACAGCGCGCCTTCATTTCGCACGCAGTCATTTAAATTGGACACAGCAAGATTGGAGCCGTGTACTCTTTTCTGATGAGTCTAAAATTGTGTTACATGGCAATGATGGAAGGAAGAAGGTCTACCGACGTAAGGGAGAGCGATTCGCACAATGCTGCTTTGAAGAGAGGGTTGCTTATGGCGGTGGCTCATGGACTGTCTGGGGCGGTATATCCGCGAGCGGCAAAACTCAACTTGAGGTTGTTACAGGACCACGGCTGCCAACATTAAATGCTGAAAGGTACATTCGTGAGTGCTTAGAACCTCACGAATGAAACCACGTGATACCATACGCGGACTATGTGGGCCCAAATTTCCTTTTTATGCATGATAATGCAAGAGCCCATGCGGCCGGCATCGTCAGGGAATATCTTCGGGGTGTGAACATCACAGTTATGGACTGGCCAGCCAGAAGCCCAGACATGAACCCCATTGAGCACATGTGGGACGAGCTAAAAAGACGTGTTAGGGCTCGTCAGCCAGTTGCCCAGACGATGCAGGAGTTGAAAACTGCCATAGAAGAGGAATGGGAGATGATCCCTCAAAATTTCATAGAGCGGTTGATAAACTCTATGCCTAATCGTATGAGAGCTGTGGTAGATGCCCATGGAGGCAACACGCGTTATTAAATTAAATCTTTATTTGATAAAACATGTTTTTTATTCAAAAATCAATTGCCTTTAACAAGGCGCATATCCGACTTGTTAGGCGTAGCTCCATGTCGTATGGTATTCTGAATTCAAATTTAAAACAATACGATCGAAAAAGATGGTAAAATGTATCAGGTTTAAAACTGCATCAACAGTTTTTGTTCAATCTAGCAATCATATTTCGGTAGGGGCCATCGAAACCTAAACTCTAAGGTGGGCCAATAGATGTGTCCAGAAGTGTATCATGTATAAACGCTCCAGTCATCTATACACTTTATTGTAGTAAATGAATCATAATATCAAATTACCGCTTTTACTTAAAAATACTCGAAAGAGGTAGCTTTGCGAATTTATTCTATCCAGCAAACTTTATCAAATCGTGTGTCCATCGTATACTAGGGCAAAACTTGGGTAATCGGTGATAGTTTTGTTTTTTAATTGTAAAATTCGATTCATTGATCAGATTATTTTTTAAATTTACTGTGATACAGTAGACAAAAGAAGCTTTGCTAACTTATATCTAAAAATGTGGCAAATACTATAATGATTGAAAAATATACATTTATCAAGTCAGTAGTAACATGGTAATAAAACACATATTATCTATCACCGAATAGCTACATATCACGGATTAGCCAAGTTTTGCCCTACCTAGTATATATCTCCAATAATACCAATATATTTCCCTAGATTTTAATTTAATTGTTTACAACTTCAAACAAGGGTTATAAAAACGTGTTTGTGTGTATATAAACCACGATGCGCCGTTAAAAAAAGTATGTTTACAAACACCACTCATATGTAAATAAATACGACTTGGCCGGTGCAGTGACTGAGCGATTGGCTAGTGACTCGACTTCGATGGTTCGAATCCTGCACGGATTAATATTTTGCATGGACTGTAGGATTTAGGTCAACGCGCCTAATATTCTGATGTTTTATTGTATACTTGTACATAATATATATATATACATATATGATTTTTTTTACCGTCTCGAAATTCTTACAGGGTGTTCTACATGGGTCTACCCATGAACATGAACAACTTTCACTATGGGACCAACTATGAGATCACGAAAAAAAAATCTGCTGTTTCATACATTTTGGTCAAGTAGGTTTGAACCTTTCTATTAAACAGTAGATTTTTTTTCGTTATATATATATATATATATATATTGGTGTTATCTTGTACCTATGTATTAATTAAGAATTATAAATAAATTTCATATTGTAAGATTGAATTTTAAAAAATTAAAAAATATACTGAAGAAAAGTCTGTGGTAAAATGGTTAAAACAACACAGGTAAAACAGTTACCTACTGAAAAAACACATCGTGGTGAGAATATTCATAACATTCATTTAAGAAACAAAAATAGTTTATTTGGGACAGTTGAATTTAAAGCTAACATAAAATTAAATCATGTGCGCTTAACAACTAAGCCATGTAGGTCCATTGCACATGTACTCGCAAAATATGAAAGAACTGTTTTAGTTCATTTGATTAATTTTATAAAAACGTGCAGCTAGTAGAGTACGAAATAACAATACGCAGAAGATGGCCAAATATCTACAAGTTTCCACTTCTTTAAAAATATTTTTTTAAAAATCAAGCATTAATATACTCGAACTTTGTAGTTACACTTCAAAGAAACAATCAATTCAGTCTTTCAGTTCATGTCGCAAGTGACTAAGACTCCGTCTTTATTGATTCTGTATAATTAAACAGCACAAAATGAGATGAGAACTTTCTTAATAATGTTTTGGCAATCCAGTTAAAGGTTTCAACGGGTGATTGAAGAGAAAATTTGTTTAAGATTTACTTCTACGTAACAGCTACTGAGTCACCCCTCCGAGTTCCCCGGTAGATACTCTGTATTGTCGAAGTTTCCCCGAACGAAAATTTACGTAGGTATTAAAGTTGAGTGAAAAGTTTTCAATGAAGATGTCGCAATTAATTTTCGATAAAATTAAACTCGTTAACGTCGGAAAATTACAGTCTTTGAACGGATACTAATTGAAATGTAGGAAAGTTTTTTCATTAAAACCTGCTGTGTATCTGTGACGCGCTGGTTTTTGGTAAAGTGTGTCGTTAAAGCTTTATTAAAGGTTCTGCAAATTTCTCTCAAGCCCGTAAACTTCCATGGAACATGGGGATTTCCGATGACCGATCCAATTAAAAGGGTAATGTCATCATCGCTACACTTGGTAAACGAACTGATGTACGCAGTAACTATTTTGTTAATGGCGGTAGAAGGACGCTATCGACAATCTTCTTTATATATTTAGGTCACTCTTTCTCCTTATCCGCTGCCATCATGTGCCTACTTTTTCTCTGTATACTGTGTAAATATTTTACAAGGTTAGATAAGGTAAGGTACCTTATACCATATACATACCTATCTCTAACCATTCATATATCGGTAGCTATATTAGCTCGGAAAACATTCCATAACATCAAAATAATTCCCCACAGATCTGTAAAAAAAAAAAAAATATACACTCAATATTATGGATTGATTTTCCGCACCAGCAAAAAGGTTCACTGCAATGCGTACGGCCTACGGAAAACAATTTTTTGCTACTTATATATTGTTACTTAAAGTAACTGAAACGTTACCAACAGAACAGATGGTATTTTTGGAACCCGACCCTTCTGTGGAATATGCAATGCGATTTAATACTGTGCTGTTCCTTGAATCTAATCAAGGTTTCTGTGTACAATGTTATTCGTAGCAATACAAATACTTTTATGTGTTTAAATCTACTTAATAATAACATTCTGGAAACGTTTAAGACCAAAATTATGGCCATAATTTTATAGTCGTTGCAAATCACGAACGCGCGTCATTTGACTTTTTGTCGTACATAACATAGCATCACGCCTGTATTTCCCGAACAGTTCAGCAGAAGTATACAGCGTGCCGCTTTAATGTCGACATTAATTTAACACACGTATATGATTTCGCGTTTTCGTTTTATCAAGATACCTATTTTAATTTAAATAAACATTATTATTTATTTATTTACAATTTTCTAATGTAGCAAATTGGAGCACCCTATACTTAAAGAACTGTAGCGCAGAGGTCATTTGCCGGGGTCACGGATCATAACATCGCATCAATAAAATTAAAATGAATGCCGTGCAAAGAGTAGGAGAATTGAAGGAAAGAGAGAGCTTTATTATTTAGTTTGTTTGAAAATTAAAATTTTTCAATTTACGAATTATTTTATGTTATTATAACTTTTATGATTACTGGCTACAACTAGCCCCCCTACTCTTGTGTTAAATTAATTTCGTCATTGTAGCGACATGTTATATTGTAAGTATCAAACACATGTAATAGGGGGCCAACCTCCATCAACAGATCAACTGGGCACAAATCCAGACTTCAGGCTGCTACTAGATTGCTGGATGTTCAAAAGAGTTACCGTGGCCCCGGCACAGGCAACTGAAGGAACATGGGTGGATTTTAGTTAGTCGAAGTCTGACACGCCCTCCCGCTCCGCCCAGAGCGGGAAAAGTCACTTGATGATTTCCCATCCAAAAAAAAAACGGAAGAACCCAATAACACTTTGACCGACCTAGGAATCGAACCTCAGCAGTTAAGCTTGCGACTAGACCAACGAAGCAGAATTCGACATTGATATACTTTTTTTTTTTGTGGATGGGAAATCATCAAATGACTTCTCCCGCTCTGGGCGGAGCCGGAGGGCGTGTCAGACTTTTGCTGACTAAAACCCACCCGTGTTCCTTCTGTTGCCTGTGCCGGGGCCACGGTAACTCTTTCGAACTTCCCGCAACCCTAGCTGGTATCAGCCCTAGTGGACCCCGTCAATAGTGCTGACATCTCTTTGAGGCGCGCGTGGAACACGACGCGCCGTCGACTCGGGCTTGGTCCTTACCGGATGGCGAGCTACCCATTGCTCGCCGTCCGCAAGCCTGCGGACATTGATATACTTAAGGTTTAAATATTAATCATTTACGCAACAACAGCTTTAACATGCTTCGTACGTTACTTAATTTAGTAATAACTGAAGTTGAGAATGGTGCACGATGCTTAGCTAATTATGAATTGGTAAATGTATCGTCGATTATTTCGTAGCATGAAAGTCAAATCCTCGTGTAATGGCGATGAAAGTTTAATGTGGGTGTTGTAGGAGGCATCTTTAGAACTTATAATACATTGGTATTCCCTGAAATGGTAAACAGAAGTCTGACAGCGTTTATTGAACACTTACAAATCGCCCTTTCAAAGTTTAACCTACAACAAGTAACTACACCCATTTAAGGCTGTCACATTTTGTCAACTCTCGCTCACACGGGACCAAATTTTTAAGAATGTTAAATGAAAAGATGCTTTCTTGAAAAATGTAATCAATAAACTAATAAATAATATTAATGTAATATGCAATTACATTAAAAACACATTTTTTATTGTGGTATTTATTTAACTCATCTCTAAAACAGATCATAATGCTTATTGAGCTGAGTTTATTAGATAACACAATAGAAATGTGTTTTTAATAATTACCTATTACATTAATATTATTTATTAGTTCGCCAATTGATTACATTTTTTCAAATAGGCATATTTTCATTTAACATTCTTGAAAATTTGGTCTGGTGTGAGCGAGAGAGGTGACAAAATGCGACAGCCGTCTATATCATCTTACAATAGTTGTTTATCAGCCTTCAGCAATACCGGCTGAGATACCAACTGCCTCGTTGGTCTAGTGGTCGCATACGCGATTACTGAGTTAGCGTGAGGTCCTGAGTTAGTCTCCCGAGTCGGCCAAATTTTTATTGGGTTTTACCATTAGAAAATTCTCAGTAGCAGTGCCAGGCTTGCCACGTAGGACTTAAAAAACATTAATACAGAATTGTGGATATACTATACATCTCGACCTCTCACTTTTGGTGACGTCCAAATGTACGCCATTTACACTTAACACATATAATGCCTCGTCAGCCACATATGGCTGACATTTTCCAAACCAATTGAGCCGTGTCAGCCATATATGGCAGCCACCATTATTTATTTATTCATTTCACTATTATATTATGTAAAATGTAACGAAAATAGTGAATTAAGACATTCCTCACATTCCATGGACGTATTTTACAAAAAAAAAAAAATACAGTTAGTTCATTTGTTAGTACGGCATTATATGTGTTAATATGCTTTTTTTTGCTTTTTTATCTAAGGCGATATTGGCGTACATTTTAGCTTCAATACCTTCCCAAATAAAATTAAGTACCCATTGAAAAGGAGTCAACTTTTATCTAAAACACCAATAGTTTTGGCAGACAATTCGACGGTCAATTCACTTGAAAGATTGCAATAAATGTGCATGGCCGTACGGCTATCCACTATTTCGGAGCAGTATTAGCGGGCGATCGTTCTTTCAGCGTCGCACTTAAACCATTCGTGTTACAAACACTTGGAACAAATGGATGTGACTCAGGTCGTAGGTATAGAGAGCGGGGTTGGGATAAAATATTCAGTGAACTTTGTGTTCAGAATCAGATTTTGTAAATGTTACTGGAAATAATAAAAGCTTCTCTAATTGCCCTGTATATTCGCTCGCAAACTACAATTATTATATAGTAGATACGATATAAGTTTCGTGTAAACCACTACGCTACCTATTTCTTTAATTATTTTAGGCGTGAAATTACCAAGAAACAAACCATGATCAAGCCTATAAAGTATTAACAGAGAATAATCATAAGAAGGATCTAGAGCAGCTTTAACATGATAACTACATACTCGTATAAGTACTTAATATGAACAATTAAGTCGCCGATTACAGTGTGACTATTAATCTAAGTGACAAGCACGTGATCGAGGTAATCTTCTCACAGAATTGTCCATTATTATAATTCGGCCTACCCACGTTTGATACTGAATTATTACAAGCTTATGCTGCAGGTAGAGTAAAACCACAATGGGTTCCAGGCCTAATTGTTTGCTGCAACCTTGGTAACAGAACCTTCTGCATTCACAATATACCTATGGTGCTGTTGGTGCATCACATATGCGCGTGATTGACCGCGGGGAAGGCGCGGGGTGTCAGAGTACCGAACCCGGTACGTGACGGCCGCTGCGCGCCCTCCACACCACTCAGCTCACAAACGCGCATCACTACGGGCATTTCTTTGTACCATTTTCTATACGTTGTTCATGTTGTGGTATTACACCTATTTTAAAACAGTCCACTTCTTTTATTGTAAACTCCGACTGAGCCCATTCAGTGCTCCGACACCCCGCACCTTCCCTGCGGTCAATCACGCGCATATGTGCATTCTAGAACAGTGCATTCTAAAAGCATCAAAAGGGAGGTTTCCATGCACTCGTCATCATTAACATCACCTTCCAGCCGTTGTCCCATGTTACTCGGGGTCGGTGCAACACATTTTCTTCTTCCATTCTCCCCTGTCAACCATCACGCTATAAATTCATTCCCTTTTCTTTCAAATCTTTCCTCACACAATCCAACCATCATTTCTCTCCATTCATACACATTTATATTCATCATTCTTTAGTCATCTGCGTATCATCCCTTCTCATCACATGCCCATACCAAGACAAGCGATTCCCTTTCAGCTTTTCTGTGACTCCATGTAATGTTTGCGACCGCATCATACTAGTTGTAGGTCTTAGGTTCAAACCCAGACAGGCGCTTTACTTTTTGTAAATTATTACATCACCACGGCTCTCAAAACGGTGAAAGAAATAAATAATATATAGGTATATATACTATAATATAGGTATATATTATAGTAAATATGTATGTATGTGTATTATAAGTTTATGACTTATTTATGTACAAATTGTTCCATTTCTAACAGAGCACCTGCCATCTAATCTCTTCACCACCCTTGGTTGACTGGTAGAGAATGCCTAAGGCATTAAGTCCGCCTTTGTACTTTTTTAAGTGTGAAAAGTTTAAATAAATAAATAAATAAATAAAGAAAACATCCTGAGGATACTGGCATGTCCTAGAACCAAAAATTCGAAGACATGTGACATCTATGAGGCCAGTGTCCCAGCAGTGGGAATATTATAGGCTGATTATGCTTATTGCTATGTAATGTTTTCATGCACTGTTATAGCAGGCCAGTATTGAAACAAACATTGTAATGTGAAGTGTCAGTGAATTAGAACCATGCATCCTATTAAATTGACCTGGGGGCCAACCACCACCTCTTCTAGCAGTATTATTTTAATGTTACTTCAGTGTGAGAAAGAGATGAAGCTATACAGTAATATTACTCGTACAATAATACTGCGTTAAGAGGTGGTGGTCTAGCTCCTGCTCTACGCTTAAGCTAGGGCCAATGATATGAACAAAACTTACAACAAAAAAAATACAACCGAATTGAGAACCTCTTCGTTTTTTTAAAACTCAGTTAAAATTGTCAGATTGTCGGAATCTCGTCTGTCACCTGTCGGCTTTCGGTTTTATTAAATAGTTACCAGTCTTCAGGCAATTCCAAGTTCAAAAATGTAGCTTTACTGTCGTATAGTAATGAACTCGAAACTGGGTTGCGGAGGTCAGCTGGAAGTATTTCCATGTAAATATTGATGTTCAATTGTTTAACTTCTTCCGTCTGTTTAGACAAGCAGTGAGCCAAACCTAACACGGCCAAGAGGGATAAGATTTTGATGGTAAATGCTGGCCATACTGTATAGGTACTTTTAGGAATTGCTTGCATTTTCTTTCAAGCTTCTTTCCTATCGACGCGAACGAAATTAGGATAACTTTTACCAAAATATTACTTGTACTACAGATTTTTATCTCACGAAGCGATTTGCGCTTTCCATGTGGTAACCAAGTGTGCGTGAAGACGTGTAGCGTCGGGACATAACACATACACGCAAACACACACACACTGCCGACTTGTCCATTGTCTCGGGCAGTATCGAGAGCTCCTACGCTTACACACATATTCGCAGCGTGTTTATACATGTAGTAAATTAGAATATTTCTTTGTAAAATATTACCGAGGTAGTGGTGTGGAAGCACCGGGACTGAAAGCCCAAGGTGTGCTGGACAGTATGTTTTAATTAACTCTTCTCCTCGATTTTTCTGGTGGAAAGCGATGGATGATGATGACGATGAGACTTGAAATACTTAAATATCGCCACACGTGAAGGCAGTTATAATAAACTAGCTTCTGCCCGCGACTTCGTCTGCATGAAATTTCTTGTTCCCCCGACTTATCCCGTCGCGTCGCATCACCTTCCCGCGCTTCGTTTTTGCTTAGCGTTCTTTCTGACTTTTTTATCTTTTTGTCTGGCTGCTAAGTGTTCTAGCGTTGTTAAATAGCCTTAATTAAGAATTGGGCTATCAAATGCAAAAAGAAATTTTCAAATCCGAGTGGGAGTTTCAGAGATTACACACAATCAAACAAAAAAAAAACATTGTCTTCAGTTTTATTATTAGTAATACTCGTAGTTCGACTCATTCTTCTGTTATACAAAACATAACTTAGAACATTAATAACTATTTCAGTACAGTAACTAGTTAAGGAAGCGATCCGCGAGAGTATGTGAAAACTATTACGACAGGAAGCGGGGAGCGTAACTGATGTCTGCCGGTTGAATGATTAGCGAGTAATTCAGTATTGTCTAGTTTGTTATTCAGCTGTTCATAGAAAAGTGGATTTTTCCATAAAAACTGGCCCAGTGTATGACGGACCATGCACAATGAAGAGTTCCTTAGTTGGTATGAAGAACGAACAGAAAGAATTATGTCAAGAACAAACTTAACATTGTAGTTGAAAAACATGATCTCCCATAGGTACATTCCAACTGCAAATACATATATGTTTATACGCACAATATTAAACATTACCGTGTTATTTTAAAACCATAAACTTGTTATAGGTTTTCCTTTAATCTATAAATATATAACTATTTTCTGTATTTTTTTCAAAAATTTAGGCTCAGTAGTTTTGGAGATAAGGGTTTGGTCAATTCTCGTCAATTTCCAAAGTAACTTTAAAACTATTTATTATAAAATTATTAATATACAGGGTGTGTCGTAAATAGTGGTCCAGAGTAAAGGAGTCGATACACTGTATTCTTATGTATAACATACCGAAATGTTAATCATTTTCAGTTAAGGGTCTCCGAAAAAAAAAAAACTTTTTTTTTTAAATTTCTATACCTTGCTTCACGAATTTGGCTGTAATTTCAACAAGTATCCATATTTTTTTAGTCTTTTTTTATTATTACTCCTGAATATGTGTACTATCATATCCAAACCCTTTTTTCTATTTTAAAGTCAAAGATACTTAAAGAAATTAATTTGTTTCCAATTTCAATACTCATCTCCAGCAAATCATATGACTTTAGGGGTATATTGTGTAAAAAAAATGTACAGCACTGTTAGTGCCCATTAGTTTTAAAAATACCTCATTAAATGCAAATTACAAAATGGTAAAATATTAAGTGGTAAGACTTCAGAAAAAAAAGTTATTAGCATTCAAAACGAAAGACAGCTACATTTTTTGCAAAACGACCTCCCAGAGTTATTGAGAGATTTTGATCCAGAATTAAAAGAAGCAATGTGGCTGCAAAATGATGGCTGTCCCGCTCACTACGCAGTTATTGTGCGTGAACATTTAAACCATACTTATCCCCAAAGATGGACGATGGACGGCAAGGCCCAATTTTATGGCCACCACGTTCGCCAGACCTGAACCCCCTTGATTTTTTCTACTGGGGGTGTCTGAAAGAAAAAGTTTATAAAGTCCAAATCACTTCAGTTGAACAATTACGACAAAGAATTCAAGCAGCGGCTGAAGAGACAAGTGGGTTTGCACGCAGACTAAAGCGATCTTTTATTCGGCGGTGCAGAGAATGTATCGCCGCTGGTGGTCGCCACTTTGAACATTTGGTGTGATAACAGTGAAAAAACTTATTAATTTAAAAATAGTTGTGATAATTAGTGAATTTTTTGTTCTGCAAAAACAACATTGTTTTTCTGTAAAACATTAATTGTTCTGTAAAATCATTAATTTGTTCTGTAAAAAACAGGGTAATGAATAATTCATTGTTCGACTTAATTTTAAGTTTGAGTTAAAAATACCAATACTTAAACGCATTTACTGTTTTAGGGTTTATCTTTTCGTATTCTGTTTCGTTTCATGTAGTATTGTTTTAGTATTAAAATTGCTGCGCACTATCTGGGTTCAATGCTGTACCTGTACTGTGCCTGTACTGCCAACAACTTTTGTACAATGACTGCAATAAATGATTGAGTATTGATTATTTTAATAAATGGTTAATTTGAAAAAAATGTTTTATTTTCAAAAGCCAATCAAAGAACTTACAATAAAAAAACTTATTGGTTTAATCCTTAACAGTTTGCAATACTTATAATTTACTTAACCGAAAAAAATGGTTTTAGCAAATTTAGCTGTCTTTCGTTTTGAATACTAATAACTTATTTTTCTGAAGTCTTACCACTTAATATTTTACCATTTTGTAATTTGCATTTAATGAGGTATTTTAAAAACTTATGGGCACTAACAGTGCTGTACATTTTTTTTACACAATATGCCCCTAAAGTCATATGATTTGCTGGAGATGAGTATTGAAATTGGAAACAAATTAATTTCTTTAAGTATATTTTACTTTAAAATAGTAAAAAGGGTTTGGATATGATAGTACACATATTCAAGAGTAATAATAAAAAAACAGACTAAAAAAATATTGATATTTCTTGAAATTACAGCCAAATTCGTGATGCAAGGTATAGAAATTAAAAAAAAAAGTTTCTTTTTTTTTTGCGGAGACCCTTAACTGAAAATGGTTAACATTTCGGTACGTGATACATAAGAATACAGTGTATCGACTCCTTTACTCTGGACCACTATTTACGACACACCCTGTATATATATATATATTTGAGACCCTCACAGTAAGCCCTTTCATCTGATATATAACAAGGTATAGTTTGCAACACTTTTTTTTATTTGGATGGACAGGCAGATAGACAGACACGAGTGATCCCATAAGGGTTTCGTTTTTCCTTTTGAGGTACGGGTCCCTAAAAATGGTTAAGCAGAAATTAATCACTTAGCTTTAGGCAACGCCTATAAAATAAACCCCTTGTTAGTATGAATATAATGTTACCAACAATTTAACACGTTGGTTTTATTTAGAACTAGCTGTTGTCCGAGACTTCGTCCACGGTCCTGGATAAAAAGTAGCCTATGTCCTTCTCCAGGTCCCAGGCTATCCTCAGTTATTTCATAACAACCCATTCAGCCGTTTAGCGTGATTGAGTAACAAACATCCAAATATACAAACTTTCACATTTATAATATTAGTTGAATAAGAGACGTATCATATATTTCATCATAAAATAAGAACTTATTTCTATCTTAAAAGCGGAAACCATAAATCCCATTCAAGACTCGTAAGTAGTACTTATCCTAGCTTTTATAATAGAGAATTTAATATTACCTACATTTAATAGAAGAGCGCTACATTACAGAGATAAACAGTAGCCAACAAAGAGGATTACATTACTATGAATATAATATAATGGGCATGTTTCAGTCACCCGTTTTCTTCAATAGTTGTATGTAATAGGTGATTTACCTATGTTACCAAAACCAGATAATGATTCATTTATTTCTGGCACCTTGCTAATCATTAAAAAAAAATTTTAAACAAGGTATATTTTGTAGGTATTTCGAAGTCTGAATTCCAATAAGAGAGATTAAACGCTCCTGCAAACAGGCGCGACACACGACGCGAATCGCACGTGACTCACAGGCACCGCTCTTCGCACGACACGCGATTCCTTTGTGTTGCGTCACGTGTCGTGCCTGTTTGCAGGAGACTTAACCAGTACCTTTGTTTTGAACAGCTGATCTTCCGCCTGCCATTGAACGCTTTACTTATTATGGGAGAAACGAACGTCTATACACCGTAAGGACTATTCTTGCTTGCAGTGCTCGGCTGCTATAGTAACTCTTGTTAACAGATGTGGTCATCGTGGGCACGGGATTTTGTTTTCAAATTGGTCAGATGTAAGTTTCCTCGATAGTACATATACGAAGTTTCTTCTTCAACATGACATGGTGTATTGTTCTATTTTCAATCTGTCGATTATAGATAGATAGAATACTCTTTATTATGTACACCATAAATATTACAGATATAAAAGTAGTACAATGGGCGGTCTTATCGCTAAAAGCGCGATCTTTACCTACTTCTTGCCAATGTTTACCATTTTTTGCTGTCCTGAAAAATAAATCAACAGAACGCAAAGAATATAAGATGACTGAGCTACACACGAAATGAGAATCGTCAAAATATAATGTACTTACCTACATTCATCCGATATACCTCCAACATACCTACACAAAAAATAAACGAAATAGATTACCGTAACCCAAAATCGCGCAACGTATTTCGCAACCCTTCATTCATTTCATGACAGCCTCGCGTGTGAAGTACTCACAAAATTACACTCTGTTTTCTCCAACAAAAAACAAGCAATTCCTTGTCGTGTAAACGCGCCCTAAGGCTAAAGTACAACATGAAAACGCTCGCTGTAGAAAAGGCAAGACCGCGATAGCCAGACCTTTGGAGAGCTGGCTTAAGATATTGCAGCTATCGAAAAGCCCTTTGAGACTAGCGGAAATTTAATTTAATCACATTTTCTTCTTTGTTAAACGACCGCTTTATGCCATGGCATACGGGTTTTCGTCTTTCGAATAGTCCGTTCAAAATTAGAAGGATTATCGTACCGTAGTTAGCTTTTGTTAACATGATTTTTAAGAGCGATTTCAGTTCGTGCAATACAGAAGGGGTAATACAGAAAATGGAGCTTTTTAAAGAAAATTGCTATTCAACTATTCATACAACGTGCATGCTTTAGTTTCCTAAAAAATAATCCTTTTTATTCGCTGGAACATACTGACCCATTAATTTGTTGTGTGTTTTGCAAACACGTTTATAGTTTACTGGAAAATATGTGTTTTCATAGTGCAAAAACGCAACAATAGAGATGATGACTAAACATTTTTTTTTTGTCTTTCAGGTAGATTATTAAAAAATATTGGACACGTATTTTTATTGTTTTATGTAATCAAAACATTACGGTGATACATTGAGTTAATCGGTGGCTTGACGTCACGCCTTGCTAGATTTTATACTAAGTTGTGACATAGCGAGCCTCCTCTCCCCAACTTTAATGCGTTTTATCTAAGTATTTTTTTCATTAATATGATAAAGCAAAAAATACGTGTCTAATATTTTTTTTATTATCTGACTGACGGACTAAATACATTTTCTTTTTTTTTACCCAGCCATCATCCCTATTAAACGTACCATGATATTGTATGTTTTTGCTAAATATGTATTAAATGTATGAATGACTAGATTGATAGATAAAATAATATTTAGGCGTCAGGTTCAGTCGACCGCAAGTCGGTAGTAACCTTGAGCTGGCTTAGGGTAGATCACAGTTTCAATAGGTGGATTAAGAAGCCAGCTTAAATTAGTTTCATTACCACTGATATGCGGCCCTGTCAATATTAAGGTTTTCATTGATACATTACAATAAACATCTATACATCTATACAAATATATAAATTTGAAGTGTCTGTTTCTAATGTCAAAATAAAAACTTTTTACTAATTGCTTATGAACGTGTATACAGTACCTAAAACAAAAAAGCAATTTTTAAAATTTTTGTCTATCTGTTTGTACCGGGTATTCTCCGAAACAGCTGGGCCGATCTCAACGGGATTTTCACTGGCAGATAGCTGATGTTATGGGGAGTAACTAAGGCTACTTTTATTTTAGAACAAAATTAGAGTTCCGCGCAAAAAAAAAAAAAACCTATGAAATTGGGAACAAAAAGTTGGATTTCAAAAATTCTTTTTGCATTCGGTAGCCCAATTCTCGAGGATAGTTATAGGCTATTTAACACCACGCTACGACATTTAGGAGCCGAGCAAAAAGAAAAAGCCAGAAAGAACACTAAGCGAAAACGAAGTAATAGCGCGGACGGGCGATGCAACGCGACGGGTTGGGGGACGAGGGAGTGTTATTAAAATGTGGCTGTTATTTTAGTATATTGTGTATCTTACGACTTCCACGTGAACAAAGTCGCAGGCACAGCTAGTTTTTATAAGAACCATCTAGAACGGGTTCAAAGTAAATTTACTAATCACCTCAACTATCGCCTCCGCAAACGTCCGATGGTCTATGAAAATAGTTGTCGAACACATGGTCTGCTTACACTTAATGAAAGGCGCAAAGCTGTGGCGATGTGTTAGCTTTATGACATACTTAATGGACATCTCGATTCCCTGGAGTTGGTCGTACAGGTAACTGCGACCACTTCTCTACGGTGCACTCGTCACATAACGATGCTACACGTGCCTCGCCACTTCACTTATTATCATCATCATCTGCCTAGCCTTTTCCCAACTATTTTGGAGTCGGCTTCCAGTCAAACCGGATGCAGCTGAATCCAGTATTTTACATGGAGCGACTGCCTATCTGACCTCCACAACCCAGTTACTGTGTAATACGATACCCCTTGGTAAGACTGGTTGTCAGACTTTCGGGCTTCTGACGACCCGTAACGACTGTCAAAGATACACGAATGACAGTCGGGACCAACGGCTTAACGTGCTTTCCGAGGCACGAAGGGGTCTTAATATGTAAAGATGGTCACCCATCCACGGACCAACCGCAGCAAGCGTAGCTTAATCTGATCGATTTACCCGTGCGGCTGTTATTTCTTAGTCACAAGCCCCTCGCTCTCCACTAATTACGGAAAAATTGATGTATTGACCCGTATTGCTTAAAATAACATAGATTTCTCTCAAGTGGATATATTTAACTGTAACAAGCTTACATTAAAAAAACAAATAATAAAAACCGAAACGAAGGCAAATGACAAACTTCTAATCTCATAATATTCCGACAATTTTTTTTTGTCTTTAAAATTTAAAGTTAATTATAAGTAATATACATAAAATTGCACCTTTTTAATTTTTTTTTTCATAATAGTCCGTACGCAAGTTTTATACTTATCCTAGTTATTCAGGGAAATCTATTAGTAGCCATACAATACTGTAATCCACATACTCTGTAACACACACAGGGTTATTTTAAATTGTCTATAAACTCCGCAAACGCGATGAGTACCTATCGATATCTAAACACGATAAAATAAAAAGATTAGATTTCTTTGGAACATTAACGACCGCTGTTGTTACTTTATCTGTGAGTTCAGAAAAACTGTTGTCTTATGTTTTATCTTGTTTAGATATCAATCACGTCTGTGAAGTTTACACAAATTTTTAAACTGATATTTTAAATGAATACAATAAATGCGGTCGATGACCCCACAAAAAAATCATCAAATTATTTTTTTTTTTTTTGTTTTATCATGTTTAGATATACCTATCTTTTAAAATAACCCTACCCAATTTAAAATAACCCTGTATGTATCTCTGTTGGTTGCCTAAACAAAGAAAAAAAGAAAAAGAAAAACGCTTTCGAAACCAGACAGAACCAACGTCTCAAAAACTTCAGATTATCAATATTTAAAGTTTTAAACCTCGAAGTAGTTGTGCAAACATAAATCTCGACCCTTCAGACCCGGAGCTACGAAAAGCTATAAGCAATTATCGTAAAAAGGAACGCTTTGGAAAATACCCACTCTATTATTGTGCCTATTGTGACCTTTCATAGGTCAATTGCTCCGACGGAGTGGATTAAGGCTGAAGTGAACTTATCTCAGAGCCGTTAGAGTATGTTATTGTACGTGCGTACTTCTTTTAATTAACTGGTTTAATTAATTTGTGAGAGTAGCTTCAAAAATGTGAAAAAAATCTGGGTACTCTGGGTACTACTGGGTTTTATTATGACCTGATAAAAAAATATATCAGTTTAATTTCCTAACTAGATGTGTATGTGAATTTTCATGTACAGGTTGAGAGAATGCGTTCTTCTCACCTGTCATTTCTAACGAATATGTGTTTTCCGAATTTGATCCTTATTAGTAGAAAAATTTTCCAGCTGAAAGATGTCAGGAACGCATTCTCTATTTTTTATTTTTTTTTTTATTTGAGATAGGTTTGCTCTTGACTCTAGTCTAGGTCAGAGATGACAGAGACAAAGTCGACGATGGAGCGAGCTTACCCAGAAGAAGCCTGTTCACTCTCACTTTGAAGAGATCGGGGTTGTATGCATTCGGAAACACAGACGCAGGCAGAGAGTTCCACTCCTTTGCTGTGCGCATCACAAAAGACATTTGGAAACGCTTAGTGCGAATTGGTGGGATAGCAACTAGGTAAGGATGGTAACCTGCAGTGCGTCTAGATGTCCGCTGATAGAAGGGGGCCGGCGGAATGAGGCACACTCCCCGAAATATAATCTGTAGAAGACCGTCAAGCAGGCAACCTTGCGGCGATGAGCCAAGCGGTGAAGCTTGGCATCCACCAGTCTTACGTCGCCAATGAGCCTCTTAGCTCTGCGTTCCATCGAGTCAAGCGCGGCAAGTTAGTATTTGGCCGAGCCATCCCAAAGGTGGCTGCAATACTCCATCTACTCTCTGGACGGCCAGACTGTAGTTAGATACCTAGATGAATATTTTCCTTCCATGCATGCAGATCCAAATATTTTTGAAAACCCAAATTGTTAAGATCAAAAATCAAAGACTAGATAGAACACAATGTGGACAAAATATACGCGGCGACTTGAGAACCTTCTCTTTTTTGTCGGTTCTCTCACAAACAAACACAATATACCTGGGTTGTTGCACTGTATACGTTCGAAAACTATCAAACTCATTTTAAATTGAATAGGAGAATCCTCTTAAAATATATTAGCTCCCTAAAGGACAGTAAATCTTCAATAAAGGATCTCATTGAAAACGTTTCGACGTTGGACAGATACCTAGTTAGAAGTACGAAACGGTTTTATTCGTAGTACTAAACAAAGCATTCTCTGCATTCGATTTTACTGATCTTTGTTTCATCGATTTTAATCGAATACGCGCATCGTGTCAGAGTAGCAATGCGCTACTAACCCTCGAAGACTAGTGAATGCCCAAGTGAATCATGTTTTATTTTTTTATATCCGTTATTGTTGCAGATGAGAGTGGAAATGCCCTAGAAGGACATATATTCACCTTATTGGTGATGTTCTTCAGAAAGGTCAGGTGTGTAGTTGCAACGTTGCAACCGGCGTGCGTATATGACCAGATGTATGAACGTAAACGAGGCAAATGGAGTATTTAAAGATCGTAGCAGGTGACGTTCTGTAGTTTCTGCCTACCCCCGTGGGAAGAAGGCTATTGGTTTATTTATGTAACATAACACGTCATAATATCACGCCTGTAATCCACGAAGGATTAGACTGAGGTGTACTTAGTACATCCAGATTTCACCAGTTATATTTATGTCCCATATAATACATTAGCGGCCGAGCCTATTGCCATCAACCGGGCACAGATCAAGACTCCAGGCTGCTGCTGACAAATTCCAGATGGAAAACCTAATAACACTTTACCCGACCTGGAAATCTAACCCAGCATCTCAATGCTCACTAGATCAACGAGGCAGTTTATGTATGTAGTTTAATGTAAAACCAAAATATCTTTGTAGCATGGCTATCGATTTTAAAGAAACTCCATGAACTATTAGTGAACAAATGTTATTACTCTATGAAAGACTTTTTTGATGACAAATCACTATTAAAATACAATCTGCCTGAGTCATGATGCGTTCTGTGTAGATAATCATATAATATAATAATAATAAACGAAGATTCAACAATCTAATAATTTGCAATGTATTACATTATTGTTGACATGCATGTACGAGTAAACGCACTAGATACTTACCTACATTCTATTGTACGCCCTAAGGGTAGGACATAGCTGGTCCTAAATATTTAAATAACACCATCTGTATTATGTACCTATGATCCACAGTAAAGATGATTTGATTTGATTTTATATTGAAAAAAAAACTAACTATCAAGTGTTCTTCTTCGAGTCGTAAAACTTTATGAGAATAGCCATGTTGTGGTAAACCACCCATGAAGGTTTTTTTTAATGCTCCATAATCAAATAAGTATCTATGTAGAATATACAGATCGTATGGAGTTATAACAGTCCGACCGTCAAGTGAATGCGTTCTTCACACCTGTCAGTTTCATTCATTCATTCAACTCATTCTCTCGACGGCTGGACTGTATGTTATGGACTGTACAAATAAGGAGGTTGGAAACGTATCTTTCGAGAATAGCTATTAGCATACGGTGAAGCTAATGGAATTTGTAGTAAAATTAATAATAAACCAATACTTTTTATGAACATTAACTGGTTCTGCTAATACTTTTGTTCATATAATAATATAGTTCAACAATTGTAATTCGTAATTAACACTTTTATTAGCCATACATATTTAATTCACGCAGCCACTATTCAACAGTAGCTATTACGCTAATTTAAGGCTAATTTAAACAAAATGTTCGTTTAATAGTGTTGCTTAATTAACTACTGATAATTACCCTATCAATCATAGTAAAAGCGCCAGCTATGGGAATTATGATATTAGCTTAAATATACAGCGATTGGATATAGGTAGCTTTGTAGCCATCAATTTACAATTTTTATACAAGTCGCTGGCCCGGAAGAAGAATCGAGGCGTCCGTAAAAATATGTTTTGGAGAACGGTAGCACGTTGTTGTCATATTGTGCTGCAAAGCCGGAGCCCCAGAGGCGTAGCACAGAAGAGACAACATAGCTTACTGAGGGCCTAGCAGTGGCGAGGCTTGATATTTCGTAGGAGGGAAGCCGAAGAAGAAATTGTTTAGTTATAAATAGTCTTACAAATACGATTATCACGTTGTGGCGCCGGCTTATTTGGAACAATTTGTGTTATTGTTGGAATATAGGTATATTACTTGGCAATCGTAGGCATTACTCAATGTGCTATTTTTCAATAGTGTTAGGTGAAGTTACTCTTCTGATCCTCCAAAGAGAAGCCGGTAGGAATGGAGGTCCTAGGCCCCAGAGGCGCGCTTCGCCTCTGGAGCCTAGGCAAGTGGCAATCGGTTTCAAAGGTAAATAGGTACCCAATTTGGGTATTTTTATTATTTTATTTCTCTTTTATAAAGATTTTTTTTTATATTTTGTGAATGTGAGAACGTTGTACGTTTATTAAACTGTAGATTTGTAGACAATTTTCTATTTTGTTAAGTACCTAGCACTTGTTGACAGGCCTACACTATCCTTCCATACCTATTAACACTGTAATTTGTAGGCATTATAAAAGCCAATTTATTTTTAAAAGAGTAACCATGGAGTTTCTTGTCGGCTCATCTCCGTAGGAAACGACCAATTGGAACCGTGCACCTAGCTTCTGACGTTTCATAAGTGCCCATGTAGGTTTATGTGAAACTAGCACTTCCCGCGCGACTTCGTCCGCGTGGATTTCGTAGTTTAGTACCACATTAGAGGTAGATTTTCAAAAAACCCCGATACACGTTATTTTTTAATTTCGATCTTAAGTATAAATACTGAGTTCTGAGTTAATCAGACCGCGCGTTAAAATTCTTCCATACAAACTTTGACACCCCCCAATCCCCTTTTAGTTTAGTTCAGAAAAACAAAAAATTGCAAACTTCATAATTTACTTAACTATGTATTCGTGCCAAGTTTTAAGTTCATTAACTTAAGAAATAAAAATTTTCCTACAAATGAAATCCCCCCTTTTCACGCCCTTAAAGTTTGAATTTCCAAATATCCTTCCTTAGTGAATGTTTACAACATAAAATGCAGCAACTGCCAAAATTTCAAGTTTGTAGTCTCAGCGGCTTAGGCTCTGCGTTGATGAATTAGTCGGTAAGGACAATAATAATTATACAGGGTGTTTGTTTTATGTGTTCTCTAGGGTTCTATAAATAAAAATAATACAAAAAGTCCCAGAGTACGTGGTCCAAAAATGCATAGTTTCGAAAATATCATCAATCCTAATTAAATTAGGTTCGTTCTAAGTTTCGATAGAAACGAGTAATTCATTTTCATTCATACCAATCATTCATAATTAAAGCTAAGAAAAAGCGACGTTGTCATACTTCACTTATGGGTGTTTTACATTAATAATTGTGACTTTGTCAAATTACTTTGTATGAAGAATGAAAACAAAAAAAAAATGATAATTAAAGAATAATTCATATGCCAGTTGATTCTATGATATAGTCTTATTCATACCTTATAGTTATGACATATAAAAAAAAAAACACCTTGTATATGTACATACCTATTAGAAAGATAAAATATTTTGATTTTGATTTTAAAGCGTTTCGTATCTTTATGACGACTTTCAACGGGATTGATATAAGCTTGTCGGTCGGTTATATCCTTTACACTTTTGGCTTTTCTATAATCGTTACCGCTGACAGAATGTCACTTCTACTACTTCAACTACTTTGTTCTTTCTTTGTCCTCTGCGGTTTTTCGAAAATTCTCCAGCTCCCTTAATATAAAAAATTTATTCAGCAGTGCAAGTGGGTGGAACAAAGCTCCCAATCATGGTGACGATAGGACAGCTCTTCATAGAATAAATCACTTAATTAAATGAAGGAAAAATTACACATCTGACTATCCCTGAGAAGAAATGGCGAAACAAACTCAGAGCGTAAACCGCCACCTCTTAAAGCAGTATTATTTTAATGTTACTTCATTGTGGGAAAGAGATGGAGCTAGACGTCCTGTATAACATTAAAATAATACTGCTTTTAAGAGGTGGTGGTTGGCCCCCAGGAGTCACTCAGGGGTCAAAGTCTCTTTTAGAGTCCAGGCATAATCTTGGTCAAATCATGTGAGGACCATGTAGATCCGTTTCTGGTATGTTTTTTTGAGGGAAAACCACACAAAGGGAGGACCTGTCCAATCAGTGCAAGCATTAGTCAATAATCGTGTAGCTCAACTTAGGACTGAAGGTAAAACAATACTCCAACTAAAAGACAAAAGCTAGTTTATTTGCAAAAATATGCATATATTTTCCAGGCTCAAACCGTCTAGTAGAAATAGATTAAAGGCTCTTAAGTACCGACTCCCGTTCAAAGTTATCGGTTAGCCAACTGCAGTGAAACTTGCTCGGCAGTGTTTCTTGCGAAACATAATAAATCTTTCTTACTGTCATTGATATTTAGCTCGTGCGAGGGATTCGCGCCACAATGGAAGGAGCCTTCAATAAATCATTTAGAAGTATTCTGTTTGCTTACATAAGTACCTACGGTATATTATGTTCCCGATTGCTACAGACAGGTTTAATCAAAGGAATATTATAGTACGTTGTTTGGTGTTTGTTTTATTAATATTTTATGTAATTATATAATATACTAGCTACGCCCCGCGACTTCATTCGCGTGGAAGTCGTAAGATACACGTACTAAAATAACAGCCACATTTTAATAACACTCCCCCGTCCTCCGTCTCTGACCCGCCGCGTTACATGGCCTTCGCTACTTTCCGCTTAGCGTTCTTTCACGCTATGGCGTGACATTAAATGGCCTGTAACCATCCTCGAGAATTGGGCTACCAAATGCAAAAAGAATTTTTTAAATCCGACTGATAGTTCCAGGTTATTATTTTTGTTCACAATTTTATGGGTTTTAATTTTTTTGCGCGGAACCCTAATTATTTTTTTAAAATAAAAGTAGCCTAAGATATTTTTTAATAAAATCAGCTATCTTCCAGTGAAAGTCCCGTCAAAATCAACCGCAAATCAGTCGGAACAAACAGACAGGCAGACAGACAAACATTTTTTAAATTGTTTTTTGTTATAAGTACCGTATATATTTTCATATTAAGCAAGAGAAATTCTAAATTTCAGAAACACGCTTTTACGTTACCCTAGCGAATCCGTCATAAAACTTTTATAGAAAACCAAATTGACACTGAACTTATCGAAATCGAGCTAAGTTGAAGCCCAGACTAATGTCAGATGAATCTTCGTTTCATTTTTAATATCGCTGAATTTTATTGCCAATTAGCGGTTGCTAAGTGCCAATAGATCACTCCATTATCTATTAATCAGTAGAAAAACAGACATCTAAGCATTCTCAAAAGTCACCTTGCCAAAATCGATCGCAAATTTTAATAGATCAGACATACAAATTGCAACTTCCAGAGAATGCATAATTATCTAAGGCGAAGCTTTAGTAATAAACAATACTAACAATAATATAGCACAGTACTCAGGTCCTGCAATATCAAAGTGCTCCAATTAACTCAACCATATTCTGATAGCTACATTAATTGAATTACCTTCACTATGAAATTCTACCGATTTAATTAAGAACGCAATCTAATTTATTTTGGAATGGATTACAGCATTTGTTCAGAATGTCGCCTTTGTATTCGTGTTTTTGTATTTGTGTTGTCTTTGTTTATTGGAAAAAAGCTATTATAATTATGATTATAAGCTTTTATGCTGCATTTTTATTTTTTCAAATCTTAAATACACTATACAATTACTAACATAATAATAATAATATGTACAAGTATATAAAAAAGGGAGGGGGTAAATAATCAGAGGGCATCAAAAAATTCATCCGCATCGCTGTCAACAGGAAAAGTGCCCAGAAGGCTGGCAGCATTGCCACGTTGTATAGCAATGCGGATTCTTTGGCCAAAAAATAGGCCAGCCCTCTGGTCACGTGTGGAGTCGACCAACCGCCTGGCGATGTCTCGAAAAACTAAGTGGGCACTCGGACCCCATGACCCAAATGTTTCAACCCCAAACGGCTCGAACATATAAGTCCCAATAAGACTGGAGTATTTGCGCCGTTTGAGGTTTTCCGCACCCGCAGCAGCCGCTCCAGCACAGCCTGCCGTGCTAGGAAGATGGGATGGCGCAAGGGTGTCGACACACGTTGCATCCCACACCAAAGGCCTACCTACCTTCCAAGGCATTATGGTCATTCCGTCTGGTCTCTTTCCATCGTCGCGTGCTAAGCCATTGGGTTCTAAAACAGCTGGCACCCCGGCGGTGACAAGAGCACGACGGATGATGTCATTGATGCTGGCGTGCCGTGCTATCCGGCCTGCGCTCTTACTGCAGGATAGGCCATGTTGTCCGAGGCAGTCGACACTGACACCGCATTGGCAGCGATGCGGAGCCACGCAGGGAGCGCCCAGACGCAGACAAGTAGCGAGCCGGAAGGTGGTGTCACCCAGCATGGTGCCTATGTTGGGTGACGGTAGCGCCTGAAGCCAGAGGCCCGACTCCCACTCCCCCACAGCCAGCAGGCGGGCACGCTCAGCAGTATTGGTAGTCGTATTAATTAGATTATTCCGTACCAACCTGCAGAGCGGTTCATCCCACTGCCTCTGGGAAGATAGGTTCAAGGGCCGATCTGTATCCGGGCAAGCCACTTTCCAGGCGTTCACTGCGTCAGTCAAACACGGCACTTCTGAGTCAACCAAGGAGGGGGCTAAAATTTTCTCGGTCAACTTTTCCGTGCTATGGACAGAGGACAGGAACGCCGGTAAGCTAATACTGGTAATTTTGCGGACGCCGAGGCCACCAAAACGGATGGGTAGTGTGGCTTGCAGCCACGCTCGGTCGTCCAGGGCCACATTTGAAATGGATGTTAGTGTGCTGCGAATAATTTGGTCAATTTTGTCCAAGAGGTTTGGCTGCTTCCATAAAGGGGAAGAACGTAGAAAGTAAATAAAATTTGGGCCAAAACAACAGTATCTAATCAGGGTGAATGCCGAATGTAAATTAATTTTGAAGAGTCTGTCCGAAATGTCGTTGAAGTTTTTGATTTTTTCGTTGATAAATGGAGAAAAGCTGTCTTCTAAAATTGGGGAACCTAGGAGGTGCAGTGAACTTTTTTCTAAAATTTTGATTTGTGGGGCTATTGCATTAAATTTTTCTAGAGTCAGTTGTCTGTCGGTAATGTCAGAAAGGTAAATTTCACACTTTGATGGGTTAAGGTCTAAGCCAATAGATTTAAATTCCTCTTTGAGAAGCTGTAGGTCTTTCAAAACGGTGTCTACATCACCTCCTAGCGTTCCATCATCTAAATACCACACGTTTAATTTTGAATTTAGTTTCTGGATAACTGGATGAATAGCCAAGCTGAAAATAACTGGCCCGAGAGGGTCACCTTGTTGGCATCCTACTGCAGATTCCAAAACATTGTCCTTGTATAATAATTTAGAAGGGTACCTGTAACATTGCCACATAAAACCATAAATTTCGGGTATTTCCTTTTTGACTTCAGCCAACAAAGTGTCCCTGTTGACAGAGTTAAAGGCGTTCTTAACGTCAACCTTGAGGACGACCTCACCTTTGTTAGAGTTTAAAAAGGTGGAAAGGGCATGCACGGCAGCCTCACAGCCCCCTTTTGAGCCAAAACCAAGCTGTAGGGGCTGAAACTTAGCTGTAAGCGATTCGCTATACAGCTTACAGCATATTTTGGCTGCCGTACGCCTGTACGTGCACCCAACGGCGATGGGACGAATGCCGCCGTCCTTCTTGCGCAGGGCACATAGGTTGGCCCCGTACAAGACATCGATGACGGCCTCGTTGACACCGCCGGTGAGCATGAGTTTTATCAGGGCCGCAAGCTCCTTCAATAGCGACTCACCAGCTTCCCCGGCGCCTGAACTTAATAGGTCCTTTAAATGTTGTGGAGTCAGGCCGTCGAGGCCGCCGGCGGAACCACTTCGGAAGGAGCTCACGGCTGCAATCAACTGGGGAGCCGAAACGTTTAGGAAGGTTGAATTTAGGTCGGGAGGATCGGGGGGGTCGGAAAAGGTGAGACCATCCGCAGGCGCAACAGGCGTAACAGCTCTAGAGAGTAAACACCCCACTCTCTAGAGCTGTTAGCGTTTCTGGAGAGTAAGGCGCCACCACATCGCTGCTAAACAGTATCCTGGCCGCTCCCCTGATGTCACCTTCACCTAATTTGGATTCTACATGTGAACATAAGCTTTTTTGTGATAGGTTATTGAATGCGGGTAATTTTGGATCTAAAATTGGGGTCGAATTGATACAATTTTCTTTAATTAGGTTCGTTAAGGTTTTTTTAGTTGCCAGATTTTTTTGAACGTGCAGAATCCTATAAGGGAAGGTAAGTAACTGCTCCCAGGCACTTTGTGAGTTCTCCTGGGTCACAAGACGGAGACATTGCGCCAAACTCAGTGCAACAGATCGTCTCGCGCCCCGGGGAACTCTCTTTAGCACTGGGGTAGAGTTTTTGAATTTAGCTAGCTTTTTCCACAAGGTTTGTTCAAGAGGTGTTGATGTTGGGGATGTAGCTGGGGGGCCCAGTGGTACACTATGTGATTTGTGGATCTTGCCATAGTGTATCCTCAGCCCCCGTTCGCCTTTAAAAAAGCGTGCCTGGGAGCAATGTGGACATCTCACCAGCTGCACATCAAGCGATGTGGCAGGTTGACTGGCACAATTTCCGGCGTCGCTACAGCCGGCATTGAACATATAAAATACTTAGACTTACAGAGTTAAACTTACCTGAAAAACAAATTAAAAAAACCTATATACACACACACTCGTACTAAAACAGAAACACAAAAAATAAACTAAAAATACAATTTTTCACTTTACGTATAAATGTCACGGATGAAATATAAGCTTTATGATTAGGTATAAACATCTAAATCAATAGCTTTTATAGAAAAATACACAAGTTGTCTAATCTTCTATAACAACTGGATTCGAAATCGAAAAGAACCCCACAATTATCCCAACATAATTCTATCCTTTGGACTCTTATCGTTTATTTTTCCTTATTATTAATCTCGATCAACCGCCAGATTATTCTAAAAAAATGAGCACACAAATCCGAACGGTACAATAAACGGCGAAGAAGGAAAAGTGGAATAAGAAAAATCAACGAAAAGAAAAAAAAGATTTTCAAACTTTTTTTATAACATCGGGCGTAGTCATTGGTAGAAAATGAAAAGGACACCCCGTTACGATTTCCATTAACAGGAATGCGTCGAAGGCCCGGGGGCTCCAATAAATCAATCTGGGAGTAGACAGACCTCCCCGAAGTCGCTCTCAGAATATACAGTATTAAATTTTGCAGGCTGCATGAGTGTGCTCTAAAGCTTGAAATGTGAACGGTATACGCTTGCATGACGTTCGGACAATACGTGTACCAGAAGTGTTTTAGACACACAATCCGGGCAGCAAGCTGTTTGCAATATTTGTTGTCTCACATAGTAACCGACTGTCTGATGCTGGTATCAGTATTTGATGAATATACGGCGTGACGAAGAATTGTTTGTTGGAACAGAAACTGAACAGTCATGAGCACTAATATGTATACACTGAGCAACTTTTAAAAGTCATTTTCTCCTACTGTTACGACATACAAAGTGTTTGAAACCGATACTATTATGAAAGAGGTCTTATCTTAAAGTTGCAATCGTAATTCCATGAGAAAATCCGAATCCTGAATGCACATCTCCTCGACAAACTATACCGTCTTCTCAATTACTGCATTCGATTCGTTTTCAATCTGCGTAAATATGATCATGTCTCTGCGCATCGGTCGCTTCTTAAGTGGTTGCCCATACGCCAGCGCAGAGAGCAAAGGGCGCTGACCACCTTGTTTTCATTTCTTGACTCTCCAACTTCCCCTAGTTATCTTGCCCCCCACTTTCAGTACATTTGTGCCAACCACAATAAAAATCTATGTTCATCAAATAATCACCTTCTTCAATGTCCCACTCACCGCACAGACTTTATTCACTCTTCCTTCTTCGTTCAGTCTATCTCTCTGTGGAATGCGCTCCCCCTGGAAATCAGGATGGCAACCAACCGATTATCCTTTAAAATAAAAGTTCGCGAGCACATTCGTAAGAAGCTGGCAGTATCATCACAACGTTAACGTTTTCCCATTGTTTGTCTTATTTGTTTTAGTATATTCGTGTATTTATGTATATATTTATTTTCGCTTATTGATATATAATTAGGTATATATTATTATATTTATAATTTGTAATAGGTATATGTGTATCTTTATATTTATTTAAATAAATATGTATTCCACAATTTCTCATAATTGCACTTACCACTGTTTGTCTCTGCATCACCCAAAGGTTGACTGGTAGAAAATGCCTGTAGCATTAAGTCTGCCTCTGTACATTTCTGTGCATGAAGTATTAAATAAATAAATAATAAATAAATAAAATCACTTTTGAATTGTGCTGAGTGTACATACAAGTGTTCGTGACTGTACGGTGCTTTTACGATAAGTAAAAGTTAACAAAGTTGCCCCATTAGTCTAGAATGAAGAATATAACCAATGCCTTATTGATAGCTATCGTCTGTTGTCGCTAAAACGATTAAAAATCGATTAACCATTACTTATTTAAGGGAATGGTGTCATGCGTACTCTTTTATGAAAATGCTCTATGCTATAGTGACAATATTCTAAGGAGAGCATTAAATAGGTACTGCTGTAAACTTGCGCCATGACATAATTCGATAGTTAGCCGACGTTTGCGCGGACGCAAAAATAACGCGGCGGGATTTTATCGCGCACCGGATTTTCAACGCTCTGCTTAGCGCCGAGAGTTGAAAATCCAACGGAGTGTTTTTTTCACGCGTTGGAATTCACTCTGTTGGATTCTCAATGCCGAGTCGAGCTCAACACCGAGAGTTGAAAATCCAGTGCGCGATAAAATCCCGCCGCGTTTTATTTTGTCGTCCGTACGAACGTCGGCTCAGTCGAAAATTATGTTGTGCTAGTCCGACTGCAATATTATAATTATTGTAAGCCATTGATTACAAAATTCTTTAAGTATTTGTGGAATCCCATACCATTGACCGCGCTTCTCTTGCAGCTGATTGCTATGATTTGTGAAGCAAAAAATAAATACTTAGTGAATTTTGTTGACACAATACTTACATGTCTACTGCAACAGCAGATGTTCTTACACCAGCCTGCTGCAGATATAATTTGGATGTAAACGATTTGCGTTCAATATCATTAATTAGGCCGGTTGAAATAGAGCCTACTGTTTTTGCTCACAATTAGATTAAATAAATTAGCGCTAAACGAGAATTTCGCATTAGCAAAGCAGTGACACTGGCCTAATTTCCATAATCATTTCCCCATAAAATGCGAAATAATTACACCATTATTTATGTTGCCACTACGCAATTAAGTTACTTTATTGATAAATTATATTTATTTCTGTAAATTGGTTAAAAAAAAAACGTATGTTTTAAAACTAGGTGAGTTCAGTATTTCCTATCCGACTACTCTGAGAAGAAAGACCGAAAAAGCTCAGAGGTCACAGTCTCTTTTAAAGTCCAAATTAAACTTTTAAAGACCTAGAAAATGTGCCGTGTGATTTTTTTGGCCGCATGTGTATTTTACGTGTGTGTGTGTGTGTGTGTACGATACTCAGCTAGGTACCTACTTACTAACCACCAAGAAAATCAGCATTTCTTTTACCAGTGGGAAAAACGTAAAGATAATAAAAATAATAAAAGAACGAAAAATATATTTACAGAAAAATATGAAAAAGTTTCCGATAATAATTTACTTGAAATAAAAAGATTTCTTTAGTATCTCTTCAAGTCGGTCCGCGATAAAACATTGTAAGGAACGGTTTCGCCGTAACAACAGAAACATCTTCAAAATTTTAAACAAGGCCGATTCTTATTCACAAAGACTCCGCTATAAAAGTGACTCCCCAAGTAATTCTACACTGTATCAATCACGTTGCAGTAGTAAAATCCGACGTAAAACTTACTTCGGATACAAGTACACGAGGTACAAATAACAAAATAGTCAAGTATACAGACGTACTATCGGCCAAACATCCGCATGCTCACCTTGAAGGTAATAACCGCATAGCATGGCTCACGACTCGATCGCCCGATACATGCGTTTTGAACAATAGGGTGCACGTTTGTTTTTGATTTGCTTTGTTGCTAATGTTTTTGTTATTTTATGTTACACGCCCAGGAGCAGGAGCTAGACCACCACCTCTTAAAGCAGTATTATTGTAATCTACTTCAGTGTGGGAAAGAGATGGAGCTAGACGTCCTGTATAGCTCCATCTCTTTCTCACACTGAAGTAACATTAAAATATTGCTTTAAGAGGTGGTGGTTGGCCCCCTGTAGTCACACAAATGCATATTGTCTCTAATTGGGCGAAACCAGGAAGGGGTGTGTTCCGACAGTAGCTGCGCTTCCGCAGGAATATTTTCTAAAACTGAGCATGCGTAACTTTTGCCGATAGTACATCACGACAATAAACATCCATGAACATTGGAAGCAGTCTTATCAGTCTTACCAGCGATGGCAATCGTGTTACCATGTAACTGACTTGTGGAGGCAGATAGGAAGTCGCTCCATGTAACAAATTGGTATTCAGCTGCATCAAATAATTAAAAAAAAAAATCCTCGAGTGTAACATATAACCTCTTCCTTTTTTGAAGTCAGTTAAAAAGGCTGGGCAGATGATGAACTATGCAAACAACTATCATTGTGACGACATCGGTAAATTGTTTCATGCTCCAGAGACATTTAGAAAAGTAATAGTAAATACTTGATCACTCAAATTCTCCTTGCTTAAAGCGTACACTTATCTGTTATGCGGACTGTACCTAGTTCCCTGAATTTGCTTCCGAATCACGTAGGTAGACACTTGCAGCCCTGTTCGACCAATCACCGACATGTTTGAGACGAGAATACGTTAAGGAATCCTTGATATTAAACTTTTAAGTGCTACGGTTTTTATTTGTATTTGTAGGTCATGAAAATCGATGGGGAGCTATTGGATTGGAAGGAAGAGCTGTTTTAAAGGAAGGTTGTTGAAGTCATTTGTGGATTTTTGGACTACTATATGGTTTGAAAGCTCTAATGTTTATGAAAATGATAGTTACGAGTAGGGTACACAAAAATGACAAATTGTTTTACGATACCAATTTTTTGTCATGGCCTGTGTATAAATTTAATGGTTTTTTGGGGTGCTCTTGCTGAAAAGTACGTTCATATTACACACACTCTTTTTATAAAGTGCTAAAAAGTAGTAGATAGACAATCTGATATCTGTTTTACCTTGAAACGTAAATTCAGGGAAAATAATTGTTTAGTAAAGTGACTACAATAATCACAACTGTTATTTTTTGACAGTTCTATGAAATGACTTTAAATACTAGGGCAAATTGACATAGTGGGTCAATTTAATAAACAATTAATTTCCCTGAATGTATACATCGTTTAAAACAAAGGGACTGCTAAAATAATATTTAGGTATGTCTCTTTCATAGTTTTATGTCGTAACTAAAACCCAGTTTTACGCTCCCTTTGACCATAGAATACTAAACAAAATGGCCGCAGGTGAGCACGCCTACACATTCGGCTTAATACTAACTGTTAGGGTCAATCTCCGCCAAGCGGAAAAATCCTCGCGGACGCTCGAGCACTTTTTATTTTTCACTGAATAAGTAACTATATCAATATTGGCTTTAAGTATAAAATTCGACGCGGACATCAAGCGTTTATCAAGCGCGATGTCTGCGTCGAATTTTATACTTAAAGTCAATATTAATACAGTTACTTATTCAATTAAATTTAAAAAGTACTCGAGCGTCTGCGAGGATTTTTCCGCTTGGTGGAGACTGACCCTTAAAATCTAGATTTGGGTTCTGACATTAAAATCACACCTTTATTTAAGCTTTGTTTTATTGTTTATTGTTGCGATTGTGTTTATTTTAATGTCTGGGAACCTTTGTTGTCGTAAATTCTAAGTATTATTGTGTCTGGCAGGTAGACTACCTCGTTGATCTAGTGGTCGAAAACACGACTTTTGAGCATTGAGTTGGTATACCCAAAAGGGATAAAGTGTGTTCAGGTTTTTCTATAGAGAATTTCTTAAAAGCAGCTCAGAGATGATGATGCTGAGATGATGAGATGTGCGGAAATGTTCGAAGCGGAGACGAGAAAAGATGTTTTTCAGCTAGGGTATATCCATCAAAGCTGTGTGGAGACGCGTACTGGCTATCCTGGAGCGGAGATGTGTGCTGGCTAGAGCGAAGATATGTGCTGGCTAGAGCGGAGATGAGTGCTGGCTAGAGCGGCTGGCGGGTTGTGCGACGCGGAGGGAACTAGCAGCGCTGCTCACTGCCGCTCTCATCTCCGCTGCGCGCTGTCGCCAGTTTGCGAAGCACAGCTCACATGTCCGCTTTGTACCGCCGCCCAGCTCAATCTCGGCGAGGCACAGCTCACATTTCCGCTTCGATCGCACCATACAAATATGATACATCTCCGCTTAGTGGTACCCACTGAAGCTGAGTGAAGACGAGATGTGTGAATAACGAAATTCTATTGGTTGTCTAAAACACCTCCTCTCCTCTCGTCTCGTCTCCGCTTTGGTGGAGTCCGGGCCTTATCCTGGTTAAGGGCGAAAATACACATACCTGTAGCTGGTACAAAACGATGCAATTAACTGCTATGCCGTGTGCCATATGATACCAACTTCTGTTTGGTCAATGGCATGCCAGCTTCTTGTATAGGTTTGTACCAGCTACAGGCATCTGTATTTTCACCCTTATAGTAATGGGCTCACACCTATAACATGGGACTGAATCACAACTATCGAACTGTGAGTGTACTATAAACACCTCTGCCTGCCCCTTCAGGGAACAGACGGTCGTGATTTCAACATCACTAGTAGTAGTTCACTTTGAAGTATGTCAAGGCAAGGTTTCTAGGAATTAACACCAGCAAGCTAAGTGAGTTTATTGATTGAAGGTCCAATGCGCCCGTTTCATTCAAAAGCCTGCTCCTTTCACGAGAACGATTTACGGAGAACTTGGAAACTAGGTTTTAGCTATTTTATTTATTAACATTCTCGGAAGCAAAATTAATTACTGTAACTATTGTCGTTTTATTTACCGATTTCTACATTTAAAGTACTGGCGAAAAGTGCGTACGACAACTGGGACCATTACCTTAAGCCATATGATGATTAAACAAAAGAGCTAATGTAAGTAAAGCATGCCTTATTAGCTTGCAGATCGATCAATCTGCTTTTAAGCATCTGTAAGCGCCACAAACTTTCTTCTAAACTCTATATAAAATTAAAATGTAACGATTCCCTTAGAACCTGTCTTGAATTTGTTGAGAACACAAGGGAAGCGATTCGCGCATTTCATGCTTGCCAGTTCTAGAACAAAATCTATTAAACTTTGGCCACGCTGTTGTTACCAGCTTTTGTATTATGAAGTAACGTGATTGCTTGGCAAACAACTTTCGGACTTATTACATTGTATTCATCACGAGACGGAGCCGTCAATGTGTCAAGAACATTTACTTGATGTCTATAATGACGAACACCCCAGACGGTTGTATATACGGTTCCATAAGTAGTGATGGTAGTATTGTATGCGACGGTGACCTTCACAAGCTTACGGCCTCGCGGCACGAGCGCCAGCTGGTGCTCCTTCTGCGACTTAAAGCATCGTGGAAGTCCTCCTCGGGAGTCTCATTCAAAACCACTAAGCTTGGAACAAAAGAAATTAGGTTGTTACTTCTTTGCTGTCATGGTATGTATGCTTGCGTTTTGTGTATCGTCTAACAAGTGTTTCATCCGTGTTCTGTGGGGCACTCATTTTCTGTGACAGAGGTTATAAAAACAGTATTTATTTAATGAATGCAACTTATTTAGAACAGCTCGTTTGTAAAATTGATTTAAAAATATTACAACTGTCATAAGTGACGGCACTAATCTTAACTGTCATGCCTTCGTTACAATGGTTGACAAATAAAGTAAAAAAATATCTGTTCTGTGAAAAAGATGGCATAATGACCGAAAGCTTTTTTTACTCAAGAGGCGCGAGTTACTGGGCTAATATACCAGCAACAATCGATGGTGTGCTCGGAGGATATGGTCACATCTCGCAAACCGACATCAATGGATCAAAGGCGTTCTTAGATGAAATACTGGCATTTGAAAACCCTCCAGCCACAAAAATAGCCCTGGATTGTGGCGCGGGTATCGGAAGAGTGAGTAAATATGTACTGATTCCACGTTTCGAAACAGTCGATCTCGTCGACCAGGATGAAAAGTTCATAAACAACGCCAAAGAATTCATCGGCAAAGAAAATCCGAAGATAGGAACGCTGTACCAAACAGGTCTTCAGAATTTCAAGCCTGATAAACACTACGACCTTATTTGGTGCCAGTGGGTAATCGGATATTTAAAGGATTATGACTTGATTGATTTTTTTGAGAGATGCCGAATGTCTCTGAACAAGCACGGCGTGATTGTCGTCAAAGAAAATATTGCATTATCTGAAGTATTAGAATATGATGAGGATGATTCGTCTGTAACACGTCCTATAAAACTACTAGAAATACTATTCGAACAAGCCAAACTGAAAACTGTGAAGATGGTCATTCAAAAAGGATTTCCAGATGACATTTATCCAGTACACTCGTTTGCTTTAACTGCTGTAGAGCAATAAATAAATAAATAGTTAGATTAAATTACTGTGATACATTTTATAAATATGGTACCAATTAAAATGATATATAATCTGAGAAAAGTATTAATAAAAGTTGCCTATAAACAACCACATTAACTTAAACACAAGAAAATAAGGACTATTAGGGCTGATTTCACCAATGAAACTGCAATCAGCACATCTAAGCTGCGATCAAGATCTGTCGAGTGTCAGTATTCCCCAACAATGATGACACTGACAGCTCTTGAACGCAGTTTAGAAGTGCTGATCGCGTTCAGTTTCAATGCTGAAATCCGCACTGAAGGCTGATTTGCTGCGCGATCAGTACAAAAACTACGGTTAAGGGCTGTCAGTGTCATTATTTTCTTTGGAATAATGAAACTGACAGCTCTTGAACGTAGTTTAGATGTGCTGATCGCGTTCAGTTTCATTTGTGAAATCCGCCCTTAGTAGGAAATCAGCTATTGCGTTATGAAACAATGTGTTTTTTGTGAAACAAACAACTTTCGTACTTATTGTAATCGAGGAATCTTACATCTGATCAATTTGAAACAAAATCCCGTGCACACAATGACCACATCTGATAGCAAGCGTTACTATAGCGGCCAAGCGCTGTAAGCAAGAATAGTTCTTACGGTGTATAGAAGTTCGTTTCTCCCATGGTACCTAGATGATACTCCTATTGTGAGCCGTCAATGTGTCAAGACGTGATATTTATAAAGACGAATTTAGCATACCGCAATGCCCGGGTAAAGCTCGGGTAACTTTTCATTGATTTTGTAGCATTTTGCAAAAGTTGGCTGAAGAAAACTCAACCTACGTTACTTACTAATTCTTCGTTTACTTTCGACATTCGATACCTTTTTGTTGGAAGCCGGCTTGGTTAGTAGAACCAAAATGTAGGTTCTTTAAATCGATTCAGTGAATGAAAAAAAGAAAATGCGTTTATTGGAATTACAACAAAAAACACCAACTATTAAAAAAACCAGCCATGTGCGTGTGCGTGTCGTACCACGCACAATGAAGGGTTCTGAAGTTGGTATGAATTTATCTGAAAAACAAACTTAACATTGTAGTTGAAAAACATGTTCTCCTATACATCGATATACGTCACGGTCGATTCTCCAACTGCAAATGTAAGTTTGTAATCACAAAAAATAACATAACATAACATAACATAACATAACATAACATAACATAACATAACATAACATAACATAACATAACATAACATAACATAACATAACATAACATAACATAACATAACATAACATAACATAACATAACATAACATAACATAACATAACATAACATAACATAACATAACATAACATAACATAACATAACATAACATAACATAACATAACATAACATAACATAACATAACATAACATAACATAACATAACATAACATAACATAACATAACATAACATAACATAACATAACATAACATAACATAACATCACGCCTTTCTTCCCCGAAGGGTTGGGCAGAGGTGTACCTATATAGTACACCCACATTTCGCTAGTAATGAAGGCGAGCCTATTTCGAGCAACTGTGCTCAAATCCAGACTCCAGGCTGCTACTGAAAAATTCCAGATAGAAAAACCCAATATCACTACCCGACCTGGGATTCGAACCCAGGACCTCATGCTCAGCAGTAGCGCTTGCGACCACTAGACCAACGAGATAGTCACAAAAAAAATTACAAATCCACAATTTTCGGACTTTTTTCTTTACTTGTGCTGTGAGACCTTGCTTCTTGCCAAATTTCATGATTCTAGGTCTACGGGAAGTACCCTATGGCCGTTTATCCACCGCGGCACCGCCACGTCAACGGGACGTCAACGAGAACGAGATGGCGGGGCGCCAAAGTACATACATACACACTTACACACATATACATTTACACACACACCCCCACACACATATACACACGTATACGTTTTCTATGGCCACGCGTCCACCGCACACCACCCCCGGGACGTCATGTTCGATTGAATAATCTCCTTTCTCGTTTACGTCCCGTTGACGTTGTGTGGTGGACAAACAGTGTAAAGGTTTTGATTATTTGCAAGTACCAAAATTTGTCGCATAAATGTCCGTATTTTTTATTGCGTTGACTTAGAAGCGTGATTTTTCAGAGCTCCAAGGGACCGAAGACCTAAGTAATTGATATTAACATCAACTTGATACCTTCACGCGTTCCTTAGTGTCTTGACAGACTGACAGACAGACAGACGGACAACGAAGTGATCCTATTTGAGTTTCATTTTTTTCCTTTTGAGGTACGGAACCCTTAAAAACAGAACAATGCTTATAATGCCAAAAGGGCCTCAGCTCAGCATAATGTCAGATGACATTTGGTATACCACCTGACGCTGATTTTCGACTTTAACTTTAGCTATCTACGAGTATAATATTTTTCATGTTATTCAATTTTTAATTTTTTATGTTGAGTTTGTAGATTTATTTATTTATTTTATTTATTACTATAAGTTACAGCATGCTAATTAAAAACGAAACCCCATAAAACCGTAGTAGCGGTTTGACTTCTATTTTTGGATTTGCTTTCTATTTTTGACACATCTCCAAAGTTTATGGGTCGATTTGGATTCTGTTTATTATTTCTAAAATCTTATGAGTTATTTTAACAGAATAATTAACAATTTTCATAAAAATTATCGACCATGAAAAAAAAACTGGAGTTGAAGTAATTTTTTTTTTTTGGTAAAGAATTGTGTATTTATTAAAAAAAAAAAAACTACTGTAAGTCCATAAATTGTCCATTGTTGTGTTGTGATGTTGTTGTTGTTAACTGTGTTGACTTTTTTAATCATTATTTGTAATCTACTACATAACCGCTACAAATTCACAGAACATTATTGGTAACTGTAACTAAATCCGAGATAAATCTCTAAAAATCTAAGAGTCAAGGAAAAAAAAAATGTTAAAGTCAGTTGAATGTCCCCGCTCTTAGCAGTGAGAACTAAAAGGTTTAACTAATAATGAGAATGATAATGGAATTAAAAACAAACAAGCAATAGACAGATTTGACCTAATAAAAAAACAATAGTTTTACCTAATTAGATTTTTTAAATGACCCCCATCCTCCTGTAAACAAACTAAAGCCCTCATGGCAACACTTTTGATTGTATGACGTAATTTTTTATGATTTTCTTTTATTTCCGCAGAAGCAGCAGAAACCCTAGCCGTTAATTGCTCGCGGTTTTCAATGGGCACGGCATACACTTTTTGTTTCATGTAGCCCCAAAGATAAAAATCTAAGGGTCGGGAGATCGCGGCGGCCAAGCAATAGGACCTTAGGTTAAAATAATAATGAGGATGATAATGGAATTAAAAATAAACATGCAATAGACATAGTAGTACTAAAAAAAAAAATCAAGAATTTTAGTTAATAGATTTTCGAAATGGCCCCCACCCTCCTGTTAACCTCCTGTTATCCTAACCTATTTGGTCTAGGTGCCACTAGCGGCATGAAATGCAACTATTTTGTGATATGCCCAGTGGTCAGCTGGGAATGTCGATATATTATAGGTTGCTTTCGTCGATCCGTCCGAATTTCGATCACGATATGGCCATTTCTACGATCTGTCCACGACAGATACCCTACATTAATGACATGGCTAAACATCGACTGACGTTGACGCTTAAACTATATGGCTAATTTTAGCTGGCCATTTCATGAATCACAACCATTTCAAGAAATGACCGAACACTTCATGAAATGATCAATTCTAAGATCTGGCCACAACATCTACATCAGTTATATTCAGTCGATTTTTTTGAACACCACAGGATATGCAGCCTAACTAAGCCCTCCTGACAATTTTTCTGTGTGGGCCCCATTGTAATTTACTGTTATTAGTTATTCCAAGAAAAACTGTCCACTCAACAGGGTCCAACTCAATTCCATTAAGTTGAACAGTGACAGTTAGCTGCCTTTTTTTTGGATGGGAGATCATCAAACGACTTCTCCCGCTCTGGGCGGAGCGGGAGAAGTCCGTGTCAGACTTTTACTGGCTAAGACCCACCCGTGTTCCATCTCTTTGAGGCGCGCGTGGAACATAACGCGCCGTCGACCTGAGCCTAGTCCTTACCGGACGGCGAGCTACCCATTGCTCGCCGTCCGCAAGCCCGCGACTACTACTATCAATTTCCGACGGCCAGGGCGTCTTCTGCGGCGGCTAGGGGCGTGAGGGCGCAAAGATTGCCTCTCACGCGTTCCGCCTCCTCCTTTGCAAGCATTACTGCTTCGCAGAAGGAGGTGATGGCTTCCTATGTACTCTCGCTCTGTACCATGGCCTGGATCAGGGCCGGACGCGAGAGATCGCCACTGCCGATCGCTTCCGCGAGGACACGACGGTGCTCCGCTCAAGCCGGGCAGACCTCCACCGTATGCTCCACCGTGTCCTCCGGGCGATCAACACAATGGTGACACCCGGGCGTTTCCTCCCGCCTTATCCGGAACAGGTACCTCCCGAAGCACCCGTGTCCGGTGAGGACCTGCGTCAGGCGGAAGGTGAGAACGCCGTGGTGCATCTCCAGCCACACCTCAAAGGAGGACTTTTCGCCACAATTGTGGCGTGCCCAGCACTGGGTTATGACAATCGCACTCTTCATGACGCCAGGAGACCCTGCCGAAGCTCTGTCCGCAGTGCCGCGATTTCTCGCGGCCGCGGAGTTACGTTTTGCCTCCTCGCGCCACTCGCACATGTGCGCGAGGAGTAGTTAGCTACCTAACATTTGGAGTTGAAAATTTTATGAATTTAGTCTTGTTTTCGTTCAGGTGAAGATTAGTTACATTAAACCAATCGAATGATTACTATAATATAACGAAAGATTGCCGAGAACGGACCGTTGTCCGTTCTCGGCAATTTTTCAGAAGTCAGAAGGGCTTACCCTTCTGACTTGGAAATAACTATTTTGATTTCAATTGAAATTCCCATTTTATTGTATAGATTTCCACAAACAAGGGAGTAGCGTAGAGTATATTTTGCAAAGTAATTCCGTTTACAAAGTGTCTTAGTAGCAAGCATCACGAGAATCAAAAGACGGCAACCAAAGCGCCCAAACAGATGTGAACAAAGATGAAAAAAGTTTCAGAAATTGGGAATGGAAGATGATTACAGTACTCTGAATGGACTCGCGTTATTATCAAGTCGCCTTTGTACTGATTCCGAATGTTTCCCTTTAAGAACTTCCACCAAGTTTATGGCTTACCCCGGCATTGTACCTAAGAAAAAAAAGTTTAATTCACGTCGAATCTTATAATTCTTTATTGTTCTTGCTTTTGTTATTCAAACGACTATAATTTCGGTATTTTATGTAGTTTATTATGATAGCGGTTCACTAAGTTTCTTCGTCTTTTGTTTATTTGGGTTTATTGTTTTGTGTAATTTGGTTTTATTTTTAGGCCACTAAGCAGAAGTTTTTAACTTAAAATTTGAATAAGGTTAAGCTGAACCATTTATGTAATCTTGCGCATTCCGATTGCGGTCAATGGGTTTAACCGACTTCAAAAAAGTAAGAGGTTATGCATTCGGCGAATCTTTTTTTTCAACAGACTTGTTAAAATAACTCTACAAAGTGCAAAATAATTATAATTTCGAAAGTCGCCACTTTATAGTTTTTTTGATAAAAGTTTTGCTATCAGGGTTCCTCGTCCTCGGATTTTTGAGATGGGGCATTAAGGACAGGCAGTCAGTTCTCTGCATAACCTGACCCGTCTTCCATTCTTCTTCTTTGTAAAAGGGGTCAGGTAATGCCGAGTACTGACCGTACCATAACCATGGTTGCTACTAGAAAACGGTCTTAGGAGACTGTCCTTAACTTTTTGAGACATTTTGATCTGCATTCACAGATTATGAAAAAAAAACAGTCAGCAAGAAAATGAGCAGTTTTAACAAAAACTTTTTTTGATCCCAATCGATCCTGTTTCTTATAAGGATCAAAAAACTCTTTCGGACCAACCGAGGTTTGACTTTTTCTGACCTTTTCTAGTACTCGAACCTCAGTTGACCCGAAAGAGTTTTTGATCACATTTGTTTTTGCAACAGGATCGAATAGCATCAAAAAAAGTTTTTGTAAAAACTGCCCATTTTCTTGTTGACTGCACCCATATTTTTTTCAAAATCTGTGAATGCTGATCAAAATGTCTCAAAAAGTTAAGGACAGTCTTATAAAACCGTTTTCCTGTAGCTACAACGATTAAGGTAGGGCAGGTGCCCTTACTGCCCCGTCTCAAAAATCCACCCTGTATATGCTAGGATGAGCAGCATCACCAGCCATTTGAAACAGACCTGCAGAATCCATGTTCAAAACCTGCGTGTCCGACTTATCAGCATACTAGTGATTAATTATAATTGATTTCAGTTTTGCAAATTGGTTAAAAATAACACTTGCACGTCATTTTTATTCATTCAAACTAGATGAAGTGTTTGTTTCCTAGCCGACTATTTTTCTCTCGTCTCTGAGAACAAACACTGAAGCAAACTCAGAGGTCAAAGTCTCTTTTGAAGTTCATACAATTTGTGGTCCAAAGATCATGTCTGAGGTGATCTCTTGAGGAAAGCACCACACAAGTTTAGGTGGACCTGTCCAAACTGTGCACGCCCGTGTCAGTTATCGTGTAGTTCAACTGAAAACATAAGGAGCTCAACGATCAACTCGATAGCCGATGGGGCTGGAACGTTCTGTAGAAGTGACCACATACTGGAAGACAGTATTTGAAGGCCTCCCACAAGATGGACCGATGACCTGGCGAACATCGCAGGAATCCACTCGTTGTGAGATGCACAAAACCGTGCGAATTGGTGATGTTTGGACCCATATAGCCATATGAACGCCTATGTCCAGCTGTGGACGTCATTTGGCTGAAATATTTGTGAGTAACACCGATTTCACCAATCTAAAATCATACCCATATAAAAGTTCGTCCCGTTTCTTTGGCACAGATTCCATACGTAGTTTTCCCCATTTTATTTACTACAAGACATTATCATAACACTGAATATCATGAAAATGGCACTTGTAACAGAAACGACATCTCTCATTTCCTTGTTTATTTCCCCTTACGTCTGAAATAAGTTTGGATGACAACCATATTCTTTGGTGACGTACCTAGGTAGGTACTTACCTACCAAGATACAGGAATGCAGAATTCCTTACTCATAAAGTCTACGAAACTTGTTGTTAAGGAATTTGGAGTGAATTTGAATATAAATCTCTTAACCACGATGCGGAACATAAAGGGATATTTGATAATCGCAGTGAGATTTTACTAGAGCAAAGAAATGGTGCTGCTTCTATTCATAATGAAATACCTACCTAGTTTTTCCAAAACTGATTCTTTTATTTCATTCAAAGCAATGCATATGTTGCAGCCAACTAGTTTAATTAGCTGTTTAGTTAACAGCCTAGCCTTTGGAAGTAGCGTTCGCCGGTTGCTGCCGCGGCACCACTCGCTTCACTCACTCGGCTCGCGCGTGGTTGGTCACAGTTCCAACCTAACCTATAATTGAATATAATTCCGACAAGGCTAAGCTGTTGACTGAAAGGCTAAATAAGCTAGTTGGCTGAGATACATACAAAGAGAAGTAATTAAAGAAAAATTACGCCCAGAATGCGTTAACGATAGCCTCTTAGGTATAATTGTATATTTACAGGTAGATACTGTAAGTAAAAGATAATCTGCATTATGGTAATAGATTTACCAAAAGTACATCAAAGGAACTCGATATCTGTAAGCCACTAAAACAGGAAAAGAGTAGCCAAAGAAAAGATACTTTCGCATGAGGCAAACCGCGTGTCTCTCATGAGGCAAAAAGAGAACTGGAACATATCCTTTGTAATGTCTCAAGTGCTTAATTAAGAAACTTTTTAAATTCACATTAAGTTTTATGTTAGTAGTCTAGAGAAAGTTGCTAGGTACCTAATATAAAGAGATACAATAAAAAGATTATATTACTTAATTTTAAACGCTCCAGAAATATAACAAAAATTAAATCAGGTGTACATATAGGGTAGGTATGCATGTGCAATGTGCAATGATTAGGTAGGCAACTTATTTGAGAGCCTTAAAAAATAATAACAAGTAAAATTTACGTTTTTATGAAGACTCAATAAGTAAAAAAAAAACACAAAAAATGGTTCGAATGTAAATTTATACCATTTATTCAAGATTTTTCCAGTTGCCGAATTTACGACACAATATTTTATGTTATTCTAATAATAGTGACAGAAAACTTCGTGTGGAAACCTGCGCGGTAATATCACACATTAAAAATTGCAAAGCCTTTATTTTCGACAGTTCGATAACATTCATTTAGTTATTTACGTTGTCAAGCAGACGAATTTTTCAGACATATGCTGGAAATACGATCAATATATAGTCTGAAATTGCCATCAACCAGATTGACATTATTATTATAATTAAATACTAACCATATTGTCTTCGAGATTATCAGAGATAATTAAATAATATAGCAGACTCGTTTTAATCGTATTTACCTCGACATGATTACATGGTTTGAATATTCATAAAATCCCGATAAAATTCTTCGGGAGCGTTCCCGGTTAAACGAATTAGGGCGACGTAGAAGCATTGAAATTAACTTACAAAATTACATTACCTGCGTACTTTTAAATTGGACGATACTTTTTTGAACAAGATTTTGTTACAAGTATTAAATTTAGATTAGAAGTTTACACCTACATTGCAGGGTTGGCTTTGTTTATGGTACTAGAAGTTTTCAGAAGTGACTTTTTAAAATGACAATTACAAAAAAAAAATATTGGCATAAAACAAATAGTACACAAATTCTAGAATAGTAAGTCCTGCGCTAGATATAAACTGTGTTGCAGGAGCTGGCATAATTTTTTATTGTGCTATTTATACTGTAAATGTTGAAATGATTTTTGAAAAAAAATCACGACAGGCCAATTGTTTGTCAGTAGGTACTATTATGTAGTATAAGGTTGAAGTTATGATGCGACTAGCTAGCTAAATAATTACCCATTAAATTCAATTTTAATAATAGGTACCCCACACCCCATACCCCACACCTAAAGGTACATAAAAATATAACGACTAATAAATCAATTAATCAATCATTAATACAAAAACCATTCACCCCAAACCCTACTAATTAATCCCAATAATCACGCAGTCATAACTAAAACAAAGGTTTTTACAAACTCACCCCCTTCAGCCATATTTCCTCAACCGAACCGAATAATTGAATGTTCCGAGCAGTTTTTACTCATTTAAACTGTACGCCACAATTACCTCTATTAATTCACGCGGTGAGGTGGGCGCGATAAAAGGCAGCTTAATAATATTGGGGTGAGAAATGCTAGGGGGCGAAGCGGGGCGAAAGGGGGCGAAGCTGTCAAATTTCGTACAGTAAAGCTCCAGAAAAGGTCTTCCGCCCTACTCGCTCGGACAGGTACTGTTGGTGGCATAACTTTTGTTGACCCACTTGCGGTATTTAGAGGCTAAATCAAAATACTAAGACGATAAATTATATTTTTATTACATGCAATCATAATAATTGTTTTTTTTTAACCATGGTTATGGATATTTGTAACTGGCGAAATGTGGGTGTAGGTACACCTCTGCCTAAGGCTGCTTTTCCACCAGAGATGTCCTATGCTACGTTGCTATGGATGCGTTTGATATCTACCAATCATATTCATTAGTCCACTTAGCATAGCACTGGTGGAAACAGGTTCAACTAAGCTATGTTTTTTATATAGAAGGATGCGTGCCATGGATGCGTGCTATGGATGGGAGCTATGGATGCGTACTATGGATGCGTTTGATATCCACCAATCATATTCATTAGACCACTTAGCATAGCACTGGTGGAAACGGGTTCAACTAAGCTATGTTTTTTATATAGAAGGATGCGTGCCATGGATGCGTGCCATGGATGCGTGCCATGGATGGGAGCTATGGATGCGCCGGATGCGTGAGTGGTGTAGCTATATGTTATGGCCTTCCCTGCTACCGATGCATCGTATAGTTCGAGCTGCGCATCTATCTCACACATCTTACTCGTTCCGCTACACAGCTTAGCATTAGTGGAAACGGCCACATAGTCTCATAGCGTAGCTTTCACATCCTCGCAGCATAGCTGTATAGCACATTTCTGGTGGAAAAGCAGCCTAAACCTTCGGGGATTACAGACGTGATGTTATGTTATGTCTAAAGATATTTGTAAATAGCAACAGCATAGTCTACAGTTGAGACGTTAGTTTGCTATGGCACAGTCAAGACACCACAATAACACTGAAATAAAGTTACATTTACAGCTAGTATCTTCGAAAACTGTTGCAAACTGAACCACAAAATCGCCCAAGAATCGGACAAATTATACTTAGCACTCGACATTACATCTTCTCAACACGGAACATAGGACAAATAAACCGAAATCACCATTGTACGCGATTACACCGAATGCATTCCGGCAGACAGCGGACATTGGCGTTCGCTTTATCTTTACCATACACTGTCTGATAAGGAGCTTACCAGGCGAACTTAATAAGAGTTGACGTGACCATCCGGCCAAATGATAATACACCTTTTGTTCTTCAAAACACGGTTTCATTTAGATTAGCGGCCAGTTTTGGACGGGTCACTGGGTAAGCAGCAGTTTATGCATGATGTTGTTAGCTTTTTGGGCATAAAGTGCACAATAGGTATGCTACAAATGTTGTGTTTGTCTACCTTTGTTGGTGGGATGTATAATTAGAAGGGATTAGTCTTGTGAGAAACGCCATATACGTGAGGGAACGTTTATTTGTTATTTACGATCTTTGTAAATATATATAGAATAATAAATATGTACTTGTAAACATTGAATCCTGTCCATCTTCCATGGTACGAACTTTGTTGGAATATGCCGAGCTCATGCCGTAGTAAATCATCAAAATCAAAATATTTTATGTCACATAAACCTACATGGGCGCTTAAGAAATGTCAGAAGCTAAGTGCACGGTTCCTATTGGTCGTTTCCTACGGAGAAGAGCTGGCAAGCAACTCCACGGTTACTCTTTTAAAAATGATTGGCTTTTACAATGTTTTAAAATTACAGTGTAACCTAATAGGTATGGGAGGACAGTGTAGGCCTGTCAACAATATATTTACCAACCAGGAATGTGTCAGCTGGGCAGCCCAAGGTGTACAAGATGCACACGTAAAACCATTACTTTGATATCAGATTGAATTGTACCTACGTACAATTATTATAGTTCCATTGTTTATACTGTAGCCCACTTTATTCAGTCCTAAACAGAATTGTAAATAAACAAATAATTGCTAACGATAGAAACTTGGAAAGTATTTGATAAAATACGTGTTAATCCCAGATAAAATAGATCTGATTACTCAGACCGCGGATAAGCGTAAAAACAGAACAGACCTTCAGCTATGACAAATGATATCCACGATTTAGAGAAGATCGCTAAATGAAATCCTACCTAATCGCTAAACTGAATCACGGACTAATTAGTCCAAAGCCTGAAATTTGGGGCAACAGCATTGGATTTAGCAGCACCCGGCCAGTTGCATTAGCTAATCCGTCGGTCAGCGCAAGGCTTCGTAAGCCAATCGGACGTGCCTACGCTACCGCACGACGCTCCGATTGGCTGCCCGACCTGATTACCTAGTGCCATTTTCCGAAGCGCTGTCAACACGTTCCTATCTGCTAATAATGAGTCATATCGGAGCGGCTCTTATGGCTTAATGAAAGAGCGTTTATCATTCTTATAACGAATTTCTGTACCACAATCTGATGACAAACTACGTCACCAGAATTCTAAAACACTTTTTTACAATAAAAAAAAAACATTCGACTTCCAAAAAACACTACAAAGTGAAAACTATCTTTAATACCGGAAGTCGGTGTCTGGATTTGTATTTTGGTTTTTTGCCACCGACTTCCGAAATTTTAGTAGTAGTATTTTTTTTTTTTTGGAAGTCAGTGGTTTTTTTTGTATTTTTTTTTTACGGATCATATTGTGGTCTGCAATAATTAGCCGATAACGTCCCCACTGCTGGGACACAGGCCACCTCTCGGTGAGAGGAAGTCTGAAATAAAGATTTTTATTTAATTCTATTATTTAAAACTCATACGTTTTATGTATCTACTATAGAGGGTTCACGTTAGTGTTGTAAATATACGAGCAGAAGACGTCAATATAAATGTGGAACACAATTCGTATTATTAAAGTGGTGAACATCTGGAGATGCTACTGCCTTACAATCTAATCTGTATCAAGTTATTTACAAAGTATCAAAAATATGCAACACTATATCCAAACCATCTGTTTTCCACCCATTAACATCATCATCTGCCTAGCCTTTTCCCAACTATGTTAGGGTTGGCTTCCAGTCTAACCAGATACAGCTGAATGCCAGTATTTTACATGGAGCGACTGACTATCTGACCTCCACAACCCAGTTACTGGGTAATACGATACCCCATAATAAGACTGCAGGGTACTTGCGTAACATTTTGAAAGTACAACAACATTCATTGCGTTATTTACGTTGTCGAGCAGGCGATTCTTTTAAACATAATATGAAGTGATGAATTAGGAATTTCCTTTAAAATCTTTTGGCTTGTGACTGCAAGTAGGTGTTGGTTGTCAGACTTACGGGCTTCTGACGACCCGTAACGACTGTCAAAGATCTACAAATAAAAGCCGGGACCAAAGGTTTAACGTGCTTTCCAAGGCACGGAAGGGTCTCGATATACAAGGTGTAACATAAATAACGCACAACCTCTTAAGGGGTCATTGTACTCATCATTATGAACAACTTTTTATATGGGACCAAACCTGAAATCGCGAAAAAAATCAGCTGCTCCCTATATTTTGACGAGTTATGCAACATAAATGTAGCAGCTGATTTTTTTTTCGCGATTTCAGCTTTGGTCCCATAGTAAAAGTTGTTCATAACGTTGAGTACAATGACCCCTTAAGAGGTTGTGCGTTATTTATGTTACACCTTGTATATGGTCACCCATCCACGGACTGGCCTCGGCAAGCGTAGCTTAACCTTCGACCCGTGCGGCTGTTATTATTTAGCAACGAGCCCCTCTACTCACAAACATTCGAAATATATTTAAAAAAAAACTGTGATAGTTCCATACCAATACAAGTTTCATCACATTACTTCACGATTCAGTCATAAATAACGCCGATAACATTAACTTCCGTTTCTAAAACAATATAATAAATAAAAGCCTAGTACGAGCCAATTTGTGCAGTATTCATTCGCTCTGCCTAATTTACAGCAGATATTAAAACCGCGGGCCGCTTCACACGTGTACCGTAATAAATTGTAGGAATACGTTGCACAGTGAAATTGAGCGGTGGAACAATGTTGAATCTGCCTCATTTGGGTGGCGCAATTTTCTCATTATTAATAGAGTTTGGAAGGTGAGGGAATGGTTAATTTATTGGTTTTTACTGTGTTTATTTTGTGGATGAATTAGCATGGACTGTGTACCAGTTGCATAGCAAACGTAGATTTTACGGATCATTATCATTCCGATCTATTCAAACCTATCTATCGAGGTCTACCATTAAAACGATTTCAGAAATATGTTGATTGTCATGAGGCACTAGTCAACTACTGTGAATATTAATACAGGAAACGGTAAACTTCCTCTTTACATTAGCCTTTAGGTATTTATGAAATGTTTACCAACCCTTAATTCCTTAATAACAGGATCAACAAAAGTTATAAATGCCACGAACATCAAATTAGGTCAACTTCCAACGAAAAAAGCAAAATAAAAGCGTTCCCGAAAATTGAAATAACGAACCTTCATGACTTAATTAAAACCCTGGGATAAATGCAATGAAATTAAATCATAAACTTTTGACACTAATACAGGTATACAACCTTTTATTCAATCTAACTTTGTGAACGAAATAGGGGCAGGTAATGTGGTATTATTTCCTCATTAATGTGTGTCTGGAAGTTTCGGGGTTGGATTAAAAACTCCCTGGGGTCTCACGCCTGCACGGTAACATTTTGGTAGGCGGCATAGTCGGGGTAATTGTGAAATACCATTATTAGGATAGGTATTTGATTTCGAGAATCTGATTTAGTTGTGTGTGTTGCAGTCAACTAGTTTAATTAGCCCTTTAGTTAACAGTCTAGCCTTTGGAAGTAGCGCTCGCCGGTTGCTGCCGCTGCATCACTCGCCACGCTCGCTCGGCTCGCACGCCATTGCTCACAGATCTAACCTAACCTAACCCATTTGGTCAGGGTGCCTTGGCATAGTTACTGCGACCAATTCGGCTCACGCGTGGTTGGTCACAGTTCCAACCTAATCTATAATGAGCATTATTCAGGCCGCTAGTTGAATGGCGCCGTTTAGTTAAAAGGCTAGGCTGTTAACTGAAAGGCTAATTAACCTAGTTAGCTGCGACATATGTATCAGATTGTCGAAACAGTGATGGAAGCTTTTTTTTTTTTTTTTGTGGATGGGAAATCATCAAATGACTTCTTCCGCTCTGGGCGGAGCGGGAGGGCGTGTCAGACTTTTACTGACTAAAACCCACCCGTGTTCCTTCTGTTGCCTGTGCCGGGGCCACGGTAACTCTTTCGAACATCCCGCAACCCTAGCTGAGTGATGGAAGCTTGGACAGGCAAATATAAATGCTGAAATTTTTTTTTGTAAATACGATAACTACCTACTTTATTAACACTTTTAAGACAATGACAGACACTGAGCGCCTACTGCCCTTTCACAGTTATTTTTTCTCTGATTTTACATCACAGTGACCGTTATTCTCTTTACCATAGGAATTATTTCAGAGGTATAATAATTAAAAGGTATAGCAGGGGCGTAGCCTTCATACAACCCGATTCAAATCGGTTTCCCTTCGGAACAACCACTCTTCTTAGTGTCTACTATTGTCAAATAATATGGTACATCTGTGTAAATGTGCATAATACATAGTCACATGTGACTTAAACTCAGACAAAAACCTACAGTTTTTGTCTAAGTTTATGAGAACTGAACAATTTTTTCTTCGGCTTCCCTCTCATGATAATTGTAGCTGCGCCACTGCTGTATAGTAGTTATAACAATGAAACTTAAAATTATGATCTTTTTCAGTATCCCTGAATATAAAAATGATTTAATTAAATCATAAACTTCTTTAGATTGTTGTCCTAGCTTGATCTTGAAGAAAAAATCTTTCTGAAAAGATATCTCTCTTATACCTTTTATATCAACGCTAGGTATTAGACCAGAATGCAATCCCATTTAGATCTTGATAAACGATATTGAGAGCTGGATTTATTTCGTAAATAAAAGCTTTATTTCTTTTAACGACACGATACATCCAATAACAGTTAACAAACACAGACCAATATGCAATTAATTCTACCAATCGAGAAAAGATTTTCATTTAAAAACAATAATATAAATGACAGACTGCCTCGTCGGTCTAGTGGTCGCAAACGCTACTGCTGAGCGTGAGGTTCTGGGTTCAATTCCTGGGTCGGGCAAAATGAAAGAAAGAAAATACATTTATTTAGCACAGACTAAAAGACACACAATATAAAATACAGCGGATACAACAAAAACTAAATCAAATAAAAAGTGTAAACTGCGATGTAAGAAATTAGCATGAAAGTGTGCCATGCAAAGCTTCTTAACTGTGCTTGGAAGTGTGAGGGTTTTTCCATCTATAATGTCTCAGTAGCAGCACAGAGTCTGGATTTGTGCCCGATTGATGGCAATAGGCTCGCCTCATTATTACATTGGACTTAAACATAAATGGCGAAATGTGGGTGTACTATAACCTCTGCCTAAACCTTCGGGGAAACAAGGCGTGATGTTATGTTATTATTCATCAACAATGGTTGTTGATAGAAATAATTTCATTTAAACGATACGTTTTCTGTTCAAAGTTTTGCCAATATATTTTTACATAATATCCCTATTATGTAAGTATATTGGCAAAACTGTTTGAACAGAAAAACGTATCGTAAACGTATCGACTAGGGAAAATAGCGCATTTCGCGAAATTTTTCAGAATGGACGTACGACCTTCTTGATTACAACCACGCCGTGTTCCGAGTCCTGCTATGTGAATGAAAACAGGAGGACTCGGAACACGGCGTGGTTGTAATCCAAAAGGTCGTATGTCCATTCTGAAAAATTCCCTGGATTGCGCAATTTTTGTTTTCCAAGAATTTGTTCAAACCTGGGCGTATTTTTTAATTGTTTTATGACTGAAGAGGTGTTACTTGATTTACACGGTTTTAATATGAACTCGGATTTCCTGTGAGAACAAAGCTATCGTATTTGTGTTCTAACCGCACAATTGTTTAGCTTGATAGTACCATTTTTTTATTATTATAGACTCACTATTGTAAAACATGTTTGCATAGTCACAGTCAGTGAGCCTTTTCGTGTTATGTATGAAGTTTTATTTTTTCAATAAAAATTGTACCTTTGACCAATCTACGCTTTCATACAGCGCATAAAAGCGATCAAAGCTTTTGATGCAAAATCAAACATAGATTGTGAAATTGATGCTGGTATTGCTGAAGCGCTGTTGTGTGCAGTTTATTAGCCCGACGCGACTGTCCTTTTTATTCTGTTCATACAAAATAAAGTTGAAAGGGATTTCTGTAGAGGGATCTCGTAGTAAAACTTATTGAAACTCGTATGATTATTCTATTTTTCAAGTCTTATTTCAAACTAGCTGTTGCCCGCGGCTTCGCCCGCGTGGTTTCAATACCTCTCGGATATCTGTATCGGATTTGGTCACAATTTCATGGATTTTATTTTTTTGCGCAGAATCCTAATTCTTTTTTCTAAAAATATAAGTAGTAAAATATAGATAAATATAACTTAAGATAATCCTTATAACATCAGTTATTTGCCAATGAACGTCTCGTTATAATCGGTCTAGCCGTTTCGGAGATTAGTCGGAACAAAACGACAGGCAGGCAGACAATTTTTTTTTTGTTTTAACTACCGTATACTCGTATACTTTCATATGCATTTAGTAAAAAAACTGTTATTTTAATATTACAAACATATACTTCAATTTTATTTATTTGTAAAGAAGATACATTGAATAAAGAGTCGTAATAACAAAAATTGTATTTTTTTGTGAAATTATCAGCATAACATAACAACATCAGGCCTGAATTAGTAGAAGGGTTAGGCAGAGGTGTACTACTATACTATAAATAGAGGAAAAGGTGGTAATATGGTCCCTGCAGGTATATTGACCCCCTAGATATTTATAGTTTAGAAACACGCCATCTAGAATTTCTGAGTCTCGTTTTTTTTTTACATATGGCCTCAAAAGCAAAGTAGGGGGCCACATTACCACCTTTTCCTCGAATACACTCACATTTCGCCAGTTAAGCGAAATTTAGCTCGATGCAAGTTTTAAAACAGACTGGATTTTCACTTATGGTAAAATATGCACCAATTTATAAATCTTATAAATATTTATAATATTATGTTCATGTTTCGAAAACTGTCGATTTTACAATAATTTGATGACTGATGCTGCAGCCAGGGTAAACAAAATGACTGCTCATTTTCATACTATTTCTGCTGCACCAGTCTTAATACGAATCCAAACAAAATCCCTCACTTCTAAACAATAACAGGGACATTTCTAGAAATTCCCAGGAAATTAGTAAGAAGTTTCCGTGCGTCACAGTTGCGTGGCACACGGAGAACACGTACCGTTCAGATTAGTTGGTGTAGTTAACCACCGAGTAACTTTCACAATTAATACGAACCGACCGCACTGGGGGGTCGAGTCTGCCACGAAACTACGACTGATGCGATTCGAACGCACGAGGAAAATAAAATGGTTTTAAAATTAAAATAAAAAAACAATCAATATTATTGTAATTGTTTTATTTTTTTTATTTAGACGATAAAAATAATAATGTTGAGTTAAAGAATGAAAGATTCACGAATTCATCAGCATCAGCGTTTCTGAGCAGATTTATCAAATGCCAAAATAAAAGCACGGGCTTTAAAAAATATTGTTCACCTATACAAGATTAATGTTGGTTTTCTTTAAAACTCATGTTTTAGAAAAAAAAACATTGCTGCATATTTAATTCAATTACATTAAAGTTACTTAATTATAACAATCTTGTACATGCAATCAAACAAGTCACCTTCTACAATAAAATTAATATAAATCAATTGCATCGGGGGATGTCAGCTTCCAGTCGACGACTAAGTGGTACGGTTGCACGTATGACTAAACGCAGGACAAAAGGGTAGCTAAGAAGAAATAGGGGCGGAAAACTATTACAATACTAGAGAAATAAATTTGTGATACGTCTCTTACATTATTTCCCTGTAGACTATTAGTTACGACTGGTTTGTAGAGGAAATGGTATGTCTGGGGAGAACTTATGTCTAAAAGTGGATGTTTTCCTATTGATAGCATGATAATTACGACCCATACATATATCTATAATAATAATATAGTCATGGAAAAGTGGTTGAAAATACTCAGAAAATAGTTTTAAAATTTCATAAAAATAGTTGCAATTATGTCTTTAATTGAATATTGTCGCTTCAACTTTATAATATTATGTGTCTGATCTTACATAGAAGTAGCCGTTTGTATGCAATTTTGGCAGTTTTGTTTATGTACATATTCTATAAAACTTTTAATGACACTTTTCTTATAATACTTCTTTTTTTTTCTAAAAATCTGAGCAGTTTCTCATATTTTGAGGGGAACTTTCAAGTGCGTACACAGGTAATGTAATCTCAAAAAGACTTACAAGTCGCACGACTCAATCGTCCGTGTACAGAAATCCACCCAAATCGATTTGCTACCTACATATCAGAAATAAAGTTTCGTAGGTACTTATCACCCCACGTGTAGGGATTATCGGATCTGCAACTGCTGTAATCCATTAGGGTTGTTTATGGTACTTAAATATTTAAATCGTTCTGCCATGGAAGCTTTATGGGGAATACAGGCTGTTTATTATGTAGTCGAATTTAAATAAAGGAGAAAATTACTTTGATAGGAGAATCTTGTTAGTTCTCAATTAGATTCGGCTAAGGTTTTATGAATAAATTTGCTGTGCCCCGCGACTTCGTTTGCGTGGAAGTCATAAGATACACAATATACTAAAATTACAGCCACATTTTAATAAAACTCCTTCGTCCCCCGACCCGTGGCGTTGCTCCGCTCCCCCGCGCTATTACTTCGTTTTCGCTTAGTGTTCTTTCTGACTTTTTCTTTTTGCTCGGGTCCTAAGGGTTGTAGCTTGATGTTAAATAACCTATAACTATCTTCTAGAATTGGGCTACCAAATGCAAACATAATTTTTGAAATCCAACTTTTTGATTACCATTTCATGGGCTTTAATATTTTGCGCGGAACCCTAATTATTTTTCTAAAATAAAAGTAGCCTTAATTACTCCCCGTAACATCAGCTATCTACCAGGGAAAGTCCCGTCAAAATCGGTCCAGCCGTTTCGGAGATTAGCTGGAACAAACAGACAGACAGACAAAAATTGTACAAATTGCTTTTTTGTTATCAGTATCGTATATACTTTCTTATGCATTTCGTAAAAATCTTTTGTCTTGACATTACAAACAGACACTTCAATTTTATTTATTTGTATACGTTTAAAATATCTGCGCAACAGTTTGGGTTTATTTATTAGTAATTATAGTATCTGTATGGTAATCAAAGGAATATTAATTTCAAGCAAGATAGCAAAGATAGAGTTTCGATTAAATGTCTATAATTTAACCAATTTTAACGTCACACAAGGTCATCATTCAACTAACAACTTTACTCATCATAATTATAATAATACAAAGTCAAATTAAATTAGCTAGCGAAACTTTGCATATGTGATGGGTATATCTAAACATGATAAAACAAAAAATAATAATTTGATGATGTTTTTTTTTGGAGTCAACCGCCAGTACGGTAGGCACTTAAAATATCAGCTTAAAAATCAGTTTTTTTAGTACACTTCACATACATGATGGGTCTCGATATCTCAATACGATACAACAGAATTTATCAACTCACACTTCAAGTAACAACACTCCCACCCATTATTGACCCAAATAAAATTCCTCGAGCCTTTTTTATTTTAATTTTGTCGTGATTAGATATCGATACCCATCACGACGGCGGAGTTTCGCTAGCTTATTTCATTTGACCTTGTAATAAAACCAACCTATTATTGTCCCACTGCAGAGCAAAGGCCTCTTCTCATACAGAATATATCGGGACGAAATCGTCTCAAGCATGAACTTCATAATAAACAGAACAGAAGTTTTCTACTACACTTTGTTCTATTTCGTTCGGTCGGTTCCGATCCGACCACACGTCAAAATGAAGTTCGGTCGGATCTGAAGCGACCGAACGAAATAGAATGAAATGTAGTAGAAAACTTACGAACATTCGGCTGATTCTTTGGATTTACGCTAAGGAGTAAGCCCCCAGAGTGCTGTCCGAAAACACACTCGGACCGCAAAATTATCATCACCGAAAACATTAGAATACAAAACTAATCACAACGTCCCAGTAAACATCCCAGCATTTTACTAAAAGAATTTGTTAGGAGAACACACAAGACAACTTCAGCAAATCCCGTAGCCAGGTGCTCAGTTTCACACACACGTAACAAAAAGCTTAAACAATAAGTACAATAACCGAACTTTTCCCATCAACAGTGTTTCAACAAGCTGTACTCAGTACTACGGATGAATGAGCTGGGAATATGAATGTAAGTTGTCTATGGACTATTAGAGATCGTTAAGTCATTCTTATTATTCGGTTGTGATTTTTGGTATAACGTTTATAGGGTAAGTTTTCTTTTCGAAGATTGAAGGAACAGTTTTTGGGGTTACTTAAGATTAATAGAACGTTCAGACTCTTTCTATCCTAAATTGTAGGTGCTAGGGTTTTTTATCAAAAGTATGAGTAGCATAAATGATTACTTTGCTAATTAAATAATATAGATTTCATTACGTTTTTATGATCGTGGTAACAGTGTTTGGTAACATTTCCTGAAATACGAAGTATCTTCTCACTTTTACTGGAAATAATCAATAATACCTACAAACATAACATTTGAAAGAAAGAAAGAAAAATATTTTATTTGGGACACGCACAGGAAATATAACAATAAAAATAACAGTAAAACTACAATATCATAAACACAATTATAACAAAAGAAAAAAAATTAAATAAAAACAAAGAAGACCTGTGCGAGGCCAAAAATGCTTCTATCTCAGCATGATACTGCGATGTTTGAAAAAAAAAACATATACCGCAGCGCTGATGTTCTAACAGGGCCTGTTGTGATGCCACGGACACAACTACGAACGCAAAATAAATGAATAAAATATAAGACACAGAATTATTATACAAAACCGTATTTGATGAAAAATTAAAAACTATTACGATCGACCCACACCCGACGCTCCAGCGTCGCTTGTCCATGCTACAGACTATTGTCTATATCATTTCATTGCGTCTATGTCATTTTATTAAGTTTAAACAAGCTAACTTAGCAAATCATAATAAGAAAAATCAATTCCTCAATGGCCACCAATTTACGTACGTACAAGCAATTTGGAACACAAAACCGTCGTATCATCGCAGTTGTCAAATGAAATCCCCGAAGCAAATTGTATCAAGTCATCGAGTTGTTTAAGTCACATCTTAACGCACCATTAGGAGCAGATTGCGGGAGCAAGATATCGGCTGTTTGCTTAATGTATTCGATAAAAACTAATTTGTAACTTTAATGGACGTTTACGACATAATTATATGTATGTAACAAATAACTTGGTTATTTTTTGCAAAAACGATCAATTAATTTTAAGATAAGAGCAGTGTTTGGATCTATTTGTGAATAGGTGTGTAAAAGAAGAGGTTTAATAAAAGCCAAAATATGCCAATTTCATTGCGTGCAATTCAATAACATTTGACGTTAACCCAATCAATGTTAATAACAAAGTCTTCATGAATATTATCAGTAGGGAGAGGACCAAAAGTGGTAGGTACCTACCTTACTATTCTTTATTTTACTATTTATTATATACTAATACCGAATTATTCATTATTCTGCCAGCCAATCGTAGTCGATCGTATATCTATATTCAGAGAGAGATTTACGAATGACAAAGGATAAAATATTGAGGAAAAACAAAATTCTTATTTCCTAATAGACTCTGCCTACACGATAGTCCTACACAGTGAAAAGAAACTGACTGATACAAGCAATGTAAACCTATAGACGAGACAAAAAAGGCAAATGAGTTCCACCTCTTTATAATAGAAATTCCATTTGCCTGGCAGTACCTCCAATATCTCTCCCAAAGATTTATGCACCATCTGCACGCTATAACCGAACTTAACGTGTGCACCTTAGAGGCGAGGCCATCGTGAGGCTTACGGGGCCTTAGCACAGAATAGTGTTATAAAAGGAATTCCCGTTTGGAACCGGGCTAGGACCGTTTGACCCGGGCACTGTCATTCACGCTCGTAAACTTTACGAGCATCTCTCGAAACAGGCTTTGAAGAATAAGCGTATCCCGGAAGCGCCCGTCCCCCCTCTGATAAAATAATATTGGAACAAGAATATCGAGGTATGTAATGCGAATGTAATCGTAAATATGAATGAGCTACTCAATTTTTTGTGGCGCATCTCCATTTATTCAGAAGAAATTGCAAGGTTATGCTGCAAATTTTTTGGCTATGGAGGCCTTAATGTGATATGATACCTTATTCTTTTAATAATAAAAGCCCCTTTAATTCTGAACATTTGCGTTGTAGTATATTCAATGGTAGATTACAGAACGTGTCTTAACAACTCCTCCTATAACAACTTGCACTTTTTCCTATATCTCGCCACTCTTCTCCAATTTGGACCCGCTGTGAGCTATAATCCTCCCTGTTCCTTTTGTCATATCAAGGTTACCACTCTGTCGCAACTTGAATCCACTTCTTTTGAAGTTGCCTTAAAAACTTATGACATTAAAACATAAAAAAAGCAGATAACACAGGGGTACAAAAAGAAAATCTCTTCTTTAAAAAAAAGGTCTTTATAAAATAAAATATATACCTAATTGAAAAGTTTTACCCCAAAATTCCAAGCCTTAGTACGAGTACATACTTACGACTGACAAAGGCTAGACAAATATGTAAAGGAGGCTAAGTTGGCTCAAAGCCAAAGTTTCGAAATATGGATAAAACAGGATGACCATAAATTGGATCAATTTAAACTTTAAGTAAATATTTAAATTTTATTGATAAAGGAAGAGATTTGTGTGGCCTTTTATCATGATCAAATCATGCATAATATTTTGATATTGACAGTGCCAAGATAATTCGATTATTTTAAGCCTTTTTCTACCTAACCAATGAATGTTTATTAGATTTTTAAATTATTTAAAATTGCATACTTTTACAACGGACAATGTGCTTAAATATTAAAATCATGAAAACGAAACCACATGCAGCTAAACTTAAACATGTATATAATAATCATATTTATAATATTACTAAGTTTCGAAAATAATTGAGATAGTTGTTTTACTTCGATAATAACATTCGAGTGATAACTAAGTAGCTTTATTAACTTAAACTTAAGTAGGTAGCTTTTATGTGAATTTAATTTAAAACGTTTTTACTTGAACTACGTGCCTTTACTTGCTTTTATAACGTGTTTATTTTGAGGGAGTGTTTTTAAATATTTAACTTTGAACTTAGCTTATTATTTTAATTCTAAGTACAAAATAACAAGATACTGAAGCCCTTTGATACTTGAAACTTTAAATTACGTATGAATATGTATTATTTTACATACCTAAACCTAATACTGATTAAATTTGGATAAAGTTTTAAATTTTAAAATGTTTTATTGCAATCAATTATTTTATAAATGAATTAAAACCAAGATACTTCAAATTCGATTCAAACTGCTTACGTAGGTACTAACAATCGAACAACCAAGATACGTTAAGGCGAAAGCGCCAGGGTAGCCCACGAAATTCAAATTTTCTTACGTTTTTTGCAATTTGCGGTTCAGAATTAGGTTGTATGTTGATCAAAATATGATTCGCGACCGTAACAAATTTGTACTTACAGAATTGTAATTATTAAAGTCATCAATACAACTCTCTAAGCCCAAGTAATGCTATTGAATTACTATTTCATGAAATCTTGACATTTGGGGATTATATTAACTTAAGGAGTTGTATTATTGATTCTAATGATTATAATTCTGTAAATTTATAATTATTTTTTACGGTAAAAATCATACTTTAATCAACATACACCCAGATACTGAGCTGCAAATTGCAAAAATCCTAAGAAAATTTGAATTTCGTAGGCTACCTTAGCGCTTACCCCTTAAAGAGCTTGCCATTTTTAAGCCTAAAACATACATCCCACACAAGCACAAGCAAGTGGCATCACATAGTTTGTTCACCCTCAACGTGGAGTAGTGTGGGGCGATCTCTTTCAATTAAGTGAAGCCTCCTCAAGATTTCGAGAGACTAGGCTTTCCTCATTCAGAAATTCGGGTCAGCCTTGAATTGTTCCGAATATCGGCTGTAAGCGGAATCTCGTTACTTGAATTGACAAGTAATAATGTGGGTTTTATACATGACTGAACATTTATCGATTCGTTTCTGTCTACGTTTCGAAATTCGAACGAAAGCGAACATGCTCATTGGCGGATGGCGTGTTTATTTAAGCAGTTAATTTGGTTTTTTTTTTGGATCTAAGATGTTCAATATACGGTGTGTGGGGTGGATACTTCATTGATATATTATCATTCATTCTTGTTACAAAGTATGACGTTTAATTTTTACGCTGAAAAAATTAAACGTAGGTAGGTAGGTACAAGCTTTTCTAGACGTTTATCTGTGAGTGAAATGCTTACTGAGAGTTGTATGTTAAAACCATAAAATTTCAATTACGTATCAATCGAATATCTAAACTATCTTACAGATACCTTGTTAGGTGATAGTCTGAAGTGTCACAGAAGTTTCTTAAATAATAAATTCACTAGGCATTTTGATATAAAAAACGTAAATCACTTTGGTGTTATTAAGACAGCTGCTGCTAATAGATGTACGAGAAATCCTTAAATATGAATATTATGAAAAGGATTACCCATCCGTCGGCAAAGTCGTCAAAGTAAAAAATAACAGATATGAGAATTATAATGAAAAATATTGAGAGAATGTAAGCGTGAATCCGTTTATGGGGAATTAATTCGTGTGCTCTGCGCACATTATTTGTTCCTGTTCACATAAATCTTCATATAACGGGGCTGGGAAATTACACGAATTATTGTAGTAAATGCTCAGCGTATATGATGTGTACACGGCCTTTGCACATGTAGGTGAAAGATATTAGTACCTAAGTTTAGAATTATTACTTGATGAAAGTTCGATGCATCTATTTTTTTTTTTATGATAGGTTAAACGTAACGTAATTAATATGTAATCCGTCAATCTACCAACCAACTTAACCGGAGTCCATCTAAATTTATTAATATTTTAAAACTGCACTCTCTTCTCATATTATTTTCTGTTTTGCGATCGCACTCGACCATTCCTTCGGCGATCATTCATTCAGGATAGTCCATTTTGTAGAGAAACGACACAAAAAACGTAGCAATCATACCGGACTTGGATGAATGGCCACAGGCTTCAACTATTTACGACCTGTATTGAGCAAACCTTTAAACCTGTCCATTTTCTTCAATATATTTGCTTTTTACCGGAAAATAATAGTAAGTATAGAATGTTTAAGTATAAATCTTTTTGACAGCGTCACAATATCGTGGCTGAAAATTCAATTAGGCATTTGTCAACGCTTCGTTGGTCACGGTCGGCTCGTGCGTGGTGCTTGCCTGACGATCGCGTAACGACAAAGGGACCCCTTATTTTTACATTATCTATTGAGGGAAAAATTTGGACGTATTTTCTTCTGGCAGTTCAGTTAACAAGTTGTCTGATTTATTGCCAAAATTATCGGATGTTGTATAAGTTTTGTAAATAGGGAATTACTTATTGTCCTTAACGGAGTAAGTCGGGGGCCTTGGGAAACTAGTTTGTGTCTTGTTCTTGTGTGTTGTGTATAGTTCAGTTCCCATACTTATACGTTCTATTTACCAACAAATACCTTGTATTCAGCTACCCTTGTTCTAGACTACATATTACATGCTTATTCCGAATTTCGAGTTGGTTGGGGCATAAAAAGGTAGATTGAGCGTCAGACAGAAAGTATCGGGCGGCTAGACCGGGGGGACGGGTTGTAGAAGGGGCGAAAATTTCTAATGAACCGTTCGAAACGTACGATGGAATTCTGTCTGATGTGTTTGATTGAAAATCGAACATTACAAAAATACCACTCCTGAAGTAGCTTGCTTTAATTTTGTCAGTTGTATCCTCGTTTTACGTAAAATAGGTAACTAACTAAAGTTGGTATTTTTAATCGCAGATAATAATTTGACAGATGCAAATGTCTAACTCTAACTATGAAATGAATAAATGTTACATGGTGGAACATTTGAAATGTCAAATTACTATCTGAGCTTATGTATCTGGGAGTAAACAACGAACTTTACTTACGAAATTATTTTTGTATTCAAAATCATTGTTATAAAGTTCGCGGCCTTAACATTTATCATGTCCTTGATGAAAAACATAATTAATAGCAAAACGCCAGTACATTCTCTTACAACCGCACTACACGCAGGTCTAGTACATTTTTATAGCAACAAAACTAGATTATAACAAAAAATGGAATTGTAGAAAGTGTCTACATACTCGTCTGATTTGAATGTTACACAAAACATTGATTGAAAACAACTATGTCTTTGTTCTGGCACGATTTTTCCAATTCACGAAAAATGCCATCAATATTTTGCCAAATCTTTTTACTACAAAAATTGTCCCTCACATATTACAACAAAGCATATTTTTAGAACACAACAGAAAATAGAAAGTGTAATAGGTTGTTCAGTGCGCGGTTCTGTTTGAGTGAGAAATCAATTTGTTCCACCGTTTTCATTTATGCGATTCGAGCGTTTCCATTTATTCGGACGCAAATTGGAAAGGGACCAACTGAGTTGTCAGCCGTGGCTTATGCAGTCGTCTCGACTTAGCAATAGAGTACGATGTGCGAGCGAAATAATCGATGTACTACAAGTGCCACTGATTCTGAATGGACTTATAGTTGCGTTGTAGTTTTCTTGTGAGGTTTCTTTTGTTCACGAATTTAAAGATTAGGTTGGTTTTTAACGTACAAAGGCTTGAGAAACGAATCATAGAAATCTTATGTTGATGTAGAATGATCTTTTTGTAACTTAATTATTCTGTTTTTAGTTTGTATATTCTGTGCCCTAACCAGGGTCAAATATTTCGTTCTTTCTTTCTCTTATAGGTATATTATAGATGTATCTAGGCAGATAATTTAGCAGTTATACCTGAAAGGGAATCAAACAAATATAGATATCTGAAAGAAATCAAACAAATTAATAACTGTCGTTGTGGCTGTAGTGTTGATTAGAGATCGCATGTTAAGGGTCAATGCCAGAAAATCGTGATATGGGTTTTGGATAAGTTTATATAGAAAACATAAACAGTAGTAGTCACGAAAAAAAACGTCTGGCTGCAAAAAGTTGCACTGCCGTATTTTGATAACTTTGAAGTCACCTAATATCATGTTTTATCCACAACCTACTCATTCTAACCACCTATTTTTTCTGTTTTCCGTAACACTGCGTAAAAAATTCTGAAATTTTCTGAATTTTCCCGCCTGAAATATCCATACAAATTACTATAGCGAAACAATCCGAATGTTATACGTAAAACAGAAGAGATGTTATCGAAAACAGAAAAAAAATTAGTGAGTTTACTGTTCTTTGTTGTCTTTATTTAAGTACAATATTAATTAGGTGACTTCTTTTTTACGCCAAAGTTATCAAAATACGGCAGTGCTTTTTGCACGTTTTTAGTGACATTATTTTTTCTCTCACAATCATCTACAAGGTTTACACACTGACATTAGGTTTATTCACTGACTGGTGAAACTCTTGAGCTATGTTTTTTTCATGGCTACTACTTTAAGTTTTATAAATAAACTTATCCCAAAACCCATAACACAATTTCCTTTAATCAACCCTTCGCAGAAGGACGTAACAGGATCTTTCATCGTGAGTTCCATTACGTTAACCATTACATCTGTAAAGATACGTATTTAGATATTAAATGCTAAAAATGAATACTTAATTCATTTTCGGCCTACATATTCACAGCAACTCCCCGTCAGTCTTGTTCCCACTTATCCCAGTGCTAATATGGGCCAGTCCTTTCACTTGATGTCAGGCCTGTCTTGCCTCTTCGCACTTGGTTATGCAGCGCTCTTGTTACACATTTTGTGGGACACACTCGACAATAATGTTCTTAGAATTTTAGTAACATGTGTGCTGTTTAAACAGGTTTGTGTAAATAAGGTTGAAAGTATTATAGATTATGTAATAATTTTCTTATATTTAGGGACTTTATAAGGCAGATAGGCTATCGGTTTTTTTTTAAATACTTGCTTGTTTGTTTGTTTGCTTAATTGAAGTCTTTGCTATATATAGATCTAGTACAAATCTTCTAACATAATAATAACACGTATTGAACAAGTATGGTGATCAATGCTCGTGCCTTCTTTGTATGAGAAGAGGCCTTTGCCCTGCAGTGGGATAATAATAGGTTAGTAATCAGTTCAGCTTATTAAAAAAAAATTATATACAATACTGTTATGTGTACAATGAATCTCCATCAACAAACTCGAACAATGTCAAGCAAACCTTCGGATGATTATATTATTTTGAGTCGCCAAATCATCTTATAGTACCCATTTAGTATATCCGAAATGGGTATTTTCAAGAAAGTGTAATCATTATTATAGATACTAAATTCAGTCGAATACCCACTAAAAATTTGAGGTAAACTTAATTTCCAGTTAATATATTTGCCAAATCCTATGAAAGCATTACTATAAAGGCACCAACATATTCACTTAACAATTTTAATTAAAATCTTGTAAATTTTATTTTCATGAAGCTTTAATACAGTTTCCAAAAATATTTTCACTATACAGTTTTATTTCTATAAACCAAATATTGGATACAATTATTTGTTCCTAGTACTTTCGAGTTACTAGTTAAATATTTTTATTTATTTATTTACTTATCATCCTTACAATTATCATTACATGCCTTACCCTAATGTGATAGTGTAGTTACCAACTTAAAAAATAACTTATCTAACCTTAAATACCTAACAACAAATATTATAACTTTTATCTTACAAATAACGAACTACATTAAAAAAAAACTCTTGCGAATTCGCTCAACGAGCACGAAAAAATATCCATTCTCTCATGGACTTCGTTCACCACACAGATTGTTCGGATGAGGGGTGCTTTCGCCAGTAGATATAAATAATTTTGTGTTGAACTGAATCAATCACCATTCCCGATGATGCTATAACCCTCTTTCAGTAGAGTAGTAGGGCAACACACTCTGGCTAGCACAGTTCGTAAATATAGAAACAGACCGCCGTCCTTCCGTCCATCTCCACCCCGACCTTTGATCGAGCCAGCCCGCGCCGCTGAGCCCGTAGCTTTGAATTCATTCCTTAATAATCTTAATCCGATCCAGCCTGTCCCTTGCTGTCCTCCCCCAGCGACGCCCTAAGCCGAGGTCCATACCCCAAAGGCGGTGCCCTTAGCGTGTAGTCGCTTAGTTTATAATATATTTTTATGCCCTGGATGCCTTTATTGAGGCACCTGAGTCCTGTTAAGCAGCCGACAACCTTCTCTAGGTTGACCTGCGAGATACCATTCCCCAAAAACAATAACGAAACTGTGTTGTTACAATCAATACAAAACAAAAAATACAAACAATAACGAAACAATCGCTTTGACGTAGAACGCAGATGTTGAATTGACTTTTTCCTATGAGTAGAGAAAATCATCAAAAAAATCACCAGATAGTTTAGGTAGCTTAATAATTATTTCAGTCAAACGTCCCAGCTACTACGTTGGCTTCGCCGATTTTTTCCCTTTAAAACGTTTTTTCTATTGTGGCATCTCTATGAAAGCTTATAAAAAAACTACTAGATGACTCTGTATTAAATTCTACCCCTTTGTGCCAATTGCCCCCAGTATCAAGTATAGAGAAATATTGAAAAAAAAAGTTAAAAGTCATCGGTCTAATGTGTAAATTTCTGTCAAGTGGTTACGTGATCCGTGTTTACAATGTAAGTTCAATTTATTTACTAACCCAATGTATTAGTGTATTATATCAAAAAAAATCCTCAGGATTCAAGCTTTACGAATATTTACATCTATCATAGGTTCCAAGGTGATGATGATGATAAAATCGACATAAAAAAAACACGACCATGACGCCATATTGCGCAATATTTTTATTTTGTTTATTTTATTTTTCGCAATATTTTTGTTAAATAATGTATTATAATCTTGCTCGTAATAAAATAGATCATTAAGTATTTAAACACACTTAGTACATTAAAATACATCGAAAACAGTTAGGATTGTTGACGATTGTGACGTTTTAATTTTAATTAATCAGAGCATCCATAAGAAGATAAATGTCAAAATGCACTCAATCCCTACTACATCAACGTAGCATAAAAATATTAAATTGAACCCAATCACCGACTCACATTCATAAATTAATTAAGGGGAAGACACAAAGGCATTTAAGGCACGCAGTCCGTCCTAAAATGCCCAACGGGGACACTGGCGGGTTACCTTTCGTTTCAAAGATGGCCGGAATTCTTGAATGCTTAAATACAATGTTACAATCTGAAGGACGAGGTGGCGAAACTTTGTCAGGTCGCTTGGGCCCCGCACGATCTAGAAAGTTATCTTGGAAGTGCATCGGAATTACAACGTGCTACCAACTTTGCGATTCGAATCGGAATACGGAGTGTGGGGTTAGAGATACTGGAAGGGAGATGGGATTAGTGAGTGCGTTTGGCGAAGGACGTACAGTGTACACCTCTGTATATCCTTTGGTAAATACAGAAATATTCATATATGCGTTTAGTGATTTTTTATTTGTGATGTTACAAAAACATTTATTATAATTTGGGAACTTTTCTGACCAACTTTTTGATCAACAATTAAGTTTTTCTTGCAATAAGAATGCAAGAAAACTTTAGTTTGTTGATCAACCTTGGACATGTCACTATTGGAGTATTTTGTGACTACCTAAATGTAGAAAAAAACAAGTTCTATCTGTGATTTAAGCTTCAGGAGAATTTGAATGAATTAAATCGTGGTTTATAACATGGTAATTAAATTTATGTAATGCATACACGATTTAATAATGAAACAATTTCAGATAACATCCAAATTGTTATGCAACAAATGGACGCTGGACATGCGAGCATGCGTTGTAATCCGGAGATAGGTCACGTGATTAATATAATTAAATAGCGTTTTATATTCATGGAATGAGGCTTCTTTTAAATGATATATTTCAGAATGGTAATCTGCGTACAATTTCATATATACCAGCTCTTTTGGCCAAAAAGACACCCAATCATTAATTCAGATTTGTCTTTTCGAAACCCATTTCTTCTTATTGATATTTCGATAGAATTTGATTTGTGACATTATTTTGTCAAGATTTAATGAGGTGAATAGAAAAGATCTCGATTTTAGACTGCAAAGCAAGCAAAAGACTGATAACAAGCAAATCATATAAAAAGGACTCCATGCACTTCTAAAGGTCTTAGGTTTGCAAAATAAAAACCAACAAAGCATATTCCATCCAGTCACAGTTTATTTCAACGTCATTAAGGTACACATTTGTGTAAAACGCTACGTGCTAACTTTGAAGAGATACCTACGAGAGTAAACGAAGTTCGAGTGCGCTTGAATGATAAGTTTTCCAAGTGTGATAGGTAATTCACGGCTCTAAAAGTTGATGAAATGACGGCCGCGGTTATATGTCGGGTTATTTATGAAATTGAATGGCTTTGTGACTTGTTTACGTGTGTGTTACGAGTATTCTCTATTGCTTCATTCTGTTTTATAAATATTGCTTGGTGAAGTGCAAACTTTTGGGTGTTTCTGTAGAATCTGTTAAATTCTCTAAATAGTCTTCGAACCCAAGTCGGCTGGAGCAAAGACAATCTCCACAGTCGGGGGTTCATATACGGCTCAGATCTCAAGTTCGTATGCGGCATCTCCCAACAGATAATGGTGCACCTTCCATCTTACGCCACATGTACCTGTTGCACTTAGTGACCTTATGACTGCGTCAGTGAGTGCAGTTCGCGTAGCTGTATTTTGGGCTAAACATATTATAATAAATTTTTGCCATCGATACGCTAAGAAGATTGGCAGTAAGATAAATTTTAAGAGCTCTAAAGATATTTTTTTGCTGTATACCTACACATACATTTCGGGGTATTTATAATAGCCTACTTATACAATAACAATATGATAAATAATAATAACTCCGTATCTTAACCTCAACGCCGTATCTCTACATTGACGCCGTGGTGGGGCTTGCGCGCTCCGAATTCTAGTTCTATGTCGGTAGAGTTTACTTTGCCGGAATGATTCTAGGATGAGGAGCCAGACTAAGAGAGATACAGAAACCCGCTGGGTAGCATGTGGCGAGCTGTTGGGCAGTAGCGACCCCACGGACCCTATCTCCCGGGAGAAGTCTTGTTCCTTACCTATGGCTTGCCTTAATTGGCCAGCTGGAGTGAACACTGACGAGGAGCAGAGTTTCCACCTCATTTTTGCCTTTATTAGCCGGCTTGAATGGAGATTATCAAGAGTAAACGTGCTCGGAGGAAGGAAGTATTCCAGTAAGTGCTGGTAGGGATCTTGACCTTTTTCCGGGCTCTGGGATTGTTCTGATAGTCGTGGAATACCTCTCCACTCCTCTTAAGCACCTCAGGCCATGTTGCGCCCTTGTCACCACGACACTATGTGCTAGGGAACGTTTTCGGGGGCCCATTATTGCATATGCAAGTCACTCCCTGCCATTTTTTCTATGTATATAAGGTGTAACATAATTAACGCACAACCTCTTAAGGGGTCAATGTACTCATCATTATGAAAAACTTCTACTATGGGACTAAACCTGAAATCGCTTTAAAAAATCAGCTGATCCCTACATTTACGTTCGCATAACAGAAAATAGTGGCCCATCGGCATCAGGAATAGGGTCCAAGGTGCCGGTGGTCAGGGCTCTAGAGAGAGGAACCTCCTCACTATGCGTGCCGTGTCCAGGAGTACTGCTTTCTGGATCAAGCCCTTGACCCAGCCGCGCAATGAAAACCTCCTGACGTGTTGGTCGAGGCTCTCCGCTATTAGGCCATTAACCGTAACGATTATCGGTACAATGATTGCAGAGTACACGTCCCACATGTCGACAACCTCGTGTGCTAAGTCAAGATACTTGAATTTAAGGTTAACACCAACCCATACATACCACTTTCATCGTGCGCCGCGATTTAAAAAAAAATAAAAATGGCGGTGGGTCGATTTGCCAGCTTCCATACAAAAAAGCTCGAACCCCTTTCAACTTAATCGGTCCATTAGATCTGGAGCAAATTGGATGTGACAGACGGACAGACAGACACACGAGTGGTCCTATAACGGTTCCATTTTTTCCTTTTGAAGTACGGAACCCTAAAAAATACATAGGAAGGTAAGCATTTGGGCATTACCAAATATGAAAACTCTTTTTGTCAAAAAATATGCTATCAAAACATAAAATGTATAACTCTAACATAGTTCAGTTTGACCGTAAACTTGTAGTTTTCAAGTTTCATCGTTTCCAAAGGAATTCACCTGCGTACAGTCGAACCAAATGTTTACTTTGATGTAAATGTTTGTACTGGTATAAAGGAGCCGAAACTAAAACAGAGACTATGTCGGACGTTTCTTAGCTCACAGTTTGCGAGGTTTTTGGGTAAAAATATACGTTAAAATATATACGTTTCATGTTGTGGTTAATTCTTAATAATAGGTTCAAGAAAAAATTTTCTACGGCTAATTACCGATGGCCAGATTAGTGATTTAAACATGAGGATTTTTCATTTATCCTGGCTGTATGCAACTACCATCTTATTTATATACACTGTGTCTAGAGCAAGATAAGATGGCTGAAGCCCAGATCAACTTTGTGAACGCTAAGGTCATCAATCTGCTAACTTTCACAACTAAACGTAATATTGTCAATGAACAGTCAAACATAAAATGCTGACCCAGTTTAGTAACTTATCTACTAGTACTACTACTAGTATCTTCAACCCAATTATCACTACCATCACTCGCCACACAGCCAAATACAGTCAAAAATTTTAAACTATCGTCTACATGTGTAAGTCAAACCTAACTAAAACTATACCTTCTCTCTGCCTCTACATCATGTTTCTTCCGGATAGTTGGGGTCGTAAGAAGTGATGAGTTGCCCCCAAGTATGCCCGACTCCACACGGAGCCAGGTTCATGTAAACTGCTTCCAGAACATTCCAGATAGAATGGGATTTGCCACCTTCTAGCGAATTTATATAATTTTGGAAAGACGCTGGCGTGACTGAAGTTTAGTTTCGAAACTATGATTCTATGTAAAAATATTTAATATTGTAAGTTTAATCTAGACTATTCTAGACTGACATTTACAACTTCTAATGTTAGGCTTCAAAGTAGAACAAAGTAGAATAATGTTTATTTGCTTAAAAACATGGTCTAAAAAGATGGTAAAATATTAAAAAAAAAAATATTAACAAGAGCATATTTTTTTTTGCTTAACATAAGACTTAATATGCATGCAAATATTCACAAGCATATTTAACATTTATTGTCAAAGAAATCTTTGACACTATAAAAACTATGACTACACACCATTCATGAAATTTATTTTTGCAGTGGTTGCTCGTTCTGTCTTTGCATTTAAGGATGTCTTCGATGCCCGCTGAAACAAATTACAGTCGGTTACCCGTAATAATACCCGTTTAGAAATATATTACATTGTTATAAAGTAGATTAGTGTAAACGAAATTACTTTAAATAATTTTATCATCTATTTCTTTATTGTGTTTTATGATTATTATGATATATACAAGGTGTAGGTAATATAATTAACGCACAACCTCCTATGGGTTTATTGTACTGATTATTATGAACAACTTTTACTATGGGTACACCTCTGCCTAACCGTTCGGGGAAATAAGGCGTGATGTTATGTTATGTTATATATATATAAGTAAATGTTTCATGTATGTATGAATATATTGTATGTTAATCCATCCAAAAGTTGTCTTTAAAAGATCGCTCTTAGCGATAAGGCCGCCCATTGTGTCACCCCTTGTAAAATTTCTACTTTATATCTGTATTATTTATGGTGTACATAATAAAGAGTATTTTATCTAGCTATCCATCTATCTATTTTATTAAAGCCAATCCCGAATGAAAATTAACGAGAGTGCAATACTGCAAACATATTCAACGAGTTTAGTAGAACGATTAAAATACAAAAAGCCGACCGCAGTGCAACAGAATAATGATAAGCCGACATTCATAGTGAATACAAATTCACTAACTTATTCCATTTATTTTGAACAAAAACGTTATCAGCGCACCACAAAGAGAGGTGTTGATGCAAATGAACGATATAATCTGCGTGAACATTTTGGTTTCTGGAGCTAGACCACCACCTCTTAACGCAGTATTATTTTAATCATACTTGAGTGTAGGAAGACATGGAGCTAGACGTCCTGTATAGCTCCATCTCTTTCTCACGCTGAAGTAACATTAAAATAATACTGCTTTAAGACGTGGTGGTTGGCCCCCTGATGAAAAGTTGCTGTCAATATCTTTATCGCACAATAGGCGGCTTCCTAGAAGGGGAGAGCACTCGTATAAAGAAACATGAGTACGGAAAATGAAAAAGTTGCCCGCGGAAATGTCGCCGATACAAGAATCGGAGCAAATGGAAAAACTTTGTCGAACACGATAAAAAGAAAATTAAAAGCTTTTTGATTTTGAGATGACATCGCGCTGATGCACGTTTTTATTGTTGCTAAATGTGAAAGCGATGTGTTTGACGTATCCGTGCGTGATTTGCAAAAGTATATCCATATCGCTTCGGTAATAAACGTTTACGAAGATGGGAGAAAAAGGAAAAAGAAGGTTTCATATTAGTATCTAACAATATTTTATCATGCCATAATGTAGCTAAACATAGAACCCTTTTCCAATATTGCTCTCGAGCTGCTTACAAAATAAATAAAGTTGTTACATAATAGAATGCACTTGCTTACAAAAGTTTCATTTTAAAATTGCATTCAACAAACTTTGTGCTTTTAATCCGTTCAGGGACAAACTCAAAGCAGCTTTCGGTGGGCTTTACTCTGTCGGCCACCGCATGCGGATTTTGTCGGACAGTTGCAAGTGGCGCACCCTGTACATAGATTAATGTGTGACGCATACCGCATGACGCCTGACGTTCCACCCACTTTGTAGTTCTGATTTTATGATTTCATGGGTGAAGCCGCGTGAGCGCGGTTAACCCGCCAATTTATGTCTTTGAATATTGACCGAATAAAGTTGCATTTCATTTTAATATTGTTCGGAAATTTTCGATGTTATTATGTGCAGTCTTTTGCATAGTTATGCGTGCTAATATATGTGTCTGACGTGTATCGCTGTGTAAAATAATTTATATACCCATTTTAATATGACCGAAAATAAAAGAGTATTCCTTTTTTTCAATCATGGCAAAACTATTCTTGTTTTCTGCGAAGTAAAATTGTATCGCATAGGTACACAAAATTGATTGGACATATTGATATCGGTATGATTGGGGCGTATACAATTCTCTCAGAGCAAGGGTTAGCTCGTAACTTTTGTAGTAAACAATCATAGGTATGTTCATCCGAAACCTATTTGATAAAGCAGTATAATGCCGTTACAATAAATGATTCAATTTCCTTTACGCAAGTATCGGATCCACTTAAGTATTATGAAAGTAATAGAGGAGAGGGAATAGTTTTCTTGCTGACGCTACTTTTACGATAATGACAGAAAACGCGGTCCAATATCTATAAAATATTACAGCCGTACTCGTCCGAATGCCGGACGCTAGCAGACCGGACCGGGCCGGAATGAGACGCTCATTCATAGATTTGATTGTCAGAATTAACTTTAACCGATGGTTGAATAAGCTTTTGTAATAGATGGATTATTGGCGGTGGATAAATCGGGCGATATGTGCAGAGTCGACATTTAATATGTTTCCAAATGTAAGTTAACTCAAACTAATGTACCGCAGTCTAATGTAAATTTTTGGTAAATGAAGGAATTTTAAGGAAGCTGAAAATTTGTGTTACCTATTCACTTATTTTTCTGTATTTCCTGCTGCTATAAATTGACGTGGAAATAAATAAAGCAGAAATAAGCCTATTGCGAGTAGATCGAAGAAAAAAAAGATAGGCGATTTAAAAACACTTCTAATAGCACGTCAATGCTTATTATGCTAGATGAACTAGCTCTACAGGTAGGTAAATAAAGAAATTTTACTTTAAAAAAAAAATACTCTTAATACCGACCCCTTTACTCGCAAAATACTGGACTGAGAGGGGCGTACTAATACCAGGATTTACTTAATGCAGGGATTTTTAAGCGTCAGTTCACTTAAACCCTTTATTCTGCTCTACAAAATATTTGTTTATTTCCAGACTGACTGCGAGTGAAAACGCAATATGGAATAGAAACAGTTTAAAAGCAGCTCTTTGGAAAAGAAGTTAGAGTGGCGATCAAAGGGCTATGAGTTCAGTTCCCAGCGGTTGCACTATCCTAGAAGCAAACGATTAGTCTACCTATAAGATAACTTAGTAAAGCTCATAAGAAGTATTAACTTATAACACTTCTTGTTGTGACCTTTTCTTGTTATTCCTTTTTGATGCATTCATTAATAAACTAAGTTTGTTTAAATTCTCGTCTCGCAGGACGATTTCATTGGATGAGTCTAATGCTAGCCACACACGTTACGATTTACTTGCGCAAACTGCGTGACACCAAATGGTTTAGATATTTGTTCTAATGCGGGATGCATTAGAACAAATATCTACTACATACGTAACGATTTAATTGCGCAAGCCTAAATTTGCGCAAATAAATCGTTACGAGTATGGCTAGTATTAAATTCTTTGGCGTTTTTTTTTTCGACTTTCAACGCTCTGCTTAGCGCCGCGAGTTGAAAATCCAAAAGTGTGATTTTTCGACGCGTTGGAATGCACTTTCTTGGATTTTCAGTGCTCGACTCAACACCGAGAGTTGAAAATCCAGTGCGCGATAAAATCCCGCCGCGATATTTTTACGTCCGTGCGAACGTCAGCTTAGAGTTCAGCCACGAGCATAAATACCTTACAATTACGCGAGATTCAAAAGTGATTTTCTCCTAAAGTATTGATAGAAATTTTATAGTGTTACGAACGTAGGTTTTTTTCGAAACCATACTTATGAAATAGATATTTTCTTTAAGATGCAATAGTTATATCATGAGATAATCGCTTTTGAATTTTACGTAAGTGTAAGGCATTTGTGCGCGTGACTGTACCTGCAAACAACAATATAAAAATAAAATAATAATTATGATAAAGAATGGCTACAGGTCGCTCAGCGCAATATGGATCGGGCCATGCTTCGAATTTCTTTGATGAACAAAATCAGGAATGAAGTTATCCGGAAAAGAACCGGAGTAACAGACATAGCCTGCAGAGTAAGCAAACTGAAGTGGCAGTGGGCTGGCCATGTTTGTCGAAGGACCGATGGCCGGTGGAGCAGACGAGTCCTGGAGTGGAGACCACGTATCGGCAAGCGTAGTGTGGGACGTCCCCCCAGCTAGATGGACCGACGAACTTAAGAAGGTGGCTGGGCGGACTGGATGCGGAAGGCGGAGGACAGTGCGCCACAAGGCGCAGCCTGGGAGAGGCCTGCGTCCAGCTGTGGACTGCGAGAGGTTGAGTTGATTGATGGATACAGGTGTATACACAAGACGAGACTAGTAGCTATTTCAATGTTCTTAGAACCAAGTTACTCGGCTATAAGAACACTAGCAGCACCCAGTGGTTTCAGCCACATAAGTCTCGATCTCATGAAGAAATAAAGATAAAAAGTATTCTATGTGTTAATCTAGGTTATAAACCATCTGTGTGCCAAATTTCATCCAAATACCTTCATTAGTTTTTTCGTGAAAGAGTAACAAACGTCTGTCCATCCTCACAAACTTTCGCGGTTATAATACTAACAGCGCCCCATGGTTTCACCCGTATAAGTCTCGATCCCGTAACGTTATCGGAATAAAAAGTATCCTATGTGTTATTCCAGGTTATAAGCTATCGGTTTGCTAAATTTCATCCAAATCTCTTCAGTAGTTTTTACGTGAAAGAGTAACAAACCCCTATCCATCCTCACAAACTTTCGCGTTTATAATATTAGTAGGATAGGATAGGATAATATTAGTAGGAAGTAGGATAGTGTAAGCGGTATGAGTTAACTGAAGTTAATTCATTAAACACTCGTTAGTACGAACTAGCATTACTTAGCAATAACATTGCAATCTCTACTCTAAGTTTACTACACAACAATTTCTTTAGGTTTTTACCTACATGCATAGTACAATGTATAGCATAGTATAATGCTGAAAAAATGGTTTATGTACATACCTGGATCTTTCAGAAAACTATGTAGGGTCAGACAAATTCAAACTGAGATCTGGATTTTCGTTGGTCAAACCCGATTCCTACGTATCTTTTAAGAACAAACGTCTACCGGTCTTTTTATAATAGAGACATTCAAAATCAATCACACGACACTAAACCATCCACGTATAATACCTGGACGGTACAGTGTGTTTGGAAAGCTGTAAGAACCTTTAATGAAGGGATTAACGAGAAAAAGTGGCCCTGCCCCGCCTGGCTGGAACCGGATTAGCGCCGAGATCGGATCATTAGTGAGCGATACACCTGATTAGGGCCCCGTAGATCCTTTGATACCGGTTGATATATGCTTTCATCTTACGTGACTAAGTGATTTGGATGTGGAGCGATGTAGGTAGATAGGGTAAATGGCTTTTGGGCTGTGTAAGTAGTACTTATAAGTAGGTAGTTATGTCAATATGGATTCGATGCGTTGGGTGTTTTTATTTATTTATTTTTCAGAAAGCTAACATCTAGGTAAACATAACATAACATAACATCACGCCTTGTTTCCCCGAAGGGTTAGGCAGAGGTGTACCTTTAGTACACCCATATTTCACCAGTTATGTTTAAGTCCCATGTAACAGGGGGCGAGCCTATTGCCATCTACCGGGCACAAATCCAGACTCCGAGCTGCTACTGAGAAATTCCAGATAGAAAACCCAATAACACTTTGCCCTTTGCACACTTTGCACTAAGCTATCCAGGTAAATAATATACAATTGGTCTAGTGGTCGCAAGCGCTACTGCTGAGCATAAGATCCTGGGTTCGACACATCTGGAATTTCTCAGTAGCTGCCTGGAGTCAGGATTTGTGCCTGTTTGATGGCAATAGACTCACCCCCTATTACATAGGACTTAAACATAACCGGCGAAATGTGTATAGGTGCAGGTGCACCTAATGATGTGCTATGTTTAATGTGCAATTAGCGCTTACAGTTGCCATTTACAAGCTTTTAGGACCACTTTTAGAAAAGACCAACAGTATGTTGGCTAAAGAATCAGCATTGCCATACAATGTGGCAACGCTGCCAGCCTTTTGAGCACTTTTTCTGTTGACAGGGATGTAGACAAATTTTTTGATGCCCTATGATTATTTCTCCTCCCTTTTTGTATACATCAGTGGTTCTAACATTTTAGTCTTATGGGACCATTTGACAAAATTTCCGTCTTGCTACGGACCACCAACTGTTTGGAGGTAATGTACAGTAAATTTAAATGAATAACGCGTTGTTCTATCTATAAATAAGACACGCACAGTATTTTAAATTCATCACTTATTTAATATTTTTAGGATGAATTCGCGGACCACTTTTGGTGCTTCCAGGGACCACCAGTGGTCCGCGGACCACCGGTTAAGTACCACTGGTATACATAAACATAACATCACGCCTTGTTTCCCCGAAGGGTTAAGCAGAGGTGTACCTATAGTACACCCACATTTCAACAGTTATGTTTACATATTTTGTATACATATACAAAATCTTGTATACATATATTTTAAGACTGCTAGGTTATTTATTATGTTCACAGTATGTTTTAATTGAAAGAAATGCTATAGGAATAGATATATCTATCTGACTTCGTTATTCATGTGTTCATAATATATATGTCTATGGTTCTTTATTTCAAAGTTCAATGGGCAAAAGCAAAAAATATAAAAAATAAATAAATAAATAAATTCGTAACTTTTTCATAGGGCGCCCATTACGCCTGCTTTAAATTTTATTTCTCATAAAACTAAAATCACCGCTATTTTATGTACAGGTTTTGCACAATTTATATAGTACGTCCGTGCAGCCACTTGGCCTAAAGAGCGCCACTGTCGCATAATGCGACCTCTCGGTTACCCAGCATTACGAGGGAGCCTTTAAGTACGTATAGTACAAGCTGTAGGTTTGAAAAAAGTTTCACAGTTTTTGTCCCCATAGATGCGTTTACAGAAATTAATACTCTTGTATTATTGCGTAAAGGTAGTAGTTTATCTATACATTTATACAAATAAATAAAATTTAAGTGTCTGTTTGTAATGTAAAAATTACAACTTTTGACTAAATGCATACTGGCGAAATGTGGGTGTTACTATAATAGGTTACACCTCTGCCTAACCCTTCGGGGAAACAAGACGTGATGTTATGTTATGTTACTAAATGCATAAGAAAGTATAAACGGTACTAATAACAAAAAAGCAATTTTTTACATTTCTGTCTGTCTGTCTGTTTGTTCCGGCTAATCTCCGAATCGGCTGGACCGATGTTGACAGGACTTTCATTGGCAGATAGCTGATGTTACGTAGATTAACTCAGGCTACTTTTAGAAAAATGATTAGGGTTCCGCGCAAAAAAATAAAACCCATGAAATTGTGAACAAAGTGAATTGTGAAAAGTCGGATTTGAAAAATTCTTTTTGCATTTGGTAGCCCAATTTTCGAGGATAGTTATGGCGGCGATGCAACGCGACGGGTCGGGGGACCAGGGAGTTTTATTAAAATGTGGCTGTTATTTTAGTATATTGTATATCTTACGACTTCCACGCGAACGAAGTCGCGGGGCACAGCTAGTTATTCAAAAATCATCAAAATAAGAGTCAGTCGCTGCTCCCAAGGAAGAATCCAAAGTTACAGCATGTCAAAGTTATAAAAATACAAAAAAAAAGTATTTTCATACTGCTCCAAAACCGTATTGATCTTTTTCATACCAAAAAAAAATAGTCAGCTGCATGGAAGTGAGGGGAATATAATTATGATTTTGCGATGGCAAAACAGGAATAAATTCGAAACTATGGGTAGTAGGGTAACTTGGTCAAAGGAACAATGACTTTGTAGTGACACTTAACTATTAGGTACCTATATCACTCAACCTATAAATGTAAGCACTTAGAATAAGAAGTAAATATTTAAGTAAACAAAATATATTGTACAACATGCCGGACACACATACTTTATGTATTAGTATATAAGTCGTTAGTTGTCCGGTAACTCGGCTATGACGCGCCCTATTGTTCTCGCGGCGTGTCGGTTTGCATACGTCACGCGCTGTGAGGGCGAGCGAGACGGCACCATCGCATGTTGCACTCGCGCGCCCGCGCCGCCAGTCCGCTAACCGCTACGTACGCTATCGCTCGCTAACTATTATCTAGCTTCGCCGCGCTTAAGTAGATATAGTAATCTAGTAAGCTTTCGTCATTTCTGCTCTTCGCTATCCGCTATCATTCTACCACTCCTTCTTCTTCTATGGTACTCTTGTGTGTTGTGTAACTGACTGTGAACTATACTGTGAAATAAACTATTCATCTTTTCCTGTGTACCTTCATCTATCATTTCGTTTACACCGCACCGGCAAAACCTACATTGGTGACCCCGAGTCTGAACACGAAGATGGCACAGAGCAAACCAACCCTTGGACAAAATGACGGCGAGCAAACAGCGGAAACATTTCGTGTGGGTGTGCAAATTCCACCATTTTACCCGGAGAAACCGGCACTGTGGTTCGCTCAAATGGAAGCTCAATTCAACCTGGCAAACATAAAGTCGGATGAGACTAAGTTCTTCTACATCACAGGCAACTTAGATCCACAGTACGCGGCAGAGGTCGAAGATATTACCAGCTACCCTCCGGCCACTGGAAAATACGAGAAGCTCAAAGGTGAGCTTACTAAGAGGCTGTCGGCGTCGCGTGAGAAGAAAGTCAAACAGCTTCTCATGCATGAGGAGTTAGGTGATCGGAAGCCATCGCAGTTTTACCGCCACCTACTGAACCTAGCTGGTCCGGGCGTCCCGGAGGAGTTCCTGCAAACAACATGGACGAGCAGCCTACCCAACAGCACGCAGGCAATCGTGGCATCGCAGTCCAAAACGGACTTACCAGAGTTGGCCGAGTTGGCTGATAGGATCCATGACGTGGTTGGCAAATAGTTGGCATCAACTTCGGCAATTACAACTTCGGCGAGTACACCGGGTAACGGCAGCAACTCAGAGATCGCAGCACTTACCAGACAAATGGAAAAACTAGCAGATAGGGTAGACAGACTGTCACGAGGTAGAGAACGATCTAGAAGTCATACGCGTCGTCGTTCAAGCTCAACCAGATCGCATTCCAGCTATAAACATTCCCCGCAATGCTGGTACCACCACAATTTTGGTGACAAGGCGAGGAAGTGCAGAAAACCCTGCGACTATCAAAAATCGGGAAACGATCAGGGCAATCAGTAATGGCGACCGACGATTGTCCGAGTGCAGGTCGCTTGTTTGTCACCGATAAACGATCCAAGATGCAGTTTTTGGTCGACACTGGCAGTGACCTCTGTGTCTACCCCCGATCGGCGATAACACAGCGACGTGAGAAAACGAATTACCGGTTATGTGCGGCAAACGGAACACCAATTAATACATATGGTTTTGTTAACACTTCGCTAAACCTAGGGTTGCGCCGCGACTTCACTTGGCGATTTATCGTTGCCGACGTAACAAGGGCAATAATAGGCGTGGATTTCTTAGCATATTTGATTGTTGATTGCAGAAACCAGCGCCTTATTGACAACCAAACATCACTTTCGACCCCGGCTTCACCTGCCCGTCGTTCTGATGATATTTCTTCGGTGAAGGTAAGTCTTGGTGATTCCGCATACAATCATATACTACGGGAATACCCCGACATCACCCGCCCACACGGTATACACCGAAAACCCAAACACAACACATTGCACCACATTCGGACTACACCTGGCCCGCCAGTCTGCAGTGCACCCCGTAGACTAGCCCCAGACAAGTTAAAAGTTGCAAAGGCTGAATTTGAGTCTATGTTGCAGTGCGGTACTTGTCGCTTATCCGAGTCGCCTTGGTCGTCGCCCCTCCATCTAGCACCTAAAAAAGATGACGGCTGGCGACCCTGCGGTGACTACAGAATGTTGAACGCTCGGACCATTGCAGATCAATATCCAATCCGACATATACAAGACTTCGCTCACAGCCTGTCTGGCTGTACCGTCTTTTCGCAAATCGACCTCGTGAAAGCGTATAACCAAATTCCAGTGAATCCAGAAGACATCGCTAAAACTGCCATCACAACACCCTTCGGATTATTCGAATTTCCGTACATGACGTTCGGACTTCGTAATGCCGGGCAGACATTCCAGCGTTTCGTTGACGAGATGCTCAGGGGTTTGGATTTCACATATGCTTACCTAGATGACTTCTTAGTGTTTTCGAAAGACCACAAGACGCACGAGCATCACCTGCGTCAGCTTTTTACCAGACTCCGGGACTACGGGATGGTCATCAACACCTCAAAATGTCTCTTCGGGGTATCGGAGGTAAAATTTTTAGGCTACCATATTTCTGCCAAGGGTACTAAACCATTGCCATCCAAGGTCGAGGCTATCCAGAAGTTTCCAGCGCCCAAGACCGCGAAAGAGCTTCGTCGATTTCTTGGGATGATAAACTTTTACCGTAGGTTTATTCCTAGTGCAGCAAGTTTTCAAGCACCCTTGAACGCCCTGCTAACTGGCTCGATTAAGGGTTCACAACCGTTACACCTTACACATCAGGAGTTCGAGGCGTTCCAGAATTGCAAGGACAGCCTTTGGCAAGCAACATTGCTGGTCCATCCTGACTGCAACGCAAAACTGGCGTTGGTCACGGATGCTTCAGATGTAACTATCGGCGCGGTCTTGCAACAGCTAAAAGAGGGACTGTGGGAGCCACTTGCTTTCTTTTCGCGTAAGTTAAGTCCAGCACAAAGTAACTACTCTCCTTACGACCGCGAGCTGCTAGCGGTATACGAGAGCGTGAAATATTTCCGGCACATGTTAGAGGCACGTAACTTCGTGGTTTATACAGACCACAAGCCCCTCACATTCGCCTTTCACTCGCGTAAAGAGAACTGTTCCCCCCGACAATTTCGTCACCTCGATCTTATAGCCCAGTTCACGACGGATATAAGACACATCTCGGGTAAGAACAATGTCGTGGCGGATACGCTTTCGCGAATAGAGGAGATTGCTCAACCAGTGGACGTTGAAAGAATTGCCGTTGCACAACTCAAAGACGGCGAACTGAAGGAGCTGCTGGCTGGCGAAACCTCATTGCATTGAAACCTCATTCCAGGTTCTCAGAGCCATCTGTACTGCGACGTTAGCAGCACCACACCAAGACCATACGTCCCCAGGGAGTTACGCAATGCTATATTCGTGAGCCTACACTCCTTGAGTCATCCAGGTGCCAAAGCTTCTATCAGGTTAGTCGCTGAGCGGTATGTTTGGCCTGGTGTCAAAAAAGACTGTCGCGAGTGGGTTCGCTCCTGTCTAGCTTGTCAACGCTCTAAGATCACACGGCACGTCTTTGCTCCAATGAGTTCCTTTCCTTTACCACACTCAAGGTTTGCTTTCATCCACATTGACCTTATAGGTCCATTGCCACTGTGTCAAGGTTTCCGGTATTGCCTCACCACCGTCGATCGCTTTACGCGATGGCCTGAGGTAATACCACTAGCAGACATAACTGCAGAAACCGTCGCAAAGGCATTAATCAACGGCTGGATTTCTCGTTTCGGTTGTCCTTCAGATATCGTGACGGATAGGGGAAGACAGTTCGAGTCAGCTCTCTTCAAAAACTTGTCTGAAATAGCTGGTTTCCAACACCGCAGAACCACAGCATACCACCCAGCCTGTAACGGAATGGTGGAAAGATTTCACCGTCAACTTAAAAATGCAATAACCTGCCACTCAAATGCTAGTTGGGTAGAATCCCTTCCATTGGTTTTATTAGGGGTACGCAGCGCCTATAAGGAAGACTTACAGGCGTCGGCCTCCGAACTTGTTTATGGCCAGGCACTGCATCTTCCAGGCGAATTTTTCGACAGTCAGTCTGACTAGACTATCGACATGGCCGACTATCTATCAAGGCTTCGGAGTTTTGTTAGGAAACTGCAACCATCACCGGCGGCCAGACACAACAGTAAATTCAAAACGTTCATTTACAAAGACCTGACCACATCGTCACATGTATTTCTGCGAGACTGTACTGCAGGTGGTTGCCTAAAACAGGCATACTCTGGTCCGCACAAAGTCGTTCAAAGAGGTGACAAAGTATACAAGTTGCTAGTGAATGGCAAGCAGGTGAACGTATCGATAGACCGTCTAAAACCTGCCTTCATACTGCGCGACCCAGACAACACACCCCACCCACCACCTGACACTTACAACGACACGCAGCACCACACTCCACGCGCGGATTACCAGGACTTACCTGACGTCAATGATGATGTCATCAAAACGACGCGGTCGGGACGTCGCGTAAGATTTCCCGACTATTATCGCCCTTGACGGTCTCTGGAGGGGGGTGATGTAGTGACACTTAACTATTAGGTACCTATATCACTCAACCTATAAATGTAAGCACTTAGAATAAGAAGTAAATATTTAAGTAAACAAAATATATTGTACAACATGCCGGACACACATACTTTATGTATTAGTATATAAGTCGTTAGTTGTCCGGTAACTCGGCTATGACGCGCCCTATTGTTCTCGCGGCGTGTCGGTTTGCATACGTCACGCGCTGTGAGGGCGAGCGAGACGGCACCATCGCATGTTGCACTCGCGCGCCCGCGCCGCCAGTCCGCTAACCGCTACGTACGCTATCGCTCGCTAACTATTATCTAGCTTCGCCGCGCTTAAGTAGATATAGTAATCTAGTAAGCTTTCGTCATTTCTGCTCTTCGCTATCCGCTATCATTCTACCACTCCTTCTTCTTCTATGGTACTCTTGTGTGTTGTGTAACTGACTGTGAACTATACTATGAAATAAACTATTCATCTTTTCCTGTGTACCTTTTTCTATCATTTCGTTTACACCGCACCGACAAAAACCTACAACTTAAATTTTAAATAAAAATAAAACTGCATTTTTTGCAATTTTGTTTATTGAAAAATCTTCTGCCTAAGCTAGGAATCGAACTCGATCCCTTTTGAAAAAAACATCGTGTATTTTTATACCGAGTAATAGTGTTGCTAACAAGGACCAAAAGGAATGCATTGTGTAAAATCAAAGAAAGTGGCAGTATTTCCAATTTTCATTTTTATAAATTAAGGATAATCGAAAAATTTCCATTTCCTATGATACATACATCATACATAAGCTCACGCCTTCTTCCCATGGCGGCAGGCGGAAACTACAGAACGCGACCAGGTGCTACAATCCTTACATACTCCTTTTGCATCTGGTCATACACGCATACCGGTATCGAGTAATAAGCAACTGACTTTGCTGAAGAACATCACCAAAAGTTTCCTATGATTTGTCTTATTAAATATGTGCACAGTTTTTGATCTACACCGGCTACACCATCGGTTAGTTTAACAAAACAGGGTGCTATTTTTGTTAAAAAAAAATCGGGTTCGATTCCTGGCTCAGGCAGCTTTTCAAAAATTTTAAAATGCAGTTTTATTCTCCTCTAAAATAGAGGTCTAGTTCCCGTTGCTCCACTAGTCACAGTTCCGTATTTCGCCTTGCTTGAGGTCCCATCTCAAACACAAAAGGGATCGGGTAAGATTCCTGGATCAGGCAGAAGCTTTTTGAATGGACTAAATAGGCAATTTTTCTTTCAAAATTGAGGTCATCTTTCCTTTGACCACATTGCCCTACTACCCATATTTTTTAATTTAGCCCTGATGCGCCATTGCAAAATCATGTTCATTTACGCATCTGACATATTATATCATATTAAGCAACCCCTCACCATCTTGGATTAACATAACGTCACTATCGACTTTAACACCCTCGAAAACCATGAACATCCATGATGAAAAATTTTAAAATTTTCGCAGCGGCCATCTTGGATTTTCATTTTGACCCCATTCACACTTTCACAGAGAGAGAAAGACGAAAAGTGGCATGGGCAAACACTTTTTCGATACTTGATAATTTCTACCAGTTCACTCCTACCGCACTTCTTTGCAATTAATGAGAAACCTTGAAAATAAATACCATAATCGTTAATAAAATTCCAGCCATATAGTACATTAGCATTGTACAGCGTGTTTTATTTATACTCTAGCCAGGAAACCATAAAAATGGGTCGTTGGTCGTTACTCTGCATATTTTCTAGCTTGCTCAATTGCTCACTGCCTGTTTGAATAAGTCCTGAATTATTTATTGGCTATATCAAGCTGCGGTGTAGCGATTAAAATATGGATGCAATTGCCCTTTGAGGTAACGAAGTTAAATGACTAGGCACAGTTTTATAAAACGTTGGGAAAATATGCACGTATATTACGGTCACGAGAATGCATTCCTGACAACTTTCATTTGGTCATGATTAAAATAATAAAGATAAAATTCGTAAAACACGTAATTCTTTTGTATGTGACTGACAGGTGTCAGGAACACATCCTTGGAAATCACCTTTAAGAAGAATGGAAGTAAGTGTAAATAATTCCATTTTTTGGGACGACCTTGTGTACACTACACTTAATTGATAAGATTTGAATTTTAAATTAATTCCAAGAGCGTTTACGACGTACGGCATTTCAAACCAACTTTCAAGTCTTTGTTTTTCGAAATGAATGAACCGATTTTAGTAAAATTTCAGACGAGACGAAAATTCGATCGATTTTAAATTTTCCATAGAAACAGATTTTTTTTTTTTTTTAAATAAGATTTTTCGAAAATGATCTTAACTAACTTTTTAGACCTATGTATCTTGCTTATACGTATGAAGTTTCATTAAAATCTGTTTATTCATTTCCAAAAACAAGGACTTGAAAATTTGTATTAATTGCCGTACGTCATAAACGCTCTTAATTCCTTCAACAAAAAATCTATGAACTTGTATTTCTTAAACGAAATTCAGAACAAATTGGCAGTAAAATAATACAGCAAAATACCACTTGTAAACACAATTCTTGAGTGTTAAAGCAAATCGCACGAAGTATTAGTAGCATCTAATTGTATTATATGTCTAATCAGGCAGTTTCTATTCAGCCACATTTTAAAGTTACATGTAATCCGGGTAAATGGTCTGTTCGGGCTGGCTCCGTAACTTTTAATAGAAGAAGTCTGCTTGCTTCCCATGTTTTACAAAGCGGGGCTTTGCTACTTTTAATGATTTGCTTGTCTTTAATCGGACATGTCTGGAAAATTGTATCGTTGTTATTGATAAAGACCTTCTTTATAGTATTAATGTTTACGTATCGAAAAAAATTTCATCAAAAATTTTTGCATCAGATTTTAGGTGGATTTTAGCTTGTTCATGTTTTCGGTCTGTGTGGTCTTTATATGAATTTTTGGGAGAGATGTAAACCTAAAGAGCATTACAAATACATTTTGACTGCTTCCGAGCTTAAAGAAGAGAGAGTGTTTAAAGAGCATTACAAATACATTTTGACTGATCTACTGCTTCATTAAAAACATAATCAATAAAATGGCATTCAGTAAAGTTTTATTTTATCTAGAAGGTTCCCCTTACAATAAGCTTAAGATAGCATGTTGTGAAGGACAGAAATGCGAAAGGAACAGAAACGCATTTGAGAAAATTGATTCTTTTTACGCTTTATCATAAACTCAAAAGGAACCAAAATTGATTCATATAAACATGCTATTCATATATATATGCTGAAGAGTTTGTTTGTTTTTTTTTTGTTTGTTTGAACGCGCTAATCTCTGGAACTCTCAATCGGATTAGAAAAAAATCTTTTGCATTTGATAGCCCAATTCTTAAGGAAGACTACAAGTTATTTAATACCACGCTAGGAGTCATCACACACGCATCTTAGGAGTCGAGCAAAAACATCAAAAACGTCTTAAATCGTCTAAGCAGAAACGATGCAATGCGACGGGGTGGGTCGGAGAACCAGAAATTTCACGCGGATAAAGTCGCGGGCAGAAGCTAGTCCTAATATAAAGGAAGCAGGTATGAGTACAATACTATAACGGAAAGGAGGAGAACTCTTTAAGAGAATGTTTGACAAACAGAATATCTTCGAAATAGCATCATTAAATTTTATTATGACGCACATTTCAAAGTTTAGGAGTCATCAAGTGACAGTAAAACACAATCATAAATTTTCTAACAAAACGCAGCAAATTGCCGGAAATTTGAAGATCGCTATTTCTTTATAAATGACCCAATAAAAATGATAATATTTATGTTTGAAGATTTGTATTATCGGTCGTTTTTAGCGTAGGTACACTGGTACCTATTTTGATCTTATACCTAAGTAGGTATAAGTGTGAACAAATAAAAAGTATTAGATGTGAAATCTTTTCTAAAACCATTTCTTGGCTTGAGGATGACCATTGATTGACGTTTTGAAAAAATGGGGTGATCAACAAACTGAATTACAATGGATGGTAACACGTGATCGATTTACTTATAACTCCCCTATATCTCCAAAGACCAACGTATTTCGATACCAATAAAACAAAACTAACTGTAGGTAATACGAACTACCATAATGACGTCACCTTAAATCAGAATGGCTGTTACTAGTAGGAAATTGAAATTTGAACGTGAATGTTCCATTTATAAATCCCGGCAAGCTCTTGTTCCGATCCATCCATATTATTATATGGATTTACATGAATAAAAAGTTTCATTTATCGAACTTCGACGTCTGTTATGTCATTGTTCACAGATTAAATAGAGAGATTTTATCAAAAAGTTAGCGTGGAACATGCCAGATTTGAATTTGAAATTAGAATTTTGTGAAAATTAGTTTATGGCGACTTCGCGCAGCAGGACAGTATTGGCCGAATGTGGAGCTATGTATCTACAGAAGATGAAGTTAATCAAAGACATCAAAGACATCGTAACTCATAAACATCAACCTTCTTTTATCATAGTAATAGTAGTAGTACTAGTGTTAGCACCAATTTCGGCTCGTAGAACCAAATATTGAGGTTCTAGAAAAGTCCCTAAGTCAGACAAAATTATTCGCATGTGATAAAGTTCTCGTGTACGAAACACTCTCAATAGAGCCCGAGATTGGAACTGTGCCCGACAAATAGCGACAAACCCAATATCGATATAGACGACCTGTGAATGTACAATACTAGCGGCTTCTTTGGTATCATTTTAGATAACAGGATAGTTCGGAAAACTGGACTAAACTAATAATGGTCGGTTTTTGAAGGTCTGATCAAGACTTAAAGTCAAAGTCAAAGTTTTTATTTGTAAAACATAGGTGGGTGTAAAAACAGGTGTTGTAAGTAAAATATATATAGGTACACTATGTTTTGCCGTTGACGGCGTGCAAATATCAAAAAAGTAGTATCTAAAATTACACTTAGGCAACAAAATTAAATTTATTAAAAGGAATGATAAAATATATCCACGCTAAATGATGACATAAAGCTTATCTTAAAATAATACGAAGATTACAATTCTGCGTACAAAAATTGTAAAAAATTAAATTAAATTACACACTTCTACATTTATTATACCTCATTTTAGTCATTTACAGGGTGACAAATTAATCCAGGTAGTGACTTTAAAATGTAAAGTAATAAAAATAAAATAAAATAAAAATTCAATTAAATAAGCTTTCACCAACCAATATTAATTCACCATTTCCTAAGCCTTTAACCAAATTCTTTGACAACAACTGATTTAATTTTGGGGACAATTTCTGATGTTTAAGATACAATTATTGTTTCATTAGTACAGACACCAACGATACACTTCTTTCTGGAATGTACTATTTTTACTTGGAAAGTTGTTTTGTAAACCTTAAATGTGTTTTTTTCTGAAAACAAAAATAATTTAATGCCTTCAGTAGCCAGTTGTACCTCCCAAAATCTAGTTTAAACGATACAAGCTTCTGGAACGTTCAATATTGTATGCCATAAAGTATGTATGTACAATAATTCCCGTTCAAATAGTAATATTAATCGTAAGTAAGAGTACACACGCGTGCGATATCCATAAAATTGTAAATAATTGAACGCAAGTTTTGCCATACAATAATAGTAAGCGCTTTTGTTTACACCAAGGCAAGTCATAATCCACATAGCTGCTTCCAAAGTATTTTAAGGTCGCTTTTATGTTACCAGATTCGTTTGAGTATCAACGTTTCACGTGACAGTCATTCCGACCTTTGCAAAACAATAATAACTTGGTAAACTCTACAGATATTTAAATCTTAAACCAGTATATAGACGCTTTTGCTCTCGTCTGCCAACCAGTCTAACAATCCCATACCACTTATTAGACTAGTTATCATACGAGAGACAAAGCGCATACTGGGCTGTGTTATGGAGGTGAGAAAGACAGTCGCTCCATGTAAACTACTAGTATTCAGCTGCATCTGGTAAGACTGGAAGCCCCCAACAAAGTTGGGAAAAGGCTAGGCAGATCGAATTAGACGCTCTGGCTCTTGATTACCAAAAACTACTGTACCTACAGCAATTTTACAAGAAGCTATTATCATTTATTTAACCTTTTCCAATTATGTTTGGGTTGGCTTCTATTCTAACAAGCTCCACTAAATACAAGGCAGTTATTGGCCAAACAGGGCATAAACACACGCATTGATAGTCAACGCGTATGCGCCAGTAATAGCCTGTTTTCCCTAGGTGAGTCTCGCTACCTCCACGGAATTATAAGTAGGAATCGTAAGTACGTGTACCTATACCACACAGTATGTAAGCTCTGTAAGTAGGTGCATACCTACTTACAGAGCTTAGATACTTCCACAGCTTGTGTCCAAGCCAGTAACATAAAGAAATAAATTGAATCTAACTATTTGATTAATTCTTGGTATAAATTATGTTATTCTTATTTTTGTTATTAAAGCAGCCTAGAGTCTGGATTTGTGCCAGGTTAATGGGAATAGGCCCCCTATTACATGGGACTTTAAAAATAACTAGGGAATTGTGTGGGTACACCTCTGTCCAACCCTTCGGGGAAACAAGGTGTGATGTAAATAATCAAAGCTCATATCTTTAAATTGTCAATGAATATGAGTGAGTTCCTTGATATAATATATGAGCAGAGCTTAACCTAAAAGTTTACTCAATACTTGAGTTAGTATCCATACTTTCTAGAAACAGGAATGCATAGAATATGGGTAAAGGATAGTATGGGTGAAGGATATAGGATAGTAGGTTTTTTTTTAAGCTTTATTTATTTAGAGGCTTTTGGTTATCATACATAACCATGTCAGCCCCATCATAACTCATAACAAAAATATTTTTACGAACTAAGAGACAAGAGACGCTCTATTAGCTAAATAGCTGCAAACAAAACTATAAAAAGTAGGTTTTTACAAATACTTGTACACGTCAATCGTTTTTTTTTTAAACTAGATGAGGCCGGGGTTTCCTATCTAACTACTCTGAGAAGAAAGGCCGATACAAACTCAAAGGTCACTCACAGTCTCTTTTAAAGTCCAGTGTGAAGACCACGTAGATTGGTGTCTGAAATGGTCTTTTGAGGAAAGAGCCACACAGATTGAGTGGACCTGTCCAGTCAGTGCACGCATTTGTCAGTAATCGTACAGCTCAACTCAGAACTTAAGGAGCTCCACAATTAGGTAGTACTTACACAGACAATTAGACAAACCTAGATTTTATAACACAAATCCCCAACTATTATCACGTAGATAATGCAAATATCTCAAAAAGGCTACATACTCAGTACTTCAATTCGTTCACCGCTCAGAACTACAAAGAGTAGAGGAGATAAATAGATATTTTTCTTCGCTTTAATCCGTTTGCACACTTCAAAACCTAGGCGTACCAAAGCAAATCAAATAGAGCAACTCACAATAAATAGCGTTTTCACGTTTCTTTTCAAAATAAAATCTCGTTAGACATTTCCAGTTTCATTCCCTCGCTTCGTTCACGACATACTGGGATTAAAATAGATCAAACGAGTTTCCATTTTTCAATTGATAAGTTTCATTATATCATTCTGATGGAGACTTTGAAAGTGCTCCAATTTGTTGCGCCGTAGTTCTGTTGTTCGTTGACTGTTTTTAAACATGTTTTGCTGTAGAATTTAGTATTTTTCGTGTCTTTGGATCTACTTATCAGTGCAGTAGGTCAGACCAACACTAAGGTTACCTACTTAAAATTCGTACAATGTATATCATCGCCCGTGTTAGCTGGATGTTTATGAATCTGTGAGATGATGAATGAAAGACACATAAAGATCTGTAAAAAATTGTACTTTTCTTTGATTGCATTTTTATTTTTACATTGTTCTTATTTTGTTTTTGCTGTTTCTTTGTTAGAACAGAGGGGCAATTCCCGTAATTGTAAGAACGTTCACAGTCTGTAGCCCAATTCCCGTAGCTAAAAACGTTCGAAACGCTCATCTCAGCGACAATCAAATGTCAAAAACTTGCCAAAAATGTATGGAAATTATAGGTATTTTCGACATATTGAGACTGAGATCAGAATGTGAACGTTCTTAAAATTACGGAAATTGCCCCTCAAATCTCAGTCTCAATATGTCAAAAATACCTATAATTTCACTACATTTTTGAAAAGTTTTTGACATTGATAGTCGCTGAGATGAGATTGCGACTAGGTTTTGAATGTTTTTAATTACGAGAATTGGGTTTCTGATATATGAATGTAAACGAGGCAAAAGGAGTATGTAAGGATCGTAGCAGGTGGCGTTCTCCATGGGAAGAAGGCGTGAGTTTATGTATGTATGTGTTCATATTTTGTAAATATCTCGTGTTCTATTTTTAAAAATTAAGTTTGTTAAATTTTGCTGTACAACGACTTAGATATTTTAAATCTGTTATATAGTATCTTAAATAAATAAATATGTAGGTTTAAGACGTTTAATTTAAACTTAATTATTGAGTATGAGGTTCTTTGCTACTTTATAAGAGTGTATTTTGTCCTATTTTTTGTGATGTGCGTTTTGTTTGTGCAGAATAAACAACTTTTCTATCTTTCTTTCTTTTCTTTGATTGGATTAGCAAAAACAAGGTTAGTTTTGGGCTTGCTACCCGGGAGTCTAGACGTTTTTAATTATTTAAAAACATCAAAAGTAAAGCTCCATTCATCAAATTATATTTGTTTAAATATTCTGTTCTGCTCACTATGGTCCACATATCAGTCATTTCCGGCGATTCCCACAACGAACGGGGTGGAACCCGCCATAACCATCACTTTTGGCAGTTACATTTACAAATTGTATCGTTGATCGAACGTTACTAATTGGAATTGCAACCCCATTTAAATGCCACGTATATATAGAAATATTTGATGTATTTAAAATCAGAATAACTAAACATAGTAAGGACAGTCATAGATGGTCCGAAAACCCTTAGTTAGACAATGGGATGCTTAAAGACTACTGCCGCAGCGTGGAGCTACGACGTAGCGCCAAGCTACGCCGTAGTCACAAGCCTTTCTCCCATGAAGTGGCTACGCGGGAGAGACAGTGCGGTACGGGGTACCCAATAGATAGGTTGGTAACACATAATTTATCCACCAATACAAAAAAAATACAAAATAAAAAACAAAACACGTCAAAAAAACACACACATAAATTAATTACAACATTAACAAATTGAGAAAAACATGGCGTGCAAATAAACGGACCGCACACTGTAACGTTATTTTGGACTCATTAAACCAGGGCTGATTTTACACACATATTCAGAGAGATAACTTTGCCAGCGTTATGCAGTTAAATGGATTAAATTCGGCCGCAGCTGGATTGTTCGCGTAATGGACACCCTGTACATGAAAACGTTGAGCAAACTTGTTACCGCGAGCCGTGTGTGTTAGCAATTTTTACCCAAATTTATTGGATGCTATTGACGCACGATGAATTATTTTTAAATTGTGAATATTGTAGTCTTTGGTAGTACGTGTTTTTTTTTTGTTCGTGGGTAGTTTTACAAGCTGTTAATGTAAAAGGTTTATCCAATTTATTGAATTTTTGTTACAATCGGAGCCTCCGCGGTTTTTCCCCTTTATTTTACACAGAAACGATTTTAAGCTAATTTTCTGTTTTACACAGAAATTCAGCCCATAATATACAAATGACAATGCCAGATCCTGCCCCACCCTTACATTAATTTCCAAGAAATGTAAATTTATCAAAATTATCGCATGAAAATATGACCCTTGGTTACTTAACTATTATTCTTTTAATGTCGTGGCTAAAAAGTTAATGATAAAAGGAATTTAAAAACCCAAGGCCCATTTCCTGTTTATATATATCGCGACTATCTGCGTTACTTAGTACGTATACACGTGGAACCAAACGAGTTATTTCATAAAAAAATAACATCTATTAATGTATTATGAATGGATTTTAATATGGATTTGGTTTAAATACACATAGTTCATGAAAATAATGTTTTTTTTAATAATATTATATATTATTATGAATTCTCATCATTATTTCGCATTTGAGCCCTAGTAGGTGATCTGACGTACTAATATTAGCTATGTCAAAAAGTCATTCATTGACATTCGTTCTGTTCTGTGGTGCTATTCTGGAAAGATCCCACCGTGAAAATTTAGGTGAAGTGAGCGTGATGTGAACTGTCATCCCACCTTACTCTACTAGGGATTGAGCTCACTTCAAACTCACTTCACCTAAGTGCTCACGGTGTGTTGTTTACAGAATAGATCGGCTGTTTGCATTGTTGTTTGTTTTTTAAGCTCCCTAATCTCTCTATGATCATATTACTGTTATATTTTCACGACGATTTTCGCTTTTGTACACGGACTCGATCTCGCCTACTCGCCGACTTTGTGCTATTTACTACGGATTCTGACCATTGCTTTCGACTTGGTTAACGATGTTGAGGTGCTTAAATTGGCACTTGTGCGTCGACAGGATGCAAAGACATGTTGTGTCTTCATTACAATCTGCACTGCAAACACTTCTCGTAAAATGGAAATCGTTGCAACAGGTATGTAGGTACTACATACTACTATGTAGGTACTACAATTTATGTCCTAAGTCAAAACTATTACTAAGGTTGATGTCGGTGTTATGTCATTCCTTCCTTTCATAGCCAAACATCCTAGGATAGCGTTGTAACAATATACAGCACTTATTTAATTATTTCTACAATTATAACTGCAATTAACCTAAACTTAAGGTACCTAACCTAAATGTAATAATTGTTCTTAGATTTAAACAGAAACCGCAAAATCTAAAGACATTTAAACGTGTTTTAATTATCGCTAATAAAGCATCAATAGAATGCTACATTTGGCATACTTGTAAACCAACATTTATTTGATGGGTCAAAGCTCTATAGAGTCTCTGGCATTGTCCTTTATAATTAGAATCATGTCGCTAGCCTTCTGTAATCTCATAATAGTTTATAAAGAAAATTCCTTTGTACAAAGAAAAGTTTCCGCGGGCCGTTCCGCCGCTCAATACCATTTTTTTCCAATTTCATTGAATTTAACGCCCGCGAAAGGCAATGGGCCCCGGATTATTGAAAGTCGTTCCAATAAATCAAAAAACAAAGAGTTCCCTTTTACATGAACCTGTTATTGGCCGCTTTCTTCTACATAGATTTAGGCAACGTATTTAGCTTAGATACAAATAAATGCTCTTAAGGCTTTTAGGCCTTTAATACACTTTTATGTTATTTTTATTATACGCACGCTGCTGGCTCTCAAAAGCTAAACGTAATACGTAATGATTATCTTTATACACCAAGTTCAGCTATAGCGCTATACTAAGTAACAATTTACAAATAATGAATGTTTAAAGCTGAAACACACAAGTAATCGTTTAGGCAACAGCCTCAACCTTACGTTGTTTAATTTAATGCGAACAAAGCTTAAAAACTTTTATTAAGGGGAAAGTCATAAAAGTTGAAGAAATAATTTCCACCTACGTTTAAAGAGGTTCCCGAAAATTTTAGTCATAAAACTCTCCCGGCACCGGCTACATTAACCAAATTGTACAAAACAAACATATCTAATAATTACGCCGCGGGCACTGAGGCTCGTTTTGTGGAATTATGCGACCGCCTGTAACTTTTTCAATCTGAACTTCGACAATTAAATTTACTCCCAAGTCTGAACATAACATTTCAATAAGGGACACGGATCGGTTAGAACCCGTGTTTGTGTTACAAAAAACTGTTTACCTTCCACACTTGATAGTACGCGAATTACGTAGGCTGAAAAACACGCTTAGATTCGACAGTACAATGGAGCTGTATGGCTTGATATATGCGATAAGAAATAGCAGTTAGAGAACGGTTTGAAAGAGCTCGTAGAATATATCATTAATCTTTACATAACAAATTCATTCGGTAAGAACTCACTTGGATTAAGCAGAATTATAAATGAAGTGTCACGCGAACGCGCACAAAAAGTGGGAAAGGAGGAAAACTCTGAATAAAGCGACGACTGCGTCAGTTTTTAACTTGGAGATGAAGAGAATGGGTACCGGCCTACGCACAGGGTATTAATCGAGTAATTCTCAAGTTTAAATGCGGAAAAGAAATACGGAAACACGATTTTGATTGTAAAATCGATATCGATAAAGGTTTATAGACTGTTCGCGAGGGGACACTTGCGCGAAAGACATTTTTGGGACAGACACTTGAGCGAACCCACTAGCATGAAAAGATATTTCCGCGACTGAACTTTTGCGCGAGTGGACACTTGCGCGAAATACACTTGCGCGAAAGGACAGTTAAAAAGTTGCGGTTAAGAGATTTCTTCATAACATCACTGTTCATGTCCATAACATAACATCATTGGGTGGGTGTATGCTGTGAATAGGTAGAGCGCTGACAACGACAATGGAGTCAAAATTCAAGATCGCGCCACTGAATTTTTGCAAATTTTTCATCATGGGTGTCGTTTTCATGGTTTTCACGCGCGCTGGCAATTATAACTAGAGAGACTAAAAATTTGCTAATTTTCGGTAGCGCCATCTTGCATTTTGTTTTTGACCTTACTTTTGTTATGACTGACCTCGAAAATCATGAAAATGATACCCAAGTCGAAAATAAATAAAAAGAAACTGATAAACAAAAAAGAAGGTACAATAAAAAGCTATGACAAAACTATTAACGCCTAATTGGACTATATACGTCCAGTCTGTCTGTAACTAGAATTTAACTGGTGAATTGTGGGCGTACTATTCACAACATACACCCTGCCCTTTGAAATAATACAGGCGTGATGTTATGAAGAAATCTCTTTTCACGCAACTGTCCTTTCGCGCAAGTGTCTTTCGCTCAAATGTCCATTCGCGCAAAACTACATTCGCGCAAAAGTCCAGTCGCGAAAATGTTTTTTCGCGCAAAAGTCCATTCGCGGAAATGTCTTTCGCGCAAGTGTCCTGCTACCGTTCGAGAGTAAACGGTTATCAAAGAAGCTATTCTTCGCGGAGCCCTTTCGAAGAATGGGCTTGTTAGATCGTTAGCTCGAATCGAATATTCGTTTGAATAATACTCGGTTGGGTGATAAGTAGAAGACGGAAATCCAATCTATGCTTTATTTCAAAAATCTAAATGCGCCTTGGCGATGTCTCATTCGTCTTTTAAATCACAAGCCAAGTGGCACCATTTTCATCACAAACATAACAATACGAGATCACAAAATAATACGTCATAAAACAATTCAGTATATGACTTTTATGTCGCTATTATCCGCGACTACGTCATTGTGAGTCGGCTAAAACTTTTTACTTCGCAAGTTATTGACGCCGCGTCGTATCCCATAATATATAGGATCTCAGTTTTTTTGTATTTCTTGCAATGCTAAGCGATACAACAGTACGATCTGTGCTTGGAGTTCAGACATATTTAAAACCTAGCTAAAATACGAATACCTAATTTTTTTAAGATTTTTTAATTCGAGCACATTGTTGCATTCACAATGTAAAAAAGAATTGAAAGGTATAATGCTGATGGATTCATGATTGTTTCAGTCAGTTTTTATTAATTACAAGTAGTGAAGAAAACTCTGAGCGCTACCTGTTTAAAACAGCTATGGAACACCATGAGATAGTGATAGGATAGTCAAACAACCGACACCCCATTTACAAAGAACGGTTATCCATCCAAGCACTCACCGCACCATGCCAAAAGCAACTTAACATCGTAGATCAGTAGATAGAAGCGCTACCTAATGATAGAAGCTATTAATAGCGATAAATGAAAGATGTCTCACACGCCAGTTACAAATACTAATAAACGTAAATACAAATGTAACAGTTGTACAATTCAGCATTGTAATCATAAAATAATGAGAATGTGATTTGTTGGCTAACTTTGGTTCATACTGTAAGCGCTTACACAAACTAGACTACACAACCACGTTGTCATCACAGAAAGAAAGAAAGAAAAATAGGTTTATTTGTCTCAGAAACACGTGCGTACAAAAAGATAATTAACTGGAATAATAAAGAATGATACAAACAAAATAGATCTATAATCACGAGTACAGAACAGGAGCTAGACCACCACCTCTTAGCGCAGTATTATTGTAATCTTACTTGAGTGTGAGAAAGAGATGGAGCTAGACATCCTGTATAGCTCCATCTCTTTCTCACACTGAAGTAACATTAAAATAATACTGCTTTAGGAGGTGGTGGTAGGCCCCCAGAAACAGTCGGCATCGTCAATTATTATTGTTTTGTAAATGTGCTAAACACAATCAATCTGCCTAGCCTTTTGGGGTCAGCTTCCAGTCTAACCGGATGCAGCTGAATACCAGTATTTTACATGGAGCGACTGCCTATCTGACCTCTACAACCCAGTAACTGGGTAATACGATACCCCTTGGTAAGACTGATTGTCAGACTTTCGGGCTTCTGACGACCCGTAACGACTGTCAAAGATTTACGAATGACAGCCGGGACCAACGGCTTAACGTGCTTTCCGAGGCACGGAGGAGTGTCGGTATGTAAAGATGGTCACCCATCCACGGACAACCCCGGCAAGCGTAGCTTAACTTGATGGATCGACCCGTGCGGCTGTTATTACTTAGCCACGAGCTCCTCGTAAATGTGCTAAACACAAACAACTTTATTTATTTTTCTGAAAATTAACTTCTAGTATGTTCTTCTACTGCTTATGTAACAGAACAATTACAAACAGTTTTTAAATAAATAATACATTAAGCCACCATTACACAGCCATAGCCATTTTCCCATGGGGTTAAAATAAGTATTATAAGTATGGGACTCATATCGGAAGACATGTTGTTGAAATGAATAGTTTGACGTTATTGTGTATCCACTCCCTATAGGTATCTTTGGAGTCGAGATGATCTATTTTTAGCTGTTTGCACGTAGCTCCATCCTGTCAGCAAGGACTCGTGATTGCCATAAGCACAGTCACGACCACAAATACCAGCCACAATTAGCTCAAGACGTTACGAGCTTGCAAAGTTAGTCGAGCGCGACGAATGCCGAATTTGCGCAGACTTCATAGAAAATGCACGTGAACTGTTGACCGCAACTTGCGGCCGAACTGTTGCTGCGGTAAGAAGCTTAGTCTGCAGTTGCACTTAAATAGACAAATGTACGTGTATTATTTACGCGTGTTCACCATGTCCTCATAGTTAGGTAATAACAAATACGTTGTGAGAACGTAATTGCTTGTATTTATGCCAAAGTATTGTGTTACATTGTTGTATTGTTTATACGTAATGTGTTAACAATGTTTGTTTTCTGTTTCTACAAAATATGTAAAGGTTCCGTTCCGTGTGGTAACAGGAAATATAAAGTACGCAGTGAACAGTGAATGTGTTGGTAAATGTTAAAGAAATTTACTTGGTATAATTTTGTGCGATTTAAGCCGTGCCTCTCGATGGTTATTTGGCATAGGTGTTTCTTGGCGTTAGGAAAACATTTGTTAATTATTTTATGCTGATATTTATTACCCGCTTAAGCAGGAGCAGTCGGATGCAGTTGGTGGCATCAAATCTGAGATTGAACTAAAATAACTGCCAGCAACTACTTGAAAAGTGATCTTATTTTGAACTCTATAGAGTTGTTGACGGGTTTTTTGTTTTTTTTTTACTGTGAGCTTTCATAGTTTTAAAGTTAAAAGTAAATAGGCACCATATTTCAACAAGTCTTTGTTCATCGGACAGAAGCCTATTGACAAAGATTCTAAGGACTCCAAATTTAAATCTAAACAAAAGACAATAAGCGAAACCTCTCAATTGAGTCAGACACTAATTTACAATCTGCCATCTTTATTCAAAGCAATGTAAAAAGAGATGACGAGACGCGCGGGAAAATGCGTCCTTTGTCGAGCGACGTACCACGAGTACCACGACACTGACAGGGCGTTCCGATTTGTATGTAGATAAATGGAAATGGTATTAGATCTCTCTTATATCCACTGAGTTCGCGACGTAGAATTAGAAGAAAAACTTGTTTGGATTATTGAATTCTTGGTTTTAGTTTGCAATAAAAAGCAGTTACTGAAATTCTTAATTAATTAACATAACATAACACGCCTGTAATCCCCAAATGGTTAAGGCAGAGGTGTACCTTTAGCATACCCACATTTTGTCAGTTAAGTTTAAGTCCCATGTAATAGGGGGCGAGCCTATTACCATCGACCGGGCACAGATCTAGACTCCGGGCTGCTACTGAAAAATTCCTGATGGAACTTAATTATTTAAATACTAATTAATAAAAAACAAGCTCTCCCAAGCTGTCCACACCCGCACCGCTACGCTGCTCCACGCCACGCTGTCCCAGGTCGGGCAAAGTGTTATTGGTTTTTTCTATCTGGAATTTCTCAGTAGCAGCCCGGAGTCTGGATTTGTGCCCGGTAGATGGCAATAGGCTCGCCCCCTATTACATGGGACTTAAACATAACTGGCGAAATGTGGATGTATTATAGGTACATCTCTGCCTTACCCTTCGGGGAAACAAGGCGTGATGTTATGATTAATAATAAACTGTCACATGTGTGGTATGTAGGACACATACATACATGTGAGGTGTGTGTCTGGTGTATTCATGGATTTACGATTTTGTTGAGATAGTAGGATATTTCACCATCTTTCAAATGAGGGCCAGCACCCTAATTGCGTAACACACTATTGCTTCATAGGTTTGAAAAATTCGTCTGTCGAACAAGTTGTATAGCGCAATGAGCATGGGTGAACTGTCAAAATGAAACCCATTGCGATCACTTGTCATTTTATGTATGACTAGCTTTTGCCCGCGGCTTCGCCCGCGTGTATATTGGAATATATCAAATTAGTACCTACCCTACGTGTTAATCCAGGTTCTAAAACATCTGTATGCCAAATTTCCTCTAAATTCAATCAACCGTTTTTGCGCCAATCCGGAACATACATCCCGACAAATAACAAACGGATAAAAATTCTAAAAACTGTAGTGTGCGCAACAGACTCGTTCAATTGGTTCTTTTTAAATATATGCAATGCACAGTTCTAACTTCGTTACTATTTTTAACCGACTTCAAAAAAAGGAGGAGGTTATCAATTCGGTTGTATGGTTTTTTAAATGTTTGTTACCGTTACTCCGTCATTTATAAAACGATTTAAAAAAATATTTTTTATTTAAAAGGATTGGACTTCCAGATTGGTCCCATTTTTATTCAAATCCAGTTCTGATGATAGGATCCATGAGGAATTGAGGGAAATCCTCGAATATTATTGGTAAACACATAGTGATTTTGGTATTTTCGTCAACAAATCAAGCATTTGCATTCAGAAAGTATGATTTGGTGAAGTGGAACTGACGAAGAAGACCACAGATGGCTACAGGAATTCATCAATGATAAGTATTTCACGGGTAGCGATAAGATATCTCGATTAAGATAGTTAAGCGACCATGACGAAGCAAATTTAAATAAATGCTTCTGATGAAAATGGTACCATTGAACTCAGAACAGTAATAAAACAATGTATCCTAACCGTGTTGGGCCTTATTGGAAATGTCATGAGATGCACTCTGGCTATAAATTATTTTTAACCGACTTTAAAACAGGAGGAGGTTCTCAGTTCTTCGGAATCTTTTTTTTATGGTTCCCCGATTATTCGAAGACGGCTGGACCGATTTGGAAAATTCTTTTTTTGTTTGAAAGGGTATACTTTCCAGGTGGTCCCATTGTCATCAGGTCATGATCTGATGATGGGATCCTAGAGAAATTGAGGGAACTCTTCAACATAGGCGCACCTATAGCGATTTTGGTATTTTTTTATAGTAAATTGTGCATTTCCTCTCGGAAAGCAACATTTGGTGAAGTGGAACTGATGACGAAGACCGCAGATGGTAAGATGACCACTGGAACAACTCAATAATAAGTATTTCACGCGTTGCGATTCCATTACTTTAAAATTATTAGTAAGCAATAGAAGCTCGTCACAATGCATATGGTGAAGTGGAGCTGTTGGTGAAGTACCAAGAGAACTCCTCAACAATTAACGTCCCTGCTTCGGGAAAAGCAATGTTTTGTAAAAGGTGATGAGCAGTTGTCATTAGGCTATTGTAACTCAGATAAATTACAAACAGACCCACTAAAAAGTAAACAATAAAAACAACCGACTTGCAAAACAAACACTACAAAGTGAAAAATAACTTTAATTTCGGATGTCAGTGGCAAAAACCTAAAATACAGATCCAAAGACACTGACTTCCGAAAAAGTATTAGTACCGAGTTTCGAGTTAATATGACAGCGCGTTAAAATTTTTGCTGACTGTTCTTACGGTCCTAGTGTTCCTTACATGTTTTAAAAACTAAGAGTGACAATTTATATTATTTCCTGAGGCAAATATTGCCATGTTTCAAGTGTATTAACCAAAAGAATAAGATTTTTCATATAATCTGTATCCCCTCTTTTCACCCCCACAGGGGTGGAATTTCGAAAAATCGTTTCGGATTTTTCCACAACTGAAATCAAAGATTTCTTATACCAATTTTTGAGTTAATCAAGCAACACAGTAAAATCCTCCTCTTAAAAATCTAATTACCCCTTCTCACCCCGTCAGGGGTAGTTTTGAAAAACCAATAGTAAGAAACTTTATTGCTTATTTAGGCAAATATTCGTGCCAAGTTTCAAGTTTCTTAACCAAATGAATAAGATTTTTCATCTAAACTATATCCCCGGTTTTCACCCCCACAGGGGTGGAGTTTTAAAAAATCGTTTAGGATATTTAACCAAGCCACGCAGTAAAATCCTCCCCAGTAAAATTGAAAACCCCTTTTCACCCCGTCCGGGGTAGATTTTCGAAAAACCTTGATACAGGTTATACTTTATTTTTAGACTTTAGTATAAATACTGAGTTTCGAGTTAATCGGACTGCGTGTTAAAATTCTTCCATACAAATTTTGACACCCCCCAATCCCCCTCGTGGGGATAGTTTAGAAAAACCAAAAACGACGAAGTTCATAATTTACTTAGATAAGTATTTGGGGCAAAGTTCAAGATTATGAACTCAAGGAATAAGATTTTTCATACAAACGAAATCCCCCCTTTTCAACCCCTTAAAGGTCGAATTTCCAAAAACCCCTTCTTAGTGCTCCCCTACGTTATAAAAGGAAGCCGTGTGCAAAGTTTCACGTTCCTAGTCCCAGTAGTTTCGGCTGTGCGTTGATATGTCAGTCAGTCAGTCAGTCAGTCAGTCAGTCAGTCAGTCAGTCAGTCAGTCAGTTTCTCCTTTTATATATATATATAGTTGCAATTACCCCGCAGTTCCTTGACATTCTTCTACGTCGCAATCTTCTCTTGTTCTTTGGTCAGTGTGATGTATGGACGCCAGCACGTCAAGCTACCCGAACCTGTCAAATTTTCCCAATCAACCTTGAGCCTAATGCTTTAGCGATAAAGTTGAAAATCTTTTAAAGAAATTTGACAGATTACAGTAGCTTGATGTACTGACGTCTGTACCTCGGTCTTCATCTACTTTATTCTTAACTAGCTATGCCCCGCGACATCGTTTGCGTGGAAGTCGTAAGATACATAATATACAAAAATTAAAGTCACATTAAAAAAGAAACTCGCTCGTTCCCCGATCCACCGCGTTGCATTGCCCGCCCACGCTGTTACTTCGTTTTCTCTTAGCGTTCTTTGTGACTTTCTTTCTTTTTGCTCGGCTCTTAAGGGTCGTAGCGTGGTGTTATATACTCCATAACCATCCTCGAGAATTGGGCTACCAAATGCAAAAAATATTTTTCAAATCCTGCTTTTTGACAATATCATGGATTTTATTTTTTTTGCGCGGAACCCTAATTATTTTTCTAAAATAAAAGTAGCCTTAGTTACTCCTTATAACATCAGCTATCTGCTAGTGGGAGTACTGTCAAAATCGGTTCCGCTGTTTTGGATATTAGCCGTAGCAAACAGACAGACAGACCAACACACAAAGAGACAGACAAAACTATTTAAAATTGTTGAAATGAAATGAAATGAAATTAATTTATTTGCCAGAATATAGGTACTAACGTAATAAAATGGTAAAATAATTTTAGTCTCACTATATTCGACTTATCAGTCGTGCAAATATTTCTAGTACATGCATAATAATGTCTTGAAATTACATCAATGTTTTTTTTTTTGTTATAAGTACCGTATAGGTATACTTTCATATGCATTTAGTAAAAAGCTGTTATTTTGATATTACAAACAGACACTTCAATTTTATTTATTTGTATATTGCATATGTATATTGTATCTAGACTATGCCCCTGTTACTCACGACTTTTACGACTAGAAAAATAATGTATTGTACACATAAACCTTCCAATAAAAATTCTTTAAATGATGGTGAAAACCGCATCAAAATCCGTTGCGTAGGTGAGAAGAACAGCGCGGTCACACGGACAGACACGAAAAGTGACATTTTAATTTAAAAAATATAGATAGTTTCCTTCCGTGAAATCTAACATTAATTAACTGTAGGTAATGGCTAATAAATTTTTCCGTTACATGGGTGGTTTTCGACCCTGAACACCCTACCCAATTCCACCCCCTACACCCTACTGTAACTCTCTGATAAAAGCAACGAATTACGCACACTTCTTCAAAAGTTATTATATTATTATTATTTTCCGACATTCACTCAGACGAAGTCACGGGCACGATCTATTGACCAATAAATACTTTTTTTTATTCAGTTAATATCAATACCAATAAGAAATCGATGGTCTAGGAGACAGGAAAGTGCAGACAACGAAAAATAAATTCTGCGAAATGTGTTAACTGACCATGCTGCACCATTTACAATCATTAGAAAACTAATTTTCCACCACAATAATGGGACTGGTCATGATGTTACTCAAATAATGTGTCAGTTTTTTCAGCTGACTAAGTAACCTCATGACCAGTCCCATTATTAAATCGATTTTCTTGCTTCCAAATGTGATTGTGTGTGGGGGTGTGTGTCTGTGTGTGTTGTGGGGGTGTGCTTGTGTGTAAATGATAAATGATTTTATTTCTGTAAGTAGGTTTGTACAAACACTTTTACACGTCAATCATATTTTTTTAAACTAGATGAGGCGGGCGTTTCCTATCTTAATACTCTGAGAAGAAACGAGTGTGCTTTATTATCATTTCTTTTTTATTATTGTAACTTCCAAAAAATCTAAACTCTTTTATTATTTTTGGCATTAATCAATATTTCTGTTTTCAATTGTACCTATTAAGTGATTTTATTCGCAACAAGTTTCGGTGGTAAAACACACATATGATCGGTTCCTATGAACAAAAACGAATCGTTTTGCATACCAATGGTAATCTTTTTTATTGTCAAACTGGGCACATAAATAAATTCGTAAGCTAATTTTACCTGTGATAGCTACTTCCATATTCTCCAAAGCTATTCTGCAAAGCTATGAAGTCTTTGCTTCATTATTGGTTAAGATATAAGAGTCTTAATTTTAACCCATAACGGTCCGTAAGTTATAGGAATCGGGCATAAGTGATTTTATCTTAGCCACACCAACATTGTGCCCTAATAATCACGTTGGTGGGTGTTTGACTGAATCTCTTAAGCGCACCTAATACTTTTGTACTTTACCTGATAATGATAAAGTAGTTTATAACACTGTACTTATAACGAATACAATGTGTGTGGAGTTACAGAAATCATGCTGTTTTTTGAGTTTACAGTTATTTTGAACATTGCTGATGAAATATCACTCTTAAGTTTTACATCTTCACAGCCATCAAGCAAATAATTGAAATATCAAAATATCAATGATATCGAGACTAACAAAGCATCTATTCATTTACTCAATCAAAAAGCGAGACAACAGTCTAAACAAAACTTCTACACGATAAATCAAACAAATGAAGAACGTTGGCAACATTATGACTGAATATCAATAACGTCTACAGAGTATTATGCTCTTTCATTGATTATACGAAATAAATTATGATACTGCTGAAATGTATCAAATTGGAATGTGAGGGGCTTTGGCTAAGTAATAACAGCTGCTCAGGTCAGTCGATCAGGGTAAGCTACGCGTGCCGCGTTGGTCTGTAGATGCGTGACCATCTTTACATACCAAAGATCCCTCCGTGCCTCGAAAAGCACGTTAAGCTTTTGATCCCGGCTGTCATTCGTGGATCTTTGATAGCCGTTACGGGTTGTCAGAAGCCCAAAAGTCTGACAAACAGTCTTAGCAAGGGGTATCGTATTACCCAATACACAGTAACTGGATAGAAGAGGTCAGATAGGCAGTCGCTCCATGTAAAATACTGGTATTCAGCTGTATCCGGTCAGACTGGAAGCCGACCCCAACATAGTCGGGAAAAGGCTAGGCAAATGATGACTGTTGAAATGTATCAAATAAACAGAGTAGATATAATTAATTCAGTATAATTATTCATACGAGTACTACGAGTAATGTTTTTCTAAGGGCTGATTTTTCAATCGTCAGATAACTTTTACCTTAGGAATAAATATGGCGGTTTGACACATTTTCTATACAAAAGCTGTCAAAACGTCAAACATATTCGCCAGATAAAAGTTATCTGACGATTGAAAAATGAGCCCTAAGTCTATTATCATCATCTACAATGGAATTAATAAATTAAAAATTATGATTGGAATGGTGTATTAGATGATTTGATTTAATTTGAGTTTTGAAATACCTAAGAAAAGACGAACAAATAATATTTGTAATTCTGTTTTTCGTGAAACTCACAGCTCTTTGTCTTACAATAATGCAGTTTGTATGAAAAATCTTATTCCTATAATCTATTAACTTTTAAGAGCGTTGTCACATTTTGCACCTCTCTCGCTCACACAAAACCTAATTTTTAAGAATGTTAAATGAAAAAATGCTTTTTTGAAAAATGTAATCAATGGGCGGTCTACAAAATAATATTAATTTAATAGGTAGTTATTCAAAAACACATTTCTATCGTGTTATCTAATAAACTTATGTAATTAAGTGTTATGATCTGTTTTTGAGATAATGTAAATAAATGCCACAATAAAAATGTGTTTTTAATAATTACCTATTAAACTAATATTATTTTGTAGACCGCCCATTGATTACATTTTTCAAAAATGCATCTTTTCATTTAACGTTATTAAAAATTTGGTCCCGTGTGAGCGAGAGAGGTGAAAAATGAGACAACCCTCTTAAAACTTCGCCCGAATACTTATTCATTGTAAATAAATGATAAAAAACGTAATCATTAATTTTCGAAAATTTCGAAGTGGTGGAGGCGGTGTTACATTTTTTTTTTGTGGAAAGTACGAAATCCACGCAGACGAAGACGCGGGCCAAGTGCTAGTCGATATATATTGAAGTTCATACCAACTGATATAACAAAACCATTAATGTTTTACTACCTACCGTATTAGTGGGTATGCTAGGGTGATATTACTCCCCCTCAATCGACATTGACCAATAATACCGATTAATGAACGTCGTATACATATTGATCGCGTAGACGTACCTAATAGCTCAGGTTGTTCAACGCGTCAAGGTATCGATACGATGTCGAATTGTCGATCTTGTGGGTGTAATACCACCTTTACTACGTATACTTAAAAATATTTAGTTAACAAGAGAACTAAACAATTGGATAGATGTGCCAAAAACTAAAAAAAAAAACTGTTGTTTGTAAATAAGTATAAGTCATCCAAACAATTTACATAGACCTCATTTCCTTTGCTTTACCTGTTGACCTACATACGAGACAAAGAATCGGTGACCCACTAAATCTGCCCACAATTTAATCTAAAATAAATTATGAATGCCAAACTAAACATAACTTCAAAAGGGGTGTATTAAAACCGCTACTTTGAAAAAACTAGGAATAACAAGATAATTTCAATTCAGTCCCAGCTAACGAGACCCCGACGGGTAAAAGGTAAAAATAAAAGAGAAGGAAGAAGGTAGAGCAGGAAAAAGCTATCTGAACCACGCAACAGTCCTTTGATTCATTACAGTTTTCGATTAGGTACCGTTAGTTTACCTTTAAAAAAATATGGCCGCTTTTTGTGTCTACCGTACCAGTTTGCTAGTTTTCGGTGTAGCCATTTTAGCTAGATTATAAATTAAAATCATCATCATCTGCCTAGCCTTTCCAGCTCTAGGGGATCGGGTTCCAGTTTAACCGGATGCAGCTGAATACCAATATTTACATGGAGCGACTGCCTGTCTGATCTCCACAACCTACTAGGTAACACGATACCTATTGATAAGACTGCTTGTTGGACTTTCGGACTTCTGACTACCCGTAACAACTTGACTTGTTGACGATTTATCTAATTAAAATGAAGATAAAAATAAATAAATAAGATGGGATACTAGATTGGGTTAAACAACCTGTCTCCACTTTATACTCAAAAGCGTGGAAAATGCAAATTAAGAAATTGAGGGCGAATAGGCAGCGACGTTCTTCTGCCATTGCGTTCTATCAGCACTATTTTGATCACCAATTTAGGGTGAAAATACACATGCCTGTAGTTGGTACAAAATACACATGCCTGTATTTGGTACAAAATTATGCAAGTAGCTGGCATTCCATTGTGACATTGACCAAACAGAAGTTGTTATGGCACACGGTATGCCAGCTACTTGCATATTTTGTACCAGCTACTGGCATGTGTATTATCGCCCTTACCCATTTGTTCACACACATACGTCCAAATCCAATGAAATACTACGACGTCGTCAACGAGCGACGCGGGACGATGCGGGGACCGAGAACGCGACATCATCGCAGTATTGCATCTACCGACACGACCGCGCTCGGACATACCTTTTGATTTAAATACTTAAGGTACAAGTTCGTAGCCGACTGCAGACAGCAGCAGTAGACGACGTGTCGCTGCGACACTACTGGTTTTTATGTATTTTTATGAAATACCTTCCACAACTAGCGACACGTCGCCCGACTACACGTCGCACGACCGCAGACGACGTGTCGCCCGACCGCAGATCAGTAGTGCCACCGACGCTGGAGCGACAACACGTTGAATCATTCTCAAAAATTGAGTTTTTCCGATTTTCGAACATTCAGAACTAACTGGAATACGGCGCTGCCGTCTGCCGCAGCCATCTGCAGTTGGGTTCGGAATCATGACTGCAGCGACATGACGCTGCGACATGTCGCAACGTCATGTCATCTGCTGCTGCTGTCGGCAGTCGGCTACGAACTCGTACCTTTAGGTTGCTATAATTGTGAACCACCTAATAAACCTTTTAATAGTACAGTCCGCTTGCTTTTCTTCAATCTGGTCCTTGACACCATTATTTTGTCTGTTAACTTTTCACGTCTTAAGGCGAAAGCGCCAGGGTAGCCCGCGAAATTCAAATTTTCTTACGTTTTTTGCAATTTGCAGGTCAGTATTAGGTTGTATGTTAATTAAAATATGATTCGTGACCGTAACAAATATGTATTTACAGAATTATAATCATCTAAGTCATCAATACAACTCTCTACGACCAAGTAATTCTATTGAATGACTATTTCATGAAATCTTAACATTTCAGGCTTATACTAACTTAAAGAATTGTATTACTGATTCTAATGATTGTAATTCTGTAAATAAATATTTGTTACGGTCGCGAATTATACTTTGATCAACATACACCCACTACATACTGCATACATACACACACATACACTGCTACATATACTGCGCTGCAAATTGCAAAAATCGTAAGAACATTTGAATTTCGCGGGCTACCTTGGCGCTTCCCCCTTAACCGCTGAAGGGGTTTGAATGAAGATTGTCACACTGATGGACTAGGTTAGGACAAAGGATACTTTTAATTTTAAATGTCCACGCGAGGGAAGCCGCGGGCAAAAGCTAGTACATACTGTATTGTTGACATACCTCACTTTAAGTTATTTTCATTATTTTATTATTGTAACCTAGATCCTTATAAATACAAATTTCTATCAAGCTAAAACTAATCGTTTGTATCAGTTTTCACAAGAAACCAAATAAAATGGTTATATAAGAAAGAAATTAAGTATGTTGGAGTTACTCCTTAAGAATCGATTTTCATATTAGGGCCCCGGTATGGAAATTTTATGAGGAGTGAAATTAACACAAGCGTTAACTCAAAAGCGTTACGTTTTTCTGCGCAATGTAGTACCTTGCGCAACTTTCACGGAATAAACTGCAATCGTGGGTCGGAGCTGACACACACACAATTTTTTTTTCTCATAATAAACCGACTTTTTATAGTTCTTACATAAATATTGGATAAAATTTTCGTCGAATTACTAAGTTTGTGTTCAGAATATCAATACCGGATACTACATATATTAGTGTACTTGAATACCAAAATAAAAAAGTTTTGTACTAAAACAGATGAGGTCCAAGTACAAAGTATCTGCCTATTATTCTACTTTGTATGAATGTCTGTGCTCATGTAAGACAATAAAGACAACGTCGTGGGGTCTGCTTCTTTAGACTATTTTTATAATCTAAATGTAGTTATAAATAAACTAAATAACACCAGCACCCTAATTGCGTAACACACTTATAGTAGGAATCGGTTTCATTTTGACAGTTCAACAACATTCATTGCGTTATTAACGTTGTTGAGAAGACCAATTTTTCGAATATATGAAGCAATGGATTAACAATATGCTTCAAAATGATTCAGATTGTGATTGATAGTGTGTTACGCAATTAACTCGAGCATTATGTACTGAAAGTGAAGCAAATTTCAAGGTTTTATTGCAAAAAAACGTAAGAAATGTTAAATTTCACGGGCTACATTGAAGGAATCAGCCTATAATGTTCCCACTGCTGGGACACAGGCCTTCTCTCTTCGAGAGGGAGTGGCCTGTAAACTAGCACGCGGGCCCAATGCGGGTTGGTAGGTGTCACATGTCTTTAAATTTTGGTTCTAGGACATGCCGGTTTCCTTACGATGTTTTCCTTCATCGTTTTAAGAACAATGGTGATGAAATAATTTACACAAAGTAAAGCGCCAGCCTGGGTTCAAACCCACGATCTTCAACTCGAAAATCGGGGCCGTTACCCAGTGGTAACGGCCCCGATTTTCGAGTTGTAGATCGTTATCGGTCGGTATCGTTGTGGCCCAGTGGCCACCACTGCTCAAATACCTCCCTGAAATAATGCTTAACATATAATTGTAATTGATGCTAAAGTAGAATTTAACAAGTTCTCAACTTCAAATTCTCAATTCAGACACTTCAGAGCAATTTTGAAGTGAAATACTTGTTGACGTCACTGGCTGTTTGGTAAATTCAAGTAATGAATTAGTAATAACATTGTAAAGCCATTTAAAACTGTTTATTTGTTGTGAGTTAATTTATCAATATAGGTAAATAAAGGCTTATTTTGATGTTTAAACAAACACATCATTATTTTACTCGCTAATAGGATGTGTGGGTTTAAATAAGCATAGTCGAACTCGTAATTGACTTGCCACTATTGACAACAATTCCCAGTAAACTAATCTTCACTATGAATAAAACAGGTTGAACAGTGTTTTCTCCCGACCCGCAGCAGGCGTACCGGGCGTCGGCAGAGGTCAGATAATGCCCTTTTCCAGCCCTCCTAAATGGGTCCAGGGGTGGCGCACTCGGGGACGTCCGCCGCCCCCTATCATATAGGACCCGAGGTGATGGCGCGTATTGTTCCACGCCGCCCCTCTTAGAGAGGGTGAGTCAAACACCTCACTCCCCCACTTGACCAAACGGAGCCCGCAGATGCGGGCTGGCTCCAGTAGGGGGCTGCGTTGAAAAGTGCTTAAGAGGGAACAGGGCCTGCGATTCTCCATATTAACGTATTCCCCTATTTTCTTTCTGAAAAAGCCTCTAAAGCAATCATTTATTTTTCATAACAGCAAGGTCTGCTGTAGACACATCCCTGTCATTTCCATTTTTTCAGCAGCTAATAAGTAAAGAAAATATGAACCACCAAAAATTACAAAAAATGCGCAACGTTTACCACCGTGATTAGAGGATTACCAGACCAATTCGAAAAGTTTTTTAACTTTAAAGCAAATGATAGGGACCTAGACGTAATCTTTTTTTAAATTTTAATGTAAAAAATAACTGAATCGGCTCAGTTTTCCAGGAGATAAAAGGGGAATATGAAACGTCGATCTCGTAATTTTTTTGTGATATAATCGGTTTAAGCTGCAGCTGTCCCTATCGCACTAAATTTTCGGTTGTTCGAGCGCAGCGCCACGGCAATAGTTTCTTCAAATACCTATTTTTCTAATTACTCGTAGGCCCCGTCCCATCTTAAGTGCCCCCGTAGCCCCCGGTGCAAGTGTGTGAGGGAACACCTGGGTGGTTTTAGTCAGTAAGAGTCTGATAGACCCCTCTGCCCACCCCAGGGCGGAGGACATCCATGAAGACTTCTACCCCGTTACCATAAAAAAAGGTTGAAAAGTTGTGGTCAAGTGGTAACGACCGCGATATACGACTTGCAGGTCATAGGTTCTAACCCAGACAGGCGCTTTACTTTATGTAAATTATTTCAACACTGCTGCTCCCAAAACAGTGAAGGAAATAGTGAGGAAACCGGCATGTCCTAGAACCAAAAATTCGAACACGTGTGACTTCTACCAACTGGGCCCGCGTGGTGGATTATGGCCCACTCCTTTTCACCGAAAGGCGGCATTGGGAACATTATAGGCTGATTATGTAAGGTTGAAACTTGGTTGGTTTGAAAGCAAATAGAACTTGTCGTTTTATGCCGTGCAAGTGATATTTATACAGTAATTGGATTGTAAAGGTCAGATAGATAGTGGCTCCAAGTACAATACTGGTATTGATTTGTATTCGGTTAGACTGGAAGCCAACCCCAACATAGTTAGGTAAAGGCTAGGCAGATGATGATTACGATGATGTTGTGACATGCAATCTTATGCTAACCACACACGTTACGATTTACTTGCGCAAGTCTAAATTTGCGCAAGTAAATCGTTACGTATGTGGCTAGCATTAGGGTAATAAAACAATAACGAGTTTGACTATACATTATTAATTTTATGAAACAAATAAACATCAACAAAAAAAGGCCAACAAAGAAAATCCACTTAAAAAAAAAACAGTTATTATTTATTATTCTACGTCATTCAACCAAGCGAGCCATGACCAGCAGATAGAAAGATTAAGATTAACGAGACCACGCAAAACTCGAACGATATGTTCCATTGTACGGACAGATTGAATGACTTTCCATAAACAATGATACAACATTCTGTCGGATCCCATATTGATCCGAGCCTCGGGTAATAGACGGATATATTGTACAGGTAAACGTTTGAGAAATCGGAACGGAGCGTAATAGATTTTTGTTCCGTGCTTTATAAGAACACTTTGATGTTTTACAAAGCATTTTGTAGTTTTCTGTCTGTGTTGGTAAATATTGACGGGGTGTGTTTGAAAATATGATAATAATATAAGGATATTGTTTTGGGATAGACAAAGACATTCTGGAAAAAATTGTATTTATATTGTGTTTGTTTATTGTGTAACCTACAGGGTGTAAGGGATAGCGCTCCACGGACTGATGCAGGGGTGAATTCAGTATATCATACTAAGATGACCGGTACATGAAATTATTTCAGGAACGTTATGGGTATCCAATGAGCCTGATTTGTTTTATTACCTCACACGCAATGTATCGTTACCGTGGCAAAACACACGTAGCGAACGGCAGCGCAACGAGCCTTCGGCCGCCGAGTATTTCAACATCCATTGCTGATTATTTTATTTTAGCTGTTTTATTTACATAAATGGAGTGCTGCGTACGCAGAATGTAATTTTATATTGGAATAAAGAAATAGTAACTGAAAAAACGATAACAAAATTGAAAAATTTCCTGAGAAATTTTCCGGTAGAATATGATTCATAATAAGGAGCTGAATACAGCCTGTAAGTTTGCGGAGGGCTGTCCCTTACTCCCTGTATAGTATTTCCTTCGTTAGTATTAGTGACTTCAGGAAAAGTTGACAAAAAAAGTGGTTTATAAGCTGCAGTTAGTGTGTTTATACCACCAGTACCCATTAAGAAACCTTGATTTATATACCTACCTAAAAACAATAGTGAGTCTAGCGACCTCCAGCACCCTAGTTGCGTAATACACTATCAATCAGAATCTGAATGATTTTGAAGCATATTGCTAATCCGTCGCTTCATATGTTCGAAAAATTTGTCTGCTCAACTGTGTAAATAACGCAATGAACGTTGTTGAACTGTCAAAATGAAACCGATTCCTACTGTGTGCTACGCAATTACCCCGCTATTTCGCAAGATTCTTACGACTTGGTAAAACATAGTTTTTTTTTTATTTCAAGTAAGTTTAATATTAATATCGGCAATAGGCTCGTCCCCTATTCGGTGGGACTAAAACATAACTGGCAGAATGTAGGTGAACTATTGGTACACCTCTGCCTAACCCTTCGGGGATTACAGGAGCTAGAACACCACCTCTTAAAGCAGTTTTATTGTAATATTACTTCAGTGTGGGAAAGAGATGGAGCTTGACGTCCTGTATAGCTCTATCTCTTTCTCACACTGAAGTAACATTAAAATAATACTGCTTTAAGAGGTGGTGGTTGGCCCCCTGGCATGATGTTATGTTATGTTAAATATTAATGTATAATACGCATAAACCTTTCGGAATTAATTCTAGAAATCTCGGTGAAAACCGCATCATACTCCATTGCGTAGTTTAGAAGCACAACGTGGTTACGCAGACAGACATGAAAAGCGATATTCACTTTATAATAATACTAGCTATGCCCCGCGACTTCGTTCACGGTGAAGTCGTAAGATACACAATATACTAAAATAAGAGCCTTATTTAACTCCCTCGTCCCCCGACCCGTCGCGTTGCATCGCCCGCCAGCGCTATAACTTTGTTTCCGCTTATACTTCTGACTTTTTTTTGTTTGGTCTGTTCCTTAGGGTTGTATGAAGTGAAATAGCCCATAACTATCCTTAAGAATTGGGCTACCAAATGCAAAAAGAAATTTTCAAATCCGACTTTTCATTTACAATTTCATGGGTTTTAATTTTTTTGGGCATAGCCCTAATTATTTTTCTAAAATAAAAATAACCTAAGTTACTCAACGTAACATCAGCTATCTGCAAGTGAAAGTCCCGTCAAAGTCGGTCCAGCCGTTTCAGAGCTTAGCCAGAACAAACAGACAGACAAAAAATATAAAATTGCTTTTTATGTTATAGGTACTGTATATACTTTCATATGCATTTAGTAAAAAGTTGTAGTTTTGACCTTACAAACATACACTTCAATTTTATTTATTTGTATAGATGTACGAAATAAATATTGAATATAAGATCCTAGTGCGTTCCTATAACTACTAATGTATTTTTATTTACACAATCAAGTATCTTTAATAGTCAGCACTTTAAACTCAACACTACTACCATATACAAAAAAAAAAAAAAACACTTCAACCAACAAGTCCCACTAAAAGTTTTTTTCACATCTCATGTCTTGATGCAGTAAAGTCAAGTTCGAAATAGGAGGACCGACGCTCAAGTGTGCTCTCGTGAGAACCTCATTATTCCAAAGCACGGGCCCTTTGTATGACAAAATAAGGTTCCTTAGCAAACCTCACATACGTATGGTTATGGAAGACGAAAAAAGTACATTTTTCACCAGTTTAGGGCCGAGATGAGAAGGTTTTGGGGAATAAGAATGTAATTATTTTGCAGTGGTTTAGATTAACTATTAACCTTAAATATTTAAAAAAAATTCCTGGCTTGCTTCTAAGGAAACAGTTTAGCTTTGAAAGCATATATGGCCTGATTATTATAGAAAACTATGGTCTCTTTTCTATACAAATAAATAAAATTAAAGTGTCTGTTTGCAAAGTCAAAATAACAGCTTTTTACTAAATGCATGTAAAAGTATATATGGCACCTACTTACAACAAAAATACAATTTTTTTTTATCTGTGTGTCTGTTTATTTGTTCCGACTAATCTCCAAAACGGCTGGACCGATTTGCTGATAGCTGATGTTATAAGGAGTAACTTAGGCCACTTTTATTTTCGAAAAAGAATTAGAGTTCCACACACAAAATTAAAACCTAAGAAACTTAAGCTATTTTGCGCTAATCTATGGAACTACCAGTCAGATTTGAAAAATTATTTTTGCATTTGGTAGCTGAATTTTCGAGGATGGTTATAGGCTATTAACATCATGCTACGACCCTTAGGAGCCGAGCAAAAAGAAAAAAAGTCGGAAGGTACGCTAAGCGAAAACGAAGTAATAGTGCGGGCAGGCGATGCAATCACGGTCATGAGGGTGTTTTAATGAAATGTGGCTGTTATTTTAATATATTGTGTATCTTACGACTTCCACGCGAACGAAGTCGCGGGGTACAGTTAGTGGTCAATACAAGTCTTAAGTTACACCCGTTTCGAAAAAAACACGCACGAATTAACCTGTTCAAATAAGTCATACCCATCCAGATAAAAAAAAAAAAAAAAATGCGGTATCTAAAATTTTGCTCTTTAATCAAGACAAAAAAAGAACATTTCTCTCCAAGATACGTGCACAGCGAGAACACCTCGGCTCTAAAATTTAAGTCGCTTAAGGAGAATTCTCGGGTAACCCATGAAATTGTTATAAACATGCTTCTGTTCTATACGTAACGCGAAGAACGCGACCAGCCATTTGTTTAAAAAGGCTTTTCCGCTTCGAACCCACGAATAAATAATCCTCATTCTTGTAAGTTGAGTGATGATTAATGATCCCATGAAATTGATGACAGTTAACTTATCTGACACTAGTTGATTTATTGAGCCAAAGTTGGAATTCAATCAGGTTTTTTCAGGGTGGCTCGTTTGATTAAACGACGTGATCGTTTTTTCTAACGAGTAGATTGTTTTAGATTCTGTTTTGAGATTGTGTAGAATAATGTGGGTTTTTAGAGGCTAAAGGTTGTTTCGTGCTGGTCACATAGAAGGAATACTGGAAGGCCTAATTTGCCGTGTGTTTCATTATCAATAGAGGAATGACGGTATTTGTTATCTCATCAATCTTATTTTTAGCGTACAACTACACGCTTAACTGTATTAAACTTCCTGAATAAAGTAACCAAATTATTATTTTCTGTCCAATTAATAAATCGACTTTTAACTTGAAATGAGTTTTAGATTAGATCGAAATAAATTACACAAAGTAACTTAGCAACTTGTAATATGAAAGTTGTATTATATAATAACCCTGTATCTAATTGTTCCAGGTATGTAATATAGTCAAGCTACCTGTTGTAACAAAGGATTCTAAGGAGGAGGTAAGTCTTTAGAATGTATACGATGCATACACGATTACTTCTGCGAGTTGTAGCGCCCAGGGAATACGTGTGCGTAGCAAGCGCATAGCGGGTGTGTAGCAGACACGTAGCAAGCGTAGCGGTCTCGTAGCAGTTGCTTCCGCAGCAGTTTTTTTTTTTTATTTTGCTCCTGTATTTTTATAAGATTAGAATATTATAATTATGTACCTAGCGCTAAACAAACGTTATTTGCGTTGCTCAAAATGAGTTTTAAGAATTTACGTTCTATTTAACTTTCACATATCGTGAGGTCGAATTCTCCTCAAAAGTGCAACGTAATTTCGGCGACTCGCTTTCAGCGGCGTAAATAACGCCCGATTACGCTTGTCTGGTTGGGACTAGACAAGCGTTATCGGGTAAATAAGTATAAAATATTTTGGCCAAGTTTGGGAACTTGGCCAACATGTTTTATACTTATTTTATCCTAATAATATTAAACTGAACAAAATTCCGAACTTCGTACATACCTAAAGAGTAAAGCAGAACAAACCAAAACGTACGTCTGGAGAATCGTGATGAGGTGAAACAATGGCACGCGACAGGACGCGAGCGGGCCCGACGCGACTTACTAAATCATTTCGCTGTACGAAATCACTAAGCTCGCAGTCTTAACGCCCTTCCACACGTAGCGAGCGGTGTCGCGACGTACAGTTCGACCACAGAATTTAATATAAGCGTAGTTGCATGCTTGTTGTGTGTAGTGAGGTTTTGCTGATGAAAAATTATTTTAAATGGCATGACTTGATTGAAATCGAGGTGCGAGACTTGGCTACAATACAACAACAACTCAATACAATACAACTCAATACAATACAATTCAATTACTTTGTATATGAAAATAGACTTCTTAGGTATCCTGTATTCACATTTTCAAAGTGACGCCGTTGTCAAACAACGTTTTATTTTGACAATACCCACAACTAAATCTATTGCTTTCTATGTTTTTTTTTTAAATTGAACTCGCCGATAACTTTATATTTCAATGCAATGAACTGTCAAAATAAAAGTGATTTCAACCAGGCAGAGGCTGCAGTTATACTTAACCGTGCGACAGTAATTCAGTTCGTATGAAACAGCATAGTCGAAGCACAAAATATTCTCTCCCCAAACATTTCTGCACCGTTGACTTTTTTGTCTCGAAAAGAATTCCTGTTAGGGAACGATAAAGATTGTATTGTATTCAAAAGAATCTTGTGATGTATTACAACAAAGAAATTACGAAATCATTACAGGTAAAATATGTTCGCATCGAAGACAAAGACTCTAGGAAAATGAAACTGTATACAGTAAACAAGATGATATCAAATGTTCTAAAAGTTTTATCAACTTTATTAATAACTGAAGATTTTAGAATTTATTTAGAAGTAAAGTAATAGCTAAAGTGACATAAAAGTGTTTGATTTTACTAAAATGCTATTTCGTTATTTTTGCAAGCAGTAAATATTTGGACGAAGTCTTGTAGACGAAACTTGCTGTCGTTATTTTTATTAATTAGATTCATAATAAGAAATTACACTGAAGAACTGCAGTATTTTACTTTTACCTTTTAAAGTTTTAATAATAAAAGCTGTAGAGAGGTGCTTTGAGATTATTTAAGTGTTACTTATTTAATAAATTCGATACAAAGTAGCGGTGCGTACTTGGTCTCATAATATTAAAGTTAGGTAATCTAGTCTGGCTTTATATTTTTGGTACTTTCATTTTATTATAGATACTTAATACGGTGTAGAACTAATTTCAAAAAGATGGTTTGAGGCAAATCCACAGTTTTATTACACTTCTCATAATTACCTACTAAGTATTTATTACTGACTATTTAATACGTTATCTGCAAAGAACTAACATAACTATTGACGGTAGACCAAAAGGAAGGTAATAATTTTATCTATGCTTTTAAAAAAATAACCTAAAATAAATAAATAATAAATAAACTCGAAGCCCAAAATCCTCAAAAATCAGCTACTTAAAGGTACTAACTCAAAAACTTAAAAAGCATACTCAAAACGATATTTTAATCAAGATATTCTTGATTGAAAAGTTTGGTTGGCTACGTACGGCTAACTCTAGTTACCAGGCAACCAGATAACGGTGGAAAGAATGAAGTTGATTAAACTGCAGTGTCCGACTAGATGAGAATTCTGGAGGTTACACTACCCACGATCATACAATATTGCTGGATGTATTGCGCCGTAAAATACACGTGTGCTCGCTTTACATTTTTGCAATTAATAATGTTTTACTTGTTCCTGGAGGGGTTGTTGATGTTTTTTTCGAGGGTTGTGTTATATTAAACTGTTCCCTCCTTACTAATAAACGTTGTATAGCGTCTATATAGTTACACAAAGCTTTGTCTTCTTCTTTCGAAAGTCAAATTAATGACGACCGAAAGAGAGAAATCGGTGTGTAACTATTCACCTGATATAATACGTTTATTAGTAAAGAAGTTAATGTTTAAGTTACTGGATACCCAACTACATTTTTTGTATCATTCTAAACTTAGGTCAATAACAAAGTTTCAAGTCCATTTCAGTATACCCAGAAATGGAATTCGAGATCAATAATGTAAACAAGGAAATGTCATTGTCAAAGTGACAGTTCAGGGGTAATCAACATTTCCCTAGTAATTCAAATTATTATATATGTATATGTGTTTTTTGGAAGAACGCTAAAGCTGCGTGTCAACATTAAAAATATGATAGCCTAAGGTAAGTCCTAATATTATAGGTAAGGTAAACGAAATGAAAATAAAATATTTATATTCTTATGAACAAGTTGCTCATGTTTATTTGAAATTAGGATTTATATAATATTATTATTTATTCACTTTGTGATTCGGACTCTGATGAGCTTGATGAAGAGTCCGAATCAGTTACACTAATTATGAACTGATCCGTCACCCTGTCTATAATGTGATCGAGATCACACATTTTGTCCTCTTCTTTTATTACGTGTTTAACGCAAACACTCCACCGCTGCGGCGTCACCTCTTATTTTTTGTTCTGTTCATAATAATGTCAGGATAAGGTTTGTGTGTAAGAAAATTCTCATTTATTTAATAAGTAAAGAGCACCCATGCGAAGCCGAGGCGTTTCGCTAGTAGAAAACACTAAATGAAGTCCAAATGTTTAAGACTACTACTACTACTACTTTATTGCCAGTAGCATAAAAATAATTTGCACGATTTTATTTCAAACAGTTATATTTTATTCTTGGATCGTAGTTTACGTCACTTTAAAGTTGAAAACTGTGTGCAATACTATATTTTACCTGTTTAAGTTATGCATACAATTTTAGCACTATGTATAGTACGTTTCGGCAAATTGCACAATTGAGGTTATTATTTAAAATTGGCAACACCTTTGTTTACATTTTTGATCTCGAATTCGATTTCTGGGTATATAGAGTTTAAGGAGTTTTTATGGGCACAATACGTCTGTTTAATGTGGATCCTTTCAAGGTTCGAATTATGACCACTCCCAGTAAATGACGTTCTTGCATCTAAACGTTGCTGCCCATACTCTTGTCACCAAGAGCCGTCTTTTGGGTGAGATTGATTTTTGGTCCAAAAATGAACGGCATGATGTTGTAAAAACACAAGGGCGAGGTTTATGTACAGTACTGTCAAATATGTTCTTCTAGTACGTCATTTAAATCTGCGTTCTCGTATCCTTTGTACGTAGATCTAAAAGTAAGGCGAATGCTATACTACAGACACTTCTATTTAACTTGAACCGTATTACACTTTGTACGGCGACCTTTTTAAATACGCTTTCTACCAAAAGTACTTCCATGAAAGGGTCTCAAAAATTAATTATTAACACGAAAATCCACAAACAGTCAACCCAGGATTTGTAACAACTGCGGACCCAATCCTGTTTTCCTCGAAATAAAAACGGGGCAGGTGTAACAAAGAACTGGCCACTTTATAAAAATATATCTGAGGATGCTATTTGCTTACGGATAAAAACAATTGCTGGTATTCGGGTGTGAGCAAATATAATACGGTATAAATTTTAAAGGCACATATTTCACGGCACCGCGCTTACATTTCTAATTTTAACGTGCAGGACCGAATTTATGCTTCGTACATGTGTTGCCATATAGAGAAGTGGCGTAATAACATTCGGCATTTGGTAGCGAGCACACAAATATTTGTTTATTCAGTTACCGATACGTATAGCGTTGTAATTCTGATATATGCGGTGGAGAATATTTCGTTTTAGTTATTACTTTTACAGTTTCTATGTTGGACGTGCAAAAAACGGTTTCAGAATCTAATAAGCGGAAAATTTTTCTCATGATTACTACAGATCCCAGTCAAGAATGAAGATTCACAATCACCTAAGAGCAGGCCTATGCTCTTAACCCACGTTAAGAGCATCTACGTGTCTCAATAACATTAGTGAATACAAATGCGACCTAGTCCATTGTACGACTGCCTTTACGCTTTACGCTTATATCATTATGCAAAAATAAACAGACAAGAGTTGAAAAGAAACATCGTTAAAAATTTTTTGAACTCCTTCAACTGCTCACAATAAATAAACATGGGGCCTCGACTTTCTTTCAAGTCACGATCTCTCGATAATCAGTAAAGACTGTTCTCACTTTAGAGAAGACTACACATGGGAGGCTTGTGTCTAATTACGCACGGGTCGATTGATCAGGTTAAGCTACGCTTGCTGAGGTTGGTCCGTGGATGGATGACCATCTTTACATACCTAGACCCCTGCGTGCATCGGAAAGCACGTAAAGCCGTTGACCTTTGACTTTGTCTTTACGGGTCGTCAGAAGCCAGAAAGTTTCACAACCAAGGGGTACCGTGTAACTCAGTAACTGGGTTGTGGACATCAGATAGGCAGTCGCACCGTGTAAATAATTTAGCTGCTTCCGGGTAGACTGGAAGCCGACCCAGACATTATTGGGAAAAGGCTAGGTAGTCGATGAGACATGCGTAACTGGCACAAAATATTCAAGTAGCTTGTCTTTGTTCCATACACGCACATAATAGATTTTAAGAAATAAATGAAATGACATAACATCATGCCTGCATTCTCTGAAGGGTTAGGCAGAGGTGTAGATACCTACACCCACATTTCGCCAGTTACGTTTAACTTGTTCGTTTAATAAGGGGCGAGTTTATTGCCATCAACCGGGCACAAACCTAGATTCCGCCGGGCAATTGCGTAACACATTATCAATCGGAATCGGTTTCATTTTAACAGTTCAACAACATTCATTGCGTTATTTACGTGTTGAGCAGAGAAATTTTTCGAACTTATGAAGCAATGGATTAGCAATTTGCTTCAAAATGATTCAGATTCCGATTGATAGTGTGTTACGCAATTAGGGTGCCGGACTGCTACTGTAAAAATTCCGATGGAAAAACTCAATGACACTTTGCCCAACCTAGGAATCGAACCTAGGACCTCATGCTCAGCAGTTGCGCTTGCGATCTTTAGACCAACAGGGCAGTAAATAAGTTAATAAAAAAAAATAATGAATGATTTGTAAATGAGACTCATTTCTGATTGGTCACAATGGCATGCAAGGTATTGCTTACTTTCGTGCAAGTAACTGGCAATTATATTACTGGCTTTAAGTACTACCCATAATACACACGCTTGAGCTAACATAGATCACACAAAAATAAAACAATTCGGAAAACTTTTCAACAGATTCTTAGGAACAGATATTATTAATTATTATTTAGTCTGAGAAAATTATGATTCCTTTTCATTATAAGAGAATGGCGCTTACTCTGTCTAGAACTAAAATTATTATAGTAAAGATCAATAGGAAAGGTTCTAATGGATTGATTAAGGAATTATGATTATTAACATTTTGTTATTATTACATGCATAAATGTATGTGAAGTGTTATGTAATAATCTTAGTCAGGATCTAATAACTCTCAATGGCAGAAACTGCCCGGAGATTTTATTCACTCTAGGGGACTTTTAATTACACAATAGTGTTATAGCGAATTTTTTAGACGCGGTTTTTTTTTCCTTGGGGTATTACAAAAATAAAAGCATCTTCTTTCCAAGAAGTATTCTTTGTAAACGACGTCTTTGCAGACCATCAAGCAAAGCGGTAGTCAAACGCAAGTCTGTATTAAAAAAAACAGCTACAGAACCCGAGGCAGTTTACTTAATACCGGCACTAAATCTTCCCCTCACTTGTTATTTACCGCGTTCCATTTCTCTAAATACCAAACGTTTTTGTGCATTGCACCTGGACTGCTAAAGTGCTAACCAAAAACTCAAAAGCAGATACGAATGTTGCGCATTTTCAAACAGTCGTATGCAGAAAATTGACGCGTTGTAACGGTTGCAGTGACGTCATAGCTACGACACGTCAAAGTTCTACTGATAGCAGGAATACCTTTTTGAATGCCACACGCGTGTGACAGGTGCACGCTATTAGCGTCCAACGGCACCAGCAGATTTATAGCTCGACCGCACCGCGCAATGCCACGAAACTAAACTGCAAAATTTATGCGAGCGTCTAATAAATTTGAATTTCAGACGCGTTTTAGAAAATATCGCTACGTATTTTAAATACCACTCCAAACAAATTTATAGGGTTGAAAATTAAAGCGAAATTCTACCCGAACCGGATTGATCGTGGCCTTGAATAAGAAATAGAAAAGTTACGAAGAAGTTGCAATAATCCTAAAAATTTATACATTTTACAAAGCTCTGGGAATCCATTTCCTTTATTGGTAACAAAGTTGGATTGTTGTGTTTGAAATGTTATTTTATTTTATTTAGAAACAAATTTTGAATTCGGATTTCGAATTCTGAAATCGAGGACACGCACATCTACAGGGAAAACCCGCGAGCCTGATACTATTGTCTTTATTATAATTTACACGAAATAATCAATACACAGATTTAATTACAAGCTACCAACTTACCTCAATTACTGGCCTCGCATGTTCCATTAACAAAGATAATTCATATGCTACATCCATTGTGTGATATAGCAGAACAATGCATTCCATCAACTAAGATGAGATTCATTTGCATAAATTCCTCTTCAGCGGGATCTTAGTTTCAACGCAAGTTCCAACATTTCATTCACGTTTCGGTGACGTAGTGAAATATCATAGTTTATCGTTCGTCTTCATGCGGCTCACAAAAGCTGATGTTAAGTGCAATATGATGTTTATTGTGAGTTCTGCTTATTGTGTTAAGTATTCCGTGTGATTCTTGAAGTTCAAAGGGTTATAAGTTACAAGGCAATTTAATAGATTTTCAAATTCACAAAAAGTCACAAATTCTTTTGGAGTTCTAATATTAATACATCTTAAAGCATGATATTCTCAGTGGTCTCGAACGTCATAGAACGAGATCGGTAGAAAATCGGTATATTTGTACCCAGAATCGGTATTTGACAAAAAAAAAATACAATATTCAATCAAACTCGTTTATTTATTGAAAAAGAAAAATTTACAGACTAATTTATAACGAGAGCCCATATCGGTAGAAATACCGAAAAATCGGTAGGTTCGAGACCACTGGATATTCTAATCTTCTTATTCAAGTTAATATTAAGTTTTAAGTCAACAAGTTTTCAAGGCCCACTTACAGAGGTATACTAAGTAAGCTGGTAGTATGAAAAAAAGTAGATTAGAATGCATGATGGTAAGAACAAACAGTTACGTATGTGTAACTTACGCAAAACTTGCCCATTCTACTTCAATATGCCACATAACATAAAACATGTCTTTACATCTGTACTCAACATAGTTAAATATAGTCCACCAAAGCTTTATTAATTAAAAATAAGCAATGACCAGCTCCCAGAGCTCCATAAAAGAAAATAATTTAGTTAAAATGTTGACAATATTTAGCAGAACCTCCCGATGTAATCGTCAATACAGCGTCCCATTTTCCTCTGAATGACGGGACCGTTTTTTTATATTAAATACTTTTTCTCCAGCGGCACAGTACTGTAATTGAAATTGAGGCAATACGCTGGAAGCTTAAAAAGTTAAAATATTGCATAGAAATAATAATTAATTATGAACATTTATTTATTCTCATAATGAGCAGCACGGTTGACAAATCAAGAAAAATGTAAAATTATATCTAAAGCTGGGAGCCATTCAGTATTCTATTTATTATTTTAGTATCGCTCCCGGGGCGGGGTTCCGTCAAATTTCGTAAGGTACTGATGCCTTCAGGACGATAGAAATTTGTCATTCACAGTGTCCTTTTGTTTTGTTAAAGCAATATTGCGATTCAATTAATGATCCCTATATTTTACTGTCGGCTCGCTTCACCTGACAAATCGCGTTCAAAATCTGACTTTTTGTCTACGTTTCGAGTCCCATTTCTGTTGAGAATTCGGAGTACGAGAAAAACATTGTTAATCATTTGGGCGTCCTGACAGGCTACATAAATAGGTACTTCAATTTCTCATCACATACAACAATAACTTTTCACATGTTGTAAGCCAACGTACGCACGAACGTAAAAATATCGCGGCGATTTTTTTTTCGCGCACTGGATTTTTAACGCTCTGCTTAGCGCAGAGAGTTGAAAATGCAACAGTGTGTTTTTTTCCGGCGCGCGAGGATGCACTCTGTTGGACTCTCAATGCTCGGCTCAACACCGAGAGTTTAAAATCCAGTGACCGATAAAATCCCACCGAGATATTTTGACATCCATGCGATCGTCGGCTAACTTACTCTATTAACGTTCCCTACTTATCATGGCCTCCGAATGCCGATAAAAAGATCAATCAGAATTGGTTATTAAAATACCCACCTAAAAATTGTAACACACGATGTCGTTATGACGAATGATTTAAAATAAAGTGAGTCAAAATCTGTCATTAGTTAAGACGACACCGCGCGCGTAGTGGTTCCCTCATAGTCTGTTTGGTTATTTCTTGTATTTTAGAATGAAAATGCACAAAATAAGCATCTTACGTTGTGCTCCACAAGACTATACGTTATTATTATTATTACAAATGGTAGTTTTCAATTGTTAAGTTTTATTATAATCCATAAAAACGGAAAATAGTGGCCACTAAGCTCCGTTTTAAGGATTATAATAAAACTTAACAATTTAAAACTACTGTTTGTAATTATAATAACGTATAGTCTTCTGGAGCACAATGCTATTCATGTATTTTAAAATAAAAGAAATAACCAAACAAACGATGAGGGCGCCACTGCGCACGCGGTGTCGTCTGAGCTGGTTAATACAATAAAACAAATTGACGAGAAAATAATATAACCAAGTGACAATTCACAGTACAAACCTTACCAATACCTTACCTTACCTTATTAAATTTTCGAAAACGCTCAAAGTTCCATCACTAGATTAGTTTAAACATAACGCGGATTCTGGCTTTAATAAAACGCAGGCCACACTAGGACCCCACCAAGGACCAAGGAAGCGTGCCCAGCGCTGGGTTGCAACAATCGCACTCTCCATGCCGCCATGAGATCCTGCCGGAGCTCTGTCCGCCGTGCCGCGATTTCTCGCGGCAACGGAGTTACGCCCCGGCGTCCTGCCTCCTCGCGCCACTCCCACATGTGCGCGAGGACTTTTGCCTCCAGATCCCATGGCGGTAATCCGGCAAGGAAGTTCGCCGCCTCCCCGGAGACCGTGCGGTATCCCCGCGGAGCGAGTCTGGGGTTGAGATTTTGTCGTGTGCTGTGCGATGGCTTATGGAGCGAGCTTATCGGATGGTACGTGATTTGTGATTCGCTCCTCGAAAATTTCGAGAAGCGAATCTTGGATGGAGTTATTTATTTGTCAACTGCTGACGATCCGCGCCCAATCAGGCAGGCTCGCGAAGGGAGCTTCACTTTTAGTACACGTCTGCTCAGCAAACGTAACTGAGAAAAAGGTGTACCAGTGGCTTTGGGGACAGGACAGGGGTCCTGGATGTTGACTGGTCGCCCGAGGCGACACTCAGGCGACGTGGTTACTATCCAGGCATAGCTGGCAGACTGTGAGAAGTTATGGGGAGATAACCCCTTTAAAAATCGACTACCTGGGGACCCACCCCATAAAAAAGGCAAAGCTGAGTACAGCATCCATTATGAAAGCGCATTAAACAAAACAACTACCCCAGAAGGGTATTTGCTGCTCCGCAGCAGGAGAATCCTTCACCGAGCAGAGCTCGGTCAGTCCCAATTCGTATTCGTATTCTGACACTGATCGTTTAAAATTCCCATCGAATTTTTATCCGTCCTTTAAGGTCGCATTGAGCTAGTGTGGCTCACTTACCGGTGATGAGGAGTCGGAATCACTGGGTTCAAACAGAGCCTGTCCATTTTACTAAGGAAGTAAATAGTGGTCAAGAATAACTCGGTTATTATGGATGCTGTAATACTGCAGTTCACTTATGATGAGATTATCACCCGCTTATCGGGATCCACTGAGTACACATTTTTGAAACAAAGGTGTAGTGACCTAAAAGTTTACCTATCCACTTATTTCTCATTTCATATCTCCCATACCTCTCAATGTCCTCATCTCTGATGAGCTGCATGTTATCCGGGATAGGCGCGTCATGGTTTTCCATCAGTTTGTCCAGTTGGTAGTCGCGCATGTTTTCGAATAACTTCCAAAGGTTGCATGGCTTCAGTTGGCACCACTGGTCGAAAGAAAAGAATACCAGTTGAGAGAAATCACAAGCTCGAGTCGTAAATTACGAATGACGTAACCGTTTTGAGTACGAATGTTTACATTGAACTCAAATGCTTGTTGACATACCTTGGCATCATATTTGTAGACCTTTCACAGATCGTTAATACTGAGCTCCGGCTGTACGTACTCCTTGCGGTAGAACGCTATGAAAGTCAAAAGTGCCAGTGAAGTGCCAATGCTTGATTCCTCATGAAGTCTAATAATAAAACTTTAGTGTCATAATAGAGATCGATAACAGACTGGTAACATCAGAGGCTACTAAGTCAAGTGCTTATAAAGTTTCGCTCACTGAATACACACAGAGAACAGTGTGGGGTTTCGGGTGTTGCAAATCTGTCGGGCTCTTAGAGCGGTTCTGCACTGCATCCGATTCGAATTCGCATTCAAGATCCGAGTTCAATCCGAATTGGGAATGTTCTAAATTCGGATGGACAGAGTTCGGATCTAGTGCGCAACCCCTCATACCAGTAGCGAAGTTATAAATTCCATTAGAGGGAAGCCGAAGAAAAAGTTGTTCAGTCCTCATATACTCAAGATAACATCAAAATTTATTACCTCAAATATAATAATAATTAATGGATTTGGATGCAATTTGGCACGATATCGGGACAGAAAGTAGCCTATATGTTAATCCAAGTGAGAAACTATCTGTGTGTGATGCCGCGTAGGGATACGGCATCGAGACTTGGGCGAAACCGTGGGGCGCAGCTAGTAAAACTAACTAATAGAAGAAAACAAAATAAAAGTTAATTTTATCAATCTTTTTTTATTCTATCTATTTTTTGTTTTTTTTTTAATATTTCCTATTATTTTGTTTTTTTTTTTTGTAGTCGACACAATAATATATTTGCAAAACGACAGCTGAGAGCTACGGAGGAGGAAATAGCAAGAAGCTATAAAGTGTACCGGGAGGCAACAATGGATCTCCAACACGCTATCGCGGATGCCAGGTCATGATCTTGGCGGGAGCTTCTCGAGGGGCTGGACAGGGATCCACGGGGAACACCTTAAAAGTTGGTCATGGCCAAATTACGAGTACATCCATGGGTCCCACCTGTCACAGAAACCATGGACCCAGGTCTACTGGAGAGAGTCATAAACACGCTCTTTCCAGTGGTTAGGGATAGTCCTTCGCCACTCTTATCTTCTTCAGACTGGTCTGACGAGTTGGGGGTGACTGAAAGCGAGCTAGATCGCCCCGTGCGACGTTTGGGGGCCCGTTATACCACGCCAGGTCTGGATGGTATCCCTAGTCGGCCTTGGGTTCTAGCTTTGTCTGCTCTGGGGGACCGCCTAAGACGGCTGTTTAACAGCTGCCTCCATGTGGGCGTGTTCCCCTCTGGCTGGAAGGAGGCCGGATTAGTCTTATTGAGGAAGGAAGGCCGGGACTCAGAGTCTCCTGCATATCGTTCCATTTGCCTGCTCGACGAGGTTTCCAAACTATTCGAAAAAATTGTTGCCGAAAGGTTCGTCGGGTATCTATCAAGTGTTGGTTCCGATCTCGCCGATTACCAGTATAGTTTCCGGCTGCAGCGTTCTACTGTGGCTACGATCCTACGCGTCCGGTCGCTGCCGGAACAGGTGGTGTCTCAGGGTGGGGTGGTGTCTCAGGGTGGGGTGGTGCTGGCGGTAAGTTTGGATATAGTCAATGCCTTTAACTCTCTGCCTTGGGATGCGATTAGGGCGGCTCTTGTACATCACAGAGTGCCTCCTTACCTACAGTGCATCGTCGGAGCCTACCTTCGTGACCGGCACGTTCATTATGTGGATCGGGACGTTAGCTTTCATCGCAGGGAGATTACATGTGGGGTTCCGCAGGGGTCAGTTTTAGGTCCTTTCGTGTGAAATCTCGCTTACGATGTGGTCCTGCGTGTTGAATGGGGAGGCCGTTGGCGTCAATGTCGTTTGCTACGCGGATGACACCCTGGTGTTGGCCAGCGGGGACACATTCGAAGAAACCATCCAGCTTGCCGAGCTCGGAGTGGCCAAAGTTGTGGCGTCGATATGCACGCTCGGTTTAGAGATAGCGCCTCATAAAACTGAGGCACTTTGGTTCCACAAACTACCGAGAAGCAGAGAGCCACCCAGCTCGTTGCTCAGAGTTGGAAATGCGCAAGTCCAGGTGGGTCAATACATCAAGTATCTCGGCCTAAGCCTGGACGGACGGTGGGGCTTCGAAGAGCACTTCGAGCGTCTGGTTCCCCGCGTCGGGAAGACAGTGGGTGCTTTGCACAGACTTTGCCCAATCTCGGTGGACCTCGAGACGAAGTTCGCCACCTCTACGCGGGTGTCGTGCGATCGATGGTTCTTTATAGGGCACCTGTTTGGTCAAATAGGCTGTTAGGCGTTCAACGCTGTAAGACTAAGATCAACAGCCTGCAACGGAAAATGGCTATTCGAGGATACCAAACTATATCCTTTGAGGCGGCAACTCTTCTGGCATGCTACCCGCCGCTGGACATCTTGGTGGATATGGACGCGAGGGTCTATAACCGAATCCGTGACATCCGCCAAAGTAGCAACGGCCTGCTAGGAATCGCTGTTGTATGGCTGAGGCAGCAGGAACGGCGACACGCACTCGAGCGATGGCGTGAGTGGCTGCAACAGCCACAATATTCACGTAAGTGCGTTGTCGAAGCCGTCCTACCGCACTTAGAAGCCTGGCTGAAAAGAGGGGAGCGCATCTCTTATAGGCTCACTCAGGTGCTGACCGGGCACGGTTGCTTCGGCAAATATCTGAACAAGATTGGGCGAGAGGCCACGGCAAATTGCCACTATTGCGGAGGCGGCTTAGATTCTGCACAGCACACACTCGAGGAGTGCCCTGCGTGGGCTTCTGATAGACGGGTCCTGGTCGCTAGGATCAAATAAATGTGGGTGTACTATAAGTACACCTCTGCCTAACCCGTCAGGGATTACATGCGTGATGTTATTTTATATATATAATATAATAATAATATAATAAAACTTTATTTCGGCTGCTTTTTTGTGCATGATGACCTGGACACCATCAGTGCGCGCCTCAGCAAACATCCCAGACGCACTGCACCGCCACGGCAGACCCAACAACATCCTGAACGCATTATTGTACTGAGTGCGCAGGGCTCTGTAGGCTCGCTGCGTATATCTCACCCACAGGCCGTTTGAGTAGAAGAACTGGCAATAAGCTTTGAATAGCGTAACCTTCACTTATCTCGTGCATCGTGCGAACCTGCGTGTGAGCATATTAGCTCTCACCGCTAGAGCCCTGCGCGCCCGCTCAACATCCTCATCGTGCCTGAGGTCACCTGTCACAATGTGACCCAGATATTTAAAAGCTTGAACCTGCTTTAGGGCTATTCTATTGAGAAATACAGGAGGCACATGGGTAGGCTGTTGTTTGCCTGATTTAAATACTAAAATTTTACTCTTTTTAGAGTTATATTGTAACCCATGCGCCTCCGCGTACTTCTCACAAATTGACAAAAGTTTCCTTAGCCCGCTTATGGAGGTTATAAAAGCACTTGATCATTGAGCTACACTGCATTTATTTATACTATAGCTATACACCTGGGGCACTGTTTGAGCGAGATAACACGGATGGGCCACCAACATGAATTTACAATTCACTACTGAGCTGTTTGAGATGCAGTCCCGATGCATTAGTAACGAAAATAGCTCCTTCCGGGGCTAACTAGACAAGGCTAAAGACTAGGCTTAGACTGTTAGACATGTCGAAATAGCAGCCTGGAAGGTATCTATCTACATAAGCATCTATTATGTATAAAGAACAAAATTGTTAATATTAATCGTATTTTTATGTTTCTATGTTAATTAATTTAATTTGTCTTGTACTTAGATGCAGTCTCTTCCTATCGCTGGAGCTCTCTTTGAACGGTTGATAGCGACGCACCAACAGTTTTCGCTGTTTAACTTTGACTGCGTCCGTCTTCAAGCATTGTCAGAATTCTAGTTCACTCTTCAGGGGTGAGTGGCACATTTTGGTGGTACAAGAAATGCCACATTTTAAACAGAAACAAAAGTAAAACAAATGGTTTCAAAGTTATTCAAATTTTAAAAATCGTCTTTATTTTCTATTTATTGTTTTTAATACAATCAGCAAAAATAAATAAAAAGATTTTACTTCTTCCTATATTTGTAATGAAATAAACTTTAAGTTTTTGTTTTAAAAGGATTGCTCAAATATTTTAACAGTTATCGCATTTTTTATAACCGTCCCGCTTTCTTTGCGGCTCAGTGTAGTTCCCATTTTGAAAGGCATGAGAATCTTTTATGTTTACAGCAACCTCCTGAGTAAAAATTTAAATAGGCAGTTACCAATTTCGAGTAGGTCCAGCCTGAAATAAAAAAAATATAAGTTTGAAAATAACTGATATAAACAGAAGTTTTTAATTATGAAAAGTTCATTAAATCCCTTTCAGGTCTAATCTGGTATTCAAAATCATAACTCTAAGTTCTCTTTTGTTACCAATCACTTGAACAGTAAAATAATTATCTTCATCTTTCAAACTTATACAATAAAAAAGAAAAGACAATAGAATATAACTCTAAAAAATACTGTTTGCAAATAGTGCATACAATATTGTAAAAAGTATAAAAGCTTTAAAAAATTCCAAGAAAACGTTTTAAAATAACTGCTAGACAAAGACGGCACTATCACAGAAGTGACGTCACGACTATGTAACTTCATACTAGCGCCATACATTGTCCGTACCGCGCTACAAGGACACGAATAATCCCTTCCAAAAACTTTTAAAGCGTGTAGTTTCTCCATATTTCCATCGATTGTACATTTCTTTTCGATTATCTCATTAAATTTTACTACGCCTTGTTTGAATTTACATTATTTTTTCGAACATTTCTAACATTAGTCATCGTCCCTGTTTTATATTCCATTTCACGTTTCTTTTTTTACCAAACTTTCTGCCTACTCGAGTTCAAGATCTACAAATGTTTTTATTTTCCTCCTAAACAGTATAATTAATATTTATTATACAGGACAAGTACTTAAGTACTTACCTAAGCAAGATACACGGAAAACCACTCAGAGTAATTGCTCGCCTTAGAACACACTTGTGTTTGTAAAACTCGGTAACGTGAAACATTAGTATGTAAAATAAGGACGATGTCAAAGCTTTGGCATGTCGAGTCCTTATAGTTTATACGTAGGTATGTAGGTACCTATTTGACGATGAGAGAGTGCTGTGTTTTGTAATGTGAGATAAATGTTTGTGTGTAGGTATGATTTGATGTTGATGTCTTCCAGCTTTTTAACCGACTTCAAAAAAGGAAGTGGTTCTCAGTTCGTCAGAATTTTTTTTTTGTTTTTTACATGTACGTTCCCCGATTACTCGAAGATGGCTGGATTGATTTCGAAAATTCTTTTTTGTTTGAAAGGGTATACTTTCCAGGTGATCTTGGAGAAATACAGGAAACTTTTTAAATATTATAGACACACCTATAGCGATTTGGGTATTTTTTTATAGTAACTCGTCCATTTGCTCTCGGAAAGCACCATTTGGTGAAGTGGAACTGATGATGAAGACCACAGATGGCCACTGGAACTACTCAATAATAAGTATTACACGGGTTGTGATTCGATTACTTTAATATGGTTGCTAAGCAATTCATGCTCGTCACAATGTATATCGTAAAGTGGAGCTGTTGGAGAAGTACAAGGAGAACTCCTTAACAATTAACGTCCCTGCATCGGCAAAAGCAATATTTTGTAAAAGGTGATGAGCAGTTGTCATTTAGGCTATTGTAACTTAGATAATTTACTTGAAACGACCCATTAAAAAGTGAAAAATAAAAATTTTGTTCAAAAAAAAACCAACGACTTCCAAAATAACACTACAAAGTAAATAACTTTAATTTCGGAATTTGGTGGCAAAAAAACTAAAATACAGATCCAAAGACAACGACTTCCGAAATTAAAGTTATTTTTCACTTTTCCTGTCTAACAAAAGCCTTCTCTTCACGTGGGTTTATGAAATTTTAAGAAAACATGGAAAGTATATCAGTATATTAATTTAACGATAAATGACGGAACGTTTACTTTTTAACATATTATTTGGAGTAATTGTTCACGACGAAAACATCTGTTATACAATTGGACGTAGTTAACCAGAAAGGACTCAACCCACACAAACTAAAGAGAAATATAGAGACAAGAGACAATCGAGCAGTTCTTTTAGAAAAGGTCAGACGAGCAGACAACCTTCCAACAACCATCAGCATAAATTAAAACAAAATCAACATCTACATTACAAGAAGACAACACAACAAACAAACGGAAGTCTCCCCTATTTCGTCTAGTACGGAAAGTATCGGGAAAACATAAAGTGAACTTGTAAATCGATGGCCGAATTGGCTTGGGTCCAGACCTAGCTTACCAACACAGAGCATTACAAAAATCTGTTGTTGCACCATTTGGCAGGGCCGCTGTAGCGAGAGGTCACGTACCAGCTTTATTTAAAAGATTTTGTATAAACGCCCCTCGAGCTCTGACTATTAATTTAACGACAGAAACGCTTAGTGCCTTTGATATCAGACGTGAGGAAATCGGGAATTGCTGTGATGTTGTTAAGTTGTATTGGATTTATTAATATAATTACAACAAAAAATAAATAATTGAATCTAGATCGACTGTTATCTTTGCCACCGTTGGACCACCACCCCGCCTGATGTTGAGCCATGATGCTGACGACGATGATGTTAAGGCTTGCCAAGAAGCCGTATTCACGTCTTATGACTCGAAGACTCGTAGTTAATAGAATAAAATATAACATCACGCCTTGCTTCCCCGAAGGGTTGGGCAGTAGCGTACCTATAGTACACCCACATTTCGCCAGTTATTGCCATGAACCAGGCACATTTACAGACTCCAGGCTGCTACTGACAAATTCCAGATAGAAAAACCCAACAACACCTTGCCCTACCTGGGAATCGAACCCAGGACCAAAATAAAAAATTAAAAACGTAACAAATATTTACCTAACTATAAGTGATAGGTAGGTACTTACATTATTATTTTAGTAATTCTGAAAATCCAATTGCTTTCAAAGAAATCTTATCTATTTAGTATTAAAACATGAAAGATCATAAATTAAGTTGACTCAACGTTCTTAAGTTTTCACAAAATATCAAGCCAAAATCTTCAGACGGTTTTACCAAAAATCAATTACTTTGTGTCTCGCTCATCAAAACTTCAGCGAAAATATAGAATTTTTAACTCGCCACGAAAAATACAGTCTCAGAAATTAACTTAAAGAAATACAGCCGCAAACGCAAATAAAACTACGCTTCCAAATACCAATTCGAGCAAGACCAATAAAACAGAAGAACCTAATACTACTATCATCTCTGCGAAGAAAAAAACAATTCTACGGCCGTGAAAACTAGAATTCATGACACTAGTCTCGGAGAGGCATGCGAAGGTACGAACATAAACTGTGTCTGACAAGGCCACTACTGCTACAAGTAAAAGTCAAAGAAGTAGTACTTCCACGTCAGTTTTATCACTTTACGACGTCGTTACGCTGCCTCGCTGAACCTCGTTCCGTTTTACTACTAGTCACTCATTAATGAAACGTATCTTCTCGCACTGAGGAGGAAATAGGACACCTGATGATTAATGAATTTTTGTTTAGTTTGTGGGTGAGAGATGATGAGGTGCAGGATTATTGCTTGAATGATGACCCTTTCTAATTAACCGACTTCAAAAAAGAAGGAGGTTATAATAGGTAGGAACTAAAGTAGGACCAACCTTTGGCAGGCGGTACAAAACAACGACACAAATGCTTCGTATTCTTACTAAATAACTAGCTGTTGCCGGGGGCTTTACCCGCGTGGATGTCAGTACTTCCCTATTATAATCGGATTTTGTTCACAATTTCATGGGTTTAATTATTTTTGCGCAGAACCCTAATTCTTTTTCTAAAATAAAAGTAGCCTAAGAAGTATCTTATTAAGTATCTCAGGAGTACCTTACAACATCAGACAGAGAGTGCGAAAGAGATAGTGAAAGTCCCGTCAGAATCGCTCCAGCCGTTTTGGAGATTAGCTGGATCAAACCGACAGATGGACAGACCGATAGACAGACAGACAAAAATTAAAAAAGTTTTTTTATAAGTACTGTATATATGTACTTACATTGCTTGCATTTAGTAAAAATCTGTTATTTTGACATTACAAACAGACACTTCAATTTTATTTATTTGTAGGTATATGTATGTAATGTACTAGCACTTCCCGCATGACTTCATCCGCGTGATTTAGTACCCCGTTAAGTGTAGATTCTTATTTTCGGTCTTAAGTATAAATACAGAGTTTCGAGTTAATCGAACCGCAAGTTAAAATCCTTCCATACAAACTTTGACACACCCCAATCAATAAATTTAGAGAGTAGTTTAGAAAAATAAAAAATTTCGAACTTCATAATTTACTTAGGTAAGTATTCGTGCCAAGTTTCAAGTTTATTAACTCAAGAAATAAGATTTTATATAGATACAAACAAAATCCCCCTTTTAAAGATCGAATTTCCAAAAATCCTTCCTTAGTGGATGCTTACAACATAAAAGGCATCAACTGTCAAAATTTAAAGTTTGTAGCCGCAGCGGTTTAAGCTCTGCGTTGATGAATCAGTCGGGACAAGTAATTATATAAATATATATATATATATATATATATATATATATATATATATATATATATATATATATATATGTACGTCCAGATATAGATAGATAGATAGCTAGATATAAATGATAAGGGTCTTATTAGCTCGGCTTGGGCGGAGCACCGCCGTGTCCTCGCGGAAGCGATCGGCGGCGGCGATCTCTCGCGTCCGGCCCTGGTCCAGGCCATGGTACGGAGCGAGAGTGCATGGGAAGCCATTACCTCCTTCTGCGAAGCAGTAATGCTCGTGAAGGAGGATGCGGGACGCGTGAGGGAGAGGCAAGCTTTGCACCCTCACGCCCCTAGTCGCCGCAGGAGACGCCCTGGGCGTCGGGAATTGATTCAGCCGATTCCCGGCCACCGTAGGCGCGGGCTTGCGGACGGCGAGCAATGGGTAGCTCGCCGTCCGGTAAGGACCAAGCCCGAGTCGACGGCGCGGCGTGTTCCACGCGCGCCTCAAAGAGATGTCAGCACTATTGACGGGGTCCGCTAGGGCCGATGCCAGCTAGGGTTGCGGGATGTTCGAAAGAGTTACCGTGGCCCCGGCACAGGCAACAGAAGGAACACGGGTGGGTTTTAGTCAGTAAAAGTCTGACACGCCCTCCCGCTCCGCCCAGAGCGGGAGAAGTCATTTGATGATTTCCCATCCAAAAAAAAAAGGGTCTTATTAGCTGTTAATCATTATTCGTCAAAGGACTCCAAACACGAAGATTTATGAGTGTGTCATCTTTTAATGTAAGTAGAATATAATGCATAAACAAAACAAACTCAAACTACAAATGCACATTCAATTCCCTGAAGAATCCTCGCATCAAAAAGGCAAATATAAAGTACTATAATAAAGAAAATCCGCTGCAGACGATGAAATAAGTGCTAAGTACTAAATTCCCTGCCTGGAGACCTGGAGGCCTGGAGGCCTGGAGCTAATGGTGCGTAGGGAAATTGCATAACTTATAGCAATTTTCCCCTACTTTAGCCCCATCGGGGTAACGCATCATTTGGCCAACTCACCGCGTCGTTACTTCTGAGGCAATTATGAAAGTAGCCAGTCACAGCCTCCAACCTGTCGTAATTGATGATACGAAAGTAATGCTGTTGTGCTTTTTATGTGGCTTTTGAAGAAGGGAGTTTGGTTTTAAATTGCTTTAAAAGTTTTCTTAAGTACTCAACGAATTTCTCTAAGATAATATTTTGTGAACCCAAGTCACTTTGGGTCCACACACATCGCATCGCATATCAAAGAATAAGTTGTAAATTTTCAATAAAATAGAAAAAAAATAATGATTACCACCTTCTTATTTTGGCTACCGAAAACCAGGGCTTTTTTATTTCTTTATTAGCCATTATTGTCCCACTGCTGGGCAAAAGCCTCCCTATCACCTCTCTCTGTCCAGAGCTGCTAAGAACCAATCCTTATTAAGGGAGTTCAGCTCATCCCGCCATCGCCGTCTGGGCCTACCGCGATGTCGGCCAGGGCTTATGAAAAAAACCTTTCTTGCAATGCATCGCCTAACAAACGCCTCAATCTTCGGAAATACACAAACAAATGTAGCTTTCCTGCATCAGGAACAGAAGCAAAGCCCACGTACATATTTTTTATTAAGTCTGCTTTTGCATTCGTCACTAGATCTAATCTGCAACACCGCTTGCATAGCAAAAGCAATCTACGATCAATCCTTGCCTTTTCCGCTCGCTCTGCGTACTTCCTTTCCCCGTTTCTCTAAGCTATGTTCTTTAAATTCATAGACTATTGTAAACTACATGTACTATATACCTACCTATGTAAAGTCAGGCAAAATGATTACAACAAAGTGACTATTAACTTGAATTGTCCGTAATTGCTCAAAACACAAAATAATGTCATTCTTTGAGAGTCGCATGAAAATTTACGTAATGTCAATCTACAAAATATTTTTTCCTGACTGTACATACAAATGATTTCCTTGTGTTAGTGAAACACAAGGCAATTTTTCTGTGGTTGAATCGAAAATGTCTGGTGTACCAACATTATTATGAATTTTTGTTTACTTTGTGGTGAGAGATGATAAGGTGAGTTACCTACAGGCTTATTGCTTACATCTTTGATTTACTTCTCTCTTTGCCAATCAGTCCTTAACTATTGTATAATAGCATGGGGCGCGGCTGGTAAAATCTCGTTGATAAAGGTTAAAAGAGCTCAACGAGCTCTTCTTAAAGTTGCCTATAGAAGACCATTCCGGTACCCTACTAACGTACTCTACACCGAAGTGGGACTTCTTAGAGTCAGACAGCTTTACATCCTATCAGTCACTTTAAGATTTCACAAAACCTCCATGTGTGCACTTGTATCCTGTCAAGTCGAAGGATATACTGGGAAAAGGTTCGATGCCGCAAAACAATCGGTAGAAGGTCGTACGGTTTTATGGGACCGCACATATATTCGAAACTCAATAACCGACTCAAAATTCTACAACTTACACAATCTAATTAAATGCAAAATTACGGTTACAAAATGGCTTCTTACTCTGGACTATGATATGACTGAAAACTTCTTAATCTAATATAATTCTCAACAAGGAGCGCTTTGATAGGTTCTGATACATATATCTATTTATGTATTTATTACTCTATATAACAAACATCCACATAATTTTATACATCCTCAGGTATAATACTCAGACACACTCTCAACACCACCACAATTTTCTTAATTCAGACACCCACACAAACACACCATATCACACATATACACACACCATCACAACCACACATAACAATGTACATACATACTTGATTATCTACTGTTTTCTTTGGGTATTAATATTAGTTTTCTTTGTGTATTAGTTTTTTTATTATTTTTTTATTTTTTATTGTATACTCCTCTGCTAGTAGATTACGAGTAGACTAGACTATATGAAATTAAGTTGTAACGTATATATACCTACTAGATGCATAGCAATAAATGTAAACGGAACGAAGGAGCCTGGATCTCACGACACAGGGAATCCTAGTGTGAGTTCCAGGAGTCAACGCACTCGAATGTAACTTCTTGAACAATAAATTATTCTTATTCTTATCTGCATGAACTGACGGCCCTTCCTAAAAGTTAGTACTAAAGTAGGACCAACATCATCATTCATTATTGCAAATTAGCAGGTTCACAATTTGCATTTCCAGACATTTTATTTGTCATTAAACCTTCATAAAATAAATACGATCTTTTAAGACGACACTGACCAACGTAACATGCTCATTTTCGGCATTTTCGGTCCGGTGTCGTCTTAACATAGAGATTAAGACAATGCTGCCGATTCTCTTGTACACCGAACTAAACTAACTAAACTATCACTAAAATTCCTTACTTTTGGCTAAGAGAATCTTAAAGCTATTCTGCAAAAAATATCACTAAATTTAAAAATAGTTTTGACACAACTAAAATCGAATTTGACAATCGCGACTCCACGTGGTAAGGACTTGTTTGCCCTACCCCGTAATTTTTTTGAGCCGGAGGCGCGTGGTGGGGGCTGCCTCGACGTGTTTTATATGGAATTTTTCACTTTTTGTATGGAAAATAAGAAAAAGTATTAGCTACATGTTGAGTTCTAGAAGTTTGTGGGTCTTATAACGAGGATCGAAAGTTTCATTATTTTTGCGATAGGACACACTCACAAAAATATAAAGTTTTCTTGCACCTGAAGTCGAGGTGTTGGTGTGAATTCACACCTTTTAATCGCGATTAAAAATAGTCAGATCTAGTTAGACAATCAAAATTTTAGGTGAAAACCGTCAAATTCAGAATAGTAAAATTACCATTTTCACTAAACTAATAACTCATTGTCATCTTAGTGCTGTCAAACTAAAATATACTTAAGTTGTGTCACTTAAGTCAATTTCAGAATGGGAAATCGTCGTTTGACATTAATAAATTAAAGGAGACGGAAACGATTACATACAATCTTGGGCCTGAATGTAACGAGATGAAATTGATGTGAATTAATAGATTTAAACTTATCAGTCCCTCGCTGAAAATTCTGTTAATTTTGACAATCTGAGAGCCGATTTATTAGAGGTTTAGTAAAAGTAAGGCTATCACAACCTTTAACTAAAAACTTATTCCTGAAATGCAAAAGATGTTCTTTAAACACTAATGTTTATTATATTTCATCTAAGGGTCGTCGGCCTAGTGTATTGCAGTGACTAGTTACTATCCCTCAATTCACTGAGCGATCCATAGTTTCAACAATATCCAATCCACAAGGCGGCGGTAAAATCCAAAATAACAATTCCAAGTCAAACGTGTGGGGGTGCTTGGACAGGAAACCTCCCCGTGTGCCTGTGGGCTGGAATTCCCTTATGGATGCGTCCGGGGGGAAGGCCAGTCACCGGGACGGTGCACCCGGGGTACGGGCAATGACTCCCCATTAGGTACTGTGTGCCTAAAGGGTCTTGTTGCCCGTATGCCAATATCCTGTCAGAAGTACGCTCCAACGTGTGTCTCTCTGCGCTCTAAGCAGAGACGCACAGCGGCGGAGTAAGAGCGGGCTCGGTGTGCACTAACTCTGCCGCCGGGCAGGCAGGAAGAGGCCTTCTCTTTCTGCCACCGTTATTCTCGTAGCCCCGAAGATTGTCAAGGTCATGTCTCTGACTTTTGACGGGGGTCGAGGGTCTTGGCTTAACCGCCCGGGCCGCGAGGAAGAAAACCTCTATAAAAAATCACCCCAAACCTCCAAGCGGCGGCGCACCGTGAGGGAGGTTGGTAGCTTGACTAATGGGTAGCTAAATTAGTCGCTAGTACGAACCACTAGTTTTTGGGAAATAAAAAGTTTGTACTCGTGGGAACAACAATGGAAAAATCAAAGAATAAAAATAAAAGTAGCGAAGAGGAGGGAAGCGATGCGGGGTCGGAGTCCGACGCCGTATCTGGCGCGAAGGGCTCGTATAAGAGCCAAGAGCGCGAAGTGGTTGGGGCGGCTAAGAAGAACCTAGAGTTCTTAAAGAAGCGCCCCAAACCAGGGGATGGCCAGGAGTCTTCCTCGGACGGATGGGTGAGCTCGGCCCGTAAAAAAATCAGCCGGCGGGGTGGGGCCCATGAAAGTGGTGTGGGCAGAGGGCTCACCATGAAGGAGACCAGCAAGCCGAGCCGAGCCGGCCCGGCCGAGCCAGAGTCGCAGTTAGGGCCGGTCTCGGCCGGGTCGGAGTCGTCAGGTGGTGAGCCGGACGTCACTGGCGGCTCGAAATCGGAGCGAACGGTCAGGTTCGCAGAGGTCGTGGCAGCCGCTATTAAAAGTGTGGCCTTGAAGAGGACTCAGTCCTCTAAAGACAAGGCCATATCCGCAGCCACGGCCTCCATTATGGCGGCAGCGGAGACCAGTCACATCGGGCCCCCGTCGGACGCAATGTCCGAAATGCGGGCGGAGGTCGCCCGTTTGACAGCCGCCATGGAGCTTCTCCGAAAGGAGAACGCGGAGCTCCGAGCGGACCTGGCTAGGCTTCGAGAAGCCGGCCCCCGGGAGGTGCCACAGGAGGAGGCGCGGCATGGGCAGGTCAGGCCCGTGCCTACTGAGGACCGGGTTCTGGCCCTGGTCCGACGGGAACTGGCTGCCTTCGGGAGCCGGTTTTCCGCCCTGGAGGCTATAGTCCTGCGGCCCCCGCTAGCGGCGAGCCAGCCGGCCTCGGGCCAACGGAAGGCGGCGTCGTATGCCGCCGCCGCGGCTGCCACGGCCAAGCCGGGGTCATCGGGGCAGGTGAAAGGCGGAGCCGTCCCGGAACCCGCGAGGGCCCCAGCCCCGGCGGCGAAACGACCGCCCCTGCCTCCTAAATCCCCTCCGGCTGACGCCGAATGGCAAGTAGCCGGGGAGAAGAGGAAGGCGGGTAAGGCAGCAAGGGCGGCCAAAAAAAAGGAGAGGCGGCAGCGGCGCAAGGAGCGAAGCGTCGCGGCTAGGCTCCGTGCCCCGAAGTCCGCAGCTGTAGTGATCACACTACAGCCGGAAGCGGAAAAGAAGGGTGTGTCCTACCGCGACGTGCTTACCAAGGCGAGGGCGGCGGTGAACCTCGACGAGCTCGGTATCGCAGATGGCGTCCGAGTAAAGGTCACTGCGACTGGGGCCCGGATGCTGGAGGTCCCCGGTGCGGCCAGCGGCCCGACCGCTGACGCTCTGGCCGAAAGGCTTAGGGCGTCCCTCGAGGCCCGAGTGTCCAGACCCACCAAGCTCGCTGATATGCGCATACTGGGTTTGGACGACTCAGCGACGGAGGGAGAGGTGGTGGCCGCCGTCGTTAGGACTGGAGGGTGCTCAGCCGAGCAGGTTAGGGTAGGCACCATCCGTCCTGACTTCACGGGGATGCGAACCGTTACGGTGAGCTGCCCCGTGGCGGTGGCCCGAAAAATTACCGGGGAGGGCCAAAGGCTCAAGGTGGGCTGGGTTTCCACGCAGGTGAAACTGCTGGAGCCCAGACCTCTGAGGTGCTTCCGCTGCCACGTAGGCAACCACGTGGGAGCTAAATGCACCTCGCAGGTGGATCGTAGCAGCCACTGCTTCTGCTGTGGTCAGCCCGGTCACAAGGCCGGCTCGTGCAAAGCCACGCCGTACTGCTTCGCGTGTGCGGCAGCTGGCAAGCCGGCCAATCACCGGGCTGGGAGCAAGGCCTGCACTCCACCCGCCAAACCCAGGGCCAGCAAGCCCTCCGCCACCGTCGTCACTGCCTCAGCCGCCGCCACTGCCACCGCTGCCGCCGCCGCCTCCACTGTCGCCGCCGCCGCAACCATCGCGGCAGGGCCCTCACAGGGGGTTCGGGAGGGGGCTGATATGGAGTGCCAATAATGGCCCCATTACGCCTCCTCCAGGCGAACATCAACCACTGCGCCTCCGCTCAGGATCTGTTGCTCCAGAGCATGGCGCAGTGGTCGATTAACATCGCCGTGGTCGCTGAGCCGTACTTTGTCCCACCCAGGGATGACTGGGTGGAGGACCTGAGCGGCTCAGTGACTCTAATTTCATCGGCCACCGCCGGTACCCCGTCCCTCGAGGCGGTCAAGAGGGGACGGGGTTGCGTGGCAGCACGGTTCGGGGAGATTGTCGTGGTAGGGGTATACTTCTCCCCGAACCGAACTCTCGCCGAGTTCCACAACTCCCTTGCGGAGTTGAGAGTCGTCGTCGTCGGGTTCCGTTCCCTGCCTGTGCTCGTCCTTGGGGACTTCAATGCCAAGAATGTGGCTTGGGGTTCCCGGCTTACGGACACACGGGGCAGGATGGTGGAGGACTGGGCTCTGGAGACGGGCCTGGTCATCCTAAACCGGGGTTCTATCCCCACGTGTGTGCGGATGCGGGGTGAGTCAGTGGTGGACATTTCGTTCGCCAGCCCCGCTCTGTCGCCGCGTGTCGTCGACTGGCGTGTCATGGAGGGGGTGGAGACCTACTCCGACCACCGGTATATCCGGTTTGACGTCTCCGCCCAGACCTCGAGCGCGCCGGTCCGACAGGCCCCGAGTGGTCCGCAGTGGGCGTTGAAGCAGCTGGACCGGGAGCTCCTCCTGGAAGCCTCGATCGTGCAGGCCTGGGTGACACCACCGGACAGGCCTGCTGATATCAATGACGAGGCGGGGTGGTTCCGGGAGGCCATGTCCGAAGTATGCGACGTGGCAATGCCCCGGGTCCGGCACGGACGCGCCCGGCGCCAGGTGTGCTGGTGGTCGCTGGAGTTGACGTCTCTGCGCGACGCGTGCGTTGCTGCGCGACGCCGGTACACCAGGCTCCGTATCCGCCCTCCAGATACGGAAGCCATTCAGGCGGAGCTGTACGAGGGGTACAGAGCGGCGAAGACCGCCCTCCGAGCGGAGATCCTGCGGGCCAAGGGACTGGCCCGCGAGGAGTCGCTGGAGGCTCTGAACAGGGATCCGTGGGGACGCCCGTATAAAATGGTGCGGAACAAACTCTGCCTATGGGCTCCCCCGCTGACGCAGAGTCTCCGGCCCCAGCTCGTGGAGGACGTGGTGAGCGCTCTGTTCCCTTCGCGAGGGGAACATACTCCCCCGCCCATGGCTCCGTCTCCTGCGGTGTCCGATGCGGACCACACAGCCGACGATGACGACGATGCTCCGGAGGTGACCGAGGTAGAGCTGAGAGTGGCGGTGCGCAGACTGAATGCCAGGAACACCGCCCCAGGACCCGACGGCTTACCTGGAAAAGCCTGGGTCCTGGCCTTGAAGGCTCTCGGGCCTCGACTAAGGGGGCTCCTAAGCGCATGCTTGGAGAGGGGCCGGTTCCCGCTTCAATGGAAGACAGGGAAACTGGTCCTTATTAAGAAGCCGGGGCGCCCTGCGGACTCTCCGTCCTCTTACCGGCCCATCGTGCTGCTCGACGAGGTGGGCAAGATCTTTGAAAGAGTCATTGCAGACCGCCTCGTCGGGCGGCTGGTGAGGGTGGGGCCGGATTTGGCGGACAGCCAGTTTGGTTTCCGCAAGGGGCGCTCTACGGTGGACGCTATCATGCGCGTTCGAGCCCTCACGACGGGGGATGCTGTGGCCCGGGGTGGGGTCGTCTTGGCGGTGTCTCTAGACATCGCCAATGCCTTCAACACCCTGCCCTGGATTTGCATCAGGGAGGCACTCCGGTATCACCGAGTGCCGACCTACCTCTGTCGCGTGGTCGAGGCCTATCTGACGGACAGGGCCGTCAACTACCCCGGTCACCGGGGAAAGTGGAACCGGCGAGAGATGTCGTGCGGTGTCCCGCAGGGATCGGTTCTGGGACCGCATCTGTGGGACATCGGATACGACTGGGTGCTGCGCGCTGACCTCCCTGGTGGTGTCAGCGTAGTTTGCTACGTTGACGACACGCTGGTCCTGGCGCAGGGGAGGTCGCACCAGGCGGCGGCCGAATTAGCGGCACGCGGGGTTGCGACAATTGTAGAGAGGATCCGGCAATTGGGACTCGAGGTGGCCTTGCACAAGTCCGAGGCCATGTGTTTTCATGGTCCTCGGAACGCGCCACCATCGGGTTCCCAAATAACGGTAGGAGGGGTTCCCATCGGTGTCGAGTCGACGATGAAGTACCTAGGACTCGTCCTCGACAGCCGGTGGAATTTCGTGGAGCATTTCCGACGTTTGGCTCCCAGACTGGAGCGGGCCGGGGCTGCCTTGGGGCGGCTCCTGCCCAATCTGGGGGGTCCAAACGCCTCCTGCCGGAGGCTCTACGCGGGGGTCGTGCGGTCCATGGCCCTTTACGGAGCTCCGGTGTGGGCGCGTTCCGTGAGGCGACGACCGGTACGTCGATTGAACGCGTCCCAGAGCCAAAATAAAACTAATTATGAACATATAATAAACAAAATAAACAAAATATGACTAATTTTTTGGATCATATCTCAACTTATTACATTTGGGCCCACCGTTTTCCATCTCCTTTTGGTGATTAACACGAATTGGCACCAATAGCTCTTAAAACTGAAGAGTTTTAAAAGAGAAGTCTTTTCATGCATTTTTACTTCAGTAGCTATTTTAATTGGATTTTCCATGGACGCCCAAGTAATTAATCTCGAACGCGAGGTCGTAAAGACGATATAAGTAAACAACACTGTTTTTAGTAGTAAGGTCGCTGTTGTGTTATAGACACATGACCCCCCCCCCCCCCACCCCCGCACACATATATTATGTAAGCCATGCTGTGGTCAGATCCAGTGAATTATGGAATTATGGGAAGAAAATGAACTTTTCTGCAATTACTGCAACCCCCTGCATCACCTTGATAATACAGGGTGGCCCGTGAAACGAGGTTCAAAGTAAAATTATAGAAGAGTCTCTTAAAGGGCTTTCCAGAACACCCCCGTGTATGTTCAGCGATTATTTATAGTTTAGGAGCTAGACAGTTTTTAATAAATTTTAGGAAATTGTCACTTGACTTTACACTTTTTTATTTTTCTCTTTTTGTCTCGCATTTTTTGCAAATATTTTTTTATTTTTATTATAGACACTTAAATTATGGTCTATGATCGATGAAACATATTATCTGTCTAAACATCACCCAAAGTGACTAAAATTTAGCTCAAAGGGGAAGTTTTTGCTCTACAAGATTCGTTCTAGATGTTCAGTCTTTGAAAAAATAAAAATAAAAAGGTGCCAATGACTAAAGTAATTTTAAAAACTTTCTTGAACCCTCAGCTTTTCAAGGCAATACAAATAATAAGAATTTTTGAGACATTATTAGGTGAAAAAAATAAAATTTATGTTTAGCCAGCTAAAATTGAAGCCATATTGAATGAATCTAAAACAAAATAATAATACTCTTTTATTGCCCAAAAGTTGAATATATTCTCATTTCCATTTACCTATAAACAAAGTGAACACATAAATTCATAAATTAGCAGCCTCGCTCCCTAACTATTAGCTTTTTACTGAACAGAAAGCGTCAGGTGTCGGCGCAATGAATAATTAACGACTTAGTGCATGCGAAGTGCCCCCTGCAAATAATAACTTTGTTACTACGCTGGATATTGGAATATGCAATTTACTGTATGGGGAAGGGGGGGGGGGGGGTTGTTGTGAATCTGCAATATATGGTAGCCTTTTTCTGAAAGAATAATAAATTAAATGAAAAGAAATTGTTTATTCTGTAAATAGGATATTGGAATCACTTTTACAGGTTATATTAAAAAAAACTATTTTAGCTAGATGGAGTCGACATTTAATATCTGACTACCCCTGAGAAGAAATGGCGAAACAAACTCAAGGGTCTTTTTTAAAGTGCAGACATAATCTTGGTCAAATCATGTGAGGACCATGCAGATCCGTGTCTGAAATGGGTCTGAATGGTCTTTTGAGGAAAGAACCACTATAGTAGACCTGTGGTGCTATTCTGTAAAGATCCTACCGTGAAAATTTAGGTGAAGTGAATGTGATGTGAACTGTCATCTCACCTTACTCTACTAGGAATTGAGCTCATTTCAAACTCACTTCACCTAAGTGCTCACGGTGTGATGTTTACAGAATAGATCGGCTGTCCAGTCAGTGCAAGCATTTGTCAGTAATCGTGTAGCTCAATACAGGACTTAGAATGATTGGTAAATAGATACATATCTAATAAATAGTTTAGTACATCTCTCGCTAGAAAGCACAAGGAAGCCGGTTTTTTGTTGGTAACACAGCCTACAACACTTTTTTCGTCCGAATTTTCCGTCCGCTTTTGGCATTTTGCAATTAGCATTCGTTGCAAAATCATTATAGCACTATTCCTACCTGAGCGCTCATTGTAAAGTCAGGGAGATTAACTGATAAACCAAATTAAATTGCCTGTATATTCAAATTACAGCTGTCATTATTTGACAGTTGTATGACTGCAGATTGACGTAGGGTGTCAATTTACTTAACAATTAATTTCCCTGACTGGACCAACCCATTTAAAAGTCTGTTTTGAATCTCGGAGACTAAATTGACAAGTGCAAATGTCAAACTGACTTACATGATAATGTAATGAAAGTCAGTTTGACAGTTGAACTGACTTACATGATAGTGTAATGTAAGTCAGTTTGACATTTGCGCTTGTCAATTTAGTCTCTGAGATTAAAAATTAATTAATTGTACCTGGTACAAGAACTTTTGAAATAGAAGTTCATGAATTTATCTCATTATATTTTACTGAAGACGAATAACCACGTTATTACAACCACCTAGGAACCCTTTTCAATTGTAAATGATTAGCGAAAACAGCCTAACAAGCCAGTGATTTAGAGATAAGAGTACTACAGAAATAAAGGATAGGACTGGATAAGTGGCATAAACAAAGTGAGGTCTACTCTCAACTACTCAACATTAGGTGGATTCAAGCAGAACTAGAAATAAAACAAGTGGTGCGTGAGGAACGTAATTCACGATGCCTGTGCTATATAGACATACATAAAGATACCTAGATCTTGCAGAAGATTATAATTTTAGTAATTATCTACATAATTACATATCTGTTGCAAACGGACAGAATATTTCTTGTATTGCGATATAGAGGCATCATATGCCAATACAATAAACGAACAAACTATTCTACTATTACAGTTACAACGCGACAGTATGGGATTGTGCATAAGTTGCAACGCTCGATATCTAAACAAAAAATCGATTAACCATCGAACAACCATTTAGTTGAATGGCGACAATGAACACGATGTTTTCGATCGTATTTTCGATCAATGAACACATTGTTTAGATCAATGCACAATTGCACACGTTTTTTAGATCTAAAAAAGTAGATAGTACCCCAAAGACTGATATTTTTAAAATACACACATGTCCCACCAAACGTTATAGGATCATGCTGACGTATTAAACAATACACCTATGTGTACGTTCAAAACGTTTTAGATTTAGGTTGATTTAGTTAAAACCAAGCCGAGTGCGCGTCTCTTTTTTAAGGAAATTTCTCGCCGACTGGTCGACATTTCACGTGATCAGAGGGCTGGCTCGTTCTTTGGCCAAAGAGTTAGCATTACCATTCAACGTGGCAATGCTGCCAGTCTTCTGGGCACGTTTCCGGATGACAGCGATGCGGACGAGTACATCGACGCATAAGTGTCCTTTGGTTTTTGTATTTATTTGTACATACTAGGCAATAAATTAAATGACTAATTTAATTTAGCGCATAGTGTAAAAAGTAGTTGTTATTGTAGGTAAGCATTTTAAGGTATATGAAATAAAGTACCTACTATTAAACTATTTAAAAAAATAAATAAACCGAAAAGCCATTTTTTAGAATAATTCCCATACTTGTAAATATGACAAGTTCTGTGACACAAATTTTGAAAATCACGCGGTGCTAAAAACCGTTTAATTTGCTCGCGCCTAGGATATATTCCAAATATTTTCAACTAACCTCCTTACTAATAAACGTTGTAGAGCGTCTGCATAGTTACACAACGCTTCGTCTTCTTCTTTCGAAAGTCAAATTACTGACGACTAAAAGAGAGAAATCGGTGTGTAACTATCCACCTGATATAATACGTTTATTAGTAAGGAGGTAAGTACACGTATAAACAAAAACTTCAGTTCGATTAATCTGCAAGACTCGCACGCCCTATCCATGCATTCTCCTAGTCACTACCTACACTACGATATGTATGTTCAATAAAATGCACGTAATTTGTGCGCGAACTCGCAAACACGTACCCATTGTCGTTCATTTTGGGCACAGGTGTTGCGCGCACTGTGAACAAGCCCTCAATTTCGACTAAGCTAGAACGGGATGCCGATATTATGTACACTTTTGCGCCTTTAGTCACTTTAATTCATGAGATACCTACACGATTTTCTAGGCACCTTCGTAGCTTCCATCTCATAAAACTATATTTTTGTAGTTTAAATAATTAGAAATTGCAGTTCAAAGTATTTCATTTAGTATGCTAAGATTATGTTGCAAATAGTTTAGTCGTAAAACGCTATGAAACTTATAGCCAACTGCTTCGTTTCTCAGAAGTGTAATCTTGAAACTAAGCTGCTTTGCATTGTAGAGTAGATACCCACAACAACAAGTGTATGGACCTAGGTACTATCGACAAAGCCAGACCTTTCCAATTATGAAACAATTGTACTTATGGAAAAGTAAAATAAATGACCATAGGGGCAGGGTTTCTTCAATGAATCAGTGTATAATACAAAAGATGTAAAGGCGTCCATTTTGTCGATAGTATACCTACAGAAATCTCACGAAGTTTTAAAAACAGTGAAAGAATAAGTTTTGTAATAAAGACGCCTACCCTAAAACGGTATTCTGTAAGAAAATAACGCAAATAAATCATATGAGTAGGGCAAAACTTGGGTAATCGGTGATAGTTTTGTTTTTTACTTGTAAAATTCGATTCATTGATCAGACTATTTTTTAAATTTACTGTGATATAGTAGACAAAATAAGTTTTGCTAACTTTATCTAAAAATGTGGCAAATACTATAATGATTGAAAAATGTACATTTATCAAGTCAGTAGTAACTTGGTAATAAAACACAATTATCTATCACCGAATAGCTGCATATCACGAATTAGCCAAGTTTTGCCCTACAACAAATGAGCAGTAATATAGGGAACCTCTTTTCCTTAATTTCCCTGTCTATTTCTGATGTCTACGTTTCTTCCAATTAACTTCAGTGCAGATTTCATGACTGCTTTGCATTAATTGAGACATGCGAACTATTATTTTAAAGTTATTTAAAAACACAACTAGCTGCTTATGCAATAATCACTATCACTATTTCAGAGTTGTTCGCGATGTTAAAGTTGTACATAATGATGAGTATAATCCATGGTTTTAAGGTGTTAATGACTGAACAGTATCAGTCTACAATAATTTACAATGACGACGCGGCAACGGTGCAGCAAGGAGATATTTATAATTTCATTTAATTGGAACGCACTCTGGTTCCGATCAGAAACATCTAATTAGAAACATCTTTGGTTGAAAAAGTACACATACTCCACCAGGTACCGTATTATGACGTTTTAATGCCATCATGATTCCAGTGCAAGAGAGACAGATGGAGCTATATATGACCGCTAGCACCATCCCTTTTTCGGTGTGGAATCATAATGGCATTTATACTTCATAATACGGCCCCAGACAGGTTTTTGCACAAGAAACCTACAACTTACTGCGAAATAATGACAAACAAACCTAATCCTTAGTTGTCTTTCACATAATTTACAGTAGACTTTATAGTGTAAAGGGCGAGCGTGTATGAACGTAAACGAAGCAAAAGGAGTATGTAAGGATCGTAGCAGGTGGCGTTCTGTAGTTTCTGCCTACCCCCATGGGAAAAAGGCGTGAGTTTATGTATGTATATTTTATAGTGTTAACATATTCAATTTGAATGAAGGCGTAAGTTTTTGTATGTGTGTGTATTTTCAATTTGTATCGTCTGACACCCCTTTACTTTAAGTTGAACCTCTTGGGATGTCTCCCATTTCATTGACTTTTGTTTCAAATGAACAACAAACGTATGCACTATAAACCTGTGAATATAACTGCCCTAGGGCAATGCCGCCCGAAAAGGCGTATTTCGAATTTATTTCATATTTTTTTCAATCACCCAACAATTTTACAGACAAATAAAACAATGTGTTGTGAATTTGTGGTAGGTACCTAAAGGATTAAAAAAAATAAATGCTTCAATTTAAAGGTAGGCTTAAATTTTACTCTGAAATGCAAAATGCGTTTTCATCAGAGGATCTGAACAGAGTTGTTGAATGGTGTGAGACTAACAAAATGGAACTTAACTTAAAAAAATGTTATCATTTATCATTTTCAAGAAAATCTCATCCAATACACTCGGAGTACTTTATAAGTAATAAAAAAATACAAGAAGTAGATGTAATTAAGGATCTCGGAGTACTTTTTGGTAAAAAACTGACCTTTGTCCCCCACATCGAGAACATTATTAAGAAAGCGTCTAAAATGCTGGGGTTTGTAATAAGAAATACTAGGGGCTTTAAACAGATTGGTACCAAAAAGATGCTGTACTGCAGCCTTGTACGAAGCGTCCTAGAGTACTGCAGTGTTGTATGGAGACCACATTACGCCACACATAAGTTACTTTTGGAAAGAGTTCAAAAACGGTTTTTGTGGCACCTTGCATTTTCTAAAGGAAAAAGTAAACAGCTGCTCTCCTATAATACCCGTCTCAATTACTTCAAAATGCGCTCGCTATCAACTCGGAGAGAAATTAATGATGCCTTGTTTCTCTATAAGTTGCTTAGAAATAAAATTGACTGCCCTAACCTACTGGGTCTCCTAAAATTCCGTGCCCCAGCCCGATATCCGCGTAATCCCATCACGCCATTGTACCCTCCCTTGCGCAGAACAGTTCTGGGTGCCAACTCGCCGATTTCACGGCTGTGTAAAGTCCTAAACAGTTGCAGTAATCTTACTGATATTCACCATGACAGCATAGGACAATTTTGCAAAGTAATTATCGAGCACTGTTCTCACAACCAATGATTTTACCACAAATGTTAATTTTTTATTTTAAGATTGTGTATGTATAATTTTAAGATAATGCTATGAATGTATTTGAAATATTTAGGATGTGATTTTTGTTAATTGATGATTGATTGTTGTTTGATTTTAATATTAATTTTGATTTTGATTCTGACGTTAATTTTTATTTTTATTTTATTTGTTACTAAGTTTTATTTTTAATTTTGATTTGTTAATTTTATCATTTTTTTTTTTAATTTCTTAATGTGTTTTAAATCTGTTTCTTAATTAATTGCAATGGACTTCATTTTTTTTGTTGTTGTTTTTTGATGCTGTTATTAATGCAAATTACCAAAAAAATCTTGAATAGCTTTAGATTGTAAGTAACTTTTTTGGCTTTATAACATTGATTATAGATAACCTTTATTGGTGCATGTTGTGTTAGCCTGTAAGTAATTGTTGCACTTAAAAACGTACTATTATGCAAGTATAATTGTAAATATTTGGTGTAAACAATTGTTGGCTAACCTAAATAAATAAATAAATAAATCAGAGTCTGGGCTGAGAAATTCCTATTAAAATCACCCAATAAAACATTGCCCGACCTAGGGTTCGAACCAGTGTTCAACAGTTATGCTTACGAATACTGGGTAGACCAACAAAGCAGTCACGCAAAATACAATTACCTATTGTTTGGACACAACATGGGACCCATTAAGTGGACAAGTAAACCGCGGTATCAGAACCTACTTAAAATCACGATTCTCTCAGTCCGCATCATCATGATATTTCACCATTAAATCAATAGAAGCTCCTAGTTGCTCCTGCTGTCCCAGTGTTTCAAGCGAGGCGGATAATATTTGCCTTTATGGCAGCCACGTTAGTTAGAGATCGGGTGCAGGCATTAATCCCGTGATGTACGACCGGGCACGCTTTCCTGCATACATTTCGTAAACAACAGTAATGCAGATAGGTATGAATTAATTTATAGTAGCAGGCTTTTCGGTTGATTGGTGGATGAGGACTTCTCACAAATTAAACTCACATTGTAATTGAACGAATGATGAATATGGTACATTAAGCATCACAGAAACTTCACGCTGTGTCAACCCTTGGTCGATAAATGCTACAGCCTGTTCAACCTGTGCTGGTGTTAATGGCATTTTTATTGGTTTTAAAGCACCTTCAGTTAATCAATAAAAAGCACAAAACTACAACAATTCAATAGGTTAACCGTAAACTTTTACAACACACAAATTTAAACTTGCAACTTAGTCGCTCAATATATTACTTTACTCTATGGCTCAAGAGACACGATTCAAGTAAAAATTAAAAGTTGCACCATAGTGCACTGAAACATAATGAATTACTCTCTTGAGCTAAGAGTAAACATTTTTTTGACCTACCCTCATAAGAAACAGTCATTGGAAACACTTAAAGTTTTTGTTATTGCGAGTATTTGCGAGATAAGCGCTTGGCCAAGATTCCGTGCCGCTGAATGTATTTGCACAATCATCATTGTTTGATAAATCTTCACGTAATAATTAAAGGTAATCAAAAGGAAAAACACGTAATCCCAAGAAAACGGATTGCCGTTTTTATATACATATATGCCGTCATTATATAGATGAGGGGCCCAATATTGATTGGGCCTCTTATCTATATAATGAATGTGTGTATGTATATTTCCTACGGAGTCCTAAACGGCTGGAGCGATTTTTATGAAATTTTCAGGCACAAGTCATCTGGCTATAGATAATTTTGTGCTACCCGTGCGAAGCCGGAATGGGTCGCTAGTTAACTTATAAAATGTGTTACATAACATAACATCACGCCTTTTTTCCCCGAAGGGGTTAGGCAGAGGTGTACCTATAGTACACCCACATTTCGCCAGTTATGTTTAAGTCCCATGTAATAGGGGGCGAGCCTACCGCCATCTACCGAGCACAAATCCAGACTCCGGGCTGCTACTGAGAACTTCCAGATAGAAAAACCCAATAGCACTTTGCCCAACCTGGGAATCGAACCCAGGACCTCATGCTCAGCAGTAGAGTTGGCGACCACTAGACCAACGAGGCAGTAAAATGTGTTATCGTCATCATCCATAGCTTTAATAGTCCCACTGCAGGGCATAGTCTCCCTTTAACGTTTCTCTTCCATCTTGTATCAACATTCTTGATTAGATATTGTTAATCTAAGGCCAAAAGGCAGACATTATACTCGAACATACTTTAGAGTTGCCAATGTGTCTATTTATAATGCTTCCAACACGACAATAGCTACCGATTTCGTCTAGACACACTCGACAAAGATTCAATAAAAATCCAAACACGAAACTTATAAAACTTTATCTAGAACTAATAGGTACAGCACACAGGGTTTGATTTAATTAAGCTTTATCACCCAGTACACTACCAGCCAGTTACAAATAACGGCCTACTTTGCAATCTAGCCCCTTTGATTTTATGCGATGACCCATTATTCCCCGGAGGCCTGGATAAATTTCCCGGGGCTTCCTCGGTACATATACGGGATTTATACTCATTCATCAACCTTTAGTCGAGTCGAGAGATAAGTACCAATTTACTTGCAGCCACCTTAGTTTGCATGTTCTTTCAACGTGCTAGCCAGGATCTGCATTTTAATAAAATATTGGGTTACTGAGGTGTTTACCTTATATTATGAGTCATTTTATTTTTAAACTATGTTGGCAATGTGTGGTGGAGTGCCTGCATTTTATAACTTGGGAATTAAGACCGCCTTTAGTAAACTTTGTCGGTGCTTACCTTTTATACGCATGTCCATAGCATGGGTTTCGGGACAGAGATGGTTTTTGGTGTTATGACTAGTAGTAGTAGCTAGTATAGCAAACAAAACATAACATCGCGCCTATATTCCCCGAAGGGCTAGGCAGAGTTGTACCCATAGTAAACCCACATTTTGCCAGTTATGTTTAAGTCCCATATAACAGGGGGCGAGCCTATTGCGATCAACCGAGCACAAATCAGAGAGCAGTGGTGTCTCAGTGGTAACGGCCCCGACTTACGAGTTATATAGGTCGTGGGTTCGAACTCAAGCAGGCGCTTTACTTTGTGTAAATCATTTCATTACCACTGCTCTCAAAACGGTGAAGGAAAACATCGTCAGGTAACCGGCATGACCTAGAACCAAAAATTCGAAACCATGTAACATCCACCAACCCGCACTGGACCCGCGTAGTAGATTATAGCCCTCCTCTCGAAGAGAGGAAGCCTGTGTCCTAGGAACATTATAGGCTGATTATGAGCATAAATCCAGACTCCGGGCTACAACTGAGAAATACCAGATGGAAAAACCCAGTAACCCTTTGCCCGACCCGGGAATCGAACTCAGAACCGCATGCTCAGCAGTAGCTCTAGCGACCACTGGACAGTCTGTAGGTAGTCGGGGTGTAGTCGGTTGAGTAGGCAGTCGATGCTAGTATAGTAAATACTTATCTAAAGCTTACGTCACGTTAAGTTTAATAAATAACAACTGCATTCTTATTCATTAATAAGAGTAGATACGCGGACCAAAAATCTACTTATCATTTGGAAATAGCCAAAAAAATAGAACTCGCGTCTTTTTGGTTTCATACTAATAGCCAGTTGTATAATAGATACCAGGGGGCCAACCACCACCTCTTAAAGCAGTATTATTTTAATGTTACTTCAGTGTGAGAAAGCGATAGAGCTGTACAAGACGTCTAGCTCCATCTCTTTCCAACACTGAAGTAAGATTACAATAATACTGCTTTAAGAGGTGGTGGTCTAGCTCCTGACCGTTATAAGTTGCCCGGGCATACCTCAAGCATACGCTCCCACATGCCGTACGAACGAATATAAAAATATTGTAACAACAAACCTATAACAATAAAAATGATTAATGATTGCCATGTCCCATCCACCAACGGCATGACATATGAAATTTTATGAATATTTATCATGCGAATTTTTCATTTTACTATAAAATTCTTTCTACGTGTATTTATTACCATTTTATTAAACGATGTTTCCCTCTAGACCAGAGATTTATCTATTTTTCTGAAACCAAAGAATTCATTGCAGAGTAATTAAAAATAGTAGATTTTTAAAGGAAGTATAAGGAAACACCGGACGAAACAGCTCAAGACTGTAGAAAAAGAAATCCATGAAGCACGAACAAAAGCTCTCATCACAACCTGTTTAAAAATGTATATTTTCCGGCCAAAAACACCTAACTAAACCGAATTTGTGCCCGCATATACCTCGCCGGAGAAAATTCACGATGTATAGAAGATCTCGACCGCCCCCGACCGCAGCCGAGCGCTCCAATAAAGAGCATCTCGTCGGTCTCAACAGCAATTTAATCAGCTTTGTTCTTTATAAATAAGCTACGGTATTCGCCCGACCCAAGCATGCTATTAAGGTTTGTCTTTTATTTTTTTCGTCGTGAGTTCAAACGTATAAACTTGGCCTTATTAGAACAATGTTGTGTAATGACACGCCTTGGGTTCATCTTTGAATTGTTGGACAAAATGTCAAAAGTATTCGTCCTATTGTTACGAGTTCCAATTCGCACTAAGCGTTTCCAAATGTATTTTGTGATGCGCTCAGCAAAGGAGTAGAACTCTCTGCCTGCGTCTGTGTTTCCGAACGCATACAACTCCGATCTCTTCAAAGTGAGAGTGAACAGGCTTCTTCTGAGTTAGCTCGCTCCATCGTTGACTTTACCTCTGTCATCTCTGACCTAGACTAGAGTCAAGAGCAAACCTGTTTCAAAAAAAAAAGTTACTGTATCAATCTTTATGCTACTGTACTTGTAGTTTTACTGAGTAACATTAAAAATAACTTCATAAAATAATAATCATCACAATCTAAGATTTATGAATTGGAATCTAAGCTCTAAGTTCTAAACAAATAAATCATTATAGGTGTTCGCAAACTGTAGATAGTTGAAGTTATCCAAAGTTTCGGGGCACACGCGGATATATTTGACAAAATAATCAATCCGAAGTTTGACAGACGGAGTCAGGAAAGGCACGTAGCTCTCGAACGGGTTCGTTATCTCGTTCGAACTGCACTGCCACCCCTAAAGCGGCACCCTGCATACCATGAACGTACGACTGACGTGGGAATACAAATCAGTAGACGAGACTTTAGTACCCAGAATTATAATTTTTGGGTTATTCCTGGTAATGGCTGTATATTTTACTGTCTCGCTTATCTTCTTGTTTATAAATCTTGGCAGGCTTCACAAGTTTACAGATCATAATTCCGTCACGATTATGACAAAGAAAATAAAATCCAGTTTTATACACAGCACTAAAGAATTTCGCCGACAAGTAATGCGGTAATGTGCACACAACTTGCCGTTTTGCAGTATTTTGTGGAAGGCATTGAAGGCACGTCTGCTTATTTCTATGTGCATGACCCACTGAATATCAGGACGTATTCGATGCAGCACCTGTTCCCCGACAACTCGCTAACTTTGCTTCACAAGTTTGCTTAAAGTATTACGAAATTTGAAGCGGACGCCCGCGTTGCCAACTTGTCCCACATTATGTTTGTAAGCCTGATGAAATCGACGTCCTGCTTAACTTTTCACCTTGTTATTATCACTTTTTAAAAATGGAGTCCGTATTTCGAATTTCGAACGCACAATGGAAATTGGTAGTGAAATTCAAAGTTGACCTGCCGAGTCTGTAGTAACTCTGGAAACTTGTTCTCGGTAACTTTTGAAACTATCGCATCGAACCTATTTCACAAGGGGGCCCTCTATAACTTACCAAAGCTGAAAAGTTGTTTTAGGATTTCCTGCTTTCTGGAGTTATTTTGAATGGTCACTTTACATCCAGTGGAATTTTCCACAATTTACATTTTGAAACGTTTGTCATGACTGAAAGCTGCAAATCGAAAGTAAAACTGTTTTTTCAACAACAGTTTCACAACACGACGACAAATTCACTGAAAATTAAACTAAGTATATTGCTAATGAATAGGTGGAGTGCATACTGAAATAAAACATAGAAAGTAAGTAGGTGGTCGTTGTGGTTTTATCGTGAACTCTAATTTCCCCAATCATGTTTGTTTCATCTTCAAACCTCCAATATGGATGCGGTTGCACGTTGTGGCTGTGTGACTGCCGTCTAATCCGTATGTCGTTGATAACTAAAATAAAATCATGTTAAACAAGAGCATAAAATATGATTAATTATTATCCTCGCATTGCTTATGCATTCACATTACAGAGAATCCAAGATCTGCGAGAAACTAGAAACATAGAAGTACAAGACTAAATTTAAGCTCAACACTGCAAAAACATTACATTGCAATAAAATAACTCAGAAAGCTGAATTCCTGAGAGTTCCTAAGATTACAAGCATTTTTGCATCTCTAAACTATTCAAGGCATACTCAAATGCGCTATTTTTCCCTCGTCTTTTAAATTATGGATGAAAATGCTATACTATAATGCTATTTGAATAAATTCGTAGCAACATTCTCGTTAGCAGGGACCAGGGTATGATCATACAGGTCCATCTTATCGGTTACAATCTTTATATACAGGTATTTAAAGGTTACCTTAATTCTTAAATTGAATATAACCGGTGTTAATACAGGTAACCGAAATAAACATTACCCCTATCTTACACGTGCCCATTGGCTTTAGTCAAAAGGCGCGCATCGCTGTGTGTGTGTCAGTCGAGTCGACCCGCGCGCCGGCGAATGCCGACCAGTGACGGCTCTGGCTGGCTGGCGATATTCCGTTTCTGTCTCGTAATGAAGGTAATGTTAGGTAACCGAAATTAAAACAGTAATCGGTTTTGTCGTACAGGTAACCACAATTCTTCGATACCTGTACCTAATTTATAAAGGTTTTCAGTCTCTGCTCGTTTTAATTTTCCATTAATATTCAGTTTTATTTTTACATAACACCTGCCAAACTGCAAAGCAATTTATCAGCAGTTACCTATCCGTGTATAAAAAACTAAGGGTGTAATAAATAAAAGAAATGGATAACCAGAGCAATGTAAACGCAATCAATATAAACACGTTGATTATTCGATTACTCTTGTATTGCGCGTCCAATTTAAAATAACAAGGTGCACACCGAGTGCACATAGGCATAATAAAATGGTGAGTACGTGTCATCGGCTTTTGCGAGCTAATCGCAGCGGGGACGCTTGATTGCATGCACCGTATTTTCTTTTTTTTTTAGAGACGCGTTCAAACTGGCTTCATTGAACAAAGCAACTATCGCTGAGCTGGGATTATTGAACCAATTTAATTTAAGCGGAATAAGCTTTTTGATGCAACTCTAATGAAGAAAGAAACGAGATCTCCCTGATTGGGCGCTAGGTACGTGTCTGCTGCGATGGATATTTGAAGGCAATTTATTGGATAAAATATTTAAAAGGTAGGAAGATTAGTTATTGGAAAATTCAGTCCGAACGGTGAAGAGATTTGCTAGGAATTTATCATTGAAACTTACATGTTTATATAAATTATTATAAGACTTCGTTGTTTTCGTACCTAATGAAAATTTTTTTTTGCCAAAATTGTTATTATATTTTCATGTCGTTAGTGTCGGGATAAAAGAATACAGCGCTCCTTATAATTCAAAATCAAATTCGAAATATTTAATTACACATAAGCCTACATGGGCACTTATGAAACTTCAGAAGCTAGGTTCCAATTGGTCGTTTCCTATGGAGAAGAACCGGCAAGAATCTCCACGGTTACTCTTTTAAAAATAATTGACTTTTACAATGTTTTCAAATTACACAGTTTAATTATTGGAGGACAGTGTAGGCCTGTCAACAAGTACCAGGTACTTAACAAAATAGAAAACGGTCTACAAATCTACAGTCTATTAAGCCTACAACGTTCTCACATTCACAAAATATAAAAGAATCTATTTAAAAGACAAGACTATATATATAATGTAAAATAATGAAAAGATTATATCATGGAAGTATGTAAAAAAACAATAAAATAAATTATATTAAAGTAATTTGAGTGCGAATTGAGGATGAATGATTTGCTTGTCAAATGCCTTCTCTACGCAGATGATCAAGTTCTACTTGCATCGTCAGCAGAACAGTTGCAAGACATGGTGACTGTCATGGATGAAGCATATAAGATGAAAGGGATGAATATAAATGTGAATAAGACGAAGGTCATGGAGTTTGAAAGAGAAGAGGACGTATCGATGTGTGATGTGAAAATAAATGATAAAAGTGTGGAGCAAGTAAGTGAGTTTGTATATTTGGGGAGTCTGTTTACAAGGGATGTAAAGATAGATGAAGATGTGGAAAGGAGAGTAAATGCGGGAAATAAAGTGAATGGTGCTATACGTGCGGTTGTGACCAACCAGTTAATGTCCAAAAAGGTCCGACTGGCTGTTCACAACGGTGTGCTGGTGCCTACGCTTATGTATGGAATTGAATGTTGGGTGTGGCAAAATAAGCATGAAAGTAGAATAAATGCCGCCCTCAACGCCGGAAACGCCGGCCTCATCTAGTTTAAAAAAAATGTTTGACATGTAAAAGTGTTTGTATAAACCTACTTACAGAAAAAAAAATGCTGTGGAAATGCGTTCCTTGCAAAGCATGTGTGGTGTGACTATAAATGATAGACTGAGGAATGATGTGATAAGGCAACGGTGCGGTTTAAAAGAAGATGTAGTGACGCAAATTGAAAAGAGTATGCTTAGATGGTTTGGTCATGTTGAGAGGATGAATGAAAGTCGACTAACAAAAGGTATTTACACGGCAGATGTGAGTGGAAACGCCGGGAGGGGACGCCCTAGGAAGACGTAATCTTATTGGTGATGTTCTTCAGAAAGGTCAGGTGCGTAGTACTCGCAACCGGCGTACATGTATGACCAGATGTATGAATGTAAACGAGGCAAAAGGAGTATGTAAGGATTGTAGCAGGTGGCGTTCTGTAGTTTCTGCCTACCCCCATGAGAAGAAGGCGTGAGTTTATGTATGTATGTATGTTAAAGTAATTTGGGAGCAGTTAATAGACATTTACATAAATAGTTATGCTGTTAATGAGGTACCAGGGAAGCCACATATGCAGAAGGAATTAACGCCAAACTTCTTTGTCTTCAATGTAGTCTTTAATCTTATAATATGCTTTTTTAATAAGGCCACGTTTGATGTGGGTTTTGAACTTTCCATCGCTAAGTTCTGTAACTGACTTTGCCAACTTGTTATAAAAGCGGATACTGTTTATAAGAAATGACTTGCTTGATTTAGTTAATCTAAATTTGGGTATCACAATTTCATGTCTACTACGTGTATTTGTATTATGGAAATCGCTTCTTATTTTGAAAAGTCCTAAGTTTTTACGAACATACAAAATACTTTCTAAGATATAAAGAGAAGGCAGAGTTAGTAAATCAATTTCCTTGAATTTGTTTCTAAGGAACTCACGAGGACCCATTTTATAGATCGCGTGGATTGCCCTCTTTGTAAAATGAAAATTTAATCTACGTCAGCTGCCGATCCCCACAGCAGAACGCCATAAGACATAATAATGTGGAAATAAGCATACTAACCTAGCTGTGACTATATCAGTCAACTGCCTTATTTTTCGCACTGCATATGCAGCTGAACTTAATCTACCTGAAATAGCTCTAATGTAGGCGCCCCGTAGCAACTTAGAATCTATTTACTTTAGATTCTAGAAATACCAAAATGAGTCCGAAATATTTCAACAGTTGTTTTGATAAGCACTAATCCGACAATTAGACGTAGACTTAAAATAAGGATCCAGACAGAATAATAACAATTAGTTTATATTATGTAGAAAGTCGTCAGTTTTTAAACCGACTTCAAAAAAAGGAGGAGGTTCTCAATTCGGTTGTACTTTTTTTTAATGTTTGTTACCTCAGTACTCCGTCATATATCAAATCAAATCAAGTAATTATTTAATTCAAACAACAAGGTCCGCATGGGTTAGTGAATAAGAACCTAAGAACTATGTTATTGGTAAGAAAGAAGAAACCCAAACTCCATATAAACTTGGGCCTGGCGTTACAGGGCTGGAATTAACATTAGAGCATTTAGGAAGGTCTCACGAGCCCAATTTTCACGTCTCCCAGCAATGGCCAAATTGGTAATATCAGACAATGTTTACATTTTAGGTTATTTTTATTATCTGAGTTATTTAAATTAGATATTATATTTTTGAGGCAAACATAAAACATACAACACACAACACAGAAACATATTTCCTACGTAAATCTGGAACGCACGTGCACTGTGCGGGTAAAATTTCCATTGCAGGACAACGATTTCGAAGTTCATATTTTTTTTTATAGATAGTACACATAAATAGAAAGCTTTTTATAAATGTTCAATAAGCGGATGCCCACGGTTTACGAGATTTAATTCTTAAAAGTTTATGTACAAATTGGAAAATAGCACGCCATTTGCAAACTTTTAGGTTGGATGAATTCAATAAATTGACATGGTAGACGTCAAAGTTGACATTTCACGTTCCGTTTACAGTAGGAGTGTATTTTATTCAATTTTATGTCATGTCATTTACATAAATATAATTTTATTTTTACATATTATATTTTATTTTATTTTTACATATCATTGTCTCATTTCAACAAAAAACTTGAACAAAAGACTTGGGGCACCCCGACTCGGACAGGTTAGGTTAGACGGGTATGGCGGGGTCGAGTAAGCGAGCGAAGCGAGCGAATAGACCCCGCCATACCCTTCGTGGCTATTTTTTTATAAATCATTCAGAAATAGGCGCCCCGCGATGCGGGGCTCCGTCGACCGGGACTCCCTCGACTCGGATGCAAGAGCGAGCGAAGCGAGTTTGGGACTTGGAGCACCCCGATTTTTAGGTTAGTTAGGTTCCTTTAAACCCTGTAGACAGAAATAGGAACCCCGCGTAGCGGGGCTCCGTCGAATACGTGTTTTAGGCGAATATAAAGTGTTTTGAGGTTAGGTTACTATAATTGGTTTTTCTCAAGAACGGTGCGTCGCCTTTACATGGGAGTGGTGCCAGGGCACAGGGGCCCGACCTAGGAATTGAACCCAGGACCTCATGTTCAGCAGTAGTGCTTGCGAAAATGAAATACTGATCTTAATATCGCATAATATGTCTTGAATTATAAATAGTATCAACTCCGTTTATGCAGTGTATAGCCAGAGTTGATAGCTCTTGATTTTTTTAAATTCCCACTATTTTTCTTGGACAGCTTTCGTTGGTCAGACTCTAGTCCATAAGCTACTGTCATAGAAGTTTTGACAATATGCCTTAAATAGAGTGACTTTGACTTGTTTTGAACAAGACGCAAATCTTCTGAACAACATATTAGCTCTAACCATCAACGCCCTGCGCTCCCTATCGAAATCTGCGTCATCCTTAAGGTCAGTACTCACCAAGTGACCCAAATATTTAAATTGATTAACCCTTCTAAGAGTAACACCATTCGACATCACATGGGTACAGAGGCACGCCACAATTGCGGCGATAAGTCCCCTCTTTGAGGAGTGGTTGGAGAGGCGCCACTGTGTCCTCACCTTCCACCTGACGCAGGTCCTCACCGGACACAGGTACTTCGGGAAGTTCTGGTTAAGGCGGGAGGAAACGCCCGGGTGTCACCATTGTGTGGATCGCCCGGAGGACACGGTGGAGAATACGGTGGAGGTCTGCCCGGCTTGGGTGGAGCACCGCCGTATCCTCGTGGAAGCGATCGGGGGCGGCGATCTCTCGCTTCCGGCCCTGGTCCAGGCTATGGTACGGAGCGAGACTACATGGGATGCCATCGCCTCCTTCTGCGAAGCAGTAATGCTCGCGAAGGAGGAGGCGGAACGCGGAAGGGAGAGGCAAGCTTTGCGCCCTCACGCCCCTAGTCGCGGCAGGAGACGCACTGGGCGTCGGGAATTGGCAGCCGATTCCCGGCCACCGTAGGCGTGGTCTTGCGGACGGCGAGCCATGGGTAGCTCGCCGTCCGGTAAGGACCAGGCCCAGGTTGACGGCGCGTTGTGTTCCACGCGCGTCTCAAAGAGATGTCAGCACTATTGACTGGGTCCGCTAGCGCCGATGCCAGCCAGGGTCTCGGGATGTTCAAAAGAGTTACCGTGGCCCCGGCACAGGCAACTGAAGGAACACGGGTGGGTTTAGTCAGTAAAAGTCTGACATTCCGCCCAGAGCGGGAGAAGTCTTTTGATGATTTCCCATCCAAAAAAAAAGAAAAAAAGGGGTACAGTGTCGGACCCTAGATTGCCTCTTGAAAACAACATAAATTAAGCCATGTCAAGGTATAATTTTTATAAAAATGTAACAACTTCCTAAGTGCGCTGACAGATGGCGCCAACAGCACCATGTTGTCCGCATAACTCAAATTGTTGACAAAAACACCGTCAATGGAGCAGCCGACACGCTGGTGAGGCCACCTACCTCCTGGTTCCTAGGTGGAACTTATCCACATATAAGTAGAAAAGTTTTGGAGAGGTTATTCCCCCCTGCCTCACTCCACACCTTAAACCGTATGCATCCGATAACTCCCTTACCCATTTAACATAGTTTATCCGATTGTCATACCAATACTCAAAATCAGAACACAGCTCTTTTAGTAAACCAGTGTTCTTAAGCTTCTTCCATACCACATCATAAGCTACCATGTCGGAAGCCCTCGAGGGATCCAGGAAACACACGTACACTGGAGTCTTTCTATCGAAATAGTACCTTACTGTGTATTTATAAACCGATTTGAAAAATTCTTTTTTTATTTGAAAAGGCATACTTCCAGATTGGTCCCATTTTTATCAAAATCCAGTTCTGATGATAGGATCCATGAGAAATTGAGGGCACTTCTCAAATATTACAGGCAAACACATAGCGATTTTAGTATTATCATCAACAAGTCAAGCATTTGCATTCAGAAAGTATAATTGGGTGAAGTGGAACTGACGAAGAAGACCACAGATGGCCACGGGAACTCCTGAATGATAAGTATTTCACGGGTGGCGATAAAATATCTCAATGAAGATAGTTATGCAAATATGACGAAGAAATTTTAAATAAATGGGTCTGATGAAAATGGTACCATATCGATCTGATCCGATGAAGAAGCCGAAAGGTAGGCACTGAAACTCCGTAATAAAACAATGTATCCTAGCCGTGTTTAGGCTTATTGGAATTTTCAAGAGATGCATTCTGGCTATAAATGATTTTAATGGTAATATGCTTCAAATTGCGCTACTTGAGTTGTATGTTATGTGTGACCTTGGTTGTCAGAAGACAGATTTCGTTAACGATCTGTCGTCGTGTGCATGATTTAATAATTTGTTAGTGTCGGCGTCCAAACACGATAAAACTACGCCTTGCAAACTTCTGACACGACTTAGCGCGACATATATTTGCCTTTTTGCAAAGTTTTTATTTGAAAGGGAAACTCTTGTGGTCGCAAACAAAATTTGGTCAAATTCTGATGAGTAGTTTTTGAGTTAGCTTCAATAATAAGTATTTTGTTCTATTTAGTGTATTTTGATGATGTTATAATAACTACCTGTCACTGCTATTTACACAAGTAGTGGTAAATTAATTTTGGTGGGGTAGGTATCACAACTAAAAAGTGGACAATAAAAACGTATTTATAAAAAAAAAACAACTGACTGCCAAAAAACCCCTACAAAGTGAAAAATAACATTAATTTCGGAAGTCGGTGGCAAAAAAAGAAAATACTAAACCAAATACACCGATTTCCGAAAATAAAGTTACTTTTCACTTTGTAGTGTTTTATTGGAAGTCAGTTTTTTTTTTTATAAATAAGTTTTTATAATAAGACAGTCTTCGTCCATCGCTTAATCTTTTAAACTAATAACTGAAAATAGAAACAGCTATTTCATATTGAAAAATTAATATGAATAAGGCTATCACGTTCACTGTCTCTTGCATGTAAATTGAGAAGAGTCGGTTCTGTTCGAATCAAAATTCAACCGCCGAAGTGAATGAACGAATTATATGACTGATGTTTTATTTATTATTCTGACCGAAATAACGAGGATGGTCTTCGGAAAATGTGAAAGTTATCATTCGTATAATTGGAGAATTATTCGAATACAAAAAGTTTGTATTTTCGTTAGTCACAGACAGTCCAAGACCCTTGTCATGTTTTATATCGGAGCAAAATATTTTGAGATAGAAAAGTGTAATTTTCCGAATATTTTCGGTTGATACCCCTGGTCGATTTTGAAACATCAAAAGGCAAAGTTTTTTTTCCTTTATGGAAAAACGTATGTACATAAGGATTAGGGTAAGCCGCTGAGGTATTGAAAACGCGGAAGGCTATTCGGTTTGACGGAATATAGGGAAGCGTAACTATGTCTAGCTATGTATTTATGGTGAATGTGGGCCAGTAATCTGTTGTATATTAGGACAGCTTTTTAACCTTTGTGCACAGCATTGTTACATGCCAGCGGATGACATTCGCACAGTGGTTGTTTCTATCCCTAAAAAAAGGACTGGTGATGTCAAGCATGGCCAATAACAGACCTATCTCTCTCGTAACAATAGTGGCCATGGTTCTTGAACGTCTAATACACAGGAAGCTGAGTCCGTCACTTAAGATTGACAATGGTCAGTTTAATTTTCGGTCAGGGGTTTCAACTGACATGATGGCTATATTCTCCCTCAAGCAAGTTGTCAAGCATTATGTCGATCAGGCAATCAGTGTGTCTGCTTGTTTCCTTGATCTTAGTCACTTTTTTGACACCATGAATCATGACCTATTGTGGGGGAAGCTAGAAAGTTATAATGTGCCAACTGGGATTACGGGGCTTATCAGACTGATATTGGTATGTTAATCAGTCCAACAATGTCGGATGGGGTTGTTCTGTATCCGAAGACTATACGCTGTCGTGTGGTATTAGGCAGGGGGGTTGACCTCTCCCGACCTGTTTAATCTCTACGTAAACGACCTGATTGAGGAGCTGAGCAGAGCACAGGTAGGGCTCAGATTGGGTGATTGTTCTGTGAACATCTGAGTTATGCTGATGATATGGTTCTGCTCAGCACCTCAATTAAGGGCTTTGGAAAGTTGCTGGTTGTTTGTGATTAGTATGCTAAAAACCATGACTTATTTTACAATGCTTGGAAAACAGAAATAATGATATTCAGGTCGGGAAAAGGGCCTCAAAATGTTCCGCCGTTGTGCTTTGGGGGGCAGACGGTGAAGGTCGTGGAGAGGTTCGAGTACCTTGGTCACTTATTGACATCGGACATGAAAGATGATACGGATATCGATTGCTAGCATCTTGCCCTGTAGGGTTGTGGTAAATATGCTTGCTAGAACACTTTTTAAGGCTAATGTATAGACTAAAGTGCGACCTCAAACAAAGAGCGACCTCCCCCTAAAATAAAATGGCATATGCTGGAGAAGAATGATTGTGCGAAGAAATTTAAAGAGCGAGTAGTGGATAAAATGATAGATATGGGGGACATGAATGATCGAAGTGTAAATGAATGTTGGAGTGAAATGGCGGAGTATATTAGGAGTGAAGCGAAAGATATTTTGGGAGAGACTAAAGGAAAGGGTACGATAGATAGGGATACATGGTGGTGGTCGACAGAAATACAGAATGTGTTGCAGGATAAGAAGAGAAAGTTCAAGGAATGGCAGAGTGTTGCAGATGAGAATGTTAGTTTGAAAACAGAAAAAAAGTGTCAGTATGATGCTCTAAAGAAAAAAGCCAAAAAAGCTGTGGTGGTAGCGAGAGCAAAAGCCCAGGACAAGCTTTATGACACACTGGATAGTCCAGCAGGCCAAAAAAACCTATACCGGCTTGCTAGAGCTAGAGCGAGAAAGATGAGGGATGTTTGTCAGATAAAATGTATAAGGAATGAAATTGGAGTAGTGCTTTCGGATGATCAGAAAATTAAGGATAGGTGGAAGGGATATTTTGAAAGACTGATGAATGAGGAGAATGACTGGAGTGGTGTGCTTGAGAATAAACAAGTAAATGAGGGGTTAGTGAGAATGATTAGTATGGATGAAGTAAGAATAGCAGTAAATGAAATGAAGAACGGTAAAGCAGTAGGTCCAGACGGAATACCAGTTGAAGTATGGAAGTTATTACGGGTAGATGGATGGACGTGGTTATTCTTCAATAAATTGTTGCTGGAAGAAGCCATACCTGACGAATGGTGTAACAGTTCACTGGTGCCCATCTTTAAAAACAAAGGTGATGTGCTAGAATGCAACAACTATAGAGGAATAAAACTAAAATCACATAGTATGAAAGTTTGGGAAAAAGTTATTGAAAGGCGACTGAGAGAAGAGAGTGAAATTTCGCAAAACCAATTCGGTTTTATGCCTGGTCGGGGAACAACAGATGCCATCTTTGCTATCCGCCAGCTGTGCGAGAAATACAGAGGTGCGCATGAAAACCTACACATGGTATTCATTGACCTCGAAAAGGCATACGACCGAGTGTCTCGTGAAGTTTTGTGGTGGGCCCTTAAGGAGAAATGTGTGCCAGGTTAAGTATCTGCAGTTGATTCGAGCGATGTACAGTCGATGCAGTACCCAAGTCCGGTGTACAGTGGGCACTACCGGCAGCTTCAATGTGGCTGTCGGATTGCACCAAGGGTCAGCACTCAGCCCTTACCTCTTCGTGATGATAATGGACGCTCTTACGTCGGATATCCACGAAGAGGCGCCCTGGTGTATGCTGTTCGCTGATGACATTGTGCTGGTTGCTGAGAGCGGCTTAGAGATCCAGAGCAGATTGGAGGTGTGGTGGGCAAAACTGGAGACCGCTGGCCTGAGATTAAGTCGGACCAAAACAGAATATTTGTTTTGTGATTTTGGCGGTCTCTCCAGTCCTGTGCCCATATCTCTCGCCGGAACGCCTGTACCGAGCTGCTCCGACTTCCGGTACCTCGGGTCGTTTGTCCAAGGGGATGGCGAAGTAGACGGAGACGTAGCGCACCGGATCAACTCAGGATGGATGAAATGGCGACAGATCACAGGAACAACTTGCGACCCACGGATGCCCCTCAAATTAAAGGGAAAAATTTACAAGTCCGTGATAAGGCCTGTCGTACTGTATGGATCGGAATGCTGGGCCGTGAAGAAGACGGATGAAAAAAGATTGCATGCAGCGGAGATGAGAATGTTGAGATGGATGTGTCGAGTGACGAAATTGGATAAAGTAAAAAATTAGTATATAAGGGGAAGTTTGAAAGTGGCGCCAGTGATGGACAAGTTGAAAGGAAATCGTTTGGCTTGGTATGGACATGTGAAGAGGAGGGAGGAAACGCATGTGACTAAAAGAGTGATGAATATAAATGTTGATGGATGAAGAGGGAGAGGAAGGCCAAAGAAAAGATGGAGGGATTGTGTGAGGAATGATATGAAAGAGAAGGGAGTGAATGATAGCGTGACTTTTGACAGGGGAAAATGGAAAGAGAAAACGTGTTGCGCCGACCCCAAGTAACATGGGACAAGGGCAGGAAGATGATGAAATGTTTATAATTCAGCATGCCTTAATTTGTAGACCATAGTGAAATGCGCATTCACTCAACATCTTACAATGTATTTACATAATATACAAGGTGGGTCCTGTTCAATCGTCCTGACGATTGACATTCCTTTAAACCACGTAAAGAGAATCATATTCTTTACCCGTATACAAAAAAATCAATCAAATCCAATGAATACTTTAGCCACAGGAAATTATTTTACATTTTCTTATTTTTCAACATGATGTAGATCTGAGTCCGTAATAACATGGGACAAGGGCAGGAAGATGATGATGTATAGACTAAAGTGCACCTATTCAGAACGTACTGTCAAAGTTTCTATACGTGCCAGCTCTGGACTGAGTATACAAAAAAGTTTTGGGATGGCATACGTGTTCAGTACAATAAAATCTACAGACACCTAATAGGTTGAAGCACTACTGTAGTGCCTCTGGAATGTTCGCGGAGGCGAGGCTAAACGCGTTCAATGCCATCCGGAGAAGCAGAATTGCATCAGTCATGTCCAGAGTTGGTATGTGTAGAAACAGTATCGTTAAGGACCTTGCTGATAATATGTATGCAACCAAGACCTACAAGCGGTGGATGAAAATTGCAGGGTAAATGTTTTTTTTTTTTGTTAAGTATGCAAGAGATAAAGGCGTGAGTTTATGTTTATGTATGTCATTTTTTTATTATTATTTTTATAATGTTTGTTTTTTATGGACAAGGTGGTCTGAAATAAAGATTTATATTTATTTACTTATTATTAAATTATTTAGATTCACGGATGAACGGTGAAGTGAGTATCGGCTTAGCGTCCGTGAAATTAGTTTGTTGATAGACCTGTTCAAGTCTGATATAAAGAAAATAAAGATTTCTTGCGTAACAGCTCATAAACCTCCACTACTGAACATTCTCATGGATCTACATAATAATCATTAGTGATTGAGACCAGTATCAACCGTAGCTCGTTATTTTTCTGGGAAAAAACAAATGCTGTTACCACGTTTTACGCATAACCAATCCTTTGGTCATTTTATGTCACATTACTAGGAAGAGATAAGGCCGTTTCAACCTTAGACCCCACCGTATTTTAGTGCCGTTTAAAGCATAATATTGACAGATGTACTATTGAAGACAAAAGTGCATGGAGAGCCTAAGGTCGACTTTTGACTGAGGTTTTGCATTACGTTTCATGACTTTCATGAGACGACTAGATGGCGCTGTTCAAACATGAAAATAACACCGCAAAGCTTAAAAACCTTATTATGCAGAGGCACATAATAAGGTTTTTAATACCTAAAATAATTACTAAGAAATAATAATATATTTATATTCAAATAAACATAAATTATTTTATTTTCTTATTTCCGAGTACTTAATACAGCGCCATCTAAACCAAACCAAATAAACCAATTGGTATATTAGTTAATTCGACTACAGATGGCGTAGATCATAAATAATAAAAATCCCTACATTCACAAACTAGCTCTCATTTTCGCATTCTACAATAAGTAGATCGTAGCTCAGGTGGATAAGCATGACAGAATAACAAAGCTCGTTTCACAGGGCACTGGTTCGAAACCCAGTTCACAGTCGGTTTTTTTAAATTTTATTATTATATAATGTAATTTATATTCTATTTTTTATATTTTTAAACGTTTTTTATTTTATTTTTTGTTATAAATAATATAAGATGTATAAATGAATAAAGGCATAATATACAAGTATACATATACTACTCTACTATATATAACATTGTATAAATAAATATATATAAATTACTTTCGTAATTGGTGGTAAGTATTAGTATTATTAGTAAGAAACATTTATGTAAGAAGATTTAGATATATTTTTCTTACAGATTAAGATTTACTAAGTTTAGTTCTCGTAAAGGATAAGAAATTAAACTATTTTAGTGATATTATACATTAAGACATTTAATTCTCAAAGAAGAATACAATTTATTTCTTTCTTTCTTATACAGTGTATAACCTAACCTAACAGTTTTACACCCAATTGACAATTATTTAATTCACTTGTTATGAGAAATACAAGTAAAATTTATAACTGAATAACTCTATTACAAAATGGAAGACATTAACAAAGTAAAACTGTATAATAGATGTTATAAGTATTCTAAATCAAAACTGTGTTGTGCTATTCTTATAGTATTTAGTTTTATTTACATAATGTTATAATACCTTACACTATATATGCAACCTTAGTTCTGTAAATATTTTACCTACTCACAAATTATAAAAAAATTACGTTTTGCATAATTATGGTTAGTGGTATTGACTATAATGATTGATTTGTGCATTATGTTATGACTAAGGTTCACAGCTTAAGTATTCGTTCCAGAACGAGGAAGAAATTGAAGCTAAACCTCAAATCAATAACAATTGTAAGACCGGGTTATAGCTGTCATTTTGGGACCAATTTGTTTATAATAATAAATAAATAATTAATTATATTAGAAAGGAATCTATATTTATATTGTTTTTATTTTAATTTCTTATATTATATAAGAAATCAAAATCATTAGTGTAAAAACATTTTGTTGTTATAAAGTAGTGAATAAATTTATCCCACTTACACTAAGTTTGATCACTGTAATTTATCAAATAAATTATAGCTACCCCGGTCTTTGTTATTACTCAATCCAATAGTCAACACTTTATATTATTTTTTTAATATTTCGTGTGTCCGCCATTTTGATCGATTACAGCTTGCAACCGCGAACCCATGGAGTTTATTAATTTTTCACATAAATTTAGACCCCGTATAGAATCCCATACCTGCATGCAGTGAGTACTCAGTACTTCCTTAGTCCTTTCGTTCCTATTGTCCCACCTTTGAACCATAACGCCCCATAAATTTTCAATGGGGTTTAAATCTGGCGATCTCGCAGGCCAAGGAATAATCTGTATATCCGATTGCTGGCTAAACCACTCTTGCACAATTATGGAACGGTGTATAGGACAATTGTCCTGCACGAACGTTATCACTGGCATGTCTTCTACAGGAAAAACATTCCGTACGGTGGGCAACATGACGTCATTCAGCACATCTATGTAGTTTACACTGTTTGCACGACTGGGTATTACAGTAAGTTCTCCTGGTCCTGCAGCACTCATCCATCCCCAAATGTTCACTGTTATACGACCGGATTCAGAGTTAGGCACAACGTGATCACTATCATAACGCGTATTATTCCTACGCCACAACCTAACTCGCCCATGCTGGCTAGACTTGAAAGTCTTTTCATCACTGAAGATGACTCCGTTGCTCCAGTCGAAATTTCTGTATTTCAAAGCGAACTCCAATCGTGCTCTTTTATTAGCTTCGGTTAGCAATGGCTTAATAGCATGTCGACGATAATGCAGACCTTCACTATGAAGAGCACGATACACCGTCCGCAAAGATGTATCAAACAACTCTGCGTAATATCTTGTTGGTGTAAAGCCATTTTCCTCATAACCTTGCACCATAAGTTGACGCTGGTCTGAGTCAATATGGCGTCTTCTGCCAGATCTACTACGGTGTTCCAACGAACCCTCTTCTTGAAACCGCTTTATCCATAAAGTGACAGTCTTTACCTATAAGGGAAATATATTATTTATTATTTTCGTGTATCGATAACCATGGATAATAAAATAAATAACGAACAGTGATTTTAAAACATTACTTACGTTTAAGCCAGTTTCTCTCGAAATTTCAGAATAATTTAAGCCTTGATTATGCAATGCTATTATTTGGGCCCTCGTAGCCATATCAATATTTAAACGCGAACTCATGATAAAAATAAATATTAAAAACTTGTAAACGCAATCGTAACTGAACTCACTCATAGATAGTAAAGAACATTATGATTGAACAAAAAGATTTAATTTTTACACAGTCAATATTAAACTACCCTCAATTCTTTTGAGATTTATGATACGGGTTAAAGTCACTTAACAACTTCAATATAATAAAGAGAAGGATAATTTCAACTCAATGCGTAATGACGCAATGGTCCAGTGGCTAATGGTATCGGTAAATTTTATGCCACCGAGTTCGAATCCTAGTTATTACGTGCTTTGCTTTATAAGGTTTGTAATGTCGTAGGAGAATTTGTGTTAAAATTGAGTAATATTGTAACTAGCAAAAAACAAGATAATGTTCTTGTATATTTTCCAATCCAACTACTATACTAGCGCCATCTATGTCATCCAAGACATATTATTAAGGCGATGAAACCCTGTACAAACGATTTTGGTTTGGAACTCTCCATGCACTTCTGTCTTCATGTGTACGTAATCTAATTAAACACGTGAAAATTACAAAACTACAATTAACATCCAAATGAGCAACGTACGTAGCCATTAGCAGCGCCATCTTGCGGTAATTAACGATGTATTGACGGTTTAAATCGGAACAGTGGACCAGTACAGAGCAACCGATGAATAGCGTTTAATGTCGACGAACTGATCGATAAAACCCTTTTCACTATTTTGTAGCCTTTGCAACTTACGAGCGATTGAAGACGGAGAAATTTTCAAACGATTCATTGAAATCAGTTGCTTATCTAGGTACTACTAACGTAGCCGGGATAATAATATTTGTCTGGTATAGTAATCGCTTTCTGAAACCTCCTAAAAAATTACGTGGCGTGCTAAATCTTTATGCGGAACAGATTGGTGAAACGTAACATGAAATCTAACTAACACACGTTAAGCACACGTCAATCGTACTAATAACACTAACATAGCATGTAATTACAAACATCGACACGACCAAGTAGCCAACGTCATACACCAGAAATTAGCACATCAATACAAACTCATAGACACTATAGGACCATACTATAAATACAACCCTGAAAAGGTATTAGAGAACCCTATAACAACATTGTATTCCGACCGAGCCATACTCACCGACCACACAATTCACTTTAATAGACCAGACTTCACATTAATTAACAAAGTAAATAAAACTGGGTTCTTAATAGACATCGCCGTGCCAAATACACATAACTTAACATCCTGGTGTCCTGAAACACAGGCCATGAGCCTAGCTTAGGCACCAGTCTCCCACAATATACATATAAGTATATAATTGAATTGTGTATCATTGTCGAAACTGATCAATGTAAAATAATTTATGTATATTGTGGTGAGAAAAATAAAGTTGATTGATTGATTGATTGATTGACTTACAAACTACATTAGCCGAGAAACTATCCAAATACACCGAATTAAAAGACGAAATAACCCGAAAATCTTCAAAATCTTCAAAAAGTCACAATAGTCCCCATAGTGCTATCTACAATAGGAGTAATACCCAAACAACTTCATCAGTCCCTTAGGTTCCTCAACCTGCCACCTACCACCTGCTGCAGAAGGCAGTGATTCACAATACATGCAGGCTAGTAAGAAAATTCCTACAGTGTGAGTCGGACAACTCGCACCATTACTCCTCCTCAGATTCTGTTACCATACAGTCTACCGCGGAAAATCAAGTAGTATCCAATATTACTCCCATACTTAACCCCACTGATGAACACTTGGCTTAGGCCCGTGCAATCAGTTCTACCCGGCTAGGCTGAGAAAAACAACTGAAGACAAAAATAATAATAATAACGTTTATTTATAAGCAGAATCTATGACTAACCACTAACAACTTATGGACTTATGGTCTGAAATAAAGGTAATTTATTTTATTTATTTATTTAAACAAATTCGCTTAATTGTTGTGTATTCATTATTATAAAACTAAAAATTAACAATTTTCCTTTACCTGTGCTCTGAGACCTTGCTTCTTGCCCAATTTCATGATTCTAGGTCAACGGGAAGTAGTAGAAGTAAGTTTTAATTTATTTGCGAGTATCAAAATAATATCGCATAAATGGCCGTATTTTTATTGCGTTGACTTAGAAGCTACATTTTTTTAAAGTTCCAAGGGAGTATTTGATATTAATTTCTACTTGATACCTCCACGCGTTCCTGAGACAAAGGGTCTTGACAGACTGACTGACAGACAGACAGATAGATAACGAAGTTATCCTATAAGGTTAAGTTAAGTTTGATAAGGCTACACTCTTTTGTTTTCTGCTTTCCCAGCTAACGGGAGCACTGGCGAGTTTAAAACAGTAGCCACTGTATGATCTTCGATCTATCGCACAAGATGCGAAATCTGCATCAGCTTGACCATACAACTCCATTTCGGTTTTCTTGTAGCACGGACCCATTCCTTTGGTCCCTTTTAAATAACGTAGCACACGCTTCGCGCTCTTAAAATGTTCCTCTCTGAAACAACTGTTGAATTGAGACATATAGCTTATTTCCTTTTGGGGTACGGAACCCTAAAAACGATCTAATTTTTACTGCACTTGACGATTAAGAGGTGGGCGAGAATAATACAATCACAACTTACTATTAGGGACTACAACCAAAATGGTTACTGCAAAAAAATCAGTATTGAAAATGGATTGAAAAGCAACTGAATGAACGAACGAATGTTACCATTGGAAGTATTCGATCGCGCTTGTACACACATTTGGCAAAGTAACTTTCTTTGTCTGGAGCTCACCCTTTACACGTAACGTCACACCAACGTTAATCTCATAGACCGTTGATCGAAAAACGTTTAAGATAAAACGGGGTTTAAAAAATAACAGCTCGCCAGTGACGTCAATAAATCATGGTGGGTCGTTACGCCCCGCGCGCCCCTTGTCAGCGCTACGCGAAAACTCGCAAAAACATCCCAAATCTGTCTGGACCCACCCTTGTAATCGCTAGATAATGGGTGCGGATTGAAAAATCATCCTCGCTATATGTAAAAGGCATGCAAGGCTCAGTTGTGCCCGTAATTTGTCATTGCGGTAGAGTTTTAGGTTAGGTTAGGTATTATTAATGACTGTGATCAATTTTGCAATGAGGGTTGCAGATTATGTGTGGATTTTGGCGTTCCCCTATGGTTATTAGATTGATGTATTTTTTAATAATATTTTTTTTTTTTAATTTGACGAGCGAGTTCTTTTTTGCTGTCAGCCTTTTCATGCTTATTTTTTCATAGACGATTATAAATCAGGGGTTTATGAATTAAACAAAAGTGAATAATATATTTTATATAATTGACCTATTCAAACCATAAAAGTTAGTGTGTATCATAAAAGTAATATATTGCCAATAAAATATCACTCAAAATTGTATTATGTACAAAAATAGCAATTAATCGTTTTGTAGCAATAAAAATATATTTTATTAGTGTATTGCATTTCCACAACAATAAAGTTTTAACATCCAGTGGATGTAGTTGATCTTTACGACAATACTAAAATTCGCAATATACCAAACATCGAAATATAGCTTCAGTAAAACAGATAGCATGCTTTTACATTAATTTTATTGGGTAGGAGTGTATTTCGGATTATAGAGCTTATATTTTTTGTAGATAATATTCCTCCATAGATGCAGGAAAAGACGAGTCATGACCCCTAGACAAAGAGAGCGAAGTTTATAATTAACAAGTCGTGTGCCGATTGGGATTTCACATCGTCAAATAACGATCATCCATACAAACTGTCATTCCCTATGTAACTCCTTTATTTATTTATTAAAACTTTATGCACAAGTAAAAAATAATACTGTAAGAAGCCGGACTTAATTGCTGAGACATTTTCTACCTGTCAACCTTAGGGTGACGCAGAGAGAAAACACGGCAGGCCCCTTTAGGGGGGAACTTTTCAAAAACCCATCCTTAGTGCTCACTTTCGCTACAATATAAGGAATTTTTGTGCAAAATTTCTTGCTTCAGACCCAGCGGTTTATGATGTGCATTGTCTGCCATCCTACTTCCTTCCTATATTATAAATTTCCTATATTATAATTATAATAATATTACAAAAGCGAAAATTTGTGAGGATGGATGGATGGATGTTTGTTTGTTACTCTTGCACCCAAAAAATCCTGAACGGATTTAGACGCAATTTAGTACACAGATAGTTTACAACCTGGATTAACACATAGGATACTTATTATCTCGATATTTCCACGGAATCGAGACTTATGCGGGTAAAACCGTGGAGCACTGCTAGTCATATAGCTAGTCATTTACGTGGATTAACACATAGGGTACTTTTAATCCCGGTAGTATGTTCCTGTGGGTTATTTTCCGACATCCACGAGGGCGAAGCCGCGGGCAAAAGCTAGCAGGGGCGGAGCCTTCATACAACCTGATTCCTATCGGCTTCCCTTCGGAACAACCACTCTTCTTAATGTCTACTATTGCCAAATAAAATGGTACACCTGTGTGTAATTATGCATCACATCACATTACACAATTATATTTAATACCAGTTTAACACATCATAAGATTAAAAACCTACAGTATTTTGTCTGAGTTTATGAGAACTGAACAATTTTTTCTTCGGCTTCCCTCTAATGATGATTGTATCTGCGCCACTGAAAGCTAGTGAATAAATATATTCCAGATTTTTATTAAGAAGATTGTCACCATTTCCTTAGAGTGTGGCCCCGTTCACACGGTAATTATTAGTACCTACGATATTTTACTGTAAAAAGTTGGGATCACACATCAACTCCCACTATTTAAGCGCAGGCCACACTGGAAACCAAGCTAAGTTCGTTTAGCTCCGCTCATGTATACCTACCGCGTCTTTTCATACTTCGGTTCATAATTCGCGGTGTAAATCGAAGTATTCGAACATGCGGTAGCTACATGAGCGAAGCGAAACGAACTTAGCTTCGTCCCCACTATGGCCTGTACTTATGCGGTTAAAAACAAAAACTTAATAGACCATTTTCTGATGAAATCGATGTATGTAACATCTCTGCCTACCCCGTCGGATAAAACAGACATGACGTTATTTTTTATAATTAGGTGTTCGAACGTCAGCTATTGTTGTTGTCTTCACTGATACCATCGACATTTGATACCAGGGGGCCAACCACCACCTCTTAAAGCAGTATTATTTTAATGTTACTTCAGTGTGAGAAAGAGATGGAGCTATACAGAACGTCAAGCTCCATCTCTTTCCCACACTCAAGTAAGATTAAAATAATACTGCTTTAAGAGGTGGTGGTCTAGCTCCACATATTTATCTGCAGTACCATTCAAGCTTCATAGGCGTGACAGCCATATACTAATGTTCCGTGGTTTGCAGTGTTCAAGTCAGACTAACAAAGGAAAAAATAGGCATTGCAAAAACCAAGGATTTATTAGTTTGTTTGTTTGAATGTGAATCGATTTGATTTACTGGTAGCTCGGTTGCTTTTAGCGTAGTAGGTACGACAAAATTTCCTCGAAATAATGCTGAAATTAAAATGGTACGTTATGTAATTATTTATTTATTAACCGATTTCAAATGATTTTTTTTTCATTGATTGTTTTCAAAATATTTCGTTGAAGCGCAATCGGTACTCAATATTATTTTAAACTAGCTCTTATCCGCAGCTTCGCTCGCGTGGATGTCAATACTACCCTATTTGAATCGGTTTTTGTTCACAATTTCATGGGTTTAATTTTTTTGCGCGGAACCCTAATAAAATTATTTTTCTAAAATAAAAGAGCCTAAGTTACTCCTATAACATCAGTTATCTGCCAGTGAATGTCCCGTCAAAATCAGTCCAGCCGTTTTGGAGATTAGCCGGAACAAACACACAGACAGACAGACAAAAATTCTAAAAATTGTTTTTTGTTATAAGTACCGTATATACTATCGTACGCATTTAGTAAAAAGCTAAACAGACACTTCAATTTTATTCATTTGTAATTGTATAGATGAAACTGTATAATATAACATCACACCCGTATTCCCCGAAGGGTTTGGCAGAGACGTACTTATACCTAGTACACCCACATTTCGCCAGTTATTGCCATCGACCGGGTACAAATCCAGACTCCGGGCTGCTACTGTAAAATTCCGGATGGAAAAACCCAATAACACTGCCCGACTGGGGAATCGAACCCAGGACCTCATGCTCAGCTGTAGCGCTTGCTACCACTAAACCAAGGAGGCAATCGAAGCTGTATCGACTACAATAATTATGTCTACTGCACGATTAATCTGAATATGGGTACAGAACAGTCGAATAGGTAATGTTAGTAGTAAGTAGTCACCTCATAGGTAGGTAACCAGGCTCGCCCCTATTACATAGGACTTAAAACAAGGACCGAAATCACTATGATCAATACGGGTATTTTTTCGGTTACAACATTTTTTTAAGGTTACCTTAATTTTTAAATTAAATACAACCAGTATCAATACCACTGCCTCGTTGGTCTAGTGGTCGCAAGCGCTACTGCTGAGCACGAGGTCCTGGGTTCGATTCCCAGGTCGGGCAAAGTGTTATTGGGTTTTTCTATCTGGAATTTCTCAGTAGCAGCCCGGAGTCTGGATTTGTGCCCGGTTGATGGCAATAGGCTTGCCCCCTATTACATGGGACTTAAACATAACTGGCGAAATGTGGGTGACCTATAGGTACACCTCTGCCTAACCCTTCGGGGAAACAAGGCGTGATGTTATGTAATGCAGTATCAATACCGGTAACCGAAATAAAAATTACCTCAATCTTACACGTGCCTGTCGGCATTAGTCAAAATACGTGCATCGCTGCGAGTGTGTCAAAAGAGTCGAGTCGCCCCCGCGCCGGCGAACGCTGACCAATCACGGCCCTGGCTGGCAGGCGATATTCTGTTTCTTTCGCGTAATCAAGGTCATTTTTATGTAACCGGTATTAAACTGGTAACCTAAATAGAGGTAATAATTATAGTTTCTTCTTCTTGGTTACCCAGATAGCGGTAACGTCAGTGATAGATGTAACCGAAATTATTTAATACCTGTACCGTAATTTAAAAAGGTTTCCGGTCCTTACTTGAAACATAACTGGCGAAATGTACAGTACTGTTTCAGCTCTCCTTAAAGTGACTGACGATATTAGGCGGGGAATGGAAGACACTAAAATTACAGTTCTAGTGTTAATTGACTTCTCCAATGCTTTTAATACCGTTAGTCACGAAGTCCTTTTATCCATCCTTTCCTATCTTATGGTCTCTCCGGAGGTATTGGAATGGTTTTCCTCTTATCTTCGGGGGCGTCAGCAGTCTGTCCATGCTGGAGACTCTTCGTCGAGTTGGTGTGATCTTGCAGCTGGCGTCCCTCAAGGCGGTATACTATCTCCTCTTTTGTTTTCCATTTTTATTAATCTCATTACCACCATGCTTCGGACTTCGTACCATCTTTATGCCGACGATTTGCAGCTTTACAGCCAGGCAAGTGCTGACAACATTTCCGATGCGGTTGTGGAGCTAAACCGGGATTTGGGTGTGGTCAAGGACTGGTCTGATCGATTTGGGGTGGCGGTTAACCCTAACAAGTGTCAGGCCATCGTAATAGGGAGCCCCTATAGCATACGGAAGCTAAATGGCTTAACTGTGCCACCTGTAATTTTTGATAACTCCATCATTCCATTTAGCTCCGATGTTAAGGATCTTGGTCTGCATGTCGACACTTGTCTTGACTGGCGAAAGCAGTTCATGACTGTTAGTAAAAAAGTCACCGGAACGTTGCGGTCGCTCTATCGGTTGAAAAATCTTCTCCCATCACACATAAAGGCTATGCTTGTACAGTCCCTAATCTTTCCCATAATTGTCTATGGTGATGTGTGTTACTATGACCTGAATGCAGATCTCCTCAATAAACTTGACCGCCTTCTTAATAATTGCATTCGATTCGTTTTCAATCTTCGTAAGTATGACCATGTATCTGCGCACCGATTGCGTTTAAAATGGTTACCCATTCGTCAGCGCAGAGAGGTGAGGGCTCTGTCTATGTTATTTTCTATTCTCAACAAACCTACTTCTCCTTCTTACCTGACTTCCCATATTCAGTATTTATGCTCTGCCCACAGTAAAAATCTTCGTTCCACTAACAATCGTCTTCTACGATGTCCTTCTCACCGCTCTGGTTTCATTCACTCTTCTTTCTTTGTCCAGGCAGTCTTTCTTTGGAATTCGCTCCCTCTGAACATCAGGACGGTAAGAAATCGGTTGTCATTTAAAGTCAAGGCACGTGAGCATATACGTAAGAAGTTGGCAGAAACATCCCAGCGCTGATTTGGTGGATTCGTTTTCTCCTCTTTTGATCGTTATTTCTCCTCTACCGTTCGTTATTTCTCCTGACGAAGTTTATTCCGTTTATAAGTATTTATATATATATGTATATAACTATATATCTATATATATCTATGTATTTACTCCAGTATTTTATAGTTATTTTCGTGTTATCTATCCCTTATGTTGCACCTGCCATGTTTTCTCTCTGCATCACCCTAAGGTTGACTGGTAGAAAATGCCTCAGGCATTAAGTCCGCCTTTGTACGGTATTCTTTTTACTTGTGCATAAAGTTTTAATAAATAAATAAAGGTGGGTGTACTATAGGACGCCTCTACCTAACCCTTCGGGGAAAACTGTCGTGATGTTATGTTATGTTACTCCTGTTGAACTGTTATTTTCACATAGCTGAATCTAAATGCACCAAACATATTTACTAAGGCTTATGACAATACAGTTCCGAGTTCGTGTATTAAATGCATGCAAATATTACTAATGCACTAAATATGGCAATTATGGAATAGTGGGTGTTACAGGCAACATTTTGGATGTTATAACTAAATTATGTAGAGACACGAGTCCGATTTGAAACAGCCGTTCTGACATTATTGTTTGGATTATAATTATGCAGCAAATTATGTAGGTATTTTGTGTGCGGTGATGACGTATCTGTTTTATTGGTAAATTCATAAAATCTGGACTAAATGGACTTCGGGCTACTATACAAAACAATGATAACGTTTCATATAGGTATCTAAACATGTGTCAAGGCACTTTTTGAGTTCCAAATTGGTTCACATGTCACTGTTACTGCACTGTTAATTTCTAAAACTGTTGTGGGTATATTATTGCATCTAAATAAAATCATCAAATCTCTTTCATCTGCTAAAATCTACGTAAGAACTTCTTTATCCGGGCATATCTTATTATCCAAAAATGTATGTTGATTATTTCAAGATCAGCATCACAAAAATACCAACCACATTTCTTACCAGACTATTTCGTTAACTTAACATATATATAGCAGGAGGTCATATATAATCAACAGCTCGATATATCTTGCCCTCGTAAGCCGGGCTATCATCTGTCAAGCTTCTCACAGACAGCGATCAGAATGAGGATTTCTGGCTTACTGCCCTTTGTTGCTGCCTCACCTCCCCACACGTGCAAACTGTGATTATACCTGCCTGTCTCACCATGGAGGTCACAATTCACCCACTATATCCATACATTCCCATGTTTCATACTATTATTTATCTAAAATAAAAGGCGATGAACTGTGATATTGGTAACAAAATCAGTCAATCGGTGCTAACTATCTGCAACTATCTGGAAAATCAAATGAAATAAAAAAATGGATTTTGCGCTTTATTCTTGCGATGTGCGTAAAGAGATTATCTAACTGCTGACAGGTTTTGAACTGTTCATTAATACAACCGAGCGGAGAAAGAAATATCTAATGATCCACACGTAGTGAAATCTGAAAGCGATTTTCGCGGCCGGATCCGGTGGATAGACTTTCTGTAGTTAAGTATTTCAATATTTCAGTCAATACTTTGTAAAAAAAAATGTTTTTCGTGGCTTCTAAAACAGTGTTGCATAACAGCATTGTCAAATACTGACTGTATCCACCTTGTTCAGTTTTCACGATTTACACTGTTTGTCCATCGCACAACGTCAAGGGGACGTCAACGAGAAATGAGATTATTCGAACCGAACGTGACGTCACCGTGATGGCAGGCGGTGGACACGCGGCCATAGTTTTATGTATCTCTATTTCGGAGCCGTCATCTCGTTCTCGTTGACGTGGTGGTTGACAAACGGCCTTAATGTGCCGCACTTTTCAAGAAAAAATCATCTAACGAAGCAGATTTCAAAGCTTAGAGACCTCCTCCATTCCAACATAATAATTATTTAAAGGAATATTGTGCTAATTGGAACTGGTGCGTAAAATATCGGATTACGCAAGCGGCTTGGCGGGCGGGTTCCGTGTCTAGTGCACCCGCCCCGCGTTACCAAGTCAAATTAAATTTACATAAATAGTCAAATACACAAGGCCCAAAGTAAACCATTCTAAATTCGATGGCCGGATGGCCCGAAAGTTGTATCTCTGCAAACACGGACATTCGGAGCGGCAAATGTGACCCGAATTAATATTTGACCAGCGTATTTGTGCTGTACAAGTTGTGCCTTCATTTGGCTTCTGCGGGGACTTTACATTTGGTAATTTTCTATGAACTCTAATTTAAGGAATTAGTAGTCTGACCCGCCTTTAACATATTTAATTTACACCGCATGGGAACGTCGAAATTCGTATTAATTTCGAGATAAGTTAATACACACCTATGGAAGTTATAATGGAATTCAGACAACTTATGATCCTAGCGACCGCGTTGAATTTGTTGGCGACGAAGATAAATGGAAGGCTTGTCAAAACCGAGGCCTACTGCACTGTCTTATGAGATTTTCGGTTGAATCGCCAGCTGTATCCCTTTTAATATTTACTTTGGTATTTTTCGGGCTAACAGCGAGTGAATTGTATTTTTATTTATTTTTATAGGTACAATAAACTAAAGACTAAACATGATCACGTATGTAGTTGTTAGGTATTAGAAAATAAATATTTTTCCCACGAACGATAAATGACAGGTGCTCTAATAATAAACAGATTATTGCCTGGTTTTAGCAATATAACGTCGATATCAAAACTTCATAATGCTTCAAGAATATTAAAACACATGTCGTAGTCGCCAATGAGAACAAAATCCGTAGCACCATCCCACCAAGACACCGTGTACACTAAGAAACGTGTAACAAAAATCACCTCACACACACCTCGCAGATTATAAAGGCACCTGTGTATAAACCGTGCGAGTTTATTTTAAAAATAAACACGCTTGTTCATTGACGCGTCTGAAACATGCGCAGCACTCAGGCGGGGTGGCATTAAATATTTCATTTTAGAGAAGTTTTTATTACCGTCACTGAACGTGTCCGCGATAAACGTTGCGAACGTGACTAGAGAACCTTGCTTAGATCGCCCGCTCACCTATACTTGTGGAGTTAGAGAGGCTGGATGTGACTGAGGGGAATAAACAAGTAATCATCACTTACAAGGGCTGTTCTTATTTATTTATTTATATAAGGATTATCAACGAGATACTGTTGTGTTAAACCTCATGTAAGGTCATATCATGGTGAAACGATTAGCAAGGTTTGGTGGATGCTCTTTTAATGATAGATAGATAGATAAGACATTTATTCAGTGCACACAAATTACTTGAATATACAAGCTGTTTTTTTTTAATAAGTCATAACTCTAAGGTTATATTCTGAAAGTAAAAATAATACAAAAAGTTTTAGAATATGTGGTCCAAAAATGCATAGTTTCGAATATATCATCAGTCATAATTAAATTAGGTTCATTCTAAGTTTCATTGATAAATATGAGTATTTCATTTTCATTCATACCAATCATTCATAATTATAGCTAAGAAAAAGTGACGTTGTCATATTTCACGTAAGGGTGTTTTACATTAATAAACGTGACTTTGTCGAATTATTTTGCATGAAAATTTAAAACAAAAAAAAATATACACTTCTGGACACATCTATTGGCCCACCTTGTATTTTCAGTTTCGTTTGGTCCTAGCTAAAATTTTATATTAGGTCGAGCAAAAAGTTTTTATGCAGTTTTGAACCTGGCACATTCACAATTTCATTCAATAGTCTTTTTTTGAATTTCGAACACAGAATTTAAAGAAACAAAAGACAATTTGGAGCCTGTTTGTTGATATCAAACAATCGAATACTAAGACAACTTGGTTTTATTGGTTTACTTGGATTTAATTCTTGACAAAGTGATTGATATCTTTGGTTTTGCAACAAACATTACTTATTCTTAACATTAAGGTGAGGTTCTATCAATAATCTATGGATACTTCACCTGAAGTCGCCGCCCAAGCTGTGGCACTTATTCAGGCCGGACACAGCCAACGAAACGTGAGTGCTCAACTTAATTTAAGTCGATCTGCGGTCCGAAATATTTATCGGAGGTACCTAGAGACTGGCGGCTTTGTTCGTCGCCAAGGAAGGCCACGATCTCGGGTCACAACTGAAAGGCAGGATCGATTCATCGTGACGACCAGCTTGAGAAATCGTCACCTTACCTCCATTAAGATACAAAACCAACTTCGCGACTTCCACGGAGTATCTGTGAGCGCTCGAACTGTTCGGAGAAGGTTAAAAGAACGCGATATGGTACCACACAAGCCAGCTAATGGGCCCAAACTAACGCGAGCCCACCGAACAGCGCGCCTTCATTTCTCACGCAGTCATTTAAATTGGACACAGCAAGATTGGAGCCGTGTACTCTTTTCTGATGAGTCTAAAATTGTGTTACATGGCAATGATGGAAGGAAGAAGGTCTACCGACGTAAGGGAGAGCGTTTCGCACAATGCTGCTTTGAAGAGAGGGTTGCTTATGGCGGTGGCTCATGGACTGTCTGGGGCGGTATATCCGCGAGCGGCAAAACTCAACTTGAGGTTGTTACAGGACCACGGCTGCCAACATTAAATGCTGAAAGGTACATTCGTGAGTGCTTAGAACCTCACGTGATACCATACGCGGACTATGTGGGCCCAAATTTCCTTTTTATGCATGATAATGCAAGAGCCCATGCGGCCGGCATCGTCAGGGAATATCTTCGGGATGTGAACATCACAGTTATGGACTGGCCAGCCAGAAGCCCAGACATGAACCCCATTGAGCACATGTGGGACGAGCTAAAAAGACGTGTTAGGGCTCGTCAGCCACTTGCCCAGACGATGCAGGAGTTGAAAACTGCCATAGAAGAGGAATGGGAGATGATCCCTCAAAATTTCATAGAGCGGTTGATAAACTCTATGCTTAATCGTATGAGAGCTGTGGTAGATGCCCATGGAGGCAACACGCGTTATTAAATTAAACCTTTATTTGATAAAACATGTTTTTTATTCAAAAATCAATTGCCTTTAACAAGGCGCATATCCGACTTGTTAGGCGTAGCTCCATGTCGTATGGTATTCTGAATTCAAATTTAAAACAATACGATCGAAAAAGATGGTAAAATGTATCAGGTTTAAAACTGCATCAACAGTTTTTGTTCAATCTAGCAATCATATTTCGGTAGGGGCCATCGAAACCTAAACTCTAAGGTGGGCCAATAGATGTGTCCAGAAGTGTAATTGAAAAATAATTTATATGCCAATTGATTCTTTAATATGGTCTCATTCATACCCTAGAGTTATGACAAATAAAAAAAACCTTCTTTATATACAAACACAAGAAGCCAATATCCAAAAAAGAAACATACTTAAAAAAATTGTGACATACTTCAAATGAAATAACGAATATACAAGGTGCGGTGTGCGTCTCAATGTAAAGAAAAATTATCTGTGACAGTAATTATGTTTTATTACTAAAAATCCTTGCAAAATTATGACGTCATACGAATAACTAGTAAAGAGAAATAACTAGTAACTTTTCAAATGAAAATAAATTATTGTAAATGATTAACTAGTTTCACATTTCGTAGCAACATTATGCACAGTTCTCGACGTGAAAAGGCTTCTACAAATCATCTACTTCTTCTGGTATTTTCCTTCAGCCTGTCGTAAAACCATAAAATAATAAAAAATACCCACCTATGTTATTTTTGAAGATTTAACATAACATGAACCGGGACGGCGACGGGGCGTTCGCGAGACGACAGCGGGGCGGTCGCGTTAGAAATGTGCTTCCTTGCAACGCCCACCTTCCGTTAATTTGTAACAAACACGACGTTATCATGATACTTTTCGCCTGCATGCAGTATTATAAATAGGGGGAATGTTATTTCTATGTGTAAATAACGTGGATTTATTTATAGCTTTAAAAATAGCCTAGTCGGCATCCATCATAGCAGGGCTATGAGAATTATAATTTGAATACTGCTTTACAGTAAATTGGAAAAGTTTCATTATGATTGGTCAATAAAAATCTTGTCACATAACTATGTGGCAAAATTTTTCGGGATGGTTCGTCTGACTAGACGAACCATCCACCACCAAAATAAAGTACAATCTTGTGTTATGTGATGGGCGTGAAACGGTACTGGTACCATGGCACGCCCACCAAACTAACATAATTTTCGGCAATAGAATCGTCTGGCTTCGATACTGAATTCCATAAAACTATAACATTTACAGGAATAAACCTCGCAAAGTCTTTACTTTTGCGAGTTTTACTCCTGTAAATGTTATAGTGGAAGTTTAAAATATGGTATAGGCTCTTTATCCCATACCATATTTTAAACTTCCACTCAACTTAGCTTTAGCACAGATCAGTTTAGCTCTTGCACAGTTACCAATTCATAAACTGAGTGATGCATATCCGCTAGCTATCAAATCCCTTTACCATACATTTTTATCAGATACGCAGCCCCAAAAAAAAAGAGCGAAACATCATGTTCAGGTTTCACAGTTCACTGTGCTATTTCTACATCATTCGATCGGAATGCCACGAAATAAAACCGCATTGCAAAGCTTAAAATAAAACCCAGAACTGTGTTGGTAGTTGCAGCGGTTTTAGTGTCGCCTATCTTTACTAACAAACGTGCAAGTACTGGATTGGTTTTACTGTGAAAATCCAATTAATGAAGAAGAAGAAAAAATAAGAAAATACGGTTATTTGCGGTAAACAAGACGCAAAGAAAGAACCAAAAACAAAAATGACAAGTTGGGGGAAAATATGCGTTATCCACGATAAACGGCCATCTCTCAGCATAATGCTGCGGCCCTATGCGGGACAGAACCCCAAGAAAAAATCAAGTTTTTAAAGTCTACACGGTGCACTGATATTTTCCGCGGAGCAAATGTCAGCGACCCTCGCAACTCAATTACCTACTGGGCAATACCGAAAATCTAGGCTAAGACTCATAGGACTATTTGTGGTATACGGATTCGGTTTATTGTGCTCTCCAAATCTTACAGGGATTTACCAATCTACCTAAACCAATCTCCTCCCTTTTGTATTTTACTTCCCTGGTCTACTCGAGTCTCATCATCTCTCTCTTTCACCAGCCACATAGATTTGACGTCCTCTGTCGATGAAATGGACTTTCTTGGGCAGGTTTCGTAAATTAATATTTGAGTTCCAGTAAAATAAAAGTCGACCTTTCCTCATCCACCTCCATAATAACCTTTCACAGAAATTTAGTATTGTGTAGCATTTCCGTGTATCCACGTTCACAGCGCAGTATACCCACGCTTGGCTGACATTTAATTTAGTCGATTCCAGTTAATTCACGTACACTGTGGCACCTATCGACCTGCTCGCCCGAACTTTGTCTAATACACTTTGCAACGTCCATATTCCCATCCGCTGCAGTTACTATAATTAAGATTTTCTCCATAAAAGCAGGAATATCAAACGGTTTTATAAGTTTGATTATGTTTTGGAAATGTGTTAAAGTTTTTAAACGTAATTAATATTATGTAGGTACTTAGATTGATACAAAAAAGGTTTTTAATATTTTAGTGCACCTAATCTGATTATAAATCTTGTTAACAATGTCTAATACACTTTGCACCATACATGCTACATTATTCTCATTCGCTGCAGATACTATAATTAAGATTTTCTCTATAAAAGCTGGAATATCAAACGGTTTTATAGAAGTTTGATTATGTTTTCGAAAACCTAGGTTATCTGGATATTAAACGGTAACTGGACAGTGACATTAGTAAGATACCTAATGTTTTAATGCTTTTGACAGTTACAATAGCTAAACCTTGACACACCAGTGAAATCTTCGGCTTGACAGCTTCCATGCAGTGATTCGCAAAAAAGTCGCATCGCTGACGCGTAGAACGCGGGTCAGTGACAATAGCATCCTAAAAACAGTGGTCAAGAGTCCTTACTCCCCTTTTCTGAGGCATTATGTGGGGAGAATGGTCAGGTAGCTTATTCCTTGCTTTATCGTTCTTTGAACATTCTGCCTAAATCACGTTCATTCTTCTCCTTGTTTGTGAACTACTAACACTAGTTATAAGATATCTTACTAACGAAATGGACTTTAATGTTGTCCGAAGTGAATAAATAAATAAATAAAATAAAATCTAATTGGATGCCCTGTACTTCTGAATATTACAACTGGGCTTCGCGGTTATATTCATGCAGAAAAACTAAACTTCAAATCTTAAGAATAAAGCTCATTTCTCTTCAGAACATAAATCTTTCGATACCAGATCACGACGACGTTCAAAAACACTATTAAAACATAAAACAATGTCCTATAGCGTTCAATGTTATATACAGCGTTATTACATAGTTTTGATTTAACTGCAATAAGCTGCTCCCGACGGGTTTACGATATGAAACTGAGCAAAGAAATAGCCTGAGTTAACTTAATAATACTTTATAATACTTCATATTGAATCTGCGACGACCCGACGGCGAAATTAAACAGTTTATTAAAATTTCAATTTCCTTGATTGTAGCTGTTATCCAACGTTTTAATAGAATTACAAAGTAGGATAAGGTTCAGAGATTACGTAACGCAAGGCCTATAAAGAATTATGATTTCGATTACTTGACGGGTCCTGAATTATTTATCTAAGGAAATAAGGGAAGAAAATATGGTGTAATAGCAGATTTGACAGCTATTTTGTTTTTGAAAGTCTGATTACATCCATCAGCATGAGGAAATCTGCTGTCAAAACCTGTCTCTGATCAGTACTTAATGGCTGCATAAAATATTGAGATTCATTTGGGGAAATAAAAACAGCCAATAAAATCTCTTGTCGCTGAATATAACACATAATGTAAAGAGATTTTCAGAGACTGTAGATTAGTCTTATTGATTTTTAAAAGACGCATGAGATTTTTTTTTTTTATAATTCAATTGGATGTTAGTCAAAAACCGATCATACATTTCACCCAAAGTATAGAACAGACAGAGTTACTAATTTAAAATCTTCTCCATTACAAGCAGCTGCTCAGAAAATATCCCCCCTACTAATAAAATATTCAAACACCCAAAATTCGTACTCGTGATAATCAACACTTCCACGTAATCCAGCCAAATTATTCCGATCCACATTTAATATAGCCTCGGCAATGACAAAAGTTGTAGACAGCTCACGACCGCAGAGGCCATTTCATCCAGTAACCAAATCACGATTCTCATTAATGACAGCCATTAGCACAGGTGTTTAGTAATTCGTATACCAGTCGTTGATACCACAATACAGGCTAAATGTACCTATTGGCTATAAACTGCAAACCAGCATTACACAAATCGACGCGGCATTAACACCCCGTTTTCAATTGTCGACACGCCATTCTAGTAGATTTATACGTCTGTATGTGATGGCGTGACGTCATATTTTAGGGTTTATGTAGGTATTTGTTTCGAATTCGATTGGACTAAGGAAGTGGCGAAAACCCGTTAATGCTCGGATTTTTGGCAAGTTGCACTAGAAATATTATTTTTATTTTTGTGTCTTAATTTAGTGTCACAACGGATATTAAATTTATTATATTGTATTGCGTGACCTTGGTACTTCTCAATTAGTCGCATAATATCTGCATGATCCTGCATCCTAACCAAAAAATCGTTCGCACAAATACGCGATCGCCGCGTACATTTTGGTCGGCAAACCCGCTCGCTCGCGTCGACAGAGAGCTCCTTCCGATTTTCGGATCATTTGATCCGAAAATCGCGAAAAAAATCAGCTGCTCTCTACATTTATGTTCGCATAACTCGCCAAAATGTAGGGAACAGCAGATTTTTTTTTTGCGATTTCAGGTTTGGTCCCATGGTAAAAGTTATTCATAATGATGAGTATAATGATCCCTTAAGAGGTTGTGCGTTAATTATGTTACAACTTGTTTATAATGCTGAGACGGTAAAGCACATTCTACCGTGCAAAGCAGACAAAATCAGCCTTTAAGGTGACGAACATATTTTGGATGTGACTGCACGTACCTACAACATTTAGGTCATAGAGAAAAAACTTTTTTACAAAAAAATAAAACCGACTTCCAAAAAAAAACACTACAAAGTGAAAACTTTGCTTTCGGAAGTTGGTACCAAAAAACACCGACTGACACCGACTTCCGCAATCAAAGATATTTATCACTTTGTAGTGTTTTTTGGAAGTCGGTTTTATTTATTATTTGTAAAAAAAAATCACTTTTTTCACAAATCGAATACCACTATCTGCTATTGTAAATTACAGTGACAGGAAGTTCAATAACTTAGAATCATCCACATAAACTAAGTGGGAAAAATACGTGTTAAGGAAGCTAACTCAAAAACCACCGAAGCAAAGTTAATACATTTTACATGGGACCAACTTCGAGGTGTACTCTCCAGTTTAAAACAAGAATAGTTCAAATCAGACTACTCTGTGAAAAATTATACATAAAAAAATTACTCCTCTACTTGAGAACCTTCTCCTTTTTTCGTCGGTTAAAAATACGTATCAAGAAAATTATTATTCACTCGTAAAGCTAATTCAGAATTCAGAGGTCTGAGCCCGGATTTATGGTCATATAAATTGGATTAAACTATTAACTTTACCTATTACCGCTTAGCGTTCCCAAATAGTTGTATGTGAAACATTTGACCCCTGTATCGTAACTCAGTTAGGTTTATTATCCCTATTAAAAGTGGGAGATAAATTCGGGATTATGAACCCTTTACTGAAATAGCCTTCTTCATAATAATGTTTTATTATTTTCATCATAATAAGCGTAATACACATAACATAACATAACATCACGCCATGTTTCCCCGAAGGGTTGGACAGAGGTGTACCTTTTAGTACACCCACTTTTCACCAGTTATGTTTAAGTCTCATGTAATAGGGGGCGAGCCTTTTTTTTTTTTAGTGGATGGGAAATCATCAAATGACTTCTCCGGTTCTGAGCGTAGCGGGAGGGCGTGTCAGACTTTTACTGACTAAAACCCACCCGTGTTCCTTCTGTTGTCTGTGCCGGGGCCACGGTAACTCTTTTGAACATCCCGCAACCTTGGCTGGCATCGGCCCTAGCGGACCCCTTCAATAGTGCTGACATCTCTTTGAGGCGCGCGTGGAACACAACGCACCGTCGACTCGGGCCTTGTCCTTACCGGACGGCGAGCTACCCATTGCTCGCCGTCCGCAAGCCCGCGCCTACGGTGGCCGGGAATCGGCTGCCTATTCGCGACGCCCAGGGCGTCTCCTACGGCGACTAGAGGCGTGAGGGCGAAAAGCTTGCCGAGAGGCAAGCTCGCGAAGGAGGTAATGGCTTCCCATGAACTCTCGCTCCGTACCACGGCCTGGACCAGGGCCGGACGCGAGAGATCGCTGCCACTGATCGCTTCCGCGAGGACACGGCGGTGCCCCGCCCAAGCCGGGCAGACCTCCACCGTGTCCTCCGGGCTATCCACACAGTGGTGACACCCGGGCGTTTCCTCCCACCTTATCCGGAATAGGTACCTCCCGAAGCACCCGTGTCCGGTGAGGAAGGGGGCGAGCTTATTGGAACGACAAATTGGAATGGTTTATTAATCTCAATTTATAACTTCTTAAGAAAATTCTATATTTAAACTATATAATTTAATAAATGCAACTTGAACTAAAATATTTCTGGACCGAATAAAAGAAAAATCATAATCTTCCAATTTTGGGGACGTTTTTGGGGCATTATGAGATCAAGGATATATGTACTTTGTGAATTTACGTCATCACAGATTTGAAAGTATTTAGTAAAGTGTTATAATACATAAAAAATGTACATTTTCTTACTTTACTTTCAAATTAAGAGTAACTTTCCTTGCTCTAAATAGTTAATTATTCGCATGGGGTCGAGAGAGCAGCGACGCATCCTGCAGCTGCAGCAGCCTAATCGGTGCTAAAGTATTATCTTTGATCTTTGATATTGTAAAACTACTTGAAGCGCCAGGATATTTCAACCAATGCAAGTACTATTTTTCATCACATGAAAGTGCAGTGACCTCATGCGAGTAATTAAGGGTTTAGCATTAGCAGGCATAATAATTACCACAAGTCCAGACCATTTTGGCAGCATCCATCCGTCGAACAGACCCTTGTTCCAAATATAAACTGGAAATGTAAACAACTGAATCAGAAAACACCCATGTGCAAGTGTGCCTGCCAATTTGTAGTGCCACTTACAAATTGATTGCTTTGATTTCATTATTTTAAAACAAACCCGAAATAATTTTTTTTTGTGTTTTGTAAGATGTTCTTCGTTTGACAACTGAGGTTAATTATATAAACCTCAATTTTGTCGATGATATTTCAAATACATAATAATGTTATTCGAACAATAATTGTTGGAAAAAGCGGTGAGATATAAAATGGAAACCCAAATACAGATAAATGTGATTGCATAAGAATTTAACCTAAAAAGGGTTTGTTAACACAGTCGTCAAATACTTTTAGTACAGACTATAGGTTCTATACACCGTTCTGCTAGTTATTAACACAGAATAAACATAATAACTAATACATAATTAAGAATAATAATAGTTATTACGTATTAATTATTTCCACTAACAAATTAAATATTGAAATAAGGTTACTGCTTGCAAATGCAGTGCTTCTATATAAACAAATCACAAATACATTTCCGCAGTATCCGATTAATCACATAAAATAATACTATAATTTGCAATGATTTAATTAATAAATTATGAATTTAAGTTATAATGTTATGGTATAGAATAAATGACAATTTTCATAATAACCATTTCAGCGTTTTATATTAATAATACTATCAGTACCTACCCCGATTAAGCAAGCAAAATTAAAAAAAGTTCATAAATAGCAACATTTTATTAAGTGAAAAACCTGCAATATTCTTTAATTAAAACACCTCGGCCGTAAAGCAAGGTTTTGTAAAAACAAAATAATATGAAAAAATATTTTATAATATTAACTATTAAGAGCTCATTAATTTGAGCCAGCCTATTAGTAAAAGACGAAAATTGATGAATAGTGATAAGTTGGATACTTTTGATGCTACCAAACATGCCATTTTGATGCGAAAACACCTTTGAATAACATATATCACCCAACCAGAGATGGAAACTTACCAGGAAACCAAAAGATACCCCCACCAGCGACAGACATTACTGACGAAAATCAAAAACCCCAAGAAATATAAAAATACTGGAATGCTGCCAGCCTTTTAGGCACGTTTTCGGATGACAGCGATGCGGACGAGTACTTCGACGTCTAAGTGTCCTTTTGGTTTTGTAATTATTTGTAGTTATAGTTAGTTAGTCATTTAATTTAGTGCCTAGTGTAAATATTAGTTGTGTTAAATATTGAAATAAAAAATAAAAAAAACGAAGTCAGCACACACCACATGACCACGAATCAAATATTTAGTATTCCCCATATCGTATAAATCGATACTGCGTTCCAATTTTGCACACGTCTGTACACAAATTTACCTGAAATAAGTGGCCTATGCGCGGTTATCGAAAATTCAACGCGCCACAGAAATGTGTATCATAATCGGTAATTTCAATGAATATGATTGAAATAATTTTAAATTAGTTTAATGGAGTTTGCGGAAAGGTGTGGTTAGATTAAAGGATGATGTATATCCATAGGTCATAAGACCAATTCTCGTACTTAAAAAAACGTTCAAATTTAAGTCGCAGTGCCGCAAAAATTTTGTTACGACTGAAGAGGGATGTACAGGCTTTTCCTTACGAAGTAATACTATTATGCCAAGACTCGTCTATTGTAGGCTTAGGTACTAGCTTTTGTAAGATAGTTAGGTATATCTGCTCGTACTTGCCACTAAACCTTATAGGCGAATAACATAACATACCTAACATTACGCCTGTATTCCCCGAAGAGTTAGGCAGAGGTTCACCTATAAGAACATCCACATTTCGCGAGTTATGTTTAAGTCCCATGTAACAGAGGGCAAACCTATTGCCATCAACCGGGCACAAAATCAGACTCCGGGCTGCTACTGAGAAATTCCAGATGGAACAACCCAATAACACTTTTCCCGACCCGGGAATCGAACCCAGCAGTAACACTAAAGCAAATAAATGGCGACATATTATGTACTAGCTTTTGCCCGCGGCTTCGTCCGCGTGGATGTCGGAAAATACCCCACGGGATCTATCTATCTATCGTGAACGTACCACCGGGATTAAAAGTACCCTATGTAGTAATCCAGGTTATAAAAACCAAATTTCATTTAAATACATTAGACCGTTTTTGCGGCAATCTGGAACATACATATATCCAGACAAAAAAGACTAACGGACAAAAATTCTTCGTTACAATTTTATTATTTATAGAAAATGTAGGCGAATATTTATAATAATATATATAAGTATATAACATAACATCACACCTTGTTTCCCCGAAGGGTTGGGCAGAGATATAGCTATAGTACACCCACATTTCGCCAGTAAGTATATATCGCACAAATACCAATAAATATAAATCTAAATTGTTAAAACCCTTTTAGCCTCGAAATTAAAAAGATACGAGTCGGAATAAAATATAGTATTAGTATCAAACAATGAAAATTTGGGGCATGGTTATACTTAAAAATAATTGTTGTAATAAAGACGACAATAAAATTTTCATATGAATATTCATGTCTAGTGACTATATCCATATACAACAAACCTACTGTACATATATTCGAGTACAGTAATATTAAAATGTATAGCGTCTACTGCATACTCAGATAACTGGAAAACAAATTACAAAAGTATAATCTGTTCATTTAAATGCAATACAAGATGTGCAGATGTAAAACCGTTTTTTAAGTTCTGATAGTGAAGACTTTCAACGGTGAAAATAGTATTCTACAGATATACGCATACGATAGTTCTTTATCCTAATTCAGTTCCTGAAAAAAATAACAATCATGTAATTAAAATAGAGCAAAAATATTACGTAACCTCATAGCCAGAAATCACGGTCTCATTTCGTCCCCCAAAACTATACCATACACATCTCGGGTATGTATATTCTACGAATATATCTATGTAAGTCGTACATACATATATACGGCGTTTATACGCCTGTAGTACAGCCGATAAATCATTGTGACATTTCACTGAGATGTCGACATCGGTCGTTAGTCGCGTCACCAGCGCCGCCTGCCGATAACACACAAAAACAGGAAAACTCAGGACCAAATTGTATACTTTATAGCTTCATAGATCCTGTGATAGGTTTTCTTCTATTTACAGTTCATGTATTTTTGGCGTGTAAATAAGGTGCATTTTTCCGGTTCATATTCTATCTTTTGTATGCCTAGCAACAATGTTGAGGTCGGCTTACTGCGTATCAGAATTTACACAGAGCGACTAACATCTGGCTATAACCACGGTGAGATATCGTTATCAAAATTATACCAAATATTGGGTACAAATACTGCAGTAAGATCAAAAATATTTACATGATAACTTTCATTAATTTTGCAGCTTAAGTTGCATTTAATGACTGCAGGTGCTCTCAAAGCATGACTTAGATAAGGGATTAAAAACATCGATCAAATGTGTTGAGCTTATGAGTGATGACAACGATAAGCTTAATCACAAAAGGGTTAAAATTTAAAAGAATACACCATAATCAAACACTGATCAATTTAAGTTAAATATTTATTACATCAAGATTCATTTACAAATCTCCTTCAGTCACTAAGCAACATTATGAACAGACACAACGGTTAATACAACTCTATGCTAAACAGTTCATATTAAAAAAACTATGGCGTAACGTAACACCATAATTTAAACAAGAAGACAAGACAAGTCTAAACAAAAAACGTACTTACTTATAATATTTTCTACCAAATGCTTACCCAAATGTCCCAAATGTACTTTCTTTGGTATTGTTCGTCAAATCGTTGAGCTCCTTTTATGTTGAGCTGTACGATTACTGACAGATGCTTGCACTGACTGGACAGGTCCGCTCAATCTGTGTGGTTCTTTCCTCAAAAGACCATTTCAGACACCAACCTACATGGTGTTCACATGATCTGATCAAAATTATGTCTGGACTTTAAAAGAGACTGTGACCTCTGAGTTTGTTTCGGCCTTTCTTCTCAGAGTAGTCAGATAGGAAACGCCGGCCTCATCTAGTTTAAAAAAAAATGTTTGACGTGTAAAAGTGTTTGTATAAACCTACTTACAGAAATAAAATAATTTATCATTTATCTCTATCACATGCAGTCCCACACCAGAGTGAAGAATGTTCATAGAATGGACACAAAGAGAGTGACAAATATTTGTCGATGGCTGTACGGGCAAATCCTTTGAGAGCCCGTCCTACGATACGTTACAGATTTATCCATAGATGAGTCCAGTGTTGTTGCTTGTTTTAGCCGGGCGAGAAACACGAGATGTGTGGCGGTTGACGACTCCTACTTCGAAGAGGATTTTAAAATAAAACAGGTATTATGATAGGTTCATTATGTTGTGATTGTGTGCTCCTGTCTAAGACTCGAACGAGATATTGGTCTCGAGCTCGGTCTCGACATTCTTGGCTACAGATCTAACCGAGAACTCGGTCTCGGTTCTCGGCTAAAAATTGCCGAAATTTTTGGCCAAAACCGAAACTGTTGTGCGGTAATTTTAATTTAAAGAAATGCAAATATTTTTGAATACTGGTGTTCGTCACTTTATGCCTTACTTAGGCCTGCAGCAAAAAACGTTTTTATCAGCGCCGCCTAATAGTGTAGCAAGTGAACAGTTCTTTAGCAGAGCTGGTCAGTTATATACGATGAAGGGTGACACTCTTTGAAGGGTGAAAACGCCAAAAAATTGCTTTGTTTTGTGCTATAACCTCACGTTGTTTAATTTTGAATATTAAAACTATCACTCCATTTTATTAAAACAAAATTTTTTTTCTCACAATTTCTCGGCTCTTGGTTTCGGCCGAGATTTTATTTTATTCTCGGTCTCGGTCTTGGTATCGGCCGAGAACGAAAAACCTGTCTCGGTCGACCCTTACGTTGTGTCGATTCATTGTGATGGTAGACTTTTACGGATAGCTTCAGAAACATCGATTTTATCACTGATATGACCGATGCTACTACCATAAAATTATATGGTGCTGCTTCCGACTCACAACAAACAGCTGATGCGTGGCCGATATGTAAGTTTCCATAGTGTTGTGTGTATTGTCGCATCATCGCAGACGTTTGCTTTAGTCGCAAATAATGCACCAAACCGAGTTCACGTTTACACAAATCAAAAATGCCAATAATTAAAATCACACGCTGTTGCTCCACACCAACAAAATGCGGGAAAAATCACTTGCTCCGTAGAAATGGTCATCCAATACTTTATTATATTATTACCTATTATACTTTATTACCTATGCGTAGATGCATAATCATACACAATCAGCCTATTAAGTTCCCACTGCTGGGACACAGGCCTCCTCTCTGTGAGAGGGAATGGGCCATAATCCACCACGCGGGCCCAGTGCGGATTGGTGGATGTCACATATCATCGATTTTTTGGTTCTAGGACATACCGGATTACTTACGATGTTTTCCTGCACCGTTTTGAGAGCAGTAGTGATGAAATTAAGTACCTACACAAAGTAAAGTGCCTGCCTGGGTTCAAACTCATGACCTACAACTCGTAAGTCAGGGCCGATACCACTGGGCCACCACTGCTCTTATGCGTAGATAGGTACAAAATATTGGATGACCGTTTCTTTTGTAGTTTGGAAGATAGGGCTTTCTTCAACATCATCTTCAGCCGACAGATGTTCACTGCAGGGCAAAGGTCCCATAAATCGATCGCTTTCAATGCTTATAGGTGCTTAATCATCGTTTAAAACCATTTGAAAACAAATATAGATAGGTATTACGTCGATAGTTGGCACCCAAAGTGACAGGAGGCGTTATACCTTTGTCATGAGTTTCCGAACTGTTGGAACTTCTGTACCTACATGTAGGAATTAATTTGGGATGGAGTAACTAGCAAAACTAATTGGGCAACCACGCCCTTAGTATAAGAGGCATTTTAAGTGATTATTAAGTTGAAATGTAGGTATTGAAAAGAAACTACGTCATAAATGACATTTATAATGCATAAGTTTTATAACTATTTAAATCGATCGGGAAAAGTATTGCTGCTTCAAAAATGTGTAAAACAAGGAGTATACCTCCTTGTTTTCCGCCATAGTACTAGAATGCAAAAAGGGAAGTTTCGATAAGCCTTTGGAACACTGAACGTATAGCAATATTACTGACATGCAAATCTTAACGTCAAATAATATTTGATCAATCAGCATCACGGAAGAAATATCTAAGATTAAGCGAACCCATTAATAAATTCTAGGTGTATAACGGAACTTCTTGTATGAGCAGTGGTGGCCCAGGGCTAACGGTCGCTAATTACGTGTCGTAAGTCGTGGGTTCGAACCTGGGTAGGCACTTTAATTTGTGTAATTTATTTCATCACCATCGCTTTCAAAATTGTGAAGGAAAACATCGTCAGGGAACCGGCATGTCCTAGATCCAAAAACTTGAAGACAAATGACATCTACCAACCCGCACTGGGTCCACGTGGTAGATTTTGGCCCACTCCCTCTCACAGAGAGGAGGCCTGTGCCCCAGCAGTGGGAGCTTTATTAAAAGTGGCCACGTTATCGTGGCTGATTATGCATCGCCGAAGCGATAGCCCGAAGCTAACACCGGAACATTTTCAATTTACGAACGCTTTATTAATAAATTCTAAATATAGAAGCGAACTTCTTGAATGGAAATCTGGAATCGGTATTTCAAAAATTCCTCAAGTTCCATCATAAAGAAACACTCCAGTGCGCTTTTCCGCAGACGACGGCCAACGGGATCCTTGAAACTTAACAAAATTCTCAACTTTAGTCCGATTCATCATGCCTTATACAGAAAGGTAGCTTATAATATCTTCTGCGCCATTAAATCTAAATTATTCCCTGTACCACGTTCAAAAGTAGGTAATAGGGTAACTTAAGTGAAATATAAATTGCCACAAACTGTTGTAAAATATGGCTCAATATTTTCGGTTAGAAATGTTTACTTTAGCATATACAAATTAAATAGGTCTATCTTTATTTACGTTCAAATTATGATGAAGTATTTGAAACCAGAATACGTTATTTCAGTTATCTTTACGAATTTAAACTCGTCTCTTTCTATATATCTTTTTACACTGGCCTTCCTTCTCTCTAAAAAATATAAAAGCAAACTATGAAACATCAAATAAAATACAAACACGTTATTCAAAGCCACCCTGTCCAAGTTGCATTTATGAAAAACCCAAAGATTTACTTTCCCCTTGCACGTCACAGCTATGTGTATGCCGACATATGTAGTTGGTAAAAGACAAATGACAAATGTTCTGTGTGTTGAGGCACTACTAAGAAAGCGAATGTTTATTTAGGGACACAAAATCCCGTGGTTTGCTCTGAACGGTTACAGCGGTTAACACGTTTTCTTTTAACGGGAGTCTGGAAAAGAACGGTCTTATACTATGTATATATTTACATTTGTGAACTTTATAGCAAAGAATGTACTACTCTGTCAAGAAAGTACCGGGAAAAGATCAATAATACACTAAATGTTAGTTATTCATCCAAATTTTTTTATCACCTTCAAAGTATGCTCCTTCAAAAACGATAACTTACGGCAACGAATAATCCAATCATCAAAACATTTTTTTAAAGCATTTTTTGGAATCGCCTTCAGTACTCGTCGCGAATTCTCGCTTTTTCGGTTTCGGCTCAGTTGGAAGGCGCCATTCCGAAGCTTGTTGAGTGGTTGCATGTCAAACTCGTAAACCCATGTCTCATCACCAGTTACAATTCGTTTTGTGATTGTGGGGTCGGAATTGACTCGTTCTATCGTGTCTCCAGTGACCTTTACGCGATTGAGTTTTTGCAGAAAACTCAGGTCTTTCGGCACTAGTAGACCGGCAACGCGTTTCATGCCCAAACAATCGTTTAAAATGGTACGAATTGATTCGTGAGACATAGACAGCGGCTATCTCGCTCAGACTTAAACGACGATTTTCAATCACATTTTTTTTACTTTAGCGATGTTAAGTTCAGTTGAAGACGTTGATGGCCGACCAGGGCGAGGCAAATCTTCCATCACATCTCGACCGCTTTTAAATGCACTGCACTACTTATACGCACGTATTTTTGATAAAGTTGATTCACCGTAAGCTATAAGTAATATTTTCAGGGCTTGGGTACAAGTAATTCCATTTGCAATGCAAAATTTAAGACAGATTCTTTGTTAGATTTTATATCCATTGTAAAAATCGCAAAACACACTTGAGATGAACTGACAAATTGGCGCACTGTAAACAAACCGAATGACAAGTGACGCTCAAACTCCGTGTGAGTATAGAGGACAGTTGTGCCAACTTAGCAACAAAAATAATTTCGACAATCCCTTTGAGTGGGTTTTTTAAAAGATCGATTCCCGGTACTTTCTTGACAGAATGTTTTCTGTTATAATATGTATCAGATATGTGAATACATTATTTTCTATTTCTAAATATTAATAGATATGTATTTACGTAAAAAACACAAGATAATTCCTCCTGTTTCTTGGGTGCGTTGATAGGCTTTGTTTACTACTAGCTTTTGCCCGCGGCTTCGCCCGCGTGGATATCGGAAAATATTCCATGGGAATGTACTACTGGAATAAAAAAGTACCTATCCTATGTTCCGTAATACTGTATTGGTTTACGCGGCGCACGCCATAAAGCTCCCAGTTGCCATGATTTTTTCCGACATCTTCAACAATCATCATATCATCATACTTCAGCCATTTTATACAAAACCTTAATGAATTTTACACCTAAAAGACCTTCCTCATGAATCATTCAGTCCATTGGTGAAAACGGATGAAAATCCGTTCGGTAGTTTTTGAGTTTATCTCGTTCAGTCAGACAGACGCGGCGGGAGGACTATGTCCAGTTAAAATGTTGGTAACTTAACTCGGAGTTTACAAACTCTACATTTATTCATTTAACCCGACTAAACATGCAAGTGGGCCTTACGTCGCTAAACTAGGTTAGTGTAAGGAATGTCAAAATAAATTGACGTTATGAGGTCCCACTAATAACTTATTTCTTATTTTATATTGTTCGACGTTATAGTAAGTGAAAATTCGGTACTATGTCAGCAGGCAATATAGTCATGAACTCATATAAAAATAAATACAAATTATAAAAAACTTAAAATATATTTTACCATATCTGACGTTTTTGTCAATCAATAAACTAAGTCTCCATGGAAACCACATACAATCGATTAAAATAATATTTAAAGTCAAGAAAGTATTACGTATCTTAATGTAGTGTAAAAGAGATGGGTATAATTTCCGTTCATTGTTCGTTAATTAGTCTTTGGTCGGATTACATATCAGGCCATAGACACTGCAATCCTATTTTATGTTTCGTCGATTGAACTGCAATGTTCCCAACGTTCCCAATGTTCTCAAAAATCACTATTGTCAGGTTATCTAATCCGGTGTTACTTTTTAGTGGCGCAATGCGTAAGAAGAGTTAAAATGTTGGTAACTTAACTCGGAGTTTACAAACGCTATATTTATTCATTTAACCCGACTATACATGCAAGTGGGTCTAAATGGAATACACCCAGTATCTATACCGGTAACTGAAATAAAAATTGCCTCTATCTTACACGTGCCCGTCGGTATTAGTCAAAGGGCGCGCATCGCTGTGTGTGTGTCAGAGTCGAGTCAACCCGCACGTCAACGAACGCCGACCAATCACGGCCCTGGCTGGCGATATTCTGTTTCTTCCTCGTAATTAAGGTCATTTTAAGGTAATCTAAATAGAGGTAACATGTTTCTTCTTCTTGGTTACCCGAATAGCGGTAACGTCAGTCGTAGATGTAACCGAAATTCTTCGATATCAGGGGGCCAACTACCACCTCTTAAACCAGTATTATTTTAACGTTACTTCAGTGTGAGAAAGAGATAGAGCTATACAGGACGTCTAGCTCCATCTCTTTCCCACACTCAAGCAAGATTAAAACAATACTGCGTTAAGAGGTGGTGGTCTAGCTCCTGTACCGTAATGTATAAAGGTTTTCGGTCCCTGCCTATAATACCAAAGACGGAAGACAATAAAGCATCCGTGATAATGGACATTCTTTGAACTCACGACCTCTGTACTTAAGTGCGTATAGTATACATCTAATCTTTACTAGGACAACAGAACAGGGCAGAAGTTCTCATTCAGGCCACCATAGCTTTTGTTCTGCACCGGAAAATCAAGGAGGAAGGGAATAAAGGACGGGCCCTTTACAAATCCAACGAAGACCCGCCTGACCTCGTCGCCGGCAATTACAGATACTTTCTTTGAGAATAGATTGTCATTCACAGCGTTCATATTGTTTGGCGCTTGTAATTTTGAATATCCAAAAAATTATGATTCTTCATATTTCGAAGGATGGCGCGAAATTAATATCAAAGAAATCTTTTGTAACGCTCGTGTAAAATAAATTAATAAAGCTCCCGCTGTGTTATTGATTTTAATGAATTTATATCCTGGATACTGGAGCCCGATGTTGGAAAATATTTTCAAAATCATTTTGTGCCTACACAAAATAACAACAGACACGGTGGAAACTACTTTTTACTGCCAAAATCAATCTACCTAGCCTTTTCCCAACTATGTTGAGGCCGGCTTACAGTCTAACCGGATGCAGCTGAATACCAGTATTTTATTAGGAGCGACTGCCTATCTAACCTCCACAACCCAGTTACAGGGTAACACGATACCCCCTTGATAAGACAGGTGGTCAGACTTTTGGGATTTTGACTACCCCTAACGACTGACAAAGATCTTCGAATGACGGCTAGGACCAACGGCTTTACGTGTTTTTAATTATTTTTTATTGTCTAAAGCTTCATCAATTTTTAGCAGCATCTTTAAATTTAAACCCCTTTAAAGTTAACTTTACAATAATTTACTGAAAAAATACTTCTAACAACATCAAAAGGTAACGCGGTTCTCAACAAACTACACGAAGACTTAGGTGTGAATAGCATTACTTTTTTGATAATTACAGAATACAGCAATCTTTTGAACACCGCACGTGTGAACCCGACCTAAGGTGACAGGTCGTCTGAGTCACCTTAATTACAGAACATGCATCTCATTCTTTATCTTTTCGACGTAAAACACTTTTCACATGAGAATTATGAAAACAATTTTTTATTTTTATTAGCACAAATTGACTGCGAGTAATGTGTTGAAAAATAGGTTTCAATTATTTATTTTTAGATACCATTTTAATGAATAAATCTAGTAAACGAAGATATTTCTGATAAATAAAAATGACCCCCATTAATAACTTATATAGGGATATCTAATTATTTTCAAGACCTCGTTGTGATTACAAAATTGTTCTCGTATAGAGTCGGATTTTCAGTGACAATACCTAACTTACGTAGGTATTATAATATCGAGAAGTAATAATACGAAGAATAGAATGTATGCCCTAGAGGCTTTTATGATTTGATAGTAGATTTTGTGTTGAATTTTCTAAAAATAGACATTATTTGGGGCAGCCAAGAAATTGCTCTACCATTTCGATAGCACTGATTTTTTTATCAAACAGCCAATATCAGACGCTTCAATTTTTGTACATTTTTGCCTTTCATTCGGCATCTTTCACTCGCAGTGAACACGTCTGAACACATAATGAAGCAAAAGTGAAAATTGAATTAATTAGTCCAATTGGATCAGATCAGAGAATCAGATCCAATGATGTTTGATTTCGGCACTACCGCGGTATCTTTCACTCGCCTCGGTAGGCGAATGATCGAATAATTAAATGAAAGGAGCAGATGAAATTAAATGAATTCATTCCTATATAATTTTGTGGGTTTTAATTGAACATGGAATGAAACAAAAATGAACATTGACTCGAGTGAAGCGTCTGAAGCCCAATTCCTGTAACTAAAAACGTTCGAAATCTAGACGCAAACTCATCTCAGCGACAATCAAATGTCAAACACTTGTCAAAAATTTAGGGAAATTATTTTTGACATATTCAGAGTGAGATCAGACTGTGAACGTTCTTTAAATTACGGGAATTGCCACTCTGGTATCGGCTTTAGCAGTCATTGCCGCATCCGGCGGAGCTGCCAAGGAGAGAAAGTCTTGCGGCGTTTGATAAAAAATATCGGACACCAACATTAAGGCTCGGTTCATTACGGGCGCTAGAGAAAATTAGGTATTGAAGCGCTACTCATACGCGCTCGCCCCGTTCATGCAAACTAGATGTTTACAGTGGTTCGAACGGCAGGAAGCGTAAACAATAATATTTAAAATAGGAGTGCGTATTATGTTCTTATTTTAATTGAATTTATACTTAGTAAGGAAGGATGGGAGAGGGGTTGGTTTATTGCACAGTTTTATATGTATCAATCAGCTGTTATTTATTGTAATTTTCAAAAACAATGTCAATAATAGGTCTACATCAAAGTTTTTATTTAAACTTAAACTAACTTTGGAGGTCCTTTGTTAAGTCAGTCATATAATCTTAATTTCTATTTTTGTAATCTTGATATAAATTTGTATGGATACCTGAAATAAAATATGATATTTTTGATTTTTTTAATCTCATGAATGATTTACTTATTATTTGTATTAGTAAAAACACAAGAAAGTTTATCGCTTACCTTACATAGAGGCTAATAAAAACGGAAGTTACAATTACAGTAGTACTCAGTCTCTATTGAACTAGGAAGTTTTAGAACGCAAGCTTTTGAATTGTAACCGACTTGGACTGAGAAACATTTCCGATTATTCGAATTGCTGCATGATTTTCTAACTAAAACCACTTAAGGGGGAAGCGCTAAGGTAACCCGCGAAATTCAAATTTTCTTACGATTTTTGCAATTTGCAGCTCAGTGTCTGGGTGTACGTTGATTAAAGTACCTATGATTAACGACCGTAACAAATATGTATTTACAGACTTATAATCATTAGAATCAGTAATACAATTCCTTAAGTTAGTATAATCCTAAAGTGTTAAGATTTCATTAAATACGTCATTCAATTGAAATACTTGGTCTTTAGTTGTATTGATGACTTTAATTATTATAATTATGTAAATACATATTTGTTACGGTCGCGAATCATATTTTCATCAACATACAACCTAATACTGACCTGCAAATTGCAAAAAACGTAACGAAATTTTAATTTCGCGGGCTACCCTGACGACTGTCAGAAAATCTACGGGAAAAACAGCAAGTTTAAAAAGAAAAACTTAAAAATATAAAAACGAAATGCCTAAAAGAGTTATGTCTAAACATGTTCAAAATAAAAAGGTCGTCGCCAGCTGTTTACCATTACTAACATAAGCATATATTAGTAGCAGGTGCGGTATATTGATATAATTTTAACGCAAACGACGACGTAAATACAGGCAGAAGTGACACCAAAGAGGACATGTTTGAACATGTCTCAAAATTTGGCAGGACTCCATGGTCACACCTTCACCACGTACCCTCATTTGATGTAGGTAAATAAAAAAAATTATTTAATAAAAAAGGTTTCGTATATTTTTGGGTAGGTATGTGTGATGTGTGCCATCCGCGGGGTTACCATGTTATTTTTAGGTGTGATAGCAATAAAAATTAAAATCTTGAGATTCAGCATCAATTTGTTGTGACGATCCAAAATAAAAAGTTACAAAAAAAACATCTCATATATTATATTCTGGTACTCTTCTACGAATAAATAGTCACATTTTTCTGATAGATTTATAAATTGAATAAAGGTATAAATAGTACGAGAGCCCATGACCAAAATTATTGCTTCATCGTTTACGACCGAAACCGTAATAAAATCGATAGATTTGGTTATTCTAAATATGAAACCTGACCGCATTTTCAAGTATGTCAAAAAAATACCGAACTGTTTCATAGCAATCATGTTTTCAGAATCTTGTTGAACGATAGATTTTAGATACCTAAAATGCAATTTTCAGAGACTGGTAGCGTCGCACGTACCCAGGAGACCATTTGAGAAATTTAAAAATGAGGCAATATAAAAAACCCACAGCATACCGTCTGAAAATTTTGTTTTCAAGTGAACATTGGTCAGTTGATACGAATAAATCATTTTTCAGAATAAAGTCTGAGCACCTTATGTGTTGAAACCATTTTGAACGTGTTGAAAATTTTTACCGATCGGTAACATAGTATTCAGTCTGAAAGCTGATGAAAAAAGTTGGCCAGATATAGAAAAAGAATATATCAGACTTTAGTGTAGCACCTTACCAATCAGACAACTTTTTGATAGTCAGAATAAAAAAAACGTACTGCGGCGTAGTTATGTACGATTAATAAAGAGCTTACCCGAAACCATTGAACTGATATTGAAGGCCTTTTTTAATAAATTGGTCAAAAGAAAAATGGGATAACGTTAGAAAAATACTATTTATTGCAAAAATGTCATCGATTTTAATCATTCTCGGACTCATCATCGTTGACGTGAGGGATAGGCGTAACAAGCAAAGCACGTTTGCCGGGCGACTCTGAAACGTTCTTTTAGTTTTAGGAATATTATAGATTGCATTTAAAATGTATGCAGCCAGTTTTCTTATTAGAAAAAACTGTTATCAGACATTTTAAATGTCACCCCGCCTGTCATATGAAAGGTTTAAAAAAATTGAACCAGGTTGCTAGGAGCAGTGGTAGCCCAGTGGTAACGGCCCCGATTTACGAGTCGTCGTCAAGTGGTCGTGAGTTCGAACCTAAGCAGGCGCTTTACTGTGTGTAAATAATTTCACCACCACTGCTCTCAAAACGGTGAAGGAAAACATCGTGAGGAAACCGGCATGTTCTAGAACCAAAATTTCGAGGACATGCGACATTTACCAACCCGCACTGGGCCCGCTTGGTGGATTACCGCCCACTTCCTCTCAAAGAGAGGAGGCCTGTGTCCCAGCAGTGAGAACATTATAGACTGATTATGCTATGAGACAGGTCGGTTAAATTTTCTGATATTTTTGAAATTGCGCTCAGGCCATATGAGACACGCAAAATGTCCGATAGCAAAATTTTTCATAATAAAATGACAAAACCTATGTACATTTGCAATATCAGACATATTGTGATAAAACCGTCTGCCTATTTTTTTTTTGACATAGCAGAAATAGGCCCCTATACAACTGCGATGTTTCTGACCGATACTGCCCACCGCGTCGGGTTCAGAATCATCTAAACTAACGATTTTATACGGTTTTGGCCGTAAAACGATGCAACTTGATTTTGATTGTGGGCTCTCGTACTAACATACAACTCATGATAACAATTTTGAAACCTTATATCATACATACTCGATCAACAACAGAGTATGTTTGACAAAATTGCATTTTAAAACATTTTTTCGAACCCCTTTTGTGTGGGGTCGGATAAAACGGTAAAGAGACACTTCAAGCGTTTTTCGCTGACGCACAGGGAGATATCACAAAAAACACAATTCATTTTGCCTTACCTCGGGATACACAGATAGTATTCTATTTCCAATATTGATCGATATGTCTAGCAAGGAGAAGCTACTACAATATTCAGAAGTACTGGAGTAGGTACAAATAGCTCCCAATCCTTGGAAGGCTTTGATTTTTTAAGTAATCTGTGTTTATCGTCATTGGCTTGTTGCCGGACTATCGCCTCTTTGAAGAGGGCGTTCTCGTCATATCGATGCGGGACGAACAAGCTTGGTACTGCCACAGAATACTTTTACTCCAGCTGCCTTGCAGTGATAGCTGGGTAATGGCATCATAAAGTCTTATTGACTTGAAGTTTGTCAATCATCAAGGAAAATGGTCATCTCTTTCTTGCCTTAAGTTTCACATTTCTGTCTACACATCTAAATAGTTGTGCAAATGCATTTTGAACCAAAAATAACACAAAAAATATGTCAACTAAAACACTTTTATTAAAACTTAATATTTATGATGAATAGCGCAGTTACATAGTTTGGTCTGTTTAAGCCTTAGCTGCTTCAACTTTTTCAGCGAGCTCAATGCATTGTCGCATGAGTGACACATAGCCAGACAGTATAGCTCGTTCTGAAACAACAAATAAACTTTTGTAATTACACCAGGTCAGAATATAATGGTCAAACGCAAATGTATTAAAGAGAAGAAAAAGAAAGATGAACATGTTAATAAAATTATGGGTTTCTAAAGTGCCAAAGGTGATATTTTCACAAAGTATATGAGCGCATTCTCTACACAGTGCTAATTCAGTAGGTTTGCAAGATTTTCTGTAACCAAGCACGAAGAAATGAATATAGAAACAGTGATTTTGGCATCGTTTGCGATGTGGCTCCACATTCGCACTGTGGCTGATCGGAGTCACCTCTTATCCTGGTCTCTGTGTAATAACACCTAAAGTATGGAAGACTTTTGCGAGGCCAACGATAACGCTGTCAAAGTGGCGGACTCGGTCGAACCTCATTTAAAACAGATAAATGGAATCATCTATACAACGAAGAAGAAGTAATTTTAAAATGGCAATTGGTCTAGCAATGAAATTGAAGATGTCTAGTTTGCATAACCTAAAAATAGTAAACATAATTATGTAACCTTTATTTAAAATTATTGCAAAATAATCCATTTAAACAGAATTTCCATTCCCTTCTAAACCCATCTAAGTCTTTGCGCTATCGTTTGTACAAACTACGTGTGAAGTATTAGAATAAAACTTATCCATAAGTCTGAGGATAATTTTAATAGAGTTTCCACTATTCCAAAGCTTATTCTTTGAAGGTTTAAAACTATAGAACTTGACGCTTTGTCTTCAGAATATCGAACAGTGAATGTAAAAGTGCGGTAAGTCAGACGAAGTTTTGATAACGTTCAATCTTTGTGGATTTTACTGAAATATTATATGAAAGTTTTTAAATGCACGTGATGTGTTTTGGAAATGAGTACAGACTAAGTATATATTACTTGGTTTTAGTTTTGAGGACTTAGATGTTGGTTTTGTAGCACAAAAAATATCTTGAAAATCAATTTGAAACCATGCGAAATACACAAAGCCGTTGCTACCAAACTTAAATTATATTTTGGAAAAATAAAAAACTGAGCCGAATTGTTTGGCTGATACGTAGGTACAGTGAATTCACACACAAACTAGAGAGGGATCACTGAACTAACGCCAAACTATAATCGTATCAAAAAATTATACACCACGCACCAATAACCACAAACAAAAAGCGGTACTGCCATATTTGTAGACATATTCATATTTCAATAATAGTCGATTTCGGCGCGAAAAACCGTGACATTCACGGATGTGGGTAAATCAATTCGGAGACGGGTGCAAACATTACCCATGTCAGCGAAGCGCGAAGGATCCGTACTGGCGATTGTTTTGCGCAAAAATGATTTGAACCCTATTCAGACGGCATAAATACGTTGGTGAGGCTAGCAGAAATATTTCTGTGCGTTCATCGCGACAAGTCTGGAGCAGACTGTTGTCATAGATAACACAACGGCCAGCCCAACGACTCAGGTAAACATTGGGGTTGTCAAATATTATGCGGATGAAATTTCAAGCATTCTTTGTTTCTACCTCATGAAACTCTCGTTTGCTATTATTATTTTTCCTTTCATATTGTTCTTCATTTTTTTTTGTTGCTGAATTTTCAGAACAATAACTTGTTTTAAGATTTTTGTTCAATTGCGGACTCGAAAATTATTGTGAAACTTGACAGTGCAGTATTTGTAGTCAATTTTCTCCTCGAATATAGCATATCGAACATCCAATTCAACGGATATACCTGGAAGGGGTCCATTAATATTGCAGTTAGAGCCTCAATAATTGTTAGTATTGATGCTTTTATTATTTTCAGAATTTCATGCCAGAACTGAGTTCCTCCTAACTCTTACCTACTCATATTGTTTTAACGAAAAGGTAACTCAATGGGTAAGCTTCATCTGTTTTTCCATAACAAAATAAAAACTGAATTTATAATGGAAATTCCAGTCCAGTCCAGTCCACTTACACGAGGCCTACTCGGCTTCCTATTAACGGGGTGTGAGATGAGGTGTGGCAAGGGACGCGCGGGAGGTGGGGGTTGTCCGTCAGTTGATCCGATCGCGGGACCAGCTGATTGATGACGCCGATTAGTGATGCCCAACCCGCCCACGAATAAATTGTCGACCGATTTTTTACTTCGTAAACTTAAGTCCGTACCCGCCTTTTTATATGTCGAAAATTTCCAGACTCAACGTTGTGTGTTAATGGGAAAAGGATTTGAAAATAATTTCAGATTTGGACGCTGAGTTAGGTACGAGTACCTACCTACATTAATTAATCTTTTGTTTATTTTTTACACGAGACAACTCTACTAGACATGCTTTTACGTAGCTCTTGATAAATGGTTCTTTCAGATTTCCCTGTGTAATATAATATAGTAATAATATTATAATCATTTCATTTGAACCAGCAAAAGGGAAAAATGGTCTGAAATAATCAGAGAAAAATTTTAAGCTCAATCATTTTTAAACCCAGACTGGTTTACACATGGACATGGACACGGACATGTTTAAACATGGTTTTAACCTACTTAAAACCATGTTTTGGCCTTTTGGTACCAATGTACTTCACATTGCTACCAAACACATTGGTACATTGGCACATGGTTTGCCAGTCTGGGTTATTTACCTAAGTGTTATTTTATTACGTTATCGATATAAAAACCGATATTCCTGATACTATTGTTCAAATACGACCCACAGAACTGCAGAATCATCATTGGCTACCTCCGTTTGGTTTAAGAGTTGAAATAATTTCAGCTTTACGCTTTATTTATTTTCCATAATGGAGTGTGAATCTGCGCTTTTTCTTCTACTAAACGCACAAATGGAGCCTTTATTTGCGCAACACGTTATTGAAAAATAAATACGTAAAAAAATCGAACACAAATCAAAATAAGTTCTGAAGTAAAAAAAGTTCTGAATTTATTGAAATTAAACATCGACTCCATTTTAAATATTATCTGGCGTTTATTGTTTGAATTCAATCTTATTGAATACACGAGCACTCTTCACTGAATCGAATTATTTCTGCGTCAGCAAATATTGGAAAATATTACATATAAAATAAAGCAAACAGGGCATTTTGTTTGGGTCTGCAAGTAAGAATATCATACAATATAAATAAGTATAGACAAATAACCCTTTTTCAGTTCTGCCGACCTATTCTGTAAAAATAATATCACCGTGAAAACGTGAAGTGAGCTGTCAATAGTGTCAGTCCCTAGCATTATACTCCGTTTGAATTAAGATTAGAAATTTAAACAAACCTTTTTACCAGTCCGTTCGCCCGTTTTGACTTCTATTCCGTAGCCCTAAGGATGGCATTACAAGCAAAAACGTTTCATTACCAACTATTTACTGCAGGTGCCATTTGTCATGCCGCCAACGCAATAGAAGTTAAAATCGGTTGAACGGACTGTAAAAAAGGTTTAGTTAAATTTCTAATCTTATTACAAATGGAGTATAGGTAGAATGACAGCTCACTATAAGCTCACATCACCTAAGTTTTCACGGTGAGATCTTTACAGAATAGACCTGCAGGTCACTTGTCACTTAAATAAATAAAAAAGAGTTTAAAACTTTACCCAGGGAGTATATAAGTAGTAACTACTGAACGCTACGTCCAATCCTGAATTCCTAATTACCATTTGGTTCATACATAGAAAACTTTCCACACGCGAGTACCACGAGGTACCTACTTATAACAAAACCCACAAACATGTGATCCATTCGTAGATAGGCAACATTAAAACAAATTACGTTCGTTCTGCAGCTAATGGCAATCTTGATTAGCATAGTACCACGCGGTACGTAAGTGGTACGAGAGGTACGCGAAAGGTACAGCCGTACGTGAGTGGTAGGGTGCGGTAAAGCCGGTAAGTAACAGTTGCGAAAACTATAAACTATCGCATCCGACGTACCGCGTTGAAGTGAGTCGATAATAAATCGCTAACTTGCTATGGAATTACTCGGACGGCGGGGCATAGAGTGGGTAAATGTTACTAGACAGTTTTATGCCTAACAGCAAGGAGTTTGGTTGGGATGAAGACGAACTGCTTAAGTGTTTCGTATACTGTCTTGTCGCTCGCCGCTCATAACAATTGCTTGGAACAATCCGTATACCTTCCTAGTTCTCACCGCGAAATACAGAACAGTCGTTTCTCCTGCCTCTGCCCTGAATGTCTCACGAGTGATCTGCTAACGCAACGCTTGGTGCTCCAACTACTTCAAATTCAGTACAGTTTTCATTGTTTAATCTGACAGTCCTTAAGGAAGCTCCTCAAACTATGTCCTATAAAGATAAAGAGAGACTTGTGCTAAAGTAAATATTGTTCGTATTATTGTTATTTTTTTTTTAATTAGTTACTAAAATTATATACACCTTTTTACATATGAATAGTAGTACCAATAAGATTAATGTGATAATTATGTGATTATTTAATAAATTAATGTTACCTCCAATCGCCTGAAATATAGGATTACCTAGTTCGGGCACAAATCATGGGTGAACTTGACATAGATTTAAGAAAAACTGTAATAACGTTATACCTTATATTTTTGAATAATATTTTTTTTTTTTTAGTGGGACTCAATGTTGACGTAGATCAACGAGGATAGCTGAACAGCAACGGCGTCGGCGCACCACCATGCCACAGTTTGCAGCAAGATAGTGATATCAAAACATTACTCGTAGGAGAAATAGTAGGTATTACAAAGAGGTGCCAAAAGTATCTTGTTACAAAAACAGGCAGGCAATCATTTCAGACACAAACACATAGTCCTCATCCAAGCGTCGCCGCATCAACCGGTCCTGTGCTTTCCGGTAGGCATAGCGTTGGAATACCTCTCCGCAACGTATACCGATGACCTTGTGAAGGCAGGAATCCGCTTGATGCGAGAAAAAGTGTCTGTTCTGTGTAAATTCCATGTTCAGGGGCAGGCGCACGTCGGCCGCTCGCCCCCGCTAAACTCGACGCGTCTACACCATCCACTCCCAACCGAGCGTTATATCAGCTGCCATATTACACCTTGCTGTTATAATACCTCAATTTTAAATACAAGTCTGTAATCGCCAATTATCCTTGAAAAGCTTGGTGGTTTCATGAGTGACCTGCTAACGTGAGATTTGGTGCTCCGGCTAGGTAGGTACCTACTTCACATTATGTTCAATTTTTTTTTATCTGACATTGGGACTCAAAATTGACGAGGATAGCTGAACGGCGTAGGCACTACAAATCAGAACAAAACTCATAAAAAAGTTGCAGGTGTTACAAAAAAGGTGTCAAAAGGTATTTTGCTTAAAAAAAAGGACAACCATAAAGTGTCTGTTCTGTGTACATTCCATGCTCAATGTAACTTAAGGGCAGGCGCACGTCGGCCGCTCGCCCCCGCCGGACGCGACGCGTCTGCACCATCCGCTCCCGATCGAGCGTTATATCAGCCACCATATTACACCTTGCTTTTATTTAATATCTCACTTTTAAAGGTAGGTATAGTACCAAGAAGTTACCGAATGGTACATCGAATTGTAGAGATAGTCACACCTGGTATGAGTGACAAAGGTGACTCTTTAAAAAGCAAAACTTGTCCGCCGCGTACTGGTCCTACCATTTAAAAAAGTTTTTAGTGTTTATGACGAGATTTAGGTTTTTGCGGTGTAATGAAAAGGCAGTAGATACCTACACTATACCACATGTTAATAATCTATACAAATACATGCATATACTTATACAAACAAATAATTAAAATTGAATTGTCTGTTTTTAATGTCAAAATAACAGCTTTTTACTAAATGCGAAAGTATACAAGGTGAAAGGGACAGCCCTCCGCAGACTGATGGGGTGAATTCAATATATCATACTAAGATGACCGGTACATGAAATTATTTCAGGAACGTTATGGGAATCCAATAAACGTGATTTGTTTTATTACCTCACACGCAATGTATCGTTACCGTGGCAAAACGCGCGTACCAAACGGCAGCCCAGCGAGCCTTCGGCCGCCGAGTATATCAACATCCATTGCTGATTTTTTATTTTAGCTGTTTTACTTACATAAATGGAGTGCTGTACAGATAATGTAATTTTACATTAAAATAAAGGAATAGTAACAGAAAATACGATAAAAAAATTAAAATTTTCCTGAGAATATTTCCGATTAAAAATAAGGAGCTGAAGGCACCCTGATAGTTTGCGGAGGGCTGTCCCTTACATCCTGTATACGGTACTTATAACAAAAAAAAAAAAATCATTTTTTTAATGTTTGTTTATCAGTCCGTCTGTTTCTTTCGGCTAATATCCGAAACGGCTAAACCGCTTTTGACGGGACTTTTACTGACAGATAGCTGATGTTTTATTGAGTAACTTAGACTACTTTTATTTTAGAAAAAAAAAATGAAGGTTCCGCGCAAAAAATAAAACCCATTAAATTGTTAACAAAATGCGATTTAAATAAGGAAATATTGACGTCCACGCGGGCGAAGCTGCGGACAACAGCTAGTCTGCTAATAAAAAGTAAAAGGAACTGACCGCCATCATTGCATTCGGTACATGGGGAGACTGTCACTGGAGCGACACCCGCGCCTGAATGTCCAGTGTCTTCGAGCACACTGCCACGAGCTGCAATATTAACAACATACATTAATATACACTGTATATGCACGAAAGTATATTTAGAATCTATGGTTCTAAATCTAAATGAGGTTAATTTGGTTTCTGAACACATAGCAACGCTACTGCTACATTTAACTTACGCGAGAAATTGACTCGCTTGGCTTTCAAATCCTCAACACATGAGTACCCGCTATGCATAATTATGATGTCTACGAAAATGAGTAACGTAAAAGCCGATGTACCGTGCTCAAGTTCTGCTGGACTGAAAACAGTCTATCATAACATCCGGTCCCAATTGTAAAAAAAAAAATATCCAAAAAAAATAACAAAAAATATCATAAAAAGTATTATCACATTTCTAACTTTCGTAAGATACTCAAATGGCCCCCTATTCGACTTCGCAGGAACTCTCGGATATAGTGTCTGCTATTTAACGTCCTTCACAATCCTAAAATGCCATCCTACCTGCGGGAACGCTTTTCCTACGCTCGTCCTTCTGATGCACCTTGCAGGTCGCATCTTAGAAACCTCCTTAAATCCCCTCCACACTCAACCGACTTCTACTCCTACTCCTTCACTGTGCATGCGGTTCGGTTATGGAATTCACTTCCGCCTGACATTAGGGACAGCCAAACTATTGCAGTGTCTAAAAGAAGAGTGAAAGAACACTATCGTTCCACTTCGTCATAGCTATTAGTATTTATTATGTTATGCTTCATTATTATCGTACCTATATATTTTAGTGATATTTATTTTGGTAGTATATGTATAATATGTATTTATATGTACTCATATTTTATGTTTATACATATTTGTAATATATTCATATTAGTGTATCGTTTGTGATTTTATGTATTTTGTTTTCTCTTTTACTCTTACACACGTTGTCTACTTCTCTTTATTTACTTTCCTATCGCAGGTATGCTGGAAGAGATTTCTTTAGAAATAAGCATCACCTTTGTACGTATTTTTCTGTTCCTTTCTTCTTGTCTGTTTATATGTGTGTACAGAAACTGTTAAATAAATAAATAAAATTCAACTGGTTCCGATACAGCGGCATCTGACTGACGAGGCCCTCAGGCTTGATATATAATAATCATAATCATAAATCTTTATTTATCTCAACATCATATTACAGGCACTGGTTAATAAAATGCACAATCTTAAATAGAGAAAGGTGTCTGAGGTAGAAGGGTCCTGAGTTACAGATCACCCGGCTCTCTTTTAAAGGACATGTTAAATTACAAAGCAGTTAAAGTTAAGATATAATAGGTATTATAAAGTCTGAAATTGCAATTGAGTGCAGAACATAAAAATTTAAAAACAAAATCAAAGAAAAGCAAGTCAACATCAAAATCAAAGAAATGTTCAAATTATGTATGTATATTATTAATATTCATTGATATGATATGATTCACAACACCCGCCTTTTGTCACAATTTCACCGCTACTTTATGAGAAGACTGGTTACAAAGACCAACCTGATAGTATCAGTTACATACAAGAGCATTTTATATATTATTTTATTATTTGAGATAGGTTTGCTATTGACTCAAGTCTAGATCAGAGATGACAGAGACAAAGTCGACGATGGAGCGAGCTTACTCAGAAGAAGCCTGTTCACTCTCACTTTGAAGAGATCGGGCTTGTATATTTTCACGCCCATGGGGAAAACATTAGACCTCTATAATGAGTTATCAGGAAGTATTGTAAATCTTACATTCTGAAACCCGGACCATTCCTTCTACATTATCCAACACCGCTTCGGTGTTATTCATGATGTCCACAGTGCCCAGCAACAGCTTCAACTGTTCCATATTGCGTTAGTTTCGACTCTTATAAAAGCTTAAGACTGCTTCTTAATATAAATCTATGTTTATAATAATTAAATACAACTTTAATTATTACTATAAAGCTATTTACTTAGTATGTGACATTATAGATCAATCATTCATCAATGACACAATTACCGAAGTTTATGGGTCAAGCTACAAAAGAGGCAATTTATGAAAAGTATTGCTTTTTGGGATAACTAAGAAGGACCAAAACAAGACTATTTTTAGCACTTGGTTTGTTAAACTCAAGAGAGGTAGCGAAAATCATATTTTTAGTGAGTCGTAGAATTTTACCAAAATAAAATGTTGGCCACCATCAACTGAATTTGTCAGTCAGCAAAACTAAATAAGGAGTATAGCACTCTAATTGCATAACACACCTTCAATCACAATCCGTGGGTTTTGAAGGATATTTATTTATTTATTACAAAATCCACAGCTCTTAAAACATTTGTTTACATAAGTACTTATAACTACTCTTACAGCCAATTACGGATTTACAATTTAAATACCTTACATAAAATTTGCAACAGAAAAAAAAAGACAATGAGATGAGTGATAGTGGGGTGGGTGGGGGTATGTGTGGTGGGTGGTGTGAGTGAGTGTGGTGAGTGAGTGAGGTGTGTGATGAGTGTGATATTCTTAATCCATTGCTTCATAGGTTTGAAAAATTCGTCTGCTCGACAACTTATATAACGCAATGAACGTGGCTGAACTGTCAAAATGAAAGGGATTGCGATCAATTGTCACTTTATGTGTGTTACTTATTATGTTGCAATTTTGACTTCGAATTTAGAACTCAAAATGCCATTATTCAATGATGAACACCAACAGTTCCCAAAGATACTTAATAAAAAGAAAGATCATCATAAAAATGTGAAAAATCACAACCTTTACACAGATTTACGATCAGACATTAGTTATAAAAGAACCGATATCTAAACTCCTAATTACCAGCGATTCGCTCAAGTGGGTTCATTAAAGCGCTAATAAATCATGGACAATGGCAGTTTTATAGATCAAAAGAACAATCGTCTTTGATACCGGAGTTCGTGTAAGAGCCGGTAATAAAAATTAATAAACAGAGGTTGGTAGGTAGGTACGGTCCAACACAACGGGCGATCCGTTCATTGATGAAATGAGAGTGCCAATTAAAATCTGTAACTTGTTGAAATTGAGCTAGGTTTTATTTTTAAGTAATTTTTATCTTAATTTAAGCTTGTTTTATTACTTAAGATGGCAATTGTGAGAGTAGCCATAAAATGAGACTGTAAATCAAAGGCCACATTGCGACTAAGTACTTTACAAAGCACTATTTTTCCACGAGTATCACATATAATGATTCTTCACAATAATAATTAGTTAGGAGTTTGGTCAATATATTTTAGGTGGCTCGTAAACAGTTATATCTCATAAACCCTTTCAGGATAAAACCCTTTCAGGATTCCTAAGCCTAAATACAATATGTATTAATTAATTCTGTAATCCAATTTTAAAGTTCAAACTACATAAACGAACACCTTGAGCTTGATGAAAATCATATTTGCTTCAAAGTCTCAATCTAAACAAGAGCTCAGTTTATGTTTTCGCCAAGCGTTTAAACTTCTATAACGAATCAATTTCAATTTATAATACAATTACGTGTAGTCGCCAATAGATAAAGCCTTGTCTTGATTGGTGCGACTGCGCACGCGATCATCATAGTCGTTTTTAACGATCTCTTTTTTTCAAACGCAGAGAGCTCTTTCCATAGTTTTTCACTCTCTCTGATCTCTCATTTCTTGGCTAATCAGTCATGAACGAGTTCAAATAGTCACGCATCGTTGTCGACTGACTTCGGCACCTACTGCGTGATCACTGTAACTCATTTACCCATTATATAATTGATGAAAAATAATCATAAGTTCTCTTATTGATGGCTCGCACGAACAATTTTGAAAACCGTCATTATTCATGAATACACACTCATAATATATGCAGACCCACGTATTACATCTAAAGACCTTGTGGCTTTCTTAATGTGCTAAACAATAGGCAAGATGTAGTGTTCCTAGAACACATTTGCTCACCCTTCGTCTTAGCTTACATAGCGTTGGTTCAGTAAACAATCTAAAGACAAATTCTAAGAAAATAGCTTTAGATTACGTATTAGCTTTGTTTCTGGGATGGATACGTATCTGCTGTCTCACATATCAGTTGTTGGGCCTAATGCGCCATCTAATACATAAAAAAATTGTTGGTAGTTGTTGTGGGACCCCGCTTGGAACAAAGTTCTTTTCGCTGTATGTTATGTATTAATACAGAGCCATCTAGTATATAGATTTTAGCAAGCTAAAAACTATACTAGATGGCTCTGTATTAAAAAACAAATAGTGACGAGTGACGAACCAGTGACGAGGCTTTACATTTCGTAGGAAGGAAGCCGAAAAAGAAATTGTTTAGTTATAAATAGTCATACAAATACGATTATCACTTTATGGCGCCGGCTTATTTGGAACGATTTGTGTTGTTGTTGGAATATATATTACTGTGCAATCATAGACATTGCTGGATGTACTATTTTTCAATAGTGGTAGGTGAAGTTACTCTTCCGATCCTCCAAAGGGAAGCCGGTAGGGACGGAGTTGCTAGCGCGCTTCGCCTCTAGTATGAACGTTTTGTCGTTAGTGACGATTTCGACCAGTCAACTCCTACTGCAAGCCGCGGTTGTAGCCTGCGAAATTTAAATTTTCTTGTGTTTTTTGCAATTTTCAGATCAGTGTCAGATTGTATCTTGATCAAGATATGATTCGCGACTATAACAACTATATGTATTTACATAATTATAAACATAAAACCATCACGCCTTGTTTCTCCGAAGGGTTGGGCAGAGATGTACCTATAGAACACTCACATTTCGCCAGTTATGTTTAAGTCCCATGTAATAGGGGGCGAGCCTATAAACATAACCATTAATACATCTCTCTAAGATAGATTTGTTCTCTTTTGATCTGATTTCAGAAATCATGACATTTTAGATAAAAAAAAAAACAAACAAATCTAATTGATGATTTTTATGATTATAATTATGTAAGTAAATACATATTTGTTATAGTCGCGAAATATATTATGATCAAGATACAACCTAACACTGACCTGCAAATGGCAAAAAACGCAAGAAAATTTGAATTTCGCGGACTGCAACTGCATAATTATACACCTCGAACTTCGTTCCAATAAGAATCCATCTTGTTGAGTATCACAACCAATGTGCATGAGGCTTAGTTCATTAAAGACCTTTAAATATCTAACTCCTAGCTCCTAAGCTAAACAAGTCAAATGAAAGAAGTGAATCCTTTTGATCTTGAGATCTTAATTGATTTTACGAAATTGTAAATATTAATTACTTCGCCAACTCACTTCGACTTTATAATATTAAAGGTCTGGGTTACTTAATTTAAAAATGTAGGTCTGCAAACCCTACATAACCAAACAATATAAATATATTAAATAATAAGTATTCACACTTACAATTTGTTAAAAAAGGTGATTTAGCATCCAAACGGTGTTGCTAGGATTATACTAGTTTACATTTAGGATAAAATATTTTTGTTAAATTGTGTTTACCTTTATAAATCAATGAAATCAATGTAGTCGAGGCTTAATACATTAATAAGAGATAGATACCTTAAAATACCTGACTTCTAGCTCCTAAGCTGAACAAATCAAATGAAACAATAAAATTCCTTTGATCTTGAAATCCTAATTGATTTTACGAAATTGTGAATATTAATTACTTCGCCACAGCACTTTGACTATAATTTAATTGGAGTTCGATATGTAACTGTTGTAAGCTGCCTCATCTGTAACTATTAAGTACTTAATACGAAACCTTATTAATAAATTGCTAACTCAGGGTCCTATTTGGACCTTTGGATATAACCTGAACGATATGCGATGCGCCCTATGTAGGTATATACTCCTTCTTTTTAGATAGATAAGTGGTCATTTCTATAAGTCATGGAACTGATGATACGATACTTACCTCAATCTCGTCAGCACATAAATAATCTAAAAGTAGGAACGCTTTGCAATGCGAGGACTGCTCAAAAAGGCAAAGGAAGGAAAAATATAACAAAACACCACCCCTCGTTTCCTGGAAGGATTGAGCGTAGTTGTACCTTATATATACCCACATTTCGCCCGATAAGTTTAAGTACTATATAAGCCGAGGCAAGCCTATTGCCATCTACCGTGCACAAATCCAGACTCCGGGCTGATACTGAGAAATTCCAGATATGAAATCCCAATAACACTGCCTGACCTGGGAATCGAACCCAGGACCTCATGCTCAGCAGTAGTGCTTGCGACCACTAGACTAATGTGGCAGTCATAAAAAAATGTTTCAGCAATGTACAAAATTACACAATTCCCTACCGTCACACCTATGTAGCACAATACACGGTAACGCCATGACAAATATAAAACAAAAGGCGAAAATAAAACGAATATTTACGACACATTTTATGTTTCTCATTTTCCATTAATGAAATTTTTTTCATTCACGATATGAGGCAAAATGAAGGTTATTTGAGCTGAAATATGACCCACCATATGTTCTCGGTGGCTTTCTCTGTAATTGACTTCTGCCTAACTAATGAAACGCCGCTCTGTCACGCCCACGTGTTTAGCGTTTCTGTAGATTCCTTTTTATTTCGTAACGTGTTTTGCGCTTTATAAATATATACATAGCTACCGAACCCGGGAGTTATTTTGACACATAGAGACTTTGAAACCGACCATCACACGAGAATGACTGACAAAGGCGAATCTAGAAGCCGAACTATTTCTAAACTCGATCCGTCTTATTACAAAATAATTTCTTACTAAATCTCTGGCTAAAACCTTCGAGACCATCATTATTAATCATTGCTTTATGGATTGTATCTGATTTATTATATTTCGAACATTATTTTGACAACAGTAAAGTTCTTAATACAAAATTGACAAATAAGACTCTGTTCTACGGTCAGAAGAACTTTAAGCTCGTCTGCATCATTTCCCTTGTCGGAACACGAGTAAGCAACTTTATATGGTAGTTTCCTTCACCTGTACACTGATTATTTTATAATGTCCATACTTATGCAACTGTGTTGCTGGTTGTCGTTAAGAGCGTTTACGACGTACGGCATTTCATACAAAATTTCAAGTCCTTGTTTTTCGAAATGAATGTACCGATTTTAATGAAACTTCATACGCATAAGTGGGATACATAGGTCTAAAAAGTTGATTAAGAACATTTTCGAAATGTCTTTAGTAAAAGTTAATTGGAAATCTCTGTTTCTATGGAAAATTTAAAATCGGTCGAATTTAGCATTTTTCGAAAATGTTCTTAACGAACTTTCTAGACCTATGTATCCTGCTTATGCGTATGAAGTTTCATTCAAATCGGTTCATTAATTTCGAAAAAGAAGGACTTGAAAGTTTGTATGTAAAGCCGTAAGTCGTAAACGCTCTTAAGATTTCTAAAATGTTCACTGTGTGGTGAACAAACCAGCGTCCTTTAAACAGGACAAACTTCCTATAATATTTGCCACAGTGATACTCTGTAATCTATACAAATAAATTAAATTGAAGTGTCTGTTTGTAATGTCAAAATAAAAAACTTTTACTAAATGCTTATGAAAGTGTATACGGTACTTATAACAAAAAAAGCAATTTTTAAAATTTTTGTTTCTGTGTCTGTTTGTTCCGACTAATTCCCGAAATGACCGGACCGATTTTGACGGGACTTTCACAGGTAGATAGCTGATATTACGGGGAGTAGCTTAGGCTACTTTTATTTAAAAAATAATTAGAACTCCGCGCAAAAAAATTAAAACCCATGAAATTGTGAACAAAAAGTCGGATTTGAAAAATTCTTTTTGCATTTCGTAGCCCAATTCTCGAATATGGTTATAGGCTATTTAACATCACGCTACGACCCTTAGGAGCCGAGAAAAAAGAAAAAAGTCAGAAAGAACCCTAAGCGAAAACGAAGTAATAGCGCGGGCGGGCGATGCAACGCGACGGGTCGGGGGACGAGGGAGTTTTTAAAATATGGCTGTTATTTTAGTATATTGTGTATCTTATGACTTCCACGCGAACGAAAGTGCGGGGAACGGCTAGTATTAACTAAATGTAATGAGGAAATTATGATTCTGTTGTTAGTGACGAGAGAGTAATCAACAACAGTTGTTTTAACTTTATTCATTTTATCACAAACTACCTATGACATCGCTTTATGTTTAACAATAACATAAAATTTAATCGCTACTGAAATGTCTCTTATATTTGTAAAACATGTCCTTTTTGTACGTAATGTACAATACAATACATAATACTTCAGAACATAATATTGTATTGTAACATTGCAAACATTCATGAAAAGCCGGAAAATGGTCGAAATGACATTAAAACGTTGTTTCTTTTGAAAATCTTTGTCTGCTTCATAATAATAACAAAAGGGCCAGGTGAGAGCTAATAAACAGAATGGCTTTGTCCTCTTAACGAGCTTTCACGGAAAGACTTAGCCGTGCAAATATAAATAAACTGCTATTGTTTCAGATCCTCTGCTTTTAGCGATCCGCTGGAAAATACAGCGAACGTTCTCTGTTTATCTTCTTAATTACTGATTAGCCGATACAGACGTTTCCGTTTCTTTGCAGCTCAGATGTACTGCACTATGTTTCATTAAGTTCTAAATAAAAAGCGCCGCAAAGATTACGCTTTGTGTTGGGGATTTGGATTGAGTTTTATCTTTCTAAATGAGTAGCCATTTTCATTCCCGTGTGTGTGATTTTCAGTTTTATTTTTGTGATACTGACTGCATAATTAAATAAATATTATTAAATGTGTAATAATTACAACACATTTTAAAATACTTAGGCAGGCAAAAAGTTCAAAAAAATACTAAGGTAAAAATACTAAACTAATAATTATTATTTTTATGAACTCTCTATACTCACATAAATCATCTTTATTTTCCTGGATAAATTATTTAGTTATTTGTTTTATTAAACTTTATTGTACATCAGATTATACATTACATAAAAATAAATGATGTTTCTTTGATAACAATATTCTCTCATGCATCTCTTTAATATCGCTCATTCCTATTTAATATGTGTGCGGAACTCTGTACAAAAGTGTACAAAGTGTACCAAGATTCATATTTCTGTTACTGGTCACAGCGGGAAGTGTTTATTTTAATCTCCCTATTCCTCAATGCGTATACTCCAGGGGCGAAGCCTTCATACAACCCGATTCCTATCGGCTTCCCTTCGGGCCAACCACTCTTCTACTATTGCCAAATAATATGATACACCTGTGTGTGTAACTATCTATCACATAACATTACATAATTATATTTAAATACCATTTTAATACATCATAAGATTAAAAACCTACAGGTTTTTGTCTGAGTTTATGAGAACTGAACAATTTTTTCTCCGGCTTCCCTTCAATGATAATTGTAGCTGCGCCACTGGTATACTGAAATGTTTTGCTTAAATGAAATATTAAAATGTACAGACGAAATGATCCGTGCGGAAAACGTCTTTATATTTTCAAAGGCAAGAACAACATCGCTAATTAAATTGAATGATAAAGGTAGGTTTGCAGTGTTTTGATTAAAAATAACCCAGGATGGAGATCCTTCACAATATTCTAAAAATAAGTTGAAATGTCTGGTTACTTAGTAATTCGTTGTCTATTTAGTTCATCTATTTTAATGTTATTCGTCATGTCATCGTCTGTGACATACCTAAAATGAACATTGCCTGTTTCTTTAGCGCTATCAGCTGTCCTAAGGACATGAATTCCAGTGGCACTCTTTCTTGCAATAATCATGCAAATTTTCTGATTATAAAATCAAAAAATTCCCGTTACGAGGAAACATTTAAACGTTTTGACGTTCAAAAGTGCCTTTTATATTCCTATTTGAAATAAATTATTTGACATTGAATATTTAGGTACTAAACTTAGGGCTGTTACCGGCCGTTGTGATGTATTTGTGGAAGAGATTATCTTCAGCAATCTACTCTGATAAGTTGAAATGGAATAAAAAAAATGCATAAATTATCATCTTTACTTCACAACAAAAATAAAACATTTAACAAAAAACAGACCCTTCTCAATACACCGAAAAACGTCAAACAAATCCACAATAAGAACCATATACTTCGGTAAACAGCCCATTTCGGGGCACTTAAGAGTTATCGTATGACACAGTCGTGTGTAGTACTCGACTACTCGTACACGGAATATCTATTACGGGGCACGTAAGCCCTGCCCGTTGGGGCAGCTGATAGGGGGCAGGCTGTCCGAACTGGTTTAGCTCTTAAGTACGTCTTACTGACGCTCTTAGCCTGGAGATAACTGTCCCAATGTAATGTGGGGTTGCATGTGGATCTTTCTAGATTGTCTGGTCTGGTCTGAAAATGAATCGCTTGAAGATTTTCCGCAGATGTATGTTTTTTGTGGGGCTGTTTGTTTTGTAGAACGAAGTTTACTAGTGTCGCATTCCATTTACACTATAATATTAAAAAGATATGGTAATAATAATATATGAGAGTTTGTATGTAGCGGGTAATCTTTGAAACTTCTAATCCGATTTAAAAAATTCTTTCACTAATGGCAAGCTACATTATTGCCGAGTGACAAAAGAAAAATTTTATGATAGAAAAAGAAATTCACGTGGACAAAGTCGCGGGCAAAAGCTAGTCTAGTATAAACTATGAGTGAATGAAGGGAGTGGTCGGTGATCGCGCTCAGTCGATTGCAATTGGCGACTTATGATCAGGTCTATGACCATAAGGCGACTCCTACAGGCTCATGATGACACAAATTTTTGTTGTTGATAATTACTGTCATATTTTTTAACCATTCACCATTCAACCATCCATTTATTCATTCATTCCGTTAACTTCGCCATTGGCAACTAACTCACTAAGTATTTAAATAGTGGAAAAATAAACAATACACCTAAATGCAATTATGACACATAAAATCGATGATATTATACTATCTCACTTTGCCATGGTGTCAAGTGACTCTATTGGATACAAACGCAGTCAATAATATGATACTTCACTCAATGACTCGACCAGCAACATGATATTATTTCATTTGAGTTGACCCCACTCGACATTACTGTTGACATTACTGTTGTTACTGAATATCATTAAAATAGTGACAATTTAGATATTGAGGAGCTCGTGGCTAAGTAATACTAGCCGCACGGGACGATTTGTGGATGGGTGACCATCTTTACATACCGATACTCCTCCGTGCCTCGGAAAGCACGTTAAGCCGTTGGTCCCGGCTTTCATTCGTGGATCTTTGACAGTCGTTACGGGTCGTCAAAAGCCCGAAAGTCTGACAGCCAGTCTTACCAAAGGGTATCGTATTACCCAGTTACTGGGTTGTGACTTGTGGAGGTCAGATAGGCAGTCGCTCCATGTAAAATACTGGTATTCAGCTGCGTCCAGTTAGACTGGAAGCCGATCCCGACATAGTTGGGAAAAGGCTCGGCAGATGATGAGTGACAATTTACATACTATAAACGGATATTCACCGAAGTATGTATGTTAGTAGGTATTGTAGTAGGTGGCGTTCTATAGTTACTGCCTACCCCCATGGGAAGAAGGCGTGAGTTCATGTATGTATGTATACATCAGAGTGCAAAATTCTTGTTAATTATACACAAAAAGAGATTTTTATCATATATGTATAGGTGTTTCAAAATTAACTTTACTAACTTTAAGAGGTGCTTTAGACCATCGAACTGAATAACTTTGACTGTGGGATGTGGGTGTACTATAGGTACACCTCTGCCTAACCCTTCGGGGAAACAACGCGTGATGTTATGTTTGTGTGGGGCCAAATTTGAAATCGCGAAAAAAAAAACATCTGTCATTTACAGTTTAGAACAGTAGGTACTAAACTTTAGTATAGAACAGCTGATTTTTCTTCGCGATTTCAAAGTTGGCTCCATGGTAAAAGTTTTTCGGTTCGATGGTCTAAAGCACTCATTAAAAATTGTCGGGTTAATTTTGAAACACCTTATATAATTATTATCGCTGGACGCGAGAAGCCGGTCGAAGTGGCGGTGCTTGGGGGAGGCCTATGTCCAGCAGTGGACGTCTTTCGGCTGAAATGATGATGACATTATCAAGGCTCCACAGTTTACACGTCGGACCTAAAATACCAGCTTCGTATGTACAGACGTTTTACGAGTACTCACGTGTACTTTAGTTCTTATTTCTAAAGTCGCAATCAAGACAATGGAACTCTCCGAAGACCTTAAATTTCGGTTGTCCGTCTTCTGAAGAAGTCTATAAGGAGCTTTCTTCAAGACATAGTTAAACCTATCTATTTATAAAATAGACCCACACCACTTTTACTTGCAGGCAAATCCCAAGACCAAAAAACTGCACCCTAATTGCGTAACAACTGTGTTCAATCACAAACTGAATGATTTTGCAACAAATTGCTAATCGTCTGTCGCTTCAGAGTTGTCTGCTCAACAACGTAAATAACGCAATTAATGTTGTTTAACTGTCAAAATTAAACCGATTCCTACTGTAAGTGTGTAACGCAATTGCACCGCTGCTGGACAGTCTATGGTAACTACACAGATATTAATTAAAGCAACATTACATTTACGGAACACTATAATCGTCTTGTTACCAAGACTCCGACTCTCCGAGACAGTGACACTTGAGACGCATTATCGCAGCCAAGTCGTAAGGCAAGCCGTATGTCGTAAGCAAGCTGTATGCAAGCTCTATAGCCAGTGAAGTGTGTGTAAAACATTAGAGGCCACTCGGCGTAACTGCATTGTAAGCAGAGAGCGAGTTAGCTCGATGATGGTACGATATACCTAAGCATTAGCTTGAAGTCTTGGAGATCTTGTTATGTACTGATAACTATTGTTGTGCTGGAATTATTTGTAGGTGTGATGAAAATGGTTTAGCGAAGTGTAGTGTCTTTAATTGGATGGCATAGTAAAGATTCATTTTCTATCTATTCATAGATATCCAAGAAAAAAACTTTTTTTTTCATGCCGTTGTTAAAGTCGATCGTTTTTTCTGTGATTTTTTGTGGAAAAGTTATGTTATGGATTTTTTTAGAAAACAAGAGATATTTATGTAGGTATCATAACATAACATCTCGCCTGTATTACCTGAGGGGTTAGGCACAGGTGCACCTATAGTACACCCACATTTCGCCATTATGTTTAAGTTTCATGTAATAAGGGCGAGCCTATTGCCACCAATCGGGCACAAATCCAGACTCCAGGCTGTTATTGAGAAATGCCAAATGTGAAATTCCAATAACATTTTGCCCGATCCGGGAATCGAACCCAGGACCGCATGCTCCGCATAAGCGCTTGCGACCACTGGACCAACGAGACATTGACATTTTGGTATCCGCATAGTTACTGGCAAAACGCTGATATTGCCATTTAATTATTGAAACTATTGACATTTGAGCACCAGCTACCTACCGGATATGCACCCTACCCGCATCGCTCAAAACTCTGCTGATCTTTGCGTAACACTAACTACTTCTAAATACTTAGATTTAAGTATTGTGTGTTTATTTTGTTTCTTTTTAAATTTCATTGCATGCTGCACCGGCTGACGTCATCACGTCAACGCCGGCTATCCCTGAAAACCAGCACCGGGGCTCTGTCTTGCATAGGGTCGCAGCATTATGCTGAGCAATGGCCGTTATGTGTGGATGTGACGCATATTTTCCCCCAACTTGTTTCTTTTTTGTGTTTGTGTTCTTTTTTTGCGTAATTTTTACTGCAAATAAACGGTTTCGGTCGGGTTTCGGGGGTTTCTTTATTCTTCTTACTTCTTATTTGTTTTGTTTAGTATGACAAAACTATTAATGGCCGATTCCTATGATTTTCGGACCGTTATTGATTAAAATTAAGATGCTAGTATCTTTACCAATAATGAAGCTAAGACTTCATAACTTTGCATAGTAGATTCTCATAAGGAAGTAGCTACCACAGGTAAAATTAGATTACGAATCTATTTATATGCCCAGTTTGCCAATAAAAATGCTACCATTGGTAAGCAAAACGATTCGTTTTTGTTTATAGGAACTTAGCATAAGGCCGGCCACATACAGTTGGAATTCCCATTCGGATTTCTGTTTCGAAGGCAGAAAATCCATTTATAATCTAATAAAACTACTAAATGACTACTAGACTTTACTAGATTAAGAATGGATTTGCAGCTTTCGGAACGAAATTCTGACTGTGTGTGGCTGGCCTTCGTCAAAGTGTTATTATAATGTTAGACTATGTTTAGCTATATTTTATTTTAAGCTACGCATAATGGCGCATAATATTGTTTAAGCCTATTTATGTTTTCTCTGTAAATATCTTTAACCGTGTTGCATTTTATTTATAATGGAAATATTCTACGAACATGTACCGATCCATCCAACATTAATTAATACAAAACTAAAGTTATGCAACACACGCCGTGTTCTTCCGTGTAATGAAAATTGACACGTCAATAATTACTTTTATGTGGAAGTTATTTCATTGATCGATGGGTGTTCGAGTACTCCCACAGGCTCACAGCCAAGCAAAATGGGTTACATAATATTACTATATGCTTCGTTATAACATAACATAACATCACGGCTGTATTCCCCGAAGGGATAGGCAGAGGTATATCTATAGTACAACCTCATATCGCCAATTGTGTTTACATCCTACGTAATAAGAGCGAGCGTATTGCCATCAACCGGGCACAAATCCAGACTCCGGGCTGCTATTGAGAACTGCCAAATGGGAAAACCCAATAGGTAACATTTTGCCCGATCCGGGAATCGAAACCAAGACCTCGTCCTCAGCAGTAGCGCTTGCAACGACTGGACCAACGTCGCTTCATTGTATTTGCTAATGTTGTAATGATTTAATAACTTAATTGATTAATTATTTACCTTTTAATAAGAATGTTGTACTAAAGGCACCACATTCTTTTTATCCTTGTAAATATGTCGTTGGTGTGCCTTATGCTTAGTAAATAACAAAGAAAGAAATTATTATTTATTAGATTAACAAATAAAGACTGCTCCTTCGGTTTTCCTGGTCCAGCATTGAGCAGAGTTATTGAAAATTGGCCATCCCCTTGTACTTTTGACATTTTGGGCAAAATGTGGGTGCATTCTACACCTATAGTGCACTAGGCACGAGTGCACTATATGTGTATAGTGCATGCGTAAAAACACTGGCAGGACTAATCGCTAATCGATAAAATGTGTATGACAGGGAGCTCTCGATAATAGTACGCTAACCCTTTCTACACGGTTATCGCTCAGTATGGCATCTCTAAACAATTTGTAACAAGGATCAGGACAAAAACTTCAACACAGGACAACATAACATCTTTTAACATTTGTTACGATTCAGCCCATATGTGTTGAAATATCGAAGCTATTCGACACAACAAACTTTATTTCAGTGTCGGTAGGAAACTGATGTCGAGATAAACATGACTTTGCGTTATACATGGGTGCCTATTATGTCGCTCCGATACCAACATTTCGTTCCCCGTTCGACGGAGTCGATTTCGAAAAATGCTTCATCAATTTATCTGTTCCCGTTCAGTGCTCGTGATCGATGACAACGGGCTGATATTTGTCAATCGCTCGACATATAAAATACGTTTTAAACTTTTCACTGTCTACATTGGTTCTGATCATTCGATGTCTCATTTCTCATTACTGCTTTTAATGTTCGATTTAAACTGTTTTTCATTGTTATCTTATGCAATTTTCTTTCTATCTGACTTGAAACCAACTCACTTATGAACCCCTAAAATTTACTAACTTACAACGATGATGCTTTGAACATGAAGTCTTCAAATATATATATAATATTAGCAAGCATTATTATTGTTTATAACCATTTATTGAAAAGCAAAGCAGATTAATTTTGCGCAACCGAAGCTGCAATCATCAAACTAATATCAGAATCGACAAATAAGGCAAATCCTTTTTTTAAATACAGCAGGAGTACAAACGTCGATGTCGTCGAAACTAGATACGACAATAGAAACAAACTTAAAGACCGGAAGCTGGATAGAGTTGAGTGTACAAAATATGAGGAGCGCATTCTGTAAACTGTTTTAAGCTCAGAAAAGCTAGCAGATTATGATTCTGGATGTTACCAGAAAAGTTTATTGGTCCAAGCCCCATCCCCTTAGATATCAAGTAAATCGATTGAACAGATGCTTGGGAGCCATTTAAATTATTGTTTTAGTGACAATATCCAATTTTTCCCTGTGATTAAAGATACTATAATAGCTAGTCAACTGAAAAAAAAACAAAAAAGTTAGAAATAAAATCAAAAATTGTTGATAAAAAATTATTTAATACGAAAAAGCAAATTTAAATATAAATATACAAAAAAAAAACTTATAATCTATTTTTATTTTATTTTGACAGTCATTTGTAATACATTTGCGCAACAAAATACAATTTAGTTGTAATTTTTTGCAAGTGCAAGCCTTTTTTTGACCATTTGATGTACATTAAGGGCGCGTTCACATTAAGCCTCCCTCCTCAGAAACTTTGGAATTTAATAGTTAGTCCCTTGTCTTAACGTACATTTTTTATCGGTATAAAGTACACGCGCACGCTCAGCGGCCGAATAGCTATTGCGTAGAACACGCGTCGCAATCACGCAGCGACCGCGTCGCACCCGCGCTGCTTCCACGCCCCCCGCTTCCGCGTTAGATGCGAGCAGTTTTTGCAAAGGATTTTTGGTGGTCACCCGATAGGGCGGCTGTTGACTCTGAGTGGACGCGACGCGTGCTCTTATCCAAGGCTGCCTGAACGCGATCAGCACACGTTGAAATCGTGTCATATGAACACGCTTTTACAGGGCTAAATCAAAAATTCTGGCAAATATCGTTTCGTCAGTTGCCGTAGGTACAAATTACAATTTCTTTTTTTCATAGCCTGATATGGTGTAATCAATAGGCGTAGGAATAGGTACCTAGTATTTGGTCAGCATTTATCAATAAATATGTTTGTACTGAAGCTCTTAGCAAATGTAAATTTACAGCATCTGATGTGCAAATTACTTTTAATAAATTAAAGCCGAAGCCGATATTTTGAGAAATTAATTTGTACCAGCGTGCAGCGTTCATCGACTTTTTTTTGAGAAATGATAGGCGCAAATGGTTTCTAATTTTGTTAACTATTCGACACATAAGCCCGGTTTCCACCGCGAGCGGAGCGGACCCATTAAGAGCTCCGTTTAACTCGCAAGAGTAAACTGTTTACTTGTATTCTACAAGCGGAAAGTACTGAGCGAGCAGAAAGCATTGAAACAATGCTTTCTGCTCGCTCAGTACTTTCCGCTCGACTATTTGTAACGACGACTCTCGACGTTTTGAGCTCTTAATGGGTCCGCTCCGCTCGCAGTGGAAACTGGGCTTTAGGTATGGATTTCCTAAATGTAATGGAGCTTTTTGTACAAAATTCAAAGATGCTGCTTTTAAACCATTTTTTTTTCAAGCCCATTCTGCTACTCGTATCGCTACCACTTAGAGAGTGTAATGCTGGAAAAATACGACAAACTTTTCGCCAAGGGATTGAGCAGCTAAATGACATCCTGAAATGTATTTCTTCAAAAGAACCGTCGAACTGTAGACCTAAACAATCTAGATGTGCTAGTTTATTCCAGAAATAAATTCTCAGGGTGAAAACATCTGTATCAGCGCTGAGGATTATGATATGGGCAGATTAGATTTTTACTGAAGATTGCGAGTTATATATTTTTGGAGGATTAGATGATCCAGCAAAATGTTTCAAGTTACATGGCTTTTAATTTTTTGAGGCACCTGACTTAAATTCGAATCATTTAGAAGCCGATTCGAGAATGTTTTGTCACATATTTCACGCAGTAAAAAGTTGTTAAGAGCTTCAGTAAAACTTTGAAATGCTGACCAAACTCTACTACAGCCTATTAATTACACCTTATTAGGCTATGAAAAAAAAAAAATGGTAAATTGTACCCACGGCAATTGACGAAGCGATCTTGGCCAGAATTATGACTAAGCCCTGTAAATTACACATCAAATTGTAAAATAAATGCTTGAACTTGCATAAACATTACAACTAAATTGTATATTGTTGTGCAAATGTATTAACAATGACTGTTAAAATGAAAAAGATTGATTATTTGTATATTTTTTGTACCCTTGCTAAAATTTGCTTTTTCGTATTAATCATTTTTTTATCAACATTTTTTTGTTTTTTTTTCTATTTCTTTTTTCTGTTGAATAACTATAAGTAAGTATATTTAATCATAAGAAAAAGTTGGACATTGTCTCTAAAACAATAATTAAAATAGCTTTTCGATTTACTTGATATCTAAGGGTATGGGGTATTTATAAATGGACCAATAAGCTTTCCGGCAACATCCAAACTAAAAATATAATATATAAATATGTAAATTTGCAATATGTAAATTTGTCCGTAAGCATCAAGAGTTCTACACAAAACGTGAAGACATCCAATCACAGTATACACTTAGGAACCGGTCTAGACTAAACATACCAACATCCAAGCTAAAAATGCATTCTAAGTCCCTACGTAATGTCTATAAAAATATACAACAAACTACCAGACAAAATAAAGAAAGAAGAAAAGTTCAATATATTTATAACAAAACTTAAAAAATTACTGATAAATAAATGTTATTATTCCTTAGATGAATATTTAAATGACAAACATAAATAATAGAAGAAATGTATATAGTATATGTTAAGGAAATTACTACTATAATAAAAATAAAAATTGATAACAATAATTAATGATAATCACGCAATTTATAGGGTATGTTTAAAATATATTAATGATATGGTAATTAGTAATAAATAATATATTAATAAAGAAATAATAGAACAAAAATAATAATAAAATAAAAAATATTAATAAGTAAATTAAATAATATAGCAATAATTATTATTCATGATCTCCTAAAACAGAGCTTCCTCTCTCCTACCCTTTTGCTGTGCGCTACAGGGTCCATAATGATCTCAATTATATATTATAGTTACCACCTAAGTACACATTATGGTAAAGCAATAAAGATATTGAGTATTGAGTATCCAGAATCATAATCAGCAAGCGTTTGTGAGCTTATAACACTTTACAGAATGCGGTCCTCACATTTTACTTATTCAACTTCCTTTGGCGCCTGCACTATTACTTATAAAACAAAACACTATTTATCCGGTTGCGGAAAGTGTCAAAAGATTTCACTAAGAACCAACCTATACTTAGCGAAATTAGTAAAATTATGAACATGTAATTACCGTACAGAATTTCGAAACTAAGCTCTGTAAAGATAGTGTCATTTATTAGGAGCGTGTTATAATTAAACTAATCTATTGGACGCGTGTGTACCAGGGTCTACCACTTTACCCTGACCTCCGACAATGCGACCTTTCGGTAAGAAAGTACGTTCTTTGCTAGTTCAGTTGAGACGTGATGGGTCTAGTTACGCTAGACATGTGTTGTTGCTTGTCTGATCTCGTAGAAGCGCCTTCTTGTGCTGGCAGCCTCCTTTAATTAATGTCTCTGAAACTACACGAGCCACACGTATCCAATACTTGCTATAAGATGTAGGAAATTCTAAGTTCGGTAGTTTGATCACATCTTTCAAGGTGTTTTGATTATGGGTGACGCGTGGTTATAGTTTTTCTTTGATGTTTAATTAGTTCATAAGTTTGTGGTAATACTTCAACAAATAGGTATTTCTCCGTGGTGAAATTTTAGGTCACCACTTGGGAATAGTCGGATCTATCATGCGTATTCTCTGTCTAGACAAGGCGTGGGTGTTACCTACGTTAGAGAAGTAAGACCTGTTCTGTCCTGCTAACACTCGCGCTCGTTTGGATAAGTTTACTGATTTAAGATCATTCTCGTCGATTCCATATTGGCTATGGTCAACAATAGTTTGTCTACTGCTAATTAGCTGTGAGGAGGGGATGTCATTGTTGTATGCTGGCGTATCTCGTAGCATACGCGTAGCGTCACATGTCTTCACTAGTTTCATCCATACTATATACATATAATTTTGTAAATGCGAATGTTATCGCCGATGTTGGTGATAAGTCTGTGAAGTCGAAATGGGACTTGGCGGGTCATACTTATAGGATGCATCTAGACAGATGGGCCGGGATCGTCACACAGTGGATGCCCGAAGACGGGCGTTGCGTCGTCACAGAGACAGGCCTAAAAACGCTGGCGTGATCATTTGGATTCATTCCTAACCATTGGACGAAAAAGGCACAGCATAAAAAAAAAAAGAAAAAATATGGGGGAGACCTTTGCACAGCAGTGAGGCAACATAGGGTGAACGAAAAAAAATGCGAATGTAACTCTGTTTATCTGTCATTTTCACGCCTAAACGGCTAAACGGGTTTCGATAAAATTTGGCACACGGATTGACCACTGCCTGCCAATTTTTATTGTGCCCAATTTTACATAGGATAACCGACAACCGACCGGCCGGCCGACCGGTTTAACTGACTTCAAAAACAGGAGGAGTTTCTCAGTTCGTCGGAATCTTCTATTTATTTTTTATGTATGTTCCCCGATTACTCGAAAACAGCTGGAGCGATTTAAAAATTCTTTTTTGTTTAAAAGTCATCAGGTCAAGATCTGATGATGAGATCTTGGATAAATCGAGAAAACTCTTCAAATATGATAGGCACACCTATAGCGATTTGGGTATTTTTTATAGTAATATCTCCCTCACACACATACACACGCCCATACATAGGTACATAAATACTCGTAGGCCGCATCATAGTTGCATTAGCTAGGAAATATATTATTTTACAAGTAATTTAATAATAATACACTGTGCTCGTCTTACAACTACTGCTATATGTTCAAATCATAGGCGAGGACGCTGGCGCCCTAAACACAAGTTAAATCTTACTTTGGGTTCCAGAGAAACACTCTTTTTCCCTAGTTGTAACGCTGCAGTGTTTAGATAAGTGTTTCTCGTACATCATCATCTGCCTAGCCTTTTCCCAACTATGTTGGGGTCGGCTTCCAGTCTAACCGGATGCAGCTGAATACCAGTATTTTACATGGAGCGACTGCCTATCTGACCTCCACAACCCAGTAACTGGGTAATATGATACCCCTTGGTAAGACTGGTTGTCAGACTTTCAGGCTTCTGACGACCCGTAACGACTGTCAAAGATCCACGAATGACAGCCGGGACCAACGGCTTAACGTGCTTTCCGAGGCACGGAGGAGTCTCGGTATGTAAAGATGGTCACCCATCCACGAACCAACCCCGGCAAGCGTAGCTTAACCTGATGGATCGACCCGTGCGGCTGTTATTACTTAGCCACGAGCCCCTCTTAAATCCAAGTTAAATCTTACTTTGGGTTCCAGAGAAACACTCTTTTTCCCTAGTTGTAACGCTGCAGTGTTTAGATAAGTGTTTCTCGTACAATTGAAGTTAAATTAAAAAAATATATATTTTATTATTTTAGTATAGTAACTCGTGCATATGCATTACTCTCCATTTTTGAAGTGTAACTGATGATGAAGACCATAGATGGCCAATGGAACTACTCAATAATAAGTATTTCACGGGTTGTGATTCGATTACTTTAATATGGTTGCTAAAAAAATTATGCTAGTCACGATGCATATGGCGAAGTGGAGCTGATGGTGAAGTACCAGGACTCTTAAAAAATGAACGGCCCTACATCGGGAAAAGCAATATTTTGTAAAAGGTGATGAGCAGATGAAATTAGGCTATTGTAACTTAGATAAATAACAAACCGACCCACTACAAAGTGAAAAATAAAACACTTTTTATAAAAAAAAAAAAAAAACAACCAACTCCCAAAAAAAAAACACTACAAAGTGAAAAATAACTTTAAACTCGGAAGTCGGTGGCAAACACCTTAAATACAGATCCAAAGGCACCGACTTCCGAAATTAAAGTTCTGTTTCACTTTGTTGTGTTTTTTTTTTTCTGGAAGTCGGTTGTTTTTTTTTTTTTGTAAAAAAATTTTTGCTTGGTAGTACATACGTTCCCATGGGATAATTTCCGACCTCAACGTGGGCGAAGCTGCGGGCAAAAACTGAAAAAAGCATGATTCTAAAACTAAAATCACCCTTACTATATTTGCCAAAAGCATATCACTAATCACGCAGTTATTTCGTCTCCATTCCCAATAAAATGGATCATTCATGCGCACTCCATTAATCTGCCAATGCCAAGGACAAATGTGATGGATCTGTGACACGACATTACCTATGTCCTAGCGACGCTATCAATCATCTGGCGGCAAGAAATATTGACCAACATCGTAGTTATGATGTTATTTGTGACTATTATGGATTGATAGTCGGTTTTATTCGACTTAGATGGCGTAGTGGTGGATTGATTTGTCTTTTGTGCTAAATAATGGTTGTAGATTGTAACAGTCAGGATTAATATTTGTATAATCTGGATAGACTTCCACTATGTGAGCTTTTGTTGAAGTAGGAAATGATACCACAGGATCGTATTACGGAAATAAAAAGTATTCTATGTCCTAACCTAGGTCATGGTCTATCAGTGTATCAAATTGCATCCAAATCCGTTCAGCCGTTTTTGCGTGGATGAAGAACAAACATACAAACATAGAAACATTTTGATTTACATTATAATAATAATAAGTAGGATGTAAAGCACCTTTAATAGTATTTAGTACAAAATCATCGTAATTTTCAAATTTTGTTTGTGTTTTTAACGGGTAATGTTCCAATAGATTACATGGGGACTATGAGATTCAGTCAGAAATGTAGAATTCAAAAACAAGAGGCAAGCGAATGTTTAGGCGTAGAATATTAATTGTCTTTGATCGCGACGATAGCTCGTATTGGAGCAAAATTAAAGATGAGTGGACTGTATAACATGTATTGAATAAAGTAGGTGAAGTTACAACGGTGTCGGTTGTTAAATCGAACAGGAAAAATATGACTAATGAAAGCGCAAGCGCAGCCGTGCGTGGAGGCGTGCAACAGCCGACTTGTCTCGCGGGGGCTCGCTCGGCCGTTCGGCCGGCAGAGTCGCCGCTGTCCCCGCACCTCTCGTTCACTTCCGCCAGCGCGCGGCGATGTTGAGAGGAGCGGTCTCAACAGTCTTCTTTTCTCGTATTGGCACCAACTAATATACGAGTACCTCATGCTGTGGCAAAATAACATGGCGGACCGGACCGCAACACGTGAACCCATGCTGACTGCCCTCACCTGGTGTCTTCATTTAGTGCTTATTGCCTCTCGTGGCGACCAAACTGTAAATAAAGAAGGAAAGAAATTATTTTTGTCACAGAAACACGTGCTTACATAAAAACAATATAGATAATAAAAAAATTGAAACAAAATATATCTATAATCACAAGCACTGAACAGAAATAGTCAGCACGTCGTGACTGTGACAAGAGGCTTCCACTCAGCATGATGCATGGTATGAGGGACCCACAGCATTGCGCTGGTTTTCAGTGGTCACATGAAAATGACGCGCTATCACGCAGCATGCAGATTATCAGGCACTGACATCAAACAACTCCATATGTGACGTAACACCGCATAGTCTTAACATCTCATCGTTCGCCTGATGGGCCATAAAACAATTAACAAGAACGAAAGCACGCCACTGAAAACTTGTTCATATATTCAAAGTTAACTAAATCTCCAAAGTGCATTATAAGTTCCACCTGCAAGTGAGGGGGGGCTTTAATAGGAACATGTCTGAAAGCTTTTGAATCTTTCTAGAGTTAACGAAACATTATGCAGAATAATGAATTAAATTAGCAATTCGTTAAGTATTATATTTGCTATTGTACTTTGTTACCTTTTAGTTGGTTTTAATTATTGTGGGTGGTTGTCATTTCATTAGGTTTCTGTAAGGGTTCAAGTTGATGAGGATGGAAATGTATATAGGTAGGTGCTGATCGACGATTCTTTTGTAAATCATGTATAGTTTTGTGAAAACTATTTACAGCCATAGCCGCATATTGCAAAAAAGGAAGAACAAGAATTTTTTTTTTTAAATATGTTTAATTTTTTTTTTGTTTTTAATTGAGAGAGACTGAAGGTGCAACTCCGCCCCTAAGACGACCGATTGACCGAAGGTGCAAATTGTGCAATGATAAAAAATATGGAAATCCCAGTATAGAAGCAGTAAATACAAAAGCTGTGAAAACTGTCAAACCAAATTCTTTATATACCTGCCTATTTGCCACCCTATTTTCAACAACGTGCACTCAATTTTTAATCCGTTTATTTAAGTACAACATGAATTAGGAAAACTTTGCCATACCAACTACATTAGAATTTTCTTGCAGTCACAAATATTTGAAACAAACTACTAAATAACAAGCACCAACAATGTTAATAAACGTCACCACAAAGTCCACAAGATTTAATTCCGCTCCTTTTTGCAGAGAACAATTAAAATAAATAGCCAGGTAGGTACCTAACTAAACAGGCCCTCATATTTAAATGTCGTTCCTAATGACATTTTCCTTCCCCTTGTTAAAAATTATAAAGGTGAAGTGAATTTTTACCTCATAACATCCACAGGCAATTAATATTTTTAGAAGAAAAGCGTCATTAGAAACGGTACACCATGTTCAGGGGGGACTGAATTATTTATCTGGATCAAAAATTTATTACTTGACGAAGTAGAATTTCCGTCTGTTATTTTTACTTTCTTAAGTGGGTATTTTAATTAAATTGTTTGACCTATTTTTGTTTCATGACTTGAATGTAATCTACTTCTTGTGTGTTCTGCATCTCGCAAATCTCAGACATTAATATGCGTGGTCCTCATATGGCCGGGCCAAGATCCTGTCTGGAATGTAAAAGACACTATGACTTCAGTTTGTTTACGTCTTTCTTCTCAGAGTAGTCCGTTAGGAAACACCGTAAAATAAATAGTTTTAAAGTTATTTTAAAAAATAGATGAAAATTGACCGTTCTCTCCCTTATCACCGAAACTACTGAGCCTAATTTTTTTTTAATACAGAAAATAGTTCTATACTTGTACACACATCAAGTGTCTAGGGATCAAGGTATTTAAAAAAATATTTTATTGCCCTATTAAATTAAATTAAAATGTCTATTTAGATTGATGAAATAAAATGTTTTCGTATGGGTAAATGGACGAAGTACTCTCTGCCTTTGCATTATTAAAGAATTTTCGCGATTTTTACTTCAAATGCTGGATTTAATTTGATAAAAAGGTTAAAATAAAAGTTTGAAAGGTTTTTATTGCGTAAAATAAACGAATATAAAGTCTGTATTTCCGCCGTTAACGCGTATAGCACAATCACGTATACTCAATATGGGTTCATCCAAATTACGTTGCAGAATGGCCGCCCACGTCCGTAGTAACAGGCGAAAAACATTTTCTGGTGTGTGTACGGCATCTATATTTGGCAGAATTCTTCTTTGAAGCATATCCCATGCGTGCTCAATGTGATTCAAGTCTGGCGATTGAGCAGGCCATGGTAGGACGTTGATATTAGCTGAGGCATGTGTGTTTGCAAACGACTCTGGCAGTGTGTGGACGTGCGTTATCATGCATAAGCAGTAATGAAGCACTAAATTGGGTCCGCAAATGAATGACAACATCTGATACAATCGTTTCAGCGTAAATCTGTGCATTGAGATTGCCCCTGATCCAAGTCAGTTCGGTTCTTCCGCCGATCCACATACCCGCCCATATCATGATTGTTCAACCACTGTATGCATGGACGTTCTGGCATGTTTTTAAACGTTCTTGGCGTATCTGGCCTCTCATACCAAAGCGAGATTCGGCAGAAAAACACACAACGTCACTCTTCTTCTGCTCATTTTCTATGTTCACGAGCCCATTGTTAAAGGGCTCTGCGATTGCGGGGTTCAATATGTGGTACACGTAGCGGCCTTCGGGAACGGAGATTAACTCCATGCAAGCGATTTCTTATGATTTGATCACTTATTAACATCAACGAGGCTTCATAGCTCTTTAGGGTTGATCATCGCGGTCATCGCACGATTTCGTCGAGAAGTAATTTGTATGTATCGATCTTGTCTACGTGTAGTGATGCGAGCTCGTCCTCCATGGTGCTCTGCCATGCTACCAATGATGCGGTATCGTGTGCAAAGTCGACTTATAACACTCTGCGTAGTGCTCAGAGCGATTCCTACAGCACGTTGTCGAGAACCAGCTTCCAACATTCCCACGGCTCTGATCATTTCTTCTCGGCTCAAATGACATCTTCTCTCAATAGTAACGTTCTTCTGTATTGATTCCACTCAGAAGTACTTATGACAGAAATTTTACAGATTTGGCCTCAAACCCGTTGCAGGATTATACAACATGTCCCTTTTGATATCCAATAACTCTAGAGGGTCGTTGTACTCATCATTATGAACAACTTTTACTATCGGACCAAATCTGAAATCGCGAAAAAAAAATCAGCTGTTCCCTACATTAATGTTCGCATAACTCGTCAAAATGTTTTGAACAGCTGATTTTTTTTCGCGATTTTGGGTTTGGTCCCATAGTAAAAGTTGTTCATAAATGATGAGTACAATGACTCCCTAGAGTTATGGGATATCAAAAGGAACACGTTGTATAAGAATACGACTTGATAGAAGATTTTAATCTTTTGACCGAAATTCAAAAACTTTTCAAAAGACGAAATTTACCAAAAAGTATCCAAGAGTTACAAAAATATAATTATGAAATCTGATTTTTAGTAACTAGCAAAATCGTGCTTAATCCCCAGACACTATTGATGTGAGCAGACTACAAGGAAACCTATATAAAGTCTATGGTCTTAAAATAACATAGTATATCTCTCAATATTGTGCGTACAAACTTACATTTGCAGTTGGAATGTATGGGAGAACACGTTTTTCAACTACAATGTTAAGTTTGTTCTTGGGATAAATTCATCTCAACTACGGAACCCAACGCGCGTTGTGCGTGGGCTGACACGCACTTGGCCAGTTTTTTTTTAACTAATAAACGGAAATCAATATCATTCATCATTATTTTATCATAAACAGCTTTTATTGTATTTTTTTTGACTTAGTAAAAAATATTAATTCTATCTTTGTGTTTAAATACGAAAAAGCCCCACAATTTACTTTCATTTGTCGGATCCCAACCGTCCAATAATCATGGTTTGGCTTCCTATTGTTCAAGAAACAACAAAGGTCGAATATTAAACCTTTTTGATCTCCAACCCTTGACAAATTCTCTTTCATATCAAACCCAAAAGATAAGTACCTATACTTGGTAGTATAAGGTAGGTACATTTCTTTGCGTGCGTAACACTTTTCTGCGTAATTTATGATAATGAATTATTTAATTAAATTGTTTGTGTACAATGCCATGTCTAGGCAATTTTATATTATTATTTCATCCATTTTGACGAGTTATGCGAACATAAATGTAGGGAGCAACTGATTTTTTTTTCGTGATTTCAGGTTTGGTCCCATAGTAAAAGTTGTTCATAATAATGAGTACAATGACCCCTTAAGAGGTTGTGCGGTAATTATGTTACACCTTGTATAAAATTCAAAGTCCTGACTGACTCACGGACTGATATATCAACGCACAGCCTAAGCCGCTGGTCCTAGAGACATGAAATTTGGATGGTGTGTTCTTTGTAAAGAGTAGGTATTCACTAAGAAAGGGTTTTTTTGAAATTCTACCCCTAAAAGGGTGAAATGGGGGTTGAATTTTCTTTGAAACTTTTTATTCTCTGGATCGATTGACGCCAAAATTAGTATACATACTCTTCAATGAAAATTATGAGACAGGTGCATCAAAGTTTTTCCAAAATCATCCCCCAACAGAGTCAAATAGAGTTTCGAAAATCCTACTGGGTGAAATATCAACACACAGCCCAAACCGCTGGACCTAGAGACTTAAAATTTTGCAAAAAGATACATTATACAGTGTAGGCATTCACTAAGGAGGGATTTTTGAAAATTCTACCCCTTAGAGGGTATAAAGCGGGGATTTGTTAAAAAATCTTGTTTGTTAAGGTAATAAACTTGAAACTTGGCACGAATACTATATAAGTAAAGAATAAAGTTTGTCATATTCAGTTTTTGTCAACTACCCCCTAAAGGGGGATTGTATTGCAAAATTTTAACGCGCGGTACGATTAACTGGAAACTCTGTATTTTTACTTAAGATCTAAAATAAAGTACATCGACCAGCAAAAGAAGTTTTTGGGGAGGATTTTACTGCGTGTCTGGATTAAATAAAAGTTATCTTAACATTAAATGACGAAAAACATGGTTGAAGATTTTTTTTTTAAATCAACCTTTTTCGGGGTGAAAAGGGAGCAAAAGTTTATATGAAAATTTAATTTTTATTTGATCAATAAATTATATAATAAGTAGGTATATAAATTAATTAATCAATAAATCCTTACATATTATAAAACAAAGTCTCCCCGCCGCGTCTGTTTGTCTGTCTGAACGCGATAAAATCAAAATCCACCGAAACGATTTTCAAACAGTTTTCACTATGGACGGAGTGATTCATGAGAAAGGTTTAAGGGTTATTCATTAAGGTTTTGTGGAAATTGGCTGAAATATTACGATTATTGTAGGAGATGTCGGAAAAAATCATGCCGACTGGAAGCTTAAAGGGGTAATCAATTTTAAAGGGGATGGTTTTATTGCTTGGTTTGCTTAACTTGAAAATTAGCATAAATACTCAAAAGTCAAATAATGAAAACGTTACAAGCTATGTTTCAATAATTAACCCCTTTGGGGGGTGCAAAGAGGCGATAAAGCGTATATGAAAATAATCTTATTCATTTGATTAAGAGAAACATTAACTGTCAAACTGTCCATCAAAACAAGAACTGTCCATCTTAAAAAGATCAACCAAAAATCCGCAATAGCATAATATATGTCAATCTTCTAAGAATGACTCACAGTAACCATTTATATCTTTCAAAATTAGATAAAAATTTAATAGTTATATCCGAAGCTATTTTGACCGGTATTGTATTAATCCTTATCCAATAAAATGTGTTATTTAAATTTGGCATTTAATTTAGATTGACATCATATCATTTAAATTAACACTTTAAAAGATATCACAGATTTAAAATTACGCGTCACAAAATAATTATGGTTGACGGCGGCGCAGCTCTAGGACAGGAGTCAATGACCTTTTCCTCCGTTATTAGGTATGCGATCATCGCTTTGCTTCCTTTTAATCCCGGTAGTACGTTCCCGATGAATAGTTTCCGACAACCACGTGGGCCAAGCCACGGACAAAAGCTCATTTAAATATAAATACAAATTATAAAAATTTAAAACATATTTTTCTTATCTGACGAAAACTTCAGATAAGATTTAGAGAGAGATAGAGAGAGAGATTTAGTTGATTGATGAAAATCAATCAATGAACTAAATATCCATGAAAACCACATACAATACGATTAAAATGAAATGTTATGTTATAAAATTCATAGACAAGAAAGTATTACGTATCATATTGTAGTGTAAAGGAGATGGGTATACAATTTCCGTTTACTGTTCGTTCATTCTTTTTTGGTCGGATTACTTATCAGAGCACAGACATTACAATTCTATTTTATGTTTCGTCGATTGAACTGCAGTGTTCCCAACTCAAAAAATACTAATATCAGGTTATCTAACCCGGTGTTACTTTTTAGTGGCGCAACGCGCAATAAGAGTTAAAATGTTAATTACTTAACTCTGAGTTTACAAAGTCTATATTTATTTATTTAACCCGACTAAACGTGCGAGTGAGCCTTAGAATCATAAAAACCGGTTTAATAAAAAAAATATACATTATTTGCATTTATTATCTGTCTGTCTGTTACCGTTTCACGCTTTAACGGCTGAATGGATTTGGATGATAGGTTTACCGATAGGCCATGACCTGGGTGCCAACATAGGATACCTACTTTTATCCCGGTAGCACGTTCCCGTGGGATAATTTCCGACATCCACGCGGGCGAAGCCGCGTGCTGAAGCTAACATAATTATGTATAATTCAAGTCTGCACTTCATCAAAAACTTTCGTTAAGATATAATGTGTAAAAAAGTAAGTAATCCAAAGGCTAGTAGTAGCTAGTTCAGGAGCTAGACCACCACCTCTTAAAGCAGTATTATTTTAATCTTACTTGAGTGTGGGAAAGAGATGGAGCTAGACGTCCTGTATAGCTTCATCTCTTTCTCACACTGAAGTAACATTCAAATAATACTGCTTTAAGAGGTAGTGGTTGGCCCCCTGGTTTCTAAATTGGCCCAATCATGACACGAAAACGATGCCTTTTTATCACTTTACTTCTCTATGTAGTAAGAAGAGATTCAACAATATCTGCACTGGTTTATAAAACCAAACTAGAACACAATATTTTACCACCCATTTCTAAGTTCCAATAGGAGAGGTACCCCGCTTCAGTCCCAATAAACGGTATCTCGCTCGGCAGCGATAGCAAATTGGAAACACTCCCTGTATACCCACATACATAAATGTTCATATGTGTTATATGCTTCGTGTACGGATAATAACCATAATTAGAACTGATTACTCAAAATGAGCCAACACTGTTGTACGTGATTGTACCTATTACAGTTGAAAGTTAGTTAGGGAAGCTTGTTTCGTGAGGTTTAATTATGTTACCCATAATTGTTGAGTGAAGTCATATTAACCTTACTGCATATTTTGTATTCAGAAAATATTTGATAATACATATACATACATATATAAACTCATGCCTTCTTCCCATGGGCGTAGACAGAAACTACAGAACGCCACCTGCTACGATCCTTATTTGATAATACCTTTTATATCATTACCTATTGAAAAGACTATAAAATATAAACTTCAAAAGGCAGCTTGTCATCTTATCGTATTTAAACATTTACGATTGTTCTACAAAATTGGCATCGTCACGCCGTTTGTCAATATTCATCGTCTCTGTTTTGCGAGAATCTTGTTTAGACGCACATTGTGTGTTTTTATTTATTTATTTGTTTGTTTAAAAGTTTATGTACACACATATGTTTATATGTTAAGACAAGAAGAAAGGAACAGAAAAATACGTACAAAGGTGATGCTTATTTCTAAAGAAATCTCTTCCAGCATACCTGCGATAGGAAAGTAGATAAAGAGATGTAGACAAGCAACGTGTGTAAGAGTAAAAGAGAAAACAAAATACATAAAATCAAAAACGATACACTAATATGAGTATAAGCTAATATATATAAACATACAATATGAGTACATACAAATACATACATACATACTTCCAAAATCCTTTTATAATTTCTAACGTGACAATATTATCGTAGATGTTCACGTCACGGAATCACGATAATGCAGGGAAATCAAATGTATGGAAAAATATTATGAAGACCCTTATAAAATTTCAGTCTATGATAACGTTATACTTTTATGGACGTGGACGTCCACAATAATAACGCCACGTTAGAAATTAAAAAGCGTACTTTGCAACCAATTAATTGTATGCCAGCATACCTACTGATTACAAAAAAAGATATCCAAGACTGAAATTAAAAACTTCACCACAAAATTCCAGCTCAAAAATACTGAAATGGACTCGATGTCAGTACCAACAGCCAACGGTCTATTTCCATTAACCGGCAGACAGTCGGCACAATGGTAAGCAAGCTGTTAGGGCATAATGAAGGCATTGTACGTACGCCGTCCCGCGAACGGATGACGTCATTATGTGCAACCTCTTGCCGACTCAGCTGAGCTGCCACCAATGTGATATATCGCCACCAAACTCGATTTATTAGTGTTTTGTGCTCGGTTGTACATAGTCTTATTATTCAATTAGTCAGATAGGAAATGCTCTGCGCAGAAATCTGGAGAATAGAGAGAATGGAATTGAAAAGACGAGATTTTCTTTGTCCATATATTTTTTTAAGACAGTTGCAGATTTATTGTAGTTTCAGTAACATATTTTATTGAAACGCCAACTAACTACATTTCTTGTAGAGTGATTTTGACTTTTATACGTAGGATAATTCTAATCCAGCTAATAAATTTTAATTTTTGACAGATTTTCCACACAAAAACTGTCAGACGTCAATTTCATTCCGAGAATAAAGGATATCCGACTTTCTTTAAATCAGCCCTTAGTCGCTGTGTGTTGTTATTACCACATTGGAGATGGTGATTGGTGATTCAACATTTCTCATTACCTATTCAATCTCACTTTACGTTTCTACACCTTTATCTTGAACAAGTCCTAAGTTATACGAGTATCTTCCAAAAAGCGGTCAGAAATCCAACAAATTACGATTTGAATTAATAAAAAATCTTGTTACTATGACGAATACAGCTACGACTAATTCAAAAAAGGCGTTCTTATTCAAGAAACTTTATGGTACTGCCGTTTGGTTATCTCATCACCTTATTACCAAAATTAATGCAATCAATAGAGAATATTCATTATTGCCTCAATACTTTTCACCGTGGTTAGCTTCGGACCCCGAAGGCCAACGTAGTGGATGTTGGCTTTCAAGATAAATCACTTCTTGATCAATTTATTGGCACATGCTCTCACTCAATTACTTTACGAATATTACAACATTGAATTTAATAGGAGATGGCTCTACGTTATTAATTCAATTCTTCAATGTTAGTTATATTTTTTGAGGACAAACAAGTAAATACTAAGTATCTACTTATTGTGTTCTATTCTAACAGTGATGTTAGTAGTTAGTTACATTACTTTGATGGTAAATAAAACAATGTTATCTATATATCTTATCTATACAAATAAATAAAATTAAATATAAAAATAATATGCTGCTCAATGGTAAGCGCACCACGAGAACGGCTGGGCCGATTTGGCTATTTTTTGTTTTAAAATGCTCATAATAGTCCGTAGAGTTAGGCTTTTAGGAGAAAAATTTAAAAATTGGGCTGGAAAATTCGGCAAAAACTGAAAGTGCTTTTTCCTATGGGAATTTTGTATGAACTCAAGACTATATTGAAATTTTGACAGGACGTCTGTCGGTTCAGCTCATATTAAATAAGCCTAAATTAAAAACAACTCGCAAAGGAAAGCCCCCTTTTCAAGTGTTCATTTGTAGAACCCACCTCTTTCATCTTCCATCTCATCTAGTAGGTACAGATAAATCAAATATGAGTTCTTAAACTAGTGTGTGTCAACAACAACAAGACGCTTTCCTATTAAAATGAAAAATTAAAATATTGAATATTGTGTGTATTTTAATCTTACTCAAATGATGGACCATAACAGGCTGCTGTTTTAAACAGGTAGCTACTACAATAAACTGCACTTTTATGATTTGAGAATGGTCAGATTAACACGTTTTTACTGCAACATCAAGCTGGACCTGTGGCAACTTCTGCATTATGTCGTCAAAGAGTTCCTGCATTTTCTCAAGTTCTGATTTGAAACGTGTGACGAGTGATTCTACATCTTGGAGAAATTTTTCAGTGACCAGATTCTCTCGCTGGTTAGCCATCTGCACAGCCATGGTAATATTTTTTATTCTTCTTTTTGTCCGATCCCTGGCTTTGTCTAATTTTACAAGATTGACATCAACCTTTTTCTCCCACGTTTTTTGAGTTATATTATTATTCAGAACAGTCTTTTTCTTTTGTAATTGGATATTCGCTTTCTTCTCAAGGTGGACATGCTCTTTTTCAATGTAATCGGGTTTTTTTTTCTCAAACACAACTCTCAAATTTTTTTCACCGGCTTCATTAATTTCATTGACCATTTTGAAGAAACGAACGATTTCACAAACGGTTGTTCATTACAGAATACTCGAAGAATATCGAAGCTAATTAATGAACCATCGCGTGAACTTATTAACTAATATACTAAAAATAATTTTGTTAACTCCATCCACTTAGTGAATGGTTTTTGATCATTCTTTGTGACAGGAAAAAAATACTGAGTACGTTTGACATTTGACAGACTTCAATATACCCTTCAACACAGAACACTAATACTCCTGCCCAAAGAATATCTCTCTGCTCTCTGACGAGAGCTCCTGCCCTTCAATGTATAGAAATTATTTTCTTATTTTAACGATGCATTCAAAGTGGAAGACACTTATTAAACCTTGCTATGCATAAATATTATTATCTTAATCACTTATTCATGATTATCTGAGATAATTATTGAATTGTTTTACTTCAATTTAATAATCCTATTAAACGACACATACTACTACGAGCTACACAAATGCTACGAGGCATGGGCTTCTTGCTACGACTGCTACGGCCTTATCTGCGAGCTGCTACGAATCTCAACTATGAGTTGTCACGGATAGTTGAGACGCTGCCTGCTGCCCTAGCTAAGGCAGTTAAGACTGAAATTTTCTTTCATCAATTTTGAACTTAACAACCATGGTAGTATTTACTAATACATAATACTTCCATGGTTGTGATTGTTGTTGTGTGGTTGTTACCTAAGTATCACATCCTGGCATTTAGGGCCTTGCCTGCCAGTATTATGGTTCAAGTAGGTATTATGAGCTTCTAACGAACTCTTAGAGTGTGGGCAGTACTCGGTCAACTTAGCAATAGGTATAAAAATTAATGAATTACGACTTTTCAAATTCACGACATCTTTACTATAACGTTGGAACTAAAACGATCGTTAAGAAAGCTTTGATGCTCAAAGCTCAGCTAAAACAGTTGAAAGAAGGTAACTTCAAAACAATGAAACTTATAACATGTCCGAGAGATGGCGCTATGCTTAAAAATTAGAGAAACCTTTTTTGCTGACGTATAGGTGGAGCAAGTATCGAACAACCGGAAGAGTTAAAATACTTGCACCTCCTATGTGTCAATACTGTTAAGAAACTTAAGTTCGGGTAATAAAACAATATTGACACATAGGAAGTGCAAGTATTTTAACTCTACGGGTTGTTAAACTTAAGTTCAGGTATTCTATGAAGTGATCAAATATCTCAACAAATTACCTAATCAAAATATGATAATTTATACCTACTTTAATGTATTTATTATTGGATAGTTGTGTTTTACAAAAAAATCAGAGCCTAATAGAAAGCGTCCCCGCGTCCTAATAGACAGCGAATACGACCATCAAAGGTACCGAGTCGAACTGGTGTCCCAATAGCCATTCGTGTGGTGTATTCGCGCGAATTTAGTTCATACGAATGCGCGATTAATCATACTGATCGCGTCGCGTCACACGCGAGTTTGTATTAAACAAACCCTTTTCTATACAATTTTCATGCAAACTTCTAGAAATTTTTGTATTTATCTGCGAGATTCTGACGTAAATTGAAATTAATGTGAATTATCTTTATATATAAAACCGGCCAAGTGCCTGTCGGATCCCGCATAATGAATGAAGGGTTCCGTAGTTGGGATGAATTTATCCCAAGACCAAACTTAACATTATAGTTGAAAAACATGTTCTCTCATACATTCCAACTGCAAATGTAAGTTGGTCGACTATTACTCGTTAACTTGTAAAGCCTACTTAGCTGCGATAGTTTTCCTTACAACTTCGTTGTGTAAACTATTACCGTGAATTTTTTCATATGTCCAAAATTAACTGTTTAGCTGGCAGCGGGGGGCGGGGGACTCTTGACTCAAACAAAAATAAGCACTTAATTTTTTTTATTTCAGAAACGGATACCTTAATCGAAAAATTGTTGGCACAAACCCGCAATATTTTTGAAATACCTATCCAATAACACCCTACACTATGGGGTGAAACCAAAAAAAAAAACATCCTCACTTTACGTGTAGAAGGTACCCTAAAGATAATTGTAATTTTAAGCAGCAACTGATGAAATGATTTTATTTATTTATTTGTTTTGCTGTTATATTTTATGATTTTAATTAATTTAAAGAGTTTAGTTGATTTCTTGATTTTAAATAATATTGATGATTTTAAGCATTTTAATGAATTTAAAGATAATTGTAATTTTATTTATGTGAGTACACAATGCAATGTTTTTAATTTTAGTTATAATAGTATGATTGTGGTGTGTATTGAATCTTGCTACTAACATAATTCGTAAGTATACCTACTAACAAAAATATGGATCACTGTATCTGAAGTAAATAAATAATAATAATAATAATTTTTTTTTTCATGATTTTATAATCATAATCATAAATTTATTTGCGTAAAACATGGTATAAAAGGTCTTACAATACAAAAATAGAACAGACATGTTTTGCCAAGATTAACCACTAAACCACCACCAACCAGTGGTTTAACCACTTTGTCGGCGTGATTAATATACATGCTTTATGCATGCCAAATTATAGCTTTCTAATACTTAGAGTCTCTGAGCTATGCTGCGGACAGGCAAACAGACGGACGGACATGTCGAAACTATAAGGGTTACTTCTTGACTACGGAACCCTAAAAATGGATATAGGTATGTCTACATACATACCTATATTCATATTCATTATCTTTATTTGCATTCCATAATGTGTCAAGATCTTACAAAGGGCTTAAAGCTAAGGTACAATTACGGACCCTGTAGGGCACAGCAAAAGTATATGATTAATGTTGAAATAAAATTAATACTTAATCAATTAACAAATATAAAACATGTCCTTAATATTAATTAACTAAATTATAACATTTATTTTTATTGAGATCAGTCATAACAAAATTATTATTAGATAAGATTAAATTAAAACCATATTATATACACATCCATTGTATATAAAGGTATGTATGTAGGTATGTATGTGTGTTACCTATGGACACCAAAACGGCTCAAGCGATTTAATGAAATTTTCAAGAAATCTTCAAATTAGGCCAGGCAGGGGAACCTGTGAAGTTTGGTAGCGATCGGATCAACAGTTTTTTTTTTTTTGGATTTTAAGGACCTAATTATGTGTCATATTTTATCTGAACAGTAACCTAACAAAAAGTACTAGGCTTGCATGAATTCAAGATAGTATTTCAATCATCCACCACATGTCATCTGGCTATAGATAAATACTGCTACCCGTGCGAAGCCGGGGCGGATCGCAACTAATATTATAAATGCAAAAGTGAGTTTGTTTTTTTGTTATGCTTTCACGCTAAAACGGCTGAACGGATTTGTATGAAATTTGGCACATTGGTAGAAAATGAAGATGAATGTAGATGGTTAGGATATAGGATACTTTTTATCCCGGTAGTACGTTCCCGTGAGATAGTTTCCAACCTCCACGCGAGCGAAGCTGCGGGCAACAGTAAATTGACTTATATTAAGACACATTAATTTGACATCGAGCGACTACGCGATCTCATTCGCGCGACGATCGTGTACTCGCGCGACGATCGCTTTTGATTATGACGCGGCCTTAAGGGGATTCAGTTAAAACACTATTTTACATAATATAAATCGAACAAACAATTTAAAAAAAATACGACACGTAACGTGTTCTCTTTATTTAAACAGTTTTTAAATTGAGAAGGCAATAGACTGTAACATTATATTACGTGTTTTAATTACAGCGTTGAAATGTTAATAAATAACTACCTACTCAGTAGGATATAAATAAACCGTTACATTGGAACAACATTATGTCACAAACAACGAAGCTACTCCATAAATGTCACTGGTGCCACCCACAGAGATATCATCCCTTTATTAAGGCCAGTATTCACTGAAGCAGAGAGGAGAGAAAATGTCTTGTAAAAAACCAGTAATATAGATAAATATTATATTGTTATTATAAAATATGTTTTAATTTAATAGAGGAGCTCGTGGCTAAGTAATAACAGCCGCACGGGTCGATCCATCAGGTTAAGCTACGCTTGCTGGGGTTGTCCGTGGATGGGTGACCATCTTTACATACTGAGACTCCTCCACGCCACGGAAAGCACGTTAAGCCGTTGGTCCCGGCTGTCATTCGTAGATCTTTGACAGTCGTTACGGGTCGTCAGAAGACCGAAAGTCTGACAACCAGTCTTACCAAGGGGTATCGTATTACCCAGTTACTGGGTTGTGGAGGTCAGATAGGCAGTCGCTCCATGTAAAATACTGGTATTCAGCTGCATCCGGTTAGACTGGAAGCCGACCCCAACATAGTTGGGAAAAGGCTAGGCAGATTGATTGATGTTTTAATTTAATCTTATCAAATAATAATTATGTTATAGACTGATCTCAATAAAAATAAATGTTATAATTTAGTTCATTAATATTAAGGACATGTTTTAAAATTGTTAATCAACATTAATTTTATACTTTTTGCTGTGCCCTACAGGGTCCGTAATTGTGCCTTAGCTTTAAGCCCATTGTAAGATCTGCATACATTATGAAATGCAAATAAAGATATGAATATGAATATATAAGTTTAGGTTTAGTTATTGTACTGACGCTGAGATGTGAAAATAAAGAAAACCTATTGCTTGTTCAAAACATTTCTGCTCTCCGCTTGGTTTAATCATAATCATTCTCCTGCTCTTCTCCCAAATTCCTTTTTTTGTTTTATTCCATGGGGAAATCCTCATGGATACCCTTCGCCTGTAAAGAACGGAGGGTTAAGTCGGACTCCTACCGACTAAAACCCCACTGTTCCTTCCAGTACCATGAGATAAAAGCCTGGGAGATACTTGTACCTATATTTACCGCACCCCCGATTCCTAACTTATTTGGGATCAACTCAACTCGATTGTGTCATCTCTATCAACCGTCAACTCAGTACTCTCTTCCTTTCCAAGTTAGAACTATGTAAGTTATGTCAAGTGTCAATAATATGGAGTCAAGTACGAGTACTTATATAAACGTAGATTTCAGTTTCCAATAACTTGCAAAACTACGTTGTTTTACGACTAGTCGCGAACACAAGTTGATTCTAATAATATTTAATTTATCTATCTTACTAACTTGATCCTAAAAGTTACATAGCTTTGATTAAATTCTCAGAGGGATGTTATACCAGTCAATTCCAAGTTTTACCAACCGACATAACTCATCATCTGCCTAGCCTTTTCCCAACTATGTTGGGATCAGCTTCCAGTCTTACCGTATGCAGCTGAATACCAGTATTTTACATGGAGCGACTGCCTATCTGACCTCCACAACCCAGTTACTGGGTAATACGATACCCCTTGGTAAGACTGGTTGTCAGACTTTCGGCCTTCTGACGACCCGCAACGACTGTCAAAGATCCACGAATGACAGCCGACACCAACGGCTTAATGTGCTTTCCGAGACACGGAGGGTTTTCGTTATGTAAAGATGGTTGCCCATCTACGGAGCAACCGCGGCAAGCGTAGCATAACCTGATCGATCGACCCGTGTGACTGTTAGCTAATAGAACCAAAATAACTATGAATAAAATTAATTTATCATTGTATTATTTCAATTTCAACAATTTGCCGATCGGCCACTAATTTAATTTAAGGCAAATAAAGACTTATCTTATATTTTAAATTATTTGTTACTGGCTGTTGGCCGCGGCTTCGCCCGCGTGGATGTCAATACTTCCCTATTCGAATCGGATTTTGTTCAAAATTTCATGTTTTTTTTTGCGCAGAACCTTAACTATTTTTCTAAAATAAAAGTACCCTAAGTTACTCCTTATAACATCAGCTATCTGCCAGTGAATGTCCCGTCAAAATCGGTGCAGCTGTTTCGAATTTCAAGGGTTTTATATTTTTTGCGCGGAACCCTAATTATGATATTTTTCTAAAATAAAAGTAGCCTGCCTAAGTTACTCCGTATAATATCAGCTATCTGCTAGTGAAAGTCCCGTCATAATCGGTCCAGCCGTTTCGGAGATTAGCTGGATCAAACAGACAGACAGACGACAAAAATTAAAATAAAATGCTTTTTCGTTATAAGTATCGTACATACTTTCGCATTTAGTAAAAAGTTGTTGTTATGACATTACAAACAGACACTTCAATTTTATGTATTTGTATAGATTGTAACGATACACCTTACTTACAAACTAAGCATAGGTAAATATTGTTTACTCATACAAGATTGTAACATCGCGGACATTTGCGGTGAACCACTTTTCAACCTTATTACTCCTACGTAAATTGAGCATGTTTTAAAACGTTGCGAAACGTGCAATAATGTGTAAACAAATTACACCTACCTGTGCACCTACTTTATTTCATGACCACGCGTATTCAATGCACATGGTGCTGATATATTTTATTAAGTTGTATGGTATATTTTGTCCATAGTATTGTGTCTTATAATATAAAGATTTATGGTTAGATAGGTATGTTACATGGGTACCTATCTGGCGGAGAAGAAAACTGAAATCTATAATATTGGTATATACCTTATAGTAATCAATTATGTTGACGGTGAAGTAAAACATTATGAGGAAAATAGAATGTCCTAGAATTAAAAATTCGAAGACATTTAACATAACCGCACTGGGCCCGCGTGTTGGATTACGGGCCACTCCCTCGAACCGAGAGGAGGCCCATGTCCCAACAGTGGGAACATTACAGGCTGATTATGTTCAATTTTTACTGAATCATCACTTTGACATTATAATATTCGTGACATTATCAATTACAATTTATAATTATATAAATATTCTTAATCAGGCATTACTAAACTTTGTCTCTTGAACTGACATAGGTAGACCATAACTTTGACATCAATTAATTAATTAAAATTTGTTCCATAATAATCCGCTCTCCGCATAAGCTCTTATTTGTTGATTTTGTTTTTGTCGTTTTTTTTTATTTTTTGTACTTATTAATTAAAATATTATCATTGTGCAGGATACAATTAAATATTTGCACACCATAGTGTAATGGTAGAATGTAAAGAGGCCATTATAGTTTTAAGATAAAAAACTATAGTGTAACTAACTAAACTATAACTTTGTAAACCTACATTCTGGCAAATAAATTAATTTGAATTTGACACTGGTCATAGAATATTGGTGATTTTTCAGTATGTTGCCGTCGTTTTTTTAGGTACGCAGCATGACCAGAGGGACAATTCTCGTAATTTTAAGAACATTCACAGTCTGATCTCAGTCCCAATATGTCATAAATACTTATAATTTCCCTACATTTTTGACATTTGACTGTCGCTGAGATGAGATTGCGACTAAATTTTGAACGTTTAAGTTACGGGAATTGGGCTTCAGAACAGAAACCGATAGCATTGCACCTCACAGTAATCAAAAATTCAGAACCGAGGAAATTTGGTTGAAATCATAATTTCAGTACGTAAAATATTCTTTCGGTTTCAATTTATTGATCCAGGTTTTTCCAGGACTACTTTCAAAGAAATGAGCCAAACCAGAATGAAATCTCAAATTACCATTCCAACTACTCCATAAATGATCTATATGTCGGAAATACGTTAGTCGTCGTTTGACTAATCGGAACGCCAGCGCCACCAAGCGGCGCTCGAGAGAGTCTACAACATAAAGCTCGTCGACCGGAGTTAAGAAGAGTTTGTCGATGGCTGTCGAGCAGTGAACATGTTTAAAAACTATCGCGCGTTCCGTATACCTACAGTGTGTGAATTGCTAGTGTGGTCAATTTGAACGTAAATTATAATTTGATCTGAACAGCAAACAGTTTTTCTATTGCGCAATAACCAATACTACCCATAGTACGCCCACAATAGTTAAAATATTGCTGACGATAACTAGAGAGAGATGTACTGTCTCCGCCATATACATACTACATACATATAAATAAATAAAAGTGAAATTTCTGTTTGTAATGTCAAAATAACAGCTTTTTACTAAATGCGCACGATACTTAAAACAAAAAATCCATTTTTTACATTTTTGTCAGTCTGTCCGTGTTATCTGTCTGTCTGTGTTGTCTGTTTATTCCTGCTAATCTCCAAAACGGCTGGACCGATTTTGACGGGACTTTAACTGGCAGATAGCTGATGGTATAAGAAGTAACTCTGTCTGTCTGTCTGTGTACCTTTTCATACTTTAATGAACGGATGTGGATGAAATTTGGCACTCTGACAGGCCATGACCTGGGTTAGGACATAGGATACTATTTATTCTTGTAGTGCGTTCCCGTGGGATAATCTCCAACCTTTACGCGGGCGAAGCTGCGGGCAAAAGCTAGTATTTAATAAAGTCTTATTCGCAAAATATGTTCAAAGGTTGTTTCTATCAGTGTGAAAGTCTCTCAAATTTACTTGTTCTCTAAGCAATCTTCCGACAGTAAAGTAGGTTTCCTAGAAGTGCGGTGGCCCCACATAGCATCTGCAATTTACCGGCGAATGACGTCACTGAAACGTTTTTTATGAAAGTAAGTTGGTGTGATTTTGACACCGTAAAGTCAAACCCCGCTGCCACCATTTTCATGACGGCCGTCACTGCGGCCGTTATGTGGCGGCCACCGCTCTTCTAGGAAACCGACCGCCTTAAAATAATGTAGACAGCTTTTAAGTTAATTCTCTCAAACTCGATTGTCTGACATTTTATCGTAATAATTGATTTATGAGCTCCACAAAGAAAGCCTTTTACCATACATTTTAAAACTCCAAAGAGTTACCGTGGCCCCGGGACAGGCAACTGTAGGAACACGGGTGCTTCCGTCCAGAGCGGGAGAAATTGTTTGAAGAATTCCCATCCAAAAAAAAGATAATGCGTTTGTGACAAAAGGTGGCCTTCATAGTTATTTTACTTTACAAAAAGTTTTTTCTTACAATAAATCCGACCAACCGAGGGAGGGGGTTCATGGCTAAGTGATAACAGCCGCACGGGTCGATCGATCAGGCTAAGCTACGCTAGCCGCGGTTTGTACGTGGATGGGTGATCTTTACATACCGAGACTCCTCCGTGCCTCGGAAAGCACGTTAAACCGTTGGTCCCGGCTGTCATTCTTGGATCTTTGAGAGTCGTTACGAGTCTTCAGAAGACTGAAAGCCTGACTTCCATTCTTTCCAAGGGGTATAGTATTATCCAATAACTGGGTTGTGGAGGTCAGATAAGCAGTCACTCCACGAAAAATACTGGTAATTCAACTGCAACCGGTTAGACTGGACGCTGACCCCAACATAGTTGGTAAAAGGCTAGGCAGATGGAAATCCAACCAACCTTCAGGGAAATAGCAACTCGATAGCCCAAACGTAGGTATACTACTATTGCAGCATTGATGTCAAACTGTTTAGAATCTCAATTCATCAGTCTCAATTCTTCTTAACTTACTCTTCACACCTAAACAGTTTCCATTTTTATATGGATAAAACAGTAGTAGCCAGTCGTGTAAAAATAATATGCTGTAGTAGAGTATGTTTTGCTTTGACGGTAAAATAACTCAGCGACTCGTTCTCTCGGTTTATCTGTTCTTAGCATTACTCTCAAAGTCTCTACTAACAGTGGATTTCCCCACATTTTATTATAGTATAGAATCAAGTTTTTCTAACTAAACAGACAGCTGTGCTGCTGGCCGGTGGAACTTCGTTGAGCATTTCCGACGTTTGGCTCCCAGACTGGAGCGGGCTGGGGCTGCTTTGAGGCGGCTCCTGACCAATCTAGGGGGTCCAAACGCCTCCTGTCGGAGGCTTTACGCGGGGTTCGTGCGGTCCATGGCACTTTACGGGGCTCCGGTGTGGGCTCGTTCCTGGAGGCGGCGACTGGCCCGCCGGTCGAACGCGTCCCAAAGGGTCAAAGCCTTCTGGCTAGTCCGAGGATACACATGGTCTCCGGTGAGACAGCGAGCCTCCTTGCCGGATTGCCGCCATGGGATCTGGAGGCCAAAGTCCTCACGCACATGTGGGAGTGGCGCGAGGAGGCAAAAGGTAGGCGTAAACCACTGCCGCGAGAAATGGCGGCACAGCGGACAGAGCTCCGGCGGGATCTCATGGCATCATGGAGAGTGCGATTGTCGCAACCCAATGCTGGGCACGCCACAACTGCGGCGATAAGTCCCCTCTTTGAGGAGTGGCTGGAGAGGCGCCATGGCGTCCTCACCTTCCGCCTGACGCAGGTCCTCACCGGACACATGTACTTCGGGAGGTACCTGTTCCGGATAAGGAGGGAGGAAACGCCTGGGTGGTACCATTGTGTGGATCGCCCGGAGGACACGGTGGAGCATACGGCGGAGGTCTGCCCGGCTTGGCCGGAGCACTGCCGTGTCCTCGTGGAAGTGATCGGCGGCGGCGATATCTCGCGTTCGGCTCTGGTCCAGACCATGGTGCGAAGCGAGAGTACATGAAAAGCCATCACCTGCCTCTGCGAAGCAGTAATGTTTGCGGAGGAGGAGGCGGAACGCGTGAGAGAGAGGCAAGCTTTGCGCCGTCACGTCCCTAGTCGCCGCAGGAGATACCTTGGGCATCGGGAATTGATAGCCGATTCCCAGTCACCGTAGGCGCGGGCTTGCGGACGGTGAGCAATAGGTAGCTCACCGTCCGGTAAGGACCAGGCCTGGGTGGACGGCGCATTGTATTCCACGCGCGCCTCAAAGAGATGTCAGCACTATTGACGGAGCCCGATAAGGCCGATGCCAGCTAGGGTCGCGGGATGTTCGAAAGAGTTACCGTGGCCCCAGCACAGGCAACTGAAGAAATACGGGTGGGTTTTAGTCAGTAAAAGTCTGACACGCCCTCCTTCTCCACCCAGAGCGGGAGAAGTCATTTTATGATTTCCCATCCAAAAAAAAAATCTGTGCTGCTGGGGCGTTTGTTGCGCCACTTCTTCTTCCCAGCTAAAGCACTAGGAAGTGGTGAAGGACGGGCGTTTTGGAGGACTGTCTTAAGTAATTTTTGAAGTTCGAAAAGTGCTGATTCTCAGCCTAATTGAATAAAAGACTTTTGATTCTGTTTTTTTTTTTTATTTTTCCTATTTCATAAAGAACAGAATTTTGTACATCCTTTCCAGCGTGCTAATTCGCATCAAATTAGAACTAGTCTGGAAAATGATCCAGTCTTGCTAACAATCGCGATCACGAGATGTGGTTTTACAACATCTCGAGGATTTCTTGCTGCACGGTTACCGGGGCAAGACGGCTATAGGTTATAACAATAATGATAATGTCCCTACATTTGTACCGGATTTTCATAAAAAGAAGACTAAATTATCAGACTTAGAAAGTAACTGTGAAAGGTTCTTTGATGTTTTTTGTCAATGAATTATTTTTAGACCACTGTAATGGTTTCTATACAGTATTTTTTTAGCCTCTCTCCCTTCACACGTAGGTAGTTATAGATGTGAGAGACGCGTGCCATTAATGCTAAGCATCAGCATCCTCCTGTGTTAGTAATTTAGAATAATACTGGTTTTGTACCCTTGTTAAGATGATATTAGAATGTTGTTTTCTAATCTGTGGTCACTGTCATATAGCCAACTATTTCTTTCTTAACGTACTATCTAGCTCTCCCTTTTTTCACGTCTGCCATTGCAAAGTTCGCGTGTGTCGCTCTTGTATTTTTACTGTTATTTAATATACAACTGTTATTTTTATAAAAACCTCGTTTAATTTAACATCCTGTTTGCTCCATCAGCTCTTCTTCTGTGTTATAAAATGTTCTCCATCACCAATCTATCTCATTATTGATTATCTCTATAATATTCATTTGAGTCGTTCATTATAGTGTAGGTATAGATATATTAGTGTTACTAGGGAGAAAAAATACCACCTGTATATGCATAAAAAGTGATGCAAACATGTAACATGATGACTTATATCCAATTTGATATTCCAAGAGACGCTCGGTAATCATTTAATTGTTGATAAATAAAACCACATAATAGACAGTAGACACACATAGTAAGTACCTACCTACATAAATTGCATACGTAGGTAATATTCGACACGCGGGAAACGTCAAATTGACTGTTGAAAATGCAGGTTTCAGCAGAAACTTTTTCTGAACACTGTTTGTTATAAAAAAAACTAACTATAGGCTAAACTCTAAGACATGCCCGTGGCTAAGTAATAACAGCCGCACGTGTCAATCGAAGGTTAAGCCACGCTTGCTGAGGTCAGTCCGTGGATGGGTAATCATCCATTATATACTGAGACTCCTCCGTGCCTCGCCATTGCTCTCGGCTATCATTTATAGATTTTTGACAGTCGTTACGAGTAGTCAGAAGCCCGAAAGTCTGACAACCAGTCTTACCAAGGGCTATTATGTTACCCAGTAACTGGGTTGTGGAGGATTTAAAAAACTGGTATTCAGCTGCATCCGGTTAGACTGGAAGCTGACCTCAAATCCCAATAAAGTTCGGAAAAGGCTAGGCAGATGATGAGGCTAAACTCTAAGCTATCCCAAATCCCAATACCTTAGAATTTAGCCTTATTATCTGCCAAGCCTACAACCCTTTGTAGGTACTTACAGGCTCCCGAGAGATTTCATGAGTCGAGTAGTGGCTTTGGATGTCAACGTATCTGCGATGCCTCTGATATTGCAAACCGGTGACCTCGTTTCTTATCATTATGGATGAGCTGTTAAAAATATTAGCCAGTCAGCAAGATATAGCGAAGCATTTACAGCTAGTTATTTGCAACATTGAGAAATAATATGTATTGTGGCAGTCCAAAGAGCAGAAAAGTGAAAACTTCTTTCCTTTAAACTGGATAATTGTATTTAAATTGTCTTCCCAATATTTCGGGGAAACGTTCCTTTTGCCTGGGTTCAAAGCAAATTATTGGACCACTTTATTTTAGCCGTACCTGCTAAAAAAATGTGGATTGTTATTGTCTAAAGTAAACGTTTTGATTTGATTTGATTTTAGAGGTCAGATCATTCTCAGAAAACTCTCCTGTACGAAACCCCTACCCGTTCAACGTAAATAAACGGTGTAGAAATCTTTGAAAACGATTGAGAACGATTGTATGGACATACCTTAACGTCTTTAATATTCAGTGCATCTCGCAACCAATGCATATTTCTTCAGATTCATTTTTGGCAAATGAAATCTGAAGAAATATGTATTGATGCGAGATGCACTGCCAATGCCAAATCGGAAAACAATACAAGTAATAAGTAGTAATTTCAACGACTCCACAAGACAGGCATGACCTAGTATGGAATTCATAAGCAAAATGCTTCCTTTGATTTTATTTTTTAAATGTATACCTAGACTTTAAGGAAATGTAAAGCATTGTTTTTGGCAAAAACACATTATCAATATTCAATTCATCTCGCGTCCAATGAATATCTGAAGCTTTAGATTTCGTTGCCGAATCGGCAATCAGCAACTATTTAGGAGGCATGCGCGTGCGCGTATCGCTTATGCGTCAGACGAAAGCACAAGAGCGGCCTCATACACTTTCATCTTCATCTTTTTTTTATGAATGGAATCTCGCAGTTCAAACTTTATAGGAGATTGTCGGCTGCTTAACCGGGCTATGGATGCCTTAATAAATTAAGGCCTCCAGACAGGGCTTCCTCTTCGTCTTGCGCTTAGGTTATTTACCTTTTCGTTGAAAAGTATCAAGAAACTTGTACATAGCTATATGTCCCAGTAAGATGGAAGCCGTGATATAGTTATATGCCTAGGGATATAGCTATACAGTGTGGAGCCCACATATATGCAATAAATGAAACCGTAAGTAATACTAGTCCACAGAAGTATAGCAAAATTAAATATTAAATTAAAAACCATAAATTAAAAAAGTTACATTTTCAAACAAAATAAATATTAAAATAAATTCAGTAAAAGTAAACACTCTGTTTAGACAACCGAGCTGGCCACCTGTGGTGCACCACAGCGTCCAATCCATTGTTCGCCGAACATGTTTTTTTTTGTTTGCGCACATGTCAATCATTGACTTAGTGATCCAATTCTACAGTGTTCAAATTTGCTCAAAATTAAAACTATACTTTTTGACCTAATTACTGGACCGATTTCGTAATTTTTTTGAATATCGTCAGAAAAGGCGATAACAAGTATGTCCTATAATTTGTTGCACATATGTGGTCCCTATACTGTATACCGTAATATAGATCTATAAAAGCGGCTCATCTGTCAGTGTGCCCTAATTTTGTTACTACGATCAATTTCGTCGTAGTGGTCGCTGGCCGCTGCCGTGGCACCGCTCGCTTCTCTCGCTCGGCTCGCGCGTAGTTGCTCACAGTTCTGACCTAACCTATTTGGTCGAAGTGCCTAAATAGTTATATTACTAGATCGTGCTTAAATCATAGTTACATTACTAGTAAGATAGTTATGAACCGCTTTCATATAACTATATTACGTTATACAGCTATATCATAAGATATCCCTGGAGATATAACTACATATATATCATGGCTACAACTATCATACTGCGACATATTATACATATAAAGCTTCTTTCATCATCTTTTATGCGCCATAAAAGTTATTTTAAGAAAGATTCTGAAGTGAGTAAGAAGCCGTGCAATGACTGTTTGTTATCAACGTTCAAAGCTCAATGACAAAGGTTCTTTGTTATCATGCGTTATGGTTTACAATGTATTGGACATAAAAAATAGACATTTATCATGTTTTTTTTTAGTTTGCTCTCGAATTTGTTTTTTTGAGATCTACGAGAGAGTCGGTTTAAAATTAGCCTACACGTTGTCGAAGAGTTTTGATAAGTCTTATTTTTGTGACTTTGTTATTCAATTTTTTTTTTTCAAAATCTGTGCATATAGATCAAAATGTTTCAAAAAGTTAAGGACAGTCTCCAAAGACCGTTTTCTTGTAGCGACAACGGTTAAGGTACCTTCCCTTATTTATTGTTGTGGCGCAACTTATGTGATGGCTATGTCAAAAATATTATTTTATTTATCTAGACTTATATTAATTAAAATCGTAGCAAGTTGCAAGAAAGAAAGAAAGAAAAAAAAATGATTTAGGACACGCATAGGAAACACAATAATAAAAAGAACATTAAAACTAACATAAAAAACAAAAAAAAAGTAATAAAAAGCGAGCCAAAAAAAAACCGGCCAAATGCGTGTCAGACCACGCACATTAAAGGGTAGTTGGGATGAGTTTATCCCAAGAACAAACTTAACATTGTAGTTGAAAAACATGTTCTCTCATACATTCCAACTGCAAATGTAAGTTGATCGACTATTACTCGTTAACTATGAAAGGCCTACTTAGTTGTGATAGTTTTCCTTTTAACTTCGTTGTATATACTACTACCGTAATTTTATTTTACTTATCCAAAACTAACCGTTTAGGTGGCAGGGGGGGGACACTTGACTCTAACAAACATTAGCACTTTAAAGTTTAATATTTCAGAAACGGATCCCTTACTCGAAAAATTGTTTTCACAAACCCGCAATATTTTTGAAAGACCTTTTCAACAACTCCCCACACCATGGGGTAGACGAGAAAAAAAAATCATCCCCACTTTACGTGTACAGGAGGTATCCTAAAAAATGTTTTTTCATGATTTTATTTTACCACTTTGTGGGCGTCATGTAAGTATATCCCTGCCAAATAATAACTTTCTAGTACTAAGTCTCTGAGCTAAGCTGCGGACGGACGGACGGATGGACGGACATGGCGAAACTATAAGGGTTCCTTGTTGACTACGGAACCCTAAAAAGCTTTGCTTTGCTTTTGAGAGCTGTTCCTTACAACGTCTTTTTCAACGTCACTTTCTACGAGATGAAGACTGGCCCTCGTCTAGCCCCTGAACCCCTTAGAATATAAATTATGGTCAGTTTTAGAGGACATGGCCTGCTCTAAACAATACGCCAACATTGTGTCTCTTAAGAAATCTCTGGAGCAAGCAGTGGCTAAATTTCTCATGGAAACAGTGCGTAAATCAATAGATTCGTGGCCAGACAGATTAAAGGCCTGTATCGAAACCAAAGGTGGCCATTCCGAATAGAATTATATTTTTTTATTTTGCTGAGATTTCAATATATTTGTATGTACATATTAACATTACATTAAGTACTTCATAAAAAAATAAATGCATTTTTATTTGTAACAGAACTTATGGCCGGACTGTGTACATTATACGTATGTCCGTTCACCCAACCCCATCAAACACACCCATACAACCCTATTTAGTGGTGAAGCGTCACGCGGATGACGTCATCGGATGATGTCGATCGATGTAGGTTCGACGACTGGTTTACAAACCTGCGGTTGTAAGTTCCACTCCCAATTATTGTTATTTTTTGTGATTTTTTTTAAGTTTGATTTCCAACTAATAATATTTTTTGTGATTCTTTTTTTACATTTTGTTATACTACGACATTAAAACGCGAAAAAAAATAAGGTGTTCCCTACATTTTGACGAGATAAGCGAACATAAAAAACAACCGACTTCCAAAAAAAACACTACAAAGTGAAAAATAACTTTAATTTTGGAAGTCGGTGTCTTTGGATCTGTATTTTAGGTTTTTGCCACCGACTTCCAAAATTAAAGATATTTTTCACTTTGTAGTGTTTTTTGGAAGTTTAGTTTTTTTTTTTGTAAAAGTTTATTTTTCACTTTTTAGTGGATCGGTTTGTAATTATCTAAGTTACAATAGCCTAATGACAACTGTGCATCACCTTTTACAAAATATTGCTTTTCCCGATGCAGGGACGTTAATTGTTGAGGAGTTCTTCTGGTGCTTCACCATCAGCTCCACTTAACCACATGCATTGTGACGAGAATAATTTGCTTAACAACCATTTTAAGGAATCGAATCGCCACCCGTGAAATAGTAACAAGTAAGTGGTAGTGAGTAGTTCCGGTGGCCATCTGCGGTCTTCATCATCAGTTCCACTTCACCAAATGGTGCTTTCCGAGGGCAAAATGAACAAATTAGTAAATATAAAAAAATACCCAAATCGCTATAGATGTGCCTATAATAATTGAAGAGTTCCCTTGATTTCTCCAGGATCCCATCATTAGATCCTGAAAAAAAATTTCAAATCGGTCCAGCCGTCTACGAGTAATCGGAGAACACACATATAAAAAAAATATTTCGACGAACTGAGAACCTCCTCCTTTTTTTGAAGTCGGGTAAAAACATGAAAGGCCCTTCTGTCATCAATGGTTATAATAAAAATAAATGTCTATGATTGAGGTGACTGCTAATGACAATTCCCGTGTGTTTATAATGTACTGTTATATTATTTTAGTGATAGCCGTTCGTCAGCAATAATGCAATAGTCAGTGTATCAGTGTTGTAACGCAGGTTGTAAGTTTTCCGTTTGTAGTTAATTAACTAAAAATGGAAAACTTCGCAAGCAACGGAAAACTGGTACTGAAGGCTGTGGGTGTCGACCTCAGGATGAGGCGCTTGTCACATGGACAACTGTAGGTCCGTCTTTCTTCTCGCGTCACCAGTCCTGAGTCTCTGTATATTTTGGCTGCTCAGACCAAAACTACAAACGTAGTATAAAGGGAACTTTTATTAAAATTTGGCTGTTATTGTGTTATTTTATAAAAATGTGTAAATTGTGGTGTATTATGACTTCCACGCGAACGAAGTCGCAGGCAGAAGCTGGTTGGCAATAATAATCGTATTGTATTTGTTTAAAAACTGTCGGTAAGTATTTAACTTCATTAGAATTTGGATGGACGTCCAATCATCAGTTTTGCACAGTTAATTCACCCTAGTGGTGCAGCAAAGACATCCCATAACGGCGCTAAAACAAAAGAAGCTCTAAAATTCACCATCACTGCTAATATTTCCTACATTGATGGACGGCTCCGTTTATCACTTTCCACGTGACACGCCTCTAACTGACAAAGTGCCACTTTTTATTCATGTTTCACCATTCAGATAATAACAGACTTTTCTCATGAAAAAGTATGTGTTGGGCAAAGTACATGTATAGCTCGTTGAAATTGCGGATTCTATCGCCCGCTATTCACATAAACTGTCTGCAAACATATCGTGTGACAAGCGTTACAAGGGCAAATCGATAAATACTTCATTTTATTAAAAGCTTAGATTGTACAGTCACCGCCAAAATACAATCGTCACCTTATGGGAAATTTTGGCCTCATGGGCTCATTCCGCTATAATCTGCCTTACCGACTCAGCATTATAAAATATGTCGCGGAATTAACGCACAACCTCTTATGGGGTCATTGTACTCATCAGTACGAACAACTTTTACAATGGGGCCAAACCTGAAATCGCGAAACAAAAATCAGCTGTGCCCTAAATTTTAACCGACTTCAAAAAAAGGAGGAGGTTCTTAATTCGTCGGATTTTCTTTTATGTGTGTGTCCCCCGATTACTCAAAGACGGCTGGACTAATTTAGAAAATTATTTTTTTCTTTGATAGGGTATACTTTACAGGTGTTCCCATTGTCATTATGTCAGGATCTGATGATGGAATCCTGGAGAAATCGAGGGAACTCTTCAAATATTATAGGTACGCCTACATAATTATAGCGATTTGGGTATTTTTAATAGAAACTTGTGCATTTGCTTTTGGAAGGCACCATTTGGTGAAGTGTAACTGAGATGGCCACCGGAACAACTCAATAATAAGTATTTCACGGGCTGTGATTCGATGACTTTAAAATGATTGCTAAGCAATATAAGGGTCATATTCAAAATAATTGTAAGTTACGGATAGGAAACAAATATGAATATTATTTGATTGTAACAAAAAAATAACAGAAATGAATTATTAGGGCAAGTGTTGACAATTGTTGACAACTGCAAAATATGAAAAATGTAGATGTGCCAATATATTGCTAGGTGAGCGATAAGGTTTCTATGGTCTCAAAATAACACGGTAAATCTCCCAAGTTTGTTCTTGGGATAAGTTCATCCCAACTACGGAACCCTACATTGTGCATGGTCCGACACGACGACGATGCCCTTAGCCGGTTTTTGCAAATTGCAGCTCTAGTAGGTTGTATGTAGATCAAAATGTGATACGCGACGATGGTAGTGTAGGTATTAATATTAAGGCGAAAGGATTCTAATGATTATAATTATGTAAAACTATAACTATACTATACTACGAGTGTTACGGCCGTAAATCATATTTTAATCAACATACAACCTTCCACTGACCTACAAATTGTAAAAAACGTGAGATAATTTGACTTTCGCGGGCTACTTTGGCGCATCCCCCTTAACTGATTCTGAGACTGCCGACGACGAGAGGCCGGGTACGCGTCGGCGAGGCTGTGCGGTTAGTACAAACGGCGCAAGCGGTGATATACCCAGTAAAACATGCACACACAGACAATACATGGCACAGCAATGCAATACAGGGCACATTATTCGAAAACTTTACATACTTCAAATAAATTGAAGTAAAAAAAAAAATGTTTTGGCTAACCTGAGGTGCAGTAAGTATAATTAATATTTTATTATCATTAATGTATATGTGACACCATGTGAATAACGCCTAATCATTCATATCTGTTACGTAACAGAAAAAGTGACGGATAAAATAACGTATATGAATTAATTGCACGTGTCTAACCTACAAATCTATTTATTTCCACACTAATTTAAATGTTATACGAATATTTTATATTTAAAACAATTAGCACAATACAGACATTTTCTAGTATGAGTAATAAAACAGTAAACTTACTAACCGCTATTTTAAACGTCTCACATTGAATAATTTACTTTTAAAAGTCTAATTTTCTTCGACAACGAAACGAGCTGAGAAACTATATTGAACAAAACGGCCGATCATTTATTCTTACGTCGTGTAGTGACAGGTAGTGGACTAATGTTGCCAGTATATCAAATTTCTTTATTACCATGGAAATAATATTAAAATAGCATAACAGAGAAGAATAACAGATATGTGTAAAATCAGGAGACTCATTAATAAATTAAATTTGAAGAACAATAAATAGTATTTTATATTTTGTTTAGTGAAGTGTTGAAAGTTTAAACAATATTCTCTGAATATAGTTTTTTTTTTAAACTTTTGTGTAATGGTTAATAGTTAAATTATTTTTTTTAGTTTACCGTCAAAGACGTGGACATTGAATACTTGTATGAAACGGAATCTACGCAATGTTTGGTTTCATTTTTTTTTAAGAATTGTTTAGCTGTATCAAATGTTTCGTTGTTTTTTATTAAGCTCAAATAAACATTTAATCTGTTTGTTTATGAAATTCTAGTCAATTGTATCTCGTTATAAAAATAATTGGGTTGGACAATAAGACAGTAGTAAATATACAATTATTTTGAATATGACCCATAAGCTCGTCACAATGCATATGGTGAAGTGGATCTGATGGTGAAGTACCAGAAGAACTCCTCAAAAATTAACGTCCCTGCATCGGGAAAAGAAAGCTGATGAGCAGTTGTCTTAGGCTATTGTCAACTAACAATCCGACCCATTAAAAGTGAAAAATTAAAAACATAACATCACGCCTATCGCCGCCAACCTTCAAGCGGCGCTGGCACTCAAGTGTGCCACTCGTTCCCGCGCTTTTTAAATCTCCATTTTTAATTATAATTCAAGGCTAATATCTTGTGCAGGCAATTTTAGTCTTTTTTTTTGTGGATGGGAAATCATCAGATGACTTCTCCCGCTCTGGGCGGAGCGGGAGGGCGTGTCAGACTTTTACTGACTAAAACCCACCCGTGTTCCTTCTGTTGCCTGTGCCGGGGCCACAGTAACTCATTCGAACATCCCGCAACCCCGGCTGGAGGCAATTTTAGTCTTTGGTCCGGTAGATATTCACGTCAACTAAATGCTTCAAAACCTTGGTTTGGAACGTAGAAAAAAAAAGTTAGTGACGTTTTGACAATGACATTTGGCGCGACTGATATCTCCGTACTATTTTTTTATTGAAAATAAAGTGTTTTCGTGTCTAATCGACGGTAAGTGGATAAATATTTATTTATAGGTAGTTATTACATCGTTTCAGATAATATTTGCACGAAATAACATCATGGATACCATTTTGTTTGAGTAAATAATGTTACGTAAAGAAACGACATTTTTGGCCATACTCTGTTGTAATCATATTTTGTTTATAAATACATCTCTCGTAATACGAGTATAGTTTAGATTTTATAGTATGGTATGTTTATTCAAGAACCCAAAACAGGTTACAACTTACAATAAGTGCCAAGAGCCAATTGAAACATCAGTGGACCATTTTTTGTGAGCAAGGTCATAAACATGTCGCGCCGCGGGAATTCCGCCCGAGACTTGACAGATTGTGACCATCTCAAGTATATATACTTCAGCGGAGTAGATATGAACAAAATACAAAATGTGTCAAAAACGGCTGGCTATCCGACCAAATTCGAATGACTACAAAAAAGCGACGGATTCATACATATCGATGACCTTCTTTATTGGACGTATTCAACCTAAGCTGTTGTCCGTACAGTCGCGTTCAAACGTTTGTTGGCAATTTTACGACCTAATTTTGGGGCGCGTCAGCGGATGGTGCGGGGCCAGGGTAAGCAGCGGTGGCGAGGCGAAAAAGGGAAATCTTCTATTAAGGGCCAATACTACCTCAAATAGCTTAGCATGATCCTCCGTTATATCAAAAATACTGCATTTTGAAATAAATATATGGTAAAGTTGAGGATTAATTTTAAGTACTATGTTAGGCAAAAAACACGATTCCATAAAATTTTCTTGATAGAGAAATATTACAAAGTTACCTCCAAACCGAACAATAAACCGTTAGTATTCAAAAAGGTCCATACAGTGCCCTCCAAAAGTTAGTTGAAATGATCAATAAATGTAATAAATATGAGGAAATTATAATAAAACCAAATAAAATCATGGCTTCAAGAACTATTTATTAAAATATAATCAATATTGAATATTTATATCAATAAGAGAACCATAACAACTTTAATAATTATAATCTATGCTATCTGCATTGAGTATAACAGAGCAATTACGGTACCAAAAGTTAGTTGAAATTGTTGGAGAATTGTTTTAAGGATTGTGCATTTGCCAATGTCTTAACTTTTAATATTTTGTATGACCGCCATTATTCTGTAGAACTGCTTTAAGTCGTCTAGGCATTGATTCTATAAGATTTTGTAATGTTTTGATTGGTATAGTCGACCATGTTTCAAGAATTTTATTTTTAAACAAATTTCTGTTGCGTCTTATGGAAACAGGGATCCTGCGGTCTAATTCATCCCACAAATGTTCAATGGGGTTAAGGTCGGGTGACATTGAAGGCCATTCCAGTAAGTCCACTTCGTTATCTTCAAAATATTGCTTAGTTATCCTTGCTGTATGCTTCGGATCGTTGTCTTGTTGGAATTTGAAAATCCGACCTAACCCCATTGTTTCAGCAGATTGTTTTAAATTTTCACGGAGAATGTTACAATAGATCTGTGCTGTCATCCTGCCTTCAATTATTTGCAGTCGGCCCACACCATGCCAAGAAAAACACCCCCAAACCATCACACTCCCACCGCCGTGTTTTACCGTGGGCTGCAAGTATTTGTCGTCGTAAGAGTTAACATTGCTTTTGCGCCATACAGTTTGCCGACGTCGATTTCCAAATAGTTCGAACTTTGATTCATCGCTAAAAACTACTTTCTTCCAAAAGTCTATTGGCTTATCCGAATACTTACGGGCGAACTCCAACCTTCGTTTTTTATGGATCGGTGTTAAAAGAGGTTTCTTTCTAGCAACGTGACCTCGTAAATTAGCATCATGCAGGCGTCGCCTGATAGTAGTTTCCGAAACAGAGGTTCCCGCTTCCTGTAACAGGTCTTTGATCTCGCGTACCACAATTTTGGGATTGATTTTGCATTGCCGCACAATTTGTCGATCATCAACAGAATTAGTAGCCCTAGGACGCCCCGACCGTGGTCTATCTGCAAGATTAGGACATTCCAAACTCTTCTTTATTATTTTTCGCACACCTTCTGGACTAACTTTAAATAATTTTCCCACAGCACTAAAGTTTTTCAATTTTTCGTATTCACACACGATCTTTGTTCTTTCTTCGACAGTTAATTTTCGCCTCGGAGCCATTATTAATTCAAAAACAGTCAAATCACCTCACAATATCTTATTATTAAATTAAAAATACCCACACTGCCCTAATATTATTAATTAAATGAGTTAAAACCGCGAGAGTTTTGAAAATCGTTAAAAGTTTGATACTTCAACTGACTTTTGACGCGCTCAATTCAAGTAGTGGGCACATAAACATAGATTATAAAAATAAAACGAATTTCGGGGAATTCCCTACTGTACCTACGTATAAGAATAGTGTATCCGAACATAAATAGTAAACAGTTAATTTATTGAAACTGCGTATTTAGAATTTATGTGACATCTTTGTTAAGGTGAATTAATTGCAACTAACTTTTGGAGGGCACTGTATATATATTTTTAAACTCACTAGCATCACTTGCTGAATATGCGCCGATTTGAGATATGATTGTTCCCGTTTGTCCGTTACTGTCCTCCATTCGGTCTTTGCCTCCTCCTCCGCAGGCATATCTTCTGACTCTTCCGTTTCTCCATCGGGCTCTGCATTAGCCTGGTTCTTCAGTCTCGATAATCCCATCTGTTCCAGGACAAAATCTTGTAAGAGGTTTTTCCTGATGTCTTCCCAGTTCCCAGTTCTCCTAATCTAAGCATGTAGTGTTGACAGTCCGTATTGAAATGAACTTTCGTTCACATCTCGTGTCCTAACTGCGTCTAAGTTACTCATTTGCTGAGGAGTAGCACCACAAACTGTACACGAAGCGCTCGAACGAGTTTCAGTTAAAACTTTTGCCACTTTACCATCAATCGTGGTTAAAAATAGGTCATGAGTAATTTCGATTACCTCACTATTCTTATTTATCAGGGACGGAGACCGATTTTGTATTTGATTGTTGATATCAGCCACAACAGATGCGGTTTTTTCAGGAGTTTCTTTAGCAAATTCTAACAATATAGGTCTGCAATATCTTACAGATGAGCAAGTTTCATTCTTCCAAACAACAGTATTAGTTGTCTCATCTATGAGTCTAATGGGTACAAGTGAAGCAATAAAAAGGTTTGCATCTGATATAAAGTCGCTTTCTTCGGGCAAAACTTGCTTGTATTCACTCTGTCCTGATGATCCGTCGCAACCCCATTTACAGAATAGTTTCAACTTTCTTAAACCGTTTTTGTAAACTGAACCAATTTGAACTGAAAAACTGAACTAATATACGTGCCACAGTATGATCCAACACGTCCTGCAGATTGACTTTTGCACTTATGTTAGTAATGGTTATGCTCGAATCTGGTGGGTAACACATCTTTTTGTCCGCCAAACAAAGTCAAAGTTTCCCATACTGTTCTTTGCTAAGGTCTAAGTCAATAAATGTGCGTAGTGCTTCTTCCTTTGAAAAAGGTGTAACGTCTTCAGGGTTCTCAGTTATGTATAAAGCTATTAATTGGGAGAACAATCAAAATAACAAAATTGAATATTTGACACCATGAGTCAATTTCTAGCACTTTATAGGCATGATAAAAAATAGAAATAAAAATCTGAGTCTTTCGGTTTTCTGAAAATTATATGTGAAGTATACTGGACATTACCAAATACATAGTAATCAACTGCTTGGAATGTATGTGCGATATACTGGACAGTGCCAAGTTTACTAAGATTTATTTATTTATTTTCAGAACACCAACAGCATATACATTCAACATTGTTTTATAAGAGTATTTAGGAAAGTATTACTGCTAATGTAGACACAAATTATAGGTGTACATAACATTTAAAGAAATAAGACATTGAACAGAAGCTGCTTATAAACTAAAAGTAAAATTTAAACATGTAGGATAAATTAAATAATGGGAAATTAAATGAAAAATTAATTTAAAATATGATTATGTTTATTTTTTATGAAAATTCAAAAAACAGTTTATTTTTCCTGCGAATAAACGTCTTTGGTTACATTTTATACATATAACGTTTGTTTTACCGTCCTTACAGTAACGGCATCTCCCATAGCTACACGAATCGGGAAAATGACCTACTTGATCATAGCGTATATCTTCAATCGGTCTTGCTACCACAGGTTTCTTAACTTTTCTATCTTCTTTTATATCTCCCGTAATATCAATCCGTTCTTTGACTGGTTTTCCTTTTTTCACAAGACTTTCAAATATATCTAACCTGAACTCTTTCAGTGACTTTTCCTTATATTTATGTTTTCGATACAAAAGCCATGCATTATTGATGCTATCAATCAACTGGGCAAAAATAGAAAGATACCATCTTCGCGTTTTTAGGGGAATCTTATAAAGGGATATTAGAATATCAGCCAAGTCGACCCCACCCATATTTTTATTATAGTTTTTGACTATCAAACTCAAACTCAAAGCATTTATTTCAAATAAACCAATTATAGGCACTTTTGAATTGTCAAAGAGTCGGTGAGTTAGTCAGAAAGTTGAAACTAGTTGCCCATTCCAAAGCATAGATCTCTATGGAACGGATAGAACGGGCAAGAAACTCCACGGACACAAATTCAAAATACACAAAACAACACCAAAACATTCAAATCATCATCATTCTCATTTAAATCAAAATATTGTTACAAAATATTGGTTACATCATTCATGTTGAAATTAAGTATGTGAGAATTGGGCACGCCACAATTGCGGCGATAAGTCCCCTCTTTGAGGAGTGGCTGGAGAGGCGCCACGGCGTCCTCACCTTCCGCCTGACGCAGGTCCTCACCGGACACGGGTGCTTCGGGAGGTACCTGTTCCGAATAAGGCGGGAGGAAACGCCCGGGTATCACCACTGTGTGGATCGCCCGGAGGACACGGTGGAGCATACGGTGGAGGTCTGCCCGGCTTGGGCGGAGTACCGCCGTGTCCTCGCGGAAGCGATCGGCGGCGGCGATCTCTCGCGTCCGGCCCTGGTCCAGGCCATGGTACGGAGCGAGAGTACAGGGGAAGCCATTACCTTCTTCTGCGAAGCAGTAATGCTCGCGAAGGAGGAGGCGGGACGCGTGAGAGAGAGGCAAACTTTGCGCCCTCACGCCCCTAGTCGCCGCAGGAGACGCCCTGGGCGTCGGGAATTGGCAGCCGATTCCCGGCCACCGTAGGCGCGGGCTTGCGGACGGCGAGCAATGGGTAGCTCGCCGTCCGGTAAGGACCAGGCCCGAGTCGACGGCGCGTTGTGTTCCACGCGCGCCTCAAAGAGATGTCAGCAGCATTGAAGGGGTCCGCTAGGACCGATGCCAGCCGGGGTTGCGGGATGTTCGAAAGAGTTACCGTGGCCCTGGCACAGGCAACAGAAAGAACACGGGTGGGTTTTAGTCAGTAAAAGTCTGACACGCCCTCCCGCTCCGCCCAGAGCGGGAGAAGTCATTTGATGATTTCCCATCCACAAAAAAAAAATGAAGTATGTGAGAATAATGTAGAAAGACGTGCACGTTAAAGCGTCCGCAACAAAAAGGTAAAAACCAAAAACGGTTCAAATATTAAAATAAGCCGTGGCAGCTAAGAGATGACCAGTCCCTACTGACGGCGCCTATTCACGAACATGACGCATGGATTAGTATCTTAGGGCAGTCGACAGCAACCTTTGCTTTATTTTCTTTGCTATAACGTTTTATTTTATCCACGGGGAGAGCATCGACACAGGAACTGATAAGGGTAACACATTTATTGTCGAACCACTTTACCACTGCCAGTTTATTTTGGTTACAAACCCCTTGCGCGAAACTGCCTCGTGGTTTCTTTTTAAGGTCTTTATCAGAAGGAAGTACACTTTCACAGCCTCTTAGCCGGTTTCCTCTTAAAGTACCAGTGCAAAATATTCCGTAGTTTTCACGCATCATGTATACGAGCTCAGGTGAAGTAAAAGAGTTATCACAATATAAATTTGCCGGTTTCTGGCGAATCGTTTTACTCAAAGCAAGAACAACTAGCCCTCCCAAACCAATAAAAATCTCATCCTGTGTGAAAGTATAATTTCGAAAGGTATTCTCCTCTCCATATAAAATAGAATCATAGGTTAAGCCTGAAGCTCCCGCGCGAACGAAGTTTTTAAAACCCCACTTATTTGGTTTATTTTGTATATATTATCTTCTGTTTCCCGCCTTGGTCCCTTTATAGGGAATCATCATCTCATCTATAGTAAAATGTTGTTCCTCGTACATCATCAGGCAGTTTTGCCAAATTTTTACACTAAAGGCCGAACTTTGAACTATCTATCAAAGTCAAAGTCAAAGATTTATTTGCATACTAAGTGTACATTTTGGTGTTGTTTACAAATGTAGGTATAGGTAGGTAGGTGTAGGTATCACCGTCGTCTAAATTATTATCGATAAAATGTATGTAACGTCTAATTGTTTCGTAACGCTTTAGTGGCATGAGACCGGTAATATTTGTAAATCTAAGCCTGCGGTTCCAATAATCAGTGTAGCTAGGGATATGTACAACTCCTATTAAAATTTGTATGCCAAGAAAAGTTAGAAACTCTTCATGAGTAAGTTGTATGAATCTTCCTTTTACCTGAATAGAATACAGATTTGATTGATCTATTATATCTTTTATTATATTCGGTGAAAACGATAAAAGAACGAAGGAGGTTGTTGTTCGTCTTCACTCGGCATCAGCGGCGTATTTTCATCTTCAACTTCAGCCCGATGAAAAAATATTTCCTTCTTCCACTTGGATGGAACTCAGAACAAACTTTTTAGATGTTTTACCTTTTTTTAAACTTTCTTTTTCTGCGCTTTTTTACGTTTTCAAGTGAAACATGATTGTGTCAATGGTCGGTTAGTCAGTTTGCACTGAACCAATTGACGGTAAGGAACTTATAGAAGGGATGGCATCGTAATTTGTTTTATTTTGAGACGGAAAAACATTTTGTAATATTGGTGTAAGTGGTAGATTAATTGCATTGTTATCTGTAATTTCATCTTCGGAAGATTCTAAAATATTCAGTCCCTCTAAGGCCGAATCGACTGATATCAAGCTGCTTTCATCCGAAGAATCTTGGTTTTTCGAAGTTTTATTGGTAATTTCAAGTTCTTCGGTAGACGAAGCGTCACTGGAATCGGAGCATGCATGTTCAGGCGGTATCAAAGCAACTAGCCTATTCGTGCGGGAGCTTATCAATCGCTAAAACAAAAGGAAAAGCTCATTTGATACATGCAACCCATACAAAACCAAAATACTAATTAGTTGGCATTGTCCAACCCGCTTCCCAAACAAAAACAGTGATAGCATTGCGAGCAATTGGCAGTGTGAAGTATACTGGACAACTAGTTTTAAGTGCAAATTACAACTTTATTGAAACAGTACTGGGTTATTATTTGGTATCATATAATAAACCGTCACTTTGAAATAATATATAATGCATAGCGAACCCATATAAGTCTTTCCATATATTAAAAAATATTCAAAAACTTACCTGTATCGCTGTGGTTCTCAAACTTTTTTGGTGACGGAACCCTTTTGGGAAGCAAAATACTTGATGGAACCCTACAATAAAACAATAGTTTTTAAAAGTGTATTCTTTATTAATAAGCATAATAAAAGTACAATGTAACAGTTACTAATTATTACTTACTTTACCACATGGCAAGTACAATAATAGAAGATATTAAAAAAGAAAAAATCTAACTAATGTGGGAGGTATGAAACTGTTTTTTTATTTTTCATCAATTGGTTGATATCAGGTTTGATAGAAGACAGTTGAAGTCTCATATCAGGTTCGGCGGCCAGTCTATTGCGATATTTTGTTTTCGTGGCTGCATAGGTTGAGAATCCTGTTTCGCACAAATATATTGTTGGGAACGGGAGAAGAATATTCAGAGCTATTTTGCCAAGCATTGGATATTCATCACGGATTCTGCACCAAAAATCGTTGAGAGGCGTCGTTTTGAACAGTGACTCCATACTTGTGTCTGATGACATTTCTAAAAGAGATTCATATATCTCGTTTGACATGCTTTTCCAAGTTGGGTAAAAAGGGATTATGAATTCATGAATTCAGTTTCATTTTTGTATTCTGTTCTTCGGGAAAATACTTTTCAAAAGATGCGCGCATCGAACTGAGATATTGGACCAATTCTTCAAACACATCATCTTGAAACATTTCTGAGTCGTTATCGATAACAAACTCACTGAGTGACGTAAAGCTTTCTATTTCTTTCTTACCAACGTAAATAATCCAAAAATCTAATTTTCTTTTGAAGGCAGTTATTTTGTTATAGGCCTGAAACACTGTTGTCTGTTTACCTTGCAATGATAAATTCAATTCGTTCAGTTTTTGAAAGATATCCGCCATAAAAGACAATCGGAACAACCAAGTTTTATCATACAAACCCTAATAGATAACCAACCACACCATATTTTATCAAGTAAGGTGGTCAAAACTGTATCAAAAGCACAAAGAACTATTAATAATACTCATCATTGTAGTGAACTTTTTATCAATTTGACCTTAATAGATAACAAATGATTTTATGAGAAATAAAAAGAAATTGAAAAAAAAAAAAAAAAATATCTCGCAATAATTAATTATGTTTTGGCACCGTGTCAGAAAAAGAGCAAGTATGAGCAAGTTTTTTGCTCTCCTTGCGTAAACTAATGTATAAAGATCTTAATACACAAATATCTCGACAGCGGCAAGCAGCAGTAAAGGGTAAACGTCTCGTTAAAAAAAATACCCTAAAAATATATTGGCTAATTTTATTTTATTAAACCAATATATTTAATATTAATTATAAAACGGTATGATGAGATTATAAGCAATCCAAAAATGTAGAATACTTGTGCATTTATATCAAAAACTTTCGAGTAATGTGGCGTTAAATTGTACTCGTAGTAACGTATTGCGTCAAAATTACGTTATTGAACATGAGTTAGCTTTGATGCCTTTTGAAGTACTTTATGATTAACAAAAAATAAATAAAAAAATAGTGGAATGTAAGCTTATTTATATAAATGAATTTATTATTTCTATTCCATAACAAAGACTTTCACTTGAAACGGTTTTGCGACGGCTTTGTATGGGGCTTGCCCATAGTGCGACGCACAGTGGGCTGAAAATCGGCTTTCATAGACTTAGGGATTTCTATCTGCAAGTGCCGGATTTTTTGCCGGATATTGCTTCTATTAGTTGTTACTATATTCAAAAATGACACCCGAGTTAATTCTGGACAAAAACGAAGGAATTATAATTTTTTTACTAAAAATTTGTATGAAGCTAGTATGAAAAAGTTAATTATCTCGCAAACAGCAAGGAAAACCGTAATATCCTTACAGGTGGTTATAGTACTAATTATTAATGATTTTTTGACATATGTCATATAACGTTTATCGCTGCTATTTTTTTTTTAAAAATCGTCAAAATATTTTATTTATTTTTACACATGAAACTGTTCCTTTTGATGTTTAGGTTGAGGAACACAAATTTTTAACAACACGTAACATAAAATAGCATCACCCGTATATTCCCGAAGGAGTAGTCAGAGGTTTATAATACATCCACACTTAGACAACTATGTTTGAATTAGATATTTATCAATACAAAATGAGTTTTAAAACTTTACATACATCCAAAATACCAAATAACAAATTGTTTAGTCTTCTAATAAGTCTGAATAGGTGATTAAATGATTGTTAATGATTTCTGATAAGTAAGCTAATTTGTTGATTAGTTGTGCTAAGAGGTCTAAGAAATGTTTTGGACGATTATAAATTTTCATTAGTTAAAACTCTAATAAGGGTAGTTAACTAATTATCGACGTTTTGCAATAAAAGGACTAAAATTTTGTTTTATAATTTAGATTGTTCACAACGGTGTAACTGCTAACACTAAATTTTTGCCCTGCGACTATAAAATCTTAAAATGGAAAGTTTAATCACCAATTTACACTTGTTTGTTCTTCTAAAAAGTGAGAGTACTTCATTTAATCATGAAGTATTGTTTGGTGCAGTTGTATCTCGCATAGGCGATTGCTTTTCTGCCGAAGATCGAGTAACTCTCAAAGAATTTTGTCGGAAATTCACGCGAGCTGCTTTACAGAGATGGCAGAAATCCAACCGATTCCTTGATCACTTCAGAAGACTGTACGGAAATTGGCTGCAAGCAAATATTGATTGGCCAAGTTGTGTGCAAACTTTAGTTAATCAAGAACCAACTGTTGATGAGATACCAAGATCACAATCAGACTCTCAAGAACCGTCTTCGTCGGCATCATTGTCCGTTGGAACAATGACAAAAAGGTCCCGAAAACCATTCGAAGATTTGGGAAGTAAACAGAAAAAGAGAAGGTCTGATGATCATACAGGCGAAGACTCCAGTGAATTGGCATATGCAGCTGCAGCGCATTTAAAAGAAGAAGGGCATGAGGATATCGCATCTGTGATCGAATACATGATGAACAATCCTGAAGCAGCCGTTAAAATTAAAGAAACGCTTAAGAAACCGAGGAATCCGTAACTGACACTGATTGCTTCGGAGGGTAGCAATCAAGCTTAGTTTGTTGCACTTTATAGTAGGATGGATAAATATCCTTAGCACCTTCCCGAATGGCAGCCTCTCGCAAAGTAATATATTGCCACTTTGACAGTTTTAGTGAAAGAAGCAATCCAAGCACTTTCTCTGGTGTAAATATGACTTTTTTCACTGATTAACTAAAGTTTGCACACAACTTGGCCAATCAATATTTGCTTGCAGCCAATTTCCGTACAGTCTTCTGAAGTGATCAAGGAATCGGTTGGATTCTGCCATCTCTGTAAAGCAGCTCGCGTGAATTTCCGACAAAATTCTTTGAGAGTTACTCGATCTTCGGCAGAAAGGCAATCGCCTATGCGAGATACAACTGCACCAAACAATACTTCATGATTAAATGAAGTACTCTCACTTTTTAGAAGAACAAACAAGTCTAAATTGGTGATTAAACTTTATTAAATTTTATGTTGACTCCTTTCACTCGTGCTGTGTGAAATACTTGTGTCATGTCTGTGTACTCTTTTTCCGTCATATAAAAGAATATGTATTGCCACGGTAGTGAATGAATGTATGACTTGTATTCCACCTTTAATGTGTCCTTTGTGTACGTTGCTTTTCTTGATTTTATAGCGAATGTAATTTTTTTTTAAAACTGAAACGAGTATGTGTGGTCGTGATAACGTACTCCCGCTCCTATCACTGAACTCACATTTCCTGGTTCTGCGCCCATCTTTTTTTCATCGTCTGCCTCGCCGTCTCCAGCCGTCGGGCATAGCACTAATGTCACCTTTTCTATTAGATATTTCGTTCCTATTCCGCCCTGCGCCAAATACCGTGCGAATGCGTCGTATGTGCTGTCCGGTGCTATCTGCGACACCTCTTGGAGACACACAAAACTGCGATGCAATGCAAATTCGCAGTATTGTGTGGGAGCCCTTAACCTGCTGATTTCTGCTGATGCCTCAAGGCGTCATGCGGTTCAACAGGTTAAAGAAGATTATGCCAAGTGTAATATGCCAAATCAATTTCGGATCAACAAGATTTTGCCACATAGAGGGAACCTGTCCTGAATTGATAAAGGGAAGAATTTGAAAACTAAAGAAGGTAGGTATAAAATACTTGACTGTACATAAAATACACAGTAGGTAGAGTCCTAGTCAATTCTGAGAAAACGTGTATTTTTCTAAGGATCATACAATGAAAATATTATATTATTTCACACTAGCTGTGCCCCGTAACTTCGTTCGCGTGGAAGTGCGCGTGAAGATACACAATATACAAAAATAACAGTCACATTTTTATAAAACTCCCTCGTCCCCTGATCCGCGTTACATCGCCCGCTCGCGCTATTACTTCGTTTTCGCTTAGCGTTCCTTATGACTTTTATCTTCTTGCTCGGCTCCTAAGGGTTGTGACGTGATGTTAAATAACTTATAACCATCCTCGAGAATTGGGCTACCAAATTAGAAAAGAATTTTTCAAATCCAACTGGTAGTTCCAGTTATTATTTTTGCATGGGTTTTAATTTTATTGTGCGGAACCCTAATTATTTTTTTTAAATAAAAGTAATCTATGTTACTCCTTGTAACATCAGCTATCTGCCAATGAAAATCTTGTCAAAATCGGTCAAGCTGTTTCGGAGATTAGCTGTAACAAACAGACAGACAGACCGACAGACATACAAAAATTAATAAAGTTGTTTTTTTGTTATAAGTACCGTATATACCTACTGACTGCCTCGTTGGTCTAGTGGTCGCAAGCGCTACTGCTGAACATGAGGTCCTGGGTTCGATTCCCGGGTCGGGCAAAGTGTTATTGGGTTTTTCCATCTGGAATTTCTCAGTGGCAGCCCGGAGTCTGGATTTGTGCCCGGTTGATGGCAATAGGCTCGCCCCCTATTACATGGGACTTAAACATAACTGGCGAAATGTGGGTGCACTTTAAGTACACCTCTGCCTAACCTTTCTGGGAAACAAGGCGTGATGTTATGTTAAGTACCGTATATACTTTCATACGCATTTAGTAAAAAGCTGTTATTTTGACATTACAAACAGATATTTCAATTTAATTTATGTGTAAGTACTCACGTAAGTAGGTTCGCTCGTTGGACGCTGTAGTAAGCGGTCGTGTCACTTTCCAGTTATATTAGAATGCAAGTTGACATGTTTAATTCCAATAAAGAATTTGATAATAAAGTAGGTTGGGGGGAAAGAACATCAGAGCAAATTTCATTTTATAGGGCTGAATGTCATAAACGTCTCAGATTGATAGATTTTCCGACTAATTTTGTAAATTGTGCGGATCAGTACTGTACTGACTCGTCACATTGTTCCATTACAGTTAAACTGTACTCTGACATCGTGCTTGCTTTATCACAAGCCGCCGCGAGGGGGCGGGGGGGCGGCGTGAGCAGAGTAAGCGCCGGTCTAAACCAATTGTGGGCTGGAATAGGCATGTTAGTGACAGTCACAGGGCGGCCAGGGCGAGTCTTCAGGAATGGTTGTTATGTGGGCGTCCTACAGTGGTAGGACGCCCAAATATCTCCAGTGGGAGATATTTATAAAAGAATGTGTGAGTGTAGGAGAATTTTTAAATCAGATCTAAAATGGTGTCAAAATCACCAAGACCAATTAAAAATGTACATACATAATAGCCTCTAAATATTCCAAAAAAGACTTCAGTGGTTTTTGGAAAAGTACAAATCATCTGAAGAGTCGTCCTGGTCTTCCGGTGACTGTAGACGGCTCAAGCGACCTCAAAGAAATTGCTGATAAATTTACAAAAAAAAATTGTTGTAAAATCGCCTCTGGGGCAATCAGTATCGCAAATTTTGGGTGGGGTGTGTGGGAAGTGCGTAAACACCAGGATTTGGGCAAGAGATGTAGTGAAGGCAATACGATCTATCTCAAAAGGGAAATCCCCGGGCCATCATGGGTTGAGTGTGGAGCATTTACAGTGTGCCGGGCCTCATTTATCTAGGGTTCTGTCTATGTTGTACACCTTTTGCATATCTCACGCTTACCTACCAACCGATATGATGAAAACGATTGTAGTGCCGATAATAAAAAATAAGACTGGAGATTTATCAGACATATCCAACTACAGACCTATTTCCTTGGCAACTACAATTGCTAAGGTGTTTGACAGCATTCTCAACACACAATTAAATCGTTATTTGCAGCTACGTGACAGTCAATTTGGGTTTCGGTCGGGGCTTTCCACTGAGACTGCGATATTGTGTTTAAAGAATGCTGTCAAATACTACCCTTCTAGAAAAACACCTGTTTACGCTTGCTTCCTCGACCTTTCTAAGGCGTTTGACCTAGTGTCGTATGACATCCTGTGGAGGAAGATGAGGGATTCCTATGTACCGGATGAATTAATAAATATTTTTCAGTATTGGCATGGGAATCAGGTGAACAATGTTAAGTCGGCGTGCACGATGTCGGACCCTTATCGGTTGGAATGTGGGGTGTGGCAGGGGGGGGGGGTTAAGCTCCCCTCCATTTCCAATCTCTACATTAACGGATTGATCGAGGCGCTCAGCAAGCAACATGTCAGTTGTCACATAGACGGCGTTTGTTTCAATAACATTAGTTACGCGGACGACATGGTGTTTCTGAGCGCCTCGGTCTGTGGCCTCAGAAAACTTCTGAAGATTTGTGTGGACTACGCAGCTGATTGTGGGCTGATTTACAATTGTGCAAAAAGTCAGTGCATGATGTTTCAGGGTGGTTCTAGGAAGGTGACTGAGATGCCTCCTCTATTACTGAACGGAATACCGTTGGCTAGAGTAGATGAATTTAAATATCTTGGCCATCTCGTCACACCCACACTGAGGGACGATGCTGACATTGAACGGGAGCGGAGGGCGCTGTCGGTCAGAGCGAACATGGTGGTCCGCAGGTTTGCTCGGTGTTCGACTGAGGTGAAAGTTGCTCTTTTTAGAGCATACTGCACCTCTTTCTATACCTGCAGCCTGTGGTCCGACTATACGCAAAAATCTTACAGCGCCCTGCGTGTCTAGTTCAACAACGCGTTCAGGATGTTGGTGGGGCTCCGCCGCTGTTGCAGTGCGTCGACAATGTTCGCGGAAGCACGTGTAGACTGCTTCTACACAACAATGTGGAAGCGAGCAACGTCACTGATGCGGCGCGTGCGGGGGAGCGCCAACGGCATGCTGGTCGCGCTCGCGGCAAGAATTGATAACCCTTATATTAATCACTGTTGTGGCTTGCACATTGTGCACAGTGCTTAAACGTTATCCTGGGTCGGAAGTAAATGAAATTGTAATTTGATGAAATGTATGTGTAATTTAATTTTATAATAATGATTGGACATACCTACTTAAGTTTATAATTATTGTGAATTGACTAATGTGATTTAATGTAAATTGTGTAATTGAGTCCGTGTTACTTGAAAAATAAATGATCATGATGATGAAAAGGGTGCATCTGCTGCATCTGCGCAACACATGTCACAAATTGCGCCTTTGGCATCGTCCATCGAAATTTTTAATGTTTCTTTCATGTATTTTGTGTCGCGAAATAAAACTCTGTGGTGCTGCGTGTAAAGTGTCTGCAAAGTTGGGGTGGACTAAACCTACGTGCGCTTCTGTTCCTTATGAGGGACTAACAGCCAGCCAAAGGATTCTGATACCCCGAGGAGGATTTTATTAGACTATACATTATTATTAGACCATAGTTATCCTTAGGCCTTGATAGATCATGTGACAACGTTGTCAACGTGAAGTAGAATATGTATGTCTTCGGTCGCCTAATATCCTAATAGGTCACTGTTGTCAAGGGACTGGTGAACTTTCGAAGCTCAAATTATGTGATCATTCGACATTAACTCTGATCTATTGTTATAGGATGGTGTCTTCATATTAAATACTTATAATAAGTCAGGATAAACAAAAATTCTTAAATACTGTAACAAAAAGAACGTTTTCGATTTAGATTTCGTACAGAAGTTGTTTTCCCAGAATGCTTCTTTCCTTGAATAGCCTTCTAACCTAGTAATTGTTAATAATTGTAGCATTAAGCTAAAATTCCCAAGAACTACATTAAACATTTGGTTTAAATGCTTAGTTGTGCAAAGCAATCGAGATTATTGCGTCGGACGCCGTAAACAAAGAGAAAAAATTGTTTTTCCTCTTTTATGTGTGTGTGGGATACACATTTGTGTGCTGGGTTGGTGAGGAATAAAACCACTCTTGAAGCTTGAAGCCTTCTTTAATCTTCTTGTAGTGTTCCTATTTCTTCAACTGCTGCCCGCTGACTGTGCCAATACCGTTTTGTTTTTTGTTTTTGGGGAATGGCATCTCGCAGTTCAACCTATAGGAGGTTGTCGACTGCTTAACCGGGCTTTCCTGTGGATGCCTCAATAAATTAAGGCCTCCAGCCAGGCTTAAAACTAAACTAAAAACTAAGCGACTGCACGCTAAGGGCACCCCCTGTGGGGAACGGACCTCGGCTTAGGGCGTCGCTGGGAGAGGACAGCAATGGGACATGCTGGATCGGATTAATTTGGGGCGAGTTTATTTCTACGGGCTCAGCTGCACGGGCTGGCTCGAGTTAGGGTCGGGGTGGTATGCCGATACCGTTTTTGGAAATTTCATTTGCGACGCAACAAAAACTATAGGTACCCCGAATTGTAAAGCTTCATAATAAGATACATTTCTACAGACAGCAGCGGAAACAGCTCATAAATCTCATCCCCGTCAAAGCCAATGCCTTTGTCTTTTAAGCACAATGGTGCACATGTTTTCCATCCGTCACAACCCGATTTGTGACTCTTATCAACAAAACTCTTCAATGGCTTCATAAGCACCTATGAAAAGGAACGGAAATTGTTTATTAAGATCGTAAGCCTACCAAATAAATAACTTAATGGGGCTGACCTTCGACCACTTATCGGTGCGTCGCGACCTTACAAAATTTGTGTCAATGTATAGAGACGATGCCAGAATATATTTAGCACTTTTGAATAATATTCAGGACTATCTTCCTAACAAAAATTTATCTCAGGAACAAATAATAACAATATATATAACCGCGCAGTTTAACGAGACGTTCTGGGGAGGAGAAGACATCCTAATCGCCGCGTCTGAATTCTACCTCGTAAACGTGTATATTCACATAAAAACGAGAACTCACTGGTATATTCACCTACCGGCGAGGCGGTGCCCGGCAACATACACATTTTTTACAGTGAACAGCACTATGATAGCTGGGTTATGATTGACGATGAAAGAAAGAAAGAAAAATATTTTTTTTGGGACACGCATAGGAAATAGGTACAACAATAACGGTTTAAAAGTAATCAATTCTAACGCAGGAATTAACCAACGCCAAAACACCACAACATATTAAGTAACCTGTACAACATGCCCACTTTAGCGTCCGGGCTACCACCAGTAAGAGCCCAATCATTTTCCGGTCAAACGTCCGGGGCTACTTTGTTGGCATGGCTGAATCATTCCCTTTAAAACTTTTTTTTTAAGGTGGAATCTTTCTTAAAATTTTTAAAACAATGACTAAATGAGCAAGTACTAATTCCATGTTTATGAGCCTAGTTCCATGCATTATAAGCATAGAGGAATATTGAAAATAGATAAAAGTACTCGTTCTAATGTCAGCGTAAATTTCTATTAAGTGGTTACGTGTGTCGTGTCCACAATATACAATTTATTTAATAACACAATGTATTAGTATTATATATCAAAAACTCCTTAGGTTTCAAGCTTTACGAATATCTACATCTATCATAGGTTCCAAGGTTGTTTTAAGCCAAAAGAACCGATTAGAAAAAATACAGCCATGTCGCCATATTGCTCAATATTTTTATTTTGTTTATGTAAAATTTTCGTAATATTTCCGTTAAATAATCTATTAAAATATTGCTCTTAATATGGAAAATAGGTAATTATTAGTATTTAAACATACTTAGAACATTAATATACAAAGAAAATAGTTAGTATTATACGTTATTAACTACGCGCAACCTGGGTAGCCTGGAACGTTTAACGTAAATTGATAGGGAATGGATTGTTTGTTTTAATTTATTGTACTACTCAGAACATACCAAGTCCTTATACAGTATGGAGCCCACATATATGCAATAAATGAAACCGTAAGTAATACTAGTCCACAGAAGTATAGCAAAATTAAATATTAAATTAAAAACCGTAAATTAAAAAAGTTACATTTTCAAACAAAATAAATATTAAAATAAATTCACTAAAAGTAAACACTCTGTTTAGACAACCGAGCTGGCCACCTGTGGTGCACCACAGCGTCCAATCCATTGTTCGCCAAACATGTTTTTTTTTGTTTGCGCACATGTCCAAGGATTCAAGTTCATTGAATCATTGACTTAGTGATCCAATTCTACAGAGTGTTCAAATTTGCTCAAAATAAAAACTATACTTTTTGACCTAATTACTGGACCGATTTCGTTAATTTTTTGAATATCGTCAGAAAAGGTGATAACAAGTATGTCCTATAATTTATTGCACATATGTGGTCCCCATACTGTATATGGGCTGCATAGTTTCAGCTATGCACAGGTATTTTTACTATTGTAATTTTATTAGTGGTTTACTATTCCAATTGGAAATGGCACGCAATTCTTTTTGCAAAATGCGCGGGCGCAGGGGGGGTTGTTGGGTGGATTGTTTGTTTGTTTTAATTCATTGAATATTACTCAGAACATACCAAGTTAGGACATCATCATCATCTTCCTGCCCTTGTCCCATGTTACTTGGGGTCGGCGCAACACATTTTCTCTTTCCATTTTCCCCTGTCAAAAGTCACGCTATCATTCACTCCCTTCTCTTTCATATCATTCCTCACACAATCCATCCATCTTTTCTTTGGCCTTCCTCTCCCTCTCCATCCATCAACATTTATATTCATCACTCTTTTAGTCACATGCGTTTCCTCCCTCCTCTTCACATGCCCATACCAACTTTCAAACTTCCCCTTATATAGGTACTAATTTTTTACTTTATCCATTTTTGTCACTCCACACATCCATCTCAACATTCTCATTTCCGTTGCATGCAATCTTTTTTCATCAGTCTTCTTCACGGCCCAGCATTCCGATCCATACAGTACGACAGGCCTTATCATGGACTTGTAATTTTTTCCCTTTAATTTGAGGGGCATCCGTGGGTCGCAAGTTGTTCCTGTACCATACCAAGTAAGGACAGAATGGGCATCAAAAAAAAACTTATATTATCAAGTTTAATTTTAAAGTAGGTTTTATTGACAAAAACTATAAAATATTTCGTAAAAACTTAGGTATAGCAAATTTTTACTTAAATTAGACCCACATTCTCAAGTTTCACTTTTTTTTTAAGTACTAAGGACTAGTTGCTGTAATTCACGTTTCAGATAAGTTGATTCTGTATAGTTGCAGCTATAAACACGCATTTTTACTATTGTAATCTTGTTTGTAATTTTTTGGATAATAACGTCCCAATTGGAAATGGCGTGCAAATTTTTTGCAAACTGCGCGGGCACGGGGGGGCGGGGTGGTCATTTGACAGGATTTTTGTTGTTCGCCCAGACACTTGAACGGATACGAGACGGGCAAGAACAGCTCACAAAACCTCGGTTCCAAAAGAACAGCCCCCAACTACCTAGCCCGTTAACACTGCGTGAACAATTAGCGTCACCATTGGGTACAATGATATCAGGTGAACTCGTGCATACAACTGGTTATACAATACACTTGTCCAGACTTGCGTGTTGCAACTTAAAACGTCCGCGGGGCCTCAAACCGGCCAGAAAAAAATTTATAGACGCTGAACTTTGACTTAAGAGCATCCAAGCCTGCCTACAGGAAACAGGTATGAACGTAGGAAAGTACAACTCAAAGCATTACAAATGGCACCTATCTGCACCGGGGACTTTTAATCAGAAAGTATGCCTAAATTGAAACCAACAACAAGAAAAAGAATACAGACGCGATGTCAATTACTCTTAGATTCGGTATGGGAAGTGATAATCCTGCCAATCTTGATATAATCAACTCTCACATCAACAGTCGAACCGATCAAGCAACCAGATCTTTCACAGGGGTATTAAACTTGATTAGACAAAAACCAACCAAATGTACGTTAGTCATCCTAGGCGACTTTAACGCCCATATTGCTCGACAAGATACGCAAAATTTCCAACGCAAAGGGCTCCTTTACCAAAATCTCCAACATGAATATTCCAATTACAATGGGGTAATGTTATTGGATATAGCCAACACGGAAAAATTCAAACAGAAACGACAAAAGAGCTATCATCATGCAGGATAACATGGTCAAAGGGCACTCAGCAATCCCAATTGGATCACACTATTACGCCGCATACAATTAAAAAAAACTCTTTCACTTCATAAAAGGTGAATTGGCCGTTAGCGGCACCTCCGACCATAAAATAATCTGGGGCAGATAAAAAAAAGTCAAATTATAACCAAAAACAAAACCGCCACATATAAGGCACAAAGCCAATCGCAAGGTGCGAAGGAGACATTAATCGAGGCTAAATATTTCAACCATAAACATTGTTATTAGGTATGCCGCTCTCAATAGCAAACCCACCAAAACAAAATACCAAGATTGCATAACAGAATGGTAAGATAAGATGTTTTTGTAAAAACATGAGTAAGTACAATACATGTGCATTGTGGATGGAATTAAAAATATCAAAAATAAGCTACATGTTTTGCCAGTTAAAGCGTACAAAAAATCGTGAATTATGGCGATCGTACCTTGTATGATACACGGTTTGAAAGTATCGGCACTCAGGTCAAGACTGAGAAAATATAAGAGAGTTATCATGAGAGACTTGATTGGTTAATCTTATTTCTAGCGTGGTTACGCTAGAAATAAACCAATACAAAAGAAAATGCATGAAATCTTAGACGGAAAAACCGTAACTAAAAGCATCAAGAAGCTCAGGATGTGCTATCTCGCACATATTCATAGGCACCGCGAAACGCACCTGTAACATGAAGCAATGCAGTACAAGGCCAAATCCAAAAAAGTCGGCCGACCTATTTACATATGGAATGACAACCTAAAACAGGACATGACTTACTTCGATAAGGACATCAATTTTTGGATGGACACGGCTGATGAACGAGATAAGATGAAAAAGGCTGCTAGCGAGATTTACAAGAAACCTGAAACGGATAGCAGCGAGACCTCAACCAAAGACTTTGGAAACAGCAACACGTAATACAGCTTAGCATAAGATTCACCGGTGAAGCTGGACTTGAAATAACCTGGCGGCGACGTCGTTAAAAGATGCCCATCCATGGATAAATATTACCCGTCTCCCCAATATCGTTACCGTACGTACCCGTTCTACGCACGGCTGGGTTGTGTGTACTTGATGGGCACGTGGGGCGACGGAGACGGCCGCCGCTGCTGTGGGTGCCACCCGCTCGCACCAACCTGTTGCAGCACGCGCCGCTGACGCGCGCGCTGCGTGCACTCAATATGGTGTCACAAGCAACAGATTGACTGCTTCAATTGTACTCTGAGTGAATTCACACGGGCCGCATTTTGTAAAATTACTCTTGGTTGTTCATAATAAATAATATATAAATTGTAAGTCTAGTACTTGTACTCTATTGTAACTATAACTACACTATTGTATTAGGTAAGCCTGTGATGATAGTTGTATGTGTAAAAATAAATAATAAATAAAATATTCCAAAGCTTAATCTAGGGTACATACTCGGTAGGCTCTAATAATCCTTCCATATCCTAAGGGCACGTCTTCCCTACCATTACCGCGCCCCCCGGTCTACTCCTTGATATGCAATGGCCTATGTAGCCCCATGAAACATGAGGCTACAGGGGCTAGTGTGAATCTTTGGGTTCATTCGAATAATCGAGTCTGGTCAAACCACGCTGGGGTCGGTGCATTTCATGCAGTCATTCATTCATGTGTAAGTACATAAGTAAGTTTATTTAAACCTTCATGGGCACTTATGAAACTTCAGAAGCTAGGTGCCGGTTCCAATTGGTCGTGGCAAAAAACTCCACGTTTACTCTTTTAAAAATAATTGGCTTTTACAGTATTTCCAAATAACAGTGTTAATAGGTATGAGAGGAAAGTGTAGGCCTTTCAACAAGTACCAGATACTTAACAAAATAGAAAATGTCAACAAATCTAATGTCACCTAGGCCTATAGCCTTCATTTACTTATAGAATCTCATAAAATAAATGTACCTAAAACAATATTCATTGTTGAACAAAGCAATCTAAGGTTCTCATACTTATGTACATCCGAGTGTGTTTGCAATACGTACGATTTCTTTCGCACGAATTAATTAATCTGAGGATATCCAAATTGACAGGATCTAACCAATAAATATTGCTGGCAGCTGAGTGTGAATTTACTCCATGAAAGTGATATTTTTCTGAAGTGATTATTAACGTTATAATAATAATCATTACCGAGTGCCATTTAAATACACGATTCATATTGAGACACTAGCTGTGCCCCGCGACTTTGTTCGCGTGGATGTCGTAAGATACACAATATACTAAAACTTCCTCGTCCCCCGACCTATCACCGACCGTCGCGTTGAATCGCCCGCCTGCACTATTACATTGTTTTCGCTTAGTGTTCTTTTTGACTTTTTTCTTTTTGCTCGGCTCCTAAGGGTCGTAGCGAGATGTTAAATAGCGTATAAATATTCTCGAGAATTGGGCTACCAAATGCAATAAGAATTTTTAAAATCCGGCTTTTTGTTATCAATTTCATGGGCTTTATTTTTTTTTGCGCGGAACCCTAGTTATTTTTCTTAAATAAAAGTAGCCCAAAATACCCGCCGTACCATCAGCTATCTGCCAGTGAAATTTTCGTCAAAATCGGTCCAGCCCATCCAGCAACAAACAGACAGACAAACAAAAATGTTAAAAATTGCTTTTTTATTATAAGTACCGTATATGTCCTTACATATGAAATTGGCGTTTTGCATGTGAGGAATAAAAAGTATTTTTTTTTTTTTTGTAAAATATATTTAATTAATCAAAGTATGCACCGTTGTTATCTATGCACTTTTGCCATCTCATAGGTAGTTCATTGATCCCTTTACTAAAAAAACCATGCGGGCGAGAATCAATAAACTCTTTGAAGGCGGTTTGTACTGCCGCATCGGAGTTGAATTTTTTTCCTTGTAAGAAGTTGTCCAAATTCCGGAAAAAATGGTAATCTGTTGGAGCAAGGTCCGGGGAGTACGGTGGATGTCGCAGACATTCCAATTGTAGCTCATCTAACTTAGTGGTTGTTTGTTGTGCAGTGTGTGGTCTTGCGTTGTCGTGAAGCAGCAGTGGCCTAGAACGATTGACCAATCTCGGTTGTTTAGCAGCTAGTTCTTCCTTCATGGTTTGCAGTTGCTGACAATAGATATCTGCCGTAATCGTTTGGCCAGATTTTAGAAAGCTGTAGTGAAAGACACCGACGCTAGTCCACCAAACACTCACAAGTAACTTTTTCTGAGTCAATTTTCGTTTAGGGCAGGATTTTACTGGGTCTCCAGGGTTCATCCATTGCAACGAGCGCTTCCGATTATCGTACAGTATCCACTTTTCGGAGTTTTCTTGAGGAGTTTGACTTTTCACTTTTCGTGAGGAGCTTGTGGCTAAGTAATAACAGCCGCACGGGTCGATCCATCAGGTTAAGCTACGCTTGCCGGGGTTGTCCGTGGATGGGTGACCATCATTACATACCGAGACTCCTCCGTGCCTCGGAAAGCACGTTAAGCCGTTGGTCCCGGCTGTCATTCGTAGATCTTTGACAGTCGTTACGGGTCGTCAGAAGCCCGAAAGTCTGACAACCAGTCTTACCAAGGGGTATCGTATTACCCAGTTACTGGGTTGTGGAAGTCAGATAGGCAGTCGCTCCATGTAAAATACTGGTATTCAGCTGCATCCGGTTAGACTGGAAGCCGACCCCAACATAGTTGGAAAAAGGCTAGGCAGATTGATTGATCCACTTTTCATCACAAGTAATGATCCGATTTAAAATCCCTTCATTATAACACAGCAGGCGACACGTGTTTGGAAGTTCGATTCACTCAATTCATGAGGTACCCATCGTTCAAGTTTTTTTACTTCCCCGATTTGCTTCAAGTGGATTAATACAGTTTTATCACTTACCCCGAAGCCTACAGCTATCTCTGAAGTGCTTTGTGATGGATCTGCTTCCATAATAGCCTTTAATTCTTCATTTTCCACTTTGGTCTCCGGCCGTCCACGGGGTTGGTTCTGAAGGTCGAAATTTCCAGAACGAAAATGTTGAAACCAAAAACGTACCGTGCTTTCTTTTGCGACACCAGCGCCGTACACATCATTAATTCTTCGAGCTGTTTCTGCAGTACTGGTGCCACGGTAGAACTCGTACTCGTAAATATACCGATATTTCATATTTTCCATTGTGCGGTAATAAGTGAATGAGGCGCCGTTTACGCGCGCACTCCGTATTCTCAACAGTATAGCAGAAGACATAGACCTATTTTGTTGTACTCTGGGTGGGTTCATAGTGAGAGCTCTCTTTGAGATATGTCACGGTCCTGCCGTTAAATAATAATTGTATTAGCAATAAGTACCAAGGCGGAGAGTTGTTAGTTTTGAATTGTTTAGTTTTAATAAAAATAGTTGACTACATTATCGCATTAGGTGGTAAACCTGTAAAGATAATTGTATGGTGGAAAATAAATAAATAAAATAAATAGTTTAAAGTCACATGGCGCCAAGTCTGGGCTGTAAGGCGGATGTTCAATTCCACTTCAACAAATGGTGCTTTCCGAGGGCAAATGCACAAGTTACTTTAAAAATACCCAAATCGCTACAGGTGTGCCTATAATATTTGCAGAGTTCCGTCGATTTCTCCAGGATCCTATCATCGGATTCTGACCTGATCACTGCCACCTGGAGAATATACCCTTTCAAACAAAAAAAAAAATTCAAATCGGTCCAGCCGTCTTCGAGTAATCGGGGAACACACTTAAAAAAAAGATTCCGACAAACTGAGTGAGAACCTCGTTCTTTTTCGAAGTCGGTTAAAAATAATTTATAGCCAGAGTGCATCTCATGACAATTCCAATAATCCCAAACACGGCTAGGATACATTGTTTTATACGGAGTTCCAGTGCCTACTTTCCGGCTTCATCATCAGATCATTCGATGTTACCATTTTCATCAGCACTATTTATTTAAATTGGCTTCGTCATTGTCGCTTAACTATCTAAATCGAGATATCTTATCGCCACTCGCCACCCGTGAAATACTTATCATTGAGGAGTTCCCGTGGCCATCTGTGGTCTTCTCCATTAGTTCCACTTCACCAAGTGATACTTTCTGAATGCAAATGCTTGACTAGTTGTTGAAAATATATAAATTAACTATGTATTTGCCTATAATATTTGAGGAGTTCCCTCAATTCCTCATGGATCCTGTCTTCAGGACCGGACTTTGATAAAATTGGGACCTATCTGGAAGTATGTCCTGTCAAATAAAAAAATAATGTTCCAAATCGGTTTATAAATGACGGAGTACGGAGGTAACAAACATTAAAAAAAAACATACAACCGAATTGATAACCTCCTCCTTTTTTGAAGTCTGTTAAAAAAACCGAAACCGATACCGTTTTCTTCGAAAGAAGAAAGTCGCATGGAGGTGGCATAACGTGTTGAACGCTTTTTCCTAACGATTTCTACGAGTTAAGTCCTACTTCAAGCCGCGTTAAAGATCTTCGTTCCAATAAGTATACTTATTTTTATTAGTAGTTAGGTTCATACCTTATCTATCTATAACCTTTAATACTTACAACAAAAATAAAACAAAAAAAAAAGTATTTATACTAATCATTTCAAGTTGACCTACTGCATTGCTCTATTCTGTGACGCAGCTTAGTACGAGTACCTACTCGAGTTCGTAAACTCATGAGCGGTGCGCTTGGCGCGAGTCAAGATAACGAGACCAGACAGTCATCAATAGAGATGACACTATTACCCGATAACAACGGAATAAGCGGAATCGATTATAAATGAAGAGTCAAGATAACGAGACCAGACAGTCATCAATAAAGATAACGCTATTACCCGATAGCGATGGAATAAGCGGAATAGATTATAAGTTAAGTAATAAATATAAATAAGAATTATGATGGCAAACGTCCTGCCCTCACTACTGTATTAACTGATAAGACTTAGTATATAAACTAACCTAAATATAATTCAACACGCATTATTGTATCAACTCTACAACATACCACTGCTAACACGCTTTGAGAAATAAAATTATTTTTATCTCGATCACCAGTCTGTCTTTTAACTCGCGCGAGTTAATGAAGTGAGACTCAGATTTCAAATAAAACATAATTTTATTTTAATAATTAATGTTACACAAATGCTTAGTTCTACTACAAGTTTGGAAAGTCCTCGAATGAATCCTCGTGGGGATGGAATCTTAGTGGCGATAACAGAATACTTTCGTGCTGACTAGTTTACGATTACAGATTGGCGCGGTTGCTTGATGACAGGGTGTCTTAATCTTCATCTTGTGAGGTATGTCGGACTGAGTAGTTACGTGGTGACTGGATCACGATAATAGTATGACGTGGTTGTTTGATGACGAGGTGTCCTTATCTGCATCTTGTCGAGGTATGTGGTCATCTTGTACTGTGCTGCCGATCTATTTTGTAAACATCACACCGTGAGCACTTAGGTGAAGTGAGTTTGAAGTGAGCTCAATTCCTAGTGGAGTAAGGTGGGATGACAGTTCACATCACGCTCACTTCACCTAAATTTTCACGGTAGGATCTTTACAGAATAGCACCACTGGTAGGGTCGTAATATTTACACGCACGTCTCCCGTGCATCGTAACTTATTACGTATCGCTACTCCTTGCGGGGGCTGGGGTAAGCGTTAAATGCCTACAGCACTCGGGTTAGCGTCGCCTTAAGTTGAAATTAATATCAAATACGTAGGAGCCTTGGAGCTCTTAAGAAAATCAAGCTTAGTCGAAGCAATAAAAAAATATGGCCATTTATGCGACGTAAATATTTTGATCTCGTAAATAAATCAAAACCTAATAGGGTACTTCCCGTTGACCTAGGATCATGAAATTTGGCAAGAAGCAAGGTCGTAGAGCACAAATAAAGTAAAAAGTCTGAAAATCATTAATTTGTAGTTAGATCACATTAAAACAATATTTTATATCGATGTATGGAAGAACATGTTTTTCAACTACAATGTTAAGTTTGTTTTTGGGAATTCATTCTAACTACGGAACCCTTCATTGTGCGTGGTCCGACACGCACTTGGTCGGTTTTTATTGTTTGAACGCGCTAAACTCTGAAACTACCTACCAGTCGGACATGAATTCTTTTTGCATGTGATAGCCCAATTCTTTAGAAAGGCTATTTAACATCACGCTACGACCCTTAGGAGCCGAGCAAAGAGAAAAAAAGTCAGAAGGAACGCTAAGCGAAAACGAAGTATTAAATAGCGCGGGCGGGCGATGCAATGTACGCGGTGGGGAGAGGGGGGGTTTACGCGGTCGAAATCCAAAGTCGCGGGCAGAAGCTTTTTCGTAATAAAACGCCAGTGTAGGTACCTACCTACTTTACAGACATTAAAAGTGCGCTGTTGGATTTTCAGCGCTCGGCCCCACGCCAAGTTGAAAATCTTGTTTAGGCATTCATTTAGGTGTCACCTAGTGTTAGTGAAAATGGGCACATGTAACATGCAGTCGATGTAGACATCCAGGCAGAGAACACACTACCAAAAGAGCTTCGCTATACCGCACTGCTTTGCTTTGATGGGAAAACAAACTCAATTTTCTCAGCTTAGCCCACCGCACAATACACGTGGAAAACCTTGCTTTAGTTTAGGCCAGAGCAGGATGAAATAACATTGTTATATTTGGCTTGGTATATACCTACTTATTTGCACCACCTTTTGAGCATGCCACGATTGCGGCGATAAGTCCCCTCTTTGACGAGTGGCTGGTGAGGCGCCATTGCGTCCTCCCCTTCGCCTGACGCAGGTCCTCACCGAACATGGGTACTTCAGGAGGTACCTGTTCCGGATAAGGGAGGAGGAAATGCCCTGGTATCACCATTGTGTGGATCGCCCGGAGGACACGGTGGAGTATACGGTGGAGGTCTGCCCGGCTTGGGCGGAGCACCGCCGTGTCCTCGCGGAAGCGATCGGCGGCGGCGATCTCTCGCGTCCGGCCCTGGTCCAGGCCATGGTATGGAGCGAGAGTACATGGGAAGCCATCACCTCCTTCTGCGAGGCAGTAATGCTCGAAGGAAGAGGCGGAACGCGTGAGGGAGGCAAGCTTTGCGCCCTCACGCCCCTAGTCGCCGCTGGAGACGCCCTGGGCGTCGAGAATTGACAGCCGATTCCCGGCCACCGTAGGCGCGAGCTTGCGCACGGCGAGCAATAGGTAGCTCGCCGTCCTGTAAGGACCAGGCCCGAGTCGACGGCGCGTTGTGTTCCACGCGCGCCTCAAAGAGATGTCAACACTATTGACGGGATCCGCTAGGGCATCGGCCATCTAGGGTTGCGGGATGTTCGAAAGAGTCACCGTGGCCCCGGCACAGGCAACTGAAGGAACACGGGTGGGTTTTAGTCAGTAAAAGTCTGACACCCCTACGCACCGCCCAGAGCGGGAGAAGTCATTTGACGATTTCCCATCCAAAAGAAAAAAAGGGCCTAAAACTTTATCTATGAATACTAACTTAGCTACAGTCGACCCTACGGCAGTGGTGATTCTTTGTGTGGGTCAGAATTACGGGTGTATTGTTGCAGAAATGAATATGTTTTACAGGGTGTCCCAGAAAGGCGTGGTCAAATTTAAGGGTGTGGTACAGACAAGGTACAGACCATAAAACTGAACATTTTTTTCCATGAGACCAACATAGTAATCACCAAAAAATTATCAGTTGTCCCATACAAAACTTCAATACCTACTCGGCCCAAATGTATGCGACGGCTGATTATTTTTTTGGGATTAAGATGTTGGTCCCTTGGAAAAAGTTGTTCAGTTTGATGGTCTGTACCACACCTTTAAATTTGAGCACACCTTTCTGGTACATCCTGTATTTGATAGGAATGTACCAGCAATGTACATACATATGTACCTTCATGAAACAACAAAACCTATTGTTCTTATAGCTAGATGTTCATTTCTTGGCCTTAGCCTCCCGTGTGGCTTTCCTTTCTGCGGCGCGGACAAGCTGCTTTGTGGGCAGATTACTTTTTTTGCAGAACCTTTGGATCCTCAGGAACTTGGGGTCCATGCCAAGGGTAGACTCGTGCCTCTGGTTTCTAGGCTTTTTGATGCCATTTCTGTGGGCTTTGCGGTTTTGGTTATGATTTGTATGATTCTTTGACTTTGCCACTTTGTCGAATTATACGTTCTAGAACAGCAAGAGAAAAATACACTAATAATAAAGTGAGCCGCAGTCCTGACAGAATGACGGCTGAATACACATATTGACAATGAATGTAACTAAAAACTAAACTGACGCGGTCTGTATCGATATCTAAACGCGATAAAATAAAAAGTAATAAAAGATTTCATGTTTTTTTTTTTGGAGGTCAACGAGCTCTGTTAGTGTTGTTACTTGAAGTATGATTTGAGAAAATCTGTTACCTTTTATTTTATTGTGTTGAAATATCGATACCCATCACGTCTGTGAAATTTACACAAAAGAAAACTGATTTGAAACTGGGATATTTCAAGTGAATACACAAACTGCGGTAGGTGACCGCACAAAAAAAAATCATCAAATTAATTTATTTTATCATGTTAAGACATCGGTACCCATTACATCTGCGGAGTTTCGCTAGCTAATTTAATTTCACCCTATACAGATTAAATATTAATAGAAGTACCTATAGTATGAAATGGTAAATGCCATCTTAAAAGTGTGTTGGTCACTAGTTCATTGTACCTACTAGATAATAGGTAGGGGAAAAAGTTTCTTCGCATTTTTTAAGAAAATTCAAAACATGTTTTTAATATCGTTTATTCACATTTAACTAAAGTATGTAGGTACCATTTTGTTCGATAACTTTTTGCCATCTTGTAGGTAGGGACATGATCCCATTGCTATAGAAATTTTGGGACTTCGATCAAAATACCGCGACAAGTGGTTTTGGCAGTCCTCTCGTGATGTTAACCTGACACTGCCTAAAGAATTCTGAAGAGACCGAAACAGGTGGAAATCTGAAGGTGCAAGGTCAGGACTATACGGCGGATGCATTAACACCTCCCAGCCAAACTCTCTTAATTTTTGCTGAGTGGCTAAATATGTGTGAGGTCTAGATGAAAAACCACACCCCCCTTCTGTTGATTAATTCCGGCCGCTTTCTCTCAATTTCTTGCTTTAATCTCATCAGTTGTTCGCACTAGAGTTCAGAATCGATGGTCCTGCCTGGTGGTAACAGCTCATAATGAATAATGCCCTTCCAATCCCACGACGCACACAGCATCACCTTGTTGCGAGTTAAACCGGGTTTCACCACAGTCTGTGAAGCCTGACCGGCCTTTGACCACGACCTTTATCGCACGTTCTTGTCGTACGTGATCCACTTTTCATCACCAGTTATCAGCTTCTTTAAAATGGTTCGGTTTCATTACGTCGTAATAAAGAATCACAAATGAGTACACGGTTCATTAGGTTTCTTTCAGTGAGCTCGTGAGGTACCCAAATATCGAGCTTTTTTGTGTACCCAGTTTTTTTCAAATGCGCCAAAACTGTTTTGTGGTCAATTCCCAGTTCTTCAGCTACGTCGTAACTGCTGATATGCCGATCTTGCTCCACTTTTTCAAAAATGGCATCCATTTTATCCGTAATAGGGCGACCAGAGCGACGTGCATCTTTGACATCAAAATTTCCGGATTGAAAACGCTTAAACCAAATTTGTGCTACTCTCACAGACACTGCACTAGGTCCATAAACATCGCAAATTTTTTTCGCGGCTTGCGTTGCATTTTTACCTTTTTTGTAGTAAAATTTTAAAATGTATCGAATTTCTTCATTAGATTCACTCGTCTTGACAGTACGAAAAACAAATGAAAATCACAAATTTTCCTAATTTGAATTTGGAATTATGTTCTTTAAAATTTAAACTTTCAATGATACCAAAACCAGCCAGATACAAATAGTATAGCCAAAGAGATTTTATTACAAGTTCATACATACTATAATGCGAAAAGACTTTTTCCCCAACCTAATATTTTGCAGCATTTCATTTTTATTTTTATGGATAGAATACTCTATAATTAATTATTTAACCATAAATATTTCAGACTAGCTTCCGCCCGCGACTTAATCCGCGTCAAATCTGTTGTTTCCCAGACCTACCTCGTCGCATCGCATGGCCTGCCCGCGCTGTTACTTGAGGTCAATAATCGAGATGAAAACTATCCTGTCTTTTAAGTTGGACCAAATTACACATAGTGACCAAATTTGATCAAGATCGATTCAGTAGTTTCGAAGTTCATTCAGGACATACATCGTGACACGAGATATGTAAATTAAAAAATTACAATTTTTAAACAAACTACATTCGCTTCAATTGGCCTACAGGGCCATTGCCACTGGGCCCCCCTCCCAAGCACAGATTACCAGATAACGCGCTCCATACAAAATTTTCAATACCTACTGCTATAGCCTACACTTTCGAGACGCTAGACGCTGCGAACGAAAATGTACCTAACGCGCGTAAGTACATGGAGTGAGTTATCTGGTAATCTGTGCCCCAAGGCTTACTGGTCGACCACGGCTCACTGTGCTCATCACTTCTCGATATTGTTGATTGGCACCAAGTTCTTTCATTTTACATCCACATAATATGCATGCACGGGAGATCATATTTTTGGTGTAAGCCAGTCGCGGCAGACCAAGACATGAATGAAGGGACGAATTTCACTCCTACCGAAATGGCTGGCCCGATAGAGGACATACAAGTGTGGAAAAGGGAGAGGGAGGGCTTTGGCCAGCAGTGGAAGATTAAAGGCTAAATAGACACCGAGAAAGTTGTAAAAAAACAAAATAAAACAAAACATTTACTTTTGAATGTTACTATAATAAAATATAAATATTATGTATTTCTTAAACACTATTATTTTGTACTTTCGGTTCCTACGTATTATCCAACTCTGCTGGTTTGTACTGGCTGTCCAATTCCTGGAATTAAAAAGTTACTGAATGTTAAGAATAAAGTTATTTAAACCGATCAATATAAAATATTAGGGTTATTGTAAACTCGCCATAATGAAAATTTGCCACAAGTAAACATTATAGTAAACTCGCCACAGTCTTATCTGTCTCAGGAAAACTTGCCACAGCTTTAAAAGTGGGTCCATGTCCATAATATTTTCACTCGTACTCAGAAAGAAACGTTTACCAATAGAATGATTAAAGGTCGTTTCACTGATTTTTGTCTTAAATGAATGACATTCAGGTCAGTGTCGTCTTGGGGGCAGCACTATGAAAAAAATACTTAGAAAAATTTCACGACCAATTTCGAGGTAGCGCTCGCCGGCCGCTGCCGCGGCACCGGTCGCTTCGCTCGCTCGGCTCGCGCGTAGTTGGTCACAGTTCTAACCTAACCTATCGCAAAATTAATGTATATAATACTGATTATTATGAATAAAAAGAAATCTCGTTTTGCTGTCGGTACATTCAAAACAAGTTTGACGCACCTGTGACGAGTTTACTATACCTGTTGTGAATTATTTTGTCACTGTGGCAAGAACCAATATTTTTAAATGTGGCGAATTTTTGTTGTGGTGAGTTTACAATAACCGAAATATTAACATGACTGCAGTAAATGCTGGATTTTTAATAAAGATTTGATGTTTTCAATCTGTCTAGCTCACAAAGCTTGTAGAATAAAGCTAAGCGCACATTATAGCTGCGGAGCACAGTGGTCTGGAAATCGAGCTCCATACTCATAGAAACTTATAGTAAAGAATTTAAAAAAAAAAAATTAATGGCTCTGGTAGGTATACCTCCCTTTACATAATATTAACGTATGGATAGTACAAATCACACTACGCGTGAGAATAAAAAGATGTGTTTTTTTTGTATGGGAGAAAACACTAAAAGTACGTTTTTTCGAAACTTAATGGAACTGTTAGGCTGGTGCAAACACGAGATAGTCCCATACACGGCGATCAAGACGATATACAATTCATGTACCTTTAGGCACCGCTACGCACGTAGCAAATTTTTGAAATTTAGAATTTTCGAAATGTGAGTTTTCAAATCTTTGCCGTGGCTAAATGAAGTTGCCGATCGATTTACTAATATTATAATTAGATTTAGCCTGCTAATGACCTTTATGATGACAATAATTAAAAAAGATATTGATTGTATAGGTTTTTTTTAAATTTCATTCCAAGAACTAACTCATTTGTTAATCACAGTGATTAAGGTTAAGATATTATTAGATACTAATGACATGAGCATTAATGTAATGCAACTTTGGGTATCGCTTTTCTCGTAGTAATTTTTGAAGTTATGAATTTTAAGTATGTGGTTTTTCCGATCGCTTTATAAACATTCATTTTAAAAGAAAAAATGCGTAGTAAACTGATTTTCATTTTTTCAAAGAAAAAAAGTGCGAAGTTAAAAATTTCGAAAAAAATAAACGATTTTGTAGAAATAAATAAATATTTTATATTATAAAATTATAAGTACTTATATCAAGACATAACAACAAAATACATCTATAATATTACGATCCACTACAAATATCTACAGCAAGGACAACAAAAATGAATAACAAAGCCAGTATTAAAATTATAAAAACAGGTAAATAGCTCAAATAGTAGTAAAATAAGCGTTGATTAAGGACTATATCTCGTGTGAGCACCAGCAGCCTAACAGTTCCATTAAGTTTCGAAAAAACGTACTTTTAGTGTTTTCTCCCATACAAAAAAAACACATCTTTTTATTCTCACGCGTAGTGTGATTTGTACGATCCATACGTTAATACAGTGTGAGTCTTTATAATCTGCACATATCGAAATGAGGGAATCTATGCTTAATTTTATCGACGGAAAAAATGTTAAAAAAAATCTAAATATTTATTAATATTTTTTATGGATTTTTAAAAAAAATTGTTTGCTTTTGTGACCCCAGTGTATACAAAACTGTGTAACTTTTAAACTAAACGATTTATCACGATGAAACAAACTCCATAATGTTTGGAAGTAATTAGGTGTCGTCATAAAATAAAAATTATGGAAAAAAAATAGCCATAATCAAATATAAACATTTTTTTTTGGCAAAAATCTGATTTTTTTTCATTAACTTTTACAAAAATTGTAAAATTTCTCAATAACATGCCCCCATCACCTTCTTTTTTTATAACTTCAAGTTATTCTTCATTGTATTAGGAACCTAACGGTAAAAATTGCATGTTTTTAACTCAACCCCAACATTTTTTATCAAATGTCAAAGAAAGGCCCAACGCATAGCTACGCACATTGTTTAGCAGGTAGATAAACTTTTTTTTGTTAACTTTGTTGTGAATGCGCGCGGGTCGTTTCAAAGATGGCACTCCGAACGCGGAATCGTATTGTTCTCATAAGGGTGGTTTGTTTGGGATGATAATTAATGCAAAAGAGTTCAATTGAAACCCATTTATTATTAAATACAAAATTTAATGCATCAGGTTCTCAAAATGTCCACCTCGTTGTTGTAAACACAAAGCCGCGCGAATTAGAATTTGGTGTGTCGCTCTCCTTATCATTTCGGGATCATTGCGAATATCATTCGCACAGTTTATTATGCGGTCACGCAAATCGGCCTCACTGTTGATGGGGGTACTGTAGACGCGTTGCTTCATGGTCCCCCATAGGAAATAATCAAGGGGCGTCAAATCGGGTGAACGCGCAGGCCACCCTACAGGTCCTTGCCGGCCGATCCATTTGTCATGATAATTTTCGTTTAAAAATCTTCTTACATTTGTAGCGTAATGGGCAGGACATCCGTCCATCTGAAGAAACATCCTTTGACGCACAGCCAGTGGGACATCTTCCAATAACTGAGGCATATCATCTCTCAATAGACTTAAAAATCTTTCACCAGTCAACGTTCTCGGCAATATGACTGGTCCAATCAACATGTTATCGATAAGACCAGCCCAAACATTTATCGAAAATCTTACTTGGAAAGTAGATGACCGTTTCAGTTTCGGGTTTTCACCTGCGCGGCACCATCTGTGTAAATTTCGACAGTTAGTAATACCGTCTCTAGTGAATGTCGCTTCGTCCATCCATAGTATTTTTCTTGGAAAGTTTGGGTTTGCTCTGGTTTTTCTTTGAATCCATGTGGACATCACACACCTTGGACGCCAGTCTACGTCTTCATGTAGATGTTGCACCCTTTGATAGTGATAAGGATGCAATCCTTCTTTCTTTAAAATACGCCACACTGATTTTTGGGATATTCCGTGACGAAGAGCCAGTCGTCTAGTACTTATGGATGGATCAGCAAACAAATCACTTAATACTGCTTGTTCAGTAGCCGCATCAATAATTACTTGAGGTGGCTCGCGACGATCTCTACTTGATCCAAGTCCAGTGATCGACAACCTTCTGTGAACTTCCTGGAAGTTTCGGGCAGATGGCACTGGTTGCCTGTTAGGATACGCAGCTATGTAAGCCGCGCGCGCAGCTCTGGCACTTCCTTGTCCCACTCCATAATAAAAATGTATGTCGGCGATGTGTGCCGGGGAAAATTCACTTAAACGCGGCATCATGTAGCAGCGAACGAAAGTTATGAAAGTCCAGCGAACGAAAGTACCGAAACACATGTAGCAGCGGCGAATAATTCGGAGCGACTGCCAGTCTGACATCTGTCATAATTCAAGTTCCTTTGGCTGGCCCTACCTCCCCGACCTGCGCACATTCAAAAGAAAGTTTATCTACCTGCTAAACAATAGCTATGCGTTGGGCCTTTCTTTGACAGTTGATAAAAAATGTTGGGGTTGAGTTAAAAACATGCAATTTTTACCGTTAGGTTCCTAATACAATGAAGAATAACTTAAAGTTATAAAAAAAGAAGGTAATGGGGGCATGTTATTGAGAAATTTTACAATTTTTGTAAAAATTAATGAAAAAAAATCAGATTTTTGCCAAACAAAAATGTTTATTTTTAAATGTGGCTATTTTTTTTCCATAATTTTTATTTTATGACGACACCTAATTACTTCCAAACATTATAGAGTTTGTTTCATCGTGATAAATCGTTTAGTTTAAAAGTTACACAGTTTTGTATACACTGGGGTCACAAAAGCAAACAATTTTTTTTAAAAATCCATAAAAAATATAAATAAATATTTAGATTTTTTTTTAACATTTTTTCCGTCGATAAAATTAAGCATAGATTCCCTCATTTCGATATGTGCACATTATAAAGACTCACACTGTATTATGTGGGAGGCATACCAGAGCCATTATTTATTTATTTTAAATTCTTTACTATAAGTTTCTATGAGTATGGAGCTCGATTTCCAGACCACTGTGCGGCGGACCGCAGCAGGCCGCAATGCAAAATGCGCCAAAGCACATTAGGGAGTCGTGTCGCGGCGGCCGCACCGCATCACAGTAAAAGCGCGTTCACATGTGCGCGATTTCAACGTGTGTTGATCGCGTTCGGGCAGCCTTTGATAAGAGCACGCATCGCGCACGCGTCGCGTCCGCTCAAAGTCAACAGCCGCTCTATCGGGTGACCATCAATAATCCTTTGCAAAAACTCCTCGCATCTAACGCGGAAGCGAGGACCGTGGAGGTGGCGCGGGTGCGGCGTGGTCGCTGCGTGATTGCGACGCGTGTACTACGTAGCGCGTGTAATTTAAATCGATAAAAAATGTACAGACGCCAGCACATCAAGCTACTTACAATCTGTCAAATTTCTTTAATAGATTTTCAACTTTATCACTACAGAATTGGGTTCAAGGTTGATTGGGAAAATTTGACAGTTTCGGGTAGGATGTGTGATCTGTACGTTAAGACAAGGGACTAACTATTAAATTCCAACGTTTCAGAGTAGTTTCAGAGGAGGGAGCGGCTCGTAAGATACGCACGCGCGCGAACTTACGCGCGGAAAAGTATCGCGCATATGTGAACGCAGCCTAATTGTTTCAGACATATTCAAAGGAGAATGCTCCAAAAAACCCAGAGCGAACAGATACAGAATTGCAGATCAGAATTATAGTGATATCATTCTTTAAATATTTCACTATAAGATTCGATATGGCTAAATGTGTGATACTGCTATGTATTTGTTTTTCCTCAGGGATGATTTTTTTTTTGGTTAAGATATCTTCGATTTGGGTATACCTGACGATATAAAGACATACATACATAAAACTCACACGATATAAAATCAATCATAAAATCAACTATCCACAGCCCACTTTTCGCCGCTTTTATTCGAGAATCAGCGTGTGACGTACTCAATCACCGCGGTTTGAATGTCAAGTCTCATCTAAGCCACTTAAGCGACTTTTACGATACGCCGAGAAGAAGGCGTTAGTGCTATTCGAAACCTACACCACACGGCTTAAATAAATAAATAGGACGGATAAGGTACATGTCTCTAGTTATCGTCAGCCATATTTTAACTATTGTGGGCGTGCTATAAGTAGTGTTAGTTATTGCGCAATAGAAAAACCGTTTACAGTTCAAATCAAATTATAATTCACGATCAAATTAATCACACTAACTATTCACACACTGGTAGGTTACACGACAGAACTATTCCAAACGCGGCCGGGACAGTTTCTAAATATATGTTTACTGTTTGACAACCATCGACAAAACTCCGGTCGACGAGCGTTATGTTGTAGACTCTGTTGAGCGCCGCTTGGTGGCGCTGACGTCCCGATAATTCAAGCGATGACTAACGTATTTCCGACAAATATATAAGCACATTATAAATATATACTCGTATTATTCAATAGTGTTATTACACCTCCATGGCCATTAGGCTATTTTAATAATTACACGGCATAGGTACCAAAACTAATTAAAGATTTATGATGGTTTGATGGTTTGCGCAGACTGGTACATTTTGGATGTGACTGGTCCCTATGAAGCACCAGCCTCCGGTGCCTCAATTGTTCAGCAGATTTTAGAAAACCACTCGAGTCCAATGGAAGAAGCGGTAATCAATTACTTTCTTCAAGAAGGCGATAAATTTTATATTAGTTCGAGGATTCCACGATTCATTCCCATTTTAGAGACTTATGGGCATGTGTCTCACATGGCTCCATCGAAGAGCCGCAATGAAATTCAACTGTCCACTGAGGGTGCTAATGAATCTAGACTTGACTAAGTAGATGCGTGGTAGAAGCTACAAACGGTTGATTTAAAAATCTTTCGGTATAAGGTTTTTTTTTTAGTTATTTATTTAATGTTAATAAAATACAGAGGTGTTACTTAATTCTAAACTCGCCAAACTTTTACGTTTGATGGCGAGAGGCGCTCTTTTACATAACAATGTACCGCTACCTACAACTTATATACATATTATACTGTTATCTTATACTTAGGTACTATGTAAGTATTATAAGATAACAAAAACGATAAAAGAACAAAATTTCTGTTTGCTATCCAGTATAATGTATTTTTTTTTTTAATTTTGACTTATGTGATCCTTTACTAATTTTTACTTTTGCTCTTAATAAATCTATTTTGTTAAACACTTTAGGTACCAAATACTATGTTCTCTTAACATAGGTAAAAATTTGCTATCTGTGGTTGAACCAGTTTGTTCTCTCTAACCCTACGTGTGTTGTACTTGTTTTTAACATTAACTTTATATTCATCATTATAATAATATTCTAGACCTACCAAATAATCTACTTTTTTTCCCGCTCGTTACCAACCACAATCAAAGGTTATAATGACAGCTGCCCCTTTCATAGTTTTCAAGAGCCTTACGAAGACAGCACCTACACCAATGAGTTCAGTGAAATAATAACTACCCAACTAGAAACAAAAATAAACCCAATCATCTTGCGAATTACGTGCTTGGAAATAATTTAAGCAGCGTTTGTTTTAATGCAAGGTGATGACCCAAACTTGACGGACTTCTATCGGTTAACTCACGAGGATTTGATTTTGTTCGCCATAGGAACATATACAGGGTTACAGGGAAAGTCGTACTGAATATTAAAGGAGGTTATTATTCAGGTCATTTCTGATGATTTTGATTCTGAAATAAAATGTCCGAAACTTAACCGTTATGGAGATATTAAATTTTAAAGATTATTTTTAAAAATCCTTTATTTTTTGGCTTTTAGTCGTTTTCTTTGGGATTAGAGCTCCTAGAGTCGGTTTTTTTGATGAATCTAGTTAGAAGACAAATGTCCATTAATAAAAATGATCAATAGAAACTGAACCTACTACTAACAGCTTAAAAAACTGCTCGACAACGGTTAGCATTATGAATTTTCTAATAGAGTGTTCATAACTTTGATGGGCTTTAAAAAAAAAAATGTATGGAACTTATTCTGCGAATAACTTTACAAAGTTCTACGTCTCTTTAGCTATTCAAAAAGGTATATCATCTACTAGGTTTGTTCATAAAATCTTAAAATAATGTTATTAGAATGGGCCCATCTGGTAGTACAACATAACAGAATTTCGATACAAAAGAATCCGGCTTACTACCTGGCACTTTTAAACAATGAAAAAAGGTTTGGGTAGACATTGTTTGTGCCCGGGAGACGTGCGGTGACAGGTATTTATGTCATTTTAAATGTCTGAATTGTCAAATCGTGGATCGTGGTGTTTGTTTAGTCTGCTCATGCGATTCTTCCATGGTAGATGTGTTATCCGTGCCCTCCGATTTTTTTTTGTAAAAACGCGACTTGGCTTGGATTTTTGGACTGTTTCATCTTCTACCTGTGTGACGTGGCTTGTAACTGGACTTAAAATCATGTGGACAGATGAGTCGAAATTTGACAAAGACGGCATCACAAACTATCATAACACCCATTATTGGGCTCCCAAAGCGCAAGGTAACCCCAAGAAAAAAAGACCAAAAGGGTCACAAAGGAGATTCAGTCTTAATGTGTGGATGGGTATAATATCAAATAACTTGATAGGGCCATACTTCCTGCCCGATAACTTGAATGGCGAGACATATGAAAACTTTTTGAGGGAGGAGTTACCCTCTTTAATGCAAGACTTGCCTATTGCATTGAGACGAGACATGTTCTTTCAACATGATGGCTGCCCAGCGCACTACAGAAGAAGTGTTCGAGCATGGTTGGACGAGAATTACCCAAACCAATGGATTGGAAGAGGCGGACCCATAGCATGGCCGGCGAGGAGCCCCGATTTAACGCCGATGGATTTTTATGTGTGGGGTCATATGAAAAGCCTAGTATACGACCAAATGACACCGATCGCAAATGTCGGTATTCTAAGACAAAAAATTATTGATGCGGCTGAGGAAATGAGGCGGAACCTACGAACTTCTGTCGTGAAAATTTAAGAAAAAGAATGAGACTTTGTGTAAGAAATAGCGGCGGCCATGTAGAACATGAATTATAAAAATATTGCTAAAATTTTTGTCTTTTTTTACGTATTTTAGCTACTTTTACCTCAAACTAAAAATGTACCCTCTCCTAACTTAACTGTTATTTGGGCAATGTTTTGCCTATTTAATAGCAAGTGTTATACCTTTTTGAATAGCTAAAGAGACGTAGAACTTTATAAAATTATTTGCAGAATAAGTTCCATACAATATTTTTTTATTAAAAGCCTGTTAAAGTTAAGAACACTCTATTAGAAAATGCATAATGCTAACCGTTGTCAAGCAGTTTTTTTAAGCTGTTAGTAGTAGGTTCAGTTTTTGTTGATCATTTTTATTAATGGACATGTCCTCTAACTAGATACATCAAAAAAACCGACTCTAGGAGCTCTAATCCCAAAGAAAACGACTAAAAGCCAAAAAATAAAGGATTTTTAAAAATAATCTTTAAAATTTAATATCTCCATAACGGTTAAGTTTCGGACATTTTATTTCAGAATGAAATTCATCGGAAATGACCTGAATAATAACATCCTTTAATATTCAGTACGACTTTCCCTGTAACCCTGTATAATATCACGTTGAAATCGCCCCCTCATATGTATCATACAGTCATGCGCTGCAGTGAGCATATTAAAAGAACGGACGTATATGAAATGACATCCATGATGAGTCTTCAGACATCCGGAGCTGATTGAACTGGAAGAATATTATGAAAATAACTCACTAATCACATCCAAGGCACGTTGGGAGCGGGACGTACGCACGCACATATATTTTATATAAAAGAGAAGATGGCGGATACTTACATATGCCATACTAGAACATTACCTACTGCTCCTACATCCATGGGAAGAGGACTTTGGGAAGTTGCGCCCGTGTAAAAAACGTAATGTATTATTTGGGATGGGCCAGATATGAACCCAAATTTTAACACACCGCGCTTTTTTAGATAATGTCACATTAGATTTTGATGTGTTAACTTTTATAAATACACTTTTGTGTTACTTCAAACGGTGTTTTGATTATAGAACCCAAAACAAGTGGATATGTTTAGTGACAGATTTTTTTTGCATCTTAACTGCATTTATTTTATACTCAATAATAAACCATAACAGAGAGACTGAAATGACGCGACGATAGTAGTTGGCCCGACTGCAAATGTTTGTTTGATTCATCTGTCTGTTGTTTTACTTTATTTTCATTTTAAACTTGTATTAACTGCACAAAATTATCCTGGTAATATCCTTAAGGAATTAGTGAAAACCGCATCAAAATCGGTACAGCCATTCTGAAGAGATGCACTTATCAACGAACATCATTTAATTTAATTTTTATTTAAATAGATTTTTTTATTGTAACTTATTTATATCGTCGGGTATACCTACCCAAATCGAAGATATCTTAAAGAAAACAAAATCACCCCTGATGAAAAACAAATAGCAATATCACACACATTTAGCCATAGAATCTTATAGTGAAATATTTACAGAATGATCTCACTAAATATAACTAAAATTCTGAGCTACACACCCTGTATCTATTCGCTCTGGGTTTTTTTCCATACTTGATGAGCATTCTCCTTTTGAATTTGAACTGTTTCCACTCGTGTCCAGTTTGTAGTTGGGGGGGCCCCCTACACATGCTAAAAATAAAAGTAGTGTGCTAAAATTTTCGAGCTCGCCCTGCTCGCTCTTACAACCTACATTCTCTTTTTTCTCAGCCATCTCTGCGTAAGTCGAAAAAGTAACTCCTATTTACAGTATTCCCAAATTAATAATGCGCATGCAGATCTTCGCTAATTGTCATATTCCCGGAAATACAGTTCACAAAACACATAATTCTACTAAATTATGCATGAAGAAAATGCACTTAACCACTCTATATACATATCGTCTTCCGACGCTCGGGGAATACGACCGTTGCCGAACAGTGACGAAGATTTCTATGCGCATCACCACTTTGGGAGACCTGTATGTATGAATCGAATAGTCAAAACAAAGCCTTACATATCCTGGGTGGGATGCTACAATTTTCGAGCTCGCTTCGCTCGCTCTTGCATCTTACATATTCCGACTTTTCTGTATAGATTGACAAAGTATTTGCTCTTGCTGTAGAAAGAAATGTTCAAAAGAAATTTTAAACTACGAGAGGTGCAAATCATCTAATGCTCTACTAGCTTTTCTGTTGTCAACAAAGTATCTCCTATTTCTGTATCAATAGTCAAAAGAAAACCTAACCTTTTCGAGGCAGCGTGCTAAATATTTCGACGATCATTCCTGGGCGGGGGCGGGGGGGAGGGGGCATTTAGTTTTGCCGCCCCGGGCCCCCGACAGGCTTAGTCCACCACTGCAGATACCTATCCTATTTACATTACACAACTATTTATCACAATAATCCATCAGGAAATTAAATGGTAAAAACAACATGACGTCGACTTTAAAATTATTAAAGAATCTTTCAGATTCCTTGCCAATATACAGTGCCAATATACATTGAACTTGTTGGCAATTTTCTACAGTATTTCATTACTACGGGATCTCATAGCGAAAAAAAAAGAAATTTGTTTCCTTTTGATTGGACAAGCAAGATTTTTTTTCAAAATTTCATACTTTCACTGTAGAACCTACTCCTACAGTAAACGTTAATTATATTCACAAGCACTGTGTCTCCTCAAATGGATGCCATATGTTTCAATTTGAATCTGTACAAACAATGTATTGCTTTAAGCTTATAATTTTCCCACTGCTGGGACACAGGGCTCCATTGTGCGAGAGTGGTCTGTAACCCACCACGCGGATGGGCCGAATGCGGGTTGTTGGATGTTACATGTCTTCGAATTTTGAGTTTTAGGACGTACAGAAAGCATTGTAATAGGTTTGAAATAATTACCTGGCAGAGATAACTGCAGTAAAATGGTGTACGGCAGGGATTGTAGGGGGCATACGGCGTTGCGGGCGTTGAATTGGTCTTGCCGCACATATAACAACGATCATTTAGGATACGTGCCTTCGGATTTAATGAAGAGACATTCGTTATTACTGGACTAGAAGTAACTTCATGTTCCATCTGCGTTCTATGCTGCAATCATCATTTTATATTACTAAGTGAGTCTATTACAATAATAAAATAATAGATGTGTTCTGTTGGTATAAATTCAAATCTTACCATAGGAATATTATTATTTGTGTTATCATGTAACATATAGTTTACATAATTATTGTCGGATGGCGATGTTCGATTGGTGTTAATATAATGCACTTGCGTTGGATAGCTGAGAATTGGTTGTTCTATGTTTTGATGAGGTTGTCTCATGTTATTATAATACGTCTGGTTCGTATTCAAACTTGTTTGACTGTGCTGCTGTGGCCTAGATAAGTTTTTAGAGCTATGGTTCACATTATATGGTGGTGGAGGTCGATCATATTTTGGGTTCTTCTTTTGGATATCTTTGACACGTATTCCGTATGTTGGTTTTACAACTGGTGTCTTTCTTCTAGTAGCTTCGCAACTTGGGGCAAAATTATTATGATTTTCATTCCGTCCCGCTGTGACACACTGCTGTCTTTCGGTTGTGATACACTCCTGTCTTTCGTTAATTTGTATTAATTTATCTGCATCGATATTTATACTAATTTTGTTGCCAGGAGTTCCAGAAGAAAATATACATAAAGGCATTTGTGTTTTTTGAGTTGCAATTTTACTGTTTGCAACGATTTCAGATTGCGGAAAATTCAATGGTAGCACCGGTCTGATGAGTTGTTGCTTTAACATTATATTTTCATTAGAATGACACGGAATGTGATTATTTTTAATATGTTCTTTCTTTTGTTTTGTCCATATTAGTAATTCTTTAAAAAATGGCAGCACGTGGCGTCTGTGACATTTCCAGTCTAGAGATTTGCTATTGGCGAGCAGGACAGTATTATCTAAAAATTGATCAATAAAATTTTCATTTTGTTCTTGTGGCAAAAATATTGACTCGACCGTCGTATACGATAATTCAAAAAAATGGGATTTTATAAAATGAAATATCTCTTGTCTTTTTTTATTATCTTCATCAGTTTTCTTTACCCCGTAGTGGTAAAACGATTGCATTATAAGTACTATGTGTTCAGATAACTTGTTTAATACATCTTCAATAAACATAGTAACTGGCTCATGGTGGTCATTTCTTTGACGTGGACTAGGTAATCTCTCTTCGTTATTAATAAGTGTGCCATCACCATTTAAAACCACTGCATGTTGTTTAGCATCGAATGTATTCTGATTATGATACTGGCCGACGTAATTTGTATTATTCCTATTTCCTGCATTTTTGCAATTGTTTAAATTAGTTACACTTATTTCTTTATTGGGATTCTGTTTCAAAATTCTGTAATTTTTGTTCAAACTTAGCATGGATCTATTTAAACCTCTATCGTCGAGTTGATTTTCAAAACTTATTTTATCCTGTTTGCTATTATTGCTTATATTTTCTCCTTCAATCAGTGTATTTTGAAATGATGGTACACCATCATCATCGTTGTCTTCAAATATCATTTCTACGTCAATTGGAGCATTGAAGTCATACTCCGCCATCTGGTTCAGAACGTTAACTGAAACAGAAGAACAACCTGTTAATCATCGTGTTTACATGGCACCAATAAGTATTATAGACCAAGATACTACAACACAACTAACTGTAAACAACACGACAAACCATCATAACTGTTAAATAAATAAATAATAAATACCAGGGTCCCCAGACCTTACTAATTTCTGATTAACAAAATGTGTGGGATAGAGTAGTGTTAGTATGTGCTTTGAACGTACGCATACGCTAGCTTGGGCCGTCGCGACGGCCAATTTACAGGTATCAGGTAAGTTACGTAAAAATATTAGTACTCTCTTTTCTTATAGGTTGACTACTGATTTTTATGTTTGTTTTACAAAATATTGTTAATAAGAGCCTTATGAGCCCCACCATCCCCGAATCGGCGCCACCCGCGGATGAGCAACATTGTGTAACAAGTTGTTGTTAGATGTTTGACATGTGATGTTATATGCCTTTCCTATTATTTTTCCTACGCTCTCGTCTAAATTAGAGGAGGAAAGGTATACTCTAGAATGCAATATTTCGCATTAAGTCCGATCGGAATAACACCGACTGAATGAGTCGAAGTGACAGACGCACGTGTTTTGACGTCACCGAGAGGTAGTCAATACTCCCAGACCCGCTTTAAAGCTCGCAAAAAATGACGTCATCTTACTTATAGTTTGAGTTTTAATTTTTATATGTATACCTATGCAACTCGGGGAACTATTTCAATACTTTTTATAAGCAGCCAGACCGATAATAGGGGCCAAACATCCCCCAGATACGATTAAAAATCGGTATAAGTATCTATGAGCGCGATGATACCATTCATTGGATAACCGACTTTTAATTATTTTAAACTGAAAATTACGTATAAACGAGTAGCGTTAATGATTAAGAAAAAATATACATTTATGTTAAATAAGAGCGTTTTCTTAATAACTTAATATGTGAATATTTTAGATATGTTTATATTATGTACATAGTTAAGGTAATTAATTTGTGAAGTTATGTCTAAGGGCGGATACGACCGAACAGGAATAAAATGTATTCGCTGGTTAAGATTAATACTAGGTATAAAAGTTTGGTCGAATCCGCGCGGATTAAAGCGCGATTTAACGCGGATAAAAACCTGAGATTTACGCAAAAAATATCATGCGTATTTTTATGAAACCTTTTAGTATACGTATTGTTATAATATATAACACCTTTAGTTTTATGTATAAAAAATTAATAACGCGTCTAATTTGAGACAGCGCTCCTTGATGGGCGAGTCCTATGACTGGGTGGAGGTACGAAGCGTTGCGTGAGCTCAGCACAGAACGCGCAAGCGATGCACTCAAGGCCGTTGCACAGTGTGTTATGGGAGCCGAGTTGCGGTCATCACCATTTTCAATGCTCATTAGAAAGATATTCTTGGAAAATAGCGTTAAAAAAAATCCCCGTGACTTTATCTGTAGTAGTTTTTGAGAAATTTTAAAAATCGAGAAAAGTCCATAGAAACCAAAAAAAATGTTTATTTCCTTTCTTTCTATTATTTTATTATAAACTGATTCGTGGAATAATAGATTACGACTAAAAGAACAAATTAACGTATAAATAACTGATTAATCAAGCTCTTACAAGCAATTTTTTTTATTTTTATATGTTTCCGTAATTAATTTTTTTCTGGCGAAACTTTGCATGGTCGCATTTTCTTTCAGTGTATTTATATTTTGTACATTTATATGTGTATTCATACAAAAAATCAGACGCTACAAAGGCTTTGTTCCAGAGATATCGATTTTTTTAATATTTTCTTAGGGTTGTCAACAAAGTAAGTGATTGTAACATATATTTTTTTTTTTCAATTTTCTTTGATGATGGACATCGTGTGGTATTGGGAAGGGGTCCGCCCTCGTTAAGCTATGCTAAAACCCAATACTCTTACACGATGTCCGGAGAAGCGGGGGTGAGGCGTCATGGAGCCGGCAAAGACCCATGGCGCTGCTTTGCCTCAACAGGAGCTGACCCGTCCTGTTGGGGGATGTCATCTCGGGCCTCGACTGAGTGACTTACTGCAAGAGGGACATGAGGGCGCCAACCCTCATGTTGGTCAGCGAGTGGCAGATATAGGTATTCTTCACTCTCCGGGTGTATCTGTTAATATGCTAGGAGACCAATTATGCAACGACGATCGACCCGTAGCATTGACTCGTCTAGATTTATTTAAAATTTTCGAAAAAGAAGCATATAAACGAGGCCCGAAAGTGCGGCCTATGGACCTTTCTCTAGTTGAGAGGAAAGCCATAGTACTAAACGCCCTGTATCCTAAAGGCACCCCTGAATACATTAATAGAGACTTGCATTCCTTGAGAAAAACTATCACAGCATTTTTGTGTAGATGTGAACAACTATATAAAGCAAGTTCTCGAAATCGTGTAAGGTTTCTGAAGAAAAACAAAAACTGGCTTTCGACAATTTTTAATCTTGGTATTTCTTCCGACATACACCGTCAAAAATGTTTAGAGACCCATATACTAGAAAATAAAGAAGTTTTGATGCCATTAGAACAGGAATCAACGAGTTCCATACAAATATTAACAGCTTTGCCATCCACATCAAAAGAACCTATTAGTTCACTTGATGCTCCTTCTACTTCTAAACACTATGAAGACCTAAGCAGTCGTAGTCAGCGACGTTTAAGGAAAAGTCTTGAACAAGAACTTGAAGACCAACCTATAGATAAACTGATTAAGGTTGTGTCGAAAATAGCATCAAATAAAACAGGTGTTGAGCTAACTAAAACTTCTGCCAATGATTTTGAGTTTGTTATCAAAGAGTGCCTAAAAACTCCTACTCAATCAACAGCTATTGCCAATATGATTAGATCTGATCAAGAAACTAAAGGTATAATACCGTATACTGCTGATGAAGCTCTTTGTTTAATGATAGATAGAAAATTATCTATTGAAGACTATATATCTATACAACAAGGTGCCAAATCTCGAGGTTCAAATATTTACCCTCCCTATTATAGAATACAGATTGCTAAAAAACTATGTTACCCCGATGTCGAAATTTCTATATCAGAACGAGAAGCAAAAGTTCCTCTGTTCGATTTGCTTATGCACACATTCCGCCGAATTATTGATTCTTACGACGATAAAGTTTCCGAGTACTGCAGACAAAAACAATTAAATACAATTAACTGTGTTTTTGAAGGTTCTTGGGGTTTTGATGGCAGTACTGGGCAATCTAACTATAAGCAGATATTTGCTGATGATAGCGATGACAAGCATTGCCTTTTTGCTACCACATACATCCCATTACGTGTAAAAACAGTTGATGGGTTTGTATTGTGGGCAAATCCTAGTCCTCAATCTTTTCGATATTGTCGACCAATACAGATCCAATATCGATCAGAAACCAAGGACTTAATTCAGAGAGTTAAACATCGTGTAGAAGAAGAAATTAAAGAACTTTTGCCGATTTTTGCAGAAAACTCCTCCGGAAATACTATAATTGGCGATCCAAAATTATATCTAACGATCATAGATGGCAAGGTATTTAATGTAATAACAAATACCAGCTCGCAATTACGGTGTGCATGTTGTGGAGCTACCTGCACGAAGTTTAATAAGCTTGATCTAGTAACCAAAAAGGCAATAAATAAAGAAGCTCTGTTACATGGACTTAGCCCATTGCATGCCTGGATCAGAATCTTCGAATTTTTGCTGCACTTAGGATATAAAAACGACCCAGGCGTACAAAAATGGAGAGTAGCAAAAAATTCTTCCGAAGCTAGTATCGTAGAAAGTAGAAAAAAACGTATCCAAGCTGAAATCCGGCAAAAAATGGGTTTGCTTGTCGATGTCGTACGACCAAATTCAGGTACAACGAATGACGGTAATACTGCGCGCACTGCATTGTCAGATTCCAATCGCAAAACCTTTGCAGAGATTTTGGGAATCAAGGAATGGCTAGTCGAAGATCTACACACTATTCTAGTGGCATTGTCAAGTGGGTTGGAAATCGATTCCGCAAAGTTTAAAGTTTTTTGCCTTAATCTTGCTACCAAGTATGTGGAAAATTATAACTGGTTCTACATGTCAGTCACCTTGCACAAAATACTGATACATGGCGCGAACATAATAGATTCCATTTCGTTGCCAATTGGTATGCTGTCAGAACAAGCTGGTGAGTCAAGGAACAAATTTTGGCGTTACGACCGTGAGCACCACACACGTAAGTTAGATCGTAAAACTACAATACTTGACTTGTTTCATCGAGCGTTAGAATCCTCAGATCCATTAATATCGACCATGTCCCTTGGAATACGAAAAAAGAAAATGAAACATTTGACTCTCCCCGAAAAAGTCATTTCTCTTTTAAAACCGTCAACGGAAAATGTTATGTTTCATAGTCAGTTACCACTAAGTTTATAGATGGTGATACCAGGGAAATGGCACCAGATGATGAACCCCTTTCACTGCCATCAGAAGAAACTAACATTTTCTGATGATGACATCATGGAATAATAGTTTTGAATTTTATGTTATGATTTTTTATTACGAAATTATTGACAACCCTATTTCCATAGAAATTCCTCAAATACATAGAAACGATTTATCTCCTTTGCCGCATGATTTTAGTTTGTGAAATTTTAGAATATTATTAGTAATATTAGTGAGTATATTATAAGAAAAAAATAAAATGCTACATCGCTAGTTTTATAAAAAAAAATACATATGTGAAATTCTGAAAAAAAATTCTTATTCTTAAATAATTAAAGCTACAACCCTGTAATTAAATATTTAAATATATGAAATCCTGCAACATCATTTTCATTTCTAAAAAAAATCTTAGGTTTTATATTTTTTGAGTAATCTTGAAATCAAGATTTTCTTAAGGTCATTGCCCTCTCACTGAAAAATTTATATCCAAATAACTAAGCAAAAAAATGCCGTCGGTATTTTTGGCAAGGCTGTATCATGACTAGATCTATCTAATAGACACATAAACGAGACATGACCGCAACTCAGCTCCTTTAACACACTGTGCGTTGGCTAATACACAATCTACGTTATAACATTCATTCATTGGTTGGGCGTATCTGTGAGGATGTTTGGCCACTACGATTGTTCTGGTTGCTTACAAATGGTATTAAAATAATTTCATTGAGTTGCATATACACACATCAAAAAGTGTCTAAGGATCAAGAACATTTTTAACTTTAAAAAATTATCCAATTAATAATACCAAATCTAGTCTTCCAGACTGGCTTCTTACTTTAAATTCCTATGTTTAAGGTCACAACTTATCCCTATATTTTGTAAAAATTCAAGAAAAATTGCAATTTTTGCAAATTGTGGAAAATTACCCTAAGTTAATGTCGTCAATGAAATGGCAAAAGAAAGGCAAAAATGAGGATTTTTGAAATTTTTATTGCAAAGATAAAAAAAAAAATAATCTGGCTTTCCACCATTGACATGAATCACACCAATCACAGCGATTTGGCATGCTTAAAATCAGTTCATCGAAATCACTTTGAGGAATGGCCGCCCACGTTCTTTCTAACAAGTTAAAAAGTTGTTGTGTTGCCAGCTATGAAATCTTTAATGATAGGCCATAGCCAAGCCTTCCTGTCCTGCCATAGCACGTACAAATGTTTCAATATTCCATAGACCATACTCTATATTGAGAAATCGCACGGCATTCATACTCGACAGAGCTCTTCTTTGGAGCATATCCCATGCGTGCTCAATTGGGTTGAGGTCTGGCGATTGAGCAAGCCACGGCAGAACGTTGATATGAGCATCGGCAAGAGTACGTGTTACGACTCTAGCCGTGTGTGGACGTGTATTGTCGTGCATTAGTTCAAACAAATCACCCAACCGGCTTCGCTAAAGGATGATCACGTATGAAACAATCATCTCCGCATAAATCTGAGCGTTGAGGTTGCCCCTGATCCAATTGAGATCGGTTCTTCCACCGATCCAAATACCGGCCCAAACCATTATTGTTCTCCCTCCATATGAATGAGCTTCCTGACAAAATTTCAAACGTTTTTGACGTCCAGAGGTCCTCCAAACTCGAGTACGTCTTGTATCCGGCCTCACACCGAAACGAGATTCATCGGAAAAGCAAACAACGCCAGTCATCTTCCTCCCAATTTGTGTTCGCGAGCCCATTGTAAACGGGCCCTACGATTGCGGGGTGGTATAGGTGGAACACTCAGCGGCCATCAGGAACGCAACGCAGACCCACTTCACGTTAACGATTTCGGATGGTTTGGTCGCTTATCAGCAAGCCTGAAGAGCTATGGAGCCTTGTAGCCAACATCATGGTGGTCATGGTACGTTTCCGTCGAGCAGTATTTTGAATATCCGGTACACAAAACGCTATTTCACACTTTTATAGGAATCTTGATTGACAGTTGATTTTCTATTTTGAATTAAAATTTAAAGAAAATTCTTTATTCTGAAATTCACTAAAAATAATCAATAACGATCCAAAAAAACGATCTAAAACGTACTTGATCCCTAGACACTTGATGTGCGTACATATAAAAATTAAGATTACATTTTTTTGCGAGCTTTAAAGCGTCTAAGTATCTACTTTTAATCTGGGATACATGATCCTAAAACTACTAAATGAACAGAATTTAAGAATATTTTTTTCGACATTGCCTTACGGCTCACCAGACACCAAAATGAACTGCCCTGCACCTATTGATGAAATTATCATGGCTTATCCGTGGTAAGGGCAAAGTTTAGTTGAAAATATAATATTAGTGTAAGGATTGATTTGCGCCCAAATGAGCGAAATATAAACAATGTAACCCAATTCTTTTCTTTTTTAGATGCTTGTGACTTTCGTCGAGGGCTGGTTTGAGGTGGCGCGGGAAAAAGTTCCTGAAAGGACTTGGGGGGAGACCTTTGCCAGCAGTATTGTGTACAGTAGTATAGTGTTTAGCACTATAGGCTAAACAAAAAAAAAAGACTCGTTAAAACGTACCGGTCCCCATTATTGTTAATTCTTCCCGTTTTATTTGGAATAAAATTCTTGTTCGCCGCTTTGATTGCCTGTAAAGAAACGATCGAGTTAATATTCATATTCTATTTTTATTGTACAGACGCCAGCACATCAAGCTACTACAATCTGTCAAATTTCTTTAATAGATTTTCAACTTTATCGCTAAAGCATTAGGTTCAAGGTTAATTGGGAAAATTTGACAGTTTCGGGTAGCTTGATGTGCTGGCGTCTGTACATAAAAAATAAATATTATAAGGTTTTTTTAATGACGTAGTGTGCTTACTAACACTGTCGGGTATAAGGGTGCTTATACAAAGGAACAGGTTTTAGGTACAGGCGAGCCTGTGCGGGTCAGTACTGATCGGTATGGCTCGGTCTAGGTAGTCAGCACCGACAAGTATAAACATGGGAATATTAATTATACCAGGCTCCTATCGGTACCAACCCCCACAGACTCGCCTGTACCGGAAATATTATACCTACACCGATCGGTACCGATACCGACCCGTACGGGTTTGTCTGTCCCGGAAACCTGTTTCTTTATGTAAGCCTCACGCTTAGACCATAAATGGAACAGGTTTTTTTTTTGTAAATATTTAGGTATCGATCCGGAAATTCTCATTCGCCTTCACCTATTTCGGACCATGTAGGAGATGATTTTCCGAAAACACTAAAATACATTTCTATATTATTTCTTAAATTCATCAATATTTCTTAGTCTTAAGATTTTTTATGTTGCCAATTAAAAGGAAAAAAAATGTTTTCCCACACGATCTTCTTACCCTTCAACTGGCATTTCGAGAATTAAATTAATTCGATCTAATGGCGGCGACCTTGATGACTGTTTTTATTTGATTTACTGATTAATAAAGGCTCCTGCAAACAGGCGCGAAACGCGGCGCGACACAAAGGCACCACGCGACATGCGGTGCCTTTGTGTCGCGTCGTGCCTTTGTGTCGCGCGCGATTCACGTCGCGTGTCGCACCTGTTTGTAGGAGCCTTTATTGATGATCGATGCCTAACAGCCAAAAGTGGATGCGACATTATTTGTGAAATCGACATAAATACATATATGGTTAGAATCGGCTTTATGGCTCTTAGGCATCTATATACAACATTAGTTTTAGTTTATGCGAAACCCGAAACACGTGTCTGGTATTTTTAAGTGAAGAATCTATGTATGTACAAAATTTCAAAATTGTATCATGAAAAATCACAAAGTTATAAAATTGTTATGTTATCTGGTCGTCCGTACAAAAACATGCTCACCACGCGGCGCCCACTATGGAAAATGGTAGAACACGCGCATATCAAAAATGCTTTTTACGAATATCATAATTTGGCTAATATGGCTATTTTATTAGGTTCTCTAATATTCAAATTATAATATTAATTAGGATTTTTTCACTTAATACGCGAAATTATTATTTTTTTCATAGATAGAAATACATAGAAGACAGAAGTGCCAAACTCAAGTCTTAGCGTATACATGTTTCAATACCATATTGTGAAAAAAATACTTGGTACAGATATGCAATATTATACATTTTTAGAAAGGTTATTTTATGCTTTTTGCGATACAGGTTAATGATTTTAAAAGTAAAGAAAAATATTTCAGTAATTACTTAAAAAGTGACATACCTTATTTTTCACTTAATTTTTTTTTCGTCGAAGGTTTTCAGTGTTACCCACGTTTGCCCAAGCGCTACTTTTTGTGTTGACTAGTAGTCTAACTATTCATAAATAGAATGTTAAAAAAATCAGCTGCGAATATTTGCGGTTTTAGAAGATATGAAAAAAAAAAACTGATAAAATTCAGAACCCGAAAATTGGTATCTTTTGCGGTTTACCACTGACACCACTCACATGAACAATATGGAACTTTTTGGATATTTTCTTCATTATTTCGTGATAACAAAGGGACCTTATCAAATTTGCACTCGGTTTGTGTGGGAAATTACAAGATAATAATGATGTAGGTACCAATTCGATATTGTAAAATGAGTATATAAAGGGAAGCAAAAACTATTCGAACCATCTACATCACTGTAACTTCAAGTGAAGCAAATCTCATCAACGCCTATTATTTCTGCAGATTTATTTATTTATTTGGGACAAACAAACAGTAACACATTATATCTGCGCAAATAATATAAATAAAGATATTATATAAATGTGAAACTCACACCGTTATCCACAGCATATGTGAAGACTTTACATACATACTTTACATACTTTACATTTTAACACTTCACAGATTGTGAAGTGTTAAAATGTCTTCCTTCAGCTGTACGAAACGAGACTTCATAATCCCCTATATCGAGGGCGGCAAGACCATGGAATCATTATCCAAAGTTTTAGTGGAAAAGCTCAATGTTTCTGAAAACAACTTGTGTTTTATAATTAGTGACATACAAAGGCACATTCTTCCTATTTTCAACAAGCGCTGGGCCCTGGAATCTCGGAAAAAAGAAACATTTTTACAGAAGAATTGTACTTGGTTGGACTCAAGGTATTCATTAAATTTACCGGATTCTGAACAATATTCTACGCCATCAACATCTGGCCAACGAGGAAGAGCATGCGTGGGTTATGGAGACTCCTCAGAATCTACCAAGAAGAGGAAAAACACTCTTCTACTCCAAGAATATGGCTTTGAGCATATAAAAAACGCCTATGTACAGGGACTACGGGCTATACGTGAGTACACAGAAGCTCATCTTGTCGAAGAATTAAGAACCGCTGACACTCAAAAGAAATTAGATATCTCAAGTGGAACGACTCAGACCAGATGAAGATTCTTTCCGATACGGAAGCATTGAGTGCTTTTATAGATTTGGATCTTACAAAAGCACAATATATGTACCTGAAAAACTTAACCAACGAACGAAAGTGTTGTATATTCCCGCCTTACTACAAAATACAAGAAATAAAAAGATCCTGTTTTCCACCATCTTCTACAATCGAAATCACGAATACTTATGCTAAAGTGATTAATATCCAAGATTTATTGGATCATACTGCTGCTAGAATTTTAAAAATCGATTCTGTTTTCCAAAAACAACATAGAACATTGATCCTTTATTGTAAATGGGGATGTGATGGTTCATCTGGTAAGCCAATACAAGCAAATACTTGCAGAACAGTCGGAAACAATTTCAGATGCCAATTTGTTCATCACTTCATTAGTCCCTATCAGATTAGTTGATGTGCAATCGGGATCCGTTGTTTGGCAAAATCCGGTACCTTTATCTGTCCATTTTTGCAGACCCATTTCTATTGAGTTTTGTAAGGAAACTCCAGAAAAAACCAAGGCAGTTGTCGATGGTATTAAAAAACAAATTAGGGCTGCACAAGCATCACTTACAAACAAAGATGGTGTTGTAGTAAATGTGAAGCATGAACTATTTCTAACGATGATCGATGGAAAGGTGGCTCAGGTCCTTACAGATACTCCATCTGGTTCCACATGCACGATATGTGGGGCTACTCCACGGCTAATGAATGACCTATCGAAAGTAACTGCCAGACCTGAAAACGAAAAGGCCTACCAATACGGATTGTCCACCTTACACGCCTGGATTCGATGCATGGAAATGATATTGCATATTTCCTATAATCTTTCGTTTAAGACTTGGTCTGCTTCAACTGAGGAAAATAAGAGATTAAAAAAAGAAAAGAAAGAACTTGTTCAAAAACGTTTCAGGGAGGAGTTGGGATTAATCGTCGACAAACCTCGGCAAGTTAACGGGAATACGAACGATGGCAATACCGCACGAAGATTCTTCTATAATAGCACTTGCTCATCAGAAATAACAGGTGTAGATGAGGCATTGATTAAACGCCTATACATTATCTTGCAAGTTCTTTCTTCTGGAATGATGATCGACCCTGAAAAATTTGGGGAATATGCAATAGAAACTGCAAGAATCTATGTAAGTAATTACGATTGGTATTATATGCCATCCTCCGTTCATAAAATACTCATACACGGGGAAAACGTTATCAAACATTTTGCGGTGCTTCCTATTGGACAGCTATCGGAAGACGCACAAGAGTCTCGCAACAAAGACTACAGAAACATACGACTTCATCATGCCAGAAAATGTTCCCGATCTGCTACAAATGAAGATGTCTTTAAAACGCTTTTATACACGTCAGATCCATATGAAAGAAAGAAAGAAAGAAAAGAAAGAAAAATAGGTTTATTTGTCACAGAAACACGTGCATACAAAACGATAAGAATAATCAGAAAAATAAAACAAAATAGAACCACATGTGTATTATAAGTTTATGACTTATTTATGTACAAATTGTTCCATTTCTAACAGAGCACCTGCCATCTAATCTCTTCACCACCCTTGGTTGACTGGTAGAGAATGCCTAAGGCATTAAGTCCGCCTTTGTACTTTTTTAAGTGTGAAAAGTTTAAATAAATAAATAAATAAACCACATATAACAAGTTATAACAAGTTTGAGAAAACCGTACGTAAGAAATGTGAAAGAACTTGAAGAGGCACTAAATCTTTTAAACGTGGCAACTGAAAGTGAACCCACATTTACTGACCCTGATCCTGAAGGGGTATAAGTTAAAAATAATATTTATATTTAGTTATTACTTATATTTGTACCTAGCTACATCATTTCCTGAAGCCAGAGTATAGGATGTACCTATTAGTAATAAGATTTTAATTAAGTAAATTGTTTTCATATATATATATTTTGTTTACTTTGCTTGTTGTAATTAGCCATGGTTTAATCTTTTTAGTCATTCTATACTTGTATTCCACTTGAAATAAATTTTAACTATTTTTTTCGTGATTTTTTCCCATTTCTTTCATTCTATGCAAAAAAACATACATAGATATACAAGAAAACACTATAAACTACACATCATTCGAATCTCCAAACCTTGCTGCATATTTGTGCCAAATTTCATCACGATACGACAAAAATTCATGAAGTTACAGATTTTTGATCCGATACCGACCTACATTTTCCATAGTCGGCGCACTGAGGCCCTACTTACCGATCGCAAGGATCTAGGATGCAATAGCAACACACTGACCTATTTCTATTTCTTTTACGCGCGGGATGTTTTGCTATGATCGTCACTCTCGTAACGAAAGTGCAAGTTTGTGTGTATTTATTGCTTCCTTGTTTGCATTGCCATCTTTTTAGTGAAAATATTTGGTTGTACTTGTGACTTGCGTCAGAGCGGCAACAACGCATCGTAGGTTATACTCAGATTTATCGTTTTAAGGTGCATGACCTATGCGTCAGCTGTTAGGAAAGATACATCGTGTTCAAACGGGGCGAAAACTTAAAAAATCATTTGCGACTAAACTACTGCTCCTATTTAATTGATTTTTGGTACAGAGCTTGAAAATGGTACCTACTAGTATAGGCAGTTTAAAGGAAAGCCCCTCTGTCGTATCAACTTTGTATATAGAAAATCATTATACGATTATTTTATTTTCATTAAAAGAGTTGCAGAAACAAAATTTTGCATTAAGTGACGCGTTTTTGGCTTTTGATCAAGTCAGAGCTGCTTTAAATGAATGTAAGTAATTCTGATAGAATAAAAACAAAATTGAAAAAGTTATGGATAGGAATCCTGACATTGACATCCTCAGAGAATATGAAGGAAAATGATCGAAAAATGATGTGAATGACGAAGTTTTGTCATATAAATTCGCTTCACTAACATCAACAGATGTCGAACGCTCGTCTTCCACATACATATAGATGGGTGTGACATGTAAAAAGAAATAGATTAAAATTAGATAATTTAGAAAAAATAATGGTGATTTCTTTTAACTCTGATCATACTCAGTCTCTAGTAGTCGTTTTAGTCTCTTTAGTTCTAGTGAAGCTGAAGACGAACCAGACCAATGACATTTTTTGTTTAAATAAGTGAATTATTGTTGAAGCGTATTGTATATTTTAATTAAGATTTTATTGGAAATATATACAAATTGCTCTATTTGATAATGTTTTGATTTTCTGAGGAACAAATAATTTGTATGGTAATATGTTTTTGTACAACTTTAGAATAAAAATATTTAAATGATTGTTGATTTTTGAATAAGAAATTGTTACGAAAATATATGTATGTTGGAAGAGATTTCTTTAGAAATAAGCATCACCTTTGTACGTATTTTTCTGTTCCTTTCTTCTTGTCTGTATAAATGTGTGTACATAAACTGTTAAATAAATAAATAATATGTTGTTTAATGAATCGAGTTTATCTATTTATTATACTATCCCATCGATATACAACGTTGATAAAAGCGAGAGGCATTAAATGAATCCTCATATACTTTGTATCATTTTCAGGCCACACACCAAAAATCAGAGCAATAGAAGCAATACTTTAGTCACAGGATATTTTTAAAGATTTTTCTTAGATAAAACACGATGTATCTTCCCTAGCAGCTGACCAAGTACTTAGACATAGCTACCTAGGGTCATTCACCTTAAAATGACAAAATTCACGCGACGATGCCGCTCTTCATCATAAGTTCGCAATACAAACAAGGAAGCAATACGTCGGATTTCCCCAGACACAATAGAAATTCAATTGTTGTCGGTACACATGGTGGCGCGACGTCCGAAGGCCGCAGAGTTTAACAATTACACTCCCTTAAAGACAGTACAGATAACGGTTAATGTCTCGCTCTAATTTAATAAGCGTAACAGAAAAAGAAATAGCTCAGGGTGCTGCTATTGCGCGTGCGGCTCTACTAAGTAGGTCACGGTCACAATTTCTCTTTTTTAGTGCAAATACGATATCCGTCCGGAGTGCGCGTTACGCAACTCGTCACAGGATATTGTCGCTTTTCGCGCTATAATTGTGAATTGTTAAGTTATTTATTGTTATTGTGATATACCTGGACACCAAACATAGGAACCAAATTATCGGTCCTGTGTTTATCAATGGTACCATAAACGCCGAAAGATTTCTGGAAATATTATCCGGTCCAGTTGCCGAGTATACCGACGAGCTGCCCTTAGCCGATCATCGGCACTTGTGGTACCAGTTGGACGGAGCGCCACCTCATTCAGTGACATTATCCAGAGAGTGACTTACCGAAATGTTTGGACAGCAGTGGATCGGTCGATTTGGACCCTGTTCGATGGCCACCACGGTCCCCGGACCTCACTCCAATGGATTTCTTTTTGTGGGGGTTTGTAAAAGGTGAAGTGTACGCGACAGATGTGAATACCGTAGAGGAACTTAGAAACAGAATTATTTTAGCGTTTGATAAATTAAAAAGTTTAACCACAATCAGTGACATTATTCAACGATTAAAAAATAATATTAGACGTCGTTATAATTTGTGTGTTAATGCTAACGGTGGACATTTCGAACATTTAAAGATTTAGTGTGTCGTGCTGTGTATGATTGTGTACAGTACATACTAACAATTAATAATTATTGCTTATTATGATCATAACTTCCAACGTTACGTAAGTACACTATTACATAAGTGTCTACCTACATCAAACGCACCGCCCCGCTTTGTTCCGAGAGGCACCGAGACCACCCCCCGCCGCGCCGCACCGACTCACGCGCTACGCTATGCGACGCGCGACGTTGCCATTCAGATACGCAGGTCAGTGGATATTTTTGCAAAGGGTGTTTAAGTTTTACTGTGACTGTTCAGCTATTTAATTTCTTTGAAAAAAGTTTTTTCGTATTTTTATCGTAAACTTTTTTTTAATAGTTTCGAATTAATCGAAAGCACGTATAGTATATGTGGTTTCATTTAATGCCTCTCGCTTTTATCAACGTTGTATATGTACTACGCACTAGATTTGGCGATCCGAACACTCGCTTTGTTCGACTGAACTGTACTGCAATCCATACACCTTACTTTAGTGCGACTTTGACATTCATGGAGCGTGGACGTGTACGGAGCGGCACTAATAATAGGTTATAGTACGATAATTTGAATAAAAGTGTGAATCTGGACGTTAATAACAATTGAGAAGGCAAGTAATTAAAATAATTTCTTGATCTAGTGAATAAATAGGTAGTAATATCGTAATACCACGAGAGAAAAGATAAATTTTCATCGCCATCTACAATCATAGACTAAAGCATGCAGATGTCCCATTACAAAACCGGTTGTAGGTAAAAATATACGTCTGAACAACAAAAAGACAGAAACTAACAAAACTTATCCTATTTGAGGGAAACTAAGATATTCATTAATTACTAGCTTTTTTTCAACCGCAAAGTTTGTTATTTAAGTATGGAAGCCTCACTGAGGTGAGAGTTTAATTTGATTTATGTTATTTTAAACTGTTGTAAACGTAATATTGAGTATAAATAAACGTATAACAAATCATTGTCTTTTACTTTTCTACTTTACTGTTTTTTACTTATTTAACAGTTATAAATTTTGAAATAGAGTATGAATTTACTCTAATGAAGTTTTGTAGGTACAAAACCCGTATCGTGGCTGTATCTCTGCGGTGTATAATCTATAAGGGCATCTGTTGTTACACTACTTTGAACGAAACGCGTAAGCGCCATGAAATACCCGGCGCTTATGACGTTTTGGTCGCGAGAAAACTGTACTCTGTAAGCGATCTAGCGCTGCATGTTTTAACAGTTTGGTTAGACGACATCACTAATGTTTTAATGCTGCAGCGAACTTATGTTTTAATTCTTTCTAAAATGGAGCAAGAATTTTGCTTACGATAGCTTCTCTATTCATTATAACTCTATGTACTATCCTTAATCCCGTCCTTCTTATATTTACCCGTCAGAAAGGAAGTGTAATCTTTCATTAGTCCCGAAGGCGAGAATAGTTTTTTTATGATCTTACTACTTAAAAACCAAATCCCGGGAATCGGGGAATATCCATATTATTCTAAACTATGGCAAGTACATAAAACAGCCCTACCTATTCCGATCTATAGTGATAAAAGTGACAGAGGAGAAAATATGTGATGTACAGGCTGGATTTAGAGAGAGAATGGGCTGTATGGATCAGATCTTCTCCCTAAGGTGCATAGCCCAAAAACATCTGGCAAAGCACAAGAAAGTCTGCTGTGCTTTCGTTGACTTGGAGAAGGCTAAATGGGGATAGGAATATTAGGATAAATGAGGCATACACGGACTGGTTGTGCATCTCGGGGGGGTTTAAGACAGGATTGTGCAGCGTCACCATTGCTGTTCAACTTGTACATGGATAGTTGTCTGACAAATTTGAAAGAGGGTGAGTGCGGATTGAGGATGAATGATTTGCTTGTCAAATGCCATCTCTACGCAGATTATCAAGTTCTACTTGCATCGTCAGCAGAACAGTTGCAAGACATGGTGACTGTCATGGATGAAGCATATAAGATGAAAGGGATGAATATACATATGAATAAGACGAAGGTCATGGTGTTTGAAACAGTAGAGGACGTATCGATGTGTGATGTGAAAATAAATGATAAAAGTGTGGAGCAAGTAAGTGAGTTTGTATATTTGGGGAGTCTGTTTACAAGGGATGGAAAGATAGATGAAAGACGTGGAAAGGAGAGTAAATGCAGGAAATAAAGTGAATGGTGCTATAATGCGATTGTGACCAGTTAATGTCCAAAAAGGCCTGACTGGCTGTTCTCAATGGTGTGCTGGTGCCTACGCTTATGTACGGAAGTGAATGTTGAATGTGGCAAAAGAAGCATACAAATAAAATAAATGCTGTGGAAATGCGTTCCTTGCGAAGCATGTGTGGTGTGACTATAAATGATAGACTGAGGAATGATGTGATAAGGCAACAGTGCGGTTTAAAAGAAGATGTAGTGACACAAATTGAAAAGAGTATGCTTAGTGGTATGGTCATGTTGAGAGCATGAATGAAAGTCGAGTAACAAAAGGTATTTACACGGCAGATGTGAGTGGAAACGCCGGGAGGGGATGCCCTAGGAAGACATAATTATAGTGATCTTATTAGTGATATTTTTCAGAACGGTCAGGTGCGTAGTACTTGCAACCGGCGTGCATGTATGACCAGATGTATGAATGTAAACGAGGCAAAAGGAGTATGTAAGGATCGTAGCAGGTGGCGTTCTGTAGTTTATGCTTACCCCCATGGGAAGAAGGCGTGAGTTTATGTATGTATGTATGAACTAAATGCAGAATCAAATATTTCACTTAAATAGGTTATAACAAAATTATGGATTTTTATAAAAATTAAGATGCCTCCTATTTTCCCCATTCGTGGTAGAAATTTAGGGCCATACTATCCGGATATCCTAATTATCCGGATATCCGTCAAATAATATCAGGATATTATTAGGCTTACTATCGGGATAAAACGAATAATACGAATAGTTCATTTTGTAGTAAAGCACAATTCATTTATAATTTTATTTCATCAAATTCTGTAATGGTTTAACGGACATTTTAACGGATTGATTATGAGGCTTTTGGCTACTTTGTGTGTGTATTTTATGTAATTTTTTATTGTAATGTACGTTTTGTTTGTGCAGAATAAACTATTTTTCTTTTTATTTATTTTACATTGTATTTTAATAAAATAGAAATTCTCACATTGTGACAACTAAGGTTTCATTTGTTTCCGTAAACTACATTGCAATCATTCCAAAAGTGCCCAAATCATATTCTGGTAATTTTTGTTCTGTGTTGCTATACTTCAAAGCTGGTAGTCTTTACAATAGCAAAAAGATCGAAAGGTCCATGTCAAATACACCATCGAAGATCACTGCAACTGCAATACCAGCTCACAGTGAAGATTTAGAAACTATTTTCCGAGTACAAATGGCACTCGTTGATAGAGGTCAAGAAACATTCATATTGGTCAAGTAATCAACCTCTTCATGACAACTCCTCAAGCCAGCAGCGTCGCAACTGAAAGGGTGTTTTCCTCCGCTTACAAATGTAATAAATTGAGAACATCTCTAAAAGGCGCAAATTGGATTGCGCGAGATTCCTTCGGCCCGATTACCAAAGAAAAAAAAGAGTCATCATCTGCCTAGCTTCGGGTCGGCTTCTAGTTTAACCGGATGCAGCCCTTGGTAAAATCAAAATCAAAATATTTTATTTCACATAAGCCTACATGGGCACTTATGAAAGAACAGAAACTAGGTGTGCACGGTTTCAATTGGTCGTTTCCTATGGAAAAGAACCGGCAAGAAACTCCACGGTTACTCTTACTGTGACTAAGGTAAGACTGGTTGTCAGACTTTCGGGCTTCTGACGAACCGTAATGACTGTCAAAGATCCAAAAATTACAGCCAGACCAACGGCTTACCGACCTTTTCGGTATGTTAAGATGTGGTCATCCAACCACGGATCGACCTGGGCAAGCGTAGCTTAACCTGGTCGATCGAATCGTGCGGCTTTTATTGCTGATTTACAGCATGTATCGGAAAGGTGTGGTTATATTTATATAATTCTGAGTATAATTCTTATATTATACACGTATAAAAATTTGTATATTTGTTTGGAAGCCTTAATAGATTATCATAATATGTGAGTTTCATATTGCAGTTCCAATAATATTACATACATACGTGTCGAATTGATAACCTTTTTTTTGACGCCGGTTAAAAAATATGGCGCTTAAATAAAATTAATATCTGTTGCTTATCTGTTGATTATGTAAGTTGATTTTGATAAAATAAACGCTTAATATTACTCACAATAAAGCTTCTTATCTTTCAGTGATTCAATTTTGAATCCAATGAGTGGCTTTTACGCGATGCGCGCACAAACAGACAAAAATTACTAAAAATGTTTTTTACGTTTTGTTACGTGTATGTCTCTCGTCTTCCAGTCCTTTTTTTCCAAAAATATTGAAGGTGCAGACACGGAAAGTTTACGATTTTATTTTTTGTATTTAGGTATAGATAGAAAATAACATCGCGACTTCATCCGCGTGGAAGTTGGAAAACCACATTGAGATGCAACTTGCAAGAGTTGGGGCAGGTAATAGGGTAATTAATAATATAATAACTTACTTTTATTTGTACGGCTTTAATATTATTTATATGATGACAACCACATGTTTCCTCAATTGACATGTTTTAATAACAAAAAGAACATCACTTCACTTTTTCTGTGTAGTAGTCGCATAGACAATTTTAATGAGGTTGTATTCCGACACTCCTCGATTTTATGTGAAAACCATTGGGACATAAAAATCTAAACATTTACATAAATAAATAAAATTGAAGTGTCTGTTTGTAATGTCAAAATAACAACTTTTAACTAAATGCATATAAAAGTATAAACAGTACTTGTAACAAAAAAGCAATTTTTAACATTTTTGTCTGTCTGTCTGTTTGTTCCGGCAAATCTCCGAAACAGCCAGACCGATTTTGATGAGACTTTCACTGGCAGATAGCTGATGTTACGGGGAGTAATTAAGGCTACATTTCTTTTAGAAAAATAATAAGGGTTCCGCGCTAAAAAATTAAAACCCATGAAATTGTGAACAAAAAGTCGGATTTGAAAAATTCTTTTGCATTTGTTAGCCCAATTCTCGAGGATAGTTATAGAATATTTAACATCACGTTACGACCCTTAGGAGCCGAGCAAAAAAAAAATCAGAATGAACACTAAGCGAAAACGAAGTAATAGCGCGTGTTATACAGGATGGCCGGAAAATTGACGTCAAAAAAAAAATTTGGTCCCTCGTATCGTAGGGTTTTAGAATCACCCCCATGTATGTTCCGCGACTTTTCATAGTATTCGAGTTATTAATTTTTCTGAATTTTTGAGAATTTTAGACCAGTCCAACTTAAAAAAAAACTAAACAAAAGGTAGAAAACTGTCGAGATTTTATTTTTTACAACTGAATGTTCATGAGTAGTACTTTTATGCATAAAATAATCAGCTTCGTAACTGCGATGAAAATTATGAAAAGGTTGGTCTAAAGTGAAAAATTTACGTTCGGTGAATTATGACATAAATTTTCAAAATTAAATTAAAACTCTAAACAGGTGAATTCATGCTTCCTAAGTAGGCCTCCAGAATGCGCTAGACTCTCAACTTTCATAATCATTTAAAAAAGTAATACTTGATGGGCTATTTTGGCTGATATCGGCCTTCAAAGACAGAGAGGTGGAAAATTCTTAAAATTAGACATCTGATTTAAAAAAAAAAAATGTTTTGGCCATTTTCTCGTTCCTAAAGTTAATTGATGATAAGAATACTGGCAACTAACTAACAAATAGCTTCAGAGGTTGGGTAAGAAAAGTTTTAAGCAAGAAGTGTTTTTTTGTTAATAAATCACATGATAATGTGAAAAAAAAAATTAACATTTACAAAAGTCAGATGTGGAGCGCGTGGTATCTTTCATCGTGAAATATGTCTTGGATAGAGTCCTTGGGATGTTCAGAGCACGAGTCATACTTCTCGTACTCGTAGACGGATTTTGCTGAACTTCTTCCATCACCGTTTCTCTGCGATCCGGGTCAGCTCTAGAGATTCCTTCATGACTGCCGCGTCGACCAGGAATGCGGCCTGCCATTAAGGTTGTTAATAAAAACTAGATGGTCGGGATATCGCTCTGGTTGCAGGCCACCACGATGTCAAGTCTTAGCTGCCATGGCTTATTTTAATTTTTGAATCGTTTTTGGTTTTTACCTTTTTGTTGCGGACGCTTTTAACGTGCACGTCTTTCTACATTGTTCTCACATACTTAATTTCAACATGAATGATGTAACCAATATTTTGTAACAATATTTTGATTTAAAAGAGTGTCCGTGGAGTCTCTTGCCCGTTCTTCTCCATAGAGATCTACGCTTTGGAATGGGCAACTAGCTTCAACTTTCTGACTAACTGACCAACCTTTGACAATGTGCCTGTAATTGGTTTATTTGAAATAAATGCTTTGAGTTTGAGTCAACGTCGCGGTGGCATGCAACCAAACAACTTCAAAGTTGTTTGCGATATAGTCACGCTGCTTCACGGCCGTTTCCTCGTCATCATCTTCCTGCCCTTGTCCCATGTTACTTGGGGTCGGCGCAACACGTTTTCTCTTTCCATTTTCCCCTGTCTAAAGTCACGCTATCATTCACTCCCTTCTCTTTCATATCATTCCTCGCACAATCCATCCATCTTTTCTTTGGCCTTCCTCTCCCTCTCCATCCATCAACATTTATATTCATCATTCTTTTAGTCACATGCGTTTCCTCCCTCCTCTTCACATGTCCATACCAAGCCAAACGATTTCCTTTCAACTTTTCTGTCACTGGCGCCACTTTCAAACTTCCCCTGATATACTCATTTTTTACTTTATCCAATTTCGTCACTCCACACATCCATCTCAACATTCTCATCTCCGCTGCATGCAATCTTTTTTCATCCGTCTTCTTCACGGCCCAGCATTCCGATCCATACAGTTCGACAGGCCTTATCACGGACTTGTAAAATTTTCCCTTTAATTTGAGGGGCATCCTTGGTTCGCAAGTTGTTCCTGTGACCTGTCGCCATTTCATCCATCCTGAGTTGATCCGGTGCGCTACGTCCCGGTCTACTTCGCCATCCCCTTGGACAAACGACCCAAGGTACCGGAAGTTGGAGCAGCTCGGTACGGCCGTTCCGGCGAGAGATATGGGCACAGGACTGGAGAGACCGCCAAAATCACAAAACAAATATTCTGTTTTGGTCAGACTTAATCTCAGGCCAGCGGTCTCCAGTTTTGCCCACCACACCTCCAATCTGCTCTGGATCTCTAAGCCGCTCTCAGCAACCAGCACAATGTCATCAGAGAACAGCATACACCAGGGCGCCTCTTCGCGGATATCCGACGTAAGAGCATCCATTATCATCACGAAGAGGTAAGGGCTGAGTGCTGACCCTTGGTGCAATCCGACAGCTACATTGAAGCTGCCGGTAGTGGCCGTTTCCTCGTGCAACTCCATAAAAATAATGCATTTCTGCATATTCACTCAACCCATTCGCTGCGTCGGACGCCTTTCGGCGTTTTTTGATTTAACATTCAGGTGCGAAATACGCCCATTGGCGTTTTTTTAAAATTGCTTATATCTTATCTTTATATTATCCTTATGAAGTGCGGAGGACGCCCATCGGCGTTCGCGACGAAAATCGTCCCGCACTTGGCTAATAAGCGTAATTTTTATCGCCGCAGCGAATGGGAACGTGTAACTTATGTCTTACACTTCCAAGTAAACGAAGTCCAAAACAGAATGCAAAACAGTACAATAAACGAGCAAAGTAGTCAAACAAGTACTCAGCGGCGTCCGTGGGTAAGCCGCGCCGTGATAGCCTGTGGAAAGATGTACCGACAACGGTGCGGTTTAAAAGAAGATGTAGTGACAAAAATTAAAAAGAGTATGCTTAGATGGCTTGGTTATGTTGAGAGGATGAATGAAAGTCGACTAACAACACAGCAGACTGCAACTACACGGCAGAATCAGATGTCAGAGGAAACGCCGGGAGGGGACGCCCTAGGAAGACATATGGTGATATTATTGGTGATGTTCTTCAGAAAGGTCAGGTGCGTAGTACTTGCAACCAGCGTGCGTGTATGACCAGATATATGAACATAAATGAGGCAAAAGGAGTATGTAAGGATCGTAGCAGGAGGCGTTCTGTAGTTTCTGCCTACCCCCTTGGGAAGAAGGCGTGAGTTTATGTATGTATGTGTCTCATCTTAAGAATTTTCCACCTCGCCGTCTTTGATGGCCGTTTTTAGCCAAAATAGCCCATTAAGTACTACTTTTTTAATGATTATGAAAGCTGAAAGTCTGGCGAATTCTTGAGGCCTACTTACCATGAAATCACCGTTTTAGATTTTAAATTTAAATTTGAAAATTTATGTCATAATTCACCGAAAGTAAATTTTTCACTTTAGACCAACATTTCCATAACTTTCATCACAGTAATGAAGCTGAATATTTTATGCAAAAAAGTACTACTCATGAAGAATCAGTTGCAAAAAAAAATTTCAACAGTCTTCTACTTTTTTTAAGTTGGTCAGGTCGAAAATTCTCAAAAATTCAGAAAAAAATTAATAACTCGAAAACTGAAAAGTCACGTAGCATATATGGGAGTGCTTCGGATACCCCACGATACGAGGAAACTAATTTTTTTTTTGGACGCCAATGTTCCGGCCACCCTGTATATTGTAACCCATGTACCTATTTTAGTTATTTATTAAGCATTGATATGTTATCTGTATTTATCACATACATCCTACACGAAGTATCTCATAGTTAACCATTGTCTTTCTGAATAAGAAAAAATTCTGGAATCACTAATGTTTATTTTTGTTTAAACACTTTATTTATTTTTCCTATATTAACTAATGTTAACATTATAGCTTATTAGTTTGTGTTGGTTACTCAATACCAGGATGCTCATTAAAATAATAATTATTTGTAAATAGGTTTACTCTGGCCCTGCGCCCTATACAGTCTGTTTGGATAAACGAGGGACTTATTGCAGAAGGGTATTCTGTATTCGATTCTCGTCCCAAATATGTAAAAAAAAACTTAATTTATGACGTAATTGTCCAATAAAATACATTGCTCATGAACACTGAACGCGCATGAAGTGAACTTGTAAACAATAAAGTAATCATGCGGCAAAACACGTGCCAATCCTGCCAAACGGGAAAACCCGTGCGCAAAGAGCACAAAGGAAAGGGGCAGGCCTTTCCTTTGTGCTCTTTGATGCAACGACACAGGACACTTCCGCGCTGACCGCTGTCTATGCGAGTGCGCCGCTATTTCCGCATGTCTAATTGCGCTTCTGCGTATCGCTTAAACAATCCCGCTTACTTCGCGATAAAGGTGTCCTGTGAACGTGTTGTTGAATAAACAAAAATAACGTCTTATCAATATTCCAATGAAGAATATTGGGATATGGTTCGTGCCTACGCTTTATCTAATGATAGTGTGCGAGGAGCCATTAATTTGTACCGAGAAATGTTTTCCAACCGCCACATTCCGTCGTACAATCTTAGGTGTCAACCAATGATTGCGAACATTCGGTCAATTCACCGTACCGACGCATGCCCAAGGACGAGGAAGTTAGCTAGTACCCAGTGCACCTACAAGAAGCCATTTTTGAATACATCTAGCATCACCCGCATGAGAGTCGAAATTCTGCAAGACGGTTCGGTGTATCGCATTGGACTGTGTGGACGCTGCTGCATGAGGAAGGAATGCACCCATAGGTACCATTTTAGACCCGTTCAAGAACTCGGGGTCAACGACAATGAACCACGCGTGAATTTTTGCCACTGGTTTTGTCTAGCGCAAGGATGCATACACGTTGCGAGACTTTTTGTGAAATTTTTGGTATAGTTCCGTCTGTTACTTGTGTTTTTTTTTATTCATATTTTTATTAGTATCATTTGAGCATGAACTATTGCGGGTTTGAATACGTCCCTCGTTCAAACTAACATACTTTAAAATGCCTTGTAAATTAAAGTTGAGTCAGTTCATTCCGAAACGTCAAATCGTGTTTTACTCCACGCTACATAACATGCGGGTGGGCGATGCAACGCAACGGATCGGGGGACGAGGGAGTTATATTAATTATTTACCGAGAAAAAAATCTCCAAAACCCCCCACTATCCCACAAATTCTTTCGGGATTTGTGGGATAGTGGGAGTATTAAGGGTGTGGAAGATCACCTGGTGGGTCCTTTGTTTCTAAACAATAATAATCGTGGGCGCATAGGCGTATTCAACGGAGCCCCGCTGCGCGGGATTCTTATTTCTGAATGGTAAAAAAAAAATAGCCACCAAGCGGATGCTGGGGTCTAAAAAGACCCCACCATCCACTTCGAACCTAACCTGTCCGAGTCGGGGTACCCCAAGTCCCGAGCTCGCTTCGGTCGCTCTCACATCCTAAAGGTGTGTCCAAACATTGAGCGGCAAGAACGCGGCAGCAACACGCGGCGTTCGCAGGACACATTTCTGCCGCGCTCTAGTTAGGACTAAACCGACGAATGTTTGCGCGGCAGTACTGCGCGGCACATCCGAGACACGCCGCGCACTTCAGTTGGCATCAGAACTAAAATGAAGGCGGTTGCGTGTGTCGTAGCTCTGCTTATTATTCGAAAATTGCGAAGAAGGAATAAGAAAAAACCTATTAAAATAAGAAAATGCTGGATGAAACCACTTTATCAGCGGAGGTTACAGAATTGTGAATCAATAAATTACGAAATTAATTACCGAACACCACAGTTTTAAGATTGTCCTTGGAGGAGTTTGAACATTTACATAGCTTGGTTGAACCGCATATTAAAAAAGAAGATACGCACTGGCGTAAAGCAATCACAACAAAAGAGAGATTGCTATAACTTTGAGGTATTTGGCAACAGGAGACTCATATTCTAGCCTTCGATTGTCAAAACGTCAAATAAGAAAAAAGATGTTTCAGATATGTTAAAAACTTTTATATGATTTCAATAATATATTGCCAGCTGATATAAGCTCGTAGTACCGAATCTCTATTTACTATAAGGTTGAGCAAAAACTAACCTGATCCAGTGGTATTGGTTGTTTTTCCCTATTTCTTTCACGTCTGTATGAGCTTAGAAGACTTTTCATTTTAGATTTTAATTCCTTCTTAGGAAGATCTAAATTGTTGGCTATTTCATCCCATACGTCTTCACGTTTGTTTTTATTATGGTATTCTTTTTGTCGAGGATCCATAACACATTAAAAGATCCATACATTTCAATCAAATGAATCGATGTTTCGCTGTCCATTTTAAAGGTGTGTCCAAACATTGAGCGGCAAGAGCATGGCAGCAACACGCGGCGTTCGCAGGACACATTTCTGCCGCGCTCTAGTTAGGACTAAACCGACGAATGTTTGCGCGGCAGTACTGCGCGGCTCATCGGAGACTCGCCGCGCACTTCAGTTGGCATCAGAACTAAAATGAAAGCGGTTGCGTGTGTCGTAGCTCTGCTTATTATTCGAAAATTGCGAAGAAGGAATAAGAAAAAACATATTAAAATAAGAAAATGTTGGATGAAACCACTTTATCAGCGGAGGTGACAGAATTTTGAATCAATAAATTACGAAATTAATTACCGAACACTACAGTTTTTAAGATTGTCCTTGGAGGAGTTTGAACATTTACATAGCTTGATTGAACCGCATATTAAAAAAGAAGATACGCACTGGCGTAAAGCAATCACAACAAAAGAGAGATTGGCTACAACTTTGAGGTATTTGGCAACAGGAGACTCATATTCTAGCCTCTGATTGTCAAAACGTCAAATAAGAAAAAAAATGTTTCAGATATGTTAAAAACTTTTATATGATTTCAATAATATATTGCTAGCTGATATAAGCTTGTAGTACCGAATTTCTATTTACTATAAAGTCGAGCAAAAACTAACCTGATCCAGTGGTATTGGTTGTTTGTCCCTATATCTTTCACGTCTGTATGAGCTTAGAAGACTTTCATTTTAGATTTTAATTCCTTCTTAGGAAGATCTAAACTGTTGGCTATTTCATCCCATATGTCTTCACGTTTGTTTTTATTATGGTATTCTTTTTGTCGAGGATCCATAACACATTAAAAGATCCATACATTTCAATCAAACGAATCGATGTTTCGCTGTCCATTTTTATACGCATCAGATATACGTAAAAACACAACTACTGACGAATGTTCACTGCAAATGTTTGTGCGCGGCAGGTTGACAGAAGCGTTCGCGCGCGGCAGTCGTCCAATCACAGCGCGGCAGGCCGCGCGCGGCTGCCGCGCTCAAATGCCGCGCTATGTTTGGACACACCTTTATACGCATCAGATATACGTCCAAACACAACTACTGACGAATGTTCACTGCAAATGTTTGTGCGCGGCAGGTTGACAGAAGCGTTCGCGCGCGGCAGTCGTCCAATCACAGCGCGGCAGGCCGCGCGCGGCTTCCGCGCTCAAATGCCGCGCTATGTTTGGACACCTTAAGTTCTCCTATACCTTCCGCCAGATAACCGTGGAATAAAAGTCGTTGACGCCTTATACCAATGTATTCCAATATTTCAAAACGATACGAAAAAATGTTAAGGCAGTGTCGCTAACACGATCAAAACGAACGTATCACGGTACGAGGCGTCCTTGACGCATGCACGTGGCGTCGTGGCATGTTTTTTTGTTTGCATTTAAGTTTCGAGACTTTTTGGTACAAGTGGGGTTAATGACTTTTATTCCACCCTTCTAGCGTAAGGTATAGTAACAGTAGTAGTAACATTGCCTTTTGTACACATACGATGAGTGAAAACTGCCAATGCTGTCAAACGTGTTACGCATGCGTAGTAGGTATATCTAAAGCGCTGACTAAGGACGACCCCGATTAATTGTAACAAACAAGTAAAACACGCAATTAGCAACACGAGGCAAATGTGCTGAATGGACAAAACACCGCTGGACCATCGCGCCAACGCCATCGGAGGTCGACCACTTCCATTCCGGCTTCGAATGTAGACATAGGATTAGCTAGATATAGTTTTTTTTATTGTAGTTTTTATACTTGAATTAAATCAATTTTAAAATCTAAATTGGTTTTTTTTAAGAACCCCGGCCGCAGCCTTCATAATTAACGTTAGCGTCACGTTCACTTACATTCAAATCAAATCAAATCAAATATATTTATGTCGGATTCAAAAATGATATCCATAGGTGTTAGTAACAATAAACTTAGCCTAGTGTTAACAGTTTTTCATACACATAACAATTTAGTTTAAGCATGCGCCGGGCTGAGCCCCCGTCGCATGAACACTCATCCACTGCTTCAACAATGGAGAATCCCACCTGTTTGCCAACGCATCCAGGATGCCGTTCGCAGTGCCGCGCACGCGTCTGAGCAGCGAGGTACTCCGCTTACGGATGATTGCATAAAAGCAATCAGTGTGCGCCTCAGCAAACATAGTCGACGCGCATTCGATTACGTTTCGTTAACTACGATCTTTTAATAGTACAAATAAAACTGTATTATTTTTAATTTCATTAATTATATTATTTGCTTCATATTGAGTTCATTATGATAGTAGCTCTAAAAATTGATTAAAGTTGACAACTTCCATTTCTCGAAACTTTCCCAGTTCATTGTAAGCACAAAATGATTTTATTTAATTTACATAAAGATACACTATTTAAAATTAATCAATTAACAGAACACACCTCTCCACACAATTTTTTCATCCCACAATCTTTAGAAAAACATGCCTCACTTATGCGCTTATTTCACTATTCAGTTTGTAGGAAATCTAATTAGGAACTCTCTCATTAGAAAGTTAGAAGTCAATGATCATCACACTAGACTAAATTTACGACGACTCGCAGTCGGGAAGTAGAATTACTTACATTGGGTAGCACGTTTCGATGGCGCCGTATCTAAATTTCTATCAAAACTTTAAAGCCCTCAACAAGCAGTCTTATTATAATAATAATAATATTGGTCTGCTTCATTTTACAGATAGGGCATTTCACTGTACATTTCTATTAACCTTTTAACCGCCTACGTCGGATTAATCCGACAAATATTTTCGGGCCTATTTCGCCAGAGTCGTATATGTACGACCAAAATATCACTGCTCTCTTAATCAGCTTTTTTATTTAATTACGCTGTATTCTATCAAAAATATGTTTATATTAGGTAAATAGTTAACTAAGTAATCATTTACAGTTTAATACACTTTAGTCTCTTAATTAGAAGTCCTAAAAAAAAGGTCCAAAGTTAGATGACTTACTAACATTATTTTTAGAAAATTGTATTGATGTGCAACGCCCATGACGACAAAATCCGACATGAGGGACGGGACATATGCCAAGATTTACCGATACAAAAATAAACATAAATCAAAATATTTCTCGTTATACTGACTAATTATTAACTTTAAAACAAATACAGCAATTGTTAATAAAACATTTTTTTACAAATATTTGTGAGTATTTCATTTAATTTCTTTAAAATTAAGTAAATTTACTTGTGAAATGTCAGCGACTGAATTGATGATCATCCCATCCCTAGCCTACATGTTCCGAAACTTACTTTGTTAGTACGCCCTGCGCCACGGTCGTATAAAGACGACCGCTTCTTACGTCATAAACGAGTGCCGACTTCTGGAATTTTCCATTAGTGTTGTGCTTGTGCATGTAGTTTTACGTTCGTATGTCGATAAATGTACATGTCAGAAATTTATCATGACGACTACTGAAGAGTTAATTAATACGAATTCTAGAAGGCGATGAAAATGAAGAATTTTTATCAGACGAAGAGTTTGACATTGATGTAGAGGTAATTATTTTTTTTATTACACACCTAGTTATATTTTAATTTATTGTGTAGTATGGTGGTGATGTCTGAATGAAAATTTTAAACTTAATTAGAGTGAGTGAGATGGCGAGAGCGCACCGTGCGATAACTTAAATAATAATAATAATAGTTTTTCTTCTCTGGACTGATTTTATTGTGAATAGCCTAAGTACTAATTAATAAATCGTTCAAATTTTTAAACACTGATTTTACTGGATTACGAAAAATGCCGAATAATTTCGTAAGGTAAGTAGTATTCAAGTAGGTACCTATATCTCCACCAAGCTAAGTTTGCACCTCGCTGAAATGCGGCGTGTACCCGTGTACCTATGTATAATATAATGTTAAAAACAATAAATGCAAAGTAAAATCTAACAAACATTTGTTTACATTTTTAAAGTCATAGCGAATCCTTTTTTGCAGCCCGTACCTAAGCGTTAGTGTGACGTAATCGACGCGAGGTGCAAACTTAGCTTGGTCGAGTTGTAGTTGTTAGTTAACCACGCTTGCAAATGCAAATGTCGTTATTAAAACGAAAAATCGACATCGAAAAGTTAAGTACTGCACATCCCTCTTTGTTGTAGGTATATATTTTTCGATTCACTGTGCTGGGCGAAGGGGGCACGCCAACTGATATGAAGTCAGGCGGTTAAAAGGTTAATTGGAACAGGGGGCCAACCACCACCTCTTAAAGCAGTGTTATTTTAATGTTACTTCAGTGTGAGAAAGAGATGGAGCTATACAGGTCGTCTAGCTCCATCACTTTCCCACACTGAAGTAAGATTAAAATAATAGTGCTTTAAGAGGTGGTGGTCTAGGCTCTGAACTTCTTTTTCAGCGGGCATTGCCGCCGCTGCTGAATTGGTCATTTCATTAAACCGCACTCCGAGCGCCACACATCCGTGTCTTGAACAAAGCCCAGGCACCAATTTGCTTGAAGTTGAAATAGTCCAGAGTTTCCCAGACTTTTTTTCTCATAGACCACTTTCAAAATTTAGCTGGTTCTGGTGGAGCGCCCCTGCAGCTACATTTCCACCATAGTCCCAAAACTCGACGAAAAATGTGAATATTAGATGGTTGGTACTATGGTTGCGTTGCGGCTGAGTTTCAACCACGAAATAATAGTTTTCGAAAAAAAAAGTGAGAATTAATTAGTTAATTAATTAATTGATTGTGCTGTGAGTGGATGTCAAAAAAGTAATTCCATCCAACTTTACTTTTTTGACGTCTACTCACAGCACAAGAAACCAATCAATTCTCACTTATTTCATTTAGAAAACTCCCCATTCGGAGATGTCAAAATAAAAAGAAAAATAGTACATTTTTTTGCAAGTATATATATGCAAGTTTTTACAAGTAACATTCGCTGAGCTTCTTAAAATACAGTGTGAGTCTTTATAATGTGCACATATCGAAATGAGGGAATCTATGCTTAATTTTATCGACGGAAAAAATGTTAAAAAAAATCTAAATATTTATTTATATTTTTTATGGATTTTTAAAAAAAATTGTTTGCTTTTGTGACCCCAGTGTATACAAAACTGTGTAACTTTTAAACTAAACGATTTATCACGATGAAACAAACTCTATAATGTTTGGAAGTAATTAGGTGTCGTCATAAAATAAAAATTATGGAAAAAAATAGCCACATTTAAAAATAAACATTTTTGTTTGGCAAAAATCTGATTTTTTTTCATTAATTTTTACAAAAATTGTAAAATTTCTCAATAACATGCCCCATCACCTTCTTGTTTTATAACTTTAAGTTATTCTTCATTGTATTAGGAACCTAACGGTAAAAATTGCATGTTTTTAACTCAACCCCAACATTTTTTATCAACTGTCAAAGAAAGGCCCAACGCATAGCTATTGTTTAGCAGGTAGATAAACTTTCTTTTGAATGTGCGCAGGTCGGGGAGGTAGGGCCAGCCAAAGGAACTTGAATTATGACAGATGTCAGACTGGCAGTCGCTCCGAATTATTCGCCGCTGCTACATGTGTTTCGGTACTTTCGTTCGCTGGACTTTCATAACTTTCGTTCGCTGCTACATGATGCCGCGTTTAAGTGAATTTTCCCCGGCACACATCGCTGACATACATTTTTATTATGGAGTGGGACAAGGAAGTGCCAGAGCTGCGCGCGCGGCTTACATAGCTGCGTATCCTAACAGGCAACCAGTGCCATCTGCCCGAAACTTCCAGGAAGTTCACAGAAGGTTGTCGATCACTGGACTTGGATCAAGTAGAGATCGTCGCGAGCCACCTCAAGTAATTATTGATGCGGCTACTGAACAAGCAGTATTAAGTGATTTGTTTGCTGATCCATCCATAAGTACTAGACGACTGGCTCTTCGTCACGGAATATCCCAAAAATCAGTGTGGCGTATTTTAAAGAAAGAAGGATTGCATCCTTATCACTATCAAAGGGTGCAACATCTACATGAAGACGTAGACTGGCGTCCAAGGTGTGTGATGTCCACATGGATTCAAAGAAAAACCAGAGCAAACCCAAACTTTCCAAGAAAAATACTATGGATGGACGAAGCGACATTCACTAGAGACGGTATTACTAACTGTCGAAATTTACACAGATGGTGCCGCGCAGGTGAAAACCCGAAACTGAAACGGTCATCTACTTTCCAAGTAAGATTTTCGATAAATGTTTGGGCTGGTCTTATCGATAACATGTTGATTGGACCAGTCATATTGCCGAGAACGTTGACTGGTGAAAGATTTTTAAGTCTATTGAGAGATGATATGCCTCAGTTATTGGAAGATGTCCCACTGGCTGTGCGTCAAAGGATGTTTCTTCAGATGGACGGATGTCCTGCCCATTACGCTACAAATGTAAGAAGATTTTTAAACGAAAATTATCATGACAAATGGATCGGCCGGCAAGGACCTGTAGGGTGGCCTGCGCGTTCACCCGATTTGACGCCCCTTGATTATTTCCTATGGGGGACCATGAAGCAACGCGTCTACAGTACCCCCATCAACAGTGAGGCCGATTTGCGTGACCGCATAATAAACTGTGCGAATGATATTCGCAATGATCCCGAAATGATAAGGAGAGCGACACACCAAATTCTAATTCGCGCGGCTTTGTGTTTACAACAACGAGGTGGACATTTTGAGAACCTGATGCATTAAATTTTGTATTTAATAATAAATGGGTTTCAATTGAACTCTTTTGCATTAATTATCATCCCAAACAAACCACCCTTATGAGAACAATACGATTCCGCGTTCGGAGTGCCATCTTTGAAACGACCCGCGCGCATTCACAACAAAGTTAACAAAAAAAAGTTTATCTACCTGCTAAACAATGTGCGTAGCTATGCGTTGGGCCTTTCTTTGACATTTGATAAAAAATGTTGGGGTTGAGTTAAAAACATGCAATTTTTACCGTTAGGTTCCTAATACAATGAAGAATAACTTGAAGTTATAAAAAAAGAAGGTGATGGGGGCATGTTATTGAGAAATTTTACAATTTTTGTAAAAGTTAATGAAAAAAAATCAGATTTTTGCCAAAAAAAAATGTTTATATTTGATTATGGCTATTTTTTTTCCATAATTTTTATTTTATGACGACACCTAATTACTTCCAAACATTATGGAGTTTGTTTCATCGTGATAAATCGTTTAGTTTAAAAGTTACACAGTTTTGTATACACTGGGGTCACAAAAGCAAACAATTTTTTTTAAAAATCCATAAAAAATATTAATAAATATTTAGATTTTTTTTAACATTTTTTCCGTCGATAAAATTAAGCATAGATTCCCTCATTTCGATATGTGCAGATTATAAAGACTCACACTGTATTATTTGCCTACATTGATAGGTGAAGTCCAGCCAACATTTTAATTCTTCACTATCGAAAGCAGATAAATTTTCATGGACCCCGCTTACGAATTGTGAACCCCCATTTTTTTTGTCTCGCCAACGTAGACCCCGTGGACCCCTGGGGGTCCACCTGGACCACTTTGGGAACCACTGAACTAGTCGCTCTAAATCGTAGCGATGCGATTACACTCACCTAAATCGTAAACAATTTATTAGGAAGTAGTGCGATCGGGACCATCCAATCGCACTAAATCGGAATCTAACTATTCTAACTTCGATTACATCTTTCGATTTCCCAATTAGATTTCCTACAAATTCAATAGTTTAATAAGGCTTTAGGCGACCTGAGCGCCGCTCTACGAAACATTCAAACAACCGGCGTTGGTTTGTGTTAGATATTTGACGAGTGACGTTATGCCATCCTTGTCTTATTTCTTACGCTTGGTTGATGTTAGAACAGTAAAAACATACAGGATGTTTGGTAGATGGGTGCAAATCCTGAAGGGGGTGATATCTTAGACCATTTAGAACTTATTAAGCTAAACTTGTCTTAGACGAAGTCTGTTCTTTGTATTTTTTTTTTAAACTAAGGTTTTTAACAATAATACCCACTTTTTTTTCAATTAATTGTTAATAGTGTCCAGTAAAAGCTGTTATGTTATTATTTTTTATTTATGTAATGTGTGATTAAGCGATTACTAAAACAAAATAATTCCCAAGCATCTGTGTCATCTCTGATGACTCATCAGAGAAACATTCTACGCCATATTCAAGTTTAAGAAACTTTTAAAAATAAAGAAAATGTTTTGTTTACAGCATAATAAAAAAAAATTAAAAAAATTGCCTCAGTTGTTCAAATCTTTTTAAAAACATGCTTGGTTATTGCCCTTTCTTTTGAAGTACTATTTACGCAGATATCTCATTAGCTCTTTTTTTTTTGGATGTTAAATCATCAAATGACTTCTCCCGCTCTGGGCGGAGCGGGAGGGCGTGTCAGACTTTTACTGACTAAAACCCACCCGTGTTCCTTCTGTTGCCTGTGCCGGGGCCACGGTAACTCTTTCGAACATCCCGCAATCCCGGCTGGCATCGGTCCTAGCGGACCTCTTCAATGCTGCTGACATCTCTTTGAGGCGCGCGTAGAACACAACGCGCCGTCGACTCGGGCCTGGTCCTTACCGGACGGCGAGCTACCCATTGCTCGCCGTCCGCAAGCCCGCGCCTACGGTGGCCGGGAATCGGCTGCCAATTCCCGACGACCAGGGCGTCTCCTGCGGTGACTAGGGGCCTGAGGGCGCAAAGCTTGCCTCTCCCTCACGCGTCCCACCTCCTTCGCGAGCATTACTGCTTCGCAGAAGGAGATAATGGCTTACAATGTACTCTCGCTCCGTACCATGGCCTGGACCAGGGCCGGACGTGAGAGATTTCCGCCGCCGATCGCTTCCGCGAGGACACGGCGGTGCTCCGCCCAAGCCGAGCAGACCTCCACCGTATGCTCCACCGTGTCCTCCGGGCGATCCACACAGTGGTGACGGGTGTCACCACTGTGTCCGTGTGTGTGTTCCGGATAAGGCGAGAGGAAACGCCCACCCGGGCGTTTCCTCTCGCCTTATCCGGAACAGGTACCTCCTGAAGCACCCGTGTCCGGTGAGGACCTGCGTCAGGTTGAAGATGAGGACGCTGTGGCGCCTCTCCAGCCACTCCTCAAAATCTTATTAGCTCTTGGAATTAGGATGTGGACAAAGCAAATTGAGTATGTAAATTTTTATTTTTGAACAGATCAATAAAACAACATTTTTGTTAAAATAATTTATTGTTCATGTTCAAAATGTTGATCGCGGCTTCTTATAAATACAAGCGCGTGCCCGTCTTCTCACTTCTGTAGTCGTGATTTTTAATTTCATCTCCTGCTTCATGACTTGAAAAGCCGTTTGGATTCTTTCTATTAATTCTTCTCTAGTTGAAATTTCAACGTGCGTGTAGACGAGCTCCTAGGCCCGTCCCCAAATGAAAAAATCCACAGGAGTTAAATCGGGTGATCGAGGTGGCTAAGGGATGGGCCCGTCTCTGCCAATCCAGCTCTCTGGGAAATAATTATTTAGATGTTCTCCCACGTTTAGGATTCAGTGTGCTGGACAACCATCTTGTTGAAAAATCATTGGTCTTCTCATTGCCAATATTGGTATTTCGGTCTCGTCCAGAAGCTCTGGGAGATAGTTTTGGAGGAATTCCAGGTAATTTTCACCCTTTATATTATCTGGTAGGAAGTGGGGGCCAATCAACGTTCGGCCGATTACTCCTGCCCACACGTTAACTGAAAATTTCCTTTGGAACGACACTTGCTTCTTCCAGTGTTGATTGTTCTCCTTGTCGGTCCATCAATGAAGATTATGAAAATTGGTAATTCCTTCTGTCGAAAATTTTGACTCATCGATCCACAAGATGGATTTTAAAAACCATGCATCTTCAATGTCACTATTTAACAAAAAAACGACACAGAACTGAATCCTTTGTGGGGGATCTTCATTTTCCAAACCTTGTACACCCGTGCCGTGGAAAGGATATTTGTTTTCTCGGTGCATCGTATTCCACATCTTCCATACCGAAATGTTGAGGTTTCGAGCTACTCCTCTGACGCTCGTAGTAGGATCTGCATCAAAAACTGCAATAATGTCTTCCTCGATACTTGGGTGACGTCTTCCCGGGTTGAGTCCAGATTCCGCGTGATGGATTCCAACTTTAGAAAGCCGATGAAATGTGTTGTAAAACACTCTGACATTAGGTAATCTGCGATTCGGATATCTCTCTTGGTACATCTGTCGCGCCAAAGATCCATTACCGCCAGCTCTGCCATACATGAAGACGATATCCGCATATTCTTCATTCGAAAAAGTAGCCATAGTCGATTGACCACACAAATAAAAGTCCAAAATCAGTGAAGGAGCTCACAGCTAGGCTCAACACCTCAAAAATCAGCACATGAAGGAGCGCACAACCTCATGCGGTGAATTGTGTAAACATGAAGTTGCAATTAAAACACCTTGTCACAAGGGCAGTCGTTACTTGACTAACTGAGGGTCCGAAGATGTGACGAGTCCACCCGACTACTCGGGTACTAGTACTAGTGTAAATAAATAACGATTTTATATCCTCAGCAACTAAGCTGATATTTTTATTGAATAACAATTCACTAGACGCTACCTGAGAGTCCAAAAAAGGGCGTTTGCTATCGTCGCGCGGCGGTTTTTGTTATGCGAGTTCCCAGAATTTGATTGGTTTGCGTGCACCATAATTCTAAGAAGGAATCAGTTACTGATAACTGATTCCTAACAAAAAACAATTGTGCATTAGCAAAAATGTTGCATTATTTTGGTCTGTTTAAAAATTAAATATTCGACCTCAATTTCCTCTGTACATCCTAATTCCAAGAGTTGAGGAGACATCTGCGTAAATACTACTTCAAAAGAAAGGGCAATAACCAAGCATGTTTTAAAAAAGGTTTGAACAACTGAGGGTATTTTTTTTATGTTTTTATTATGCCGTTAACAAAACATTTTCTTGATTTTTAAAAGTTTCTTAAATTGAATATGGAGTAGAATGTTTCTCTGATGACACAGATGCTTGGGAATTATTTTGTTTGAATAATCACACATTACATAAATAAAAAATAATAACATAACAGCTTTTACTGGACACTATTAACAATTATTTGAAAAAAAATGGGTATTATTGTTAAAAACCTTAGTTTAAAAAAAAATACAAGGAACAGATTTCGTTTAAGACAAGTTTAGCATAATAAGTTCTAAACGGTCTAAGATATCACCCCTTCAGGCTTTGCACCCATCTACCAAACACCCTGTATAATAGTTTTGGAAATCACTATCGGTCTTCAAAGTACGCCACGGTCGCGACAGACAGGTGAGACAGGGCTATTTTGACAGACGCCTGAATAAGGCGTCTCGACTGTCGAGGGGATATTTTATACTAAAAACCATTAAAATCCGCTGTCACTTTGTCTGAACATAAAACGGAACAAGCTAGGAGTAAAATTCGTACATTCTCTGTGGTAAAATGTCTATTTTATTACGTAAATAAGTAGAATTTTTTGAAACTTTAGATTTTTTTTCTCAAATACGTTTGCTAGCTGTGATATTATGTTAACGCGTTCTACATGAAGACGCAAACAAATTTGAAGCTTCTCACGCGCGATCCATAAAGTAATAATGAGGCAATTCCCGTAATTTTAAAAGAACGTTCACAGTCTGATCTGAGTCTCATTATGTCAAAAATACCTATAATTTCCCTACATTTTTGACAAGTTTTTGACATTCGACTGTCGCTGAGATGAGATTGGGACTAGATTTTGAACGTTTTTTAATTACGGGAATTAGTCTTCTGGTCTTGAAACTGTACTCACAAATTAATATTAAACAGGCTACAAATATCAAAAAGGTTTTTCCGTTTCGTCTATGTTTAATCCCTTCTCCATCATGTATCTTTTTCCTTGCATTCACTCATATTATATTTTGTAAACATTTTCTCTATTTGTTTTGACTGTGTTATTCCGACATAAATATGATAATTTCTTGAAACGACTTTTATTTGTGATTATTTGTATACATATAAAAAAAACTGCTGAAGAGTGTATTGAACAAAACGGGGTACGCAGACGATGATCATTGATTTCGAAATAAAAAAAAACGGCCAAGTGCGTGTCAGACCACGCACAATGAAGGGTTCTATAGATGGGATTAATTTATCCCAAAAACAAACAACATTGTATCATAGTTGAAAAATATGTTCTCCGATACATCGATATACGTCACAGTGAATTCTCTCTGCAAATGTAAGTTTGTTATCGCAAAAAAGGCTCGTTTTGTATATCCGAGACTTGTTGTATTTGTATGGTGTACATAATAAAGAATATTCCATCTACCTTGTAGTAGACTTTTTTTTTTTTGGACAACGTAGGTACTTATTTATTATCTTGATTAATCTCACAAGTTTCAGATCTAGGAAATAAATACTTTATGAAATAAAACAAATATCAAACTTTGATAAAATAACCTCAACTTTTGTACTATTGTATTTATTACTTTTGACGTAATTCTGACAGCAGATGTTGCTATTCTAAGAAGTTCTTATAATGCGTTTTGATTTTACAAATAATAAGTTGACTAGAATTTTTTGAAAATTCATATTATTTTTCGTTATTTTATTAACCGACTTTAAAAAAAGGAGGTCGTTCTCAGTTCGTCGGAATCTTTTTTTTTTGGTGTCTTGCCCGATTACTCTAAGACGGCTAGATTGATTTGGAAAATTATTTTTTTGTTTAAAAGGGTTTATTACTTCACAGGTAGTCCAATTATCATTAGACGGTCAGGATCTGATGACGGGATCCAAGAGAAATCGAGGGAACTCTTCAAATATTATAGGCACACATAAAGCGATTTGGGTACTTTTTATAGTAAATTATACATTTGCTCTCGAAAAGTACCTTTTGGTGAAATGGAACTGATGATGGCCACCGGAACAACTCAATAATAAGTATTTCACGGGTTGCGAATCGATTAGTTTAACCCTTTAACCGCCTACGACGGATTAATCCGACAAATATTTTCGTGTCCATTTCGCCAGGGTCGTATATTTACGACCAAATATCGTAATGATTCAAGTTGCCCGGCGCTGGGGGCACGACAACTGATATGAAGTCGGGCGGTTAAAAGGTTAAAATGATTGCTAAGCGATATAAGCTCGTCACAATGCATGGTGAAGTGGAGCTGATGGTGAAGTATCAGGAGAACACCTCAACAATTAACGTCCCAGCACCGGGAAACGCAATATTTTGTAAAAGGTGATGAGCAGTTGTCATTATGCTATTGGAACTTAGATAAATTGCAAACCGACTCATTAAAAGTTAAAAATAAAAACTTTTTTGTAATAAAAAACCACCCGATTTCCAAAAAAAAAAACGCTACAAAGTGAAAAATAACTTTAATTCCGAAAGTCGGTGGCAAAAACCTAAAATACAGATCTAGTCACCGACTTCCAAAATAAAAGTTTTTTTTCACTTTGTATTTTTTTTTTTAGAATTTTTTTGGAAGAAAGTTTTTTTAGGTTTAACATTTTCGCAGTGATTTGAGCTTTTTTTGGATGACTTGGAGCACTCCAACATGGATAGGTTAAGTTTGAAGACCCCGCCATGCCCTTCGATATTTTTTTAAACCATGGAGCTCCGCGAAGCGGTTATCCGCCGACTGCGCTTTTTGAAAAATAAATCAAATAAATTATCAAAACATAACCTCAAAAGATTTAAAAAAATTATTAAAAACAACTAGGTCAATGAATCTTGGTCAACGGAAAGTACCCAGGTTTTTATTTATTTGTGAGTATCAAAGTATGTCGCATATATGACAGTATTTTTTTATTGCGTTTACTTACTCGTAGAAGCTCGATTTATTAAAGCTCCAAGGGACTGTAGACCTACCGCGTAGTTGATATATCAACTTGATACCTCCAGGTGTGTCTGAGAAAAAGGGTCTTGACAGACTGACAGACAGACAGACAGACGGACAACGAAGTGATCCTTTATGGGGTCTGTTATTTCCTTTTGAGGTACGGAACCCTAAAAAATGTAATTTCAATATAAAATTGAGACCGACGTCATTTCTCCTTAACCTGTTGGTTCCCAGGTTAAGTACATACAAAAAGATAATCACGATGACGGGAAAACAGTTCTTTCTCACGCCTGTGAATATTAATCAATGATAGGTACCTTGATATTGTTATGCAGTAGGCGGCCAAATTGATTATAATTTCGCCAACCGACAGGAATCTAGGCACACCACGCAAATCCAGAAAATGTAAAAATAACGCACACTCTTTATATTGTCACAGTCACTGATAATGCACTTAAACAATTATTTTGCGCAGCACCATTTTTTTATTAAACTAAAAGTCCTTTATTCAACACTCTGTAAACAAATGGACGTCGGAAGACGGCAATACGGTGCGCGGACAACGCATAACGTGGAACTGACCAACTGACTAGTTTGAGGAGTCTAGTCAGTCTAGTCTAAGACTAAACTCATAAACTGACAAACAAACACTGGCCCACCCGAGCCCGACTGCCCGAGACAAATGTTGGTGGGGGACTGGGGCGATACTGGGGGGGGGGGTGGAGGCGCGCGCGCCGACCGACGCACAGTGGGGCAAGATTATTATTAAAATGTGTCGTTAATTCATCATGATATTTTAGAGTGGATATTTCGATATGGCGAGATAGATTTAGCAAAAAAAGGTAGGTATATGTATGTTATCAACTATAATTACATAGTATTATATAAGTATAAACAATATGATATTTATATGTCTATAACATCTTATATTATAACTACCCTTATCACTTTCATCGCTACAATCAGTATCCTTATCATACTCAGAATCAATTTGAGTATCATCATCCGTAGAATCTTCACTTAGCTGTATTGATGGAGGTATCAGAAGATTTAGAACTTCTTTGAGAAGTGAAGTTAACTTTTTTTTGGCAGTTTCCTTTTACTTGTTATCACAGGGTCTGATGACAACAGCAAGAGGTTGAAAATGTCAGTGTTAGATTTCTCGCGACTGCATTTTCGAGAATAATGTTCCCTGAATTTTTTGAAGTTCTTGTTCCGGGCTTCTTGGGCCTCTTCCGTTAATTGGCCTATCGGCAAAAGCGCATTTTTTATTATTTTTGGCCCGTGAATAAAAAAAACTTGTGAACAGTGGGCGGCATATCATACCACGGGTACTTTTGCACAAAGTATTTGGCAGTGTCAGTTGCATATGTGCGGAATTTGTCCACATCAATATCATAGCCAGATGACATGGCAATTAATATATTGTGCATTTTCTGTATTAATTGTAAATCCAGGTTTGTAATTTCTGCAGATACAGCGGCATTTTTTAAAAATCGTCTCGCTGGTTTGCCATCATTTGAATTTTCAAATCCTGGTTTGGGCTTGTCCACTATCAAGCCTAGCCTGTCTCTGAACTGAGTCTGAATTTTTCTCTTGGTTGCTTCAATTTTTTCTTTATCTGAAACTCCTGCTACATTTTTCTTGTTTTTCAGAGCCTGTTTTTTAAATAGGAGGTCTGTATGCCAGATGCAAGAGAAATTCAAAGAAACGTATCCATCCGTGTAAGGCTGAAATGCCGAATTCCAAATTTTCTGTTTTGATAGGTCTAGAAAGCACTTTGGCTATATCATTGAAGACTTTGGTTGTAGCTCCACATATGTAGCACTTCTGTGTTGAAGTTGTGTTCGTGACCGCATTGCAGACTTTCCCATCAATCATCGCAAAAATCAAGGTATGAGTAACTTTCATATTGTGTTCAACTAGTTGTACGATACTGGGTTGAAGGTTTTAAATCTGACTATAGAAGTCACAATGGGAAGCAGCGCACCCGCTGCTTCCCATTGTGACTAAAGCCGAACGTCCACCGCCGGCTAAACTAAGTTAGCTTAGCTTGCATAGTTGAGCCAATTTTTCATACATGTGCGTCCACTGCAAACTATGCCAGCTAAGCTAACTAAAATGAAAATAGTGGCTCAACTATGCGAGCTAAGCTAAACTAACTTAGTTTAGCCGGCGGTGGACGTACGGCTTTATAGTCAGATTTAAAACGATTTACCGTTTGCGAAATAGCTGTCCGAAAGTCACCGACACATCTCGTCCTTTTTTCAATTTCCTTTTGAAGTGAGTCTATCTGATCTTGAAGTTTCTTATGTCCAGAGTTCTTCATTATCATAAACAACTCACGTCTTGTCATAAATAAGGCATCGGGGTCCGTACCTGTGTAAAAAAGTAATTGTAAGTATTTAATAATAAGAACGATTTATTTCTAGTATAGCGACCTAACTCGTTGATATTGATATTTATTTTAATTCGGGCAAATATGGGCAAAAATTTGAAATACAATCGTAAACTGTAATAGTTACTAGTGCTAAAAAACATCCGAAGGTAAGCCCGGTCAGCCACGGAACATAACTAATTCTCTAGTAGTTTGATCATGTTTTTAATTCTGGCAAACTTTTTCACGCAATCATTTACTTACCGTTTTGTCCATCCAAACAAATATTAAAATATATATAATATAGTTTCGAATAATAAGCTACATACCTGAACTTGACGATTCCATATTTTTTTTGAGTTTATTAGACGTGTATTCAAATAAAACTAGGTACACTTCAAAGTTGCGCTGGCGCACAAGTCTCACTTGTACGTTCCACGAGAAATCGGCTCAGATTGAGTGGTATGGTACGGAGTGAGGGTTGGGTGGGTCGCGCTTGTTTACCTGCTGTACCACAGATATAGAAATATGTTTTAGCACACAAAGCTACCTGGGCCCTATCCAATAAAGCTGACAATCCGACAAGTCCGACATATGTCAAAAAGTGACAACTCGACAATTTTTCTATTTAATAAAACTTACAGGCGACAAAATTGTCATGGTGGAAAATTCACAAATATGTCGGACTCTTTTTTTCTTGACATTTTTCTGTTTTATAAAACTTTATATGCGACAGCTGACAGGTGACAATGTGTCGTGAAAAACTTGTCAAATCTGCTTTATTAAACAGAAAATTGTCGTGACATGTTGACATATTTGTAGAATTGTCCGACAATTCTGACAGGCGCGTTACCCTCTGTCGCGAAATCATATTTTGAATTTTGAAGGTGTAAAAAAGTGTATTGAAAAAGTTTATTACAAAAAAATGGTACTTACATCGAGCAGTGAGAGTAGTGATGATGAATACTTGGAACAAATACAAACGAGGAGGCAACGACGATCATTTAAAAGCAGAATCAATTTCTCCTTCTCAATTACAGATTTCTGCTTTAAAGAAAAATTTCGGGTATGTAAATCTACCGTAGAATATTTAATTGATAAAATTGCTCATCGACTTCAACACGGTACAAGCAGAAACCAAGCACTTACACCCGATAAACAAATTTTATGCGCTTTGCATTGGATGGGTTGTGGTTCACAGTACCACGTTATTGGTGATGCACATGGGCTTAGTAAAACAACCGTACATAATTGCATAAGAAGGGTATGTGGAGCCGTGATTACTGAATTACTCGGAGAAGAGGTGCGCTGGCCTGATAATTGTAACCGAATACCAACACTTTTCATGAGGCATAATGGGATACCTAGAATATCTGGTATTGTGGATGATTCGTTAATTCCTCTAGATGCGCCTTATCAAAATGAATCTGCGTTTGTAGACAGGAACGGAAACCATTCAATTAATATTATGGTGGTGTGCGGGCCAAACTTAGAAATTTTCTACGCATCTGCAAGATGGCCTGGCTCTGTTCACGATGCCAGAGTGATGAGATGCTCTTCTTTAGCACGGACATGGGAAAGTGGATGGAGACCATTCCCAAACGCAATAATCCTGGGAGACAGTGGATATGGTTTAAAAAAGTGGCTTATGACGCCTAATATACCAATACAAATACCAAGGACAGCATCACTGGAAAGATTCTTGCGTGCTTTTAAGTCAACGAGAAGATTGGTAGAAAATTCTTTGGGAATCATAAAAGAAAAATTCCCGTGTCTAAATCACCTTAGAGTTCAGCCAATAATTGCAAGCAATGTAATATTATCTTGCATTGTTATGCATAACATTGAAAACCGCTTAGGCTCAAATGCACCCTATTTAGAACAAGATATTAGCGGAAATGACAATGATACAGTTGTAGATAATAACAATGTGGACGAAGTATTTGATGAGGAAGCGATTGCAGTTTTACAGTCATTAATACAACTATTTGAATGAATAATTTATTTAATCCTTTTAATAAATGCATGATCGATTATACTTAAAGATTTTCATTCATAGCACTTATTATAATATCGTTGACTTGTTCATTATCAGCACCCGACTCTGTTGTTCGAACAATTTGTTCAATTTGTTCAGTACAAACATCAATAACCCGAGCGTTTTGTAAATACAAAGGTAGTGTAAATTCTGATGGCTGTATGTTTAATTCTTTTTCAAGTTTGAGTAGCTCCAAATCTAGCTTGTATTTTTCTCTTTTTGCAATTTGAAGTTTTTCTTTAGCAATATCTACTTCTATTTCCATTTTTTGTTTCTTAAAATCAAATAAGTCATTTGATAAATCAACTGGGGGATGTGATTTTCTTCGTATTGGATTTTGAGGTTGAGGTGGTGTTTCTGCTGTAAAAACAGGCACGGATACCTGTGTTTCATTTGATCCTGAAGATTCTGGTATTTGAAGTCCATCTATTGCTGGAGAATCCTTTCCTATGATTTTTAGTATCATTTCATCAGAATCGTCATATTTGCATTTTTTTCCTCCCCCAGAACCAGTCTGCAGACGATTATCTCTCTTTTCCTGAAAGATTTATCGTACCATTATATATAAAAACGACAAAAAAATCATGTCTGTTGTATGGGAGCCCCCTTAAATATTTATTTTATTCTGTTTTTTAGTATTTGTTGTTATAGCGGCAACAGAAATACATCATCTGTGAAAATTTCAACTGTTTAACTATCACGGTTCATGAGATAACGCCTGGTGACAGACGGACAGACAGACAGACAGACGGACAGCGGAGTCTTAGTAATAGGGTCCCGTTTTACCCTTTGGGTACGGAACCCTAAAAATCGTTTCCACATACACAATGCGAATATTTCATATCTAATTGATAACTTCTTTATTGGTTAACGGTCTAAATAAATAAAAAAAAATTACGGATTGATGAAGGATAAACTAGTTAAAATAAACTAAACCTTACCATGGTACTTTTGCGCCAATTTTGCCATGTAGTGTCACGAAGGTATTTCCAGTCTTTATTGAAAATACCTAATGTTCTTAAGTTTTCGGCTATTTCCTTCCATTTATTTATTTTTACATCGTGGGTCAATTGGTCACTAAACTTCCCAAAAAGTATATTTTTACTTTCGTAAATAAGGCCCAAAATGGTAAGTTTTCTATCCATTTCCATCTTACACGCGATCATAACACAATCGAAGTTGCACTAGTGATTGTTTTATTCTTGTACTTTGATAATATCTTTTTCAATTTTACCCTCATCCAGCTTCATAAAACAAAATTCTTTGCAAATATATTATGTCAAAAGTCGACATAATTGTCACGACAATCCGACAATATTGTCACCGACAATTGTCAGAAATATTGTGACTGTGGTTTTTTGATATGTCGAGTTTTATTAAACGTTTTTACATTAAAAATATGTCAAGATTTCACCTGTCGATTTTTGACATATTTGTCACGTTTATTAAACAGCTTAAGCGCGACAATTTTACAATTTTGTCATTTTTTGACATATATGTCGGATTGTCAGCTTTATTGGATAGGGCCCTGCTAGCGTAAAATTTGTTATTTTAATTTTATGTATAGATTTAAGTCATCTTGCCCCACCGTGCGACCCGAGGATGACGTTGCAGTCTCGTTCGTCGTAGTGATATGCGGCCGCCACACTATGCTCTTTGCGCTGCTCATCGCTATGCTCCTCGCGCTGCCGCGATGTTGCCCTCTCTGCCCACACACTGCTCTACTCGCGCAATTAATCGCGAGGCTCCTCACTTGTTATTTGCCTTTGTTGGACAATGGACGATGAAACTGTGGCAGCATACACGCTATGCATTTTTAGTATAGCTAATTATATCAATGTCGTAAAAAGAAATATACATCGTCGTCGTCGTCCTCGCCAACGGAGATGGTGGATCACATCTATTCATCGCAATAGAACGATGTAAGTACAAGTATACATATTATTAGCTAGTAAAGTGGCCTTAAAATCATCTGTAGCATCTCCACAATTTTCTTTTTCTTATAAACTACCTATACCTATTTAATATAAAGACATAAAATTTGTTGTAGTAAGTATAGTAAGTCACCATGGCATCAATTTGTACAGACGCCAGCACATCAAGCTACTACAATCTGTCAAATTTCTTTAATAGATTTTCAACTTTATCGCTAAAGCATAAGGTTCAAGGTTGATTGGGAAAATTTGACAGTTTCGGGTAGCTTGATGTGCTGGCGTCTGTACAAGAAAAGTTGCATTGTATTAGTTATTTTTTAATCTGAAAGCTATTTTATTTTTGTTACTAAAATCGAAAACATGGTTTCTTATAATACAAAAAAATATGTCTAGTTTCTCAGTTTTTCATACGCTTGGCGACGACATGATTTTCAGATTTGTCGTAGCTGCCAAAACTGTATACGCATGCGTCTTGCGTGAGCGCTCGATGCGGACTGCGACCGCGCGATTATGTGGCCAGCCACTCGCGCTCGTATTGCCAGTCCTTTGACTCGCGCGCAAAAAACCGACAAAATAGGGAGCGGTGGGCACGACGAGGAGCATGACGTGCGGCATGACGAGTGATGTTGCCACACTACGTCTCTGCCTCTTTTCCTCGCTACTTCTCATGCCACTCGTCGAGTGTGTGGCAGGCCCATTACATTGGGAATGCACGGCAGGTTTTGTTTCCGATTGTCTGTATGCTTACTCTCGACACTCGATCTCAATCGGAATTGGAAATTAGGATCGAGATCTTGTCATTTGGCACTCTTGAATGCTACACTAGCTCACGATTGGAATCGTATTAGGTGGATATTTTTGGAACTAAATGAAATCGAATACACTCGAACGATTGCACTTTTACGGTACTCTTGACGAGATTTTGACGTTCACATGTTGAGTTTGAATTCTTGTTAGAATCAAAGTTGAACGATTACAAAAAGCCTACTTTTTCAGGACCGAGTTTGTTATTGTGACTGATATGTGAAGTTTTTATTGTGAATAATGGCACGTTTAGAACTTATTTGTGATATTTTGGACAATGCTCTTAAGTTAGACATGAGACAAAGGCGGAATTTGAGACGAATGGCGCGTTATGCAGACAACGCGTTTGCCATGACTGGCGATGAATTTAGGAAAAATTACCGAGTAGATAAGGAGCTTTTCGAAGTTATTTATAAGGATTTGGAACCTTTGATGCCCCAGCCTACTCGCCGTAGCGACATACCCAGAAAATACAAGGTTTGTAAACTAGAAATTCCATTTTCACATCTATTTTTTATATATACAGGTTGTCCGGTAATGAATGGATAACCTTGAAATGTCTTATAGTATAACTTATGGCCGTTCAGAAAAAAAAATGAAACAAAATATATCATAAGTATAGATAGTGCAATCCACGAAGACGCGCCCCACTATTCCTCCTAACCGTTTATAGTATATGTGTGCAAGCTTCCGTCAATGTTTGAGTGTTGTCGGTACACACTAATTACCTATGAGTGTACACGCACACTACAATGAATAGACTAATCAGGACAGAGCGTCATGGTCAAAGTGAAAGATGCTCTACTTCAATTTTATATTTTTTACCCGACCGCAAGGAAAGGGTTATGTTTATTTTATTTTTAGGTGTGGATATTTTATGTGTTTATTAGTTAATATCGAGGGGCTTGTGGCTAAGAAATAACAGCCGCACGGGTCGATCGGTCAGGTTAAGCTACGCTTGCCGCGGTTGGTCCGTGGATGGGTGACCATCTTTACATATCAAGACCCCTCCGTGCCTCGGAAAGCACGTTAAGCCGTTGGTCCCGGCTGTCATTCGTGTATCTTTGACAGTCGTTACGGGTCGTCAGAAGCCCGAAACTCTGACAACCAGTCTTACCAAGGGGTATCGTATTACCCAGTAACTGGGTTGTGGAGGTCAGATAGGCAGTCGCTCCATGTAAAATACTGGTATTCAGCTGCATCCGGTTAGACTGGAAGCCGACCCCAACATAGTTGGGAAAAGGCTAGGCAGATGAGATGATGATTAGTTAATATCGATAATATTACTATTTTTATAATGGGAGGTAATTATAGATATTAATGAAATACGGAAATAGTTTTATTGAACTTTATTGAGAAATGAAAATCGTCAATCACTCGTTTCAGAAATATCTGATTCAGAGTCTGATGTATCACCGACTGTCTAATTTGTTGGAGTTGGATGTTGGTATTTTTTCCGAACTAGTGTTGTGATAGGCTGCATTATCCAAGACTATCACGGCATCATTTGGGAGATTTGGTATAAGTTTCGCCTTTAGCCACTTTAAGTAATTTTCTGTGTTCATGTTATCGTGGTAGTCTCCGGATTTGATCTCTGCTCTTTATGTCAACAACGCATTTGGTACGAAACCCTCTGCACTTCCGCCATGTACTATAATTATGCGCACTCCTTTTATTAAGTTTTGTTTTATTGCTGTTTTACAACTTTTTTCGGCCCGAAACTTTTTTTGCACGTGGTTGGTATGAATATATGATTCATCTGTGTAGACTATAGGTCTACCTGCATTGCGAAAAGACTTTACCTGTTTTAAATATTTCAATCTTAGCATTTGAATATCATGTTTTTCGGTTAGCACCTTCCTGTTATTCTCAGTTTTTCTCCATTTATAACCAAGTTTAAGTAACAATGTTCTTAGGGTTGTTATACATCCATCAAATTGTATACGGTCTTTCAAAACAATATTAAGTCGTGATAATGTTGGAAATTGACGATGTTCTATATGATAGTTTTGAATAGTTCTTCGGACTACACCAATATCAAATTCGTCTAAATTAATTTTTCGTGGTCTTACCCTTCTCTTCTTCATAGGTGATGTAAAAATAGAAGCACTTCTGTATACTAAATTCAAATGCGACGTACTCGCTTCATTTTCAGACTCAATATCCGCTTCCGTAGTCGGCTCTGTTGTACTCTCCGCACTTGGGGCTATAGGAACTATCGCATCCGTCTCCATAGTTATATTCGATTCCATAGCAGGTACTGTAGTTTGCTTCATTATATTAGTATATTCCTTTCTTTCGCATAGAATTCTAGTCACTGTGCTTTCAGATACTCCAACAGCCTGTGCGGTTCTCCATCGCGCATCAGTGAGTTTTTCTGCATAATTTTTACTTGCTTCTTTTTTCATAAAATCGTAAACTTTAGAAATAATTTATCTTGCCTAAAATTAAAAAAAAAACATTACATAGTTTTACTTATTTGTAAAGATGAAATGAAATCCACTATTACTAAAATTTGCTATTTATTAAAATTAAATTACTTTTGTTAGCTAATTTCATGTATTTTAGTAACTACAAACTTCTTTACATACCTGGCTTTTAAGAACAACACGCTGAGATTTTTTCGACATTTTAAAAATATATAAAGTAGAGCAACTTTCGTGACGAGTCTGGATTTTCGCAGCATAGAGTGTAGTATTCGTGTGCATCGAACCGCTGACGGTTCGCGACTGCCGCTCGGAGCAAACTCCCCGCACCCCACGATCCCCTCAACCAAAAATTGGTGGGGCGCGTCTTCGTGAATTGCACTATCTGTAGTACCTAAGATATGATTTTTTTAAAAGAAAGGTCTAATTTTTTTTACCTTGTTTTACTTTTATGAACACTACGATCAGAAATGAATGGATTCCATCGGTTTGTTGTTATTTTATTATTATACACGAACTATGCTAATAGATAAACAGTGAATAGTATGACTAGCTATTGCACTTTTTTATTAAAAAATTAGCAAATTAATTAATTTTAGAAAAACTTTGCAAAATTTATTTTTTAAACAATGTTTAAACATCTTGGGTATAAAAAAAATGTATGAATACATGAGTGGCCAATAATTTTAAAATAATGTCACTTTCAAGTAGATTTTATAATGGTACAATTCATAAATGTATCTACAATAAATAGTGAATTATTGTCATTAATGTAGAAAAGGAGAAAATTTTACTAAATATCAAAATTTGTAATATGGGAACATTTTTTTTAATTAAATTGTACCTGAACTTTGGGGATTAACAAAAAACAACATTTAACATAAACAACACTTAATTATACATTCATTTATAATAAATGTTCAAACTGTCGGCCTCCCACTCTTATGCAGGCCCTACATCTACGGATAAATGATCTACGGAGCAGTCTTGTGTACCGTCGTTCACTAATTTTTGATGCGGCCGGCTGCTCTGACTCGTCTTCTTAATTCTTCTAAAGACCTTATAGGCTTACGGTATACTTCCTCTTTAAGGCAGCCCCAATAAAAAAAATCCAATGGATTTAGGTCCGGTGAACGTGGAGGCCACAAAATTGGCCCTAGCCGCCCGATCCATCTATCTGGGTACGTCTTATTTAAAAATGCACGAACAGATACAGCATAATGCGCAGGACAGCCGTCATTTTGCAACCAATATGACTCCCTCAGCTCCTCGGGCACTTCTTCTAATAAATTGGGGAGATCATTTTGAAGAAACTCCAAATAGCTTTGCTCTGTTAAATTCCCCGGTAATTTAAATGGCCCGATTATTATTCCACTTAATATTCCAGTCCAATAATTGATTTTAAATTGATATTGTGATCTATCTTCACGCATAAGATGGGGATTTTCTAGTTCCCAACTGTGTAAATTATGAAGATTCATGTATCCATCTCTTTTGAGTGTTGACTCGTCGCTCCACAGAATTTTATTAAAAAATTGCGGGTCTTCTTCGATTTTTGCCAGCATTTGTCGGCAAAAACGCAATCTAGCTGCATAATCTCTTGGTTGGAGAGTTTGCACGCGTGTAACGTGGTAAGGGTGGAATTTATTTTTTTTTTCAAAATATCATGCACGGTCGATTTTCCGATACCTGTGCGTCGAGCTATTGTTCGCGTAGAGGTAGGTAGAAGGATCATTTTCGATTTCCTCAAGCACGGATTCTTTTACATCAAGACGAGCGATTATTCCACTGCTTGTACCACCGACACCACTACCCGGCAATCTTCCTTCGGAGTAACAACCGTGGACACGGATAAATACGCGGTAGTCTGGGTGGCGCGCATTAGGGTATCTCTCCCTATAGAGCACTGCAGCTGCATTTGCGTTACCTCTGCATTCTCCATAAATGTAATGCATATTTGCATATTCTTGTGCCGTATACTGACGTGGCATTTTGATACACAAAAACACAAAAGTCCAGTTTAGTACAAAAACAAACCAAATCGTCGCAAATATCACCAAACAAAACAAGTCCAAATCAGTAAGCAAAACGAATAGTCCAATAAAATAGCCAGGTGGTCGTTTTAACACTGATTCAAAGTAAATCACGATAATTGCAAACGGAAACTAAATAAACACATGCGAAGTCGAGCAAGTCGAGTAACGCACCAAGTAAGAGTACTTACCTGATGTTTTACATTTATTTCCTCTCTCTCGCACCTAGCCAATTCAGACCCTCTTTGTCTAACATAACACAAAAGAATGACAGCACGGCGTGCGCGCAGGTAGCAAATATGAAGGTCACACGACCCATTTCACGCTTTTAAAGTAACTATTTTAATCATTATGAGTATTTGTAAATTTCTGACAATTTGGTTTCAATACGCAATTTTTATTCACTACAAATTCCTTAAATGTCTTTTTTATTAATCCTCAGTGGTCAGAAGCAATTTAATTTAAAAAATGTTCCCACATTACTTTTGACATTTAGTAAAATTTTCTCCTTTTCTACATTAATGGCAATAATTCACTATTTATTGTAGATACATTTATGAATTGTACCATTATAAAATCTACTTGAAAGTGACATTATTTTAAAATTATTGGCCACTCATGTATTCCTACATTTTTTTTATACCCAAGATGTTTAAACATTGTTTAAAAAATAAATTTTGCAAAGTTTTTCTAAAATTAATTAATTTGCTAATTTTTTAATAAAAAAGTGCAATAGCTAGTCATACTATTTACTGTTTATCTATTAGCATAGTTCGTGTATAATCATAAAATAACAACAAACCGATGGAATCATAGTGTTCATAAAAGTAAAACAAGGTAAAAAAAATTAGACCTTTCTTTTAAAAAAATCATATCTTAGGTACTACTTATGATACATCGGGTACGACTGGGTGCTGCGCGCCGACCTCCCTGGTGGCGTCAGCGTAGTTTGCTACGCTGACGACACGCTGGTCCTGGCGCAGGGGAGGTCGCACCAGGCGGCGGCCGAATTAGCGGCACGCGGGGTTGCGACAATCGTAGAGAGGATCCGGCAATTGGGACTCGAGGTGGCCTTGCACAAGTCCGAGGCCATGTGTTTTCATGGTCCTCGGAACGCACCACCATCGGGTTCCCAAATAACGGTAGGAGGGGTTCCCATCGGTGTCGAGTCGACGATGAAGTACCTGGGACTCGTCCTCGACAGCCGGTGGAATTTCGTGGAGCATTTCCGACGTTTGGCTCCCAGACTGGAGCGGGCCGGGGCTGCCTTGGGGCGGCTCCTGCCCAATCTGGGGGGTCCAAACGCCTCCTGCCGGAGGCTCTACGCGGGGGTCGTGCGGTCCATGGCCCTTTACGGAGCTCCGGTGTGGGCGCGTTCCGTGAGGCGGCGACCGGTCCGTCGGTTGAACGCGTCCCAGAGGGTCATGGCCATCCGGTTAGCCCGGGGATACCGCACGGTCTCCGGGGAGGCGGCGAACCTCCTTGCCGGATTACCGCCATGGGATCTGGAGGCAAAAGTCCTCGCGCACATCTGGGAGTGGCGCGAGGAGGCAGGACGCCGGGGCGTAACTCCGTTGCCGCGAGAAATCGCGGCACGGCGGACAGAGCTCCGGCAGGATCTCATGGCGGCATGGAGAGTGCGATTGTCGCAACCCAGCGCTGGGCACGCCACAATTGCGGCGATAAGTCCCCTCTTTGAGGAGTGGCTGGAGAGGCGCCACGGCGTCCTCACCTTCCGCCTGACGCAGGTCCTCACCGGACACGGGTGCTTCGGGAGGTACCTGTTCCGGATAAGGCGGGAGGAAACGCCCGGGTGTCACCACTGTGTGGATCGCCCGGAGGACACGGTGGAGCATACGGTGGAAGTCTGCCCGGCTTGGGCGGAGCACCGCCGTGTCCTCGCGGAAGCGATCGGCGGCGGCGATCTCTCGCGTCCGGCCCTGGTCCAGGCCATGGTACGGAGCGAGAGTGCATGGGAAGCCATTACCTCCTTCTGCGAAGCAGTAATGCTCGTGAAGGAGGAGGCGGGACGCGTGAGGGAGAGGCAAGCTTTGCACCCTCACGCCCCTAGTCGCCGCAGGAGACGCCCTGGGCGTCGGGAATCGGCAGCCGATTCCCGGCCACCGTAGGCGCGGGCTTGCGGACGGCGAGCAATGGGTAGCTCGCCGTCCGGTAAGGACCAGGCCCGAGTCGACGGCGCGTCGTGTTCCACGCGCGCCTCAAAGAGATGTCAGCACTATTGACGGGGTCCGCTAGGGCCGATGCCAGCTAGGGTTGCGGGATGTTCGAAAGAGTTACCGTGGCCCCGGCACAGGCAACAGAAGGAACACGGGTGGGTTTTAGTCAGTAAAAGTCTGACACGCCCTCCCGCTCCGCCCAGAGCGGGAGAAGTCATTTGATGATTTCCCATCCACAAAAAAAAAAAAAAAAAAAAGGTACTACTTATGATATATTTTGTTTCATTTTTTTTCTGAACGGCCATAAGTTATACTATAAGACATTTCAAGGTTATCCATTCATTACCGGACACCCTGTATAGGATGACTGGTAATTAGTGACCGATACTTAAACACATGATTTTACACATGATAACAAGCAACTTTTACTATGGCACCAATCCTGAAATCGCGAAAAAAAAAATCTGCTGGTCCCTACATTTTGACGAGTTATGCGAACATAAATGTAAGGAAGAGCTGATTTTTTTTTCGCGATTTCAGGATTGGTGCCATAGTAAAAGTTGCTTGTTATCATGTGTAAAATCATGTGTTTAAGTATCGGTCACTAATTACCAGTCACCCTATATATAATAGATTTAATAGAATTATCGCCTTACTTTTATATTTTCGTCTTCCTCGATTGAATAAATAAAGTACAACTAACTTGAACTTGTGCATAGAAACGTACTTTACATTCCAAACTAAACACTTGAAAACTTTTAGATAACATCACTTTGAAACTTTCGGTTATCACAATACTAACAATTCACGGGTTCTAATCAAGTATGAACCTATTTGATTTTCATGTGGTTGACAAATACGCGGGAAGTTTTTTTTTATTGCAACGTAGGCAATGACATACGCAATGAGCCATTGCTGTCTAGTATTTAGTGTTAAAATACCTATAAATGCAAACTAAGAACACAAAAGTGTTAATCTATATTAAAATAAATATCAGAACATATTTATTTATAGATTTAACGAGATATTCAATATTTTTAAATTTGGTAATTATTGTTTTGCTTAATATGGCCACACCATGTCTATCAGTGTAGTTGAACATGCAGTCGATTCCAATCTCAATCTCGATTTCGTTCAAGAGTGCCAATTTTCTGAAGATCGGAATTGAAACTGGATTGGATTGGAATACGATCGAGATTGGGATTGTTTTCAAGAGTAAGCCTGCTGATCAGACTATCGGATCGTATTTACTCGATACACGTCCGATTTTTACGTCAGGCTTTTTCTGAGCTCGCTCAGTCGTTCCCGAGCTATCATCCCGCCGCCTCCGAACCCGAGTGCTTGGGTACGGAGCAAAAGAAAAGATGGACGAATTACTGTTAGGTACTTATCAGTCACCCGACTGCGGTGAAGCCAAAAAAGGAGGGTTATGTGTTTGATCTGTATGTATGTACATACCTATGTATGTATGTATGTCAGTCCCTATGTTCCCTCGTAACTACTAAACGGCTGAACCGATTTTGATGAATGATATGTTGTTAGATTAAAAATTATTGCACGAGTATCACTGGGTATATTAAAGGCATCTATCTTCTTAAAATTAACAATAAATACCTAGGTATATGCCTCCCACTGCATGGGATTGTTTGGAGACAAAATAGGTCATCTTGATTCCATCTTTTTTAAAGTACTTACACTTTTTACGCAGTCGGGTTTTTAGGTTTTTTAAATTTACTTTTTTTATTGCCTAGCAATCTGCCCGCGACTTCGTTCGCGTGGATTTCGTATTTTCTCCTATACAATTTAACACCCCCTCCGCCCCTTTGAACCGGTAGTTTTTGAAAATTAATTATTAAGATCCTTTTACTTACGATTACATACGTTAACTCACGCCTTCTTCCCATGGAGGTAGGCAGAAACTACATAACGCCACCTTAACTTATTATTAATTTATTAATGAAAGGAAAAATAAAATTTTCATATAAACTGTTAACAGACACGCAGTGAAATCCTCCCCCAAAAACTTAATTAGGTACCCCTTTTGCTGGTCAATTTACGAAAATCCCAAAAACGTGTCTATTTTTTTTGTCGAAAGTATTAATACCGTTATTCGAGGTAACCGTTAGGAGTGCTTAAAATTTTGGACACCCTAAAATCCCTTTGACGGGTAGTTTTGAAAAACTAAATAATGGCAAACTTTATTATTCATTTAAGAATAATTTTCGCCCATTGTCCGACCCATAACGATGCGTCCGTTCAGTTTCAACGCTAGAATCAACTAGCAAGTCGGAGGGAGGAATCGGACGTCTATTTGTATCTGTCTAGAAGTATGCAGACCGCGCCTTCAGACAATCGGACCGACAATAAAATCGGAAACGCCGCGTGCCAGTTTCCGACTCGGACGTCCAGCTCGATTACCGGATCGGACGTGTATTGTAGGCCATACAAACTAATGGCTCAAACGCCTTCGGTAGCCGGATCAGACTATCGGAGTCGACAACCTGATGAAAAAATCTGACGTGTATTCCCAGTCTAAACCTAATGACCAGTAACTGTCTCGGTGTCCGGTGTCTGTCACCGCACGAACCGCCATCTTAAAGGCTCCTGCAAACAGGCACGAGCGCGACACACGACGCGACATAAAGGCACCACGTGTCGCGCGATGAGCGGTTTTTTGTGTCGCGCCTGTTTGCAGGAGCCTTATTAAACGCAAGCTATTGACTTGTTCTGAAATATGCACTATTGTTTGTGCCCGATCATGGTCACGTGGAAAAAGGTGAATTAGTGAATCTGCCCCCATATCCAAATATTAGCAGATCCTAACTTTTGTAGATTTTTTAAATATTCGCTACACGTCAGTAATTGTAGTATCTTATAGAACTTTAAAAATCGTCACAAAATAAAGGTTGTCAATGTCAACGGATTTGCTAGTTGATCATACTAATGAGCTGAATTACATAACGGCCAATGAATATTTGACAAATTATATTATTAATAAATATAATTGTGTATTTTTATTACCTTACAGTTCTAGCGTAAACAAAAATTCAAAATGGTACCACGAACCTATTAGTACCTACTGTCTACTGTAATTTAATGTGCGGTACGCCAGCGGAATGTTGTCACTTTTCAGGATTTCGGCTTGATAGATAATTAGTACCTCATCTCATGTAATTGTGCCCGAAATTTATAATTAGTGCGTCCAGCCAATCCAAAGATATTCACGAAAAACAGATTCCGCTGGAGACGCTGGAGTAACGTTACCCCAGCGGCATGTTTTTAACCGGTGGTCGTAGCTAAATACAATATAGCTACTTAGATAGTTATAATTTGTGCATAATTGTGCCCAAAAATGAAATTTGTGCGTCTTGAGGTTTCAGAGTTATTCAAGATGCCGCTAGGGTAACGTTTAACAAATTGCTGTATCTCATAAGCGGCATGACATACAACTACGATTTTTTTAACGACGGTGGGTCTTAATTTGTGCAATTTTATTTTTTCTATAATCGACAACGTTGGAAAATTAGAAATATTTTCCAAAAACCCTAAAATCAATCCTTGCGCTTCAATGAAAAACCCTAGAAACTTACCAATTATGGTAGGTTGTACGTTTTATGAACTCAAAGCATCATCTGAAATTAGATGTATCTATTCCAACTTCTTAGAGAGTTTATTTATTTATTTAGTTAACATAGGAGACTTACAGCTATAACAAACAGATCAAGGACAGTACATTAGTCTGAAAGCCAATTACGGCTCTCCACTTTTAAAGTTATTCCATTTTAATTAAAATCTGGCAGATTTTACATGAGTTATTATTGAGTGACGGTAATTATGATTCAACTTATAATTAGTACTTTTATTAAATTGTTTATCCTTAAAGTTTCAGCAGAAAAATCCTTCTAACTTGTTACGCTACTTATACTTCTACTTATGCTATTCCCACTATCATTATCTATAGCACCCCAGCGAGCCGTACCTGATGCGGGCTCCTGGGAACTAGAGTTCTTCGGGTGGAAAATTTTGGAAGTTGAGTGGTACTAGGACTATAGCGTGGCCATTAGTGCTGTGCAATCCCTGAGGTATGCGTGCGGCGAGACGGGGGGGGAGAATCGGCTGCTGCGCTCTGTCAGTGCGCCGTCAACGCTCGTGGCGGCATGTAGTGTTCTGTATCTGTATCGGATTGTCTATGTCAGACGCACATGAGATAAATATTCAAAGATGGGTCGTGCGTTATCTCGTGATATGAAGACCCATTTATAAGGTGGCTGAATATTTTAAGAAAAGAAAAGCAGACAAAGAAAGCTTTGAATTTAAAAATGATGTGAATATTGCCAAAATCGTTGCGGAGGCTACGGGGTACAGCAAAAGAACCGTGCATAATGTGATTTCTGCGGGTTATTTATCAATTGAAAATTCAAGCCAATTAAAATTTCAATCGCCAAAAAATCCAAAAGTTCTAAAGAAAAAACACGTTGTGGATGATTTTGACCTTGGAGTTATCAGAAGAAAAATTCATCAGTTTTACGAAGTTGAAAAAAAAATACCAAGTGTCCGTAAGTTACTATCAAGTTTGAGACAGGATGGCATATTGAATTGTGGACGGGAATATTTAAGACAGCTTTTACACAAAATGGGCTACCGTTTCAAAAAATGCAAATCAAAGAGACATCTCCTTATAGAGCAGCCTAATATTACAGTGTGGCGGAAAAAATATCTTACACAAATCAGAAATTACAGAACGCAAAACCGCAACATATATTTTCTTGAGGAAACATACATCAATGCCAGTCACCATGCTAGCAAATGTTGGCAATCATCGTCAAAACCCGGAATTCATGCTGATATTGGGAAAGGACGGCGATTGGTAATTCTCCACGCTGGGTGTCGAAATGGCTTAGCGGATGATGCATTGACTATATTCAAATCAGATGCTAGAACCGGTGACTATCATGGAGATATGAGCGGACCTACTTTTTATAAGTGGGTAGATGAAAAGTTAAAAGATAAGTTGCTGCCGAATTCTGTGGTTGTAATGGACGACGCGTCTTACCACAGCGTTCAGGTTGAGAAGAAACCAACTATATCAAGCCTCAAAAGTGAAATGCAGAACTGGTTGCTACGCCATAATGTAGAATTTTCAGGAACCATGATAAAGGCTCAATTGCTACTTCTTATCAAAAATACACAAAAAGAACCCGTGTATAGAATTGACGAACTCCTGAAAGCCAGTGGACACACTGTTCTGCGTTTACCTCCGTACCATCCAGATTTAAATACAATTGAGTTGGTCTGGGCTGATATTAAAAACAACATAGCCCAAAACTATATTAATTCTTCTCTAGACGAAAAGATAATCTTATTGGATAAATTGTTTTCGAATTCACGGCGGAAAAATGGCAGAGATGCGACGATCATGTCCAGAAAAATGAAAATGATTACTGGAGTCGCGATAGTAGGTTCGATAATGTTATCGAATCATTCATAATAAATTTGCAAGACTCTGATTCAAGTTCCGGTGGCGAAGTGGAAGATGAAGATGATGACGAAATGGAAGATGAAGTTGAAACAGAATCTATGTCAGAATAACTTTCGTTAGAATATATAATTGTTTGTAAATATAAAAAATGTTCAATAAAACAAGTCCTGCTTTGAATTATAAGTTTAGTTCTTATTTATCACCTGCATATTTTTAATAAAATATGAGTATATTTGGGTAACATTTTAATCAACTAAGTAAGTATAATATATTACAGATAGATAGCCTCCGACCATCGTCCCGCCACAAGTCTTGCCTTAGAAATGTAAACTGATATCGTAAGATCTGTCCGACATGTATCGATCTCATGTGAACTCATGCACTTTTTTCTTCACCTTCCACCTCGCCGCGCATACCTCGGGGAGTGCACAGCACTAATGGCCACACTATAAGAAGGAAGCAACACAAGAACAATTCAAGTGTACTTACAAATTCTTGATCTCTGGCTCTCACGTGATTCGAAGTTTGGATTCTTCTCCCGAAACTGCAGCTGGACCGTAGATTCGGATATTCGACGCCGGGGCTCGATAGCCAATTAGCCACCCAGGCGATTCGCGAACACGGATTTCGATATTAGAGATCCCTAAAGCTCGCGAACCGGCCCGCGAATATCCTACCGACTGCACCAATTACGTTAGCTGCAATCGGGGAATTGAAAGGAAACCAAAGATGATCTACTTAATTTCATTTTAAAATAAAAATTTACATTAATTATATTCTAAGTTAGCCTAGCTCCTATTCGAAGTGTGAATCAGGAATGAATTCTTCTTGGATTCGGCTTATTAACTAATCTAGGTACGTGCATCGCAAGGTGCTCGTTCATCACGTAGCTTCCGTATGGTTTCATGTGTCGGGTGCTGAGTTGGTGATTTCCGGATTGCGAGGTCATTCGCTCGGTGTGCGCGCGTCACGAAGTGCTGCGTCGGCGTATCAGCTGTTTCCCTTATCGCGAAATTCAAATTTTCTTACGTTTTTTGCGATTTGCAGGTCAGTTTTAGGTTGTATGTTGATTAAAATATTATTCGCGACCGTAACAAATATGTACCTATTTACACAATCATAATAATTAAAGTCATCAATACAACTCTCTAAGACCAAGTAATTCTATTGAATGACTATTTCATGAAATGGTGTGACCTAGTATCGTGGCAGATCATTACAGTAGGTACCTTGCGCACCTTTCACTTTGAAATCATGTATGTGTATACTTGTTATACAGCCGACGTGTACAGGGTATGTTTTTTTTTTTTCTGGATGGGAAATCATCAAATGACTTCTCCCGCTCTGGGCGGAGCAGGAGGGCGTGTCAGACTTTTACTGACTAAAACCCACCTGTTTTCCTTCTGTTGCCTGTGCCGGGGCCACGGTAACTCTTTCGAACATCCCGCAACCCCGGCTGGCATCGGTCCTAGCGGACCCCTTCAATGCTGCTGACATCTCTTTGAGGCGCGTGGAACACAACGCGCCGTCGACTCGGGCCTGGTCCGTACCGGACGGCGAGCTACCCATTGCTCACCGTCCGCAAGCCCGCGCCTACGTTGGCCGGGAATCGGCTGCCAATTCCCGACGCCTAGGGCGTCTTCTGCGGCGACTAGGGGCGTGAGGGCGCAAAACTTGCCTCTCCCTCACGCGTCCCGCCTCCTCCTTCACGAGCAAAGTGCTTAAAACAAAGTGTATTGAAACAAAGTAATCAATGTAATACTTTGCTCATCTACTGCCCATCATCTGCTGCATCTTAGATATTCTCTCAACATATCCAGTACACTCCACTACCAATATTGGGATCTAGAAGAAAAGGTCATAGACCAATGTACATCAAGTGAGAAGATAATCAAAGGATCCTACTTAGAAGATAATACAGAGTGTATGCATCAAGAAAAAGCGACTGAACTTGAAATATATAAAACGAAGACTGAAAATATAATTAACGAATACCCTATTAATATTCCAACGTCAGATGGAGATATTGAACAACAGCTAGAAATACTCAAAAAACATCAGCTTCATTACAACAAAGTGACTAACGCTTCAACTGGAATATATACCAGTCTAGGCATATTAAGCCTTATTCATCGCTTATCACGCTTTTCGAAGACTCACACGAAAACGCTCAACGCTGGGAGAGGAGAGTCAAGAACACTCATCTCGATGGCATCCACCGACAACAATACCCGAATTGATAACAGTACCCGAAGATCCGCAACAGGAAACCAGAATAATCTATAACTAATTAACATAGCGATTACTCCGAATGACTAATGTTACTAACATTTTCTACCCTTAGAAATCTACTGATTGTTTAAGTATAAAAGGCCTGCGTGCCATGGATTTAGGATTCATTAACTGATTGACTCTAGTTAAGTCACTACTTATTTATTTATAACTTGTTTAAATATAAAATAATAAATAAATATTATTTTTACACTCCTGGTTGATCAGTTCCCTTAACTAGGCAGGCGGTAATTTGGGGCCGCGGGCGCTCAGTGGGGTCTCTGTCCGCCCACCGAGTGACCTTAAGGAAGCCGGTGCAAAGTGGCTACGTGCACTTACACTTTTGCACAGTTAGGCTTCGGGGAGACCCCTTTACAGTCTCCCCCAGGGATGTGCCTAACAGGCTTTGTAAATACAGTCCCATCAAAGTGATTGAGCTAAATGGTGCCTATCCATGCGTCATGTTTGTGTACGGGCGCCGTCAGTTGGTTCTGCTATGGCTTATTTTAATTCTTTTATTTTTGAATTATTTTTAGGGTTCCATACCTTAAAAAGATAAAAAGGAACTGTAACAAACACAGCGACATCTAGTGTAATTTAACCAAAGCACTACGATGAGCGGCTTCATAAATTAAAGGACAGCTAGTGGCTGTCCTCCAACGAATTCTATAGACAAGTAACGCCTTCTACAATCTTCGTGCGCCAGCGCCGACCTGCGTGTTACCTGCATCACAAGTACAGACGACAACGTGTAGATATTGTGAACACATGTAAACCACCCACCTTTATAAGCAGAGCTGTCGTCGAACAAATGGTCATTTAATCCGATCCAGCATATCCATTTGCTGTCCTCTCCCAGCGACGCCCTAAGCCGAGGTCCGTACCCCTCAGGGGCTGCCCTTAGCGTGTAGTCGCTTAGTTTTTAGTTTAGTTTTATGCCTGGCTGGAGGTCTTAATTTATTGAGGCATCCACAGGAAAGCCCGGCTAAGCAGTCGACAACCTCCTATAGGTTGAACTGCGAGATGCCATTCCCGAAAACAAAAATTAACAAATGGTCATTCACTAGCTAGAGGTTCTGAGCTCGGTAGCCACGCAGTCCCTTTCACTCCTCACTTAGGGTTGCAACCTGAATAACTTATTGTAACGTACTGTGAGAATTGTATAAGCAAGTTGCCAATAAAAATATCACCAAGTCAATGGGGCTTTAATTTCACCAACAGCAACCCGACAGAACTCTTATAGGAACACTTCGTTGTCCGTCTATCTGTCTGTCAGTCTGCCAAGACCCTTTTTCTCAAGAACGCCCGAGGTATCACGTTGAAATTATTATCAAATACGTAGGTCTGCGATCCCTTAGAGCTCTAAAATAATCAAGTTTCTTAGTCAACGCAATAAAAAATACGGCAATTTAAGCGACATATTTTGATACTCGCAAATAAATCAAAACCTAGAGGTACTTTTCCCGATGACCTAGAATCAAGAAATTTGGCAAGAAGCAAGGTCTCACAGCGCAAGTAAAAGAAAAGTCCGTAATTCAATAATTTGTAGTTTTTATATACCTATATATATATTTTTTTTATTTGCGATTACAAACTTACATTGTATTGTTATTGGGTTTTTCTATCTGGAATCTCTTAGTGACAGCCCGGAGTCTGTATTTGTGCCCGGTTAGTGGCAGTAAGCTCGCCCCCTATTACATGGGACTTAAACATAACTGGCGAAATGTGGGTGTACTGTAGGTACACCTCTGCCCAACCCTTCGGGGAAACAAGGCGTGATGTTTATGTTTATTTTTACAAGCTTACATTAATTTGCAGTTGAAGAATTGACCGTGACGTATATCGATGTATGGGAGAACATGTTTTTTCAACTATAATGTTTTTGTTTTTGGGATAAATCCATCCCAACTGCGGAACCTTTCATTGTGCGTGGTCTGATATGCACTTGGCCAGTTTTTTTCTTTTGTTTCTGTTTGCTACTTTTTTACATAGTTACGTTCACTACGTTCTTACCTAAAGTTATAAACTCAACATAATGATGTTAACTAATATTTATGTAACAATTTTAAAAGAGTCTCCATGTAGTTTCTTGCCCGTTCTCCATAAAGGTACCTGCAACGCTTTGGAATGGGCAAGTAGCTCCATGTTCCTGACTGACCGGCTCCTTGACAATTCAAAAATTCTGACTGTCTAGACACCGCATTAAAACTTAATAATGAGTAATAATCGTGAATATTTAGGCATTATTTTTGTTTTTGAATATCTTAGTGCAGATATATTTTTTCTGAAAGGAAACATGTTTTAGGTACCTACTGAATTAATTAACTCATAACAGAAACAATATCAGCCAATCTATTCTGTAAACATCACGCCGTGAGCACTTAGGTGAAGTGAGTTTGAAGTGAGCTCAATCCCTAGTAGAGTAAGGTGGGATGACAGTTCACATCACTTCACCTAAATTTTCACGGTGGAATCTTTACAGAATAGCACCACTGGTCCTAAATATTCTATCAATCTCCAAAGTGGTTTTATCTTTGTCTATGCTAACGTCAACCCCTAATACAATACGAAAGAAAAGCTAACAATATTTACTTGCCTTTTACAAAAACTAGCGAACGCAATCTAAAGATTTATACCCAAAGCCGCGATATATGTAGGTACCAACATAGTATAGGTGCACAAGCACCTGTTAGAGTGATCTCGCTAATAAGATCGAGATATAAAGGTGTGATGTTTATCGTTTTCAGGCTTTCAGTCGTGGTCCGGTCGTCGGGCGCGCTTCACGGTTTTCAGGAATTGAAGAAAAGCGCGCCAATTTTCCGCGTACGTGTACTGAAAATTTGGAAACTGTTTAACGATTCCATGTTTTGTGTAAAGTGATTATATCAAAAGTTTATAGTAGGTAATTAATTAGATCAGTTGGTACTGTTTTTCTTTATTGTAACAATGTTTTATAGTAACGAAAATGTATTACGTTATACCAAATAATTATTTTGGAACTATTTGCTGAGTTGAAATAGAAGTGTTAAAGTAAAAACTAATTTAGAATACTAAACTTATAACATAATTGCTAGATTTCGATGAGGAACATTAATGATTGGAAAGCAAGTACATTTTCAGTAAATTGATTTGACATTCAAGCTCGTTAGAAAATCTGTTGACAAGATGCTGATTAGCATCTGCTGCTGAAGCAATTAAATAAAAGCATACAAATATTTTATATTCTTAGAATTGTAAAAGTTTTGAACAAAGACTGCACGAGATAGGCTCGACCTAGTGTGGAGTTCACAAGTTCAAATAATTATAAAAATTATGTTTCTCTTGTTTTTAAATACCTTGAATTTCAAAATAATGTTATGCCAATAACTAACCTAAGAACAGTAAAATAGCAAGGAAATAGTGAACATTTTGAAAAGAATCTTAATAAACATACAAAGTAAGGTGCAATGACGGTAAAAAAACGTCTCTGTTGTTAGAATAAAACATAGGTAGGTACATCAAGAGGAAACGGAAGGCAACGAAAATGAGAGGTAAGTGCAAACAGGAATTTGTTTATCTTTAACCTAATAGGATAAGGACCGATCACTCGGTTTTTGTGTATACACACTGTGTTATTTAGTATTTTTAAACAAAACCAACAGTAATGGTAATAATATCTTTGACGAGGATCGTTCCGTTAAATATAGCTACTAAAATAAACTTATCACGAATTAGATTATTGAATGTCTGCAGACTTGACTGAAATAATTAGTATACTTAGAGTACGGACGTATCATTTCACTCGTCTCGAGTCAGAACGATGGCGGTTTTCCCTTCACATTGTGAAAATAATTAAATGGTTTTGAATTAAATGTTTCATAATTATTACCTACTCTTACTTTTGATTCGTATTTTCGGAAAAGCTGCAATTTGCTTTGCAGCTGAACATGGTTTTGTTGCTAAACAACCTTTTTTAAGCTTTTTGACAATACCCCTGACGAAACCCCCACAAAGGGATTTCGCTAGCGTCACCGCGAGTGCCCCTGGCGCTCCAAGTATCAAGCCCATGCCAGAAAGGGCGCCGAATAGGGCTGATAATGATGACGGTTTCGTGACGGTGCAAAGGAGGAAGCTCCGATCGCGAACGAACAAGAATCGCTGCGGAAAAGCTCCTACGGTGCCTGGAGTGAGCCTGCGTGCCGCAAAGCCGAACACACCGGTGTACATCTCCCGCCTGCACTACACCACTAAGGTGGAGGACATCGAAGAGTACGTGCGCCAGAAGATGAGATACACGCCGAGGGTGCAGTTACTGAAATCGCACAGGAACGTCAACTTCAAGGCGTTCGTCGTGCGTGTACCAAACTGTTATCTGCCCCTCGTCATGAAAGAAGACTTTTGGCCACAGGACGTGGTGTTCCGTCGCTTCCGCGGACAAGTTCCACAGGACAGCACAAAGTCCACCTAGTGCAAAGTGAAGCGCTACTAACATAGTCTTAAGCCTTATTTACTAACACAATTGTTTGATAATAAAAATATGTATGTTTAGGTTAAGGTATTTTTCTATGGGACTGTGTCGCCTGAAATAAATGGTATTATATTATACAAAATGTATACATACCTATTACCGAACCCTTAAACTGACAGCTGCCGTTGTGTGCTGTTTGTCATAGAATTTCGCGGCGCCATGTACCCGAATCACTCAACGCTCTGTAATTATCATAAACATGTCAAAGTTGTTTATGTTGAGTTATATTGATAACTTAAGGGTTTATCTTACTTACCACAGGCAAACACTTAAAAACGTTCCACATGATAAAAAAATAACACTTGATGTTGGTACCAAATACCAAAACAGCGGACCACAACTGTCATCTTATTTACGAACTCAGATCAACAAAAAAAGGAAGATGGCGCGCTGCGAACAACAAAAGTGAAGCCACAAAACCGTGCTCCTGCAAGTAAAATACACGCTCACGCACACACATACAACTAAAACCATGCTCACCGCTCTTAGAACGTGACGAGTCGTCGTCTAGTTAACCCTTAATTGGGCATGCCGTGTGTGGGTTCTACTCGGTTTTATAAACCTAGTGGGAATTTTTTATTTAGGTATCAGATTAAAAAAAAAAAAAAAAAAAAAAAAAAAAAATTTATTATTTTAATAAAAAAACAACGTGGGAAATATACTCCTACTGCAAGTGTAGGGCTAAATGAAATGAGCTCTATGTGGGAAATAATCTACATGTTGGAGAGTGCTGGTCTAGAATGATAATTCTCAAAGCATGGATCAGCACATAAGGATACCAAACATATGGAACAAGAATATTTTGTCCTCTGCTCTTTTGCTCGGGTGCTACAGAATTTACACCTTCTATATTTACTAATGCGTGGCATATGGGCAAAGACACATTCTTTGTTCATATAATAATTGATATATTGTGGGATTCATGTAACTTTTGACGGCTTACAGACTCTTAAAATGATGTGGGAAGCATTCTCCTTTAGTCCAATTAAGGGTTAACATAGTTTTAAAAAATAGAATTATGCCTTTCTGTGTAGTGAAAAGTTGTAAAATCACATAAAAAGTCTCACGGAATCACTTTTCACTTGTAAGTACTTGAAATAACATGGTTTATTTATTAAATAAATTATAGGTTTTACGTTACTTTGAACAAAAAAAGCCAGTGAACGAACGCAGTGACATCAAGTGCGAGGGTTGCCATAATATGATTTTATTTTCCCATTCGAAATGTGATTTCTTACATCGCGTTTTATTCCTATTTTCTTATTTTTATGTATCTAACATTTTAGCTTTCCTAATAATACTGAAACAAAAAGTAAATGGATAGTAGCTATAAGAAATAGTCGAAATGATCCCGAATGGCTGCCATCGAAAACCAGCGTGGTTTGTTCCGATCATTTTGATAATAACGACATTTATACAACTAATAATCATGGACTTCGCCGTGTGACCAAAAGTGGATATCCTAAAAATTTATGCACAATTAAAAAAAAGGATAATAAATCAATACAATAATTAAACACATGCTGTATTTTTCTGATTTGATTTAGTTTCACAGCTTAGACTAACATTAAAATACTACTGTCCCAAAATTTTATTTTTATATTTTAGATGTCATTTCCATCGTCCGTGATTGCTGAAAACTCAAAAAAAATTGTTTATTTTTCCGGAATAGAAGTCCTTCTAAACAATTGGGGTACAATACCATACTAAGCAATATGTTGCAATATTATCTTACCCATACATTATTACTCCCCAAATTATAGGGAAAAAATTTAACAAATGGCAACCCTTCGATACACACATAGATAAAAAGGTGGCTTCACTTTTGATGTTCGCGGCGCTCCATCTTCCTTTTTTTGTTGATCTGAGTTTACGAAATTATTTATTTTGTTTTTGATGATATTGCATGAGTTTAGATTAAATAGTATGCCTATACAACTGAACATAACTAGGTCATAGTAAAAAGAGAGGAAGTACGTTATCTTCATACAAACGCACCGCGCGCGGCTTGTATGTGTGCGCCAAAGTATGTATGCGTCGCCGCACGCACACTTAAACAAATCTCGGCCCGTTTCGCAGCGCGCCAGTCGGGGCTAACATCGCACGAGGTTCGCGCGTCACAGCTTTTCGGCACCGCTAAATGAATGAAAAATATGTGATAATCGCAGGAGAACGTATTGCTGTGTGTTTGAGTGTCTTAATAATTCATCGATTCCAGAATTGTCTCTGTTCAAATTACCTATTGAACAGGAAAGATAAGAAAGTCATTTTTTCTAGCATATTATTTTTACTTGATGATGAGATACCTACTTAGGTACTTATTTTTTGTTGTATTAGTTTTCTATCAGATAGAGGAAGTAGAGGCCTACTTTCCCTCTAGAATGTACTAGGTACTTTTGATCTGTCAATTGATTTGCCGCTATTGCTTTGTTTATGTTTAGTCATGCCGATTTCTCAGTACCTATTGTAGGTATTGTAACTAAGTACCTACTTACAGTTATAAAATCGTACTTAAAAGATAAATAATTGACTTATTGTGAATCAGATAAATAGAGCAAAGTTCGAATCACCTACCGTTTACTCGTGCTCATCACCGCCCCGCGCCGCCCGTCTGCTGGCCCGTCGCTTTTTCTTTCATCGTGAAAGGTTTCATCATCGTTTAGGCACCCAGACAATACAAGTAAAAAATACAACTTCCCGACCCTTGCCAATTTATTGGCACTGAATTAAAATTTAACTAAAAGTGACAACCCTGAGACAGTAGGCAATTATATCGCGGATTGTGTCGGAAATAACCTACTTCCTCTCTTTATACTATGACTAGGTATTCCCCGGTTATTTAACAATTTCGTGAACTACTAATTCGAAAATAGTTTTTTTTTAATAACAATACTTGTCGGCGACGACATGAATCGTAGATTTGTACAGTATTAAAATAGCATGAGGGTATTTCCCGGCTGCAGTTCATACGCCCAGCCACACGTGTAGAAAATACACCAGGGTTTTACCCGCCGGCAGTTCTCATAATTATAAACCACATGTTAGTTCGCGCTGGGGAAAGTCCACACAAATTATATAAAAGAAACGAGGTTTTTAGAATTAGTTAGTCAGTTCAGTTCGCAGCTTACTAGCGATAAGTGATGGATGAGTAATAAATCTACAGTGTAAATCAAGAAGAAAACGCTGTCTCCACAGCAAAGCTACGCCGCCATTATGGTCTGCCGCGCAGCATCCCCACCGTCGTGTCCACTGCAGATGTACCGGTTGCGCTGAACTAAGTCAATGGTGCCCAGATAGGATAATTCATCGGGCATCAGCCAAGTCTCCTGGAGTGCTATTATATCCGATGACCCACAAAGCTAACACTGTCTACAGTACGTCTGATACTTTTACAATTAAAACTTGCCAAAGTATACACGTTATTCTTCCTTTTGTTTGAGATAGGTTGTACTTTATCCATTATGTGTTTGTATGTACGTCGTCAACAGACAAAGATCTATTCGATTTTTGGCGATTGAAATAGACAAAACGTCGAAATATAATGCTCCGGCGCCAAATATTTTCATCTAAATATTTGGGTAATTTGGACTCAGAAACCAAGAACTTGTAGGCAATATTGACCCTTTTCTTTCTTCATTACAATTTTCTCCAGAGACACTATTTCCTGTGTCTTTGAACGGATGTAATTTACTATCGCGTTTTCAGGCGTTTTACTATGTATATTAGTAATAAATATGGGAACTTTCCGATCGGCTGCTCTAAATTGGCACTCGTCATCTCTCGCTATACCCTTCTTGCCCACTTAGCGATACTTATGCCCGTTTTCACCGACATCCCCTAAGTTTAGGGGATCCCATAAGAACGGTTAGGGGGCTGTTAAAAGGTGGTTTCTTTTTCACCAACAGTAAGGGGTCAGTTATACGTTAAAAGGTCCCCTAAATTTAGGTGGGCGAAATCGATAAGTTCAAAGACGAATCAGTCACTACTATCGAAAACAAAATGTCACTTAGTTATGTGTCCTCTAGTTAAGGGGTAAAAATGATTTTGAAACGAAATTTAATTTAGGGGCTAGTTTGGGGGAGCTTTTAAGCTAAAGGTCCCATACGTAGGTGGTAGAATAGGGGATGTCGGTGAAAACGGGCATAATTAGACGGCTTCTTCTTATACGATACTTTTTGCCATGCGTAACTGTTATTGTTCGATTGTTGGGTTCGATTCCCAGGTCGGGCAGTGTTATCGGATTTTTCTATCTGGAATTTCTCAGTAGCAGCCCGGAGTCTGGATTTGTGCCCGGTAGATGGCAATAGGCTCGCCCCCTATTACATGGGACTTAAACATAACTGGTGAAATGTGGGTGTACTATAGGTACTCCTCTGCCTAACCCTTTGGGGAAACAAGGCGTGATGTTATGTTATGTGTAACTATTATTGTTTACAATACATGGGGCCTCTGGCACACTAACACTGACATCGTTACCAGCAGTGCCCGCGTAGGTTGAAGGCGCGATCAGCTGACACGCTCCATGCACAGATTGTCTCGAGCTTGCAGTCATCGAAGACGACGAAGCCACCCACGACCACTTCCGAAACAACATCACCGATCGAACACACACCCGCCACCTGCACGTGTGTCACCGTGGCTCTCGAACTCTCCGTCAATAACCGTTGCTGCATACATAACTCAATATTATTTTGTTTATCTTCCACCCGCATAAATCAAAATATTTTATTTCACATAAGCCTACATGGGCAATTATGGAACGTCAGAAGCTAGGTGCACGGTTCCAATTAGTCGTTTCCTATGGAGAAGAACCGGCAAGAAACTCCACGGTTACACTTTTAAAAATAATTGGCTTTTACAATGTTTTCAAATTACAGTGATTTTAAATATGCGAGGACAATGTAGGCCGGTCAACAAGTACCAGGTACTTAACAAAATAGAAAATGGTCTACAAATCTACAATTTATTAAGCAATTTACGTTCTCACATTCACAAAATAATTTATCTGTATTGTGGAGATAACTTACTTATATCACTATTACTTTCGTTATTTCTGCATACCTCCTTCAGAGATGAATTATGCAGATGTGAAAGCCCCTATAGGGCCACTACCCAATAACCACGCCCCGCGTTTCGCATTTACTTTGAACGCAGACGCCAGTGGTAACGAATCATTTTTGATTTGCAATAATTTCGTTCTTATTTCCTTCAAATCACTTATACAGCATACGTAGTCTTCACCTCGTCAATAGTCGCTGGCATTCGAACAAGATCCTTCAACAGTTTCGTAGAGTCTAAATGGTCAAACGTAATAGGCAATTTCTCTAGTTGCCGAGCCACAAACATTAGTATATCATCTGGATCAGCTGATTTAAGCAGATTTATGATATCTGCTAAATCCCTATGTTCTTTGTCTTTGTCTTTTCGTATGATCTTCCGCAAAGTTGATAGAGTGGACTCGAAAAGTAAGGACTTCGAACTTTTGATTTCATCATTGTTAAATGATGAAACGCAAATCCCCATTAGTGTTTCTTCATCGATAACCGAAACTTTGTTTTGAATATGAGCTAATATTTCATCAATAACAATATTGCATTTATCACACTTTAAAAAGTTCGCCATTATATTCGCCATTATATATATCACACGACACGTAAACACAGCGCTGTCAAAAAATACGCAACCGTCACGGAAAGGTGCATGATTTGAGATATAAAGCCAACAAAGTCAGCTTGGATGATATCGTAACTCTTTGAAGAGGAAGTGAGAAAATGGGATGCCGAATTAAAGGGACGGAAATCCTTATTTCTTTCTAGTAGATAATTGCCCTGCTCACCCTTTCATATCCAATCTTTGAAACATAGAGTTAGCATTTTTCCCAGCTAATTCAACCAGTGTTTTGCAGCCGATGGATCAGAGTGTGATTAAAAGCCTACATAACATCATAACATCACGTCTTGTTTCCCCGAAGGGTTAAAAGCCTATAAAAGAAATTTTTTGATTGACCTGATCGAAACTGACGGTAAGACCTCGATTAATATGCTACAAGCAGTGCACTTTATATAGAAAGCCTGGAAAGACGTAACGGCAGCAACAATACATCATTATTTTCGTCACGCGGGACTATGTAACAGTCAGACTGTAGAAACAGAGCAGTTTGATAATAAGGGCCACTGAGTGATGGGATTACTGTTCAACATACCAGACATTTTTGACACCTGGCCACAACCGCTTCACTCACTGATGAAGACAAGAATGTCTTTTGACACTGAAGAATGATTGAGTGTTAAAACGTAAGGACAGAGAAAATGAAGCTGAAGAAGGTGATCAAGAGGATGATTCTGAACCACCACCAACTGTTCAACAAGCATTTGACGCCGCTAAACTAATAGAAAAATTCTTATTGTTTAATGAAGATGATCCCATAAAATCCCAAGACAAACATGGATAAAATACATAAGAAAACACAAAATAAATACTGGCAGCAAAATACGTAAGGCAAAGATAACAGACCATATAATGTAATTTAGAATAATTTAATTACTTATTGAAACAAATATTAAAAAGTATTGTTTTTAAGTGTTAGTATTTAGTTACTAGCACTTCGCCCGCGACATCGTCAGCGTGGATTTCGTACTTTCCAGTAAAAAATTTAACACGAGTTAAAAGGGGTTAACTCCGTCAGGGGTCGATTTAAAAAAAAAACTCAAAAGCTTATTATTATTTCTTTTCTGTCAAAAGTATTAGTACTGAGAATCAAGTTAATCGGAGGGCGCGTTAAAATTCTTCCATACAAAATTTAACACCCCTAAATTTCCCTTTGAGGGTTAGTTTTAGAAAAACAAAAAATGACAAAGTTCATAATTTACTTAGATTCAGTCAGTCAGTTTTTCCTTTTTATATATATAGATTTCTCTTTCTTCGCTCCACATAAGAAAAAGCCTCTATAACGAAAAAAAAAGCGCGATCCCTTGAGTTTCGTTATAATAGAGTTAACACTGTATGTTAATATTAGAGTTAAGATCGGCTTCCCCTTACTTCCCCTTGCCTTCCCCTTTAGAAACTCTAACTAAGGAAGGATTTCTGAAAATTCATCCCTAAGGGGTTAAGTACGGGATGAAAGTTTGTGTGGAAGTTCATTATTTTCACGTGGAAGTTGGTCTTGGTGGACTTCTGTTTATAAGTTAAAACGATAATACAACTAACTTTAGATGCCCTAAGGCTTTTGATAATTTGCTAATGGGAAACCCCATCGGGCATACGGCTGGTATAAAATATTTTTTATGTAAAACTTGTGTACCTACTGTAGCGAAAAAAAAAATAAAAAGACGGAAATTCTCTTTTCTGCTACGACACGTTTAATTTTGTTTTTAAAATAAAAATAGAAAAAAAACATTAAAAGGTAAAAAAAATGAACACTATGGTATAAAAAATGCAGGTTGACTTGTGTGAAGGGAATAAAATAGAGAACTTTGGTCCGATAGGTACGCGAATAACGAACGAGAAATAAAACGTACTAACTAGTCGATTGCAATCACTAATAAGTAACGCTACCAAAACATATCGTTATGAAAAAAAGATCAGAGAACCAAGGTATCTCGCATTTTACATATTTGAAAATAAAATTAAGTAGTTAATGAATAAAAAAAAATCGCAGAGGGTTACTATCTACAGTATTAAATTAGAACGTAAAATATCATAAAAAACCCGTGGCATAAGTAATTGCGTCCGGCGAGGTGACGTAGACTGTAGGTTATCGCAATTCTTTGTTCAGGAACTGGCGTTGTTTGCGAGACCTTCAGCGGTCAAAATGCGGTCCAACTCTCGACGTTGGCCAAGGACGTCCAGCGTAATTTTAGGCCAAAACCTGGAGGCCGAAAGGCGGCCTGTTCAAAACTGTTCAATCCAGGAAAAATAAAAATGAATGGTTAGACTCGTACTTAATATACCATACTTAAAATTGCTTTGCCCTATGGTATTCGGCAGGGATATAGTGTGCGAACACTTTTACGATAAATATTTTCCACTAATTGTAATTTTTGGGACGTAAAAATTCGTTTTTCTTCAATAAAATCACAAACGACAGCAAATTGTCAATCAAGCGTTCCCATCGAATGACAGTTTGAAATTCGAATCACGAAATAAAAAGATAAAAATCGACCAGGCTCAAATACAAACAAAAAAAAGGTTGATTGTTCCTTTTTGACTGATGTCGCCCTTTTTGACTGATGTCGCTTTTTTTTGACTGATGTCACTTTTGTTGACTGATGTCACTTTTGTTGACTGATGTCACTTTTGTTGACTGATGTCACTATTGTTGACTGATGTCACTTTTGTCTTTTTTTGACTGATGTTACATCATCTTTGGCTGATGTCGTATCGTCTTTGACTGATTTTGCATCGTCTTTGACTGAGGATATTTTCTTTCACCAAGGTTGTTTCATGTATATTATTTTTTTCAGGGTTCCTTTCATATTTAGGTTAGTTAGGTACATATAGTTTTAATTAGTCTCTAAGGTTTTTAGTCTTTGTCCTTAGGATTGTTAGTTTTTAGTCTTTTGCTTTTAAGTCTCTAGGTTACTCAGATTTAGTGGACACATCTGGAGCTCGCGCTGTTAACGTCTAAGTTGAAGGATCTTTCGATTTTAATCTGTATCTCCTGCACTCCGATGTCGTCTATTATATGTATTTTAATTATCTTCTAGGTTTTAGATTGCGTCATGTAGGTTAATTAATTTTCTCGTTCTATCGTTTATTTTATAGGGTTGTCAGTTTGTTTTAGGGTTGCCACATTTCGGTTGTATATATTTTTTTCTTTTTTTTGTTGGAAAGGGGGTAATGCAGCATAACTCTGCATGTCAAAACTTTTTTGTTCTTTATAATCAACCTTTTTTTTGTTTGTATTTGAGCCTGGTCGATTTTTATCTTTTTATTTCGTGATTCGAATTTCAAACTGTCATTCGATGGGAACGCTTGATTGACAATTTGCTGTCGTTTGTGATTTTATTGAAGAAAAACGAATTTTTACGTCCCAAAAATTACAATTAGTGGAAAATATTTATCGTAAAAGTGTTCGCACACTATATCCCTGCCGAATACCATAGGGCAAAGCAATTTTAAGTATGGTATATTAAGTACGAGTCTAACCATTCATTTTTATTTTTCCTGGATTGAACAGTTTTGAACAGGCCGCCTTTCGGCCTCCAGGTTTTGGCCTAAAATTACGCTGGACGTCCTTGGCCAACGTCGAGAGTTGGACCGCATTTTGACCGCTGAAGGTCTCGCAAACAACGCCAGTTCCTGAACAAAGAACTGCGACAACCTACAGTCTACGTCACCTCGCCGGACGCAATTACTTATGCCACGGGTTTTTTTATGATATTTTACGTTCTAATTTAATACTGTAGATAGTAACCCTCTGCGATTTTTTTTTATTCATTAACTACTTAATTTTATTTTCAAATATGTAAAATGCGAGATACCTTGGTTCTCTGATCTTTTTTTCATAACGATATGTTTTGGTAGCGTTACTTATTAGTGATTGCAATCGACTAGTTAGTACGTTTTATTTCTCGTTCGTTATTTGCGTACCTATCGGACCAAAGTTCTCTATTTTATTCCCTTCACACAAGTCAACCTGCATTTTTTATACCATAATGTTCATTTTTTTTACCTTTTAATGTTTTTTTTCTATTTTTATTTTAAAAACAAAATTAAACATGTCGTAGCAGAAAAGTGAATCTCCGTCTTTTATTTTTTTTTTCGCTACACTACCTATTACGTATTGGGCTATTTTCAGTACAGTGTTAATCAAAGCTAAGTTAAGATTGTATGAAGGTCGGCCAGTATAATTTCCTGTGAATTGGTTTGTCACGAACCAAATGTTTAGACAAAACATTGAAATGACACGTCTGCGTTAATAAAATACCATAAATAGCTAAAGGAGGATGTGAAGAATTCATGTGCAACAAAGCAGGTATTAAAACTGTCGGTGAATAAAAAAAACAAAACTTCGTCCTTTTCTTAGTTCGCTAAGTTTGTCTTAGACTTCTTGGCCACTGATGATAAAGGAAACCAAGGAAGCAATGCGATAAAGGAAACCAAGTGTGTTCAATGCTAAAATAAAAGAAAATCTCTACACGAAAAAAGAAAAAATACTTCCTGAAATCAATTTTAATTACCATTAATCACGGGAAGCTGAAAGGTGGTTATTTCGAAACAATTACCGAAAGTAACTGCCTCGTTGGTCTAGTGGTCGCAAGCGTTACTGTGGACCATGAGGTCCTGGGTAAGATTCCCGGGCCGGGGAAAGTGTTATTGGGTTTTTCCATCTGGATTTTCTCAATAGCAGTCCGGAGTCTGGATTTGCGCCCGGTTATTGGCAATAGGTTCGCCCCCTATTACATGGGACTCAAACATAACTGGCCAAATATGGGTGTACTATAGGTACACCTCTGCCCAACTCTTCGGGGAATACAGGCGTGATGTTACGTTATCGAAAGTTCCTAGAATTTTGAGACCTTCGAAAGGAGCATGAGCACTTACAGTCATTGAATTTTACTTGAAGGGTTGTAAGGTTGTATAATTAGACGAGAGGCACTAACTACGCTAATTAAATGACTTTACAGAGTTGCAAAAGTTGCAAATCAATCTCACCTGAAAGGCAATATCGATGAAAGATAGTTTCAATTAGCTAAGTAGTCTAGAGCGTCTCCATAGTGATTTTGAAATGGAACATATGCATTTTAGTTTAATAAAAGGGAAGGGAAGACGGAAGATAGTCGAAAGCAAAAGCGTTATACTGGCTCACACTTGGGAGAAAATCTTAGGTGTTGAATCTTGGCAGTAAGTAGACCTGACAAGAAGGCAGCCGGAAAACTGTGGATACGGGAATACGGAAGATCCGTAAAAATGATATTACAGAAGAAGCAGACACAGAAGTGGTTTAAAATAAGCTGAAATTATGTTGTAGCAATATATTATTAGGTACTCTACTAACGGTTATCGGCCTCCAATAACTGTTAAAGAGGAAATTGCCAAATTTGCCTACCTTTAAAAACATATAGCTATGCAGTCAGTTTTAAGCAATGAGGAGATAAGAACCAAGAAAATTTTCGAAATGTCTTATTTAAAAAAAGATAATTGGAAATTTCTATTTCTATGGAAAAAAATCGGTCGAATTTAGCTGTAACAATATTTTTCGAAAATATTCTTAACTAACTTTAAATCCCTATATATCCTGCTTATGCTTATGAAGCTTAATTAAAACGGTTAATTTATTTCAAAAAACAAGGACTTGAAAGTTTGTATGAAATGATGTCGTCGTAAACGCTCTTAAGACCAAATAAAAAATTCACGAAAATTCTTCGAGTTACAGCTATATAAAGCTATATGTAAACGGGCACGCCCTTTACGCCTGGAGGCTTTTATGTACAAAGTTCTTTTACGTTTTTAATTTTTATTTCTGCTTGAGTATAGTTTCGTTGTTTTTTTTTGTTGTTGGTATATTGGCGTGTGCTGACATGGCAAATAATTTTATTTAATGTTTTTGTGTTGCGTAATGTACCTGAATAATTTTGCATACTATTGTATAGAATCAAGTGTTTCTAACTTAACAACCAGCTGTGCTGCTAGGAAGTTTGTTGCGCCACTTCTTCTTCTCAACTAAAGCACTAGGAAGTGGTGAAGGGCGGGCGTTTTGGAGGACTGTCTTATGTAATTTTGACGTGCGAAAAGTGCTGATTCTCAGCCTAGTTTAAATAAATGACTTTTGATTTTGATTTTACAAGTTCACAACGCTTCGATGTAAGTGAAAACAATGTACCACAATGAGCAATCGAAATGCATCAACAAAAACCACAATGTAGACGATTTGAACGAGAAATTCTCGTTCACTAACAACGAGCAGAGTTGAATCATGATTGGTTATATATAAGTCTATAGTCAAAGAGTTGTAATTATTGGTTTAACTCCAATTTGTATTGGTGCATTGTGTCGAGAGCAAAACGACGCATCAACGACGTATCAGCTACACATGCTGACCTAGCGTTTAGTGGCCACACATTGTACACGCGGTACCGGTAAATAGATTACCCATCTGCAATTGATACTACTTCGGCACTATAGAAGTACAGTCAATATAGAAATACATACACATAATATTTTGAAATGATTTAAAGTAAAGAATGATGGGCATTATTGTAAGGAGCATAGACTAATCGCGTAGTACGGTTGGATTATAAAACCATCTTAAACTTTTACGGTGAGCCTACCAGCTGACCTCTTCAACCCTATCAGCAGGTTATACTTTAAGGTACTTGGCTATTCCAAAACCAGGTGAGATATCAGATGACTGATATTAAAGTGTAAAAGCCTGTAATTCAAGATGCTACATAAATTATGAAATTGTATTCAGCGGCTGTAAAAAGAAGTAATGATAAGCTTACGGCCAGTAAGGTTATTACTTCTTTTTACAGCCACATTTTTCATTCCCTGCAATTGCGAGAACGTGTGTGTGTGTTCAATTGAAAAGAGCCTAGTTGGCTACTGACAGAAATAGGTCACGAACTATAGAGCTTGACAGACGTAATAAAATACGTTCCTACGCTGTCAACGGGTTACGATTTTATTCTAACTGAACCTAAAATAGGGTCTTAGCTTTAAAGTGATAAGCAATTTCATACTCTTATCTCTTCTAACTTGAAAACATAGATGACTTAGACTCCAGTTACCAAAACCTAAATAATTATCAATGTTATGAAACGAAGAGGCAAGAGAAAAAGAACTAATAAGTTTACAAGATAAAAATATATTTTCTCTGTCTAATAAAGTAAAATACGTATAAACCTATTTCGCCTTTTGTAGATACGTTACATTTGCATTATTTTAGAGAGACAGAAATAAGAGCTGTCCTTTGTTTGTTCCCAGGATTCCCGGAGGCTCTGGTCCTATTCAGCGTGGTGACGGTAGTGACTCCAGGCTTTCAGTTCCGCACCAGAAATGCCTCGGACGCATCAGCGAGCAAGCCTTGTTCCCTCGGAGAACACGCGGCAAAAGCCCAATGCGTACAGTCTCAGTTCCGTCTCATATGCAAGGATGGCTTTGCTAGCTACTGGATACGAGGAATAAAGTGAGTAATAAACCGATAGTTGTGAAAATAATTAGAATTAGGTGATTAAAACACGAATTCAATTCATTGAGAGCTCACTTCACTTCAAGCTGTCTTATACTAACTTCAGCTGAATTAAGGTATTCAATATAATGCGCCGATTCTTCTAAGTAAAACGTCCACGGTGGACGTATCACTTAGAAAAATCGACTTCGGTGGACGGTCCACCCAAAAAGGTACACAGTGACACGATTGTCGCAATAGAATTACTTACAAAGGTATATTTATATCCAATTGACGACGACGGACTCTACCCCTAATTTAGCAACTACTAAGGTTTTGATCACAAAAATAATGTGTCAGACTAAAATGTAAAATAATAAGACAAGAATGATTTATGTTCAATGTACTTGGATGATTATGAGAAAGCTTTTAGCCTTCATTTGTAGTTTTACAGAAGAACATTCTCTTCCAATATGTTTTAGTTGCTCTTTTTAATAAAAAAATAACATGTATTTATTTTATATGACATTAAAATATCTAAGAAATATAAAGGCGGCCTAACAATCTTTGCTTACCTACGTTTTGTATTTTACTTAAAGAGAAAGCACAGTGTTTTAGTTTAGTAAATAATACTGATTTATTATTTACACCTACGTAATACACGCTCCTTCGCCAAATGACTGCTTCAAACATTGTATTTTTATCATTCAATTATAAAATTCAAGTATAAAAATCATTCATCAACATAGTACAGTCTATGTATTTCTCAAAGTTTTGTTGCAAATAATAACATTGGGTTATTGTGTAGGTATTTAGGCCACGATAATTTTTAGTACACTCATGTTTTCGACAAAAAGAGGTCAGTCCAGCCGATAGAGTTTGGGCAACGAAAGCTGACCACGAATTATTTTCAAAAGTTTTAGTGTGGCAATATTTTAGGAATGTAAATATTGTCAGTTTCCAATTTGGATAATTTTGATATTTCGGCTCAATTTCGGCTATAAGAAACAAAATAAACGAATATAATGGCATGAAAAACAAGTCCCAACACTGAGAATCCTGCACAATAAGCTGGAGGAAGCAAATGAATTTACGGGATGCCGTGAAACCCTTATAAAAATTTTACACAAGAACGAGTTTGAGTTTTAAAACAATAAAAATGAACGGGCTTTACTTGCAGAAAAATATGATATTACGCATGGAGACACACATTCTTGTGGACAATAAATCAGAAGAGGCTAGAAGGTAAACAGTTTGTTTACCTTGACGAGACATATTGAACATCAGAACTATAAAGTTAAAAAATCGTAGCAAGTACCTTCAACAAGTGGCGTCACTACTAATATATCGTCAGGAAAAAGACATATTGTGCATGCAGAATTGGAGGAAGGGTTTGTGCCAGGTGCATTGTTGGTATTCAGCACAAAATCCAAATCAGCTGACTACCATGATGATATGAATGCTACCAACTTTATGAAATGGTTTGAGGAAATGTTGATACCAAATCTCACTAAACCTAGTGTACTTGTAATGGACAATGCAAGTTACCATGTGAAACAAGTAAACAAACCCCTACTATGTCTGATTCTAAAGCTAATCTCCGAGTATGGCTTCTAGAAAATAATATTAATTTTGAAGAATATCATACCAAAGCTGAATTAATGTGTTTGGCGAAAGATAATAAACCTGCAGTTGTTTACGAAGCAGAAGTACTTCTAAAAAAACACAGTCATACCCACAATCACGAAATTTTGTTGCTGCCACCGTATCATTGCGACCTCAATGCAAATGAGCTTGTATGGAGTCAGGCGAAGAGAAAAGTAGCAAGCAAAAATATAGGAATACCAGGGACTGAAATGCAAAATTTAATAAAATAATGTTTTCTATCCATAACTGCTGATGACTGGAAGAAGTACACTGACCATGTACTAAAAGCTGAACATCAGTACAAATTAAGGGACCGTATTGTTGAAAACGAACTTGAACGATTCATAATACATGTTGGGGACAGTAGCAGTAGCAGCGAAGAAAGCAATGAAGCTGATTCAATATTACCAGGTGTAGAATTTTTGGAATCTGATTTCGAATATGACACATAAACCCTATGTTTTGATTTTATTGTGTCATCCTCATTACATCAGTGGTCTCTATTCCTTTAAATAAATGTATAGCTGTAATGTGTAGCTGTGTGTGTAATGTATAACTTTTGGTTTAATTCAACTTTTTCTGCATCAGGAAATAATCAGCAGAAGTTAAAAATGCCAAGCTAGTTTCGTTTAGAGCTTAACTTTTGTACTGATAATGATCATCCTCACGGCGAAATAGTGTAACGCTAACTTGCTTATCCACCATTGCGCAAATACATAATGGTGGTTTAACAGTTCCAAGTAAATATCAAGGAAAATAAGGTTATTATGGTCTATGTAAATAAATATGAAATACTGATCTAAATATCGCATAATATGTCTTGAATTATAAATAGTATCAACTGGGTTGACAGGTCTTGATAATTCCCGCCTTTTTTCTTCAACAGCTTTCGTTGGTCAGACTCTAACCTAACCTTTATTACTAGAGAGATAGATATGAGTATGAGTAACCTTCAAAAAATGTAATAAAAGATGGTACGTTCAAAAAAAGTAATTTTGTAAACAAAAATCTGCTTACAAAAAAGAAAACTATTATGGGTACAGAAGTTGATCGTGGATCTATCTAAAAGCGTACTTTAGTTTTCGAAGAAGCCAATATTTTTATAGGTAAAAACCAATAAATAATAATGAAACATAGAGATTTTTTTTTTCATAAAAAATGGTGCTTCACGACCGTCCGTCGCCGTCAACTGCTTTTGTATTTGGTGCCATGTGGTATGTTTTAAATTTCGTATAACGTTTAAGTGTAAGCATATGGGTGTACGTAACCATATATTGGTTACGTACACCCATAAGCTAGCAACATCCCGCTCAGTCACAAATCCCGGCCTTGATATAATGCAGAATGCGCCCACGCTGAGCCCTGAAAAGAGGCTGTCTATCGAGTCTAGGTCAAAGCCCGCGACCGCAAAGTTACAGCACGTAGGGTTCGCGCGAAGAAAAGAGCCTTTAATTCTGCCGCCAAGTTCTGCAAGCGGGTTTTACATGGGGCACGTTTTGACCATGTCGGACGTATTGGGGCAAAACTGGCTTCGCACCCTTCGGATAGAATTTCTGTCGTCCCACTTTACCTCCAATGATGAAATCTGATGGGTCGCTGGCTCACTAAGCAAATCTATTTGCATCTCTCTTTGCAAGCAATTCACGTCTGGACGCTGGCTCCAAGCAACCATCTACTGTACTTCATTGTGACTCCTGATTAAAGAGGTCCGAAGAGTATTGTGCAGTCTAGACGTGAACAAGGCCAGCAGGCCTGACGGTATTCCAGCCAGAATGTTGAGGCAATGTGCGCCTGAACTGTCTCCAGTGTTGACACGTTTGTTCCGCCTCTCTCTTAAAAAAAGGACGGTACCAAAATCCTGGAAGCATGCAAATGTGCAACCAGTCACCAAAAAGGGCGACCCTGCCCAATACCATCCGATCGCCTTTACCTCCATTCTGTGCAAGGTTATAGAAAGGGTACTCAACAGTAAGTTGCTGACCTATCTTGAAAACAATGATCTCCTTAGTGACCGTCAATATGGCTTTCGCCGGGGACGGTCAACTGGCGATCTTCTTGTGTATGTCACGCACTGCTGAGGCGAGGCCATCGAAAAACACGGTGAAGCACTTGCTGTATCGCTTGACATCTCGAAGGCTTTTGACAGAGTCTGGCACGCTGCTCTACTCAGCAAGCTTTCTACTTATGGCATCTCAGCTGATTTTTGTAGCTGGATATCAGACATCCCTAGTGAATGGTCGATAAGAGTAGTCGTTTACGGCTGCTCTTCCAACCTTATTGCTATTGATGCCGGAGTTCCTCAGGGGTCTGTTCTCTCGGCAACTCTTTTCCTGCTGCACATCAATGACCTACTTCAACCTGGTATTCCTGGTCCAATCCTGCATGGAGTAGTATACCTTTGGGATGGCTAAGCTATATACCAACTTGCCGCACTTGACTCGGTGGAACGCAGAGCTAACCGGCTCATTAGCGACGTAAAACTGGCGGTCGCCAAGTTTCACAGCTTGGCTCATCGCCGCAAAATTGCCTGCTTGTCGGTCTTCCACACATTGTACTTGGGTGAGTGTGCTCAAGAACTCCACGACCTCATTCCACCGGCCCCCTTCTACAATCGAGTATCTAGACGCACTGCAAGTTACCATCCCTGCCTAGTAGCTATTCCACCAATTCGCACTAATCGTTTCCAAATGACTTTTGTGATGCGCACAGCAAAGGAGTGGAACTCTCTACTTGCGTCCGTGTTTTCTAATGCATACAACCCCGATCGCTTCAAAGTGAGAGTGAACAGGCTTCTTCTGGGTAAACTCGCTCCATCGTCGACTTTGTCTCTGTCACCTCTGACCTAGACTAGAGTCAAGAGCAAACCTATCTCAAAAAAAAAAAATTAAAAGTGGTCCAAAAAGGGGCGGGTCAAGGTCAAGGCCGTGGCCAGACTTGCCAATTTTGACGTTCGACACCTCGTCAGTTAAAGGGTTAAAAAACTGTGACTTCTGAGTTTGTGTCGGCCTTTCTTCTCAGAGTAGTCGGATAGGACACGCAAACCTCATCTAGTTTTCAAAATATGATTGACGTTTATAAGTGTATGTACACAAACCTACTTGTACAGAAATAAAATTATTTATCATTGAATATAATGAATATCTAAACTGGTTTGTTGTTCATAAATTAAACCTTTGATGAATAATTTGTTTAAGTTTTTGTTACTTTCTGTGTTAATTGTTACAGTCAACATTAATTAAGGAAACTGGCTATTGTGGTTTGGTGGGGCGGTTTCTACAGTTATTTTCCTTTAATTTATTTTAAACTCTGACTTAACTTTTATCTTTATGTAGGTACTGTAGAGGCCTTAGTTGAGCCTGCCTTCCGCAAGAATCCTCTTTGGATTATGACATTGGCTGGCTAGACAAACGCTGGTTTCAATTGGAATTTAGAATAGGTGAAAAATAGTGACATATAGGGATTTTGTTCTGTATCGAGCTACTATAGTTTTAGCCACAGTCTATACCTGTTGAATTATAAATATTTTGAATAATAGCTGAAAAAGCTAATAAACTAGTTCGTTGAGTGTAACGGTCTTTAAATTTATAAATATCTTCGAGAAAGTTCCCCCAACACACCTCGAAGACGAGACCGCACACCACAGTACCTACTGCTAAAAATCTGTGGCTAAAACGTCTTCTAACAACTAACAAGACGCTTAACAAGATGCTAATATTTTTCTCTACTTTTACAAAAAGTGTGAAGGATGTTTGTCTGTGTGCCCGCGTTATTATTTTAACTGCGCAGCGGATTTTAATGCGGTTTTCATCATCATTGCAATTTGGGTGTACCTACTATAGGTACACCTCTGCCTACCCTTCGGGGTAACAAAGCGTGATTGTTATGTTATGTTTAGAGAATTTATTCCGAATGGTTTATGTGTATAAATCGTTAATAGTAAACCGCGTTGTTGTTACACTGACGAGACACGAAAAGAGATTTTATGAAAAAAAAATTATAAAACTTAAGATTGAGGAAGTTTTCAGCTTCGTTTACGGTGATAGCCACCGTACCGAAAAGCTGTGCACTGACGCATTGCCAGCCCGGGGCTGTTTAAAATTATCGATACAAATAAATAAAATTTAAGTATCTGTTTGAATTTTTTGATGCCCACTGATTATTTCCCCTCCTTTTTTATATACAGGATGAAATTGAATTCATGGGCATCCTCTTAAGGGATCATTGTACTCATCATTATGAACAACTTTTACTATGGGACCAAACCTAAAATCGCGAAAAAAAATCAGCTGTTCCCTACATTTATGTTCGCATAACTCGTCAAAATGCAGCGAACAGGTGATTTCTTTTTCTCGATATCAGGTTTGGTCCCATAGTAAAAGTTGTTCATAATGACGAGTAGAACGACCCGTTAAGAGGATGCCCATGAATTAAATTTCATCCTGTATAGGTACGTGTACATATTATTATTATTATTGTAAGACTGTTAGTTTTTAAATTATGTAAATAGTTAATAGTCAGCTATGAGAAATAAAAATCTCTCATTAAATTAGTATCTGTTTGTAGTTTTTAAATAAAAGCTTTTTTACTAAATGCTTATGAAAGTATACAGAGCATTTTTAATCACTATCCAAATTTTCGCAGGGTGTTCTACCCATGAATATGAACAACTTTTACTATGGGACCAACTCTGAAATCACGAAGAAAAAATCAGCTGATTCATACAAAAGTTATGATAATACCTACTCGACCAAAATGTATGAAACAGCAGATTTTTTTTTTGTGATTTCAGAGTTAGTCCCATAGTGAAAGTTGTTCGTATTCATGGGTAGAACACCCTGCGAAAATTTGGACAGTGATTAAAAAAATGCCCTGTATACGATACTTATAACGAAAAAGCAATTTTTAAATTTTTTGTTTGTCTGTCTGGCTGTTTGTTCCGGCTAATCTCCGAAACGGCTGGACCGATTTCGCCGGGACTTTCATTGGCAGATAGCTAATGTTATGAGGAGCAACTAACGGTACTTTTATTTTAGAAAAAGAATTAGGGTTCCGTGCAAAAAAAACCCATGAAATTGAGAACAAAATCCGATTCAAATGGAGAAGTATTGACATACACGCGGGCGAAGCCGCGGGCAACAGCTAGTTCGTAATAATACCGTTGCGTTCAATATAAATACAGTGAATCCTGGATAACTAGGACATGGAGGGACCTGCAAATTTGTCTCACTCAAAGAGGTATTCCACTTAATCAGTGTCTCAAATATCCAGGTATATCTCATTTACAGACAGTTCTATTAATAGAGGTGAGTATATAGGTTATTTCAGTTATAGAGGTGCGAATATCAAATAAAATAACGCGTATCTTGTATACATTTTATATGAGTTGTAATCTTTAGTAACAATCGAAAGAAGGTTATCATGGGCGCCGGCAGGGGGGTGCCAGGGGGTGCACTTGCACCCCTTGGGAATCTCGGGATCAACAGGAATTATTGAAATAAAAAGCCGTCTGTTGGAAATCATTTTTTTATTCACAATAATTAGTAGGCAGTAATTACACAATTCTCATTTAAAAAGCGATTAATTTCGATCGTCGTCGTGAACAAATAGGTGTGAGCCGTGACGACTGGGTAGGTACCTATATAATAAATTCATAATGAATATTTGAGAAATTTGTAAATGTCTCAAACATTCAGACTAAAATTTCATCTTTTTATTAACAATCATATACGGCAAAGATTGTAAGAAAACTAAAATCTGCACCACCTGGAAATTATTTCTGCCGGCGCCCATGGTAATAAATAAAAATGATTCTACAAAAATCTAGATACTCATTTTGGTACATTAAATTCGACACAGATTTAATGAAGTCTGTGTGTGATGTTAACTTTAGTTTTTCACGTTATTGATAAAGCCTTCGATTCGGCTTTTTACAAATAAACATCCGGACGATAGCTAAACTAAACTGAAACTGGCCATTTACAATATACTCTTTGGTAATTTAGGCACAATACGCCAAGTGCGGAATTTGCGGGTAGACTAAGAATAATTAGTTAACAAAACAGAATTTCATCTGCAATAAAGTCCGAGTTAAAGCTTCTACAAACAGGCGCTAGGTACACGCGACGCGACACAAAGGCACCACGTGTCGCGCGACGAGCGGTGCCTTTGTGAGGTAATAAATTGACGATATCTCAGTTACAGAAGTCAGTACCTATAAAATTCAAAGAAAACAATTTAGCAAAAGTATTCTTTAAACACGTATTGATCGTACCGGCACAGTCTAAAACCGGTTTCGGTCCCTGGTTATAATTACTTAATGGCAACAAGAGAACCTGTGTCATAAAAAATATAAACAAGTACAAAAATTAAGTAAGTAACAAGCATTTGATATCGTTGTCAACCTCACCGGTAACACTCAAACTTTTTAATAGGCGTTTAAAAATATCCTCAAACGTTATAAAACCAGTAGGTACAAATTTATCGTAGTAACACTTTAGTCGATATCATTTTTCTAAGTACGGAGAAATTTATTAAATCAACCCTCTAACTTCAAACTTCTAAAACCAGAAGGAAGGATTACGGATAACGTTAAGACCATTCTCAAGATATCTAGATAAGTCAACAGGATTGACCAGGGATACCTTGGCCAGTTAAAAAACAAAATGTCTTTCAAAAAGGTAGGTTAGGTTAGGTAGCCTGCGTTAGGCCTTTTTTTTGGTAACGCGGTGGAAATTCTCATGGATGTCCTCCGCCATGGAATGGGTAGAGGGGTCTGTCAGACTCTTACTGATTAAAACCACCCCGGTGTTCCCTCGAACATTTGCACCGGGGGCTACAGGGGCACTTAAGCACTCTTCAACGCAGCCCGCGACTGGTGCCAGCCCGCATCTGCGGGCTCTGTCTAGTCAAGCGAGAGGAGTGGGGTGTTTGACTCCCCCCGCGAAGTCTAAGAGGAGCGCGCGTGGATCACTATATACTCGCCACCACCTCGGGTCCTGTGGAATGGGGCGGCGGCGGACGTCCCCGAGTCCGCCGCCCCTGGACGCATTTAGGGGAGTCGGAAGAGGGCACTATCTGCCCTATGCCGACGCCCGGTGCGCCTGCTGCGGGCCAGGAGAGCACTCGAAATCTCTCTCTCGCTTTCCGCTGCCTCCTTCTGGGACGTGACATTTTCGCAGAAGGAGATCACCGCGTCCCATTACGCTGCGCCGCCGACCATAGAACGAATCATAGTCGGCAGCGACAGGTCGCTTCCCACTTCCGAAACGAGGGCACGGCACGGCTCCTCCCTAGCTGCATACTCTGCAAGCTTATGCCACGCCGTGTCTTCCCGACAATGGACGCAGTGATGGCACCGAGCGTCTGGCTCCCTGCCTATACGACTCAGGTACTTCCCGAAGCAGCCGTGCCCCGAGAGCACCTGCGTCGCCCTAAATGACAGGGAACTGTGCCTCTTCCCGAGCCAGTCGTCGAACACCGGCCAGACCACCCCGATGGTGACGAGGCTGGCGGTAGGGCGCAAAAGCCTGTCCCGCTATTCCGCCACCAAGACCTTACGGAGTTCGGACCGGCGCAGCGTGATCTGCCGCTGCACCAGTACCACGACCCGCGTCCGCGCCTCCTTACGCCACCGATGCAGTGACGCAAGGGCTCTCCTCTCCAGGTCCCACGGCACGTCAGGCCTAACCCAAACCTAACCTAACCTTGTCTGAAAACGTGAACGAAGTAAAATAAGCACAGTACAAAAAAAAACCTATGTAATATGTATATATATTCTTTCTTGTTATTTTTGCCATCGACGCGCTAAGAAAAAAAAGTACATTAGACCGCACGTTAGTGGTAACACTTTAAGACGCAGATATATGCCAACGGCCTTGAGTGTATAGCTAGCGTGTTCTGTGCTGAGCTCACGCATCGCGTCGTACGTCCACCCAGTAATAGGACTCACCCGTCAAGGAGCGCTGTCCCAAATTAGGCGCATTATTAATTAATTTTACATAAAACAAAAGGTATTATAATTATTAAAACACGTATACTAAAAAATAAATAACTAAATTATCTTTAAAATGGTGAAGGTTTCATTAAAATACGCTTGATAGTTTTTGCATGGTTCTCAGTTTTTTATCCGCGTTAGACATAACTTTTCAAATTAATTACACTATGTAATATAAACAATCTAAAATATTCACATAATATTAAGTTATTAAGGAAATGCTCTAGTTTAACATATACTTTTTCCAAATCATTAACACTACTCGTTTAGACGTGATCTTCAGTTAACGTAGTTCGGAGTTTCAATAGAATACGATGCTGGCTTATATACTGGTTTTGTTACCACCGACGCGACGTGCGGCTATTGTTTAACGTAATAAAGATCGTAGCTATCCGTGAAATCTACATCAGCGGGACCCGAAAATCGCCAACTATGACATAGTTCGCAATGACAGGTCCCGCTGCCACAAGGGTGGCACCCTTATATACTACAAAAGGTCTCTTTACTGTAGTCCTATGGACCCTCCTCCACTAGTCTCTCATCTTGAGGTCTCAATCTGTCGGCTCGGCATGACTGGTCATCAACCAATCACCATCATCTCTGCCTACTTCCCGCCTGCCAATGGTGCGGAGGATCCCACCGCGATCACCAAGGACCTAACTGTCCTCTTCGGACTGAGTGACTCCGTCATCTTGGCGGGGGATCTCAATGCCAAGCATCCCGCCTGGAACAGCAACACGACCTCCACCAGAGGTAGGATACTGTTCAACCTAGGTGCCTCCCTCAACTTCGATGTCATCGCTCCGATGAACCCAACCCACTACCCTGGCGTTCCCGGCCAGCTTCCAGACGTGCTCGATGTTGCGCTACTCAAGAATGTAAACCTTCGTTTGCACTCTATTGAGACGCACCACGAGCTCAACTCGGATCACCGCCCAATTACCATGCTCTTCGCCCCTTATTCGGGCCCGCTCGATCCTAACCAGCCCCCTCGAACCAAAGTGATAACCGACTGGAAGAAAGTAAGCGAACAGCTGAAATCCACCACGTCGCCTCACTTGGATAAAATCCCCGACCACATAGTGTCAGTCGAAGACACGACGGGTGCGATCGACTCGTTTACAGAACACGTTCAATCCGTTTTGACGGATTGTTCGCGGGAGGTTCCGGCGATGGATGATCATCGCTGGAAGTTACCGATTGACGTACGTGAACTGATAACCGAGAAGAACGCGGCCATTCGTGCCTACGACTCCTTTCCCTGCGACGCGAACAAAGCCCACATGCGCCATTTACAGCGTGCTGTAAAGAAACGTATAACGGAGTGGCGTTCCGAGGGCTGGGACAAGATGCTCAGCGAGCTCGAGCCCAACCATCTGGCCTTCTGGCAACTCCAACGCAAAATGCGTACCTCCACTGGGGAGGCTTCAATGCCCCCCCTCATTCGCCCTGACAAGAGCATCGCATTCGATAATCCCGAAAAGGCAGAATGCCTAGCCGACAGCCTGGAGTCTCAATGTTCTCCTAGCTCCCAACCAGCTGACCAAGCGCACCTTGCCAAGGTCGACGCCGAAGTCGAACGCAGGGCTGCTCTTCCCCCTGTGGAAGACCCTGATGATCCGTTGCCTCCCGTCACTCCAGACGAGTTGCACGACATCATTAAAGGGCTACAGGATCGGAAGGCCCCTGGCTCGGACGGTATCACCAATAAGGTTTTCAAACTCCTCCCCGCCCCCCTGATAATGCTAATGACCGCCATCTTCAATGGTGCTCTCAGCAACAACATCTTTCCGCAGACGTGGAAAGAGGCCACCGTCATCGGTATCCCCAAGCCAGGCAAGCCCAAGTCTGAGCCCGCTAGTTACCGCCCCATTAGTCTCCTCAATGTCCTCGGCAAAATATACGAGAGGCTTATTTATAAACGTCTCAAAGATTTTGTCGAGGCTAAGAGCCTTATCCCTAGTGAACAGTTTGGTTTCAGGACCCATCACTCTTGCATCCAGCAAGTTCATCGAATCGTTGAGCACCTAAGCGCTGGCTTCCAGCGCAAGGCAACGACAGGCATGTTGTTCTTCGACATAGCGAAAGCGTTCGACAAGGTCTGGCACAACGGCTTAATATATAAGCTGTACCAACTCGGGGTGCCTGACCGTCTCGTGCTCATCTTACGAGACTTTTTGTCGAACCGCACCTTTCGCTATCGCATTGAGGGTACACTCTCCTCCCCTCACCCCTTACGCGCCGGTGTCCCTCAGGGCTCGGTGATCTCTCCCCTCATCTTCTCGCTCTTCACGAGCGACATCCCCAAATGTAGCAAGACTCATTTGGCGCTTTTCGCCGATGACACAGCTATCTACTACACAGGGCGGTGCCAGAACTCTATCGCCAGAACTCTCCAAAACTCCGCAAACGCTTTAGGCGTCTGGTTCCGGAAGTGGAGGATTGAGGTCAATCCCGATAAGAGTCAGGCCGTCCTTTTCACGCGACCGCGACTCCGCGCTTCCGCACCTCCTAGCCCGATCACCATGTATGGCAAGCCGATCCCTTGGGAGAAGCAAGCCAAATACCTTGGCGTGATCTTAGATCAACACCTGACCTTTAGAGAGCACATCAAGACGGCGCGTTCGCGTGCCGCTTGCGCTCTCGGCAGGCTTCATTTCATCCTGACCGCGCGTAGCAAACTATCTCTTAAGTGCAAGCTGCGCATCTACACCGCAGTCATCCGTCCCATCATGACGTATGCTTGTGTTGTATTTGCGCACGCTAAGCCACACTTGCTCCATAGGATGCAGACCCTACAGAACCGTTTCCTCAGAAAGGTCACGGGGGCACCCTATTATGTACGCAACGAGTCTCTTCACGTTGATCTAAAAATCCCAACCGTCCAGCAGTTCATGAAACGCCTCGCCAAGCGTTTCTTCGAATCTGCCTCCAAACACCCGAATCCCCTGATTGCGGCGGCCGCCCGCTACACACCGTCGCGCATAAGTCGCATCCGCCGTCCTAGGCACGCCCTAACCGTCCCGGATGACGCCATAACTCTCCTCCAGGAGAGTAATCCCGCCACCAGCACGATCCGGAAACTCAAATCGAGACCGCCGTGCTTCCGCCCTCGCCGCCGAGGGCCACCGCGACGCCCCCGTCCATACCCACCCCGACCCTTGCTCGAGCCAGCCCGCGCAGCTGAGCCCGTAATTCTAAATTTGCCCCCAAATAATCCGATCCAGCATGTCCCATTGCTGTCCTCTCCCAGCGACGCCCTAAGCCGAGGTCCGTACCCCACAGGGGGTGCCCTTAGCGTGTAGTCGCTTAGTTTTTAGTCTTAGTTTTAAGCCTGGCTGGAGGCCTTAATTTATTGAGGCATCCACAGGAAAGCCCGGTTAAGCAGTCGACAACCTCCTATAGGTTGAACTGCGAGATGCCATTCCCCAAAAACAAAAAAAAACAACGTGAAATCTACCTTTAATCCGATCCAGCATGTCCCATTGCTGTCCTCTCCCAGCGACGCCTTAAGCCGAGGTCCGTACCCCACAGGGGGTGCCCTTAGCGTGTAGTCGCTTAGTTTTTAGTCTTAGTTTTAAGCCTGGCTGGAGGCCTTAATTTATTGAGGCATCCACAGGAAAGCCCGGTTAAGCAGTCGACAACCTCCTATAGGTTGAACTGCGAGATGCCATTCCCCAAAAACAAAAACAAAACGTGAAATCTACCTTCCTTCTCCCATGGGAATAAATTGACGAAATAATTGCCAATTACCATCAATAACAGATTATTAATGTTAATTACAAAATTAAATACATTAATTTAATTTAGAACTCGGTGAGCACGTCTCACAATCAATATTGTAGAGCGACGGACTCATTTATATTTGTTATAGGTACCCTTGTAACATTTGACGTGTACCAAATCCATTCAAGTTAACTTGACGTGCCCAAGGTTACCCTAAATTTTCGAGCCTAAAATCCCGATATTACATTTGTATTCTCTGAAGCGTACTTAGAGTAAATGGTTTATTCTTTATATATTTTTCTTTACTTTTTTTATTATTTGGAAAATCTAAACGGATCGTTTGATGTTTGGACTCGTCCTGGGATAAAGCATTAGTGATTAGACGAACATACCTGTAAGTGAAGTAATATTATAATTGATAGCCTCGTCCGAAGAGTACATAACATAACATCACGCCTGTAATCCTCGAAGGATTAGCCAGAGGTGTACTTTTAGTAAACCCACATTTCGCCAGTTATGTATTAAGTCCCACGTAATACGGGGCGAGCCTATTGCCATCAACCGGGCACAAATTCAGACTCCGGGCTGCTACTGCGAAGTTCCAAATGGAAAAACCCAATAACAATTTGCCCGACCTGGTAATCGAACCCAGGACCTCATGCTCAGCAGTAGCACTTGCGACCACTAGACCAACGAGGCAGTTAAAATTAGTATTAGTAGTAGAATTAGTATTAGTTAGTATACAAGTGTACAATACTGCTAGTCTTGTATACTTGTAGTTCATTTTAGTGCATAAGTGGTGACCTCTTATATGGAACTACAAGCGTACAATACTAAACTTGAGGACGAGGCTAGAGTATAATGAAACTGAACACATATAGGAGGTCAACAGAAGGTGAGCCAAAGCTATTACAAGTACAATGACAAAATAAATATCTATAAGGTAGAGTTTTGTTCAAGACTAGGTTATCAAATTTAATATATTTACAAATGTCTGCGCTACATCATTCGTTTTCTTGGTGAACGAGAATAGAAAAGGAATTTCTACATAAGCTAGTTTCGAGTCACGTTTGTTAACAATATTGCATTTTTAAAGATCTTTTGCGTCACGAGTTTGTTGGATATGCAAAACATGGACTATAAGGCCCGAACTCCACCAAAGCGGAGACGAGACGAGAGGAGAGGAGATGTGATTTAAACAACCAATAGAATTTCGTTATACACATATCTCGTCTCCACTCAGCTTCAGTGGATACCACTGAGCGGAGATGTATCATATTTGTATGGTACGATCGAAGCGGAGATGTGAGCTGTGCCTCGCCGAGATTGAGCTGGGTGGCGGTACAAAGCAGAGGTGTGAGCTGTGCCTCGGAAGCTGGCGACGGCCGGTGCACAGCGGAGACGAGAAGAGATGTGAGCGTCGCACAACCCGCCAACCACTCTAGCCAGCACACATCTCCGCTTCAGTCTAGCCAGTACGCATTTCCGCACAGCTTCGGTGGATACACCCTAGCTGAAAAATATCTCTTCTCGTCTCCGCTTCCGACATCTCCGCACACCTCCGCTTTTTGTGGAGTCCGGGCCTTATAATAGTCATTAGTCATTTATTCAAATTAGCTACAAATATTTCGACCTGCCTGCTTCAAACATTTCTACGTTCATTCATTCGTTCATTCATTCGTTCATTCATTGAAGCTTTGTTTTGTAGTTATTGAAATGGAAAATTATAACAATGATTCGGAATCAGATACCTGTCGAAATAATACACGAGTTGAACGATATAATTAGTTAATCATTACAGTAGACCGTATGTCGTTAGATCAAACACAAACACGATACACAATAAACAATAATTTTCGGAGAAATTAAATACCTACACGAAGACAATATGGATACTTAATAACAAAAATATAAAACGTCCTCACAGACGTCAAATTCAGTGTCAATGTCAAATGGATCTATTTTTTGCCATTATTTTAATGAATGGATGAACGAACTTCGAATAAACTAGAAATGTTGCTATGTGTAAAAGACTAATCGAATCTGTTCATATTTTCCATTAGATCTTAGGACAGTAGATTAAACCATTGATTATATTTTATTGTAGATTCCGATATCCATAGTTTAAACTGCATTTGATCTTACGGCCCTTTTTTTCTGTTGTGGATGGGAAATCATCAAATGACTTCTCCCGCTCTGGGCGGAGCGGGAGGGCGTGTCAGACTTTTACTGACTAAAACCCACCCGTGTTCCTTCTGTTGCCTGTGCCGGGGCCACGGTAACTCTTTCGAATGGCCTTACGGTCTGATTTAACCAAAGTCAGATATATCCGGGGAATAAAATTGAGAGGGTCTGACTGTTTTTGTACGGATAATCTGTCAAAAACGTACCTACATCACACAATAAATCATTAAAATAAAATACATTGATATTTATTAGCTCATTAAAATAAAATGTAAATAAAATACACTCACTCATTATAATAATAGGGAAGTATTGACAACGAAGTCACGGGCACAGCTAGTTTGTATAAATGTATATTTATAGGGACAGAATAAATATGATACGGTATGTTTTCTGTGACAATAATATTAATATATTATTAGTATTATTGTGTTCTAAGGTGTGTGCAGGGTATGGACTAACTAAATTTGATTACCTATCCTATTGCTTTAGGTCTTGTTTTGGAAGAAGTTTAGAATAAAATAACGCTGCAAAAGGAAGTACTTATTTTGGTAATAATAATAATATTTTTGTAACAAATTCCGCGGGTCAATAATTGCGTAACACACAGTAGGAATCGGTTTCATATTGACAGTTCAACAACATTCATTGCGTTATTTACATTGTTGAGCAGACAAATTTTTCGAACATAAAAAGCAACGGATTAGCAATACGCTTCAAAATCATTCAGATTGTGATGGGTAGTGTGTAACGCAGTAAGGGCACAATATAAGGTGGCCTCTGTTCTATTGGAACTTCGTACTACGCTAAGCAAGGTGTTATCCAAGCACCACGCTGAGCGTTTGACTTATTTTATTTACCTTGTTTAAATATAATAGAACGGTAGAGAATGGTCGCAACCAAAGCAGAAACAATCCATACTTCCATACTAATATTATAACTAGAAAGTAACTCTATCTGTCTGTATGTTACCTTTTCACGCCTAAACCACTGAACGGATTTCGATAAAATTTGGCAAGGAGATAGTTGGCATCCTGATGAAGGACATAGGCTACTTTTATATAGGGGTGATATAGGGGATGAAAGTTTGTATAGGAAATCCAGCATTTTTTAAGTTAAAACATAAACATAACATCACGCCTTGTTTCCTCGAGGGGTTGGGCAGTGATGTACTTATTGGACACCCACATTTCGCCAGTTATGTTTTTAAGTCCCATGTAATAGGGGGCGAGCCTATTGCTATCAACCGGGCACAGATCCAGACTCCAGGCTGCTACTGAGAAATTCCAGATAGAAAAACATAATAACACTTTGCCCGACCTGGGAATAGAACACAGGACCTCATGCTCAGCAGTAGCGCTTGCGACCACTAGACCAACGAGGTAGTCTTTCAATCTTTCTTAATTTAGGGATATGAAAATTCAAGTTTTTGCTTTTGGTAAGAAATAATGAATTCAGCGTTTCAAACTTTTTGAAAAATTATCTCCTAAGGGGGTAAAATATAGGTTAATTTTAAAAATCACAAATAAATTTAAAATTTTTGTGTATGTAAGCACCTTTTTTTAAGAGATTTAAGGGATTGGAAATGTAGTCAATTGCGTCCAAACCTGATAAAACTATGCCTTCCAAACTTCTGACACGACTTAGCGCGACATATACAAAGTGTTTTATTTGAAAGGGTATACGCCTGGGGTAGTCGCATAGTCAAATTCTGATGAGTGGTTTTTAAGTTACCTTCAATAATACGTATTTTGATGTTATAATAACTTCCTGTCCCTGTTAATTACATAGCAAGTAGTGGTATACGAATTTGGGTGGAGTAGTACTACAACTAAAAAGTGGAAAATAAAACTTATTTATATAAAAAAAAAAACAACCGACTTCCAAAAAAAACACAACGAAGTGAAAAATAACTTTAAGTTCCGAAGTCGGTGGCAAAAAACGGTTTTTTTTTTTTTTTTTTTGTAAAAAAGTTTTTTATTTTTCACTTTTTAGTGGGTCGGTTTTTAATTTATCTAAGTTGCAATAGCCTAATGACAACTGCTCATCACCTTTTACAAAACATTACTTTTCCCAATGCAGGAACTTAGAATATAACGAGCCACTTTTAATTGATTAAAAAGAAAAAGTTAATCAATTACCCTCTGGTAACGGAATTCGTCGTTTCATATTCTCTAGTAACTGGTATTTTTAACCGACTTCAAAAAAAGGAGGAGGTCTTGCATTCGGCTATTCAGCGAGTCATTTTTGAAGTGAAAACTTCTTTAGGCGCGCTGAGCGCTTTTTGGTAGGGGAAAATCTTACGAGTTCGCGACATGTGATATGCTCGCGTCACTGACATGCTAATAATGACGTGTTGCGCCAGACTGGTGACGCGCAGCGGAGTTTTTACTTCTGTCAGCTGTCCCTATGACTGCCAATTTTTTTAAGTGAAAACTTCTTTAGGCGCGCTGAGCGCTTTTTGGTAGGGGAAAATCTTACGGACTTCTGTCAGCTGTCCCTATGACTGCCAATTTTTTTTAAGTGAAAACTTCTTTAGGTGCGTTGAGCGATTTTTGGTAGGGGAAAATCTCGTAACCGACATGCTATGCTGGTAAGTGGAAATATTACGGGTTCGCGTCACTGACATGCGACATGCTATGTTGGTGGGTGGAAATCTTACGGGTTCGCGTCACTGACATGCGACATGCTATGTTGGTGGGTGGAAATCTTACGGCTTCGCGTCACCGACATGCGACATGCTATTTTGGTAGGTGGAAATCTTACGGGTTCGCGTCACCGACATGCTACATGCTATGCTGGTAGGTGGAAATCTTACGGGTTCAGGTCATCGACATGCGACATGCTATGTTGGTAGGTGGAAATCTTACGGCTTCGCGTCACCGACATGCTACATGCTATGCTGGTAGGTGGAAATCTTACGGGTTCAGGTCATCGACATGCGACATGCTATGTTGGTAGGTGGAAATCTTACGGCTTCGCGTCAGCGACATGCGACATGCTATTTTGGTAGGTGGAAATCTTACGGGTTCGCGTCACTGACATGCGACATGCTATTTTGGTAGGTGGAAATCTTACGGGTTCGCGTCACTAACATGCGACATGCTATGTTGGTGGGTGGAAATCTTACGGGTTCGCGTCACCGACATGCTACAAGCTATGCTGGTAGGTGGAAATCTTACGGGTTCGCGTCACTGACATGCGACATGCTATTTTGGTAGGTGGAAATCTTACGGGTTCGCGTCACTGACATGCGACATGCTATTTTGGTAGGTGGAAATCTTACGGGTTCGCATCACCGACATGCTACATGCTATGCTGGTAGGTGGAAATCTTACGGGTTCAGGTCATCGACATGCGACATGCTATGTTGGTAGGTGGAAATCTTACGGCTTCGCGTCACCGACATGCTACATGCTATGCTGGTAGGTGGAAATCTTACGGGTTCGCGTCACTGACATGCGACATGCTATTTTGGTAGGTGGAAATCTTACGGGTTCGCGTCACCGACATGCTACATGCTATGCTGGTAGGTGGAAATCTTACGGGTTCAGGTCATCGACATGCGACATGCTATGTTGGTAGGTGGAAATCTTACGGCTTCGCGTCACCGACATGCTACATGCTATTTTGGTAGGTGGAAATCTTACGGGTTCGCGTCACCGACATGCTACATGCTATGCTGGTAGGTGGAAATCTTACGGGTTCAGGTCATCGACATGCGACATGCTATGTTGGTAGGTGGAAATCTTACGGGTTCGCGTCACTGACATGCGACATGCTATTTTGGTAGGTGGAAATCTTACGGCTTCGCGTCACCGACATGCTACATGCTATGCTGGTAGGTGGAAATCTTACGGGTTCAGGTCATCGACATGCTACATGCTATGCTGGTAAGTGGAAATCTTACGGGTTCGCGTCACTGACATGCGACATGCTATGTTGGTGGGTGGAAATCTTACGGGTTCGCGTCACTGACATGCTACATGCTATGCTGGTAAGTGGAAATCTTACGGGTTCGCGTCACTGACATGCTACATGCTATGCTGGTAAGTGGAAATCTTACGGGTTCGCGTCACTGACATGCTACATGCTATGCTGGTAAGTGGAAATCTTACGGGTTCGCGTCACTGACATGCTACATGCTATGCTGGTAAGTGGAAATCTTACGGGTTCGCGTCACCGACATGCTACATGCTATGCTGGTAAGTGGAAATCTTACGGGTTCGCGTCACTGACATGCGACATGCTATGCTGGTAAGTGGAAATCTTACGGGTTCGCGTCACTGACATGCTACATGCTATGCTGGTAAGTGGAAATCTTACGGGTTCGCGTCACTGACATGCGACATGCTATTTTGGTAGGTGGAAATCTTACGGGTTCGCGTCACCGACATGCTACATGCTATGCTGGTAAGTGGAAATCTTACGGGTTCGCGTCACTGACATGCGACATGCTATGCTGGTAGGTGGAAATCTTACGGGTTCGCGTCACTGACATGCGACATGCTATTTTGGTAAGTGGAAATCTTACGGGTTCGCGTCACCGACATGCTACATGCTATGCTGGTAAGTGGAAATCTTACGGGTTCGCGTCACTGACATGCGACATGCTATGTTGGTGGGTGGAAATCTTACGGGTTCGCGTCACTGACATGCTACATGCTATGCTGGTAAGTGGAAATCTTACGGGTTCGCGTCACTGACATGCGACATGCTATTTTGGTAGGTGGAAATCTTACGGCTTCGCGTCACCGACATGCTACATGCTATGCTGGTAAGTGGAAATCTTACGGGTTCGCGTCACTGACATGCGACATGCTATTTTGGTAGGTGGAAATCTTACGGGTTCGCGTCACCGACATGCTACATGCTATGCTGGTAGGTGGAAATCTTACGGGTTCAGGTCATCGACATGCGACATGCTATGTTGGTAGGTGGAAATCTTACGGCTTCGCGTCACCGACATGCTACATGCTATTTTGGTAGGTGGAAATCTTACGGGTTCGCGTCACCGACATGCTACATGCTATGCTGGTAGGTGGAAATCTTACGGGTTCAGGTCATCGACATGCGACATGCTATGTTGGTAGGTGGAAATCTTACGGGTTCGCGTCACTGACATGCGACATGCTATTTTGGTAGGTGGAAATCTTACGGCTTCGCGTCACCGACATGCTACATGCTATGCTGGTAGGTGGAAATCTTACGGGTTCAGGTCATCGACATGCTACATGCTATGCTGGTAAGTGGAAATCTTACGGGTTCGCGTCACTGACATGCGACATGCTATTTTGGTAGGTGGAAATCTTACGGGTTCGCGTCACCGACATGCTACATGCTATGCTGGTAAGTGGAAATCTTACGGGTTCGCGTCACTGACATGCGACATGCTATGTTGGTGGGTGGAAATCTTACGGGTTCGCGTCACTGACATGCTACATGCTATGCTGGTAAGTGGAAATCTTACGGGTTCGCGTCACTGACATGCTACATGCTATGCTGGTAAGTGGAAATCTTACGGGTTCGCGTCACTGACATGCTACATGCTATGCTGGTAAGTGGAAATCTTACGGGTTCGCGTCACCGACATGCTACATGCTATGCTGGTAAGTGGAAATCTTACGGGTTCGCGTCACTGACATGCGACATGCTATGCTGGTAAGTGGAAATCTTACGGGTTCGCGTCACTGACATGCTACATGCTATGCTGGTAAGTGGAAATCTTACGGGTTCGCGTCACTGACATGCGACATGCTATTTTGGTAGGTGGAAATCTTACGGGTTCGCGTCACCGACATGCTACATGCTATGCTGGTAAGTGGAAATCTTACGGGTTCGCGTCACTGACATGCGACATGCTATGCTGGTAGGTGGAAATCTTACGGGTTCAGGTCATCGACATGCTACATGCTATGCTGGTAAGTGGAAATCTTACGGGTTCGCGTCACTGACATGCGACATGCTATTTTGGTAGGTGGAAATCTTACGGGTTCGCGTCACCGACATGCTACATGCTATGCTGGTAAGTGGAAATCTTACGGGTTCGCGTCACTGACATGCGACATGCTATGTTGGTGGGTGGAAATCTTACGGGTTCGCGTCACTGACATGCTACATGCTATTTTGGTAGGTGGAAATCTTACGGGTTCGCGTCACTGACATGCGACATGCTATTTTGGTAAGTGGAAATCTTACGGGTTCGCGTCACCGACATGCTACATGCTATGCTGGTAAGTGGAAATCTTACGGGTTCGCGTCACTGACATGCGACATGCTATTTTGGTAGGTGGAAATCTTACGGCTTCGCGTCACCGACATGCTACATGCTATGCTGGTAGGTGGAAATCTTACGGGTTCAGGTCATCGACATGCTACATGCTATGCTGGTAAGTGGAAATCTTACGGGTTCGCGTCACTGACATGCGACATGCTATTTTGGTAGGTGGAAATCTTACGGCTTCGCGTCACCGACATGCTACATGCTATGCTGGTAGGTGGAAATCTTACGGGTTCGCGTCACTGACATGCGACATGCTATTTTGGTAGGTGGAAATCTTACGGGTTCGCGTCACCGACATGCTACATGCTATGCTGGTAAGTGGAAATCTTACGGGTTCGCGTCACTGACATGCGACATGCTATGTTGGTGGGTGGAAATCTTACGGGTTCGCGTCACTGACATGCTACATGCTATGCTGGTAAGTGGAAATCTTACGGGTTCGCGTCACTGACATGCGACATGCTATGTTGGTGGGTGGAAATCTTACGGGTTCGCGTCACTGACATGCGACATGCTATGTTGGTGGGTGGAAATCTTACGGGTTCGCGTCACTGACATGCTACATGCTATGCTGGTAGGTGGAAATCTTACGGGTTCAGGTCATCGACATGCGACATGCTATGTTGGTAGGTGGAAATCTTACGGCTTCGCGTCACCGACATGCTACATGCTATGCTGGTAGGTGGAAATCTTACGGGTTCAGGTCATCGACATGCTACATGCTATGCTGGTAAGTGGAAATCTTACGGGTTCGCGTCACTGACATGCGACATGCTATTTTGGTAGGTGGAAATCTTACGGGTTCGCGTCACCGACATGCTACATACTATGCTGGTAAGTGGAAATCTTACGGGTTCGCGTCACTGACATGCGACATGCTATGTTGGTGGGTGGAAATCTTACGGCTTCGCGTCAGCGACATGCGACATGCTATTTTGGTAGGTGGAAATCTTACGGGTTCGCGTCACTGACATGCGACATGCTATGTTGGTAGGTGGAAATCTTACGGGTTCGCGTCACCGACATGCTACATGCTATGCTGGTAGGTGGAAATCTTACGGGTTCAGGTCATCGACATGCGACATGCTATGTTGGTAGGTGGAAATCTTACAGGCTCGCGTCACCAACATGCGACATGCTATGTTGGTAGGCGGAAATCTTACGGGTTCGCGTCACCGACATGCTACATGCTATGCTGGTAGGTGGAAATCTTACGGGTTCAGGTCATCGACATGCGACATGCTATGTTGGTAGGTGGAAATCTTACAGGCTCGCGTCACCAACATGCGACATGCTATGTTGGTAGGCGGAAATCTTACGGGTTCGCGTCACTGACATGCTACATGCTATGCTGGTAGGTGGAAATCTTACGGGTTCGCGTCACTGACATGCGACATGCTATGTTGGTAGGTGGAAATCTTACGGCTTCGCGTCACCAACATGCGACATGCTATGTTGGTAGGCGGAAATCTTACAGGCTCGCGTCACCGATATGCGACATGCTATGTTGGTAGGTGGAAAACTTACGGGTTCATGTCATCGACATGCGACATGCTATGTTGGTAGGTGGAAATCTTACAGGCTCGCGTCACCGACATGCGACGTGCTATGCATAGTTTTACGTTTAAGTTTTCACTTCTGTCGGCTGTCACCATGACTGCCATTTTGTTCCTTGGATGTACCCTGATTTCTACGTTAATTACTCGGCCGATTTACGTGATTCTTTCTTCATTTGGTACAGGAAACTCGCGAAGTACTCCCATAGTATTAAAATTGCCAAAACTTTTTTGTAAAAAGTTTTTTTTTTAGTTTAGATAGCTTATTACTGAAAAGCTGTGCTGTGAGTTGCTGCAGTTAGCTAGCGGTCTTACAGCAGCGTCCAGGGTAATAGGCTATTAATGACAATAAACTAATGAGTTAGGAGCTCTAAATAACTATAATAATTATTGGGACTGTATTTTTCAGAACCTATTTGTAACCCCTATTTTCTTTCCTGTTCATGGTTTATATACTCTCTCTTTTTTCTAGGCGGGAGATAACTCACCTCCGGTTACAGAACTGGCCAGGGGATTGCTTCAACGTCGCTCGCCTTCAGTACCACTATCCTGAGCTGGTCTTCTTAGAATTCATAAATTCTACCAGTCTCAAGACCTTCAAGGGACACTTCAGCGCTGTGAACAAGATTGAGGTTTGTGTCCATTATTTAGATTTTATGTTATCTATATGTCACCGTATGATTGTGAACACCATTCAAATTCAAAAACTCAACTCAAAGCATTTATTTCAAATAAACCAATAATAGCACTTTTGAACGTCAAAGAGTCTGTCAGTTAGTCAGAAAGTTGAAGCTAGTTGTCCATTCCAAAACGTAGATCTCTATGGAGAAGAACGGGCAAGAAATTCCACGGACACTCTTTTAAATCAAAATATTGTTACTTAATTTCAACATGAATGATGTAACGAATATTTTGTATGTGAGAGCAATGTAGAAAGACGTGTACATTAAAAGCGTCCGCAACAAAAAGATAAGAGTCAAAAACGATTCAAAAATTAAAATAAGCCGTGGCAGCTAAGAGATGACCAGTCCCTACTGACGGCGCCCGTTCACGACATGACGCTATTTTACCCTTATCACTTCTGTGCGCTACTGTACTTGTTTTCTTAACTTCATTGCATAAATTCAAAACTTGCCAGTTTCCTAATACGTATTTCTGGAATTGTAGATTTGCCCACAAATAAATTAACTTCGTACGAATCGCCACCGAAAAAATAATGCTATTTAAAAATGACGATTCGCCCGATTCGGGCGAGTAAATGCGTGCGAGTCGACCAAAAACCCTCAGTGTACAGTCATGACTTTGCTACTATTTTATTATAAGTATGTATATGTCACCGTAAGATTATGAACTTCGTTAATTTATAATCTATTTCGCGAGATAAAACTATTGAAAAATTGTGAACTGCAACAAACCATATTGTTCGATTTTATATTAGAAAAATAATTAGGGTTCCGCGCAAAAAAAATTAAAACCCATGAAATTGTACACAAAAAGTCGGATTTGAAAAAATCTTTTGGCATTTGGTAGCCCAATACTCGAGGATAGTTATAGGCTATTTAACATCACGCTACGACCCTTAGGAGCCGAGCAAAAAGAAAAAAGTCGGAAAGAACACTAAACGAAAACGAAGTAATAACGCGGGCGGGCGATTCAACGCGACGGTTGGCCACGGGTCGGGGAACGAGGGACTTTTATTAAAATGTGGCTTTTATTTTAGTATATTGTGAATCTTACGACATCCACGTGAACGAAGTCGCGGGGCACAGCTAGTTCTCTATAAATCTGGTCAATAAGCTATATATATGTATAGGACGCTATTTGCTATGGGGGAGCAGCAATATTGCTTCATGTTCGAATTCTTCTTTATGATAGTTTAACGCAAATTGTAAAAAGACGAACCAAAAGGTTAGATAGAATATTGCAGATAGTTACAGATTTAACCTTTTAAATGATTATCATTACGCTATACCTTTATGGAGCTAAGCAGTCAATAATGACATATACAGGGTGGATTTTTGAGATGGAGCAATAAGGGCAGGTACCTTAACCATTGTCGTCACAAGAAAACGGTCTTAGGAGACTTTCCTTACAAGAAAATGGTCAATTTTCTCCAAAAACTTTTTTTGATGCCAATCGATCCTGTTTTTTATAAAGATCCAAAAACTCTATCAGGCCAACTGAGGTACTAGAAAAGACAGAAATCGCAAAAAAAAATCGCAGGACTGGGCTGAGTAAGGAACGATTATAGCAGATAGTACCAAATTTAACCTTTTAAATGATTATCTTACCTTTAATAAGGAGCTAAGCAGTCAATCATGAAATATACAAGAACGGCTATTTAAGTCAACTTTTAACAAAGCAAATAGCTTAGCGGTTTGGCGACTGCTTTGAAAAACTATTTTCGTTTCCCAACAGTTGATATATTTTAGCATCGATGGCGATTGTAGTGAACGGACGTGTCGATAATATTAATATAAACAAATAATCCTTGCGAAATCGCGACCTAGTTTTTATAAATAGCCGGTAGTAAAGCAAACTGAGTCATACTTTTGGTTTATGTAAGGTGGATTTATGAAGATGATCAGTGATTAACAAGTTAATAACCTGTTTCACAATGGAGGATAGTCCCTTCAGCCCGAAAAGTAGGTGTGCTCGCTCCCCGCCGCCTACACCCGCGCGCGCAGCCGCACCCGCTCCTGCCCCTCAAGCGCCGAGCCAAAGGCACGATGATTTCGAAGCAATAGCGACATCAGAAATTAAGAATTGGATGACGACCATTGAACAGAGCCTTCAGGAGGTATGTACTATCGCAGCGGATGGCAAGCTGAACTCGGATCAGAAAATGCGCATCAATGCCTTATGCCGGAAAGTTGGACATGGAACATCGCAGATGGCTGTACAGTACCAGTCCATCAAAGCTAAAGCCTTTCAAGCCCACAATGCTATGAAAGCACTCGAAAGCCAACTCGACCTTTCGCAGCAACTAAAGGAGCTCAAGTTAAAAGTCGGAGAGTCAATTAAACCTGCACTGGGAACTTCCTTTTCTGACATGGTGAAGAAAGGTGCCAACAACTATATCCAGCCGTCAAACGTAAGTTTTGTAGCCATTTATCCGCAAGATAAATTGAGGACCAGTGATGAGACAAAATCTCTAGTCCAAAAAATTATCTGCCCCGAACAGATGAAGCTTCATGTTAGAAGCCTGCGCAAGACCAAAAATGGCGGTGTTATTATCAGCACCGAGACGAAAGACGACATCGAGAAGCTGAGGCAATCGGAGCAGCTAACAAAGTCAGGCCTAACAGTCGACGAGCCGTATAAAAGGAAGCCTAGGGTTGTTATCATAGGAGTGCCGACATCCATGGCAGAAAATGAGGTTTTTGCGTGTTTGTACAACCAAAATCTTGCCGAGAAACTACAGGACTGCAGCCTTAAGACGTTTTTGACCTCAATTAAGTTAAGCCATAAGTCAGGCAAGAAAGACGCTGAGTACTGCAACTACGTAGTTGAAGTACCTGCAGTCATACGCAAAGCGCTGATCTCAACAGAGAGAGTATTTGTGAATTGGTCATCATGCCCTGTGAGAGATTTCACATTGGTCACACGATGCTATAAGTGCCAGCAGTATGGTCACGCTGCCAAGTTTTGTCGGCAGACGTCCATACCTGTGGCCACTGTGGCGATCAAGGTCACTCAATCAAAGAATGTCCAAAAAAGGGAGATGAGCCAAAATGCGCTACTTGCTTTCATTACAAAAAGCCAGACAAGCACAACACAGGCGCTGCTGACTGCCCGGCGAAAATAATGTCTGAAAAAAGGTACATTAATTCTATTGATTATGCAGGCGCCTAAGAGCGCCGTTAATAAGTAATTTATTTAGTCCATTTAAGTTTTTTTTCTTTCTATATTCATATTTTAATACCACAGTTATGATTAACAGTATAATTAATGAGTTAGATAATTTCTCTGTATCCGAGTCAAAAATTTGTGAAGCTGAAAATTGCAAACAGTATCTGTCCGACTACAAAACTCCATTGACTGTACTAACACAAAATATTCGCAGTATTTTTAAGAATTTTGATAGCTTTTGCACCTTTCAACAACGGTTAAACATAAATTGTGACGTTATTGTTTTAACCGAATGCTGGCTTGCTAAGCAATATAACATACCACTAATACCGGGATATAATATGTACAAAAGTAATAGGAATTACAATCAAAATGATGGGGTGATAGTTTATGTAAGGAATCATCTGGAGGTGTCTGTTGAGGAACCTAATATGCACGACTGCAACAGTTTGGTAATGAAGATTGGATCAAACTTTGCAATATTAGCATTATATCGACCTCCCTCCTTTAAAAATATTAGCAATTTTACTGAATCGCTGAATGATGTCTTGCAGAACCTGTCATCCATCAAAAACTCGATTGTAATTGGAGATATTAATATCAATATTCTTCCAGGTAGTACTGATGCATCTGCTCAGGACTACCTCAACCTATGCGCATATCATGGCCTACTCCCCGCACACAGCTTTCCTACACATCATAGTGGCTCCTGTTTGGATCATGTCATGCTAAAATCAAATTACCCCTCACTTGCACTTGTTGTTAACTCGACAATAACTGATCACGATGCTGCCCTACTAACTCTAGATTGTAACATACCTAAGCAAAACACTCGCACAATTTCTAAATTGAATATAAATAAACTTGAGGAAGATTTGCGTGTCATCAATTTCGATCCAGTCTATAATTCCGCTGACCCGCAGTTTTGTATGTTGTATGTAATAGAAAATGTGTGACATGCAATTCAGAAAAATACAGTTATATCGCAGTTAAGCAACAAAAATTGCAACATAAAACCCTGGATCACGACAGGTCTTATCCGCTGTATGAAGCATAGAGATAAACTGCACATGAAAGCTAAATCTCATCCAGATAATGCTATGCTTCAACTGTCATACAAAAGATATCGTAATTTTTGTAATGATCTACTCAAAAAAGTTAAAAGCAACTACGATAAATCTGCATTAGAAAAAGCTGGAACAAGTAGTAAAAAGATCTGGAAATGTATTAAGAATAAAACATATTCGACAAAACAAAATGAGTCATCTTCAGGTTTATTACAAGCGCACTCGACACAGCTGACATCTGCTAACATAGCAAATAATTTCTTTGTTAACGTTGGAAAGTGTTTGGCAGAAAAAAATCGGAGTCAATCACTTTATCTAACGGGCACTCCTATTACAGGGAATTCCACTTTAACATCGTTTGCTCTGCTAGATACTGACGAGACTGAGATAGAAAGTATAATCATGACTTTGAAAGACGACTGTGCAGTTGGTTGGGATAACATATCAAATAAAATTATTAAACAGTTCAGGAAAATTTTAGTACCACCCCTGGCTTATATTTTTCGCATGTGTTTATCTTTGGGTATTTTTCCGGAGTGCCTCTAAAAAGCAGTTGTTGTCCCTATATATAAATCAGGCAGTAGAGAGCAAGTAACAAATTACAGACCTATTTCTCTACTGCCTTCTATGTCTAAAATATTGGAAAAAATAATAAACAAAAGGTTGTTCAAATATCTGGAGGACAAATCAATTTTGTCGGAACGACAATTTGGATTTAGACCTAAACTTTCAACTGCCGATGCCGTTCATCATCTGACTGACTATCTGGCGCAAGAACTTGACAAGGGTAACCATACAATAGGAATTTTCCTGGACCTCGCCAAGGCTTTTGACACAGTTTCCATTCCTATTCTGTTGCGCAAGCTTGAGACAGTGGGCATAAGAGGCATTCAGCTGAAACTCTTCAAAAGTTACTTAGAAGGCCGTACTCAGTGCGTGAAGATTGGCAGTGTTCTCAGCGCAGACCAAAAAAAATACGTCATTTGGTGTTCCCCAAGGAAGTATTTTAGGGCCCACTTTGTTTCTGATATACATAAATGACCTTTGTAATCTAAAGCTAAAGCATGGCACAATAATATCTTATGCTGATGACACTGCCCTTCTTTTTTCGGCTGAATCGGAACATGATGTCTACAAGCTCGCGCAAGACGGCTTTAGTGTTGTAAATCAGCTTAACTCACTAACTCTAAATGCAGACAAGACAAATTATATAAAGTTTTCGATGCGCAAACCAACTTCTAATATTCCTTTAACGTTGTATGCTCATTGCTGTACAGTACCTGCAGATTGCCCGTTTATGTGTCCCTATATTAATAAGTCGAATAAAATTAAATACTTGGGTGTTATAATTGATGAAACCCTAACGTTCAAACAACATATGGATGCTCTAAATAGTAGAATTCGTAAGCTGATATACGTATTCAAAAAGCTACGATATATTGCAGACCCAATAATAATTAGGCAAGTTTACTTTGCTCTATGTCAGTCAATTTTGACGTACTGCATTACCTCATGGGGTGGAGCATGTAAAACTGTATTACTACCCATCGAAAGAGCGCAAAGAGCGATTCTCAAGGTGTCTACTTGCCGCCCGTTCCTCTTCCCCACTAACCTGCTCTATAAGTCTTGTGAAGTACTAACAGTTCGACAATTATTCATAATGAGCATTGTACTAAAACAACACGCAGCCCTTCGGTACAGCACTGAATTTACTAAAAAGAGACGGAAAGATATTGTTTGCCCCACAAATAGTACAAGACATGCTTTCACAGCCAAATTTCATGTTTTCCTTGGACCATTACTGTATAACAGACTAAATGCAAAAGCAAACATCTATTCCCTAAATTATGCAAATTGCAAGAAAACTCTCAAGATAGCTCTTCAAAGTTTGTCCTATGAAGATACAGAGAAGTTGTTAGTAGTATTGAAATAAAGAGTGCGTACTATTTATTTTTAATTAGTTCGATAAGTTAGTATGATAAGATTTTAGAAAGTAAGATTTTACACCTTACTTACATACCTATTAGATGACTATTTTATTTTGTAAAATTACAGTGATTATATCTCAATATTTTTACCTCCTCTCGCCTGAAACACAGGATGTCCTAGTTCAGGCAAATAACACTGTAAACTTGACATAGATTTAAGCAAAATTGTATTTTCTGTTTTACTTTATAACTTGAATAAATATATTAAATATATTATATTAAAAAATATTAAATATTAAAAATATTAAATATTAAAATATATTAAATATATTAAAAATTTTGAGCTTCTTTTTTAACATTTTGTAATACTATTATGTGGTATTTCGTAGCGTTACAGGAAAATATTAAGTATAGGCCGAAACGAAAAACTTCGCAAGCACTATTGAAGACTACGGGTGTCGACCTCGGGACAAGCTGCTTGTCACACGGATAACTGTACGTCGCTTGCTCCCGCGTCACCAGTCCTGACTCTCTTTATTTATATATTTGGCTGCTGAGACAAAAACTACAAATGTAGTATACAGGGAAGTTGTATAAAAATATGGCTGTTATTTTAGTATTAATTGTAGTGTCTTGCGACATCCACGCGAACGAAGTTGCGGGCATCTCGATAGCTCGAATTTCAAAGTTGTACGGTGCAAGTACAATGATTTGGTTGCTGACAATGCGACCTCAATTTATATATAATAATATTCACTGAACATTACAGTTAGTTGACGTATTGCAATCATTGTGATTGGCACGAATTGGCATCCAACTTATACCTATTTTGTAATTTTAAGAAATAAACTATTTCTTGTGATCAACCGTGGTTTACCGTCAACTCACCAAAACTCTAACTAACTCTGAGCCATACATAAAATTGGTCCTTCGAGCCGGATATGAAGTGTGTGAAGTGTCTCTATTAGTGATAGCGAATCGGTCCTGCTGGCCTCCCAGAAGCGGGTCGCCCCAGTAAGATTGAGAAGGCGCACATATCTCTAGTAGAGAAAGAATACGCTTAGTATCCACCAAAATAACTGCGAAAACTTCGCAAGTTTACTGAACTAGTGCCTGCGGTGAAACAACCCTGCGGTACTATCGAACAGCTAAACTTAAACTGTGCAACTTAATTTCTACAACAATCAACCATGGCTCAAAACATCAGCGAGATCATCAGTCGCCAAGAAACAATATTCAACAACTTGAAACCATTTAATCGAACCGATGGCTTTCATGCGGTTTTTCGAAAAAAAATCACATCATTAGTAACCAGAACACGGGCCAGTAGCAACAGCATTCTGAAAACAGTGCCAGAGAGCTTCTATTCTCCCACTTTGAGGCATTTTGTGGAGAGGATGGCCAAGTGAGAAACTTGTACCTTACTTGGTCATCTTCTGTGCAAAGTGCTTCAAACTTAAATAAAAATAATAATTTTAATAAATCACTTAATAACACTAGCTATAAGGTATTACGAACATTATGGATCTCTGTTGTCCTAATAAAGAAGTTTTGATTTGATTTGATTTGAAACAAATCAGCATCAACTACAAGAAAGACGGTCCTAGCAGAAAAACTTGGGAATACCTGGAGGAGCGACTTTCTCGGCTGAACACGAACTGGGAGAAGTTTGTGTTCAATCATCAACAACTGGAGAAATCTGGAATAACTGACATCCAATACTTCGTCGACGACGTTTTCAACAACACTAAGAAGATGTACGAGGACGTTCTGCAAGATATTCTGAAACGTAAAGCTGAGTTACCTTCTGCTTCGAAGAATAAAGTCGAATTATCACCTTCTACGCCTAAACAAGGTAAACCAAAAGCAACATTTAGCTTCGATGATATCAACTTTCATGTACCTCCTCGCGAAACGGACAAGACCAACGAAAAACAGCAGGAGCTTTTACGACAGCAATATTGCAACTTTCGAGCTTTTGAACGTACTGTGGGGAAGATAAACTTCGACTCATCATCTGAAAAATGGGAGCTAGAAGATAGTCTTGATATCTTGAAAGCCAAATGGGATCTCATTGAGAAAACTAACTGGGAACTTGACTATATTTCACAAGATGAAGATTCAACTTACAAACAAAAATACGATGCTATAGAAAACATTTATGATAACTTCCGAAAGAAACTACAACATCATATTTGGAACAACGCTCACTATGAGAAGGCAACACCAAAAATTGTGATACCGGACTTCAATGGAAACTACCATCAATGGTTAACTTTTAAAGATCTGTACTTGGAAAGTGTACATAATAACCAGTGATCGGAATAAGGTGAGTGTATTTACCTACAGTTCGTAGAACAGAGACAAAAATCGGAGACTTCCTTACAACTAAAAATTTTTTTACCGGTAAATTTACTAGAACTTTAATTATGTGAATTTATAAGTCTTATTAATTTAATAAAAACGTTTATTGCGTAAATATTCTATCTTGGTTTTTTTTTTCACGTGGTTTTACATTTACATTTTTAACGACTTATATAAGATCGCTTTCAATTAAACTGTTTTTTTGTTACGCGTTTTTTCTGGATCTTGCGGAGTTTTTATTGAGAAAGTCATGCTTTAGAAAGTTTAAAAGTAACCCCGTAGTGATTTTTGAACAGCTACGCTATGTTACTTAAAGCCTTAGGTAAGTTTACCATGGTAACAAAAAAAAACGAATGAACGGATTTCTATTTTGTTGTGATGTGATTTCTCAGGAATTTGTAGACTAATATTGAACATTTTTTAATAATGATTTTTCACAAGGGACACTTACTAAAGCAACAACAGGTTTGTTCACCAAGTTCTTGTTGCTGTCGTGTTCCTTACGGAATAATGAGCGACGTGTTTTTAACTGCAAAAAGGCTTAGTAATCTTTGCTAAACCCCGCGCGTACGCATGTAACACTCTCTCACTCGCCCCCACCGGACGGACCCCACCCCTTCCCTGTCACTCGTTCCTTGACTTTTGTCTTGCGCACGCGTGTTCTGTTTTCTGTTCTCTTGGTGTTTGATTTACTATCGACTTGGCTCTGTTTTCTGGTATTCCGATTTGAAAGTTACTACTTGGTACTGTTTAACTACGGATCTATGACTTTGGCTGACGTTTCTTGGACTCCGATATTTGTGATTTGGATACCGTTGAATTTAACTTTTCTGCATACACCGTAAGTACAATTAATTTTAATATTAAGCCTTATGAACTTTTTTTTTTATTAAAAATAAGTAATCGATTTAATTCAAGCAGACCAAAAGTCCGACGTTGTTGTTTGAGACTGGACTGTATTTGCTGGTTCTTGTAAATTAAAGTCACTGTAATCATTTTTATATGGGGCTATGGATTAGGTACGCCGATTTGAGTTGCAAATGACAGGTTGATAGTAAATATATAAAAATGCATGACTAAAAACGAAACATTCTATTACGTAGAAAATATTACGCGAAACGCATTGTGACATGACCACAGAACATGTATACCCTGACGAGCATGACAACTGTCAAAACGTTCACCGCGCGCTCCTTAATTTGTTGCTCTTGCTTCGTTACGTACTTACTGTGCGATTTGTGGTTTTAGCCATTGACATAAATAAATATATTTTACTGCATTGTGTTTATATAAATGGTTAGCTGTGGTTGTAGTCATGGCTGCAGACTTATTTATGACCATAGACTTAGAGGTTTCCCTAGCCAAATGTCAAATAAAATTGGTCACACCTTCTAGAAAGAAAAAAAAGAAATCACATGACCATCTATCTCTTTCCTCTACATTACCGTAGACAATAAATATGTCTTACAGGAAAGAGATAAATGGTCTTACAATTCGTTTCCTCTCTAAGTCTATGCTTTTGACAGCATAACCTCAAAAGTGCCAAAGTACGTAGGTGTAACGTTCTATGATCCTCGGCTTTTAAATATTATACATATTTTCAATTTAGGATTGATAATTGTGCCTAGAGAAACTGATTAATCCATACACTAGTCATATTCGTGATATTTTAGAGCCAAAGGCCTTACCACGAGCTCTTAACGCGATCCAGTTTAGGCTGTTGGAAGGAGACAGAGCTATACAAGTCGTCTAGCGCCATCTCGATCCCTGAGCGTAAATTGAATCGCGTTAAGAACTCGCGGTAGGCCACCAGGACACAGCGTATAGAGGCCATGCATGACAGATGTTCTTTGAATCAATGGTTATCGAATCAAATAGTGAATTTTCCATCTTTAGGTTTGTCAATCATGTTATTCTTCATCCTCCTCACAAGGCTAATTCAATTGTTTTAATTTTTTCAGGTAATTTTATTTATATTTTGACCGCAATAGCGAACATGAGACCTGAAGTGGTAAAGAGTTGGATTTTAAATAATCCTGAACTAGTTTATGACGAAGCAAGTGGTACCATATTCTGCACAAAATGTGAGGTTTCATTAACAGCTACACATAAAAGTAATGTTGATCGGCACATCAAAGGAGCAGTGCACCAAGGGAGGCGACAAAAGCCTGATGAAGAATTTTACAGTGATTTCATAAACTTTTTAATATTGTGTAACATACCTTGGAATCAAGTTGATAATGTAGCATTCAAAACATTTTTCGACAAATATTTATGTTGTAATTGTTGCTGTATTTGCCCGAAAAAGAAAGTCCCATCTGAATCTCTGTTACGAAAAAAATACTTAAATATTGTCTTTCAAAATCGATTAAAGACAATTTATAATACAATAGGAGACAATAAAGTATGGATATCACTTGATGAAACTACCGATTTTATGGGCAGATTTATAGTGCATTTAATGGTGATGCCTCTTATAAAAAATGTTGCAACTCAGCCATACTTGATTGCTTGTAAAGTACTAGAAACAGTAAATGGGGCAACAATAGCCCAATTTGTTACAGAATCTCTAAGTGAAATGTGGGGCGAATCATTTTCAGAAAAAATAAATAATGTTTTAATGCTATGCACTGACAGTGTCGCATATATGTTACGAGCCGGACGTTTATTAAAACATGATTTTCCCAACATGCTCCATATCACATGTTTGGCACACGCATTAAATAGAGTATCAGAAAAAGTGCGTTCTCAATATGAAAATGTTGATACTTTGATATCAAATATAAAAAAGATATTTTTAAAATCACCCAACAGGGTAAAAATATTCAAAAACATATATCCTAATATACCACTTCCACCACAACCCGTAATAACAAGATGGGGTACATGGTTGAAGACAGCGAGTTATTTATCAAAATACTTTCAGGAAATATCCAATGTATTAAACTGTCTTAATAACAACGAAGCCTTGTCCATAAGGAAAGCAAAAGAAGCTATTAACGATGAAAACATTAAATTAGATCTGAATTTTATAAATGAAAACTTCACTGTTATCGAAGAAGCAATAACTAAACTTCAAAAAACCCAGTTATCTATATTAGAGAGCTTAGAAATTATAGACAACGTTCGATGTATTTTAAGTTGGTCTTCTAATAAAGTAGTCGAAAATAAATTAGAGCTAGTCCTAGAACGGAATCCAGATTACGACTTGATTCGGGAAAAAAGTGAAAAAATTGTAAAGGAAATTGAAGTAGATGACGATGACCTAATTTACAAATATGCACCACTTACATCTGTCGATGTTGAGAGATCGTTTTCAATTTATAAATGGGTTTTAAACGTAAAAAGAAACCGACTGAATGTACAAAATATTGAAAAAATTATGTTGATCTACTTTAATTTCCTACGAGAAAACAAAATAAGTCATGGTACTGATAATGACGACACTGATTTATGATTTGTTTTATTTTTCTAGGTATTTGATTGAATTATAGTTTTAAAATCTTTATTTTAAGAGACAAATTGTTTTTGTAGTTCATATTTCTATTTGTTTCATTGATGTTTGATTTGACAATAAATGAATGTAAAGAATTTACAGTCGAATTTGTTTTATAAAGTGGCTACCTTTTAACCTCAATGTTTATCGTGCAATCAAATTGTGAAAACAGCGCGAAAGAAAATAGCGTGATAGAACCCAAAACCAAATAAAAAAAATTAGGTACATATTGCCGCGAGTTACATCAAAAAAAATACAGTGTCACTCACGGCACCTAAATTCATTTGGTAGATCAGGAGTTATGGTGGACTAACGAAATAAAGATCACGTGAACCAAGAAAACGCTCCTTTTTTAAGCAGTCGTTATAAAACGAAAGGTATTCACAATTTAAATATTAATAAGATGTTAAAATTCATATAATTAAAGTTCTAGTAAATTTACCGGTAAAAAATTTTTTTGTTGTAAGGAAGTCTCCGATTTTTGTCTCTGTTCTACAAACTGTAGGTAAATATACTCACCCTATTCCGATCACTGATAATAACCCACTACTGTCAAAAGCGCAAAAAATGCAACACCTCAAAACTAAACTCAAGGGTGAAGCCGAAAAGATTGTACAGCATCTCGGTATAAGCGCGGAAAACTATACTTCCTGCTGGGAGATGATCACGCATCGATATGATAACAAACGCCTGTTGTTCACGTCTTACATGAACACGCTTCTAAATCAACCTCTCATATCAGAAGCTAGCGCCGCAAGCATAAGGAAATTGCATGACGTCACACTCGAGTGTCTGAACGGACTCAGTAACATTGGACTAGAAATAACCAACTGGGATCCGATAATCGTTCATCTGTTGGTTCAGAAACTGGACAAGGTGACTTACAATAAGTACATCAAGGATCTCAAAGAACCGAGAGAATTTCCCGACTTGGATGAATTCATCAAATTTTTGGAGAACAAATTCATGGCGTTGGAAGCCTTACAAGGAAATACTCATCAAAGGTCACCCTCTTCGAATAAAAATCAGACATCAGATAGACAGCATAACAACGCGTCATTCGCTCGAAACAATAATTATAAATATAATATCCAGAGGTCATCAAACTCTAACAGACTGTATAAATCGCCCGAAGCCTTCTTCACGACAACGAAAAATTGCCCGATTTGCAAAACTGAACCCGTTTTAATGAAATGTTGCAAATTCTTGGCTATGAATGCAAAGGAACGAAATGACACAGTTCGCAATTTGCGTATTTGTCCGAATTGTTTGTACAGTCATGGAGAGCAAAAATGCACTTCGAGTAAAACTTGTAAACTATGCAACAAGTCACACCATACGCTTTTGCATGAGGATGGTAATGAGCAGAACAATCGTCCCGCAGCTATGAGTACCAGCACGCTATCGACATCACATGCCGTGAATAACTTAACTAACGAGGCAAAGGAAATTCTGTTGACGACTGTACTTTTAAAAGTAAAGACCATTGATGGAGATTATATCAGCTTAAGAGGTTTGCTCGACCAAGGGTCGCAAGTGAGTCTCGTGACAGAACACGCCGCGCAACGACTCAGATTAGCGAGGTCAGCGCTATTGTGTCAGGTGTCGGTTCACTGTCCGGCAATTGTAAGGGGTCAATTAACTTGGAATGCAAATCTATACATTCAGATTATGAATTTAAATAAGAAACCTTGGTGATAAAGAAACTCGTAAATAACTTGCCTACAGCATCCTTCTCCATACAAAACTGGGATTACATAGATAACTTGAAACTTGCAGACCCAAATTTTAATAAGTCGGGCCCGATTGACTTACTTCTGGGCGCCGAAATCTATTCAGAACTAATACTGAATGGGGTCATAAAAAGCGACAATTTCCCCGTAGCCCAACAAACAAGAGTTGGCTGGATACTCTGCGGGAATGTCAAGACATTTAACTGCTATGTAATACTTAATGACCTAGAAAATATGACACGATTCTGGGAAACTGAAGAAATCTCAGACACTACGACTTCAACTAATGAAGACCAGCATTGTGAGGAGTACTACAACTCGACTACTACGAGGTTAGATGACGGGAAATATGTGGTGCAGATGCCCATGAAGTCAAACTACAACTCAAACTTAGGAGCCACGAAGTCTCAAGCACAAGCTCAGTTCCTACAACTTGAGAGGAAAATGTTGAAGAACAATGACCTAAATAGGGAATACAAACGCTTTATGGAGGAGTACATTTCCCTGGGCCACATGAAGCCTGTAACTGCTAATACCCGGAGAAAAAACCAAGTATATCTATCACATCACGGAGTATTAAGAGCTGAGTCGACTACGACGAAACTGAGAGTTGTGTTTAATGCATCTTATAAGGCAAATAATAACAACAGCCTCAATGACCTTATGTACTCTGGCCCAAACTTGCAAAAGGACATGTTTACGCTACTTATTAACTGGCGAGTGTACAGATACGTCTTTACGGCAGATATTGAGAAGATGTATCGGCACATATGGCTGAATGAGCAACAACAGCACTTACAAACTATTGTTTGGAGATCATCTTCCAACGAACCTTTGCTGGAATGGCAGCTATGCACTGTGACCTACGGCATGAAAAGCGCGCCCTATCTTGCAATGCGCACCTTACATCAACTTGCACAAGATGAAAAGGATAACTATCCTGAGAGCGTCAGCGCTCTACTATACTATTTTTACATGGACGATTTAGTCCATGGGCAAAACAGCATCGAAGATTCGAAGAGAATAGTCGCAGAACTCATTCAACTATTGAGTAAAGGAGGTTTTAACTTAAGAAAGTGGACAAGTAACGAAGCGACTATATTAGAAGACTTGCGAGATGACCAAAAGAGCACTAAGGCTAACATAGAATTCAGCCCTGAAACATCAAACACAAAAATGTTGGGGATGAGCTGGAACCAGAAACAGGATACATTTACTTGTCAATGGAGACTGCCGGAAAAGAAAACTCTGACGAAGCGAGTATTGCTGAGTGAAATAATCTAAGTAAATTGTACGATCCTCTTGGTTTTCTATCGCCTGCAACAATAACAGCGAAACTACTTTTTCAAAAGGTCTGGATCAGCAAAATCGACTGGGATGATTGTCTGCCCGTCGACGTAACTGCTGAATGGGAAAAGTTGAAAAAGGATTTCCCTTCAATCAACAAAATCTCAATTCCACGATGGCTGCGGTGTACAGACGATAATATGGAGATTCACGGGTTTTGCGACGCAAGCGAAAAGGCATATGCGTGCGTCATTTATAGTCGAGTGAAAAGCAAGAACGGAAATTTCACAACTACAATAATAACTGCTAAAACAAAAGTCGCGCCGCTTAGTAAGAAGATTTCTCTGCCTAGAATGGAACTCTGTGGAGCATTGTTACTTGCCAGACTTATAGAGAAAATTAAGAGTACACTTTCTACTAAACATCTCCAAATACAATGTTGGAGTGACTCTAAAGTCGTATTGGCATGGCTACAAGGAGACATAAACAGATGGGAAAAATATGTCGCCAACAGAGTCTCACAAATAAACAGCATAATTCCATCAAAACAATGGAACTACGTCAAGTCGGAAGAAAACTCGGCTGACTGTGCTACACGCGGTCTCTCTCCCTCTCAACTTCTGACTTTTAAACTTTGGTGGGACGGCCCAATTTGGTTGAAAACTTATAACTTTAAAAACAGCCAACAAAATGACAATAATATGCTCTATTTACAAGACAATGAACTATGTGACACACTAACAGCAAACAATAAATGCTGCGTTGCAACTTATAAAAACAGTGAAGTAATCACCAAGCTGTTGACTAAATATAGCAGTTTCAAACGTGTAATCCGAGTACTTGCGTGGATTTTTCGATTTAGAAATACTTCCGTCCGAAAGAATAACATAACTGACTGAGATTGTGTCGTTATCTTCTAAAGAAATGACTGAAGCAATGGAAATGGTGATCAAAAATGTGCAGAGAATGTACTTCGGGGACGAAATCGAATGTTTGAAGAAGAACAACCCGTATACAGTTTACATGATAAAGATGCGCCGTGTGAGACCAAGGTGTTTAGCCAACAAACTTCACTACCGTGCGTCATTAACGATATAACTTGTAAGGAGAGTTGGATAAAATTACATAAACCCAACGTTTGGTTATTCACGCGGTGCAACAAACAGCTGATGCGTGTAATATGCAGCGATCAGGTGACACCGGCGGTCATTGACGGAACAGGAGTCATTGCCTTGAAACCTAAGTGCTTACTACAGAAAAAAGATGCCACGATATTTACTTACAATCACTTAGGAAGTAGGATAAACACGGGATTGGATATCGAAGTACCTATCATAAACACGACGATAAATAACATGTTTGATATCGGCTGGAGGAACGCACGCACTGAATTGACCAATGCAGGAGATTTGTCAAAACTTGATCGTCAAATCTCTTACCAAAAACAACATGAAGTGGTACCTGCGGCTTCAAGTACGAGTATTTCACCGCACGACGTGTATTTTTACTCCGCGACTTCTTTGTTGTTGGGAGGACTTGCTACAGTTGGAATCTACTTCATTATCAAGAAACGAAGAATAATTAGGAATCAGAATTCTACGGCAAGCACTAAACTGGAACAACAGAAAGGAGCATACAAAGAAGTTAACATCGAGATGCGAGAGATCCGTAGCTCGACGAGACAGGAACCTGGAAAGGGATTTAGTTTTGACGAAATATCGTCAAATTAATATTTACACTGTTTTATTTACTATTTTTACTTACTATTTTTTTTTAAACTTTGTTTCTTTTACGTTTTTATGCTTACTTTTTTGCTATGTACTAGTTGCCCATCTCGCCTTTCGTCACCGCCCATCTCCCTTTCTTCCCTTGGGAGCATGTACGGTGCAAGTACAATGATTTGGTTGCTGACAATGCGACCTCAATTTATATATAATAATATTCACTGAACATTACAGTTAGTTGACGTATTGCAATCATTGCGATTGGCACGAATTGGCATCCAACTTATACCTATTTTGTAACTTTAAGAAATAAACTATTTCTTGTGATCAACCGTGGCTTACCGTCAACTCACCAAAACTCTAACTAACTCTGAACCATACAAAAGTAAATGCTAAAAATTTCGAGTTAATGAATTTTCAACTTAACAAGAATTTCGAGATAAGTACAAAGGATTTAATTGCTAAAATTTTGACTTGGAAATCCGCAATTTATATGTACGTTTCTCGAGTTGTTGTCAGTGAAATAAAAATTCGGTTTTATGGTACATATTTACTGAAACAAATTATTAGTGAAGTAAACTGTACAAACAACTACAAATATCTACGAGGTACTAAAGTACGAAATCCACGCGGACGAGGTCGCGCGGGTAGTACTAGTAGGATATTTTATTTTCACGCGGTTCTTCGCGGACAGAAAGCTAGTCTATACATACGTACATAAATACAAATAAATAAAATTGAAGTGTCTGTTTGTAATGACAAAATAACTACTTTTTACTAAATGCATATGAAACTAATATTTACGGTACTTATAACAAAAAAGCAATTTTAATTATTTTTGTGTCTGTCTGTTTGTTTGTTCCGGCTAATCTCCGAAACGGCTGGACTGATTTTGACGGGACTTTCACTGGCAGATAGTTGATGTTACGGAGTGTGACTTAGGCTACTTTTATTTTAGAAAAATAATAAGGGTTCCGCGCAACAAATTTAAAATCCATGAAATTAAGCACAAAAAGTCGGATTTGAAAAAACAATTCTCGAGGATAGTTATAAGCTATTTAACATCACGGTACGACCCTTGGGAGTCGAGCAAAAAGAAAAAAGTCAGATATAACAATAAGCGAAAACGAAGTAATATCGCGGGCGGGCGACGCAACGCGGCGGGTCGGGGGACGAGGAAGTTTTATTAAAATATGGCCGTTATTTCAGTATACTGTGTATCTTACGACTACCACGCGAACGAAGTCGCGGGGAACAGCTAGTAACAAATAAAATAAACACAACGCGTTATATACGCGACACATTTCAGAATTAAAACGTTAAACGGTGGAAGTTTTCGTTATTCAGCATCATAATCAGCCTGTAGGCGTTCAGTCACTTCATTTAGCACGATCCTCGGCTGCTTCAATACAGCTGCTATCAGCCATACTTCGACGATGGTCACTCCACCGACCCTGAGGCCCGTGAGTGTGTCCTGTTTTGTATCTTACCACTTCCACGCGAACGAAGTCGCGGGGCACAGCTAGTATAAAATAAACAAGGTATAACGACTATGAAAGTGAGATGCTGGACAGACGATTAGGCAGCTAGGGAGAATGCGGTTTTCCGTCTCAGGTCTATTCGGGATTCTCCCATTCGTCTCATATAGTATGAGTATAATGATGTACAACCAGTGTATAGTTGTTGTATGGTTAGCTATACCAATACAGTATGTTGACAGGTACAGATAAACACTTAATTGGGCTACATAAACAAGCTCGTGGTCCGATGTTTTGCTTTGACAGTGTGAACTGTGAGTCACATTATTACCTACCAAACGCCACTTTGAGGAACACTGTTATGGAAATGCACTCATAATGTTCCATCACACATGGTTCATTTTCAATTGCAGCTAAAACATCACTAAAATAAGGTCATGACGTCATTGACATCATGAAGGGCAGACGGTTTGAGATGTTTTTTCATGTGTTTTATTTAAGTAGCTCTCAACAATATTTTCAAAACTAGAAACGGACATTTGAATAAAGAATGAGGTAGTTTCCGTCTTAAAACGAAATACAGAAAACAGTGAAGGTACGTACTATTTAGCTATGTACCGGTAAGTATAGTTAATAATCCTGTTTCTGCTTCCTATATAGGAAAATTTCTCCATCTCCGTATTGTATAAACTACATTACTATCTCCCCAGAGATTGCTATGGCAAATCCTCATTACAATATGTGCCAAAATAAACTGTGGGCTTTTTCATTAATTCCATTAATTATTTTACTATCACAGCGTGTATGAATTTAATTTTTGGATTTTGTAATATGTATGGTAGATGTAAGAAGAAATAAATAAATAAAAAATATTTATTGACTAATTTGACTAATACTCTGACTGCAGGAAAATGCGATTGGGTTAAATTTCCTTGATAGAATTTATTTCCGAAAAGACCTCTACTTTCTTTTTTGTTTCTGTAATTCTAAAGTCCTAAGTAATTTTATTGCAAAATTGCATTAAAAATGTGCGTAATAGGTCATTGAAAACTGTAGCTGAAATTATAATAGATAACTTTATTTATTTTTAAACAATTTTTAATTTTAATTTTATGTAGGTATTTGGTCTGGCGCTTACGTTTTTTATTTTTATTTTGGTTCCAGTGCATTGTTGCGCTCTCTTTTTTTCGCATGTGGAAGTAATTGACTGTGTCAATTTCTCTCCGCCTGTCGTTTCAAGGTTCTTGTATACAGGGTGTAAGGGACAGCTCTCCGCAAACTAACAGGGTGCATTCATCTCCTTATTTTGAATCATATTTCACCGGAAATATTCTTAGGAAAATTTTCATCTTTTTTAATCGTTTTTCAGTTACTGTTCCTTTATTTCAATGTAAAATTACATTCTCTGCACTCCATTTATGTAAATAAAATAGCTAAAATAAAAAAATCAGCAGTAGATGTTGAAATACTCGGCGGCCGAAGGCTCGCTGCGCTGCCATTCGCTATGCGCGTTTTGCCACGGTAACGATACATTGCGTGTGAGGTAATAAAACAAATCAGGTTTATTGGATTCCCATAACGTTCCTTAAATAATTTCATGTACCTGTCATCTTAGTATGATATACTGAATTCACCCCATCAGTCTGCGGAGGGCTGTTCCTTACACCCTGTATACTTGCCTTCAACCTAAAATGATGTAGATATGTGGAGAGATGTATTTAATTAAACTCTTAAGTTTACTTGAAACCTGTGATTTCCAGAGCGTATGTAAGAAGCATTGAACTATTTCATGCTTGGCTAGGAAACGTTTAGTCTTTGTCAAACAGAAAGCGGGTCTCTCGAGACAGAAGCATTCCGTGCTGAAGTCTTTTCAACAAATCGGCAAAAGTTAAAAAAAATAATCCTCTTTAATGAATTTTTTTTAACTTTGTTACACATAACGTGGTTTTCAGAGAAGACGAAACTTGAAACTAGGCTTCATCAGCACTTATCAGCACTGAAGGCTTTTCAACCATGTTTGGGCTAAATAAGTATGGTTTGTAGCAATCCGTTATCCATCTGAGCTGAGATTTTATAATACAGTCTGTCGAAGCTCATACGGGGCCTTTTTCAAGCAGCAACCTGAAAACGGGTCTTTCGCATTCTGTATAGGATCAAATTAGAAATAGAATGCTAGGCTTTTTGCAGAAAGACAGTCTATGTAGTGTTTCATTAAATAATTTTGGCGACCCGTGTTTAGTTCTAGGGCCGAATAAGACGACGTTTTGTCAGATACCGAAGGTCAACGACTAAATTCGGCCAGCTATGAACCGATTATTGTCTATCGTCTGCAAAACTCTTAATCATTGTATGTTATTACTACGTAATAGAGTATTATCATGTTTACCAATTAACATTTTCTCAACAGAAACTGACACTCCACGGACTGATGGCTCTCTGGGAGCTACCGCCGGAGGTCGTGGTTGACATGCCAGTTCTTCGTGAGATGGACCTTCGGGGAAACATGCTGAGACACATCAAGTCTCCTCTGTTGACGGGACCAAGGAGTTTGGAACACCTTTATTTAGCAGGTGAGGTATAGACTATAAAGTTATACTGCTAGCAGCGTACCATTCCATGCACCAAGTGGAAGTCAAGTGTGTCTCTGTTAGTCGTCTGGATAATGTTTGGATACAAGTGACCCAGACCTGCTGGACACACATAACAAGAATCTTTTCTTACAAAAGAGAACAAACGAGTAGAATAATAGAAAATTAAACGAGAAAGGTGAGATAATACTACATTAAAGTAATAAAACAAAAAACCGGCCAAGTGCGTGTCGGACCACGCACAACGAAGGGTTCCGTAGTTGGGATGAATATATCCCAAAAACAAACTTGGCATTGTAGTTGAAAAACATGTCCATCGATATACGTTACTGTCAATTCTCCAAAAGCAAATGTAAGTTTCTAATAACAAAACATTTTTTTTTTTTGTGCTAAAACTACAAATTAACGATTTTCGGACGTTTTCCTTTACTTGTACTGTGAGACCTTGCTTCTTGCCAAATTTCATGATTCTAGGTCAACGGGAAGTACCCTACAGGTTTTGATTTATTTGTGAGTATCAAAATAATTTATTTATTAAAACTTTATGCACAAGTAAAAAAGAATACCGTACAAAGGCTGACTTAATGCCTGAGGCCTGAATAATTATGTCGCATAAATCAAAATGGCCGTATTTTTTACACGCTTTTGTTAGCTTGTTTTATTGCGTTGACTTATAATAGAATCTCATGAATATCTTGATTTTTTTAGAGCTTCAAGGGACCGTAGACCTACGTATTCGATATTAATTTCAACTTGATACCTCCACGCGTTCCTCAGAAAAAGAGTCTGATGGACGGACTGACGGACAACGAAGTGATCCTATAAAGGTTCCGTTTTTTTCCTGTTGAGGTACGGAACCTTATAAATATTAAGTTTAGCATAGAATGCGAATAAAAAGATGTGCCGTCTACGCAAAAAAGATTTGCAAGAAATGATCCACACCTGTTTAATAAAAGTTTTAAACAGGCAACCTATATGTTTGGATTAATGCCAAGCAATGACTACATAAGTTTCCATACATAATGCCGAATACGAACAACACGTGTTCGAACAAAATTTATTTTTAATAGTATTTATAGCTTTTTTTCTTCTCAATCGACCTCATCTGCTACTTCTCAAAAGATGAACTGAATTAGTTAGATAATGTAGCTTCGTTGTTTTCGTACATCTATAACGAAACCTTTTTATAGTCTTTCAAAGAATTTGTAGTCGCGACAAACAGAAATGTCTCATAATATACTCGGAGCAAAATTAATGAATTTGAAGCAACGTTGAGGTGAGATTATCATCACCTTCCTGGGGGCCAACCACCACCTCTTAAATCAGTATTATTTTAATGTTAATTCAGTGTGAGCTAGACGTCCTGTATAGCTCTATCTCTTTCCCACACTCAAGTAAGATTAAAATAATACTGCTTTAAGAGGTGGTGGTCTAGGCTCTGTTCTTATCCAACTTACTTGGTTTTCACCCAAAAGTCTGACAACCAGTCTTGTCAATCGGTATCGTGTTAACCAGTAACTAGGTTGTGATGAGTATATAATATATATAGGCAGTCGCTCCATGTTAAATACGGGTATTCAGCTGCACCCGGTTAGACTGGAAGTCGACCCCAAGATAGTTGGGAAATTGCTAGGCAGATTGATTTGATACTTGAAAATTACACACACACATACACACACACACATAACATCACGCCTGTAATCCCCAGGGCTAGGCAGAGGTGTATTTATAATACACCCACATCTAGCCAGTTATGTTTAAGTGTAAGTGTGTGTGTGTATGTGTTTTACGTGAAAATTACTATCGGAAAATTGGTGAATGTGTCTATCTTTCTACGTACACATGACTGTACCAACCTTTGTTCTGTTACTAGCTATTGCCCGTGGCTTCGCCCGCGTGGATATTCATACTTCCCTAATTGAATCGGATTTTGTTCACAATGTCATGGGTTTTATTTTTTCTTTGCGCGGAACCCTAATTCTTTTTCTAAAATAAAAGTAAACCTAAGCTACTCCTTATAGCATCAGCTATCTGTCAGTGAAAGTGCCGTCGAAATCGGTCCAGCCGTTTCGGCGATTAGCCGGAACAACAGACAGACAGACAAAATTTAGAAAAATGGTTTTTATGTTATAAATACCGTTTAAACCACAGCAATCTAAATTTGAACTTTCATATGTATTTATTAAAAAGCTGTTACAAACAGACATTTTAATTTTATTTATATGTATAGATGTACAGAAGATTGCGGCAGAGATTATTAGCAGTTTCCAAGTAGGTACTATTTCCCAGTGGAATTATTCCATGATATGATATGAATTCACGCTCGAGAAAAAACACCTTCATCGTTACTACATAATATTACTGGAACATTTATGTGGGTTTCATAGGAAAATAGGTGTCATGTTAAGCAGGATATATTCTCTGATGAAATAATATTACTTTGTGTGTCTCAATATTAGGACTCTTGATGGCATGAAAGGAAGGCTACTGAAGGTTGTCTTTGAAAGATCGCTCTTAGCGATAAGACCCCCCCGCCCCCCCCCCCCCCCCGGGTGTCACCCCTTGTAAAATTTCTACTTTAATACCTGTAATACTTATGGTGTGCATAGTACAGTTTCAGAGAGATACTTGTCCAGCGCAAGAACCAGTGGGGCCGAAGTTCGTTCCTTAAGAGAGGCCATGGTTGAGCGGACAGATTTGACCTTAAGCCTTGTCTCCCAGTGGGGTGATGATAATCTGGTCTCTTTTAACGCCACCAAAACACAGGCGTGTCTTTTTACCGCTAAAAGGAGTCGTTTCGATCAAACTCCTACTTTTAGGGGTGCATCTGTTCCTGTAACTGATCGGCTCGAGCTCCTAGGCATGAAGTTGACATCATATCTCAACTTCGGAGCCACCATCGAGTACAAAGCCCAAACTGCGGCCAAGAAACTGGGCATCCTAAATAGGGTGAAGCGATACTTTACGCCTGGACAGCTTTTAACTCTCTACAAATCGCAGGTCCGATCCTGCATGGAGTATTGCAGCCACCTTTGGGATGGCTCAACTAAATACCAACTAGCCGCGCTTGACTCGGTGGAACGCAGAGCTAAGAGGCTCATTGGCGGCGTAAGACTGGTGGATGCCAAGCTTCACAGCTTGGCTCATTGCCGCAAGGTTGCCTGCTTGTCAGTCTTCTACAGATTGTACTTCGGTGAGAGTGCTTGAGAACTCCACGACCTCATTCCGCCTGCCCCCTTCTACCATCGGACATCTAGACGCACTGCAGGTTACCATCTCTACCTAGTTGCTATTCCACCAATTCGCACTAAGCGTTTCCAAATGTCTTTTGTGATGCGCACAGCAAAGGAGTGGAACTTTCTGCCTGCTGCGTCTATGTTTCTGAACGCATACAACCCCGATCTCTTCAAAGTGAGAGTTAAGCTCGCTCCATCGTCGACTTTGTCTCTGTCATCTCTGACCTAGACTAGACTCAAGAGCAAACCTATCTCAAATAAAAAAAAAATAAAAAAAATAGAGTATTCTATCTATCTACAGAGAAAAGGTTTTCTCATTTCATTGATCAAACAACAAATGTTTCCATATTAGAAATGTTACCAACGAATTCTTAGAAAACTATGTCCCAACACTTTGAATATTGCCTTTACCTGCTTATTATCATTATCTGCCTAGCCTTTTCCCAACTATGTAGGGTTCGGCTTCCAATTGGACTTGCCTGCACCTACTAGGTGTGCTAAAGCATCTCAGGCCGAGATCTATAAAAGTCCCGTCACTGTCTTGCACGTGTATATTGACAGTAGTATGACAGTGTCAGCAATAATGCTTATAAAAGTCCGTTCTAAGTAACGGTTATAGATATCGGCCTTACACCCAGTTGAAGTAAGTTTCCTGAATTGAGAAATTGAAGTTTAGAACATGTCAAACTCTACTTTAGCATTACCTACATAAGGCTTCAATGTAGCCCGCGAAATTCAGTTTCTCATGTTTTTTTTTTTACAAAGTAATTCGCGAATTTCGCGGCTTTTGCACCTTGATGGCAGCGGGGTTTTACTTTACGGTGTCAAAAAATGCTCTCTAGGAAATCACACTAGCTTACTTTCATAAATAACGTTTCAGTGACGTCATTCGCCGGTAATTGCTGACGCTACCACCACCGCTCTTCTAGGAAACCTCCAGTCTCGGCAACAAAAAGTCTGGTAGAATAGTCCACGTTCCCACGGACGCGTAAAAATCGCCTGGCGCGATTTTTTCGCGCCTTCAACAGTGTTCGAACGAGCGTTAAAAATCGCTTCGAACTGATTTGTCGTGCAGTGCGGACGTACCGTGGACTCCGTAAAATAGAGACGACAAAAAAGCAGAAAAAATGTTGGGTGCACCCCTCGAACAATGATCGTTATTTTAAAGTCCAATTTGTGACGCTCTATGATGATTTAAGACAATATCCAGATTTTTTTAAGTTATGTTAGAATGTCGATGGGAACATTTGACGAGTTATTAAATTTAATAGAGCCAGCAATAACACGCCAAGAGTCCCAAGACAATTTTGTCCACCCGAACTTGTGGTAGGTCTATACTTTACAAGCCGGCGCCCCGTACCTACTGACCAGCGCACGCGATTTAAAATCGTGGCGTGGAAAAATCGCGGCCGTGAGGACAGATGCAAGTACTGCTTTCTATTTGTTTCATTCCTAGCGTGGCCCGCGATTTTTCCGCGCGCATTGTATCCGTATCCGTGCATACGTGGGCTTACTGTTTGTATTTTTACAAACATGATTATATGACAAATAACATGAAACCTTTACCAGGAGCTAAGTTGCGAAACTATGTACTTACGTAATGTATTTAAGCTAAGCTAATCGATTTGCTCTCCGCTAAGTTTTCTGTTTACCTGCGTCGGGTTTAACGTCAAAGGGTTAAATAAATACACATGTTACCTACACATGTTCCTATGAAAGCAAAGCCAAAGGATAAATAATTATTTTTGCCTGACTCTTTCATGCTGTAGGGCAAATAAAATTAAACTGTTAGCCGAGCGCCAAGAAAAGATTTTACATTATATGATCTCAGGCATTCCCACTTTTCCAAAGAATAGGAATTTAATTAAATACGGTTAATACCACATAATTTTGGACCTTGCCTCTTTTGTGAAAAGGGAATAGGTTTATTGCATCAATATTTCTTATAAATATTCTTATATTTCTTTCGCGATTAGGACAATTTTTACGACAGCAATGTTAAAGATGCGAAATTAAGATGAGAACTTAAGGCATTATCTTAATATTCTTAATAACAAGTAAACAATCACCGACCGTGAGATTATACAAGCCGGTATGATTGGGTTGTATGCACTTAGTTATTTGGGTAGTAAGTATGCACTTTCGAATAGTATACCTACACCTAGATAAAGATGTAACTCGATTCTCTGCTTAGGACATACCAGCAGATCACACGAAGGAAGGTTTTTAAGCACAAAATGGTACCTAATTTTAACATAGCTAAGCATTGTTCCAGATATCAAGCAGTGGAGTTATTTAATAGGCTACCGACTGATTTAAAATGATTAATTTATAGCTCTTCTTTTAAAACTAAATTAAAAGGCTTTTTGTTGGAAAAATGTTTATACTCGGTATCAGAGTTTATGGCAAATGATAAAAATAGTCACATAATATAAAAGCAGTGATCTAGCTTTAAATTGTCACAATATAATAGCAGTGGTCAAGCTTTAAATTTTTTGCTGTAAGTACCTGCTCTTAATATTTTGACATTGAATTTTGACATTATACTTGCTATTGATTTGACTTTATACATATTTATTTGAAGTGTGGACATATTTTAAACTAATTGACTCTTGACTCTTATTTCACATCAATTTTAATTGGGCTTTTAAATGTATTGTTTCTGCATGTGATAATTTTATTTAATATGTAATATTCAACACAATGTTAATATTGTCAAATGAATTAATGAAATGAAATGATATAAGCAGATAATCAAGTTACGACTTCATAATTACCTTAAAGCACATATACAGGGCATTTTTTTAATCACTATCCAAATTTTCGCAGGGTGTTCTACCCATGAATACGAACAACTTTTACTATGGGACCAACTCTGAAATCACGAAAAAAAATCAGCTGTTTCATACATTTTGGTCGAGTAGGTATTGAACTTTAGTATGAATCAGCTGACTTTTTTTACATGATTTCAGAGTTGGTCCCATAGTAAAAGTTGTTCATATTCATGGGTAGAACACCCTGCGAAAATTTGGACAGTGATTAAAAAAATGCCCTGTATAGTTCCATGACAAAGACTGGTGGACAACGCGACGCGACAGCGATATTTCTAATGCGTTTCATTGCGATGCGATTTAGTGGATAAAAATAATTAATGGTAGTAGTAGTTTTCTCGTGCTAGTAGTATGTAATGTATGTACCTACTCTTTCAATAAACAGTAATAATAATAATCAACCTGGGAACGATTATTTGGATAAAATCTGACGCGTATAGACACGTAATAAGGGTATTTTTAATGATTGTCGTTGTACTCATATGTCGATCTTTACCTTCAAATATCTCGGTAACGTGACACTTTGGGATGCCATGTTACTTGACATTTTTTGTTCGTCATGTTTTCCTCTACCCATACATACCACTTTCATCGTGCGCCGCGATTTCGAAAAAAAATCAAAATAGCGGTGGGTCGATATGCCATACAAAAAACTTCGAACCCCTTTATTTACCCTTAAAAAAGTTATAGTGATCCAACCTTAAAAGATAGACATGCTATTGCGGACTTTTTTCTAAAACTTTTTAGGTGAACAATTCCGTCATACATGATTGTTGCGTAACTTTAACAGTTTACGCAGCGCACGCAACGGAAGCTCTCAAAAGGAATAAATTTTCCCCATTTTTGCAAAATTTTGTGTTGATGCTCCGCTTCTACTACTCGTAGCGTGATGTTATATAGCCTATAGCGTTTCTCAATAAATGAACTATTCAATTCTTAAAGAATTTTTTAATTCGAACGAGTAGTTCTTGAGATTAGTGCGTTCAACCAACCAAACAAACAAACTCTTCAGCTTTATAATATTAGTGTAGATTGATACACACTGATGCGCAAATTGATCGTCTTCCAAGTGCAATTGAAGCGGTTGTAAATATACAATAGAAATTAATGGTAATTGATCAATCGCAAATGATCGTTTCGGGGACTCCTTAGGGAGTTAAAAACAAAAAAAAAACAAATGCCTTTATTAGGTACAAGGGGCCAACCACCACCTCTTAAAGCAGTATTATTTTAATGTTACTTCAGTGTGAGAAAGAGATGGAGCTATACAGGACGTCTAGCTCCATATCTTTCCCACACTGAAGTAAGATTACAATAATACTGCTTTAAGAGGTGGTGGTCTAGCTCCGGGACCTATACAAACACAAACAGCAATACATTGACTATAAGTAGTAGAAACGATGACGGTGTCTACCCCAGACATGGTCTTGCATGGAAATTCCGAATCGTCATACGTGGGGTAGGTAGGACACCCTCGCGGACCTCAGGGTCGGTGGAGTGACCATTGTCGAAGTATGGCTGATAGCAGCTGGATTGAAGCAGCCGAGGATCGTGCTAAATGAAGTGACTGAACGCCTACAGGCTGATTATGATGCTGAATAACGAAAACTTCCACCGTTTAACGTTTTAATTCTGAAATGTGTCGCGTATATAACGCGTTGTGTTTATTTTATTTGTTACTAGCTGTGCCCCGCGAGTTCGTTCGCGTGATAGTCGTAAGATACACAATATACTGAAATAACGGCCACATTTTAATAAAACTCCCTCGTCCCCCGACCCGTCGCGTTGCATCGCCCGTCCGCGCTATTACTTCGTTTTCGCTTAGTGTTCATTCTGACTTTTTCTTTTTACTCGGCTCCTAAGGGTCGTAGCATGATGTTAAATAGCCTATAACTATCCTCTAGAATTGGGCTACCAAATGCAAAAAGAATTTTTCTAATCTGATTTTTTTTCACAATTTCATGGGTATTAATTTTTTTTCGCGGAACCGTAATTATTAAAAAAAAAGTAGCCTAAGTTACTACTCAGAACATCAGCTATCTGCCAGTGAGTCTCGACAAAATCGGACCAGCCGTTTCGAAGATTAGCCGGAACAAACAGACAGACAGACAAAAAATTTAAAAATTGCTTTTTTGTTTTAAGTACTGTGTATACTTTCTGTGCATTTAGTAAAAAGTTATTTTGACATTACAAACAGACATTTCAATTTTATTTATTTGTATAGATAGGTAGGGTAGGTATAGATTATGTGTGACCAAAAAAGGCTTTAAGGTACTTTCAAGAGAAGGCAGTATATTTTTTCCTTTCTTTTAAATATACATAAATCAATTCCTGGTTTATTTTACTATAGCTGTTGCCCGCGGCTTCGCCCGCGTGGATGTCAATTATAAATGTCTATTTGAATCGGATTTTGATTGCAATTCCATGCGTTTTGTTTTTTGCGCGGAACCCTAATTATTTTTCTAAAATAAAAGTAGCCTAAGTTACTCCCCGTAACATCAGCTATCTGGCAGTGAAAGTCCCGTCAAAATCGGTCTGATAGCCGTTTTGAATTTCATGTGCTTTATTTTTTTTGCGCGGAACCCTAATTCTTTTTCTAAAATAAACGTCGCTACTCTCCGTAACATCAGCTATCTGCCAGTGAAAATCCTGTCAAAATCGGTTAAGCTGTTTTGGAGATTAACCGGAACAAACAGAGTCAGAAAGACAGACTAAAAATTTAAAAATAGCTTTTTTGTTATAAGTACCTACCAGTGGCGCAGCTACAATTATCATTTGAGGGAAGCCGAAGAAAAAATTGTTCAGTTCTCATAAACTTGGACAATAAACTGTAGATTTTTAATCTTATGATGTATTAAACTGGTATACTGGTAAACGCTTCGCCCCTGGTACCTACCGTATTTACTTTTATATGCATTTAGTAAAAAGTTATTATTTTGACATTACGAACAGACACTTCAATTTTATTTGTTTGTATAAAGTAGGTACTTATAGATTATGTTTGACAATGTGAATAGGCTTTAAGGTACTTAAGTTCTTTCAAAAGAAGGCAGTATCTTTTTCTCCTTTCTTTTAAATACATATAGAATCAAATCCTGGTTTATTTTACATACAAAGGAGTATCTATGAGCTCGGACTTTTTGAATAGAATAGAAAGATTAGGAGACCCAAATATTTTTCACGTGGGCGTCGTCAATAGATTCATGAGCATACCAAAATCTGCTGAATCCATTTAACATTGATATACAAGGTGGAACGTAATTAACGCACAACCTCTTAAGGAGTCATTGTACTCATCATTATGAACAACTTTTATTATGGGACCAAACTTGAGATCGCAAAGAAAAAATCTGCTGCTCCCTACGTTCGCATAACTCGTCAAAATGTAGGGAACAGCTGATTTTTTTTTTCGATTTCAGGTTTGGTCCCATAGCAAAAATTGTTCATAATGATGAGTACAATGATTCCTTAAGAGGTTATGCGTTAATTATGTTACACCTTGTATTAAGGACTCTTTGTTATCAATGAAATAACACTGAAGGAGACAAATATCTTTGAGTAAACTAACGACAAAAGACAAAGAAGACTGGTGAAACTTTTAAAAATACTAGAAAATACGCAAAGAAGTTTTTAAATAATTTATTATAAACTTTTAGTTTGTACATACTTCCAAGGACAGCTCTTGATTTTGAACTTCAACTTGTTTAAAGTCTGATAATAATATCAGTTGACACGATGCACTTAGAAAGGAACGATGGTCGTATTTCAAGTTGATTTAGCGAAATAGGAGTCATTAGAACTGGTTATTTAATAATGGATTCTAACTTGTTGGAAATACGGTCCACAATTTAATAAAGAGTGGCGTCGGTTGAAATATAACAAATGATTTTTTTTTTATGATTTTGTAAGTGCCCCAACACGTGCAATACGCAATGAAGCGTCCTTTGTTAACAAGCGTTTTTAAAAGAACACATTTCTGGGAATAAGTCACATATTTTGTAACACTTTATGGGTTTCTCCATTGATTACAATAAGTAGTTGTAAAAAATAAAACACGTGACGCTTCTCTAAATTGATTTCAATAACTGTTTATAGAAAAAAAAAACATGTGCATATGAAGCTTAAAATTATGCGTGAAGTACGAAAACCACGCTTTCCTAAAAGAGCGGTGGTCGCCACATAACTGCCGCAGTGACGGCCGTCATGATAGTGATGGCACCGGGGTTTGACTTTACGGTGTCAAAAAACGCTCTCGAGGGAATCACTGAATACACAAATTTACTTTCATAAACAACGTTTCAGTGACGTCATTCGACGGTAAATTACGGACGCTATGTGGCGGCAACCGCAGTCTTAGGAAACTTTAACTTTACTACACACACTATAAAGTATAAAAGCGTCGAAAAAAAAACGGCGGGCTGTGCTGGGGCGGCTGCTGCAGGTGCAGAAAACCTCAAACGGCGCAAATATAACAACCTCATTGGAAGCATGTTTGAGCCGTTTGGGGTTGAAACACTAGGGCGGTGGGGTCCGAGTGCTCATCGAGTATTTCGGAACATCGCCAAACGGTTGGTCGACTCTTTACGGGGCCAGAGGACTGGCCTATTTTTAGCCCAAAGAATCAGCATTGCCATTCAACGTGGCAATGCTGTAGTACATATATATCGATGGCTGCCAGCCTTTTGGGCACCTTTCCCATTGACAGCGATGCGGACGAATTTTTTGATGCCTAATGAGCTCTTCCCCTTTTGTTAATGTTTTATTATAATCATAATCATAATCATAAATCTTTATTTATCTCAACATCATATTACAGGCACAAGTTAATAAAATGCACAATCTTAAATAGAGAAAGGTGTCTGAGGTAGGAGGGTCCTGAGTTACAGATCACCCGGCTCTCTTTTAAAGGACATGTTAATTTACAAAACAGTTAAAGTTAAGATATACTTAATAGGTATTATAAAGTCTGATAATGCATTTGAGTGCAGAATGTAAACAAAAAATAATAATTAAAAACAAAATCAAGTCAACATAAAGTTCAAAGAAATATACAAATTATGTATATTATTATTCTTTGATACATACTTAGGTATCTAACTAACAAAATAAAATAATAATGAGCATAACAAAAAATGAAGAAAGGAAATGGGGAAATGAAGAATGTTGTGTGTATGAATGTATGTAAGTCTCGGTGTGTGATTGTAAATGTGTGGGTATTATTAAGACACTGGTTTTAATAAGCTTTCAGTGGCAACGTAGTCCAGATTTAATAGCCAAATGCGTAATTTTCTTTTACAAATAGCTTTTGTATGAGTGTAAATAGGTATTTTGTTATTAATTGAATTATAAAGAAAAGTGCCAAGAAAACAGAAAAACTTTTGGGAGAAACTAGTGTTATAACGGATGATTGAACAAACGTTTGTTGATCGTCTATTTTGTGTTGGTAAATTGAGTTCTAAGGGAAGTTCAGTGTGTTTTTTTAGTACTGTCATGAGAATGAACAACTGCCGGACTGTTAGCACTTGGCAGTGTTGGTAAAGTTCGAAGGTTGGATAGAGGATTGGCAAAAAGCAACTAACTTTTAATATGGCTCTTTGGGCTCTCTCTAAATTTATCATATAAGTTTTAGAGGTACCGCCCCAAGTGGTAATGCAATAAACTAGCAAAGACTGGCATAATGCATAGTAAACTGTTTTAATAACTGATGTATTAGATAAATGTCTTAGATTTTTAAATATGTAAATTAATTTTCGGATTCTTTTAACTAGGGTTTCAATGTGTTGTTGGAAGCTGAGACGGTAATCTATGATTATTCCAAGATATTTGATAAAATTTGTTTTAACTAATACAGGACAAGAACAGTGGTTGATGAAATTACATGAGTGGGCTTTCAAGTTGAAGTTTGGTTGATCCTGGGGTCTAAGGGTCTATTGTTTATTTGTACATAATATATAATATCTCTTAGTTATCTTGTATCTATGATATAGTAATTAAGAATTATAAAGCGTCATCAAAGTCAACCTGCACACTAATTGCGTAACACACTTTCAATCACAATCTGAATGATTTTGAAGCAAATTGCAAATCCATTGCTTCATATGTTCGAAAAATTTGTCTGTTTAACAACGTAAATAACGCAATGAATGTAACTGTCAAAATTAAACCGATTCCTACTGCAAGTGTGTTACGCAATTGCCTCGCTGCCACCATAGATTAGCGGTTGACTGTAATAAAAAAAAGAAACAGTTCTACATTTTTATTCTTTTTGTAAATATGTTTTTTCTGTTCTGGCAGGCAACAGTTGGGATTGCAGTGACGGTGGTCTCGACTGGTTAGCAATGGAGAATGAAAATGGAACCATCCGAAGAAAAATCTTAGATTACGATGATCTCGTGTGCCATCAACAACTTTATAGAGGGAAGCCACTGAACAAAGTCATGGATATTATACGGGTAAGTTACAATTTTCCTGGCTGACTTTAAACGTATTAGTATTCTTTTAGAATAACTCTATCCAACTCTCAGATGTATGAACGTAAACGAGGCAAAAGGAGTTTGTAAGGATCGTAGCAGGTGGTGTTCTGTAGTTTCTGCCTACCCCCATGGGAAGAAAGCGTGAGTTTATGTATGTATGTGAACAACCAACACCCTAATTGCGTAATACACTTTCAATCGCAATCCGAAGGATTTTGAAGGAAATTACTAATCCATTGCTTCATATGCTTGAGCAATTCGTCTGCTCGACAATGTCAATGACGTAATGGATGTTGTTGAATTATCAAATTGAATGGCATTTCTATTGTGTGGTTTAACAATTGCCCTGCAGGACTAACACTAAAATATCGTTAGGTATAGAGTTGGTAAAGATATTCATATTTCTGAGAACATTCATCCCCTCAAATTATGCTAGTGAATATAAAATCAGCCGCTATGAGTAGTGCGTACACCGTATACCGTACTTATGAATTAATTATAACATATTATAAATTAATAAATTATAATAGAGAGAGAAATATCTCTCCGAGAGAATTAGATTGACTCAATAAAATGTTAAAAATATAATAAAATCACTTTTTAGGTTAGTGTTTTTCAAACACATCAGACGCGGCGTTATATACAGGGTTACAGGGAAAGTCGTACTGAATATTAAAGGAGGTTATTATTCAGGTCATTTCTGATGATTTTGATTCTGAAATAAAATGTTCGAAACTTAACCGTTATGAAGATATTAAATTTTAAAGATTATTTTTAAAAATCCTTTATTTTTTGGCTTTTAGTCGTTTTCTTTGGGATTAGAGCTCCTAGAGTCGGTTTTTTTTGATGTATCTAGTTAGAAGACATGTCCATTAATAAAAATGATCAATAGAAACTGAACCTACTACTAACAGCTTAAAAAACTGCTCGACAACGGTTAGCATTATGAATTTTCTAATAGTGTTCTTAACTTTGATGGGCTTTAAAAAAAAATGTATGGAACTTATTCTGCGAATAACTTCACAAAGTTCTACGTCTCTTTAGCTATTCAAAAAGGTATATCATCTACTAGGTTTGTTCATAAAATCTTAAAATAATGTTATTAGAATGGGCCCATCTGGTAGTACAACATAACAGAATTTCGATACAAAAGAATCCGGCTTACTACCTGGCACTTTTAAACAATGAAAAAAGGTTTGGGTAGACATTGTTTGTGCCCGGGAGACGTGCGGTGACAGGTATTTATGTCATTTTAAATGTCTGAATTGTCAAATCGTGGATCGTGGTGTTTGTTTAGTCTGCTCATGCGATTCTTCCATGGTAGATGTGTTATCCGTGCCCTCCGATTTTTTTTTGTAAAAACGCGACTTGGCTTGGATTTTTGGACTGTTTCGTCTTCTACCTGTGTGACGTGGCTTGTAACTGGACTTTGATTTGTGTTGTGAACATGGCAACATTTACCAACGAGGAATATGCTGACATCCTAATGTGTTATGGATTTTGCGAAGGAGTGTCGTTGCGTGCACGCAATGAATACATGCTAAGGTATCCTACTCGCCGAGTACCTGATATTGGCGTATTTGACAGAGTTTATCGAAGACTACGAGAAACTGGTTCTGTGCTAGTACGTCGGACTGACATGGGACGACCTCGTGTTCTTGATGACGACGACGAAGATAATGAAATACGACGTCTCTTTGAAGCCAACCCAACCACGTCAACAAACGTTGTCGCTCGACGGCTTGGTATTTCCCAGTGGAAAGTCTGGTTCGTAATGCACAGTTCTGGGCAATACCCTTACCATTACACGCCAGTGCAAGTAATTGAAGAAGAGGATCCATTGAGACGACTAGACTTCTGCAGATTTATGCTCAATGCCGATAATGAAGATCCGGATTTTTTAAAGAAAATCATGTGGACAGATGAGTCGAAATTTGACAAAGACGGCATCACAAACTATCATAACACCCATTATTGGGCTCCTAAAGCGCAAGGTAACCCCAAGAAAAAAAGACCAAAAGGGTCACAAAGGAGATTCAGTCTTAATGTGTGGATGGGTATAATATCAAATAACTTGATAGGGCCATACTTCCTGCCCGATAACTTGAATGGCGAGACATATGAAAACTTTTTGAGGGAGGAGTTACCCTCTTTAATGCAAGACTTGCCTATTGCATTGAGACGAGACATGTTCTTTCAACATGATGGCTGCCCAGCGCACTACAGAAGAAGTGTTCAAGCATGGTTGGACGAGAATTACCCAAACCAATGGATTGGAAGAGGCGGACCCATAGCATGGCCGGCGAGGAGCCCCGATTTAACGCCGATGGATTTTTATGTGTGGGGTCATATGAAAAGCCTAGTATACGACCAAATGACACCGATCGCAAATGTCGATATTCTAAGAAAAAAAATTATTGATGCGGCTGAGGAAATGAGGCGGAACCTACGAACTTCTGTCGTGAAAAGTAATTTAAGAAAAAGAATGAGACTTTGTGTAAGAAATAGCGGCGGCCATGTAGAACATGAATTATAAAAATATTGCTAAAATTTTTGTCTTTTTTTTACGTATTTTAGCTACTTTTACCTCAAACTAAAAATGTACCCTATCCTAACTTAACTGTTATTTGGGCAATGTTTTGCCTATTTAATAGCAAGTGTTATACCTTTTTGAATAGCTAAAGAGACGTAGAACTTTATAAAATTATTTGCAGAATAAGTTCCATACAATATTTTTTATTAAAAGCCTGTTAAAGTTAAGAACACTCTATTAGAAAATTCATAATGCTAACCGTTGTCGAGCAGTTTTTTAAGCTGTTAGTAGTAGGTTCAGTTTCTGTTGATCATTTTTATTAATGGACATGTCCTCTAACTAGATACATCAAAAAAACCGACTCTAGGAGCTCTAATCCCAAAGAAAACGACTAAAAGCCAAAAAATAAAGGATTTTTAAAAATAATCTTTAAAATTTAATATCTCCATAACGGTTAAGTTTCGGACATTTTATTTCAGAATGAAATTCATCGGAAATGACCTGAATAATAACATCCTTTAATATTCAGTGCGACTTTCCCTGTAACCCTGTATATAATATTATATTCATACTAATTATCATGATTTATTACGTAATTCCATTATATAGATAGCTATTCTGCCGTGGCCCACCTTTGACTTACTGCCCTCTCGATTACCACGGCAGTATTAATATCGATGTGAATCAGTAGCTGAGTTAGCACATTAGTAGATACAATTACGGAATTTATGCCGATATAATTGATGCGATTATCACCGATACAAACAACGCGATTATCACCATGATTAGCGAAAAGATTTGTGATTTTAGTGTGTTTGTATTTTTGCGGGATGTTCGAAAGAGTGAGTTACCGTGGCCCCGGCACAGGCAACTGAAGGAACACGGGTGGGTTTTAGTCAGTAAAAGTCTGACATGCGTCCTGCTTCGCCCAGAGCGGGAGAAGTCATTTGATGATTTCCCATCCGAAAAAAAAAAGTGTAAAAGAAAAGTATTTACCTCAAAGTACAATTCTGTTTTCAGTCCTCTCAGGGCTGATTTTTTTTACAATAAAATTGACGTTTGACAGTTTGAGTAAGGAAAAACTCAAAAATTCAAAAATTATTCGCAGGATAACACTTAAGCCCCATTTACACGGTGCAAGTTTCTAGAACGTTCAATTATTGCCATTCAAGAATTGCATGCAAGTGTGTTTTGTTGTTGAGTGTTTACACGCGTGCGATTTCCATAAAATGGCATAGGTACAATAATTTAATGCAAGTATTGCCGTTCAATAAAATTGCATGTGACTTAGGTACATCAAGGCAATTTTATTGCAAGGCGATTATTGCATGGAAGTTTTGCCTTGTCTAAACACAGAGTTGCACGTCTATGAATTGATTCAAGTATTGCCCGTATTTGCGCTGCCGAATATTTCATGAAAATTTTATTGAACGTCTTCTCGAGATTTTTTATAACTTTGCTTGAATGTACGTGCTGTTTACACCTATACCAGTTTTGAATGGTAACTAACTTGCCCGTATCGTGCAACAATAGGTATTATACGTGTTGTTTAGACGATGCCAGTTAATTGCTACTTCAATTTTATGGTATGCCACAGGCAATATGCTCTTTAGGTCTCCCTACTAGCTATAAAAGTGTAGTCAAATGCGCTCGTAATCATATAATTTATATAATTATATCTGAAAATATGTATACAAATAAATAAAATTGAAGTGTCTGTTTTTAATGTCAAAATAACAGCTTTTTACTAAATTCATATGAAAATATATACGGTAGGTACTTATAACAACAAAACATTTTTTTTTTAATTTTTATCTGTCCTGTTTGTTCCGGCTAATCTCCGAAACGGCTGAACCGATTTTGACTGGACTTTCACTGGCAGATAGCTGATGTTATAAGGAGTAACTTAGGCTACTTTTATTTTAGAAATAGAATTAGGGTTCCGCGTAAAAAAATTAAAACCCATGAAATTGTGAACAAATTGCGCGGACGCGCGATTGAATTCGGCGGGTCGGGGATGAGGGAGTTTTATTAATATTTTAGGGAGTATCTTATGACTTCCACGCGAATGAAGTCGCGGAGCACAGCTAGTCTGTAATAAAAGCCTAATTCTTTGCCGGGAATCAAATAACGCTAGAAGATACTATTAAAGTCTTTGTAATTACTATTTATTATAACGATATCAAAAATATAGGCCATATTTTGTGTTTAATTAAAAGTTTGGGTTTTGTTGTGTAAAGGATACAATTAAAATAATATCTAGGCTGCGTTGGAATCAATAAGAGTGCCTCTTGACCTCACTCCAAGAGGAGCGACAAACGTTGGCGTGGTTGTGAAATTTCAGCAGGAACGTTCAACTGCGTCGACATAACAATGACCTAAGAAAACCGCCCTTATGAAGTAACAGGGCCCGCGATTCTCCATACAAATGTATTCCCATATTTTCTTTCTGCATAATGCCTCTAGAGCAAACATTTATTTTTCATACAATCAAGGTCTGCTGTAGACACGCCCCTGTGTATTTCCATTTTTCAGCATCTAATTAGTAAAGAAAATATGACCCACCAAAAATTACAAAAAATGCCCCAGTTTTACCGCCTTGATTAGACTGTGACTACCAGACAAATTCGAAAAGTTTACTTCCTCGAGCTTTCGAGCGGCGAGTCACATAGCCAGCCAGCACCCACGGCTTCAACGGGTATCCTGATCACCAGCATGCAGCGACCGCGCATACCTGGTCATCACCCTCAGCCTCATCAGCAACCTTGGCAATAAAAGAAAATTATAGGCACCTAGACATACTCTTTCTTAAAATTTTGATGTAAAAAATAATTGAATCGGCTCAGTTTCCGAGGAGAAAAAAGGGGAATACGAAACGTTGATCTCGTCAAAATGTTTGTGATATAATCGGTCTGAGCTGCAGCTGTCCCATATCGCACTAATATTTCGGTTGTTCAGGCGCAGCGCCACGGCAATAATTTCTTCAAATACCTATTTTTCAAATTCCTCGCAGGCCCCATCCCAGTTTAATGCAACGAAATAAAGGAGCTGTGTATTGAAAGAAAAAGAAAGAACGCCTTCACGGCGACCATGCAATAATGCCGGAATGTGTAAAGTTGCCTTCAAAAATTCCGAATCGATATTTCAAAACGGGATTCCGTTTCGGAATTCCGACTGTATGTGGCCGGCCTTATTGTCTGCAACCATATTTTATAATGATAAGCTCTTGTAGACATTTTAGAATCAAATAAATAGAATCAAACAGATTATTTTACATTTGGTGGTTCAAGTTGTTTTATGTAGATTGCAGTACTATTACCTACATTATAAAGGAAATTGTTCGGCGTCCATACATCGTCCGCCTTTTTTTTTTTTTTTTTTTTTTTTTTTTTTTTGTGGATGGGAAATCATCAAATGACTTCTCCCGCTCTGGGCGGAGCGGGAGGGCGTGTCAGACTTTTACTGACTAAAACCCACCCGTGTTCCTTCTGTTGCCTGTGCCGGGGCCACGGTAACTCTTTCGAACATCCCGCAACCCTAGCTGGCATCGGCCCTAGCGGACCCCGTCAATGGTGCTGACATCTCTTTGAGGCGCGCGTGGAACACGACGCGCCGTCGACTCGGGCTTGGTCCTTACCGGACGGCGAGCTACCCATTGCTCGCCATCCGCAAGCCCGCGCCTACGGTGGCCGGGAATCGGCTGCCAATTCCCGACGCCCAGGGCGTCTCCTGCGGCGACTAGGGGCGTGAGGGCGCAAAGCTTGCCTCTCCCTCACGCGTCCCGCCTCCTCCTTCACGAGCATTACTGCTTCGCAGAAGGAGGTAATGGCTTCCCATGCACTCTCGCTCCGTACCATGGCCTGGACCAGGGCCGGACGCGAGAGATCGCCGCCGCCGATCGCTTCCGCGAGGACACGGCGGTGCTCCGCCCAAGCCGGGCAGACCTCCACCGTATGCTCCACCGTGTCCTCCGGGCGATTCACACAGTGGTGACACCCGGGCGTTTCCTCCCGCCTTATACGGAACAGGTACCTCCCGAAGCACCCGTGTCCGGTGAGGACCTGCGTCAGGCGGAAGGTGAGGACGCCGTGGCGCCTCTCTAGCCACTCCTCAAAGAGGGGACTTATCGCCGCAATTGTGGCGTGCCCAGCGCTGGGTTGCGACAATCGCACTCTCCATGCCGCCATGAGATCCTGCCGGAGCTCTGTCCGCCGTGCCGCGATTTCTCGCGGCAACGGAGTTACTCCCCGGCGTCCTGCCTCCTCGCGCCACTCCCACATGTGCGCGAGGACTTTTGCCTCCAGATCCCATGGCGGTAATCCGGCAAGGAGGTTCGCCGCCTCCCCGGAGACCGTGCGGTATCCCCGGGCTAACCGGATGGCCATGACCCTCTGGGACGCGTTTAACCGACGGACCGGTCGCCGCCTCACGGAACGCGCCCACACCGGAGCTCCGTAAAGGGCCATGGACCGCACGACCCCCGCGTAGAGCCTCCGGCAGGAGGCGTTTGGACCCCCCAGATTGGGCAGGAGCCGCCCCAAGGCAGCCCCGGCCCGCTCCAGTCTGGGAGCCAAACGTCGGAAATGCTCCACGAAATTCCACCGGCTGTCGAGGACGAGTCCCAGGTACTTCATCGTCGACTCGACACCGATGGGAACCCCTCCTACCGTTATTTGGGAACCCGATGGTGGCGCGTTCCGAGGACCATGAAAACACATGGCCTCGGACTTGTGCAAGGCCACCTCGAGTCCCAATTGCCGGATCCTCTCTACGATAGTCGCAACCCCGCGTGCCGCTAATTCGGCCGCCGCCTGGTGCGACCTCCCCTGCGCCAGGACCAGCGTGTCGTCAGCGTAGCAAACTACGCTGACACCACCAGGGAGGTCAGCGCGCAGCACCCAGTCGTACCCGATGTCCCACAGATGCGGTCCCAGAACCGATCCCTGCGGGACACCGCACGACATCTCTCGCCGGTTCCACTCTCCCCGGTGACCGGGGTAGATGACGGCCCTGTCCGTCAGATAGGCCTCGACCACGCGACAGAGGTAGGTCGGCACTCGGTGATACCGGAGTGCCTCCCTGATGCAACTCCAGGGCAGGGTGTTGAAGGCATTGGCGATGTCTAGAGACACCGCCAAGACGACCCCAGCCCGGGCCACAGCATCCCCCGTCGTGAGGGCTCGAACGCGCATGATGGCGTCCACCGTAGAGCGCCCCTTGCGGAAACCAAACTGGCTGTCCGCCAAATCCGGCCCCACCCTCACCAGCCGTTACATCGTCCGCCTAAGAAGCAACTGAGAAGTGAATTTACTTTCTGTGATTTCGTTTTTGTGTGACTTAGGAGTAAGTATTGCATTTTACTACGAATATAAAATCTCGCTTGTTTACGCAAAAGTCAAACTGTCATCTGTCAATGATGAAACTGACATGTCGATGTTGCTCGTTTCGCACAGCGCTGAGAGTGCTGAGTTTTGTAATTACGGTGCACACTATACCGCTGCGTACAAAGAATTGGCTGTATGAGCTACAATGCCCTTTGCCTATTCAAAACGTCAAATTGAAACAAAAAATAATTGCGCCGGGGAGTAAGACCGAAGTGAATTACTTTTTAAAATGTTTTTGAAATTCTGAAGTGCCCGTTCTATTGTAATAATTCTAATGTAAATTACAAAAAAAACTAGTACTTACTGTAAAGGTTTCATACGTGTTGATTCATAGGCCATTTTTAATAATATCCTTTTTAACTTTGGTATGCAAAAAAGCAGGTAATAAGGTAATAAAGTAGCAAGGTTAGTAATCTAATTTTAAGTATCGGTACCCAGCCAGAGCTCAATTACCTATGATTTGATAACCGCTGACTTGGTATTGATGTCAGACAATATCAATGCATAAACAACCTACAATGTTCCCACTGCTGGGACACAGGCGTCCTCTCGTCAAGAGGGAGTGGGCTATAATCTACCACGCGGGCCCAGTGCGGGTTGGTAGATGTCTGTCTTCGAATTTTTGGTTCTAGGACATGCCGGTTTTCTCACGATGTTTTCCTTCACCGTTTAGAGAGCAGTGCCAGTATTGAAATTATTTTCATAAAGAGCCAGATGTCTTAGTTCGAATCTCCGACCTGCAACTCGTAAGTCGGGGCCGGCCGTTACCATTGAGCCACCACGGCTATCTCTGACAATATTAATACTTATACCTACATAATTATCACGATTATGTTAATGTGTCACGAGACACGACTTTTTCCTCTATCTAAATCTTAATGCAACGTCCTTGTGATTGACTCTTAGGCCTCGGTCTCAAAGCCAGCGGGCAGATCGCACGGCGCTAGAGCGGCGTGGTGTTGTATGAGAAATTAGTGTCTGTTCACGAACGAAATGTCTAAACAGCGACGACAACATCTTTTTGATACAAATTTCTTCTTAACGTTAGAGCAAAAGAAGATTTGAATTCCTACAACCGGGCAAGGAAACAAAAAGGCGAGTTTCATCGGTATTATGAAGAAAAGAGACAATGTTCCGATAAATTCTACGACTATACCAGAATGAGTATAGAAACGTGTGATTCCCAGCAGAAAACTTGTACCTGACGCTAGGGTAAAATCATTGAAATAATTTGCTCCACCACGTCGGTGGGCAATTTTGAAACGTCGGTCGTTAAAAAACAAAAAATAAAATGCACAACACTACGTCAATGCAGAAGCGCTGGCACCGCTATACTGGTACGCATCGCTCGTATGCCGCTCCCAGCGCCGCTGCCTTCGAAGCCTTCCATATAGATCTATGCATTTGCAACGCGCCGCTCCCCGCACCGCCGTCGCCGCCGCCCCGCGCCCGCTGACTTCGTGTCCGTAGCCTTAGTATCTTCCAATAATCCAAATGTCCAAAGTAAAACGAGGCACTTTTGGTAATTACCCAATTAGTAGGTACAATAAGTCGCTTGCTTTGTTTTTGTGACCACTTATGTTTGTCTTATCTCCTAATCTGCCATGTCATAAAGTTTTTTAATCTTTAAGCAGTATGTTACACAAAGAACTCACATTATTTCTTTCAGCTTTATAATTTCATACTATTTCTGCCAAGTATTTGAAAACGATCATAATATGCTAAGTTGTTCAAAGAGTAGGTAAGTAGGTACTATAATTTTGCTTGTTTAGTTAGAATTTCCATACTGTTAGTTTTTCTAAGAATAGATATTGTTTTAACGGAAGTAATATGAAAAGAATGAAAGTTGAATACAAGCGAACTTCTCATGTCAATGCAGGGTAGGAAAAATCTTATTTCAAGTATGTAATTTATTGTAGATGTCCTGAAACTACCATTTTTTGTATCTTATTAAAACTCAAACTCAAAGCATTTATATCAATTAAACCACTTAAAGGCACTTTTGGATTGTCAAGGAGTTGGTTAGTCAGAACATGAAGCTATTTGCCTATTCCAAAGCGTAATACACAGGTTCCTATGGAGAAGAACCGGCAAGAAACTATGCTCACGGACACTCTTTTAAATCAAAATTACAAAATATTGGTTACATCATCCATGTTGAAATTAGGTATATGTACATATGTACATATTGTGTGAACGATGTTAAGTATGAGAGTTATAAAGGTACATACATTAAGCAAAGAGATTAGTATCTAGACTGAGATCGTCGTGGCTTGCACTGACTGCTCATAAACCATTGCTCCATTGCCTGAATCAAATTCAAAGATTTATTGCTCTCCTGTTGTAAACAAGTTTAGTGTTAAGGTGCTGGAGCACCTGACATGAATCCTGTAACAAGCTATTGAACTTAAAAAGTAAATAGTTTTGAGATCTGCAAGCCTAACACTGGCTGTTGGCACTAAAATTAATCAATTAAAAAGTATCTAAAATTAATCAATTAAAAAGTATCAGCATTCGAAACGGGTCCATTCGTTTTGCCCCCGGTTTCGATTGCCCCCATTTACACCCGATTTGGTTTAGGTACGATAAATTGAATTCAAAGCTATTTTTAAATAAATGTACTGGCAGATACAAAAGTGCTTTTGCTAAAATAATAAAATATTGGATGCCTGCTATGAAAATAATTTCAACCAATATGAACTTAATGTATGGATCTGTGCCCCGGCATTTAAACGGTCAACATATTACGTACTTTTTCACTCTGTGTTTTAATATCAGTTATACAATACAACGCGCGGACAATTAGCAAATAATAGTGACACAGTGACTCGATTCCATTGCAAATGTGTGATTAACTTGAAAAATCTAAAGTAAAGTGTGTAATTAGAACATTATAAAGTGCAAACAGTTACCAGTTTTAAAAGTTAATGAAACAGCTGGTGGGTAAATGACAAGACACTTTACGCGCAGTGCACGGAATTTCACACGGTTCGGCAGAGCGCAGAACAGTCAATATCGCTTGCAGCGGCGTCCGATGACTCAAGCGACGGCTCGCGTCAAAGATAAGTCAACACAGACGGGACAGCACTTGATGCCTATTATTGACTGCCTCTAAGAAGACGACATACGCACATTTTTTTTCTTTTTTTATTATTGTTTCTTGTTGCTGTCTTGCTAGCTATAATAATAAATAATAATTATTATTATGGCTGACAAAAATGCACAATGGGGTTGTTGCACTAATGAATGTGAAACAGGTTTAGAGGCGAAATCCATAAAGTGCCCAACTTGTGCATAGTTTTATCATTATGCTTGTATATCCCTTACTAAAACTCCTAATAAAAAGGCTACCTGGAAGTGCCCGTCATGTTTGAGCAAAGCGCCAAAGTTGGGCAGGGACGACTCTACTCCAGTTCGTAACGTATCTACGACCAGAGGCCCGAAAAGACAAGCCACTGAACCGCCTTCGCCTCCTTCCACGTCCAATGATAACGACGAACTGCGTTCCATTATAAGTGAAATAATCAAACATAAATTAAGTGAGATGTCGGCGAAGTTTAATAACACTATTATTACCACGATTAGCCTTTGCTAATCGTGGTAATAAAAGTGTTATTAAACTTCACAGTTCTTTAACTGGCACCAATTAAGAAGGAAATGGCAGATATTGTTGAGTCTATGTCTTTCATTGATAGGAAATTTGAAGACATAATGAAGGCACATGAGTTGTCAAAGGAAATAATCACAAAATTAGAATTGGAAAACACAGATCTTAAGATCACTATAGAAGACCTCAACGACAGACTTGCTAATCTGGAGCAACAGTCAAGATCGAACAACATAGAATTGCAATGTGTACCGGAGAATAAAAATGAAAATGTTTACAACATAGTAACTCAATTAGCGCGTGTGGTTAATTGCGAAATCAGTGAAAGAGATGTTTTGCATTGCACTCGTATTGCTAAGACCAACCCATCGAGTAACCGCCCTCGCTCAATAATCGTCCAGTTGGCCTCACCAAGGATCCGCGATCATCTTCGGGCAGCAACAATTAAGTACAATCATGATAACCCTCAAGAAAAGCTGAACTGTTCACACCTTGGATACGCTGGACCAAAATCTCCAGTCTTTGTTGCTGAACATCTGTCCAGAGCTCTTCATGCAGCAGCGAGGATAAAAGCCAAAGAAAAGAATTATAAATACGTGTGGGTCAGAAACGGCAGAATATTTGTGAGGAAAAATGATGGCGCAGATTGTATACAAATTAGGAACAAGAGTAGTCTTGGTAAGGTTGTGTGATGACTACTTGTTGTGATTGTTTTTTGAATTACAATAGTAAATTTAATGCATGCATTAGGTTTAAATTGCATAGAATTCAATGATATTTTAATTTATTACCAAAATTGTAGAGGCTTGCGAACTAAAACGAATATTTTTACTGTAATCTGTGCAATATGAATTATGATGTTGTAGTATTAACAGAAACCTGGCTAAACAGTAATGTATTGAGTAGTGAATTGTTTAATGATCGTTATGAAGTTTACAGACGGGACAGAGAAACCACTGGGTTCCAGTATAACAAAAACGGAGGAGGTGCCTTGATAGCAATTAATAAAAAAATCAACTCCGCACGTATCGAACGCTGGCAAAGTAATTGTGAAGACCTCTGGGTCACACTTGACATATCGACATCACACGGGTCACGCCAAGTTGCTCTTTGTGCCGTCTATCTTCCACCACCAGTATGTCTCGCAACGTTGGATCATTTTGTGGATAGCTGCAACAGAGTGCTCGACTCAACGGACATCCCCTGTTACATAATTGGTGATTTTAACCTAAGTAAATTGAATTGGGATATAACCGCAGTAAATGGTTCTTTACCTAAGGCTTGTCAAAACTTCTTGGATTTTATGAATGTAAATCAATGATCACAACATAATCATGTAAAAAACTGTTCTGGCCGAATACTGGATCTGGTCCTATCAACAGAGCCTACTTGTTTGGTGAGTGAGTCTGGCAATTCTCTGGTAGCTATCGATAAATTGCATCCCCCCCCCCCCCCCCTTGAACTTACTGTGTCTTTGCTAAGGAATTCTAATTTACCATATAGTATGGAGTCAAGACCTAACTTTCATATGGCTAATTACTCAGAAATTAATAATTACCTAAATAAGCTAAACTGGAATGAACTTTTTCTAAATACTTGTGATGTGAATGACATGGAGTCAATTTTTTACAAATGCCTCCGTGATGCTATTGGCAAATTTGTGCCTGATCGGAAACCAAACAACGGTCGCTATCCGCCGTGGTTTGACATAGCATTAATGAAATTGTTAAAAGAAAAAAACAGGCTGAGGTTGCATTACAGAAAATACAAAATCCATTAGATAAGATTGAACTAAAACTCTGATTTGGTTTCACATGCCGTCGAGAAATATATCTCACAGGCTTTCCTTATGATGTTTTCCTTCACCGTTTTTAAGCAAGAAGTGATAATGATATCATACAATACGCACATGAATCCAAAAAGTCAGAGGTGCGTGCCTTGGGTTCGAACTCGAGACCTATGACTTGGCAGTCCAACGGTCACACCACTACGCTATCACCGCTGTTAATTAAAAGAATTGATTGAGATCCAGTGTACCAAACCATTTTTTTTTACATTATTTTATTTATTTATTTTTTAGCTTAACCAACAATTGTTTACACTATATACATTTCCGATTTAATAACTAGAGTAACATATTCTAGTGCAACAATTAATTACAGGTTAACACCACATGCACAAAAAAAACGGCTTACATAACATATTTATAACTTATTGAAATTATAATTTATACATACAAAGAATAATAATTAAAAGCAATAATAAAGAAAATGATAAAGAAAATTATCACATCATTCAATTCTGTATACAACATTGGGATGTAAATTACTTATTAAAATTATAATTGAATAAAACTGAATAAATGATGATTGATGGATTGATTGAATTATGAAAAAATATAACGACCATAATTGATAAGAAAATAAAAATAAACTGAAAACATTGAAAAAAATTTTAATGAAAACAGGTATAAAATTTAAAATTAAATCGCCTTTAGATTATTTACAAAAGCTCGTAGGAATTTATTAATATTATCGTGATGTACATCTACTAAATCACTGCGGCCATTAAGGATTCTGCACAATCTAGGTACCGGGGAATTTGCACCAAGACTTTCGAAGTGGCGGACACAGGGGTGTTATCCTATTCCTAGGATATCTGGAAGGCGCATGGAAACTAATAAGCTTCAATAAATCAGGGCAGTCGCTCTTATTGCGCAACAGTTTGTAAAGAAACAAAGCATCGGTTATATCTCTACGCATAGACAACGATTGCATCCTGAAATGGCACAAACGGACTTTGTAAGAGGGCAGACGCTTAGATTTCCCCTCACTAAAGGCTAAATGCCACACAAAACGTTTCTGGACCCTTTCCAGACGCAACATGTGAGTGGCATAGTGAGGTCTCCACACAACACTACAATACTCCATAACACTGCGTACGAAACTGTTATATAACATTATCTTGGTGCTACTTTTACGAAAGCCTTTGATGTTACGAAGTAGGAACCCTAACATTTTTGATGACTTATTAATAATGTTTTCAATATGAGGCACAAAAGTGACCTTTTTGTCAAAGTGCACTCCTAGATCCCTTATTGTTTCGACTTCTTAGACTCGCTCCTGGTCTATGAAGTACTCTGTGTCAATACAACTAACTTTTCGCGTATATTTGACATGGTAGCATTTCTTCGGATTTAGTTGCATTTTATTATTGTGGCACCATTTTATAACTTGGTTAAGATCGTGCTGCAAAAGTTCGCAGTCTCTTTTTGACTCTATTACTTGTGCAAATTTTAAGTCACCAGCATACAGAAAAGGTTCGGAAAAACGAAAACACTCAGGAAGGTCATTAATGAACATGATAAATAGTATTGGAGCTAAGTGAGATCCTTGGGAGGCGCCCGAAATTATTTTGTGTTCAGCCGATCGAAAACCGTTTACAACGACAAAGAATTCGCGTTCAGTAAGATAGGACTTGAACCAACTTAATAAATGCCCTGTTATACCATAGGCTGCTAGTTTATATATCAGTATAGAATGGGGCATTTTGTCAAATGCCTTACTAAAGTCGGTATATACTGCGTCAAACTGTTTGCCTCCATCTACAGCCTTTATCAGGGACTCCGTGAATGACACTAAATTTGTGGCTGTAGATCTAGATGCTACAAAACCGTGTTGATTGTTATTAAGATACAATCCCAAATGTTGCTGAATGTGTGGACATATAATAGATTGAAAAATCTTTGCGAATGTGGATAAAATTGAAATTGGCCTGTAGTTGCTTACGGTATCTTTTTTATCTGACTTATGCACTGGGACTACCTTGGCTCTTTTCCATTCTGACGGAAAAGTTCCAGTTGCCAGCGATGCATTATATATATATAGATGCCATTCCCCAAAAAACAAAAAAACTGTCTAATGTAACAATATGTTCAACAGATGCTAGAGATCCCACGGCGCTCGGAATGTTAGGTTATTGTATTTGCCGAGCGTCATTGTTTTATTTTCTAAATGTTTTGCTAATAGGATTTATTGTAAACGAATTCATTGTTGTCGCCGCCTATTGAGAAAAATATGCATTTCTTTAGTAATTACTTCGTAGTAACAGATTGTGCGCATATTGTAATCCGCACCAGATGTGTTTTGTTGGGTTATTAGTTCGTATTACCAGTTTGTGCGGACATTGTAATCTGCACCAGATTTGTGTCCTTTAGCAGTTTTAAATAACGTAGCAAGTATTATCGTTGACCCAAAGCGTGGGAAATAGAAGGGATTTTATCCCTTCTATTTCCCACGCTTTTATATCCTCATTGGCGTTATTTTTAATAACGCCAATGAGGATATAAAAAGGCCTTACTTGTCGACCAAAATCAGTCCGTATTCAGATCTTTTACAAGACAGTTGGCAGCAGTACTCGGAACAATATACTTTGAAGAAAGAACACGTTTTTCACTCTCCACCAATCCCAGCCACAGCAAAAGTGTACAGTAAATTTGTAAATTTGATGGGTAGGGTGACGCTTAGCTCTCTTCCTCCTCTCATTTTCAATGGTACCGTCATACCCATTACCCCTACTGTGAAAGATCTCGGTTTGCATCTTGACTCGACGCTTAGCTGGCAGCGCCAGGTCTCTAATGTTAGTCAAAGGGTCAACGGTACTCTACGATCTCTGTATCGTCTGAGAAACTTTTTGCTCGCTAAGACGAAAACTATGCTTGTGCAGACTTTGATTTTCCCTATCATTGACTATGGTGACGTGTGCTACTTTGACTTGAATGCGGTGTTGCTGGATAAGCTTGACAGACTGCTTAACAATTGTATCCGGTTCATATTCAACCTCAGAAAATATGACCATGTGTCGAGCTACAGGTCTGAGCTCAAATGGATGCCCATTCGCCAGAGAAGAAATTTGCGTGCTTTGACCACGCTTTTCTCCCTTCTTAACTCTCCCACTCCTCCTTCTTATCTAGTGTCTCACTTCCAATATCTATGTTCTTCACACGCTAAGAATCTTCGTTCTTCTAACAATCTTCTCCTACTCTGTCCTTCTCATACTTCTGACTTTGTTCATTCTTCCTTTCATTTTCAGTCCATTCTTCTTTGGAATGCGCTACCTCTTGACATCAGGATGGCCACCAGTCGGTATGCATTTAAGCGGAGATTGCGGAGTTATTTTCAAAATAAATAGCGTAGAGTCATCTCAAAACCTCTCTCTCTTGAATTTATATATAATATATGTATATAATATAGGTATATATTATAGTAAATATGTATGTATGTGTATTATAAGTTTATGACTTATTTATGTACAAATTGTTCCATTTCTAACAGAGCACCTGCCATCTAATCTCTTCACCACCCTTGGTTGACTGGTAGAGAATGCCTAAGGCATTAAGTCCGCCTTTGTACTTTTTTAAGTGTGAAAAGTTTAAATAAATAAATAAATAAATAAATAAATAAATTTAATGGTCCTTCGAGCCTGATAACATGGGGAAGATATTTATAGGAAGACCGTGAATAGTGCAGTATTATTGTGAAGAAAGAATCCATTGGTTGCCAGCATGGTGGATACGCGCTCCGAAGTGAGAAGTCACAAGCCGCCTACCCAACAGACACAGTCGTCATCTGAGGGTATCGCTACCAGTGCTACCATCTTGGCGACCGTCACCAGCATAGAAAAGGGCACGGCCACTACCGCCACGGAGACAACAGAGCAAACAGAAACCTCCGCGACGACAGAGCCCTCTGCCGAGTCCTCCACTTCCACAACCGCCACCGCTATTGCCACTGCTTCACCGTCCGTGACGCCCTCCGCCGTGATGACACTGCTTGCTGACGCGACAGTGAAAGAACCAATGAAGCCGACAGCCACTGTCACTGACAATAGAAAAGAAGCTCGTCGAGATATTGAGACCTCTACAGTAAAACGAACCAAGAAAAGCATCGCCGATCTGTCGAAGCCGAACAGACTAGAGGATGCCCAATCCCCTAGCAAGAAGGGGGGAGATCCACCCACAGCAAGACTAAGGCAAACAAAATAGCGAAGGCTAAGCAAGAATTGTTTCGTCTTTAAGTCAAACTAGCTGCAGCGTGTCTGGCTGCACTGGAAATTGAAGATACAGAAGAGGAAGAAGAAGATGATGTCTCCGTCTCCGACAAGTAGACAACTCGCTGGAAAACCATGCGATCCAACCTGTGCCAGCGTTCGCCAATAAATCGCACCGATCAAAAGAAGAACCAGTGATCACTAACACAGAAGAACCGAATCCAGCGAGGTATACAGAAGAGCGTCATCAACATTTACCTCACCCACAGCAGTCACCGGCGGGAGTTCAACCTGACTTCATGGTGCTAGCAGAAGCAATCACACAGGCTGTCAAAGCAGCTCAGCGGCCGAAGATCAGCGAGCTGCCTTTTTTCAATGGGTCACATTAAGAGTGGCTACCATTCCGCGTTCCGCATTACGAGACAGAAAACATGTTAACTACGGTTGAAAACACGAATCAATTGAGAATAGACTTGAAAAGACAGGCCAGGAAAGCGGTTGAAGGTATACTGATTACCAACGTATACCCTGCAGAAGTCATGAGGACCGTGGAGTCAAGATTTGGAAGATCAGAAGCAATTGCCGTGATGGAGATGATGGAGATGGGGGCACTCCGTGGACTGCCATGTCTCACAGAATAACCACGGGTCATCTGCATCTTTGCGACGAAAGTCTGCTGTTTCGCACCCGTGGGCTTGTTCGTCTTCCTCCAATTCGGATCCACTTCTTTAATTTTCTTCGTCCTTCTAAAACTGATGTTCTGTTTAGTGGTTCTACAGAGCTGGATGAACCGTAGAACTCGCGCTGTTGAGTATTGGAGTCAGTTCCAGTTGGAGAACTTGGAGGGCTGAGGTAGACTTTCTACTAGCTTCAAACTTCTTGTGTCGTTCACATGATGTACCTTCTCTTCGCCAGAAGGTTCTTCTGTTGCAGGATTTGCTAGCGTAGATGCTTGCTCTTCTGGATCAGTCTTCGGCCTCTTAGAATTTAAGCAGAGCACGTCCACCTCGAAGTATTGCTTCTCGAGGTCTTCTAAATTATCTTCTGCTTCTTCTTTGATGTGATGATGTGCGATACGAAGTTCGTGTTTGACAGCCATGGAGTACCCAACCTAGTGACGTGAGAGAAGCCACCGGTTGGTTCTTGTCTCCTCTTCTTATTTCTGAAGTCAGTAGAAGATGCTAGTTGTCCTGTCCAATCAATACTTGCGGCTTTGCGTCCGCGAATGTGAGATGTTTGCAGATGTCTGATAGGTCCTTCCACTACTTCTATTGAGACCTATTGAGACGCCACTTGCAGGTTTTTCACTTTGCGCGGTTGTACTTGCTCTTCATGATCGTTGAGTCCTTTCAACTTAACGGTGACTCTTCGTGAAGCTGATTCTGATGTCTGCATATTGTTGATGGCTTCTATCTTCAATGGATATGGATCCATATCATATATGGGTCTGTATCAGCTGAGCGTCGAATATGTGAACGAAGCCATAAAACTCAAAAGTCGGATCCAAGCAGTTCGAGACTACAGAAGACTTCAAGAGCCCCTTGGTACTCCACGGCAACCATCTCACAGTCAAGCTCTGGATACAATCACTGCATTGGCATTGTCAGCTACATCATGCCGGTGTAGAAGCTACTGTCAACGAGTGCAGACAACAGCACTGGATGCTGCGATTGTGACCTATCACTCGCATGGTACTCCGAAGATGTCTATTCTACAGAATGAAGACACAAGCACCGCCGCACCCAAGAACTGGAGACTTGGCAGCGTGTCGCTTAGCTCACCACAAGCGACCTTTGACATTTACAGGGTTCGATTATTTCGGACCTCTCTCTGTGACCGTCGGACGAACTTGGCAAAAAAGATATGTGGCTATCTTCACATGTCTCACGACACGTGCCATACATTTGGAAATTGCTGGCTCACTCAGCGCCGACTCCGCAGTAATGGCCCTCAGAAGAATGATCGCTAGGGGTTGCCCGACAGAAATTTGGTCGGACAATTGCACAAACCTGAAGGCTGCAGACAAGGAACTCCGACAGGCCATCGACGAGGCGACAACAGAGCAACCAGCGAAGAGAACCATATCTTGGCGTTACATTCCGCCCGGAGCCCCATTTATGGGCAGAGCCGGGGAGCGTATGGTTTGCTCTGTCAAAACAGTACTCACAGCGACGCTACACGAACATCACCCAACGGAAGAAGTTCTCTACACTCTAATAGCCAAAGTAAAGTATACAGTCAACAGTCACCCGCTGGTACACGTCTCAGTCAGTGCAGGAGACCCGGAGGCCTTGACTCCCAACCACTTCTTGTTGGGAGGACCGGGACTAGTACCGCACCCAGGCACATTTACCGAGCAGGACACCATCTCCAGATCCAGCTGGCAAGCAGCACAATAGCTGGCCGACATCTTTTGAACGCGCTGGGTGAAGGAGTACCTTCCTGAGCTCCAACACCGGCGGGAGCCGCAGGGACGAGGGACAGCAGTACAAGTCAACGACTTAGTACAGATAGTCAACGCCAACCTGCCTCGTAACGTTTTGATACGAAGACGAGTCATCGCCATGTATGGACCAGACGACGTCGTGCGAACAGTAGACGTGCAGACCAAGGGAGGAGTGTTACGACGGCCCGTGAGGAAACTGGTGATTCTACCCCTGTCAACAGACGTCGGCCCCGCACCCGTAGGTGATGCAAATGGAAGTCGCACAGCGCACACTGGTGAAATATTAAAAAAAGTTGGCAAAAATCTATTTTACAGTTTTGATCCGATTTATAGTACTTTATTACAAAATTATATAGAAAAAGCAAAACTAATACTATTAGGGTTATTAATTTAAATAAAATGAAAATCAATAAAAAATAAAATCAAATAATTTATTCATCGTCATCGATTAATGATATTTCAGTAGGACTTAAAGTTACAAGCTTTTTTGGTGGTAATTTCCTTAATCCAGTAATGTATGGATCTGAAGTCACTATTAATCTCAGAAAAGTATCTTCCATGGCGACTTTTCTCGAGAATTTTCTAGAATAGTTTTGTCTGTATTTTCTGATATATTTATTTCTGCTTTCTTGAGCATCTTCACTCAAAAGACCTATTAGCAAAGCCAATATTGTCTACAATGAGAGGCCCATGCACTAAAATTTTGCACTAAAGTTGGCATTTTGAACCATGGGTATAATAAAAACAAAAGCTGACGCAGTCCATAGGCAAAATAAATAAAATTTCACAAAATTATTTTTTTATCCACTTGATATAATTTTCAGGATAGTGTGGAATCTATTAATGAGACTAAAATAAACTCCTGTTATCTGTGCAGTTTCGTCTGCATGCTGAAAAAGCACTCGAGCAATGTTTCCATCTGTTGACGTCCCTCCTCCTTGGCGCGACTTGTCTACATGCAGACCTAGCTTTTCCTTGTTTAAAAAAGTCAGTCTCTAACGTTATATAACTGCTGTGTGAGAGCACCTTAAAGGTGCTCGTTATTTGTAGCAGGTTTTGTTATTTGCAGCAGGTTTATTTGTAGGTATAATTAAAATTCTAATATTAAACGAAATGTTTTCATTAATAACACCTTACGAAACCATGTGCTGGCTTGCCTTCAACAAACAAATGGTAGAGTAAATTCTTTCGTTGCCGTTTTTGTAGATTATCTCTTTGTTTTAGGGCAGATTATAATTATCTACTAATCTCGAACGGATTGTAAGGTGTCGTAAAATGCGCAAACGTTACGATAAATGCTTATCAGCAAGTTACAAAACATAATATTGGTCTAGTACTAAGACTAATGACGCAAAATCCGCTATATCCTAAGTTTCTTTGTCTTTATTGTTTGCTTCATCATCATGTTCTTGTAATCCATCTAACTATATATATAAAAAGAGATACTGACTGACTGACATATCAACGCACAGCCGAAACTACTGAGACTAGGAATTTGAAATTTTGCAAACGGCTTCCTTTTTTAATGTAGGGGAGCACTAAGAACTTTTTGGAAATTCGACCTTTAAGGGAGTGAAAAGGAGGGATTTCGTTAGTATGAAAAATCTTATTCCTTGAATGAATGAAATTCACCGACCCCAGCGTGGTTTAACCAGACTCGATCACTGGAATGAACCCAAAGATTCACACTAGCCCCTGTAGCCTCATGTTTCATGGGGCCACATAGGCCATTGCATATCAAGGAGTAGACCGGAGGGCACGGTAATGGTAGGGAAGACGTGCCCTTAGGATATGAAAAGATTATTAATCGATTTTCCCACCCATCACGCAAAATACGCGCATTGACGTGGAGTTGCGGACACCAGCCCGTATTACCTATTACCTAGGGTCTACCGAGTATGCACCCTAGAATAAACATTGGAATATTGGAGAGACGCGTAATATTTATCCATGGATGGGCATCTTTTAAAGACGTCGCCGCCAGGTTGTTTCAAGTCCAGCTTCATCGGTGACTCTTATGCTATGCTGTATTACGTGTTGCTGTTTCCAAAGTCTTCGTCTGAGGTCTCGCGATCTCGCTAGTAGCCTTCTTAATCTTATCTCGTTCATCAGCCATTTCCATACAAAAATTGAAGTCCTTATCGAACTTCTGTACAAAATCCAAGTCGAAAATGTTCTTTTTGTTAGAATATTCAAGAACCCTTGTTTATCCTGTCTTACCATAGGTATTTAAAATGAACACACCATCCAAAAAAATAGATCAGAGTGAATGTCGAATGATTCGAAAGTTCACCAGGCCGTTGACAATAGTGACCTAGGATATTAGGCGACCAAAGACAGCCTCAACTTTACGCCGACGACGTTGTCACAAGATTTATATATCTAGAATATTAAATTCCAGAAAATTTTATACCCAATAAAATGAAAGGGTATCACCAGGTTTAGCCCGCTCCGGGTATCAGGATCCTTTGGCAGGCTGTTAGTTCCTCTAGACAGGAGCACACGTAGGTTTAATCCACCTCATCTTCGCAGATACTTTGTACCACAAAGTTTTATTTCGCGACACAAAACACATCAAAGAAACTTGCACAATTTCGATGGCCGATGCCAGAGGCGCAACCCGCGACATATGTTGCCCACGCTACAACAGATGCACCCCTTATCGCGACACGACCGCTTGCTACAGCGTCCTCTTTGAGTTAATAAACTTGAAACTCGACAGGAATACTTTTATAAGTAAATAATGAAATTTGTAAGTTTTTATTTTTCTTAAATACCCCCAATAGGTTTAGGGGTGTCAAAGTTTGTATGGAAGAATTTTAACGCGCAGTCCGAATAACTCAAAACTCGGTAAATACCGAGTTCTTCCGAGGTCTTGAGTATAAATATACTCAAGACCTAAAATAAAGAATAATCTGTATTGCGTAACGTAGGTGTACCTACCTGACAAATGTTTCCATTTGTCACCCGTAATAATTACGTAGTTAGAATATTAATTATTATTATTTTAATACAGTTACGTAGGTACTTACAAGTTCTATTTACAAGGTCAGGTTTAGCTTTGATAAGTATAGGTAGGAAAGTACCTATTTAAAATGTATTTTAGTATTTTTGTCTTGGCAAGTAGATACCATAGACTAACTACAACTAAATATTATGTAGTAAGATTTTGATTATGTAGACAACAGGGTACTCGCTAGGGCTTTCAATACCGGTATTCCGGGATCCCGTAATACCGTGATCACAGATTTTATTTTGGCCTTTTTCAATACCGGTATTGACGCCCCAATACCGTGATTACGGTATTAAAACATTAGTAGATGTGAATGATGTGATCTTATCTCACATTTGTTTTCACCAGCGCAAGCGTACCGCTGTTATCTTTACCTCACCCTCCCGCGCCCGCCTGAGACAATGCCCCAAATCGAGCCATACTTATGTCGTTTTTGTTATTATTAGTCATTTCGCAAAGGCGAAGTAAGTTTAAGTTTTGATTACGTTCCTAATTCCTACCTTAATTAATAACCAACCAACACAAAGTTGTTATATAAGAAAGCTTTGTATAAAAGATATTTATTCAATAAATAAGAACAATAAAGACTGATTTGAAAATAAAAGTACGTATTTAATGGTTTTATTAATGCCCTAATTGAACTTGCGTTCAATACCGGATTACTGGTATTGATACCGTGATCACGGTATTGGCTTTTCCAATACCGGTATTGATACCGGTATTGAACAAATCCGGTATTTGAAAGCCCTAGTACTCGCACATCCTTTTTATCTGCCCAATTACGTAGGTACTTATTAATAAATAATGTGAAAGAATTTTACACTTGCTTGTACAAATCACTTTATTGGTACTTCAACAACCTTCCATTTTTGACCCGAGACCTAGACTATTGAGAATCGGATAAATTTTTTTCCTCGCACCTTTTTTTCCAAACATCATTCGTGGGTTGCCACAACTTAAAAAAGGACGAAATATTTTAAAATAACAATGTTGCAACTCACAAATAATATTAGTTAATCGACTATCGATTACAGTCTATGCTATGCTAACAAATGGAGACTAAGCAAATTAAAGTATTAAAAACATAAAAGAGATATTTAGTTTCATAGACAAGGTGCACACTAACGGATGCCGTATGCCTATCTTCTTAAGTACCTACCTATGTAAACATTGTAAAATAAAATAGTGTTCTGATGTAACTTACTAAGTACTAAGTAAGTACCGAGCCTAGGTTATTTTGAAAAGTCATTTGTTCACAAAAGTAGATTAATAGGCACATACACAAGTGGTAATTAAATATTCAGATTAATTATTTTTTTAAACGAAGACAACCCAGTAGTCTGAAGATATAAGAGTTACATGATAGTAGGTAATTAGCACTGTGTGACCGAATTGCACTTTATTGTGTGATAGAAAGAGTCGCTATTTATTTAAATGATTTAGCGGAGTGAATCCTCTGTACAACTCTTGCGGTTTTGGTCTAAACATGTGGACAACTTTATTGATTTGCATAATGATTATTGTTTGCTCAAAGCGCGCCACACCGTGTTTTATAACTGGTAGATGTTGCTTTAAAGTTTAGATGACTTTTGTTTATAGAATACCATTTTACGAATTAAATTACTTAAGTAAAAGTTATTACTAAAAGTTTTTTTGTTGGTCCTTAGAAGTAAGTTTGTATACAAAGGGCGAGTTGTTTCACGTCCACTTAACGCACGCTTATTCGTCAAACATGGCGCTAACTATCGTCAAACCAAAAAAAACGTTGTTTGTGTTTCACAAAAGTATGGCCTTAATGTCCGTTAAATAATAACAATTACAGTAACCGGTGCCATACACACTGGTTAACGTCATTTTGTTCTCAAATATCTGCACCAAACAGTAACACAATAACAATATGGACTCTCTTTTGTTGTGTTCGTCTTTGTTCGACTAGTGTAGAAAGGAAGAAAACATATTTAAAACTCGTGTTAATAAACTAAACCACTTGTGTTGTTGATAGTATTTTTATACTATTGTTAAGTGCGAGTTGAACTGTGCAACTCAAGTGAAAACACACGCAATCTCACAAGTATGTAAAAATACACACTATTGTGAGATTGCATGTGCGTGAGTATTGGTAAAACAATAATATTTTTGCTTCTTTCGGAAACGACATCTTATTAAAACTACATGTTAAAAAATGTTATTTCATAAGTTTTTAAATAACATTATTTTTTTAAATAACTTATCAATATCATATCACATTAGAATGGTAATCGGAACTTGATAAAAAAAAAATCAAAAACATATAATAACATTATTTTATTCCTTATTCACTTAGACGTTTCGGCTGTTTTGCAACGGCCATAGTCTTTAGATGATTACGTTTCGATTACCATTATAATATGATTTAAAATCTCGCAAGTTCACATTAGATCATAATAATTATCTCAGTTACAAAAAGACACAATTGTACCACAATATAAATTGTACTGTGCAGGACCCCTTATTTTAAGTAAGCATAGTAATAGTTTTAGGCACGTGGAATTTTTAGTTTGGGAAAACCAAAATGCAAAACCTTTTTATGTCCAACAGTTAGAGCTCCCACGGCGATCGGAATGTTATTGTATTTGCCGAGCGTCATTGTTTTATTTTCTAAATGTTTTGCTAATAATATTGTAAATGAATTCATTGTTGTCAGCATCTATTGAGAAAAATATGCATTTCTTTAGTAATTAGTTCATAGTAACAGTTTGTGCGGACATTGTAACCCGCACCAGATGTGTTTTCTTTGGTTATTAGTTCGTATTACAGTTTGTGCGGACATTGTAACCCGCACCAGATGTGTTTTCTTTGGTTATTAGTTCGTATTACAGTTTGTGCGGACATTGTAACCCGCACCAGATGTGTTTTCTTTGGTTATTAGTTCGTATTACAGTTTGTGCGGACATTGTAACCCGCACCAGATGTGTTTTCTTTGGTTATTAGTTCGTATTACAGTTTGTGCTGACATTGTAACCCGCACCAGATGTGTTTTCTTTGGTAATTAGTTCGTATTACAGTTTGTACGGATATTGTAACCCGCACCAGATGTGTTTTCTTTGGTTATTAGTTCGTATTACAGTTTGTGCGGACATTGTAACCCGCACCAGATGTGTTTTATTTGGTTATTAGTTCATATTAACAGTTTGTGCGGACATTGTAACCCGCACCAGATGTGTTTTCTTTGGTAATTAGTTCGTATTACAGTTTGTACGGATATTGTAACCCGCACCAGATGTGTTTTATTTGGTTATTAGTTCATATTAACAGTTTGTGCGGACATTGTAACCCGCACCAGATGTGTTTTCTTTGGTAATTAGTTCGTATTACAGTTTGTACGGATATTGTAACCCGCACCAGATGTGTTTTCTTTGGTTATTAGTTCGTATTACAGTTTGTGCGGACATTGTAACCCGCACCAGATGTGTTTTATTTGGTTATTAGTTCATATTAACAGTTTGTGCGGACATTGTAACCCGCACCAGATGTGTTTCTTAGTAGTTTTAAATAGCGTAGCACGTACTATTGTTGGCGCCTAGAAGTGTGGGAAATAGAAGGGATAAAAATAACGCCACTGAGGCATATAAAAAGGCCTTACTTGTCGACCAAAATCAGTTCGTATTCAGATCTTGTACAAAACAGTTGGCAGCAGTACTCGGAACAATGTACTTCGAAGAAAGAACATGTTTTTTACTCTCGACCAATCCCAGCCACAACAAAAGTTTACAGTAACGTACAGTATTTTTTTATATCTCAGGCAGCAAAAATGTTTTGTGCCGTTCCAACTTTCTATTGGTGGACATAAACAAAGGACCATAGAGACCGGGTTTCTTCAAGAAATCAGTGTATACAAAAAGCATCTTTATGGTGTAAAGGCGTCCGTTTTGTAGATTGTACCTACCTACAAAATAAACGAATTAATCCATGGTCATTGTTTTCGTTACTCTGTAGAAGCGATGACGTAACCGTCCTGTTTTACGGGTGATTATGGTTAAGGAAAAAATACGTCAGAACTATTATCTATTCTGTGGTTAAGGCTGGGCTTAGAGCTCAGGACACTGCCGAGAAACCAAAGCGGACTCAAACTATCGCCCTGAAATATACCCCACTCAATCCTGATCGGTTCAACGCCGTTGACGGCAAGACATAGCGCTCATTTTTATTAATATTGACATCTGTACTTTTTGTTCACCTATGTTCTACAAATAAAAATATTTGAATTTGAATTCATTGATCCCCCGGATCTGTCGACATCCTGGATGGAGAAGGACCGTCCTCCACTGCCCCATACATGACATCAAGAAGGTGCGTAGAGTTGCGTCTATTTTGTACAACTCCAGCACCTTAATGGGCCATGTATGTGGCACCGAGTCATAGGCCTTCTTATAATCTATCCAACAGGTCGACAGATCCTTCCGGAATCTACGAACCTGTTGGCTTATGGTCATGTCTATAAGGAGCAGCTCCTTAGTACTGCGAGACCCGTTCCTACACCCATTCTGAGACATAGACATAATTGAGCCACTATCGATGTGGTGTGCCATTTTTGCTCTAAGAATGGATGTAAGAACTTTATAGACCGTCGGTAAACATGTAATTGGTCTATAGTTTTTAGATTCCGCAGTACTACCCGATTTATGGAGCAGGTGGGTAACTCCTGTCGTAAAGAACAGTGGCAGCGACCCAGTCTCTACAGATGACTGGAATTGCGAGGCTAAGCAGACGTGTGACCTTTGTAGCCATTTAATCCAGAAATTGTGCAGTCCGTCCGGTAACGGGCGGACTGCACGGGCTACGTCCAGAGGGCTAATTATTTGTTATTATTATTTGATATTTCTCGGGACCCTAGGGTCCCGGACCTTTGGAAGGCATGTGAGGGGCCGAAGCCAACTCGCAGAGGCCCGTTAAACGCTTTCAACGGAAATGAGGCACCAACCGACGATTATCCCTGTACGTACTATGCAAGTGCACCCAAGGACAACCCCCGGTTGGTGTAGGACTATTGCGGATGTGGAGACAAAAAAAAAAAATTGGGCTATGGGTCTGGATGGCTAAAGTGGACGGGTTATCTAAAACTATGGAAGGACTATGGCCCCTGCCTGACCAATGTTTGATAAATACAATACACGGATAAAATGGCAGGGGGTGACTTGCACACTCAACAATGGGCCCCCGGAAACGGTCGCTAGCACATAGTGTCGTAGCGACAAGGGGGCAACATGTCCTGAGGTGCTTAAGAGGAGTGGAGAAGTATTCCACGGCTATCAGGACAATCCCGGAAGTACGGTCAAGGTCACTACCAGCATCTTACTGGAATACTTCCTTCCTCCGAGCACGTTTGCTCTTGCGAATCGCTACTCAAGCCAGCCAATAAAGGCAAGAATGAGGTGGGAGGTCAGTTCTCGTCAGTGTTCACTCCAGCCGGCCAATAAAGGCAAGCCAGAGATGAGGAACATAACTTCTCCCGGGAGATAGGGTACGTGGGGTCGCTACTGCCCAGTAGCTCGCCACATGCTGCCCTGCGGGTTTCTGTATCTCTCTTGGTCTGGTTCTTCACCCTAGACCTGTTCCGGCAAACTCTACCGGCACAGACCTAGAGTTCGGAGCGCGCAAGCCCCACCACGACGTCAACGTAGAGATACGGCGATGAGGTTATTATTATTATTAACCGTTGTACCGATCGTGCAACCAGATATTTCACAGGGGTATTAAACTTGATTAGACAAAAACCAAGGAAATGTACGCTAGTCATCCTAGGTGACTTTAACGCCCATATTGGTCGACAAGATACGCAAAATTTCCAACGCAAAGGGCTCATTCACCATAATCTCCGTCATGAATGTTCCAATTGCAATGGGGAAATGTTATTGGATATAGCCAAAAGAGGAAAACTTCAAATAGAAACGACAAAAGCGAGATCATCATGCAGAATAACATGGTCAAAGGGCACTCAGAAATCCCAATTGGATCACATTATTACGCCGCATACAACTAAAAAACTCTTTCACTTCATCAAAGGGGAATGGGTCGTTAGCGGCACCTCCGACCATAAAATAATCTGGGGGCAGATAAAAAAAAAAAGTTAAATTCTAACAAAAACAAAACCAGCAAATATAAGGCACAAATTCAATCACAAGGTGTGAAGGAGACAACAATCGAGGCTAAATATTTCAACCATAAACATTGTTATTATGCCGCTCTCAATAGCAAACCCACCAAAACAAAATACCAAGATTGCATAACCAAAAAAACTAGGAAATATAGGAATCAATTGAACGGATTAAAAACATCGAATTACTATGGAGCACCATAACTGGGTTATTAAAAGCGGCTGCCAGTTGCAGTTTTTATGACAAGTCTTTTACAGTTCAAGCAATGCGGTTATGGAACGCCTTGCCGGTGTCGATAAGGCGTACTCAATCTTTGTCCACTTTTAAAATACTGGTAATAAAACACTTCCTCTCTCCTTAAAACTCATCATTACATAAAGTTCCCTGTCCCTGTTTCTTATTGTTTATATATATATATATATAATGTATATAACATTTGATGTGAAATTTTGTTCAGAAAAATGAAAAGCTGATATTGCCGTAAGGACATACAACTGACATTATCATAAGTACCTATTACTAATAAGTGTACCCACTTGAGAAGTAAGCATCACCAAGACGTATTATTCTAAATATCCACCACAACAAGATCAAAAAGCGACAGGGAGCGAAATAATCAAAAGAGTGCGACTTTGTATTCAACAGGAAGGGACTCATTTTGAGCATTTGATAGATTGATTAATTTTGTATTAAAAATGGTAAAATTCATGGTCTTTCTTTTATTTTTGACACTATGTTATTTAGCAAAAAATAATCCTTATGATGAAGCCTTTCGATCGGTATGATAAAGCTACAGGGTGATTATTTTTCTCGTGTAACGGGTTCGATTTCCGGTTCAACCATGTAATTATTTAAGTATCTATAAATGCAGTTTAAATAGTTTTTTTAATTCAAATAATGTCTTCTTTCAGTAAAATGTTCCATCTACAATATTCAAGGTACTTTCTCTCCATGTGGCATATCCGTGGGATGCCCTGTATACCTACCGATGTCCAAATGGAAAAAATCCTAAAAAATTCCGAGGGCCACCCATACCAACGGTTAACATAACAAAGCCGATAACCGACGCGCAAAACGTAGTACTCACTGTGGATGACGTAATGGGAATCATTAACAACATGAGAAATGGGACAGTTCCAGGAACAGACCAAGTGATAATCGAGCTTTACAAAGCGATGCCCCAAATATTACAGGAAGCTGTCACCAAACATGAACAAAGCCTGGACATAGAACGAAGCACCCGACACATGTTAGAGTTAGTACAGGTACCAGTTCCCAAAAATAATAACCCTAAAGATACGAACGACTATCGCCGCATATCGATTTGCAATACAGGGTAAAGAATTTACGCCTCTTACTTACTAAAATAATAAAACGAAATAATAAACCAACTGGGCAATTATCAAGCTGCCTTTTTAAACAATCGGTCAACAGATGATCACATCTTTACATTCAAAAGGGTCTTGGACGAAGAATGGCGTGCAGGTGGAAGAATTTTTGTTCTTGCTCTCAGCATAGAAAAAGCTTTTGATAATGTAGACCTAAACGCACTGCGCGATATTTTAATACAACGAACAAACAAATCATTAGCTAACAGGATAATCAAGGTGTGCATGAACGAACGAACATATTTACATCAAATGGTGTGGCCGGCAAAGCAACTGGATTATCAAAGGGAAGGGTGTGAAACAAGGTTGCCCTTTCTCCCCTCGTCTTTTTACACTGGTCATGGATACTGTCCTTATGACTCTTGAGGACGAAACGCAATTAATTAAACTAGATCAAGATTATGAAATCTCTCTCCCCCTGGTACTATCATTTGCAGACGACTTTATCTTCATTACAGATGACCTAAAAGACCCAGAAGCTATCGTATTCCATATTTAACCCCTACTAGCTAGTGTCGGCCTCCAAATAAACGAAACAAAAACAAAAATACTAATCAGAGACCCCATAGCTTCACGGAACCTATGTATGTGACCATTAATGGAATAAATCTACCCACAGTTGTACATAACATTTGCATTAAGCAAAAAAAGCACAATTAAAAACGTTGTTAACAAGTCACTAGAAACGCGAAGTCACTACTACCATTCATAATAAACTCAAAGATCGACTGAAAACTAGCCAGACTTATGGTGTTCGGACCTTGTTTGATACACGGTTTGAAAGTATCGGCACTCACTAAAGCTTATACATATAAGATTTACCGATGAAACTGGACTTGAAACAACCTGGCGGCGACGTCGTTAAGAGATGCTCATCCATGGATAAATATTACCCGTCTCTCCAATATTCCAATGTTTACTCTAGGATGCATACTCGGTAGACTGTAATAATCCTTCCATATCCTAAGGGCACGTCTTCCGTAGGGAAGACGTGCCCTTGCGGAGGGCGCGGTAATGGTAGTATTGTGGACTGTATTTGGTTTTTTCTTGGCTTGAGGGGTGGAGGAATGAAAGACTTCTTGATTTTCTTCCCTTTATTCTTCCTTGTGGTTCTTCTAGTAGAGCTGGAGGCCGACTGTGTCCTACCAGTTTGTTTTTTTGTTTTTGGGGAATGGCATCTCGCAGTTCAACCTATAGGAGGTTGTCGACTGCTTAACCGGGCTTTCCTGTGGATGCCTCAATAAATTAAGGCCTCCAGCCAGGCTTAAAACTAAGACTAAAAACTAAGCGACTACACGCTAAGGGCACCCCCTGTGGGGTACGGACCTCGGCTTAGGGCGTCGCTGGGAGAGGACAGCAATGGGACATGCTGGATCGGATTATTTGGGGGCAAATTTAGAATTACGGGCTCAGCTGCGCGGGCTGGCTCGAGCAAGGGTCGGGGTGGGTATGGACGGGGGCGTCGCGGTGGCCCTCGGCGGCGAGGGCGGAAGCACGGCGGTCTCGATTTGAGTTTCCGGATCGTGCTGGTGGCGAGGTTACTCTCCTGGAGGAGAGTTATGGCGTCATCCGGGACCAGGACGGTTAGGGCGTGCCTAGGACGGCGGATGCGACTTATGCGCGACGGTGTGTAGCGGGCGGCCGCCGCAATCAGGGGATTCGGGTGTTTGGAGGCAGATTCGAAGAAACGCTTGGCGAGGCGTTTCATGAACTGCTGGACGGTTGGGATTTTTAGATCAACGTGAAGAGACTCGTTGCGTACATAATAGGGTGCCCCCGTGACCTTTCTGAGGAAACGGTTCTGTAGGGTCTGCATCCTATGGAGCAAGTGTGGCTTAGCGTGCGCAAATACAACACAAGCATACGTCATGATGGGACGGATGACTGCGGTGTAGATACGCAGCTTGCACTTAAGAGATAATTTGCTACGCGCGGTCAGGATGAAATGAAGCCTGCCGAGAGCGCAAGCGGCACGCGAACGAGCCGTCTTGATGTGCTCTCTGAAGGTCAGGTGTTGATCCAAGATCACGCCAAGGTATTTGGCTTGCTTCTCCCAAGGGATTGGCTTGCCATACATGGTGATCGGGTTAGGTGTGTCCTACCAGCCAAATGTTCCTACTTTTATACTTTAAAATCTCCTACATTATTTGATTCTCGGAAATAATTATTCAATATTCTGAGAAGTTGAACAATGCCTCGGACAAATTCTCAGAAATAGCTCAAAAGTTTCGACCAATCAGAGCGCAGCACGAAAAGGCGTCCCGAACCTTAACTATGACGAAACTTTACCGTAACGGGGACCTTTTCGCTAAAATGAATTATTTCTACTTTTATCTTAACAATTTCTTATCCTAAACTTATGTACTACCGCTATATAATTAAAAGATGTGCCTACCTAATATAAATAAGTTAAAACTATGCCTATTTTATGGCTATCCTAATACAAATGGGTCTTAACTTATATCTACGTATGGCTAATGCTCGGCGTCCGTTACAGGTAGCATTACCGCGCCCCCCGAACTACTCCTTGATATGAAATGACATATGTCCAATGGCATATGGCAAATCAGCGCTGTGCTGTGGGTCCCTCATAGCACAGCATCATGCTGAGTGGAAGCCTTCTTGTCACAGTCATGACATGCAGCTTCCGACTATTTCTGTTTTGAGCTCGTGATTATAATGTGGTTCTATTTTGTTTTATTTTTCTGATTATTCTTATCGTTTTGTATGCACGTGTTTCTGTGACAAATAAACCTATTTTTCTTTCTTTCTTTCTATGTAGCCCCATGAAACATGAGGCTACAGGGGCTAGTGTGAATCTTTGAGTTCATTCGAGTAATCGAGTCTGGTTAAACCACGTTGGAGTCGGGGCATTTCATTCAATCATTAATTCATGAGTAATCACTGTGATTACGCAAACAAAATAAAAGAAAGGTTTATTGTTAAAAACCTAAGAATTTCAAAAAAAGGAAACAGACTTCCAAAAGAAAAGACTTCTTAATATTATGGTCTGAATGTTCGAAGATATTATCCCCTTTAGGCTTTGCACCCATCTCCCAAACATCCTGTATGTTCGATTTTCTCGCCCGGCTGTGCCGAATTATGCCGACCCGGACAAACAACGAACAAAATCTGACAGAAGAACATTGACATGATCAAAAGTATTAAAACCATCCTCTTCCACAGACCATGCGCCAAACCTGCCCCGACCCCTGCGCATGTACGATGACGCACGTAGTGTCTGACGCTGCTGGCGCCGTGATCCCCCTCATCACCGTAGACTGCTCCAACAGGCAGCTAGAGAACCCACCACCAGCGCTGCCACCTGGCACCACCACACTCCGGCTTGATGGCAACAAGGTAAAATGGTACGAAGATTTTTGATGTTTCATGTTACATTCTTCGAATTGGGCCATTGAACTGCTGTGTGGCTGTTGATGGACAGATGCAGAATTTAAAACCTCATGTAAATATATTGCGTTTCTTATTCCTCATCTGGTTTCCAAAATCTTACATACATACATACCTACTTAATTACATACATAAACTCACGCCTTCTACCTATAGGGGTAGGGAGAAAATAGTTTCTTCCTACGCCTATGGGAAGGTGGCGTTGTATTGAGAACGCCACCTGCTTCAATCCTGACCTTGTTTATTATATCTATGATCATTACGTACTCTTTTTGCTTCGTTTACGTTCATACGTTCCCGACTTTTTTGAAGAACATCACAAATAAAGTCACTATATGTCCTTCTAGGGCGTCTTCTCCCAGCGTTTCCACTCACCTCTGTTTTAAATACCTTGTGTTAGTCGCCTTTCATTCATCATCTCAAATAAAATATTAGTGACGTGTATAAGTGTATGTATATTCCTACTTATAGAAATAAACATCATTTATCATTTATACAAGCAGACGATGCCCTTAGCGATAAGTCTGCAATTTAGCCACGTCATCTGAAACTTTATAGTGCACCTGTAGTGACTATTTTATAGCGATTGAACAAGGACTAGGACCCTATCCAGCCTTTGGTCATCAGTTTTTCTCAGTTCTCAGTTTTGTTTCGTTCGTTCAGCTTGGTGGTAGACGTCAGATTGCCAATACATTTGCCTCAATTGCGCGGATAAATCATTATGCGAAATCAATAAATGACGAAAGCTTAAATAAAGCGCGATAACTAGCCGAATGCAATTAATCCTAAACAAATATTATCGAAACGCCATTGTCCACTTCAAACAACAAATTGACAGAAATTATAATATGATTTTAATTTACTAATGTTGATGATGCAGGCTTATGTTTATATGTTCAGCACTAATTGCTTTTTAGTGAATTGTTGTGCAAGCAAATTGAGCTACTTAATGTGAAAATAGTAAAACTCAAAAATTAACGTTAACGTTATTATAATACGTGTCACGTGTCGTGCGTATTATACGTATTAACCTTTTTATTATAATTATTATGCGACGTCGGTATTTTATTTTGAAACTTACCTACATGAAAAAATATTACTATAATTCTCAAGGTAGAAAATTGAAAGAAAAACTACGAGAGTCAAAAGAAAATTGGCAGCGCAGTAAACAGCTTTTTTAAACTAATTAGATAACTTTTTATTATTAAAATTGTCGCGGGAGAAAGTTGTTGCAAATATTTAACTTAGGTAAAAGGTTCTACTTCAATTTGCCTAGCTTTTTCCCGACTATGTTGGGGCCGGTTTCCAGTCAAACCGGATGCAGCTGAATACCAGTATTTTACATCGAGCGACTGCCTATTTCAGTATCTCACTTCCACAACTTAGTAACGGGGTAACACGATACCCCTTGATAAGACTGGTTGTCAGACTTTTGGGCTTCTGACTACCCGTAACGACGACGAGTAAGGGGTAACGAAAGAGAGCCAGGACCCCGAGGAACGGAGGCTGGGTCTTGTTGTGTAAAGGATAGTTACCCATCTACGAACGAACGTCAAGCGATCATGACAAGCATAGCTTAACCCTCGATCGACACGTGCGGCTGTTACCATTTAACCACGAGCCCCTTTTTAGGGTTCCGTCATCAACAAGGAACCCTTATAGTTTCGCCATGTCCGTACGTCCGCAGCTTAGGTCAGAGACTCTTAGTACTAGATAGCTAAAATTTAGCATGGATATATATTAATCACGCCGGTAAAGTTGTAAAATAAAATCATGAAAAAAAATGTTTTCAGGGTACCTCCAGTACATGTAAAATGGGGATGTTTTTTTTTCTCGTCTACCCCATGATGTTGGGTGTTGTTGGATAGGTATTTCAAAGTTATGGCGAGTTTGTGGAAACAATTTTTCGATTTAGGGATCCGTTTCTGAAATATTAAGCTTTAAAGTGCAAATCTTAGTTAGAGTCAAGTGTCCCCCCTCCCCCTGCCAGTTACACGGTTAGTTTTGGATATGTGAAAAAAATCACGGTACTAGTAAGTACATACAACGAAGTTAAAAGGAAAACTATAACTGTTATAGTTTTCCTTTTAACTTCGTTTTATGTACTATTACCGTGAATTTTTGAACATGATTTTCAACTATAATGTTTGATGTTAAAGTTCTTGGGATAAATGCATCCCAACTTCGGAACCCTTCATTGTGCGTGGTTCGACACGCACTTGGCCGGTTTTCTTACTTGATTTACGTGAAATTCTTTCGGATTTCGTGTTCACTGATCTGATCATTACCTACTTCAATCATCATGATCAAAGCCCTTTTCTTCTTCGCATAATAACTAAATTACCAAGCCTGAGTGATACTTGCACGACGACATAAGCTATTTTTATTCAGACTCAAAAATTAAAAGCATTGTCCAAAAAGCCAATTTTCGAATCCGTGTGTTGTAATGAGCAAAGTAGGGTAGGGAATTTCGGTAACAGTATTTCTGTAGCCTTGTGCTAAAAGGGCCAAAGTACGTTCTTGAATGAAAGGAGATTGTAATGCCAGTTTATTGAAAAAGTATGATATTTTTTTTTATGCTAAAAGGGCGTTAGTTTTTCAACAATCTTTCAAAAGTTACTACTTAAAAAGGCCAATGTAGTGTGCGCTTTCATGCCGTTTAGTAAAAAAAAAAATATGTATGTGATAAAAGGGCTGCAGTGCACTTAAGCCAATAAGGTCAATAAGGCCCTTAACTTTTATGTTGAGCTATACGATTACAGACAGATGCTTGCACTGACTGGACAGGTCCACTCAATCTGTGTGGTTCTTTCCTCAAAATAGAATTACCGAAAGACTGGGCAAACCTCATGAGACCAGTACATAAGAATCCAAGAATAATTGTAGGAATGCAACAGTTACAGTTCTACAACTACCAAAAACTGCTCACTACACAACACATACACCGAAAGATAAATTCAGCGAAAGAAAAAGGTAATCTGGAATAAAATAAAATGGGATACATTGTAGACAAGTAGATCCATGAGTAATTTACTACAAATACTCATTCGACAATAGTGAAAAATTCAAATTGCTAAGTTTAAAACGAAACCGAAATATGACACGTTCACAATTATCAGCAGATAGATACTGCACCAGTGGCAACTCTTATACCTCTAACTGACAAACCAATCACCCTCCCTGCACCAAGTTCACGTAAGAGAACTTCAATCATTTCTCAACTACCTTTAAACCATCTAGCCGCCCTTTTTATGCGTCGTTGGAGACTGGCCTTCAAACGGAGGATGTTATGTCATGTTCAGATGAAGATGAAGAAATATTGTAAACTGTGATTAAATTTCTAAGAAAAATAACATTGGCCTTTTAAAATTTATACATAATTAGGATTACATCAGTGCTAAATGAGCCTAAGTAGTTAATATTTTCAAAAATACCCATTTTTTTCTTAAATTAAAATTTACTTCATAAATCAACTTAAAAACAAATCAAATAACAGTAAAATATTTTTGCCATACTACAATCTAACACGTAAATAACACTACAAAATTTCGCAACAGAGTAACCGCATATACTTTTTGATTAATTAGGCATTACTGATTACTAATATAATCATCAAATATCGCCATCACGTCAATTTAAATTAAAAAATAAATAAAAACAAAAATACACTGTTTATGGTCAAGTTACGAACAATGCAGTTTTTTTTTGTTTTTTTTTGAGGGTACATAGGAAATTCAATGTTTGTAGTCATTTATTGCGTTTTATTGCTTGATCTAACTACACAATCTTTTGTTGTTTTTTTCTACTTTTAGCTATTTTATAAACTTTCGAAGTACAAAATGAATAAAATCGCTAAACGTGGTTGTGTTAATTCTCCAGATTCATTTTGTTTTATATGTGGCTCGTTTAAAACACCTTCTAAACAAAGAAGAGTAATAAGTGAGAATGTGAAAATTTTGACGTGACTTATTTCGGATTTCCTGTCGGTCACCAAGATGGGCCATTGCTGTTGTATTACTTGTATTGGAAATTTGAGTAACTGAATGAATGGAAAACGTTCTTCTATGCCCTTTGCCGTGCCAATGATCTGGCGTGAGCCTGCCAGCCATGATATAGATTGTTACTTCTGTTTAACAAATGTCACGGGGTTTTCGAGAAAGAACAAAGGCAGTATTGTTTACCCCGATATTTCTTCAGCTACGAGACCTCTTCCACACGGGGAAGGGCTGCCCATACCAGTTCCTCCTGTGGAAATGGATGTAGATTCTATTGCACCATCTTTAAGTGAAGCTTCGTTTGTGCCAAGTTCAGAAAATAGAAGCAGTGAGCCACATTTAATAGAACAGCATGAACTAAGCGACTTAGTCCGCGATCTTAATCTTTCTAAACAACATGCTGAACTTTTAGGATCAAGATTACAACAATGGAATCTTCTAGCATAAGGCACAAAGATAAGTGTATTCAGAGACCGTAACAAACATTTATCAACATTCTTTAGAGCTGAAAACAAATTGTGTTACTGTACAGATCCAGACGGACTAATGGAGAGTTTAGGTATTAAACATGTAGCCAATGAGTGGAAACTGTTTGTGGACTCATCGAAAACCAGTCTCAAAGCCGTGTTGTTACACAATGGAAATACAAAACCTTTGATTCCTATGCCTATGCTATCGATATGAAAGAGAATTACGAAACCATGTCTCTTATCCTTAAATCTATAAACTACGTACGTTTTAAATGGCTGCTTTGTGGAGATCTAAGAGTTATTGCCTGTTTGCTTGGACTACAAGGAGATTTTACAAAATACTGCTGTTTTCTCTGTCTTTGGGATAGCAGAGCAACAAAGAAACACTACACTGTCAAAGATTGGCCAGAAAGACACTCGTTTACACCAGAAAAAGAAAATGTTAAATTTGTCCCTCTTGTTGAGCCCAAAAACGTTCTTCTACCTCCTTTATTTATACATCAAGCTAAGACTAATGAAAAACTCCGTAAAAGCTCTTAGTAAGAACAGCGATGCCTTCCAACATTTAAAAGCAGTTTTTCCAAAATTAAGCGATGCCAAATTAAAAGAAGGCATTTTCGTGGGCCCACAAATACGAAAACATAAGAAAGACACCGGTTTCGAAAAAAATCTCAGTGCCATCGAATTAAAAGCTTGGAAATAGTTCAAAAACTTAGCCACGAAATTTTTGGGTAATAAGAAATCAGAAAACTATGAAAGTATTGTTACTGAGTAAGAAAGAAAACTACCAAAAAATGGGATGTAGAATGTCGTTCAAAATTAATTTCTTACACTCTCACTTGTTTTTTTTTCACAAAATTTAGGAGATTTTAGTGACGAACAGGGTGAGAGGTTCTATCAGGACATCCTTAATATGGGACAACGTTACCAAGGTCGATGGGACCCAGGGATGTTGGGAGACTACTGTTGGTTCCTCATGAGAGAGAATGACCAAGATTTTAAAAGAAAATCACCTTATGCAAAGAAAAAATCTAGCAATTTTTTTAAATTTAGTATTTATTGTTTCTTTAGAAATAGCTTTTTTAAATAAATATAGTTTTTTGTAAATTTAGCCGTAATATCAATTTATTTTTTCCAATAAACAACAAGACGTACGTAAATATTTGAGGAATAAAAAATAACACTATCTAAAAATACTACAGAGGAGCTCGTGGCTAACTAATAACAGCCGCACGGGTCGATCCATCAAGTTAAGCTACGCTTGCCGGGGTTGGTCTGTGGATGGGTGACCATCTTTACATACCGAGAATCCTCCGTGCCTCGAGAAGCACGTTAAGCCGTTGGTCCCGGCTGTCATTCGTGGATCTTTGACAGTCTTTACGGGTCGTCAGCAGCCCGAAAGTCTGACAACCAGTCTTACCAAGGGGTATCGTATTACCCAGTTACTGGGTTGTGGAGGTCAGATAGGCAGTTCAGATAGCCTTCATCGTAAATACCTGGCAGACCCAAATAACAAAATTGTTGAGGTATCGTACAAAAGGTATAGGAATCATTGTAATCTATTACTAAGGAAATTAAAAATAAATCACCAAAGTTCGGCTTTAAAAACTTCCAGAGACAGTAGGGAAACATGGAATATAATAAAATCCATTACCAACAAATCCAGCAATCAAACATCAGGTGATAAACTTCTAGCCACCTCTGTTGATGCACAAGTACCAAATGCAATAGAGCAAATTAATTATTATTTTTCGAACATCGGAAAGCAACTGGCAGACAAGATAAAATCCCAAAATTCTTCATCTGCCCAATACAAAATGGAAACACCCACTGCACGGGAATCAATGGTCCTACTTACCCCAGACGAGGCTGAAGTAGAGATTGTTATTGACAATTTAAAAACCGACAGTGCCACAGGATGGGACATCGTGCCAGCTAAACTCCTGAAACTGGGTAAGCAAGTACTAGTTCCACCTCTTACAAAACTCATTGAAGTCTGTTTTGAGCAAGGAGTTTTTCCCCAAGTCTTTAAGATAGCTTTGATCACACCTGTTCACAAGGGTGGGAATCAGGTTGACGTTAAAAATTATAGACCTATCTCAGTTTTGCCAGTACTGTCCAAAATATTAGAGAAATTGTTAAATCGAAGACTCATGAAGTATCTAGAGCACAACAAGTTAATATCGGATGCGCAATTTGGTTTTAGGTCTGGGAAAAGCACCATAGACGCGGTTAACCAACTTGCAGATTACGTCACTGAAAAAGTTGACACAAAGCAAAAATGTCTGGGTGTTTTCCTGGATCTGGCCAAGGCGTTCGACACTGTGAGTATTCTTACCCTTGTGAGCAAGCTGGAGCATGCTGGGATCCGGGGACGGGCTCTAAATATATTCACAGACTTTCTTAATAACCGGACACAAAAGGTTAAGATCGGCAAAGTTATTAGTAGTGAAGCAAGAATAGACTACGGTGTGCCCCAGGGTAGCTGCCTGTCCCCAAGCCTCTTCTTGCTTTATGTAAATGACCTATGCCAGCAGTCTCTTACTAACGGAAAAATATTCAGTTACGCAGATGACACCGTTCTAGTATTTTATGGAGAGACTTGGGACGCGACGCGTCAAGCTGCAGAGTTGGGGTTACGTAAAATAATTCACTGGTTGGAACTAAATCTACTAACGCTTAATATTTCGAAAACCGCATTTCTGCACTTTACTTTCGCTAAAACTAAACCCGGGGTAATAAGTCTTAAGGCCCACTTCTGTCATGACCCCAATAACAGTCTTCAGTGCTCATGCGCTCCAATTACACAACAAAAGACTATAAAATACCTGGGTGTAATTCTAGATGAGGGACTCAGTTGGCGACCTCATATTGAACTAACTTCTTCCCGGGTTAGGAAACTTATATGGGCTTTTAAAAATCTTCGACACGTATGCGATCTGGAGCTACTCCGGACAGTGTATCTTTCTCTAGTAGAGTCAATTGTTGGTTATTGTATCACGGCCTGGGGTGGGGCCTGTAAAACATACATGATACACCTCGAGAGAGCACAAAGATCCCTATTAAAAGTCATGACCTTCAAACCCTACCGGTACCCTACAAAAAGCCTATATGAAAGCTGTCAAGTACTTACAGTAAGACAATTATTTCTACAGAATCTCACTTTGAAACAACATGAAATTACACCGGTAAATCATACGAACAAACTAAAAAGAACCATCGGTAATGTATGTCGCTCAGTAAAATGTAATACCGCATCCGCTCGACGGCAACACCTATACCTAGCTATTTATATATATAATAAATTAAATAAAATTCTCGACTTCAACCCACTAACTAAAAAGAAAGCGAAGATGAAAATAAGCACCTGGCTTAAAACACTTGATTACTCACAAACAGAAAATATAGTCAAAAATCAATAATCATAATAAATAAATTATAAGGTAGATAAATATATCTGATATAATCTAAAAGCACAACCACCAAGCACTGACACACAGAGAAACACACGCACAAATCATAACATCATCACACATACACACCATCACACTTACACATACATACACAACACATGGACACATAATCCTATCACATGAGAGCAAGTTTGCACTAATTGTTTAACTACATTTTAGTTTTAATTTTGTTGCATAAATTGTTAATGTTCCACAAACGAGTGAAGACACTGACTCCTGTAACACAGGTGCCACCTAGCTCAGGAGCCAGGGTTTCAATTGATGTATCAACCTATTTATGTCAATAAAACATTATTATAAAAACATTATTATATTATAGTTGCTCCATGTAAAATACTGGTATTCAGCTGCATCCGGTTAGACTGGAAGCCGACCCCAACATAGTTGGGAAAAGGCTAGGCAGATTGATTTTTATATCTAAAAATACTGACGTGATGGCGAAATTCTGTTATCAGATTTAGCTTCAGCATTAGCGTTTTACCCAGGATACAATATTTTCGTTTCTGTTGCGAACCAAAACGGTATTTTTGTTCATTGTTATATTGCTCATTACTGAAAATAAGGATTATTGATATTGGTCCTTTTAGCACCAGGCCACAGATTTTATCTAGGCCAGTGTGCAATTTTCCCAGCGGCTACTATTTTGCAGGTAGTATATAACAACCATAAATCTCGAAACTTTATAGCTGCAGGTGAATGAACAAGGAATTTATGAGAACATTAATCACTCTCTGTCTGTCTGTAACATTAACTGGCTCGTTGGTCTAGTGGTCGCTTCGATTCCCGGTCTGAGTGTTATTGGGTTTTCCTATATGGAATTTCTCAGTAGCAGTCCGGGGTCTGGATTTGTGCCCAGTTGATGGCAATAGGCTCGCCCCCTATTACATGGGGCTAAAACATAACTGGCAAAATGTGGGTGTACTATAGGTACACATCACTGTGATTAATAATAGGTACGTTAGGAAGGTGATTGTGTCTTTCCATTAGGTGTACTTGAATTAGATAGTTTGGATTTTTAATTGAAGTGAGAAAAGTATTAATATTACTAGTAATAAGTAATGTATTATTAGTAAAAAGTGACGCTATAATTGTGGTAAATCAATATCAAATTACCTGCGGGGTTATTGCGTAACACACGTAAGGTACGAGTTCGTAGCCGACTGCAGACAGCAGCAGCAGACGACGTGTCGGTGCGACACTGGTTTCTATGTATTTCTTTGAAATACCTTCCGCAGCTAGCGACACATCACACGAACGCAGCCGACGTGTCCCGACCGCAGATCAGTAGTACCACTGACGCTGGAGTGAGAACACGTTGAATCTCTCTCAAAAAAAATTTTTTTTTTCCGATTTCCGAACATTCAGAACTAACTGGAATACGGCGCTGCCGTCTGCTGCAGCCATCTGCAATTGGGTTCGGAATCATGACTGCAGCGACATGACGCTGCGACGTGTCGCTGCGACATGTCACAACGTCACGTCGTCTGCTGCTGCTGTCTGCAGTCGGTTAAGAACTCGTACCTTTACATTGGCAATGCCTTAATTTTGACAGTCTACGACATTCATTGCATTGTTACCGTCAGTGTGCCAAGCAGATGAATTTAACAAGCATAATTTATTATGAAATAAATCTTTCGGATTGTGATTGAAAGTGTTTCTAAAATAACAATAGATACCTAGTTTTGTCAAAACTGAACGGTTTACATCAATTACATAAGTATTTACACAAAGAGATGTATTCATTGGATTCGCGAAACTTGAATGAGGCTGGCACAGGAGTGTGGAGATATTTGCACAAACAATGAGAGAATTGTGCTCGGCTGTGGGTAAAGTCGAGAAAAGTATTAAGATTATATACATATTATCTTATATTTTACCCGCTCCTGCCTTTTTGTTTTTACAGCTTGACAAAACATCGAGATTTCTATATTTTATACAAAGTTTAACATTCACCTATGTGAAACATTAACCTTCCGATATAAATTCTCTAAATGATGGTGAAAACCGTGCTCAAATCGAGACCGCCGTGCTTCCGCCCTCGCCGCCGAGGGCCACCGTGACGCCCTCGTCCATCTCCACCCCGACCCTTGCTCGAGCCAGCCCGCGCAGTTGAGCCCGTAGAATTAAACTCGCCCCAAATTAATCCGATCCAGCATGTCCCATTGCTGTCCTCTCCCAGCGACGCCCTAAGCCGAGGTCCGTACCCCACAGGGGTTGCCCTTAGCGTGTAGTCGCTTAGTTTTTAGTTTTAAGCCTGGCTGGAGACCTTAATTTATTGAGGCATCCACAGGAAAGCCCGGTTAAGCAGTCGACAACCTTCTATAGGTTGAACTGTGAGATGCCATTCCCCAAAAACAAAAACTGAAAACCGTATCTAAATCCGTTGCATAGTTTAGAAGAACAACGCGGTCACACAGACACACACGAAATGGGACTTAGCATTATTACGAGTATGTATAGAAGAGGAGAGGGCTTAATAATGAGAGGCTTTGGAAAATGATGGAAATTTATTAATCGGTAACGCCACACATTGTTACAAATGAAATATTTGTCTAGTGGTCGCAAGCGCTACTGCTGAGCATGAAGTCCTGGGTTCGATTCCGGGGTCCGGCAAAGTGTTATTGGGTTTTTCCATCCGGAATTTCTCAGTAGCAGCCCCAAATCTGGATGTACTAATAAGTTCGCCCCCTCTTACATGGAACTTAAACATAACTGGTGAAATGTAGGTGTAGATAATAGTACCTGTGTGGCAGTGGTGTACCTCTATAGGTAATTCTATATATCCTTACTTATCCTTAGGCTTATCCTACTGGGTATACAGGCGTGATGTTATGTTATGTATTTTGGCCAATCAACTCAAGCTTACGCTATAATAAGTTCGTCCTATAGCGCCGCGCGCCGTACTAAGGCATTAATAACGCTAATAGTGTAAGCATTGTTTTCTTCATGAAAACTATCGTTTAACATGTTTATATAAGCCAAATATTCTCGACTAATTAGTTTCGGGTTTCGTAACTAATTTGTTACATGAAACTTTATAAACATGTTAGCATTTTCTTAAAGTTTCAAGGTATGGAAGTACTTGTCTTAAGGCAATTTCGGAAAGAAGCCCCGCAAAGTTAAATGAATAGCCGTCAACAGCTGTTGGCTGTTGATACTGTTGATTGGAATTTAAAGTGAAGGGTTAGTAAAATACTAGTTGAGATTGAATTTGCTTAAATATTATTTGAATTGTTTCAAAGTCTCAACAAATTAAATAAATACTATTTATTACGCTAAGCATCCTGATGTCGGAGAAAATGGTTCGTCTGAGTCAGACTGTATAAATAATAATAATAATAATAACTCCTCTACATGGATGACCTAAAACTCTTTGCCCCCAACAATTTGCAACTGATGGAGCTACTGAAAGTAACTGAAACTTTCAGTAGCGCCATCAGGATGGAATTTGGTGTGGACAAATGTGCGGTCATGCATGTAAAGCGAGGGGAGATTGTGGAATCCGAGGGAACCCAACTCTCGGATTCCATTAACCTTAGAGCCCTCTCCGCAACCGAAACCTATAAGTATTTGGGTATGTCGGAAGCGTTGGGCATTAATGCTGCTGACATGAAGCAATCGTTGAAGGAGCGCTTCTTTGGCCGCCTGAAGAAAGTATTTAATAGTCTTCTATCAGGCGGAAACAAAGTGCGCGCCTTCAACGGTTGGGTCATGCCGGTTTTGATGTACTCTTTCGGCATACTCAAATGGACTCAGACCGAACTAGACGCCCTGGATAGGAGGGTCCGTACGCTGCTGACTGCATATCGAATGCATCACCCGTGATCATCGGTAATGAGACTGTATATCCCGCGAAAGTGTGGAAGTCGAGGCTTTTTAAATGTCAAGACCCTCCACAATCGCGAGATATGCAGTCTCAGGGAATATTTCTTTGAAGCCGACGTGGGGATGCATTGAGATGTGGTCGCAGTGGACAAGGGCCTCACCCCGCTCTCCTTGGCTAAAGAGAACTGGCGCAAGCCTGTAGTGCTTGACACTAACGATCGCCTGGAGGTATGGCAGAGTAAGGAGCTCCACGGACGCTTTTTCCGGGCCCTACATGAACCCGATGTAGATTTCCTAGCGTCCGTAGCCTGGCTGCGTTTTGGTGACCTCTTTGGGGAAACCGAAGGTTTTGTCTGTGCAATTATGGACGAAGTTATCATGACGAACAATTACCGGAGATTTATTGTGAAGGACGGCACGGTTGACATCTGTCGGGCATGCCACCGTCCAGGAGAATCAATCCGACACATCATCTCCGGGTGTTCTCGTCTAGCTAACGAAGAGTACTTGCATAGACACAACCTTGTAGCCAGGATTATTCATCAGCAACTTGCTCTGAAATACAGTCTTGTGAATTCGGAAGTGCCGTACTACAGGTATGTGCCCGACCCAGTTCTCGAAAATGGACATATCACATTGTACTGGGATCGATCCATCATCACTGACAGGACTATTGTTGCCAATAAGCCTGATATAATGGTGGTGGATCGAATAGAGCGGCGCGCAATGATTATTGACGTAACTGTCCCGCATGACGGGAACCTCGTGAAAGCCGAGAAAGATAAACAAATCAAGTATCTTGACTTGGCCCGCGAGGTTGTCGACATGTGGGATGTGGACTCAGCGATCATTGTGCCGATAGTTGTATCAGCCAATGACTTAATTGCCAAGAGCCTCGACCAACACCTAAGGAGGCTCTCGTTGGGCAGCTGGATTAAGGGCTTGATTCAGAAAGCGGTACTTCTGGACACGGCTCGCATTGTTAAGAGGTTCCTCTCTCTGGAGTCCTAACCGCCGGTAGCTTGGACCCTGTTCCCGATACCGGTGGGCTACTATTTTTTATATTTTTAAATGTTTTTTTATAATCTTTATATTCTTATATTTATTTAAAAATATAATTTATATGTATTTATCGTAATAAAGGAAATAATAATAATAACCCCACCGCCGTATCTCTACGTTGACGTCGTGGTGGGGCTTGCGTGCTCCAATAAATCCTAGGTCTGTGCTGGTAGAGCTTACTTTGTCGAGACAGATCTAGGGAGTGGAGCCAGAGCAAGAGAGATACAATCCAAGCCAAGGTCGCACATGCCGAGGGCTTCATGGCTAGGGGAGAGCACTAGTCGTTAGTGTGCCAACTCTAGATAATAGGGGACCTCCAGTTTTATTCACCCTTACTACAGTGAACGCAGGGCTCTGCTGTGATCGACTTTTTAAGTCCCTAGCTACTCGTGGGAACAACACGAATACTCGATCTAAAACCAAAAAACAACTTCAGGCGAATCTTCCTCAGATAAATGACGAAACTTCACCATTTTCTTCGTCATCTCCCTCATCTCTTTTTCCATCAATTCCATCATCAACACACTCCACGACGGCAAACATTTGGGAAAACCCAGTATAGGTACTCCCTTTCTTCTCCTAAAATTGTTTGTCCGAAAATCATTATCCATAACACGTTTGCTATAAACTTCAGTAACCATAATGTTCAAAATCCCGAAATTTTGTTTAACATAATTATCTTTAGTTCTAAAAGTATTCTGTCATAATATCGAGTACTATAATAATTGAATCCCCTAATTTTACATGACCTAAAGTCATACGTCCTAAGTATTGTGTTAAATAATGTGTATTATTCCGAATGTTCATTTATAATATTTTTTTTTAGTCCTAAAACATTAGCTAAAAATTAGGTTCGCAGAAAAGAATCGCTGTAAATCCGACTCCACGCAGTCTTGTCTGCTTTACCCCTAGAGTGTAATTTAAAATCGCGTAGGCGCGGAGGGGCGAGGCGGCCCGCGAGTTGAGGAGCAGGTGGTTGTAACACTCGCCGCCGCGGCTGAGGCTGGCCGGCGAAGCCGGCCAGCAAGCCGAAGCTGCGGTGGTGAGCGTTAAACCCATCTGCGACGATAAACTCGCGTGGGACAGCCGGAGCCCCGCAGCGTCGGAGCCGTGACAGAAACCATGCCTGCTGCATGTTGCATGCTTGCTTGCATGCTTGCTTGCATGCTGCATGTTTGCTTGCATGCTGCATGTTTGCTTGCATGCTGCATGCTGCGTGCTTGCTTGCATGTTGCATGCTGCGTGCTTGCTTGCATACAAAAATCACATGTTCACAATCAACTGCTTTTTTGAGTACATGTATAATAATTATATTTATTTATGTATAATAAAAAATTATACTGCAAAATCAGATATTTTTTAATTATAACAAAATGATACTTAAACGTATACAAAAATTAAGTTAATCTAAGCTAATTTTATATTAGCTGCGATTGCCTTAAAAAAATCACATTTGGCATATTCTGATTGTTTTTTTAAAATGTTTTCAATTCTTGCTGTTTTGTCAATTATTTTTCTGTTTTTATTTGGAATAGGAATGCCGTTCAAATTTTTTTCAATTTCTGATATTGAATATTTTAACTCGATCATTAAATAATTTGAATTTAGGACTTATAACTTTTATTGGAAACGATTTTATGTCTTTTGTATATTATTGATTGTAATATTTATGACAAACTGATTTAGGACATATTATATTTAGGGATTTCAATTTTATGGCATGTGATATCATGTGATATTAAGTTCGGGTAAGTTATCATTCGGACAAATGATGATTAGGACAAAAAAAGTTATGGCACTTTAAATTATGGATAAAAAAGTTAGGTGACACAATAGAGAACCCATAATTATATTTAATACCAGTTTAACACATCATAAGATTAAAAACCTACAGTTTTTTTTCTGAGTTTATGAGAACTGAACAGTTTTTTCGTCGGCTTCCCTCTAATTTTAATTATAGCTGCGCCACTGGACCCTATGCCGGACAGAGCAGAGCCCCAGCACTGGTTTTCTGTGACAGCTGGCGGCAGAGCATTATTACATTAGGCATTAGCATTTGCATTAGCATTTTTGGGCATTAGGGCATTATTACGGCATTTTGTATTGGTTCTATTCACCTGACACCACAGATTAAATATTTGAATTTTTCTTGGCCTGGGTGTTTGTGTGTGCCAAATTTTCGTCTTCAAACAAACACACGTGGCAGAAAAAAAATCCGGTAAAAGGTTACCTTTTGTTTCTGTACAACTCATTCATGTTTATGGTTTTCCTCATGTGTGAGTTTCGAAGTCATTCGGCAAGATCGCGAGTAACAAACGAGAGCGAAGGCAAAAAAAAATGTTTTAAAAATGATGAAATGTGTCTTCGTAGTTTCGCACAACGTTAGTACCTACACACGGCTACATATCAAGCTTTACATTTCCAGTATAAACTGATCTCGCATTTTATAAGATTTCTGTATAATGAGAGGTCACCTTATACTGTAAATGTATAGCTTAGTATGTAGTCGTGTCTACCTACATGTTGTGCAACATGTGCACATTAATATTTGTTTAGTCTCAAAACAAATATAAATGTGTCCAGCACATATGCGCGTCAGACCTGGCTTAACGGTATTTTATTGTAAGTAAATAAGATTAAGTACATAATAATATGTATTTCAGTTTGTTATCAGTATTTTTACTGTTTTATTTTTTACTAGCTGTTGCCCGTAGCTTCTCCCGCGTGGATGTCAATACTTGTCTATTTGCATGCAGTGGAGATGAGAATGTTGAGGTGGACGGTGAACGAAAATTGATAAAGTAAGAAATGAATATATAAGGGGAAGTTTAAAAGTGGCGCCAGTGACAGAAAAGTTGAAAGGAAATCGTTTGGCTTGGTATGGGCATATGATGAGGAGGGAGGAAACGCATGTGACTAAAAGAGTGTTGAATATAAATTTTGATGGATGGAGAGGGAGATGAAGGCCAAAGGAAAGGTGGATCGATTGAGTGAGGAATGATATGAAAGAGAAGGGTGTGAATGATAGCGTGATGGTTGACAGGGGAGAATGGAAAGAGAAAACGTGTTGCGCCGACCCCAAGTAACATGGGACAAGGACAGGAAGATGATGATGATGTTAATTAATTAAGAAGTAATTAGTGGTAAGTATACATTATGTGTAATGTTTATATTTTTACCCCAATAAATAGTAAATCCTAACTTTAATATTAGATATAAATGCGAAAGTGATTTGTTTGTTTGTTACGCTTTCACGCTAATTGGCACGTGGGCACAGATTACTGAATAGTTACTGGGACTGGACGTGGGTGTTGGATTATTTAGAAATAATGGCCGATCGTAAGCACAACAAAAGATTTATTCTCAACAGAAAAACTTACTCAAACACTAGAGAAGCTATCGTAAGCCAAATTCTTGCTCCATTTTAGAAAGAATTAAAACAAAAGTTCGCTGCAGCATTAAAACATTAGTGATGTCGTCTAACCAAACTGTTAAAACATGCAGCGCTAGATCGCTTACAGAGTACAGTTTTCTCGCGACCAAAACGTCATAAGCGCCGAGTATTTCATGGCGCTTACGCGTTTCGTTCAAAGTAGTGTATTAAAAGATGCCCTTATAGATTATACACCGCAGAAGAGATACAGCCACGATACGGGTTTTGTACCTACAAAACTTCATTAGAGGAAATTCATACTCTATTTCAAAATTTATAACTGTTAAATAAATAAAAAAACGGTAAAGTAGAAAAGTAAAAGACAATGATTTGTTATACGTTTATTTATACTCAATTACGTTTACAACGGTTTAAAGGAGACGGAAACGATTACATACAATCTTGGGCCTAAATGTGACGAGATGAAATTGGTGTGAATTAATAGATTTAAACTTATCAGTCCCTCGCTGAAAATTCTGTAAGTTTTGACAATCTGAGAGCCGAGCTATTAGAAAATATAAAATAAGTAATAAAAGTAAGGTTATGTCTTGGTTATGTCACAATCTTTAACTAACAACTGATTCCTGAAGTGCAAAAGATGTTCTTTAAACACTAATGTTTATTATATTTCTTCTAAGGGTCGTCGGCCTAGTGTATTGCAGTGACTAGTTGCTATCCTTCAATTCACACAGCGATCCATAGTTTCAACAATATCCAATCCACAAGGCGGCGGTAAAATCCAAAATAACAATTCCAAGTCAAACCTGTGAGCGATCTTCGGTGTCTAGTGTGACAGCAAGGGTCGTACAAGGTAGGCAGGGTCCGAATCCGTAAACAGCAACGCAGTGGTCGTTAAAAATTAAATAATCTGGAAAGCATTCAAAACGCATCGGAAAACACGAAACGAGTGAACACAGAACAAGCAAGAGCAGTCGGCAACTGTCTACTGTCAATGTTGAGCTGACTCACAGCTGTCATGTCAGTGACATAGACTAAAAATATAAGACTGATTTTAATCGATATTAAATCGATATTCATTATATTGGTTTTTCAGTAATTAATTGATATTTAATTTATTAAGGCATATGATTAGATGCACTTTATTGTATAGAAGTATATTTAATGCCTTTCTTTAGTCGAGTTAATTACGTGTGCGAAGGTTTTCTTTTTGTAATTTTGTAATCGACTACTTAATAATATTTCTCCTAATTCTTCGCTTCCAGATTAAGAATTGAGCTGATTTTTGATATTCTAAGATAAAAAAATATGACTAATTTTTTAGATCATATCTCAACTTATTACATTTGGGCCCACCGTTTTCCATCTCCTTTAAAATAATATAAATCAAATTAAACTCTCACCTCAGTGAGGCTTCCATACTTAAATAACAAACTTTGCGGTTGAAAAAAAGCTAGTAATTAATGAATATCTAAGTTTCCCTCAAATAGGATAAGTTTTGTTAGTTTCTGTCTTTTTGTTGTTCAGACGTATATTTTTACCTACAACCGGTTTTGTAATGGGACATCTGCATGTTTTAGTCTATGATTGTAGATGGCGATGAAAATTTATCTTTTCTCTCGTGGTTTCTATTTATTCACTAGATCAAGAAATTATTTTAATTACTTGCCTTCTCAATTGTTATTTACGTCCAGATTCACACTTTTATTCAAATTATTGTACTATAACCTATTATTAGTGCCGCTCCGTACACGCCCACGCTCCATGAATGTCAAAGTCGCACTAAAGTAAGGTGTATGGATTGCAGTACAGTTCAGTCGAACAAAGTGAGTGTTCGGATCGCCAAATCTAGTGCGTAGTACATATAATATCGATGCTCAAACAGACTAGCAAACGTAAAAGTGAACCCAGTAGTAGTGACAGAATTCCATTTTATTTACCACAGTCACCACACCACAGATAATAATAATACCGCTGACATCCTCGATTTGGGTTTACATCAGTGGCATCACAGTGGGCCCTGTCAGAATATCAGCGCTGCGGTATTTCTTTTATCAAATAACGCAGCATCATGCCGAGATAGGAGCCTTTTTGGCCTCGCACAGGTCTTCTTTGTTTTTTTTTTCTGTCCTTTTGTTTTATTTGTGTTTATGATATTGTTAGTTTTAATGTTCTTTTCATTGTTGTATTTCCTGTGCGTGTCCCAAATAAAATATTTTTCTTTCTTACATATTTATTTTAAACAACAATGGGTAGACCATGACCTGGGTTATGACAAAGCATACTTTTTATCTCGGTAGTACGTTGCATGCATACAAGACGGTATTCTGTTCACGACACGTTGTGCACAATTTCTGAACCTAACAAAACGTCCATACCAGGCTTGCATGAATTCACGATAGTATTTCAATCATTTTTTTTTTTAATTATAATTCACAAAACTGATGTACAATCACAAATGCAATAAAAATAGTTACAACACGATAGGTCTGATTGACATCTACGAGATGTGAATCTAACATGCATATTTTATGTTAAACACTTACTATTAAGAAAGAAAAAGAAAAAGATAAAATTAAGCAAAACTTACAAATTGTGAAATTTTCCATATAAATCTAATGAAAAAGTTTTGGGAAAGAACAAAATTGACTACAAAAATAATTACACAATTACGACTCTAAGTTTACTGAGGCTACAGAACCAGCAATGATATCTATTTCACCACGAATGGAGTTCCCAAGAGAAAGCATGCGGCAAATGGGTGAAAAATTACCTATATTAGTTCGACTATGAGGCAAGACGAAAGTCCTTCGGAAAATCATTCATTAGTATTAATTAGGATTCAGATAGTTTATAAACTGGAGTGAAAATGAAAAATTGGATTAACACATAGGATACCTACTTTTTTATTCCGCTACCGGAATAAAAAGTATCCTATGTGTTAATCCAATTTTTATAGTGAGCCTCAAACCTTATGGTGGTCCTGAAGTAGGTTACTCACTGCGCAGTACCCCACCCCTCACCCCCGCAGTCACATGAATAATTGTTGTTACTGTGTAGCTACTCGCCTCGTGATCAGAGCCGCCATAGTTTGCATCGGGCTGTGCCGAAGGCGGATGCATGGGGGGGGGGGCAAGGGGCCCTGCCAGTAGGAAGCATGATAGAAAATTATCTTTATTAACATGTTATTTAACTAACTTCATTTTGGTTTAATTGAAAATTAGATTTAAAAAAAAATATTAGATTTTTCCGACTGAAGAATTTTTTGTAGCAGCCTAGACTGAAAATAGGACGCATTCCAAATGGAGCTGTTAGTTCATGAATCGGATGAACGAACTTAAGGTGCAAGCAAGAAATTGCGAAGAAGAATATATCGAACGTCTCTGGGTGTCTGACACTTGTATGGATAAAAAATAAAACAAAAAAAATGTGTGTCTATGTCCACATGATAGAAGTGATAACTTACGACTGGACCGGGAGCCGAGTACGAGTATACGCGATTCAGCGTTACCGACCGACTGGAGCCGAGGCCTATACCCAAATCTGCGTCACCGACTTGAGAGTGACGGTTCAGTTTCGTTTCGTTTACGTTGCGGGCCAATTGCGTAACATACAGTAGGAATCGGTTTCATTTTAACAGTTCAACAACATTCATTGCGCTATTTACGTTATTGAGCAGACAAATTTTTCGAACATAAGAAGCAATGGATTAGCAATTTGCTTCAAAATTATTCAGATTCTGATTGATAGTGTGTTACGCAATTAGGGCGCTGTTCAGAAAAAGCGCAGTGTGCCTAAAACAGTTTTCACTTTAAAAACCGTAGCCGTACCGTAACTCTTAGGTTTTAATTAAACCTAAAATCAGGTTATGAAGTCATGTATGATTTTATAATTATGTTAATATTAATAGCAAACGACTTCCTGAAAATGCTGATAAGCTTTATGGCGTCAAATTCCACTGTAAGCACGTATTGATACTTGAGACAGAACTTCTCCAGTGCTTAATGACGTCACACGTCATTTGAATCTAACTGTTTATTTGTATGTCCCTCTCATAAGAGGGCTGACAGAAAGGGATAGAAATACTTAACAACCAGCCTTTGTTATTTCTGATTAATCGCAGTCGCATATTCTTGGAAGTCATAAATATGAGAATAAAGTTTTTGTTTTCTTACATTGTTATAAAGTACTACAGAAAGAATATGATATGGTTTAGCTTTCTGAAAGCGAGTCGTGTTATATGGCGGCATATTTTGACGATTTGGCACTAAAAAGAAACGTTCCCATAGAAACGCAAGGAAAGCACTCGTGGTTTAAGTAAAGTACCTACATCATCATACATACATAAACTCCTGACTTCTTCCCATGGGGGCAGGCAGAAACTACAGAAAGCCACCTGCTCCTTACGTACACCTACTCACCACCATCACACGTCACGTGTCGTTACATCATCATTCACAGCCTGACATCACCCTATGCTGGCTTAAGAACTATCCCCACGGTCTCAAGTTGTGCCAGTTTGTTCAATTTCTGTGGTCTAGTTGCTTTGCCCTATAGTGGTATATTAGCCAACAGCAAGAAATAATATACGGTACATACTTATAACAAAAACACATTTTTTTTTAATATTTGTTTGTCGGTCGGTCTGTCTGTTTGTTCCGGCTAATGTCCGAAACGGCTGGACTGATTTTACGGAACTTTCACTGGCAGATAGCTGATGTTACAAGGAGTAACTTAGGAAACTTTTATTTTAAAAAAAGAATTAGGGTTCCGCGCAAAAAAAAAATAAAACCCATGAAATTCAAAACGGCTGGACCGATTTTGACGGGACTTTCACTGGCAGGTATAGATGATGTTATAAGGAGTAACTTAAGGTACTTTTATTTTAGAAAACTAATATTTAATTAGAGTTCCGCGCTAAAAATTGTTTAATTTAAAAAAAAAAAACATGAAATTGTGAACAAAATCTGATTCAAATAGGGAAGTTTTGACATCCACTCGGCCGAAGCCGCGGGCAACAGCTAGTCTATCCTAAACAAAAACACAATGTATGATCAAGCTACCCGAAACTGTCAAATTTTCCCAATCAACCTTGAACCTAATGCCTTAGCGATAAAGTTGAAAATCTATTAAAGAAATTTGACAGATTGTAGTAGCTTGATGTGCTGGCGTCTGTACAAGGTTTCAAATATTATGAAGATAGAGTAAAGGACGATGTCTGTGCTAGTATTAACTGCGTGACAGACACCGGCGCCGTGAAATGATTATCATCATCATCAACCTACAGCAGACGACTGCTGGACATAGGCCTCTCCAATTGCAAGCCATTCAGCTCGATTCTCGGCAACTCTCATTCAGCTGCTACCAGCCAGCAGCCACCCTGCGAAGATCGTCGCTCCGCCTAGCCTGAGGGCGTCCTACATTATGTTTGCCGATTCGCGGTCTCCACTCAAGAACACGTCTACGGTTCTACGGCTAATACGGCCGGCCCATTGCCACTTCAGCTTGCTTATTCTGTGAGCTATGTCGACAACTTTGGTAACATAATGATTTGCTATACTTAGTAATATTATAAGATTAGATTAGGTGAAGCAACGTCTCGTGTTTTTTTTTTTAATTCAAGTCCTTAGAATAATAATTTACTAATTTTCCTACCAAATAGTACTTTCCTTAATCATTTTCAAAGTAAAACCCACCCTTAAAGTTAGTATATTTTTAAATAAATGATGTTTTATTTCTTGGTATCATAATTATCGTCTCTTTCGCATAATGGTTTGAAGTTCCGAGAAATTCCTCAGTATCTGCTTAAGCAAAGCTTAAACGAGCATTTTTTTCAGGAATTATTTGCCGGCAATTGCTGGAGGATAAAATAAGTAGAACAATTTAATCTCATTCCTAAAGGTGCGCTTACACGGGCCATGAAAATTGCTTAATTATGAGCAATAGTGATCGATTGTGACGTGACAAAATATTACGTAATGTACGGCAACGGCAACAAGCGTCAATTTGACAAAATGTTTTGCAACGACAATATTGAGCGATATGGAGCAACTCCAAGAAACTTGGCAATCATTTCATACACGAGCAATTTAGTTGAAGAACTATCACTCGCTACGCTACGGACAACGTTTTTCATGCAGCGGCGGCGGCGCATTGTACCGCTTTTATTGAGTCAAATAAAGCAAAATAATACATTATGTACATACTCTCGAAAAACATTACCCTCCTTCTGGGACAGTCGGGTAAAAAAGAAGAGGAATAGACAATATTTGGGTGCGAACGTTTTTTTAGCAAGACGCAAATAATCTTTTCGTTGTTGTGAATTAGATGATATTTTATTCAAAAACTTTACTCGAATGTCCCGAAGTGATTTTGACGCTTTTCTTGTCTGACGTTAGACCAGATTTTGATGCAGTTTTCACCATAATTTAGAAAACTTCCAGAAGGCTTTTTTCATTCATATTATACTTGTATAGAATAAAGAAATCTCGATGTTTTGGAAATCATAAAAATCGTGCGAAGCAGGGGCGGGCGGTTGTCTATTGTTTACCCGAAGATTATATACCATAATCATCATATTCCCGAATTTAATTTAACCTAATTTCATTTGCCCGAATGTTTTGTTTGCCCTAAAAGACATATGACATACTGTTAATTGCCCGAAACTTAGATACCATAAGATACGAGTGCCATACGTATTGTTTTTCATATTTTTAAGTGCCATAATAATTATCAAACATAATATTTAAACGCCATAATGATTATTACACATAATATTCTATGCATGGTTGATGGTAGGCTTGGTCGACGGAGCCCCGCTCCGCGGGGCTCCTACTTCTGTGTGGTTTATAAAAAAATAACCACGAAGGGGATGGCGGGGTCTATTCTCTCGCTTCGCTCGCTCACACGACCCTGCCATCCCCTTCTAACCTAACCTATCCGAGTCGGAGTGCCCTAAAGTCCCGATTGCATCCAGTTTCTCCTGATATAACAACCGTTACATACCCAATGTCGATGGCATATGATAATTATGGCATGTGATAATTAGGACATGTGATAATTAGGGCATGTGATAATTAGGGCTTACAATGATTATGACAAATGATGTTATGGTAAGTGACTTTATGGGAAACAAAGCTAAAAGCTAGCACGTGACTAATATAGCAAATAAGAGTAGGGAAAATGAACATTACGTCGATGATCAAATGATATTAGGGTAAATAAAATTCGGGCAAACGGCGGTATACCGGGGCGGGCCGCTAGTGATATATACAATCTCTGTGGCTAATAATTATGATGAATAAGATACTTTAGTAGGTACTCCTTTCTATGTTATGTCCACAATTATTGGTTGATGTTGAGCTCTGGTATTTTTAGAAACATTCTTCGTTGATATTAATTTTTCAATCATAATGTTTTCGAACAAATTGCGACACACTTTGGTTTCGTTTCAGTCGTAGATCCATTTAGTGAAAAGTGTTTTTTTTTTCTAAGATTTTTAATCCAAAGTGTTTTCGCCACCTTGATTATCTTCTTGACTGTTTCTTGTTCTATTATTAGATTCACAAAGTGACACATTTTAGACTGAAGAAAATTAGTTCTCTCGGTTATTTCAATTTTCTGAGCATTAAAGTCAACAAAATTATCTTTTAATATTATTCCTTCGTTAGTAATAATTTATTATCTTTGCATAGTACCATGCGTTTCGAGAGGCGTGATTTCTAGATTGACCTGAGACTTCGTCCCGTGATAGGCACTTATCTCTATGTACTAACGGCCGAACCCAATAACCTATTTTCAGTTAAAGACAGATCGCTATTGATGGTAGACAGTATAATTCTATCTGTCCTTATGTCAGGCCGATAAGATTTCATAATCTCATATAGATTATTCGGACGTTAAAACCATAGATTTCTATGTAGGTATTTCTATCTCCAGTATGCCAAAACTGGTGACAGATAGGTTATTGGGTTCGGTCGTAAGACATTGCTCATTCTAAAAACAAATGATACAAGTACACATTGCAACTGGATCAAAATAGTTCATGGCTATTTTCTCTATCACCAACGTAGGTTAATTAGGTACCATTTTATTTTTTATAGTAAACAACTGATGTAAATTGATATACAAGACCTAATTGAGTTCAACCCTGACCGGTGAAGCAGAATTTTTAACATCCAACGGATTAGTCGATAATTTAATGTATGCTCTCAATTGCTGTAGCATACAAGGAGTGCTCTGGATACTGGATATAAACTTTTTTTTAATGTAAAAAGGTTATTTAGTTTACATCTTTTGTTCTCAATAAATAAACAAATAACCGACCATCACCAAGTTGTTTCTCGATTTTTGCTACATTGTTCTATGCCTGTGTATTTTAGTTTGAAGTGCCAATGCCCGTTTAACCTTGTGGCTTGCTCATTTATCATCAGTCTTGGATAATCCACTGCTGGCCTCTCCAATCGCAACGCCTAAATTCTCGGTTACTCTCCTCCAACTACCAGAACCCCGCAGAGATCGTTGCTTCACGTAACTTAAACTCCCTTCGTTTGCCGTTGTTCTACCCATTACTCTGCTATACAGTATGGAGCCCACATTATATGCAATAAATGAAACCGTAAGTAATACTAGTCCACAGAAGTATAGCAAAATAAATATTAAATTAAAAACCGTAAATTAACAAAGTTACATTTTCAAACAAAATAAATATTAAAATAAATTCAGTAAAAGTAAACACTCTGTTTAGACAACCGAGCTGGCCACCTGCGGTGCACCACAGCGTCCAATCCATTGTTCGCCGAACATATTTTTTTTTGTTTGCGCACATGTCCAAGGATTCAAGTTCATTGAATCATTGACTTAGTGATCCAATTCTACAGTGTTCAAATTTGCTCAAAATTAAAACTATACTTTTTGACCTAATTACTGGACCGATTTCGTAATTTTTTTGAATATCGTCAGAAAAGGCGATAACAAGTATGTTCTATAATTTATTGCACATATGTGGTCCCCATACTGTATTAACTTTGTTTCTTCCGTGGGCTTTCTGGACAATTTGTAACATTAATCTTTTATTGCAGTTGAATACGATTCGGGCCATAGTACACAATCCTCAATACAAGAGACTAGCTGACCTGTATTTGGACAACAACAGTATATCAGCCGTCAAGGAGCTGGAAGGCACTGAGTGGTTCTCCACTTTTCGAGTGCTGAGTCTTCGTGGGAACTTGCTGAAACAGGTACGTTTTATGGTTAGCGGCCCACCTGACCATAAGTGGTGATCGACTCGTATGGACATCTGCACTTCTTGAAGCATCTAAGGGCCTTGCATTGCCATCCCAAAGTCAATGCTGGAAGATCTGATGAGCTTGTCACTACATGTTATATCAGAAAAAGTGTAAAAGTGTAGTCGGGGGGTCGCGCGTGCCATGGTGCAATGTTCCTGATGTAGTGTTGTTCAAAGACGTCAGCACGCGCGTACATCCCCTTCACCAGGCTGGTGCAGCAAGCGTCGATACTCTCGACACGCAGGTCCCTGTGGATCACATCGTTCCTCACGAACCGATGAGCATTAGTAATTTGACGCAGCACTACTCTTTTGGTCCAAACTAGCTCCTTTTATAACCATATAAAAAAGCTCTCTTGCAACCCTTGTGTGGGATGGTTCCCATACAAGGGTTGCAAGAGAGCATTTCGCCAGCGCTATAATTAACATGCGTCGGGGTTTCTCCTCAGTACTATTTCTACATGTGTGGCCGAACTGCCACCGGGTTTTCCCGTGCGTTATTTCTTTTGGTGTTTAGTGTTTCATTTAGAAGGTTAGCGTTTCCCCGCGTTACATACGTTGAATTCCAAGAACCTGTATCTGGGAGACAGTTTCGAATTGTATAGAAGCGCAAATAATTAACGAACGCTATCTTTGACGTTTCCTTCCTGAATAAGTTGCGGAGAAATTTTATTCGGAGCAATATAATTATATCTCGACATGGTGACCTTACTAAATCAACATACTGTGACGATAGGAGTTTGCACAAATTGTAGAAGGAGTATTTTATCAAAGTTATATTGATTTTAGTTTGCTCTGAGTTACTTGATTGCCAGTACATTTTAGGTATGCGTCTGTACATTATACAGCGTGTATCAAGAAAGTGTGTGATATAGACCATCAAACTGAACAACTTGCGCCATGTGACCAACATCGTAATCGCGAAAAAATAATTACGAGTACCTGTCCCCATTGAGTACATTATAACCAGTGATAGGAATAGGTAGTGCTAATTTGCCTAAACTTCGAGGAAGGAAGTGACATAGAGTGGATAATACCTCCACTAAAATCTCGGAATAATTTTAATGACGTTTAAATCCCGGGATTTAAAAACCACGAATTTTTTATCGGACTTTATTTGTAGTTACAAATTATTGATTTGAAAATCATAACATTTTTAGGGTTACACACACACATTTATATATGTAATTTTTATGGTGTACATAGTAAAGAGTATTCTATCTATCTATAAATAAAGTAGAGTATTCTATCTATCTTAATATTATTCCGGGATTTTAGAGGAGGTATTATCTACTCCATGTTACTTCCTTCCTCGAAGTTGAGGCAAATTAGCACTACCTATTCCTATCACTGATTATAACTCAATAGCCGTCCCATACATTTAGGTCGAGTAGGTATTGAACTTTGGTATGGCACAGTTCATAATTTTTTTACGATCACAATATTGGTCCCATGGAACAAGTTGTTCAGTTTGATGGTCTGTAAGTGTGGTCTTTAAGGGAGTGTGTGGAAAGTGAGTGACCACGCTTTTCTGACACAATATGTTGGTATAGGTTCACAGTTCAAGTTTGTAATCTGAGAAAACCATTACAAATGTTTAGTCCCGTTAACAGCTTTTGGAAGCCTTCCAAGTTTTCCTTATTTTAGATCTGAGCTTACTTACTCTCAATTTTATGAAGTCCTTCAAGTTTTAAATTGAAACGTAATATTTCATTAGTGCGCGTTATAATCTTGCGTTTTCCTCCTCAGATCCCTGTGTACGCGTTTGACAAAGCGATCCAATTTAATAACAATATAATGCACGTGTTCCTGGGTGACAACCCCTGGCGGTGTGATTGCCACTTCATACCTCGCTTCCAAAGCTTACTGCTCAAGTACAAGAGAGTGATTAAGGATCAGCATGACATCAGGTGTTCTAAATCCAGCGACAAGAAGACTTCACTTGTACAGGTATATTTTTAATTTAATTTGTTATTCTATATTTCTGCCTATTTCCACCACCTCCATAACCTAAAGTTATCTGGGAGAAATTTTCTTAAACTACCTACCAGAATGTATTGTCACAGAATACATAATAGTACCTACTAGTATTGTTGAAAAAAGAAATAATGAAATCAAAAACAAACCTTAATTTAAAAATGTTCCTGTTTTCTAAATGAATTTTCTGCAAACAATACAATGCGTTGTACACATGTGCAATACCTCCACAGTGAACTACATTCCCGCACAGCAGGCATTTCATCTTAATAAAATATTGTATATGTACATATGTACCCGTCAGCTGACGGTGGTGCACGTCCCTACAGCAATTTGTATTACGTGCGACAATATCAAACGACGTCTGACAGTACTAATATTAATACTTAACTGTAAATAAGCTTGATATTACCGCCAACCGATTATTCTTTAAAATAAAAGTTCGCGAGCACATTCGTAAGAAGCTGGCAGTATCATCACAACGTTAACGTTTTCCCATTGTTTGTCTTATTTGTTTTAGTATATTCGTGTATTTATGTATATATTTATTTGCGCTTATTTATATATAATTAGGTATATATTATTATATTTATAGTTGTAATAGGTATATGTGTATCTTTATATTTAAATAAATATGTATTCCACAATTTCTCATAATTGCACCTACCACTGTTTGTTTCTGCATCACCCAAAGGTAGACTGGTAGAAAATGCCTATGGCATTAAGTCCGCCTCTGTACATTTCTGTGCATGAAGTATTAAATAAATAAATAATTATTATCAAGGATTAAAGAAAAATAAATATAATAATGCGTCTCAGTTGTTACTTAAACGATATCCATTGAAAAGTCAACTGTGGCAGAATTCGTCAGTAAAACTCCTATCAAGTCAATTTTTCGTGAATGCAAGTCGTTTACACAATAATGTTAACTTGCTATCCATATAATTTTCTTAGAGACAAGTCTGACACACTATAACTCCTGGACCAGAATCTAGAGTTGCATCGCATCGCAACGTACCGCCGAAATCATAAAGGTCGGCGAATGCTAGAAAACGATTTACCAGTATCAAAACACCTGAAAAATAATAATTATGGGGTAGAAAATAAGACTGCGTTTTAAATGGAGAAAAAGTCGTTGTACAGCCTGATAAAAATAGTAAGTACCACTTACTATTTTAGTATTTATATTATGAAGTTCTCAGCAGCATCATGTCAGTTTAGGATGACGCCTAGAATCTGCTAGGCGTACTTATACTTTGTACTGGGTTTCTGGAAACGTCAAATTATTGTCACCTCTGACATTCAATAAAGGTCGGGTCTCAGTCCTCACTAATTAATGTGGGGACTCAATAACAACTCAATCAACACCTTTTCGGTTAACTCCTAGATTATTGTTTAGTTAACGCCTCGTGTGGCCGATTCTAAGGAATTACTGTCTGTTTAGGTAAGATAGATGTATGAACATAAACGAGGCAAAAGGAGTATGTAAGGATCGTAGCAAGTGGCGTTCTGTAGTTACCTGCCCTCATGGGAAGAAGGCGTGAGTTTATGTTAGGTAAGATAATTGTGGCATTGAATTGATGTTTTAATTGTTCATATAAATCATCCAATTAATATATTATCTACAGAAGAATCATTCCATCTGCAACGTAAAGTCGAGGACATGAGACAACTTATTAATTAAATTAGATACTCAGATAGCGGGGAGTAGACACAGAAAGATGTCTGATAACACGTCTTAAAGAATTATGATAAGACAGAGTCTCTGCTATGCGTAGGCTTTATACATCTTCCTACAAATGTTTTTTGAGTCTCATCAAATATTCTTTGTGATGTCTCATGTCAGTTATACCTTCAATTTCATCAACAGCTAGCATTTTATCGCTAGAATAATTAAGTAGCCACGTATTTTCGTATTTTGCGACAGTCATTTTTTTAGAAACAAAATGTTTGGTACTAAACATTCGACTATTTTTATTGGAGCGGAGAATTAGAACAACATTTCAATTATTATAATTCAGAAAAAATTGCAAAGCGCTAATTAATTAATCAAAGCCTTATTCCCTAGCGGTTTCTGTTAGGTAAATATTAGAATATGCTTCGTTAAAGGAAAATGGGCGTTATTTCAGGCAACTTAATTCAAATTATTCGTTTGGTAAAAATGAGTAAGTAGCTTCGGATTCAGAATCATTGACAAGGCTTTGAATTTGGCAAGTCACATCCTATTTGATCCTTTCTACCCAGGGCTGGCAATAAAGCCAGGATTAAATTGACAGAAAAGAAAGAAAGAAAATACGCTTATTTGCGGTAAACATGACGCAACGAAAGAACACATTTACACAAAAAAGAAACAAGTTGGAAGAAAACATGTGTCACACACAAACGGTTGGCACCTATTAGGTTAGTATTATTAGGTTATTAGGTTAGGTTAGTACCTATTTCATCTTCAGCATTATTTCAACACTCGACGGCGAAGTCGTTATAGTTGTTATATGTACCGTATATACTTCCTGCATTTAGTAAAAAGATTTGTATTTTGACATTACAAACAGACACTTCAATTTTATTTATTTGTATAGATGTACAGCCTGTACATAGCCTGTCTTTACCAATAGTTATTTTTATTGAAATCGTTTTACTTATGGAGAAATGATGATTTAAATTTTTTAGGTTGAGTCTGGATCTTTGCGGTAAATGCGTCTGCTGTTTCGGGGTTTGCATGTTTATATAGAGGTATGAGGAACAGGGTGTAAAGTTCACTCATCCTCTATGAAAAGGGAGGATCCTCCGACCAGACGGGTGTTGTGTCTAGTGAGCTACTGCCCGACGGTTGATTTTTTTTTTTTTTTTTTTTCCTAACTATGGCATCTCGTAGTTGGCCAAGAGTGGCCGTGACTACTTAACCGGTCAATCCTGTGGCTGCCTTAAGCTAACTCAAAGCCTCCAGCCAGGGGCGTGTTACTTACAATACTAAGTGACTGCGCGCTAAGGGCACCCCCTGTGGGGTACGAACCTCGGCTTAGGGCGTCACTGGGGGGACAGCAAGTTGGGACAGGCTGGATCAAAACTTGGATAATTATTATTAACTGGGGAATTTAAAACTACAGGCTCAGCTTCGGCGCGGGCTGGCGCTTCTTCGAGCAAGGGTCGGGGGGAACCGACGGTTGATGTCGGGATGTTGTATATATGCTAGTCGCGTTGTAAACTCTGATTGCGCGATGCAGGATTTTTGCGTGACGTCAGTGTGACGCGTTCCATTGTGGCGGTGTAGATATGCCGCCACATGTATGACACATTTGGTCCAAAACCAGAGATCTTAAACCTTTTATTAATGTTTTATTTTATTTAATAGATCATTTTATTTCGTATCTGTTTCATAAAGCTTTGTTTAGCGATTAATTTAAATTCAGAGTTTTATGAAAGTCAGTCTTAAAAATACTAAATAGCCAAGTAACTGCGACCAACTTGGAAGGAGCCCTCTCGTCTCGCGTGTGGTTGGTCACAGTTCTAATCTAACCTAAACCAATTGGTCAGAGTGCCCTAGCTTAGTTATTGCGACCGACTCAGCATTAGAAGCCACACCAAACGCTTATTGTGACTGCAGATATTCCATTCTGCAATACGTCTAAACGTGGGTAGATACAGCTTTTTTTGTAAAACGTAACGCAGTGACAATTCAGCTGAACGTCAATCAGCCGTAGGTAACAGAAAAAAGCGCCTTTATGTATTTCGGCTAGACGTTATGTATTACGCCGTATTGTACTACAATTCAGCTGCGACATATGCACTGCGCAGTTATTTCTATTACTACGAGGTCTTTAAGACTAAAGTCACTTAAATACCTAGGTGTTTTTCATAGATTCACGACCTTCACGCTCGAAGTGTTTTCTTCGGAGATATTTATGTGTTCGATAAATATGTTTACATTTGCTCCGAATACGTAGAGATTCATGTTCCTTGATGCGTCAAACGAGGTTCCAGTTAGTCTGAAAGCACAAATTGAAAGATGCAGTACCTACTGCACAGGTAATGTTTTTCAATTTATTGATATTGTTCAGTATTCTTAATTAGGTACCTAATTCGATATGAGTCGGTGGGTTGAAAAGAAGGTGCTGCATAATACATAGGTATGTATGACTGCCGGTCACGTACAATATCATCATCTGCCTAGCCTTTTCCCAACTATATTGGGGTCGGCTTCCAGTCTAACCGGATGCAGCTGAATACCAGTATTTTACATGGAGCAGTCGCTCCCACCCAGTAACTTGACCAACCAACAACAACAACAACACAACACTTAACAAGACCAAGTTACTGCGTAATACGATACCCCTAGGTATGACTGGCTGTCAGACTTTCGGGCTTCTGACGACGCGTAACGGCTGTCAAAGATACACGGATGACAGCCGGGACCAACGGCTTAACGTGCTTTCCGAGGCACGGAGGGGTCTTGTTATGTAAAGATTCCCCGCTTATATCTTTCCACGTGCAAACCACGTCAGTACTTTGTCTTGTCGAAAACCATGTAACGGTAAGGAATCGAAATGTCATATTTTGTATGGTCCAAGACAAATTGTCTATAGCACATTATGAAATCACGCGTGCGTTTTGATATTATGTTCGATATTAGGTATTTGATCCTAAAACTAGTAATTGCAAATATTCCATTTTGAACATCAATAGGTAATGCCTAAAGTATCGTTTTTTATTATATTTTATTACTATTTCTGATATTTAAAAACGTAATTTTAGGTTTTTAAATCAATTGGCAAATTTTTAATAAAAACACAATGAAAATATTTGACGGCAGTGTTAAAATTTTTAAACGTACTTGCGTCTGTTTTCTAGAGTTTTCAGAGTGGTTTTGTTTACAGGTATGGACGCCAGCACGTCAAGCTACCCGAAACTATCAAATTTTCCCAATCAACCTTGAGCATAATGCTTTAGCAATAAAGTCGAAAATCTATTAAAGAAAATTGACAGATTGTAGTAGCTCGATGTGCTGGCGTTTGTACATTTTATTTGTTTTCATTTTATTTGGTTTCGTGCATTGCGTCATACAGAATACGTTATTAGCAGATGTCGTAATTAGCTAAGGAATTGACGTGATTTCTAAGTAAGGAATCATAAGTGGTCATAGTGAATTAGGGCCCTGATCGGTCGACCCGTGCGGCTGTTAATTCTTAACCACAAGCCCCCTTTCAGGTCTAACAATTGAAAAAAAAATACCGTCACAATCATGGCACTTAGAAACACATAAATTCTCTTTTTAATGGGAAACAGACTAGAGACAAGTGCCGGCCGACAGGCTGAATGTAAGTAAATTTCAACAAATTCTAAAGAAACGAGTAAAATATCCGATTTCTAATCTGAGCTAACAATAGTAGTGCCTCATCTGGTTACCATAAGTGGGGCCCAGGGGCCCAGGCAATACCCAAACCGAACCATTAAACAATTGAGAAATTGTACTAAAACGGCAATAAATAAACGCTATTTTGTGAATGTGTGGGAATGGACTGAACGTGGTGATTTTAGAGATTCTGGAGACAAAATATAACAGTCGGTTTCAGACCGCTGCTGTAGGGAGGGTAAGGACGGCCCAGTCTAGTACCTATTAAGTATAGTGTATGTGTTGGGTGTATTATGTGTAATGTAGTGTGTGTGTGTGTGTGAGTTGAAGATTTTTCACTTCATCTGTAATACAGTATCACATACAGTATCACATTACCTATCATTTAACCTTTTTGACCTCGCACAATCAAATGAATAAAATAATAATAATTTTAATAGTTTTAAAAGTTCTTTTTTTACTGTTTGTATTTTCTGTTTGTTTTTTTTTTGTTTTTTTTTTTTTGTTTGTTTTTTTTTGTTTGTAGTCTGTGTGTGTGTGTGTGTTCAAAGATTGGAAAGTAGGATTTTAAATAGAAACAAAGAAAAATATTTTATTTGGACACATACAGAAAATACAAACAGTAAAAAAAGAACTTTTAAAACTAATAAAATTATTATTATTTTATTGATTTGATCGTGCGAGGTCAAAAAGGTTAAATGATAGGTAATGTGATACTGTATGTGATACTGTATTACAGCTGAAGTGAAAAATCTTCAACTAACTTTTTAATAAATAATAAGTACTCACTATCTTCTGACAACCCACTCGGACATGGTCTCTTGTAATTGACCAAGTCTCCTAAATCCTTATCTTAATCCTTATCGTATCTTTGTTTCTAAATTACCCTAGGCCCTAGGGTAATGAGGGGTAATGAGCAGGGTGGTCCAGTGGTAACGGCCGCGACTTACCGAGTTTGTAGGTCGAAGGTTCGAACCCAGACAGGCACTGTACTTTATGTAAATTATTTCATCACCACTGCTCTCAAAACGGTGAAGAAAAACATCGTGAGGAAACCGGCATGTCTTAGAACTAAAAATTCGAAGACATGTGACATCCGCCAACCCGCACTGGGCCCGCGTGGTGGATTACGGCCGAGTCCCTCTCACAAATAGGAGGCCTGTGTCCCAGCAGTGGGAAAATTATATGCTGATTAATGATTATGCTTATGCTTATGCTAGGGTAAAGCAGTGTTGCTTTACCCTAGCATAAGCATACACAAAAACACATACATACTGTAAAAATATTTTAGATGAGAGATAATTTTCTTATTTGGATTTTGGTCTTTAAAAGATAGCAATTAGGGAGAGGAGAGCAATTTTAAAATTATAGAGGGCGTGCTCCTTGACTAGAACAAAGAAATACTAAAATTATAACAACAGAAGCCTTGACATTTAATTTACTAATTACTGTGATATAGTTTTTAATCTATAGCGACTAGCGACCCGCCCCGGCTTCGCACGGATATAATGCTAATACTAAATACAGGGTGTAAGGGACAGCCCTCCGCAAATTAACAGGGTATATTCAGCTCCTTATTTTGAATCATATTCCATCGGAAATACTCTCATGAAAATTGTCATTTTTCTAATCGTATTTTCAGTTACTATTCTTTTATTTCAATGTAAAATTATATTCTCTGTATGCAGGACTCCATTTATGTAAATAAAACAACTAAAATCGAAAAATTAGCAATAGATGTTGAAATACTCGGCGGCCGAAAGCTCGCTGCGCTACCGTTCGCTACGCGCGTTGTGCCACGGTCACGATACATATTGCGTGTGAGGTAATAAAACAAATCGTGTTTATTACATTTCCGTAACGAACCTGAAATAATTCATCTACTGGTCATCTTAGTATGATATACTGAAATCACCCCATCAGTCTGCGGAGGGCTGTCCCTTACACCCTGTATACTACAGATAATCAAAAATTCTCAACAACTAAAGATACCTATTCTATTCAGTTCTTTTTTGAACTTAACCTTACCTTAAACTACGGTTTTCGATAATTAAAAATACTTGCCCTAATACTAAATTGCCTTAACTCTAAATTCAAACCAAGATCTTAATAGAAGAAATACAATTGATAAATTATGGTTTTAATCTAATCCTATCTAACCTAATGTACTTACTATAAGTGCGGTTTAAAAATTAACCTTAATACCGACTAAAGTACGAACATACAATTTCGTAAAAATTGTCGCGCTGAAAAGCACGTTTTGTCTTAAAAAAGAATTCACTTTAGTATTTAAATACTATCATACAATTTCGAATATATATTTTTTTAAATTTAATTTAATTTTTTAATTTATCTTAACGTACTTATAAGTACGGACTACGTTGCGCGTTGTCGCGCTGAAAAGCACGTTTTTATTAATAATGCGTGTTGAATTATATTTAGGTTAGTTTATATACTAAGTCTTATCAGTTAATACAGTAGTGGGGGCAGGCCGTTTGCCATCACAATTCTTATTTATATTTATTACTTAACTTATAATCTATTCCGCTTATTCCGTCGTTATCGGGTAATAGCGTTATCTTTATTGATGACTGTCTAGTCTCGTTATCTTGACTCTTCATTTATAATCGATTCCGCTTATTCCGTTGTTATCGGGTAATAGTGTCATCTTTATTGATGACTGTCTGGTCTCGTTATCTTGACTCTTCATTTATAATCGATTCCGCTTATTCCGTTGTTATCGGGTAATAGTGTCATCTCTATTGACATGATGACTGTCTGGTCTCGTTATCTTGACTCGCGACCTTCGACGCGCTATTTATAGGCACGCGCCGCCTGCCTTTTAAATCTGTAATATCTTCGAAAATATTCATTTAAATTACATACTGTAAAGGGCTATATTGATCTATATTACATGCACAATGTATTTAAGGTACTTAATTGGGTAAGGATTTATGCTGTATTGCTTAAAATCGCTTCGTAAATAAGCCATTATTTCTCGTAAAAAGTAAAGGATAAAAAATGGTTATTGTGGGTTATCCCTAAGAGATAGACGTATACCATCGCGGACTTTTTTGTAGACCTTTTTAAGGTGTACAATATTGTAGTACATCATTTTGATCTATCTCGTAGGGATCAGCCAGAGTTTCCAATGTAAGCGCAAGAAAATGTATTTATTTACGACATCACATTAGAAACCTCTAAAGTTATCAGTGTTTCTCTACTATATTATGCATGTATTATACATATAAACCTTCCTCTTGAATCACTCTATCTATTATAAACAAACCGCATCAAAATCCGTTGCGTAGTTTTAAAGATCTAAGCATACATAGGGACAGACAGACAGCGGAAAGCGACTTTGTTTTATACTATGTAGTGATGTATGTCGTAGCCAGATCTTAGATTTGATCATTTCATGAAGTGTTCGACTATTGCATGAAATGGTTGTATTTCATGAAATAGAACATCGACCGCTGGTCACATCATGATGTGATCTGGCCAGCAGGGCTATTGGCTAGATCTTTCATTGCCAGTGACTAACTAGCTTCAGTTGTACACCGAACTTTGATGACAATTGAGAATTTCATAACATTGGTATTGCGTATCACATTGAGTGGACATCACCTTACGGTGACTTAAGGCTCCTGCAAACAGACGCGAATCGCGCGCGACACAAAAGCACCGCTCGTCGCGCGACACGCGGTGCCTTTGTCTCGCATCGTGGGTCGCGCCTGTTTGCCTTTACGGTACTCTTCGTCCCAGAACCTTGACGCCTCTATTTTTTATCGACCATTATGCGGATAAGTTGAGTAACGCCTTTTGAGCGTTACGATACTTCATTTTAGGGAACATTTTATATTATGCGGTTTATATACACTTGAAACGTGAAGCTGGCGGTTAATTCAATATTTTGCAGTTGTAACTCGACAGTCCAGCGGAATTCACTTAAATAGTGTGTGTGTGTGTGTGTTTACTTGTGATCTTAAAGTGTAATTTTGTGAAAATAGTTCTTTAGAGTAAAGGTAAGTAAATAAAACCACGAAATAGATAGAGGCTCTCCTAGGAAGTTTAATTTGCTAAGGTTTTAGAAGATCAGTTTCTAAGTTTTTGAACTGATGTAGAGTATAAATGATGTTGAATACCTATCTTTTTTAAGATGCCTGCACGAAAAAGAGTTTCCATAAGGCAAACGGAATTACTTGTGGAGTTTGCGGAGTCCCATCAGGAGGGATGGAGGGCCACAAGGTGTTCGAGCCACCCGAGATGCGTGAAAGTCCGTATCGCTCCATAGCAGACGGAACCACTAAAACACTAGACCAATGGCGAAGTGTAAGTTTATATCTTAATAAGTAAATATGATCAATTAATAATAATTACAAATAAATAGTTAGGTATGATTAAATTTGTTTCATCTTAATGTTGCATTCGCATACATTTTTGGACCCTTAAGGACCCATAAGAATACCCCACTTAGAACCCAGACTCGACAAGTACCTACTTATGAAAAAATACACTCTAAAAATAGCTCACGTTTACGTTATGTTTTTTCTTATTAGTTTTGCTTGATTTAGTGAAGGCATAGATATTTTTCTAACAAAATTATGAAACCTTTTTATTTTATTTCTATCTAGTATTGGATAGAGTTGAAGGCGAAAACCAAGGGCAAATCTGCAGATTCAAGGAGGAATGCATCAGCAACTGGTGGAGGGCCTAACAAGCTCGCTCCTCTAAACGAGTTAGAGAAGAGAGTGCTAGCACCTAGCACTAATAGGTCCAGTGGCGGTGGAGGGATTGCATGGAGTGCGCCTGCCTTGTGATGTTAGCTTCAAAAATATTTTATTTATTATTTATTTATTTATTTATTTAAACTTTTCACACTTAAAAAAGTACAAAGGCGGACTTAATGCCTTAGGCATTCTCTACCAGTCAACCAAGGGTGGTGAAGAGATTAGATGGCAGGTGCTCTGTTAGAAATGGAACAATTTGTACATAAATAAGTCATAAACTTATAATACACATACATACATATTTACTATAATATATACCTATATTATATACATATATTATATACAAATTCAAGAAAGAGAGGTTTTGAGATGACTCTACGCTATTTATTTTGACAATAACTCCGCAATCTCCGCTTAAATGCATACCGACTGGTGGCCATCCTGTTGTCAAGAGGTAGCGCATTCCAAAGAAGAATGGACTGAATATGAAAGGAAGAATGAACAAAGTCAGAAGTATGAGAAGGACAGAGTAGGAGAAGATTGTTAGAAGAACGAAGATTCTTAGCGTGTGAAGAACATAGATATTGGAAGTGAGACACTAGATAAGAAGGAGGAGTGGGAGAGTTAAGAAGGGAGAAAAGCGTGGTCAAAGCACGCAAATTTCTTCTCTGGCGAATGGGCATCATGGTTGAATATGAACCGGATACAATTGTTAAGCAGTCTGTCAAGCTTATCCAGCAACACCGCATACCGCATGTATTTTATGTGAAATGTTGGGATAAGTACCAATCTACTAAAAAATCATTGAATATTTTACTGATACCAGATGAGTCTGAGGCCCTTGCTCCTTCTGGGATTGCAGCACCCAATCCTGCTTATCCCAGCACATCAACAACCATCACTCCATCCTCAGCTCCATACTCTTCCATTATAGGCTCTGAATATATAGCTTTAGAGTCTATAATAGTAGTGGAATGGCTTGACGAAGAGGTTCCTACAGGGCAACAACCCGAATCACAGACTTTTACGCCGCCACCCTCCGCCGTAGGAATGTCATCAGTATCGAGGGGCTGTGAGACACAGCCCGCCGATACTGAACACATTCCTACGCAGAATATGTCAGACGAGGTTTCTTCGAGAGAAAATAGTAAGTACCTATATGTTAAAGTATACATATTGAGGCTAAACACAAGCCTAAGTACCTACCTATATCGAGGGTTTACTACGAAAACCTGATAAACAACATTACTGGCAAAAATAAGTTAAGTTCAAAAAGATAAGAATTTTCGTGTAAGTATTCAACCATGTAAATCAAAAAAGTAGGACTGTAGGATAGGTAAATGCCAAATTAAACACTAATTTTGTTTTTAGGTCAAACTCTACAATCTACTCCACCAGCCCGAAGCTCGAGGTCACAAAGGCATCGTAAGTATATCGTGTTATAAAATAGTTTTGCAGGCTTTTTTCAAAAACTGAAGTATATAAATGTAAAATTGTATAAATTGCAGTTCCTAGAGAAGAATGGGCGCCACGCTGGGCTTATGACATCGAAAGTCGGCGCGTTGCTGCTGAAGAGTGACTTGCAGCCGCAGTGGAAGCAGGGGTCCAGCTAATGAGGGAAATACGGAATGATGTACATAGCTATGTAGATCGTCTAGGATGATGTACATATTTATATTATTGTAAATATTAAAATAATTAAAACATTACCTTATTATTTTAACATAACATAACAACACGACTTGTTTCCCCGAAGGGTTAGGCAGAGGTGTACCTATAGTCCACCCACATTTCACATACATGATGATTAGCGAATAAATTTCTTAATAACACAAACATAACATCACGCCTTGTTTCCCCGCAGGGGTGTACAAGACTTATAGATTGTACACCCTCATTTCGCCAGTTATGTTTAAGCCCCATGTAAAAAAGTTCATAATCTTGATTTAAAAATATTATTCACATACAAATGGTAATATTATTTTATAACATAACATCACGCCTTGTTTCCCCGAAGGGTTAGGCAGAGGTGTACCTATACTTATAGTACACTCACATTTCGCCAGTTATGTTTAAGTCCCATGTAACAGGGTGCGAGCCTATTGCCATCTACCGGACACAAATCCAGACTCCGGGCTGCTACTGAGAAATTCCAGATAGAAAAACCTAATACCACTGCCCGACCTGGGAATCGAACCCAGGACCTCATGCTCAGCAGTAGCGCTTGCGACCACTAGACCAACGAGGCAGTATTATATTATATTACTACATAATTATTATATTAAAACATTCAAAGAATTATAATTTTTCCTAATAAAATATGTCTTCTCGTGATCTGTAGGTCGGATTATGGCCACATGTGTGCCATCAATGCATCCAATAATGCCTGGAAAGCTAACTGTTTGACAGTTAATCGTTATACACTTTGACAAGCCGCTTTACTTCGTGTAAATAGTTTCATCACCACTGCTCTCAAAACGGTGAAGGAAAACATCGTGAGGAAACCGACACGTCCTAGAACCGAAAATTCGAGTTCGAAAGTTCGACATCTACCAACCGGCACTGGGCCCGTGTTGTAGATTACAGCCCATTTATTTATTTATTATTTATTAAAACTTTATGCACAAGTAAAAAGAATACCGTACAAAGGCGGACTTAATGCCTGAGGCATTTTCTACCAGTCAACCTTAGGGTGATGCAGAGACAAAGCCCATTCCCTCTCGAAGAAAGTCCTCGAAGTCCTGAAAATACTAAATAGCTAAGTTTTAAGCAGGTATGTCCTTAGATCACTAACTATTATCTAAAACAACTTTATATAATAACAATATAATTTATTTATTTATTACAAAATCCATAGCTCTTAAAACATTTGTTTACATAAGTACTTATAACTACTCTTACAGCCAATTACGGATTTACAATTTAAAAACCTTACATAAAATTTGCAACAGAAAAAAAAAAAAAGACAATGAGTAAACAACTTTAAACAAAATTACATGCTAGCATTATCTATGCGTTGCTAATTATTCGTTTAATGAATGTTAAGGAGTGTACACGAGGAGTTTTAAATGAATGTGATTGTGTGCGTGTATGTGTGTGTGTGTGTGTGTGTGTGTGTGTGTGTGTGTGTGTGTGATATAATGGTGTATGATGACTATTATGTAAATTCTTTGAATGAATTAGTAAAAGTGTTAATTTGCTTCTACTTATTTGGAAGTATTTGTCACTTCGTCAAGTACAGAGGATACAAGTAGCTTCCTGAATATACCTTTTTTGGAGTTAAATATATCGAGATGAGAGAACATTTTGTTGTAATTTCTTAATATCCTACCGACGATTAAGTTCTGAGCGTAGTTTGTACTACTTTGCGGTACACTGAAAAACTGTGTGTGTCTAGTCCGTCGAGACGGAGTGCTCAGTCTAAGAACTAAGTTACTCAGAGCAGCGCAGTCTATATTCCCGTTACAAATATTATACAGAAATACCATGTCCAAAATCATACGTCTGTTCTGCAAAGAGAGTATATTATGATGTTTCCATGATAGAAGGTAATCTTTTTGTCTAAAGCCAGTGCGGTAATTAAGATATTTTATAAACTTAGATTGTATACTTTCTATTTGCTGTATGTAAACTAAATAGTGTGGATTCCAGATGATGCTACAGTATTCTAATATACTGCGTATGAAAGCAAAGTAAAGTATTTTAATGCAATCTGTATCGGTAAACAATTTACATATTCGCATAACAAATCCAAAGGTTTTATATGCCTTACCAACGACACAGGATACATGCTCCGAAAACATAAGTTTTGAGTCCAGGACAACACCAAGATCCTTGATAACATTACAGCGCGCAATATTGCCACCGCTAAGATTATATATAATAATAGCTTCAAACAATACAATAAAGGCAAAGGATATATTTAAAACATGAATCGACTGACTCTTACAAAGGTCTCAGAAAAAATCCACTCATATAGTCTTAATATAACAAGGGTCGCTACGCTTGCTCTTGTTTATCTTCCTATGCTGAATTTAGACCCTATCTTATCGATGTTTACGTCCGGCTCGGGATACAGCGGCGCACACAGTTCGTCTCGCTGTGGGCCACCGTGCCGCTCCGATGATGTCACGCTTAACTTTGTAAAGAGAGCGTAGGTAGCGATCGCCAACAGTGCCGTCCTACCAGGTGCCTGTTCCACCCATCAGGTACCCACGACTTCTGATAAAGTGCTGAAACTCAAATTGTTAATCATTATCAGTTTGCCAGTTGCACATTCATTGATTGTGTATCGACTGTTCTAGATTATAATTGTCGTATTTCATTACACATTATTTCATCCAGTGTACGACTAAACGCCGACAGATACTACGCCGACAGACTGAACACCGACAAGATTTTACTTCGACGGGACTCTTCGCCGACAGGACATTTCGCCGACAGGCACCCCGAGGGCACCCTGGAGTTCGGTTTGGTTAGGTTCCTTTAAACCCTGCACACAGAAATAGGAGCCCCGTGCAGCGGGGCTCCGTCGACCTGCTATCGGACATAAGGTATTAATGTACCTAGATTATGTATGTATATTATATTATGCCCTGTCACTCTGCCACACTTAAGCGTACCAAGTTCATCCCAGAACCACTTGCACTGAAAGGACCTTTAGCCATAATTAAGCGTACCAAGTTCATCCCAGAACCACTTGCACTCAAAGGGCTTTTAGCCACACTTAAGCATACCAACTTCGTCACAGAACAGAACCACTTGTACTCAAAGGGCCTTTCCACACTTGAGCTTTCCAAGTTTGTTCTCCAATAGAACCTAAGACTCGGCCTTTAATGTGTAATTTACGATATGGAACATTTACCTATAATTACATAAAGCATTTTATTTTGACTCGCAGATACGCCTTAATTTTAAATTACCTTCATCGCCAACACGGGCAGAAGTGGTTTAAGTTAGAACGTATGTTTAATTTATCTCCCAATCATCAACATGTATCCATGGTTTCATGTTCTCAGCAGCGGTTACGCCTGTATACTTCTTAGTGCTCCTTTCACTGGCTTTTACATCCGTCACCTCATATCTATCATTCCTCAATACCTTCTTCACTTGAAAGGGGCCTTTATAAACAGGCAACAACTTCCGACTTTGTCCGTTATTTGTCTGGCTTTGTATTTTAATGAGTACCAAATCTCCTTCAAGCAACGTAAAGTCGTGCTTTTGTACCGTTTCTATCAAATCACTGTTTTTGTGATTCCGCATTGGACTTAATATTTGTATCTGTCCTCTCACACAATTCGGATACATCCATCCTATGCCCGTTGCCAATCTCCGGAGCCAAACTATCGCTATCAGTACGTAACCTATATCTGAGAAAAACTTCACTAGGAATAGTCTTTGTTGTCTTGTGAACTGTACTGTTTATACCTTGTTGTAGGGCTTTTATGTACTGATCCCACCTATCGTTTGTATCGTTAGTACCTATTGCTTTTAGTGCTTCTAGAATAGTTTTGTTACGTCCTATTTGCCAAATTCATTTCTTTGGGACCACCCACACGCGACCTCAGGTGGTTCTTCTGTAAACTTTGCCACCGAGGACAACACATTTGTTAAAATCATCTTTATTTTATTCGGCCTCTCCTGATTATATAATTGCTCGAATAAATTGTAACTCGGCATCTTGTAGTTGTATCGAAAGCAACCAACATGCTTTCGATATTGACATTATAATCTCGGTTTCTGATTTTTCTCCGGACTGTATTAGGTTACGACTCAAAGCGTCGACGTGTTGCATTCGCGTGCCTTCTCGGCGAACGATATCAAACGAGAAATCTTGTGTGGACAAAACCCAATGCGCAATCCGGGAAATAATCTCTATTTTAGTTAGTGCGTAAGGCGTTGCAGTCGGATACTATTTTAAAAGATGATACGATTAAGTATAATCGGATCTTCTGAAGCGAACTAACAATCGCCAATAACTCCAGTTCAAACGAGTGATACTTTTTCTCATCTTCCGTAATTTGTCTACTACAATTAGTTTTTCGAGACATCGCCAGGCGGTTGGTCGACTCCACACGTGACCAGAGGGCTGGCCTATTTTTTGGCCAAAGAATCAGCATTGCCATACAACGTGGCAATGCTGCCAGCCTTTTGGGCACATTTCCTGTTGACAGCGATGCGGATGAATTTTTTGATGCCCTCTGATTATTTCCCCTCCGTTTTTATATACTTGTACATATTATTATTATTATTTTAAGATTGTTAGGTTTTAAATTATGTAAATAGTCCAATCGAATTTATTTTGTAGTTAGTTATCTATCAACATTTAGTGACTGTATCAATAGTTTTATACAGTATCAGTAGTTTTGGTTTTATTTATATTATAACCACAATAATGGACTGATTTTTCACCTTCGTCGGTGATTTGCATAAGTACCTATACCAGCAACACCATCTCTACTAGCATCCGTATATAATACGCTATCTTTATTCTGGTCAAAAATGGATAGAATACTTTCAGACGTTAATTTGTTCTATAAAGATTGAAATGCGTCTTCATTAACCTTACCCCATTCCCAGACAGAACCCTTCTTCAACAGCTGTGAGAGTGGAGCACTAATCATAGCGCAGCTCTTAATAAATTTCCTAAAGTAGCTTACAAGGCCAAGAAACTGTCGAAGTTGGTGTACTGTTTTCGGAGTGGGGTAATTTCGAATAGCCTCCAGATCTGGTTGATTTGGCATCACACAATCCTGCTTGATTTTGTATCCTAGAAATTCGATTTTCTTTTTGATAAAATGGCATTTATTTAGATTCAACGTGAGCCCGTTCTCCCTAAAGATTTGGAGTACTCGTTCTAATAATTTTAAATTTTCCTCAACCGTATCCGTCACTAAATATACGTCATCCAAATATAAAATTACATTCTCAAATCTTAAATTTCCCAACACACTGTTCAACAAGAACAAGAAGTGAAGAAGTGAAGGAGTGAAGTTGCTGTTGGAAGCAAGATGGTGCGTTAGCCAGCCCAAACGGAAGTCTTAAAAATTCGTAATGCCTATCTTCATTAATAAAGGCAGTCTTTTATATAGATTGCGTTTGCATTAATATTCGATAATATCCAATTTATAAATCTAGACTGGTAAAGCATTTATAGCCCCGAAGCCTATCTACAAGATCCTCAATGCGCGGCATTGGACACTTGTCTTAAAACAACTTTATATTATAACAATTTATTAGCTTCAAACAATACAATAAAGGCAAAGGATATATTTAAAACATAAATCGACTGCCTCTTTTAAAGGTCTCAGACAAAGTCCACTCATATAGTCTTAATATAACTGGTACGGTGGTGGTCGCTACGCTGCTCTTGTTTATCTTCCCATGCCATTCTGAATTTAGACTCTATCTTATCGATGTTTACGTCCGGCTCGGGATACAGCGGCGCCCGCAGGTCGTCTCGCCGTGGGCTACCATGCCGCTCCGGTGATGTCACGCTTAACTTTGTAGAGAGCGCAGCGATCACCAACACAAGTAGGTAACTGCGACCAATTTGGATCTAGCGCTCGCTGGCGGCTGCCGCAGCATCGCACGCTTCGCTCGCTCGGCTCGCGCGCGGTTGGTCACAGTTCTAACCTAACTCATTTGGTCAGGGTGCCACTAGTGGCGTGAAATGCAACTACTTTGCGTTATGCCCAGTGGTCAGCTGGGAATGTCGACAAATAGGTTCCTTTCGTCACGATATGGCCATTTCTACGATCGGACCACGACAGATAGACATTAATGATATGACCAAACGTCGACTGATATATCATTAAACGTTGACGTTTAAACGATATGGTCAATATTAGCTGGCCATTTCATGAAAAACAACCATTTCATGAAATGACCGAACACTTTATGAAATGATCAATTCTAAGATCTGGCCACGACATTTACACTGATAATAAAGTTGAATAATTTGTTTGAACGCACTAATCTCTGGAACCACCAGTCGGATGTGAAAAAATCTTAATAGCTCAAATCTTGATAGCTCAATTCTTGAGGAAGGTTATAGGCCATTTAACATGACACTAAGGCCCTTGGGAACCTAGCAAAAAGAAAGAAAGTCAGAAAGAACGCTAAGCAAAAACGAGGTAATAGCGCGGGCAGGCAATGCGATGCTACGCGGTGGGTCGGGGGAACAATAAATTTTACGCGGACGAAGTCGTGAGCCTATCCAGGTGAAATAACAGACAAAATGAATAGAAACGAAGTTATAAACATAGTTCAAGCAATTTTAATGAAACTCTATAGCCTCTGGGACCTTTATATTATTATGTTTCTGCTTTGATGTTTGACCAAAACATATTTTATTAATAAAAGGCCGTAGAAGTTAATAACAGGCATATTATCATATTTATCATATATACGGTTTCTTTTGATCCAATATTTATGCGCAAACCAAGTGGTATATAGAACTTTTTATGACGCGTAGTTTTTGGGCGATTTTTTCAAAAAGGAATATGGTATAAAAATAATACCTCAGGGTTTTCGAAGAGCACAGACGAGACTTTCATTAGATAGAGAAACAACTATGGATTAAGCGCATGAAAACTGTTTTTTTTTGGTTACACAAAACAATTCTTTCAATAAAACGCAATCTATGTATTTTGACTCTGTTCTGCAGACTGTCTATGGCAAGTATGCAATTAGAGTGTACTGTGGTTTAGGGACCACTTTACATTAGATAATCTAGAGAGTTCCACTTTTATGTAAGCTTCCTTAGTTTGCAAAAGAGTAAGCAGAGACGTTTGATGTATTCCACCGATATTACGTCAGGAATAACGGAAAGGACATTTGTTTATCATAATGAAATGTTTTTTTTTGTTTCAGATCAGCACAATAGCACTAGGGAACATCTGCGGGAACGACGATGTCATGCCTATTAGTCCAATAAATATAGTCAATTTAGTTCTATTATCGTTAATCTTATTAGTAGTAGGAAGATTTCTTTACGACTGGCAGAGTTTCAAAAATACTGGCGAACTGCCCTGGTTGTCTTCAATATTACCTTAAAAAGTTAGTAATTAGAGATTATAATTATTATCTAACTATAGCGTGATTTATCAAATTGAATAGTCTGAACTTCGATTCAAATAAAACGGTTTTAACAAATTGGATAATTGTTTTTTTACATGACTGGCGACTGCCCAAAAATAGGAGTTTAATGTTTTCAGGGTTCATGTATATTGTATGTATGTAAGTTTCTTTATTCCACCTTAACTTTTAAATGCCTGAACAGATTTGTATGTATTATCGTTAGAATCCTTACAGCATCCCAAGTGACACAGTTATACGTGACTAGCTGTTCCCCGCGACTTCGTTCGCGTGGAAGTTGTAAGATACACAATATACTAAAATCATAGCCATAATTTAACAAAATTCCCTCGTCCCCCGACCCGTCACGTTGCATCGCCCACCCGCGCTATTACTTCAGTACTCAATTATTTATTGCATTCCATATGTACTACATAGATGGTATAAAAATTCATATTTATTACATATTATGAACCATTCCATATGTATTACATAGATGGCTTCGTTTTCGCTTAGTGTTCTTTCTGACTTTTTTCTTGTTGCTCAGCTCCCAAGGGTCGTAGCGTGATGTTAAATAGCCTATACATATCCTCGAGAATTGCGCTACCAAATACAAAAACAATTTTTCAAATCCCACTTTTTTTCACAATTTCATGGGTTTTATTTTTTTTTGCGCAGAACCTTAATTATTTTTCTAAAATAAAAATAGCCTAAGTTACGCCCCGTAACATTAGCTATCTGCCAGTGAAAGTCCCGTCAAAATCGGCCCAGGCGTTTCGGAGATTAGCCGGAACAAACAGACAGACAAATTTTTTTTAAATTGTATTTTGTTTATTAGTACCATATACGTACCTTTCTTATGCACTTAGTAAAAAGTTGTTATTTAGACATAACAAACAGACACTTCAATTTTATTTATTTGTATAAATGAAGTGGAGATACTTTTTTTAAAAAATATGACTCCATTTTCAAATGTGAAAAAAAATCTTCAGTTATTGCAATAAGAGTACCTAATTGAAGGCCTTGATGTGCACTATAATGTATAAAATAAAAATTGTAATTAAAAAAAATTAAAAACACGACTGACTTGCCAAAAACAACCTAAAAAGCAAATAAAAAACCGGCCAAGTGCGTGTAGTTGGGATGAAGAAAGAAGGGAATGAATTATCCCAAGAACAAACTTAACACTTCTTCTTCTTAGCATGTCGATGGCAATCTAAATAGGCTCGGCCCAGAATTCGGCTACGAGTTGGATGGATGGCAGTCCAATGTCCAAACTTAACACTGTAGTTGAAAAACATGTTCTCCTATACATTCCAACTGCAAACGTAAGTTTGTACGCACAATATTGAGAGATTTACCGTGTTATTTTAAAATCATACAAAGGTTTTCTTGTAATCTATAAGTACTTATAAAACTATTTTCTGTACTTTTTTCAAAATTTTAGGCTCAGTAGTTTCGGAGTTATGGGATATTGTCAATTTTCGTCTATTTTCTTAAATAATTATAAGAATAGAATAGAATAGAATAGAATAGGAATAGGAATAGGAATAGGAATAGGAATAGGAATAGGAATAGGAATAGGAATAGGAATAGGAATAGGAATAGGAATAGAATAGAATGCATTTATTTGTCAGAATATTGTACAAAGCTGTTATGTGCATTATAATATATTACGTCCATAATATTCTGCCGTTTCCGGCGTACAAATATTGTTGGTAAAATTATGGGTCATCATTACGTTATCAGGTACATACAATTATTAATAATAAGAATTACAAAATAAATTGAATAATAGTTTAGAAAGAGTTTGTATGTAAATATTATGTATTGGTTTAATTGAAATAATAAAATTTCCCTAACTGTAAAAAGAAAAAAAAGATAGTAGGTATACATATACCTGTAGTAAAAAATCAGTCATCAGAAAGAGTTTATATAAGTCAAAATTCAATGAAGTCAAGGAGATAAAATATGATTTATGGGCATTAATGTCAATTATTATTTAGGTAATTTTTCGTTCATAAAACCTTCAGTCGAATAATAACATTTGCTTAAAAGGAAGTCAAATAATTTACGTTTAAATATTCTGAGGCTGAGAGTTTTGAAGATGTCAGGTAATTTGTTGTAGACAGTAATGGACATGCAGTATACATTAATTGAAAACAATTTAATTCTACGCCTAGGAACATTAAGCATATGCACTTTCCGGCTGGGTCTAGATACAACATCATTATACAATTCAAATTCATGTCTGTTTTGGTGAACAAAAATACAAATTTCAAAAATGTATAGTGCTGGAAGTGGTAGTATTTTAAGTTTCTTGAATAAAGGAACACAACTGTCTAGTGGGTGTGCTCCACAAATTGAGCGCACGCATTTTTTCTGAGCTCGAAACACTCTTTGAAGCTCAACCGAATTACCCCATATTATAATACCATAGCGCAAGATTGATGCGACATAGCCATGATATGCACATAGTTCTGCCTCAACACTAGCCACACGTGTTAGTCTATATAAAACAAAAACAAATCTATCTATCTTTTTACATAGATCATCAATATGAGATTTCCAGTTACAGTTTTTATCAATTATTATCCCCAAGAATTTTGCGTAATCAACCTCTTCTATTGTCCCATTTCCATATTGTATTTTAAGCCGTGGACGCGTACTGTTATATGTCTGGAATTGTATCATTTTTGTTTTATTAATGTTAATATGAAGATTATTTTGTTCAAGCCATGTGATAATTTTATTTAATGTCATATTTATTTCGTTTTGGTACTCAACAATGTCGTCATTTTGGTTTATAATACTAAGGGTTGTATCGTCAGCGTATAGTATGCAACTGTGGGGTGTTACACTAGGCAAGTCATTAACATAAATCAGGCTTACTCAAAGTGGGGTACGCGAACCCTTAGGGGTTCGCCATTCGACGGCAGGGGGTTCGCGATAAGATTTACGTAATGGTGGCTTGACAACTGGCTGGCACACCTAGTCACGATAAAAACTAAATACAGAAATCGACTTGATGCCGAGTCAGAATTAAGGTTAAAATTGTCCAAAATTACTCCTAAAATTGAATCCATTTGCGACAAGAAACAAGCACACCCATCACATTGATATTAAAAAGATAATTTTTTGGCACTTTATTTGTTACCTTTTATTCAAATAAAAACCTTATTTTCTTCAACAGTCAGTTTTATATTTTTCCTGGAGGGGGGGGGGGGGGGGGTGTTAATTAGTCAGTTAAGCCCTAACTAACTGACTGGTGACAACGAACTGTTAGGGGTTCCTGTCACCTGGAAATTTTAACAGGGGTTCGTGGAGCCGATAGTTTGAGACACCCTGACATAGATCAAGAATAATGGCGGTCCTAGTATGGTCCCTTGGGGGACACTACAGTTGTTTTCACGATATTGAGACCTATATGCGAGCTTTTCATTTCCTGTTTGTCCCGAAATCTCAACACATTGCTGCCGATGTGTAAGGTAGCTTTCCAGCCATTTCAACGCGTTTCCCCTTAAAACTATTTACTTTCAAATTAACGTGCTTGACGGACGCAGTGAACGCTTTTTTTTATTTTTTGGATGGGAAATCATCAAATGACTTCTCCCGCTCTGGGCGGAGCGGGAGGGCGTGTTAAACTTTTACTGACTAATTCCCACCCGTTTTCCTTCAGTTGCCTGTGCTGGGGCCACTTTAACTCGAACACCCCGCAACCCTAGCTGGCATCGGCCCTAGCGGACTCCGTCAATAGTGCTGACATCTGTTTAAGACGCGCGTGAAACACAACGCGCCGTCGACTCGGGCCTGGTCCTTACCGGACGGCGAGCTACCCATTGCTCGCCGTCCGCAAGCCCGCGCCAACGGTGGTCGGGAATCGGTTGTCAATTCCCGACTCCTCCTTCGCGAGCATTACTGCCTCGCAGAAGGAGGTGATGACTTCCCATGTACTCTCGCTCCGTACCGTGGCCTAGACCAGGGCCGGACGCGAGAGATCGCCGCCGCCAATCGCTTCCGTGAGGACACGGTGGTGCTCCGCCCAAGCCGGGCAGACCTCCACCGTGTCCTCCGGGCGATCCACACAGTGGTGACACTCGGGCATTTCCTCCCGCCGTATACGGAACAGGTACCTCCCGAAGCACCCATGTCCGGTGAGGGCCTGCGTCAGGCGGAAGGTGAGGATGCCGTGGTGCCTCTCTAGCCACTCCTCAAAGAGGAGACTTATTGCCGCAATTGTGGCGTGCCCAGTACTGGGTTGCGACAATTGCACTCTCCATGACGCCATGAGATCCTGCTGAAGCTCTGTCCGCTGTGCCGCGATTTCTCGCAGCAGTTACGCCCACACGCGGCGTATTGCCTCCTCACGCCACTCCCACATGTGCGCGAGGACTTTTGCCTCCAGATCCCATGGCGGCAATCCGGCAAGGAGGTTCGCCGCCTCACCGGAGTCCGTGCGGTATCCCCGGGCTAGCCGGATGGCCATGACATGGGACGCGTTTAACCAACGGACCGGTCGCCGCCTCAAGGAACGCACCCACACCGGAGCCCCGTAAAGGGCCATGGACCGCACGACCCCCGCGTAGAGCCTCCGGGAGGAGGCGTTTCGACCCCCTAGATTGGGCAGGAGCCGCCTCTAGGCAGCCCAGGCCCGCTCCAGTCTGGAAGCCAAACGTCGGAAATGCTCCACGAAGTTCCACCGGCTGTGGAGGACGAGTCCCAGGTATAACCCCTCTTACGTCATTATATGGGAACCCGACGGTGGTGCATTCTGAGGACCATGAAAACACATGGCCTCGGACTTTTGCAAGGCCACCTCGAGTCCTAATTGCCGGATCCTCTCGACGATTGTCGCAACCCCGCGTGTTGCTAATTCGGCCACCACCTGGTGTGACCTCCCCTGCGCCAGGACCAGCGTGTCGTCAGCGTAGCAAACTACGCTGACGCCGCTAGGGAGGTCGGCGCACAGCACCCAGTCGTACACGATATCTCACAGATGCGGCCCCAGGACCGATCCCTGTGGGACACCGCACAACATCTCTTGCTGGTTCCACTCTCCCCGGTGACCAGGATAGATAACGGCCCTGTTCGTTAAGTGCAGTGAACGCCTGGAAAGTGACTTGCCCAGATACAGATCGGCCCTCTGGAAAGATGGGTATCATCCCAGAGGCAGTAGGATGAGCCGCTCTGCAGTTTGGTACGGAATAATTTTATTAATATGTCCACCAATAGTACTGAGCTTGCCCGCCTGCTGGCTATGGGTGAGTGGGAGTCGGACCTCTGGCTTCAGGCGCTGCCGTCGCCCAATATAGCCACTTTGCTGGGTGACACCACCTTCCGGTTCGCTACCTGTCTGCGTCTGGGCGCTCCTTGCATGGCTCCGCATCGCTGCCAATGCGGTGAAGGTATTGACTGCCTCGGACAACATGGCCTATCCTACAGTAAGAGCGTAGGCTGGATAGCACGGTACGCTGGATAGCCGGCACGCATCAATGACATCATCCATCGTGCTCTTGTCACCGCCGGGGTGTCAGCTGGTTTAGAACCCAATGGCTTAGCATGTGACGATGGGAAGAGGCCAGACGGAATGACCATAATGCCTTGGAAGGTAGGTAGGCCTTTAGTGTGGGATTCAACGTGTGTCGAAACCCTTGCGCCATCCCATCTTCCTAACACGGCGGGCTGTGCTGGGGCGGCTGCTGCGGGTGGGGAAAACCTCACACGGCGCAAATGCTTCAATCTTATTGGGACTTATATATATTCGAGCCGTTTGGGGTTGAAACACTAGGGCCATGGGGTCCGAGTGCCCACTTAGCTTTTCAAGACTTTGCCAAGCGGTTGGTCGACTCTACATGTGACCAGAGGGTTGGCGTATTTTTTGGCCAAAGAATCAGCATTGCCATACAACGTTGCAATGCTGTTAGCCTTTTGGGCACTTTTCCTGTTGACAACGATTCGGTTGAATTTGTTTATGCCCTTTGATTATTTTACACTTGTACATATTAAATAAATAAAATAAATAAATTTATTTATTTTTCAAATAAGTTACAGACAAAAGTACATAAGTAATGTAGTTACTATGGTTACATTATGTCAAAGATGGATTACAACTGGTTGGCATAACAGTAAAGACAGGTATTAACATAGTTACACCATAACCACAAAGTCTGTACATGAATTGGTGAGCCCTGCCTCTTAAACTAGGATGACCTGTATCTCAAGAGACAGTGATCAGCTATAGGTATCTATAAAATAAAACAAGACTTGTGAAGTGTGTCGGTCGTCATGTATGTATGGTGTATATATAATATCTTGATCAAGTATGTATCTTGCTTATGTATGTATGTATCAAGTATGTATTTTTCTAAACCTATTTATGGCAAAAAAAAAATATTATTTTAAGACTGCTTGCTTTTAAATTATGTAAATATTATTCTTACTTAAATTTTCAATTTTATAAGAAAATAGTTCTATACTTATAGATTACAGGAAAAAAGGGAAGTCTATGGTCTTAACACCGTAAAACTCTGAATATTATGCGTACAAACTTACATTTGCAGTTGGAACTTGGAATGTATGGGAGAACATGTTTTTCAAAAACAATGTTACGTTTGTTTTTGGGATAATTCTGTCCCTTCTTTCTTCATCCCAACTACAGAACCCTTCATTGTGCGTGGTCCGCACGCACTTGGCCGATTTTTCATATTATGGTTTATTCTGTGTCATGTTTATTTGACCTTCTGACCATGAAACTATGAAATGCCTTAACCGAATGGAGATTACTTGAAAATTTAGTTGATGGTTCTGGTTGTTTAGAACCAAACATGATTTAATGTTGGTTGGTGATATGATTTCAAAGTACAATTTGAGCTGTTTTTTAGGAAATTACAACTGAAACGAAGATGCGGCGCGGCGGCATCAGGAAAGTGAAAAAAAAAACTGAGTGAAAACGTCTTCTGTTGCGTTTTTTTTTTATGAGCTGCGGCTCGTCCCTTTCCTCATCATATAATATCCTCTTAAATCTCGTCCATACTTACTACGTAGTTAAAACTATACTAATGTAAGTATGTCAAAAGGCAGTGAAGTCCAGTGGGCGAAAACAATGAGGCAGATATTACTTTCCCAAGTCTATAGACTTTGTAACTTGACAGACTTGCCCAAGTTATCTCAGACGAAGTTTGTGGTAATATCTACCATAGATAATATTGGCTATCCTTTCATTCCGGAGAATATGACGGTTACCTTGTTTTGCCATCGATACCTACTTTTGATGAGAAGGGTTAGTATTTCAGCTCAAATACTGAGTATTGGAAAGCTACACATAGAGGAAATATATAAAATTATTATTATAGAATATAAATTATGTTTACCTACCAAAAATCAAAGTATTTTTTCCCCAAAGTCCTTAAATAACAAGTATTTTAGTTCTAGCTAAAAGTCTGCTTATTCTAGCCGCCTACAAAAAACATTAACCTGTCTAGACTCAAAGTAAAAATATAGATCGTAACATATGTATATATTTTGCGTGGTTAGTTAACGTCAATGGGCTAAGGAATAAAACAGCTAATGTGCGCGTTCTTAAATATTCGCGTTCATAAATTTTATGCAAAAAGTCGTCAAAGTCTCTCGACATGACCTCAATATCTTTAAAGCACACACGATAAGTTAATGAAAATAACAGGGAAATTCCTGTAATTTATTCAGTGACGTAAAATTTTATTTCATAACATAACATAACATCAGGCCTTGTTTCCCCGAAGGGTTAGGCAGAGGTGTACCTACCTATATAGTACACCCACATTTCGCCAGTTATGTTTAATTCCCATGTAATAGGGGGCGAGCCTATTGCCATCAACCGGGCACAAATTTAATTTCTTTGAATCGATTCAAAGTTCTAGAAACCAAACGATCTTTGGTAACCGCAATAACGCGCTTGAAGCTTGTAAGTTTCAAGCGAGTTATTGCAGTTAGCAAAGAAATCTTACATACAGCTTAAGATTTGCGCTGCTTCAATGTTGTTGGAGCGAAGCGAGTTAGCGGAAAAACCGATGGAGTAGTACGGAGATGTGTAGCGGAGCAGGGTATCCTTGGCCACTGAAGCGGAGGGCGCTCCACAAGGAGCGTTTGAAACGGACAAAATGAGCGGACACAGCTTTATGTACCATTCCTCGGTTGAAATGTTAACTAATCCGCTGCGCTGTAGGCATGTTCACTAAAGCAGAGCGGAGCGAAGGTGTAAGTACATTTAGTGAAATTCTATTGGTAATGTAGGTATTCCTAGGGTATTACCTTTCCGTTCCAATGGACAGGCTGCCAAAGGAAATGGTTTCCACGCTTTACAAACTCAGGATTTCATGCAAGTGTTGTCTTGTTAAACAGTTCCATTGGACTGGAGACGGCAAAATTGTCCCACTATTTTGCTGTTCGTGCTCCGTATACAAAAGTGGGTATCATGATGTCACGAAGTGGAATAAGTTTTCACAAAAACAAATCTCTTCAGTTTGTGTACTTTATGCGGTTTTATTAAATCTTGTATTTTATAAAGGATTAAATAGGTAATATATAGGGTGACTGGTAATTAGTGACTGATACTTAAACACATGATAGTACTCATGATAACAAACAACTTTTACTATGAGACCAAATCCGAAATCGCTAAAAAATCAGCTGATCCTTACATTTTGACGAGTTATGCGTACATAAATGTAGGGTACAGCCATTGATATGGGTTTTTTGTATATCAATGGGTACAGCCGATTTTTTTTTTTGCGATTTCAGGTTTGGACCCATAGTAAAAGTTGTTTGATATCATGAGTACAATCATGTATTTAAGTATCAGTCACTAATTACCAGTCACCCTATATAGGAATACACACGCTACGATATATTTATACTCGATGTCGCCGGTGTCCCACCCACTGACTGGAATGCAAAGCAAAAATACCACCGATATATTTATTGGTTTCACCACATTGTGAACGGCCTTTTTTGCATACTCTTCATTGAATTTCAGGCATAACTTACCTACTTTAAAAATAAATTTCATTTTACATTTTAATCAACTGGGAGATATTGTTTATTCAGAGTTAAAGTGAAATGTACATAAATAACAACTTAAAGGATTGCAATTGCACCAAATTAATAGCCTAATATTAATTGTTACCGATGATCATTGGGTAGACGTGTTCTTGAGTGGCGACCACGAATCGGCAAACGTAAGGTAGGTGGAGAGATGATATTCGCAGGGTGGCTGAAAGCAGCTGGATGAGAGTCGCCGAGAACCGAGCTGAATGGCGTGCAAATGGAGAGGTCTATGTCTAGCAGTGGACTGCTGTAGGCTGATGATGACCTAGTTAAATATTAAAAAAAGATATATATAAAACTTAACTAAAATTGGTTGACACTTCCCGTGACCCAAGGACTAGCCTTTACCTTGGCCAGAGGCTAAGCATTGCCATGCAACGTGGAATTTTTCGACGCCATATTTTAGTTTGTTCATCAACTTTAATTAATTCAACTTCACAGATTGCTTTTCTCCACTTTGAGTTTACGTAACTAGAGTACGTATGGACCTACATACAAAGACGTCTATTGAAAGTCTTCATGGAGTTCACGTGTAAGAAAAGCTTCTTGTACCAGGATTACCTTGTGACGAGGGTTCCATACAATAGTTACGTAAGTTAGTGATAAGTAATATTGTATTATAAGAGGCTGCATACATCGTGGCTCTAAAACTAAAGGGCAAAAGGCTATGGGGATCGTAAAACAGTAAAAGACGACCAAATATTGTCTTAAGAATAGGTACATTAACATTTTAATGTTAATGTACCTATTCTTATTCTTAGTCTCTTTTAAGAGACTGTCCGTGAAAGTAAACACAGTCTTGATTCCAGTCCCTGAAAAGTGTATTAAGTCTCATCCTTCGACAATCACGTTACTAAGGAATCGCGTGAGAATTAGGTAAAATAAAGCGGGGCCAAAAAAAACACCGTTTAAATATTAAAAAACACACGTACGCCGAACACAAACAAAAACATGTTATTAAAACGGTATTCATACAAAATACTACTGACGAACTGTTGAAAAGTTCGGGAGCACGTAATTTAATCAACCTGTATTATTCACAAGCGAACGTTGTGTTGTGTGCTGTGTGACTGTGTGTCTGATACAGGGAGTTCATGAAAACGGTACGTGCGCTCAATTTTGCGGTCATCGGTTGAAAGCTACTGATATTAGGTACTGTTCATTTCCTATTGGACGTGAACAATAGCAATTCTGAAATGAACGATTGAACTAATGTTCTTTCGTGGAACACTAAGGGAGGGTAGGGTAGGTTTCATGTGCCCTTGTGGACTTTAGAGAGTGGATGAACCAATCAATAATTTGGCACAGAAAGGCAAAAGTGCATAGGATGGTCACTACTTGGATTTTAAAATAGAAATAGAATAATATAAAATAGCTTTTTAACAGATTAAACACAAATTAAAATGTCATATAAGGATATATTATTAGATTACCTACAGCTAGGTTACATTATTGTTAGCCAACGTTCGCACGGACATAAAAATATCGCGGTGATATTTTTCCGCGGCACTGGATTTTCAACGTTCTGCTTAGCGCCGAGAGTTGAAAATGGAATTTAAGGCGCATATGTTGGACACTCGCAAATAAACCAAAGCTTAGATCCTGTATGGTACATACACCTGGTTGCCCTAGCAGCATGAAGTTTGGCGAGAAGCAAGGTTTTATAGTTCCAGTACTTAAAGTGTAAAATCCGAAAATTGGTAATTTATAGTTATTGCTGGCGACGACGTGCATCGTAGATTTATTGAAAATACACCGGGGTTAAGGCGAGGTTATCTGAATAAACGTCGTTTTGTATTGTAAGTATTTTATTCGTAGATACCAAGGATTTAAATTTTTGAAAAACACATTTCATATTTCACACTTCGATCTAGATATTTCGGCCGTCCGATACATGATTACTTTCACTTTACTGCATCCAATTAAATCGCAAAGACAGGTCTAAATTATGGTCTAAATAATATTTCATTTGAGTTATCCGCTAATAAGTCGCCGGTGTATCAAGCACACCGTTTTATTAAACCGTGAAAACGGCATGTGTAAATGATACACTATATTTCATCATTTCCATTTTAGTCGATATTGCAATAGTAATACGTAGTACTTTCTAAGTCCACGCATTTCGTTTCGTTCATTCTTAAATTTCGGTCATAAAAAATGTGATATAATGCGGCCGACATAAAGTGATATATCAAAATACCAGTGTTTTCATCTTTTCATGCGCTCGTACCGTTATCCTTTAGTCCCGAGCGGAACGTGTTGGAGGTCAGACGTGTGCCAATTTTTTCGAATCCGCTCCCGCTAAGTTCTGTTACCGGCTGAGCTAAAAATGACTTGTAAAAAATAATACCTGAGTATGTTTAGTTTTTAAATAGTTGTAATAATATAGTTAGTTTTTTTGGAACGAGGGGTCCTGTTGACTGGTAGAAATCGTCACGTAACGAAAAAGCTTGCATACACGTTTAACCCCTTCATGCGACTTTTTTCTTTAAAATTGAATTTGGTCAAATGAAAATAGTGGCTGCGAAAATTTTCAAATTTTTCATCATGGGTATCGTTTTCATGGTTTTAAAGGGTACTAAAGCCAGTGAGGTCAAAATATAAATCCAAGATGGCGGCTGCAAAAATTTTTTAATTTTTCATCATGGGTATCGTATTCATGGTTTTCAAGGGTGCTAAAGCCGATAGTGACGTCAAAATGAAAATCCAAGATGGGGACTGCGGAAATTTTCAAATTTTTCATCAAGGGTATCGTTTTCATGGTTTTCAAGAATGCTAACGCTGATAGTGAGGTCAAAATATAAATCCAAGATGGCGGCTGCAAAAATATTCAAATTTGAAAAAAATAAATAACATGAAAATGGCATCCATGATGAAAAATTTGTAAATTTTTGCAGCCGCATCTTGGATTTTCATTTTGACCAAATTCACATAAGAAATAAAAAAACCGAAACCGAGACCGTTTTCTTCGAAAGAAGAAAGTCGCATGGAGGTGGCATCACGTGTATAAACGCAAAGCGCGGTTAAGCAGTCGACAACTTTTTATTTGTGATACTATGTTATTTAGCAAAAAATAATCCTTATGATGAAGCCTTTCGATCGGTATGATAAAGCTACAGCGTGATTATTTTTCTCATGCAACGGGTTCGATTGCCGGTTGAACCATGTAATTATTTAAATATCAATGAATGCAGTTTAAATTGTTTTTTTTTTTTAAATTCAAATAATGTCTTCGTTCAGTAAAATGTCCCATCTACAATATTCAAGGTACTTTCCCTCCATGTGGCATATCCGTGGGACGCCCTGTATACCTCAAAATCCGAAAGTGTTTTGGATTTTTTACAATGCTCAGAAGTGTCCGTGATTTTAATTTAGTTTCAGTTGATTATAAGCATTATATAGATCACAGAAAGTAAATTCACTTCTTTGTTGCTTCTTAGGCGGACGATGCATGGACGCCGAACATGTCCTTTAGAGAAAGCCCAAAGAGCCATGTTAAAAAGTTAGTTGCTTTTTGCCAATCCTCTATCTCACTTTCGAACTTTATCAACACTGCCTAGTGCTAATGGTCCGGCAGTTGTTCATTCTCATGACAGTACTAAAATAACACACTGAACTTCCCTTATATCATATGACGATTTACCAACACAAAATAGACGATCAACAAATGCTTGTTCAATCGTCCGTTATAACACTAGTTTCTCCCAAAAGTTTTTCTGTTTTCTTGGCACTTTTCTTTGTAATTCATTTAATAACAAAATATCTATCTACACTCATACAAAGGCTATTTGTAAAAGAAAATTACGCATTTGGCTATTAAATCTGGACTACATTGCCACTGAAAACTTATTAAAACCAGTGTCATAATATCTAAACATTTACAATCACACACCTACACTTACATACATTCAATCATTCAACATTCTTCATTTCCCCATTTCCTTTCTTCATTTTTTGTTATGCTCATTATTATTTTGTTAATTAGATACCTAAGTACGTATCAATGAATAAAAATGTATATAATTTGTATATTTCTTTGAATTTTATGATAACTTGCTTTTCTTAGAATTTGTTTTTAATTTTTTTACGTTCTGCACTCAATTGCAATTTCAGACTATAGAATACCGATTATAAAGGGTTTTCCAATAGGGACGGGTCGATGTTGACAGTCTGTGGCAGCCATACTATTTTGGTGGGATCTGTAAAATCTGTTGTATATTATGCAGTGAGTGATGCCAAATCACCATGGCAAGTTACACGGTTGAGCAGCATGTGCAAATGATAAAACTTTATTATCAAAATGAGTGTTCGTTAGTGCAAACGTTGCACGCATTGCGCCCATTTTACGGCAGACACGGTGGCCCTTCAAAGTCCACTCTCCAACGATTGGTGACTAAATTTGAGACGACCGGTTCGGTAAACAACCAACCAACACCTTTACGTCAAAGGAACGCCAGATCGGCCGAGAACATCGCCGCTGTACGCGCTACAGATCAATGATAAACAATTTCTTTTGGCTTGAATTGAACAATATGGACGTGAACGACATGTGGTTCCAGCAAGATGGCGCTACTTGCCACACAGCGAACGACACAATCGACATTCTGCATGAACGGTTTGAGGGTAGAGTTATCTCTCGCAGAGGTGACGTGAATTGGCCACCAAGATCGTGTGATTTGACTCCGCTAGACGTTTTCTTGTGGGGTTTTCTGAAGTCGCAGGTCTATGCCAATAAACCACATTCGACCGTTGCCCTGAAAGCCAACATAACGCAGGCCATCGCTCGGATTCAGCCGGATCTATGCAGCAAAGTCATTAAAAATTGGACCTCTCGGATTCGTGCCACCATACGAAGCCGCGGCGGACATTTGAACGATGTCATATTCCATCCATAATGGCATAAATGGGCCTTTTAAATAAAAAATAAATTTCGTTAATATCTCACACACATCTTGTTTTATTCAATTTTAACATCGACCCGTCCTTGTTGAAAGACCCTTTATCTTAACTTTAACTGTTTTGTAAATTAACATGTCCTTTAAAAGAGAGCCGGGGTAATCTGTAACTCAGGACCCTCCTACCTCAGACACCTTACTCTATTTAACATTGTGCATTTTATTAACCAGTGCATGTAATCAGTGTACGACTAAACGCCGACAGACACTACGCTGACAGACTGAACACCGACAAGACTTTACTTCGACGGGACTCTTCGCCGACAGGCACGTCGAGGGCACTCCGAGGTTCTGTTTGGTTAGGTTCCTTTAAACCCTGCACACAGAAATAGGAGCTGGGGCTCCGTCGACCTGCTATCAGACCTAAGGTATTAATGTACCTAGATTATGTATGAGTGGCGGCATATCTACGAGGAGGGATCAAAAAGTAGTGAGAACGACATACTCCTTGGTAAGAAAAAAAAAATACTGGCAGGCATAGTTCAGATACATATTTGTAATATTAATAAAGAAAAAATCTTCGATTCTCTTTTGTTTTTTTCTGTATGTAGTCATTTGTTTGCTTCGTGTCGGAACGTGTTCTCGAAAATGGAGAAAACCGAAGTGCGAGCCGTTATTGAATACCTCTGTTTAAAAAAGTTAACGACGCAAGACATTCATTGCGATTTGGAGGCAACATTAGGAGAGTCTGCTCCGCCGTATTCCACTGTCACAAGGTGGGCTTCTCAATTTCAAGTAGGGACAACGAGCACGGAAGACGAACATCGTTGCGGCCGTCCATCGACGTCAGTCACCCAAAAAAATGTTGCGAAAGTCGAGAAAATTGTATTGAGCGATCGAAAGTTACCATCCGATACTTAATTCAAGAAACGGGCATTTCATATGGAAGTATTCAATCCATATTGAAACAATCTTTGAATATGAGAAAAGTCTCCGCAAGATGGGTGCCGAGAATGTTAACCGACAGTCAGAAACAAAATCGACTTGACATTCCGAAGATATTGTTGGACAAGTTTCAAGAAGATTCTGAAAACTTTTTGTCTCGTTTCGTAACAATGGACGAAACATGGGTCCATCATTTTGACCCCGAGACAAAAAAGCAATCTTCGCAATGGAAACGGCCATCATCACCGACCCCGAAGAAGTTTCGTGCCATAGCATCGGCTGGCAAGGTTATGGCCTCAATATTTTGGGACTCGGAAGGGATATTGTTGATTGATTACCTGGAGCGTGGAACCACTATTACCTACAGGCCAATATTATGCAGCTTTAATTACCAAGTTGAGGAATGCCATCAAAGAGAAAAGGAGAGGGATACTTCGAAGGGGCGTGCTGTTTCATCACGACAACGCACCTGCGCACAGGTCGGCAGTTGCGATGGCTGCCATTCAGCAAGCTATCTTCGAATTGGTTGACCACCCCCCTTATTTACCAGATCTGGCGCCTAGCGATTTTTATCGGTTCCCCAAATTGAAAGAATACTTAAGGGGAAACAGGTACGAAGACGATAACGAGGTGATGGATGCCGTGGAGAGCTTTTTGCAGGACCAAGACAAAACTTTTTTTTTGAAAGGGATTGAAGCCTTGGAAAAGCGCTGGACTCGGTGTGTAAAGAGACTCGGAGACTATGTACAAAAAGAAATGATTATGTTATCAATAGTCATTATATTCTATCTCATTCTCATTACTTTTTGATCCCTCCTCGTACATCGCCACAACGCGTCACACTGACGTCACACAAAATCCTGCATCGCGCAATCAGAGTTTACCGTGCGACTAGGATATATACAACATCCCGACATCAACCGTTGGGCAGTAGCCCACCAGACACAACACCCGTCTGGTCGGAGGATCCTCCCTTTTCTATGGAGGATGAGTGAACTTTACACCCTGTTCCTCATGCCTCTATACTGGTGACCCGAACATGAACGTCAGCGCAGCCTTCGTGCAACTACCACAGCGTGACGTCATCATCATCACTTCCTTGAGCTCTCTAGCGGCAAGTTACACAGCCAGCCAGCACCCACGGCTTCAACGGGTATCCTGACCACCAGCATGCAGCGACCACGCATCACCCTCAGTCTCATCAGCAACCTTGGCACAGCACACTGCACTCTCGGCCGGTCAAATAAGCAGAGCCCTTCAAACCTCTCCTGGTCGACGCCAGCAGTCAGCCTCAACCCGGCGCTGTACCACATCCGTCGCACTGGAGCAAAACGCAGCGCCACCCCGACTCACTGGGGGCATCTCCGCAGACAGTTCCGACTCACCGTAAACTATGCGGCACCCGGTTCCGACTCACTACTGGAACCTCAACTGGCCCTGGCAAGCATCGCAAGATACACGACTCTGCCCACTATCGACCTCCGGTCTCCGGAGGGGAGTGATGTGGCGGCATATCTACATCGCCACAATGGAACGCGTCACACTGACGTCACGCAAAATCCTGCATCGTGCAATCCGAGTTTACCGCGTGACTAGCATATATACAACATCCCGACATCAACCGTCGGGCAGTAGCCCACCAGACACAACACCCGTCTGGTCGGAGGATCCTCCCTTTTCAATGGAGGATGAGTGAACTTTACACCCTGTTCCTCATGCCTCTATATATGTATATTAAATTATGCCCTGTCGGCGAAGAGTCCCGTCGAAGTAAAGTCTTGTCGGTGTTCAGTCTGTCGGCGTTTAGTCGTACACTCGCCTGTAATATGATGTTGAGATAAATAATGATTTATGATTCTGACTGTTAGGACTGCGGCTCATTTTATTATTATAATTGTTCTTGTTTCATGAAGGTACATTGAATTTCATTAAAGGTACATTCAAGTACATTGCTGGCACATTCATTTCATATAGGACGTATTCATTTTTGCAACAATACACCCGTCATTCTGACCCACACAACTTATTTACTGACTTAGTTATGTCGGTTGGTATTATAACTTGACTTTTGAACAGAAACCTACGCAAAAAAACGTTATCTTTGAGAAGTAGATGTTTCGAGCATCTAGCCAATTTGAATTTGCGTGGTTGTCAATAAGGACTTGTTGGGCCTACATAACTACTTTTGTAAGACTTCGGTTTATATTTGATTCTGGATTATCTTTTTCTAAATGTTAAAGGTTAAGTTAAGAGGCGTGGAACTGCGTGGGATGTCTTTGACTGGATACCCTAAACTGTTTTTAGAGATGATATTTTTGGATCGTAGGAGATAATATAATCAACAAGATAACGAATGCTTAAGTTTTATTCTAATTTTGACGCCCACCTAGAGAAGAAATTAAGATAACTATTTATTTAATGGTAAGAAAATTGTTCATACTTGTTTCATTATTTACTTTTTGACTTAATTAACAATAACACAGTGGCATAATAGTTTGCTTTAAAATATATGTTATTCGTAGGACCACCTGAAAGTTTTTTTTTTTTTTTTTTTGAGATAGGTTTGCTCTTGACTCTAGTCTAGGTCAGAGATGACAGAGACAAAGTCGACGATGGAGCGAGCTTACCCAGAAGAAGCCTGTTCACTCTCACTTTGAAGAGATTGGGGTTGTATGCATTCGGAAACACAGACGCAGGCAGAGAGTTCCACTCCTTTGCTGTGCGCATCACAAAAGACATTTGGAAACGCTTAGTGCGAATTGGTGGGATAGCAACTAGGTAAGGATGGTAACCTGCAGTGCGTCTAGATGTCCGCTGATAGAAGGGGGCCGGCGGAATGAGGTCGTGGGTTTGTATGTAAAATAACATCATGGGGGAGTGGCCCCGCCAAGACGAGCCAAAAACAAAAAACAGACTCCTACCTTTTCTCGAAGCGTTTTGTCGTATTTTCAAACCATCATAGCTTCGGCCATGATAATGCTAAAGAGCTCAAATAAGATTTACTAAGCAGACTTATAAAATACACCAGGTATCATTTGTCTCGCATTTGTACTTTGGATTTTATTAATAACTAAAATACGTCGATTTCGTCCTTGACTCAGTCCGTCATCAAAACTTCTAGGGTACATAAAGAAGTCATGGAAAGCTAAAATTTGATATGCAGGCTAGGATTTGTACACACACAATTTAAAAAATTTGAAATCTGTAACTTTCTGCCTCCGACTCCCTTAACGGGGGTGTAGGTCTGTAGGTATATAAAATAAAACCTCTATGGTACTTTCCGAAGTCCTAGAAAGTTGTTAACACATTAAACGCCGACTCAAATTTAGTGATGGTTCCGTTTGGGCCGTGGGGCTCACCGGTGAGCGAAAGCAATTATTTTGTTATTTCTTTGGATAGTAATAAGAAATAATTATTTAGAGTGGGGTTTTTGACTATTTTGAATCGTATGAGCCAATAAAATATAATGTGTAAAATTTGTTGAAATCGAAAATCGGCGTCAGCCCATAAGGAAAGTATAGTGGTGGTCACCGGTGACCACCACGGCGTTCAATGTGCTGGACTGGTTTTAAATCACGTATAATAAACCGAACCGAGATCGCAATGTACTGGATGTACTGCTCGCACAATGACAACAACAAACAAAAACTATTTCTTAGACCTTGTAGTATGCGGCGGTAACGAAACCATAGCGACTTCTAATTCGTCTACAACGCCATCTATCGAGCGAGGTAGTACTAATTTCCAAAACCAACAATAATTTTTGATCGCTATGATTTCGTTCCATTTCAATGTTTAATCCTTAACATACCGCCCACCAAGGACATATTACAAAATGTCCTTCACTTAATTTAAACCGCCCACCGTGCAACATGTCTTCTGAGGTGGGATGCACAAGTACAAAATTCTCTTAATACAGTAACATATTTAACAATGTAATATAACATGAGCGATGGTATATAAAAGACAAACAAAATTCTTACAAACTAAATGAGTTCTTATAATTATAGCAATACAATATACTTAAATATACCTCACATACACAAAATTTAAGTTGCTACAGGTAAAATAGCCAATTTAGACACAGGTCTCTTTATTAGGGAATTTTTAGTTCTAATGGTAACGACTCGAGTAATTCCGTCGGGACCAGGATGTTTTGCTTTAATTTTGCCCAGCAACCACTTGCCAGGAGGTAAATCATCCTCTTTTATCAACACTATGTCACCTATGCCTGGTTCTGGGGTTTGATGAGCCCACTTATGACGTAGTAAAAATTGGTTTAAATAATCTTGTGACCATCGCCGCCAATAGTCCTGCAACATTCTCTGGGTAAGTTGCCACCGTCCCAGACTAGAAATGTTAACCCTTTCGAAATTCGAATCAGGAGCAAGGACGAGTGGTTCTCCAACCAGAAAATGACCGGGAGTTAATACCGTTAACTCATTTTGATCTACACAGGAAAGTAGTCTCGAGTTGAGGCATGCCTCAATTTGGGCCAACACCGTCGTTAGTTCCTCGAACGTTAATGTGGAGTTCCCTACAACTCTTCTGAGATGGTATTTAGTGGACTTGATTCCTGCCTCCCATAGACCGCCGAAGTTTGGAGCGTGAGGAGGAATAAAGTTCCACTTTGTACCATTATTTGCTAATGTCTCAACCAATTCGGGAATGAAATTGGAATTTTCTTTTTTAAATAATTCTTGCAGCTCGCGGGCTGCGCCGACAAAATTGGTACCATTATCACTATGTAATTCTGCACAATGTCCACGCCTCGCTACGAACCTTTTAAAGGCAGCTAAGAAACCCTTAGTCGTCATATCACTGACTGCTTCGATATGAACCGCCCGCGTAGACAGACAGACGAAGAGTGCGATATACCCTTTGTACGACTTATTGCCACGTCCTCTGGACATTCTGACGTTTATCGGACCAGCGTAATCGACGCCACTGTACAAAAAGGCTTTGTTAGGTGTAACACGCGGAGATGATAGCTGTCCCATTAGTTGGCTTCTAGCCTTATTTGTGTACCTAACGCAAGTCACGCATTTTCTAAAATAGGCCTTTACTAAAGATTTAACTCCTACAACCCAATACCGAGATCTTAAGTAAGCAATCATAGCTTGAGGCCCCCCATGCATCGTTTTTTGATGCGCCTCGCTTACTAGATGTTTCGTGATGAAGGCATCTTTCGGAATCAGTATAGGGTGTTTGCGATCATAACTCAACTGAGATAGCTCTAATCTACCACCCACTCTAATTATTCCCTTGGAGTCTAAAAATAAGTTTAAGGATTTGTACTTTTTTCCCGTTTTAATTAACGCACCCGTTTCCTTAAGTTCTTGTATTTCATCTTGTAACTCTTCTTCTGACCCCTTCTAATACATATATCCATAGCCTCCTCTAGTTCTTTCGTAGACAACTGTTTAGTTCTTTCCTTGTCAGGACAATTGGACCGTAGGTGCAAGAACTTCCTACAGTAGGCTACTACCCTAATCATCCTTGAAAGGGATGAAAATCTATCCCAAAATGATTTTCCTACGAGACTTGTATGCACGTTAACTTCTTCCATATGTGTAACGAGATGCTTTGGTCTTTTATATTCAATTACCTGCTGTCGCACCAGGTCTGGACCATTCCACCATATAGCCGTAGAATTTAATTCAGCTGGGGACACACCGCGGGAGGCACAATCCGCGGGATTATTTTTTGACGATACATGGGACCAATGGTATGTATCCACTATGTTTAAAATGTCTGAAACCCGATTGCCCACAAAAGTTTTCCACCGACTAGAATGACTATTGAGCCAAGCTAGGACCACCTCACTATCTGTCCATGCATGCCAGTCAAGCTTCTGGATACCCATCACTTCTCCTACTTCAGCTATCAGTTTGGCTAGAAGAACCGCCCCACAAAGTTCTAATCTTGGTATAGACACTTGTCTAATTGGTGCCACCTTCGTTTTTGAAGTGACTAAAGAAATGTGAATGTTATCCAAGTCATCAATCACTCTAAGGTAAACTACACCTGCATAAGCGGTTTTAGAGGCATCGGAAAATCCATGCAACTCCGCCTTCCGAATATTGGAACCAATGTGTAACCATCGTGGGATTTTTATGCTAACAAGAGCAGCCAAACTATTTCGGTAAGTATCCCATTCTTGTAATAAATTATTTGGAATTTCTTGATCCCATTCTAACCCGGCTAACCATAATTTTTGAATTAACATTTTTGCTAAGACTACGCTTGGTGCTAACCACCCTAACGGATCAAATAAACGTGAAATTTCCGAGATAATTTTTCTTTTTGTTACAGGTCCTGACATCGGCGCGAGTTCCAGAGAGTATTGAAAACAATCATCGCGAGCATCCCAGGTAAGTCTGTATAAAAGTATCTTCGTTACTTCGTCTATTTTTATTATTAGTTCTTCATCGTTTCCATCTTTAATTTTATTTAATAATTCCTTACAATTACTTTTCCATTTTTGCAATTTAAAGCCTCCCTTAGCTAGTACTTGAGATAATTCCGTGTAAATTTTAAACCCATCTTCTATATTTTCAGTCCCGGACATTAAGTCGTCCATATAAAAATCCTTTAAAATTATGTTAGCTATGCTTGAATTATCCCCGCACTCATCATAAGCTAATTGCTGTAGTGCCCGTACAGCTAAATATGGCGCCGAGGCCGTGCCGAATGTAACGGTCAATAATTCATACTCTTGTAGCTCTTTTTCAGGACTATCCCTCCAGAGTATCCGTTGATATGGCGTATCCTGCCTATCCACCAAAACCTGCCGATACATTTTTACGATATCCGCTACTATACATATCTTATGGACTCTCCAGCGCATAACCGTATGACGTAGTTCGTCTTGCAAAGGCGGACCAATCATTAGATCATAATTTAATGACCTACCATTAGTTCCTTTACAGGAGGCATCAAACACGACTCGCACCTTTGTAGTATCCTTATCCTCCCGAACTACTGCGTGATGAGGTAAGTAAACAGCTTCTTTATTACATTTTTCTTGCTCTGTTGCTTCAGCCATGTGGTTAAGTTTTAAATACTCTTGCATGACATTCGCGTAGTCTGCCTTTAATTTATTATTTTTACCTAACCTGACTTCTAATCCTTTTAACCTTTTTGCAGCAATCACTTTGGATTTAGTGCACCTACCAACCGAGCTTGGTTTGCGTAGCGGTAATCTCACGATGTACCTGCCATCTTCATTTCTTGTAGTGGACGTTGTAAATAACTTTTCACAATATATTTCGTCCTCCGTTAGCATCTTTTTTGCTTTAGATGGTTCCTCTAGTTCCCAGAACTTTCTCAGCAATTCGTCATCTTGGACGCTGGCATGCATCACGGTAATTTGTGAACGAGTATCTACCTCATTGTCAACTTCGAATGAACCCGACAATATCCAACCTAAGGTGGTTTCCTGCGCTAAGAGCGTACCGTTTGGATTTTTCTTGACTCCGTTCTGAATGATTTGGCTAAATACCTCAGCGCCCAATAAAATATCTATTTTATTAGGCTTAAAATATTGCGGGTCAGCCAAATCATTATCGCTCAAGTCTACTACCCATTCTACCCGACTTACTCTTGAAGAGGGGAGAAGAGCTGTAACCGACTTCAGAACGTGAGCCCTGACCTTTATTTGAAAAGACGGCTTAACTCTCGAACGAAGATTGATAACCACCATGGATGTCGAAGTTGTACTTTTACTTCCACCGACACCTAACACCGTACTTTTTGACGGTATTTTATTTAAGCGTAAGTACTGAACCGTGGATTCTGTAATAAATGAACCCTGAGATCCCTGATCCAGTAACGCCCTAACCACACAGTAAGTCCCATTTTTAGACTCAGCCTGAACTAAGGCTGTAGTTAATAATACAGTTTTTCTACTGTTTCCTGTCGCAAGACATGAGACTAGTGGTTTATCCTCCGCCGTATTGGCGGTCTCGAATTTGTCATTTACTACTGATGAGGTTTCCGCGCGAGCAGTCCTACTACCTTCACCAATATCAGACCCTACCTCACCCTGTGGGTGTAACAATGTATGGTGGCGGCGTTTACACACCTGGCACCTGAGAGTGTTTTTACAAGTTTTGGCAGAGTGGTTGTTATATAGGCAAACAAAACACAAATTACGTTCCCGGGTGAAATTACGCCGAGTTTCGTTTGACTCTTTACTAAATTTAGGACAATATGTAATCTTATGATCGGCGGAACAAAATTCACATGATACTGACTTTTTATCTTTTACTACATGAAACGATTGAGTTCTTTTTGGGTGTGGATGCCTGTCCTTGTTATCTGACTTGTCTAAATTTTCCAAACCTCTAAAGCAGCTATTTAAAAATTCCGAAAACTGAATAAATGTAGGTAATTCATCACTTAAATCCGAAGCCACTTTGAGTTCCCAAACTTTCCTGGTCTCTTTGTCTAATTTTTCACTAATTATGTGCACGACAATAAGATCCCAGGAAGAGACATCTACCCCTAAATTACGTATTGACTCCAAACATTCTGAAGTAGTATTTAAAAGCCTTTTTATTTCAATAGCCGATTCACAAGATAAAGTTTTTTGACTTAGTAATCTTTTCATAATACCATTTGCTATAAACTTTTTATTATTATACATTTTATCTAATTTGGACCAAGCAATTTTATAGTTTTCAGATGTAACCTTTATGTTTCTTAATAACTGCTCGGCCTCCCCACTTAAATGTCCCTTTAAAATAATAATAAAATTTCTGTGCATCGTCTAGTGACGGATTCTCGTGCACCAATCCAAAAAATAAATCCCTAAATGTTTGCCACTCTGAATATTTTCCCGAAAAAGAAGGGATTTTAATTTCTGGCAATTTAACTCTACTAAAACTCTTTTCACTGTGACACAACATAGACTTAGAATCCTCATTATACACCGTTGAATTTCTCTTAGACAATAATTCCTTTAATTCGCTTTTAAAATCCACATAAAATTCCTCGACTTCATCATAAAGCCCATTTTTTATATAACTAGAGTTAGACAATTCAACCTTTTTTACTGTACTAAATATTTCTTTATGAGTAGCCGTGAATGTACTCCATAATTGTTCCAAAGTTTCAATTCGGGTCTCTAAATATGCCTGAGTTATTCGCTCTTTAGGCGCTTTCTTTAAATTGGATTGAGCCTTATACATTTTGGCACTAATGTCCTCCTGAATAGCAAGGAAAGACTCCATTTTGCAACAATTATAGGATACAGACTTAAACGAAAACAAATAGAATATAACACGGATAATACAAACACGAAACAATAATATTAAATTTTCAAAGTAAAAGTTTTTATATTTTTACAAGTCTTTGCACTTTATGTCACTTGGGTCTAAAATCGGGCATGGATTCTCCGTCAGAACCACTTTTCACATAAAATTTTACAAGTTCTAATTTTCTACTCAGCTGTTAATTTTCTAGTAATTTCAAGAGTTCAACTTCAAATGATGCACTTTTATTTTCTGAGATTTTAATTAATTTAGTAAACTATTCTTCCTGATAAAGATTTCAAATGTACTCACGATTTTTTCTTCAAATTAACTTCACTCACTGACACACCACACTGATGATGACGCGCTGTACTGCACCACGGTTGCGGCACACTCCACTGTACCACAATTGGTACGCTGTTGTACTGTACCACCAGTGGCGCCCTCTGCTTGACCACGTTCTGCTGCTCTTCACCTCCCTTGCGTCGCTCCTCCGGATGATGCCACCAGATGTTGCTGCACCACGCTCCACCTGGCTGCTCCCAGCTCCAACCGGTTCCACCTCCTGGGTACCTCTCACCTGGAGTACCCCACTTGAAGGGGATAGCTCTGGACAGCGATCCACTGCCCAGTAGTGACGCGAAGGGTGGTAATCTCTACCACCACCGGAGACTACCAAAAACACTCCCAACTGCTCCGACTCCGAAGGACCATGAACGGGACCGAGGTTCGACTTGGAGCGGGTAGTGAAATTAAGTACACTGGACTGGTTTTAAATCACGTATAATAAACCGAACCGAGATCGCAATGTACTGGATGTACAGCTCGCACAATGACGACAACATCAAACAAAAACTATTTCTTAGACCTTGTAGTATGCGGCGGTAACGAAACCATAGCGACTTCTAATTCGACTACAACGCCATCTATCGAGCGAGGTAGTACTAATTTCCAAAACCAACAATAATTTTTGATCGCTATGATTTCGTTCCATTTCAATGTTTAATCCTTAACAGTCGATTAAAATGAAATGTCATGTTATAAAATTTATAGACAAGAAAGTATTACGTATCGTAATGTAGTGTAAAAGAGATGGGAATAAAATTTCCGTTCATTGTACGTTAATTCATCTTTGGTTGGATTACATATCAGGCCATAGACAATGCAATCCTATTTTATGTTTCGCCGATAGGACTGCAATGTTTCCAACTCAAAAATCACTACTGTCAGGTTATCTAACCCGGTGTTACTTTTTAGTGGCGCAACGCGTAAGAAGAGTTAAAATGTTAGTTACTTACTCGGAGTTTTCAAATTCTACATTTATTAAATTAACCCGACTAAACATGCAAGTGGGCCTTAGCTCATCAGCAAGATGGTGTAGCGCTAACTCCTGATTTAATTGAAATTGCCGGCCTCTTTAACTGTCAATATTTTCGTTACTCAATTTTTTGCTTTTCTTGTGATGTAATAATAAAACATTCGTATTTTATCAAATTCTTATTTATTTTAACAAGCCGCTTACAATCGCTACGATTCTGCCGCAAATCGTGATATTTTCATACATACAGTACATAATGCACTTAGGTAGGTGATTGCAAACGTCAGAAAATGTGAGCAGAGGAAAGTTACACCTGTACATACTACCTATATACTTTCTGATCTTGGAAACAAAACAAACCTCAGGCAGTATCATAATAGTAATGACTTCTCTTTTTCCTTAACCATAATCACCCATTAAACCAGGACGATTACATCACCGCGTCTACAGAATAACGTTAACAATGATCACGGATTAATTAATTTATTTTGTGGGTACCTACTTGTTCAGAAAAGTTTTAGGTACAAACAATGCGCAGACTACATAAAAGCAAATTTATTTTTTTCAGCAAATAACTGTTTACGTAACACTCATTTGTGAATTTGGAAGTTACGAAAGTTTTATTTTCAATGGCCTCTTGTTTTTGGACTGAATAATTGGCATCGTAATGATGGCTTACATTTTATTTGATATTGACTTCACTTCCAAAGTAGAAGTTGAAGGTCTTTTGAACAAAAGAGCAACGAATTAACAAGATGTAGGGAAAACATCATACTCGTAATTAACATACCATAACATAAAACCACGCCTGTAATCCCGGAAAGCAGAGGTAAACCTGCCTATAGTAAGTACACTCATATTTAGCCAGTTATGTTTAGGTCCCATATAAGAGGGGGCGAGCCTATTGTCATCAACCGGGCACTAATCCTAACTCCAGGCTGCTACTGAGAAATTCTAGATGGAAAAACCCAATAACATTTTCATCTATACATATAATAAAATTGTAGAAAAGTGGTGTCTGTACAATGGAAATATATAAAAAAAAAGTAGCAGGGGTTGTTATTATATCGATGCCGAACCCGAAATTGTAATATTTTTTTTTTTTATCTGTTTGTCTGTGTGTTTGTGCACGCTAATATCAGAAACGGCTTATTCGATTTAGATGCGGTTTTCACTAATATATTGTAGTAAGCTTCACTTAACATTTAGTGTTTATTTCATGTCAATCGGTTCATAAATAAAAAAGTTATGTCAATTTAAAGAATCACGGCGAACATTTGTTAAGTAAGGTATTCTGTCGGGAATTGGCAGCCGATTCCCGGCCACCGTAGGCGCGGGCTTGCGGACGGCGAGCAATGGGTAGCTCGCCGTCTGGTAAGGACCAGGCCTGAGTCGACGGCGCGTTGTGTTCCACGCACGCCTCAAAGAGATGTCAGCACTATTGACGGGGTCCGCTAGGGCCGATGCCAGCTAGGGTCGCGGGATGTTCGAAAGAGTTACCGTGGCCCCGGCACAGGCAACAGAAGGAACACGGGTGGGTTTTAGTCAGTAAAAGTCTGACACGCCCTCCCGCTCCGCCCAGAGCGGGAGAAGTCATTTGATGATTTCCCATCCACAAAAAAAAAAAAGTAAGGTATTCTATCAGAGTACGTACACGCCTCGCGCCTGCGCGTCCGTGGCTATATAAAGCGCGCTGAGAGCCGCGCCGCGGCCATTAATCCGATCAGCATGTCCCATTGCTGTCCTCTCCCAACGACGCCCTAAGCCGAGGTCCGTACCCCACAGGGGGTGCCCTTAGCGTGCAGTCGCTTAGCTTTTAGTTTAGTTTTAAGCCTGGCTGGAGGCCTTAAGGGCCCCTTATTCCGAAAGTTTAGGCATTTTACGCACCGAGACGGCTTGCGTTCGCGTTGCACAGGAGCCGTCGCGATATGAACTCCGGTGACCTATGGCGGCGGGCGAGCACGCCACAGTATAGATAAATAAATCAGTAGTTCGAATATTATTGGCGTGCTGGTAATAATAGCTTGTTTGCAACAAAAACGTATAGCTTGATGTGCTGTCCACTGCACTATTGACTGTAAACACTAATACACTTAGGTATATCGTTATAAATGTATGACTTTTTTTTATTGCTTGGTAAAATCATCAAATGAGTCCTGCCGCTCTGGGTGGAGCGGAAGGGACTGTCTGACTTGTACTGACTAAAATCCACCCTGTTCCTTCGGTTGCCCTTTGCGTTCCAGGGCCACGGTATTCTGATAAGACAGTCTCGTGAATGAAAAGGTAGGCGATATCATCCTGTAGAACTTAAAGAATGGTTGTAGAAGATTTGGTGAGTAATATAATGAAAGACAAATATGATTAATTATAATATAATAAAATAAAAAAAATAAAATATACAGGTACCAGCATAAAAATTAATATTCATAAAAATTAAAATTCATAAAAATTTAGTGGTCGTGTGCTAGGTCCAGGTTCATTTTCATCGACCGATATATTCCTCAATGCTGGGCGCGAGTCTCCTCTAAGAGGGTCAAAGCCACAGTCCTCATGGCACTCCCCTCCGAGTTGGGAACTAGGACCTGATAGCAAATCAGGATTGTTTTGCGTTAGAGATTCCTCATTTTCCTTATTTTCGGATGATTTGTTCTCTTCAAGTGTCAGATTTCTTATGCCCATACCACGCGTATGTCTGGGGTTCACGATTTCAGGAAGTAGGCATTTATGGTAAAACCGTATTAATTTGGACTCCATTTTCGATTTCCAAAATACGTCATCTTTTTCAATTATTTCGATGTGGACTGGCTCTTTTTCTCCGGCCCAAATTCCAAGTAGACATTGCCGTCGTCTTGCCACATGCAACTGTCCCTGTATTTGGTAAAACCAATTACTATTTTTATTAATTGTTGTAGTGCGCGTTTTTTTATTAAATTTTAATATTTGTATTTTATTTTCTTCAATAGCTTTTTTCATGCCAATTTTTGATGCTGAAAAAGGACATTTGACTTCTACCAGAATGTCATTTCCAATGAGCCCATCTGGCGTAGCACCAATGAATGGGAAATCTTTATCTATAAACAGACCACAGGGCTCAATAGATACGTTTTCTTGTTGTTGTATCTTGTGCAAAGCTTGCTGCTCATTTTCAATACCGTAAGCAATGGATGCAACACGGCCTAAATTTGTTTTATATAATATATTTTTTACTAATGGTGCGGTATCTTTTGATACTTGCCTTTTGCAAATAGGACCGAAATTAGAGGCAGTAATAAGATTTTTTCGAATTTCTAGCCATTCGCTACTGTCTCTTTGTAATATTGTATTACGCTCAATCGCGTCCTTGTCAGCAGTAAGAATTTCTAAATTTTTTAGAAATTCTTCTTTAGCTACTTCTAGTTCAGACAGGGACATATCCGGGTCTAAACTAGCGGGGCCATAGTCATTTTGTTTTTGTTTTGTGTCTGCCAATTTCCTGATTTTCCTTTTAGCTGGATGTTCCGAGTTGTTTTTTCTTTTCTGGGCTTCTTCTCTTTTCCTTTCCACAACTTCAGCTAATCCCTCTTCTGGTCGATTTTTATTTGTTAATGTGTTTTGCATGTACGATATTGCTGACTTTTCATTAAATTTTACCACCGCAGCATTACACCTTCCTTGATAACCTCGTTTCAAGGAAAAATTTATTCGCTTTCCTCCTATAAACTTCGCAATGACGTTGTTGAAACATTCGACAAGATTTGTATTTACGTTCTCTATTAAACTTCGTGATTTTACTGCCACATTAGAAATAATCGAATTTATCCGGAACAGAAATGTTGAATTTTGAATGGCTTTCAGTCCGTCGCTATAAACTTTTTCTTTGTCACAGTTATAATCCTGACACATCCTGTGATCGCCGTATGCATGCGCTACAGAATTGATTATATCACTGTGAAGAATAGTTACAGCATCGTCCTTTAGATTTTTATTATGGTGTATAACTGACCTTACTATTGCTTTCCTCATGGACATAATTTTCACATCTGTCAAAGTTTTTCGGTGAGCTAAAAGGTATTTTGTTTCTGAAACTAGACTACGTAATTTTTTGCATAAATTTCTCAAAATGTGATTTCTGCATTCAATTTTCTCTACTGTAATATTTTGGTCTCTATATGGATTTTCTTTTAGTACTTTTGCGTATGTCGAGGCGTCTCCGTCTGCAATCATTCTTTTATAAATTATTCCATACATGGAAATGGAAAGTTTGAAACCCTCTGCAATTATTTGGCCCTCCATTGAACACGACGAACCATGGAAATTTTTAAAACATTTGTGCTCGTTAGGAGCGACATTTTTGTTTTCTGCGCGGGCGCACACGAGGCAGTATTTATTTTTTACAGCCAGAAAAATTATTTTACCGGTTCTTCTACCGATAATTGCTGCAGTTCCAGATGCAGCTTTATAATTCGATCCATACGATCTAGCACACCAAGAAGCGTCCACGTAAACATCAATTACTGGTATGCCATTTTTGGTGCGACCTTCTGCGATAGCCAATTTCTTTTCTTCTTCTGCAGCATCTTGCATCGATGCGGCTGCTGTTTTTTCACAACATTCGTACACTTTATCCTGGAGTTGATTGTAATAATTTGTAGAAAATACAGGAATGTTCATAGCAGAAAAAAGCTCTTCGAATTGTGAGTAGCCAATCCCTGTTGCTACCATGCCAGTGGTGGCTGCAATATTTACATTAACTTTTGACTCAGTCTTTTCGGAATTTATAAAGCAAAGTTGTTTACAAATATTACATTCAAATTTAAATACTGAAATTAAGCCAATTCTTTTTTCACTAATTAGCTGAAAATTTCCCGTTTTGCAGTCGAACAAGTTGTTGTGACGTGCTTTTTCTTGTAATTGACTAAATAAGTAATTGATATCAATAACGCGTCGTCCTGTCACTGTTTGGAACTGGTCTTCTTGAATTTCAGGTTCAACGTTATAATAATCATCCTCCTCTTCTTGATTTTCAGCTTCAATAATAATGGAATCATCTTTATCTTTTCTAGTTGTCCTTTGAAGTTTGTCTTCATGGTTTTCAGTTTCAACAATAATGGAATCATCTTCGTCTTTTCCAGTTGTCCTTTGAAATTTGTCTTCTTGATTTTCAGCTTCAACAATAAAGGAATTAATTTCGTCATCCCTAGTTTTTCTGCAACAATGGAATGTCATTAACGTAATGAAACGGATTTGGTTTCAAAGTCACCGAAATAAACTTTAACAAAAAATCATTTACTGCCATGTTACATCCCATAATAGGATACATAAGACATGTGATAAGTAAGAAAACTAAAGCGCGACGGGAGATAACGTCAAACTTGTAGCGGATGGATAAAACTGCTCCGCCATAGTATATTATGTAATATGTACATAATGTACTTACGCATACTGTCCCTCTGTAGAGTGCCCATCGGTACCTTTTTTGGACATCAAAGTACCTTTTCCGGTACGTGGTCTCAGAGCACTGGAATGGAATAAATTTCATTACATATTTTCAAAAAAATCAAATTAACAAACACTAATTATTACTAGAGTTATAACATGACGTAGCATGACGTAGTTAGAAACACACCCCGTTGCGAGCGCGGTCCGAGCCTTGTATCAATGGAGCCGAGCCGCGCGCCGCCGCCGGAGCCGCTTCATTGATACGGCCTTGCGCGCACTGCCTTGCGGTGGAATGCGGTGCGTTTATTCTACCGTGCGGTAGAATAAACGCATTCACAGGGCCGCGCACTGCGGCGAAACTAACGCACGTTTTAACCGACTTCAAAAAAAAGGATGAGGTTATCAATTCGGTTGTATTTTTATCATAATTTTTTTTTTATGTTTGTTACCTCAGAACTCCTTCGTTTATGGACTGATTTGCAATTTTTTTTCCCCTTATAGGAAAAATCCAGTTCTGATGATGGGATCCATGAGGAATCGAGGGTACTCCTCAAAAATTATAGGCCATCTTATAGTGATATTGGAATTTTAATCGAGAACTTAAGCATTTACAGTCAAAAAGTAACATTTGATGAAGTGGAACTGATGAAGAAGACCAGAAATGGTCAACGGAACTTCATACTCACATACACTAATAAAAATAAAATTTTTGATTTTTCCTTCATGGGAAAAAAAAATTTGCAAAAAAAACATTAAAAAAAATGATAAAATATAATACAACCGAATTGAAAACCTTTTTTTGAAGTCGGTTAAAACGTGCGTTTATTTCACCGCAGTGCGCGGCGCTTCCTAGATCTCTATGCGATACAAAAATATTTGCGGTAGATTCACCGCAAATTTGCAGCGAGAGGCCAACGGCGATTTCACCGCATGCGTTTATTTCACCGCAGTGCGCGCACTTCTATGATACTCCATACTTCACAGATTATGCGTTAGAAAAACGCAAGGCAGTGCGCGCAAGGCCAACAAGGTTCGGACCGTCAAGGTGCGTAATTTTTATTTTTAAATTATTCAAATCTCATAAATACCTATTTTTTTATTCGTGTTCTACTCATTGGATACATGAAGTGGGCTGCCGTTGTAAGACGACTAAAAAGTCACGGTGTATAAAAAATTCTATTTTAAAATGTTTTGACAGTATTTCAGAATAATACGAAAGTACCTAATAAACAGAATCACCCATCGCGCGACATGTCGCTGTATGCGTGAGTGTCGACGGTCTGTGCGAGGCGCCGCGCGGCCGGCCGATTTCTACCAACTAAACGCAGCGCGACCATAACCCGTGCTCTAGGTACTTACCTAGTGAGTACAAGTAGTGACCGATAGCCATTGTTCAATTTGTTTCAAATCTTCATAAACATAATAAAAGAATGTAATAATAAAAACAGAACACAACATACCTAGGTACTTACATCTCCTTGAATTTGACCAGGATGCAAAACTGCACTTTGTAAAGGTATAAGAATGTTGCCATTATAGATTTAAAATTCTAGTCATACTGACTTCGCTGGTCTGTGTAGAGGAGTACTTAATTATATTGTGACGTATTTATAGAATAAGTACTTACGCAATACACTTTCGGATTTTCTTCACTTCAGATACCCTTTTTTTCTTAATTTTGTTTTTTCTATTCGCCATTTCAATTACTTATAATACACACGTTTATTTACGCGCGCGGCAACGATAATTTGTGGTCGCGAGCAAAAGTCGCATAGGTCCTCCCTCGATGACGTCCGGCAGGACAATGGCGCGGTGCGCGCGTGCCGTTTTCACGTATTTATTTTATTTAAAAAAAAATAAGTGCCATATTATAAATTTATCCAAAAATATCCCTGTCAAACCTGATTAGTAAATGAAATGTTAAATTTTCATAAAAGTTGCGTTCCCCCAAGTCTCATAAAACTTAAAATACTTTCAAAATCGACTTTACTTCAGATTTTTTTTTTATCGAGCAAAATGTTAAATAATGTGTTTTTAACCAAAAAAGTCACTAGATCAAAGATGTATCTGTACTATATATTTTTTTACGGATTTAAATATGATGATTTCTCTGAAAACAACTCGATCTAGAAACGAAAATTTCGAAAAAGGGGCCCTTAATTTATTGAGGCATCCACAGGAAAGCCCGGTATAGGTTATAGGTTGAACTGCGAGATGCCATTCCCCAAAAACAAAAACAACGCGCTGCGGCCGGATTCAGTTATTCGTAGCGAACGCACGTATCCTGGAGAGTATAGGCGAATAGTTGCATTCGATTATTGCGATTGACTTGAATACTGACTGTTTGCATATTTCATTTATTTATATTTTAGGGTTTGTAGGTTAGGTTATTTTCCTTAATTTTCTCTAAAATTTTGTAAATAAATATTGTAAGTATTTGGTATAGGTTAGGCGGTTCTTTCCTTGATTTTTGGGTATTTACTTATCTTAATTTTTATTTAGGGTTTGTAAATAAATATTGTAATTTGTTATAGGTTAGGCATTTTTTTCCTTTATTTTCGGTATACTTATCTTAATTTGTATTTAGGGTTTGTATATAAATATTATAAGTATTTGGTAAAGGTTAGGCATTTCTTTTCTTGATTTTCTTTATTAAGTATAAGTTCATTAGCTCAGGTTAGTAATTAATTTTTCTAGCAATTCTTTTGTTTTATAAAGTTAGTACGTTTGGTTTACACGTCTTAACACTTATTACTTAAACTGTGATAATTTTAGACTGTATAATAATCTGTAAGTATTTATAATTTAATTGTTTACGATAGTACGTGTTTACTAAGTAACTGTGTGTTAAGTAGTAAGTACTATTTTATTGTAAGAATGCCTCGAAGAAGATCCAACCTCTCCCAATGTAGCAGAAATGCTAAAAGGATGAGATTAGTTCGATCACAGGAATCTGAGGAAGGTCGTGAGGTAAGGCTCTCTGCAACTCGGGAACATCAGGCTAGGTTTCGGGCTGCATAAACTTCGACTCAGCGAGAATCTCGACTGAGTTCAAATCGTTCTCGAATGATGACAACTCGAAATAGGGAAAACGGGGAACAACGAAAGGCACGTTTATCTGTCGATCGCGAAGCTCACGCGCTATCGCGTGAGTCTGAGACTTTTTCTGACAGGGAAACCCGCCTGAGCTCCCAGAGAGTACGGACAACAAATGCATCCCAGGAGACACAGGACGAACGGGAAATACGTCTCACTGCCGATCGTGAAGCTCATGCACTAGCGGGTGAGTCTGAGACTTTCACTGATAGGAAAATTCGCCTGAGTTCTCAGAGGGTTCGGACAGCAAATGCCCGGTCTCAGGAAACACAGGAAGAACGAGAAATACGTCTCACTGCTGATCGTGAAGCTCATGCACTATCGCGTGAGTCTGAGACTTTCACTGATAGGAAAATTCGCCTGAGCTCTCAAAGAGCACGAACTTTGCGGTCTAGAGAGCTGGAAAGTAGTTTCGATCGTGAATCTCGATTAACAGCTGATCGAGAGCGACACAACAATAATAGACTTCTTGAAAATGATGATGAATATCGACAAAGATTACAAACAGCTAGATAAAACTATGAGCAAACCCGTCAGAGCGAGGAAAATTATTTATTAGCTGAGAGAGAACGAGTAAGGGAAATTCGGCAAGAAGAAACTGCAGACCAACGCCAGTCACGGCTGAATGCCGATCGAGTTGCGCATACAATCAATAGAATGGTGTCAAGATCGATAGAAGATCCAGAAAGTGGAGCGGAGATTGAAATCCTTCCATGGGCGAACAAAGAGAAATCAGGTTATTCATATTCGCCCAGAATTGATTACTCTGAATTCGCCATTATAGGAGGTATGGTGGTATGTTGTCAATTTTGTGATGCCTTAAAATGGTAAACAGAACCAAATGGCATATGCTTCTTAGAAATTTAAGCCCCCCAAAACTTTGCAATAGCACCAGGTTAAAAGTGACCAATTTACAACGAAATCTAATAGAAGCAGAAATTTTAACAGGGTGTGGAAAAGGTGGAAGTGTTTTCATTCCTCGGATTCCTCTCATTCCAAACAATTTTCCATTTAGTTTTAAACGAGTCCAGTTTCCAGTCAGCCTATGTTTTGCGATGACAATTAATGAAGCCCAAAGTCAGACGCTGAAAGTTATGGGTGTAGATCTAAGTATCAGCTGTTTCTCGCACGGTCAGTTGTATGTGGCTCTGTCACGGGTTAGCAATCCTAGGAGCCTGTATGCTTTCATCCCCGATGGCCATACGTCAAATATCGTATACAGAGAAGCATTACTGTAAAGTAAATTTTAGCTACCCAAACGACGGTATATGTAATTCAAAATATGCTGCCCGAAAAGTCACTATTCCACGCGGACGAAGTCGCGGGTACAGCTAGTTCTAAAATAAAATAAATAACAAAACAAACGACGACAGCGCCACTGCGTGCGCGGTGTTGTCTTAAGTATCTCGTGGTATCATCAGGTATTCTTTGTTCTCTCTCAAACGTGAGGTAGGCCGACGTATTGCCAGTTGCAGAACTGGTTACCGTGTTTATTGCAAATCGTATGCTTGGTAACTTATCTGGCCCGGTTGTATGAATGTCCCCGACCGGAATGGCAAGTTCTGTTGGGCTTTCAGGTCGCTGTTCTTCCTTTACACCGGAATAGTTTTAGAGTGGTATAGAGGAGTAAATGCATGCTTGATGTCTAAGCAGTAAGTTACTTTCTGCATGACGGCACTTACAAACTGCGTGCCGTTGTCACTGATTATTCTTCTTGGTATTCCGTAGCACAGGAATACTTCATTTATGAACGTTGTTGCGCATGTTTCAGGTAGGTCTAGTGCAAATAGTTCAATCCATTTGAAGGCAATATCTTCGATAACGAGAATCCTAGTTTTCCCATCTGGTGACTGTGGTAGTGGTCCAAACAGTTCAAAGGATAATACTTCAAACCTCTGTTTGGTCGCAGTCGTTTGTAGCCGGCTGGTTTTAGGTTTGTCGGCTTGTATTTTTGGCACGCCTATTTGCCAGTATCCGGCCTTAAGTTCGAGGGTTGACATAAACGGAGTTGATTTTGCGTCTTGAAGTAAATTATAAATCCCTGGTATAAGGTAGACGTCCGGTACTGTGATGGCGTTGAGTTTGCGATATTCAACGATATTTCGAATAGAAGGCAGCTTAACATCCGAGTAATAGGAAGACCTGCATAAACTCCTGAGCATGCATGAAGGTGTGTTCCGGACCTTCGACCTAAAAACCGGATAGTAGTCCGAGAAGATGACAAAGATAAGACCATCTTCATCACGCCATTTGGAGTTTACCAATTTAAGAGGATACCTTTTAGGCTACTTAACGCCCGGGCAACATTCCCAAGACTCATATACCGAGTCAAGGTCAGTCTGGAAGAAACATGAATGTTAGCATATCTTGATGACCTTGTGATTCTATCCCGCACATTCGAGAAACATTTATATGACTTGGGGAGAGTTTTGGAAAGGCTGAAGGAGTTCAACCTCACTGTAAATAAAGACAAGTGCAGATTCGTATGTACAATGATTTATTTATTTATTTATTTATGCAAATCTTACCTACAGCTACCATTACAGATCAGCGATCCAATGCGATAGAGTGGCCTTAAAGCTAAATCCTTAATCTACATCCTATAAAATTACATATGTATTATATCCTAAATCTTAACCTACATCTAAATAACATATTATATAATTATAATGTAACTTTTGCGAATTCACTCAAGTTGCACCACAATACATCAACCCTCTCGTGAACCTCGTTCACCACACGCATAGCTCTAGTGAGAGGAGTTCTCGCCAGTAGGTTGGTCCTGGCTGCAGGCACAGCAAGCAGGGGCGAGCTTCGCCGCCTCCACACGTACCGGTCTGGCACGCAAAGCTCCAGGTGTTGCAACACTCCCGGGTTATGCGCCACGCCACGCAGTAGCTTCACTACATACGCTGCAAGTGCAAAGTCCCGTCGCACCTTTAACGCGTTGTACCCTACCATACCCAGTACAAATAGTGTAGGGTACATCAATGGGTAAAGTGGATATACCCCATACAGCTTGAAGTACAAGTGTCTTGTGACCTTATTTTGGACCCGTTCTAACATGACACTATATTTCGCCTCATGAGGAGCCCATATGACTGCACTACGTTCAAGGTGACTCCTGACTAGTGCGTCATACAACACCTTGAGTGTCGTGATGTTAGTAAACCCCTGAGCCTGCCTGAGTACGAAACCTAGGTTTCTGTATGCCTTCTTACATATCTTATTGATATGCTCACGGAAGGTTAGTTCCTGAGTGAAGATTACCCCTAAGTCTCGTACCTGAGACACTCATTGCATCTGCGCATCCTCTACCTTGTATTGATAATACAAAGGAGTCCGGGCTCGAGTGAAAGACATCACCGAGCATTTGGCCACATTAAAATTAAGTTTGTTGCCAATGCTCCACTCAACCACTCGGTTGATGTTGTCCTGCAGGCGTTCACAATCCGAGTGATCCCTAACCTCGAGCAGCAATTTCAGGTCATCTGCAAACAATAAACAAGTCCCATGTCTGACGACTTCCGGTAAGTCATTTATCATTACAATAAACTCGAGAGGCCCTACATTGCTGCCCTGGCTCACGCCAGACCTAGTGTAATACGGTCGAGATTCACAGCCATTGTAATCTACATATTGCTGGCGATCCTTCATATAGCTAGCGAAGAACTGCAGCAGAGGCAGTGTACATCCAATTTTCGCCAGCTTCCTTAATAAGACGTCATTATCAATCGTATCGAACGCTTTTTTGAAATCGAAGTACGCAACATCTACCTGTACTCCAGAGTCTACTGACGGTACTACTTGCACCATAAAGTTGAGTAGGTTAGTGGCAGTGCTGCGTCCCGGCCGGAACCCATGCTGCGCATCTGATAGACGCGCGCGCACTTGTCCCTGCACGGAGCGCTAAATAGCTGACTCCAGTACTTTAGCAGGCGTCGATAGCACAGCCACAGGTATAGCTATAGTTATAGATATCCGGACCAGATTTTCCTTTTGGAACCGGAATAACGCGCGTGATCTTCCACCTAGGAGGGAACGTCGCTTGTTCTAAACATGTAATTAAAAATGTGAAGTAATGGTTCCGCCAGTACCCTCCCACAGTCTCTAAACATAAACGCTGGTATACCGTCTGGGCCAGACGAACGTTTTGGCTTGAGACTTCCAAGCGCCTGCTGAACTTCCGAAAGACTCAGCGTCTCAATATGCACATGTGCACTGGTCGCGTCGACCCCCGCCGCCGCCGCGCCCGCGTCCAGCTGGGGTGGCTCCTTGCTGTACACCGACTCAAAAAAGTCTGCGAACTGCCCAGCACACTCATCATTCGTTAGATGTTGACCGTCTTTTATAATACTGTGCTTGTTACTTTTTTTTTTGTTTTGACCTAATATACTGCCAAAACGATTTCGGATCCTTTACGAATTGACATTGAATTTTATTTCTATGTTCTAAGTGCGCAATTTCTATTAACTTTTTTATACGAGTTCTACACTCCGCAAATTTGTGATAATCACTTAAATTTTTTGAATTTTTTATGAACTCTAGCTTTAATTTGTATATTTTTTATTATATCGTTTGTATACCATACTGGGTATACGTACCGTGAATTCCCACCACTAAGTTTTTTCCGCGGCACGCACCCATCTATCGTATAATTGATGTTATCATAAAAGAAGTTCAACATCTCTTCCAAATCATTCATTCCATACAATATACTCCAGTCAGTGGAAATTAGCCTAAAATATAACAATTGAAAATCGGCCTTATTCCAATTCCACTGTGGTCTAATATAGTGAGCATTAATACCGCTGGCGTCGGCGGGGGCCGTCGGCGGGGCGGGGGCGGGAGCGGGGCGTACGCTAACCGCTAGCGGCGGGTGGTGCGTGTCGACAGGCACCAGCGCCTCGTCCGCCGCTACCACCGTCACTCCTCCGCTAATACCCGCACTCAGAACCATATCCAACTGACGACCTAAACAATTGGGTACCGTGTTACTTTGAATGAACTCGTAATATGACAAAAAACATTCGTAATAGTTACTAACATTAACAGGACATGAGTACAAGTTAAAATCACCGATTACAATAACTTCTCCATATCTATCACACAATTTTTCTATTATTCTAAATAACAACAAATAATCATTTTCCGAGCTACCTGGCAGAATATAGATAACACAACACAGAAACAAAAAACGTTTATTCAAATGTACCGCTGCACAAATCATCTCGAAAACAAGTGTCTATCGACGCGTCCAAGATAGGTAGTTGCCGCAGTTCGAACCGGTGTGTGGCCACGAGCAGCGCGCCGCCTTGCTTCCGACCATCCGCTCGATCACACCTTAATATTTTATATCCCAGTGGAACAATTTCCGCGTCTTGTATGGACTCACTGCAGCCTGACTCAGTAATAGCAAATAAGTCCGAGTCGGACGACGCTAGGTTATTTCTGAAGTGGTCTAGCTTAGTTCGTAGACCCCTAACATTTTGGTAATATATTTCAATTAGACCATTACTTATGGAACGGGCTCTTGGGTTGTTTACGAAACCAAATCCATTCACTGAATTCCGCGTTCAGTGGCCATACTCCCGCATTATTCAACACGTTATAGTGTATTTCAGATACACCTATTAGAAAAGACGAATAATCCCGTGCTGTTCTATGTTTGATTTTCTCAATTTTCAAAGGCGCTTCTGGTCCGCACAGATTATTAACGTAATCAGTCATAGTTTCTAGCGTGGTTTCCGGATGTAAACGCCATACATGTAGATATTTCTTTCTTACCATAGCCAATATTCCCTTTATTTCCGTATTACTTCCAATTGTCACATTATTGGGCAAACGGTTAGGTTTTTTATATTGTACGGTAGTCCAGCCAGAAGAATCTGGCTGGACTACCGTACAATATGAAGAAGGAAGCATCCTCATGCTCCTGTTCAATAGCGTCTGGTGGGCTATTATTACTCGTTTGTGCTTCGAGTACAGTAGATTTCGTGGCCCCACGCATGTTTACATTTTGCATCTTGGCGGTTGGTTGGTTGGCTACCCGCATGTTTATTTTTTGATTTTTTAGATTTATTTTGACCAACGCCTTCAGCAAATGAAGAGTGAGAGCTCGTTGATGCCTCCTTCGTTGGTGGAGCGAAGGTGGCTGTTGCCTGAGGTTGAGTATTTTGAGCCGAGTTAATATTGACTTTTTCTTCTAGCACCGTCATTATATTAACTAATCTGTCAAGATCATTCTTTGTTTGCGCAAATTGACCTTGCATGAGCGTAATCGCATTTGCTTGACAGTCTAGGCGGGCCACAATATCCACCCGGAGCTGCCTTAGTTCATCCAGTAACACGGAATCCACGTCTCTTAAAGTTGTCGGCGAGGATTGGGCCTGGCCTCCTCGCTTGGTGTTCACATTGTCAGGTGTCGTGGTTATGTGTAATCTAGTAGTGTCTGCTCTGACCGGCGTATCTATATTTCCACGTTTTGGATTTAAGCAAACACACTCCGGACATACCTATTTCTTCTTATATGCTAGGGTAAATGTCTTAAAAGCGTCTAGTGTAATTTTGAGACACTTTAAATCATACCCTGTCCTGCATTTGTCATTTGAGCATTCCAAAAAGATCTGTAATAGTTGAATTGCAAGCGCTGCATTGCATCGCCATTATTTTTCAGTTATAAATCAAAATTACGTCGATGTGTGAGTGCAACGCCAAGCGCTCCACGTCTCGCTGTAGTGCGACAAGGACGAATTATTTGTCGCGCGCAGCCCGTCTCTTTCCCCCGAGGTGAGGAAGAGCTTACCTCAGCCTTGCTAGCGCGCACGATATTGTACTCGCGAATAAAAACCGCGAAAAAGTTCACTCCACTTTAGTACTTAGTTCATTTGATGCACAAAAACATTACGAGTCAATATTCCATGAATTACAACACCATTTATAGGAGTAAAATTATGAATAAATTCCGAATAAAGCGTTCGCATTCGACCGAGTCAACGCGACGTATCATATGATACGTATCGTATGATAATAATTTGGGACACCTAATCACCCCAGAAGGACTCAAAATGGATCCTAGGAAGGTGTGGGCTATCATGTAACTACCGCCACCTAAAAACGTCAAGCACCTTATGTCTTTCCTTCAGACTTGCTCATAGTACTGGCGCTTCATAGAACAGTTTTCGAAAATTGCTGCTCCGTGACAGGCAACTGCTGCCGTTGCTCGATCATCTCGAGCTTGCGCTTCAATGGTTCCAACTTCAAATCAATATCCGATGAATTCTTAAATTGCTGCTCCATGACAGGCAACTGCTGCCGTTGCTCGATCATCTCAAGCTTGCGCTTCAATGGTTCCAAATTCAAATCAATATCCGATGAATTCTTGAACTGCTGCTCCATGACAGGCAACTGCTGCTGTTGCTCGATGATCTCGTGCTTGCGCTTCAATGGTTCCAACTCCAAATCAATATCCAATGCATTCTTGAATTAACGCTAATATACCTAGCTATAACTTTAGTTTATGTAAACATATACCAAATTGTTTATCATCTTCTAGCACAGTTCATAGTCCATTACCTAAAACTCAAAAAATACTTTAAAAAATAATCAGTCATGGGGACTGCCGATAGTAGTGAAAACATAAAACTAGCAGTTGCATGCGAATATGACATCTATTTCAACGACGTTAGCGTGTTAAATACAGAAATTCTGTTACACCACGTTGAGTCGTTGAACTCGTTGGAGCATGTCGCATGTCACGAACCCGTATAATTTTACCCTACCAAAAAGTCGTCAACGCGCCTAAAGAAGTTTTCACTTCAAAAAATGTCTTTATTAGCTACTAGCTTCAAATTCTGATCGCGGCTTCATGCGCATGATATTTCGCATGTTATCCGTGCTTGTTCCAAATTCAAAATGTTTTTATTCACTCAGTGATTAAAAAAGAGAGAGAAATCCTTTATCAATTACTACAGATATTTGGCTTTTATTGGGTTACTGCCGACCGGCAAACTCCGTTCGACATCTACCCTCGCTGAATCATGTTCGGTCGACACAATTCGAGTAAAGCCGAGAGGCTTTTTCCAGATATATATGGGTATTCGATTTTCCCGCCCGGCTGTGCCGAATTATACCGACCCGAACTAGCAGCACCAACTCTAACAGAAGAACATTTGACATGATTAAAACCATCTACTTCCACAGACCATGCGCCAAACCTGCCGCGATCCCTGTGCATGTAAGTACGATGACGCACGTGGTATCTGACGCTGCTGGTGCCATGATCCCCCTCATCACCGTGGACTGCTCAAACAGGTAGCTGGAGAAACCACCACCAGCGCTGCCACCTGATACCACCACACTCCGGCTTGATGGCAACAAGGTAAAATGGTACGAAGATTTTTGATGTTTCATGTTACATTCTTCGAATTGGGCTTTTGGACTGCTGTGTGGCTGTTGATGGACAGATGCAGAATTTAAAGGAGATGGGAAATCTTGGGCCCAGCAGTTAACGAGATGAAATGTGTATTAAAAAAATCGTTATATTTTTCTAAAGGAAATCACAAAATACAGTACCATGTTTCTATCTAGGAAGCGAGAAAAGTTAAATTAAAAACTCAATAATCGATTAAATACATGCCTGAATTCTTAGTAATCGATAATGAATAAATCGGTAAAATCTCAGAATATGTATGAAAATCGAGTGACCAATGCTTATCAATCGTTTCGTGGAATCGATTCATAGCGAATCGAGTTCCTATAATGATTCTTCAGTTGGCAACAACACTGGTCACCGACTGACAGATGACATGCAGAAAAAAACCGGCATTCGTTGATTCGTTCGTTTTCTTTCGTTCTGAGTGCGCACGTACATATTTTCTGTTTTATTTTATTTTATTTTAATAAGTACAGAGACAGACTACAAACTAAGACAATTCAGCACAGATATGACAACATATAGTATATAAATCAGAAGTCCAATTACACACAACTATACACAGCGTTCAACATTTAATATGCTTCTTTAGTGACAGTTAAGGTGGAATAATATGAGATACTGACATTGTTGCATTTACAACTTATATAGAATTTCTAAATTCGTTAAAACTGTTAAAAAACAAGCCTACCTATTGAAGTTACATGCTCTGTGTTTTATTGTATAATCCCACGACCTCGGCTTTCTATATTATAAAGGACTATTCGACGGATCTTGCTAGGTACTTTGAATTACCTGACTCTCTATTTTGGACAACTTATTATGCCTATCGATCGGATATTGACGATATAGATTGCTGTGTGAATTGCAGGTACTATTGCGACTGGTCGCAGTAACTCTATTGGCAGAAGAGTCTTGGACGATGAGGCGATTTTATCAGTTATTCGTCAGTGGCGTGCATCTAAGCCTGTAAGTACCTATTCAAATCGAGCTTTTAGCCTATCAAGCAAACAAAACCAGCCTTATTTAGGGACCTACTGTTTACGGTTTCCGGCGTCATGTCTGTCGGCTGTCTTTTAAATTATTGAAGATGAATAATAAATATTTTATACATATAATGGTGTTTTATTTTACTTCCTCTTCTCCCTTTTTTAAAAGGTAGGTACCTACTGCTTCTAAGCGCAGGATATTGGATTAGAGACTTGTCTTCGACTGTAGCGACTGTCCAGGGCGTGCCAAATGTGTCGGATATTCGACACATCACACATGAAAGCTCACTACTTGTAATCCATACATAAAACCATTACAAAACCGAAGCCATTCAAAAATATTTCGCAAATAACATCAAAATACTACAATGTTATAATGTAACCTCACTTTTACTATACTTTATATAACCTGGATAGCCAAAATTCACCAAATTTTCAGTGAGGCCTTATTATTATATCCTCTTACAAATAAGGTTAGTTTGATTGAGTTAACACCTGGGTCCAGGATACTATGGAGTCTTTCCCTTCTCCTTTGAACTTGTGATATATATGTATGGTATTGTGACCGAAGAAGTTGCGTCCTTCCGGAAGGACTTTATCCTGGCTGGTAGTACTCCGGACGATCTGTCATTAAAAGTGTTGGGACATAGTTTTCTAAGAATTCATTGGTACTTTTTTCTAATGTGGAAACATTATTTGTTATTTGATCAATGAAATGAGAAAACCTTTTCTCTGTAGCCTTCCTGTCATGCTATCAACAAACAGTCGCAACAATAAGACAAAAAAAAATAAATTCTTCAGAAAATATTATCCTGGTTAACATGACACATATTTATATTCTCATGAAACCCACTTATATGTTCCAGTAATATTATGGTTTAACAATGAAGATGTATTTTCTCGAGCATGAATATCATATCATGGAATAATTCCACTGGGAAATAGCACCTGGCACATTCAGCAATTTTCCGAAAGTAAGTTTCAAGTATCAAATCATTCTGCGTAGCCATTTCCCAAAGATGTTGGGGTCGGTTACCAGTCTAAGCGGGTGCACCTGAATACCAGTATTTGACATGGAGCGACTGCTTATCTGACTTCCAAACCCAGCTACTGGGTAACGCGATACCCCTTGATAAAACTGGTTGTCAGACTTTTTAACGACTGTCAAAGATCTACGAATAACAGCCAGGACCAACGGCTTAATGTCCTTTCCGAGGCACGGAGGGGTCTCGGTAAGTAATGGATGGTCACCCATTCACGAACCGACCGCAGCAAGATTAGCTTAATCTTAAAACAGATGTGGATCCTTTTTTGCATAAATGATCTTATTTTCGTAGACGGCACATCTTTTTATTTGCATTCTTTGCCAACCATGTTTTTTTTGTTACTCTAATACTGTTTCTTTTCTCGTTTTATTTCCTACTAACTGTGCCCCGCGACTTTGTTCGCGTGGAAGTCGCGCCACATTTTAATAAAAACCCGTCGCGTTGCATGGCCCACCCGCGCTTCGTTTTCGCTTTGTGTTCTTTCTGACTTTTTCTTTTTGTTCGGCTCCTAAGGGTCGTAGCGTGATGATAAATAGCCGACAACTATCCTCGATACTCGGACGGACTACCAAATGCAAAAAGATTTTTTTAAATTCGACTAATAAGTCGGGTTCACAATTTCATAGGTTTTACTTTTTTTGCACGGAACGCTAATTATTTTTCTAAAATAAAAGTAGCCTAAGTTACTCCTTGTAACATCAGCTAAAGTCCCGTCAAAATCTGTGCAGCCGTTCCGGAACACACATACAGACACGCAGACAAATTTTTTAAAAGCTGTTTTTTAGTTATATGTACCGTATATACTTTCACATGTGATTAGTAAAAAGCTGTTATTTTGACATTATAAACAGACACTTCAATTTTATTTATTTGTATAGATGTAAACCTAGATTATTCTACTATATTGTTCTCTTTTTCTTGTTGTGTGCGTCCAGCAGGTGTGGGTCACATAAAAAGAAATTTTAAATAAAAATGTTTATTGCATCATCTTACATAACTTATTTTGGTTCCTCATTAGGTACATAACTTATTTTGGTTCATCCTTTCAAGCAAATAGTTTGCTTGTGTTAGGATGCTACGCCCTTCCCCAGGTTATAAAATTATTAATTAGGTTATCAAGCCTGTTCAAGATTATGTAAACTATACAAATAAAAACAAAAGATTTAAATGAAAACACAATTTTATTTTATTTTTTGTATACAAACATTCAGACACATGTATACTAACATTCAGACGACTAACAGAAACACACTTGACTTCCACTTGGTGCATGGAATGGTACGCTGCTAGCAGTATAACTTTATAGTCTATACCTCACCTGCTAAATAAAGGTGTTCCAAACTCCTTGGTCCCGTCAACAGAGGAGACTTGATGTGTCTCAGCATGTTTCCCCGAAGGTCCATCTCACGAAGAACTGGCATGTCAATCACGACCTCCGGCGGTAGCTCCCAGAGAGACATCAGTCCGTGGAGTGCCAGTTTCTGTAGAGAAAATATACATTGGTAAACATATGATATTCTATTACGTAGATTACAAAGAGAGATTAACTCTTTTCTTCATGGTGGTTACCTGAAGTGACCACGTAGTTAAGTCGCTGTAGTACTTTGTCAGCAACATCTAGTCGATAACGTTTGTACCACGACAATAGTGAGATAATCAACGTTGAGTTTTGTGTACGAAACTTTTGGCGCCACGGTCAACGAAGCTAACTATATTCAATTGAATGTTGATGATTGTGCAGGATTCCATTCGTGTGATTGTTTTTACAGCGGTAAGTACAAATCATAATAAATGTTACGACTGTATGTTTTTTTCTGTTGAATAAAGTTTATACTTTATATTTTGTGTAAAATCATTACATTTTATTTCGTATTTTTTCCATAAACTTACTTATTCAAAGTGGTTACCAGCGGTAACCACCGTTCGGTAACTGTGTATTTTTGGTTGATTTTTGTAAATACATTTGAGTTGTTGATTTTTGTTTTAGGAAGATGTCAAAGAGGAAGATAACCGATGCTGACATTATTAATCAGTTATTGTACGAAGAAATACCTTCAGATACAGATAGTCATGCTGGCGGTGATAGTTCAGACGAAGACAACCCTGAAATTGATGAAATGCTTACCAGCACTACTATTCCACTACAGTCTTCAGATGAAGAATTTGAACCTGATGATGTCGTCCCTCTCGCTGTTCTTCGTGGTGATTGTCCATCAACTTCTGAGTACCTAGTTTTACCTGAACTTGAAATAGCAACTCCCAAATGGAAGCGTGCTTACTCAATTTTAGCTCCCGACGATTACACACCATCTGTTCATCTTCCCGAAAGAATAAGTAACTTGACTGCGCATCAACTGCTGACTCCGCTAAAAGTTTTTCAATTTCTCTGGACGGAAGAGCTCTTACAACATATTACGTTTCATACAAATCTTTATGCCCAACAAAGTGGTAAGACTTTCAAGCCTGTTACTACGGATGAAATGTCTGTTTTTATTGCTTTGAATTGGGTAATGGGTATAAAGAAGAGCCCGAGTTACAGGGATTATTGGTCATCTTCACCGGATCTTCGTGACGAATATATATCATCTTTCATGCCACTCAATCGCTTCTCATGGATTCTAGGTAACCTACATCTAAATGATAATAACATGATGCCTTCTCGAAACGATCCTAACTATGACAAATTATATAAAATCCGTCCTTTTATAGAAATGATTAGAAAATCTTATAAAATTAATTATTATCATAGTGAAAAGATTGCAATTGACGAATCTATGATCAAATTCAAAGGCAGAAGCACACTGAAGCAATATATGCCAAAAAAGCCCATCAAAAGAGGGTATAAGGTCTGGACAAAGTGTGCTTCGAGTGGTTATTGTTTAGATTTTGATATACAGGGTGTCCGGTAATTAATGGATAACCTTGCGATAGCATATAATAGACCCTATGGCCGTTCTAAAAAAAATACAAAAAAAATGTATATCCCAAGTAAGTAAGTACCTAAGATATAATTTTTTTCGAAAAAAATTCTGTGTAATTTCTAGTCACATTATTTATTGCCTCTCTGTCGGCGGCATAGTCAACGTACAATATTATAACAATAGATAACTGATGGAATTCATTCATTTGTGGTTGTGGTGATGAAAAATGTAAAAAAAGTTAGTATTCTTTTTCAAAAAAATCTTAGTTATTACTTGGGATATATTTTTTTTTGTATTTTTTTTAGAACAGCCATAAGGTCTGTTATATGCGATTTCAAGGTTATCCATTCTTTACCGGACACCCTGTATATGCAGGTAAGACGGGAAGCAATACGGAAACTAATTTAGGAGGCAAAGTCGTAAAAAGGTTTTGCGAAGGGTTAGAAGATAAGAACCACTGAGTTTATTTCGACAATTTTTTTAACAGTTATGAAAAGGAAAGACATGCTTTGAAGATCATCATAAATAAAAAACTCTAAAAATATGTTATAATACTCTTATTTATGATATAATACTCTTGTTTTGTTCTTGAATAAAAATACTGGGATTATTGTAAAGAATACCTACTTATTTCACAGTGGTCACTCTAGGTAACCACCCCATAACACACCCTGACCGTATGTTTTTTCGCTTTTAATATCCATATTTGGTTTTCTGAAACCATAAACAATAGTTTCATACAAAAACATTGTGTTTATCTATGTTTATAAATATTTATGCCGAAAAGAGTTAAGAGAGATTAAGAGAGATTTTGCAGACGACTGAAAAAAAAATCGTTAATGGCGGCGACACAGCTGCCGAATTTAGTCTTTGAGAATTGGTTACTTACATAAACTAAACACGGGTCGCCAAAATTAATTAATGAAACACTACATAGACTGTCTTTCTGCGAAAAGCCTAGCATTCTATTTCTAATTTGATCTTATACAGAAGGCGAATGAACCGTTTTTCAGGTTGCTGCTTGAAAAAGACCCCGTATGAGCTTCGACAGACTGAATTATAAAATCTCAGCTCAAATAATAATAACTTCATGTCAGCAGCATTAATGCCCAACGCTTCCGACATACCCAAATACTTATAGGTTTCGGTTGCGGAGAGGGCTCTAAGGTTTATGGAATCCGAGAGTTGAATCCCCTCGGATTCCATAATCTCGCCTCGCTTTACATGCATGACTGCACATTTGTCCACACCAAATTCCATCCTGATGGCGTTACTGAAAGTTTCAGTTACCTTCAGTAGTTCCACCAGTCGCAATTTGTTGGGGGCAAAGAGTTTCAAGTCGTCCATGTAGAGGAGGTGAGATATGACCTGACCACCTCTCTTCAACCGATAGCCTAGACCTGAATCCTCCAGCAGTGTGCTTAGAGGATTCAGGGCTAAGCAGAACCAAAGTGGACTCAAACTGTCGCCCTGAAATATTCCCCGTTTAATCCATACAGGTTCATCATTCCCCTGGATCTGTCGACACCCTGGATAGCGAAGGACCGTCCTCCATTGCCCCATACATGACTCAAGGAAGGTGCGTAGAATTGCATCTATCTTGTACAACTCAAGCACCCTCATGAGCCATGTATGTGGCACCGAGTCGTAGGCCTTCTTATAATCTATCCAGCATGTCGACAGATCTTTGCGGGATCGACGAACCTGTTGGCTAATGGCCATGTCGATGAGGAGTAGCTCCTTAGTACCGCGGGACCCGTTCCTACATCCATTTTGAGAGGAAGACATAATTGAGTTACTCTCAATGTGCGTATTTATTTTCACTCTCAAAATGGATGTTAGAAGTTTATAGATCGTCGGCAAACACGTGATCGGTCTATAATTCTTGGGTTCCGCGGGACTTCCTGACTTATGGAGCAGGTGGGTAACGCCTGTTGTTAGAAACTGCGGTAGCGACCCAGACTCTAAGGATGACTGGAATTGAGATGCCAGGCGAGTGTGTGAACTAATTAGCCATTTTAGCCAAAAGTTGTGCAGTCCGTCCGGTCCCGGTGATTTCCAATTTGGCAACGGGCGGACTGCTTTGGCTACGTCTAATGGCGTTATTAAGATCTTTTCCATTTCTGGTATAGTTCCACACACTCGCTCGACATCCTGCATCCAGCCAGCCTCAGCGTGACAGACGGGCACCGACCAGATGCTGCGCCAGAATGTACTCGTGGTGGCATCATCTGGGCGGCGCACGTCCGCCACACTTTTTTCAGGTCGCTCCCAAGCTCTATATACCCGCCTCTCATCGCTCTGGAACATGCGATTCTGCGTGTATCGATCGACCCGCCGCTTATACCGCCGAATACGGCTCGCCCATGCACAAACTTTCTGCTTCAGGAAGTCGATGCGCTCTGTGACACAGGACATGTATTCTCGAGGGCTGATTCCAGTCCCCGAGAATGCCCGCCGTACAAAGCGCATCACTCGTGGTCGTGTATTGCCCTCCCTGAAGCAGTATAGTTTGCCGATGAGTACCCTGGTCCCATCGATACGACGTTCGATCCTGCACTGCCAGGCTGGTACGGCTGGTTTTGGTCGAGTAGCTCCGTCACAGTTTGGAAACTTGACGTTAGCTAAACGACATGCCGCAACAGCCGCGCAATACAGGATCGAATGTGTATCAATGAGATCCTCGCTGCTCTCGAAAAAATTCTTGAGCTGCGAGTCCAAAGCACACACCAGCGCCCTATTTTTCTTGTGCATAGGCAAGTGTGGTAATCGGGGCCTAAGTTCGGTCGGAGTGGACCTATACTCGAGAAACGCATCCTCCAGTGCGCTCCTCAATCGGGCGTTGCACTGGCTACTTACTGTGGCAACCCTATCATCCTCCTCTACAACACCATGATTAGACCGCGGCGGGATTGAATCAATAGTTGAGACTTGTACCGCGGTTTGTGCCGGAGTTGAGACGATATGGTTGCTCAATACTTCTGAGCGCAGCCTATCAAGTGCGGCATCGCCCAGCCTATGATTGCGTTGGATGACCCGCACCTGATCCGACAGTCGTTGGGCCGAGACGTTGACGGTTGGCTCTAGTTCCTGAAACAGAGACAGCATTCTAACACGGTACGCAGTGAGGTTAGTTCCCCCCTCTGTAGACCCGTAATATGCGCGCATGACGTTCTCGTTTATAGACTGAGTCCATCTCATGCGCTGCACACAACCACCGGCAGCGGGGACCCGGCTCGGGGCCGGTTGGCCCCTAAGTCCCAAGCTCCTCGGTGGCCGGCCTCTCCCCTGTCGACGTACAGGTGTTGGCGACGTCGGCGGGGAAAAATACTCGTCGCTCGAGCTCGACGCAACTACCGCAGCTGGTGTCATCACAGCGCTCACGGTGGGGCTGGATACCGGCGGCGGCGAGGCGGAGCTGAGCGAAGAGTCCGGAGGTGGTGGGCGTGCTCGTGCAGCTGATCTCGTCAACATTATTATTTATTCATTGATTATGTTTATCTGGTTTTATCAGAGGTGACATGACAGATGTCACCTCCGATTCGGTATTTTATATTGTAGTGTTCATTTTCTTCTATTGTAGTTTAAAATTGATATAAAATGGTTGCCTTTAAAATGGTTGGTTTAGGTTGCCTTTGGGTTTCTTTTGAGTTTCTGGTATAATACAAAACTGCGTCTAAAATGAATAAAACTATGAAAATTATTGAGAATAAATTTCGGAAACAAGGTGCGCGCCTTCAACTGTTGGGTCATGCCGGTTTTGGTGTACTCTTTCGGTATACTCAAATGGACTCAGACCGAACTAGACGCCCTGGATAGGAGGGTCCGTACACTACTGACCGCAAACCGGATGCATCACCCACGATCATCGGTGATGAGACTGTACATCCCGCGGAAGTGCGGGGGTCGAGGTTTTTTAAATGCGAAGACCCTCCACAACCGCGAGGTGTGCAACCTCAGGGAATATTTTCTAAACGCCGACGTGGGTATGCACCGTGATGTGGTCGCAGTGGACAACGGGTTCACCCCGCTCTCCATGGCTAAAGAGAACTGGCGCAAACCTGTAGTACTTACTACAGATGACCGCAAGGCGGTATGGCAAAGCAAGGAGCTTCACGGACGCTTCTATCGGGCTCTACACGAGCCCGGTGTAGATTTCTTAGCGTCCGTATCCTGGCTACGTTTCGGTGACCTCTTTGGGGAAACTGAAGGTTTTGTTTGTGCAATTATGGACGAAGTTATTTTGACGAATAACTACCGGAGACATATTATGAAGGACGGGACGGTTGACGTGTGTCGGGCATGCCACCGTCCGGGTGAGTCCATCAGACATATTATCTCTGGTTGTTCTCGTCTGGCTAACGGCGAGTACTTGCACAGGCATAACCAAGTGGCCAGGATTATTCACCAGCAACTTGCTTTGAAATACAAACTTGTGGACTCTGAGGTACCGTATTACAAGTATGTGCCCGACCCAGTTCTTGAAAATGACCATGCCACGTTGTACTGGGATCGGTCTATCATCACTGACAGGACTATTGTCGCCAATAAGCCTGATATAGTGGTGATAGATCGATTAGCGCGCCGCGCAATGATAATCGATGTTACCATTCCGCATGACGAGAACCTCGTGAAAGCTGAGAAAGAGAAACAAATAAAATATCTCGACTTAGCACACGAGGTTGTTGACATGTGGAATGTGACCTCGGCTGTCATTGTGCCGATTGTCGTAACGGCCAATGGCCTGATGGCCGAAAGCCTCGACCAACATCTCTCGAGGCTGTCGTTAGGCGGTTGGATCAAGAGCCTGATCCAGAAGGCAGTACTCCTCGATACGGCTCGTATTGTGAGGAGGTTCCTGTCTCTGCAGCCCTAACCACCGGTAGCTTGGACTCTGCTCCCGATACCGGTGGAATTCTATTTTTTATATTTTTAAATGTTTTTTTTTTATATTTTGTATTTTAAGAATTATTTAAAAATGTAATTATATAAGAAACAAAAATTAATAAACGAAATAATAATAACCCCACCGCCGTATCTCTACGTTGACGCCGTGGTGGGGCTTGCGCGCTCCTGAACTCTAGATCTGTGCCGATAGAGTTTACTTTGCCGAAACGAATCTAGGGTGAGGAGCCAGACCAAGAGAGATACATGAACCCGCAGGGCAGCATGTGGCGAGCTGTTGGGCAGTAGCGACCCCACGGACCCTATCTCCCGGGAGAAGTCTTGTTCCTCACCTCTGGCTTGCCTTTATTGGCCGTCTGGAGTGAACACTGACGAGGAACAGAGTTCCCACCTCATTCTTGCCTTTATTGGCCGGCTTGAGTGGAGATTCGCTAGAGCAAACGTGCTCGGAGGAAGGAAGTAATCCAGTAAGTGCTGGTAGGGATCTTGACCATCTTCCGGGCTCTGGGATTGTCCTGATAGTCGTGGAATACCTCTCCACTCCTCATAAGCACCTCAGGACATGTTGCCCTCTTGTCACTACGACACTATGTGCTAGCGACCGTTTCCGGGGGCCCATTATTGAGTGTGCAAGTCACCCCCTGCCATTTTATCCGTGTATTACCTAACATTGATCAGGCAGGGGACATAGTTTTTCCATAGTTCTTGGTAACCAATCCACTATAGCCACCCAAACCCATAGCCCAATATGTTTCGTTTCCATGTCCTACAATAGTCCTGCACCAACCGGGGGTTGTCCTTGGGTGCATTTGCATAATGCATACAGGGATAATCGTCGGTTGGTGCCTCCTCATCGTTTAAAATTGTCTAAGGGGCCTCTGCGAGTTGGCTTTGGCCCCTCGTACGCCTTCCAAAAGTCCGGGACCCCAGGGTCCCGAGAGATATATAAAAATAAAAATAATAATAATAAGCCCCCTAAACAACCACACGTCCTGATTGACCATCTAATCACGTGGGGGGCGGACACACGACAACATGGAGACTAGATCGAAGAAAATACGTATAGGACCGCTACCCGAGGGCAATCGTCGGGGCGCACCCGGGGCCGATGCTGGGTGTCTCAGCATGCGACCCATCGGCGGTGGGGGACTGAGCAGGCGGGTTCTCCCCGACAAAAATACTACAGCCGAACCGACAGACAGACTAGACAATAGTGATGACAGAAGAGCAGTTACATCCGCCTTGGATGTTTCGCAGGTGGCGTCAGCTACTCAGCCTGCGACCACCAAAGCGGGAAAACCCAGAGTGCGCATGAAATGGACTGAAGATATTAACATATTCATCATGCGCACTTACTATCATATTACGAAACTTGAAGAGGACAGAACCATGTATTGCACACAATTATTCGAAAAATTTAAAATACAGTACCCAGAAATTAATGTTACAGAACAAAGAATAGCAGACCAAAGACGGGTTATTATCAGGAACAAGCTGTTATCAGACGACACTTTAAATATAATTAGATTTGAAATAGCAGAACAGCTAAAAAATGAAGAAGAAGAAAGTATGAATCTCACACAACTAACAAACACCTTACAGATAACCCAATCGATTACAACATATAATCCTTCCGTAGAACACGACACTAGGACAGGGACTGAATATTTTGCCGCAGAAATAACTGCTGACACACAGCACAGCTATCAATCTACTACAGATAATCTCACATTAGAACAAACACAGAATAATATTGAGTTTGACCCTTCTTTAGCAGAATCATTAAGCAACGAATTAGAATCAAATATGTTAAAATACAACGGAATGGATCCTGCGTGTAGGCCATTATTACCAAAAATTAGACCATCTCGTGAATTGTCGGATATCATTAGTATGTTTAATCAGAAAATTATACCTATTAAACTATCATCCCTAGAAAACTTAAGCGACACGCATTCTTTAATCTATTCTGTAGCTATTACGGTTGCAATTCATTTTAAACTAAAAATAAATACAGATAGAACCAGTAATAATAACAGAGTAATAAACGATCCACCATGGCAAAAAAGATTAGAAACAGATATAGATCAGTTAAGAAAAGACATAAATAGACTAACACAATATAAAAACGGCAACACTTCAAAAAAACTTGAAAAGAAAGTCAAACTGATCATTAAAAATACGAAACAACACAGTTCACATGAAAACTTTAATAAGAGAATAGAAGATCACTTAGATACATTAAAACAAAAACTTCTAGTGAAAAGTCATAGACTAGCACGATACAAAAAAGCTAAAGAAAGAAAGATTAACAATAGATTATTTAAAACAAGTGAGAAACAATTTTATAGAAAGCTTAAAGGCAACAATACGACAATCCTTAACTCTCCATCTCAAGAGTCTTTAAAAGAATTCTGGCAAGGAGTCTGGTCAGATAGTACTGAACACAACAAAGGAGCTGGATGGATACAAGAAGAAATAGTCCGATCAGAAACAATAGACGAAATGCCGTTTGAAGATATAGATGCTCATGAAATAAATACAATTATAAATAAAACACATAACTGGAAAGCGGCAGGAATAGATGGTATACACAATTTTTGGATTAAAAGGCTTCATTCACTTCATAGAACTTTAGCAGAACAAATAAATGATATTTTAAAAGGCAATCAAAATATCCCAGAATTTTTGACTAAAGGAATCACATATATGATCCCAAAATCAAGTAGAACCCAGGATGCTTCACAATATAGACCAATCACTTGCCTGCCAACCTTATATAAAATCATAACGTCATGTATAACTAACAAAATAATTAAACACACTGAACAATACAATATTCTAACTGAAGAACAGAAAGGATGTAGGCGCGGTCATATGGGTTGTAAAGAGCAGTTGATTATCGATTCCACTATTTTAAAATACGTCCAAAGATCTAGAAAGAACTTATACATAGCCTACATAGATTACAAGAAGGCATTCGACAGCGTTCCGCACTCATGGCTGATCGAAGTATTAAACATTTATAAAATCAATCCATTAATTATAAATTTTCTTAAAAATACAATGGTATCCTGGAGAACTACACTAAAATTACAAACTAAAACCACAAACGTATCCGTAGAAGAAATAGCAATTAAAAAGGGTATTTTCCTAGGAGACTCTTTAAGCCCCCTATGGTTCTGTCTAGCCCTGAATCCACTCTCCCGAGCTTTAATTGAATCGAAATTAGGCTTTGATATTAAGAACGGTAGGTCGATATTGCACCAAATTACACATTTACTTTATATGGATGATTTAAAACTATATGCTAATAAAAATACAGATTTACAAGATTTGCTAAACATTACAACAACATTTTCGAAAGATATAAGAATGGATTTTGGACTAGATAAATGCCGGAAACTAAATATAGAGAAAGGTAAGATTATAGCAGGAAACTACTCAACAGACACCGAAATAGTAATAGAAGCGATGAAAGACGAAGAACTGTATATATATTTAGGTTACAATCAAGCACGATTATTAGAACATAGGACTATTAAGGATAAACTAAAAAAAGAATACAATAGTAGAATACATTCATTATGCAAAATGCACCTATCCAGTAAAAATTTATTCAAATCCATAAACACATACGCGATTCCTATACTTACTTATTCTTTTGGTGTAATAAAATGGTCTAACACAGAATTACATGCTCTCGAAATTAAGACAAGAACTACACTGACACAACATAGATATCACCATCCCAAATCAGCAATAGAAAGAGTTATAGTGTCCAGAAAAGAAGGTGGCAGGGGACTAATCGAAATATCACATCTTCATAAAAGACAAGTCATAAACCTAAAACAATTTTTCAGGCGGAAGAAAAATAGCAGTCAATTACACAAAACAATTATAGAGATAGACAAACAGTATACACCACTGAACCTTAGCGATGATAGCAATATTGAGACAGTAGATAAAGCGAGACATATAGAAGAGATACATAGGAAGTGGAGGCAAAAAGAACTACATGGAAGACATCCCAACGATTTACACCAAACGTACATAGATAAAGAGGCTTCTAACAAATGGCTAGAGTTAAGTGAGCTGTTTCCTGAAACAGAAGGGTTTATGTTAGCCATACAAGATCAAGTCATAAATACAAAAAATTATAGAAAATACATAATAAAAGATAGTACAATAAGAAATGATTTATGTAGAAAATGTCACAGCAAACCTGAAACAATACAACATATCACAGGAGCTTGTATCACACTAACCCAAAACGACTATACGCATAGACATAATCAACTTGTTAATATCATACACCAAAAACTCGCAACTAAACTTAAACTCATGCAGGATCCCTACACACCATATTACAAGTACACGCCTAGAGCTGTTTTAGAAAACAAATTCTACAAATTATATTATGACCGCACTATAATAACAGACCACACCATATACAACAACAGACCTGATATAACACTAGTTGATAAAGTAAGCAAACACACATTTATAATAGATATAGCAGTCCCAAATACTAATAACGTACAAAAAACTATCACGGAAAAAATCAGGAAGTATACAGAATTACAAGAGGAAATTACCAGAGTCTGGAAAATGAATAGAGTCACTATAGTCCCAATAGTAATATCAACAACAGGTGTTATCCCGAAACAAATATTCAATAGTTTTAATGCACTCAATATATCCAAATACACATATATAGCACTACAAAAAGCTGCCATATTAAACACTTGCCGCATAGTAAGAAAATTTTTACAACTAGACTTGGATAATAATTTCACTGCAGTACAGAGCAATTTATCTTCTCAGAATAATAACTAGAATCTCACCTTGGTTCACACCCGTGAGATTCTGAAAATACCAGGTACTAACCTGAGAAAATTAAATTTAAAAACCATAATAATAATAATATATTTATTCAAGTTATAAAGTAGAACAGAAAATACAATTATGCTTAAATCTATGTCAAGTTCACTAATGTTATTTGCCTGAACTAGGACATCCTGTGTTTCAGGCGAGAGGAGGTAAAAATATTGAGATATAATCACTGTAATTTTACAAAATAAAATAGTCATCTAATAGGTACGTAAGTAATGTGTAAAATCTTACTTTCTAAAATCTTATCATACTAACTTATCGAACTAATTAAAAATAAATAGTACGCTAAACACTCTTTATTTCAATACTACTAACAACTTCTCTGTATCTTCATAGGACAAACTTTGAAGAGCTACCTTGAGAGTTTTTTTGCAATTTGCATAATTTAGGGCATAGATGTTTGCTTTTGCATTTAGTCTGTTATACAGTAATGGTCCAAGGAAAACATGAAATTTGGCTGTGAAAGCATGTCTTGTACTATTTGTGGGGCAAACAATATCTTTCCGTCTCTTTTTAGTAAATTCAGTGCTGTAGCGAAGGGCTGCGTGTTGTTTTAGTACAATGCTCATTATGAATAATTGTCGAACTGTTAGTACTTCACAAGACTTATAGAGCAGGTTAGTGGGAAAGAGGAACGGGCGGCAAGTAGACACCTTGAGAATCGCTCTTTGTGCTCTTTCGATGGGTAGTAATAAAGTTTTACATGCTCCACCCCATGAGGTAATGCAGTACGTCAAAATTGACTGACATAGAGCAAAGTAAACTTGCCTAATTATTATTGGGTCTGCAATATATCGTAGCTTTTTGAATACGTATATCAGCTTACGAATTCTACTATTTAGAGCATCCATATGTTGTTTGAACGTTAGGGTTTCATCAATTATAACACCCAAGTATTTAATTTTATTCGACTTATTAATATAGGGACACATAAACGGGCAATCTGCAGGTACTGTACAGCAATGAGCATACAACGTTAAAGGAATACTAGAAGTTGGTTTGCGCATCGAAAACGTTATATAATTTGTCTTGTCTGCATTTAGAGTTAGTGAGTTAAGCTGATTTACAACACTAAAGCCGTCTTGCGCGAGCTTGTAGACATCATGTTCCGATTCAGCCGAAAAAAGAAGGGCAGTGTCATCAGCATAAGATATTATTGTACCATGCTTTAGCTTTAGATTACAAAGGTCATTTATGTATATCAGAAACAAAGTGGGCCCTAAAATACTTCCTTGGGGAACACCAAATGACGTATTTTTTTGGTCTGCGCTGAGAACACTGCCAATCTTCACGCACTGAGTACGGCCTTCTAAGTAACTTTTGAAGAGTTTCAGCTGAATGCCTCTTATGCCCACTGTCTCAAGCTTGCGCAACAGAATAGGAATGGAAACTGTGTCTAAAGCCTTGGCGAGGTCCAGAAAAATTCCTATTGTATGGTTACCCTTGTCAAGTTCTTGCGCCAGATAGTCAGTCAGATGATGAACGGCATCGGCAGTTGAAAGTTTAGGTCTAAATCCAAATTGTCGTTCCGACAAAATTGATTTGTCCTCCAGATATTTGAACAACCTTTTGTTTATTATTTTTTCCAATATTTTAGACATAGAAGGCAGTAGAGAAATAGGTCTGTAATTTGTTACTTGCTCTCTACTGCCTGATTTATATATAGGGACAACAACTGCTTTTTTGAGGCACTGTGGAATTCCCTGTAATAGGAGTGCCCGTTAGATAAAGTGATTGACTCCGATTTTTTTCTGCCAGACACTTTCCAACGTTAACAAAGAAATTATTTGCTATGTTAGCAGATGTCAGCTGTGTCGAGTGCGCTTGTAATAAACCTGAAGATGACTCATTTTGTTTCGCCGAATATGTTATATTCTTAATACATTTCCAGATCTTTTTACTACTTGTTCCAGCTTTTTCTAATGCAGATTTATCGTAGTTGCTTTTAACTCTTTTGAGTAGATCATTACAAAAATTACGATATCTTTTGTATGACAGTTGAAGCATAGCATTATCTGGATGAGATTTAGCTTTCATGTGCAGTTTATCTCTATGCCTCATACAGCGGATAAGACCTGTCGTGATCCAGGGTTTTATGTTGCAATTTTTGCTGCTTAACTGCGATATAACCGTATTTTTCTGAATTGCATGTCGCACATTTTCTATTACATACAACATACAAAACTGCGGGTCAGCGGAATTATAGACTGGATCAAAATTGATGACACGCAAATCTTCCTCAAGTTTATTTATATTCAATTTAGAAATTGTGCGAGTGTTTTGCTTAGGTATGTTACAATCTAGAGTTAGTAGGGCAGCATCGTGATCAGTTATTGTCGAGTTAACAACAAGTGCAAGTGAGGGGTAATTTGATTTTAGCATGACATGATCCAAACAGGAGCCACTATGATGTGTAGGAAAGCTGTGTGCGGGGAGTAGGCCATGATATGCGCATAGGTTGAGGTAGTCCTGAGCAGATGCATCAGTACTACCTGGAAGAATATTGATATTAATATCTCCAATTACAATCGAGTTTTTGATGGATGACAGGTTCTGCAAGACATCATTCAGCGATTCAGTAAAATTGCTAATATTTTTAAAGGAGGGAGGTCGATATAATGCTAATATTGCAAAGTTTGATCCAATCTTCACTACCAAACTGTTGCAGTCGTGCATATTAGGTTCCTCAACAGAGACCTCCAAATGATTCCTTACATAAACTATCACCCCATCATTTTGATTGTAATTCCTATTACTTTTGTACATATTATATCCCGGTATTAGTGGTATGTTATATTGCTTAGCAAGCCAGCATTCGGTTAAAACAATAACGTCACAATTTATGTTTAACCGTTGTTGAAAGGTGCAAAAGCTATCAAAATTCTTAAAAATACTGCGAATATTTTGTGTTAGTACAGTCAATGGAGTTTTGTAGTCGGACAGATACTGTTTGCAATTTTCAGCTTCACAAACTTTTGACTCGGATACAGAGAAATTATCTAACTCATTAATTATACTGTTAATCATAACTGTGGTTCTAAAATATGAATATAGAAAGAAAAAACTTAAATGGACTAAATAAATTACTTATTAACGGCGCTCTTAGGCGCCTGCATAATCAATAGAATTAATGTACCTTTTTTCAGCCATTATTTTCGCCGGGCAGTCAGCAGCGCCTGTGTTGTGCTTGTCTGGCTTTTTGTAATGAGAGCAAGTAGCGCATTTTGGCTCATCTCCCTTTTTGGAAAGGTTTAATTATGAATCTAATATTTACATAATAAATAAGCTAACAGACTTAAAATAATAATTATAATATGTACAAATGTAAAAAAAAAAAAAAAAATATATATAATCATAGGGCATCAAAAAATTCGTCCGCATCGCTGTCAACAGGAAATGTGCCCAAAAGGCTGGCAGCATTGCCACGTTGTATGGCGATGCTAATCCTTTGGCCAAAGAATAGGCCAGCCCTTTGGTCACGTGAAGAGTCGACCAACCGCTTGGCGATGTCTCGGAAAACCAAGTGGGCACTCGGACCCCATGGCCCTAGTGTTTCAACCCCAAACGGCTCGAACATATAACTCCCAAAAAGTTCGGAATATTTTCGCCGTTTGAGGTTTTCCGCACCTGCAGCAGCCGCCCCAGCACAGCCCGCTGTACTAAGAAGATGGGATGGCGCAAGGGTGTCTACACATGTTGCATCCCACACCAAAGGCCTGCCTAACTTCCAAGGCATTATGGTCATTCCGTCTGGTCTCTTGCCATCGTCGCGTGCCAAGCCGTTGGGTTCTAAAACAGCTGGCACCCCGGCGGTGACAAGAGCACGACGGATAATGTCATTAATGCTAGCGTGCCGTGCTATCCGGCCTGCGCTCTTGCTACAAGACAGGCCATGATGTCCGAGGCAGTCGACGGCTTCACCGCACTGGCAGCGGTGTGGAGCCCCACAAGGAGTCCCCTTCTCCCTTTTTTGGACATTCTTTGATTGAGTGACCTTGATCGCCACAGTGGCCACAGGTATAGGACGTCTGCCGACAAAACTTGGCAGCGTGACCATACTGCTGACACTTATAGCATCGTGTGACCAATGTGAAATCTCTCACAGGGCATGATGACCAATTCACAAATACTCTCTCTTTTGATATCAGCGCTTTGCGTATGAACGGTATGACTGCAGGTACTTCAACTATGTAGTTGCAGTACTCAGCGTCTTTCTTGCCTGACTTATGGCTTAACTTAATTGAGGTCAAAAACGTCTTAAGGCTGCAGTCCTGTAGTTTCTCGGCAAGATTTTGGTTGTACAAACACGCAAAAACCTCATTTTCTGCCATGGATGTCGGCACTCCTATGATAACAACCCTAGGCTTCCTTTTATACGGCTCGTCGACTGTTAGGCCTGACTTTGTTAGCTGCTCCGATTGCCTCAGCTTCTCGATGTCGTCTTTCGTCTCGGTGCTGATAATAACACCGCCATTTTTGGTCTTGCGCAGGCTTCTAACATGAAGCTTCATTTGTTCGGGGCAGATAATTTTTTGGACGAGAGATTTTGTCTCATCACTGGTCCTCAATTTATCTTGCGGATAAATGGCTACAGAACTTACGTTTGACGGCTGGATATAGTTGTTGGCACCTTTCTTCACCATGTCAGAAAAGGAAGTTCCCAGTGCAGGTTTAATTGACTCTCCGACTTTTAACTTGAGCTCCTTTAGTTGCTGCGAAAGGTCGAGTTGGCTTTCGAGTGCTTTCATAGCATTGTGGGCTTGAAAGGCTTTAGCTTTGATGGACTGGTACTGTACAGCCATCTGCGATGTTCCATGTCCAACTTTCCAGCATAAGGCATTGATGCGCATTTTCTGGTCCGAGTTCAGCTTGTTATCCGCTGCGATAGTACATACCTCCTGAAGGCTCTGTTCAATGGTCGTCATCCAATTCTTAATTTCTGATGTCGCTATTGCTTCGAAATCATCGTGCCTTTGGCTCGGCGCTTGAGGGGCAGGAGCGGGTGCGGCTGCGCGCGCGGGTGTAGGCGGCGGGGAGCGAGCACACCTACTTTTCGGGCTGAAGGGACTATCCTCCATTGTGTAACAGGTTATTTACTTGTTAACCACTGATCATATTCATAAATCCACCTTACATAAACCAAAAGTATGACTCAGTTTGCTTTACTACCGGCTATTTATAAAAACTAGGTCGCGATTTCGCAAGTGATTATTTGTTTATATTAATATTATCGACACGTCCGTTCACTACAATCGCCATCGGTGCGAAACCTGGATAACTTATTAACGGATAACTTATTAAATGGATAACTTATTGCTACAAACCATACTTATTTAGCCCAAACATAGTTGAAAAGCCTTCAGTGCTGATGAGTGCTGATGAGTGCCTAGTTTCAAGTTTCGTCTTATCTGAAAACCACGTTATGTATCTGTGACGAAGTAAGTCTAAAACTTTCCTTTAGAGAGGATTCTTTTTTTTTAACTTTTGCCGATTTGTTGAAAAGACTTCAGCGCGGAATTCTTTTATCTCGAAAGGCCCGCTTTCTGTTTTACAAAGACTAAAAGTTTCCTAGCCAAGCATGAAATTATTCAGTGCTACTTTCACAGCTTTTAAGTAAGCTTAAGGGCCTATAACTACCTCAAATGGCTTAGCATGATCCTCCGTTATGTCAAAATACTGCAGCTTTAATCTTGAAATAAATAGGGTGACTGGTAATTAGGGATCGATACTTAAACACATGATTTTACACATGATACATTTATGTTCGCATAACTCGTCAAAATGTAGGGACCAGCTGATTTTTTTTCGCGATTTCAGGATTGGTGCCATAGTAAAAGTTGCTTGTTATCATGTGTAAAATCATGTGTTTAAGTATCGGTCACTAATTACCAGTCATCCTATATAGTAAAGTTGAGGATTAATTTTAAGTACTATGTTCGCCGAAAACACGATTCCATAAAATTATCTCGCTATAAAAAAATTCCAAAGTTACCTCCAAACCGAACAATAAACCGCTGGTATTCAAAAAATACTTCAACTTAGATCATGAAACTTTGCATACTAACTGAACCAACTATAAAGCAGGTCTTATGTTTTTTTTAATTACTATTATTTTCACCGTAAAAAGCAACTACCTAAACTATCGGCGCTCCCTGTCGCCCAGCACCGCACTCAGTCCAGTCCCGCTCTCACTCAGTCCGCGCGTAGAATCGTGCGAGCGAGATAAAGAGTGAATTTTAGCTGAGGTAGTATAGGCTCTTAACAGGATAATTAAATACATCTCTCCACATATTTACATCATTTTTCGTTGAAAGCAAGTACCTATATACAAGAACCTTGGGAAAAAACGACTTATTCTTAGATAATAATTTAAAATGAGGAGATTTGCCACTGCAATCTTTGGGGAGATATGTGGATATAGAATACAGAGTTGGAGAAATTTTCCTATATTGGAAGCAGAAACAGGATATTAAACTATAACTATATGTACATAACTAAATAGTACGTACCTTTACTCTTTAGGTACTTTATTTCGTTTTTAGATGGAAACTACCTCATTCTTTTTTCATATGTCTTTCAAACAAATGAAAAAACATCTCATATCGTCTGTCCTTCGTGATGGCATGACATGACGTGATGACTTTATGTTAATGATGTTTTAGCTATAATTGAAAATGAACTATGTTTGATGGAACATTACGTGTGTATTTGCATAACCGTGTTACTCAAAGTGGCGCTTGCTAAGAGGTAGTAATGTAACCCAAACCGTCAAAGCAAAACATCGGACCACGAGCTTGTTTATATAGCCCAATTAAGTGCTTTTCTGTACCGATCTACATACTGCATCTATAGCTAACCATACAACAATTAAACCGTTATAACCAACCGAGTTAATTTAAACACTTCAATCGTCATCGTTATGTCGTAGCCAACTAGCTTAATTAGCCCTTTTACTAAACGGCGCCGTTCAACTAGCGGCAGGAATAATGTTTATTTTTTTATTTATTTATTTATTTAGGATCTCCAACAAAGGATATACACAAACACGTGGAATAAATGATCGAAGACAAAAGTATCGCGTACGTGTACTCCTTCAATTATAGGAGACCACATTATAGATTAGGTTGGAACTGTCACCAACCACGCGCGAGCTGAATTGATCGCAATAACTAAGCCAGGGATCCCCGACCAAATGGGTTAGGTTAGGTTAGAACTGTGACTACGGGGCCCCGATCTGGGCGGCTGAACTGACAGCCGGTAGCATTGCTGTTCTGCGGAGGCCGCAGAGAGCGTTGGCCGTCAGAGTCATCAGGGGGTATCGCACGATCTCCTACAAGGCGGCTTGCGCACTGGCCGGATCCCCGCCCTGAGACCTGGAGGCGAAATTACTCGCGTCATTGTATCAGTGGCGCGAGGAAATGCAGGCGCGAGGTGAGCGACCGATGCAGCGACTAATGGAGCAGCGTCAGTCGCTGCTTCGCGAGGTCCTGGTGGTGGAATGGCGGGACAGGCTCTCACGCCCTACCACCATCCTCGGCACCATCGAGGTGGTCCGGCCGGTGCTCGACCTTTGGCTCGGGATGAGGCACGGCTCTTTGTCGTTTCGGGTGACGCAGGTGCTCTCGGGGCATGGTTGCTTCGGGAAGTACCTGTGTCGCATAAACAGGGAGCCAGACGCCCGGTGTCACCACTGCGTCGACTGTCGGGAGGACACGGCGCGGCATACGCTGGCAGAGTGTGCCGCTTGGGAGGAGCCGCGCCGTGCCCTCATCTCTAGAGTAGGCAGTGACCTGTCGCTGCCGGCTGTCGTTAATTCGATGGTCGGCAGCGAGGAGTCCTGGGACGCGGTGGTTTCCTTCTGCGAGACAGATTTTTTTAAACCATTGAGTCCCGACGAGCGGGGCTCCATCTAATACGCCTTATTATTATTGCTTGGAAAGTTTAGACCCGTAACGTTATCTTCCATACTCCCACTATCCCACAAAGAACAATCCCCACTTCCCATACATTGAAAAACCTGATCATGAAAGTGTATGCATAGTTATAAGGTATAGAAAGACTACCTGTGAGTTTAGAAAATAATGTCATATAGTCATTTTTACAATTTAAACGCTACGAAGTCCGAAAAATATTAGTGTCACTTTTTATGTTAGGATTTGCCTTTACCAAATAGGTAATAAAGAAATAAATTGGCTAGAACTAATTATTAACACTCGAACGCGAAAACAAATACAACCATAGTGTTTTAAAGTGGAATAGTTTATTAATTATCATCATTTTCATCTAAATCTCTTATAACTACGTCATCCAGAAGTTCTGTAACACACACAAAATGGCACAGTAAACAATGAGACACAAACGCAACAAAAGACTGCGCCCCTATGGCCCCTATAAATAAAAGTACTCTGTGACTGCGCCGATGCCGATCGCAGAACTGTCAAATGTCAAAAAAATCCGTTTCAGTTGTGCGAACTCAATTAAATTACATACTGCATGATTAATTTATTTATTTATTATGTTATTTTTAATTAGTTTGTAGTATAAAAAGACTAATAAAGAAATACTTACTTCGATAAATAAAACGATAAGTAATGTATAAAACTTAGAAACAGAGAAAAAATATAGGAATAAAGTCAAGTGGCAGTGTGTAAAATGGAACGTCGTAAAAAAAAGGGTAGTTGAGATGCGTTCAAAACATAGTAATACGTTTACCCTTGAGGTAGAATAAGCATTAAGAAATATTTTTTTCCTGCGTTCCTTTTAACATTTTCACAAGCGTAATTAATATGCAATTCAATTAAATTCAATATTCAAATTCAAATTCAATTCAAATATTCAATTTTAAGATTTATTTCATCTCTATACATAGTTAGGTGAAAAATGGGCATTCTTCTTTCGAAAGAAATTTTGGCGATTTTTTTATCGTCACCTATGGTTTTGCTGGTTTTGGGATTTCAAAAATACCCTAAAAAGGGTATATTCAAAAAAAAAATAATTGCTACTCTAAAAAATAGCTGGGTTATAATTTTATGAAGTACCTAGAGTGCTTCCCCGAATTCGGTCGTAAAGCAATCGCTATCTATGTCGAGACTGGAGGCCCTGGCACGGAAAGCCGCATTCTACCTAGCTGCCTAATCGCCTGCCCTGCGTCTCATAGTCGTTACACTCTGTTTATTTTATACTAGCTTCTGCCCGCGACTTCTTCCGCGTGATTTTGCAAAATCTTGTATAAAATGTATCCTATGACACTCGGCAATACTGTAGCTTCCAATTAGTGAAAGAATTTTCGGAATCGGATCAGTAGTTCCGAAGATTACTACATTCAAATTTATTTACCTCTTTATAATAAGTTTGAAGGTAATAGACCGCTGTCATGGCATACGCCGTGGTACGATCCAACTGTCAAGCTAAGTCCAATGGCGCGCGCCGTACCACGGCACGGCTATTCTATTGCTATTATCTTTTAAAATAAGCGCCCTATCTCTTTCGTTTTTATGTCAAAATGACTGGGAAAGACAGAGCTACAAAATAAAATATACCATACTAAACATCATAACGAAAAAATGGCACTGGAAGTTCCGTTCCAGAATTTGCAAAAAATGGCGAATAATCGCAAAAATTGCCATTTCATATTTTTATTATTTATTACATACAGGTTCAGATTCCAAACATTTTTGCCTCTCCTCCTTTTATTGTTATACAGTATGTTAGTTTAAACGAGGGACGTATTCAAACCCGCAATAGTTCACGCTTACATGATACTACCAAAAATATGAAAAAAAAAACTGATAAATAACAGACAGGACCATAACGAAAATTTCGCAAACAGTCTCGCAACGTGTATGCACCCTTGCGCTAGACAAAAACCAGCGGCAAAAATTCACGCGTGGTGCGTGGTCGTTGACCCCGAGTTCTTGAACGGGTCTAAAGTGGTATGGGTGCATTCCTTCTTCATGCAGCAGCTTCCACACAGTCCAATGCGATACACCGAACTGTCTTGCAGCATTTCGAGTACTATCATGTGGGTGATTCTCGAAGTATTCCTAAATGGCTTCTTGTAGGTGCACTGGGTACCTATGGCTCCCTTCCTCGTCCTTGGCCATGCGTCGGTACGGTGAATTGACCGAATGTTCGCAATCGTTAGTTACCTAAGATTCTACGACGGAATCTGGCGGTTGGGAAACATATCTCGGTACAATTAATGGCTCCTCGCAAACTCGATAACGCGTAGGCACGAACCAATGTTTGTTTATTGAACAACACGTTTACAGGACACCTTTATCGCGAAGTAAGCGGGGTTGTTTAAGCGATACGCGGAAGCGCAATTAGACATGCTGAAATAGCGGCACACTCGCATAGACTGCGGTCAACGCGGGAGTGTGTCCCGTGTCGGTGCATCGGAGACGAAGGAAAAGGGCAGGGTTTGCGCATGGGATTCCCTATCCGCAGGATCAGCACGTGTTTTGCCGCGTGATTACGTTACTGTTTACAAGTTCACTTCTTGCGCGCTCAGTATTCATTATACAACATGTTTCTGGATGTACGACATTAAATGAAAACGAGCACAGTACTAATCCACTGAAACATTTTAAAACACGAAGATAAGTAGTTAATGGAAAATTAAAAAATTACAGTTTTCAAACGAATTAAATAGTAGAATCAACTGCATAAAAAGTAAACACGCTTTATTTTTGCAAAGTCACTGACCAACGGTGCGGGGAGGGGTGCGGGACGCGACGGCGGCAATGTTTACCTATTATTACGGACTCAGATCTACATCATGTTGAAAAATAAGAAAATGATAAATAATTTCCTGTGGCTAAAGTATTCATTGGATTTGATTGATTTTTTGTATACGGGCAAAGAACATGATTCTCTTTACGTGGTTTAAAGGAATGTCAATCCTCCTGTTACACGTGGTATAGTAATGTAATTTATTGGACCATTATGTCACAAATTAAGGTTATAGATTTTTACATATTTGGACGAGAATCGAATACTGAATACCCTCCCTCAAGAAGACCCTTGTTTAACCTAACATACTGTGTAAGTATTTTATTTTATTCTATTAGAAAAACTTACAGCTATATGCGTGTTTACAGTTTTTGTAAAAATACGTTTAAAATTGAAGGCCATTTACAAGATTCCGCTGATAAACACAAAAAAAAAATCAAAGAGCATAAATTAAAGAATACAACACCATCGATTTATTATCATTTGTTTTGTAACTGATCCTGTAATTAAGCGCTAAAGGCGCAAATTCCATATCGGCTATTGACCTCGGGCCAAAATAACTTCATGCATTTAACAGTAGATTTAAATTATTTGTTTATAATAAAAGCCATTTTTATTTTAAATATAATTAATACTACAAATTACACTACTATACTACTACTACTACAACAATTAACTACTACTAATACTATTAATTTACTACTATAATTTTACTATTAATTAAGATTGCCTCGTTGGTCTAGTGGCCGCAAGCGCTACTGCTGAGCATGAGGTTTTCTGGGTTCGATTCCCAGGTCGGGCAGTGTTATTATTGGGTTTTTCTATCTGGAATTTCTCAGTAGCAGCCCGGAGTCTGGATTAGTGCCCGGTAGATGGCAATAGGCTCGCCCCCTATTACATGGGACTTAAACATATCTGGCGAAATGTCGGTGCACTATAGGTGGTACACCTCTGCCTAACCCTTCGGGAAAAAAGGCGTGATGTTATGTCATATAATTAATAATTATTAATTATTATTTCTAAATTTCTGCGTGTAACTGTCAAAACCCATTTTTTACGCGCTGTTTGCTAAAATTTTGCCTTAATTGTTTCCTCTTTCTATAGGTACCTACATATATCTGCACGTGTGGTGTGACTCAGGGGAGTAACGTCACACCTCACAATAGAATAATTAGTTCTCATTAGTCAAGTCTTGACAGGTATATACTTTATCTGTAGTACGCAATATAACAAAAGGTAAACGTAAGTACTTAAAGCACAAGACTAAAAAAGAACAGACGGAAAGCTTCATACTAACGCCCTGCGCGGGAACACTACTACATACACAGCTATGTGTGCGTGAGCCGTCACCGACAAGGCGCGGGTAGCGTGCACCCGCCGCCGCTCGGGTCAAAACCGGTTTGAGCCTGCTCAGTCGGGTCCAAAGTTAAGGTGTGCCACGCGACGCGTGTGTTTAGTTTTCATTAAAAAAAAATCAAAATGTCAACCTTACTAACGCAACGTAACCAAAATTTGACGTTAGGTACCTACTTGATAACATTACATACCAGTAAACCTAACGTAAAATATGGTTACATTGATAAGTAACGTTAATGTTACCGTTAATTTAGTTACTTTGCTGTTCCGTAGGTTTACATTTAATGCACTCGCTTAGCGGTTTATTTGGTTGTTTTGGAAATAACTTTGTAAATTGTTCTGTTAAGAAAATTTTATGGAATCATGTTTTTTTTTTTAATTTTAAAAATTACGTTAAAATTAACGTTCATAAAGATTAACGATAAAATGTAGCATCAATAACGTTAACGTACGTTACGTAACGTACGTAACGTTACGTAACTGCTGTGAAATGGGTAACGTTATAAAATTTTAACGGTACCTATATAAAGCATGTTTTGAACAAACTTAAAATAAAATTTATCAATTTCGTATTTCAAAGCTACTTACACTTTTATTTTTATGTTCCGTACCAAAATTGGAAAACGGAAAACTTATGGGATCACCACCTCACTCACACACAGTGCCTGTCCACCTGTTCGTCCGTTCGTCTGTCCATCCATCCTCCTTGCTCATTGCCGAATCCCGACTCGCACTTGCCCGGTTTTTTATTTTCAATAACCGAGTGACAGCCCTATGAAAGTAGGTAAGAATTTTGAACTCTCTTAGGAAGCTTTCTGTCTGTTCCTTTAATTAGTCTTGTGCTTAAAGTGTTGCATTAGGTACAACATAAGCGCTTTGGCGTGGAGTTGCAGACACCAGTGGTGCTATTCTGTAAAGATCCCACCGTGAAAATGTAGGTGAAGTGAGCGTGATGTAAACTGTCATCCCACCTTACTCTACTAGGGATTGAGCTCACTTAAAACTCACTTCACTTAAGTGCTCACGGTGTAATGTTTACAGAATAGATCGGCTGCCCGTATTGCCTTCGTGATTTGCAACAACTATATGTACCTAATTACAAACTGTCGTACGCGCCATTTCCGTCACTAATAATAATTATTGTGGCGCTACTATGATTTGCAAGTCTGCTCGATCAACACGTATAGACTAATTTCCTGTGCGGTTCGCTATCTTATAATCTATGCGCGCACGCATCGTATTCTGAGATTCTGTGTGTGAGTGAACATTTTGTGTACCCTAGAGTCAATCACCCCCAGCTTGTGAAATATCGGAAGGTGAACACTCGGCCATTGCAGCTGCAGGCCACGGTGTCATCATCATCAATGAGCGGAAAAACCATCCAGTTCTAGACATGACAAGTCTCCCCGAAGCATAGCCACAACGAGAATATCCAGCAGATTCCTGCGACCTTCATCAGGTTGTAGATCCACTTTCTAGGGAGCTTACCAACACTGTGCCTTCCAGTGCAGTCCATGTATGTACGCGTATTACTTCTTATCTGCTTTAGTTCGAGTGTAAATATCGATTTTCATAGTAAAATCATTAGCCTCTATCCGGATGGGCCCAGAGTTGAAACATTCATTCGTACCTTGGCTGTTTTGTGGGTGGATAAAACACCGACAAACAAAGTATTTAAGTATTTTAAGAGCACTGGAACGTACCTAATTCACGATTTTTTTTTATTTTTTTTTTTTAAAAAACGTTGCCCCACACTAGGAATTTCTCCTGTGTCGTGGGTGCGTTTACAAACATAGAAACTCACAAACACAAACGCCCAGACCCGTAACAACTACTTGTAGAATTCACGATATATATTCATCATTCTCTTGCCCTTAAACCAGATTATTCGGGGTCGGCGCAACATTTCTTTTTCTTCCTTACTTCTCTATTAGTCGTCATCTCGGTAGTCACCCTCTTTCTCGCCATATCATCTTTGACACAATCCATCGATCGTTTTAGTGGTCTTCCCCTACTCTTGCCATCCACATTCATATTCAAACCAATCCTCATGACATTTTCCTCATTTCTCCGCAACACCTAATTAACGATATATTAAAAGTATGCTTAATTTTGTATTATACCTAGAAACATATCTCGTGCGGAAAACGGGTTATTGTAAACTCACCACAACGAAAATTCGCCACATTTAAAAATATTGGTTAACTTGCCACAGTGACAAAATAATTCACAACAGGTAGAGTAAACTCGTCACAGGTACGTCAAACTTGTTTTCAATATACCGACAGCAAAACAAGATTTCATTGTATTCATAATAATCAGTATTATATACATTAATTTTGCGATAGGTTAGGTTAGGTTAGAACTGTGACCAACTACGCGCGAGCAGAGCGAGCAAAGCGAGCGGTGCCGCGGCAGCGGCCGGCGAGCGCTACCTCGAAATCGGTCGCGAAATTTTTCTAAGTATTTTTTTCATAATGCCCCCAAGACGACACTGACCTGAATTTCATTAATTTAAGACAAAAATCAGTGAAATGACCTTTAATCATTCTATTGGAACGATGGAACTCTAGGAGGTGATGCAGACACCGTTTTGAAAGACCTACAACTCCTCAAACAGGAATTTAAATCTATTGGCTTGGACCTTTAACCCCTCAAAATGTGAAATCTATCTTCCTGACATTACTGACAGACAATTGACCCTAGATAAATTTAATGCAATAGCCCCACAAATTAAAATTTTAGAAAAAAGTTCACTGCACCTTCTAGGTTCCCCAATTTTAGAAGACAGCTTTTCTCCTTTTATCGACGAAAAAATCAAAAACTTCAACGACATTTCGGACAGACTCTCCAAAATTAATTTACATTCGGCATTCACCCTGATTAGATACTGTTGTTTTGGCCCAAATTTTATATATTTTCTACGTTCTTCGCCTTTATGGAAGCAGCCACATCTGTTGGACAAAATTGACCAAATTATTTGCAGCACGCTAACATCTATTTTAAATGTGGCCTTGGACGACCGAGCGTGGCTTCAAGCCACACTACCCATCCGTTTTGGCGGCCTCGGCGTCCGCAAAATTACCAGTATTAGCTTACCGGCGTTCCTGTCCTCTGTCCACAGCACTGAAAAGTTGACCGGGAAAATTTTAGCTCCATCCCTGGTTGACACTGAAGTGCCGTGCTTGAGTGATGCGGTGAACGCCTGGATAGCGGCTTGCACGGATACAGATCGGCCCGTGAACCCATCTTCCCAGAGCCAGTGGGATGAGCCGCTCTGCAGGTTGGTACGGAATAATCTTATCAATACGTCCACCAATACTGCTGAGCGTGCCCGCCTGCTGGCTGTGGGTGAATGGGAGTCGGGCCTCTGGCTTCAAGCACTACCGTCACCCAACATAGGCACTTTGCTGGGTGACTCCACCTTCCGGCTCGCTACTTGTCTGCGTCTGGGCGCTCTTTGCGGGGCTCCACATCGCTGCCAGTGTGGTGAAGCCGTCGACTGCCTCGGACATCATGGCCTGTCTTGTAGTAAGAGCGCAGGCCGGATAGCACGGCACGCCAGCATTAATGACATTATCCGTCGTGCTCTTGTCACCGCCGGGGTGCCAGCTGTTTTAGAACCCAACGGCTTGGCACGCGACGATGGCAAGAGACCAGACGGAATGACCATAATGCCTTGGAAGTTAGGATGGCCTTTGGTGTGGGATGCAACATGTGTCGACACCCTTGCGCCATCCCATCTTCCTAGTACGGCGGGCTGTGCTGGGGCGGCTGCTGCAGGTGCGGAAAACCTCAAACGGCGAAAATATTCCGATCTTTTTGGGAGTTATATGTTCGAGCCGTTTGGGGTTGAAACACTAGGGCCATAGGGTCCGAGTGCCCACTTGGTTTTCCGAGATATCGCCAAGTGGTTGGTCGACTCTTCACGTGACCAAAGGGCTGGCCTATTCTTTGGCCAAAGAATCAGCATCGCCATACAACGTGGCAATGCTGCCAGCCTTTTGGGCACTTTTCCTGTTGACAGCGATGCGGACGAATTTTTTGATGCCCTATGATTATACAAGGTGGATCAGGACGGTTGACATTCCTTTAAACCACGTAAAAAGAATCATGTTCTTTACCCAATATACAAAAAATCAATCAAATCCAATGAATACTTTAGCCATAGGAAATTATTTTTAATTTTCTTATTTTTCAACATGATGTATATCTGAGTCCATAATAATAGGTAAACATTGCCGCCGCCGCGCCTCGCACCCCGCACCGCACCGTTGGTCAGTGACTTTTTGTAGATAAAGCGTGTTTATTTTTTATGCAGTTGATTCTGGTATTTATTTTATTTGAAAACTGCATTTTTTAAATTTTCCGTTAACTACTAATCTTCGTGTTTTATAATGTTTCGATGGACTAGTACTGTGCTCGTTTTAATTTAATGTCGTACATCCAGATCCACGTTGTATATATATATATTTTTTTTACATTTGTACATAATATAATTATTATCTTAAGTCTGTTAGCTTATATATTATGTAAATATTATGTTACACCTTGAATATAGTGTCTGTTTGTAATGTAACAAATTCTATTGGTAAATGTTTCTTTCTGAGTATGAGTGAAAATATTATGGATATGGACCCACTTTTAAAGCTGTGGCAAGTTTTCGTGAGACAGATAAGACTGTGGCGAGTTTACTATAATTTTTACTTGTGGCAAATTTTCATTATGGCGAGTTTACAATAACCCCGGAAAACAGTGCTTTTTAGACACGTGTTCTTTTCAGTTATCGATAAACCGGAATTTGAGTCATGCTTTAACAAGAAGAGATTAACTCATCAACTAACAGCTAAATGGATGTGATATTATTATCTGACAGTTCGGTAGCTGGAACATCAACAACTTTCAACGATAAACTCGCTCGATAAGATAAACACTTTTTTTATTAAACTTGTAATAGGCTTGTTGAATATTGTTTGCTGTTATCATATTCGTAATTTACATAGCAGCTGGTAATATTTATTGACGTAACATATGACCTATAATTTACATAGGTATGTATGCATGTGTCATCATCTGCCTAGCCTTTTTCCCAACTATGTTGAGGTCGGCTTCCAGTCTAACCGGATGCAGCTGAATACCAGTATTTTACATGAAGTGACTGCCAATCTGACCTCCACAACCCAGTTACTGGGTAACACGATATCTCCTGGTAAGACTGGTTGTCAGACTTTCGGGCTTCCGACGACCCGTAACGAATGTCAATGATCCATGAATGACAGCCGGCTTTTAACGTGCTATCCGAGGTGCAGAGAGGTCTTGGTATGTAAAGATGGTCACCCATCCACGGACCAACCACATTATGCATAATTATATACCTACATAGGTATGTACGTCTAAACTCTCCGCCAAATAAGAAAAAATAAAAGTCGTTAACACCCGTCTACCAATGTACCTATTCCAATATTTCAAAGTAAGCGATACGAAAAAAATGTAAGGACAGTGTCGCTAACACGATCAAAACAAACGTATCGCGGTAAGGGGCGTCCTTGACGCTTTCACTTGGCATGAGTTGCAAACCTTTTGGCCAAAACCATATTCAGCCGTATTTATTTCGGAAGGTACTTACTAGTACAATAAAACTCATATACCTTTATTTATTTGGACAATTATGAAAAAAATAATTAGGCAATTCAGAAGGAGAATCTGTGTGAAAATATAAAGTAATTACGTACTTAAATCCGTCATTAGTTTATTCTTTCTTAGGTAGCATATAAAATAATTTATCCAACCTGCTTGAGGTTCAACGATTCTCTGTCGTCGCGTTTTTGGGTTGTTGGTGGATCCATTCTCATTTCTTCACTCATTAACAATATTTATTTATTTATTTATTTATTTTCTTACCACAAATTACAAGAAATGTTATCACATAGTCTTCAGACACAATTTCATAATTAATTTGTGGAAGACTGGTGCCTAAACTAAGTTTTTTAGAAAACCTGTATGTCAGGTCACCAGGCCCCCTTAACAACTTTTACGCAATATAATATTTGTACTGGAGATGAAAAGATTCGCATACAGTATTCAATTAAAAATCTCAAAGACTATCTGTAACATTGTTCATAAAAATTCGGTTTACAAAACAAAAATTGAAAACGGTGAAATAAAAATTACTTAATAAGGAAACATGCAAGGGAGGATGTTTGTGAATGTGATTGGTGCTTGGGGCAAGTGTGTGTGATGTGGAGTGTGTGTCGTGTGGAGGAATAGTGTGTGCGTTGCAAAGAGAACATGTGTTAGGTTAAGGTTTTGAAGAGATCTTCAGTTTTGGTATAATCTAAAGTGATAAGCCAGTCAGTTATTTTTCCTTTAAAACTTTTTTTATTAAGGGTATGAATTGAGAGTAAAATATTTAGCTTGTTGTATAGAAATGGGCCAAGAAATGAGAAGAAATTTCGGGCAAATTTGGTTTTTACTGATTTAGGTTGGCATACATTCCTTCTTCTGCTTCGTATATCAGAATTAAGATGGGTATTTATAAAAGGAATAAGAGAACGTTGCTTCAAAGTAACATGGAGAATAAAAAGCTGCCGAATAGAGAGGACTTTAGAGGATCTGTAAACTTCTACAGTGGGATGTCGGAAAGGAAGGAATAGTGCAACTTTAAGGACTGCCCTTTGAGCCCTTTCAAGTGGTAGAAGGTTAGTTTTAAATGTTCCACCCCAAGAGGTGATGCAATAGGTATGTCAGGAGGGATTGGCATAAGGCATAATAAACAGAAAGTAATTGCTTGGCATTAAGGATAGATCGAAGATTTTTAAACACAAAGATAAATTTCCGTATTCTGCTGGTGAGACAATTTATATGTGCGGCAAAGCTAAGTTTAGAATCTAAGGTTACACCCAAGTACTTAATATTGTCAACTTTCTCCAATTTGGGACAAGAACAATTATCGTTAACAGGGAATGAACAGGTGTGAGCGATAATAGAGAATGGTTGGAGAGATGACTGAGGGCTGTTCCTTAAAGTAAAGACTATGTACTTAGTTTTGCTGGAATTTAAGGTGAGTAAGTTAGTTTGCAGCCAACCATTTACAGTGTTAAACCCTACTTGAGCATAGTTATATACCTCCCCCCATGAGTCCGCACTAAAAAGAAGCACAGTGTCATCCGCAAAGGTAATAATACGTCCTTTTTGAAGAGAGAGATCGCAGAGGTCGTTAATATACACTAGAAATAAAGTGAGACCAAGAATGCTACCCTGAGGAACGCCAAAAGCTACGGGAAGAGTGTCACTAGAGTGGTTATCAATTTTAACAAATTTCGAGCGGTCTGTTAGATAATCTTTGAAGAGTGATAACTGATTACCACGTATGCCGAGGTTTTCAAGCTTGCGTAGTAAGATTGGAACCGACACTGTATCAAAAGCCTTCGCTAGGTCTAAAAAGATGGCCAAGGACTTCTTTTTATTATCAATATTAGACACAATAAAGTTTGTCAGCTCGTGCACCGCCATAGCTGTAGATTTCTTTGCACGAAAACCGAATTGATTCTGGGACAATAGGTTATTTGATTCTAGATATTTAACTAATCTGTTGTTCAATAACCGTTCCAAAATTTTTGATAAAGCAGGCAGAATTGCTATTGGCCTGTAATTATTAATACAGTGTCGGTCCCCACTCTTGTGAATGGGATGGATAATTGCCTTTTTAAACGCAAGTGGAAAGGTACCCGATTCCATCGCCAAGTTGCAGACATGAGTAATGGAGGGTATTAGAAGGTTCTTATGTGCAATAAGAAGGTTTGAAGAAATATTGTCGCAGCCCACGGCACAGTCGCGCTTGAGAGAGGAAATAATAGCACCAACTTCGTCCTCATCAGTGGGCAGGATAACCATAGAATGGGAAAGGGTAGGTTTGTGGGTACTAGTAGGGGGGTAATCATAACCTTGCTGTTGGGCGGTTATTTTTCTAGCTAGGGTTGAGCCAATATTGATTGGCAAAAAAGTGGTTGATATTATTTAGCGAATGAACTGGTGGATCCTGCGGGCTTATTAACTCAGTAGGAGATGTTTTGGGCCTCGATCTATTCGAGACTTTATTTATTACCTTCCAGAGGCGGCGGTTGTCCTTTCCCGCCTTTATTACTTCTTCTCTTTCAAATTCCCTTTTAACTTTTTTTAAAATTTTGTTGCAATAGTTTCTATACCTTGTGTACGTGGCCTTTACTATTAAATTTTCAGGATGTTTTTTTGCTTTTTTATTTAGATTGTCTCTGTTTTTTATACATCTCAAGAGACCTGGGGTTATCCAGGGTTTAATAATTGTTTTATATAACATTTATTGTTTATTGTTTTATAACGTTTTATATTTTTTTTTATATAACAAAAACAAAATGGTACCAAACTAACAAAACAAACGTAACTAACACTAAAACAATAAAATTAACACTAACAAAATAGTAACAAATGCGTGAAAACTCCAAGTATGGGTTACGCTCAGTCAATTCCACGCGCAAACCAGATTTGGAATGACTGGATTAGAGGTTTGCACCGGAGCAATGAGCACCGGAGAATCACCGGTTATTTTCCGGTGAACGTATTCGGTAAAAACACCGAATAAAAACCGATTGATCACCGGTTTTATAGCAGCAGTATTTTTTTTTTAATAAAGTTGATTTAAATAAAAGGAAAGTGTATTTTTTAATATTGGTGCCGATTCTCTTGTACACCGAACTAAACTATCACTAAAATTCCTTACCTATTTGCAAAAAAATATCACTAAATTTAAAAATAATTTTGACACAACTAAATCGAATTTGACAATCGCGACTCCGCGTGGTAAGTACTTATTTGTTTGGTGTACCTACCCCGTGATTTTTTTTGAGCCAGAGGCGCGTAGTGGGGGTAGCCTCGGCGTGTTTTATATGGAATTTTTCACTTTTTGTATGGAAAATATGAAAAATTATTACCTACATAGAGTTTTAGGGATTTATAGGTTCTATAACGGGGGTCGAGATTTTCATTACTTTTGCAATGGACACACCGTTTTCGAGACATAAGCAAAAGAAAAGAAAAAAAAAGTTTTTGCACCTGAAGTCGAGGTGCTGGTGTGAATTTTAGTTCATGCCAAATAATTTTATTCCACACCTTTTTAGTCGCGATTAAAAATAGTCAGATTTAGTTAGAAAATCTAAACTTTAGGTGAAAAACGTCAAATTCAGAATAGCAAAATTACCATTTTCACTAAAGTAATATAACTCAGTGCCATCTTAGTGCTGTCAAACTAAAATATACTTAGTTACCTAAGTTGTATCACTTTTGTCAATTTCAGAATGGGAACTCGTCGTTTGACAGGAATAACCTAACTTTTGGTGATTTTTAGTCTAGTTTAGACGCATTTGTGACAGGAGAATCGGGACCATTGCTCTTTATTTTATAATAATTAGTTTTTCGGACATTAAATCACAGCGTGCCTCTCAATGTATAATTATGATTCATTTCACTTGCTACTAATTTCCCAAATAGCTCGTTACAATGTGTATGATTATTAATGTATAATTATGATTAATTTCACTTGCTACTAATTTCCTAAATAACTCGTTGCGATGCGTACTCCCCATATTTTCAGTTTGAGTTCCTATTTCACTTTTAATTATACGAGTAGTATGTTGCGCAATGACGCTGTCGAAATGTTATGTTTTTTTAAATCAAAACCATCATTTATTTTAATTTACTGGAGTAAACTTTTGATTTTTTTAAATATTTGAAATACCATTTATAACTAATAAAAAATGAATGAAAACTGTATTTTTATTAGCAAACCCATTTAGCAAACAATGTTCATTTTTATCTTAGGCTTATATTATAATTCCAACGCATCAAACGGAGATTACCGGTTAACCACCGGAGATCGCCCAATCACCGGTGAATTTTACCGCTACTCAAGATTCCGCTCCGGTGCAAACCTCTAGACTGGATGACACACGAGACGAAGGACGCGATGCATAATTACAAAATGGCGGACAGGTAATACGCCCCTGACTCGCTCTGACGTCATACTCAGCGCGAAGTATGAGGGCATCCAAAAAACTAATTTTTTAGTAAGAACTTTAAAATTGGGTTAAGTAATTCATTGTATACTTCTATGCATATAAGTTAAAGCTAATCAATCCTATTCGTAATTATATCTTTAAACTTATTATAAAGAGGTAAGTAAGTTTGAATGTAATAATCATCGGAACTACTGATCCGATTCCGAAAATTATTTCACTAATTGGAAGCTACAGTATTGCCGAGTGTCGTAGGATACATTTTATACAAGATTTTACAAAATAACGCGGAAGAAGTCGCGGGCGGAAGCTAGTATAAAATAAACAGAGTGTAACGACTATGAGACGCAGGGCAGGCGATTAGGCAGCTACGTAGAATGCGGCTTTCCGTGCCAGGGCCTCCAGTCTCGACATAGATAGCGATTGCTTTACGACCGAATTCGGGGAAGCACTCTAGGTACCTATTTCATAAAATTATAAACCAGCGATTTTTTAGAGTAGCAATGTTTTTTTGTTGATTTTTTGTTGTTTTTTGTTCGGTTTACCCTTTTTAGGGTATTTTTGAAATCCCCAGAACCAGCAAAACCATAGATGACGATAAAAAAAATCGACAAAGTGGGATACTGGGAGTATGGAAGATATCGTTGCGGATCAATAATAATACGGCGTAGTAGATGGAGCCCCGCTTCGCCGGGGCTCAATGGTTTAGAAAAAAATAACCAACAAGGGGATGGTGGGGGGTGAGCGAGCGAACGAAGACCCATCCTCTTCGAACCTAACCTGGCCGAGTCGGGGTCTCCAAAGTCCCGAGCTCACTTCGCTCACTCTTGTATCCTAAGGGCCATGTGCACCGAAACAAACTTAAACATTGATTCTGTAACCGGGTTGTTAATATTTAATCAATTGTTAAACAAGGAGCGGTTTTTTCCTGTTCACCATCATCTTTCGGCGTTCGGTTGCATAACCGAGACATAACCAAGCGTTTTTAAATGCAATGCAACACTACCAAATAAAATGTAAAGTTACAGCACGAAATCTCATACACGCTTACAACTTTTAAATATGGCCGGATAATAGCTTATGCCATAAAATGTGAAAGTTGCTGTTCATTGTTTCTTTCGCTTTACGAGAAACATGTTGCGTTGGAAGGTTTATTAGCGCGCTCTTTCTGGTCTGTCAGTGTCATTCATTTTGATTCTCTCGTGAAGTTTCGTAGTATTATATTTATGTTATAATTGTAAACAAAAGTCATAAAACCTCAATGTTAACAGTAACTGGTTTATGGGAGATAGTGAATTATTCCTGAAAACAAATCAAAGAAATTAATTTACCTTTCTGGTATGTGAATAATAAAAAAGAGTCAGTGAGTAGTATTATAGGTACTTACTTATCAGTGTTAAATTCTAATTTATCTTCAATTAATCCCAGAATATAAAGAGCACTGCGCTTGGATAAACGAAACCTGGTCTTGAATGAAATTTCGTCGTATTCTTCATAAAAGTTATGACGATTTTGAAAGATCCTAGGTCTTCTCGTCAACGTTTCTAACTCATCCAAATAATCTAACATATTGAGATTGTATTCACCATCCATTATAAAAATAAAAGCCATTATTTTTCACAAATATATAAGTACTTCGTTAGGAAATCGAACAATATAACCTACAAAAGTTCTGTAAAACTATTGTAACCAACGTTTAAACAATGTCGTGATGCTCGGTTAAGATAATCATCCGGTTAACGTCAATAACCGATGTTTAGGTTGTGGTGAACAGGAAATATTGCTTAAACAACTGTTTTAATATTTAAACAGACGGTTTAGTGTTGGTGAACACCAGCCTTAGTTCTCCTAATAACAGTAGTACAGGGTGGGCCGTCTAGTGTTTTTTTGTATCGGTTATAAAAAAAAATACTGATTATTTTTGCAAATTTATAGTTTTATTGGAAAGGTTGAACTTTGTCATTTAAGAATGAAACACAATATCATTCATATGACTACCACGACTGGCTCGGCAGTACCCTATCCGATCAACCCAATTTTTCAGTACATTTTCGGTTGTTTCGGCGTGAATCTCTTCAATAGCAACTTCGATTTCGTGTTTCAACGTTTCAATTGTCTCTGGATGGTTTGCGTAACATTTATCCTAAATGGTTCCCCACAGATATAATCCAAAGGGCTCAAATCACCGCTCTGAGGCGGCCAATTGACATCAGCATTTCGGCTGATTATTCGATTTTCAAAAACAGTGCGTAAAAGGCCGATGGTTACGTTGGCTGTGTGACATGTGGCCCCATCTTGTTGAAACCAAATGTCGTCCATGTCATTTTCTTCAATTTTTGGAAACAAAAATCGCGCGGGGCTGCAGTATAGTATGCGGTGGCCTAGAGGCCTCATTTTACAGCAGTTTGCGGTGGTGATAGTACAGGGCAGAACATTGTTTTTCATATAAAAATGGTTATTAATGCAGAACTCATTCAGGATGCTGCAGTTATATTATCTGTTAGGTTTTTGTATAATCAAGTTAGAAGAAATCGTGCCTATAGAAGATATCGGGTACCTACATCACTTTTTACGAAAAAGATCGATAAATGGGTCGTTTGTTCGGAATTACTTAGATTTAAGAAAATAGTAAGATAATTTTTTCAATTATACGCGTAGGTATGTTAACTGCATCTATTGAATATTTGTTAAGCAAAATTCGAACAACATAGTACTTAATTGTTGTTCGAATTTTCGAAAATTGACGGTGGAAAATCTACAAATATGTCGACTTGTCGTGACAATTTGACATAAGTACATATTTCTGTCCAGCCGAGCCTACTACGCGATGACGTCAAAAACGCTCGAGCATCGGCGGAATTCCGACAATTCCGACGGCGCGGTACGTTTGTGACTGCGCGCACAAAAATTGCCATATGATTATTTTTGGTTTAGATTTATTTATTTGACGAGAATATCTTCCATACCATAGAGTAAAACTGCCCACAGCCGAAATTAGACTTAATTATAGTAATTTTATCCGCGCGTGAACCGCGCGAGTCACCTGCGCCTTTTTGGCGCCGGTGGGGCTTGACGGTTATGACGACGCGCGGCGCCGAAAAGGCGCTGGTGGTGCTCGACCGCTTGTCAAGGCCCGGCGGGCGACTGAATCGCAGTACACAAGCCGCTGTATTATATAATATTTTATTATTAAATGAATTAAACTATTTTGCAAAATGTAACCACAAATTATTCTTCTATTTGCTATGAACTTTTTACAGATATTATTTTTTTGAAGTATTGCTTTCATACGCTTCAAGCACAATTAGAAAAACATCATAAAAATCATCGATTAGACTCCTCTTCCGATTTTTTTTTTGATCGAGCGAAGTTTTCGATATCACGTTTTGAACCATAAAAAGTCAAAGTACATATAGTAAACTACAATATATGTTTGTTTTTCCTTAAAACAATCACTATTTGTTTGTTTATTATTGAATCAAAGTGATGCAATATTGGGTATAGGTCGTCTTAATCCCATGAAGTCATTCCCAGAAGTCGAATTGTCGCGACATGTGCCGTTTAATAAAGATGACAATTACGTCCAAATGCGACAAATAAATACTGACTAAATAGTCGGACAAAAAACCCGTTTAATAAAGGTGACAATTGTAAGATTTTACCAGTTGAATCTCTAAGAAAATATACCCTGACTTATTTGTCACGGTAATTAACATATTTGTCAAAATGCATGTCGAGACATACCTAAGAGAGAACATGAGGGTAATATTAAAACAATATAACAATTTTACTTTTGGTTTTGACTTGAACTTCTGTTTTTGTTAATATAATGCTATTTGAAATGGACGCCAAATTAACAATTTTGGGCCTTATCTATGAAAACGACGATGACGTTAACACCATTTTTATTTAAATTACTTATTCGTATTAATTTTGAATAAATTGAATTGAATTGAAATGAAAAATTTAATGTAACTGTCGAACTACTTGACATTAACTGACTTGATATTTAGTTAGGGTGCCTGTCGAAAATCTCTGACAATTCGACAAATATGTCCACCTGTCATGACAATTTAGTGTTTATTAAAACAAATTTGACAAGTTTTTCCGAACAAATTATCACCTGTTGCCTGTCAAGAGAAATTGTTTATTAAGGCCTATGTCCGTTTTGCTAGCGCACGGCTCTGTTCCGCTAATTTATCGAACAATTCATTCGTAGGACATAGTGTAAATAAGTCAGTATGTTTATTTTGGGTTCGTAAGTTCGAATGAAAAACGGAACCCTTATTTAGGAACGAAGTTCTGTAACGCGGCTTGCGGTAGGAGTTAACTGGTAGAAATCGTCACGACTCAACTTTCAAAGTGTAAATTTGGTCAAAATGAAAATCCAAGAAGGCAGCTGTGAAAATCTTCAAATTTTTCATCATGGGTGTCGTTTTCATGGTTTTCGAGGATGCTAAAGCCGATAGTAAAGTCAAAATGAAAATCCAAGATGGCGGCTGCGAAAATTTTCAAATTTTTCATCAAGGGTGTCGTTTTCATGGCTTTCGAGGGTGCAGAAGCCGATAGTAAAATCAAAATGAAAATCCAAGATGGCTGCAGTGATAATTTTCACTTTTTTCATCATGGGTGTCGTTTTAATGGTTTTAGAGGGTGCTAAAACCGATAATTAAGTCAAAATGAAAATCCAAGATGGCGGCTGCGAAAATTTACAAATTATTCATCATGGGTGTCGTTTTCATGGTTTTCGAGGGTCCTGAAGCCAATAGTAATAACTTGATGAAATATGATGAAAAACTTGAAAATTTTCACGGCCACCATCTTGAATTTTCATTTTGACTTTACTATCGGCTTTAGCACCCTCGAAAACCTTGAAAACGACACCCATGAAGGAAAATTTGAAAATTTTCTCTCTTGATAGAGAGAGAGAGAGAGAGAGTGAAAGTGTGAATTTCAAAGAAGAAAGTATGAACGCGCTTTTTCGTTAGTGACGATTTCTGCCAAGCCGCGTTAAAGAACTTCGTTCCAATGAGTTGACCTACTGCCTACACGACACGCTTACCTATACTGTGACACATTTTGGGTTCATCTAAGTTCACTCTGGCGACGTAAGCACACGGCTCGCTCCGTGGATAGGTTGGTAGCGTTAAATACCTACTTCGCAGGGTCTACCTCGCCTTAATAAAAGAAAGACTGGGAATGGTGATGTTTTTCCAATTGGGAAATATCCTCGGTATGAAGGCGTGAAGCACTTTCTTCAGAACGCTAGGAACAAATCTGCACAATCTTCTAAAAGTGTATCCCACGATTTGAGTGAAATAGAAGTTACAGTCCAGTATCACAATTTCGTTTCGGCAGCTTATTACTGTGACGAGTCAGACAAGCAAAACCGTATTACAATAGTTTTTGGCTCGAAAAAATCGCGACAAGTAATTCCAAATATTGTGGAATATTTTGCTGACGGTACTTTTTATAGTTGCCCAGAACGATTTTCACAATTATACTGGATGATTTTTTTACAGTCTCGAAATTATTACACAATGTTCTACTCATGAATATGAACAACTTTCACTATTGGACCAACTCTCAAATCACGAAAAAAAATCAGCTGTTTAATAAAGTTCAACACCTACTTGACCAAAGTGTATGAAACAGCAGATTTTTTTTTCGTGATCTAATAGTTCGTTCCATACTGAAAGTTGTTCATATTCATGGGCAGAACACCCTGTAAAAATTTCGAGACGGTAAAAAATATCATCCAGTATAATATTCATGGTGACATGAGAAGTGGTGTGAACCGGTATGGAAACTAGTAAAGCGCAGCCCTTAATAATCGCACTATAACATAACATCATAACATCACGCCTTGTTTCCCCAAAGGGTTAAGCAGAGGTGTACCTATAGTAACACCCACATTTCGCCATATTTGCACTTATGTCGGACTGAAAAGAAAAAATATACATTATTTTGTTTTTTTAATATGATAAGGTCTTAAATACCCGAGTGGAACCTACGTAAAATTCACACAGACTACGACAGAGCCATGAACGCCATTTTGAAAGTATTCGCAAATAGCACATTGCGAGGGTGCTATTACCATTGGACTCGCAACATTAGGAAGAAAGGGAAGTATTTTGGATGTACGAAAAATAAACCAGGACGAAGAATAGTTGCCCTGGCAAGTGCCTTGTCCCTTGTTCCTGACTGCGAGATCCAACATGGCTTGGAAAACGTGATATCTGAATCTGATGACATACTAGAAATGGACAGATTTATAAAGGGTTTTCCAATAGGGATGGGTCGATGTTGACAGTCTGTGGCAGCCATACCATTTTGGTGGGATCTGTAAAATCTGTTGTATATTATGCAGTCAGTGATGCCAAATCACCATGGAAGTTACACGGTTGAGCAGCATGTGCAAATGATAAAACTTTATTATCAACATGAGTTTTCGTTAGTGCAAACGTTGCGCGCATTGCGCCCATTTTACGGCAGACGCGGTGGCCCTTCAAAGTCCACTCTCCAACGATTGGTGACTAAATTTGAGACGACTGGTTCGGTAAACAACCAACCTTTACGTCAAAGGAACGCCAGATCGGCCGAGAACATCGCCGCTGTATGTGAGAGTGTTCAGCAATGCGATTCTGTAAGACCTCACTCTAAACTTCGCATCTGAATCCGCTGTGAGTTTCATGATTGGTATTCTATAAACTCGCTTGAGAATTCGAATCAACACTAGCGCCAGCCTTGCGAGCGCGTAAGTGAGTTGAACTAAATTGATCGTGAGATTTTGACAGATAAAGTATGAGATGACGTTTGAAATGGCATTCTGTAAGCTAATTCGACACTCACTTCGACGCTCACTTCGCCCTTGAACCCGATTCAAAGTGTCAAATAAACAGCATCTATTTTACGAGTGAAAATAGAAGAAATCGTTTTTAGATAGTGTTAAAATAATATTTTTAGGTCACAGTGTTAATAATTAGTACAATAACTATACAATTTGTGGTTAAAAACTTCTTTTTAGGCGTTTGTGTAAAGTGTATAAGCGATAACGATGGCAAGAATGTTTTTGCTTAAATCTTTATTGGAAGAGGCTCATGTTTTGGATAATCTAGAAAAGCGTCGACAATCTAACCAAATTCGAAGTTTATCTTTGTTAACCCGAGATGACGACTATGTGAGCGTATATAGGTTGTCAAAGGAATTAATTGACCAACTTACTTGAGTATGAGTTACTGCCTCTGATAAAGCCCACAAAACGTCGAGGCAAAGGACTTTCAACTCGTGTAAAAGTAAGTGCTTCATTTTACCAAGTATAAAGTTACTTTTGTAAGTTTTTACACAGTTTTTATCTGATAGATTTGTAACCAAGCACACCAACATAATTTATAGCTTAAAACTCATGAATACACTTCATAATAAGGAGTATTCCCTTTAGATTGTTTCCCTGCTAGCTATGTTTTCATGTTAGTCTAAGGACCCTATATTTATGCTTATAATATAGGTACTTGGTATTATTATTAGGCATGTAATAACCAAATTGGTTCCTATTTTGTTTTGAGTAGATCTAGATTACTTGATTTTTTTTTATTGGTTCACAGATATTATGCACCTTGTCATTCTTGGCTAATGGCAGTTATCAGAAAATAATAAAAGAAAATATAAGGACATATTTATCGCAATCATCAGCATCTTGTTGCATAAATGAAGTAGTAGAAGCTCTAAATAATCCGGATATAGTAAAAGAATATATAAGGTTCCCTCAAAACATACAAGAAAGACAAATGTTAAAAGAAAGGTTAGTAGGTATTAAAGGTTGGTAGGTACTTAAAGTGACCACCCTTCTGAGATTTTTACATGTTTGTGATAGTTAATCATGTTAGTGGTTACTTTATATTACAGGTTCTACAAAAAGTTTGGCTTTCCAGCAGCTCTTGGATGTGTCGATGGCACTCTGGTGGCATTGATAAAACCAGTAGAGAACGAAGAACGTTTCTACTGCCGCAAAGGTTACCATGCTAGAAATGTGCAACTGGTAAAATGGATTTCAATGTTGTGATCTATTACTACTATTTATTCAATTAGTCTAGTTAATATTTCTTTTTTATATTTTTTTTTCAGATAACAGATGCAGATCTAAATATTTTAAATGTTGATCCAACATATGGTGGAGCTACTCATGATAGCTTCATTTTTAATTATGGTGATATTAAAGCCCACTTAGAGGCATTAACAAATGCTGGTGAAGAAGTTGTTTTGCTCGGTTAGTTAATCCCTCCCTACCCCTACTTCAGAATAATATTCTAATAATATTCTATTCTTCTTAATTAAGCTTATATTATAAGCCTAATTTGGTATAAAAACTACATAATTATTTGATACTTATTAATTTTTTCAGGTGATTCAGGATATGCTCAGCGCGCCTACCTTATGACGCCAATTAGTGGTGCTGAAAATAATTCCCCAGAAGCTTTCTACAATGACCGTCACTTAACTGCTCGCAATTCAGTAGAGAGAACAATTGGTCTCCTAAAAGGACGATTTAGGTGCTTGTTAGTACACAGAGTGCTCAATTATCATCCAGATGTAGTTGCAAAAATAGTTATTGCATGCTGTGTTTTGCACAACATGTGCAATCGCGCAGGAATGCACTGTTTCAGAACAAGAGAGACTAGAAGAGCTCCAAACAATTGCTGAAGCTCAAAGGAGGCAAACTAGGGATTTGCCATCTAACGCCGATTTAGCTTTAGGGCAATTACGTAGGCGAAACTTAGTAAATAGGCTATGGCGTTCACGTTATAATTAATTTATTGGTGGTGTCGCCGCTTAGTACTATTATGTATTCTGTGGTGTGTGAGGCGGGTCGTTACGTTCCCCAGCGGAGCGATGGTTGGTTCATGCGTCGTGCTCGTGAACAGGTGCCGCTAGTGGGAATGGGTAGTATATTGAATTATAATAATTGACTATGTCTGGATGATAAATGAGTACCTTGTAGCTAACATGAACATAGGTGCGATAGTAAGTCTGCAGTGTCAAATTAAACCAAATCCAAACAAATCATGTATGTTTGCCCCGCAAGGCCCCCAGAATTTGCGTTTTAGGTGTGCACCAATGCAATGTACCTACTCGCCTCTAGGAATATATGTACCTGTTTCTTTTTCAATGTGCCTCTGTATTTTTGAAGAAATGTGCAAAAAAGAGGGCCGTGCCAGCCAAACGTTTTCAGCACGGCCCCCGTGTACCTTGAAACATATATAGCGTATTAAAAAGTTTCTTAAACTCAAGAAATGTACTCTAATAACACGTCATATGTGCCGCAACAGATGTTGTGATTTCTTTATAGTTTAATAGATATGTAGTTTTTGGCTAAGGTTGTTTTGTCTTTTTTAGATATTTTCTTATAATTTATTTTCCAGCACGGCCCGCTATCCACATCTATATATTATTTGTTATTAAGAAATCACTGGGAGACTCCGAGGCAGTCGATTTCTCGCCGTGCTCAAGAACTTGGCCTTTCGCAGACCTCAACGACACAATCGACATTCTGCATGAATGTCAAGTGTAGAGTTATGTCTCGCAGAGGTGACGTGAATTGGCCACCAAGATCGTGTGATTTGACTCCGCTAGACTTTTTCTTGTGGGGTTTTCTGAAGTCGCAGGTCTATGCCAATAAACCACATTCGACCGTTGCCCTGAAAGCCAACATAACGCAGGCCATCGCTCGGATTCAGCCGGATCTATGCAGCAGAGTCATTAAAAATTGGACCTCTCGGATTCGTGCCACCATACGAAGCCACGGCTGACATTTGAACGATGTCATATTCCATCCATAATGGCATAAATGGGCCTTTTAAATAAAAAATAAATTTCGTTAATATCTCACACACATCTTATTTTATTCAATTTTAACATCGACCCGTCCTTGTTGAAAGACCCTTACTTTTACTTTAAAACAAGCTAAACCTGAGAACATGGGTTGAATTCGAGTAAAATATTTGCTACACCTAAGCTTTTACGAAACATTTTGTAGTTGTCAACAATACCTACTTCATAACTAAACTAGACTATATAAACTATTTTTGCCCATATGTCCCTACTTGGCATGTTCTGAGTAGCACAATAAACCTAAACAAACAAACCATCCCCCCCTCCACGTTTGCGCATTTTGCAAAAATTCGCATGCCATTTCCAACCGGAACGTTATTATGCAGTAAACTACTAACAAGATTACAATAGTAAAAATACGCGTGTATAGCCGAAACTATATGTATGTACGAAAATATATGTAAGGACTTCATCATAACCCAGCTATCATAGTGCTGTCCATTGTAGAAGATGTGTATGTTGCCGGGCACCGCCTCGCCGGTAGGTGAATAATACCATTGAGTTCTCGTTTTTCATGTGAAAGTTTACAAGGTAGAAATCAGACGCGGCGATTAGGATGTCTTCTCCTCCCCAGAACGTCTCGTTAAACTGTGCGGTTATATTGTTCCTAAGACAAATTGTTGTTAGGAAGAAAGTCCTGAATATTATTCAAAAGTGCTAAGTATATTCTGTCAACGTCTCTATCCATTGACACATTTGTAAGGTCGCGACTCACCGATAAGTGGTCGAAGGTCAGCCCCATAAAATTATTTATTTGGTGGGTTAACGATCTAAAATAACAACTTCCGACCCTTCTCATAGGTACCAATGAAGCGATTGAAGAGTTTTGTTGATATGATTCACAAATCGGGTAGTGAGTGGCGGCCGGCCAACATGTGCACCATTGTGCTTAAAGACAAAGGCATTGGCTTCGACGGGGGTGAGATTTATGAGCCGTTTCAGCTGCTGTCTGTAGAAATGTATCCCATTTTAGGGGAGCAGGTTGCGAGTAAGAAGGCGAATAACGATCTGTGTCATTTTATTATGGAAAGCTACTTATATACAGTCCAAGTCAAAATATATTAAAGAGAAGAAGGTATATAAACAAACTTAAGACTAACACAATTCGGTGATGTAGGTAGGATGTGCCGCGCTCCCTACGTTGTAGGAGCGTGAGGATACAGCTGGCCGGTCCGCATTCTTTTTACCTCGGCTAGCTGTATGCGCGGGCGCACGGTCGCGAACGGCTGTGTGCGCTCCTCTAATTAGTATGTATGTGCCGCTACACCATTATGAAGCTTTACAATTCGGGGCAAAGTTTTTGTTGCGTCGCAAATGAAATTTAGTTTAACATTCACACAAAAAAGAGGCAAACAATTTTTTTCTCTTTGTTTCGGGCGCCCGGCGCAATAATCTCGATTGCCCTGCACAGCCAAGCAATCAAACCAAATGTTTAACCCATTTACTGGGAATTTTAGCTTAATGCTACAATTAATGTACCTACATGTAATAATAGGTTAGAAGGCTATTCAAGACAATAAGCATTCTGGAAAAAACCACTTCTGTACGAAATCTAAATCGAAAACGTTCTTTTTGTTAGAATATTCAAGAATCTTTGTTTATCCTGCCTTATTACAAGTATTTGATATAAACACACCAGCCTATAACAATAGATCAGAGTGAATGTCGAACGATCACGTGATTTGAGCTTCGAAAGTTCACCAGTCTTGGCGACCGAAGACATCTTCAACTTCTCGTTGACAACGTTGTCAACCAAGACCTATCAAGGCCTAAGGATGGCCATGGTGTAATAACAATGTATAGCCTAATAGAAAAAAAGGATATCACCAGGTCAGCTTGCTCGGGGTATCAGGATCCTTTGGCAGGCTGTAGTCCCTCTTAAGGAACAGAAGCGCACGCAAGTTGGGTCTACCCGAACTTTGCAAACACTACACGTAGCACCACAGAGTTTTACTTCGCGACTTAAACTAAAAAGTATATATACCTACACATATACTATAAAGCAAAAATTAACAAATACTTAAATAAATAAATATGCTATAAACCTATATATATAATATATAAATTATCACAGTTGAGAGGAAAGGTAATGCTCTTTTACTCGATATTTGAATTGCGAAATAGATTTTAAATCTCGAATGCTTGGCGGAAGTGAGTTCCATAATCTTACAGCATGGACAGAAAAGGAATAAGAATAGTAGCTTGTTTTATGAAGATGTTGAAGAGGAGACATAAAATTCGAGTGTTCCTGCGAAGGCGGATTGGGAGCCACTTGAGTTCCTTGCGAAGGTGAGAAACATGGTCATACTTTCGCAGACCGAAAACAAAGCGAATGCACAAGTTTTGCAAGCGCTCAAGCTTGTTTAATAGCTCCTCGGTAGCATCCAGGTAGCAGGCGTCGGCATAATCTATAATCGGCTGAATAAGTGTTAGTGCCAAAGAAATTTTAGTCTTCAATGGCAGGAGACTTTGAAGGCATTTCAGCGAATGAAAAGAGAAATGTACCTTTCTACTGACCTCATTGACCTGAGCACGCCACGAAAGATTGGAGTCAATAGTAACACCCAAATCTTTAGCGGTTTCGGTATAGTCAATGGGAACACCATCGAGATATAAAGGCATTAGAGATGCAATATCAGCCGCATTACGAACGAATCGTGTCCCTTCGTCCAGCATACTCACCATGGAATCCTGATATTTCATGAATGTCAAAAAACTGTTCTGAAATAGTGCTAAATAGTGCCCAAAGGAAAAAAATAGTGCTCTTGTACTTGCGAAGTTATAGCCATAGTTCGATGAGTATGCTGGACGAAGGTTTCGCCCAGCATACTCACCTCCGTCCGGAGAATCTGTATACGCTTCAAACATAATTCATACTTCAAAAAATAGTTCCCAAATAGTGCCAAACGGTGCCCAAAAAGAAAAAACAGTGCTCGAATAACTTCGGAGTTATAGGCTTCGTTCAGTGAGTATGCTGGGCGTAGGTTCTACGCCCAGCATACTCACCTCAGTGCGCGAATATCGAACGAGCTATAGGTACAATTTACGTCTCAAAAAATTGTGCTTGAAATAGTGCCCAATATCAGTCCAATTTTTGCTTGACTTTTGACTTAGAAAACCATTAAATTTTAATGTAAACTTCTACATACTAACGTAAAATGGGGTACAGTCGTCGACACATGTTTTTGGACAAAAATATTAAACTTTCTAATTGTAGACTTCATGTTATTGGAAATAATTATGGTATTTTCTCACATGTCAAAAACTTTCGATTAAATGCATTATTATATATTTTATAAATAATAATAAATGAATGAAACTTTAAGCGTAAATGAAGTCTATTACTTCATTGCATTGTGTGTTTGTCTGAATAAAAACAGTCATTTGCAGCCAATAAAATTAATATCTTGAAAAATTGTAAAAAGGAAATTATACAGTTTCTTTTTGTATATATGTTGCAGGCAAAACTTATAACCAGTCAAAACTAGTACTGTGACATAGTTATACAAATTTTTAAAACTCTTTCCAATAGTTTCATCAATGAAAGGTTTAGCAATAAAAAACATTTTTAATTACTTACGTTATTTATTACTATTTAAAGGGCCAAAGTAATCAGAATTCTAGTTAACTAGTTCACAGCTTTTGTTAACATTCATAATATAATCAATGTAAATAGAAAAAATTGTAGTTTTAATATTGTATATAATATACATATAAAAAAATGTTTAGCCAAATATTGGTAAAACTTTCTAAAATATAACACTTAGGTACTTGTACTTTGTTTTACTGCTACAACGTTTTAATCACAATAAAATTATCTTACAAATAAGTATAAATTGAGCAATCACAGTTTATAATCACGTTTTTTTTATTAATATTAAATACCCTATAGTAATTACAAATTAACAATCACAGTTTATAATCACATTTCTGTAAGTTATTAATAAAATAACTTTTACAAGAACAAAAAAAAACAAACAAACAATAACAAAATAGGAACTAACAAGTTAGGACCGATCTTCATCTTACATTCGCGTATAAATAATGCAGTGTGGTACAGTATATTGGGAATTACTACAAACTTTTTTACTAAGGTCATCATAGCAGTTCCAAGTTCTCTTTAGCAATCGATAGCACTTTGACTTGTAATGCCCCATGCGTCCTGATTCACCATTTGTAAAATCTATTACCGACAGAATTTTAAAGGTGTCACCGTTTATTATGATCTCTTTAGGAATTTCATCAATTTCTATTTCAATTGAAGTATTAATTTCAATAAATACGAAGTCTAGTACTTCATATTTGTATGCGTTTTTACCGTTACATAATTGGTATTTACATTTCCTTTCAGTATCATTTACTAATAGAGCTTCATTAAGGGCTCCAATACCTTGAGTCGTCAATATGTTTACATTTATTGGAATCCAACTACATTTTGTGCCAGAACCTTTATTGATTTCACAGTTCTGGTTTGTACAATTTAAGTATCTATTAGCACTATAAAAACCATAACTTTGTATGTTATCTATTATAAAAGTTACATTACACTCACAATTTTTGCAACTACTAAAATCGGATTCCACAGTATCATATATTTTAGCCAATACCTTAGAACGAGTAGTGTAAATATCTTTTGGTTTTCTAGCCTTCTTAGTGATTTTCTTTAGATTGTCATACGTGATCAAACTTCTGGTCAGTTGTGAAAGATCGTTTTTTTTATCATTGATATATTTTCTAATATTAGGTCTATCTAAATATGCAATTGAAAAACTTTGGACCACGGAATCAAAAGCACACGTATTAATAAACGTGAATCTGTATGTTCCTGAAGTAGAAACACTGCCGTTTTGTAAAATATGTAATTTTGTACGACGATTGATTCGTTTTTTATTTTTCTTCTGTTTAGACACCAGTCCCCGCCAGTCTTCAATATAATTTGGTTCGCTCCTAAAAATTGAGTTTTCATAAAATGATTCATCATTGACGAGAGTATTTATTTGTGGTGTGTTATGGTCACTTATTTCATTTTTTTCATCGACAATATTTTCAGTTCCTTCTTGAACATCAATCAAGTCACTTTTGGCTAAGCGTATGGAACCGGTTATCAAAGGCTCGTGTTTAATAATAAACTCATCTACGCGGTACTTATTTGAATTTGTTTTAAAAAATAACTTTTTTACGTCTTTCATATAACTTTCTACATTTGAACTGGTTGGAGTACAATAATTACTGTTAAAATAAGTCATCATTATATTTCCCCATAGTGGAAGTTTTTTAAGAATCCTAATCAAAGTGTCCTTTATTTCCGGCAAGTAATAAATATTTTCGATTTCAGTTTCTTGATCACACAATTGTTTAATTAAATCTTCTTTCTCCTCAAGATCTTTATACATTTTCAGAAGCGGGTTTTCTTCTTTATCTAATCCCTCCCATAAAGAATGTTTAATTGGAACGTGATTTTCCGAATCTACATTTTGTATTTCACATTCCTGCAAATTAGTTTTGATCCGGTTTTTTAATTCTAAAATCGCCGTTTCACACCGTGTTAAATTTCCATTTCTACTGCCGCGGTGTTTATTATTTGCTATAATATAAACATTTTCTATAATTTTCTTTACCTCTCCGTATGAAACACATTTTTTAATCAGAATCATACAATCAACAAAAAATTTTGTTACTCTAGTGTCTATATTTTTGAAAATACTTTGATTGTACAATGTTTTTATGAAATGCGAAGTATCAAGGCGAACATAACAGGTTGGAATTTTTTTGGTTCTATTTTCTAAAATATTAAAACATGTATTTAAGTAGTCAGAGGTGGATTTATAACCACAAAATACTTTTACCACCGCACCTACTAAAGCTGCGGAATCATCAGTTACTACTTCATTTGGAGGTTTTCCATTAGCCAACCAAGATTGTAACCAGCTAGCAATAGTATCTAAAGAGTGACTTTCTGATATACACTGTGAAATTGGCACGCTACTTTTAACGGTTGTATCTGTCATCATAACATACAAAAATATAGGACTTTGCGACTCTTGAGATAGTTGTGTGTGTTCATTGACGACAGGCCGAAGATTTTTATTAAATATAGAACCTGTTGCGTCTATAGAAACTCTAATATAATTAAACTCTTTTTGGCATTTTTTATAATAATTCTTTTGATCATCCGTCCAGTAAAATGTATAAAATGGAAAAGCAGAAACATATCTAACACATTTATCAAAAGGTGGTGAAACACACATACAAGTAAGTGACAATATTGGGTTGGGATGGAAAACATCAACTTTTTTATTTTCATGTTTAATTCGATGTAGTGTTTGTAATTTTGGCAACACTGGAGGTTCCTTGTCATTTTTCTTCATTCAAGTTGAGGCTAATTTATATCTTATAGAAGCTGCTGCTTCGTGTTGTAATTTTTCACCTAATTCCCTTATTTGGTAATACCGTAATCGGTTTTTTTTACTGGTGTTATGAGAGTACTTTTTATTTTCATTAATTATGCAACATTCTAGTTTAATTAAATTTTCCGTTTCTAAGTTAGTTGTTATAATTATTTTTGCGTGACATTGATTACAATATCCTGTGCATTTGATTTCGTAATTGTCTTTCACAATATTATTTTTAAAACACCAAGTGCATAAAGATCTTATTTCTTTCCATAGATGCATTTGAATTACATTAGTCCATTGGTTTGGTTTTAATTTACGTCTGACATTATACAGACTACCAGGGGCGATTTTGCTATTTCGGTGATAAAAATACCTTTGAGGCTTAATACTATCCCAAGTTATTGTATCCATATAAAATGTATGCGTACTGGTGTTCTCCGAAACACTATTAATGCTTTCGTTTGATGACGATGTAGACTTTTGATTTATCAAATTAGAATCATTATTACGAATTATTTCTTTTTTATCAACACCAAAAAAGTATTCGTAATTTCGTTTTATGCTTAATATGATTGATTTAATACTCATTTTGTAATTTAACCGTGTTTGAATTTGTTTATAAATTGAGTCATTTGCGGAAGGAATATTTTTAAAAAAGTCATCTTTGAATTCTGAAATTACTAATTTTTGCGTTTCTAATGAAACCTTTGGTTTAGGCCCTCGTTTTCCTTGCTGATCCATGTCGTTAGATTCACAAGAATTATCACAAATTATTATGCCATTTGTTTTCAATATTAACATAATATGAAATAACAACTAACTAACTAACATATAAATCAACATCAATAACATTATGAACACTTGTGTACTTATACTACCTATATTACCTGAAAATACCAACTATAGATGTAAAAAACATAACGGGCCCCACCGCTCACGCAGTACGAGTCAGAAAAAGTTGTCTTCTAACGTGGTAAACATTGTGTCTTCAAGATAATCTGAAAATAACACGTATTTAAATAATTTAATATAGGTATGACAGGCTCCAGCCTTCCTCTAAAGGTACTGAAGCACTTACGTGTTTTCCATTATTTTAGCGTGATTTCTATTATAAATAGCGAAGGGGCAAAACACGAGGCTGAAGACGATTTCCCGAAGTCACAACTCCCATAGAAAATGTGATGAATAGGTTGACGACACTTAAAAGTTTAAGTGCATTCGCCGGATGACAATCGGTAATAGTCTTCACTTCACGTCATATTATCTAAAAAATACATCTGTGTTAATTCTATAGTTACGTTTATACTTACTACCGACGCTCGCGCTGACTGATTCTACCTATTTCGATATTGAAATGTAACTAACGTGAACTTAAGACGAGAACAGATCCTGACGGGTAACGAGGACAAGCTTGTAATAAAAAAATTGAAGAAAAGTAAATTATATCCTAGCAAATAAGACAGTGTTTCATTTCCAGTAGAATTGGAGGATAAAACCAGGCCTCCGCAGAAGTAGGTATATAAATAGGTATTTGAGATCCAATTAGATAAACAAACAAGTTACATTACGTTATTATGTGTGTACCTACCTACATCAAACCTTTAAAAAAGTAACTAAGTAGGTACCCATTTTTAAAACTTCTTAAGCATGTCCTTAATTTTAAGTGTACAGTGTCATATTCAACGAAAAAATGAACGTGTTTTTGTAAAAAACAACTCGCTTGCTACCTAGTTTTACAGTGCAATTAATGAATGAGTGTAAAATCAATTTAGTTAAATGCCACTATTATAAATTGAAATATACTTACTGATTTGGGTGCAGCTCCTATATTGATTACGTACTAGATACACAATTTTATATAGGTAAATAATGACATCACCAACACATTGTTTGGTTTTGCAACCCACTATGTAGTCAAACTCAAAAGCCGGCGTTATTATAATGATGTGCGACGAAGTAAACAAACAAAGAAACTGAGAAGCGCTTGTTCGTTTCGATTGCTTTGTGACACAAAATGGACCCTTATCACCTTCAAAATACAGATCAGTCTTGTCTAATAATCGTAAGATGTTAGGGCAGCGCCATCTAGTATTTAAACATAAACATATTCATTTGCGTCGCGGGCGCCGCGCGTCGTAAGCCCCATACCTATTGACCGTACGTGCATCCATTACTGCCACACTATATTGAACTTTATCACATGAGGAATACAGGTCAATTCCGTAAACGTTGTGGTACCGTCCTTGATCCGGAAAATGATTATTTTGAATAATTTTGTCAGTTGTAATGTAAGCATTAATAACAGCAACTTTATTTTTCATGCATGATTTACTTCATTTGATATCTTAATCCTTCAAGCGCCGTGATCTAGACAAAATATATAAAATCATTGTTCCTAGCTACCGGGGTCCCATGCGACGCGCGAAGGCTTAATCATATTATTATAAAGTATTATTAAAATAATGTGTAATTAATAATATTGCGATTCTAAAGTAAATACTCCCTTACATAGACAATTAATAATTTACACAAGACAAAAATTGTTAGAAAGAAAGTTAATAATATTGTATTCGACTGTACTCAATGTAATGTATGTAGAAGTTTACAATCAAATTTAATGGTTTTCTAGGTCAAAAGTCAAGCAAAAATTGGACTGATATTGGGCACTATTTCAAGCACAATTTTTTGAGACGTAAATTGTACCTATAGCTCGTTCGATATTCGCGCACTGAGGTGAGTATGCTGGGCGTAGAACCTACGCCCAGCATACTCACTGAACGAAGCCTATAACTCCGAAGTTATTCGAGCACTGTTTTTTCTTTTTGGGCACCGTTTGGCACTATTTGGGAACTATTTTTTGAAGTATGAATTATGTTTGAAGCGTATACAGATTCTCCGGACGGAGGTGAGTATGCTGGGCGAAACCTTCGTCCAGCATACTCATCGAACTATGGCTATAACTTCGCAAGTACAAGAGCACTATTTTTTTCCTTTGGGCACTATTTAGCACTATTTCAGAACAGTTTTTTGACATTCATGAAATATCAGGATTCCATGGTGAGTATGCTGGACGAAGGGACACAACGAATCTGCTGCGTATGATCATGGCTTGGGATTTAGTAGGGTTAACTTTCAAACCAAAAGACTGAGCCCAAGCGCTGATACAAGCCAGATCACGATTCATAGCAGCAATTGCAGAACCCGCGTCGGCTAAAGTAAAATGTCGGTAAAGCTGCAAGTCATCTGCGTAGAGATGGAAACTAGAGGAGATTACTCTGGTAACAAAGTTTATGAAGATTTAAAAGAGAAGAGGAGAGAGAACGCTACCCTGGGGAACGCCCTCAGTGAGGCTACACCAATCAGAGAAAGACTTTTATTTTTCCTTCCATCAATAAATTAATAATAAGTTAAGGTGGCGTTCTGTAGTTTCTGCCTACCCTCATGGGAAGAAGGCGTGAGTTTATGTATGTAATAATAAGTAAAAGGATCTTAAATTAATTTTCTAAAACTACCGGTTAACAAGGGTGTAAGGGGTGTTAAATTTTATAGGAGAAAATACGAAATCCACGCGGACGAAGTCGCGGGTAGAGTGCTGGTATAATAAAAAAAGTAAATTTAAAAAATCCATAAACCCGACTGCGTAAAAAGTGAACTTTAAAAAAGATGGAAACAAGATGACCTATTTTTCTCCAAACAATCTCATGCATAGGTCTTCATTATTAAATTTAAGAATATGCCTTTTATCCAGTGACACTCGCGCAGTAAAGACGAATCTAAGGACATATCATTCATCAAAATCGGTTCAGTCGTTTAATAGTTACGAGAGAATATAGGGACGGACATACATACATACATAGGTGTGTACATCATACAGGTCATAGGTCAAATACATAACCCTCCTCTAATACCGCCGTTTGCCCGAATTTTATTTACCCTAATATCATTTGCCATAATAGTCAACAGCCATAATATTATACGACGTAATATTCATTTGCCCTACTCTTATTTGCTATATTAGTCACGTGCTAGAAGCTTTGTTACCCATAAAGTCTCATACTATAACATCATTTGTCATAATCATTGTAAGCCCTAATTATCACATGCCCTAATTATCACATGTCCTAATTATCACATGCCATAATTATCATATGCCATCGACATTGGGTATGTAACGGTTGTTATATCAGGAGAAACTGGATGCAATCGGGACTTTAGGGCACTCCGACTCGGATAGGTTAGGTTAGAAGGGGATGGCAGGGTCGTGTGAGCGAGCGAAGCGAGCGAATAGACCCCGCCATCCCCTTCGTGGTTATTTTTTTATAAACCACACAGAAGTAGGAGCCCCGCCAGGCGGGGCTCCGTCGACCAAGCCCACCATCAACCATGCATAGAATATTTTAAGGTTTGGCTAGGTCTATTCGCTCGCGTCGCTCAACAATTTATTATGGCGCATAAATATCATGTGTAATGATTATTACAGCGTTTAAATATTTGTCTAATAATTATTATGGCATTTAAATGTTATGTCTAATAATCTTTAAATTTAAATATTAAGTTTAAATATTATGTCTAATAATCATTATGGCGTTTAAATATTATGTTTGATAATTATTATGGCATTTAAAAATATGAAAAACAATACGTATGGCACTCGTATCTTATGGTATCTAAGTTTCGGGCAATTAACAGTATGTCATATGTCTTTTAGGGCAAACAAAATATTCGGGCAAATGAAATTAGGTTAAATGAAATTCGGGAATATGATGATTATGGTATATAATCTTCGGATAAACAATAGACAACCCCTCCTCTCTCTCTCATTTATTGGCTTCGCCGCAGTCGGGTAATAAGTAACAGTAATTCGTCCATCTTTTCTTTTTGCTCCGTACGCAACGTTTCGGGATGATAGCTCGGGAACGACTGAGTTCAGAAAAAGCTTGACGTAAAAGTCGGACGTGTATCGAGTAAATACGATCCGATAGTCTGATCAGACAATCAGAAACAAAACCTGACGTATATTCCCAGTCTAAAGCCCCGTAAGTTACGGGCCGTAACTGCTCATTAGGAAAGCTACTGACATTTGAATCGAGGCGAATGTCATGGCTATAAAGCAGTTATGTCACATAACTACTTTTTAGTTAAGTATTTTTGAAAAAAATTAACAACCATTATGAAGGCTAAAATTTTAAACAATATATTTCACTAAAGCCACAAAGGTATGGTTAACGGCCTTTTAGTGCACTATTGTGATGCATTAACTAGGTAACATGCTTAACAAAATAAGCAATATGAATGTTAAGAGTAATTAATAAGAGTTTCTGGACAGAAAGGATTCTTTGGGTTTAGCAGAAAGAAAAATATTAATTGATGTGTCCAACAATCATTAACTTAAGTATCATAGTTTTTAAGAAACAACGATTCCCGCGTTTTTTGCCATTTTCTCGGAAACAACTTTCTGGGCTTAATGGCCTTTAGGCTTCTAGTTAAAGGACGGCAGAATAGTGGCGCGCGCGCCGCTCCCCTATCCCCTAGTCTCCCCCCAACATGCGTTCGTGTTTGTGTCCCAGAGACTCACTCAACAACTACTCAAGTCAGCTCCACCACAAGACTAATTAAAGGAACAGACAGAAAGCATAGTATAAAGAGAGGAAGTACGTTATCTTCATACAAACGCACCGCACGCGGCTTGTATGTGTGCGCCAAAGTATCTATGCGTCGCCGCACGCACACTTAAACAAATCTCGGCCCGTTTCGCAGCGCGCCAGTCGGGGCTAACATCGCACGAGGTTCGCGCGTCATGGCTTTTCGGCACCGCTAAATGAATGAAAAATGTGTGATAATCGCAAGAGAACGTATTGCTGTGTGTTTGGGTGTCTTAATAATTCATCGATTCCAGAATTGTCTCTGTTCAAATTACCTATTGAACAGGAAAGAAGTCACTTTTTCTAGCATATCATTTTTACTTGATGATGAGATACCTACTTACTTATTTTTTGTTGTATTAGTTTTCTATCAGACAGAGGAAGTAGGTAGGCCTACATTCCCACTAGAATGTACTAGGTACTTTTGATCTGTCAATTGATTTGCCGCTATTGCTTTGTTTATGTTTAGTCATGCCGATTTCTCAGTACCTATTGTAGGTATAGTAACTAAGTACCTACTTACAGTTATAAAATCGTACTATAAAAATAAGTAATTGACTAATTGTGAATCAGATAAATAGAGCAAAGTTCGAATCGTTTACTCGTGCTCATCACCGCCCCGCGCCGCCCGTCTGCTGGCCCGTCGCTCTTTCTTTCATCGTGAAAAGTTTCATCATCGTTTAGGTACCCAGACAATACAAGTAAAAAATACAACTTTCCGACCCTTGCCAATTTATTGGCACTGAATTAAAATTTAACTAAAAGTGACAACCCTGAGACAGTAGGCAATTATATCGCGGATTGTGCCGGAGATAGCCTACTTCCTCTCTTTATACTATGCAGAAAGCTTCCTAAGAGAGTTCAAAATTCTTACCTACTTTCATAGGGCTGTCACTCGATTATTGAAAATAAAAAACCGGGCAAGTACGTGTCGGGATTCGGCAATGAGCAAGGAGGATGGATGGACAGACGGACGGACGAACAGGTGGACAGGCACTGTGTGTAAGTGAGGTGGTGATCCCATAAGTTTTCCGTTTTCCAATTTTGGTACGGAACATAAAAATAATAGTGTAATTAGCTATGAAAGACGAAATTGATGAATTTTATTTTAACAGTTTGTTCAAAACATGCTTTATATACCGTTAAAATTTTATAACGTTACCCATTTCACAGCAGTTACCCTTAATTTTAAAATAATGGCAATAGATTCAACGTTATTGATGCTACATTTTATCGTTAATCTTTATGAACGTTAATTTTAGCGTAATTATTAAAATAAAAAAAAACATGATTCCATAAAATTTTCTTAACAAACAATTTACAAAGTTCTTTCCAAAACAACCAAATAAACCGCTAAGCGAGCGCATTAAATGTAAACCTACGGAACAGCACAAAGTAACTAAAATAACGGTAACATTAACGTTACTTATCAATGTAACCATATTTTACGTTATATTTACTGGTATGTAATGTTATCAAGTAGGAAACGTCAAATTTTGAAATTTTGGTTACGTTAGTAAGGTGTCTCATTGAAATTAACGTTCCGTAACGGTAAATTATTTTTTATTTGGTAACGTTAACAAGCTCTGATTTAAAATTAAGTAGCTACCCACATTTTATTGTTAGAAATGAAAAAAAAACAAATGAAATATTTTTTTTTAATCAAACAATTAAGTAGGTATCTATTGTAATTAATATATTTGTACAAAATGTGTAGGTATAGGTAAATAATATAGATAATTACCTGACAAGATCTTTCGGATACACAAAATATGAGATCTCTTTAGTTTTCTTAGCGTGGTTTGTGCACACTGTACTGTTTGGCATTTTGTTTTTTTTTTAAATGAAAACTAAACGCACGCGTCGCATGGCACACCTTAACTTAGGACCCGACGGAGCAGGCTCAAACCGCTTTTGACCCGAGCGGCGGCGGGTGCACGCTACCCGCGCCTTGTCGGTGACGGCTCACGCACACAGCTGTGTATGTAGTAGTGTTCCCACGCAGGGCGTTAGTATGAAGCTTTCCGTCTGTTCTTTCTTTAGTCTTGTGGTTCCACGCTGCGCGCGCTGCACGAACATGTGCGGCCGACGACGTATAATTAAATACAGAGCTGTTGACTTAAATAAGGACGTTTAGGTTAAAAAAATGGTGCTGCGCAAAATAATTGTATAGGTGCATTCACAGTGACAGTGACAGTACAAGTGTGTGTGTTATTTTTACATAATTATTCTGGATTTGCGTGATACTGATAACTAGATTCCACACGGTTGGCGAAATCATAACACAATTTTGCCGCCTACTGCACAAAAAAAATATCAAGGTACCTATCATTTTTTTCGAATATGAAATTACTTTTATGATAATTATTATAAAAGTAATTTTAATTATAATTAAAATATCAATTAGATTTGGTTTATTTCTGTTTTGCTTCATATTATTATTTTTATTTTAAGACTGTTAGTTTTTAAATTAGGTATGTAAATATTATTCATAAATAATCAACTGAAATAAACTAAATCTAGTTGATATTTTCATTCGCAGGCGTGAGAAAAAACCGGTTTTCCGTCATCGTGATTATAATTTTGTATTTAACCTGGGAACCAACAGGTTAGGGAAAAATTAACGTCGAAGTCTCAATTTTATATTGAAATTGCGTTTTTTTTATTATTTCGAAATCAATTCAAATCGTCTGCGTCGCCCACACTCTTCAGCGGTTTTTCATATCAAAACTAAGCCTTTTCTATAAATTTATTTACCTGTCTGCCGTAGACAAGTGTAAGGAAATTAAATAACACAGGAAGCACTGTACTTTATAACCCACAGATTTTTTATAGTAGCTATTTTTTTTGGTAGAATATACCCTTCTTAACCCTACACTGCATGATTTTTTTTTCTTCAGAAAAAAAACTAACCTAATCGTATTTGTGGTGTAGAACCCGGGAAAAATAGTAAAAAAAATAAAAAACAAATAATAATGGAGATTTTTTAATTTTTTATTTAGTTCCATATGTGGCACAACATGCAATGACCTACCGATATTTGCTACATTACTAGAGATGAAACAGACGGAAGCAGTTGTTGTCCTTGTCGAAACAAAGTTCGACCCTGCATTTTTCGCACACAACAAACGACTTTCCTTTGCAGCCTGGATACTTGCATCGCTGGCGCTTCTGTCCCCACATAGGAAAGTGCTCACATCCATCACGCCTTACGTCACGAGGAGGAAGAATTGCTATATTGGCTCTCATTCTTTTCTTCTCTATCAAGTCATCACTTACAGAAGACGGCGGGCCTTTTTTCTTATTGATTGATGGACCACACATGCAGAGGCTCTTTGCCACTTCTAACTTGAAGTCTTTCAACTTCAGCGGCGTTGCTCTTTGTTGCATCTCCCCAACTCTTTTATTTAGCAACCAACTATTTATGGTGGCTATGTCGAGGAAATGGTAAAATTTGGATTTTGGTTCGAATTAAAATCTTAAAATCTTGGTTCGAAATAGGAATAATACCAGTTTTATTGGTTGTCACTCATATGGCACTGAATGCAGTGTAGGGTTAAGCCGAACGTCCACCGCCGGCTAAGCTAAGTTAGTTTAGCTTAGCTCGCACAGTTGAGCCAGATTTTCATTTTAGTTAGCTTAGCTGGCATAGTTTGCGGTGGACGCACATGTATGTTCAGTGTATTTTTGAAATCCCCAAAACCAGCAAATACATAAGAGTCGAGAAAAAATAACTTCACGTAGCGTTACAATAATATGGTTAGTGACATTTCAAAGGACGAGGTCAACAACCCAAAAGTAAAATATTACCTTGTGACAAGTTTTGAGGTCAAGAGCATTTTCAATGTCAATGACACGTCTCGAAGTAAGGCGTGATCGACGGAGCCCCGCTTCGCGGGGCTCCTATTTCTGGCGTGCGTACTACGCACGGACGCGGAACCCACGCGCGCGGATAAAATGCGTGCCGCGCTAGGAAGTGGGTACTTACATCTGTTCACACAGACGCGATTTTTCCACGCCGCGAGTTTAATCCCACGTCCGCACGGACGCGGAAAAAATGGCCTGGCGCGATTTACGCGCGGCCTCAACAGAGTGTTCGAACGAGTATTAAAAATCAGTGAGAGTGAAAATGGCGGGTGTACCATAGCGAATTAAATTATACCAATTACCAAAAAATGTACCTAAATAGTACTATTTAGTACCTAGCTCTAAAAAATGTGTACCACTTTCAGAACAAAATTATTTCGAAATTAAGGTACACCCGCCATATTGACATTAAGATGGCGGGTGTACTGTAATATTTTATTATTTAACCATTACTCATAAAATATAATTACACCAAAAAATTGTACCTAAAAAGTACCTCAAGTAAAAAGAAACACACTTGATCAGTGGGATAGTTCCTGAGAAATAAAACAACCGTGTCTTGTGTATAAGTAAACACGATAACTATCATGATATATTGATATATATTTTACGGATATTTTTAATTACGATTTATAAGCACACGAATAATAATTATTATATTAATATTTAAAAATAATAATAATATGTATAATAATTTATAATAAACATAAGTACCTAAACGAGACACGGTTGTTTTATTTCTCAGGAACTATCCCACTGATCAAGAGTGTGTTTCTTTTTACTTGAGGTACTTTTTAGGTACAATTTTTTGGTGTTGGTGTGGCAAACGTTGGTGCGTAAAAATGTATATCGAAAAACTTATTAACTTAATTTATGGACATAAATGTTTGTGGGAGCACGGTGATTCAAGTTACCACGTACATACGTGATTTTCAGCGCAAGGCATGGCGAAAAATATCCGAAGAAATGGAAATGTCTGGTAAGTTAATTATATTTATTTATGACAAACATACCTAAGTATAGATTATATTAAAAGTTATTTCGAGAAAAATTATTTTTAAGTGCATTCCTGATATTGTGAGCTCTCGTTGCGCTTCTATTCTCTCCTGCAGTCATGAATCTGTTTCTGTTTTCATTTTGCGGTCGTGGTGGTATTTCCGTAGGCAATTCATGAATACCTTCCTTATCAATTATTAGGTTATGAAGCACTTTATTATGTTATCGGCACGGTCGGGATTTAGTTCAATTGCTTTTAATAATAATCTCAAAGGCACATTCAACAACTTGCCTTGCAGTTTTCAAGCGTTTATTAAATATTTCCTCTTCTGGACCCAAATTTCTTTGAAGATAAGGGCGCATGAGATGTCTTCAAGGGATAAGCTTCATCACCAACTAAGAAGTGAGGCAAAACTATGTCAGTGCCTGGTAATACTTTTTCCAGGTTTGAGTTGAGAGCTCCATTTTCCAATTTTCTTGAGAGATTTGAATGTGAAAATATTCCACCCTCTCTTTGCCATAGGCTCCCACGTCTATAGTAATAAATCTATAGTTTTCATCCACAACGGCTAGTAATACAATTGAGAAAAATGACTTGTAATTAGGAAACATGCTGCCTGAGTGCACTGGCGCATTAATGCGTATATGTTTACCGTCAATGCTGCCTGAATAATTAGCAAACAACCTCCATTTTGTCCAAAAATCATTAGTTATATTGACCATTTCTTCGCTTGATGGAAACTTCAAATGAATTTCAGAAAAAAATCCCAAATATCGTTACAAGTATCATGTACAATACAACCAATAGTGTTGTTTAAACTTAAACGTCACAGCTGGTTACTGACGATGTAAATAGCGCGATCTCAAAAGTAGTTCACTGGTTCAATGTAAATAAATTACTTCTTAATGAAAAAAAAACCAAATGCCTTAAGTTTACGCTGCCTCACGTTAGGCAGGTGAAAACTAATGTGTTGATAAAGGGCGAAGAATTGAATCCTGAAGATAGCACAGTATTCTTGGGCTTAACTTTGGATGCTAAGCTTCAATGGGGCCCACATATAGATAAATTGTCAAAAAAACTAAGCTCTGCAGCATACGCTGTTAGAAAAATTCGTAATTTAACTGACATAGAGACAGCCCGTTTAGTGTACTTTAGCTATTTTCATAGTGTAATATCATACGGTATTCTATTGTGGGGAAATGCCGCCGACATTCAGACTATCTTTGTTTTGCAGAAAAGAGCTGTTCGATCAATTTATAAATCAAGTCCAAGACACTCTCTCAGAGATAAATTTAAGGAGATTAATATACTATAATATAATATACTGTGCCTTCTCAGTATTTTTTTGAAAATCTTTTATATGCCCATAAAAATATAAAATTGTTTAAAAGATACAGTGATATCCATAATATGAACACTAGGAACAACACAGGAACAAACACAAATTTGTTGTACTACCTACAATAAGGCTCAAGAAAATAGGTGGCTCGTTCAGTTGTCAATTTTTTTTTTCTCTTTTTATTTGTTTTAGGAACTTTTAACAATATGTTACGCTAGTTCCATCATAAACTAATCTAATTACAACAAACTTACAAATTAACCAATGAATATGCAGCCTCCGGCGACATTGGTTTTGCTAAGATCATATTAAATATACCTACATCTAACTTATTTATATTTAGTTCACTAACTAACGCACTTCTTTCAGGCCCATTCCTGACACACTCCACCAAGAGGTGATAAACATCTTCTACTTTATTATCACAAACTAAACAGAACGGAGATTCCACCTTCTTCATCAGAAATGCAAAGGCTCTTAGAGCAATAGCGCACTAGCGACCTGGCAGCGCGGCCACGACGCGCGGTCTGGCCGCAGGGGTTGCGATTTGCAACGCGGCCAAAACCGCGGCTACGATCGTCAGTTGCACATACAGCGCGCTTCAAAATGAACGTTGAGGAAATAGCAGTGCTTTTGTATCTTATAAGTAAGAAGCGGAAAAAGAAAAGGAAAAAATATTGGGTTCATCCCTTGCTACGTGAAAGGCGAACAAGGGGATTATTTCATACTTATTTCACCGACCTTCCGCAATATGATGACAAGTTCTTTAATTATTTGCGGATGAGCAAGTCTTCGTTTGAAGAACTATTAAGAAAATTAAGTCCATCAATCACCGGCACTGTAACTAAATTTCGCCCCTGCATTTCTGCCAAGGAAAAACTTGTTGTAACTTTAAGGTAAGCCTATGCCTATCTACTTTTATTCAAATTATTTCTTTACGGTCCCTGTGTCTGTTTTATGAAAAAGGATGCAGGTAGATAAGTGAAACAAGTAGGTACACACATGCCCTCCTTGTCTCAATCTCGGTTATAAATCTTTCCGTGTCGAAAGACATCGCGATGATCACATATCACGCTGTAGTTCCACAATACGTACGGCCGCCGCGGCTAATGCGCGCACACTGGTGATTTAACTACAATGCAATTGATCTCAGTGGCCGCAGCGGCCAGCGACTGAACACGGGCCGCAAATGCGTCGCTTCGATCTCGCTGGCCGCTGCGGCTTGGTGTGGCCGCTGGCCGCGTGAGGCCAGGTGCGCGTGCTCTATGGCGATTTCATACTAATGTATCTATCTCGATGGCCGCCGCGACCTGGCCGCTGCGGCCTAGCCGCTGCGGCCTAGCCGCAAGTGCGCTATTGCTCTTAGTGGCATGTGTCCGGAACGAATTCTGAAAGAAGTTAGCAACGTTCTACGGCTAACTTTAAAATTACTAAACCATGGGATCCGAGGAGGCTCACTTTGGATGGTTTTATACCATAGCCCTTTGTCTTTAGATTTAAAATATTCTTTCCATTCTTTATAACAATAAGTTTTGAATTTGGCTAAGATTTCTGAAAATACTGGTAAAACATAAACCTCTATACCTGTAATTGCTGCTATCTTAGCTAATCGGTCAGCCTCCTCGTTTCCCTGCAGGCCAATATGTGACGGAATCCATTGTAAAACCAAGTTAACATTATTCAGCAGAATTGTATTAATTTTACTCAAAACAGCAAAGGCTATCGATACACTTCTCTGTCCAGAGGCGCATCGAGCCAAATGCTGGAGCGCGCTCTTGCTATCAGTGAATATAACTATATTAACGTGTTGTAATGTGGCAACGTAAGACAACGCTTCAGAAATAGCATATAACTCCGCTGTCATTATGGAAACCTCAGATACAAGTTTAAAACATCCGCTAGTTTTAGTGGTAGCATCATAAAAAGCGGCACCAATCTGAGAACTCTTATAACCATCGGTAAACAATGTATGCCACCCATTGTATGTGTAATTTAATTCTTGCAAGATATCGTTTCTCAAACAGTTACTCTCATATGATTTCTTAGGCTTGTTAACAGTTTCTAAATTAATTTTAATAACATTTTAAATGACATGTAGCTACACCAAACATTTAATTTATACATTTCTAAACGGTTAGATGAATATATGTTTTCTTCTCTAGTAATATTATATGTATCCATTAAAATAGGTATTTTTTTATTTGACCAATACCTATGGGTTCTAAGAGCTCCAAGATCGGACAAACATTTACTTGATACACAGTTGGTACACGACTTAACTTTAAGGCAAAACTTAAATGCTAAAATTTTACGTCTAATATGTAACGGGGGTAAGCACAACTCGCTCTCCATCACATGTATAGGTGTAGTTTTAATGAAACTACCAACAATTCTCATAGCCTTATTTAGAATTTTCTCTAATTTACATAATCGAGACTTAACACTACTATCATAGAAGACACAGCCGTAATCTATTCGACTTCTAATTAAAGATATATACAAAAGCCTCAACTGTAATGGATGCATACCCTAGTTAGAACCAGCTAATACTTTTATAATGTTTAACATTTTCTGACATTTTTCATTAAGTTCATTAATATGTTTGCCCCATCGAAGTGAAGGGTCTAACCAGACACCTAGATATTTTATACTATCAGCCGGTACTAAAGGGATATCATCTATATATATAAAAAGAGAAACTGACTGACTGACTGACTGACTGACTGACTGACTGACTGACTGACTGACTGACTGACTGACTGACTGACTGACATATCAACGCACAGCCGAAACTACTGGGACTAGGAACGTGAAATTTTGCACACGGCTTCCTTTTATAATGTAGGGGATCACTAAGAAGGGGTTTTTGGAAATTCGACCTTAAAGGGGGTGAAAAGGGGGTATTTCGTTTGTATGAAAAATCTTATTCCTTGAGTTAATTAACTTGAAACTTGGCCCAAATACTTATCTTAATAAATAATGAACTTTGTAATTTTTGGTTTTTCTAAACTACCCCCACGAGGGGGATTGGCGGGTGTCAAAATTTGTATGGAAGAATTTTAACACGAAGTCCGATTAACTCGAAACTCAGTATTTATACTTAAAACTAAAAATAAAGAATAATCCGTATCAAGGTTTTTCGAAAATCTACCCCGAACGAGGTGAAAAGGGGTTGTCAATTTTACAGGGGAAGATTTTACTGCGTGGCTTGATTAACTCGAAAATTGGTATAAATAATCTTTGAGTCAAGTTTTGGAAATATCCTGAACGATCTTTTAAAATTCCACCCCTGTGGGGGTGAAAAGCGGGGATATAGTTTAGGTAAAAAATATTATTCATTTGGTTAATAAACTTGAAACTTGGCACGAATATTTGCCTAAATAGTCAATAAAGTTTCTTACTATTGGTTTTTCAAAACTGCCCCTGACGGGGTGAAAAGGGGTAATTAGATTTTTAAGAGGAGGATTTTACTGTGTGGCTTGATTAACTCAAAAATTGGTATAAGAAATCTTTGAGTCAAGTTTTGGAAATATCCTAAACGATTTTTTTAAATTCCACCCCTGTGGGAGTGAAAAGCGGGGATACAGTTTAAATGAAAAATCTTATTCATTTGGTTAATAAACTTGAAAGTTGGCACGAATACTAATATAAGTAAATTATGAACTTTGTAATTTTTTGTTTTTCTAAATTACCCTCAAGAGTGGGGTTGGGGGGTGTCAAAGTTTGTATGGAAGAGTTTTATCGCGCAGTCCGATTAATTCGAAACTCAGTATTTATACTGAAGACTAAAACTTAAGAATAACCTGTATCAGGGTTTTTCGAAATCTACCCCTGATGGGGTGAAAAGGGGTTGTCAATTTTACAGGGGGTGATTTTACTGCGTGGCTTGATTAACCCCAAAGTTGGTATAAATAATCTTTGAGTCAAGTTTTGAAAGCATCGTAAACATTATTTTTTAATTCTACCTCTGTGGGGGTGAAAAGAGGGGACAAAGCTTATATGAAAAATCTTATTAATTTTGTTAATAAATTTGAAACAATATAGTGCCACTACAAATGATGCGACCATAATGAATGATTTATTAAATGAAACGGAATTCAATGATTTTTATAGAGAAAATGATGTTTTTATTCTTGATAGAGGTTTTCGTGACTGCATGGATAGTCTGCATGAGAAAGGATACATAGGTCATATGCCTGAAACTAAAGAAGACGGCCAATCACAGCTATCCACTCTTGAAGCCAACAGATCACGCTGTGTCACTATAAACAGGTGGGTAGTAGAAGCTGTGAATGGCCGTTTTAAGAGAGATTTCAAAATATTCCGCCATGAATATTTTAACCGTGGTTGTCGCAATCTAATGGCAGATTTTAAAATAGCAGCTGCTCTGCTGAATGCGTTTACTCCACCATTCGAAGACAATATACATGCAGAGCAGTTTGTTTCAATTATACATGAGCGCCTGTTTTTAAATAATACTATAGCCGAGTTAGTTAGGGAACTTAACTTAAACAGGCGCGGTTCCTGGTTTGTACCCATAGATGCGACAACCCTATCTTTTCCGCAGCTATCCATGGAGGAATTGATATTATTTGCATGTGGTGTATACCAAATTCGCCAGGCCCGTTCATATGTTGGTGAGCATTTCCGCTTTCATGGAATATATACGTTAGAGGTATCCCGAGAGAGAATCAATGGTTTAGAGGGAATAAACCCAATGTTGCTTCGTGCTAAAATAAAGTCTCGCCATTCTTCTGCTACAACTTATTTTGTATTTATAGTTGCAGAAAGAAACATGAATGGTCGGGATGCAATCAGAAGTTATTGCTGTAACTGCATTGTAGGTTTAAGAACAGTGGGATGCTGCTCACATGTGATGAGTATTATTTGGTACCTAAGCTATGCTCGCCATGAGGGATTTACCCGACCTGCCCCCTTCTTAGATGAAGTAATATTAAGAATAGAATAATTATAAGTAGGTATAATAAAATAAATGTATTTACAAAACAAAGCATTGTTTTATTTACTTACACTCGAAAACCTCATCGGAACTTCATCATTATCAAACTGTTGCAATCCGCTGCTGGAGGTATCTCCTAATGCACCCCACTAAGTAGGTACGATCATCATCTCAATCTACCTACTTAATGGTAAGTAAAACACTACAAAGATAGCGACAAGCAATCTAGAACATTTACTTTATCACCAAATCAATGTTTACGTACCTATATGTAACAATTTACATTGGTACACTAGTACATAACCTTAAAAAAATAAACTCGTTATAACTTTTACGTGCCAAGTTCTAAAAATCTAAGAATTTAAAAAGGGCTTGTCTATCATATTAATTACCAATTAAAACAAAAAATATCCCAAAACACGAAATTTTATTAGCGGTACGAAATTCCCATACAAGCCTGCCGTTCGCCTTTGAAACTTGGCAGGAATATTTGCCTAAATAAGCGATAAAGTTTCTTACTATTAGTTTTTCAAAACTACCCCTGAACGGAGTGAAAAGGGGTAATTAGATTTTTAAGAGGAAGATTTTACTGTGTGGCATGATTAACTCAAAAATTGGTATAAGGAATCTTTGATTCAAGTTATGGAAATATCGTAATTGATTTTTTTTTAATTCAACCACTGTGGGGGTGAAAAGCGGGGATATAGTTTATATGAAAAATCTTATTCATTTGGTTAATAAACTTGAAGCTTGGCACGAATATTTGCCTAAATAAGCAATAAAGTTTCTTACTATTGGTTTTTCACAACTACCCTGACGGGGTGAGAAGGGGTAATTAGATTTTTAAGAGTAGGATTTTACTGTGTGGCTTGATTAACTCAAAAATGCGTATAAGAAATCTTTGATTTCAGTTATGGAAAAATCCAAAACGATTTTTCGAAATTCCACCCCCGTGGGGGTGAAAAGAGGGGATACAGATTATATGAAAAATCTTATTCCTTTGGTTAATACATTTGAAACTTTGCAATATTTGCCTCAGGAAATAATAAAAATTGTCACTTTTAGTTTTTTAAAACAAGTAAGGAACACTAGGACCCTAAGAACAGTAAGAAAATTTTTAACGCGCTGTCATATTAACTCGAAACTCGGTACTAATACTTTTTCGGAATTCGGTGTCTTTGGATCTGTATTTTAGGTTTTTGCCACTGACTTCCGAAATTAAAGTTATTTTTCACTTTGTAGTGTTTGTTTTGGAAGTCGAATGTTTTTATTTTTCACTTTTAGTGGGTCTGTTTGTAATTTATCTGAGTTACAATAGCCTAATGACTACTGCTCATCAACTTTTACAAAACATTGCTTTTCCCGATGTAGGGACGTTAATTGTTGAGGAGTTCTCCTGGTACTTCACCATCAGCTCCACTTCACCATATGCATTGTGACGAGCTTCTAGTATTAGATAAAATCTCCACAATATAATTTAAAGATAATTGCATATTATGAATACTGTCACATATTTTTTCCGAACTAACAAAGAGGACAAAGTCATCAGCATATTGACATATTTTGATCAAATTACTGTTGTTAATTTTATTACAAATTTCAAGTGTTGCAATATTAAATAGCAGTGGAGAGATTGGATTTCCCTGTGCCAACCCCCTATTAGTCCATCTTATGATACCACCCTTCCCATCCGTGTCATCTTTAACAATTAAATGTCTTTCCTTAAGAAATTCCCACAAATAGTTACATATTCGACTGCCCACTTTGAGGTTATCTAATGTTTTAACTACACTGTCGACTAAAACATTGTTGTATGCGTTCTCAATATCTAAGAAACACGCTAATGTGGTCCGGTTTTTAGTGAAAGCTACCTGTATATTGGTTATCAACTGTGCAAGTGAGTCCAAGCATGATTGGTCTCTGCGAAAACCGGTAGTACTGGGAGATAGCACACTGTTATGTTCAATAAACCACTCTATCCTTTTAGTTAGCATCAAATGGAAAATCTTACAAGGGCAAGAGATTAATGAAATTGGTCTAAGTTTGGAGTTATTCCCCACTTTAGGTATTGCGATAATTTTTATATTACGCCACTCATTAGGAATACAACCAGAATAAAATATTTTGTTGAATATACGGAGTAAAAACGCTTTTGCGACATCTGGAAGGTTAAAAATCATAGAATAAGTGATATTATCATCTCCTGGAGCAGTATCCTTCTTTTTGATACATGACTCTAATTCCTGAATTGTGAACTCTGACTCTAATAAAACATTATCTGAAGAAAATAAAGGTTACGAAAATAAGGGTAAGGTTGGTTAGGAGGCTAGAGATGAGTCAGGGGCTAAACTGTGCAAGAGCTCACTTTTTATCCATTGGAACAAAATAACCAGCTTGTCTATAGCCCTTAATTCACTTCATTTTACGCCACATTTCTGATGAAGTCACAGTGCCATCAATAGAGCCACAAAATTTTTGCCAACAATTTGTCTTGGCTAGCCGGATTTTCTGTTTAGCTTTTAAAGTTTTATCCTCCAATATAGCCAGGTTTGGTTTGGTAGGGTTACGTCTAAACTCCTTCAACGCGAGTCTTCTTTCCGCTACTACTTTAGAAAGATGGGAATCCCAGTACGGCTTAGGTTTGAAGTTATTTTGAGGATTATTGCACATTTTAACTATTGGGATATTTTTATCCGCAGATTTATTAATAATAGAAATAAAAGTTGAATAAATTACCTGGATGTCACATATATTAGAATCAACATTGGAGAATAACTGTTCTATATCTTTACGATAGTTCAGCCAATTAGACTTTTTAAAATTACGTTTACTAGTCGTATTAACTGTATCTTGATAGTTCATTTTAATTTTTATAATGAGGTGATCACTCCCCAAGTTATCACTCGCCAAGAAAAATGTATAGCTATATCGGATGAAGAAAAGGTGATATCAGGAGATGACTGTTGTAAAACATTACTTACATATTTTACCCGAGTAGCACGGCCATCATTTATAGATATAAATCCATTTTCCAACGCTGAGTCCATAATTTGTGTACCTCTTGTATCAGTTTTATAGGACCAGTTGGAGTGATGCCCGTTGAAGTCCCCGACTATTTGACTTTTTGAGAACACAAAGAAAATAACTCATCCCAATCACATTGTCTCGTTTGGGCAGAGGACGAGCAGTAGACTGATACTATATTTTCTAGATATTTACAATTAAATCTTAACATGTAACATTTCGATGCCAGTATTATTAATACTCGATAATTTCAATTCAGTTGATATAGATTTATGTACCATGATTGCTACACCCCCATAACCATCAGATCGGTCTTTTCTATAAATATTATATTGGGATATGTTTAAGAAACTATGTTTCTCTAACCATGTCTCACAGATGATAGATGGATTTGATCTTTAAACAAAAGTGATTCAAATTCAGTGATTTTAGGTCTAATACTCTGCGAATTCCATTGCAATATATTAAGAGCGAAATCTCTTAATTTGTTAGGAGCCATCGTTAAATAAGGAAAATACTTTTTTCATAAAATCTCCCTCTCTCACGAATCCTAAAACAAATTGAACCATTTCTTCAAGTATAACACTTATTACTAACTTGATTTTAACAGCAATACTTGACTTGGAGAAGACAATTTCATTCAGTTTATCCATTAATTTTTTTTAATAAAATATATTCCTAGATGTATACGTCTGTTGACCTTCTGTATTTTCATTTTTCTTAGAAGATTGCCCCATCTCATAGACTTCAGCCTTTTCCTGTCGACTATTATTAATTGTTTTCTTCGATTTTAAAGTAGTTTCAGAGATAGTAGACTCCTTCATAATAATATCTCGACTTGTCTCGCCAGAATAATAATTTTTGGGTATTGAATCTATCCGTTCTGTATGATTGTGAACTTGTGACAAAACATCTCTATATGATTTTTCTTTGTCGATAGAGAGTGGGACTTGGAGGGTTTGAGTTATAGTATCTTCTTGATTAATACGTTCTTTAGTCTGATGCGAATTACTTTTATTGAGATACAACATCAGTGCTCTTCTATAGGTACAATGCTCCTCGCGCATGATTTGTCGAATGGCTTTTTCTTTTTTAAACATAGGGCACGATTTATTCATTGACATATGCGGGCCTTTACAATTAATGCATTTAAATGTGATGATTTCACAATTGCTGTGATTTCCTCCGCACTTTGGACACAGTAGCTTCTTAGTTGGGCAACTTTCAATCAAATGCCCAAATCTCCAACATCCCGAACATTGGCTAACGGGAAATGTGTAAGGTCCTACCTTAAATCTGCACCCGTATATTAGGAGATACGGGGGTAAGGTAGAACTTTTAAAACAAATGCGAATAGTCTCGCTTTGTATCCATTCTCCACTATCAGATTGTCTTTTTATTTTCTTGATAAAAACAACTTTTTTTTTTGTGGATGGGAAATCATCAAATGACTTCTCCCTCTCTGGGCGGAGCGGGAGGGCGTGTCAGACTTTTACTGACTAAAACCCACCCGTGTTCCTTCTGTTGCCTGTGCCGGGGCCACGGTAACTCTTTCGAACATCCCGCAACCCTAGCTGGCATCGGCCCTAGCGGACCCCGTCAATAGTGCTGACATCTCTTTGAGGCGCGCGTGGAACACGACGCGTCGGCGACTCGGGCTTGGTCCTTACCGGTCGGCGAGCTACCCATTGCTCGCCGTCCGCAAGCCCGCGCCAACGGTGGCCGGGAATCGGCTGCCAATTCCCGACGCCCAGGGCGTCTCCTGCGGCGACTAGGGGCGTGAGGGCGCGAAGCTTGCCTCTCCCTCACGCGTCCCGCCTCCTCCTTCACGAGCATTACTGCTTCGCAGAAGGAGTTAATGGCTTCCCATGTACTCTCGCTCCGTACCATGGCCTGGACCAGGGCCGGACGCGAGAGATCGCCGCCGCCGATCGCTTCCGCGAGGACACGGCGGTGCTCCGCCCAAGCCGGGCAGACCTCCACCGTATGCTCCACCGTGTCCTCCGGGCGATCCACACAGTGGTGACACCCGGGCGTTTCCTCCCGCCTTATCCGGAACAGGTACCTCCCGAAGCACCCGTGTCCGGTGAGGACCTGCGTCAGGCGGAAGGTGAGGACGCCGTGGCGCCTCTCCAGCCACTCCTCATAGAGAGGACTTATCGCCGCAATTGTGGCGTGCCCATGATAAAAAAAAAAAACAACTTCCCTCTCACATTCAATACTCTCTAGAATTTCTTTCTCCTCAATATGTAAGTCAATTTGTTTCACTACACCATATGACAAGTTGATTTCATCTATAAACTGACATCTATAATCCAGATTTTGAAACTTGCTGCACATGATCAGACTCTCCGCGTCTTTTCGGTCTTCAAATTGAATAAGTATCTTGTATGGGTTTTTATATTGTATTTTAAAAATATTTTTAATATTTTCTACTCTTAACAGTTTGGCCATGCCGAAAGGTTTGGGTAAAATCTCTTTCGACGTTACGCACACTATTATTTTCTCATTTGTTGATTTACATGTATTCTCATTATTCTCAGTACTATTAGACCTCATTGACCTCAATGGCCTCTTTTTGTCCTTTCGAACCGTGATAAATCCCTCATCCTCTTCTATTATTTCTTCACTGTCTGACCGTTGCCTTTTATCCGCCTTTTTTCCCTCTTCCTTCGAATTCTTATTATTAACTAGTTGCTCACGCTTATGCACTATCTCTTCTTCTACTATATCACTTCCACTTGAATCGCAAAAATCTATGTTATCCATTATCGCGTAACATTTATTCAATGAGGGTAGAGCAGAAAAAAAAAAAACTCGAACAAAATCGATCTCAGCTTATCGCGTGCGCTCACCTCGGCGATTCGCGCGAGACTCTCAGATGTCAATGTATACGTTTTTATAATAAACTTCCAAGCCACGTTCAAGATCTGAGCCTTAATAAATTCAAATAATTTTATTAAACGTAAGTTGTGCCAGAAAGCCTTATAAACCGTTAAAGATTACATTGAAGACAAAAAGGCGTGGGATTGAGCTGCTCCAATATTTTTTTTTTTAATATACTCGTACATACTGTTTTTTTTTGTTCTTTTCTTTTGCTAACTTCTTTTTTTCTTCTTATATACACATTGACATTGATGAATTTTATATTTATTTATTTATTTAAGGATTACCAACGAGATACAATACAATTATCTTATACATTAATAAATCTTGTATAATAAATGCGTTATCCCGTAATGTACACTCAATTACATTACAATTATATATACAATGACATGAATATTTACTTTGTAAAATGTTATATATATTATTTTAATTACTGTGAATGTGAAGACTATGTGGGTCCTTGTTTTTTTTTTTTTCTCAGCTGTAATCATAGTCTGCTAGTTTGAGTAAATTATGCGGCCTACCCAAATGTCCTTTCTTTGGTATTGTTCGTCGAATCGTTGAGCTCCTTAACTTTTAAGTTGAGCTGTACGATTACTGACAGATGCTTGCACTGACTGGACAGGTCCACTCAATCTGTGTGGTTCTTTCCTCAAAAGACCATTTCAGACACCAACCTACATGGTCTTCACAGGATCTGACCAAGATTATGTCTGGACTTTAAAAGAGACTGTGACCTCTGAGTTTGTTTCGGCCTTTCTTCTCAGAGTAGTCAGATAGGAAACGTCGGCCTCATCTAGTTTAAAAAAAAATGTTTGACGTGTAAAAGTGTTTGTATAAACCTACTTACAGAAATAAAATCATTTATCATTTGAAATCCTAAATGAATATCCTAGTGCTCTGAACGATAAACCAGTCGCTAAGTATCAATATGTAATAATAACACAAATTTTATTTTTTTCAGTTGATGAGTTACAAAAAATTGGCGAGGACTACGTGACATTTTTGGGAAAAAACCAAATAAAAAAAAAACCTGGTCAAGCTGCTGATACAGAACCTGTCTCCAAATGGCCTTATTTTAAGCTTTTGCTATTCCTTCAAAATACAGTGTCTCGAAGGGTTGTCTATTGTTTACCCGAAGATTATATACCATAATCATCATATTCCCGAATTTCATTTAACCTAATTTCATTTGCCCGAATGTTTTGTTTGCCCTAAAAGACATATGACATACTGTTAATTGCCCGAAACTTAGATGCCATAAGATACGAGTGCCATACGTATTGTTTTTCATATTTTTAAGTGCCATAATAATTATCAAACATAATATTTAAACGCCATAATGATTATTAGACATAATATTTAAACGCCATAATGGTCATTAGACATAACATTTAAATGCAATAATAATTATTAGACAAATATTTAAACGCCGTAATAATCATTACACATGATATTTAAGCGCATTTGCCATCGACATTGGGTATGTAACGGTTGTTATATCAGGAGAAACTGGATGCAATCGGGACTTTAGGGCACTCCGACTCGGATAGGTTAGGTTAGAAGGGGATGGCGGGGTCGTTTGAGCGAGCGAAGCGAGCGAATAGACCTAGCCAAACCTTAAAATATTCTATGCATGGTTGATGGTGGGCTTGGTCGACGGAGCCCCGCAAGGGGATGGCGGGGTCGTGTGAGCGAGCGAATAGACCCCGCCATCCCCTTCTAACCTAACCTATCCGAGTCGGAGTGCCCTAAAGTCCCGATTGCATCCAGTTTCTCCTGATATAAAAACCGTTACATACCCAATGTCGATGGCAAATGATGTTATGGCATAGATAATTATAGCATGTGATAATTGGGATATGTGATAATTAGGGCATGTGATAATTAGGGCTTACAATGATTATGACAAATGATGTTATGGTAAGTGACTTTATGGGAAACTAAGCTTCTAGCACGTGACTAATATAGCAAATAAGAGTAGGGCAAATGAATATTACGTCGTATAATATTATGGCTGTTGATAATTATGGCAAATGATATTAGGGTAAATAAAATTCGTGCAAACGGCGGTATACCGTATCGAAGGGATCTGAAGGGTAACTTGCCAGAAACAGATGTGATTTCTGATGAGGAGGATAGTGCAAATGTAAGTGCATGTTCCGACTATCTACCGTCTTCGCCGTACCCCAGTCCATCTTCGATGATAAATGAGGAATAAACTCCACAGAAAATATTTAAATCTCCAAAAAAACTCAAAAGGCATCAGCCAGATGAAATCGATAGAAGACTATTGCAGATTGAAGAGGAGAAGTTAAAGTGCTTTCAAGAAAGTGCAAACGATCCTGATGCGCAGTTTCTGATGAGTCTTCTACCATTTTTAAAGCATATCCCTAAACACCGTAAATTAATGGTACGAGCTAAATTACAGCAAGTACTTATAAATGAACAAGATGCTATATCATCTGCGGTACAATTTGATCACTCTAGTGATTTGACTCAGTACAGTGTTGATTTCAATAGACCAACACAGGGACAAGCGCAACAATTGTCAGACGACTCTCTCACTCACCAATAATTAATGAGTATTTTACTTTGAATAAAGAGATCTAAATAAAAAAGTATATTTTATTTCCTTACCTCAAAGTTACAATTAATCGTTTTTCAGGGGATACTGTGTCGCGAAAGTTACTGTATTTAGTCAGGTTAGGTCGTATACCTAGTGTTTAGAATATATTGAAAAGTTTCTTTTTTCATACGTACATAACCTTTAGTTTAAACAATATGTCGTCATTATTTATGTCTTCCATAATAATGATGAAATTCACCAAAATCATGTCTTCTTAAATATTATACAACGTTGATAAAAGCGAGAGGCATTAAATGAATCCTCATATACTTTGTATCATTTTCAGGCCACACACCAAAAATCAGAGCAATAGCAGCAATATTTTAGTCACAGGATATTTTTAAAGATTTTTCTTAGATAAAACACGATGTATCTTCCCTAGCAGCTGACCAAGTACTTAGGCATAGCTACCTAGGGTCATTCACCTTAAAATGAAAAAAAATTCACGCGACGATGCCGCTCTTCATCATAAGTTCGCAATACAAACAAGGAAGCAATACGTCGGATTTCCCCAGACACAATAGAAATTCAATTGTTGTCGGTACACATGGTGGCGCGACGTCCGAAGGCCGCAGAGTTTAACAATTACACTCCCTTAAAGACAGTACAGATAACGGTTAATGTCTCGCTCTAATTTAATAAGCGTAACAGAAAAAGAAATAGCTCAGGGTGCTGCTATTGCGCGTGCGGCTCTACTAAGTAGGTCACGGTCACAATTTCTCTTTTTTAGTGCAAATACGATATCCGTCCGGAGTGCGCGTTACGCAACTCGTCACAGGATATTGTCGCTTTTCGCGCTATAATTGTGAATTGTTAAGTTATTTATTGTTATTGTGATACCTGGACACCAAACATAGGAACCAAATTATCGGTCCTGTGTTTATCAATGGTACCATAAACGCCGAAAGATTTCTGGAAATATTATCCGGTCCAGTTGCCGAGTATACCGACGAGCTGCCCTTAGCCGATCATCGGCACTTGTGGTACCAGTTGGACGGAGCGCCACCTCATTCAGTGACATTATCCAGAGAGCGACTTACCGAAATGTTTGGACAGCAGTGGATCGGTCGATTTGGACCCTGTTCGATGGCCACCACGGTCCCCGGACCTCACTCCAATGGATTTCTTTTTGTGGGGGTTTGTAAAAGGTGAAGTGTACGCGACAGATGTGAATACCGTAAAGGAACTTAGAAACAGAATTATTTTAGCGTTTGATAAATTAAAAAGTTTAACCACAATCAGTGACATTATTCAACGATTACAAAAATAATATTAGACGTCGTTATAATTTGTGTATTAATGCTAACGGTGGACATTTCGAACCTTTAAAGATTTAGTGTGTCGTGTTGTGTATGATTGTGTACAGTACATACTAAAAATGAATAATTATTGCTTATTATGATCATAACTTCCAACGAACGTTACGTACACTATTTACATAAGTGTCTACCTACATCAAACGCACCGGCACCGAGACGACCCCCCGCCGCGCCGCACCGACTCACGCGCTACGCTATGCGACGTTGCCATTCAGATACGCAGGTCAGTTGACATTTTTGCAAAGGCTGTTTAAGTTTTACTGTGACTGTTCAGCTATTTAATTTCTTTGAAAAAAGTTTTTTCGTATTTTTATCGTAAACTTTTTTTTAATAGTTTCGAATTAATCGAAAGCACGTATAGTATATGTGGTTTCATTTAATGCCTCTCGCTTTTATCAACGTTGTATACTAGCGACCCGCCCCGGCTTCACACGGGTGCAATGCTGATACTAAATACAGGGTGTAAGGGACAGCCCTCCGCAAATTAGCGGTGCATTCAGCTCTTATTTTGAATCATATTCCATCGGAAATATTCTCGTGAAAATTGTAATTTTTTTAATCGTATTTTCAGTTACTATTCCTTTATTTCAATGTAAAATTATATTCTCTGTATGCAGCACTCCATTTATGTAAATAAAACAACTAAAATAAAAAAATCAGCAATGGATGTTGAAATACTCGGCGGCCGAAAGCTCGCTGCGCTACCGTTCGCTACGCGCGTTTGGCCACGGTAACGATACATTGCGTGTGAGGTAATAAAACAAATCAGGTTTATTGGATTCCTATAACGTTCCAGAAATAATTTCATGTACCGGTCATCTTAGTATGATATACTGAAGTCACCCCATCAGTCTGCGGAAGGCTGCCCCTTACACCCTGTATAGGTACTACAGATAATCAAAAATTCTCAACAACAAAATATAACTATTCTATTCAGTTCTTTTTTGAACTTAAATACCTTACCTTAAACTACGATTTTCGATGATTAAAAATACTTGCCCTAATACTAAATTGCCTTAACTCGAAATTCAAACCAAGATCTTAATAGAAGAAATACAATTGATAAATTATGGTTTTAATCTAATCCTATCTAACCTACATAATGTAGGGTACTTACTATAAGTGCGATTTAAAAATTAACCTTAATACCGACTAAAGTACAAACATACAATTTCGTAAAAATTGTCGCGCTGAAAAGCACGTTTTGTCTTAAAAAAGAATTCACTTTAAAATTTAAATACTATCATACAATTTCGAATAGGTATATAATTTTTTTAATTTATCGTAACGTACTTATAAGTACGGATTACGTTGTCGCGCTGAAAAGCACGTTTTTAATAAGTAATAATTGTTATTTTCCTCGCTAGAGAGCTCCGATAAACGCGTGCGATCGCTGCTAATCATAAAGTGCTACAGGGCGAAGCGCGTTGTTTTTGTTTTTGGGGAATGGCATCTCGCCATTCAACCTATAGGAGGTTGTCGACTGCTTAACCGGGCTTTCCTGTGGATGCCTCAATAAATTAAGGCCTCCAGCCAGGCATAAAACTAAAACTAAGCGACTACTCGCTAAGGGCACGGACCTCGGCTTAGGGCGCCGCTGAGAGAGGACAGCAAAGAGACATGCTGGATCGGATTAAGGGCGAAGCGCGACCTTCGACGCGCTATTTATAGGCACGCGCCGCTAGCCCCCCGCCTGTCTTTTAAATCTGTAATATCTTCGAAAATATTCATTTAAATTACATGCTGTAAAGGGCCATATTGATCTATATTACATGCACAATGTATTTAAGGTACTTAATTGGGTAAGGACTTATGCTGTATTGCTTAAAATCGCTTCGTAAATAAGCCATTATTTCTCGTAAAAAGTAAAGGATAAAAATGGTTATTGTGGGTTTTCCCTAAGAGATAGACATATACCATCGCAAACTTTTTTGTAGACCTTTTTAAGGTGTACAATACTGTAGTACATTATTTTGATCTATCGCGTAGGGTTCAGGCAGCGTTTGCAATGTTAGCGCAAAAAAAATGTTTTTATTTACGACATCACATTAGAAATCTCTAAAGTTATCAGTGTTTCTCTACTATATAATGCATGTATTATACATATAAACCTTCCTCTTGACTCACTCTATCTATTAAAAAAACCGCATCAAAATCCGTTGCGGAGTTTTAAAGATCTAAGCATACATAGGGACAGACAGACAGCGGCAAGCGACTTTGTTTTATACTATGTAGTGATTTCACGCACCCATTCGGTTCTGCGATAGCGAAGACGCTGCCGCTGCAGTCTCTGAGTTGTTATAAGAGAATTGTCTTGAAGATACAGATTATTCATCGCGCTAGTCAAGATAACGAGACCAGACAGTCATCAATAGAGATGACACTATTACCCGATAACAACGGAATAAGCGGAATCGGTTATAAATGAAGAGTCAAGATAACGAGACCAGACAGTCATCAATAGAGATGACACTATTACCCGATAACAACGGAATAAGCGGAATCGATTATAAATGAAGAGTCAAGATAACGAGACCAGACAGTCATCAATAGAGATGACACTATTACCCGATAACAACGTAATAAGCGGAATCGATTATAAATGAAGAGTCAAGATAACGAGACCAGATAGTCATCAATAAAGATAACACTATTACCCGATAGCGACGGAATAAGCGGAATAGATTATAAGTTAAGTAATAAATATAAATAAGAATTATGATGGCAAACGTCCTGCCCTCACTACTGTATTAACTGATAAAACTTAGTATATAAACTAACCTAAATATAATTCAAAGCTTGTTAGTAGTACAGTGGTATGTTGTAGAGTTGATACAATAATGCGTGTTGAATTATATTTAGGTTAGTTTATATACTAAGTCTTATCAGCAGTGATAGGAATAGGTAGTGCTAATTTGCCTAAACTTCGAGGAAGGAAGTAACATAGAGTGGATAATACCTCCTCTAAAATCCCGGAATAATTTTAATGACGTTTAAATCCCGGGATTTAAAAGCCACGAATTTTTTATCGGATTTTATTTGTAGTTACAAATTATTGATTTGAAAAATCATAACATTTTTTAGGGTTACACACACACACACACATTTATATATGTAATTTTTATGGTGTACATAGTAAAGAGTATTCAATCTATCTATAAATAAAGTCCAATAAATAATTCGTGGTTTTTAAATCCCAGGATTTAAACGTCATTGAAATTATTCCGGGATTTTAGAGGAGGTATTATTTACTCCATGTTACTTCCGTCCTCGAAGTTTAGGCAAATTAGCACTACCTATTCCTATCACTGCTTATCAGTTAATACAGTAGTGGGAGCAGGACGTTTGCCATCATAATTCTTATTTATATTTATTACTTAACTTATAATCTATTCCGCTAATTCCGTCGTTATCGGGTAATAGCGTTATCTTTATTGATGACTGTCTAGTCTCGTTATCTTGACTCTTCATTTATAATCGATTCCGCTTATTCCGTTGTTATCGGGTAATAGTGTCATCTTTATTGATGACTGTCTGGTCTCGTTATCTAGACTCTTTATTTATAATCGATTCCGCTTATTCCATTGTTATCGGGTAATAGTGTCATCTCTATTGATGACTGTCTGGTCTCGTTATCTTAACTCGCTCTAACCAAAGATGACTTCACGAACGCGATATCACCGGAACACTACCTGTTTTACGGAGAAAAACGTATTCAGTGTGCGCACTCAATTCATACGACCACGAACATACGTTTACGTACTTTACAAATTCGTGTCCAAAGTGAGCGCGGCCTGTTTCGTCGTGCAGTGCGGACGTACTTACCATGGACTCCGTAATAGTTATTTATGCTACAAGTGCGGAAAGTATGTGATTTCCGGCGAGTGGCATTTTAATTCACGAGCGAGCAAAGCGAGCGAGCACGTTCGAAAATCGCGTGCCGCGCTAGGAATGGAACAAACAAGTGGTACATCTGTTCACACGGCCGCGATTTTTCCACGCGCGTGTTGGTCAGTACGGCGCGCCGGCTTGTAGAGTCTAGGCGTGCCAGTGCGGGCGGACAAAACTATATCTTGTAAATAACTAAAAACTTTTCAGGATATTGTCTTAAATCGCGTCACAAATTGGCCTTTAAAATATCGATCGTTATTCAAATGCACCCAACATTTTTTCTGTTTTTTTTTTTTGTCGTCTCATGGCCACACAAATAGCTACCGCTAATAATTTTACAATGCACTAGCTTCCGCCCGCGACTTCGTTCGAGTGAAATTTCTTGTTCCCCCGACTCACCCCGTCGCATCGCATCGCCTGCCCGCGCTGTTACTTCGTTTTCACTTAGCGCTCGTTCTTACTTTTTTTCTTTTTGCTCGGCTTCTAAGGGTCCTAGCGTAATGTTACATACCCTATAGCCTTCCTCAAGAATTCGGCTATAAAATGCAAAAAGAATTTCTCAAATCCTACTGGTAGGGACATAGGTTAGCGCGTTCAAACAGTCAATAAAAAATCAAATGTGTCGGTAACTAATAGACTAAGCATAATTTAAAAGGAATTTACATGTACTTAATCAACCTTGATTATGAAACTATTTATTTGGATAAGGATTAATACCATGTTTATGGAAACACCTTCGCAAATAATGCATTATTTTATAACAAATTTGGTTACCATTAAAAAAGTTATAGTCAGCCAACCTTAAAAGATCATTGCTGTCGCGGACTTTTTTTTTTGAACATTTTAAGAGAAATATTCCGTCATATATGATTTTTATGTAACCGTAACCGTTTACGCAGCGCACGCAACGGAAGCTCTCAAAAAGAATAAATTTTCCTCGTTTTTGCAACATTTTTCATTGGTGCTCCGCTCATATTGATCGTAGCGTGATGTTATATAGCCTATAGCCTTCCTCGATAAATGAGCTATCCAACACTAAAAGAATTTTTCAATTCGAACCAGTAGTTCCTGAGATTAGCGCGTTTAGCCAAACAAACAAACAAACAAACAAACAAACAAACAAACTCTTCCTCTTTATAATATTAGTATAGATTAAACTGGTATTAAATACAATTATGTAATGTGATGTCATGCACAGTTACTCACACAGCTGCAGCATAATATTTGGCAATAGTAGACATTAAGAAGAGTGGATGTTCTGAAGGGAAGCCGATAGGAATCGGGTTGTATGAAGGCGCGAGGTAGTTATAGATATACATATAACTATGACGCGGTATGGAGTGTTAGAAAGAAAGTATCCTTGGCATGATTGGTAGAGTTTTCAACGTTTCCATAATTGCCCAATGGATGCACATACTAATAATATAATTAGGAGTCAATAAAATCATGTCTTACTAGGAATAGGCCACACCTCCGCGCCCCCTGCGCGTCCGCCACCGCTCCCGAGTTTTCCCGAACTTTTACGAAATTAAACAAACGTTACTCGTCACCTCGTTTGTTTATCCATTACGTCAGTCATACAAATTCGTGGACTCGTAGTGTGTGTTGACTATTAACGGATTTGGCCTCAAACCCGTTGCAGGATTATAATAATATATAGTAATACGACTTGAGTCTTGACAGAAGATTTTCATCTTTTGACTGAAATTCAAAAATTAAAATGATGAAATTTCTTAAAATGTATCTATGGGAGTTACAAAAAATGTAATTAAAAAACCTAATCAATAATTAGTAATTAATTAAAAGAATTAGTAACTAGCAAAAACGTCGTTGATTCCTAGACACTTGATGTGTGTGCACTGCCGTCCAAAAGTTTGGAAGCACACCTGTCTTCAAACAAAACAAATAAATACCGACTATAGGCGGCCAAAATTAGCCATAAACTATCGTTTTACAAGCTTTTACGATTGTTTACATAAACATAAAAGGATTGTTATTCCACATTCATGAAGTTTTAACTAACTCCTTAGTTTTGACGAACACGTGTTTTCTGACTTAATCCGTCGGGTACTTTATTGTTGCAATGGTGTGGTTTTATTGATAATATTTTTTATTTGGTTTTAACTTTTTAAGACACTGTTTAGTCCAACTGGAGCATTGGCACGTGAAAGTTGTGATATTAACATTGTCTGTATTCGAAAGAAATCAACGACTCCTTTGACCTTATTTTTTCTTCTGAAAATGGCAAAACTCAAGCAAATCACGCTCGAACAGAGAAGCGCTATTTGTACTCTACGTGAGGAAGGATATAGTGAACGTCAAACCGCAGAGAGGCTCGGAATCTCTCGTAAAGGTGTCCACTATACCCTTGTTAGAAAACGAGAAACTGGGAAAAATGAAGATAGAAAGAGATCTGGTAGGCCCAAATCCACAATAAGGCATGAAGACCTTCATCAGGATTCTCTCTAAACGGAATCGGCGCTTAACTGCACTACAAATTACCGCAGCTCTGAATGAAACGCGAGAAAAACAACTGTTAAAAGACGTTTATTGTCTGCGGGACTAATAGGATGTGTTGCAGCTAAAAAACCAAAATTAACAATTCGACATAAGAAAAATAGACTAGAATTGGCAAAAGCGCACCAAAACTGGACAATAGAGCAAATTGGAAAATGTCCTTTGGAGTAACAGATCAAAGTTTCAGATTTTCGGATTTTCGTGTGTTTGTACGCCGGTCAAAAGATGAGAGGGCTTCAGAGGCATATATTGTGCGTACTATCAACATGATGGAGGTAATGTCATAGTTTGGGGGTGTTTTGGCAACAATAAACCCGGAAATCTTGTGAGGATAACCGGAAAACTAAACAAGGAAGGTTACTTGAAAATTCTCCAAAATTCGGCCGTACCCAGTGGACTAAATCTAATTGGTCCTGAATTCATTTTCCAATAGGATAATGATCCTAAGCATTCTTCTTAACTGTGCCAGACCTTTTTGAACAATAAAAAATGAAAAATCTCAAACACCCTTTCTCCCATTGAGCTTGTTTGGGATGAACTCGATAGAAGGGTGAAAAATCGTTCCCCTACGAGCTCAGAACATTAGTGGAAGCTATTAGAGAGCGAATGGAACAAATTAGATGAAGGTTATTTTAATAAATGAATTAATAGAATACCTAGAATATGCGAGAAGCTAATAAAGCAAAAAGAAGGACACTTTGATGAAGCTAAAATTTAATTTAATTTTATACCTATTGTATGTAAAATTTTTGTTCTGCTTAAATTAGTTTTTGTTTATATTTTAATTTTTTATCAATACATGGAAATTGAAATGACTTTATTTCGTTTTATTTGATTTTACCTTGCTGCTTCCAAACTTTTGGACGGTAGTGTATGTAGTATGTATATTTATTTGACGTATTTATTTTGGCGCAGCAGGTCGATGTCCTTCATTCACATTGAACCGGACTTTTTATATTTCTGTGAACCGGACCGTTCCGACAATTGTTGCTTTAGACAGCCTTGTAATCTATATATAGATGTGCTTGCGTAATTATACTTATGTTAGTAAGGAATTACAAAATTTAAAAAACTTAACATCAAAGGTGTATTTTCTTTAATATACAGATATTTAAGGTGTTGTACAGAATATCAAACTGAACAACTTTCTCCAGGGGACCAACACCACAATCTCGAAACAATTATCAGCCGTCCCATACATTTCGGTCGAGTAAGTAGGGTGATTGCGCCGATTTTTCGACCACTTCCAGTAAGCGACCACTTGTCTGACTAACTAGGTTTCTTTAATTAAAGATAATAACTTTTCTTTAGGAAATAAAAAGAAAGAGTAGGTATGCTTTAAAAATTATTTGAATAGTTACGAAATAATACTTTACTTTTGATACCAACTGCTAGACCCAAGCGAAGAAAAAGGACGTTCAATTAACGTGTTGATTCAGTGGTGTGTGGATTTGCTACGTAAGAGCCAATAAAAACTTTTTTACAAAAAAAAAAAAACCAACCGACCTCCAAAAAAAACACTACAAAGTGAAAAATAACTTTAATTTCGGAAGTCGGTATCTTTGGATCTGTATTTTAGGTTTTTGTTTTTGTTAGTGTCAGCATTAAAACGTCACACACACAGAGATAGGCGCAGATCTGACGTGCAGGCCAAAATGACCATTCCGGTGGCTGTCCACTTAAGACCGTTGATTGTACAAAAAAAAAGCTGTCCCGTTTTATGGTCTAATAGGTACCTGACAGTGTTAGGGCTACTGTAAACAGGTACGACACTCGACGCAAATCGCGCGGGTTACGAGATGCAACCCCCTCACCGCTACCTACACTCCAGTACCTATAACACAGAAGATGACTCATGAGGAAAATAAGATCATAATAATGTTATCTCAGCCAGAAATTGCTCTTGACCAAACGATATCAGCGCTATCGCCGCCGCCCCGTCAAGGTCTCATTAGTATATAAGTTATAATAGATAAGGATTCGGTGCATTGCATTGTATACCAGGCTCGACCTGTGACTCCTCTGCCGACACAGCGCATAAGCGTATTGTGTAATTAATTATAAATAATATAAAGTCTTTGTTTTCTACAAGTAATTAAAGATTTGTTTTTAAAAAGTCTTTAGTGTTTTCCACAAATTTAACTGGCGTGGCGCCCAACGTGGGGCAGGTCTTCAAAAAGAAACTCTTCAATCACTCTGCAGAAATCGAAGAACTGCCTGCCCGTGCACGAACCAACACCAAAGAAATAAGTTAAAGAAGATGTAGTTGCTGATCATCGCGACCTTGTGAGTCTAGACTGTCTATCCTTTACCTATCTCTGCCTTGCGATTCTGTAAAATTCGATCATGAATTCGCATCTCACTTCGCTGTTCACTCTCACTTCGCTTGTGGTTCAAAATGACATTGATTTGGTATTCTGTAAGCATCACCTAGTCACTTGCGAAGTGAAGTGAGTTCTGTTGCGAGCAATATTGTACTAGTGATTACCACACTCAACAAAATGTTAGTCGAGATTTATCGATTCCAGTTTTTTGACACAATTGTTGAGTTTTCGGCACAGAATTTTAGCTAATATAATGTTTAAATAAAATGTTCTTATTTTCTTATTTTTTGAGGCAGCTAATAAGTATAAAAACAGAAAATTCTCAATTTGTGCCATGAATGTATGCTTCCCTTACGCAAAAAAAAAATGTCAGACAATACTTGTATAGTACGTTGCATTGTTTGTTTGATTTTTCAGTGCCGAGTATAATTGTAAAATAATCATGAAGTAAGTATATATTTGTGGTTGTGAAGTTTAAATGATATTAATTAAAATATTATTTATATTCATTTCTAATTCAACAATAATATTCCAGTCCAAATGATACACGTTGCTGTCACCCATCGTCGGCTCAAGTTGAAACTCTGGTAGGGTACATGGAAAGAAACCCTGGCATGGCGAAGGGTTTCTTGAGAACCCAAAAGGCCAGAGAGCGAAGTCGAAGCCAGTGGGAGGAACTAACCGTGCGCCTAAATAATTTAGGTGGCACAATCAAAAATTATAAGCAGTGGACCAAGGTTAGCATCGCTTTTTTTTACTACATGTTAGTTAGAACCACATAACATTCCTCAAAGCAAACCACTTAAATTATGCGTTTATAATTTCTTTGATTATATGTCTGATTGTAGTATTGGTAAGGTACAAGTTTTAAAATTGGATGAGCCCCCTTTTAAATTATTTATAGATACTTTTAATAGTAATAATGAATGGAAACTTTTTCTTTTAAGAATCATCTAACCTTTTCGATTATTGTCTTGCAATGCCATGTAATTTTTTTCTTTCTTTCATTTAACTTTTATTGTGGTGTCAATGTAATTCATCATTTATTTTAGTTTGGCGGATGTTATATTATACTAACTCATTGTTTTCGTGTGTCGTTTCATATGGTACGCGACACATCGGATGCGGCAGGGAGAGCCAGAGAGAGGCCGCGCCTCTCAGCCCTACTCCGAGCCTGAGCGAGAACTTCATCTGGACTTCATCTGAGCTTCGTCTTCTGTGTTTAACATTCGCGCGGCCCAGAGTAGGATGGTCATCCTCCATGTCCAGCTAGTCTATAGTTTAACTGGGCTGGGCTGGACATAATATGATGAATAAATGTAAATAAATAACAATGTAAATATAATATTAAATAGATACTTTTATGTGAGTAATTGTGAACCAGTGTTGTAAATATGTAAGTTTTGGTTAAGTAAGTATAGTAAATTATTATTAGTTAAATAAATAGGTAAGGAGTAGCGGACAAATAAAACACTTTTATATGGATACTAGAGCGGTTTTATTGAAAGTCCATTGGTGATTAGTTTGAATTTGGTTTGATTTTATACATTTCCCGATGTGCTAAAAATAGAAATCTATTGAATCTACCACCATTTCACAAATTGGGAGGCCTCTCCAAGAAAGAAATGGCGAAAAAAAACTTAGAAAGGGTTGTTGACCTCCGTCTTTTATATTTATTTATTTACAAAAACAACCAACTATCATTAGAGTTGGATCCTGCAGTGTGTTTTAGGGTGGGGCTTTAAGGGGATTACCTCGCTCAAATCCCAAAAACACTAAGGTTAACCGAGTCATGGCCAATGACGCCCCAGGCGCGTCATAAGCAAATATCACGGGAGGCCATTGACGCACCTAGCGCGTCACATCGAACTTACTTAAAAACAGATTTTAAAAAATTGAGATAAAGACGCAAGATAACTGCGAAATACGCATAAAACATCACAGGGGGCCAATGACGCTCTAGGTGCGTCATCCTTGATGTAGCCCATGACGCGCCTGGCGCGTCATCGTCCAATGTTCGGGGCCTGGCTAAAGTATGCATGAAAATGATGGTGGCAATGAGTCGGTTAAAGAAGATTGTAGATGAATCCTTTGGTGCATTTTCCATATAAAAAATATATGGTATACCTTTTTTTTGTGGATGGGAAATCATCAAATGACTTCTCCCGCTCTGGGCGTAGCGGGAGGGCGTGTCAGACTTTTACTAACTAAAACCCACCCGTGTTCCTTCAGTTGCCTGTGCCGGGGCCACGGTAACTCTTTCGAACATCCCGCAAATATATGGTATACCTAAGGTCATCACAAATACTTTGTATTGTTTAAAATTTTAATAAACTTTCCCAAATGTTGGGAAAAAATCTAAGGTCTAACCTAAGCTAACCAATTCCGTTACTGAGAACCGATAAGGACTTACCTGGTCATCATCAGACCTTCAGAATGTATCATGTAATAGAATGAAAGCTATGACAGCAGACATAGTGCATCGTGTAGTTCAAAATAAATATAAATTATGATGTAGGTAGGTACTCGTACAAGACTACAAAAACTAGAGGAACTATCTCTCAGAGCGAATAAAATAGGCAAAAACGATGACAACTCTGCGACACATCTATGTTCTTGCTTAAATCTTCATTTCATATTATTATAGTATGGTCGTTGTTCGGTAGGTTGTGCTAAATTAACAAATACTAGTACAGAGGTCAAATCTCTAAAAGCATCGAGCAAGGTAATAAATAACTAACTTGTGAATATATCACTTTTAACGAATACTAGCGCAGTTTTATTGAAAGTCCATCGGTGATTTGTTATGTACGTTTGCCCCGCAAGGCCCCCAGAATTTGCGTTTTAGGTGTGCACCAATGCAATGTACCTACTCGCCTCTAGGAATATATGTACCTGTTTCTTTTTCAATGTGCCTCTGTATTTTTGAAGAAATGTGCAAAAAAGGGGGCCGTGCCAGCCAAACGTTTTCAGCACGGCCCCCGTGTACCTTGAAACATACAGGGTGTTTGGAAGGTGGGTGCAAAGCCTTAAAGGGGAGTTAATACAGACCATCTAGAACATTTTGAGCCATATTTGTCCTAACCAAAGTCTGATATTTATTTTTTTAGAGAACTTTTACGATTTTGGTACCAAAATCCCAAAATTTTCCAATTAAGGCCTAATAACGCAAAGATTGAGTGAAAATTTCTATTTTTTTTAATTTACTTTATTGGCCTAATGTGTGTTTAATGGTATGAAATCATTTCGAAGCACCGTATTTACTAAAAAAATAACTTTCAGACTATTTAAAATAAAAAGAAAAAAAAATTAAAGAAAAAAAATGGATTTTAATTGACATTTAAAAAATAAATAAAATAGCTACTGGTGTTCAAATAATTTTAAAAACATGCTGAGTTATTGCTCTTTTTTTAAGGTATCATTTACTTAGATAGCTTTACAATTTTTGAAGTTAGGGTGCCTGGACCAATTAAGGGTAAGAAATTTCAAATTTCAATAAAATTAAAATCAACCTGATTTTTCCTCAAATAACTTTAAACTAAAGTCTAAAGTGGTTATTTTTTAGACGCACTTAAAAAAAGTCGGCCTTACAAAACGAAACAAAGGCTGCCGTGGTGGCCGGCGGACCGGGCGGCGTACTATAACAAAGGGCTCTTGATTCTTTTGTTATGATAAAGACAACTTTAGGTCTTATTGCCGAGGATGTAAAGATGCTTTTTGAGTTTATAAATTCGTTAGTACCTGAGATGGACCCGACCCGTCGCTTCGGTGATGTCATCTTTTCTCTCTCTTCCTTCACTGCTCTGCCCTTGCGCGTTGCGAGTAGACGTTTGATTCACCGTACTCAGTCGTAGCTTAATGCTCCTGCGCGTGTTGATTATTAATTTTGGAATTACTTGTATTGCGTTTGTGATTTACCGTGTTCAGTTGTAGCTTTACGCTCCTGCACGTGTTATTTCGGACTATTGAACTAATTGACATTTTAATTGAGTGTATGTACGATTGCCATGGCTGCATTTACATCTCAGGAACAAGCGGATATCGTTTTTATGTATGGCAGAGCTGATGGTAACGGAGCTTTGGCACGACGTTTGTACCAAGAACGTTACCCGAACCGCAGGTAAAGTAACTTCTAATACTAACATTATTACTTCAATTGCCATGTTGATTTGTAACTGACGTTACTAATAAACAATTTCATTTCAGGCTACCTAATGTTCGAGTTTTTTACAACACGTATCGCAGACTTTCGGAATCTGGCATCCATCATGCAGTACCCGGAGTGAATCCAGGAAGACATGACCCCGACGTTGAAGAACAAATACTTGCAGCCTTTGAAGCGGATCCTACAACCAGCGTCAGAACTGTGGCGAGAAACTTAAACCTTTCAATATGGAAAGTGTGGAGTACCATGCATCGGGAACATAAATATCCGTTTCACGGTAGAGGCGTGCAAGGCTTGGTAGAAACCGATCCTGGGAGAAGGATGCAGTTCTGCCGATTTATGCTCAATAGCGACATTGACGACAGATGGTTTCTAAAATCTATCCTCTGGACTGATGAGTCCAAATTTTCTAGAGAAGGAATCACGAATTTCCATAATTTACATGAATGGGCTGACAAGGACAACAATCCGCATTGGAAAAAACAGGTATACAAATTAATGTTTATTAATTTAAGTCCAGATGTTCAACACATCTTCAAAGAACACTTTAATTAGAATTAATTTTTGTTTCAGGTGTCTTTCCAAGCAAAATTCTCCGTTAATGTATGGGCTGGAGTAATTGGACGGACGTTGATTGGGCCCCACATTTTACCAGATAATTTAAACGGTGAAAATTATCTGAATTTTCTACAAAACGATCTCCCAACACTCCTGGATGATGCGGAAGTACCCATTTTAAATACGGACAGGCCAATAATTTTCCAACAAGATGGATGTCCATCTCATTGGACATTGATTGTCAGAGAACATCTTGATAACTGTTTTCCAGGCAGCTGGATAGGTAGAGATGGGCCCATTCCTTGGCCCGCGCGATCGCCCGACCTGACGCCGTTAGATTTTTTTGTCTGGGGACGGGCAAAGGAGCTCGTATACACAACTGAGATTTCAACAAGAGAAGAACTAATTCAAAGAATAGAAGCAGCTTTCAGAACAATGAAAGAAGAAATGCAGCTTAAAGTCACCACGACAGAAGTTAGAAATCGCTGTCGTAAATGTATACGCTGTGGCGGAAGCCATTTTGAACATCAAAATTAAAAAATCAAATCAAAAACTGTCTTTTTTTTTTACTCCTTAAAATCGACTTTAACTGGTTCAGGCACCCTAACTTCAAAAATTGTAAAGCTATCTAAGTAAATGATACCTTAAAAAAAGAGCAATAACTCAGCATGTTTTTAAAATTATTTGAACACCAGTAGCTATTTTATTTATTTTTTAAATGTCAATTAAAATCCATTTTTTTTTCTTTAATTTTTTTTTCTTTTTATTTTAAATAGTCTGAAAGTTATTTTTTTAGTAAATACGGTGCTTCGAAATGATTTCATACCATTAAACACACATTAGGCTAATAAAGTAAATTAAAAAAAATTGAAATTTTCACTCAATCTTTGCGTTATTAGGCCTTAATTGGAAAATTTTGGGATTTTGGTACCAAAATCGTAAAAGTTCTCTAAAAAAATAAATATCAGACTTTGGTTAGGACAAATATGGCTCAAAATGTTCTAGATGGTCTGTATTAACTCCCCTTTAAGGCTTTGCACCCACCTTCCAAACACCCTGTATATAGCGTATTAAAAAGTTTCTTAAACTCAAGGAATGTACTCTAATAACACGTCATATGTGCCGCAACAGATGTTCTGATTTCTTAATAACAAATAATATATAGATGTGGATAGTGGGCCGTGCTGGAAAATAAATTATAAGAAAATATCTAAAAAAGACAAAACAACCTTAGCCAAAAACTACATATCTATTAAACTATAAAGAGCTGCTGGAAAGCCAAACTTTGTAGAACCTGCAATTTAAAGTAACCATTAACATGATTAACTATCACAAACATGTAAAAATCTAAGAAGGGTCACTTTAATTACCTACCAACCTTTAATACCTACTAACCTTTCTTTTAACATTTGTCTTTCTTGTATGTTTTGAGGGAACCTTATATATTTTTTTACTATATCCGGATTATTTAGAGCTGCTACTACTTCATTTATGCAACGAGATGCTGATGATTGCGATAAATATGTCCTTATATTTTCTTTTATTATTTTCTGATAACTGCCATTAGCCAAGAATGACAAGGTGCATAATATCTGTGAATCAGTAAAAAAAAATCAAGTAATCTAGATCTACTCAAAACAAAATAGGAACCAATTTGGTTATTACATGCCTAATAATAATACCAAGTACCTATATTATAAGCATAAATATAGGGTCCTTAGACTAACATGAAAACATAGCTAGCAGGGAAACAACCTAAAGGGAATACTCCTTATTATGAAGTGTATTCATGAGTTTTAAGCTATAAATTATGTTGGTGTGCTTGGTTACAAATCTATCAGATAATAACTGTGTAAAAACTTACAAAATTAACTGTATACTTGGTAAAATGAAGCACTTACTTTTACACGAGTTAAAAGTCCTTTGCCTCGACGTTTTGTGGGCTTTATCAGAGGCAGTAACTCATACTCAAGTTGATCAATTAATCAATTATCCAAAGCATGAGCCTCTTCTAATATAGATTTAAGCAAAAACATTATTGCCATCGTTATCGTTTTTTTTTTTTTTTTTTTTGGAAGAAATGCGTCCCCTTTTTCTCTGACCTTATGTTATTACTATAGACTTATCATGGAGCGGTTTTATGTTATGATGTAGGTATGTTGACTTGAAAGAGTATGGCAGTTGAGAGTATGTCATGCTCACTTAAATGTCTCGCTGATAGTGGCGCGTGTGTTGGATCATTCGGTTCCCTACAAAATGGTTGAGCTGGATGGTGCTGATCCACGCGTCATGTTCGTGAACGGGCGCCGTCAGTGGAGACTGGTCATCTCTTAGCTGCCAGGGCTTATTTTTAATCTTATATTTTAAATTGTTTTAATTATCTATTTTTTACATTGTTCTCACATATAGAAGCAACAAGAACAATAACAATGTACCTACCCAGGATTTTGTAACAATTTTGATTTAAAAGAGTGTCCATGGAGTTTCTTGCCCATTCTTCTCCATAGAGATCTACGTTTTGGAATGGGCGACTAGCTTCAATTTTCTGACTAACTGACCGACTCTGACAATTCAAAAGTGCCTGTAATTGGTTTAATTGAAATAAATGCTTTGAGTTTGAGTTATCGCTTATACACTTTACACAAACGCCTAAAAAGAAGTTTTTAACCACAAATTGTATAGTAATTGTACTAATTTTTAACACTGTGACCTAAAAATATTATTTTAACACTATCTAAAAACGATTTCTTCTATTTTCACTCGTAAAATAGATGCTGTTTATTTGACACTTTGAATCGGGTTCAAGGGTGAAGTGAGCGTCGAAGTGAGTGTCGAAGTGACGGGGAATTAGCTTACAGAATGCCATTTCAAACGTCATCTCATACTTTATCTGTCAAAATCTCACGATCAATTTAGTTCAACTCACTTACGCGCTCGCAAGGCTGGCGCTAGTGTTGATTCGAATTCTCAAGCGAGTTTATAGAATACCAATCATGAAACTCACAGCGGATTCAGATGCGAAGTTTAGAGTGAGGTCTTACAGAATCGCATTGCTGAAGTCCCTTTTGCTAACCAACATAATTGTGCTCCCGTACAAAAATACGTCCCTTGTTCTACGTAAATTGGGTGACAAAAGACTAATAGGAGGATAATCCTTAACGATCGACTTGACGACTTGACTTTACTCCCGTATAAAATCAGTCCCTAAGAGATCCATAAAATGGCTAACGAAAATCCCCGTGACTATCATGAGTTGATACAGGAATATGATGGGAATGCAGAAACACTTCATAGATTTCTAGCATCGGTGGAACAATATCGACTCCTAAACCCTGATGTCCAGGAAAACCTCTTAATCATTAGAGTCCTGACAAAACTTCATGGTCTCGCCGCAGATGTCGTAGTCCCTTGTGTAAACCCTTCGTGGGCATCCATTAGAAATAAGTTGACAAATCTACACGGAGGTATAAAACCTTTCGTTCAATCTCTAATAGAGATACAAGAGTTAAAACCTCAGAATAATAATATTACTACGTTTATTCATCAGTTGGATATATTAATTCATAAAATTACCCTTAGTCACCCAGAGAAGTTAGAAGACTTCCAGACTATGGCTAAACTCAATATTATTAAATAAATACCAAAGAATCTTAGAATTAATAATTTACCTTGGGTCGAGTTCAAACAAGCACTTCAAGAACAAGAACTATATGACTTAAAGTTAAATACTCAAAATCAAAATAAAACTAATCCGCTAGTATCAAATAAATATCCCATTCAACATCAACAACCTATACGTTACCCCCCTCCGGTACACGCATATCCACCCCGTCATAATAATCATTTCTTTAATCGTCCTTTTCAACCTAATTATAGTGATCATTTCATGGCACAGACTCGTGGACCGGTACATTCCTCTCATCCCCCTAACTTTACTCCGCGTAATACTCAGTGGATACCAGCTTCGCGCCCTCAGTTTAACAATCAAAATAGAAACCAAAACCAAGACGTCTCAATGCGAACGGCTTCTAACAATATTCCACTCAAACGTCCCCGTAACGAAATGAATCATCTACGTTCGACCCCCATTATGAATAAGAGTATATTCCCGAGTACTATGAAGAGGAACAACCTCTAACACAAAACGATAACCATGTTTCTTTTTTCGAAGAACCAGCCCCCGACGAATCGAAAGATTAAAATTAAATAACATTAGTATAACGCTACCTTTTATTCAATTAACTCCTCAACGTAAAGTCCTAATAGACACCGGTAGTACCCGATCTTTTGTCTCTTCGCAAGTGGCACAAAACCTCTTGCAAGATCCTTCTATTAAATATTTAAATACCCCATTTTCTGTTAAAACTGCCCATAAAACTACCACACACTATGGAAAAATAATCACACCACCTTGGAATAAAATCTTTGGTCATTCGGTGATTAAACCGTTTGAGTTCTATATATTTGACTTTAGTCAAGAATACGACTATCTAATTGGTTGGGACACTATGAAAGAAAATAACATAACCATTAATCCAGCAAAGTCAAACCTCTCAACTTTAGACCATGTCATTCCATTAAATCTATTTGAAATCCCTGAAGATCAAGATGTAGCATCCATATTGGAATATTACTAAGATGTGTTTGCCGACGATGTTTCACAAACCTCGTTTAATGCAGTTAAGCATTGGATTACATTGTCAGATCAAAACCACCTTAGAGCCTACAGACTCCCAGAAACACAACGTAACGAAGTATCGCGTCAAATAGTTGAAATGTTAGATAACGGTATCATTCCACCATCCGCTTCCCCTTGGTCTGCACCAGTACACCTTGTTGATAAAACTCCGTACGAAAAGCCCGAAAACAAGAAATGGAGATTAGTTATAGATTATCGCAAGAAAACCATTTCGGATAAATATCCCCTTCCCAATATTGAAGATATCTTTACCCAACTTAACGGTTCTAAATATTTCTCTACATTGGATTTAACAGCAGGATACCATCAAATTCAAATGGATCCTGATTCCATAGCTTTAACAGCCTTTTCAACCACAAATGGTCATTATGAATATACGCGTATGCCATTCGGACTTAAAAATGCTCCAGCCATATTTCAAAGAGCAATCAGTAACATCCTGAATGAATGTATCAGTGAAGGTATTTGTCTAGTATATTTAGATGATGTAATAATTTTCGCTACCGAAGAACATCACAAACGTTTACAAAAGGTTTTAGAAACCCTTCGAATAAATAATCTCAAAGTTTACAAGAATAAATGTAAATTATTTGAACAAGAAGTTCAATTCCTAGGACATGTATTAACCAAAGACAGATTAAAACCAGACCCTCGAAAAATAAACAGCATTAAAAATTACCCCATTCCAAATACCCAAAAGGAACTAATGTAATTTCTAGGACTCATCTATTATCGAAAGTTTATTCCGAACCTATCAAAAATCGTTAAACCTTTAACAGACTCTACTAGAAAGAATGCTACTATTAAACATACGGATAATTTTAAAGACGCTTTTCAGAGAGCTAAACAATTAATAATGAATCCCCCAGTATTAGCATACCCTGACTTTAAAAAATCCTTTATAGTTACAACTGATGCCAGTGACTTCGCTGTAGGAGCAGTCATATCTTAAGAAAATCATCCTATTGCTTACGCGTCCAGAACTCTTACCGATTGTGAAAGAAAGTATAACACAACCGAGAAAGAACTTTTAGCAATTCTATTCGCCGTAAATCAATTTAGACCCTATGTCTATGGCAGAAGATTCGTGCTTGAAACTGATCATCAAACCCTAGTTTGGTTAGCGAAACTAAAAGAACCAAACGCACGCTTAAGTCGATGGAGACTCAGACTACAAGAATATGATTATGAAATTCGTTATAAGAAAGGTGCAACGAATAAAGTCGCTGACGCCCTCTCGAGAATTGAACTCAACATATTTGAATCAGATCAAGCCTCCGTCCACTCAAATCACGACGATTCAGATATAGGATTTAAAATTAAACAATCACCCTCCACGCCATATGTATCGCATATATATTACTAAAGCCCCATATCGAGTTGAAAAAAAACCTAAAGATAACCAAACCACTGATTATAATTTAAACATACAAGACCCTGCAGATTTTGTAAGATTTTGTCGAGAATACCTAGGTAGTAAACGTTGCGCAATCCTTGGCCCCGACCAAGAATTAATGCAACAACTTTCCGAGATATATCGTAGAAACTTTAATACGAACGAGATAACAATCATATGGTTCACCAGACCCCGAATAGAAGTTGAGGATAGAGAAGAAATCCTTAGAATAATTAGAAAAATTCATGAACACTTAAACAGACATATAGGTAACTTACTAAGGAAATAACAGAAACTTATTATACAGTGTGAGTCTTTATAATGTGCACATATCGAAATGAGGGAATCTATGCTTAATTTTATCGACGGAAAAAATGTTAAAAAAAATCTAAATATTTATTTATATTTTTTATGGATTTTTAAAAAAAAATTGTTTGCTTTTGTGACCCCAGTGTATACAAAACTGTGTAACTTTTAAACTAAACGATTTATCACGATGAAACAAACTCTATAATGTTTGGAAGTAATTAGGTGTCGTCATAAAATAAAAATTATGGAAAAAAAATAGCCACATTTAAAAATAAACATTTTTGTTTGGCAAAAATCTGATTTTTTTTCATTAATTTTTACAAAAATTGTAAAATTTCTCAATAACATGCCCCCATCACCTTCTTTTTTTATAACTTTAAGTTATTCTTCATTGTATTAGGAACCTAACGGTAAAAATTGCATGTTTTTAACTCAACCCCAACATTTTTTATCAACTGTCAAAGAAAGGCCCAACGCATAGCTATTGTTTAGCAGGTAGATAAACTTTCTTTTGAATGTGCGCAGGTCGGGGAGGTAGGGCCAGCCAAAGGAACTTGAATTATGACAGATGTCAGACTGGCAGTCGCTCCGAATTATTCGCCGCTGCTACATGTGTTTCGGTACTTTCGTTCGCTGGACTTTCATAACTTTCGTTCGCTGCTACATGATGCCGCGTTTAAGTGAATTTTCCCCGGCACACATCGCCGACATACATTTTTATTATGGAGTGGGACAAGGAAGTGCCAGAGCTGCGCGCGCGGCTTACATAGCTGCGTATCCTAACAGGCAACCAGTGCCATCTGCCCGAAACTTCCAGGAAGTTCACAGAAGGTTGTCGATCACTGGACTTGGATCAAGTAGAGATCGTCGCGAGCCACCTCAAGTAATTATTTATGCGGCTACTGAACAAGCAGTATTAAGTGATTTGTTTGCTGATCCATCCATAAGTACTAGACGACTGGCTCTTCGTCACGGAATATCCCAAAAATCAGTGTGGCGTATTTTAAAGAAAGAAGGATTGCATCCTTATCACTATCAAAGGGTGCAACATCTACATGAAGACGTAGACTGGCGTCCAAGGTGTGTGATGTCCACATGGATTCAAAGAAAAACCAGAGCAAACCCAAACTTTCCAAGAAAAATACTATGGATGGACGAAGCGACATTCACTAGAGACGGTATTACTAACTGTCGAAATTTACACAGATGGTGCCGCGCAGGTGAAAACCCGAAACTGAAACGGTCATCTACTTTCCAAGTAAGATTTTCGATAAATGTTTGGGCTGGTCTTATCGATAACATGTTGATTGGACCAGTCATATTGCCGAGAACGTTGACTGGTGAAAGATTTTTAAGTCTATTGAGAGATGATATGCCTCAGTTATTGGAAGATGTCCCACTGGCTGTGCGTCAAAGGATGTTTCTTCAGATGGACGGATGTCCTGCCCATTACGCTACAAATGTAAGAAGATTTTTAAACGAAAATTATCATGACAAATGGATCGGCCGGCAAGGACCTGTAGGGTGGCCTGCGCGTTCACCCGATTTGACGCCCCTTGATTATTTCCTATGGGGGACCATGAAGCAACGCGTCTACAGTACCCCCATCAACAGTGAGGCCGATTTGCGTGACCGCATAATAAACTGTGCGAATGATATTCGCAATGATCCCGAAATGATAAGGAGAGCGACACACCAAATTCTAATTCGCGCGGCTTTGTGTTTACAACAACGAGGTGGACATTTTGAGAACCTGATGCATTAAATTTTGTATTTAATAATAAATGGGTTTCAATTGAACTCTTTTGCATTAATTATCATCCCAAACAAACCACCCTTATGAGAACAATACGATTCCGCGTTCGGAGTGCCATCTTTGAAACGACCCGCGCGCATTCACAACAAAGTTAACAAAAAAAAGTTTATCTACCTGCTAAACAATGTGCGTAGCTATGCGTTGGGCCTTTCTTTGACATTTGATAAAAAATGTTGGGGTTGAGTTAAAAACATGCAATTTTTACCGTTAGGTTCCTAATACAATGAAGAATAACTTAAAGTTATAAAAAAAGAAGGTGATGGGGGCATGTTATTGAGAAATTTTACAATTTTTGTAAAAATTAATGAAAAAAAATCAGATTTTTGCCAAAAAAAATGTTTATATTTGATTATGGCTATTTTTTTTCCATAATTTTTATTTTATGACGACACCTAATTACTTCCAAACATTATGGAGTTTGTTTCATCGTGATAAATCGTTTAGTTTAAAAGTTACACAGTTTTGTATGCACTGGGGTCACAAAAGCAAACAATTTTTTTTAAAAATCCATAAAAAATAAAAATAAATATTTAGATTTTTTTTAACATTTTTTCCGTCGATAAAATTAAGCATAGATTCCCTCATTTCGATATGTGCACATTATAAAGACTCACACTGTATAGAGTATTTGAAGCAACATACACAAAAGTTTGTGAATAATTGCGAAATATGCATTAAAACAAAGTATAATACAAACCCCGTAAAAGTACCCTTCGAAAAGACTACCACCCCTACTAGTCCCATGGAAAAATGGATGATTGATACACTCAGGTTCAAAAACAAACTACAGTGGATTTCGGGTATAACGACAATGAAGGGACCACTCTATTTTCGTCGTTATATCCGGAAGTCGTTACAGGCAAAGGTAAAGAGATACAGACACGTACACATGTGTAGTTTATATTCATTTATTATTGAAAATATTTGCACACATAGTTATTCACCGGTACATTTAAAAAAATGTGTAATATTAGTTTGCTTCAATTTATTTTTTTGTGCTAGTGTACGCTGTAGGGTGTATTCTATTTTCATTACTTCTTCAATATCTATAATATCCTTTCCATCACCAAATAAACAGTATCTTTTAAGCTTTGTTACAACACCTAACACATCCTTAGTTGTAGGAATCTCACCTTCCTTGCAATCTTCTTCTTCCTCCTCATTTTCCTCATCTTGCGTCGTATGTGATGGAACAACAGTTTCAACAATTTCACTATCGGACAAATCGCTAGTAGTGATAAGTTGACTGTCAATATCAACATATGTTGCCCAGTCCGCAACATTTGTTCCGCTTGATGATACTGTAGTCAGTTGTGCCAATGGTATGTCCAATTCATCATCGGAGTCGTCGTCAATTGTTGTGATAGCCGAAGATTTACGGAACCCAGCGTGTAGAAAACACTTTTTGATCGTATCTGGAGTCACCCGAGCCCATGCCGTATTTACCATTTCAATGGCATCTAAAATATTAACGGAAAACGGGCCTGCCGAGTTTTCAATGTCGTTCATCATTTTCTGTACTAAAATCTTCCTATAATGACTTTTGAGGGTTTTAATTATCCCTTGATCAATCGGTTGAATCACTGATGTAGTGTTTGGTGGTAAAAATGCCAGTTTTATGTTGGTCAAATTCTCTATTTTAGGATGAGCTGGGCAATTGTCAATAAATAAAATGATCTTCTTTTTGTTATTTCTTAACTGGGAGTCCCATTTGCGTAGAACTTTTTCGAAAATCTCTGAAGTCATCCAGGCCTTTTTGTTTGCTTCGTAATCAACTGGCAAAGATTTAACATTTTTGAAACATCTGGGTTTTTTTGCCTTGCCTATGACCAATAATTTTCTTTTTTCCCCTGCCATACTTGATGCAACAAGCACGGTGATTCTATCTTTTGATAATTTTCCACCAACGCACTTTTCCCCTTTAAATTTCAAGGTTTTGTCAGGAGTTAACTTAAAAAACAAACCTGTCTCGTCAGCGTTCCATATTTGGCTATCAGTATAACCTTCAGTCAATTTTGGGAAAACTGTTTTTAGCCAGTTGTCACAGTCACTTTGCGATACACTAGCGGCTTCTCCACAAACTTTGCCTACTACAATATCGTGTCGTTGACGAAATCGGTATATCCAGCTTTCCGAACACTCAAAATCCATTTTTCCAAACAGTCTGCCAAATTGATTAGCCTTTTCTTGCAGCAGACGACCGCTCAAAGGTACGTTTTGGCTTCTTTGGGCTTTGAACCACATTAGAAGGGCATTTTCGATATCTTGATGCGTCGGTTTGCGGTTTTTCTTAATTTTTAAGGATTTGGATTCAAAGCATTCTAATATTTTATCACGGTTTTTCCACATCGTAGATACTGTTGAATGGTTTCCCATTCAACAGTATCTACGATGTGGAACTTTGTACTCTTTGCACAAATCAGCATTGTTTTCACCGTTTTTCAATTTTGAAATGATTTCCGCCTTTTCTTTAACAGTGAATGTGCGTCTAGCAGCCATACTTATTCAAAAGTTTACTAAACCCAGTTGCTACTCAGAATATCACTTTGTAACTGAACCATAAAAGCTCCGAAACGTACACGCTTCCCCTACCTACTTAGTTGATATCTATAAACAAAAGGTAAAGGTCTCCACACTTGCTGACCATCTGTGTGCAATGGATGTAAACAAAAGATAAGAAATGTTTGTGAAAGAAAAAAATCTTTGTGTCTTTGGCGGCCGACTCCGGTCGCAATATCTGCATGGGATTTCTAGGAATTTGTTACAAATGATTCATTAAAAACAGTCGCTACACCCGAACTCGGCGTTACATCCAAAGTCGCTATAGCCACATGAATTTTGTACTAAAGTATGCTTTAAATTCAAGGGACTTAGATTTAACGTCGCTATAGGTAAATGGTCGCTACAACCAAGGTCGTAATAAATGAAATCCACTGTATACCTAACCGGAATAGATGTTTACTCTAAATGGGATGAGAATCCTTGAAGAAAACACCTCGCTGAAAATTATTGATACGTTAATGGAAATCTTTGCAATAATCGGACACCCTAAAATAATATCAACCGATAATGATACCACCTTAATATCTGAAATCATGAAATAATTTCTCAGAAATCTAGGTATACAACATCACATAACGACCCCAGGTCATCATACGTCTCAGGCAGACTACGTTTTCACTCCACTATCATCGAAAAACTTGGAATCAATTCAGAACTTGGTAATGAGAATATTACTTTAGTTATCCTAGGTTATAATTCTACCATACACTCAACCACAAACAAAACACTAAACGAACTACACTTCCTTCGAGAAATCAATATTAACATGAATTCACAGCGACGAAGTGATTGTTTAGAAAATATCCGACAGAAGGTCACCCTAATTAAAGATAAAGTCATAGGACGAATTAACAAAACCAATGTCCCTTTGAAAGATGAATTAAGGATAGGTTTAAAATTCTATATCGTAAAACATGATCGTGCTAATCACAACAACCCATTCCTTGGTCCATTTACAGTCAAAACTATATTAACTCGAAATAGAGTAGTATATGACAAACTAGGACGTGAACGACGGATCCACCTTAATCAAATGAGGATACCTCTTGTTTAAGATGTGTCTACGTTAGAACCCAACCGTTGACCGGTAACATTCTAATGTTTAACGAAGGTAAGGTAGCCATAAAAGATGGAGAATGGTTGCCCCAATAGATGTAAAGCCATACCGCTGTTAAACCCGCGATGGTTTGTGCGGTATGTTTAAGGGTTCAACAAATGTTTATACTGTTTTATTGATTAATAAAAGTAAAAAAAAAGAGTTTGAAACAAGCATATGAGTACATCGCCCCCCTAGCTATGAATCAAAGCCACATGCCTCATGTCTCCTATTTGCTCACTAAAACCCAAAATTGTTTTAACAATAGGATAGCATTACCGTAAACGAACAAAACGTGGACTAATCGATGGACTCGGTAGTTTGATCAAAAACCTAACCGGTAACCTAGATAATAATGACTTAGTTAATACTAACCATAGAATCAGTCTAGCAACTAAACTCGTCCATGAATTAAACGATAAAATAAATACCTTACAATTATCAAAAGCTGAAATACAAAGAGCTTGGGAAAGCCTCCAAGAAGCCCGTAAAACTATTGCCCTCACTGGTCATGTGAAGACACTCTATGACATTTGCCATGAGATAGAAGAAATTCGAACGTTCGCCAGACATTCTATATTGCATGTCTCGGTAATCCCAATTGAAAACCTGTACCAATCCTTAGATACGATACCTCCACAGTTCAGGTATCCTAAAGCCCCTCACCCCACAACACCCCCCCCCCCCCTCTCTTAAACACCCTCTTAACCACCGCCACCGTAGATCTACATATGACAGATGACGACATTATATAACGTTACCCATCACTGTACCTACCCCAGTATTCCTAGACAGTTTGTTGCCACTAATAGCGAGATATATGAAGCAACCGACTGTAATGCTCAACGAAGCCTGCCACTGAGTGTCAGAAGAAAAGCATACGGAAGAAAGAATTCTTATGTCACACAACAACCATCGAATGTCCTCAGTACAACGAAGAAACTTTCATGAAGCGCTACAGATATATGTATTCATACCAAGAAAACAGTTACTTGTAATAAATAAATAAATAAATAAATAACCTCTGTAACCAGGACTTCATCACTTTTAGCGAAAATCTTATCCAAGACATGACAAATTGTAGTACCACCCTCAAGACAATCAACTACCAAGAATGGTACGGATATCAAGATCCTATTAACAAGAAACCCTTTAAACAACCCGCCTTGCAAAAAGATATCGACCATCAACTAGAAACCCTAGACCAGCTAAATAATTTGGCTGAAGGACAACAAACCAGCATCGTAACCACTCTTGGGAATCCTGTTCGGCATTGTCTTACTTTTGATATCCTTTGAAGCATATCAAAAGCTTTAAGGGAGGAATGTTACGAGATGCAACCCCCTCACCGCTACCTACACTCCAGTACCTATAACACAGAAGATGACTCATGAGGTTTTCCTCAAGATCATAATAATGTTATCTCAGCCAGAAATTGCTCTTGACCAAACGATATCAGCGCTATCGCCGCCGCCCCGTCAAGGTCTCATTAGTATATAAGTTATAATTGATAAGGATTCGGTGCATTTCATTGTATACCAGGCTCGACCTGTGACTCCTCTGCCGACACAGCGCATAAGCGTATTGTGTAATTAATTATAAATAATATAAAGTCTTTGTATTCTACAAGTAATTTAAGATTTGTTTTTAAAAAGTCTTTAGTGTTTTCCACAAATTTAACTCGCGCGACACAAAAATAGGCACCACTCGTCGCGCAACACAAGGTGCCTGTGTTGCATCGCGTGTCGCGCCTGTTTGCAGGAGACTTTAGTAGGCACACAACGTCATTAATATTTATTTTGTATGTGCAATAAAAACAAATTAAATTAATTTTAATTACTCGATCGTTTCTTTACAGGCAATCAAATCGAAAGACAAGAATTTTATTCCAAAATAAAACAGAAGAATTAACAATTATGGAGACCGGTAAGTTGTAACTAAAGTCGTTTTTTGTTTTGTTTTGTTTAGCCTATACATAGTGCTATACTGCTGGGCAAAGGCCTCCTTCCAGTCCTTTCAGGAATTCTTTTCCCGCGCCACCTCGAACCAGCCCTCAACGAAAGGCATAAATAAGAATCTAAAAAGAAAAGAATTGGGTTACACTTACATTGGTTTCGCTCATTAGGCCGCAAATCATTCTTACACTAATATTTTCAACTAAACTTTGCCCTTACTAAGAATCATGATATTTTCATCAAATAGGTGCAGGGTAGTCCATTTTGGTGTTTGGTGAGCCGAAAGGCAATGTCGAAAATATTATTCTTAAATTGTTTTTATTTAGTAGTTTTAGAATCATGTAAGACATTAAAAGTAGATGGTGGTGATATAGACTTTTGTTTTATGCAGAGCGAATCGGCTCACCGAAAACTGTGACGTACCAACGATTGATGTCATTTTGTTCTTCTCGTAGCCCTTGTCTAGACTACAATAGTATTCTTACTTTTCAGACGATGCTCAATTATTTTTAACCTGCTTATGCGGGAAATAATTAATTTTGTAACGAAAATAATGCTTATTGGTGCCATGTAAAGAGGATGATTAACAGGTTGTTCTTCTGTTTCAGTTAACGTTCTAAACCAGATGGCGAAGTTTGACTTCAATGCATCAATTCACGTAGAATTTATGTTTGAAGACAACGATGATGATGTTGACCCATCATTTCAAAATGCACTGAGTGAAAGAGAAAGTATAAACGATAATAACAACAACAAACAGAATAAAATAAGTTCTGAAAATCAAATCGACAATAGAGGTTTAAATATATCCATGCTAAGTTTGAACAAAAATAACAGAATTTCGAAAAATAATACCATTAAAGAAATAAGTGGATATAATTTAAACAATTGCAAAAATGCAGAAAATAGAAATAACACAAATTACGTCGACCATTATCATAATCAAAACAAATTCGATGTTAATCAACATGCGTTGGTTTTAATTGGTGATGACACAGTAATAAATAACGAAGAGAGTTTACCTAATCCACATCAAAGAAATGACCACCATGAGCCAGATACTATGTTTATTGAAGATGTATTAAACAAATTATCCGAACACATAGTACTTATAATGCAATCGTTTTACCACTACGGGGTAAAGAAAACTAATGAAAATAATAAAAAAAGAGAAGAGATATTTCATTTGATAAAATTCCACTTTTTTGAGTTATCGTATACCACGGTCGAGTCAATACTTTTGCCACAAGAACAAAATGAAAATTTTATTAATCAATTTTTAGATAATACTGTTCTACTCGCCAATAGCAAATATCTACACTGGAAATGTCACAGACGCCACGTGCTGCCATTTTTTAAAGAATTACTAATATGGACAAAACAAAAAGGGGAACGTATTAAAACTAATCGCATTCCGTGTCATTCTAATGAAAATGAGCAACAACTGATCAGACCGCTGCTACCATTGAATTTTCCACAATCTGAAATCGTTGCAGACAGTAACATTGCAACTCAAATAACACACAATAATCTATGTATATTTTCTTTTGGAACTCCTGGCAACGAAATTAGTATAAATATCGATGCAGATACATTAATACAAATTAACGAAAGACAGCAGTGTATCACAACCGAAAGACAGCAGTGTGTCACAGCGGGACGGAATGAAAATCATAATATTGTTGCCCCAAGTTGCGAAGCTACTAGAAGAAAGTCACCAGTTGCAAAACCAACATACGGAATACGTGTCAAAGATATCCAAAAGAAGAACCCAAAATATGATCGACCTCCACCACCATATAATGTGAACCATAGCTCTAAAAACTTATCTAGGCCACAGCAGCACAGTCAAACAAATTTGAATACGAACCAGACGTATTTTAATAACATGAGACAACCTCACCAAAATAATCATAACATAGAACAACCAATACTCAGCTATCCAACTCAAGTACATTATATTAACACCAATCAATCATCACCATCCGATAATAATAATGTAAACTATATGTTACATGATAACACGAGTAATAATATTCCTATGGTAAGATTTGGATTTACATACATCTATTATTTTATTATTGTAATAGAGACCCATTTTTTCATTTATAATGATGCTTGCAGCACGGAACGCCAATGGAAAATGAAGTTACTTCTAGTCCAGTAATAACGAATGTGTCTTCATTGAATCCGAAGGCACGTATCCTAAATGTTCGTTGTTATATGTGCGGAAAAACCACTTCAACGATCGCAACGCCACCGCCGTATGCCCCCTATAATCCCCGCCGTACACCATTTTACTGCAGTTATCTCTGCCAGGTAATTATTTCAAACTTATTACAATGCTTTCTGTACATCCTAGAACCCAAAATTCGAAGATATGTAACATCCACCAGCCCGCATTCGGCCCATCCGCGTGGTGGGTTATAGAATGTGCGTTACGCCAGCGGAATGTTGTCGCCTTTCAGGATTTTGGCTTGACAGATAATTAGTACCTCATCTCGTGTAATTGTGCCCGAAATTTATAATTAGTGCGTCCAGCCGATCCAAATTTATTCACGAAAAACAGATTCCGCTGGAGTAACGTTACCCCAGCGGCATGTTTTTTAACCGGTGGTCGTTGCTAAATACAAACTAGCTACTTAGATATTATAATTTGTGCATTATTGTTTGTTTCAATTTGTCGTTTTGAATAGGCAAAGGGCATTGTAGCTCATACAACCAAGTCTTTGTACGCAGCGGTAGAGTGTGCACTGTAATACAAAACTCAGCACTTTTAACAATGTCCTTTGAATCTGTCTGAAACAATTACTGCGTTGTGGTGCGGCCCGCCGCGACGCGACTCCTAGTATGCTTTGGCGCATTTTCCATTGCGGCACGCACTCATGTTATTATTTTATATTGATCGGTTTAAATAACTTTATTCTTAACATTCAGTAACTTTTTAATTCCAGGAATTGGACAGCCAGTTTTACAAACCAGCAGAGTGGGATAATACGTAGGAACCTAAAGTACAAAATAATAACATACATACATACATAAACTCACGCCTTTTTCCCATGGGGGTAGGCAGAAACTACAGAACGCCATCTGCTGCGATCCTTAAATACTCCTTTTGCCTCGTTTACGTTCATACATCTGGTCATACACGCACGCCGGTTGCGAGCACTACGCACCTGACCTTTCTGTAAAACATCACCAATAAGATCACTATATGTCTTCCTAGGGCGTCCCCTCCCGGCGTTTCCACTCACATCTGCTGTGGTGTAAATACCTTTTGTAAGTCGACTTTCATTCATCCTCTCAACATGACCAAACCATCTAAGCATACTCTTTTCAATTTTTGTCACTACATCTTCTTTTAAACCGCACCGTTGCCTTATCACATCATTCCTCAGTCTATCATTCATAGTCACACCACACATGCTTCGCAAGGAACGCATTTCCACCGCATTTATTCTACTTTCATGCTTCTTTTGCCACACCCAACATTCACTTCCATTCATAAGCGTAAGCACCAGCACACCATTGTGAACAGCCAGTTGAGCCTTTCTGGGCATTAACTGGTTGGTCACAATCGCATATATAGCACCATTCACTTTATTGCTTGCATTTACTCTTCTTTCCACATCTTCATCAATGTTTCCATCGCTTATCAAAATAATAAATAAATAAATCTTTATTGATACAAAAACGTTTGACATTGCTTAAGACTAGGATACATAACTTGGTTAACTAAAGGTCATACGGATAAGGTAAGCCCTGACTCCTAAACTAGGTGGTCCTGTGACATAGGATGACTTCTAAGTCACAGAAGCACCTAGTTTAAGCTTAGTTTGGACCACTGAAGTGTTCTGATGTCACTGTGATACCAAAAACTTTATATGTTGTGTTCTACCGTTACAAAAACAGTCAGACATTGCAGGTTACAAAGTATGTATTAAAATTAACAACGAAGGAATATTAAGGGGTATTGGAAACGACTTATATGTGTATATGTGTGTGTATTTTAGATTGAGGGTATGTATTTTAGAATGATGGTATGTATGTGAGGATGTGTATCATATGTGGAAGTGTGTGCGTCTGCGTGAGGGTGTGTTGGAAGTGTTTTTGATTGTGTTGTATATGTGCTGCTGATATGTTCAAAATAATGAATGAATGAATGAAATGCACCGACCCCAACGTGGTTTAACCAGACTCGATTACTCGAATGAACCCAAAGATTCATACTAGCCCCTGTAGCCTCATGTTTCATGGGGCTACATAGGCCATTGCATATCAAGGAGTAGACCGGGGGGCGCGGTAATGGTAGGGAAGACGTGCCCTTAGGATATGGAAGTATTATCAGAGTCTACCGAGTATGCACTCTAGAGTAAACATTGGAATATTGGAGAGACGGTTAATATTTATCTATGGATGGGCATCTTTTAACGACGTCGCCGCCAAGTCGTTTCAAGTCCGGCTTCACCGGTGAGTCTTTTGGCGGAGTTACTGCTATGCTGTATTACGTGTTGCTGTTTCCAAAGTCTTCGTCTGAGGTCTCGCTGCTATCCGTTTCAGGTTTCTTGTAGATCTCGCTAGCAGCCTTCTTAATCTTGTCTCGTTCATCAGCCGTGTCCATCCAAAAATTGATGTCCTTATTGAAGTAAACATGTCCTGTTTTAGGTTGTCATTCCATGTGTAAATAGGACGGCCGACTTTTTTGGATTTGGCCTTGTACTGCATTGCTGCATGTGACAACTGCGGTTCGCAGCGCCTGTGAACATGTGCGAGATAGCACATCCTGTGGTTCTTGATACTTTTAGTTACGGTTTTTCCGTCTAAAATGTCATGCATTTTTTTTTGCATTGGTTTATTTCTAGCGTGGTTAATCAAGTCTCTCATGATAACTCTCTCATATTTTCTCAGTCTTGACCTGTTAGCTTTAGTGAGTGCCGATACTTTCAAACCGTGTCTCATACAAGGTACGATCACCATTCGGTACATAAGTCTGGCTAATTTCCAGTCCATCTTTGAGTTTATTATGAATGGTAGTAGTGACTTTGCGTTTCTAGTGGCTTGTTGACAACGTTTTTTAATTGTGCTTTTCCTGCTTAATGCAGATGTTATGTATGTGCCTAGATATTGAATTTCCTCAACTGTGGGTAGATTTATTCCATTAATGGTCACGTAGGTCGTTTTCTGTGAAGCCATGGGGTCCCTAATTAGTATTTTTGTTTTTGTTTCGTTTATTCGAAGGCCGACACTAGCTAGTAGGGGTTTAATATGGGATACGATACCTTCTAGCCCTTTTAGGTCATCTGTAATGAAAATAAGGTCGTCTGCAAATGATAGTACCAGGGGGAGAGAGATTTCATTATCTTGGTCTAGTTTGATTAATTGCGTTTCGTCCTCAAGAGTCCTAAGGACATCATCCATGACCAGTGTAAAAAGACGAGGGGATAAAGGGCAACCTTGTTTCACACCCTTCCCTTTTATAATTCAGTTGCTCTGCTGGCCACACCATTTGATGTATGTTCGTTCGTTCATGCACACCTTGATTATCCTGTTAGCTAATGCTTTGTTTGTTCGTTGTATTAAGATATCGCGCAGTGCGTTTAGGTCTACATTATCAAAAGCTTCTATGTCGAGAGCGAGAACAAAAATTTTTCTACCTGCACGCCATTCTTCGTCCCAGACCCTTTTGAGTGTAAAGATGTGATCATCTGTTGACCGATTATTTAAAAAGGCAGCTTGATAATTGCCGAGTTGGTTTATTATTTCGTCTAATTTTTTTAGTAAGTAAGAGGCGTAAATTCTATACCCTGTATTGCAAATCGATATGCGGCGATAGTCGTTCGTATCTTTAGGGTTATTTATTATTTTTGGGAATTGGTACCTGCACTGTCTCTAACCATGTAACGGGTGCTTCATTCTGTGTCCAGGCTTTGTTCATATGTTTGGTGACAGCTTCCTGTAATATTTGGGGCATCGCTTTGTAAAGCTCGAATACCACTTGGTCTGTTCCTGGAGCTGTCCCATTTCTCATGTTATTAATGATTCCCATTACGTCATCCACAGTGAGTACTACGTTTTGTGCGTCGGTTATCGGCTTTGTTATGTTAACCGTTGGTATGGGTGGGCCCTCGGAATTTTTTAAGATTTCCTCCCATTTGGACATCGGTATATATGCGTTTCGTTTACGGCGTTTTGTTTGTTGTTTATTATTCCTGTAGAATAAGTACAATACCTGCATGCGTTTAGAAGGATGTTTTTTCCCTAGTCCGTTGAAGAAGGCCCTACATGCTTTTTGTTCTTCTTGGTATTTAACTTTCTGAAGTATTACTTGACCTTGTTTTACGCGATTATGTCCATTTGGGTTAAACAGCTGCGTTCTCTGTAAGAACTTAGCCTTTTGGAGGCCCGCAAGGGCCAGTCGGTGATCCCTGGAGTGAATCGGCTGATAAATCAGGGTTTCCTGGGCAGCCGCTTTTAATAGTTCAGTTATAGTGCTCCATGGTATTTCGATATTTATATCCGTTGAATTGATTCCTATATTTCCTAGTTTTTTGATTATGTAATCTTGGTATTTTGTTTTGGTGGGTTTGCTATTGAGAGCGGCATAATAAACACTGTTTATGGTTGAAATATTTAGCCTCGATTGTTGTCTCCTTCGCACCTTGCAATTGACTTTGTGCCTTATATTTGCCGGTTTTGTTTTTGGTTAGAATTTGACTTATTTTTATCTGCCCCCAGACTATTTTATGATCGGAGGTGCCTTTAACGGCCCATTCACCTTTGATGAAGTAAAAGAGTTTTTTTTTTTGTAAGTGGCGTAATAATATGATCCAAATTTTGGGATTTCTGAGTGCCCTTTGACCATGTTATCCTTCATGATGATCTCGCTTTTGTCGTTTCTATTTGAAGTTTTTCCCTGTTGGCTATATCCAATAACATTACCCCATTGTAATTGGAATATTCATGATGGAGGTTTTGGTGAATGAGCCCTTTGCGTTGGAAATTTTGCGTATCTTGTCGACCAATATGGGCGTTAAAGTCACCTAAGATGACTAGCGTACATTTCCTTGGTTTTTGTCTAATCAAGTTTAATACCCCTGTGAAAGATCTAGTTGCTTGACCGGAACAACTGTTGATGTGAGAGTTGTTTATATACAAAAGGATAGGATTGTCACTTCCCGTACCGACTCTAAGAGTAATTGACATCGCGTCGGTATCCTTTTTCTTGTTGTTTGTTTCAATTTGGGCATCCTTTCTGATTAAAATTGCAAGTCCCCGGTGCGCTTTACCTGCGGTTGCAGATAAGTGCCATTCATAATGCTTCGAGTTGTACATTCCTACGTTCATACCTGTTGCCTGTAGGCAGGCTATGTGGATGCTCCTATGTGAAAGTTCAGCGTCTATTTTTTTTTTTTTGGCCGGGTTTGAGGCCCCGCGGACGTTCCAGGTTGCAACATGCAAGTCTGGGCAAGTGTACTTAACTGCAGCAGAGGGCGGATTTCTAAGTATTGTATAACCAGTTGTATGCACGACTTCACCTGAAATCGGTGTACCCAATAGTGACGCTAATTGTTCACACGGTGTTAGCGGGCTAGGTAGTTGGGGGCTATTCCTTTGGGACCGGGCTTTGGTGAGCTGTAATTGCCCGTTCGTATGTTGTACAGGTTACTTAAATCTAGTGTATGTTGTGGTGTTTTGGCGTTGGTTAATTCCTGTGTTAGAATTTGCTGGTTACTATTATACGTTGGTCGTCAACCATGACCCAGCTATCAGAATGCTGTTCATTGTAGAAGATATGTATATTACCGGGCACCGCGTCGCCGGTAGGTGAATATACCAGAGGGTTCTCGTTTTTCATGTGAACATACACATTTACAAGGTAGAATTCAGACGCGGCGATTAGGATGTCTTCTCCACCCCAGAACGTCTCATTAAACTGCGCGGTTATATATTTTGTTATTAATTGTTCCCGAGATAAATTGTTGTTAGAAATAAAGTCCTGAATATTATTCAAAAGTGCTAAATATATTCCGTCATCGTCTCTATTCATTGACACAAATTTTGCAAGGTCGTGACGAACCGACAAGTGGTCGAAAGTCAGCCCCATTAAGTTATTTATTTGGTTAGCTAGGGATCTAAACAAACAATTTCCGTCTCTTTTCATTGGTACCAATGAAGCCATTGACGAGTTTTGCACCATTGTGCTTAAAGACAAAGACATTGGCTACCCCCGTCAAAACGGGGTGAGATTTATGAGCCGTTTTGTTGCTACTGTCTGCAGAAATGTATCTTATTATGAAACTTTACAATTCAGGGTAAAGTTTTTGTTGCGTCTCAAATGAAATTTAGTTTAAGAATCCGGCGTAGAACGCTCGCTACTGCAAATTGACCGAGTACGAAATACGTTCGCGGAATATTGCTATCTCTCTTCAAGCAAAACAAGTTCACACACACAGCTGCGCACGAGCCGGGCGGCCGCCGCGCCCGGCGCGCGGTGCGCAGTTGTGTGAGTGCATGTGTGAGCCGATTTATATTTTAATTTTGTTAGTAAAATTAGGTACATATATTCATTATTTGCTTTATTTTTGTCGAATACTTTGGGGAATCGTTAGTGAATGCACAGACTAGTAATGCGTTTTTTGGAAACTTCGTTACCGTGCCGATAGGTAGGTATCTTAATAAATTAGGATACTTAATTAGCAGAAACTTTCGGTACAATGTTCCCCAGCCGCCGCCGGGATTTCGATCCCGATTTCCGGCCACCGTAGGCACGGGCTTGCGGACGGCGAGCAATGGGTAGCTCGCCGTCCGATCGTCCGGTAACCGTCCGGACCGAGCGCAAGACGTAGACGGCACGTACTGTTCCACGCGCGCCTCAAGGAGTTGTCAGCAAACCGTAGGGGCCCAGCAGGGTCGAAGCCTACTGGAGCCAGGGATCTGCTTCTGAAAGGAAGATTCGGACCCGGTACGAAAGACAACGAAGGAACAGGAGTGGGTTTTTAGTCAATAAAAGTCTGACACTATCTCCCGCTCCGCTCAAGAGCGGAGGATGTCATTGGATGATTTTCCCACCTAAAAAATAAATCGGTAGCTACAATGTTATGGAGCCGAGTGCTGCAGTGACAAATTTCCACATGTACCAAACGATGTTTTACAATACACTTACAAAGATGTATTTATGTAAATAAACGGGGGTTGCCGCGCGACTCGTGGGGGTCACGCCACGCTCATTTTTATAAGATAAACTAGCTTTTGCCCGCGGCTTCGCCCGCATGTATGTCGGAATATATCAAATTAGTACCTACCCTACGTGTTAATCCAGGATCTAAAACATCTGTATGCGAAATTTCCTCTAAATTCAATCAACCGTTCTTGCGCCAATCCGGAACATACATTCTGACAAACAACAAACGGACAAAAATTCTAAAAACTATAGTGTCGGCATCAGACTCGTTAAATCACTTCTTTTCAAATATATGCAATGCACAGTTCTGAGTTCGTTACTATTTTTAACCGACTTCAAAAAAAGGAGGAGGTAATCAATTCGGTTGTATGTTTTTTTAATGTTTGTTACCGTTACTTCGTCATTTATAAACCGATTTGAATTTTTTTTTTATTTGAAAGGACTTCCAGATTGGTCCCATTTTTATCCAAATTCAGTTCTAATGATAGGATCCATGAGGAATTGAGAGAACTCCTCAAATATTATTGGCAAACACTGACACATTGATTTTGGTATTTTCGTCAACAAATCAAGCATTTGCATTCAGAATGTATGATTTGGTGAAGTGGAACTGACGAAGAAGACCATAGATGGCCACAGGAACTCATCAATGATAAATATTTTACGGGTAGAGATGAGATATCTCGATTAAGATAGTTAAACGACTATGACGAAGCAAATTTAAATAAATGCTTCTGATGAAAATGGTACCATTGAACTCAGATCAGTAATAAAACAATGTATCCTAGCCGTGTTGGCTTATTGGAAATGTCATGAGATGCACTCTGGCTATAAATTATTTTTAACCGACTTCAAAAAAGGAGGAGGTTCTCAGTTCATCAGAATCTTTTTTTTTTATGGTTCCCCGATTACTCGAAGACGGCTGGACCGATTTGGAAAATTCTTTTTTTGTTTGAAAGGGTATACTTTCCAGGTGATTCCATGGTCATCAAGTCAGGATCTGATGATGGGATCCTGGAGAAATCGAGGGAACTCTTCAACATAGGCACACCTATAGCGATTTTGGTATTTTTTATAGTAACTTGTGCATTTGCTCTCGGAAAACAACATTTGGTGAAGTCGAACTGATGACGAAGACCACAGATGGTAAGATGGCCACAGGAACAACTCAATAATAAGTATTTCACGGGTTGCGATTCCATTACTTTAACCTTTTAACCGCCCGACTTCATATCAGTTGTCGTGCCCCCAGCGCCGGGCAACTTGAATCATTACGATATTTGGTCGTAAATATACGACCCTGGCGAAATGGACACGAAAATATTTGGCGGATTAATCCGTCGTAGGCGGTTAAAGGGTTAACATTATTGCTAAGCAATAGAAGCTCGTCACAATGCATATGGTGAAGTGGAGCTGATGGTGAAGTACCAAGAGAACTCCTCAACAATTAACGTCCCTGCATCGGGAAAAGCATGTTTTGTAAAAGGTGATGAGCAGTTGTCATTAGGTTATTGTAACTCAGATAAATTACAAACAGACCCACTAAAAAGTGAAAAATAAAAACATTCGACTTCCAAAACAAACACTACAAAGTGAAAAATTACTTCAGTTTCGGAAGTCAGTGGCAAAAACCTAAAATACAAATCCAAAGATACCGACTTCCGAAAAGTATTAGTACCGAGTTTCGAGTTAATATGACAGTTTTCCTTACTGTTCTTACGGTCCTAGTGTTCCTTATTTGTTTTAAAAAACTAAGAGTGACAATTTTTATTATTTCCTAACGCAAATATTGCCAAATTTCAAGTGAATAAGATTTTTCATATAATCTGTATCCTCTCTTTTCACCCCCACAGGGGTGGAATTTCGAACAATCTTTTCGGATTTTTCCATAACTGAAATCAAAGATTTCTTATGCCAATTTTTGAGTTAATCAAGCCACACAGTAAAATCCTCCTCTTAAAAATCTAATTACCCCTTTTCACCCCGTCAGGGGTAGTTTTGAAAAATCTATAAAAAAAAACGAATAAGATTTTTCATCTAAAATATGTCCCCAGTTTTCGCCGCCACAGGGGTGGAATTTTAAAAAATCGTGTAGGATCTTTCCAAAACTTGACTCAAAGATAATTCATACCAATTTTCGAGTTAATCAAGCTACGCAGTAAAATTCTCCCCTGTAAAATTAAAAACCCTTTTTCTCCCCGTCCGGGGTAGATTTTCAAAAAACCTTGATACAGGTAATTCTTTATTTTTGAACTTAAGTACAAATACTGAGTTTCGAGTTAATCGGACTGCGTGTTAAAATTCTTCCATACAAATTTTGACAACCCCCAATCCCCCTCGTGGGGGTAGTTTAGAAAAACCAAAAATGACAAAGTTCATAATTTACTAAGATAAGTATTTGTGCCAAGTTTCAAGTTTATTAACTCTAGGAATAAGAATTTTCAAACAAACGAAATCCCCACTTTTCACCCCCTTAAAAGTCGAATTTCCAAAAACGCCTTCTTAGTGCTCCCCTACATTATAAAAGGAAGCCGTTTGCAAAATTTTACGTTCCTAGTCCCAGTAGTTTCGGCTGTGCGTTGATATGTCAGTCAGTCAGTCAGTCAGTTTCTCATTTTATACACAAGGTGTCGTTTTGCATCCTCGTCAAATTCAAGGAGGTAACTATGCTAATGATTCTCGACGCGAATCAATAATAAATGAAGTAGGTATTTTTTTTTACTTTTTTCTAATTTTCGGAAATCGGCATGTGTGGGACAAACATGTTAAAATGCGGTGTGATACCGCACTGTAACTGCCCTTTTACACACATAAAAACGCGGCCGTTTATACGATACCATAATTTTACCTACCCCTGCGCGCGCGCACCCTCACTGCCGCCAGCCCCTACTATCTCCCTAAACCCCACCCGGCTGCGTCCACAAATCAACTAGTGTCATTGATGTCGCCGTCGTGCGCACCGCGCACGTCTTTCGCAATTTTCCGGCCCACGCTCCTTTAAATTTCGTACGATGACGGAAAACTATTCCAATGTTGAGTTTGTGGAGATGGTTCGCTTATACGCGATAAGTGGAAACCTATGTTGAGCTGTGCAGATGTTCGCGGAAATGTTTCCCAATCGGCCACCACCGTCGCAAAACGTTATGCTTGCTGCAACCCAGAGACTGCGGGATTATCGACAGTTTGACGTCCCCCGGGCTGCTCAAGCTCGCGGCAGCGATGGTCTGCCTGTCGCCTTGCAGGAAGATATTCTGGAGTACTTCCAGCGTGCTTGCCCGTGGTTCTCCACGGGCAAGCACGCGGGAAGCTACAACAACAACAACAAAACATGACGGAAAACAATGACTTTCAATTGACTAACAGCGTGCCGCCCGGCTCGGGTTTTTACCTGGAGTAATAACTTTTATTATGTATCAAAAAAACGCGCGCCGAGGGCGCATTGCGTTCGTATTTCGTACCTACACGTTTTTATGGTGGGCGCCACAGAACAGAAAAAACAGGTCGTCGACCGCACGCTCACAACGACATAATCGTCCGACGTTGCCTACCGCATACGCATCGGGGCGATTCTGTTATTTGAAAGTGGTCTATTCTGAACTATTGTCAAACTTAAATAACTAAAAAAACAAGTTTGTATTAATTATTGAGTAGGTATCGTAATTTTATTTGATTATTTATGTCTTTCATAACAGCCTCCTAAAATTTGACGAGGATGCAAAACGACACCTTGTATATAGATGTAATCAATTGTGCCACCAGTCCAAAACTAACAAAGTTCGTAAGAATAAATGTAACTCGATACCAAATCAAAAGGCAAATCTAAATCCAAGGTCATAGCATGGGTCAATAGTGTCAGAAATATCACAATACAATTTAAAAATAATTACGCACGCACAGCACATTAAAGTAAACGTCTAACACTGGCAATAACAACAAACACTCCTCCCCGCGACCAAGCTTGCGCTGGTGTGAGTGCCTGTGGGAGCGATACGCACGTGACAGGAGTAATACCATCACGCACACACTGACATTTGCTTGGCGCGATCGCGCTACTTCTATTGGAAATTTGGGATAAATTTGGATGTGTTCCGTAATACCAAAAATGATGAATGAAAACTTAATGTATTTCCAATGTTTTTTGGATAATTTGTAACTTGATAATATATGCTATGTTCCTACGGAAACAATATTAGAAATATTGTTGTTTATAATACAGAAAAAAACCAAATGAAAACATGCCTGTACAGTCTTAGTGGGATTGTACATTGACAATGTAGTTGTAGTTGTAGTTTGTTGAGTGTGTTAAAGATAAAGTCTCATGGAAAATATTTAAGTTTATTCCCGTACGTCACAGTTAGGTTCTTGTTGGCGATTCTCACACGTTAGTTGGCGTGGTCGCTTAAATGCACACTGATTATAAAATATTAAATTCCAACATTGTGGTCGGCGTATTGATAAGTAAGCTAAATTAAAACTAGGGCAAATGTACGTAAACCGTACATATTCCCAACCCGAAAGGATAACATAAAAAATGAGTGAGAATCCCCAGTACATAGCAATGGTACTTAAAATAAGTATACAATGTATTGTATGAATGTAAACAAAATATAGTAAGATTGACGTAAGTAAAAGATAGGAGTAAAAAGTAAAGTATACAAAATTAAGTATTAAAATTAAATTCAACTTCGCGAGAGGAGACCGCAGAATCCCGCCCAGGCTTTGATCGAATGTCGTCCCGGTGTCCCATCGTTGATGACTCGGCTGCCTCGGTTCGTGACTCATCCTTCGAACGTGGATGTCTTCTTAGCGAAAGAGAACGGAACCTTTTATCAGGTTTGCGGGACTGCAATTCAACGTCTCCCAGTTTATTAGATTGTCTAGACCTTTGTGAATCTTTCCTGGCGCATAATATCTTTCGTTTCTTCGTTATCCACACAATGGCTACTATTACAATCAATGCCAAAAGAACGTAGCAAATGGCAAACTGGTGAATGTCATGAGTGGTTATTTGCGTTGGCAGCACCTCTTTATTTCTCAATTGGCGCAGCTGGTGTTCTACCATAGTGATGTCTTCGTCCAGACTTATCTTCAGTTGCGGTGCCGAATTTGTGCTTATTATGCTGTTGATCGTTTTGTTGAGAAAAGGTACTTGCAGATTGTAGTCCATTCTCACGTTACTGTCGTACTTATTACGAGAATGAATTTTGAGTTCGTTAGTTTGAAGAAAGCATCCTTGTTTCAGCGTTAGTATAGCCGATGTGTTGATGACTCGCGATGTGACGTCACCGTCGCAGACGCTTCGAATAGCGCACGTACCGCAGCACACCGCCAGCCATGTGTTTGTTGTATGTAATTCGATCCAGGCTGTCTCACATTCCGTTTTCTTTATAGTGCATGGCAAGGACGTTTGATGACCTAGTAACTTAGCTTCACACGGCGCGTCAGCGTTTTGTAGATTGTAAACAGGCAAGTTTATTATGCCAATGAAGTTGTCCGGACTGCGTTGAATACAATTAGTCATTTGCTTTTCAGTTAGCTTCACGTAAGTATTTTTCTCGAGATTTACTGCTATGTATTTTGATGATACATGGACAGTTGCGGTTGTCTCATTCTTTATCCTTAAGGGCAGAGGTAGAACATGATATACGATGAAATCTTCGTCACTTGCCAGTGGAATATGAATTTCGTACATAAAATAGCTGTCAGTTACTCTAGCCTTCACGAAGAGTAATTTGTAGATGTCCTTTATATCATCTTGAATGTTGTCTACTGGCAAGGTTAATGTTTTCGGCAGTCTTCCAGAGATTACAGTCAGTTGTCGAATTAAATGTGCTGGACTAAGCAAGTGGACATCCATCCGACCTTTGTATGTGTCGACTAAAGTGTTGAACAGAGTTTCTTGTATGGTTTTCAAATTGGTCAGCAGTAAGTGTGCAGTGAGCGACGCAGAGCTGAAGTAGCTGGTGGCCATGGCTATCTCAATTCCAGATTCGATTTCTGCTAATCTCAATTCAGTTCGTTTCATGTAGTCGTTTATAAGTGCAAATTGCCGATTCATATTTGCTTCACTCTTCTTCAAGATATCATTTTCGATCTCGACAATAGAAGTTTGGTTACGTAGGAGTTCTAGGAGGTAATCTTCATTCTCTTGCACAGCTTGGATGTCCGATTGATATTTTTCAGCAAAACTCTGATCGAGTATTCCGAATAGGTCGTTCGCTAAGTAGCCCTCGCCGTCGATTAATCCTCGTTTGTTGCGCCCTGATAGATGTTTGTTTGGTGTCAGAAGTATATTGTTGTAGTACTTCAAAAGATCCATTTCATGAGCCAGCTGCTGACTTGTGGTTTCGCAATATCTAGGCTCCAGATTCTTGCACAAATCTTGAATTCCTTGTAAGTAGTTTTCAATATCCCGAACGCCACTCCAGTATGTAGAGAGATTATAATACATAAGTAATCGCCACTCGTCATGTATTAGTTGCACCTTCCCGATCGTGTCGTAATAGATAGGTCGATCACTTCCCAGACTTGTAATCCGAACACTTGACGACGAATCTTCTGTCACGATGCCGTTTGTTTCAGCAGGAAGGGCAAATAGAAGTAGCAATGTGGTTAACATTGTGAAAAATTTATTTTTTTTTGTACGTCGCTGCCCTCGTTTCGATGACGAAATATCTTGATTATTATTTGGATTGTTTGTTTCTGCGTTGCAAGTTTCGATCGGTAACAGCGATAGTTTCGTAATGGGTCTTTTCATTATGCCAGTTTGTGTTTTTATACTTGTGACACGAACTAGTCCATCGCGGCCAGGATGAACTTCGATCACACGACCTAGTGCCCACTTTCCTGGAGGCAGATTGTTTTCTTTGACCAGGACAATGTCATCTTTTTTGATATTGGGTGAAGGTTTTAACCACTTGCTACGGGCTTGCAATGATGTTAAATAGTCACTGGACCAATGCTTCCAGAATTGGTGGAACATATTTTCTGTTAATTGCCATCTTTGACGTAGGTCTAAGTAGCGATCATCTTCGTAGTTAGATAGTGGTAGTGTCATTGTAGAACTACCGGTCAGAAAGTGCCCAGGAGTTAAGTAGTTGAAGAATTCGTCTGGATCTTCGGTCATAGGACATAGTGGTCGTGAATTCATGCATGCCTCTATTTTCGTCAACAGTGTCAAAAATTCTTCGTAGGTGAGTTTTTGTTCCCCTAAGACCCGACGGAGATGATGTTTCATTGAGCGAACAGCAGCTTCCCATAATCCTCCAGCGGTGGGCCAAGCCGGAGCATTAAAGTGCCACTCTACTCTCATTTGACTCATCTTGTTAAAGAAATCGGAGGGCAGTTCTTTAGTGAACGCTTCATACTCGCTATTCAGCATTTTTGAGGCCCCTATAAAGTTGGTTCCGCAGTCGGAATAAATGTGGGTTGGCGTTCCTCGTCTTGCACACATTCTTTGAAAAGCGCCTAAGAAGGTTTCAGTGCTCAAATCTGAAACCAGTTCGATGTGAACCGCTTTTGTTGCCAAGCAAACAAAGATTGCGATATAACCTTTTGAGGTTTTGACTCCTCTCCCTTTGTTCAATTTGACATCCACATTACCCGTATAATCAACTCCTGTATGAGTGAAGGGCCGAGATGGTGTTACACGTTGTGATGGGAGGTCGGCCATGAGTTGATAGTTTTCAGTTTGCTTAAATCGATGGCAGCGCACACAGCGACGTAAATAAGTTTTCACTGCTCTATTTCCTCCTACGATCCAGTATTCTTGACGGATGTAGGCGAGCGTGAGTCGTGGACCCCCGTGTAAAGTTGCAGTATGAGCTTGTTCTATCAATAATTGCGTTAATCTACCATTTCTTGATAGAATTACCGGGTTTTTCATTCCAAGCGGTAAATTAGTTTTGTTCAAGCGGCCGCCAACCCGCATAATCCCTTCTTCGTCTATGAAGGGATGCAATTTGCATATGCTACTTTTGTTGGTCAAAGGCTGATTTTTTGATAACAAGTCGTATTCTGTTTCAAATTCCTGTCGCTGTACATTTCTTGTTATTATGTTTGTTGATTTTTCTAGTTCATTAGTTAGTAGGTACTTGGGCAACGCAAGATTGCTGGCGTCGCAGTTCTTCAATGTTGTGCTATTGTTCCGTGCAGTTGTTTTGAATCGCATAATCCAAGCAATGACTCGGGTCACCCGAGTCAATGAACTGTGATTATTTAATAAATCACTGACTATGTTTTCCGTTTGTTTTGTAGTTTCTTCAAAATTTTCATTTTGCGCAGTAGTTGCAAAAATATAATTGATTGAATCGTCTTGTTGTTTCCCGGTAAATGTTTGCAGCATCTCAGGGCCCTTCCACCATATTTGAGCATTCAAGAGCTGCTTCGGGGATAACCCTCTGGTTGCGCAATCTGCGGGATTGTTCTTCGATTCAATGTATGACCAATGAGCCGGTGATATCACTTTTCTGATCTTGATGACTCTGTTTTCTATATATTTCTCCCGTTTGGATGGTTCTCTTTGAAGCCATGCTAGCACCACTTGGGAGTCGCACCAGGCCCATACACAGGTATTATATTCCTTAAGTGTCTCCAAAACTTTCTTAATTAGCTGCGTCAGCAGTAAAGCTCCCGCTAGCTCAAGTCGTGGAAGTGATAGTTTTTGTGCGAGTGGAGCAACTCTAGTTTTAGCTGCAAGCAGGCTTAGTACAGGCAGCCCCAGCTCATTAATTACACGCGTGTAGTTAATGAGCTGGGGATCCAACAGACCCCGCAGTTTTATGTAAGTTCCGTTTGCTGATTTTATCTTGATTTGAACAGTCGTTAAGAGAACTTCTATGTTATTAGTTGATAAGTGATGAGCCCCTTGTTGCGTTGATGTTGATGGGCGCGAGCTGTTGTTGTTATCTCCGCTTTTTGAAGTAGAGTCCGAGTCGTTGACCTTTTTCATGTGCAATAACGTATGATGTTTTAAATTGCATTCTCTGCACGTTTTCCAAGAAGTGCAATTAGCGTTGCCATGGCTGTATAGACAATTTTTGCAAAGTTTGAGTTTCGTGACAGTTTTGTTTCTTTGCGGAATATCCAGGTTAATAAATTTATCACATTGCATCAGCACATGATCGCTCTCGCAAAGTGGACATTGTCCGTATGACGCATGAAACGTTTTCGATGAGTCTTTATTATGTTCAGGAAACGTTGATTTATTTCCGTAATTTTGCGTATTATTGGAGTTATGTTTGTTATTCAGCCAGCTCTTGTTATTTGGTCTTTGGAAAGGTTTACCAACTCCTTGTTTTTGAGAAGTTGGAGAATCCTTTAACCAGGTTTTTGCAGTTTCATAAGCAAGAAACGTCCTTTCCAAAAATGACAGGAATTCTTGTAGGTTGGGTAACTCTCTGTTGTTCTGTATTTCTTTTGAATACTCGTTGAATGTTGCTGTATCCAATTTCTGTGACATATAGTAAACAATGATCGGCCCCCAACTGGACACTTCAACGCCCATATTGGACAGTCCATTCATGCTTTCTGTTATAACGTCATGCATTCGTTTCAAGTTGTTAGCATTGGGTTGTTGTATAGTGGATAACTGTTGCATAGTATTCATGAAGGAAGTAAATTGTAATCGGCGATTGTCGTAGCGATGTGACAGTATGTCCCAACATGAGTCGTAGTTATCTGCGCTGATCGACAGATGCTGCACCAGGCGTTCGGCTTCACTTTTAAGTTTCGATTTAAGATGTTGCATTTTCTGCGTTTTCGAGATGCTGGGGTTGCTGTGAATAGTTTCAAGAAAGATATCCTTGAACGAAATCCACTGTATGTAGTTGCCAGCGAATTCCGGAATATCAATTTTTGGCGCAGATTGTTGGTACTGAATGTTTGAAAAAATTTTACTGTTGAGATTTCTTTTCAAACTCTCGTATTTCTCTTCAAACTCTTCGAACTTGTTATAGTAGTCTTCTTTCATACTAGACCCTTTTAGTTCAGTGTCTAGTTCCCAATGTATCTTGTCTATGGGATCCCATTTTGCCTTAAGGGTTGAAAGATGTTCTTCAAACTCCCACTTCTCAGTTATTGACGCGATGTTTATTTTAGACATAGCTCTACTCAGAGCCTTAAAGTTGCGTTCTTGATGATTCACAAGTTGTTTTAGTTTGTCGTCGGCTTCTTCAACCAGCATCCCAGTTAGATCAAAGTCTATATGTTGCTGTTCTCGTTGAAGACTCCTTAATTCCATCATATTCCTCATGGTAGACTCGTACATTTGCTTAGTTTTTTCGTAAATGTCATTAGTAAAGTATGGAATATTTTTGTTTTCGATGGTTTCCAAAAGTATGTTATGTTGTCCGTCAAAGACTACCCATAGTTTCTCTAGGTTCTTTAGACGCCTCTCCAAGTAATCTGCAGTTTTTCTTGTTACACTGTCCTTTTTGTAGTTGTTGCAGAGGGTTTTTATTTCCTCAAACGTAGCGACTTGTTTGTTCAGTAGTTCCATTGTAGTAGAGGAGCAGATAGTAGTTGATTAAGTACCTTAGTTAAGTTGCAGGTTATTCCCAAGGAAATGGTTCAGCTCAGGACACGAAGACGTCGACAGCACTCTTGTAGTTTCTTGCTTCAAGTGTTCTTCGGTATCCTTTGAATTGTTGTTATTAGACCCAAGGAGTTCCTGTATCCGCTGTGATACTCGACTTCTCAATTTGATCTGGTGAGACCCGCTTCTGGGAGGCCGGTCAAACCGATTCGCTATCGCAGTTGAAAGACACAGTAAACACCCTGAATCCAGCTCGAAGGACCATTAAATGTACAGTCTTAGTGGGATTGTACATTGACAATGTAGTTGTAGTTGTAGTTTGTTGAGTGTGTTAAAGATAAAGTCTCATGGAAAATATTTAAGTTTATTCCCGTACGTCACAGTTAGGTTCTTGTTGGCGATTCTCACACGTTAGTTGGCGTGGTCGCTTAAATGCACACTGATTATAAAATATTAAATTCCAACATTGTGGTCGGCGTATTGATAAGTAAGCTAAATTAAAACTAGGGCAAATGTACGTAAACCGTACCGTGGATTTACGCTGTAAAAATTTGCGAAATGCAATTCGCTTAAACTTCGTTCTAGGTAAGTTTTTTTAAAGAAAAAAAACGTAGGAACCTAGATAAATATTGTCTAAATCCGAATATCATCATAATATTGTTTAATTATGCTCAACCAGCAAATGATTTTGGTATTACGTTTGTATGGATAATTCATCCGTAGATGAGCGAAAAAAAGTTTTTTTTTTTTCTCCGATTGTATCCGGCGCCCGGCGCAACAATCTCGATTGCTTTGCGCAACCAAGCAATTAAACCAAATGTTTAACGTATTTTCAGGGATTTGTAGCTAAATGCTACACTTATTAACATTTCGATTGCCAAAAGCGCTGCCCGCCGCATCTGGGGCGCACGTTACAAGAATGCACCCACTTATCCCGACACGACTGCTTGCTACAGCGTCCAGATGCAAACTCTGCTGCTGATATGTTCCAAATAAAGTGAAAAATTGCAAACAACAGTAGAAAAGGTATATATTTGTACCCCTATTGGTATAGTAGTTCTTCTGTACGAGTGTAGTCTTGATCCTGTAGCCAACTTTGTTCTTTAATCTTAACTTCATGGTGATTTAGCCCAGCTAACTGAAAGGCTTTAGATATATTTTTGTAAATTAATGTACTTAGAACGTAAAACTGGCGCCTAGCGAATGCAGTTTTGTGGTGTACTGACGGGCATAATTTTTTTGCTTTGCTCTCAGTAGGATCTGATGGGGCAATTTGTTTATGTATTCTGTGAGTAGCTCAAAGGACAAAGAGCTGCCTCACAGTAAGTAATTTGCAGTCCACGTATAATTCAGTAGTAGGGAATCTGTATGGTCTGACAAACATTTTTTATTTTTTTATTTGAGATAGGTTTGCTCTTGACTCTAGTCTAGGTCAGAGATGACAGGGACAAAGTCGACGATGGAGCGAGCTTACCCGGAAGAAACCTGTTCACTCTCACTTTGAAGAGATCGGGGTTGTATGCGTTCGGAAACACAAACGCAGGCAGAGAGTTCCACTCCTTTGCTGTGCGCATCACAAAAGACATTTGGAAACGCTTAGTGCGAATTGGTGGGATAGCAACTAGGTAAGGATGGTAACTTGCAGTGCGTCTAGATGTCCGCTGATAGAAGGGGGCCAGCGGAATGAGGTCGTGGAGTTCTTGAGCACACTCCCCGAAGTATAATCTGTAGAAGACCGACAAGCAGGCAACCTTGCGGCGTGGATCCAACGTGCCCCTTAAGTGTTAACACTAAGACGTGACAAATTCACATCTGCCCAGATGGGGCTTAAGGAAGAAAATTTGAACTAATCAACCTAAACTTTAACCACACCGGACGTAGATGAGCGTGAGGGAGGTAAAAGCTCAAGAATCAATAGTTCATATGAAGTCCTAACTCATGGCCACACTCCAGAGGGAAAAATCTCAAAATATCGCGAAGTCACTAAGCTCCATTGACCGTCCGACATTTCTGACCAAACTGTGGGTCCACAATCGTCGGTTGGACCAGTTGTGTCAACCTGACACACCTCGTAAGGACTATGTCCCGTCAGCAAGGTTGGTTTCAACTCAGACTGCTTATCCCCCCCGTTCAAGACTGGAACCACAGTTTCAAATAACTATTTCCCTCTTCTAATACGCCTTAATAAATTTGGAGGATGACCATCCTATTCTGGGCCGCGCGAATATTAAATATAGGAGACGACGCGCAGATGACGCGCTGGTGAGGCCTAAATGGAACTCTCCCTCAAGCTCTGATGAGAGCTGAGAGGCGTGGCCCCTCACGAGGCTCTGCCTGCCGCATCCGATGTGTCTCGTACATTTGAAACGTCACACAAAACAAAACATTAGTATAATGTAACATTCACCAAACTAAAATAATGCGCTAATATAAATGATGTTTACATCTAGATTACATTGACATGACAATAACAGTTAACAGTGACATAAAAAGAAAATATTTACATGGCATTACAAGACAATCGAAAACGTTAGATGATTCTTAAAAGAAAAAGTTTCCATTCATTGTTATTAATAAAAGTATCGACTGCCTCGTTGGTCTAGTGGTTGCAAGCGCTACTGCTCAGCATGAGGTCCTGGGTTCGATTCCCAGGTCGGGCAAAGTGTTATTGGGTTTTTCTATCTGGAATTTCGCAGCGCTTACACAAGGCGCTCCACTTGTAATTATCTGAAACACACGCCACTTAGGCGCACTCCACCATTTGTAGTGACCTGCCACTATACTATGGGCAGATCACTACGTACCTATATTGTGTGTTTGGTCTCGACTCCGAGGTGTTTTGGTGGATATATGAAATGAAGAACACGGAAGCACTGTTATTCCTATTTATTTGCTTATATGAAAGCACATTACACTGTTCGGGGTCAAGCTAGCACTGCACTGACTCGATATAAAACAAGATGACTATACGTCATAGTTTTATCCTATTCTAAATTCCAATAAACCAGTGTTTGTCTTATCAGCCAATGTCACAATCCGAGGAGGATTCATGCGGAAGGCAACTCAACTAAAGCCTCTACAGTACACACGTTTTTTTTATTGTCAATATCAGCTGGTATTTTCCTAGCTGTGCGGACAGCCTTCTCTGTTCCGTAGTCAACAAGGAACCCTTATAGTTTCGCCATGTCCGTCCGTCCGTCCGCAGCTTAGCTCAGAGACTCTTAGTACTAGAGAGCTATAATTTAGCATGAATATACATATTAATCACGCTGATAAAGTGGTAAAATCTCGGTGGTGGTAGTACCTCGGACCCACGCCAAAAGAGTTAAGTAACCAATCACGCACACTACAAAACTATATCGTTACTGTACGTACTACGCCACGCACACATTGCATTCGTAGAGTGAGTGCGCTAACGTCTTCTAAATGAAAGTATACTTTTTTTTTTTAATTATGTTATATAACTTATAATATAAACTCGCATCAAAAATTAAAGCATTCATAGCCACAGAACAGATAAAAGAGGGCCTTGTGGGCAGGACAGGCGTGCCACATTTACGAGCAGACGTTCATAAGTCAACCGAAATTTGCTTCACCGGCTAACAATCGCGCTCTTATTGTGACAGGGTATGAAGCTCCGCGAAAAAGAATTATGCTGTCTTGCGCCATTGTAATGCGTTGGAAAAGAAGCCAGGTGTGTTGTGTAGCCCTAGAAGGGATTTCCTTTCACCGATAAGTCCAAAAACCTTAAAATACAAGTGAAAGGCCAATGCAAACTATTGGCATGATTTACTTTTTTCTTTCGCCAGAAATGAAACCTAGGTTATATGATTTATCATATAACCTAGGTTGTCCTTTAGGACAATACGAGAAATCAATAGCAAAAAGAACCAGGTCCATCAACCGTAACCGAACGAAGATACGATACGAAGTATTGCTAGTATATTTTTGTCAGGCGTTGATCTATTTTTTTATATTAAATGAAAATACAATCATACGTGATATTTCCATTGATAAAATAGATTCAAGTTGGTTGTTACTGTTATATTTTTTTCTCATTGGCAGTTTTTTATCACTAAAACTAATTTAAAAAAATGATAGTCGAATAGAATAGATACGCGTTAGTGGGTACGTGTGTATTGCGATGACCGCTATTGAAACACTATTTAACACGTATCCACTATAGGATAGGTCTTCTGGGTTACTATTCTAAATTGTACTATGGAATATTCTTATAAAAAAAAAAGAAATGATACAACCATAAAAACCGAAACTATTTATTAAATAATTAATACTTCTGGTTTTACAAAAACCTTTGTTTACCTTATCAATTATCATAGAACAATAATTATATCACTTTCATTGCCCACAAAGCAGACACAATACACACATATGTGGTTTATTGCACAGTGAAAGTGTTAAACTACTAAATTCTTATAGATAAACTTAATTAATCATCATCATTACTAGTCTCTCTTCCCTCATCCTGTCTTATTATGAAATCCAGAAATTGAGCTGGAGGACTTAAGTTTTGTTGATGTCTGCCCCACCACGCCATGAACCACAATACAGACATGACGTGGCTACAAGAACCAAGTGTTCTCTTCCCAGAAATACAGGAACAGTAATGCCCTTTTATTGCTGCTACGCTATCATTAAGCCCTTCTATCAAAAGATAGACGAAGTATGTGCGCTGTCGTCTATGTCGCGATTGGATTCGGCTACGCAGCAGCCACGGATTGATGACGTCGATGTTAAATATTTCCAAAACCGAAATATCTAACCTGTCCTCCCTGTACAGTTCAATATGGTACGAACCATCGCCCCTCACATGTTCGCCATAATAACTCCTGGCCTGACTTATTTGGTACGTCCCCAGAGCATATATTATTAGGTCGTTTATGTCGAGTATGGGAAAGTTGTCCAGGCCGGGAACATTTGCAGTCATTGACACAAAATCAGCTCTGATTTGATTAAGATTCCTGTGAATAACATAATCGCTGAAATAGTTTTGATTAAGGGTTTCATTTATTCTTGTTATTATTGACTCCACTAAAGGATGATTAGTGAGTGGTTTACCAAAAGCATTTAGTAATGCACCGGCTATTTTTACTTCGTCGAACAAGTGACTCGCTGCTCTATTAAAAAAGGTAGACCTAAGTTGTCGAAACTGATTTTTCAACCGTCCGTTTATTGTTTCTACGACCCATCTACATAATGTTACTCTTCTCGTTTGATTCGCCTGTTGCGTTGTCAGCTGTACCGCGCCAGCGTTTTTTGTCACCGGCATATAAGCGCGATAGTTCATGGCCCTGAGATCGTCAATTGCATCGCGAAACCCCCTATCTAATATAAAGACATCGTCACTTTTAAAAAAGTAATGAAACGGGTTATCTACATCATGAACATTAGTGATTTCTTTCAAAATCATTGCGTCTGATTTTGTGGCTTCATAAGGCCCATATATATCAATAATGTGGCCATCTGGACACACAATCAAAAATACTTCCGGTAAAAATACTTAGGTTCCGATATTTATGCAGACTATAGGACTTTCGTTGGAACCCATAGTTAGAGCTTTTTTGCATATAAAAATAGGTTCCATCTGCAATCACAACCGCTCTCCTGGCCTCTATTGGGGACTCCGGGTTTCCAAATAGGTGATTAGGTATAGATAATATTCTACTCACTAATTCTTCTCTATTTAAGTGATCCAGACCCATGTGGAGTGGAACAAAATCGTTCAACAGACATTACCGCGGCCCTTTCATTATCTTTTCTATTGACAGTCGCGACACTGAAAATAGTTTTGCTAGTCTTTGATTAGTCTCCTGTATGCAATTTAGTTAAGAGAATGCCTAAAGCGTTTAAGGGTTTTTTGGGAAATGTCATTCTTAAAGTCGGACTGGCTGAAACTATTTCCATGAACTGGGTTTTATTAAATCCAATGTAATAATAAAATAAATAATCGTCCATTTCGTTTATTTTTTGAAAATTGATAAATTCTTTTAGCACTGTTTTTTGCAAAGTCAACATATCTTTTGTTTGAGTGCTGTTAAAAGTCGAAAACGTATGACGCGCTATATCTCTTAGTTGTTCCCAGATATCGCTTTCTAAATGCATATCACATACGCGTGGCTCGTGGGATGTATAAATTGTTTTTAATTAACAAATCCCTTCGAACAGCAACATCAATCCGGTGCAGATTCTGGTTACTGCAGTTATTAATAATACATAAAGTGGAGTTATTTGAGAGTCGTAAATATCCAGGTATTTCTATTGTCCCTGATTGAGGATTGGGCTGATCATCATGATCACCAATATTTGGCTCTACAACTAATTCTTGATCATCTTGAGATACAATTTCTTGATCACTGTCTCCTTGTAAGATTTCTGCAGTATCGCTGTCACTACTCTCTTGCAGTAAGTCCCACGTTGAAAGCACGGTCGACAAATTCTATCCAACTCGTCAATCTGTAAAATAAAGGTTCAATTGCAATTTCGGGAAGAACTGAGTTACAAAAGAGAACAGATAAAAAATAACATAATAAAACATTAATAAGTAAAGAAATGTTAAACAATAGAAGGGTCTTTGGGCGTGTTACAAAGGGCTTGTGTTGGGAAAGGCAACGAACAATATAGGTAATAACACTAATAAGTTAATAACAATGGTCTGCCTTATCCTATCGTAAACTGCACCTCTGCGTCTGAACTCAATTTGGTGTCAGTTTCTAGAAAAACGTATAGCTGTATCCTTTCATCATCAATCATTCTTATTGTTATGTAGGTAGGTACGTAATCTGTGCTTTAAGTTAAAGATATTTTTAAATCTATTTTTAAGTTTTAAAATATTAGTTAAGTAGATTAGAAGGTAATGTAGGTACGCGATATAAACTAGATATATCATTAAGGCCCCTCTTCACGTTTGCCATTATTGAATGAAACCTTCTTTTCATAAGCCATTCGGCAAAAACTTAGGTAAGTAATTAAAAAAGTTGTTGCGTAAATAAGTAAAAAACGATTACTAACCTCTGTGGAATTGTCGATGTGTTCAATATAATCCAAAATAAAAGTGTGTTCTCCGACAAAAGAAGGTGTAAGTAGAAATGACCTTCTAACGCTTCTGCCCCCAACGCGTTTTGTACTTCTCCGGCAAATTTTCATGACAATACATGGTCTATTAGACATTGTAGCCAGCACAAGTTACTTCACGTCACAACACAAACCAAGTCCCATAAACACAGCCAAGTCACAAGTTAAAACAGAAACGATATCCAATGTATCAAAGCCAAGTTGTTAGGTAAAATCACTAACGGTAAGTACACAGAAACAACGCACACAATCCGGAGGCAGAAAGGCGAGTGAGCCAGCAGCAGCAACACAAAGAGCCCTGCAAGCTTGGGATAGAGAGGGACAACGATATGCTATTCTCTTTCATGCGCGTGGGGATTTCTAGGAACACGCGGCGTGTCTTGACACCGCGCGCGCAATCTGTATGATGCGAAACTATTTACGCTTGATTTGAAGGCTCCAGTTGTACTTATCGGGAAACAAAGCTCAGTAAGGACTGAATGTACTTATTAAAAGTACTTATTATCGTTTTAGTAAAAATATAACATTAACAACCTACTTAATCCATAACCCGACAACTGAAACGAGTCACTTGGCCTCCGCCAGCCGCCGCCCCCTAACGCGCCTGTCGACGTATGCAGAAACGGGGGATGCGGAATGACTCATTAGAGTTCCCGAGTAGTATTTAACAATGGGAAACTTAAAATATTACACACGGAATATTTTTATTTAAGAAAATTAACGCCTGATAAAAAAAAACAATAGCAATCTACTAAACACTCTCTAACTTGGTTCGGTTACGGTTGGTAGACCTAGTTCTTTTTGCTATTGATTTCTTATACAATCTTCTAACATATGGCCTAGGTTTCACTTTTGGCGAAAAGAAAAAAAAAACATGCCAGCTATGTATGGCAAAAGTTGCATTGCCCTTTGCAATTATTACAATAGGACTATGTAGTTTGTAGACAACAATGATACAATAGCAAACAGATGGAAAAATTATACATTGCTTACAATACATGGGTACCATCTTATACTACGTGAGCAATCGCTCACGTAGTCATCGCGCAATGTATGGCGTTCACTGCGAAAGTCGCATGCGCCGAGCCAAAGCTTGAATTCAGCGAAATCCATGCGTATTGATAGTGTTGTACCAAGTTGTAAACAATGTCGATATTAAGTATGTGTTTAAGTATACAAATGTAATATTATAATTTAACTTTGTTAATTATCATCATTTATTGTTTATTATGGATTATCAATTTAGGTTTTGTAATTCTGAGTGGGTTTTTCGGCAAAAATTTGTTTTTAAGTTAGCCATTTATAATAAAAACATACATTTAAATTTTATATTTAGGTCGGGCAAAGTGTTATTGGGTTTTTCTATCTGGAATTTCTCAGTAGCAGCCCGGAGTCAGGATTAGTGCCCGGTAGATGGCAATAGGCTCGCCCCCTATTACATGGGACTTAAATATAACTGGCGAAATGTGGGTGTACTATAGGTACACCTCTGCCTAACCCTTCGGGGAAACAAGGCGTGATGTTATGTTATGTTATTTAGGTTTCCAACAGATCCAGATACAAGAAAACTTTGGATTGAGCTGCGCTTTGAGAATCCAACAGAGAGTGCCTCAAGAAAACCCACTATTGGACTATTTTTTTATAAAATAACATGATCCAGTAGAATTAATAAATACATTTTGAATCATAATAAGTACATTCATAAAAAAAATTGTAATTAAAATTCATATGGTAATTCACATTAAACGAATTGTATTATATCAATACGTAAGGGAAAACATTCGTTAGAGCCGTGAAATTCAAAATTTTCTTTCGTTTTTTTGCAAATAGTGGCTTTGTTTTACGTTGTATGTTATTCAAAATACGACTTGCGACCGTAACGATTAATCAATAATGTATATATTCAATATTCATCAAAGTCGTAATATATAATACTTTGATAATTGATGTGATTTTATTATTTGTAGTAAATATATTATCGTTACGGGCGCATTTACAACAAAATACCTAATTATGACGTAAAACAGAGCTGCAATTAGCATGTGACTCGGGCTGGCTGGACAAATCTTCAAAATAGCTCGCATTTAACTAGCTCAATATGGCACTTTATGTGACGGCTAAACACCCTTATTTCAGAATTTGTGACGCTACAGAATCTTAAATAATCGATCGAAAACGTGTCCAGCCAGCTTGAAAAATCACTTTTCGCTGGTCTCTCAATCTCGGTAACGAATATGATTTTGACGACTTTTTGCATATTAACGAGCGTCACATACATTTGTGACAGGCATCGAGCTAAAAGTTTTGTTATACGTACAGCGGTTTAGTAGAAAAATGCTAAAATCTGCGTCCAGCCAGCTTAAATTTACGTATACAACTTCTGGCTGCCACTTCCGAATCTCAATAACGGGAGCGTTTTCGAATATGGTTCCTTTACTAACATTTAGTGAGTTTGATTTATGGCGTCACATGTAAGGGTTTACGAGAAATCAATAAAAACTTAATGTCCAGCCAGCCCGATTCAAGCTGGCTGGACACCTTGTATCTCCGCTGCCTGATGATCTACGGCCTTCGAAATGTGTTCAAAATTTTATGACGGGGACGGTAATGATAACCTGGCTGGACATTAAGTTTTTATTGATTTCTCGTAAACCCTTACATGTGACGCCATAAATCAAACGTTATTACTGTCACACATTGCGTCACTAAATGTTAGTAAAGGAACCATATTCGAAAACGCTCCCGTTATTGAGATTCGGAAGTGGCAGCCAGAAGTTTTATATGTAAATTCAAGCTGGCTGGACGCAGATTTTAGCATTTTTCTACTAAACCGCTGTACGTATAACAAAACTTTTAGCTCGATGCCTGTCACAAATGTATGTGACGCCCGTTGATATGCAAAAAGTCGTCAAAATCACTTCCGTTACCGAGATTGAGAGACCAACGAAAAGTAGTTTTTCAAGCTGGCTGGACACGTTTTCGATCGATTATCTAAGATTCTGTAGCGTCACAAATTCTGAAATAAAGTTGTTTAGCCGTCACATAAAATGCCCCTATTGACCTAGTTAAATGCGAGCTATTTTGAAGATTTGTCCAGCCAGCCTGGGTCACTTCAATTAGCAAAAAACGAAAAAAACTGAATTTCGCGGCTGTAAGTATTACCTATATCAGATGTTCCCGCTTAATTTGACATTATTATTTATATGTATTTAGAAAATCTACACAATTTGTACCCAGTACCTAAATTAAAGCGAAAAATTGCAAAGCCTAAATAAAGTATCAAAATACAGTAATTTTATCGATATACCGGGTGTAAGGGACAGCCCTCCGCAAACTAACAGGGTGCATTCAGCTCCTTATTTTGCATAGTCCATGGGAAATATTCTCAGGAAAATGTTAACTTTTTTATCGTATTTTCAGTTACTATTCCTTTATTTCAATGTAAAATTACATTCTCTGTATGCAGCACTCCATTTATGTAAATAAAACAGCAAAATCAAAAAATCAGCAATGGATGTTGAAATACTTGGCGGCCGCAGGCTCGCTGCTCTACCGTTCGCTACGCGCGTTTTGCCACGGTAACGATACATTGCGTGTGAGGTAATAAATCAAGTTTAATGGATTCCCATAACGTTCCTGAAATAATTTCATGTACCGGTCATCTTAGTATGATATATTGAATTCACCCTATCAGTCTGCGGAGGGCTGTCCCTTACACCCTGTAGATAATCGAACTTTTGGTCCCCGTAACATGTATGAGAAATAAATTGCTTTTGCGCGTGTGTGAGTGTATGTCAAGCGTAGTGTTTGCGTTAGTGTGAGAACCAATAGCAAACTCGAATCTAAGTGTGTGTGTGGTTTATTTGTGTGCGTAAAGCGCGTACGAATTGGTCTCTTGTTTGTAGTGGAGTTAAAGGGTGGGAGTGAAGCGGCGACACGCGTTCTAATTCTAATACAGATAAGGAACTATTTCCTTCCTAACCTCTTTTATCTGTTGTGTCATAGAAATATAAAAAACAGAAGTGGCAAGGGGGCGTGTCGGTGTCCGCGCGATATGGGCACAGTGCCCATGTCCTAAGCAAATGGCCGTCTCCGCGAACTAGTGCGCTTTCGACCGAGATCGTGAAAAATTATCAGAATACCGTGTTGTTTAGTGGTTTCTTGTAAAACCAAAGCGAAAACCAAAACTTTGTAAATAATGGGATCACTTACCATATGAAAGTACAAATTTAATATTTTACTATCTGTCTTTAAAATCATGAAAAATAATAAATCGTAAAATATTTCTTGCTTTTACTATGTAGTTTTTGTTTTCAAATAACACAGCGACTGTACTATTTTTGCAATAAATACATTGCTCCTTAACCACTACCTAAGTTTGTCGCTTAAGTGACTGGACAAGCAATGTAAAAATCACAAAACGATACTTTATTATGCGGATGCATCGCGTAGTACGACCGCTGCTTCGATGACAATGTTGATTGACAAATGAAATATTGCTATTATAGTTTATTTTTCAATGTGTCAACCGGTTACAGGTCAGTGAGTAAACATCATACTCGTAGCAGTGTTCAACAATACCTACTGTTTCAATAAGCTATGACAGCCTAAACAGGATTTTTTATTGTTTTCATTTTTTTATATCATGAGCACAAAGAAAATTGGAAAAGTATGGGGGAAACCTTTGCCCAGCATTGGGACAACATAGGTTGAACAAAAAAAAAAAAAACATGAGAAGGCGCTACTGTCTTCGAATCTGCACGGACGCGTGCATCTTCGCGCTTCGAGCTGCGACGAACGAGATCTCGAACGCTGCCTGTTGAATGGTCTGCGCCGACGGTAGTTCGATCGAGAAACTTTTAGTTCAGCTTTTTCTCTTGTGAGTGCGTCGGTCTTCGCTTCGATTGATGTAGGTTCGTGGCTGGTGGTGGGAGCGGAGGTAACTACAGCAACTGCGCCGAGTGGTTGCGCCTGCTCGAGGATCTTGTCAGCCATCAGCGCCAGCTCGTGGATGTCTGACTGTTTCACGATGTTATCACTGACGGTGAGAACTGCTCGAACAGACTGTCGTAGGTGGTTGGTCCACATAACCCGCAGCGCTGAGTCGGAGATGTTTTCACCGGCGAGGGTTTTCATGCAGCGTAGTAGCTGTGAAGGCTTCATGTCACCGAGTTCCATTTCGGATAGCAACCTTTGTACTTTCCGTTGCTCGGATTCATAATAATCATAAATCTTTATTTATCGCAACATCATATCACAGGCACTGGTAAATAAAATGCACAATCTTAAATAGAGAAAGTATCATCACCGCCCAAAACAACATCAACAGCCTTTTTCTATCTTTGTCAGTCCGACCGCTTTGCAAAAACGTGTTTCTATGCCGAAGTCCCCCGTTATTATACCTGGAACACGTCTACAAAGGAGTGGAAACGCCGTATTCAAGGCGTGCCTGTTAAGAATTGGCCCGGAGTGAAATCGTCTGATGCCCTTGGTCGTGTGTACACCGTCCACGTTACTAATTTTGAATGTTTCTGTTTACGTTTGCTGCTACACCATGTTCGTGGTCCTACAAGCTATAGAGATCTTAAAATTGTCAATGGCCAGGAATGCGCAACATATAGAGAAGCATGTGAAGCTCTGGGTCTGTTAGAGAATGATAATCACTGGGACGAAACTATGGAGGAAGCCGTCCAGTGCCAATCGCCAGCCAAAATCAGGGACCTTTATGCAACCCTCATATCATCTTGCGGGCTATCTAATCCTAATGAATTATGGAACAAATATAAAGAATACATGGCGGAAGACATTTTGCGAAGGCTACAGCAGACACACACGGACATGACATAGAATGAACACATTTATAACAAAGCCCTTGGAAAAATTGAAGACAAAGTAATGGCAATGGTGGGTAAGCGGTTGAGTGAATTTGGAATGATTAGCCCTCGGCAAACGAACGAAAATGAACTATCTGATGAGATTGTACGAGAAACAAACTATGACATACCAGCCTTGCAGCAGCAAGTAGCTGAATTACTACCCCAATTACTACCAGAACAAAAACGAGTATTTGACCAAGTGTTGCAGCAAATAGAATCTGGGAATGGCGCACTACTCTTTGTTGATGCCCCAGGAGGAACAGGAAAAACATTTTTGCTAAATTTGTTGCTGGCGCAAGTAAGAAAGGATAACAACATTGCTGTGGCCGTAGCTTCCTCCGGTATAGCCGCCACGTTGCTGAGCGGGGGTCGTACTGCGCATTCTGTTTTAACCCTACACTGCATTCAGTGCCATATGAGTGACAACCAATAAAACTGGTATTATTCCTATTTCGAACCAAGATTTTAAGATTTTAATTCGAACCAAAATCCAAATTTTACCATTTCCTCGACATAGCCACCATAAATAGTTGGTTGCTAAATAAAAGAGTTGGGGAGATGCAACAAAGAGCAACGCCGCTGAAGTTGAAAGACTTCAAGTTAGAAGTGGCAAAGAGCCTCTGCATGTGTGGTCCATCAATCAATAAGAAAAAAGGCCCGCCGTCTTCTGTAAGTGATGACTTGATAGAGAAGAAAAGAATGAGAGCCAATGTAGCAATTCTTCCTCCTCGTGACGTAAGGCGTGATGGATGTGAGCACTTTCCTATGTGGGGACAGAAGCGCCAGCGATGCAAGTATCCAGGCTGCAAAGGAAAGTCGTTTGTTGTGTGCGAAAAATGCAGGGTCGAACTTTGTTTCAACAAGGACAACAACTGCTTCCGTCTGTTTCATCTCTAGTAATGTAGCAAATATCGGTAGGTCATTGCATGTTGTGCCACATATGGAACTAAATTAAAAATTAAAAAATCTCCATTATGATTTGTTTTTAATTTTTTTTACTATTTTTCCCGGGTTCTACACCACAAATACGATTAGGTTAGTTTTTTTTCTGAAGAAAAAAAAATCATGCAGTGCAGGGTTAAAATTACCATTAAATCTCGCCCGGGAAGACACTAAGAGTTTGCACTGACATAGCATAGCACACGGGCTACTATGCTATGTCAGTGCAAACTCTTAGTGTGGGATGAAAGTACTATGGCGCACAAAAAAGTGGTAGAAGCACTAAATCGAACGCTCCAGGATTTGCGCAACAGTACCGATGTTATGGGAGGGATGGTGGTTTTATTGGCTGGTGATTTCCCCCAAACGTTACCAGTCATTCAGAAGGGGACACCTGCAGACAAAATTAAAGCATGTCTCAAGTCGTCCACTCTATGGGCCACCGTAAAAAAGTTCAGTTTGACTATAAATATGAGAGTGCATCTATATGATGACACAAATGCTGGCAACTATGCCGAAACTGATTCTGTTCCGAGTTCTCTTCTGTGTTCTAAATCAGGAAAGGGGAACCGTGTGTAGCGGCACATACATACTAATTAGAGGAGCGCACACAGCCGTTCGCGACCGTGCGCCCGCGCATACAGCTAGCCGAGGTAAAAAGAATGCGGACCGGCCAGCTGTATCCTCACGCTCCTACAACGTAGGGAGCGCGGCACATCCTACCTACATCACCGAATTGTGTTAGTCTTAAGTTTGTTTATGTACCTCCTTCTCTTTAATATATTTTGACTCCTGTATATAAGTAGCTTTCCATAATAAAATGACACAGATCGTTATTCGCCTTCTTACTCGCAACCTGCTCCCCTAAAGTGGTGACCCCGCGTTCGAAATGTCTCTGCCCGTAACCGGAGGAGACAAGACTACTACGCCTGAAGATGTCGAAGCAATTAGCGTCCAGTCGCGCATACCCAAGTTCTGGAGCAACAGACCTACCACGTCAAAGGCCTCAGCTACAGCGGCGCCAAACGAAATAGCGGCAATATCTGAACCTGCACAACAGAAACTCTACAGCATGATAGAAGCCCTGACCAAGGAAGTCGCAGCGCTAAAAACGAGTCGATCCCGCAAATTTCAACGCCGATCTCACAGTTACAGAAGCCGTTCCCGCTCGAAATCTCGACACAGAAGAAACGCCGTGTGCTACTTTCATAAGAAATTCGGCAAGGCAGCATTCCGATGCAGAAGCCCATGCAGTTTCAAAGGAAGGGACAGTGAGAAGTCGGAAAACTAATGGAGACTAAAGCCGCGGCGGTGGCCGAAGTCGACGATTTATCCACATACCGCCTATTTGTACATACACGACAAATTAACCGGAAAAAAAATCCTAATCGACACAGGCGCAAATGTTTCCGTTTTACCCGCCACTGTACGAGATAAACAGCGGACACCAACCAACTACTTGTACGCAGCAAATGGTTCACAAATACCCACATACGGCGAGCGAACCATTGTTCTCAACATCGGAATGCGACGTGCCTACAGTTGGCGATTCATGGTTGCAACAGTTAGTCGGCCGATATTAGGCGCTGACTTTTTGCACCACCACGCATTGATGGTGGATCTCCATGGACGACGGTTAGTGGATAAAAGAACCAATTTATCGGTACGAGGTTTCCTTTCACCCATAGCCGAAGGAAGCATCCGAACCATCGACGACAAGCTTCCCTACCACGACCTGTTGGCCAAGTTCCCAGACATCACGAGACCAAACTTAAATGAACTGGGAAATCGAAACCACCGGCCCGCCGATATTTACAAATGTGAGACCACTACCGCCGCATAAATATAACGCCGCAAAACAAGAATTTCAACTCATGATGAAACAAGGAATTTGTCGACCGTCAAATAGCCCATGGGCTAGTCCATTACACATGGTTCTGAAAAAGGATGGTACCTACAGATCCTGCGGCGATTACCGTAGACTCAACGCAGTAACCACACCCGATCGATACCCGGTACCACGACTGCATGACTTCACACATAACCTACAAGGCAAGAAGATTTTTTCAAAAATTGACCTACAGAAGGCGTACTACCAGATTAAAAACAGAGAAGAAGACGTGAAGAAGACAGCCGTGATTACACCCTTTGGCTTGTACGAGTTCACTAGAATGTGTTTTGGTTTGATGAATGCAGGCCAAACATTCCAACGTCATATTGACAACGTGCTTCATGGCTTACCTGTTTTTCCATTCGTCGATGACATTCTTGTAGCTTCTGAGAACCAAGAAGTACACAGAAGAGAGCTTCAAGAAGTGTTTAAGCGACTCAACGACAGTGGTTTAAAAGTAAACGTCGCTAAGTGTATCTTCGGCCAGTCAAAACTCGATACACAATAAGTCCAGAAGGCATTACACCGACGGAAGAAAAGGTACAAGTGATACAGTCCTACCCGTTAGCAAAAACGATCCAAGATCTACGTCGTTTCATCGGGATTCTGAACTTTTACCGTTCTAGTATACCCCATGCGGCTGAACATCAAAAAGAATTGAGTAAATATTTTCACAACGCCAAGAAAAACGATAAAACGAACATACAATAGACAGAAGAGGCAAAAGAAGCATTCATTCAATGTAAACAAGATATCAAGAATTGCGCATTGGTATCCTATCCATCACTGAGCGAACCTTTCGCAATGATGACAGACGCTTCAAACACATGTGCTGGTGCCGTCATACAACAAAAGATCAACGGCAAGTGGAGACCACTGGGATTTTTCTCCAAGAAGTTCAGTGACGCACAACAAAAATATAGCACCTATGACCGTGAGTTGCTATCAATATACATGGCAATACGTCACTTTCGTCGTGTGTTTGAAGGACGAGAATTAATCGTTTACACGGACCATAAACCGCTGTGTAACGCATTAACTTCAAACAGCAAGTCTGAGACACCCCGCCGAACAAGATACCTTGAATATATCGGACAGTTTACGTCAAATATTCAACACGTAAACGGCAAGGACAACAAGGTCGCAGACGCACTATCACGAGTTGAAACAATAACATGCCCGACACCATTGGATTATACCGACTTAGCAAAAAAACAAGACCAAGACGAAGAATTAAAAATACTTACAAATAAAGGAAAGTACCTATTCAAGAAGATCGCCATTCCCAACTCAACCGCCAAGCCCGTTACCTGCGAGATGTCATCAAGCACCGCTCGTCCATATCTGCCACCAGATTTTAGAAAAGTAGCATTCAGAGCTATTCACGACCTTAGCCACCCTGGCATAAGGGCGACAAGGAAACTAGTCACTGCTCGCTACTGGTGGCCTTCCATGAATAGTGACGTAAATGAGTGGACTCGAGCATGCGACGCGTGCCAGCGTGCTAAGGTGCAACAACACACGAAGGCACCTATTGCGAGTTTCCAAAAAGCAAACAGCCTGGAGCACGTGCATATAGATATTGTTGGCCCGTTACCTATTTCTGACGGCTTTCGATATCTATTGACCATGATAGACAGGGCTACCAAATCAAAGAGTAGTAACTATTTATAATGGATTACCAAATGGCCCGAAGCACTTCCATTGGAAGATATAACCGCAGAAAAAGTTGCCAACGCATTCTATGAAGGTTGGATTGCAAGATTCGGTTGCCCAGTAACCATAACCACAGACCAAGGAAGACAATTTGAGTCCGACCTATTTAATAAATTAATGCAACGCATGGGAATTCACCGCACCCGCACCACTGCTTACCACCCGCAGTGTAACGGCGTGATAGAACGATGGCACCGTTCACTAAAAACGTCACTCACCGCAAGACTCCAATCTACAACATGGTCACATGAGCTACCTACAGTGCTGCTGGGACTACGCGCTTCGATAAAAGAAGATGTAGGCGCAAGTACTGCTGAACTACTATATGGCCAAACGCTGCGATTACCCGGAGAATTCTATGAAGAATCTACAAGACATCGCGATACAGTTTCAAACTTCATGAACAAATTGAATGGAGCATTAAAGAAGGCTCAGGCGCAACGGACATCTAACCAATCCCGAGCGACATTTATTCACGATGATCTTTATAACTGTTCGCATGTGTGTTCGCAAAGTGATAAGTCGTAATGATAAATATTTCACTATCCCGTTACGCAATAGTTGCACCAATATCGCTGTTGACAGACTGAAGCCAGCTTTCCGGATCAATACTGAGTCAGAAGCGCCAGTCACAGACACGCACGCATACGTCACAAGGACAGGAAGGACATCGAAGCCCTGCGTACGTTTCACTAGCGGGGGAATGATGTAGCGGCACATAAATACTAATTAGAGGAGCGCACACAGCCGTTCGCGACCGTGCGCCCGCGCATACAGCTAGCCGAGGTAAAAAGAATGCGGACCGGCCAGCTGTATCCTCACGCTCCTACAACGTAGGGAGCGCGGCACATCCTACCTACATCACCGAATTGTGTTAGTCTTAAGTTTGTTTATGTACCTCCTTTTCTTTAATATATTTTGACTTCTGTATATAAGTAGCTTTCCATAATAAAATGACACAGATCGTTATTCGCCTTCTTACTCGCAACCTGCTCCCCTAAACGTGTTACCCCGAATTTAACGCGAGCGAAGCCGCGGGCAAAAGCTAGTTCACTATAAATGCTACTATTCAAAACTATCGTACGCACAACTGCTAAAACAATACAAACTCCTAGGCTTGGAGTCCAGGTGCACCCTACTTATGGCTGTGATGCTGCATGGCATATGTAATAACAATTTTGACTGCTCTGATATCACTGTGGCGGCATCGCCACAATGGAACGCGTCACACTGACGTCACGCAAAATCCTGCATCGCGCAAACAGAGTTTACCGCGCGACTAGCATATATACAACATCCCGACATCAACCGTCGGGCAGTAGCCCACCAGACACAACACCCGTCTGGTCGGAGGATCCTCCCTTTTCATAGAGGATGAGTGAACTTCCTCATGCCTCTATATCACCAATAAACTTTATTATATTGTACCCAGAACTGTTTTACGGCGAGAGGCGCGCGTGCCCCGGCTGTTCCACACTGTAAAGTGCAGAACCAATACTGGCGCAAGGGCGCACCTCCGTCGTCTTTTAGAAATATCTAACACACACTTTTTCGATCTTGATATATTTTCACTATCTTAAACAAAATTTAAAAGAATGGCTATTCAATTGCTTGCACAATAATTATGTATTCTTCATAACCTAAATCGCCTCCAGTAGATGCGTGGTTTTGTTTTATTTTTCCATAATAGATTATTCCGCGGACATTGGTGTGGGTTACATGTTTACCTCTATTAACCTAGTTTGTTATTTACTAAAATTGTAACGTGTAACTGTTATATGTCCCAATAAAATTAAATAAATAAATAATAAATTCGAATGATGAAAGTTCATACAAATTCCTGAATTTCATGACGTAATTCGCAACACCCCGTCATATAAAATAGTACTCTGTGACCCCGTCGTTTCAGCTGGTGTGTCACTTGTCAAAATCCTGTCGAGCAGAGAGGTTAAGGTTTATTAAACTGGTCAAACCAACCCATTTATTACTCAGATAAAAGTAATCTGGCATTTTAAAATATACATAGTCCCTTATCTTAATATTTTGGTACCTACCCTAGATACAGGCTTGCTTAGTTTGGGGCCATTGTAAAATCTTGTAGTATTTTTTTGGGCAATAAAGTTTTTATTTAATTTTTTTTTTTTGCCAAATATTAAAATGATTTATTTTTACCTCCTTACTAATAAACGTATTATATCAGGTGAATAGTTACACACCGATTTCTCTCTTTCAGTCGTCAGTAATTTGACATTCGAAAGAAGAAGACAAAGCGTTGTGTAACTATACAGACGCTATACAACGTTTATTAGTAAGGAGGTTACTATCCATATACTCAGTGATAAAACATGCAATTTTATTTTTGCCGCCATTTTTCAGGATCAAGGAGCCTCGTCACATGGCTCGTCACATGGATTCTCAACGTTCGTTGATATGAATTTTAAATTTGAACGCAGCCTTTGTCTTGTCCTTGTCAAATGCCGCTGTCAAAAAAATTAAATGTCACTGTCAATACTGTCAAAGTCAAACCATTCGATCAAACAATACAGTTTCGTCGACGAGTCGAGTCGAGTTTCCGATGAAAAACGCGAAACATACAAATCGAACAAAATAGTTAACTTAATTAATACAATACACAAAGCATTAAATCAATTTAATCTTAAAGATTTCAGTTAGGGTGCTTTTTATTTACGATGTCTTCGGAGAAAGTGTTGCATTCTACACTGCATTCTTACGCCTGAAAATGTTATTATTTATCGATTTATTTCCGCATTACTGTAATCGGTTTCGCAAGTTGAGTGTTAATTACAAGTATAAAATGTGGTATGCTGCTTTAGTGCGATTTATACGAAGAAGATTAGTGTTGGGCATAATATTTGCTTCTTCATTAACTTATTGTATTGTCAGTTTTCTAAGAGAGGTTAGTAATAAAAGCATTAGATAAATTATGTATTTCTTTAAAACTTTTTGATGGGGCAGAGTAAGCTGGATTGTGTCCTAGCCTATGAAAGAATAAGTAATGTTTCTGGGAGCTAAAGAAAACTAAGTATAGATTAGCTGCTCCTGTAGTAACAACTAATGTGAGAGAGACAAATGATATTATTGAATACTAACAAAACCAATGAATTGGAATATTGTGTCAAAACAAAATGATATTTCAGATAGCTACCCACCAGGCATGGCTGTTGATTGTTTACTAAATTGTGAAGTTTTTGCCACAAAAATTGTGGTAGCATTTATGTGTATATATATGCTACCCAAATTTTTTTGACTTTCAGTCGATTTGGTTGCTTGCAAGTGTTTGCAAGCAACCAAATCGACTTAACTCCTAATCATGCATTTCGACTCAAATGGCGGCTCCACTGTACATTATAACCCAAGCATGAGAAGCGTTAAACTTTTTTTGCGTATAGATCTCTTCATGTGAAACACATTTCCAAAATGATACGGCCAGCAAATGCATAGTTTTCGAGAAAATAAATAGTAAAGTTTCAGAAACTTACACATATTTCCGAAATAAACTATATTTTTGTGATATTTTACCACAGACAATAAATGAATTTCACTCCATGGTTGTTCCATTTTAAGTTCAGACAAAGTAACAAAAGTTTTTAATGATTTTTAGTATAAATATTGTAACTTTTTAACTTTAATTCATTTTTAAATAGCTGTTACCGTAATAAACTCAATTATAAAGCTTCATTTAAAAAAAAAAAGTTTTTTTTTTGAATTCTTATAAGATTTTTGGTAACAAAACGTAATCGAATGCAAAAGGCGCGAACATTTCACATTTTTCACTAATCGTACGTACAGTCAAGAGCATTTATCGTACTCCTGTTTGAAACTACAATTAATTTTATTGACACCATGGCGTCCCCGAAGTCCCCGTCTTCGTGTTCCGCTGCATCATCTCCCTATCCCGAAGTGCAAATGTTGAACTCTCATGAGCCGCTTGTGCACACTTCATTGGAGCTCCTGGCTTCGTGCGTCGCTTTGTGTGCCGCCGCTGCTGCTTCATCGGTGTTTAGTGTCGTGCAAGTGATAGACTCAAGTGAGCCGCTTGTGCGCGCTGCGCCTGGGAATGAGGCTACCTGCGTCATACTTGATGCAAGAGCGAGCGAAGCGAGCTCGGGACTTGGGGCACCCCGACTCGGACAGGTTAGGTTAGAAGGGAATGGCGGGGTCTTTAAGACCCCGCCATCCCCTTCGTGGTTATTTTTTTTTATAAACCACCCAGAAATAGGAGCCCCGAGAAGCGGGGCTCCGTCGACCACGTCTTACTTAGAGACATCTGTCATTGACCTTGAACATGCCTTTGACTTCAGAGCTTGCCACAAGGTAATATTCTAAAATTTGAGCATATTCTGGTTTGATCTTGACTTTTGGGATATTGACCTTGACTTTGAAAATGTCATTGAACTTATTATTGATTGGAAACCAAATTTAGACCTGCTATATAAAGTTTTTTTTTTCTCGGCTCCTATAAATTTGCTGGTTTTAGGAATGTCAAAAATACACTAAAACGGGTATATTCTACCAAAAAAAAAAGGCTACAATAAAAAATCGGTGGGTTATAATGTACAGTGCTTCCGTGCCTTTGAGACATCTTGTTAGTCTTTTGGTTCATGATATTAAATTAATAAAAAGAGTTATATTGTTACCAAAATATTGATACAATACTGAAGTACCTTAATTCACACTATTGAAACATAATTCAAATAATAATCTATTTATATTAAAATGAAATGCTGTTAGTTGGTAAGTGCATCACTTGAAAACGGCTGGACCTATTTGACTATTTTTTGCTTTTAAATGTTCATAATATGTAGTCTAAATTAGTTTTTATCAAATGAAAAATTGGAAAAAATTCCCATAAAGTTTTCAAATTTAGAAAAAACTGAATGTGTTTTGTATGGGATTTTTGCATGAACTCGAAGACTATATTGAAATTAGAACAGGACAATGTCTATCGGGTCTGTTAGTAATATAATTAACATCAATTTTCCAGGGCAGCAGCAGAGGAATGATTTATCAAGATGTTTCATTTGAAAGGAAGCCATTTGTTTGGAGAACACTACAAGAACACAATGATACTATTGAGCACATGATATGCAGAAACTCTGTGCAAGGAAAACAATTACTTGTTGATGATAGAGGTATTATTTTCCAACATAACATTTGTATTAGTATTAGATTAACAGAGGTGCAACCACATTAGGCCAGTTATGTCAAAGACCCATGTAATAGAAGATGAGCCTATTGCCATTTCTCTTCAACTTTGTAGAAAACAACTAAACCCTCACCTACATAATATAAGTTTGGATATAAGGGCATGTAAATCATTATGTGCTTGCATTAGACAATTAGGGCGCGTTCCCACTATGTCGTGACGATTAATTTATCGTTGGACGACTGTCGTCTCTAGCTGTTCCCATTATATCGACTGTTTATTGACAATCTGTCGTCACTGCAAAAAAAAGTCGTGCACGACAGTTAATCGTGTCGTCCTATATGTGAACACCTCCATTTAAATACACAAGCCACGACGCTTTTAACGACACGATAATCTGTCGTCACGACATAGTGAGAATGGGGCCTTACTGTGCTGTATGTGTGTGTGCAAGGGCAGATCCAGGATTTATTTCTGGGCATTTGGGCCTGATAGGTAAGAAGTGTATCCCATATCTATTATTGCTTTGTACTGTTTTTGGGATTCATTCTTTTTCAATGAAATTTATGAATAACTACAAAAAAATAATACAATTTTAGCACCCTACCTCGGATAGGATAGATTTTCTTTTTACTATAAATACATATAAAAGAGGTAATATGTTGACATAGGTAGTAAAGTTTAAGAATTAAGAGAACCTGGGCTGCAAGAGCGAGCGAAGCACCCTCAATAATTTTAGCACTCCACCTTGAATTGGTTTGGTTGGTTTTTCTTTTGACCAATCATAGTTTGAGATGGGCAATGTGTTTCTGCCTTGCAGGAAAATTTGGTAAATTCCCAGCATTTTCAAAATTTAACAAATCTAAACATAAGTTTATGTTAAACTTAATATAAAATTATATAAAACCCTTAAAATAAACAAAATAGATAAGTACACAAAGTTAAACAATATTAAACATAAAAAAACGTTACAATATCTTACAAACTCAGTAGTTCCAAAACAGCTTTTGACAAAACTGATTTTTTCTTTCTAGGCAAGTCATTAGTTCTTCATAAGTCCTGTTTTAAGTGAGTAAGAACTTAATAAAAGCCTATTTAAGAGGTCTCTATTTGTCATACGTACATAACCCTCAAAAACTTCCTAGTGTGACGAAGTCTAAACGTCTTAATGTCTTTATTTCTGGCTTCTGTCGCTTCTTCCGTAAGCTCGCCAATAGGTAATAGTGGGTGTTGTATTATGCCTGATCCATGCAATAAAACCTTGTGGACAGAAGCTGGCAGATAAAACCAAGGATAGGCTTCGATAATTTGCCTGGCAGATTCCATAACAAACTCTCCAAACTTGTCAGAGTTTATTTTGTAGCCAGAATTTACAGCTTGCAAAATGGTGGCACAACGTTCTATTAAGTTCTTATCCCGCCCCGTTTATTGGCTTGTAAATCACTAACATCCTAGGCTGTAGTTGCCATCATTTGCATTGGCTGCTGAAATCCCTCCAACAAGACACTTTCGCGGGTGTCAAGCCAATCTTTCCGACTCGCCAAGAATCGATCTTTAATGTAGCAATTTTTTTCCAAGTGTCAGTGATTCTTTGGTATTTGTATAAAATTCGGCTTTTCAATTCTCCGAAATCAATGTTTTCTTTATCGCTTTCATCTATTGAAAGCGCGTCACGTATATCTTGAAAATCGAGCTCAGCCCTTTCAGTAACGGACAACTTTTTTTGTTGCCATACTTCAACCAAATTTCAAAGACATACATACGAGGAGGGATCAAAAAGTAGTGAGAACGACATACTCTTTGGTAAGAAAAAAAAAATACTGGCAGGCATAGCTCAGATACATATTTGTAATATTAATAAAGAAAAAAAATCTTCGATTCTCTTTTGTTTTTTTCTGAATGTAGTCATTTGTTTGCTTCGTGTCGAAAAGTGTTCTCGAAAAGGGAGAAAAACGAAGTGCGAGCCGTTATTAAATACCTCTGTTTAAAAAAGTTAACGACGCAAGAGATTCATTGCGATTTAGAGGCAACATTAGGAGAGTCTGCTCCGCCGTATTCCACTGTCGCATGGTGGGCTTCTCAATTTCGAGTAGGGAGAACGAACACGGAAGACGAACATCGTTGCGGCCGTCCATCGACGTCAGTCACCCAAGAAAATGTTGCGAAAGTCGAGAAAATTGTATTGAGCGATCGAAAGTTACCATCCGATACTTAATTCAAGAAACGGGCATTTCATATGGAAGTATTCAATCCATATATATTGAAACAATTTTTGAATATGAGAAAAGTCTCCGCAAGATAGGTGCCGAGAATGTTAATCGACAGTCAGAAACGAAATCGACTTGACATTTCGAAGATATTGTTGGACAAGGTTTCAAGAAGATTCTAAAAACTTTTTGTCTCGTTTCGTAACAATGGACGAAACATGGGTCCATCATTTTGATCCCGAGACAAAACAGCAATCTTCGCAATGGAAACGGCCATCATCACCGACCCCGAAGAAGTTTCGTGCCGTGGCATCGGCTGGCAAGGTTATGGCCTCAATATTTTGGGACTCAGAAGGAATATTGTTGATTGATTACCTGGAGCGTGGAACCACTATTACAGGCCAATATTATGCAGCTTTAATTCCCAAGTTGAGGAATGCCATCAAAGAGAAAAGGAGAGGGAAACTTCCAAGGGGCGTGCTGTTTCATCATGACAACGCACCCGCGCATAGGTCGGCAGTTGCGATGGCTGCCATTCAGCAAGCTGGCTTCGAATTGATTGACCACCCCCCTTATTCACCAGATCTGGCGCCTAGCGATTTTTATCTGTTCCCCAAATTGAAAGAATACTTAAGGGGAAACAGGTACGAAGACGATAATGAGGTGATGGATGCCGTGGAGAACTTTTTGCTCCTGCAAAATGCTCTCCACTTAAAAAAAAGTTTTGTCTTGGTCCTCCAAGACAAAACTTTTTTTTTTAAAGGGATTGAAGCCTTGGAAAAGCGCTGGACTCGGTGTGTAGAGAGACTCGGAGACTATGTAGAAAAATAAATTATTATGTTATCAATAGTAATATTCTATCTCATTCTCACTACTTTTTGATCCTTCCTCGTACATACGCGAAAATAAACACTTCCGACTTAAACCTAGAAGGAAAACCAAAAATTGTAATAAATAAGTGCAAAATAAAAGAAATTCAGCGATATTTAAAAATACTACGTGTTCGTAGCAAAATTCTACGGAGAAACAACTTTCGCGTAGCACCAAAATAACTCAAAATAGTGGAAAAACGTGGAAAAGGTTAAAGTGAAATCATAAAGAATGAGATATCAACTAACATAAAAAAAACTGAGACCTAATTATGCTCCAATGTAAACTAAAACTCTAGAAATGGCTATCTACAATTTAAAATGCTCTCGAAAAATAGTACATCACGTTAGCAATCAAATAAAGAAACAAATGGTCTTCAAATTCTAAATAAAATTAAAAAATAATGTACATAGGTACCATGTTCTTGGAAGTCTATGTTTAATATAAATCACTTGTGTAATAGGTTTCCGGGAATCGGTGAACAAAAACACGTAAAAAATGTGCGAGTCACTGATAACGTGTCGAAGCACACCGGTATTCACACTTTCGATGACTGAATGGGAATGAAAGTAATGATTTTTTTTTTTTTTTTTTTTTTTTTTTCCTAACTATGGCATCTCGTAGTTGGCCAAGAGTGGCCGTGACTACTTAACCGGTCAATCCTGTGGCTGCCTTAAGCTAATAACTCAAAGCCTCCAGCCAGGGGCGTGTTACTTACAAATACTAAGTGACTGCGCGCTAAGGGCACCCCCTGTGGGGTACGAACCTCGGCTTAGGGCGTCACTGGGGGGACAGCAAGTTTGGGACAGGCTGGATCAAAATTGGATAATTATTATTATTAATCTGGGGAATTTAAAGCTACAGGCTCAGCTTCGGCGCGGGCTGGCGCTTCTTCGAGCAAGGGTCGGGGGGAATTATTAACTCGGGGTTTTCGCGCTGGACCTCGGCGGCGGGGTCGGAATGTCGGTCTTTTGTGTTTGTGTACTGTACTGGTAGCCCTATTGCTTTCCTGGAGGAGAGTAATAGGGTCGTCTGGGTCTAATAGTGTGTGCCTCGGACGGCGGACTTTACTAATATTGGAGGGGGTATATTTAGCGGCCGCGACAACTAGGGGGTTGCGATGTTTGGCGGCGGTATCAAAGAAACGCTTGGAGTTGCGTTTCATGAACTGGAGGATGGTGGGGATTTTGAGATCGAGATGGAGGATCTCGTTCCGGACATAAAAGGGGGATCCCGTGATCATTCGGAGGGCACGGTTCTGTAGGGTCTGCATCCTATGGATGTGGTGGGGTTTCGCGTGAGCAAAGACTGCACAGGCGTACGTCATAATAGGACGTATGCACGCCGTGTAAATGCGCAACTTGCACTTTAGTGACAACTTGCTTTTTGCATTCATTATCGAGTGGAGTCTACCGAGAGCGAAAGCGGCGCGCGAACGAACCTTCTTTATGTGCTCTGCGAAGGTGAGGTGCTCATCGAGAATCACACCTAGATATTTGGCTCGCTTCTCCCAAGGGATAGGCTTACCGAACATGGAGATTGGTCGGGGGGGGGTGGGCTTATGGCGCGGTTTTGAATAAAGAACCGCTTGACTTTTGTCGGGATTCACTTCAATTCTCCACTTCCTGAACCAGTCGCCAAGTTTGGTGACCGCTCTTTGGAGAGTGAGAGAGATCGAGGCTTGTTTGGTGCCCGAGCAGTAAATGGCCGTGTCGTCTGCGAACAGAGCCAACTGTGCCTTTTTGCTCCTGGGTATGTCGCTAGTGAACAGCGTGAAGATGAGGGGGGCAAGCACAGAGCCCTGGGGGACGCCTGCGCGGATAGGGTGGGGGGAGGATAGTGCTCCTTCGATGCGATAGCGGAAGGTGCGGTTCGACAAGAAGTCTCGTAAGATGAGTACGAGACGGTCCGGCACACCGAGTTGGTAGAGCTTATATAATAAGCCGTTGTGCCAGACTCTGTCAAACGCTTTCGCTATGTCGAAGTATATAACACCCGTCATCAAGCCACGCTGGAAGCCAGCGCTTATGTGTTCGATGATGCGGTGGGCCTGATGCACACAAGAGTGCTGGGTTCGAAAACCAAACTGTTCGTTTGGGATGAGGCCTTTTGTTTCGGCATAGTCTCTGAGACGCTTATAAATAAGTTTCTCATAGACTTTGCCGAGGACATTGAGCAGACTGATGGGGCGGTAGCTCGAGGGCTCAGATTTGGGCTTTCCAGGCTTGGGGATGCCGATGACAGTGGCCTTTTTCCATGCATCTGGGAAGATGTTATTGCTCATGGCACCATTGAAGATGGTGGTCAGTAGCATTATGAGGTGGGCAGGGAATAGTTGTATTACCCTGTTTGTGATGCCGTCTGAGCCGGGAGCTTTGCGGGGCTTTAAACCCTTGATGATATCATGCACTTCGTCGGGAGTGACGGGAGGCAGAGGATAGTCAGGGTTTTCGACGGGGGGAAGGGAGGCTCTACGTTCGACTTCAGCGTCGACTTTTGACAAGTGAGCTTGGTCTACTGGTTGAGAGCTGGGAGAGCATTGAGCCTCGAGGCTGTTGGCTAGGCATTCAGCCTTGTCAGCATCGTCGAAGGCGATGGTCTTGTCAGGGCGGAGTAGGGGGGGCATGGAGACTACTTCATTGGACTTTAGTTTCCTTTGAAGTTCCCAGAAGGCCTGATGAGTGGGCTCTAGGTCGCTTAGCATCCTGTCCCAGCCAGCGGTACGCAGCTCCGCTAGGCGTGTCTTTACAGCTCGCTGTAAATGGCGCATATGGGCTTTGTTCGCAAGGCAGGGGAAGTTGCTGTATGCACGGACAGCCGCGTTCTTCTCGCGCAACAGTTCACGCACATCGTCCGGCAATCTCCAGCGACGGTCATCGTCCGCTGGAGTTACCTTTGAACAGTCGTTCAGGACTGATTGTACGTGCTCAGTGAGCGAGTCGATCGCGGCCGTCGCGTCTGCGACAGAGTCGAACTGATCAGGGATGGAGTCCAGGTGTTGGGAAGAAGTGGATTTCAGGCTATTGCTTACTTTCCTCCAATCTGTGACTATTTTGGTGAGAGGGGGTTGAGTGGGGTCATGGAGACCGACACGGGGGGCCAGTTTCATGACCACTGGTCGGTGGTCAGAGGAGAGCTCTTGTACCGCCTCTATAGAATCCAACCGTAGGTTGATATTCTTCAGAAGCGCTATGTCGAGGACGTCGGCGGTATGGTTGGGGTCGTGGGGAAAATGGGTTGGAGTCATCGGGGCGATGACATCGAAGTTTAGTATGGGGCAGAGCCCGAACAGTTGTCTTCCTCTGGTTGAGGTGGTGTTGCTGTTCCAGGCAGGGTGTTTGGCGTTGAGGTCGCCCGCTATGATAACGGAATCACTCAGGCCGAAGAGGGCAGAGAGGTCGTCAGAAATCGACTGGGGATTTTCTGACGAGGTTTGGGGGGGAACATAGGCCGATACTAGGGTGATCGGTTGGTGGCCTGACATGCCTAGCCGGCATACAGACACTTCTAATTTGGATAGGGGGGGAGGGTCCATAGGGATGCAGTGAAGAACCTTTCTATAGTATATGAGGGTGCCACCCTTGTGACACCGAGACCTGTCGTTGCGAACTACGCAGTAGTTAGCGATTGACGGGTTACGGACGTTGGGCTTGAGGAAGGATTCCTGTATAAGGAGAATATCAATTTGATGATCACGGAGGAACTCGGCGATCTCATCGCGTTGATCGCGAATGCCATTGGCATTGAAGTAGCCTAATTTAAGGGATCGGGGCTTAGTTCTCCCTTTGGCTTCTTTATCCATAGTGGGGGTTGGGAAGGTTGGCGAAGGAGGATAGGGCTTGGGTGATTTCGGGATAAGAGTTATATATCTCCAGAATCTGGAGAAGGTTGCCGGCATTTCTGGCAGCGACTAATTCGCTTGCCATTTTCCTGGCGCGTGGGGTGAGGAAGGCCGTGAAGGTGCCCGAAATGATGTTAAAGGGGTCAAGGGGGTTAGGGCCAACCGTAGTCGGTGAGTGGGGGGGTGCAGTTCTGGCTGCAGGGGCGGTTTTGGGCGCTTGCACCGGTCTCGGGGGGAGGGCGGGGGCGGGCGCAGCGGCGCGGTTGAGGGGGTCCATCAGCGCTGGGATGGATGGAGGTGGGGGGCTGGTTTTGGCCAGGGCCGGGAAAGCCCTTTGATGGTTAAGGGCCGTCCAGGGGCTAGGCCTTTGAGGGCTTAGCCGTTCTGGCATTTGGGTCGAAGGGGCGGGGGCTTCCCTTTGCTGGCGGGCGACTGCGCGCTTGGCCAGTTTGGGGGATAATTTCGGGGCTTTAGGGCAGCCCCGGTAATTTGCCGGGTGACCTGACTCACCACAAAGCACACAGCTAGGTGGCTCGGTGCAGAGGGTACGGTCTTTAGGGCGGGGGCAGTCAGAAGTGCCGTGCTCGCCCAGGCACTTGACGCACCTGGGTTTGGCGTGGCAGTTCTTCTGCGCGTGGCCGTATAGCTGGCATCGGTGACACTGACCGATGAAGCCATATTTATTGGGCTTCTGGATCTCAAAGCCCACGAGGTGGCATATGGTTTTTACACCAAAGATCGGGTGGTGCCCTTCAGTTGGGGGACAGACAACGAGGACCATGTCGAATGCATGGCCGCCTCTGGCGCGGTGCATTCGGTGGACCTCCGAAACAGGGATATTTTGGGCCTCTAAGTCGGCCTTGATGGCGTCAGTAGGGATTTCTTTAGGAATCCTACGAATTACCACTCGGGTCTGGCGCTCCTCGGGAAGAGTGTAGGTGTGGAAGGACACACCTCTCGCCCGAAGGAGCCTGGTGAGCTCCCTATAGTCCTTGGACGTAGGGATGCTCACTTTGATACCCTGCTGGGTAGAGCGGGCGTTGGTGAAACCGATCTTTTGCTCGGTGCACCATTGGGACACATCTGTCCACTTTGCCTTGTCCTGAATGAACACAGGCGGGGGGGGTGCCAGCTTCTTGGGGGCAGAAGAAGCTGGAGTCAGGGCGGGGGGGGCATCCTGGGAGGAGGATGAGGGGGCGCTATTTGCCGCGGAGGCAGGGGTAGCAGATACAGGCTTACCGGCCTGGGACGGACTGGCTGGGATGGGTGCCGTGGGGACAGAGGCAGAGGAGGAGGTGGGGGCAGGGGCGGCGGGGATGGCTGCCGCCAGAGGCTTTTTGGCCTTACCGGCCTTTGAGGAGGCGCTCTTCTTCCTCTTCCCTCCCTTTCCGACGACTTGATAGTCGTCTGAGGAGGAGGAGGAGGAAGTGAGAGAGATGGCGTCTTCGGACTCTGAGTCCGAAGGAGGGGTGGAGGTGTCCATCACCTCGGGCTGGGGGGAGACTACGGACGGCATCGAAACCGCCGTAGGAGGGGTGCCCCTGTCTGCTACAGGGGGGGAAAGCGGGCTCTCGAGAGCCTCGCTTGGGTCGACGTGGCGACTACGCCAAGCCTTCCCGTATTTCAGCAAGAAATCGGGGTCCTTAAAAAGGACCTCTCTTGCAAAAGCTACGATGTCTGCGTCAGACATCGTAGCAAAAGGGAATTTTAGGGAAAAATAAGGGGACCTAATGATCCTACTCCTACTCCCCGGGTGGATGGGCCCGGGGATGTGTGGCCCTCCCTGTCGGGTGCAGACAGGGAGGTGTGTACCTACTGGTGAGCCCTAGAGCTGAAACCTGTCGCCAATCTTAATGTGCGACAGGGATGAAAGTAATGAGCCAAGTGCACTTAATTTATACTTTTGTTAAGTTTGGACTTCGTAGATGTTATAATGATTATTACTTTTAGAGAATCGCAGAGTGGCCTTGGGTGATTTTTGTCGTACTCTCATACTGGGACCACAGTGCGCGGGTAGAACCTGGATGAGATTGGCACAGGAGCGTGGGGATTGGCACATTAAAAGAGAGGCCTATGCTCAGCAGTGGGTGAAAACGGGTTGTGGATGATGGATGATGATGATACAAAATTCCCATAGAAAATGCACTATTCAGTTTCCCGGCAACTTTTAAATTATTTCTTTCGCTGTAGTCTTTAACTATAGTACCTGGACATTAACATATTAATGCCCAGGTAATAAAAGGTCAAATCGTTTGAATTATCAAACAACAAAGCAACAGTGTTACAGTAGCAAAAATTTGTATTTCAGGTTATGTGTGCCACAGAAGTGACGTGACAAAGAATGGCTGTTGCGACACCGATGCTGAGTCCGCAGACAGATACAGCTGTGAGACGTGCACAGAAAATAATTGCTGTATAATATATGAATATTGTGTGTCGTGTTGTTTGGATCCCAGTAAGGTATTGATATTTTTATCCATTCAACAAATGAATTTGTTTTACTATTATTTATTACCTGGCAAATATGAAATTAATCTTCCTGTGTAGGCCATATACCTGTATATGACATACAGGAAGATTAATTTCATATTTGTAGGCGATAATAATATAAACCCCTCGTAGAAACCTTATGTGTGCGTCAACAGTCGACTGGCATAACACATAATTCCGAACATTTGGACACTGTTTTGCTATGCTTATAAATGGGAAGCGAGCCATTACACGCCATTATTAAAAATAATTCTAACTAACTTCTAACTTTCATTTGTTTCAGAGGGACATGCTAGAAGTAGTGTTATCCAAACTCTCGACGGAGAAGAATGTGCTATTCCGTTCATTGAGTGACGATTACGAACTGTGTTTGACGAAATGTCGCACAAGTTCTCATAGTGTTCTCCATGAGAATTCTTATAAGGACCCAATTAATAAACATTGTTTTGCCGATGAGTTGCCAAGATCCAGAACACCGGACTAGTGGAAATTTATATAATTATACTTAGCTTAAGTTAGTATTTTTTTTACATTTATATTCATTTCAAATGTAGTTAGAATATGATAAGTTAAATTTTATTTTTGTGCACATTCAGTTTATGAAAATTGTATTGAAGCAAATGAAATCACCAGAATAATTTAAAGGAAGAAATTTAAATTTTCATCAAAAGTTGTGTCACAAAAAACTCATTTTACAATGGAGATAAAGATGTTCGTCTTTTTAATATATCTGATAAGTAAAAAAGATAAATATGTAAATATTCATAACCAAGTTATACCATGCATCATAATCTGTACATCTGAAAGAGCCATTTTAGGAAAGGTTTTTCACGCTATTTTGAACTCAATTGCAGTTGTGATTTAGTTAATTATCAATTTATCAATGAATTACTGCAAAAGTCCGGTCGCGGAGCATGAACAAAATTCGTGCATTAACCTGTTATTACTTGTCTCTGTTGCTCCTGCGTAAATATATTGCCGTCGCGCTCGCACAGATGCAATGACCGCCGTTTTACGAGCGCGACGGCAATATATTTACGCGGGAGTAACAGAGACAAGTAATAACAGGTTAATGTACGAATTTCTTTCTTCCTGCTCCGCGACCGAACTTTAGAGCATTTTGCTGTTGTCTGCGCTGCGCTTACCGTTAGTCAGACATATTATTATGTAATTTATTGAAATTAATATTTTATTACCGAATATCATCATGCATGTTACTGGTTTCTAAATGAAATCCTGTCATCAAAAATAATTCAGTCTCAAACGAACATCCTTGCTATTATTTGCCAAATATTAGAAGACTAATAAAATTGTTAAGATTTTTAAGAAAACAAATTATTTAAATTGTTATTTCACAGGACGATAATACAAGATCCGGCTGCAAGATTTACTACGCTCATCTAGTTTTTAATCAAAATCTAATTTTTACATACAAGGTGTAACATAAATAACGCACAACCTCTTAAGGGGTCATTGTACTCATCATTATGAACAACTTTTACTATGGGACCAAATCAGAAATCGCGAAAAAAAAACAGCTGTTCCCTACATTTATGTTCGTATGACACGCCAAAATATAGGGAACATTGATATTTTTTTCACGATTTCACGTTTGGTCCTATAGTAAAAGTTGTTCATAGTGATGAGTACAATGACCCCTTAAGAGGTTATACGTTATTTATGTTACACCTTGTATCGGTATTTATGAATGGGGGAATATATTTTTGCCGAGGTGCCTATCAAATTACGGCCGCTAGTATTTTTAATTATTTTAAACATTATTTTTATTAAAAATACTAGCGGACACATTTTGATAGGTACCTCGGCAAAAATATATTCTCCCGTTCATACATATGTAAAAACTAGATTTTGATTAAAAACTAGATGAACGTAGTAATCTCGCAGCCAGATCTTAGACTATAAGTGATTTAAGATCCGATGTAATAAAATTATCTAACGTTATTTACGGTTACTGATACTGATTATGTGCAGCAACTAAATAAAAGGCTTATTTACCAGAAGATAGGATTTCAGCACGAATAGGCGAGTATGGGTAGGAGATAAAAATTGGCTCGTGTTAAAACTGTAAGATCAATTCAAAAACTCAAAATCAAATCTTTATTGCTAAACATACAATGTGGATCTGGACGTACGACAAAACGAGAACAGTACTAGTCCATCGAAACATTTTAAACACGAAGATTATTAGTTATAGAAAATTAAAAAATTGCAGTTTTCAAACAAAATAAATAGCAGAATCAACTGCATAAAAAGTAAACACGCTATACGAGGAGGGATCAAAAAGTAGTGAGAACAACATACTCCTTGGTAAGAAAAAAAAAAATACTGGCTATAGCTCAGATACATATTTGTAATATTAATAAAGAAAAAAATCTTCGATTCTCTTTTGTTTTTTTCTGAATGTAGTCATTTGTTTGCTTCGTGTCGGAACGTGTTCTCGAAAATGGAGAAAAACGAAGTGCGAGCCGTTATTAAATACCTCTGTTTAAAAAAGTTAACGACGCAAGAAATTCATTGCGATTAGGAGGCAACATTAGAAGAGTCTGCTCCGCCGTAATCCACTGTCGCAAGGTGGGCTTCTCAATTTCGAGTAGGGAGAACGAGCACGGAAGACAAACATCGTTGCGGCCGTCCATCGACGTCAGTCACCCAAGAAAATGTTGCGAAAGTCGAGAAAATTGTATTGAGCGATCGAAGAGTTACCATCCGATACTTAATTCAGAATTCATTTCATATGCATTGCGGCATTTCATATGGAAGTATTCAATCCATATTGAAACAATTTTTGAATATGAGATAAGTCTCCGCAAGATGGGTGCCGAGAATGTTAACCGACAGTCAGAAACAAAATCGACTTGACATTTCGAAGATATTGTTGGACAAGTTTCAAGTTGATTCTGAAAACTTTTTGTCTCGTTTCGTAACAATGGACGAAACATGGGTCCATCATTTTGATCCCGAGACAAAACAGCAATCTTCGCAATGGAAACGGCCATCATCACCGACCCCGAAGAAGTTTCGTGCCGTGGCATCGGCTGGCAAGATTATGGCCTCAATATTTTGGGACTCAGAAGGGATATTGTTGATTTATTACCTGGAGCGTGGAACCACTATTACAGGCCAATATTATGCAGCTTTAATTTCCAAGTTGAGGAATGCTATCAAAGAGAAAAGGAGAGGGAAACTTCGAAGGGGCGTGCTGTTTCATCACGACAACGCACCCGCGCACAGGTCCGGCAGTTGCGATGGCTGCCAGTCAGCAAGCTGGCTTCGAATTGGTTGACCACCCTCCTTATTCACCAGATCTGGCGCCTAACGATTTTTATCTGTTCCCCAAATTGAAAGAATACTTAAGGGGAAACAGGTACGAAGACGATAACGAGGTGATGGATGCCGTGGAGAGCTTTTTGCAGGACCAAGACAAAACTTTTTTTTTTTAAAGGGATTGAAGCCTTGGAAAAGCGCTGGACTCTGTGTGTAGAGAGACTCGGAGACTATGTAGAAAAATAAATTATTATGTTATCGATAGTCATTATATTCGATCTCATTCTCACTACTTTTTGATCCCTCCTTGTATCTACGAAAGACACTGACCAACGGTGCGGTGCGGGGTGCGGGGTGCGGGGCGCGGCGGTGGCAATGTTTACCTATTATTACGGACTCAGATCTACATCATGTTGAAAAATAAGAAAATTTAAAATAATTTCCTGTGGCTAAAGTATTCATTGGATTTGATTGATTTTTTGTATACGGGTAAAGAATATGATTCTCTTTACGTGGTTTAAAGGAATGTCAATCGTCAGGACGATTGAACAGGACCCACCTTGTATATTATGTAAATACATTGTAAGATGTTGAGTGAATGCGCATTTCACTATGGTCTACAAATTAAGACATGCTGAATTATAAACATTTGATAAATGAAAATTCAAAATTAATAAGACTGAATATTAATGTCAAAAATTGATAGTCATGATATAAATATCAAAAATAAAATAAATCTGACGCAGAAAGCATTCACCTGATTGTCAAATAGTTGGTAATAATAAAAAATTCATGGACCATTTCTAAAGCGAGAACCGCGTCGCCATAGAAAATTGGCTTGCGTGAGTGTACCTACCAATACAATAAAATTTGTACGAGTTTTCGAATCACAGTTCGAGAAAATAGCAGAGTCCTATAAAATAAATTGTCGTTGTCGATTTTTTGGTCCTCACTTGAGAGCCAACACACGAGATAGCGCGAAAATCGCTTGGCGACACTCGCATGAATATTCTATTATCTTGAAAGGCGAGAAAATCCTTGTCTGTTACAAATTAGCCTTTTGAGTCTCGTAATAGGTCCCCGTCTTAATTTAATTTAGTTGGTGCACAATTAAATCAGGGCCACATAAATGTTTATTATAAAAACATCCATAATTGACTTGTTTTGCATGTATAACATACGAATATGACATGACCATCATTATGGGGCAGATTTATGATCACCATCACCATGCCTCTTTTATATGATGTCATATTCATTAGTTACCAGATTCAACAATGTTTAAAATATTGTATGGAGGCTATCCTGAATAACAGATATTTTTTACACATTTGTATGTTTTATTTAGAATTTTATTTACTATCCTCAAAATTATACTTAATAAAATCGTAGCCAAGTAAAAACCGTAAGAACATTGAATACATATTTTTTAAAGTAATTTTAGCGAGGTCTGGGAACGATTCTCATGCCGAAAATGTTATTTTTAGAATTTTAGTCTGTTTGTCTGAGCGTATGTTCCATCATCACACAAAAACTACCGGATAGATTTTGTTAAAATTTTGCATAGATATTCCATATAAGTCTGGTCAGTCTGTAGGCTATAAATTATCACGCTATTTGCTATGGGGATGGGCAATATTGCAATTTGTTAGTATTCTTCTATAGCTTACCTCAGATTGTAAAAAGACGAGCCAAAAGGTTAGTTAGATTACAGATAATTACAGATTTAACCTTTTAAATGATTATTATCGCGCTATACCTTTATGGAGCTGAGCAGTCAATCATAATATACAGTGTGGATTTTTGAGATGGACCATTAAGGACAGGTACCTACCTCAACCGTTGTAGCTACAGGAAAACGGCCTTAAGAGACGTCCTTAACTTTGAGAAATTTTGATCTGCATTCATTATGATTTTTCAAAAATTGTACAGTCAGCAAGAAAATGGGCAATTTTCACAAAAACTTTTTTTGATGCCAATCGATCCTGTTCTTATAAGGGTCAAAAAACTTCAATGGACCAACGAGGTTTGAGTACCTACTAGAAAAGTCCGAGTTCGCAAAAAACCTTTCCCATACATTTCGTAGAAAATGAGACTCGCGACTTACTTTTTTGTATGATGGATAGTCTGACCGCTACAAAAATCATGAATCGCAAAAAACTTTTCACATACCTACATGTCTAAACGTTCTAAATTATTTGAGGACATTTTACTCAGAATTACAGAAATCACAAGCAACAAACTATCTAAATTCTGTCACAAAGTACAAATAAAAAATTATAACGCGTATTCGTTCGAAATTCGAAGTAATTTTTTTTTTTTTTTTGTTAATTTTCGACCAGTCTTCATTGTAGCGGGCAGTATCTATACAATACAAATAAATAAAATTGAAATGTCTGTTTGTAATGTCAAAATAACAACTTTTTACTAAATGCATAAGAAAGTATAGGTATACGGTATTATAACAAAAAAGCAATTTTTAGAATTTTGGTCTGTCTGTGTCTGTTTGTTCCGGCTAATCTGCGAAACGGCTGGTCCAATTTTGACGGGACTTTCACTAGCAGATAGCTGATGTTACGGCGGGTAACTTAGGCTACTTTATTTTAGAAAAATAATTAGGGTGTCGCGCAATAAAATTAAAACCTATGAACAAAAAGTCGGATTTGAAGAATTCTTTTTGCATTTGGTAGCCCAATTCTCGAGGATAGTTATAGGCTATTTCACATCACGCTACGAGCCTTAGGAGCTGAGCAAAAAGAAAAAAGTCAAAACGAACACTAAGCAAAAACGAAGTAATAGCGCGGGCGAGCGATGAAACGCGACGGGTCGGGGGACGAGGGAGTTTTATTAAAATGAATCTGTTTTTTTAGTTTTTTTTTAGTATTTTGTACTGTCTTACGACATCCACGCGAATGAAGTCGCGGGGCACATCTAGTTTTAGAATATTGCAGATACTTAGTTATAGATTTAACCGATTCCGTGCGGAGGTCTTTTTAGCAATCTCTAGTGCCTGGCGTCAAACAAAAATTCCGTGATGCCTCTGGGGCACCAATTTACGAAATTACTTGAAACGAACACTCACTGTGGGCATGATATGGGTGACAAATAAAGACACTTATTTACGGGACTCTTTTGACAAATGTCGTTTTAGCCGAGTTTTTTATGTTTTAGTTTTAGCTCCATTTACACGGTGCAAGTTTATTGCCTGTGGCATACCATAAAATTGAAGGGCAATTAACTGGCACCGTCTAAACAACACGTACAATATAATCGCTTTCATTTCTGGCATGAATTTTTTTTAATTTTTTTTTTTTGTTTTGAGATAGGTTTGCTCTTGACTCTAGTCTAGGTCGGAGATGACCGAGACCAACCGTGACCGTGTTTCTATTATTCATTAAACATGAGCGAACGAAACAAGACGTTCAGTAAAATAGAATTAATATTTGGCAACGCAAATACGGGTACCTACCTAACCTAATACTTGAATCAATTGTACAAGGACGTGCTACTCTGTGTCTAGACGAGGCAAAACTTGCATGCATTAATCGCATTTCAATTTTATTGCGTTGGTATAAGTCGCATGCAATTTTATTAAATAGCAAAACTTGCATTCAATTATTGTAGCCATTTAATAGAAATCACACGCGTATAAACACTTGCATGCAATTCTTAAATGGCAATAAAATTGAACGTGCTCTAAGGCATGCGATTATTGCTCATGAACGTTCCAGAAACTTGCACCTTGTAAACGGAGTTAACCTTTTAAATCACTATCATCAGGCAATACCTATATGGAGCTAAGCAGTCAATAATGTCTTAATATACAGGTGGCCCATTTATAGTGGTCCAAAAAATTTTTTTGGGTATATAACATCCTAATGATTCATTCAAACGCAACATACCTATGTTCCGCGAAAATCAGTAGTTTAGAAGTTGTGATTTAAAAAAATATATTATTAAAGAAAAACACTGGAGTTTTTTAAAGAAAGATAAATTATTAAATAATAACAAATCAAAATGAAGAAAAATACAATTACAAAAAGTTTTCGAAATGTCTGCCTCGATTTTCAATGCATAAACGGCACCGTTGCAACTTCTAAACTACTGATTTTCGCGGAACATACAATGTTGCGTTTAGATGAATCATTGGGATGACTTAAGACCCAAAAAAAAAATTTGGACCACTATTAAATGTGCCATCCCCTGTATGTTGTTTAGTACAGCTATTTTAGTGGTTGTAAGAAATTGTAAGTTCGATTCCCAACTATAATTGTCTTTATTTTTTCATAGTACGTACACAAAAAAAAGGAGAAGTTTAGGTATCTTCTGTCATCTATGGTAATAATAATAACAATCTATGGTTAGGTGACTGTGAGAAATACCATGTACAAAGCCGTACCAAGATGCTTCACCGTGCTGATAATTTTATCAATAAAACAAGACGATGCTGTATAGGGAAATGATGTCCACTGTGACTCCAAACTCTCCAATCTTACTTCAACATACGAGTATTATGACTTAGAAATTCGCTCCTTGGGCGACTTTTTGAAGTTAGACCTGGCTCGCGATATGGCCTTATTAGTGTCCATTTGAATTTTATTGTAGACTTCCATGTTGTGTAGATTTCAATACCAAAAGTTTACACAAACACAATGTCTACCAATAACCCTTTATTAGATGCAAACACTTAAACCGAACCGTAATATCTCACAAGAAATGCGGTCTCTATAGGGCCAAACTATCTCAAATGTTCTAAGTCACTTTAAGGAAGGTTTTCCTCAATATTTTCTAAGTCGCTGTAGAAACATATCTTCGAAATTTTCTAAGTGTTTTAAAGACTTGTAAAATTTTGGGCATGGATTCCCCGTCACTTCACTTTTTCGCTAAATTTTCTAAGTCCATGCAAAATGCTTCTAGACTTCAAAGTTAATTTGTTCAAGAGAATAAGGCTTAAAATCGAATAAGAAAGTACTCACAGTTTTATGTCCGTACACTGATACACGTCACTCACACTCACGTACGACGTCACTATGCTTCGCACGTCACCGTTCCCTGCTAGAAAATCACTCCGCTAGGTGGCGCCACTGCAGGTTCGCTCTTCTGGTCACCAGTCAGCTGCTCCCACTGGAAGGTTGCGTCCCGAGCACCCCCCCCCCCCCTCTTCCCCCCGCCGCTTCTCTTCGGGCCTCTTCTAGGTACGCTGATGACGACAAAAGTGGTTCTCGGGAACCAAAGAACACATACCCCCACTTCACTGAATCTAAATCCAACTCGAAGGACCATGAATAAAAACCAATGTTTACTATGACGAAGATAGTTTTTAGATAACCAGTCCACTTTAGCCATCCAAACCCATAGCCCAATATTTTTTTTTGTCTCCATATCCTGCAATAGTCCTACACCAACCGGGGGTTGTCCTTGGGTGCACTTGCATATTACGCACAGGGATAATCGTCGGTTGGTGCCTCATTTCCATTGAAAGCGTCTAACGGGCCTCTGCGAGTTGGCTTCGGCCCCTCATATGCCTTCCAAAGGTCCGGGACCCTAGGGTCCCGAGAAATATGAAAAAATAACAATCTATGGTTAGGTGACTGTGAGAAATACCGTGTTTACAATTTACTGCCTTATTATTTTAGTGATAGCCGTTCGTCAGGAATAACCTGTAGGAAGGCATCAGTCAGTGTATCAGTGTTGTGCCATTAGGTAGTACTATGCGGGAACGCAGCTTAGGAGTTCATTTATTCACTAAAAACGAAAAACTTCGCAAGCAATGGAAAATTGCTACTGAAGGCTGCGGGTGTCGACCTCAGGACGAGTACCTACGTCGCTTGCTCGCGCATCACCAACCCTGACTGTATATTTTGGCGGCTTAGATCAAATTATCAAAACTACAAACGTAGTATACAGAGAATTTTTATAAAAATGTGGCTGTTATTTTAGTATATTGTGGTGTCTTACGACTTCCACGCGAACGAAGTCGCGGGCAGAAGCTAAGACAGAAAAAGTGATCAACCGCAAACGGTCTGTAAAAATGGCGTCCGACTCGTATGCAGTGGTCTCGAACCTACCGATTTTTCGGTATTTCTACCGATATGGGCTCTCGTTATAAGTTAGTCTATATGTTTTTTTTTTTTCAAGAAATAAACGAATTTGATTGAATATTGTATTTTTTTTCAAATAGGTACCGATTTTGGCTACAAATATACTGATTTTAGCTGGCAACTCTACCGATCTCGCTCTATGACGTTCGAGACTACTGCTCGTATGCTATCTCGCGCACACTATAGCTCCGTCTATATTCACGAATCACGGGACCGACTGCAAAAAAAACAGTCTATCCTTTCTGCCTTTTCCACACACCCAGGCAAGTTGCTCTACCGCCGCACTTGCCCGGCCGTAAGTGTTCTTACACACGAGCGACACGCGTCAACGGCAGAGCAACTGCAACTGCACGCGTTGTCGACTGCAGCCGCCGACCAAAGCGACGCTTGCAGTAGTTGCAGTTGTATTATAGCGTGTCGCATCCTCCATTTTGTCAGTGGACTGCAAGTATAGTTAGGAGTGCGCACGCGTCGCGGATTTACAAAATGAGCTCCAAAATTGCGAATAATTAGCGACAAAATTTGGGAGAAAACAGATCTTCGCGAGGTGCCCTAGTTTTTGAGATATAAATGTGGCCAAGCTGGGGAGATTCTTCCCAGGTCGGCCACCTAGAAACGCTTATAACTTTTGAACCAGTGACCGACAGATTATGATATTTGGCGACTGATTCCGACTAATTAGCGACTAAATTTGGGAGAAAACAGATCTTCGCGAGGTGCCCTAGTTTTTGAGATATAAATGTGGCCAAGCTGGGGAGATTCTTCCCAGGTCGGCCACCTAGAAACGCTTATAACTTTTGAACCAGTGACCGACAGATTGTGATATTTGGCGACTGATTCCGACTAATTAGCGACTAAATTTGGGAGAAAACAGATCTTCGCTAGGTGCCGTTTATAGGTGGTGCGTTTGAGATTCAAATAGGGCCAAGCTGGGGAGATGCTCTTCAGATAGGCCACCTATAAACCCTTATAACTTTTGAACCAGTGACCGACAAATTCTGATATTTGGCGACTAATTAGCGACTAATTTTTTCTGTTAACAAAATTAAAATCCCCGATAGTGGCCCCGCCAGTGTCAGTCACACATGGCTTGATTAACTCGTAAAATTGTATAAATAATCTTTCGAGTCAAGTTGTGGAAACATCCGAAACGAATTTCCAAAAAGCCACTCCTGTAGGGGAGAAAAGAGGGGATAGTTTATATGGAAAATCTTATTCCTTTATTTAATAAACTTGAAACTTGGCAATATTTTCCTCAGTAAGTAATAAGAAAGACACTTTTAGTTTTTTAAAACAATGTGTTAAACTTAGTTAGAAATTTGTCAACGTTAATAAGGAAACATTTTTACGCGTTGTCGGATTAACTCTTTCAATTATCCATATCTAGGAAATATTCAAAAAAATCGACTGGTTCTTCTAACAACGACAAGGGCATGTCTTGAAAACCGTGTTGTGCGACGAATGGATGTACCTACTGTGGGATTTTCCCAATTACCACTCTCTCACCGGTAAATTTGTGGATTGTCATCCATCACTTGCAAATTCTAAAAATTAGTCTGTTTTCTTCACCTTCTAAATCAGAATCTAATAAAACGTGGAGGAGCTCCTCATCTGTGTAGTCGTTGAGCTCCTTAGGTACTGAGTTGAGCTTAACGATTACTGACAACTGCTTGCACTGACTGGACACGTTCACTCAAATCTGTGTGATTAAGTATTTTCTCAAAAAACCATTTTAGACTTTAATCTACATGGTCCTCACATGCTCTGACCAAGATTATGTCTAGACTTTAAAAGAGACTTTGACCCCTGAGTTTGTTTCCCTATTTCTTCTCAGGAGTAGTCGACTCAATCTAGTTTTTTTTTTCTCTTAATGACGTTCAAAAGTGATTCCGGTATCCTGTTTTTTACAGAACAAACTTCATAATGAATATATTTTTATATTATAAATTTCATTTCAATACTTATTTAAAACAAAAAATAAAAAGTAGGTACGTGTTTCAGGGTTTTTAAAAAATCATCTCCATCTACTAAAATCTAACGGGGTGGAAAAGGATAATAAAGTATAAGGGGTGGATTTTACTGCTTGCTTCAATTAACTCGAAAATGGGTATAAATAATGTTATGCCCATTCATACAATGGAAACGTACCAAACGCTTTTTAAAAAACAAGCCCAGTGATGGAGGATAGGTACGGTTTATTTGAAAAAACTTATTCCTTTGATCCACTAACTTAAAAATTGATCCGAATACTTATTTATTTAAATAAATTATAAAGATCGTAAACATTCATCTTCGAAAACTACCTTTAAAAGGGGGTGTTAAAATTTTTAAGGGAAAGTACGAAATCCACGCGGACGAGTTGCGAGCAAAGTGCTAGTAGGTACTTTATGTCAGTGATATAAGAGTTACATTGCAATGACTAACAATGGTTTTATAAATAAAAAAAATATATCGTGAATGTGCAGCCTTAAAGTCCATCGAACAGTCGAAATATCGGTAATCTGCGTGAAAGTCATATCATAATCGAGAATGGTCGCGAGAGCAAAAAACCCGTTCCTCACATCTAACATGTCATTGTTAAGTTACACTGATTCTTACGAGTATGAAGTCAAAAGTTAAAAGCGTGAATTTTTGAGATAGATAATCGCATTATATCGTATGCGAAACATGGACAAAAATTAAAACAAATTGACGTCCTTGACTTCAAATCGACACCCTAATTGCGTAACACACAGTAGGAATCGGTTTCATTTTGACAGTCCAACAACATTCAATGCGTTATTTACGTTGTTGAGCAAAATTATTTTCGCACCTACAAAGTAATGGATTAGCAAGATGCTTCAAAATCATACAGATTGTGATTGATAGTGTGTTACGTAATTATAGGGTACAGAAACCGAACTACACAGGAAAGATTGTATCTACCTAGGTCAAGTGCCTTTATCTTTTAAAAAGAACGATTTAGGACCATTTTTTTGTTCCCAAAGTTAGGTAAAGATTAAGTTTGTCTGTTAGAATTCAAGCAGAGAGCACTAAAAGAGAAAGTATAACAGAGAAACCCAATACATGTGATTTTTGGCGCTTATGATGTTCTTCCTGAAAAGGCTCGATATTTTCCCAACTTTGTAACTTGGGTCTGTCCGCCCCTAAGACGATCCACTGACCCATCTCTGCCCATAGTTTTGTAAAACAGAAACCAGCGGGGTAATTGACAGTTCAACAGCATTCATTGCGCTATTTACGTTGTTGAGCAGACAAATTTTTCGAGCATATGAAGTAATGGATTAGCAATTTGCTTCAAAATAATTCAGATTGTGATTGATAGTGTGTTACGCAATTAGGGTGCTGAAGTTGAGCATTCATTAAGTTAATCGCTCGAGACAAATTGACAATATTTATCAGAACATCACCTACATACCTACCTAAATCAGTCTGCACGTGTGTCTATTATCTTCTAATATCATCGATTTTATCTTCTGTAAGCTATCTACATCGTCGTCAATTCGTGGTCCTACGCAATAGGAAAGCGAACGGTCGACCTTAAACCATTCAAACAACTCTTCGCCTGCGCTCGCGCAGTTTGTGAGTGACTTCGATCACCGACTGTCGTCAGCATCAATCATGTGGTGAGGAACATAGATGTTTATTAAATTCTTAACATTACTTTTATCAGTGAAATAATTTATTCTAATGGTTTTTATTACTAACGTGTTTTACAAAATAGTGTATTCGGTAGGTACCTGTAATAGGTACATACCTATTTAAAGTTTCTTGTATTCAAATTGTTAGGGTCAATTTCGCAGCGTAGAAACACCAAGTTTACAACCAACGTTCCAAAGTTTTAGGATCGTGTTTTTACCCTACTTCCCCAGAAGGGGTAATGTTTTTCGAGAGTACCTATGTATGTATATTTCTTTGGCACGCTATGTAGCCTAAACGGCTTTATGGATTTTAACATAATATTATATTATGAAAAAACAATTGTTTTTTTTCTTAATAATTTGTTTATCTACTATTTATTTTCTATTATTTGCCATCACTATATGTATTATCATCGTTTCTGGTATTTGACGATACCTGCCTACTTAAATTCAAACATATCGTGTGTATTTGTTAAAAGCTATAAACGCAATGTAGCGACTATAAAATCGTGTTAATTTGGGCAGGTGGTTATATAAATACCTACCTCTCATTAATTAACATTAATTATAATGGTGAAAACAAAAATTGATTAATGTCCATAACGTCCCATTTAGTTGAGCGGCTATTGTAAGTCTTACATTCGCACGTCTTTAAAAACTAAAAAGGAGTTTTATTTTTCTGTAGAATTTTTGTGGTTTTCAATATTTGATTAGCTACTAGGAACAATAAACATAACATCACGCCTTGGTTAGGTTAGAGTTGGAGAGGTTAGGCAGAGGTGTACCTACAGTACACCCACATTTCGCCAGTTATGTTTAAGTCCCATGTAATAGGGGGCGAGCCTATTGCCATCTACCGGGCACAAATCCAGACTCCAGGCTGCTACTGAGAAATTCCAGATAGAAAAACCCAATAACACTTTGCCCGACCTGGGAATCGAACCCAGGACCTCATGCTCAGTAGTAGCGCTTGCGACCACTAGACCAACGAGGCAGTCAACAATAATGTAAGTTATCTACCTAATCATAACACATTTGAATTACTTTTAGACTCAGGTGCTTTATTTAATCAAATACTCTTTATTAGATACTATATCATGTAAGAAGTTAACGACACCCTAGTAATTATTGTACCTACAGAACTTGTTCATACGTACCTATTTGTAACACAACTAGCTGTGGCCATGGCCTCTGCTTTTCAAAATCAGAATTCCGTAAAAAAAAGGCCAACTGAATATGCGACAGGAGGAGCTGGCGAACAGAACCGGATTAGACCGCGTGGCTAAAAAACTAGTATTAATATATTATGACTCGTATAAGGTACAGTATCTCCGTCATTGTGTTAAAAAAAATGATCATTTTCTACTAAATATTTTATTTTTGGTGGACATGTTCGCTTTTGTTTAAAAATGTGTTGAAGATATGAATACTACATAGGACTACTCCGCTTCAGGATGAAAAATTAATGGATTTTTTAATATCTTTAGTAAAAACTCGGACTAAGCCGCAGGGCAATTGGGTACTGCTAGGGTTGCGGGATGTTCGAAAGAGTTACCGTGGCCCCGGCACAGGCAACTGAAGGAACACGGGTGGGTTTTAGTCAGTAAAAGTCTGACACGCCCTCCCGCTACGCCCAGAGCGGGAGAAGTCGTTTGATGATTTCCCATCCAAAAAAAAAGGGCAATTGCGTAACACACTTACAGTAGGAATCAGTTTCATTTTGACAGTTCAACAACATTCATTGCGTTATTTACGTTCTTGAGCAGATACATTTTTCGAACTTGAAGCAATGGATTAACAATACGCTTCAAAATCATTCAGATTGTGATTGATAGTGTGTTACGCAATTATGGTACCGGTGTTGTTTGAAATTGCACTTTTTAAAGTTTTTTTTTTCCTACTTAGAGCTGGTTTTCATTGACGCAACGGGGTCCAAAAAATCATAATTTGAAAAAAAAATGTGTTCGAATTTTAGTGGACTAATCCGGTTGTGTTCGCCAGCTCCTCGGTCTAAAATGCAACAAAGCATCTCACAAGACCCAAGGTAAATGCTAACATCAAACCAAACATTGACAATATGAAATTTAAATGCGTTCCACCGTTAGGCTTAGCGCGCACTGCGGTGCGGTGCGTTATTTCTGTCGTACGGTAAAACAAACGCAGTCACGGGTTCGCGCACTGGCGGCGACAAAAAGGCACGTTTTTCGTTTTGCTTTTCGTTTTTCGGAAGTTTTGGGTGTATCCCTTGACGGCCTTAAGGCCTATTAATGTCTACTTTTTCGTAAGATATAAATATTTAGAGGCGTATCCAAAAAAACAAAAGGATATTATCTACTGCTTGGTCGGTGCCTCGGTACGTTTTTTTCACTGCACTACACGGTACTTCATGTATCTCTTTACGATAGAAAATACGTACTCGCCGGACTCGCCGTAAATTTGCAACAGGAGGCCCACAGTGAATTAACCACATGCGTTTTTTTCAACGCAATGCGCGCACTTCTATGACATTCCACACTTCACAGATTTTGCGGTGAAAAAACGCACGGCAGTGCGCGCTAGGCCTTACGGTTACAGCGTAGTTAATTGAAAACATTCATGTTTTTGGGGTTAGTAAACAATTGGATTGGATCTTGCCTGCTTGTCTACTGAATTGGATTAGTACCTAGACCTGCGACTACGTGACTGTGTGTGACTACAATGTAAAATAAATCTTTTTGCTTTACCAGCTGTATGGCTTCGGACCCCGCGAAGGGCGGAACGGTCCCAGCTAGGAATCCTATACAACATAACCCGGAAATAACTCACAACCTCTTACGGGTTCATTGTACTCATTATTATGAACAACTTTTACTATGGGACCAAACCTGAAATCGCCAAAAAAAATCAGCTGTTCCCTACATTTATGTTCGCCTAATTAACTCGTCAAAATGTAGGGAACACCCATAGATTTATGTAATTTTAATGTTTGTTAGTATTAATTAACACCTTAGAACTCCGTCATTTATAAACCGATTTGAAAAATAGTTTTTTTTTTTATTTGAAAGATTGGTCCTATATAAGTTTGGTGAAGTTCTGATGAGTGGTTTTGAGTTAGGTTTAATAATACGTATTTTTTCTACTTAGTGTATGTTGATGATGCTGAAATAATTTCCTGTCACTGATTATTTACATTGCAAGTAGTGGTATACTTACGTCTTCGTGTGGGGTAGTTACCTCAACTAAAGTGACTAATAAAAACTTTTTTGCATAAAAACCGACATCCCAAAAAAACACTACAAAGTGAAAAATAACTTTGATTTTGGAAGTCGGTGGCAAAAAACGAAAATACAAAACCTAAGACATTGGTGCCGATTCTCTTGTAGACCGAACTAAACTAACTGAAGTACTAAACTATCACTAAGGCCCGTATTACAGAACGTCACTCGATACTCAAGCATTACTTAAAACTAGATTGAACCAATCAAAAGGCTTTAAACGAGTTTTAAGTAATGCTTGAGTTTTGAGTGAGGTTCTGTAATACGGGCCTAAAATTCCTTACTTTTGTCTATGAGAATCTTAAAGCTATTCTGCAAAAAAATATCACAAAATTTAAAAATAATTTTGAGACAACTAAATCGAATTTGGCAATCGCGACTCCACGTGGGTGGTAAGTACTTGTTTGCTCTAACCCGTGATTTTTTTGAGCCGGAGGCGCGCAGGAGTGGCAGCCTCGACGTGTTTTATACTTATGGAATTTTTCACTTTTTGTATGGAAAAGATGACAAATTATTACCTACATGTTGAATTTTAGAGGTTTTATTAAGGGGGTCGAAATTTTCATTATTTTTGCGATAGGACACACTGTTTTCGAGATATAAGCAAAAGAAAAGAAAAAAGAGGGTCAGTGCTGCTTTTGCACTTGAAGTCGAGCTGTTGGTGTGAATTTTAGTTCATGCCAACTAATTTTATTCCACACCTTTTTAATCGCGATTAAAAATAGATTTAGTTAGAAAATCTAAATTTTAGGTGAAAACCGTCAAATTCAGAATAGCAAAATGACCATTTTCACGAAACTAATAACTCAGTGCCATCTTAGGGCTGTCAAACTAAATAAACTTAGTAAAGTTCTGTCACTTTAGTCAATTTCAGAATGGCAAATCGTCGTTTGACAGGAATAAACTAAATTTTGGTGATTTTTAGTCTAGTTTAGACGCATTTGTGACAAGAGAATCGGCACCACTGACATCCGAGATTGAAGTTATTTTTCACTTTGTAGTGTTTTTTTATTTTTATTTTTTAGTCGGTTGTCTTTTTTTTTGCAAAGCAGTTTTTATCTCATACACACACTGATTTCATTTAATGCCCGATCCAGACTCTCCACGAGGCTACACGAGGGAACGCGAGTACGAGAGTGTGGACGGTGCGCTCGTGTCCTCTCGTCTTCCCTCGCCTCGCCTCGCTGTCGCTCCGTTTTGTGTCGGTTTTTCGGACGCGAGTCAAAGGACCCGAGGGGTGAGGCGAGGGAATCATCCACACTCTCGCACTCTCTCACTTTGTTGTAACTGCTGCAGAGTAAGGACGCGCGCGTTTTTTTATAATGACGGAGTGGAGTAACGATTTGTGTTACACTTTTATGGAACTTTATCAAATGGAACCAATCATTTGGAATCCAAAAAATCCATATCACAAAGATAAAAATAAAGTGAACGACGCGTGGGATCGGATAAGCAAACAATTAAATATACCTATACAGGAGTTAAAAACTAAAAAAATATCATTAATGGCAACGTTTAGAGGGCACCTGAGAAAAAAAAGGCTTCTATTAAATCCGGTGCCGGTATAAATGATATTTATAAGCCCATATGGTTTCTATACGAACTGATGGAAAGCTTTTTGGGTGACATGAATGAATGTTTGCCTACAATAAACACGGAGAGACAGGTAAGTAAAATAAAAGATATTTTTCTTAAATTAAGTAGGTATTTTAGTTTATTTTCACAGAATTATTTAAATCTATTGCATACATGAGTTTCTACAGAAATATAAAGTAAACTCTTCTCTTATCTGAGTTGCATTTAATGATGCTCTGCGTGGTATTTGATTCAGATGCTGCAGGGCACCGTCATTGTTAACGTCATTTCTCCAAGAACCAGGTTGGACCAAAATCCCATTATCATCAAAAATATCCACTGTCCATGCAGGAGTGTATAATGTACTAGATGTATCACTCCTTCTAAGGAAGTTGTGCAGTAAAATGCATGACATTGTTACTACTGACTGATACTTTGTTAGGATCTAACAAAATAGGTTTTCTGAAAATTCTAAATTTTGACGACAATATTCCAAAAACATTCTCTACTACTACCCGTGCGTTTGATAATCGCTGGTTAAAAATTCGTTTTTGCGAGCCAGCTGTGTGATTGCCTAGATATGGTTTCATTATATGAGTGTCTAGAGCAAATGCGCCATCTCCTATATACATAAGGCACATTTTTAACTGAACCTGGAAGGTCAGATGGTGTTGGCAAGTTAAGGTTATTTGAGCAAATTTTTTGCCACAATAAAGAATTCCTAAACACTCCGCCATCGCTGATTCGTCCCTGGCTCCCAATGTCAGCGAAAATAAAGCGATAATTACTGTCAACTAATGCCAAGAGGACAATACTGAATGTATGTTTGTAGTTATAATATTCAGATACAGATCCAACAGGGCATTGTAAAACTATGTGTTTGCCGTCAATTGCTCCAACACAGTGAGGAAATTTTGTTTTAAATCCTTTTTCTATATCTAGCCACTCCTGGGCACTAGACGGGATCTGAAACAAACAAAAAATATTTAAAAATTATAAAATATTCTTATATAATAAATTATATATTATTCTATTTTCATTTCAGGAGAACAATTCAGAAGCTGTTGAAATTGAAGAAGAATCAAGTATGACTGAAGAATCTCAAATGCCGGAATCTCCAATTGCTTCAACTAGTCAACAGTCATTTCCACCACAGCACTCGCGTCAACGAGCAAAAGGTTCTGAATATCTCTTCAATGAAGCTAGCAAGCAGATAAAGGATACATTTAATACTTTAAATAGTGTTTTAAAAGACAAAAGAACTGAAGACGAGTGCGAGTTGTACTGCAAGTTACTTGCAAAAAAATTACGAGGGCTACCTGAAAATGAACGTGCTATTTTCATGTACGAGATAGACGGCATGTTTATAAACCGTTTACGTAATATTAGTAGCCCATTACCAAATTTTTCTGTATCGCATTACATCCCACAACGGCCTACTTCTTCTCAATCTTCTTACTCTGAACCTTTACATAATGAAATGAGAGTCCCAAAACGACCTCGTTCTTCTTGCACGTCGTATTCAGAACCTGCTATGCCGAACAAAAATTTACCAAATCATAATATGTCGCCTCAAATTACGTATCCCCTAGTTTTACAATATATTCCAGCTCCAGATCGTAGCCCAATCGGCAGTTCACAATCAATGTCACAACAATCTGTTTGTTCTCATTCATCTTACTCTGATCCTATACATATTCCAAAACAACAAAATACTGCTCGGATGCCATCAACTAGCAGACTATAATTGCACCGAATCAAACTATGTCGCTACAAACTACGTATGATGCGCCTGTTTTGCACATTCCAGATCGAAATCTTAATCTAGTCGATAACTCACCAACAGTTAACATTTTGTCCGATCAAGTAATAGCTTCGCCGGTCAGAGATTATCTCGAAAAATTTAATTACAACAAGGAATAATGTTTTTGGTTTGTATAAATAACGAAAAAAATATCTCTTTGAATACAACTGATTATTTTTCTATGATTATATTTTAATTGCAATAAAACAATTACCTTTACTTCGTCTTTTAATGCTTCATTAATTGCAACACAAACTTCTGGTATTATTGTTGAAATCAGCTGACTCGAAACTTTAAATAAAAAATGTAGACTTTTGTAGCTGTCGCCAGTAGCCAAAAACCTTAATGTAATTGCAAGTCGTACTTTGGGTGGTATAGCGTGCCTTAGTTTAGTATCTTGCTTAGCGATAACAGGAGCTACTTTGTTCAATAAGCATTCAAAATCGTAGAAAGACATGCGCACAAAATTTTCAAATTCACCGGATGATTCGGTAAGTAATTCTGTAATTTGTTTGTCCGTAGTTTGCCTGTAAAAGAAAGTAATATTTTAAGGCATTAAAAAAAACATGGTGCATTGTGTGTCGCTCGACGACACAATATGCACTAAAGTTGTTTTGTTGTGGTCTAACTTAACATACTTACAGGATGAAAATTTTATTTAGATTACGGTGGAACCTCCACGGTAGCCCGCGAAATTCAAATTTTCTTACGTTTTTTGCAATTTGCAAGTCAGTATTAGGTTTTATGTTGATTAAAGTATGATTCGCGGGCGTAAGAATTATGTATTTTCAGAATTATAACCATTTAAGTCAGCAATAAAACTCTATAGGGCCAGGTAACCCGAAAGAATGACTATTTCATGAAATCTTGACATTTTAGGATTATACCGACTTATGGAGTTATTTTACTGATTTTAATGGTTATAATTCTGAAAATACATCATTCTTACGTCTGCGAATCATACTTTAATCAATATATAACGAATACTAACTTGCAAATTGCAAAAAACGTAAGAAAATTTGAATTTCGCGGAAACCGTGGAGGTTCCACCTTAAAAAATAATATACAATAATAAATTCATAAAAAAATCATCAAATACATACATCGTCCTGTTGCGGTGTATTGACGTCATCCACCATCTTCTCCGTTTTGACTTTCTTTTTTATTTAGGTGATACAGGCGCAAGACATTATAATATTGGTAGGCACATAAAGTAGCTAACGCAGTCACTTCAATCACATCCACCTTGTAGTAGACGTAGCGGACGAGTGAATAAATCGAGAGTGTGGATTGCAAGCACTCGTGCAGCCTCCACTCGCCAAGACTCGTGCCGAGAGCCTCTAGGAGGCGCCTCGCGAGAGTCTGGATCGGGCATTAGATTCATTGACACATGGTACCTACCATACCTACTTACCTTTGAGGTTTCTCTGTTCTCTCTAGAGGAAGAGTTTCCAGACATTCTCCTCCACAAGCATGTTGGATTCATTGTGTTTAGCACCCAGGGGGCAAAGGGCCGGGGTAAAGATCTGTTCTGGTATGGATCGCACCGGTAACCTTTCTATGCTACGTTTTTGACAAGGTCCCACCGAATCAACCATTTTGTTACCCACCCCCGCGCATTTGATCAACCAATTTATTTATTTATTTAATTACAACAGTTATCTAACAACCAGTTACAGTAACTAAAATTATAAAAATAAAAGAGACAATTATAACACATATTAAAATATACAACATAAACAAAGTAGAGTAAGATTTGAAGTGGAAACATAAGTAAAAGAAGGTTAACAGCACTTTCATAAATTCCTCACAGTATTTCTGACATACCAATAAAATCTTCTTCCATCCATCCGCAAACAGATCGCCGGTTGGATTAGAATCCAAGAGATCATTAAGCGCGGCCAGAGTGCGAGGAATTGGCGACTTAGCGCGTGCAACAGTACGACATGGAGGCACGCCAAGCAGCCTGTGCTTTCTGCCCCGACAGTAATTGTCTGTAACAGTAATTAATCAATACCATAGGTCAATCGCAGTCCACTGCTGGACGTGCCTGTCCCAGGCTGCGCCACAACACCGTGTCCTCCGCCTTCCGCATCCAGTCTGTCCCAGCCACATTTTAAGGTCGTCCATACCATAGGTGCTACCTCACAATTATTATTATGATAAGGTGCCAAAAACTACATAATTTTAGGTACAACTTGGAATTTAAAATGATACTGCGCAAATTTATAAAAGTTAAAGTACTCAAACTACAGTTTATTTTGTCAATGTTATGTAAACGTATCGTAGCTCTACGAATCAATATTCAAGTACCTACTTATTTACCAATTAATTAGTTACCTAATTGGTGCCAAGACATTGGCGGCCTGCTTTTCATTTACATCAAATCAATTTAATGCGACGGCATATTTAAATAAACAATAACGTAGAGTAAGGCTGCTAATAAAAATAAATACCTAGCTAGCATCCACACCTACATACGTCCTGCACGTGCCAATTCATTTCGTAAATAAAGTCATGGTTTGGAACTTAATTTTTCGCCAAGTTTCTTATACAGGGCATTTTTTTAATCACTATCCAAATTTTCGCAGGGTGTTCTACCCATGAATATGAACAACTTTTACTATGGGACCAACTCTAAAATCACGAAGAAAAAATCAGCTGATTCATACAAAAGTTCAATACCTACTCGGCCAAAATGTATGAAACAGCTGATTTTTTTTCGTGATTTCCGAGTTGGTCCCATAGTGAAAGTTGTTCGTATTCATGGGTAGAACACCCTGCGAAAATTTGGATAGTGATTAAAAAAATGCCCTGTGTAACTATATTCTAGTGTCTTTAGGCTTCTTTACCCATTCTACTATAAAAATAAGAAAATTATTATTAAGTAAAAACCATAGTTAAACCATTATAGATAAACGTCATGGTCGCGTGTTATAATTACTTGCACTGATAGTTGATACACGTTAGCAAAATAAGGAAAACAGAACAAAAGAAAGCTAAGAGAATCCGAGCCGCTGGGAAACTTGTACATTTATCACAAACAATGATTAAATGCCTATATCTACTCCATTCATTATACGATTAGCCAATAACACCATCGTTATTTCCATATAAGCGTATTGCTCCGTTAGTTCACGATAAATGTATCAATTATTTACCATTTTTTACATATAAATTTGAACACTAAAATGCAGTCATTTCAACATTACAACACAATAACTTTCGTTGTTTGTCTTTCTATGATAAATGGAGTATAGTTAGGTACACAAGCGATTTTTAAAATCTCACATCTACACACATTCTGAGTACACCAACGTCAATTTGGCTGTCAAAATCTGTGTGAGGACGTGACACTGAGATTTTGAAGTCGCAGACGGGGTGACTAAAAGCTCCTGCAAACAGGCGCAACACGCGACGCGAAACGCGCGTGACTCAAAGGCACCGCTCGTCGCGCAACACGTGGTGCCTTTGTATCGCGTCGCGTGTTGAGACTGTTTGCAGGTGACTTAAAGTCACTGCGTGTGTAGGCATCTACCTATAGTAAATTACTGCCGCGGCCTGCAAAAGGGGCATTGATGGACGAATGTGAAAATAGATATAAATGTATCTAATAAACTCCGTTATTTCACGATAAATAAATACAAAGCAATGTAATCTATTTAACATTTACATTAAAAAATAACCCTTAAGTGTAGTAATTTCAATAATATTACACAATACTGTCGTTGTTTAAACGTTCTTTTGCTAATGCTATAATACAGGAAGTATACCTACACCTACCTAGCATAAAGAAAAACCAAAAGGTTTTCCTTGTTAAACTCGTATGAACTGATGACAATAAGGTAATCGTTATGTTATACCCCCTCGTGGGAGGTTAAGACGGGGTTTTCCTAAGGAAATGTCACTATTTGTATTTCGTTATCCTGATTTGCAAAAGTATTCTGTAAAAACTCGCCAGGGAACTCCCTTCTGCATACAACATCATCAGCCTATTATGTAGTCTACAGCTGACTTATGGCCTCTCCAATTGATTGATCAGGTCCTGACCTGATGACAATGGGACCACCTGGGAAGTATTCTTCCATCCCATTCAAACAAAAAAATAAATTTCCAAATCGGTCCAGCCATCTTCGAGTAATCGGGGAACATACATAAAAAAAAAGATTCGGACGAACTGAGAACCTTCACCTTTTTTGAAGTCGGTTAAATAATAAAGGTAGTTTGCCAGCAATTATTTTTATGCAATGTCACTTAGTTTGGTGTACAAAATGCGTAGTTGACGGCTATGTGCTGTCATGCAGTTATAAATTCATAATAGACCCTGTTTAAGCTACATGTTACATCGGTGTTCGGACCGATTATGATCAGCTGTCGGATCGTAGTACCTGCTACCTACCTATCAGTGGCACAGCTACAATTACCATTAAAGGGAAGCCGAAGAAAAAATTGCTCAGTTCTCATAAACTCAGACCAAAAATCTGTAGGTTTTTAATCTTATGATGTATTAAACTGGTATTAAATATAATTATGTAATATGATGTCATACATAGTTACACACACAGGTGTACCATATTATTTGGCAATAGTAGACATTACGAAGAGTGGTTATTCCGTAGGGACGCCGATAGGAATCGGGTTGTATGAAGGCTACGCCCCTGCTACGTATGAGACATCCTTGATATGAATTTATCGGAAGTCATTTTAATAAACATATCTACATAAATTTTTGTCATGATACAGTATTAGACAGGTACATACCTGACTACATTTATCTTCGGTTATCAAGATAATTAGGTAATTTAATTATAAAAAATACGTAGGTATGTTATCAAATTATCATAGGCTTAGTGCTGAAACTGGTATATCATTATGTTAATGCAGTCTCAAGTTGTTGAAGGTATGTGTTTTAAATTTTTCTCTGCTGGGCAATTAAACGTGTCAAGACACAATAAGTATCCAAAAATGTAGACGGTCGTGGTTGAATTGGGGGCGGGCGGTCATTGTCCTTTGCGCAGGTAAACGTAACTTAGAACGATAAAAATATAAAACAATCAATATAATGGTATAAACATTGTTTTTCTTTATGTCCGTGCCTGTTAAAACAACTGAATTACGGTCTATTATAGTCGGCCGTGATGTTTAACTAATAATTTATATTTTATTCTAGATTTAGTAGGTCAGAGTATAAGAAAATACAACTGTTATTATTACGCTTTACCTTTTATTATGAAATTAAACAAGTCAGTCGCAAATATTTGGGCATTAATATTAATTACAATCTTATATCTTAGAAACACAATTAGAAACACTACATTTTTTTTAATGTAAGGCGCAAATAAGTGCCAGCGGCCTTGAGTGCATAGCTTGTGTTCTGCTGAGCTCACGCAACGCGTCGTACGTCCACCCAGTAATAGGACTCGCCTATCAAGGAGCGCTGTCCCAAGTTAGACACATTATTAATATATTACACATAAAACAACAGGCATTTTAATAAAACACGTATACTAAAAGATAAATAATTAAATTATCTTCAAAATGGTGAATTTTTCATGAAAATATGCTTGATAGTTTTGGCGTTATTCTCAGTTTTTTTATCCGCGTTAGACATACCTTTACATATTAATTACACTATGTAATATAAACATAATCTAAAATTTTCACATAGATATTAAGTTATTAAGAAAATGCTCTAATTTAATATATTAACACTACTCGTTTAGACGTTATTTTCAGTTAAAAATCATTAAAAGTCGGTTATCGTCGCCTTAGGTAGGTAATTCTTTTACTTCTTGAATATTAACAGGCCTTAAATTCTACCCAATTTTTAAGTCCTCCAAATATATATATAATTAACAATAATTAAGAATTATAAGCAAATAAATGATTTTAAATTGCCAAAAAAAAAAATAACAGCTAACTGTAGTATAATCCCGTATAAATATCTAGCAAATTAATTAACGTATTGTGATATTGCTATATTATATTGACTTTCCTATAAATCTTTAATAAATATTATATATTAGGTATTATGTAGGTATTTTAGTAGGTTTATATCTTTGGGACAGAAAAGTAACACGAGTTGTAACGTGTGTTTGTTTGCATGTTCTTTTAGCGCTACTTGGTTCGGACAGGTAGAGTTTGTAAGGAAAGCCATTCTGTTAGCAGAAATGACTACATTGCAATTGTTACTATAAAAAAACTGAAAAAAAAACGCAACTAAGTCTTTTTGTTCTTTATGTTATTAATGGACGTTTACTAATGCATGCATTTTGTGTACGTAAAATTTGTTAGAAGTAATAAATAAAATTGAAGTGTCTGTTTGTAACGTTAAAATAACAACTTTTTACTAAATGCATAAGAAAGTATAAACGGTACTTACTCGTATAACAAAAAAGCAATTTTTTAAATGTTTGTCTGTATGTCTGTCTGTCTGTTTGTTCCGGCTAATCTCCGAAACGCCTGGACCTATTTTGACGGGATTTTCACTGGCAGATAGCTGATGTTACGTGGAGTAACTTAGGCTACTTTTATTTTAGAAAAATAATTAGGGTTTCGCGCAAAAAAATAAAACCCATGAAATTGTGAACAAAAAGTCGGATTTGAAAAATTATTTTTGCATTTGGTTGCCTATAGGTATGTAACATCACGCTACGACCCTTAGAAGCCGAGCAAAAAGAAAAAGTCAGAAAGAACACTAAGCAAAAACGAAGTAATAGCGCAGGCGGGCGATGCAACGCGACGCGTCGGGGGACGAGGGAGTTTTATTAAAATGTGGCTGTTTTTTTAGTATGTTGTTTATCTTACGACTTCCACGCGAACGAAGTCGCGGAGCACAGCTAGTTAATAATAAAAAAAAGTGTTGAGGGACAAGTTCACCTGCGCACAATTTGACAACGACCCGGGTACGAAAGCAAACCATGTGCTAACACAAAATTAGATTTTTTTGTTTTATCGTGTTTAGATATCGTTAAGTACCCATTACCTACGTCTAAGAACGTTACAAAAACCAACCTGATTTTTAAACTGATGTTTCTTGAAACATCAGTTTAAAAAATCAGTTTTATTTTACACTTATTATCATCAAAAAAAAAATTTTAATCATGTTAAGTAGTATGGGCATATGATACGGAGGAATGAGGAAAATGTGAGGAAAGTTTTGAGTATAAATGTCGATGGCTATAAGAGTAGGGGAAGACCAAAGAAATGATGGATGGACTCTGTGAAAGATGATATAGCTAGAAAGGGAGCGACAACCGAGATGACGACTAATAGAAGTATGGAAGAAAGGGACATGTTGCGCCGACCCCAAATAAATTGGGAAAAGGACAGGAGAATGATGATCATGTTTAGAAAACGATACCTACTACGTCAGCGGAGCTTCGCTAGCAAATTTTTGACCCTGTAATTTAATATGCGGGAAATCTATCCCCGAATCGCGATTGCCACATTGTCACTGAAATTAACACGGAATCTGAAGGGGCTTAGGTACTGTATGATATTGTGCAATAGTAATCCGTTTAATAATCATTATAAGCGAAATTATAATGGTTAATCCCCAATTAATGGATTAGTAGACATCATTTGAGTCACGGCATCAGCTTATTCATGTAACTAAACTCAACAACCATCTTTTTTTTTTTACAAAAAAAAAAGAATCTGAACAACCATTAACCAGAGACGAGCGGAGCTGAACGGAGATGTGCAGGAATCGTCCAATCAAAGACGAGACGAGAGCTGCAATGAGGATTTCAACCATTGTGATTGGTCGATTCGCGCACGTCTCCGCTTCAGTGGAAACGCACCCTAAGCCTGGTGCGCGCACGACAACTATTTACAGTATCTTCTAGCTAGTCGTACGAAGTTAGCCTTACGACTTACGAGCACCCATACCTACTACGGCGTCGCATTAACACATATAATGCCGTACTAACAAATGAACTAACTGTATTTTTTTTTTTTGTAAAATACGTCCATGGAATGTGAGGAATGTCTTAATTCACTATTTTCGTTACATTTTACATAATATAATAGTTCGCTTTCAAAACAAGCATATTCCGTCAGCCACAAATGGCTGACACGGCTCAATTGGTTTGGAAAATGTCAGCCATATGTGGCTGACGAGGCATTATATGTGTTAAGGCTCAAAACAAACAAAGGCACCGCTCGTCACGCGACAAGCGGTGCCTTTGTGTCGCGTCGCGTGTCTCGCCTGTTTGTAGGAGCTTTTAAAATACCAGTCAATATAATAAATAAATAAGAATATTTTATTTCAGATAATATTATGATCCGTAACTAAATAACAATATTATAAGATCACAAAAATGGAAATTAAAATTAAAATCACCTCCGCCTCGTTGGTCTAGTCGTCGCAAGCGCTACTGCTAAGCATGAGGTCCTCGGTTCGATTTCCAGGTCGGACAAAGTTTTACTGGGTTTTTCTATCAGGAGTTACTCAGTAGCAGCCCGGAATCTGGATTTGTGCCCGGTAGATGGCAATAGGCTCGTTCCTATTACATGGGACTTAAACATAACTGGCGTAATGTTTTATATGAAAATTAAAATCGAAATTAAAATTAATATTATATGACTGATTTAACAAAGGACCTCCAAAGCGGGGATCCTATCAGACACAGTCTTTAAGATTTCGTTGCGGCTGCCACGCATTCTGTAGATCAGGGATACCGTCCTTTTGCGAATGATGGTATGAAAGTCATCAATGCGAAACAGCGCGAACATCCCCGATGCACTACAGAAACGTGGCAGACCCAAGATCATCCTGAAGATATTATTATACTGGATGCGCAGGGCATCCAGCGATCTTTAGGTGTGAGTGGTGTGACAGACCCACAGAATAATCTCATCCAAAATACTGACATCTTCCCTGTTCCAACTGGTTGAATATTGCTCCGAAATATTTTTAACTCTTAGGTCGGGTCCTAAAATAAGTGATCGTTGCGCGAATACGCAATCATCGCGTTTTTATGTCACTTTTTGTTTGGAAAACTGGAATGCGCCTCTGTCGGCGCGACCACGCGTTTCGGTTCACCGAACAAAAAGTGACATATGAACGCGACGATCGCTTTCTATTAGGACGCGGGGTTAGACTGTATTTTTATAATTAATTTCTTGTTTCTATTTTTTATTTGCATGCCTGTTTAGTTTTATCTTAACACATTATGTAATTTTATTGAACCCTATTAAATTGTAAGCGCACATCACATTAGTTTTATACTTACACGTTTTTACAATATTATTTTTGTGGAAAATGTCGTTGAAAATGTAATACATACTCACTCTGTAGCTCCAATTTTGTGTAATACTGTAATGTGTACACACGGCTACTTATCAAGCTATACAATTCCAGTATAAGCTGATCTGGCATTGTATAGGATTCCCGTTATACATTGAGAGGTCGTCTTATACTGGAAATGTAAAGCTTGATATGTAGCCGTGTGTACATCCGTTTATTTTCCAAATAAATTAAATAAATTAAAAGTATTGCCACATAGAAGTTCAGAATTTTAGATTCAAGGCACGCACAAAATCTAGACCTAATTACCACATACGAGCTGAAAGTAGCAAAAATACGAAACACACAAGGAACAATAGACGCCTAAATGGCCGAAATACAATGCTCTAATTGTGGGCCAAGTATCTAATTACGACGTTAGAGGTTCAGTAGTTCACGATGGATAACCTTGTCCAAATATTTTCGTAGACGTGCATGCATAATTGAATTAAACAAGAGAATTAAAGAGCTCGTGGCTAAGTAATAACAGCCGCACGGGTCGATCCATCAGGTGAAGTTACGCTTGCCGGGGTTGGTCCGTGGATGGGTGACCATCTTTACATAGGTACCGAGAGGTACCTATGATTGTCACCTGTGTGTGTGGTGTGGTAACTATCGATTGCCAGCGGGGGCAAAATGTTGTGCTCGGTTTGGTTGGTGATAGGGCTTGCTCTAAGTCCGCCTGGCCAGCTACCATCATCTTATCAAAGTCTGTCGCCATAACAACAATGTTAACAACATTGATGTATTTCGGCAGTTAGAGGTAAGATAGCCAGTTCCTCTGTAGTTGAGGATTCCGGGTGAAGCTTGCTTCCACCTTCGGCCTAATCATCAGTTACCATCAGGTGAGATGAAGGCCAAGAGCTGCCCGGAGGGGTTAAAAAAATTGTATATTGTCTTGCACAGGTAGGTAAGTATTTCTGTTTTTCCCCTACATAAATATAATTATGCTTTTATTAGCTAAGTTTGGTTCGGGTCAATAGTGCAATGAGGCGGAAAACGAAAACATTAGAAACCTCGATACGCCATTTTGGGTTCCAACGCACAAGCATTTATTTAGGTCATTGCCGTTTAAAAAACTTAGGTAATTAGATTAATGCTGACATAGTTCGGATTTTCACTATTCATTCATATAGTGTATCTAATTTTATTGTCTGTATAGTTAACTTTGTGGTTGTGGTAATGAATCCTACATGTAGTTCAAGCCTTAAACTTTAAGGGGGCAATACTTTAAACTTTAAGGTATCAGGTCAGCGCAGTACCTATGTCTTCTTCCATACACCTCTATAGTATATCAGCTGTCATCCTTTTTCTAGCCATATCATCTTTCACACCATCCCTCCATTGTTACTTTGGTGTTCCCCCACTCTTATTTTTACCCATCCACATTCATACCTAAAACCTTTCAGAATCAGAATGCTTTATGTAAATATAGGTCAAATTACAACAGTGTGCGAGATGTGACAAAGAGGTAGATCCTCTTATGTTTTGCCCAGAGGCGTACGAATGTATTTAATTAACATTGTCGATTTTTTTACTTTTTAACACAAATTTAACTTTTAAATCATAAAGTAGTAGAATTATGTAAACTTTCACATTGGTAAACATTTAAACTTTGGCAATAAAGTTAATATTAATAGGTACATGCATAACAATACAAAAAAATACAATCAATTTCGATAAATGTCAAATAGATTAATTTACGTGTCATATTAATGTTAATGTCAAACAAAATTTAAAATCGTCAAAATAGGTGAGGTGATGTACAATTTTCTGAAGTATGTAGTAATTATAGAATTATCGTCCAAATATTCCTGTATTGAGTAGTAGCACTTATTTATTAAAATTCTTAATAGTTCTGTTTTGAAATTTTCCCGATTTAACGTTTTTATTTTTTCAGGGAGTTTGTTATTTTGGCTATACAGAAGGTACTTTTCTTCATTAGTGCAGTTTTGTCATAAGTCACTTCGAGTTCAGCCGATCTATTCTGTACAGATCACACGGTGAGCACTTAGGTGAAGTGAGTTGGAAGTGAGCTCAATCCCTATTAGAGTAAGGTGGGAAGTTCACATCACGCTCACTTCACCTAAATTTTCACGGTGGGATCTTTCCAGAATACCACCACTGACTTATTTTTGTCGCGTAATTTTCTGTAGTAACTTTTAAGTGAGCTCAATCCCTATTAGAGTAAGGTGGGAAGTTCACATCACGCTCACTTCACCTAAATTTTCACGGTGGGATCTTTCCAGAATACCAGCACTGACTTATTTTTATCGCGTAATTTTCTGTAGTAACTTTTAGTAGCTATGTTGTATAATGAAATGTTAGATTTGACAAACATATTTGTTTCGTATATGTACAGCGATGGCAAGGTATGAATTTTTAGACGTATAAAGAACGGTTGACAACTTTCTGTGCGTTTAAGGCCACACAAGGCTCTGACACATCTTTTTTTGGGCTCTAAATACGAGTTTTCTAACTACTAATACTAATATATTACGCCATATCTGAGTGTTGTTGCATCATATCCGTGATAGGCTGTTTTTTGATAGTTTATAAGTAGAGAGCATATGCAAATTTATTAAGTTTTTTACATGGTTCGTCAGTCTGGGCTATCCAAGTTAAATTGTTGTCTATTATTAATACCAAGAAATTTAGTAGCAGTAGTTGATTTTATTTTTGTCCCTAAATAGCTAATGTCAAGGGTTTCATTTGGGATTCTTTGATAAAAATGCATAATTTTAGTCTTTTCTAAGTTTATAATTAGATTATTGTCGTCAAACCATGATATAATTCTATTTAATGTCATATTTATTTCATTTTCATAAGTATTGGGATCATCACACTTAATAATTACGGCGCTATCATCGGCGAATAGTACCTACTCTCTACACGACATGTCCCTCATTCCTCCGCATCATATTCATACTTCCACAAAACTTCTCAGTCTACGGCACCACTTTCAGACTTCTTATTACAAAATTGCATAGGTACCATTATTACCTTAGCAATAAGGTCGAAAGGTGGTTCACCGCAAACGTCCGCGATGGTTACCTACTCATTTCTAATGCTATCCGTTTTATCTTTCCCTCACACACATGTTGTGCCTCTTAACATTCTAATTTCAGCTGCATGCAATTATTGCTTTTGTCTATCTAGTGTCTAATGTCTATCATATCTAATCTGAACACGAGACATTAATAAAGTACAAGTCCACGAGGCCTAAGCTGAGCTTTGCATTTGTGTGAGTGATTACCAAAAGTAGAGTCAGACAAAAAACTTTTAAAAATAAATTTTATTATGTTTTAGGTAGGTACATAAGTGGGAGAGGTATTCTAGTTTAAAAATAATATAAAACTAAATAAGCAAAAATTTATAAAATAAAAGCCAGCTATGACTGATGAGTAGAGATCGGATAATCGGATGCATATTTACTTAAACTTGGGGTGTTGGTACTTCTCAGTCAGTCGGTCAGTGTGACTGAGAAGTCAGAGATCAATAAATAAAATTCAAATATAAAAAAATTATGCCCATTCTTCTACACCGGACATTGCATCTTCATCATTTTCATTATTACTCTCAAGGTTTTCGTATTCTTCGTTTATTTGTGTTTGCAGCCATTTCACTAATAAATCGAACACAAAAATAAAATATTAAGAATTAAACACGTCACGCTGCTACCAGTACAAAAGGTGAAGTGTGGAAGGTGCACGGCGGAGTTGCGTCGCGCGAGAGACGCACCGCGCCTCAGGCCGATTGTATAAACCGGTTTAAACCAAGCAAAGGACGCGTCACGCTCTAGGCGGACGTCACACCTACACTATCTATGTGCACTCACACAAATGCAATGACTTGTACCTCTTGTATTAATTTATACGACGCTACAACCTCATAAGTTGCTCTCGAAGCATTCAAGTGCTAGGTCTACAGATGAAGACAGACTAGATCGATTCGTCCTTTCGATCCTTTTCGCGCGATATAAGTGCGGTGAGCGCAAATCTAACGGTTTAAATCTTTGTGCGTTGCTTCAAAAGACTTGTTACAAAAAGAGCTAAGTACACAGTAGGCAGGTACTATCAAAAACGCCAGCTCTTTTCAATTTTGAAATAATTTTGCTTGCACGCTGGTATTGTAATTAATATGACAAAGTAAAACAAAGTACCATAGGGGCAGGGTTTCTTCAATGAAACAGTGTATACAAAAAGCAACTTTAAGGTGTAAAGGCGTCCTCTTTGTCGATAGTACCTAGTTATTAGGTACATTTTAATTATCAAAGTCCATAAATCGGAGTAAGTCTGTATTAGCCTTATCCAAATAAAAGTATTTTATCGCTACCTAATTTAAAAGGAATGCCATGACAATAACTATTATAGGTACACCCTATATGTACCTACTCTAATGGAAAATAAGTATGTATCCTTTTATAAATAAGTATGCTTTTACGTAGATAAAGGTACTCATCGAGTCTAGGTTCTTGGCAGACATTGTAGACAAGTAGGGAAAGATTACCTAAAGCTAAATCATTATCATTCACTAGTAATCATTAATCCACGAAGTACGAAGTCAAGATGTGATTTCGTTAAGCAGGCTTCAGTGACTTTTTCTATTTGCGAATACTAATATTTTGAAATTCTACATTTTGTAATTTTAGATTAGGTATCTACCGTGATTAAAAGATGCCCATCCATAGATAAATATTACCCGTGTCTCCACTATTCCATAGCTTACTCTAGGGTGCATACCCGGTAGGCTCTAATAATCCTTCCATATTTTAAAGGCACGTCTTCCCTACCACTATCGCGCCCTCTGATCTACTCCTTGATATGAAATGGCCTCTGTAACCCCATGAAACATGAGGTTCCAAGGGCTAGTGTTAATTTTTGGGTTCATTCGAGCAATCGAGTCTAGTTAAGTCACGCTGGAGCCGGTGCATTTCATTCATCCATTCATTCATTCAGGTATCTACCATGTACCACATTTAGATTAAATTCCTATTTGAAAACCAACATGTCATCTCTAAAACAGAACATTGAATCTTATGATTTCACGAAAATGTGCAGCATTATACTTCAGCATTTCGTATAATATAAAAGTTAATATACTTCTGTTAAATTTAAAAAAGCTGAAGTGTTCATCTGTTTTAATCGACTTCTGTCCTTGACTGTATCTGCTACCTTCAACGGATATCTATCCGAAACGTGTTTACTTAAAAACCTTTTTTCGAAGAAAAAAGGGAAATCACAAACATACAAAACCAATAAAACTTAGGTTTTCCATATCGTGCCGCTACTAAGTAGTTACCTGATGATGGTGGGCAAGTTTTTTATGTAAGTAATAAAACAATAGTTAAAAGCATCCGTACCGTACTCAAATGTAGGTATTAAAATTATGTATTTTGTGGCCTTATATGACGATTACACAGATAAGTAGGTACGTTTTTTATGACACTGCATATAAAATTAATCCGCACTATATTTACTTAAGAAGGCGATTGTAGAGAGATATAGCGCGAAGCAAATATTTTGTAAACATGACGTTTTAACAAAACATTAGTGAATGTTTTAATTATAATATATTTGGCGTTTGATAATGGTATTTTCTTTCCGAGCGCATATTTATGACGTCACGCCATTACAAAATCATCGGTATTGCCGGATTCCGTACTTACATTACTTCTACCTTGGCTGACCATTTAGGGCCCGATCACACGTACCACAACGATACCACGAGGACGGGCGCTAATTTGTAAGAAAATTAATAGTCTACTCACACGGACGGACCACATTTGGCTGTCAAAATCAACCATGTGGGCGATACCGACCTCATCAAGGCGACGTCACAGCCACAACGCAACCACAACGTTGCGTCGACGCGACGACACTGTCACAGCCGGAGTCGATCTGTCTGCAAACACTAGCTACAACGTAACCACATCGAAATTTTGTAGTTACTACAACGCATCTGCAAGAAGCTGCAGCGACACTATTCACATGTTTCCACTACTTGCCCATATTTTGTCGCTGCTATGTGGTGTGTTGTGTTACGGGCCCTTATACAAGATGTAATTTTAATCACTTTTAACCTCTTAAGGGGTCATTGTACTCATCGTTATGAACAACTTTTACTATGGGACTAAAGCCGAAATCGCGAAAAAAAACAGGTGTTCCCTACATTTTGACGAGTTAAGCGAAATGTAGGGGAAAACTGATTTTTTTCACGATTTCAGGTTTGATCCCATAGTAAAATTTGTTCATAATGATGAGTACAATGACCCCTTAAGAGATTAACACTGTTTAAAATTACACCTTGTATAATGTCGCAGCCGAATTGCGTAATACATAACGTCTGGCCGAAATACATAAAGGCGCTTTTTTTTATTACGGCTAATTGACGTTCAGTTAGATTGTCATTGCCACAGATCATTGCGCTACGTTTTACAATACAGCTACCCACGTTTAGACGTAAGTATTGCAGAATGGCTTATCTGCAGTCATAAAAAGCATTTGGTGTGCCTTCCAATGCCAAATCGGTCGCAATAACTAAGATAGGGAACTCTGACTAATTGGTTTAGGTTAGGTTAGAACTGTTACCAACCACGCGCGAGCCGAGCGAGCGAAGCGAGCGGTGTCGCAGCAGCGGTCGGCGAGCGCTACTTCTGACTAATTTGGTTTAGGTTAGGTTAGAACTGTGACTAACCACACGCGAGCCGAGCGAGCGCTACTTCCAAGTTGATCGCAGTTTTAATCATTTTTGAACTGACTTTCATAAAACTCTGAAAACTTTATATTAAAATTGTCCAATCACTGTTTTCACTCGAGTTAGGGTCATTTTGACTCATAGTTATTTTATTTATTTTTGTTTTGGACGTTATTATTGTTGTCATAACACACAGAGCAACGCCTAATATACATTTTAGTTTATGGAGCGACGAGCGTCAAAATTTAGAACTAAAATCTACAATCTGGCGTTACCCTTTTTTTGGGCTCTTTGCAATTGACCGATTACAAAATATTATACATACTTACTATTATTACAAATCTAACTTAAATATTGTACTCAAGCGCATCTACGAAGCGTAGTTTTAATAATAAATGATAAAGTATAACATCATTAAAAATATAAGAGGAAACTATCGTAAAAATCGAGATTAAATCTAATTTGGCTAAAACGTATTTTTAAACAAGAAACTGTCACATATAAAAACCCTTTTTACGATTTGTTTACATTTAGTTAATTACATAAACCAATGGAGTATTTAAAACAGGATCCGTTTCCCAAAAGAGCTCATCATCTGGGTAGACAGAGATAGGTTGGTTAGGTTCATTATACTTGTGATCATTATGCAAATGAAAATAAACTTTTAAAATGGGAATTTTTAGACATTCTATAGTAAACAAAATTGCATCCCACGGAATATAAGAAAGAGGTTTCGCATTCTGTGTTGAAACTGTTTGGTTCATGACTGTCTGTCTGCAAAAAAAAAATAAAACATCTTGACACACAGCTGACATTTTGTGGAGATCTTCCAGTTGTGTTCCATTAGCCAAAAAAAGCTTTGCAATAGTTACAATACACTCATATTAGAAGTCCAAAATTATTAATGTTCAAAGATTGTGAGGATGCGAATTTTCAAATGTTTGTAAATAAAACGACAATAGTTGGTATCCTTTAAGGTAATGAACAATTGTTTACTTCACGTAGATCTTACCGCAGTTATACTTATAATTTTTCTTAATCCGTCAAAACAAGTGTAAAATTCAAATTTTTGGACGGGCACAAACACATCGGGCGTAGGGACAACTGTAAAATCGTGTTTTCATTCATTCTTAGTTCGGAAACCGAACTAATCTTATGTCCGTAAGTGATACGGAGTAGGAAACGCCCGTAACTTCGGCTGAAACTACGGACTTCGTGCTTAGGGAGTAGACCCGCTGAGCCCAGCAGAGGTCGAGTTCCAACTGTTGCAAAGACAGCAGTTTAGTATTTAACCTGTTTAACCCAGGGACACTTTTTGCTTCAGCGGGTTCAGCAGGTCAAGGGCTCCCACACAAAACTGCGAATTCGCGCCACATCGGGGCTTTGTGTGAGAGCCCTAAGGGTTAACTACTTTCGGACAGGCCCGTACCTTCGTTGACGGACTTAGGAAGTAGACCCCCTGTTCCGTCGGAAGATACTTGACCCTATTAATTTATATTTTGCCTATATACAAGAAATTTCAACTACAATTTCATATTCTTTTTTATTTATTTATTTGCCAGAAACATGGTAAATTACAAAGGTGTAACATAAAATGTATGGAGCTACATGTCTCACCGTTTTAACCTTTACTTTCTTACCCTTAAATCAAGAGAGATGATCTAGTGGATGTTTCACTTACTGATACATTTTCCTTTAGCCCAGTGTTCCCATCACATGCACTGCACGGCGACGCGCGACAGCTACGAAAAAGGGAACAGTAAATAGTCTTCCGATAGCTTTATTACCTACTAGCTGTGCCCTGCGACTTCATTCGCGTGGAAGTCGTAAGATAAACAACATACTAAAATAACAGCCACATTTTAATAAAACTCCCTCGTCCCCCGACGCGTCGCGTTGCATCGCCCGCCTGTGCTATTACTTCGTTTTTGCTTAGTGTTCTTTCTGACTTTTTCTTTTTACTCGGCTTCTAAGGGTCGTAGCGTGATGCAAAACCCAAATGCAAAAATAATTTTTCAAATCCGACTTTTTGTTCACAATTTCATGGGTTTTATTTTTTTGCGCGAAACCCTAATTATTTTTCTAAAATAAAAGTAGCCTAAGTTACTCCACGTAACATCAGCTATCTGCCAGTGAAAATCCCGTCAAAATAGGTCCAGGCGTTTCGAAGGTTAGCCAGAACAAACAGACAGACAGTCAGACAAAAAATTTTAAAATTGTTCATCTTGTTATAAGTACCGTATATACTTTCATATGAATTTAGTAAACATCTGATAATTTGACATTACAAACAGACACTTCAATTTTATTTATTGGTATGTATAGATATAGATTAGGTTGTGTCCCACTGGAGGGCAATTAAGGCCACCCTTCTGTCTTCCCATTTTTCCCGGTCTGTTGCAATCATCCCATTCCTTCACATAGAACTCGCCTCGCCATCACCTTCTCGGCCTACCGCGTCGTCGGTTCCTGTTGTTTGTGCCCCACTCTGTGGCTACTTTTGCCCTAATGTTTTTCGACATGGGACAGATACGGTTTACCCCAATGGCTTACCCTCCCAGTTCCACTTTATTTGGCAGTTGTAATGTCAACGTCTGCAATTAGTGATTTGGATTGAAGCTTAGGTAACAATTTACCTAAACTTCAATCCAAAAATATAACTAAGGTAAGCCTTAGCTATATTTTTAATTTTGACTCCGAAGAGGGCGTGTTAGACTTTTACTGACTAAAACCCACCCGTGTTCCTTCCCGCGATCGTCGAACGTCCCGCGACCCTAGCTGGCATCAGCCCTAGCGGACACCGTCAATTGACGCTGACATCTCTTTGAGGCGCGCATGGAACACAACGCTCCGTCGACCCGGGCCTGGTCCTTACCAAACGGCGAGCTACCCATTGCTCGCCGTCCGCAGACAAAATTGCAAAGACTACTTTGATCTTCGTTCCAGGGAAAAAGGCATTTGGTATAGAACAATCCATTCACAACCTTCATATTCACCTTGGATTGATAAGTGTTTTGTTACCAGGGAGGACTTAACCATATTATTAAGGCCTCGTTTAGGACTTATGCCTTTCAATAGATTGATTCGGTTTTATGATGAAAAAGTTAACATGACCCGTTTGCAGTACGTGTAACAAAGATGAGGACACGTATCATATTTTGATGAGATGTATCCGGAATGAATCGCTCAGAACACAAATTGGCGCGCATAACATAAACCTATCAAACCCGCTATCGGATAATTATAATTCCTATAATAAATATAGTTAAGTTCGCCTTGAAGAAGCTAGCCGAAGCCTAGCTGTAAAATGCACTAATGTAAATTAATGTTAACCTTTGTATACCCATAGAGTGTAATATTCACATTTAGCGAAAAAGCTCTTTAAATAAAGATTTAAAAAAAAGCCCGCACCTACAGTGGCTGGGAATCGGTTATCAATTCCCGACGCCCAGGGCGTCTCCTACGGCGACTAGGGCCGTGAGGACGCAAAGATTGCCTCTCCTTCACGCGTTCCGCTTCCTCCTTCGCGAGCATTACTGCTTCGCAGAAGGAGGTGATGGCATACCATGTACTCTCGCTCCGTATCATGGCCTGGACCAGGGCCGGACGTGAGAGATCGCCGCCTCCGATCGCTTCCGCGAGGACACGGTGGTACTCCCCCCAAGCCGGGCAGACCTCCACCGTATGCTCCATCGTGTCCTCCGGGCGATCCACACAATGGTGACACCCGTGCGTTTCCTCCAGCCTTATCCAGAACAGGTACCTCCCGAAACACCCGTGTCCGGTGAGGACCTGCGTCAGGCGGAAGGTGAGGACGCCGTGTGCAGGGCGACCCTGCGTGCTGACTTTTTACTCTTTTTTTGACCACGTTTGCACTCCTTAAGTGATCAGGGTGGGCCTTTATAAATCTGTTTGTTTTTATTGTGTTGGTCAGGGTTTGCAAATCACGGCGGTGGTGTTTGGTGGGCAGCGTGTTGGCGGCGCTGGTCGCGGGCGCGCTGGTGGCCGTGCTGGTTCTGCAGCCGTGGGCCGGCCCCAACTACCCGCGCTACCCACGCGCTGCCGTCGCCGCCAATGGCCACGAATGTGCTTCTATTGGACGGTACGCACCAAATCTATTTAATATCTCATATTTACATATGTATCTTGAGTTATGTCTTGAGTGCGACGACTTATTTGATTATTATCACCCCAAAGTATTATTTTGATAATCTGGTTTTCCTTATCATAAAAATAAAAATTAATTACTTATGTCCATTTTAGTAAAATCCTGGAACAAAATGGCTCAGCTGTGGATGCAGCGATAGCGACATTATTCTGTGAGGGTGTTGCGTGCGCGCAATGCATGGGACTCGGCGGTGGGTTCCTGGCCACGGTTTACGACGCGTCGACGGGTCAAGTGCGCGTGATCAACGCGCGCGAGATGGCACCGGCCGCGGCCCACGCGGATATGTACATCAACGAATCATCGACCGTGGGCGGCCTTGCCATCGCTGTGCCCGGAGAGCTGGCGGGCTACGGCGCCCTCCATCAGGCGTACGGACGCCTGCAGTGGCGCGAGCTCGTGGAGCCCACGGCCGAACTCTGCCGCCGCGGACATCTCGTCAACGCCTACATGGCTCGAGTGCTCAGGTCTTACAGCGACAGAATCAAAGCCGAGCCTTCTATGCGGTATGGACTCATTCGTCTATGTTTAAATTCCTTTACTATTCTTAACTCCCTTAACTTCTCAGTCCTCCCTCATCATTAATGACAAAAATATTAACAAGTCCACGACCTATTCTATCACACACACCGTGTGTGACCGTTTGGTTTTGGAATACTTTTAAACTGTGAATCAACATAACTTTCTATAAGGGAGGTGTACGTGAATCCGGCGACTGGCGAGGTATGGAACGAGGGCGACTACATAACCGAACCAACGTTGGCGAAAACATTGGAAATCATCGCGGAGGAGGGCCCACAGGCGATACACAACGGCTCCTTGACGGCGCGGCTCGTGCAAGATATTCAGAGCCTCGGTGGCATTATTACAGAAGAAGACCTCAAGAGTTACAAGTGAGATTATTCATTCATTGCTGTTGACTGTTTAAGGCAGTCCCTAAAGACTTGGTTTAATTGGGTTAGAAAGTTTCAGAATATTCTGCTAGCCATTGCATTGCTCTTCAGAAGTGTAAAAGTGGAGCCGCCAAGCTCACCTTCTCGAAAAAGTCATCTGAAATAATAGTTTTATAAAATTTTAGGGTGGAATGGCAAGACCCAATCGAGGTGCCGTTAACGGAGGAGTACACGCTTTATTCAGTTCCTCTGCCGGGGTCAGGGTCGGTTCTGGCGTTCATGCTGAACATGCTGCGCGACTGGGTCGGAGACGGCACGCCCGCCCCGACAGGCTCCAACCTTTACTGGCACCGCGTCGTCGAAACCTTCAAGTACGCGTACGCAAAACGAACCGGCCTCGGCGACCCTTTACGCTCTAACTTACCCTATGACATTCGTGATGTAAGTATTTGTACCGGTTTGGTAAGCTCACTTAAATGTATAAGCTCGTCACTTGAATCGTGGCATGAAGATAAGGTTCTTTTTCAACCTTCTGACTCATTTTGCTGTAATCACACTTTCCTACCTTCTTTCCTTTTATTATTATTTTTCTGGTGTAGTCAAGATTTATATACGTACCTAACTATTTTTGCCCCTCTTTGATTACAAGTAAGAACCCTGGTGAAAATGCAAGAAAAATTACTAAGAGTGTAAAAAAAAATTACTTAAAAGATTAACTCTATATATTTGCTATACAGATTTAAGTATATATATTTATTTGTTTTAATAAAACCTACATTCTGTAACATCATAATACCTATTAATATTGACGCAATGCAAATAATAGGTGCGCCCGAGTAGTCTGTGTCAATACACTTGATATAGCATTACATAAATATTCACCATGGTATGCCAGCTGTTACTATGTTATGTAACATTTTGATTATATAATTACGGGAGCAGACTAGGTAGGTACGTTACTCATAAATATAAATGAAATAAAAATCGGTTTAACTACATAAGCGCCGTTTAATATGTAATTGGTTTCGACGATGCAATTACTATTTTTTCTAATAACAACTTCCTCGGTAAATATTTCCGGCCCTCGGTCAATAACTGACAATTGCAGAGTTTCCTAAACTTGTCGTCGTTTACCTACTACGCCCATCTTAAATTCTTAATCATTAACAAGCATATTGAGGAGAAGATATATCAGTTTCCTTCTCTGATCTCTCCTTCATCCATCTAGTTTCTATATTCTTCTTGTCACAATCGACGACAATGTGCAGCTGCCGACTATTTCTGTTCTGTGCTCGTGATTATTTATTTATTTATTTAGATTTACCAACGTTCGTATACATTACAGAAATTATAGGAAACTACAGAAAATACAGAACTAAATGTAACAAACAATTATACTTAGATCTGTTTAGTTTTTATTTTCTTTAATCGAGTTATCTTTTAGTGTGCACTTGTTTCTGTGACAAATACGCATTTATAATACCGCACACGCAAGTGAAGAGCAGGTTTAATAAAAATGCTGTTTAGTTTTTTTTTCCTCTAATCGAGTTATCTTTTAGTGTGCACTTGTTTCTGTGACAAATACGCATTTATAATACCGCACACGCAAGTGAAGAGCAGGTTTAATAAAAATTGAAGTGAAAATCCCAGCGTCATGAAATTGTTTTGTCAAAATCGGAGATGCAGTCATGGTCTCGAAATTTAAGCTGAGACCTATTAGCTATCCAATATCTTGATTCTAGATCAATGAAAAAGTCTTGGGTCAAATATAGTACCTATAGCCCAAAGTTCCACGAAAATTAAACGTTAAAGCTCCATTTACACGGTGTCAGTTTCTGGAACGTTCAAGAGCAATAATCGCATGCATAAAGCACGTTCAATGATTCAATCAACTAAGCCTATCGCAGTCCACTGCTGGACATAGGCCTCTTCCAGGCTGCGCCACAACACCCGGTCCTCCGCCTTCCGCATCCAGTCTGTCCCAGCCACCTTCTTAAGGTCGTCATCTAGCTGGGGGGCATCCCACACTACGCTTGCCGATACGTGGTCTCCACTCCAGGACTCGTCTGCTCCACAAACATGGCCAGTCCACTGCCAGTACTGCCACTTCAGTTTGCTTACTCTGCAGGCTATGTCGGTTACTCCGGTTCTTTTCCGGATAACTTCATTCCTGACTTTATCCATCAGAGAAACTCCAAGCATAGCCCGCTCCATAGCACGCTGAGCGACCTTGAATTTTCCATTCAAGATGAATATTGTTCAATGATTGCCATTCAAGAATTGCACGCAATTGTTTACACGATGCGATGACGTGCGATTTCCATAAATTAGCTGGGAAAAAGAAGTGGCGCAACAAACTACCTAGCAGCACAGTTGACTGTGAAAATAACGTGATTCTATACGATAGTAAGCAAAATAATTTACATAACATTAAATTAAATTATTTGCCATATGTCTACTGGCTACTAACTTGCCCGTAACGTGCAACTATTGTACGTGTTGTTTAGACGGTGCCAGGCAATTGTTGCTTCAATTTTATGGTATGCCACAGGCAAAACTTGCATCGTGTAAATGGGCCTTAAGATAGACTTCAGAGTGGTAGGTGTGGTGTGATTTTGATCAAATCTGTCAACCGAGCTTTTACTCCAGAATCAGCTACATAGGCACTGACATGACGTCATTTTATTTCAGTTGGAGCGTAATCTCTCAAACCCCGCTTGGGCGCGATCATTCCGGGAACTAGTCAACGACTCAAGAACATACAATGACTGGCAACACTACGGCGCGCTGTTTGAAGGCGCAGATGACCACGGCACCGCCCACATCGTCGTCGTCGCCCCCGATGGCAGTGTCGTCTCGGCCACCAGCACCATTAATTATATGTACCTAAACTTATTTTATAGAAATTAGGTTTAGAACGGCATCTGCGACAATTCAATTCAATTTCTTAGGTGCCTAATAGTCCTTAGTAATCGCAGTTTGTATAACGTAGAATGCTGACTGTAATTACCTAACATATATTCCATTTGTCGACTTTTATGACACCCAGAAGAAGATAAAAACAGCTTATATCACTAGACTTATTATTGATTTACTTACTTACCTACTCAAAATATTTTTCTTTGAGGACGAAGATGAGCAAAGTAATAAATTTGACATTCAGTCGTAGCATTGTGTAAGCGAAAATAAATCTCAAACGGAACCAATTTGTTAACAAAACCAACAAAAATACTCATTGTTTTCGATGAATATTTTGTTTTTCTCCATAATCTTTTAAAACCATTCGCCTGGTCATTTTGAGGATAGCCTGCCCTGATGTCCTTGAAAATTAATTCTTTAGAATTTTCCTTGTCTGTCCTTCATCGTTTTAACACAATTCTTAGATCAAAATATTACGTTGTGGTATAGTCGAAACCATTTACAAAATAAATAACTTTTAATTGTTACAGTTGGGGCTCTCAGAGGCGGTCTCGGAGCCTGGGTTTCATGTTGAACAACGAGATGGATGACTTTGCGATCCCGCACTTGGAGTCGGCATACGGTCTACCACCTTCTCCTGCCAACATGTTGGCCCCTAAACTGCAGCCCCTGAGCTCAATGGTCCCCAGTATTGTGATGAACAGGAATAGAAGGGTGGACTTGGTCCTAGGAGCCGCTGGCGGTACTAAAATTACTACGCAAGTCGCTCTGGTAAGCTATCATTTAATTTCTTGCTTTGCCTTTCGACTAAGTACTGTTCAGAGTTTTAGCATTATCAGTTTTTCAAGAAATTATCTCGTCGTCGGTTACCTATTTATAGTATTTTCTCCAAAATGGGCATGCCACTTGCGACTATGTCTATCACTATGTCTTTATTAATACCCAACTCTGCCAAAAATCTGGCCAGAATGGTTGTGATTGGTGCCAGTTTTTAGCGCCTCATTTATGCATGTCGATGAGTTCAAGTTGACATCAAAGTTTCTCTTCTGTTTCAGATGGCTCGGCATACAATATTAGAAGGTAGTGACCTTCCGGATGCTGTCCAGAGACCGCGACTCCATCATCAGCTGCTACCTATGGAAGTGCAACATGAGGCGGATTTCAACCCAGTAAGATTTTTTCCTGCATGCCTTCCAGTTGGTCGATAACCATCCAGTAAATAAGGGCGAAAATACACATTCATGTATCTGGTACACAACTATGCAAGTAGCTAACATGCCATTGTGACATTGACCAATCAAAAGTTTTGTACCAGCTACAGGCATGTGTATTTTCGCCCTAATAGTATAGCAAAGAACCGTTTAGATAAATAACGATGCATGTCAGTGGATGCAATGGTCGAATCGAGATATTGTTGTATCAACTGAAACAGCCTTGACTATAATAGTTATGTTGTGTCATAACAGCTAATGCAATACTATTATATACAATGATATATAATGATAAATTATTTGTGAAAATATATTTTGTAATGATACGTTATGAGGACGAAACCAAAATGATAGCAGTAATCTTCTCTTTTAAATTTGACTCATATGCGTTAGCTGCTATGTATATAGTAATTTATGCCACCTAACTACACGGTAATCTAATCGTTAGTGTTAAATAAGTACCTACCTATACCTCCCACTTTCATGCGGTACTTACTTTGCCTGCACAATGTGCCTACTGGACACAGGATCTCTGTGTGAGAGGGAGTGGGCTGTAATCCACCACCTTGGCCCAGTACTACCGGCTACCGGTACTTCCAATCGTAGACATTAATGGCTGAACCCAATAACCTATTTCCAGTAAAAGACAGATCGCTATTGATGGTAGACAGTATAATTTTATTTGTCCTTGTGTTGTGGTTGTTGTGTTGTATGTCAAGCCGGTATGATTCCATAATCTCATATAGATTATTGGGACGTTAAAACCATAGATATAGCTATAGGTTTTTCTATCTCCGATATGCCAAAACTAGTGATAGATAGGTTATTGTGTTCGGCCGTAAATTAACAAATACGATGGCCTAAATCTTATGATTTTTTGGACAAGCCTATAATTTATCGACGTTGTACTAGAAGTTATTTCCCTTATCTACAGTTTTACACAATCTTACTCAAACTATTTCCCTATCTTGTTCCCGCGCTGGTTCGTCCAAGGTACGTTCAAATTGCTAATGCCTAGATACTTTATTTCTCGTATGTACGAATAGAATATTTATTTCAGTATAGCGAGTCTGCTAAATTACGCAATTTTACCGTGACCGACATGTGTTTAGTACGGGGGACAATAAATGTACAGCCTATGCATTGTTCACGCACAATAATAGGTAGTTTATGTATTCAAATGGAAAAATTAACACAGGCGTTATCCCTGACAAGATTTTTAACATTCAGAGAATTTATTAGCAATACGATATGTTAAATAAATTTAGATCTATTTATAGTTCTATGTTCAGGTTTATTATTTATAGAGCCCGTGGCTAAGCAATAACAGCCGCACGTGTCGATCGAAGGTTAAGCTACGCTTGCCGAGGTCGGTCCGTGGATGGGTGACCATTCATTACGTACATATCGAAACCCTTCCATGTTTCGGAAAACACGTTAAGCTGTTGGTCCCGGCTGTCATTCGTAGATTTTTGACTATAGTTACGGCTAGTCAGAAGCCCGAAAGTCACAACCAGTCTTACCACGGGGTATCGTGTTACCCAGTTACTGAGTAGGTGAGGTCAGATAGGCAGTCGCTCCATGTAAAATACTGGTATTCAGTTGTATTAAGCCTAGGTAGATGATGCTTATTATGGCAGGAGAATAAGATTCTTTGATTTTGTTCCTACTTTGCTAAAATCTTTTTAATCGACAGAACGTGTTTTGTGTTAAATTAGTTTATGTTCAATACGTGTTCGAAGCCTCTCACCGTTTTCCTTGATTGTTCGACTACACCATAACTACCATGAGCCACACTCATTTGGTATTGGTACCTACCTGTTCAATGTCATTTGTCAACATTTTATCAAAACGAAGCCTGATAGGTTTGCGAATCATCATGTGACGGAAACCCTCTTGAATTATAGTGCGCGCGGAACTAGTTGGTCGCGCCTTAGGTATGTGAGCGGTGGGACGGAGAGGCGGGGGCGCTTGCTGTCATTACTCATTGCGGCGCCGTACTTCGCGACGGCAACACGCGTTGGAAGTTCTGGCTAGTTTAGACAAAACGCACATGAGATTGCAATAGCGAGATGAGTCCGCCGATAAAAAGACAATCTAAGGAAATAATATTTAAAGGGCATATGTTTTTTAAAAAACAGAAAGCCGATGTCAATAGTTTAGAATATAAAACTGATGCGAATATACATAAATTAGTAGCAAAAGCAACAGGGATATCAGAACGAAGTGTAAGGAGAGTGATTGCTGAAAGTAAAACTTCCTTGCAAAATACTGGGGAAGCAAAATTTAGTTCTCCGCGGAGACCAAAAGAAATAAAAAAGAAAATATAAGTTGATGATTTTGATTTAGGAGTGATAAGAAGAAAAATAAATCAGTTTTATACGGTAGAGAAAAAAAATCCAAGTCTACGAAAACTAAATGCTGTGTTAAAAAAGGATAATATTTTAGATTGCGGATTAACTTTTTTAAGAGAACTTTGCACAAACTGGGATATTCATTTAAAAAATGTAAATCGAAGAGATCCCTTTTAATAGAGAGACCAAATATTGTTGAATGGCGAGAGAAATATTTGAGGACCATAAGAAAATTCAGAGAAGACAAACGAAATATATTCTTTTTGGACGAAACTTACGAAAACCACAATGTCCAAAAATGTTGGCCATCTTCGTCGGAGCCTGGAATTTATACAGCTATAGGCAAAGGAAGGCGTTTAATAATAGTTCACGCTGGTAGCCGGAACGGGTTAGTTGACGATGCTTTGCTAATTTTTAAATCAGATTCAAAAACGGGGGATTATCATGGAGACATGAACTCTACAAATTTTTACAACTGGGTTGATCGAAAATTAATACCTAAACTTCCACCTAACTCAGTCATAGTTATGGGTAATGCTGCCTATCATTGTGTGCAAGTTGAGAAGAAACCGACTATGTCCAGTTTGAAAATTAATATGCAGAACTGGTTGCAAAATCATAACGTGCCATTTTCTCCCACGATGATCAAAGCCGAACTCTTGAGGTTGATTAATACGACCCAATCAGAAAAAATATACATGATTGATGAACTTCTGAAAGCTGCAGGTCATACTGTTCTAAGACTACCTCCATATCATCCAGACCTCAACCCGATCGAGCTTGTGTGGGCAAATATTAAAAATTGCCTGGCCAGAGATCACATAATGCTACATTGGACGAGAAAATTACAATACTAACAAGCCTATTTTCCGAATTCTCGCCGAACAATGGCAAAAATGCGATGACCACGTACAAAAAAACGAACAAGAATACTGGAATCATGATATGGGATTTGATACTATGATGGACGAAATCATTATAAACTTACAAGATGATTCTGAATCAAGTTCAAAGAGTTCAGAATCAAGTGATTCAGAGGATAAGTCAGAGAAATTTCATATAAGTATATATTAATTAAATAATTTCATATATCATTAAAATATGTCAGAATAATTTCATATACTTAATTTGTTTTTGGTTTATTTTACTATTAATTACAATATAATTAGATAGGTACAATATAAACTTCTAAAAGTTCAATTGCTTTTTATTTATTCTTTTCAATAATTGAACAATTATTGTTCACGATATCTCGAGATTGGTCATCACTGTCTAATCTCATGTGCGTTGCGAGCAGTAGGCAACCCGCCCCCTCACCCCTGTCGCCACCTAAGGCGCGGCCAACTAGTTCCGCGCGCACTATTGACAATACAGAAGTACAGTTCATTTATAGGTTATTATAACATCTTACAGATAGCTAAAGGATACACAGGAAACCAAGTTCCTAGGTAAACACAATAAGGAAAAATATAGATAGGTAATATAGGTAGGGACTGTCTCGTTGGTCTAGTGGTCGCAAGCGCTACTGCTTAGCATGAGGTCCTGGGTTCGATTCCCAGGTTGGGCAGTGTTATTGGGATTTTCTATCTGGAATTTCTCAGACCAGACCGGAGTCTGGATGACATTATCATGACATTATTTTGGCATTTATACTTCATATTACGGACCCTGGGCGTATTTGGCGGAGCCAAAGCCCAACACAATACTATTTTAAGTTTATTTTCTGTTTTTTTGTTTTGGTGTGAATATTGTGTGCCTGGGTCAAATTTTATTTTCTTTAAAATACACCTCTGCCTAACCCTTCGAGGAAACAAAGCGTGATGTTATGTTATAGTTAGGCAAGGTAAAAACCAGAGTGGGGCTCGTGGCTAAATAATAACACCCGCACGGGTCGATCGAAGGTTAAGCTACGCTGGCCGAGGTTGGTCCGTGGATGGGTGACCATTCATTACATAAGTACATAAATAAATAAATAAAATACCGAGCCCCCTCCGCGCCTCGGAAAGTACGTTAAGCCGTTGGTCCCGGCTGTCATTCGTAGATCTTTGACAGTAGTTACGGGAAGTCAGCAGCCCGAAAGTCTGACAACCACTCTTGAATATTATGTTACCCAGTGGTTGGGTTGTGGAGATCAGATAGAGAGTTGCTCCATGTATAATACTGGTATTCCTGCATCCGGTTAAACTGGAAGCTGACCCCAACATACAACCCTTTTTTTTGGATGGGAAATCATCAAATGACTTCTCCCGCTCTGTGCGGAGCAGGAGGGCGTGTCAGACTTTTACTGACGAAAACCCACCCGTGTTCCTTCTCGTTGCCTGTGCCGGGGCCACGGTAACTCTTTCGAACATCCCGCGACCCTGGCTGGCATCGGCCCTAGCGGACACCTCCAATGGTGACCCTGCCACCTAAACTAGGGGAACCCTGTGACCTAGGAGTCGAGTGTTCTACTGTAACTTCGTGTACAAAAGAAGCCTTTATTTATTTATTTATGTGTGTTAATAACCCCATAGTAACCTGATTTAACGAATATGAATGTGTGCTTGAGTATGTGTGTAAAGTAATTGTGATGAAGTACTTATTTTAATTATTTATTTTCTGTCACCAGGCAATTGTCGCATCTCTCCAGAAAAAGGGTCATGCGACCACCGAACTGGGACCGACCGCTGGTTTCGCAGCCATGGTGGCTGCCGCTAGAGACCCCAACGGCTACTTGGTACCACAGACGGACCACAGACGAGTCGGCAGCGTCGATGGATTCTAAATTTAAATAGTTTTTAATCATCGACTGATAATAGATTTACATTTTACAGACAGGTGTTATGAACGTATGACCTCTATGCTTAATTGTTACATTTGGCCAAATAGTGTGTGTAGCTACTACTTGATGTAATTCGATAAACGTTGAATTAAAACGAGTGAAATCGACTCAAAATTTACTAGTTTATAAAATCGATTTACTTATTTATAGTGTTCGTGATGGGGTCACTTTGAAAACCATAGGTAAAAGTTTGTTGGTCCTTTATAGGTACCTAAGTACCTACCTCTATTTATAACTACTAAAAAAAATGCAAATAGCCTCTATAAATAATACTATCATTATAATAGAATCTACTTACGATCTTTTTTCTCATCGAAAACTTACTTGTTACATTATTTAGTTACCATATTTCATTGGATTAAATCCAAGTGAAAATCGATTGTGATATTATATTTTATAAAGGTGGATATTTCTGGAGTTATCTAAGTATTATTTTGTTGTAGAATTGTAATTTAGTTGCTGTGGTGTTTAATGTATTCGTGAAATAAATGGATTTGATGGTTAGAATGAGAATTTGTTTTCTTAGTTTCGAAAAAGTAGTTGGTTACGGCTGGTAGCCAACTACTACGGTAAAAACCCGGTGGTAACCTCCTAATCATAGATATAATTAACAAGGAGATATGCGCGGTAGACGATATCGGAAACCTGTCTCCAGTTTGCCTCACAGAACACTAATACTCCTGGCGGAGGTTTGCCTCCACTGCTTTAGTTATTATTCTGAGGCCTCCACCACGCCAACTACTACACATGCAGTTCAGTAAAAGCAATAGATACACAGTCGCGCACACACCCGCAATTCTTAAATCAGTCGATCTATTCTGTAAACATCACACCGTGAGCACTTGGGTGAAGTGAGTTTGAAGTGAGCTCAATTCCTATAGTAAGGTGGAATGACAGTTCACATCACGCTCACTTCACCTAAATTTTCACGGTGGGATCTTTCCAGAATAGCACCACAGAACGTACTAGTACATAATAAATAAATTATAAGCCTTATCCCATCATACACAGCATGTGTTTACCATGCACCGTACAACTTACGCACACAAAAACATGATCGCTATCGTTGTGCTGTGCAAAAGCAATGGGGAAGGTCGGGCAAAGCTAATTGTAGATGGCGTGATCATAGCTAGGTCCCCACGGCCTGTAACAATAAATTTGACATTTCGTTCATTCATGAGTTTGCTTTTATTTCGCTATTTCGTTATTCTCGGTGATTTCAATATTTTAAATCAAGTATTTGATATGGAAAGTGTCAGAATTTAAAACCATAAATATATCCTCAAAGTCAGTTTCTTAATGTTTCTACTCTGTTTAATTTATAAAACATCTCTACGAATAGGTTTAAGCTACCCCATCTTTTAATTTTAGGGTCTCTCGGGAAATGGTGGACCAATCCAATTTTAGAGTATTTATTAACACAACAACGCATCATTTTCGCAAAAATAAAATGAAACCACCTCACGCCTTGTATTATTGGCTTGTGTTGGGAACTAGCTACGACAGCGCCATTTTGACAGTTGCCTTCCTCATTTATTTTACATATAAGTACTTACGCTAGTGATTGACTAAATCGGAAAGTTATCGATTCTTCCATTTATTATTAGTACAAAAAATTTTTTGGGGTCCTGAACATAAAATAAATGTAAAATAATCAAAATAAGTAAAAAACATTATTTCACATCGATCTTCCAACCGGATTAAAACGGTTGACAAATTGAAAAATACACTATAATAGCAATATTTCATTCGTCAGTCGACATTGTTGTCGATAGCCTTCGTTAGTGGATCTACTAACTCGTCGCAAGAAGCAACGGCCGTCCGCGATGCATCCGCGTAATAAAGTATCGTTTTGTGATTTTTAGATTGCTTGCCCAGTCACTTAGCGACAAACTTAGGTAGTGGAGCAATGTATTTATTGCAAAAATAGTACAGTCGCAGTCGCTGTGATATTTGAAAACAAAAATTACATAGTAAAAGCGAGAAATATTTAACGATTTGTTGTTTTTCATGATTTTAAAGACAAATTTAATAAAATACTTGTACTTACATATGGTAAGTGATTCCATGGTTTACAAAGTTTTGGATTTGGCTTCGGTTTTTACAAGAAACCACTGAAAAACACGGCATTCTTATAATTTGTCACGATCTCGGTCGAAAGCGCACTAGTTCACGGAGACGGCCATTTGCCTATGACATGGTCACTGTGATCACGTCGCGCGGACACCGACTCGCCCCCTGGCCACTTCCTGTTTTTTATATCTCTATGCTCCATATCCTGCAACTGCAATGGTTACCTACATACTTTCTTCAATCCGTGTAGTTCTCAAAGGGCCAATGTCAGTAGGTACACTTCCACAAGGATGTGCGTAGGTACCTACTAAAGGTTCATACAATAGTTTGATTCATAGATACAGTTAGTAATGTGAAGGGTACATCTCGTGGTGAAACAGGGCCTAAGCTATGCCGTAACATACTTAATTTCTCCTAATTTCATTATTATACAAAAAAATTACACTTTTAAATAAGTAGGAATCTAATATTTAAAAATGAAATTATTTGTATAGTAATGAAATAAAGTTAAATATAAAAACATTTAAAAATATATAAAATATTATTGCATAATAATAAATAGTGTAACTATGTGCTAGCGACCGTTTCCGGGGGCCCATTGTTGAGTGTGCAAGTCACCCCCTGCCATTTTATCCGTGTATTGTATTTATCAAACATTGGTCAGGCAGGGGCCATAGTCCTTCCATAGTTTTAGATAACCAGTCCACTTTAGCCATCCAAACCCATAGCCCAATATTTTTTTTTCTCCATATCCTGCAATAGTCCTACACCAACCGGGAGTTGTCCTTGGGTGCACTTGCATAGTACGCACAAGGATAATCGTCGGTTGGTGCCTCATTTCCATTGAAAGCGTCTAACGGGCCTCTGCGAGTTGGCTTCGGCCCCTCATATGCCTTTCAAAGGTCCGGGACCCTAGGGTCCCGAGAAATATATTTAAAAAAATAAAATAGTGTAATAGGACTATTTTAGATACATTACCAAACCGGGTGACATGAGTGTAATTTCAGTCTGGTTCAGTGTCATCCACACGGCTGGCGAGTTACGTTGGCCGGGAGCGGGAGACGTGCAGGAAGGTTACTTTCCACGTGATTCGCCAAAATCGTCGTCCAATCTAGATACATAACGACATTACAAGTGAACTCGCGACATATTGCAGTAGTGTAAATCAGCCTTACCAACGCTTCAGATCCTAGGCCCACCTAGGATTGGGCAGTTTTCACTAGCCAGTGAAAAAACGCCTATTGAACTATGATAATTTATTTTCGATCGTTTTATTCTGGCAATACTAAATTTCATAGATAATCAACTGAAAGATTTGTATCTATATTCATAAATTAATTATTAAAAAAAAAATAGACAACCAAGGAATCTATCAGCTGTCAACATAATTCTCAATCAGTGTCAGATTTTCGCGCCTCTGTAAAAACCACCGATCGGGCGTGTTATATTTTTATTTCTATAAATTGTAACAAATACAGTATTGTTACCAAGATTCTCTGATTCTGCTCCCAGCAGAATTATTGAATTAGCTAAAACAGGAGTGGGAACGTAATTTGCTTCCAAAATGAGCCACAAACTATCTGAAGGCTCTCTTGAGGTAAGTTTTTGCATTTCAACTATTTGAAACAAAATTTGTAGCTTGTTAACTACAAGCTGATCATAACTATTATACAGCGAGTATAATCAGGCGCTAGTTTAAAACACATACTCATATTCCACAAAGTTATGAGGAATATCAGGTAATCAGAGCATTGTTGTTTTCGGACAGGTTGTAACTTGTAGGTACTCGTACTGTTAATTTATTCGAAATCATGTCCTACTCCTATTTCCTATCAGATTGTTATTGCAATGCAATTATCAAGTATCAACCGTGTTGCAATGCAATGCCAGTATTAAAGATTGATACATAAATGCGCTAAACTTCGTGCACATGCAGCCTTTAACAAATAGGTATATGTACTCAAAAAGACTGTGGATTTGGCTGGTGAATGCAGTTGCTTTTTAACTCATTTGTAATATTCATTAAATTTGTACACCCCTAATGATTTGATCTCTAGGACTTCATGGTTCATTGTTACACAAGACTAATTCCAATATTTTAATAATTAGTATCAATCTACAATAAATGCTTGAATTTTAACGTTTTACTTAGGTATTTAATTGTTATTAAAAGAAAAAAAATGAATGAATGAATGTGATGATTGTTATTGAATGAATGAATTGTTATTGTTGTTAGAGAATGAAATAGAAATAGTTGAGATTGTAAGAGCGCTGAAAGGGATGAAAGTTGGAAAAGCTGCAGGGTACGACAGAGTGTCTGCTGAAATGTTGAAGGGTAGTGACGGGGTGGTAGCAAGTCTGTTGTGCCGGATCTTTAATATGTGTTGGAGATATGGCCGGATGTTCGGTGCAAGGCTGTAATTGTACCACTATACAGGGTGTAAGGGACAGCCCTCTGCAAACTAACAGGGTGCATTCAGCTACTTATTGTGAATTCCACCGGAAATATTATCAGGAAAATTTTCATTTTATTTATTGTTTTTCAGTTACTATTCCTTTATTTTAAAGTAAAATTACATTCTCTGTATGCAGCACTCCATTTATGTAAATATAACAATCAAAATAAAAAAATCAGCAAAGGGTGTTGAAATACTCGGCGGCCGAAGGCTCACCGCGCTGCAGTTACCTACGCGCGTATTGCCACGCCAACGATACATTGCGTGTGAAGTAATAAAACAAATCAGGTTTATTGGATTCCCATAACGTTCCTGAAATAATTTCATGTACCGGTCATCTTAGTATGATATGCTGAATTCACCCCATCAGTCTGCGGAGGGCTGTCCCTTACACCCTGTATAAGAGAAAAGGCTCTCAGCAAGAGTGTAAAAACTACTGGGGCATTAGTCTTTTGAGTGTTGTTGGCGAACTGTATGCAAAGGTTTTAATAAATAGAGTGATAAGAGTGACAGAGGAGAAAATATGGGATGTGCAGGCAAGATTTAGAGAGGGAATGGGTTATGTGGATCAGATCTGCTCCCTAAGGTGCATAACCGAAAAACATCTGGCAAAGCGCAAGAAAGTGTACTGTGCTTTTGTTGACTTGGAGAAGGTCGATGACAGTGTGTGAAGGGAGGTACTGTGGTCGACACTGCCGGTCTACAGTGTGGACTGGCGCTTGGTACGGGCACTGAAATCTTTATACAAGGATTCCAGTGCTTGTGTTAGGATAAATGGGGCATAATGGGACTGGTTCTGCATCTCGAGGGGTAAGACACGGTTGTATAGCATCACCATAGCTGTTCAACTTGTATGTGGATAGTTGTCTGACAAATTTGAAAGAGGGTGAGTGCGGATGGAGGATGAATGAGTTGCTTGTCAAATGCTTTCTCTATGCAGATGATCAAGTTCTACTTGCATCATCAGCAGAACAGTTGCAAGGCATGGTGACTGTCATGGATGAAGCATATAAGATGAAAGGGATGAATATAAATGTGAATAAGACGAAGGTCATGGTGTTTGAAAGAGAATAGGATGTATCAATGTGTGATGTGAAAATAAATGATAAAAGTGTGGAGCAAGTAAGTGTGTTTGTATATTTGAGGAGTCTGTTTACAAGGGATGGAAAGATTGATGAAGATGTGGAAAGGAGAGTAAATGCAGGAAATAAAATGAATGGTGCTATAATGCGATTGTGACCAGTTAATGTCCAAAAAGGCCTGACTGGCTGTTCTCAATGGTGTGCTGGTGCCTACGCTTATGTATGGAAGTGAATGTTGAGTGTGGCAAAAGAAGCATGAAAGTAGAATAAATGCTGTGGAAATGCGTTCCTTGCGAAGCATGTGTGATGTGACTATAAATGATAGACTGAGGAATGATGTGATAAGGCAATGGTGCGGTTTAAAAGAAGATGTAGTGACAAAAATTGAAAAGAGTATGCTAAGATGTTTTGGTCATGTTGAGAGGATGAATGAAAGTCGACAAAAGGTAACAAAAGGTATTTACACGACAGATGTGAGTGGAAACGCCGGGAGGGGACGCCCTAGGAAGACATAATTATAGTGATCTTATTGGTGATGTTCTTCAGAAAGGTCAGGTGCGTAGTACTCGCAACTGGCGTGCATGTATAACCAGATGTATGAATGTAAATGAGGTAATAGAAGTATGTAAGGATTGTAGCAGGTGGCATTCTGTAGTTTCTGCCTACCCCCATGGGAAGAAGGCGTGAGTTTATCTATGTACGTATGCATGTTAATTGTTATTACCTAGTAGAAACTTATGTGGTTAACAGTCTAACAATATGTATACAACTACAATATAATCCCTGCTGAGTGTTACTTGTGAACTCATTTACACACAATAAATTATATTTACAGGTGATAATGAATGGTGGGGTCTATGATAAACCCATAATGCAAGTTTTGGGCAGCAAAAAGATCCAGGGAAGTGGTGCCAATGAGAGATTTCGTCTGCTTGTGTCAGATGGCAAGCATTCTCATAGTTTTGCCATGCTCGCTACACAACTTAATGACAAATTGATATCAGGAGAACTGTCCGATTACTCTGTTGTGCAGATTGACCGTTTCGTCACATCACTGCTGAAAAATACTGGCAAAGGAGAGAAGTATGTGTGATGTACATTACTTAAGTACACAATATCATATAATCTGCACTTATATTAGATAGAATATTAGCAATGACTTTATGAATCTTTGTTCTTGTAATACAACTATGATTTGAATCTAATTTATGGAAATTATGCATTTGAATCTGCCATTGTTTTTATTATACTCTAGCTGTTGCCCGCGGCTTCGCCCGCGTGGATGTCAATACTTCCGTATTTGAATCAGATTTTGTTCACAATTTCATGGGTTTTAATTTTTTGCGCGGAACCCTAATTCTTCTCCTAAAATAAAAGTGCCCTAAGTTACACCTTATAACATCAGCTATCTGACAGTGAAAGTCCTGTCAAAATTGGTTCAGTTGTTTCGAATTTCAAGGATTTTTTTGCACGGAATCCATTTTTTTTTTTTTTTTATAAAAGTAGCCAGTTACTCCTTATAACATCAGCTATCTGCCAGTGAAAGTCCTGTCAAAATCGGTCCAGCCGTTTCGGAGATTAGCCGGAACAAACAGACAGACAGACAAAAATTTTAAAAATTGCTTTTTCGTTATAAGTATTGAATATGCTTTCATATGCATTTAGTAAAAAGCTGTTAATTTGACATTACAAACAGACACTTCAATTTTATTTATTTGTATAGATATACAGTTTTAACTGTAACTCTCTACCCAGTGTTTGCACAAAACTTTTCAACATTTGTGATCCACAGGCGTGTTATGATCATCTTGGATATCACAATAGTATCTCCAGGCAGCGAGGTGGGCAAGAAGCTGGGCAACCCTCAGACATGGACTGAGGAGTCGGCAGGAGCGTCGACGGCACCAGCGCAGGCCGCGGAGTCACCCGCGCCCCGCCCAAAAACGGCTCCAGCAACCATGTCGTTAGCACCTACTATGTCTGCAAACCTTGATTCCAGCATACTCTCTTCACAGATGACCCATCCCATTGCTAGTCTCAGTCCATATCAGAATAAGTAAGTTAGCTTATTTATATTCAAATCCTTTTTACCTATGGCTAAGAGATTTAATGCTCAAAGTTAGTAGTGACCTCCAGTTGTTGACAGCAATAGTTGCATTTAATATTTAATATTTTTACCTATGATAATATTCCGTCAAAAACTTATCTCACACTTCCATACATGGTTTTGATTTCCTCAGGTGGGTGATTAAAGCTCGCGTGATGTCCAAGTCAGATATACGCATTTGGAACAATGCCAGGGGGGAAGGCAAACTGTTCAGTATGGACCTCTGTGATGACAGCGGAGAAATCAGAGCTACTGCTTTTAAAAACGAATGTGATAAGTTTTATGATATGATACAGGTGAGACATACTTGATTTAACTTGTTTTCTAAAGTTTTGAATTCATTAGCATGGTTGCTAAGCAAGAGACCCTGATGAAGTACCACCATCTTGAGTCCAGTAAGAAGTCAGTACAACAGTAATATTATAATTGTACTTCCAAGATGAAGTTATAGCAGACCAAAATTGCTTTGACGCTTCATAGAATAGCTAGAACCTGAAGTATTAACATCAAGGCTAATGTTGGTGAGATAACACTGACCATGATCCTGTATTTTAATAACTATGCCTTTCAGGTGGACAAAGTATACTACATAAGTCGTTGTCAACTTAAAACAGCTAACAAGCAATACACTAGTATGAAGAACGACTATGAGATGACATTCACAGCTAACACAGTGGTCGCTGAATGTATGGAAGACTCTTCCAGTGTACCCAGTGTTAAGTTCGAGTTTGTGCCTATTAATGAGATTGCTGCCAAAAATGTGGATACATTACTAGGTAAGATAACTATGTAGAAATGCCACAAATTCATTTGTCATCATGTTGGATTTTCTTTTAGTTAACAAGAGCCGAGCCAAGATTATAGCCCACACCCCCTTTCACAGAGAGGTGGCCTGAACATTATTATTATATATTTTTTTTTATTGGCCTAGCTCTTCACCTCAATCTCATCTGATAGAAAGTGATGGATGAGGTCTATGATGAAACGAGTAAGCCCAGAAGATGCCTGTTCACTCTTGCTTTGAAGGCTGATGGGTTATACATTAAAGGCTGTTTATGCTTATGCTTACAAGAGTCCTTATAATTTTGCCATACAATGTAATGAAAAAATAAATCATCCTTTTTTGTGTGTGTTGAAAACTATCAGGAATTGAATTGTAACATCAGTTTTTCATTTACAGATGTGGTAGGCGTGTGCAAGTCGGCCGCCGACCTTCAAGAGCTGACAGCTAGAAGTACCGGAAAGTTGCTGAAAAAGAGAGAACTTACCCTTGTTGACAACTCGGGTGGCGCGGTTAGTAACATTTATATTGATTACGGTCGTAATTCACTAGAAAATTCTCTAGGGGAAACATTGTCGTTAAATATTAATGTGTTGTCAAAATTACAGGTAGTCTTAACATTGTGGGGAAAGGAAGCTGAAAACTTTGATAGCAATACAAACCCGGTCATAGCTGTAAAAGTAAGTACTCTATTAAAATAAAAAATAATGCATGTTTATTCTGTATTCACAATAAATAGAAAAAAAAATACTCCAGTCGAATTTTACCGATCCAAACTCAGTTCAACAATGGTATCAATGGTACATCCAAATAAAAGAGTTGGTTACATAATAATCATATTAACATAACGTTATAGGGCGCCCGTTTGTCCGAGTTCAATGGCAGCAAGTCCCTGTCTTGTTTGGCGAGCTCTATGATCCGACTAAACCCGGACGTACCCGAAGCACACAAACTGAGAGGCTGGTATGACAATGGCGGCGCTGACATGGAAATCGTTAATATTTCTGCCAGGTAAACAGTCATTCAGTATGTTTTGGAGTAGAATGCAGCAATCATGATTTGAGAACATCTTGGAAGAGAGATGTGCCTAGGCACCTCTGATCTCACCTATTCTACATGCTGTGAAAATCAGTGATTGTGAGACATATTATCAATAAATAAATTTTAGCATCTTAGTTCCCGCTTACAATTTCTGTCAATACTTATTAGATATGTTTTAAAAACCCAAAAAGTGACAGGCAGTTGAGTAGCGTCATTACAGTGAGATAATTCCTTCAGTTTTGAGAATTGCTTGTCCAGCAGCGATTCGAAGTCATAAGAAAGTGAAACTACTGTATTTTTTTTTTTCAGAGCTGGAGGTTATTCGGGTGGCAGTAACGAATGGATCACATTCTCGGATGCGGAGGCCCGTCAGCTCGGCTCTGGCGACAAGGGCGACTATTTCAGTCTTCTTGGAGTGCTAACATTCACCTTCGCCGATAACGCAGTATACAAGGCCTGTCCACAAGAACAGTGCAACAAAAAACTCGTCGATCAAGAAAATGGGCTTTACAGATGCGAAAAGTGCAACAGAGAATACCCTAATTATAAATATAGGCTTTTATTGTCGGTAAGTTGCATTTCGTGTTACTTTACCAAAGAAAACAAGTAAAGTCAGGCTTCCATTGGCTTGAATTTAATTCGGCTGACATTACTATGTCAACCGAATTTTAGTGGATCAAATGTGAATAAAATTTTGATAAATTTAAGAGTGTCTTTTTAAGGCATAGAGTATATTTTTATTTGACACTAGCTGTGTCCCGCTACTTCGTTCGCGTGGACGTCGTAAGATACACAATATACTAAAATAACAGCCACATTTTAATAAAACGCCCTCGTCGCCAACCGTCGCGTTGAATCACCCGCCCAGCTATGACTTCGTTTTCGACTAAGGGTCGCAGCGTGATGTTAAATGGCCTATAACGATCTTAGAGAATTGGGCTGCCAAATGCAAAAATAATTTTTCAAACCCGACTTTTTGTTCATAATTTCAAGGTTTTTCATTTTTTGCGCGGAGCCCTAATTATTTTTCTAAAATAAAAGTAGCCTAAGTTACCAGCCGTAACATCAGCTATCTGCCAGTGAAAGTCCCATCAAAATCGGTCTAGTCGTTTCGGAGATTAGCCGGAACAAACAGACAGACAGACAAAAATGTTAAAAATTGCTTTTTTGTTATTAGAACCGTTTATACTTTCCTATGCATTTAGTAAAAAGTGGTTATTTTGACATTACAAACAGACACTTCAATTTTATTTATTTGTATAGACATATCAAATAAAAATATACTCTATGCCTTTGAACTAAGGTCCATAATTTTTTAACGAATTCATAGTACGGAATAGCCAATCTGACAATGCTACGGCATCTTCTAGGTCTTTCAATCATCCCTTCTATTACAGGCAAATGTGTCAGATGCGACCGGTGACCAGCGCATAACGGCTTTCAACGAAGCCGCGGAGGCGATGCTCGGTACAAATGTCGCTGAAGTCGGCCGTTTGTTCGAGTACGACAAGACGGCGTACACGCAGTTGTTCGAAGAAGTCAAGTTCAGGACTTTCGTGTTCAAGTTCCGCACAAAAATGGAGACTTATAACGTAAGTTTATTGAGATCATTTTGCATTTGTTAGTTAGTTTTTATAATGATCTTCTTTTTCATGTTGTTAGTGACTAACCTGGTGTCAGAGTTTTTATGCCGCTCATGGGCCTCTGACTTGGCTTCACATCTCATTCATCTTTCTTGGCTTGGTCATTACAATGACCTAAAACCACACTTATCACCGCAAGGGGTAGGCACAGTGATATCACACATCACACCGGTTATGTTGTCCCATGTAATACGAGGCAAGTCTATTGCTATTAATCGGGCACAAATCTAGCCCTGGCTGGTATTGGGAATTTTCTAATGGCAAAAGCCAATAACTCTGCTCGAACTTTAATCTAGTTCCCCATCGCAGCAGTCACACTTGCGACCACTAGATGCGGAACATATATGCTTCTATACTATTTATTTGCAATATTAATTTGAATGTAATTTATAGGACGAAGCCCGCTTAAAAACAACAGTGATGAACGTACAACCTGTGGACTATAAGGACGCTAACAAACGATTAATCACAAGCATAAAGGCAATCTCTGGCGTCGAAGTCTAGTATTCAACTTTAATTTTAATTTAATAAAAACGAAAGTGTCACGTGCCCTTCCCACGGGCGTAAAATATCTCGGCGGGATTTTATCGCGCACTGAATTTTCAACTCTCGGCGCTAAGTAGTGCGTTTCAAACCCAGTGCGCGACAAAAAATCGCCCATGCGTACCTGGGCTTAAGGTTTTGATAAAATATGATAATTCCAATAATCCACCTTGAAAAGTGATTAATAAAACAAAATTGATCATGTAATTTGTAATAAGATTTAATTATGTAGTAATGTAATGTTAAATTATGCAAGTATGGAACACAATATGCTTAGTGGTATTTTTTGTCAATAAATCTTAAGTTTTCTAAAAATGTGTTTATTTCAACAAGTTAACCATCGTAGCAGGTGGCGTTCTGTAGTTTCTGCCTGCCCCCATGGGAAGAACACGCGAGTTGATGTATGTGTGCTATCCATAATGCGTCTTTCCAATTATTTATATACGGCCAAAACGCAGCCATAAGAAACTGCTCGCATATACATTGTAATGCTATTTTTAAATCTGATCTGATGTGATTACAATATTCATACGAATTTTGCGTATTGCTCGTGTATAGTTTGTAACGTGGACGCGCGTGTCCTGGTTCCAAACTATAATACATCACTTATATAGGTACCTACGCCTGACAAGAGTTTTAAAGATTGATTAAAACATAATATTTATGGAATGATATTAAACTTTTTCAGAGTTTTATGAAAGTCAATACTAAATAGGCAAGTAACTGCGACCAACTTGGAAGGAGCCCTCTCGTCTCGCGTGTGGTTGGTCACAGTTCTAATCTAACCTAAAACAAATGGTCAGAGTGCCCTAGCTTAGTTATTGCGACCGACTCAGCATTCTAATGCTGAGTCGGTCAAACGCTTATAGTGACTGCAGCAGGGGCGCAGCCTTCATACAACCCGATTCCTATCGACTTCCCTTCGGAACCACCACTCTTCTTAATGTCTACTATTGCCAAAAAATATGGTACACCTGTGTCTGTAACTGTGTATCACATCACATTATATATATTTAATACCAGTTTAATACAGTCGTCATAAGATTAAAAACGCCTACAATTTTTTGTCGGAGTTTATGACAACTGAACAGTTTTTTCTTCGGCGTCCCTCTAATGATAATTGTAGCTGCGGCACTGGACTGCAGATAAGCCATTCTGAAATACGTCTAAACGTGGGTAGCTGTATTGCATAGAAATATAAAAAAACAGAAGTGGCAAGGGGGCGTGTCGGGTGTCCGCGCGACATGGGCACAGTACACATGTCCTAAGCAAATAGCCGTCTCCGCGAACTAGTGTGCTTTCGACCGAGATCGTGACAAATTATAAGAATACCGTGTTGTTCAGTGGTTTCTTGTAAAAACCAAAACTTTGTAAATCATGGGATCACTTTAGGTATTATATGAAGATACAAGTATTTTACTATATTTGTCTATAAAATCATGAAAAATAAGAAATCGTAAAATATTTCTTGCTTTTACTATGTTATTTTTGTTTTCAAATATCACAGCGACTGTACTATTTTTGCAATAAATACATTGCTTCTTAACCACTACCTAAGTTTGTCGCTTACGTGACAGGACAAGCAATATAAAAATCACAAAACGATATTTTATTATGCGGATGCATCGCGTAGTACGACCGCTGCTTCGATGACAATGTTGATTGACAAATGAAATATTGCTATTATAGTTTATTTTTCAATTTGTCAACCGGTTACAGGTCAGCGAGTGAACACCGTAGCAGGGTTCAACAATACCTACTGTTTCAATAAGCTATGACCTAAGGCTATGACAGCCTAAACCAACGTAATAGGATTTTTGATTATTTTAATTTTTTTATTTACATATTAATATATATATATTTTTTTTTTATATATTTTTTTTTTTTTTTTTTTTTTAATAAATATTGTTTAATATTTTCAGGACCCCAAAAATTTTTTGTACAATAATAAATGGATGAATCGATAACGTTCCGATTAGAATATTAAAAAAATCATATCTTAAAAAGGGGGGGCTTCGCAATTTTTCCTTCATAGGGGGGTTCTACATCCCCCCCTCCCCCTCCCCACCCCTTAAATCGATGGCTGGTAAAGTAAATTCGTACCTTATATATTTAGTATTTTTATCAAAATGTGAATTCGGAAACTGTCGTCGAAAAGGTATGTAAATACATTAAGTTTTCTGATAATAAGTAACTCTTTACTTCACCATAACCAACCTCTAATTACTGACTGTATTTCTCCGAAATAAAAACAAGTATTTTTGTTACTCGAAGAACAGATTAAAATAGGTACCTACCTACTCATTCGATTGTTTAATAAGCATGAATATGTTGCACATGAAATGACATGAATGGTGTTTTTATGGCATTTGTAGTTTTTGTATACCACTGAAAAACTAAATTCTTATCGAGACAAAACACTAATTTTCGTATCGAAGAGGTTCTTCATAGGTGTTTTGAAATGAAGATGGCATGATCAATGTTTTAGGGGAACATTTTCAATGCATACGGAAATAGAACAACAAATCGATAATTTGGAGGCCATCTAGTGGCATTTGATTGAAAAATTTTGCATGTGACAAGCGAATTGTGAATTAAGGTGAAAAGGTGCGGCCAAGCAATGTAGTTATGCGTATCCAATAATATAGATGGCGCTTATGTTAATTATGTACCAATTAACATAAGCGCCATCTGATGCTTGAAATATACGTAGTACTCTTCGTATTGTAAAGGTTATGTAACCGACATTTTAATAATGGTTTTAGTAGGAACAACGTAAGAAAATCGTTTTTTTTTTTTTTAAATCGTCGGCTTGCCCTAATTTTCACCCCTAGGCACGCCACTGATTGCTTAGGGCATCAAGTACTTAGTCTTAGTCCGGCACTGCAATCACTGATGGTACACCGGACCGGGCTTTCTAAGAAGAGAAGAAATTCATTAGCCTGCGGCAAGAATCGTCAAGAAAGAAACCACCGGCGAGGAAGACAGCAGACATCGCTCGTAGAGACAGCAAGTACCACTCATGCATCACCAGATCCTTAAAGGTTTTCATCTTGGAAGAGACTTTGGCGAGCCACAGCTGGAGTACTGCAGTTTATACAACTCTGCAGAACCAAGGAGAAGGTTAACGTCAACAAAGAAGATCCCACCTGGAAAATGACGAAGGAAAGAAGACGAAGATGGTTGAGAAACGACATCAGTCTTCAAGAATGACAGAAAGGAACTACAAACCATTAGACGCAAGCTAGTAGGCCTGCGTCTCATGGTATGGTATGAGAAACCTGAAACTCTATTGCTAAGAAATCAAGAAAGAAGCTTCAGATAAAACATCAGGTGTTTACAGCAAGGGAAGCAATTAGAAGGCAGCAGCAAGTTGAAAAGGCTCGACGTAGTACTAGAAGGTCTCCTACGGCTGAAAGGAAGAATCGAGGCCATACAGAGCGTAACCAGAGACTACAAGCGACCCATAATGCTCGACAGCAAGTACAAAATAACACGACTCATCATCGAGGAATTCCACTGCCGTTTCAATCATGGGAATCACGCAAAGGTAATGAACGAAGTAAGGCAACGCTTCTGGGTACTGAGACAGGTCAGCAATCAAGGCAGTTCAGCATCAATGTCAGTAGTGCAAAACGAGGAAGGCAAGACCGCAAGAACTACCGACGGGCATCTTATCTGCTGAAAGGCTGATGCACGGTAACCCTCCCTTTACGTGCACCGGCACCGTGCACCATAGATTACTTCGGCCCGATGACAATCACCGTAGCAAGACGTCATGGAAAAGAGATGGGAAGCTCTATTCACATGCTTAACAACAAGAGATATGCACATTGAGCTCACTCCTTCACTCTCCACCGACAGCATGATCATGGCACTACGACGATTTGCCGCAAGAGGAATGCCGATCTATATGAACCGCACTAAACCCCACACGCAACGAAAAGCATTCACGAGAGGAGGTACTTCACACCCTCCTCCCAGAGGCCGGGCACAGACGACTCTCGACCTCCCCGAGGACCCCGAGGAAGAGCGCGCTCTCTCTCACACGCCGCTCGACGTATCGCTGAGAAACGGAGAGCGCGCCAAGTGTAGTACGCTTTATCGCGACAATGTAGCCGTAGTATAAGGAAAAAGCATATGCGACTTTCTCTGTTTCTATACGTGTGTGTGTACGTAAGGAACTTAGTTCCTGACGGGGGTCCCCCGACCCACGTTTTTTTCCTTTACTTGCTTTATTGCTGTTGGGTCAACGGGAAGCACCCTTATAAGTTTTGAAAAATGAAAAAATCATCAAAATATGTGACATAATATAAATGACAGTATCTCTTGATTGCGTTGACTTACAAAGCCCAAGACTACTTCAAAACGCTTTTCCCCGTATCAATAATTTGTGGCATTTATATAACTCATCTCAAAAACAAATCATAACACCTTTGTAATTTACCATGTTTCTGGCAAATAAATAAATAACACTTATTGAACCGATTTTATTAGATAACACAATAGAAATGTGTTTTTAATAATCATTTTATTTTTTAGTTCGCCAATTGATTACATTTTTCAAAAAAACATCTTTTCGTTTATCATTGTTAAAAAATTGGTCAGTGTGAGCGAGAGGTGATAAAATGCGACAGCCCTTTGTCACATTAAACCATTAAAGCTGCCCGTGTGGATGCAACGATGGTTTTTGATCGTAGTGTTTCGACGATCGGGAATGGTCTAGCTCACTATTGCCCGGCTGTTGGTCATACCTAAGAAGACCGTGGGAAGTAAAGCAAGCCAAGATTAAGTAGATTAACCACAAGGCTGAAAGAGTAGGAAGAAAATAATATACATTAAATTTTTACTAGTTACTTTATTCAATCTCATTTGATATGACTCATAATTTGGCTAAGGAAATAGTAATTGTTTAACTGATGTACTTGGACAACTGCAACTATTTTTATTTTTTATTTATTTTGCTTTCTAAGATTGCATTTTTAGGTAATAGTTGATACAAGTTGATTCATAAAAAAATTAAAATAATACAGTATGTTAGGTTAAACGAGGGACTTATTGAGAGAGGGTATTCGGTATTCGATTCTCGTCCCAAATATGAAAAAAATCGATAACCTTAATTTATGACGTAATTGTCCAATAAAATACATTACTCATGAACACTGAGCGCGCAAGAAGTGAGCTTGTAAACAGTAAAGTAATCATGCGGCACAGCACGTGACCCATCCAAGAATTCGGGGTCAACGATCACGAACCACGTGTGAATATTTGCCGCTGGTTTTTGTCTAGCGCAAGGGTGCATACACGTTGCGAGACTTTTTGCGAAATGTTTGGTATGGTTCTGTCTGTTATTTATCAGTGTTTTTTTTTATTCATATTTTTATTAGTATCATGTGAGCATGAACTATTGTGGATTTGAATACGTCCCTCGTTTAAACTAACATACTATATACTCGTATTAGATGACTGTATTGAAAATTCCATTTACATGAAGATTTGTAATGTTAATTCATTAGAGAAAAACAGTGTGTCCAAGTACTATTCGAGGTGCATAAAATCAAGTAGCTAATGTCATTCAATATCAAATACAAAGGGGTTATCATTTCTATGTAAAATGTACACTTACATTAGGAAATTCAATAATTTAATTTTATTCATTAAGACTACAGTAAAATTAATGACTTACAAAGAAAATGTAAGTTTAATAGATACATGGCAGTGTGATTTATCCATATTTAACGGACTAATGATGATAGCAACAGTAATTGCTTTTTAAAAACTTAATTTATAATTTTAGCCTTGTACTTAAATAAAAACAGATTTAATTCTAAAATAAAGCTTAGTGTTTAAGATTAATGAATGTCAATGCAATAAAAAATGCCAAAACTTAGAGGCGTTTTGGAGAAAGTCATACTTTTATGTAGATATTTCGGTGTAACTTACAAAATAGTGACTAAGGGTGAATGAACGGGCTTCGCGAATGGCAGGTTCAGGTGAGCTACGTATATTGTACCATTATCGGAAGTTTGGGGAGTTAATTATAATGTTTTACTATTAAGGCCCTATAGGTACTACCTCAGTTTGCTTAGCATGATCCATATTTCGAAAATACTGCAGCATTCATTTTGAAATAAATATATGGTAAAGTTGAGGATTAATGTTAAGTACTATGTTTGACGAAAATATGATTCCATAAAATTGTCTCTATAGAAAAAAAAAATACAAAGTTACCTCCAAACCGTACCATAAACCGCTAGTATTAAAAAATACTTCAAATTAGATCATGAAACTTTGCATAGTAACTGAGCTAAATATAAAGTACATACTATGTTGCTTTTTAATTTACTATTATTTTCACCGTAAAAAGATATTACTATCGGCGCTCCCTGCCGCCCCAGTCAGTCTCGCTCTCACTCAGTCCGCGAGCAGTAGTGTGCGAGCGAGATAAAGAATGAACTTGAGCTGAGGTATTATGGACTCATAGCAATCATGCTTCATCGACTAATGTACGTGAAGATACAAATTGAAATCTTTGTCAAAAGCGCACAAGTTTCTGCGCCCACTATATGAAAACATGAATTATGCAAAGCCTCTCACATCAACATTACAAATAGCTGCTTTTTATCACAAACAATATTATAACTAAATCAACAGTTGCTGAGGCCAGATCGTACGACGAGCCTATTCTTCACAGTTTATAGTAATGTTAAAAGGTTTTTAAACATCTTGTTTAACCTGAACAAATAAATTGATTTATGCGTAGACACATGAAAAAATTAAAGCCATGACCAAGAACATTTGACAATAAATACAGTTTTAATTTCGCAGTGTCAGACAAACACAATGGCATGCCATTATTTATAACAATGTCCACAAATATTACACTTACACATATTACAGCTAGTTAATAATTACGAAGTTATTCATCAATTAATTGTTCCATTAAGTTTACATAAATATTAGGAAAATATAATTTTTAAATAATTTTCAATTCCAAACTTTATGAGATTTACAAAATAGTAAAATCAATAAGAGATTCTAGACATCACTAATACAATGGAAATTAATCTCAATTAAGTATATGAATCTGTGTACATAGACATGATTCCTATGTATACATATAATCGTTAATAAAATAGTTTTTCAATAATATGAAGTATATCATACTAAAGGGTAACTTTAATCAAAACATATATTTAATTCCTTTAAATATCTCAGTAGTCATAGTCCGATAATCTCATGTATAACCGGTACATCGGAACACGGTCGACGTCGGCCCTGTCGGCGAGCAAACGCACAGTCACTTGTCTTACAATGTCTTACACTAGTCGTGCACTAACACTAAAATACGAGTTCGCATTACAAAAGACGCAAGTAGTACGCGATACGGATATATTTGAGCGAGCGGTAGCAGTCCGAGTGGGTCGCCTGCCCGGGCGTGAAGCCGCTGCGCCTGCACTCTCGCGTGCACACTCCGACCCACACACACCTGCACACGCCGCCCCAGATGCAACAGAAGCCGTACGACATCACACAAAACGATATTTACACACAACTAAGGACGAATCAATAAATTAAAGCGAATAAATAAAAGTAACGCTCTTTGGAACGGATTACACTCGAGGTACGACAGTACACACAGATATCTGAATGTGTTCCGTCCGCGGGAGCGAGACGCGCCGAGGATCAACAACCGCCTGCCAAAAATATAAATCTAGGTACTCTTAACAATAAAAAAATAAAAAATAAATCACAAAATATATCCTTGAAAAAGGCGATTCTTACTTAATACGTAGATGCAAATTAATGTCACATTTCAGATCTTTTTGTTTTATAATTTCATCGCTCTAACCGATACAAAATAAAAATAATTACGAATCAACACAATGCCACAAAATAATTCATAATCAACCGAGGTAAGTCCTATAAAAACTACAAAGTGAACTAAACATAAATGAAAACAAACTGGGTGTCTACAAAAGAATCATAGCACTTACACTGAAAGTAGCCAAACACAAGTACAATTTACGCTATTATCGTTGCACAATAATATATTTAATATTAGAGTAAAAATTCAGTACGACTCGCAGTCAACGCGATACAATCATTATAATTTTGATCAGCCCAAGTACTATGATATTTTCGAACAACAAAATGAACGAGACCGTCGCTACTGTTGCGATAGGTCCAAAAACTGCATCGACAGGTCGCTCCCCGTCGCCGAGTGACGCGACCGCGCGCGGTCCGACGACGAACCGGCCGCGATCGGAACTCGCCAAACCCGAAGGACGCCCGAGCGGCTCGATCAACAAGTTTATAGCTTAAACGTGTGTAAGATGAAGACCGATTACAGACAAAAAAAAATGTCTAGTACGGTTCTTTCCCACGAGGGAGAGATCCATTCATCAAGGGAATAAAATCGTCTTCAATAACAGAGTCCACGTTTGGCTATAATCTTTTTGGCCGTAGCCGATTTGTATTTCGGCGGGGCGGCGGGGACCGGGGCTTCGTGCGCGGCGGCGACGGCTAGAGGTCTATAGCCGCGACGTCAGGCGTGTGGGCGGGGCGCGCGCGCATCAGATCCAGCGCGCGCGCACTGCTCGCGGTTCGGCGAGCATGTGCGCGCGGCGCGGCGAGTGCGGGCGCGGACGCGGGGCGCTAGCGAGCGCGCGCGCCTCACGGCACCAGGTCGGGCAGGCGCCCGCGGCCCTAGGGGCGCGCCCCGCCTTCCGCGCTCACCACCTGGGGGGAAGCGCACGAGTTTCACACACAAAAAAACACATTCATACAACTCATTCAAATTGAAAATATCATTCTTTACACAAGGCTTTTTTGTCTTGTGTCGTGACGGCCCAGTGGTAAGAGTTTATCTTGGACATTACCGATATCGGTGGAGAAAAACATCGTGAGGAAACCTGGACTTATAGTAGGCCTTTGCCCTGCAGTGGGACAGTAATAGGTTGGTATTATTTTACACAAGGCTTTGTACCACTACAAAGACTTGTTAAGCTAAATTAAACTCTAAAGGCTTGTACTTAGAAGTGACTCACTTTTCGCTCCTTGTAGTAGAGCTCCTCGCTCTCCTTGTCACATAGCAGTAGCACAACAGCTCCAAACAGAAAGATGGCGGCGCCCCAGCCCACTCCGTACGCCCACCCGAACTCCCACACCGATCTATTACCTGCACACACGTTATACCATGAATTAGTAGATCCTTCCGACTGATTAATTTCTGGATGTGTCTTTTATGTGATTTGTAAGCATCTGAACCTAGTTTAACACAGATGATTACTGATTTCCAAGATACGGGTATTTACCTAGTTTGGAATTCAGGAGTTCACATAGTTGCAGCAGGCTACCTACTTACTTACATTATTTGTATCCTAGTTCGTGTATCAGGCTATATTTTAATGACTCAAATAAACTTTATTATTTTACTAAAGTCGTCATTCGCGTCATAGCAACCCTATGGAAATGTACTAATGTGGTATCTTCGAAACGCTAACTGTCGCCTAAAAACTTCTTTGTGACGTATACGCGTCGAAAGCTTTAAGTAGGTACTGTTATGTGATCAAAGTATTTTTAGAAGACTAGCTGTTGCCCGCGGCTTCGCTCGCGTGGATGTCAATACTTCCCTATTTGCATCGGGTTTTGTTCACAATTTCACGGCCTTTAATTTTTTGCGCGGAACTTTACTAAAATAAAAGTAGCCTAAGTTCCTCCGTTTAACATCAGCAATCTACCAGAAGTCCCGTCAAAATCAGTCCAGGCGTTTCGGAGATTAGCCGGAACAAACAGACAGACAAAAATTTAAAAAAAAAATGTTTTTTGTTACAAGTACCGTTTACACTTCCTTAAATATTTAGTAAAAAGCTATTATTTTGATATTACAAACAAACACTTCAATTTTATTTATTTGTGTAGATATTAGGTGTAGCAAGCAGTTCCTAGCTGAAATATTTTTGTTTTTTTTAGAAAAAGGTAAACCCTACTGAGATGGGAAAGGAAGTATTAATATGTAAGATTAGAAAGTATCATATTTTTGACTTACCCAGATTTAACTCCGCAGCGAAGCAGACTGGGTAGATCACTAATGCTATTAAAATGCACATTACTGAAAAAAAAAGAAAATTTGTTAACGATTACATTCTTTTTCTTGATCCACAAACCTTCTATCCATAAATCCAGGCCTGCAACTATTTCGAACCGCGCAACGACCAATAACTCGAGTACTTCATCAATCAAGTCAGAATAATGGAACAAGTGACGTAAGTACATTTTCATTGGTCGATACTCGTATGCGGTATGCGGGAGATTTCTGTAAAGCATGCCATAGGGTCCGTATTCGGGGAACCGTTTTCATTGGTCGATACGTGCGGGCGGTGCAGGTTCTCCCGAACCTGCACCGCCCGCACGTTTGGCAGTTGCTTTGAAGGCTCACTTTCATTGGTAATTTTTATTGGGTGTGAGCCTCCGCACGCTATTTACCGACCGATAAATTTCATTGGTCGCTACGCCTAGTACGGGGATTCCCTGCAGACGGTGTACCAACCACGTTATCGACTTATGACTTTCATTACAGCTCATTTTCATTGGTCGATAGGGCTCGTATGCGGGGTGGGGAGATTTCAGTCACGCATGCCATAGGGCCCGCATTTGGGGTGTTGGATATTTCTGTAAAGCATGCCATAGGGCCCATATTCGGGGAACCATTTTCATTAGTCGATATAAGGAAGGATTGCGGTATACGGAGAACTTGCACCGCAGATTTGGCAGTTGCTTTGAAGGCTCACTTTCATTGGTCATTTTCATTGGGTGTGAGACTCCGCACGCTTTTTACCGACTTAAATTTCATTGGTCGTTACGCCCGCTACGGGGATTCCCCGCAGACGGTTTTCCAACACGACCGCGTTATCGACTTATGACTTTCATTAGTCATTACCTGCAGGGAGCCCCCACATGCTGTATCGAGTAACCGACTAATGAAAATGAGCTAGTAGGGCCAGTTCCTCTAAAGCAAATTATCGCGAAATTAATGTCAAGCGCACGTAAACTACTATGATTGGTTGAATGATTTATCAACAGTCCATCGCAGTAGTTTACGCGCTCTAACAAAAATATTCAAGTTAGGTAAGTGAAACTAAACTTTATGTAAAAGAATTAAAGTTACTTTTTCTAAATTAGGTACATAAATTGTGGATACAGTTTGGGTGAATACGTACGGGCTAGCGACATGGCGAGCACGGCGAACCGATAGTAGCGGAACTTGGTGCGATGGTCGGCGGAGCGCAGACCGAGCCCGGTCAACAACGCGCCGCATACGTCCGCTGCTAAAGTTGCCACGCACAACCCCGCCGCCGCTCTGAGGGAAACAAACATACGGAAATTACTACGACTTCAACAACACAGTGTTCTTCGTTACTTTTTGGATCCAAGTCATCATCATCATCATCAATTGCTCTAAAGTCCACCAATGAAACTGAACACGATCAGCACATCTAGACCGCTTTCAAGAGCTGTCAGTGTCAATATTCCATAACAATGATGAATTGAAAAGCTTTTAACAAAGCATCACTAAAATTATTTTTTGGTAGGTAATCAATTGAAGGACTTTATTGATCTGAAAACATTGATATTTCAATCATTTCAGTTGATGGTCTGTACTATACAATATAAATAGGTTCTTTTATAAAAACTGGCCAGTGTCGCCTGCCTTCAAGCCATAAACGATTGGATTAAGAATTCTTTATTTCGTTAGTTAAAAATGTTTGTTCAAATTAATGTTACTGCTTCAGTCTTTATGTCCCTAAAGTAAAATCAATAATTTGAACTCTATTGACCGTCAGCACGGCATATTGATCCAATTTCGTTAAATAAAGTTTAATACTTCAAGACACAATAAAATATTAATATAATTTTATTACTCCGTATTTTGGGAATGCAATACCTAATCAAATATTTCAAACTCTTGTTGTTATAATCATTAAACTACGACTCGATACAAACTTGGGAGATTAGACATCAAACTAAAGTAGGAGGTGTTAGCAAGCGGATTACAAACTTTGAGTCGAGATAACAGGATAAAAGCAGTTTTCGAATCGCCTGCGCGGATTCTTAGATTAACACTAGTGATAACTAAAGTTCTATGCTCAAAAGATTACCGCTTTTGTAAATTCAACATAGGGGTTTAACATTAGGGGGTGGCCATTCGCTCTTATACAGAGTGTATAAGAAAGGTATGGTACAGACCATCAAACTGAACAAGTTTCTCCATGGGACCAACGTCGTAATCGAGAAAAAATTATCAGCTGTCCCGTGCAAAGCTTCAATACCTACTCGACCCAAATGTTTGGGATGGCTGATATTTTTTTTCTCGATTACGATGTTGGTCCCATGAAAAAAGTTGTTCAGTTTGATGGTCTGCACCACACCCTTACATTCGACCACACCTTTCTGATACACCCTGTAAAACAGATCAATAAGTACCTATTGGACAAAAACTGCCATGCAATTTTGTATCATGTACGCTTCAAGTGATCAGGGGGCCAACCACCATCTCATCAGCATCTCATTTGCACGCCGCACTTGGCAGAATGTGATGATACCATTGACTAATTTTAAGACCATAAATAATGTACCATGTTCTGACAAATAAATGATTATGATTATGAGCAGTATTATTTTAAGAGGGAAGCGCTAAGGTAGCCCGCGAAATTCAAATTTTCTTGAGATTTTTGCAATTTGGAGCTGAATGTCTGGGTGTATGTTGATTACAAGTATGATTCGCTACCATAACAAATATGTATTTACAGAATTATAATCATTAGAATTAGTAATACAGCAAAGTTAGTATAATCCTCAAATGTCTTGATTTCATGAAATCAAGCCATTTCTTAGAATACGAAGAGGGATCAAAAGTAGTGAGAACGACATACTCCTTGGTAAGAAAAAAAAAAATAAATACTAGCAGGCATAGCCCAGATACATATTTGTAATATTAATAAAGAAAAAAAATCTTCGATTCTCTTTTGTTTTTTTCTGAATGTAGTCATTTGTTTGCTTCGTGTCGGAACGTGTTCTCGAAAATGGAGAAAAACGAAGTGCGAGCCGTTATTAGATACCTCTGTTTAAAAAAGTTAACGATGCAAGAGATTCATTGCGATTTGGAGGCAACATTAGGAGAGTCTGCTCCGCCGTATTCCACTGTCGCAAGGTGGACTTCTCAATTTCGAGTAGGGAGAACGAGCACGGAAGACGAACATCGTTGCGGCCGTCCATCGACGTCAGTCACCCAAGAAAATGTTGCGAAAGTCGAGAAAATTGTATTGAGCGATCGAAGAGTTACCATCCGATACTTAATTCAAGAAACGGGCATTTCATATTCAATCCATATTGAAACAATCTTTGAATATGAGAAAAGTCTCCGCAAGATGGGTGCCGAGAATGTTAACCGACAGTCAGAAACAAAATCGACTTGACATTTCGAAGATATTGTTGGACAAGTTTCAAGAAGATTCTGAAAACTTTTTGTCTCGTTTCGTAACAATGGACGAAACATGGGTCCATCATTTTGATCCCAAGACAAAACGGCAATCTTCGCAATGGAAACGGCCATCATCACCGACCCCGAAGAAGTTTCGTGCCGTGGCATTGGCTGGCAAGGTTATGGCCTCAATATTTTGGAACTCAGAAGGGATATTGTTGATTGATTACCTGGAGCGTGGAACCACTATTACAGGCCAATATTATGCAGCTATAATTCCCAAGTTGAGGAATGCCATCAAAGAGAAAAGGAGAGGGAAACTTCGAAGGGGCGTGCTGTTTCATCACGTCAACGCACCCGCGCACAGGTCGGCAGTTGCGATGGCTGAAATTCAGCAAGCTGGCTTCGAATTGGTTGACCACCCCCCTTATTCACCAGATCTGGCGCCTAGCGATTTTTATCTGTTCCCCAAATTGAAAGAATACTTAAGGGGAAACAGGTACGAAGACGATAACGAGGTGATGGATGCCGTGGAGAGCTTTTTGCAGGACCAAGACAAAACTTTTTTTTTGAAAGGGAAAGTCTTGGAAAAGCGCTGGACTCGGTGACTATGTAGAAAAATAAATTATTATGTTATCAATAGTCATTATATTCTATCTCATTCTCACTACTTTTTGATCCCTCCTTGTAACTTGGTCTTAGAGAATTGTATTGATGACTTTAATGATTATAATTTTGTCAATACATATTTGTTACCGTCGCGAATCATATTTTAATCAACATACAACCTAATACTGACCTGCAAAAAGCTTAAGAAAATTTGAATTACGCGGGCTAGCCTGGCACTTTCGCCTTAATCTTACTTGAGTGTGTGAAAGAGATGGAGCTATTAAGATGTATACCTCCATCTCTTTCTCACACTGAAGTAAGATTAAAATAATACTGCTTAAGGCGAAAGTGCCAGGGTAGCCCGCGAAATTCAAATTTTCTTACGTTTTTTGCAATTTGCAGGTCAGTATTGGGTTGTATGTTGATTAGATGATTCGTGACCGTAACAAATATGTATTTACAGAATTATAATCATTAAAGTCAACAATACAACTCTCTAAGACCAAGTAATTCTATTGAATGACTATTTCATGAAATCTTAACATTTCAGGATTATACTAACTTAAGGAATTGTTTTACTGATTCTAACGATTATAATTCTGTAAATACATATTTGTTACGGTCGCGAATCATACTTTAATCAACATGCACCCAGACACTGAGCTGCAAATTGCAAAAATCGTAAGAAAATTTGAATTTCGCGGGCTACCTTAGCGCTTCCCACTTAAGAGGTGGTGGTTGGCCCCCGTCTTGACTTGCCTTCTATAGGCTGCACATCGACTACCCTACAAACGTTTAAGTATCCCCGGGCCGGCGGGCCCCCGTCTCATGGTAGTGGTATGGTAGTGGGCTTTAGTCTGAGGATTTCCCCACAGCAAAAAAAAGCTATGGTAATTCCCCTACAGTATTACTCACTTAATATATGGCGCGGGTCTTGCAGCGTAGCAGCCGGGCTGTGCAGTGATGTCGAAGGGCAGCGGCGTGGGCGCTTCAGGGTCTATACAATGCATGAAGAGGCCTTGCCTCCATCCCGCGGCCATCAGCCAGTCTGCCGACGCCAGCCCCAACACCATCAGAATGACCACCAACAACCCACATATCAGCGCGATCACCTGGAACGAAAATGTGTATATGTAATAGTTAGGACGATAATCATTATTGTTGAACTACTTCTCTCGTATATAACTCATGCCGCCCGTTGGCGACGCATTTCATGTTACTATATTATATTTTACTAGCTGTTGGCCGCGGCTTGGCCCGCGTGGATGTCAATACTTCCCTATTTGAATCGGATTTTGATCACAATTTCATGGGTTTTAATTTTTTTGCGCGGAACCCTAATTATTTTTCTAAAATAAAAAGTAGCCTAAGTTACTTCTTATAACATCAACTGGACCGATTTAAGCAGAAATGATCCAACCCACAACCCCGACAATGTGGGTTGGATCATTTTTGCTTAAATCGGTCCAACTATCTGCCAGTGAAAGTCCCGTCAAAATTGGTCCAGCCGTTTCGGAGATTAGCCGGAACAAACAGACAGACAGATAGACCGACCGACAGACAGACAGACAGACAAAAATATTAAAAATTGCTTTTTAACTATCTTATATACTTTCATATGCATTTAGTAAAAAGCTGTTACTTTGACATTACAAACAGACACTTCAATTTTATTTATTTGTATAGATGTATAGATTGTCATTGACAACTGTATGGTTCTTCTTGTTTCTACCGGACTGCGGCGAATCCAAAAAACGAGGGTTATGTGTTTGACCCGTATGTATGTACATATGTTAGTATGAATGTATCTATGTCCGTCCCTATGATCCCTCGTAACTACTAAACGGCTGAACCGATTATGATGAATGATGTCGTTAGATTCGTCTTTATTGCGCGAGTGCCACTGGATATATTAAAATTATAAAAAATCAAAATGGCGGATTTTTGGCGCCGAAATGTATGTTTTCCAAAATATTTTTCCTCCCAAACCTATCGAAAATGAGAAAAAAACAATCCCGAACTTTAGGAGTGAGTGAGTAAGAGGCCGTTATCACCCGATTATAAGTGGGTATTGTATTTACGACCGTTACCTAAAGCGTTACTTAATACAGTGAGAGAAAAATAATCCTAACTAAAAAGTGTAAAATAAAAAAGTTAATTTAAAAAATTAAAAAACCCGACTGCATGAAAAGTGAACTTTAAAAAAGATGGAAACAAGATGACCGATTTTGTCTCCAAACAGTCTCATGCAGTTGAAGACATCTTCTTAAATTTTACAATAACGACTTATTGCCTCCGACTGTATGAGATTGTTTACGATGGAACATAGGGACGGATATACATACAGGTCAAACACATAACACTCCTTTTTTGGCTTCGCAGCAGTTGGGTAAAAATAACCCTAACTCGAGTGAAAATAGTGATTGGACAATTTTAAATATAAAGTTTTCAGAATTTTACGAAAGTCAGTCCTAAAAATACTAAACAGCCAAGTAACTACGACCAAATTAGAAGTAGCGCTCGCCGGCCGCTGCCGCGGCACCGCTTGCTTCGCTCACTCGGCTCGCGCGTGGTTGGTCACAGTTCTAACCTAAACCAATTGGTCAGAGTGCCCTACCTTACTTATCGCGACCGATTCGGCATAAGAAGCCACACCAAGCGCTTATTGTAACTGCAGATCAGATAAGCCATTCTGCAATACGTCTAAACTTGAGGTGTATTGTAAAACGTAACGCAATGATAATCCAGCTGAATGTCAATCAGCCGTACTAGAAAAAAGCGCCTTTATGTATTTCAGCTAGACGTTAAATCTAAGTTAGGTTTCATTTGAACATTCATACGGAAATTGGAGTTGCTTGGTTGACTTATGCAGAAAAGTTTTAGAACCAGAAGAATATTATGATAGCTGAGCGAGCGAAGCGAGCTCGAAAATTTTAGCACTCCGTGACCCCGCCTCGGAAAGGTTAGATTTTCTTTTGAACATTCATACATACATAGGAGATACTTTGTCGACTTATGCAAAAGCTTTGAGAATTAAGAGGACGTAGGATGCAAGAGCGAGCGAAATGAGCTCGAAAATTTTATCACACCGCCTTGTGTAGGATAGGATTTCTTTTGACTATTCATACAGAATTAGGAGTTATTTTGTCGATATTTGCTGAAAAATTTGACAATTAAGAGAACGTTAACCAGAGCATACCATAACCATTGCTGAACGGGCCTGCTCTTGGCTCTGCAAAAAAGTTTGAGGAATAAGAAAGAGTAAGATGTAAGTGCGAGCGAAGTGAGCTCGAAAACTTCTGCTATAACTGCTTCTTATTTAACATATTATGAGCATTTTTAGGATTTGATTAAAAAGTATTTTTCTAGATTTGGGAGCCCCCTGGACCGGGGTGAACCGCCCATTCCGCCCCCACCCTTAGTCCGCTATAATATCAGCTAGTAGCGTACATTTCAGTATCGCCAATCGTGGACGTTTTTTAATGCATCAATTTTATTCAAAGTCAAGTTGTAGATTGTTTGTACTGAGCCACGAGTTAACAAAAAATATTTACAGTGTTTAGGTGTTAAAATTATTAATTAAGTATATTATTCTGGTTGCAGAACGGGAATAAAATGTAACTAATAAAGAAAAATAATTGTTGCCTTCCGGACTTACTTGATTTCTATGCATGCAGGAATGAATATTAAAATAAATAAAATATTTTATTTCAGACTCATAACGTCCATTTGTTTAGTAACTTAGTATACACACGACTTAGAAATTATAGCCATGATACCTGCCCATAATACCTATGCATGCCATAGAATTGGTACATGGCACTTTCATACATGTTCCAACTCACGCTCTATCAGTTATTCAGTATTATCTACTTAATTGTATACTTCCTACCGGACCGAATCCTATCTGAAGTACCTTTCGTTTGTATTACTCGAACGTTCTGTTGCTCTTAGGTAGGTATAAAAGCTGATCCCCAGAGACAAAACTAATGACTCGCGATTACCTATGTCACATTTTTATTTTAGGGAGTAGTTGCATCTTATAAAAGTCAAAAACAATATTCGTATTGCTACTTCCTGCTAGTTATTTGGAAAAATGGAGAGTGTAAATTAGAGGAACTAGGTATTAAGTTGGAAAGAAAAACAATAAAGGATCGGTTTCATTGTTATTCATTATAAAATTAATGTAAGTAGATAACATTTGAGAATTACATTACGATCCATGGAACGCATGAAAGTTGAGTTAAATATTTAATAATGTCTCTCGAGTCTCTAAATTAATATTCCAGAACAGCAAACGAAGCTGAGTAATAAAATTAATCTAACAGACTATTAGTCATTACAAAAATATTGCCACAGCAATTTATTTACGAAGAAAAATATATCATCCATCACGAGTGGCTCAAATGAGACGCAATAAATAGAAGTCAAAACACGCGGCACGGTGGGTGTGCGCCAAAGTAGGTACATGTACCTTTATTCGAAGGAAAGAAAAGCGGGAAAGTGAGACGCACCCGTCGGACGGTGTCTAGAGGTGAGGCGGGCGCGCGGGGCGCGGTCATCGATCGCAGTCCCCGACGGCGGCGGCGCTCGGGGCGCGGGGACCGCCATCAGCTGTTCTGTTAGAGACGGCGACGATCCGCCTCTCGGACTCCCCAAGCACACTTCACGCGTGCTCCTTATAGCTCCTCTATTGCCTCAAGAGCTTTAAAGCTAAGTACGTATTGCATGCGACACCGGCGCACTTTTACTCCCCCTGACTAGCAATCTTAGCATTGTTGTCTACTGTTCTATTGGATAAAGCAAAGTTTTACTATAGCAGTATATGTAAGCTGATTTGATTGATATTGATTGAGGCTGTAGAAAACTCACATGCCTATAAAAGTAGGTACCTAGTTTACAATGACTGATTCTTGTTGCTAACAATGGTTTGTCTGTGTGACGTTCCCCAGGCACTGATCAATTCAACGTATAATAGAAACGACCCCGTCTTTGAAAAGTATTCCTACCTTTACAAAATGATTTTGGACAAAAAGGGTCAAACATGTCTATTAATCAACTGTTCAACCCAGGCGGAAGCATCTGTCATCAAGAGGGATTTCATTCATTAAATTATAAAGCGAATGAGTTCACATTCGGTCCTTCCGGTCATTTGTAAAGGGGGAAGGACAATACATAGTTTAAAGCTATGCATATTTTCAAAGAAGTATAATTTTTATTGATAGAAGACAGTAGGTAAGAGAACACTCCAGAAAATATTAGTAATTAAGTACGGCTTAAGGCCGCCAAAACCCTTCTAATTTAGTATTCTCTTTAATGAGCTTCATCATCCTCCCCTATTCGCATTTATTTGAAGTCAGTGCAGCACGCTTTCATCCATAGTCATCTTTAACACATTCCACCCATTGTTTTTTCCGTCTTCCCCTACTCTTATAGCCTCATGTGTCCACATTCAACTTAGATGAACCAATTTAGACTCATCATCAATATTGCAATTAGGCACTACTTTCATCATGATTTATCTATTGTAGAAAGCGAGGCAGATATACACGGCTCGAAATACTTCTCAGATAAAATAAAACAAGTAGAACACATGAACATACTACATACATAATGAGTTAAGAGGGGATCGAAAATCCAATTGCCGTTCTCATGCGTTACATACAATGCAAAACCAATTCGGTTCAGTTGCTCCTAATACTACACAAGGTGATGTTCAAAGGCATACACCAGCGTAAACGTATGTAAGCATATCAGCCCAAATGTCCGGAACTTCTGGGTCAGGGTTCAACCAAATCCAAACGGTCTTTACCTATGTATAATCTCCATTTATTTTTAACCAGTACTTACTTTTAATATTTAGGTGCAGGTATATTGAACGAAGTGCATTCGAAGACATCGTCTGAAATTGGCTATTAGGCTGATACAGAGAGAGGAGTAGGTAGAACAGAATACCACCCCGGTCCACCCCTCGCACTTTCAATCATCAAGGTCATCTTTTATTCACGATGCAACCTGCCACTGTCAGGGTTCATTAAAACCCCACGGCAACAAAAATTTACAAGTCTACCGGGGTCAACTGGTGTCCAAAGGCATTACCTAGTATTTCGATAGACTAGTATGTCGAGCGAACCTGTGCAATTTGATTGGCAGGCATCTCGTCTTGCTCAGTGGCGAACTGCGGCGGTGGTGGTAAGACTGGCGGCGGGAGGGCGCGCGGGTTTGAGCGGAGCCCGCCCGGGCCTGCGCCCGCGCGCCCCTGCATACGCTCGCTACCGACCCGCCACCACAGCACGCGAACCCGAGCGCAACTCAACACATCACACCACTACCACTAAAACACTCAACTGCTTGTCACACTTGTCTTTAACTCCACGATTAATCACAACATCAGCCTTCCCGTACACATTTATGGGGTTCAATTGCTTTTATCATAGAAAAAAAATTGGAATGTTTATAAATCCGTAATTATAAATAAGATTGCCAAATCTAAATACTAGGATACGTTTTCCTGCTTAGTAAATTTTAAGAAAAAAAACCTTAGAACGTAGGTAATCAATCACCGCCGTTTGGGTTACAGACACAATACAGAAAAATCGCCCCTGTCCCTGCGGTTAAGTAAACTACTGATTGAAAGGTGATTGATTGTGTCAACGAAAAGAATTGAAAGGGATCGGGCACGAAAGCCCGCCATAAATGAGTTCGAGCGGGGTCCCTTATAATAATTATACAGATATGGCGAACGAACTATACGAAGAAAAACGACTTTATTCACTGTTTTCATAGAATGAAATTGTCGTCGTCATTAGCAGTAATCGTGATTACGTCCTTCCACTTCGGTTCGTTCGTATATAGGTCACAACACCCACAACCCTGCGCTTTGGGGGAAAGAGTGTGGTGAACGAGAACGAGGTCACCCGTAAGCGACAGTGACGGTGGACAATGACATCCATGATACATGTAGTCTTAGAATTTCGAAAAACATACAAATAAAACTTTTACAGAAAAGGCTCGTATTGTGTTCGGTTTGATTTGAGCCACTCTGGAAGAAACAGAATCGTCTTTTGGTAACGAATTTCAAAAGAATACATTTAAATTGTGGGTCGATATGTTCCATATTCCTTTCAGTGCAAATTAAAGCGATTTCTATCTGTTTTAAATCTCATGAAAGTGGAATCAGTGACCCCTACCATGATCCTCTAGCCAGGTCAGTATTTTAAGTCCTTCAGCTGGCCAAACGAGGTCTACTTTGTAGACGATTGAAGAGAGTACCCATCCATGTGCCCAACTGTGCGTCTATGAGAAGCTGGATCACAACCTATTTTAAAGATAATAAATAGCGACGACTGTTGTGAATTTGAAAATAAACTAAATAAATACGGTCAACTTTCCGGAGACTCGATAACAAATACGTCACCTTGGAACATAGCAACGAATATCATCATTATACTCATCATTCACGGAAGTGAAACCAATACGACTTACAATATAATGGCAATTATAATTTATAATAATTTACACCACTCTATATGCATAATGCATACGTGATGATAAACGAAGAACAAGTGGCTCATCATCACTATAAATAACATTATTTTATCAAATAAATTTGTATCATAACTACAAAGTCAAAGCAGCGTTTATTTGGATTCGACAACGCAAACAAAGTGAGATACATAAATATTCATTGTCTTCGACAAATGTTGGTTTTGTGGGTTACTCCGGAAGCATCGGAAACATAAATAATCTAACGAATACCCTTATGAATCGGGAGCAGTCATCTTATTATGTGAAAATGATGAGTCACAATCCCTAGATTCAAAAATCGAATTTTGAAGAGTCCGAATTTTGGAACAGTTATGTTTGTACGAACAAATATCGATGGTTTCTCAGCATATGTATAAATGAAAAACATCTACGGCGTTGTATTGGTTAACAAGAAGAAAGGTCGAAATGTCTTCGATCCGGAAAAGCTTTCTTTGGCCTAGCGCACTCCTCCGCTAGTTTTGCTAGAGTACCTATATTCTATCTATTAAATACCTATGTAATAGCTTCTTATACAAGTCCTTAGCTATAAGTTGCCACTTATTTCTTGTATTGCCAAGTTCTAAAAGAAGCCTCACTCATTATTATTTTGCACCGGCTTCAATGATCTGAAAATTCGTGGCTGAGGAATTGTCTGTTGTATTAGGTGGTGATACAGCACAGATTAAAATTATGCTATTAAAATTGATAGACATCCTAAATAATTTTTGTTTGATCGCAACTCATCAAATTAATCATTTTATTGAGTCTTCCGTCAGTACTGTATTGTACTTGTATCTTTGTAATATTTTTGGTTGTCTATCTAAAATCATAAATCTTGTACAAAATCAAGTGATTGGTTTCATTTATTTTTACTTGATTTTAGTTTAAAATGTTTCATTTCTGTTATTTTATTTATGCTTTCTTTAATCCTTTTGTATCTTTCTGACCCTATATTTTGCTATCTCAATTTGTAAACTAATCGCATTCAAAATTCAACAATATTTGTAATTAAGAATGTTTAATAAATCATACAATAACATTGAATAAAATAAATTACCTAATTAGTAAAATAGCTCATTACCTATATCAAATTATTGGTCGTCTTTCAATACAAATTAATGTAAACAGCATAATTAGACCTAGGATAATTTGGCTGCGCCAAAAAAATTCGTCCTTTATAATAAGGCACTTAAAATGAATTATTAAACATTCTTATAAAAATAAAGTTTCGACGGTGTAGATGTTTTATTATATTTTATAAAACTCATTAGATAGGTACACAAAAAACGTAAAACATTTTTTCGTCCTAGTTTTCGAGGTTTGCGCATTGGGTCGCGCCGGTTTTTTGCCTTCACATAAACCAGCACCTTGTACGTATTTACCACTTTCAGCAGCTAAAAACTTTATAAATAAATCACAATCAACAATAAGAGGGGGGCTTTGGATATAATCGGATATTTAGGTACGTATATCGGCTAGGTAGGCTGTGAGGGCGGGATTCGTTATTCGGGCGGTAAGACCGGGCGACGCAGCGCCTAACACGGGACTGCCGCCCGCCCAGCCTTCACGAACCCCCTTGCATTCACCCGCCCGCCCGTGCGCCAAGCGCCAACAAAACACAGATTATGGAAACACATTTATTAGCCAAAAACTCTACTTAAAACTCTATCCTTCTACAAAACGTACACAATAATTATCGCTTAGCGTTCAATACCGTTCCTTTTTATGTCAGTTGTAATATTGAATGTTTCCGACTGAATTATTTTTGACACACAAAGCACTTAGCGAATAACGCTCACAATCCAACTACGAGTGTTCGTCATCATCATCATCACACCTGCGTGATTTGTAGACGTGGCGGATGTGGCTGACGCCTGGGAGGGCGCCGAGGGCGGTGTCTGCACCACTCGCTAAAAGCTCGCAGCCGTCGTGAACACGACGTGCGCGAAGGTAGCTTGCACCAGCTGCGTTTCTTTTCTTCTGCTCCGAAAGTCGTAGTCATTCTGTCCCCAGGTTTAGGCACATGATAAACAATTTTTGGGCTATCCACGGCCTCGGTACCCGGAGCTACCCGATATTTCACTCCTGATATAGCTTTTTTTATTCCATTAAATGCTCGTCGCGCCGAATTTTCATCTTCTCTGATGTCGAAAGTAGTTTCCCTTGGTACAGCAGTTAAGCGTCCAGTCGGTGGGCAACTTGCAATGATGGTCTTGTCGGGCTCATCTTGTTGTCGTTTCATAAGAAGCCTCATCCTGGTGAGAATTGTCGGAGGAGGTTCGGTATTCGTTCCAACGGTACACACGCGTGGTCTACAGTGACTGCTATACTCGTGCTCGGCGTTAATTGTAGCCGGGTACATTTGGCAAGGAAGAGTTGCCGCGCGTCTCGGTAATGGCTCATCTTGCAGATATGCGATATGCAGCGTGCTGATGCTTAAGGGTTGCTGCGGAGGAGGCCACAGTTCCCTCGTGGGTGGCACGGGCGACGGCCGCTCTCCCAGCATTCGGCGGGCGAACTCGCCCGGCTGCCACAAGTAGCTCGCTGTCAAGTTCCCGTGCGTTTGCATCACGATACCAATCTTCACTAACAGTACACAAACTACGCTCGCTAATCCAATACTAGGCTTTGTGCACTTGTGGGTTTTCGCAGAGATATGTCGGTAAAGGTATTTTAAATTGGATCTAGGATGGCGGATATTTAATAAACAAAGGGCATGGGAATAATCCACTTTGTTTCTTTTTTTGCAATGTGTGTGGTGCATGCATTGCGAATTGTTTATTAGTATATTCACTATTATACTAATTACATTCGGTTTATGTTTTGTACTTTTATTAAAATCTCAACTACCTTATGATAAATCTACAATCGTTTGTGGATTTTCGCTTAATTCATGACATATGTACACATCAGGGGCATTGTTATGCATTATGTAGGAAGTACACACAGCAAAACAGTTAGCTATGCACGCAAACAATGAATGTCTTTCAATGCAATCTACAAGAAAGTGTCTAAACCATTGTGTGCATAATAACTTTTTGTTTTCAGTACCGCTGGGACAAGTTTTACCAAGGCCTGGGGCCACCCGTAGCAGAACTATGCGAAAATGTAAAGGAATAATTTAGTTGTCTTTGCATATTTTCAAGGCGGAGACGGGATAAGCGCGAGAAGTCGAGAACTGATACATAAAAAGCCTCCCGTGATATGAAGCTGTAGATTTATTCATCTATCAGCATTTTCATGTTGTTATCATAATACAAATTGTATCAGTTTCAATATATTGAATGCAGTGATTAAATATTTTACGCGGCTCGTTGAATTTACGTAACAATCATATTCTGGACAATGAAAAGTGGTAGGTACCGCCATCGGTCGCAACGGAGCGATGACTGTTTGAGTATGAGTCAACCATAACACAACATAACATTACGCCTGTATTTCCCCGAAGGGTTAGGCAGAGGTGTACCTATAATACATCCACATTTCGCCTGTTATGTTTAAGTTCCATTTAATAGGGGCGAGCCTATTGCCATCAACCGGGCACACATCCAGACTCCGGGCTGCTACTGAGAAACTCCAGATGGAAAAGAAATAAGATAGAAAAACCCAATGACACTATGCCCAACCTGGAAATCGAACCCAGGACCTCAAGCTCAGCAGCACCACGCTTGCGACCACTAGACCAACAAGGCAGTTCAACAATGGAAAGTGGTAGGTCCCTACCGTCATCGGCGTTGGCGTTGACAACGGAACAATTACTTTTTGAGCATGAGTCAGCTATATTATTAAAAAAACATAATCAAACATCAGAACACAGGGTTCAGAGACCGAATAATTTTAGGGTAAAAATGATTGATTAGCCCTGAAAATATTTAGTACCTACAAAAGTAAATAATAATGAAGTACATACAAAGCACCTACTTATTATAAGCACATACTGTTGACCATATTATGGTCAACAATAATATGTCTGTATGCCAGAAACCACAATAATGAAGGCCATATTATTATCTACTTGCACTGAGCTTGTGTATTAATATTATATCAAGAGGTTCATTTGTTTAACAACATAAATGTTGGGGACTATGGCTAGAAATATCCATTTTTTTCAAGTGAATGGTAACTCAACTCAAAAATTAAATAATTCTTGCTGAATTCAATATGTTCTTATGTCTTGAACATTGCGTTTTTATTAGCTAGATTAATTCTAGAAAATCTTACCTTTAGTGGTCTTGTTATAGTGACAGTCTCAATCACCGTAGTTGATGCCATTATGAATTATATTCTCTCCTGCAAAAGGAAATTAATTTTAATAAGGAGGACAAACATTTCATACGGCAATGACAGAGAAGAGTGCAAGTCTCAGGGAAGGTTCAACAGTAGGATAATAAAATGGGCCAGTTAAAAACAAAATTACTTTTTTTCATGTTAGCCATAGAATAATATGTTGATTATTAGTTAATCAGTATTTATAGCATGCAAGATTTAATAACAAAATATGTTCTTGGTTTTTCTATCCAGCTCTGATAAAGACTGGCCGTCGTCTAGTCCCGATCTTAATCTGCTGGATTATGATTTATGGTCAGTTTTAGAGAGTACGGCTTGCTCTAAACGCCATGATAATTTGGAGTCCCTAAAACAATCCGTACGATTGGCAGTGAAGAATTTTCCCATGGAAAGAGCGCATGCTTCTATTGGTAACTGGCCTCAACGTTTAAAGGACTGTATTGCAGCCAATGGAGACCACTTCAAATAAGCTTTTTATATTTTAAATTGTTTTATATTTATGTATTAAACTAACACACTGTAAAAGTAATAAATGTTATTTACAATAGAAAAATTTTTTTTTCTTTGTTTCAGTATTTATGACAGGACTAGGTAGTGTCATAATATTTATACTTTCAAGATCATTTCAATGCTGATATTAGATCTGTATAAAAATACTAAACCGGAAATCAGTCTTTAGCCTTGACCAAGACACAGATAGTTAGTGATGATTCACAAGCATGAGTGAAATATTATTTTACTTTTTTTGATTTTTCAAGGACATGGTACAATATGATATTGTGGTACCTATGTAAAATAAAATCACTATGTGCAATGATAAGTTAATGTCCAGTACATAACATTTTCATTAAATCTAAGTAAAATAAACCAATGTATTTTTTTTATGCAAAATATATACAAATTATGTTACGACTTCACCGAGTTTATTTTGATTACATACAGAACATCAGACATGTAGACGACTATTTAAAATTACTGCGGGCAATTAAACATACTTACATGAACGAATTTTATAAAAAAAAAATCAAACAATGCAGTGATGTGTATTCACGATTTCTCCTACCAGAAATATTGCTAAAAGAGAAGGTACCTCAAATGATAAAAATATCAGTCTTTCACAATTTATTAAGAAAGTATATCACCGAGCAATTGACATATAACTGGATTTCACAAAATGATCAAACGTTTATTACACAAATTAAACGTAAAATAAATAATAATTCGCTTGACAAACAATGAATGACAGAAGTAGAGACAGCCAACAGCGGGCGGCGAAAAGCGTGTGTTATAGAGTAGTAGAGTTTTACATTACAAAAATCGATATTCAATCAACACGAAATTCTTTTTCCGATTCTTCAACACAATAACTGAAAACATAAAAAAATTACAACGTATTACTGTAAATTGTACACCAAGTCCCACAGAGATAAAATACATAAATATTGTTTAAAAGGCCGGTCATGCCGTCCGGTCACTTTTTTAAGCTCCACAGTTCAATTCTGTATTGCTGTGGTTCAAACTCGCAAGCCTTACATGATGTGAGGCTTGTAAGGCAATGCTTAATGCATTGGCAAAAAAATAGCAAAAACCGCTCTGTGGTTTGCATGTGTAGAGTCGACCAACCTTTTGGTGATGGCCCGAAGCCCCGAAAAACTAGGTGGGCACCTCCGAATGCTACCTAGGTTCATTGGGCCCTAGTTTTACAATCCCAGACGGCTCCAATATAACTATTTTAACTCCCATTATGGTTGATAGATTTGCGCGGTTTGAAATTTTCTGCACCTGCAGTAGCCGGCCCAGCACAGCCCGCTGTGCACACACACACACATAGATTTTGACATAACACCATCATCTGCCTAGCCTTTTCCCAACTATGTTGGGGTCGGCTTCCAGTCTAACCGGATGCAGCTGAATACCAGTATTTTACATGGAGCGACTGCCTATCTGACCTCCACAACCCAGTAACTGGGTAATATGATACCCCTTGGTAAGACTGGTTGTCAGACTTTCGGGCTTCTGACGACCCGTAACGACTGTCAAAGATCCACGAATTTTGACATAACACCACAACCGACAAATTGGTTGTCTAAATCTATGAGTGGACGTGAGATTATGAAAATATCGCCTGTGTGTTTACAGTCAACCGCCCATCAGTAGTCACAATTTCACGTTGGTGGGTTTCGTTCTACTTGGGAACACCACTAATCACTATGAAAACGGAAACTCGATTGCTTGCCTTTTATTTATTGGTAACACTTTTCGATAGCTTGTTTGACAGAAATGTCAATTTACGGTTGTGTATGCCGATCCTAACCTGTCAACGACTGTGATTGAAATATTCTCGTTTGCCGCTTGGTGTTGGTGTTGGTGATTCTTCACTTGGCGCGAAATATACTACGTTACATTTTACCGCAAGTGTCTCCTCATTATGGCGGTTGTTAAATCGTTAATGATACGGGGCATTCGTAGTTTTGGACCTGATGATTCCGACGAGCAAGGGATTACTTTTGAAAGTCCTCTAACTCTGATACTGGGACAAAATGGATGTGGTAAAACAACTATCATTGAAGCTGTGCGTTATGCCATCACGTCTCAAATGCCGCCGGGAATGGGTCATGGTGATAGTTTCATACATGACCCTAAAGTAAACAGAACGACTGAAGTTCTGGCACAAATAAAACTGAAAGTAAGTACGTCGTACAGAAGTACTTTGCTAATTAAGAAAAACCAACGATAATGAGAGTGCAGTCTCCAGGAGCAGCAGCCAGAGAAAAAAATCGATAAACCAACATTAACATATTATTAAAAGTTTCATTGAGCTTTCTCTGGAAGCTACTTTAGAGATTAGATAGATTTTACAATAAACTCCTTATTCAGATTCTTATCGTATATATTGAAGGATGAAATGATTATGTACTTAAATAAGTTCTCCAAGGACAGTCATTAAAAAAGATCACTGTACTAATGCTCGAGTATTAATAGGTACTTATGTTTATATTTTAGCTTGCAAATGCAAAAGACAAAAACATGGAGGTAACAAGATCTATGAAGGTTGTGTTACAAAAAAAGAAAGCAAGCTTCCGTACTCTAGATTCTTTACTATCAGTCACTGATGAGGCTGGTAAAACAAAGGATATATCTAAAAGATGTGCTGATCTTGATGCGGTTCTATATGAAGAGCTTGGTAAGTTGTTTCATCTGTACCTGACTCAGTAGAACATGTTATGTAGCTTTCTTTTTAACAAATTCTTTCCATTAATACTATACAAATCTCTACCATTCACTATATCTATCTATCTAAACAATATCAAAATTTATTCTTGTTTTTTCATCAGTTCCAACCTGCTCATAACATAACATAAAAACTATGAAACGAAAGTATTATGCATGAACATAATAAGAGTAAATTAGGTTAAGGGGAAGCCATTATTAATTTATAGGTAACTCACATAATTATACTATTAGTAATTTTTTTTTTAATGCATAATGTGGGTCCTTTGCTATGCGCATTTGCTTTCTTCTGTTTAAAGGACCAAACTCTCAGGGCATAAATAAATCCAATGCAGGTTATCACCCACACATTCTTAAAAATATAAGTAACATCAATTCAGTTAAATCAACTTATGAAATAAAAACTGCACAACTGCAACCACAGAACTATACCTTATGCTAAATAAGGGTGGAATAAAAGTCATTAACCCCACTTGTACCTAAAAAATCTCGAAACCTAAATGCAAACAAAAAAATCATGCCACGTGCATGTGTCAAGGACGCCTCGTACCACAATATGTTTATATTGTTTGTGTTAGCGACACTGCCTTAACATTTTTTCGTATCTATTGTTTTGAAATGTTGGAATACATTCGTAGAAGGCGTCAACGACTTTTATTCCACTGTTATCTGGCAGAAAGTATAGGGAAACAGACTGCTAGTTTAGTTTGCTCCCTTTAAAGCATAAAAGTATGAAATACATTCTTTCATCAAATTCATGTTTTACATCATGGATTCATTAAAATACATTCCTTTCTTTTTAAACACATCTATCATAAGTGCATTCCCATAACTTGTAACTCATCTGTCAATTAACACATTCAGTGCCCAGCACCCGACTCTCAGGTCCAACAATAATTCGTTTGTGTGCCCACAACCCGGCTCCCGAGTCGTACATATAGATAGCTATTGTTGACATGTGACCATGCCCAGCACCCGCCTACCGGGTCCAAATCAAAACACGCCAACAAACAAACAACGAATTATTGTTGGACCCGGGAGTCGGGTGCTGGGCACTGAATGTGTTAATCAAGTAAATTGTTCAGCATTATGAAGGAAAGCTTGCGTCAGGTAATAAATGCATTTTTTCATTAGTTAATCTCTTGCACACATCCATTATCATTTGTCACATTTTTAATACGGGTTGTTTGATTATTGTTGTTAATTTATATTTTTATGAGCATTTTACAGTTTTGTATATGGATTAAAATTGTAGGTATTTAGGGTAAAAGAAAAACTGTAAAATGTTTATTAAAATAGAGAATACTATTTCTATTAACACCAATACTTCTTAACCCTCTTGATAATTTCCAGGCGTATCAAAGGCGATCCTAAATGCTGTGATATTTTGCCACCAAGAAGAAGCGAGCTGGCCTTTAGATGAAGGCAAAAAGGTTAAAGAGCGCTTTGATGAAATATTTGATTCAGACAAATATGGTAAATGTTTCGAACATATCAAGAAAATTAGAAAAGGTTATGCTACAGACATCAAAATTCTTGGTGAGTAATTAACAAGTCTAAAACTAAAAATAGTTACAATTATTTTGATTTGAAAGAAGTCATAATCAGTAGTCCTTATTTTGTTCACATTACATAATATCCAAAATTTTGTAATTTATAGCTGATAGAGTTGATGTTCTGCAAGAACAAAAAAAGGAACTAGATAAAAAGAAACTGGATGTCATCAATACAGAAACTAGAATCTCTGAAACTGAACTGAAGCTTTGTGAAATGAAAAAAGATCTAAAGCCCCTTGAAGAAAAATTGAACACTATCAAAACACTGGAATCTACACTGAATACCTATGATTCTAAACTAGGGAAATTAAAAGTGAAGTATGTCATTTGTATCCACACCAAATAAAAAATTCAAAGAAACCAACCACGCAGCCACTAGTGGCATCTCTGTGATTGGGCTGCAGCTTGCATTGGATGCTTTTTCTGCACATTTTGATTACTTTTGACAAGCTCAATTTGGAAACATTTTTATAATAATTATTATTTAACAACTGTAATAATGTTTTCAATCGTATTTTATTATGCACCAATTAACATTCAATTAAAATTTCAGACTGGATAACTGTCATAAACGAGAGCAAGAGCTCAAAAAGGATATCAAAAATGTATTTGAGGGCACAGTACCAGAATTAAAAGAGAAAATTAGTAAGATATATTATTTAAATAAATAAATTTTCTTCATTTTAATATAAAATATTTTATGCAACAATAAATTGTGATAATATTACAATAATTTTATTTTTAGGCAACTACGAAGCTACTGTAAAAGCCAATCAAAAGGAACTTAAAGAATCTTACTCAAAAATTACTAATTTCAATAATGAGGAAGAAAGGGTAGCAAATGAAAAGGATGCAAATAAGATAAGACTTGAAAAATTAATCTTGTTGGACAGTCAAAACGATAAGAAAGTTGTTGAGCGAAATGAAATGATTGTGAAAGTTGCACAATTGGCTGGTAAGACCACAATAAAATATTCTTCTTTAATATTAGGTCTTTATCTATGAAATTGGAGATTTTTATGAAAATTTTAAAATATAAAAATTTTGGTAATTTTCTTATTTCAGCTAATCAAAGTACTGGCCCAAATTATCTATACAATTTTGCCATTTTTATGGCAGTTTGTTTATCCCTTTACTGTAGAAGTCTGCCGGATGGGAGGCGATGAAGTTAGCGAAAGCGTTTTGTACTGGCTCTCGGGTGTTGAATTTTTTCCCACTTAAAAAATTGTCTAAATTTTTAAAAAAGTAGAAATCTGTTGGGGCAAGGTCCGGTGGGTACAGTGGGTGACGGAGAGCTTCCAGCTGTAACTCTTGTAGCTTGGCGATGGTCTGTCGTGAAGTGTGAGCTCGCGCGTTGTCGTGGAGAAGCAATGGGGAAGAGCGATTGACCAGTATTGGTTGTTGAATTGCGAGCTTCTCCATTATTGTTTGCAATTCTTGGCAATAGACATCTGCCGTCACTGTTGTACCATTCGGTAAGAAGCTGTGATATACAGGTCCACCAGACAGTCACCGTCGTCTTCCTATGAGTAATCTTTTTTTAGCGCTCTGATTAGGTGCTGTACCCGGGTCCACCCACTGAGACGAATGCTTACGGTTGTCGTACAGGATCCACTTTTCATCGCAGGTAACAATTCGATTTAGAATTCCCTCGTTTCGCGCCGATTTCGTTTCTCGCCGATTCAGTAGTGCTATACATGCTTCGACGCGTAAGTCTCGCTGTTGGTCGCTTAGTTCGTGTGGCACCCAGTTATCTAGCTTTTTAATCTTTCCGATTTGACGCAAGTACTTCAATGTTGTTTTGACACTACCTCCAAGGCCCGCAGCAAGCTCAGCCGTAGATTGAGTTGGATCCGCTTCCTCTATCGCCTTCAATTCGTCGTTGTCGACAATAGTTACCGGCCGACCGCGAGGCTCGTTCTTCAACTCAAAATTTCCAGATTTAAAATGATTGAACCAATGGTGGACCGTGTTTATGCAAGCAGTGTTAGGCCTGTACACGTCGTTAATGTTTCGTGTTGTTTACGCAGCGGTATTTCCACGTAGGAACTCATATTCGAAAATTGTACGAATTATCCATGGCGCCAAAAACTACCACAATTTCACAAAAACAAAAAACTATCCAAAAACAAATGACTGAATTTGAAATTAAATTAACACGGCTTTCGAATAAACTTTATTTGAATTTCGAATTGCGCGCCAATCCACAGATAATTAAATCTGAAAATGCTGGTTATAGAATCTCCAATTACATAGGTAAAGATCTATTATTCTACTAGTAAGTAAACATGTAATGCATGTTTTAATCTATCTACAGGAGTTGAGGAAATTGTAACGGTTGAAACTGGTGAGGAAGCAGAACAAGGAATGAGTAAACTTATGCAAAAAATCAAAAGTCTGAAACAGGAACTAAGCGAATTAAAGTCAGAGGCTGATAAACAGGAGAAAGAAAAGCAGTCTTTAGTGGATGAAAGTCGCGTTGCTCTTGTGAGTATATTTTTTCTTGTGTAGCATAGGCACTTGATACTTCTATAAATTTACTTCACTCGCTCTACTACTCTTCTACTTCTTACTAATGTTCCAGAATAGTCCGCTTACTTTGTATACTTTCAATCTGCCTACCCTTTCCTACGAAAACGCTATACTTGACTGAATGTATTTATGTCTTTTATGTAGTGTATTTTCAAGCATTTTGTTTTTTAGTCTCGTCACAACCAACAAATATCCAGTAAAGAAAAAGATATTGAGAAGAACAAAAAAGAGGTAACAAAATTGACAAAAGAGATTGTAGCTGCTACCGAGTCTAAAGTACGTCTGGAGACTGCAGAAAACAAATTGAAAACTGCCGAAGAGTAAGAGAGTATTCCGAAAAATAATGTTTAATAATTAGCACTGCGATTTTAGATTAATAAAAGTTTTTGATCAATGTCTAAGCAGTTTCTAATGCCATGTAATTCTGACTTACTTACAGAAATTATGAAAGAGTAGAGAAAGAGTTAAATACAGAGGAACATCAACATCAAATCAACGACGATGAAAAGGAATTAGAAAAACATGATGAAGAACTTGATGTTATCGATAAGAAGGTAAGAAATTACACTATAATATGATTTATTAATTACGATGTTTCCGCCATAAGACTTAACGATTTATTTTTGCATCTCCAGATTGCAAAATTACAAAAACAAAGTGCCAAACTGAAAGAACGCGAGATGAAAGAAGATTTGCTAAAGCAGAAGGAAAAACAGTTAACTGTGCTTAAAAACAAGCATAAAACATCTTTAACAGAACTGTTAGGTAGCATGCCAGAGAAAGACTTCGCTATTTCATTGAAAAAGCTAGAATCTAGCTTGAATTCTGAGGTCAATACATTGAAGAAGAGCTTGAACGAAAAAAAGACTCGAGTAAGTAATGTTATCGAATGTTTTACTACTATTTGCAAGCGATAAAAACGTCTTCAAAAACTACCAATACTTCTTGAGACAAGCATGTTTTTTCACTGTTTTTTATTACCTCGTTGGTTATTCCATACTATTGTGACGTTAAAATAATCACGTGACTTTTATTTTCTTAAGCCTTCGAGTGTGTACACTATAACATACCTCTATACAGGGTGTTTGGCACATGGCCGCATGGACCGAAACAATTTTTTGGGGGATTGGGGGGGTCATTTCCTAGGTTTCACCCAAAGACCCCATGTCCTAAGTGTCACGGTAATTGAGATATGTTTTTTTTAGTTTTTTCTTTGAATTATCCTTTAAATCGTCATTACTTTTATGTTTATGGTTGTAATAGAACAAAATCATTTTTATTATAGTATGCAATGTATTGTTACTCAAAATAACTTATTATTTGATGCAATTAATCTGTAGAAAATGACTTATGTGATTCCAAAGTCGTAAATCTGTGTACTTAAATGTATAAAAAATTACAACTTCTAAATTCATTTATATAAAAACTAAAAGCTATTTTGAACTTAGCTTTATTTTAGAAAGGTCTCTAGTTTATACCCTTTACAACGGTATGCTACATGCCATCAAAATAACTCATTATGTGGTCAAAATTAGAGATACTAGTTAACCGGGGCGGCCGATCACGCGCCCCAAAAATTGAACCATAGTCAAACGTAAGCAGGTAAGAAGTATGTTTCTTTCATGCGCATGTAAAATGACTCTTGTCTTTTAGAATAGAATAGAATAACGTTTATTGTCTCCAGTATTACAGCTAGTAGTATTGGTACATACACAAAACTATAATACCGGTAGCAAAAGGTTCAAGCGTCAGCATTATGCTTAGGTCACCTATTACGTTGCTAAGCGCTGATTTTCAGCTTAAACCCTTGACTCCTGTTTACAAAAGAAAAGAAACAGTACAGTTAGCAACAACGGAATAAATGATAATTATATAATGATCATACATTAACATTTAATTAGAAAAAAAAAAGATTTTTTACTGTTTGTGGACACGAATTGGCCATTTAAAAGAAGAGAAAAAAAAGAAAAATAAATAAAATACACCCAAATACAAACATCTACAGAACGATGATGGGCATCTTTTATAATGACTCTTGTCCTTGTCTATCATTGGGTTGGAACTTTGGAAATTCGTGACGTGACCAGGTTCAGTCAGTCGAGATTTGACTATCTCTGCTGTTGAAATTGCCTGTGCGTTTCACGTTGTTCTCTTCTTAGTTGAGTTTTTTTTTTGTTGAATCTTGTTATTGTTAAATCTGTGAACTGTTTTTCGTTGTTCGTCTTGGCTATTGTCGTTACAATGCCTATACCTGGAAATTTGCATTTTCAAGAGCCTCCGGTGAATGTGAGAGTGAATGTTAGTCGAAATAAGAAATAGGTGTCGTGCATGTATACAGAGTAGAGGAGGACACTGAACAAATTTTGTAACTGAAATTTTTAATAAAAACATTTTATCTTATCTCATCAGCCTTTTCTTTATCCCGATCCTAACAACTAGTATCTCTTACTTTTACCACATAATGAGTTATTTCGATGACATGTAGCATACCGTTGGAAAGGGTATAAACTAGAGAAGTTTTTAAAATAAAGCTAAGTTCAAAATAGCTTTGTTTTTATTGATTTGAATTTAGAAGTTTTAACTTTTTATACATTTACACACATATGTCATTTTCTGCAGATCAATGTCATCAAATAATAATTTATTTAGAATAACAATACATTGAATACTATAATAAAAGTTATTTTGTTCTATTACAACCATAAACAAAAAAGAAATTATGATTTAAAGGCGAGATTTCGGGTAATTTAAAGAAAAAAAACAAAAAAAAAGTCATATCTCAATTACCGTGACGCTTAGGACAAGGGGTCTTTGGGTGAAACCTCGCAAATGACGCTCCCAACCCCCAAAAAAATTATGTCGGTCCATGCGCCAAACATTCTGTATAGTAACTCCGGTACAATGAAAAGGGCGAAATTATCGAGATTTTCCTTTCTTATATCAGCTTTAGAACTCGGACACTCAATGTAAATGATAAGAGATATCCAGTATCGGAAGTATCTTCGAGGTTCCTCAAGGTTCCATACTTGGTCCATTTATAACTGAGACTCGCAACACTTACAACGTAACTAAACTAATTGATGATCTTATGAGATAAATGTTTAATATAATGTTTTCTTTGCATTAGATAACTAAGCTTGAGGAAGAACGGAAACACGTCCGTGGCACATTAATGGAAAAGTCCAAAGAACAAGTAGAAGCTGAAGAGCAAATGTACAAAGTTTGCGGCACGTCAACATATGAAAACACTCTGAATAAAGTTGTTGCTAATGTGGAAAAGCTGCAGGTTTGTATTTTTTATTAAATTATCCATAACTTAATTATACAGGGTTATTGGTAAAACACTAACAACCTCATAAGGGGTCATTGTACTCATCATTATGAACAACTTTTACTAGGGGTACAAATCTGAAATCGTGAAAAATGATGAGGAGAGGATGTTAGTGTTTTAAATTACACCTTGTATAAATCGACTGTACTGAAACTCGGTGCTGCTCTTTCTATATAACTGACGGAAATATTAAAGTTCAACAAAGTTTGACTAAGATACCAATGCTAGTCTAGTCTTACTTGAAAGTGATTTTTTGCAATCTTATAAATACTTTTTTACCATTGCCACTCGAAAAAGCGCATTTGATTAATTGATAACAGTGAATAAAACTATCTTTTAGTCACTGAGTGAATAAAAATATTTTAAATTTGGAACAAGCACGAATTATGTAGATACAAAAAATAAACCAAAAATACGGCGACTATGCCAAATACCCAATAAATACATTATTTAATCCTTTGTTCTCTTATTACCGATTTTATAATAAAATATGATAAATATAAATAATATACACAGTGTGTAGTAGTGTGTATTACACACTACTATTTATTTTCTCGCAGTCAATGGTAAAAATTAGAGTACATAACACGTGAAAAAAAATCACCTTGGTCCTTGCATCCCTCGCTCCGCTCAGGAATCTAGAATCCTTCGCTGCTCTCGGGATCCAACTTAGTCCCTCGAATTAAGTTCCCTTTTTTTCACTTGTTGTATAATCTACTATTTACGTTCTATGCAGTAATAAATTATTAGCAGTCAATGGTCAAACCGCATTTTTCATTCATCAGATAAAAGTTTTCTGTCGATTAAAAATCGGCCCTTAGGATAATATGAATGAATTTTCTAAATATGTTGTCATCGTTCAAATTTTAACTCTCGTCAATATTCCAGGATGATCGCAATGTTCTCGAGTCCTCGATGTTTGTCATCACTAAATACGAATCGCAACTAAAAGCCAACAGTTGTTGCCCTCTATGTAACCGTGGATTTGACTCGGAAACTGAGGTATTTATAATGATCAAGTTATATATTTTTTCTTTTTCATATACTTTTTTTTACTAACTAGATATATTGTTTTATTATTTAATTATTTCAGGTGTCAGATTTAATAAGCCAACTGAATACTAAGGTTTTGAATGTACCAGACCAACTTAAAAAGGTAGCAGAGGAGCACCAAAAAGAATCGGCTAAGAAAGATGAACTGTTGAGTATGAAATCTTTGAACGAAAAGATTAAATCGTTCAAAGAGAAAGACAAACCACAGCTAGAGCAACGTATTGCTGATGTCGAAACGGTAAATGACAAATAAAAACGTGTAAGTACCAAAACATCGGCACATCAAACAAAGCAGCTTAATAATGTTTCTTACTTTTCAGAAAATAAACAAACTTACGGAAGAGGTGGATGGCTTATCCATGTCTCTCTTAGAACCCGAACAAAAACTACAGACATTAAAGCAAGTGCAGGGAGATATGCCATTGCTAGATAGATACAACCAGGAAGTCAAAACATTCACCAAGGAGGTGAGATAGTTTTTATCTTTTACTTGATAAAATCCAGAAAGGACTTAAACATTAAAAAATAACGTTTAAAACTGTTCACTTTGTATATTTACAGTTTGAAGCTATAAACGCACAGTGTTCGGAAGTTGAATCAGACATGACTTTGGAAGAAGCTACTGCTAAACAAGCGGAACTAAAACAAAAGATTGCCAGTTTGAAGGCAAAACTCAAGGATGCTCAAAAGAAACTTAATGCACACAATAAAAAAATGCAGGAATTGCGCGATAAGAAAAACAAAATTAAAGAAGAATGCCTTAATTTGCAGAAGAAGGTAAAATGACATACTTCACATATAGTAGAATTGTGTTATATACTATACAGACTACTCTTATCCTATAGCACCCATAATTGCCTGCCACATAGTATGACATGTGTGCTCTTCTAACGTTTAGCTGTTGTAAAGCGTCATCTCTTTCCCACCCTAAGCGCATCTCTTTTATCAAATGTCAACAGGTTCAGGAGATATACAACCTTCAAGAAACAAAAAAACAACTAGAATCGGATAGGGAGAAGTTCATAGAGGAACTGGCAGAGTTGAAAGAAGGGGTAGAACCTCTGAAAGAAGCACTCAAGGAGAAGGAACAAGCTAAATCTGAAGTTGTAAAGCAGAACAGGTTAAACTGAAAATGTTCTTTTTAATAAAATGTATTTTCCTACATAATTTTGGCTCCATTCTAAATCAATTGTGTATTTTACAGGGCTAACATTGACACTAAAAACAATGAGATAATGAAAGTATCCATAGCATTTGACAAAGTGAAGTCAGTTGATATTGATATTAGACAACATATAGAAAGAAATATTCCACTTGAAAAGCAAAAGAAAGAGGAAGCGATAAAGAAACTGGAGGACAAACTGAAACAGATACAGAGTGATAGACAGACGACAACTAAGAGGATCGAGTGTTTGAAGGATGAAATCGCTAAGGAAGAGGTAGAAACAGAAATACATTTTTCAGACAATATACGACAATATAACATAGACCACTCGATCCTTTTTCACTTTTTTCATATTTATAATAATGAAACGAAACGTTTTTCAGATTTACAAACGCGAATTAGACGACAATTTGAAACTCAGAGATCTTCAAAAGGAAACTACAGAATGTGAGAAAGAGGAGGCAGAGATCAAAGAAAAGTTGAGCTCAATCAACAGAGACGTTTTGAAAGAAAAGGATTCTTTGGCAGTTCAATACAGGAAGCTTTCTAGTGAAAAGTTTAAAACTGATGGTATTCTAGATGAACTACAGGTAATATTCACATAGACGCTTCCTGTTACTACTTACTTCAGAGAAAACATAAAACAAACACATCTGAAATATTAAAGTTACATATTAATTTTAACTTTTTATTATCTATTACAGATTACACTTAAGAAAAACAAATCAGACCTCAAGACTGCTTTAGCTAAAGATACAGAAAAGAAATACAGAGAGAAATATTTTGAACTGGAAGTGACAAAAATGTTAGACAAGGATGTCAAGGACTATTTGGTGAATCTAGAGAAATGTCTCATGGAGTTCCACAAAAAGAAAATGGAGAGCATTAATCTTATAATAAAGTAAGTTTAAATTAAATAAACACTTATAAAATTACAAGCCATGTACCTTTCGTCATTTTTGTCTACTTATGCGATTTCCCATCAACAAAAATGACGAAGTTCCATACACACTTTCATCCCCTAACCATTTTAGGGGATGAATTTTCAAAAAACCTTACTTATTGCTCACTTTCATTATAAAATATAATAATAGTACGAGACCCCATGAGCAAAATTTTTGCGTCATCGTTTTACGACCAATACCGAGATTTTGGTTATTCTGAATCCAAAAAATCTAATTTCAGAAATTTTCCGCGTCACGTCTGACCCTTTCAAATACATTTATGTACTTTCCGATACGCTGCATCCAAGGTGTGTGTGTAGGGTACTGGGCACTATCCACACGTTGAGAACACGTTTACGGCAGTATTTGATAGATTCGCAACAGAAACTAGATATGGTCGCCCTAAATGTTTCTCTTATATGAAATGCCTACAGTACTTAGCTTAAAACATAATTCCTGTTGTGTCACAAATATATACAGGGTGGAAAAAATCAATGGGCCCTGAAAGGAAACCACTTTAAATCCTTAAAAGATAGATTATTTTACTTATCATTCCTTTATTTTTAAAAAGAAACAAATCTGCATTCATAGATTTCTCGACAAGCTTACCTAAACCGGGAATCGAACCACCTAAAAATTAAAAAAATAAACACTATTTTATTTCACTAGTCCATACAGTCAATGTTAAAGATAAAATTTGTCCAAGAAACATTAGGTCTTACAGTCTAATATTTAGTACACAAGGACTTTAATCAACATTACCTAGACTAAAACTGTTCACTTTCAACAAGTAAAAGATACGTTATAAATTTTCTTATGACTATAACATCCATAGACATTGTATGAAGTACAAGCTTGCTAATTTATCTCTAAGTACCTTGTTGAAGACTTAGATAAGAAAATCGTTTAATTGGTAATAATAATTCTATGCACATTTCCTTCTTAGGCGAGGCGTTCTGACGAAAAGTTGAAAAATAGAAGGTTTAACTTTGTTTGCGATTAAATGGCCTGCAAGAAGTCCAGACCTGATGCCTCTGGACTATTTTTTATGGGGCCATATTAAAAATATTATTTACAAAAAGTCTTATGAGACTGTAGAAGAGCTAAGATTTGAGGTTGAAAATGTTATTAGGAGCAACACCCGAGCCTAATACGCGATGACGTAAAAACGCTCGAGCATCAGGGGAATTCCGACAATTCCGACGGCGCGATACGTTTGTGAATGCGCGCACAAAAAATGCCATATGATCAGTGGTTATCTTGGCATACTCATACTGATATGGTCATGGCCCGTATGAGAAAGCTTATCTGGATATTTACGAACCTAAGGCATCTGACAACTAAAAAAATGTTAACTGAAGTCTCTGTCTCTCTGGCTCGATCAATTCTGACCTACTGCATACCCGTGTAGGGCGATGCGACAAAAACGAAGTTCTTTGATAGCTCAGAGATCTCTGTGCTCGCTCTAGCGAGCGAGCACAGAGATCTCTTATCAAGGTCATGTAAGTTATTTTTTTTTGACATAAAAAAAAGGTTTATTTCAGGAACTTGTACAACTTTTACAGTCAATCTTACATAGGGACCTCCTTTTAAGTAAAAGATATACCTGTGCTAGGAGGTTCCGCTCTTCAGTGACAAATTAAGAAAGTGTTGTACAAAAGAAAATACAATTCAAATAAAAAAAAATATAAAATTAGAGTAAAATTTCAAAAACTAAATAAAAGAAAAATAAACTTAATAAAAATAAAATTAGGATATATCTAACTTAACTTAGATATATCCTAAAATAGTGAGTGTGAGTGTGTGTATCTGTGTGTGTAACATTTCAACTCATATTGACGATGCTTGCAGCAATAATTCAATGCCTGGTGACCTGACATACAGGTTTTCTAATAAACTTAGTTTAGGCACCAGTCTTCCACAAATTAATTATGAAATTGTGTCTGAAGACTTTGTGATAACGTTTCTTGTAATTTGTGGTAAGAAAATAAATAAAATAAAATAAATGTCATCATAGGTCTTAAAGTCTTAAGTTTTAGCCTTTGAACTATTGCCTTTTTGCAGTCTTTAGTAGTCATAGGATAGATGTTAATTATTTTATTATATAGGGCAGCCGAATGAGTATTGAATTGTCTTTTGGCATATGCAGTTTTAATGAATTTTATTGGTGCAACACTGTATTTTCGTCTTCTTTCCTGATGGTGAGGGTCATAGGGCAGGACTTTGTGCAGTTTTAAACCGTATTTACGTACGATTAATAAAGAGCTTACCCGAAACCATCGAGCTGATACTGCAGAACTTTTAAATTAGACAAAAGGAAAGGAAAATGCTGTTTATTGAAAAAATTTCATCGTATTTAATCATTGTCGGACTCATCATCGTTGTCATGGGATAGGAGCGTAACAAGCACCGCACGTTTGCCGGGCGACTCGGAAAGGTTCTTTTCATTGTGACATTTAAAATGTCTGAAAACAGGTTTTTGGTAACCCCGGCAGCCATACAAAATTTTTTTTTTTAAATTGAACCAAGTTGCTATTCACAGATAGGTTAAAATTTTGACATTTTTAAAAATGCACTCTGCCACATGTGCCGCGCAAAATTTCTGGAAACAAAACTTTTTGTAATAAAATGACGAAACCTACGTAAGGTGCATTGGGGTAATTCCAAAAAAGGGTATATTCCGAAAATCCATAAAATTCTCTTCTTGGGGTAATTCCGAAATACAAAACTATAAGAAATGATATTGGCGATACTATTACTAAAACTCATATTTTGTGTAAGGGGTAAATACGATTGAAAAAGAAATGTAAACCTTTGGTCAAAGTACAATAAAGTCGACGTTTAAATAATTTCGGAATAACCCCAAGATAGTTCGTAATTTCCCGTAAACCAAAAAATTATAATTCAAAAATTCAAAATTCTCTATCTAGTGAATCCAACTACATATTTATGAATCTAATATATCCATTGGTTAAATCTTTTCATTAAGTTAACCGAAGTCGCTTATTAATGGCAGTAAATATGAAACTACTTTACATAACTAACCGAAATGTAGACCTCTAGACATCTCGTAAAAATTCCCGTCGGAATTACCCCAGTACACCTTACATTTTTAATATCAGACATATTGTGATAAAACTGTTTGGCAATTTTTTTTTTTGACATAGCATAAATGGGCTCCCATGAAATTGTGACGTTTCTGACCAGTACTGCCCACCGAGTCGGGTTCAGAATCATCAAAGCTAACGATTTTATACGGTTTTGGCCGTATTACGATGTGACATGGTTTTGGTCGTGGGCTCTCGAACTATAGGAAGGTCTCTTAAGGAGCTTTTGTGCAGTTTCATGCTTCTATACCCAGCGGTTTAGGCTGTGCGAATGTCTGTCATTGAATGAATGAATTAATTAATTCAAGATTTTTATTATGTAGCATAAAAAAAAATTTGAAACAGCTGTCGTCGTTTGTACGATTTTAAAAGGCTAATACGTTAGCGTTTTTGAGTTTGGTTCAATATTGATAAGAGCGTCTTTTTACATCCATTATTTAATACTTCTACTTCTACATTTACAGAGAACTTTGGAGTAAAATCTATAGTGGTAACGATATAGATTACATAGCAATCAAAGCTGAAGGTGGTTTAGCGATGGATTCAGAACGTCGTAAATACGAATACAGGTAAATTCATATTCATCCTTTTTATTTGTTTAGGATCTCCAAAAAAATATCAGGTTGGCACAAAAGTAATGAGACACTTGGTTTACTTTTTATTTTTATTATTATTACATACATACGTTATTTAAACGTTGATTTAACTTTAAAAATATGTAAGATAACATGTTATGCTTTAAATTAATACATCTGAGTATATTTCCAAATTTATACTTTAAACAATATTCATAATTCCCTTTTTTTGTTGCAAAGTAGGACCATTCTACGGTACCTAGAATATTCTACAACATTATCGACATATTATCGAAAACAATTAACTTGACAAAGGAAATGTATAGAGTTTTATAGAGTCTCATTACTTTTGTGCCAACCTGATATACAGGGTTACAGGGAAAGTCGTACTGAATATTAAAGAATGTCATTATTCAGGTCATTTCCGATGAATTTCATTCTGAAATAAAATGTCCGAAACTTAACCGTTATGGAGATATTAAATTTTAAAGATTATTTTTAAAAATCCTTTATTTTTTGGCTTTTAGTCGTTTTCTTTGGGATTAGAGCTCCTAGAGTCGGTTTTTTTGTTGTATCTAGTTAGAGGACATGTCCATTAATAAAAATGATCAACAGAAACTGAACCTACTACTAACAGCTTAAAAAACTGCTCGACAACGGTTAGCATTATGAATTTTCTAATAGAGTGTTCTTAACTTTAACAGGCTTTTAATAAAAAATATTGTATGGAACTTATTCTGCAAATAATTTTATAAAGTTCTACGTCTCTTTAGCTATTCAAAAAGGTATAACACTTGCTATTAAATAGGCAAAACATTGCCCAAATAACAGTTAAGTTAGGAGAGGGTACATTTTTAGTTTGAGGTAAAAGTAGCTAAAATACGTAAAAAAAAGACAAAAATTTTAGCAATATTTTTATAATTCATGTTTTACATGGCCGCCGCTATTTCTTACACAAAGTCTCATTCTTTTTCTTAAATTACTTTTCACGACAGAAGTTCGTAGGTTCCGCCTCATTTCCTCAGCCGCATCAATAATTTTTTGTCTTAGAATATCGACATTTGCGATCGGTGTCATTTGGTCGTATACTAGGCTTTTCATATGACCCCACACAAAAATCCATCGGCGTTAAATCGGGGCTCCTCGCCGGCCATGCTATGGGTCCGCCTCTTCCAATCCATTGGTTTGGGTAATTCTCGTCCAACCATGCTCGAACACTTCTTCTGTAGTGTGCTGGGCAGCCATCATGTTGAAAGAACATGTCTCGTCTCAATGCAATAGGCAAGTCTTGCATTAAAGAGGGTAACTCCTCCCTCAAAAAGTTTTCATATGTCTCGCCATTCAAGTTATCGGGCAGGAAGTATGGCCCTATCAAGTTATTTGATATTATACCCATCCACACATTAAGACTGAATCTCCTTTGTGACCCTTTTGGTCTTTTTTTCTTGGGGTTACCTTGCGCTTTGGGAGCCCAATAATGGGTGTTATGATAGTTTGTGATGCCGTCTTTGTCAAATTTCGACTCATCTGTCCACATGATTTTCTTTAAAAAATCCGGATCTTCATTATCGGCATTGAGCATAAATCTGCAGAAGTCTAGTCGTCTCAATGGATCCCCTTCTTCAATTACTTGCACTGGCGTGTAATGGTAAGGGTATTGCCCAGAACTGTGCATTACGAACCAGACTTTCCACTGGGAAATACCAAGCCGTCGAGCGACAACGTTTGTTGACGTGGTTGGGTCGGCTTCAAAGAGACGTCGTATTTCATTATCTTCGTCGTCGTCATCAAGAACACGAGGTCGTCCCATGTCAGTCCGACGTACTAGCACAGAACCAGTTTCTCGTAGTCTTCGATAAACTCTGTCAAATACGCCAATATCAGGTACTCGGCGAGTAGGATACCTTAGCATGTATTCATTGCGTGCACGCAACGACACTCCTTCGCAAAATCCATAACACATTAGGATGTCAGCATATTCCTCATTGGTAAATGTTGCCATGTTCACAACACAAATCAAAGTCCAGTTACAAGCCACGTCACATAGTTAGAAGATGAAACAGTCCAAAAATCCAAGCCAAGTCGCGTTTTTACAAAAAAAAATCGGAGGGCACAGATAACACATCTACCATGGAAGAATCGCATGAGCAGACTAAACAAACACCACGATCCACGATTTGACAATTCAGACATTTAAAATGACATAAATACCTGTCACCGCACGTCTCCCGGGCACAAACAATGTCTACCCAAACCTTTTTTCATTGTTTAAAAGTGCCAGGTAGTAAGCCGGATTCTTTTGTATCGAAATTCTGTTATGTTGTACTACCAGATGGGCCTATTCTAATAACATTATTTTAAGATTTTATCATCGATCACTAATAAAAAACTAGATACACAATGCCATGCAAAAGTTCTCCTAAAACGGTCGCCAATTGTGTTTACCTATTCTAGTTGAAATAAATAAGCGTTAATGTAAATTCAACCTTAAACACAATACTTAAAGTTGTATTCACAAAGCTCAACATACATCAAAACAAATCCAACCTTAACTTCAATGTGTTAAAGTCAGAATTACAAAGTGCCAAAATAAACATAAAATTTTACGACCGAGGCTCGCCGCTAGGACAAGGTAAGAGTGGAGTCGAATTGTCCAATATTTTTTTGGTTTATTCTGTGATTATAAATGGTACTTTTTTTCAATTTTGTTAAGCTTAATGTATTAAAAAAATTGGTGTACATAATAAAGTATTTTTAAAATGCTTTGAACACACAACGCTCGTTTGGGTAGGCTTGAAGAATTCTTCGGATCTTTGACGTGCTGTAACTGATATCCATTCTCCACACCTCACTGGATTTCGAGGAAAGCTAAAAAAACAAAAACAAAATTTCGCATCTTTAATTATATTAACATGTACTTAATCAGTCAAAATTAAATCTATAAAATGTTACTATGCTATTTATAGAAACAATAAAAAAGTCTCATTATAATAATCATAATAAAAAAAATAAACAATAGCGTCTCCACTATTGGAACAGAATCAACGCACATAACCCGAACAATTCAAGTGGGCATGCGATATTATGATTATTACGTTAAGTCAGAGTCTTTACAATTGAGATGCTTTTTAACTCCTGATGTTTATTACGACTTAATTTAAAAAATGTTTTTACGATGATTTCTTGACAAAATATCAGTATTTACAATACAGTGATAACAATTATATAATGATAATATTAATACTCACCGAAAATATGAAACTCCGTCCTTTTTTAGCGTCCTGGATGTGTGATTTTTGCAGTTTTTAAACGAGCACTTAGGCATGTTTACAGTCGGAGCGTTCGAACGCCACTAGATTAAATGAGCGCCCAAATCTTGAAATGAGTGGACATTCGGTGAGGACATTTTTCGCCGCTGATTGTGTATCTAGTTTTTTATTAGTGATCGATGGATTTTATGAACAAACCTAGTAGATGATATACCTTTTTGAATAGCTAAAGAGACGTAGAACTTTGTAAAGTTATTCGCAGAATAAGTTCCATACATTTTTTTTTTAAAGCCCATCAAAGTTAAGAACACTCTATTAGAAAATTCATAATGCTAACCGTTGTCGAGCAGTTTTTTAAGCTGTTAGTAGTAGGTTCAGTTTCTATTGATCATTTTTATTAACGGACATGTCTTCTAACTAGATACATCAAAAAAACCGACTCTAGGAGCTCTAATCCCAAAGAAAACGACTAAAAGCCAAAAAATAAAGGATTTTTAAAAATAATCTTTAAAATTTAATATCTCCATAACGGTTAAGTTTCGGACATTTTATTTCAGAATCAAAATCATCAGAAATGACCTGAATAATAACCTCCTTTAATATTCAGTACGACTTTCCCTGTAACCCTGTATACACAATTCATGACACGTAAAGGGCAACATCAGGCTTTAAGTAGGTGTATTTCAGCTGACTTTGAAATCATTCACAGTTTTTGTTATGGGACCAACCCTGAAACATAATAAAGTAATATCTGCTATTTCATACAAAAATGCAATACCTATATCCAATCAAAATGTATGAAACCCAGAGCACGGAGACGCCTCGACACGGCGATTCTGTGTTCGATTATGAAACAGATTTGTTAGGGTTCCTGTTGTCTGAATGAAAAACGGAACCCTTATAGGAACACTAATGTGTGTCTGCCTGTCACAGCCTATTTGCTCCGCAACTAATGGACCGATTAAGTTGAAATTTGGTATACATACAATATCAATTTTTGTGACCCAAACACAGACGTGTTACGTAAATAAATGATTTTTTGAAGATAGGGCCACTTTTGGGAGAAATAAGAAAATTAAAAAAAAAAGTTTTGCACACTGTAATATCAAATAAAAGGGCTTACTGTGAGGTTCTCAAGTATATTTTATTTATAACTAGCTGTGCTCCGCGACTTCTTTCGCGTGGAAGTCGTAAGATACACAGTATACTAAAATAATAGCCACATTTTAATAAAACTCTCTCGCCCGACCTGCCGCGTTGCATCGCCCGCTCGCGCTATTACTTCGTTTTCTTTTTGCTCGGCTCCTAAGGGTCGTAGCGTGATGTTAAATAGCCTATAACCATCCTTGAGAATTGGTCTACCAAATGCAATAAGAATTTTTCATATCCGACTGGTAGTTCCAGAGGTAGCCTAAGTTACTCCTTATAACATCAGCTATCTGCCAATGAAAGTCCCGTCAAAATCGGTCCAGCCGTTTTAGAGATTAGCCAGAACACACAGACAGACAAAAATGATTTTTTTGTTACAAGTACCGTATAAACATTCATACGCATTTAGTTAAAAACTGTTATTTTGACATTATAAACAGACACTTCAATTTTATTTATTTGTATGGATTACAAGAAAACCTATAAGAAGTCTATGGTCTTAAAATAACATTGCAAATCTCCCAATATTTTGCGTACAAACTTACATTTGCAGTTGGAATGTATGGGAGACCATGTTATTCAACTACAATGTTAAGTTTGTTCTTGGGATAAATTCATCCCAAGTACGGAACCCTTCATTGTGCGTGGTCCGACACGCAATTGGCCGGTTTTTTTTTTAACTTTATTCCCATAGCAAAAGTTGTTCAAATTTATTAGTATCTTCACCCCATGACAAGATGATAATGAATTTAAAGTCTATTATTGATAAGGATTTTTTTCCTTTGAAGACATTTCAATGACCGATAAATTCTATTTCAGGGTGGTCCAATGTAAGAATGGTGTCGAAATCGACATGCGAAACAGGTGTAGTGCTGGTCAAAAGGTTTTGGCTTGCCTTATCATAAGACTGGCTCTCGCTGAAACATTCAGTTCTAGGTAAGTGCTAAGGAGCTGTACCTATGTGACAGTTATTAAAACATAACATCACGCCCGTTTTCCCCGAAGGGCTATGCAGAGCCGCAGAGGTATACATTTCACCATTTTTTTAAAGTCCCTTGCCATCAACCGAGCTCAAATCCAGACTCCATGCTGCTGCTGAGTAATTCCTGATGGAAAAACATCTCATTAATATTATAACTTTCAGATTTGGAGTTCTAGCCCTAGATGAGCCTACAACAAATTTAGATCAAGATAATGTTAAAAGCCTGTGTATGGCTCTCGGAGAGATCGTACAAGACCGAAGGATTCAGAAGAATTTCATGTTCATCATAATCACACACGATCGGGAGTTCATCGAGTCTTTAGGACAAATTGATAAGGTTACACACTTCTATGAGGTGTCCAGAAATGATGAAGGAAAATCTAGAATTAAAAGAGTCAAGTTTACATAGTATTCTTGCTATTAAATAAGAAAAGTTTTGTAATCATTCCTATTTTTTTTTCACTAGTTGTTAAGAGGCCGTGCCTTAACTTCTTTTATACAGTTATTCACTAATTTTTTTTATGGAGATTAAACGTCCTTTTCTTAAATATTCATTTTATTTTTTTTTTAATAATAATTTATACATAGTTTTACATAAACATTTTTATATTGTAATATTTGCATTTACATTCTAATTGTTATAAACAATTTAATTAACTGCCACTCCTGTTATACAATTCAAGGGTTCACACACAGCATTTTGGTCAACATGTAGAATATTGCTCTCTTGTAAAACAGTCAGAGTGACTCCCAATAGTTCTGCTACTTGTGTGGAGGGAAACGATTGTGCCAAACACTTGGCTATGTACGGCACCAAGTCTTCACTAAAGCAAACACATAAAGAAATAAAGTTCTGTTTCTCAGTGTCAGTGAAGCTTTGTTGCTCTCTGTAGTAGAAAGCTAACAAAACCTGAACAGCTTTGTTGAAAGATTCCCGGAACGCATTGTATACTTCCTTAACAATATTCAATGGTGCTGTAACTCTCATAGAGTTTAAAACCGTCAACATCCCATTGCAATATTCAGCTAGAGGATAGTAATCGAGTAAGTTTTCTGGTGGTCCTGTTGATATACTCTCGTTTATCGGCCGAGGCACATTCTTTAAGCTCGGTACTTTATACAACCGCATCTGATTCTCAAATTGACTGTCTGCCTTGTCTAGCCCACTATGAAACTGTGTAAGAATGTTGTTGCGGAACAACGGTGTTAAAACACATCTCATATCTGCACCTACTCTTCCGAATGATAAGCAGAGATACATGCATTGATTTAGAAGGGACTCGAAACTGGCTTCGTCTTCCTTTGGCAAATCTTGGTTTAATATTTGTGCCAATATTTCCACCTGAAAAGCATACAATAATAATTATGGCAATGAGGTAAACAGTGTGAATACAATCTTAATAAGAATTATGAAAATACTATGAAATGGTTTCTTACCTTTAATTTTAACCAACAGGATAAGGCACTAGTACCACTCAATTCATCATCTTTTATTTTAGATTCTTGAGAATCGGATAAAAATATAGACTTGTGCTGGGTCAAAACATTGAAAAGATGAATTCTGTGCAGTTCTACTATTCTTCGCAATAATCTCTCTGGTGCTGAAATATAAAAAGAAGCAGAATGAGCTAGGTGTGATTTTTAGTTTTTTTAGCAATATAACATCAGTCTAACTTCGAGTGTGCGTAATTCGAGATCGAGCTCCAGATGCAATGCAAACGACAACGGCGGCGACACAACAATCTGTAAGTAAGACAAAGATGTTCGCGCTTGCGCCAACATGTGTTTCAACTCTACAGTGATTTTTAATCGACGAAAAAAAAGTAGGAGGTTCTCAAGTCGACGCGTATATACAGGGTGTAAGGGACAGCCTCCGCAAACTAACAGGTCGCGTTCAGCTCCTTATTTTCATTCCACCGGAAAATTTTCATTTTTTTAATCGTTTTTTTAGTTACTATTCCTTTATTTAAATGTAAAATTACATTCTCTGTACGCAGCAGAGGCGAAGCGCGCTAACAACTCCAATCCTACCGGCTTCCCTTTAGCGGATCGGAAGAGTAACTTCACTTACCACCATTGAAAAATAGCAGATTCAGTAATGTCTACGATTGCAAAATAATATATATTCCAACAACAACACAAATAAAATTGTTCTAAATAAGCCGGCGCCACAACGTGGTAATCGTGTTTGGATGACTATTTGTAACTGAACAATTTTTTCTTCGGCATCCCTCCTACGAAATGTCAAGCCTCGCCACTAATACGCAGCACTCCATTTATGTAAATAAAATAGCTAAAATAAAAAAAAATCAGCAATGGATGTTGAAATACTCGGCGGCCGAAGGCTCGCTGCACTGCCGTTCGCTACGCGCGTTTTGCCACAGTAACGATACATTGCGTGTGAGGTAATAAAACAAATCAAGTTTATTGGATTTCCATAATGTTCCTGAAATAATTTCATGTACCGGTCGTCTTAACATGATATACTGAACTCACCCCATCAGTCTGCGGAGGGCTGTCCCTTACACCCTGTATATATATATATTTTTTTTATGTATGACCATGCATAATTTTTCACTTTGTAGTGATTTTTTGGAAGATGGTTGTTTTTTTTTGTAGAAAAATTTTTATGCAGTAAGCCTTTAGCAATAGATTAAACATGACATACCCTCCGTATTCTTGGCATCTTCCAACGCTTTTTCAAACCAAGCATTTCTGGCTTTTAGAAAATGTACATGTAGACCATCAGAAGTAGCTGTATTATTTGATTTGATGCTACCAGCATACATACTGCTCTCGTCTTCATCCGTGGATCTATAAACAGTATTGGCTCTGCGAAGATAGCCGAGAATCTATAACAAAATATAATTATTTTTTTTTTATTTCATTTTTTTTTTGTTTGAAAATGTCAATCATGTTAGGTTATTTTTTTGTTACTCACTTGCAAACATTGAGGAAGTGGCAAGTCATATCGCAGTTGATTGAAAAGATGGTAGAGAGTTTCAAACCAGAGTGTCATTATTTCTGATGTGGTGTTCTGAAAATCAATAAATTCAATAGAACACACTATGTACACAAACAATTTTACTATCAGATTGTTTAAACAAATAAAATTGAAGTGTCTGTTAGTAATGACAATATAATAGCTTTTTACTAAATGCATATGAAAGTATTAAGGTACTTATTAAAAAAAAAAAAAAAAAAAAAAATTTTTTCGGTCTGCCTGTCTGTTTGTTCCTGCTAATCTCCGACACGTCTGAACCGATTTTGTCGGGCCTGTCACGTGTAGCTGATGTTAAAAGAAGTAACTTAGCCTACTCTTATTTTAGAAAAATAATTAGGGTTCCCTGCAAAAAAATTAACACTCATGAAATTGTGAACCAAATCCAGTTCAAGTATTGACATCCATGCGGGCGAAGCCGCGGGCAACACCTAGTAAATAATAAAAGGGTTACATACCTGCACAATAGGTATTTCAGAATATCTTTTAGATAGGTTACGGACAAACGTGAAGATGTCCAGAGCACTCTCATAGTCCTCAGCATTTAGTGCCTCTCGCATTAGAGATGGCAGCTCCAGCAACTCTAGTAGCTTATCACTTTGGTTACGGATAGTACTATAGCGACTGAAAATCAATTCAATAATAGTTATAAAATCATTATCATACTAAAGTATGGATGGCATGTATAATCAAATGGTTCATAACACCTACCCTCTTACTTGAAAGTCTTACTGTTACAATTTAACTAACAAGTTTTACCTCTTTTCCTTGACAATATTTCCAGCAATTTGTGAGAATTTATCACATTCTTGCAAGAAAACTGGTGTATTATCCAGGAAGGCAGAAAGTGAATCTTTGGACTTTGCTAAATCATTTATGATTGTATGTGAAATCTCTGCAGTCTCAACAAATGTCTTGTAATTAGCGAATGCCAGCTCTTGTGTTTGTTCAGTCAGCTGTTTCATCTCCTCTGTCAATCTCTCGGGTTCTTTCCGAATATGCTCCCAATTCTGGGATCCCAGTTTTTTTATGTAGTCAGTTATATCACTAAAGTATTCTGCATTTTCTGTAAATTAATCAAAATAATTGAATTACTCCTGTTTCCATAATAATATCAAATGCATAGGAAAAATTTAAAGCAAAAGCTTCACAGCCTTTTCAAAACATACTAAAAAGAAAGTCATAAAAGTGCAACACTGAAAGGTTTCATGGTATTTTAATTATTTTTAAGGAATATCGAAATTATATAGAAATTTCAGGAGATATAGTAACAGTATCAAGAAGTACTCTAAAACTTAAATATTGGAATAACTGCAATTGTTTTCTTGCGTAAAACAAAATACAAAAGACGAGTCTTGATCTGTTTTGATAAAAAGTGACTTATATTGGATTGAGTGCATAAAAAGGGCCGGTTTACCTTCAGTGGAGTCTGGAAATAGAAGCTGACAAAGTTCTTTTAGTTCCTGAGCCATTTTTCACCACATGAACTTTTATTTACTAAAGAAATTCAATTCTTGTACGCCAATTTGGGAATTTGTACACGAAATCAAGCGCTGTACAGCTGAGACTGTCAACAAAAATAGTGTCAAACAGTTCAGAAGTCAGACTTGTCATTTTTTCGTTCTGAAATTATAGCTTTACTATTTAATCTATGGTTGTTTGAGACGCGCCTTAGTTAATATATGTACAGACGCCAGCACATCAAACTACTACAATCTGTCAAATTTCTTTAATAGATTTCCGACTTAATTGCTAAAACATTAGGTTCAAGGTTGATTGGGAAAATTTGACAGTTTCGGGTAGCTTGATGTGCTGGCGTCCATACCTCAGTCGCGCACTAACCCAACAGGATAGTACCTACATTGTGTTCCACTGTTTCAATCGAAGAATTTTATCTGTTTTTTCTGAATTGTTTTTCCAACTCACTTACTTTGGCAGATTAGTCGACATCAGCTTTGCTTGCTTTGTTTTTTTTTTTTTTTAATAAATAAAAAACTTTTTTACAAACAAAAAAACAGCAGACTTCCAAAAAAATACTAAGTGAAAAATAACTTTATTTAGAATTCATATTTTATATTCTTCGTATACAGGGACTAAAATAGCTCTTTAATCCCTAGGGACTAAAAGTGATTTGGATAGTGGATAAATTGTTAGTCAAAGTTCCAATCACCAAAGAGATCAACCACAACCATTTTAAGAACAAGTAACAGGCTGTTTGATTAAAAACCGCGCGCGAGACAATTAAAAAAAGTTACTGAAAAAATGAAAAACGCGCGTAATGCATTCCGCCGTCGTTCTATGTTAGAGATTTGGTTTCCGCACTTAGTCCTTCAAGTGGACCATTGTGCGTGAGCCATGGCGGCCGTCGGTGGCTATTCCAACCAGCCCACCTCCCTCCAGAAGTTGATTACGTCTTCTGGTCTGTTTAGAACATCTGTGAACGATCTGGGTGCCCCGAGGGTTTCTGTTCTAATCTGGGTGACGCATGTATGGACGACAGCACATCAAGCTACTACAATCTATCAAATTTCTTTAATAGATTTTCAACTTTATTGCTATAGCATTAGGTTCAAGATTGATTGGGAAAATTTGACAGTTTCGACTAGCTTGACCTGCTGGCGTCTGTACATTCGAAGAGTACATGCGCAACGGTTTCCTCAGTCTCCATGCAAGCCCTACACAGAGGACTGTCCGTTACGCCTATTGTGTGGAAATGTTTGTTTAGTGAGCAGTGTCCTGTGATGGTCCCCGTCATCAGGCGCAGGCCGTTTCTGTCCAGGCGTAATAAGTGCCTAGTCAGCCTGCCATCTAATGATGGCATAGCTTCCCTGGACTGCCTGCAGCCCGGTGCCGAGGTCCACTAATTCTCCGCTTGTGTGTGGGTGAGCTCATGTAGCCACCTGCGAAGCTGGTTGAAGGGGATGGTTACGATTGGTTCGGGTCCACAGACTGACGTGCTGGATGCTCTCCTAGCAAGTTCGTCAGCTGCGTCATTACCTAGCGAACCACTGTGTCCTTTTATCCACTGTAGTGTCACTATGTTACGGTTAGATACCGAGACTCCGTTGTAACATTCTAGTATTAACTTCGAGGTAAAAATTCCTTTCCCTAGTGATTGAATAACTGAGGCGCTGTCGGAGAGTATGCGTATGTTGGTGTCCGTAACTCCCCTGGCTTCTATGGTGTAAGCCGCTTGTATAATGCCCACACACTCTGCTTGGTAGACGGTGTTGAGCATTCCCAGCGGGCTGGATATGTTTATGTTAAGGTCGTGTGAGAAAACTCCGACCCCGGTTCCGGAGTGTATGAGTATCCTCCTATGGTTTTGAGTAATCGTACTGTTCTTCTGTGAATGATATGTTGTAGTGCTTTTGAAAGCAGTGCAGTTTGAGGGCTCTGTCGCAGGGTGATGCCATCATCGGTTGTCGCTTGATCGCATCCTCCTTTATACGTATGTGCTTGACTCTGGAGTCATTGCTCAGGGTTCCTGTTATATTGAGCCTAAAGGCGGCCATGGCCGCCTCTTCTCACACAATGATATGTAGAGGTGGTAGTCCAAGCATTACCTGTAGGGCGGTGGGTGTAGTTCTCATACAACTAGTGATTGCTACACACGCAAACCGCTGCAGTTTTTCGAGATCTCTTTGAGCTGTGCTCAAGTCTGTCCTGGGCCACCACACTAGTGAGCCATACGTGATGATTGGTTGGATGACTATGGTGTATAGCAAGTAAGTGATCTTGGGGCTGATTCTCCAGTTCCTGCCGAGAAATCGCTTACACTGCCACAGCGAAATGCTGGCTTTTGTAGTGATATAGTTAGTATGTTTTGCCCAGTTCAGCTGTTTGTCCAAAAAGATGCCCAGGTATTTGGTTTCAGTTGATAGGCTGAGGGTAGTTCCGAAGAATCGTAGTAGGTGTACTGTCGACAGTTTTCTCTTTTTCGTGAAGAGAATCAGTTCAGTTTTTGTAGGGTTCACTGATAATTGGTGTTTGTTGCACCAATCCTCTACTATTTTCAAGGCTTGGCGCATGAGGTTGCATAGGTGTTTTCGTGGGTGAAGTTTATTATTATGGTTATGTCATCGGCGTAGCCTACGGTGAAATAACCTTTGGCATTAAGTGTTTCGATGAGGCTGTCTACTACCAGGTTCCATAGAAGTGGCGAAAGGACTCTTCCTTGCGGACAGCCCTTTGCCACAATGGCCCTTGTGGTGTCGTTCACTGTGACTTGCATGGCTCTCAGTTTGAGCATGTTGGTAATCCAGCCACTCAGGGTCGAGTCTATGCCGTGCCTGTCGAGGGCCAAGTTAATACTATTGAACATAGTTTTGCCAAAGGCGCCCTCGATATCAATGAAGGCAGCCAGTGCTGAGCATTTGTGTTCCACTGCACACTCAATTTTGGAAACCACACTGTGTAGCGCGGATTCCGTTGATCTGCCTGTGGAGTATGCATGCTGCTGTTTGTGAAGCGGTTTTACCTTGAGAGGTCCGTCTCGGATGTGTCTATCACAGAGCCTCTCGAGGGTTTTCAGTAAGAAGGATGTAAGGCTTATGGGTCTATAAGCCTTGGGTTGTGTGTAGTCGATTTTGCCAGGCTTGGGTATGAAGATTACTTTCACTTCGCGCCATGCGAGGGGTATGTATCTGAGTGCTATGCAGGCTCGGTAGATCTCCATTGTAGTAGGGCTGGGAAGATGTCATCCAGCCCTGCGGACTTGTATGGCTGAAAGGTCTTGATAGCCCACTTTATCCGCTCCTCTGTTATTATATTGCGGGCTCTAACCCAGTCACGAGTTACCGTTGGGGTCCATTCTGGTTCAGCTTCCCATGTCCTGTCCTCTAGGAATTTGCAGTCTGGGAAGTGAGTTTCGAGAAGGACCTTCCTGGTTTCATGGTCGGTTGATGTGTATGAACTATCGGGTTTTTTCAGCGCGCCAAGAGTTCGATCCTGATCGGTTGATAGGATTTTCCTTACTCTTGCGGCTTTATTGTTTGTCTCACAGAACTTGTTTGTCGATGGCCTCACAGAATTTCCGCCATGCAGATCTTCTGGTAGTTCTGATTTGTTTTTTTCATATGTATTGGGTTTCTTTGTATAGTTCCCAGTCATCTGGGAGTCTAGTGTTTTTGGCTCTGTTGAATATTCCGCCATCGTTCGTCAAATTAGGATTATACTTAGTTTTATAAAAAAGAAATATAATTTCTATGTTATGTCTTATTGTTCATAATTGTATGTAAATAAATAAGCGTACTATTCTTATTCATAGGTTGTACTTACTTATTTTCTCATAGAGGGTAATAAAAATTAGTGTCCACATCGCGATGTGGACACTAATTTTTATTAATAGTGTTGCTCCCGATGCATCGGGAGCAACACTATTTTAAGCTCGAGTAACGTGCATACTTTGAAACCCTTGCTGCGCTCAGGCCGGATTCTACTTTAGAATCTGCTTAGCTCAGCTTTGGATTCAAAGAAACACGCCTTTAAAATAGTTGTTTGCTCCCTAGGCAAACAATCTACAATTAATTTCGGAAGACGGTGTCTTTGAATCTGTATTTTAGTTTTTTGCCACCGACTTCCGAAATTAAGTTATTTTTCCCTTGTTGTGTTTTTTTTTGGAAGTCGGTTGGCTTTTTTTTAAGTTTTTTTGTGAGTAAATTCTAAGCCGTTTTCAAGTACGGCCATGTGTACGCTTAGCGTACACAGTTAAAATGGTCTTTATTTCTTAAACTAAAGAGGCACTACTTTTTTATTATTTTACTAATTAAGATCTATTTACGCTCTATATATAGGGCATAACAACAACCTTGAATTGCATCATGTCGTACCTACGCTACCATCACGGACACATTTCCTTAGTATATCATTCCAAAGTGTAATGTAGATGAAGGCTTTGTACGCTACTAGGACGACGGACTCATCTACTGTCTTTCTCAAGTTATAGAGACCATAGGAGTATTGGTTTAATTTTATGCCGATAATTTCTGAATTCTGCAGTTTGGTAAGAACAGCTTTGAGAGAGAGGCTAACAGAAGAATTCAGTTGGGCTGGGCAGCGTTTGGGAAGCTTCGTTGAATCTTCTCGTCGCGTATTCCGCAGAGTCTAAAGACTAAAGTTTTCAATCAGTGCGTCCTGCCTGTTATGACTTACGGAACCGAAACGTGGAGACTCACGGTACGGCTGGTGCATAAATTCAAGGTCGCTCAGCGAGCTATGGAACGAGCTACGCTTGGAATCTCTCTGAGGGATAGAATCCGGAACGATTTGATCCGGCAGAGAACCAAAGTTGTCGACATAGCTCACAGAATAAGCAAACTGAAGTGGCAATGGGCCAGCCATATTAGCCGTAGAAACGATGATCGTTGGGGTAGACGTGTTCTTGAGTGGAAACCGCGAATCGGCAAACGTAATGTAGAACGCCCTCAAGCTAGGTGGAGCGATGATCTTCGCAGGGTGGCTGGTAGCAGCTGGATTAGAGTTGCCAAGAATCGAGCTGAATGGCCTACAATTGGAGAGGCCTATGTCCATTAGTGGGCTGCTGTAGGCTGATGATGATGATGAATTTCTGAATGAGATTTCTAATATAACTGACTATCCAAATGCAGTCCCAACTTGGGACTGCATTTTCCAGGTTTTTGGGTCCTATGAACCTGGTAATAGCGGTGTCAGCTATTGTTACATTTTCATAAAATATATTTTTAATTGTAACTGATTTGTCCGTTGATAAAATGACATTATTTTTCTTTTTTCTTAGTTAATTTTCAATTTATTTATTTTAACGAATTAACAATTAATTACACTGTCGGGAACTATCATTTTCATACTTATATTTTTACATAGAACGATTACTGTGCTGTCATCGGCAAACAGAATAGTTTGGTAAGTCATTTATATACACTTCTGGACACATCTATTGGCCCACCTTAGAGTTTAGGTTTCGATGGCCCCTACCGAAATATGATTGCTAGATTGAACAAAAACTGTTGATGCAGTTTTAAACCTGATACATTTTACCATCTTTTTCGATCGTATTGTTTTAAATTTGAATTCAGAATACCATACGTCATGGAGCTACGCCTAACAAGTCGGATATGCGCCTTGTTAAAGGCAATTGATTTTTGAATAAAAAACATGTTTTATCAAATAAAGGTTTAATTTAATAACGCGTGTTGCCTCCATGGGCATCTACCACAGCTCTCATACGATTAGGCATAGAGTTTATCAACCGCTCTATGAAATTTTGAGGGATCATCTCCCATTCCTCTTCTATGGCAGTTTTCAACTCCTGCATCGTCTGGGCAACTGGCTGACGAGCCCTAACACGTCTTTTTAGCTCGTCCCACATGTGCTCAATGGGGTTCATGTCTGGGCTTCTGGCTGGCCAGTCCATAACTGTGATGTTCACATCCCGAAGATATTCCCTGACGATGCCGGCCGCATGGGCTCTTGCATTATCATGCATAAAAAGGAAATTTGGGCCCACATAGTCCGCGTATGGTATCACGTGAGGTTCTAAGCACTCACGAATGTACCTTTTAGCATTTAATGTTGGCAGCCGTGGTCCTGTAACAACCTCAAGTTGAGTTTTGCCGCTCGCGGATATACCGCCCCAGACAGTCCATGAGCCACCGCCATAAGCAACCCTCTCTTCAAAGCAGCATTGTGCGAAACGCTCTCCCTTACGTCGGTAGACCTTCTTCCTTCCATCATTGCCATGTAACACAATTTTAGACTCATCAGAAAAGAGTACACGGCTCCAATCTTGCTGTGTCCAATTTAAATGACTGCGTGCGAAATGAAGGCGCGCTGTTCGGTGGGCTCGCGTTAGTTTGGGCCCATTAGCTGGCTTGTGTGGTACCATATCGCGTTCTTTTAACCTTCTCCGAACAGTTCGAGCGCTCACAGATACTCCGTGGAAGTCGCGAAGTTGGTTTTGTATCTCAATGGAGGTAAGGTGAAGATTTCTCAAGCTGGTCGTCACGATGAATCGATCCTGCCTTTCAGTTGTGACCCGAGATCGTGGCCTTCCTTGGCGACGAACAAAGCCGCCAGTCTCTAGGTACCTCCGATAAACATTTCGGACCGCAGATCGACTTAAATTAAGTTGAGCACTCACGTTTCTTTGGCTGTGTCCGGCCTGAATAAGTGCCACAGCTTGGGCGGCGACTTCAGGTGAAGTATCCATAGATTATTGATAGAACCTCACCTTAATGTTAAGAATAAGTAATGTTTGTTGCAAAACCAAAGATATCAATCACTTTTTCAAGAATTAAATCCAAGTAAACCAATAAAACCAAGTTTTCTTAGTATTCGATTGTTTGATATCAACAAACAGGCTCCAAATTGTCTTTTGTTTCTTTAAATTCTGTGTTCGAAATTCAAAAAAAGACTATTGAATGAAATTGTGAATGTGCCAGGTTCAAAACTGCATAAAAACTTTTTGCTCGACCTAATATAAAATTTTAGCTAGGACCAAACGAAACTGAAAATACAAGGTGGGCCAATAGATGTGTCCAGAAGTGTAGATCGCAATCATTATGATGTGACTGATTAACTGATGCCAGATTGTGCGTTTATGGAACTTAGCTGATCAATCTAGCATCTGTTTCAAGCACCTTCTCTGTCAAATTGCCAATGTTGCCCTTGTGATATAGCCTGTATTTTTTCATTAACAAGATCAATCGAAATAATTAATTGCATTTTTAGTAATTGTGTCTAAATACTTAAAATAATGTAATTGTGGACTTTTAGGTATTCTATTTGCTCAAAAACTTTTTACAGATTTGTTGGAGCGTTTGCGACTGCGTTAGTTTGTCTATGGTGTGGTTGGAATGGAAATGGAAGATAGCCATTTGTCTGATAACCAAACATTAGAAAATATTGGCTTTACGAGTGCAATTTTGAGCTTAAAACAGTCGATCTACAAATATTAAACAATATCCAGGTAAGTTATTTTCAAAAAAATGTAATGACTTTGGTTATATTATTGTTTTCATCGATGATGAACTATCGATAAGTTCTATGATTGCGTCACGTAAACGTATAGATATGTAAAACAGCTATGATTATCGTATTGTACGTGATGTTTCTCGCTATACGAGTGTTCTTTTTCACCATTTCAATAAATAATTAGAGGTATAATGATTATTGTAACTAACCTTCTACTTTGACAGGATAACCTAACCGTTTTTTACATCTTTACTCCCAAGTTGACACCATTTTTGTTTCGGCTTTCAGTCTTTATTATTAGAACGACTTCTACAGCTATGAATATTTTATTACCAGCGATTGGTCTTTTCGTACAACACTTGATTCGTAACTATATAAAATGTAGCTAGATTTATAAGGTTATGTTGATGTTTTGATTCAAGGATGTTTTATGATGTATCTAGAATTAATGACAGGAATGTAATCAATATGTTACCTGTATCAGTTCAACTATGTAGTTTTATGAAATGATATTCTTGTTACGGGTAGGTATTGTATAAATATTCAAATTGATACATTTTAATTAATCTTAAAATTTAATTAGCTTCTGCCTGCGACTTTCTCCGCCTGAAATTTCTTGTCCCCCCGACCCACCCCGTCGCATCGCATTGCCTGCCCGCGCTATTACTTCGTTTTCACTTAGCGTTCTTTCTGACTTTTTATTTTTGCTCGCCTCCTAAGGGTCCTAGCGTGATGTTAAATAGCCTATAACCCTTCTCAAGAATTAGGCTATCAAATGCAAAAAGATTTAATTAAATCTGACTTGCAGTTCCAGAGATTAGTGCATTCAAAGAAACATTATAAAAAAACAAACTATTCAGCTTTATTATTAGTATAGATAGATAAACCTTTACTACCATCTGGAAGAATGCAAAGGCCATAGTAAAACAGTAGGATAAAAGACTTCAACATTGAACAAACAAATATTCAACTTTCCAACTACCTCAATTACTTCAGTTGACTCTTATGAAAACAACAAAATCATTTAAAATTCTAGGTGGCCCCTGGATCCACCAAGCTATAAATGGAATGAAATCAGGAACTTATTATGGATGGGGAAGCCGAAGACTTCAACCTCCAGTGGGAGGAAGAAGTTGAAGTGAAGGTAAAGAAAATGAGGTTTTACTGTATAATTTGCCTTATAAATTAATTTACCACTTTTGACAACAATTCCCTGAAATATGAAACTTCACTAAAGCCAGCGCCAGACACAGCAACAAATTTCAACACTTGTGAGGCACAGGTATTTGTTCAAAATTTGATCACATATTTACATTTTGCCATTCGGTGTTCATCAAAGCATTCAATGTTCAAATGTGTGCATAGCCTGCTACACTTGCTCAAAGATCAGTGGTTCATAAATCATTGAGCAGAATGGTTGCTTTGTTCAGTCGCAAGATGGACTGGAGCAACAAATTAACATAAACATAACATAACATCACGCCTTGTTTCCCCGAAGGGTTAGGCAGAGGTGTACCTATAGTACACCCACATTTCGCCAGTTAATGTTAAGTCCCATGTAATAGGGGGCGAGCCTATTGCCATCTACCGGGCACAAATTCAGACTCCGGGCTGCTACTGAGAAATTCCAGATAGAAAACCCAATAACACTTTGCCCAACCTGGGAATCGAACCTAGGACCGCATACTCAGCAGTAGCGCTTGTGACTACTAGACCAATGAGGCAGTCAAAAGCAACAAATTATTTATTTTATTAGTCCTGGAATTTATTGGGTTGCTTAAAGGAGAACCATTTATAAGGAACTCTAAAAGTAAACATCATAAAAATGGAAATATGGTCAATAATGCCCGGATCAGGATAAAGAGTAAATTGTCAGTGCATAGCTCTATCGAAGAATTAAAAAAGAAAAATAATATGTATACCGCATCCACAAAATCTTTGTCCATCCTGTTTGTGGTCTATTTGAGTACTAACAAGCAAACGTCTGCAAAGAATATCTGGCAGGTAAGGCAAACATGTTCAAATGTATGAGTAGTCTTTGTTCAACTATGTGTCTGTGTCTGGCGCCCGCTTAGGGTGACAGAAACTGAGTAATGTCACATTGGCCTTGAAAGTATTAAAGACCTTGTTGTTTTATGACATGGAAGTGTCATCCAACCTTAGGGTTGATTATACTTCTGTCATACTTCTTATAAACATTGAATGCATCTTTTTTGGAACACATAATACTATCATTCCTCTTTTCTCAACCCTATTTTTGGTTCATATACAACTAAAACAGAAAAAAATACATTAATAATTTTTTATTGCACTTCTCCTATCCTATTAAGAGAGTAGTTTGTCATTATCTTTTATTTTCTTCTTACATTTTCTTTTTATTTTCTTCTCCACTGAAGAAAATGTTTGCTTTCCAGCACAGTCCAGGTGTTGTTGAGACAGAGGAGGTGATAACAGGCCTAGATAATGTGCAGCACACAGAATATTCCAACATGGTGAGACTAATTACTTTGGGAATCCAATTTTAGACAAAATTCATTAATAAGTTTTTTCTTTGTGTTGTGTTTAGCAGCATGGCATTTCAGTCTTTATTATTTTATTAATAAACCTACTAAAGCTCCTTTGAAAAGACCTATTTGACCTCTGTGCAGTAACATGCGGCAGTTATTCACACCCATAAGTTGATGCACAGAATGGTGTGAATAGTGCAATGTATAAATAACAATTACACACACATAAAATTGTTATTTGAATGAAATGATTTCTTTTTTAAATATAGTACATAATTTTTTTTTATTCATCATATTCAGTTGAAGGTTGAGAATCAATTGTACACACAGACAGCCGAAGAGATGATGAGCACGGACCAAATGGCTGCGGAGAACTTAATGTTTTTATCTCAAGACGTAGTGAGCTATACAGAGACAGCCGAGCTGGCCGACGATCCTAGCGTGGAGTGTGTCACCGAAGAGGTCATTACAGACGATTGGGTGATTCCTGGTGGGCAGGAAAGGTACCAGTAAGATCTCTCAAAATTGTTTATTTACTGTTTAGCAACTTAGTGACACAATTTGTGCCTTCGAAAATAAAAATCTATTAACAATGTCGTGACTTAATTATTATTTCTCTTAAGTCATAAATTTAATAATTAAAATAATTTTACATTCAAGAAACAAGCTTAGTGTAAAAGACACTTTATTTAGCACAACATGGTTGCCAGGTAGTAGAATAAAACCTTAAAATGGGTTGGCCATTTCATCCAGTGGGCGTCGTAAAAGGCGACGAAGGGAACAGCTGGGGGATTCTTTTGGTCTCCTTTGTGTGGTATGAACAGCACACACCCAAGCTAAGGTTGCCGTGCCGAGAGCTGCATGGCTAGGGGGGAGCCTAGTCGCGAGCGTGCCTGTTGTCTGGGATCAGGCGCCCTCAGGCTCTAATAAGCCTTACCTCTACATGCAGGGCTCTGTAGAGTGTTGACAGATTTTTTCCTCTGCTTTTCGTGGGAACTAAATGAGTTTTTCAAATTCTGATCAACTCGGAGGTGGCGGTGATGCTCGCCACATACCACATCAGTTGTTTCCACGGGGCGAAAAGCGAGCTGTGGAATGTCGCTTAGCTACGCTGAATGTGCAGGGAGGTATAAAAGATAAGATGGATGAGGTGTGTGAGATGCTGAAGGATAAAAGGATAGATGTGTTATATGTGAATGAGACGAAAAGAAAGGGAGTGGACATATCCAAACACGGTTCTCTGACCGCTATTTGGTCCGGTGTTCAAGAGACACATAGGGCCTGTCAGGGGGTGGGGGTTGTCCTCTTCGAGCGGATGATGAAATGTGTGAAAGATTATGTTTGTGTGAGTCCCAGGATTCTATGGATAAGATCTACGGTGGGCCTGAACTCTATCTTTATTTTATGCGTGTATGCACCCGATATGGGAAGCTCATCTTCGGAGAAGGACGAATTTTGGGGACAGTGTAAGGGATTTATTAAATGGATGTAGGTCAAACGAGAAGATTGTTATGATTAGAGACTTTAATGGTTGGGTTGGTGTGAAGAGAAAAGGCTACGAAAAAGTATTAGGTGCATTTGGGGATGATAGAGTGAATAAGAATGGGATGAATTTACTAGAGATATGTGTAGAGAAGAATTTGTCTATTATGAACACTATGTTTAATCATAGGAAGGTTCACAGGTATACCTGGGAAAGGCAAAACAGTAGAAGTATGATCGACTTTGTGATTGTGGATGAAAGATTAAAGAGTAAAGTGACAGATATTAGAGCATATTGGGGTGTTAAAGTAGGGACTGATCTATCTGATATCTGGTTATGTGTCGGGTGGATGGTTTGTTCAAACATTGGCGTCACCGAGTTCGAGTTCCTATGACTGCTCTAGAGAGAATAAAAGTAGAAAGACTGCAAGATTTTAAAGTAAAAGAGGAATATAAGAGGGAAGTAAAAGTGAAGACGGATAAAATATTTGATGATGCGAATGATTACAGTCTAGAAAAAGTATGGGATATAGCGAGAAATAGTATGGTGCAAGTGGCCACAAAAGTATGTGGTCTGGCGCAGAGGAAATGTGGTAGAAGAACGAATGATTTTTGGGTAGATGGTGAAGTAAAAGAGGCTGTGTGGAAGAAGAAAGAGGCTTGGCTTAATTTATTAGCCTATAAGGCCCAAAACAGGATGAATCGGGCAACGAATGTGACAGATGACTTAGAAAGAGTGAAGAAAAAATACTCCAAAATGAAAACGAAAGTGAAAGAGATGGTAAAAATGAAGTAGGATGAACAGGAAGAAAAATATAACGGGAAGTTCTCTGAAAACTTCAGGACCAATGTTAAGCTGTTCTGGAAACAGGTAAGATTGGCTCGTGGAGTGACAAGAACATCGAGTATGAATGTTATAAGAGCAGAAGATGGATGTTCACTAAGCGAAGAATGTAAGGTCTTGGAATGATAGAAGGGATACTTTGAGAGTTTATTTAGCTGTCAGGATAGTGTGCAAGGAATGGGTAATTGGGCAGAAACCAGTTTTGAAGACCCAAGTTCAGATGTAGATGAAGAGAATGAAATAGAAATAGATCAGATTGTAAGAGCGCTGAAAGGGATGAAAGTTGGGAAAGCTGCGGGGTACGACAGAGTGTGTGCTGAAATGCTGAAGGGCGGTGACAGGGTAGTAGCCAGTCTGTTGTACCGGATCTTTAATATGTGTTGGAGATGGCCGTGTGCCGGATGATTGGTGCAAGGCTGTAATCGTACCACTATATAAGGGAAAAGGCTCTCAGCTGGAGTGTAAAAACTACCGCGGCATTAGTCTTTTGAGTGTTGTTGGCAAACTGTATGCAAATGTTTTCATAAATAGAGTGATAAGAGTGACAGAGGAGAAAATATGGAATGTGCAGGCAGGATTTAGAGAGGAAATGGGCTGTATGGATCAGATCTTCTCCCTAAGGTGCATAGCCGAAAAACATCTGGCAAAGCACAAGAAAGTCTATTGTGCTTTCGTTGACTTGGAGAAGACGTATGACAGTGTGTGGAGGGAGGAACTGTGGTCGACACTGTCGGTGTACGGTGTGGACTGGCGCTTGGTACGGGCACTGAAATATTTATACAAGGATTCCAGTGCTTGTGTTAGGATAAATGGGGCATACACGGACCGGTTCTGCATCTCGAGGGGTGTTAGACAGGGTTGTGTAGCGTCACCATGGCTGTTCAACTTGTACATGGATAGTTGTCTGACAAATTTGAAAGAGGGTGAGTGCGGATTGAGGATGAATGATTTGCTTGTCAAATGCCTTCTCTACGCAGATGATCCAGTTCAACTTGCATCGTCAGCAGAACAGTTGCAAGACATGGTGACTGTCATGGATGAAGCATATAAGATGAAAGGGATGAATATAAATGTGAATAAGACGAAGGTCATGATGTTTGAAAGAGAAGAGGACTTATCGATGTGTGATGTGAAAATAAATGATAAAAGTGTGGAGCAAGTAAGTGAGTTTGTATATTTGGGGAGTCTGTTTACAAGGGATGGAAAGATTGATGAAGATGTGGAAAGGAGAGTTAATGCGGGAAATAAAATGAATGGTGCTATACATGCGGTAGTGATCAACCAGTTAATGTCCAAAAAGGCCCGATTGGCCGTTCACAATGGTGTGCTGGTGCCTACGCTTATGTATGGAAGTGAATGTTGGGTGTGGCAAAAGAAGCATAAAAGTAGAATAAATGCTGTGGAAATGCGTTCCTTGCGAAGCATGTGTGATGTGACTATAAATGATAGACTGAGGAATGATGTGATAAGGCAACGGTGCGGTTTAAAAGAAGATGTAGTGACAAAAATTGAAAAGAGTATGCTTAGATGGTTTGGTCATGTTGAGAGGATGAATGAAAGTCGACTAACAAAAGATATTTACACGGCAGATGTGAGTGGAAACGCCAGGAGGGGACGACCTAGGAAGACATATAGTGATCTTATTGGTGATGTTCTTCAGAAAGGTCAGGTGCGTAGTGCCCGCTACCGGCGTGCGTGTATGACCAGATGTATGAATGTAAACGAGGCAAAAAGGGGTGTGTAAGGATCGTAGCAGGTAGCGTTCTGTAGTTTCTGCCTACCCCCACGGGAAGAAGGCGTGAATTTATGTGTTTATTTTTGTTATTACTTACCTATATAAATAAAAATGAATGTTTGTATGTTTGTCCTCTATGCGCTGCCATATCGATAATCCGATTGCGATAAACATTTGTCAACTTATTGCTAGACTTGCGCGAAGGTATAAAGGCATAAAACAAAAACACGCGGACGAAGTCACGGGCAGGATGCCTCAGAAAACACGTTAAGCCGTTGGTCCCGGCTGTCATTCATAGATCTTTGACAGTCGTTACGGGTCGTAAGAAGCCCGAAAGTCTGACAACCAGTCTTACCAAGGAGTATCGTATTACCCATAACTGGGTTGTGGAGGTCAGATAGGCAGTCACTTCATGGAATTCAGCTGCATCCGGTTAGACTGAAAGCCAATCCCAATATAGTTGGGAAAATGCTAGGCAATGATGATTATGATGAAGTCGCGGGCAGAAGCTAGTACTTAAGTATATAAATTATCAAAGTCTGCAAGAAAAAACAATATTTCTTCTACACATAATATGTTTGTTAATAACTGCATCTAATTTATTATTTTAATTTTAGAGTTGAAGTTCCTATGGATCATCTGAATATCGCTGATGTGGTTCTGAAAGAAGAAAATGACCTTGATGTTCCTTTACCAACAGATCAAGTAAGTTGAATACATGAATGTTCAGTAAAGTAGAAGAAATTGTTCGTCTGTTTTATTTTATTCCAGTAAAGTCACAGCAATTGTTTCAATGCTTTAACCTAACATATAAACAAGCTGGTTCAAACAAATTAGCTGCATAAAATAGATATTGGCTGTTTGATTGAGAGTGAAGTAAAAGTTTTTGGTTCATTCGCGGTGAGTGAATACATTGATACGTGTTGCTCGCACACTTACCATAGTCGGTGTATTTTAGTTACAGCAGGATTAGTGTCCGACTGAAACACGATTTTCAGCCGAAACCGAAATCGTATTCGAATATTCAGCTCCTCTTTTAGTTTCGGCCGAAACAAAATCTACACTAAGTAGGATTATATGAAACTTACGTGCATTATACACTTTATCGTTTTCCCAGGATGAATACACAGCGATGCGTCCTTGGCCCTGCGACTTTTGTTCGCGGCGGTTCCGTAAGAAGGCCGCTCTCATGAACCATATGGTGGCCCATCAGAACGACCGGCCGCATGCGTGCAATCTGTGCGGCGTGCGGTACGTGCGCAAGTGCGACCTCATGAACCATCTCAAGGTTCACGCCTTTGTGCCTGATAACACCGATTCTATAGATTATGGTTAGTGTACTATGAAAAAGTTTATCAATCATTCAGCCTATTGCAGTCTACTGCTGGAGCAGTGTCAAGGCGAGTGTTGTGGCTTAACTTAGAAGAGGCCAGTGCCTCTTCTAAGTTAAGCCACAACACTCGCCTTTCCGCCTTCCGGATCACGGCAGACTCAGCCGCCTTTCAAGGTTTGAGGTCCAACTAGTTAAAAAACATTTCAAATGATTGTTAAAGTTAAAATTGATTTGATTTCTAGAAAGTTCCTCTTAGCTGTGTTTTTCAAATAACAATTTGTGTTTGATTTTGCAGAGGATGTTTTAGATAATAACCAAATTGTAAAACCAAAGAAGAAAAGAGGTCGACGGAAAAAAATACCGGAGCCGGTCGAGGAGGTATGTTACATATTATTTTCTACTTAGCAAAGTTAGCTTGCTCTTTGTACTTTGTAGATCTATCTAGGTATATTTAAATATTATAAATTAAAGTCGCAATTTGTGTCTGTCCGTGTGACCGCGTTGTTCTTCACAACTGCACAACGGATTTTGATGCGGTTTTGACCATCATTTAGAGAATTTTTAGGGAAGGTTTATGTGTCAATTATATAAAATTTGTGGTTAATAAAGAAATGTCGATTTTTTTTTTGTTGGGTCGCTAGTTTGGGAATATAAAAATCGAAATCTGCCTTGTCGCATTTATGTAATATAATTTGATTTTGTCTAAATGTTTGTTCTCAGAACGGCATGTGGGAGAACATGACTTCAGCGCGCACACAGCAGTGGTCGCGGCGCGCGCGCTCGCCAGCGCGCCCCCCGCCCACGCCGCCCTCGCCCCCCGCGCCCGTCGCGCCCTCGCCCCCGCCGCCGCCAAGCGACCCTTCGCGCCCCTTCGTCTGCAGGCACTGCGGCGTCGGCTTCGCTAGGGAGAAGGCTTTGCAGTCACATGCCAGGGTTAGTGCTTATTTTGGATTACTGCTTTTGTTACCAACAGGTATTGAGATGAAGTAAAAATAATAATAAAATGTAATTTATTCTCTAAGTTTAAGTAAACATACCATCACCTTGTGTTCCTCGAAAAATATACCACCACCTACACTCTTATTTCGCCAGAGGTCCCAATTCCACAGAATCAGGATTGATAATCTGCCCTTGTTGTCTTTAACTTTAGCAAGTGCAAATGCATTTTTCTTGTTCTTGACGTCAATCTTGCCAGAGTCGCCGCGCGCACCCAGACGATGCTAGTTCCCTCTTACTTTGAACAATAACAAGTTATTGAAAGTATCTTTCGCTCCTTTGTGTCTTGTATCGGCTTATAATAATAAACGTCCTAACATATATAAAGTATAGGTAAACAAAATTGTGCTAATAAATAAGGTTTAAAACTATGTTAGGTGCACTTCACTTTGCACTAGCTTGTCTTGGTGCTGTCCTGTGGAACTTATCCGCGGAAGCGACGGAACACGTCCTGCGGCCCAAGTCTTATTCCATGACGAGCAGATAACAGTTCGGTACCACGGACGCCTTGAAGTTGATGTTGCGGCGCGACTCCAGTAACTGCACCCACGGCGTGTATCTCGTCTTTTGGCGCACGAACTTCACGCTGTCCTCCGCCTTAGTGACTACAGGGGGATTGCAGGGGAGATGCACACCGGTCAATTCACACTCAATCCAACTTATGACTTATAATTGTCGGTGTATGTGACAGGTGCACGGCGGCGACTCGCCAGTGGAGTGCGGCTCGTGTGGCGAGCTGTGCTGGTCACGCGAGGCGCTGGCGACGCACACGGCCTCGCGCCATCCGCACCTGCCGCCGCGCGACCAGCCGCCCGACCCGCCCTACGAAGACTCCGACTCAGGTACACATAATATCAGCCTGTTATTGCCCCACTGCAGGACAAATGTCTCTTTTCATAAAGTGAAGGCTCAAGACCGGTTGGTGATTTCAGATTTATATTAACTATAAAGTCCAGGTTTCCTCATGATGTTTTCCTTCACCGATGTCAGTAATTGTATACATTCAAAGTAAAATTGAATGAAAAGTAGATGTCGTATTAATTTATTTGAATTTTGTGAAACTATCAAAAACTTAGCTGTAAATGTAACTGCGAGTGCTGATTTTGAAATTGTTATTCGATTCAGGAGACGACATGGAGTTCCGGTTATCCCCGCTGTCACACGGAGCGTCTGACCGTGCGGTGTACGATACGATGCGTGGGCCCGAGCTGTTCTGTCAGGACTGCGGCGTCGCCTTCCAGCGAGCCGACCTGCTGCGGAGACACGTGGCTGCAGCACACAGGTACGTGATAAACATCATAGTTCCGTCTATCTCCGCTGTCTCGAGCTCTTCGGAATTGACAAATTATCTTAGCGGCCATGTTGTATTTTAATTTAAACCTCATTTTCGGTATCAGCGTCTTAGAAAACCATGGAAATAATATCCATGACGAATAATTTGCAAAATTTTCATAGTCTCGAAACCATCTAGGATTTAATTTTACTTCACTACTTGGTTTGTGTACGCGTGTGATAACGCACTTTTATTCGTTGCAAAGAATGTCTAGATGTTGTTGACTTTCTCGACATGCTAACATGTCGTCGGTAATACATGTTTATTTTTTAATTTATTTCATTTATTTAACTTGGTAAAAGACGGGCTGGGTGTCCGCAACTCCACGTCAAAGTGCATATTTAGTATGAAATTCTAACTAACAAAAAACTTAGAATAGAATATAATACTCTTTATTATGTACACCATATGAATTACAGATATAAAACATACAGATTTAATAGCGGGTCCCAAGCTGAGCACAGCCTGTGTCTTGGTGACCCATGGCACTACACAAAGTTAATAATTTAATGTGTTCTGCTAGCGCAAGATTGTAATTCATAATTTCATAACATAAATTAACAAAATTTGCAAAAATGTGAGTAAAAAGAAGCTAATTTTTGTTGTTTTGCGTGACAGTTACAAGCGGCACGATAGTGCAAGCAGCACGTGGGCGGAACACACATGCGACGTGTGCGGCGAGGGCTTCACGGACGCGCTGCAGCTGCTCGCGCACGCCGAGGGACACGCCGAGCGACACCGCGCGCCGCACACGCAGCCCAGGTAACACATGATCAAATCAAAACTCATTTTCACACCACCTGCTCAGTTGTGTCAAATTATATGTCATGCAAACTTAACCTAAAATTAGTCATAATAGCCGTTTTTTTTCGGGTGGGAAATCATCAAATGACTTCTCCCGCTCTGGGCGGAGCGGGAAGGCGTTTCAGATTTTTACTGACTAAAACCCACCCGTGCTCCTTCAGTTGCCTGTGCCAGGGCGACGATAACTCTTTCGAATCCAGGCAATAATATTGTACTGAATATCATTTTAAACCCGCTGGTCAATAATGTGATTTGAATTTGGAACCTCAACTAATATGCGAATGAAACTTTAAAAAAATCGAAAATCGAATTGCTTTTTATTACCTTGCAGAAGGTGTGAAAAGTAGAGTATTCGCCTCGGGGATATAGATGTCTTCATCTATATAGCGCCCATGACGTTAGACACTGCTTTGTCCCCTTACTGAATGGTCTTCTTCTATTATTCAAACTAGGCTGAGAATCAGCACTTTTTGAACGTTAAAATTACATAAGACATTCCTCCAAAACGCCCGCCCTTCGCCAGTTCCTAGTGCTTTACCTGCATAATAGGCTAGTTGACACTTTGACAATAAGAAAAATACTTTATGAATTTTATTATATATAGAATGGTTGTGAGCTAAAAGTATCAAAATTCAACTTAGTTTTTTTGTAAATGTTATTAGATTGGTTAATATTTTTGAATAATAATATAATTATATAAATATAGCCATTGGTCAAGTAACATTGAACGCGAATCAGAGCGTGACACGTCACGATCTTCAGTCTTAATCATAATGTCACTTTGACAAATAACATTGTTTCAGGGGTTTTTTTAGCAGGGGTAGCAGACAATCTGTCAAGGTTGTCACAGATTTGATGACTTGGCCTGTGTTCACCAACATTCAAACCACCGGCTAGGTATTTAAACAGTTGGTTTACGCCAAATTTCCTAAGGAAAGAACTAATTGTATCTGAACAGCCGTTTAAAGGTGAACATCTACTGGTCCGCACCGGCCGCAACGCAAGCATAGCACGCAACGGATTTTGGTTTGCTTTGTATGAATTCATACAGCACTGCGTCCACTATCGGTACCGCCCGCATCGAGCGCTCGGTTCATTTCTTCATACAAACAAACCTATTCTATAGTGTCATGAAATTAAATGTTCATTCAGTGTTAGGTACACAATGAATAATAAATTACTAACTAAACACGGTTTATAGAAAATAACTAAAATTATGATGTTTGTAAAATACACGAATAACGGCTAGTAACCGACTGGTCTATCGTCGTCGATTACTGTATTCGAACTAGCAGACGTGCGACGTCATAGGTACTTGAGCATACGAGTTTGTGTGTATGTGTGGGTTACATACCACTAGAGTAGTATCACTGGAATTACAAGGCTGGTTGTGCGCTTAACTGAATACCAGTCCTGTCCCTATGTATAATAAGCGTATACAAAATATATTTCTCTGTTGCAGGTTAAAAAGAATGGCTAGAGGTCGAAATAATACATCATCATCGAATAATTCACGGCAATTCCCTTGTCGAGTATGTGGTGAGTACCTTGAGTGGCTTTAACACCTGCGATCCTTCATAGGTCATAATCAGCTAGGTTTGTCGTCTTCGTGCCATAAAATAGTAGTGTAGTGTTTCCCTGAAATAATGGTATGGTTGAATGTACTATTACAATGGCACCTGTACTAGAGATGTACCAATTAGTCGGCTCTTTACCTTATTTATATTTCTATACGTAAAAATAAGGTGATTGAAATAAAATTGTAACCTTTATTGTTAGTTATTTATTTTAGAATCGGGTTTACTTCCAGATTGCAATAGGTATATGCCTTTGGTAGTCAATAATTTAAGTTAAATCAAGATAAATGTAATTTCACGAAAACAAATTATTAACGAGAGCTACAGCTCTGAATAAAGAACGGACTAACCTATTATTGTTTATTAATTATTTTAGAATCACAGTTTCGGTTTTGCACACTAGAGCTCTACCGAAAGCAATGATCGGTTTGGCCGACTAGTCGGCCAAAGTCATAGCTGACTCTAATCCGTACCATTACAACCGAAATACAGTGTGAGTCTTTATAATGTGCACATATCGAAATGAGGGAATCTATGCTTAATTTTATCGACGGAAAAAATGTTAAAAAAAATCTAAATATTTATTTATATTTTTTATGGATTTTTAAAAAAAATTGTTTGCTTTTGTGACCCCAGTGTATACAAAACTGTGCAACTTTTAAACTAAACGATTTATCACGATGAAACAAACTCTATAATGTTTGGAAGTAATTAGGTGTCGTCATAAAATAAAAATTATGGAAAAAAAATAGCCACATTTAAAAATAAACATTTTTGTTTGGCAAAAATCTGATTTTTTTTCATTAATTTTTACAAAAATTGTAAAATTTATCAATAACATGCCCCCATCACCTTCTTTTTTTATAACTTTAAGTTATTCTTCATTGTATTAGGAACCTAACGGTAAAAATTGCATGTTTTTAACTCAACCCCAACATTTTTTATCAACTGTCAAAGAAAGGCCCAACGCATAGCTATTGTTTAGCAGGTAGATAAACTTTCTTTTGAATGTGCGCAGGTCGGGGAGGTAGGGCCAGCCAAAGGAACTTGAATTATGACAGATGTCAGACTGGCAGTCGCTCCGAATTATTCGCCGCTGCTACATGTGTTTCGGTACTTTCGTTCGCTGGACTTTCATAACTTTCGTTCGCTGCTACATGATGCCGCGTTTAAGTGATTTTTCCCCGGCACACATCGCCGACATACATTTTTATTATGGAGTGGGACAAGGAAGTGCCAGAGCTGCGCGCGCGGCTTACATAGCTGCGTATCCTAACAGGCAACCAGTGCCATCTGCCCGAAACTTCCAGGAAGTTCACAGAAGGTTGTCGATCACTGGACTTGGATCAAGTAGAGATCGTCGCGAGCCACCTCAAGTAATTATTGATGCGGCTACTGAACAAGCAGTATTAAGTGATTTGTTTGCTGATCCATCCATAAGTACTAGACGACTGGCTCTTCGTCACGGAATATCCCAAAAATCAGTGTGGCGTATTTTAAAGAAAGAAGGATTGCATCCTTATCACTATCAAAGGGTGCAACATCTACATGAAGACGTAGACTGGCGTCCAAGGTGTGTGATGTCCACATGGATTCAAAGAAAAACCAGAGCAAACCCAAACTTTCCAAGAAAAATACTATGGATGGACGAAGCGACATTCACTAGAGACGGTATTACTAACTGTCGAAATTTACACAGATGGTGCCGCGCAGGTGAAAACCCGAAACTGAAACGGTCATCTACTTTCCAAGTAAGATTTTCGATAAATGTTTGGGCTGGTCTTATCGATAACATGTTGATTGGACCAGTCATATTGCCGAGAACGTTGACTGGTGAAAGATTTTTAAGTCTATTGAGAGATGATATGCCTCAGTTATTGGAAGATGTCCCACTGGCTGTGCGTCAAAGGATGTTTCTTCAGATGGACGGATGTCCTGCCCATTACGCTACAAATGTAAGAAGATTTTTAAACGAAAATTATCATGACAAATGGATCGGCCGGCAAGGACCTGTAGGGTGGCCTGCGCGTTCACCCGATTTGACGCCCCTTGATTATTTCCTATGGGGGACCATGAAGCAACGCGTCTACAGTACCCCCATCAACAGTGAGGCCGATTTGCGTGACCGCATAATAAACTGTGCGAATGATATTCGCAATGATCCCGAAATGATAAGGAGAGCGACACACCAAATTCTAATTCGCGCGGCTTTGTGTTTACAACAACGAGGTGGACATTTTGAGAACCTGATGCATTAAATTTTGTACTTAATAATAAATGGGTTTCAATTGAACTCTTTTGCATTAATTATCATCCCAAACAAACCACCCTTATGAGAACAATACGATTCCGCGTTCGGAGTGCCATCTTTGAAACGACCCGCGCGCATTCACAACAAAGTTAACAAAAAAAAGTTTATCTACCTGCTAAACAATGTGCGTAGCTATGCGTTGGGCCTTTCTTTGACATTTGATAAAAAATGTTGGGGTTGAGTTAAAAACATGCAATTTTTACCGTTAGGTTCCTAATACAATGAAGAATAACTTAAAGTTATAAAAAAAGAAGGTGATGGGGGCATGTTATTGAGAAATTTTACAATTTTTGTAAAAATTAATGAAAAAAATCAGATTTTTGCCAAAAAAAAATGTTTATATTTGATTATGGCTATTTTTTTTTCCATAATTTTTATTTTATGACGACACCTAATTACTTCCAAACATTATGGAGTTTGTTTCATCGTGATAAATCGTTTAGTTTAAAAGTTACACAGTTTTGTATACACTGGGGTCACAAAAGCAAACAATTTTTTTTTTAAATCCATAAAAAATATTAATAAATATTTAGATTTTTTTTAACATTTTTTCCGTCGATAAAATTAAGCATAAATTCCCTCATTTCGATATGTGCAGATTACAAAGACTCACACTGTATAGTAATGTTCCTAGACAACAGCAGATCGGGAAAAGTGTTATTGGTTTTTTCTATCTGCAATTTCTCAGTAGCAGCCTGGAGTCTAGATTTGTGCCCGGTAGATGGCAATAGGCTCGCCCCCTATTACATGGGACTTAAACATAACTGGGGAAATGTGGGTGTACCTACTATAGATACACCTCTGCCTAACCCTTCGGGGAAACAAGGCGTGATGTTATGTTATGTTACAACAGCAGATTTCCCTATGAATTGTGTGTTCCTTTTTCATGAGGACTTGCACACCCCTTAAGTTCCCATTCTGTAAGATTTTGTATAATGTGCCCATAGGCAAGGTGTTTGGTTCGCGGAGCTCGCAACAGATTCACATCCGTATCCACACTGGAGAGCGGCCTTATGCGTGTCGTTTCTGTTGGAAAGCATTCGCAGACGGCGGCACGCTACGGAAACATGAAAGAATACATACAGGTGAGTAATCTATAATACCAGACTATTATTGTCCCACTGCAGGGCAAAGGCCTCTTCTCATACAGAGAAGGCACGAGCATTGATCACCACGGTTTGTCAAGATGGGTTCGCGGTTTCAGACTTATAGTACAATGGTTGTTATAGTACTAAGTTTAAGCCTAGGGATCCTCACGAAGTCACGATGTTTTCCTTCACCAATATCAGAAAATTTTCGATCATTCAAACATGAGTGTGGTGAGTGAGGGTGTGTGTGTTTTAAACAAGCTTTTAAATAATGAGTTCATTGAACTAAATGTTTTATTTAGAAAATCAATTCCTATGGCCACCTTCCAACTCCGCTATCAGACCCTGGATTCCATCCAGTGCTGAAGTACCTACTTGTCAAAACAAATCTAAAGAGTCCATACACGATGGAGCGATCTTGTTTAGTTGAGGAGTTCCTGTAGCCAACATCCGGCTCCACCATCTTACTCTGGAGTCCACCTTGGGCAGTGGCGTGCCTAAGGGTGAAAAATAAGGCAAGCCAACGATTTAAAAAAAAAAAACGGATTTTCTTACGTTCTTCATACTAAAACCATTATTAAAATGTCGGTTACATAACCTTTACAATACGAAGAGTACTACGTATATTTCAAGCATCAGATGGCGCTTATGTTAATTGGTACATAATTAACATAAGCGCCATCTATATTATTGGATACGCATAACTACATTGCTTACCCGCACCTTTTCACCTTAATTCACAATTCGCTTGTCACATGCAAAATTTTTCAATCAAATGCCACTAGATGGCCTCCAAATTATCGATTTGTTGTTCTATTTCCGTATGCATTGAAAATGTTCCCCTAAAACATTTATACTTAATTTCAAAACACCTATGAAGAACCTCTTCGATACGAAAATTAATGTGTTTTGTCTCGATAAGAATTTAGTTTTTCAGTGGTATACAAAAACTACAAATGCCATAAAAACACCATTCATGTCATTTCATGTGCAACATATTCATGCCTTGTAAACAATCGAATGAATAGATAGGTACCTATTTTAATCTGTTCTTCGAGTAACAAAAATACTTGTTTTTATTTCGGAGAAATACAGTCAGTAATTAGAGGTTGGTTACGGTGAAGTAAAGAGTTACTTACACTTCTGGACACATCTATTGGCCCACCTTGTATTTTCAGTTTCGTTTGGTCCTAGCTAAAATTTTATATTAGGTCGAGCAAAAAGTTTTTATGTAGTTTTGAACCTGGCACATTCACAATTTCATTCAATAGTCTTTTTTTGAATTTCGAACACAGAATTTAAAGAAACAAAAGACAATTTGGAGCCTGTTTGTTGATATCAAACAATCGAATACTAAGAAAACTTGGTTTTATTGGTTTACTTGGATTTAATTCTTGAAAAAGTGATTGATATCTTTGGTTTTGCAACAAACATTACTTATTCTTAACATTAAGGTGAGGTTCTATCAATAATCTATGGATACTTCACCTGAAGTCGCCGCCCAAGCTGTGGCACTTATTCAGGCCGGACACAGCCAAAGAAACGTGAGTGCTCAACTTAATTTAAGTCGATCTGCGGTCCGAAATGTTTATCGGAGGTACCTAGAGACTGGCGGCTTTGTTCGTTGCCAAGGAAGGCCACGATCTCGGGTCACAACTGAAAGGCAGGATCGATTCATCGTGACGACCAGCTTGAGAAATCGTCACCTTCCCTCCATTGAGATACAAAACCAACTTCGCGACTTCCACGGAGTATCTGTGAGCGCTCGAACTGTTCGGAGAAGGTTAAAAGAACGCGATATGGTACCACACAAGCCAGCTAATGGGCCCAAACTAACGCGAGCCCACCGAACAGCGCGCCTTCATTTCGCACGCAGTCATTTAAATTGGACACAGCAAGATTGGAGCCGTGTACTCTTTTCTGATGAGTCTAAAATTGTGTTACATGGCAATGATGGAAGGAAGAAGGTCTACCGACGTAAGGGAGAGCGTTTCGCACAATGCTGCTTTGAAGAGAGGGTTGCTTATGGCGGTGGCTCATGGACTGTCTGGGGCGGTATATCCGCGAGCGGCAAAACTCAACTTGAGGTTGTTACAGGACCACGGCTGCCAACATTAAATGCTGAAAGGTACATTCGTGAGTGCTTAGAACCTCACGTGATACCATACGCGGACTATGTGGGCCCAAATTTCCTTTTTATGCATGATAATGCAAGAGCCCATGCGGCCGGCATCGTCAGGGAATATCTTCGGGATGTGAACATCACAGTTATGGACTGGCCAGCCAGAAGCCCAGACATGAACCCCATTGAGCACATGTGGGACGAGCTAAAAAGACGTGTTAGGGCTCGTCAGCCAGTTGCCCAGACGATGCAGGAGTTGAAAACTGCCATAGAAGAGGAATGGGAGATGATCCCTCAAAATTTCATAGAGCGGCTGATAAACTCTATGCCTAATCGTATGAGAGCTGTGGTAGATGCCCATGGAGGCAACACGCGTTATTAAATTAAACCTTTATTTGATAAAACATGTTTTTTATTCAAAAATCAATTGCCTTTAACAAGGCGCATATCCGACTTGTTAGGCGTAGCTCCATGTCGTATGGTATTCTGAATTCAAATTTAAAACAATACGATCGAAAAAGATGGTAAAATGTATCAGGTTTAAAACTGCATCAACAGTTTTTGTTCAATCTAGCAATCATATTTCGGTAGGGGCCATCGAAACCTAAACTCTAAGGTGGGCCAATAGATGTGTCCAGAAGTGTATTATCAGAAAACCTAATGTATTTACATACCTTTTCGACGACAGTTTCCGGATTCACATTTTGATAAAACTACTAAATATATAATCACAAAATCACAGCACCGCACTAACTATCACATCATTTTAAATAATAAAACTAATTCATAACCTCAGCACCTGAAAAATATTATTCGTAAAATACCTATCAAAACAAATAACAAACTTAGTGTATCAAACTGTCTTCGCGTGGAATCCCTCTCGTTACTCACTTTACGCGGGTCTACGCGGATAGTGCATTTGCGCGAACTTAATGCCTCTCAAGCTGGCTTTTGATTTCATAGAAATCTGCGTATAAGTACTTACGTGGTACTTACCAATATGTCAACAAATGTAAACGTTTCTATAGCAATTTGTAGGCGAAAACTGCGAGACAAAGACAGGTATAAAAAGCCCGATGCCAAGCCGAGACGAGTGTGAGCGAGAAGGCGCATTTGAACGCGTAGTTCGGCAACAGAGTTATGATTTACCTATGAATGATCGAGTTCCAATGAGTGCTAGTGCGCGCGGCAAATTACGTGGAATTCGAAATTTTATTATTAAGACATGAATGTTTGAGTTCAAATTCATTGACTTGGTGTTTTTCGGAATATTTTTTTTTTATTGATAGGCTTACGTTTGTTGTTGTAATTTATGATTTTATTAGGGCAAGCCCGGCTTTTTGGCTTCTATGAAGGTACCGCCACTGACCTTGGGCTGTAATACTTGTCGAAACAAATCAAACGAGACCAAACACGACGAGGCTATCTTATTTAGTAGAGGAGTTCTTGTGGCTACCTTCCGGCTCCACCATCATAGTCTGGACTCCACCTTGGGCTGTAGTACTTGTCGAAACAAATCAAACGAGACCAAACACGACGGGGCTATCTTGTTTAGTAGAGGAGTTCTGGTGGCTACCTTCCGGCTCCACCATCATACTCTGGACTCCCAAATAGGGCTATTAGTACTTGTTAAGTCAATTAATCCAACGAGCTCAATTACAGCGGGGCTATCGTGCATAGTTGAGGAATTCCTACGTCCACCTTCCAGCTCCATCATCAGACCCTGGACTCCATCTTTCGGCTATAGTACTTGTCGATAGAAATCCAATGAGAACAAACACAACAGGGCTATCTTGTTTTTTAGTTGAGGTGTTCCTATGGTCAACATCTGGCTGCATGATCAGGCCAGCTCCATGGTACAAATGATTTCAATGTCACCGAAGTTACATAGGTATACCAAGTTTCCGCTCAATCGGAAGCCAGGAAGTGCTTGGAAACACATACGAACGAAACAAGTAAAAAAAAATATTGAGAAGACGTTCAATAAAATTGAATTAAATATTTGGCAGCACAAATACAAGCAATAATTGAATCAACGCCTCATAAAGTTGTACAAGGACTCGTTTAGACGAAGCAAAACTTACATGCAATAATCACCTTGCAATAATTGCCTTGGTGTAAACAGAAGTCGCATGCAATTTTTGAATAGTACTCGTAAAACTAGCGTTCAATTGTATGCCATTTTATGGAAATCGCACGCGTGTAAACACTTGCATGCAATTCTTGAATGGTACTCGTAAAACTTGCGTTCAATTGTATGCCATTTTATGGAAATTGCACGCGTGTAAATACTTGCATGCAATTCTTGAATGGTACTCGTAAAACTTGCGTTCAATTGTATGCCATTTTATGGAAATCGCACGCGTGTAAACACTTGCATGTAATTCTTGAATGGCTTTATGCATGCGATTATTACACTTGAACGTTCCAGAAACTTGCACCGTGTAAATGGGGCTTAAGAGAATTTATTTCGGAAGGTTTATTTCTATAATACATTCATATTAAACTTATTTAATAAATAAGTCTTGATGTTTTTCAAGATGTAAAAACCGCGCGAAGCAGGGGCGGGTCGCTAGTTAACAAATAATAGTAATACATAAAAAATATAGTTTTTTTTTTTTTAACGCGGCAAATGGTTTTGTTTGGAAATGCAGGAGCTCGATAACATAGATATTAACTTGAAAAAGTTTTGAAAATAATATTTGACAGAAATAAAATTTGCTGTATTTAAATATAAAATATTATATGTTTCGCCAAGCAACAACCTTGATATTGTCAATATAATGTACCACCGCAATGTGATGTAACAGTTGAAATGAAGCTAGTGTCTCTGTCGGTGCACTGCTAAAAGTATCTTATGGCCACGGAACAGAAAAAACAGGTGGAAGTGCAATGCACCAAAATTACTATAGGAACCGCTGTCGCCAAACTCACACAAATAAACCGATAATCATATATTGCACTACAAAGAAACAATTCGTTTGATTTGCAGTTTTAAGTTTAGTCAAAATTAGCCTACATCACAGATTTGGAAATAAACTCTGACGTTCTACAAATAAGATTTATTTTGCTTTAGCGGCAAAACGTATTTACGGTCTATAGTCACACTAGATTCGATTGACGAGTCAATTCCGCTACTTGACCATAGATGGCGCTATTCTCAGGGGTCGCAATTATCAACTTAATTGCGTTAGACATACGGTTGACATTTGCGTGATCGGTCGAATTCTGCTGCTACTCGGCCAAGGCCGCACCACGTAGCACATTGAAATTCTTTATCGATATCGATAGATACCTGATATTTTGTTCATTTAGCATAAATAAGACTTGTTGGGAGTACATTTATTTATTTGGTACACAAACCGCTGCTCATTTTAAACCATTAATTAACACTTTAAGTGCCCAGCACCCGGCTCCCGGGTGCAAATCAAAACACGCTACTAGGGCTGCCAAAAATAAACTAGGTGTGAATGAAGGATTAAAAAGTTGGTACTTTTGGGTAAGTCTTATAACAATTAATTATTTACTTTAATTATGCCGCAGATATACTCAATAATAAAAATTATATTTTCGTAAAGGTTAACTTTCTACACAGGTGCCGATTCTCTTGTCACAAATGCGTCTAAACTAGACTAAAAATCACCAAAATTTAGTTTATTCCTGTCAAACGACGATTTGGCATTCTGAAATTGACTAAAGTGACACAACTTAACTATATTTTTGTTTGACAGCACTAAGATGATGTTAATTTAGTGGAAATGGTAATTTTGCTATTCTGAATTTGACGTTTTTCACCTAAAATTTAGATTTTCTAACTAAATCTGACTATTTTTAATCGCGATTAAAATGTGTGGAATAAAATTAGTTGGCATGAACTAAAATTCACACCAACACCTCGACTTCTGTTGTAAAAACAGTACTGTGTCTTTTTTTTCTTTTCTTTTGCTGATATCTCGAAAACAGTGCGTCCTATCGCAAAAATAATGAAAATTTCGACCCCTTTACTAAATTCACAAACCCCTAAAAGTCAACATGTTGGTAATATAATTTTTCATATTTTGGATACAAAATTTAACCCCCCCCCCCTCCCCCTTCTGCCCCCATGCGCGCCTCCGGCTCAAAAAAAATCACGGGGTAGGGCAAACAAGTACTTACCACGTGGAGTCGCGATTGTCAAATTCGCTGTCAAAATTATTTTTAAGTTTAGTGATATTTTTTTGCAGAATAGCTTTAAGATAGGCAAAAGTAAGGAATTTAGTGATATGTAGTTAAGTTCGGTGTACAATAGAATCGGCACCTACGTTTATTTTGTTCTATAATAAATTTTGTAGCTGACGGTCAAGGGCAATTGACAACCCTGTACCTGGCTGGCACAGAGTGGGCGTGGCTTAGTGAACTCGACTACCGGGTGCTTGGGCATAGGGGATCCGTTACGTAACCATCGCGCCGATGGACTCGACTGACGGGTTGTTATTTTTATGTGAGACACATTTTTGGGCATGCGAATTTGCATGAAGTCTATGGACTTGGCACTGAAAGTGTTAATAGACACACAGACAGACAGACAGGTAAATTTAAAATTAAATAAAAGTGCTAGTATGTATGCATGAATACTACTTGTATATTCAAATTTTACATACGACTGCAACGTAATGAAAATAGTAAAATTTATTTATTGCCTTTGAAATAAAACATATTTGTTAAGAAACTGGCGTTTGGAAAGTCTTATTTTTAATTTTAATAAATGGTGTATGCGAACATTTATATATTTTTCAACTATTGCCTAAATAAATAATGAATTTAAATAAACAAAACTGTTTAGGTATTCCTTGTATCGATATCAATCGACAAATTCAATATTCGACTTGACCACATCACTACTTGAGTAGCGAAGTGCTTTCGAGAATGCTCTGTTGAAAAAAATCAATCCAAAATAAACTTTCTCCTAATTGTATAAGGTTGATTTTGACTAACTATTCTATTAAATATTAGGAAATTGAAACAAAATAAGATTTTTATTAGAAAACAATGAAAATCGTACTTACCGATGATACGAAATGCCTCCATTTTTAAGATTTTTTCTCCTACTATCATTTTTGCACTCTAAAACGGAACAATATGGCATAGCTAGGGAAATATGAATTGGTCGCGAGACTAGCAACTCGACGCGATGTCAGAACGCGACTGGGATCGGTTAAGCGTAACAACGCTTAATTGTGGCACGCGTGCCACGCTTACTTAGCACTTCCACTGTTTTTTTCTGTTCCGTGCTTATGGCGCTTTCAATGACACGTACAGAGGTGGTGCCGGCAAACATTAGTGTTTTTTGTTTTCGAAATTGTATTGAAAAAAACAAGATGACAACGTTAGTTCCAAAGAACGTTAAGAACCTTATAGCGCTACATGTAACGTTATGTTTCAGGCGAGAAACCGTACGCATGCGCGGTATGTCCGCGCGCGTTCAACCAGCGCGTGGTTTTACGTGAGCATGTTCGTTCGCACCACTCCGCTCCTGACCGGCGCGCTAACGGTATGTGTAATTTAATTTAATGTTTTGTTTCTTTTTATTGTTAATAAATTACTTTGCATACTCTTGTTAGAATCAAGTTATTCTAACTGAACAGACAGCAGTGCTGCTGGGGAGTTTGTTGCGCCACTTCTTCTTCCCAACTAAAGCACTAGGAAGTGGTGAAGGGCTGGCGTTTTGGGGGACTCTCTTATGTAATTTTGACGATCAGAAAGTGCTTATTCTCAGTCTAATGCGAGTAAATGACTTTTGATTTAATTTGTTATACTGAAGAATGTTCCCCGACCACCGTCAGGTAGGTTTGGCAAACCTTCGGGCTATGCTGGTTACCATGGTTTCACTACAAGTCTACTTATTTCTACCCTGGAAGGATCTCCAGGGTAGAAATAAGTAGTCTCTATTCCAAATTTCCCAGGGTCAAATAAATTAGCAAGAAAAACTACGCAGATGTGATGGGTATCGATATCTAAACATGAAAAAACGAAAACAAAAAAAAAGTGATTCGATTACTTTTTTTAGGTCAACGACTGTTGTATTGTACCGTATTGTAGTTACTGAAAGTGTATGAGCTTGGAAAATAGATAGCTTAGATATCGATACTCATCATGTCAGCGTAGTTTCGCAAGCTAATATAATTTTATCCTGTATTTGTATCTTCTTATTGCTAGGTGGCCCCGCCTACTGCTGTGTAGTGTGTGGACGCACGCTGCACTCGAGCGCGGAACTGGTGCAGCACCTCATACAGCACTGTGACGCCAACACGGCGCTCAAGAGACAACCCCAGGTGAGGACTGGGACTAAGGTGAATGCTTTTGTTAGGAACCTCTACCATTATGGTGGAACAAATGACTATCAAACATTAGGGCAAACCGGGATGTACTGTCTAAACACAACTATATAATATATGCGATAATATCATAATATGCTTCCAGACGGGGCCGCGGAAGTACAAGAGACGACGAAAACTGAAGACAGAGCAGTCTCCGGCGACGCCGCGCGAGTGGGAGCGCACCTCTCCCTCCCCCCCGCCCGCCTCGCGCTCCCCCTCACCCGCCTCGCGCGCATCCGACACGCCGCACCTGTCGCCCGCCTCGCCGCCTTCGCCCGCCTCGCCCGCGTCGCCCGCCTCGCCCGTGAGGCGCCGCCGCCGCCGCGCGCCCTCGCCCGCGCCGCGCCCGCGCATGATCCACACGGAGGAGGCTCGGCGCGGCAGCCCAGCCGGGCCGGGTGCGCGCCGGCGCCGCGCCCCGCCGCCCTCGCCACCGCCCGCGCGGGCGTCCCGGCGCCGGCCGCGCGCCATGCGGCCGCCCGAGCCCGCGCCGGACGCGGCCGGGCCCTACAGGTGCGAGATGTGCGCGCTGGAGTTCCCGCGCCGCGACGCGCTGCTGTTGCACGTGCCGGTGCACATCTGACGGCCGCGCGCGCCGCCCGCCCGCTTCGTCAGCCCCAGCGACTGAGTGCGATGTATCGGTGCACTACAAGAGTTGATTTGGCAAACTGGTTGACCCGAGCCAATCGTCGTGCGATGAATCTCCACTGTTTATCTTGATCCGATGGTATGGAGCGGGCGCTTGCCAGGTAACAGGCCGGACGTTCACGTGAACCGATGTCGCACTCGAGGCAAGCTGGTGACGAACTTTCACGTAGTCTGTGACTCGAAATAGAAAGACTTTGTAACCAGAAAATCATTGAACATCATATTGTATTAAAATAAATCTTAAAGTTTACTATATTATTATGGATACTTATAAATAAATGTTGTATAAAATATTAATGTTAATGTGAACCCACTATTTAATGTTTATTATATACTGTCTGTTGTGATAGATAAACAATTTTGTATGATGGCCATTCGTTATTCCTTGTATACTATTATGTTTTAATGATCACCAAATAAATGCAAGTTGTTATTGAATTAACTTTTAATTTTGCTTAATGCTGGAATAATACAATAATTAAAAAAGAACTTTCATAAAACTGTTTTTAGAGGTTAAATAAATTAGAATTTTGATATTAGTTGCCGGTTGCACATATTATTATTTTCACTCTATGAACATTGTGTAATTTAACACGAATAATACGAAGGATTCAAATGTGGAAATAACACAGTTCAGATGCATATTTTTATTTTACAATAAACTTTTATTTATAACAAAAATTATGTTGGTCGAACATTGTTTCATGTCACCTTCCGACAATTACACGTCGAATCCTGCGCATACTTCGTTGTTGTTTGACTAGATATTGACTGCAGGTTTGACTGTTTTGTTACATTACCAAGGTGTGTTGGGTATCGAGTGTATTGTTGTATTATACTAATTGACTGATTTATTGATTAGGTCAATGTAAATTTATTAATGCTAGTGTAAAATTATGTACATAAAATGTGTATGTAGTTAACATTTGTGACAGTTTTAAAGTTTTCATTGTTCAGTACAAATACTGTATGTTTTGGGGCTTTTACGGTTTTTATCAATTTATTGTGATATAGACATAACACGTTAATGTAGAATTGTGCCATGTGATGGTTATGAAATGTTTGATGCCTTGTCTCATTAAAGACGAGAGATACCTGCTGATCTGGATTAGAAAGTTCATGCTATTATACCTACCTATCATATCCAACTTCTTTTAACATCTAAGCTAGTATTAAATACATTGTGCAATACATTCCCCAAAATGCATGGTAGTATGTATGTAAGCCTTTCTGAAATTCGTGCAAGAAATCTGTTCTTTGTTTTAAAATGAGGATCAATAAAATACATTGTACATATACTGGAAATTATAAATGATTTTATTTCTGTAAGTAGGTTGATACAAACACTTTTACATGTCAATCATATTTTTTTTAATCTAGATGAAGTTGGCGTTTCCTATCTGACTACTCTGAGAAGAAAGGCCGAAATAAACTCAGAGGTTAGTTTCTTTTAAAGAAAGTCCAGACATAATCTTGGTCAGATATGTGAAGACCATGTAGGTTGATGTATGAAATGGTTTTTTGAGGAAAGAATCACACAGAGTGGACCTGTCCTGTCAGTGCACGCATTTGTCAACAAATTGCAGCTCAACTCTGAACTAAAAACGCAGTTTATCGCGCGACTACTATATACTCCGTCAACGTCATCAATCGTCGGGCAGTTGCCCCACAGAGCATCATATTAATATTGGTATAGAGTGCCATCTCACGAGATTTTTATGCCAACCTGTCACGAATAGCGCCATCTGGATTTCTTGTTCCATAACTAACCATACATACATACTCGCCATCCTTGACCGAAAATGACTTTAATAAGATTTATTTCTCTCAAAAAGGTACAGACATTGGTTCGTGACATATTATTTCCATCAAATTTGTAACCTTTGTGAGAGCTGGAGTCTGTAGCGGGTTCGGGACCTGTATGACAGATCTCCAGGCTCTCACCCTCTTAAAACAATACTATTAAGCACTAGGTAATTTGTAAACATCAAAGCCTTCACGTACAGAGAGGAATATTTAAAAACTAAAATAGGAAAATGTTAAAATTAAAGATGGTGTGTCTATGGGTGTGTAGTGTATGGTGCGTGTTGAGTGTGTGTTGCGTGTTGTGTGTGTGTGTGTGTGTGTGAAAGTATATTTGTTAGAGTGAGTGTAGGTGTGTGTATTAAAATGTGGTCTACAAATTTACTATCTAATTTATTTTAAAACAGCTAAAATATTTTCTGTCTCAGAATAATCTAAATCAAGAAGCCAATTTATTATTTTTGCTTTACATTTGGATTTGCACAAGGGGTATATGTTTAAAATTTTGTTAGTGTTATTGTACACATGACTGCTAAGGAAGCGGAAGAAGCGTTGGGTCGAAGCACAATTTGTACGAATCGAGGGACAGACCGAATGCTTACGTCTTTGGGAGATCAAAGAAGGATCGTAGGGAGTGTGGCCGTGAGTTGTCATTAAAAGATTGAGTATATATAATTTGCGAACAGTAAGAACCTTACAAGTTTTGTAAAGGTCTGTGGTCGGAAAGCGATAGGGTAACTGCCAACCAACCTTCAACAGTGCCCTTTGGGCACGGTTGAAGGTTTTAATGTAGGTATACTGTTGAAAAAGGCTTTTTCTACAGTATAAATTAAGGTCATTTTCCCAAAAAATGGTCGGTTGGCTATCAAGCACTAGGTCGGAGGATCCTCCCTTTTCTATGGAGGATGAGTGACATTTACATCCTGTTCCTCATTCCTTTATACGCGAAAGACACTTGCGTGAATCCACTTGCGCGAAAAGTTACGGAAATGAGATTTCTTCATACATGATGAGAGTTGTTTTCATGGTTTTCGGAGGCGCTAACAACGATAATGAGGTCAAAATCAAAATTCAAGATGGCGCCATCTAAAATTTTCCAACGTTTCGTCATGGGTGTCGTTTTCATGTCAAAAATAAATAAAAAAAACAAAAAAAGTACATAAAAAAACTGCGACAAAAACTATTGACGACACATCATCTGCCTAGCCTGTTCCCAACTATATTGGGGTCGGCTTCCAGTCAAACCGGATGCAGCTGAATACCAGTATTTTACATGGAGCGACTGCCTATCTGACCTCCACAACCCAGTTACTGGGTAATATGATACCCCTTGGTAAGACTGGTTGTCAGACTTTCGGGCTTCTGACGACCCGTAACGAAAGTTTCGTTACGGGTCGTCGTTCTCGTCTTTGATAAACGAATGACAGCCGGGACTAACGGCTTAACGTGCTTTCCGAGGCACGGAGGGGTCTTGATATGTAAAGATGGTCACCCATCCACGGACCAACCGCGGCAAGCGTAGCTTCTTAACGCATTCTGTGCGAACGACGCGCATGCGCGTTTTTCGGACTTTTGCCATATGCTTGCGACACGTATGCGCGTCCACCCAATTTACATAACTTTCTTCAAGTGCGGCGCGCCGCACCTGTGCGTTCATTGTTCATTTCTATTGTTTCGGAAACAACCGCGCATAAGCGTTCATAGCACCACACGAATTTTTTATTGAACGCGTAAGAGCGTTTGCCGCACAGGGTTAGTGAGCTACTAATAATTTAGCAGGTAACGCGTTAACCTGATCGATCCACCCGTGCGGCTGTTATTTCTTAGCCACAAGCCCCTAACAAACTACTGACGACTAATTTAGACTATTTACTTCCAGTCTGTCTGTAACTGGAACTTAACTGGCGAATACAATTCTGCGTGTACTATTCACAGCATACACGTCTGCCCCAAACCTTTGAAAGAATACAAGCGTGATGTTATGAAGAAATCTCATTTCCGCAACTTTTTCGCGCAACTGTCCTTTAGCGCAATTGGATTCACGCAAGTGTCTTTCGCGTATAAAGGCATGAGGAACAGGATGTAAAGGTCACTCATCCTCCATAGAAAAGGGAGGATCCTCCGACCAGACGGGAGTTGTGTCTGGTGGGCAACTGCCCGACGATTGATGACGTTGACGTTGGGATGTTGCGTTGTGTATATAGTAGTCGCGCGATAAACTCTGCTTGCGTGACGTCAGTGTGATGCGTTCACATGTGGCGATGTAGATATGTCGCCAAATGCGCAAGTGTCTTTCGCGGAAAAGTCTTTCGCGCAAGCGTCCTGCTACCAATCAGAACTATTAATCATTTTATTTATTTTAAATAGAACGGCCGAAGCCAATTACACTATTTAACATTTAATTTATTTAACCCAGTTATGTATTCTTCTCACAAAAAATCAAACATTCTGATAGTATCACCTTCCATTCATCCGCAAACATATCAAGACTTGTGTTTGAGTCCGGAGAACGTTAATAGCGGCTAGTGTCCGAAGAATAGGTGACTTGGAGTGTGCAATAGTACGGCTACTTGGAACAGCCAGTAACAGGTGCTTTCTGCCACGACAGTAATTGTCTGGTACAAATAGATTGCAGATTTCATTGTGGATCATGATCATCGATAATCCCTCTAATAATTTTAAATATTACAGTCAATTCGCAGATGACTTTGTTGTCGCTGTTCTTCAGCAAATCCGAGCAATAATAAACGTGCCATACTTCTGCCACGAACAAAAATCACAATTTAATAAGAAAAGACGTAATATTTACACGCTTCACTTAATACCGGCTTCGGTGATAATCACTAGAACTTCTAAAACACCAAAGAGTAGTAACTATTTATAATGGATAAAACACTACCTTTGAGTAGTGTCTTTCACGAAAGCTACGGCAAATCAAATGACTATCAATTTGATGTCCACTAAGCTTAGACAATCGCAATCTTAAAAGTATCGATACAAAAACTTCTGTCAAAATGTATTACGGTGGCTATCAGCGAGACTCGGTGCTTATGACGTCATTCTAGTTAGTCACTGAAGTTATCCAATACGAAACTAACTGTTTGACAGTTAATCGTTATACACTTTCACAAGTGATCATCACTATGAACTGTCAACAGAGATACGCAATAGCCCTGGGTCCCGCGACCGTCTTACTTCTAGAGAGTTGAAACTTAAGCAACCCAACAGAAATTTAGTGGGATACATGAAGGGATAAAACCCGTACATGTGCTTGTAAAGATATCTGAGGCATGCTTTTTGTACTTTCTCTAAAGCCAACACATATTGCTTCTCAAAAGGATTCCACACGCATGCACTAGACTCGAGTTTGCTACGGACCAATGCCCCAAAAACAAGCTTGATAACGTGGGGGTTGTGGAAGTCACGACAGTTCCTTAAAACAAAGCCAAGGCGCCTGTAAGACTAATTTGCAGTGGATGTGATGTGATCGTGAAAAGTGAGCTTACGGTCGAATATGACTCCCAGGTCTTTCATGGACTCAGTTCTTGTAATTGTATCTCCATTCAGTTTGTAAGGAAAGTTGACTGGGTGCCGCATTCGACCAAAAGACATCACGTAGCATTTTGACTTATTGAATTCCATTTTATTTTCTAAACTCCACCTATATACTGCATCAATGTCTGACTGCAGAGCTTGGCAATCGCGTTCAGATTTTATTTCATAAAATAGTTTTAAATAATCAGCATATAAGAGGGACCTGGCTCTCGCAACCACATCAGGGAGGTCATTAACCGTCGAAATGAAAAGGAGTGGGCCTACTACCGAACCTTGACTCACACCCGAGCGAGTGTCGTATGGGAGTGACTCGTATAAACCTAATCTGACAAATTGTTGCCGGTCCCTCAAATAATCTGCAAGAAGCCGTAGAAGTCCCGGAGCAACACCTATCGCACTGAGCTTTGACAGCAATACGTCATTGTTGACTTTGTCGAACGCCTTTTGGAAATCAAAGTAAAGAACGTCTACCTGGCGTCCGCGATCAAGACTAGTAGATATAATTCACTAGTGTAAGTAAGTTAGTATTGACGGATCTTTTTTCGCGAAAGCCATGTTGTCATTGCACAGGTACTGATTCACTTGCTTGTAAATTCCTTGATGTAGGATATTCTCGAAAAGTTTCGCGGGAGAACATAGTATCACTATTGGACGATATTCATCGACTGATGATTTATTTGAAGATTTTGGTATGGGAGTCACACGCGATATCTTCTATGGTGGTGGATAGACTCCGGATTTTAGAGATAGATTAAAAATGTGGTTTAGGGGCCGAATGAGAAATTCCTTTCCCTCTCTTAGGAACCATGGAGGAATATTATCAGGACCAATAGAACTGTTGGGTTTTAGTTTATTGATTCCGGTGCTTTTATCATTTTGGGTGAAGTTAAGAATATTAATATAATTACTAATATTACGGTTGCTTGGATTGACTATATTCTCAAGGTCTAACTTTGGTAATTCAGTTTGGAAGACGCTCGCAAAATATTCTGCAAACGCCTCAGCAGCTGCGACATCACAGTGAATTTTACCTTTGTGGGTTACGTTAGGCTCAAACCATGTTGAACACGGCAACTTGTAAATTACAACATTAAATAACAACAACAACAACAGCAAATTAAACAAAGTGCCCCAAAAACTAAAACTGTTCTGAATTTTGAAGAGGCGTTGAAACATTTACAGGAAAATAAAGTAGCGGAACTACTCTTTTGCAATGATCCGATCGAACTGATTAATATCCTCATACAGAAACTAACTAACTCTATAAATAATAATTCTACCACTGTAACAATTCCTAACAAAAACCGAATAATTAAGCCCTGGATAACTCAAGGTATATTAAGATGTATAAACAATCGTAATAAAATGCAAAAAACGCTTAAAGGGGAGCCTAGCAACGAAGTTTTAAAAATTACATTTAATAGGTATAGAAATTATTGCAATAACCTCATAAAAAAATTGAAAAGGAAATATCAAAAGGAATTATTAGCCAACTCTGTGACAAACAATAAATTACTTTGGAAAAATATAAAAATGTTACCTATTCTTATAGAACTAAGACGGAAAATACGGAATTATTAAACTTAATGCCATCCCCTACCGAGTCAGTTAATCATGTCAACAATTTTTTCGTTAACATTGGTAAGCAACTGGCCCAGCAAATTCAACCCGATTTAGACTTTGACCCCCAACACCTAATTGGAGATCAATCTTCCGTATCTCATTCTTTTGTACTCGACGATACTGACTGTGATGAAGTAGATAGAATTCTAATGAGCTTAAAAACTGATAGTGCCCCCGGCTGGGATAAAGTAACTACAAAATTCCTTAAATATATAAAAATGGTAGCTGTTCCAATCTTAACTCATCTGACTAACCTGTGCTTTAATAAAGGTATCTTTCCGGATGAACTAAAAAGATCTATTATTACACCTGTACACAAGGGAGGGAACAGAGAAGATGTCAATAACTATAGACCAATATCAGTCCTACCAGCAATTTCCAAAATTGTTGAAAAACTAATAAATAATAGGCTTATTAACTATCTAAGTAAATACAACTTACTGTCGCCTACACAATTTGGGTTCAGGCAGGGTGTATCAACCGAGGATGCAGTAACCACCCTGACATCGCTAGTTGCTGATACTATGGATAGTGGCAACAAATGTGTTACTGTCTTCTTGGACCTAAAAAAAGCGTTTGACACCGTCTCTGTTCCAACCCTGGTGAGTAAATTAGAAAAATACGGAATAAGAGGAACTCCGCTATAAAAAAATATCGCGTAATATAATAGCGTTAGGATTGGAAATTATACCAGTGACTATGCGGATGTAACTTACGGCGTACCGCAAGGAAGCGTATTGGGTCCAACATTATTTTTAATATATATCAACGATCTCTGCAATTTAAATATCAATAACGCCAAAGTTTTCTCTTACGCCGATGATACGGCTATCGTCTTTTCTGGTATCTCTTGGGAAGATGTTGAGTGCACAGCTGAGATAGGCATGGCTAGGATAACTATATGGTTGAAAAAAAAATTTGCTTACCTTGAATACATGTAAAACTAATTTCGTGTGTTTCAGTATTAGTGCACGAACTGAACCGACGGATGATTTTAAAATTAAAATACACGATTGTGAGGACTTCAAAAATAAAAATTGTATATGCCCAAAAATAAATAAAGTTAAACAAACCAAATATTTAGGGGTAGTAGTAGACCAGAGATTATCTTGGTATCCCCAAATCGAGCAAGTTGCTAACAGGGTTAGAAAACTATGTTGGTTATTTAGTACACTAAGACATATTGTGCCACAAAATATAATTTGTCATAATAACACTTCTAGAAATATCCTTAATGAGATATACGTCGCTTTGGCTCGGTCTGTCTTGGTGTACTGTATTCCTAACTGGGGAGGGTCAGCAAAAACTAAATTCATAGAAGTAGAGCGTGCACAACGTGCCCTGACAAAAACTATGTATTTTAAGAAAATTAGATATCCCACAGACTCTATATAAGATAAGCGAATTACTCTCAGTAAGAAAATTATACATAGTTCAAACCATATTAAAGAAACACAAGACCCTACCTTACGATGCATCTAAACTAGCAAAGCGAAGAAAGCATACTACTGCAGAAGTCCCCCAAACAAAAACTTTGGTTGCCTCCATGCAATTTAATACACGGTCTTCTCGGTTATATAATAGAATAAATAAAGAAATATGTATATATAAAAACCATTATTATGAATGCAAAAAGAAAATACTGAAATGGATCAAACCACTTACTTATAAGGAAACGGAAGAGCTCTTGAAACCCACGACATAACCTATACACTCACACAGACACAAACAATCACTCACACAGACACACACAATCACTCACACAGACACACACAATCACTCACACACACAAAATATACTTATGCCAATCTTGTCTACTTACCTATGTTAAATAATATGTTATTAATATTTTTCTTTCTTTTGTTATGGAAGAGCGGAGTCTTCTAATACAGGCATTGTTTGCTTAAAAGAAGGCTCCAATCACAAACTAATTGTTGTAATCTGGTTGAAGAAATAAACAATTTTTTTGAATTTTTGAACATGGAAATAAAATACCCAGAACACGGTTTTCCACCTTACAATATTTAAATGGCAACCCTGGTTGACTGATAGGCGATAGCCCTAACTCCGCCATAAGGTGTAGCAAGAAAATGATTAAATTAATTAATTGTTTGGTTTTAGTAAACATTGTTATTGTTTACCGTTTAGGCTAGTAACTATTTGAATAAATTATCAGTACAAGTTTAAATAAAAAATGACTGTTTAATATTCTTTAAATTAGACTGAAATGTAAAAATAACAAGTGGTCCTTATTTTGTTTTGAGTAGTATATTTTAAATCACTAATATTTTTCCACTAACATTGTGGTGTTTTTTTTTAGCAAAATAAATTTTTTATCATCTTCATATTCCGTTCAGAAAAGAAAGCAAACTAAACGCATAGTGATGATTTGTCAACTGTCACTGTCACTGTCATCTGTTGCCAGCCAGTTTTGCAATACTTATTTTGTAAGATTCAGTAGTTTCTTTCTCGTTAAAAAGAAATTATTGTGGTATTTCGCTTCATATTATTGCGTCAGTAATATCTTCATGATTTATTCCGTAAGCGAAGAATACCTTTCTAACATATTGTCCAGAATATTGTTTGTAGTATTGCATAGCATTGTTTTGCAAAATTTATCCAGTTTATTCTAAATATTAATCAAAACGGCGGGACGAAACAGTATGCGTCGAGCGCGGGAGGGGTATCAGTATCAGCCAGTGCCAAGAGTGGCAACAGAAGATGCACTGGAATTTGACAACAACCGGATGGCAGAAGAGCTCAGTGGGAAAATATCTTCACTGAAAGACATATCCATCGAGCTGGGCAACGAAGTACGGTATCAGGAGAAAATGCTGCGTGGTCTTGATGATGATGCCGACAGAAGTTCAGGCTTCCTTGGCAAGACAATGGGCCGTGTTTTAAGATTGGGCAAAGGAAATCATAACTACTATATATTTTACTTATTTCTCTTCGCTATTTTCGTATTCTTTTTACTTTATATTGTATTAAAATTTAGGTGATGTGATTTTATTATTGTACTATCTATAACAATTCATTCCTGTGTATTTATGTAAAACCTTATTCCCTTGTAAATAAAGATCTTGATACAAGTTCAGTTTTATTGCTGTTTTGGGACTAGGTACTATAAATATTTATCAATCTTTGCTATAGAAAATCCAATAAATTGTTCTGTAATAAACTATTATAATGGGACATGGTGAGGTTAAATAATAAATACTGTGCAATAGAAACATTTAAGTACAATATCATTTAACAAAAGGTGGTCTCATATACAATAAAATTCCTTTAAAATGTTACAATAGTCATCACCTACAATCATTCTAGGAACTGATATAAATAGTCTGCATGTTCCTTTTAACAATTTAGAACAACATCTTGAGGAATCTTGAAGTAGAGCAACAACACCACATGCATTTTGTGAATTATTTTTATTACAGTATGCACTTAAATCATCTAAGATTATTGTGGAAGGAATACTTTGCCAATCTTGTAATGCAGAAATGCTTTCTATTAATGAATCCAAACTCTTAACATACATAAATGTAATCATTTTCATGTAATGCTTGTTTAATGAACTTAAGTCTTGAGATAATTCTGGCAGTTCATTTAATTCTTCAGATAATATGTATAAAACTTTTCCATTTTTAGCATGTAGTAAAGCTTCTTCAAAAAGTTTTTTGCGGTTTGTACTCGCATCTTCAAAGTAAAAAGTGCAACTATCTTTTTCCATTGTACTTTACATTGTACTACAGAAAGTTTCGCTTATTCTCATAACTTTAATTATTTAATATTATTAAGCACTTTGATAACTTTCTTCAAGTAAAATTATAAAAATATACAATGATAAACAGAAGTTCACAGAACACAGATCACAGATTAGGTAGTACTGTAGGTAGACAGAACACGCGCACTATAACGTTCCGTTTCTCAACAATTGTTTAACATTGACATGACATTCATAGACTGTGATGAGTATGACATAAGAATTTGTTCATTGAGTCAATGTCAGCCAAATTAATTTTTTTAATAATAATTTATTCATGACCATAGATACAAATCTTTCAGTCGGATACATCATAAATGGATCAATGTCAGCCAATGAACGTCAGTGTTGCCAGAACCGAGCTTATTCGATGTAGAATCTATATTACTATACTCTATGGATGTAGCCTACACGCATCAAAAGTACTCTGTGGCCTACATGAAAACGAAGAACCTTCGATGCCTTTCAGCGTGCTATTTTCACATAGAAATATAGGATCTCAAAAATAGCTTACAGTCTTTTCACAGTTAATTTACCTCTGATTACATTACTGGCATTTTGACAGTAATGTAAAATACAAAAACAGCAACAATTATAGTTTTTGCTGTCAGAGGTAAAATAATTGTGAAAGGACAGTAGCTAAAAGAACGTATAACCGCTTAAAAACTCATTCAAGGAAAACTTATTACTTTGCATATTTGAAGAAAGTAATAAAAACGTAACTCCTGTTCCATTTTGTTTATGTCCGCGACTGTCGCCGGACCACCAACGCCAATCGCTTCCTTAGTTGGTAAATAAAATTAGTCCTCAAACAACAAAATTGGTACCTTAGTAGTTTTCGAGAAAAATGACTTTGAAGGTGGTCCAGCGGTAGTCACGCTCCGTTTCAGCAGGTCCACCATGAGCGCCGAAAATGGGGGCATACTACAGCAATTTTAAGTACACAAATAATTAGTACCTACCCATAAATGTGATTCATTTCGTAAAAAAAAACAACTGAAACATTTGTACTTACCGAGAAATCAACGATGATAACTTTCGTGCGCTCGTTCAGCAGGACCACGACTTTGAATGTTGATTCAAAGTTTGAGGAACTTGTCGCTTTCTTCAAACCTACATAGAAAATTAGTACCCTGCAAGATAAAATTAGTACTTACCCAAAATTCAAAATTAGTACTCCAGTAGTTTAGGAGATATACCATGCCATTGGTGGGACAGCGGTACGGTAGTCACAGTGATAAATTTTCATTTCAAGATTTCCTTATTAAAAACAGTGATTTCTTCCCAAATTTATACAAAACTAGTACTTTGCCCGCGATTTCGTCCGCGTAGATTTCGTAATTTCCTCCAAAAAAATTAAAGCCCCTCCACCTCCTTTGAAAGGTTTTATCGAAAAGGAATGTTTACTGTCTTTATAATTTATTTGGATAAATAAGTATTCGGGCCAATTTTTAAGTTTATACATAGATCAAAGGAATAAATTTTAAATAAACTGTGTCCTCCTTTTTCATCACAACACCAAGGGCTTGTTTTATATCATTAAAAGCGATTGGTACCATTCCATTGTATGACTTAAATATTATTTATACCCATCTTCGAGTTAATTGAAGCAAGCAGTAAAATTCATCCCTTACACTTTATTACCCTTTTCCACTCCGCTAAGAGTTACCCCTGAAACATGTACTTTTCTATTTTTGGTTTTAAGTATCAATACAGAGTTTCGAGTGCCTTTTTCCTTACTAATTATGACACCAACTAAATCCTCCTTGAGAGATTTTTTTTTAAACTAAAAGCGACAATCTTTATTATTTACGGAGGGAGGCAAATATTGCCAAGTTTCAAGTGTATATTAACCAAAGAAATAAGATTTTTCATATTAACTATCCCCTCTGTTCATCTCCACTGGGATGGAATTTTGACAAATCTGCAGATTTTTCCGTAACTTGAATCAAATATTTTTTTATATCAATTTTTGAGTTAATCAAGCCATACAATGAAATTCTCCCCTTAAAAATCTAAGTACCCCTTTTCGCCCCGTCAGGGGTCGATTTAAAATCTCCCCTTTTCTGTCAAATGTTTATTGAGTTTCGAGTTAATCAGACCGCGCGTTAAAATTCTTGCATACAAATTTTAACACCCCCCCTCCCCGCAATCCCTCTCTTGGGGGTAGTTCAGAACAAATGAATTTTTTAATAATTAAGAAATTCATTACTCACTTAGAAAAGTATTCATGCCAAGTTTATTAACTCAAGGAATAGAAATTTTCACATTTTCCCCCTTTTCACCCCCTTAAAGGTCGAATTTCCAAAAACTCCTTCATAGTGCTCCCCTACATTATAAAAGGAAGCCGTTTGCAAAATTTCACGTTCCTAGTCCCAGTAACTTCGGCTGTGTGTTGATATGTCAGTCAGTCAGTTTCTCCTTATAAACATAATAGCTTATGCCCGCGGCTTCGCCCGCGTGGATGTCGGAAAATATCCAGTGGAAACGTACTACCGGGATTAAAAGAACCCTATATGAATCCAGGTATAACAAATCGTTTCATATAACTATATTGGTTTACGCGGCTCACGCCAGTATCGTTCCCAGTCGGCATGTTTTTTCCCCGACATCTTCAGTCATATTTCAGCCAATTTACACAAAACCATAATGTTATACACCTAAACCTACCTCATGAATCACTCCGTCCATTGGTGAAAACCGTATAAAAATGCATTCGGTAGTTTTTGAGTTTATCGCGTTCAAATATACAGACAGACAGACGCGGTGGAGGGACTTTATTTATTTAAAATTATGACGGCCACGCTCTAATAACAAATAACTTTTGACCGAGTTGTACTGATTTTAATGAAATAAATACTAAATCATACCTCAAGATACGACCTGTGATTACATTTCCAATCCCTAAAATCTTTTACAAAGAGTGAGCTACTCCTACGAAGCAGTAATGCATGTGAAGGAGGAGGCGGAACGCGTGAGGGAGAGGCAAGCTTTGCGCCCTCACGCCCCTAGTCGCCGCAGGAGACGCCCTGGGCGTCGGGAATTGGCAGTCGATACCCGGCCACCGTAGGCGCGGGCTTGCGGACGGCGAGCAATGGGTAGCTTGCCGTCCGGTAAGGACCAGGCCCGAGTCGACAGCGCGTTGTGTTCCACGCGCGCCTCAAAGAGATCACCACTGAAGGGGTCCGCTAGGGCCGATGCCAGCCAGGGTCGCGAGATTTTCGAAACAGTTACCGTGGCCCCGGCATAGGCAACTGAAGGATTACGGGTGGGTTTTGGCCAGTAAAAGTCTGACACGCCCTCCCGCTCCGCCCAGAGCGGGGAAGTCATTTGATGATTTCCCATCCAAAAAAAAGGTACCTGCACAATGAATTTTAAAATCAACCCCTATTTTACCACCTTAGGGGATGATTTTTCAAAAACGCTGACACATATTTTTTTATTACCTACCAAACCAAAAGCATAAATTTTAATTTTCATAACTTAAGAAATGCTGGGATGAAAGTTTGTATGGGAAACAAACTTTCATCCCCATATATCACCTCCTGTAGGATTATATTTGAGACAAAATGTAGCCTACGTCCTTCCCCAGGATGCCATCTATGTCCTCGCCAAATTTTATCAAAATCCATTCCGTGGTTTAGGCGTGAAAAGGTAACATACAAACAGGCAGACAGAGACACAGAGTTACTTTCGAATTTATAGACTTATTATTTAATTTATTAATCAAAGGAAAAGAAAAAATTTCATATAAACTGTTCCTCTTTTCACGAAAGAGGTTGATTTATGAAAAATCTTCAATCATGTGTTCTGTCATTTAATGTTTAGATTACTTTTGACTTAATCCAGACACGCAGTGAAATTCTCCCCCAAAAACTTAATGACCCTCTTTTACTGGTAGATTTTCGAAAAACCCAAAAAACGTATGTCCATATTAATTGTCAAAAGTATTAATAAATTTGAGGTTACTGGACAGCATGTTAAAATTCTTCCATATAATATTTACCATCCCCTAAAATCCCTTTTGACGGGTGGTTTTGAAAAACGAATGATAAACTAAACTAATTTAAGAACGTATTCGTGCTGTTTCAAGTTTATTACATGTTTTATACATTAGAAATCTCCCTATTCACCCCCTTTAAAAGTCGAATTTCCAAAAACCCCTTCTTAGAGCTCGCTTACATTATAAAAAGAACCCTTGCGCAAAATTTCTCATATTATTGTATCAGTCATACAGCACTTCGCCCGCGATTTCATTCGCGTGGGTTTCCTACTTTCCCATTTAAATGCTAATAATGCTTAAAATCTTTTTTATTTATTTATACATAAGTAGACATGTTGCGCCGATCCCAAATAAATTGAGATAAGGACAGGAGAATGATGATGAAGTATTAGACTAAGTTTCAAGTTTAAAGATCAACGAAATAACATTTATTTTTCTTACAAACTGTATTCCCCCTTTTCACCTCCAAAAGGTTAATTTGTGAAGTCTGTTGTGACGTTTCCATTATTTTACTTACAGGTTATTTATACCAATTTTTGAGTTAATCAAGCCTCGCAGTAAAATCCTCCCCTTTAAAATTGACTGCCCCTTTTCACCCCGTTAGGGATAGGTTTTTTAAAACCCTAATTCACGTTATTACCTACTTATTTTTGGTCTTACTTATAAATACCGAGTATCGAATTCTTCCATACAAACTTTGACACCCGTTAACGGGTGTCAAAGTTTGGATGTTTGTTTGTTTGTAAACTACCCCCTAAAGGGGGATTAATCCCCCTTTAGGGGGTAGTTTAGAAAAACAAAACATGACAACCTACTTAGATAAATATTCGTGCCAAGTTTCAAATTTATTATCTCAAGGAATAAGATTTTTCATAGAAACTGATCCCCTCTTTTCACTCCCAAAGAGGTTAATTTTTGAAAAATCTTTTGTGATGTTTGCATTATTTGACTTATAGGTTATTTTTACCAATTTTCGAGTTAATCCAGCCATGCAGTGAAATCCTCCGCTGTAAAATTTACTACTCCTTTTCACCCCGTTAGGGGTCGATTTCCAAAAAACCTTGATACACGTTATTCTTTATTTTTGGTTTTAAGAATAAATACTGAGTTTCGTCTTAATCGGGCCTCGCGTAATTTTTTTTTCATACAAATCCCCCCTTAGCGGGTAGTTTAGAAAAACTGAAAATGACCACTTTATGGTTTACTTAGATAAGTATTCGTTTCAAGTCTATTAACTCAAGGAATAAGATTTTTCATACAAACGAAATCCCCCCTTTTCACCCCCTTAAAGGTCGAATTTCCAAAAACCCCTTCTTAGTGCTCCCCTACATTATAAAAGGAAGCCGTGTGCAAAATTTCACGTTCCTTGGCCCAGTACCTAGTTTCGGCTGTGCGTTGATATGTCAGTCAGTTTCTCCTTTTATATATATAGATAGACTAGCTTTTGCCCGCGGCTTCGCCCGCGTTTATGTTGGAATATATCAAATTAGTACCTACCTTTTTTTTTTTGTGGATAGGAAAACGTGTTAATCCAGGTTCTAAAACATATTTATGCCAAATTTCCTCTAAATGCAATAAACCGTTTTTGCGCCAATCCGGAACATACATCCCGACAAACAACAAACGGACAAAAATTCTAAAAACTATAGTGTGCGCAACAGACTCGTTCAATCACTTCTTTTCAAATATATGCAATGCACAGTTCTGAGTTCGTTACTATTTTTAACCGACTTCAAAAAAAGGAGGAGGTTATCAATTCGGTTGTATGTTTTTTTATGTTTGTTACCGTTACTCCGTCATTTATAAACCGTTTTGAAAAATTATTTTTTTATTTAAAAGGATTGGACTTCCAGATTGGTCCCATTTTTATCCAAATCCAGTTCTGATGATAGGATCCATGAGGAATTGAGGGAACTCCTCAAATATTATTGGCAAACACATAGTGATTTTGATATTTTCGTCAACAAATCTAGCATTTGCATTCAAAAAGTATGATTTGTGTGAAGTGGAACTGACGAAGAAGACCATAGATGGCCACAGGAACTCATCAATGATAAATATTTCACGGGTGTCGATAAGATATCTCGATTAAGATAGTTAAACCACTATGAAGAAGCAAATTTAAATAAATGCTTCTGATGAACATGGTTCCATTGAACTCAGATCAGTAATAAAACAATGTATCCTAGCCGTGTTGGGGCTTATTGGAAATATCATGAGATGCACTCTGACTATAAATTATTTTTAACCGACTTCAAAAAAGGAGGAGGTTCTCAGTTCTTCGGAATATTTTTTTTATGGTTCCCCGATTAGGTACTCGTAGACGGCTGGACCGATTTGGAAAATTCTTTTTTTGTTTGAAAGGGTATACTTTCCAGGTGGTCCCATTGTCATCAGGTCAGGATCTGATGATGGGATCTTGGAGAAATCGAGGGAACTCTTCAATATAGGCACACCTATAGCGATTTTGGTTTTCTTTTATAGTAGCTTGTGCATTTGCTCTCGGAAAGCAACATTTGGTGAAGTGGAATTGATGACGAAGACCACAGATGGTAAGATGGCCACCGGAACAACTCAATAATAAGTATTTCACGGGTTGCGATTCCATTACTTTAAAATTATTGCTAAGCAATAGAAGCTCGTCATAATGCATACGGTGAAGTGGAGCTGTTGGTGAAGTACCAAGAGAACTCCTCAACGATTAACGTCCCTGCATCGGGAAAAGCAATGTTTTGTAAAAGGTGATGAGCAGTTATCATTAGGCTATTGTAACTCAGATAAATTACAAACAGAACCACTAAAAAGTGAACAATAAAAACAACCGACTTCCAAAACAAACACTACAAAGTGAAAAATAACTTTAATTTCGGAAGTCAGTGGCAAAAACCTAAAATACAGATCCAAAGACACCGACTTCGGAAAAAGTATTAGTACCGAGTTTCGAGCTAATACGACAGCGCGTTAAAATTTTTCCTTACTGTTCTGACGGTCTTAGTATTCCTTACTTGTTTTAAAAAACTAAGAGTGACAATTTTTATTATTTCCTGAGGCAAATATTGCCATGTTTCAAGTGTATACCAACCAAAGGAATAAGATTTTTCATATAATCTGTATCCCCTCTTTTCACCCCCACAGGGGTGGAATTTCGAAAAATCGTTTCGGATTTTTCCATAACTGAAATCAAAGATTTCTTATATCAACTTTTGAGTTAATCAAGCCAAAAATCCTCCTCTTAAAAATCTAATTACCCCTTCTCACTAATCACTTCTTCTTCTTTAGTTTTGAAAAACCAATAGTAAGAAACTTTATTGCTTATTTTAGGCAAATATTCGTGCCAAGTTTATTAACCAAATGAATAAGATTTTTCATCTAAACTATATCCCCGGTTTTCACACCTACAGGGGTGGAATTTAAAAAAAATCGTTTAGGATATTTCCAAAACTTGACTCAAAGATTATTCATTCCAATTTTCGAGTTAATCAAGCTACGCAGTAAAATTCTCCCCTGTAAAATTGACAACCCCTTTTCACCCCGTCCAGGGTAGATTTTCGAAAAACCTTGATACAGGTTATTCTTTGTTTTTGGACTTTAGTATAAATACTGAGTTTTGAGTTAATCGGACTGCGTGTTAAAATTCTTCCATACAAATTTTGACACCCCTCGTGGGGGTAGTTTAGAAAAACCAAAAATTACAAAATTCATAATTTACTAAGATAAATATTTGGGCCAAGTTTATTAACTGAAGGAATAAGATTTATCATACAAACGAAATATCCCCTTTTCACCCCCTTCAAGGTCGAAATTCCAAAAACCCCTCCTTAGTGCACCCCTACATTATAAAAGGAAGCCGTGTGCAAAATTTCACGTTCCTAGTCCCAGTAGTTTCGGCTGTGCGTTGATATGTCAGTCAGTCAGTTTCTCCTTTTATATAATAGATAGATTAGTACTCCTAAAGAAGTTATAGTGACCAAAAATTTAGATACGTAAGTGTTGTATTTTACCACCTTCAAAGTCGATTTTCTCGAAAACTGCTAAGGTACCAATTTTGTTGTTCGAGTACTAATTAGTACCAATTGAGTACTAATTATTGACCAAATATGGAAGCGATTGGCGTTGGTGGTCACGGACATGGTAAAACAATAAATAACAGACAATTTATACGACACTGTTTAATCATAATTATACCAATATATTACAAAAATAAAATAACGAAGACTATAATATACCTCATATCTTACACGCTGTTATTTTTTTTATTTTATGAGAAGTAACTTTGACAAAGGTTACATTTGAGTGTAAGGGTTTCTCTGGTGAACATTATTTCCCAGAATTTCCCCTAAATACAAAACGTGGTTTAGCAAGTCTTGGTTAAGTCTACTGTTTGAGACGGGTAAACCATCAATACCGTTAAATCGCGTTTTGTAATGAGTCTCTTGTCGTGCGCTTTGATTTTCTGTAGTGGGTATTTACAATGAATTTGTAAAATAAAGTCTAAAATGTCCTCAAGCAGATAAAATATATACATGAAAATGTTTATGTTCAATGAGAGACAACAAGAATGTGATAATAATCGTAGCAAAATGGATTTCTCATACCTGCTATTTTAAATAGACCTTGGACTTAATAATGTAGTCCAAACTGTCTTAGTGAAACAAGTTTTAATAGAATACATAATCAGCCTATTGTTCCCACTGCTGGGACACAGGCCTCCTCTTTCTGTGAGATGGAGTTTTATAGAATGGCCATAGTTAAATCTAGAATCTGCTACATTAGCCTTAAAAGCCTTGGAAAACAATACTGTGTTATTACGCCCCAGTGCAGATCTGAAAAACAAGAAGGCTAAGTGCTAGTTCACGTAGACCACGCGGGCGCGGGGACGGCAGTGGGCGCGGTAGTCTGGGCCAGCTCGTGTTCAAATTGGCCGCCAGGCTTTTGCGCGAGGGTGACGTATTGTCAGAGGTTGTAAGCATGGACCAAGATCTTTTATTTTTAATCGAAAATTCAAGTATAGCTTATTAATAACGGTTCTGTTCATATGATTACGGTGCTTGCTTTGCCAAATTGGAGTTCTAGCCTGAACAGCACCCATACAACTCTTCTGTATCGAACGACGTGATGAAAACGTGCTAGCGTTTGCAGCGACAAGTTCAAACTAGTTGAACTTACCTGAAGCCGCAAGTGAATCTCGTGCAACGCCGCTAGTTCGACGTGAACACACACAATCAACATCACACGTTTGATCGCCGTCGCAGTTGCTAGCTTACCCGCTACTTCCACCGCATCTGCGTTTTGTACGTGAACACTTGCATATTATGCTATGTGTTTGATATTTTGTGACCGCGCCAGCCACCGTACCCGCGAGTTAACGTGAACAAGCACTAAAACCCGTCTTAACAAAAACATTTGGACCGATTTTAAGCAAAAATGATCCAACCCACATTGTCGGGGTTGTGGGTTGGATCAGTTTTGCTTAAATCGGTCCATTTATTCTGGGTGCGTGGGGTTTTCGTTAACATTTGAGCCACATTAACTAAACCATTGTTCATTATACATAAACAAATAACATACACTCACGCCTTCTTCCCATGGGAGTAGGCAGAAACTACAAAACGCCACCGCCGTTCATTATCTCTTTTGAAACAGCATGTTTCATCTAAGATGAGCTACATTGTGTTCATTACATATACATAATATAATACATTTATCATTTAATTTCGCATTATTTGATTAACGATGAGCCATGGATATGAAGAGACCGCATGAGCCCACCGTCCCCGAATCGGCGCCACCCGCGGATGGACAACATTCCGTAACAAGTTGTTGTTAGATGTTTGACATGTGATTTCATTTCACATGAGCCTTTCCTATTCTTTTTCCTACACTCAGTGTAAATTAAACAGGAAAGGTATACTCTAGAATGCAATATTTCGCATTATCCACCATCCCCGAATCGGTGCCACCCGCGCTTGTCTAGACTAGACTTTATTGAATGCAACATTCGGTAACAAATTGTTGTCAGATGTTTGACATGTGATGTTATGTCTTTTCTATTCTTTTTCCTGCATTCTTGTGTAAATTAAAACAGGAAAGGTATACTCTAGAATGCAATATTTCGCATTAAGTCCGACCCGAATAACGCCGACTCAGTGTCGACGTGACAGGCACGTGTTTAGATGTGGGCCGAAAGGTTAAATCAAAACTACATATCCAGAATAAAGCCTTCCCACTACTTAATGAAAAGTTAAACGGACTTAAGTGCCAATCTATATAATATGATTGTATTAAATAATTTAAGAAAGATATCTTTTTAAAAAGCTGTCAGTAATAAAGTTCAATATTAAAGTGCTTACTTCAAATTGCGGCTAAACCATGTGGCATGAAGTAATCTACAAATAAACTATATACAATACAGAAATCTATATAGCTATTGTAATTCAAAGTTCATGATAAAGGGAATATTTTCTAAATACATTTTTGCAAATAATTATGTCAAAAGAGAAAGGTAACAATTTACTATTTGCCTTTTCTATCTACAACTACTTCTAAGAAATATTTTACTATAAATTTTTTTGACTTGAACATATTATTCTTTTCAAGAAACTCCTGAACAACACATACTGTAGTTATAATATTTACAGTGGCAGTCAGTCTTGTTTTGGGCTAAGATATCTCACAAGAGGTTACTTAAGCCAGCGGCATTAGTTCCATCACAATGCAAGGCCATCTCAAAATCTCAATTCACCATAATGTCTATGTCTAATTTATCGAACATGTACATAAAATGTATGCATCCACATTTTTACATAAAATAAATGTATTGTTTAAAAGGAACAAATTGACAATAGAAACGCAAATCACATTCTATGTCGTACACACTTGTGCATGGTATTTCACGATGCCACTCAACCAGCCAGTATTTACATTTTATGTTCACACAAATCATTATAAACTAACATTTTTATGAACTTAAATAAGTGAACAAATTATTGTTTCGAGGAATTCAGAATTGGATGAATGAATTTTATGTTAAAATATTGGATGGAAGCTATATGACTACATTAGATCCATAATTCATTGATTTACTCCAAATCGTGAGTTATCAAGTCATCACAATACATGTTAAAGTCATTAGAAAGCCTTATTCCTGTGCTTTGCTGGCTTCGGTTATTGATTCGTACTGCTCCTTATCAAGTTCAGTCATTGTCAAGCTACCATCTGGCAACATAAGTACCACTCTTCGCGTACCGCCTGTAACAATAACATCATAATTAAATTCTGACCTCTATGTACCGATAAATAACTTATTATAGCCATGGACATCGAACCACATACTACATAATTATCTAGCTTCCCAAATCATCCAACCAGACTGCGGTCGAAAGTCCCCTTTTAGACGTATGCCAACTCCTACAAATTTTTGCAGTTAATTCTATGTGGTGATCAATGCCATCTCTGTATGTGAAGAGGCCTTTGCCCTGCAGTGGGACAAAAATATGCTGGTATTATTATTACTCTAGCTATACTGACCGGGTGAGGGTAGGTCTGCCTGTAACAGCTGCGCGATGACCTGCGTGGCGTCCTCGCCGGGCTCGCCCTCCACCTGCACGGCTACCTGCTGCAGCGCCGGCGCCGACTCGCCGCCCGGCATCAGCTGCGCCAGTTGCGACGGATCGATCGCCAGGACCTGCGGGTAATACGACTTGAAGCTACCGAAAGGCTAGTTTAAAGCTATACGAGAATAGCGATCAGTGTTATTGAATGAAATACATTTACAACCGTCTTCGGGTATTTTTTGCTTATGTTATGTGTTTAGTTTGTATTAGTCTATCATGTACTATTTGTTTACTAATTTATGTTATAGGTATTTTGTACCAATCTTTTTTTTATTTTAGTGTTTATCTGTGGACACTTGTAAATAGCCTCCAATTTTACGTCGTATCGTGTTGCGTCGCGTCGCGTCGTTTTCGTCGCTCACGCAGGACACCGCGTAAGATCAATGGGGAAGGTCGGGCAAAGCTAATTGCAGATGGCGTGGTCATAGCTAGGTCCCTACGGCCTAACATAAATTTGACATTTCGTTCATTCATGAGTTTGCTTTTATTTCGCCAATTAATTATTTTCGGTGATTTTATATTTTAAATCAAGTATTTGACATGGAAAGTGTCAGAATTTAAAACCAAAAATAAAGGGTGTCTCAGTAAGAGTGCACTGTAGGAAACGTGTATGTGTGAAAAAAGTGCACTCTTACTGAGACACCCTATATACACATATTATTATTATAATATAAAATGAAATAAAAATGCATTGAATATATTGTTTTCCTCGTCGTCAGACATTATTATCAACACTCTCGATGTCGCTGTCAGTGACACTGTCTTGTTATAATCGGTCCGTAACATTGTCTATCATACGGTCGAGATTACACATTTTATGTGTGGTGACGTCCGATACGTAGGGAGGCAATAATGTCCAGCCCGATAATTCGTGTTCATCGTCCCCAATAGAATTTATGTATATTATAATTAATTACTTTTTATAATAAATGTTCCTATTGACTTTGTGTGAGTCAGCTGAATCACAACGAACGGATCACTATTACAATAGTTATGACAACATTATTTTACAAAGTAACATTAGCGTCTGTCAATTTACTCCAGTGAATTAATAATTACACTATAGAATCAATTATATTTTCTTGTAAATTTTAACAGTCAAAAGTCCCTTCTAAGTGCCTATTTGAAATAAATTATTTCGCTTTCGACTTTGTGGACATGACAAACACAATAACCGGGCGCATCCATACTCACAAAAATACAAGATTAAAATACCAAACCCATTCCTTTTTTTTTATTTTAAGAAGAATTTGCTCAATAACACAAGAATTATTGCGTATAAACTGCCGATTGGTTGAATGATTTTTCAACAGCCAATCGCATCACTTGACTTTCGTTTCATTTTGACGTGTCGATAATTTTCGTTACAGAAATTGGGCGATAATAGTTTGTTTGATAAAAATCAGCATGTTTAAAATTCTGACCTGTCCATCCTCCCTGGTGACGTACATGACGTCACCGTCGCCCTCCACTGCCCCTTCCACGCCTTCGACAGCGCCCTCGACTCCTTCCGCCGCTACTAGTAGCGTTTGACCCGCTTCATTCTCGCCCGCGACCTGTGGTAAATAAAAACACAACAACATCACGCCTGTATTCCCCGAAGGATTAGGCAGAGGGGTACCTATAGTACCCCACATTTCGCCAGTTCATAAGACAAACTCATGAGAGTAGGCAGAAGCAACAGACCTCTTTTTGCTTCATTCAGGAATTTAATGGTAAGCATACCTGATACAAGTCATAGTCATGTCTTATAATTAATATTTATTTATTTAATATAAGTCTGTAATCGCTAATCCGTCTTGAGCAAGCGTGGTGATAATAATCCACGTGTCTTCTCTGCATGAGAAGAGGTCTTTGCCCTGCAGTGGGACAATAATAGTTTTATTATTATTATACCTGATACAGCACTCCATCCTCTCCTCGGATCATGATGGGCGTATGTCCGGCGTGTAGTAGTCCTACCTCCTCGCCGTCGTCGACGCCTCCCTCTAACAACTGTTTCACTGCACTGGCTTCCACTTTCACTTCCGTCTGTAACAAGACATTATTTGTACATTTTCAAGGTTTGTAAACATCTGTCCGGTTACGTAATAGGCCTGTGAAAGGTTAAAAAAAAATTGATTTTACTTACGCCATCGTCGTCTGTGAGCACGGGGAGTGAGGGTTGAGCGCCGTCTCCTTGTACCAGCATACCTGTCGTTCCGCCTGGGGACATTTCCACCTATAAACAAACAATTATTCAATATCGTACAAAGCAAATAGAATATAGTGCATATCTTTGCACCACTATAGATTATGTGTTAAAACAAAAGACAAAAAGCATTCTGTCACACGAGGGCCGGCTTATTTTGACGCTGATGTTATCGGAAATCTTTGTATTGACCATTTTTGTAATGTTTTTAGTCTTATGATGTATTAAACTGGTATTAAATAATTGTAATGTGATGTAATACACAGTTAAACACACAGATGTACCATTATTAATTGGCAATAGTAGACACTAAGAAGAGTGGTTGTTCCGAAGGCAAGCCGATAGGAATCGGGTTGTATGAACGCTGCGCCACTATGTCAGACTCTGAAGTCCGTAATAAGAAAGGCATTTCGCGCCTTTAGATTGTCACATGGTTGACCCGTGCTAGCATTTAAAGCAAATTGTAAGACCTGACATAATTTATCATGTCTTGTCACAAAACAAACGTCTCGGGTACGCCCGTGCTCGCCCCGCTGAGAGCGCGTCGGGCGCAGGAGGCGGCGGGCCTGGGCTAGTGACTCATTGTGTGTAGTGGAGCTAGGTACCTTCATGAGCATAGTGCCAGAGAGCGCGTCGGGCGCAGGAGGCGGCGTCGGCGGAGGGGAGGGCGTGGGCGGCGGCGTAGGCTCGCCCTCAGCACGCGCCAGGCGCCGGCCCGTCTGCGGGCACAGCGTGAGCGAGCGCGGCGGGCTGGGCGGCGGCAGCGGGCCCAGACTGCGCGGGAACGGGTCCTCAATGCCGTCCGACGTGTCCGACGACGCGTCCGACTGCAAACACGCACTTCCAGTTTTGACCCATCGATATGAAAACCATTCACCACAACCAATAAAATTTGTGTGTGCGGGATATCCATTAGTTAGTTTTTTAGAGCAAGCCTACTTTTGTTGGCAAGTCAACTTCCTGCGTCATGACATTTTTAGTTGACAAAGCTTAAAATACTGTCTTACCATGTCTATATGCATTTTTGTTAAAAAAAAAAAAAAAAAATTTGAAAAAAGCAGTTACAAAATAAACAGTAGAACACGGCACAAAGACAAATTGAAATTACTCCAAATAAAACTAATGCTATATAAAAGAAATACATGGCATGGCGTGGCAATTATTATATCGCCATTTGCCAAATAGTACCTACTCAAGATTTACCATTGCCATTGTTCAAAAGAGTATTGCTCAGACTGTTATTAGAAAAAAATATTACAGTGTTCAAGAATACTTAGAGGATAAGTAGTTAGTAATATAATAAAGTAAAAATAGACTTTAATCCACCACATACAAAAACTACATTTCATTATTAATCATTATTATTACTACAATATAATCTCAATCTGTATTAATTAACTATTATAGATTCATATTTTATTCTCTAATTCATAATTATTAATAGGTTAGAAATTATAAGCTATGTTTTTGTATATAAATATTTGTATACTATGGCAGGGTATCCTGGAACCAATATTGAAACATCTATTGTACCATATCCTAACAAATAAACATTTTTGATTTGATTTTGAAAGCTTTCTATCAACTAAAAATGTCATGATCACTTGCAAGAAAATTTTCAAATTAAATTTTCATTAAACTGCTAAAAGAATTGTGGCAATGGAATATTAAACTATGAGACAATGATGTTAGCTCAAATATGCATTAGCTGCCCGATTGTACGTGGTGCTCATGCTGATAGACACATACTTCATTCGTCATGATGAAGTGCAGCATGTTAACATTCTTTATAGTGGCATGATAATTCTCTGGCCTCTACAATCGTGATGTTTTTGCCTTAAGGCCCTCAACCCATGCAGCACATTTCTCAGTGCACACACTCGTTCATACAGTGCATGTAATAAAAACATTCAAGCTACTTCCGAACAACATAATGAATCCTGAAAACACAATATTCACTCACAGCAGATAATTTTCTTCATAAACCATCACCATCAGCCAATACAATAACGCGTCGGCTGCCTTCCGGGAAACTTAAATGGTGTCCACACAGAAAATATTCTAACCTGTTCAAAGTCTAAGGCCACGGGAACCTTGTCTCGGATGCGTACGATGTTACCGCCAGCCGTCGCGACAGAGTATCCTCCGCGCCCGCGCCCCCGACCCGACCCGCCGCGCCGCAGTAAACTGTCGCCCTGTGCAGTCAATCTGTTCGTTATTTACTGACCATTTGTTATGTTATTGCTAGTAAAAAGCTCTATTTTAAACTAATTGGTTATTTTTTTTTTTGTTTGTGGCTTGAAAAAAACGCAAGCTTTTTTTTTTGTTTTTTTATTTTAATCGCGACTATTCCTGGTTGACTGGAGAAGGCAACAAATAGAGGGCATTGGAGACACATTTAATGTGAATAGAACATCAATAAAATTATAAGTAAATTCTACAACCAAATATTCGCTTTTGAAACTATAAATATGTATTATATAATTATACCATGTTCTTACCTGAGCTAGTTTCTTGTTGAGTATGGTAACAGGTGACTTTCCTTCTCCCTGACCTGATGGTCTCTGTATTGTGCGTTGAATGATCTTTTGTCCTGATGGAGTTATTATAGTTTTCTCTGTCACCTGCTGTCCTCCCGAGCCATAAGTTTTCTTTATCTATTTCAAATCATTTTGTGTACCAAAACTATTAGTATTATAGAAAAGAAAAAAAAACCTTTTAAATGTCTGAAAACATTAAAGTTCTAATGTTACCTGAGAGGTCATAGGCGTGCGGACTGGGGATGTCTTTTTAGTTTCCTCTAACTTTTTCTGAAATAAAAATACGTTACTTTAAAAACCTCGCACTTTTATGTAAGAAATTAGTTGTAAACAATATTGAAACATGTAATACCTGTTTAGCCGCTAATATCTGTTTCCGGATCACATCCTGATCTATGTTTAGGCCGGGTCCTAATTTGCCAGGCGAATCAATCTTCATAATTCCTGAACTCTTCGACATTATATAAACACCTGGTAAAAAGAGGTATAATATAGTACAAAGGGTCAATATTAGCAGCAAAGCCAGCACATACATCGCTGTCACAAACATAGCATGTCATTCCAAACAATCAAATACCTGTAGTAAGGTTAGGCATATGTTTAGGGTCAACTTTAATGACGCCCTTAATGTTCGGCATGCCCTTCCCAGCGAGGCCGAGTGATTTCACCAGCTCAGGGTCCAGAGTGGACTTGGGCGATGATTGACCATTCAGCACTCTCTTGTCAGCTGAAATGTTTACTATATTTATTATTATGAGTACTGGGCCTTGCTATTTGCGTAAAATACGTAATAAAAGAAGCACCTAGGCTTCCCCGAGTTTTACCCTACCCATAGTGTTAAGCATTGAAAAACAAGAGACTACTTTAACAATGAGTGTGCTAGCTGTTTATTGTCAAGTGTACCAAGTACCTTTGGTGGAGTCAGGATCGGAGTAGTCCTCGTCTTCGCTGGAGAGTTCCTTCTTCACTTTCTTGGCGGCGGGCTCGCCGTCCTCCACGCCGCACCACGCTTTCACCTGGTCTAGAGCGCGGACCTTACTGGTGCGCTGAAGACGACTACACAAACAAACAAACTGCTTTATACAAGCTTTTTGATATGGAATTTCAGGACCAAAATCGAACTATGAACTATGACAAGCTTTTCCTTCTTTAAAAAAAAAAACAGTCTACTAAAGACAGGGGAAGTTAGAAAATTCCAATATTTGAAAATATTTTTAGTACTCTTACCCAGATGATGTAATAGCAGGGCTCTCGGATTTCTTGACCACTTGTTTGACAACCTGAGGCAATGGTGTGCTCATCTGTTTAACCTAGAAGAAAAAATAAAATTTATTAAAAAAACGAGAAAGAGAGATAATATTATAGTTATTGTATTTCATAAACACATCAATAATTGTAATTTAAATCGTATGTCCATGATGATAACGCGCGATTATGCTTATAAAGGGCGGTTATTATAAAAATGTTTACCTGTACTGGATGTTGTTGCTGCTGTTGTTGTGCCCGCATAGCCTTCAGTTCCTTCTGCCGTGCCAGTTGCTTCTCAAACGCTTCCAACAGATGTTTGCAAGTCTCCATGTTTTCCACAGGCTCCCATGTATTCTGTTCACTGTAAAATTAACTGTATTTTAACATCCAGAATAAGAACATCCTTTCTAATGCTGCACACGCGCCTCTGTTGCATAAACTCATCATTAACCAATAATGAGAATGTTTCTAAGAGAAATGGCAAAAAATTGTAGACAATAACTTTTTTTGACGACTAAAGACTTATTTCTTAGTACATAAAATCAGCACACAACTTACTGGGGATAACCCTCCCACTTGAGCAAGTACTCGTATTGTTTCCTGCGTGGGTTGAATCGCTTGGCTAAGATCTTCTCTACGACGTACTCGCCGGCTTCTGTAGGGTCGCCTTGTCGCTCCGTGCGACGAGCGATGCGTTCTTCAGGCGGCACCCGCTCTTGAGCGTTGCGAACTGATTCGTTCAACTCCTAGCAAAAAAAGGAAGATGTTAAAAGGATATCAAGTTATAGTGATAACAACACCAAGAGCCATGCATACAAAGTAGGGAAGCAGTGAGCTATAAGATGTGTGCATGTATAATTATGTCATTAAAAAGCAACTTTAATTTTTATTTTGAATCACTGAAGTTTACAACTGATTATGAGTTGCAAAACCAATTGCTAAGGCTATAATATTGTCTACAAAAACATAAATAATCATCCAAATAAATGTAAAAAAAAAATAAGTATAAGTACCTTAGTTTTGTTAATACTTTGTGGTATTGGTACTTTATGGACATTCTTGAGTCCAGGGCTAGCCTTAACAATATCATCACTTTCCTCCCCAGAGGGCTGTGTTTCAGAGTCCTCCTGCAAGAGTGAGTTAGCGATGAGTGTTAGGAATAATGATGTGAACAAGGGCTTATTCGGCTGTGGTGAAAACATACCGGCTTGGCCAACTTCCTTGGTCTACCTCGTCTCTTCACTTCTTGCTGAACTGGTGTTTGAACAGGTACCAGTTGATCTTCAGTCTTTAGTTCCATCTGTATATAAAAGTTTATTTATATAAACAATCTTTTTCTGTATGCCCCAGAAACTGTATTAGGTATGCTGGTAATGGTAGCTATGATAGAGAAAAAGAATAACTTACAACTTTAGCATGTGCAAACTTAGACAGGGCCTGGACATTTGATCCTGCTGTGATCCAGGCAGTCCGCTGTGCCTCTGCCATGCGACACCACTGCTGGTAAAGCTTCCAGCTGTTGTCCGTGTTCACTGTAGATCCATCGCGAACTGATGAGCATTTCCATAGTAAGAAAGCCCAGACTTGTGCTTTACTTTCATTCTGTGTAAGAAAATATTAAACAGTAAACACCTGGATGATAATTTGCTTCTTGGTAACATAAAGTGATGAAGTAGAAAATCTATTCGTAAAATCATAATAAAAAAAGCCTCACAGACTAACACTTCTCTTATCTTTCCTTCATCCATCACACAACATTTAACATGCAAAACTATATTGACGCTTTCCACTACAAAGGGCGTAACTCCAAATCCCATACTTTTGGCAATGAGCAAAAAACACAAAAAATAATTAAATAGCCTGATAACAAACATCTACCATAACGTGTTTGTTACCAGGCTATTTAATTATTTTTTGTTTTTTGCTCATTGCCAAAAGTATGGGATTTGGAGTTACACCCTTTGTAGCGGAAAACATTGATATTTTTTTAAGTTTAACATAAGTATACTTACACTATCTCTTACTGGAGATTTCCCTGTGCAGTTGTTGGCATCTTTATGCTCCTTGAACTCTTCAACAAAATGGAATGCCGAGTGGCATAGGCCACACACCAGAACATCCAGGGTTGCCATTTGCTCATGAGCTTCTGAATAACACAAAAAATCAGTTTTAAGATGTTAAATTTTCAATTAGATAGATAATTCATCATCTTTATTTCAGCTGAAAAACATCCACAGCTGAATATAGGCCTCCTCTATGAATTGCCACAACTACTGTTCTGTACTACATTTATCCAGTGGATTCCCGAAACCATCACCAGGATATAAGATTGTTAGATGGTACCAAAAATAGTCCTTGTCTATTCAGACAAATGTTAGTCCATTCATTCATAACCATAAAGGTCTGGTATTGAAACAGTCAGGCTTAGGATATGGATCAGCACACATGCAGTCATTAGAAAGATGGTTGTTTATACATATAATGAGGACCTATGCCATTTAGTACCATTGTTCAATGTTGAATCTAAGTGTTGATATGCTTGATACTATGCCGATGGCACACCATTGGCATAGTATCAAGCATATCAACACACAAATCAGTATGTGATACATCAGCATCACATACTGATGTATACTGATGTATCCACAAACATTACCTAGTTGCATGTCAGGCCGTAACATTGTCTTTGCCTTGCCTTCATGCCTTTGCTGTACATTCATATTTTTCAACTGTATTGGGAAGACAAGCCACATACATCTAATATTATGAGGACTCGCTGTTCATAATTTAAAAAATAATTACCTTTCAAAGCCGTCGGGTTTTTGGTCAACTCTTCTGGATTTCCCGCCGGCACCTCCTCCGGTGGCGTCTCGCCTTCTTCTACTGAAGTCATTGTTGCGTTTCAGATGAACCTACAAATTAAACGCGACTTACACTGTTCAGCTACGTTAAACAGGATTTTAATAGATTCACATCTGGTGTCCAAAATACATTCTCAGATAACCTAATTTTACACCGGCAGATTCCCGCCAACTCACGTCATACAAATAACAAATAAGTATTACTATTATGTATTACGTATAACATTATTATATAGAAAACACTATACACTAACACAAACTGTTTCGATAACCAAACTAAGATTTTAATTTATCAAAAAAAACATAATATTTTGCTCTCCCACGACACAAATCAACGCTCATTGAATTACACTGCCATCGTAGCGATAAAATTAGACGCTTCTGTCTTAGTAATTAAGTAAACATGCAATAATCTAAGTTATCTATCCAATTCACATAGATTTTTAAATAAATTACACGATCAAGACATTTGTCACTTACAAAAACTATATTTTTTTTCTAAAATAATGAAACTTTTCAGAGAATACAACGCGAAACGGAACAAATCACATCAACAATCGAATGTAGAATGAGGATAAAAAACGTTTCGCCGACATGCTTTAGCTGCCACCTAGTGATCGCCGACATTTTCTTGTTTTCATTGTCATATTTCTAAATACCAGCCAATCGCATTTCACGAAATAACGTTTCTATCCAATCAGCTAGCAACACCGCTTTCGACATGCTGTAACATACCTGCTGTTTCATGGATGCCACTCCTTTTGGCCGACATTTGTGTTTCACCACCACTTTTCACCGACAGCCCTCTGATTCTGTGTAATAATTCTGTAATTAGTTAGTTACTGCCTTACAGTCTAATTAATTACGATACCCCAAAAAACCTGTTTATGTATTATGTAATGCTTCAAATAAATGAACCTAGTCTTAAATTGTTTTTTTTTTATTAAGTAAATTATAGTTCTTATTTGATTCCCATTGTTGATTGAACGAGGATTGGACAAATGCCACAAATAACTTTAGATCTGAAATTATGTCTCACTAGAATTTGCCTCCAAAGTACAGTAAGTACTTTTTTCTAATAAAGTTAACTTTAATTAAACCTTGCGAAATAAAATTTCTACCAGCTGAAAAAAAAACATAGGTACATAACTATGTTTTTGTATCAATTTTCATGCTACGTTCACGTTCTGTCATCAAAGGCTGCGTTGAGTGGTGTTGAGTAATGAGTATTCTCTTTTATGTAGTAGGTACCTATACCTACTGAAGTACCTATACACAATGATGTAATACATCATTACATTATAGTATAAAGCTAGCTTCTAAGTAGGCACCTGCAGTCCTGCACCGATACATGCTCACATCAGATAGATTTCTTGGCGCAATGACGATGAGGCCTAAAGCAAATTGTACCTTTAGTCACCATGCTGATTCCTGACCTAGGTACTTAACTTACCTACCTTTTTAATTCACGAAATCTTTGTTTCTAGGACCTACACAGCCTACAGTCTGTCTTGTATTACGTTGAACGCATGACTTTAAACAATGTTGATAAATAGGACTTTTTAAAGGTCAAACCCACAGCGATTCATCTAAGGCCTTAGTTCCCAAATTGGTCCAGGTGGACCCCCAGCGGTCCACGGGAGACTCGACGGAGGTCTAAGTTGGGGTCTATCTTCATATTTTTTGTCACAGTTTTGGGAATATGGTAGAAATGTAGCTGCAGGGGGTCCCCGGAACCAGCTTTAGAAAGTGGTCTATGAGAAAAAAAGTCTGGGAGACTCTAAGGGGTCCCCGAAACGATCAATTGCAATTGATCAATTAATTGCCATCAATTTCTATGGTATTGTCAATCGCTTCAATTGCACTTGGTAGGCAGTCAATTTGCGCATTGATCAATTACGTAAAAATTGACAATAGCAATTTATCGTTTCGTAGACCTTTATGGGGTCCCCGAAACGATCAATTTACAATATGGTATGGTGATGGCAATTGATCAATTGCAATTGATCGTTTCGGGGACCCCTAATGAAATAGATAAAATCAATGTTCTCCGTCCGCATTACAATGAAAATTCGAAATGTGTTTTAGCAACACAGTAGTACGTACTTACACACGGCTACTTAACAAGCTATACTTTTCCGGTATAAGCTGACCTCTTATTGTACGGAAGTCCTATAAAATGCGAGATCAGCTTATACTGGAAATGTATAGCTTGATATGTAGCCGTGTGTACCTACTGACCCTTCATTTCCCTTGGCTTTGTGACCCCTAGCACAGATTACATCCCCTAGGTTCATAGAGAGTAATATGAAATGACCCCTAGGTTCATTTCATTATTAGGTACTCTCACGGAACTGTTCAAAACTCAAGTAGCACCATGCATGCATGCACTGTGTATCACGCTGATTGCTGATACTGCTATGAATGCCATGATCACAGAAAATATACCTTATAGGGGCCATGATATTACTCACGAAATGGACCTCTATTATGTTCTTCTGTGATACTACCACAGACACAGAGTAGTTTTAACCGGCATCAAAAAAAAAGAGCAGGTTCTCAATTCGGTTGTATTTTTTTGTCATTTATATAAACCGATTTCGAAAATTCTTTTTTTATTTGAAAATATATACTTCCAAATTGGTCCAATTTTTATCAAAATCCAGTTCTGATGATAGGATCTATGAGGAATTGAGGGAACTCTTCAAATATTATAGGCATACATAGGTACTGCACGATTTTTTTTACAGTCTCTCAATTTTTACAGGAACCAACTATGAGATCGCGAAAAAAAAAATCAGCTGTTTTATACATTTTGGTCACAATAGGTATTAAACTTTTGTATTAAACAGCTGATTTTTTTTCGTGATTTCAGAGTTGTTGCACCTGCCATGTTTTCTCTCTGCATCACCCTAAGGTTGACTGGTAGAAAATGCCTCAGGCATTAAGTCCGCCTTTGTACGGTATTCTTTTTACTTGTGCATAAAGTTTTAATAAATAAATTAATAAATTGGTCCCATACTGAAAGTTGTTCATATTCATGGGTAGAACACCCTGTAAAATGTAAATTTGTAAATTTGGAGACTGTAAAAAAAATCATCAGTATAGCGATTTTGGTATTTTCATCAATAAGTCAAGCATTTGCATTCAGAAAGTATCATTTAGTGAAGTGATGAATTGATGATGAAGACGACAAATGGCCACACTAATATTGTACAATAGTGTATAATATTAGTATTTCACGGGTTGCGGTTCGATTACTTTAATATGGTTGCTAAGAAATTTATGCTCGTCACAATGCATATAGTGAAGTGGAACTGATGGTGAAGTACCAGGAGAACTCATCAACAATTAACGTCCCTGCATCGGGAAAAGTAATATTTTGTAAAAGGTGATGAGCAGTTGACATTAGGCTTTTGTAACTTAGATAAATTACAAACCGACCCACTAAAAGTGAAAAAACTTTTTTACAAAAAAAAAAAAAAACAACCGACTTACAAAAAAACACTAAATACAAAATTAAAAATAACTTTAATTCGGGAAGTCGGTGGCAAAAAACGAAAATACAAAATCAAAGACAGAACCTATCCATCATCATCTGCCTAGTAGCCTTTTCCCAACTATGTTGGGGTCGGCTTCCAGTCTAACCGGACGTAGCTGAATACCAGTATTGTACAGTAAAGACAGTAGGTACGTATCCATTATAGTAAAAAAACTTTGTACGCGTACCATGAGTGGGTCCGAGGTGGCGCGGGAAAAAGATGCTGGAAGAAATTGGTGGAGGCCTTTGCCCAACAGTGGGACAGTATAGGCTAAGTAAAAAAAAAAAAAAAACTATAATAAATAAAACTTCTCGGACTCGGAGGATTCTTCGGATTCTCGGAGGATATTCCAATTTTGAATCAGACATCGCGTAGGTAGCGGCTAGCGGCGGTGGTTGAATTTATTGTGCCAGATAATGATCGGGGAAATGGGATACCTAATGATCACTTATCAGACGTGGAGCTGACTCTGTTTATTCATAGATTTAGTACCTATGTAAACCTATACTAATATACTAAATCTAGGGCTGTAGGTGTTTATTCAACTCTTCTTTTTAGGGTACAGTTCCCGAAGGGCGCCAAACAGAACCCTATACTTATTACTAAGTCTCCGTTGTCCGTCTGTCTATCTGTCGGTCAGCGAGCTGTATCTCATAAACAGAAATAAGGTAGACAGTTGAAATTTTCATACATTGTGTATTTCTACTGCCGCTATAATAACAAATAATAAAAATAAAATAAAGATAAAAATTAAAGGTAGTTCACCGGTATTTTAGTACCTAATCAGCCCAAAAACCTTTACAAACAAACTTTGAGAAATGGAAAAAATAATATTTTTCCTACCAAGGTACCTAAAGAACCCTCGGTGGGCGAGTTCGACTCGCTCTCTGCCGGTTTTTTGTAGTTGGCGAAGGATTTGCATGATTCATGTTATACCTATTACTTTCTATTGTTTCGTCTAGGCACACATGAGTTTATATAATAAGACTTCTACCATAATTATTAGCTGTACCTACTAGCTGTTGCTCAGCTTCGTCCGCTTGGATGTCAATGCTTCCTTATTTGAATCATTTTGTTCACAATTTCATGGGCTTTAATTTTTTTGCGCGGAACTCTAATCTATACATCTATACAACTTTTTACTAAATGCATAAGCAAGGATATACGGTACTGATAACAAAAAAACAAATTTTAATTTTAATTTTTAAAATATTTGTCTGTCCATATCTGTCTGTTTATTCCGGCTAATCTCCGAAACGGCTGGACCGATTTTGACAGGACTTTCACTGGCAGATAGCTGATGTTACGGGTAGTAACATAGGCTACTTTTATTTTAGAAAAATAATAAGGCTTCCGCGAAAAAAAAATAAAACCCTTGAAATTGTGAACAAAAAGTCAGATTTGAAAAATTCTTTTTGCATTTGGTAGCCCAATTCTCGAGGATAGTTATAGGTTATTTAACATCACGCTACGACCCTTACTAGCCGTGCAAAAAGAAAAACGTCAGAAGGAACACTATCTTAAGCGAAAACGAAGTAATAGCGCGGGCGGGCGATTCAACGCGACGGGTCGGGGGACGAGGGATTTCTATTAACACGGGGCTGTTATTTTAGTATGTATATTGTGTATCTTACGACTTCTACGCGAACGAAGTGGCGGGGCATAAAATAAAAGTAGCTATCAGCCAGTGAAAGTCCCATAAAAATCGGTCTTGCCGTTTCGGAGATTAGCCGGAACAAACAGACAGACAGACAAAAATTAAAAAATATTTTTTTGTTATGAAATGAAATGAAATTGTTTATTCTAGATAACGGATTCGCTTTTACACGTCATATTAAAAAAAAATTAAAACTAGATGGAGTCGACATTTCCTATCTGACTACCCCTGAGAAGAAATGGCGAAACAAACTCAGGGGTCAAAGTCTCTTTTGAAGTCATAATCTTGGTCAACTCATGTGAGGACCATGTAGATCCGTGTCTGAAATAGTCTTTTGAGGAAAGAACCACACACATTTAAGTGGACCTGTCCTGTCAGTGCAAGCATTTGTCGGTAATCGTGTAGCTCAACAAGTTATGTACAATTCGCACGTCTTGCCGAGTCCAATCCACATCGAAGGGTCGCTTTTCGAAGTTGTGAAGGAATACGTCTATCTAGGGCAAGTCATCCAACTCGGTAGGCTCAACTTTGAGAAAGAAGCCGATAGAAGGATCCAGTTGGATTGGGCAGCGTTTAAACAACTTCGTCAAGTCTTCTCGTCGCCAATCCCGCTGTGTTTGAAGACTAAGGTGTTCAACTAGTGCGACCTGCCCGTTATGACATACGGTGCCGAAACGTGGACACTAACAGTCGGGCTGGTCCACAAATTTAAGGTCGCTCAGCGCGCTATGGAGCAGGAAATGCTTGGAGTTTCTTTGAAGGATAAGATCAGAAATGAAGTTATCCCTGCAGAGTAAGCAAGCTGAAGTGGCAGTGGGTGGGCACATTTGTCGAAGGACCGATGGCCGGTGGAGTAGATGAGTCCTGGACCGCGTATCGGCAAGCGTACTGTGGGACGCCCCCCAGCTAGATGGACCGACGACCTTAAAAAGGTGGCTGGGACAGACTGGATGCAGCAGGCGGAGGACAGGGTGTTGTGGTGCAGCCTGGGAGAGGCCTATGTCCAGCAGTGACCTGCGATAGGCTGAGTTGATTGATTTGATTGTATAGCTCAACTCAGGACTTAAGAAGCTCAACGACTCGACGAACAATACCAAAGAAAGGACATTTGCGTAGGCCGCATAAAGTTTAAATTTTTCAATCCCAAGCTCCAAAATTTCAATCCCAAGTTTTTTTGTCTTCTAAATAATCAGAAATTTTATAGTAGGCACCCTTATAAAATTTACAAAGTTTGGTTTTAATATGGGTAAGTTTCGAATATCAATGGGAAGTTTGTTGTAAAAGCGAGCGTAAACACATACATTGACCCATGAACGAGTTGCCTCCTCTGTGGAGGCGAGTGCGATTGTGACTGATATTTAAAACTACATATATCGGACATTTTAAATCTGGCTGCCACTCATCTGATGGATGATATTCGGATTTGTGCAAGCATTATTAATGCCTTTCATCCAGAAATTGTGAACAGGCCGGATGCTGAAATAATTTTAAATCGTGCGATACAAAAAAGAGACATGCCCAATACTTTGGCACCACTATAAAGCAATAGGATAAACCGATTCCGAGCCCAGTTTACCAGTATCAACGCTCAGCTCCCAGAGTTGGATAGTTTTCCTGAAATGACCATGTCAGATCTAATAATATTTGGATTGGGCATATACCAAATTAAACAAGCCAGAAGTTATTACGGCGAACATGTGAGGCAACGTGGTTCATTTCAGGTAGAAGTATCAGAACATTTGGAAGTAGTATCGCAAGCAACCTCATCCCAACAGGACACTGTATTAATTAGGGGTCGAATAAAGTCTCGCCATCATTCGGGAAGAACCTATTACACATATGTAGGTACATACTGATGGCGAGACAAGGAATAAGTTGGGATGAAAAAATAATAAGTTATTATTGCAACTGTATCTGCAGACAGCGAACAGTAGGTTGCTGTGCGCATATAATGACCATTGTTTGGTTTTTGGGCTGGGTTCGGCATCAGGCCACTATTGCAGCACCGGCTTCATTTCTGGATAACATCTTGGTTAGAGACGACATAGAAAATGAATAAATTGTAATCAATTAAGTGATTACCTATATAGGGTGACTGGTAATTAGTGACCGATACATAAACACATGATTGTACTCATGATAACAAACAACTTTTACTATGGGACCAAACCTGAAATCGTGAAAAAAAAATCTGCTGCTCCCTACATTTTGACGAATTATGCGAGCATAAATGTAGGGAGCAGCAGATTTTTTGTTTTTGATTTTTTTGTGATAGGATAGGTAGTGCTAATTTGCCTAAACTTCGAGGAAGGAAGTAACATATAGTGGATAATACCTCCTCTAAAATCGCGGAATAATTTTAATGATGTTTAAATCACGGGCCCATTGTGTCACCCTATGTGTAAAATTTCTACATTTATATCTGTAATTTTTATGGTGTACAATAAAAAATATTCTATTCTATTCACGTGATTTAAAAACCACGAATTATTTATTGGACTTTATTTATAGATAGATAGAATACTCTTTACCATGTACACCATAAAACTTACAGATATATATGTGTGTGTGTGTAACCCTAAAAATGTTATGATTTTTCAAATCAATAATTTGTAACTACAAATAAAGTCCAATAAATAATTCGTGGTTTTTAAATCCCGGGTTTTGCACGTCATTAAAATTATTCCGGGATTTTAGAGGAGGTATTATCCACTCTATGTTACTTCCTTCCTCGAAGTTTAGGCAAATTAGCACTACTTATTCCTATCACTAGGGTTGCCAGATCGTCTAACCTAATAGGCGGACAGACCAGCCAGTTTGGCCGGACATTTGGGTAAAAAAGCCGGACAACCTAAATTATTAAGGATTTTGTATCTTAGTAATAACTCGACAAAATTATTTTTACGTAAAACTAGGATTTTTTATCATTGACCATAAAACTTCTTAAATTCTAATGAAATAAAATAAAATTTAATAACGTATCAGTCTTTATTACTACTAATCATTCATTAATATTATTATTTCCCAAGGGAAAACACAAAAATAAAATTAAGAAAACCAAACAAAACTTCTTCACTAATGAATAAAAAACGTTCATCTGGCCATTTCATTTAAATTTCGATCATTCGGTAGGCGAGTGACAGATGCCGAATGCTGAAATTCAATATTTGATTGATTCACTAATGAATAAATTTTTAACTTTTCATTTATTTTGTGTTCAGACATTTCACTCAAGTGAAAGATGCCGAATGAAAAAAAAACCGGCCAAGTGCGTGTCGGAAAAACAATGAAAGGTTCCATTGTTGGCATAAATTTATCCCAAGAACAAACTTAACATTATTGTTGAGAAACCTGTTCTCTCATACATTCCAAATGCAAATGTAAGTTGGTCGACTATTACTCGTGAACTTGTAAAGCCTACTTAGTTGTGATAGCTTTTCTTTTAACTTCGTTGTATATACTACTACCGTGAATTTTTTCACATATCCAAAACTAACCGTTTAGCTGGCATGGGGGGACACTTGACTCTAACAAAAATTAGCACTTTAAAGCTTAATATTTTAGAAACGGATCCCTTAATCGAAAAATTGTTTACACAAACCCGCAATATTTTTGAAATACCTATCCAACAACACCCTACACCAGGGGTTCCCAATTTTTTTTTGCCAAGGAACCCTAATTGATGATACTTTTCCTAGCGGAACCCTACGTTGATAACTGGAAATTTGCCTACCTTAAAAAAGGTATAAATGAAAAACAATTAAGTTTTTATGAAATTATTTTTATACATTTACTGTGAATATGTAGGTAGGTACATAAAGTAATAAAACGTACAAAAAATTTCATTCGTCACATTAAATTCATGTGCGCGAGCGAACAACGTTGGTCACGAAACGTGTGATAATATTTTTTCCATATATTGCCATATATTGTTAGTATAACTTAGCCTAATGTTAGTATTAAATTTTTACAATAATAAACAAGTAGGTAGTGTACCATTGAACACACACACATTTGATTTTTACGGAACCCTTGCGGCCTTTCCACGGAACCCCAGGGTTCCGCGGACCTCCTTTCGGGAACCGCTGCCCTACACCATGGGGTAGACGAGAAAAAAAAGCTAGGAAGCTAGCTTAACAAAAGCCGGACAGGCCGGACACCGTTTAATTTGGCCGGACACACAATCAAAAAGCCTACCTATGTCCGGCTTTAGCCGGACGCCTGGCAACCCTACCTATCACTGACCATCACACATAATATAACATCCTAAGTGTAGGTATAGGTACCTAATAGTACACCAACATTTCGCCAGTGTTTAAGTCCCATCATGACGGAAAACCCAATAACCTCATGAATAAATGAATTAAACATAAATTGCTGTTTTATTTGTATCTACATTTTTGTTTGTTTACATTAGTAAAAAATTACCTATGTGTTTTTGATAGTTGAATCAAAAGATCGCTACATTGTTTTTGTCTGATTTAATATTTCGACTATTGAATGCTTGAATGTTTGTATTCTGTACGTTTATGCTATAAGTAAAAATCTTGGCATATCGCAGGTCAACCTATGAGGTTGTCGTCTGCTTAACTGGACTATACTTTATGTACAGACGCCAGTACATCAAGCTACTACAATCTGTAGATTTTCGACTTTACAATTAGATCTAAAATAATATTGAATATTGCAAAAGACTAAAAGTACAATGTTATGATTCTCCTTGACAATGTAATATGCAAAGAATATACTACTCTCTGGTAATAATTATGACAGAAGTAAACATGTCAAACATCAATAATCAATCAACATGACAACTTACCGCCATGATGGGTTTTTGTTGTGTGTTGCAATTTCAATTGTACATTCTTGTACTTTACTACCAAACAAAGCCAATTAAAAGTAATTGGATGATTGGAAACTGTTTTAAATTTTTAGTAGGGTGTACCAATACCTGGCCGGGGCTCCATACATTTTGAAACATCTCCTTTGATAAATTTTTGTGTAGGTACCTACATACAATAGATAAGTATCATGTATAGTAATTATACCTTCTTTACAAACGGACACAAGACAATTTTATTTATTTCTATGGATACCATCGATGATGGATACGGGTGTCACTGAAAATGTGTTAACACACGAAGGTTTACAACATGTCATGTCTTTGATGTCATGTTACGATTTGGCCAAATTGTATCCTAGTCTCAATGTATTGTAGCTTTACAATATCATTTAATAACTCCTTTATTATTAGTGTGGCTGCGTTGTTTATGGACTTTTGCATCAGCAAAGTATCAATAAAACCAAGCACCATGCCACATTTCTATGATCAAAATGATTTCATTGGAGTAGTTTTAGAGTAGTGCTAACCACCGCTACATTAAATATTTACTTTAGTCGAACTTTGAAATGGATAAGTCGAATAAAATTATTCTTTATTTTTGTTTTCTTCTACAAAATAATTAGAATTAAAGATTAATCAAGTGTTTTTTTTGGATTAATAGTTAATTAGTTTTGAAATTGCCATTTTAGGTGAAAAATCTAGTAGTCGAATCGAATAATAATAAAATTAGTAATAAATTGAAGTTTGGGAGCGTCATTTTGACCTCTAATTTTTAGTATATTATTTCATCTGTGAATTAATCACTTCGTGGGACGCTTCGCGCCGTATAATTTATTTTTCATATTATTTCTTAGTATTTTTCACTGAAAGACGACGATATTTCGTGACAGTGTTTGAAGAATCCAAGGCGATCGCTTTCAGACTGTTCTTGTGACATAGTTTTTTGGAAATGTCGGGAATAGCAAGTGCACGTTTAGCTGAAGAAAGAAAAGCCTGGCGCAAGGACCATCCCTTTGTAAGCGACATGATTTTTGTTATGGATAATGGATTGTCCACTTGTTTCTTTAGTATAAAGTACGTGATCGAGAGCATTTTGTGTTTCAGGGCTTTGTTGCCAGGCCTATGAAAAATCCAGATGGATCTCTAAATCTTATGACATGGGAATGTGCGATTCCTGGAAAAAAGGGGGTTAGTATTTCTAGAACTTTTCTAATCTACCTATAACATTGTACCGGTCGCAAAACTTGCGCTTTGACGTGGAGTTGCGAATACCAGCCCGTATTACCTCTATCATTAGTGCTAGTACTGTTCAATTGTGCTCAATCTGTAATGCTTAGCATTTTCTAATGATAATGTATGAGAATTTGTACAACAGTCAGTAATTTACCCAGCTACCTACTAACAAGAAAGTTCTTAACAAATTACTTTTACTCTTGCAGACACCATGGGAGGGAGGTCTTTATAAGCTGCGCATGATTTTCAAAGATGACTATCCTTCTAGTCCACCTAAGTGCAAATTTGAACCTCCACTTTTCCATCCCAATGTGTATCCATCAGGCACTGTCTGCCTTTCACTATTAGATGAGGAAAAAGATTGGCGTCCCGCAATCACAATCAAACAGATCCTCCTAGGTATTCAGGATCTACTCAATGAACCTAATGTTAAAGATCCTGCACAGGCTGAAGCTTACACAATCTACTGGTTAGTAAACACTCTGAAATATATTGTTAACTTTGAATTATTCACTATAGACTTATATTGTTTTAATAAACACTATTGTAACCTTAAGTATTTTATTTCTTTTACAGTCAAAATCGGTTAGAATATGACAAAAGAGTTCGAGCACAAGCACGTGCCATGGCAGCGACAGAGTGATGCTGCTTACATCAAATATCAATACACTCAAATGGGCTACTTACCATCACCATGCTTTGTTGCAGAAAGCTATTCATAAATAATAATGTTAATCCTTTTCCAGAAATTTGTATCAAAGTAGAAGTTGAGTCAGGCATGAGCAATCAAATAAATTCTTTGGTGATAATATGGTTTGGATCAGCTTTGTATGTAAAATATGCATCAGCTTTCTGCCACAAATTCAGGCAAGATAGTTCATGTTGGTGATATTGTTGAAATGTTCAATGACTTCAAGTATTATGAATTATCTATGAATAATTCAACAGTACATCATTAATATAGAGATTCCAATAAACATAAAGCCATTTGTTCTAATTGCTGTTCACATTTTAGAATTAATGGTTATTCTTAAGGCTCATTTTATTTTATTTATTATTGTAAAGTATCTGCATTGATTAAAAATAATTATATTGGTTAGTAATGCTTAAGTGAGTGTCAGCCATCTTGTATGAAAATCTCACGACTTGATTTCCGCATAGAAGTTATTGTGATGATCTAAACTATTATTTTAAACTATTTTTGTATTTTTATGTTAGTGAAACCCAGTAATAAATTTCTCAAAAGTATCTATAAATAAAAGACTTGTCAGTTAACTACCATGTGAAATGCTTGAAATCTTTACCATCAAGTCTTAAAATAAAATTTACAGATTGAAATATCAATTTTGTGAGTGCATTATTGTTAATATTCAGTAAATTTCAGTTGTGTATATACATGTATTGGTTCAATGGAATGCCTATAATTGCTGCGCATTGTGTTACCTTCTGAATGTAAGGCTGAGATTACACTAGCATTTGTTATGTTACCTCTGCTGAATGTAAGGCTGAGATTACACTAGCGTTCATTAAGCGTGAGCCTACAATAGCGCGGTCGAAGGATGTCACGTGCCACATAGTGCTTACTTTACGACTCGGTTTGAATGTTTTGATTCGATACACACCTGCTGCAGTCCTAAAACATCGTATAGGTAGTACTCACGGTACTGCACCTGTATAGAAAGACAGTTAATGTTATGTGCCAGCCTACCACTTATCATTCTTTTCAGGATTTTATTCACAGCACTTGGGGGAAGTTCCGGAACACGTTAAGATGGTAGGTACATAATTCGCTCTAAACCAGAAAAGTGGTTTAAAAATGAAGTTGCTGTGAAATGCAATAAATCTTGAAATAATATGTTTTCAACAATTCAAAAACCCTGTTTTGGGGTAAATTGTACAGTCGGGAAAATTAATGTTCGGCCGTTTTATACTCTTCCTTAATGTCATAGACCACTTATACCAACAACGATAAACTTGCACGAGTCATCTGTGTGATGCTGCTCCATTGCACATTGTGCGGTGTGCCCACAAAATGGCTCAGATTCTATAATGGGGTTACTTTACTCCACACGTGAATTTAATGCACATTATTTTGTGCAAGTACTTTGCGTAAGTGTGGCCTGCATTCTGCATATGGGCGAAAATACACACGCCTGTAGCTGGTACAAAACTATGCAAGAAGCTGGCATGCCATTGTGACAACCAATCAGAAGTTGTTATGGCACACGGCAAGCCAGATACTTGCATAGTTTTGTACCAGCTACAGGCATGTGTGTATTTTCGCCCTTAGTGACTAAGAAATAATGACAGTTTGTAATTTGAATGTACGGGTAATTTTAGTTTGTTCGGCAATCTTCTTCCATGCCATAACATTCAGTTCATCGTCACAATCTCTTTTCTTTTGACAAAACTGGACAATCGATAGCTTCGTTTAAAAAAATAGGCAGTCATGGGGACTGCCGACAGAAGTGAAAACTTTGGAATACATAACAATATTTTCATATAGTTTTGGGCTGCGCAAGCCCAGTAAGTACTACACGGCTACATATCAAGCTATACATTTCTAATATAAGCTGACCTCTGATTTTAAGGAAATCTATACAATTCGAGATCAGCTTATATTGGAAATTATAGCTTCGTAGCCGTGTGTACAATGTTGTACACACTAACCCCCTTATTCAATGTGACTCAGGCTGGCTGGACAAATCTTCAAAATAGCTCGCATTTAACTAGGTCAATAGGGCACTTTATGTGACGGCTAAACACCCTTATTTCAGAATTTGTGACGTTACAGAATCTTAGATAATCGATCGAAAACGTGTCCAGCTAGCTTGAAAAACCACTTTTTGCTGGTCTCTCAATCTCGGTAACAGAAGTAATTTTGACGACGTTTTGCATATCAACGGGCGTCACATTGACAGGCATCGAGCTAAAAGTTTTGTGATACGTACAGCGATTTAGTAGAAAAATGCAAAAATCTGCTAATAATGCTATACCTTTAGTGCTTCAAATATAAAGGACATTATGAAATCGCCAACGAAGGCATCAAAATTCCGCAAACGTATTACTAAACCATATCATATTCCGCAATTATCACCAACAGAAGCATTATCTATGTTTGTGGATGGAGATTTAACGAGGAGACAATATAATATCGTAAGAAATGTTGACAAACAGCGCTTTCCTTGTTACTCATTACTCCAAAAGGCAAAGCAGCAATGCTATCCGAAACCTGATGCATTTCGTGTAACATTCACATGTGCAGAAGTGAAATTGCAAGATGTTCTGGACCACACTTGTTCCCGTTTATGCCAATACCTGGACGAAGTTTTTGAAGAATGCAGTGAAGAAGAACGATCTAACTTCGAACTTATTCACAAATGGGGCTGCAATGGATCTCAGCAGAGTCAGTTCAAACAGAAGTTTGAAAACACAACAGACTCAGGAGCCCTGGAGAGCTCCTTCGTTCCACTTAGATTACAAACTAAAGAGGGCAAAATATTGTGGCAAAATCCAGTGCCATCCTCCCCCGATATTGTAGGCCCATAAAAATCAGGTATTTTCATGAAACAAAGGATGTGACCAAGGATGAAATCAACCATGTAGACAGTCAAATAAAAGATCTACAAAAGAGTAGAGTACCTACCTTTTAAAACTGGAACTGATCTTGAAGTGGAACACAAACCTTTTTTTACCATGGTTGATGGGAAAATATGCAACGCGGCTACTAACACAGCATTTACAATACGGTGCTACTTATGTGGGCTGACTTCAAAAGGTTTTAATTCATGAGCGGTTTCTCTCAAGTCCTCAGTTATGGAGATCACGTTGGCCGAACGGCCTGATGTTCCGGGAACTAAATGACCTATCGAAGAAAAAAGATGTGAACCCAGAATCGCTATCATTGGGGATATCCGTTCTCCATGCGAAAATACGGTTGTTCGAGTCAATCCTTCACTTGTCATACAAGATTCCAACTGGAAAATGGCAAACTTGATCTGAAGAAGATAAAAAGACTATAGCCAAGACAAAAAAAAAACTAATTCAAGATAAATTCAGACAGGAAATGGGTATTTTAGTAGATATTCCAAAAGCTGGGTTCGGAAGCACGAACGATGGGAATTCTGCGCGAAGATTTTTCCAAAACCCTAAATTGACAAGTGAAATTACTGGAGTTGACGAACCCTTAATTTATAGATTGAAGGTTATATTGGAGGCAATATCAAGTGGCCATGAGATTAATGTTGCTAAATTTGAAAAAATTACATGCGAAACAGCTCAATTATACATAATTTTATATAGCTGGCATCCAATGACACCAACCATGCACAAAATTTTTAGTGCATGGTGGTCAAATTTCACTTGCCTTGATATCAATCGGGCAACTATCAGAGGAGGCTGCCGAAGCCTACACCTATAAGCACTTTCGCACATGGCTTGGGTTCGCAAGAAAATTTTCCCGAGAGGCATGCAATAAAGATGTTATACACAGATTACTGTTGAGCTCAGACCCTCTTTTAACAAAAGTATATGTCCATTGCCAAGATTATCAACGAGGCTGTTTTCGAAAGAAACGATCGATCTTCTTCTGCCATCCAAATCTGCAACAACTTCAAGGCAAGAAAGTTCAGAAAGTGAAAATGAAGACGATGAATCAAATGAAGAGAGCTCGTGTGACGAATCAGAATATTTTTTTACTGTAGCATAATATTATTTTTTAATAAACATCCAGTTTTCAATTAATTTTTAGTTTTATTTAAGTTTCTAACACTAAAAAAAGCTTAGGTAACGGTTTTACTGACCTATTAATATAAAAAGAGTTTTGATCAACTTTTGATGTCTAATACCCCTATGTGCACCGTAAGGACTATTCTTGTTGGCCTCGGCTCGGCCGCTATAGTAACACATGCTAACAGGTGTGGTCATCGTGTGCACGGGATTTTGTTTTCAAATTGGTCAGATGTAAGTATCCTCGATGGTACACACATACAGGTTAAACATATAACCCTCCTTTTTTTGGCTTCGCCGCAGTCGGGTAAATAGATGGTAACAAGATGACCTATTTTGTCTCCAAACAATCTCATGCAGTCGTCGGAGGCATCTTCTTAAAATATACGACCCTGGCGAAATGGACACGAAAATATTTGTCGGATTAATCCGTCGTAGGCGGTTAAAGGGTTAAATTGAACAATAAAGACTCCGCTCCGCTTGGATGAGATTGTTTGGAGACAATAGTCATCCTGAGTTCTACTTTATACGCAGTCGGGTTTATGATTTTTTAAATTTACTTTTTTTATCTTTGTCATTGTGTGTGGTCACTGTGGTGTGGCTGTGGTCCTGTGGTCCACACTGTGGTCCTTTATTTTAGGTCCATGACTGGTCAGCAGGTCAGTGTGTGTCATAAATTACTATTAGGCCAGCCACACACATTCGGAATTCCGTTTCTAAAGCAGCAATACCATTCAGAATTTTCTCTGATTCGAAATTCCGCATAGTAATCTGTGCGTGATTGCTGCCTTCGAAATTCCGAATCGATATTTCAAAACGGAATTCCGTTTCGGAATTCCGACTGTATGTTCGGCCCTATGGCGTGTGTGGTGTTTTTTACTAGGTCTAGTGTTTACTGCAAGTTTACTGTCAAAAATTTATTGTAATTGTACGAGGATTTTGCTCGAAAGTCTAAGAATTATTTAATTGTGTTACCTAATATTTTGTTTGTGTTAGGTGCGGTTAGTGAAGAAGGTTTCGTATTATTCATAATGGCTGATGACGATCAGGATTCTAAAGAATACCGGTGGGAGACAGGTTATGAGAAGACTTGGTGAGTTCGAGAGTTATTTTGAGATATACTACAATAATTTTCAAGATTTAGTGCCCTTTACCATATATCTGTAACATTCCAAAAGGCATTGAAGTATTTGTACCCATAATTATCATAGCCAACTTGTATGTATGTGAACTTGTTGTTACCTACTTGTTCAGGGAGGCCATCAAAGAGGATGAGGATGGGTTGGTGGAAGGCCTGGTAGCGGAGTTTGCGCAGAAAGCGGCTCGGAAGGCGGTCGTGGCCCGTCGTGGACCCGTGAGATTGGGCATGATGAGGCATGTACTAGTGGCAGTAGATTGTTCAGAAGCAATGAACTCACAGGATCTAAAGCCATCTAGATTTCTTTGTACATTAAAGGTAGGTGATGCATTCTTTGTAATCGTTTATGAAATATAAAAAAAATGTTATTCATTTCTGTTATTTGTAATAAAATGCATTTTAAAACATTTCAGCTTCTTGAAAAGTTTATAGAGGAGTACTTTGACCAGAACCCTTTAAGTCAACTTGGCTTAGTTTTGATGAAAAATAAAAGAGCAGAGAAACTTACTGAGCTCTCTGGGAATGTCAGAAAACATATCAAGTCTCTGCAAGGGTAGGTAAAATTTGAAAATCAAAATGTATGAGTGACTGGTAATTAGTGACCGAAACTTAAATACATTATTGTACTCATGATAACAAACAAGTTTTACTATGGGACCAAACCTGAAATTGCAAAAAAAGACAGCTGTTCCCTACATTTTGACGAGTTAGGCGAACATAAATGTAGGGAACAGCTGATTTTTTTTCACGATTTCAGGTTTGGTCCCAAAAGTAAAAGTTGTGTGTTATCATGAGTACAATCATGTGTTTAAAGTATTGGTTATTAATTACCAGTCACCCTATACAATTGTTATGAGAGCAGTACCTATGAGTGAGAATTGGTGGCTCTATAGTATCAGCCCTGACTTATGTAATAGATTATAGAAGTTTCATGAATAATGTTGCTTACCTGTCGGATGGTCTCCAATTCCTTTCCATAGGCTAACAGACATGGTACTAAGTGGGGAGCCGTCATTACAAAACACCCTGGAGTTTGCAGGACGAGTCCTCAAACCTCTCCCCGCCCATGCTTCTAGGGAACTTCTGGTGTTGTTCGCATCACTCACTACTTGTGATCCGGGTGACATTAATACTACTATTCAGGTGTGTAAAACTATAATAAAGACTATTTATTAGTAAACTGTTATTTGAAAAGAACTTTTGTAAAGATCTGTGTGTGATAATACATTCTTTTTTTAGGCTCTAAAAACAGAAGGAATAAGATGTTCAGTCATTGGTTTGGCAGCGGAAGTAAGAATTTGCAAAAAGTTATGTCAAGACACAGGTGGAGAATATGGTGTAAGTACAGTCCAGTACTTTTTTTGTAAAAACTAAAGTTCTTAATCATTCTTTTACCTGATAGATTATGTTATAATTATAACTTAGGATAGCATCAATTTTCACTTAATAGTGCAGTGTGTGGTGTCTGACACTGAACAAGACACAATAGAAGTTTTATTGTTATACCGCCTATTAACAGGCGTTTAGAGTCCCGCAAAATATAGTAGTATATGGCACAGTCTGAGACTGTTCTACAAGTAAGTGACGGAGACAACACTATTCATAGCCAAAATGCTTCCAAAATTCGATGTGTCATGTTAACATCAAAATCAAAAGTCATTTAAGGTGAAAGCTCCAGGTAACCCGAGAAATTCAAAGGACATTGACCGGTTCTGGGCCATATGCTGCCCAGACATGGGAGTACTTCCAAATGATTACTTGCATTAACATATAATTTAAAAAAATATAAAAAAAAAAATCGGTCCCAGGGTTTTTTTTTAGTTTTGTTTTTAAGATTTTCGGGACGATTTTAGTTAACTATTATTTTAATAAAATGTTTTCGCATAAAAATAATATGTAACTCCATGAAAATCAGATTCCATCAAAAGTAATCTCGCTCGGCTCGAAAACCAGTTCTAATGAATGCTTACCGGCTGAGAGTTGCAACACAATCAGAGTTGTGAAAAAAATGCTGTCTCGCATGCGCACATTTAGATTATGTATATGTTTGTCTCTCTCATGCATATACCTGCGTCTGTACCTGCTTGCGCGCGCGCCACTGATTTCGCACTGCAGTTTAACTTCACCCGTGATCCGTTGTGTACTGTGCGCATTTTTATTTCATCCATTATTTTTAATTACTTGGCTTTACTTGGACTTTTGTATTGTTTCACCCATTGACCTGGCTTTTCATTTGGACTATCGTAGTGCTACATATTGCGTTTAGATTGAGTTTATTTTCGAAGTGCTAAGTGTTCTGAGCAATGTATCAACCACACAACAGGGTATGTTTACTTTGTAACCGTTCTGTGGAAAGAACCAGAAGACACACGTTAACTCGTAATCTACAGAACAACCATCATCATACGGTTCAAAACATAATTCAAGCTTTAACTCCACATGAGGTAAGTACTTTTTAAGTATAACATCACTAAGCGGTAGTCAAATTGAATCCACTGAACACTGTCAGGACCGTTCATATAAATGTCACGTGTTAATTATTATGATCTTAGGGGCTACCAAAACGACTTTCGACTGTCGTGATCGTTTCGTAACGCATGGTGATTGCCATAGGTGATTAATTGAACTTAGTGATTGATTGCGATTTTTGTAGGCCCAATTATTCACTTTTGACGTGTACGACACGATATCTAACTTGAGTACTATTTTCACGGCCTTGGTTTGGCTTGGTTTGGCTGTTACGGTATTCAAGTTTTTATTTTCAGATAACATTCGATAACAGCGAACATATCTGCCATGGTTGTTGGACAAGAGCTCGACGAGGAAGGCTAACGCTCCCTGCAGTGGAAGGTGTGCCTGCAGTGGAAGATGTGCCTGCTGTAGAAGGTGTGCCTGCTGTGGAGAACATACCTGCTGTGGAAGATATACCTGCTGTGGAAGATGCGCCTGCTCTAGAAGATCCGCCGGCAGTGGAAAACGTAACGTTTAGGCTTCCTGAGAATTACTGCCGAGCCCCGAACACATCAACTACTTGTATGGTATACAATTGTACAAACAATACTCGTCTTCGAGTTCCGAAAAGTCTAAAAGTGCAATTACTCATAAACCACAATTACTTTATTCCAGCACATGCACGCGTGTGCCAGGAACATTTAGAAGACAACTCCTGGGATGATCTTTTCACTGCACGAAATCGTTGTTTCCATTTTAATCCCGAACAAGTCTTCGAAATGTTGGAATTATTAAAACTACCCAGAAGCCACATTATAGATTTTGAAAATCTTAATCAGCAACATGATGCCGAATTATTTTATTGGACTGGTCGCACTCGTGACGAATTCGAAAGGCTGTTCAATGAAACTACACAATTAGCACAAAGATGCCGATGTCCACGGACAGCACTAGGTATACTTCTGTCTAAACTTAGAACTGGGGAATCGAATGAAAGACTTGCCACGTTTTTTAACATGTCGCGAACGATTCTCGAACGGAAGATGAAAACAGCTAGGGAATGCCTAGAAAATGATTTTGTTCCTCGCCACTTGGGTTTCGATCACATGACCAGAGAACAGATAATAGAAAGAAATCTAGCGGTTCCTAATGCTTTGTTCGCTAATAATGAGAAAGCTATTATAATCTGCGATGGAACTTATATGTACATCCAAAAGAGCAGTAACTTCACATTTCAAAAAGTCACGTAGTCTCCACAAGTACAGAAACCTACTTAAACCATTTTTATTTGTTACATGTGATGGGCACATTATCGATATTTCTGGACCTTATCAAGCGACTCAAAATGACGCTACTATTTTAAATAATCTTTTAGATGGTCCAGGTAGAGTTATTCATTGGCTGTTACAGTTCGGTGATATATTTATTTTAGACAGAGGGTTTCGTGACTCTATACCCATGTTGGAATCCCATGGATATGTTGGCATAATGCCAGAATCTCAGGCAAGAAGAGCTACTCAATTGAGTACAATCCAGGCAAATAAATCAAGAATGTGCACCATTTGCCGGTGGCCTGTTGAGGTAGTAAATAGGAGGCTGAAACGTGATTTTAAGATTTTTCGTCATGAATATTGTAATGTAGCCATGAGCCATTTTTTCACAGACCTTAAAATCGCTGCGGCTTTAACGAATGCCTTTCACGTCGACATAATAGACAGTCCCCATGCAAGCGATTTTATAAACATAGCTAGAGAGCGACTGAATGTTGCCAATAACTTGGCAAATTACGTGGACGAAAAAAGATTAAACCGAAATAGAGCCCATTTCGAAAATATTACTGTTGAGCAGAATAATGTTACCGCATTTCCAATATTGACCGCTGAAGAATTGACCCTTTTCGCTGTAGGCACCTACCAAATAAAACTTGCACCCAGTTACTACAGTGAACATGTACGCAGCAGTGGATCATTTCTTATCCAACAATATAACGGAGATCTTAACGATCTGTCAGCATTTACTATGCCTTCCTGTAATGTCCAACTCATAAGAGCACACATAAAGAGTAGACATGTATCGTCGAAAATGTACCACTGCTACATATTGATACATCAGGACAATCCTAGAATAGAGTGCATAAGAAACTATTGCTGCTCATGTTTCACAGGCCGCAGAACAATTGGCAGTTGTGCCCACATTATGTGCCTAGTTTGGTTTTTAGGCTGGGCTAGGCACCAAGACGTTATTAGGCGTCCTGCTCTATTTCTCGATACAATTATCATCGATGACGATGATGACGATTAAGTGAATAATTATAGATCATACGATGTAAACGAATAATGTAATAATATCAATGTTAGTAATTCATTGTTTAATGTCAAGTAGATAACTGTGAGTATTATTAATGTAAATCAATTCTGAATGTCAGAAATCATGAAATACTTGATTGTAATAATAAAGTGAGTAATTGTTTAAAATAATTACTGCGGTACGTACCATTGGATTTCATTCTTCACCAATAAAAAATCTTAACAAAAAATATTTTTTTCTCATATCTCCTCGAATAGATTTTGATGAGCTTTCGTTTACAGAGTAGTGTTAGCCTAAGGTACATAATGCACTATGTGTTCATTCTGGGCAACACTTGGCCCAACTCCCATACATGGATGGTCAATGTCCTTTTCTTACATTTTTTGCAATTTGCAAGACAGTATTAGGTTGTATGTTGATCAAAATATGAATCGCGACCGTAAAAAGTATGACTTTACAGAATTATAATAATTAAAGTCATCAATTCTTTTTAAGACCGGGTAATTCTGTTGAATGACTATTTCATGAAATCTTGACAATTAGGATTATACATTCTTCTGGAGTTGTATTACTGATTTTGATGATTATAGTTCTGTAAATGCATATTTGTTACGGTCACGAATAATACTTTAATCAACATACAACTGAATACTGACTTACAAATTGCAAAAAACATAAGAAAGTTTGAATTTCGCGGGCTATCTGACCTGGCGCTTCCCCCTTAATCAGGGTTGAGAATCAGCACTTATTGAACAAAATTGCTTAGGACAGTCCCCGAAAACGCCAGCCATTCACCAGTTCCTAGTGCCTTAGCTGGGAAGAAGAAGAGGTGCAATAAACTCCCCAGTATTACAACTGTCTGAAGTCCACGTGCTGGGGGCCAACCACCACCTATTAAAGCAGTATTATTTTAATGTTACTTCAGTGTGAGAAAGAGATGGAGCTATACAGGACGTCTAGCTCCATCTCTTTCTCACACTGAAGTAACATTAAAATAATACTGCTTTAAGAGGTGGTGGTCTAGCTCCTGTACTCAGAAATCTACAAATAATATGACTTTGTCCAGGTTGTACTAGACGATGTCCACTACCGTTCCTTATTGCTGGACTCGACCAGTCCGCCGCCGCGCGCGCGCGCTCTTGATGCGGGACTCGTGAAGATGGGCTTCCCGCATTCCGCGCCGCAGACCAACCAGACGGACGCGGGGACTAATGCTGACCCACCCATCACTGTTTGCATGTGGTCAGTATAGTACTTATTCAATGACTGGGTTTTCAAGACCAAGTTTGGCTTTGCTAGTTATAAGAGAGCTGACGAAAGGAAAGAAAATTAGTCTGGGTTGCCGTCACCGGATACGGTGAAGGGGACTATACAGGTCGTCCCACGGATATGCCACACGGAGGGAAAGTACCTTGAATATTGTAGATGGAACATTTTACTGAAAGAAGACATTATTTGACTTTCAAAAACAATTTAAACTGCATTCATAGATATTTAAATAATTACATGGTTGAACCGGGAATCAAACCCGTTACATGAGAAAAATAATCACTCTGTAGCTTTATCATACCGATCGAAAGGCTTCATCATAAGGATTATTTTTTGCTAAATAACATAGTATCACAAATAAAAGGAAGACCATGAATTTTAACATTTGATGTGAAATTTTGTTCAGAAAAATGAAAAGCTGACATTGCCGTAAGGACATACAACTGACATTATCATAAGTACCTATTACTAATAAATGTACCCACTTGAGTAATACGCATCACTTAGACGTATTATTCTAAATATCCACCACAAGATCAAAAAATGACAGGGAGCGAAATAATCAAAAGAGTGCGACTTTGTATTCAACAGGAAGGGACTCATTTTGAGCATTTGATAGATTGATTAATTTTGTATTCAAAATTTTAAAATTCACGGTCTTCCTTTTATTTGTGATACTATGTTATTTAGCTGGTTCGATGTAAATAATTTACTTCTTAATGAAAAAAAAACCAAATGCCTTAAGTTTACGCTGCCTCACGTTAGGCAGGTGAAAACTAATGTGTTGATAAAGGGCGAAGAATTAAATCCTGAAGATAGCACAGTATTCTTGGGCTTAACTTTGGATGCTAAGCTTCAGTGGGGCCCACATATAGATAAATTGTCAAAAAAACTAAGCTCTGCAGCATACGCTGTTAGAAAAATTCGTAATTTAACTGACATAGAGACAGCCCGTTTAGTGTACTTTAGCTATTTTCATAGTGTAATGTCATACGGTATTCTGTTGTGGGGAAATGCCGCCGACATTCAGACTATCTTTGTTTTGCAGAAAAGAGCTGTTCGATAAATTTATAAATTAAATCCAAGACACTAATATAATGACTGTGCCTTCTCAGTATATTTTTGAAAATCTTGTATATGCCCATTAAAATATAAAATTGTTTAAAAAATACAGTGATATCCATAATATGAACACTAGGAACAAACACAAATTTGTTGTACCTACAACAAGGCTCAAGAAAATAGGTGGCTCGTTCAGATGTCAATGTATACCTACGTTTTTATAATAAACTTCCAAGCCACGTTCAAGATCTGAGCCTTAATAAATTCAAATCATTTATTAAACATTTATGCTCGCATAATCCGTCAAAATGTAGGGACCAGCTGATTTTTTTTTCACGATTTCAGGTTTGGTCCCATAGTAAAAGTTGTTTGTTATCATGAGTACAATCATGTGTTTAAGTATCGGTCACTAATTACCAGTCACCCTATATACAATGACATGAATATTTACTTTGTAAAATGTTATATTATTTTAATTACTGTGAATGTGAAGACCATGTAGGTCCTTGTTTTTTTTTTCTCTCAGCTTTAATCATAGTCTGCCAGTTTGAGTAAATTATGCGGCCTACCCAAATGTCCTTTCTTTGGTCATGGGGTCTCATCTGGAACGAATTATAATTAGTCTTGAAAAAAAATCATAGATAGCAGTATAGGTTACTCTAACAAAATGTACAACCACTAAATTGCGTTAAACGGCTGATTTTGGCTGAAGTAAGATTAGTAAATATTAAAACTTCGTTGCTCAAGACTGATTTATCTATTTACAATCATAAATCACGTAATTTCGACAAAAAAAGATAACTGAAAACTTTAACTTCCATTCGAACGTGATTCGAATCCATAGAATGATAAAGTCGTTACATGCAGATATCTGTTACCCATTTTGTTTAGAGCTATTTGCAACAGATGGCGTTTTACTCAATTTTTCACAATAAAGGTAGCAACAATCGTTATTAATTTACGTTTAGTTAATTCATTTTAAGTATATTTAATCTATTTATATAAAAGGAGAAACTGACTGACTGACTGACTGACATAACAACGCACAGCCGAAACTACTGGGACTAGGAACGTGAAATTTTGCACACGGCTTCCTTTTGTAACGTAGGGGAGCACTAAGAAGGGGTTTTTGGAAATTCGACCTCTAAGGGCACCTCCTTAAAGGGGGGATTTCGTTTGAGTATGACAAATCTTATTCCTTGAGTTAATAAATAACCTATAAGTCAAATAATGAAAATTGGGGGCGAAAAGAATCTTATTTCGTTGATCTTTTAACTTCAAACTTGGCTCGAATACTTCATCATCATTCTTCTGACCTAATCCCAATTTATTTGGGGTCGGCGCAACATGTCCACTTATACTAATGTATAAATAAATAATAATGATCTTAATCTATAAAACTACCATTTACAGCGGGAGGACGGGGTTGTGAAATGTGTAGGGGAAAGTAATAAAATCACGCGAACCAAATAACGGGCGAAGTGCTGAATGACTGACATAACAGATTTTTTGCACAAGGGTTCCTTTTATAATGTAGGCGAGCTCTATGAAGGAGTTTTTGGAAATTCGACCTTAAATGGGGTGAAAAAGGGGGTTTTCTTTTGTATGAAAAATCTTATCAAACTTGAAACTTAGCACGAAGACATTCTTAAATGAATAATAAAGTTTGTCTTTATTTGGTTTTTCAAAACTACCCGTCAAAGGGATTTTATTTAGGGGGTGCTAAAGTTTGTATGGAAGAATTTTAACGCGCTGTCCGGTTACCTTGAATAAATTAATACTTTTGACATAAAACATAGACAGTTTTTGGGTTTTTCGAAAATCAACCAGCAAAAGGGGGTAATTTATTTTTCGAGGAGGATTTCACTGCGTATCTAAATTAAGTCAAAAGTAATGTAAACATTAAATGACAAAAAACATGATTGAAGATGTTTTTTAAATCAACCTCTTTCGGGGTGAAAAGGGAGGAACAGTTGATATGAAAGTTTAATTTTTCCTTTGATCAATAAATTAAATAATAAGTCTATAAATTAATCAATAATTCCTAAACAAAGTCCCCCGCCGCGTCTGTCAGTCTGTGTGAATGCGATAAACTCAAAAATTACCAAACGGATTTCCAAACGGTTTTCACCAATGAACGGAGTGATTCATGAGGAAGGTTTAAGTCAAGGTTTTCAAGGTTTAATTAATTAAAGTTTTGTGTAAATTGGCTGAAATATGACGATTATTGTAGAAGATGTCGGAAAAAAATATGCCGACTGGGGAGCTTTACTGGCATGCGCCGCGTAAACCGTAAGAGATACATTAAATTTATTCTAAAGGATTGTACATTTTAAAAAAATCAACAAAAAAATCCGCAATAGCATATACGTCTATCTTCTAAGGATGACCCACAGTAACCATTTTTATCTTTCAGAATTTGATAACAATTTCATTGTTATTTCCGATCGCTTCACTTCCTTATAATCCAGGTAGTACGTTCCCGTGGGATATTTTCCGAAATTCACGCAGGCGAAGCCGCGGGCAAAAGCTAGTCTTTTTATAAATATATTACTTACATAGAAATGTAAAAAAATACATATTTTTTTTCATTTTCACCTGGAACTATAAAATTTACTAAGGTGGACTCCTAGATGGCGTTGTAAAACTACTGTTTCTGGCAATTAGTGAGTCGCCGGTACTGCCATCTGTTAAGAAAATGGAGAAAAAAATTTAGCCAGTCGAATTGCCAGTTTTAGGGAGGTCACATTTCTTTGTATGGGATTGGGTATCTGTATGTAAATCTGTGCTTTGGTATTATTCGTCGAATCGTTAAGCTCCTTAACACATTTCAGTGCCCAGCACCCGACTCCCGGGTCCAACAATAATTCGTTGTTTGTTCGTTGGCGTGTTTTGATTTGCACCCGGTAGGCGGGTGCTGGGCATGGTCACATGTCAACAATAGCTATCTATATGTACGACTCGGGAGCCGGGTTGTGGGCACACGAACGAATTATTGTTGGACCCGGGAGTCGGGTGCTGGGCACTGAATGTGTTAACTTTTAAGTTGAGCTGGACGATTACTGACAGATGCTGGCACTGACTGGACAGGTCCACTCAATCTGTGTGGTTCTTTCCTCAAAAGACCATTTCAGACACCAATCTACATGGTCTTCACATGATCTGACCAAGATTATGTCTGGAGTTTAAAAGAGACTGTGACCTCTGAGTTTGTTTCGGCCTTTGTTCTCAGAGTAGTCAGATAGGAAACGCCGGCCTCATCTAGTTTAAAAAAAAATGTTTGACGTGTAAAAGTGTTTGTATAAACTTACTTACAGAAATAAAATCATTTATCATTTAGCAAAAAATAATCCTTATGATGAAGCCTTTCGATCGGTATGACCGTATGATAAAGCTACAGAGTGATTATTTTTCTCATGTAACGGGTTCGATTCCCGGTTCAACCATGTAATTATTTAAATATCTATGAATGCAGTTTAAATTGTTTTTTAAATTCAAATAATGTCTTCTTTCAGTAAAATGTTCCATCTACAATATTCAAGGTACTTTCCCTCCATGTGGCATATCCGTGGGACGCCCTGTATATATATTCAACATAATATCTGTCTTAGTACTGTATTATGACTAGCGACCTGCCCTTGCTTCGCACCGTTTTTACGGCTTGAAGAAACTTTGTGATTTCTTTATTTTATGTAACTTTGATATTAGTGTATTATACACATAAACCTGCCGGAATAAATTCTCTAAATGATGGTTAAAACTGCATCAAAATCCGTTGCTTACCTAGTTTAGAAAAATAACGCGGTCACACGGAGAGACACGAAAAGCGACTTTAATTTATAATGTACAAATTGTGATTTTTTTTTTTTTTAAACGTTGCCCCACACTAGGAATTTCTCCTGTGTCGTGGGTGCGTTTACAAACATAGAAACACACAACACACAAACGCCCAGACCCGAAACAACTACTTGTAGATCATACAAATATTTGCTCTGTGCGGGAATCGAACCCGCAACACGCAGTGCAGCAGTCCAATCGCTCAGCCACTGCGCTAACCGTGCCGCCGTGCCGTGATGTTTGTGTACAAATTATTTACAATACTCTGAGAATATTAGCATTACTCCTGTCGCATTTTGTCACCTCTCTCGCTCACGCGGGACCAAATTTTAAGAATTTTAAATGAAAAGATGCTTTTTTAAAAAATGTAATTAATAGGCGAACTAATAAATATTATTAAAACACATTTTACCTCTCAAACGTGAACACCCATAGGTACATAAGCAAAATACTCTCGAAACAACAATAAATATAATCGTGCAAACCGTTGAGCGCTCACATGCAAACGGCTTCTAGTGGGCGGACCTTTGACGGGTTAAAGTTCAGGCTGAAAGGAGATGTTTCAAAATGGGCCCAGAATATGTACAATACCTCGAAAAATCGAGAAAAATCTGTGGAATTCGGGAAAAATACTGATAAATTGCATAAATGCATATTTCTCTTGTAATAATTTCATATTTATCAATTATTTTATCGACGTTCAATATGACGTCTCGCCAATTTACGTACGCTGTTGTTAAAAACCATAGATCGACCATTGATCATAGATCGTGAACTGTCTACTGTCACTTCAGTCGCTTTCGTTGTCGATCGTGTTCTGATGTTCTGTTCTCTCGAGTTATTTTTAACAACCTGGCTTTCGTTTATCGCTATATTGTTTTTATCTGAGTTAATATTTCGACTATTGAATGTTTGTATTCTGTACGTTTATGCTATAAGTAAAAATCTTGGCATATCGCAGGTCAACCTATGAGGTTGTCGTCTGCTTAACTGGACTATACTTTATGTACAGACGCCAGTACATCAAGCTACTACAATCTGTCAGTTTTTTTAAATAGATTTTCGACTTTACAATTAGATCTGAAATAATATTGCAAAAGACTAAAAGTACGACAATGTTATGATTCTCCTTGACAATGTAATATGACAGAAGTAAACATGTCAAACGTCAATAATCAATCAACATGACAACTTACCGCCATGATGGGTTTTTGTTGTGTGTTGCTATTTCAATTGTACATTTTTGTACTTTACTACCAAACAAAGCCAATTAAAAGTAATTGGATGATTGGAAACTGTTTTAATTGTGTTTCCCCATTTTTTAGTAGGGTGTACCAATACCTGGCCGGGGCTCCATACATTTTGAAACATCTCCTTTGTTTGAAACTTGAAACTACTGTTTTGTTCGAGTTTCTTTTGTTTATAATAAAATTACATTATTTATGTTATTTTTTCAGTCACTTAGAGGACGGCGAAGGTGTTGGCGGAGAAGGTCACTTGTGCCCGCAGTGTCGCAGCAAGTACTGTTCGTTGCCAGCTCAGTGTCGAACCTGCGGACTTACACTGGCTTCAGCACCACATCTAGCCAGGTACTATACTTACCTTAGAAAAAGAAATACTACTTCGAATAGCAGTGAAACCTCCGCTCCGAAAACACTTAAATCTGCGCTATAAAGCCAAGCGCACATTACGGCTGCAATGAGCCTCACCGCAACGCATTTTCATATAAAAAAGTATATTGCCCGTTGCATATTTGGCCCATCTGTAGTGTATGTTGGTTCATAAGAAATGTATGAAAGTGATGAAGGAGGATTTTACAATGCTTTGCGCTGCGGCGCGGCTCGCCCCAATCTGCGCTAGCCTTATAATCTTCAGATTTGGGGCACTTCGCTATAATGCGGAGTTTTTTTTGTAACTATTAATATAAGTTATTTCTCGAATGTTTTATTAACCTGCACTCCATGTCCAATGTGTAATGAGTATTTGATACAGGGAGATGCAATCCGTCTGCGTTAATAAAAACACCCTTATTCCACAGTTGTAATATAATTTCGTTTATGTATTTCCAGGTCATACCACCATCTTTTCCCCGTTGAGCCGTATGAAGAAATGGCGAATGAAGGACAAGCACAATACTGTTTTGCATGTCTGAGGAACTTTACAGATTTAGATAAACAGGTGAGGTATTAATATTTAAGTAAATTTAATAGTAACAGTGATGTAACTGTTCACAGTATTCTACCTCGTAAAAGTCTTCCAGCTGAATCTACCAACATTCAAACCAGCTTGTCAAATGTTTCCTATCAGTCTCGGTTGTCCTGTTCTTAAATTAGTCTAATCTATTAAAAAAATTCGTAAATGAAGTATTAGGGTAAGCGCACACGAGGCACCGGTGGCTGTTGCTACCTGCTGTGGTGGCGAGTACTGCTGTAGCGGGTGTGCGCCACGGCCACACGTGTGCGACGAATCCATACAAAACGTATGAAAAAGCATGTGAAATGCTTGTCGCTGGGACACCGGTGGCTGTGTCCGCTCGTTTGCCCCTAGCCTTAATCATCACTTGTGTATACCCAGGTATATCGCTGCGCGCGTTGTCACGAGTTTTATTGCTGGGAGTGTGAGAGCGTGGTGTCCAGCACCCTTCACGTGTGTCCCGGCTGTTCCTCCCGACCACACCTGTACCAACGACTGCCCGACTCGTCGTGACCTATCGACCATGGAGATGTCTCTACAGTACCTGGTCGTAAAGACACGTCGAGGTTGAGAAAGATATTGGCTTTGTAGAGCGTCGTTTGTCACTCAGACTTGTGTGTCAGGATCATTCTAAAGCTGAATGTGTCAATACGGTCCGCGCACAACGACATATTTCTATTCTCGTATGGGTGATTGTGCAAGAAAGCAGCCAGTATGTATGATTTTGTATTTATAAGTGAAACTGTGATTAAAATAATTTTACGGTTAAACATTTTGTTTTTGTTATCATATCGTATTTAGCCCATATTCAACTCGATAATTGGTAAAATATAATACACAAATTAAAAACGATATTAATTTAAATGGTTTATTCATATCACAATTTGGAATTTTTATGTGGCAATAGAAAAATAACTGCTCTTACACTAACAACTTACATGGTTTTAATTCTATCACGTTATTATTTAATATTATTTACCTGACGCATGCTTCGTTTACATTAAGCAAGTATTAGTGTACAATTACTTTGGATACTGTAAACGTAAGCAAGCTTACATGCATAGTTTACATAACATTACAGGTTGGCAAAAAAGAGTAGATTAAATATGGCGCCACTGTCGCTAACCCATAATGACGGTTTATCTTCAAACGAAAAGATCTCCTAAATATATCTCCCTGTATTTCAAACACTTGATCTAGTATGTTTTTAGGTAAGAAAATAAAGTACTTAGTTCTGTTTCTAGACGTTTTGGCCAAACTGCAAGTTTCAAAAACACGCAGACGTAACGTCGCGACATCTGCGTGTTTTTTAAAACGTGATTCTAGGATACAGTCACAAATGGATTGCAATAGTTTTCTTGCATTAATCGTTCTACATTGAAAACATGATAGATAAATATTAAATACCTTGTTATACATTGATAAGTACATAAATATTTTATTTATATTCCTAAATAAACGTCTGCGAGTACATCTCATAAGCGGTCATTACATAAATCACAGATAAAAATCTCTCATTGCTATATTACAATGGTATTAGATACCAACAGCTGTTGTTTTTGGTTTTACTTCATATTTATAAAAATATTATAAAAGGCATCGTCTTGTATACGGAATAACCGTGTTAAGTGAGAATTACTTATAACTAGTGATTGATTTGATGATTGTATTTATTTATTTGAGATAAGTTAGTTCGCGCCTCTCAGGCACGTTCAGCTTCTTACTTTAGATTAAATATCACTTTACGCGTTGTTCTACTTTGTAACAGAACAGTAGTATTACATAACAGTTATTTAAATACTATATACACCTCTGTCCCCTGTGTCCTCTGTGTGTCTCTGTCTGTGGGGTGTACTATAGGTACACCTTTACCCAACCCTTCGGAGAAACTAGGCATGATGCTATGTTTGTTTGAATAAATATGATAAAATTTTAAAGATTTGTATTTTTTTACCCAGTAACTCATGAGGAGTTTTGTTTGAAATAGGTAAAGCAAATTATTTATTTGCGGTTCATTAACTAGTTGCCTTTTACTGATCAATAAAGGCATCTGTTTACTTTCAATGAATGCTAAGGAAATTATTCTTTTATCACAGATTCCATGCCATTCCATCTAGCTCCATCGAGATCGTGCGACGGCAATTTATTGAAAAATGTCCTTTTATTTTGAGGTATCGGTCGAGATTTTGACATTTTATCCTACTACACTATTGTAACTTTAGTATACAGTTTTATCCAAGAACCATTCTAGCAGCAGCAGTAGTAGTAGTCGCTAGCCGTAGTCGGACACTTGCTTAAGTACAAAATATTTTTACAAGTTCCTTCAGACCCTTCGGATTTCTGTGGTCGTTTTCTTGCGCCCAATCCACAATATATTAGGTTTTTGGTAATACTGCTCTATTTGTAGAAGAGACTTGCCTTTCGTCTCTGGTAGTAAGAGGAAAAGAACTACGGTAGCGAGTAGGGATGAGGCACCAAAGAGTCCGAAGACTCCAGCGATGCCGATAGCGTTTTTCATGACGGGGTAAAGTTTGGTGAATCCGAATAGGACGGAGTTGAAGAGGCAGAAGATGTAGCCTCCGCAAAGGCCTCGTACTTTGGTGGGTAGTAGTTCTCCGATCATGAGTCCGGGTAGGAGGAAGAAGCCGAGGGTGTTGAAGGCTACGTAGCTGAGGATGAGTGCGGGGGGCGTGACGCCGGAGCCGGGACCTTGCGACAGCAGGGCTGCGAGCGCCAGCGTGCACACGGCGGTGCCGATGCCCGACACCAGCACGAGCGCGCGCCGCGTGATGCGCAGGAGTAGGATGCACGCTAGCACCGTTACTGCAAGCCGCACCAGCGCACTCGCGTTAGCTGCCATCTGTTAACAATATTGTATCGTAATTAGTAAGTTGCCTTTATGATTCAATGTAATTTACCGTTAATAAGACAAAAGTCATCTAACTTATTGTACTTGCTTATATAAAAAAAAAAAGAAAAAAAAATAATGTAAAAATAGAACAGTGGCCACCACTGCTCTTTTTTACCTTTTTTTTCAGTAGTAACGGTCGCGGCTTACGAGTTGTAGGTCGTATGGGTTCGAACCCTGACAGGTGCTTTACTTTGTGTACATTATCATCACCACTGCTCTCAAAACGGTGGAGGAAAACATCGGCATCGTGAGGAAACCGGCATGTCCTAGAACTAAAAATTCGAAGCCATGTGATATACACCAACCCGCACTGGGCCCGCATGGTGGATTACGGCCCGCACCCTCTCACCGAGAGAGGGCCTGTGTCCCAGCAGTGGGAACATTATAGGCTGATTACGATGATGGTATAAGTAATTTGGTTATGTTAAATACTGATACCTACTGATTCATTAGTAACTCGCCACAAAAAAAGAAAATCTGGCTGGATGTATAGTCCTGGCGAGAGTTACGATTCCTCGAACGAAGGCATACTCACAGTAGGTTGAAGAGAACCACCGGAGTCCTTGACAATGTCCACAGCGTAGAAGATAACCACATAACTGCCAGACAATATCTGCAGTATGTTAAACGCATTGATGAGGAGCAGTGGCTTCAGCACTGGCGCTCGTGTGACAGTTTCTAAGAAGTTTATCTTCTCTTCGCCTCGTGCCTTCTCTTTCTCCCGAGCTGATATCAACTCATGGAGCTCACGTTGGGCCTGGGGACAAACAGCATTTATTTATTAGCAACCAAATGTGGAGATATGATCGACAAGTCGTCACACTGCATACCTATAATATAGACGTTTGTTAGGCATTTTATTAAATGGGGCAAGGGTACCTAGTTTATACGTAAATATAACTAATATTCTAGGCTTCATTAGGTAGGTAGGTATTAGATTAGGGCGATGGAAAAGTCTCTCTTTTGGAGAGTTTTTTTTATTTTTTATTATTTAAGATAGGTTTGCTCTTGACTCTAGTCTAGGTCAGAGATGACAGAGACAAAGTCGACGATGGAGCGAGCTTACCCAGAAGAAGCCTGTTAACTCTCACTTTGAAGAGATCGGGGGTGTATGCGTTCGGAAACACAGACGCAGGCAGAGAGTTCCACTCCTTTGCTGTGCGCATCACAAAAGACATTTGGAAACGCTTAGTGCGAATTGGTGGAATAGCAACTAGGTAGGGATGGTAACCTGCAGTGCGTCTAGATGTCCGATGGTAGAAGGGGGCAGGCGGAATGAGGTCGTGGAGTTCTCGAGCACACTCACCGAAGTACAATCTGTAGAAGACCGACAAGCAGGCAACCTTGCGGCGATGAGCCAAGCTGTGAAGCTTGGCATCCACCAGTCTTACGTCGCCAATGAGCCTCTTAGCTCTGCGTTCCACCGAATCAAGCGCGGCAAGTTGGTATTTAGCTGAGCCATCCCAAAGGTGGCTGCAATACTCCATGCAGGATCGGACTTGCGCTTTGTAGAGAGTTAAAAGCTGTCCAGGCGTAAAGTATCGCTTCACCCTATTTAGGATGCCCAGTTTCTTGGCCGCAGTTTGGGCTTTGTACTCGATGGTGGATCCGAAGTTGAGACATGATGTCAACTTCATGCCTAGTAGCTCGAGCCGATCAGTTACAGGAACAGATGCACCCCGAAAAGTAGGACTTTGATCGAAACGACTCCTTTTAGCGGCAAAAAGACACGCCTGTGTTTTGGTGGCGTTAAAAGAGACCAGATTATCATCACCCCACTGGGAGAGTGAAAGAGAAGAACTATAGATAGGCATTCTCTCAATTAGTAAACTTTTTGAAATTCCACAGGATAAAGTAACATTTAACTTCTGCAAAATAACATTAAATTTGATTGAATTTGATCGTTTCAATAATGTTGTGACGTGACTAATTAATTGCATCATCGCACTGTATCGTCTTCACATATAATGATATAATTTTATTAGGGTGCGTCTCAAATCATATAAAGTTATTTGGTATATTTTCATTTCAGTAACGTTCACAAGATATTATAAACGTGAGTTATAAATGATAAATGATTTTATTTCTGTAAGTAGGTTTATACAAACACTTTTACACGTCAAACATTTCTTTTTTTAAACTAGATGAGGCCGGCGTTTCCTATCTGACTACTCTGAGAAGAAAGGCCGAAACAAACTCAGAGGTCACAGTCTCTTTTAAAGTCCAGACATAATCTTGGTCAGATCCTGTGAAAACCATGTAGGTTGGTGTCTGAAATGGTCTTTTGAGGAAAGAACCACACAGATTGAGTGGACCTGTCCAGTCAGTGCAAGCATCTGTCAGTAATCGTACAGCTCAACATAAAACTTAAGGAGCTCAACGATTCGACGAACAACACCAAAGAGAGGACATTTGGGTAGGCCGCGTAATTTACTCAAACTGGCAAACTATGATTAAATCTGAGAGAAAAAAAAAACAAGGACCCACATAGTCTTATAGTCTTCACATTTACAGTAATTAAAATAATATAACATTTTACAAAGTAAACATTCATGTCATTGTATATATAAAATTCATCAATGACAATGTGTATATAAGAAAAAAAAATAGCAAAAAGGAAAGAACAAAAAAAATCAGTATGTATATTAAAAAAAAAAAGAAATTAATTGGAGCAGCTCAATCCCACGCCTTTTTGTCATCAATGTAATCTTTAACGGTATAAAAGGCTTTCTGGCACAACTTACGTTTAATAAATGATTTGAATTTATTAAGGCTCAGATCTTGAACGGGGCTTGGAAGTTTATTATAAAAACGTATGCATTGAAATCAGAACGAGCCACCTATTTTCTTGAGCCTTGTTGTAGGTACAACAAATTTGTGTTTGTTCCTAAGTAGTGTTCATATTATGGATATCACTGTATTTTTTAAACAATTTTATATACCAACTGTTGACATAATTTCTTTAGATATAACATTTATATACACTAAAACTTATTTCGTATAACGTTATTAGATATAACGTTTATTTAATCGAAAATCATTAGGTATATCGTTTAAAATATATATTGATACCATCATTATGGTTAACACCCCGATTCAGAGCAATCCGACTCGGATAGGTTAGTTTAGAAGGCTAAGGCAGGCCCGAGTCGACGGCGCGTTGTGTTCCACGCGCGCCTCAAAGAGATGTCAGCAACATTGAAGGGGTCCGCAAGGACCGATGCCAGCCAGGGTTGCGGGATGTTCGAAAGAGTTACCGTGGCCCCGGCACAGGCAACAGAAGGAACACGGGTGGGTTTTAGTCAGTAAAAGTCTGACACGCCCTCCCGCTCCGCCCAGAGCGGGAGAAGTCATTTGATGATCTCCCATCCACAAAAAAAAAGGGCACCCCGAGGTTCGGTTTGGTTAGGTTCCTTTAAACCCTGCAGACAGAAATAGGAGCCCCGCGCAGCGGGGCTCCGTCGATCTGCTATCAGTTTATACTTGCATTCTGCATGCTTGCTTACATGCTGCATGTATGGTGTATGCTTGTTTGCATGCCTGCTGCATGCATGGTGTATGTTTGTTTGTATGTTTTTTACAGGGAAATAAAACCATGCTTCGATTGATTGACTATCAAATAACAAAAAAAAAAAACAAACGTTTTATCATATTAGACTAAATAGGTTTTATGTCTCTTGAGTGGTATATTAAAAGATTTTATATTCAATGTATGTACATATGTTATGCTTATAAAAATTAGTTAGGTACTTTAAAATTATATCAAACGTTAATTATATTAACTGATCATTATATCAAATAAAATTAAAGATTCAGTTGTTATGTCTTGTAAATATTAGAGATTTTGTAATTATATCATATATTACTTACCCATTTTATTAACGTACCTATACAAAATATTGGAAAACATTTTAAAAGAGTAGGTAATGGTGGAGTTTCTTGCCCATTCTTCTCTATACGAAACTACCTTTTGGAAAGGGCAACTAGAATCAATTCTATTTTCTTGTTAATCTTTGACGTTCAAAAGTGCCCTAGATGTGCCCATTTGAAATGAACGATTTGACTTTGACTTTGAATTTTTTTATCAGACTCCGCAATTCTAAATTAGAAACACAAAACCTACCAATAATTAACAGCTTTTACAAGCGATGCTCGTTTATTGCCTGAATTTGTTTGTGTCGGCACATGTTCGAGAAAATGACAAATCAATTTGTCGTTTGCCTCCTTCCTTGTTGAGCTCATTAAGAGGCCATTTTACAGGCAATCACATGTGCGGCTGTCTTTCGATGTTACAATAACAATACCTACCTATAGCGAGATATACCTAAACAAACAAACATGCATGTATAGCATGCTTCAAAACAGCTGTAGTCATTAATTTAGATGAGTCTGCCTGACGACCGCGACTGTACGAGAATTGAGATGTGTTCAGTCCTAGCAACAAATAGAATAACTATTCCATTGTACCTGTTGTTGTTCGTCTTATGTGATAGCTTTATATTATGTGTGTTAGTAGGTATGTGCATATTATAAAATAAATAGAACGTTGATGAGGTTGCTCGCAGTAAAGGAAGTGGTATCGCTATCAAAAGTAGGTAGGTACTATCGACAAAACGAACGCCTTTCCACGTTAAAGTTGATTTATGTATAAGTATACTGATTAATTGAAAACCTGCCCCTATGGTCCTTTGTTTTACTTTGTCATAAGTAGATACAGTTGCAGATTGCAAGCAAAATTGTTTCAAAATTGGAAAGGCCTGGCGTTGGTTGATAGTAGGTACCTATGAAGCCTCCGTAAATAACGTTACTAGCTAATTTAAAATGCAAATGATTTGACGTAGAAATACTGTTTTGTCGCGTCGCCGTCATATCTAGTTAGATATCGAAGTGAATGTAAACATAAACATTCGTTTCACGCGCCGTGATCACGTCATAGTGTCAAGACAAGAGCATTCAAGTACGTACTACCTACTTACTTTTTTGATGAATATTATATTCTTTCGACAGTGTATCTTGCATAATGTACCTAGATTTATTTAAATTGCTCACAATGCTTAAAAATAAAAATGATTTTTTGCATTAGGTATACGTATAAAATCGTTTCGAAAGCGTAGCGACTACGCCGTGGCGTAGCACTCGTAGCACAGTGCAAGCTCCCTACGCCCGCGCCCGTAGCTCGGGATTTTCGTAGACTTTCCCTTTTTATCCGACTACGGCAAAGTGTAATAATCTAAGGAGGACCCAGGCTCCGGCTATACGAACACCAATGTTGTGTATATTTTAAAATCATCATCGATTTCTTGTAACTTACACCTTTTTAGTCGGCGTTTTTGTCGTAGTTTTAGTTTTGAACTTTCTTTTTTCTAAACTACGCTCAATGGTATTTACATTATTTTATAGTAGGTATTTTTCACAGATTACCTCAGTTATCAGTACGATTTAGCAAATGCACACAATGTAATTTAACAATCACACACGCTCGTCAAGCAAGGATTTAGTGCGCTTGTTGAACTCAAAACCAATCGGAGATTATGTTCAATTGTTCTCAGAGGATGTTTACGTGTGTAACGGCCTGTATACGAATGCCTCGGCTTATTTAAGAGCTCAAAAAAAAAAAAAGACATAGACGTCATTATAAATTACGAACTGAATCTCAACCTTAAAACGTGGGTTATAATTATTATAATAGATATATAATAGCATGTACATGATGTGCATTATTATATGGATTACTATCTGAAGTAAATAAATAGAGAGTCTAGGTAATATTAACTGAAAATACTTTCCCGTCTTCACAATTAGATTCCATTAATTTCGCAGCTAACTTAGACCATTATTGGTCCGTGCATCAGATTAATGAAAATGTCAGAGAGACCTTGTTTCCTTTTCGTATGTATGTACTTGTAACGCTATCCCCATGAGGAAATCGACCTCCAAATTGTCGCTAAATAATATTTTCTATTCGTAGGTACCTATTTAGTTTGAAAAGCTGAATTTGTTATGAATATTGAAAGTTTTGTGTAGGCGTTCGAGGCTTATAATTTTATAATAAATAAGCACTCGAAACAGAAATGCCTTTCAAGTTTAGAAATAACTTACCTACCTAGTAGCACCAGACACATATTTGCATTTGACGCGTCATAGGTACGGATGTCTTTATGTGTTATTCTCACAACAGTGTAAGTCATACTTACTATAAATTACTTATCGGCAATCTAAAATAAATTAAGTAATAAATGTACCTACACCATCTAGATACTTGCAGTAATCAAGTTTCTGATACCTATCTACTTATACATAAATGCACATAAACATAAATCTATGTGTGTAATGACGGCAATCGATAATCATAGGTACATATATGTATGAATTGCATTTTTCAAGAGCATTAAGCACGTAATTATTTAACTTTACGTAGCTAATCGCTAGATGGCTAGCTTCATTTCTATCTTTGCAGAATATCATGTTCTAAAATGGAACATTTGCGAAAATCAATAGGACTAAAATAAATACTCAGATTCTGGCCATTTTAGTGCTTCTAAAGAAGTTTCTTCGCCCCTAAGTAAATGATGGTAATCTTTCATTGGTAGGTGTCTACATACTGACTCTCCTAAAATTAATGCTCTCCTAAAAAGCATGTGTAGGTAGTTCTGAAGGATCCTCATGAATTAATTGGCAATGCTAATTAAAATGCATTATTCACAACCGCTTTCTTCGCTGGAAAGGGAGTCACGTCACGTGTCCGGATCGATTAAGGCCGTCTGAGTTTTGGTAATGACCTCGCATCGGTTGATTAATATTAAGTAAGTGGATACTCACAGTGTCGGGGTCTCCGCGCAGGCGTGCCATGGCGGCCATGGCGTCGTGGAAGCGCCCCCGCCGCGCCAGCCAGGTGGGGCTCTCCGGCGACAGGCACAGGGCGATGAAGGCGAGGGCCGGCAGGACAATGGACAGATGGGCCACTGACCGCCACGGTAGCGCACCTCCCAGTGCGTACACATATAACACTCCGAGCGAGTACGCAACAAATGGAGTTCCTATCATCAACCCTCTCAGTCTTGGTTCTGAAATTTCACCTAAGTACACCTGCAAAAAAAGAAATAAACAGCTCTAGATTTCAATGTACTTTCATATAAATACATAACAAACATGTCTTTAAACATAATTATGTCTAGAATGGCATAAGTGGATGTAATCTAAAAGCAGTTGCAAAACATCGAGATCTATATAAATGTATTTCGTGTTGAGTAACATACAAAACGTTAGACTTATTTCAAAACCAACAAGACGGTGCTATCATGTTAGAAATACCTGTGAAGGTGCTGCCATAATGCCGACGGCGAATCCGCACACGACTCTGCCGAGGAGAAGCAGGGCGTGATGAGAAGCCGTGCCTATAATGATCCAGCCAACGATGAGAGGCAGTGTGCACGTCTGTAGCGTCCGCTTCCGGCCTATAGCCTCCATGATTGGACCCGACAGCATGGACCCGAGTGGCGTTGCTGCCGAGTGTATACTTGCTGTGGACAAAGGATGTTTATTTTTAGACTGTTTTATATGTTTCGGGTCTATTGGGGAGTTGGGAAACATATTATGGATGTCTAAAGATACATTAGACGGCCTATGCTAATCAGATAATCGAACAGTCTACCTACTCATCTGCTGGGTCATGTGTCCAGCAGTGTGTGTTAAGATTTTTGGACTTTGTATGTGATGCTGCATGCTGGCTGTGATTGCAAAAAATAACGCTATTCATCACGACTGGTTTGCAATTACAACTTTTTCTAAATGTTTTTAGGGTTGCGTACGTCCGAATGAAAAAACGGAACCCTTAGGGTGAAGCCAGACGAGCGTAATTTTTTGAGTTGTGAGTCGCGAAATTTCTGCTACATTCGGTTTTATACAAAAATCCTGTTTCGTTCATACGGCGACGCAAAATGAGTTGTCTGCCGACTCAGGCGCACAATCCCGGCTGAATTGAGTTCGCGGCGAGAGGGGGGCGAGGGAATCGACAGTGAATTACGGAACGCGTGGGAGTCAATACGTTAATTTTTTTGTCACTATGTTTGTAGACACGGAAAAATTGATAACTGAATTTGAACAACGGCCTTGTCTGTGGAATTTATCAGCAAAGTCGTATAGTGACAAGTTTTTAAAACAGAGAGCATGGCAAGGGGTTGCAGAAAATTGTTTCGAAGATTGGAACAATTTCACTAATGAGGAGAAAAGTAACAACTGTCCATTGCACTACACAAACACCCAGTAGGTACAAGCGTTGAAAAGCAACTGAATAAATTACGCTCGTCTGGCAGCCCAACAGAATTTCTGTCGAGCAGAAATTACGCGACTCACAACTCAAAAAATTACGTTCGTCTGGCTTCACCCTTATAGGATCACTAATGTGTCTGTCTGTCTATCCGTATCAGAGCCGACTTGCTCCGAATCTACTGAGCTGATTAGTTGAAATTTGGTACCCATATGAATTTCTGTGACCCAAACACGAACGAGTAACGTAAATAAATGAATTTTGAATATGGGGGTCAATTTTGGGAGAAAAATAGAAACTTAAAAAAAAAAGTTTTGCAAACTGTAGGTACCGTGTGACAAATCAAATAAAAGGGCTTGTTATGGGGATTTCAAATATATTTTTTTTTGTAATTTTAAAATAAATCATTTGAAAGTTATAAAAAAAATAGATGATAATTATCTCCGAAACTGCTGAGCCTAGAACTTATAGATTACAGGAAAATTGATAAAAGTCTATGGTCTTAAGTTTATGGTCCCCTATTACATGGGACCTAAAAATAACTGGCGAAATGTGGGTGTACCATAATAGGTACACCTCTGCCTTTAGCCCTTCGGGGAAACAAGGCGTGATGTTATGTACGTCTATGGTCTTAAAATAACACGGTAAATTCCTAAATATTGAGCGTATAAACTTAAATTTGCAGTTTGAATGTATAGGGGAATATGTTTTTCAACTACAATGTTAGGTTTGTGCTTGGGATAAATTCATCACAACTATGGAAACCCTTCATTGTGCGTGGTCTGACACGCACTTGGCCGGTTTTTGTGAGTAGCTCTTCGAACAGGACAAAAAAAAAATACTAACACGCACAAGTACCGGTCGTTGGAGCATGTAATTTTGAACTTTGATCTTGATTTTGTACTTGTATAGATCGATTAGTAATATAACGCAATTCGCAATTCGCGAGCGACCAATGACCATATACGAGTTATAAAGGTAGGAGTATCGAAATTGCGGGATGTTCGAAAGAGTTACCGTGGCCCCGGCACAGGCAACAGAAGGAACACGGGTGGGTTTTAGTCAGTAAAAGTCTGACACGCCCTCCCGCTCCGCCCAGAGCGGGAGAAGTCATTTGATGATTTCCCATCCACAAAAAAAAAAAAAAAAAAAAGGAGTATCGAAATTATGGACGTTAGCACTACATGACACGTTGTGAAAGTGTGTTGTACAAGGTTTCGTAAGTATTAACCATAGAAATTATAAAAAAAAACTTCTTTCTTATATCTATGGTTGGTATTAAACAAGTTTTAATAACAGCTGATACTCTTGGGGTTAACATGACTAACTTGTACACAGTCTGAAATAGAGGGAAAATAGAGGTTACGAATAATATTTATCATAGATTAAAATAAGTTCCACAAACAAAATGGAAAGGAGAGCGCAACATTTTGCAACCATGGACTGAAATGTCTAGAGGAGGAAAGTGATCCTTTTGTGTTATTTAGCGCTTCGCTTAACAACACGCTTGCAACATCCTTCTACAACATGGTTATTAATAGTCTCTGGAGGCCAACCACCACCTATTATTTTAATGTTACTTCAGTGTGAGAAAGAGATGAAGCTATACAGGACGGTTAGCTCCATCTCTTTCCCACACTCAAGTAAGATTACAATAATACTGCTTTAGGTGGTGGTCTAGCTCCTGATAACTGTTCTAGTATTTGGACAAATTATTTAAAATAATGTCAGGCTCAGGCTATTGTTTTTATAGGTGTTTGTACTTCTTTGCTGTTTGTCAAGTGACAGTCTTGTGTCCTCGTGGTTCGCTTCGTGGTACAGCAATTTGCACGTCGTTAAGTATTATGATCATTGTTTAGTTTTACATTTATTTTCTACTAGCTTCTGTCCGTGACTTCGTCCGCGTGAAAGTTCTTGTTTTAACATAAAATAATATATTTTATGACACTCGGTAATACTGTAACTTCCCATTTGTGAATGAATTTTCGGAATCGGTTCAGCAGTTCCGAAGATTACCCCTTACAAACAAACTCACAAATTTTACCTCTATAATATTTAGTATCTATAGAAGTACACATGTAATAAGATACGGTTACATTTTTTATTTAACAGTTTAGTCACACGGCGATTACTGAAAACTTTGTCAATATTTTGAGTACCGCGTGCTTCTTATTGATTGACAATCATTCATCGCTTGAATTAACTCAAATACTCGTAATTTATCAACAAATGTAGCTGACAGTTTAATGTTTTCGTGCTTTGTCGTGTGGATTGTGTACGAAACAAGTCAAGGGTACGAATGACTGAAATCAATCTCTTTTAAAGCCCACACATATCTTGGTCAGAACATGTGAGGACTATAGTGTCCTATTATAGTGTCTGAAATGGTATTTTGAGGAAATAACTAGACAGATTTGAGTGGACCTGTTGACTGTACCTAATCATCTCACCGTGAAAACTTAGATGAAGTGAGCTTGAAGTGATGGTCAATACTGTCAATTCCTAGCATCGGCATGACAGCTCACTTCAAGCTCACGTCATCTAAGTTTTCACGGTGAGATGATTACAGAATCGACCGGCAGTCAGTGCATGCATGAGTCGATAATCGTGTAAGCTCAACTACGATAGTTTCGGAGGATAAAACAAGAGCGTACCAAATGAAATGGCATGCAAATTAAACATCTAATTTAAACGACCGCTTATTTACAGTGATCGATTGGCGTTTTAATTTGAGAATTTTATCGCTGTAGTTATCAGAAAATGCCAATGATGGAAATAGCTAATGAAATTTTATCGCTGTGTTTGCAATAACGACATTCATAAAGTTAAGTTTTTTTTTCTCACATTTCTCTATTTGGTTCTATTATGTTATTATTAAAATCTCGTCATCCTTGAGAATGTTTACAGAAATATGTTTCTATTTAGTATTCTGCAAAACTCGTATGTTGATCCAATTCTGGTCATTATTGATTGCAATATTGCAATATTCTTGGTGCTAAAATTACAGGGGAATGGCGTTTGAGTGCAATCATTGGTGTAATCATCGACCTGACAACGTATACAGCGTGGATCAGAAATGTGTGGTCTTAGTTAGCTTGGTACAGACCACCGAACTGAACAACTTTTTACCTTGGGACCAACATCGTAATTGCGAAAAAAACTATCAGCTATTTGGGTCGAGTAGTTATAAAATATTTATATGGGACAGTTGATTATTTTTTGTAAACATTATCTGCTCTAGCGTAAGTAAAAGTTCAGGCGCTGAGAATGAGTAGATACATAATAGTAGGTACATAGATAATATTAGGGTCAAATAAGGTATCAGTGAGTCTATAGGTGACCATCGTCAACTCATAGGTTACCCTTGAGATAGCGACGCGTTTCACTCAGCTGACCTCTACAACGTGATGATGATAAGGTGATGCAGCTGTTTGAGATCTTTTTCTTTCTTTATCTATTATGCAGCAGTCACGTTACAACTGGAATTAAGTAAATCAAGGGGATCATAAAATTAGATTGGACGTTGGACTAAGATTAGGTGCCTTATCTTCGTCCAACGTCCAACCAGTTCAATCAATCTGCCTAGCCTTTTCCCAACTAAACTATTTTGGGGTCGGCTTCCAGTCTAACCGGATGCAGCTGAATACCAGTATTTTACATGGAGCGACTGCCTATCTTACCTCCACAACCCAGTAACTGGGTAATACGATATCCCTTGGTGAGACAGGTTGTCAGCAAGGCTCGGATACCGGTTAAATTTTCAAACCGTTATTATGTACTTGACGCAAAACCTTTACATTTCGGTTTCGTTCGCACAAACCGGTTTTTTTAAACCGGTATTTGCAAGAGTATTTACATAAAGGTTTTTTCGGATTAAACGGTTTAGAGCCTTAAAAACCGGTTAATACGGACGCATGATAAACGTCATGCGCTGTTCAGTTTTTATTCAGAAGTAAGATTCTTTTTGTTTCGGTTTGGACGTTTATTTATGTCATTGCATCAATAAGCTTCGCTGCAAAAACAAAAAATGGGTAAGTATCTAATACTTTTTTGGTGAAATTAAGTTGATAAATAATCGGTAAACATAACATTACTTTTCACAGCACAGATCCTATGGACCAATTAGATAGTCAGCCATTTTTTACTGAAGAAGAAAACTCTCAAAATTAGAGTACAAATAGGCCAAAAAACGTGTATATCAATCGTAATTATAGATAACTAGCCCGCGTCTTCGTCCGCGTGAAATTTCTTGTCCCCCGACCCACCCCGTCACATCACCTGCCCGTCATGGAATACAACCATTTCATGAAATGGTCGAAACCTTCATGAAATAATCAATTCTAAGATCTGGTCACGACACATAGATATGTAGATGATCTAAGGCCCAGTTTTCACTGGTGGTATTAACGACCAGTGAAACTGGTCGCGTGTGTCGAAGTGGTAAAGAAAAACTATTTCAGTGTTTATTTAAATGAATGTGATATTACTGTGCTACAAGTGAATCACGAAAAAGAAGAAAGGAATATTCTGATGGTGAAGATCAATCCCAATCATTGCTAGCATCTAAAAACCATATCATCAACGCATCTAAGAACACGTATAAAATAAACACCCAAATTGTGAAAGATGATGCAGAAAATAGTTCTGATAGTAACGGAAACAAATCAGGCGAAGATAGCAGTGCTAAACCAGGAGAAGAAACTACTTCGAATTTCAAACAATGTGTTTTATGTATATTTGATAAGGACCTCGATAAACGAAACTATTATTTTGGAAATTTGCTAATAAGTGAATTACAATTTTTGCCGCCATGTAGGCGCTCTGAAGCATATATCAATATTTTATAGTATATAGATGCTTTAAAACATTCACATCGTGAGAAAACAAACAAATAAATATTTAATTAAAAACAAACGAATAATGTGCCTGGACGAACATGCGAAATATCAATGTGATCATTCGTACTGAAATGTTACCAATAAAAAATAAATAAAGGAAAATAAGAGCGAAGTTTTATTTTAGATTCAGGAATTTATTAATCTGCTTAATGTGTGGACACCATTTTGCATGCTGTAATACTCGTACCTACATAGATGGATTATATCTTTACAAGTTGCAACGCGTTTACCGACATGCCGTTCCTTGAATAAACCGGTTAATTTAGGTTAAAATAAAGTTCTTAAAACGTTCACGTTTTTAAGAAAAGTTCGGAGGAAAACCGAAATAAACCGGTATTAACCGGTATTTTTTAAACCGGTTCCGAGCCTTGGTTGTCAGACTTTCGGGCTTCTGACGACCCGTAACAACTGTCAAAGGTCTAACGCATGACAGCCGGGACCAACGGCTAAACGTGCTTTCCGAGGCACGGAGGTTTCTCGGTATGTAAAGATGGTCTCCCATCCACGGACAACCCCGGTAAGCGTAGCTTAACCTGATGGATCGACCTGTACGGCTGAGCCACGAGCTCCAGTTCAACCAGTTGGTTTGTATAATTAAGGTAAAAAAGCAGAACTAACCAGCATGTAAGAACCACAAACTAATCATTCCAAATTTTTACCGATACTGAATATTGCTAAAGGCACCTGCAGTAGTTGTTTTAAAATTACCTACAATCAGAGGTATATGGGAATCTACTGTACACTATTTACCTACGTGACCAGACGGCTGGTCGTAGATGCCCTTATACATATACTTACACTTGAACATAAAAATATATAAATCTTTCTATATTAGTGATAGCTTGTATAATGTATTTAAGTATGTATGTATGTATTTCACTGTAAATAACGTTTCTACTTAAGGGGGAAGCGCTAAAGTAGCCCGCGAAATTCAAATTTTCTTACGATTTTTGCAGTTTTCAGCTCAGTGCCTGGGTGTATCTTGATTAAACTATGATTTGCGACCGTAACAAATATGTATGTATTTACAGAATTATAATCATTAGAATCAGTAATACAACTCCATAAGTTAGTATAAGCCTCAAATGTCAAGATTTCATGAAATTTCATTCAATAGGGTGACTTGGTGTTAGAGACTTGTATTAATTACTTTATTGATTATAATTATGTAAATACATATTTGTTACGGTCGCGAATCATATTTTAATCAACATACAACCTAATACTGAACTGCAAATTGCAAAGAACGTAAGAAAATTTGAATTTCGCGGGCTACCCTGGCGCTTTCATCTTTAGTCATAAGTAATTTTCATAAGTACATTGTGTTGAAATTAATTACCATGCATAAATATCATAACATCCTCGTCCATATTTTTGCATACCAAGTACGTACCTCCAGAAACTTGTATAGGACCTATGAATACCAATCTAAACTTCTAATTGCAGACATGTTTTTTCTGCTTCAGCATAATTCTTAGTCAATTGTTACTAATCAGCGTTAATTGTCTGTTGTCACGCCAATTTAAATAAAATTAATTTCAATAATCGTCAAGAACCAGATTGAAAGAAATAGGAACCAAGTATTTTTGTTCCAGTTCAACTCTTCATTACTGGCTTTTGTGAAAGAGATACCACAATTTTTCCAATATCACGTTGAAGATAGGTAGATCATCAAACGCTAGAGATTGTTCAGTTTTTTGGACGGTATTGTTGTGTGTCTATAGATTAAAATTAGCATCCAAGATAAGGCCGGCCACATACAGTCGGAAGTCCGTTTCGAAAGCAGCAAATCCATTCATAATCTAATCTACTAGGTAATGCTACTAAATTATTACTAGACTTTACTAGAGTATGATTGGATTTGCTGCTTTCGAAACGGAATACCGACTGTATAAGGCAGATTTATTGATGCTATTACAGATTTATTGGTTTATTTATTCAAACTGCTTGGTATCACGTCACAGGCCACTTAGGGTCGAAAAAATATTATGATCGCCATTAAAATAATAATAAAAATAGTTTTTCTACGTGCTATGGCATTTGCTTGGTAAAAAGTTATTATTCTGTTCTCGGAAAATGTTGTAAGGTACCCTTACCTACACTGGAAAAGTCCGAGAACGTGATTTAAAAACGGGGTAGGTACCCATTTATTATGTCTCGATTGCGTAGGTACATACCTACCTATATGTATCTCTAAACTCTTACGGAACGCTGAAAATGGCTGAAAAAATGGAAAACTTACCAATACACAGATGCGTATTTTAGTGTTTGTATTGTAAGCCTAAAAACGATTGTTTCAAACAACCGTTTTATAAATAAACCGTTTAAAAAAAAATATTATCAAGCAACTTGTTTGATAATATTTTTAACAAACCTTCTAATTAGGGAAGCTACTACCAATAATCGTAGGACCTACCCAACTTTTTAATTTAGTGCAATACTTGACCTATGAGTGGTGTGGACTTTGGTAGGTACCTACTATGTATGAGGCATGAGGACGGACTGACGGTGTCACGTAACGCCAATGTTGTGTACATTCGACACGTGCCGATTGTGTGAACGTGCACGCGACTCGCGCCTCCATGCTAATTCTTTCTGTCGATAAATATTTTGATTTTCTTTTAATGCGAAGTCATCTTCATATGCATAAGGAATCTGTTGGTATAATGCAGAAGAAATCCCTGAATTTTTTTTTTTTAAAGAATTAGTTCTAGATTTGTTTATTGCACGAAGGAAGTCTGATAACATTTTTTGGTAGTGTTGTTTTACTGCTGATACCCACGTTCACAATTTATTACAACGCCATTAATTTTGACAATATTCTACAATATTCATAGCGTTATTTACGTTGTCGAGCACACGAATTTTTCTAACATAGAAGCAATGAATTGCGAATTTCCTTCAAAATCTTCGGATTGTGACAGAAAGCTAGTTACGCAATGGGGGTGCAGCAGAAATATTATGTTTATCTGGCTATGAGTACATAGTTTAGGCATATTTTTTCCGAGGACAGGGAAAATGGGAAATTATGAAAACATAACTAAACGTTAACATTTAATGAACGTAAAAGAAAGCAAGTTAAACTTATTGTCACAAAAATAAATACCATTTAATGTTTGTGAGGTTGAACGTAAACGTAACGACAGGAAGTTGATATCGTGCGTAAAATTCAGTCAGTTCGCACCTTGGAAAATAAGTTTTTTGGTCTCAGAATCACGGCCTGCCTCGTACCTTGATTTTAATTGAGCCATCCATGCGAACATGACCAATTGTAAAATATGACTAATTAATTATACATGGTGTTTAAAATTAAATTTTCTTCATGGTGATTGGTGATCAATTTTGCCACTTCACTAAATAGGGATAAATTATCCGTGGCGGAACAGATTTCGTCGAAATGACAGTCATTATGATTTTTATTACAGCGTCGTTGAATTATGTATGAGTAATTTTATGATTGTGTTGTCTATTTTATCTTGATCGATGAGTTTGAAGTAACGATTAACCGTATTATTCATAAAAAAAACTCAAACGCATAATAAACCTATTTTAGTTAAAAAAGTGTTTTGTCAATTTCTTTCGAATTATGATTTCAATTTGAAAGAAGAAGAAAAAACACTTTTTAACTAAAATAGATAGAAGAATAGTTTTTTAATGATGAATACGGTAATTGTTTTGAGTGCCTACCTACAACATCTCGATAATGATTGTATTGATGTTTATTTATAGTTTAATATTCGTATTACAAAACATAACACGTCCCTCTGTATTCCCGGATGGATTAGGCCATAAAAATATGAAAACCAGCCAAGTGCGTATCTGACCACGCACAATGAAGGGTTCCGTAGTTGGGATGAGTTTATCCCAATAATAAACTTAACATTGTAGTAGAAAAACATGTTCTCTCATACATTCCAATTGCAAATGTAAGTTGGTCGACTATTACTCGTTAACTTGTAAAGCCTACTTAGTTGTGATAGTTTTCCTTTTAACTTCGTTGTATATAGATACTACTATCGTGATTTTTTCACATATCCAAAACTAACCGTTTAGCTGGCAGGGAGGGACACTTGACTAACAAAAGTTATCACTTTAAAGCTTAATACTTCAGAAACGGATCCCTTAATTGAAAAATTGTTTTCACAAACCCGCAATATTTTTGAAAGACATTTCCAACAACACCCCACATCATGGGATAGACGAGAAAAAAAAAACATCCCCAATTTACGTGTACCTACCTACCCTAAATTTTTTTTTTTCATAATTTTATTTTACCACTTTGTCAGCGTGATTAATATGTATATCCATGTCAAATTATAGCTTTTTAGTACTAAGAGTCTCTGAGCTAAGCTGCGGACGGACGGACGGACGGACGGACATGGCGGAACTATAAGGGTTCCTTGTTGACTACGGAACCCTAAAAACTTAAATCTATGGGTTAGACCAGGGCCTATGAACAAATCCAGACTCTGGGCTGCTACTGACAAATTTCAGATCGAAAAAACCAATAACACTGCCCAACCTGGGAATCGAACCCAGGACCTCAAGGACGTCAATAAAGTAAATACCTACCTAACGTTTGAGACAATTTCAGGTTACAGCGGGTCTTGGTTGTGTGTAGCGTTTGAACTATTGCAATATGTATGTGTCTACTTTCAGTGCTTTTGCTTTCACTTAACGGTGTTTTACTGTAGGTAAGGTGAATTTTATTTCAGATACTTACATGTTATGTTACATTCATTAACGGTACCAAGATTTCACGGGTTCAATCCAGAGCTGGCATCTAGACTTTTATTAGACTTTGATTAGACTTTTATTTTTTATTTTTTTTACTTTTAAAGTCTTTACATAGGTACCTTCTCCTCTTCCAATCTTCAACGTGTAACGACCTTAAGTATTATCTATGTATTCTAAACTTGTATTTAATTTAAATAGTAAATTATTAAAACGTTTTTACAAAAAAAAAAACGGCTTCCAAAAATAACACTACAAAGTAAAAATAGGTAACTTTAAATTCAGAAGTCGGTTGTTTTTTTTTTTTTTGTAAAAACGTTTTAGTTATGGTACTTTCACTACGTAACCCACACAAATTCGTATACTTACCAGTACTTGCTAGATATGTAAATAACAGTGACATGAAGTTATTATAATATCACCAACATACACTAAGTGGAAAAAATACGTAGGTATTATTGACGCTTACTCAAACAAAAACCACTCATCAGAACTTGATCAAATTTATATGGGACCACCTCACGACTATTACTATTGTAAACAAAAAAATAATTATTAAAATCGGTTCTTAATGACGAAGTTCTGACGTTACAAACGTTTAAAAAAATACAACCGAATTGAGAACCTCCTCCTTTTTTTGAAGTCGGTTATGATAGAAAATACAGCCTATTTAACCTACTTTACTACTTATCTTTAAAATAATTACTTATATTAATCTCTCGTGGTAGATGTGTTCAAATTCTCAATGCTGAAAGGCAGGTATTCGAAGACCTAGTGTTTTTTAAATAATTTCAGAATGGTTGTGTAGTATTAGATGTTAGTTCCTACGCTTATTTGATTACGAAACGTTTGCTAATTCAATAAAGTAGTCGTAATCGTAATACTGGTGTTCTTATTATCTCTAAGCAAGCAAACAAGTTGATACCCCTAGATTTAATTGGATTAATACTTATGTGGATAGGTATTGTGTATTTTGCGAATTAAATATTTGAGTTTTCAGTACCTACTAATGGTTAACATTTTGCCATGGCCTGGTCAAAAGTGGTTGCACTAGGAGATTAAGAAACGATATCCAAGTATCATCATGTAGTTACTTACTTCAACATTATAATTATTGACCAAAGTCCACATTTGTAGACCAAGTTTTCTAAAAATAAGTTTCGCTACATAAATCTTAATTAATTCGGTCTTCATCATTATGAGGCGAGCGAAACTAAAGGTATTTTCGGAGCGAAACACAGCTATTGTATATAACAATAACATTAATTACTGTGCGAAATTTTTAACATGCTAAAATGTAGGGATCTGCTTACGCAAAAATATTAATCTGTTTGAAAAAAAAAGGCGCCAAGAGTTGAAAATGGCGACAATGGCGGGGACCATCGTATCCTTTTCGGATACGGTGGGGATTTAGCGGCTGCACAGCTACAGTCAACAACGAAAGTCGGTTACCTAAGACTTTAAATTTTTTATTTTACGTAAATAATTGATTTAATAGAATCGTATTATATTACCCAGTAGTTACTGGTTGTGGAGATCAGATAGGCAGTCGGTCCATGTAAAATACTGGTATTCAGCTACATCCGGTTAGACTGGAAGCCGACCCCGACAAGTAGAGAAAAAGGCTAGGCAGGTGATGATGATGAATTGATTTTCAGAGTTTCATATGATATATCATAGAATCGGGATTCTTAGTGGTACCTATTTTTTTTAAATTTTCGCTAGGACTTCTTGTGATGTAATCCAAATGATTCTTGGACATCCGTTGTTGCACTGATATTTGGGTCGGTAAATATTGAGGAAAAATGAGAAGCAAAAATATTTGCAATGTCTGTTCCATTATTGGCTACTACATCATCCATGTGCATTCTGGCTGCATCGCTGATTTGCAATTTCGTTTGTTTTTAATGTAGCGCCAAAATGCTTTGGATCTTTTGATATTTCGGTCTCTGTAAGGTGTTTGTAATCGCAGTAATTTTGGTTGATCATTGTATGACAACGGCTTCTAAGTAAATCGTAGCTCAACTTAGGCATCTCGAGAATTATTGTAATTATGAAATTTAGCTTGTAGGTCTGCTGGCTTGTAGGCTTGTAGGTCTTACATGAATTTTGCATAATCACATTTGTAGAAATTTGGGCGAGTGTTATTCTTTGAGCGTAAGCATTTTGCATTTCCGTGTGATATTGTGATAAGCAGGGCATGGTGTGTAGGATCAAGTCTAGTAAGAAGGTCAGAAGTATGGGAAGCATAATGATTCCGCATGTTGCTTATAACTAAGTCCAGTGTTCTGTCATCAATGTTACGAACGTGGCTGTTAATAGCTAAAAAGTCAACAAACATTATCCCCTTAAGTGTTGTTATAGTTAGAAAAAGAAAAGAAAGAAAAAGAAAAATATTTTATTTGGGACACGCACAGGAAATACAACAATAAAAAGAACATTAAAACTAACAATATCATAAACACAAATAAAACAAAAGTAAAGATAAAATAAAAACAAAGAAGACCTGTGCGAGGCCAAAAAGGCACCTATCTCAGCATGATGCTGCGATATGAGTTAGTTAGTAGGAATAGAATGAGATTGTCCATATAAATATGACCATTTAATAAATCCGAGATTAAAATCTCCGAGGAACACAATCTCATGTTCTCGAAATGTTGTTTGAACTGAATTATTACATTAAATGTAGACTAGTAAAGTATCGAGTAGTCATGTTATGTAAAACTAGTAGTGTTATTAAGCATCTTTTTTACTGTCCATACTTCACTTAGGCAGGTGAGTATTATGACAAATTACTCAAATTAAAGATATTGCTGGCTCATTGTTGGTAATAACTAGTTTCCCGGCAGCTATTCTTTTGCTAATGTTACATGGAAAATATTGTTTGGCGAAAATCTATTTATCTACGTTCATGACAAGACATAATATTGCGAAAGCCAGCCCAAATAAGAGTCAATTTCTCTGTTCCTTCATGTATGATATTTATAGGCCTATGTAAGTTGTCACGTCCTTTTTTACTTGTGCTTTGCAGAAGACATCATTGACTCTACCCATCCGGTTTGCCTGTTCATTAATCATGTAGGTAGAGCTTGTCTACTCTGAAATGACGTGCCCCACTACTTAAAGTGTGCATGTTCTACTTGCTATTATAAGTTCCTAGATACGAAACCCACCACTCACCACTCACCATTTATCATGTTGTGATAAAGGTAGGTACAGGTACTTCATAATTCATCAATGATCATCGAAGTATGTAAAACATAATGTACCTACCTATAACATGACGTTTCTGTTCCACCAGTCGACAATATACGAGTTATGTATTGCTTAATATTGCGCAAGAGTGATTAGAAAATTGTAAAGTATTGGATTGGTCAAATAATCAAAAATAACCTAACATAACATCACGCCTTCTTTCCCCGAAGGGTAGGACAGAGGTGTACCTATAGTACACCCACATTTCGCCAGTTATGTTTAAGTCCCATGTAATAGAGGACGAGCCTATTGCCATCAACCGGGCACAAATCCAGACTTCGGGCTGCTACTGAGAATTTCCTGATAGAAAAACTAAATTACACTTTGCCCGACCTGGGAATTGATCCCAAGACCTCATGCTCAGCAGTAGCGCTGGCGACCACAAGACTAACGAGGCAGTCAGAAGAATCAAAAATAACAATAGAAAAAACGTGTGGAAAAACCTCACGCGAGTCTGCTATATTTTAGATTACCTATAGGTATAGGAAATGATTTAGCTGCGCGAGCAGTTAGCAACTTGATGTAAGTATTATAATTGCACTTTTACTGACCTACATTCATTTCGATTGAATACATATAGAGATTTAGACATCATCAACATTTCAGCTCGGTATCACCCAGTGCTGGGCATTGGCCAGACTAACATTGTAGTTGAAAAACATGTTCTCCCTTACACTCCAACTGCAAATGTAAGTTTGTACGCAGAATACTGAGAGAATTACCATGTTATTTTAAGACCATAGACTTCTTATAGGTTTTCCTGTAATCTATAAGTACAGAACCATTCTCTGTATTTTTTCAAAATTTTATGAGGGGGGAACGGTCAATTTTCATCTATTTGTGAGCGACCAAGCAAAAAGGGTCCAGTTTTCGGCATTTAGTTTCCGAGATATACGCAGTTTTGTAAAGTTGGGTGAAAAATTGTATTTCTCGATTTTAAATGATTATTATTGAATGCTCAATTATCTACAAGTTCATGTAGTAAATTACTTTAAATGATGTTTCTAAGTACCAGAAAATGTACTTAGAGACATCAGAAAATGTACTAAGTACCAAAAATCAAACTTTGAAAAAGCTTTTTCTCAAATCAAGTTTTTTCAGAGTTTCAACTTCAAATGTCTGTTAAAAAAAATGTGTAAAAAAAAATTGAGACACAACAAGCCCTTCCATTTGATATGATATGTCACACCTCACACGGTACAGTTTGCAAGATTTTTTTTTTAAATTTTCCAATTTGCCCCAAAAGTGATATACATATATTCAAGATTAATTTATTTACGTTACACGTTCGTATTTGGGTCACAGAAATCATACGTGTATTAAATTCCAATTTAATTGGTCCAGTAGATTCGGAGCAAATTGGCTATGACAGACGGACAGACAGACACGAGTGATGCTATAAGGGTTCCGTTTTTTTATTCGGACGTACGGAACCCTAAAAAATGTAGGTATAGAACTCACCGATCCAGGATCCCATTTCATCATCTATTCTCATGGAGCTGTTCTCGATCCTGAGCTGTGGCAGTGCGACGGCGGAGAAGCCGATGGGGTGACCCGCCCCCGCCGCCAGAATAAGGACGGCGCATGTTATGAGGCACTGAAACAAACAAATGCCTTTATATAAGTGTGTCCCTGAAAATTTCCATCGGCATCGGCAGAGCCAGGCGTCGATCGCGGGACGTGCTTGGCGCCTATAGGCGGAATTAGTCCATGGTGGCGCAGAATTGCCCTGCAGTGGGACAAGACAGGCTGATTTATTATAGCCAATTTTAGTATAAGGAAGAGGGGTATTTAAGGATTTGGGCAGGCAAGTGTTGTATTTTTCCAGAAGGAAATAATCATTTGTAACTCGGAATCTGGATTTGTGCTCGGTTACGGTATTACAATGGGACTGGGAAACTGAAATGTGAGAGTACTATTAGATAGAATAGAATTGAATAGAATAGAATTTTATTTTGCAAATATGGGTAATACATAATAGTTCTTCAGATTACATTTAGCTCAGCCACATTTTACCAATCGGCATGCAAACATTTGAAATTATTTATATCATTATTGTTGCACTTATTTAGATCAATTTATAAATTACTATCATAAAATTTTAAATCATCAACTTAATTAAATTAATTAAAAATATATGTTAGTATTAAAAGGAAAATATAAATCAGTATCATTAGATTATATATCATGTCATTACTATTACAAATATAATTATCAAAATGACAGAAATCAAAATGTCAAAGATCAAAATGTCAAAAATCTAAAATGTCATACATCAAAATTTCAGAAGTCAAGATGGTCACTAATTAACAAATATTTTTCTCCGATAGGAACTCAGTTACACTAGTACGTTTTATCTACCAAAAAATTCCGTAATCTACTCTTAAATTGTGCTGTATTTAAAGCTTTCCAAAAAGAGTTGTTTGTTTTTTTATATAAATCTGTCTAAGTTATTCCCCTATTATTTAAGTTAATCGACTGAAAATAATAAACGATTCGTAATCAACATCTCAATCTAAGTATACATACCTATGCTGCAGCCGGATATTGCAAGTTTTATCGGCCGGTAGTTTCAGTCCTAATCTATCTTTTAGACTTTATTTTACTATTTTCTTGTTCGTTAAACCGCTAGGTATTTGCACATTCTATTCTACTTACTATATAATACTAAGCATTTGGTTTAGTAGATAATGTAACATCCTATTTGATTCTATCAGCACAGCACATCAAGTGTCAAAATGTGGGCACAGTAGGTACAAATTTACCTACAGTATCGTTTTGTAACATTATCTAATTTAACTATTCGCTGATAAAATGCTACATACTTACATAGGATGACTGTACTTAGTGTTTCTTTCTATTATCTATTAACAGTTAGGCAGTAGTCCCACCGCCGCTGCCGGCGATTAACGAGTAGCGAGTATAGCTAGCAACTGAAAACGAGTTGGCGAACAGCGAGCAGCGAGTGTGTAGGACCGATAGTTTTGTCGCTGGGCTTTTATTGAGTGTGTGAGACAATATCCCGTCTTTGGGACACAAAACTACTTTTTTATAAACAATTAGATGTGAAAGACGCAACTTCAGATCTGCCGCTGCCACTACACAAATCAATATACAGGTTGTCCGGTTTCGAACTAGTGAAAATTAAAGGGGATGTACAGACCATCAATCTGAACAACTTTTTCCCGGGGACCAACATCGTAATCGTGAAAAAAAAAATTCGTCATCCCATACAAAACTTCAATACCTACTCGACCAAATGTATGGGACGACTGATAATTTTTTCGCGATTACGATGTTGGTCCCCGGGAAAAAGTTGTTCAGTTTGACGGTCTGTACCTCACCCTTAATTTTCGCTAGTCCGAAACCGGACATCCTCTATATATACAGGGTGTAAGCGACAGCCGACTAATGTAGTGAATTTAATAAATCATACTAAGATGACCGGTACAAGAAATTATTTCAGGAACGTTATAGGAATCCAATAAACCTGATTTGTTTTATCACCTCACACGCAATGAATCGATAACGTGGCAAAACACGCGTAGCGAACGACAGCGCAGCGAGCCTTCGGCCGCTGAGTATTTCAACATCCATTGCTGATTTTTTTTTATTTTAGCTGTTTTATTTACATAAACGGAGTGCTGCATACAGAGAATGTAATTTTACATTGAAATAGAGGAATAGTAACTGAAAAAACGATTAAAAAAATTAAATTTTTTCTGAGAATATTTCCGGTGGAATATGATTTAAAATAAGGAGCTGATTGCACCCTGTTAGTTTACGAGGGCTGTCCCTTACACCCTGTATATATAAAAGGGGAGTGATAGTGGGTATGTCCAGCCTTTTCTCCATGATTACCCACTGCCACCTACTTGTTGTTGTGCAGTGGTAGAAGGCCCCACGTGTGCACTGGTTGCTGTAGGTGGAAGTGGGTGGTAAAAATGTGTAATGAGATACTTCTATCCTTTTATAACACACTGCACGACTCATATAAGCTCGAGAGTGTGCTGAATGGCATAAATTACGTTAGTGCGTGAAAATTTCGAGAACTTTTGAATGTTCTCGAAATTCGACAAATGATCTAAGAAATTCCATTATATGTATATTCAAACACTGAAAATTATTAATCAAGAATAACTGTTATCGATCTAGAATATTCTAAATGTTTCTAGATTGATCGAGAAAGCTCTAAAATATATTGAAATGTACAATCAGTATATATTATAAAAGAAAGTGTACAATGTGCGTGCCGCTAAAACTAAGAAATGAGTCCCGATACGATCAAGGGAGTTATATGTTGTGGTAGCCCTCTATCTCTCATCTATGAAGAAGGTTCCCATTTTTACCTAAAGGGCGTGCTTTTGAAGATAATTATAAGGGCTGGAAGTTTCGCCCTCTAGAAATTTCTAGAAGAGTCCAGAACATTCCAGAGTATTCGAGAGCATTCCACAATATTCTGGAATGTTGTGGAATGTTCGGGAACATCCCAGATCATACATAACATCACACCCTCTAACAAAAGATCCCAGATCATTGTGGAATATTCCAGAACACTCTCTAATGTTGTGGAATATTCTGGAACAACTCCCTGATAAGTAATAACGAGGACGGGCGGTGCAACACGGCGGGTCGGGGGACGAGGGAGTTTTATTGAAACGTGTCTGTGATTTTAGTATATTGTGTATCTTACGACTTCCACGCGAAAGAAGTCGCGGCGCAACAGCTAGTGCCATTATAAAATACATCATCGTCGTTGTAATATGTGCACTCAGATCCGCATTCTAAGTAGAAATGATGCGGGTTGGTCTCTCGGCGTGAGTTCTGACTGCCAAGCGAGCATCGCTGAGCGAGTATTTGCTCAGCGACAAACTGGTGGAACGAGTACTCGCCGGCAATGTGAATAGTCAGCGATCAACTAATAATACATGCATCTCTTTTGTTTACACAGAATGTATGTCTATCGTACGTTTCTAGAGCGAGAAAATAGCCGATAGTTAGTCGCTTCCTCGCCAGCGGCGGTGGGACAACTGCCTAAGGGAAAATTTAAGTCTGACATTTCACATTATTTTAGTTCTGATCGATTCATCATTTTGTAACAGGAAGTGACATTATCACGTTATTCTGTGACGGCTCTAATACAATTTTATCAGCTTCACTTAAAATATTCAAAATAATTCAGATTGAATCAAAGCAAGCACGTCTGAGGAATGTGTGATCTTACACAGAACTATAGGCATGACTTGCATTTAATTTTATTATTGATTCTGTCACGAATAATAACGTTCTAGAATGTGGTTTTCAATAGATCATACAGGATAGAATTTTTTAAACGCACCTGGAGGGAAAGTACTCTAAATACTGGAGATAGCAAATTTTACTCAAAGGAAACATTCCTTTAATTTTTTTGAAAGAAACCAATCTGCATTCAAAGATTTTTGAAAATTCGCTTGCCACGCTCGGGAATCGAACCGGCTAAAATCCGAAAAAAATAACATCCTGTACTTTTATGGCATCAATCGATAGCGTCAATCATAAGGATCAAATCTCTTTAACAAACATGATAAATTAAATGAAATGTTAATGTTATGTTGGTAACCATTTCAATACCTGGATTGGTACATACAAACGGCACAATCAGATGGCCTGCGAGATCACCAGACCTCGCCCCTTTACATTTTTTCTATGGGGATTGTTAAAAATCAAATTTACCAAAAATCCTATGCAACTGTAAACGAGTTAAGAACTGAGGTTCACACTACGATTTTCAATATTAATCATAACTTACTATGAAAAGTTACTGTACCCAACAAAATGGAGCTCATTTCGAGCAACTAATTAAAAAGTAGTAGTTTACCCTTTTTTTCGTTATCATGTTTGTTAGAAACATTTGATCCTTATAATTGACCCTATCGATTGATGCCATAAAAGTACAGGGTGTTATTTTTTCGGATTTTAGCCGGTTCGATTCCCGAGTGTGGCAAGCGAATTTTCAAAAATCTTTGAATACAGATTTGTTTCTTTAAAAAAATAAAGGAATGTTTCTTTTGAGTAAAATTTGCTATCTCCAGTATTTAGAGTATTAGCCCTCCAGGTGTGGTTAAAATGGGCACGCCACAATTGCGGCGATAAGTCCCCTCTTTGAGGAGTGGCTGGAGAGGCGCCACGGCGTCCTCACCTTCCGCCTTGCGCAGGTCCTCACCGGACACGGGTGCTTCGGGAGGTACCTGTTCCGGATAAGGCGGGAGGAAACGCCCGGGTGTCACCACTGTGTGGATCGCCCGGAGGACACGGTGGAGGTCTGCCCGGCTTGGGTGGAGCACCGCCGTGTCCTCGCGGAAGCGATCGGCGGCGGCGATCTCTCGCGTCCGGCCCTGGTCCAGGCCATGGTACGGAGCGAGAGTACATGGGAAGCCATTACCTCCTTCTGCGAAGCAGTAATGCTCGCGAAGGAGGAGGCGGGACGCGTGAGGGAGAGGCAAGCTTTGCGCCCTCACGCCCCTAGTCGCCGCAGGAGACGCCCTGGGCGTCGCGAATTGGCAGCTGATTCCCGGCCACCGTAGGCGCGGGCTTGCGGACGGCGAGCAATGGGTAGCTGGCCGTCGGGTAAGGACCAAGCCCGAGTCGACGGCGCGTTGTGTTCCACGCGCGCCTCAAAGTGATGTCAGCACTATTGACGGGGTCCGCTAGGGCCGATGCCAGCTAGGGTCGCGGGATGTTCGAAAGAGTTACCGTGGCCCCGGCACAGGCAACAGAAGGAACACGGGTGGGTTTTAGTCAGTAAAAGTCTGACACGCCCTCCCGCTCCCCCCAGAGCGGGAGAAGTCATTTGATGACATTTGACAAGAATATCGTCATGAATTACGTCTAAGACCCTCAAAGACCGCCCTTATGCACAAAAGCATCCTCTGTATGGCCCCGAAGATATTCAACAAAATACCAAATGATATTAAAGATCTTAACTTGACACAATTTAAACGGAGATTAAATAACTTATTGACTGAAAAATGCTATTATACCATTGACGAATTCCTTTTTGACAAAATGTAATAAGTAAACTAAATGATAATTATGTATTTATGCTTGACAATTCAAAAACCTGACTTATTAATTGTACTCAAAATGGTTATTATAAAAATAGACTGTATTCGAAGTACCTATTGAAATTTATGTTAATTTGTATGTAATATTGATTTTATATTCTTAAATAGCTAAATAGTGTATGCCCTAATGGGTAGTTTTTTGAGTTACCATATCCTAATTATAAGACCTATTGTATCACCAAAAAACACACTAATAAATACTTTGACTTTGATGATTTCCCATCCACAAAAAAAAAAGGTGTGGTTAAAAAATTCCACCCTGTACCTATAAAAATACATTCCCAGCTACATATAGGTGAATGTTTTGTATTCTATCATTTATTTTAATTTTAAACTAGCAGACCCGACAGACGTTGTACTATGTTCATACAAAAATCCCATGGAAAAAAGGACGGTCAGTTTTTCCCGAATTTGATAATATTCCGGGAATTTTTTCCATAAAAATAAAAAAATTCCCAAATCGGTACAGCCATTCTCATGTGATGCGTTTCAACGAACCAGCATTGTAAAAACTGCACGATTTACATCAAACAGACCTGTGTGCAAATATTCAAATGAATCATTTTAATTACTCAACCACGCATATTTTAATTTAATGTTTTGTCAACATCTCATATCACAACGCTTACACATTAACTTTAATGTAAACACTATTGTAAATACTTGTTTTTACATTCATACGACTTGTTTACATAAACCTTAATTTAAGGTGAGTCGGATCGGATCCAAGAGGTCGTGAATCGGGGAGAGATTAAACCAAAGCGGAGTGACCTCCTTATCTAATAAATAATTAGGAACTGGAACAGCTCATTTAGACAGACGTTCGTTTCAGGAAGTAACTGACGAGATAAGGCAGCAAGATAAAGTCTGTTTGTGTCAGGGTTTGTATGTATTATAGGTGAGTGGGTCTGGTTCAGGCGTGGGACTGAAGTAGTTTAGTTTGCAAAGCGAAGAGAAAGAATATTTATTAAAGAAATACCTACTCGTTTAGTGGTCTGTAGTAACTTGAAAGTAAGCTAGCTTTATAGCATTGTAGTAGCTAGTATTTGGCACGTATCCTGGATAGTCTGTGGCTATAATCGTGGCATATTAAATATGTTTAAGACGCAGATACGTGAGAAGAGAAGAAGAAAAGAAAAAGAGAAGAAGAAGAGAAGAGAGAGGGGAAGAGTATTCTATCTATCTATCTATACATGCCAACACCCTTGAGTGCATAGCTTGCGTGTTCTGTGCAGAGCTCACGCAACGCGTCGTACGTCCACCCAGTAATAGGACTTGCCCATCAAGGAGTGCTGTCCCAAATTAGACGCATTATTAATTTATTATACATAAAACAAAGGTATTATATTAAAACATGTACACTAGAAGGTATATACCTAGTTAATTTATCTTTAAAATGGTGAAAGTTTCATAAAAATACGCTTGATAGTTTTTACTTTACAAATTAATTACACTATGTAATATAAACATAATATTTTTCCAAATAATTAACACTACTCGTTTAGACGTAATTTTCAGTTTAAAATAATTAAAAGTCGGTTATCGTCGCCTTAAGTCTCGTTAAGACTAACTAAGCTGCTTATGTTAAAAGCCGCGGCCTCTCTAAAGCAGCTGACAGTAATGACCCTTAATACGCATTCTGCAAATTAAACTTCATGAAACTATACACCCATATTACGTAGGTACAAGACCTGCCATGCTCAGCTCTTGTCAGTTTCTGTAACAAGCAATTTATTTAATTGGAATAAATGGAGCTTGCCAACATGGCTCATCCTTGTCATGTTAAGGCGTCGATAACACACTTCAAGGAAGTTTTCTAATTAACTAATGCTTGGGGGCATGTAGGTGAACTGTCATGTTGTCCCACTTCTAACGTGTGGACATTCGATTAGGTTTTTACCCTGAACGTACGTACAAAGTTAGCAAAATTGTGTAAAACCTCAAGGTGATACTAAAAGTTTATCAGATATGTATGCAAAGTGTTAACAATCGTGCATTTTAAGATATTTACCTGGTTCAAAGCCTTGTCGATTACGTATATATGGTGAGATTAAATGGGATAGGTAACTAAGTTGTGATTCCCACAAATGTGTTGAAAGTCAACTGAAGTTTATCCGCATAGCAACCGTAGCCACGGCCACGGTTTGATATTACTGCAAACATGCAGGTTTCCTCATTCAGTGTTTTAACCCGACGATACAATTTACATAGTAAACATGTTTTTGTTACTATTTTCTTGAATACGTTAGAGATCCGAGGGCCTACTCCGAAGCGTAATTCCGATCTATCGGCCGAATGTTCGGAAGTTTTCTACTACACTTTTTCTATTTCGTTCGGTCGGTTTGGATCTGACCAAACGTCAAAATAAAGTTTGTTGTAATACAAACACGTCAAAATGAAGTTCGGTCGGATCAGAATCGACCGAACGACATAGAATGAAGTGTAGCAGAAAACTTCCGAACATTCGGTCGATACTTCGGATTTATGTATCGGAGTAGACCCCCTGTATAGAGATGAGAGGCAGAGCGTTACCATTTTTTTCTGTGTTTCTAACGCTTGTTCGTCATAGGACGCAAGGGACATTCTTTTGCCTAGTGGCATAGAGAATATAGTCTTTGCCTAGTGGACTGCGTCAAATCATCGAATGAAAAGCTAGAGGAAGGGAGATGAAGTCTTGGGGAAGGCACTGCTGTTCTTTTGTTTCCAAATCAACCAACATACATGTTAACAGATACAATCTACATATTTAAAAAGAATTTCGACAGAAAACAGTTTTTCTTCACGGTTTGTTTCAAAAACATTTTTGTCTATAGCTAATTCCATACAATACTTAGGTAGTTTAAATACCTTTACAAATAATACAAAAACTAAAAACCTGAATCTTTTTGTTGTAAGACATCCTACCTAAACTAATCTCACATCATTAGACACCTCGTGATGAATACATTTGCAAAGCATAACAAAAACTGCTTGGAATGTAAAAACTACATTTCAATAAAAATATTTATGTAAAGAACACTTATTTTTAGCCTGTTACAGAGGAATAGCTCTTTGCCAAAACGTGAGTAGTTAAAATAGCGAAATGTTAGCGTTGGACTAATTACGTCATTTCGTCGGACGTAATCCAATTACAGGCACATTCATTTCATTGTTTGTCAATTAGGTATGTGTAAAAATAATATTGACTTTCCTTATTAGCACAATAACAATTAATACTCGCATATTTAAGGCCTCGTTTACGGAGACGCGGGGCGACGCGCGTCGCGTGCGGCGTGGCGTTTCGCGGCGCGTCGCACGTTTTTCAGTTCACAGACAGGCGGGGCGTGCTGCGGCCCGCATCATTTCATGCGCAAAGACAAACATATATGGTAACTAGTGGTTTCGTTTATGAAGGAGCGGGTATGCGGAATAGCGATACCCGGCGCTGTGCCTGCCGCGTCGTCCGCAGCGGCGCACGCGGCGTCGTCAGCTGCCACGCCCGCGGTTACTCCTCACCGCACCTCTCCCCCCCTTCCTACACACATCGAAGGGCACGCGGAGATGGCTGCTGCATTACTCGCCGCGTCGCCCGTCACTTCATCCGCCACATGCAACGCTACAATTCAAACAAACGCATGCAAAAACGCTTCTCCTTGAACGCTGTATACATCGCCGTATGTTTGTTTTTCCGGCAGCCCGCACCGCACACCGCAGCGCCTGACGCCCCGCGTCTCCCTGAACGAGGCCTTATACATGTACCCGTATAGAAAGTAGGTCCTATCCTATGTTAATCCAATTTGACAGTTCAAGAACATTAATTGCGTTATTTACGTTGTTGAGCAGATAATTTTATTCGAACATAATATGAAGCAATGGATTAGAAATTTGCTTCAAAATCATTCAGACTGTGATTGATGCTGTGTTGAATTGGGGTGCTGGTCATAGTCTAACTTGCTGCAAAATTTCATCCAAATCAGTTCAGCTGTTAAAGCGTGATTGAGTTACAAACACACAAACTCACAAACATCTAACTTTCTCATTACATAGAGTATTTGTAGGATTATCATACTCGTAGTTATTTAAAACATACTATACGTATAAGTACCGAACTATACCATGTTGTTTAGAATGTCATTGCTAAACCTCTGTTTCGCACATGTTGCAATTTTGGAATAAATTAACAACTATCTGAGTCCGTTCTTTACATATTATGCAAATGGAGTAACTTTGAGGTCAATATCGTCGGCTGATATTCATAGTAATTAGGATTTGCATAGCGACTGTGAGCCAATGTTGTTGGTTGTGACCTTGTGACTTTGACCCGTCCAGTTACGGTATTTCAGTACCTATCCATCGTATTTTTAACCGACTTCAAAAAAAGGAGGAGGTTCTCAATTCGGTAGTATGTTTTTTTTAAGCTTATATTGAAGCAATTTCAATCTAAAATAATCTGAATCTATAAATTCCTAAACATAGTTTGCTGAACATAAAGTGAGAAATAAAAAGATCATCATCTGCCTAGCCTTTTCCCAACTATGATGGGGTCGGCTTCACAACCGGGTGCAGCTGAAGACCAGTATTTTACATGGAGCGACTGCTTATCTGACCTCCACAATCCAGTTACTGGCTAATACGATAATCCTTGGTAAAACTGGTTGTCAGACTTTCGGGCTTCTGACGATCCGTAACGACTGTCAAAGATCCAGGAATGACAGCCGGGACCAACGGCTTAACGTGCTTTCCGAGACACGGAGGAGTCTCGGTATGTACAGATGGTACCTAATATAATCCTTTTTATAGATATACCTACTAGCTTTTGCCCGCGGCGTCGCCCGCGTGGATGTCGGAAAATATCCCACGGGAACGAACTACCGGGATTTAATTGAAAGTACCCTATGTGTTAATCCAGATTTTAATTATTATCTATGTGCGTGTGCCAAATTTCATCCAATGTTTACGCGGCGCACGCCCGTTGATTTTTTCCGACATCTTCAACAATCATCGTCATATTTCAGCCAATTTACACCAAACCGTAATGAATCATATAAATAAATCACTGTGTCTATTGGTGAAAACCGTATGAAAATCCGTTCGGTAGTTTTTGAGTGTATCGCGTTCAGACAGACAGACAGACGCGGGGGGGGGGGGGGGACCGTGTTTTATAATATGTTATGTTGGTGGCATACTGTGCGAATAATTATGATGATGCAATTTTAGTAGTGCAGCAACATTTTAGTTGCGAAGGTCACGGTTAACAACTAAACAAACAGTAGTAAGTATGGGTTTTGACTAGTGATTAGTACTAGTTTATTTAGTGTACTTAGAACTTTTAGAATATTCTCGATTCATATAACATTCTAGTTGTACTACTTAACTTATATCTATAATACATGATAACACTAATATATATATATTATGTACAAGTATACAATAAAAAATAAAAAGGGAGAAGAGCTCATTGGGCATCAAAAAATTCGTCCGCATCGCTGTCAATCGGAAAAATGCCCAAAAGGCTGGCAGCGTTGCCACGCTGAATGGCAATGCTGCCAAGTGTTTAGGTACTTACCTATCTCCTTAAATTAGAGGAGAGAATCGGGTAAATACTCAGTTTTAGAAACACGAAAGCTACAATATCTCAACATATCCTCTACTAAATATAGCTTTCCTCGACCAGAAATAGTGGATTAACCCTAGCGTTAGGCATCGGGTAAATCCCTGAGCGGATCGTCCGGCGCATCTCGCATAATTTATGTCATTCAGGTAATTTTATATTGACACACGACCCAGCTCTATGATGGTGTTAGTTAAGAACCTTCAGTCGGCCGCATGGAAATCTTAACCTTGTGAAAAGAATATTTTCTCAAAATTGGACGTATTTTAGCAAAAACGATCCAATCCACAACTGATCAATATTGAATTATCTTTACATTTCTGATTATAAAGTTGCATTTTTTCTCTTAGCAACACCAGTCCACAACTACTTTTTTTTTTTTAAGAAATGCTAGCTATAGTATACCAACCCACATAAATTAGACCCGCCTAATTATAGATAACTCAATATTGAGACCAGTTTAGCAATAAAAAATGCCATCATCATCATTTGGTGATGTTCTTCAGAAAGGTCATGCGTAGTACTCGCCACCGGCGTGCGTGTATGACTAGATGTATGAACGTAAACGAGGCAAAAGTAGTATGTAAGGATCGTAGCAGGTGGCGTTCTGTAGTTTCTGCCTACCCCCATGGGAAGAAGGCATGAGTTTATGTATTTATGTGTTTTCGACAGCTAGTACCACAACTTCTCGGCTTCAGAACTACTTATGACCGTTTACGACGTACAGAATTTCCTACAAACTTTCAAAGTCCTTGTTTTTCGAAATGATTGAACCAATTTTAATGAAACTTCATACCCATAAGCAGGATACATAGGTCTAAAAAGTTAGTTAAAGAACATTTACGAAAAATAGTGATACAGCAAAATTCGACGGATTTAAAATTTTCCATAGAATCAGAGATTTCCAATTATCTTTTTTTAAATAAGACATTTTGAAAATGTTCTTAACTAACTTTTTAGACCTATGTATCCTGCTTATGGGTAGGTATGAAGTTTCATTAAAATCGGGTTATGCACTTCGAAAAACAAGAACTTGAAAGTTTGTATGAAATGCCGTACGTCATAAACGCTCTTAAATCATTTTCAACCAGCCGCGATAGATATGAGAAATTAGAGCAGCCACGCTTAGTATTACCGTCGGCCTTGCCAGCGTGGAAAATTGGAAAATTGAAAGCATAGACTTTTCTTCCGGTTTAAAGTAAAGTGTCAATGACAAGGTTCAATCACTTTGAACATAATTAGCGTATATTACAATCAATAATTAGATGCCTACTGCTGGTTTTTGATCTCAGAGTACCTACGTTGATATTTGCTGTGCGTTATTAATAGTTTCGTCGAGGTTTGAGGACCTACCTTCGATCGGTTCCGGTACAGTCTTTACGACTTCCTCGACATAAACCGTAACGGCTCAGCTATTATACTATAAATAATACAATTTCTGTTGCTATTGCTATTAATTGTACACACATATATATTGTGTAGGTACAATTAAGGAGAAGGTTTATGTGTACATAAACCTTCTCCGTTATAATTCTAGCTATTTTACTAAAGACTTGAATTAAATCCGTTCAGCACTTTTAGGCCGCTAATTCAGAGCAGCGTTTCCTGCAGCGTGCAGCGGGGCGTTTAATGGAATTGCCCATATTGCAACGCCCCGCTGCACGCTGCATGAAACGCCCCTCCGAATTTGCGGACTTAGAGATTGGCGCTTTGAAACAGACAGACACGGGCTGACTAATGAGATGAGAGTTTTAATAAATGTGAAGAACGGAATTATGTTTCTTGGAAAGTAAATTGTTTTTTTAGACAAACATTGTAAGCAGTCTATCTACAGGGTGTAAGGGACAGCCCTCCGCTAACTAACAGGGTGCATTCAGCTCCTTATTTTGAATCATATTCCACCGGAAATATTGTTAGAATTTTTTTTTGTTTTTTACGTTTTTTCAGTTACTATTCCTTTATTTCAATGCGCAATGTAAAATTACATTCTCTGTACGCGGCACTCCAATCAGTCTGCCTAGCCTTTTCCCAACTATGTTGGGGTCGGCTTCCAGTCTAACTGGATGCAGCTGAATACCAGCGTACATTTATGCAAATAAAACAGCTAAAATCAAAAAATCAGCAATGAATGTTGAAATCTCGGCGGTCGAAGGCTCGCTGCGCTGCCGTTCGCTAAGCGCGTTTCGCCACGGTAACAATACATTGCGTGTGAGGTAATAAAACAAATCAGGTTTATTGGATTCCCTTAACGTTCCTGAAATAATTTCATATACCGGTCATCTTAGTATGGTATACTGAATTTACCCCAGGAGTCTGCGGAGGGCTGTCCCTTACACCCTGTATACACCTGGCTATGTTTGACTGGTTGATTCTTCATTTACAAAAGGCACGATTACTTTATGATCTTCTATTTGACCAGCTGAACTTTATGTACGCAGAACTTTATGTTATTATTCTGTTTTATTTTTTACCTGGTTAAACACTCCCTTCGCAGAAGAGTACGTTTCTCCCTTCACATAAGGCGGTAGTGTGGCGGTGGAGCTGATACTCCTTAGGAAACTCTGCAGAGCCTCGTACTCATCAGCTTTCTTCGTCTCCTTGCTGACAATTTGCGGCACCTGGCCCTCGCCCAGCATAGCTTCGTGGGCTCCATCACTGCGCAAAAGAAAATTAAGCTAAGCTTGATATACAAAACAAAAGAATACCCACGATGGTACTTTCCACACTTAGGAATAGGTATTAGTCGTAAGACTTTCCAGGACTACTTTCATTAGGTACAATTATTACTGTTTTCTCCTTATGGTAGACCTATCTATGGGTGGACCATACGAGGACTATCCTATAAATACTTATGCAAGGTGTGGGTAATTTAGATAACTGAAAACCTGAAAACGGGTCATTGTTATGAACAACTTTCAGGTTTTGAGTTCATTAGTGTATTTACCATGTAGGTAAATGACCGATTGACGAAATGATAATGCATTTTTAGAGCAAACGGTTTCCCGCCCACTAAAAAAACTTGGTATCTGATGATGAGACAAGGGTGATCTATCAAATCCTACAATTTGAAATACTCGGTCAGTTTAATAATATTATTACAAATATAATAGCGAATTCCTTTTGTATAGAGCAGCCAATGAGTAAACAAAAGAAACTATTTCGTGCTATGTTTACAGATTACAAGAACACAGCTGATCTTATTTTTATTTAGGTACAAATGGCGTAATGTCCGTGCCAAGCGTAAATACAAAGGTTATTGAAGTTCAACCTAGAGGCACGTAAGGTCTGGATTATAATAAAAATATAGATATTTCCTCAGACCAATAAAATTCGTATTGTCATCGTTTGCAAATTATTTACGAATCGATATTAGGTAGGGCAAAACTTGGGTAATCGGTGATAGTTTTGTTTTTTACTTGTAAAATTCGATTCATTGATCAGACTATTTTTTAAATTTACTGTGATATAGTAGACAAAATAAGTTTTGCTAACTTATATCTAAAAATGTGGCAAATACTATAATGATTGAAAAATGTACATTTATCAAGTCAGTAGTAACTTGGTAATAGAAAACAATTATCTATCACCGAATAGCTGCATATCACGAATTAGCCAAGTTTTGCCCTACCCGATTATTTTCGTTCTTTACAATCGAGACGTAACGCTATTGCTTGACAATGAAAGCCAAGACGAGACAGTGAAGTGTTTGAATAAACTGTTGAATATATATATATATAGTATTAGGTATATTGAAGCGCTCACAATTTACCAACCTACGATAATATTATGGCCGATATTATAAGAAAGTAGGTGGCACTTATCGTATTAATACCTACCTATCAATAAACTTTCGATTTTCTGTATCCTGCCTGAGAGTAGAAAAGTATAAAATTAGATAACTAATTGAATAAGTGAAGGTAATTAGTTAAAGATAACGCAGTAAAAAGATCAAAATTACACAAGATGGCTGAGACCATAGAAATATGGCTGAGACCCATTGTTTGCTATCTAATCTTCCAGTCAAATATCCCGAGAAAATAGTGTGTGATGGTAGCGTACACATGATGTAATTTATAGTTGTTGCTATGCCCTATGAACAGAGCGTAAATAAGAGCCTAATTAGTGCAAAAATAAAAAAGTGCCTCTTTAATCTAAGAAATAAAGACCTTTTTTAGTGTGCATAGCATCAATTTTTTATACATATAAATAGAATACATTGAATTAAAATTTCGAATATTTAATAAAGAAATCTCTGTTTTCTCAAGTCATAAAAACCGTGCGAAGCAGGGGCGGTCCGCTGGTTTATTAATTCTCTTAATTATCGTGAAAACCGCATCAAAATCCGTTGCGCAGTTCAAAAGAACATCGCGGTCACACACAGACAGACACGAAAAGCGACGTTATTTATAATAACAATATTTGTATAGATTAATAGGTAGGTATTGTTTTTTTTTTATTTTTACTTTCAATACTCGTTCTTTCTAACATATCTCATAAAAATAATTAATTAATTTGGTAGAAATTAGAAACCAATTTTATAGTTCGGTAGACGAAGCCGACCTAATTGATTACTATGGTTTGCTACGACCGGCTACTGTACATGTAGGTACAAGATTTTAATTACATCTTTTTCATGGTAATTATAAGCAGAATAATTATTTTGTACCAACTGAATACGAAATAGAAATTGACGACGAATGATACGACCACAGGCTCATGAAAACAGATAGCGACCCAGGTTCAGACAATCATTCCTTTATGTAATTAAATTATTGATTATTCATTGGTTAAAATGAACACATCTGAACCGATGACTCCTAATAACGTTATTATGCCTACATCACAAGAATCACAACTGTATTATATGGCACAGCCGAGACTTTCAATCAATGATTATACACAAACGAAGTCTTTCTTACTAATAATAACAATTAAATCGGACGTCTGAACCTTGGTTGTTTACAACGTGTATCAAAGCTCTTATGTATTAGCTCCCTAGGCAACGGGAATCAAGGAAATGTCTCATAATGATGCACTAAGTGGGAACTGCAGTTTATACTGAATTAACGCCCTATTACAGAAATCATTAAAACTGTCCTACAAAGCTCATCATAATTTTATTTAAATATAGAATGTGTGAACTTACTTCTGTACTCTAACGACCCTGAACTTCCGTTTAAATTGTATTGCAAAACCAAAAATGGTGAAGACCATTTTAATGACACTAACACAGGTCAGGGCCCTTTGTCCTGACGTCTTGTCCCCGTAGTCAAGTGTTGAGACTGGCGTAATATAAATAAAAATAATGTTATCAAAATAACCCTTAACCCCTTCGGTACGTTGCAACTTCATTTTATATATATAGGAGCAACTAGATTCACCGATGTTGCATAGTGGGGTTATTGGTCGACTCGCATGAATGCACCTACTCGCCCGAATCGTGCGAATCGTCATTTTTAAAAATAAGTAATATTATTTTTTCGGTGGCGACTCGCACGAAGGTAATTATTTGTGGGCGAATCGACAATTCCAAAAAGAAGTAGGTCTTAGGCAACTGCACGTTTTTAACTATGCAATAAACTTAACTAAAAAAAAAGTACACTAGCGCACAGAAGTGATAAGACTTTAGTAAAATATTTTGTAATATTAAGTTTTTCTTAACTTTCCTGCATAAAATTAAAAACGTACCAGTTACCTCTTTTTGGAATTGTTGATTCACCCACAAATAAATTAGGTACCTTCGTGCGAGTCGCCACCGAAAAAAAAATATATTATTAAAAAATTACGATTCACCCGATTCGGGTGAGCAAATTCGTGCCAGTCGACTAATACCCCATAATGTGTGTAAAGTGTTGGGTATTAATCTACTCGTAACTACATAAAATCTCAAAGCTTAGGTTATGTATCATTACGTACATTTCATGTTTGGACAAACGCTACGAATGGCTTAAACCTACCTATATCCTACAATACGCTCTTAATTATTATACGATTATAGTTCCGAATAATGGCACTGTCATTAATTTGGCGTTATCTCTAATTCCGGGCTTAGGATCAGAAAAAATCCAATGGCATTTCTTGTCCAGCCGAATTTTTATGGCTTTGTTTTTTGAGCAAACCCAACAAAGTCTGATTTTGAAGCTTAAAGTAATCTGTGCTTAAAGCCTTATCTATCACACTACGCGATATACAGGGACCCTTTCCCTAACGGCCGAACCCAATAACCTACATATTTTCAGTAAAAGACAGATCGCTATTGATGGTAGACAGTCTGTCCTTATGTCAGGCCGGTAAGATTCCATAGTCTCATAAAGATTATTGGGACGTTAAAACCACATCACCTAAATATCGTGTAGTGTAGTAAAAGGGGTTTTAGAAGCAAAGTTAAGTTCTAATTTAGATTAACCGGATTTGACTAAACTGACTAAAATTAATGCCAATATTATTTTATCATTTGGTCTTTTGATCGTAAATGTAGGTACATATCTAGTAATCCAAACGGGGCTTATGATATCTAGTTTTATCCACCGTAAACCTTAATAACACCTCTAAACCGAGTTATATCTACCTATAAAAGCACTATAATCGGCCACTAATTTCTAATCAAGTAACATAAAATTGATGAAAAGCACACTGATTGATGGAAAACACACAGATCAGTTCTTTTCGGTATTTGATTTTGTCAGTTGAAGACTTTTTTGCAAGCGTCAATTCGAAACACCAATAGGTATATTGAGAAGAGACCTATTTAAAGAAGACTAATGGTTCCAAAAACATTGAGGGTTCAATGTCCAAAAACAAGAAATTCTATTTAATAACGCCCCTGACATTTATCGTACTTGAGAGCTGACTTTTTACCATTCCTGGGCGTTGTTGCGGAATCGGTATGTAGGTGCTCTAAATGCACGAAAATACTTATTCTAAAATATCGTGGCAGCTCTATTATAGGTAGAGAACTATAGACATTCGTCTGTAGTTTGTGGATATTTACTTGAAGAACCTTAAGTCACCCTTGAAGGTTCTTCCAAAAAAAGGATTATCTACAAAAAATTAAACACGTTACAGGAAAATGATTCTTGCATCTCAAAAGGGGAAAAGTTCGATTCTTGAGTGCCAAAACTCAACTTCACTTAATTTGAATGACAAGTGATATGATAACGACCAATTCAAAGTACCTACCTACTTGGCATTATCATTGATAAATCAGATTGTTTATGAAATGCCATTGATTGATTTCTGCTCCTACATGCAAGTTTTATGAGCGAACTTGGTGTAGGTAAAGGTCATGAAATCGACGAATTCTTCAGCCATACGTTATTGATACTCCGTTTGTGTAGAAAAATCAATAATCTACAGTAGGCACTGTAGAGGCCTGCATGGTTTTAACATGCAACCTTTGCAAGAACTTAAAACGATTCCGTATTATTTATTTATTTTATCTGAAATATATCTTTTATTCAAGTACCTCTCCTACAGTACCTATACAGGGTTATTTTATATTGGCTAGCTAAACTTCGCAGATGCGATAGATATGGATATATAAACATGATAAAACAAAAAAAAAAAATAACTTGATGATGTTTTTGTGTCGTCATCGACCGCAGTTATTGTAGTCACTTGAGTCGCAATAAAAATCTGTTTTTTTTTTTTAACTTCACAGACGTGATGGGTATCGATATCTAAACACGATTAAACATAAAAAAACAGTTTTTCTCAACTCCATACTTTAAGTAACAACACTAACAGCGGTCGTTGACCTTCCAAAAAAAAACATCAAATCTTTTTATTTTATCGTACTTGGATATCAATTCCTACTCATCGCGTCTGCGGAGTTTAGCTAGTCAATTTAAAATAACCCTGTATGTGGAGTGGTTGTAAAGAGGAGCAGTTAGCTGCATTATTTATTTCATAGCAACTGAAGTGGAAAACGTGATCTACAGTACGTGTAGGTGTCGTGCCGATTTTACCGGCGCAGGCGCACAGCGCTCGCTAAGAAATTTTCTTATTAAGTTTTGTATGAGATGGTTGCTAACATATTATTATTATGCGTTTAGGTTTTGCAAAGCTGTACATTGTTGTATTCTCATTTCATTTGAATACCTCTAAACCAATCTGTCGGTTAACGAGATGGTTAGGTAATACGATTCGTTTACAATAACAGTTGTGCCGTCATTGGTGACTATGTGATCTATTGTGTGTGATAATAATTCTTTATTTGTTCACTTTACTACTATTTATACTTGTCTTATATCTATTGTTTTGATTTGTGATTTATCTGCTCGTGTTGGGTCAGATAGCCCGGAAGCCACAATGAACGTCGTAATTCGGTGGCTATGAGAGATGTTCTGTTGAGTTAGTTCGATTTGTAGTACGTACAGCCAAACCTGGGTGAACGAGAACTGGATACATAAGCAAGAAAACTCTACAAGTGAGAGTGATTGCCAGGTAGGGCCAGGAGAGGTTTACACCTCTACAAGTGAGAAACAGAAACCTCTCTCTCTGTGAGAGAGTCGTTCTTCACATTTGGACTTAACTGGGACTGACACTTGTCCTATAACTCTATAAGCGAGAGTTGAGCGTATTTGCAATATTTTGTATAAGTACCTCTGTAAGTGAGAAACTTGGTTAAGTGAAAAACAAAAAAAAAACGGTCCCTTGAACTCTCGCTCATCCACCACCCTAATTGCGTAACACACTATCAATTACAATCTGAATGATTTTGAAGCATATTGATAAGCAAATGCTATTGCTAATCCATTGCTTCATAATTATGTTCGAAAAATTTATCTTAACAACGTAAATAACGCAATGAATGTTGTTGAACTGTCAAAATGAAACCGATTCCTACTGTAAGTGTGTTACGCAACTGCCCCACAGGTTTGACTGTACGGTACAAGTGGATAAAATTCGCATGTGTTGTTTGTCTACTTATATGACGTCATTTTATCTGGTATGGTTTTATTTGGTCTGGAAATGTGGGTGTACTATAATAGGTACACCTCTGCCTAACCCTTAGGAGAAACAAGGCGTGATGTTATGTTATGTTTATCTGGTATTTCAACATGCAAGAATCTGTTTTGCCTTTTTGATAACGTGACGAAGCGAAAATAACTTCCCGTTTTTCTTATCTTTTTCGTTACATATTCGACAGTGACACATATTTATTACTTTCAATTGCGATACATATATTTACCTATGAAATTGTACGAATTTTCAGCCATAACGCCAAAAACTACCACAATTTCACAAAAACAAAAAACTATCTAAAACCAAATGACTGAATATGCAATTAAATTAATATGGCTTTCGAATAAAATTTATTTGAATTTCGAATTGCACGCCAATCCACAGATAATTAAATCTGAAAATGCTGGTTACAGAATCTCCAAAATAATTACATAGGTAAAGACCTATTATTATTGAACAAAACTCAGTTTTATACAGCACCTACATACTAGGTGATTAATATTCTCATGAAATAAGTAGGTAAGTAGAATAAAATTGTCATTGTTGAAAAACCTTGACACGAAACAGCTTTCTTTCACTGTATACACAAATTCCCAACTGTTTCTAACTAGGTAATATGGTCATCACTCATCAATGGTTTATAGAGATTAATTAAAACCTAGATAACGATCACCTCTGGTATGCCAATGGTCCTCTTTAGGCGATACACGTCGGTTTTTAATCAGCTCCATATCACATGTCTCGTCTACATTGTTGCACTTTTGGCAAGGCATTGTCAAAGCATCTTGTTCTTTAACCGCCACACTGGGCGCGTCCGTCCCTAACTAAGGGAGCCTCCGGGTGGGCTAAACTCATGAGTCATGAGGCTTTGAATCCTAATAGAAGGAGCAGGAGCTCCAGGTTTCAGTCTAAGTTTGATTTAAAGTGGCTTTAACCAATGTTTTGAACATAATCTATACATACATAATTTTGACTCATTACCAACCAATGTTATCTTTTTTTTTATGATTATTATTAATATTGTTATCGACATTTATTTTAATTTAATTTTATCTAATTTGTAATGTGAACGGAAATGGAAAGCAATTATTTGTCCTCTACCCATTGTACGACAATTTCTTATTTATTGTACCTACTTATAACAAATAACGGACATGAAAATGTTTAAATTAGAATTTTTATATTTATATAAGCAGAGAGTGATTTGTTTTATTATTTTATTGTTGTGATAAAAGATAGCGCTTTAAAATACTTATATATTGTTGTGCCCTAGCAGGGTCATGTATGATACCTAGTATTTGTAACATCTTGTAAACTACATGAATGCAATAAATGATACTACTACTACTACTACAAATAAATAAAATTAAAGTGTCTGTTTGTAATGTCAAAATAACAACTTTTTACTAAATGTTGAAAGTATATGTATACGGTACTTAGAACAAAAAAAGCAATTTTTAAAATTTTTGTCTGTCTGTCTGCTTGTTCCGGCTAATCTCCGAAATGGCTGTTACATAAAACATTTGTCCTAATCATGTATAAGCACGAATCTCTGTAAGTACTTACCACCTTTAGGTACCTACTTATGGAGATTTGTGTTAAATGGTTGATTTTATGGCGTTATAAATATTTTTTAATACGACTTTACCTGTCACATGATTCGTTTACGAGGCAAAGGGAGTAGGTATGTAAGTATCGTAGCAGGTGGCGTTCTGTGGTTTCTGCCTACCCCCATGGGAAAAATTCGTGAATTTATGTATGTATGATTTGTTTAATGGTTTGATACAATGTATGACAGGGACGAAAACTAGGCGAGCTATTAGATTTTAGGTTAATGCGACGCCAACATTTACGATGTCTATGTTTCCGCCCCGAGTTATCAACCTAGTCGTGGGGGATTCCCTACTAGGTGTCATCCACATTTGCATATATTTCTACACTAGCTTTTGCCCGCGGCTTTGCCCGCGTGGATGTCGGAAAATATCCCACGGGAACGTACTATCGAAATAAAAAAGTATCCTATGTCCTAACCCAGGTCATGGTCTACCCATGTGCAAAATTTCATCCAAATCTGTGCAGCCGTTTTAGCGTGAAAGCGTAACAAACATACTTTCGCATTTATAATAGTAGTTAGGATTACAGAGTTCCAGTTTTCCAGTCCGAAAAGAGACTGGGAAAAAAGTATTGTTTATTTAAGTTTTTTTTTTCTTTTCCCACGATTCTAGCTCTATGTGGATTCATTGTGATGTCCAAGGTTGACATTTTTGAATAACTATGAATAGCATTATCATGCATTTCTCACATACCTGGAAACTGTTTTCGATCTTTTAGATATTTTTGTGAATTAAGTCGGAAGTCTTGACTTTTTGGAGTCAGAAGTCATCTTCCAAGACATTCTCCTTAGCAGGTTTGTAGCAGAGCAGTTGATGCTGGCAGCTGATTGAAAATCGTAGACACTCGATTCTAATACTTATCAGAATTCTCGTAGCGATCAGGAGCTACAAGCTTTGAATAGCTACTTATGCAGGGTATGAGGGACAGCCCTTCGCAAACTAACAGGGTGCATTCAGCTCCTTATTTTGAATCATATTCCACAGAAAATATTCTCAGGAAAATTTTCATATTTTTTATCGTATTTTCAGTTACTATTTCTTTATTTGAATGTAAAATTACGTTATCTATACACAGCACTCCATTTATGTAAATAAAACAGCTAAAATAAAAAAAAATCAGCAATGGATGTTGAAATACCTACCTACTCGGCGGCCGAAGGCCCGCTGCGCTGCCGTTCGCTACGCGCGTTTTGCCACGGTAACGATACTTTGCGTGTGAGGTAATAAAACAAATAAGGTTTATTGGATTCCCATAACGTTCCTGAAATAATTTCATGTACCGGTCATCTTAGTATGATATACTGAATTCACCCCATCAGTCTGCGGAGGGCTGTCCCTTACATCCTGTATTATTTATTTTATATCCTCAGGACATACAACTATAATATTGTCCTACTTCAAGACGTGTACCTACCTACTAATTGCAGTAGTTTTGCTAAGTTGCTTTATCGCTCCTAATAATAACATAATATTAAGTATTCTGTATGTACCAAGCTACGAAGTTGTTCTTTTACTCGTGCTTAAGAAGACACGTGATAAACCGGTTTCGTAATATTTAACCCCCCTCTTTAAGATTGTGGTCAGATCGACGCTACTTTCCTCAAGTGATTCTGATACAATGCAATGAATTCTTTTTGTATTTCGTTGAAAGAATACGTCAATATACGCAGGCACCTAGAACTACAGACAATCATTCGGTTTAATTTACATGTTCATTATAAACTCGGTCTTTAATCTTTATCCTATAAGTAGGTACTAAGTTTAGTTACCAAACGAAGAAGGCAGACCAGTCAAGGGCCAAACAAAAAACACAACAGGCAGCGAAACTGGGATCAGCGTTTAACCAAAGTCTACCTGCTCGACCGTCTGATTAAAACATATGTTAGTATAAAAGAAACTTGAAACTCTACTGGTATTTTGGGGTTTCAATAGAAACCTATAAATATATATTAATAAGTAGGTAGGTAGGTATGTTTGCAACGTTAATGTTGTGTAGGTATGTGTTGTTGTTGTCAAATTCAAATTAATTTATTTGCCAGAATGTAGGTTTACAAAGTATGATCTTAAAACTATAATGGCCCCTTTATTGCATTGCTATTGAATTCAAAGTACAATCTGGAGTAGGTACATTATGAATGCCGCTAACAGCTCTTTCTGTAACTAGGTAACTAATTAAAATAATGACAGCCAACAACAGCAGGCAGTTATGAGACATAAACTTTAGTCTAGAATTCTATCATGAAAAAATAAGGACAAACAATAAGGCCAAGTTTCGATCACTGATGCGTTTATGAAGTCAATGAGGAGTCAACTACCTATTGTTGCGATAGTCATTGAAGACCAGCATAAGCTACTCACAACCATTCGATACGTTTCCGTGCCGAATCGAACATCAATTCATAAAACCGAAACTCGAAAATTTTGACGGTTTTAAAACCATATTAAGTATTCTTCCGACGGCTCTTTGCTGCCAGGGACTAGGCAAATCAGGTAAGTTACCGAAAATGTGTCATTTTCGAATAAATGCTGAATATGTATAATAATGCTGTACGTTTACACTGCCCGGAGACAGACAAAATATCTAATTACAAAGATACGAAAAGAAAGTTTTTGCATGTTTACCTACGTTACGACCGAGAATGTCTTAGCAGTTTGCGCAATCATCGCGATTTCTAACGTTTTTGCTTTTGGAGCATTTTATGGCAGAGAAACAGGCCTTGAGATAAATATGTCGTGCTGGTCGTGCATGTTATTACCTACTGCCAACCATTATTATAATCTGTTGCCAGTAGGTAAGCACCCTCATCAAGCAACTACAATGGTATTGTGATTGTGACTTATTAAAGATGTACTTACCACCTTCATATTGACACTCACGTTGGAGAATGTCAGATGTCAATTCTCTAGGACTCGAGCATAATTTTTGTCTCAAATTGAAGGTCTGAATCTCAAGTGGTCACAAATGTTATAAAATAGTTTTTGTTTAATAAATCCGTTGCCTAACAGCCAAAAAGGGATAAGCGACATTTTTTCCGAAATCGACTTATTTAAATATGGTTAGAATCGGCTTTCTGGCTGTTAGGCATCGAGTCTGTTTACATTGAATTCCCTATATTTTTCTGAATGATGAAACTTTTGCTTAGATAGATACTAAGGCCCGTATTACAGAACCTAACTCAAAACTCAATCATTACTTACAACTCCTTTAAAGCCTTTTGATTCGTTAAAACTAGTTTTAAGTAATGCTTGTGTCTTGAGTGAGGTTCAAGCATTACTTAAATACGGGCCTAAGGGCGGAGTTCACCGACTTTTAAAACGGCTGTTTAGATATTTAATCAGAGGGGCGATTGTCGTAATTTTAAGGACATTAACAGTCTGATCTCGGTCTCAATATGTCAAAAATACCTATAATTTCCCTACATTTTTGACTTGATTGTCGCTGAGATGAGATTGCGACTAGATTTTGAACGTTTTTAGTTACGGGAATTGGGCTTCTGATCTTTCCTTAGGAAATTTGACACAAACCAACTGTTTAAATACCTAACCGGTGGTTTGAATGTTGGTGAACACAAGCCTTAGTAGGTACCTATATGTCCCAACATTTTATTTATTCATCCGAGTAAGGACGTAGAAAACAAATTAATGAATGAAATCAAACGCATTGATGACATTTGCATTTCAAATTAGAAAGAGCCACGACATTGTGATAGCTATGAAAGTGTTTCAAGTGTACGCATAGGTACGAACGCGACGCGACGGTGCGACGCGTTTGTCTGCGGGAGCCTTTATTCTTTTTTCAAAGTAGGTTGGTTAACTATGAAGAGTTAATTTGTTCATTTGATAGGCACCAATAGTAAATTCATGAATGAAACTCGGTCTTATCGGTAGTTAACTACACTTTCAGGCGTGATGAAAATAGGTAGGTGCTGTATTTGTGATCCTATTGATGTTGTGAATGTAAAATTTTGTAATTATAATATGACTCGAGTTTGTTTACTTACCTCTTTTTCTTATCCTTCATGCTGGGAATTATATTCACTTACAACAAAAACTCTTATAAATTAATACTGTTCAAAAAATGTTCTCCAAGTGTTCACTTAGTATTTAAAAATTCTAGTAAAAATAGTTAGTATCTCGTAAAAAACATGTTGGATTTACGTTTACAGTAGGTATAGCACCAAAAAGGCCGGTTTGTTTTGTGGTCTCGTGAGAGTAATTCAAAACATTGTGAATGAAGCGATCGATAGTGCGTGTGTAGGTCGAGAAGCGGAGACGGTGTGGGCGCGACGACCGACGACTAGTAGCGGGCGAAGCGCCGACCGACTGAAGTGAGCGGGCTCAGTACAGCGCGGAGTGCCTCGTGGTGCCCTCCGGAGTGCCGAGCGCACCACGAGCCCGCCTCAGCGCGTCGCCACTTACGTCAACATCAATCAATGAACTTCGCAAACCTTGAACACTGAACACATGCCGCACCGAAAACGTGCTCGTAAGCTCAAATGTTCCATGTATAGGAACTGAACGCCGAACGGCAGACATTCGGTGCAGATAACACTGATAACGAGTACGACAGATGAGATTTGCTTGTTTATTTAGATTATCCAATAGCAGTAGTATTGAACACAGAGCTTTGATTGAACGCTAATATTTATCTAGCGGTCATTAGATTATTATAGGTATGTACTTACTTACATTCTTACATAATTGCTAATGGTGGTGCGTATTCTAAGCTAATAGTTACATTGAAAAGATATTGTGGATAATTAGCAAATAGTTTAATGTACTATCGGCCAAACTTCCGCATGCTCACAATACTCACAAAGCGATAATCGTAAGTATAGCACGGCTCATGACTCGATCGCCCGATGCATGTGTTTTGACCAATAGGATGCACGTTTGTTTTTTATTTGATTCTTTGCTATTGTCTGTTGTTATTTTTTGTTACACGTCCTGTACTCACACACATACCTACATAATTTATGTCTCTAATTAGGCGAAACCAGGAACGAGTGTGGTCTTTCACTAGCTGCACTTCCGCATAAATATTTTCTATACTGAGCATGCTTAAGTTTTGCCGATAGTACTTGTAGTTTTTTCTTTTTAGTAAATAAGTGTATATAATAATGTCTACTGCAGTCACAGTGGGATATTTGTAACGAAAATAAAGAACGTAAAATATATAAGCCTCAATCAATCTGCCTAGCCTTTTCCCAACTATGTTGGGGTCGGCTTCCAGTCTAACCGGATGCAGCTGAATATCAGTATTTTACATGGAGCGACTGCCTATCTGACCTCCGCAACCCAGTAACTGGGTAATACGATACCCCTTGGTAAGACTGGTTGTCAGACTTTCGGTCTTTTGACGACCCGTAACGACTGTCAAAGATCTACGAATGACAGCCGGGACCAACGGCTTAACGTGCTTTCCGAGGCACGGAGGAGTCTCGGTATGTAAAGATGGTCACCCATCCACGGACAACCCCGGTAAGTGTAGCTTAACCTGATGGATCGACCCGTCCGGCTGTTATTACTTAGCCACGAGCTCCTCTGCTAAAATATATAAGCCTATATATATATATAAATAATACCTAAGCTTTGAAATAAATCTATACTAATTTTATAAAGCTGAGGAGTTTGTTTGTTTGGTTGGTTGAACGCGCTAATCTCAGGAACTGCTGGTTCGAATTAAAAAAATCTTTTAGTATTGGAGAGCTCATTTATCGAGGAAGGCTATAGGCTATATAAAATCACGCTACGACCAATAGGAGCGGAGCATCAATGAAAAATGTTGCAAAAACGGGGAAAATTTATTCCTTTTGAGAGCTTCCGTTGCGAGCGCTGTTTAAACGGTAAAAGTTACGCAAAAATCATGTATGACGGAATTGTTCCTCTTAAAAAGTTCGAAAAAAAAGTCCGCGATAGCATTGTCTAACTTTTAAGGTTGGCTCACTATAACTGTTTTAATGGTAATCAAATTTGTTACAAAATAATGCTTTATTTGCGAAGGTAATTTCATAAACATGGTATTAATCATTATCCAAATAAATAGTTTCACAATCAAGGTTTGTAAATTCCTTTTTAGAAATTACGACGAGTATGCCTAAAGTAAGAAAAATGCGCTGTCTATTAGTTACCTACACATTTTATTTTTTATTGACTGTTTGAACGCGCTAATATCTGTCACTACCTGTCGGATTTGAAAAATTATTTTTGCATTTTAGCCCAATTCTTGAGCAAGGCTATAGGGTATGTAACATTACGCTAGGACCCTTAGGAGCCGAGCAAAAATAAAAAAGCTAAGAACGAGCACTAAGCGAAAACGAAATAACAACGCGGGCAGGCGATGCGACGCGACGCACAGTGTTTCATCCTGAACATGCTAGCTAGACAAAATTATTTATTGATGTTTTTTGTCTTATACGGCTTTCATGTGATGTCTTATTGCGTAATTCGTACAAAACACCCAAATAAAAGATAGTAGGTAGGTAACTAGGGTGACGATTTTTAAGAAAACAAAGATTACCAGTATAAGTTGTGTTTAATTAAGGCAAGTAAAGATAAATACAATAGAAAAAGGGGTAACAACGCATAATATGGTTCAATTACTAATATCATAGCCACTAATTGCACAGTGGGACCTCATTACCTAACTTTATATAGCAAATAACCTTAAAGTACTTACATTCTTAAAATTTTAATTAGTAATTCGTAATTAAAGTAATTAAATAAATCGATATAATAATAACCTACAACGATACAATAGTCCGCTTCCTCATTCTACATCACTATATTCTTCTGAAGAAGAATCTTCAATATTATAGTCAGAACTAACATTTAGACTAGAACTACTCATATTTACACTAGAATTTATATCTAAACTAGGGGGTATAATTAATTTCAAAACCTCCGAGGGAAGCTTACTTGTCGGTTTTTTGGGAATTTCTCGAAGGCTATTTATTACAGGATCAGATGTGATTATTAACATATTAAGTAAATCTCTATTCGTGGCAATACGTGAAACTTTTCGTGTATTGTGTTCTCGGAATCTTCTACAATCTTTATTGCGAGCTTCCTGAGCTTCCTCAGAAAGCTGCCCAATAGGTAGAAGAGCCGATTGCACAATATCGACACTTTGCACAAGAAGTTTGTGCACCGTAACTGGCATATAATACCACGAATAGAGACTAAGGTATAATTTTTTTGTGTCCTGCGTTAAACTATTAAATTTTTCAATATTAATATCGTAACCCGAAGCTAACGTTCTAAGAATGGTTCCAAAGTTCTTAATTAGGGTCACATCTAAACCTGTAATATCTGAAGCTAGTTCAGGATTCCCAAAAAACCGACGAGCAGTGTTTCCATCATTAGTATTTCCGAATCCAGGTTTTGGTTTATCTACTATCAAACCCATTTCCGACTTAAACCTATCTTGGATTCGAGCCGAACGCTGCTTCACATTTGCTTTGTCATTTTCATCTCGAAGTTGTCATTTTTTAACTTCGAGACGATAGCTTATGTGAAGCAAACATTCGAAGGAGCGTATCCAAGCGTGAAGTGGAGAGATACCAAAACCCAGATTGTTCTTATTTACTACAAATTCCTTAGACTCATCATTCATAAACTTAGGAGTAGCCCCACAAATGTAGCACTTTTGAGCGGAGGAAGTTTCAGTCATAGAATTGCACACTTTACCGTCAATCATCGTGAATAGCAATTCATGTTTCACAGATACCTCATTACCATTTACATTACCGATTGTTGGTACCAATTGGTTTATTTCCTCCAAAACTTTGTTGGTTTCCGTTACAGTAAAGTCTGTTGTTTCTTTGGAGAAAATAAACTTAATTGGCCTACAATACATAGTAGAAGATGGTCGAGGATTCTGCCAAACAATGTTACCACTACTATTGTCACGTAATTGAAGCGGCACAAATGAGAATACAAATAAAAACTCATCGGTGTCTTCACTGTTTGCGAACTTTTGTTTGTAAGTGCTATGACCAGAACTTCCATCGCACCCCCACTTGCTTATAAGAGAGAATGATGAGTCAGGAGGCAAAGATCTGAATACCTCAAGCTGTGCAGAAATTAGACGTTCCACTGTTTTGTTTAACGCGGCTTGAAGTTTAATTTCTGCTCGAGTTTCGGTTACGAAAATCTGTTCCTCGGGGGGATAACAGTCTAATTTAGCCTGCCTAACACTATTAAATGAGGGAAATACCTTATGTCCCGCCTTCATGCTCCATTTTCGGGTTTGTTTGTAAGAATGGGGTGTAGCTCGGGCGTCCACATAGTAAGCCAGAGCTTCTTCCTTTGAAAGGCACCTTTGCGAATCAACACGCGAACTAATAGTTTTTTTCATGTCTTGACACTTCTCCGGGCTGTTGCTGGCTTCTCTAATCACACAGGCGAGATTTCGGTGCCCAGCCAACCGCGCTGAAATTTCAGCAGCAGCCACCAACTGGTTTGTATCCCGTTCTTGGAGTAAATCGTCGAGTCGCCTTTTTTTCGATTTATCGCTCAGGTCATCAAAAGTTTTAGTAGGACGGCCACCCGGAGTGGATGTTGAGGGTTTGGGGTGGTGGACAATCACTTTACACTTGAAATCTTCTGCCAAGTAAGCAGAATGGTTGGCCAAGAAAGAAGCGTTCATGATTGCATCCGGAACTTTTCCATTTTTCAGCAAATTTTGAAGAAGTTCTGCTGATATGGTTCCTTAACTCTTTCATGGAATCATCGCTCATACCCAATAATCCGTGTCTGTTCCTTATATATTGATATAAAGCACTGGTTCGATTTTCTTTTGGGTGTTTACGCCATTCTTCCAAAAAGTCTATTTTCGAGATGGTTAATTCGATCTCTAGAAAAACAATAAAAAAACATAGTTGTAATTTTTGTGAATTTTATGACTACTAAAAATCAAAAGCTAACAGATAAAGCTATGATATATCAAAAAATCAACCTAGGAGAAAGAGGGGAGAGATAGTTTCTGGTCCATCAAACATTAAAAACGATTAAAAAATATTAAAATTTTGCAACATAGCGCGTCTTGTAAATGATGGGAAAAAACTATAGATACTTTAAGTATCAAAATAAAAAGTACATACCTTCAGCTACAAAATCCATCACAGTTTTTTTTAACAAGTATAAAATTCACTAGCATATGACGTTTCTCGTTAGAAGCAAAATTGCAACTAATTAACACTTTACTTACCACTTGTTTATATAACAGCCCTCATTAGCTTATCAGTGATTGAAATGTGTGCAAAACATTTATTAGAGCCGGGATAATGGGGATAATGGTTACATACTTAGATAATTAGTTCTTGGAAATTTGAAAGTGACTTTTGTCTAGCTAGCATATTCAGGATGAATCACAGTGCGACGGGGTGGGTCGAGGGAACAAGAAATTTCACGCGGACGAAATCGCGGGCGGAAGCTAGTAACACATAAATAAGATCATTATTCAAACTGGTTTAGCTACAGCACAAGCTGCTTCGAATAATATTGATAACAGTCCTACTTTATTTTGTCTTTTCACAGCTTTACTTGTATGTTTCAGGATGTTGTTAGCGACATCTTGAAAGACTGAAGCGGAAGTTTAAGCACAGAGTGTGCGTCTGTCTGCGAGATCGGAAGTTACGAGACTACAGTCTCTTTAAAGTTCCTCATCGTTCCGGCAGATGTCATTATTGCTATTTAAAAAAAACCGCTGCTTTGGTTGGGTTACAATACAAACTAGACAAAATACATGAAACTTCCTGAAATGTTTGCCGACTACAATACGCGTGGGTAAGTTGTATCCCAAAAAAGTTTCTCAACAAGTTTTGGAGTTTAAGTGACCAGAAATGAAACCTTGTGGCAGTCTTTGCACGGAATAACAACAGCCAATCAAATCACTAGATTCTCTAATAGATTTGGCAGCTTGCCTGATGCAATCTTTGCCAGTTTGCCTTATTATAATATAAGTCAACACTGTAGACTACATGACTCTACGTTATGGTACCCTTTGGCTGCGGAAATAAGTTCAATGTTATTATTTCTTTTTGCTTTGTCATAACAAGGAAATGTTTGTTTTAGTATTACCTAGATAAACGAGTAATCTTACCTATGTATGTAGGTAGGTACACATTTATTTCCGTAGACCGTCCTACTGTCAGTTGTGCAACCTATCGAGGTAGGTATATAGACCGAGATTTAGATAAGTACCATAGATTGCTACAACAAATCAGATTTCTGTTATTCAAGCAGCCACTTCACATTATAACGGCAGCCACTTCATGAATTGTATTTCAGCGCTCGAAGTCACGTTTTTAAAATTAATTTTAGCTTCAGTTACCATTCAGTTCTGGGTGCGCTTAGTAGGAAAATATCAAATAATCCATATGTATATGTACTTGCTTAAAAAACACGTTTATTTAAGAAACAATTTTTCCTGCTCTAAATACTCATAAACTTGTCTTTGGGTTTACGAAACCCATTTAAAGACTGGTTAAAAATGAATTGTGAATTAATTAATGGTTTTTAGGGTTCCGTACCTCAAAAGATGAATCACTTCAAAAGACGGATCACTTATAGGATCACTTCGTTGTCCGTCTGTCTGTCTGTCAGTCTGTCAAGAACCTTTTTTCTCAGGAACGCGTCGAGGTATCAAGCTGAAATTAATATCAAATAATTATGTTGGTTTACGGTCCCTTGGAGCTCTAAAAAAAATCAAGCTTCTAAGTCAACGCAATAAAAAAATACGGCCATTAATGCGACATATTTTGATACTCACAAATAAATCAAAACCTGTAGGGTACTTCCCGTTGACCTAGAATCATGAAATTTGGCAAGAAGCAAGGTCTCACTGCACACGTAAAGGAAAAAGTCTGAAAATCGTTGATTTGTAGTTTTATCACATTTTTTTTTGTGATTATAAACTTAAATTTGCAGTTAGAGAATTGATGTCTGGGAGAACATGTTTTTAGACTACAATGTTAAGTTTGTTTTAGGAATAAGTTCTTTTCAACTACGGAACCCTTCATTGTGCGGGGTCCGACACGCACTTGGCCGATTTTTTATATGATCTATCTATGATAAACATAACATCACTCTCCTGTATACCCCGAAGGCGTACGCAGAGGTGTATAGTAAGCAGTGCCCTGATTGCTTAACACACTATCAATCTATAACTATAACAAATACATATGTATTTAAGTACGTAATTATAACCATAAGAATCATCAATGCATCTCTATAAGTTAGATTTGTTCTAAAATGTCATGATTTCTCTTTTTTCGAAATCATGACACACACAACCACAAAACAACAGACTGATGTTGATTGTTGAACTCAATCAGGCTACGGATTGTGACTCACCTTAATCACAATAGCCTGATTGAGTTCAACAATCAGCATCTGTTGTTTTGTTATGGTGATCGATCAGTCAGCGGGAAGGACAATTCCGAAATTAATCAATGCCCTCAAAAATGCGCCACGTCCTTTTATCAAGCGCCAATCTTCATGCTTCGTTGGAGTGACTAATTAATAGCTGGGTACTTTGGCGATGCGGTCATAGCCGTTTTTACTTTTACATCAATATAATCTGTTAAATCCAGTTCTTTTTTCATTTCATCTTAAGTGACCCATTGACGCCTCGTGACTGTATTGAGAACACGTGTTTAGAATTCAATTCAATCATGCATCCGCGAGCAACAAGATGTTGCGACTGTGAAACTCACGTAGACCGGCTGTAAATGTACGGACACGGGATACACATTATAAAAACAATACACATACCCGTACATACATAATATGTAAGCAGGTAGTCATATCTACCGGCTGACCAGAACCTCGGGTAGGAATAATTATATTAGATAGAGGATGGAGCTGCTCAGGAACAAAGGTAGCAGGGGCGCAGCCTTCATACAACCCGATTCCTATCGGCTTCCTTTCGGAACACCCACTCTTCTTAATGCCTACTATTGCCAAATAATATGGTACACCTGTGCATCACATCACATTACATATATTTAATACCAGTTTAATACAGTCATCATAAGATTAAAAACATTACAAAAATGTCTACAATATTTTGTCTGCGTTTATGAGAACTGAATAATTTTTTCTTCGGCTTCCCTCTAATGAGAATTGTTGCTGCGCCACTGAAACGTAGGACGGATGGGAAATTTGGAATATACTGGGTGGCTGGGACATCGACGCACAACCTAAAAAGTGCTATATCTATGCTGTCAAAATGTATGGAACAGTAGATTTTTTTTTAAATACCGACGAAAAATTTCAACGCAGGGGGGTTCAGAATCATATACTTACTGAATCCATGGTGACAGGTTGCGCATCGATGTCCCTGCCACCCTATATTATACGTAGACCGTCCTGTAACGATGAGCCAGAGTCGTTGGAAAGCTCTTTTCATGAAATAGGTACCTATATCAGTCAGTCATAAATTGTTATGGGAATGGAATGGAAGTCACATAAGTAAAATGGAATTTCTTGTGATTTCATACGCTAAGATTTATAGAACATTTCTTTTTAGGATTTTGATCTTTACCAGCATGGTAAGGATATCGGTAGGTTCACCAGGTAGGTACAGGCTGTTTTTTTTACATCATTCTATTTTTTTATATTTGAGATAGGTTTGCTCTTGACTCTAGTCTAGGTCAGAGATGACAGAGACAATTGATTATTTGATAATAGATTATTTTACTTTATCTATTGTGCAATATTGATGCAATATAATAATATTCGGTATCAAAGATATCTATTGATTACATTGAAGATTACTTACATCATATCAGAATCAGATTACCTAGTATTTTTCATAAGACTAATATTTTTGATTTGGCTGAGATTTTTACCTATCAGTAATGAATGAATCATCACCGAAAAGATAGGTGCCATGTATCATTATGAAATATGAAGATGTCGTCAATGAACGGTTTGAGATAAGATAAGCTTGTCTCGTGACATAAATATGATGCAAAAAAACCAATTGAATTAATTAGAGTACTTAGAAAAAATTGGCGCTAATTCTACATGCATGCCTACGTTACAATACCATACCAACATTACCAACCGATCGCGATGTTTTGAAATAACTCAATTTATATTTCCCTGTTGTTTTTCCTGGATATAGCCAATTTGTGAATGGTCATGTTACTATAATTAAACATTTACGCAATATTTTCAAAGATCCTAAGTACCTAAATCGCGTTCAATTTAAATTATGTTTATTGCGAAGTGTTAGTAAATAAACCTTTTATTGAGATTATGTTAAAATTTCATGAGCTCCATATTTGTTTAGGTTCAGTAGGTACTTGATGGGTGTTTATAGTTATTTACAGCAGCATTATGATGACCTCGTGACTCACAACCACCTTGACAATGACTGATATGTAAACCAATGCGTGTTCAAATTCATAGTGCGTTCGTCGTTTAAATATCATCAATCATACACGCACGATTTACGCAGTTTCTCATCATGCTACATAGTCACATCTATTTTGTTGTAGGGTTCTTTAATTCGTAGTCTCGGACTACGAATCTCGTAGCAGAAAACAGCAGAATTATGTAGACAATCAGTGGGTGACATAGGTAGGTACCCAGTGGCGGGGCAAGACCTAAATTTGATGTGGGCAAGATATATTTTGCGAGGCCCCATGATGGATGATGCAAGAGGACGGATTTTGTTAAGAGAAAAAAATTTTTGATACTCAAATTTTTATTCATAAAAATACAAACTTCTTCACTGTAATTATTTTACTATATTAAGTAGGTATACCTCAACTAACAGTAAAGTAAACAATTAAAGAAACAGAAATTTACTGCTTTTAGCCTTACTGAACTCCCTAATAACTGTGTTATAATCCAGATTAGATGCTATATTTGCCTCGATAGATAGAATTGCCAACGTTGAAAGTTTTTCCTGGCCCATTGTACTTCTTAAATAATTTTTTATTAGCGCTTTACACTTTGAACTATATCATGACGCTGAGAATCCGTTATGGGAAACTTCCACAGTGCCGGATCCGAACACACAAATGCTTATTTGACTGCATCACTGGTATCGCTGCTAACTGGTGTGATAGGCTGGAGTTTGATTCTACCTGTATTTATGACTTTAACTTGGTACTCACTGCGTCTGGAGTGCTTTCAAAAGTTGACGGAGTCTTGGAATTGGAAGTGTCTATATCTTTTGTGGAAGTCGAAGCAATTGATTCAGATGATTCTGAAGGAGTTTTTTTGAGAAATTTCGTCATACTTGAACTTGAAATCTGATTTGCTACAGCTTGTTCAGCTTTTTCGTTTTGCTGAACCAGATTCCCATTTTCTCCCGTCATCTGTATCTCTACTGGGGCCTGGGCCTGACATGTTAAGTAAGCCTGAAATATCTGTAAATAATATTTAAAAAAATATTAGGTACCTAGTTTGCGTACGTACCTACACATAACAAATCGAAGGCATGATATAAACAAATTCTAAAAACTACAAAATTTATCAATATTTTCTTACCTTGCTTTTAATAAATAAATGGGTAGGACGTGTTGTTCTTTAAAAACACACTTTTCACACTCAACAGTTATAATACGTTCTTTATTTATTTCTAATTTTTCAAACAATGAAACGCAACACTTATTCTCACATCGAAATCTGTTGGAAATACATTAAAATATTAGGTACATGCGTCGTCGCATGATTGCATGACTGCATGTGTTTAGAAGCGCGAACATAGACGGAGCAAACAGAATAGAAAATCTTCAGCGGGCGAAGCGAGGATTCCCCGCGTCATTCACCACTCGCAACGCCAGCAAATGTTGCCAGACTAGATATTTAAAAAAACGAATGTGGTAGGATAGTATTGCCAGACACTTGCTAGCCGGTTTTTTTATAATTTATTGCTTGATGAGTAATTATATCTATATTTGCTTTCGCGGGCCTTCCAGGCGCGAGGCCCCTTGGACCGCGAGGCCGTAGGCGGTGGCCCACGTCGCCCACGCCTTACGCCGCCTCTGTAGGTACCTACCTACCGAACCTACTCTATAATTATTGCATTTGATTTTTCCATCGTTGGTAGTAGCTTAGAAGAAACTGTACCTGCCTTTCGCAGTCTGTAGCTGAACATAGAACGCTTCTAAAGTTACACTACAGGGTGCTTGTGCGGAATAAACAAATTTTTCTTTCTTGTTGTAAATCCCAGAAATCTGTAGCTTTGCGAGTTAATGACACTTTAGAAACTATTTTCTAGGTTATGGTACCTACTGTTTATGCAGGCCTACGTAATGTAGGCAGGCAGGTACCTACTGATTGAAACACATTATTTTGAGTTCAATTTATTTATTTGTTTATTTATAACCAGTAGGAGGTGCGCGACGTTACGAGTTTTACTGACTTCTTGTGACCTATCCATATTTTGTAAATAATTAGGTATTGTTACTACTGAATTAAGTAGTAGCTGGTTATATTGTTTCATAATTAATAAAATTATATCCTAACTTAACTAAAATTATTTACAAACTAAAATATGGCGTCGAAAAATTCCTCCGCATCGCTGTCGACTGGTACATAATGTACCCAAGAGACTGGCAGCATTGCCACGTTGTATGGCAATGCTTAGCCTCTGGCCAAGGTAAAAGCCGGCCCTTGGGTCACGGGAAGTGTCAACTAGCCGTTTGGAGATTTCGTTAAACAAACCATGAGCGCTCGGATCCCACGGCCCGAGGGTTTCAACCCCAAATGGCTCGAAACTACTATTGTTACTACTTACATTATATTAATCGTCCGCGTGAAATTTCTTGTTTCCCCGACCTACCCCGTCGCACGCTATTATTCCTCCTAAGGCTTCTAGCTGTGCTCCTTCTGCTCCTAAGGGTCCTAGCGTGATTTTAGCTTTTCATTAAAGCCAGTCTTCCTCAAGAATTGGGCTATCAAATCCAAAAATAATTTTTCAAATCCGACTGGAGGTTCCAGAGTTTAGTGCGTTCAAACAAACTCTTCAGCTTTATTATTAGTATCTATAGTATAGGTAAAACCTAGATGTAGATACTGACGTAGGTATTCACTTTTTTATTATTGTTTAAAGCTCTGACTCGTCTTTAATTAATAATACAACTGTAGGTAATCGATATTGTGACTCGAAACTGTGTCAGACGATTGTTATGGATATTTTGGAAACATGACACAGTATTTGTTTGGACTCAATATCTAGAGGTGGTATATAATGTGAAAATAAATACATTATTACGTCAATATAAGGGAAACTTGTTGAATGCTTCAGTATCCGTTACAACAATGTAGGTCTTACGGTTGTGCACCGCGGGCCTATGGATGTGAGTCGAGGACGTGTTAATTGGAAGCGACCGTATGACCCGTTACATTTCCTCAAATTCGATAGGGTAAACAGATGCACCAGATGTGTGTCATCTGTCGGTTATTACCGTCCCTATAAAACATGAGCATGCTCTCGAAGACGGATACAAAGGGATTAGCCACCGTTGCTTTAGCTCAAAGCACACCGTCGTTCTTGTCAAAACGTTACTACCATTTATCTAATTTCATCATGTTCACTTTCAAGTTACTGTGTTTAACAATATTCGTTTTTTTCATGCTTGTTGACTCGAAGCCTCTTGAGGAATCAAAGAGTTTAACATCTAAAGTAGATGACGGTGAAATGATGGAAGGGGCAGAGTCCCAGAATCCATTTCTACCACGATTTGCAATGAGAAAGCTTAGAGAGCGCAGTGAGAAAGCAAATGCTCAGAGGAGGAATTATCAGAGCCGAAGAATGAATCCGCCACAACGACTTCCATGCCCGCAAAGATTTTATTGAGTGAGTAGATTTCTAATATTAATTTTATCATACTGACTGCCTCGTTGGTCTAGTGATCGCAAGCGCTACTGCTGAGCATGAGGTTCTGGGTTTGATTCCCGGGTCGGGCAGTGTTATTGGGTTTTTCCATCTGGAATTTCATAGTAGCAGCCCGGAGTTTAGATTTGTGCCCGGTTGATGGCAATAGACTCGCCCCCTATTACATGGGACTTAAAATAACTGGCGAAATAGGTGCACCTCTGCCTAACCCTTCGGGAAATACAGGCGTGATGTTATGTAATTTTATAATAGCATATTTGCTCATTGGTGTGGGCGCTTAGCGCTGCAATTGAGCGAGTTTTTGGAAAGAAAACATGTTTTTAGCAGGAATTGTGGGCTAGTGGGCTAGTTGAATCAGGTGGACGTGGACCCGAACTAAAGAAAATTTCTATAACAGCTTTAAGGGCCGATTTTTCAATAGAATAAAACTTTAATACAGACATATTTTACACACGAACATTTATGAAACCGCAATTAATATATCTCGGACTAAAGTTAACTAAGTATACGTATAAGAGTATGTAAGGATGGTAGCAGGTGGCATTCTGTAGTTTCTGATTACCCCCATGGGAAGAAGGCGCGAGTTTATGTACAGTTACTTAGTTATCTGAAGATTGAAAAATCGGCCCATAAGCTATTATTTTCACTTGTTTAGATATTTTTTTTTGGAATTTCCGGCATTTGAGCAGTTTATTTACAAATGAAATTTGTGTTACCTGCCACACACCTTTCTTTGACCTCGATCTTTTATAATATAAGACTAGCTTACTAGAAAAATTTCACATTCAAGCTTGTGTTCGTCGCGTAATCAAGTTAACATTTTGAATTATTTTTTCAGAAAAAAAAATGAAGCCAAATATATTATTATTATTAATAGTGGGGATTGTCAGTGTGATTGCGAATCCTGTTTCAAAACCAGATAACTTGAGTAACGATAAGGAACCACCATTGTTACAAACAAGTGAGTTGGAAGTAGAAGACATTACATTAAACAAAGGTGATCCGGAACCAATCAAGGTGGAATTAATAAGTGAAGAATTTGTGCCGGAACCTGACACTAGCGGAGACACCACCAAATATGGCGACGGAGAAGTTGATATAGTGATTGAAGAAAGTGTAACTCCTTTAGAAGAAGTAATTCCCGATGCACAGAATGAAATCAACATGGACGATGACGATTATCTTTCTCCGGGTGACCAACTAATTGATAATATTCTAGCGGATAGGATTAAAGATGAAATAATGGAAACTGCTGCTGGATTTGCACCACTTCCGTTTTTAAGAAAGCGGCACCAACAACCGCCGCGACGTCGCTTTGCCATCCGCAGAAAATTTCAGAGATATCCGTATGCACCGTACAGAAGACTTCCCTTCTATAATCCCTACTACAGATTTTATCGTCCTAGCTCTCTAAGATTTTATTAATGTACCTACCTAATTATTAATCTTTAATTTAATTAACTTATTTTAATTTATACTAAATGTATTGTTTTATGATGTGTCCAAAATAAAACAAAATACACATAAATAGTAATTGATTTTCATTTATTTCTAAAAAATCTATAAGCACATTGGCCTTACCAACAAATTCTTTTCAATATCATTATATTAATTTATCTATTTACATTGATTGTTAATTGTCGCCTTCTTTATTGCATCACTTAAATTAGGAAAAACATTCTACACTAAATTGTATTTTACTCATGGCAGTTGCGTTAAGTGTTTCCTCTGTTAACAACAATACATGGACATATGAATCGTTTTTTTACATTATACATGTTGTAAAGTATGACACAAATATGATATTCGATTACTAAAATATATTTGAATCACATAATATTTCCTTACACATTAAAAAATATACGACGAGATTAAAAGTAAGAAACAGTAATTAGTTTACATAGAGAGAAAATTACGAATAAATTACTTGATAAATAAATTTTAATATCCATTGACAAAATTACATAAGGAATCATAAATGAGTTATATTTCAAACAATAATATGAGAAATGTTCACGATTTCGTTCGTACGCGGCGCAAAAACTCGCGATCTCGCACTGGGTGTGGGCGCTGGCACTCATTTGCCGGGGCCCACGAGCGCTTCGTCCATGAGCTCGTCGTCGGTGATGCAGGGCGAGTTGGAGTGCGGCGAGGGCGCCACCAGCGGCGACGGCGCGGGGCTCTTGGCCAGCTGCAGCGCCAGCGCCGGCGACGAGGGGTACACCGGGCGCACGGCCACCATGCCCGACACCTTGCTGCCCGACGACGACGAGAAGTCCAGCAGCATCTCCGCGGCCTCCTGCGGCGTCGTGGCCCCACTGCGCGCCACCGCACCGCTCGCCGGGGGCTTCATGCAGGAGTCGGCGCCTTTCCTGTCCTCTGAACTGCCCTTAGGGGCAGCAAACCCCTTCGCCATCTCCGTTTTGAAGTCCAGGGGCAGAATAGGAAAAGATGGCGGATAGCCGTCTTTAGAGTCATCCTTACTTCTCACCGGACTTCCCCCTTTTGATATACTGTCAGCCATAGCTTTCGAAAATTCTAGGGGTCGGTCCGATTGATCATTCTTACCGGGTGGTATTGTCTTAGGGCTCATGCTGCCCATATTGAGTAGTGGTTTCGGCACGTTCAAAGGATACGCCGACTTTTGAAGGGAATCGGCCGTTCTGGTACCTGGATTATCGAAGTGCGGAAACTGATATTTGCTTTGTTCTAGCGAGCGAGCAAAATCGTTAACTAAAGATCGTTGATCGTATTGCGCCGCAGGACTGTTCTTATCTGGAGTGTTTTGATTTTTCAATTTTGGTATTTGAAACTTACTAGTATCGAGAGGCTTGATCAAGCCTTCGACGAGAAAATTCGATTCCTTGGAAGTTTTAAACCTTTCTCCATCAATTTCGTCTCTTGAGCCGCTAGGGCTAGAATGGCGTTCAGATTTAGAAGAAAAAATAGATTTCTCCGAATTAGTCATAAGTTTAGTTCTGACTTTCTCTCGTTCCCTGTCTCTCATTATCTTAGCGAGATCCGTGCTGCTGCTTTTAGGGGAACCAGAGTTGGACTTAGAACCAGACTTTGATAAGTTTATACCTGCACTAGTTGTGCTCGACGATTTTGAATAAGGCACTTTGGACATGTTGGGGTTGCCAGACCCGGAGGAATCCGAAGGGCTCATGTTAGCTTTCGGTGGTGTTGAACCCGAAGTGACGCTACTGGATTTAGAAGATTGCATTGCTTGAGTCTTTTTAGAAGCAGGTCCACTTATGACCCCTGGCTTTAAACCTGTGTGCGTTTTGGGAGAGCCCTGACTCGGGGGAGTGAGTTGGGGCGATGATTGTTTCGAACTAGAACTATTGTAGTTTAGCTTGGAGCTACTGCCCGAAGAATCTTTCGTTCTAGTTTTATTTATTGTTATCTTCATACCGTCGGAGCTCGGCTTCACCATATACTCTTGATTTTTGCTATCGTTAAGCTTTCCACTACTGCCGGGCATACTTGATTTGGGATCTGAAAACTTGGCACTACTGGAAGAGCTACTAGATTTTGCACTTGTTTCAGAATCTGTGCCACAGTGCTGCGCAGACTTAAGCTTATCTATCACAGCACTGAGGGACCCTTTCCTATTGCGAGCCTGGCTCGGAGCATTTGATTTATTTACTTCAATATTAGGTGGGGATATTAAAGGTTCCGTTACGGGACTATCACAGGACACGGGGGTAATTTCTAACTGTTTCAATTTGATTGGGTTTTTTAATTTAGGGCTACTCCTATCGGAACCAGAAAAAGATAAACCGGAATGTTTCTTTTCTTTGTCCCTCGATGTCACCGAGCTAGAGCCGTAACTGTCTTTGGATATCTTTTTTGTGAGGTCATACCCTGTTGTACCAGACTTCCCTGAGGGGGATCCGCTGGTCGCAGATTTTAGTGCTGACATGCTTGGCTTTCCCGACCCCGAAGAACTGTGCTTAGGGGACGAGATACTGTGGTTTTTTGGACTCGAGTAACCAGGTAAATGTTTAGGGCTATTTGGAACTGGAGAATGCCTCGGACTGCTGTGGTGACTAGATGTCCCCGACGGCTTTCCCAAACCCTTCACAGTGCTAGGGCTCGGCGATTTAGTTATCGAAACGGATCTGCCATGCGTTGGGCTTGGACTAAATTTTCGAATAAGAGAGTTTGGGGAAGTCGCACGTAAAGGGGAGCCGTCAGTGGGCTTGATGCTAACCGACACGGGCTTAGTGAGCGGGTCTTGTTTGGGCGGCACTTTCTCCGGCGGGCCCATCGAGTCATCTCTCCTGCGCTTCTTCTTCTTTTCCTTGCTGCGCTCCTCGCCCGACCTGCTAGACTTCTTCTCGGATCTGATACGATCGTCAAGCGTTTTCATTTGTGATGATGTGATCGGTGTTATTGTTATGGAGCTGGGCAGAGCGGCTGGTGCGGCCGCAGTGATGGGGATTATCTCAATACCCGGCCGCCTGTCCAGGCATAACATGGAGGTTATGCTGGAGCCGGAGCCAGCGTTGGGTGTGTTCTGTGTGCTACCTATAGGAGTTATGCTTACCGAAGACGCCATATACGACTTCCCTTCGGTTAAATCCAAGAGAAGGGAAGACGCGCTCCTATTTGTGCGTAATTCGGAATCTTTGCTTTTAAGTTTTTGCCTTTTGTGATCAGACTTGTGAAAAGAATTCCTGTAAACAATAATTTACTGTATAACATTAATCTGTTGTGAGATTTGTTGTAAGATGAAAGAGTAGTAGGTACGAACCGGATTATGTCGTCAACGTCTCCATCGTTTGAGTTGTCCATGTCGGAGGAGGCTCTGTTGTCCGGCACTCCGAGCGCGTCGGTCGCGTCTATCGCTGACAGCTCCATGTCCGACGCGAACTCATGCTGTGACACTGAAGACTCCCGACCCTCCATGTCCTCATTCGTCGAGTTACTGTTGATAGTATTCTCATCTTCGTTAACATATTCATCTGAATTATCACTCTCACTATCAGAGTCCATCATTTCGGCGATGCCTGATGGTTTGCCTTTTTTCTGAGTGGCCCAGACATCGTCGGATTTTCTTTTTTTGGATTTTCGTTCTTCTGTTTGTGGTTTAGTATCGCTTGCGCCCGTGTCCTGACACATTACGGACAGATGATGTTGCTGCTCTGAGAGGTAAGTCCCTGTGGATAACATGAGTAAGTATTCAATCTTTGGCACATAAAATGCAGGAATGGACTTTACGCTCTCGGATAGCTGACGAGCTCCATCCACACGGCCCGTGTGGATGGAGCTCGCAACTGTATACAGCTGTTGCATTTTACGAGCGGGAGTAGAACGGGAGTAAAAAGGGGTAAAATAAAGTGTAATAATGTTTTGAACAGTATGGTTGCAACACGTACGCAAGGGGTTTTTTTAAGTGACGGTTTTTTTTATCACGCACTTGATTTTCAACTCTCGACCTTGACCCGAGCATTGAGAATTCAACAGTATATTCCAGCGCGTCAAAAAAATACACTGATGGATTTTCGACTTTCGGTGCAAATTCAGTGCGCGATAAAAATGTGTCTCACAAGGGCTAACTGTAGTAGTACTCACCGCCCTGGTGCGGATGGTTGACGCTTGAGGGGTACATGGCGCGCGAGGTCATCGACCCCGGCTCGTGCTTCACGTGCTCACCGCCGGGGTCGAGGCCTCCCAGTCCGCAGCTAAAATTTGGCTCCAGAGCCGAGTACCCGCCGTTTAACTGCTTACTGGCTGCCTCCCGCTCCCAGATCTTTATGAGCGACCTGTATAGAACAGATATTCACTTTAATGCACAATGGTGGTTCACAAGGGGGTCGTAAGAGCGCGTAGAAACCCAGAAACAAAAATAATTTCACCCGCGCGCCCTTGCCTGCCCCTCTCATCAAACACGACCAAACAAAACACAATCTCTTCCCGAAATTTTTTACCCAGCATATATCTATTTGAATTTGAATCTGCTGTATTAAGTATACGCAAAATAATCAGATGAAACGGCTCTATTCAATGTACAGTCACGAGCAAAAATATATTATTATGGACAACTCGGCAGTAATATCCGATTTCATGATTGATAACGGCAAATATATGTGCGTATTTGTGGAAGGCATATCCAAGTGGTACTTGATTCTAGCCCCCTAGATAGAAAATTTTCACGGGTTTAATGAAGTCCGTCGAAAAATTTCTACGCGGGGGGGGGGGGGGGGTCTAGAATCATGTGCTGTATTCATGGTTACAGTTTGCGCATCCCTGCGACCCTTTATAATGCTTAGTCGGTAAATCAGATTCTATCGTACAATGAGCAGATAAAAATATTTTGGATGTGACTGTACTATCGGTAAAACTTAAGCATGCTCAGTTTGGAAAATATCTCTGCAGAAGCGCAGTTAGTGACAGACCACACCTTCCTGGTTTCGGCCAATTAGAGACAATATGCATTTGTGTGAGTACAGGGCGTGTAACATCAACAAACATTAGCAACAAATCAAATAAAAAACAAACATGCAACCTATTGGTCAAAACGTACCTATGCATCGGGCGATCGAGTTGTGAGCCGTGCTGTGCGATTATCGCCTTAAAGGTGAGCATGCGGCAGATTGGCCGATAGTATTAGAGATATGAGGAAGAGGGTGTAAAGTTCACTCATCCTCTAAAGAAAAGAGAGGATCCTCCGACCAGACGGGTGTTGTGTCTGGTGGGCTACTGCCCAACGGTTGGTTGGGGTCGGGATGTTGTATATATCGTCGCTGATACTGCAAAATGTCATATGTTAAAAAATATTGAAATTTGGTTTTTGATGCAAAAGTATCCAAAATCTTAAGAATAAATTAAAAAAAAATGAAATTCGGTTTTTGATGCAAAAGTATCCAAAATCGTAATCTTAAGATAAAATTAAAAAAAATATTGAAATTTGGATAATTTTGCGTCAATAACCGAATTTCAATATTGTTTGACATATGACATTTTGCAGTATCAACGACGATATGCCAGTCGTGCGGTGAACTGCTTGCGTGATGCAGGGTTTGTGTGACGTCAGGTCTTTGATACATAGCTCGCATGTGGCGATGTAGATGCTGCCACAGTGCTATCGGAGAAACGAACATCTATACACCATCTTGCAGCGCTCGGCCGCTATAGTAAGGCTTGCTAACAGATATGGTCATCGAGTGCACGGGATTTTATTCACGGTATATAGATGGTCGTTACTCCCATGGTACTTAAGGCGGATTTAATGCCGTAAGCGGCCGGGTCACTGAGCTGCAGCTCCACGGTGCCATGCTCACGTGAGGTGTATCTCACCTGAGTGTTATAGGTATGGAGTGCGTCTTCTGCAGCACCCTGGTGATGTACTCGTCGATGTGCTCGGCGGGCGCGCTGTGCAGCGTGTAGAGCGTGGCGCGCGGCGCGGCCGGGTCGCTGAGCTCCAGCTCCACGGTGGCCATGCTCTCGTCGACCGGGTGCTCCAGCGAGATCGAGATGTGCTGCCACGAGAGCGCGCTCACCTCGAACATCAACACGCTCTCCAGTTCTATGACTGCGGAACAAACAACGAAAAATTTTGTGAAATTATTAAACTTGTCCCTTCTAAAAGTATATTATACAGTTGTCACGTTCAATGATTATATTAATAGTACAATACCCAGGCGTTAAAATGGCACACCGAGCTATAATAATAATAATTAGCGGCAGCACGGATGATTGAACGGGATGCTCAGAGATCATCAGTGATCGGAATAGGTAGTGCTAATTGCCTAAACTTCGAGGAAGGAAGTAATATAGAGTGGATAATACCTCCTCTAAAATCCCGGAATAATTTTAATGAATGACGTTTAAATCCCGGGATTTAAAAACCACGAATTATTTATTGGACTTTATTTGTAGTTACAAATTATTGATTTCAAAAATCATAACATTTTTTAAGGTTACACACACACACACACACATTTATATGTGTAATTTTTATGGTGTACATAGTAAAGCGTATTCTATCTATCTATAAATAAAGTCCAATAAATAATTAATAACAAATTTAAATCCCGGGATTTAAACGTCATTAAAATTATTCCGGGATTTTAGAGGAGGTATTATCCACTCTATGTTACTTCCTTCCTCGGAGTTTAGGCAAATTAGCACCACCTATTCCGATCACTGGAGATCATAGACAACGGTAGCAGACTCACATTGTTTACACTGCGTGCGCACACAGCTGGTGATGAGCGCGTTGAAGAGCGCCTGCTGCCGCAGACACGCCAGCAGCGGCGGCACGTGCGACGGGTGAGTGAACGGCACACTCGTCACCATGCAACCGTCCAGCCCGCGCGTCTCGCACAGGAAGTAACACTGAGTCTGCTCTGGGAGATTCTAGAACATGACACACATATTTTAAAACTAGCTGTTGCCCGCGGCTTCGCCGGCGTGGATGTCAATACTTCCCTATTTGAATCGGATTATGTTCACAATTTCTTGGCCTTTATTTTTTTTTGCGCGGAACCCTAATTATTTCTCTAAAATAAAATTACCCTAAGTTACTCCCTATGACATCAGCCTATGTCAATGAAAGTCCCGTCAAAATCGGTCCAGCTGTTTCGAATTTCATGGGTTTTAAGTTTATTGCACGGAACCCTAATTCTTTTTCTAAAATAAAAGTGCCCTAAGTTACTCCTTATAACATCAGCTATCTGCCAGTGAAAGTCCCGTCAAAAGCGGTCCAGCGGTTTCGGAGATTAGCCGGAACAAACAGACAGACAAAAATTTTAAAAATTGTTTTTTTGTTATAAGTATCGTATATTCCAAACAGACACTTCAATTTTATTTATTTGTATAGAAGTATAGATAAATAACGGATGTAAAAATACTCTTAACGAAGCCGAGAGTCAATTGCTACTTAGTTTGATGTACAGAATGCGTAGATGACGGTTTCGTGATGGGTCTTTTTACACCCCGTATACAAATAAAATAATATATAAATTGTGATTTTCGAAGATGACGTGTATAATAACTAGCGGATTATTTGCAGGGAAAGTTGTTGGTCGCGGGCAAAATGTCTGATTTATGTCACATATATTGTGCTTAGCTAACATACAGCGACAGTGGTTCTTGGCTCGGCTTATGGTAACTGTGAGTTTTTTTGACATACCATGACACGAGCCACTGTTACGTAGCAGTAGCTAAACAACGTGTACGATTTCCTCGCTGTTCAGCTGCAAACCATCCGCTTGAAATGTATTGTCACTAAGATTTCCTGTGCTTTAACAGTACATACAAAAATTACTTGCACCAACGGATGTCTTTACTATACAATCTCGGATCTTAATAGCAATCCGAGGTCATAACAGTTATCCTGATGATTCAGTGAGTCGAGTACATGTAACGAGATAAATATAAAATCATACAGAATGGATGGTACGACATATAGAAGTCAAACTTAGTTTAGCAGATTATTAAAAAAAAGCAGGTTTAAGAACCCTGATTAAAAAAAAAATACCAGCTGCAGCGGCTGATATCAGTCGTTAATTGCAATGGCGACCCAAATCCGACAATAAACCATAAATTGACATGACACACATTTTATTGACCGGTCACAAGACAGATGTTACAAATAATAAAATAAAAAAAATGTATTAAAATTGTATTTGCATGTAGGTACAAACCACAAACAGTCCTTTGCTGAGATTCAATTCTATAACTTTCCCTGGCGTGAGCTTGTTGTACGCCTGTTGCGCAACTAGTCCCAACATGGGCTTCGCATTTCCCCAGTCGCCAGCCACTTCCACCTGAAATTATATTACGTCTAGAACAATCATCATCGTCATGCAATTCAAGAACTATTTTAAAAAGGTTGATAGAAGATAATTTATTTGTAAAAACATGAGTACCTATACAGTACAAAATGGGGATTGTAAGGTAGTTTCAAATAATGGCCTGCATGTTTTACCATAGATAATGGCGTACGTAAAAGTTGCATAGGTACTATACACAAGTAGGGTTCCTAACTGAATGAAATGACCTGTTTCTGTTCAAATAATATTTTCAAACGTTTGCCGTACTTGCAGGTGTACAAGTAAGCGATGGAAGAAAATAATAGCCAAGTTAGGCTGTAGCATTATCATTGCGGTTGGTACGCGGTCTAATTTATCATTCGTGAGCAAATCAACATGACACTAAAACGCCTTTACATGCTTCTTTTTGATCAAGTCTGTGTTCTATGGAATCATTTTTACTGTTTATTGTACGTGACAATTTTCATAAGATCTTTGTCCTCTTACCTCCGTAGTGGCGTGTATAAGCTTGGCTAGTCCAGCGCACAGTGGGGTGGGCTGCGACAGCTTGAGCGTAAAGCACGCGGGCAGCATCGCGCTATTCTGAGGCACCAGTTGAGCGTAGATAGGTCCATTCCTACATAGAGACAGTCGGAAATATTTCATGGATTCGTTAGGTTGCCATAACCTGGCTATTTGAGATGAGATTGATGAATAAGTAGTAACAATAAGATTAAATAAATTGATCTAATCAAAAATAAAACATAAACAGTTTTTGGTAGAAAAGCTATGTATTTTCATAATAATTAATGGTTTCACCTGCTGATACGTCTTCAATACTAGAAGTAAAACATCCTTTCAATTCTGACTAGTTACTACTGTGTGACGCAAAGTAGTTTTAAAATCTTACCCCTTCCCTGGCCTCTGACCCCCAGATATGATAGGTGACAACTGCAGCTTATTGGGCGTGGAACCTTCTAGTAGGACCGTCGCGGAGTGGCCAATGGGCGTGTGGGAAGGAACGACTAGTGAAGCAAGGCCGCTGGTCGCAGCAGGAATGCCTAGTGTTAAGAGCTCAACCGTCAGTGGATTGAGTCCCTTGTCTTTGTCTAACAGTTCGTAAGGAGACACGAAATAAGTAAGACGCATTGCGTGACCTGGAATAAATGGGTTTTATGTTATCTCTTATTGGATCATACTTTGTGTATACTCTGTAGTGGGAACACCGAAAAATTTGTCAAATGAAGGGTAGTGGAAAAGTGAGAATATTTTTTATTTGTTTCTAAAACAAACGATGAAGTCAGAACTTGGAAGATACATAATCACTCACATTTGTAAACATTTAGCATTTGATTAAGGACATACCTCCTCTTCGCTTTTGCAAGAAGCCAATAGGGCTCTTGTGTACTTGTGCCCACAGATCTTTGATAAAACTCTGGAGTTGCCTCATTGTACATAAGTCTTCTTCTAAGCTCTGTAGAGCACTAAAGGCTTTACATTTTACCTGCAAAATAAAACATACAAAAACATTTTTTATAAGATTGTGTATAGGGACAAATAAGGAAATTCAAAATAAAAGAGAAAATAAAAAATTTCAAAAGCACAGACCACAGGGTACATCGAGTCAGCACTGCCCAGGCGGTGTTGACATAGCGCAGAGACTCTAGGCAGAATATGGAACGAGGTAGGAGAAAAGAAAATTGAGGCGACACTGCCCGCGCAGTGTCCCTTGCACAGAGACCCTGCATAGTTTAAAAATCATTTACAGATCAATGAGTCGACACTGCCCTGGCAGTGCTGACTCTACACACCCTGCGGACTTCCCCCGTAACAGGAATTGAGGCGTAAGTTACTTTTTTTTCAGCGCCTAATTGGTAAACCGCTGTTAAGCCTTCCAGCTGAGCTGTGAAATCAGCGAAATCTCCGCGAGATATACAAGACACCAGTTCTTCACAGCTTTGTTGTTCAATCTGTTAAAAAAGCAAAAAATATTTATTAAAAAAAGTAAATAATTCACATACAGGTAATAAATAAATAGATACTTATGTAAATATTTAAAAAAGAGTGTTTATGTTGTTTTTTTTTTCACCCAAAAGATGAATAGTCACCTGGACGTTCTCAAACTTACTTTTCCTTCATGATGAATTTTAACATCTTTTACTGACCCTGATGATTCAACTAATATTTCCAAATAAAACATATCAGATGATATGAATAGATTTACTCCTGATGTTCCCACCACGAACTTGAGCCTGAAACAAATATTCAATGAATACAGTACAATTATTAAACATCATCAACATCTTCATTTATTTCTCTATTTTTATCATTTATTGATGTTATGTTATGTTGTTACAATTATTACTTCATAGTGATTGATAAAAAATAATTATCTTCCATCAAGGTGTTATTGGGTTTTTCTACTTATCTGAAATTTCTAAACAGCCTGGAGTCTGGATTTGTGCCCGGTTAATGGCCATAGGCTTGCTCCCTATTACAAGGGACTTAAACATAACTGGCGAAATGTGGGTGTACTATAGGTACACTTCTGCCCAAACCTTTGGGGAAACAAGGTGTGATGTTATGTTAATTCCATCTATAGTCTAAATAACACAAAGATTGTTTGAATACTGAGAGAAATACGTTTGATTTTCTTGTTCCATCAGATTTCTGTAAATCACACAAACCTTCAAGCAGGTTTAGTTATTACCGAGGTTGAAATAGTGATCAAAGATTACAAACCCAAGCTGCCTAGATAAGCACTCCAGGCGCTCAATGAGGCTCTGTAAGGAGCTAACTTTAATACAATGCTGCAAACTGTCAAGACACTTCTTTAGTATCATGCGATCTGCACTGTCGATTCCCCATCTTTTGTCCTGTAAAAGGAAAAAAAATATTGTCACTCAAAATACTGCAAAAGTCAGCTTTTTCATATATTGGTGATGGCTTCTAGTTCAACTAATGTCATTGAAAATTAGTATTTCTGAGCATAGAACACATTAGTGTCAGTTTTGTGAATGCAACTAAGGGTTTATGTAAGAAAGTGAGCAGTAGCATCTGGTAACAGTGCTGGCAAAAATCCAACTAACCAATTATTAAAAAGGACACTGGGTAGCTTCAGTTTAGAAGCTTTCAAAAATAAATAAGAAGATTACTACCAATAAAATAATTGAGATTCTAGTTGGTAGGTAAGCAGCTATGTGGTTTTGAGCAGAAAATGGTCTTTCTTTTCATTTAAGTTTTTAATAAAAATATTTTCTTTTATTTAAAGGCTTCCTCTATCAGTCCTGAAAACATGGTTGTACCAAAAGTGCAGAGACAAAAACTTGGTTGTTTCACTTCATAACTTATTGAAGGCCAATGACAGTTATGATATTACAGGTTGTAGTATCTTCAATATAATATACAAGCTAGAAGATTATATCAATATATCCTTCCAATCATACATCACATGGTTTTATGAAATAGCTAATTATTCATCTGCCTAGCCTTTTCCCAACTATGTTGGAGTCGGCTTCCAGTCTAACCGGATGCAGCTGAATACCAGTATTTTACATGGAGCGACTGCCTATCTGACCTACACAACCCAGTTACTGGTCATACAATACCCCTTGGTACGACTGGTTGTCAGACTTTCAGGCTTCTGATGACTCATAATGACTGTCAAAGATCCACAAAATAATGACAGCCAGGACCAATGGCTTAACATGCTTTCAGAGGCATGGAGGGGTCTCAGTATGTAAAGATGGTCACCCATCCATGGACCAACTGCGGCAAGTTTAGTTTAACCTGATGAAATAGCTAATTATAGGAGTGGACATGAGGTTTGCATACCAAAGCCACTCATTTTTTGGAAAAGTTAGTTTCAAGAATCTTTTTGTACTATTTTATAGAGAAAAAGCTAGTTTAAGGTTATCAAAAAAAGTGTGCTGTGAATCAGGAAGCATAAAAAGCATGAAAACATAATTACATACAAGTTCAAATAATAAATGAGTTTTATTTAATTGTATAAATGATTATCAACTTTATTACCCAAATGCAATTAAATTTTATTTAATTTGCTATTTATTGACCAATTTTTACTAACATATATCTTAGAAAATAGTTATCAGCTAACTGAGGTTTTATCTTAAAACCATTCTTTAGCAATAGTTCGTTACTTAAAAAAAAAACAACTTGATATCAGAATTTCGATGATTCTTATTGATATTAATTACTCAGTAATAACTTATGCACTTTCTACATTAAGAGCTATGATGATTTAGTTCAAAGGTTGTTGTTAGTGCTGGTTTAATCATCCTCAAATATTGTTAACTTATTAGTGGGTGCTGTAGACATAGTATAATAAGGAAACATACCAGTAAAGCCATTCGCACGCCTTTGGAAGTCTCTGTTAAGTTTTTAAACTGTGATGTTTTGGACCTAAGTTTTTCCATAAGAATCTCCTTCTGGAGTTCTTTGGATTTGTCAATAAGTTCATTAGCAGAAGCCATGACCACTGGCTTAATGTCCGTCATTTTCACAAATTTGAATGCACCACTTACAACAACATACACAAATTAATGATAACACTAGAGCAATCACATACAGAACATCTGATAAGCGAGGATCACAATTTTTTATTTTTGATATAAATTTGATAAACACGTTCTTTGTCAATGTTGTTGAACAATTTTTGGACTTTTTGAAATATAAAAATATTCAGCAATTTACTTTATTTTATTTCTTAGAAATAATTATGTCGTTCACTGAACAAAACTGTCATTTTCACGCGATGCCATTTGCTATAATAATACTAAATAGAATTTAACAAATTTTAACAAGTTGGCATAAGTTTTCTCTCTGAGTGGCGCTACTAGATTGCGACGTCATGTGAGTAAAAAAGAGAGGACCACTTGTTTAGTTGAGATGACATGAGCTATACTAAATAGACGGCTAATAGGAATAAATGCCAATGCCAACTATGAGTGCGTTCAGAAACAGTATAAAAAAACGTTTAGTTTTGACTGAAAATAAGCTCGTAAAAATGGCTAAAAAGTTTTTAATCTAGCCAGTTTTTAACGGTCTAACGTTTTTTTTAAATCTAGTTTGCCGGGAAGGCACTTTTAAAGTCCGCAGAAAACCATTTTGAGTAAGAAAACAGTCATCAGTTCATATTCTTTAACGGCCGAACCCAATAATCAATTTTCAGTCATGGACCTATAAAAAAACCTTTTTTTATAGGTCCATGTTTTCAGTCAGATCGCTATTGATGGTAGACAGTATAATTCTATCTGTCCTTTATTCCTTACTAAGGTACCGGCCTGACATAAGTGTCAGGCCGGTAAGATTCCAAAATCTCATAGAGATTATTGGGACGTTAAAACCATAGATAGGTTTTTCTATCTTCAGTATGCCTAAACTGGTGATAGATAGAAGCCAGGAGAGTCACGGATGCCCACATACGCATACTCTCTGACAGCGCCTCAGTTCTCCAGTCCTTAGGAAAGAAACATATTACATCGAGACTAACACTAGAATGTCACAATGCACTGGAACGTCTAACGCAATGGATAAAAGGACACAGTGGATCATTAGGCAACGACGCAGCTGACGAATTAGCTAGGAGAGCATCCGGCACGTCAGTCTGTGGGCCCGAACCTATTGTACCCATTCCGTTCAACCAACTACGCAGGTGGCTACAAGAGTTCACCCACACACAAGCGGAGAAATGGTGGGCCTCGGCACCGGGCTGCAGGCAGTCCAGGGAAGCTATGCCATCATTAGATGGCAGGCTGACCGGCCGCTTATTACGCCTAGACAGGGACGGCCTGCGCCTGGTGGCGGGGACCATCACGGGACACTGCTCGCTAAACAAACACTTCCACACAATAGGCATAACGGACAGTCCTCTGTGCAGGGCATGCATGGAGGCTGAGGAAACCGTTGCGCATGTGCTCTTTGAATGCACAGGCGTCGCCCAGATCAGAACAGAAACCCTCGGGTCACCCAGATCTTTCAAAGACATCCTAGACAGACCAGAAAACATAATCAAGTTCTGGATGGAGGTGGGCTGGTTGGAATAACCGCCGACGGCCGCCATGGCCCACGTACAATGGTCCACATGTAGGACTAAGTGCGGAAACCAAGTCCCGTAACATAGAACATAGAACAGTCATCAGTTCATATTCTTTAACGGCCGAACGCAATAATCAATTTTCAGTAAAAGACAGATCGCTATTGATGGTAGACAGTATAATTCTATCTGTCCTTTATTCCTTACCTTATGTCAGGCCGGTAAGATTCCAAAATCTCATAGAGATTATTGGGACGTTAAAACCATAGATAGGTTTTTCTATCTTCAGTATGCCTAAACTGGTGATAGATAGGTTATTGGGTTTGGCTGTAAAAGAGCTGGTATTTAAAACTAGGAATACCTGCACGTCAGATTTTTTCATCAGATTGTCGGATCCGATAGGCTGATCCGGCTACCGGAAGGCGTTGGAGCCATTAGTTTGTATGAACATTCAATACCCGTTCGATCCATAGTCGGGCCGGACGTCCGAGTCGGAAACTGGCGCGCGGCGTTTCCGATTTTATTGTCGGTCCGATTGTCTGAAGGCGCGGTCTGCATACTTCTGGACAGAGACAAATAGACGTCCAATTCCTCCTTCCGACATGTCAGTTGATTCTAGCCACGTATTGTACATAAATGAGTTGAATTTTTTTTTTTTATATGAAGACGCAAAAAAAATTAAAGCTTCTCACGCGTGGTCCATAAAGTCAGTGGAGCCAATTTTAGTATATTGTGGTGTCTTACGACTTCCACGCGAACGAAGTCGCGGGCAGGAGCAAGTCACAAATAAACTACTTGGGGTAAAGAAAGTTGTAAGGTTGTAAGGAACCAAGTCGTCGTGTGTCGTTACATCGTTGAAAGATTTGACATGATTTTATTTTTTATAAAAAAATTAAATGCTTATGGGTACTCCTAGTAGCAGCTGCTGTCTGTCTCATCTATTTATAAGTTTAAACACAATTTCTTGACTTAACCCTGCGGTCGCCGGGTGTCCAATTATTTAGGAAGTGCCACTGTGCCACATGTGTTCTGAACTTTGTTGACGTTCACAAGAATATTTTCTTATTGTACCTACGCTGTGCTGTCTGTTACATTACATTGTCGGTATCATAAACTTTTTTAATAAGGTTGTTTGATGCCTAATGTCTATTACTATTCTATTGCCTTTCGGTACAGGCTTTAATGGTCTATTTGAATTTATTATAGGACATCGTGTGCAATATCGAAATCAATTTGATGACGGTAATTTGAACTTTTTATTGAACTTTTATTTTATTGAATCATTGCTTCAGGGTAACTTAAAATAGGTAAGTAGGTATAAACAGATTCTTATTATGTTTTTATTTGTTTAGATAAATCTAAATCTCACTCCATTCATTCACTCATGTAGGTATTCTGTTTTGTTTTTTGTTTTTATTTTTGTCTCACGTAGCATTAACAATCAACAATTTAGTAACAAGTGTATAAAGTTGCTAGTAGTATAATAAGTATTTTGTTTAACGAGTAAGATAGTATTAGACAGGATATACGTTTAATTGCACTCCTGTTTTTTTCCCGAAGTAAAATAAAATATAGCTGGTACTATAGGTATTTAGAAGAAGTTATGTAATAAACTCAGTAGGCTTGTAGGTCCAGGGTTGCGGGATGTTCGAAAGAGTTACTGTGGCCCCGGCACAGGCAACAGAAGGAACACGGGTGGGTTTTAGTCAGTAAAAGTCTGACACGCCCTCCTGCTCCGCCCAGAGCGGGAGAAGTCATTTGATGATTTTCCATCCACAAAAAAAAGGCTTGTAGGTAGATAGATATTTAATCACTTACATTTTCTTAGAAAGCCGTAAAAGTGTAGTCATACAGGCTAGCCACATTGTGATTTTAGAGACAATCGATGGAGTTATAGAGGCATGAGGAACAGGGAGTAAAGTTCACTCATCCTCTATGGAAAAGGGAGGATCCTCCGACCAGACGGGTGTTGTGTCTGGTGGGCCCTGGTTGATGTTTTGTTTTTGTTTTTGGGGAATGACATCTCGCAGTTCAACCTATAGGAGGTTGTCGACTGTTTAATCGGGCTTTCCTGTGGATGCCTCAAATAAATTAAGGCCTCCAGCCAGGCACCTGGTTGATGTCGGGATGTTGTATATATGCTAGTCGCGCGGTAAACTCTGATTGCGCAATGCAGGATTTTGCGTGACGTCAGTGTGATGCGTTCTAATGTGGCGATGTAGATGTGCCGCCACAGAGTTAACGCTAGTTCTCATAAACTTTGCAGTATGCAACCACAAATTACATTGGCTTCACCTCCTGGAGATAAACTAACTCTTTAGAGATAGATAGGAGCGCGTAAAGACGCGTATTTATGGAAACAAAACTGATTGCAATGGCCACGTGTAAAAACCTATACTAAATTAGAGATTGCGACGTCGTTCTCAGAAACATTAAAATTTGAAGTTGGGGAAAACAATTTCAGCAACTGTTTCTCAACTTTTGTTTACCATTACGAGGGCTTATAATATATGTATAGGTAGGTACAGTCACAACCGAAATATGTTCGTCATCCTATGGGTTATTGTTGTCTGCTCTTTCACTTGATTATATAATCTGCTTTATCCACTCAGCATTACTGAATGCGTCGTAATGTAATCATAGTATATACATATGATCTATGAATGTAATACCGGAGAATGACATTCAGCCATCTTCTTTACATATCAGAATGACTTGAATATGATACTGATAGATAGTTAAATTTAAAAAAAAAGGTATACCTAAGCAATGATGTCTTTAGTCCGCCCGACAAGAAGGGCGACGAGCTAAACGCTGTGTAGACGCGTGTCACGACCAGATTTTAAACGTAGGTTACTATGAACGTAACATATCTTGTGTATAACACCTATCATAGGGTATATGTTTAAAAAAATAGCTCAAAAAAAAAGAATTTGAAATCTGAAGAAGATACATAAAACAATTGAATTCGTAATAGAATCCTAATAACCTCGCCTCGTTATGTTTAACGAGCTTAATAGGTACATATACATACCTATTCTACATTGGGACAGGCAGGGATATGTACATACTAACGATGTAAATGCATTATTAATGTAAATAATTAACAAAGCGGGCTAACAATTATTATTTCATTTGGATTACGTAATTTGAAAACATTATTCCTACATCCCTGTCACGTCTGCTAGAGCTCCGAGTCTGAGTTTGCTCGAAATCCAACAAATGAAATTATGGATTCCGTCGGATCCTTGGAACGCCCTGTAATACATCATATTAAACGTATTTATTTATTTAGGTACATATCTTATTTGCTGTTTGATAGCCCTTCCCCATGGATTTCCTTATGTAGAAGTATTATTTATTTTGAGAGAAACCGCCGTTTATAATATTTTTGCTTTTCACTTACGATAAGATACGCTACAAACTACGTACGGTACCTAGTTCACGCTTCTTTCTTCCTTTTACCAACACGGCATCGTAAAAAAGTAAAGGAATATAATTATAAAATCAAAAAGGAGCATAACATACCTACCTACAGAAAATTATTACGCACACCCCTGGGTACCACAACATTGCAAAACCAAAAGGAGAATGAATAAAAAAAAATTCTAACAAACTGTATTTTTAACAAACTCGTTACGGTCGTCGAAATATGTGTTCGATCGAATTTATTGGGTGGGAATGAAATGGTTAAAAATAAAAAATGACGTGGTAGCCAGTAGCCCTTAGGTTGGCAGTTAGGAGATAGGCATTGAGCATGTTCTATTCGCATCCGTGCACTTGTCCGGAACAACAAGTGGTTGAATCCTTTCACGCTTCTAAACTTCCTAGAAGAGACCACAGCAAATATAGAAAGATAGATAGGAAATTTATTATATATATTATGATTGTTCTGTTTATTAAGAGGGCTGTCACATTTTGTCACCTCTCTCGCATATAATAAGTATAATAAGTAGTTATAAAAAACACATTTCTATTGTGTTATCTAATAAACTTAGCTCAATAAGTATTATGATCTGTTTTTGAGATGATTTAAATAAATGCCACAATAAAAACGTGTTTTTAATAATTAAGTACCTATTAAATTAATATTATTTAGTAGGTCGCCCATTGATTACATTTTTCAAAAAAGCATCTTTTTAACATTCTTAAAAATTTGGTCCCGTTAGAGCGAGAGCGGTGACAAAATGTGACAGCCCTCTTAATTTTGAAATTGACACAAGACCTAGGATAGGTTCTCGCAAAGTTCCGATTTTCTGATTTATTATCTAATTAGCTGTGCCCCCCCACTTCGTTCGCGTGGAAGTCGTAAGATACCTAATATACAAAAATAACAACCACATTTTAATAAAACTCCTGCGTCCCCCGACCTGCCGCGTTGCATCGCCGGCCCGCGCTAGTACCTACTTTGTTTTTGCTTAGCGTTTTTACTGACTTTTTCTTTTTGCTCAGCTTAGCGTGATGTTAAATAGCCTATAACCATCCTCGAGAATTGGGCCACCAAACCCAAAGAATTTTTCAAATCCGACTTTTTGTTCACAATTTCATGGGTTTTTTTTGCGCGGAACCCTAATTCTTTTTCTAAAATAAAAGTAACCTAAGTTACTCCTTATAATATTAGCTATCTGTTAGTGAATGCCCCGTCAAAATCAGTTCAGCCTTTCCGGAGATTAGCCGGAAGAAGCAGACAGCCAGACAGACAAAAATTTAAAAAATAGTTTTTTTGTTATAAATACCGTATACAACGTGTAATTTTAATCAATGTTAATCTTATATGGGATCGTTTTACTCATCATTATGAACAACTTTTATTATGGGACCAAACCTGAAATCGTGAAAGAAAAGCTTTTCCCTACATTTATGTTCGCAAACCTCAAAAAAAAAAACAAATTAAAAATGTTAAATGTGTGTGTATGTCTCGTCAAAATGTAGGGAACACCTGATTATTTTTCGTGACTTCGGGTTAGACTAAGGTAACTTGCTCGAACTATTAGCTCAGGATTTTTAGATAAGCTAAGAAATTTTTGACAACTAGCTAAAAAGTATGCGCATTCAGAATAGTTACCGAAATTCCCCGCGCCTCGATATAGCCCCTTCTTGAAGGTTGCTGCAATGCGATGTCATAAGTCACAATGGATGAATGATTATTGTGTAATCTTCATCATCATTTCAACCGAAAGACGTCCACTGCTGGATATAGGCATAGCTAAAATCTGCGAGTTCGCATGTATGTTATGTTTGGCAAAAGACACAGTTTTGCGTAAAAGTTTTGCGGATGCGATGCGAATTCGCAATTTTGTGTGGGAGCCCATAGAGACGTCTATTGAGCTGCCGGTACTTACTTACGCGTATCGTCTGAAGACTGCAGGATCATTTCACGCCTCTCCTCCATGAGCTTGAGAGTAGGATCAGAGAGCTTCTTATTCCTATTTGTACGACGCGACAGGTCTTGAAGATCTTAGACCCGACCGTAGGACAGTTTCTACGAGCCCATCGTTCGCCTGATTTTAGGGATGTTGAACCTTTTCAATTAAGTGGTCATATTAATTAATGTTTCTGTAAATTGATTTTATATGTTTTTTCACTGTTTTCGTTGAAATATATACGTTGCTGTCATTAAAAAACGTTTAAATATGAATTTTGATCAGAACATCGAAAGCATCGAAATTCACGCTACATCCTGTATATCTCATGTTGCAAGCGGAGGAGGGTTGGGAAGTTTTAGGTAATGATTCAGTACCATGCACGTACATAATACTGTTGTTGAATGATAGATGTTGCTGTCATTAAAAAAGTTTAAATATGAATTTTGATCAGAATTCACCTTTGCATCGAAATTCATGCTACATCCTGTATACCTCAGGTTGCAAGCGGAGGAGGGTTGGGAAGTGTTAGGTAATGATTCAATACCATACACATACAGAATACTGTTGTTGTTGTTGAATGGTAGATGTTGCTGTCATTAAAAAAGTTTAAATACGAATTTAGATCAGAATTCATCTTACATAGAAATTCACCCTAACACACTGTTTGTATCTCAAGACGCAAGCGGAGGAGGGTCGGGGAGTTTTAGGTAATGATTCATGACCACATACAGAATATATTATGTACCAAAATTCAGCTGGATATCAACAACTCTTTGGCCTTGTCTAATAACCCTGAGGGGCAATTCCCGTAATTTCACACATTCTCAGAACATTCACAATCTGATCTCAGTCTCAATATGTCAAAATATACCTATAATTTCCTTACATTGTTGACAAGTTTTGACATTTGATTGTCGCTGAGATGAGTTTGCGACTAGATTTTGATCGATTTTAGTTACGATAATTGGGGTTCTGGGCTATATTGCAACGTTTTGGGAATGAAAGACGATCTTTACTACTTTAAAATCGAAGTTTGAATAAATTAGGTTGTCATCGTCAGTAAAGACACTGCCATGGCAGTGGACGTGCCATAATATTCATACATAGTTGTCGGGATAGAAAAATAAAAAAAATCTATCCAAAGCAAGGATTACAAATAGCAGCTTTTCTAGTAAGTTCATAAAAGAAAGAAAAAAAAGAAAGAATGGAAATGCGTTTATTGGCATTACAAAAAAAAAACTAAAATATATAAATAATAAAAAGGACATTGCTTCAGCACTGGCTCACTGTCACTGCATTACTCCACTTTCGGACCACCATTATTTGCTAGCACATCCTGTCATTTTATATCCACGTTAAATGCTACAGTCGTAACAAGGTAACAAGCACTGCCTGCAGATGACGCGTTTAAAAATGCAATTTTTTGCTTTGTCTCGGTGTGCAGCATTCTGTGTGTCACTCTTTGCGTGTCGAGATAAAATTGCAAACGCAATATTCAACCTATGTACATGCAAAGTGAAACGGGTGATTTGCAACTGTGCAAGCTTATGGCAGTTAGGACTTTTGCGAAATTGATTTTCAAAACGTCCCTTAATTTCTTAACCCCCTTCCCTTCCTTATTCCCTTAAACAGCATACTGAGGAGAGTGAGAGACAGTCGCAACAGCATCCTGAGAACTGTAGCGGAGAGCCTCAGCTCTCCAATTGTAAAGCAGTTTGTGCGGAGGGTGACTGGTACTAACACTAATAAGTTGTTTTAATATTTTGTTACTAACACTATTCGCTCAAGGCCACTAGAGTGCTTTGAAACATGTTAGTGGCTATGTATTCTTTGATCCGATTTTTTTTTTTAATATTTTTCGTGCAACATCTTGGGTACCTACACATGCCTTAAAATAGAACGTAGCTATAATTACCTAATCTATTTCAAATGAGTAGATAAGCATTTAAAAAGCCTACTGATGAGTTTTTTGTCTCCAGCTACAATATAAGTACAATGAAAACTTATTTTTCTTTTGTTCCTATTTCATATTCCACGTCCTTGATTATGAACTTTTAGAAAGTTCAATGAATTTCCAAACAAAAATGTCGAAAGTCATTGCCCGGTAAAACCTACCTACCTATTGTTGGCAATAGCTGATACTGAGAATTCTGTAGCGATACTAGCATAGGCAGGTACACTAGAAAATTTAGAATAACTAGTAAGTCCTGTATAATAATTATTTAAAATAATAAGTAGGATAGGCTTTACTGGCTAACGGCCGAACCTAATAACCTATTTTCAGTAAAAGACAGATCGCTATTGTTGGTAGACAGTATAATTGTATCTGTCCTTGCCGGTAAGATTCCATAATCTCTTATAGATTATTGGGACGTTAAAAGCATAGATAGATAGGTTATTGGGTTCGGCCGTAAATCATAAGCCGCACGAGTCGATCGAAGGTTAAGCTACACTTGCTGCGGTTAGTTCGTGGTTGGGTGACCATCAATCAAATACCGAGACCCCTTCGTGCCGTGTAACCGGGAGGGGACGCCCTAGGAGGACATATAGTGATCTTATTGGTGATGTTCTTCAGAAAGGTCAGGTGCGTAGTACTCGCAACCGGCGTGCGTGTATGGTTAGACGTATGAACGTAAACCAGGCAAAAGGAGTATGTAAGGATCGTAGAAGGTGGCGTTCTGTAATTTCTACCTACATGGGAAGAAGGCGTGAGTTTATGTTACCACTCCGTGCCTCGAAAAGTACGTGGTCCCAGCTGTCATTCAGAGATCTTTGACAGTAGTTACGGGTAGTCAGAAGCACAAAAGTCTGACCACCAGTTTTACCAAGGGATATCGTGTTACCCAGTAACTGGGTTGTGGAGGTCAAATAGGCAGTCGTTCCATGTAAAATACTGGTATTCACATTCAGCTGCATCCGGCTTGACTGGAAGCCGACCCCAACGTATGTAGTTGGGAAAAGGCTAGGCAGATTGATTGAGCCTTTATCAGTAAGTAACTCTGTAAGCAGAAGCGATTGATTGATGAAACAACTACGCAAAGCCGTGTTTAATTAAAAATAGTATATTACTGCAGCGGCTGACAGCAGAGGTATTGATGGAGGAACGTGAAAATGTGGGCGAAGCCGAGGCATACGTACGTGAGTCCATCAATGCCTGGTTGTGACCAAGGCTTAGGGGTACTTTTCTCAAATAATGTGCGGAAATTCAATTAATTATAAATTCCATAATCATTACGAACGAACACAAATAATTTTTCACGTGCTAGGGCAAAACTTGGCTAATTCGTGATATGCAGCTATTCGGTGATAGATAATTGTGTTTTATTACCAAGTTACTACTGACTTGATAAATGTACATTTTTCAATCATTATAGTATTTGCCACATTTTTAGATATAAGTTAGCAAAACTTATTTTGTCTACTATATCACAGTAAATTTAAAAAATAGTCTGATCAATGAATCGAATTTTACAAGTAAAAAACAAAACTATCACCGATTACCCAAGTTTTGCCCTACAATATGTTCATTTGTTTCTTTTTTACTTTAACAGCTCTATTTGCTAAGCCAGTTCGAGATTTAAATAAAATCATTGATAAAGTTACCTCCTTGGTTGCCATGTGTCGAAGTAAAAAGTTCGTTCCATTTTTGAATTACACGACAGACATACATTTTCATAATAATTTATTCGTCCGCTAAACACGACAGATATGGATTTTCATATATTACTTTACATAGTGTATTATCTATGTTTTCATACTAACATTGCCGGTCGCTGCACACATGTATTTGACCAGTATAGCATATTCGATTTACCTCCAAGAAGACTGTCAAAATAATGTTCGAATTTCCGGGCATGTTTGAGAAAAAACAATTATCTGCTCTATTTTAGATAACAGAACGCAAACATTGTTATGAAAATTAATTAAATTTCGTACAAAGGCAACAATCTCAAGGTGTATAAACCCTTAGAATTAGACACTTAACGCGAAGACAAACTCGGAAGATTAATTTACAATTTTTGGGTTGTCTTTAGCTTTGATACTCTATTAAAAAGTACTTGAAATACAATTTATCAGGATACAATTTCTTCCCATCTTCATGGTCTAGTAATTTTCCTTTAAGTCGGGAGTCGGCTCCAGGGTTCATCCGATGCGAGCAAACATCAGCAATTTAGCAGCTACCTAAGTGCAAAGTACTAACAAGTAAATCTAATAAGTAAATCGACTAGGAAGGTACGAGTATATCGCCTGTCGCCCGTAACGTGCCTAATAATATACCGTGATACATTGAAGATAAGCAGATGTTGGTATTATTCGACTCTTTTTTTTTTGGCCATGTGTAAATATCCAATTCGAGATAAGTACTATAACAGCTTTACTTTCTAGCGTCGAAGATACCTGAATCCTCTTTAACACTAACTTTGTATAAACCTTGAACAAACGATTGTGCTACGGTCAATCAGGCTTGGTCTTGACTAACATCTACATAGATAATAGAAACTTACTAATATAAACGTGGATATACTTAATTTTATACATAATATATTATGTATAGGCATATACCTACGTATGATTTTACTATCTTGCATTATTTCTGTAAGGCAATGACTTGGGTGACTCAGTTTGAACTTTGCATTGCTAATGATTCAAAATGTAGGACAATGCGTCTCACGTTTCTTCCCGGGTGCTTTAAAATGTAATGTGGCTCATTAGAAAGTAAGTTATGCAACTACTCAAAACTTAACGGCTTAAAATCCCTTGCTAGATCTTTCTAAAGTCATAGAAGCTAGTTTTATTTGAGGTGGAGTTTAAAGTTTGGGTCTTTAAAATGTACGTGAAAGTCCATGTCACAAGAAGATGTACCTAATGTACCCGTTACCCGGGCACACACGATAGGGCAAAACTTGGGTAATCGGTGATAGTTTTGTTTTTTACTTGTAAAATTCGATTCATTGCTCAGATAATTTTTTAAATTTACTGCAATATAGTAGACAAAAGAAGCTTTGCTAACTTATATCTAAAAATGTGGCAAATACTATAATGATTGAAAAATATACATTTATCAAGTCAGTAGTAACTTGGTAATATAACACATATTATCTATCACCGAAAAGCTGCATATCACCAATTAGCCAAGTTTTGCCCTACAGCGAGCTTTAGAGATACTACGTAGGTATTCACTCACACAATGCATGGGTAGTACTCAGGGGGCAGAGACGACGCTGTAAAAAGCAGAAATTTTTCTAACTCTATGTACCACTGAAACAGCCCGGAACCTGGATTTGTGCCCGGTTGATGGCAATAGGTTCTCCCGCTATTACATGGGACTTAAACTTAACTGGCGAAATGTGGGTGTACTATAGGCACATCTCAGCTTATCACTTCCGGGGATTACAGGCGTAATGTTATGTTATGTTATGTATAGATACTTATTTGGAAAGTATAGTATATGTAGGTATATTTGCATAAAACATGATATATTAAAGGTCTTTTATATAAATAGTCCCACATATTTTGCTTAAATAATATATATACAAAAACGCTTTAGACATTATGTGGTAAAAATATATCTTTAAAATTATATTATTTGTTACTAGTATTCATATCGATGCCTAACAGTCAAAAAGGGATAAGCGACATTTTTTGCGAAATCGACTTATACAACGTTTATCTGGACTTACGGCATTAAATGAAAACGAGCACAGTACAACTATACTAGTCCATCGAAACATTTTAAAACATGAAGATTAAAAAATTGCAGTTTTCAAACATAATATATAGCAGAATCAACTGCATAAAAAGTAAACACGCTTTATCTACGAAATGTCACTGGTCAACGGTGGGGCGCGGGGGGCGGCGGCGGCAATGTTTACCTATTATTAGGGACTCGGATCTACATCATGTTGAAAAATAAGGAAGTGAAAAAATAATTTCCTGTGGCTAAAGTATTCATTGGATTTGATTAATTTTAATTACGTGGTTTAAAGGAATGTCAATCGTCCTGTTACATCTTGTATATACCATTAGAATCGGCTTTTTGGCTGTTAGGCATCGATATGTATGTGAGCGTCCAAGCAAAAAGGGCCCAGTTCTCGGCATTTAGTTCCCGAGATATACGCAGTTTTGTAAAGTTAGGTGAAAAATTGCATTTCTCGATTTTAATTGATTATTAATTAATGCTCAATTATCTACAAGTTCATGTAGTAAATGACTTTACCAGAAATGACTACCAGAAAATGTACTTAGAAACATCAGAAAATGTACTAAGTTGTACCAAAAATCAAACTTTGTAAATGCTTTTTCTCTTTTTTTTTTCAGTTTCAACTTCAAATGTCTGGTAAAAAAAATGTGCCAGTTTTTGAATATTTTTTAATCCTTATTATCGATTGACTATTCTAGATACCGAATCTGGTCTTAAAAAGGGTCCAGTAGTGGGTTATTGAGTTATGACTCTTAACTCAATACCCCACTACTGGACCCTTTTTGCTTGGATGCTAACATATTTGGAACTTTGCTTATGATTTAAAAAGTCACTTATTGTGTAGAACACATACAGCCATAACTTAAGTTTCTTTTAAAAGTAATTTAGTGACGGCTCTCTGGTCTGTTTAGGTATTTGGTTAAGTAGGTATGCCATATTTTACAATCGGGTACCTAACCAATTGTATCTAGCTTGGTACATACCTATTCCATGTTGTACTAGCAACTTGTACGAAGGGTTTGATTGTTTATGTTATGGTAAACGTTAGTTTCAGTTTTCATTTGATTGCATTCAGTATTGCCGCAGATCGTGTTCGAACAAGTTTACTGTAATGGCTTCGTGGACGACTATCGAATATCGCGCAATTTCGGGTTATAACTTTTTACGTGGATAAAATCCAGAAAACTGGTTAGAAGAAATGAAGCTTATACTTGGTGATGACTGTCTCTCTCGTGCAACCGTCTACAGATGGTACAAACAGTTTGAGCGGGGCTGTTCTAACCTAGAAGATGACCCACGTTCAGGACGCCCGGCGGAAGCAGTTACTCCAGAAAATATTTCTGCAGTTAAAAATTTAATTGTCATTTAGGTTATAGAAAAGTTTGTACTCTTTGGATTCCACATAATCTTACCGATGAACAAAAAAGGAACAGCGAATTAAATGGTGTAAAAAATTATTGTAAAGTTTGAAAACGGAAAAACTCAAGACATCATTTCAATCGTCACGGACGATGATACGTGGCTTTATTATTACGACGTGCCCACAAAACAGCAAAATAAAATATGGCTGATAGAAGCCGAAGAAACTCCGACTGAAGTAAAAAAATCTAAGTCGATAAAAAGAAAATGATCGTGGTTTTTTTCGGTATTCGGGGAATTATTGAACAAGTAGTTTTTCGCGTGCAGAAGACTGTACACGCTGCTTGGTACACCACTGTTTGCCTTCCTCAACTTATTCAGGAATTCAAGAAGCTTCGTCTCAAGTCACAACTCTGCACCTGGTATCTTCATCATGATAATGCTCCGGCACATCGTGCTGACGTTACATGCCAATTTTTGCGAGATGTCGGCTTGAAACTTCTTGAATTTCCGCCTTACAGCCCAGAGTTGGCGCCATGTGACTTTGGACTGTTTCCTTTCATGAAAAGTAAATTGAAAGGGCAAAGATTTCGGGACGAAGAAGCTTTACTTTCGGCCTGGGACAATATATGTGCGGAAATTCCTGAACAGAAATGGAAAGACATTTTTAGTGATTGGTTTATAAGGATGCAGAAGTGTATTGATTGTGGTGGCAATTATTTTGAAAAACTCTGAAAAATAAAGTTAAATCTCAAGACTTTCAGAACACTATACGTCTTAGACTATATAATTATGAATCGGTAACAGAATCAAGGCATGATTTCCTCATACAAATAATGTTATAAATCAAATCATTTCAAGGAGTGTCCTTAATTCAATAGAACACCTTACTTTACTCTATTGAGGGAAGTCAATTGATACAATTATCCTTTTGAGGCCGCCATTAGATACTTACTTACGGTCCGCAAAGTGGTCTTCGAGCTCTTCGAATTTGTCGAAAGTTAAATAAAATATTTATATGAGAAATTTTATTTTGACTAAACTATAAAGTTCGATAGGTTTTTGTTTTATTATTTACTTTTTTGGTCTAAAAGTTCTATCTTAGCTTAGCACCCTAATTGCGTAATACACTATCAATCATAATCTGAATGATTTAGAAGCATATTACTAATTCATCGCTTCATAAGCTCGAAAAATTTATCTGATCAACAACGTAAATAACGCAATTAATGTTGTTGAACTGTCAAAATGAAACCGGTCGTACGTGTGTTACGCAATTAGAGTGCAGGTTTGATTTACCTGGTTTATAAATTAAAGCAGATTCAAACTATTCAATCTTCTTAAAATACGTATTATGCCAATCGATCAAAATTAAATAAATTAATATTATGAATGCAATAAAATCACTAAAATTTTGAAGCAAAACAAACAAAATTGTTCGTATTCAAGCGAACATTTAGAATCCACGCGAGTTATTCGAATAACTTGTTAATTCTAAAACTGTCGTTAAATGATAAATTATTTTATTTCTGTAAGTAGGTTTATACAAACACTTTTACATGTTAAACATTTTTTTTTAAACTAGATGAGGCCGGCGTTTCCTATCTGACTACTCTGAGAAGAAAGGCCGAAACAAACTCAGAGGTCACAGTCTCTTTTAAAGTCCAGACATAATCTTGGTCAGATCATGTGAAGAGCATGTAGGTTGGTGTCTGAAATGGTCTTTTGAGGAAAGAACCACACAGATTGAGTGGACCTGACCAGTCAGTGCAAGCATCTGTCAGTAATCGTACAGATCAACATAAAAGTTAAGGAGCTCAACGATTCGACGAACAATACCAAAGAAAGGACATTTGGGTAGGCCGCATAATTTACTCAAACTGGCAAACTATGATTAAAGCTGAGAGAAAAGAAAAAGAAAAAAACAAGGACCCACATAGTCTTCACATTCACAGTAATTTAAATAATATTACATTTTACAAAGTAAATATTCATGTCAATGTATATATAAAATTCATGAATGACAATGTGTATATCATCATCTGCCTAGCCTTTTCCCAACTATGTTGGGGTCGGCTTCCAGTCTAACCGGATGCAGCTGAATACCAGTATTTTACATGGAGCGACTGCCTATCTGACCTCCACAACCCAGTAAAGAACTGGGTAATACGATACCCCTTGGTAAGACTGGTTGTCAAACTTTCGGGCTTCTGACGACCCGTTACGACTGTCAAAGATCCACGAATGACAGCCGGGACCAACGGCTTAACGTGCTTTCCGAGGCACGGAGGAGTCTCGGTATGTAAAGATGGTCACCCATCCACGAACCAACCCCGGCAAGCGTAGCTTAACCCGATGGATCGACCCGTGCGGCTGTTATTACTTAGCCACGAGCTCCTCGAATGACAATGTGTATATATGAAAAAAAAAATAGCAAAAAGAAAAGAACAAAAAAAAAATCAGTATGTATATAAAAAAAAAATTAAAATTAGTTGGAGCAGCTCAATCCCACGCCTTTTTGTCATCAATGTAATCTTTAACGGTATAAAAGGCTTTCTGGCACAACTTACGTTTAATAAATGATTTGAATTTATTAAGGCTCAGATCTTGAACGGGGCTTGGAAGTTTATTATAAAAACGTATACATTGACATCTGAACGAGCCACCTATTTTCTTGAGCCTTGTTGTAGGTACAACAAATTTGTGTTTGTTCCTAGTATTCATATTATGGATATTTTCTTATATTCGTTGATTTTCAGCAGCCTATTGGTAGTACATTTTCCTTGTGTATTTTTGATTTCAGAAATAACCGATTCTACCAAACTTATTAATTGCAAAGTCTTAGCTCACTTTTTATCAATGTAGAATTGGATTTTTCAACTTAGTTTCTAACATGGATACTAAAATATTTTCTCCACATAGTTTCTAATTAATTACACACAGTTTACATCTCCTTGCTGCTGCCATACACGGTGCCCTAATGTTGTAACAAGACGCTCATTACCTACACGTATATTTAGGTATGTTTGTGGTTTGTGTATATTCTAAGGGTCTATGGTTCCCAGCTACAGAATCTAGGTTCGGTGTCTTTAAGAAAAACCTAATCTAAAGTTGTAAAACATAAGTATAATTATTTTTTTAAGCTGATATTTCAGTTTTTCACGGCAAAACCGTAGTTTTTCTTGAAAAGCCAAAATGGTAGGTTCGCCGTGTGTAGGCACGGTCGTCAGTGTTGTATGGATCACTATAGAAACTTGTCGACAGATACGGCGGCACTACGGGCGTGGACACATGTCTACGGTACGGCACCGGCCACCGTGTAACGGCACGACGCCGCTACCGGAGACGGCACGGTGCCGGCGATGTTATTGTTTAGTAATGTAAACCTAGCATTTCCTTAGACTCAACAGGTTTTTTGAACACGTATTGCTTTTGTATACGAGGTGCAATCTTGGTTCGTAGTTCTTCAAAACTTGATAAGTATGGACATTCTAAAATATTCGTAAAATTTTTCATCACCACATATTTTCAGCGCTTTATATTTCCATTTAAAATTACCTCCATCATGATTCATTATAGAAAGATATGGATTCACCCAATATTTTTTTTTGACTCTGTTTTTCTTCATTCGTCGCCTTAGTAACAGGAGCAGAATAATACGTCTTTTGCGGTTCAATTTTTGCCTTGTGCCTGCGGTGCATCGTACACGGCACCGCGCCGGGGCACGACGCTGTGCCGTCTCCCGGTAGCGGCGTCGTGCCGTTACACGGTGGCCGGTGCCGTACCATAGACATGTGTCCGCGCCCTACGGCACGGCGGGTGCCGCGCCCCGTCGCCGTAGCGCACAAGCTCACACGAATTATCTACGGCGCGGTTAACACGCCGCCGTACCATAAAGAAACCGTGCCGTGTACAACGGGCCCGGTTGACTTTTGCCTTTAATATTGGATGAAGCAATACTCTTCTGAAAATCGTTAAAGTAAATCATTCAATGTTAGCCATTCCGTTCATTTCTACGATCAGTTTTATTGAGTCGAGTAATATTAAATTGGTATTGGACATATCCTCAGAAGTTTTAAAATGACATCGAAAATCGGGGCGCTCATCAACTAGTTATACGAACATATTGTGTTGCAAGGCCATTGGAATCAAGACGTTATATAAGATTAATTGAGCGATAATTACTTGTTCGATTAAGTACCTAATATCCTGTATGATACATCTCGATGACAATGCGCTTTCTGGGAATCCTACATATGTTAGCAACAAGAGCATTAGGCATCTGTCCCACATGCCGAAAGGAGGCGACAGCTACCAACGATTTTCTCGCTCAAGAAAAGTACTAAAGATTGTTGGTCCCATGTAAGTAAAAAATATACATACATATTATATTAATAGTTGTTCGCTGACTGTTCACACTGCCAGCGGGTACCTACTCATTGGTCGCAGCGACAAGAGCTGTCAAAGAGAGTACTTGGTCAGCGACGCTCGTTTGGCGGGCAGAACATTCGCAGAGACTCACGCACGCTTGTTACATACGCATACTAGCGAGTACCTAATCGCTCGTCACCGTTGTCGTCGTCACGCTGTCGCTGTTATTTACTCGACATCTTGTTTTCAAGGCGACGACAAACGACTTTTAATGATTTTAAACTGAATATCACTTCTAAAATAATGAGTAGTGTTAATGATTTGGAAAAAATATATGTTAAATTAGAGCATTTTCTTAATAACTTAATATGTGAATATTTTAGATTATTTTTATATTAGGTACATAGTGTAATTAATTTGTGACGAAAATGAAAATGGACGAAAATGAATAGAGTAAAAAATGAGTAGGTATATAAGGGGAAGTTTGAAAGTGGCGCCAGTGACAGAAAAGTTAGGAAATCGTTTGGCTTGGTATGGACATGGTGAAGAGGAGGGAGGAAACGCATGTGACCAAAAGAGTGATGAATATAAATGTTGATGGATGGAGAGGGAGAGGAAGGCCGAAGAAAAGATGGATGGATTGTGTGAGGAATGATATGAAAGAGAAGGGAGTGAATGATAGCGTGACTTTTGACAGGGGAAAACGGAAAGAGAAAACGTGTTGCGCCAACCCCAAGTAATATGGGACAAGGGCAGGAAGATTATGGCATAGTGTAATTAATTTGTAAAGTTATGTCTAACGCGAATAAAACACTGAGAATACCGCAAAAACTATCATTTTAAAGATAATTTAATTATTTATATTTTAGTATACGTGTTTTATTAAAATACCTTTTGTTTTATGTGTAATAATAATAAATTAATAATGCGTCTAACTTGGGACAGATTGCTAGGTGGACGTACGACGCGTTGCGTGAGCTCAGCACAGAACACGCAAGCTATGCACTCAAGGCCGCTTGCACTTATCTGCGTCTTAATTGTTAGCTCTACTCGTTTCTCGTTAATCGCCGGTGGTGGGACCGGTGCCTTAATAGCCACACGACGGATAACAATTGAATTACGCATCGATTGAACCTAACACTAGGCCACCTCCGCTACGCAGAAACCATGTAACTAACGTAGGCACGGAGGATTAATTACCTGCAAAATTAGCAGCCCTTTTGTTTTTATGTATTGGAATATTACTATGTATTCGAATATTAGGTGGATAGTAAATAGCGTTAAGGTGAAAGCGCCAGGGGCAGAAAATTTGAATTTCGCGGGCTACCTTAGCGCTTCCCCCTTAAGTGCAATGAATTGTAAACAGATCGTAACATATGAATTTTCTGTAGTTTCTGATTACTCCCATGGGAAAAATGTTTGAGTTTATGTGAGTACCTACCTAATGTTGATATGTCCTAGTACTCGTAGGCACTATATTTAGGTATTTATTAATATTAAATGTGTCCCAATAATATTCTTCTGACAGCAGTAGGTATCACGGTAATATTATAAAGTATTATAGTAGTATTATAAAGTCTAACAATGTTTTAAAGGAAATTATTTCACCGAGAGAATGTTATATCAATGCTTACCTGAGTGTAATGTTGAAGACATTTTAAATGTAAATGGAACCATTGAAATCTCAACAGACTGAAACGTTTAATCTATTGTTGTTTATTTTTATAAATATACCCTTTTTGTAAAGATCTAGACTGAAATATTAAATACTTTTTTTTTGACCCAATTGGGTATAGCATATTTTTTTATTTGACGACTTTTCTAAGATTCGCTTAAGTGATGCCCGTGATTGTACAGAACGTGTAACCGGAATTCATAATAAACAATAAAAGAAAAAATGTCTACAGTAAGTATCAATTACCACCAACTGTATAAAATTTCAATACCTACTCGACCCAAATGTATGGTACGGCTGATTTTTATTTTTGCGATTACGATGTTGATCCCACGGAGAAAGTTATTCAGTTTGATGGTCACACCCTTAAATATGACCACATATTTCTCATACACGCTGTATCGTACAGATAATACCTTTATCAGTTCATTTCGTACATAGTGATCCAATTGTGTTCACAAGGCCCTCCTCATCGTTTGTTATACTCAAGCATTGTGAGCCATATTATAATGATTACCGCTAAATTCTTGAATTGTTTGGACAAACTGATTGGTATGTTTATGTACGTAATATAGTATTTAATTGAAAATTCGTAATGTTTCTAGAGTATTGTTCCTAAGTACGTATAAATATATGTCTAAAACATGAGCTGAAATCGTGTACGTGTTGATTGAAAGGTCACATAAATGTCGTAACACCGTGTGACAGGTTTTCATTATCATAGCAATCGAAGATGAGAAAATATAATTGCTAAAGAGTTAACTCGCAGATGACCAATGTTTTTAAAACTCCAGAGATATGGACTATGGCATCCATTTTCTGGATATGAAATTGTGGTCGCTAAGCGAATAAGATCTCCGTTCGAGAATGAAAAGCTGGGTAGCCTTGAGATATGAGAGGCATCCATGAATAAGATGAAGAAGTCTGTCTAGTTTAAGCCCGAGATATTACCGCAGACGTCTACTGGTCGTCAAGCCGCAAATTTTCGATTTTGCATTCGACATTTCTACTTAAAGATGAGGGCTCTACACGTATTGTTAAAAGTTTTCGAGGAGCCAAGTAGGCTGGATTTATGCGGACCCAAATCCAATCTATCCGTTGAATTAATGATTGATAGCGCCAGATCAAGCCACCAGTCTCTTGCAACAAGTTTGGACTTACGATGCATATTAAGCAGTTGGTGTTGAGGTCAAACTGTGACACGCTTATGAGAACCTTGGAGCATTTGATATTCATAGAGACATTGATGTTTCAGTCTTTGATATTACCGTCGGTGTTTTAGGAAGGTTAGAACAGCAATGTGTGACTTAAACATACATAGGGTTATATTATTCGAGATGCCCCTGAATTTACATGATATTTCAATTCAAATTCTGGATTAGATAAAGCACATATTAGTTTTGTCCATTCTCTCCAAAAATCTTCTTGATAGTACCTACAGCCAGCATTTCCTCGTCCTTCCTAAATCTAATTATATTATAAAATAAACATAATAATATTCGTATCAAAAGTAACTCCATTAATTTATCATGTTAAAACTAATTCTCCGTTCCGCTGAATGGATACTGTTTTATATTTACACAGTAAATCGATTATGTTATTTGCAAAGTATTAAGTAAATCTGTAAAGCTTCGCCGCTTTGAAACTTTATCAAAACATGAATAAGCCTACCTAAATAAATATGTTGATAAATGAGATCATTTTTGTTCATTATCATTGTGTATATTAAAGTCATTTAAATAAATGATTATCGACGTTTCTTTTCATAATGGATATTAATTTGGTACACTTTTATGAAAGCTGTTATTCTTATTAACATTATATTGATTTTTGAGGTAATTTCTTGATTTGACATATACTTAGTGACTTTATTGGTCATCAATACTCGCTATCGGCGTGCCTGTATGACCAAAATGTATGAATGTAAACGAAGCAAAATGAGTAGGAAAGGATCGTAGCAGGCCACCCTTCTGTAGTTTCTGCCTATCCCCATGGGAAGAAGGCGTGAGTTATGTATGTACCTATGTATGTTTCTTGATTGCGTAATACTTTCGCTTCGATCTGTGATATACATAGACCCAGAAGTCAAGACTGAACATCATCTTGTAAAGTTTATAATAAATGAACATAGATTTTCTTTTCTAAAGCCATACCATTAGAGTGAGAAAGTTAAGTTATTATAAAAGAAATGGCTTGTCGTCGCCGCTTTAATGAAGACCTTGGGGATTACCTGTTTCTATCAGATTTTGTTCTTATATGGGCTTGCACTGATCTCTAGAGAAACGCCGCTTTTAAAATATAACAAACAACCTTAGGTTGTTACCTGTCATTTAAGGTGCTCTAATTTGCATTCAAAATTTTAAAAAGAACTAAGTAAATAATTATTTATTTACCAAAAAAATTAGCCTAGGGCCATTCTTTTAAGTTCATTTTTAACCCCCGGCGAAAACAGAGGGGTGTTATAAGTTTAACATGTATATCTGTGTATATGTTTGTGGCATCGTAGCTCCCAAACGGCTGAACCGATTTTTTTTTTGGTTTTGTTTGAAAGGTGAGTGTTCTTAGCTATATGATACAAGAAAATCTATTGAGCCGTTTGAAAGTTTTGTTTTTTAAGCTGTTTGTTTTTCTCTTTTCTAGTTGATAAGTGGATGTGAGCATCTTCCACAGGTCTGATCGAATCGAAATTTGGTATTCTGTTACTTCAATGATATTAGAATAACATAGTAACCTTGAACTGACGCTGCAGCATTACCTGGAATTTGCAGGATACCCAACTCCCTCAACAGCAGAGGTGTGTTTGGGCTCATTGGAATGGTCTCAATAGATAGATGTGTGTCAGAGGTGTTTTTTTTTTCTAAATATTTATTTGTGTACACCTCTGCCTAACCCTTCGGGGAAACAAGGCGTGATGTTATGTGTGTTATTTGTGTATAGGCTTGATCCCTATTCCATGCAACTTAAACATAACAGGCGAAACGTGGCTGTTAGAATATATAATATACTGGTAAATCTGTAGACTTGTTGTATATTACATAGTTCGCGTGTGTCGCTCTTATATTTTTACTACACATACATAAACACACGCCTTTTTCCCATGGTGCATGGGGGTAGAGAGAAACTACAGAACGCCACCTGCTATGATCCATACATATTTCTTTTGCCTCTTTTACGTGCATACATCTGGTCATGCACGCAAATCGGTTGCGAATACTACGCACCTGAACTTTCTGAAGAACATCACCAATAAGGTCAGGCGTCTAAGCAAAAAGGGTCCAGTAGTGGGGTATTGAGTTAAGACCAGATTCGGTATCTAGAATAGTCAATTGATAAGAAAGATTAAATGAAATATTCAAAAACTGGCACATTTTTTAAAATCAGACATTTGAAGTTGAAACTGAAAAAACTTGATTTGAGAAAAAGCATTTTCTAAGTTTGATTTTTGGTACTTAGTACATCTTCTGATGTTTCTAAGTACATTTTCTGGTACTTAGAAACATCATATAAAGTCATTACTTACTATATGAACTTGTAGATAATTGAGCATTAATTAATAATCAATTAAAATCGAGAAATGCAATTTTCTCACCCAACTTTACAAAACTGCGTATACCTCGGAAACTAAATGCCAAGAACTGGACCCTTTTTGCTTGGACGCTTACATATGTCTGCCTAGGGCGTCCCCTCCCGGCGTTTTCACTCACATCTGCCGAACCTTTTGTTATTCGTTATTTTTATTATTATTCGTTAAACACTGTTATTTATCAAAAACCTCGTTTAATTCAACAGACAGTTCTAACTTAATAGTCCGCGAGTTTGTTTCAGTAAATTCAGTGATTGATAACTTAGTAAAAATCTGGAATCCAAAACTCCCTCTTGGTAGCAGAGCGTGGTTGTATCTTTGTCCCATGTACTGTTTAGCTACACCACTGCCCAACCCTTCGGGAAAACAGGCGTGATGTTATGTGTTATATTAAATATTGGAGAAATTAAAAATAAGCCCCATCAAATAACAAGTAGTGTACGTCTGTCATTGACCAATATTAGTTGGTCATTTCTTATCAATATTTCCGCTCTCCCAAACCGTGGTACAGTCAAATGCATAATAGTGGCACTACGAAAACCGCCCTCATTACTACTGCACAAAGGCGCTGTTAATGTCAAATTGCATTGCCTTGGACGTGCGGTTGACTGTACGTGTAATATACGAAGGTAGGATCGGTATATATTTATTCAACAAGATCATTTGGTATTTTTTGTACAGACCCTCGTTACAGAGGATTTGTTATTTGTCATTAGATACTCTTTTCGATTTTCAGCTTCGAAGGACGCGGATGAAGATGATTCAGTGAACATAATGGACTCGTTGTAACTGAAACTTTCTTGCAGTAATAGAAAAAAAATGGAATGGATGGAAAAAAAAGTTGTAGTTCTACTTAGTTGAAATAATACTGGTCTTGTACAAAAAAAGTAGATCACACGAAATCCAGGGAAACTATATGAGTTTGTATAAAAATTAATAGGTACAAGCTATTTGACGAACTAAATTATGATTGAGTAGGCATAAGGTCTCGCACAACATTGCATGTGACACAATGTTACTTATTGAATAAGGATATGATTTATGAATAGTCCAAAGCATTAACATCCAAAGAAGCGTGTCGGACCCCGTTGTGGATAACGAACACTCAAGCTATGGAACTTGGATATTCATCATCCACAACGACCTGAAGTAAACCCTGGCAAATAATGACGACGGTAAATAAATGAAATGGGATAAGACTAGATAGAGAGAGAATAATGAAAGGGTGTCTACGGCTACGAATTCGCTGCGAGTTGCCTACAAAACGATGACGAGTCGCCTACGAAACGGTTACGAGTACGTTACAGTTACGAGTTGCGTGCGAAAGGGTTACAAGTCTACGAAAGTTTGACGAGTTGCTTACGAAAAGGTAAAAGTTACCTACGAAACGGTTACGTGTTGCCTACGAATCGTTTACGAGCTGCTTACACAGCGGTTACGAATTGCCTACGAAATAGCTACGAGCTGCCTATGGGATGGTTACGAGCTTGCTACGGTCCGCTACGACACGGTTACGAGCTCGCTACGGTATGAGTTAACTTCGCATATTCGAAACTTTTCGATTAAAACAAGTAAGTAAGCTCGCTAAACTATTTTGTTACGTCAGCTTAAAAGGTTTTTCGCGTTTTACACTATCGCGTTTGCATCTATGAAAATAATAGAATATGACAGCGCGCTAAGCTGCGTTCGATTTATTAGGGATAACCCGCTTTCGCGACCCATTCATCAAATGTAGTCGTTCCATCATTCAGGTTTTGTGGAGAGCGTTTTGTATTCATGTCAACTGTTCGTAGTGTTTGTATGATCTATCTAATGATTCTAACTAGCCTGTGTGTTTCCACTGCAGGACAAAGGCGTCTCTTTTCCACACATGTTTGTATCTAATAAACTAAAACAATTTTAGCGAATGAACGCCCGAGGACGTCCGGTTCTCTCTCAAGGTTCGCAGCTCATATTATGAACTTACGTACACACACAAATAAAAATAAAAACGTGTTCGTAATTTGTTAGTAAACAAAACAAGTTACACAATAATTACTTACGGCCGAACCCAATAACCTATTTTCAGTAAAAAACAGATCGCTATTGATGGTAGACAGTGTAATTATATCTGTCCTTATGTCAGGCCGGTAAGATTCCTTAATCTCCTATAAATTATTGGGACGCTAAAACCATAGCTAGATAGGTTTTTCTATCTCCAGTATGCCAAAACTGGTGATAGATATGTTATTGGGTTCGGCCGTTAGTCTATTTCCTATTCCAGTGTAGGTGTACACCTGCCCAGTACACAGTAATCGAACTATCCATTTTGCACGCTAATGTTCTGAGGACAGTGTTGGTGCTACCAAGGACCCTGCACATCATCGATGCAGTTCTTTTCCTTATGATGGAGAAAAAATCATCGATGAATGCATCCTCAAACATTGGAGATGCACTGCAGTACCGGGGTTTTCTCAACACTGCCCTCAGACCATTGTTGTACTGAACTCGCAAGGCATTGTAAGCCCGCCGCGTAAAGTGGACCACAGACTGCACGTGTAAAAAGACTGATAGAAGGCTCTGAAAAGTAACAGTTTTACATCTGTGGTACATCGTGCGAATCTACGGGCCAACATATTGCAGCGGACGGCCAACGCCCTCCTTTCCCTCTCTAGGTCCTCATCGTCCTGTAGCCGATCTGTCAGCATGTGACCCAAATACTTTAGGCACCCTCACGACTTAATTGGCGGCACGTTAGAGGCAGCCTTGTTTCCTACTTTATATAGCATGAGAACACTCTTACTAGCATTATATTTAAGGCCATGTGACAGGGTATAAGTTTCACAAATACCCAGAAGTCTCTTGAGCGCACTAACTGACGGGTTCAACAGAACCATGTGGTCCGCATAACTAATATTATTGACAATTCTTCCATCTATTGAGCAGCCGACCATGGCTCTGCTGAGCCCACCGTATTGAGTTTACCTACTGCATGTAATAATGAACTATAACAGTTCATCTTCATACGAATAAGGTTTTTAAAAGATTTAAGTTCGAATTACCCAGTAGGTTGTATGTTCATTTTGTGAAGTGAACACTTCTTAAGGCGCGTTAAGGGTTTTTTGGTAGAAGGAAATCTTACGGGATCGTGTCACCGACTTGCGACATGCTATGCGTAGTCTTACGTTTTAAGTTTTCTGTCGACAGTCCTGCCAACAGAAAAGAAAACTTAAACACAGCAGTCATGGGGACCCATGACTGCCTATTTTTTTTAGTGTGATGTGTGTAGGTGCAGCATTACTTTTGATAAAATGCGCTTTAACCTTACCCTCATTATGACATCATACTAAACTTATACTAATGAATGGAATAATATCGTTTTTAGCGTAATATTTATGCGTGGGATCGTCTTGAATTGTGGATGGTTGAAAGTGTATACGACTATGATTATAAGGAGAAGAATAACAATAAAAGCATCTGTGTTAATATCTGAAAAATATAACGGCTACCGCAAAAATAGCAATGAATTCATCATCACTTTTCATGATATTTTATGGAGTTTTTACGGCCTGGTAATAACGTTCTTGAAAAAGAATGGTTCGTGTAGAACTTAACTAATAATTGGCCAGTACTTCATAGTACTGGCCAATTATTTGCGGAAGGCACTTTGGAGCAACAGGCGTCCGCATAATGTTTGTTCTCTTTTTAGCACTTAGCTCATAGCAGTCTGCTGCTATTTGCTGTTATCTTCTCTCACATCGTTGGAAAACTCTTATTTTTAACCCTTCAATGCCTGTCTTAGTTTATATTAGTACTTCATCAAGAAATGGAGGCTGTTACAAAGTCTAGGAAAATTGATTTAAATAAAAAATACTACATACAACATGTCCCGGAATTAACGCACAACCTTTTAAGGGGTCATTGTAGTCATCGTTATAAACATCTTTTACGATGGGGCTAAACCTGAAATCGCGAAAATAAATCTGCTGTTTCCTACATTTATGTTCGCATAACTCGTCAAAATATAGGGAACAACCGATTTTATCCCGCGATTTCCGGTTTGGTCCCATATTAAAAGTTGTTCGTAATGATGAGTAACAATTACCCCGTTAATTCCGGGACAGGATGTATAAATAATTTTCTTTAACAACTTTTGCTACAGATTAAACTTATTATTACAGGCACCAGATAAGTACTAACTATCTTCGATTAATTATAAAACTAATACGTATCTACGAGTGCAACTAAGTTTTCCGTGTTGATTTACTTCGGCAATGTGTTCGCGAGTATTTAATTGAATGTGGCTGTACGTCGGTTATTTGTCACAGTTTAGATTGCTTAGTTAGATTGTGTTCCAACCAGGACTTTAATTACTTAGAAACGTTAGTCATCGGCCATTTGTCGCCATTTGTCGTCGCAATCTCGGCACACCTCACTTTTATGAGCCGTTTCATGAACTTTGATTCGTTTAATCTCTCTACGTGATTGTTTGAATGGTCATGAACGGAATTAACTTTTTGTTTTTAATTATCTAAAAGTTTTTCTTTTTTTAGATGCCACCCGCGCGGCTATGCGAGCTGTGTGTTGTTGTTTTATCAAATAAAGTTACTTGCATAATTACATCTTCTGGTCAATCTACAAATAGTGAAAGGAATTGCTCAGCACAAGTTCTCGAAACAATGAAAATAACAGTATCGCTATGAGCCGCTTTTGAACGCCGGTCTTCCCTCCCTGTTTTTAAAGTTAGGTTCGTAAAGGTTAGGACTGAATTTATTTGAATTTCAACAATTCTGGTATCCCTACCTACCTACCTAGTATCTATGACCTACTTATTATTTCTTAAATAGAACTTCTGGGCTTTTAACATTTTATGTTTTTGGAGGCATAGTAATTATAACTTTGTTGACTTAAGAAGTCAATCTGCCTAGCCTTTTCCCAACTCTGTTGGGGTCGGCTTTCAGTCTAACCGCGGTTAGACTGGAAGCCGACCCCAATGGAGTAAATTAAAAGAGTAAAGTAAAATACATCCGCGGATGCAGCTGAACACCACTATTTTACATGGAGCGACTGCCTATCTGACCTCCACAACCCAGTTACTGGGTAATAGGATACCCCTTGGTATGACTGGTTGTCTGACTTTTTGGGCTTCCAACTACCAGTAACGACTGTTATAGATTTACGAATGACAGCGGGGACTAACGGCTTAACGCGGGTCTACACCCGACCCGTACGGCTGTTACCTGTTCTTTAGCCACGAGCCCCTTTGTTGACTTAAGAAGTACCTATTAGATTTGAATTGTAGTTTGTAATTAAAAGGTGTCAAAGTAAAAATAATGTATTTATAAAAGCTATTTGCGTGCGGATCCCTCGGCGAGTTATTATCCACTGTTTGTACTTCTTGTCTAACCAACAGTCAGATAAGGGACACCGTCCTTTCATGAAATTTAAACAGTGTGCTGCGCAAACTTAAACATTAATTATATTTTCTATAAATCCGAGAATTTGCAGGGTTTTAACTGTTTACAGACGTCGAAGAGAAACCATTAAAAACATTCATAATCTTTTTATTCCATAATAATTTATACTCAAATTAACTTAAATTATTAGTAAGTACATAATGCAATTTAAGGTAAACATAATTCACAGGTACACTATTTCAGGTTATTTAAGGGTTGTTCGATAATACTGATATAACATTTAGATGAGAATCTAACCCCTCTCCCTCCTTACAAATATAAGTTTACTACAATTTATAATATCAGAGAAATGTACAATATCATTATATCATATAAGTCTAATAATTTATCTAAACTAGATATTTTAAGAAGAAAGATACATGAGATAACACGTGACCGCCTAGTTCAGTGAAGTAACAACTTTTTGGAAAGGTCTTTGTGACATCATTAAAACTTTTATTTTAGAAAAATAAGAACTTTAGTATCGTAGAAAGATAAAGAGAAGACCATTACTGAAAAATCGAACGAAATGTTTTATTAGCCAATCAGGGAGTTACGAAGTAAGAAGGTTCTTTAAGTGGACATAATGGCCTTTAGAAAGACGGTTGCTAGATTCTGTTTTTTACAATAGATTGCGGGGAACCAGGGGGTAGTTGTCTTGAGACCTCTTGGAGCCGATGGGGAAGTGAGATAGGTCAATCTCGTCCATGGGGTAGTCGGGTCTGTACCTCTTCTTGTCGAAGTTAGAACTGAAACACAAAGAATGCATTAGAACATTGAAATTCTGTCTTAGTTTTTTCTTGAAGTGGAAGGAGTGGGTATTTTCTTTTAATTGAATATATTGTTTGAGAATGTTTACGGAGTGATGCTGTGTTCGAGATCAGTGGCGTGTGATCGTAAGTACTGTGAGTACAGATGGTCAGTGAGCCCGGCTTACACAGGCGTATCAAGGTCAAGGTAGTTGGTTCCGTACAGGTGGTAGAAGCGCTTGGTGGCGTAGGGGAAGGGCATCGAGGACCGGTCGATCTCGTCGAAGTTCCTCTTCTTCACGAACGTGTCCAGGCCGGATCTGGAGAGCATAAAGATTGGTTTAACTATTAGCAACTATGCAGTTTAAAGGCTAAAGCAGATTGGGGCGGACCGCCCCGTAACGCAACTTCTCCTTCATCACTTTCGTACTATTTCTATGAGCCAACGTACACTACAGGCGGGCCGCACCGCACTTTTTTGTATGAAAACCCGTTGCGGCTGTAATGTGTGCTTGGCTTTATGGTTCGTACACAATAGTACACGCTGCCGGTGGCATGGCATACCGCCGTATGGTCAGCCGCGCGCCGTGCCGCACAAACGGGCCTCGTCGGCGTGAATAACAATTTCTATCTAATGATAATAAACCCGCGTGGAGAAATACCGTGCCGCTCTGACATAGGGAAGACTTTTTAGAATGTATGTTCATCAAAAATTGTGTCATGAATAATTGATATCTTGTGAGTGATTTTAATGACTCATTTCTTATGCCATCTTTTACTGCGACTCTTTTGATTTCTTTTTCAAAGGTTGCGCAACGCCGAATTTATATCGTCGAGAATTTTGCTGATGTAACGTTGTGGTAAAAATTAAATAAATTGTTTCTACTTGTGGAGCACAAGGGATCGCTAAATATGTAAATAATGATTTTATAAGCTTTCTTTTACGAAAAGAAAATAATCTTTGGTGTTCGCCATCATAGGAAATGAAAACGGAAGTTCTTAGTTAGATCCCTAAGTAAGCCCCATCATGGCTGTAATAATGAAGTCCTTTACGGAACCTTAGTGTAAAATATACCTGTCATTAAATTTTGTTCACGACAGTTCCAATTGTCTCATGATCAAGAACTGGTACCCACATAAGCCAATTGTATTTCTTAGTTTTCATAAAATAATTCATGAAATATGAATAAGAAACTGTGTACCTAATTTATTCAGTTACAGTTATACTTCTTGAATTTTAACTTTAGTACATACTTGTTCTCAGAAATAATTTAGTTATTAAATACACGAAGGTACCTACTCGAAGGTACTGACATATTCAGCATGCATAATTAAATCCATTGACTTACTAAGGCTTGATAAGTAACTCTGAAATATTGCGAATTAAGCGTCAAAGCGATTTCACCTATATCGGTCAATTGAACGGCGAACCCACACATGAAATAAATTTCCAATATTGAAGTGGATTTTCCCTGGGGCTTTCACACATCATACGACAGCATTATTTCGAAGAATGGATTCGACAATTAAAGCTTGTGCATGATATTGTGCCAGTAATATTTAATTAGCCATGGAGCTAAAACTGCCAGGATAAGCTCTATTTTTACCCGACTACGGCGAAGCAAAAAGGAGGGTTATGATTTTGACCGGTATGTATGTATGTTCACCTGGTCCCCCATAACTTCCAAACTACTTATCATAATTTGACAAATGAGGTATCTTTGGAAGCGTCTTGATCGTCAGCTCACATTAAATTGAATATGGCGCCCTCTAGAGGATATAAAGTCATGAACTAAAAAAAAAGAAGATTTGTATAAAGCCTAGCTATTTCATTTAAGGGTTACGGTGACGGTTTTCGATTCCGTTAATAGCCATTCAATCAGAATTGTGCGTAAAGAATACAACATTTATTGGGAGGGGAAATTATATTTCTTGCTGTGTCAAGGACATGAAAATGCCTATCAACAACGTTTCTTTAGAAACGATTAGTAGAAAGGGGATTCAACACGTATTTTGATTAGAAAAACAAAGAAGTAAGAGAGATTAATAAAGAGAAATAAAAAAATGTGAAGTCAGTCTTACCGGTCGATCTCGTCGAAATTGCGCTTAGGGAGGCCATCTCCGTAATATCCGCTGAACTCGATAGGTGCGAGTGGCCACGGCTCGCGCTTACCGCCGTACGGGCTGCGGAGAAACTCATGTGAGATTCATACACCTTAGTTAGGTCATTACGAGCTCTAACACATGACTCGGGGGTAAAGTCTCTAATTGCATTATTTTGGTAATTAGAATTAAAGTGGAGTTGAAACTTTGTAAGGATGGTGTTGCTTCTATCGAACGGAAGGTTTAGTTTTCGGTTTTCATTATCGAAAATATCATAAATACTAGGTATACAGTATATCTGGGCTGTATTTAATATTAATATTAGAGTCAGCCCAAGGCAACTTTCCTCCTACAACACAACTACAACCATCCTTCATTATTGTATAAACAGTTTTTTAATTAGTGTTCTTAGATTTTAAATTAGTGTTCTAGTAACGAAAAACGGGCCAAGTACGTGTCGGATCACGCACCATGAAGGGGTCCGTAGTTGGGATGAATTTATCCCAAGAACAAACTTAACATTGTAGTTGAAAAACTGTTCTCCCATACATTCTAACTGCAAATGTAAGTTTGTACGCTCAATATTGAGAGATTTACCTTGTTTTTTTAAGACTATATAGAGTTATAAATTTTCCTGTAATCTATAAGTATATAAATATTTTTTGTATTTTTTTCTAAATTTTAGGCTCATTAGTTTCGGAGATAAGGGGGCAATGGTCAATTTTCTTCTGTTTTCTTAAATAACTTTAAAACTATTTATTTTGAAATGATTAAAAAATATATATTTGAGCCTCTCACAGTGAGTTCTTTCATTTGATATGTAGTTACAGGGTACAGTTTGCAAGACTTTATTTTTTCAATTACTTATCTTCCTCCCAAAAGTGATTCCCATATTCAAAATTTATTTATTTACGTTACACGTCCGTGTTTGTGTCACAGTAATTCATATGTTTACCAAATTTCAACTTAATCAGTCCATTAGATTCGGAGGAAATTGGCTGTGACAGACAAACAGACACGAGTAATTCTACAAAGTTTCCGTTCTCTCATTCGGAAGTACAAAATCCTAAAACTGTTTATTTAATAGCGTTACCTCTGATAAGGATCATGATGTCATAATACTAATAAAGTAGGTAAGGTACGTTAGTTTTGCAATACCTATTTCATAAATCTACTTAATCTATATAATGTGTATCTATAGCAATGTAGATAATGAAGTTCTTATTCAATGTGCACCCCATTTAAAAGTATTCATGCATCTCGACGGGGTGTCGCATAGGACGCAGATAACTCTCTATCTGTGGGTAGGCACCGCTTTGCCTCCAAGGAATAATCACGAAATTGGGTATTGAATCAGATAATATTTTATTTTCGATATGCCACATAAATACGCATCTCTTATGTAATTACGTTTTCATAATAATATGATGGTAGCCTAAGATAACTGAATGAGGAGAATGCCAATTAAATGATAATTAGGTTAAAATGTTATTTGAATAATTTTCAGCGTTTTAGTAGAACGTGGGCGTATGAACTTGACTTTTTCGGGAATATTATAAATCTATTAGACAATGTTTCTTTACTAAACATTTTTCTATAGACAAATGGTTTCGAATTTAAGTTTCTTTCCACTGGGTTTTGTGGCATTTTTAGAGGTGACGTACGAGTAAGTATACTAACCTGGCAAAATCAAATCGTCTGGAGATGAGGTAGGGCACATATCCGGAGTGGCGGATCTCGCGCACTTCTCTGACTAAGTTGCCGCCGAGAGTGTCCTGGGTACGAGTCTTGTGGCCTATGCGTTTAAAATCCAAGAATAAGGTAAAGAAGAGACAAGATTAGATAGAAAAAATATTACATTAAAATGTATTAGACAGTCTTACCTGATTGAATACTTATGTCATAGTACTAAATAGTCACAATGATTTTAAATTATAGGTAGTTCGGTACTGAGATGAGAATGGTATGTGTTATGGGAAAAAGTCGAATTAGGCATGACTGTGGTGGCAGGGGCGTAGCCTTCATACAACCCGATAGGAAATCGGCTTCCCTTCGGAACAACCACTCTTCTTAACGTCTACTATTGCCAAATAATATGGTACACCTGTGTATGTAACTGTGTCAATACATCACGATACATAATTATATTTAATACCAGTTTAATACATCGTAAGATTAAAAATCTACAGTCTTTAGTCTGAGTTGATAAGAACCGAACAATTTTTTCATCGGCTTTCCTCTAATGATAATTGTAGCTGCGCCACTGAGTGGTGGTCTGATAGTAGCGACATTGACCGAAGTTGAGTGGAATGTGATACGAAGGAATGAGGGACATGTAGCTAATGAAGATAGTTTTGAGTTTAAATACGTTTTGGTAATAAAAGAAGAGGAAGGCCAAAGAAGATGGGACACATGTTATGGGCAGAAAGTGGATGAATACTGATGATATTGCATGGAAAAAAAGAGACATGCTGCATCAAACTAAAATAAATTCGGATAACTTGATGGAGGATGATGATGTAGAATGCTGTGACATCGAAACAAATTCTCCTAGGTTGCAAAGTATTTATTTAAAAACATCAACACCGAATGATAAACAATGACAAAATTTCAATAAATAAAATTTTCTTAGGGATATCACAATTTTATACGTTGTATGAGAAAATTATTTCCAAGGGTAGAACGACTAGGATAGGGTTGAATAGTTATTTAAACGAAGTTGGAGCCTCCTATGGAGTCGAGTTCACGAACAAAATTTCCGCCGCCGATGGAGTCTAGGTTACGGACGAAGTTGCCTCCACCCAGAGAGTCGAGGTTCCTCTTCACAAGGTTTGGCCCACCGAGCTGGTCAAGGTTCTTCTTAACAAAGTTGCTGCCTCCGATGGAGTCCAAGTTCCTCACAAAATTCCCTCCACCAATAGAGTCCAAGTTACGAACAAAGTTACCGCCGCCAAGGGAATCGATGAATCTGGAGTAAAGACTTTTGTCACTTTCAACGCCTCTGCCCACGAGGGTCGAGCCTCCAATTCCATTCAGGTTTCCATTGAAAGCTCGGCCGGCGAGACTGGAGCCACCAAGTCCGTGAGTGTTTCTCCCTTGGCCACCATAGTGTAACTCTCTACCTACCATAGAGCTGCCTCCTAGGTTTCCAAGGTTTCTGCCCAATAGAGAGCTTCCACCGAGGCCGTTGGTGTTCCTACCGAGTAGAGAATTGCCACCGAGTCCGTTCAAGTTGCGATCTTCATAATGTAAGAGGAATCGTAGAAATTCTTCAAGCTCTTCTGTTTGTTTATAATCTGTAACAATTTCAAGCAATCTTAACTTTATGTGAATGTGTTTAAGAAAGATGAACATTTATGTGCATTAACATAAATTAGTACTTACCGCATATTGTGCAGAAACATGTATGTGATTCAATCTCGTGCAAGGACGTACTTTGTGATTGGTGCAATATTCCATCACCTGAATGGTACTGGTGCACAAAAAGGTTTATTTACAAACTAAGTGCAGTTTTCGAAGTACATAACAAGATAATCGTGAGTGTTTTTTTTTAATACGGAATGTGCATAGATTTTTAGGTGCAGGTTTGTGAAACGTCTTTTGATCAGGGAGTCAATCCTTTGCAATCAAATGAGACGTTAGACGCCACAGAACATAAATAACAAACTGTGCTGGACGTTCACGAAGTGTTGTTTGTGATAATGGTGCACAATGACTGAGAAATTCCTACTACGAGTATTAAGTGCGCTCATGCACAATCAACATAGTGGATTATTTCTATTTTGTCTCAACCCGTTCTGACATTATTAGAAAATCACAATTATAATTTCGCAATGCGTAAGTAAACATCATAATAGATATTAATCCAATATTGATTGCGTTCCTTACAGTCCCGGTTGGTTAAGTTAGCTCTATTATGTGCCAAGTAAAGTATCCGTGTTAGCATTCTGTGTGCGTACAAATTGTATATTGAATAACTTTGTAGAAGTTAGTTATGTTTGCAGTAACGTATGCGTGCGTCTTGGGGCTTACCGGCGGGATCGTATACGCGTTCCGCGGAGTTGTGGTCACTGCCACTAACGTCTTGATCCTGGTGGGAAAACCAATATTGTTATTAATTAATGAATCGATAAACAATCGACGAGCGTAACACACTGTGAGAGTACGCAATCCTCGAATTGTAACATTGAAGCTGCTAAGTTAGGCAAGCGGGTTCGTGATTCTAAGAACAGAGAACCGTACAGCTGCCATCTAAATGATCAAGATGCAGTTTGCCTTAATGGAACAATCACAAACTGCACAGCTGGGTAATCAAGAGATCGCAGCCGCTCGTTAGAGTCAACAGAGCATCCATGTGTTTATTTATTCTACCTGACTCTCAGATACGGACTTGGTCGATATACTCGTACACATCTGTCAACGTAATTTGTGGGACCATATTAGTCCGTTGTGTTTAATAGTTTCAGTTCTGTTATTGTTAGGGGACTACGCTAGAAGGGTTTGTTTGGTATAAATTACAATTTAAAGTGCTGTTCCAAGTAGCTTGAGTTTGTTTCGCCATTTCTTCTCAAGGGTAGTCAGATAGGAAATATCGACTTCATCTAGCTTATATATATATATATTAATATGACGTGTAAAAGTGATTCCGACATCCTATTTACAGAATAAACAATTTCATTTCATTTCATAGCACTATAATATTCATTAACCCACAAGGGTGTTTGAAAGCAAATCAAAACAATATTACTTATACTCGTATTAGGTAAGTATGTCTAATTACAATTTACAAATCTAATATTCTTGATAATAGCGTGTTGGTAAAAATAAAATAGCTTACGACAAATTACCCGTAATGTCATAAGCTATACCATGGTTGAGACGGTACTTCTACCCACTTTTCGTTGCTTGATGGGCACCGTAGTCACCTTAGCTAGAAAAATGTATTTCTGTTCGCTATCGACTCCCTATCGCTACCCATTATCTCCTTTGAAGAAATTAGCTCCCTTGCTGGTCAATTTTAATTTTCTCATTTATATTTTTATAGTATCGACTACAAACCGATTAGTATCTAATTGCAGGCTTACGAGTAAGTTGTTACGAGTATTATATTTTCTCGTTACGAGCCAGCCAATCAGAATTTGTACTGTCAATTAATATTCCACCAGTGCTGTATTTATGGGATATACAGCGTGGGGCGACGAAATGAAAAACTGTTGGCGAAATTCGTTCAATTTTAACAATTCAGTGAAATTTTAAGTAATCTTTTATAAAATTGTGTCATTTAAACGGGTCGCTGGTCTGTGTAACTGCCTTTTAAGTATTTAGTGCCTAATTGAGGTCTCAGAGATATTGGTTTTTACCATCTAGGTATAGATATACTTCTAAAATGCTGGAATAGTTTAGTCCTAATAGGTATTGGCGTTTAAAACGATTTAATAATTACATATTTATAACTTCTCGACGTTAAGCGTGTTTCATATTTCGAAGTTAAGTACTAGTCAAGTTTCTGATACGAAAAGCCACATAATAAATATTAATGCGAATACATTACAAGTTGTACTACCTATACCTACCTAGTCGTGTTTAAATAATTTTACAGAATACCTTTAACGTTTCATTCTATGTTTTTACGAACAAAACGAGGGCTGAAGATGGTGTTGCCCTAATTAGCGAATAATCATAATAATTAAACAAGAGACGCCTGCTTGAAACTCAGTACTAACGACAGTAGGAGTTAAAAGTAAAAGGGTAAATTCTTAACAATATTTGTAACACGAAAACGGTAAACCTCACTTTAATAATCTCAAAATATTGCCCCTACCGAGTATGTACATTTTTTAAATTTGTGTGTTCGTAAAATCCAATTCTAACCTATTTCTGAAAGCTCGTGATATTTATACACGTGATAATTCCTCGTAATTCAAGGCATGGTCAGCGACTAGTGCTGGAATTTGCACCAAAGATTGCGGAGTTTAAAAAAAAATGCTCAGCTATGCATGTGGGTTAAAATTTATAATACTCGTAGGTTGCAATCAGATATTCAAGATCTTCCTCTACCAAAATTTAAGAAAAAGCTTAAAGAGCTACTGCTCAAAAATGATTTATTCAATAAATGAGTGGTTACAGGAATAACATGTCATTATTTAACGTAAAAAACTGACTTTACTGGTACTGGACACTGTATTTAGCCAGGTACTATATAATTGACATTAGGCACTATGAAACTCAGAGACATGTATTGATTATGATTAAATAAATACCCATCCTTTTTTTATTTTTGAAAAAGCTTCACATGCCATACTAAGGCTAAATTGAATATAAGACCAAATAATGTAACATGTGAAACCATCGATTGCACTTACTCTATTTAAATGTGAATAAATGAATTTGAAACAAAAGGAAACACTCCAAACCGCGTCAATCATTAAAAATATAAGGAAAAAAACAATGTTTTTGGAATTGGGACGTCTTTGTTTTTATGGGAAAATATATAAGGTACTATGTACACGTTCGGTTGAAAGCAGGGTCGTGCAAGCCGGGGAGTATATTATTATATCATCTATTGCTACACCACAGACCATTCTTTATCTCTTTTATGTGATTTTTGTCCACAGAGATATTGTTTAGTAGCGATCGCCAATTGCGATCAGACTCCACTTTTCGACTTGAATTACTTACTTTGTAACATTTTTCTTATAAAATGGAAGTACCTAATTTACTGCTCCTCTTATAATGTATTTCATACTACTGATATGGTTTAGAAGAGAAAAGTAGCGTATTCTGACATGGAAGTATGTATTGTCCATAATTATAAAACATGTCCCGGATTTAACGCACAACCTCTTAAGGGGTCATTGTACTCATCATTATGAACAACTTTTACTATGGGGCCAAACCTGAAATTGCGAAAAAAAATTTGCTACATTTATGTTCGCGTAACTCGTCAAAAGATAGGGAACAGCTGATTTTTAATAATACCATTTTCTTGCGGCATGGTGCGTCGCCGGCTTTTGTTTAGCTAGTCCGCCTGCTTCACTTTCAAACCCTAGCCTTTGTTCAGCTATGCTGATGACGAGGAGGTTTCCTTACCTGATGAGGATCAGCACTGCAGCAGACTAGCAGCGCGGCGACGGCCACAGCCAGCACTCCGCCGGCACCTCGCATCATTGCACAGAGCTGGACACACAAATTGAATATTAACACTTACCAACATAGGTACTCGTACATACGTACCATTTGCGGTGAACCACTTTTCAACCTTATTACCATAGCAATAAGGTCGAAAATTGGTTCTCCGCAAATGTCCGCGATGGTACATTCATAAACTCACTTGAATGAATGAGCCTGTGATGAGTTTATGAGGAGTGAGTTTGTGCCTACTCGGGCAAAAACTACAGAACGCTACCTACTACGATCCTTTCACATTTTGACCAAAGAAACGATGGATACACAACGTGGAAGATCATATGGCTATTAGAAAGAAGGAGGCTGCAAAGATGAAGGCTAATAGAGGTGTATGGAGGAATAGGACATGCTACGTCAACCATAATAAATTGGTATATGAGTTATTTATTACATTAAATGCACGACGATTGTTTAACTATTATGTAGGTATGTCTGCTTCGCGGATAAATAGTTATAAAGATGTAAAAATAATTATTGAGAACATGGCATTTAATATTGAAAGTGTTGTTATACTGTTTAATATGATAACAATATTGTTAACTTATTGGGTAAAATTTGCGTACTTTGTTATTTTTATACAGTACCTAATTTTATTCTCCGAATTATTCACAGTAGGTATAATAGTACCAGACTATTATTGTCCTACTGCTGGGCAAAGGCCTCTTTCTCCTACGGAGAAGACACGAGCATTAATTACCACGCTTGCTCAAGACAGGTTGACGATTAAAGACTTATATTAACTACTAGCTTCTGCCAGACTTCGTCCGCGTGAAATTTCTTGTCCCCCAACCCACCCTGTCGCATCGCTTCGCCTGCCCGTGATATTACTTCGTTTTCGCTTAGAGTTCTTTCTGACTTTTTTCTTGTTGCTCGGCTCCTAAGGGCCGTAAGTATGATTTTTTAAGTAGCTTATAGGCTTTCTCAGGTATTGGGCTAGCAAATGCCAAAAGATTTTTTCAAATCCGATTGGTAGTTCCAGAGATTAGCGCGATCAAATAAGCAAACAGACTCTGCAGCTTTAATATTAGTTTAAAGATATAGATAGATAGAAGATATATTTAAATAAGTCCAGGTTTCCTCACGATGTTTTACCGCAAGAAATGACTAGCATAAGTAATTTCCTACTTCTAAAAATATGAAACGTTATATGAACACCTAAATAACAAATCTAAAGACTATATGAAACTTATGACATCTGACTGCAAGGTTGCAAGTTTATGTTAGATGCTGAAACAGTATAAATACATATTTACATATGTCAAGAAATAATAATGTGTTAACTAAGACAGGATTGTCACGAACACGAGATTGTTATGACTAGATAATAATACATTGCTCTGACGTCACGTTATGAAATGCATTAATGTAAAATAGCATTCCGTTACGATATACTTTTGTAGGTGCCTACGTAGTAAATGGCACGCTTTGAATCCATTACGTTTCATTAGATTACATTCACGCAGTACATTCTCAAGCTATTATTAAACAGTTATTCTTTTATTTTTCCATCTACGTACAATATAATTAGGGTAGGCGCTTAATTTAAATTACATAGGTACATAATTAAAGCTGGAAAAGGTAGTGAATAATATGAAAATATATTCAATTAAGTACCTAATACATTAACTTATTTTTATTTTTTCGGGATGTATTTTAAAACTATTATTATTGTAATAAGGAACAGCACACATAGCACTAGTTATCGGATGGGAAAAAAAGGTTTGGTCTCTACATCGTAATTATAAAGACATCAACGCATCGGTAGGGTAGACTTGACAGTTACTGGCTTCATGCTATTTATCAAGTTATCTCGGTATACGTATATGAAAAAAATTATCTTATTTCATTATCTGAGATAAAGGTCTTTGACAGTAAAATATGAAGCGAAAGGATGTCAGGCATAAGCTTGAGGCTGCAGGCTTGTGTTTAATGGTCGATGTACGTAAAATATACCCGAAAATACATTAAAATAATTTTTTTATTGCTCGGCTATCTCACATAGAAGAGGTCTGCCCCAGCAGTGGGAACGATATAGGCTGAGTATGTTTATGTTATGTTATTGCCCGACAGGTACTGTATCTTCATTTTTATGACAAATAGAGGTCATGAAAAGAGTCAGAATCAATCATAATGTCTTTCATTTAATTCCTCTTGAGTTATGATCGAGTGTTATGATCGAGTTTCCATCGAACTAGGTTGTGGGTAAATGTTACACGTGCAAGCAATCAATCCGTCGGTCGATTGGGTTGAACCAATTTTTTATCTAAATATAGAATAATATATGAATCAAAGCCTTCACTTACAAATACATGGCATGACGACTTATGTTTAGATATGTGTCATATTAAGATAAAAGTTTGTGAAAATGTCTTTTCTTAGCACCCTTTTTATTTTTTCCACTAAAAAGGGTCATTGTAAGCTTTTGACATGAAGGAAAAAGGTGGAATAAGTAATTAAAATTTTAAAGGAAATTCGAGACAAGGATTCCGACACAATGACATTAATTAATATGGCTTTAGAGACCCTTTTAATTTTAATGGCTTTTCATTAAGGCCGTGCCAATTGCTGTCAATATCTTTGAGATGAGTGGCAGTGAAGACTATTTAGTTTGTATAGCTTGGTAACCAGACGGGGAATACTAAATAGAATAAAAGAGCAAATACTCAATTTTGGAATGTAAGTGCACAAAGAGTTGGAACAATGAAAGGTAATGACCGGTCACTTGATTCGACACGATAACTTAAATGAGGAGACTGACTTGTAACGTTTGTTTGTAATGTATCATTCGAGGCGAGCTTGGTTACAAAACGGCGATACACAAGACGCGGCGAACGCTCGCTTCGAGCACATGGCTCAAGCGCGCTCCATTTCTTATTACAAAACGGGGATACACTAAAAGTGGCGAACGTTCCCTTCGAGTACTTGAAAATCGGCCTTTCTTTGTATTTGTCAATAAATGAAATTGTTTTTCATTGCATTTTTACTTTGGAAAAACATATTTTTATTTTGGAATAGAGAGTAAAACGAGATACGTTGTGCTTGCAACGACGCGTCAACCTGCACTGACTAGTTTGTAAACATGCGCTCGCAACGCTCGCATGAGCGGCTCAACTCGCTCAGTCTCCGCCTTTAAACTACCGTCATACAGAGAGAAGACAAGAGACGTTAAACTATACAAGGTGTAATATAATTAACGCACAACCTCTTAAGGGGTCATTGTAATCATCATTATGAACAACTTTTACTATGGGACTAAACCTGAAATCGCGAAAAAAAGTCAGCTGTTCCTTACACTTTGACGAGTTATGTGCACATAATTAAAGGGAGCAGCTGATTTTTTTTTGCGATTTCAGGTTTGGTCCCATAGTAAAAGTTGTTCATAATGATGAGTACAATGTCCCATTAAGAGGTTGTGCGTTAATTATGTTACACCTTGTATATAACTAATAAAGAGATGTGAAGGCAACGCATTAGCATTTGGAAGAAAAACATGGAAATACCACAGAAGAGTAAGTACTCAGGACAGAGTTGAGTAAAACGAAAGATAACACCTCTTTGTCAAGCTATTTACCTACCAGTGTTAAATAAGCTTTTGACGGAAGTAGCTGTAACGTGGGAAATTATGATATCTAATACAGCTTTTGAGAATTTGAAAAGGAGTTATTGGATATTACTAGAATAAAGAAAAAGGGAAAGGTTTTCAAAATAAATAGCTTAGAGTCATCTCAAAACCTCTCTCTCTTGTATTTGTATATATAATATAGCTATATATTATAGTAAGTATGTATGTATGTGTATTATAAGTTTATAACTTATTTATGCACAAATTGCTCCTTTCTAACAGAGCACCTGCCATCTAATCTCTTCACTACCCTTGGTTGACTGGTAGAGAATGCCTAAGGCATTAAGTCCGCCTTTGTACTTTTTTAAGTGTGAAAAGTTTAAATAAATAAAGGTATATTTTTTATCGTCGAATGTAACTCATCACATTTTGAATATGTACGTTTTATTTGATGTTTAATGTACTTTGTGAATATTTAATTGTTAAAACGATACCGATTATTACGCGAACGTTAGAGGCAGACAATGCCTTTTGACATTAAGTCCGCCTTTTGTACCTACATAAAGTAGGTATGAATATTTAATGAAGGCGTCTAATGAACACAGTTATATGTTTTCAAGAATGAAGAATATGGTTTTCTGACCATAAAGTCTGTATGTAGAGCATTTTAATTACTTTTCTACGATAAAACACGAGCTAACACATAATTAGAGATGCAGTGACCATTCTGAATAAAAATAAAATGGAACTTTAAACATCAAGCACCGGATATGAGGTCCATAATGAACCGGAAGTAAAGTGAAGCGGTGTAGAAAGATTCAGTGAAATAAACTCGTAAATATGAAATTAAAGAGTTCCTGCAGTAAACTGACATGTTTATACTCTCGCAACAATAAGAAAATGCAGTTTATTGAATAACTTATGAAAAGTATCTATGGGTTATGGTTTAATACACTTTATAAGGTTTCAGGGTACGTTCTAAGTTTATCATAGTTACTTTATAACTTTTTTCAGGAATAGAAACTTTATTATGGCAAAAGTAATAGAGTGAACGTTATGTTAGTTGCAAAATACGACAATCATAAATATATTAAGTCATATGAAGACTTTATAGTTAACTTTAAAATGTTTATAAAATTAATAGTTCAAATAAAACAAAAAAAAAAACTTTACTGGAAGAATATACTACAAAAGTTGTGATCCAATAAATAACTTAAATATAAAATGAAATATTTTGTCGTACCAACCTGTGTTCGAGGAGTAGAGAGGAGAGCACGTCTTGGTCGGTGGTTGCGGTGCGTTGTGCCGCTGAAGGCTCGCCGGCACCTTATATATCCGGTGCGTAAGTGAGGGCGGCCCGCGCTGGGCGGGCGGGCGGCGTTGCCTCCTGCATTAACTCTCCACCTTTTTCCACAAATTACTCTAAAGTTCGAATATGCATTTCATAGTCACGCCTTTGAAGGTTTAGTGTAGTTTTAGTTGTTAAAAACACGATTGTTTTGGTTTGTTTATGGGTTTTAGGCAAAGAAAGGAAATACGTTTATTTGAGGTATGTAGATATGACGCAATGAAAAAACACAAAAACGAAGAGAACATGTAAACAACACGAAGTAACAGGTAAACTAACAGGAAAATGTAGTTACACTACATTTTCCCTTTGATGACGCTCGAATTTTTCTTGAGTATTACATTTTTTTATTTGCGTGCGAGTTTTAAAAATGAATTTACGATTAGGTAATATTCTAATTTTAGAATAAACACTTAAAACCATTACTTACTACCTTTCAGAATGGTTAATTCGACGTTAATTTTTACTGATCGTTCAATTCCAAACCTCTTAGTTTTTAATAAAGAAGGTACGGGTAATCAGAATCACATAGGTACTTAGTACAAACATTACGAAAAGCTGAAAACATTTAAGTGCTTGTTAGAGGTTCTCACAAGTGAAAACTTCAATATTATATTATAGGTAGTTGATTAGGTTAACATTTTGAAGAATTCAACACCCATGCTGGTCAAGCCGCCAGGAAACCTCAAAATTTCGGTGCAGTTTTGAAACATAATGTTGTTTGTATCGTATTCTGTGCATGTTACGTTATTATGAATGCAATATCGGATAGTTCATTTATACTTGTATGTAAAGTGTTGGTATATAAGGCGGACATCCGCTGGCACCGAGGCATCCTTCGACGGTTTATCCGACTGCATAGTTTATCTAAAGGACTGCTGAGCAGCGGGTACTGGGTTTGATAGCCAGCCTGTCAAAGTGTTATTGATTATGTTGTGTTACTGTAGTATCAAATGAATATAATGAGGAATTATTTGCTAGAATACAAAATAATGCCTGTAGCCATATATATGGTGCAATGGATTACTAACTGTACCTATGGTGCAATGGATTTATAGAATACTAGCTGTATGCGCTGCAATGCCACAACAATTAAATTAGTCCAAAAAATTACAATCAAAAGATTGTAATTTTTTGGACCAGAAACCCTCCAAAGGGTTTTTCCTCAGAAGAACCTACAAAAGTTTCATCACAATCTGATCAATGGTTTAGAAACACATAAAGGACAAACATTAATTTTTATTTATGTAGACTTACATTCTTTTAGTTATTCGGGAAAATACCAATTATTCCCCTTTTGTTTTTGTTGTTTAATTAAGTGACTAACTTTACTAGTTTTGATTGAAAACAATTTTGTTTGTTATAAAAATATGTTTATGTAATACAAATAGTAGTATCATGCATTACTCATTTCGGGGTTATTTCAATTTCCAGATCCATAATTAATTGACCATATTCCGGATCTTTGCTCATCCTTATTATTATAGTTAATTGGACGAAGGAATATTATGTAAATTAATAAAGACGTGACGAACATGATCCTACGAGTCAAGTTACTTTAGGCCATGAGTATCTCATTAAGAAACCGGGGCGCCCTGCGGACTCGCCGTCCGCTTACCGGCCCATCGTGCTGCTCGACGAGGTGGGCAAGCTCTTTGAAAGAGTCATTGCAGACCGCCTTGTCGGGCGGCTGGTGAGGGTGGGGCCGGATTTGGCGGAGAGCCAGTTTGGTTTCCGCAAGGGGCGCTCTACGGTGGACGCCATCATGCGCGTACGAGCCCTCACGACGGGGGATGCTGTGGCCCGGGGTGGGGTCGTCTTGGCGGTGTCTCTAGACATCGCCAATGCCTTCAACACCCTGCCCTGGAGTTGCATCAGGGAGGCACTCCGGTATCACCGAGTGCCGACCTACCTCTGTCGCGTGGTCGAGGCCTATCTGACGGACAGGGCCGTCATCTACCCCGGTCACCGGGGAGAGTGGAACCGGCGAGAGATGTCGTGCGGTGTCCCGCAGGGATCGGTTCTGGGACCGCATCTGTGGGACATCGGGTACGACTGGGTGCTGCGCGCCGACCTCCCTGGTGGCGTCAGCGTAGTTTGCTACGCTGACGACACGCTGGTCCTGGCGCAGGGGAGGTCGCACCAGGCGGCGGCCGAATTAGCGGCACGCGGGGTTGCGACAATCGTAGAGAGGATCCGGCAATTGGGACTCGAGGTGGCCTTGCACAAGTCCGAGGCCATGTGTTTTCATGGTCCTCGGAACGCGCCACCATCGGGTTCCCAAATAACGGTAGGAGGGGTTCTCATCGGTGTCGAGTCGACGATGAAGTACCTGGGACTCGTCCTCGACAGCCGGTGGAATTTCGTGGAGCATTTCCGACGTTTGGCTCCCAGACTGGAGCGGGCCGGGGCTGCCTTGGGGCGGCTCCTGCCCAATCTGGGGGGTCCAAACGCCTCCTGCCGGAGGCTCTACGCGGGGGTCGTGCGGTCCATGGCCCTTTACGGAGCTCCGGTGTGGGCGCGTTCCGTGAGGCGGCGACCGGTCCGTCGGTTGAACGCGTCCCAGAGGGTCATGGCCATCCGGTTAGCCCGGGGATACCGCACGGTCTCCGGGGAGGCGGCGAACCTCCTTGCTGGATTACCGCCATGGGATCTGGAGGCAAAAGTCCTCGCGCACATCTGGGAGTGGCGCGAGGAGGCAGGACGCCGGGGCGTAACTCCGTTGCCGCGAGAAATCGCGGCACGGCGGACAGAGCTCCGGCAGGATCTCATGGCGGCATGGAGAGTGCGATTGTCGCAACCCAGCGCTGGGCACGCCACAATTGCGGCGATAAGTCCCCTCTTTGAGGAGTGGCTGGAGAGGCGCCACGGCGTCCTCACCTTCCGCCTGACGCAGGTCCTCACCGGACACGGGTGCTTCGGGAGGTACCTGTTCCGGATAAGGCGGGAGGAAACGCCCGGGTGTCACCACTGTGTGGATCGCCCGGAGGACACGGTGGAGCATACGGTGGAAGTCTGCCCGGCTTGGGCGGGGCACCGCCGTGTCCTCGCGGAAGCGATCGGCGGCGGCGATCTCTCGCGTCCGGCCCTGGTCCAGGCCATGGTACGGAGCGAGAGTGCATGGGAAGCCATTACCTCCTTCTGCGAAGCAGTAATGCTCGTGAAGGAGGAGGCGGGACGCGTGAGGGAGAGGCAAGCTTTGCACCCTCACGCCCCTAGTCGCCGCAGGAGACGCCCTGGGCGTCGGGAATCGGCAGCCGATTCCCGGCCACCGTAGGCGCGGGCTTGCGGACGGCGAGCAATGGGTAGCTCGCCGTCCGGTAAGGACCAGGCCCGAGTCGACGGCGCGTCGTGTTCCACGCGCGCCTCAAAGAGATGTCAGCACTATTGACGGGGTCCGCTAGGGCCGATGCCAGCTAGGGTTGCGGGATGTTCGAAAGAGTTACCGTGGCCCCGGCACAGGCAACAGAAGGAACACGGGTGGGTTTTAGTCAGTAAAAGTCTGACACGCCCTCCCGCTCCGCCCAGAGCGGGAGAAGTCATTTGATGATTTCCCATCCACAAAAAAAAAAAAAAAAAAAAAAAAAGGCCATGAGTATATGTACCTATAGTGATACACAACGCGAAACAAACCATTCAAGTTGGTAAAATTATTTTGTGCAAAAGTATCCTGGTAGAAATACCAGAATAAAAAATCACAATTGGCATGCTTCTTATCTTGATATTTGGTAGATCCCAACATACGTGTCTGCCTGCTGTTTAACGGCCGAACCCAATAATCTATTTTCAGTAAAAGACAGATCGCTATTGATGGTAGACAGTATAATTCTATCTGTCCTTATGTCAGGCCGATATGATTCCATAATCTCTTAGAGATTATTGGAATGTTAAAACCTTAGATAGATAGGTTTTCTATCTCCAGTATGCCAAAACTGATGATAGATAGGTTATAGGGTTCGGCCGTAAGTCGTTTTCGGATGAACATTGACCCACCTGACCCAATGCTGTAGGTACCTACACATTAACCTAGTTTCTACAAAGTTTTCTTTAGGTTTCGGGTTTTATAGTTTATCTTTCCAGGAGGCAGGATGCTCCTATATCAATAACTGAACTAGTTTGTTCGTGCCATAGTTACGTGGCGCGTAGATTACGAGAACCTTCAATTTTAATTATTTATCTAGGTAGCAGTGGCGCAGCTACAATTATCATTAGAGAGAAGCTGAAGAAAAGTTCTCATAAACTCAAATAAAAAACTGTAGGTTTTTAATCTTATGATGTATTATTTAAATATACTTCATTGTACATCAGATTATACATTACATATAAATACATTTATTTTCATTCATTTTTTTTAATGTATTTTTTTTTTAATTTATTTATTTACTGATAATATAATACATAGGTATTACTTACTTCTAAACTCGCCAAACTTTTACGTTTGATGGCGAGAGGCGCTCTTTTATAACAAAATACAGCACCTTACTTACATACCTGTTACTTAAATATTATTCTGTTAAGGTTTACAGAACTAAATACATTTATAAGATATGATATAATATGATATAACCGAACAAAAATACATTTATAAGATATAAATGTATTTAGCTCTGTTTGCCATTAATTAATGTATTAAATTGGTATTAAATATAATTATGTAATGTGATGTGATACATAGTTACACACACAGGTGTACCATATTATTTAGCAATAGTAGACATTACGAAGAGTTGTTGTTCCGAAGGGAAGCCGATAGGAATCGGGTTGTATGAAGGCTTCGCCCCTGGTAGGTAGGTTCTTTAATTTTAATGTCATAGGCAACATTTATCTTGACTGGTTATCTGTTCAAGAGGTCTTCAGGAAGTGTTTTATCGTTCTTTAATTGCTACCGTCGGTCGGCCTGTCACTTCCCATTGCAACGAAAAGGACTCACATCTTCCAGAAATTCGTCGTACAGCCAGTGAAGACTAATTTTTATTTATGTTAGATACTCATTTTGGCCCGCCATTTCTTATTGTGCTTACTTTCTTGACAACATACAAATTGGATGAGTTCCAAGTATTACGTTTTTGGGAACTGTGACTGTCAATGCTCATAAATTACTTTAAGTATAGGAAAACAAACCGTAAACTTGGCCTTCACATGGCAACTATGCACAGGATGTTATTGACATTATATTATTTAGTCATCTTTGATGAAATCAATAGGTCATAGGAAATGGCTATAGGTAGGGCAAAACTTGGCTAATTGGTGATATGCAGCTATTCGGTGATAGATAATATGTGTTATATTACCAAGTTACTACTGACTTGATAAATGTATATTTTTCAATCATTATAGTATTTGCCACATTTTTAGATATAAGTTAGCAAAGCTTCTTTTGTCTACTATATTGCAGTAAATTTAAAAAATAATCTGATCAATGAATCGAATTTTACAAGTAAAAAACAAAACTATCACCGATTACCCAAGTTTTGCCCTATATGCCATTACATTTTGTTATGCTAAGTAGTTACCAACCATCATCTGCCTGCCTTTTCCCAATTATGTTGGGGTCGGCTTCCAGTCTTACCGGATGCAGCTGAATACCAGTATTTTACATGGAGCGACTGCATATCTGACCTTCACAAGCCAGTTGCTGGGTAATATGATACCCCTTGGTAAGACTGGTTGTCAGACTTTCGGGCTTCTCACGACCCGTAACGACTTTCAAAGATCTAAGAATGACAGTCGGGACCAACGGTTTAACATGCTTTCCGAGGCTCGGGGGTCACGGTATGTATAAAGATGGTCACCCATCCACGGACCGACCGCGGCAAGCATAGCTTTACCTGATCGTTCCTCCTTAAGTAGTTACCAACCAATGCAAATAATTAATAAGCGAGCGAATAGGTAGCGAATAGCTAGAATACAAATGTCTCTTTATGACGATTTCTTAGTATATCTATGGACGATCTACTGCTTTCTAAACCGAAACAATTCGTTTAGATCATGTTTTAAAAAGTATTCTTAGTCACTTTTCCATTTCTCAGGTGCTCATAGTCATTAGGCATGCAGGTGACGCGCCTGAAAAGGTGACTGAAGTAAAAGTTCAAAGAGAATTGAATTTAGCAGCGTGTGGAACATTTTTGCTCGGGGTAAGAAAGAAAGAAATAAAATGCGTTTATTACAAGAAAAAAAAAACAAAACAAAAATACATTAACTCTATAAAAGTAAGTTAAGGTAAATTTACGGAACTATTGGTAACACTGCTCTACACAATTATCTACAACTTTGTCTAGCTTCTGAACCCGACACCCTCGGTAACGTATTGAATACGTATTTAGTTATTGGAGATCCCAGTATGCTGTTTTAAGGTTTAAACTAAGTTACTCGTACTCACAAATATCTTTTTATGTAGTATATTAAAGTGAATATAAGTGTTTCTTTATGTTCTTCAATTAGGTGGGTATTTCAGAACGACAGCTGGGCAAGAGACTCCACGCAATAGGTGCCTAAAGATGGACGGCACCAGCGAGGCTGGCCCAGAAAGAGGTGGCGAAATGAACTGGAGGAAGAAGGCATTTTTCCAATAATGAGGAAATACAATAATGAAAGTAAGTTAAAGACAGTCAATCTGCCTAGCCTTTTTCTAACATGTTGGGGTCGGCTTCCAATCTAACCGGATGCAGCTGAATACCAGTATTTTACATGGAGCGACTGCCTATCTGACCTCCACAACCCAGGAACTGGGTAATACAAAACCCCTTGGTAAAACTTGGTTGTCAGACTTACGGGCTTCTGACGACCCGTAACGACTGTGAAAGATCCACGAATGACAGCCGGGATCAACGGCTTAACGTGCTTTCCGAGGCACGGAGGGGGCTCGGTATGTAGAGATGGTCACCCATCCATGGACCGACCGCGACAAGCATAGCTTAACCTGATAGATCGACCCGTGTGGCGGTTATTGCTTATCCACGAGCTCATAAGTAAGTTAAAAACAGTATTCGTACCAAATTATTTATTTATTTGGGAAAAAACAAACAACAAATTAACGGAAAGTTAAAGAAGATCCTGTTTGACGATTTGTGACGGATAACTGAAGAAGAGGTCGGCGATTGTAAACAAATAATGAAAAATGCTGTTGATGTTCTTTAAATAAATTTATAAGATGTTCTATTTTCAAAGCCTAATATGCTAGTGTAAGTAGTTAGGTACTATATTAAGTATCTAACGCATGTATAAACTTTGACTAGTGTTTCCGTAGTGCTAGTGTTGGCGTTAATTAACTGTGAGTTTGCTTAACCTGTGAACGGTGTTTAGATGTAGTTACTCGACCTATATAAGTTGAATTTGTAGGGTCCCCTTGCACTATAAACAAATAGCGAAAACATATTTTTAAAATATCATTCAGGCGATTGACAGAGATTGGACAAAGTTCAGGTTTCGTTTAGCGCTACAAAAAATAAAAATATTTAAGTTCACTACTTAAATATTTTTATTTGTTATAGCGGGCCTCAATCCCTCTATGTATTTTATGAGGCCATAAAGTTTCTTGCCTTATTTTTTAAATTGAGCGATGGCGTTTGATTGGATAGGTATTTCATTAATACCGAAGATGACTTTCCTTTTAAAAATCTAATTAACTTAGTTATTCACAAGTTCTAATGACTTTTATTTGTGCGGAGTACGACTCGATCCGAAAGTTTGGAAAAATGGAATTGTTTTTAGAACATCTCACGAATGAAGCTTCACGCTGTCAGATATTAGACGTTACCTTATATCTTATTGGTAATATGATGTTTTTATATAATGCTATCTTATTAATTTTAAGAAAACTTACAGCATTTGAGTATGTATAGTCACAAAGTTGGTATATTTAGAATATCAGGAGCGTAGCCTTCATACAACCCGATTCCAATCGGCTTCCCTTTGGAACAATCACTCTTCTTAGTGTCTACTATTGCCAACTAATTTGGTACACCTGTGTGTGTAACTGTCTCAACACATCACATTACATGATTATATTTAATACCAGTTTAATACATCATAAGATTAAAAACCTACAGTTTTTTGTCTGAGTTTATGAGAAATGAATCATTTTTTCCTCGGCTCCCCTCTAATGATAATTGTAGATGCGCCACTGTAGACTATAGTCTATCCGCTCGATTAGTGACGGTGCACTCAAACGTGTATTAAATGTACCTGAAATAAATAATTATAATAATTTAATGTAACCTTTAATTCACATTGATGGATCGATATGAGATGACAATGTTACTGTGCTTTGCGGTAGTTTTCAAAGCGCGGCACTATTTAAGCGGATGGACTTTACTGTACCTAACCAACACATAATGAGCACAGTGTGAAGGTTAACACAATTATGATTACGATTGTCTGATTTGACTGAATCGCCATTAAATAACTTATTATTTGTTTGACGGAATTCGTTTTTGTGTTCCAAGTCAAATTAGCGATTAGTTGCCATTTACAATAACATAAGCAATAGGCTAGAAGTTAATATTGAAATAGTTTTTTTTTGTTGTGACTGTCACACAAATTAATAATCTATCGTGTGGTGATTCGAAAGTTTCAGTTACCTACAGATATTGAAATTTCTACCAATTCTGGTTCTTCTGCTTTGTCACGTAAATAATATGTAGCTAGCATTAAACCCGGGATGCATAATATCATAAGTAATATCCGTAAACTTATATTAATATGAGCGCCGTTAAATGTCGTCTATCAACAATGTTTTAAACGTTACTGATCTACATGAGATTAGCGATTCTACATCTTTTACTCGAATATAAAAGGGTATCAAAGGGTGTTTTATCGTACCTTTTTAGGAGCATAAAAGGATGGGGACCGGGGGTTGGTAAAAATAAAAAACGAGGCATATCCTAAGAACATTTTCCCACAGTTACAACGGTAAAGATAGTGTTACATCAATTACCATCCTGTATAAGAACGTTTAAACATCCCACTATGACCTGGCAAACAGCTTCTATTGTCTTGTGTGATCGTCATATTAAAATCCTGCAAACACTATAAATTCAGGATAATACGCACGTTCCAGTCATTTGATAATGTCTCCTAGAAACTTAATGCTCGAAAGGGCCTTGTCCACTACCTCCACATAAATAACACCTTGCCTTCCTTGGGCACTACATCTACATAAAGAACATTGGGAAATTAATCCAGCATAGAATATTCCAGCGTGATGCACATTATTTCTAAGGTTGAGGTTTTAGACTGCTTTATACCATAACACACAACATAACATCACGCCTATATTCCCCGAAGGGTTGCAGAGGTGTACCTATAGTACACCCACATTTCGCCAGTTATGTTTGAGTCCCATATAATAGGCCGCGAGCCTATTGCCATCAACCGGGCACAAATCCAGACTCCGGGCTACCACAGAAATTCCAGATGGAAAAACCCAATAACACTTTGCCCGAACAGGGAATCGAACCCAGGACCTCATGCTCAGCAGTAGCGCTTGCGACCACTAGACCAACGAGGCAGTCTACCTCTCTAGTCCTGTATACCTTTGTAGGTAAAGTTGACTGCTCCGAGCAAGGTTTGTCTCCTGTGAAAGGGTACCTAATTTCTTTTTAATTTTTTATGGTATCTAGTTCAAAACTTTTAATGTTCATCTGCTTTTTACTCGACTGCCGCGAAGCTAGAATAGGAGGGTGAAGCTGGCGAAGTCAGAGGAAGAAAAGATGCTACATAGGTGTTGTTTAGAAAGTAATGACAGAAAATGGTGTCCGTAGCTTCGTAGTGGTCTGACGTTCATTTCCTTTACAAGGTTGTCTAGTGAGTTTCTAGAAAAACAATCATACATTGTTTTCAAATGTAAGTAAGTAGTACTAAGATGACCGATATTTAATTGTTTACAATACAGATACAACTTATATTTTTATCATTGTATGTTACACTTAGGTACATGTGCTCACAATTGATGTTGTTATTCGTCACAGGGATCATAACGCCTATGTTTATCATTTCCGCGGGTCCCCTAATCTGTCACGTCTAAAATTAAGCGGCACTTCGTGTGAAAATTTTCATATTTCACGCCGACGTCGGTCACTTGCGGTTATTTTGTTAACATTTGCAAGTCTTTGAGTGTCCGAATGTATGCGAGTCACGGGCGCCTCATCTTTATTAACAACAGTGGGTGTATTTTTCTTTAATATTTACATCACGGTGTGTCCGGCCTCTTAATTGACGCTTGGCGCCTGATGAACGCTGCCTGTCTCTAATGATTCCGCGCGGAGCACGCGGCGGGGAGACATACCTAACGCGTTTGTGAGGCTGAGGTCTGCGCGTTATTGGGAACCATGTGATAGTGGACATTAAATTACTTCTGTTATGTTTACTGTTTCAGTGAACAGAACACGTAGCTCTAGAGGCTTTTTTACCAAGTTATTTCAACCAGATTTTATTTCAGACTTGATTGATTTTGGCTGAATTTAAGTAGGTATTTACGAAAACCAGTCGGCGAATAGGCTTGAGCGCTTATTAATTAAATATTGCCGTGATGTACATCGGTACCCACTAAAGGGGCAGCTTGGATATAAATTAACTAAATAAGCAGAAACAAAAATAAAAGGTTTTTAATCATAATGTGACAGGTTATGTGTGTACAAACAAACGAAGAAAAATAACAAAAAGAAATTAACGTTTCATCTTCATAAAAGTTTTCATTTTAATAACAGGATCTAATTACAATATAAAACATCAATTTGGATCATTTTACTGGATAAAATATGGAACGTTATTAGAGCGTGCGTGTGAACAATATATCAATCGGGTTTTTTCTGAAACCAATTATTATATGGCGCCAGCATCTGGCAAGGGCCTTTTATATATATAAATGTAATTTTCAGCGATATCAATATGATATAGGTTTAGTACACGAGCACTGCATACATTATGTACAGTATGTTTAACTAATGACACTATAAATACAATGACATGAATATTTACTTTGTAAAATGTTATATTATTTTAATTACTGTGAATGTGAAGATCATGTAGGTCCTTGTTTTTTTTTTTCTCTCAGCTTTAATCATAGTCTGCCAGTTTGAGTAAATTATGCGGCCTACCCAAATGTCGTTTCTTTGGTATTGTTTGTCGAATCATTGAGCTCCTTAACTTTTTAAGTTGAGCTGTACGATTACTGACAGATGCTTGCACTGACTGGACAGGTCCACTCAATCTGTGTGGTTCTTTCCTCAAAAGACCATTTCAGATACCAACCTACATGGTCTTCACATGATCTGACCAAGATTATGTCTGGACTTTAAAAGAGACTGTGACCTCTGAGTTTGTTTCGGCCTTTCTTCTCAGAGTAAGTAGTCAGATAGGAAACGCCGGCCTCATCTAGTTTAAAAATTAAATAAAATCATTTATCATTTATCATAATGCTATGAAGCATGATTCTCTTGATAAATGTCACCTGATTTCTGACTTTTTTAATCGACGAAGGGTTATATTTTAGCACTCTTTGTTTTCAATACTTTAAAAGGTGTTAAGTAAAAGTGTAGGTGTGCAGTTCGAGTGACTCCGTAGGTGTATCTATAGTTTTGATAAAGTACTTTGGATCATTGTAGCCGGTAGCGGAAAGCGGCACAATCAATAAAATTAAGAAGGTCAGATAAAATTTCATGGTGTGCCAGTGACGAATGTATGCGTTTTGTGGCAATTCCATTATCTAGAGTGCTCTCGACAGTTAATAACCGCACTTGACGCTCAATGAAGTGCGATACTCGTGATATTTGTATCACGAGTAGTGCGGTCCTCGCCGAGTGCTACCGAGTGATGTCACACGCTATATTGCGTCAATACTAAGTTAGCAGCACTCCCGACCTGCACACAGCTGACCAACTAACTGTTCTTCTTTTTGTTGTTCAAGGATTATTTTACGTTTCTTTTTGTTTGCTCCGTTTATAACGTCCCTAATCATAGACACAAAAGTTAAAAGAAAGCTCTCATCGCATCTACGAGTATACAAATAAATAAAATTGAAGTGTCTGTTTGTAATGTCTAAATAACAACTTTTTACTAAATGCATAAGAAAGTATATACCATACTTATAACAAAAAAGCAATTTTTAAAATTTTTGTCTGTCTATTTGCCTATCTGTTTATTTTCGGCTAATCTACGATGGGACTTACACTGGCAGATAGCTGATGTTACAGTGAGTAACATACGCTACTTTTATTTTAGAAAAATAATTAGGGTTCCGCGCAATAAAATTAAAACCCATGAAATTGTGTATCCCAATTCTCGAGTATAGTTATAGGCTGTTTAACATCACGCTACGACCCTTAAGAGTCGAGCAAAAAGAAAAAAGTCAGAAAGAACACTAAACGAAAACGAAGTAATAGCGCGAGCGGGCGATGCAACGCGACGGGTCGGGGGACGAGATTTTTTTTTTTAATGTGGCTGTTATTTTAGTATAATTATTGTGTATCTTATGACTTTCACGCGAACGAAGTTGCGGGGCACAGCTAGTTGGAAATAATTGTATATAACAGATTTAATTTCGTCAAAATAACAATTTCAATTTCAATTAACTGTCAGATACAAATCTGTAATATCCAAATAAATGTTTTCGTTTGTTTAATTTAGATCTGTACGTTGTAGCCAGTAAATATCGATAGGCAAACGCCACAGGCCATTTCAATATAACTCTCAATTCAATTTATGCCAATCCTATATATTCAATCAAATACACATTGAATGGGAACCCTAGAACAATTCATTTATATCCGTATTCTGTTGGTTTATCATTTTTAACTCTAGATATTATTGTACCTACCTCCAAATTCATTATTGTTTTCATGTATTTGTTTAGCTTATAATATTTAGAAGGATCTGCCGAACCGATGAATAAAGAAACTACTAAACAATTACTTTTTTGTTTCATTAGAGGTACCATCGCGGACATTTGCCGTGAACCACTTTTCGACCTTATTACTAAGGTAATGACTATGAGCCATAAGCATTCATTTAAAAAGTAAAGATACATATTACTTTATGAAAGATACGGTTGGTCGTCCGAACGTTTGCCTGACGCGTTTGCCATACAGAAACACTAACGCCATCTATTAGAACTATTCTTAACTATGATGTCGATCATCGTTAGCTGCTCGTAGCCGTAGCCTTGGAAGAACGTGGTTTTTTTCGAGGTACATAGAAATAAAAAAAGTTTTATTTTCCAAAGATTATATAAAATGCTGTTTGTTTATTTGTTTGTTTAATAACACGACTCCAAGCTTTATTCCGCACGGAATCAGTAGGCAATCTGCATATTAAATAATATGTATTTTCACTGTAAAGTTATGTCGCACAACCGTACTGTAGGCGTGGATTCACGTCGTGTTTGCCAAACATTGAGACAAGTAGAAAAGAAAATTGTTTTAAAATAATGTTAGAAATAGATTTAATTACATATTTTTGATTTACCGGTGATATTAAATGTTATAACTTTTTTATTAGGTACGCTTTTTGTCGAAGTTCACACAACCCTTCACGACACAACTTGGCATTTTTGCGTATAAAATTACGATCGCTCCCGAAGACAGCCGAACACGGATTAGTTCACTTCGGTGTAGCAAATACCGCTCTGGGACCAAGTTCGAGGCGTCATTGTAACATGCGGTCCGCCCAGTCCTTACGCAGTAATATACAGGGTTACTGGTTAAGTCGACCTAGATCCTTTAAGAGGTTTTAGTTTTCATCATTCCTAGCTGATTTGACTATGAAACACCCCACCCCAAATCTAACCCATATTGAGATACTTATTGGATTTTGATTATTTTTTAAATAAAATGAAGATTTTTTTGTATAATTGTCCTTTTTTCGGATTTTGTGCCTCTAATTTATAATGTTTTTGCTGATTCGTTCATTGGACGCTGTAGAGAGCAGTCGTGTCGGGATAAGTGGATGCATCTGTTGCACAACACATGTTTGATTTTTGGCATCACAAATTGCGCTTTCGTTTTGCAGTGTTTCTTTGATGTGTTATGTCGCGAAGTAAAACTCTGTGGTGTTACGTGTAGTGTCTGCAAAGTTGGGGTAGACCCAACTTGCGTGCGCTTCTGTTCCTTAAGAGGGACTACAGCCTGCCAAAGGATCCTGATACCCCGAGCAAGCTGACCTGGTGATATCTTTTTTTTCTATTAGGCTATACATTGTTATTACACCATGGCCATCCTTAAGCCTTGATAGGTCTTGGTTGACAACGTTGTCAACGAGAAGTTGAAGATGTCTTCGGTCGCCAAGACTGGTGAACTTTCGAAGCTCAAATCACGTGATCGTTCGACATTCACTCTGATCTATTGTTATAGGCTGGTGTGTTTATATCAAATACTTGTAATAAGGCAGGATAAACAAAGATTCTTGAATATTCTAACAAAAAGAACGTTTTCGATTTAGATTTCGTACAGAAGTGGTTTTTTCCAGAATGCTTATTGTCTTGAATAGCCTTCTAACCTACATCTATTCTTAGATATAGGTACTACATTAATTGTAGCATTAAGCTAAAATTCCCAGGAAATAGGTTAAACATTTGGTTTAATTGCTTGGCTATGCAGGGCAATCGAGATTATTGCGCCGGGCGCCCGAAACATTAAATTTCATTTGCGACGCAACAAAAACTTTGCCCCGAATTGTAAAGCTTCATAATGGGATACATTTCTACAGACAGCAGCGGAAACGGCTCATAAATCTCACCCCCGTCGAAGCCAATGCCTTTGTCTTTAAGCACAATGGTGCACATGTTGGCCGGCCGCCACTCACAACCCGATTTGTGAATCTTATCAACAAAACTCTTCAATCGCTTCATTGGTACCTATGAGAAGGGTCGGAAGTTGTTATTTTAGATCGTTAACCCACCAAATAAATAATTTAATGGGGCTGACCTTCGACCACTTATCGGTGAGTCGCGACCTTACAAATGTGTCAATGGATAGAGACGTTGACAGAATATACTTGGCACTTTTTAATAATATTCAGGACTTTCTTCCTAACAACAATTTATCTTAGGAACAATATAACCGCGCAGTTTAACGAGACGTTCTGGGGAGGAGAAGACATCCTAATCGCCGCGTCTGATTTCTACCTTGTAAACGTTCACATGAAAAACGATAACTCAATGGTATTATTCACCTACCGGCGAGGCGGTGCCCGGCAACATACACATCTTCTACAATGGACAGCACTATGATAGCAGGCTGGGTTATGATGAAGTCCTTACATATATTTTCGTACATACATATAGTTTCGGCTACACACGCGTATTTTTACTATTGAAATCTTGTTAGTAGTTTACTGCATAATAACGTTCCAGTTGGAAATGGCATGCGAATTTTTGCAAAATGCGCAAACGTGGAGGGGGGGATGGTTTGTTTGTTTAGGTTTATTGTGCTACTCAGAACATGCCAAGTGGGCACATGTGGGCAAAAATAGCTCATATAGTCTAGTTTGGTTATGAAGTAGGTATTGTTGACAACTACAAAATGTTTCGTAAAAGCTTAGGTGTAGCAGGTATTTTACTCGAATTCAACCCATGTTCTCAGGTTTAGCTTTTTTAAAGTACTTGGGACTAGTTACTGCAATTCACGTTTCGGATAAGTTGATTCTGTATGGTTTCAGATATACACGCATTTTTACTATTGTAATCTTGTTTGTAGTTTGCTAGATAATAACATTCATTAGCGGTCATTTGACAGGATGGTTTCTGTGTCCCCCGGACGCTTGACCGGATAAGAGCCGGGCAAGTACAGCTCATAAAAACCGGTTTCAAAAGAACAGCCCCAACTACCTAGCCCGTTAACACCGTGTGAACAATTAGCGTCACTACTGGGTACACCCATAAACTCAAACAAACTCAAAGCATTTATTTCGGATGAACCGATTACAGGCACTTTTGAATTGTCAGGGAGTCGGTCAGTTGGTCGGAAGGTTGAGGCTAGTGGCCCATTCCAAGGCGTGGATCTCTGTGGAGAGGAGCGGGCGGGAGACTCCACGGACAATCTTTTAAATCAAAATATTGTTGCAAAATATTGGTTATATCATTCACATTGAAATTAAGTATGTGAGAACAATGTAGAAAGACTTGCACGTTAAAAGCGTCTGCAACAAAAAAATGGGAGTCAAAAGCGATTCAAAAATTAAAATAAGCCGTGGCAGCTAAGAGATGACCAATCCCTACTGACGGCGCCCGTTCACGAACATGACGATATCAGGTGAAGTCCTGCATACAACTGTTTATACAATACTTAGAAATCCGCCTTCTGCTGCAATTGCCCAGACTTGAGTGTTGCAACTTGGAACGTCCGCGGGGCCTCAAAACCAACTAAAAAAAAAAAAAAAAACATTGACGCTGAACTTTCTGCTAGGAGCATCCACATAGCCTGCCTACAGGAAACAGGTATGAACGTAGGAATGAACTCAAATCATTACAAATGGCACCTATCTGCAACCGCAGGTAAAGCACGACGGGGACTTTTAATCAGTAAGGATGCCCAAATTGAAACAAACAACAAGAAAAAGGATCCTGATGCGATGTCAATTACTCAGAGTCGGTATGGGAAGTGACAATCCTGTCCCTCCACCTGTCCACATCAACAGTTGTACCGATCAAGCAGCCAGATCTTTCACAGGGGTATTAAACTTGACTAGACAAAAACCAAGGAAATGTACGCTGGTTATCCTAGGCGAATCGAGCTTTACAAAGCGATGCCCCAAATATTACAGGAACCTGTCACCAAACATATGAACAAAGCCTGGACACAGAACGAAGCACCCGACACATGGTTAGAGACAGTGTAGGTACTAATTCCCAAAAATAACAACCCTAAAGATACGAACGACTATCGCCGCATATCGATTTGCAATACAGGATTTAGAATTTACGCTTCTTACTTATAAAAAAATAAAAAATAAATAGACGAAATAAATAATAAAGCAGGAAAAGCACAATTAAAAAACGTTGTCAACAAGCCACTAGAAACGCAAAGTCACTAGTACTATTCATAATAAACTCAAAAGTGGACTGGAAATTAGCCAGACTTATGTACCGAATGGTGATGGTGCCTTGTATGATACACGGTTTGAAAGTATCGGCACTCACTAAAGCTAACCGGTCAAGTCTGAGAAAATATGAGAAGAGTTATCATGAGAGACTTGATTAACCCAATTATTGATTGAGACTTGATTGACGCTAGAAATAAACCAAACTTTTCATATGGCCCCATACATAAAAATCCATGGGGGTCAGGTCGGGACTTCGGGCTGGCCACGGTATGGGTCCACCTCTTCCAATTCATTTGTTGGGGTAATTAGTGTCTAGCCACTCTCTGACACTTCTTCGGTAGTGTGCAGGGCAACCGTCATGTTGATCATATCTCGAATTAAATTATCCCAACAAATGGATTGGAAGAGGTGGACCCATACCGTGGCCAGCCCGAAGTCCCGACCTGACCCCCATGGATTTTTGGCCATATGAAAAGTTTAGTTTATAATGAACCTCATCCGATCTCATCTGTTGATGTTTTAAGACAGAAAATTATCGATGCGGCAAACGAAATTAGAAGAGGCTTAACGACTGGTGTGGTTAAAAGTGGACTAAGGCACAGAATGCAAATATGTGTGCGGAACAGAGGCGGACATGTGGAACCTGTATTGTAAAAAAAATAATAAATGTTGTTAAAGCTATTTAGTTTGTTTTATTTCATTTGCTGACCTAAGTGATAACTTTGTCCTTAAGTACAGTTATTTTTTACTACTGCCTGAGAGCATTATATCACAGTTTTTTTCTGAATATAATGATGATACCCTAACTTGTTATACCTTGTTGGATAGCTAAAGAAACGTAGATTTTATTTAGTATGTCTGCAGCATAACTGTCATAGACTTTTTTGAGATATTCTTAAAAGAAAAAAAATGTTTAAACAAATTTATTTATTTTTTAAACTTTCAATCGTCGACTACTACCCAGTTGGTTCAGTTACCTGCTTTTTTTGTATTGAGAGTAATAAACAAACTAGTCTACTACACGAAAATAGCAAAAACATTATAAATTAGAGGCACAAAATCCGAAAAAAGGACAATTATACAAAAAAATCTTCATTTTATTTAAAAAATAATCAAAATCCAATATCTCAATATGGGTTAGGTTTGGGGTGGGGTGTTTCATAGTCAAATCAGCTAGGAATGATGAAAACTAAAACCTCTTAAAGGATCTAGGTCGACTTAACCAGTAACCCTGTATAAGTCAATGGCCATAACACAGAATCAGCTGTGTTTGGCAACCATACCCTTGTAGGAAGGACAAGAAAGAAACGCTGAGCGAAAATAAACTGCTTTGTTCTTCGTCAGCATCATTTGGGAATACGTTTAACGAATGGACAGAAGCGTCCTCTATGTTCATCAGCAAATCCTACGAATCCTTACTAATATAAGTGAGAAAGTTTCGATGTCTGTTACTCAATCACGCCAAAAACGCTGAACCGATTTGGATGAAATTTGGCACACATAGGTAATAGTTTATAATCTGGATTAACACATAGGACTTTTAATACTGGTAGTAAGTACTTACGTTCCCGTGGGATATTTTCCGACATCCACGAGGACGAAGCCGCGGGCAAAAGCTAGTATAATATATGTATATGAGGGCCTTCATATGAGACTCAAATTTAAACTAGGTTAGACAGATGCGTGGAAGAAAAGTGAGTAAGTGATACTACCGCAGTATCTTTCACCATGAGTAGGTGAAAATTGAACGTTTTCGTGTGACGCAGCGATGCGTGGTGCGGAACAAGTGCTTACGCGCAAGTCTCATGAGTATTATGTTTCTCACCTCTTTCTATTCATTCCGCATTTTATTTTACCAATAAGTATTATTTTTCTGAATACACAGCAGAATGTTTTCGCAGGAAATGCCACATAACATCACGCCTGTATAATCTGTTCCCCGAATGGCTAAACAGAAGGCCTGTACAATTCCTACACTCGCATTCCGCCAGATAAGTTAAGGTCCAATGTAGGTTTAAGGGTTTATGATTCCTCGTGTATGTATGTGATCCTTGCTCAGTAGATATCGCTTGTGAACACTAGATCAACATCAAGGCAGCCTTGACTTCATCTTATTTTGTTTCCAGAAGTTTTTTTATGAAGTTTTGTTTCCAAAAGTTTTTTCATGAGGTGACTGCCTCGTTGGTCTAGTGGTCGCAAGCGCAACTGCTGATCATGGATCCTGGGTTCGATTCCCAGGTCCGGCAAGATGTTATTGGTTTTTTCTATCGGAAATTTCTCAGTAGCAGCCCGGGGTCTGGATTTGTGCCCGGTAGATGGCAATAGGCTCACTCCCTATTACATGGGACTTACACATAATGGGCGAAATGTGGGTATGCTATAGGTACACCTCGGCCCAACCCTTCGGGGAAACAAGGCGTGATGTTATGTTTTGTTATGTTAAGATTTTTCATTGAATTAGCCCGCGAGCCCGCGCTGCACACAAACGGCCGGTAGCTCAATCCATTTAGTAAATTGATGTTTTTTATGTTTCAGTGATAACCGAGGGATACTACGATACATTTCTGTGTCAATATAAGTACTCGTGGATGTACGAGGCTTCAGTCTTCAAAAAATCTACATTGGAATTTGGTTGAGGAGGGTTTCTCCCTAAACTTATTGATAACAGAGATAGATTCGTTGGAAATTGGAAAAGTTGATTAATGAATCCCCATTGTGGCTGTCACAACATCTCCGAGTAGATTGTGCGTGACAGTCGGGCTCGCCCGACGGCGGCGGCCCATTCGCCCTGGAGCATCCACTACCTAATAATACAACCGATACCAATGAGACCTCTCTAAAGTATAGTAAGTACTTGATTAATAATCGTCAAACATGACGATTATTAATCAAATGATCGATGTGAATTGATAAAAACTTTGAGTCAATAGAGAGAAGTAGCAATATAGGGCGGCCTTTGCCCTGCATTGGGACTCCATCGGGTTTAATAATAATAATAATGATGATTTTGAAACAGGTGTGATGAAATGAATGTGTGTATTTGTATACTAGCTTATGCCAGCGGCTTCACCCGCGTGGATGTCGGAAAATATCCCACGGGAACGTACTACCGGGATTAAAAGTACCCTATGTATTAATCCACGTAAATAATATCTTCTCGCACTGCTTATAAGTATAGTATCCGAGGAGCGGCACGCGGGTGATGATTGCGGGAGAAAAAAATCCTACAACCAACAATGGTAACGGAATATATCTATAATGGAACGCAAAATTACCTACTTGCATGCCTTTGAAGTCAACGTTAAAGTGAAAATATAAATCCTCCCTATCCCGTGGGAATTTAGAAAAAAATAATTACCTAGCGGCTGCTGCAGGTGCGGAAAACCTGAAACGGCGAAAATATTCTAATCTTTTTGGGAGTTTCATGTTCGAGCCGTTTGGGGTTGAAACACTAGGGCCATGGGGTCCGAGTGCCCACTTGGTTTTCCGAGAAATCGCCAAGCGGTTGGTCGACTTTTCACGTGACCAAAGGGCTGGCCTATTCTTTGGCCAAAGAATCAGCATCGCCATACAACGTGGCACTTTTTCTGTTGACAGTGATGCGGACGAATTTTTTGATGCCCTATGATTATCAGTTTTTTTTTCTACATATGTATTTACTTATTATTTATTTATTTAATACTTCATGCACAGAAAAGTACAGAGGCGGACTTAATGCCATAGGCATTTTCTACCAGTCAACCTTTTATAATTATTATTTTAAGTATGTTAGCTTATATATCATGTAAATATTATGTATATCCTAAATGCTTAATTATAGGTACGGAACTTAGTAAAGTAATTGTTCTCCGATTTGCTAGTGTCTTTGGCGATGACGAAATTCGGGCTGAGCGATGATGAATTGATGAGTTAGTAGGTAAGGATTTTTAATCCCCTAGGGGATGATTTTCCAAAAACGCCAAAACACGTCATTCTTAATTTCTAATCCCCATTTTTTCCTTACAAACTTTCATCCCCTATTTCACTTGAATGTTAAAAAATCCTTCCTTATTCCTTGTCTACATTATAAAAGGAACCTCTGTGCAAAATTTTAGCTTTCTAGGCCCAAGGGTTTGGGCTGGGCGTTGATGAGTCAGTCAGGACTTTTCTTTTTATTTATATAGATAGATAGATGATTACTTTGCTAATAGCTGTATGTTTGTTTATGATTACTTTGCTAATAGCTTCCTAATTCGCCCTCACGATGTTCTGTAGCATTAGACAAACAAGCCTCATTTTATGAAGGAAAAGAAATAAACTGTGTTTGCCTCCAGCAGGGATGCACGACTTTACAATGTTTCTATGAACCTTATCAGTCAATTGAGACGGGTAAAAATCTAGAATAGAATATAATTTATTGTTGTTACAGGTGGTGTCAAAATATAGCTGGTCAAAATTAAAAAAAGTATCTCTGTAACATACCCCTCGGGTGCACAATAATAAGAAATAAATGAAAAGAATATTCTGGTATAGACCCACAGATACCTACAGTAAATTAAACTACTTATCTATCTATGTACAAGAAACTATGTAAAGTAGGCAATTCAAAATTCATATCATTTAATTCGAATAACATAGACTCATTAACAGAACACACACAGTAACATTAATTAGAATTACATATAATTTAACAATAAAATTAGAATAAATTGTCACCATAAATTAAAATTACATTTTATCATTACAAGCGATAAATAGTAATAAAATGCAAGATGCAAATGTAATGCAAGATGGAGGATGGGAAATATAAGATAAATAGAAAAATAATAAAGGAAACGGAATGGTTGAAAAACAGTTGCTCCTTGGTGGGGTTGCTAGGTATAATAAACAGACTATAAACTTTCATTTAAAATTCGTTTACTTATAGAGTTTTACACCGAGCTCCAGTAAAAAATATACCTACATTCGAGAGAAACTTAAAGGCAAATGAGAAAACGTGACGCAAAATAAAAATAAAAAACATTAAAACGATATGACAGGCAACATGTTCAGCGTCGGCGCTATAAAACAATAATTTTTTTATTTATTTTTATTTTTTTATTAATTTTACTTTATTACTTTGTGTTATGTAGTTTGAGAGCAGTGGTCGCCCAGTGGAGCAGTGGTGGCCCAGTGGCGCAGTGGTGGCCCAGTGGAGTAATGGTCGCCCACTGGAGCAGTGGTCACCCAGTGGAGCAGTGGTCACCCAGTGGAGCAGTCGTGGCCCAGTGGAGCAGTCGTGGCCCAGTGGAGCAGAGGTCGCCCAGTGGAGCAGTGGTCGCGCAGTGGAGCAGTGGTCGCCCAGTGGAGCACTCGTGGCCCAATAGAGCAGTGGTCGCCCAGTGGAGCAGTCGTGGCCCAGTGGAGCAGTGGTGGCCCAGTGGTGCACTCGTGGCCCAATGGAGCAGTGGTCGCCCAGTGGAGCAGTCGTGGCCCAGTGGAGCAGTGGTCGCCCAGTGGAGCAGTGGTGGCCCAGTGGAGCAGTGGTGGCCCAGTGGTGCACTCGTGGCCCAATGGAGCTGTGGTGGAGCAGTCGTGGCCCAGTGGAGCAGTCGTGGCCCAGTGGAGCAGTGGTCGCCCAGTGGAGCAGTCGTGGCCCAGTGGAGCAGTGATCGCCCAGTGGAGCAGTGGTGGCCCAGTGGAGCAGTGGTGGCCCAGTGGAGCAGTGGTGGCCCAGTGGAGCAGTGGTGGCCCAGTGGAGCACTTGTGGCCCAATGGAGCAGTGGTATAGCAGTCGTGTCCCATTGGAGTAGTCGTGGCACATTGTAGTATTGATGGCCCAGTGGAGCACTCGTGACCCAATGGAGCAGTGGTCGGTGGTCGCCCAGTGGAGCAGTCGTGGCACAGTGTAGTAGTGATGGCCCAGTGGAGCACTCGTGACCCAATGGAGCAGTGGTCGGTGGTCGCCCAGTGGAGCAGTCGTGGCATAGTGCAGCAGTGATGGCCCAGTGGTAACGGCCCCGACTTACGAGTTGTAGGTCGAACCCAGCCAGGCGCTTCACTTTGTGTAAATAATTTCATCACCACTGCTCTCAATACGGTGAAGGAAAACATGGTGAGGAAACCGGCATGTCTTAGAACCAAAAATTCGAAGACATGTGACATCTACCAACCCGCACTGGGCGCGCGTGGTAGATTATAGCTAGGCTTGCCTTATTATAGAGTAAAGCCCGGACGGGCCCGCGAAGTCAGAGTATTTTTTTTTTCGTCTTCTAATTCAAGCGTCGTCGGTTGTAGATAAGTATTGGGAAAACTGGCAGTAAATAAAACTACTGCAGATGTAGAGACTGTTGAGTGTACAGGAGAGAAGAGTCTCCAGTCTCAGAGAAATTAAGATGGATATAAATAATAAAAAATGTATTTATTATAATAAAAAAAAAACATACAATATTATGCATATTGCAGCATAAATATGTTGCCAGGGGAGAGGCGGGGTGTAATGTAATCGATTTGTGAGAGCAAGTATTAAAAATCCGGACGTAATTACTAGTGTTGCCCAAATGCAAGAACAAGACGAGACTTAGCCAGTCTTGGTCTTGGTCTTGCGCCAATACACCTGGTCTTGGTCTTGGTCTTGGTCTTGCGCTCCCAGTCTTGGTCTTGGTCTTGGTCTTGCAGCAAGAGTCTTGCAAGTCTTGCAATTACCTATTAGTCTATTACTATTTATTAAAGTTTACTTTAAATCTTAGAAAAACGTATTAGAATTGGAACATTGTGAGCTTGAATTAACATAGCCATAGTAAAGATCAAGCAGATTAATAAATAACTGAAGATTTGATAAGAAATTCGAAAAATCAACTGACCTATATGTCGTTTTCCATGGAAGTAACTGTTTCTTAATAAACATTTATGATTTATAAGCTTACATTTGCTAAAACATGTAAAAAAACAAATTAATTACAATAACTTGACTGTATTTTAAAGAACAATACTTATCTGTCTAGAAAGAGATTGAACCCTCAACTTATAAGAAATTTAATAAAAGAGTTTTACGATTTATCATTTATTTGAATAAAAAATAAAATACAACACAAATCAACAGCTTTATCATTAGGTTATGATACTTTATATCAATTTTTTTGACCAAGAATTAATACAAAGTAACCATCTGGCTGACTCATCACTTAACCTATTTCTATGTTTTCTAATTACTAATGATGCTTTAGAAAATAACCTCTCAGCAGGTACTGAAGTTGCAGGTATTGAGAGAAAATCACGGGCCATTTTCGATAAAATCGGATACTCTGTCTCATGCGTCCTCCACCAATCTAAAATGTCTTCCGAGCTGGCAGTTCTTGGTTTTCTCAGGTACTCCTCCAACTCGTCTATCACTAAGCCTTGAAGACAAGATCCAGATGACGTCGAGGGACATTCATAGAGTTTATCAAAGTCTATTACGTCTTCATCTTCATCACATACTTTATTTTCTTTTTCTGGTAATTCCAGAGATTTGTTCAGTGAGTGTAGACTTTTATATTCTTCATAAAGTTCATTGAACTTGCGCAGACTTTCTGTTTTAAGTTGCTTCCCCCACATTGTCAGGTCAAAAGTCTGAGCCTTATGCCTTGGGTCTAAAATTAAAGAAGTACAATAAATCCAGTTGCTCTTCTTGTAATGTTTAAGCATTTTGTCTCGAGCTGCTTGGAAAGCTAGAATGAGCCTTTCATCCACTTCAGATCGATTAGGTTTCTCATCTAACTGTTTTACCATGGATTCAATTTTATCTAGCAAGAGATTGAATGATACAATGACTAGCGGTAATGTAACATATTTGTCTCCACCAAGTTTTGTACTTAAAAGTTTAATGTTTATTAGAAATTTATGTAATTTTTCGAGTACCTGCCATTCATTAGCTGTGATTTGAAAATCATTTAATTCGGTGACAGAACTGCACAATATGTCAATGCCCGCTCTCACTTTTAAACCAAATCCAATCATATCATGTGTGGAATTCCATCTCGTTGGAATATCTCTCTCAGAGATATTCGGGCTGGTAAGTAATACAAAACTCTTATCGCAGGCTTTTTATTTTATTAGTAGGTAAGTACCTACGCTTTTTATATTATTTTATTAGTTTTGTAGAATTTTTTTACACGTTTCAAGTATATTTAAAAGTGGCTACAATATTTATTAAACGGGTGATATTTGAACACTTTTTTGCTATTTTTTCTTGTAAAAACTTAAGAAATATAATGACTAAATGTACAATAATAGTACCTAAGTAATTAGTTTAAAACCATATAAGTAATCAATATTATAATATATACTTACTAGAATGAATTAATATGACATCTACTACCTATCCTTACCATTTTATCCTAATCATAATACTACTTGCGTGATCAGTATAATGTATTCATTTTCATTCTAAGCACTGAAACTTATTTATTCTTTGGAACACCTGTAGGTACTCTTAAAAAAATTCGAAATTATTTTGCATGAGTATACCTACGCCCTATGGCGGCAATCAAATAGTGTCACAAATGTTATGATTTCGGCGTGGCGGCAACGATTGTTTTAGATTTCAAAAGAAGCCGCCGGCGCGTGTATCATAACCATGTACTTCCGAAAAGCGGCAAATTTCTTTGAGAAGTAAGTACAAAACCTTTGATGCCGCATTATCAAAGTGCCGATGGTTAAAACATAACTATGCATGCACTCAGTTTGATTTTAATAGATATTTTTTTATTCGCTATGTTTATGGTATTAGTCGTAATGCGCATAGGTCCAGTTTTTCATATTCTTTGATACAGTTTTTTGCGTCTCATAGAATTCCTAAGCGTACCTACCTATACACCGAACTGTTACACCTAACTACTCAGTGAAATAGCGCTAAGTCCTAGCTGCAAGACGCAAGAGTCTTGCAGGCTATGTCTTGTTCTTGCTCAAGTCTTGCACGGTCAGTCTTGGTCTTGGTCTTGCTAAAAATACGCGGTCTTGTTCTTGGTCTTGGTCTTGCAAAAACGCAAGAACAAGACCAAGACTGCAAGACCAAGACTGAATTTGGGCAACACTAGTAATTACGAGTCCGGACGACAATTCGGACATGGTTGCCAAATCCGGACAATCCGGACTAAATCTGGACGTATGGCAAGCCACTTCCTGTTGCAGAACGGAGACTTGTGTCCCAGCAGTGGGAACATTATAGGCTGATTATACCAATATACGAGTAAGTATAATGTAGTGTGATGTATTTTGAACTTATGGACACTATTGTGATTGTTGGGTGTATTGTTTTTTTTTGCTAGCCTATTTTGTTTCCCACTGCTGGACAAATGCCTCCCTTTTCTCCTTCCAAACCTTTCGCTCTTGTGCGATCTCTGGTCCTGTTGGCCCTGCAGATATCATCAGATCGTCACACCATCTTCACCGCGGTCTGCCTCGACGCTGATGTCTTCCCTCAGGCGTCCAGTGGGTCCTACCTTTGCTCCTCTCTCCGGATGCATTCGTGCGATGTGGCCAGCACTTCAGCCTGGCTATTTTTTTCCAACAACCGCTACTTGGGTTATGGAGCGCAGGGTGGTGTTTCTAACGCGACCTGTTCGCTCGACACCTATTATGCTGCGCTCCATTGCCCGTTGGAAAATCTTGAGTTTGGACTTCTGTTGTTCAGTAAGGGAGCAACTTTATACTAGACTAGAACGGGCAGGATGAACGTGTCGATGAGTTTTCTTTTCAGTGTTTGTATTGTAATGCAGTACATTAGTAAACGACACAATAATAATTATGTTGCAACTATTTGAAGTTCTTTCGGCAGCGAAATCTAGAACTGTAGTAGAACCATCAAGTAGACGACAGTCATGGTGATACCTAGCGTGAACAAACATGAAACAAGTATTTAAGTTTAATTAATATTTTCACTTAACATTTCCTTCTTTCAATTATACCCCGCTATATTTCTTCCAGATTTTCCAACCAAATCGCGTAGATTGCAAGGCTTTCTAAAAATTGTAACCTCTTTATGGAAAGAGTGTAAATACGACTGCCGCGTTGGTCTAGTGGTCGCAAGCGCTACTGCTGAGCATGAGGTCCTGGGGTCGATTCCCAGGTCGGGCAAAGTGTTATTGAGTTTTTCTATCTGGAATTTCTCAGTAGCAGCCCGGAGCCTGGATTTGTGCTCGGTAGATGGCAGTACCAGCCGGCAGGCTATTACATTTTTTTTTTTTGGATGGGAACTCATCAAATGACTTCTCCCGCTCTGGGCGGAGCAGGAGGGCGTGTCAGACTTTTACTGACTAAAACCCACCCGTGTTCCTTCAGTTGCCTGTGCCGGGGCCACGGTAACTCTTTCGAACATCCTGCAACCCTAGCTGCAAAATTTTTGCCTTTATACGGTTCGAACTTGAAACACAGGATTAGTGTTCTGACCCAGAGCGCTATGCCGCTACGCCACGGAACATGGGACTTAAACATAACTGGCGAAATGTGGGTGTACTATATAGGTATACCTCTGCCTAACCCTTCGGGGAAACAAGGCGTGATGTTATGTTATGTTATGTAAATGCGACTTTCAGATACATTATCTTCCATGGTGATCTAAAGTCAGTTAATGGAATTTATACCGAGTATGTAGGTGCCTATAACTTTTAGCCGTACCTAATGCAATAACAGACTCGTCATCCTGTGGATGTTGTAAGGTGACTAAGCGATGATTTTATCCTGTGTGCCATCATCATCATTGTTCAGTCGAAAGAGGTCCACATCTGGACATAGGCGTCCCAACAACGCCACAACGACCGGTCCTGGCTTCCAAGCATTCAGCGGATTCCCATGAACTTCACCAGGTCGTCGGTCTATCTTGTGCCACTTCAGCTTGCTAACTCTGCAAGCTATATCGGAAACTCCAATTGTTTTCAGGATAATTTCATTTCAGATATTAGAAAGAGGTCAAAAGCCATTTATTCCAATTAGGCTGAGAACCAGCACTTTTTGAACGTCCTAATTACATAAGACAGTTTCCCAAAGCGCCCGCCCTTCACCACTTTCTAGTGTTTCAGCTGGGAAGAACAAATGGTGCAACAAACTTCCCAGCAGTTCTTATGTTATTTTTCAAATAAACTCCGAGCACAACTCGCTCCATAGCGCACTGAGCGACCTTGAATTTGTAAAACAACCAGACTGTCAGTTGTGATTTTAGTACGTACTAAGTAAGTATTACCAACATTGTATTTTCTAAGATCATTTTCTTAGAATACGCATATTGAATTGAATTGAAAATAGTTATTTCAGACCAAGCACACAGTAATTGATACACGTCCATATTATGTTAGTAAGTAGATACTTAATGCTAATAAAATTTAAAATAATTATTATTTTGGACATGCATGAGCGACCAATGCCTCAAGATTTGGCTGTCCACTCTGTCCGACACCGCGCTCAGAAGCGTGTTGGTGTTACCATTTACCCAAGACCACAGGGAGGCCGTTCTTTTGCGAATCACCGCCCGGAAGCCATCCGTGCTGTGGTCGGTGAACATGCCGGAGGCACTGCACCGCCACGGGAGACCCAACAAGACCCTGAACGCGTTATTATACTGGACGCGCAGAGCACTGCAGGCTTTTTTAGTGTAATTGCTCCACAGAGTGCTCGTGTATAACGTTTGGAAATAGCTTTTGAATTTATAGTGTGACTTTAACGTCACGTGAGCATCGCGCAAACCTGTGAGAAAGCATATTACCCCTTACCGACAATGCCCTGCGCTCCCTATCCATGTCTATATCATCATTTAGCTTCTCATTGACTAAGTGACCCAAGTATTGGACACTTGCTATAGAACGGTTTCTTTTAGTTTGATCGGAGGAACAGGGTAGGTTTTAGTCCCAGCCTTAAAAACTAGCAGCTCGCTCTTCTAAACATTGTACATGCGCCCATGGGCCATTGCATACCGTTCACATAAGGTCAATAATGACCTCAAGGAACTGACTGAGGGGCCCAGCAGCACCATGTCATCAGCATAGCTAATATTATTCGTAAAAACACCATCTACTGATCAACCGACACCAGTAGGTACTGCTGAGCTCCTCAATCAGTCCATTTACATATAAATTAAATATAGTAGGTGAAGTTAATCCCCCCTGCCTTACTCCACACTCGCCCATCCACCTGACAAAATTGCTTTGGTTATCATACCAATATCTAAATAAATTGATAGTCTCTACAGGCAGCCCAGTGTTAAGCCTCATCTTCCTCCACACAATATTATATGACACCATGTCAAATGCTTTTGACAGGTCCAGGAAACAGGCGTAAACTGGTGTTCTTCTGTCAGTATAGTACCGGACAGTATGCTTAAAACACAGTACTGCACATTCTGTGGACAGCCCAGGTCGGAATCCAAACTGAGCGTCATGCAGAGAGACATGTTGGCTTAAATGTCTGTTAAGCACACCATCCAGCACCTTACCCAGGGTCGTTGCCAGAGATATAGGTCTATAATTTCCCTCTTCCGATGCGTCACCAGTCTTATTTTTAATTATAGGCACCACTATGGTCTTCATGAGATCGTCTGGTAGGTAGTTATGACGAAGACAGAAAGTAAACAACATGGATAGGACCTTAGGCAGGTGAACACCCACATGCTGCAGATGCTCGATGCTGAGACCATCGTATCCTGGCGACTTCCCTCTGGTCATTTGCATAATAACCTTATAAACCTCCGCATGAGTTATTTTAACTGGAGGGTCACCGGTACCGCGTTTCCCAGCATCAAGCATCATTTCGCCCTCTTCCAGTTTCAAAAGAGGTTTGACTCTGAAGTGGAAAGTTCATAGTATGTACCTAGATAGATGAAAATATCGATGATGCGAGCTACACGTTTTCCTCGTAAGGCTGTTTGAGGTTCAATGGAAACAATCGCGGGGTGCGTTGGATTATTTTGGAAGACCGCCGTAAATGAAAATTCCAGACTTTTCATTGTTGCATCGATGCCTAACAGCCAAAAAGTCGATTCTAACCATAATCTATATACAAGGTGTAACATAAATAACGCACAACTTCTTAAGGGGTCATTGTACTCGTCATTATGAACAACTTTTACTATGGGACCAAACCTGAAATCGCGAAAAAAAATCAGCTGTACATTTTGACGAGTTATGCGAACATAAATGTAGGGAGCAGCTGATTTTTTTTTTGCTATTTCAGGTTTGGTCCCATAGTAAAAGTTGTTGATAATTATGAGTACAATGACCCCTTAAGAGATTGTGCGTTAATTATGTTACACCTTGTATAAGTGGATTTCGCAAAAAATGTCGCTTATCCCTTTTTGGCTGTTAGGCATCGAATTGTGTAGGTATGCAACGCAACAATGAAAAGTCTGGAGTTTTAAATGTTATAGGTACCTACTGTAAACTATTAGATTTCATCTTCACGATTTATAACTGAATCGAAAATGAACCTAGTAATTATTTGATGTTGAACCTTATTAAACTGCGCTTAAGTATTTTTAGACAACACTGGCACACTATGCTCTTTTTCTAGTCAAGCCAACACAGATCTCTAAGTTATTATTTCACCAAAATCTTAGTAGTTTATGCAATAATATGTAAAGGCTACATCACAAATGTAAGAAGGTAAGCAAATATACATCTAAAACGTAGATATTTATTGATATTCTGTCAGTTGGTCGGCTCCGCAACCGCATGGCTTGACACTAATAGGACGGCTGAGCGCTCCACAACCTTACAAGTTACCTGAGCTTCCAATTTCTGGCCAAAATTCCTTGAAATGCGATATTAGTCGAAACCAATAGGTTATGAATAAGTAGCAAGATGTTTGAATCCCCAGCAGTTTTATTTTTGGTAATATTTCGGCAAAGAGGTAAAAACAAAGGTTCCAGTTAATTGCGCGCTATTTTATATTGTTTCTCGCTCTTATCTGCTACCTGTTATTGATTCGAGCTACTTTATGATAAACCAGTGGAAACTAACACTAAAACTGAAAATACATAGTGACTTAACAATATTTGTTCTATAGTCTACACTAATAATATTAATTTAAATTGCTGAAACATTATCATTATTACATTTTAGTCAGTAAAATTCATATTTTATAATAAATAAATAATTCTACAAAAATTATACGTAACAATAAATAATTTGAAGTAAATAAGTTTAAAAATTTCTAAATCTATACATACATATACATATGTACATAAATACAAATAAATAAAATTGAAGTGTCCGTTTGTAATTTCAAAATAACAACTTTTTACTTAATGCGTATGAAAGTATAAACGGTACATATAACAAAAAAGCAATTTTTACATTTTTGTCTGTCTGTCTGTCTATCTGTCTGTTTGTTCCGGCTAATCTCCGAAACGGCTGGACATATTTTGACTGGACTTTCACTGGCAGATAGCTGATATTACGGCGGGTAACTTAGGCTACTTTTATTTTAGAAAAATAATTAGGGTTCCGCGCAAAAAAAGTAAAACCCATGAAATTATGAACAAAAAGTCGGATTTGAAAAATTCTTTTTGCATTTGGTAGTCCAATTCTCAAGGATAGTTATAGGCTATTTAACATCACGCTACGATCCTTAGGAGCCGAGCAAAAAGAAAAAAGTCAGAAAGAACACTTAGCGAAAACGAAGTAACAGCGCGGGCGGGCGGTTCAACGCAACGGTTGGCGACGGGTCGGGGGACGGGAGAGTTTTATTAAAATGTGGCTGTTATTTTAGTATATTGTATATTTTACGACATCCACGCGAACGAACTCGTGGGGCACAGCTAGTAGTTAAAAACACATAAGTTGCATGTGCCCCTCTATGGGTAAAGGCCTCCTCCACAGCCTTCCATTCTTCTCTATTTGATGCGGTAAAAGTCCAATTTTTGCCGGCGACTGCCTCTATCTCGTCTTTGCATCGTGCCTTTGGTCTAACTCAGCGCCTGTAACCGGTCGGCCCCTTCCATGCTGTGACTGTTTTAGTCCACCTATCGTCTTTGCATCTGGAAACATATCCAGCCCATTTCCACTTTAATTAGGTTTTGAGCAAAGAATTACTTTTGTCTTTTTTCTTATTGCATAATGTTTAATTTCGTCTAAAAGTTTCATTTTCAGCGTACTTCTGTCTAGCGCTCTAGACAAGAGGTAAGTTTTATCATGGCTACAGAGTCGAAAATCCATGTTTGCCAACCGTACGTGAGGCAGGAATCCATAATTTTCGTTTTCCAATGAATTTGAATGTTTGACTTCACGATTTCTTTGTATGACCAGTATTTTATCCATGTTGTCGCAATTCACCTGACTATTTCTTCAATGTTGTTGTTCTTGCTAAACGATACAAGTTTTCGCAGGTAAATATAATCGTCTACGTAGTCCACCGGAGAGTCGTTGAGTGATATAGGTATTTCTTGATAGTTCGAGACATTATTTTCGTTTTTGAGAGATTCATTTCTGAGCCAATCTTTTTAATTGCTTCGTGTAGCTCTGCCAACATTACTTGGAGCTCTGTAGCACCTCCAGAAAAAATGACTATGTCATCGGCAAACCGCAGGTAAATTGGATAAATTTTCAGGCCTTTTTAGTCCATGGTAAATTATTCATGAAATAATTTATCCATACTGTATAAAACCTCATTGCTGTACAATGTTATAAATACGAAAGTAACTTCGTCTGTCTATCAGACGTCAGACCGACAGACAGCCAGGTTTACTTTATTCGTCTTTTTATAGCTGTCTGTTACCTTTCAGAATTTGGATGAAATTTGGCACATATAATAATGGCAGACATAGGATACTTTTTATGCCGGTAGTAGGACGTTCCCGTGGGATCATTTCCGACACCACGCGAGTGAAGCCGCGGGCGAAACCTAGTAATACCTAATTCGAATGGCTGATTTTTATAGATCTTGCTGTTAGGATCCAGAGGATATACCTTCTGTGAGAAACAAGCGGAGTAGGGATGAAATCATATTACTTGACTATGCTATTGTCCCGGCTGCGGTTTGGACCGACATCTAAATTACTCCCTATCTTGAAATGTCTGCTTCCAAACTATAGGATACACCTAAATAACTAATTAACTACTAAGTGGCAGAATTCAGAGGCAACTAACTCCAAACTAAGTTAATGTTACAATACATCATTTACGATTCATGAATATTAATCGATGTAAAGCACGCGTTACTTTACTGTTTCTTAGAATCGAGACTTCGAGAGCGTCCTAAGAGAGTTAAGTAAGACGCACGCGATGAAAGAGTAATTGAACATTGATTCATTGATAAAGCTTACGATCTAAAGTTACAAACGATGTAAGCATGGAATGGACAGGGTCACAAACTAACAACTAGCTCCGTACGTATAGAACCTTGCCTGTGCCTTTCAGGCAAACTCCTTTTACCTGAAACTAATAGTCTGTATCACATCACATCACGCCTGTATTCCCCGAAAGGCTCTAGAGAAGTGTATATCGACAATAACCATAACATGTGGACAGCCCACGTGTCGCTTGTTAAGTTTTTGCCGCATGAGGCAAGTAATTTGGTAACTACTGTACCTACTTTAACCATTTGAATACTAACCTACAATGTAGATTGTCTGGGAATTTATAAAAATAACATTGAAATAAGACGAGAAAGAGATATCCTAGCTTACACAGGGTGAAATTGAATTCATGGGCATCCTCTAGTACCTACTTACGTCTCTACTAGTACTCATCATTATGAACAAATACTATGGGACCAATCCCGAAATCCCAAAAAAAATATCAGGTGTTCTCTACATTTTGACGAGTTATGCGAACATAAATGTAGGGAACAGCTGATTTTTATTAGTCCACATCTTGACAACTACTGAACCGAATTTAATTAAAAGTTAAAGTAAATGTAAGTATGTTTAAGTTGAAGTAAATGTAAGTCAATAATGGTCGTGGATATAAAGGGTATCTCAGTAAGAGTGCACTTTTTAAAATTGGAATATTTTTTTTTTTCATGCAAGTGGCAACTCTGAAATTTGACAGCTGTCACCTCTGTTTATTCCGATTATTAAAAATGGAGCGCTTTTCGATAGAACAACGCGTTATAATTGTGAAAACTCATTACCACGGTGAACGGCATTCGTTACAGGAATATGATAACGGACTTCTTGTGGCCTCAACTGGACGGCATGAATCTGGACAACATGTGGTTTCAGCAGGACGGCGCAACCTGCCACACCGCGCATGAAACAATCGACTTATTGCAGCAACGATTTCCAGAACACATTATCTCACGAAATTCTGATGTCAACTGGCCACCAAGATCGTGCGATTTAACGCCGTGCGATTTTTTTCTTTGGGGTCTTGTGAAATCTCGGGTTTATGCGAATAAACCCGAAACAATTCCTGAGCTCAAATCGGAAATTCAACACGTCATCGGTGAGATACAGCCACATCTCTGTGCAAAAGTCATGGAAAATTTCATGAAAAGAGTAATGGCCTGTCATTGGAGCCGTGGGGGTCATTTGCCGGATATTTTATTCCATACGTGATCAGTGATATGACAGAGTTGTGATGAAAATATCACAACTCTGTCATAAAATACTTGTTTTTATTTTAAAATGAAAAATTGCACTCTTACTGAGACATCCTTTACATACATAGGTACATACACCTATTTGTTTGGAAAGTACTTAATTTAACTTTTACCTGCCGAATACAAATAATTTGCACTCCGTATATGAGACTTTTTAACGTCCGTCGTCGGAAACGAAGTTCATTGCCCTAGTTTACTACGGATTTTCTAACGCATTTAACAAACATTGACATCACTAGCCGCATCACTATTCCCCGATACCTACTTCTTTCCACAAACACTTGGAACATTTTATATATTTTTTTACCTTGCACTATGGGGCTGAAAAGTAGAAATCTAATAGCGATAAGTAGACTTCAATGAAATTGAAGTGGAGTTAGCCGACATCGCACGGACGCGAAAATAACGCAGCGGGATTTTATTGCGCACTGAATTTTCAACAATCTGCTTAGCGCCGAGAGTTGAAAATCCAACAGTGTGTTTTTTCCACGCGTTGGAATGCACTCTGTTTGATTCTCAATGGTCGGCTCAACACCGAGAGTTGAAAATCTAGTGCACGATAAAATCCCGCCGCGTTATTTTCGCGTCCGTGTTTACGTCCGTCGGCTTAAACTGGCAAAGGACAAGACGAGCTTTCTACATTAGGTAGGTAGGGAATACTTTTTACAAAATATTGTTTGCGGAAATCGGTTGTCATGTTATGGGCATGTGTGCGGAGGAATGAGGAAAGTCTCGTGAGGAATGCTTTGAGTATGAATGTCGATGGCTATAAGAGTAGGGGAAGAAATCAAAGAAACGATGGATGGATTGTGTGAAAGATGATATGGCTAGAAAGGGGGCAACTACCGAGATGACGACTAACAGAGAAGTATGAAAGAAAGGGGAATCATGCGCCGACCCCAAATAAATTGAGATAAGGGCAGGAGAATGAGGATGTTGTAAATGTTTTTGTGCTTTTGTAGCGCGGTCAGCCCGGCAATTTAGGCAGGGGGCCAAGTCTGCTATTATTTAAGATTGGTCATTACGACAACCATTCTAAGGGCGGATTTCACAAATGAAACTGAACGCTATTAGCACCGCTAAACTACGTTCAAGAGCTGTCAGTGTCATTATTCCAAAGAAAATAATGTCACTGACAGCTCTTAAACGTGGTTTGTGCTGATCGCGTTCAGTTTCATTGGTGAAATCAGCCCTATGGGAGCCCACACAAAACTGCGGTGTGATGCAAATTCGCAGTTTTGTGTGGGAGCCCTATGACAACGCCATTAGGTACATACCATTGTGCCAAAAGCTCGTAATCTCCTAAATTCAAAGGTTAATGGTCGGGTGGTTATAGTGTTGTGTTGGAGTGTTTGTGTGGAGTTTCTTGCCGGTTCTTCTCCATAGGAAACGACTAATTGGAACCGTGCTCCTAGCTTCTGACGTTTCATAAGTGCCCATGTAGGTTTATCTACACTTCTACACTACATATATATTATTATATATATGTAGTGTAGAAGAACATTTTAACGAATTATGCTCGCATAAATGTAAATCTGTTGCTCCCTACATTTATGCTCGCATAATTCGTCAAAATGTAGGGACCAGCTGATTTTTTTTTTCACGATTCAGGTTTGGTCCCGTAGTAAAAGTTGTTTGTTATCATGAGTACAATCATGTGTTTAAGTATCGGTCACTAATTACCAGTCACCCTATATGTTACACTAGATTAGTAATTACCGCGCCAAGGCGTTGCCACCGGACATATGGCCACAGCCATATGCGTAGCTAACGTCAGTTCAGTGCTCTGTGTGACGCCAATCGAAGTGAACCGAGTGACACGCGACAAAAAATGTCACCAAAATGGGTAAATGCGTAGTGAAAGAGTGCGATTCAAGGTCGCAAAAACGTAATAAATTAAACGGAATTATTTTCCACACGTAAGTTTATTGTTTCTGTGTTTATATCAACTTGAAAACGCAATAAAATAAATAAAATGTAGAATTTTGTAAGCTAGGTTCAGAGTTACCACTAAAAACTTAGGTTTTTTTTCTCACATTTGTGGTAGTTTTTAATTTATGGAAAAAGTGATTTTAAATATTGTTATAATAATAACAACGTTGCAGGGTGCCTAAAGATGCAGCACGCCGTGATAAATGGGTGGAAATAATCATAAATACTAATAAATACAAACAGACACTTAAATTTTATTTATTATTTTATGGTTCCGGCTAATCTCCAAAACGGCTGGACCGATTTTGACAGGACTTTCCTGGCAGATAACTGATGTTACGCGGAGTAACTTAGGTTACTTTTATTGTAGAAAAATAATTAGGGTTCCGAGCAAAAAAAATTAAAACCCATGAAATTGTGAACAAAAATAACTCTGGACTGATTTGAAAAATTCTTTTTGCATTTGGTAGCCTAAATCTAGAGGATAGTTATACGCTATTTAATATCACGCTATGACCCTTAGGAGCTGAGTAAAAAGAAAAAAAGTCGGAAAGAACGCTAATCGAAAACGTACTAAACTAATAGCCCGGAGGGCGATGCAACGCGGCGGGTCTGGGGGACGGAGGAGTTTTATTAAAATGTGGCTGTTATGTTAGTATATTGTGTCTTACGACTTCCACGCGAACGAAGTCGCGGGGCACAGCTAGTGTAAAATGAATTAATTAGATTAGGTATGATTTTGAAAATGACGCCTTTCAATTAGAGGTTACCAAAACTGTCATTAGAAAACTTTTTTACAAAAAAAAAAACAACCGACTTCCAAAAAAAACACTGCAAAATGTAAAATGACTTTAATTTCGAAAGTCGGTGTGTAGTGTGTTTTTTTTTTTGGAAGTCGGTTGTCTATTTTTGTAAAATAGTTTTTTTATATTTCACTTTTTAATTGTCGTACCCACTTAGGTACCTACCTATTCCACAAAAATTCGATTACCGTGATTTGCTACAGTGACAAGAAGTTTTATAACACCATCAACATACACAAAGTGAAATAAATAGGTACCTATGTAGTAGGTATTATTGAAGCTAACTCAAAAACTACCAAAGCACACTTAGATAATAAAATTTATAAGGGACTAAATGAAAAAAGAATTTTCAAAATCAGGCCAGAATCGATGAACATGCATTAAAAAAAAAACATACAGACGAACATAAAACCTCCTCCTTTTATGGAGTCGGTTAAAAATCAACAATTACTGTGTCAATTTAAAGGCGCTCCCTCACCGGGAGAATTCGCCGGTAATGTTCAGATTCGAGCATTAGGTACCTACATCAGTGAGTGAGTAGGTAAGTATTGCTTATATCAGCTAGTCAATCTGCTAGTAATGCTCAAAATCGAATCTTGGATTGTTATCACAGAACACTAATACTCCTAGCGGAGATTGTTATATTACAGGTGAATGCTCCCGGTGAGCGCCTTACCATAAGGTGTCCAATATTTCTTTTCCTAGGAAAGAGGATCCGTCATGTGATGCCGTCATGAAAATCTGTCATTTTCGTCAGTATTTGACATTATACTTCGGTGAGTGTGCTCAAGAACTCCACGACCTCATTCCGCCGGCCCCCTTCTACCATCGGACATCTAGACGCACTGCAGGTTACCATCCCTACCTAGTTGCTATTCCACCAATTCGCACTAAGCGTTTCCAAATGTCTTTTGTGATGCACACAGCAAAGGAGTGGAACTCTCTGCCTGCGTCTGTGTTTCCGAACGCATATAACCCCAATCTCCTCAGTGAGAGTGAACAGGCTTCCACAGAGTACATTATAATATACTGACATAGACCTCTGACCTGGACTAGAGTCAAGAGCAAACCTATCTCAAATAAAAAAAAAACGAAAAGATAAGAGTACCTAATCAGAAAAATAAAACAAAATAGCTCCACATTATAATCACGAGCACAAAACAGAAATAGTCGGCAGCTGCACGTCATGACTGTGACAAGAAGGCTTCCACTCAGCATAATGCTGCAAAGCTTCAGTAAGCTCACGTAGCTTAACCGTTTCCGTGCGGATGATGCCGCACAGGCACCATGTAAATCTATTGCGTATGGCGTATGGTGCCCGAGAGGATACAAAACTGAAACATAAAAAACTCGGCTAAAACGACATTTGTCAAAAGAGTCCCGTAAATAAAAGTGTCTTTATTTGTCACCCATATCATGCCCCCACAGTGTTCGTTTCAAGTAATTTCGTAAATTGGTGCCCCAGAGGCATCACGGAATTTTTGTTTGACGCCAGGCACTAAAGATTGCTAAAAAGACCTCCGCACGGAATCGGTTAACGTGTAAGCAGCTACACCCTACTTACGAGCTTACCAAAGCTTTGAAGCAAAAATATCTGGCTCCACACAGAAAACTAAGGATTTTTATAGGTTAGAAGGACAGTCCACTTAACTTAGCCGGAACCATATAGTCTAGCCCACCTTTAGAAAGTTTGGTTGGCTCGCTTTGCCGAGCTCAATAGTTATCGGTGTGAAATGAAAAATGAGATGACGTCGCAGTTAGTTTCGTGAGCTAAACTATTAGGTTGGGGAAAAAGTCTTTTCGCATTATAGTATGTATGAACTTGTAATAAAATCTCTTTGGCTATACTATTTGTACCTGGCTGGTTTTGGTATCATTGAAAGTTTAAATTTTAAAGAACATAATTCCAAATTCAAATTAGGAAAATGTGTGATTTTCATTTATTTTTCGTACTGTCAAGATGAGTGAATCTAATGGAGAAATTCGATACATTTTAAAATTTTACTACAAAAAAGGTAAAAATGCAACGCAAGCCGCGAAAAAAATTTGCGATGTTTATGGACCTGGTGCAGTGTCTGTGAGACCGGAAATTTTGATGTCAAAGATGCACGTCGCTCTGGTCGCCCTATTACGGATAAAATGGATGCCATTTTTGAAAAAGTGGAGCAAGATCTGCATATCAGTAGTTACGACGTAGCTGAAGAACTGGGAATTGACCACAAAACAGTTTTGGCGCATTTGAAAAAAACTGGGTACACAAAAAAGCTCGATATTTGCGTACCTCACGAGCTCACTGAAAGAAACCTAATGAACCGTGTACTCATTTGTGATTCTATAGTACGACGTAATGAAACCGAACCATTTTTAAAGAAGCTGATAACTGGTGATGAAAAGTTGATCACGTACGACAAGAACGTGCGAAAAAGGTCGTGGTCAAAGGCCGGTCAGGCTTCACAGACTGTGGCGAAACCCGGGTTAACTCGCAACAAGGTGATGCTGTGTGTGTGGTGGGATTGGAAGGGCATTATTCATTATGAGCTGTTACCACCAGGCAGGACCATCGATTCTGAACTCTACTGCGAACAACTGATGAGATTAAAGCAAGAAGTTGAGAGAAAGCGGCCGGAATTAATCAACAGAAGGGGTGTGGTTTTTCATAATGGTAACGCTAGACCTCACACATCTTTAGCCACTCAGCAAAAATTAAGAGTTTCGCTGGGAGGTGTTAATGCATCCGCCGTATAGTCCTGACCTTACACCTTCAGATTTCCACCTGTTTCGGTCTCTTCAGAATTCTTTAGGCAGTGTCAGGTTAACATCACGAGAGGACTGCCAAAACCACTTGCCGCGGTATTTTGATCAGAAGTCCCAAAATTTCTATAGCAATGGGATCATGTCCCTACCTACAAGATGGCAAAAAGTTATCGAACAAAATGGTACCTACATACTTTAGTTAAATGTGAATAAACTATATTAAAAAATGTTTTGAATTTTCTTAAAAAATGCGAAGAAACTTTTTCCCCTACCTATTATGTTAGCTTAGCTCGCTGTGTGGCCTGCACTTAGTACAAGCAAATGCAGATCGATGGCAGCGATTTGGCATCGACAGCAGCTTTACGTCATAGCATTAGGAGCGGCATTTGTTTTTCAAGTATAACCACTGATGTGCAGTTGACAGCAAGGAACCTATAATATTAAAATATAAGGGAAGTAGCTTTAAATAAAAATACCATGTTCTCCCGTAATGTATAATACAAAAATATCATAGTGTTAGGGTATTTATTTTCACATTATAGTCACGTTAGTGAACAAAACTTAATAACAGCCATTTATAGTTAAATTGGACGTATTTATAAGTAATTAAAGTTACTACAGCTTCTCTCACACATGCATTGTGATAAAGTCGTGGTAATCAGGACATAAACCGGAAGACGGGATTGTTATACGTACATTTCAATATTTAAATACTTTTAGAACACCTACGAAAGCGTACGAATTCCTTTATCTTTTATATTTTAATGACAAACGATGCCATCTTTGGGTTCGAGTTCGGCATTTCTCATTTAAAACACCCCTCCATTGCGTTTGCGCAATTTAGACGGTCTATACTTTCCTAATTGTAAGTTCATACCTACTTATGTAATGAAATACATGACATAACATCACGCCTTGTTTCCCCGAAGGGTTAGGCAGAGGTGTACCTATATAGTACACCCACATTACGCCAGTTATGTTTAAGTCCCATGTAATAGGGGGCCAGCCTATTGCCATCAACCGAGCACAAACCCAGACTCCGGGCTGCTACTGAGAAATTCCAGATAGAAAAACCCAATAATGAAATACTTTATTTAATAATTTACGCAAAAAAATAAGTTACCAATATATAATAAAACATACAATATACAAGGTGGAACAGGACGATTGACATTCCTTTAAACCACGTAAAGAGAATCATGTTGTTTACCCGTATACAAAAAATCAATCAAATTCAATGAATACTTTAGCCACAGGAAATTACTTTTCATTTTCTTATTTTTCAACATGATGTAGATCCGAGTCCGTAATAATAGGAAACACCCCGCACCGCACCGTTGGTCAGTGACTTTTCGTAGGTAAAGCGTGTTTACTTTTTATGCAGTTGATTCTGCTATTTATTTTGTTTGAAAACTGCAATTTTTGAATTTTCCATTAACTACTTCGTGTTTTAAAATGTTTCGATGGATCAGTACTGTTCTCGTTTTCATTTAATGTCGTACATTCAGATCCACGTTGTTTATATATATAGTAGCTACTTTTGTGAAATTAGCATTTGGCAAAAGTAGCTTAAACTTAGTACCCGAACACGAACTTTCTTAATATTAAAGAAACTGTAAGTAAATTATTTCAATATTACTTTACAATTTATATGATATTTAATATAAATATTATAGAACGAATACTTCGAATGCACATATTGTGTTTATTATTTCATTAGACATAGATGCTAAAGAAAAACACATAAATTCTGTAGAAGTATTAAAAATATAACAAAAACCGCTTATTTATTGGTAAGTATTCTCCACACTTTCCAATACAATAACGAATTCAACAACATAAAATTAAATTAAACGACATGATTCACTGTATAAAACAAGAAAATAACTTCATAAATAGCGATTATACTTCAAGTGCTTGACGTAAAATATTTATTTATATAGAATAGTTATAATTAATTATCCTAAGACTTCAGCTTAGCTAGCTGATCCATAAGATCTTTGTCGGCGTCCTTGCTCGATTCTCCAAGTTTGTTTCGAGCCACGGACGGGGCGCCTGCCATCTGTGAAAATAAATAAAAAACCGGTGAAATGAGAGTTTTGTCTCGATATCTAGACCGATAGACCACATTAAACTAAATCTAGTGAACAAGGCCGTAGCGTAGCCAGGAATTCACTTCAGTCGAGTTCTGGACCTGGAACCTCCTCCTTTTTTTGAAGTCGGTTAAAAAATAGGCATCTATACACATAATCAAAATTGAAGTGCCTGTTTGTAATGTGAAAATAACAATTTTTACTACATGCATATGAAAGTATATACGGAGGTATAACAAAACGAAATAATTAAAAAAATATTGTCTGCTTATTTTAGTATATTGTGTATCTTACGACTTCCACGCGAACGAAATCGCGGGGCACAAGCTAGTATTATTATAATATAAATTTAATTAAAAGGCAACTGACGTGAATGATCATCAGATATAAAGCGCGTGACAACGATCTCTGGATTGAGATTCTGGATTTTCCTCGATTCTCTCATTTGAGGGCGTCTGACCCCCTCCCCCCTTCCTGCCTACGGCGCGGCGTTGCTAGTGAATATCAAAAGCCCAATAGTAAACTACAGGCCCAGTTGCTATGACGAGGGACCGCATTAGTTTTGTACTGAATCCTAAAAGCTTGATAGTATCGTAAAGGCCAGTGGCCAGTTGCCACGACGAAAATCTGACACGCGCTCTCATTAAAATAATGAACTTTCTACACCTGGCATTGCCAACATTCGAGTTCGATGCCCGACATTACAAATATTTGTTTGACCGATAGACATTTGTCCCAACTGTCGGTGTTTACACCCACAACACGACCAATCCCTCGTGGGGCCGTGAGTGTCGAGCCTTATGTTACTTATTGCAACGTTATGTAAGCAGGGTGACTTTTACGACGCGTGGTTGGTTATAAAGCGCCATAATATAGAAATGAGGTACCATCGCGGACTTTTGCGGTGAAGCACTTTTCAACCTTATTGCCTTTGTAATAAGGTCGAAAAGTGGTTCACCGGAAATGTACATGGAAATAGATTGGTTGCACAGAAATCACTAGTTCTACATACCAGCCATGGCTGCCTATTGTATTCAAGTTATTTTTTAATCGTCATCATCTGCCTAGTCTTTTCCCGACTATGTTGGGGTCGTCTTTCAGTCTAACCGGATGCAGCAGAATACCAGTATATAATATCGTGGCCAGATCTTAGAATTGATCATTTATGAAGTGTATGTATTTAGTGTGTTGTATTTTATGAAATAGAACATCGACCGCCACATCATGATGTGGTCGGGCCAGATCATTGAATATTCAACGTTTGACGATATGAACAGTTAAACGCACGACTACTTTATGATATGGCCAAACATTAGTGATCATATCGTAAAATAGTTAGATTATCCACCGGTAGAGGCATTGATGTCACTTTGTTTTTGTTGTGCAACTATTCCTATTCGAATAATTCCTGAGTAACTGCGACCAACTTGGATATTTTGCTCGCTCGGCTCGCACGCGGTTGGTCACAGTTCTAACCTAACCTAACCCATTTGGTAGGGTTGCTACTAGCAACGTGAGGAGCTCGTGGCTAAGTAATAACAGCCGCATGGGTCGATCCATCAGGTTAAGCTACGCTTGTCGGGGTTGGTCCGTGGATGGGTGACCATCTTTACATACCGAGACTCCTCCGTGCCTCGGAAAGCACGTTAAGCCGTTGGTCCCGGCTGTCATTCGTGGATCTTTGTCAGTCGTTACAGGTCGTCAGAAGCCCGAAAGTCTGACAACCAGTCTTACCAAGGGGTATCGTGTTACCCAGTAACTGGGTTGTGGAGGTCAGATAGGCAGTCGCTCCATGTAAAATACTGGTATTCAGCTGCATCCGGTTAGACTGGAAGCCGACCCCAATATAGTTGGGAAAAGGCTAGGCAGATGATGCTACTAGCAACGTGAAATGCAACTACTTTGCGATATGTCCAGTGGTCAGCTGGGAATATCGATAAATAGGTTGCTTTCGTCACGATATGGCTATTTCTACGATCGGACCACTACAGATACCCTACATTAATAATATGGTCAAACATCGACTGACATATCATTAAACGTTGGCGTTAAACGATATGGCCAATTTTATCTGGCCATTTCATGAAATGACCAAACACTTCATGAAATGATCAATTCTAAAATCTGGCCACGACATATACATACATGGAGCGACTGCCTATCTGACCTCCACAACCCAGTAACTGAGTAACACGATATCCCTTGGTAAGACTGGTTATCAGACATTCATTTAGATCTTTGACATATGTTATGTACCCGTAACAATGTCTAAGATCTACAAATGACATGGAGGGCCACGGCGGGGTCTCAGTATGAATGTATGAATAAGTTTTTTTTATATATCTCTAATGTAACTGTAAAACAAAATCCAGTATTTTTACCTTTCCACTGATTTCAATGCCTATTTCATCGAGCACCTTGTTGACGATTCCTTCAGTTTCCTCTTCGTCGCCGGACTCGTCCATAATGTCGTCAAGAGTCTCTGAAACTTTAAGTAAACATTCGTAATATTATCAGAATGATATTGACGGTGGTCCATTAAATAAAAACGGTTTGTTAACAATCTAATCTACTCCAAATAAACACATAAATAAACACATTTGTCTAAGTTGTTTTTCCAATGACTCATTGATTTTATACTTGAAACAGTATGCTTTTCAATTATGCATCTCAGTGGCAGCCCGGTCTCTGGATTTGTGCCTGATAACTGTATCAAACACCACTATCACTATTCCTTTGAGGCGTGCTGTTTAATTACTTACTCATTTCGTCTGTCATATCCATCTTAGCGTTGGCATGTCTGAAGGCTTCCATGTCTTTAGCCATTTGTTGCGGGTTCATGATTTTGTTCATGCTGTCCATTGTTTTTGCGGTGGTTCCCATTGCCCCTGCAATAGCTATGTTTGCACCCATTGCCTTATTTTGTATTTGTACACTTGAAATCTGTAATGTGAGAAAGATTAAACTTAATTTTGGTTCTGAATTAGGAATAAGTTAGCCATTTTTGTCATATTCTGGGGATTGTTTAAGGTTGTAGAAAGATGGCAGTAGCATGTTGTTATCAACTAAGTATATCAGTCATAACCCCTCATCCAGTTCGCAAGCTAATTCAGTTCGGTAACAATAGAAATTTAATTGTCTCGTAACATGACAGTTGAGCTCAAATAGTTATTTTTAATGAAGTGTGTTCTCCGCAACCCAATTTCATGGTCAGCTGTCAGTAACAAAAATGTGTATTTACTTGATAAAAATTTCGACTTTTAAAAGGTTTATTTTTAGTGCCAAGAATGAAATTCTGTGTATCTAACTAATGGCAGAGATATCTAATTATAATAAGAAAATTTATTAAATTAGTCAAGTTAATTTCTTTCATATTACCTTACTATTAGCATTATAAATCCTAGTTTTCTGTTTTCGCATCTGCACTAGTTGTTTTGCTAATATTTTACAACCTTCATTATCTCCTTCTTTAGCCATCTTCTTAATCTCATTTTCCTGAAAATTCAAATGTTAGGTTTAAGTAGGTAAACCAGTACAGATAGACATAAACTTCTCATTAAAAAAAGAATAGTTTGAATGTAATATTTTTCATTAGTATGAATAGGAACTCACAAGTTTTTTTTCCTCTCTTTCTAATGCTGCCTTATCTCGCTCCAAGTCTCGAGTAGCCTTGCGCAGCTCACGGTCATTTTGCCTCTGTTGTTCTGAATAAAAACATTAATATTATAATTAGGTAATATTATAATAATTATGATTTCATTTAGTTTTGATCAAGACTCATATCATATTCCACTACATGTATAAAGTAGGACACACTTTATTACATTTTTATCTTGATCATTGTCTCCATTGTGTTATTGGCCAAGTAACTATTATTATACTCCTACGACAATCATAGCATGATGTAAAAGACAACCAAATATTACCCTCTGACCAAATGTTCTGTTCTGCATTTTTTTTTTTTTTAAACAGTTTATGTTCTAACAATTCCAACAAAGCAATCATCAGGCATACCAGTCTAACCTGTCTTGTGAAAATAAACATGGTATTACTCATCAACATTCATTGTTGATTATATTGATATAGATAGAATAGAATAGAATACTCTTTATTGTACACCATAAAAATTACAGATATAAATGTAGAAATTAGATAGACTACTACAAGGCTATCATAAGCTTTATTACAACAATAATCAGCTAGTTTTAGAAATTTTCGAAGATAATATCTTTATCATAGTATGGATTTTCGGTTGGAGTGTAGCCTTGGGGGCGCTACGGCGCGAGGACTTAGAAAAATTTAGCCAAAAGTGTAATTTTTGCAAATCGTTTATTTTCTCGATTCTATCGTATAAAACATCTAAATATAAGGCTAAAAGTGTCTTGGTGTTTTTTGTCTCCGACTAACCGTTTGTCGTAAAAACGATGTGGAAGGGATCCATAGGTTAGGTTAGGTTAGAACTGTGACCAACTACGCGCGAGCCGAGCGAGCGAAGCGAGCGGTGCCGCGGCAGCGGCCGGCGAGCGCTACCTCGAAATTGGTCGCGAAATTTTTCTAAGTATTGTTTTCATAGTGCCCCCAAGGCGACTATCTGACCGGATTTTCTATTCAGGATTAAACACAAGTACTTAATTTCTTGTAATTTTATCTACTACATACTACAACTTAAAAATATTAGCCAGAATTGTTACGAATCGAATGGTTTGGGTCTTGGAAAGTAATTTAATTCTCAGCACTTACCTTTGACAGTTGGTTGTTTTCCAAAAAAAAAGTCCATTATAAAAGATATAAACTTTATAAATTAATAACAGTAACAAAAATAAATCAGTAACTTCTTAGAAGTTGTGAAATAACAACCAAAACAAACTTGCAAACTGATGACAAATTGACAACCAGATGACTCACTTTTTTGACATGACATTGACACGGTTGTATCTAAAATTGCCACACTAAAAATATAATTTGATTTTGTACTTGATTTAACAAGGGCGAAGACAAACTTGCTAACACGGGATTTGATGCACATGTGTATGCATGAAACGAATGGGGTTTCATTTTCTAGCTGAATGGTTATAGGTCTGGCGTTTAATGAAACATTAACACGTACAAAACAATCTATGGCCGATTTTAAATACCTACTATTAGTAATTTACGGTTAATTTGTTGTTTCTGAACTTGTCTATTCGTGTTTATGAGAAGTTTAATTAAAAGCAACTAATTAATAAGCTTGGTCAGAACCATTAAGACTCTAGGTACCTTTCTGTTCCATCACTATTAGGGTCTAGGCTAGGGAATCAATATCACCAAACTTATTAAAATTAAAAGAATTTGACAATTATTTGAAAAAAACACTGCCTTCACCGAAATCTGGGATTGTGAAACTGACATACTAATACTGAACTGACAGCCTACTATCACAGATGCATAAAATAGGTACGCTGATGTAAAAACATTGGAACTGCGTGCTAGAAGTAATCTAGCAAGCAGTTCCAATTATTTTTTACCGTAAATGGGGCATCGTACGTGAAACGAAGGCGAAACGTGATGCATTGATGGCACCATCAGCGCGAGCAGCAAACAGAACGTCAAAGGTTTGTGGATTTGAAAAATCCAAGTCAAGGGAATCTTCGAGAAATGGCACGAAGAGAGGTGAAAAAAAACTGAACATCCTTGCTTTGGGTTGAAAAAAAACGCAAGGGCCAGTCGAAATGCTGCAATTTATGTAGCGAACAGTGGTGGTCCAGTGGAAGAGCAGCGGTGGCCCAGTGGTAACGGCTCCGACTTAGGAGTTTGCAGGTTGTAGGTTCGAACCCAGGCAGGCGCTTTACTCTGTGTGAATTATTTCATCACCACTGCTCTCAAAACGGTGATGGAAAACATCGTGAGGCAACCGGCTTGTCCTAGAATCAAAAATTCGAAGACATTTGACATCCACCAACGCACTGCGCTCGCGTGGTTGATTATGGCCCATTTCGTCTCGAAGAGAGGCCTGTGTCCCAGCAGTGGCAACATTATAGGCTGGTTATGATGCTGCAAATGCTCGAGCATTCTCGCGGCTTCACGAGCCTAATAGAGCATTGGGGCGAAATATTCCCTTCTTTTCTACTGTAGGTTAAATGGTCTAAGGGCTGAGCCTAAATACTTATCCAAACAAACGTATCAATTACCGCTTGGTCCGCTAGCGTTATAAGAGCAATTTAAAAGTATTCAATTAATATTTTATCAGACCTTGAAACTGAAGCGCAGGTCACATCGACAGATAAGCTAAGCTAATTTAGCATAGTTGATTTAACAAGTTGCGAAGTCTTTCCATACACCTTACAAACACCGCGACGTACTGAATTACAGACCCAAGCTAAACGAGCTATATGGGCTAGCAAACTGGACGTTTCCAGCTGGAAATGTCGAGTTTTCTAGCTCCTGCCCAAAATGTTAGTGTGCTCCATAGCATTTTTGCCTCTCTTCACCTCCGCGTGTGTGTCAAATTACAGTTAACTACAATTTCAGGTCGCTTATATTTGATAAGTTCATATTGCCGACTGCACGCTAAGCTACGTGAACTTAGCTTAGCTCGCGATGTGACCGCGCTTTAGTTAAGGTAGGCTTGCCGGGGTGACCACGTCATTGATATGCAAATAGCGAAGATGTCATTTACTTTAAAATTTAATTAAATTGACTCAGTTTGTTTGCTATTGGATAATGTCACGGCTATGAGACCATTAATTTTCTTCACAGTTTGGTAAGGAATGCACTGGTAATATCCTAGGTACTCCTGGTTGTAACTGAAGTAAAAATGACGATTCCAGACCATCTTTTTGATGAAGGCATCAACAACAGTTTGCTACATCACGATATGAGGCATGTGCAACAAAATAAAACAATGTACGAAAAAACACAAAGAGACTATGTAAGTATCTTTTTAAATCTTTCACAATCAATCATTCGGAAACAATAAGGGCAAGGGGAAAGAATGGTCATTGTCAATGGGAGATAGTTTGAAGAAAAACTAAAAAAAAATCCATATTTTAAAACACGTTTCTATTTGAATGGAAAAATAAAGTCTTATTCTATTATAATACAAACGCAAAGAAAGGTCCATAGACTATAATCTTTTTTTCTATAGGACCCAGTTTTTTTCAGATCGACTTTCTGAGGACAGTGATATTTCTTTTGTGTTTCTGTTTTCACTATATCATAGAACACCAGTCTCTCTACTAGATGGCGTTGTTACCTCTAATTTTGAAAAACACTGAATAAGATCATTCCCCCTTACCCTTATTGTCAACGTAGGTATATCTAGCTTCTGCCGGAGGCTCTACGCGGGGGTCGTGCGGTCCATGGCCCTTTACGGAGCTCCGGTGTGGGCGCGTTCCGTGAGGCGACGACCGGTACGTCGATTGAACGCGTCCCAGAGGGTCATGGCCATCCGGTTAGCCCGGGGATACCGCACGGTCTCCGGGGAGGCGGCGAACCTCCTTGCCGGATTACCGCCATGGGATCTGGAGGCAAAAGTCCTCGCGCACATCTGGGAGTGGCGCGAGGAGGCAGGACGCCGGGGCGTAACTCCGTTGCCGCGAGAAATCGCGGCACGGCTGACAGAGCTCCGGCAGGATCTCATGGCGGCATGGAGAGTGCGATTGTCGCAACCCAGCGCTGGGCACGCCACAATTGCGGCGATAAGTCCCCTCTTTGAGGAGTGGCTGGAGAGGCGCCACGGCGTCCTTACCTTCCACCTGACGCAGGTCCTCACCGGACACGGATGCTTCGGGAGGTACCTGTTCCGGATAAGGCGGGAGGAAACGCCCGGGTGTCACTACTGTGTGGATCGCCCGGAGGACACGGTGGAGCATACGGTGGAGGTCTGCCCGGCTTGGGCGGAGCACCGCCGTGTCCTCGCGGAAGCGATCGGCGGCGGCGATCTCTCGCGTCCGGCCCTGGTCCAGGCCATGATACGGAGCGAGAGTGCATGGGAAGCCATTACCTCCTTCTGCGAAGCAGTAATGCTCGTGAAGGAGGAGGCGGGACGCGTGAGGGAGAGGCAAGCTTTGCACCCTCACGCCCCTAGTCGCCGGAGGAGACGCCCTGGGCGTCGGGAATTGGCAGCCGATTCCCGGCCACCGTAGGCGCGGGCTTGCGGACGGCGAGCAATGGGTAGCTCGCCGTCCGGTAAGGACCAAGCCCGAGTCGACGGCGCGGCGTGTTCCACGCGCGCCTCAAAGAGATGTCAGCACTATTGACGGGGTCCGCTAGGGCCGATGCCAGCTAGGGTTGCGGGATGTTCGAAAGAGTTACCGTGGCCCCGGTACAGGCAACAGAAGGAACACGGGTGGGTTTTAGTCAGTAAAAGTCTGACACGCCCTCCCGCTCCGCCCAGAGCGGGAGAAGTCATTTGATGATTTCCCATCCAAAAAAAAAAAAAGGTATATCTAGCTTAGCTTTTCATTATAGACTATGTCATTTCCACATAGTTTGTTTTCTTTTCTTACACCTAGATACTAAATGTGTAGTTGATATTCTACAGGAATAAAAGGAAAGCATTTCAAGAGCCATCTGAACGTTTTGGGAGAGGCCTTCAGCCAGCGATGTCGTGACAGTCAAATATTCAACTGCACTGTAATTCTTATTTGTTCCATCTGTAGGAGCAGGAGCAACGCGACATGCTGTCGTCTCAAAATGGCGATACGCGCGAGGTCCACGATCAGTTCTACAGAGACCACAAGTTGCTGCTAGTTCTGTTCCGAGTACTTGCCGTCATGCCCATTACACGGTCGCGACCAGGTTTGAACGACAAGCTTGAAGCTCTCTCCACATAGTTCCAGGTTGACCTTTCGGGCCTGTCCGGCCCAGTGTTCGTTTACTTCGTAGAATCTTGCGAAACCAATGCAAGCAATTTTTTCGCGATGACTGGCGGGACACCAAACCTGCACCCTAATTGCGTAACACACTATCAATCACAATCTGAATGATTTTGAAGCAAATTGCTAATCCATTGCTTCATATGTTCGAAAAATGTGTCTGCTCAACAACGTAAATAACGCAATGAATGTTGTTGAACTGTCAAAATGAAACAGATTCCTACTGTAAGTATGTTACGCAATTGCCCCGCCGAGATATCAAACCCTGATATACGTTTGGATTGACATGATCGACTACATTGATTGTTATTCTTACATTTTACTTAATGATTTCATGCTAAACTGGATGACGCTTCTAATAAATGTAGGCGTATTTAGTTAAGAGTTCAGGAATCCATTGATGCTTTGTAAATTGACAGTAAACTTTGCTTACCTACTACCATTTCAGGCACCATCACATTTAGCTGGACGTCAACTGCTACTATGTATGCCGTATGCTTCTACATCGCCGCCACGGTAGTGGTGCTGATCGTGGGATACGAGCGCATCATGATATTGCGATCAATTCGACGCTTTGACGACTATATCTACGCTATTCTTTTCGTAATTTTCCTTGTTCCGCATTTCTGGATTCCATTTGTAGGTTGGGGCGTAGCTCATCAAGTAGCTATTTATAAAACTAATTGGGGGAAATTCCAGGTAAGCATTCTAAATATTAATGTCTCTACCATGAAACACGAGCGAGCTAGGAAAATAAGCGACAAGGGCTTTTTTATTTCAATTCGTTGCCCTATACGTTGTCCCACCCAATGAAATCGCTTCCTCAGATTATTGTCAACAACCAAACAGCTGTGTCCTCCTAATTCATATAAACTTATATAAATTTGTAGGTCAGATACTACCGAGTTACCGGCGAAAACCTTAAGTTCCCAAACCTGAAGACGACTATCGTTATCATAAGCGTGGGTTGCTTGTTACTAGCCGTGTGTTTCCTGCTCAGCCTCTGTATCCTCATGGATGGTTTCCTGCTGAGACATACCACGGCATACTACCACATCATAACTATGATCAACATGAACTGTGCCCTATGGTACATCAACTGCAAAGGAATTAAGATCGCCTCGCAAAGCCTGTCTGAATGTTTTCGCAGGGTAATGCGTTTAAATATATTGTTTAGGTAATTAGAATCACATCCCAAATGCCATCTAGAAATGATGTCCGTGTAGACTTAGGGCGTTTGTCCATTGCAGCCGTCACCGGGACGTCACCGAGAAACGAGATTATTCGAACCGAACGTGACGTCCCGGTGATGGCGATCGTTTGTCCACCGCGACCGAACTCGGTGGTTTAGTATGTTATGATCAGTGATAGGAATAGGTACCTAGTGCTAATTTGCCTAAACTTCGAGGAAGGAAGTAACATAGAGTGGACAATACCTCCTCTAAAATCCCGGAATAATTTTAATGACGTTTAAATCCCAGGATTTAAAAACCACGAATTTTTTATCGGACTTTATTTGTAGTTACAAATTATTGATTTGGAAAATCAAAACTTCTTTTAGGGTTACACACACACACACACATTTATATCTGTAATTTTTATGGTGTACATAGTTAAGAGTATTCTATCTATCTATAAATAAAGTAAAATTATTATTAAAATTAATTATTAAAATTATTCCGGGATTTTAGAGGAGTTATTATCTACTCCATGTTACTTCCTTCCTCAAAGTTTAAGCAAATTATTAGCACTACCTATTCCTATCACTGGTTATGATAGACAAAACAAAATCCAGGCGAACGACGCGGCACTCTAGTGTGATAGCAGCATGTGAACAAAATCTCGGGCCGAGTTCTAGCGGTCTCACTGAACTACTCGAAACTTCGGCGGCCGGGATGATGGCTCTCGGGTGACGGACGTGCGGTGTACACGCGGCCTTAGTAATGTCTGTATCGCTACTTTGGCGCCGTCATGTCGTTCTCGGTGAGGTCCCGGTGACGGCTCCGGTGGACAAACGCACGACACACAAGTTATCTCTTTCTTGTCTTATTTCCCTTTCAATTCCATATTTTCCCAGACACAGGTAAAAAGAGTATCATGCCTCCAAACTTTGAATGAAACGGAGATTTGTTTGTTGATGATTGATATTTTTTTTTGTTTTTAGGAGCGATATAATTTCTAATAACTTTAACTTCTTTACATTATCAGGATGTGGAAGTTGACTGCTCAGCGAAATTGATAGCTCGGTATCGGTACCTGTGGCTCAACTTGTCCGAGCTTCTTCAGTTGCTAGGCAACGCTTATGCGCGAACTTATTCTACTTACTGTGTTTTTATGTAAGTTACGTACCTACCGAGCCTTCAAACTTTTTTATTGCATTGCTGCTGATGCTTTACTGACTAATTTACAATTGAATAACTGCATGTTTGATGTTCAGGTTTGCGAACATAACGATAGCTGTCTATGGAGCCCTGTCAGAGATAGTGGACCACGGCGTTGGGTTTAGCTTCAAAGAGATGGGCCTGTTCGTCGATGCCGCTTACTGCTCGACTCTGCTCTTCATATTCGTCGACTGCTCGCATAAGTCTACCCTCACGGTAAAGTAGTCAGGGAAATCCATTGCTTAGCAAATTGACTACTAACTCAAATTGTTCGTTCAAATCACAACCGTCATTCTGTGACAGTTGAATAAAATGGCTATAACTCGGCAAATAGACGTAGGGTGGCAGTTTGTTTAACAATTAATTTTCCTGACTGTACAACTACTGTGATTATATAAGAACATTTGCAAATACATGAATTAGGTAATAGAAATATTTTTTCAATAAGGTTCAACACAATTACTGTCCACAGTTCGTACAAATAACGATTAGTTTTTGATGCAGAACATTCAGAACATTTCCTAGTCTGGAGATTGGGTTCATTGTTACAAAAGATTATGAAACTGTTTATTATTCCAGGTGGCTGCGGGTGTCCAAGATACACTTTTATCCATCGATGTCCTGGCAGTTGACAGACCGACACAGAAAGAGGTACCTATATTTTGTTAGGAAAATTCACATTTTTAATCAACATGTCACACCTTTAAAGACAAACCGTTACTAAACGGAAATATAAAATTTTACACAGGAGCTTAAATAAAAAAAATGCACGGCTTTTTCGCAATGGAATTTAAGATCATGGTGCTTTGAGCCATCTTTTGAGGTCATAATGATGGATATTTTACGCAATTTTATTTTATTCATCGTATAGTTTACGTAATTTTAAGGCATTAGTAACTCAATTCTTGAAAAATTTCGTTTAGTAACGGTTTGTCTTTAAAGGTGCGATGTGGCATGTGGACATATAGTTTCTAACGAGTTAAGGGAGTAATAGTTAGTAAGTATAAATAAAAACAATAACAAATAAAGGTGTACAGTTTTTAAACTTTTATTCTTAGTACACCCTTATCGCGTATCTCCAAAGTTCGTAGACCTACGCCTACGCAGTAGCGTACTGCTACACTGAGCAGTGGCCTATTCGCTACGTGGTGCTACGTCGTAGCTCGCGCTGTACTACGGTAGCGCGATCTCGCCATTAGGAACATTTTAAAGAAGAAAGAAAGAAAGAAAGGAAGGAGAGTATCTTGGAAGTTTCTTTCCAAGATATTCTTTAATTCAGTTTGGATAACTTGGATACAACTTATTATCTGATATCTTTTATCATATTTTTGTATGCATGTGTTTCTGTAGCAAATAAATTTATTTATTTTTCTTTCTTTCTTTCTATTTGTTATAAACACAGCCTTTGTGTTTTGTTTTTTTTTATGTGTTTCATAAAAGGGCAAAAAATGCAATTACTCTATCGTCGCGCTTACTTAATTAAAACTCAGGAGTTGTTAATAAAAACAAGTAATTCGCCAAAATATTGTCAAAATGATGCAAAAAATATACCTAAAAGAGTTTATACAAAAAAATAACAAATCTTGAATATATCATAGGTACATTCTGTTTGCAGATTGATCATTTCATCCAAGCCATCGAGATGAACCCAGCCGTTGTGAGCTTGAAGGGATACGCGCATGTCAATAGAGAGCTACTCACTTCGGTAAGTAGTTTAGTACAATACTTTCACAGTTATTACCTCTGAAATTGCATCACTTTCAAATTCAAAGTGATCTTTATTCTTGTTGCAATAAGGTTGCTGATGGGTTGGTTTCAGGGGTAAAATAACTAAAAGGACTGCAATTAGGCACTTATTAGTAAAGATTACTTATAATTTAGTTATGAGCCTGAATTTTTGTCAAGAAATGGCTGTTTAAATTCTTTTTTAACCAACTTCAAAAAAAGAAGGAGGTTATCAATTCGTCACGTATGTGTCGAGTGAATGTTATTGTAACTGCAAGATACATACATATGATAATCTATTAGGGCTTCCAATCAAATACACAAAATTTTATAGGTGTATGCATGTTCATATGTACCTATGTTTGTCCACGCATTTCTCTGAAACTATTAATCAGATTGTAACCATTCTTTTTATTGGCTTACATTTACTTCAATTTAGAGAAAAGTGCAAGTTTCATCAAAATCGGTTCACTAGTTTTCAAGATATGGGCTAATACGTGTAAGTGTGACAGCCTGGCTTATTGATACAAGCTACGGGTGTGGTGTCAAAGGGAACCCATCTCAAAACCTTGGTCAAATTCTAGTGCAATATTTACAACAAAACTATTAACTACTTATTACAAACAAATAATCCAGTTTTTCCTCAAAACTAAAAATTACGAAATAAAAAAGTAATTTACAAAATTTAATCGACTCAAAAAGAAATTAACTCAAAATTATGAAATTATTTCAGAAGTCGGTGTCTTGGTATCTGTATTTTAGTTTTTAACAACTTCAAAAAGAAATTAACTTTTGAAGTAGTTTAATTTTTTTTTTTTTAATATTTGCATATTATTTTAATATTCGCATGCCAACATCACAACGGAAATAAACGTTTTTAATTGGATATTAACGGAAATAAATGTTTTTCAAAGAAATTACGAGGCTTGTAAACAAATGATTATTTTCTTTTCAGTAAAGCGAACCCGTATTTTTTTTATCACGAGGCTAAATCAACATTTCTGTTTACAGGCTATCAGCACGATTGCCATCTACTTGATTGTTCTACTGCAGTTCAAGATCTCGCTGCCGAGAGATCCTCAAATAGTTGCAACATAATCCCAATGAGTGCAAACAACAATCTCTAGAGTCCATAATTATCCATAAGTTCAAAATACAATAAACTAGTTAAGACAATCGCATAGTTTTATAGCACCAAACAATAAAATATTGATTGTCATATCGTTTTAATGTTTTTTTTTGTTTTTTTAGTACATCATGTTTCTTGACTTGCCCTTTATTACTGAATACTTACCAGACAAAAGTAATTTACAACCCCCTGTGTGTGTGTTGTTTGAAATGGTAGTATACCCTTTCAAACAAAAAACTGACCCACTAAAAAGTGAAAAATAAAAAACTGTTTTACAAAAAAAACAACCGATTTCCAAAAAAAAACTACCAAGTGAAAAATAACTTTCATTTCGGAAGTCGGTGTCTTTGGATCTGTATTTTAGTTTTTTGCCACCGACTTTCGAAATTAAAGTTATTTTTGACTTGGTAGTTTTTTTTTGGAAGTCGGTGTTTTTTTGTAAAACAGTTTTTTTATTTTTCACTTTTTAGTGGGTCTGTTTTTTGTTTGAAAGGGTATACTACCCTTTCAAACAAAAAGCAAGTACTTGTTTAGATCACAGTTTTATTAAGTCCATAAATAAAACTTCGGGAGCAATGTGTAAATGTTCTATCACGGATCATGACATAGCGATGGCTATGACATGCCTAAAACACAATCGATCTTCCTCCTGCAAAAAACCATGAAAAAACACTCCCACAAAGTCCAAACAAGCCGAAGCAAATATAACATCAAGCCCTGGATCACCCCAGGCTTAATAAAATGCATGCGACACCGCGACAAACTACACTTAGCCTCACGTGCCCACCCTGCTAATCAAATGCAGCGACTCGTATATACCCGTTATAGAAACTTCTACAACAATCTGCTACATAGGTTAAAAACGGAGTAACCTAATCGAGACCAACCGCGCTGACCCCAAGAGACTTTGGAAGTGTATAAAATCGATATACGGAGACAAAAAAACATCAACAGATGCCTCGAAGTTAGTCACAAATACAAACGACCCCACAGAGTCACTCAACAAATGCAACACATATTTCACTTCATTAGGCAAAAATCTGGCTGACCAAATTCTAACAACAAAGATTCTTGTTAGAATTTGGTAAACCCAAGCCTTTCTTGCCGATAATTATAGACTAAATATTATCTGCCCGCACACATTCTTTTTGCATCCCACTGATGAAACTGAGACAAATTGCCTTATATCCCAACTCAACAATGACAATGCTCCTGGGCCCGGCAATTTAAATGTAAGATTATTTATTTTTTTAATCTACTGTCATCGCACCCCTAACCCATATATTCAACCTAAGTTTGGAGACTGGAACTTTTCCGGACCAATGGAAAGTCGCAGCTGTCTGCCCAATTCACAAAAAGGGAGCAACAGAAATTCCCGATAATTATAGACCACTCGCGCTACTGCCCATATTATCAAAGCTACTTGAAAAGATTGTAAACAGAAGACTAACAAATTTCCTTGAAAAACATAATTTAATTTCCGACAAGCAGTTCGGCTTTAGGAAGGGCAAGTCAACCGAAGACGCAGCTGGGATATTAACTAACTCTGTATCATCAACTGTAGATAAAGGAGAACATTCCATGGCGGTTTTCATAGATTTGGCAAAAGCTTTCGATACAATTTCGATAGAACTCCTTCTTAAGAAACTGGAAGCAGTTGGCATACGTGGCACTCCCCTGGATTGGTTCAAAAGCTACCTATGTAATAGAAGTTATAGAAGGCAATTTGTCAAACTCGGCGAACTGTCTAGCAGCCAGTTTCCATCCACCACTCCATCGATTTTGGAATCCCGCAGGGCAGCACACTCGGTCTTACTCTTTTTTACTCTACATAAACGACGTCCTAAATATTTCCCTCACCAATGCTGAATTAATAGCGTACGCAGATCACACAGTGATCATATTTCATGGCAAGTCTTGGGATCAAGTCTACGCAAAAGACTAAAAACCATTCGTATCATTGTCCTGTAATGCATATTCTGTTCCATCCAAGACACTGGAAAAAGGAAAAATAGGGATTATATTTGCTCGAAGAGGTTGACAATTTTATTTTAAATTTTCAAGCCTGTAAAATGCGAGATACCTTGGTTCTCTGATCTCTTTTCCCTTTACCGTTTATCTCGTGAGCGTTACCTAAATAGCGATTGCAATCGACTTGATAGGACGTCTTTCTTTCTTTCGATATTCGCGTACTTTACCCTTTCGGACCAAAGTTTTCTCAGTTATTTTTTTCCTCTTTCTTTATAATAATCAAACCGCAACTTTTTTTATACACTAAATATTCCTTTTTTTACTTTTTATATTAACCGTGAAAGCCCCACCGGCGCCTTTTCGGCACCGCTTGTCGACTTACCGTCAAGCCCCACCGGCCGGCGCCTTTTCGGCGCCGGTGACTCACGCGTTTCACGCACGGATAAAATTACTATAATTCAGTCTTATATCGGCTGTGGGTAGTTTTACTCTATGGTATGGAAGATATTCTCGTCAAATAAATAATTCTAAACCAAAAATAATCGTATGGCAATTTTTGTAAGCGCAGTCATAAACGTACCGTGCCATCGGAATTCTCCCGGGGCTTGAGCGTCGTTGACGTCATTGCGTATTAGGCTTTGTAATTTTTGCCTATTTTAAAAATCAAAATTAAACGTGAAGTGGTGAAAAATGCGTTTCCTTTTTTTCTTTTCGCTACAATATACACACACTCTCCGGTCGAGTAAGAAAACTTATTCATGTAATGAAAAAACTACGTGACTGCTACTTCTCACTGTTTACCTTGGTCTTTGCCAGTCTGTCCTTCAATACGGAATCTCCGTCTGGGGTGGTGCTGGTAAAACTGCATTCATCGAAGTCGAAAGAGCACAAAGAGCCGTCATTAAAACGATGCTGAAGAAGCCTTTCTTGCACCCAACCAATAAACTCTACAGTAACCTCCCGGTCCTCCGTGTTCGACAGCTATTCATCCTCAACGCAATACTTGACATTCATGGGAAACAAAAATTCAGGACAGATTACCAAGAAATAATGTCAAAGCGCACAACTAGAATTCCCACTCCCCAAGTAAACTCCCTTATGGCTAGGCGTTCCCCGAACAACTCATTTCCATGCATTTACAACAATGCCATAAGGTGCTGCACCATAAAAAACCTCAAAATATCCCTGTGCAAAAAGGTAATAAAAAATGGCTTTTTACACTCTTCTACGATAAAACAGAAAATATTATTTATACTTAGATAAGCAACATTATACAGACATCATTACGCTCTCGCTCACGTTCACAACACACATTACCCTCACTAACACACCCCCACTCTCTTACTCACACTCACGCTTACACTCTACACTTTATTTTTATATTTTTTCTTAAATTGATTTATATAATTGATTCGATTTCCGTTGATTTATATTTTGTTAGTTTCAATATTATTACTTATTATTTTGTTATTTAATTGATCTCACACTGTTGATTATATTTTGCTTAGCTTGATCTCACACTGATGGCAATAGATATTCTAACTTTTTATCTTATTTTAATTATAATTGATTTTAGTTTAGTTAAACTTTAGTTTTTGTTTTCCTGTTTTGCAATAATCACTGTGTATATGTTACCGGAAATGTATGAAACCTAGGAATTGTACACAATTTCTAGGAAATATATTCCCTTCCGAGCCTACTTAGGAAATGTGTAAAATAATGTTTCAAAGATTCCTTAATACACACATTTCCTGTGAAATGTATGTATTTCTTATGAATTGTATGCAATTCCGAGATGATACTAGGAAATATATAAAAAAGTAATGCTTTCTGTGACTAAAATAAATATAACGCGTTTGTAAACTGAAATCAGACTTTTTATTAAGGCTCTCGTTGACATAATTAGCTGTAAAAATCACATCGTAAAATATAAAATATTCATATATGCTGTTGTTTTTGCCACAGAAACCTCTTCCAATAACACTTTGTAACGTTCGTCTTCAATATAAACAGTGTTCTTAGCACTTGTTATTCTTGTTGATGCTAAAGCATTATAAAATCGTTCTTTCATAAGCGCGATGCGTGACTCTGACGCCATTTTGAACAAAAGCGACATGCATACGCACTGAAGGTTTCCGCGGCAATAATCGCCACGCTATTGGTTACCCCCGCGCGCGCAATTCCCTGATCGGATGACGCAATACCCTCCCTTGCTCCGCTATCCCCGCTATACTTACAAACAGCAAGAATGTAATACATTTCCGATTGCTATTTAGGAAATGGATTTCCTACGAAAAGTGCATATTACAAAATATATCATAGATTTCCTATCTATTTTAGGAATTGTACACATTTCCTAGGAATTGTATACAATGCCGGATTACACACTTTTCCGTTAACTATACACTTTGAAAAAGTCTCAACTCTCACTCCCAAGATACAGGCAAATGCCTAGTTTGGGGGTCACCGTTTTTTCTATTCTTGTACAAATTGTGATAATAAATAAATTTGAATTTTGAATTTGAACATTCTTAAAAATTTGGTCCCGTGTGAGCGAGAGAGGAGAACAAAATGTAACAGCCCTCTTAACCCGGGTCATATTTGTGTATCAGATCAGTCAACCTGTGTGCCAAACATTCTCAGCCGTTTGAGAATGTTTGGACATCGATACTCACAAACATCCAACCTGTCATATTTTATGTATAAGTAAAATTAGTAATAAAATACTGAGACCTTGCAAGCATATCATAGCATAGCTTGCAATTGTTTAGTATGTTGTTGTAACTATAATAACCGTAAAACAACCCAATCAGTGCTATCAAATCCCATGTACCCAATAATTGGCTCTTTATCTATTCTATAAAAATAAATAAAATTGAAGTGTCTGTTTGTAATGTCAAAATAACAACTTTTTACTGAATACATATGAAAGTGTAAACGGCCCTTATAACAAAAAGCAAATTTTAACATTTTTATCTGCCTGTCTGTCGGTTTGTTCCGGCTAATCTCCGAAACGGCTGGACCGATTTTGACGGGACTTTCACTGGCAGATAGCTGATGTAACTGCGGGTAACTTAAATTACTTTTATTTTAGAAAAATAATTAGGGTTCCGCGTAAAAAACTAAAACCCATGAAATTCTGAACAAAAAGTCGGATTTGAAAAATTCTTTTTGCAATTGGTAGCCCAATTCTCGAAGACAGTTATAGGTTACTTAACATCATGCTACGACCCTTAGGAGCCGAGCAGAAAGAAAAAGTCAGAATTATGAACAAAGAGTCAGATTTGAAAAATTCTTTTGCATTTGGTAGCCCAATTCTCGAAGATAGTTATATACTACGAGTATTTAACATCACGCTACGATCTTAGGAGCCGAGCAGAAAGAAAAAGTCAGAAAGAACATTAAGCGAATACGAAGTTTTTTTTTATTTTTTTTTTATTTGAGATAGGTTTGCTCTTGACTCTAGTCTAGTTCAGAGATGACAGAGACAAAGTCGACGATGGAGCGAGCTTACCCAGAAGAAGCATGTTCACTCTCACTTTGAAAAGATCGGGGTTGTATGCGTTCGGAAATACAGACGCAGGCAGAGAGTTCCACTCCTTTGCTGTGCGCATCACAAAAGACATTTGGAAACGCTTAGTGCGAATTGGTGGGATAGCAACTAGGTAAGGATGGTAACTTGCAGTGCGTCTAGATATCCGCTGATAGAAGGGGGCCGGCAGAATGAGGTCGTGGAGTTCTTGAGCACACTCCCCGAAGTATAATCTGTAGAAGACCGACAAGCAGGCAACCTTGCGGCGATGAGCCAAGCTGTGAAGCTTGTGAAATAATAGCGTGGGCGGGCGATTCAATGCAACGGCACAGATTACCAGATAAATCACTCCATACAAAATTTTCAATACCTACTACTATAATAGCCGACACCTCGAGTCGCTAGACGCTGCGAACGAAAATGTACCAAACCTCACAAGCGTAAAGTGAGTTGTGCTTTGTAGCTGCGCGCCGCCGCGCAGTTATTGTGAATTGCCAGGGCTGCCTTTTTCGATAAAGATGTCAGTAGGTATTTGTAGTACACTTTATGAAATAATATAAAATAAATGCTTTTTAATGTTTTAGCATGTTTATTTGTTAAAAATACTTATGAAAGACCGAGGAATATTTTTATGCTAGGTAACTATTTAGTATTGACCACACACCGAAATTGCAGTTGTAAGACAAGTAAGGCACACATCGAACGCAACGTGTAGTACCTAACTATTTAATAATCAGTGGCGTAACCACTCTGCATAGCCACGAATAAGAAATAAATACGAAATGAAGGAAACTGAAAACACGATTACCTAATCGATTTGTTCGTTCATTTACACAATTAGCGTAATAGGTAACTACTTTGCTTCTTCACTATGAACAAACCTGCGCTGGCGCCATATTGCCACGTCATGCACGCTTTTCTAATACTTGGACGCTTTTAAAAGCGTGTTTACTTAAGTAAACAAATAACGATAATCACTCGATCACGATGGTTTGTGCGGTATGTTTAAGGGTTCAACAAATGTGTATAAGCTGTTTTATTGATTAATAAAAAAGAAAAAAATTAAAAAATATTATTGAAAATTAATTTGCACAAAGTAGATTTTTGCTAAACGTAATTTTCAAATGACAGTTGACAAATGGAGGGCATTGACCCTCAGACGCATAGTAGAAGTAATTACGTACCTACCAATAAAATACAAAACACGAAACATGCAAGTTTAAACAATTTACCTAGGTATTTAAAAAACGATAGTCAAACTGTATCAGCTGGTAAACTGAAAAAAGATAAGTTTTTTATCTCTTCTCTTGCTGGATCTACATCCAACAACTGCACATAATACACCAGAACCAGTCATATCATAAGAATTTAAAACTACCTATTTATGCATACGTACGCGCCTCGCGGCTGTCAGCTACCCACTGAGAAATGTAGACGTGAGGCATAAATATTGGATTAGGTATGTTGATTAGGTATTTTTCGAAGCGAGTCCGTAGGTACCTAATCCAAAGCGTAGAGGATTAGGTACGGCACAAAATATTCGAATACAGTCTACACAGAAGATATTCCGTACCTTAAAATGTGGGGGTTGTTTTAATTAGCACTGCCGCCAGCGCCATCTATGTAGAATACCAATGGACTAGTTAGTGCTCTTGCGATATATGTCGTAACGAATATACGTCGTCGTTAGGTGGCGTTATTTTAAGATTATACTCTCGAAGAAAAATAACAAAACATTCTCGTCTTTTATTGAAAATAAATGTGTAAAAATCGGAAACTCATGTATTAATATGGGTGAAATGCATGTTGATATAATAATGCTCTGGTTTCTATACATACCTAGTACACGAGTTTTAATTTTAAGCCATTTTTCGGTAAAAAAGACAAAAAAATATGTCATTTGAGTTGTTTTAAAAGAGTAATTCTACAATGAACTTTAACCTTGGCCTAACTTTTGGTAGTGCAAGTGTATCGTGCGTACGTGACACATTTATCAGTACCTAGTAAATAATTGCATAAATTACATTCCGTTGCGGGTTTAGCTGGTTTACGTATCTAAAAGCTAGTTTAATTAATTTAAAGATTATCTTTAAACGATACTCATTTTAACACATTGTGCAGCTGCACTCTAACTGTGAAGGATAATTTTGGTCACTATATTAGACGTTAAAAACAAAAGTATTCACGTTGACTTTAAGTACCCATAAATAACGAAATATAATCCACCGTTCCACAATATATCAGAAACGGAACGTCCATACTCCTTGCCGAATATTTCATACCCAATCCACATACGGTACATAATATCGGTAACAGGCCAGCGGCTATATTGAATAAATATTCGGATTAGGTAAATGGATTAGGTATTTTTAAATACTAGGATAAGGTGGATTAGGTATCGTTTTTACCTAATCCGACCCATGTCTACAGGCTGCATGCGGCCCGGCTGCTGGTAGGTAGTTAGCGCGCGTAAGTACATGGAGTGATTTATCTGGTAATCTGTGGCGACGGGTCGGGGGACGAGGGAGTTTTATTAAAATATGGCTGTTATTTTAGTATATTGTGTATCTTACGACATCCTCGCGAACGAAGTCGCGGGCACAACTATCTATACAAATAAATAAAATTGAAGTGTTTGTTTGTAATTTCAAAATAACAACCCAATACATCCTTTGTTATTGACATAATCCCATCTTACAACATTCATTACACAATGCGCCATGCTAATTAATTTATGTAACCAGTATGTCAAAAGATAGTCAAACAAATAGTTTTTGACAGCTGCGCGCACAGATAACACAAATCCGGCGGCCGTTTTGCGTGGATGTGACGCATATTTTCCCCCAACTTGTTTCTTTTTGTGTTTGTGTTCATTTTTTTGCGTCATGTTTACCGCAAATAAACGTATTTTCTTTCTTTCTTTCTTTCTTTTCTAACTTTATACTAAATCCATAAGAAAGTAAAAACACTTATAACAAAAAAGCAATTTTTAACATTTTTGTCTGTCTGTTTGTTCCGGCTAATCTCCGAAACGGCTGAAACGATTTTACTGGCAGATAGCTGATATTACGGCGGGTAACATAGGACACTTTTATTTTGAAAAATAATTAGGGTTCCGCGAAAAAAAATTAAAACCCATGAAATTATGAACGAAAAGTCGGATTTGAAAAATTCTTTTCGCATTTGGTAACCCAATTCTCAAGGATAGTTATAGACTATTTAACATCACGCTAAGACCATCAGGAGCCGAGCAAAAAGAAAAAGTCAGAAAGAGCACTAAGCGAAAATGAAGTATAGCGCGGGCGGGCGATTCAACGCGACGGTTGGCGACGGGTGGGGGGACGAGGGAGCTTTATTAAAATGTGGCTTTTATTTGAGTATATTGTGTATCTCACGACTTCCACGCGAACGAAGTCGCGGGGCACAGCTAGTTATATACTATAAATACTATTATCCGCGTGCAGCTCAGATAAGCACAATCATGCACGCTGCTGGTGCAACGTTGGCGGTGGCCGTCGCTGCACTGCTCGTCTGTCGCAGTGTTCATCCTCATGAGGTAAGGAAACATCACATATCACAGATAAAATGGGCTAGTGCCTACAATAATGCCTAAGGTTTAGTCAGTTTTAAATAATCTTCTGTAGGTACTTAATATTTCCGTGTTGACGAGAAGTTGGAACGCCTCGATATGGTCGAGGCGTTCCAGCCTTGACGCTTCAATACCACTTGTAGGTACAAGTGGTATTGAAGCGTTTTCCGATGTACTAGGGACCATGAACTGTACCTATCCCTGAAGCTAAGCATCAAGGGTCAGTCCCAGGTCCCTGCGGGGCAATTGCGTAACAAACATACAGCAAGAATCGGTTTCATTTTGACAGTTCAGCAACATTCATTGCGTTATTTACGTTGTTGAGCAGACACATTTTTCGAACATATGAAGCAATGGATAAGCAATATGCTTCATTCAGGTAGTGACTGATCGTGTGTTACGCAATTAGGTTGCTGGTTATTTATTAACTGTATTTAACTGGAAAGTACTGCAGCTTCTTGTTAGCGAAGTCAATACGTACTGACTTGACTTGGCTTCATTCAACTTGAATTCCCAGTTTTGGTCCAACCTGAAGACTATGGTAGCAACTCGAACTTTTTCCACATGTGCAGGCTCTTGTCGGCCACGTAGTGAGAGAAAAACGGGACCTCCGGCTCTCCGAACATGTTCCCAACCTCATCGGTAGACGACTCTACAATGCCAGGTTGGTAAAGACACAAAAAACATCACACGCAGTACGCACACACAAGATAACCCGGTGTAAGGGATATTGACGCGCAAACTTTTCCCATATATTCACTACACGAATAGATAGAATGGAATAGAATAGTGTAATATTTATTACACACATCATAAAAGTCTAAACAACACGCATTATTTACAGAAACTGCATGTTTTATTAATTGATACTTTATTTTTTTCTTAACAAAGTAGATTGGTATACAATCTCTTTGGTCTCGGAAACATAAATATACAGGTTGATTTTAAAAATAGAAACTTTTCGATAGTGTTTTGTTTTCATTAAAATAAAATCTAATTATGTTTTGAGTGATTCCGCCGTTTCGTCCAAATCGGAGTAAATTGGTGGAACATATTTTTTTCATAGTTTCGCAAAATTAATCAATTAAACTATTCGTCTACCTTCTAGATGTAGGTTATCGTTAAAGGCGTTCATGAAAATGATTTCCTTTTCAAGAAAATCGATGGAGTGTTATGAGGATGCGGAAGGTAATGAAATATAGTGAGAGCGTAATGATTAAGTTTGGATGGTAATGAAAAGTTTATGGATAAAATTAAGAAACTACTAATAAAATTAAAAATCTTTATTATAAAAATAAACAGCATACCATAATGGAACATTCATGTAGTTAAGTGATACAAAATACACCAACAGAGTATCACTTTTTATTTGTTAGACGAACCATGGTGCCCACCATGGTTCAGACGATGTTAACCGCCCGGGAGATAGGTTCAAAGCTACAATTCTCAAGCGGTGTTGTTGTTAGCCACCAAACCGTGAGAAATAGGCTGCATGAATACGGCCTACGAGCACGACGCCCAACTAGGTGCCCACCTATACGCCATGGGAATCGCGCCCGTCGAAACGAATGGTGTAGGGAACACTTGACATGGACCCTGGAGCAATGGAATAAAATTTTATTTTGCGATGAGTCCTGGTTTGGATTTAGGTCAGATACGAGAAGGGTAAGAGTGTATCGTCGTCCCGGAAATGCTGAACGGCTGAGATGCGACCAGAAAGTGCACCCTTACAGTGGCTCCACAGTGATGGTAATGGTATGGTTATTATGAAGAACAGACGAATTAAGCTCGTTTTTGTAGATGGCATTGTTTTTCTTTATTTGTTTATAGGGGCTTTTACGCATAGCGTATATTAGTCCCATCGTATCCTAAACAATTGTACTTTCACAAGACGTGGGCCATGAATTTGAACAAACACTTAGCATCGTCACCATTTGGTTGGGATAGAATTGTATGGAACATGCCTACATCAGCTCTGTTCAAATTCAGGGACCTTATTAAATTATTTCTACTGGACTCAAATTGGACACATTCCATCAATAAATGTTGTAGGTCCTCGACACAGAAGAACAGACGAATTAGTTAAGCTCGTTTTTGTAGATGGCATTATGAACGCTGTAAGTTACTTTGAAGATGTCCTCGGGCCTTATGTTCACCCGTTTGCACAAAGTCTTGGCTCAGATTTCACGCTGATACATGACAATGCGCGTTCGCACACAGCTCGGAGGACCAGAGAGTACTTGGCAATGGAAAACATCCGGGTATTGCCATGGCCTGCACAAACGCCAGACCTCAATCCCATCGAGGACGCATGGGACATGCACCAGAGACGTGTTCTAGAGAACCTGGACGGAGTGTCGACAACCCAACAACTGAAAGACTTGTTGAAATTCCATTGGGAGCGATTGCCGCAGGATCAGATAAACAATCTTATAAATTCAATGAAAAATCGTTGCCGACAAGTTTTAAACAACAGAGGTGGTCACACTTTGTATTGAATTACCAAATATTAAAAAAATGTCGTTATTTAATTTCGTAAAATATGAAAAGTTCAATTTCGTTTAATTTTTTTTTCTACTACGTATGTTACGGTACACATTTGTTAATTATTGTGATTGAAGGATTTTGTTGCTTTAGTCATTAATGCATCAAAAAATGCTTAGTTATTATTTCTAAAAGAAATATAAATATATTACAACAGTAAAAATCGTTCAAAAGTTCAAAACTGTACATGTTGCTTAGACTTTTTTGATGTGTATATTAAAACTTACCAATTATCATTTCATTGGTTTTCGCTGTATGTCAGTTATATAACGCTACAATCATCTTATTATATTGTAGAAATGTAATTACTTAAGAGATGCGTATTATTTCTCACTAGCAGCGCCCCGCGGATGCAACCGCATAAGTCTCGATACCGTGAGGATGTCGGGATAAAAGTATCCTATGTGTTAACTATTTTTTGTGTGTTTCATCCAAATCTGTTCAGTAGTTTTTGCGCGAAGGAGTAACAAACATCCATCCATCCATCCTCACAAACTTTCGCGTTTATAATTATTATTATAGGATAAAAAAATGAGATTGAGAACCACAATGATGTGATTATCAGTGATCGGAATAGGTAGAGCTATTTAGGTTCATTGACGCAAACATTGATGTTAATATAGATATTCCACAGGATTACGACTGATACTACGGGATTTTATTGAATGTCATTCTTTTTGTCAATATGTATAAAAATGGTTTATGTAAGCCAATAAGCGCATGAGCAACGTTGTAAATTTTACGTCAAGAGCACGCCATAAAACTTTTTGCCAAGCGCGCGACGTTCCGCTTTGTTGAGACACGTAATGTCGCCGCATTATGGAAACAAAATAAAACAATAGCGGGGTGTTTCTGTCGCTAGAGTGACCACCTGTATTTGTCTCTTTCTGCGCCACTAGAATTCAATTCTTTACCAACAGTAACTTGTTGTCTCACTCGATTACTTCGGTTCTTAGAGTGCGCTTGTTTGCTTCCTGTTGTGTTTTGTTGTGTGGTGAATATCTTCTGACCCTGGCTTATTTACTGGATTCTGGAACCTTCTTGCTACTACGACTTTGGCTAGCATTTACGGACTCTGATTTGACCTTATTGGATTGGACGTTTGGAGTTATATTATTGGATACTGATTTGGTAAGTTCTATTTTTTAAGTAAAATATTGAATAAAACTAATGTATTAATCTTATTCTACCTTGATATATTAGAAAAATTAATTGTTTGGGCTTAGCGAAAAGCTTATCCTAAGTCGAACCAATAAAAATTATTTTAAATACAAAAGTAAAGTACAGTGTTATTCGCACAAAACGCAAAACCTTTTCTTGTTAGCTAAACTTTATTAATACTAATGTATTTCAATCCAGTATTTGCTTGACTTTAAAGTATGTCACGCACGTGTCAAAATTAACTTAGAAACTTATTAATAGAATGTATTAATTAGCTATACGGTAAAGTGCAGGAGTCATAGACTAACATGTTTGCAGTTCGTGCACATATGAACTATCATTGAACTGTACTGAGTGTACTACTTGTGTGCGATTAACCGTACCCTCTCTTAGCGTAAATTAAAAACTTTTGATTGACTTTGCATTTTCAAACTTGCACTGGGAATATATATATATTTTACTAGTTTTGTTTTACGAACACTAAGTGTCGATGTGACTCTACTCAGCATTTCTAATTTAACGACATTTTGATTCAGGTGAAGTACTTCAACGTGGCGTCAAGTTCTGTCAAGCTTGAAACAGTTCAGAAGTGGATACGTACCTATCCTGAGCTGATTTTTGACGCTGCCAGATGTACTATTTACTGCACCAAGTGTGAAAGCCATTTACTAGTAAAAAAATCTAATGTTAATCGACATATTGAAGGTGCTCAACATCGAGGAACATACAAACAACCTCAAGAAGAATTTATTTTGACCTTATACAGTTTTTAATTCTTTGTAACATCCTCTGGTCGCAAATAAAAAATAATGTCTTCAAAGATTTTTTTCAAAAGTACATGTGTGGTGTTTGTTGTTGTAATTGCAATAACAAAAAGTGCCTGACGAGTCACTATTACGAAAGGTGTATTTGGACAAATTTTATAAAAATAAAATTGCCTCCATCTATGAAAACGTTAAAGATGAGAAACTTTGGATATCGTTAGATGAGACAACTGACTTTTAGGTCATTATATTGTGCATTTCTTAGTAAAGCCATTAAATTAAAACTTTTCTGGTCGACCTTATTTAATTGCCTGTAAAATGCTCGAGGTGGTTAGTGGCCAAACTATTTCAAATTTTGTAATAGAGTGTTTGGAAAATATTTGGCAAGACAACTTTGAAAGAAAAGCTGATAATGTGTTATTATTATGTACTGATAGTGTTGCATACATGTTGTCTGCGGGCCGAAAATATTTTTTTTTTTTACCTTAATTAAAACATGTCACCTGTTTGGCACACACTCTTCATCGTGTATCAGAACAGATACGGTTAGAGTACCATGATGTAGATATGCTAATATCCAATGTGAAAAAAATATTTCTAAAAGCCCCTCGCAGAATAAAAGTATTGAAAGATACGTATCCTAACTTACCTCTTCCCTCACAACCAGTGATAACTAGATGGGGCACTTGGCTCGAGGCTGCATCGTATTATGCAAAATATTATGAAGAAATAATAAATGTTATTTCTAGATTAAACAGCTCTGATTCAATGGCAATACGTAATGCTAAAAATATTCTGGAAAAGGAAAATCTACGGAATCAATTAGTATATATAGAAAATCATTATACGATTATTTTATTTTCATTAAAAGAGTTGCAGAAACAAAATTTAGCATTAATTAACTCGTTTTTGGCTTTTGATCAAGTCAGAGCTGCTTTAAATGAATGTAATTCTGATAGAATAAAAAAAAATTGAAAAAGTTATGGATAGGAATCCTGACATTGACATCCTCAGAGAATATGAAGGAAAATTATCGAAAAATGATGTGAATGACGAAATTTTGTCATATAAATTCGCTTCACTAACATCAACAGATGTCGAACGCTCGTTTTCCACATATAAATGGGTGTTAGATGTAAAAAGAAATAGAATAAAATTAGATAATGTAGAAAAAATAATGGTGATTTATTTTAACTCTGGTCATACTCAAACTTCTAGTGAAGCTGAAGACGAACCAGACCAATGACATTTTTTGTTTAAATAAGTGAATTATTGTTGAAGCGTATTGATTATTTTAATTAAGATTTTATTGTACTACTAATACAACATTGTACAAATTGTTCTATTTGACAATGTTTTGATTTTCTGAGGAACAAATAATTTGTATGGTAATATGTTTTTGTACAACTTCAGAATAAAAATGTTTAAATGATTGTTGATTCTTGAATAAGAAATTGTTACTTAAAAAAATATATGTGGTTTAATGAATCAAGTTTATCTATTTATTATGCTATCCTTAATCCCGTCCTTCTTATATTTAACCGTCAAAAAGGAAGTGTAATCTTTCATTAGTCCCGAAGGCAAGAATAGTTTTTTTTATGATTTTACTACTTAAAAACCAAATCCTGGGACTCGGGGAATATCCATATTATTCTAACCTATGGCAAGTACATAAAACAGCTCTACCTATTCTGATCTCTGGTTATCACTGTTGAGCCAGTTGATGTTAGTCAGATTAAAGTCGCCTGCTATGAAAGTATTCCCCTCTGTACTAATGACTTTGCCCGCGTTCTCAAGGTAGTGCTCCAAAACATCAATCTTAACTGGGGATGGGATATAGACAGCACAAAAGCAAATACTAATTGCATTGCTCCTGGTTTTAACTTGAACTTTAACCCATAGATCTTCACACAAACTGTTATAAGACGCCATGTCAATAGAATTGTTGTTTTAAAATAGCGATCAATACCCCACCTCCAGTCCTCTTCCTACAGAGCTCATTGCGGTTTGCGGTCTCTTCTATATACATTGTAACGGTCATCGAATAATTCTGTACTGGAGATATCATCATTAAGCCAAGTTTCCGTAAGAATTACAACATCGTAATCATTAATTAATATGTTGTGATACAAATTATGCGTTTTTGTCTTTAAACCTCTGGTATTTTGGTAATATGCGGGTTCTATTGGAGAGATGTTGAAAGTTTGTGAAGACTACGCGGCTAGGCATGGGCTCGTGTATAACGTGAAGAAATGTGAGTACATGGTCTTTGGGGTCGCCGGTAAGTGTGCAGATTATTCACCTAACCTTACCCTAAATGGCTTGAGCATAAGAAGAGTAAAACATTTTAAATATCTGGGACATATGCTTACCGACGACCTGAAAGACAATGTGGATATTGAGAGGGAGCGCAGGGCTTTGGCGGTCCGCGGTAATATATTGGCTCGTAGATTCGCCCGCTGCACGGACCAAGTAAAAATAACGCTTTTCAAAGCGTATTGTCAGGGTCTGTACACGGGTGGTCTGTGGATCAACTACACCAAAAGGTCGCTAGATGTCCTGCGGGTCCAGTACAACAATGTGTTTAGAATGCTCTTGAGACTACCCCGGTTCTGTAGTGCGTCAGAGATGTTTACGCAGAACCGTACAGATGGCTTCCACGCAATTGTGCGGAAGAAAATAGCGTCTGTGGCAGCTAGAACCCGGGCCGGGGGCAACAGCATTCTAAAAACAGTGACTGAGAATGTGTTTTCCCCTTTTATGAGGCATTTTGTGGAGAAGATGACCGGTTGAGAAACTGGTTTCGTCTTCTTTACAAAGTAACTCATACCCAAATTGTGTTTCTTAATTTATGTATGTACTAACACTAGGTTTAAGGTACTTTACTAACACTACGGATCTCTGTTATCTGATTATTTGAAAATAAATAAAAATAAAATAAATATATTTGGAAATCTGCGAATTATTAATTATTTGTTCAATAAACATTAAAAAAAAGAAAATAAATCGGGGAATATCCATATTATTCTAACCAAGTACATAAAACAGCTCTACCTATTCTGATCTCTGGTGATTATCCACTTAGAAGTACCAGTACCGTACCTGCGAAAGCATCCGGGTTCGTTCTACCGTTTTAAATAATGGAGTATTTGTACACTATGGAACGGATCGTAACGTATAGTTTTCTATTAATTCCGTACCTACTTGATTCAATATGACAATTGAACCGATGCGTATGTTCCTCAGGTCTGTAATCAGGCGGCAGGGTGGAATGGACGAAATTGACGCAACAAATTTACCCATCGGATCGCGAAGGCAGGGTGGAATGGACGAAATTGACGCAACAAATTTACCCATCGGATCGCGAAGGCAGGGTGGAATGGACGAGATTGACGCAACAAATTTACCCATTGGATCGCGAAGGCAGGGTGGAATGGATGAGATTGACGCAACAAATTTACCCATCGGATCGCGAAGGCAGGGTGGAATGGATGAGATTGACGCAACAAATTTACCCATCGGATCGCGTAGGCAGGGTGGAATGGATGAGATTGACGCAACAAATTTACCCATCGGATCGCGAAGGCAGGGTGGAATGGATGAGATTGACGCAACAAATTTACCCATCGGATCGCGAAGGCAGGGTGGAATGGATGAGATTGACGCAACAAATTTACCCATCGGATCGCGAAGGCAGGGTGGAATGGACGAGATTGACGCAACAAATTTAGCCATTGGATCGCGAAGGCAGGGTGGAATGGATGAGATTGACGCAACAAATTTACCCATCGGATCGCGAAGGCAGGGTGGAATGGATGAGATTGACGCAACACAACCCATCGGACAGCGCAGGCACCAATAGCAGCAGGGTGGCAAGAAGAAAGCCATCCTCCGTCATCTAGTGTAAAACAACAGAACCTAACAATCGTCCAACATAATCTCACCAATGTGCATTGTCATTTTGACCTGTCGTTTTAATTTTATATTAGAAAATATAGAAGATCAAACTTATTCGAATGCTTTGTTCACTGGTTCAGTGCGGTTAAATACGTCATCCACGGCATTCAAGATTTGTACCCTAGCCGTAGAGTACACGTCAAACTTTATGGCGGCTGTGAAGTGCGCTATTCGCTGCACAGTACCGCACCCCTCACCCCCGCTGACACGTGAATTTGTTACTGCGCAGCGACTCGCCTCATGTTCCGAGCCGCCATAAAGTTGGAATCGAGCTGTACTAAGTAGTAACACAACAGGTTTGATATTCGCAAGATCATTTTATCTCCGCTTTTTCTAGGGTACGAGACCAAACCCTTTGAGAACGTAGTCTTTTGAAGATTATTTCAAAGTCAAACTTGTTTTATCAAGAATATCTATACAAATAAATAAAATTGAAGTGTCTGTTTGTAATGTCAAAATAACAACTATTTAGTAAATGCATAGGAAATTATAAAGGGTTCTTATAACAAATAAGCAATTTTTAAAATTTTTGTCTGTCTGTCTGTTTGTTCCGGCTAATCTCCGAAACGGCTGGACCGATTTTGACGGGACTTTCACTGGCAGATAGCTGATGTAACGACGGGTAACTAAGGCTACTTTTATTTTATAAAAATAATTAGGGTTCCGCGCAAAAAAACTAAAACCCAAGAAATTATGAACAAAAAGTCGGATTTAAAAAATTCTTTTTGCATTTGGTAGCCCAATTCTCGAAGACAGTTATAGGCTATTTAACTTCACGCTACGACCCTTAGGAGCCGAGCAGAGAGAAAAAAGTCAGAATTATGAACAAAAAGTCGGATTTGAAAAATTCTTTTTGTATTTGGTAACCCAAGTGTCGAAGGCTATTTAACATCACGCTAAGACACTTAGGAGTCGAGCAAAAAAAAAGTCAGAAAGAACACTAAGCGAAAGCGAAATAATAGCACGGGCGGGCGATTCAATGCTATGATTGGCGACGGGTCGGGGAACGAGGGAGTTTTATTAAAATGTGGCTGTTATTTTAGTATATTGTGTATCTTACGACATCCACGCGAACGAAGTCGCGGGGCACAGCTAGTTAATATCTAAGAATATTTTTCCGCCGCGTACATGAGTTGTAATTCGTACTGGGTTGTCTGGATTCGAACCCAGATAGGCGTGCACTTATACCACGTGTAACAGGAGGATTGGCATTCCTTTAAACCACTTAAAGAGAATCATGTTCTTTGCCCGTATACAAAACATCAATCAAATCCAATGAATACTTTAGCCACAGGAAATTATTTTTCATTTTCTTATTTTTCAACATGATGTAAGTAGATCTGAGTCCGTAAAAATAGGTAAACATTGCCGCCGCCGCGCCCCGCACCCCGCATCGCACCGTTGGTCAGTGACTGCGTAGATAAAGCGTGTTTACTTTTTATGCAGTTGATTCTACTATTTATTTTGTTTGAAAACTGCCATTTTTTAATTTTCCATTAACTACTAATCTTCGTGTTTTAAAATGTTTCGATGGATTAGTACTGTGCTCGTTTTCATTTAATGTCGTACATCCAGAAACACGCACTATGTAAGTGAGAGAGTTTGAACTCTCTCACTCTAGTATAAATTTGTGAGCTCGCCGCTTACGTTTGCTTATTTGCGTTCTAAGGTGAGTCGGCCTAAAGCAAGAAAGCCACAGCACGTTACCTATTTTGCACAAGTTACTTAAAACTTTTTGAACAGAAAAGTTAGTGTATTTTTAAAGTGTTTTTAGGTAAGGAACTTGGGGTATGGGAACATTATTTACTTATAAATTATATTCATAATAAATAAGAAAATAACTATAGGTTATGTTGGAAACATTTATTTTCGAGAGCAAAATCGAATTTATAAGTCACTTCATTTTTATTAACGCTCACAATAAATACAGAGGGTCTCATTTCGTTGTGAGTAGGTACGTACAGAATTATCCTTCACAAAATACATACGTGTAAATATATATTATAAAATGAATATAAATGTAATTACACAAAGTACAAAGGCAGTCTCTGAATTCATCAATATAAGTACATAAATGATAAAACATGGTCATGAAGATAAATACTCAACCTGATTTTTCTAAAATAAACGATCTCAAGCATTTAATTAAAATGCCATTTATAGATACTAAAACATAGTTATATCTCTTAAGATTCACGGCAATCCTGTAATGTGACCAAAGTTCTGATTCAGGCGCAGAAACAACAGTAAATAAAACACATCTAAGACAAATATACAAACGAACGTAAATGAAACGAACACAAATCCAATAAATAATCTTAACGTAAACATTGAAATATAATTATGAACAGAACTTGCTACAAAACATTTAATTCAATTCTAATCAGAATGAGTACAATAGAGGAAGATGGAAATATCACATTTTGTCAAATATAAAACAGGAATATGAGGATTGTTTAGTCCTGATAGTCTTATTAGCTAGTTGAAAGTGGCGAACCAGGGCTTAAAATTAAGTTAAAACAAATTATTATGAAAGATATGATGACTTGCGAGATTCACCACGTCCATTTAGGTGCGTATAGTTCAAAAGCCCACCTATCGGGTAGACCTTGGTGTGTGGCGTTCTTGAATTCACCTTCTGACCAATCGAAAGGTTTTATCAGGTCTTTGTTCAGCAGTTCCAGTTTATCTTCTTCGGCTTTCTCCTGTTCATGTATCACAAGGTCTCTTATTTCAATGCCGTTAATGTTGGGCTTGTTGTTTAGCAGTTCTGTATATATGGGTGCAACGTTTCCTTTGTTAAGCATTATTTTGGTTGCGTTCGGCTGTATTTCTGTGTACGGAGGACCGGATATCGCGAAAAAATCTAAATTAGACTCGTTCAGGGTACCTGTAAATAAAAATAAAAGGTTTTTAAATACAGCTTCCAAATTTTTAAGTTCTGAATTATTGATATCACGATATTCTGATGGTTAACCTTCAACACATTCCGCATAAGGTACAAACATTGAAGAAGTCAACTTACCGCTTACGACTTTAGTGTCAATAACTCCGTAGGCTTCTTTGTAAAGGCTGGTGATATCTCCTCGAACTCCAACAACAGACCAGTAGCCTCGCTCGCTAAGTACACAGCTGGCATGACCGGAACATTCATCAATGTCTTCTTGGTTAGTACTGTTTGCTTCTGTCATGTTATTCTGTCTCATTAACGCAATAATGCTGTCCAATGTCGTAGCGTTCTTGTGACCTAATTTGAACAGCTTAGCTCGAGGTGACTCCGACTCGGAAAAGATGTTCCCATGTTTCTCTTTCATTTGGTTGACATATGTAATTTCTGCGATATCCTGAAAATGTAGTGAAATTACCGTTAATTATTATGTATAACTATATCGAATTTTATGTAGATCCTGCTATAATTTTGTGTCCAAATTATTAAACCAATAACTTACTGGGAAAAACGGCAATCCATGTGTGGCCCAATAGCCTTGGTCCAAGAAAGCGTCAGACAAATCCGCAGAGTGAGTGCGCCCTGGAACTTGCTCCACCAGCGCAAGCAGACCCTTTGAATGACCATTGTTGCTGCGGTACACCACGATATGCCTGACGTCCCTGAGGAAGAGTAACAATTTTAATTCACTTAAACTACTCTAGTATCGTTTTGATTCCGGTTTAAAACTGGCTTTTACCCATGCCCATAACAAAACATACATACAAGGCTTCCAACGACAAGTTATTTACTAGAATGCCCCCGTCTTCTTCCCTCATTTATAAAGCCTCATGCAGTTTATCTAGAGAATTGTTTAGGGGCAGCTACAGTTCGTTTCGTTCAGCCATTTCTGAGGAAAATGTTTAGGTACGGTCAGAAAGTACTTTGCTTTAACTGATGGAACATTTTTTTTCCAGGGTTGAAGATATATGATCTTCGATTTGATGCGCTTTAAAGAAATATGTAAGAAAAATACATATGGTAGAAGATTAATGTGTTCAGAAACTCACTTGACTACAGTGCTTTGAGTAACCACCTCATTGCGGGCTGGCTTGGCTTCTTCAGTGCAGGGCGCGAGCCCATGCAGGTGGTCGAATCTGTTGAAGTCTACGATGAGCCATTGCTTACTCGCTGTGCCTGAGTTACTGTTCGCCAGGATATGTCCCCAGGTGCTCACATTGGACGCCAGATGGTTAGCGGCTGATACTCGTGGACCAACAGGCACCTGGAAAGTTTAAACAATTCTATTAGTGCTTTCGTTCTTAGTATATTGGTATACCTTCTTGTCGTATTTTGTGTAAAAATTATGAATTAAGAATTTTTGCTGATATTGCAAGGCTGTAATAGTCATAAGGACCAACTTAATATAAGTATATATTAAGTTGGTCCTTATAACAACGAACCGCTTTTTGTCTGAAAATGTTTTGCCAATCTGTTTTCGGTGGGCAAGGAAATACAGAAATATGTATATTATGTAATTGTACTTAGTCATCTACTGTTTATTTTAACATAATAATAAATTATGACAAATATGTCTTCAGTACCTAGTGTGTTATCGTCTTAGTCAATTCAGTGTACAAGAATATATGCAATTCAATTCAAATTAGAAAATATAATTTAGATTTTTTTTTTAATGTAAAGTAGTACCATGCAAACATAAAATAAAAAAACATATGTCAATAAATTATTAGCAAATTAAACGAAAACAATAATCAAAAAAATAAAATAAAAGTCATTATGAACACGGAACGTAATATACGATAACGAGACACGAGACAAATAATGATATGTCAGTTTTAAGTGCAATAAGACTATTAATAAATAATAATAATAATAATTACTTAACATCCAATGAGTAGAGACATCTTTCTAATAAGAATGCCTTGAGCCTTGCCTTGAATGAGCCTAGCCTGTATACAGTAAGTATGCTTTTTAACTTGAGCGGCAATTTATTAAATATTTTAATTGCCTGATACTGATACTGTGGGTGGACTATGTTTAACTATTCCAAAATCCCTGATGATTTTGTTTCTAAAGTCTTTCCTACGCGTTTTTTCCCTTACCAACCTGTCTTCGTCTGTTTCGGAGTCATATACATATTTTTTAAAGTGGTTAACAGTACTATCACGTAAAGGCTAGGTGCTATGAGAATACCAAGTTCTTTAAAATATGGTCGGCAGGTGTCTCGTTAAGAGACGCGGACAATGGTTCGGATCGCTCTTTTTTGGTGAATGAATGCCCTATGCCAGTTGTAATGGTAGCTGTTTCCCAAAACTGTATGCTATACTTCAGTTTGGACTCAATCAGTGCCTTTTATACCATTTTTAAATGTTTTATGCTCACTTCATCCATAAGAGTTCTTAGGGCATAGCAAGCAGATGATATAAATGAATCCAGTGCTGCTAATTCTTTCTTCCAATTTAACAATTCAACAATATAAATACCTAAAAATTTGACTTCCCTGACAAGCTTAATTTTAACTTTGTCTAGTTCAATGTCCATATCGTCGTTATCAAACCAAAATTTGTAATGTGCAAAAATTATACTTTTGAAATATTGAAAAAAAGTTCTCCTGTAAAATTTTATATGACGGTGTATTTTAAGAACTAGGTATATTAAAAGAAGGTCGTACAGTGCTCCTATGCACTTAGCAGTTTTTTTATGCGGTAGATAGGGCAGTGAACTATAGGCAAAAGTCAAAAAGTAGAAATCGCAAAAAAGTGCACGTAGCAGATTTTGGTTTGACAACGACGATATTATCTTTGCTACGTGCAGTTGTTAGTGTTTACTGGATGTGTAGGTACCTGTTTCTAATAACATTGTTGGCATGCTTTTATTTCAACTTACTTGTTCAGTTATGTTAACTTCTTTCCACAGTTTGTTATTGTAGTTCCGTAGCGTAGTGCCTGTTACGGCCATCCTATGGTTGTCACCCTTCACGATGTAGAATTCGTCCTGGCTGGTGACGGAGCCAGGGTACCCTGAGAAGTGGACTGATGTTCCAGGAACTAGTTTGGCATCCTTAGCAGTCTCGTGGTAGTTCAGTTTATACTTCTTCATAATGCGAGTCATTGAGGAGTAGCTAAAATAAAATGGGTACTTAGTTAATATGCTAGAGAAATTTTGTTTAAACACGGAAATTATTCCACCGTAGATCTAGATTATTCTAGATTAATGAAAATGTAAAAACATAACCCTTCTTTGCAGTTGGGTAAAAAACTTAACAACTGTTGTTAGTCTCACCTTCCAGCGGCGTTTTGCGAGACATAAAGCTTTTTCGTGGGAGTTCCGTCTTTAGTTTTATCATCGACAACTCTCAAAAATGCACTAGACAGATGAGGAACTGTTTCAAGAGCTTCGTCTTCCAAAGAGATGTTCATTTTGCGTTGGATTTCAATAGCTTCTGATACGGAGTTCAGCCAGTACAAGTCTGATATATCGGTTTCATACTCTTTCAAGCCGCGGCCGACGCCGTGCTTCCAACCGGTAAATATTCCGCTTATTTGCGTGTAGTACAGGGATACCTGAAAACAGGAAAACATAATAAAGCTATTAACCCGTCAAATGTCCGCTTACTAGAAGCCGTTTCCATGTGAGCGCTCAAAGGTTTTTACAATTATACTTATTGTCGTTTCGAGAGTATTTTGCTTATGAACCTATGGGGTTCATACGACATTTGAGAGGATATATGATAAAGTATCTGTTCTTGTTGGTATTATGTAGCTATAGGCTTTATTATTGTAAGTACCTATGTATTGATAAATTTCCACAGGTGCTGCAGCCGTGATTGAAAGATATATGTAGGTATTATGTAAACACGAGGAAATATTTATTTTCCTAAAGTTTCCTGCCCAGTGCAAAAACAACGCAGTTAACGTGTTGCGATCACCAGTCAACCTGCCTAAGGCTTTCTGCTTCTAGAGTACATTAGTTAGCGTTCTGGACGTCTTTTTTTGGTCATCCGATTCAGTTTTCTACTAAATGACTGTAAAAGCCAGCTTCACCACTTCTTTTTTTTTTTTGGGTAGGTAATCATGAAATGAGTTCTCCCGGTCTCTTGTGTCAGACTTTTACCGACTAAAACCCACCCCGTGTTCCTTCAGTTGCCTGTGCCAGGGGCCATGGCAACTCTTTCGAGCACCCCGCGACCCTGGAAGGCATCGGCCCGAGCGGACCTCGTCAGTTAGTGCTGACATCTCTTTGAGGTGCGTCCTTACCGGACGGCGCGCTACCCATTGCTCGCCGTCCGCAAGCCCGCAGTGTCACCACCTCTGGATTTGCATACTCTGTTACATTTTTTTATATTTTCTCCGTTAGGTAGAGGCTGCCTAATCATTGAGAAATGGGCCTTAAATCTTTCGAATTCTTATCAGTTAGAAAAAAATTATTATGATATAACTTACATGATGCCAGAATGGGTCCTCCCCGCCCTTTTCCGCGGCATGCGCCTTCCAGATGTCGACAGACTTTTCCAGTGCGTCCCTGAAGTTGTTGCACTGCTTCATTGCCGAGGGTTCTTGGTCGCATCGGGCTCTGATGGTGTTCTCCAGGTGCGAGTGGATCAGCGACCAGGTCAGAGCACCTTCGACGATGCCTGCCGCGTATGCTTGGTGTTCGTCGGAATATGAAGGATCGGTTTCTATTTCCAGAAGAGACCAGCTGAAAAGAACAAAAAAATTTTTTTTAAATCTGTGAATTATAACATAACATCACGCCTTGTTTCCCCGAAGGGTTAAGAAGAGGCGTACCCATAGTAGGTAGGTAGAGGGGCGAGCCTATTGCCATCAACCGGGCACAAATCCAAACTCCGGGCTGCTTTTGAGATATTCCTAATGGAAAAAGCCAATAACACTTTTCCCAATTTGTAAATTATGTTTGTGAAATATTACGTGCCAACGAGAACCGACTGTGGATAAATAATATGTGAATATGGTTGGGTAATAATTTTTTTGTAAGAGAGAAGCCGAAGCGAAGCCGGTTTGAACTTACTTAATAAAGTAAAAATGTATTTATTAACTTAAAAAAATACTCTTTTCTTTACTGAATTTAACACCATCTATCGTCAAATAGCAGAACCAAAAAGATGCTACCACACACAAACAAAAATTACAATGTTTTACAGAAAAAACTCAACTAAATTAGGTACCTACTTATTCTATAATTATTATAGGAATATATACAATCGAATGCAATACATTTGCACAGGTGTAAACTAAATAAATTGTGCAATATTCCATCTCGTTCTCGCTGACGCATTTTTTCTATATCTGTCTCTATCGTAACTCGTAACCCGTTGTACAGCGGCTTGCTCTCGTCCATTATCAAGCGGTGCCACGTGATCTAAAATGACGTCATGACGGGATCGCTATTGTATGAATTTTTAGTTCCCGATAATGTCGTTTTGGCGCCGGGTTATTTAAGACCATTTTTTGGTTGTTGTTATAATTCAAAGCTAATAATAGGCGTTTTAGTTGTTGTGTTGTTTGAATGTTATGGTAAATTAAATACCCGTAGTGTAACTATATTTGTTGGTAATAGTAGACACTACTTATTGACTATGCCATTTTTCATGCAAACCCCCGAGAGGAAGCCGGTAGGAATCGTGTTTTAATGCTGCTTTCGCCACGCTACGTATATTTTAAACAATAGTTTAAGATAGTTTGGAAAATTAGTTAGTGTTTCTACAAAACATCATTCTCTGCAAAGTTTCTAAAGTAAGTATCTTCGTATTACTAAACTTACCCTGTAGTGTCAATATCCATCCTGAAGTAAGCGCGTGCTACCCCCCTAGGTATATCAGCTAGTTCATTGCTCTGTCCCCAGTACTCGATACGATATCCGGTTTTATTAGAGAAAAATACAGTAGCTGCGTAATTTCCATCTTCCTGAATTCTGAAACGAAATAAAAAATTCATTTATACAAATAAATAAAATTGTAAATTCATATTGTTCGTAAAATTGTTATTGTTGTTTGTTTATTATTCGAGATTGTAAGCAATTTCGTAATTATTGTAAGCATTCAGATAAGAAAAGCAATTGTAGCGCAATAAATGAGATGTTTTGTTTATTCGCAGCGCTATTTGTCTGAGATTATTTTCCTCCTCTAGATGCTATCACAATAATCACTATTTAATGGCCACAAGATTAAGATGGTTTCCTGTATTTTAAAATAAATGATTACTGATAATTAGAGCTATTATTATACCAACCTTTCAATTTGTCCAACGAACAAGGCCAAGATTGACAGAATACCGAGAATCCCAAGAATGTAGGAGCTAATCTTCGTCTGGAGCCATGAGGCCCCGACGACTTTCAGAATCTTGCTCATTTTCAAATTGATTACAAGTTGAAATATATATAAACAAATAGATAGACTACAAAATGAAGAATATGTTGAGGAACTTAATGATAATGAAGTGACAGTGCGTGTAAATAATTTTCTCCAGCGGGAGAGTGACCATCAAAGTTGTGATGGCGCGGCCGGGTGTTCACGGGTCTACTGACGATGCTCCGAATGCTGCGCTCGGAGTCTTCATTGGTTATAGCTCGTCGGCCAAGTATTTTTAAGGTGTACTTTGGCACCACTTTTCAATTAATTTCCCTTTAAGTCTGTAACAAAAGAAACAACATTTTATTCAAAGCTCCCGCGTTTTTATTTGTTTACTGGTTTTATATGCGCATAAAATTGTGTCCATCGATGGAATATATGAAGAGGGGGAAATTGGATCTTAAACTCTTTTACATATTAAAAAATGCACATTCGTTTGCATTATTTCTACGTAGATCACTCGAGGTTTATTGCGGCTGATGCCACAAGTTGTACAGACGCCAGCAGGTCAAGCTATCCGAAACTGTCAAATTATCCCAATCAACCTTGAACCTAATGTTTTAGCGATAAAGTTGAAAATATATCAAAGAAATTTGACAGATTGTAGTAGTTTGATGTGCTGCCGTCCATACCTACCTACGTACGTACCTACGTAATGTTGCCATTTTAAATATTGTATTTATATAAACATTTTAGATTTAAGTATTGTGTGCTTCGATCAATTTGTTTCTATTTTGTTTCTTTTTAAATTTCATTGCATGCTGAACCGGATGACGTCATCACGTCAACGCTGGCTGTCGCTGAAAACCAGCGCTGGGGCTCAGCATAATGCTGCGACCCTATGCGAGACAGAGGTCTCGCATAGGGTCGCAGCATTATGCTGAGCGATGGCCGTTTTGTGTGGATGTGACGCATAATTTTCCCCCAACTTGTTTCTTTTTTGTGTTTGTGTTCTTCTTTGCGTCATGTTTGCCGCAAATAAACGAATTTTCTTTCTTTCTTTTCTTTTTTCTTTCTACCTAACAAGGAAATTGTTGATTGCTTGCTGGGGTTTATCCTACAGTTATAAATGATAAATGATTTTATTTCTGTAAGTAGGTTTATACAAACACTTTTACATGTCAAACATTTTTTTTTTTTAAACTAGATGAGGCCGGCGTTTCCTATCTGACTACTCTGAGAAGAAAGGCCGAAACAAACTCAGAGGTCACAGTCTCTTTTAAAGTCCAGACATAATCTTGGTCAGATCATGTGAAGACCATGTAGGTTGGTGTCTGAAATGGTCTTTTGAGGAAAGAACCACACAGATTGAGTGGACCTGTCCAGTCAGTGCAAGCATCTGTCAGTAATCGTACAGCTCAACATAAAAGTTAAGGAGCTCAACGATTCGACGAACAATACCAAAGAAAGGACATTTGGGTAGGCCGCATAATTTACTCAAACTGGCAAACTATGATTAAAGCTGAGAGAAAAGAAAAAGAAAAAAACAAGGACCCACATAGTCCACATAGTAGTTAATTATCCAAACGTCGCAATAGATCTCGTAACATTATCGGCCGACATGGACATCAGATGAATGGCATTAAAAACAAAGCTAATGATAAGTAAGTACCTGTAGAAAGTTCGAGCCAACATTTCACCCAACATCTATCTATACCTATCTATAAATATTGATGTGTATGTATGTTCCTAGACTCCAAAATGACTGGAGCGGTTTTGTTGAAATTTTCAGGCAATCTTCAGATTAGTCCAGCGGATGATACTGTGAAGTTTGGTAGCGTTCCGTTCGGATCAGTAGATTTTTTTTTTTGTAATGTTGTGCCATTTTTTTCTGAACAGTAATCTGACAAAAAGTCTAGGCTTGCATGAATTCAAGATAGTATTTCAATGATTAAGTATTATCCCACGAAAAGGATTTGGATGAAAGGCACACTAATCTAACAAAAAGTACTAGGCTTGCATGAATTCAAAATATTTCTAGCTATATGTAGATAATATTAGTGCTTCCCGTGCGAAGCCGGGGCGGGTCGAAGGAGTATTAACGCAAGACAGTGATCAGAGCATGAACAGATAACTGGTGCAGGTCACAGGGCGATGCACTAAGTTATCTCTTACTACCACTTGCCATTAACAAGTCTGAGTAATGTTACAAACAGAAAACTTTGTCCTACTTGTTTCATTAGTTCGTTGCGATCGTCATTTGTTGTCGAACTTTGTTTTAAATACGTACCTATTATTCAACATATAAAATCCGACGAATGATATTTTTAACAAGGAAATTTTTAGAATTAAACCCTATGTTTCCTTCCAGGAGTGATTCAACGCACTATTTTACTTAAATGAACCTTACGGTCAATCAAAATAAGCTGGAAACTTCTTGAAAAAACGGTAACTTAAAAAAAATGCCTCCCGCCCACTCAGACAGGAATAACTTGTCCCCCATCCCTTTTGTCTATGTTATCAAAATACATATTAGTGATCTTCGTATTAGAGGTCTGTCTGTACTGTAGGCAGTATCTCTTGAGCTAAGTATAATGTACGCATTTATCTATGTCTACTGAGAAAATGTATTACATTGTGTTATTTAGATAGTATCTAACAATTGTGTCTGGACAATGTATGGTAGCAAATCTAATTTTGATCTTAGATATAAAAATAAAATTTTCTCGTCATCAGACCATGTATCATAATTAATATGTTTGCATAACTTTCAGTGACGCAGCTACAATTATCATTAGAGGGAAGCCGAAGAAAAAATTGTTCATTTCTCATCAACTCAGATAAAAAATTATGGACATTTTTGTAAGTAATGTTTTTAATCTTATGATGACTGTATTAAACTGGTATGAAATATATATAATGTGATACACAGTTACATACACAGGTGTACCATGTTATTTGGCAATAGTAGACATTAAGAAGAGTGGTGGATCCGAAGGGAAGCCGATAGGAATCGGGTTGTATGAAGGCTTCACCACTGATAACTTTGCTTTTTACAAGGATACAAATGATAACGTCGTTTTCTATCTCTTTCTCATGCCCTTATCCCAATTTATGATATCTGTGGTTAGGACAACATGATTGTCTTCTGTTTCCCCACATCTCTATAATCATCAGCACTCATCTCAGTAGGTATTTACCGCCTGTACTTACTAATGCGGGAAGCGCTAAGGTAGCCCGTGAAATTCAAATTTTCTTACGATTTTTGCAATTGGCAGCTCAATGTCTGGGTGGATGTTGATTAAAGTATGATACGCGACCGTAACAAATATGTATAATTACAGAATTATAATCATTAGAATCAGTAATACAACTCTTTCAAATGTCAAGATTTCATGAAATCGTCATTCAATAGGATTACTTGGTCTTAGAGAGTTGTATGATGACTATAATGGTTACAATTCTGTAAATATATATTTGTTACGGTCGCGAATCATAATTTAATTAACTTACAACATAATACTGATATGCAAATTGCAAAAATCGTAAGAAAATTTGAATTTCGCGGGCTACCCTGGCGCTTTCGCCTTAAGTTAAATTGTTATTAACCCTAAGGACTCTGTCTGAAAATAAAAGTATTCTAATCTATTGCACATAAATCTATCGTTTCTCTGAAATTCCCTTACTCTTATATTATTACCCACATTTATCTGTTCTGTGCTTACATCCACATTTTATACTCAAAGATATCCTCACAACATGTAGGTAACCCGTACCATGACAATCGATTTCCACACCACTTCTCGGTCATGACAGAAAATAAGACAATTATCTGCAAATTGATGTAGAGCAACACAACGTTATGCCATACGTTAGCAACACAAACATCACACCACAGGTTTGTACGTAGAATACAAAGATCGTGCTGATAATATTTGAGAAATTTCCGTAGGGACGGGACTAATATCGATAGCAGCGCAAACTTCTACTTACACTGTCGTCGCAAGTTCCTATAACTTTCTGGCACTTTCGGGTGCTCCTTCACTTAACCAAACACTTTACATGCACGTCCTCAGTTCCTCACTATTACGACTGGTACGCGAACATCAGTAGTCAGGTAGATATACTTCGTTATCACTGTACCAATAAAAGATACTTTAATGTCTATGGATTGCGCTCTCACGTTATCTATCACCGTATTTAATTACTAAAAGTGGAATAGTTTACAAATAAATTGTGGGCGTCCAAGCAAAAAGGGTTCAGTAGTGGGGTATAAAGTTTGATTTTTGGTACTTAGTACATTTTCTGATGTTTCTATGTATATTTTCTGGTACTTAGAAACATCATATAAAGACTGACTGCTTCGTTGGTTTAGTGGTCGCAAGCGCTAATGCTGAGCATGAGGTCCTGGGTTCGGTTCCCAGGTCGGGTAAAGTGTTACTGGGTTTTTCTATCTGGAATTTCTCAGTAGCAGCCCGGAGTCTGGATTTGTGCCCAGTAGATGGCAATAGGCTCGCCCCCTATTACATGGGACTTAAACATAACTGGCAAAATGTGGGTGTACTGTAGGTACACCTCTGCCTAACCCCTTTGGGGAAACAAGGCGTGATGTTATGTTATGTTATCATATAAAGTCAGTTACTATATGATTTTGTAGATAATTGAGCATTAATTAATAATCATTTAAAATCGAGAGATGCAATTTTTTCACCCAACTTTACAAAACTGCGTATAATTAATTATCTCGGAAACTAAATTCTGAGAACTGGACCCTTTTTGCTTGGACGCTCACAATTGGTTATTATTATGTACAGGTAAGGCTATTATAGAATGCCGTAGCCTATCCCTACAGCTAAGTAGTATCACCCTCTGGTTAGCCTAGAAAATCGATTCCTGATAACCTATCGAATGTTTAATGAATTCCCTATAAACTTTTCCCATTGTTGAAATTCCTATAAACGTAAGGCCTGTAAGGAAAGGTCGGTGAAATTAAACCTGCCGTCGTCTTTGATTTGAACATAAAAAAAAAAAGATTTATTTCGAACTAGCTGGGCCCCGCGACTTCGGTCGCGTGGAAGTCGTAAGATACACAATATACTTTGATTTCGCTTAGCGTTCTTACTGAATTGTTTCCTTTTGCTCGGCTCCTAAGAGTCGTAGAGTGATGTTAAATAGCCTATATCCATCCCCGAAAACTGGGCTACCAAATGGAAAAGAATTTTTCAAATCCGGCTTTTTGTTCATTTCATAGGTTTTAATTTTTTTGCGCGGAACCTTAATTCTTTTTTTTTTCGTAGAATAAAAGTAGCCTAAGTTACTCCTTGTAACATCGGGTATCTGCCAGTGAAAGTCCCGTCAAAATAGGTTCAGCTGTTTCGGAGATAAGCCGGAACAAACAGACAGACAAACAAAAGTTTTTGTAATTTTATTTTTTTTGTTATAATTAAGTACCGTACATACTTTCATATGCATTTAGTAAAAAAACTGTTATTTTGACATTACAAACAGGCCTATCAATTGTATTCATTTGTAGACAATGCTTACATGAAAACATGTAAACATTCCCTTATTTCAATTATTGTCTTTTCAAAAATACAAACATTGTCTTCATTAAATAAGACTTTAATTATATAAGCGGGGACTTCTCATTTCCAACAAATGTGTTTTCTTAACAAGATCTGGGTGTTCTTAGTTAAACGATATTTTAATTCAGGCGATATTTGTACAATAGATATGACAAAATCGTCATGGAATCATCGTCATATACAGGGTGGCAGGGACATCCGTCAGTTATTAAAAGAAAAATCTGCTGTCTCCTACAAAAGTGCAGTGCAAAACGCGGTCAAAATGTATGGAACAGCAAATTTTTTTTTAATAACCGATGAAAAATTTCAACGTAGTGGCGTCCAGAATCATGTACTGAAACCATGGTTTAGGTATATGTACCCATCCTGTATTATATGCACTTACAGTTTACTTAAATACTTATATCACGTTTTTATCATATTTCATTCTGTACCACAATTTATTTCATATTCACCATTTTCTTTTTACAAATAATTGACTCAAAACTGCGTTAAATAAATTAGTATTAGTAATTTAGCATTAAAATATTTAGTGCTTATAGAAAGCTCAAAATGGTTTTAAATGAGTAAATGTGAATGGGAATCATGACACCAAACCACTGTTCCTAGGCAAGACATTGTGCTGACGTGGGCAGCCAGCACAAGTGCACTAGCAACAATGGGCCAACCTGAAATCATACACTACCTACTAGCTGACACTTGGATTAACTTGGACAAACGCCTAATACCCGACTACACTTATGTAGCAATAATCCAAACGAATCAATTTTTGCTCGCGTTTGTTCCGAATAACGTTGAAGCAGCAGACGTATTGGAAAATCCAATTAGCTGGAGAAACGAAAATTGATGTTCGATATGAAATATTCAATAAGCTGGATTTTCCGATAACTCGTGTAAATCTAATATTTTAGCAGTTTTTCTGGTTATACTCGTCTCTTCGTCTCCGGTTGCGATTCGATTCGGTTCACTGAGACGTCTCATTTTGAAGTATCAACTACACGCACTCCAGTTGTGCTCCGATTCCAGTTGACACCGGCAGACAGCTCTCATTCTTCTGAATTGACTCTTAGCAACAGGAGACAGACGAGAAATATTTGAGCAAGGCAATGTTTTTACTTCGATAAAATTTTGTGGACACAACACAACTGGCGATTATTGGACAGTTCAAAATATTTTGACGTACAATAAAACTCTATGAATGCAATGGACAGACCGATAGTAGTCATAGTACAGTAGAAGTACGTAACCTACCATACCTACTATTATATTAAATATAATGCGTAGATACAGTAGTTTTTGGAAAATATAGTCATTTTCACTCCTACGGAACGTTACAGAATGTATGCGCGAGATTATTGGTATATTTATTTTACTGGCAAAAATGTAAATCCTGAGATAACCTCCCTTTTGTTTTGGTCTAAAACAGTAGTAAATCTTATTATTTACGAGAATTATCATTAGAGGGAAGCCGAAGAAAAAATTGTCTAGTTCTCATAAACTCAGCCACAAAAATCTTTAGGTTTTTAATCTAATTATGTATTAAACTGGTTTTAAATATATTTTGTAATATGATGTGATACACAGTTACACACCCAGGTGTACCATATAATTTGGCAATAGTAGAAATTAAGAAGAGTGGTTGTTCAGAAGGGAAGCCGATAGGAATCGAGCTAGGCTACGCCCCTGATGGGTATTCATGATGACTTAAATATCATTGGCTGTACTCTGGCTAAATGGCAAACCGGCCTGAATATGCTACATTTACTGACAATGAACAATCGACATACATGCCTAATCATGGAATCGTGCAGAGCAGCCACCATACAATGCATGTATTTTATAATCAACGTTTTTCAATAACACAATGGCGACGAGCCGGCGAGCATACTAAATCCAAGCCCTTTCGAATCGTATGTTAGCGAAGATAATAATTATTTTCAGTAGTAATTACAATATACAAGATAACACTAAAATATAATTATGTACAAGTAAACAATAAAAAATAAAAAAGGGGTAAGAGCTCATTGGGCAACATTGTCCACATCGCTGTCAATTGGAAAAGTGTCCAAAAGGCTGGCAGCATTGCCACATTGGATAGCAATACCGATTGTTTTTTGATTTATTGTATGCTGGTCAGATTTATCTTACATAAAAGGAAATCTATTTGTACACACGGCTACATAACAAGTTATAATTTTCATTATAAGCTGATCTCGCATTGTATAGGATTTCCGTACATCAAGAAGTCAGCCTATACTGGAAATGTATAGCTTGATATGTAGCCGTGTGTAGTGCCACCCAAAACATCACTAACTATACTAGACCCTTGATAAATCGTAATAAAATACGAGTATATTCACTTTTTTCAAGAGTTGATCATGCATTTAGAATCCCTGGTGAAGATTTGATAGCAGAAACCAACAAAAAGGCAAAATAAATTATATTCTCTTTTGAACAAATAAAGTAGTTACATCAACATAGCATTGTTTAAATTTTAATGTGGTGCATTAGTCATGACAAATTGCAATAATCATCACAATACGAGCACATCGAAAAATAAAGCGTTAAGTTCATTATATTTCTTATGTTTACGGTAAAAGTGCTTGTGTGGCACACTGGGTGCAGATGCACCTTCTCGACCACACGCACGAGTGCCGCCTGTCAGTGCTTCCGTACTTTGTCCTTATCGTGCAAGGTGCAACCCGAGCATCGCCGCCTGCGCATCCGCAGGGCTACTTAGCGCCATGGCAACCAGGCCACGGCTCCTGTTGCACGACACTTCCTATTACAATAGTAGATAACACATCACCTATTACATCTTTTATACAAATAACGAGACCGTTTCTAAACAATCATATAAGTATCTATCGACTTACCTGAGATCCGTGAGAGGACAGTACTGATTACACGTAATACGACGCTCACGGCCAAGGAAATAGACCACTGAAATAATTCCCTTACTGGCGAATAAAACTGCAAGCTCTGTATAACCGTAGAGGTGGTACAGAAATAAGAGCAACACCTAATCGTAGACGAGTTATTCTGGTAGCACTCAGTGAATTTATGTTACTTTATTATAAATATTAGAACCGAATTTGCAAAAGTACGTTCGGCGAATACGTAAACATATCTAAAGTAAATCAATACGGTCGGGAGGTACAGCACATACAGTCGGTCTTATGAATTTTATGATGATGCTCTAGCTAGTGTGTATTTATGATCGCACGTGTCTCTGGCTGTTCCAAGGTAAATATCATTTTGACCGCCAAAAGTTCAGCACATTCATTGGTGCTGATTCTCTTGTTCACAGAATTAAACTAACTAAACTATCACTAAAATTCCTTACTTTTGGCTATGAGAATCTTAAAGCTATTCTGCAAAAAAAAATATCACTAAATTTAAAAATAATTTTGACACAAGTAAATCGAATTTGACAATCGCGTCTCCACGTGGTAAGTACTTGTTTGCCCTACCCCGTGATTTTTTTTGAGTCGGAGGACGGGCAGCCTCGACGTGAGCGTGGAAATTTCTATACAAAAGTATAGAAATTTTCACATTTTGTATGGAAAATATGAAAAATATTAAGGGTTTTATAAAGGGGAGTCGAAATTTTCATTATTATTGCGATAGGACACACCGTTTTCGAGATGTAATCAAAAGAAAAGAAAAAAGATACAGTACTGTTTTTGCACCTGAAATCGAACTAATTTTATTCCCCACCTTTTTAATCGCGATTAAAAATAGTCAGATTTAGTTAGAAAATCTAAATTTTAGGTGAAAAACGTCAAATTCAGAATAGCAAAAATACCATTTTCACTAAACTCATTGTCATCTTAGTGCTGTCAAACTAAAATATAGTTAAGTTGTGTCACTTTAGTCAATTTCAGAATGGGAAATCGTAGTTTGACAGGAATAAACTAAATTTTGGTGATTTTTAGTCTTTAATTAGACGCATTTGTGACAAGAGAATCGGCACCATTATCCCGTAGACGTAGGTAGTGCTGAACTTTCTGTAGACTATTACAGTGCTACGATGAGTGGTCTTGAGTCGATTTTCAAATAAGTATTCACGCCGATTGGAAACTGGGGGCCAACCACCACCTCTTAAAGCAGTATTATTTTAATGTTACTTTAGTGTGAGAAAGAGATGGAGCTATACAGGACGTCTAGCTCCATCTCTTTCCCACACTCAAGTAAGATTACAATAATACTGCTAATATGTGGTGATATTGGTGGTGCTATCCTGATTCGAAGTGATAGGTGGTGGTGCTATCCTGATTCGTGAAACATTCTTTACATGATAGCCGACTTTGACAGGACATTCATAAAGAGAGTTGGTGACGTCGCGGTAACGTAGATTTCTGCCAAAATGTTTGCTGGCCAGGGAGCCAACCACCACCTCTTAAAGCAGTATTATTTTAAAGTTGATTGAGCTAGATGGAGCTAGACGTCCCGTATAGCTCCATCTCTTTCTCACACTGAAGTAAGATTACAATAATACTGCGCTAAGAGGTGGTGGTCTAGCTACTGAAATAGCTATCTACTCGCGCCATAAAATCTAATCACAATATGTACATTAATATTTATAGGGATATCAGTTCATAAATATGAGTTAATTTTATCTAAGTCTTTATAGTCTGATGTGACGTCGAATTTAATGTTGTCTCCAAAATGAAAAGGTTACGTGATTTCTTTCATCTATTGCACCGCCAACATAAGCCGTTGCGTTTGCGTTAATACAGATTTACGTGAATTAATCATCATTATTAAAAAAAAAAAAGATTGATATATCATTTTACTTGCTGACCACACATCTACCGTTGCAATAATGTTACAGAAATATAATTTTGCGTCATAACAAGACCTAACGCTCGCAGGCTCACTCACATGCCGCTCATGAAGTATGGGTGGGATCAACGTATGCGCACCTAGGCAATCGCTTCGCGGTACTGTGCGAGTGGTACATTACTTTGGCGCTATTTCTGGCATCAAAAATGTATTTACTACAACTTTGATGTACCTACAGTACCTGCATATGTATCGGTGCGGTATTTGTATACAGCAAACAGCACTTACGTAGCTTCGATAGATATAGTACAGACAAATAAATGTATGGACGGCAGCACATCAAGCTACTACAATCTGTCAAATTTCTTTAATAGATTTTCACCTTTATCGCTAAAGCATTAGGTTCAAGGTTGGTTGGGAACATTTGACAGTTTCGGGTAGCTTGACCTGCTGGCGTCTGTACATAGGTAGGTATGCCCTTGGCATTCGATGGTGTTAAATTCTGTACTAGGTATTTGTGTCGGTACCGTTGATGCTATTTTCTCCTGCACTCGTGGAGGCACGTCCGAAGTGGTGCTAATGCTATGAGTCGCGTATTACCACGTTGGTACGACAATGATAAAAGGACCAATTAGATATCGTGGAACAGTTCATGATAATTACCACCGACTGTGTGTGAATATTGTTAACTGTAGTAACATATGTTAGCTCCACTCGTTTGCTTTCTTACTTGAGTTAAATAGTGATAATGAAAACTAATTTGTGAAGTGAATGTGATAACGGCACACATCATCATCTGCCTAGCCTTTTCCCAACTATATTGGGGTCGGCTTCCAGTCTAACCGGATGCAGCTGAATACCAGTATTTTACATGGAGCGACTGCCTATCTGACCTCCACAACCCAGTTACTGGGTAATACGATACCCCTTGGTAAGACTGGTTGTCAGACTTTCGGGCTTCTGACGACCCGTAACGACTGTCAAAGATCCACTAATGACAGCCGGGACCAATGGCTTAACGTGCTTTCCGAGGCACGGAGGAGTCTCGGTATGTAAAGTTGGTCACCCATCCACGGACCAACCCCGGCAAGCGTAGCTTAACCTGATGGATCGACCCGTGCGGCTGTTATTACTTAGCCACGAGCTCCTCCACGAGTTAAATAGTGATAATGAAAACTAATTTGTGAAGTGAATGTGATAACGGCACACATGTTACAACAAAACTATGTATTATGTTATAATAAGATACGTCTATCTATCTACTAGTTAATCATATAAATATCTCTAAGCTCTATTCCTAATTTTCGTATATTTGTAATACAAAAACATCTTCATTATTTACCGGTAAAACCGGATTGGATAACAATCGCTTGAAGTTGTGATAACAATGCATTAATCCACTTCAATCTATCGATAAAACTTCAGACATATCACATCACTAAGAAAGCTTTAACCTCGATCGACCCCAAAGGAACTTCGCACACGACCGGAAATTCCTGTCTGGATAAAAAACGTCCTGTCTGTAGGAGCACGAAGCGCGTCGCATACCTACTTGCTAACGTTCGGAGAACAATAAGATTTTTTTATTTACTCAACATTGTCTTTTGCCCGCGGCTTCGCCCGCGTGGGGGTCGGAAATTATCCCACGGGAACGTACTACCAGGATAAAAAGTGTTGTATTTGTATGCCCTAGCCACAAACAGATTTCATCCAAATCCGTTCAGCCGTTTTAGCGTGAAAGCGTAGCAAACAAACTCACTTTCACATTTATAATATTACTAGCAGCGCCCCACGGTTTCACCCGCATAAGTCTCGATCCCGTGGGGATATCGCGATAAAACGTTTCCTTTGTGTTAATCCGGGCTATAAACTATTTGTGTGCCAAATTTTATCCAAATCCGTTCAGTAGTTTTTGCGTGAAAGAGTATCAAACATCCATCCATCCTCACAAACTTTCGCGTATGTAATATTAGTAGGATTTGTCGCGACTACCCGAGTTTATCCGAGCTTTACCGAGCGTCGGTATAGTTACATATATACACGGTTTTTTATATTTCTGTGGTTATACATATAGTCCGTTTCCCTACTTTCTCTCAAGATTTGTAGTCGTTATTGCTCATCCATAATTTTATTGCAATCTAGAGCAAATACACATTGTATTATAGGAAAGTATGTGCCTCTCGTGTGTCCAGAAATTAATCTAATAGGTAACTTTCACTTTCAACAATGAACGATCAAAGTTCGTGGCGGTGTCTAATTGATTATGTTTAATTTTGTAGAAATAATGACAAGAATATTCATATCGTTTAACTTTGACAGCTAATTAACAACAGATGCACCTGGTCTACATAAAGCACACACCCTTTCACCAGTTTCACTAGCGAGCCTATTGACAACTATAATGTATTAATTAAAATAATAATCAAAAGTCTTTACTCATTATATGAAAATCTACCTATAATTACATAATCATACATATACATAGGCTATTTAGCATTATTTTATAGGTAGGAGTCATGACGCCTCTAAACACAATTAATCAACGGATACTTTAGTAACAATGCAGTGATTCATTTATTTCGGTAAATTAATAGTTATCAATGAATCTATACAAATAAATAAAATTAAAGCGTCTGTTTGTAATGTCAAAATAACAACTTTTTACTAAATGCATAAGAAAGTATATACCGTACTTATAACAAAAAAGCTATTTTTAAATTTTTTGTCTATCTGCCTGTTTGTTTCGGCTAATCTCCGAAACGGCTGGACCAATTTTGACGGGACTCTCACTGGCAGATAGCTGATGTTACGGCGGGTAACTCAAGCTTCTTTTATTTTTGAAAAATAATTAGGGTTCCGCGCAAAAAAAATTAAACCTATGAAATTATGAACAAAAAGTCGGATTTGAAAAATTATTTTTGCATTTGGTAGCCCAATTCTCGAGGACAGTTATAGGCTATTTAACATCTCGCTACGAGCCTTAGGAGCCGAGCAAAAAGTAAAAAGTCAGAAAGAACACTAAGCGAAAACGAAGTAATAGCGCCGGCGCCGGCGGGGGATTCAACGCGACGGGTCGGGGGACGAGGGAGTTTTATAAAAATTTGGCTGTTATTTTAGTATATTGTGTATCTTACGACATCCACGCGAACGAAGTCGCGGGGTACAGCTAGTATTACAATAAGTACAGTGTAAATTCTTTATAACACAACTCTAGTAACCGACCATTTTTTTTCGTTATGTGGAGTGAACAAAGAGACGTGTTTTAGGCAATCAACAATAATAACACAAGCAAGGTGGCTGTTTACGACCCTGCTGGTGTCTTTCTTAGACATTTTGGCACCTCAAAGATTTAGTTGGAGCCTTTTGTAAACTGGTAACAAATACTGATAAAATATATTAACTGGCTCTAAATATGAACGTATTTCTTCGTAATAGGTATAGACTGGCTGTTGCACTATAAAGAGTGTAAATTTAAATGTAGGTATGGATTTTACCAACCAAATTGAACAAATTTCTACGTTATAATATTACGTTATATTGAAAACTTATAAAGAGTTTACATTATATTATCATAATACACGCGTTTAAATCAATCTGTTTAATCAACTCCCACGAAACGGCGACAAAAAGAAATCCATAGGAGTCTACCTCTTCAGTTCAGAGTTAACCTCTTCTCTCTCTTTCTTCACTTATCAATAACAATGTTTAATTTTATTATATACCCTATATCTTTGATGTTAAATAAAGGAAAACAACCGCAACCTAATAATAACCGGATAATGCACTCAAGACTCAAAGCTGCGTGTCGTTCAATAAGTGCAGTTGCAACAGTGAATGGAACACAGAGAGAGGGCAACGACCCCGCCTCGTTGGCCACCATGCCACCGCGCCGGCTGCACGGAACCGACCCCATCATTGGGCTACGGACAACAAGGACATTTTTATGCACGTCTGTAGAAATTGATAAATCAATTTGCATCACTACACACACTACGCATTGGATTAGTATTCGCGTGATCGGATAGATATCGATTTTATTCTCAATGAATCAAATCGATTGTGATTTTATGTGCAACCACATTTTATCTTCCAAACCGACCTCCGAACTTAATGATATTGGTCGACTTTTGAATCCTGTTCTATTATGCAAGAATTTTGTTTCTAGACAGTTAAAAAAGAAATATTAGGTATTAGATCTACCTAGTAAAAACTACTTACTAGATGATAACATTAACTAATAAGAAGAACTGCACTATTCCAAACCAAAATAAAAAAGTACGATGGTCAGTATCAATTTAAACAACCAAGAACGTGGATATTGCCAATGAAACTGATATCTACAATATGTGCCTAGATTATTGCAGTAGCTAGTCTACATTTTCCAATGGCAGTAATCAGGAAACAAACGTATTGGCTTCCGTGTGAAATGAAATGATATAATGTACTACTCGCGAGTACTTGCTAACAAACATCCCACGTCCCATTGTTAGTTTTATCGTGAATTCGTGATAAACATGTCATAAATAAGAAAATCTAGTACTGACGTAATTTATTATAAGTACCTACTATATTTCCATTGCCCTATAAAACGTTCAAGTCAATGTTCTTTCTTGTATTTTTTTTTTGTAAGTATTCTGAAAAAATCAAAATTTCTACAACGATGGTATACATTCCCATACTTATTATTATTTATATACATCGATATATAGTGACAGCCTCGTTGGTCTAGTGGTTGCAAGCGCTACTGCTGAGCATGAGGTCCTGGTTTCGATTCCCAGGTCGGGCAGTGTTATTGGGTTTTTCCATCTGGAATTTCTCAGTAGCAGCCTGGAGTCTGAATTTGTGCCCGGTTGATGGTAATAGGCTTGCCCCCTATTACATGGGACTTAAACATAACTGGCGAAATGTGGGTGTACTATAGGTAAGTACGCCTCTGCCTAACCCTTCGGGGATTACGGGCGTGATGTTATGTTTTATGTTATGTAGCAACATAACCATTTAATGAGCACAATACCAGAATCTGGATCGCTCTAAAGAATTTTCACATGGGTTAACCGAGAAGGTTAACTAACGCAGTGCCTAGTTGATCAATTTGTTTTATTTCTGGAACTCACTTGTATGTGTATAGCAATAAAGACTTCAATTTTTGGTGTATAGGTACCTACTGTGTAAATAAATATGCGCTATAGGCATCTCATCGTGTAAAATCAGCATTTAATTTAATAACGAGGTTAATAAGTCAGTGAATTTGCGGTAACTCTTCGAAAAATTCGCAGATCCGTTCGTTTATTTATTACGATTTTAAGTAGGTAGGTACTGTAGTATTATTAAAAGTACGGTTTTAAGGACTACGATTTACAAAATAATATTTCTTAACTTGATTTTCATTTTTGATAGAAAATAAAGGTGCTCAATACGTGACTGAAAAGTAGTCCTAGTGCTTTCACACTTTCCGCAGTTATACGACAGATGAGGCCAAGGAAGGTCTTCCTGTCATTTTCAAAGGAATCTATTGGGAAACATCAGCCAATTATCTAAGAATAAACCGATTAAGGACCTGTTTCACAACCTCTGAAAATGCACTATTCATTTACCAAAATATTAAAACGGAACATGATTTAGTTTGGATGAAAAAAAGTTGGTAATGTATCCGAAGGTGGTGTAACAAAGCCAAAGATATACAAATTAAAGTACACAACTTACAGCGTGAGTGGTGTGACCACTATCACAAAACGTCGGCGTACTCAACCCATCGGGATAGGACACGGTTGTAGACTGTGGGAGACGGTCGATTACTGATCTAGACCGCAATTGATCTGAAACAACACAAGAAACATACGTTTATAAATATAAATTGAATTTATACCTAAATAAAATAGCGATGTGGGATGATGAACTAACCTTCGCTTTATTTGTTGGGAAAGTGGAAATGTGAAAGAGATTCACCTACTTTTCTGCAACTGTTCCAATTTGCATTTTCATAACGGAGTTATTTTGCCTGCTACGAAAGTATTTTATTTTATCCATCGAACATCAACTATGACTATTCTTTCAATCGGTGTAAACGCAGAAATATAATTAGGTAAATCATAAAAAATACGAATCTGCAGTAGATCTAGGACTAGGACCTATTAACAAAGTAAAATATTTTATGAAAAAGTTCCTATGCTCCGTTGCTATATTCCAACGCTTGTTACATTTTAGTCAAATTAGAAATAATTTATTAATAATATTATAATCAGACGGTAACCTAAATCTAATAACTGAGTACCAAACAAGTTTACTATGTAATCTAATAATCGACGCGACGGGGAAATCCCTTTACTCTTATAGTAATAACATGTTTAGAATGTGTGTGTGAAAACTGTTAGCTAAGCAAACCTGCTTTATTATATATGTAGAGTCGACTAAATATTGCGCAAAGTCCATGCTCCTTTGTTCTATTTTGGAATGTTCAATTCCACTTTCCATGAACTTCTGTGTAAATCTTACCGGTTTGACGGGAGTAAAATATAAAGGGTAAAATATTAGTAAAATATATTTATGGTCTAGTTGCGAGTTGAAAGAAAATGGTAGATGATAGTTTTTTCGAGGAAACAGAAATGGATGCGAATCAGTTTTTTTATTTTCATTATTAAATATAATACTCGGAAATTGAATTTTTCTTCATTCTCTTTTAGTTCAGTCAACAAATTGATGGCCCAAAACGGAGTGTAGAGTGCGTGTGTAGGGACCTAAGCGATTCCTTCAGTAACTTGTTCAGGGTGTTTAGGGAGTGAACATGAAAGCTAATAAAATTTTCATTTACTGCTGACCTGACGGGTACCGAGATCTAAACAGGATAAAACAATAAATAAATAAATTTTGATTATTTGATAAGTTCTTTTTTTGGGGTTACCAACCGCAGGTAATGTAGTCACTTGAAATATCGGTTAAGAAAATCTGTTTTTTTTTGTGCAAACTTCACAGACTTTAAGAGTATCATACTTATCTAAAAACGATAAAACAAAAAAAAAACAGAATTTCACAACTCATGCTTCAAGTAACAACACTAACAGCGGTCGTAGACCTCCCAAAAAAAAACTTTTTGTTTTATATTTTATTGTGTCTAAATCTCTTTACTTACCCATCGCGTCTGTGGAGTTTAGCTAGCCAATTTAAAATAACCCTGTAGGTATATAACGCCAAGGATTTTCCACTTTCAAGTTCGTAATAGCAATGTACTTTAAATATCTCGGTTTCATTAAAAACGAGTTCGACCTTATCGACCTGATGGTCACATAAAGTTGTCTGATAATATTAATGTGTAGGTAGGTTGTATGGCGGCGCGGGCGACGGACGGTCACCCGACACTGTAACGATTAGTCGGCGGTGATCACCTGTCGCTGTAAACAAACGTTTGAGACACGAGATGAGAAGACGATTAATGGCGCGCGGGTTACTCTGAGGGTGGTCCCATTGCTAAGCAGCCGTCCGATCCGACGTATCCAGAGGCCGTGCGCCGTAATGTACAAGTTCGTTACCATGGCAACACAAAGCGTGTCGGGTTATTTTAGAATTTTGTTTTAAGGCTGTGTTGTGGCCTATAACTCTCTTCCGCGGTGTGAACCTTTATGGATAATTAAGTAGTTTTTAATTAAAACTGCCTTAATTTAGCAATTGTTGGGAAATGTCTTGTAGTATGGAGGAAGAAAAGTTCGGACATTTTGTAAATGGTTTGTTTTTAAATTATTTAACAGTAATTATGTACACCGATCTACACTGACAAGAAGAGAGGAACAGAAGAAATACGTAAAAAGGTGATGCTTATTTCTAAAGAAATCTCTTCCAGCTCACCTTCCCTAAGAGATATGATCAAAAAGAAATGAGTCATCTAGTTTCAAAACCCCCTAAAACGATTTTATCCTAAAATCAACCTTATATTATTATAAGACAGCGTTTTATTAGTACTTCAAGTTTGGTCATTCAGTTAGTGTTAAATTCCTCTAAAACGCCAACAAAAATAGAATGATGTACAAAAATGATTATTGTCTATAACATTTATCGACGACGAGAAGTTTTACTAGTTGGTGAAAAATAAACAAAACTTAGTGGCTTTTGAAACTAGAGACTCAAATGTAGACAACGTGTGTAAAGAGTAGGAAAGAAAATTAAAATACAAAACTTTCAATAATTTAAATAAAACATAGGTAGGTACAATATGAGGATATAGGTAGGTACCTACTTCAAAATAAAATATAATATATCACTATGTTCTTCGATAAGCTATTAAAACTATTATTATAACAAATTGTCTTGCTGTAGCTAGAGTGGATATAGGTACATACCTCCCTTACAAAATTTTGTAAATTCACACAGGATAGCTAGCTGGTATTTTGCCAGTGTTATCCAGCGATATTTGGCGAAGTGTACGACCCGCTCCTCAGAATATGAATGAACTATTAGAATAGATCATTAATACGTCATGGTTTCCCTTTAAACTTGGCATTCGTTTTAAGAATGCTAAAATATTTTTTTCCTTCAACATTTTATTTGCGGTGTGACGCAATAAGACTAGGTAAATAATGGGCGGTGTCACAAGACCCTGAGACCAATAATTTTCCGGCGGTTGATAAGCTTTGGAAGACGCTAATTTGACGTCACATTTCATACGCACGAAGCACGGTTTATACTCTAGTGACAATTGATAGGCGTTAATGAAAAAGTAACCGAAGATAACTTCAGAAGTGATTAATGTATCGTCAGCGTCAATTTGTAGAGCACGTTCATTCAACATTCTTTCCTCATAATTCATCATGACAAGAAAATTCTCGATAAAGTACCTACGCATCTAATTAATTCGGTGTATGACGCTACAATATGTGCCATTTATAACTATTAGATAATCGTACTTCATCTCTTATTTTGTCTATTGAAAAGAAGGAAACATAAGATCATTAATGACACTCAAAAGCAACAATTATTAGCGTACCATGCATCGATCACTAATAATAGTTATCGATGGTACAATGCAATGTACATAGACACGGTTCTTTGACAATAGAAACAGCTAACTGTATCGTGAATTCAAGCTGCTTTGATTTCGCAATGAAAAAAATAAAAAAAACATTTTTCTTAGGTTTCTAACATTTACGTGAAACTATTTTAAGTATAGAACTTGAACACCTGCCACCGCACCGTGGCGCTGCTGAAGTGCCTACTCACAACGCAATGTTGTGAAATAGAAATGATAAATTTAATAGCAGTACGTAAGCATGCCACTGAATCGAAACATAAAGCTGTGGACGCTAGACAGTTGGAGCAAATTATATGAAAGTGGTCGATTGAAGGAATAATTGAATTTAAAGATTATAAAAATACAAAACGACGACATTGGTGCCGATTGTCTTGTCACAAATGCGTCTAAACTAGACTAAAAATCACCAAAATTTTGTTTATTCCTGTCAAACGACGATTTCCCATTCTGAAATTGACTAATGTGTCGCAACTTAACTATATTTTAGTTTGACAGTACTAAGATGGCACTGAGTTATTAGTTTAGTGAAAATGGTAATTTTGCTATTCTGAATTTGATGTTTTTTACCTAAAATTTAGATGGTCTAACTAAATCTGACTATTTTTAATCGCGATTAAAAAGGTGTGGAATAAAATTAGTTGGCATGAACTAAAATTCACACCATCACCTCGACTTCAGATGCAGGTGTTGTATCTTTGTTTCTTTTCTTTTGCTTATATCTCGAAAACGGTGTGTCCTATCGCAAAAATAATGAAAATGTCGCCCATAAACCCCTAAAACTGAACATGTAGGTAATAATTTTTCATATTTCCGTACAAAAATTGAAAAATTCCATATAAAACACGTCGAAGCTGCCCCCCTGCGCGCCTCCGGCTCAAAAAAAAATCACGGGTTAGGGCAAACAGGTACTTACCACGTGGAGTCGCGATTGTCAAAATTGATTGAGTTGTGTCAAAATTAATAAAATAAATAAATAAAATAAACTGATATTTTTTCATATTTTCTCATAGCCAGAAGTAAGGAATTTTAGTGATAGTTTAGTTAGTTTAGTTCGGTGTACAAGACAATCAGCACCACTATCGTCGTTTTGTATTTTTTGGGAGAGTGTGATAAATGGAATCATTTATCAGTATCACACTTCTAGATAAAAGAGGGAAGAGAAAGACGAGTAGAAGTTTAAAATATATTCTGAGAATCCTGGTCTTCCCTGATTAGGATTAAAATGTTTGTAATAATATATCGACGATCTTGAAAAGTGAATAGTGCTATATCTGATTATATTCCATTTATACATAATCACACTTAACTACAACAAGATAAAAGAGAGAAGAGAAAGATTAGATCACGATTATGTTTATATTATATTAAGCCAGGGATGATAAGGACAGCAAATTACACAGATATTCCAGTAATAATATATGACTTAGTTTTTCTTGTCAGCTACAAACAAGTTGCTCAATGCTTATCATAACATAACACTACGTCAAGGTTTAATGCAGGATGGCTCTTTATGGTGCGATGTTTAATCAAGCCTTGTGTATATATTGTCGAACCACCACAGTAGAGGTGAATCCTAGCTACAGTCATCCTAGCTTAATCTCAGAGCTAATATAGAAGACATCCACAAGGTTCCAGATCCAAGTGAGACGATGCAATACTAATATAAGTAGATATGTGTACCTACTAACGCTAGCGAAACGGCAACAGACAGTACCAGTGTTGCATAATCAGCCAATAACGTTCCCATTGCTGGGACACAGGCCTCCTCTCTGTAGTCTCTATTAGAGGGGGTGATGGGCTGTAATCCAACACGCGCGCCCAATGCGGATTGGTAGATGTCACATGTTTTCGAATTTTTGGTTCTTAGACATGCCAGTTTATCCACGATGTTTTCTTTTAGAGATTTGAGAGCAGTGGTGATCAGATAAATTACACAAAGTAAAGCACCTGCCTGGGCTCGATCTTACTGAGTTGTAGGAGTGGTTGGGAGCAGATGTGGGTAGCAGCTCCTAAAAGTGTTATCAACCCTCAAACCGACTGACTCAAGGACCCTGAGGGATTTCTGCCCATTGGTGTTCTAACAACGTGCACCGTGGACTTAGTAAAAGATAGAGTCTCATAAAAAATAATACGGTCAAGGTTTTGTTTCTTTCTCGGTAGGTGTTAAAATCGCGGTGTATTGAACACAAGCTAAGTAAGAGACAGGTAAAAACCTTTATTATTTCTCACGACGGGAATGAATGATGAAAGATAATTTAAAACAATATCAGCTGGGTAATAATAACATTCCAATGTACAAGATAAAAGGACAAAACATTGAATATAATAGTTATTTATGAGTTGAGAATATTAATGAATATGGTCTTGTTTTCGCGGTGAAGAAGAGAAAAATAGATGATGTCGATGATACCGGTGGGTTTGTAGAGACGGTCTAAACTTAAGCTAGTTAGGAAATATAATATACGTATATTTATACAATTATACATAAATTAAACTTACTTTATATAACACTAAAGCTTATTAGTTATGAAAACTGTTTGAAGTGAATTTGAAGAAGGCGAAGCTAGTTTTGCTAATGCAATAAAAGAATTCATTGCACTTATTAATACGCATCTAACAAGCAGAACAACGCATGTCACACAGGCACACAGGTCAATACATCATCGAATTGATTTGCAATAACAAACATAATTGATTTCCGTGGTAGTCGATTCTTATCGATAACATACACAACGGAAATCAATTGTACGGACCGAAACATTTTCCTTGTTGTGTGACACTGCAGCTAGTACACACACTCTACAGACTTTTTATATAAGCCAGTGGCATAATATGCTCATGTGCCTGATGGTAATGATAATGTTAAATGCCAAAACTACCTGTTATGGGTCAGTACCTAGGAGTGAAATTCGCATAAGAATATCGAACGTTAAAATTAAATTAGTCTGAACTGAAGAAAAGAGGAGCAATGTATCTCAAATACGTACACATATATGTATATATGTGTACATTGTACAATGTATAAACCCGTATTGAACGTTTAATAACGAGTATTTATTATTTAATACTATAAATGATTACCATGTCTCGCGTAAATATCTATCATGCCAGCGATACTGCAATACATCCTTATTGGAATAAAATTTCCCTTTAGCTACTCTTCGATATGCAAACATTAGAGTACCACCTAGGTCGCATTATAGCAAGATATCAGTGTTATCCTCCGCTGTATAATTATTATATATGTCGCTTCCACAGATTAGATTACTATTTATTCCGTGAACAGTTATTTCCGGAAAATTTCAGAATAGTTGCTCAGGACTATGAATCATTGCCATTTACTTATCAGGCCGAGCAATCTTATCACCTAGCAACAGAACCAATAATGTACAAAGTAAAATAGGCGGTTTAACCGAGCCGTAACGCGGGCAGCTAATTAACGAAGCACCGTTACCAAACATAAATGGAATTTTATTTAATTCAAGGCAGAAGCAGATAAACAGTTTCCTGAATTCGTTTTGCGAAGGAGTTTTCGAGTATTTGACCTCAAAATACTAAAGCATCACAAGTTGAGCATGTTTCGATTTAGCACCAATAAGTTTGCACGTCGGCTGTCTGCTTCACGGCGTGGTCTAAATATAATAACCACGTGCACATTTAGGGGACAATGTTCGGAGTTATTCGGTTCATAAACTGATTTGAGGTCAGATGCCGTGCGTCTAGACTCCATGCTCCATTGTGACACAAATATCTCGCCGTGTACTCGGCATCTCCCTTTTTCATGAATGAGTTACAGAAATGGTGAGATATTTTGAAGGCGCATTGAGTTTTAACTTTGGTAGGTATTATTAAAATGGTTTTAGTTTCTGTTGTTCTCAAGTTAAAGGTCGCAAGCGATGTTTCATCTTGAAGAGAAAGTTAATGAGAATTATTTCTAATGTAGAAACATAAACACGTAATGTAACATGAATAATAATTAAGTATCACCATTTTCTCGAAAAAAAGATTATTTCCTGAAAGCTATATAAAATTTTGCAATATGCTTTCAATGACTTACAGTTAAATAATGGAAAAACAATGACAAGGTACTTACGATTTCATCGATTTTTCTCTCGAAATTCAGATACTAAGCCTTTGCGCTGAATAACACCAAAGGACTACATTTGAAAAGGCACTATTAAGGGCTTTCGTGTGAACTACAATGAGCCCTGTAGCGACACGACTGCTCGTTATTACATTGAAATGACGAGTGGCTGACTGGCTGGCGATTGCGCTGCGGGCGACAAGCGCAGGCGCTGCCTCGTAGTGTGCTACGCGACAATCGCTGCTATTAACATCAACATTATACAAGTCTTACAGAAATTTTCTACCAAATATAATATGATCCTCAAGAACTTCCAGGCTATTCCTATTGCAGTTATCTTCCTGCACTTTCTCTCCAATGCATTCATTTTGTTTTTAATTGTGAGATTTAAAAGATCTACCAATTACAATTACGAAAAAGCATGCATCCATTTGAAATAATATTTCATCATTTCGTTAGTCCTGTTGGGTCGAAAGATTCGAACATGATCACTTTTATGACTATTAGCGCCATCTGTGAAATATAATTTAAACTACAACATTAACGGGGCGAACAACCATTCGTTTTATTCCGATAAATACTATCTCCAAGTACGTTCATTGGTTACTTAATACTATGACGTTAGCTGAAGATGGCGACACTGGTAACTTTTACCATTTTAAAACTTACAAACAAGTGGAGATAACTTATCTACGTATAATAATAAAAAAACTAAACGTTGATCTGTCGCTATTAGCTTGAAGGATAAAAATACTTGGCTGAAGCGTATGAAGTGAGCCAAACATAAATTATCATAATATAACATTTTGTGTAGATGTTATCAATGTTACATAGTAGGAAGTCATTTTAGCATTTTTGTTAGGTATCTAAGTAGGTAGGTACAATCATCTTTAATGTATTTTAGAACCTATGAAATCTTAAAGGTAAATTCTTGAATACTATGTATATTGAGCACAAACCATCGTCAGATCTTGTTTCAAATGAATTTCTAATTAATTTGAATTTAAATGTGCAACCTGTTTGGCTAACATCCCATCTGGCTAGCGGTGGCTACTCGGCTAGGCGATCATAATGCCAGTTTAACCTTTGATCAGACTTAGGTAAGTACCTACATAAATTCAAGAATAAAGAACTCCAGGCATTTAATTTATGTTTGGCTTATTTTAATGTTGGGCACATAGATCAAATTGTTTTTTAATTTTAGCCAAAACATTAAGTAAGTACTTAGATGTCCTTGACACAGCTTTACATTCATCTATTTTATTTAGATAAAGTTGATGACTGATGATGACCAATGAAAGATTTTAGGAAACTTCAGGTTTTATGAAATGAAATGATGACATAATTAATAGGTATAAACTGTTGAACACGTGTTTCTATCTTGACCGTTTTACGCTAAGAACAGTCTGGAAAATATACTAACTACTGGTTGGTAGAAATGGTTGAACATACCATGATAATTGATAGGTATGTGTCATTACGACTATGAGACCGTCTTGTTTATATGAATTGAATGCAATTTTACTGTATTTACTTTTGCATGTTACCTCATCTCATTCATATTGATGTTCTTTGTAAATTGTTTTATTTTTGCAACCAATGACAATATATGACTTGGCATTTTGTAATTCGAATTTTAAAATGGTCTAGAATTGGAACGGATTATTATGCGTATTATATTATTAGCTACCTTGAGTGTATCTATCTATCTATATAATTTGGTGTACCTACATTGAGTGCTGACACTGACAAGGCTAGGTGTTGTGTGTCGAGCTCGGAGACCTTGTAGAGTTACGTGGCGTTATGTCGAGTGTTCCCCAACCGCGACCTGCCTCACAACGATGGCTCATCGTCACACTGCCTCGGGTCAACGAACTCACGCTACACCCATTTACCTAACGGCTACTTCCTATCTTTGACGCCTCCCAAACTTTATCACGTTGCCACATTACATGCACACACTACCGTAAAAATGTACTTACCAAATTAAAATTTAAAATTTACTTACACTTATGAAGTGTGAATATCTTTAAACATATTCACACTTCTAATATGACGTACCCATTATACTTACTAATATTAACTACTAGGTACGATAATTATAGATTTTGCAAGTAGTGACGTTCAACACGTTTTCCTTCGAGTTTATAAATCAAAATATTTAGGAATCGTTTTGAAAACACAAAGGTATGAATCCTCTATTTATATAAACGACGGTATCACATAAGTAAAGAAACGGTAGGTAGGTACATGCATAGCGCAGATATGTATCATGCGTCTACATATATACCTATTGTGTGAATTAAGAGATCCTTTCTTCAATAAAATTGTAACGTAAATTATAGGATTCGACACAGATGAATGTTTTATTGTCTCACATACAAGTCTCCATTGTGTGTAAATTATAATAATTATTTGACTTGTAACTGACAGTTCTAGATGTGTAGATAGTGCCGTGATGGACAGGCTCGTTTTTTGAACTTAGTCACAGGTTCATTTCCCGGCAACACAACGGGAAAAATATTTATGTAACGCCGCACGGCCTCAGATTAGTATGGCTTCTAGACTGCTTCTCCCACCGTATACCACAGATTAAGTAATAAGTAGTTACTACGCCGATAAACCTCATTTAATGGTGACCTTGATCTGCGGCGTAGTGTGTGAAGACTCATTCGTGATAAATGTTTGTCAAAATATCGTGCCGTAATATTGTTATCTGACTCATGGTACCCAATACCACAGTCTTATGTGACATTCATTCCTGTATTTAATTGGTACTTATCAGCAATGTGAAGTAATTAACAATGTGCTGTTGCCTGTCATTAACAACGTGATAGGATCTCTATACCTGTAATTGAGTTAGGTAAGTACTTCAGAGAATACCATTTTTTAACCGACTTCAAAAAAGGAGGAGGTTATCAATTCGGTTGTATGTTTTTTTTTAAATGTTTGTTACCTCAGTACTCCGTCATGTATAAACCGATTTGGAAAATTCTTTTTTTATTAGAAAGGACATACTTCCAGATTGGTCCCGTTTTTTATCAAAATCCAGTTCCGGTTATAGGATCCATGAGGAATTGAGGGAAGTCCTCAAATATTATAGGCAAACACATAGCGATTTTGGTATTTTTATCAACAAGTCAAGCATTTGCATTCAGGAAGTATCATTTGGTGAAGTAGAACTGACGAAGAAGACCACAGATGGCCAGTGGCGTGCACAGAGATTTTAGACAGGGTATGCACAAGAAAAAAAAAACTTACCAGTTTCAACTTGTTGTACCTACCCTAAGTGGGTTCCCAAATTCCCATCATATTTAGCCAACAAATCTACAAGTTCCAGAAAATTGCCTTTATTAAACGACAAGCTGGATTCGTCATGACCACGGAATGCTAATTCTTGTTTACCTAGAAAACAAACTACATCAATCAACCGTTTGAAAATGTTTCTATTTCTTTCAACTTTCACGTCGTGCCTTTCAATATCTAACTTTAACTGGCTATTCAAACTAGTCTCTATTCTTCCTTTACCAAAAGTTTGGAACTTTAAGCAGGATTCTAGATGTTTTTCAGAAGAATCATGCTTAGCAGCCGCTTTGTGAAAATTATTTAAATCTGAGTACCCGCTATAGGTCCAAACATTCTTTTTATCTTGATTAGTAAACAAAATGCAAGGGAAACAATACAATGTGTTTGTGTGTACACAACCAGTTAGCCAGTAATAGTTATCATAAAACTTTTTATGAAAATAACGAGTAGTATTACCTTTTCTTTGAGTTAAATCTAACCCGGGTACACACCTTCCCTTTGCAATCAATCTAACTTTTTCCTCAAAAGATAACGACGAAAACGCGGCGGATTTTAACTTATGTATACACACTTCGCCAGCACAGGTCTCACAGGTATAATTTTCCATATTTTACAATAAACTTGCTAAATAATTACTCGACAGTCAATCACTTGCGCCAAGAAAAACAATATGGCGAAAAAACTTTGCAATTTATTACATTACGAACTAATACGAAAGAATGAATTAGGTAGTCGGTAGTCGGTCATTTGGTCAATCCGACTAAAAAAAGTCGACCCTCTGCAATGAACAACTAAGCGGTGCTTTTACGGCTTCTCAATTTGGACGGGTTGCAATGTAAGCTATGCTTCTAAAACTCCAACACGCGCACACATTTTCACGCACACAGTCACACTTTTGCTGTGTACTACACGAGATGCGTTGTATGAAGAATAAGCAAGGCGTAGTAATGCTTTTGCCCACGGGAGCGCTGACTGCGCGGTGCGCGCGGCGGTGGATGTTCGCCGCTCCAACGAGTTAGTTCCAAAAAAAGTAATAGATGGCGCGTAAGCTAAATTACCGTGATTTTTTTGAATTATAGTTATTTATCATTTAGAAGGGCATTTATGTGTAGGACTGCAGGGTATGCAGAGCTTATTTGCATGTATGGAGTGCACGCCACTGCAGATGGCCAAGGGAACTCTTCAGTGAATTTCACGGGTGGCGATATCTCGATTAAGATAGTTAAGCGACTATGACGAAACAAATTTAAATAAATGGTTCTGATGAAAAGGGTACCATCGAACTGATCTGATGATGAAGCCGGAATTGTCATAAGATGCACTCTGGCTATAAATGATTTTTAACCGACTTAAAAGGAGGAGGGGTAAAAATTTCCATGAATGTCCATTGATATATGGGGTGGGAAGGGGGGGGGGGGGCTAGCCACTGTACCATCCCCATCCCGCGGAACCCTATGGTTATGGAGATATCCATGGTTAAAGTTTTTAGGTTAGAATAGCGCTATTTAGTCAAACTGGGGAGAGCTCCCCCCCCCCCCCCGCCTAGTTTGACTCCGCCTCATCTCCGGCGCTGCGGGAAGAGCAGCCCTTCCGCCCTTGCGTGCCGAAGCAGGGTCATTCATGCTTGGCTCCCGCGCTTCGTCACAGACAGCGGGCGAGGGCTGCTCTCCCTCCGCGCCTCCGGTTTTTTATATACACTCTAGGGGTAGGGCAGACAAGACCACGTGGAAAGCGCGGTGCTCTGATTCGAAATGTCAACTTTGACGTCTACTATGACAATTTATCCAACCTAAAAATTAGCAAATGGCGTGCTATTTTCCAATTTGTATGGAAACTTTAAAAAATTATGTCTCGTAAGCCGTGACTTTCCGCAACTTGAAAATTTGTAAAAAGCTTTCTATTTATGAGTACTAACTACACAAAAATTATGAACTTCCAAATCTACGGCCTATAATGGAAATTTTATCCCTTTTTTTCTTTGAATTGGTATACTTTCCAGGTGGCCCCATTGTCATCATGTCAGGATCTGATGATGGAAGCCTGGAGAAACCGAGGGAAATCTTCAAATATTATAGGCATACCTATAGTGATTTGGGTATTTTTTAAAGTAACTTGTACATTTGCTCTCGGACAGCACCATTTGGTGAAGTGGAACTGATGACGAAGATCACAGATGGTGAGATGGCCACTGGAACAACTCAAAAATAAGTATGTCACGGGTTGCGTTTTGATTACTTTAAAATTATTACTAAGCAATATAAGCTCATCACAATGCATATGGTGAAGTGGAGCTGATGGTGAAGTACCAGGTGAACTCTTAAACAATTAACGTCCCTGCTTCGGGAAAAGCAATGTTTTGTTAAAGGTGATGAGCAGTTGTCATTAGGCTGTTGTAACTTATATAAATTACAAACCGACCCACTAAATGTGAAAAATAAAAACTTTTTTGCCAAAAAAAATCAACTTCCAAAAGAAAACAGTACAAAGTGAAAAATAACTTTAATTTCAGGAGTCGGTGGCAAAAACCTAAAATACAGATCCAAAGATACCGACTTCCGAAAATAAAGTTATTTTTCACTTTGTAGCGTTTTTTTTTTTGGAAGTCAGTTGTTTTTTTTTTTTGCAAAAAAGTAGTTTTTTTGTATCGTGTATCGTACAATACGCATCGCATGTAGTTATCATGTTGAGTAGGCTTGCCATACGTCCGGATTTAGTCCGGACTGTCCGGATTTGGCAACCATGTCCGGACTTCGGTTCGGACTCGTAATTACGGCCAGATTTTTAATATTTGCTCGCACAAATCGATTACATTACACCCCGCCTCTCCCCGGCCCCGGCAGCGTATTTACGTAGCATAAGCATAATATTGTATGCTTTTTATTTTAATAAATACATATTACATAATTATATATTAATGTCGATTATGAGTTTTTTCATTACTAATTTCCATTTTAATTTCTCTGAGACTGGAGACGCTCCTCTCCTGTACACTCAACAGTCTCTACATCTGCAGTAGTTTTATTTACTGCCAGTTTTCCCAATACTTATCTGCAACCGACGACGGTTGAATTAGAATACGAAAAAAAAATCAACTTCGCTGGCCCGTCTGGACTTCACTCTAAAATATTAATGGCAAGCCTGGGTATAACAGAAGAATAACTCGATCTTGAATTTCGGACTACAAGGTTCATACATACATACATAAGCTCACCCCTTCTTCCCATGGGGGTAGGCAGAAACTACAGAACGCCACCTGCTACGATCCTTACATAGGTACTCCTTTTGCCTCGTGTACGTTCATACATCTGGTCAAACATGCACGCCGGTTGCGAGTACTATGCACCTGACCTTTCTGAAGAACATCAGCAATAAGATCACTATATGTCTTCCTAGGGCGTCCCACCCGGCGTTTCCATTTACATCTGCCGTGTAAAATACCTTTTGTTAGTCGACTTTCATTCATCCTCTCAACATGGCCAAACCATCTAGTATACTCTTTTCAATTTTACAAGGTTCATGATTTTTACAGATTTCTGATTCTTTTTGGTAAGTACCTAAGTACCTATACAGCATCTTGTCGGGATTATAGCTGATAAATTTTGACAGTCTCAACACGCCCGGCCCGACCCACTATCCTTTGCATTGTCACCTTGAACCACAGTACTGGAGCTCTTGGGCGATTCCGTATTGTAAGATGACACGTTGATATGTCACCAGTACCTAGAGTGCTTCCTAAATTGCCAACGAATTATGTTTCTGCTCGAAGATAAGGCGACCTATTGTCCTGCCGGTCCACTTATTCTGTAAAAGTCTCACCGTGATAACTTAGGTGAAGTGAGCTTGAAGTGAGTCAATAGTGCCAATCCCTAGGATTAGGTGGAATAAAAGCTCATTTCACCCAAGTTCTCACGGTGGGATTTTTACAGAATGGACCGGCTGTACACTACTTAGCTGTGGGTCTGCGGTTCTGCACTTCACTGCACAGGTGCAAGCAAGGCCGTAGGCAGGGGGTAGTTTTGGGGGTTCAAACCCCCGCCCGAAATGTGAGAAACCAGAATCTCAATCCAGAGATCGTTGTCATGCGTTTTATTACTGATGGTCATCCTCGTAGATTGCCTTTTAATTAAATAATTATATAATTATGTACCTATCTAATATTATAATAATACGTATTACATATTTGCTTATTTTAAAATTAAGTTGTGCCTTATTGTCCCTGGTCCTCGACCCCCCCATGGTACTCCGTATAGAGAAATGTAGGTACCTACTCTATTCCGCGTAGGGGTTTTTTATAATCAACAAAAGCAATACTCTACGAAGCCAACATCATGGCGGTCATGGTACGATTCCGTCGAGAAGTATTTTGGATGTACCGGTCCTGTCTGCGAGTGGTGATGCGAGATCGTCCTCCATGTCGCTCGGCCACGCTGCACGTGATACGTACGACAGCGTGTCCAGAGGCGGCTTATGATGCTCTGTGTAGTGCCAAGAGCGACAGCCACAGTACGTTGCCTGGAACTAGCTTGCAACATTCCGACGGCTCTTCTCGTGTCAAATGATGTCGTCGCTCCATATCGATGCAATTTTTTTCAGTTCCGATGCAGAAATTGTAATGGTTTTGTAAAAACGCTATAGGAATCCTGATTGACAGTTGATTTACTATTTTTAAACAAAATTCTTTATTCAAATAGTGAAATGCACTAAAAAGAATCAATAACGATCCAAAAAAGTTAATAATCCTCAATTGCAGCGATACTCACGTACTTGATTCATAGACACTTGGTGTGTGTAGTTGTAATTTTTCTTCGCAAGAGAACAAACGCGGAGTGTTTGAATTTCTTTATTCCTGAATCCTGATACATGCATAGGCCATAGGTACTTTTAGGCTTTTTAGCCATAGTCAGGGCCTCAGGGGTAAAGATTTAACACACAATATAGTTGATGGTATGCATTTGTATCAGTACTATCAGTAGTCTACTAAAACACAAAATTCAAAACCGCGACAGCAATGAGTTTTTCGAAAAACCAAAAATCCAGTTCTGTATTTTGGAACTGAATAGAAACTTAAAAATAGACATGATGTTCAGATAGGAAACACCGACCTCATCTAGTTTTAAGATACAAGGCATTTTTGACTTGTAAAAGTGTGTTTTTATACCAATTTAGGTATAGAAATAAATATCGTTTATTAAAAAGGTGAGTAAAGTGAGGTAAAGTCAACGATGTAATCGTTTATGAGCCGTTTAGAACCAAGTTTATTGATGGCTGCATGATGTTACGTAGACTCATAATACGTCTCTTACGTAGTCAGATTTATTATAATAGATATTACGCTGTCACCATATCAACGTTTTTATTCACACCGTTTATGTTGTCATTGACAAAATGTGTAGTTAAATGTGTATGTGTGTGTAGATATGTGAATACCTATTCCAGGCAGGTATTGTAGTAAAATAAAGATTAAAGATATGACCTTATATATCTACTATATAGAGATTTATCAGACACAGATTACGCTCACTACTACGGAAAATATACGTACAATGGCAGCTATAAATCCGCATTGTTTTTATGATCTCCTTTTGTTTTTAATTTTATAAGCCGCGGCAAACCTTACTTCTCAGTCTCAGGTAGGCAATTCTATTGAAAACAAATTGCGTGCTGTAACAATTCAATCAAATCACTGAACACTGGTTTCATTTAGCCTTTTGCTACACGGCCACTTTGCCGCGGTAACGCGAACTCCACTTCGCGCGCTCTCTATAGCACACCGCTCGACGACGCGGCGACGACGACGACGCGACGTCTCGCTGTACAACAGCGAGAGCGTGCGAAGTGTAGTTCGCATTATCGCGACAATGTTGCCGTAGCATTAGGAGCGTTTTCGAAACATGTTATAAGCTCAACATGTTGTACTTACCTACGAAATTATTAAGCTCAAAAAATTCCATTAGTACCTATTATTACTTTTTCATTTTACATCTAAGTATGTACATATAGGTAAGTAGCTAACTTTGGACTTTGGGTACCTAATGAGGGCGCATTATCAATAACAATATCATATACACACGGCTAGATTATCTAGCTATACATTTCCAGTATAAGCTGACCTCTTATTGTACAGAAATCCTATACTATGCGAGATCAGCTTAAACTGGAATGTATAGCTAGGTATGTAGCCGTGTATACATACATACATAGAGTAACAACAGTAACTCACTGTTTCGACTTACTCATGCCACGTTCTAATTCCAGAGAGGTTATTTTGAGCATGTTTTGAGAATCGGAGATTGGTCCAATTTGCTCGTATTGTACTTTAATAGTCAAGATTTTTGTACTGTCCCAGGCTTATGGGCTGATTAAGATATTTTGGTGGCATAGTCGGCGAGGGAATAATAAAATCAAAGTCTATTCAAGCAATTAGGATACTTACAAATTTTCTACAAATTAAAGATTGTTTGCTTTGCTCATTCAGATTCAGACGTCCCAAGCCTTTTGGGCCCACTGGCACGTTTATGGGTTATCCTAAATAACTCGGGAGTTAACAGCTAACTCAGGGTTAATCAAATAATTCATCTTGCGCCACCAAGAGTTAGAGGTAAACCTAGGGTTAAATTTTAAAATATTTGCCCCACCGATGCGCGACGTGGGATGTAGGAGAGTCAAGTCGCTAAACTCTAGGGTAGTGTTAGTAATATCAAAATAAATTGAGGTTATTAATTATGAGCTACCGCTGAAAGCTTATTTTGTATTTTATATTGTTCCGACGTTTATATAGTAAGTGAAAATTCGGTACTATATCAGCAGGCAATATATTTATGAACTCATATAAAAATAAATACAAAATATAAAAAACTTTAAACATATTTTTCCATAACTAACGTTTTCGTTAATCAAAACTAAATCTCCATGGAAACCACTTACAATACGATTAAAATTAAATGTCATGTTATAAAATTAAAAGACCAGAAAGTATTACGTACCTATCGTAATGTACCTAATGTAAAAGAGATGGGTATACAATTACCGTTAATTGTTCGTTCATTCATTTTTTCGGATTACATATCAGGGCATTGCAATTCTATTTTATCTTTCGACGATTGAACTGCAATGTTCCCAACTCAAAAAACACTAATGTCAGGTTAACTAACCTGGTGTTACTTTTTAGTGGCGTAACAAGTAATAAGAGTTAACTTTTTTGCAAAATAAAACTACCAACTTCCAAAAAAAAAAAAACACTACAAAGTGAAGAATAACTTTAATTTCGGAAGTTGGTGTCTTTGGATCTGTATTTTAGGTTTTTGCCACCAACTTCCGAAAATAAGTTCCTTATTTTTCACTTTGTAGTGTTTTTTTTTTGTAAGTCGGTTATTTTTTTTTTACAAGAAAGTTTTTATTTTTCACTTTTTAGTGGGTCGGTTTGTAATTTATCTAAGTTACGATAGCCTAATGACAACTGCTCATCAACTTTTATAAAATATTGCTTTTCCCGATGCAGGGACGTTAATTGTTGAGGAGTTCTCCTGGTACTTCAACATCAGCTCCACTTCACCATATGCATTGTGACGAGCCTATATTGCTTAGCAATCATTTTAAAGTAAGTATTCGAATCGCAACCCGTGAAATACTTATTATTGAGTTGTTCCGGTGGCCATCTGTGGTCTTCATCATCAGTTCCATTTCACCAAATGCTGCTTGCCGAGAGCAAATGCACAGTTACTACAAAAAATACCCAAATCGCTATAGGTGTGCCTATAATATTGAAGATATATAAGATTGAAGAGTTCCCTCGATTTCTCCAGGATCCCATAATCAGATCCTGACCTGATGACAATAGGACCACCTGTGAAGAATACCCTTTCAAAAAAAAAAAAGAATTTTCTAAATCGGTCCACCCGTCTTCGAGTAATCGAGGACCACACATAAAAAAATATATTCCGACGAATTGAGAACTTCCTCCTTTTTTGAAGTCGGTTAAATCGGTTAAAATGTGACTTATTTGCCGCGCACTTTACGCGTCAAATAACTAGACGTCGAAATGCCGTCGACTGCGGCGGCGCATATGGCTGTTCATACCTAATAAGATTTAAGAAATGAGAATATCTTTGATAGATTACCAAAGATACGACAAGCCTTGCTAAGAATTATCTAGAGAAAAAATTACAAGAACGTCTAAATAAAACATTGAACAAATCATCATTTCAATTATGAAATATCCCCTTCTACATATATTCACCCCAGTGTATAAGAGGGCTTTGGAACTGTTTCCAGAAATCCAGAGCCTTCTTTTACGCTATTATACATCCACTTTCCTTTGTGTTATTCACACCGGAAGGTTCTTATTTTCTTTGTTATATATTCGCGGTACAATCAAAGGCCTCTAATCCGATCCAACCGTATCAATCTGGAACCCCCGTGAGACTAAATATAGTTTCATGGTGGAAAAAATGCAGAACCAATTTATCCGGTATCTGTACCTTAAGCAATATAGAGTTCACCCTTACTGTCCGCTTATGTATCCAACCCTCTTTGTTATAGGGATAGTTGGATACTATAAGCTGGAGGTAAGGCGTAACTTAGCGTTAGCAAAATATTTATTTGAAGTGTTTTGTGGTAGATTAAATAATCCTGATATACATACGTAGGGTGTTCTGAAAGTCTTGAGATACTTAATAATACTAAGGCGAATGGGCGACGCGAGCACGTAGTTTGTTTGTTTTTGTATATGATATACGTTAGTTTCAGTTGTCATTTGATTGCATTCAGTATTGCGGCAGATCGTGTTCGAACAAGTTCACTATAATGGCTTCTATATTATAACTTTGTAAGTGCATTAAGTCCAGAAAACTGTTTAGAAGAAATGAAGTCTATACTTGGTGATGACTGTCCCTCTCGTGCAACCGTCTACAGATGGTACAAACAGTTTGAGCGGGGCTGTTCTAACCTAGAAGACGACCCGTGTTCAGGACGCCCGGCGAAAGCAGTTACTCCAGAAAATATGTATTTAAAAAAATTAATTGAAACTTACCGGCGAATAACCTACCGGCAAATAGAGTCCTTACTGCAGATTGGCTTGGTTTATAAGGATGCAGAAGTGTACTAATTGTGGTGGCAATTATTTTGAAAAACTGTGAAAAATAAAGTTAAATCTCAAGACTTTCAGGACACCCTACGTATTAGACTCGTTGAGACTGCTGGTTCCAAACACCAGGCTGTGGCAGGCGCCGAGGGCACGGCTTTTTGACGTCCAGGTCGCTCACACTAAGGTAGGCAAATTCGCACCGGTTGCAAGAGCCATTCGATTAATAAACAGCGCCTCACGAAGGCGTGACATTTTTAACTGTACATTGGCAGAATTCGTGAGGGTGACTCTCGATTAATTAACTAGTAAATGATAATTATTTAATCACATTATCGCATTGGGTGTGAACCTGTAATGATAGTGTAAGATTTTATAAATAAATAAATCTACCAATTTCGCCCGGCAAGGAAAACATTGTGTAACCCAGACCGGAGGTATAATAAATCAATAAAGAGGTGTCAAGCGGAAGAGCGCGAGAGGGAGAGCGGAGGAGGTGGAAGTTTGAAAGTGGCGCCAGTGACTGAAAAATTGAAAGGGAATCGTTTGTCTTGGTATGGTCATGTGAAGAGGAGGGATGAAACGCATGTTGCTAAAAGAGTTATGAGTTTACATGTGGATGGATGGAGAGGGAGAGGGAGGCCAAAGAAAAGATGGATGGATTGTGTGAGAAGTGATATGAAAGAAAAGGGAGTCAATGATAGTTTGACGAGTGACAGGACAGAATGGAAAAAAAAAAACGTGTTGCGCCGACCCCAAATAATACGGGATAAGGGCAGGAAGATGATGATGATGATGATGAGGTGTCAAGCGTGTTTTAAACACTGTGGGATAGGGGACTGGCTCACCACCTGTTACGTTTAATACAGGGTGTTCATAAGGAAAAAAACCGGCCAAATGCGTGTCGGACCACGCACAATGAAGGGTTCCGTAGTTGAAAAGAATTTATCCCAAAAACAAATTTAACATTGTAGTTGAAAAACATGTTCTCCCATACTCTGATATACGGTCAAGGTCAATTCACCAAACTCCAAAAAAATTGTAATCGCAATAAAATATTTTTCTTCGGTATTACATAATTATACCTACATTGCAGAGGCGTAGCCTTCATACAATCCGATTCCTCTCGGTTTTCCTTCGGAACAACCACTCTCTATTGCCAAATAATATGGTACACCTGTGTGTGTAGCTGTGTATCACATCATATCACATTACATAATTATACTTAATACCAGTTTAATTCATCATAAGATTAAAAACCTACAGTTTTTGTCTGAGTTCCCTCTAATGATAATTGTAGCTGCGCTACTGCTACATTGTCCCATACTAAACTGACCAGCGGGGAAATGCGTAACACACAGGAGAAATCCATTTAATTTTGACAGTTCAACAACATTCATTGCGTTATTTACGTTGTTAAGCAGACAAATTTTTCGAACATATGAAGCAATGCATTAGCAATATGCTTCAAAATCATTCAGGTTGTGATTGATAGTGTGTGATGTGTGAACGTAAACGAAGCAAAGTGGAGTTCTGTAATTTCTGGCTACGCTTATGAGAAGGTGTGAGTTTATGTTTAAACTCTTCAGTGCGTATCAATTTGGGCAAGACAAAAGATTTGATTCCAATATGTAGGCAAGTATACCTCTATGATTACCCTTGGGACAGGTAATGCGACATGAAGGGCAATACAAAGAGGGTCATTGTTTTGAGAGGCCTCAGTAATCAACCTGGACATTACATGGATCGAATATTACCCTGCCTAGTGAGGTTGTCTCTAGTCTACAAGCTACTTAGGGATTCTACGTTCTAAAACCATTTATTCAAATAACCCTCCTTTTTTGGCTTCGCCACAGTCGGGTAATCAGGCTAGATTTACTATAAAAACAGTCCCCTATATCCTTTAAACGTAATCACATTGTAGTTCTAAAAAGTGCCGCAACAAACTCTTGAGCAAAATCCCAGATAGTTATCTCAATCGCCTATCGCCTATCGCTTGCTTACAAAAGCTCGCGTTCAGCTGTTTTGATCAAGCCGATGACGACTAAATTACCATTGATTTTTCTTTTTAGGGTTCCCTACCACAAAGGGCAAAACGGAACCCTAATAAGATAGGGTCACTTCGTTGTCCGTCCGTCTGTCTGTCAGTCTGTCAAGACCTTTTTTCTCAGGAACGCCTGGAGGTATAAAGTAGAAATCATTATCAAATACGTAGGTCGATGGCCCCTTGGAGCTCAATCAAAAAATATAGCCATAAGTACCTATATGCGACATATTTTAATAATCGAAAATAAATCATAACCCGGGTACCTACTTCCCGTTGACCTAGACTCATGAAATTTGGCAAGAACATCTAATAGGAAAGTTAATGATTCGCTCTTTTCGTGACGACGACGGTCAAGCCCAGAATCTGTACCTATCCCCTAATGACTACCAACATATCAGGGGCCCAATTCTGTAAAATAACCAACTTGTCAATAGTATGTCGGTAGTGTGTCAGTAGTGTCTCAATAGAATAGTCTTTGACATTTGATATTCTACAATTTATTTACGGTCATTGACTTGCCACTGTAGTGCCATTGAAACGCCATAGTAAGACTATTGTTAATAATGATTGGTAGTAAGAGGCCTGATTCTGTAACATAACTAACTTGTCAATAGTGTGTCGGTACTATTGACAAGTTGGTTATTTTACAGAATCGGACCCCTGCACCCTAATTGCGTAACACACTATCAACCACAATCTGAATGATTTTGAAGTAAATTGCTAATCCATTGCTTCATATGTTCGATTAATTTGTCTGCTCAACAACGTAAATAACGCAATGAATGTTGTTGAACTGTCAAAATGAAACGGATTCCTGCTGTACGCAATTGGCCCGCTGTTTAAGGTGAACCTGAATGGTTATAATATATTATGGTCACCTTCTTGAAGGTATATACTTGTCACTAGTACCTACGGTCAGCCATGAAAGTCCATTAACACTGTTACGTTACACAACTTACTGTCGATTTTGATGTGTAAAAGAGTATCTACATACTGAAAACCATTCCAAAAAGATTCGATCAACTGCTTTTCAGCATTTCATAACTCGGCTATAACAATAATACGGTTGAAAATACGGCTCAATAATACGGTTAAAAATAAAGTTAATAACGGGCCTCTGCGAGTTGGCTTCGGCCCCTCATATGCCTTTCAAAGGTCCGGGACCCTAGGGTCCCGAGAAATATATTAAAGTTAATAAAAATACTAAAGTGTTAAGGGTCGGTACCAGGAAATCATGTTATGAGTTTGGAATTTTGGATAAGTTAATATAGAAAACTTAAAGTAGTAGCCACGAAAAAAGACGTCTGGCTAGCTCCAGAGTTTCACCAGTCAGTGAAAAAATCGGATCCAGTATAAATTTCGTAGATTATTGTTAAAAAAAAATTAATATCACTAAAAATGTGCAAAAAGCATTGCCGTATTTTGGTAACTTTGGCGTAAATAAGAAGTCGCCTACTTAATATTGCACATAAATAATGACAACAAAGATTTTTTCTGTTTTCCATAACACTGCTTGTTTTGCATAAAATAATCGGAAATTTTCTAAATTTGCACCATAGCAATTTGTATGAAGATTTCGGGCGTGAAAATTCAGAAAATTTCTTTTTTTATGGAAAACAGAATAAAAGGTAGGTAGTTAGAAAAAGAAGGAGGTGGAAAAACAGGAAATTAGGTGACTTCTTACTTACACCAAAGGCATCAAAATACGGCAACGCTTTTAGCATGTTTTAGTGATACTTATTCATTTTTTTTTAACAATCATCTACAAAGTTTATCCTCAATCCGATTTTTTCACTGACTGGTGAAACTTTTGAACTAGTCAGACTTTTTCATTTGTGGCTACTACTTTAAGTTTTCTATATAAACTTATCCAAAACTCATAACACGATTTACTGTTCCCGACTCTTAATCGACTTACGTTACAGCGAGCGACGCGACGCGCGACGGTTCCAAGCGAAGACTTATACATATACATATACAAGGTGTAACATAAATAACGCACAACCTCTTAAGGGGTCATTGTACTCATCATTATGAACAATTTTTAGTTTTTTTTTTTTTTTGTGGATGGGAAATCATCAAATGACTTCTCCCGCTCTGGGCGGAGCGGGAGGGCGTGTCAGACTTTTACTGACTAAAACCCACCCGTGTTCCTTCTGTTGCCTGTACGGACGGCGAGCTACCCATTGCTCGCCGTCCGCAAGCCCGCGCCTACGGTGGCCGGGAATCGGCTGCCAATTCCCGACGCCCAGGGCGTCAGCTTCATCAAATTCTACATTAAAAATCAGCTTCTACATTATACATTTACGTTCGTACAACTCGTAAAAAGGTAGGGAACAGCTGATTATTTTTCGCGATTTCAGGTTTGGTCCCATAGTAAAAGTTGTGTACAATGGTCCCTTAAGAGGTTGTGCGTTATTTATCACTGCTGAAAATCTTTCACATCTTGTATATATTTCATTAATTTTCATTGTTCCATTCTGCTTCCCTTCCTAAATATTTATACATAATTTATTGTACTTGTCCATTTTCTTTATGAAAACGTTTAGGTAATTTTTTATCTCAAGCAATAACAAAAATAAACGGTAATATATCCAATTAAGTTTCAGGTGATACAAGCATCCATTACCACGACGTTCAAAAACATCTATCAATAGGACAAGAACAGTTTGGAATAAAATCAAATAATAAAACATTATCGTTTTTGGTTAAAACTTTCTTCTATTGTTTTTAGCAATATTTACACTGACGATGATCCAGAGCAACTGCTTTGTGAGTCTGAAACGGAATAATAAATAAAATATGTAATTAGATACCATAATTATATGTTAATTACCTACCTATTACATTTCAAGTTATTTTACGAGTTATTGTGAGAAGTTGCTTTTTCTAATAGATGTCTTTTGTGGTTTTCCTACGATGTTAAACGCGATGTTAATGTCTGTAAACCTATAATTATCTATAAATTACTGACACAAGCCTTTTATTCTACTGATGCATGCAGTAGTTTCCCCTCACACACAAGTCAACCTGATTAACATAATGTCAGTTTTCCTTAAACATTTTTTATAAAAATATCTTATTTTCAACTGTATGAAAGATGATATTTTATTAATTTTTATTTATTTAAAATAGGTACGCCAATAGTATAATTTTACATTAATTAATAAAAGTTATAGATATATTTCTGATGTATAAAACAATAATTACAGGAATACACGACATTCACATATCTAATTAATTAAAGCAACATCTTCTAAAAATTATATAAAGTTAAAAAAAAAAATGATATGGCTAGAAAGGAAAGGGAGTGACTACCTACCGAGATGACGAATAATAGAGAAGTATAGTAGAAACAGACATGTTGCACCGACCCCGAATAAGGGCGCGCACACATAGCGATCCGTTATGCAGGTCCGTTATTTGATGGCGTATGTAGTTGTATGAGCGAGTTCACACACAATACAGTATTCCGGATCCAGTAAAAAATACCGATCCGACCAAATATGCAGCAGTCCGTTTTACAGGTCCGTTTAAACGTATACGCTTTTGGCGTATGTAGTTGTATGAGCTAGTTCACACACATGACATGGATGACTGGAACCAGTAAAATATCCCACACACAATGGAAATACTCATCCGTTTTATCGAATCGAAACCGCACGGGGTTTGGCACGGGGGTGCGCGGGGTGCAGTTTACCACACAGGCACCATCACCATTTGCCGGTTTCATTCGCTAAAGTACACGTGTTCAGCGGCAATGGCAAGCAAGGCGTTTGAAAAATACATTGACCAAGAAGTTTTGATAAATTGTGTTGAAAGTAGACCAGTTCGGTCGGCATAAACGGTCCTGTAAATGCTGTGTGAATATTAATTCCAATACCGTCGGATCCGTTAAAATCAGTCCTGTAAATGCTGTGTGAATCCTCCAGTAGCCACGGATCCTGTAAAACGGACGTTCTATGTGTACGCGCCCTAAATTGAGACAAGAGGAGGAGGAATGATCTCTTATTTTTTTTTTAAATCATTACCTACTCAGTTCTGCGACTTCCTTCTTCCTTACTGTCCTTAGAGACGATGTCTTTGTACTAATAATACCCAATGTTCAGTGTAATTTATTATATTGTTCTAATTATACGAAACTCGCAATCATCTGTTTCGTATGGGCAAATTATAACTTTACGATCCAAACGTGGCTCATAATCGCTTGGCACAACTCTTGGAAATGGGATAATTATAGCTATTGAGTTGCCAATTTTGAGCAATCAAGCCATCGCTTGCTCAGTCCTACAACGGCATGTAAATAGTTTAAGGTCCCGTTAGGATCGACTAGTTTAGATTCTCAAAAAAATACTGGAAGAAGGGATAAAAAAGTAGTGGCAACACTAAATTTCCATAATGTTAACTTTACAAAATAAACTCAGTTTTTACATAAAGAAACAGGTTTCCGGTTCAGACAAACCCGTGCGGGTCGGTACCGATGGGTACAGGGTTATTATGGTAGTCAGCACTGACAAGTTTAAAGCTGTTTCTTAATAAGTGAGCACATAAGATTACATGGGAATATTATACCTGCACCGATCGATACCGATCCGCACAGACACGCCTGTACCGGAAACCTGTTTCTCTACGTAAGCACCCTTTTGCAACAGACGAGCAGTGTCAGTCATGTCATGTGTCACCTGTGTTGTGGCACTTGGTTATTGAAAACCGACGTAAATAATAGGCAACGTGTTTTTTGTTAGCAAGGCAGCAAGTATTAGAGAATTCATTTTTGTAAAACCCTGTTGACATCTTGATTAGTTTAGGTTATTGTATGAGCGTATAGCAAAATATTTCCTTTTCTTGTCATTTTAAAAGCAATGAAGTGAGAGGGCGATATACTTTACTGAATATAGGGGCTGTGCGGTGTGTCCCTTAAAGTATCATTACTTGCCAGTAAGTACATGTTGCAGGCGAGCAGTTGATTGTCCCAAGCTATGGTTAAAAGTACTGACCTGTAAGCGTGTCTGGACAGTATTTGATGGTGTGGGCCTGGTCACCGGTGGCGCCACAGCGGGGACAGTGGAACCTGCGTAGAACTGGACAGCGCACTCGGCCGCGAACGTCCCGAAGCGGGTGCGACGTGTAAAAAAACGACGGCTTGCCGTTCTTCTTACAAAAGGCACATTCCTGTGTAGAAAATAAATATTTAATTGGACTTCTAGATCGACATTTTATTAATAATAAGATTTAGTAGTTACAATCTCTATAAAAACCTGATGACTTGATTTTAATCCGCATCCGTCTCTTTAAACTCTTTCCGCTTTCACCGCATAGATAATTGTAGGGGTTCAAAAACCGGTGGCAATACAATTATTTAATGATGGCGACGGTGCTGTCACCAGCCAGAGACAATAAATAGTGTTTTTTTAACGTTATTTTTTGTTAATTTACTGGAAGCTACAATTTAATTAAACTTAAGGTACATTGGGTTTTTGCAACTTACCAAATATCTTTGGGTGATCATTCTCTGTCTGCGTAAAACGTCAGCATACTTCATTAGCACTTCCAGTTGGTGAGGAGTTAGGGATAGCAGTGCTGCTTCTTGCTGTAATACCATGTCTTTGAAACCGTTGGGCCCCTGTGATGGCGTCGGCGCAGGCGTTGGCGGCGTGGGAACTCTCACTAAAATAAGGACGAGATTTATTATGGAAGTTTTGGCTTGCGTCGTTGTCTACGTGCACCGTTAAGGGATGCTACCTCAAATGGCTTAGCATGATCCTCCGTTGTGTCGAAAACACTGCAGCTTTAATTTTGAAATAAATATATGGTAAAGTTGAGGATTAATGTTAAGTACTATGTTAGGCAAAAAAACGATTCCATAAAATTTTCTTTATAGAAAAAAATTACAAGGTTACCTCCAAACCGAACAATAAACTGCTGGTATTCAAAAAATACTTCAAATTAGATCATGAAACTTCGCATACTAACTGAACTAACTATAAAGCTGGTCTTAAGTTTTTTTTTTTTAAATTACTATTATTTTCACCGTAAAAAGCAATTACCTAAACTATCGGCGCTTCCTGCCAGCACCACACTCAGTCCCGCTCTCACTCAGTCCGCGCGCAGTATCGTGCGAGCGAGATAAAGAGTGAATTTTAGCTGAGGTAGTATAGGCTCTTAAATTGGTACGTAGGGAGCGGAACTAATTACAGGGAAAATTAAAAAAAAAACCCAAATAAAAAAATTGACAAGTGACGCTTATTTCGCTTTATGTCTTAAAGTGAACCGTGTGACTAATAAAATTCGTTGAACCTGAGCTAAGAAACCTAGAGATACCAATAACCTGGATATTTCGGCAACGAAAAAGAAACAACTTTCGCATTCATGTTATGAGTGAAGTTATCTTATGTTGATAGTGATCTTGAATTCGCAATTAATGCTGTCTTCTGATAACAATCTACAAGCTAGTTCTAAAGAAAAACATAAATTAGCATTGATATGTTAATGTGTTGGTTTCTCAATCAAAGCCTCTTTCATTTGCTAAATGGGTTAGATTCAGTTTGGAATTGACTGGCTAGTGAACGCTCAACATCTGCCTAGCCTTTTTCCAACTATGTTGGGGTCGGCTTCCAGTCTAACCGGATGCAGCGGAGTATTATACATAAAGAGACTGCCTATCTGACCTCCACAACCCAGTTACTGGGTAATACGATACTCCTTGGTAAGACTGGTTGTAAACTTTCGGGCTTCTGACGACCCGTAACGACTGTCATAGATCCACCCGGGAACCTAACGCGCACAGAACAGATAAAAGAGGTCTAACGCGCTTCCCGAGGCATGGAGGGGTCTTGGTATGCGATTATGGTCACGCATCCACGGCCCAACCGCGGCAAGCGTAGCTTAACCTGATCCATCGACCCGTGCGGCTGTTATTAGGTACTTAGTCCGAGCTCCTTTAGTGAAGTCCTGAAAACCTGCAAATCAAATTAAAATGTACCTATCTGATAAATTTATTTATAATACTTGAAAGATTAATTATTATTTTATTTAGACCACAACGCAAGTTAGTAGCAAAAATTCTTTGAAAAAATACGTCAAAGGAATTTTTTCTTTCGACTGTACATTTTGGACTGCGTATTCCGAGAAATCTAACATCCTACGCAGTCACCTACTTTCGTTAACACTAGCTGTTTTTCTAACAAATCGAATACACCACAATTATGTCATTGCTATGTTCTCAATTTCAGATGTTATCTCGCGTGAATAATATTAATCAAATGTCAAGACCTTTCGTAATGATATGCATCAAACATTTAGTAGTTTTCGAAACTTAATTAAATATATTTAAGTACTTCTTATAGTTAGATTAGACGCGTCGCGTCGCACCAGTCTGCGGGAGCCTTAACGTAGTAAGAGAAGTTTACGAGAAATAGTGTTAGTAGGTCTATAAACTGGTATAAACTAAAAGTTGCCAAGCAATTCATCTCACCTTTTCCAACATAGCAACAAATAATAAAACCGTAGGCAAAAGAGAGATAAGTGTGCTTGCGAAGGTCAACATTTTTTTCATCCCTGGGCCCTGTGCTGATTGGTCAAATCAATGACATCGCGCTTCTGTTCTGAGTGTGCCTTTTATTCAAAAGTTTACGCACATAGGTACCGAAATAAGACAACTAAAGCGCCTGCTACACCGTCGCCAACCGCGTCCCGACAGAGGTGACCTTGGTGGTTTACGACCAAACATTGAAACAGCTCTGCCGGTCGACAACCAAGGTCACGGACGTCGGGGAACGCGGTTAGCGACCGTGTAGCAGGGGCTTTATATTGCCCTACGTTTTTGCTCTGTGTACCCACCTTTTTTATCCTCAATGACTACTTCAGGCCGTCTAGTCAAATTCGCGGCATCAATAGCTTTGTCTTTTGAATGCACCGTCACCTGCGCTTCTAGCACGGCCGGATCCAGTTTGACAGCTTCCAACGCATCTGCAATACAAACACGCTTAATGAACTATTTTTGAATTATTTGATAGACCGTCTAACAATACTTTCACAAGTTTGAATTTGTAAGTTAGGTAATTGTATATTATACATAGATTATAAAAGTTATAGATGAGGTATCTTAAATTATTTATTTAAGTGTTAACCTCCTTAATTAGGTAATAAACGTTGTATAGCGTCTGTATAGTTCACAACGCTTTGTCTTCTTCTTTCGAAAGTTAAATTACTGACGACTGAAAGAGAGAAGTCGGTGTGCAACTATTCACCTGATACGTTTATTAGTCAGGAGGTTAATGTTGGAACTATGAATTTCTTAAATTATTCTTAATACTCACCTTGGTTGACATTTCCACCGGGTGAACCGCTATTTTCTTTAAATCCCTGAAAATAATCATAATGAAGTTAGTGATCTTTAGATTTAGAAAAATGTCTCCAGTGACTGAATACTTTATTTTTCACGCTTCGTTCTGCTCAGTTACATTTTGCAACGCCTACCCTGTGTCTAAGAACGTCTTGATTATTCTAAATTTATTTTAATTAGGTACTTACCATAAGGAAGCTTAAAGGTGATTCCACGAAGTCAGATGTGCTTCGAGAAATTAATGATTTCACGTCCATTATTGAGTCTGAATTACAAAATAATAAAGGGACTGTAGAGAGTAGGCAATTACCTACCTAAAATAATAAATGCTTTCCAAGAAAACGACTCAGTGGAATGTTTCAAAAACTTGACAGCAGTAACTCACAGATGATTAATAAAGTGTTCTATAACGATGTGGTATTAAGGTGGGTAGATTTAGAACAAAATGTTTATACATAACTAGCTGTGTCCCGCGACTTCATTCACGTGGAAGTCACAAGATACACAATATACTAAAATAACAGCCACATTTTATTAAAACTCCCTCGTCCCCTGACCCGCCGCGTTGTATCGCCCTCTCGCACTATTACTTCGTTGTTCATTCTGACTTTTTTCTTGTTGCTCGTCTCCTAAGGGTCATAGCGTGATGTTAAATAGCCTATAACCACCCTCGAGACTTGGGCTACCAAATGCAAAAATAATTTTTCAAATCCGACTGACAGTTCCAGAGATTAGCGCAAAATAGCTTAAATTTCATGTTTTTTTTTCTGCGGAACCCTAATTCTTTTTCGAAAATAAAAGTAGTTTACGTTACTCCTCATAACATCAGCTATGTGCTAGTGATAGTCCTGTCAAAATCAGTCCAGCCGTTCCGGAGATTAGCCGGAACCAACAGACAGACAGACAAAAAATTTAAAAATTGTTTTTTGTTATAAGTACCTTATATATAATGCATTTGTGGCGAACCACGTAATTTCTACTATGTAAATACTCTTATACCATAAATATGTCATGTTTATAAAAAGAAAACTGTCACTTTTGACGCATGTCAAATTGTTATAATAATATAATAAAACACTGTTTAATGTGCATTTTATTAAAAAAACTGTTATTTTGACATTACAAACAGACACTTCAATTTTATTTATTTGTATAGAAGGGGATATTTGCGTAATATCCTACAGTCCGGCCGTCGAGAGAATGCGTACCTGACTCCTGTCAGTTGGACAATTCGTGGTATCAAACTGACAGGTGTCAAGAACACATTCTCTCGACGGCCAGGCTGTAGGATATTACTATGTCCAGTGTTGCCTGATATCAAAACATAGTAGGTAATTTTATTGATGAATAGGTACATACATTAAAACTAAATATACAGTTGAAAGTATGTGATTTGCCTCAAATGATTTTTATGTGAGTGTGGTCATGAATTTTAAAAGTATCTCATTTGACAGTTACCGTAAAAGTACTGGTTTTTTAACGAAAGGCGAATGGAAACATGATGTTTGGACCGTGGCGCGTATTTTGCTAAGTTAGTTCTCTTCGAGCCTCGGAACCAAGCGGTTATCTTTAAGAAGTCTAAATTATATACTGTTAAATTGAGTAGTAAGTAGTACTGAGTTTGTATATGTGTGAGAATATAAATATAGCAATATCCGAACTGAAAAAGTGTATCATTTCGTACTAGTAAGGTATACAGCTTTTTTTCCTTGTAGCTAAAGATTAACTCGATGATAATCTTGTTGCCTCGCTCAGTCTCCGATAAAGCTCTCAGTGGATTTCAAGCTCGTTGGAGTGGAAACTCCAAATACAATTGTGGAGCATTGGTATCGCGCCCTGGACAAAATGACGCGGCGACGCGTACTTAACCCATAAGTCGAGTAGATACCTAGCTGATACTAACTAACGTGAACTGGCTAACCAATGGATTTGTCATACCGACAAACGGGTTAAGTAATTAGAAGCAGTCGAGATTAATGTCTGTTTTAGCAAAAAATAAATAACAGGTATTTGCATCGGTAACTATAACGGCCTTGTAGAATTTCTCGTCTGACAAGTCGACACGTCGTCGGTTGCTACGCTAAATTGAAATTTAAATGGTTTTTCAACATAACTTTATGTAATAAAAGTTAAATGTTGATATACCCATTGAGAAATCGAATTTTCTTTTCTTCCGTTTTAAAAACTGCTCCGCAGACTTTGATTTCAAGATGTCGGGTGCATTTGCCAGTAAGGCCGGCCACATACAGTCGGAATTCCGTTACGGAATCCCGTTTCGAAATATCGATTCGGAATGTCCGAATGCAGCAAATCCATACAAAATCAAGGATCATCAGTTCATCACACACGAACAGTATTTCTCCATTCGGAATTTTCGAAATGAAAAACTACTTACGTAGGTGATGATGATCCATGATTCAGTATGAATTTGCTGCATTCGGACATTCCGAATCAATATTTCGAAACGGAATTCCGAAAAGGAATTCCAACTGTATGTGGCCGGCCTTACAGTCCATCAACTCAGCCTGTCGCAGATCGCAGTCCACTGCTGGACAAAGACCTCAAACCAGCCTCAGGCTTAAGTACATTACATACCTAGGTATTCTGTTGTTGCTGTGCAATCCATAAGTTCAGTTCAGTTTCAGTAAGTCCAAAAAGGCAGCCTCCATGCACTACTTATAAAAGAGCTTTTTTAAGAGCTTAGATTAAAAGAAGAAAGAAAGAAGTAATCAGCACCCTAATTGCGTAACACACAATCAATCACAATCTGAATGATTTAGAAGCATATTGCTAATCCATTGCTTCATATGTTCGAAAAATCTATCTATCTGCTCAACAACGTAAATAACGCAATGAATGTTGTTGAACTGTCAAAATAAAATCGATTCCTACCGTTAGTATGTTACGCAATTACCCCACAGATACCTAGAACAGCTAACATGAGACAGCAGATGATCCACGATGATCAAACTTCAAACACCCTCGTAACACTCTTACGCGCTCACAAAAGCTCAAAAGCCGAATCTATTGCGTTTTGTTGTCGAGACAACGAATTACCAAAACATATGAAATAATGTAGTTGATCGAAAAAATATTTCGATCATGAATGAAGGTCGTGCGATGGGAAGGTAATCTTAAATAAGAAAACATTATTGCTGAATTATTTAGTAGTACGCAAGCAGGAAGTACATCAATGATGTTTGGTGACGCGCACAGTTTGCGTGGCTTGGTTCGTGATATAACTCGTGTTCTTTTTATTGCATCTACGTCTCCGTGTGACCGATAAGCCTACGTATGTACCTTCGTACGTTACGTTACATTATGGAAGTAGTAGTAAATACGTACTTTGTACTGTGTTCACACGTGGACAAATTTTACGATCTTGGCAAATCCGAGATTGAAAGTATTGGAACGTACGTAGTAGAAGTATTTCACTTCATCGTAGATTTTCCTCTTATGATTCTTGAGAACGCAGAATGTATCAGCTAAAATGACGACGCTTGTCACGAGGTGTCACTTTACGTGTTTGATAATAAGAACGGTGGTGGGGGTTTATCTCCGCCCACATGCGCAAGGTCAATGAGGCCTCTATACACCTTAAACTAATATTAAAATCGTTATTTAATGCAATTTATTAGCTTCCGTCAATGTGACCCTCACAAGTGGTGATACTCAAATTACGTGTTTTGACATCATGGGCAGTCAGCCTTGTACCAGCAGAAAACCCTGATATACTCCATTTAGGTATTTACATTAGAAAAATAACGGTGATCACCCTTTCGTTATAAACGTACAATTACCTCCGTTATTTCACTTTAAATACAAAGAAGCCCCCAGAAGAAGAAAAACAATATAGATGTGTGATTGTACGAAATCTACATGATATTTTATACTTAGTAGTAATAAAGATTGCAGCAACGCCAGCCCATAGATAAAATGTAAGATATTATTTACTGCAACAACTAAGAAAGCTGAAATATATAGGTTATAACAGTGGCGCAGCTACAATTATGATTAAAAATAGTTAAATAGTAGTAGAAAAAATAGTTCAGTTCTCATAAACTCTGACAAAACACTGTAGGTTTTTAATCTTATGATGTATTAAACTGGTATTTAAATATAATTATGTAATGTGATGTGATACACAGTTACACACACAGGTGTACCATATTATTTGGGAATAATAGACATTAAGAAGAGTGGTTGTTCTGAAGGGAAGCCGATAGGAATCGGGTTGTATGAAGGCTATGCCCCTGTTATGTAATGCTTTTCAAAATACTGAATATTTAGAAGAAGAAACAGGCGAAAGGAGAATGGATCCTGATCTAAGATGATAAAGACCAAAATAGTTCTATGAAACCCAAAAGACAAATATAGGAGATGACATTAACCATCATACAAGGAGAGCTTAGGTGATCCGACAGTAGAGAACCAAAGTCGTTGCCATAGTCCACAGAGTAAAAAAAAACAGAACAGGCAATAGACCAGCCATATTGGAACAGAAGTATTCTTGAGTGGTGACTGCGAATCAGCAATCTTAGTGTAGGATATCCTCCGATTAGGTGGGCAACTATCTTCACAGGGTGGCTGATGGATGCTGCATCAAAGTAGCCGAATGTCGAGTTAAATAGCGTGCCATTTGATTAGATTGGATTAGAGAGGTAGTCACGAGTCCTATAGGCTGATGATGACGATGAAACATACAAAACATATTTCGTATTAATTATATTTCTTAATAGAATTGGTTTTAACTGGGTTTTGGAGGTCAGATAGGCAGTCACTCCATGTAAAATACTGGTATTCAGCTGCATCCGGTTAGACTGGAAGCCGATCCCAAGTATGTTGGGAAAGGCTAGGCAGATTGAGAATACTATTGGTTTAAAAAAATGAACCAAGTAAGGGCTGATGCAACTACACTTTGCATTGAGTAATCCGTCCAATGCTGTTGGCAGCCCGTAACCAATGTAAAATTAAATGTACACAATCAAATCACAGGAAAGCATTTCCTAGTTTAAATAATTATAAATAACGACACAAAATATTGGAAACTAGACAGGTAACGTTGACATAATAAACACTATTTTGTTGTTATCAGAATACAAATTGTTTATTTTTGTTTCAGTTGTTCACTTCCGTGCCGTTATCACCGACAACGGAATATATATATATGTAGTAGGTATACATAACATATACATATTCACGTATACTGTATCACGTATCCCCGTCTGTCTATCAATGTCCACTACTGATCAACGACCGTGAGCTTTTTATATTGGGCTCTAAGGTAAAATTAACGGAGGATATAGCGGACTTGTGGTTTTCAGCACTAGGAGTGGCTACCTGGCTACTGGTGTTGATAGTCCCAATCTGCAGACTAATACCAGCCTATTACTGCCCCACTGCTGGGCAAAGGCTTCTCGTACAGAGAAGACACGAGCATTAATCGCCACGCTTGCTCAAGACGAGTTGGCGATTTCAGACTTATATTTACTACTAGCTGTGCCCCGCGACTTCGTTCGCGTGGAAGTCGTAATAAGATACACAATATAATAACATTTACATTTTAATAAAACTCCCTCGTCCCGCGACCCGCCGCGTTGTATCGCCCGCCCGTGCTATTACTACTTCGTTTTCGCTTAGCGTTTTTGAATTTATTTTCTTTTTGCTCGGCTCCTAAGGATCGTAGCGTGATGTTAAATAACCTATAACCATCCTCGAGAGTTGGGCTACCAAATGCAAAATGAATTTTTCAAATCCGACTGGCAGTACCAAAGATTAGCGTGTGGCGAACCACGTAATTTCTATTATGTAAATACTCTTTTAGTTACCATAAATATTATATGTCATGCATATAAAGAAAACTGTTACCATTGACACATGTCAAATAATAAAAATTCCTTTTCCCTTGTGACATATATTAGCTCGTTTTTTTCCGCATAATTCTACATTCCATTTAGCACTACGCTAAATACTGCTGACCCCGACGTGATTGTAAATACTGGTGACCCATCAACTACTGCGCGACTATGGCCTACCGACGACGTGACGGAAGAAAAATTTGAGGACTGCACTACGCCTTCATCGTCGTCCTCGGGCGTGGACCGGGTATCGGTGCGCCACCCTCCCTTTTGGCCCGACGACCCCGACATTTGGTTCGCCCAAGTCGAGGCGCAGTTCGAGTTAGCAGGAACAAAGACGGAAAAGAGTAAATAAATTCTACACGGTTCTACAGCATTTGGACCATAGCGCGAGGGAAGTTCGCGATATTATCGTTAACCCGCCACAGACAGATAAGTACAATAAATTAAAACAAGAACTTATCAAGCGCTTATGTTCTTCGCGCGAACAACGATTGCGTCAACTGCTCACTTAAGAGAAATTAGGTGATAGAAAACTGAGCCAGTTCTTGCACCATCTTCGATCTTTGACGCCGGCCAAAGATCGAAGATACAATCGCCGGATTGTATCGGCGATGATGTTTTACGCAGTTTGTGGTAAAACCGTCTTCTCACCGGCGTACAGGCGTTTATTGCGTCTTAGACTACCTCCTCTCTTGTTGACATGGCAGAATTAGCCGACAAGGTGTGTGAAGTGACGTCACGTCCAACGCAGATAGCAAGGGCATCCGCAATCACATTTGACAGTATGCTCAAGAAGATGGAAGATTTAATAGCTGAACGCATTAAAACCGAGCTATCACATCAGGTTGCACAGCTTAATTTAAGCGAGAAAAGATCCCATTCCCCCTTCAGGCGTAGAAGTTCTTCAGGTTCATCGCGTTTCAGATCAGGTCAAGGCGTGATACTTCTGGTATTTGCTGGTATCACCGAAAATCACAATTTCTAATCGGGAAATGCTCTCGACAGTCAGTAGAGGTGGTAAATGACTGTCAAACGGCTCACAGCCGCCGTCTTTTTGTGACAGACTGTGCTACAAAGTTACAGTTTCTCATTGATACCGGATCAGACCTCTATGTATTGCCACGTAGACATGCACGTAATCATAGAAAACGCACTGAGTATATGTTGACAGCGGCCAACGGCAGTGTAATACATACATACGACACCATTAAATTACATTTAAATCTGGGGTTGCGCTAAGATTTTGAGTGGAATTATTTTGTGGCTGACGTGGAAAAACCAATCAATCATTGGCGCAGATTTCATTTCATACTATGGTTTACTCATCGACTGCAGGAATCAGCGTTTGGTCGACAGTGTTACCTCACTTTCAAGACCAATTCTGCTCAAACCTCGTCAGTTACAGAGCGTCAAGGCAATCTTAGGTGTCAGTGAGTACTATAATCTCTACCCTGCTCTGACTAAACCTTCAGGCATCCACAGAGAGGTTAAACATTCCACCTTTCATTATATTAGAACCACGCCCGGCCCACCCGTTTTCTGCAGTCCTCAACGCCTTGCTCCTGACCGATTAGCCATAGCCAAACAGCAATTCGAAGAGATGTTTCGTGATGGTACTGCTCGTCATTCAGACTCTCCTTGGTCATCTGCATTACATCTTGTACCGAAGAAAGACGCTGGATGGCGACAATGCGCGTACAATTCCAGACCGATACCCTATCAGACACATAGAAGATTTACCACTGCGGCTTGCTGGTAGTTCCGTTTTCTCCAAAATTGAACTTGTGAAGGCATATAATCAAATCCTTTGCTGCTGATGATATCCAAAAAACAACCATTACGACACCCTTGGACTTTTTGAGTTTCCGTATGTCCTTCGGTCTCAGAAACGCAGCTCACACTCTTCATAGATTCATGGACGAAGTTCTTCAAGGCCTAGATTTTTGCTATTCGTATATCGAGGACGTCCTGATCTTCTCCAGGTCCAAGCACCTCAAACATCTGGAACAGCTGTTCAAAAGATTGAGCACCAACGGAATTCTTATCAATGAAGCCAAGTGCAGTTTTGGTAAGATCGAAATCGTGTTCTTAGGCTACAAGGTTTCCCGGGTGTCACCATTGTGTTGATCGCCCTGAGGACACGGTGGAGCATACGGTGGAGGTCTGCCCGGCTTGGGCGAAGCACCGCCGTGTCCTCGCGGAAGCGATCGGCAGCGGCGATCTCTCGCGTCCGGCCCTGGTCCAGGCCATGGTACGGAGCGAGAGTACATGGGAAGCCATCGCCTCCTTCTGCGAAGCCGTAATGCTCGTGAAGGAGGAGGCGGAACGCGTGAGAAAGAGACAATCATTGCTCCCTCACGCCTCTAGTCGCCGCAGGAGACGCTCTGGGCGTCGGGAATTGAGAGCCGATTCCCGGCCACTGTAGGCGCGGGCTTGTGGACGGCAAACAATGGGTAGCTCGCCGTCTGGTAAGGACTAGGCCCGAGTTGACGGCGTATTGTGTTCCACGCGCGCCTCAAAGAGATGATGTCAGCACCAATTGACGGGGTCCGCTAGGGCCGATGCCAGCTAGGGTCGCGGGATCTTCGAAAGAGTTACCGTGGCCCCGGAACAGGCAACTGAAGGAACACGGGTGGGTTTTAGTCAGTCAGTAAAAGTCTGACACGCCCTCCCGCTCCGCTCAGAGCGCGAGAAGTCATTTGATGATTTCCCATCCATAAAAAAGGATACAAGGTTTCTGCTCAAGCTCTCTATCCACTGGAAAGCAAGATCTAAACCTTAAAGGATTTTCCAGCACCTAAGACAGCCAAAGGTTTGCGCCGGGTGCTCGGCATGTTAAATTTTTATCGTTATTTTTTGCCCAATGCAGCTCAATATCAGGCAATTTTAAACGACATTCTCACAGGACTGGACGCAAAGGGTTCAAAACCTTTAATCTGGACTCCAGACCTATTCCAGGCATTTAACGATTATAAGGAAAGTTTCAAAAACTACTTTACTTTCCACTCTGTTCCTTATGCTGACATCGCTCTCGTTACTGAGGCCTCAAATACTGCTGTAGGAGCAGTTTTACAGCAGCTAGTAGGTGGTCATTGGCAACCGCTAGCTTTCTTTTCTAAGAAGTTGATTAAAGTCACAAGAGCTCTACAGTGCTTATGACAAAGAGCTGCTCGCGATTTATGAAGGAGTTCGAGATTTGAAAGGAGGACATTTTTGAGGAGTTGATCATTTGGATTGAGGGTCGTCACTTTGTTATTTACATCAACCATAAACCTATAACTTTCGCATTCCAGAAGAAAGACAGGAAATGTACGCCTCGTCAATTCACATATTTAGATCTAACTTCTCAGTACACTACTGATATCATATCAAGCATATACCAGGTAAAGATAACTTGACTGCTGATTCTCTCTCAAGAATTGAGGCACTTTGCGTTTGCCCTCAATTTGAAACTCTGGCGCGATCTCAACGTGAGGAGCTACAAGATTTATTGACAAAAGCTACGTTACTGAAGCTCGAGCAAGTACCAATACCTGGTACTAATTTTAAAATATTCCGTGATGTTTCATTTATATTTCCATTTATCATCAAAGCATTAAGAAAACAGTTTTTCGATAGCGTCCATGGTTTAAGTCATCCTGGTTCTAAAGCAACCATTAAACTAGTAACCGACAGACATGTTTGGCCTTCAGTACGCAATGATTGTCGTATTTGGGTTCAAGCCTGTGAAGACTGCCAGCGATCCCAGGTGCAAAGCCATACTTTGTCAGCTTTAGGAGATTTTAAGTTACCTGGTTCTCGTTTCTCTCACATTCATAGTCCATTACCTTCGTCTCGTGACTACAAATAATGTCTGACTGCAATAGACAGATTCACTCGATGGCCTGCAGTTGTACCACTACAAAACATTACGGCTGACACGGTAGCAAGAGCTTTTCATGAAGTGTGGATTTCACGCTTTGGTTGCCCACAGATTGTTACCGGAGACCAGGGACGCCAGTTCCAAAGCCGTTTATTCAAAGCGCTCTCTGAACCTTGTGGAATAAAGTTGCAACATACAACGGCGTATCATCATCCACAAGCGAATGGCATGGTGGAACGATTCCATAGAACATTGAAAGCCCATAATGTCACTAGTTCCTTTAGGAATCAGACCAGCTCATAAAGCTGACCTGATATGTTCTGCTGCAGAAATGGTATTTAGTGAGCCTTATGGATACCGGGCGAGTTCTTTCAGCCCTTTCTTCTGACCCTGAACCTGTGGATTTCGTTTCCCAACTCAGAGATTGCATGAGACATTCCAAATGTCTTGAATTGCTTTGGTGAAGCTGGTATTGGTTCCACAGTACCAGCTTCACGTCATACAAGCAAAGCAATTTTTGTCCACAAAGACCTCAAGAAATCTGACTATTTATTCCTCAGAAAGGATGCCTTGCGTGGAGCCCTAGTAGCGCCTTACACTGGTCCAATTGAGGTTGCAAAATACACAGATAAGACTGTGACCTTAGGGTTGCCCAAAGGACCCCTGACTGTATCCATAGATCGGATCAAACTGGCATACATTTTGGCTGAAGAGGACCAGATAGCCATTGCGACTCCCACCGGCAGCCGTCCTTATATTACTCGGTCGGGTCGGCGAGTGAAGTTCACCATGCCCAAGATTTTTACACTCCCGGGGGGGTTTGATGTGGCGGACCACGTAATTTCTACATGTAAATACTCTTTTAGTTACCATAAATATGTCATGAATTAAAGAAAACTATTAGAGGTTGGGGAAAAAGTCTTTTCGCATTATACACTTCTGGACACATCTATTGGCCCACCTTAGAGTTTAGGTTTCGATGGCCCCTACCGAAATATGATTGCTAGATTGAACAAAAACTGTTGATGCAGTTTTAAACCTGATACATTTTACCATCTTTTTCGATCGTATTGTTTTAAATTTGAATTCAGAATACCATACGACATGGAGCTACGCCTAACAAGTCGGATATGCGCCTTGGCAATTGATTTTTGAATAAAAAACATGTTTTATCAAATAAAGGTTTAATTTAATAACGCGTGTTGCCTCCATGGGCATCTACCACAGATCTCATACGATTAGGCATAGAGTTTATCAACCGCTCTATGAAATTTTGAGGGATCATCTCCCATTCCTCTTCTATGGCAGTTTTCAACTCCTGCATCGTCTGGGCAACTGGCTGACGAGCCCTAACACGTCTTTTTAGCTCGTCCCACATGTGCTCAATGGGGTTCATGTCTGGGCTTCTGGCTGGCCAGTCTATAACTGTGATGTTCACATCCCGAAGATATTCTCTGACGATGCCGGCCGCATGGGCTCTTGCATTATCATGCATTAAAAAGGAAATTTGGGCCCACATAGTCCGCGTATGGTATCACGTGAGGTTCTAAGCACTCACGAATGTACCTTTCAGCATTTAATGTTGGCAGCCGTGGTCCTGTAACAACCTCAAGTTGAGTTTTGCCGCTCGCGGATATACCGCCCCAGACAGTCCATGAGCCACCGCCATAAGCAACCCTCTCTTCAAAGCAGCATTGTGCGAAACGCTCTCCCTTACGTCGGTAGACCTTCTTCCTTCCATCATTGCCATGTAACACAATTTTAGACTCATCAGAAAAGAGTACACGGCTCCAATCTTGCTGTGTCCAATTTAAATGACTGCGTGCGAAATGAAGGCGCGCTGTTCGGTGGGCTCGCGTTAGTTTGGGCCCATTAGCTGGCTTGTGTGGTACCATATCGCGTTCTTTTAACCTTCTCCGAACAGTTCGAGCGCTCACAGATACTCCGTGGAAGTCGCGAAGTTGGTTTTGTATCTCAATGGAGGTAAGGTGACGATTTCTCAAGCTGGTCGTCACGATGAATCGATCCTGCCTTTCAGTTGTGACCCGAGATCGTGGCCTTCCTTGGCGACGAACAAAGCCGCCAGTCTCTAGGTACCTCCGATAAACATTTCGGACAGCAGATCGACTTAAATTAAGTTGAGCACTCACGTTTCTTTGGCTGTGTCCGGCCTGAATAAGTGCCACAGCTTGGGCGGCGACTTCAGGTGAAGTATCCATAGATTATTGATAGAACCTCACCTTAATGATAAGAATAAGTAATGTTTGTTGCAAAACCAAAGATATCAATCACTTTTTCAAGAATTAAATCCAAGTAAACCAATAAAACCAAGTTTTCTTAGTATTCGATTGTTTGATATCAACAAACAGGCTCCAAATTGTCTTTTGTTTCTTTAAATTCTGTGTTCGAAATTCAAAAAAAGACTATTGAATGAAATTGTGAATGTGCCAGGTTCAAAACTGCATAAAAACTTTTTGCTCGACCTAATATAAAATGTTAGCTAGGACCAAACGAAACTGAAAATACAAGGTGGGCCAATAGATGTGTCCAGAAGTGTAGTATGTATGAACTTGTAATAAAATCTCTTTGGCTATACTATTTGTATCTGGCTGGTTTTGGTATCATTGAAAGTTTAAATTTTAAAAAACATAATTCCAAATTCAAATTAGGAAAATGTGTGATTTTCATTTGTTTTTCGTACTGTCAAGATGAGGGAATCTAATGAAGAAATTCAATACATTTTAAAATTTTACTACAAAAAAGGTAAAAATGAAACGCAAGCCGCGAAAAAAAATTGCGATGTGTATGGACCTGGTGCAGTGCCTGTGAGAGTAGCAGAAATTTGGTTTAAGCGTTTTCAATCCGAAAATTTTGATGTCAAAGATGCACGTCGCTCTGGTCGCCCTATTACGGATAAAATGGATGACATTATTGAAAAAGTAGAGCACGATCGGCATATCAGTAGTTACGACGTAGCTGAAGAACTGGGAATTGACCACAAAACAGTTTTGGCGCATTTGAAAAAAACTGGGTACACAAAAAAGCTCGATATTTGCGTACCTCACGAGCTCACTGAAAGAAACCTAATGAACCGTGTACTCATTTGTGATTCTTTATTACGACGTAATGAAACCGAAACAATTTTAAAGAAGCTGATAATGGTGATGAAAAGTGGATCACGTACGACAAGAACGTGCGAAAAAGGTTGTGGTCAAAGGCCGATCAGGCTTCACAGACCGTGGCGAAACCCGGGTTAACTCGCAACAAGGTGATGCTGTGTGTGTGGTGGGATTGGAAGGGCATTATTCATTATGAGCTGTTACCACCAGGCAGGACCATCGATTCTGAACTCTACTGCGAACAACTGATGAGATTAAAGCAAGAAGTTGAGAGAAAGCGGCCGGAATTAATCAACAGAAGGGGTGTGGTTTTTCATCATGATAACGCTAGACCTCACACATCTTTAGCCACTCAGCAAAAATTAAGAGAGTTTGGCTGGGAGGTGTTAATGCATCGTATAGTCTTGACCTTGCACCTTCAGATTTCCACCTGTTTCGGTCTCTTCAGAATTCTTTAGGCAATGTCAGGTTAACATCACGAGAGGACTGCCAAAACCACTTGTCGCGGTATTTTGATCAGAAGTCCCAAAATTTCTATAGCAATGGGATCATGTCCCTACCTACAAGATGGCAAAAAGTTATCGAACAAAATGGTACCTACATACTTTAGTTAAATGTGAATAAACTATATTAAAAAATGTTTTGAATTTTCTTAAAAAATGCGAAGAAACTTTTTCCCCTACCTATTATTACCATTGACGCATGTCAAATTTTCAAATAATAAAAATTTCTTGTCCCTTGTCACATATATGTATTTTCTCGTCTTTTTACTCCGCATAATTTAACATTCCATTTAGCACTACGCTAATAGCGTTTTAATTTTTTTTCGCGAAACCATAATTCGTTTTCTAAAAGAAAGTAGCATGTTACTCCTTGTAACATCAGCTATCTGCCAGTGAAAGTGCCGTCAAAATCACTCCAGCCGTTTCGGAGATTAGCCGGGACAAACAGACAGACAGATAAAAATGAAAAAAAAATTGTTATAAGTACCGTAGGATACTTTCATATGTATTTAGTAAAAAGCTGTTATTTTGACATTACAAACAGACACTTCAATTTTATTTATTGTATAAGTCCAGGTTTCCTCACGACTTTTTCTTCACCGATGTTAGATGATTTGCAGACATACTTTTACCATAATACTCATGTCAAACATGACTGTTTCTACGTACATATAAGCTGAAGAGAGAGTGTACGAGTGTACCTGTCTGGCGCTTGTGCACTATATCGCTCACCTAGCAGTATAATGGCACATTTACAAAAAAAAGCGAAATTGATTTTTTACGGCCTACGTGTTTAAAAGTGTATAATTTATAAAGCGGTAAAACGGCACCGTGTTAGTTTTATCTATTAAGGTCTATACTAGTTGCTAAAACCATAAAATCCATGATAAAATGTAAAATGAACTCATAACTTCGTTTCAAACATTTGTAAAATCTTTGACCTTCATTTCTGTAAAATAAGAAAAAAGTAGATGTGTCATTATACTGCTAGGTGAGCGATATACATATGTATGTATTTGTGTAATATCTCCCGCGCCGAAGACTAGTCTCCGCTGAGATTGGTCGCGTTGGCCGAAATTCGGTCTGGAGGACTATTGTTATTATATTATGAGCAATAAAGAACCAGCTGACTGAAAATAACAAAGTGCATTTTACAAGAATTACACTAAAAATGCTCAGAATGAGGTGGGGCCGTGGGTAGTGTCCGACATCAGCCAAGTATTGATAAAATATATTTTCAGTAATCGAAGAACTATCTAATTTCGATATAATATCTTACCCTGACATATTGTTATCGCACTGATAAATTTAGTACTAGGTACATTTCATTATTTCGTAAATGCATTACTGCCAATGCCAAGTTCTCATACGAATTTTGGCAAGGGATTCAATATTTTGCAGCGCTAAGGAAATAAAACAAGCATTATATGTTGTTATTATTAGTACACTCTGCACGTTCAGTTTGACGATTTATTGGAAAATGTATACCCTATGCAACTGGACAGAGGTAGGTAGGTCCAGTTTATTGGGGCTATTTGGGCGATATTTGAAATTAAATAATTATGAGATTTGAGTAGATATATGGCAACAATAGGAATATGAGGTTATAATCGCCACATGTCGTCGGCAACGTCGCATATTTCCAATAAACTAAAGACTGGGTGTCGTTGCTAAAGTGTTCCAAACATAGCTTGTCGCGTTGTAAGTATTCAATATTCTCATCTATTTTCAGCTAAACTGTGTGCAGTACCCAGAGGGGCAATTCTCGTCATTTTAAAAACGTTCAACGTTCGTTCGTTCGTTCTACGTCATCAGTTCCACTTCACCAAATGGTGCTTTCCGAGGGCATATGCACTAGTTACTATGAAAAATACCCAAATTGCTATAGGTGTGCCTATAATATTGGCAGATTTCCCTCGATTTCTCCAGGATCCCATCATCAGATCCTGACATGATGACTATGGGGCCTCCTGGAGAGTATACCCTTTCCAACAAAAAATATTTTTTCAAATCGGTCCAGCTGTCTTCGATTAATCGGAGAACACACTTAAAAAATAAGGATTCCGACGAACTGAGTGAGAACCTCCTCCTTTTTCGAAGTCGGTTAAAAATAATTTATAGCCAGATTGCATCTCATGACAATTCCAATAAGCCCAAATACGGCTAGGATGCATTGTTTTATTACGGAGTTCCGGTGCCTACCTTCCCGTTTCATCATCAGATCAGTTCGATGGCACCATTTTCATCAGCACTATTTATTTAAATTGGCTTCGTCATTATCTTAATCGAGATATCTTATCGCCACCCGTGAAATACTTATCATTAAGGAGTTCCCGTGGCCATATGTGGTCTTCTCCATCAGTTCCACTTCACCAAGTGATACTTTCCGAATACAAATACTTGACTTGTTGTTGAAAATATCAAAATCACTGTGTTTGCCTATAATATTTGAGGAGTTCCCTCAATTCCTCGTGGATCCTGTCACCAGAACTGGACTTTGATAAAAATGGGACCAATCTGGAAGTATGTCCTTTCAACTAAAAAAATATTTTTCCAAATCTGTTTATAAATGACGGAGTGCTGAGGTAACAAACATTAAAAAAAACAACCTCCTCCTTTTTTTGCTTTGTTAGCGCGCGTAAGTACATGGAGTGATTTATCTGGTAATCTGTGGCGACGGGTCGCGGGACGAGGGAGTTTTATTAAAATGTGGCTGTTATTTTAGTATATTGTGTATCTTACGACATCCTCGCGAAGGAAGTAGCGGGGCACAACTATCTATACAAATAAATAAAATTGAAGTATTTGTTTGTAATGTCAAAATAACAACTTTTTACTAAATCCATAAGAAAGTATGAATGGCTTATAACTAAAAAACAATTTTAAACATTTGTGTCTGTCTGTCTGTTTGTTCCGGCTAATCTTCGAAACAGCTGGACCGATTTTACTGGCAGATAGCTGATATTACGGCGGGTAACTTAGGATACTTTTATTTTGAAAAATAATTAGGGTTCCGCGCAAAAAATTAAAATCCATGAAATTATGAACAAAAAGTCGGATTTGAAAAATTCTTTTTGCATTTGGTAACCCAATTCTCGAGGATAGTTATAGACTATTTAACATCACGCTAAGACCATCAGGAGCCGAGCAAAGAAAAAAAGTCAGAAAGAACACCTAGCGAAAATGAAGTAATAGCGCGGGCGGGCGATTCAACGCGACGGTTGGCGACGGGTCGGGGGACGAGGGAGTTTTATTAAAATGTGGCTCTTATTTTAGTATATTGTGTATCTTACGACATCCACGCGAACGAAGTCTCGGGGCACCGCTCTTAAATATACGATACAATTACTAACTAACGAATTAATTAACTATACAAATAAATTATACAAAACAAAAGGAAACTTAAGCGTCGAAGTACTCGTCCGCATCGCTGTCATCCAGAAACGTGCCCAGAAGACTGGCAGCATTGCCACGTTGAATAGCAATGCTAATTCTTTGGCCAAAGAACGAGCCAGCCCTCTGGTCACGTGAAGTTGTATTCTTTTGAACACAATTTATGTTCAAAAGAATAAATAAATTGACAGTAATTGTTGAATTCTGATGATAAAACTCTTAGCTATTACATGAAATACTGAAAAGTAGTGTACTAATAATTTGGGGTCTATTGATTTCACATGTAAAAGTAACAGTGTTAATCTACTTCTATTGCTGACCGTACCTAAAATTAATATATAAGTACACAGATAGTGAAACAGGTAGTACGAACTAATTGTAGACGTAACTTTGAAATACTCCGCCCAGAGCGGGAGAAGTCATTTGATGATTTCCCACCAAAAAAAAAAAAAAACGGGATGCAGTAAGCCGACGTAAATCCAATAGTGGTTTTTCCACGCGTTGGAATGCACTTTGTTGTATTCTCAATTGAAGGCTCAACACTGAGAGTTGAAAATCGGGTGCGCGATAAAATCCCGCTGCGTTATTTTCGCGCCCGTGCGTACGTTGGCTTAGACTGCGGTCGATTTACGTCGAGCAGTCGATATTGAAGCCTCAAAACAAGTTACATGAATAAGAGCTAAAAAGTTAAATGAGGACACCATTATTTCGAAACCTTAATGGGCGTATTTGTGACATACTTATTATATCAGAAGTCATTGATCGACCTCAATATAGTTGGAGGGTCTATCCAGTATCCACACGTCATGATATCAGGGTAAGCACCCTGGCTGCGTAACACTTTCAATCACAGTCTGATTTGTTTTAAAGGATATTGCTAATCCATTGCTTCATTATGTTCGAAGAATATGTCTGCTCAACAACATAAAATAACGCAATGAATGTTGTTGAACTGTCAAAATGAAAGCTATTGCTACGGTAAGTGTGTTACGCAATTACCCCGCAGGGTTCCGAGCCGACCCTCAGGCCTCGTTTATGGAGACGCGGGGCGTCGCGCGTCGTGTGCGGCGTGGCGTCTCGCGGCGCGTCTGACGTTTTTTAGTTCACAGACAGGCGGCATGTGCTGCGGCCCGCATCATTTCACGCGCAAAGACAAACATATATAGTAACTAGTGGTTTTGTTTATGAAGGAGCGAGCATGAGGAATAGCGGTACCCGGCGCTGTGCCTGCCGCGTCATCCGTAGCGGCGCACGCGGCGTCGTCAACTGCCACGCCCGCAGCTACCCTTCACCGCACCTCTCCCTCCCCTTTCTACACACATCGAAGGGCACGCGGAGATGGCTGCGTCACCCGCCGCGTTGGCCGCCGCTTCATCCGCCACATGCGACGCTACAATTCAAACAAACGCGTGAAAAAACGCTTCTCCTTGAACGCTCTAGACATCACCGTATGTTTGTGTTTCCGGCAGCCCGCACCGCGCATCGCGGCGCCGGACGACCCGCGTCTCCCTGAACGAGGCTTCACTGTTCCGTCCGGAGCATGCTCGCGTATATAACACCAACCGGGACGGGCCCAGATTTCCGCAAGGTTGTGACCGGATACTGTGTGGTGTGGATACAATTTTTCGTAGCACATATTCGTTTCTTTGGACCACCTTCTTGGTTTCTTTCCTCCACATTTAGTGAAAAATCCAATAAGGTACCTAGTAGTAAGTAAAATAGTCCCTACCATAGATATAACAAAGAATTTTTTATATTTCTGTAGTGCCTACGTAACACACAGGTCATTCTACCTAATATCACAGGTGATGTATTCGGTGAAATAAAAAAAAAACATCTTCATTATTTTAATCTACATAGGCAAGGAAGGTACAGCTAGGTACTGAACTTCTTGCATATGCAATAATCAGCCTATAATGTTCCCACTGCTGGGACACAGGCCTCCTCTCTTCGAGAAGGAGTGGGCTGTAATGTATCACGTGGGCCCAGTGCGGGTTAGAAGATGTCACATGTCCTCGAATTTTTGGTTCTAGGACATGCCGATTTCTAACGATGTTTTCCTTCGCCCGACGTTTTCCACCACCCAATGTTTTCCTTCATCCTTACATCTTGGACCTTAATAAAATAACATTTCTTTGTACCTTTGTAAGCTAAGGACGAACACGAAAGCGGTAAATTCGATTGATTTAAACTTCTACTTTCCGACAGCTAACGAAGCCCGGCGGAATAATCCACGTGTTTAAACCGAAGGCCAAAGATTAAATCAATATATTTTACCTATTTAGTTAAGTAGAGTATCTATGAAGCCAATAATGCTGTATTGGGTCCTTTCAATCATTAACTTACATAGGTAATTAGGTAATCATAATACCAATTTGAGTAACGTACTTACTAAAACTTCCGATTTTTGTCTTCAAAATAAATAGACCACATTTTTGGAGATCTTGGTCTGGCTTCCAGAACCTAATATAAATATAATATAAGACTAATTACTAATTGCCTTTTCAGGTCGAATACAGAACCTTCAAAAGTAGATTCTTAAATCCGTACAACTTAACATGTGGAGCTCACCCTTTTTTTTTGGGTTAGAAATCATCAAATGACTTCTCCCGCTCTGGGCGGAGCGGGAGGGCGTGTCAGATTTTTACTGACTAAAACCCACCCGTGTTCCTTCAGTTGCCTGTGCCAGGGGCTATGGTGACTCTTTCGAACATCCCGCGACCCTTTTTTTTTTTTTTTTTTTTTTTTTGTGGATGGGAAATCATCAAATGACTTCTCCCGCTCTGGGCGGAGCGGGAGGGCGTGTCAGACTTTTACTGACTAAAACCCACCCGTGTTCCTTCTGTTGCCTGTGCCGGGGCCACGGTAACTCTTTCGAACATCCCGCAACCCTAGCTGGCATCGGCCCTAGCGGACCCCGTCAATAGTGCTGACATCTCTTTGAGGCGCGCGTGGAACACGACGCGCCGTCGACTCGGGCCTGGTCCTTACCGGACGGCGAGCTCCCCATTGCTCGCCGTCCGCAAGCCCGCGCCTACGGTGGCCGGGAATCGGCTGCCAATTCCCGACGCCCAGGGCGTCTCCTGCGGCGACTAGGGGCGTGAGGGTGCAAAGCTTGCCTCTCCCTCACGCGTCCCGCCTCCTCCTTCACGAGCATTACTGCTTCGCAGAAGGAGGTAATGGCTTCCCATGCACTCTCGCTCCGTACCATGGCCTGGACCAGGGCCGGACGCGAGAGATCGCCGCCACCGATCGCTTCCGCGAGGACACGGCGGTGCTCCGCCCAAGCCGGGCAGACCTCCACCGTATGCTCCACCGTGTCCTCCGGGCAATCCACACAGTGGTGACACCCGGGCGTTTCCTCCCGCCTTATCCGGAACAGGTACCTCCCGAAGCACCCGTGTCCGGTGAGGACCTGCGTCAGACGGAAAGTGAGGACGCCGTGGCGCCTCTCCAGCCACTCCTCAAAGAGGGGACTTATCGCCGCAATTGTGGCGTGCCCAGCGCTGGGTTGCGACAATCGCAATCCCGCGACCCTAGCAGTCATCGGCCCTAGCGGACCCCATCAGTTAGTGCTGACATCTCTTTGAGGCGAGCGTGGAACACAACGCGTCGTCGACCCGGGCCTGCAACACTACTCCCTAAGCACGAAGTCCGTAGTTACGGCCAAAGTTACGGGCGTTTCCTACTCCGTATCACTTCCGGACATAAGATTAGTTCGGTTTCCGAACTAAGAATGAATGACAACACGATTTTACAGTTGTTCCTTCGCCTGATGTGTTTTTACCCGTCAGAAAATTTTTATTTTACACTTGTTTTAACTACTTTATTAATTACTTTCGGACGGGCCCGTTTCTTCGTAGACGGACTTAGGGAGTAGACCCCCAGGTCCTTACCGGACGGCGAGCTACCCATTGCTCGCCGTCCGCAATGTGGAGCTCACCTGTGAGCAGGATCTGACGGCTGAAAGCTGATCAGTGGTCTCGAACCTACCGTTTTTTCGGTATTTCTACCGATATGGGCTCTGTTCTACCGAAATACCGAAATATAACGATTTTTATACAATTTCAGACTGAAATTTACCGATATGGGCTCTGTTCTACCGAAATACCGAAATATAACGATTTTATACAATTTCAGACTGAAATCGATATGGATATGGGCTCTGTTCTATCGAAATACCGAAATATAACGATTTTTCTACAATTTCAGTTATATTTCGGTATTTCGGTAGAACAGAGCCCATATCGGTAAAAATACCGAAAAATCGGTAGGTTCGAGACCACTGAAGCTGATACCACTATCCAATTCTATAATTGCCGAACTCAACCTCGGCTTGCAGTTGCAGCTTTAACGAGAAACCAACAGCCCTACAATAAAGTTCTGCACTCACTGAAACAGGTAAGCTCCTAGCTAGATTCGACAACCAAAATACAGGGTGTAAGGGACAGCCATCCACAAACTAACAGGGTGTATTCAGCTCCTTATTTTGAATCATATTCCGCCGAAAATATTGTCAGGAAAATTTTTCATTTTTTTATCGTATTTTCATTTACTATTCCTTTATTTCAATCTGAAATTACATTCTCTGTGCGCAGCACTACATTTATGTAAATAAAACAGCTAAAACAAAAAAAAAAAACAGCAATGGATGTTGAAATACTCGGCGGTCGAAGGCTCGCTGCGCTGCCGTTCGCTACACGCGTTTTGCCACGGTAACGATACATTGCGTGTGAGGTAATAAAATAAATCAGATTTATTGGATTCCCATAACGTTCCTGAAATAATTTAATGTACCGGTCATCTTAGTATGATATACTGAATTCGCCCCATCAGTCTGCGGAGGGCTGTCCCTTACACCCTGTATATTTGTTGAAAATCCTGATGTGAAAAAAATCGTCTACATCATAATCATAACGTCAGTAGAAGCGCGTCGTTCAGTTAACGTCAGGACTCGCACGAGTATGTGTCGATTTATTTGGTCATTTCTTTACTGGTTACTCGTTATCGTAGGCAAGTAATGCGTAACGTGGTCAGTCGCCAGTCGTCACTGATAACGTCGCGAGTACACAATGCAATTTCTCAAGGCTGTTAGCGTGCATACACGTTTTTATTTTCTTTACTTTTCTTACGTCTTCATAAAATACACTTTTTATTTTTTAATTTCGGTAAAGTTTACGCTGTTATTTAATTTTTTTCTCTCATTTCCCTTATTATAAAAGGGTTTTGTAATTTTTGAGGACCGTCTCATAACATTATGATTTCAATTCTCTTCAAGAATCTACTTTGAACACGGTTTTTCGGTGTTCCAAGTTACAACATTATTCTTCCTTCCGTTTCCGAACAGTTAATATTGTTTTACTGAAATTGAGATGAATTATTATTCATAGAGCTTAGATATTTCGTATCATAAATAAGTAAGCCAGCAATCTTAATATTCCCATAGTTAACCTGATTATCCACCAGTTTTCTAAATACAGTTTAGACTCGGGAGTTTGTAGTAGAACGAGCCGTTATTTAATTAGATAAGTATGTTCTCGGCATGAATTAATGTGGGTGAAATGGGTCATAAATGCCTTCTTATTATTTAAAAATCATTTCCAAAAGGGAAGCCGTACCATAAATAAAATCCCTTCTTAGAAAAATATTTCAAAACCGATATTCCTTTCATAAAACGTAAATAAAAGGAGGAAAAATTTTATAAGTAGGTACTCGTTTCGTCCTCCGGCCCGGTGTTGCGAACATACGTACCTAACTTCTATTATTCCGCACTTCGCTCGTACGTACACACCGTAAGTACCTAAGTTCGATCGCTGTTACTTGATGGCCTGGGAACTTGTCCAACCAAAGCAGAGGCTCTAATTTACCAGTCACTTACCAATGATAGATTGGTAGGTTTTGGTAGCCTGTCATTTGTTATGTGAAATGACAGCTTGCTATAAGTATACCAGCCAAGAGTGTTCCGATAATAAAATTCTTTGAAATCGTTGTGTGTCAATATTGTGTGAAATGTCGCATAATGGCACATTGGAATCAAAATTTAAAAAAAATCAAAATCAAATGTCATTTACAAACTAGGCTGAGAATCAGCAGTTTTTAAACGTTAAATTTACATAAGACAGAACCCCAAAACGCCCGCTCTTCACCACTTCCTAGTGCTTAGCTGGGAAGAAGAAGTGGCGCAACAAACTGTCCAGCAGCGCAGCTGTCTGTTCAGGGTCTTTATGAAGTATTAATGCCATCATGATTCCGTTGCGAAAAAGGGACGGTGCTATAGGTCAAGTATAGCTTCGTCGCTCTCTGACATTGGAAAAATGATAGCATTAATTAGAGGAACTTGATTCTATACAATACTATGCAAAGTAAATTAGTATGCGAAACACAAAACATTAAATAAAATTACCTACCATTAATTTGCATATTTATTTATTTATTAAAACTTTATGCACAAGTAAAAAAATACTGTACAAAGGTGGACTTAATGCCTGATGCATTTTCTACCAGTCAACCTTAGGGTGATGCAGAGACAAAACATGGCAGGTGCAACATATATAGGATAACTCGAAAAAAGATTATACAGGATACTAATACATAGGTAGATACCCGTCTGAGAAAAGTGTAGCAAAAATTAAGGGTGTGGTACAGACCATCAAACTGAACAACTTTTACCCGGGGACCAACATCGTAATCGCGAAAAAAATATCAGTCGTCCTATAAATTTGGTCAGAGTAGGTATTGAAGTTTTGTATGGGACGACAGATGTTTTTTTTTCACGATTACGATGTTGGTCCCCGGGAAAAAGTTGTTCAGTTTAATGGTCTGTAGCACACCTTTAATTTTTGGCACACCTTTCTCAGACACCCTGTATATACACAAAAACAGAATAAACTTACACACGCACCACCACCATTTACATATCGAGCTAGCCAGGTAGTTGATGCCAGCACCCTAATATAGCGTAATACACTATCAACCACAAACTGCGGGGCAATTGCGTAACACACTTACAGTAGGAATCGGTTTCATTTTGGCAGTTCAACAACTTTCATTACGTTATTTACGTTGTTGAGCAAATTAATTTTTCAAACATATGAAGCAATGAATTAGCAATTTGCTTCAAAATCATTCAGATTGTTATTGATAGTATGTTACGCAATTAGGGAGCTGAATGATTTTGAAGCCTATTTTTCTAAAACACCTATTTTTAAACGTCTTTAGTCTCTGGTAAATTAATATTTGTTTTATTAACCGACTTCAAAAAAAAAGGAGGTTATCAATTCGACACGTATGTATGTAATATTATTGGAACTGCAATATATTGATTTAAGTTAATCTATATGGGCTTTCAATCAAATATACAAAATTTTAATCGGATTGTGATTGTGTTTTTTTTTTATTGACATTTACTTCAACTTAGGAACAATGTAACTTTCATCAAAATCGGTTCAGTAGTTTTCCAGATATTGACTAATACGTGTAAGTGTGACGACCTTTTCTTTTTGGATGGGAAATCATCAAATGACTTCTCCCGCTCTGGGCAGAGTGGCAGAGCATGTCAGACTTACTGACTAAAACCCACCCGTGCCTTCGGTTGCTTGTGCCGGGGCCACGGTAACTCTTTCGAACAACCCGCGACCGTAGCTGGCATCGGTCCTAGCGAACCCCGTCAATAGAGCTGACATCTCTTTGAGGCGCGCGTGGAACACAACGCGCCGTCGACCCGGGCCTGGTCCTTACCGGACGGCGAGCTACCCATTGCTCGCCGTCCGCGCGTCCGCGCCTACGCTGGCCGGGAATCGGCTGCCAATTCCCAACGCCCAGGGCGTCTCCTGCTGCGACTAGGGGCGTGAGGGCGCAAAGCTTGCCTCTCCCTCACGCGTCTCGCCTCCTCCTTCGTGAGCATTACTGCTTCGCAGAAGGTGATGGCTTCCCATGTACTCTCGCTCCGTACCATAGCCTGGACCAGGGCCGGACGCGAGAGATCGCGAGGACTCGGCGGTGCTCCGCCCAAGCCGGGCAGACCTCAGTATGCTCCACCGTGTCCTCCGGGCGATCCACACAATGGTGACACCCGGGGGTTTCCTCCCGCCTTATTCAGAACAGGTACCTCGGAAGCACCCATGTCCGGTGAGGATCTGCGTCAGTGGAAGGTGAGGATGCCGTGGCGCCTCTCCAGCCACTCCTCAAAGAGGGGACTTATCGCCGCAATTGTGGCGTGCCCAGACGTGTGACGGCCTGGCTTATTGATACGAGCTACGGGTGTGGTTAGGGCATGCAATTATCCGCGGATTTTTACCCGGATAATTGTGGTAAACACTTAAAAGCATTTAAAAGATGGACAAATGGACGATTGTCTAGGTAGGTAGTCAAAGCCAATGTTCAGTAATGATTGTTATGTTAATTTATTCATCGTATTTTATAATTTATCAATTAATAAGTTTCAGGAGTCAGAAACTTGCGAAACCTGGTCATAATATGGTTTATACGCTGCGGATTTTCTTAGTCTTTGTTAATATAACGCCATCTGTGAGCGAACATATGTACTAATTGGTGGTATGCATTTGTGAGGTTAGTGAAACATTTAATGTTTTGTTAGTCTGAGATCAGATCAGATCCTGCAGTTTTTTTGTGTAACAAAAATGTAAAGCACCTATTGTTTTAATAGGTATAAGTGCTTAACATTTTTTTTATTTAGTCACAAAGCATTCTTATTCTATATTGGACGAATATATACACATAAAATGATATTTGTATCATCTCCGTGTTTTGGTTTCTATCCTCTCCCTATCCCTATTTACGTACTTGTTAGTACTGAATTGGGATTATAATAAATAAATACTACATATGTATTATTGCCAAACAAATTATTTTATTGTTGGTAAGTACATACATAAGTACTTAAATAAAATGATAAAAAAATAACTTTCTTCTAAAGTCACCAAAACAATCTGCCTAGCCTTTTCCCAACTATGTTGGGGTCGGCTTCCAGTCTAACTGGATGCAGCTGAATACCAGTATTTTACATGGAGCGACTGCCTGTCTGACTTCCATAACCCAGTAACTGGGTAATGCGATACCCCTTGGTAAGACTGGTATTCAGACTTTCGGGCTTCTGACGACCCGTAACGACTGTCAAAGATACACGAATGACAGCGGGGACCAACGGCTTAACGTGTTTTCAGTCACCCATCCACGGATCAACCCCGGCAAGCGTAGCTTAACCTGATGGATCGACCCGTGCGGCTGTTTTTACTTAGCCACGAGCTCCTCCATAACTAAAGACACTAAAGCATTGTTCAAAAAGAACGCTGCTGCGAGCACGTTATTCTTGATGGCGAGCCAAGATACCATACAGCTAGCGTCATGACATGACAGCAACAGTCGACTGCCAGTTGCTGGCGTGATGTTATCTTTATGTTATGTTTTTACATAACGAACACTCCTTCCAACTTTCATGATCGTCGATTCTGTCGGTCGTTTTTCTAGTTTTGACGGATCTGATTTTCTTTCAAAGACTTTACCTACATATAATAAAAATAAATAATTTGCCTGTTATTTTATTATCATTGAAAAGGAAGGGGTACAAAATGGCTGTCCACTGCAACAGTATAGATAGTATTGAGATAGGTTTGCTCTTGACTCTAGGTCAGAGGTGACAAAGACAAAGTCGACGATGGAGCGAGCTTACCCAAAAAAAGCTTGTTCACTCTCACTTTGGAGATCGGGGTTGTATGCGTTCGGAAACACAGACGCAGGTACAGAGTTGCACTCCTTTGCTGTGCGCATCAGAAAAGACATTTGGAAACGCTTTAGTGCGAATTAGTGGAATAGCAACTAGGTAGGAATGGTAACCCGCAGTGCGTCTAGATGTCCGATGGTAGAAGGGGGCCGGCGGAATGAGGTCGTGGAGTTCTTGAGCACACTCACCGAAGTAGAATCTGTAGAAGACCGACAAACAGGCAACCTAGCGGCGATGAGCCAAGCTGTGAAGCTTGGCATCCACCAGTTTTACGTCGCCAATGAGCCTGATAGCTCTGCGTTCCACCGAGTCAAGCGCGGCAAGTTGGTATTTAGCTGAGCCATCCCAAAGGTGGCTGCAATACTCCATACAGGATCGGACTTGCACTTTGTAAAGGGTTCAAAGCTGTACAGGCGTAAAGTATCGCTACACGTTATTTAGGATGCCCAGCTTCTTGGCCGCAGTTTGGGCTTTGTACTCGATGGTGGCACCGAAGTTAAGACATGATGTCAACTCCATGCCTAGGAGCTCGAGCCGATCAGTTGCAGGAATAAATGTATCCCGAAAAGTAGGAGTTTGGTCGAAACGACTCCTTTTAGCGGTAAAAAGATACGCTTGTGTTTTGGTGGCGTTAAAAGAGACCAGATTATCATGACCCTACTGGGAGATAAGGTTTAAGGTCAAGTCTGTCCGCTCTACCATGGCCTCTCTCAAGGAACGAACTTCAGCCCCGCTGGTTTTTGCACTAGACAAGTATCTCTCTGAAACTGTACTGTCATCTGCGTACCCAACAATTACAGGCTGAAGTAGGTCATTGATGTGCAGCAGGAAAAGAGTTGCAGAGAAAACAAAGCCCTGAAGGACTCCGGCATCAATAGTCATAAGGTCGGAAGAGCAGCCGTCAACGACTACTCTGATCGACCATTCACTTAGGAAGTCTGATATCCAGCTACAAAAATCAGCTGGGATGCCATAAGTAGGAAGCTTGCTGAGTAGACCAGCGTATCTGACCCTATCATTATATAACATAACATAACGCCTTGTTTTCCCCGTAGGGTTAGGCAGAGGTGTACCTATAGTACACCCACGTTTCGCCACTTATGTTTAAGTCCCATGTAATAGGGGGCGAGCCTATTGCCATCTACCGGGCACAAATCCAGACTCATCATTATATCTATCCTATATTTTCTCCCTATCCTATATTTTCCCCCAACTTGTTTCTTTTTGTGTTTGTGTTCTTTTTTGCGTAATGTTTACCGCAAATAAACGTAATTTCTTTCTTTCTTTTGTTTTCTATCAAAGCCTTTGAGGTATCAAGCGACACAGCCAGTGCTTCGCCGTGTTTCTCGATGGCCTCGCCTCAGCAGTGCGTGACATACACAAGAAGATCGCTAGTTGACCGTCCCCGGCGAAAACCATATTGACGGTCACTGAGGAAATCATTGTTTTCAAGGTTGGTCAGTAACTTACTGTTCAGTACCCTTTCCATAACCTTGCACAGAATACAGGTAATGGCGATTGGACGGTAATGGGCAGGGTCTGCACGGTCGCCCTTTTTGGACACTGCTTGCACATTTGCAAGCTTCCAGGATTTTGGTACCTACCGTCCTTTTTTTAAGAGAGAGGCGGAACGAACGTGTCAACACAGGAGACAGTTCAGGCGCACACTGCCTCAACACTCGCTGGAATGCCGTCTGGCCCGCTGGCCTTGTTCACGTCTGGACTGCACAATACTCTTCGGACCTCTTTAATGTGAACTGCGATCTCCGGCATCGAGGAGTCACAGCAGGTGGTTGCTTGGAGCCAGCGTCCAGACGTGAATTGCTTGCAAAAATTGATACAAATAGATTTGCTTTCTCACCTGCAGAGTGAGCCAGCGACCCGTCAGGTTTCATCATTGGAGGTAAAGTGGGTCGACAGAAAATCGCTTCAGCCGCTTTAGACAGGAACCAGAACTGTTTACCACCCGGAGGGTGCGAAGCCAGCTTGGCCGCAATACGTCCAACATGGTCAAAATGTGCCCCACGTAAAACCCGCTTGCAGAACTTGGCGGCAGAATTAAAAGCTCTTTTCCTTGCGCGAACCCTACGCGCTCTAACTTTGCGGTCGTGGACCTTGACCCAGGCTTGGTAGGCAGACTCTTTTTGGGCCTCAGCGTGGGCGCATCAGCACAGCACGAGGGTCTCCCGAGGAGAAGCACACTTGCTGCCAAGGATAAGACGCAAAGAAGTGCCGCAACTCATCCCAGTCTGCTGACTCGTATCGCCATACTCGCCTCGTGCCTCTAGGACTCTCATCTAGAGGAGAGCAAGTCGATATAGATTTCACCAGACAGTGGTCAGACTTTCCCAGCGGGGCTGCCTGTAACCCGACATGGTCAGTTTTCTAGTAAGAGATCAACCACTCTTTATGATGGGCGTTGAAGTCCCTCAGAAAAATGAGCTTCGCTGTTAGGTACCGCTGAAGGGCTACGTCAGTCGACTCCACGAAGAAATCAAAGAGAACTGTTGTCTTCTTGTCACCACTGTGCGATCGGTAGACGCTGGTGTAGAGAGATTTCTCCACGCCAGTGTCCGCAAGTAATATATGGCAGAAAAATCCGACTTCTCAAAGCAACGGAGACGACGACAAAAATGTCATCGCGGACGTACACACAGAACCCAGCTTGCTTCTTGAACTTGTGTTCAAGAGAGTAACCCGGGTAGTTGAGATACGCCACATTCGACGGGGTTGTTATCTTCGTCTCCGTTAGGAAAAACAGGTGCGGCTTTTCAGTCTTAAGGTGGTGATGGACCGGGTCGAGATTGGAATGCAACCCCCTGATATTAGTGAGGTGCACTTTTAGTGGGAAGAAGTGCAGTTGTTTAACCTTGTTTTACTTTTGTACTATGGTCATATTCGTGTAGAGTTGTTGGGGAAAAAAATCGACTTGTCGAGGCGCTGCTCAGTAATCCAAGTGGAACACTAGAGTTAACCCAACCTATGGGGAACTCTTTGGAGACTGCAGGGACGCCCGAACCCCCTCGGATATGGCCACCGGGTCCTCCCATCTAGTCGCCGGCTGGCACGGTAGAGCATACCGGGACTTTTCGCGAGTTGGCGTGGCACGCTTTGGCACGTGGCTGGCGTGCTACTTGGGCCCCCTACTGACTACAGTCGGCCAACGGCTGGCACCGTGCTTCGGATCCCGCTACCCTCCAAAATGAGTTACCTGGCTAGTTATGCCCAGAGGCCAAGACCGGTTCTGAACAGCGCAACTGACAATCTTCTTCTCACCAAAGGCACTGGCACTCCCACACACCGACGGAACACAGCGAGCTGCTTGGCGCCATACTCCATCGCGAGCCAGGTGGCCCCTTGCGGAGCCTACCACCGCTAAGTGGGATCGTTCAGCCGTACCACAGGCAAGCTCGTGGTGCCGTTGCCCGGGGTGGGCCACTAGGAGGTAGATACCAACCACCCCAAAAACTTCTGAGTCCGACTGAGATACCACAACCACGGCTAACCATTGTATCTCCCATTGTCAGCAGCTTCGGTATTTAATAAATTATAATAGTCGTGTCAAGCGTATCCATCTAATGGGGGCTGGAACCATATCGTATTTTTTAAATCATAACACAACTGCTCAATATACTCCCTTTACTGCATGGTTTAGGCGACTGTCGTAGTATAGAAGCGTACCTGATTTGCTAACCATCGAGTAAGTCTCACTTACAGGGGTAACGCCAGTCTTGGCACGATATTATGTCTGTGAATCCGCTGCACAGCTATGCCACAATTGATGTACCTCGTCATAATATCCAAATCGAAAAGTAAAACAGAATCCTATCTGAACAGCAATAGTAATCGTGTTCAGATTATGACAGTCCGTGTTTATTATGGTTGTTAAAAAAAAATCTATTTATATATCACAAAATAATTGCATAGTAAACAAGGAAAGCTTATTAAAATATTCCAAATTTTTTACGTTCCTTTTGCGCTTTAGAGGTTAACGCAACTTGGAACTTTAATCACAGAGTACAATTTTAAAACTGCATTGCAAGCAAAGCAAACAGAAAATAACTGGTCCATTCAAAATAATAAATATGTCAATGACAAATCAAAGAAATTAATACATATTTACTTTCCTATAGAAAGTGGGTACTTATTAAAAAAAAACACATGTTTGATGTGTACACAAACATATTTTAGTAATATTCTCGTATTTTAGACGCGATTACTTTAATATATTCCTTTGATCTAAAATAAGCGGCGTAGAAGTAGTGTTATTGTTCACATTCTTATTGGATAAAATAGAATGTCAAAAACATTTTAGTACTTCCCGTTAAAAATGGCAAGACGGATGCTATGATTGAGTATTTTTTATTTTGAGAATTATGTTACGCAAGTAACACTGAGTTAATAAATCCATAGTAATTTAAATCTAAATTTTTAAATCTTACTGTAAAACCTTAAATCTGTTTTTAATTCTTTTTAATTTCTTAATTTGTTGATACCAGAGGGCAGAAACTGGATAAATGTCTTTAGTACAATTTCTTTATCCATCAAGATTTTCATCAACTAATGCCAAACAGAAACAAAAAATACCTTTATAAAATTTGGAATGTAGTAAAAAAATCAAAATTAATGTAATTTAAAATAAAAATTTGTGTAATTTTTAACAGTGTTAATCTCTTAAGGGTCATTGTACTCATAATTATGAACAACTTTTACTATGGAACCACACCTAAAATCGCGAAAACAAAATCAGCTTTTCGCTACATTTATGTTCGCATAACTCGTCAAAATGTAGGGTACACCAGATTTTTTTCGTTATTTCGGGTTTGGTCCCATAGTAAAAGTTGTTCATAATGATGAGTACAATGACCCCTTAAGAGGTACAGTGATTAAAAATTCACCTTGTATCCATATTATATTCCTAGTAGGTATAGATTAAAATCAACTCTTTAATAATGTCAAAAATCAAAAATAGAAACTCTTACGGTCATCAAGTGTCTGTCAGTTTATGTGTCCGTGATTACGACTAAGGTGCAATAAAAAAAAAAAAAGGTTTTTTTTTAACATATAAATTGTTAGGAAACATCTGAAACTATTTGAATTTACTCTTATGTAAATTGGTATTGTTTCGTATGTTGTAAAAGATTCTAGGTCTAACCAAACAAAAATATACCACTATTTACATAAATAAAAACGTCGCAAGTATGCAAAAACAATCAACAATTGTAAATAATATAGTTGTAATACGTATAAATATTAAGAAGTATCTGTTGCTTTGATTAATTAATGACAACTAAACTGTGCTAATATAAATAAAATAAACAATATGCTTTGTCTAAAAATAAATACCTTTACACCGCTATTTAAATAAAAACATCGCAAGAATGCAAAAATAATCAACAATTAAAAATAATATAGTAGTTGTTTCTATATATTTATATTAATAAGTAGCTGCTGCTTAAATAAATAATGACAAATAAAGTAATACAAATAAAATAAACAATATTCTTTATCTAAAATACCTTATACTTACCGGAGATTACACAATTTAATAAAAGTAGTACTTAAGTTCGTTTTTTAAGCCCTTGATAATAAGATCTTAAGAAATTCAATGCATCGATAGAATCATCATTTAATCCAGTTCTTAAGTGAAGTGGTTGCAAAAGTATCCGGTTGCTTAGAAAAACCTTTTTGCTTCCACGCTTGTTGGTGGAATGGTCAGCAACAAATCATATATGCGTTGCAAATGATGTGGTCTTTTAACACCACTATCAAAAAGAGCCATCTCTACATAAAGCATTGAAGAAAATTCCATATCTGATTCTGACTCTTTTTGTTGCTGTTCCATAAATGAGGCGTCTATCTTTTCTGCAACATTTCTTTCATTATTAGAATGTCGTTAGGTTATTTATTATGCGTTGTTTTTGTACATCTAAAATAATGTGATTTATCCTACTCTGCGTATAGGTCCTTTAAAGGACGATGAGCGCTGGCGTCTCCAAAACTGAAACTTAGTCAGCGGACTTAAGACATATCACATTTCAAAGGTCTGGGCTTACTGATCATTCTTTACTATGGCGACAACCGTCAAAAGTATGGGGTTTTACGAGAAAAGAAGGAAAGGTAACAGTACTACTTTAGTACAAAATAAGTTTGATTTTTGAAAATAAATGAAAATCGTATTTATTTTTACTTTAGGTACTTCATATTGTATTTTATTTTTCATGACATAACGTATTCACGACTTTATACCCCCCGTAAGTGTAGATAGAGATTGTGTACCTACAATCCGATTTCTAAACTTAGCCAAAAAACTTGAGACATAATTATCTCATTTAAAAGGTCTTGGTTTCCAGACCATTTTTTACTACGGCGACAACCGTCAAAAGTATGGGGTTTTAAGGAAAAACAATGACATGTGATGATATTTTGTAGTAGAAATAAGTTTAATTATGAAAAGTAAAAAAAATACTGAAAATCGACTTTATCTTATTTACGCCTGTATTCCCAGCAAGTGTAGGCAGAGATACATAGTGTATCCCATTTTGCCAAATATATTATAATTGCTATATAAAAAAGTACAGGTACAAAAATAATAGCAGAACAGTTGCAAGACATAGTGACTGTGATGGATGAATCATATATTTATTTATTAAGACTTTATGCACAATTAAAAAAAAAAAACTCTACAAGGGACTTAATGCTGATAGTACAAAAGGACTTAACGCCGAGGCATTTTCTACCAGTCAATCTTAGGGTGATGTAGAGACAAAACATGAGAGGTGCAACATAAGGGATAAATACATAACTGTATAAAGAAATAAAATATGGGTAAAAATCTTTTTAAAAACAAGCTTGAAAGTATTGAACTAAAAAGTACTAAATAAAACTTACGTAAACATACAGGGTGTAAGGAACAGCCCCCGCAGACTGATGAGGTGAACTCAGTATATCATACTAAGATGACAGATACATGAAATTATTTCAGGAACGTTATGGGAATCCAATAAATCTGACTTGTTTTGTTACCTCACACGCAATGTATCGTTACCGTGGCAAAACGCGCGTAGCGAACGGCAGCGCAGCGAGCCCTCGGCCGCTGAGTATTTCAACATCCATTGCTGATTTTTTATTTTAGCTGTTTTATTTACATATATGGAGTGCTGCTTACAGAGAATGTAATTTTACATTGAAATAAAGGAATAGTAACTGAAAAACAATAAAAATAAATAAAAAATTTCCTGAGAATATTTCCGGTGGAATATGATTCAAAATAAGGAGCTGAATGTACCCTGTTAGTTTGCGGAGGGCTGTCCCTTACACCCTGTATGTAAAACCTACACTTCTATCACCTTCACTTGTAAGGTACTTGTTAAGATAAATCAAAACAGCCGAAACACAACAAGGCTATCTTGTTCAGTTGAGGTGTGCCCGTGACCACCTTCCGGCTCCATCTTCCGACCTTGGACACCGCATAGTGCAATAGCACTTGTCCATTCATATTCAATACGTCCAAACACAATGGTGCTATTTTGTTTGGATGAGAAGTTCTTATGGCCACCTTCCAGCTGCATCATCAGACCCTGGACATCACCTAATGTAATAGCACTTGTCAATACATATCCAATGGGACCAAACACGATGGTGCTTTCTGCTCCATCATCAGACCAGCTCCATGGTATGATATTTTTGCGTTGTCACCGAAGTTATATAAATATGCCAAGTTTCAGCTCAATCGGATGACAGGAAGTGCATGAAAAATGGATGACAATGGGAGTAACCGGAAACATATACGAATGAAGCAAGCTAATATAAAGCTTGTGAAAAATAACAATAAAACTAATACATAGATACATCATGTGTGCGGTTGTGTGAAAGTTTCACGTCATCTGGTGACATGTGGATGTTCTTTTTAAGTAGTAAAATAAGTTTGTTGTTTGTTCTCGTATAGAATCGAACTGTTCCTCTATATCCTCTGTACCCCTTAATGGAATACAGGCGTTATGTTATGATTTAAGCTTAATATCACTAATACATATAAGTTGACACTTTTTGGATATCTTTGATCTCTTTCATTGTGGGGGAAAATACAAGCAAGTAAACCTATAATATAGCTTAGAAGTCTTGTTCCTTTGCGTAACCCTCCGGGGAATACTGGTATGATCTTATGTTTTCTACGTCTATGCGGGGGAATAATTAAATACCTAACTTGCGAAAAGTCTGGATGTCTTAAGCATCTCTGCTTTTTCCTAAGAGGATTACAGGCGTGATGATATGGTATATTTTAAGTTTAACATTACGAGTACATTAGTTAACTATCATTGTGTTTTATTTCTTTCATTTTGACGAAAATCATTATTCAGTACCTACCTATGTAGCTGTACCTATGTAGGTGTACCTCTGCCTAGCCCTCCTTCCGAGGAATACAAGTGTGAAGTTATGTAAGTAAAATGAACAGAATACATTACATTCCTTCAAATCCAAGTCTGCGTGGCGAAATATAACATAAATTGCGAAATGTAGGTGTTCCACACTTCTGTCTACTCCTTCGTGGAATAAAGGCGTGATGTTATGTTATTTATGTTCCATATTATATAAGTCGGCAATCATTATCATTATTATCTCTTTTATTTTGACGAAAAATACAAAACAAACACCCTATATTTTCGTTAAATAAATGAAACTGAAGAACTATTGAAAACAACCGGTTTGTTATTTTGTAGTCCTTTACGAAAAATAGGAGACAAAAGAGAAAGCTGTTGGATAAAAAAAAAGTGGGGACGGGGTCCATAGTAGGTGCCCATCGTCCTTTATTAAATAATTTATTTTGTATTTTATTGTGAGTTAATTCAATACAAAATACGTGAAAATATAATTAAATAATAAAAAAACAATTACCCGGATATTACTTTTCGATTATCCGGATAGTAGAAGTTAACGGATATCCGGATATCCGGATTGCATGTCCTGGTGTCGTGGTGTTAAAGGGAAAACATCTCAAAACCTTGGCCAAATTCTAGTGCAATATTTACAACAGAACTATTAACTACTTATTACAAACAAATATTCCAGTCTAAAAATTACGAAATAAAAAAGTACTTACTTAAATTTAAAAATTTAAATTGACTGCAAAAAGAAATTAACTCAAAATTATAAAATAACTTTAATTTCGAAAGTCGGTGGCAAAAAACACAGAATACAAATCTCAAGACACCGACTTCTGAAATTAAAGTTATTTCATAAGTCGATTATTTTCTTTTAAATTACTTTTTTATTAGTAATGTATGACAATGATTTTATTCTAGGCATCTTCATTTCAAAGACAGCTGTCAGTTTTAACCGACTTCAAAAAAGGAGGAGGTTATATGTTCGTCTGTATGTATTGTTTTATTACCTACAAATAGAAGTAGGTACGTAAAATTTTCAAATTCAAATTTATAACCAAACAGAAAGAATGCCTTAGTACCAGCCGTGGGATACCTATCTACTAGGATAGTTATAGGCTGAACTATGTTTATCCACACAAAACTGTACAAAAATAAACATGATTTGTAACGTATTCGACCAAGGCAATGCTACGTCGTCAATTTACGGCGTCTTTGCCTAGTCGGTCATAGTTTTCCAAGAATGTTAGTCGTATACGGACGAGTCGGACAAGATGGGTCGCACGCGCACGCTGTCGTGCAAGCGCGTGGGGCGCAACGTGACTCGACGATTCATTTAATGACACAATGCATAATGCATTCATAATAAAATTATCTATCGAGAATATGCTTAATATTATACCGGAGCTTAGACAGCTCACGTATAATTGACTTTATACGCTCTGGCAAAATACTACAACTAACAAGCTTTTTGTCAGACAAAATCTATCTTAGTTAGAGCCACCAAATTCGAGCCGAAATTACACTTTTTTAGGAGAATCGAAGAAATTGACAATTATTAAAATAGAACAAACAAACATAACATCATGCCTGTATTCCCCGATAGGTTAAGCAGAGGTGAAAAGAGAAGAAAAAATAATAAGAAGGGGGAATGGGTAAAAATTTTAATAGAAGTTGTCCATTATTTTTAAAAAACATACCTACTTACGAACATTTCATGTGTGTGACCTAGGCTAATCTAGCTGCAGATAACCCGTATGATTTTCCCATCCCTTGACGACCGCTGCCTTATCTGGAATTGAATACCAAGATGGACATAAAATAATATGTAGAAGTAGGTATATAGGTTAAGTAGGTTATACCTATGTAGAATATGTGATTGATTGAAGATTAGAAATCACAATGTTTCTAAAAAAGGAAGAAAGTAAGGCAAGTTAGTTAACGCAGGTGGACCACCTCCCTCGGTGTCCCGGGGCGGGGTGATGATGGCGGTGTCGTTGGACATCTCCAACGCCTTCAACACCCTGCCCTGGAGTTGTATCCGACAGGCACTGCGGTATCACCGGGTGCCTCTCTACCTCCGCCGCCTCGTTGGGGCTTATCTGTCGGAGAGGTGTGTCACCTACGTGGGATGTGATGGCACAAACCAGCACCTCATGTCGTGCGGTGTTCCACAGGGCTCGGTCGTAGGCCCCCTCCTGTGGAACATCGGGTACGACTGGGTGCTGAGGGGTTAACTCCAGCCGGGCGTGGACCTGACGTGCTATGCGGACGACACGCTGGTCACGGCCCGGGGGAGTTCGCACAGGGAGGCAGCGTTGCTGGCGACGGCTGCGGTCTCACAGGTGGTGAGCCGCATACGGCGTCTCGGCCTGGAGGTGGCCCTCAACAAGTCGGAGGCCATGGTGTTCCATGGTCCCCGGCGGGCGCCGCCGCCCGGATCACACATAGTGGTCGGGGGGGTCCGGATCGCTGTCGAGTCTACCATGAAGTACCTGGGATTGGTGCTCGACAGCCGGTGGGACTTCGGACCCCACTTCCGGCGGCTGGTGCCCAAGTTGATGGGCGCGGCTGGGGCGCTGTTAACGCTGCTTCCCAATCTGGGGGGCCCGAGCGCCGCCTGTAGGCGACTCTACGTGGGGATCGTGCGATCGATGGCCCTGTACGGGGCCCCGATCTGGGCGGCTGACCTGACGGCTGGTAGCATTGCTGTTTTGCGGAGGCCGCAGAGAGCGATGGCCGTCAGAGTCATCAGGGGGTATCGCACGATCTCCTACGAGGCGGCTTGCGCACTGGCCGGATCCCCGCCCTGGGACCTGGAGGCGAAATTACTCGCGTCATTGTATCGGTGGCGCGAGGAAATGCAGGCGTGAGGTAAGCGACCGATGCTGCGACTAATGGAGCAGCGTCGGTCGTGCTTCGCGAGGTCCTGGTGGCGGAATGGCGGGACAGGCTCTCACGCCCTACCGCCGGCCTCGGCACCATCGAGGCGGTCCGGCCGGTGCTCAACCTTTGGCTCGGGAGGAGGCACGGCTCCTTGTCGTTTCGGATGACGCAGGTGCTCTCGGGGCATGGTTGCTTCGGGAAATACCTGTGTCGCATAAACAGAGAGCCAGACGCCCGGTGTCACCACTGCGTCGACTGTCGGGAGGACACGGCGCGGCATACGCTGGCAGAGTGTGCCGCTTGGGAGGAGCCGCGCCGTGCCCTCATCTCTAGAGTAGGCAGTGACCTGTCGCTGCCGGCTGTCGTTAATTCGATGGTCGGCAGCGAGGGGTCCTGGGACGCGGTGGTTTCCTTCTGCGAGACAGTCATCTCGCAGAAGGAGGCTGCGGAAAGAGACAGGGTGATCACATCCTCTCACCTAGCCCGCAGCAGGCGCACTGGGCGTCGGCGGAGGGCGGACAACGCCCTCTTCCAGCCTCCCTAAATGGGTCCAGGGGCGACGGACTCAGGGACGTCCGTCGCCCCCCATACATCGGACCCGAGGTGGCGGCGCGTAGTGTTCCACGCGCGCCCCTCTTAGACGTCGCGGGGGGAGTCAAACACCTCACTCCCCCCCTCGACACGAGGAGGGGCCTGCCGTGGCGGGCCGGCACCAGCCGGGGGTTGCGGAAGGATCGTAAGTTCCCGCGACCCTCGGCGTAGGTGTGAGATGGAACACCGGGGTGGTTTTTAGTCAGTAAGAGGCTGACAGACCCCTCCGCCCACCCCAGGGCGGAGGACATCCATGAGGATTTTCCACCCCGAAACAAAAAAAAACAAAAAAAAAAAGGTGGACCACCTGCAGTTATCAACTGGCCTTATTTGAAATCACCAAATACTTTCGTAGTTAAACTATTTCTTCAGGTCAGTAGGTTCATCATCCAAAGACTATATTTTATAGACCTGTTTACCAGTGGCAAGATGCACTGCGCAGTGGCTGCAAGACGCGCCGCGTTTGGTTTTCAAGTAACATCCTAACATTTTGCCAGCTCAACCATTTTCGTTGCACCATTGGGGAATTAAATCAGCCAGGGTTGCGGGGTGGCACAAGCAACTGAAGGAACACGGGTGGATTTTAGTCAGTAAAAGTCTCCGCCCAGAGCGGGAGAAGTCATTTGATGATTTCCCATCCAAAAAAAAAAGGGGGAATTAAAAATATTGATTTTGTACCATAATATGTGCTCCAAAAAGCTCTAGCTAAGATAGCTCATCGTTTTATATTCTAGACACATCCTAGTGAGATAGGTTTTTAGCTTTTAACCTAACATTTTATAGTCATTATTCGTCAGCAAACATCATCATCAATCAGCTGTGATGATGATGAAATTAACTCAAAATTATGAAATAACTTTAATTTCGGAAGTTGGTGTCTTGGGATCTGTATTTTAGTTTTTTGCCACAAATTACTTTTTTATTTCGTAATTTTTAGTTTTGAGTAAAAACTGGAGTAAGTATTTGTTTGTAATAAGTAGTTAATGGTTTTGTTGTACTTAAACATAGCGCTAGACTTTGACCAAAGTTTTGAGATGTTTTTCCCGTAGCCGAAGCTCGTGTCAATAAGCCAGGCCGTCACACTTACACGTATTAGTACATATCTTGAAAACTTCTGAACCGATTTTGATGAAACTTGCACTGTTCCCTATATAAGTTGAATTAAATGTAAGCCAATAAAAAATGGTCACAATCCGATTAATAGTTTCGGAGAAATGCGTGGGCAAACATACATACACCTAAATATATTTGTATACTTTATTTGATTAGAAGCCCTAATAGATTATCATGAATGTCAATATATTACAGTTCCGATAATATTACATAAAAACGTATCGAATTGATAACCTCCTTCTTCAAGTCTGGAAAAAACAGGAATCTACACAGACTTCCTGCAGTTTTACAGTAGATACAATGATTGCTGCAACGATTTGAATGTATAAGTAATTTAAATTGAATGCACCTAGAATGCACCGGGTTTTGATCCCCGGTCCACCAGACTATTAGATAGGTACATTTCAAACATATTGCATTTCATATACATAATGTGCACTACAAAACGTTGCACACTGCACCAGCGAGACACACCCTACAACATTGTTGACAGCAGTTACTTGCGATAAGTAGGTACATGACGTAACAAACGATTTGAGAATAAAATAAAATTGACAACATGACATCTACCCTGCTATAATTGTAGGTATAGTGATTGCAATGAATGATTATGTCAATTATTATGTTGTCAAAAGCTATGCATACCTAGCGCTATGTATCTACACCAGCACTCTGAGCAATTCTCGTAATTATAAAAACATTCACAGTCTGGAGCTAGACCACCACCTCTTAAAGCAGTATTATTGTAACTTATTTCAGTGTGGGAAAGAGATGGAGCTAGACGTCCTGTATAGCTCCATCTCTTTCTCACACTCAAGTAACATTAAAATAATAATGCTTTAAGAGGTGGTGGTTGGCCTCCTGTTCAACAATGTAAATAACGCAATGAGAGTAGCTGAACTGTCAAAATGAAGGGCATTGCGATCAATTGCCATTTTGTGTTTTACGCAATTACCCCGCTTATAACGTCGCTCGGCAGTAAAGCAATATTTTACCACATGAGACATTTCAGCTTTGTTCCAGTAATCGCAACTTAAGATCAACTGAGGGTGCTTTAGGCTGCCCCATGGATTCTAAGCTATAGTCCGCCCGCCACGCCGTAAGAGCGACCCTCTATAGAAGTATTTTGGTTCACGAGAGGGTCGTGCTTAATAAGGTCGGACTGTAACTAAACACACGGCTCTAAACGAGAACGGCTTCTTTGAGCGCGACAAATAATCGACCAAATAAAATATGGCTCATCTTGAGGCAATGAAATACCTATCCCAATGGCGGGCTAAGATTGAAACCAGCACCCTAATTGCGTACCACACTATCAATCACAATCTGAATTATTTTGAAGCAAATTGCTAATACATTGCTTCATATGTTCGAAAATTTGTCTGCTCATCAACGTAAATAACGCAATGAATGTTGTTGAACTGACAAAATGAAACCGATTCCTACTGTGTGTTACACAATTGCCCCGCTGGTTGGGCAATTACACTTGAACATCCTCAGGTTGACGCGCCTCGACCGCTTTGATCCACCAGCAGGATCGAAACGGCGGGGCGGGCGCCCCCACCAGATGTTTGAAAGTAAAGTGACAGATGTTCTTAACTAACTAACAACTTCCCTCCCCTGCTTCGCACGGTTTTTACGACATGATAAAACATTGAGACTTCTTTTTTTAATGTGAGTTTAAAATTAATGTACTGTACACATAAACCTTCCGGAATAAATTCTCTAAATGATGGTGAAAAGGGTATCAAAATCCGTTGCGCGATTTAGAAGAACAACGCGGTCACACAGAGAGACACAAAATGCGACTTTAAATTATAATATCATATGTAGATATAGCAGGGGCAACCCGGTCTGCGAGACGTGCCCTCAGGCAATGTGGGTTTAGTAAGCGGAAAGCAAAATATAAGGGAAGATATCAGGTACCTATAGTAACTTCTTGATCGGGTGCCAGAAACATTGTTATTGTTTACATGGATTATGTTGGCAAGAGCTTTCTTTTTAAGTTTTTCAATCAATCAACTTAGCATATCGCAGACTACTGCTGAGCATAGGACTCTCCCAGACAGCGCCACAACACCCTGTCCTTCGCCTTCCGCATCCAGTCTGTCCCAGCTACCTTTTTTTAAGGTCGTCGGCCCATCTAGCTGGGGGGCGTCCCAAACTACGCTTGCTGGTACGCGGTCTCCACTCCAGGACTCGTATGCTCCACAAACATGACCAGTCCACTGCCAGTACTGCCACTTCAGCTTGCTTACTCTGCAAGCTATGTCGCTAACTTCGGTTCTTTTCCGGATAGTTTTGTTTCTGATTTGAAAGAAACCGCTCCATGGCGCGCTGAGCGACCTTGAATATGTCAGCCTGACTGTCAGTGTAGACGTTTCGGCACCGTATGTCATAACGGGCAAGACGCACCGGTTGTAGACCTTAGTCTTCAAATATTGCGAGATAGGCGACAAGAAGACTTGACGAAGTTTTCCAAACCTAACTGGATCCTTCTGTCGGCTTCTTTCTCAAAGTTGTGTCTACCGAGCTGGATGACTTACCCTAGGTAGACATACTCCTCCGATCAGTGCTCGGCTAATGGCTCGGGAGGAGGCACGGCTACCTGTCATTTCGGGCGACGCAGGTGCTCTCGGGGCGTGGCTGCTTCGGGAAATGCCTGTGTCGCATAAACAGGGAGCCGGACGCTCGGTGCCATCACTGCGTCCATTGTCCGGAAGACACGGCGCGGCATACACTGGCAGAGTGTGCCGCATGGGAGGGGCCGCGCCGTACCCTCGTATCAGAGGTCGGAGCCGACTTGGCGCTGCCGGCCGTCGCTCGTTCGATGGTTGCGGTGATCTCCTTCTGTGAAATCGTCATTTCGCAGAAGGAGGCTGCGGAAAGGAAGAGGGAAATCTCGACCACTCTCCCGATTCGCAGCAGGTGGACCGGGCGTCGATGGAGGGCGGACAACGCCCTCTTCCAGCCTCCGTAAACAGGCCCGGAGGGACGGCGGACTTGGGGACTTCCGCCGCACCCCATGCAGCAGGACCCGAGGTGGCGGCGCGTAGTCTTCCACGCGGGCCTGAGGTATTAAGAATTAAGATTTTTCTAACAAACGCAATCCCCCTTTCCACCCCCTTAGGGGTATATTTTTTGGAAAACCTTGATATACGTTTTACTTTATTTCAGATCTTAAGTATAAATACCGAGTTTCAAGTTAATCGCCATACAAACTTTGATACCCCCCAATCCCCCTTTAGGGGGTAGTTGCAATAAACTATTTGTGGAAACTTTTAATTGGCCATAATTTTGTTACTCTCAAACGTGCAAAAACGTGTTTAGCTGTAAGTTTTCTCCAAAAATTGTAAAATAAAATAAAATAAATAAAACTGAAAATGACAAACTTTACTCTTTACTTAGATGCATTCGTGCCAAGTTTCAAGTTTATTACCTTAAGAAATAAGATTTTTCAAACAAACGAAATCCTCGCTTTTTACCCCCTAAGAGGTGGAATTTCCAAAAATCCCTCCTTAGTGGATGCCTACACTGTATAAGGTATCTATGTGCAAAATTTCAAGTCTAGGTCCAGCGGTTTGGGCTGTGTGTTGATATTTCACCCAGTAGGACTTTCAAAGTCCTATTTGACTCTGTTGGGGGATGATTTTGAAAAAACTGTGATACACGTGTCTCATAATTTTAATTGAAGAGTATATGTACCAATTTTCGAGTCAATCGACCCAGAGAATAAAAAGTTTCACAGAAAATTCAACCTCCACTTCACCCTCTTAGGGGTGGAATTTCAAAAAACCCTTTCTTAGTGGATACCTACTCTTTACAAAGAACACACCATCCAAATTTTATATCTCTAGAACCAGCGGTTTAGGCTGTGCGTTGATATATCAGTCAGTCAGTCAGGACTTTGAATTTTATCTAAACTAGATATTATAATTCGTTATATTACTTTTGTATCATTCTTTAAAAATAACACCAGACTGAGTTCAGCTCATTGGCGCATGAATAAAGAAACTGTCCGAACAATAAGCACCTAGGTAAATATATGTACCTACATAATTATTAATCCTAGGTCGTTGACTAATGTTAACCTTGCTTAGTAACTATATTTTAGTTTTAATGTAGGTATGTACCTACCTAATATTAAGATATTATTTCTTTTATCCTTTCAGAGTTACTACTGTTGCTGGGTGCTGAAACATGACCAGACCTAAATGTATGGCTACATGTGAACCACATGTAGCCATATATTTAATGTGGTGGTACTTCATAATTATCTGGTATCATTTCAGAATCAGTTAAATAATACCAATGAAAATACAGACAATTTCAGCCAAGCCCTCATGGAAATTCAGACTACTGGAAGATCAACATGGAATAATTTTAGGAAGGCTTATTAAATACCGACTGCCTTGAAACTAGTTTAAACAGACGTTGGTTTTGAATGATTGTATTAAACTTTTAAATACCTACGCGTGTATGGATGTCTGAAATCCGAATAACAAATGGTAGCAAAATTGCGAAAAGTCGGAACAAGGTCACCGCACGTCACCAGGCGACCGGGAGCGCGTGCCAAGGGCGCGGGCGCCGGGCGTACTGTACACAACTCGCACCCGACTCACTTCACAACACTTCAATAAATGGATGATTTCACAACCCATCAAACATGATCGCATAACTAAGAGAACGTCGCATTCGCTAACCTAACCTCTTTTAAACACGTGCTGAATTTGTAATGAGTTAATATCAATGTCTCGTCGGATTTTGTGACAAATTCTGAATGATTATTGCCTTATTAATTACCTATCTAAAACTTCGCCTTGGTTTTAATGTGAAAATCAAATGAGTTTTCATCGTAGATTTAATAACACGCGCGGGGAGTTGGTTGCCGAGCAACCGCGCGGTTCTCCCGGCCACTCCAGCAGTCCTCCCCAGCCGGCTGCATCTATCGATTTCAGTACTCGGTTACTTTCATGTGGGCGTAATGGCACTACCAGACAAGTTAATCTGCACCGTAACTGTACTCAAATACAGAACAATTTACATTGCCAGTTTCTCTACCATAGGACTGTTTATGATACCAGAGTCTCTACTGAAGGAAAATCTGTTTTCAGTCCAACACGTAGGGAATATTTTTCACTAGTTCCAAGTTAGTCTAGTACCTAGGTTGTTTTATTGGTAATCTCATGAATGTAGATAGATGCAACAACGTTGCAAATGCAATGAGTACCAACGTCAATAAGTTGTATAATCTTCTAGTTTTATAATCCTTTGTAATGTAATGGAAACTTTTAATGACAAGTAGATACATAGGTAGATACTACTTATCGTCTGCACTCTCATTTCTCGAGTCGATTGTTATTAATAATATAATTATGGTCTCTCATGGTATCATTAGCAAAATAAATGATCTTGTCAAACAACTGCCCTCTGGCTTTAACATTTATTAGGAACATTCGTAATGAGCCACAAATTGAAAGAAAATCCATAGCGACTCATAGCGTACAATTGCAGCTTGTACTTACTACTTTTAATTAAAATTCAACTTGAAACGTGCTCCAATTATAAACTTTTCTAAGTATACAAGTTAGCTCTAATAGGTCTTTTTTCGAATAGGTACTTACCTTATTAACATCGCTAAATACTGCTTAATCGATGCGAGATAATAGAGCCACTATTATCTCGCATCGATTTAACGTTAACCTGGCTCATTTGAATCTAAATAAATAAAGAAAACATGAAAAAGCTTTTAGTTTAACTACCACAACCTGGAAATTCAAGATTTCAAATAATATGACATACAAATCCGAGTTGAAAGTTTAGATAAAACACAACGGTTAATTTACATAGGCCGAGAAGACTGAGGTACCTACGTGGAAGGTACTTATCACAAAAAGTGGTTTAATAGGTTTACTATTCGTTCCATAAATAAACCTCCGACGCCTAGTTTAACTCCAGTCCAATACGTTTAAAAGAAAAAAAAAATAAACAAGTTTTAGTCGTAAACCTTTAATTTAGACCATGTTATATTTACTTTACTGTAATTGTTATTTTCATTCCCAAGAAGGGCAAGAAATACATGAAAATGATTGCCCTCAAACTAAGCTAGCTAGTTATGTAAAGCGCGTTGATCTTAGCAGGCTGGCTGGTTGAAGCTGATTGGGAGTAGCTGATCGAGTTATATAGTGATTGAAGGGGCCTTTGTCCAGTTGTGCACGACTGCTGGTGATAATTGAAACTGTTTCTTATATCCACAAGATTTCTTATAACGAAATCACTGGAACACTCCGGTCCAGAGGTCTACTGCCAAGCGATAAATCCGAAGTATCGGCCGAATGTTCGGACGTTTCCTACTACACTTCATTCTATTTCGTTCGGTCGGTTCGGACCCGAACGAACTTCAACTTTGACGTTTGGTCGGATCCGAACCGACCGAACGAAATAAGTAGAAAAAAAGTGTATTATGAAACATGCGAACATTCGGCCGATACTTTGGTCTATATGTGTGAATCACCGTCACACTATATAAAAGTCCGAAGCGGTAAATCTACCGCTTCGGACTTTATAGTGTGACGGTGATGTATTCAGTTCTTCAATCAAATATTATTAAACTGCCAGTTGAGGACCAGGCACAACAGCTACTCAAGCGCAACATCGTATTTTTATTTTCATTAACAATTTTTGCATCGCAGGACATGACTTTGGAAGTAGATAAGAGTTAAGAGTTGCAATAGACGAAGGGGCTGACCTGAGCATTTGGCTGGTCTGAAGGTCACTGCGGCGGTTTTTGAGAGACCTCGCAATTTTACCGTGAGGTTTATGATTCTCCCTCGATATAAAAAACATACGTACTGTAAGAGAGCTTTGAATCTTCCATTCTTCTATTACGTGCTTATCTATATCACGGAAACCCCTAGAAGTGTAGACTGTAGGAAACGAATTTCCTCGTGTTATCTCAATCTATAGCGGTGTTAATAATGAGTATCTTATCTTCTATCTATCTGTTATCCACCCTCTCATATGGTTGTCAAGTCAGTCATATTAAGCTGAAAGCGCCAGGGTAGCCCGCGAAATTCAAATTTTCTTACGTTTTTAGCAATTTGCAGGTCAGCATTAGATTGTATGTGGATTAAAATATGATTTGTGATCGTAACAAATATGTATTTATGGAATTATAATAATTAAAGTCATCAATACAACTCTCTAAGACCAAGTAATTCTATGGAATGACTATTTCATGAAATCTTAACATTTCAGGATTATACTAACTTAAGGAATTGTATACTGATTCTAATTATTATAATTCTGTAAATACATATTTTTTTACGGTCACGAATCATACTTTAATCAACATACACCCAGACACTGAGCTGCAATTTGCAAAAATCGTAAGAAAATTTGAATTTCGCGGGCTACCTTAGCGCTTCTCCCTTAATATTGCTAGAGATACAACATTTTTACAACATGGAGAATTGGAGACGCAGCAATGTTCTCCTGAATTCAGATCCTACAGGCCGCTGCGGTTACCAATCCACATGCCTCCATCATTTCAGCATGTATCTCTATACCCACCTATATAAGTACCCACCACTGCGGAGTATAAGCCTCTTCTTTTTTACTTCTTTTGCTCTCCGTACAGACCTTTCCAGCTACAGTTACAATCTCCTATTCAATGCGCAAGAGGCTGATGGACTGCCCGTAGACTAATATTGTCTTCGACCATCGTCCCCCATCCTTCTAGCTAGTCTTACTGACCTTCCTTTTAAGATTTTTAAACATCATTAGGCCCACACAGAATACAGTGGCCCTTCCTCCACAAGCGCTTTGGGAAACCGATCCAAATTGTGAAGTATTAGCGATGAATGGGAGAATATTTTGTCGATATGTTTCGAATAGAAGCAGTCAATGCACTAATGGATAGCAAATATCCAATAATAAATCAAAATAAATAGCCAAAGGTCATTGACACTAATTGGGAACACAGACAACTATTTTTGTCTCTAAATGGTGGCAGTCAGTAACCTTTGGGTAAAGTCTTTATTAGGGTTCCATACCTCAAAAGGAAAAACGGAACCCTTATAGGATTACTTCTCGTTGTCCGTCTGTCTATCTGTCTGTCTGTCAAGACCCTTTTTCTCAGGAACGCGTGGAGGTATCAAGATGAAATCAAATCAAATACGTAGGTCTACGGTCCCTTGGAGCTCTAAAAAAAAATCAAGCTTCTAAGTCAACGCAATAAAAAAATGGAGCCATTTATGCAACATATTTTGATGCTCGCAAATAAATCAAAACCTTATAGGGTACGTCTTCCCGTTGACCTAGAATCATGAAATTTGGCAAGAAGCAAGGTCTCACAGCAGAAGTAAAGGAAAAAGTTCGAAAATCGTTAAATACTTTGCAGTTTAAAAAAAAAATTGCGATTACAAGCTTACATTTGCAGTTGGACAATTGACCGTGACGTATATATGGCGTAACATGTATGGGAGAACATTTTTCCAATTACAAAGTTAAGTTTGTTCTTGGGATAAATTCATCCTAACTACAACGACATGCACTTGGCCGGTTTCTTTTACAAGATCGGTGTAGAATTATCAGTTAATCAATTCTTTATTATTAATTATTAAGCTGTTAAATTTGGTACCCACTGGTTAATGACGGATTTCGACAGCACTTCACAAACAGTATCTAATGTCGGTAGATTCTGAAATCACAATTCGTACTTTTCGAATTTCCGCCACAGAGCGCCTGCGTTGAACGAAAGACGCTCACACACGCAACATCCTCCAAAAGTTTTTACAATCGGAGCAACGTCATAAAGTGATATAAAATTTCTGTAAAAATCTCACCGTGAAAACTTATCGTCGTTGATACTACAAAATGTCATGGTTTTTTGCATCAAAAACCAATTTTAATATTTTTTTTTAATTTAATCTTAAGATTACGATTTTGGATAGTTTTGCATCAAAAACCGAATTTCAATATTTTTTGACACATGACATTTTGCAGTATCAACGACGTTATGTAGGTAAAGTGAGCTTGAAGTGAGCTGTCAATGCTGTCATTCCACGTGATGCTAAGGATTGACACTACTGACAACTCACTTCACCAGTTTTCACAGTGAAATTTTTAACAGAATACATCGGTTGAATTGTCCTCTGAATAATCATCAGTAATTTCATAAAATGCAGATCTTTTAAGATAATATTGTTATCTATTATACTAACTTCTTTTAATTGCCAACTAGATACTATCGTAATTAAAATCAATTAACAAACAACTTTACCCGCAAGTTATCTTGAAGATTAATGAGTAGGTATATCTAAGTATTTATAAGAATAATGCATAGGAAGTACCTAGCGTAGGTACATAATTATTTATTAGGTCAAAGTAGATAGGTTTATTATTATTGGATGCTTGTTATCAATAGGTACTTTGTACCTCCACATTCGCATTCGCTATTTTCCATGTAGGTAACTGCTTGTTCCAGACCAATTCAAACTTTATGGCGGCTCGGAACATGAGGCGAGCCGCTGCGCAGTAACAAGTTCACGTGTCAAGCGGGGGTGAGGGGTGCGGTACTGCGCAGCGAGTAGCGCACTTCACTTCACAGCCGCCATAAAGTTTGACACGTACTATATCTGAATAACAAAATATTGTCTTAACAAATATACTTAACGATTATACTTAGACTAGGTAGAGTTAGCCTAAATGTACCTAACCTTATTTCCCTAGACCTAATTTCTCAAATAGAGGTCTACAAGATTCAAACGGTTCGACCCCACAGATTGCTCTGACACATTTTTTTGAGTGATATACATATATAGACTTTTTAGCCTGAGAAGAATTAGGTACCCCATGTAGGAGGCCCGTATCTAAAAACTGACCGGCACCCTAATTGCATAACACACTATCAATCACAATCTGAATGCTTTTGAAGCATGTGGCTAATCCATTGCTTCATAATTATGTTCGAAAGATTTGTTTTCTCAACAACGTTTATAGCAATGAATGTTGTTGCTGAACTGTCAAAATGAAACCGATTCCTATTGTATTACGCAATTAGGGAGCCGATCGACGCGTCGGCGTCGGTCGGTCGGCACTGTACGCAGCTGTAGCAGTTTTTGCCTTGTTAACTTTTTAAGCTTTTGTAGAATTAGAGCATAATTATGAGAGTTGTGTGTGCTTTCCGATTACAATGTCCATCTAAGCTAACCTAAAATTTTGTATCAAGGACTTCTTCAATATTCGAGTTTTTATAGTTTAAGATAGTGAATTGTTATAATATAACAATTCCCTATTTTAGTTTTAGATACACTATCTGTTAGATTGTTGTCCTTTAACCAGTTCATTATTGATTCTATATTGTTATTTAATTAATGTTCGTAGTTGCTATCTGAATTTAGCGGTACTATATAACCGAAATATCGTCCGCAAATAGAATGCATTGATGTGATGTTACTTGAGGAATATCATTTATCATTTAATAAGGAAGTGAAGAGGGCCTACTTAGTAGGTACACTTCCCTGAGGAACACCTAATTTATTTCTTTCAAAAGTAAACCTGAATGGGGTAGACACACACACGTTGATCATATAATTGATGACACAACTAAAGTGATCGTAGGTTGAGCCTGATCAGAGGATCGTACATTTTTTAAGATGCTCATTTCAGGGGTCGTTCTCAGCGGGATGTTTGAAAGTTTCGTATTATATTCCGGTTCCTAAAAGAACAATTAGCTGCTGTGACGGGCTGACTAAAACGGAGACCGATAAGCATGTAGTAAGTAGGTACCTAACACCTATGTAGGCATTCTAAATAATAGGTTGGTAGATACTCATAATAATATGAAAGTTACAATCAATCGGTAATTGCGTCAACTAAGAATTAAACAGAAGTATTGTGGCTGATAATAACATTAAGTACCCAACCTAACAATACTTTCATGTGCGAGTCCTGAATGCAGAAATAAAAATATTCATTGGATTCCCGCCAAAACAATGTGAGCGACTGTAAGAAGTTTTTTTCGTCTCTACACAGCTAATTACCAATTGATGCAAATAGCGTTATCAACTAGGTAATAATAACATCAGAAGCTTAATATAGGTACCTACGTTCAACATCTGAATCTACATAGATAGTTACGTAGATTTATATGTAGACTAGCTTTGCTCGCGGCTTCGTCTGCGTGGATGTCGGAAAATATCCCACGGGAACGTACTACCGAGATCAAAAGTACCCTATGTTCCGTAATACTCTATTGGTTTACGCGGCGCACGCCAGAAAGCTCTCAGTCGGCATGATTTTTACCAACATCTTCAACAATCATCATATTTCAGCTAATTTATACAAAACCTTAATGAGTATACACATAAATCTTCCTTATGAATCTCTCCGTCCATTGGTGAAAACTGGATGAAAATCCGTTCGGTAGTTTTTCAGTTTATCGCGTTCAGACAGACCGACGCGGCGGGAGGACTTTGTTTAGTTAAAATTACGCCGGTCACGCTCGTGCGCTCTAATAACAAATACGAAATAACTTTTGACCGAGTGGACCGATTTTAATAAAAACTTATTTATAAAAAAAAAACACTACAAAGTGAAAAATAATATTTTCGTGTTTTGCCAACAACTTCCGAAATTAAACTTATTTTTCACTTTGTAGCTACCTACTTATTGTTATACATTTTTTGATGCCCAATGAGCTCTTCCCCCTTTTTATTTTTTTATTGTATACTTGTACATAATATGTATATATATATATTAGTGTTATCTTGTACCTACATATAAATAACAAACTAGTCAAGTACAGATCATTCCTATAAAAGGTACAATAAAACTTATTGTTTTTTTTGGAAGTCGGTTGTTTTTTTTATAAATAAGTTTTTATTTTCCTCTTTTTGGTTATGGTACATACCTCACCCAAATTCGTATACTACTACTTCTTAAGTAAATAACAGTGACATGAAGATATAATAACATCATCAACATACACTAAATGGGAAAAGTACGTATTATTGAAGCTAACTCAAAGCCCACTCATCAGAATTTGACCAAAATATGCGATTACCTCAGGAGTATACCCTTTCAAATAAAAACTTTGCAAAAAGGCAAATTTAAGTCGCGCTAAGTCGTGTCAGAAGTTTGGAAGGCGTAGTTTTATCAAGTTTGAACGCCGTCGTCGCCAACAAATTTTATTAAATCATCCACACGACGACAGATCGTTGACGAAATCTGTCTTCTGGCAATCAAGGCAACAACATACGACTCAAGTAGTGCATTTTTATGCATATTATCATTTATAGCTAGAGTGCATCTCATGACAATAATTCCAATAAGCCCAAACACGGCTAGGATACAGTGTTTTATTATGGAGTTTCGGTGCCTACCTTCCGGCTTCATCATCAGATCAGTTCGATGGTACCATTTTCATCAGAATCATTTATTTAAATTTACTTCGTCATAGTCGCTTAACTATCTTAATCGAGATATCTTATCGCCACCTGTAAAATACTTAGATATCATTATCTTTGAGGAGTTCCCATGGCCCTCTGTGGTCTTCTTCATCAGTTCCACTTTACTAAATGATACTTTCTAAATGCAAATGCTTGAGTTGTTGATGAAAATACCAAAATCGCTATGTAGGTACTTATATGCCTATAATATTTGAGGAGTTCCCTCAAATCCTCATGGATCCTATCATCAGAACTGGATTTTGATAAAAATGGGACCAATCTGAAAGTATGTCCTTTCAAATAAAAAAAAATCCAAATCGGTTTTAAATGACGGAGTACTGAGGTAACAAACATTGAAAAAAAAATTAAAAAACATACAACCGAATTGAGAACCTCCTCCTTTTTTTGAAGTCGGTTAATAATAAAGACTAAAATGTTACGTCAAATACAGTTCCAATCCCTTAAATCTGCGGGACAATTGCGTAACACATTATCAATCGGAATCGGTTTCATTTTGACAGTTCAACAACATTCATTGTGTTACGTGTTGAGCAGACAAATTTTTCGAACATAATGAAGCAAAGGATTAGCAATTTGCTTCAAAATGATTCAGATTCCGATTGATAGTGTGTTACGCAATTAGGGTGCTGTTTAAAGAGAAACTCTCTACACAAAAACTCTTTTACACAAGAGGAACTCTCAAAATTTTTAATATTAGGTATTTGTGATTTTTAAAATCAACCCGTATTTTACCCCTTTAGGGGATGATTTTTCAAAAACGCTGAACCACATAATTCTTTATTGCTTATTAAAAGTATAAATTTGAATTTTCATTTCCCTAAGTTAGAAATGCTGGGTTTCCCATACAAATTTTCATCCCCTATATCACCCCCTGTAGGATTATTTTTGAGACAAAAAGTAGCCGATGTCCTTCCTCAGGATGCCATCTATCTCCTTGCCAAACTTTATCGAAATCCGTTCAGTGGCTTAGGCGTGAAAAGGTAACACACAGACAGACAGAGTTACTTTTGAATTTATAATATTAAGTATGGATACCTAGTCATTTAGCAAGTTGGCAAAATTCCAAGACACAATAGAATCTGCGAATAGGTACCTACTATAGGAGCGATGCATAAAAAGTGAGACGATCAAGAAACCCAAACAGGAATAAAAGTAAAGCGGTTTTTGGGTCGACGACCGAGCAATGTCACCTTTAGCGCCTAATGACGAGATAAACCTCGCCGCCCGCACCGGCACAGGCGCACACCCGCCACCCTCTTATCTACTTTTGTATAATATACTTATAACAAACTCATACAGTTGCCTACACAATATAACTGCACTATGCTTATCTAGAATGCACACGACGCATTGATAAAGAATCAACAATTTGATTATTGTGTAGCTTATAGAACATTTTATTTATGCAAAAATACCGTCAGGTGCATTACGTAAGAAAAGCACACAGACAATGGAAATGGAAGGGGTTACAGTACTATAGTCGATGCAATGAGTATGACTATATAACCAGTTTATAGATAGGTATGTACAGTATAAAACGTTGCTCACTGGCATAACAGCGAGCAAAAAAATTGTATAAACGTCTGTCTACGTACATAATGAACATACTTACCTACATACTTCGTTACTATGCTGGCATTGTGTGCGAGCGTATTCCGGTTCGGAGGGCACCTTCAAGCGATGCCGTTGACCGTGGTCAGGGACAAGCGGGCCCTGACCGTGCCGTCGCGCCATTCGTCGGAACATTCCGCGCTTGGCCTAAATCGCAGTGACGTAACGATGCCGCCTTACGATTCATGCCGTGCTAGCTAGCTGCAAAGAATTTACCTCGAGCAGACTGTAGAACTATGAAATATTATAAAGGTAAGTAATTTCAATTTGAGCCACAAAATGACCTAACTTATGCTGTGGCTGTCTCAAGGAGCATAGGTTATTATAATCTGAAAACACCAAATGATTGATTGACTAATTCTTAGTACCTAGCCTTTACTCAGTTGTCCGGCATTGGATATTCAATTGACTAAGATTTTCGGCGAAATTGCTTACCGCCCAGCCTTCCTCAACCTCAAAATTACATACATTGTTGTAGTGTCACTGACCGACGCGGACGAGACCATGCCGAACTCGCGACGATGGGCAAACAATTTCGTCCAACTCGGGCGGCTACAGACCCGCCAGCTGCGTCACAAAGTCACAAGTGCGACAGAGATGCACTTCCTAATTGGCATTCGAACCGCAGACTCAGAATATCAGCATAGCTATTGATATTTTCCTTTTTAGGAAGAACGTGCCTTGGTGGCGCCTCTTAACAAATCAGGGATTGTAACGGCTTCTATTTAAGTCATATAAGTAGGTACCTACATGTAGGTAGATATGTACGTTGAAACGTGTAAAATTAAGATTGTAGCTCTTTGAGAAAAAAGGGGAAGGAGAGAAAAAATGGTCAAAACTGACATAACATTATTATTAGAATTCGTTTGTCCGTGGTTCAAAAGTTCCAAGGGTTAGTTTGGTGGTGACACCACCTAAATGCGGCTGCGAAGTGCGAAACCACCAAGATGCGGTCAAAAAGCTACTTTTACAAAGGTAAGGTATGCAAGTCAATTAGAGAGGAAATTCTAACTAAAAGGCAAATCATGGGTAAATCGTAATAAAACATGAAGTAATTTTTATTAGTTTTTATTACATCAATAATATCAATGTAACATTTAATTCATTCTTACACAAAAACAAGTACAGATTATTCAGTGTATAACGCACCCCATCACAAGAATTTTGTTCAAGATAACATACACAGATTGTAATATCACTTCAACTAAATTTAAATACAATAGAAGCGCGTTTATGTACAAAAATATATTTACAATTATAAATCCAAAATTTGGGATGCACTCCTCAGCACAGACAATATCTTCCTCCTAAAATCTTAACAAACTTACGTTCTGAATAATTCGTTTTGTATCTACCTACATTTGACTTCATTCAAAATTTCCAAAAGTTCTTTCTACCTAGAATTTCACAACCCTTATAGCCATTCATTTTAACTACCTACAAGATTTATTTTAAAAAAATCTACCCGAAATAACAATAGGTATCCACCACAGGCTACAAGCGAAATTAACATAAAATTAAAAACTTAAAAAGTGTAATTACTTTAGTTTTTTATTAGTGCGTCATGATCATGATACACGGTGATGATAACAGAAAATAGGTAATTTTAGAAAGATATTAATTTATATCGACTTATATTTTTACTTGAATTTGCTCCTCAATAAATTCGTCACCAAAACCACTTTTAGCTCTATTTTATAAGGCTTCTTTATTTTTAAATTCAATAGCTGCTATGTATCCCAGAACATTTTTGTATAGGAACGCGAATTAAAATATGATGAAATAAAATAAATTATGAGGAACTATTTCATTGTAATATTGCGACTATTTTAAGCAATTCTCAGAGCCAAAGTTAAATAAAAAACTATGAAGATTGGTTGGTTCTCGGAATCTGGCTTAGTGTTATTTTTGTCAGCTTGTTTTATCATAATAATCAATTAACATTTATATTACGCAGGAAGGAATTTGACAATAACATTTATTTACATTATGATTATATAACTAGACACCATAATAATTAGCGTTATTAATTTAACCGCAAAGATTACCCCTTGAATGAATAAACACCGTACCATACGAGACAATACAAGATTTTTATGTGTCCAAAACATGAGTAGGTATACACACACATGGCATGCAAGAAGTTACTTTATAAATTAATAGGAATTTTTAATGTGTCAATAATGGCAGCAAGGGTTTCATTATTTGAAACATATAGTATTTATTAATATCTGAATCCTGGTACATACATACTATAGTAATATATTATACATATTAAAAAAAAAACAATGTACTTCTATGTAATAGTCATAGATAGACGATGTAAGTTAGAGGCCATGGATATTTACATATTAATATACCGCTAATTCATAATTTCTAGAGTCCACTCTGTTACATTAGGTACATACTTGTAAAAAGTCAGACTTAATTTTTGAAATGCACCCAACGACGAGATCGTGGTGCAATTGCAAATGAAGTAGATACAACCATTCATATGCATCCTGTATGTGGTATAAGCATGTAGTCCAGAGATGGTATTACATAACTATGTATATAATGATATAAAGACATTTTCTACTTTCGACAAAAAAATGAATGTTTTATTTTTAAAAATTACATACACAGACATATTTTAAAATGAATTACTTATAATAATAATATTATGTGAGAAAAATACTAAATGTAGGGGGGTTACCTGTTTTTGGAACGAAGTTCTGCGGCTTGGAGTAAACTGGCAGAAATTGTCAGGTAACTAAAACCGTTATGCCATCTTTAGCGGTTTTAGCAAGCTAAAAACTATAATATATGTATAGCTCTGTATTAAAAAACAAAATCCAAACTTTTGACATTTCAAACTAGATGGCTCTGTATTAATACATAATATACAGCGAAAAGAACTTCGTTCCAACCTTTTTTTTTATTAGTTTTAGTAGATAATACAACAGTATTGGTTCCTTGCGACATAAAAAATTATCATTTTCAACACACTTGCTAGTAAAGCGGCTCTTATTGAACCGCTTTCAGGTTCATAATGCAGTGTATTAAACACGCGTGCTTTTTACTTTATATTACCGCACTAGTACGGTAATGTGCGCCACAGATAACTATTTACGCAGATGTGCGCTTTTTAATCTCATCAAAAAGACTTCATGCCTTTTTAGGTCTACTGTGTATATAAATACAATATGATAAATTAGCATAATATTTAATTCAATTATTTTATTTTCAAAAAAAATAACATTCTTTCGTGTTCTACATCCAAATGACATACAAAATATTCCGTTTTTATGATTTTAATACCTATTAGACCGTACGACGGATTCGTGCTTTTGCCTCTCCTTCAACCTGCGAAGACACCGCGATAAAAGGAATCCGCGGGCCATATTATTATTTTTTTTTTTGACATAGGTGATTAGTTTATGAAACTTTATTTTTATTTTTTGGCTCGCAAGTGTGTTGAAAAACGTCATATGAAACGCGTAGGTATGCATTGCATTGCATTGTTCGCGCTCCGCCTCGAGTGTAATAACCAACATAGCCCACTTGTATCATAATGTACTATTAGGTATAATATTAATCAATAAAGGTCCGTCTGTAGCATAAACTGCTTGGCCTTGGGCCTATACCAGCGTCAGGCACTAGTTGTCTGGCATTTTTGCTGAACTTTGCCTTTTTGGCGCAGCAGTGAGGCACACTTTCCTGCTAATATCTTACATCGCACTTTACACTTTTTCCTTGTTTTTTATTTTTATATCTGCTGTATATAATATTGTATGCCTTTTAGTCTGTGCTAAATAAATGTATTTTCTTTCTATAAACTACAGTAAATCGTTTAGTCAGTCGACTTATGCTTCTATTTAAACGCTATTTGACGGACATGTTATGCTTGCCTGCATTGTAACAGAAAATTTTAAAGCCGTGATACACTACTCCAATGTTATTGTGTGCTTAAAAATTTTGTGTCAGCACAGCACCAACTTTTGATTTTTTATAATAATATTATAATGAAAGTGAGTAATTATTCTGTACCTATTTACAAATTGCAGAGAAATGGAAAACATATCAATTATTTTTTTAAATAATTAAACCGTTTTTTTTAAGTCTACCTAGTAATTTTATAGACCTAAATCGTACTGATGCATAACAGGTAGCCGAAATAAGCTTTAACTTTTACGTATATCTACATAAAATTACTATTACTAGATAATAATATAATTATCTTGCAATACAATATTGTTAAAGCCTATTGAATATGCCTATTTCTAAACATAATATTATCAATGTAAGTATATGTGGTTACGCAAAATCGAACTGTACAATTTACTGAATTATAACTAGAAGTATCTCATTTCACATTCATGAATCGGGTACGATATTTTAAAATATTCAAACATCGATACAACAGACATTTAAATCACTACACGTTTATTCAATGAGAACAACATTTTAACCTAGGTCTGAAAAACGATTTTGAAACACTAACCGAAGTTGGTGCGTGTATTGTTGAGTGGTGGCTAATCAAAGAATCATTTATCAAGCTGGAGTTGAACGAATGTCTCACTCGGACTTTGCATTTCTATGCATTTTAGGAATAAAGTCTCTGCCGTTGTTTTGTACTGTCGAACGAAGGTCGCTGATGTAAAATTCTATATTTTGGAGTCCATTTCCGTAACGCCAGATCCCGCCATCGAAAAGCACGCTTATGATTTGTCTTAAAATATGTAAATGTTAAAGTAAGGTTAAGTATATTTTTATTTGGCTCGTGAATAGAAATGTTAAATTTCAGACTACATACGATATTACTTTATTCTGTACCTATAGCCTCCAACTGTATTGAACACACTGCAGTTTACACAGCTGCGTCCACCCCAGTTAGTAATAATATTAGCAAAAATCTTTTAATGACGATTTACAATGTAGACAGCTTAAATGCAACATCCCTGTTACCTTTCATCAGATGGCCCATCTTGACAGAGGATACCTACCTACCTATAAGGATTCAATAACTTGGTCACTTTGGTCAGTACCTAGCATGAAGCAACGTCGCTCTATCGCCCACAACCCTACCATTTATAAATTCCTTCACAATTTATTATGTAAACACAGCTCACAGTACCCTGCTTGAGGCATACAACTTGTATCCTACAGAAACAAGTATTGTCAATGCGTTATTCTGATAGACTTTCCATATTTATCAATTTATCATATCCTGACCATATCTTAACGTTTTTTTTTATTAGTTTATCTCGTACATTTGTTACTTCGAAAGAAATGCATGTTTGTTAATCCTATTATATTATTATGATTTCGTCAGTTAGATTCTGATCAATAAATTACAATATTAATTTAAGACGACACCGCGCGCGAAGTGGCGCCCTCATCGTTTGGTTGCTTATTTTTTTATTTTAGAATGAAAATGCAAAAAATAAACATGTTATTTTGTGCTCTACAAGACTATACGTTATTATTATTACAAACGGTAGTTTTACATGGTTAAGTTTTATTATAATCCTTAAAACGGAAAAAAGTGGCCACTAAGCTCCGTTTTAAGGACTTAACAATGTAAAACTACTGTTTGTAATAATAGTAATGTATAGTCTTGTGGAGCACAACCTAACATGTTTATTTACTGCATTTTCATCCTACTAATATTATAAATGTGAAAGTCTGTGAAGATGTTTGGATGTTTGTTACTCAATCACGCAAAAATGGATGAACAGATGTGGATGAAATTTTGCACACAGATAGCTTATAACCTGGATTAACACATAGGATACTTTTTATCCCGGTGAACCGATATCCACGCGGGCGAAGCCGCGGGAAAAAGCTAGTTCTAAAATAAAAGAAATAACCAAACAAACGATGAGGGCGCCACTGTGCGCGCGGTGTCGTCTTAGAAAGAAGTGCGGGCTACAAAGTCAATGTCAAATGAGCACCAAGCACTCACTCTAGAACAGAAATAGACGCTAGCTAGGCGAAACTCAATTTAAACTAAAATCTCTACCGTCGCCGAGCTTCGCCGAGCGATGGCTTTGCAAATTTTGCAACTCTGGCTTTGATATCTAGTATTTAAATAACTATGTGTTACTTTGATTGTTTTTGTTTGATACGTTTTTACCAGTCTCTTTAAGAGCTTGTAATAGTATTAGTGAAGCTGCTTTTTTTCGCACACCTCAAACCTCAATTGTCTCCGTCAATTCAGTGGTCAGGACTAATTTTACCATACTTATTTGATGCCATCTCCTAATAAAATTTTCAGTCACGGTTTTCAGTACTTAGTTTTTTCATCGTTATCAAAAATTAAGTGAAATCGATATTATATTACACTCCTCTTAGTTAAATTACCTTCTATGACTATCGCATGTACTGGCACTTGATATTTTTGTATCAAAAGAACGAAAATTCAACGACAAAGTTGAATCATCATAATATAGAAAATTGAAGCTATTATACAGGGTGGCTGGAGAAGTGACGTATTACGGTAAAATTTAGAGTCTTTTATTGCGGGGCATCCAAATCACTCCCATGTATGCTCCGCGATTATTAGTAGTTTAGAAGATAGATATTTTTGTGTGATTTTTTTCATAATTTTCTCCTGACATCGGTTTTGACTTTTTTTTCTCTTTCTATTGCACGTGTGTTGATGTTTTTTTTTTGTAATAATTCATCACTATAAATAATGTCAAGTAACACCTTAAAAATTGTAGTTTACCCGGGGCTTATAAAACATGACTGAAATTGAGTAGAGAGTTCAAAATTACTGCTCAAGCTTAATATTAAGCCACAAAAGTTCGACTCATGATAAAAATAAAAAAAATGGTGGCAATGTCTTCCAAGTGTTTCTAAAAACTGCTATGAGCCTTCAATAACAAAAAGCTTTTAAAAACCACACCTCTATCGGGATTTATTTTCTGTAACTTGCCTTCAAAATAAAAACGCGTAACTTTTAAGGAAAACTAGAAACAAAATATTATATTAATTTACCTTTCAATTATGACAAAACAAACATGTACACAGTTCGCTGCGCATCGCCAGTCTTACGCAACACGTCACATTAGCATGTTGGTGACGCGAACATGTCGCATTTCGCGAACCCGTAAGATTTTCCCATAACCAAAAGCGCTCAACGCGCTTCAAGAAGTTCACTTAAAAAATCATTTAAAAAATCTATCACCTAAACTACTAATAATGGCGGATACATGGATACATACATGGGCTGATTCGGATGTCCCGCAATAAAAGGCATCTAAATTTTACCTTTAGACGTCACTTCTGCGGCCACCCTGTATATTGGTAAACTTCCGCCGGTATCTTGTAATATTGTCAACTACGGTGAAAAAAAAAGTGTTTTCATAATAACAGAGTTGACGACGACTAAGTACAGTAGTCGTCGTCAAGTCTGTTATTAAGAGAACTACCGACCTACCTATAATTATTGTTATTAATATAGTAATATGCTTGTGTAGATAATGGATTATATAATACAAGCTGTATGCCCGAAGAGATTTCCCGCCGGCAAAAATTACGAAGTTCCATACAAACTTTCATTCCCTATTCAATCCCTTTGGGGTTGATTTTCAAAAACCCTTCCTTAGTGCTCAAACTCTTGTTCAAATTTTCATGCTTCTACACCTAGCAGTTAAGGTTGTGCGCTGCTTGTCAGTGAATGAATGAATGAATTTGACAAATCTCCAAGACCAAAAACGTAAATACAATAACCTCTTAGTTTAAATAATAGTTCCTTACGTTTTTGGCACACGCTTATGTAGTAATTAGATGATGATAATTAACGCCTTCGTATTTTATTTCGCCGGAACGCAGATCTACGCGAGACACAATCGTTTCTGTAATTACGGCATACGAAAGGTTTATTAATACAAGTTGCGATTTCCTATTCTTTTTGTCTAAATATTTGAATGGCAAAATAAGTTCCGAATTCTTAAAGTTACGCTACGTTGACCGTTTTGAGATAATTTCCAAGGTTTTATTTAATAAAAGTAAAACTAATGCCTAACGGACAATTACTCGATGTAACTATACTTGTACTGAGAATTTAGAAACCGGTAATTGACAGCGAAGTGAGACCAACATCGAAACTGGTCATGGAATTCTTCCAAATGATAATGCTTGATACTTCTTGGGTTTTTGTCTTCGCAAAAGCTCTAGATTTTTTAGTACTTTAGCAAGGAAGTGAACAGATTTTCTATGGCACCGCGCATCGCGTTACAGAAGAATAAAAAAACCAGGTAACATCTAGACGCGAACCTAGAGGTAAACGATATTTTAGTAGTTTTGATATTCATCAGCACTTTTTTATTATCAATCTGCCCCGGTTTACCGATTTTTATTCAAAACAGTCCTCCACTTTAATCTTTTTTAGCTGCAGCATTCGTGAGCTATTCGTACCGGTGCGAGAGAAGAGACCAAGTCAATGTGAACTTCCGTATTTTTGTTTTTGATTCGGACCTATTGCTAGTTGGCTCCGAGGAGCTTTGACTGCGTAGCCGGGTTTTAGTGGGGCCAGATGGGCCTCTCACCGTGTTAACAAATTTTAAATAGCACGTCTAAGGGCGTCCTCTAGCGGGACTCGAACCTAGACTTAGGGCGCTATTCATTACTAAGCAAGTGGGGACTTGTAGCATTTGTGTTATTATTATTTGGGACAATATTTGAGGCTACTTGCTCCGCTCGGGCGGGCGGGGTCAAGGGTCGGGGGGACTGGACTTCCGTAAGCCTTTGGCCCGTTACAATACGCATCGATCAATCCTGAACACTGCACAAGTCGGGTGCAAATATACTGCAGTTCCTTACTATTATGGTTGTAACTGTAACTATTGTAAGTCGAGTCATATTCATCACGAACTTTCGACCTCAGAATATTGTGCGTTTTGCAGACTTTATTCGTTACTGCAGGTACAACACGCGCCGTAGGCATTGGGTGATAATACATATATAATCAAAAACGGAATCAGCTGTTGTAGATGATAACGTCGATTCGTCGACTAAATATTTCTGTGGTAACTGACAGTATTTGTAGCAAACTATTACACGACTGCCCTGACCTATCCGATTATTTGGCTGCTATAAATATTTTTTCCATTCTTTAAAAACCTACTAGTTATTCATAGGAGCCGGCACGGTTATTAAAACAAATACAACCGAATTGAGAACCTCCTCTTTTTTATGTCGGTTAAAATTAATAACACCGGTTAAACTAAATTGAAATCAAAACGACTAAATATGTATCAATATTTTACATGGAACGACTGCAATTTGACTCAATGTCGATACTCTGTGAGGCTGAGGTTAGGCCAGTTAACAGATTTTGAACTTACTGACTATTCGCAATAAGATATTTATTGTCTTTGATTTGCAACGATTGACCTACCGATTCGTAAGAAAATCGTACTGATTTGAATAGCCACTGGTTATGAAAGCCAGAGAGCTCAGCGGATATGATCGCTATCACTGTCTGCGTATTTCGCAAAAGCGATCTTCAGTTTAATCGGGATAAGTATCAGATTGATTTTACCATAGAAGAAAAATTTCCTTTAGTCAATCGTCAGGGCTTCCGACTGCCACATTGTTGCAGCGATATGTTATTCAAATTGCAAATACACAAATTGACATGTTTTAAAACTATACATAAATATAGTTACTAAGTCTGCTTTATTATTCTTTGGTTAGATGTTCAATCCTGTAATCATCGACTATTCGTGTAAAGAAATTGTGGTGGCTCGGGCTCTACCAATAATCATGAGTTGGAGATAAAGATGTGTGTACTTTCAAATAGAGGTCTCACCTGAATTCAAATACTCTGGTGTAAATTTGATTGCAATGAGTTAAATACATAAACATAACATCACGCCTTGTTTCCCCGAAGGGTTAGGCAGAGGTGTACCTATTATGGTACACCCACACAATTAAATACAATTCGAAAAATGTCTCTAGCGGTTGTTTGAAAATGTACAAAAACTATGTAGATGTACCTATTTATTCGCAAATGTAAGTAGGCATAGACTATTGTAGACACATCGGAGCCAGTCACATCATTAACAGTTATAGTTTTGGACATTTCTAAGTAATAATGTGTATAGTGTAATAATGCCCATTTTTTGTTTTTTTTTTTTTAATTGAATTAGTAGTTTTATGTACTTATGTGACATTGTTTTTATACAATAATTTTTAAATAAGAAGCAATTATTGAGCTTTAGGTATCCCAACATGGTCCCTCTGAGAATTTATCGTATTGACATCAGTCATTTATATTTTTACGCGACAACGGCAAAGCCCAAAGGGTTTTTTAGGTTTTAGGGCTATGGTCAAGTCTGCGCCCCGTAGCTCGGACCTATCTCTGCGAGTGCGACGTTTCCATGGAGATATGCGTAAGGCGTCCGTCCCTATAACATATTTTGTAATTGGTTGCTATATTCATGCTATAGTCATTGCCGAGTGTCGCTTCTGTAGGGTTCAAGGTATTAGGTTTAGCAAGTTCTTGACGAGTTTGGCTAATTATTTATTGGTCTATTGTGTTAAGTACCTTTCTGGCGTTGGATTACGAAGCTATTTATTATTGCTAATTATTATATGGAAGGAATCCTATCCCAAGTTTTTTATCTTTTGAATAGTTATTTTCAGATCAATACCTAGCAAATTGGTTATTCCTTATCAATAATGTACAGGAAAATCCCGAAGAACCAGTAAAAATGTAATGTTTTTAATTTATGCTTTATTTATTTATGATTATCACAAAACATGCAAAGATGGTTGAAGAGAAAATATATCTGCAGCACAAGGATCAATTGATTAAAATGGACCTAAATGTCTTAACTAATTATGAACCAAGCACTTAATTATACTTGGTTTACTGATGTATGAAATATATACCTACACTGTACTAACAAAACATTGTGTAGCCTTGTTTTAATAAAAATTCCCAAGTTGCCAAGGGAGGCACAGTCTTTCAGGATTTTATATATGTAAGTATATACATATAATTATTACCTAATCAATGAAGTCTGCCCACACAGTGGGACTTACCCATACTTAGTCCACTGCATCAATGTCCACTTACTATTAAAACTACACTATGAATGTTTAACTCTGAAACATTTGGTCAAATATACTGTCTACTTACGTAATATTAACCATTTTATAAACTTAGCTAACAATCTTAGGAATAGACATATCAACATTAACATCTTGTAGTCCACTGTGTCGCTTCAAATATTTACTATTGTCATCACAGTCCACCTTTCTCCTCTTCCTTGAGTCAAATCTCACTCCTGTTTCTTGAACAACCTTTTCACTATTTTGAATTGCAGAAATTATATTTTCTTTTGAAGGTGGCACCAGTTGCAACTCATCAATGTTTTCATTAACTGATGGCTCCACTAGATGCATTACGATGCGTTCTAAACGTTTAGGATGTTCTACTGGAGCGTCATCAGTGGCAGGTGCTTCAGTTTGTTGTTTTTCCACATCAATAATCACTGAATACTTTCTTTTCATTTCCTCCATCATTCTGCATCCATAATCTTCTCCAATAACACTGTTAACACATACGAAACTTTGAACTTTTTTTGTTGCTCTATCAATTTCAAGGAATCCTCGTGTTCTCATGTATATGAAGTGTCCAGATCGTGACATCAGTCTGTAGTAAGACTCTCCAAACTCTCTGCTCTCATCATACATTTGCCGTAGTACACAAATGACCCAGCGGACATCTTCTTTGTGCATAAATACGAAGGCTGATGTACCAGTTACCTCTTCTGTCATGTAGCCTATAGCTAATGATATACTCTGGTCACACTGTACTATACGACCATCAATCAAATGTCTTGTCCAATATTCTGAATAGGCTGTGGGGGGCAGAATCCGTGCTGGCATAGCACTGGACACCACATGAATCATGCCAATGAAAACTACATCATTTCCACTAGATGAAAATGTTCTATTGGTTCTGACTCTTTGCCGTCTAATGATCTGCTCATCTTGAACGCCATTTGATGTTGCTTTGTCCGAGCGTCTCAAAATGCCATCTATGCGACAGCGCTCATATCTAGCAGGGTCTGAGCGAGCACCTGCTCTCATCATGCGGATATGGAAATTATGATGGTTTTCAAAGAGTCTACTGTCACAACTTGTTTGTAGTTCTTGAGGATAAATATGTTGGCGAAGAGTTTCTTTATCATCTGGATGAACATAATTGTACATGTCTTGTCCAAGTAGATCTATATGACAGTATCCCAACTTTTCTTGAACGTTAGGTGATACGATAAACAGACGGCCGCGGCATGTGACACCGAACATAATACCGCCAAATAGGTCAAAAAACTTTAAAAATGAAGACGACCATGTCTCTATATGGCCGCATTTGATAGTATCACCAAACACATGCTCATTGCGGAGTTTGTTGGCGGCGAGTCTCAGCACGCTCGTCTTATCAACTTTACGTTGCGAGTGCACGATATCGGACAACAAAGACATAATTAGACTAATTTGGGAGTTGTATTGGCTCCGGCGTTGTTTTTCAGCTATGATACGGGATTCTCGATCACTAGCTTTAGCTGCGGGCATACCTGGTGAGTGCGAATCGGAGGAAGAATCACTGCTGTGGGTAGCCTGAATCTCATAGCCCATCGTCGGCGCTGGCACACCCACCGTTAAACCAAAGTCCGTCGGTGGGGCACCTAGGCTTATCTGGCTCGCCATCGCCGAGTGCAATCCAAGATGTGTACTTGCTCCGCCTGACGATGTCATTTTCCCGCGAACGATACTGCTACTCGCAAAACTACGTCCTTGTTAATATCATTACAATCCAATAACCTTACGAAACCGTAAATAAACACCTAAAAACATGCTGTCCCGGATATTAATTGTAATAGTTTATTAACACGATCACATCACAACAAAAATTACAAGTACTTCAGATAAATGCACAAGATAGATATTATTTGTTTTATTTCCGACTTTGTGTATGGTTCAACTGGACTTGGATTAACGAACGACTATCAATAGTATCAATCAACAGCCAACACAGTGTTACCACCTTTTACATCACTCAACACGATAGCACAGTGTTGCAAATATTTTGTCTGTTTTTTTTTTATCATGATTCAAGAAATTCGAAACCAGGGCTTTTGTACTTTTAGTCGATTTCATCAATAACTTACTAAAAATAACTGGAAATTCATGTTTAATCCTTGCTGATGCGAGCCGTCTCACGACACTGTCTCACAAACACAGTGCCTTTTCAAAACTTTTGCTATAGTTGTACAAGAATCGGTGAGTGTGCTCGAGAACTCCACGATCTCATTCCGCCTGCCCCCTTCTACCATCGGACATCTAGACGCACTGCAGGTTACCATCCCCTATTCCACCAATTCGCACTAAGCGTTTCCAAGTGTCTTTTGTGATGCGCACAGCAAAGGAGTGGAACTCTCTGCCTGCGTCTGTGTTTCCGAACGCATACAACCCCGATCTCCTCAAAGTGAGAGTGAACAGGTTTCTTCTGGGTAAGCTCGCTCCATCGTCGACTTCGTCTCTGTCATCTCCGACCTAGACTAGAGTCAAGAGCAAACCTATCTCAAAAGAAAAAAAAAGAATCTTTTGGCGCGTGGCCAAAATCGGAACTAACACCATCTTGTTTTTTCAACACATTTTCACATCACAATTTCACGAAATGTTTACCAACAGCGCCCTCATGTCAGCGTCACTCGAGCGTCAAAATATCCTTGTATCCCTGTATACTCAGCAAAGACTACAAGTTAAATGCAAAAGGTAACATTGCTATTTGTGCAAAATTGACTCTACGCTTCGCTAATCTCGCGCACACCGCGCATGGCATGATCGATGGTTGCGTGAACCTATCTATTGGAAGCCTTGGCCAGCCACATACAGTCAGAATTCCGAATTCGGAATTAAACTAGTAAAAACAAGTAGTAATCTAGTACTAGTAGTAGTAGAATGGATTTACTGCTTTCGAAACAGAATAATAATTCTGAATCGGAATTCCGTCTGTATGTGGCTGGCCTTAATAGGGGTAATATTATTGTCAATGTCAAAACTGACAGTCACTAAGTTATACTTGTTGGTGTCATTTGTGGTGTCATGTGTCATTATTTACCTAGCTAGCTGTTGCATAGTACTAATTTTACGTTTGACCGGTTTTATTCAAAAATAATAAATGCATTTATTTCCAATATGATACTGTAAACTAAGTACTAAGTGTTATATAACTTATAATTACTCTTGAGCACTTTCTATTAGTGTTGTGTCCTAATGATACGTTATTTTTCGACTGTTTATCGTATAAGGAAAAGTTTTATTTGAAAACATTAAACCGGTTTTGAAGAATACCGCTTGTGCCAGCGAGAAGGAAAAGTCAATTTTGGTGTATTATTCAAATTATCAGGATGTGGCTGAAGGTTTTGATTGTTTTAAATATTATCTTAATACATTTTGCGATCTCACAGAATGGTAAGATTAGTGCAAGTGTTTTTTTTATTACAAATTTCATTTTGCGACCACAACCAGACTGGTTGGAATTATTATTCTAATTATTTCAATTTTTTCTTTCCTGACTCACTGGTCAGGTGGTTAGCCATCCTTGGGGGAGGCCTATGTCCAGCAGTGGACATCTTTTGGTTAAGATAAGGTTGATGTAAATGATGGTCCCTGGATAATCAAAAAAATCATAAACCCCATTTTAATCATTTCTGTTACTCATACATTATTTAATGTGTTTGTAAATTAATCTCTTGTTACATACCTACCTACTTAATTTAATAAATAAAAAAATAATATTTAAAATTACATAAAGCATGTAGTTTGCTATGTAAAAGCTTAATTTGCATTAAGAACAACATCATATTATTGTACTTGAAATTACTAAGCTAAATTGGAAATGTGTTCAATTACAATTTTAATGAGGTGTCAATTGATTTCACAGTAGGTACCAATTATTAGTGATGTTTGAAATGTTTTAGTTGGTGAAAGCTGCATGACAAATGATCCAATGTTGGAAGGTACTTGTGCCAAAGTTTCCAGGTGTGATGCAGCCCTCATGTAAGTGTAACAAAACAGTGTGCTAACTATTGTATGTGAATTTTAACACAAGGCAAATGATTTATAGTATGACACTTACATCATTTTTTTAAATCTTTGACTTCCTTGCTTGCTTTTTTTAATGCATTATGCTGAATATATTGAAACTATAATTTAATAAACACATTCAATCTTTTATGACATTCAACACCTTGAGTGTTTAATTAGAATCAAACTCAAATACTTATTTAAAATATTTTTCTTATTTTTAGACAAATCAGAAAAAAGAAATTTCATCAATTTGAAAGGTGTGGTTTTGAAGGAGTTGAAGAAGTGGTCTGTTGCCCTCATGCCACTAACAAATTTGGTAAGACTGTGTAGATGTAAGCATTGATAGTTCATAGTATAATACCATGTTTATTAAACAATTATTCTTTTAGGAGGAGATGAAACTAGGATGAAAACAGATAGAATTACTGATAGAGGTGAGTCTTCTGTTATTTCTATTATTGAAATTCCTGTTGAATACTTCTCATTCTGCCTGTTAGCATCTGCAGCACAGATACGCGTTAAAAAAGTTAATAAATAATTTAAATATGACTGAAGTTAAAACAAAACTAATTTTGATAAGGGCATTAGAGACGGTAGTTTGGATAATAAGAATAATCTTACTGTGGATCTCACTTGCAAACATTCATAACAAGCTGAGTGGATCCATACTGGAGCCATTTTTTGATCACTTTTGCTAATACACTTTAATATTTTAGAATGCCAGAAAATCACAGCTTCAAGTATACCTCCTTTGGACTTACATATTTTGGGCGGGGAAACAGCCTCATTGGGGGAATTTCCACACATGGTAAGATACATATTTTCCTTATATTATTATACTTAGATGATTTTGTATTATAATCATCAGTCTAGTTATTGTTGTTCTCTGCAAAGAATTCCTTTTTTAAAAGAACTTGTTTCTTGTAAATATATTGTCAATTGATAGTGATGTGAATCCAGTTTGTACACAACAAGTTCCTTGTGTTATTAAAAAGAACCAACATTTGAGAATAATAGGTAGGTATACATGCATAATGCATTGCTAACGTTCTGGTTTTTTAAATGACAAATCGGTTTTAAGAACTAACTGCCAATGACGTAATTCTGTTCATTTATATTTAATTAATTAAACATTTATTACCCCAGTGACCTATTGCTTATCCTGTTATTTTGTTACATTTATTGTGTTGTTTACCTTTAATCAGTGCATTATGTTTACATCTAGAAGCCAACCTCACAGTGTAGAAAGAACTATAGGCACCTATACGACTTCTCAGATTCAAAAGGCGTGGCGCACACTAACGTCCTGTCCGTCCGTTATTAGCGCAATAATTTGCGTCGTGATTTCAGCCTACTACTGAGGTGCAGAGACTAAGTGCGCTATGAACTTTATTGAATCTTAATTAGACGTATTAAGGCCGAATATATAGATGGCGGTTCGCGCGGCGACAGAGACTGGAGACCGAGACGGAAGACAGAGACAGGAGACTGAGACAGTTACTGGTCATTAGGTTTTGTATGGGCGCCCGTTTGCGAGCGAGACCGACACAAGAGACAGAGATGCGAGATAGAAGATCGCGAGACGGTCTCCGCCCCGGACCACTGTTGTGTCGCGCGTCTCACTCGAAAAGCCGAAAATTTGTCCTGAACATATTGTCATCAAACAATAAATGGTGAAAACGATCCTTCTTGGCCTCTAATTGTACATAATTAGTTGATAGGTAATCTTTGTTTACTTAACTTGATAACTTGGCTTTCCATTACAATGTAGATAAATAAATTTCAACAATACAACTGACTCCAACGACTAAATCCACAATACTGTAACTGGTTGAACATCCTTCAGTTTCTGTCTCGGTCTCGATCTCGGCCCACAGTACACCTGTCCTGTCCAGTCTCCTGTCTCTGTCTTCCGTCTCGGTCGCCGCGCGAACGCCACCTCGGCTACACTACTTTCCGGTTCGATTGAAAGTAGGTACCTAACTAATTAAATAATTAGAGAATATATAAAAATGTAAGTATTTAAATGACATATTAAGTGGTTTTGACCTTTTGGGATCGTTTGAGAAAACTTTGAGATGAATGACATATTAGATTGTTATATTAACCATACAGAAAATTCTAAGTAGGTACCTACCTACTTATATAAATAATTTATTGTAAAAACAACTGAGAACTGCAGTCTATGAATGATATTATTGCTAGGTACTCTTGTGATGGATCTTTTTATTATCTATAAGTCAGAGTTCATGGTACGATACCCTTTATGCGCGATTCATTTCGTACTGAGCTGCTGTTATTGTTTATTAAACCTCGTTTGCAATGTAAATGTTATGCGTAATGCGTAAAATTACATCATGTTTTCTTTTTAGGTTTAATGAAGAGATTACATCGCATTCTATCGTTCTAGCTTGATTACAGAATTTTCAGAATTTCAAATGGTCTAGAAGCGCTTCGAATAGGATCAACCATGTTTTCCGACAGGTAGCTTAAGGGTAGGAAAAGTTGACAACAATAATTTAGAAGAAATAATAATAATATATTTTTTATTAATTTGTAATTTTATTATATTAACTTGTTAGAGGCGTCTTAGTCGGTATTAGCGTGCTTCTTGACAGAGAATATGCGCCTTTTTCAACTCATTGTGAGTCGGACAACGCACCATTACTCCCCCTCAAATATAGTTTCTGTTACCATACACTACTGCGGAAAATCAAGTAGTATCCAATATTACTCCCACACTTAACCCCACTGATGAACACTTGGCTTAGGCCCGTGCAATCAGTTCTACCCGGCTAGGCCGAGAAAACCAACTGAAGACAAAATAATAATAATAATAACCCCCATTGCCGTATCTCTACGTTGACGTCGTGGTGGGGCTTGCGCGCTCCGAATTCTAGGTCTGTGCCGGTAGAGTTTACTTTGCCGGAACAGGTCTAGGGTGAGGAGCCAGACCAAGAGAGATACAGAAACCCGCAGGGCAGCATGTAGCGAGCTGCTGGGCAGTAGCGACCCCTCGTACCCTATCTCCCGGGAGAAGTCATGTTCCTCATCTCTGGCTTGCCTTTATTGGCCGGCTAAAGTAAATACTGACGAGAACTGACCTCCCACCTCATTCTTGCCTTTATTGGCTGGCTTGAGTAGAGATTCGCAAGAGCAAACGTGCTCGGAGGAAGGAAGTAGTCCAGTAAGATGCAGGTAGGGATCTTGACCGTACTTCCGTGATTGTCCTGATAGCCGTGGAATACCTCTCCACTTCTCTTAAGCACCTCAGGACATGTGGCCCCCTTGTCGCTACGACACTATGTGCTAGCGACCGTTTCCGGGGGCCCATTATTGAGTGTGCAAGTCACCCCCTGCCATTTTATCCGTGTATTGTATTTATCAAACAGGCAGGCAGGGGCCATAGTCCTTCCATAGTTCTAGGTAACCACTCCAGTCTATCTTAGCTACAAAAACCCATAGTCCAATCATTTTTTTTCAATCAATCAATCATTTATTTTGTAAAACATAGGTATGGTTACAGATACTATATTGTCTAAAATATGTGCACTATGCTTTGTCAATATTTGGCGTACACAAGCAACATAAACAAACAATTACAATTAAGATGGCATATCAATAGATTACATTACAAAAAAAAATATACAATCCAAAATATGTGTTAGGTAAACAGGTCATTACAATTTTAGATAAATAAACACATTCATACTTAATCAATAAATTAAATCATAAGTATTTAATTAGTAAGTCGGAATCGTCATACCTCTGTTTTCCAGTAGTAAACTCAGTGATGGAGCAGTAACATTTATTTAAATTTAAATAAAGACCTCTTAAAGGATCCTAGACACTCTTTATTTCTAATATCTGCTGGTATACTATTATATAATATTGGTCCCAATAATTATAATAAATGCCTAAATACTTAATCTATTACAATAATTCAAATTGTAAAATTTTATTTCCGAATTCTATTTTTATATAAATTGTAATTTTTATATTTATTTATTTAATACACATGTTGCTGTGCCCTACATGGTCCACAATTGTGTCTAGTTTTAAGCCTTTTTGTGAACACATTCAATCATTGTGGAATGCAATAAACGATATGAATAAGAATATATATTTTTGGGGCCATACCTAGCACACTTGCCGAAAAATGCGGTTTTATGAGAGGTAACATGAATGGTATTCGGATAACAGCGAGAGCCCAGTTTTTCAAATAAATGCAGATTACAGCGAACAAACACTACATAGACGGTAGAGTGAGCAAACTAAGTTCCTTAAACAATGGTTTACAACTATCAGTCGATTGTAATTTGGTAAACGATCGCAAGCATTTCTGAGCTTTAAAAGCAATGTGTCAGTGGAGTTGCCCCAGGAAATGATTCCGTACCTAATACTAGAAGCCACATAAGCATTACCTATAAGCTATTTGTACTGTAATGCGGTTAACCGTTTTTGATAGTCTATACAGAGCATACGCAAATTGGCTAAGCTTCTTTGACAAAGCGTCGATATGATGTTTCCAAGTCAGATGACTATCTATGTAAAGGCCCAGAAATTTTGTGATGTCACTTTCAGAGATTGCTACGTTACCATATTTTATATTCAGTTTCGGTTTATTTGTTCTTTGATTAAATGTTTTTATTTCCATATCCTGCAGGAGTCCTACACTAACTGGGATTTATCCTTGGGTCCACTTGATGCACAGTGCATACAGGGATAATCGTCGGTTTGTGCTTCTTTCCTTTACTTATAGAGTCTAACGGGCCTCCGCGAGATAGCTTCGGCCCCTCGTATTACCAAAGGTCCCAAAGATATGTGAAAAGCTTAAAAATATAATAATAAATAATAAATTTATTTCGCTCTCAAAGTACAACAAAAACTTAAGACGCCACGGCGCGCGCTGTGGCGCCCTCATCGTTTGTTTGGTTATTTCTTTTATATTAGATTGAAAATGCAGAAAATAAGCATGTTACGTTGTGCTCCACAAGATTATACGTTATTATTATTACTTACAGTAGTTTTACATTGTTAAGTTTTATTATAATCCTTAAAACGGAGCTAAGTGGCCACTATTTTACTGCTTAGGTACTATACCTACCCAACGCGTTTTAACGGCCAATCCCAAACTCTGATAAAGTGTTGACCTTTCGGTAGGCAATAACTCTTTTTAACCGACGAAAAAAAAGGAGACGGTTCTCAAGTCGAGGCGTATATATACATATTTCTTTTTTTATGTATGACCGCGCATAACTTTTTACAGATTAGTCCGATTTGAACGATTCTTGTTTTATTCGGGAGGGTATACCTCGGAGTTGGTCCCATGTAAAAATTATTAACTTTGCTTCGGTGGTTTTTGAGTTAGCTTCAATAACACGTATTTTTCCCACTTAGCTTATGTGGATGATGTTCTAAATGATTAAACTTCCTGTCTCTGTAATTTTCATAGCAGGTAGTGGTATTCAAATTTGTGTGGGTAGGTACTGTAGTAATCTGCCGGGATGCCACGGCAGACCACTACGTACTAGTACTACGTACTACTACTAGTGTATGTTCACTCGTTAAGAGGTGTGTGAGGGGACGTTTTGATTATTTAATGACACACTGGAGTCCCATAATATTATTTTAATGGCATAAGGCAAGCTCGTTACAAGTTCAACGTAAAGCTAGGAGTGACTTGATATAAAACAATTTTACTATAATTATGTCAAAGTTATTCTACAATAAAATCTTATGACGTGTCTTAATGGCCAGCTGTACTTCCGATGAAGGTTTCATGCTGAAGGCAGGCTCGATTAAAGCCTCTACAGTACTACAGCAAGAAAGTGAAAAATAAAAACTTAAAAAAAAACAGTACAAAGTGAAAAATAACTTTCATTTCGGAAGTCGGTGGCAAAAAACGAAAATACGAAACCAAAGAAACCGACTTCCGAAATCAAACTTATTTTTCATTTTGTAGTGTTTTTTTTTGGAAAAAAGTTTTTATTTATGTTGTCTTTATAATACAAACGCTAGGAAGATGAAGGTCACTCAAACATCAATTTATACTAACATAGCGCTAAAGTAAATAGTTGAGTGAGTGCAATCTGCAATGGAATGTAAAGAAAAAAAAGAAAGAAGAAGATAAGAAAAGAAAAAGAAGAAGAAGAGAGAAGATTCTTAATTCAACTAAAGTAACATTTTTTTTTTCTATTTAATTTTAGGTTGCTCTGGGATATGATCGAGGCGATGGCTATGTGTTTGACTGTGGTGGCTCAGTGCTGTCGCCTACCTACGTCCTGAGCGCTGCACACTGTGTGGACACTTTAGATAGGTAACTATCACTTTGTAGTTTATAAAAACATTTTAAAAAGCTAAATACCAACTAAGGTAGTTAAGTTATCATATCACAGACAAACGTACATTACTAAATAAAATAAAAAATACTTAATATATTTTAAGTTAATAATGTCACATAAGATCTTAGAATTAGAAAGATAAGGAATAAGTGTGAAAGGAAAATCAAGCTATTTTATTTTTATTATTTATTTTATCATAGGCTAGCTTATGCTCGCGGCTTCGCCCGTGGGTCAGTCGGAAATTATCCCAGGGGAACGTAGTACCGGGAAAAAAATTATCCTAAATCCGAACTCAGGTCATGACCTGTCCGTTAACGCGTGAAAAGGTAACAAATAGACAGACAGACAATATACATTCAAATAATCTTTTTTATACAAAAAACAGGTTTTTATGATTCCAAGGCCCGCTTGCACCAGAAACCATAAATACATTTAGCGTTGAACTTATTAAAACATCATTCCATCCCTAAAGGCGCTATTCCGTCATGGTGCGGCACTGTTCGACACTGTTCAGTGTACGGCACAAATGTTTCTTTCGGTAGACTCACTCAAGTAAACATTTACAAATGTGCTGCACTGTACGCTTACAAAAATTACATACAGCTTTGCGGTTGGAAAGGGATCTGCAGTTCAGTACATGCACTGTTGGAGTTCTGTACAAAATGATTGTGAAGAAATGTGCTGATCACAATTTTGGTGGAATCGCACCTTGACGATTTCAATCACTGGACAGAAATAGAACAATGTTTTAAATTCGTTTAGCGCTCAACGTATTTAGTGATTTGTGGTGCCAGTGGGCTTAAATGTCTAACTTAAAAATAATAATTATTCATTTTAATATGATCACAATTAATTTTGGACCAACATTGACCCCGTAAATGAATATGTAGGTACGTGTTAGCCAAGTTATTTTTATGACTTTAAATTTTATTGTAATAACTTTTGCCCGGGTGGACCGCTTTTTTAATGAAATAAAGACTAAATGTAATCTCAAGCTATGGTCTATGACTATACAAGGTGGAACAGGACGATTGACATTCCTTTAAACCACGTAAAGAGAATCATGTTCTTTACCCATATACAAAAAATCAATCAAATCTAATGAATACTTTAGCCACAGGAAATTATTTTTCATTTTCTTATTTTTCAACATGGTGTAGATTTGAGTCCGTAATAATAGGTAAACATTGCCGCCGCAGCGCCCCGCACCCCGCACCGCATCGTTGGTCATTGACTTTTCGTAGATAAAGCGTGTTTACTTTTTATGCAGTTGATTCTGCTTTTTGTTTTGTTTGAAAACTGCAATTTTTAAATTTTCCATTAACTACTAATCTTCGTGTTTTAAAATGTTTCGATGGATTAGTACTATGTTCGTTTTCATTTAATGTCGTTCATCCAGATACACGTTGTATGTCCAATCCTTTAAATCTCTGCAGGGCGCATGGATCGACACATTTTTTTGGGGGATTGGGGGATCATTTGCTAGGTTTCTAAAATTCAAAATATTTTATTTCACATAATCCTACATGGGCACTTATGAAACGTTAGAAGCTAGGTGCACGGTTCCAATTGGTCGTTTCCTATGGAGAAGAACCGACAAGAAACTCCACGGTTACTCTTTTAAAAATAATTGGCTTTTACAATGTTTTCAAATTACAGTGTTATTAAGCATGGAAGGACAGTGTACAAAATAGAAAATGGTCTACAAATCTACAGTCTATAAAGCCTACAACGTTCTCACATTCACAAAATATAAAAGAATCTATTTAAAAGACAAGACTATATAATGTAAAATAATGAAAAGATTGTCATGGAAGCATGTAAAAAAACAATAAATTAAATTAAAGTAATTTGGGAGCAATTAATAGACATTTACATAAATAGTTATGCCGTTAATGAGGTACCAGGGAAGCCACATGTGCAGATGGAATTAGCGCCAAACTTCTCTGTCTTCAACATGGTCTTTAATCTTGTAATACTTATGCATTTTTTAATAAGGACACGTTTGATGTGGGTTTCGAACTTTCCATCGCTAAGTTCTGTAACCGACTTTGGCAACTTGTTATAAAAGCGGATACTGTTTATAAGAAATGACTTGCTCGTTTTAGTTAATCTAAATTTGGGTATCACAATTTCATGTTTACTACGTATATTTATATTGTGGAAATCGCTTCTTATTTTGAAAAGTCCTAACATTTTGCGAACATACAAGATACTTTCTAAGATATAAAGAGAAGGCAGAGTTAGTGAATCAATCTCTTTGAATTTCACCCAAAGACCCCTTGCCCTAAGTGTCACGGTAATTGAGATTGTTTTTTTTTTTCGTTTTTTCTTTGAATTACCCGAAATGTCGCCTTTAAATCGTCGTTACTTTTTGTTTATGGTTGTAATAGAACAAAATAACTTTTATTATAGTATGCAATGTATTCTAAATAAATTAATATTTGATGTAATTGATCTGTAGAAAATTACATACAAGTATGTGATTCCAAAGTCTTAAAACTAGCGTACTGTTGAAAAGGGTATAAAACTAGAGAACTTTTTAAAATAAAGCCAAGTTCAAAATAGCTTATAGTTTTTTTTTATTATTAATGGTTTTAGAAGCTATTATTTTTTATACATTTATACAGTTTTAAGACAGAGTATTTTTTACAGACCAATTGTATCATATAATGATTTATTAAGAATAATAATAAATTACAGAATACAAACAATGTTATTTCGTGCTATTACAACCATAAACAAAAAAGTAATGACAATTTAATGGCGACATTTCGTGTAATTTAAAGAAAAAAACTAAAAAAATCATATCTCAATTACCGTGACATTTAGGACATGGGGTCTTTGGGTGTTTATTTTGTTTCTTTTTTTAATTACATTGCATGCTGCATCGGCTGACGTCATCACGTCGACGCCGGCTGTCGCTGAAAACCAGCGCTGGGGTTCTGTCTCGCATAGGGTTGTGCAGCATTATGCTGAGCGATGGCCGTTTTGCGTGGATGTGACGCATATTTTCCCCCAACTTGTTTCTTTTTGTATTTGTGTTCTTTTTTTGCATCATGTTTACCGCAAATAAACGTATTTTCTTTTTTTTTTCTTTCAAACCTCGCAAATGACCCTCCCAACCCCCCAAAAAATTGTGCCGGTCCATGCGCCAAACAGCCTGTATAAATGCTGTCTAAATTAACCCAACCTCACATTAATCTCATAAAAGGTGATATAATTGGTCAATATTACTCTGGACACCAATCTAAGCGGTTTACTTGGGATTCAAGAATAGATCGAATCGGTAGATGTATCGTTTTACAATCAACCTCACGTCAGTAGTTACTGGCACTTGAACTACGAATATCACTCTTATTGATCCGTAATACAGGCGCTGCCAATGTCAAACTGTTACTGGACGTGCCATGGACTGTTCCAGAATTGTCTTAACTGTTTGTATTACATTTCAGGATACAACCGTCTGTAATCCGCGGTGGCGTTATAGAGATTGGCGGCAAAGAGTTCAACTCAGGAACTGACGTCAGAATAGCGCAGATTATAACCAACCCGAGATATACCAGGAAGGAGAAATATCATGACTTGGTTTTGTTAAGGTAAGTGTCCCTACTGAAAACGAATCCATATACAATACCACATTACCCAGTTCATATGCCACATCGAGATTTTGAGTCACCATGCCTCAACGTCAGTCATCACAGGTAGTTAGAAGCCCTAGAGTCTGACGACTGGTTTAATATTTCAAAATCGGAATTGCCCAATGATTTAGTCATTGAGGTCAGATGGTACTCATGCTATACAGGGTGTAAGGGACAGCCCTCCGCAGACTGATGGGGTAAATTCAGTATATCATACTAAGGTGACCGGTACTTGAAATTATTTCAGGAATGTTATGGGTATCCAATAAACCCGATTTATTTTATTAGCTCACACGTATTAATCACATGTATTAATGTATCGTTACCGTGGCAAAACGCGCGTAGCGAACGGCAGCGCAGCGAGCCTTCGGCCGCCGAGTATTTCAACATCCATTGCTGATTTTTTTATTTTAGCTGTTTTATTTACATAAATGTAATGCTGCGTACAGAGAATGTAATATTACATTGAAATAAAAGAATAGTAACTGAAAAAACGATTTAAAAAAATAGAATTTTCCTGAGAATTTTTTCGATGGAATATGATTCAAAATAAGGAGCAAATCTAAATGCACCCTGTTAGTTTGCGGAGGGCTGTCCCTTGCACCCTGTATATTGAACTGAATCAGCACCCTAATTGCGTAAAACACTATGAAAGACACTAATGACAGTCCCTTTCATTTTGAAAATACAAAAAAAAATCACATAAAATCCTCTACTCTACAGCAAAAATATTGAAATTAATGTTATTGAATTAAATTTCGTAAGCGCAGGCTACAATGGGAGCAAACCTAAGTTAGTTTAGCTTCGCTCATGTACCGCGGGTTATACCTAGTTCGCGGTGTTACTAAGGTAATAAGGTTGAAAAGTGGTTCACCGCAAATGTCCGCGATGGTACCTAAATATCAAGCTTTAAGTTTAGTGTCAGTATGGCTATTGGTTATTTAGTGACAGGCACAGACCCGTAGAGTTCGGAGCGCGCAAGCCCCACCACGACGTCAGCGTAGAGATACGGCGGTGGGGTTATTATTATTGCGTCTTTGTTTGACATATCTCGGTACCCTCGGGTCCCGGTCTCCCGGACCTTTGGAAGGCGTACGAGAGGCCGAAACCAACTCGCAGAGGCCCGTTAGACGCTTTCAATGAAACGAGGCACCAACCGACGATTATATTATTATAAACAAATTTTTATTTTTTTGGAAATTCTCCATCGTATTAAATCTTAGTTATCATTTACTTATCATATCATTTTATTTAGCACTAGCTGTGCCCCGCGATTTCGTTCGCGTGGAAGTCGTAAGATACACAATATACTAAAATAACAGAAACATTTTAATAAAACTCCCTCGTCCCCCGACCCGCCGCGTTGCATCGCCGCCCGCCGCCCGCGGTATTACTTAGTTTTCGCTTAGCATTCTCTCTGACTTTTCTTTTCTTTTTGCTCGGCTCTTAAGGGTCATAGTGTGATGTTAAATAGCCTATAACCATCCTCGAGAATTGGGCTACCAAATGCTAAAAGACTTTTTCAAATCCGACTGGCAGTTCCAGAGTTATTATTTTTGCATGGGTTTTAATTTTTTTTCGCGGAACTCTAATTATATTTAAATCTAAAATAAAAGTCGCCTAAGTTACTCCTTGTAATATCAGCTATCTGCCAGTTAAAGTCCCATCAAAATCGGTCCAGTCTTTTCGGAGATTAGCCGGAACAAACAGACAGGCACAAAAATTTTAAAAATTGTTTTTTCGTTATAAGTAACGTATATACTTTCTTATGCATTTAGTAAAAAGCTGTTATTTTGACATTACAAACAGACACTTCAATTTTATTTATTTGTATAGATAGATAGTGCAATTATCCACTTTTTGTATTTTGTTTTCTAATTGTATTTTATATTTCCATAAGTATGTTTAGTTGATTACGATGTTTTTATGGTGAATGCTGAGTATACAAAAGGCATATGATACGTACATACCAATACGTTTATTATGTTATTGTTCGGTTTTGATTCTTTGTATGTACTGCTGTTGGTGTACCAAGTAAATAAATAAATCTGTGCGATTTGATTCTACCCTCAGTTATTGATAAAACATTTTTATTTTAGATTGGAGAGGCCTTTGCACTTCACCAATAACTTGAATGCAGTGTGTTTGGAGACAAATGACAATGATCCCACGGTACCGCTCACGATTACCGGATGGGGGAAAACCAGTAATTCCAGTATGTATTTTGTTTATGAGAAACACCTGAAAAGTAAAAAAACCGGCCAAGTGCGAGTCGGGCTCGCACACGAAGGGTTCCGTATCGCCGGCGCCGTACGAAAACAAAAAATACTTCAGTAAAAAAAAAAAAACACATTTATTGTATGCGGACCGATCCCCTTTAATTTTTAACTTTATTTTATTTTTATTATTTGCTGTTATAGCGGCAAAAAAAATATACCTACAATCTGTGAAAGTTTCAACCGTCTACCTATTACAATTCATGAGGTACAGCCCGCTGACAGACAGACAGCGGAGGCTACTAAACCTCCGCTGTCTGTCCGTCCGTCCGTCTCCCGAAGGGTGCCAAGCGGAACCCTATTTAGTAATACGGGTACAGAACCCTAAATACGTAGTAAATACGCCGATAGATAATTACCACTATGCTCTCGGCAGTGTTGCCAACTGCACCGTAATTACGGTAAAAACACCGTAATCAGCATAGATCTACCACCTACCGTAGGATTATAATTACGGTAGCAAAATACACCGTAATACCCAATGAAGATCGTATCTTTTTTTTAAATCTTGTAGATAAATATGATTATCTATAAACTAAAATAATTTTAGCGAGTTTGAATGTTTACTTTCTTTACGTTAAGGTATTTTCCTTTTATTCTACCGACAACACTGTTTTATGCGTCGGGAAATCCCCCAATAGCGTGGTACCAGCTTGGAGATATTACGCGAACGAATTAGGAGGTGCTGAATGTATTTGAATTTCGATGAATTCTTAGAACTTTTTAATTTTCCTAGTTTATTTGTATCATAAACGAGATACGACTAACATTTCATTAATACTTAAAATTACGTAAGTGTTTGTTGCGTTGTGTGTGATCTGTGAGCATCGAGAAGGGAATACCTATTTCCAATACTTGCCAAAATTAATGTTGGCCATTTTGTCTCTGCACCACTCGAATGCTGAGTCCGAAAGAGTCTTCAGCAGAGTGAACGATATAAAAACGAAAAAACGGAATAAACTCGTAACGAAATCCATCAAAGGGAAATCTGTTATCGCAGCAAGCCATACAGCGTCACGGAAGAAACTGCATTGATTTTAATCCCACTCACGCTATGATCCAAAAACACAACAATGATATGTATAAAAATATTGAAACAATTATACTGTCTGATTCCGATTCCGATTAAAAATATGTTTTTTTTTTAACTCTGACCCATAACATGCTACTAAATAGACAAGGTAATTCTACCGTATTTCAAATATATATTACAACACAATTTCGAAAAATCTACCGTTTTTTTAGAAGAATTCTACCGTCCGCTAGATTTCAGAATTGGCAACACTGGCTCTCGGTCACTATTACATGGGATGATGGGACTTAAACATAACTGGCGAAATGTGAGTGTAGTAAACACGTCTGCCTAAGGCCGCTTGTACACGCTAAGAAAAGTCACCGGGCCTACGCGAGAATTCGTGTCATTTCTACACACGAACTGTGTACACTGCCATGCTGCCACGGTGCTGAACAAGAAAAAATCTTATCTGCACTAGAGACGACGCGCTCTGTGTTGCTGCGGTGTAGAGAGGGGCGGGGTAGGTGAGATAATAAAGAGTAATGAACGCACCAAACTCATGTTTTTGTTGTAGAATTGAATGAACCCAGTTAAGTCTCTTGTATTTTGTTTCCTTTTTAGGGTTCCGTACCAAAATGCTGAAAAGGAACCCCTATGGTGCAACTCAGTCTGTTTGACTGTCTGTCCGTTTGTCACAGCTGGATATCTCAAGAACTACTAATGCTATCGACTTGAAATTTGGAACAGTTTTAGACTACCTACGTTTGCTCAACTATTTTGCAAATAAGAAAGAAATAAAGTATTTTTTTTTGCAACAGGAACTGAAAGGGGGTCTTAAAAATTCAAAGTGGGGCTACTAGGGCATGTGGGGTATCATATGAAAGAGCGCTGTTTGCACGTTCTCAAACATTTTTTTTCTTTTTTTTAGACTATAGTTTTCGATTTTTGATGAAAAATGTAAAAAAAAATACCGTTCCCCCCTTATCTCCGAAGTTTGCATAGAGAAAAATCTGAAATTATTTTATGTGATGAGAAGTTTATGTAATGATTACAGGAAAAATAAAACAATGTCTCATGAAGCACATTTTTGCAGAAATCATCAACAAAAATTACATTAGTTCCACTGTTGGTCAAGAGATGGTGCTGACCTAAATCTGCAATATTCTACACCGTAGAGTTAAAATTCCTACTTTTGAAGGACTGTGCGTAAAGTAACACATCCAAAATATTTATAATGATGGTACGGAATCATCGGTGCGTGAGTCCGACTCGCTCTTGACCGGTGTTTTATTATTTCGTACATATAATATGCATTATCATTTTTTTTTGCTTCGTAGTTAACATGATTCTTTTCTTCACTCACAAACAATCGAAAATTAATAACAGACTTGATTAGTACAGCCTCCCAGACCCTGCGCATGACTGCCCGCAAACAATCTTATCGTGTACACGTTCATATTTGTCTTATCTGCAGCAGACACGGTGAATTTTCTTAGCGAGTACAAGTGACATAACGTTTCGGGGAATATAGGCATGATCTCAGAACACAGAAAGAACCAGAAGCTGCGTTCAACTGGAATTGCAAGCCACACTCTGTGTCCAAAAACAAAACAAGCGTCCCGCGCCCCTCACTTCCCACCCGCGTAATGTTACTAGCTCAGATATTATTTATCCGGTTTGGGATAAACGTTGAAGTATTGGAGATAAGATAATAATAAAACCAAAATTGTCCTTTTCTATACAGGTATTAATATTTTATATCTATAAGATATTTTAACAAAACACGTTATAGTACCTATTATGAATGTTATGCAATTCTAACAATATCATATACATACTTACGGGTCGCATTGATAACCTTTCTTCTTTCAGGTCGACTAAAATATTTTTTTTAAAGTAGTTACTTTTTATTTTTTTTGAGATAGGTTTGCTCTTGACTCTAGTCTAGGTCGGAGATGACAGAGACGAAGTCGACGATGGAGCGAGCTTACCCAGAAGAAACCTGTTCACTCTCACTTTGAAGAGATCGGGGTTGTATACGTTCGGAAACACAGACGCAGGCAGAGAGTTCCACTCCTTTGCTGTGCGCATCACAAAAGACATTTGGAAACGCTTAGTGCGAATTTGTGAGATAGCAACTAGGTAAGGATGGTAACCTGCAGTGCGTCTAGATGTCCGCTGATAGAAGGGGGCCGGCGAAATGAGGTCGTGGAGTTCTTGAGCACACTCCCCGAAATATAATCTGTAGAAGACCGTCAAGCAGGCAACCTTGCGGCGATGAGCCAAGCTGTGAAGCTTGGCATCCACCAGTCTTACGTCGCCAATGAGCCTCTTAGCTCTGCGTTCCACCGAGTCAAGCGCGGCAAGTTGGTATTTGGCCGAGCCATCCCAAAGGTGGCTGCAATACTCCATGCAGGGTCGGACTTGCGCTTTGTAGAGAATTAAAACCTGTCCAGGCGTAAAGTATCGCTTCACCCTATTTAGGATACCCAGTTTCTTGGCCGCAGTTTGGGCTTTGTACTCGATGGTGGCACCGAAGTTGAGACATGATGTCAACTCCATGCCTGGGAGCTCGAGCCGATCAGTTACAGGAACAGATGTACCCCGAAAAGTAGGAGTTTGATCGAAACGACTCCTTTTAGCGGTAAAAGGACACGCCTATGTTTTGGTGGCATTAAAAGAGACCAGATTATCATCACCCCACTGGGAGACAAGGCTTAAGGCCAAATCTGTCCGCTCTACCGTGGCTTCTTTCAAGGAACGAACTTCGGCCCCGCTGGTTTTTGCGCTGGACAAGTATCTCTCTGAAACTGTACTGTCATCTGCGTACCCAACAATACCAAACTGAAGTAGGGCATTTATGTGTAGCAGGAAAAGAGTTGCAGAGAGAACAGACCCCTGAGGAACTCCGGCATCAATAGCCATAAGGTCGGAAGAGCAGCCGTCAACGACTACTCTGATCGACCGTTCACTAAGGAAGTCTGATATCCAGCTACAAAAATCAGCAGGGATGCCATAAGCAGGAAGCTTGCTGAGTAGACCAGCGTGCCAGACCCTGTCAAAGGCCTTCGAGATATCAAGCGATACAGCAGTGCTTCGCCGTGTTTCTCGATGGCCTCGCCCCAGCAGTGCGTGACATACACAAGAAGATCGTCAGTTGACCGTCCCCGGCGAAAGCCATACTGACGGTCACTGAGGAGATCATTGTTTTCAAGGTAGGTCAGCAACTTAATATTCAGTACCCTTTCCATAACCTTGCACAGAATGGAGGTAGTGGCGATCGGACGGTAATGGGCAGGGTCTGCACGGTCGCCTTTTTTGGGCACTGGTTGCACATTTGCGAGCTTCCAGGATTTTGGTACCGTCCTTTTTTTGAGAGAAAGGCGGAACAAACGAGTCAACATAGGAGACAGTTCAGGCGCACACTGCCTCAACACTCTCGCTGGAATGCCGTCAGGCCCGCCGGCCTTGTTCACGTCTAGACTGCACAATACTCTTCGGACCTCTTTAATGTGAACTGCGATTTCCGGCATCGAGGAGTCACAATGAGGCACAGTAGGTGGTTGCTTGGAGCCAGCGTCCAGACGTGAATTGCTTGCAAAGAGAGATGCAAATAGATTTGCTTTCTCACCTGCAGAGTGAGCCAGCGACCCATTAGGTTTCATCATTGGAGGTAAAGTGGGTCTACAGAAATTCGCTTCAGCCGCTTTGGACAGGGACCAGAACTGTTTACTACCCGGAGGGGCGAAGCCAGCTTGGCCCCAATACGTCCGACATGATCAAAACGTGCCCCACGTAAAACCCGCTTGCAAAACTTGGCGGCAGAATTAAAAGCTCTTTTCCTCGCGCGAATCCTACGCGCTCTAACTTTGCGGTCGCGGGCCTTGACCCAGGCTTGGTAGGCAAACTCTTTACGGGCCTCAGCGTGGGCGCATTCTGCATTATACCAAGGCCGAGATTTGTGACCGAGCGGGATGTCGGAGAATGGAATAAAATACTCCATCCCCTGCCGAATCACGTCAGCACAGCACGAGGGGTCACCCGAGTAGAAGCACACTTGCCACCAAGGACAAGACGCAAAAAAGTGCCGCTTCTCATCCCAGTCTGCTGACTTGTATCGCCATACTCGCCTCGTGCCTCTAGGATTCTCATCTGGAGGAGAGCAGGTCGACATGGATTTCACCAGACAGTGGTCAAACGTTCCCAGCGGGGCTGAGACCGATACTGAATGACTGTCCGGATCAGATGCCAGCAGAAGGTCCAAGCAATTGGGTGTATGGCCGTCAACATCCGGTACTCGCGTTGCCACATTCACCATCTGGGTTAGTGGGTTAGTTATTAATTTACTACAACAAATAAAAGCCCTCAGTAGGTAATAAAAAGAAGGGAAAATCAAAACTTATATATTGGTAACACTACCAATTACAAACTGAACAATTTATTCAGTAATCAGATAGGACGATATCTGAATGCGCTACTTGCACGTGAAATGTGATCGTATCCTGTTTTTTTTAGCCCCACTCCATTTTTACAGGTAGAAACGACACAAGACGGCATAATTTCATTATATTGGACACCGGTAAAACACTAGGTTGAGTGTGGTGTTTCTAAGATGTATAACGTGGTTTTCAGTGGTATGTAATTAAAGCCCAACTCACGGGTTATAGGTATATATTTTCCAACAATCCTCACACACACACACCATATGATTTAGAAGGCACAATAGGGATAAAGCACAAGCACAAGCGTAAGCGCAATAGACAGAGAATCAGAGAAATGGAACAGAGTTTAGATGAGAAGATGGATATAACAAAATATGTATTACAAGCATTGAACAGCATGCGTTCCGCGCCGTAGACAAATCTAGACTGGTTTTACAGTTTGACATTAGAGTAGTTATGTCCAGCGAGTCGATAGTTTATCGTCTATTATCGACATCGACCAACTGGTGCTATGTATATGATGAATAAATGTAAATAAATAACAATGTAAATATAATATTAAATAGATACTTTTATGTGAGTAATTGTGAACCAGTGTTGTAAATAAGTTAAGTTATAAGTTGTTGTTTATAAGTTTTAGTTAAATAAGTATAGTAAATTATTATTAGTTAACCCTTAATTGGACTAAAGGAGAATGCTTCCCACATCATTTTAAGAGTCTGTAAGCCGTCAAAAGTTACATGAATCCCACAATATATCAATTATTATATGAACAAAGAATGTGTCTTTGCCCATATGCCACGCATTAGTAAATATAGAAGGTGTAAATTCTGTAGCACCCGAGCAAAAGAGCAGAGGACAAAATATTCTTGTTCCATATGTTTGGTATCCTTATGTGCTGATCCATGCTTTGAGAATTATCATTCTAGACCAGCACTCTCCAACATGTAGATTATTTCCCACATAGAGCTCATTTCATTTAGCCCTACACTTGCAGTAGGAGTATATTTCCCACGTTGTTTTTTTATTAAAATAATTAAAAAAAAATTTTTTTTTTTTTTTTTTTTTTTCTTTTTTTTAATCTGATACCTAAATAAAAAATTCCCACTAGGTTTATAAAACCGAGTAGAACCCACACACGGCATGCCCAATTAAGGGTTAAATAAATAGACGATTACGACGTTCACATGAGTACTGATGGGCTGCGCGTCAAACTACTCTATTTAGGAGTAGTTATTGACGCTTCAATATTAGACGTGCTCACGGCTTCTGGTTCTTTCTGTATTCTGTTATGTTGAAATTAATGTCTATTTTCCTCTTTAAAATTGCAGGGGATACAAGAAGCAACTTCCTTTTGAAAGCGAACGTGACGACCGTCGGTCGCAATAGGTGCAGCGAGTCTTACACCAACTGGCGCAAGCTACCTGCAGGCATCTCTCCGGACCAAATGTGTGCTGGCGATCCAGAAGGCATTCGGGACACCTGTCAGGTAATTATGTGCATCGATGATGACGTTCTACCACTTAGTACATACAATTTACACATCTATTTTATACAAATAAATAAAATTTAAGTGTCTGTTTGTACTGTCAAAATAACAACTTTTTACTAAATGCATAAGAAAGTATATAAGTACGGTAACAGAAAAGCAATTTTTAAAATTTTTGTCTGTCTGTTTGTTCCGGCTAATCTGTGAAACGGCTGGGCCGATTTTTACGGGACTTTCATTGGCAGATAGCTGAAGTAACGGGGAGTAACTTAGGCTACTTTTATTTTAGAAAAATAATTAGGGTTCCGCGCAAAAAAAATATAACCCATGAAATTGTGAACAAAAAGTCGGGTTCGAAATTTTCTTTTTACTTTTGGTAGCCCGATTCTCGTGGATAGTTATAGACTATTTACCATCAGACTATTTACCATCACGCTACGACCCTTAGGAGCCGAGACAAAAGAAAAAAGTCAGAAAGAACTCTAAGCGAAAACCAAGTAACAGCGCGGGCGAGCGATGCAACACGACGGGTTGGGGTCGAGGGAGATTTATTAAAATGTGGCTGTTATTTTAGTATATTGTGTATCTTATTAAGACTTCCACGCGAACGAAGTCGCGGCGCACAGCAAGTAATTCATAAAATTACTACACAACAAACTACATAAAACAACATGTTATTGGGACTGCGTTTCGACCTCGCCCGTTCGCCGTAGTCAACCAGACGCCGCCCGCCATCGTGCTCACGTGACCACGTGACCCCTTTCTATTTTGGGTGGGAAATCATCAAATGATTTCTCCCGCTCTGTGTGGAGCGGGAGGGCGTGTCACACTTTTACTGAATAAAACCTGCCCGTGTTCCTTCAGTTGCCTGTGCCGGGGCCACGGTAACTTTTGAACATTCCGCGGCCCTGGCTGACCACGTGAGCACGACGGCACATGTCTTACATGTGTTGTTCTTTTTTTTGTTTTTTTTTTATGGATACAATAGAATAGAATAGCAGTGGCGAAGCCTTCATATAACCTATCGGCTTCCCTTCGGAACCACCTTAATGTCCAGATACTATTGCCAAATAATGTACACCTGTGTGTGTAACTGTGTATCACATCAGATTATATATATTTAATACCTGTTTAATAATACAGTCATCATAACATTAAAATCATTACAAAAATGCCAAAAATTTTTTTGTCTGAGTTTATGAGAAATGATCAATTTTTTCTTCGGCTTCCGTCTTATGATAATTGTAGCTGCGCCACTGTAGAATAGAATAGTCAAAACAACAATGCAGTGTTTCTTTCTTTATAATGCTGATGCTTAGCTTCATGTATTGCAGGCCTAAGAGCTAGTACTCATTAGGCATTGGGCGTTGGGTTCATCGCTATTAGAACGTGCGATCTAATAGAAGGAAAGAAAATACGTTTATTTGCGGTAAACATGATGCTAAGAAAGAACACAAATACAAAAAAGAAAAGTAGGGGGATAGGGGAAAATATGCGTCACATCCACGCAAAACGGCCAACGCAACAACGAATCGAATGTACAATAAAATGGCGGCACACGTATCCCGAAGCGCTCGGCTGACGCTCGCGCAGCGCGTTCTAACCGGAATCTGAAATCGTGCGTATAACACGCGCATCAAAACGCCCAATGTGTACTAGCTCTAATACTTGTGTATGTTCGTAGGGCGACTCAGGCGGGCCGCTGCAGAGCTCGACACCGGAAGGGCTGAACCGCCTGGTAGGCGTGACGTCATTCGGGCGCGGCTGCGGCTCGCCCGTGCCCGGCGTGTACACGCGCGTCAGCCGCTACCTCGACTGGATCGAGAGCGTCGTCTGGCCTAACGCTCAATAAATAAAAGCTTCACTGTAATAATAATAATAAAACTTTCATTTCATATAGAGTCCATAGCACTTTCACTTAACGTCTAGTATTAGTAGGTACTGACACAGATTAACATCATAGGTCAATTAAAATTCAACGTGGAGCTGCATCCATCTCCGCAGCATTGGGGAATGCCACCGATCTGCAAACACAGCTTGTGGCTAAGTAAAAGGTTAAGCTACGCTTGCCGTGGTTGGTCCGTGGAAGGATGACCATCTTTACCGTTCAAGACCGCTCCGTGCCTCGGACAGCATGTTATGCCGTTGGTCCCGGCTATCATTCTTGGATCTTGGGTCTTTGACAGTCGTTACGGGTCGACAACCAGTCTTATCAAGGGGTATCGTATTACCCAGTAACTGGGTTGTGGAGGTCAGATAGGCAGTCGCTCCATGTAAAATACTGGTATTCAGGTGCATCCGGTTAGACTGGAAGCCGACCCGAACATAGTTGGGAAAAGGCTAGTCAGATGATGAATACTGTTGGTGCTGCAGTGAACACGCGTCATCAGGGATCTTTTTCTAATAATAGTGGCATAACCATGAATATCCCAAACATCCCTGACGCACTACAACGCCACGGCAGGCGCAATAGTACGCTTGGTGCATTTTTATATTGAACGCGTAGGTCGCTGTAGGTCGCTCCGCTGAGTGAAGTTGACCTATTATACTCACTCAGCGGGTACTGAGTGAGTACTCATTTCACCTTATCCCTGGGCAGAGGCACAACATTGATACGTAAAGAAGGTCAGCAGTCAGCACGAGTCAACAAGCGTAAACGCATGCACACACAGACACGAGTCTATCGCGTACAGCGAGTGCAAGCGCACTCGCGACTGGCTTTCGTTCGAGATAGGTTGAGCTCGCCATTCGTAAAAAAAATAGGCAGTCATGGGGACTGCCGACAGAAGTGAAAACGTAAAACTAACAGTTGCATGCGAATATGACAGCTATTTCAAAGACATTAAATAGGGTAATTTGGTTACAGCGCCATCTAGCGTTGAGTCGTTGAACTAGTTGGAGTATGTCGCATGTCGCGAACCCATATGATTTTACCCTACCAAAAAGTGCTCAATGCGCCTAAAGAAGTTTTTACTTCAAAAAATGCCTTTATTAGCTACTAGCTTCAGATTCTGCTCGCGGCTTCATCATCATCATCTCATCTGCCTAGCCTTTTCCCAACTATATTGGGATCGGCTTCATGGGCATGATATTTGTTGTTTTTACATAAAACATCCAATAACATTCGTCAATACTGTAGCTTCCCATGAAAGAATTTTCATACATACAAACTCACAAATTCGACCTCTAAAATATTACTAGCACTTCCCGCGCAACTTCGTCCGCGTGGATTTCATAGTTTAGTAACCCGTTAAGGGTCGACTTTCAAAAAATCCTGATACACGTTATTCTTTATTTTCGGTATTAAGTATAAATCCCGAGTATCAAGTTTATCGGACCGCGCGTTAAAATTCTTACATACAAACTTTAACACCCCCCAATTCCCCTTTAGGGGATAGTTTAGATAAGTAGCCACATATGTCAGTGATGAGTGTGGACTGTCCTTCGGAGTACCTCAAGGTTCCATTTTGGGGCCTACCCTTTTTTTACTTTATGTTAACAGTTTATGTGATCTAGCACTCCCATATTGTTCCATCTACACATATGCCGATGATACGGCCCTTCTAGTGCATGCTGAAAGTTGGGGCGAAGCTCGAAAGAGGGCAGAATCTGTACTTGGCATTGTTATGTCTTGGCTATCGACGAATAGTCTAACTCTAAACGTGGATAAAACCAACTTTATTACTTTCTCCCTCAAATCGACTTCGCAACCTGACAACACATTTTCAGTTAAAGCTCATATTAATTGTAATTCTTACTCACATCAATGCTCCTGTCTTCCCCTGACTAGAAAAACTAGTGTCAAATACCTTGGCATACTAATAGACAACCTCTTATCTTGGAATGCCCAAATTGGGGCATTGTCGGGCAGAGTTAGAAAGCTAATTACCGTGTTTAAAAGCCTGCGGTATAGTGCTGACGTAGATACCTTACGTATGGTTTATTTCTCTCTCTGCCAATCAATATTGACTTTTGGCATAACGGTTTGGGGGGGTGCTTCGAAGACAAGTATGATACAGCTGGAAAGAGCGCAGAGAGCTGTCCTCAAGGTCATGACATTCAAACACTATCGGTATAGTACAGCTCAATTGTACAAAGATTGTCAGGTCTTGACCGTGAGGCAGCTCTTTGTGCTGAACTGTACGTTGCGCAGGCATACTTCCTTGCAGTTGGATCTCAATCGCTTGAAAAAACGTAGGACCACGGACGTGTGTCCCATAGAGAGGCGAAGAACGAAACTCGCAGAACGACATTTTAGAATCCTTGGTAGTCGCTTGTACAACTTTGTTAATAAACAATGTAACATTTACACGTTAAACAAATTTGATTGTAAAGGTAAGGTCTGTAAATGGATCATAACCCTTAGCTATGACGAGGTTGAAAAAATCCTTAATACGTAGCTTTGTCGATATCCCTTTTCACTCAAACAGTACCCCGTCCGACACATCACTAAATATATCCGCCTTTCCAACACATCACAATACAACACTACACTACACTATACAATACAATACAACACCACTACCTACATAACAAAACACCGTACAACAATGCACAACACAACACAACACATGCAGTGACACTATACAGATGGTTTTCTCCTTGATTAGTTTATTTTGTTTTTGCTTAAAATGTTTGTTTTTAGTTTTTATTTTTATTTTTCTGTCTACAGTTCCTGAAACATAAAACTCTGAATTCATAATTGTCTACCTTGTGGCAACTTGAGAGCCCTGACACCCATAACACAAGTTTAATCTTAGCTTGGGTGTCGGAGGTTTTAACTCTGTATAAACCTACAATTTATAGGATACATATGGAATGTATACTAAATGGTACATGTAAATTGTAAAACTGGAAATAAAGATTTTTATTATTATTATTATTATTAGTTTAGAAAAACAAAAAATTACAGACTTCATAATTTACTTACATAAGTAGGTATTCGTGCCAAGTTTCAAGTTTATGAACTAAAGAAATAAGATATGTCTTACAAACAAAATCCCCCTTTTCACCCCCTTAAAGGTATAATTTCCAAAAATCCTTCCATATTGGATGATTACAACATAAAAGGCATCAACTGTCAAAATTTCAAGTTTGTAGCCCCAGCGGTTTATTTATTTATTTATTTGCCAGCCTGTAACAAAACTGGGCCCGGCATGCATTAGAATTTCATAGACATGCACCCTGTAAACCCTGTAACTGCAAATGTTTCAAATCAAATAAAAATAATATAATATTGATTCTAATTATTGCAATTCATTACAATAAATTAAACATGGACATATAAGCTACGAAAAAGCCATATTAAAATTAAAGGAAGATATAAATAAAAAACTTTTTTACAAAAAAAAAAAAAACAACCGACCTCCAAAAAAAAAACTACACAGTGAAAAATAACTTTAATTTCGGAAGTCAGTGTCTTTGGATCTGTATTTTAGGTTTTTGCCACCGAATTCCGAAATTAAAGTTATTTTTCACTTTGTAGTGTTTTTTTTTTGGAGGTTGGTTGTTTTTTGTAAAAAAGTTTTTTATTTTACACTTTTTAATGGGTCGGTTTTTAATTTATCTAAGTTACAATAGCCTAATGACAACCGCTCATTACCTTTTACAAATCATTGCTTTTCCCGACGCAGGGACGTTAATTGTTAAGGAGTTTTGGTGCTTCACCATCAGCTCCACTTCACCATATAAATTGTGATGAGCTTATATTGCTTAGCAATAATTTTAAAGTAATCGAATAGCAACCCGTGAAATACTTATTATTGAGTTGATCCGGTGGCCATCTTACCATCTGTGGTGTTCGTCATCAGTTCCACTTCACCAAATGGCGCTTTCCGAGGGAAAATGCACAAGTTACTATAAAAAATACCCAAATCGCTATAGGTGTTCCTATAATATTTGCAGAGTTCCCTCGATTTCTCCAGGATCCCATCATCAGATCCTGACCAGATGACTATGGGGCCACCTGGAGAGTATACCCTTTCAAACAAAAAAGAATTTTTCAAATCGGTCCAGCCGTCCTCGAGTAATCGGGGAACACACTTAAAAACAAAAAGATTCCAACGAACTGAGTGAGAACCTCCTCCTTTTTTGAAGTCGATTATAAATTTACAACCAGAGTGCATCTCATGCCAATTCCAATAAGTCCAAACACGGCTAGGATAAATTGTTTTATTACGGAGTTCCGGTGCCTACCTTCTGGCTTCATCATCAGATCAGTTCGATGGTACCATTTTCATCAGCACTATTTATTTAAAGTGGCTTCGTCATTGTCGCTTAACTATCTTAATCGAGATATCTTACCGCCACCAATGAAATACTTATCATTGAGGAGTTCCCGTGGCCATCTGCGGTCTTCTCCATCAGGTCCACTTCACCAAATGATACTTTCTGAATGCAAATGCTCGACTTGTTGCTGAAAATATCAAAATCACTACGTGTTTGCCTATAATATTTGAGGAGTTCCCTCAATTTCTGATGGATCCTGTCATCAGAACTGGATTTTGATAAAAATGGGACCAATCTGGAAGTATGTCCTTTCAAATAAAAAAAGAATTTTCCAATTCGGTTCATAAATGACGGAGTACTGAGGTAACAAACATAAAAAAAAACATACAACCGAATTGATAACCTCCTCCTTTTTTGAAGTCGGTTAAAAAAGACACAGGCGCTCTGGTTTTACAAAACGAACAACGAAAGAGCGATATAGAGAAAATTAATATCCAGACAGAAAATCTGAATAAACAAACTGAAAAACTGCAAAATGAAATCAAAAGGCTTAACTCTGAGACCCCCGTATAATAATACAACATACACCTGAGAATATTGTAAAGAAAATTGTATTGTATGGACTTACCGAAATCTACAAAGAGTCAGAACAAGACCTACACGAAAGAATCAGGAGCTAGACCACCACCTTGGAAAGAGATGGAGCTAGACGTCCTGTATAGCTCCATCTCTTTCTCACACTGAAGTAACATTAAAATAACACTGCTTTAAGAGGTGGTGGTTGGCCCCAAGAGCTGTATTTTGGGAAATAAGCTATATTGAGGATACCTACAGGATTGGAAGATATTATAAAAATCGAAATCGACCAATGGTAATTGAACTTATGAGCAAAAGAGTGACCAAATATATAACAGAAAATAGCCGAAAACTACTTCCAAGGAACCGGACTGTATTGTAACCTATGCATTTTTAAACGAAGAAGCAAGGAATGAGAGGAAAAACTTGCGGGATAAAATACTCATAGCACGAAATAAAGGACAGAAAGCCATAATCAGAAATAACTCTATATTGAAGGGGAACTCATAAGTTATCTTATCTACTTACCTTAAACGAAACCTTGTCATGCTGACCTTACTTTTTGCTAACAAAACTACTAAAGTTAACAGATCCTTTTTCATCGTTAATTATGTTTATCACAAAAAACGCATTAATCCCTGTAAGTATACGTACATAGGTACATTGAAAATGCTTTAATTTTTGGCGTGTGAGTTACACTTGTAGATAATAAGGATAAAAAGGGCACAGCTGGATAGAGAAAAACTTGATGAATGTAATTTCTGCTATATTATCCAAGGTTTTTGAAAATAAATGAATAATTTGAAATGCACATTGGAAGGAGTAGGTATCTTCAATCAAATTTTCTAGTCTTAAAGCAATAGATTATCGAAGGGCCCCGCTGGATTAAACCGAAATTAAATGCCATTTCTGTCTTAATGGCGGAGGCACATTGAATATTTTTCTTCGATTAGACAAGCACATTCAATAAGATAACTAACAGTCTACATCGGTTTCGTTGCCGTGGCTCACGTGGGCCAGTTAGATAGAAACACATGGGGAGGCAGCCTAAAATTTTTTTTTTAGGTTATATACTTCAGGTACCACTTTGTCGGCATGATTATAGTATACACGTGCCAAATTACAGCTTTCTAGTACTAAGACTCTCCGAGCTGAGCCGCGGACAGACAGACGGACATGGCGAAGCTATGGGGGTTCCTTGTTGACTACGGAACCCTAAAATGAGGACTAAAGCATCTCAATAACCGAGTGTGCACATCATATAATTTAACGAAAAAACAAAACAAAACATCACAGTCATAACAGCTTTATTGATTAAAGAACAGTAGGAACATATTAATATCTGAATAACAACACGCCTTTAATCCCCGAAGGGTTAGGCTGAGGTGTTCCTATAGAACACCCACATTAGAACAATAAAACACAAATTAGACAATAATAAAATCATTAATAAGGTAAGTACCCCAGTCTAGAGGATGTTTTGACGTACATAGGTACATCTACGCACCGTCCCAGTATAACTTGTGTCGCGCATTGTATTTTTATCTCAAGAAGCGACAGCAAGTGTACAAACACGCTGTGTACATGTGTGCGTGAAAACGAGTAGCGTCAGCACATAACACACACAAGTACACGCATACACACTTCCGACTTCTCCATTGTCTCGACCGCATCAAAATTTATGGCGGCTCTGAAGTGCGCTACTCGCTGCACAGTACCCCACCCCTCACCCCCGCTGACACATGAATTCGTTACTGCGCAGCAACTCGCCTCATGTTCCGAGCCGCCATAAAGTTTGAATCGGGCTGTACCCAGAGCTCCTGCGCTTACACACACATTCAGTCGCTGTGAATGTGTTTGTACATTTGGCAACCACTGTAAAGCGCGTGTCACGTCATGAGATAAAATACTGTACCTGGCCACTTGAAGTGGTAGCCACAAAATTCAAAGGGGAACAGCACAGTGGGCGGGCAACTTGAGTGAAAGTGCCGTGAGGTCTTCGGTAAAATGAATAATCACAAGAAAAAAGGAAAAGTGCAAATTATGTACCTACTTAGTAGATATTACGGTCAGAAACGACAATCAATTATTTTTAAGCATAGCATTTCAAGTAGACCCCTACATGATTTCTGTTTAAAGTATCTAGGTAGGTTCAAATTGTTCATTATAAAACTGAAGTGTTAATCGACTTCCGTTGCTGACCATGCCTACGTCTGTTTAATCAAACTCCACGTTTTTTTTTTTATAATTTTGTGCCATCCACATTTTTGCCGCTGCCGTGTTGCGTCACGTCTGAAGAGAAGATAATGAAAAACCGTACATAACTGCAAATCACAACGCTTTCTCATATTAAAGTATTTACTGAATTCGTCAAATTATAATAAGCCACTTTTACATAGTCAGTTTAGCTGCTTGTGCCGCTGTAGTCAATACGATAAGAAAATTATAAAATTGAGTCTTATTGATAGCATACTTACCTACTTTCTAAATACTGTGATGAAATCAAAGAATGAAAATTTTAAATGATGAAATTGATGAAATGATTTTCTCAGAACATAAATGTGATGTTAAACCGTAGAACTATAGGTGGCAAGGACATCGACGCGCAAACTGTTATCATGGATTCAGTACATGAGTCACCGTCAGGATGACTGGACCAAACGAGAGATATACATGAGACCATGTGATGTGCACTGTTTAATGCCTATTTGCTACTATTTACTACCTATAATGAAATATTTGCTACCTTTGCGTTAAGAAATATATCATAGAAATAAAGTGGTCAGCCATTCTGACGTCAGGTTGGCTGATCCAAGTTTTCGTAGTTTTAGCGTTGTATTAACTGCGTTATAAATGTAAATATTTACTACCTGTTTGCTATCTTAACATATATTTTTTACACTTACTTTATGAAGCTCAAAAGTTATTAATAAAAGCCACTAAAACGCCTGTACATCACTTATTTACGTCTTTTCTTCTCAGAATAATTGCTAAAAATATTTTTGCAGGCGCTTAGTGGCTTATGAACAACGCGTTTCTGGATATCCATAGTAAAGTTTAATCCATTTATAAAATTTTATAATTATTTACATATCGCATTTACTCTTAGGAATAAAAGTATGTATGTACTTGAGGATTTATTAAATTGATCTTGATCAAATTATGGTACAATATTTGATAACCATTCATTAACATCTTAGACTAAAAAAATATATTATATTAAATATTTTTATTAAAAAGTTATGAATTAACGTTAATTTAGAAAGTGCCTGCAAAACTATTATTAGCAATTATCTTACGAAAATAAGACATGGCGTAAATAATTTATGTGCAGGCGTTTTAATGTCTTTAATTAATAACTTTTTATAGGACCTTCTTAAAGTTGTGTAAAAAATATGTGTTAAGGCAGCAAACAGGTACCTAAGTAGTAAAAATTTACATTTACAACACGGTTAATACAACGCTAAAACTATGAGAACTTGGAAGTGGTCAGCCAACCCGACGTCAGAATGGCTGACCACTTTATTTCTTTGATATATTTCTTAACGCAAAGGTAGAAAATATTTCACTATAGGTAGTAAATAGTAGCAAATAGATATTAAATAGTGCACATCGCATGGTCTCATGTACATATCTCGTTTGGTCCAGTCATCCTGACGGTGACAGTACATGATTCTGGACGCCCCCCTGCGTTAAAATTTTATGTCGGTTATTAAAAAAAAAATGCTGTTCCATACATTTTGATCGCGTAGATATTGCACTTTTGTAGGAAACAGCTGATTTTCTTTTTAATAACCGATAAAGATTTCAATGCAGGGGTCCAGAATCATGTACTGAATCCATGGTAACCGGTAGCGCGTCAATGTCCCTGCCAACCTGTATAATTAGATATTCAAATCTATTATTCATCTATTATATTTCGCTTTACCTACACACCGAATTTACTATAGTAAATGTTGGTGTAATTTTGTGTTGGATGTTCACAGATAAATTTATAGTCATTCAATTCACACCTAACTATAATGCCGAACATCTCTATAATCAGTATGTATTCAAAATAATTTGCATTAAAAAATTTGCTTCTCAGTGCATTCTGAAAAAAAAAATACTAAAACGGAGAGATGAAAAGGGATTAGAGTATAGATGTTTAAATAATATTAAAATTATAATAGTTTTAAAGTTATTTAAGAAAATTGGTGAAATTTGACCATACCCTTATCTTCGAAAATTTTGAAAAAAAAAAAACAGTGATGCGGGTGCGAGGTGGGTTGGTTATTTACAGAATAAACCCATAATAGTTGACGAACTAATAAAATATGGAAATGAACTTCCAGTACCTACAAACTAATAACAACTTACTTTGGTTTATATGTAAATCTAAAGTATATCCTCAAGATTAAAATTAGCCAAGTTGTTCTGTTCCGACCACGCTGCATGCCTAGCGCCGTCCATTTCTGGAGCAAGGCTGTTCCCGGCAGTTAACGCATGATTCCTGCCACCTATGCGCGCCCCCCACACTCTCCCTGTAGTTGTTCAGAACTTCCAAGCTATGTTCCGTTGGAGTGTCGCCAGACTTACTGGTGTCCGCAGATGTTGTCCTGGTTGCAAGTCTGCGTGCAGGGCTGGTGCAGCCAGCCCTGCACGCAGCGCGCGCACGTGCCGGCGCACACGTGCCCGCACGCCAGGGTCGCGCCGCATGCGCTCGCGCAGTACTGCAGCAGCTGCTCCGGCTTCACCTCACCTGCACACTTACCATTATTAGTTGCAGTTTTACTAACAAACATGACATCACGCCTGTATTTTCAAAAGGGTTAGGCCGCAGATGTGGATTTAACAGTCCAACACGGGTCTAGGTTAATAAACGTGGTGAAATAGAGGTTCGAACTAATCTTTATGTATAAATAAAAATGAAATGCTGTCCGTTGGTAAGCGCATCACTTGATAACGGCTGCACCGATTTGGCTATTTTTTGTTAAAATGTTCGTAATAATTCGAAATAGGTTAAATTGAGAGAAAAATTGGAAAGTTTCCCGATTCAAAAAATTTCAAAATCGTGAAATAGGTACTGGACGTCCCTTTTTCCATAGGGTTTTTGTATGAACTCAAGACTTCATTTAGAGCCATGTCGCACTGTAGATACACCCTCATTTAGCCAGTTATGTTTAAGCCCCATGTGCTAGGGGGCGAGTGTATTGCCATCAACCAGGAATAAATCTAGATTCCGAGCTGCTACTGAGAATTTCCAAATGGAAAAAATGCCAATAACAATGAGGTCAACGAAGCAACTTGTATTCTTATCAAAATTCTTTTAGATAGGTACTATTCGCGGCTAGCGTGTGGTTTAGTATGTAAGTATAATTATTACAGTAAGGGTGTGTGTTTATATTGTCATTGAATGGATCAAATATAGGCAGTGTCTAACCAATATCCAAACTGACGGATGCAAATTTTCAAATTTTTCGTCATATGTGTCGTTATCATAGTTTTCGAGGGTGGTAAAGCCGATAGTGACGTCAAAATGTACCTAAATCTAAGATGGCGGCTGCGAAAATGTTGTTTTTGTTTTAAATCATACGTAAGAAGGAACTTCGTTCCTGACGGGGGTCCCCCGACCGCACACGTTTTTATAAATCATCTAATATGTTAATTATCTATTAATTATATTTAAGTCTAAATAATAAGTAACGTAGAGTAAGTTTGTTGATCAGTTTAGCTCTCGAAAATTTTGAGTAAAATGAGATTTTTTTTTCTACATTAGTTCTTGCTTAAGTGGTCCGTTCTGCCTTCCGTTCGCCTATAATAATAATCAGAGACATTTTGTATTGTTTAGTAGATTGACAAACTACATTAGTCCGTTTGGCCATACCTAAAGATAATCAAGGTTCAAACATATAGTCAATTTGCTAATTAATCCGTTTACCTGACTATAGCTGCATGCATATTTTGGGGATGCTAAAAACCAAATTCACAAACCGAAATAATGCACTCGAAGATGGCTGTTCAAGTGCACGTGCTAACTTGCACAATGATTTAATAAATTACCTTTATTGAATAAAGCTGATACATTGCACGGTAGCTTGACTTTGTGGCCGCAAGGTGACAAGACCTCGCTAGACGAAGGCTTGGTGCACTTCGTGCTGTCACAGACAGAACGGCATCGGTCCATGCAAGGATGCCCACATGAAAGGAGTCGTTTACACTTCTCATTGCAAAGCTCATGACTCACACTTTGCTGACACTGCACTTTTATTGTATGGAGACACTCAAGTATTACTTTATCGACCTAAAAATTAAAAAAAAAAAATTGTTAAAACATCAGTTCACTGCAAGAAAGCATTCAAATTATAGAAGCTGTAGGAGATCATGCGACCGGTGCTATGTCGCTGCGACTGCGACGGGCTACGGCGTAGAGCTCCGCACTAACCGTAGCGCAGAAGTTGTCGCTGCGACTGTGACGAGCTACGGCGTAGAGCTCATACTAACCGTAGCGCAGACGTTGTCGCTGCGACTGCGACGGGCTACGTTGTAGAGCTCCGCACTACCCGTAGCGCAGACGTTGTCGCTACGACTGCGACGAGCTACGGCGTAGAGCTCCGCACTAACCGTAGCGCAGACGTTAGGCGCTACGGCGTAGAGCTCCGCACTACCCGTAGCGCAGACGTTGTCGCTGCGACTGCGACGAGCTACGGCGTAGAGCTCCACACTAACCGTAGTGCAGAGGTTGGGCGCTACAAGGTTTTGTACCTTTTAGTGTCTTGGGGCGCTTATCACAGACAGTCGCGTAATGAAATTACGTGAATAAGGGCTATTTTTCAATATCCAGATAAGTTTGATCTCAGGAATAAATATGAATGAGCAATTGAACGGGTACAAAATAAGCAAGATAACATACCATTTGTGTGCAATCTCCGCATGGTTCGCAACACTTCTTCTTACAGAAATGTCCACAGGTCATGGTACGTGTGCATTTCTTATTACATGGAATCTCGTCAACTGACTTGGAGCATGCTACAGTCTCCGAGTGCTTGCAATTCGATCTTTTTTTCTTAACCTGAACATTAAAAATATTCATTAATTTACGTAATAATAATAGTTACTCAGTCACGTGATGACGTAACTTAAGAAAGTGAAAGTATTAGATTAGCAAGAAACGCACCTGGACATTACAGTCATCGCATTTCTCGTTGCAAGTCTTCCAGCATTGATGATCTCCTCGATCTCCTGTCAGTTCGGCCTCACAGCCTGCGTTTGCCCGTGCGCAAGGTTTGATGCATATATACTGAAAAAAATGTTACAGATATTATAATTTTGAGACTTTAAGTATTTCTTTTTTTAATATTTTTTTAATTTTCTTACTATAGAGACATTTTCAGGCGGTAGAAATAGAATAGATAGGTATAAAAATTATGGATAAAGTCAAATAACTCACGTTCTCATGGTTCGGGTCGTCGGTCACATGACATCTGCGACCGCAGACATGGCCGCACTTTTCTAAATAGAACACGCAAGGTTCCAAACATATCACCTCTTTAATATCTCGGTAACAATCTTTCTGTGCCTGTAAATGATAAATGATTTTATTTCTGTGAGTAGGTTTATACAAACACTTTAAACATTTTTTTTTTTAACTAGATGAGTTTTCTATCTGACTACTCTGAGAAGAAAAGCCGAAACAAACTCAGAGGTCACAGTCTCTTTTAAAGTCCAGACATAATCTTGGTCAGATCATGTGCAGACCATGTAGGTTGGTGTCTGAAATGGTCTTTTGAGGAAAGAACCACACAGATTGAGTGGACCTGTCTAGTCAGTGCAAGCATCTGTCACTAATCGTACAGCTCAACTTAAACGTTAAGGAGCTCAACGATTCGACGAACAATACCAAAGAAAGGACATTTGGGTAGGCCGCATAATTCACTCAAACTGGCCGACTATGATTAATGCTGAGAGAAAAAAAAACAAGGACCTACATGGTCTTCACATTCACAGTAATTAAAATAAATAACATTTTACAAAGTAAAAATTCATGTCATTGTATACGAGTATATAAAATTCACCAATGTCAATGTGTATATAAGAAGAAGAAAAAAAGTTAGCAAAAAGAAAAGAACAAAAAAAATAAAATCAATATGTATAAAAAAATAATAATTGGAGCAGCTCAATCCCACGCCTTTTTGTCTTCAATGTAATCTTTAACGGTATAAAAGGCTTTCTGGCACAACTTACGTTTAATAAATGATTTGAATTTATTAAGGCTCAGATCTTGAACGTGGCTTGGAAGTTTATTATAAAAACGTATACATTGACATCTGAACGAGCCACCTATATTCTTGAGCCCCGTTGTAGGTACAACACATTTGTGTTTGTTCCTAGTGTTCATATTATGGATATCACTGTATTTTTTTAACAATTTTATATTTTTATGGGCATATAAAAGATTTTCAAAAATATACTGAGAAGGCACAGTCATTATATTAATCTCCTTAAATTTCTCTCTGAGAGTGTCTTGGACTTAATTTATAAATTGATCGAACAGCTCTTTTCTGCAAAACAAAGATAGTCTGAATGTCGGCGGCATTTCCCCACAACAGAATACCGTATGACATTACACTATGAAAATAGCTAAAGTACACTAAACGGGCGGTCTCTATGTCAGGTAAATTACGAATTTGTCTAACAGCGTATGCTGCAGAGCTTAGTTTTTTTGACAATTTATCTGTATGTGGGCCCCACTGAAGCTTAGCATCCAAAGTTATGCCCAAGAATACTGTGCTATCTTCAGGATTCAATTCTTCGCCCTTTATCAACACATTAGTTTTCACCTGCCTAACGTGAGGCAGCGTAAACTTAAGGCATTTGGTTTTTTTTTTCATTAAGAAGTAAATTATTTACATTGAACCAGTGAACTACTTTTGAGATCGCGCTATTTACATTGTCAGTAACCAGCTGCTGACGTATAAGTTTAAACAAAAGTGAAGTGTCATCCGCAAACAACACTATATCATGATCATCTTTTACGAGGTAAAGCAAGTCGTTAATATAAATAAGAAATAAGAAAGGACCAAGAATTGAGTCCTGCGGGACTCCCATTTTCACTGTAGATCCGGGAGATCTTTTCCCATTAACGTCAACGCACTGAATCCACTTTATTACTCAAGTATGAGGTAAGAAGATCCAGAGCGGTGTTCCGGATCCCGTAGTGGCGGAGTTTCCTGATTAACGTTACATGAAGAACGCAATCGAATGCCTTGGACAAATCACAAAGGATGCCCAAGGCATCGCATTTATCTTCCCATGCATTATAAATATGTCCTAAAAGTTCAACACCAGCATCAGTAGTTGAACGACCCCTTGTAAAACCGAACTGTTTGCTATGTAATAATTTATGTTTCTGCTCGGTTTGGTTGGTGGTTGGGCTTGTTCTAAGTCCGCTTGGCTAGCTGCTATCATCATATCTCAGTTTGTCGCCATAACAACAATGTTAACAGTATTGTTGTGTTTCGGCAGTTAGAGGTAAAAGATAGCCAGTTCCTCTGTGAGGATTCCGGGTGAAGCTCGCTTCCACCTTCGGCCTGATCATCACTAACCATCAGGTGAGATGCAGGCCAAAGGCTTCCCAGTTATATTAAAAAAAATTTTCGAACACTAGTGTCGATGTGAATACTCAGCATTTCTAATTTAACGACATTTTGATTCAGGTGAAGTACTTCAACATGGCTTTACTGCACCAAGTGTGAAAGCCATTTATTAGTAAAAAAATCTAATGTTAATCGACATGTTGAAGGTGCTCAACATCCAGGAACATACAAACAGCCTCAAGAAGAATTTTATTTTGACCTTATTCAGTTTTTAATTCTTTGTAACATTCCCTGGTCGCAAATTAAAAATAATGTCTTCAAAGATTTTTTTCAAAAATACATGTGTGGTGTTTGTTGTTGTAATTGCGATAACAAAAAAGTGCCTGACGAGTCGCTATTACGAAAGGTGTATTTGGACAAATTTTATAAAAATAAAATTGCCTCCATATATGAAAACGTTAAATATGAGAAACTTTGGATATCGTTAGATGAGACAACTGACTTTTTAGGTCGTTATATTGTGCATTTCTTAGTAAAGCCATTAAATGAAAACTTTTCTGGTCGACCTTATTTAATTGCCTGTAAAATGCTCGAGGTGGTTAATGGCCAAACTATTTCAAATTATGTAATAGAGTGTTTGCAAAATATTTGGCAAGACAACTTTGAAAGAAAAGTTGATAATGTGTTAATATTATGTACTGATAGTGTTGCATACATGTTGACTGCGGGCCGAATATTTTTTTTTTTTACCTCAATTAAAACATGTCACCTGTTTGGCACACGCTCTTCATCGCGTATCAGAACAGATACGGTTAGAGTACCATGATGTAGATATGCTACAACCAGTGATTCCCCCACAACCAGTGATAACTAGATGGGGCACTTGGCTCGAAGCTGCATCGTATTATGCAAAATATTATGAAGAAATAATAAATGTTATTTCTAGATTAAACAGCTCTGATTCAATGGCAATACGTAATGCTAAAAATATTCTGGAAAAGGAAAATCTAGGAAATCAATTAGTATATTTAGAAAATCATTATACGATTATTTTATTGTCATTAAAAGAGTTGCAGAAACAAAATTTTGCATTAAATGACTCGTTTTTGGCTTTTGATCAAGTCAGAACTGCTTTAAATGAATGTAATTCTGATAGAATAAAAAACTAAATTGAAAAAGTTATGGATAGGAATCCTGACATAGACATCCTCAGAGAATATGAAGGAAAATTATCGAAAAATGATGTGAATGACGAAAATTTGTCATATAAATTCGCTTCACTAACATCAACAGATGTCGAACGCTCGTTTTCCACATATAAATGGGTGTTAGATGTAAAAAGAAATAGATTAAAATTAGATAATTTAGAAAAAATAATGGTGATTTATTTTAACTCTGGTCATACTCAGTCTTCTAGTGAAGCTGAAGACGAACCAGATCAATGACATTTTTTGTTTAAATAAGTAAATTATTGTTGAAGCGTATTGATTATTTCAATTAAGATTTTATTGTAGATACAAATTGTTCTATTAATATTATTGTTCTATTATTTATATTGTTGTATTTGATAATGTTTTGCTTTTCTGAGGAACAAATAATTTGTATAGTTATATGTTTTTGTACAACTTCAGAATAAAAATGTTTAAATGACTGTTGATTCTTGAATAAGAAATTGTTACGTAAAAAAATATATGTGGTTTAATGAATCAAGTTTATCTATTTATTATACTATCCTTAATCCCGTCCTTCTTATATTTACCCGTCAGAAAGGAAGTGTAATCTTTCATTAGTCCCGAAGGCAAGAATAGTTTTTTTTATGATTTTACTACTTAAAAACCAAATCCTGGGACTCGGAGAATATCCATATTATTCTAACCTATGACAAGTACATAAAACAGCTCTACCTATTCCGATCTCTGCTAATAACAGAGGAAAAAGTCATTGACTCCTGTCCTAGCGCTGCGCCGCCGTCAACCATAATTATTTTGTTACAGATATTCTATTTCACGAAGTCCGTTCGGCTTTGATTGTAGTAGTGACGTATCCCGACAAGCGCGCTTGTGTGTGTAAAAGTGGGTCAAAGAAATCTGATATATATTCAAGTCGAGATTTAATAATCGAAATAAAATTTTGGTTTTAAAAGTATATACTTTTTGTAAATAAATTAGATTAGGTTGCAATAAATACAAAAATATTAAGAAGATGTAGGCATTTAATTAAGTATTGGTATTACAGAATGGAAACGAAACAAGTATTCAGTAGTAGTATTCAGTATTTTCAATCACTATCAGATAAATTTTCGATTTCCGATTCCGTTTTGCTGTCGTCAGAATCATCTTGTACATTGATTATAAATTCAAAATCGAGATCAAAATATTTCAAGTAGTCTTTTTCAATTTTTTCAACATGATCACAAGTTTTCTGCCACGTTTCACTGCTAACTTGGCCCAAACTTTCATTAATCAGTCTTTCCGTATTCGTCATGTTTTGCTCGATATTTTTAGATGCGACGTAATTTTTAACGATCCCCCAAATATTTTCAATCGCATTTAATTCTGGGTGATAGGGGGGAAGGCGTAAAACATCAAACCCTTGCTCTTTATAAATTCGTCAATCTTGTAGATTACGTGTTGGGCTTTGTAGTTCTTTATTATATCGTACAATTCCAATTTAAGAAGAGATTCATCAAATGCTTTACCCTTATCCCTGAGCCATTGCTGCATATCGGCTTTCTTTGTAGATTGCGTCGGTAGTCGTTCAGCCCGTGTGTTGTGATAAGATGCATTGTCTAAGACAATGACAGAGCGCGGAGGTAAATTAGGTAGCAATTTTTCACTTAGCCACTTTACATAGTTATCATAGCTCATATTTGAATGATAATCACCAGCTGTTGAGTTGGCTATATAAACCTAAGAAGCATTTTCAATAAAACCATCCTTGGTTCCCGCGTGCACTAAAATAAAGCGAGTGCCTGTGCTAATTTTTTTAAAAAACGGAGTGCTTTCATTTTTTTTCCCAGGTGTTGTTTCGCACGTGTGTCGAAAGGACGTAGCTCTCATCGGCGTAGACAATGGGCCGACTTTGAGAGCGATACTCTGTTATCTTTTTTAAATATTTTAAACGCCACATTTGTATATCATGACGCTCCGTCAAGACTTTACGGTTGTTCTCTGTTTTGCGCCACTTGTAACCTAATTTCAATAGTAACTTGCGAACAGTTTCTAAACAACCTTCGAATCCGATTTTTTCATTCAATGCTGTTCTTAACTTAGCTAATGTTGGAATTTCTTTATGGACAATATGGAAATCTTGTACAGTACTGCGAACCACATCGGCTGTAAAATTATCTATATCCACTTTATTATCTCGCTTTCTCCTTTTCTTCATAGGTGAAGTGAATTTTGATGAAGTGGATGGCAATTCCTTATCTTCTTTTAATATTCTTTGAACTGTTTTTTGGCTAACACCCGTAGCTTCAGCTGTACGCCGTGTAATGTCTCGTAAATGAGACAAATCACAGTTGGGTTCCATGAATGATTTTGTAAATTCATATTCTTCTCGCAGAAAATGATAAACACTAGCTATCATGTTTCGACCCTAAAACAAAATGTAATCAAAACAATTAAGAAATATAAACATTTTATAACACAAAAAAACATTCATTTTATAAATACTTCTATTGCTATATTAAGTATCTTTGTATAAAATTTTTATTGAAAACGTATAAATAAATATTACCTCACTATGGACAACTCTTCTTCGTTTTGTTGTCATGCTGACCTTACTCCGTGAAACAATTTGGCGCGAACTAAAAACACTACTGATCCGGACCGTGTCCCGATCGACATTGAGCGCTCTCGAGGTTACGCACACAAAAACAATGTGCATATGCACGCTTGACAACATTCATAGCCAAACGGACTTCGTGACATAGAACATCTGTACACGTAATTTTAAATCAGTGATATCTTTTTAAGTGTCAATTTAAATGATATGATGTCAATCTAAATTGAATGCCCAATTTAAATAAAATACTTTATTGGATAAGGATACAATACCAGTCAAAATAGCTTCGGATATAACTATCTATACATCTATATCTATACAAATAAATAAAATTGAAGTGTCTGTTTGTACCTAATGTCAAGATAACAACTTTTTACTAAATGCATAGGGAAGTATAAATATAACAAAAAAAGCAATTTTTAACATTTTTGTCTGTCCGTCTGTATTTTCCGGCTAATCTCCGAAACGGCTGGACCGATTTTGACAGGACTTTCACTAAAGCTGATGTTACGGCGGGTAACTATGGCTACCTACTTTTATTTTAGAAAAATAATAAAAAATCATGCCGATTGGGATGGCATGATTGTTTTCGACATCTTTTACAATAATCGTCATATTTCAGCCAATTTACATAAAACTTTAGAGCTCGCATAAATTATAAATGGAACCCTTGTGCAAAATTTCTGATATGATGTCAGTCAATCAGCACTTCACCCGCGATTTCGTTCGCGTGGATATCGTTCTTTCCCCTACAAACACAACTCCCTCCACCCGCTTTAAGTGGTAGTATTATAGGTTAAAACCTTTAATATATTTTATACATAATTATAAGTAGAAATGTTGCGCCGCCCCGAAATAAATTGGTATTAGGGCTGCAGAATGATGATGAAGTATTCGGGCCAAGTTTCAAGTTTTTTGACACAAGCTCTATCCACCCTTTCCACCCCCCAATTTCCATTATTTGACTTATAGGTTAATTATACCAAATTTCGGGTTAATCAAACTACGCAATAAAACCATCCCCTCTAAAATTGATTATCCCTTTCCACCCCGTAAGGCGTAGATTTATTAAAAACCTTGATATACGTTTTACTTTATTTCCAAACTTAAGTATAAATACAGTTTCAAGTTTATCAAACCGCGCGTTAAAATTTTACCATATAAATTTTGATAACCTCAATCCCCCCATTAGAGGGTAGTTTTAAAAAGTTGAAAATGACCAACTTTATTCATTACTTAGATAAACATTCGTGCCAAGTTTCAAGTTTATTATCTCAAGAAATAAGATTTTTCTAACAAACAAAATCCCCCCCTTTTCACCCCGTCAGGGGTAGATTTTTTGGAAAACACTGATATAAGTTTTAGTTTATTTCAGATCTTAAGTTAAAATACCGAGTTTCAAGTTAATCGTACCGCGCGTAAAAATTTTGCCATACAAACTGAGGTATCAGAGTACCCCAATCCCCCTTTAGAGGGTAATTGACAAAAACTGAAAATGACAAACTTTATTCTTTACTTAGATAGCATTCGTGCCAAGTTTCACCTGTTAAGGTGAAACCACCAAAAACGGGGATTTCGATTGTTAGAAAAATCTAATTTGTTAAAATTAGATTTTTCTAATAATCGAAATCCCCGTTTTTTACCCCCTAAGGGGTGGAATTTCCAAAAATCCCTCCTTAGTGGATGCCTACACTGTATAAGGTATCTATGTGCAAAATTTCAAGTCTAGGTCCAGCGGTTTGGGCTGTGTGTTGATATTTCACCCAGTAGGATTTTCGAAGCCCTATTTGACTCTGTTGGGGGATGATTTTGGAAAAACTGTGATACACGTGTCTCATAATTTTCATTGAAGAGTATGTGTACTAATTTTCAATTCAATCGACCCAGAGAATAAAAAGTTTCAAAGAAAATTCAACGCCCCACTTCACCCTCTTAGGGGTGGAATTTCAAAAACCCTTTCTTAGTGGATACCTACTCTTTACGAAGAACACATCCTCCGAATTTCATGTCTCTAGGAAAAGCGGTTTAGGCTGTGCGTTGATATATCAGTCAGTGAGTCAGTCAGGACTTTGAATTTTATATACTTATATAGATTATGCAAATTATGCATTATGCATACTATGCATGCATTGCGGATTTCATCAAGAAATGCAGACTAAATACTTGTGAAGGAAATCTCTCCCCTACCTTATGTTCACAATTTGGTAATACAACATCAACTTGGGTACGACACTTGTTGTTCGGGTCTCCGGGATCACGATGGCAATATATGTTCACTTCGTGACCGCATGGAAGAGTCTTCATTACAAGTACCTCGCACGGCCCACAATATACCGCGCATTCCAATGGGCACACATGTCCGAGGTCACATAAAACTCTAAAACAAGTAATGGTATTTCAATATTACGTAGGTAGAAAGGCCTAGTATAGGTAAGCATGACTTATGTCAGAGTTCCTCCTTCCAGGTCTTGCGCTGGGAATTAGGGAGGTAGGTATGTACCTTTCGCAGTTCATAGTGCACTCCGTTGTAACATGTTCGCGGTCGTATCCGTGGCAGTAAAGCTGACACTTATGGCCGCAGTGATACTGGTAGTTGCATGTCTCAAAGCATCCGCCTTCTGGTGGCAACTTGTTGAAATCCTCTGGAGTCGAAATCTGCAACGCAATAATGTGGTTTAACGAGTACTTACAGTTTAGTTCTCGGTTAAACAGTTATCTTCACCAAAACTTGCTACAGTTGGTACTTGGGCATGACTTAAGCTCCATTTACACGGTGCAAGTTTTGCCTGTGGCATACCATAAAATTGAAGCAACTATTGACTGGCACCGTCTAAACAACACGTATATTGTTGCACGTTACGGGCAAGTTAGTTGCCGTTCAAAACTGGTACCTATAGTTGTAAACAAAACAGCACGTACAATAAAATTGCACGTGCAATAAATTGGCACTCAACTCTATAAGTACGAAAGAATGAAACAAGTTAAAAAAATCTTGAGATTATGTCATCTCAAGATTTTTTTGCCAAATATTTCATTTAAATTTTATTAAAGGTTTAATAAAATTTAAATAAAATATTTGGCAGCGCAAATACGTGTACAATAATACTTGAATCAATTGTATAGACGGCAGCACATCAAGCTACTAAAATCTGTCATTTCTTTAATAGATTTTCAACTTTATCGCTAAAGCATTACGTTCAAGGTTGATTGGGAAAATTGGACAGTTTCGGATAGCTTGACCTGCTGACTCTGTACAAGGACGTGCAACTCCGTGTTAAGACGAGGTAAAACTTGCATGCAATAATCGCCTTGCAATAAAAATGCCTTGGTGTACAGTACTACATAAAAGAGTAGAAATTAAATATTTGGGAACTAAAATGTTTGCATTTACTGGCAACACCTAAAATGAGTACTTGAGCTGTCAATTCTTCAGCGTTTTACGTTAGAATTTTGGTTTTTGTGTGTTGTTTCTGAGTGTGAGCACGAAAACAGTAATAAATCATGAATAAGGTCATTCGTGGTGGTGCCCGTGAAATAATTTATAAAGTTTTCAAGCGGTGTATGGCAGAATTTCAAGCTGGAAAGATGCTATCCAACTTCGAAGATGTTTACAAACGTACAGCAGATTTTACTGGTAAGTAACTACCTATTGAAAGTTGCACTAAACGTTAATTACAAATGATTAATACAATCAAGGAGCAAAATTTTCGAACTAAATATTAATTACTAATTATTTGTTTAACGTTTTTGAGGTTATGCTGAGATAAACAAATACCACTGTAGTTATAGCGTGACTAAACAATGTTGAGAGTAAGGCAAAAAAAATGTAATTTATTGCATATTACGAAATACATTATTTGCTATTCGTTGATGCAACAGACTAAATATAAAGAAACATCATTTTAAAATATTTTCACATCATTAACTTAATTTCCGCGGGACTTTTTTAGTCAGACTGTGTGGTTGGTTAAAAAATTAAAAGAAATAGAATATGTAAAGGTAAAAGCACTCATTTAAGGTTGTATCTATATTTTATTTTAATACCACGCTTTGTTTGTTTTAGGTGTTTCTGTAAGCATTGGCCATCCATTGGCAGTTCCAGCATGGAAAATAATCCATCGTTTACCTTTCGAAACATCATGCTTTATGCCTTTGATTTTAATGATTGTCAGTACTTTCTCAATGTATACGAACTGTGGATATAACTTTCATCCAAGTAAACAATTTGTTTTTGTAGCTCTACAGGCAAATCCCTATTTCGTTTTATAATTTCCAAATATTTTTCTCTCTTTGCCGCTATATTAGTTTTTTCTATTAGCGATTCTCTATTTGTAGAACATTTTTTGTATGAAAACCCTATGGTATGTTTTGTTTGAATTTCTCATGGCCTCCTCCTTCATATTCTAATTCTTCTTTTGCCACAGCCAACAACTTTCGCAAAGTTGGTGCTATTCTCAGCACGGTGTAAGAAAATTGAACTTTCTAACGAATCGCACAGAGAGTAAAGTCATCTAACTCTATTTTTGGACGGTCTTTTCTATGCTTGGCTGGTGTTGTAAATTTGCCTTCGTGTCTATTGCCTTCGTTGATTATGCGTCGGACATTACTTTCTGATTTTCGTGTAATCAAAATAAAACATTCATGTAAAATGACGTGCGTGACGATCAAAAATTATGCAGTAGCTCTATACAAAGTTACTTGTCAAAGTAACTTTTCCTATGTAAACATAACCTCTAAAGTTATATTAAATCGTAGAAAACGTCGATGATGTGGTATTTTTTAAAGACCTAACTGACGATAACTATAACTTATATCGTGAACTATGTATATTATATAAAATTAGAGTGAATAACATAACATAACATCACGCCTTGTTTCCCCGAAGGGTTGGGCAGAGGTGTACCTATAGTAGGTACACCCACATTTCGCCAGTTATGTTTAAGTCCCATGTCCCATAGGGGGCGAGCCTATTGCCATCAACCGGGCACAAATCCAGACTCCGGGCTAGAGTGAATAAATATCTACCTGTTATATTAGCAACTCGTTTGTAGATGTCATCCAATTCTGTTAGAAGTTTTCCGGCATGATATTCCACCAAACATCTCTTAAAAACATCTAAATAACTTCTCTGGCGCCACTTTTTATCGTCTTGCCTTTTTCCAATAACAATTCACCGACTAAAACATTTAATTTACCAAAAACCCCAAGAATTCGCAAGACGCTTTTTTATTTTGATAGTTTGCCTGATGTTTGACATTTCTTTAGAGATGCCATATGGAGAAAATAATTAGTTCTTATTTTTTCATTTCTACTCTTTATGGCCAAGCTGTACCAAATCTCGTTATCTATCTATCTATCTATGCGGAACTTATTGAAAGCAATTGATTAATAATCATTCATATATATTACTAAAAATATTTACTCATTATTTAAAGCTAATAAATTAATAATATCATTCAAGTATCAAGATCTGCTGGGTCGTACTAACTGGGTTGCTATGAGCGGTTGTGGCGCCCTCATTTATTTTCTACTCTTTTATGTCGCACTGTAATACAATCGCATGAGCAGTCTTCGCGTGATGTGTTCAGACGATTCTGACATGTGTGAAATTTCAAGGTAAGGTTGGTTGGGAGGATAGCTAGATAAATGTGTTTTGGAAAATGTAATACAATTTGCTTTTCTCTACATCTTTTTACCGCTAAAAGGAGTCGTTTCGATCAAACTCCTTCTTTTCGGGGTACATCTGTTCCTGTAACTGATCGGCTCGAGCTCCTAGGCATGGAGTTGACATCATGCCTCAACTTCGGTTCCACCATCGAGTACAAAGCCCAAACTGCGGCCAAGAAACTGGGCATCCTAAATAGGGTGAAGCGATACTTTACGCCTGGACAGCTTTTGACTCTCTACAAAGCGCAAGTCCGATCCTGCATGGAGTATTGCAGCCACCTTTGGATGGCTCAGCTAAATACCAACTTGCCGCGCTTGATTCGGTGGAACGCAGAGCTAAGAGGCTCATTGGCGACGTAAGACTGGTGGATGCCAAGCTTCACAGCTTGGCTCATCGCCGCAAGGTTGCCTGCTTGTCGGTCTTCTACAGATTGTACTTCGGTGAGTGTGCTCGAGAACCCCACGACCTCATTCCGCCTGCCCCCTTCTACCATCGGACATCTAGACGCACTGCAGGTTACCATCCCTACCTAGTTGCTATTCCACCAATTCGCACTAAGCGTTTCCAAATGTCCTTTGTGATGCGCACAGCAAAGGAGTGGAACTCTCTGCCTGCGTCTGTGTTTCCGAACGTATACAACCCCGATCTCTTCAAAGTGAGAGTTAACAGGCTTCTTCTGGGTAAGCTCGGTCCATCGTCGACTTTGTCTCTGTCAGCTCTGACCTAGACTAGGGTCAAGAGCAAACCTATCTTAAATAAAAAAAAAAAAAAAACATTGAGTGTAAGTAAATTATGGTCGAGTATTTGCGCTACTGCTGCTAATCTTTCTTCCGCAAGGTACTATCGCCTTGCGGTACACCTACCTAGGAACAGGTCTACACCTGTTCCCAGGTAGGTGTGTGGAATGTGATAACCATGTTGTCTGCGTAAGCAGAGGCGTATCTAGGGTGGGTCAGGTAGGGCACGAGCCCCGGGCGCCTATCGAAGTGGGGCGCGCAAAATCGCCAATTATTTAATTAAAAAATCAAAATTATAGTAAAATAAACCATTTCATACTGTAATATTTACTTCGTGTTTTCAGTATCAAACAATCACGGGGTCTACTCCGAAACTTATATCCGAAGTATCGGCCGAATGATCAGACTTTTCAACTAAGTACACTTTTTCTATTTCGTTCGGTCGGATCCGTACACCGGTCGAAATAGAAAAAAGCTTCGGAGTAGACCCCCACGATCGTGATTCCCGCGCTTCGAGAATGAGCGAGAGGGAATGAGTGGTGCCATAGTATAAAGATCTCCGGCACAATCCGCGATATAATTGCCTACTGTCTCAGGGTTGTCACTTTTAGTTAAATTTTAATTCAGTGCCAATAAATTGGCAAGGGTCGGGAAGTTGTATTTTTTACTTGTATTGTCTGGGTACCTAAACGATGATGAAACCTTTCACGATGAAAGAAAGAGCGACGGGCCAGCAGACGGGCGGCGCGGGGCGGTGATGAGCACGAGTAAACGGTAGGTTACTGATAGTACTGTCACCAATTCATTAGTCTAAAGCCCGGCCCTTGCCAAAGATAACACATATCTCTGTATAACTAATTCAGTGATCATTAGTCAATAAAGTTCAACAATGGTTTTCCTAACAAACACAGAAATTTATTCAAGATTCATAGCAGTAGTATTTATAAAAAAAAGCCAAACCCAAACACACAGCAATACGTTCTCCTGCGATTATCACACATTTTTCATTCATTTAGCGGTGCCGAAAAGCCGTGACGCGCGAACCTCGTGCGATGTTAGCCCCGACTGGCGCGCTGCGAAACGGGCCGAGATTTGTTTAAGTGTGCGTGCGGCGACGCATAGATACTTTGGCGCACACATACAAGCCGCGCGCGGTGCGTTTGTATGAAGATAACGTACTTCCTCTCTTTTTAGTATGGTGGTGCGCACCAGGCGCTCGTTCGAATCCGCGCGCAGTTGTTTATTTTGTTTACATGAATGTGATTTGTGATTCAGATAAATACTCGCGAGTATGCGAGCTTTATTGAAGCTACATAATTTGTAATCTAGATAATTGTCAGTGACCGATAGTGACAATAGACAAAAAGAAAATAAATATTTTATGTTTTGTAATTTTTTATTTATATATTTTGACTGTTTTATTGTACATCTGTTTTTTTTTTGGAACGAACTTCTTTTACGCGGCTTGCGGTAGGAGTGAAATGGTAGAATTTGTCACGCGAAAAAGCGTTCAGAATTCATACACGTTATGCGTTCGACTTTCTTTTTTTGGTTAAAGGAAAATTCCAAGATGGCTGCGTAAATTGTAAAATTTTTCGTCATGGTTGTCGTTGTCATAGTTTTTGAGGGTGCTAAAGTCGATAGTGAGGACAAATGTAAATCCAGTGTAAATCCAAATGCGAAATTATTGTTTTTGTTTTAAATCATACCTACATGAGAAGGAACTTCGTTCCTGACGAGGGTCCCCCAGCCGCACACTTTTTTTATATTAAGATAATTTCTGAAGGGGCGCAACTATGATGCGTGCCCTAGGCGCCATTTTCTGTTGGTACGCCCCTGTGCGTAAGATATTAATTCCGCGTTTTGAAGAGTGAAGTTCAGTATATCGTTCATAGATATAGAGTGGCGCATAATTCAGGAATGGGTCGCAACTACCTACAACTTTACACACAACTTTGTTTGTTTTGGTTTACTAATGTTAATGAAATTGTTATCAGATAATAAAATAAAACTCATGGAGATATTTTCGAGTTAGGTTTTAAATATTAGGTACGTCACGTAAATGACCGCCATTTATAGCCTCACAAAGACGGGCTCTTTTGAGAGCACTACTCATTACTTTCCTCAGAACATGAGGAGTTAGCAACCGTATTTCAGCTCGGATGTTCGCCTTCAGCTGCTCGATTGTCCTGGGTTTAATAATGTACACCTTGTCTTTTAAATAACCCAAGAGAAAATAATCTGGCGCTGTTAAATCCGGGGAACGGGCGGGCCAGTGACATTTCACTGGCCCATCATCATCATCATTGAAAATCTCTAGATTAAACACTCGCCAAAACTCTGCCTTAAAAAGGCCTAGTCTATATCTAAATAATTATTTGAGAAAAAATACTCGTTGGAAAAAACAACGAAGTATTCAAGTAAGTACCTAAGAACACTCAGGGAAATTAATTGTTAAGCAAATCGATACTACGATTTGCTGTACAGAACTGTCAAAGAATGACAGTTGTGATTTGATTATACGGACATTTGTAAGTTTGTACTCAAAATGCGTAACAACTAATTCCCTGACCATATGTATATTATTATCTTCTCAAGAGTAGATAACAACCACAGTAGTATCTGTACCTATCAATAAGTACCTACTCAAGAATCGAATCGTCCTACAACTGAAGTGTGTGGTGCCTACGTCTGATGATGACATATTTGTAAAAAAAAAATCCTACTTAGATGACTACTTAAGAGTTTGAATGTTTTTTACTCAATCACACTGAAAGGGGGCTGAACAATGAAATTGGGTACAGTGGATTAATATTTAGGATACTTTTTAGCCACCCGGATAAAAAGTATTCTAAATATTATCCATGTCACAGTAGGTACTACGTCCAGTTCCCGTAGGATGCGATTCAGACAGTGAACTACTTTGATTAGTGTTATCTTTATAATCTACTTATGTACTTACTTACTAAGTATAGGTACCTACCGTTGTGACATGGTCAGGATGATTCTGACATTTCATGATCAGAGTTGTTCCCAAAGAGCCATTATTTTCTAAAGTCGTTGCTATTTTGCTCCATAAGCCTGATTTTGCTGATTTCAGCATGTTGATATTGCCAAAAATATAAAAACCTGTAAATTATAATAAAGCACATAAAAATCATGCTCGTCAGTAAGAGAAATCTTTTTTTCCAGAAATTGGGCAGGTGTAAGAAAAATCATTGAACTGTCGTTGCTATTACAAACCTTCTTTTGCTCGCGACAGAGCAACGCAAACCCTGTTGTCTGTCCCAAGAAATCCAATGTTATTTTCTTCGTTATTCCTCACAAGTGACAAAATGATAATTTTGGATTCCTCTCCTTGATAATTGTCGACTACTGTGATTTTCACATGCGATAAACTAACATAGTTCTGCCGTTCCTGTCAAATAAAATACTACTGTTAGGAGTTGCGATATTATTATGCTAGATAAATAATGGTTCTATAGGGCGTTTTTTTTTCTTTTTTTTTTTGTGGATGGGAAATCATCAAATGACCTCCCGCTCTGGGCGGAGCGGGAGGGCGTGTCAGACTTTTACTGACTAAAACCCACCCGTGTTCCTTCTGTTGCCTGTGCCGGGGCCACGGTAACTCTTTCGAACATCCCGCAACCCTAGCTGGCATCGGCCCTAGCGGACCCCGTCAATAGTGCGTTCTATAGGGCTAGCCCGAATGACACAACATAAAAAAGGTGTTCAAATGGATCCAAGACTTATTGAATTTGAGATAAGTAAATGAAGCATTGACCCGAACTGAACCTACGTGGTGGATTACGGCCCAGTCCCTCTCACAGAGAGGACGCCTGTGTCCCAGAAGTGGGATATTATATGCTTATGAACAATTGAACATTAGTGGTGTTAGGTTCTCTGACTTCACACTTAACTTACTTTTCTCATGTACAACATCTGGCCTGAATACGCGGCAAGAATTGTTATGTCATCAGCGGTGTACCCTTGCTTCATCAGATAATTTGCCAAACCGAGTGCCATGTCCGCTTCTTTGTGATTTGCTTTGCTGTTACTTTCATGTTGTCTCTGGAAAAATAGAGGTTTCATTAGTTTAATGTTTACTTTAGCAAATTGAGGTATTATGTGTACCTGCACTGTACAGTGTAGGTACTGTAGAGGCTTTAGTTGAGCCTGCCTTCCGCATGAATCCTCCTCGGATTGTGACATTGGCTGATAAGACAAACACTGGTTTTATTATATTTGGAATTTAGAATAGGTATAAATTATGACGTATAGTCATATTGTTTTATGTCGAAAAGTGAAGTACTAGCCTTGCTCATATAATGTATTGTGCTTTCATATAAGCCAATAAAATAAGAACAATTGTGCTGCCGTGTTTTATATTCTATATACATTCCCCAACACACCTAGAAGTCGAGACCTTATAGATAACATACGTGTTGGTCAGCCAAAAGTATCGCGGCTGATCATCACAGTACCTACCTACAGTCAATAAACACCAATTATAAGTACCTATACGAGACGATTGAATTGAAAGTAATAGGCACGTAACTGGCGAAATTTGCGTTTAGGTAGGTACTATAAGAGCACACCTCTGCCTTATCCGCATACCCCTTTGTAGATAATGATAAGTTAAAAGCATGATCTTTTAGTCATACCTCTTCTCTGTAATCATGTGTAAAGAAATATAGGTTTTTTTCAATCCCAGGCACGTCGTTGAAAGCTTCGACAGACGGGTGGTTCGCCAAGTCAGGGTATATATGTGTGGCGAGATGAGCGCGGCGATCTCTGGACGCATGCGGTGTTGCACGTTCAGCCGGCGGCTGTGGATGCCGTTCGTGATCATGCGCTCAAATAGTGACACTTCGATGTTGTATAACCTCGCTAGCTTGATGTGGGACGCCGATGGCTGTAGCTGCTGATGGTCACCTGCAAGTTATGTTGCGTTTAGATCAGTCTAAACTATCTAAAAAAAAAAAGGTTATAGCGTGAGCGCTATAACCTTTTTTTTGAGATAGTTTTGCTCTCGACTCTAGTCTAGGTCAGAGATGACAGAGACAAAGTCGACGATGGAGCGAGCTTACCCAGAAGAAGCCTGTTCACTCTCACTTTGAAGAGATCAGGGTTGTATACGTTCGGAAACACAGACGCAGGCAGAGAGTTTCACTCCTTTGCTGTGCGCATCACAAAAGACATTTGGAAACGCTTAGTGCGAATTGGTGGAATAGCAACTAGGTAGGGATGGTAACCTGCAGTACGTCTAGATGTCCGATGGTAGAAGGGGGCAGGCGGAATGAGGTCGTGGAGTACTCGAGCACACTCACAAAAGTACAATCTCTAGAAGACCGACAAGCATGCAACCTTGTGGCAATGAGCCAAGCTATGAAACTTGGCATCCATCAGTCTTACGTCGCCAATGAGCCTCTTAGCTCTGCGTTCCACCGAATCAAGTGCGGCAAGTTGGTATTTAGCTGAGCCATCCCAAAGGTGGCTGCAATACTCCATGCAGAATCGGACTTGCGCTTTGTAAAGAGTTAAAAGCTGTCCAGGCGTAAAGTATCGCTTCACCCTATTTAGGATGCTCAGTTTCTTTGCCGCAGTTTGGGCCTTGTACTCGATGGTGGCACCGAAGTTGAGACATGATGTCAACTCCATGCCTAGGAGCTCGAGCCGATCAGTTACAGGAACAGGTGTACCCCGAAAGTATGAGTTTGAGCGAAACGACTCCTTTTAGCGGTAAAAGGACACGCCTGTGTTTTGGTGGCATTAAAGACCAGATTATTATCACCCCACTGGGAGACAAGGCTTAAGGCCAAATCTGTCCGCTCTACCGTGGCTTCTTTCAAGGAACAAACTTCGGCCCCGCTGGTTTTTGCGCTGGACAAGTATCTCTCTGAAACTGTACTGTCATCTGCGTACCCAACAATACCAGGTTGAAGTAGGTCATTAATGTGCAGCAGGAAATGACTAACTATAGGCACATATAAAATAGGGGCTATTATTGCGAGAACAGTCCGATAAAAACTGTATGGCTGCTCAGAACACAGACGAGTAGCTGCGCAGTAACACATTCATGTGTCAGCGGGGGTGGGGTACTGCGCAGTGAGTAGCGCACTTCAGAGCCGCCATAAAGCTTGACGTATACTGTACCTACAATGTAGTTGTTTTCACTTTATGTAGTGAGGGCAGGTACTAACCTATCAGAATAAAATGTTGGCAGTCCTGTGTCAGTGAGGTTATTATGTGCTGTTCCAGAACTTCCGCGGCTTCATCCACTATCACTATAAAAACAAAGATAAGGAACTTTTATATTCCATATTGCAACACTATATCTTGACTCTAATTCTTTTTGGTACAGCGTGCATGGCTAATTTAAAGAAGATAGGTATATCCCGTGTGTATATCCAAACAAAGCTTTTTTTTTTAATTAGCTTGTAAGTAAAACTATGTACAAGCGTTTGATAGTAAGGCTAAGGCTTACCAATTTTTGGAGCGATAGCCTGCAGTAGCTTCCGCATTCTCGCAGCTCCACTAGTAGTCATTCCTACGACTTTGATGCGGTTATACTTCAGCAATTTCACGTCCATCATCATTCTAGCTTCTTCATACGCTGCGAGGGCCGGAGCCACTGATCCCTAGTATTAAAGAAAGAAAGACTCGGTAAGTTACAAATGATAATAAGTAACGGTAGCTGGATCAGGGGGTTCAGAAGACAGTTCTCCGCAATACATAGCAGGAGAAAACAGGAGAGCGCTTATCACCGGTGCGGTGACTTGAACCCGGATCCCGCTTATTGCTGGGCCCCTATTTTATTTTCAAATATTTTAAATTCTCCTTTTGAAATCTACACAAACAAAGAAAATTGAAGTTATACAAACAGATGTAATGTCAAAATAACATCATTTTACTTAAAGCATAAGAAAGTATACACAGTACTTATAACAAAAAAGCAATTTTAAAATTTTTTGTCTGTTTTTTCCGGCTAATCTCCGAAATGCCTAGACCGATTTCGACGGTACTTTCACTGGCAGATAGCTTCTGTTATGTGGAGTAATTTAGGTTACTTTTATTGGAGAAAAATAATTAGGGTTCCTCGGAAAACAAAAAAAAAAAAAACCCATAAAAAAAAATTAAACCCATAAAATTGTAACCAAAGTCTGATTGGAAAAATTCTTTTTGCATTTAGTAGCCCAGTTCTCGAGAATAGTTATAGCCTATTTAACATCACGCTACGACCCTTAGGAGCCGAGCAAAAAGAAAAAATTCAGAAAGAACACTAAGCGAAAACGAAGTAATAGTGCTGGCGATGCAACGCGACGGGTCGGGGGACGAGGGAGTTTTATTAAAATGTGGCTGTTATTTTAGTATATTGTGTATCTTAACACTTCCACGCGAACGAAATCGCGGGGCACAGCTAGCGTTTACATAAAACGATAGTTGGTAGGTAATAAATAAACAATATGACTGGATTTTTGTCCGGTAGATGGCAATAGGCTCGCCCCCTATTACATGGGACTTAACATAACTGGCCAAATGTGGGTGTACAATAGGTACACCTCTGCCTAACCCTTCGGGGAAACAAGGCGTGATGTTATGATGTTATGTAATAAATAATTAAACAATATTTACATATTATAGGTACCTACTTAAAACTTTACATTGCTTTGCATTGTCTTTGATTTGCTCATTATTTATAGTAGGCGGGTGAGTACTGCAGTGATCTACCAGGATTCCACGGCAGACCACTACGTGTGTATATTGTCTCGTTTAAGAGGTGTGTATAGTTGACGTATAAATTAGACACACAGGGAGTAATGTAATAATTTTTTTATTGCTTACAGGAAGCACGTTACATTATCAACGTAAAACTAGGAATGCTTCAATATAAAACAATTTTAGTTACTATTTACTATATGTCATATTTTAAACTACTCTATTTTACATTAAACCAGTGTTTGTCTTATCAGCCAATCAAACAATTCGCGGAGGTTTCATGCTGAAGGCAGGCCCGATTAAAGCCTCTACATCAGCTCCGCTAGCTACTTGATAAACTGGGCTACCATATATTACATGTTCGTGTTTGGGCCACAGAAATGCATAAGTGTACCAAATTTCAACTTAATCGCTCCAGTAGAGTCGGAACAAATCTGCTGTGACAGACGGACAGACAGACGCACGCACGAGTGATCCTATAAATAAGGTTTCCGCTTTGCATTCGGACTTACGGAACCCTAAACACGAACCGCGCTCAGAGTTTGATATACCTAAGACTGAATATTCTATCTAGCCTAATACATGCGTAGAACTTACAAATAAGCTGGTGGTCACTGGCGCCTTTCTTTCACGCCATGTTGGCTGATAAGGACATAAGTGCAGCCTCCGAGCTTATGGCTTTACCACAGCGACAGATAAGTTGGGTTCGGAGAATGTAACTAGGTACCTACCTAAAACATTATCTACATAATATTTGGTTTGCTCGTTAGTTAAAGTAGGTAGGTATGTACCTACCTGCAATTGTGCAATTTCCTCTTTTACTTCATTGGTTTTGTTACGTATCCACATAAAATACAAACACCATCGATCTTGCACTGTTATTAACGAAAAATCTGTATTAGGATGTATTCGTAGATGGACTTCACGATGTCGATATGTCACCATATCCTAAAACATAAGAAAGGTCTCATTATGTCCCGTAGATATGGGCACACGTAACATTATGTAAATTATAATTTATAGTAGAATTAACTGAAAATAAAATACATAGAAAAGCGGGTGAAACTTACATTGAATAAATTTATCCGCGAATCAAGTTCCTGTATTGCTTTTTGCAACTGATATCTCTCGTTAAAATCACGACTTTCTATATAAAACGAGACTAACTTTCTGATTTCTGCCTTTGCATTAGATAATAAAAACGTTGCTTTACTTCCTACTAAGACATCCAAAACTCTTTGTTCGTGTGATGCCTTTTCGTCATCCAAAATCATGTCTGCTCTTTTTACATCAATGTCTTCTTCGTTGTTTACTAAAACATCATACTCCAATAGACAATCACTAAAATCTCTTTCGTATTCTGAATTGTAAACCAGCACAGCTTCAAACAACCAATATTCTAAAGGATCTTCTACTTGAATTCCCTTATTTTTGTAATAAGAGTCCAGATGTTGTAGATCCGGAATGTCAACGCCACCTTCGTCCCTAAGGAAGCGGTAACGAAGAACTCCGTTATTTAAAATGTCAAGAGTCTTCAAAGCCAGTTGAATATCCTGTATTGAATGTCTCAATTGATTCTTTTGATCGATGAAAAAGCTATGAGTCGCGCTAATGGAGGGCGTAAGAGACTGACGTCGCAAGTTTGACAAGTTAAATTGATCCATAGCTTTGTTACGAGACTGCCCCCCGATGCGCACTATAGATTGAGTAATTTGAGATATTGCTTCAAGAAATTGATCTAAAGCATGATTTGTGTAACATATGATCAGCATGAGGCAGTGTCCTTCCGATTTAACATTCTGTAATAATGTTTTTGCCACTTTTATGCTGATGAAAGTTTTTCCCGTGCCAGGTGGTCCTTGTATAACAGCGAACTCGTGGGTGAGTGCCAAACGATACGCCTCATACTGACTTTCGTTAAAACTGAGCTCGTCTGTCGTTGGCCATGTCTCAGGTTGTAAAACTTTGAATTTTAGATCTTTGTGTTTGCCATCTCTTGCTTTGTCTTCGTCATTGTTGCTGTCACTATCACTATCAAAATCGTATTTCTTTCTGTTCTTTCTATTTTGCAATAATAATAATAATTGTCGTTCTTCGTATTCTCTTTCTTTTTTCTCTATTCTTTCTATTTTTTTCAATTTGTTATTCTTATAAATACCGAACTCTGTATCAGCAGACAAATAAGCGGGATGTGTCGAGGCAGCCTGAAAAGGCAAGGTGAAGATATGTAGTAGGCAATAAGGTAGTAGCCGGGTAATAGGCACCTGTCTAAAATGCAAATAGATCTAAATACTCACATCGACTTTGACAATATATTGCTGCATAGCCAAATGTTGCGGAAAAGAAGGTTCTTGTAGAGCTTTTAAAACATGATAATAAGGTTCAAAATAAACTTCGCTTTCTATCATAGTATACGTATCTTTGTTAAAGATACTATTATATAAATAGGTGTCAATTACTGAAACTGGTATCTGAAAACATAGGTAAGTTTGTCTATTTAGGATTAGTACTTATACAAATACCTAATGTATTATTAGGTAACACACGCCAATCATGAATCAATATGTTATAGCATACAAAAATAGTTATGTAGCTGCAGTCATGCATGCAGTAGTCATGGCACACGCCATTTTGGTCTTGTCATATTTCTAAAGATCAATACCCGTAATTAAAAACGTTCAAAATCTTATCGCAATCTCAGCGACAATTAATGTCAAAATTCCCATACAATTTTTGACAGATTGAAACTAAGATTAGATTGTAACTAAGATTAGAATGCGGCCGTTCTTAAAAATACGGGAATTGCCCCCCTGTTTAATACCCTTCCTTTTTTGTTCTGTATTTGAATCCATCATCCTGATACAGAGTAGGCCACCTAATTTCACAGCAGATACTGCTAAAGAAAAATTTACTTTGGAAGCTGCATGCGCACAAAAGAATGTAGGAAAGTAGTTAAATTCAGCTGCCCACAACATCGGCTCTAATAAATAATCAGCAACGAACTGCGACCACACCGTTGGAACCTAAACAAATGGCTGTTTAGGTTGTGCTGCGTTGCAAAAATAGGTTTAAAAAAAATACGAGCTAAAGTATGCTAAAAATAACAGGTACCTAGTAAGTAGCTTCTACCATACAGTTTTATTATCATAATAATTAAGCCACGACCCACCTTGCCAGTCGATAGTAGATTCGCATCGCGGTCTAGAATCGTAGCTGCCATGAAAGTGGCACAATGGTCTTTTGTGAATAACACTAAAGAGCCGAAAAGAAATCTCTTGTTGTGTGCCCAATTAATTTTATGGAAATTCTTGTTGGTTTTCATATCGATTTGTACGATAGCTCCGACTTTCAAGTTGTCGACATAAGGACAGAGAAATCTTACATTATGGAATATCCTAAAAAAAAAATTATTAGTGTAGTTTAGACGAACAGAATGGTTTTATTTATAAACGTTGCTTTGCTAAGAGATGTTATATCAAAAACTTTGTACAAAAAAAAACTGATTAAAAAAAAAAAACTACAAAGTGAAAAATAACTTTAATTTCGGAGGTCGGTGTCTTTGGATCTGTATTTTAGTTTTTTTACCACCGACTGCCGAAATTAATAGTAGATTACACAACAAGTGAAAAAAAGGGAATTTAATTAGAGGAACAAAGTTGGATGCCGAGAGTAGCGAAGGATTCTAGATTAGAATCCTGAGCGGTGCGAGGGATATAAGGGCCAAGATGACTTTTTTTTTCACGAGTTGTGTTCTCTACTTTTACGATTGACTGCGAGAAAATAAATAGGAGTATAATATTGATATTTTTGACATTTTATTATACACGCTGCTTTTTTATTCGCTAGAGAGCTGGCACTAGTGTTGTACTCATCATTATGAACAACTTTTACTATGGGACCAAAACTGAAATAGCGAAAAAAAATCAGCTGTTCGCGTAACTCGTCAAATCACAGCTGAACAGCTGATTTAAGAATTATTCTATCACCCGTGAGGAAGTATAGTTACGCACAAGCCAAAAGCAAAGGCGAGAATTTAAATAAATGGCTGGTTGTTTTACCATGAATGAAAAAATACGTAATACTACGAACTTACCGTACGTGGTCGTATTTCTTTTTATTAGGATCTCTCAGATATTGATCTGCAAAAAAAAAATGTTTAGCTATATGTATATATCCATACTAATCCATACTAATATCTATACAAATAAATAAAATTAAAGTGTCTGATTGTAATGTCAAAATAACAACTTCTTACTGAATGCATATGTCGGCGTTGCATTTTAAACAGCACGTGCATCGGGCCACGCGCTACGTCGTTACCCCACCTCCAATACTAGCGTATAAAACGGTCCGCACAGCGGCAAAATGGCATTCTGACTTCAGGCGTCGCCCGGTGCACAGGTTGTATAACTCTTGATTATTATTGCTACTGTGCCTTCACATATGAAAGTATACAGGGTGTAAGGGACAGCCCTCCGCAAACTAACAGGGTGCATTCAGCTCCTTATTCTGAATACTCAGGGAAATGTTCATTTTTTTAAATCGTATTTTCAGTTACTATTCCTTTATTTCAATGTAAAATTACATTCTCTGTACGCAGCACTCCATTTATGAAAATAAAACAGCTAAAATAAAAAAAATCTGCAATGGATGTTGAAATACTCGGCGGCCGAAGGCTCGCTGCGTTGCCGTTCGCTACGCGCGTCTTGCCACGGTAACGATACATTGCGTGTGAGGTAATAAAACAAATCAGATTTATAGAATTCCCATAACGTTCCTGAAATAATTTCATGTACCGGTCATCTTAGTATGATATACTGAATTCACCCCATCAGTCTGCGGAGGGCTATCCCTTACACCCTGTATACGGTACTTATAACAAAAAAAGCAATTTTTTAAAATTTTGTCTGTCTGTTTGTTCCGGCTAATCTCCGAAACGGCTGGACCGATTTTGACGGGACTTTCACTGGCAGATAGCTGATGTTACGCCGGGTAACTTAGGCTACTTTTATTTTCGAAAAATAATTAGCGTTCCGCGGAAAAAAATTAAAACCCATGAAATTATGAACAAAGTCGGATTTGAAAAATTCTTTTTGCAATTGGTAGACCAATTCTCGAGGATAGTTATAGGCTATTTAACATCACGCTACGACCCTTAGGAACCGAGTAAAAAGAAAAAATCAGAAAGAACACTAAGCGAAAAATGAAATAATAGCGCGGGCGGGCGATGCAACGGGACGGGTCGGGGGACGAGGGATATATTTTATTTTCAAATATTTTAAATTCTCCTTTTGAAATCTACACAAACAAAGAAAATTGAAGTTATACAAACAGATGTAATGTCAAAATAACATCATTTTACTTAAAGCATAAGAAAGTATACACAGTACTTATAACAAAAAAGCAATTTTAAAATTTTTTGTCTGTTTTTTCCGGCTAATCTCCGAAATGCCTAGACCGATTTCGACGGTACTTTCACTGGCAGATAGCTTCTGTTATGTGGAGTAATTTAGGTTACTTTTATTGGAGAAAAATAATTAGGGTTCCTCGGAAAACAAAAAAAAAAAAAACCCATAAAAAAAAATTAAACCCATAAAATTGTAACCAAAGTCTGATTGGAAAAATTCTTTTTGCATTTAGTAGCCCAGTTCTCGAGAATAGTTATAGCCTATTTAACATCACGCTACGACCCTTAGGAGCCGAGCAAAAAGAAAAAATTCAGAAAGAACACTAAGCGAAAACGAAGTAATAGTGCTGGCGATGCAACGCGACGGGTCGGGGGACGAGGGAGTTTTATTAAAATGTGGCTGTTATTTTAGTATATTGTGTATCTTAACACTTCCACGCGAACGAAATCGCGGGGCACAGCTAGCGTTTACATAAAACGATAGTTGGTAGGTAATAAATAAACAATATGACTGGATTTTTGTCCGGTAGATGGCAATAGGCTCGCCCCCTATTACATGGGACTTAACATAACTGGCCAAATGTGGGTGTACAATAGGTACACCTCTGCCTAACCCTTCGGGGAAACAAGGCGTGATGTTATGATGTTATGTAATAAATAATTAAACAATATTTACATATTATAGGTACCTACTTAAAACTTTACATTGCTTTGCATTGTCTTTGATTTGCTCATTATTTATAGTAGGCGGGTGAGTACTGCAGTGATCTACCAGGATTCCACGGCAGACCACTACGTGTGTATATTGTCTCGTTTAAGAGGTGTGTATAGTTGACGTATAAATTAGACACACAGGGAGTAATGTAATAATTTTTTTATTGCTTACAGGAAGCACGTTACATTATCAACGTAAAACTAGGAATGCTTCAATATAAAACAATTTTAGTTACTATTTACTATATGTCATATTTTAAACTACTCTATTTTACATTAAACCAGTGTTTGTCTTATCAGCCAATCAAACAATTCGCGGAGGTTTCATGCTGAAGGCAGGCCCGATTAAAGCCTCTACATCAGCTCCGCTAGCTACTTGATAAACTGGGCTACCATATATTACATGTTCGTGTTTGGGCCACAGAAATGCATAAGTGTACCAAATTTCAACTTAATCGCTCCAGTAGAGTCGGAACAAATCTGCTGTGACAGACGGACAGACAGACGCACGCACGAGTGATCCTATAAATAAGGTTTCCGCTTTGCATTCGGACTTACGGAACCCTAAACACGAACCGCGCTCAGAGTTTGATATACCTAAGACTGAATATTCTATCTAGCCTAATACATGCGTAGAACTTACAAATAAGCTGGTGGTCACTGGCGCCTTTCTTTCACGCCATGTTGGCTGATAAGGACATAAGTGCAGCCTCCGAGCTTATGGCTTTACCACAGCGACAGATAAGTTGGGTTCGGAGAATGTAACTAGGTACCTACCTAAAACATTATCTACATAATATTTGGTTTGCTCGTTAGTTAAAGTAGGTAGGTATGTACCTACCTGCAATTGTGCAATTTCCTCTTTTACTTCATTGGTTTTGTTACGTATCCACATAAAATACAAACACCATCGATCTTGCACTGTTATTAACGAAAAATCTGTATTAGGATGTATTCGTAGATGGACTTCACGATGTCGATATGTCACCATATCCTAAAACATAAGAAAGGTCTCATTATGTCCCGTAGATATGGGCACACGTAACATTATGTAAATTATAATTTATAGTAGAATTAACTGAAAATAAAATACATAGAAAAGCGGGTGAAACTTACATTGAATAAATTTATCCGCGAATCAAGTTCCTGTATTGCTTTTTGCAACTGATATCTCTCGTTAAAATCACGACTTTCTATATAAAACGAGACTAACTTTCTGATTTCTGCCTTTGCATTAGATAATAAAAACGTTGCTTTACTTCCTACTAAGACATCCAAAACTCTTTGTTCGTGTGATGCCTTTTCGTCATCCAAAATCATGTCTGCTCTTTTTACATCAATGTCTTCTTCGTTGTTTACTAAAACATCATACTCCAATAGACAATCACTAAAATCTCTTTCGTATTCTGAATTGTAAACCAGCACAGCTTCAAACAACCAATATTCTAAAGGATCTTCTACTTGAATTCCCTTATTTTTGTAATAAGAGTCCAGATGTTGTAGATCCGGAATGTCAACGCCACCTTCGTCCCTAAGGAAGCGGTAACGAAGAACTCCGTTATTTAAAATGTCAAGAGTCTTCAAAGCCAGTTGAATATCCTGTATTGAATGTCTCAATTGATTCTTTTGATCGATGAAAAAGCTATGAGTCGCGCTAATGGAGGGCGTAAGAGACTGACGTCGCAAGTTTGACAAGTTAAATTGATCCATAGCTTTGTTACGAGACTGCCCCCCGATGCGCACTATAGATTGAGTAATTTGAGATATTGCTTCAAGAAATTGATCTAAAGCATGATTTGTGTAACATATGATCAGCATGAGGCAGTGTCCTTCCGATTTAACATTCTGTAATAATGTTTTTGCCACTTTTATGCTGATGAAAGTTTTTCCCGTGCCAGGTGGTCCTTGTATAACAGCGAACTCGTGGGTGAGTGCCAAACGATACGCCTCATACTGACTTTCGTTAAAACTGAGCTCGTCTGTCGTTGGCCATGTCTCAGGTTGTAAAACTTTGAATTTTAGATCTTTGTGTTTGCCATCTCTTGCTTTGTCTTCGTCATTGTTGCTGTCACTATCACTATCAAAATCGTATTTCTTTCTGTTCTTTCTATTTTGCAATAATAATAATAATTGTCGTTCTTCGTATTCTCTTTCTTTTTTCTCTATTCTTTCTATTTTTTTCAATTTGTTATTCTTATAAATACCGAACTCTGTATCAGCAGACAAATAAGCGGGATGTGTCGAGGCAGCCTGAAAAGGCAAGGTGAAGATATGTAGTAGGCAATAAGGTAGTAGCCGGGTAATAGGCACCTGTCTAAAATGCAAATAGATCTAAATACTCACATCGACTTTGACAATATATTGCTGCATAGCCAAATGTTGCGGAAAAGAAGGTTCTTGTAGAGCTTTTAAAACATGATAATAAGGTTCAAAATAAACTTCGCTTTCTATCATAGTATACGTATCTTTGTTAAAGATACTATTATATAAATAGGTGTCAATTACTGAAACTGGTATCTGAAAACATAGGTAAGTTTGTCTATTTAGGATTAGTACTTATACAAATACCTAATGTATTATTAGGTAACACACGCCAATCATGAATCAATATGTTATAGCATACAAAAATAGTTATGTAGCTGCAGTCATGCATGCAGTAGTCATGGCACACGCCATTTTGGTCTTGTCATATTTCTAAAGATCAATACCCGTAATTAAAAACGTTCAAAATCTTATCGCAATCTCAGCGACAATTAATGTCAAAATTCCCATACAATTTTTGACAGATTGAAACTAAGATTAGATTGTAACTAAGATTAGAATGCGGCCGTTCTTAAAAATACGGGAATTGCCCCCCTGTTTAATACCCTTCCTTTTTTGTTCTGTATTTGAATCCATCATCCTGATACAGAGTAGGCCACCTAATTTCACAGCAGATACTGCTAAAGAAAAATTTACTTTGGAAGCTGCATGCGCACAAAAGAATGTAGGAAAGTAGTTAAATTCAGCTGCCCACAACATCGGCTCTAATAAATAATCAGCAACGAACTGCGACCACACCGTTGGAACCTAAACAAATGGCTGTTTAGGTTGTGCTGCGTTGCAAAAATAGGTTTAAAAAAAATACGAGCTAAAGTATGCTAAAAATAACAGGTACCTAGTAAGTAGCTTCTACCATACAGTTTTATTATCATAATAATTAAGCCACGACCCACCTTGCCAGTCGATAGTAGATTCGCATCGCGGTCTAGAATCGTAGCTGCCATGAAAGTGGCACAATGGTCTTTTGTGAATAACACTAAAGAGCCGAAAAGAAATCTCTTGTTGTGTGCCCAATTAATTTTATGGAAATTCTTGTTGGTTTTCATATCGATTTGTACGATAGCTCCGACTTTCAAGTTGTCGACATAAGGACAGAGAAATCTTACATTATGGAATATCCTAAAAAAAAAATTATTAGTGTAGTTTAGACGAACAGAATGGTTTTATTTATAAACGTTGCTTTGCTAAGAGATGTTATATCAAAAACTTTGTACAAAAAAAAACTGATTAAAAAAAAAAAACTACAAAGTGAAAAATAACTTTAATTTCGGAGGTCGGTGTCTTTGGATCTGTATTTTAGTTTTTTTACCACCGACTGCCGAAATTAATAGTAGATTACACAACAAGTGAAAAAAAGGGAATTTAATTAGAGGAACAAAGTTGGATGCCGAGAGTAGCGAAGGATTCTAGATTAGAATCCTGAGCGGTGCGAGGGATATAAGGGCCAAGATGACTTTTTTTTTCACGAGTTGTGTTCTCTACTTTTACGATTGACTGCGAGAAAATAAATAGGAGTATAATATTGATATTTTTGACATTTTATTATACACGCTGCTTTTTTATTCGCTAGAGAGCTGGCACTAGTGTTGTACTCATCATTATGAACAACTTTTACTATGGGACCAAAACTGAAATAGCGAAAAAAAATCAGCTGTTCGCGTAACTCGTCAAATCACAGCTGAACAGCTGATTTAAGAATTATTCTATCACCCGTGAGGAAGTATAGTTACGCACAAGCCAAAAGCAAAGGCGAGAATTTAAATAAATGGCTGGTTGTTTTACCATGAATGAAAAAATACGTAATACTACGAACTTACCGTACGTGGTCGTATTTCTTTTTATTAGGATCTCTCAGATATTGATCTGCAAAAAAAAAATGTTTAGCTATATGTATATATCCATACTAATCCATACTAATATCTATACAAATAAATAAAATTAAAGTGTCTGATTGTAATGTCAAAATAACAACTTCTTACTGAATGCATATGTCGGCGTTGCATTTTAAACAGCACGTGCATCGGGCCACGCGCTACGTCGTTACCCCACCTCCAATACTAGCGTATAAAACGGTCCGCACAGCGGCAAAATGGCATTCTGACTTCAGGCGTCGCCCGGTGCACAGGTTGTATAACTCTTGATTATTATTGCTACTGTGCCTTCACATATGAAAGTATACAGGGTGTAAGGGACAGCCCTCCGCAAACTAACAGGGTGCATTCAGCTCCTTATTCTGAATACTCAGGGAAATGTTCATTTTTTTAAATCGTATTTTCAGTTACTATTCCTTTATTTCAATGTAAAATTACATTCTCTGTACGCAGCACTCCATTTATGAAAATAAAACAGCTAAAATAAAAAAAATCTGCAATGGATGTTGAAATACTCGGCGGCCGAAGGCTCGCTGCGTTGCCGTTCGCTACGCGCGTCTTGCCACGGTAACGATACATTGCGTGTGAGGTAATAAAACAAATCAGATTTATAGAATTCCCATAACGTTCCTGAAATAATTTCATGTACCGGTCATCTTAGTATGATATACTGAATTCACCCCATCAGTCTGCGGAGGGCTATCCCTTACACCCTGTATACGGTACTTATAACAAAAAAAGCAATTTTTTAAAATTTTGTCTGTCTGTTTGTTCCGGCTAATCTCCGAAACGGCTGGACCGATTTTGACGGGACTTTCACTGGCAGATAGCTGATGTTACGCCGGGTAACTTAGGCTACTTTTATTTTCGAAAAATAATTAGCGTTCCGCGGAAAAAAATTAAAACCCATGAAATTATGAACAAAGTCGGATTTGAAAAATTCTTTTTGCAATTGGTAGACCAATTCTCGAGGATAGTTATAGGCTATTTAACATCACGCTACGACCCTTAGGAACCGAGTAAAAAGAAAAAATCAGAAAGAACACTAAGCGAAAAATGAAATAATAGCGCGGGCGGGCGATGCAACGGGACGGGTCGGGGGACGAGGGATGGCTGTTATTTTAGTATATTGTGTATCTTACGACTTTCATGTGAACGAAATCGCGGGGCACAGCTAGTTATACAATAAATTCGAAAGTAACTCTGTTTGTCTGTCTGTCTGTCTGTATGTTACCATTTCACACCTAAACCACTGAACGGATTTCGATAAAATTTGGCAAGGAGATAGATGGCATCCCGGGGATAGACATAAGCTACCTTTTTTTTTAAATAATCCTACAGGGGTGTGATATATACTATTAAATGTAGCACACAACTCATATAGTAACGCCTCAAGCAGTCTTGCCCTACTTCCTGTAGCGATAAGACGTTCCATTTGAGTAGTTGCGTACTTATTGATTATTCGGTGGTTTTACTCTAAACCCAAAGTCCTAACAAGTGATTCTTCAGAACACTACATTGGTGACGAGTAAAAGCGCAGTAAGTCAAATTTTGGCTCAAACTATGCATACTTACGGAATTGGTCAACAACAAAATAATTTTTATTGTACAGTGTTTTTAAAAAAAAAGTTGTGACAGTTACTACGCGAAATTCAACACTCGTTGATGCCTACGTAGGGTGTTCTGAAAGTCTTGAGATTTAATTTTATTTTTCACAGTTTTTCAAAATAATTGCCACCACAATTAATACACTTCGGCTTCGGCGAGGATTGGTTTGGTTGCGCACATCGCATACAGACGTGCACATCAATGCAATACAAAAACAAATTAATTAACGTTTGCTATTAATTGTGACCCAGTTTAGTGTATTAGCATATACAAAGCAGTGTAGTGAGCGGTTCTAACTCGAAATAATGGACTAACTTAATTATAAAGAGTTATTTTAATTCTAGAAAATGGACAGCAGTCCATTTAACCGGAGTGTGATGACGCCTCGCAGCCCTCCGTCGACACCAACACCGAGACCACCTCAACAACCCATGGAGTACCAAGTAGAAGCCGTTGAACCAATTTCTACGCCGGAGATTCAGAACTGGTTGGGGTCTATTCATCAATACCTGAATGAGGTTTGTGCTATTTCTTCGGAAGGAAAACTTAATTCTGATCATAAGCAAAAAATTAACAATCTTTGCCGAAAAGTTGGACATGGTGTTTCTCAATTGGCTGTTCAATACCAGCCGTTGAAATCCAGAGCCTTACAAACTCAAACAGCCCTGAAAACGAAGACTGAAGCTCGAGACCTAGCGGACTGCCTCTCAGAGATGAACCACACCATTCAGGAGTCCTGTATGAAACAAGCTGCAACTTCTACATCTTCCACATCTTTTGCCGATATGGTGAAGAAGGCATCCAGCAGTTTTATTCGCCCCAATAATTTTAGCTCCGTAGCGATTTTTCCGAGCGACAATTCAAAGTCCAGTGATGAGACCAAGAACATGATACAGAAAATAATATGCCCTGGAGAAATTAAACTAAAAGTAGGTACGAGGAGTTCGTAAAATAGGGAAAGGAGGACTTATCATCAGCACTGAGACCAAGGATGACTTAGACAAGCTCAAACAAGCAATCCAAATCGCTTCGTCAGGCCTTACTATCGACGAACCTCGGAAACGCAAACCTCGCATTATTGTTATCGAAGTTCCCGCATCAATGAGTGAAAATGAGGTTATTTACGACCAAAACATTACGGAAAAACTGCCCATGACCCTAGCTACATTTCTGAGCTCAATTAAACTTAGCCACAGGTCGTGTCGGCAAGATGCTGAGAATTGTAATTATATAATAGAAGTTTTAGCCGTCATTCGCAAGGCCCTCATCACTCAGGACAGGTTATTTATAAACTGGACGTCCTGCCCGGTACGAGACTTCACACTAGTAACAGAGATGTTACGAGTGCCATCAGTACGGTCATGCAGCTAAGACGTGTAAGGTCGCTGTCCCGGCTTGTGCCCATTGCAGAGAAGGACACTAGTCAAGACTGCGCAAAAAAAGCTGATGATCCAAAGTGTGCCACCTGTATGCGCTTTAAAAAACAAGCCAACCACAAGACGGGAGATGCCATTTGTCTGGCTAAACAAGCTGCCGAATACAGGTATGTACTTATGAAGTTGAATAGTTAGTGTGAGTATATAATGTTATTTAATACAGAAACAAACGTGTTTTTTACATACAGGGTGGAAGAGACATCGACGCGAAAACGGTTACTATACCACGTATTCAGTAAGTATATCATTCTGAGCCCCCCTACATAGAAATTTTTCATCGGTTATTAAAATAAAAATATGCAGTTTCCTACAATAGTGCAATATCTACACTGTCAAAATGTATGGAACAGCTGATTTTTTTTTCAATAACCGATGAAAAATTTCTATATAGGGGCTCAGCATGTTGTACTGAATACGGTGTAATCGTTTTCGCGTCGATGTCTCTTCTACCCCGTGTTAATTCTAAGTAAGTAGTAATAATTATACAAATAAATAAGATTTTTCATATAAAATGTATTCCCTGTTTTCACGCCCACAGAGGTGGAATTTTCAAAATCGTTTAGGTCGTTTCCATAACTTGACTCAAAGATTATTTACACCAATTTTCAAGTTAATCAAGCCCCATAATAAAATCCTCTCCTGTAAAATTGACTACCCCTTTTCACCCTTTAGGGGTAGATTTTCGGAAAACCCTGATACACGTTATTCTTCATTTATGGTCTCAAGTTTAAATACTGAGTTTCGAGTTAATCGAACCGCACGTTTCTTTCTTCCTCCATTCCTCCATACAAACTTAGACACCCCCCAATCCCTCCTTAAAGGGTAGTATGGGAAAACTAAAAATGACTAACTTTATAATTTACTTAGTTATACATATTATATTCGTGCCAAGTTTCAAGTCAATAAGGAATAAGATTTTTCATACAAACATTCATCCCCTATTTTACCCCCTTAGGGATGAAATTTCCAAAAATCCTTCCTTATTGGATGCCTACACTATATAAGGTATCTATGTGCAAGTCTCTAGAACCAGCGGTTTGGGCTGTGCGTTGATATATCAGTCAGTCAGGACTGTTCGCGACGTAATTTTGTTAAGAGGTGAGAGAGGTGCGGGGTGCGCGGGGCCGCGGCTTCACCGCGCGGACCACGCAGTACCTACATATATACGGACTTAGTGCCGAGCTAGCTAGCGACCGCCGCACGTCTCTTGCGCTCCTTATTTGATCAATGTACCCCCTGTTTCTTAAAGTAATATACTGTTTATTGAAATTCGGAGTTTTTTCTCTAAAACACCATCTCCTGCTGCTGTAGTCAACAAGCTGGTCATTCGAACCGGATCTAAGTGAATGTACCGGACTCCGCCACGTATGATGGTGAACACAAGAAAAAGTGCGAAGAGGCAAAAAGAATCCGAAGCCGAGGCTGAACAGCATCAGCCCAAGCAGGAACTACCATTGCGTAATCTAGTTCAAGTCGAAGAATCGCCGCCGTTACCTGGAAAATCACATGAACATACAAAGAATATCTGTGACAAAACAGTAACTATGGAAGTGGGTAGTGTGTGCAAAAGTGAAAAACCTAAATCACTAAAGTCTAAGAAATCAACATCCTCGTCCGTCATGGCAAGAAAAAAGAAGCTAGAACTAGAAGCGGCAGAAGCTAAGGCCCGCATACAAATGGAAATAATTGATAAAAAATTAGCGGCGGATCTAGCACTAGTGGAAGAAGAATACAGTTCACAGTCAGAAGGAAGTGAAATACACACACACAAAGAAGTTGAGAAGTGGTTAGAACGCAGTCAACAAGAGCTGGATCCGCAGTCTGTCCCGCAGGATGGTAACAACATGGACAGGCCGCACCCGCCGCCGCCACACCGCGACGGCACCGGGGACACAGTTCACCTGCTGGCGACTGCACTGAGGGACCTAACCGCTGTCTCCGCCGCTGGTGGTTCTGACGCCAGAATGCTGAGCCGATTATGCACACCGCGTGATTTACCTTCGTTCGCCGGTGACCCAATGGAGTGGCTCCAATTCAAACAGGCGTACGAGGAATCAACACAAGTGTGTAATTTCAACTCTAAAGAGAATCTGTGGAGGCTACGAAAATGTCTTCACGGATCAGCTAAAGAAGCAGTAACCGCTCTGCTGATCGGAGCGACCTCACCCGACATCGTGATGTCCACACTGGAGTTACAGTTTGGCAACCCGGACATTATCATTTCCAAGATAATACAAAGTATCAACAAGCTCGCGCCAATGTCTTCAGATTATCACAAAGATTTAGTGCCATTTGCTATAAAGGTAAAAAACTATGTGGCAGCAGTGTCAGCTATCGGCCATGATGAGTACCTGCGGGGGATGAATGTGGTTTCCATAATATTGTCCAAGCTACCTACTGTATTGATATCGAAATGGGTCGATTACAGTTACCCACTCATCAATGAAGGCACAGAATCAAGGCTTGTTGTGCTATCTAATTTTTTAAATGAAGAAGCTACCAAGATATCAAAAACTGCAGTATGTTTGACTAACGCCTACTGTGATAGTTCTACAAGACGTAAACAAAGTGACTTTCATCACCGTTCACAAACATTGTTAGTGCAAAATGAACTCAGTGAAGACAAGTGTAAGTTTTGCCGCGTAAACAAACAGAATAACTGACTGTAAAAAGTTCAAAAAGTCATTACGAAAAGACCGATGGCAATATGTGAAGCGTTCTGGCTTATGTTTTAAGTGTTTAGTGTCGCGTCATAACAAAGAAACGTGTCCGGCGGCCCCCTGCGATAAAGACAACTGTGGCCAGCCGCACCATCCTCTGTTGCACTATAACTGTACGAACACGAACTCTAATAATCAAGCGAGTGTAAAAATCACGGAAATAACAGACAATGAAGTGAGTGAACCGCGTTCTGATGCCTCAAAGTCTGAAGTCTCGTCCCGTCCTGAAGTTGTTACGCATATAAACATGAACTACACTACAATATTGTTAAAAGTCGTGCAAGTAAACATTCACGGACCTAATGGCATAGTTAACGCGACAGCTCTGCTTGACGATGGATCGACTGTGTCATTGATAAGCGCGGGGCTGGCCGCGCGGGCCGGGGTGCGCGGACGACGGGAGTGCATGCGTGTGCGCGGTGCATGGGACAATACTGAGTTAGTGTGCGACACGCAGGTGGTTGATACAACCTTATCAAACCAAGATGGAACAATGTTTACGTTTAGCGCGCGCAGTGTAAAAGAACTAAATTTACCGAGGCAAAGTACGAACTTAGTTAATTGTGATAAGTTTACGCATCTACAAAGACTGAAAAGTGATTTAAGTTTTGGACAGTTTAAGCCTGAAATATTAATAGGGCAAGATAATCTGCATTTGATCTTACCATTGGAAGTGATAGTCGGCGGTCTGCATGAGCCCTGCGCCACTCGCACGCCGCTGGGCTGGTGTGTGCACGGCAGGGCGCCTACGAGCGTGACGTCACCGACACGCTCGCCGCATGCAACTTTATTGATCACTACTTATGGAAACAACGATGACGTCACCGAGAACAAACGGTTGCTTAATGAATTACACGAAGAGGTTCGCCTTAACTTCTCCGTGGAATCTATGGGGATTTCTGCTAAACCGCGGCTGAACTGCGACGATGAACGCGCTCGTGAACTGCTGGAGCAGACTTCAACTCATGTTGACGGCAAGTGGTACGTCGGGCTACCCTGGAAGGACGAAAAACGCATAATGCCAGACTCATTCCCTCATGCAATGTCACGTCTGAAAAACGTCGAACGAAAAATGAAGAAAGACAACGGGTTCAAACAAAGATACGTGGAACGGGTTCAGCACCTACTGATTAATGACTATGCTCATGAATTGGCTGACACGCAAGTTACTCCACGAACCTGGTACTTACCCCATTTTGGAGTGGACAACCCGAACAAAACAAAACTTCGTTTAGTATTCGATGCAGCCGCTAAGACGAACGATTTATCTTTGAATCATTATTTATTGAAAGGGCCCGATTGACTTACGTCCCTTTTTGGCATAATGTTACGATTTCGTGAGAATCGTGTGGCCGTCACGGGAGATATTAAGGATATGTTCTTGCGAGTTAAAATTAGACCTGAAGATCAGGATGCACTTCGATTTTTATACAGAAGCGAACCAGAAGGACCAGTGAAGACCTTTGCCATGTCGTCATTGATATTTGGCGCGAATTGTTCGCCGTTCATTGCGCAATTCGTAAAAAATAAAAACGCACAACGCTTCGAGTCAGTATATCCGTCAGCTACGCAGGCTATATATCATCAGCACTATATGGACGACTGGATCGACAGCCTGCCAGATGAAGACACCGCTATCCAGCTAATCCACCAAGTGAAAACGATACATCAACAGGGAAACTTTGAAATACGAAATTTTACAAGCAATAGTAAATCGGTACTCGATACTGTGCCAAAAGAGACCCTCGGAGAGACAGCCGTAAGATTTAAAATCGGCGAGCAGTACCAAGGCGAGCGAACGCTCGGCCTATATTATTATTATATATTATTAGGCTTCGATGTGTCATTTAAGAAAATACCTATTGCTATAATTAACGGAAAACAAAGGCCTACGAAACGGGACATGCTTCGAGTGGTAATGTCAATTTTTGACGTTTATGGATTTCTTTCGCCATTCACTATAATTGGAAAAATTATTATTCAAAATACTTGGCGATTAAATCTTACCTGGGACGAACCGATACCCGATGACGTATATAGTGAGTGGTGTAAATGGATAGACCTGCTAAAAACATTGCATAGCGTGAGGCTGCCGAGATACTACTGCGACGCCGCGGGAACGACTACGAACCGCGTCGGCGCGCGAGCCGACGCGCCCGCGCCGCTCATTAATGCTCGTTATATGAACCTACAACTACATACATTTTGTGATTCATCGTCTATAGCGATGTGCGCTGTAGCTTACTGGCGTTGGGAATGCAATGGAATATTTAAAGTAACATTTATAGCAAGCAAATGCAGAGTGACGCCTAATAAAAATATATCAATACCAAGATGTGAATTACAAGCTGCTGTTTTAGCAGCTCGACTGGCGGATGCAATTACCAAGGAACACAAAATAAAACCTGAGTGCAGAACATTTTGGAGCGATTCTAGTACTACGTTGCACTGGATAAGAAACGCGGCGCGTACTTATAAACCATACGTAGCACATCGCTTGGGCGAGATTGATGAGTTGACGCTTACAAATGAATGGAGGTACGTACCTACAAAATTAAACGTTGCTGATATCGGTACGCGGATAATGTATGATTGCAGTATTCTGGAAAATGAATGGCTTAAGGGACCTACCTTTTTGCGTGGAGAAGAACGTGACTGGCCGACCGATGTACTGAGACCTGTAAATAAAAACGATTTAGAATGGGTAAATATGATACAAAACGAAACAATAGACTTACCTGTATCAGAACCAACCAGGTTTTCCTCATGGTTGCGCTTACTTAGATCTACCTATATTATACTTACCTTTATTAACCGATGTAGAAAACTTACTGAAGATAATGTCACTACCATGGAGCGCGCTGAAAATCTATTGCTGAAGTACTCGCAAGCTCAGTCGTTTCTACAAGAAGTGAATGACCTGAAAAACGGGAAACATGTACAGAAAAATAGCAAAATACTTACCTTGTCCCCGTTCCTTGACGAACACGGAGTCCTGCGCGCTGGTGGTCGCATAGAAAAGGCCACTGAAATTTCACCTGAAACTAAGAGACCTACAATTATGGAGGGTCGAAATTATATCACACGGCTAATTGTTAAACATTACCACATAAGTGCCGCACACGGTTATCAAGAAACAGTTGTGAATAATTTAAAACAAAAATACTGGATTACCCGGATAAGACCTACTGTGAAAAATGTTTCATCTAAATGTATGATATGTCGGATTAAAAAGTGCAAACCTGAAGTACCTAGAATGGGAGACTTACCTTATGCTAGGGTGGCCCATCATCAGCGTGCATTCTCATTTTGTGGCGTTGATTTATTCGGCCCTATGGAGGTTGCTGTTGGCAGACGTAGAGAGAAGAGGTATGGCGTACTGTTTACTTGCATGACCGTGAGAGCTATACATCTGGAGACAGTCGCATCGCTCACGTCAGACTCCTTCATCATGGCTCTCCGTCGCATGGCTGCGAGACGAGGCTGGCCGCAGCAGATATTTTCTGATAATGGTACGAATCTGCGGGGCGCCGATGCAGAACTCACGAGATCGTTACAAGAACTTGATGAAGAAGCGCTAAAGAATGCGGCCATGAATCAGGGTACCAGGTGGGTCTTTTATTCCCCCTGCTAGCCCACACTGGGGTGGGGCATGGGAAAGGCTAATCCGTAGCGTCAAAACTTCACTAAAAATCATACTGAAAGAACGAGCACCGAGGGAAGAGACTTTGAATACTCTGCTAGCCGAAGTTGAAAACATAGTTAACAGCAGGCCATTGACCCACGTTTCAGTCGAGCCAAACAGTCAGGAAACACTAACACCAAACCATTTCCTTGTGGGGTCGTCATCCAACTTGCCCCCGATGGGTATTTTCGACGCATCAGAGTTATATTTAAGGAAACAGTGGCGCATCGCCCAGCTGCTTGCCGACCAGTATTGGAAACGCTGGGTGAAAGAGGTTCTGCCCGACCTAGTACCAAGGAAGAAGTGGCATGCTGAGCAGAGACCTTTACGGGTGGGTGATCTTGTGCTAGTAGTAGAGCCTGACGGGCCCCGGAATGTGTGGCCACGGGGCTTAATACAAGAAGTCATGCCTGGAAAAGATGGCAGGGTCAGAATGGTTAAGATAAAAACCAAAACTGGACTACTTACACGATCTGCCACGCGCGTCGCTCGTCTACCGATTGGGGATGAGTGCTGCTAGGGCAGCACTGGGGTGGGGCATGTTCGCGACGTAATTTTGTTAAGAGGTGAGAGAGGTGCGGGGTGCGCGGGGCCGCGGCTTCACCGCGCGGACCACGGAGTACCTACATATATACGGACTTAGTGCCGAGCTAGCTAGCGACCGCCGCACGTCTCTTGCGCTCCTTATTTGATCAATGTACCCCCTGTTTCTTAAAGTAATATACTGTTTATTGAAATTCGGAGTTTTTTCTCTAAAACACCATCTCCTGCTGCTGTAGTCAACACAGGACTTTGAATTTTATATATATATGTATAGGGTGACTGGTAATTAGTGACCGATACTTAAACACATGATTTTACACATGATAACAAGCAACTTTTACTATGGCACCAATCCTGAAATCGCGAAAAAAAAATCAGCTCTTCCTTACATTTATGTTCCCATAACTCGTCAAAATGTAGGGACCAGCTGATTATTTTTTCGCGATTTCAGGATAGGTGCCATAGTAAAAGTTGCTTGTTATCATGTGTAAAATCAAGTGTTTAAGTATCGGTCACTAATTACCAGTCATCCTATATAGAAGATAGATACACCCAGACACTGAGCTGCAAATTGCAAAAATCGTAAGAAAATTTCAATTTCGCGGGCTACCTTAGCGCTTCCCCCTTAATATATTATGATTGTAAGATTGTTTTCCGTCATAATTAGTTTATGGTATTTTCTTAAGATAGGGCATTAGTATTTTAAGGTAACAATGCTCCCTAGCTACGGCCCTGTTTGGAATGAATGTACGATATCCTACAAACGTATAATCAAAGCACTAAATCGAACTTTAAGTAGAAGATATCAAGAGCAACCAAAGTATCACGGAATGATACTGCTAGACGGCCGTTTTAGACAGTCTCTAGGTATAATTTTCGAAATCCGCGCGGGCGAAGCCGCGGGCAAAAGCTAGTGTGCCTATAAGTAATAGGTAAACTACCTATATAATATATGGTGATGTGCGTAACACGCTGATGCGGATCTATGCTTTACAATATTAATAAATCTATACTCACTTAAGCCATCACTGAATGGTCCAAAGCAGTCTTCTCGCAGCAGCCTGAACTGCACGTCCAAGTAGTGCTCCACGTCATTGTAGCCTCCCTCTACAATGTTAGGTCGCAAGAACGGCGTGGATCCCAGTAAGTCCTCTTCAGTTGGTACCACACTAAGCTCACGAAAGTTTTCTGGAGGCTGTTGCATTTGCGCGTCTTGAATGTCTACTCTCATTCGGTTTCCTTCGGGCTGCTATGAGATAAAAAAAAACTAAGACCAGATAAGCTTACTCAGCAAACTTACTGTCGGTAGATTTTATGCAGTTCAATAAAATTTTCAAAAAATGCCTGGGGTGGGTGCAGTCACATCACCCAGTGGAGTGATAATTTTTCGGCTATTAACTAGATATGTATACGTATATTATTAATTATATTTAAGGTATATTATTTAAGGTAAACTTACTATACCTGATATTTATCGACATATGATGTTATCTTCTGACGTATTTCATCTAATTTCAAAACATTCTCTTCAGACAAAATGAAATTATGCTCATCATTCAAACAATTCAGACACGTCTTCGTTGCACTGTCTATAAGCACCCTACATCTCTTAACAGCTATAGATGGAGATGTATCAACTATATCCCCACAAAATGTTAACAAGTTGTTCCAGAATTCATTTTGATCATCCCAATATAATCTATTTAAAGACCAATCATCGGTAAAAGGCAGATCCATTAAATAATTGCGCAAGTAATTAATAAACTCAGAATTGCAAACATCTAAAATCAATTTCGATTTTAATCCCACAAAAGGCGATTGACTTATTTTCGATAATATTCTGATAAGTAACACATAATAATCGAGTTTGTCGGTGTTGGGTGAATTTACAACATTCATAAACGCTTCTCGTTTTTCATTTACTTTCTGAAGCACTTCTTTTTCTTCCGCTTGTGCTATTTCTTGTAAGGTTCTAAAGCCAATTAACCTAATTCTCTCATTTTCACGGCCTGGCCTCATGTTGTTTCCTCTGCCTCCTATCATATCACCACGCCTGCGAAATGGTTCGTTATTTTGATAGCGCATACCAGGATTTTCTTGCGTCACTGGATCTAAAAAAAAACATTTTTAAGCAATAATCAAGTATGGAAAAAAAAAGTTTTTTTAAGTGAGCAATTAAAGACATACGGTAGCAGGACACTTGCGCGAAATACACTTGCGGGAACCCACTTATTTGAAAAGACATTTCCGCAAATGGACTTTTGCAAGAATGGACATTTGTGCCAAAGTCACTTGCACGAAAAACACTGGCGTGAAAGACACTTGCGCGAATCCACTTGCACGAGAGACACTGGCGTGAAAAACACTGGCGTGAAAGACACTTGCGCGAAACCACTTGCGCGAAATCACTTGCGTGAATCCATTTGCACGAAACACAAATCCAATTGCGCGAAAGGACAGTTGCCCAAAACAGTTGCAGAAATGAGATTTCGTCATAACATTACGCCTGTTTTCTTTCAAAGGGTTGGGGCAGGGGTATATGGTGTTCCAGCGGCATTTCCGGCGGCCGCGCCTGGGCCTATCACCGAGGCCTGAACGACGGTCATCAAGAGGGGCCGCAAGAAGAAGGGATTGGTGCTCGACAGCCGGTGGGACTTCGGACCCCACTTCCGGCGGCTGGTGCCCAAGTTGATGGGCGCGGCTGGGGCGCTGTCAACGCTGCTTCCCAATCTGGGGGGCCCGAGCGCCGCCTGTAGGCGACTCTACGTGGGGATCGTGCGATCGATGGCCCTGTACGGGGCCCCGATCTGGGCGGCTGACCTGACGGCCGGTAGCATTGCTGTTCTGCGGAGGCCGCAGAGAGCGATGGCCGTCAGAGTCATCAGGGGGTATCGCACGATCTCCTACGAGGCGGCTTGCGCACTGGCCGGATCCCCGCCCTGGGACCTGGAAGCGAAATTACTCGCGTCATTGTATCGGTGGCGCGAGGATATGCAGGCGCGAGGTGAGCGACCGATGCAGCGACTAATGGAGTAGCGTCAGTCGCTGCTTCGCGAGGTCCTGGTGGCGGAATGGCGGGACAGGCTCTCACGCCCTACCTCGGCACCATCGAGGCGGTCCGGCCGGTGCTCGACCTTTGGCTCGGGAGGAGGCACGGCTCCTTGTCGTTTCGGGTGACGCAGGTGCTCTCGGGGCATGGTTGCTTCGGGAAGTACCTGTGTCGCATAAACAGGGAGCCAGACGCCCGGTGTCACCACTGCGTCGACTGTCGGGAGGACACGGCGCGGCATACGCTGGCAGAGTGTGCCGCTTGGGAGGAGCCGCGCCGTGCCCTCATCTCTAGAGTAGGCAGTGACCTGTCACTGCCGGCTGTCGTTAATTCGATGGTCGGCAGCGAGGAGTCCTGGGACGCGGTGGTTTCCTTCTGCGAGACAGTCATCTCTCAGAAGGAGGCTGCGGAAAGGGAGAGGGAGATCACATCCTCTCACCCAGCCCGCAGCAGGCGCACTGGGCGTCGGCGGAGGGCGGACAATGCCCTCTTCCAGCCCCCCTAAATGGGTCCAGGGGCGACGGACTCGGGGACGTCCGTCGCCCCCCATACATCGGACCCGAGGTGACGGCGCGTAGTGTTCCACGCGCGCCCCTCTTAGACGTCGCGGGGGGAGTCAAACACCGCACTTCCCCCCTCGACACGAAGAGAGGCCTGCCGTGGCGGGCCGGCACCAGCCGGGGGTTGCGGAAGGATCGTAAGTTCCCGCGACCCTCGGCGGGTTGAGGCTCAGAATGTCAACTTCCCAAAATGTCTCCTGGTACCAAAATGTCAACTTCCCATAATGTCCCTTTCCCAAAATGTCTCTTTCCCAAAATGTCTTTTTCCCAAAATGTCCTTTTCCCAAAATGCCGCTTTCCCAAAATGTCCCCCATTCTTAGAATTAAGCGTTATAACCCAACTAAAAAATAAGGATGCAAGAGCGAGTAAAGCGAGTTTGGGACTTGGGGCACCCCGACTCGGACAGGTTAGGTTAGAAGGGGATGGCGGGGTCTTTCAGACCCCGCCATCTCCTTCGTGTTTATTTTTTTTTAAACCTCTCAGAAGTAGGAGCCCCGCGAAGCGGGGCTCCGTCGACCACGCCTTACTTCGAGAAATATATTATTGACCTTGATGCCCTTGACCTCAGAGTTTGTCAAAAGGTAATATTCCAAGATTTGACCTTTGAATTTGATGGACTTACCTCTCACTGACGGACAATTGGCAGAATTTCCACAACATGTGTATCGGCATTCAGAGTCAAAAGGTAAGGTTTATTATATAAATATTGGGAAAGGGACTATTGGGAAAGGGACATTTTGGGAAAAAGACATTTTGGGAAAGAGACATTTTGGGAAAGGGACATTTTGGGAAAGGGACATTATGGGAAGTTGACATTTTGGTACCAGGAGACATTTTGGGAAGTTGACATTCTGAGCCTCAACGCCTCGGCGTACGTGTGAGATGGAACACCGGGGTGGTTTTTAGTCAATAAGAGTCTGACAGACCCCTCCGCCCTGGGGCGGGCGGAGGACATCCATGAGGGTTTTCCACCCCGAAACAAAAAAAAAAAAAAGGGGTATATGGTGTTCCTGCGTCGTTTCCGGCGGCCGCACCTGGGCCTATCACCGAGGCCTGAACGACGGTCATCAAGAGGGGCCGCAAGAAGAAAAAGACGGTGCCGCCAGCACTAGCACCCGCTGGAGCACCGGCACCCCAGAAGGCACAGGGACCGCCTAAGGTCAGAGCCCCACGCTCTGCGGCTTTAGTGATAACAATGCAGCCCGGAGCCATCGAAAGGGGCGTTACATACAAAATGGTCCTGGCGGAGGCTATAGCCAGAGTCACGTTCCCCGACCTTGGAACACCGTCCGGTTTCAGAATGAAGCTGGCGATGTCGGGAGCGCGGCTGCTTGAGGTGTCGGGTGCCTCTAGCGGGGAAAAAGCGGACATCCTAGTCGCCAAGTTAAGAGAGGTCCTCAACCCGGAGGACGTCCGGGTGTCCAGGCCGATGAAGACCGCAGAGCTGCGCGTCAATGGCATGGACGACTCGACGACTCCGGCTGAGGTCGTGGCGGCCGTTGCCGAAGCCGGCGGATGTCCGCCCCAAGACTTGCGGACGGGCGATATTCGCGCCGACGCTTCCGGGCTCGGCACGATTTGGGTGCGGTGCCCGGTGGCGGCGACGAATAAAGTTGCCAACGGGGGGCGTTTGGTGGTGGGGTGGGCTGCAGCGAGGGTCAAGCTGCTGCAGCCCAAGGCTATGCGGTGCTACCGATGCCTGGATATTGGGCATGTCCAGACGCGGTGCACCGCCGAAACGGACTGCAGCGAATGCTATCGCTGCGGCTAGTCCGGCCACAAGGCGGCCCAGTGCTACGCGGCAACAAATTGCAGCCTCTGTACAGCTGCAGGGAGGCGCACCGAGCACAGAGCGGGCGGAAAGGCATGTGGCAAGAAAAACCAACCAAGGCTGCCGGGGGCTCTTACCTCCCCGTCAGCTTGGCTGCCCTTCGGCCGACTCCCGGCCTAGAAATGGTGTGGAGGGAATGGATTACGCACAATGACGCTCTACCATTTCCTCCAGGGCAATCTTAACCACTCTGCTAGATCTTAGGATCTCTTGCTCCATAGCATGCCGGAGTGGTCGATTCATGTGGCTGTGGTCGCCGAGCCGTACTTCGTGTCCCCCCCCCCCCCCCCCCCCCCCCGGAATAACTGGGTGGGCGACCTGGACGGCTTGGTGGCCATCATCGGTGGGGCTCTCATCAGCCTGTCCTGAAGTCACAGCTGGGTGGCCGCCCTCACGGACGGCGTTGGCACGACTGGTGCATATTTTTCACCCAACAAGAGTCTTGCCGACTTCGAGAACTTCCTTGTCGAGTTGAGTGCCGTCATAAGCCGACTCCACCCTCACCCCGTGCTGTTGCTCGGGGATCTCAAAGCCAAGTCTGTGGCGTGGGGATCCCTGGTGACCGAAGCTAAGGTGAGGCGCTAGAGGAGTGGGCGGTCACGACTGGCCTGGTCATCCTGAACCGGGGCTCGGTACACACGTGCGTGCGACAGCGGGGCGGGTCCATAGTGGACGTCTTGTTCGCTAGCCCTGCTACCACGAGTCGTGTTCGCGGCGGGCGTGTCGCCGCGGAGGTGGAGACGTTGTCGGATCACTGATACATCCGTTTTGACGTCTCCGCCTAGACCGCCGGCGGCCGCAGTCCACCGGCCCGCGCTGGGCGCGCAAACGCATCGACAGGGAGCTTCTCGATGAGACCGCGATTGTCCAGGCCTGGATCCGGGAGTCGGCTAAGACCGGACCCGTCAACGTCGAACAGGAGGCGCTGTGGTTCCGCGGGGCAATGACGCAAATTTGCGACGCGTTAATGCCCCGGGTCAACGCACAGACGGGAAGGCAGCCAGGTGTACTGGTGGTCTGCCGAGATCGCGCAGCTACGCGTCGTGTGCGTGACGGTTAGACGCCGGTACACACGATATCGGAGGAGACGTCGTCGGGTCCCTGACGAAGAAGCCGCGCTGTATGAGGTGTAGCGCGCGACGAAGGAGGCTCTGTGGCTGGCCATTGGCGAGGCGAAGACGCAAGCCAGGGAGCAGATGTTAGAGACTCTAGACTAGGATCCATGGGGGCACCCTTTCGTGCGGTTCGGGGGAAACTCAGCCGCGGCGCCCCCACTTACAGAGAGTCTCCAACCCGAGCTGCTGGAGGAGGTAGTCGCAGCCCTCTTCCCGGCGGTATTTGTACATAATTGTGCCCAAAAAATAAAATTTGTGCGTCTTGAGGTTTCAGAGTTATTCAAGATGCCGCTGGGGTAACGTTTATCTCTTACACGGCATGACACACAACTATGATTTTTTTTACGACGGTGGGTCTTAATTTTTGCAATTTTATTTTTTTCTATAATCGACACCGTTGGAAAAATTAGATGTTTTTTCAAAAGCCCTAAAATCGACCCTTGCGCTTCAATGAGAAACCCTAGAAACTTACCAATTACGGTGGTTTGTACCTTTTATGAACTCAAAGCATCAAGCATCTTTTTGTGTTTGTATTCTTTTTTTGCGTCATGTTTACCGCAAATAAACGTACTTTCTTTCTTTCTTTCTCTTTTCATCATGTGAAATAAGATGTTTCTATTCCAACTCCTTAGAGTTATTCCATTTTAATTAAAATCTGGCTAGGATATAATGTAACGCTCCAATACATGAGTTATTATTAAGTGACGATACTTATGATTCAACCAATAATTAGTAGCTTTATTAAATTGTTTATCCTTAAAGTTTCAGTTGAAAAATCCTTCTAATTACTCAAATATATGAAAAAACCATAGGAAAAGAAATCTCACGATTAACCGAACAAATTCGAATGACTGCATAAAAGCGGCGGCACAGTACATTGTGCCAACCTTCTTAAATTGGAAGTACAAGATTTCGTTTTTTGAAACAGTCTTGCATAAAAGCGTTACTTATATTACTTATACTTACGGAGACTTGTAATTTATTGTTTTTTAAAACACGTACGTACACGTACACACGGTGTGTAAGCCATATTATATTGAGGATTTAGGTACAAATCTTAATCTCGCCTACTTATTAATAAACGTTGCATAGCGTCTGTATAGTTACACAACGCTTTGCAAGCTAACCATCTAATACGCGTTTGGTCACCGTGAATTGCGATCATTATTTTTCTTATGTTGGTGTCACGTACGCGTCGTCCGATAAACCGACCAAATAGAATGACATTTATAGTCAGTGTTCCTGATGAAAGCGGCTATCTATCAAACTTGTATTGGTTATAACGACTTTGTTTATGTTTCGTGTTTGTTTGAAGATTGTGATTTTGGATTTACTTAGTGGATTCTAATATTATATTAATTAAAAATGAAGACAAGTTCGTCCCAATTGTTTGTTAGGATGGTGACATTTATGGAGTAGTAATTGGATTTCAAATTATTTGGTGTTTAGCGAACTTATGATCTGTGAACTTTGCAGAAATAACACTAAGTTTGTTTGGTTTTTGGCTAGAGGTAGGATGTCACGCATAATGAATTGGGAAGAGTTAACTCTGTTAGGTCCTTGACAGTGATAGTAGAAGTCTTCTAAGCTCATACAGACGTGAAAGAAATAGGGAAAAACAACCAATACCACTGGATCAGGTTAGTTTTTGCTCGACCTTATAGTAAATAGAGATTCGGTACTACGAGCTTATATCAGCTGGCAATATATTATTGAAATCATATAAAAGTTTTTAACATATCTGAAACATCTTTTTTCTTATTTGACGTTTTGATAATCGAAGGCTAGAATATGAGTCTCCTGTTGCCAAATACCTCAAAGTTATAGCAATATCTCTTTTGTTGTGATTGCTTTACGCCAGTGCGTATCTTCTTTTTTAATATGCGGTTCAACCAAGCTATGTATGTACATGTTCAAACTCCTCCAAGGACAATCTTAAAAACTGTGGTGTTCGGTAATTAATTTCGTAATTTATTGATTCACAATTCTGTAACCTCCGCTGATAAAGTGGTTTCATCTAGCATTTTCTTATTTTAATAGGTTTTTTCTTATTCCTTCTTCGCAATTTTCGAATAATAAGCAGAGCTACGACACACGCAACCCTTCATTTTAGTTCTGATGCCAACTGAAGTGCGCGGCGTGTCTCGGATGTGCCGCGTAGTACTGCCGCGCAAACATTCGTCGGTTTAGTCCTAACTAGAGCGCGGCAGAAATGTGTCCTGCGAACGCCGCGTGTTGCTGCTGCGTTCTTGCCGCTCAATGTTTGGACACACCTTCGCGATGGTGAAGTTAAAAAAACTCGCACTAAGCACACTGAGGCCCTACTTACCGATCGCAAGGATCTAGGATGCAATAGCAACACACTGACCTATTTCTATTTCTTTTACGCGCGGGATGTTTTGCTATGATCGTCACTCTCGTAAGGAAAGTGCAATTTTGTGTGTATTTATTGCTTCTTTGCATTGCCATCTTTTTAGCGAAAATATTTGGTTGTACTTGTGACTTGCGTCAGAGCGGCAACAACGCATCGTAGGTTATACTCAGATTTGTCGTTTTAAGGTGCATGACCTATGTGTATAGACATAATCAGCTGTTAGGAAAGATACATCGTTTTCAAACGGGGCGCAAACTTAAATAATCATTTGTGACTAAACTACTGCTCCTATTTAATTGATTTTTGGTACAGAGCTTGAAAATGGTACCTACTATAGGTAGTTTAAAGAAAAGCCTCTCTGTCGTATCAACTTTGTATAAAAGTAAGCAAACAGTTATTTAAACCATTTGTACGCACCTGTACCGCTCAAAATTCAATTATAATACTACCAATTTAAGAAGCTTGGCACAATGTACTGTGCGGCCGCTTTTTTGCAATCATTCGAATTGATTCGGTTAATCGTGATATTTCTTTTCCTATGGTTTTTTTCTTATATCTGAGTAGTTAGAAGGATGTTTCAGCTGAAACTTCTCAAGGATAATCAATTTAATAAACGCACTAATTAATGGTTGAATCATAATTACCATCACTTAATAATAACACATGTTGCGTTACATTATATCGTAGTCGGATTTTAATTAAAATGTAATAGCTCTCTAAGGAGTTGGAATTGAAACATCTAATTTCACATGATGCTTTGAGTTCATAAAAGGTACAAACCACCATAGTTGGTACGTTTCTAGGGTTTCTTATTGAAGCGCAAGGATCGATTTTAGTGTTTTTGAAAAAACATATCTAATTTTCCAACGGTGTCGATTATAGAAACAAATAAAATTGCACAAATTAAGACCCACCGTCATAAAAAAATCGTAGTTGTATGTCATGCCGTTTAAGAGATATTGCTGTATCTCTAAACTGTAAACGTTTAGCAAATTGCTGCAATTTGCTAAACGTTACCCCAGCGGCATCTTGAATAACTCTGAAACTTCAAGACGCACAAATTTCATCTTTTGGGCACAATTATGCACAAATTACATCTTTCTAAGTAGCTAGTTTGTATTTAGCTACGACCACTAGTTAAAAAACATGCCGCTGGGGTAACGTTACTCCAGCGGAATATGGTTTTCGGGAATATCCTTGGATCGGCTGGACGCACAAATTGATCACAATTACACGAGATGAGGTAATAATTATCTGTCAAGCCGAAATCCTGAAAAGCGACCACATTCCGCTGGCGTAACGCACACCATCGTACCGGCCCATATTTATTTATTTATTTAATACTTCATGCACAGAAATGTACAGAGGCGGACTTAATGCCATAGGCATTTTCTACCAGTCAACCTTTGGGTGATGCAGAGACAAACAATGGTAGGTGCAGTTATGAGAAATTGTGGAATACATATTTATTTAAATATAAAGATACACATATACCTATTACAAACTATAAATATAATAGTATATACCTAATTATATATAAATAAGCTCAAATAAATATATACATACATACACGAATATACTAAAACAAATAAGACAAACAATGGGAAAACGTTAACGTTGTGATGATACTGCCAGCTTCTTACGAATGTGCTCGCGAACTTTTATTTTAAAGGATAATCGGTTGGTTGCCATCCTGATTTCCAGGGGGAGCGCATTCCACAGAGATATAGACTGAACAAAGAAGGAAGAGTGAATAAAGTCTGTGCGATGAGAGGGACATTGAAGAAGGCGATTATTTGATGAACGTAGATTTTTATTGTGGTTGGCACAAATGTACTGAAAGTGGGGGGCAAGATAACTAGGGGAAGTGGGAGAGTCAAGAAATGAAAACAAGGTGGTCAGCGCCCTTTGCTCTCTGCGCTGGCGTATAGGGAACCACTTAAGAAGCGACCGATGCGCAGACACATGATCATAATTACGCAGATTGAAAACGAATCGAATGCAGTAATTGAGAAGACGGTCAAGTTTGTCGAGGAGATCTGCATTCAGGTCATAGTAGCACTCATCATCATAATAGATGATAGGGAAAATTAAGGACTGCACAAGCATTGTCTTCGTTCTCGTTGGTAATAAATTTTTCAGTCGGTACAGAGCTCGCAATGTTCCAGTAACCTTCTGGCTGACCCTAGCGACTTGGATACGCCAGTTCAGGGTACTATCAATGTGCAAGCCTAGGTCCTTCACGTCAGTACTAAATGGAACGATTGTAACTGGTGGCAAGGTTGTATTATCCACCTTACTCATACTCCGAGAACTACCGATGATGATTGCCTGACACTTATTAGGATTTACTGCAACACCAAATCTATCAGACCAGGTTTTATGGCTATTAAGTCTCTATTTAATTTGTCGATAGCTTCAGGTATTTCATCAACCTTCCCTTAACAGTACAACTGCAAGTCATCAGCATACAGATGATACGCACACTGAAGTTCGGAAGTTATAAGATTAATAAAAATAGAAAACAGAAGCGGAGAAAGAATACCGCCTTGAGGAACGCCCGTTACCAAATCACACCAGCATGATGAAGAATCCCCAACCTGGACGGACTGTTGACGTTTCTGAAGGTAAGAGGATAACCATCCCAGTGTCTCGGGAGAGACCATAACATTGGACAGAATGGCTAGCAGGATGTCGTGACTGACGGTATTAAAGGCATTCGAGAAATTGACCAACACTAGTGCAGTAACTTTGGTGTCTTCCAGTCCTGCCCTTATATCGCCAGTCACTTTAAGGAGGGCGGAAACGGTGCTGTGCCCGGGCCTGGACCCGGACTAAAGAGGGCTAATGAGTGAATTAAAATGAATAAAAGTGGAGAATTGTTTGTGGACGCAGGCCTCGAGCACTTTGGATAGGAAGGGAAGGATAGAAATGGGGCGGAAGTCGCTAGGAAGAGAGGGATTAGGAACCTTAGGTAGCGGACGAACATAGGCCTTGCGCCACAGGGAAGGGAATACTCCGGTGTAAAGGGAAAAATTTACAATGTGGGTAATCGTAGGTAGGAGAAGATCCAGTATAGTTATGATCATACCACGGGTAATATTATCACATCCTACCGCTTTTGATTTAATGGATAGGATGATCTTTTTGATCTCTCCCGGTTCAACTGGAACGAATCTGAAAGGATTAATATGAGGACGCGTTAGACCAGAAATTAGAGACAAAGTTTGTTGCTTGATTAGACGATCCATGGACGGAACAGTGGAGAAATGACGGTTGAGATCGTTCAAGTCAATTGAATTAGGAAGATCTAAATGTCGCGGTTTACCGATACCAAGAGTTCCAAGAAATTCCCAAGTATCGGCAGAAGAAGAAGAATTGATAGTATCTAGAATGTGGAGGCGTTTAGCATTGCGTATCATCTGATTACATCTATTCCTAGCAGCCTTGTATAGTGTCCAGTTCTCATCAGCACGATCCCTTTTAAATTTACGGAATGCACGGTCCCTACGTCGCATTGCCATCTGAATTCCTCTTGTCATCCATGGTGCAGGTGGGCGTTTTAACTTCACTTTTTTGACGCGAGCATGGATGTCATAAAGGTTGATCACCACATCATTGAAGATCGCAACCTTGTCGTCAACCGAAATGGCTTCCGTCATAGAGTTCCAATCGACTACAGACGCATCTTCCTTGAGTTTCTCAACATTCATCCGCGCAAAACAACGCCTGTACAGAACCTTGGGTTTAGGTTTGGGAGGTTTCAGGATATAGGAAATGAAAATCATGTCGTGATGAGAAAAGCCAGGGGCGTCATGTTGACCATGGGAAGAAACGAGGGAACGATTCGAGATGAGGATCATGTCGAGCCAGGTGTCATCGCCGACAATGTTATGATGAGTAGGTTGGAGTGGCAACACGTGCAGACTAGCTGACTCGATAATATCCCAGTGCTGCTCGACGAGGTGGGTAAGCTGTTTGAGCGGATTATCGCAGCTCGTCTCGTCGGCCACTTGTGCGGAGAGGGGCCGGACCTGGACGAGTGTCAGTTGGGGTTTCAGTACGAGCGCTTAACCATACACGCTATGTCGCGGGTGAGAGTCCTGGCGGAGGAAACGGTGTCCCGGGGCGGGGTGATGGTGGCGGTGTTGTTGGACATCTCCATCGCTTTCAATAACCTGCCCTGGAGTTGTATTCGGTAGGCACTGCGATATCACCGGGTGCCTCTCTACCTCCAACGCATCGTTGGGGCTTATCTGCCGGAGAGGTGTGTCACCTACGTGGGACGTGATGGCGCAAACCAGCGCCGCATATCGTGCGGTGTTCTGCCGGGCTTGGTAGGTCCTCCTACGGAACATCGGGTACGAATGGGTGCTGAGGGGCGGACTCAAGGCGGACGTGGACCTGACGTGCTATGCGGACGACACGCTGGTCACGGCCAGGGGGAGTTCGCAGCGTTGCTGGTGACGGTTGCGGTCTCACAGGTGGTAAGCCGCATACGGCGCCTCAGCCTTGAGGTGGCCCTCAAAAAGTCGGAGGCCATGGTGTTCCATACCCTGTACGGGGCCCTGATCTGGGCGGCCGACTTGACGGCCGGTAGCATCGCTGTTCTGGAGGCCGCTTAGAGCGATGGCCGTCAGAGTCATTAGGGGGTATCGCACGATCTCCTACGAGGCAGCTTGCGCACTGGCCGGATCCTCGCCCTGGGACCTGGAGACGAAATTACTCGCGTCATTGTATCGGGGGCGCGAGGAAATGCGGGCACGAGGTGAGCGACCGATGCTGCGACAAATGGAGCAGCGACCGATGCTGCGACAAATGGAGCAGCGTCAGTCGCAGCTTCGCGAGGTCCTGGTGGCGGAATAGCGGGACAGGCCATCGGGACCATCGAGGTTGTCCGGCTGGTGCTCGACCTTTGACTCAGGAGGAGACACGACTCCCTGTCATTTCGGGTGACGCAGGTGCTCTCGGGGCATGGTTGCTTCGGGAGATACCTGTGTCGCATAAACAGGGAGCCGGACGCCTGGTGTCACCATTGCGTCGACTGTCGGAAGGACACGGCGTGGCATACGCTGGCAGAGTGTGCCGCTTGGGAGGAGCCGCGCCATGCCCTCATCTCTGGAGTAGGCAGTGACTTGTCGCTGCCGGCTGTCATGAATTCGATGGTCTGCAGCGAGGAGTCCTGGGACGCGGTGGTCTCCTTCCGCAGCCGGCGCACCGGGCGTCGGTGGAGGGCGGACAACGCCCTCCTCCAGCCCCCCTAAATGGGTCCAGGGGCAACGGACTCGGAGACGTCCGTCACCCCCCATACATCGGATCCGAGGTACCGGCCCGTAGTGTTCCACGCGCGCCCCTCTTAGACGTTGCGGGGGGAGTCAAATACCTCACTCCCCTCCTCAACACGAGGAGAGGCCCACCTTGACGGGCCAGCGCCAGCCGGGGGTTGTGGAAGGATCGTACGTTCCCGCGACCCACGGCGTAGGTATGAGATGGAACACCGGGGTGGTTTTCAATCAGTAAGAGACCCCTCCGGCCGCCCCAGGGCAGAGGACATCCATGAGGAGATTCCACGCCGGAATAAAAAAAAATGGGTGTATGGTGTGAATAGTAATAATTTTGATTGTCCGGACTTAGGAGTCTGTGTTACCTGGTTCCTCAAACATTTCATCGTGAGGTATGCACTCGACGTCTATTTGTTAGTAGTCTCTGTAATTCCAACGCTGGCTCGCGTTCACCACTTCATCGTTTGGTTGAGATATATAACAATGAGTTTAATTCAATCGACATTCTTTTTCTCGGTAAAAATACATTTAGGAAGCAAGTTCAAGCAACCCTACAGGATCAGCAATGTAATATACAAGGTGTAACATAATTAACGCACAACCTCTTAAGGAGTCATTGTACTCATCATTATGAACAACTTTTACTATGGGATCAAACCTGAAATCGCGAAAAAAAAAACATCAGCTGCTCCCTACATTTATGCTCGCATAACTCGTCAAAATGTAGGGAACACCTGATTTTAACCTGAGCTTAACTGACGAATTCTGGGTGTACTATTCACAGCATACCCCACCCCCCTTTTTTTGGTAACAGGTGGAAATCCTCATGGATGTCCTCCCCCTCCCCCCTGGGGTGGGCAGAGGGGTCTGTCACTCTTACTGACTAAAACCGCCCCGGTGTTTCCTCGCACACTTGCACCGGGGGCTACGGGGTTACTTAAGCACTCTTAACGCACAGCATACCTCCCGTCCCTACCCTTTGAAAGAATACAGGCGTGATGTTATGAAGAAATCTCATTTCCGCAACATTTTCGCGCAACTGTCGTTTCGCGCACGTCTTTCGTGCAAGTGTATTTCACGCATGTGGATTCGCGAAAGTGTCTTTCGTGCAAGTATCTTACGCGCAAATGTCCATTAGCGCAAAAATTCAGTTGCGGAAATGTTTTTCTGCGCGTCTTTCGCGCAAGTGTCCCTTCACGCAAAATTCCGTTCGCGCAAAAATCCAGTTGAGGAAATGTCTTTTCGCGCAAGTGGGTTCGCACAAGTGTCTTTCTCGGAAATGTCTTTCGCGCAAGCATACCACATCCAATACATACCTCTATTGTATCTCATCAGTCTGTTGCTGTGTTGTACTGAATGAACATTTTGACGATGTTGGTTAATTTGTCTCGTCGCAATCGGTCTGTTTTCTTCATGAAAATTTTCTCGACTTTGGCTAGTTTGTCTCCTCGGTCTGTTTTCTTCATCAACATTTTGTCGACTTATGTTAGTTTGTCTTTGCATTTTGAAATGCGTAAATCGGCCGCGGTTCCTTATATGATTTTCTTCAGAAAATCGCAGAGTATTTTCATTGTTCATTCGATTTGCATTTCTGTTCCTCCAGGAAGGTCCTGAAATAAATAATAAGAATAACCACCAACAATATAATGGGTTGTATTATAAATAGCTGCATTTTATCACATTCACTGCGTTACGGGAAGTATTTGGCCGTTATTGAATTTCACCGTGTGCGGCAGCTAGTTTTCCTTATCTTGCCCCCGTTGCTGAGGTGATAAAACTAAGTTCCCGTTAACGAAAAAATTAAATGCCAACATTCTTGCTTCAAGTGTATTCTTTAGAAGAAAAAATGTACGGGAAATATTTTTGCGTAACGCACAGAAACGATATTTATTGTCTCTCTCTAGTGTGATACGGGAACTATTTGGCCGTAATCACAACTCGTGCGCGCGTGTGGGGCTTTAGTTAGCCGTAGTGATGTACCAAGTGCACACGTTTCTACAATATTATATTTAAAAAAAAAAACTTTGCTCATTTCATAATATTACTATTTTTTTTTGTTGATTGTAAAGTAAAATTAATTAATAAGGAGAAAAAATTTAAAATTTCTTAACTAATTATTATTTTTTGTTATACAACGTGTCGCTTCAATGGCGACAAAAATTTAACACACGGGTAGGGCTAGTGGCCAGTAACCATAAAAATTATCAACACTATTTAAATTATATTATCTATACTAATCTATACTAATATACAGGGTTATTGAAAAAACATTAACAACCTCTTAAGAGGTCATTGTACTTATCATTATGAACAACTTTTACTATGGGACCAAACCCGAAAACGCGAAAAAAAATCTGTTGTTTCCTACATTTTGACGAGTTATGCGAACATAAATGTACTGAAGAGCTGATTTTTTTTCGCGATTTCAGGTTTGGTCCGATTGTAAAAATTGTTCATAATGATGAGTACAATGACCTCTTTCTTAAGAGGTTGTTAATGTTTTTCCAATAACCCTGTATACAAGATTAGTTTTAGTTTATGTGAAACCCGAAACACGTGTCTGGTATTTTTATGTAAAGAATCTATGTACAAAATTTCAAAACTGTTTCATGAAAAATCACAAAGTTATAAGCTTGTTATGTTATCTGGTGGTCCGTATAAAAACATGCTCACCACGCGGCGTCCTCGCGCCACCCGCGCCTCCAACAGCGTCGTCTTGAGCTCATTGATAATAATTTGGCAGTAGGTACCTAACCATACGGCGATTGTATTGTAATTAACTGTTGATAACATTTTCCATCACACTTGCAGGCTTTGGATTGTCGTAATGGTCAAGTGTAGATAGATATTATTATGTACTTTAATCGTAAATGCAGCCGTAAGTGATAAAATGTAGTCATTGCGATTTGTTGCATCTTATGCCAAATTCAAAGTGGATGAAAAGTGTTAAACATCAGTGGCGAAGCCTTCATACAACCCGATTCCTATCGGCTTCCCTTCGGAACCACCACTCTTCTTAATGTTTACTATTGCCAAATAATGTACACCTGTGTGTGTAACTGTGTTTCACGTCACATTATATGTATTTAATACCAGTTTAATACAGTCATCATAAGATTAAAAACTACAAAAATGCCTAAATTTTTTTTGTCTGAGTTTATGAGAAATGAACAATTTTTTCTTTGGTTTCCCTCTAATGATAATTGTAGTCGTTGTTTCATCTTAAAGTAATGGAACTAATAATGACTGGTAATGGACTTATTTTAAAGTAATGGAATCGTAACCCGTGAAATACTTATTATTGAGTTGTTCCGGTGGCCATCTTACCCTCTGTGGTCTTCATCATTAGTTCCACCTCACCAAATGGTGCTTTCCGAGAGAAAATGCACAAGTTACTATAAAAAATACCCAAATCGCTATAAGTGTGCCTATATTGAAGAGTTCCCTCGATTTCTCCAGGATCCCATCATCAAATCTTGACTTGATGACAATGGGACCACCAGGAAAGTACACCTTATCAAACAAAAAAATAATTTTCCAAATTGGTCTAGAGCCGCAGAACACACATAAAAAAAAAGATTCTGATGAACTGAGAACCTCCTCCTTTTTTGAAGTCGGTTAAAAATAATTTATAGCCAGAGTGCATCTCATGACAATGAGAGATGAATGAATGTTGAATGTGAGGTGTTTGAGTTCAATGGTACCATTTTCATTAGAACCTATAAATAATTATTTAAATTATTTAAACTTGCTTCGTCATAGTCGTTTAACTATCTTAATCGAGATATCTTATCACCACCCGTGAAATACTTATCATTGTGGCCATCTATGGTCTTCTTCGTCAGTTCCACTTCACCAAATGATACCTTCTGAATGCAAATGCTTGATTTGTTGACGAAAATACCAAAATCATTATGTGTTTGCCAATAATATTTGAGGAGTTCCCCTTAATTCCTCATGGATCCTATCATCAGAACTGGATTTAGATAAAAATGGGACCAATCTGGAAGTATGTCCTTTCAAATAAAAATAAAATTTTCCAAATCGGTTTATAAATGACGGAGTAGGTACTGAGGTAACAAACATTAAAAAAAACATATAATCGAATTGATAACCTCCTCCTTTTTTTTAAGTCGGTTAAAAATAGTAACGAAGTCAGAACTGTGCATTGCATATATTTGAAAAGAAGTAACTGAATGCGTCTGTTGCGCACACTATAGTTTTTAGAATTTTTGTCCGTTTGTTGTTTGTCGGGATGTGTTCCGGATTGGCGCAAAAACGGTTGATTGAATTTAGAGGAAATTCGGCATACAGATGTTTTAGATCCTGGATTAACACGCAGGGTAGGTACTAATTTGATATATTCCGACATACACGCGGGCGAAGCCGCGGGCAAAAGCTAGTGTGAAAATAAATGATGAAAGTATGGGACAAGTGAGTTTGTATATTTGGGGAGTCGTTTACAAGGGATGGAAAGATAGATGAAGATGTGGAAAGTAGAGTGAGTGCGGGAAATAAAGTGAATGGTGCTATACATGCGATTGTGACCAACCAGTTAATGTCCAAAAAGGCCCGACTGGCTGTTCACAATGGTGTGCTGGTGCCTACGCTTATGTATGGAAGTAAATGTTGGGTGTGGCAAAAGAAGCATGAAAGTAGAATAAATGCTGTGGAAATGCGTTCCTTGCGAAGCATATGTGGTGTCGACTATGAATGATAGGCTGAGTAATGATGTGATAAAGCAACGGTACGGTTTAAATGAAGATATAGTGACAAAAATTGAAAAGAGTATGCTTAGATGGTTTGGTCATGTTGAGACGATGAATGTACGTTGACTAACAAAAGGTATTTACACGGCACATGTCAGTGGAAACGCCGGGAGGGGACGCCCTAGGAAGACATATAGTGATCTTATTGGTGATGTTCTTCAGAAAGGTCAGGTGCGTAGTACTCGCAACCGGCGTGCGTGTATGACCAGATGTATGAACGTAATCGAGGCAAAAGGAGTATGTAAGGATCGTAGCATGTGGCGTTCTGTAGTTTCTGCCTACCCCCATGGGAAGAAGGCGTGAGTTTATGTATGTATGTAAGCAAAGCATTTTTTATTTTATTTCAGAAATAATTATACAGGGTGTTTGGTAGAACGTTGAACATACGAAAATGGTGGTTAGTTGGGGTCATCTGCTACCCACTTGGCCCAAATTATTTGACCTTGGCCCCACCGTTTATTTTTTTACTTTTTCTTAATTTTACAGAAAATTACCAGTTTTTTAACTTTAAATTCGAATATCTTTACTTGCGATGGGTAAAACAGGCAGGATGTTATTTTATATTAATGTCTAATAATAGCAGACTCTCATAAAATATTTGTTTGGTACAGGTGTGAACTGTTGGTAAGTCGGGATAAGGAAACAACGTATTCACGGTACTAAGTTTAATGTTCGACTGACACAAAGAAATATTTATACAGATACCTACATTACACCTCCACCAATAAACTAAAGCTATAATCGAGTGAAACACATAATTTCATCTTAAATACTAACAATAATAGGAACTTAGCACTAAACAAACTCAGACCCATATCTAATCACGGGTTTCCTTTTCCGCGTAGGACGTGATTGTGACAGTTCTGGAAGTGGTGAATCGAGTGTAGTGGGGTTGCTTGCACTATCGTCTCGTACGACGGGTGGGACCACGTCTTGTGTTGGTTGTTTGTCCCTTGATTGAGATTCAACCATTTCTCTATGTAGTGTGTTACCCTCTCTACTCCCCTTCTCCACTTCCTTCCCCGGTGAAACGGCATTCTCACCCCCAGTCGTCGATGATTCTCCCGTATCAACCCCAGGACAGGCAACATCTGAAAATCGCGGTCTTCGACGCATTTGATCTATATGACGTTTCATTAATTGACCGTTATCGCTTTCCACTATGAACCTACGAGAGCCGTCTTTACTCTGTACCTGCCCTTTAACCCATTTGTCATGTTGACCAAAACCCCTCGCCCAGACTGGATCGCCTTGCCCAAAATCACGCTTGACTCCCCCTGCATATTGTGCCTGGCTGTCTTGTGCAGAGCGTACTTTGTCCAGCAAGGTTTGGTCGTAGCAAGGTAGGTCCAGACGTGAGCGCAATCTACGTTTCTGTAGCAACATAGCTGGCGTTTCGCCTGTAGTGCTATGTATAGTGTTTCTATAGATTAATAAGAAGTTTTGAAGGGCTAGATCTACGTCAACGTTATCCCTATATGCTTTTTTAATCGTACGTTTACATAATTTGACGGCGTTTTCCGCTGCGCCATTCGAAGAAGGGTGGTAGGCTGGTGAAAAAGACTGCTTAATTCCATTGTTTTTTAAAAATTCCGAAAATTCTCTACTCGTAAACGGAGGACCCTGATCCGAGACTAGCTCCCTCGGAAGCCCGAATCGCGCGAAAGTAGCCCTCAGATTTTTAATAATGACTGTGGCATTGGTTTGTTTTGTTTCGAAGGCCTCGATCCACTTCGATGTCGAATCTACTAATATTAAATATGTGTTTCCCTTAGTCGGTCCTAAGAAATCAATATGTAAGCGTGTCCACGGTTGGGGCGCATACGGCCAATGCTGCGGAGTCGCGCGAGGTGGCGCGTCTGCCTCACGCGCGCACGTCTCGCGGGCGCGGCACAGCGCCTCCACCTCGTCGTCGATACGCGGCCACCACACGTAACTTCTAGCCCAGCTCTTTGTTTTAACTATGCCCATGTGGGTACTATGCAATTGTTACATTACAATATCTGGAACTGAATTCCTCTACATTAAACTCCTCTCCCGATAATTTATTTACTGTCGTTAATTTGACAGTAGGTAGCTGAATACCTAATTCTAACATCCATTGCCTACCGAGTAAAGCCATTTTACCCTTTTTTATAATGTATAAATCGAGCTCTTTAACTTTATTATTATACATAACTGACGGTGTTATTACCCCCACTGGATATACTATCTCGCCCGTATAGTATCTCAAGACAATGTTACATTTGTTAATGGTTAAATCACTAAATACTTGCTGGTACATTTTATAACTAATGCACGACACCGCACTACCTGTGTCACATTCCATATTTAGCAGTATATTATGTACCTTTAATGGCATCATAAACGGTTTGCACTGACTTAACGCTAAGAGATTTAAATTAATGTCAATTACCTCTTCACTCTGATCACTTTCACCTTCTCCACTACAGTTTGTTTGTTCTGATTCCAGGTAATATTGGTTCGATATTATATTCGGACACACACGTCGAATGTGACCTGACTTGTTACACACACGGCATACGTATCGGCCGAACCGACAAGTGGACGTTTCATGTGCCCCGCCACAAGCTTGACAATGATGACGGCGCTCCGCATTCGTTCCAGTGCCACGACGGTGCCCGCGCACCCTGTTCTCGCCGCGCGCCCCGTGCTCGTCGCGCGCCCCGTGCTGGCCGCGCGCCCCGAGCTCGCCGCGCGGCCCGGCCTCCCGGGTCGTACCTCTTGCGTACCGCGTGGCTGTCTTCTCACCTGCCCCACTCGCGGTATCCCTCCTTTGCCATCTTGTGCCTTCTATTGCCAGACAATCGGCCGCTGTCGCCTCCCCGTTTGACCTTTTCTGACCTTGAACTACGGCCGCCGCATCTTTTTCCGCTGCCTCCAAACTAATCGCTAAGCTATAGGCTTTTGAAAAATCTAACTTAGGTTCAGCGAATAACCGTTGGCGAATCGTCTCACAGTTGATACCACATACCAACTGGTCTCGTAAACTCTCTTCCAGCCACGCCCCAAACTCGCAAGTCTTGGTCATTCTCTTGAGAACAGCGATGTACTCAGCTATAGATTCGCCACTTTGTTGAGTCCTGTTCCTAAACTTGTACCTCTCCGCCAGCTCACTCGGCTTGGGTTGGAGATGTTTTCCCATGATATCCACTATTTGCGTAAACGACTTTGTCCTAGGTTTATCAGGTGTGCACAAACTCACTAATAGTTCATAACTTTCCGCGCCCATAAGCGTAATTAGCGTCGGTACAAACAGCTCACTTTTCACCTCGTTCACTACGAAGTACTGTTCCAACCGTTCGATGTATAACCGCCAATCGTCTTTATGCACATCGAATTGTGTTATTTTACCGATCGTCATTATTGTAGTTTATTATAAATTATCGCACGCTGAATATATATTTTAGTTCTCGTCGCCACTGAACTGTTGGTAAGTCGGGATAAGGAAACAACGTATTCACGGTACTAAGTTTAATGTTCGACTGACACAAAGAAATATTTATACAGATACCTACATTACAAGGTGTTAGTAGGAAAAAAAGTTTAGAGTCTTTAAAGGTACAGAAAGATGTAAAAAAATACTTAGAGCATAACTTTGACTTGCATTAAAAAAAAACTAAAAGCGATCGAGAACTTAGGATTACATCAAAATATCTCTGCTGTATGAGCTTTCTAACGGTATGTAATTTACATTTACTAAAACAAAAATTCAGGACTTATTTGATAATTTTATCAAGTAGGAGGTTTTTGACGAAACAGAAAATTAAAATGTTTTGCGAAATTTAAAACTGTAAAGTTGTCAAAAAATGTAGCAATCAATTTAAATGAGAGGAGTAATTAAATTACCCATTCAAAGGGCACTGCACTTGTTCGCATTGTATAGCGTTAAGAGCGACATTGGCGTGTAGTGTAGCGTAAGTCTAGCCTAGTGCGCGCGGCAGATTACGCGGAATTCGAAATTTTATTATTCCTATGACATGAATGTTTGAGTTCGAGTTCATTGGCTTGGTTTTTTTTTAAATATATTTTTTATAGTTATGCTTACGTTTGTTGTTGTAAATTATGATTTTATTAGGGCAAGCCCGGCTTTATGGCTTCTATGAAGGTACCGCCACTACTTTTACGATAACTGTCAAATGATATACTTTTAAACTTCCTGACTACACTGTTATAAAAATCATTTGAGTCAAATCACATACCTTTTTTTTAAATCTTTATTTTAAGGGACTTTTGAACTCAGTTCATGCCAGCCCCATCATAAACTTATCTAAGATTACAAGCAAAAAGCAATAAAAAACTAAGCTAAACAAAAATCTTAAATATTAACTAATGTATAAATCATTTTTGCTTCCTGGGACAAAGGTCGTATAGAGGCATGAGGAACAGGGTGTAAATTTCACTCATCCTCCATAGAAAAGGGAGGATCCTCCGACCAGACGGGTGTTGTGTCTGGTGGGCTACTGCCCGACGGTTGATGTCGGGATGTTGTATATATGCTAGTCGTGCGGTAAACTCTGATTGCGCGATGCATGATTTTGCGTGACGTCAGTGTGACGCGTTCCATTGTGGCGATGTAGATATGTCGCCACATCTCTCCCCTCCGGAGACCGGAGGTCGATAGTGGGCAGAGTCGTGTATCTTGCGATGCTTGCCAGGGCCAGTTGGGCAGTTCCAGTGAGTCGGAACCGGGTGCCGCATAGTTCACGGTGAGCCGGAACTGTCTGCGGAGATGCCCCCAGTGAGTCGGGGTGGCGCTGCGTTATGCTCCAGTGCGTCGGATGTGGTACAGCGCCGGGTTGAGGCTGACTGCTGGCGTCGACCAGGAGAGGTTTGAAGGGCTCTGCTTGTTGACCGGCCGAGAGTGCAGTGTGCTGTGCCAAGGTTGCTGATGAGGCTGAGGGTGATGACCAGGTATGCGTGGTCGCTGCATGCTGGTGGTCAGGATACCCGTTGAAGCCGTGGGTGCTGGCTGGCTGTGTGACTCGCTGCTCGAAAGCTCAAGGAAGTGATGCTGATGACGTCACGCTGTAGTAGTTGCACGAAGGCTGCGCTGACGTTCATGTTCGGGGTCACCAGTCTAGAGGTATGAGGAACAGGGTGTAAAGTTCACTCATCCTCCATAGAAAAGGGAGGATCCTCCGACCAGACGGGTGTTGTGTCTGGTGGGCTACTGCCCGACGGTTGATGTCGGGATGTTGTATATATGCTAGTCGTGCGGTAAACTCTGATTGCGCGATGCAGGATTTTGCGTGACGTCAGTGTGACGCGTTCCATTGTGGCGATGTAGATATGATATGATGTGATGTAATAACTTTGTTTCTCTCAGATTCGTTCCTGACGCACTCCATTAAAAGATGTAATCACATACTTTCAATTTTATATTTAGTATCTAAAATCACTACAAATCTTATTAATATTTGGAAATCATGACACATATTTAGCGCGCAAGTTTATTAATTTACCTTTCTAAAATCCAAGTCTGTAAATGCGATAATCGCCATTTTGATGACAGTGGTGGTTGAGGCTAAAAAACATAAAAATTGGGGATTTCGAACATCCAAACTCCACCACAGATCGACCAAAATTTATTTATTTATTTAAACACACATACAACTATCATCACAGGCTTAACCTAATACAATAGTGTAGTTATAATTATGAGTTTACTTTATCCATTTTCGTCACTCCACACATCCATCATCACCAAAATGCTGATGATGGATCGGAATGCTGGGCCGTGAAGAAGACGGATGAAAAAAGATTGCATGCAGCGGAGATAAGAATGTTGAGATGGATGTGTGGAGTGACGAAAATGGATAAAGTAAAAAATGAGTAGGTATATCGCACATAACAACATGAACAGTCATCACTCAAAATTAGTCATTTCGAGTAAAAGTGATTTGAAAGTTCAAAAAATCAGAACCAAAACTATTGAAGTTACGTAAATGTTCATAACTCTTACAAAAATTGACTTGATGTAGATTAAAAATTACTTGATCCGTAGGTAATCTTAACACAATTCGGCCATTTTTTTGAGTTATGAACTTATGACGGTACATGTTGTCATGTGCGATATAAGGGGAAGTTTGAAAGTGGTGCCAATGACAGAAAAGTTGAAAGGAAATCGTTTCGCTTGGTGGACATGTCAACATGTGATGAGGAGGGAGGAAACGCATGTGACTAAAAGAGTGATGAATTAAATGTTTATGGATGGAGAGAGAGAGGAAGGCCAAAGAAAAGATGGATGGATTGTGTGAGGAATGATATGAAAGAGAAGGAAGTGAATGATAGCGTGACTTTAGACAGGGGAAAATGGAAAGAGAAAACGTGTTGCGCCGACCCCAAGTAACATGCAAGGCTCGGATACCGGTTAAATTTTCAAACCGTTATTATGTACTTGACGCAAAACCTTTACATTTCGGTTTCGTTCGCACAAACCGGTTTTTTAAACCGGTATTTGCAAGAGTATTTACATAAAGGTTTTTTCGGATTAAACGGTTTAGAGCCTTAAAAACCGTTTAATACGGACGCATGATAAACGTCATGCGCTGTTCAGTTTTTATTCAGAAGTAAGATTCTTTTTGTTTCGGTTTGGACGTTTATTTATGTCATTGCATCAATAAGCTTCGCTGCAAAAACAAAAAATGGGTAAGTATCTAATACTTTTTTGGTGAAATTAAGTTGATAAATAATCGGTAAACATAACATTACTTTTCACAGCACAGATCCTATGGACCAATTAGATAGTCAGCCATTTTTTACTGAAGAAGAAAACTCTCAAAATTAAAGTACAAATAGGCCAAAAAACGTGTATATCAATCGTAATTATAGATAACTAGCCCGCGTCTTCGTCCGCGTGAAATTTCTTGTCCCCCGACCCACCCCGTCACATCACCTGCCCGTCATGGAATACAACCATTTCATGAAATGGTCGAAACCTTCATGAAATAATCAATTCTAAGATCTGGTCACGACACATAGATATGTAGATGATCTAAGGCCCAGTTTTCACTGGTGGTATTAACGACCAGTGAAACTGGTCGCGTGTGTCGAAGTGGTAAAGAAAAACTATTTCAGTGTTTATTTAAATGAGTGTGATATTACTGTGCTACAAGTGAATCACGAAAAAGAAGAAAGGAATATTCTGATGGTGAAGATCAATCCCAATCATTGCTAGCATCTAAAAACCATATCATCAACGCATCTAAGAACACGTATAAAATAAACACCCAAATTGTGAAAGATGATGCAGAAAATAGTTCTGATAGTAACGGAAACAAATCAGGCGAAGATAGCAGTGCTAAACCAGGAGAAGAAACTACTTCGAATTTTAAACAATATGTTTTATGTATATTTGATAAGGACCTCGATAAACGAAACTATTATTTTGGAAATTTGCTAATAAGTGAATTACAATTTTTGCCGCCAATAATGTAGGCGCTCTGAAGCATATATCAATATTTTATAGTACCTATATAGATGCTTTAAAACATTAACATCGTGAGAAAACAAACAAATAAATATTTAATTAAAAACAAACGAATAATGTGCCTGGACGAACATGCGAAATATCAATGTGATCATTCGTACTGAAATGTTACCAATAAAAAATAAATAAAGGAAAATAAGAGCGAAGTTTTATTTTAGATTCAGGAATTTATTAATCTGCTTAAGAGCGTTGTCACATTTTGCACCTCTCTCGCTCACACAGAACCAAATTTTTAAGAATGTTAAATGAAAAAATGCTTTTATGAAAAATGTAATCAATGGGCGGTCTACAAAATAATATTAATTTAATAGGTAGTTATCAAAAACACATTTCTATTGTGTTATCTAATAAACATATGTAATTAAGTATTATGATCTGTTTTTAAGATGATGTAAATAAATGCCGCAATAAAAATGTGTTTTTAATAATTACCTATTAAATTAATATTATTTTATAGACCGCCCATTGAATACATTTTTCAAAAATGCATCTTTTCATTTAACATTATTAAAAATTTGGTCCCGTGTGAGCGAGAGCGGTGTAAAATGTGACAACCCTCTTAATGTGTGGACACCATTTTGCATGCTGTAATACCTACATAGATGGATTACATCTTTACAAGTTGCAACGCGTTTACCGACATGCCGTTCCTTGAATAAACCGGTTAATTTAGGTTAAAATAAAGTTCTTAAAACGTTCACGTTTTTAAGAAAAGTTCGGAGGAAAACCGAAATAAACCGGTATTAACCGGTATTTTTTAAACCGGTTCTGAGCCTTGGTAACATGGGACAAGGGCAGGAAGATGATGATGAAACTCCACCACAGGGGCAGTGAATTTAATTGTTTGACGAATTCATCCATTGTTCAAGTTAAATAAGTAGTGGTAATGAAGTTGTTTGACATCCAAAGTAGAAAGTTTCGCGCCAATCGTGCGTCTTTACATTTTTACTTTTCACAAATATCGTACACACACACACACACATGTAGATACGATTTGTAATGTGACAAATATTATTCAAAATATTATACACTTTAACATAATTTTAACCCAGCCCGGAGTTTGATTTGTGCCCGGTTGATGGCAATAGGCTAGGACTATAACATAGGACTTAAACATAACTGGCGAAATGTGAGGGTACACCTCTACCCAATCCTTAAGGGAAACAAGGCGTTATGTTATAATTTTAACAATTAAAACATAAATTAATTACTAAGACTTTCTTGATTTCTATAGTGTTATCTATATAAATAAATAAAATTGAAGTGTCCGTTTGTAATGTCAAAATAACAAATTTTTACTAAATGCATGTAAGTTTAAACGGTACTATAACAAAAATGCGATTTTTTAAATTTTTGTCTGTCTGTCTCTCTGTTTGTTCCGGCTAATCTCCGAAACGGCTTGATAGATTTTTACGGGACTTTCACTGGCAGATAGCTGATGTTACGGGGCATAACTCAGGTTACTTTTATTTTAGAAAAATAATTAGGATTCCGTGCAAAACATGAAATTGTGAACAGTCGGATTTGAAAAAATCTTTTTGCATTTGGTAGCCCAATTCTCGAGGATAGTTATAGGTTATTTAACATCACGCTACGATCCTAAGGAGCCGAGCAAAAAGAAAAAAGTCAGAAAGAACACTAAGTAACAGCGCGAGCGGGCGATGCAACGCGTCAGGTCGGGGGACCAGAAACTTTTATTAAAATGTGGCTGTTATTTTAGTATATTGTATATCTTACGACTTCCAAGCGTACGAAGTCGCGGGGCACAGCTAGTAAAATAATAAAATTGATTATCTTTGAATTATTTGATTTAAAAAAATTACCTAAATAATTGAAGGTGTCACGATTTACTTACCTACTTAATTTATAAATATTTAAGGCTGCTAAATAATCTATTAGGTTGGGGAAAAAGTCTTTTCGCATTATAGTGTGTATGAACTTGTAATAAAATCTCTTTGGCTATACTATTTGTATCTGGCTGGTTTTGGTATCATTGAAAGTTTAAATTTTAAAGAACATAATTCCAAATTCAAATTAGGAAAATTTATGATTTTCATTTGTTTTTCGTACTGTCAAGATGAGTGAATCTAACGAAGAAATTCGATACCTTTTAAAATTTTACTACAAAAAAGGTAAAAATGCAACGCAAGCTGCGAAAAAAATTTGCGATGTTTATGGACCTAGTGCAGTGTCTGTGAGAGTAGCACACATTTGGTTTAAGCGTTTTCAATCCAGAAATTTTGATGTCAAAGATGCACGTCGCTCTGGTCGCCCTATTACGGATAAAATGGATGCCATTTTTGAAAAAGTGGAGCAAGATCGGCATATCAGTAGTTACGACGTAGCTGAAGAACTGGGAATTGACCACAAAATAGTTTTGGCGCATTTGAAAAAAACTGGGTACACAAAAAAGCTCGATATTTGGGTACCTCACGAGCTCACTGAAAGAAACCTAATGAACCGTGTACGCATTTGTGATTCTTTATTACAACGTAATGAAACCTAACCATTTTTAAAGAAGCTGATTACTGGTGATGAAAAGTGGATCACGTACGACAAGAACGTGCGAAAAAGGTCGTGGTCAAAGGCCGGTCAGGCTTCACAGACTGTGGCGAAACCCGGGTTAACTCGCAACAAGGTGATGCTGTGTGTGTGGTGGGATTGGAAGGGCATTATTCATTGTGAGCTGTTACCACCAGGCAGGACCATCGATTCTGAACAACTGATGAGATTAAAGCAAGAAGTTGAGAGAAAGCGGCCGGAATTAATCAACAGAAGGGGTGTGGTTTTTCATCATGATAACGCTAGACCTCACACATCTTTAGCCACTCAGCAAAAATTAAGAGAGTTTGGCTGGGAGGTGTTAATGCATCGTATAGTCCTGACCTTGCACCTTCAGATTTCCACCTGTTTCGGTCTCTTCAGAATTCTTTAGGCAATGTCAGGTTAACATCACGAGAGGACTGCCAAAACCACTTGTCGCGGTATTTTGATCAGAAGTCCCAAAATTTCTATAGCAATGGGATCATGTCCCTACCTACAAGATGGCAAAAAGTTATCGAACAAAATGGTACCTACATACTTTAGTTAAATGTGAATAAACTATGTTAAAAAATGTTTTGAATTGTCTTAAAAAATGCGAAGAAACTTTTTCCCCTACCTATTATGTAACAAATTATCTATGATGCAAAAAAATATTAAATTATGAACAAACGGCCACCGCAACTTCTTTTGGCGCGCGGTTTTATATATATGTATTCATAAATCCCTTCCTTACACCTACCACATGAACCGCGAGCGCATTCATTCCGCGGCAGCTGCGAGTGACACTCGATCGGCTATCGAGGAACCACGTGTACTAACTTTTCTGAACAGTACCTACCTACCTCTGCTCCTCGTACTCCATATAAATTTTATTCTAGTAACTAGGTACCACCTAGTAACGTTACCTGAATATAAATATACTTGGTTATTGAAGTAATTAGTAAGTGCCTAGTGTTCCCGTACTAGGTAAGTTGTACAATTTGAATCATTGTTTTACTTTATTAATCTGGTTAAATATGTGTATAGCCGCCGCTGCTTTTTATGCTTTATGTTTAAAAGGCTATTTGTTTATAATTCGTTACTGTCCTTGTAAGCTTCCTTTAACTGGGCCGTTTGTAACGGTTAATTTGTAACGGTAAATTTTAAATGATATTAGTAATTAGTCGCTTAAATAGTATTCTCTTGTTATTGCCTACTAAACCTAGACTAGCCTTCTAGTAGATGTCAATCTCTTCCTGTAAGGTGAGGGCTTGCAATTGAGGCTTAACGAGATAAGGCGCTGATGCCATTTTGGAACGGGGTTCCAGGAACTTCTATACGGCTGAAGATCAGCGTAGCTGGCTGACTGGAAGGCACCCTTTCAACCGGCACCTGGCACCATTGGACCACCTGCTGGACTGACTCCGAAGCCATCACCGACGTCACCGACCGGCACCAAGCAGGAGAGTGCAGTATTGTCGGCCTCCTACGTGGTCCGACCTTTGACCGGCCTTACCTCCTACCCTCTCATTCGGTATTTTTGATAAGCTTTTAAAATATAGTTGCTTTTGATTTTAACATTATCGTTTCCTTTTAAATCCAGTCACCTAGATAAAAAGGATTGCGACAAAGGATTTGATATCGATAAATTGCTTACCAGGTTCGGAGCCGTTGGCGTCGTCCTCCATTTTTGTATTTTACCTGAAATACAACATGCATCTTCATAATTTTATTATGTAAAGTAATTAAAAGTAAGTACTAATAATTTTATGTGATTAAAAGTATACATATGTATATCCAAAATGGTGGCTCGGATGATAATCTTTACTGGAAAGAAATTGTTGCTCTAGTCGTAAACCATGAGATGATGTAAAATGTCAGCGAAAAATCGAAAAAACAAAAATTTCAACATTCGTACTTTTCGAAGTGTCGATAGATTTTCAGCTAGGGACTTCGAAAATTTTCGTAAATTAAAAAGCTCGTAACTCGGAAACGGTGCGTCGTAGGGCCATGTTCCTCATGCTGGGGCCACACCAACGGTCAACGTCTATGCCTATCATCGCCATAAACATCGCGGTAATTATTCCGATGATTATCGTGATAAATTGTGAACGGTCAACGTCAATGCGTTGAATTTCAAGGTGGACACTGACACTATTGCACTGTAAGTATTTAATTGAGTGTCAATTTTTAATATATGAATAAATTTTATACGTCCCCAAGCACCATGTTGCGATGCACGATTTTGAGTCTTGGATCCCAGAAAAATAGCTCTGTTTGCAGAACTTCGAGAAACTCGATAACTTTTTCATTACTCCACTCCATAGTCGGCTCTGCTAGATAAACACATACGATCCCGTCTCGCTCTCGTAAGTTCGCTCACGGTGCACAATGACAAACGTAAGTGTGGCCGCTTCTACGCAATAACACAGATTAAATACCAGATAACTCACTCCATGTACTTAAGCGCTTATTACACTATTCAGTTTGTAGGAAATCTAATTAGGAAATCGAAAGATGTAATCGAAGTTAAAAAAGTTAAAAATCTTAGCTGGCTAAACACGAATTTTACTATTATCCCGGCGATTACGTATTATAATGTCCGATATTCGAGGAAACAAATGTGGGTTATTTCTGACAAACAGGCTATTTCCAAAATATAAAGTGACGGAAGTGTGAGTATTTTATGCTTTGTAAAAAGCGGCTTACAGCTCTCCGTGCTTTGGATACCGAACATGGCACGTAGGCATCGCTTTTACATTATAAATGCCATATCATTATTTGATGAGTTGCCCCAAAAGATAATGCCATATCTGAAGACCGATTCAACAAGTCCATAATAAGCCGAGAGTAACACATTAGTGTTGATGGATGGTGCAAGTTGGTACAAAGCATATGATTGACTACTGATTTTTTTACATAGTTTGTCAATGTGTTCTTTCCAATTTAGTTTACTATCTATAATTAAACCGAGAAAACGGGCATTAGTTGCTTCATTTATAGTGTAGTTATCATGAATCAAATTTACATTTAATGGATTATGCAGTCTTTGTCCAAAGTGCATTATATTTGTTTTTGATAAATTTATTTCTAACCACGCCACTGCCACGTTGGTCTAGTGGTCGCAAGCGCTACTGCTGAGCATGAGGTCCTGGGTTCGATTCCCAGGTCGGGCAGTGTTATTGGGTTTTTCTTTCTCGAATTTCTCAGTAGCAGCCCGGAGTCTGGATTTGTGCCCGGTAGATGGCAATAGGTTCGCCCCCTATTACATGGGACTTAAAACATAACTGGCGAAATGTGGGTGTACTATAGGTACACCTCTGCCTAACCCTTCGATGAAACAAGGCGTGATGTTATGTGTGTTATTTCTAAATTATTATTATCAAGCCAAGAAATTATAGATGTCAGTGAATTATTTATGTCAGATTTATAATTATTAATGTCCTTACATGCAATTGAAACTGTACTGTCATCAGCAAATAATGTCATAGGTTGAATCGTTGCTTTTGGCAAGTGGTTGATATAAATATATAGTAAACAACGGCAGCCCTAGCACACTGCCTTGAGGAACACCGTATTTGACATATTTCCTCTGGAGTTGAATGTTTCTTCGTTTTTTGTTTTAGGGTTCACTCTAGTTATTACTGTAATCTGTTGTCGATTCGTTAAATAGGATCGAATTAAATCTAAAACATTGCCTCTTATGCCGTATGCGGCAAGTTTACTGATTAGTATATTATGATAAAGAAAATAATAAAAATAAATAAATAAAATAAAATGATCTACATAATCAAATGCCTGTGACATATCGCAATAAATAGCACAAATTGGAAATATTTTGTCAACGTGGCAGATAACGTTTTGGATTAATTCATAAATGGCCATATTTGTGGTTTTATTTAGTCAAAAGCCTTTTTGTTCATTGCACAAAATTTTATTTTTTTCAAGATATGAATTTCACCATAAAGATACTTTTCGAAATTTTTTTAAAATATTATTATTATAATTCACCATTAACTGTTTACTTTCTTTTTGAATAAAGGTTTTATAACAGATAGTTTAAGATCTTGTGGAAATATTCCAGTTGTTATCGACAAGTTCATAATGTGACTCAGGTGATGGCGTATATCCTCATTTACTGCTTTAATTATTTTAGTAGAGAAACCATCGTATCCTACACTATTGGTATTTTTAAGATTATTTATAAATTTAATAAACTGCTTGGGTGAACTTGGTGCAAGAAACATTGAATTTAATTGGTGATTAATTAAAGACGTTACATTTTTCCCGGCACCCGGAAGGGGTTTTACTTTTTCAAAAAAATTATTATTAAATGCGTTCGCTATTTCTAGAGGATTATTAAGGACGTTGTATTCATCAATTTTTATGTTATCAATGGATTCTTTTGGGGTGTTAAGTCTCGTTTTTAGTCTTATTATGAGACGCTATTATTTTATAGTTATTTCGCGCATGTTGTGTTACAATACTTTAAGTACTTCAATTTATTGTCTTTTGTTGAGTTTAGTCTGAATTTCCATAGCAAAACCTTTTTTTTTCGACTTCAAATTTTTACACCACGTGATACCCACTTTGGTTTATGAATAACATTTATTAAAAATTGGGTTTGTGGAAAACAAAGCTCGTAAAAAGGTTTAAAATCAACTATAGTGTTCATAAGCCATGTTTGGGTCATCAGTGAGGTAAATATCCGAGAAAGATAAGCTCTTAATACACAATTTAAATTTCTCAATATTCTCTATGCTATAATCGCGTTTTAATGTATGCCAACAATGCAATGTCACATTTTTTTGTGCAGGAACTAATTAATTGTGCGGTGTGGTCCGACAAACCTAATTCTAAAATTTCAGATTTACAACCCTTTCTAGTTACGTGCAAAATTATCAATACAAGTTCGACTGGCGAATCTGGTCAGTTTGTGTAGAGCTAATTTTAAATTATAATTTAACAGTAAGCATTCAAAATCTAATGTTACATTATTATTATTACGTTTGAGAACGTCTTTATTAAAATCACCAGTAATTATAACATTTTTACAATTCAATTCGGCAATATAAGTCGGAAGGTTTTCCAGTTTATGGAAGAACGTATACAAGTTTTTTTGTTTAGGTACCCTATATATACAAACAATAATAATTTTATAGTCAAGAAGTTCAACCGCACAACCTTCGAGTATACTACAGTCAAGATAAAATTTGCGAATTTCTGGAATTTCCCTGAATTTATGTTCTTTTTTAAGTAAAATGCATGTTCCTCCTCTTTTTTTTTTATTAGAGATAGGTTTGCTCTTGACTCTAGTCTAGGTCAGAGATGACAGAGACAAAGTCGACGATGGAGCGAGCTTACCCAGAAGAAGCCTGTTCACTCTCACTTTGAAGAGATCGGGGTTGTATGCGTTCGGAAACAGACGCAGGCAGAGAGTTCCACTCCTTTGCTGTGCGCATCACAAAAGATATTTGGAAACGCTTAGTGCGAATTGGTGGAATAGCAATTAGGTAGGAATGGTAACCTGCAGTGCGTCTAGATGTCCGATGGTAGAAGGGGGCAGGCGGAATGAGGTCGTGGAGTTCTCGAGCACACTCACCGAAGTACAATCTGTAGAAGACCGACAAGCAGGCAACCTTGCGGCGATGAGCCAAGCTGTGAAGGTTGGCATCCACTAGTCTTACGTCGCCAATGAGCCTCTTAGCTCTGCGTTCTACCGAATCAATCCTCTTTTACTATTTGTTCTACTGTAAAATGATGCTAAATTATAATTTGGTAGAGATATAAATTTGACTCAAATCCTGCCAACATAAAGTGCTCAGTAATACCTACATATGACATCCACAACTCTGTTACTGTCTGCGAGTTCTTCTAAGTTAACAAATAATGCATCAGATTTGTTAATTAAACCTGCAATATTCTGATGTAAGATATGCATATATTTCTCAGAGAAAAAAACTGGTTGGCGGTTTCTTTTTCATTGATTACAGGAGATTTTTTGATAATGTAAGGATCAGTAGATATTTTACTATTATTCGGAATTATGTCAAACTGAACCTCCCTAACAATGCGAGTCGTGTCCAAAAGTACCGCTTTCTGAATCAAGCCCTTAATCCAGCTGCCCAACGAGAGCCTCCTTAGGTGTTGGTCGAGGCTCTTGGCAATCAAGCCATTGACTGATACGACTATCGGCACAATGATCGCTGAGTCCACATCCCACATGTGGACAACCTCGCGGGCCAAGTCAAGATACTTGATTTGTTTATCTTTCTCGGCTTTCACGAGGTTCCCGTCATGCGGGACAGTTATGTCAATAATCATTGCGCGCCGCTCTATTCGATCCACCACCACTATATCAGACTTATTGGCAACAATAAGTCTGATATAGTGGTGATGATGGATCGATCCCAGTGATGATGGATCGATCCCAGTACAATGTGATATGTCCATTTTCGAGAACTGGGTCGTCGGGCACATACCTGTAGTACGGCACTTACGATTCCACAAGGCTGTATTTCAGAGCAAGTTGCTGATGGATAATCGTGGTTGTGTCTATGCAAGTACTCTTCGTTAGCTAGACGAGAACACCCGGAGATGATGTGTCGGATTGATTCTCCCGGACGGTGGCATGCCCGACAGATGTCAACCGTGCCGTCCTTCACAATAAATCTCCGGTAATTGTTCGTCATGATAACTTCGTCCATAATTGCAGACAAACCCTTCGGTTTCCCCAAAGAGATCACCAAAACGCAACCAGGCTACGGACGGACGCTAGAAAATCTACATCGGGATCATGTAGGGCCCGGAAAAAGCGTCCTGCTCTACTATATAGACATTTTCTTTTTTACCGCCAATCCCAAGAAGAGCGGTGTTAAGCTTCTCTTCAGAAGTTTTATTTTTATTAAAATTGATAGAAGCAGTCAAAAAGTGGTCTCAAACACGTGGACTGCTGAATTGAACGACAATAGACTTCGGGCGGTTACCAGTAGGGGTTTGTTTTGCAATTCTTGTAACATAATGTGTGTTATTCTCAGTTAAATCGCCAGATATCACCTTACTAATTAATACTCATGACAGTTGTCACAAGATTTTCATTGTTGTGTTTGGGCAGACTTTGAATTTCTACATTCGTAGGACGTGCTTGTTGTCCCATCTGAGTTATCCTCACGCCTAGGTCCTTGACAGTAGTTTTGAGCTGCTCGTTCTCCTTTTTGAGATCATTAACGACTTTGGTGTTTAAGTTAAATTATCAATGAACCAATGCACAGTAATACGAATAAATCGCATGCTAATAAAGGCCCACGCCTGGTGACGAACTGTCGATGCGTAAGTCAAGTCGGCGAGGAGAACGTCATAAGCGCCGTGGACCACGCGTCACTTACGCGTTGCGCTCATTTAGTTGGTTCTCACAGTTAATTTTTGAATTAATGGCGGTATAATAAAATTAGTCACTATGTAATTGTTACGAGTATTTATCACAAAATATATAACGCTTCACATGTATTAGACTTGTCCATCGTTTTTGAAGAATTGCAATATTTTTGTGTTTTTTTTAAAGTAAGTATATCTTTCTTTAATTACTCCAATTTATCTCCAGAATACCTATATAGTTCAAAGACACATTTATTTTGCCATTGGTAGTTGGCACTTTTTCAAAGATAACTATATAATAAAAATGTACAAGAAAACGAAACTGTTACCTAAATGTAGGTAATGAACAAAAATTATCGTAAATATCGGGAAATGGCTATGTAAATGTTGAAGAAGGCCATAGTTTCCAAAATATTTTTAAGAAACAAAGGTTTTCCTAAAATCATACTCATTTTATCAGTTACCTATCCAAAGAAGGGCATACATAACTAAACCTTTATAAGAATCAGTACACAACATTCACTATTTTCCGGGTTTTAAAATTATTTATACGGAACAATTTGACGCAGGTATTACTCGCGCACTGCCAATATTTTGCAATCCCCAATTCAATTGCAATCCCTTTCATAATAGGTACTTAGTTTTTCAGGATGACTTATATGCACGAGCAAAACTGGCGATAATTTTGACAAAACCTCACGTTGTCCCACAGCTTCTAGATGTTTCTAAGCACAAAGGATTGTAATGCAATTGTACCTACCTTTAACTGATAAACCATAATGTTGACTAATACATTATAATAGAACAAACATATTTTTATAACGAGTACGGTACGTACCTACTACGCAATAAATAAAGCGCTATACACAATATGAGTAGCTACATAACTTTGTACAAATATAACTACCGGTTGGTCTCATGTAGTATTTAACTTGATGGTTACAAAAATATAATAGTAAAACTAGGTACTTACACTTCCACGTCCCCGATAAAAGTCCAAAGGGCTAAACCGTCTGCTCAAGGATGAGGGTTGCAGGCGACTTGCATCACACACAACGGGTCACATAACATAACCCACAGCGCAAAGCACACTGAAAGCCACAGAAGATCGGGTGATCTGCTGACGGGCTGAAAGCGGAATGGCAAAGTATGAGTAAACGTACTCTGCTTCTATCAGCTTCTAGTCCATGACGTCAGGCGTTTCACTAGGGAGGTAACATGCCGAATGCGAAACAATTATTTCGATCTCAGCAATGCCGAAACGGAAACTATTATGAAACCGAAAGTTCATTCACTAATTCTTACCATTATTTCATTGAAGGTGGATCCGCGGTGTGATTCGCGCGGCGTGCGATTTCTGATTTAGGTGGATCCGCGGTGTGATTCGCGCGGCGTGCGATTTCTGATTTCGGAAATCATGACATTTTAGATCAAAAAAGAACAAATCTAACTTAGAGAAATGTATTGATGATTTTTATGGTTATAATTATGTAAATTCATAGTTGATAACAACTATGTCTGTGTCTGGTTGTACAACCAGACACTGATCTGCAAACTGCAAAAAACGCAAGAAATTTTGAATTCCGTGGGCTACAACTGCTGATCCACCTTAAGACAGCTGTCTCTGATAAAGAGTTGAAGGGTTTTTTAAAAACCTACTTTAAATCTATGTGACTGGTCGGGGACGAGCTTATATACCAAACGAGCAAAACAGCATTAGGTGTTTTTACGAATTTAATGATAATTTTAACTTAAAACCGATAACAACAGAACACTAATTCGAGATTTGAATTTCAAAAGACTAAATGCGAAAACTGAAGCAGTTTCGTGTTCGTCAGTCACATCACTATTCTAAAAATAGCACAACTTATCGGTAAACCCCCGCCATAGGCTATCAAGATAATAATGTTGCCAGACACAATGCATGCGGTATTTACATTTTTTTTTTTTGTTTTGGCTATATTTTCCTACTTGCAGTGTGACCAGATTCGTATTTTAGTACTTTTTCAGTACAATATATATTTTAACGATTTTTTCGAACATTTTTGTGGGTTATGTTGCTGGACTCAGTATTTTTGTGTATATTTTGGTAACACAGTTAGCAATCGTCCTCGCGAATGACGCGAACATTGATGTTCTGGGAATATCCTGGATTTAGTCTACATTTTATGTAGGAGCGAAAATCACTAAGTTACTGACAGGACATGACGGGTGGCCGCCGTTGTAGAATCATTAAACTATCTATAATAATTATAGATAGTTTAATGTAAAGACCTTGTTTAAAATTATTAAAATTATTTTAAACAAGGTCTGGATTTTAAGTTTTCAGGTGTATGAATAGGTAAGTAGGTATGGACGCCAGCACCCGAAACTGTCAAATCCCAATCAACCTTGAACCTAATGCTTTAGCAATAAAGTCAACAACAACAAACAATAGACAATGCCAGAGACTCTACAGAGCTTTGCTTTGACCCATCAAATAAATGTTGGTTTACAAGTATGCCAAATAAATGTAGCATTCTATTGCTGCTTTATTAGTGATAACTAAAACACGTTTAAATGTCTTTAGATTTTGCGGTTTCTGTTTAAATCTAAGAACAATTATTACATTTAGGTTAGGTACCTGTTTTTTTTTTTTTTTTTTTTTTTTTTTTTTTTTTTTTTTTTTTTTTTTTTTTTTTGTGGATGGGAAATCATCAAATGACTTCTCCCGCTCTGGGCGGAGCGGGAGGGCGTGTCAGACTTTTACTGACTAAAACCCACCCGTGTTCCTTCTGTTGCCTGTGCCGGGGCCACGGTAACTCTTTCGAACATCCCGCAAAAGTTTAGGTTAATTGCAGTTATAATTGTAGAAATAATTAAATAAGTGCTGTATATTGTTACAACGCTATCCTAGGATGTTTGGCTATGAAAGGAAGGAATGACATAACACCGACATCAACCTTAGTAATAGTTTTGACTTAGGACATAATTGTAGTACCTACATAGTAGTACGTAGTACCTACATACCTGTTGCAACGATCTCCATTTTGCGAGAAGTGTTTGCAGTGCAGATTGTAATGAAGACACAACATGTCTTTGCATCCTGTCGACGCACAAGTGCCAATTTAACCCTTTAACCGCCTACGACGGATTAATCCGACAAATATTTTCGTGTCCATTTCGCCAGGGTCGTATATTTTAAGCTTTTAACCGCCCGACTTCATATCAGTTGTCGTGCCCCCAGCGCCGGGCAACTTGAATCATTACGATATTTGGTCGTAAATATACGACCCTGGCGAAATGGACACGAAAATATTTGTCGGATTAATCCGTCGTAGGCGGTTAAAGGGTTAAGCATGCACGATATTTGGTCGTAAATATACGACCCTGGCGAAATGGACACGAAAATATTTGTCGGATTAATCCGTCGTAGGCGGTTAAAGGGTTAAGCATGCTTGATCGAGTCCGTGTACAAAAGCGAAAATCGTCGTGAAAATATAACAGTAATATGATCACAGAGAGATTAGGGAGCTTAAAAAACAATCAACAATGCAAACAGAACAGAGCGAATGTCAATGAATGACTTTTTGGCATAGCTAATATTAGCACGTCAATGACGTTTCATTACACCTAATCACCTACTAGGGCTCAAATGCGAAATAATGATGAGAATATACATTCATAATAATATATAAATATCAAAAAATATCAAAAAAAATTATAATATTATTAAAAAAAAACATTATTTTCATGAACATGTGTATTTTAACCAAATCCATATTAAAATCCATTCATAATACATTAATAGATGTTATTTTTTATGAAATAACTCGTTTGGTTCCACGTGTATACGTACTAAGTAACGCAGATAGTCGCGATATATATAAACAGGAAATGGGCCTTGGGTTTTTAAATTCCTTTTATCATTAACTTTTTAGCCGCATCATTAAAAGAATAATAGTTAAGTAACCAAGGGTCATATTTTCAAGCGATAATTTTGATAAATTTACATTACTTGGAAATTAATGTAAGGGTGGGGCAGGATCTGGCATTGTCACATGTTGTCTGGCATTGTTGTTGACAGATTGTAGTAGCTTGATGTGCTGGCGTCTGTACATAAAACGCTTTAGGTGCTCCCACACAGCAGTTATATAACGTTATACAACATTGTGTAACACGATAACATTTATAATAGCGTGTAACAATACTCTACAACATGTTAAGAAATGTTATATAACTTTGTTATATAACTGCTGTGTGGGAGCACCTTTTGGTGTATGAATTACAATTATGTAGTATCGAATCGTCTGATATTGTTTGTTTAAGTGTAATGATTTTCTACTCTGCACTCGACTTAATCTTTGGAGGAGCTCGTGGCTAAGTAATAACAGCCGCATGGGTCGATCCATCAGGTTAAGCTACGCTTGCCGGGGTTGGTCCGTGGATGGGTGAACATCTTTACATACCGAGACTCCTCCGTGCCTTGGAAAGCACGTTAAGCCGTTGGTCCCGGCTGTCATTCGTGGATCTTTGACACTCGTTACGGGTCGTCAGAAGCCCGAAAGTCTGACAACCAGTCTTACCAAGGGGTATCGTATTACCCAGTAGCTGGGTTGTGGAGGTCAGATAGGCAGTCGCTCCATGTAAAATACTGGTATTCAGCTACATCCGGTTAGACTGGAAGCCGACCCCAATATAGTTGGGAAAAGGCTAGGCAGATGACTCGACTTAATCTTTGAGGTTGTTCGTTCGATAATTTGGGAATTTCCCCAAATTAGTAGTAGGGACGATTTTGTCGTCATATAAATAGAGCACGTTTTTTCTTTGTTTTTATTTCGTTTGATGCATCCATCCGGAAAGCATGTCTAGTTTTCAGCGAAGTTATTTGAAAAAGTGGGAACAAATTCCGGAATTTTATGCCTAACAGCTAAAAAGGGATAACCGCCACTTTACATACTTTACAGGAGAGTACATAGTTTAAAGTTCAAAATAAATGAAAAAAAATCATATTTTTAATACTTTTAGAACCTTTACTTTTTTAAACTTTTAGTTTTTGCTTCGTCATAGTCGCTTAAGAGCCTACCTCAGCTAAAATTCACTCTTTATCTCGCTCGCACGATACTGCGCGCGGACTGAGTGCGAGCGGGACTGAGTGCGGTGCTGGGCGGCAGGTAGCCCCAATAGTTTAGGTAATTGCTTTTTACGGTGAAAATAATAGTAATTAAAAAAAAACATAAGACCTGCTTTATAGTTAGTTCAGTTAGTATGCAAAGTTTCATGATCTAATTTGAAGAATTTTTAAATAACAGCGGTTAATTGTACGGTTTGGAGTTAATTAGGATTTTTTTTTCTATCGAGAAAATTTCATGGAATCTTGTTTTCGGCAAACATAGTACTTAACATTAATCCTCAACTAACCCATATATTTATTCCAAAATTAAGGCTGCAGTATTTTCGACATAACGGAGGATCATGCTAAGCCATTTGAGGTAGTATAGGCCCTTAACTATCTTAATCGACATATCTTGTCGCCTCCCGTGAAATACTTATCATTGAGGAGTTCCCGTGGCCATATGTGGTCTTCTCCATCATCCCGTCATCAGAACTGGATTTTGATTAAAATGGGACCAATCTAGCCTTTCAAATAAAAATAATTTTATTATACATATGGGTAGTATTTAAACGCAAATCAAAAAAATTACTTTTTGTATCCAAAAATAATCCTAATTCCAATGATAATTTCTGATTGAAAGAAGAAGAAAGAAAGAAAAATTGTTGATTGCACAGCAAAATACTCAACTCAAAATATAACTAAAAAGCAACAATTTATATTTGTGCTGCAACGTTATTTATCTTAAAGATTTTTTCTTAATGCATAGCTCTAATAATGACTAACGCACATTAAACGTATTATCTTTTACCATTCTTGAGAAAAACATATTATTGTAACTTACCCTTCGTGCCATTCGCTCACTCTTGCATCATATGTTGACGGAGTCCCGCTTCACGGGGCTCCGATTTCTGTGTAAAGGGTTTCTGGGTAAAGTAACCAAACCTAACCTCGGGGTTAATATTAGTCGCCATGTCATTTTGCTATGAGTGTGAGTATTATGTATATGTACGTTCTGTTTAATTTGCTGTGCAGTCAGTATTTATGATATGATTGTCGTATTTTTGTACCTAAAGGAATTTATTTGTCTCGCATTAGAGGAAAAATGTAATGTAGTGTTGATGTATATTTTCAAATTATCTGCCTGTACTAGTTTCTTTAAACAATTAATTTATTTGTAATGAAATAATTTATTTGATGTAAAAAAATATATAAATGATGGAAATAAATTTGATGGGTGATTATTTATTTGATGTGCAATTAATATATCCAAATCGGTTTATAAAAGACGGAGTAATGAGCTAACAAACATATTTTTAAATGCAATCGAATTGGGAACCTCCTCCTTTTTCTGAAATCGGTTAAAAACACAATTCAATGGGGAATTAAATAAATTAAAAACCAAATCGGAAGCCGGGCTAGGCGAGGTGGCTGAGTCTACCTGGTATGCTTTAAATAAAATTGTTCTCATCGCTTTAATTTATGCTATTACCCAGTAATAAAGTATTTGTCCACATCAGTTAGAGTATGTACTAATGAAGACAGAAGTGCATGGAGAGTTCCAAACCAAAATCGTTTGTACAGGGTTTCATCGCCTTAATAATATGTCTTAGATGACATAGATGGCGCTAGTATAGTAGTTGGATTGGAAAATATACAAGAACATTAATATCTTGTTTTTTGCTAGTTACAATATTACTCAATTTTAACACAAATTCTCCTACGACATTACAAACCTTATAAAGCAAAGCACGTAATAACTAGGATTCGAACTCGGTGGCATAAAATTTACCGATACCATTAGCCACTAGACCATTGCGTCATTACGCATTGAGTTGAAATTATCCTTCTGTTTATTATATTGAAGTTCGGAGGAGCTCGTGGCTAAATAATAACAGCCGCACGGGTCGATCCATCAGGTTAAGCTACGCTTGCCGGGGTTGTCCGTGGATGGGTGACCATCTTTACATACCGAGACTCCTCCGTGCCTCGGAAAGCACGTTAAGCCGTTGGTCCCGGCTGTCATTCGTAGATCTTTGACAGTCGTTACGGGTCGTCAGAAGCCCGAAAGTCTGACAACCAGTCTTACCAAGGGGTATCGTATTACCCAGTTACTGGGTTGTGGAGGTCAGATAGGCAGTCGCTCCATGTAAAATACTGGTATTCAGCTGCATCCGGTTAGACTGGAAGCCGACCCCAACATAGTTGGGAAAAGGCTAGGCAGATTGATTGATTTATTATATTGAAGTTGTTAAGTGACTCCCGTATCATAAATCTCAAAAGAATTGAGGGTAGTTTAATATTGACTGTGTAAAAATTAAATCTTTTTGTTCAATCATAATGTTCTTTACTATCTTTGAGTGAGTTCAGTTACGATTGCGTTTACAAGTTTTTAATATTTATTTTTATCATGAGTTCGCGTTCAAATATTGATATGGCTACGAGGGCCCAAATAATAGCATTGCATAATCAAGGCTTAAATTATTCTGAAATTTCGAGAGAAACTGGCTTAAACGTAAGTAATGTTTTAAAATCACTGTTCGTTATTTATTTTATTATCCATGGTTATCGATACACGAAAATAATAAATAATATATTTCCCTTATAGGTAAAGACTGTCACTTTATGGATAAAGCGGTTTCAAGAAGAGGGTTCGTTGGAACACCGTAGTAGATCTGGCAGAAGACGCCATATTGACTCAGACCAGCGTCAACTTATGGTGCAAGGTTATGAGGAAAATGGCTTTACACCAACAAAATATTACGCAGAGTTGTTTGATACATCTTTGCGGACGGTGTATCGTGCTCTTCATAGTGAAGGTCTGCATTATCGTCGTCATGCTACTAAGCCATTGCTAACCGAAGCTAATAAAAGAGCACGATTGGAGTTCGCTTTGAAATACAGAAATTTCGACTGGAGCAACGGAGTCATCTTCAGTGATGAAAAGACTTTCAAGTCTAGCCAGCATGGGCGAGTTAGGTTGTGGCGTAGGAATAATACGCGTTATGATAGTGATCACGTTGTGCCTAACTCTGAATCCGGTCGTATAACAGTGAACATTTGTGGATGGATGAGTGCTGCAGGACCAGGAGAACTTACTGTAATACCCAGTCGTGCAAACAGTGTAAACTACATAGATGTGCTGAATGACGTCATGTTGCCCACCGTGCGGAATGTTTTTCCTGTAGAAGACATGCCAGTGATAACGTTCGTGCAGGACAATTGTCCTATACACCGTTCCATAATTGTGCAAGAGTGGTTTAGCCAGCAATCGGATATACAGATTATTCCTTGGCTTGCGAGATCGCCAGATTTAAACCCCATTGAAAATTTATGGGGCGTTATGGTTCAAAGGTGGGACAATAGGAACGAAAGGACTAAGGAAGTACTGAGTACTCACTGCATGCAGGTATAGGATTCTATACGGGGTCTAAATTTATGTAAAAAATTAATAAACTCCATGGGTTCGCGGTTGCAAGCTGTAATCGATCAAAATGGCGGACACACGAAATATTAAAAAAATAATATAAAGTGTTGACTATTGGATTGAGTAATAACAAAGACCGGGGTAGCTATAATTTATTTGATAAATTACAGTGATCAAACTTAGTGTAAGTGGGATAAATTTATTCACTACTTTATAACAACAAAATGTTTTTACACTAATGATTTTGATTTCTTATATAATATAAGAAATTAAAATAAAAACAATATAAATATAGATTCCTTTCTAATATAATTAATTATTTATTTATTATTATAAACAACTTGGTCCCAAAATGACAGCTATAACCCGGTCTTACAATTGTTATTGATTTGAGGTTTAGCTTCAATTTCTTCCTCGTTCTGGAACGAATACTTAAGCTGTGAACCTTAGTCATAACATAATGCACAAATCAATCATTATAGTCAATACCACTAACCATAATTATGCAAAACGTAATATGTATTTTTATAATTTGTGAGTAGGTAAAATATTTACGGAACTAAGGTTGCATATATATAGTGTAAGGTATTATAACATTATGTAAATAAAACTAAATACTATAAGAATAGCACAACACAGTTTTGACTTAGAATACTTATAACATCTATTATACATTTTACTTTGTTAATGTCTTCCATTTTGTAATAGAGTTATTCAGTTATAAATTTTACTTGTATTTCTCATAACAAGTGAATTAAATAATTGTCAATTGGGTGTAAAACTGTTAGGTTAGGTTATACACTGTATAAGAAAGAAAGAAATAAATTGTATTCTTCTTTGAGAATTAAATGTCTTAAACTATAATATCACTAAAATAGTTTCATTTCTTATCCTTTACGAGAACTAAACTTAGTAAATCTTAATCTGTAAGAAAAATATATCTAAATCTTCTTACATAAATGTTTCTTACTAATAATACTAATACTTACCACCAATTACGAAAGTAATTTATATATATTTATTTATATAATGTTATACATATATAGTAGAGTAGTATATGTATACTTGTATATTATGCCTTTATTCATTTATACATCTTATACCTTATATTATTTATAACAACAAAAAAAATAAAAAACGTTTAAAAATATAAAAAATAGAATATAAATTACATTATATAATAATAAAATTTAAAAAAAACCGACTGTGAACTGGGTTTCGAACTAGTTGCCCTGCGAAACGAGCTTTGTTATTCTGTCATGCTTATCCACCTGAGCTACGATCTACTTATTGTAGAATGCGAAAATGAGAGCTAGTTTGTGAATGTAGGGATTTTTATTATTTATGATCTACGCCATCTGTAGTCGAATTAACTAATCAATTGGTTTATTTGGTTTGGTTTAGATGGCGCTGTATTAAGTACTCGGAAATAAGAAAATAAAATAATTTATGTTTATTTGAATATAAATATATTATTATTTCTTAGTAATTATTTTAGGGATTAAAAACCTTATTATGTGCCTCTGCATAATAAGGTTTTTAAGCTTTGCGGTGTTATTTTCATGTTTGAACAGCGCCATCTAGTCGTCTCATGAAAGTCATGAAACGTAATGCAAAACCTCAGTCAAAAGTCGACCTTAGGCTCTCCATGCACTTTTGTCTTCAATAGTACATAAATCGAGGTCACCAGGCGAGATCGAGGTTAAGAGCAGGCCTATTTCGCAATAAAAAAAATCGGCGAAATGGTAAAATAAATCTTACAACAGCTATCTAGTGACAGCTTGATTAATACAGATACATTTTTATACATAGGTACACATCGAGGAGAGGGCGAAACTACAAGATGACCCACGCCACTCAATGCACAACTACAACCCAGCACGCTATTTGTGTAACACTCTTTCAATCACAATCTGAATGATTTTGAAGCATATTGCTCATCCAATGCTTCATAATATATGTTCGAAAAATTTGTCTGTTCAGCAACGTAAATAACGCAACGAATGTTATCTTGCGCGGCATGCGCTGTCACCTGCACATATGAGGACCTAATGGCTGCGTCAGCCAACAGTATTAGCGTTGCTTCAAAAATATTTATTTTGCCATCGACAGTCAAAGAAGAAGATTTTATGATGAAATTGGTTTGTAAAAAAATTAATATAAATTTTTTTTATCGACTTCAGAAAGAAATTAACTCAAAATTATGAAAATACTTTAATTTCGGAAGTCGGTGTCTTGAGATCCGTGTTTTTTGCTACCGACTTCCGAAATCAAAGTTATTTCATAGAAATCGATATATTTTTTTTTATTACTTTTTATTTCGTAATTTTTAGTTTTAAGTAAAAACTGGAATATTTGTTTGTAATAAGTAGTAGTAGTAGAAGTAAATGTAAGCCAAAAAAAAATCACAATCCGGTTACTAGTTTCAGAGAAATGCGTGGAAATACACACAAACATACATACACCTATAAAATTTTGTATATTAAATAGGAAGCCCTAATATAATATCATAATGTCAATATATTGCAGTCCCAATAATATTACATACATACGGGTCAAACTGATAACCTCCTTCTTTTTTGAAGTCGGTTAAAAATATCTGGTTAAACATGATAAGTGATATGAAACGTCAAACATGTGTCGCGTCAAGTGCGATGAAAAAGTTCCCGATTTATCGGGAAATCTACTGATTTTGGACATTGTCTCCCGATATCTCGATTTAGCTATCCTGCCTCCCGATTTTTTTCATTTTCAACTAATGTTCAATAATATTCATAAATAAAAATGGTAAATAATATTCTTAATTATACGGCAACACTAAAAGAAACCTGTACCACAAAATCCATGCACCGGAACTTTCCGAAATTCATCGCACCACGTCCATTCAACTTTGCTTATATTGCACTGAAACACCTTAAAACAGAGTTTATTATTGTCTATGTTACCTCAAGAAGTCCTAAAAAGTACTATGACTACATTTCCAATCCCTTAAATCTCTAAAAAAGAGGTAGGTACACAAAATTTTTAATATTATTTGTCAACTCATTTTTAAAATCAACCCCTAGTGAATCTACGGGGGAAAATCCCTGAAGATAACTTTACATGTGTCTATCTTTTAAGGTTGGCTCATTATAACTTTTTTAATGGTAATCAAATTTGTTATAACATAATGCATTATTTGCGAAGGTGTTTTCATAAACATGGTATTAATCGTTATCTAAATAAATAGTTTCATAATCAAGATTGATTTACTACACGTAAATTCCTTTTTAAATTATTCGAATCAGACGTTCCGTTTAGAAATTACGACGGGTATAAAAATACTAAAAGTAAGAAAAATGCGCTTAGTCTATTAGTTACCTCTACATTATATTTTTTATTGACTGTTTGAACGCGCTAATCTCTGCCACTACCAGTCGGACAACTGTCAACTATTTATATTATATATACATATACAACGTGGCGCTTTAATGGCGATATTAATTTAACACACGTATGCGGTTTCGCGTTTTCGTTTTATTAAGATATTTTAATTTTATCAAACGTTATTATTTATTGATTTATTTACAATTTTCTAAAATTGTAAATAAATCAATAATAAAACTTGCACTGGGAATATATATATTTTACTAGTTTTGTTTTTCGTAAGTGTCGATGTGACGACATTTGGATTCAGGTGAAGTACTTCAACATGGCGTCAAGTTCTGTCAAGCCTGAAACAGTTCAGAAGTGGATACGTGACTATCCTGACCTGATTTTTGACGCTGCCAGCTGTACTATTTACTGCACCAAGTGTGAAAGCCATTTATCAGTAAAAAATCTAATGTTAATCGACATATTGAAGGTGATCAACATCGAGGAACATACAAACAGCCTCAAGAAGAATTTTATTTTGACCTTATTCAGTATTTAATTCTTTGTAACATCCCCTAGTCGCAAATTAAAAATAATGTCTTCAAAGATTTTTTTCTAAAATACATGTGTGGTGTTTGTTGTTGTAGTAATTTCAATAACAAAAAAGTGCCTGATGAGTCGCTATTACGAAAGGTGTATTTGGACAAATTTTATAAAAATAAAATTGCCTCCATCTATGAAAACAAAGATGAGAAACTGGATATCGTTAGGACTTTTTAGGTCGTTATATTGTGCATTTCTTAGTAAAGCCATTAAATGAAAACTTTTCTGGTCGACCTTATTTAATTGCCTGTAAAATGCTCGAGGTGGTTAGTGGCCAAACTATTTCAAATTTTGTAATAGAGTGTTTGGAAAATATTTGGCAAGACAACTTTGAAAGAAAAGCTGATAATGTGTTAATATTATGTACTGATAGTGTTGCATACATGTTGTCTGCGGGCCGAAAATATTATTTTTTACCTCAATTAAAACATGTCACCTGTTTGACACATGCTCTTCATCGCGTATCAGAACAGATACGTTTAGAGTACCATGATGTAGATATGCTAATATCCAATGTGAAACAAATATTTTTAAAAGCCCCTCGCAGAATAAAAGTATTGAAAGATTGATACGTAATGCGAAAAATATTCTGGGAAAGGAAAATCTACGGAATCAATTAGTATAAAATCATTATCGAATATTTTTATTTTCATTAAAAGAGTTGCAGAAAAAAAAATTAGCATTAAGTGAATCGTTTTTGGCTTTTGATCAAGTCAGAGCTGCTTTAAATGAATGTAATTCTGATAGAATAAAAAACTAAATTGAAAAAGTTATGGATAGGAATCCTGACATTGACATTCTCAGAGAATATGAAGGAAAATTATAGAAAAATGATGTTAATGACGAAATTTTGTCATATAAATTCGCTTCACTAACATCAACAGATGTCGAACGCTCGTTTTCCACATATAAATGGGTGTTAAATGTTAAAAGAAATAGATTAAAATTAGATAATTTAGAAAAAATAATAGTGATTTATTTTAACTCTGGTCATACTCAGTCTTCTAGTGAAGCTGAAGACGAACCAGACCAATGACATTTTTTGTTTAAATAAGTGAATTATTGTTGAAGCGTATTGATTATTTTAATTAAGATTTTATTGTAAATACAAATTTTCTGAGGAACAAATAATTGGTATGGTAATATGTTTTTGTACAACTTCAGAATAAAAATGTTTAAATGATTGTTAATTCCTGAATAAGAAATTGTTACATAAAAAAATATTTGTGGTTTAATGAATCAACTTTATCTATTTATTATACTATCCTTAATTCCGTCCTTTTTATATTTACCCGTCAGAAAGGAAGTGTAATCTTTCATTAGTCCCTAAGGCGAGAATAGTTTTTTTTTTATGATTTTACTACTTAAAAACCAAATCCCGGGACTCTGGGAATATCCATATTATTCTAACCTATGGCAAGTACATAAAACAGCTCTACATATTCCAATCTCTGGTTATAATATATTAGGTACTATACTTCTATAAAATATCTAACGTACTTCACTAAAAATGATCTCTGCGCTTATGACGTCACAATTTTGTCGTCTATTTGTGACCATGGCGTACAAGGGACTGATAGTCGGTGTTGTGCCAGGGATGCGCGAGATGATATTAGCGAATATCGAAATTAGACCTGACTAGATTTTATTTTCGATTCTATAGCTGCTATAGTGTGGTTTTATAAAACAATATAATCACATTAATTTAAAGTTCCACATGAAGGAGATGTTTCAAAATGTATGGAGCCCCGGCCATGTATTGGTACACCCTACAAAAAAATGGAGAAACACAATTAAAACAGTTTCCAATCATCCAATTACTTTTAATTGGCTTTGTTTGGTAGTAAAGTACAAGAATGTACAATTGAAATTGCAACACACAACAAAACCCATCATGGCGGTAAGTTGTCATTTTGATTGATTATTGACGTTTGACATGTTTACTTCTGTCATAATACATTGTTAAAGAGAATCATAACATTGTCGTACTTTTAGTCTTTTGCAATATTATTTTAGATCTAATTGTAAAGTCGAAAATCTATTAAAGAAATCTGACAGATTGTAGTAGCTTGATGTACTGGCGTCTGTACATAAAGTATAGTCCAGTTAAGCAGACAACCTCATAGGTTGACCTGCGATATGCCAAGATTTTTACTTATAGCATAAATGTACAGAATACAAACATTCAATAGTCGAATTAATAACTCAGACAAAAACAATGTAGTGATAAACGAAAGCCAGGTTGTTAAAAATAATTCGAGAGAACAGAACATCAGAACACGATCGACAACGAAAGCGACTGAAGTGACAGTAGACAGTTCACGATCTATGATCAATGGTCGATCTATGGTTTACTGTCATTGGTTTTTAACCACAGAGTACTTAAATTGGCGAGACGCCATATTGAAAGTCGATAAAATAATTGATAAATATCAAATTATTAGAAGAGAAATATGCATTTATGCAATTTATCAGTATTTTTCCCGAATTCCACGGATTTTTCTCGATTTTTCGAGGTATTGTACATATTCTGGGCCCATTTTGAAACATCTCCTTTAGTAAGGATTTATCGATATTATCAACCATACGTCACGTCCCTAGCGATCACATATAGAAGACTTTGGCGTGTGAGAACACTCCTTTTTAAACGTTTAATTTCTCCTTTTTTGTCATCAAATTTCTCTATATCCATGGTATAATTTCAATTCGTTTCAAGCAATTAAATATGGACAAGAGCTTAAATATTTAAGGTATACAAATAAAAATACACAAAAGTAATGATTTAATTGTTTATTTCGTGATAAAGTGCACCGCATTTTTTGTCACATATTTGTGTCGTTGGCGTACAGGGCACGCGCTTGCTTGTCACGTATATGTGACAATGGCGTTCAAAAGGTTAAACATAACCAATAGTCCAATCAACGAGGATATTGTTGTATGGAGACTTCCGAAAAATTCCTCCGCCTCTGAAATTTGGCATGTGATGAAGTTAGGTGATACAGATTACAGATGTACAATAATCCAACATTTTTTTACGAGAAGTTGGGCATTTTCACCTAAACATGAAAATCGCTTATAACCCTCTGTGAATATTTCCTCAGACTGAAATACTTTCTGTATACGTACGTATGTACTAGTCAGAATAAGTATGTAAAGGAATCCAACATTTTTACAAATTCAGAGATACCCCAAAATTAACTTTTAACATTCTGTACTATAACTTCTACAGATAAATTGCTCAGCTAATTTATATTCTTAATATGCTTAATATGTTTTTATGTCCTTAAATACATAGCTTTGTTTAGTTATCCAAAAGATTTTCCTTATTAAACATATTTTTTTTATTTTTGCTTAACTACGCAATGTAAAAAATAGGGTTCTCTATTGTGTCACCTAACTTTTTTATCCATAATTTAAAGTGCCATAACTTTTTTTGTCCTAATCATCATTTGTCCGAATGATAACTTACCCGAACTTAATATCACATAATATCACATGCCATAAAATTGAAATCCCTAAATATAATATGTCCTAAATCAGTTTGTCATAAATATTACAATCAATAATATACAAAAGACATAAAATCATTTCCAATATAAAATTAGCTTAGAATCTGTCTACGAATTAAAATTAGTCATTTTAATTAAGACTACTCAATAAAGCAGTTGATTGTGAACATGTGGTTTTTGTAAGCAAGCAAGCACGCAGCATGCAAGCAAACATGCAGCATGCAAGCAAGCATGCAAGCAAGCATACAACATGCAGCAGGCATGGTTTCTGTCACGGCTCCGGCGCTGCGGGGCTCCGGCGGTCCCACGCGAGTTTATCGTCGCAGATGGGTTTAACGCTCACCACCGCAGCTTCGGCTTGCTGGCCGGCGAGCCGGCCAGCCTCAGCCACGGCGGCGAGTGTTACAACCACCTGCTCCTCAACTCGCAGGCCGCCTCGCCCCTCCGCGCCTACGCGATTTTAAATTACACTCTAGGGGTAGAGCAGACAAGACTGCGTGGAGTCGGATTTACAACGATTCGTTTCTGCGAACCTAATTTTTAGCTAATGTTTTAGGACTAAAAAAAATATTATAAATGAACATTCGGAATAATACACATTATTTAACACAATACTTAGTTAGGACATATGACTTTAGGTCATGTAAAATTAGGGGATTCAATTATTATAGTACTCGATATTATGACAGAATACTTTTAGAACTAAAGATAATTATGTTAAACAAAATTTCGGGATTTTGAACATTATGGTTACTGAAGTTTATAGCAAACGTGTTATGGATAATGATTTTCGGACAAACAATTTTAGGAGAAGAAAGGGAGTACCAAAAAATAGCTCTGTCCATTTTTATGACTTTATATTATAACAGATTTATTAATTATCCAACCAATTTTCGAACGTTCATATATTTTTTTGGATATTATGTTCGCTGATTTATGCTAGAGCGGAAGGGTTGACCTTCACTTCACCGCTCGGAGTTGCTTTGCCACGCAGTTTCGGAGTAGTGTAGGCGAGTTTGCTGGCCACCGTGATTACAAATAATTTTTTATCTTACTATGCACAACGTACAATGGCGCGGCGTTTAGAAATTCACTTTATATTTAAAAGGAATATTTGTTATATGCATTTAAAATAAACGTTTGATACTTCCTTAAGGACTTTGTACAATATGCGGAAAAAAATGTTAATAAGTATAATAATGTTTAATTATAGTGTAGAAAACACTAATATAAATATCAAATACCTCTTAGTAAAATGTCTCAAACGTTTGAAATTAAAGGGCTTAGAAGGTCCATGGTAAACCTACTGTCTGCCATTTTGTTTTTCTTTTTCTTTCAAAATGGCGGCCATGCATGAAACCTATATAAATCGATAGCTGACATCAATGCAAACGAAAACATAATAAGACCAAACCCCGTAGTGTCATATTTCGAAGATATTATACGTAAAGTAGATCACGTGACATCCATATTTCTTGAACTTGCTTATATCTTGTTGCATAGATGTTTGAAATAATCACTCTGAATGTTTAAAGTAATAATTTTAGTAATGATATTAATAAAATTACTGTGGTAGGCATTCTTTTGTTAAGGCTAGTTATAATCTTGCTAACATTACAAATAAATTCTTTAAAAACGACCTCACCTGGAGCTACACTCGGGAATCGATCCAGCTAAAATCCGAAAAGATAACAACCTGGCATCAATCAAATGGATCAAATCTCTCTAACAAACATGATAAATTAAATAAAAGGAAAATAATTAAATCTAAATATAATAACCATTTCAATACTTGGATTGGTACAAACGGCACAATCAGATGGCCTGCGAGATCACCAGACCTCACCACTGTAGATTTTTTATGGGGATAAGTTAAAAATCAAATTTACCAAAAATCCTATGCAACTGTAAACGAGTTAAGAACTGAGGTTCACACTACGATTTTCAATATTCATCACACACAACTCACTATGTAAAGTTACTGGAAATTAATTCCTTAAAAGAATAAAGGTGAATCAAATTGAGGCAAGTTGATGTCTATATTGTCTATCTCGGCCCATTCGTCAATCGGAAATAACACACTCATACATAAAATACACCCTATTCCGTCAGTCAGAAGGACCAGGATAGTAAAACACTACGTAGGGGGAATCCCCAGAGCTTATAGTTCATGTTGGAGATAAAACGAGACGGAAAATACCGCAATATAATATGCAAATATAATACGCAAATATGTCAACACCGAACGGGGTGCTTGGACAGGAAACCTCCCCGTGTGCCTGTGGGCTGGAATTCCCTTATGGATGCGTCCGGGGGAAAGACCAGTCACCGGGACGGTGCACCCTGGGGTACGGGCAATGACTCCCCATTAGGTACTGTGTGCCTAAGGGGTCTTGTTGCCCGTATGCCAATATCCTGTCAGAGGTACGCTCCAACGTGTGTCTCTCTGCGCTCTAAGCAGAGACGCACAGCGGCGGAGTAAGAGCGGGCTCGGTGTGCACTAACTCTGCCGCCGGGCTATTCTCGTCGCCCCGAAGATTGTCAAGGTCATGTCTCTGACATTTGACGGGGGTCGTCTTGGCTTAACCGCCCGGGCCGCGAGGAAGAAAACCTCTATAAAAAATCACCCCAAACCTCCAAGCGGCGGCGCACCGTGAGGGAGGTTGATAGCTTGACTAATGGGTAGTTAAATTAGTCGCTAGTGCGAACCACTAGATTTTGAGACAATACAAAGTTTTTACTCGTGGGAACAATTAATATGGATCCAATAAATAAAAACAAAAACCGTAGAGAAGAGGAGGGAAGTGATGCGGGGTCGGAGTCCGACGCCGTATCTGGCGCGAAGGGCTCATATAAGAGCCAAGAGCGCGAAGTAATGGGGGCGGCTAAGAAGAACCTAGAGTTCTTGAAGAAGCGCCCCAAACCGGGGGATGGCCAGGAGTCTTCCTCGGACGGATGGGTGAGCTCGGCCCGTAAGAAGATCAGCCGGCGGGGTGGGGCCCATGAAAGTGGTGTGGGCAGAGGGCTCACCACAAAGGAGGCCAGCAAGCCGAGCCGAGCCGGCCGGGCCGAGACAGTCGCAGTTAGGGCCGGTCTCGGCCGGGTCGGAGTCGTCAGGTGGTAAGCCGGACGCCACTGGCGGCTCGAATTCGGAGCGAACGGTCAGGTACGCAGAGGTCGTGGCAGCCTCTATCAAGTGTGGCCTTGAAGAGGACTCAGTCCTCTAAAGACAAGGCCATATCCGCAGCCACGGCCTCCATTATGGCGGCAGCGGAGGCCAGTCACATCGGGCCCCCGTCGGACGCAATGTTCGAAATGCGGGCGGAGGTCGCCCGTTTGACAGCCGCCATGGAGCTTCTCCGAAAGGAGAACGCGGAGCTCCGAGCCTGGCTAGGCTTCGAGAAGCCGGCCCCCGGGAGGTGCCACAGGGGGAGGCGCGGCATGGACAGGTCGGGCCCGTGCCTGCTGAGGACCGGGTGCTGGCCCTGGTCCGGCGGGAACTGGCTGCCTTCCAGAGCCGGTTTTCCGCCCTGGAGGCCATAGTCTTACGACCCCCGCTGGCGGCGAGGTGAAAGGCGGGGCCGTGCCGGAACCCGTGAGGGCCCCAGCCCCGGCGACGAAACGGCCCCCGCCTCCTAAATCCCCTCCGGCTGACGCCGAATGGCAAGTAGCCGCCCTCCGAGCGGATATCCTGCGGGCCAAGGGACTAGCCCGCAAGGAGTCCCCCGCTGACGCAGAGGACGTGGTGAGCGCTCTGTTCCCTTCGCGAGGGGAACATACTCCCCCGCCCATGGCTCCGCCTCCTGCGGTGTCGGATGCGGACCACGCAGCCGACGATGACGACGATGCTCCGGAGGTGACCGAGGTAGAGCTGAGAGTGGCGGTGCGCAGGCTGAATGCCAGGAATACCGCCCCAGGACCCGACGGCTTACCTGGAAAAGCCTGGGTCCTGGCCTTGGAGGCTCTCGGGCCTCGACTAAGGGGGCTCCTAAGCGCATGCTTGGAGAGGGGCCGGTTCCCGCTTCAATGGAAGACAGGGAAACTGGTCCTCATTAAGAAGCCGAGGCACCCTGCGGACTCGCCGTCCGCTTACCGGCCCATCGTGCTGCTCGACGAGGTGGGCAAGCTCTTTGAAAGAGTCATTGCAGACCGCCTCGTCGCGCGGCTGGTGAGGGTGGGGCGGGGCCGGATTTGGCGGAGAGCCAGTTTGGTTTCCGCAAGGGGCGCTCTACGGTGGACGCCATCATGCGCGTACGAGCCCTCACGACGGGGGATGCTGTGGCCTGGGGTGGGGTCGTCTTGGCGGTGTCTCTAGACATCGCCAATGCCTTCAACACCCTGCCCTGGTTTGCATCAGGTAGGCACTCCGGTATCACCGAGTGCCGACCTACCTCTGTCGCGTGGTCGAGGCCTATCTGACGGACAGGGCCGTCATCTACCCCAGTCACCGGGGAGAGTGGAACTGGCGAGAGATGTTGTGCGGTGTCCCACAGGGATCGGTCCTGGGGCCGCATCTGTGGGACATCGGGTACGACTAGGTGCTCCGCGCCGACCTCCCTAATGGCGTCAGCGTAGTTTGCTACGCTGACGACACGCTGGTCCTGGCGCAGGGGAGGTCGCATCAGGCGGCGGCCTAATTGGCGACATGCGGGGTTGCGACAATTGTAGAGAGGATCCGGCAATTGGGACTCGAGGTAGCGTTGCACAAGTCCGAGGCCATGTGTTTTCATGGTCCTCGGAACGCGCCACCGTCGGGTTCCCAAATAACGGTAGGAGGGGTTCCCATCGGCGTCGAGTCGACGATGAAGTACCTGGGACTCGTCCTCGATAGCCGGTGGAATTTCGTGGAGCATTTTCGACGTTTGGCTCCCAGACTGGAGCGGGCCGGGGCTGCCTTGAGGCGGCTCCTGCCCAATCTAAGGGGTCCAAACGCCTCCTGCCGGAAGCTCTACGTGGGGGTCGTGCGGTCCATGGCCCTTTACGGGGCTCCGGTGTGGGCGCGTTCCGTGAGGCGGCGACCGGTCCGTCGGTTGAACGCGTCCCAGAGGGTCATGGCCATCCGACTAGTCCGGGGATACCGCACGGTCTCCGGTGAGGCGGCGAACCTCCTTGCCGGATTACCGCCATGGGATCTGGAGGCAAAAGTCCTCGCGCACATGTGGGAGTGGCGCGAGGAGGCAAAACGCCGGGTAGTAACTCCCCTGCCGCGAGAAATAGCGGCACGGCGGACAGAGCTCCGGCAGGATCTCATGGCGGCATGGAGAGTGCGATTGTCACAACCCAGCGCTGGGCACGCCAAAATTGCGGCGATAAGTCCCCTCTTTGAGGAGTGGCTGGAGAGGCGCCACGGCGTCCTTACCTTCCGCCTGACGCAGGTCCTCACCGGACACGGGTGCTTCGGGAGGTACCTATTCCGGATAAGGCGGGAGGAAACGCCCGGGTGTCACCACTGTGTGGATCGCCCAGAGGACACGGTGGAGCATACGGTGGAGGTCTGCTCGGCTTGGGCGGAGCACCGCCGTGTCCTCGCGGAAGCGATAGGCGGCGGCGATCTCTCGCGTCCGGCCCTGGTCCAGGCCATGGTACGGAGCGAGAGTACATGGCAAGTCATTACCTCCTTCTGCAAAGCAGTAATGCTCGTGAAGGAGGAAGCGGGACGCGTGAGGGAGAGGCAAGCTTTGCGCCCTCACGCCCCTAGTCGCCGCAGGAGACGCCCTGGGCGTCAGGAATTGGCAGCCGATTCCCGGCCACCGTAGGCGCGGGCTTGCGGACGGCGAGCAATAGGTAGCTCGCCGTCCGGTAAGGACCAAGCCCGAGTCGACGGCGCGTTGTGTTCCACGCGCGCCTCAAAGAGATGTCAGCACTATTGACGGGGTCCGCTAGGGCCGATGCCAGCTAGGGTTGCGGGATGTTCGAAAGAGTTACCGTGGCCCCGGCACAGACAACAGAAGGAACACGGGTGGGTTTTAGTCAGTAAAAGTCTGGCACGCCCTCCCGCTCCGCCCAGAGCGGGAGAAGTCATTTGATGATTTCCCATCCACAAAAAAAAAACCGAACCGAACTTCAAGGAATTGTGTGTATAATCATATTTATACAAGATGTAACATAAATAACGCACCACCTCTTAAGGGATCATTGTACTCATCATTATGAACAACTTTACATCATTATGACCAAACCTGAAATCGCGAAATAAAATCAGCTGTTCCCTACATACTTACTCGCCAAAATTGTCTTGCTTGTGCAGCGTTCCGATGCGCACGTGTTTGCATATTCTGTGTTTTAACTAGCGCGGCGCAAGCTGTCGCTCGTATTCTTTTTTCGCCATGAGTAATGAACTCGTGGCGAATGAGCTGCTGGCGTTCCTGCAGCAGAAGCTGGATGTGATGGACGAGGTATCCGCTATCCAAATCTGCTCAACGAACTTCAGCGAGGAGGACATAGCTGCCGCCAAGCTATTGTTGTTCAGTGTGCTGAACAAGCGCGACCAGATGGTGTCCCGCCGGCGTGACGGGACTAAGAGAAGCCTGTGTTGTGCGTCTTATTTATAGGGTCCAGAAATGATATTACTTTTGAGATTTACTGAATGTAATTATTGTTTATTAAAAGGTTCACAATACTTGGTTACACTTATTTCCTTAATATATATGACGTGGCAAGGCGAAGGTATGTGGGCGACTGGCGTGCCCGGCGCTGGCGTTCTTTTACGATACCAAAACTGCAATTCAGCAAAACGCATCGCCAGGGTCGCTACATCTCGCGGAAGCGATCGGCGGCGGCGATCTCTCGCGTCTCACGCATGGTACGGAGCGAGAGTGCATGGGGAGCCATTACCTCCTTCTGCGAAGCAGTAATGCTCGTGAAGGAGGAGGCGGGACGCGTGAGGGAGAGGCAAGCTTTGCACCCTCACGCCCCTAGTCGCCGCAGGAGACGCCCTGGGCGTCGGGAATTGGCAGCCGATTCCCGGCCACCGTAGGCGCGGGCTTGCGGACGGCGAGCAATGGGTAGCTCGCCGTCCGGTAAGGACCAAGTCCGAGTCGACGGCGCGTCGTGTTCCACGCGCGCCTCAAAGAGCCATCAAGATGTCAGCACTATTGACGGGGTCCGCTAGGGCCGATGCCAGCTAGGGTTGCGGGATGTTCGAAAGAGTTACCGTGGCCCCGGCACAGGCAACAGAAGGAACACGGGTGGGTTTTAGTCAGTAAAAGTCTGACACGCCCTCCCGCTCCGCCCAGAGCGGGAGAAGTCATTTGATGATTTCCCATCCACAAAAAAAAAAAGGTTGCTACATCACACCCCCCTTTCTTCAAAAAAAAATCTAACATAATTCACAAAGAAAAATTTTTTTTTCTAAAAATACACTGGGCTTACAATTACAATGTTGCGTGCAACACTACACAATAGGTACAGTACACCGGAAATGTTGCTTACTTCTACTTACTCCTTCCTTGCGGTCTCTTCACCTTGAAGAGCCGTCTTAAAAAAATATATGTATATTAGGTTTATGTTTAAGGGTAGCTGTCATAACGTCCGCTCTGCAATATTCAATAACACCACTAGGGCCGGCAGCTTCCGTTATGATAGCGCCAGTACAATAAATACTTACAAATAATTATGACAATAATACAATCTTGACGGGATACCCACAGCTAAATGTAACCGTACATAGTTCGCGTTAACACATAATCTAAACCGGCAGATTCCTGCACAATTCACTTTTCGTACACTGTTTACACGTAACTTGCTGCGCTTGCCGGATTACTCATATTTCCGGCCGCTGTTCCAGCCAGTGTCGTCACCTCCTTTTTCAGCCAACCTCTCATTTGGCCTATGCAGCCTCTTTTTATTGCGTAGCATAACAAAATTCCCAATATTACCGCGATAATGATAAGGATTATCCCAAAATAATTCAGTTTGTGTTCCAATTGTTGTCCAGCTGCTACCGGCTTGGGCTATTGAGATGAACTCTTTATTATGAAAATTACCCATGTCTATAAATATGTGCGCTCTTTACTTGATTTTGGTAATGTAAATAGTGAATTGTACATGAATCTCTTACACTTGCGATATACATACTTAGGCTAATTTTGCTAGTTGAGCAAAAATCGCACCGGTTTCTTGATTACTCGGCCTGAGCGCGTGGTTTTATTGATAGGCGGTAGCGAGTTTGGCTCAACCTGCGGTTTTTGTGTTTCACTGTTATTATTGTTCCTTACGCTGTCTGGTATCGTATCCTCACTAATAATATATGCTGGTTTTAATCTATCAATGGACACGGTTGATTGACGATCGTCTTTTTGTATGTCAAACGTCTTATCGCTTCTGCTAATGACTTGGTATGGACCACTTTACGACGGTGTCAATGGCTTCCTTACCATGTCATTTCTAATGAATACGTGTGTACAGGTATTTAAATCTTTATGAACGAATATTTTCCGCGAGCCGCTATCCGCTCGTGACTGTGGGCGCATGTCATTAATTATATTTCTTAATTTGCTTACAAATGTCGGTAAAAATCCTACTTGCGGTTTTTCTGTCTCGTGATAAAAATCGCCTGGTAAACGCAACGTGTGTCCTAAAACCATTTCTGCTGAACTTACATTCTGGTCACTTTTGCAAACTGCACGAAGTCCCAACAATACTGTAGGTAATTCGTCAACCCATGACCTATTTTCTAACAGTCTTGCCTTTATTGCTGCCTTAAGGGAACGATGCATTCTTTCTACCATACCATTACCCTGTGGATGGTATGCTGTCGTACGGATTTTCTTTATGCCTAACATATTCATCAGACTGCTGAATATTTCGCTTTCGAACTGCCTGCCCTGATCGCTGGTTAACGTTTTAGGACACCCAAATCTACATACCCATCCTTCATAGATCGCCTTAGCTACTGTGCCAGCAGTAATGTCCGTAACTGGAATCGCCTCCGGCCAGCGAGTAAATCTATCTATGACGGTGACGCAATATCGATAACCTTCCTGTGTAGTCGGTAGAGGCCCTACTATGTCTACGTGTATGTGTTCAAATCGTTCTGTTATTGGGAATGTACCTAATTTTGAAACGGTGTGTCTATGTACCTTTACTCTCTGACATTGTATGCATGATCTCGCCCATTTATTTATTTATTTATTTATTTAATCTTTTCACACTTAAAAAGTACAAAGGCGGACTTAATGCCTTAGGCATTCTCTACCAGTCAACCAAGGGTGGTGAAGAGATTAGATGGCAGGTGCTCTGTTAGGAATGGGACAATTTGTACATAAATAAGTTATAAACTTATAATACACATACATACATATTTACTACAATATATACCTATATTATATATATACATTATATACAAATTCAAGAGAGAGAGGGCCCATTTAGCGATGTCTTTATTCATGTCCGGCCAAAAATAACGACTTGTGACCATTCTTCGTGTGGCCCTAATACCTGGATGGCTTATGCTATGAACTGAGTTAAAAACTGGCTTTCGGTACTGTAATGGAATGTATGGCCTTACTTGGTTTTTAGTAATATTACAATATATCTTTCTTTTACATAATGGTGATTGAATTTGTTCTAATACAATGTTGCCTCGTGAACTTGCTAACATGTGTGACATTTGAGCGTCTGTTTCCTGCGCCTGCGCGATTTCGTCGTAATCTATGCTAGTGTTACAAACAATGGACTCTACCCGTGATAGCGCGTCAGCAACCGCATTCTCGTTGCCGGTAACGTATTGTATGTCGCTCGTGAATTCTCGCTGATGTACGAGTACAATAACTGCCTTGTGCGCATTGGTGTTTCTCGATCCGTGTCTATTTTTGTAAATGCGTATGTTAACGGCCTATGATCGGTGAAAATGGTTAATTCGCGACCTTCTACCATGTTCCTGAAATGGACGATTGCCAAAAAAACTGCTGTTAGCTCGCGGTCGTATGTGCTGTATTTTTGTTGTGCCGCTGATAGCCCCTTTGAAAAATACCCTAGCGGTTGCCATTTACCGTTCGTTTCTTGTTGTAAAACTGCGCCTACGCAAGTGTTTGATGCGTCACACATTAGTGTTAGTTTGCCTGATTCTCCCGGGTGAGCTAGCGTAATGGCGTTTTTTAGGCTATCCTTGCACTTCTCAAAAGCCGCTAATGCTGTATCGTTCCACTCTATTTTAGACTTATCTTTCTTTTTGGCGCCGTGCAAATATTTATTTAACTCCGCCTGGCTTTCGATCGCGTGTTTTGTATGGGACCTGTAAAAGTTTACCATACCTAGAAATCGACGCAATTGTTCGATTGTTTCCGGTCGCGGATAATTTTGTATGGCCTCGACTCGGCCTCGAGTGGCTTTATTCCGTTCTTATTTACGTTGTAGCCTAAAAATTCTATTTCCTTTTTCCCTAAATCGCATTTTGCTAAATTTATTGTAATGCCATACTGATCGAATCTACTGAAAATTAGTTTAAAATGTTTTTTGAAAAGCTGGTCGTTGGTGCTGGCTATTACAAGGTCATCGATGTAACTGAATAAATACGAGCTTTCTTGGCCGTCCTTGAGATATTCTATATTTTGCAACACTGTGTTATTCATAAATCTTTGGAACGTTTGTGCTGCGTTTCGCAAACCAAACGACATCCGCGGAAACTCGAAAAGCCCGAAAGGAGTTATAATTGCTGTTTTTTCGATATCCTGTGGTGCTATACTAATGTTATGGTAGGCCCGGTTGATATCTATTTTTCCGAAAATTGTCTTACCTGCTAGTCCATACGTAAAATCCTGTAACCTCGGTAGGGTACCTGTCTGGCTTCGTGATCGCGTTGAGTGCACGATAGTCACCACAGGGTCTGATCTGCCCATCCTTCTTCGGCACGACGTGTAGAGCGCTCGCCCAAGGACTGCTGGATGGCCTGCAAATCCATGTACATCAGAACGTTCGGCCAATTGAGGTAGAGAGCTGGCTGCTACTCCAGTTTTTAGTGACGATTTTGTGACGCATAAAGATGCCAGACACATAATTTGTGACAGAATAGTTCGAAAGTTACAAGCATTTATGTATGGCCGAACGGCCTGATATCAGAACGTTCGGCCAACCTGAATCTCCATAACTGAGGACCTTAGAGAAATTGTTACTGAATAAAAAATTAGTGACGCATTTGTGACAAACAACCACTGCTTTGCTTTTACTCGTAATGCCACCGGTTAAAAGTAAAATGAATTTTAGTTCCCGGAACATCAGGCCGTTCGGCCAACGTGATCTCCATAACTGAGGACTTGAGAGAAACCGCTCATGAACAAAGAATTAGTGACGACACTGAAACGAATTTTTATTGCTTTATTTTTTTTTGTGACAGCTCCATTAAATGGTAAATTAAAAATTAAACTTATAACCTCAAAACATTGGGATTATGGATTCCTCCACAGCTAAGAAGCCTAGAGAAACCGTTAATGAATAAAGATTTAGTGACGACACTGAAATGAATTTTTATTGCTTTATTTTTCTTTCGTGACGGCCCCATTCAATAGTAAATTGAAAAAGTATTATATAACCTCAAAACATTGGCATTAAGTAGGTATCGATTACTTCACAACGAAGAAGTCTAGAAGACTCGTAAGAACCCCTGATGTGTTGCAGTCGTCGAGAATAGGTAACTGCTCTGCAGGTTTCCAGTGCAACGGTGTCAGTATTTTTATTGATTTGATTAAGTCTATGCCTCTATGGCACTATGGCGGATGTCGTTTGAAATAGGGTGACCATGTATTGGAATACTCGATAAATATTAAATAGATACTTGTTCCATTGGAACAAAACAAGTATTTATCAAGTACTAGATACTCGTAAGTACTTAATGAAACAAAACACGTCTAAAATGTTTATCAATCTGTACTAATACTAAAGCTGAATTTGAGTTTTGAGCTGAGTTTGTTTTTTGTTTGTTTGAACGCGCGAGTCTCTGGAACTACCCTTTTTGCATTTGATAGCCTAGTTCTTGAGGAAGGCTATAGGTTATTTAATATCACGCTATGACGTTTAGGAGCCGAGCAAAAATAAAAAAGGAAGAATGCCAAGCGAAATCGAAGAAATAGTGCGGGCAGGCAATGCGATGTGATGGGGTGGGTCAAGGGAACACGAAACTTCACGCGGACGAAGTCGCGGCCAGAAGCTAGTATTATTATATTATGCCCAAGCAACGTTGAGCTGATACCTGCATATCAGTGTTCACTTGTGTTGTTTTCGTTATATTGGTCGATTCTATTTAGGTCTAAAAGGTGACTGACATTGGAGATTGGGAAAGTTGACTGCAAGTATACCTACGTAAATAAATAGATACACAACTGTAAAAAATGTTTTATTTCTTATCAATCATCCACAAAAAGCGGTGGTACAGCCGCGCCGCATAATAATTTGTACATTTTAGAATCACAGTTGTTAAATTGGGCAACCACGACAGGGAATAGATCTCAGACTGGTGGTTCCAGAGACTCGCGCGTTCAAACAAACTTTAGTATTAGTACAGATTAATAATCATTTTAGACGTGTCTTGTTTCATTAAGTACTTACGAGTATCTAGTACTTGATAAATACTTGTTTTGTTCCAATGGAACAAGTATCTATTTAATATTTATCGAGTATTCCAATACATGGTCACCCTATTTCAAACGACATCCGCCATAGTGCCATAGAGGCATAGACTTAATCAAATCAATAAAAATACTGACACCGTTGCACTGGAAACCTGCAGAGCAGTTACCTATTCTCGACGACTGCAACACATCAGGGGTTCTTACGAGTCTTCTAGACTTCTTCGTTGTGAAGTAATCGATACCTACTTAATGCCAATGTTTTGAGGTTATATAATACATTTTCAATTTACTATTGAATGGGGCCGTCACGAAAAAAAATAAAGCAATAAAAATTCATTTCAGTGTCGTCACTAAATCTTTATTCATTAACGGTTTCTCTAGGCTTCTTAGCTGTGGAGGAATCCATAATCCCAATGTTTTGAGGTTATAAGTTTAATTTTTAATTTACCATTTAATGGAGCTGTCACAAAAAAAAATAAAGCAATAAAAATTCGTTTCAGTGTCGTCACTAATTCTTTGTTCATGAGCGGTTTCTCTCAAGTCCTCAGTTATGGAGATCACGTTGGCCGAACGGCCTGATGTTCCGGGAACTAAAATTCATTTTACTTTTAACCGGTGGCATTACGAGTAAAAGCAAAGCAGTGGTTGTTTGTCACAAATGCGTCACTAATTTTTTATTCAGTAACAATTTCTCTAAGGTCCTCAGTTATGGAGATTCAGGTTGGCCGAACGTTCTGATATCAGGCCGTTCGGCCATACATAAATGCTTGTAACTTTCGAACTGTTCTGTCACAAATTATGTGTCTGGCATCTTTATGCGTCACAAAATCGTCACTAAAAACTGGAGTAGCAGCCAGCTCCCTACCTCAATTTGCCGAACGTTCTGATTTACATGCAAATCCCTAACTCTTGCATTAGCTTGAATTCCTCCTGTACCAATTTATACCTATGAGGTGGTAATTGCCTGGCGCGTGTAAATACTGGTGGGCCTGTAGTCTCTATGTGGTGGTACACGTTGTGACTTGACGGTTCTTTGTATGAAACTGGCTTAGTTATACTCGGAAATTGCTGTAACAATTCTCTGTACGGGTTGTCTAATTGTATGCTTGAAACAGATGGTTCCGTGCACTTTACGACGGATGCTTCCCTACTTATTTGTGTATGACCGTCAATCAACCGCTTTTTATGCAAATCTACTATCAATTGGTGACACCAATTATTTTTTAGATGATTTTTTAGAGGCACACCAATTTGGTGTGCCTCTAAAAAATCTGCTCCTAATATGGGCTGTTTTACATCGCAAATAATAAATGACCATTTGAAACTCCTTCTTAAACCTAAATTTAGCTCTATGTTAGTTACGCCATACGTTTTTATCTCAGTGTTATTCGCCGCGAACAGCTTATACGAACACTCACGTTTTACTTTGCTGCTTCTCACTTTACCCACTGGTATCACTGATACGTTAGCTCCTGTGTCCACTAGATACACAATCCCACTTCTATAGTCTCGCACGCAGAGCCGGTGGTTTCCCGCGGTACACTCTCCCACCGATGATGACTGCACCGCCTCTAGTTTCCCGCACCCTGCTGCTTCTTGGACCAATTGTACGGTGACTCGCACGCCCGCGCGTTTTCCCGGTAACGAAAATGGTGTCTGCATAGCCAATCCGAAGAACTAGGTGTGCGACGTGGCCTTGACCGGCTCCGGGGCCTGTAGCGCCCCTGTTGCCAACGCCGCTCTCTCCGGTCTTGTCCCGAGTTCCCGTCTCGCTTCCGGATGTCATTTATTTCCCCGCGCAACTCCTTCATTTCCACCGATAATGCGCTGAGATGCTTGACCAAATCCGTTTTCGTGTCGCATGTCAAATCCGATGTGCTCGGTGATATTGACGCGACCTCACCGGTGCCCATGTTTTCCATCACTCTGTCTGCCGTTTCGGCGAGACTCTCAAGTTTCGTGTCTCCGGTCACTGCCAGGACCGCCCGCACGCCCGGGGGTAAACGATTCATCCACAACCTTTTTAGTGGCTCGTCCGTTACATTGCAATTCTTGGCTAGGGCCGCCATTGCCCTATACAGCTGCGATGGTTTCTGTGTAGGTACCCAGATCCATCTCTCCCATTAGCCTCTGGAATTGCTTGTCCGCGCTCTCTTCATAAATCGCCAATAAACGCTTTTTTAATGCTGCGTACTTGCCTGACTCTGGCGGGGCTTGAATTATATCTGTAACTTGCCGCACTGTGTCCTGGGTCAATCTGGCGATTGCTATGTCGAACAGCTGCGCATCACCCAGCTTTTGTGGTGCCATAATAGCCTCGAACTGACAGAACCATGATTTGGGCAGATCTGTCCAAAAATCTGGTATCCTTGCCTGCACCGATACCGCGGCTACTCCAGCTGTTGGTGGTGGAGTCATCGTGGTGGTTGTTTCACTTGTTTCGAGACTATTCTCTGTTACTTGCACCCACGCGGTTTTTTAACGGCCCTTGCCACGTCGCCACTGAGTCGCTCACGGCGCAAAAATTGAAACACAAAACTATTGATGTACGTTCGGGGTCACCACTTGTTGTGCGTGTTATTTATAGGGTCCAGAAATGATATTACTTTTGAGATTTACTGAATGTAATTATTGTTTATTAAAAGGTTCACAATACTTGGTTACACTTATTTCCTTAATATATATGACGTGGCAAGGCGAAGGTATGTGAGCGACTGACGTGCCCGGCGCTGGCGTTCTTTTACGATACCAAAACTGCAATTCAGCAAAACGCATCGCCAGGGTCGCTACACCTGCAAGATATTATCACGCTGTTCAAGGAAACCGACCCGGACGACGTGCCGACGTTTGTGGCGAAGGAGCTGCACAAGTTGCCACCCGTCACCTTCGACCACGTCGATGTAACAAGCCTTCTGAAGGACATTGTCTTTCTGAAGGCCCGCCTCGCGGATGTTCTGGCGAAGTTAGATGCATCCCAAAACACCGTCGTCGATTTGCGCAAAGAATTTACCGAGTTGCGCAACAGTGTGGCGATAACTAGGTCATCAGTCGATGCATCTAACGTAAACATGTGTCGCGGAGCCGGCCTCGATTTATCGTCGTCAAATTCCGCGTCAGCAGTTTTGTCGCCAGCGCACCCGTCGTTTGCTGAGATTGCAGAGCGCCCCGCCCGCGTGCACCGCAGCCCCGCGCCCGTCATCGTAGCTCCTCCACGCAACGCCGCCCGAGCCCCTCGCCCCGTCTCGCTGCCAGTGTCTGCAGCCCTGGCGAAGCCCATAGAAAAGGAATCCGCTAGCGTCACCGCGAGTGCCCAAGGAGCTCCAAGTAGGAAATCTATGCCAAAAAAGGCACCGAATAGGGCTGATGAGGAGGGTTTCGTGACGGTGCAAAGGAGGAAGCGCCGATCGCGAACAAACAAGAACCGCTGCGGCAAAGCTCCTACGGAGCCCGAAGTCAGCTTGCGTGCCGCAAAGCCGAACACACCGGTATACATCTCCCGCCTACACTACACCACTAAGGCGGAGGACATCGTGGAGTACGTGCGTCAGAAGACGAGGTACGCGCCGAGGGTGCAGTTACTGGAGTCGCACCGCAACGTCAACTTCAAGGCGTTCGTGGTGCGCATACCAACATGCTACCTGCACCTGGTGATGGAAGAAAGCTTTTGGCCGCAGGATGTGGTATTCCGCCGCTTTCGCGGACAAGTGCCACCAGAACGCACAGACTTAGTGCAACTAAATGATACTAACATAGTTATTAAGTTTTATTTATTAACAAAATTGTTATTATACTTATTATGTATACTTAGGTTAAGGTATGTATGTTACCTGATAATAAATGGTTATATATATATATATATATATATATATATATATATATATATTAAAATGTAGGGAACATCTGATATTTTTTTCACAATTTCACGGTTGGTCCTGAGGTAAAAGTTGTTCATATAGTGATGAGTACAATGACCCCTTAAGAGGTTGTGCGTTATTTATGTAACACCTTGTATAAAAGTAAGCAAACAGTTAATTAAACCATTTGTACGCACCTGTACCGCTCAAAATTCAATTATAATACTACCAATTTAAGAAGGGTGGCACAATGTACTGTGCGGCCGCTTTTTTGCAGTCATTCGAATTGGTTCTGTTAATCGTGCGATTTCTTTTTCTATGGTTTTTTTCTTATATCTAAGTAGTTAGAAGGATTTTTCAGCTGAAACTTTAAGGATAAACAATTTAATAAAGGAACTAATTATTAGTTGAATCATAATTACCGTCACTTAATAATAGCTCATGTATTGGAGCGTTACATTATATCATAGTCAGATTTTAATTAAAATGGAAGAACTCTCTAAGGAGTTGGAATAGAAACATCTAATTTCACATGATACTTTGAGTTCATAAAAGGTACAAACCACCGTAAATGGTAAGTTTCTAGGGTTTCTCATTGAAGCACAAGGATCGATTTGAGGGTTTTTGAAAAAACATACCTAATTTTCCAACGGTGTCGATTATAGAAAAAAAAATTGCACAAATTAAGACCCACCGTCGTAAAAAAAATCGTAGTTGTATGTCATGTCGTTTAAGAGATAAACGTTACCCCAGCAGCATCTTAAATAACTCTGAAACCTCAAGACGCACAAATTTCATTTTTTGGGCACAATTATGTACAAATTATATCTATCTAAGTAGCTTGTATTTAGCTATGACCACCGGTTAAAAAACATGCCGCTGGGGTAACGTTACTCCAGCGGAATCTGTTTTTCGTGAATATCTTTGGATCAGCTGGACGCACAAATTATAAATTTCGGGCACAATTACTCGAGATGAGGTACTAATTATCTGTCAAGCCGAAATCCTGAAAGGCGACAACATTCCGCTGGCGTAACGCACACAATTTTTTTTTAACTTTTTAGGTGTTTTTTTGTCGGGGGTTTTTTAACTTTTGTGTAAAGTGCCGTGAGGTCTTCGGTATAATTATTAATCACAAGAAAAAAGGAAAAGTGCAAAGTTTAGTAGGTATTACGGTTAGAAACGAGAATCAATCATCACACACATCATCTTTGACATAAAAATATTCGATACAATGATTTTCACGCGCAGCATTGCAAGTAGACACCTACATGATTTTTGTTTAAAGTAGGTAGGTTCATACTGTTTATTATTAAACTGAAGTGTTAATCGACTTCCGTTGCTGACCGTGCCTACGTGTTTAAACTCCACGTTTTTTTTTTACAATTTTGTGCCAGCCATTTTTGCCGTTGCCGTGTTGTGGCACGTCTGAAGGGTCCCCAAAATGTATTTATTTATTTATTAATAACCAACTTAAGATGAAAAACCATGCAAACTGCAAATCACAACGCTTTCTAATAATAAAGTATTTCATTTATTAATTATTCTGAATTCGTCAAATTATAACAAACCACTTTTACAGAGTCAGTTTAGCTGCTTTTGCCGCTGTAGTCAATACGATAAGAGAAGTAAAATTGAGTCTTATTGATAGCATACTTACTTTCTAAATAACGTGACGAAATTAAAGAACACAAATTTTAAATGATGAAATGATTTTGTCAGTACATAAATTTGATGTAAAACCGTAGAACTATTTAATAATTAAAATTTATTTCGCTTTACTACGTAGGTAGGTACACAACGAATTGTGTGCGTTACCTCAGCAAAGTAATGTCGAAAATAGTCATTTAAATGTTAAAGATACTATGGGACCAAACCCGAAATCGCGAAAAAAAAATCAGGAGTTCTCTACTCTACATTTTGACGAGTTATGCGAACATAAATGCAGGGAAAAGCTGATTTTTTTCGCGATTAAAGGTTTGGTCCCATCGTAAAAGTTATTCATAATGCTGAGTACGACCCCTTAAGAGATTAACACTGTTTAAAATTACACCTTGTACAAACTGAACGATATATCAATAATTAGCAGTGATAGGAATAGGTAGTGCTAATTTGCCTAAACTTCGAGGAAGGAAGTAACATGTAGTAGATAATACCTCCTCTAAAATCCCGGAATAATTTTAATGACGTTTTAATCCCGGGATTTAAAAACCACGAATTATTTATTGGACTTTATTTATAGATAGATAGAATACTCTTTACTATGTACACCATAAAAATTACATATATAAATGTGTGTGTGTGTCTGTGTGTGTGTGTGTGTGTGTAACCCTAAAAAATGTTATGATTTTTCAAATCAATAATTTGTAACTACGGCTATCTAATAGGTAGCCGAAAGGTAGAATAATAACGTTTTTATAGTACAGATATTATAATACTGTTGTGTATTTAACAGTGTACGCGTCTGTACCGAACTTGAAAGGTGTATTAAACTAAACATTTTAGAAGATAGTATAATGTATGTACTACGCGGTCGTTTTTTTGTAACCACCTAAACATGGTTGGGTTACTACGGTCTGGCACTTTCAATGATTTTTATTTTATTATCTCGTTAATTATTGTATGAAACTGAACTAAGCAATTAATTATTGATATAACATTCAGTTTATACATCCACATACAGGTTTGTCGGTAGCTAAATAACACCACGTGCATTGCGACTGTGAACGTGGAGAACCGAATTTCATCATATTTTGTTAATTACTAACTAACAGGATACTAATGAAACTTCACATACTTTTGAAGGCAGTTACAAGCTACAAAATAACGTTTAAAGCAAGTCTTTAGAATTAAGAATACAAGGTGTTAGTACCTATTGAAGTGTTTTTATACTTATTTAAACCTTTGAACTGTGCATTATTTTTGTTTTTTTTTTATTGCACAACTCATTAAAATGAATTATTAAGAAGTCATGTATAAAACATAATAAGAATCCGCTTAACCGTTTCAGAGAAATCAGAGATCCAGCAAAACCACAAACGTTACTCCAGCAGGATCTCGAATAACTTCGCAGCCGAATAAAGAACAAATACAAAATAAGTTGCAACATTTACCTCGTCTAGACAACTAATTATGCAGCCAATATTTATTTCAATATTCCTATTAAAAAAGAAAATGTCTGGCTGTGGTAACGTTATCCCAGCAGGAAATGTTTTTGTGAAATTACTAAAAAATTATAAGTGCAACAAATTTAAAAACATGCACAACAATTACAGAAGCTGGGCAACTAATTATCTATAACATTAGAATGACTATTTTCGATATTATTTTGCTGGGGTTACGCACACCAACGAATTTACTATGCTTGATGTTGGTGTTATCTAATTTTTTTTTAATTCTGTGTTGGATGTTCAGAGATAAATAGTCTCACTATTTTATTATAATTTCACTGAAATCTATGTAGAATATCTATTATAAAACAAGTTTAAAACATTTGCTTCTCAGTGCATTCTGTAAAAACACTGAAACATATAGAGATGAAATGGGATTAGAGTGTAGATAGTGATGCGGGTGCGAGGTGAGTTTGTTTACAGAATAGACTAGTTGACGAACTAATAAAATATGGAAATGAACTTCCAGTACCTACAAACTAATAACTACTTACTTTGGTTTATATGTAAATCTAAAGTATATCCTCAAGATTAAAATTAGCCAAGTTGTTCTGTTCCGACCACGCTGCATGCCTAGCGCCGTCCATTTCTGGAGCAAGGCTGTTCCCGGCAGTTAGCGCATGATTCCTGCCACCTATGCACGCCCCACACTCCGGACACGAACTCTCTTGCATTGCTCCGCCACACTCACCAATGCAATAGATATGCCCATTCGGGCATTTGTACCAGTGGCCAGCTTTTAAACCAATAGCTTTAACAATTAATGCGCGTTCGTACTTAGTGACAACACCGCTAGTTTTGATCGCTGTTTGCAACTGCCTAAGAGACTCTAAAGCCTTGTCTTCGTTAAATACAGATAGCGAGAACACAACCGCTTTGGTAGTTTCGACTTGTTGTGTTACTTTAAGTTCATCTTTCACACTACTCGCGAGATGGAGAAGCGTAGAAAGTTGCACCATAACATTCAAGCGTTTAATCTCGTTGCCGATATCTTTTTGCTGTTGTTCGCTTATTTTGATGGGGATCTTTGATTTTGGTCGAATCTTGAGCACACCCAGTAGTGTGTTGATATGCTTCTGCAATTCATCCTTTAATGTAGTTATTTGCGGTTTCTGTGTTCGATATTTTTGCCAACATTCTATGATCATTTCAAATATATTTAAGTATACGCATTCCATTTCCACTTGCAAGAGCGACACTTTTTTTTGTGTTTTTAAAAGTGTTATAAAACTCGAAAACGTAACAGTCATAGCTTTATAACCTGGAAAGAAACATAAAAATTAGTTCTCGCCGGTTATTCGCCAAACTCTGGAGTTTGGGGCATCCCGAACAGGGGTACGCAAAAAAATAATTATGTAACAGTTTAATACAAACCTGCCATATGTATTTCATTTTCTTCTGAAAATCTGTCCACTTTGCGGTTTAATTCAGTAATTTTCATTTGTATCTGTTTGTCAGTTCCGTAAACTCGGACTTTTATAGGATTGATATCATTCTTGAACATCATATTCACAGTATCTTTGTATCTGTTGGTATTAATAATCGCTTTGCGACAAAAAGGACAAGTGCGTATTTTTATGTTTTCCTGGTCTCCCAGCATTAAAGTGTCCATGTTATCGACCTCCAAAACATGACCACAATCTTGAAGTACGATAAACCTGAAATTACAAGGATTGAATGAAAATTCCGATTGAAATCTTCTACAGGCAGTAAGAAAACAATCAAGAGCCATGTCCTACGGGGCTGTGTAGTTGTTGCCCTAGTTGCGAATTGCGATATCAAATCAAATCAAAAGTCATTTATTCAAACTAGGCTGAGAATCAGCACTTTTTGAATGTCAAAACTTACTTATGACAGTCCCCCAAAACGCCCGCCCTTCACCACTTCTTGGTGCTTTAGCTAAGAAGAAGAAATGGCGCAACAAACTCCCCAGCGGAATATCACGAGTTTAGGTAATTAATTAAAACAAAACTGCGCTCAAGTTCTCGAATCTTCGAAGACTGTTGAGTCAGTGAACATTGTTCTGTTGGTAATTTTGTTTCAACGCTACCGTGACTTGAGGCTGACTGCGCTTAATCTTAGTATTGCAGTCGCAATTGACTGAGTCTTGTAGCAAATGGTGTCTCACTTGTCGTGTTCTTCATACTCGTCACCGAGGAAGTCCGTGGGAAAGTCCTCGGGGCGGCACAGCTGGCAGATGGGCGGGCAGGGCTCGCCGCATAGGCCGCGGCACATGTGGCCGCACGCCAGGCGCCGACCGCAGCGCGCGTCGCACGGCGCGCGTGAGCACGCCTCGTCACAACGACGCGTGCACGCGCCGTGCTCGCACCGACGACTGCATTTCTCCTGTAATGACATAGAAGTAGGTTCGGTAATATAATATGGCACTTCCGAGTGTTAGAAAAAGTTTGGCTTTGTACAGCGCGTCGTCTCCTGTGTGATAAAAATGTTCATAAATTCATAGTAGTCTATGAATGGGACCTAAAGTCATAGTTTACGTAAACAACACAATTGTTATTCACCCGACATGGCGTGCATAGTTCGCCGCACAACCTCTTGCAGTGCGAGTGCACGCATTTGACTTCGCAGGGCATCTTGCACGGTGGGCAGATTTGATTACATGGCTCCTGGCATCTAAAGAAACAAACATTTATGCTATTGTTTAAAAGTACAACTCACCAGCATTTAAAAAAAACAAAACATCACACCTGCATTCCCCGAAGGGGTAAGCAGAGGTGTATAGTTGTTCAGAACTCCCGAGCTATGTTCCGTTGAAGTGTCGCCAGACTTACTGGTGTCCGCAGATATTGTCCTGGTTGCAAGTCTGCGTGCAGGGCTGGTGCAGCCGGCCCTGCAGGCAGCGCGCGCACGTGCCGGCGCACACGTGCCCGCACGCCAGGGTCGCGCCGCATGCGCTCGCGCAGTACTGCAGCAGCTGCTCCGGCTTCACCTCACCTGCACACTTACCATTATTAGTTGCAGTTTTACTAACAAACATGACATCACGCCTGTATTTTCAAAAGGGTTAGGCCGCAGATGTGGATTTAACAGTCCAACACGGGTCTAGGTTAATAAACGTGGTGAAATAGAGGTTCGAACTAATCTTTATGTATAAATAAAAATGAAATGCCGTCCGTTGGTAAGCGCATCACTTGATAACGGCTGCACCGATTTGACTATTTTTTGTTAAAATGTTCGTAATTCGAAATAGGTTAAATTGAGAGAAAAATTGGAAAGTTTCCCCGAAAATTTTCAAAATCGTGAAATACTGGACGTCCCTTTTTTCATAGGGTTTTTGTATGAACTCAAGACTTTATTTAGAGCCATGTCACATTGTTGATACACCCTCATTTAGCCAGTTATGTTTAAGTCCCATGTGATAGGGGGCGAGTGTATTGCCATCAACCAGGAATAAATCTAGATTCCGAGCTGCTACTGAGAATTTCCAAATGGAAAAAATGCCAATAGCAATGAGGTCAACGAAGCAACTTGTATTCTTATCAAAATTCTTTTAGATAGGTACTATTGGCGGCTAGCGTGTGGTTTAGTATGTAAGTATAATTATTACAGTAAGGGTGTGTGTTTATATTGTCATTGAACGGATCAAATATAAGCAGTGTCTAACCAATATCCAAGCTGACGGCTGCGAAAATGAAAAAATTTTTCCTCATATGTTTCGTTATCATAGTTTTCGAGGGTGCTAAAGCAGATAGTGACGTCAAAATGTACCTAAATCTAAGATGGCGGCTGCGAAAATTTTCTATTTTTCGTCATATGTGTCGTTATCATAGTTTTCGAGGGTGCTTCAGCCGATAGTGACGTCAAACTGTAAATCCAAGATGGCGGCTGCGAAAATCTTGTTTTTGTTTTAAATTATACGTAAGAAGGAACTTCGTTCCCCCGACCGCACACGTTTTTACAAATCATCTAATATGTTAATTATCTATTAATTATATTTAAGTCTAATTAATAATTAACGTAGAATAAGGTTGTTGATCAGTTTAGCTCTCGAAAATTTTGAATAAAATGAGGTTTTTTTTTTTCTACATCAGTTCTTGCTTAAGTGGTCCGTTCTGCTTTCCGTTCGCCTATAATAATCAGAGACATTTTGTATTGTTTAGTAGATTGACAAACTACATTTGTCCATTTGGCCATACCTAAAGATAATCAAGGTTCAAACATATAGTCAATTTGCTAATTAATCCGTTTACCTGACTATAGCTGCATGCATATTTCGGGGATGCTAAAAACCAAGTTCACAAACCGATATAATGCACTCGAAGATGGCTGTTCAAGTGCACGTGCTAACTTGCACAATGATTTTACAAATTACCTTTATTGAATAAAGCTGATACATTGCACGGTAGCTTGACTTTGTGGCCGCAAGGTGACAAGACCTCGCTAGACGAAGGCTTGGTGCACTTCGTGCTGTCACAGACAGAACGACATCGGTCCATGCAAGGATGCCCACATGAAAGGAGTCGTTTACACTTCTCATAGCAAAGCTCATGACTCACACTTTGCTGACACTGCACTTTTATTCTATGGAGACACTCAAGTATTACTTTATCGACCTAAAAGTTAAAAAGAAAATAGTTAAAACATCAGTTCACTGCAAGAAAGCATTCAAACTACAGAAGCTGTAGATCATGCGACCGGTGCTATGTCGCTGTGACTGCTACGAACTACGGCGTAGAGCTCCGCACTAACCGTAGCGCAGACGTCGCTGCGACTGCAACGAGCTACGGCGTAGAGCTCCATACTAACCGTAGCGCAGACGTTGTCGCTGCGATTGCGACAAGCTACGGCGTAGAGCTCCATACTAACCGTAGCGCAGACGTTGTCGCTGCGATTGCGACAAGCTACGGCGTAGAGCTCCGCACTAACCGTAGCGCAGACGTTGTCGCTGCGACTGCGACGAGCTACGGCGTAGAGCTCCGCACTACCCGTAGCGCAGACGTCGCTGCGACTGCAACGAGCTACGGCGTAGAGCTCCATACTAACCGTAGCGCAGACGTTGTCGCTGCGATTGCGACAAGCTACGGCGTAGAGCTCCATACTAACCGTAGCGCAGACGTTGTCGCTGCGATTGCGACAAGCTACGGCGTAGAGCTCCGCACTAACCGTAGCGCAGACGTTGTCGCTGCGACTGCGACGAACTACGGCGTAGAGCTCCGCACTAACCGTAGCTCTGACGTTGTCGCTGCGACTGCGACGGGCTACGTTGTAGAGCTCCGCACTACCCGTAGCGCAGACGTTGTCGCTACGACTGCGACGAGCTACGGCGTAGAGCTCCGCACTAACCGTAGCGCAGACGTTAGGCGCTACGGAGTAGAGCTCCGCACTAACCGTAGCGCAGACGTTGTCGCTGCGACTGCGACGAGCTACGGCGTAGAGCTCCGCACTACCCGTAGCGCAGACGTTGTCGCTACGACTGCGACTAGCTACGGCGTAGAGCTCCGCACTAACCGTAGCGCAGACGTTAGGCGCTACGGTGTAGAGCTCCGCACTACCCGTAGCGCAGACGTTGTCGCTGCGACTGCGACGAGCTACGGCGTAGAGCTCCACACTAACCGTAGTGCAGAGGTTGGGCGCTACAAGGTTTTGTACCTTTTAGTGTCTTGGGGCGCTTATCACAGACAGTCGCGTAATGAAATTACGTGAATAAGGGCTATTTTTCAATATCCAGATAAGTTTGATCTCAGGAATAAATATGAATGAGCAATTGAACGGGTACAAAATAAGCAAGGTAACATACCATTTGTGTGCAATCTCCGCATGGTTCGCAACACTTCTTCTTACAGAAATGTCCACAGGTCATGGTACGTGTGCATTTCTTATTACATGGAATCTCGTCAACTGACTTGGAGCATGCTACAGTCTCCGAGTGCTTGCAATTCGATCTTTTTTTCTTAACCTGAACATTAAAAATATTCATTAATTTATTATGTAGGTATACCACACATATTTCACCGGGAAATCACGATCACAAGAACCAACTACTTTCGACCACTAGATCAACGAGGCATAATACGTACCTATAATAATAAGAACTTATAGGTAAGAAAACTATTGATATTTTAGTACCTAACTACCACGAAATCCAATAATAAGTTTTGTGGAGATAGGTATTGTTTTGGCCGATCCGTTCAAGTAAAATAAAGTAGGAAGTAGACAGTCGCTAGATCAACGCCAAGGGATGAGCAACAAGTTCACTCGCCAATCCTTTTACCTGGTGGTGATTGTGACCAATGCAACATTCCCCACGATCGGTCCAACCGCGATCACTTTCCGTATTTGAGCGCCCCTTCACTTCTGGCGCCGATTCCCATACCCAGGCGCCTATTACAGTGCGACGCTAATCTCGCTTTACCTCAGTGTCGCCGCCAGGTGCTGACTTTCATATTAGGGCGTCACGTCATATCTGGCGCCGCTTTCCGCCGTGCGGCCAGACCGCCTCCCGTCTCGCTCTACCTCGGAGTCATTTCTAGTTACTCAGTCACGTAATGACGTAACATAAGAAAGTGAAAGTATTAGATTAGCAAAAAACGCACCTGGACATTACAGTCATCGCATTTCTCGTTGCAAGTCTTCCGGCATTGATGATCTCCTCGATCTCCTATCAGATCGGCCTCACAACCTGCTTTTGCCCGTGCACAAGGTTTGATGCATATGTACTGAAAAAAATGTTACAGATATCATAATTTTGAGGCTTAAAATTTTTCTTTAGATATATCTTACTATCGAGACATTTTCAGGCGGTAGAAATAGAATAGACAGGTATTGAAATTATGGATACAAAAGTCAAACAACTCACGTTCTCATGGTTCGGATCGTCGGTCACATGGCATTTGCGAGCGCAGACATGGCCACATTCTTCCAAACGGAACACGCAAGGTTCCGAACATTTCACCTTTTTAATATCCTGGTAACAATCTTTCTCTGCCTGTTGGTAATGAAATGAATTATACCTAATTATTTATTTTATCAAATTTAAAGCGTGATCGAAGACCGATGCTATCATGCTAAGTATTATTTTTAAGAAGCGCGTTATCTAGTGGCAAACTTTAATCAACAATCTAGGTTCAAGGCAAGGTGGATGTTTAATAATGCATTGCGGATTTCATCGAGAAATGCAAACTAAATCCCTCTTTTCGAGCTATGCAGTTTTATGGATTTACCTACCTTATGTTCACAATTCGGTAATATAACATCAACTTTGGTAAGACACTTGTTCTTAGGGTCTTCGGGGTCACGATGGCAATATATGTTCATTTCGTGACCGCATGGAAGAGTCTTCATTACGAATACCTTGCATGGTGCACATTCTACCCGACATTTTAATGGGCAGACATGTCCGAGGTCACATAAAACTCTAAAACAAGTAATGGTATTTTAATATTACGTAGGTAGAAAGGCCTAGTATAGGTAAGCATGACTTATGTCAGTTCTTCCTTCCAGGTCTTGCGCTGGGAATTAGGTAGGTAGGTATGTACCTTTCGCAGTTCATAGTGCACTTCGTTGTAACATGTTCGCGGTCGTATCCGTGGCAGTAAAGCTGACACTTATGGCCGCAGTGATACTGGTAGTTGCATGTCTCAAAGCATCCGCCTTCTGGTGGCAACTTGTTGAAATCCTCTGGAGTCGAAATCTGCAACGCAATTATGTGGTTTAACGAGTACTTACAGTTTAGTTCTCGGTTAAACAGTTATCTTCACCAAAACTTGCTACAGTAAGTACCCGGGCGTGACTATGGCACATCGAAATCAAGCAGAAATTCGGCATTATAGAGCCTCGTTTATGTCATTCCAGTGTGCCATGATAACGGCCGGGATCTGTAAAATGTTTTGGTAAAGTATTTGTACAGTCCAGGTGATGTTTAGCATTCAACGTCTAAAGACAAAATTATATTATTAAAAATTAATTTAAAAAAACCAGCCCGTGTGTGTGTAAATGGTTCCGTAGTTGGATGAATACTTAGGATCGCATGCACAGTATTGATTTTATTGACCGCAAAAATAAGTTTGTAAATATCTATTTTTCGAAAAACTATGAAAAACAAAGTTATTTCTGCGGTTGTAACCGCAAATATCTCAAAAACAAGCTTAAATAGCAAGTGACTCCGAAACATCGTAATCTTTTTAATTATGGGATCCAACACGCTTATGTGCTCGCTCGATCTTCTTTGCCTACCCCGCGAAGGAAAGCGTAAAGTTATACCGAATAGTAATACATAATGAAGTTTTCGTCAAAAAAAGTTTATTTTTTTCATTATACAATAACATTACTTAGAGAGTTATAATGCACCTAGTTTTACTTATTGGCTAAACACTATCTATGTCAAATTCTATAGAAATTTTAGAAAATTTTTAATTATTCAAATATATTTTATAAGTTGGTCAACTATTATTCGTTTATTTGTAGAGCTCACTTAACTGTGATAGTTTTCCTTTTATTTTTTTATACATAGCCACGTTATACATGGCTATAACAAAAATTACCACTTTAAAAAGCTTAAAATTTGCGAAATATTAAGCTTTTTAAAGTGGTAATTTTTCAATACATATATTTTTTTTGTACATACAATTTACAAAAATAAATATTAAAATCATTTAAACCTCGGACAGATAGACGGAATTGGCGAAACTATAAGAGGACCCCTTAGAAAGACGTAATTTAGTCTAAATTAGTTTATTTAGTTATTCTAAAGAATTGTTTGGGAAAAAATACTTGCAGGGAAAAAACAAAAGTAGATAATTATTTACTTAGGAACAGTCGACGAAATTAATTGACAAAATCGAATGGCAAATCGACATCATACGATTTGCCGTGACAGAGCCATATCATTCATACAACTGACAAATAATGACAGTTAAAATAAGAGCACAAATACTTTTGTGCTCTTATTTCAAATTAGTATGGTCCAATCATTGCCAATGTGAAGACGTCAAAATACCGCAGCAGTGCGTGTTCAAAAACTGTGTAAATAACCAACGTAACACCAAGATTTTGGAAGGAATATCTTTTTTTTCGGTAAGTTTATTTCATTGTTTTTTTATAATATAAAAACCGAATTAAATAGTAAATATAAATCAAATCGCTAATATTGATTGGTTGACCAATGTTTGCGACAACGCGCGAACTATTGTAACAAACATCGACTGTTCTGGAACAGGGAATGCATGGAGTAGTATTGTTATTTTATATGCTATTTTTGTTTTGTAGATTTCCAAGCGACCCATTTCGCTGTGTAGAATGGGTATCTATTGTATCTTTTTATGCGTCAATGTTTTAAACGCATATATTGAAAAAGATGTGATTTCTGGGGGAAATGAACACAACCATAAAATAAGCTTGATGAAACTTATTAAAGAAAAATTCATTGATGCAAGATTACATTATATTTGTAAAAAAGAAACCGCTCAATTAAAAATTGATTCTAAAAGACCACTTTATAACAAGTTGAATCTGTTTAAAGGTAATTAAACATACATTACGTTTAAACAGACCGATTACAATTGTCCGAGTACTTACATTATTTAAAGCATCTACCCTCGCACGCACTTTAAATGAAAAAATAGTTTGATTTGAATCAAACTGATTTAATACAAATATTTTTTTATAACTTCTAAATTGCGTACATAATAGACGCACCCATTTTTTTATACGGGTTGGTTACAATGAGCCAACCCGCACACAATTAATACCAATGTTGTAATAAAATAACTAAATATTGTACTAGTTTAGTCCTACTACTTTTTAAATCGGTCATGGATACAAACGAACCGTCGCCTAAAAAAATATATTCTGCAACTCGTACGTCTTTCAATACTTACTTTATTCTGAGGATTGAAATGAACTAAGAACTACATCTAATTCCAAAATAGAGTAAGAACGAAATTGTCAACAAAATGTTTTTAACCTTATTGGTTAGATGTTAAGTTTCATTTTAGAATAAATATTTTTGTACTTATTATAAAAATTACTTTATTTTCGAGCGGCATTTTTTATTACCTTTCTGCGATGGTAGAAGGACCTAACAAAAATATTTTGTAATCGTGATTTAAACTTTATGTTTGAGTGATAAGGTCTAAGGGATAAGGTAGGTGGGTAGGTAGGTGGAGGATAAACTGAAGTTGTTAATGTTATTATATATAAAACTTTTTTATATATTTCGTAATACGAATTATGTTTTAAATGTGTGTGTAAACGTGGCCACTTGAGCGACTTATTTTTGTTCCTGATACTTTATCTAGTGCTATTATTGATCGAAGTTAGCGAACATAAATGTAGGGAACTGTAGATTTTTCGCGATTTCAGATTTGGTCCCATAGTCAAAGTTGTTCATAATGATGAGTACAACACCCCTTAAGAGGGTGTGCATTAATTCGGGAACCTGGTGTAGAGATTAAGGGAGTCCCGGTCACAGAGTCGGAAAACCTCTTTGCTGTTGTTGCCAAGATTGGCGGCATAATCAAGTGCGAAGTCTCGAAGGAGCAAATAAATTATGTTGCCAGAATTCGCCATCGAAATAATAAGGATGCTAAAAACATTGATTATATCCGGATGCACAATCGATAATTGAGGAACGATTTCATGCGGCGCGCGGCGGCTAGAAAACACAAGTCTAACAGCATCTGACTTGGGTCTTAATGGTGTCGGCAAGATTTTTGTCAATGATCACCTGATATTTGAAAATAAGCAGCTACTCAACAAGACGAAAACTTTGTCAAAATTGTATCGTTTGGGACGAATATTTCTGGAAAATTTTTTGATACCAAGTTTAAACACTGAAATCCGTAAGCGTTTAGCAGAAAACAGGTGAGGATTATGCGGAAAAGCGTTCCGCCATAATCCTCACCGAGGTACCTTTATGACTCTGGAATCCTTAAAGGACTATTTTCGAGATTCGGCTTGGGGTCACGACATTTGATGACTACATTTTGGCATTGATACCAAGCCGATATAGGTATTCCGCGCCATTTGCCGCACGAGAGGTGAGGATTATAGCGAAACCATTCCGCTGTAATCCTCACCTACCTATAGCTATAACTTCAGAGTTATAATACGACTATTTGTTTTACCTTGATGACTATTTAGACTATTTCTAGACTATTTTTTTGCATTCTCAAAATAGATTTTCATTAAGTTTTCAAAAGTGAGTATTATAGTGAAATGGACACAATAAATTGTGTGAAACTTTCATGCCAACTAAAATCATAAAATCTATGTCTAATTCTCTTGGTATAAAATCCCTTTAATCAAAATTTTTAAAGAAATATTTAAATATCACTCCAACTTTAAGAAAGACGGCAATTTATCGGACTATGATTCATTTTTAACTGGCGAAGTCGTGCTACATTATTGAAAAAGAAATGTATTAAAGTTACATTGTGGTAATAGAAAATACTATTAATAAATCGCCTAAAGCTTTTTGGTCTTTCGTCAAAAGCAAGCAACAGTCTTCATATACATTTACATCGGTTATGAAGTATGGACATAGCTCGTCAGGACAGGGTGATGAAACATGCAACATGTTCAGTGAAGTTTTTAAGTTTAATTTTCTCCAGAACACTATCCCCGGTGTAAGTCAGTTGGATAGCAACATGCATTGTCTTTATCAAACGTCTGTCTCTGATATAAGCTCTAATAATAAGTCTGCGAAACTGAGGTACTGAAACTCCTAAAGGCTACTGAACTGATGGTAATCCTGCTATACTTACTTATAATTCGGTGCGCACAAAGCTTAACTTTACCACTTACCCTAATATTTCGGCGTTCTCTTAGTGAGGGAGTGGTGCCATGCCACACGTTTGGAAGACAGCTTTAATTACACCCGTGCATAAAAAAGGCCCTAAAGACAATATAGAAAACTCTTTAGTTTTTTACATTGTCATTGTCTTTGTCATTCATTGTCTTTTTTACTTTTGCAAACAAAAAAAGCAAAAGTTTGCAAAAGTTTTAGAAAAAAATGTTTACTCTTCAGTTTATAACTGTATTAAGACTGCCGCCGTATCATTGCGAATTAAATCCAATTGAGCTAGTGTGGGCTCAAGTTAAAGGAAATGTAGCTTCACACATGAAAACACATAAAATGGCAGAATTAAAAATTGTATTAAACGAATCTATTAAAAATATTGACGCAGAAAAATGGAAAAAATGTATAAAACATGTCATAGAAATAGTTGAGCCCAAAATGGATACCATGGATAGAAATGTGGAAGTAACGACAGAAAGACTCGTAATAAATGTAGGAAACGACGACAGTAGTGATACGTCGTCGGAGAGTGATGATATGCTATAAACTTGTATATTATAATATAATAAAGTAAATTTAATAATTAACTTTCATTTTATTGCTTTCCTTCATATCCATCAGTTAAATTAAAAAAAATACCTATAAAAAAAATTTTAACCAAATAAATGGCTCTCAAATACGACAGATGAAGCCGCAGGTATAAACTAAGCGAACTTTTAAGAAGCGCAGTGTGAATGCGCATTTACATTTCTAAGGTATTGTTCACGCCCACTGACCCTAAAAAAGTTTTTTTTGTCTTTGTCATTTGTATGATAATGTGTGATAGAGAAGGCGCTATACTAACTCGTCTCCGAGAGTACACTATAGTGAATATGATTTGGATAATATACAGGTGTATGTACCAGAAAGGTGTGGTCAAATTTAACACAGACCATACACACACACACGTGTTTTGTACAGACCATAAAACTGAACAACTTACTCCATGGAACCAACATTGTAATCACTAAAAATTTATCATCTGTCCCATAAAAAACTTCAATACCTACTCGACCCAAATGTATGGGACGGCTGATTATTTTTTCGTGATTACGATATTGTTTCTGGTGGTTGTTATAAGGTTGATATTGGTTAGCACGGGATATTTTGAATTTAAAAAACGTGTGTTCCACTGTAAGTGTATTGAGCGACTAGTTTGGTTCAAATTAAAATATCGTTAGTACATGCATACCTATAGCTAAGTAAAGAGCGTAACGCCGCAACATACCGCCCACCAAAAGGCCTGTAGGTATTTTAAGAAACAATGATATAAAAAATACATGAGTGTGAGACAACTAAACAACGTTACATAAATCTATAGGTGGGGCAGTGAAATTAATGTTTAACATGCATGAGACCATAATTAACAAATTAATACTGCATTTCTAAAGAGCAAATTTTAAACAGTGTAAATCAGTAAACAATTAAGTTAATTAAATTAATAAACCTTAAAAAACATTTAAATTCCATTGAGAGGCAACGGACATAATTTTGTTACAGTTCTTTTTGTTATTGAACTACCACTTTTGACACTATACACCCTCGTTAGACCGTCTGGACCAGGGTGTTTATCGACGATTCGTCCCAAGGACCATTTTCCGGGTGGCAAGTGGTCAGTTTTTATTAAGACGACATCTCCAATTTTAAATTCCTTTTCCTCTTTAAGCCACTTAGGACGCTGTTGCAATCTGGATAAGTACTCGTCCTGCCATCGTCGCCAGAAGTCATGAACAAGTTTTTGAGTATGTTGCCAACGAGACAAGCTGGACAGTCTTATATCTTTCATATCAGGTGATGGGACAACAATAGGTGCTTCTCCAATTAAAAAATGTCCTGGAGTGAGTGGGTCCGTATTTTCTGGATCAGTGTCATTCATGGGACATAACGGACGGGAATTCAAGCAGGCTTCCACTTGGCAGAGTATCGTCGTCATCTCTTCGTATGTCAGGTGAGTTGTTACAATTCTTTTTAGATGGTATTTTATGGATTTAACACCGGCCTCCCATAATCCACCGAAGGAGGGGCTGTAAGCGGGAATGAAATGCCATTGAGTACCCTCTGTGGCTAGTGTTGCTGCGATTTCTCCAGTGAATTGTAAGTTTGCTTCGTTCCAGGCATCTCGGAGTTCTTTATCAGCTCCCACGAAGTTACGTCCTTGGTCGCTCCACAGGTGATTACATTTGCCTCGCCGGGCAACAAACCGTCTAAAAGCGCCAATGAACGCTTCTGAAGTAAGGTCACTCACAAGTTCAATATGGATTGCCTTTGTAGACATACAGATGAATATTGAAACATAAGCCTTTGTTGTCTTGTTTCCTCGGCCCTTAGATAACAAAATCTGAAAGGGCCCAGCAAAGTCTACTCCACTATTCAAGAAGGGTCTGGATGGAGTTACTCTTTTATCGGGTAAGTCTCCCATAATTTGTTTTCTAGTCGTAGCACTAAGTCTAGCGCAAACGAGGCATTTGTGAACATGTTTTTTAGCCATTGATTTTGCCTTCAAAATCCAGTATTTCGAACGTAGGTAACATAACATCAATTGAATTCCTCCGTGAAGCGTCTTAAGGTGTGCGTCGGCTATAATTAAAGGTGACAGTGAGTTTTTATTTCCTAGAATAATTGGATGTTTCCGTTCATCAGGTAAGTTTGCATGTCTGAGGCGACCGCCCACCCTGAGGATATGTTTATCATCAAGAAAGGGGTTGAGGGATCGCAACGGACTTCTCCTTTTCACTTGTTTATTTCTCTTTAATCTTTCTATTTCTTCCAGATATTCTTCCTTTTGAACTCTTTCTATACAAATTGTCAGTGCGTCTTCTAATTCTTGTGTCGTTATTTGTTTATTTATGTTCATTCTGACCTTGTAGTTTAAGAATATTTTGCAGTAACAAACAACTTTGAGTAATTCTGTCAAGTTGTTAAAATTCTCAAATTGTGTAGTTATAGATTTTTCCTTTTCTTCTGTACTAAGGTGAGTAATGAGTTTCTTTGTTTTCATTTCTATATCCGTTGTCATGATTTCGTGTTTACTAATCTTTATTTCCTTTTCAGATAGCCACTTTGGGCCTCTCCACCACAAGTCACATTTCTTTAGTTCGGCCAGCAACATTCCTCGAGAGGCAAGGTCTGCGGGATTCTCACTCGACTGTACATGATACCAGCGCTTATTATTTACGTTTTCTATAATTTCAACGACGCGGTTGGCAACAAACGTTTTCCATCGATTGGGATCACCACATAGCCACGCTATAACTACGGACGAATCTGTCCAAGCATACATATTTGAAGTTGGAATTTTCATTGCTAGCCCAATTTGCTTCATAAGCTTGGAAAGCAGTAACGCACCACATAGCTCTAATCTTGGTAAGGATATTGTTTTCAGGGGTGCCACTCTTGTTTTTGCAGCAATGAGTTTTACTTCAACCGTGTAATTTGTTTCAGTTCTTATGTACACTGCTGCAGCGTAAGCCTTTATTGAAGCATCGCTAAATCCATGTATTTGTATATTTGTTTTGTTTGTTTCCACAGTACCAAGCCATCTGGTCACTTGTACGTCATTCACATCAGCAAAATCTGTTCTTATTAGATTCCACTCCTCACGTAAGGCTTCACTGACATTCTGATCCCAGTTCACCTTTTCGAGCCATAACTTCTGTAACAGCATTTTTGCCATTACGGTACTGGGTGCGATCCAACCAAGCGGATCAAAAAGTCTTTGTACGTCAGACAGAATAGTTCGTTTTGTTATATGAGAACCTTCAGTTGTTGGTAAAGTTAAATTGTACTGAAATGTGTCTGCTTTCAGGTTCCACACTATACCTAATGCCTTTATTGTTCCATCTAGATTCATGTCTATATGTACGTTGTTTGACCTTTGAGCTTTGTCTATAGAATTCATAAAATTAATATCGTTTGATGACCATTTTGTAAGCTGAAATCCGCCCTTTTGTAGTATGTTTGTGACCGTTTTGGCAAGAACGATAGCAGCTTGAGTGTCATCAGCTCCATCGAGCCAGTCGTCCATATAAAAGTTCTCTTTGATGGATTGTACAGCAAGTGGTTGCTCTCTTCCTTCATCATCAGCTGTTTGATGGAGTGTTCTAACAGCTAAATACGGTGCAGATGCTGTACCGAATGTGACTCTCAGCAAACGGTATTCGTGTAAATCATCATCCTCATTTTGTCTCCAAATAACTCGCTGGAAGTCTGTGTCTTCACGCGTCACCAAGATTTGGCGATACATTTGTTTGATATCGGCCATGAAGCAGATACGCTTCATCCTCCATTTAATGAGTAGGTTTCTCAAATCATCTTGCTTTTGCGGACCTACCAATAATTCTTCATTTAGTGAAACATTATTAGTGCCTTTACAGGAAGCGTCGAAGACAACGCGTGTTCGAGAGGTCTCCTTATCAGTGCGAACTACGGCGTGGTGAGGTAAGTAGACTGATCTTGTTTCTTTTTCTCTTTCAGGTATCTTCTCCATGTGACCTTGTTCTATGTAATCATCTATTACCTTTGTGTATTCTCTTTTCAGATCTGGTGACCTTTTAAATTTCCGCTCTAGTTGCAAGAATCTTTGTTTGGCTATCTCCTTTGTGTTTCCTTCAGGTGTTTGTAAAGTACTCGTGTTCATTTCATTTAGTTGTGGACTGTATGTTTTGAAAGGTAATTTGACAATGTATCTTCCTTCTTCATTTCTAGTTGTAGTTTTTTCGTAGATATCTTCACACATCTTATCTTCTTTTGTTAAATGTCTGTCCTTGTCAATCTCTATTTCCCAAATCGATTTCAACATTTCGTCGACGTCAACTTGATGATGCATCACAAGGTAAGTATTGTTTTGTGGTTTTTCATAGATATCTCCGAAAATAATCCAACCCAGGTTTGTTTTTTGTGCTGTTGGGGTGCCTGGTGGACCTTTTATTAAATCTGGCTGTATAATCTGTGCGTATTCTCTGACTCCTAATAGCAGATCTACAGACCCAGGTGTTAAGTAACTCTGATCAGCTAAGTTAAGCCCGTCAATGTGGGGCCATGATTGTTTTATGATTGTTTTAGTGGGTATCTTAGTGGTCAGCTGTTTCGACATCACGTAGGCTTGGATCGGTAAACTATAGTTATGGTCCCACTGTGATCTTATAGTAAGCTGTACCACGTGTTTGATTTCTGTTCTCGCAGACCCCACTCCTACAACACTTCCTTTGAATGGTTGTCGCTTCAGTTTCAATAGTTGAGTCGCTTTCTCGCTTACAAATGTAGCTTGTGAACCTTGGTCTATCAGCGCGCGTAGTGAAATGATTTGACCCTCTGTATTCATTGCTTCCACTACGGCAGTTGCTAACAGTACTGTTCCTTGTCTAGTTGTATGATGCGACGCGATCACTGTGTTCACTTGAACTGGTTCCCTTTCTTCTACTACATGCTGTGAAGCCAACGGTTGTGAAGTGCTCGGTGTAGCCGCTGGTTCTGTGTTCTTAGTCTCATGAAGTAAAGAGTGATGACGTCGGTGACATTTCTGACAGGACACTGGTAGTCTACATCTTTTCACCGAGTGCCCAAACGCTAGACAGTTAAAGCATAACTGTTTGTTCTTGACATATTCGGTTCGCTCATCTAGTTTCATATTAATAAATTTCTTGCAGTGACACAACGTGTGGTTTTCTTTGCACATGATGCATGACTTCTCTGTGGTTGGTGTGGCAACGTGATAAGAACGTTCTTTAACTTGTTTTTCTCTTGAATTATTGTTAGACGCAACGCCTGTAACTAACTCCAGGGTGCGGAACTTGGACTCCATGAAGTTCTTTATTTCACTCCAAGTAGGTAATGCTTCGCTGTCTTCCTTATAGGCATACCCTTCCCAGTCTTTATGTGTCTCCGGGTCAAACTTCTGAACGAGCAGAAATATTATTACATGATCCCAAGAGGCGGTATTTATTTTTAAATTTTCCAAGTTATTTATGCATTCTGTAGTGGTATCTAACAAGCCCTTTAATTGAGAGGCTGATTGCGAAGTCATTTTTCTCTGATGAAATAATCTTTTCATAATACAATTTAATATGATACGTCTGTTACCATACCTCTTATTCAAAACATTCCATGCAGTTGCGTAGTTACTGGATGTCACTTGTATATGGGTCAATAACGCCTCAGCTTCTCCACTCACACTTGTTTTCAAATAATGTAGTCTCTGTACATCACTGAGGTTATTATTTTCGTGCACTAATGAAGTAAACAAATCTTTGAAAGTCGGCCATCCTTCATAACTTCCATTAAATTTAGGTAACTCGATTTTTGGTAAATGTACTATATGTTGCTGTGCATAGGATACGTTCATACTTGAAATTGCAGTTTTCGACTCCATAGATGACGATTCCGATAATGACGAAAGCATATCCTTTAAATCACCTTGTAGTATGTTGTATAACTCTTCATAAATAAAGAATTCTTCATTCAAAAAGTATGGCAAACTTCCCTTTTGTTCTTTTGGGGTTATCTTTACTAACGTGTCATGTGCTTTCTTGAAGGACATCCAATACTCGTCGATAATCTTCAAACGTGCTTCTATATATCCCTTTGTCAGTCTAGTTTTCGGACACTTTTTTAAGTTTGTTTGCGTTTTCCGTAGTAAATTAGCACCATCTTCTAAGACAGAGAGATATTGTTGTTGTTCTTGCGTGGTACACATTGTTATTTCACTATATAAATGTCACTTTAAACAATTCTTCAATAATGTATCGTTCGTAAAACTTGCAATGTTCCGTAGTAGCACTAATTAGCTAACGAGTTAGTTATAAACACATTCATAACTATCCATAAAATCCGAGGTGTTTTTTCTAAGAATCCTTATCTCTGGAATGCGATTCTTTTGTTCAATCGGAGCGATGTTTACCGGTTTGCAATTTCTATGTTCGGCTCGAATACGACCATATGGTGGTTGTTATAAGGTTGATATTGGTTAGCACGGGATATTTTGAATTTAAAAAACGTGTGTTCCACTGTAAGTGTATTGAGCGACTAGTTTGGTTCAAATTGAAATATCGTTAGTACATGCATACCTATAGCTAAGTAAAGAGCGTAGAACGCCGCAACAGTTTCCATGGAAAAAATGTATATTATAGTATTTATTTCCAAATGTATGTTATACATAGGTATTTTGTACAGATCTTTTTTTATCGTTTTTAAGGGTTCCGTAGTCAACAAGGAACCCTTATACTCGTAGTTTCACCATGTCCGTCCGTCCATCCGTCTACAGCTTAGCTCAGAGACTCTTAGTACTAGAAAGCTATAATTTGGCATGGATATACAGATTAATCACACCGACAAAGTGGTAAAATAAAATCACGAAAAAAAAAATTTTTAGGGTACCTCCTGTACACGTAAAGTGGGAATGTTTTTTTTGTTTTCCTCATCTACCCCATGGTGTGAGGTGTTGTTGGAAAGATCTTTCAAAAATATTGCGGGTTTGTGAAAGGATTCGTTTCTGACATATTAAGCTTTAAAGTGCTCATTTTTGTTTGTTAGAGTCAAGTGTCCCCCCGCCAACTAAACGGTTAGTTCTGGATATGTGACAAAATTCAAGGTACAAGGTACATACAACGAAGTTAAAAGGAAAACTATCACATCTAAGTAGGCTTTACAAGTTAACGAGTAATAGTCGACCAACTTATATTTGCAGTTCGAATGTATTAGAGAACATGTTTTTCAACTACAATGTTAAGTTTGTTCTCGAGATAAACTCATCCCAACTACGGAACCCTTCATTGTGCGTGGTCCGACACGCACTTGGCCGGTTTATATTTTGTAGCGTTTATCAGTGGAAACTTGTAGATGGTCTTCAATTTCATATTGTTTAAGAACACTGTATACGTATAAGTTAGCTGTAAGTTTCCTGAATAGAATAAAATAAAATTGTAAGTTACTAGTCAATATGCTTAACAATTAATTTCCCTGGCTATATTTTCTCAAGAGTAGATCAACCACAGTAGTATCTGTACCTATCAATAAGTACCTACTTAAGAATCAAATCATCCTACAACTGAAGTGTGTGGTACCTACTGATAATGATGGCACATTTGTAAAAAAATATATACCTACCTACTTAGATGATTATTTATGAGTTTGGACGTTTCTTACTCAATCACACTGAAAGGGGGCTGAACAATGAAATTGGGTACAGTGGATTGAATTGAAGTGATTGAATTGGGTGGTGGATTGATACTTTTTATCCACCTGGATAAAAAGTATCCTAAATATTAATCCATGTCACCGTAGGTACCCACCTACATCCAGTTTTTGTAGGATGCGAACTAGATGCGAATCAGACAGTTACCTATATTACTTATAAAGATACAGCAAAATTGTAGCAATTTTTTCTCAAACATGCTTGAAAACTCGAGCATTATTTTGACAAACTTCTTCGAGATAAATCGAAAATGCTGTACTGGTCAAATACATGCGAGCAGCGGCCGGCAATGTTAGTATGAACATCACAGACTAATAAAGCTTATGAAAATCCTTAACTGCCGCGTTTAGCGGCCGAATAAATTACTATGAAAATTTGTGTAATTCAAAAATGGAACGAACTTTTGGCCTCGACACATGGTAACCAAGGAGGTAACTTATCAAAAAATTTATTTAAATCTCGAACTAGCTTAGCAAATAGAGCTGTCTAAACCAAACTAAAAAAAGAAACAAACTAACATAATATTATTGCCGTGTGAAAAATTATTGTTGTTCGTCATTGATTCTGGAATTTATAATTAATTGTTGAATTTCCGCGTATTATTTGAGAAAAGTAGTATACAAGCTTTGGCCGCAACCAGTCATTGATGGACTCACGTATATGTTCCTCGGCTTCGCCTCGGCCCACATTTTCACGTTCGTACATCAATGCCTCTGTTATCGGTCGCTGCAGTAAAAGTATAGGTACCTACCGTTGTTACTTGGTCAGGATGATTTTGACATTTCAGGATCAGAGCTGTTCCCAAGGAGCCATTATTTTCTAAGGTCGTTGCTATTTTGCTCCATAAACCTGATTTTGCTGATTTCAGCATGTTGATATTGCCAAAAATATAAAATCCTGTAAATTATAATAAAGCCGATAAACATCGTTCTCTTCAGTAAGAGAAGTATTTACTTCCAGAAATCAGGCAGGCGTAGAAAGAGCGGAAAAGAGATTATGAATTTGAAAACGAACATTCAACTATCGTTGCTATTACAAACCTTCTTTTGCTCGCGACAGAGCAACGCAAACCCTGTTGTCTGTCCCAAGAAATCCAATGTTATTTTCTTCGTTATTCCTCACAAGTGACAAAATGATAATTTTGGATTCCTCTCCTTGATAATTGTCGACTACTGTGATTTTCACATGCGATAAACTAACATAGTTCTGCCGTTCCTGTCAAATAAAATACTACTGTTAGGAGTTTCAATCAATCAATCAATCAATCAATAGTCTTTATTTGTAAACATAGGTTCCAACATTGTGCAAGATGTTACAATTGTTATATTATAGTTTCTCTGTGTTTTGCCATCTGGCGTACAAATATACATTTATGGGAGGCTTTTGCCAATAAAGTAAATTAATTTGTAATAATTCAGTAGTATCAATGTCAATTTTTATTTTTAATGTATGTACTTAATTTAATAAAATGCAATAGGTAATGTCAGGTTATGTCAATATTTAACGAAATGCGATAATGTCAATAATAAATAATTAGAGTAACGATATTATTATGCTAGATAAATCATGGTTCTGAAGGGCTAGCGCGAATAACATAACATAAAAGTAACGGTTTAAAAGGTGTTTAAATGGATCCAAGACTTAGGGTCAATTTATACTAGCGCAGAGTCGGAGCGCATCGAAGCGTCAAATTCTTTACAACCAAAGCGAAGCCGCACGAGTGCGCGTGTATTCGCCAGAATACGCGCGCACTCTTTTACGTGTAGGTATTAATGGACATCAACAGCAGTGCTATTGAATCATTTGCCAGTTCCCACGCAGGCCAATTTCCGACTGATGATGCGTAGGTTCGCTAGTGGGCGCATAGATACGCGATAATGCGCGCGCACCAATCAGCGTTGTTCACGCGCAGACGCGCGAATTCCGAAGAATGCGCGCGTCTTTTTAAAATCTCAGAACTAATGTGTGCGTTTTGCTGTGGAGTTAAGTTTGAATTTGTTATGTTCAGTTTTGGATAGACGCTTCGATGCGCTTCGACTCTGCGCTAGTATAAATTGACCCTTATTGAGATAAGTAATTGAAACATTAGTGGTGTTAGGTTCTCTGACTTCACACTTAACTTACTTTTCTCATGTAGAACATCTGGCCTGAATACGCGGCAAGAATTGTTATGTCATCAGCGGTGTATCCTTGCTGCATCAGATAATTTGCCAAAGCGAGTGCCATGTCCGCTTCTTTGTGATTTGCTTTGCTGTTACTTTCATGTTGTCTCTGGAGAAATAGGGGTTTAATTAGTTTAATGTTTACTTTAGCAAATTGAGGTATTAAGTGTACCTGCACTGTACAGTGTAGGTACCTACCTACCTACAGTCAATAAAACACGAATTATAAGTATTTACCTATACGAGATGATTGAATTGGAAGAGGCACGTATAAAGGTTCGATTCGGGAGAGAAATAGAACACGTCCTTTCAGCAACGAATATGATTTATTACTCTTTATAATCGATACTTACATTAGTTAATATACTCTTAGAATCTAGGTATAGCATGACATCATTACATAGGTATTCTTCCACTATACGCCCCACAAAACAGAAAAAAAAAATTACGTTATGTATGTTTTTTTTTTTTTTTTTTGTATACTTAACTATGTAGGATACAATATTAATCTATTATCATTTAATATAAAGTTTTGTCCTGTTCTTATGTATAATTTCGGCTTTATTATTTCGTAAGATTTTAACATTTGGATCAAGATCTTCTAAAACTTTAAAAGGACCATGGTATACATTATCAAATTTATTTCCTGTTTCATTCTTAACTAATAATAAGTCATCTTTGTTATACATCACTGGTTTTAAATACTCATCAAATTTACATTTTCTTTTTAATTTACTTTTGATTAAATGTTGTCGTGCTTCACATTGCGCTTTTTGCAATTTAAATTTTAATTCTAAAGGGTAGCTATCTATGTTATATAAAGGATCAACAGTACAATTTTGAAAATTACTAGGTATATTACATGTCTTCCCGAACACTAGTTCGTAGGGAGTATATTTTGTTTCCGAGTGTACAGAGGTATTGTACGAGAAGCACCAATAAGGAAGCCATTCACTCCAATATCTACTGTTGTTGTCTGTTTGAATTCTCAAATAAGCATTAAGTGACTTATGCGAGTTCTCCAGTGAACCTATCGATTCATGATGATAAGCACTAGCAAATGTTTGTTTGATATTTAGCAACTTACATACCTCAGTCATAGTACTAGAGATGAACTCGGTTCCCCTGTCAGTCGCGATCTCACGAGGGATACCATACCTGAGTATAAAGTTGTCGACGAATGCTCGTGCTACACTTACGCTATCTTTTCTTACTAATGGATATGCTTCTACATACTTACTTAATTCACATTGCAATGTGAGAATATATGAGTAACTATGATAATCCTTATCTAAGGGCCCAACTATATCTAAATATATTATTGCGCAGTCGTGGTTATTACCATTGGTTGTTTTGTATGCAACGAATGTTTTTGTTTTTGACATTTGTCACATTTCTTCACAAATCCTACAATGTCTTCTACCATGTTTGGCCAAAAGTAATAACGCTTTATATTATTTGTCATACGTTTAATACCTGCATGCCCGCTAGTGGGAAGCAAGTGAAAATCATTTAATATTACCCGTTTATCGTCGTCATTTGTTATTCTTATTAAATTCTTCAATATTAAAATTCGTGGACCGATCCAATCATGATTTCTACAACATTTGGTTAACCATTTTATATATTTCTCACTCGTCTCATTTTTAATGATATAAATTTCATCAACTGATATTCTTTTACAGATAGATTCCAAATCTCTCACGAAAGCGTCTCGCGCTGAGCATGATCGAGAAATTGGGTCTAAATAAATTGTCAATTTTGATGGTACATAAATAAAATCATTTACTGTAATATATTTAGTGTTATGTTTTAGTATACACCGAGAAAATATTAATGCAGTACAATTATTCGGCTTTTTAAGAATTTCAACGATTTTCGGCTGATCAGACCGACCATCTGTTTTGTTCTTATCGTCCGAAGAATTGTCATCTAACTTCTTTTTTGCCATACTTCGTGTCATGACATTTAAAACATTCTGATTTATATTTTTTAATTCATCGGATGTAATCACGATGCGAGATAACGCGTCTGCAGCCACGTTATTCACACCTTTAACATATTCAACTTCGTAGTCGTACTCGTCTAAGGTTAATCGAAACTTTATTAGTCTACTAGACGGGTTATTGAAACCAAATAAATAAAGTAAAGGTTTATGGTCCGTTTTGATCTTAAATTTTTTACCAAATAAATACGGTCTAAAATATTTAACGGACCAAACAATAGCAAGGAGTTCCTTTTCTATTGTTGGATAGTTTAACTCTGATTTATTGAGCGGCCGGCTTGCATAAGCAATCGGCATATCATTTTTATTACATAATACGGACCCTAAAGCTACACCAGAAGCATCTGTGTGCAATATGAATTCATTATCGTCCTCAAAATTTGGATATTGTAAAATGGGTGGATTGGCTAAACATTGTTTTAACAGATTAAATGAATGTTCACATTCTGTATTCCAAATAAAATGAGCACCTTTCCTGCATAACCTATTTAAAGGTATTGTTATAGCAGCAAAGTGTGGAATGAATTTACGATAGTAATTCGCGAAAGCAACGAAACGTCTCACTTCGTCACTATTTTTTGGCGTGGGGTAATTTTGTATTACTCGTGTTTTTGCAGGGTCAGGCGAAACTCCTTTAGCAGATACAATGTGGCCTAAATACAGTAATTCTTTCTTCAAAAACTGACATTTTTCAGGGTTAATTTTTAGATTTACACTTCTAAGTCGTTCAAAAATATCAATTAAATTCTTATTATGCGAATGTAAATTGCGTCCTATACAAATAAGATCATCCAAATAGACCAGACATTTTTCATGATTTAAACCAGACATTGCTACCGTCATTAACCGACTAAAAGCACTTGGGCTGATTTTTAAACCCATTGGGAGTCGTTTCATTTGATATTGTTTGCTTGTAGTAAATGCAGTGTATTTTCTACTTTCTGGGCATAATTCTAATTGATAATAACTTTGGCTAAGGTCTAAATGGCTGAAATAAATTGCTCCTGATAAAGAATCCAGGATGTCCGAAATATTTGGTAAAGGGAACTTATCGTCTTTAAGATTATTATTTAATTTCCGATAATCAATAACAATTCGCCATTTTTTATTACCGCTGTTATCACATTTTTTCGGCACCAAAAGAACAGGGCTAGACCATTCACTCATACTCTCCTCAATAATATCATTACGTAACATATCGTTGATTTGTTTATCAATCTCGGTTTTTTGACTTTTAGGGAGCCTATAGGACTTGGTGTACACTGGGTTAGTATTTTCTTTTAAATGAATTGACTGTTTATATAAATTCGTAACGCCTAATTTGTCGCCTGGTAAAAAAAATACATCTGAGTACTTGGCACAAATGTTTTCGATCGAAATTTGTTCTTCTTTATTTAAATGCTTTAAATTCAAAACCGAAAATAATTGTTTCACACGATTCGCATTTAAGTTATTACTTTCAAAAGAACATACAAAATATTCATTTAAAGGTACAATATCGGGCGTGAAATAACTTAAACATATGTCTGTCTCTCGGGTGTTTAAAAATTTTAATGGTATTTTACCATTTATAGGTTTTACTATAATTGATGCTAAAAATACGCCTTCGCTTAACTGTTTAGACACAACAACACATTCATCTTTTAAACTTGTCTCTACTAAGTAAGTAACTTCACATCTGGCCGGTATAGTCATGTAAGTATTGTTGCCGAGTTGCCCCATTTGTAATGGGATAACAATAGGTACGTCATGGTTAATTGTCAATATATTTCGCTCAAAATCTAATATGCAATTAAATCTACTCAAGAAATCTTGTCCTAATATACCATCCGTTCTACAAGTAAAGTTCCTAAGTACATAAAACTTATGCTCGAACTCATAATTATTATAATTTAATTTAAGATAAACAAAGCCATCACAATACACATGACCACCTATACCGTTTATTTTAATAATCTCTTTATGGAAAGGAATGTGCAGGCTCTCTAATGCCTCCGGGCTAATTATGGACATTGACGCGCCGGTGTCAAGTAACCAACTACGCGACACTTGGAATACATCTAAATGAATAGAGTTAATATTGTGACAATAAAAATGTTCATGCACGAAAAAACAAGTTATTATTTTGAGTTTCAGTCTGCACTTCAGGATTTTCTTGTAAACGCCCACTACCACTCGACTCAGCTTGCCTAACTTGGTGTTGTCGAGCCGGGCGACGGAACGTTGTGTGGCCACGAAAATCACCGCGACCGCGATAATTGGATGTATTGTTAAAGTTACGTACACGATTGGAACAATTGTAATAACCACGACTGGGATTATTATTATTTTGAGAATTAGAAAATACTCTAGACGCACCCCGGTTAAAACTATTATTATAATTACGATGACCGCGGTTTGACCTACCTTTGTTATGATGAAAACTCATCACCCGCTCTTCACCTCCACTCGATAGTTTCTCGTCCAATGCACCCTGGATCGCGTCCTTCAATGTGCTATAATTTCTAGCTGCAACTATTGTGCTAAGACGACTATTCCTCAGACCATCAGAAAATCGTTTTATAGCTATCCGCTCGTTTATTGGCTTCAAAGTTTGGTAAAGACCAGTGTTTCCGTTGGCTTGAGTAATAGTCAGATCGACGAATAACTGTTCTAATTCCTTACCGTAATTCTCGATACTCTTGTCGTTCTGTTTCATATGCTGCAGCTTGCTGTGGATCGCAGTGTCGGATTTTTTTGGCAGTAAGGTACTACGCATGTCTAGAATCAAATCTGCAACAGATGAATAAGTATTACGCATGCGCAGCTTAGCGTTTTCGGATAACCGTGACTTTAAAACAAATTGAATGAGTTGCTTTTTACCCGTATCATCTATCATAGACTCATACATCTCGATGTTTGAAATTAATTGTTTGGTGATATTTTCATCACCCGTCATTACTGGTAGCAAAGCAATCGCAGTTTTCAACTCGAACTTTTCCATGGTGCTTTTCGTATCCTCTGTAGTATCAGAACAAAGTTGAACTATTTTAATACAATTTATTAATACCATCAATTAAGTTTGTAATTATCTGAATTTCACTATCATTAATTTCTTTATTTTTTATACCAATTTCAATAGCTATTTGTATGGAACAAAATTGTTTATATAAAATATTTACTTCAGTAAGTTTTGCTTGTCTTACATTAATTGACCTTCTACTTGGACCTAACTTTGTAAGGTAATCTTTAATATACTTCAATTTATCAAATATCTCTTTAACCTCACTAGCCATAACATCATTACATAAAGTTGCGTATGATTATTATTATATTAGTCATCATGATTATACACAAAAGTATGACAAAATTATTTAAAATAACGCACTAGTACTACCGTATTTAATTAACTTTAAAATGCGAGTAAATACATGCATAATATTTAAGATATAAATGTTGTACCTTATACTTGTATCATTACCGTATATTTTTCCATGCCGTTTTACACTAATCGCACTTTATCTTGGGGTGACCGCACTTTTTATTATTTTGTCACAACACTCACACCGGTGAAGTTCCTGTAGAAGCTGCAAAATTGGCCTCCCGTTGCTGACGACGGAACAAGCTCATCGACCTGCGCAGATCGAAATCACGAACACCTCTTTCAATCCATTTTCCATGGCATTTCTTGTAGTAGCGCAATAGCCACATAACGCCTCCAATAATTAGTATTACTGCGATAGTGATCAACATATAAGATATTACACTTGTATGCCGCAACATCTGTTCGGCCCCAGCCGAATTTCCTGCGCCGTTCTGTGCTATTATAACTTCCTGGGCCTTAGATTGTTCTTTGCCCATTTTGGAATTTGATTTTTAATTGAAGAACGCGGGAAAAGTCACAAATTGAGTTCACAGTACACGAACCGTCACTTCGTAACGTAACGAATAAAAATAGACCCATCGTAATTAGTCTTCAAAACTGTCCAAAAGCACTCAATGTTTATAATAACGTCGCCTTTTATGGGACATTCCACTGCGCTGGCAAGGTCGCCATATAAAGGTTCGATTCGGGAGAGAAATAGAACACGTCCTTTCAGCAACGAATATGATTTATTACTCTTTATAATCGATACTTACATTAGTTAATATACTCTTAGAATCTAGGTATAGCATGACATCATTACATAGGTATTCTTCCACTATACACGTAACTGGCGAAATGTAGATTTAGGTAGGTACTATAAGTGCACACCAATAGAAATATAAAAAAACAGGAGAAGTGCCAAGGGGGCTTATCGGTGTCCGCGCGACATGGGCACAGTGCCCATGTCCTAAGCAATGGAGATCGTGACAAATTATAAGAATACTTTGTTGTTCAGTGGTTTGTTGTAAACTCCAAAAGAAAAACAAACATAACATCACGCCTCGTTTCCCCGAAGGGTTAGGCAGAGGTGTACCTATAGTACCTACACCCACATTTCACCAGTTGTTTTTTAAGTCCCATGTAATAGGAGCTCGTGGCTAAGTAATAACAGCCGCACGGGTCGATCTTTCAGGTTAAGCTACGCTTGCCGGGGTTGGTTCGTGGATGGGTGACCATCTTTACATACCGAAACTCCTCCGTGCCTTGGAAAGAGCCGTTGGTCCCGGCTGTCATTCGTGGATCTCTGACAGTCGTTATGGGTCTTCAGAAGCCCGAAAGTCTGACAACCAGTCTTACCAAGGGGTAATCGTATTACCTAGTTACTTGGTTGTGGAGGTCAGATAGGCAGTCGTTCCATGTAAAATACTGGTATTCAGCTGCGTCCGGTTAGACTGGAAGCCGACCCCAACATAGTTGGGCAAAGGCTAGGCAGATGATGATGTAATAGGGGGCGAGTCTATTGCCATCTACCGGGCAGAAATCCAGTCTCCGGGCCGCTACTGAGAAATTCCAGATAGAAAAACCCAATAACACTTTGCCCGACCTGGGAATCGAACCCAGGACCTCATGCTCAGCAGTAGCACCTGCGATCACTAGACCAACGAGACAGTCAAAAGAAAAACCAAAACTTTGGGACCAAAACATGGTCTCCCTTACCATATGAAAGTACAAGTATTTTATTATATTCGTCTTTAAAATCGTGAAAAATAACAAATTGTAAAATATTTGTTGCTTTTACTATGTTATTTTTGTTTTCAAATATCACAGCGACTACTATTTTTGCAATAAATACATTGCTCCTTAACCACTACCTAAACTGGGCAAGCAATGTAAAAATCACAAAACGATACTTTATTATGCGGAAGTATCGCGTAGTACGGCCACTGCTTCTTGCGACGAGTAAGTGATGTGCTTGTGCAGATCCACTAACGCAGGCTATCGACAACAATGTCGATCGCACGAACGTATGAAATATTGCTGTTATAGTTAAATTTTCAATTTGTCAACCGGTTACAGGTCAGTGAGTAAACACCATAGCAGGGTTCAACAATACCTACTGTTTCAATAAGCTATGAGAGCCTAAACCAACGTAACACGGTTTTTGATAAAAAAAAATGTTTTTATTTAAAACTAGGTAGTTTAATTTTATTATAATATTTTCAGGGCCCCAAAAATTTTTTTGTACAATAATAAATGAATGAATCGATACTTTCCGATTTAGTCAATCACTAGAGTATATTTAAAATAAATTGCTTTTGCACAGCACAACGGTAGCGAGTGTAGCGACCGATGCTTTTGTGTGGGATAGTTGTACGGTGCATGGTAAATACACGCTGTGTTTGGTGGCATAACGTTTATAATTGATTGTGTAGTACGTTCTGATTTAAGAAATGCGGGTGTATGCGCGACTGCGTATCTTTTGCTTTTACTGAACTGCATGTGTAGTAGTTGTCCTGTGGCGGGGCCCAACCAAAGACATAGATTTCCGATATATTTTCGTCTACCGGGCATATCTCCTTGATTATTACATTTCTGTGCACACCTCTGCCTTATCCGCCTACCCCTTTGTAAATGATGATAAGTTAAAAGCATGTTTTAGTCATACCTCTTCTCTGTAATCATGTGTAAAGAAATATAGGTTTTTTTCAATCCCAGGCACGTCGTTGAAAGCTTCGACAGACGGGTGGTTCGCCAAGTCAGGGTATATGTGTGGCGAGATGAGCGCGGCGATCTCTGGACGCATGCGGTGTTGCACGTTCAGCCGGCGGCTGTGGATGCCGTTCGTGATCATGCGTTCGAATAGTGACACTTCGATGTTGTATAACCTCGCTAGCTTGATGTGGGACGCCGATGGCTGTAGCTGCTGATGGTCACCTGCAAGTTATGTTGTGTTTAGACGCACGGTATAACTATAGGTACCAACATATAAAATAGGGGCTATTATTGCGAGTACAGCCCGATGCGAACTTTATGGCGGCTCGGAACATGAGACGAGTCGCTGCGCAGTAACAAATTCATGTGTCAGCGGGGGTGAGGGGTGGGGTACTGCGCAGCGAGTAATGCACTTCAGAGCCGCCATAAAGTTTGACGTTGACGCGTACTGTACAATTGTTTTCAGTTTATGTAGTGAGGGCAGGTACTAACCAATCAGAATAAAATGTTGGCAGTCCTGTGTCAGTGAGGTTATTATGTGCTGTTCTAGAACTTCCGCGGCTTCTTCCACTATCACTGTAAAAACAAAGATAAACAAATTTTATATTCCAATAAGTACCTACTACCTATAATTACTTGTCCTGACCAACTGATTCATCAACGCAAAACTAACGCTGCGCGGCGGCTACAAACTTGAAATTTTGGCAGTTGACGCCTTTTATGTTGTAAGCATCCACTAAGGAAGGATTTTTGGAAATTCGGCCTTTAAGGGGGAGAAAAGGGGGGATTTTGTATTATAATTATGTATATTTAGATTGTCTTACCACAGATTTATTAATAGTTGTCTTACTCTGATTAGTGACTACACTTCGAAAAGTACATACCTACAGAAAGGATATGCCGACTGTCGAGTTTAGTTCTCATTTTCAGTTACCTAAGATAATGAACTAAACGCTAAATACAAATGGGCTCTCTTTTGCAGCGCTGGTCGTCAATTATTATTTTGAATGAACACATACTTACGCCTTTTACTGCGGGAAAACCTTTTATTCCCACGGGAAAATCAAATACAAAGCAGGCGTGGCTGGTACCGGCCGATTAGTCGATTAAAAAGAAATCCTTTATTTATGTTAATATTATGCTCACCTCACAATATTAAGGATGTTTGTATAGGAAAATTTAAATTATTAATATCTTTGAAACTACGCAAAGTTTCTCCGTCACAAATTCAGGTTATCATTATCGTCCCCGTCACAAAATTTTGAAAATATTTCGAAGGCTCGAATCATCATGCAGCGGAGATACATGTGTCCAGCCAGCTTGCACTCAGGCTGGCTGGACATTAAGTTGTTATTGATTTCTCGTAAACCCTTACATGTGACGCCATAAATCAAACGTTATTACTGTCAGACTGTGCGTCACTAAATGTTAGTAAAGGAACCATATTCGAAAACGCTCCTGTTATTGAGATTCGGAAGTGGCAGCCAGAAGTTGTATTCGTAAATTCAAGCTGGCTGGACACAGATTTTTGCATTTTTCTACTAAACCGCTGTACGTATCACAAACTTTTAGCTTGATGCCTGTCACAAAATGTGACGCCCGTTGATATGCAAAAAGTCGTCAAAATCACTTCCGTTACCGAGATTGAGAGACCAGCGAAAAGTGGTTTTTCAAGCTGGCTGGACACGTTTTCGATCGATTATCTAAGATTCTGTAGCGTCACAAATTCTGAAATAAGGGTGTTTAGCCATCACATAAAGTATCCTATTGACCTAGTTAAATGCGAGCTATGTATTTTGAAGATTTGTCCAGCCAGCCTGAGTCACTTTTTTCCCCGCTGCAGTTCACACGCCCAGCCACACGTGTAGAAATTACACTAGGAATTTTGTCGGCTGTAATTCTCATACCACACACATGTTAGTTAGCGCTGGGGAAAAACCATTTTGTATAAAAGGAGAGAGTTTTGACACTAACAAGTAATCAATCCGATCCAGCCTGTCCCTTGCTGTCCTCTCCCAGCGACGCCCAAGCCGAGATCCATACCCCACAGGGGGTGCCCTTAGCGTGTAGTGCTTAGTTTTTAAGTTTTATGCCCTGGCTGGAGGCCTTAATTTATTGAGGCACCCACAGTAAAACCCGGTTAAGCAATCGACAATCTCCTAGGTTTAACTGCGAGATGCCATTCCCCAAAAACAAAAAACAATAACAACTCAGTGCAGCAATGATATGGTAATAAGTAAAAAAACTACAGTGCAAATCTAAAAAGAAAATCTGCTTTATTTTATCGCCTCCTCTTCGTTACCCGTCACTCCCCGTCCCCGATATCCTTGTGGGTTGTACCCCACTACACATACGCATTTACGGGTGCGTGGTAACGTGTATCGCCAGCGGTCACTCAACTCGGGTAGTAGCTTAGGTAACGTATGTCAAAAACGTTGTGAGATTGTCCCAGGTCGATTGCGGGTAATGGACGGACCCCTACCGTACGAAACATTAAGGCTTACCAATTTTTGGAGCGATAGCCTGCAGTAGCTTCCGCATTCTCGCAGCTCCACTAGTAGTCATTCCTACGACTTTGACGCGCTTATTCTTCAGCAATTGCACGTCCATCATCATTCTAGCTTCTTCATACGCTGCGAGGGCTGGAGCCACTGATCCCTAGTATTAAAGACTCGGTAAGTTACAAATGATAATAAATAACGGCAGCTGGATCAAGAAGTTCTGAAGAGAGTTATTTTCAATACATAGGAGGAGAGGACTAGAAGATATCCCGTCTCTGGAGCTTGAACCCTGATCCCCCATATTGGTGGCTTTTATTTTCAAATGATTAAATTCTTCTTTTGAAATGCTTACATAAAACGATACCTAGTTAGATACTTAGTACAAATAAAAAAATTAAACAATATTTACATGATAGGTAAGTAAGTAGGTAGTTAGATTTCGGGAGCGGAGCGATGGCTAAAAATAAAATCTTAAGACTCGTTTAACCTTTTGACCGCCAAATCAACAAAGAAAAAGCGTGCCCTCGGCGCCAAGCTCCGAATTCATCCTTTAATATTTACAAAATAGTAGTGAGGTCGAAATTATATCGATAAAGCTATCGATATACCGAACTAAACTATCACTAAAATTTCTTACTTTTGGCTAAATTTAAAAATAATTTTGTCACAACTATAATTGAATTTGATAATCGCGTCTCCAAGTGGTACTCGTTTGCCCTACCCCGTGATTTTTTTTAGAGTCGGAGGCGCGCAGAGGGGGCAGCCTCGACGAGTTTTATATGGAATATTTCACTTTTTGTATGGTAAATTTGAAAAATTATTACCTACATGTTGAGTTTTAGGAGTTTTTGCGTTTTTCTGGGACGAAATTTTCATTATTTTTGCGATAGGATACACCATTTTCGAGATATAAGCAAAAGGAAAAAAAAGATACAGTACTGTTTTTGCACCTGAAGTCGATGTGTTGGTGTGAATTTTAGTTCATGACAACAAATTTTATTCCACACCTTAATAATCGCGATTAAAAATAATCATATTTAGTTAGACAATCAAAATTTTAGGGGAATGTATCGATGGCCACGTACAATGGTCGACATGTAGGATTAAGTGCGGAAACCAAGTCCCGTAACATACAACATAGAACAATAAGTGTTAGTCGATTATCGATAACACGCATGCATGTACACTGTTGAAACATTTTATGGTTATTATAAGCAGCGTTAAGAAGGACCAAATACAGTTTTCAGCAAGCTTATACGTTTTCTCATTTAGGCGCAAGCGACATTTTTTCGGATTTTCAAAAAAGTGCGATTAAGTACTTAAAAATTATAAATATTTTCTTAAATCTAATTCTGTCACAAATACGCACAAATTAAGAGCTACTCGTGTATGTTTATTTTACAGGCGCAAATACAATGGTTTTAGCGATACACGGTTAAAAAAAACGTTACACCAGCAGGAAATGCAATATCTTGAAAACCTGAAGACGCACAAATTATATTTTCGGTGCGTGGACGTCTTTTGTTTCGTGCGGCCAGCGGGTCGCGCCCGCTGGCCGTGAGCGTGAAGTATCCTAAGTATGAAAAGGACACAGATAGTCTCTTTCTTTTCGAAGTCCGAACAATGTTTTACAAAGAGCTGATGTGAAATAATAAATAATTGGCGTGTGATACTGTACTATCTAAACCTATCCATTTAAGCTACTCGGTCGCATTTATGAGAATGTTCTCATTAAGAAAGTATTGTTTTGCCGCTGGGATCTTTCTGTAAACACTGCCAAACGTAGCCAAGGGTCCGAACTAACTTTTTAGTGAACTAGAGGACTCATGAAATAAAACACTACAGTCAGATAACTGGTGTTGGACTATCCTCTGATTTACTTTAATTTAGACTTTGCTATGAAAAAGTTAACATAAAAAAGAATAAAGCTACAAACAGCTATGTGTTACACCTCGTTTTAATCGTCATTAAATAGGCAAGTTTTTTTAGTACAGGGTCATTTTTTGGTAGTACATTTTTTTTTATTTTAAAGTTACAAATAATTTTACGTGAGACTTAAAAGCTATTGAAAAAAGTGCCAATACTCGTATATCATGGTACCTGCTATCATAAAAGCACTTTTGTAGTGATGATACATTTCGTAGCAGCTAATAAACACCATTTATTGTTTTAAAATAGGTACCCATTTTACTCTAATTGCCTGTTTATCACAAATTTTGGTATTTTTTTAAAAAAACACTCAAATAGTCATAACTTTTACGGAGATCAAGTGAGTGCTCTGCCACAAATATATTTTTTGCTGCAAATAACCCCAACTATCGCCCTGTTTCGTTTGATCCACGATTTTTTACCCAGCCTGTAAATAAAATGTCAAGAAAGAAGTTCAACTAATATAAATTACAATCAGTCAAGGAACATAATTAATAAAGGAAATAAAAAAGCAATGTTGTTTTATGAGCTTTATTCACGTATAAAAGTCTGTCACGTAGTCGTGACCGTAGTGTGCTGGGCACATTTTGGTTTGTCATCTATACATGACTGTGGCAGTCAAAAGGTTAACTAAGAGTTTATTAGAAAAACCGGCTAAGTGTGTGTCGGACAAAAAACCTGTTTATTTTAAAACTATAATATATATATGAAATCCTCATAGCAAGCCCTTTCATTTGATATGTCACACGGGACAGTTTGCAAAACTTTGTTTTTAAATTTTCTAATTTTTCCGCCAAAAGTGAACCCCACATACAAAATTAATTTATTTTTATATTACATGTTCGTGTTTGGGCCACAGAAATGCATAAGTGTACCAAATTTCAACTTAATCGCTCCAGTAGAGTCGGAACAAATCTGCTGTGACAGACGGACAGACAGACGCACGCACGAGTGATCCTATAAATAAGGTTTCCGCTTTGCATTCGGACTTACGGAACCCTAAACACGAACCGCGCTCAGAGTTTGATATACCTAAGACTGAATATTCTATCTAGCCTAATACATGCGTAGAACTTACAAATAAGCTGGTGGTCACTGGCGCCTTTCTTTCACGCCATGTTGGCTGATAAGGACATAAGTGCAGCCTCCGAGCTTATGGCTTTACCACAGCGACAGATAAGTTGGGTTCGGAGAATGTAACTAGGTACCTACCTAAAACATTATCTACATAATATTTGGTTTGCTCGTTAGTTAAAGTAGGTAGGTATGTACCTACCTGCAATTGTGCAATTTCCTCTTTTACTTCATTGGTTTTGTTACGTATCCACATAAAATACAAACACCATCGATCTTGCACTGTTATTAACGAAAAATCTGTATTAGGATGTATTCGTAGATGGACTTCACGATGTCGATATGTCACCATATCCTAAAACATAAGAAAGGTCTCATTATGTCCCGTAGATATGGGCACACGTAACATTATGTAAATTATAATTTATAGTAGAATTAACTGAAAATAAAATACATAGAAAAGCGGGTGAAACTTACATTGAATAAATTTATCCGCGAATCAAGTTCCTGTATTGCTTTTTGCAACTGATATCTCTCGTTAAAATCACGACTTTCTTTATAAAACGAGACTAACTTTCTGATTTCTGCCTTTGCATTAGATAATAAAAACGTTGCTTTACTTCCTACTAAGACATCCAAAACTCTTTGTTCGTGTGATGCCTTTTCGTCATCCAAAATCATTTCTGCTCTTTTTACATCAATGTCTTCTTCGTTGTTTACTAAAACATCATACTCCAATAGACAATCACTAAAATCTCTTTCGTATTCTGAATTGTAAACCAGCACAGCTTCAAACAACCAATATTCTAAAGGATCTTCTACTTGAATTCCCTTATTTTTGTAATAAGAGTCCAGATGTTGTAGATCCGGAATGTCAACGCCACCTTCGTCCCTAAGGAAGCGGTAACGAAGAACTCCGTTATTTAAAATGTCAAGAGTCTTCAAAGCCAGTTGAATATCCTGTATTGAATGTCTCAATTGATTCTTTTGATCGATGAAAAAGCTATGAGTCGCCCTAATGGAGGGCGTAAGAGACTGACGTCGCAAGTTTGACAAGTTAAATTGATCCATAGCTTTGTTACGAGACTGCCCCCCGATGCGCACTATAGATTGAGTAATTTGAGATATTGCTTCAAGAAATTGATCTAAAGCATGATTTGTGTAACATATGATCAGCATGAGGCAGTGTCCTTCCGATTTAACATTCTGTAATAATGTTTTTGCCACTTTTATGCCGATGAAAGTTTTTCCCGTGCCAGGTGGTCCTTGTATAACAGCGAACTCGTGGGTGAGTGCCAAACGATACGCCTCATACTGACTTTCGTTAAAACTGAGCTCGTCTGTTGTTGGCCATGTCTCAGGTTGTAAAACTTTGAATTTTAGATTTTTGTGTTTTCCATCTATTACTTCGTCTCTGTTAACCAATATTTCGTCACTGTCACTATCTAAATCTATAACATTCAATAAAAGTTGTTCTTCTATTTCTTTCAATTTGTTATCGTCATAAATACCGAATTCCGTATCAGCAGACAAATAAGCGGGATGTGTCGAGGCAGCCTGAAAAGGCAAGGTGAAGATATGTAGTAGGCAATAAGGTAGTAGCCGGGTAATAGGCACCTGTCTTATCTACCATGCAAATAGATCTAAATACTCACATCGACTTTGACAATATATTGCTGCATAGCCAAATGTTGCGGAAAAGAAGGTTCTTGTAGAGCTTTTAAAACATGATAATAAGGTTCAAAATAAACTTCGCTTTCTATCATAGTATACGTATCTTCCTTAAAGATACTATTATCTAAATCGGTGTCAATTACTGAAACTGGTATCTGTAAATAAAGGTAAGTTGATATGATTAGGTACCTACTCATAACAAAAATACATAATAATTCACATGTCAATCATGAATCAAGACGGTATAGCATAGAAAAGTATGTAAATATGTGGCATAGCACACGCCATTTTGGTCTTAGTTATATTTCAGTTTAAAATGCCCATCCTTTTTTATTCTGTACTAGCTTCTGCCCACGATTCGTTCGCGTGGAATTCGTAAGACCAGGCTCGGACTAAGACACCCAGGGCCCCTAGGCACTTGATAATTGACCCCCGTCCCCCATCCCGAAGCCATTTTAGATATTTTGCAAATCAAATGCAAACATAAAATATAATTATTTGTGCCACAATTAATTAGTGTGCGTTACGTCACCTTCTGTAATTGTTGCGCGAATTTTTAAATTTGTTGCACTTATAATTTTTTAGTTATTTCACAAAAACATTTCCTGCTGGGGTAACGTTACCGCAGCCAGACATTTTCTTTTTTAATGGGAATATTGAAATAAATATTAGCTATATAATTAGTTGTCTAGACGAGGTAAATGTTGCAACTTGTGAATTCAGCGGAAACATGCACGGTTAACACGAGAGATAACCGCCACGAAAACATTACCTCCGATGATGGGTGGCAACCGGCGCGCAAAGCACGTTATTCTAAACGGCGAGTGGTCACTGGCAGCGGACAAGAGGATGACGAGCTTAAAACGGTAGAAAAGCTTAAATATTTGCAGGCTTGGTCTTTTAAGCCGGAGACGACAGAGCAAAACGTGCTCAACTATTTAAACAAGCTTCAAGGTTGTGACCAATATATTGTGGAGAAACGTTTAGTTAAGACTACTAGACACGCTGCCTTCGTAATTGCTTTTCCCGAGAGCTTAAATGAGCGCATAAACACGCCGGTGGCTTGGCCTGCAGGAGTGAAGTTGTCTGACTGGTTTCCGAGGCGTCCCCGCGAGCAGCGGAGGGACACGAGCTCCGAGATTCGCACTGACGACGGTGCACGCGCAGTCGTTGGGAGCCTCTCCCAGTGAACACTGTACTGAACGACAAAATAGGAATGATTTACAGTGTCGGTATGCTAGTACTAGTGGTTTAAATAGTTCCCACTCGCAATCCTTAGGATTGCTGTGCTCGAATAGGGTGAATGTGATCCAAGCTAGTGGCAAGAAACCCAAGTGCTCGTTAGATCTTTTCTACCAAAACGTTAGAGGCACGCACGAAGTTAAAATCGTTTTATAATAATATTTTAGGGTCTATGTTTGATTTGGTAGCCATAACCGAGACTGGAATTAATGATTCGATACATGATGGGGAACTGGCTCCAAGCGGATACACGATAATTAATGTACATCAGAAAATATCTCATAAAATATCCTATATGCTTCGTCGGCACTACTCGTTTCATACAGGGCGCTCCAGTCTACTCCTGCAAGTCCCAAGTACAAAGAATGAAAGTCTGCCTTTCTATAACTCCATCGTGGTAGGGAGATGGAAGCCAGCGGTACAGAGTAACCACGGCTAAAAGTCGTCCGCGCACGACTTATACTTACTCGTAGCGGCGGATGCTGTGGGTGTATGCATGACAAGCACTCGTCCCGTTCCTCATTTACGACAATATCACCTACGGGCAAAGTAGTTAGGACTACGTCGAGCGTGCGATTGTTGCAATTAAGAATATTATTACTTTGGTGAAATCCACAGAAGGTGACAAAATATTCATAATAACATTGTACATCTTGGTTTGTTGATTACATATTTAAATCAGCTATTAATACAACTTTGTCATAGCTAACACATAACTGCTCCAGCAAATGGAAGATAAACATATATTCCCTTTCAATAGTCTTAGGTGGAATATACGCAACACAACACAAAAACAAAAATATATTATGACGGTATACCGTCGCACATACGATTTCGAACGGATGGTGGTTCAAGCTAGCGTTATCGGGTAACGGAACTCTGCGTAAGTCGAGAGCACCGCGCGGGGTGGCGATCAGCATGACCCCTCCGTGTTTGCGGTCATCCGTGCGGTCACATCTAATTATCATGTACATCAGAACGTTCGGCCAATTGAGGTAGGGAGCTGGCTGCTACTGCAGTTTTTAGTGACGATTTTGTGACGCATAAAGATGCCAGACACATAATTTGTGACAGAATAGTTCGAAAGTTACAAGCATTTGTGTATGGCCGAACGGCCTGATATCAGAAAGTTCAGCCATAGTATAAAGAGAGGAAGTAGGTTATCTCCGGCACAATCCGCGATATAATTGCCTACTGTCTCAGGGTTGTCACTTTTAGTTAAATTTTAATTCAGTGCCAATAAATTGGCAAGGGTCGGGAAGTTGTATTTTTTACTTGTATTGTCTGGGTACCTAAACGATGATGAAACCTTTCACGATGAAAGAAAGAGCGACGGGCCAGCAGACGGGCGGCGCGGGGCGGTGATGAGCACGAGTAAACGGTAGGTGATTCGAACTTTGCTCTATTTATCTGATTCACAATTAGTCAATTACTTATTTTTTAAGTACGATTTTATAACTGTAAGTAGGTACTTAGTTACTATACCTACAATAGGTACTGAGATCTCGGCATGACTAAACATAAACAAAGCAATAGCGGCAAATCAATTGACAGATCAAAAGTACCTAGTACATTCTAGTGGGAATGTAGGCCTACCTACTTCCTCTGTCTGATAGAAAACTAATGCAACAAAAAATAAGTAAGTAGGTATCTCATCATCAAGTAAAAATGATATGCTAGAAAAAGTGACTTCTTTCCTGTTCAATAGGTAATTTGAACAGAGACAATTCTGGAATCGATGAATTATTAAGACACCCAAACACACAGCAATACGTTCTCCTGCGATTATCACACATTTTTCATTCATTTAGCGGTGCCGAAAAGCCGTGATGCGCGAACCTCGTGCGATGTTAGCCCCGACTGGCGCGCTGCGAAACGGGCCGAGATTTGTTTAAGTGTGCGTGCGGCGACGCATAGATTCTTTGGCGCACACATACAAGCCGCGCGCGGTGCGTTTGTATGAAGATAACGTACTTCCTCTCTTTTTACTATGGTTCAGCCAACCTGAATGATTTACAGTGTCAGTATGCTAGTACTAGTGGTTTAAATAGTTCCCACTCGCAATCCTTGGGATTGCTGTGCTCGAATAGGGCGAATGTGATCCAAGCTAGTGGCAAGAAACCCAAGTGCTCGTTAGATCTTTTCTACCAAAACGTTAGAGGCTTACGCATGAAGTTAAAATCGTTTTATAATAATATTTTAGGGTCTATGTTTGATTTGGTAGCCATAACCGAGACTGGAATTAATGATTCGATACATGATGGGGAACTGGCTCCAAGCGGATACACAATAATTAGATGTGACCGCACGGATGACCGCAAACAAGTTACAAGCTACAAAATAACGTTCAAAGTAAGTCTTTAGAGCTCTTATTCAAGGTGTTAGAACCTATTGAAGTGTTTTTATATTTAATTAAATAACCTTTGAACGGTGCATTATTTTAGTTTTTTTCTTGCACAACTAATTAAAACTAATTCTGAAGAAGTCATGTACAAAACATGGCAAGAATCCGCTTAACCGTTTCAGAGATTCAGCAAAACCACAAACGTTACTCCAGCAGGATCTCGAATAACTTCGCAGCCGAAGAAAAAACAAATACAAAATAATTTGCAACATTTACCTCGTCTAGACAACTAATTATATAGCTCATATTTATTTCAATATTCCCATTAAAAACGAAAATGTCTGGCTGCGGTAACGTTACCCCAGCAGGAAATGTTTTTGTGAAATAACTAAAAAGCTATAAATGCAACTTTAAAAATATGCACAACAATTACAGAAGCTGGGCAACTAATTATCTATAAAATTTAAATGACTATTTTCGACATTATTTTGCTGGGGTAACGCACACTAATTAATTGTGTTACAAATTATATTTTATGTTTGCATTTGATTTCACAGCAAAAGTAGTTGAATGCAGCTACCCAAGCTGCCCACAACGGCCACAACATCGGCCAATAGTCAGCAACGAACTGTGACCATTGAAACCCAACCAAGTGGCTGTCCAGGTTGTGCTGCGTTGTAAACATAAGTTGTACATTGCACACTCTGCTCATCATCACCTGCCTAGCCTTTTCTCAAATATATTGGGGTCGGCTTCCAGTCAAACCGGATGCAGCTGAATACCAGTATTTTACATGGAGCGACTGCCTATCTGACCTCCACAACCCAGTTACTGTGTTATTACCCAGATATCCCTCGGTAAGACTGGCAGTCAGACTTTCGGGCTTCTGACAACCCGTAATGACTGTCAAAGATCTACGAATGACAGCCGGGACCAACGGCTTAACGTGCTTTCCGAGGCACGGAGGGATCTTGATATGTAAAGATGGTCACCCATCCACGGACCAACACACTCTGCACATGTTGCAATATGTCGTAGAAAAAACATGCGAGCTAAAGTATGCTAAAAATAACAGGACCTAGTAGGTAGCTTCTAGCATAGAGTTTTATTATTCTAAGCCACGACCCACCTTGCCAGTCGATAGTAGATTCGCATCGCGGTGTAGAATCGTTGCTGCCATAAAAGTGGTACAATGGTCTTTTGTGAATAACACTAAAGAACCGAAAAGAAATCTCTTGTTGTGTGCCCAATTAATTTTATGGAAATTCTTGTTGGTTTTCATATCGATTTGTACGATAGCTCCGACTTTCAAGTTGTCGACATAAGGACAGAGAAATCTTACATTATGGAATATCCTAAAAAGAAAAATTATTAGTTTAGACATGAAGGGTTTTATTTATAAATGTTGCTTAAAGCCGAATTTACATTACAGCATTAATTGTATGCATAGTAAAAATTAATTTCACAAAACTAGTTTCAATAACGGTATAACTTGTTTTTTTTTTATTTGAGATAGGTTTGCTCTTGACTCTAGTCTAGGTCTGAGATGACAGAGACAAAGTCGACGATGGAGCGAGATTACCCAGAAGAAGCCTATTCACTCTCAACTTTGAAGAGATCGGGGTTGTATGCGTTCGGAAACACAGATGTAGGCAGAGGTTCACTCCTTTGCTGTGCGCATCGCAAAAGACATTTGGAAACGCTTAGTGCGAATTGGTGGAATAGCAACTAGGTAGCCAACTAGGTAACCTGCAGTGCGTCTAGATGTCCGATGGTAGAAGGAAGCCGGTGGTGGAATGAGGTCGTGGAGTTCTTGAGCATACTCACCGAAGTATAATCTGTAGACGACTGACAAGCTGGCAACCTTGCGGCGATGAGCCATGCTGTGAAACTTGGCATTCACCAGTCTTACGTCGCCAATGAGCCTCTTAGCTCTGCGTTCCACCGAGTCAAGCGCGGCAAGTTGGTATTTAGCTGAGCCATCCCAAAGGTGGCTGCAATACTCCATGCAGAATCGGACTTGCGCTTTGTAAAGTGTTAAAAGCTGTCCAGGCGTAAAGTATTGCTTCACCCTATTTAGTATGCCCAGTTTCTTGGCCGCAGTTTGAGCTTTATACTCGATGGTAGCACCGAAGTTGAGACATGATGTCAACTCCATGCCTAGGAGGTCGAGCTGATCAGTTACAGAAACAGATGTACTCCGAAAAGTAGGAGTTTGATCGAAACGACTTCTTTTAGCGGTAAAAAGACACGCCTGTGTTTTGGTGGCGTTAAGAGACCAGATTATCATCACCCCACTGGAAGACAAGGCTTAAGGTCAAATCTGTCCGCTCTACCATGGCCTCTCAAGGAATGACCTTCGGCCCCGCTGGTTTTTGCGCTGTTTTTGTACTGTCATCTGCGTACCCAACAATACCAGGCTGAAGTAGGTCATTGATGTGCAGCAGGAAGAGTTGCAGAGAGAACAGACCCCTGAGGAACTCCGGCATCAATAAGGTCGGAAGAGCAGCCGACAACGACTACTCTGATCGACCGTTCACTAAGGAAGTCTGATATCTAGCTACAAAAATCAGCTGGGATGCCATAAGCAGGAAGCTTGCTGAGTAGACCAGCGTACCAGACCCTGTTAAAGGCCTTCGAGATGTCAAGCGATACAGCAAGTGCTTCGCCGTGTTTCTCGATGGCCTCGCCCCAGCAGTGCGTGACATACACTAGAAGATCGCCAGTTGACCGTCCCCGGCGAAAGCCCTATTGACGGTCACTGAGGAGATCATTGTTTTTAAGGTAGGTCAGCAACTTACTGTTCAGTACCCTTTCCATAACCTTGCACAGAATAGAGGTAATGGCGATTGGACGGTAATGGGCAGGGTCTGCATGGTCGCCCTTTTTGGGCACTGGTTGCATATTTGCAAACTTCCAGGATTTTGGTACCGTCCTTTTTTTAAGAGAGAGGCGGAACAAACAAACACACTGCCTCAACACTCTCGCTGGAATGCCGTCATGCCCGCTGGCCTTGTTCACGTCTAGACTGTGCAATACTCTTCGGACCTCTTTAATGTGAACTGCGATCTCCGGCATCGAGGAGTCACAATGAGGTACAGTTAAGTGGTTGCTTGGAGCCAGCGTCCAGACGTGAATTGCTTACAAAGAGAGATGCAAATAGATTTGCTTTCTCACCTGTAGAGTGAACCAGCGACCCATGAGGTTTCATCATTGGAGTGAAAGTGGGTCGACAGAAATTCGTAAAATAATTAAGAAGCATCGTAAAATCTACAGTATCATCGAAATCATGGCCCCATCAGCATCAAAGTATATTGGCTGGCTGATGGTACCATGTATGAAAAAACACAATAATACGAACTTACCGAACGTGGTCGTATTTCTTTTTATTAGGATCTCTCAGATATTGATCTGTAAAAAAAACATTAAATAGCTAGATATATTTAGCTTTAAGTAACATAGGTAAATTGGTTGTGGTGCGCGTAACACGCTGATGCGATGCTTTACAATATTAATATATCTATACTTACTTAAGCCATCTCTGAATGGTCCAAAGCAGTCTTCTCGGAGCAGCCTGAACTGTACGTCCAAGTAGTGCTCCACGTCATTGTAGCCTCCCTCCACAATGTTAGGTCGCAAGAACGGCGTAGATCCCAGTAAGTCCTCTTTAGTTGGTACCACACTAAGCTCACGAAAGTTTTCTGGAGGCTGTTGCATTTGCGCGTCCTGAATGTCTACTCTCATTCGGTTTCCTTCCGGCTGCTAGGAGATAAAAAGACAAATAACAGATAAGCTTACTCAGCAAACCTACTACCTAAACCTACTAACGTATCGTCCACTGCAGTACATTAAAATTCTCAAAAAATGCCTGGGATGAGTGCAGTCACAACACCCAGTGGAGTGATATTTTTTTAGGCATAAGTATATTTCTGTTTAAAATATTTAAGGTTAACTTACTTACCTGGTATTTATCGACATACGATGTCATCTTCTGACGTATTTCATCTAATTTCAAGACATTCGCTTCAGACAACACGAAATTATGCTCATCGTTCAAGCAATTCAGGCACGTCTTCGTTACACTGTCTATAAGCGCCCTACATCTCTTAAGAGCTATAGATGGAGATGTATCAACTATATCACCACAAAATGTTATAAAGTTTTTCCAAAATTCATTTTGATCATTCCAATATAAACTATTTGAATACTTGTTATCGGTATAAGGCAGATCCATTAAATAATTCCGCAAGTAATTAATAAAGTCAGAATTGCAAACATCTAAAATCAATTTCGATTTCAACCCTATAAAAGGCGATTGACTTATTTTCGATAATATTCTGATAAGTAACACATAATAATCGAGTTTGTCGGTGTTGGGTGAATTTACAACATTCATAAACGCTTCTCGTTTTTCATTTACTTTCTGAAGCACTTCTTTTTCTTCCGCCTGTGCTATTTCTTGTAAGGTTCTAAAGCCAATGAACCTAATTCTCTCATTTTCACGGCCTGGCCTCATGTTGTTTCCTCTGCCTCCTATCATATCACCACGCCTGCGAAATGGTTCGTTATTTTGATAGCGCATACCAGGATTTTCTTGCGTCACTGGATCTAAAACAGCCATTTTCAATAAGTTAATCAATTATGAAAAAAATTTTTTTTTTTCTAAGTGAGCAATTAAATACATACCACTATTGTATCTCAGTCTGTTGCTGTGTTGTTCTGAATGAACATTTTGTCGGTTTTGGCTATTTTGTCTCATTGGTCTGTTTCCTTCATTAAAATGTCGATTTTGGCTATTTTGCCTCACCGGTCTGCTTTCTTCATTAAAATGTTGTCGGTTTTGGCTGTTTTGTTCATGAACATTTTGTCGACTTTGGCTAGTTTGTCTCCTTGGTCTGTTTTCTTCATGAAAATGTTGTCGACTTATGTTGGTTTGTCTTTGCACGTTATAATGTGTCAATCGGCTGCGGTTCGTATGATTTTCATTAGAAAATTGCAGAGTATTTTCGTTGTTCATTCTAATTCGATTTGCATTCCTGTTCTTCCAAGATGGTCCTGAAATAATAAGAATAACCACCAACTATTCAGGGTGTACCAGAAATGTGTAGTCAAATTTAAGGGTGTGGTACAGACCATCAAACTGAACCTGCTCCATGGGACCAACATCGTAATATTCTCTTATTCAATAGTCCCCATACGTCATTTGCATCGAGTACCTAGGTATTGAAGTTTTCTATGGGATAGTTGATATATTTTTCGCGTTCTTATTATGGCTGCTAGGCCATAATCAATCATAATAATCATTAGTACTTTATCCGTCCTCATTGTTTTGCGTTCTTTCTAAGGTTTGATGTGCCATTTTATCGCTAGGGTGTAATGTACTCTGTGGGTGTAATATTCGGGTGGTCGGAAGGGGTCTTTATCAATGATAAAGCAGCGATTTTGGCAACTACTTTAATGTTGTAACGTGTTCAACAGTATTAAACGAGATGGTACTCGCTCGAGTAATCGGATAGGACCATAGATATCGTGGACAGGACTCTGTTCTAATGGGAAAGAGGACGCTTTATAAGTATATTCTGTCACAGTGAAGATCATTATGAGTGATAGATACATATTCAAAGGTCAAAACAACAATTTAATGGAAAACATGATAAATCTTTACCTAATTAGATGAGAACAGCAAACAATCCATTAGTTAATAACTATCATAACAGGAAGTTTTGGTACATTACAATCCTCCCCCTTTAAGAAAGACAACTGGTTGTCTTTTATTACAATATTCTGTCCTCCTTTACATTTTTAACATGCTACAAAAAACGACAATACAACAACAAATGAAATCACTGGCAATACTAATGCATAAGAGTATTTAGGTACTATCAAATAAATCCTAAAGTGATTTTTTCTACATACAACATAACATAACATCACGCCTTGTTTCCCCGAAGGGTTAGGCAGAGGTGTGTCGGTGTGGTGGAGGTGTGGGATGTGTGGTGTGCTGATTTTTTCTAACAAATTAAATAACATAAAAGTATAAACAACATAGAACACCATTTAAATATTAGTTCACTAACTTGTGAGAAGAGTGGCAACAATGCGGTGTCATGTGTATCAGTGGTGTGTCGCGTTTACGAGACGCACGCCGATGTGCTCTTTTAGCGCCATATTTAATATTAATGACTGCCTCGTTGGTCTAGTGGTCGCAAGCGCTACTGCTGAGCATGAGGTCCTGGGTTCGATTCCCAGGTCGGGTAAAGTGTTATTGGGTTTTTCTATCTGAAATTTCTCAGTAGCAGCCCGGAGTCTGGATTTGTGCCCGGTAGATGGCAATAGGCTCGCCCCCTATTACATGGGACTCAAACATAACTGGCGAAATGTGGGTGTTACTATACTATAAGTACACCTCTGCCTAGCCCTTCGGGGAAACAAGGCGTGATGTTATGTTATGTTATTTAATATTAATAATTGTCAATAAAAACAATTACGAAACACAGGTTATTAACCGAATAGTCACAGTCACCCTCGAGTAATTATTAATCACAATCACTTAGCTAGTCTTCAAACGAGCTGCCCTACGCAGACCATAATGTTGTCTTGTGTCAAAAATAATTTAAAATTCTTTCGGCTCGGGTCACTCTTACAAACAAGAGTAGCAGAGTAGCACTATCCAAATGCGGGATTAAGGGTACATTTTCCCATATCCTCAACGTTTCCGTGACATTCCCCATAAATTAAAATCATGTCGGTGTACTCCGAAGCTGTGTAACTAAAATGAGGCATTGTTATTAAAAATTAAACGATTACACACACTAAGAGTCTAATTTCGCACAATTCACTTAACAATTTACCTATTACTACGTTACGTGTCCTGTCACTATAAAAATAAAGCGTCCAATTTTGCACAATACCAGGCCTCCGTCACTCCATGTACTTGCGCGCTATAAGTGCCTACCGCCCAGCCGAGCGGTCTCGGTCCGCCGGCGGATCAAATTCAGTGCGGTTTTCGCAAGCGAAGCGCGCGCACGCCGTTCAATTTTAATAGTGCTGTTCGTTCGTACGCGTATTACGATGACGAAACAAACTTTAAAAAAGAGAACCGACTTCAAAACACTAAACCGTAAGAAATAATTTCTTCTTTGATGTCGGTGCTTTTTCGATTCGTAATTACCAGCTGTTAGCTGGTAATTACAATAATAAATAATATACAGTAATAAAATACTGGTATTCAGCTGCATCCGGTTAGACTGGAAGCCGACCCCAACATAGTTGAGAAAAGGCTAGGCAGATGATGATGAATTACCAGCTGTTAGCACTAACATAAAAAAAAAAAACAAATTATTTCTTACGGCTTAGTGCTTTATTTGAAGTCGGTTCTCTTTTTTTAAGGCTTTTTTTTTCATTTCTAGTGAACATCTCCGAAGATCATCATCAAACTAAGAAGTATTATACTTATTTTAAAACGTTCTCCTAAATGTAACAAATCCTTTTCTGAAAACCGCATCGATATCGGTTTAGCCAAACGCGAGATTATCGCGCACAAACATACATACCTACAAACCATACAAGTCAAACTTCTCAGTTTGGCCTGTATGTCTGATCACCTCCTTTTTTTTTTAAGTTGGTTAAATATTTTATAAATGATAAAATTTTTAACTGCCACATAAAAGTCAGAACATATTCACAGTTCTCAATAACATAGATAAAAAGTTATGTTAATTTAATTTTATCGAAGAGGCAGCCCTGCGATTACTGTGGAATCGCGCGGTGCGAAGCAATCACTGCTGTACGCTTGAGCATTTAGGCGCATTTTAGCATACAGTGGTTGTTGACGCGAGGGAGTAGGCAATTATCGTAATAGGTATTGGAAATTTTCTACTGAGTGAAGTATCTGTTACGTAGTAACTATTCAGTAATCTGTGACAATACATCTTACGCCGAACACGTGCGCTTGCGATGCAAAACAATGACGCGTACGAGGTCACAGGATTGCGGCGACACACTAACCAGTATTGTGACCTACACCATTTTTTCGCAGGTTTCGGCCAGAAAGCGAAGTAGAAACAAACGAACTATTATCTATCATTTATCCATTTCAACACATATTTAATTTTCGATTGACATGAGCGCGTAACATTTGTAGTAATAACTTCCGCATGCGTTATTTTCTTATCTAATGACACGCTTTATGACTCTTATGCCTCTAGCATATGCATTAATTCGCATCGGGAAACAAAATTTAAGAACAAATTTGGCGAAGGGGTAGCGAGCTGGCAACATGTTGTGAAATACAGATGCAGATTACTGCCGATGTCTTTAACCTGTCGGTGCTGGCCTGTTCCTGCATCATGTAGAAAATCTTAAAAATGGAAAATAATGTCCAGTGACTAAACTATTGGATATATTTGATTGCATTTTTATATGCAGACTGGGAACGTCATTAGGTATATGAAGTTTAATTTATTGTTGTTTTGTCATTTCCACCTCGTATATTATTTATTTCTAAATATAATTTCATTATAACTTCTAAATACAATCCTAATTAATCATACTTTTCTAATTTATTTTCAATTGAGCAGTGTTAAAAGCTATCTTTAGCGCCTGACAAATAAGCAAAACTCTTATTTAACATTGCAGTTATGCTTGTGTAGGCGATAAATCTATCGTATTGTACCGGTGGCCTACAGCTAAGTATTATGTTATTAAAAAGAAGTGCTTATCGTATTTAGTGACAAAAATGCATACAAATGTAATAAACACCTTCAAAGATAATATTTCAATTCTAAAGGAAGTGTCTAATGCAGCTATTCAACAATAAAAGTAGAAAGAAAATACGTATGTGACAACAGTTTATTTTTTATTTATTTTTATATACATAACGCAATGTAGTACCATCTTCTTATTACTCCTTACAACTCTCTTACTTAACCCTCGGTATACCTGGTAGGGTCTGTCAGACCCACCTCTGCACATAAACCGTTGTTTTTCATTCAAATTTGAATTTCGCGCCGCACCGCACTCATTAGCTGGCTGTTATGAATCGCTAGACGCCCCCCACCCGCTACATCAGTCCGGAGCACTCACTCATAGTAGTAGGATAGTAAGTGCGTATAGTTCCAAGAGTATGTTATAAGTCTAATATATGACGAGAAACGAAATCTAGTTTTTTGTCAAAAAACGGTACCTGAGTTTAATTAGAAAAATAATTAAATAGTTCTTGATTTGTAATATTTTTTTTATTTTAATTTTTAATATATACCCCTAGCAAAATGATTAACATATTATAATAACTTATTTATCAAAACTTATTAGACAAATAACAAGTTAAAAATCCGGGTCTGACAGACCCACCAGGCATATCGTGTAACTTTTTGCCTCCAGGCATGCCGAGGGTTAAATCATCATAACATTCCCATACATTTCCACGCCTACAATGTGCTTTATAGTGACCCATCGTACCAATAGCAGTCGGAACAAATTCAATGATTGAAAGCAATTCATATTCGTTATTCTGTAAAACCAATCTTGGAGGCGCTTCATGTACAAACATCAGTTCATCCAGTACTTCAAAACTTATAAGATTATGGTTTTTTGAACATAGTTACATCTAGAGTAGATAAAAGCATAGTATAAAGAGAGGAAGTAGGTTATCTTCATACAAAAGCACCGCGCGCGGCTTGTATGTGTGCGCCAAAGTATCTATGCGTCGCCGCACGCACACTTAAACAAATCTCGGCCCGTTTCGCAGCGCGCCAGTCGGGGCTAACATCGCACGAGGTTCGCGCGTCACGGCTTTTCGGCACCGCTAAATGAATGAAAAATGTGTGATAATCGCAGGAGAACGTATTGCTGTGTGTTTGGGTTTGGCTTTTTTTATAAATAATACTGCTATGAATCTTGAATAAATTTCTGTGTTTGTTAGGAAAACCATTGTTGAACTTTATTGACTAATGATCACTGAATTAGTTATACAGAGATATGTGTTATCTTTGGCAAGGGCCGGGCTTTAAACTAATGAATTGGTGACAGTACTATCAGTAACCTACCGTTTACTCGTGCTCATCACCGCCCCGCGCCGCCCGTCTGCTGGCCCGTCGCTCTTTCTTTCATCGTGAAAGGTTTCATCATCGTTTAGGTACCCAGACAATACAAGTAAAAAATACAACTTCCCGACCCTTGCCAATTTATTGGCACTGAATTAAAATTTAACTAAAAGTGACAACCCTGAGACAGTAGGCAATTATATCGCGGATTGTGCCGGAGATAGCCTACTTCCTCTCTTTATACTATGATAAAAGGTTGCCAGTATTGGCTCTATACATGGACAAAAAAGCAAAAGCATTCAAAGGCATTTGACTGCGTAGAGTAGACCATTAAATTCTGCTTCAAAAATTAAACTCATGTGGCATAATATCTATAGTTTTCTCGAATCCTACCTTAAAGACAGAAAACAATTTACAATTATTAATAGAGTATGTGATAAGACTAAAAATGAAATTTATTATGAATCTAATGTTAGAAGCGTGGCGTATGGAGTACCTCAAGTGAGTGTCCTTGGACGCCCATTGTTCATTATTTATATTAACGACTTGCCTACAGCAACTAATTACCCCATGACAATGTTTGCAGATGATAGTACTGTAATTTTTGGCCGTAATAATACTGATAGACTAGAATCTGACATAAACAATAATATTAATTCCATAATTAATTGGATAGTTTAATAATTTGAAAATTAATTTAAGTAAAACCGGAATTATGAAATTTGGACAAAGAACAAATAACAAATTGAACCTTAATATTAATCATAATGGTGCTTAAAGTATCAATGAAACAAACACCACAAAATTTCTAGGAATACATTATAGAGAATACATTGACATGGGGCGTTCAAATTGAAAAAATATGTAATAAGCTGAGCCAATTTTCATATGCATTGAACATGATAAGGACAACTGTAGGTAAATCAACATTGCTAACCGCATATCATGGACTTGTTACATCATGTTTAAGATATGGCATCATTTTTTGGGGTAATGCAACTGGGAAAGAAACTGCATTTATCGCACAGAAACGAAATCCGAGCCATCTGTAATATCTACAAAAGACCGACAGCTGTAAACCTCACTTAAAAACTTAAAAATATTAACTCTACCCTCCATGTACATTTACGAAACTGCCCTTTTTGTCAGGCGCAACCTGTCTAAGTTTTCACAAGTAGGTAGCCTGCGCAGAGCCGGTATGCTACATTCAGTTCCAAACAAAACTGCAATGTTTTAGAAGAGCATATTCGCAATGGCTCCAAAGGTTTATAATAAACTACCACAGTGTATCAAATCAGCAGACAATAATAATGAATTTAAAAAGAAGTTATTTCTATTTCTGAACGAGAAGACATACTACTCTACTGAGGAATTCCTTAATGACCGAATATAATCTTTTTTATGTGTTACTAGCTTTTGCCCGCGGCTTCGCCCGCGTGTATGTTGGAATATATCAAATTAGTACCTACCCTACATGTTAATCCAGGTTCTAAAACATCTGTATGCCAAATTTCCTCTAAATTCAATCAACCGTTTTTGCGCCAATCCGGAACATACATCCCGACAAACAACAAACAGACAAAAATTCTAAAAACTATAGTGTGCGCAACAGACTCGTTCAATCACTTCTTTTTAAATATATGCAATGCACAGTTCTGACTTCGTTACTATTTTTAACCGACTTCAAAAAAAGGAGGAGGTTATCAATTCGGTTGTATGTTTTTTTTTTAATGTTTGTTACCGTTACTCCGTCATTCATAAACCGATTTAAAAAAAAAAAAAATATTTGAAAGGACTGGACTTCGAGATTGGTCCCATTTTTATCCAAATCCAGTTCTGATGATAGGATCCATGAGGAATTGAGGGAAATCCTCAAATATTATTGGCAAACACATAGTGATTTTGGTATTTTCGTCAACAAATCAAGCATTTGCAAACAGAAAGTATGATTTGGTGAAGTGGAATTGACGAAGAAGACCACAGATGGCTTTAGGAACTCATCAATGATAAGTATTTCACGGGTGGCGATAAGATATCTTGATTAAGATAGTTAAACGACTATGACAAAGCAAATTTAAATAAATGCTTCTGATGAAAATGGTACCATTGAACTCAGAACAGTAATAAAACAATGTATCCTAGCCGTGTTGGGGCTTATTGGAAATGTCATGAGATGCACTCTGGCTATAAATTATTTTTAACCGACTTCAAAACAGGAGGAGGTTCTCAGTTCTTCAGAATCTTTATTTTTATGGTTCCCCGATTACTCGAAGACGCTAGACCGATTTGGAAAATTCTTTTTTTGTTTGAAAGGGTATACTTTCCAGGTGGTCCCATTGTCATCAGGTCAGGATCTGATGATGGGATCCTAGAGAAATTGAGAGAACTCTTCAATATAGGCGCACCTATAGCGATTTTGGTATTTTTTTATAGTAACTTGTCCATTTCCTCTCGGAAAGCAACATTTGGTGAAGTGGAACTGATGGCGGAGACCACAGATGGTAAGATGGCCACTGGAACAACTCAATAATAAGTATTTCACGGGTTGCGATTCCATTACTTTAAAATATTGCTAAGCAATAGAAGCTCGTCACAATGCATATGGTGAAGTGGAGCTGTTGGTGAAGTACCAAGAGAACTCCTCAAAAATTAATGTCCCTGCTTCGGGAAAAGCAATGTTTTGTAAAAGGTAATGAGCAGTTGTCATCAGATTATTGTAACTCAGATAAATTACAAATAGACCCACTAAAAAGTGAACAATAAAAACAACCGACTTCCAAAACAAACACTACAAAGTGAAAAATAACTTTAATTTCGGAAGTCAGTGGCAAAAACCTAAAATACAGATCCAAAGACACTGACTTCCGAAAAAGTATTAGTACCGAGTTTCGAGTTAATATGACAGCGCGGTAAATTTTTTCCTTACTGTTCTTACGGTCCTAGTGTTCCTCACTTGTTTTAAAAAACTAAAAATGACAATTTTTATTATTGCCTGAGGCAAATATTGCCAAGTTTCAAGTGTATTAACCAAAGGAATAAGATTTTTCATATAATCTGTATCCCCTCTTTTCACCCCCACAGGAGTGGAATTTCGAAAAATCGTTTCGGATTTTTCCATAACTGAAGTCAAAGATTTCTTATACCAATTTTTGAGTTAATCAAGCCACACAGTAACATCCTCCTCTTAAAAATCTAATTACCCCTTCTCACCCCGTCAGGGGTAGTTTTGAAAAACCAATAGTAAGAAACTTTATTGATTATTTAGGCAAATATTCGTGCCAAGTTTCAAGTTTATTAACCAAATGAATAAGATTTCTCATCTAAACTATATCCCCGCTTTTCACCCCCACAGGGGTGGAATTTTAAAAAATCGTTTAGCATATTTCCAAACCTTGACTCAAAGATTATTCATACCAATTTTCGAGCTAATCAAGCTACGCAGTAAAATTCTTCCCTGTAATATTGACAGCCCCTTTTCACCCGATTTTCGAAAAACCTTGATACAGGTTATTCTTTATTTTTGGATTTAAGTATAAATACTGAGTTTCGAGTTAATCGGACTGCGTGTTAAAATTCTTCCATACATTTTTTGACACCCCCCAATCCCCCTCGTGGGGGTAGTTTTGAAAAACCAAAAATTACAAAGTTCATAATTTATTAAGATAAGTATTTGGGCCAAGTTTCAAGTTTATTAACTAAAGGAATAAGGTTTTTCATACAAACGAAATACCCCCTTTTTACCCCCTTAAAGGTCGAATTTCCAAAAACCCCTTCTTAGTGCTCCCCTACATTATAAAAGGAAGCCGTGTGCAAAATTTCACGTTCCTAGTCCCAGTAGTTTCGGCTGTGCGTTGATATGTCAGTCAGTCAGTCAGTCAGTTTCTTCTTTTATATATATAGATTGTTTGTGAAGTATTGCTTGCTTGTTGCAATAGTGTGACTATATGTATAGGTTGACTGATATTCTAATTATGTAATCTAATTAATGCTTTCATCTGACATTTCCTGCTATTTTAAAATTGTAATCATGATTAATTATTGACATTATTATTTTATTATTATTTGTACATCATCAAGTGGTATGACATAGAGATCATAATATACTTGACTGTAACACCTATTGTAACCTATGTTCACAAATAAATAAATTGAATTGAATTCCTTAACTTCAACTCAAACGACATGATACCATCAAATGAAAGTCGACGGCATCGAGTCATATCCATATTATCGATGAGTGAACTTGCAGCTTCTTGAATATCAGCTACACTTTTATCGTGCAAACGTAAGACGGACACTTTCCTGGTTACTTTATTTATAGGACAGTTCAAGTTAGTACATGACATTTTTTCATCCGCACTGTAAAGACAGCAGTAAATCAGAATTTTATCAAAAATATATAGAACATTGCATTCACAATCTACTTCGGTCACATCTCCTCTTTGAACGTTTTTGAAATATGTTTTAGTAATAGATGATCTAATTTTATATGCTTCTTCACCGCTGTTTTTGTCACGCATTGTTCTTATTAGCTGACATAGCATATCGCACATGGCAACATGTACCGTCATAACTCAAAAAATGGCCGAATTGAGTTAAGATTACCTATGGATCAACTAATTTTTAATCTACATACTGACAAGACATACAAAAAGTCAATTTTTGTAAGTTATGAATATTTACGTAAAATCAATTGTTTTGGTTCTATGATTTTGAACTTTTGTAGCGGCAGCGGCATATCTACATCGCCACAATGGAACTCGTCACACTGACGTCACGCAAAATCCTGCATCGCGCAATCAGAGTTTACCGCGCGACTAGCATATATACAACATCCCGACATCAACCATCGGGCAGTAGCCCACCAGACACAACACCCGTCTGGTCGGAGGATCCTCCCTTTTCTATGGAGGATGAGTGAGCTTCAAAATTCAAATCACTTTTACTCGAAATGTCTAATTTTGAGTTATGACTGTACATGTTGTCATGTGCGATATGGTCACTTCCCTGTATTGTTGGAGTTATGCTAGATCCATCAGTATATGCTGTAGCTAATGCTTGACAGACGGAGTCCAGTGCACAAGTATTTGTTGTAGTTACAATCTCTTTGCCAGGTTTGAATCTGCCTCCATTCGAAAGCAGAAACTCTTTCTTGGTTCACTAGTCTGTTTTTTACGTTTACGGCTCAATATACCCAGACCTCTCCAATTCTCTACCAAACTTGGCTGATCTGAGAAAATAGAATCATCTGTAAACTTCAACACCTTTTTAACTTTTTCTTTTTGTTCTTATCTGATTTTTTTGTTTAATTTTTTTTTTTTTGTAATATTTAAGTTACTGTTCGCGATCTTCAACTCACCAGTCAAAAATGTTGTTTGTTAATAAATTCATCTATACGTAACCTTTGAGATTTTGTTCCGATTTGAAAAAGTAGTTTTTTTAGGGTTCTGAAATAAGATTCCACATTTGTAGATGTAGGTCTGTCTATTTTAGATTTGTACAGATTTTTCATCACATTGGACCATAAAGGAACTGGTTCATCAAACGTGATACGATATTAATAAATGCTGGAAAGTAGTATACGTTTTTATGATTCCATCATTGTCATCACTAAGAGTAATAATAATTTTTTCAGCCTCAATTTTTTCATAAAACCATGATGGAAATTTTTGACCAGGTAAAATTATGTTTCCACTTTTAGTAATGTTGCATTTTAAAGAATCTTGAAATACTGAATTACTTAGATCTTCAACATTTGTATTCAATTTATCATTCTCATTCATTTTGATCTCCGTGTCGTTAACACCGAAGGCACTCAACTTTTTAAGTCTGCTTTTGGCGCTTTCACATCTTGTCATGATGCTATCGTTATTCACACCATCTCGTTGATTTAATCAAATCTGAAATAATGTATTTTGCTTTTAAATAATCGACAGAGTTTTTAAGTTCAATGAGGCACTTTATATAAAAAAAATTGACTCTGTTGTCGGTATATCTAAAACATGATAAACGAAATAAAATTTTTATGAAATGACTTGTGTCAATTCGAATCTAACACATATCATTAGCTTCTTGACCTTCCTCTAATAGTCTGTAGGAGTCTTCAACATATATAGCAGTAGAATCCCATTTAGTGAAAGTCTTTACTGCTGCTCCAATTAATGCAGAGGAATCGTCTAAGTTAATTTCATCAGGAACGGGATTACATTTGCTCCATGCCTGTAGCCATTGATGTATTGTATCCACTGTCTGGCTTTCGGATATCATCCGAGAGACTGGGACCGAGCTATCGTTTTCCTGAGTTTTCATCATTAACACATATAAAAATAAATGTTTAGTCACTAACATCTTGTTATTTGGACCTAATTCCTTGAAGATGCAACCAGTAGCATCAACACAAAACTAATCTGTCAGATTTTTTCATTTTTTTGCAACAGCCTTCCTGGATGTTTGTCTAATAATATATGTAAAAAGGGTACAGAGAGATATGCTTAATAAAATCTTTGTATGGCGTGATACGAGTCATTATCCACAAAGATAGCACTTTTTTTTTTTTTTTTGTGGATGGGAAATCATCAAATGACTTCTCCCGCTCTGGGCGGAGCGGGAGGGCGTGTCAGACTTTTACTGACTAAAACCCACCCGTGTTCCTTCTGTTGCCTGTGCCGGGGCCACGGTAACTCTTTCGAACATCCCGCAACCCTAGCTGGCATCGGCCCTAGCGGACCCCGTCAATAGTGCTGACATCTCTTTGAGGCGCGCGTGGAACACGACGCGCCGTCGACTCGGGCTTGGTCCTTACCGGACGGCGAGCTACCCATTGCTCGCCGTCCGCAAGCCCGCGCCTACGGTGGCCGGGAATCGGCTGCCAATTCCCGACGCCCAGGGCGTCTCCTGTGGCGACTAGGGTCGTGAGGGTGCAAAGCTTGCCTCTCCCTCACGCGTCCCGCCTCCTCCTTCACGAGCATTACTGCTTCGCAGAAGGAGGTAATGGCTTCCCATGCACTCTCGCTCCGTACCATGGCCTGGACCAGGGCCGGACGCGAGAGATCGCCGCCGCCGATCGCTTCCGCGAGGACACGGCGATGCTCCGCCCAAGCCGGGCAGACCTCCACCGTATGCTCCACCGTGTCCTCCGGGCGATCCACACAGTGGTGACACCCGGGCGTTTCCTCCCGCCTTATCCGGAACAGGTACCTCCCGAAGCACCCGTGTCCGGTGAGGACCTGTGTCAGGCGGAAGGTGAGGACGCCGTGGTGCCTCTCCAGCCACTCCTCAGAGGGACAAAGATAGCACTGGATTTGTATCGTAATGTAAACTCTGTTTCTCCTCGTGTTTAATTTGCCTTAGCAGCCAACTGTTGGCATGTGGGGTGGTATATGTAAAAAGGGTACAGAGAGATATGCTTAATAACATCTTTGTAAGTATGGCGTGACACGAGTCATTATCCACAAAGACAGCACTGGATTTGTATCGTAATGTAAACTCTGTTTCTCCTGGTGTTTAATTTGCCTTAAGCAGCCAACTGTTGGCATATGGGGTGGTTCAGAGTCATCAGATTCCATTATTTCATTTGCTAATTTGTTACGGTATGTGATTGCAGATTCGTGTTTTAGTTCAGCGGACAATTCTATGCGCTGGGCTGGTGATAATTTTATTTTATTCATAGGAATATGAGTAAAAGATGCATCAATATTTGTTACAGAACACTCACATCGAGCTATTTTATCAACAGGCCAGGAAATCACCACAGTTATCGATGATTTGCATTGTTTGCATAAACCTTTGCAAGTAATTATATCTGTATGTTTAACAGAATAACGGTTGAAAATCCATGAACACGGGCTTTTGAATGATTTCTATATTTGCTCTCACAATAGAGGAGCCCACATATGCTTCGGTAAACGATACTTCTGTTTAATAACAGCCCTTGCGTTTTGAGTAACCATGAATTGTTTTTTTAATGGTTGAATTTTGTTCCATTGGTACAAATCAATCATAAAATCAAACTTAATTGATTTACTTGGTGAGCATTCTTTATTTTGTGCTGTACCGCTACTGATGCTCCTACTTTCTAGATTTTCCGGTGCATCGAAAAAGTAATTGAAATTCTTCTTCACAGAAAGTAAGTGCTTTTTCGGTAACAGGGCTCGACAACACACATTTTATTTCTGTAAACACAGGATCACTTGCTGGTGGAAGATTATCAGGGTCACAGAAAACATTTTTGTACAGTAAAAACGCTTTCTTTTGTTCCTCCAAGGGCACAACAAATTTTCTTCCCGTTTTAATTATGAAGAAAAAACTATATTAGTTTATATTTATAATATTAAACTATCACAACACGCCAGTAATAAACAGTAACTACCAATGATAACATAGAGTAATAACGACAAATGATTGTAGCAAAAACAGAATCTACCCTCGGTTATTAATAAATGAATAAGGTACAGTGGCTAGCGCCTATAAGAACACTCCCTAGGAAGTTAAGAATTGAAATATCTTTAATGGTGTTTATTACATTTTTCTGATTTTTTGTCACTAAATACTACAGGGACTTCTATTTAATATCATAATACTTAGCTGTAGGCTGTAGAAATTTTTAGTTTTGAAAATACATACATTGGAAGTGGTTTTAGAGAGCTAATAGTTAATAGGGGGATAAACTTGTGAGTAACCCTTACGCTAGCGTAACAGTATTTGGTTAGTTGGTCATTAGATCATTACTCACACGATACCTCACTAAAATCACCACGCTCATCCCTGTTCCCTAGTTTTTAGTCGTTTTTATAAAATATCTCAATTGTTTTAAGGCTCCGTTTGGGTTTTGCCTGGGCGGAACTTAAGATGTGGCTGCATTAATTTGCGTTACGCTTGGATTATTCCATTGGTTCTTAGAATTTGTAGATTGCAAAGAGAAGGCAAACCTATTTACCTCCATATTTGCTGAAAATTCATGCATTGATACGGCCCCTAGCATACTACCAAACATACCTCACAGTGGCTCCGCAAAACCGGAGATCGAAGCCCTTGCTGTGTCAAAGGCCTTTGACAGGGTCTGGCATGCTAGTCTGTTGGGCAAGCTTCCCAAATTCGACATCCCTGCTGACTCAACTGGATTTCCGACTTCTCGAATGATCGATCGATCAGAGTTGTGATTTGTATGGCTATTGATGTCAGTGTTCCTCGGGGGTCTGTTGTTTCTGCGACTCTATTTCTGCTGCACATCAACAACCTGCTACAGCTTGGTGCTGTCGGGTACGTAGATGACAGCACAGTCTCAGAAAGATACCTGTCCACTGCAAGAGCCAGCAGAGATGAAACAGCTAGTCTTAGAGAGGACATGGTGGAGCGAATGAATTTGACCTAAAATCTCGTTTCTCAATGGGGTGACGACAATCTGGTTTAGTTCAATCCTCTGAAAACACAGCCATGTCTTTTCACTGGCAAAAGGAGACAGTTCCAGTTATCTCCCACCTTCCGATGTGCATCTGCACCAGTTACCGAACGCTTAGAGCTTTCGGGCATGGAGTTGGCGCCCGATATCAACTTTGGTTCAACCGTCGAGTCAAAAGCACAGACTGCAGCCAAGAATCTGGGCATCCTAAACAAGGTGAGGCGATACTTCACACCTGGCCTTGTTTTAAGTCTGTAGAAAGCACAGGTCCGTTTCTGTATGCGAGCATTGCAGCCACGTATGGGACGGCTCAGCAAAATACCAGCTTGCTGCACTTGACTCGGTGTAACGCAGAGCAAAAAGACTTATTGAGACGTTGGTGGCTAGGCTCCATAGCCTGGCTCATCGGCGTAATGTTGCTTGCCTGTCGGTCTTCTACAGACTGTACTTCAGTGTGTGCAGGAGCTCCACGACCCGATCCCACCACGTACTGCAGGGTACCATCCGTACTTGGTTGATATCCCGACCAGTCATAATAAGCGCTTTTCCTCCACATTTATTATGCGCACAGCCAAAGTGTGGAACTCTCTGCCAGCGTCTGTGTTCCCTTCCATATACAGTGTGAGTCTTTATAATGTGCACATATCGAAATGAGGGAATCTATGCTTAATTTTATCGACGGAAAAAATGTTAAAAAAAATCTAAATATTTATTTATATTTTTTATGGATTTTTAAAAAAAATTGTTTGCTTTTGTGACCCCAGTGTATACAAAACTGTGTAACTTTTAAACTAAACGATTTATCACGATGAAACAAACTCTATAATGTTTGGAAGTAATTAGGTGTCGTCATAAAATAAAAATTATGGAAAAAAAATAGCCACATTTAAAAATAAACATTTTTGTTTGGCAAAAATCTGATTTTTTTTCATTAATTTTTACAAAAATTGTAAAATTTCTCAATAACATGCCCCTATCACCTTCTTTTTTTATAACTTTAAGTTATTCTTCATTGTATTAGGAACCTAACGGTAAAAATTGCATGTTTTTAACTCAACCCCAACATTTTTTATCAACTGTCAAAGAAAGGCCCAACGCATAGCTATTGTTTAGCAGGTAGATAAACTTTCTTTTGAATGTGCGCAGGTCGGGGAGGTAGGGCCAGCCAAAGGAACTTGAATTATGACAGATGTCAGACTGGCAGTCGCTCCGAATTATTCGCCGCTGCTACATGTGTTTCGGTACTTTCGTTCGCTGGACTTTCATAACTTTCGTTCGCTGCTACATGATGCCGCGTTTAAGTGAATTTTCCCCGGCACACATCGCCGACATACATTTTTATTATGGAGTGGGACAAGGAAGTGCCAGAGCTGCGCGCGCGGCTTACATAGCTGCGTATCCTAACAGGCAACCAGTGCCATCTGCCCGAAACTTCCAGGAAGTTCACAGAAGGTTGTCGATCACTGGACTTGGATCAAGTAGAGATCGTCGCGAGCCACCTCAAGTAATTATTGATGCGGCTACTGAACAAGCAGTATTAAGTGATTTGTTTGCTGATCCATCCATAAGTACTAGACGACTGGCTCTTCGTCACGGAATATCCCAAAAATCAGTGTGGCGTATTTTAAAGAAAGAAGGATTGCATCCTTATCACTATCAAAGGGTGCAACATCTACATGAAGACGTAGACTGGCGTCCAAGGTGTGTGATGTCCACATGGATTCAAAGAAAAACCAGAGCAAACCCAAACTTTCCAAGAAAAATACTATGGATGGACGAAGCGACATTCACTAGAGACGGTATTACCAACTGTCGAAATTTACACAGATGGTGCCGCGCAGGTGAAAACCCGAAACTGAAACGGTCATCTACTTTCCAAGTAAGATTTTCGATAAATGTTTGGGCTGGTCTTATCGATAACATGTTGATTGGACCAGTCATATTGCCGAGAACGTTGACTGGTGAAAGATTTTTAAGTCTATTGAGAGATGATATGCCTCAGTTATTGGAAGATGTCCCACTGGCTGTGCGTCAAAGGATGTTTCTTCAGATGGACGGATGTCCTGCCCATTACGCTACAAATGTAAGAAGATTTTTAAACGAAAATTATCATGACAAATGGATCGGCCGGCAAGGACCTGTAGGGTGGCCTGCGCGTTCACCCGATTTGACGCCCCTTGATTATTTCCTATGGGGGACCATGAAGCAACGCGTCTACAGTACCCCCATCAACAGTGCGGCCGATTTGCGTGACCGCATAATAAACTGTGCGAATGATATTCGCAATGATCCCGAAATGATAAGGAGAGCGACACACCAAATTCTAATTCGCGCGGCTTTGTGTTTACAACAACGAGGTGGACATTTTGAGAACCTGATGCATTAAATTTTGTATTTAATAATAAATGGGTTTCAATTGAACTCTTTTGCATTAATTATCATCCCAAACAAACCACCCTTATGAGAACAATACGATTCCGCGTTCGGAGTGCCATCTTTGAAACGACCCGCGCGCATTCACAACAAAGTTAACAAAAAAAAGTTTATCTACCTGCTAAACAATGTGCGTAGCTATGCGTTGGGCCTTTCTTTGACATTTGATAAAAAATGTTGGGGTTGAGTTAAAAACATGCAATTTTTACCGTTAGGTTCCTAATACAATGAAGAATAACTTAAAGTTATAAAAAAAGAAGGTGATGGGGGCATGTTATTGAGAAATTTTACAATTTTTGTAAAAATTAATGAAAAAAAATCAGATTTTTGCCAAAAAAAAATGTTTATATTTGATTATGGCTATTTTTTTTCCATAATTTTTATTTTATGACGACACCTAATTACTTCCAAACATTATGGAGTTTGTTTCATCGTGATAAATCGTTTAGTTTAAAAGTTACACAGTTTTGTATACACTGGGGTCACAAAAGCAAACAATTTTTTTTAAAAATCCATAAAAAATATAAATAAATATTTAGATTTTTTTTAACATTTTTTCCGTCGGTAAAATTAAGCATAGATTCCCTCATTTCGATATGTGCACATTATAAAGACTCACACTGTATTATTGGGTTGTTGCATAATTTTTTTCCCACTTTAAAATTAATTTTATTTTTTTTATACTTATTTATTTAAACAATTAATCGACAATATAATCACCATCATTATCGAGAACATGTAACCATCTGCTAGGCAAAGTTTCAGTACCCTTAGCCCAGAAAGTGGTTGACAGGCAAAGAAATAGGCAAGTTCATTTTATAGGTCACCGAAATTTTAATTTTTTTTTTTTACGAAGATGCTGTTTTAAAGCCCGGAAAAGATAATAGTCAGATGGTGCCAGCTTTGAAATTTACGGGTCACTCGAGACTCGACTCGAGACTCAAGACCACATATAGCGAGTGACCCGTAAATTTTCATGAAGTAATGATACTTCAAGACGTTTTAGCCGTTTTTCTCTAACAGCGTTCGCCACCTTCTGTAGTTAATTCACATAGACTTTGGCATTGATATAGTCTGATTGCTGTCCATTAACTCCCAAAACAAATTCCTCGCGAACCCCAGAAGACTGACAGAAGAAGTTTGTGATCATACAAACTGCTTTTTGGCTGTGTTAGTAGCTGTTTATCAGTAGGCATCCAAAAGGCCTTTCGTGTGACGTTCTCATATAAGACCCAAGAGCAACATCAGACTTTCACAAATATTGACACGTATACACGTATTACGTTGAGCATCGGTCAAAGCACGGGGCATCCATCTTGACAAAACTTTACGGTAGCCCATTGCCTGCAGATGGCGATCTATAGTACTGTAGCGATATTTTAGTTTTCTCTAAATCCCTGGTGCTGGAATCCGGGTACAACACAAGCTCGCGCCGCAACGCATCTTCGTCAAAAGTGACGGGTCGGTCAACCAGTACGAGGAACATCTTTTAAACTTGTGAGCGTTGAAACCAATTTCATACTGTGCGATCAGTGTGTTTGGGCCAAAAACGGTGATGATCTTATTTGCCATTTCCCTCGAATTAGTTCCCATGTGTTCGTATAAGTAAGTTTTGTACGTCTATTGAATGACTTTTTTTATGAAATCTTAACATTTCAAGATTATACTAACTTAAGGAATTGTATTACTAATTCTAATATTATAATTCTATAAATACATATTTGTTACGGTCGCGTATCATACTTTGATCAACATACACCCAGACACTGAGCTGCAAATCGCAAAAATCGTAAGAAAATTTGAATTTCGCGGGCTACCTTAGCGCTTCCCCCTTAATAAAAACGTGCTTTTCAGCGCGACAACGTAATCCGTACTTATAAGTACGTTACGATAAATTAAAAAAAATGTATAAAGTGAAACATACTAAAGTGAATTCTTTTTTAAGACAAAACGTGCTTTTCAGCGCGACAATTTTTACGAAATTGTATGTTCGTATTAAGGTCGTAGTCGGTATTAAGGTTAATTTTTAAACCGCACTTATAGTAATACATTAGGTTAGACAGGATTAGATTAAAACCATAATTATTAATTATCAATTGTACCATTTATCAATTGTATTTCTTCTATTAAGATCTTGGTTTGAATTTAGAGTTAAGGCAATTTAGTATTAGGGCAAGTATTTTTAATTATCAAAAATCGTAGTTTAAGGTAAAGTATTTAAGTTCAAAAAAGAACTGAATAGAATAGGTATCTTTTGTTGTTGAAAATTTTTGATTATCTGTAGTATACATGGTGTAAGGGACAGCCCTCCGCAGACTGATGGGGTGACACTACAGTATATCATACTAAGACGACCGGCATATGAAATTATTTCAGGAACGTTATGGGAATCCAATACATCTGATTTGTTTTATTACCTCACACGCAATGTATCGTTACCGTGGCAAAACGTGCGTAGCGAACGGCAGCGCAGCGAGCTTTCGGCCGCCGAGTATTTCAACATCCATTGCTGATTTTTTGATTTTAGTTGTTTTATTTACATAAATGGAGTGCTGCATACAGAAAATATAATTTTACATTGAAAAAAAAGGAATAGTAACTGAAAATACGATTAGAAAAATGACAATTTTCATGAGAATATTTCCGATGGAATATGATTCAAAATAAGAAGCTGATTGCACCCTGTTAATTTGCGGAGGGCTGTCCCTTACACCCTGTATTTAGTATCAGCATTGCACCCGTGCGAAGCCGGGGCGGGTCGCTAGTATTCTTATATAGTAGTATAACAACGGACTGTAAGTACCTAAAACAAATTAAGTACTTAATATACTTATAAACTTTTTAAGGAGGTATTCAGAGCCGACTAAATCCGATTTCTGGTCAAACTAGTTTGACCTAGGCCAATCTAGTTTGACCGTAAATCGGATTTGGCCGGTTAACATATTATTATACAAAAAGCAACTTAGGTGTAAAGGCGTTTAGTCAGTAAAAGTCTGACACGCCCTCCCGCTCCACCCAGAGTGGGAGAAGTGATTTGATGATTTCTCACCAAAAAACAAAGGTGTAAAGGCGTCCGTTTTGTCGATAGTACATACATTGTATATACACAATAACAATAACTTCATAATTTACTAATTGCTTGTTCTTATATGTATAGTAGTATAAAACGGACCGTAAGTACCTAAAACAAAATTAAGTACCTACTTAATATACTTATAAACTTTTTAAGGAGGTATTTCAGAGGTGGTACAAATAATTATTATAATATTTTGGTCATTGAAACGTCATCATATCGTTAAGCTGCACAGTCTAGTCATGCAATAAAATTATATATTTGTTAAAAAAAATTACTTACCTCAATAATTGAAGGATTTGATATCGATAAATTGCTTACCTGGTTCGGGGCCGTCGTCCTCCATTTTTCTATTTTACCTGAAATACAACATACAATTCATAATTTTATTGTGTAAAGTAGGTTATTAAAGGTATGAGTACCTCAAACAAACAGCGCAAATATAACAACATTATTGGGAGCTATGTAAGGGATGAAACACTAGGGGCCTTGGGGTGTTGCGGGATGCGTATTTCCATTTCCGTGTACATTAGGAGGCAGTACTGCCTTGAAACACGCACGGGTTTGTCGCACTAACTGCCTTTACAAAATCGTGTTCAATTCAAGGCACGTGTCCTCCAATCGCGCACGGATTTGCAACGCCATCTGTTCTTCCAAACACGTGTTCAAGGCGATGCATGGAACTTAAAAAATACTTAGAAAAATTTCGCGACCAATTTCGAGGCAGCGCTCGCCGGCCGCTGCCGCGGCACCGCTCGCTTCGCTCGCTCGGCTCGCGCGTAGTAGACAGTTCTAACCTAACCTAACCTATCGAAAAATTAATGTATATAATACTGATTATTATGAATAAAAAGAAATCTCGTTTTGCTGTCGGTACATTCAAAACAAGTTTGACGTACCTGTGACGAGTTTACTATCCCTGTTGTGAATTATTTTGTCACTGTGGCAAGTTAACCTTTGAACCGCCCGACTTCATATCAGTTGTCGTGCCCCCAGCGCCGGGCAACTTGAATCATTACGATATTTGGTCGTAAATATACGACCCTGGCGAAATGGACACGAAAATATTTGTCGGATTAATCCGTCGTAAGGGTTAACCAATATTTTTAAATGTGGCGAATTTTCGTTGTGGTGAGTTTACAATAACCCCCTAAATTGAACACGTGTTTAGAAGAACAGTTGGTGTTGCGAACCCGTGCGCGATTGGAGGACGTGTACCTTGAATTGAACACGATTTTGTAAAGGCAGTTAGCGCGACAAACCCGTGCGTGTTTCAAGGCAGTAAACCTCCCTACTGCCTCCTAATGTACACGGAAATGGAAATACGCTTGCGGGATGTTCGAAAGAGTTACCGTGGCCCCGGCACAGGCAACAGAAGGAACACGGGTGGGTTTTAGTTAGTAAAAGTCTGACACGCCCTCCCGCTCCGCCCAGAGCGGGAGAAGTCATTTGATGATTTCCCATCCACAAAAAAAAAAAGGGGCCTTGGGGTCCCGAGTGCTCATCGAGTATTTCGGGACATCGCCAAGCGGTTGTTCGACTCTTCGCGGGACCCTCTAGTCCTGTGAAGAGGCTAAAAATAGGCGAGCCCTCTGGCTGGCCTATTTTTAGCGAAAAGGATCAGCATTGCCATTCAACGTGACAATGCTGCCAGCCTTTTGGGCACTTTTCCAATTGACAGCGATGCGCACGAATTTTTTTTGATGCCCAATGAGCTCTTCACCCTTTTTTAAATTTTTATTATACAACATGTCCCGGAATGAGCGAGCGAACAAAGACCCCGCCATCCCCTTCGTGGTTCGATTACGCCTTATTGTTATTACTATTGCTTGGAAACAAAATACCCGAACGTGATCTTCCCCACCCTTAATAATCCCTGCAGTATCTCATCAATTCTGAAAGAAACTGGCAATATTTTTCTCGGCGCCTATGATTTTGCACACTTTGGGGTTTTCTTTTCAATAAAATTATACTTTATACAGGGTCTATTCTACCCAAAAAAAAAAAATTGCTACTATAAAAAGTGCAATACAGTGGTTCGGTAATCGGGGAACATACGAAAAAAAGATGCCGACAAACTAAGAACCTTCTTTTTTTTGAAGTCGGATAAATCACTTCCCTTCTAAGAAGGACGTAACGGAAACGTTAGGCGCTGCGCAAACGTGGACACTGTATCTTGTGTCGGATACAAGCTACCAATGAATATTTGATTTACCTACCAATGAATCATTAGAATCAGTAATACAACTCCTTAAGCAGTAGCTTCTATGGCATATATGTATAGCTTCTATATATAGTGTTTTCTATAGCATTAATGATTTTTTTTAATATGAATTCAATGTAATATATCTCAATGTCATAACGTATCTTTAGTAAGTAAGTTTGCATGCTTTAGTATTAAGCAAAACATGTTCGGTCTAATATATATATATATTTTTTTTTAACACCTTGTATACCATGTTTTACGCAAATAAAATATCTTATCTTATCTTATGATTACTGATTCTAATAATTATAATTATGTAAATACATAATACATGTCGCACTGATAGTACAATTCAATAAATAAATAAATATTGGCTCCACTGTACTATAAAACCCACTCGTCAGAAGTGTCATAATTTTATAGCGTGTAGATGTCTTCATGTAGAACACTTGCAAAATGACAGAGCCAGCAAATGCATAGTTTTCGAGAAAATAAACAGTAAAGTTTCAAAAATTTACACATAATTATGAAATAAAATTGCAATTTTTTGACATTTTACCACAGACATTGAATGAATTTCACTCCTTGGTTGTTCCATGTTACGTTCAGACAAAGTGACATCTCAACTTAGTAAAAGGCAATGAAAACTTAGGATGCAAGAGCGAGCGAAGAGAGCTCGGGACTTGGGGCACCCCGACTCGGACAGGTTAGGTCAGAAGGGGATGGCGGGGTCTGAAAGACCCTGCCATCCCCTTCGTGGTTATTTTTTTTAAACCAGCAAGAAATAGGAGCCCCGCTTCGCGGGGCTCCGTCGCTCACGCCTTACTTCGAGACGTATCATTGACATTGAAAATGCTCTGGGGTGTTGACCTTGACTTTTGGGTTGTTGACCTTGGCCTTTGAAATGTCATTAACCATATTATTGTTTGGGAACCAATTTAGACCCACTACGTGAAGTTTTTCTTTTTTCTCAACATGTATTTGCTGGTTTTTGGGATTTCAAAAATACACTAAGAAGGGTATATTCTACCAAAATAAAAATTGCTACTATAAAAAATCGATGGGTTAAAAACTTATAAAGTACAGTGCTTTCTAAATATTTAATTAATATAATACTAATACATAATCCAACTACCTACCTAGTACCTATTATAGTACCTACCTATGACGAGCATAATCGAATGTTGCATCGTGGGACATCTCATCTGGCAGAGCTATTAAATGCTTGAAAGCCTACACAAACGGCTACGTAACTATTGCATGGTACATTTCATAATAAATAATAAGTACATAGGTGTAAGCTTACCAAAAATAGGCAGTTTGGCTCAACTGATATTATGTTTCTCAGCAAGGCTTTATTTAGAAAAGAAATTGTTAAGTACTATTTTAAGTGATCGGAACCCTAATAATTAAGTAATGTTTACTTTTATTCTGTTTATTGGTCAGTGGGTCGTCTTAGGGGCGGAGTGTATTTGTTACTTCTATTATTAAGTTCTAAGCTATGTTTACTTATTACTACACTGCTGTTTGTTGTCCCTAAGTAAATAAATAAAAGATGCCTAATGCGTATCAATATTTCAGGATGACTTATTTGCACGAGCAAAACAAATGGCGCAAATTGTAACAAAACTCACGTTATACCACAGCTTCTAGACGTTTCTAAGCACAAAGGATTCCTATGTAATTGTATATACCTACCTTTAACTGATAAACCACAAAGTTGACTAATAAATTATTAAAGAACAAACATATTTTTAGAATGAGTACGGTACGCAAGGCTCGGATACCGGTTAAATTTTCAAACCGTTATTATGTACTTGACGCAAAACCTTTACATTTCGGTTTCGTTCGCAGAAACCGTTTTTTTTAAACCGGTATTTGCAAGAGTATTTATATAAAGGTTTTTTCGGATTAAACGGTTTAGAGCCTTAAAAACCGGTTAATACGGACGCATGATAAACGTCATGCGCTGTTCAGTTTTTATTCAGAAGTAAGATTCTTTTTGTTTCGGTTTGGACGTTTATTTATGTCATTGCATCAATAAGCTTCGCTGCAAAAACAAAAAATGGGTAAGTATCTAATCCTTTTTTGGTGAAATTAAGTTGATAAATAATCGGTAAACATAACATTACTTTTCACAGCACAGATCCTATGGACCAATTAGATAGTCAGCCATTTTTTACTGAAGAAGAAAACTCTCAAAATTAAAGTACAAATAGGCCAAAAAACGTGTAGGTATATCAATTGTAATTATAGATAACTAGCCCGCGTCTTCGTCCGCGTGAAATTTCTTGTCCCCCGACCCACCCCGTCACATCACCTGCCCGTCATGGAATACAACCATTTCATGAAATGGTCGAAACCTTCATGAAATAATCAATTCTAAGATCTGGTCACGACACATAGATATGTAGATGATCTAAGGCCCAGTTTTCACTGGTGGTATTAACGACCAGTGAAACTGGTCGCGTGTGTCGAAGTGGTAAAGAAAAACTATTTCAGTGTTTATTTAAATGAATGTGATATTACTGTGCTACAAGTGAATCACGAAAAAGAAGAAAGGAATATTCTGATGGTGAAGATCAATCCCAATCATTGCTAGCATCTAAAAACCATATCATCAACGCATCTAAGAACACGTATAAAATAAACACCCAAATTGTGAAAGATGATGCAGAAAATAGTTCTGATAGTAACGGAAACAAATCAGGCGAAGATAGCAGTGCTAAACCAGGAGAAGAAACTACTTCGAATTTCAAACAATATGTTTTATGTATATTTGATAAGGACCTCGATAAACGAAACTATTATTTTGGAAATTTGCTAATAAGTGAATTACAATTTTTGCCGCCATGTAGGCGCTCTGAAGCATATATCAATATTTTATAGTATATAGATGCTTTAAAACATTAACATCGTGAGAAAACAAACAAATAAATATTTAATTAAAAACAAACGAATAATGTGCCTGGACGAACATGCGAAATATCAATGTGATCATTCGTACTGAAATGTTACCAATAAAAAATAAATAAAGGAAAATAAGAGCGAAGTTTTATTTTAGATTCAGGAATTTATTAATCTGCTTAATGTGTGGACACCATTTTGCATGCTGTAATACCTACATAGATGGATTATATCTTTACAAGTTGCAACGCGTTTACCGACATGCCGTTCCTTGAATAAACCGGTTAATTTAGGTTAAAATAAAGTTCTTAAAACGTTCACGTTTTTAAGAAAAGTTCGGAGGAAAACCGAAATAAACCGGTATTAACCGGTATTTTTTAAACCCGTTCCGAGCCTTGACGGTACGTACCTACTACGCAATAAATAAAGCGCTATACCTACTTACACACAATATGAGTAGCTACATAACTCTGTACAAATATAACAATCGATTGATGATTACAAAAATGTAATAATATAACTACTTACACTTCCACGTCCCCGATAAAAGTCCAAAAGGGCTAAACCGTCCGCTCAAGGATGAAGGTTGCAGGCAACTTGCACTCTAGTGCACCACACACAACTAGTCACAACCCACAGCGCAATGGTAATGGTAAATTAATCTGGCGTTACAAACTCCTTCCTTGCTTAGTCATTGGTATTGACGTCCAAGCCCCAGGCGTTTCACTAGGGAAGTAAAGTAACATGCTGAATGCGAAACAATTATTTCGATCTCAGTAATGCCGAAACGGAAACTATTATGAAACCGAAACATTCACTAAGATAATTCTTATCATATTATTTCATCATGACAGCATTCTCTGATAAAGAGTTGAAAGGTATTTTGAAAACCTACTTTATTCTGGTCTGGACTGGTCGGGGACCGGCTTATATACCAAACGAGCAAACCAGCATTTGGTGTTTATACGAATATAATGATAATTTTAACTTAAAACTGATAACAACAGAACAAACTAATTCAAGATTCGAATTTGAAAAGACAAATGCGAATTTGCGAAAACTGAAGCAGTTTCGTGTTCATCAGTCACATCACTATTCTAAAAATAGCACAGAATACACTCACCGATTGTCACTTATCGGTAAACCCCCGCCATAGACTATCAAGATAATAATGTTGTCAGGTCAATGCATGCGGCATTTACGATTTTTTATTTGTTTTGGCTTTATTTTACCCTAGATCTACTTTACTGTGCGTTTGCACCTTTACTAGGCGTTTGCACAGATGAATCATCGATGAGATGAATCTCCGAAACATGGAGACACGATAAAGTTTATTGAGCTTTGGCAAGACTTTCCATGTTAGTGGATTACAAAATGTGTGGGCTATAAAAACAGACTAAAGCGTCGATATTCTTTATTATTACAAGCTGAGCATATGGGCATGAAGTGTTATTCCGATTAAAAGGAAAGTTACATCTTTTTAAAAACACAATTCAATGAGGAATTAAATAAATTAAAAACCAAATCGGAAGCCGGACTAGGCGAGTTGGCTCAGTCTAGCTGGTATGTTTTAAATAATAAATCGTCCTCATCACCATAGACTATTACATCATCACTTTAATTTATATTGTTACCCACTAATACTCACAACATGTTGCTAGATTCATACTCATACAGGTGGTGGAACATTATGTCAACTGATATGAGACGTCAAACATGTTGACGATCCATGTAGGTAGCATGTTTCTTTTAGCATACTCACGCCCCTCACACCAGTCACACCGTGCGGGTGCTAGTTAGCACTAAAACATAGACGTTAAAACATAAACGTACTGCACTCAATTGCAATTGAATCGCTCCATGTTAAATAGGCATGACTCGCCATTTTTTAAGAAATGAGTTACTGGCGCCATCTATTAGAAAACACTCCAATACACCTTTTCGAGATGGTTTGGCATCAAAAGAATATCAGTCCATTCAAATTCGAACAAGAAATTAGGACTCGACATGTAAAAACGGCGTCAGTCCACTGACTGTCGCCCTTTCTATAAGGAATCTGTAGAGTGCAATCATGATAATGACGATGGTTTTGCGGACAAATTTATTAAACTAAAATTTATCTTTTATTATGTTTTATTGTCATTGTGTTTCATTGTGTTGTTTAATAACATTATTGTTCATACGAATAAATAGTACGTATTCTTAAAAATTACTGTATTTTTAATAAATGTCTTTATTAGAAAAAAGGCTAAAAGGGTATCAGCCCTCAAAGGAGATGTTCCAGAAATATAATATGGAGCCTGGGCTAGCACTATGTACACTATATTATGTAAATATTGCTGTACAATATAATAACCGTTTTTTAATGTTAATTTTCTTTCATTTCACTTCGTTTTAATGTACATTCAAATTAACTCGGTAAAGGAGAGCAGCACAACATAAATATGGTGGATCAGCGGCGAAATGTCATTATGTCATTTTGATAATGACATTTGATTGCTGTGTTTCTCACAGAACATAAATACCCTAACAACGATTCAAAGTCAAAGACGGCAATACGTCACAAAACATATAACTGTCAAAGTCGTCAAACGTCATGTCAAACCACTGTCATGGCTGCCCTAAAAATGGCGTTATCATAATAAAAACCTTCCCAATTAATAATATTCGTACGCCTATACTCTTCTTTAAATTAATTTGTTTTTATTTTTATGAAAGTCCCTTATTTTTTCCCTATTTATCTATATAGTGTTGGCTCAAAATCAAACATCTCCTTTAAACAGGAATATCATAAAAACTATTCTAAATTTAAGTTTAAAAAAAATGCCAAATCATGAGGGTAGGTACTTAATTCGTTTGGTAAAGCTTACCTATAAAGCAAAGTATAAAAAAGAATAGCTTCTTTGACTTATTTTTGAGGGCAAAGTTTTTTCTTGTGTTCTGAAAGTTAGGGTGTCTGGACTATTGGCCCTTTCAACATGGAGCGATTCAATTTCAGACTTAATACCTATTATCGTCGCTGAACTGAAACTGTTTTGTAAACTGACTGCCTCGTTGGTCTAGTGGTCGCAAGAGCTACTGCTAAGCATGAGGTCCTGGGTTCGATTCCCATGTCGGGCAGTGTTATCGGGTTTTCTATCTGGAATTTCTCAGTAGCAGCCCGGAGTCTGGATTTGTGCCCGGTTAATGGCAATAGGCTCGCCCCCTATTACATGGGACAGCCCCACCCTCCGCTAGGAGTATTAGTGTTCTGTGGCCCCACCGGGTGCCTTTTCAGCGTCGCTTGTCGACTAACCGTCAAGCCCCACCGGCGCGCGCGTTTCACGCACAGATAAAATTACTATAATTCAGTCTTATATCGCATATCGTCTGTGGGTAGTTTTACTCTATGGTATGGAAGATATTCTCGTCAAATAAATAATTCTAAACCAAAAATAATCGTATGGCAATTTTTGTGAGCGCAGTCACAAACGTACCGTGCCATCGGAATTCTCCCGGGGCTCGAGCGTCGTTGACGTCATCGCGTATTAGGCTTACCCGGTTAAACATAACTGGCGAAATGTGGGTGTACTATATAGATACACCTCTACCTAACCCTTCGGGGAAACAAGGCGTGATGTTATGTAAATTAACATGTCCTATAAAAGACAGCCGGGTGATCAGGATCCTCCTACCTCAGACACCTTTCTCTATTTAAGTTTGTGCATTTTGTTAACCAGTGCCTGTAATATGATGTTGAGATAAATAAAGACTTATGATTATAGATTAGTGTGCTATTAAGGAGCCTCTTCTCGAAATTAGTATGCTTTTGAGAAGTACTGGAAGTACTATACGTAATGCTTAGCGTGAGTATTCCAGTCTTCAATTACATAACATGTTTTATTATATGGCAATAAAAAATCGACGTCAACTCAACCTCTTGTGTCAGTATCAGTGAACTGTCAATCTTTGATATTTACCTTCCTCTATGGTCAATGTCAAACGCAGTCTCCTAACCTCCGCTAGGAGTATTAGTGTCAATTAGTGTTCTGTGCTCCTAACCCGCATGCTTGACTGAACAGAACAGTACCTAGATAGAATTTAATACTGTGGTGGATTTTAATTATATATTAATTTTGGAAGCTGATAGCAATGCAAAGCCAAGATGATGAAAACAATCAGGCCACAGGCCCTGTAGATAATGCTTGGGCTATGAAAATACCGAAATTTACTCCCGAAGATAATCCACATGGTCTCTTAGAAGAAAGCAAGTTTGCAACCCTGTTTCCAAAGTACAGAGAACAGTACTTAAAAGAATGCTGGCCGCTTGTGCAAAAGGTACTGAAAGAACATTACATCGTCGCTGAACTTGACCTCATCGAAGGCAGTATAACCGTGAAAACAACTAGAAAAACATGGGATCCTTACATTATAATTAAAGCCAGAGATTTGATGAAACTTTTGTCTAGAAGTGTCCCGTTTGAACAAGCTGTGCGAGTCCTAGAAGATGAGATAGGTTGTGACATCATAAAGATCAATTCATTTGTTCGCAAAAAAGAGACATTTCTGAAGAGACGGCAACGTTTGATTGGTCCTAATGGAGTAACTCTCAAATCTGTAGAACTATTAACCGAATGTTATGTGTTAGTGCAAGGAAACACAGTTTCAGCCGTAGGGCCATACAAAGGTCTGGTGCAAGTGAGGCGAATTGTTGAAGACACAATGAAGAATATACATCCAATGTACAACATTAAAAGTTTAATGATCAAGAGAGAACTCATGAAAGACACAAAACTAAAAAACGAAAGTTGGGATAGATTTCTACCAACATTTAAAAGCAAAAATGTCCCAAGGAAACAACCTAAAAAGAAAGTTGAAAAGAAACCCTACACACCATTCCCACCACCACAACAAGAGAGTAAAATTGACCGTGAACTTGCTACTGGAGAATACTTCCTCAAAGATGAACAGAAGAAGGCCAAGAATCGACATGAAAAAGAAGAAAAGCAAGCACAAGTTAAACGTGCTAAGCACGAGCAGAGGCAGAAGGACTTTATGCCTCCTGAAGAGAAAGCGACTGCTCCTAATGACCCCTCAGATGCAAAAGTTGATATTACTTTATTTAAATCTAAAATGAAAAAGCTTTCCAAGCAACAAAAGGGAATAAAATAAAATAAAAAACACTGAAACCTAACATAGGTAATCAACATTCAAGGTGTCTACAAACTTGCTATGTAATATGGATGATCAAGTTTGAGCTTGATGAACAAATAGTCTCTTGATCCACATCTAATGAGTATGCATGTTATGACAGTCTAAAAATTATAATAACCCATGATAGCTACATGTTATCAACTAATGGTATTGTTAAAAAGCCAGGCAGCAAGGTTCATTATTAGTTGTGAGGTTAATATTTAGGGAGTGCCAGTAATGTGATTTTGTCACAGGTGGAGGCACAATGCATGCCTATACTCCATTGCTTTAGGTAATTAAATGTGAGCATCCAAGCAAAAAGGGTCCAGTTCTAGTTTCCGAGATATATGCAGTTTTGTAAAGTTGGGTGAAAAAATTGCATTTCTCGATTTTAATTGATTATTAATTAATGCTCAATTATCTACAAGTTCATATAGTAAATGACTTTATTTGACGTTTCTAAGTACCAGAAAATGTACTTAGAAACATCAGAAAATGTAAGTTGTACTAAAAAAAAAACTTTGAAAATGCTTTTTCTCAAATCAAGTTTTTTCAGGTTCAACTTCAAATGTATGATAAAAATAAATATGCCAGTTTTTGAATATTTTTTAATCCTTATTATCAATTGATTATTCTAGATACCAAATCTGGTCTTAATACCCTACTACTGGACCCTTTTTGCTTGGACACCCACATATTTGCACAAGTAATTAAAAAATTTCTATCTGGAATTTCTCAGTAGCAGCCCAGAGTCTGGATTTGTGCCCGGTAGATGGCAATAGGCTCGCCCCCTATTACATGGGACTTAAGACATAACTGGCGAAATGTGGGTATTACTATTAGGTACACCTCTGCCTAACCCTTCGGGGAAACAAGGTGTGATGTTATGTTATGTTAATTAAAAAATATACAAATGTATGAGTACTTCCCTACTGCCATAAAATTATAGACATACATCTGAGAATGATAATTAACATTTTTTGTTTGTTTAGGTACCTACCTTTATTTGTGGGCATCCAAGCCCACAAATAAAGGTAAAAAAAAATGTGATGTGGTTAACAGACCAAACATAACACCAGTCACTTTTTAGTCTTGATGTTGCTAACTTTAAGAGAACTGAAGTGACTACTATTATGTAGTATGTCATGTGGTTTTTTTAATTACCTAAAACCAATGGAGTATAGGGTGAAAATGCAGCCTAGTCAAAGACATCCTTATTTGATTACTGTTAATTATGCAGTAGGTATGTGGTATGCAACTTATTTGATTATGCAGTTTAAATTTAAAACCTAATGTTAAAGTACATTTTAATATAATACAGGAGACTATTTATAATAAGCTGTAATCTGTTTGATATTTAATAAATAACTGATTGAATGTACTGTAATGTATCTTATCTCTTTATTTTCATTAGTTTTAGTTCTGGGACCAAATTATTTTTAGCAATATATTTTTTTCCATTCATGTAGGGTTGTAGTACTTCAGGTATGTAAATTTTCCCTTTGGGATCTTGATGTGTTTCTAGTAAAGCTATCAACATTCTTGGTACAGCACAAGCGGTACCATTCAATGTGTGAGCATAGCTTGTTAGACCATTGTGAACATATTTGATGCGCAGTCTTCTTGATTGATAATCTGTGCAGTTGCTACAGCTTGATATTTCACCATAATTATTACGACCTGGCATCCATGCTTCTATATCATACTTCCTGTAAAATGAAAGTGCAGCTGAAATTACTATTATCACATTAAAATGATGGTAAAGTCATCTTGTAACCATGACGATTATGGCAAATCCTCACTGACCATTTATGTTTGGTTTCCATAGCAATTTTGCCCTTCCGCTATTCACAACTATGATGTGTGAGATACGTACCTATAAGCAGGAGCACCTAGTTCATGTGGTGGCATGTCTAGTATTTTCATATTTAATCCTAAGGGTGAAAACAATTCTTCCTGCATTGTTCTCAAATATTCAAGCATACTTTCTGACTGACTTGGAGTAGTAACCGCAAACATTTCTACTTTGGTAAATTGATGTACTCTGCGGGATAATGAAGAAAGATCAGTAAGTTACATGCTATTGAAACAAAAAAACTATCCACCTGAAATCTGACTTCACACAATTGTAAAAAAAACTCATCTTTACACCTTATTTCTTTTTTTTACATATTTTTGGACAGGAACAGAACAGGCTGGAACATTTTTTTTTTTCATTTTGCTGCATTACAAGAAAATTGTGTACCTGTATATTCCTCTCTCTTCAATAACATTAGAAGTTTCCGCCCTAAAGCATCTGCTGACTGCGGCCAATTTCATCGGCAAGTCTTCTTCTGTGTGGAGTGTATTCATCAACAGCCCTGCTAGGGACATTTCTGATGTACCTGACAGGTACAAATCTGGACCATGGTGCACTGGGTCCAAGGAATATATCTAAAAATAGTAATCTAATCTCAATTTCATATGAACATAGAGCAAGTACCATTTGTTTTGTGCTATTGAAAACAAACTATAATTTTATTAAAATAAAGTTTTATACTGCAGCAATGTTGTATTTTCTTAAGTAAACAGATATTTAAAATTTCAAAGCAACAGTTACCTGTGTTCGATCACTGTTAACTGTCATACCACAGCTCTCCAAGACTTGACTAGGCAAAATATCTGGTACTGAGACCAGCTGAAACTTTTCTTGAAGGAGTTTGTTAACAGTGTATTTAATTAATGCTTCTTCTAGCTCGGCAAGTTCTCCCAAGAAGTAATAGCTCTTGTGACCACAAGTGTGTCCTAATTTATCCGTTCTGACTAAATTTAGACGTCTCGTTATTTCACTGAATTCTAGAGGTGCATGTGCTTGTAAATCTCTTTTCCTGTTTATTTCATGTACAACTTGTGGGTCTACATTTTTCACAACAGAAGGATGTGTTTTATTAGGCAAACAACTCAGTTCTTTGTACAAACTGTCCCTTATAATTTGATATGAAGCATCTGCTACTGCAGTTGTTTTAAATATTTTATACTTATTCATTACACGATGCACATCACCAACACCTTTTCTTATTTTAATATTATTCTCAATTTCTACTAAATTTTCAGCATTACAATAATAACTTAAATCAATATCCGGGGCAAGTACAGTTGAACTAAACCTTAGAAACTTGGATTTAGTTAAAACTAGTTGTCTCAGTATAGGGTAAAATATCATTTTATTAAACTAATCTAAATACTCTTTGCCTCTTTAACCTAGCCTTCAGCCTTTGAAGTTTGAAGACAAACAATAAGACATGACAACTATTTAGGGATGTTCCGAATCGCGCAGAATATATATATATATATATATTAGTACAAGTAATAGGCTGTAATCGATATCAACAATACCCTGTAAAGATACGGTTTCCTGAAAGAGCGGTAGCCGCACATTACGCTCGTAGTGACGGCTGTCATGAAAATGATGGCAGCGGCAAAGATTTAAATCGTTAGATTCACCCTACCGCTTCAAAAGATAGTCGAGTTTCTGTTTCGTTTTGACAACTCTGACACACAATGACGCAGTGACTTGACTTGCTTGTCATGGAAACGCTATTTTAATAATGGGTGAGCTCACCCTTCTCAGTATCGACACTTTCGCGTGACTAATAACATATCTATCACCAGTTTTGGCATACTGGAGATAGAAAAACCAGATAGGTTTTTCTAATGGTCCTCCCAATAATCTTTTTTCTAGTCGTCAAGTTTATGGAATCTTACCAGCCTGACTTAAGTCAGGCTGGTAAGATTGTCCTTAAGGACAGATAGAATTATACTGTTTACCATCAATGGCGTATAATCTCTTTTACTGAAAATAGATTATTGGGTTCGGCCGTAAGTATGGTGAATTGTTGAGGGCAAATCTAGCGATTTAAATCTTTAGGCAGCGGGGTTTGACTTTACGGTATCACACCAACCAGTTTCAGTGACGTCATTCTCCGGTAAATGGCAGACGTTATGTGGCGGCCACCGCTCTTCTAGGAAACTGTAGCTTTAGTTCCGTTGTGACAACTGGATAGTGTTATTTGTGCTCTCCTGTATAGCTCCATCTCTCTCATATTTTCACGTCATAGTATAATCAGATTGAACGTCTATGGTCCCCCATAACCACGATTGCATTTGACAACTGCCAATGTCAAAGTCAAACTGTTATTGTCAGCAGAAGTCGATCATAATGAGGGTTGGTTTGGCGCCATTTTTACTTGAGTGTGTTCAGTTTTATTTTTCATCACTATTTACTATAAAATATATAAAAGAACAATGAATTATTGTTTTCTTTGAAATATTTACAAGTTTTGTCATATGGAAATAGGTATTTGCCAAACATGCCTGTACAAAGTCGTAGTGTTCTTAAGAACTTGCAAAAGGATGCTGAGGAAAGCGTTTCATCTGTGAGCAAACCGAAATCACCTTCTCAAATGTAAGTACATAACTATGATCAATGACACGACACCACCATATCTGATAAATTAGTAAGGCAAACGTATGTATAAACTATGTAGATGTTTTTTAACTGACAAGGAGTAGCTAATATTTTATCCAGGCACAATTATCACAGTCAGGGCATCAGCTGTAAAAGCAGTAGGTAAATAAAGGTTGAAATGTTCAAATTGTAGGACTAGATTAACATTGCTAATTTAGAAAATAAAAGAGCATCCTACTCTTAACCCCAATTGTGAGGAAATTGCATTAATTAAAAGGATTTTATATCGCGGTTTATTTAAGACTTGTATAAATTTATTTTTTGTATGACAATGGTATAATAATCAGCCTATAATGTACCCACAGCTGGGACACGGGCCTCCTTTCTGCAAGAGGGAGGGGGCCGTAATCCACCAATTTTTGGTTCTAGGACATGCCGGTTTCCTCACTATGTTTTCCTTTCACCGTTTTGAGAGCAGTGGTGATGACATAATTTTAACACAGTAAAGCGCCTGTCTGGGTTTGAACCTATGATCTACAACTCGTCAGTCACGGCTGTTACCACTGGGCCACCACAGCTGCATAAGAATTAAACTGTGAAAATGAGAATTACTTGACTACATTTTAAAATGATAATCCTATATGTTTTGTCAGGAAGTTTAATTTAAATTTCAGGCCCAAGAGAAGGTCACCACGCAATGGAAATCAGTCGCCACGTAATGGAAATCAGTTGACAATAACTAGTATGTTTGCCTCTAAAAGGAATAGAAGTCCTGAAGGAAACGAAATTATACAACCGGTAAGTTTTAAGTAATGAGAATTAAAACTAACATGATCATAGTGTGATCTTAAGGCGAAAGCGCCAGGTAGCCTGGAAAATTCAAATTGTCTTACGTTTTTTGCAATTTGCAAATCAGTATTAGGTTGTATGTTGATCAAAATATGATTTGCTACCATAAAAATATGTATTTACATAATTAGTCATCAATACAACTCTTTATGACCAGGTAATTCTATTGAATGGCTATTTCATGAAATGTTGGCAATTAGGATTATACAAACTTTGGAGTTGTATTACTGATTTTGATGATTGTAATTATGTAAATGCATATTTGTTACAGTCGCGAATAAAACTTTAATCAACATAAACTTAATACTGATTTGCAAGTTGTAAAAAACATAAGAAAGTTTAAATTTCTAGTCACTTTCGTGTAATTTCCATCCTTCCCTTTTTATCTCAAGTGCTTGAAGCCAGTGTTCATAAACAATTCTCCCACTTTATTCACCACAGCTCCCTCATCATTCCTTTTCAATCCGGTTTCAGGCCCGGGCACAGTAATGTTTCAGCTCTCCTTAAAGTGACTGACGATATTAGGCGGGAAATGGAAGACACTAAAGTTACAGCCTTAGTGTTAATTGACTTCTCCAATGCTTTTAATACCGTTAGTCACGAAGTCCTTTTATTCATCATTTCCTATCTTATGGTCTCTCCAGAGGTATTGCAATGGTTTTCCTCTTATCTTCGGAGGCATCAGCAGTCTGTTCATGCTGGAAACTCGTTGTCGAGTTTATGTGATCTTACAGCTGGCTTCCCTTAAGGCGGTATATTATCTCCTCTTTTGTTTTCCATTTTTATTAATCTCATTACCACCGTGCTTCGGACTGCGTATCATCTTATGCCGACGATTTGCAACTTTACAGCCAGACAAGTGCTGATAACATTTCCGATGCGATTGTGGAGCTAAACCGGGATTTAGGTGTGGTCAAGGACTAATCTGATCGATTTAGGGTGGCGGTAAACCCTACCAAGTGTCAGGCTATCGTAATAGAGAGCCCCTACAGCATACGAAAGCTGAATGGCTGTGCCATCTATAATTTTTGATAACTCAATCATTCCATTTAGCTCAGATATTAAGGATGTTGGTCTGCATGTCGACACCTGTCTTGACTGGCGAAAGCAGGACACGTTGAAAAATCTTGTCCCATCACACATAAAGGCTATGCTTGTGCAGTCGCTAATCTTTCCCATAATTGACTATGGTGATGTGTGTCACTAAACTTGACCGCCTTCTCAATAATTGCATTCGATTCGTTTTCAATCTTCGTAAATGACCATGTATCTGCGCACCGATTGCGTTTAAAATGCAGCCATTCCATTCGTCAGCGCAGAGAGGTGAGGGCTCTGTCTATGTTATTTTCTATTCTCGATAAACCAACTTCTCCTTCTTACCTGACTTCCCATATTCAGTATTTATGCTCTGCCCACAGTAAAAATCTTCATTCCACTACCAATCGTCTTCTACAATGTCCTTCTCACCGCTCTGATTTCATTCACTTTCTTTGTCTAGGCAGTTTTTCTTTGGAATTGGCTCCCTCTGAACATCAGGATGCGGACGATAACCAATTGGTTGTCAATTAAAGTGAAAGCATGTGAGCTTATACGTAAGAAGTTGGCAGAAACATCCCAGCTCTGATTTGCTGGATTCGTTTTGATCGTTATTTCTCCTCTATCGTTCGTTATTTCTCCTGACGAAGTTTATTCCGTTTGTAAGTATGTATGTATATATCTATGTATTTATTCTAGTATTTTATAGTTATTTTCGTGTTATCTATCCCTTATGTTGCACCTGCCATGTTTTCTCTCTGCATCACCTTAAGGTTGACTGGTAGAAAATGTCTCAGGCATTAAGTCCGCCTTTGTACGGTATTCCTTTTTACTTGTGCATAAAGTTTTAATAAATAAATAAATTTCGACGGCTACCTGGAGCTTCCCCCTTAACTAAACTATACTACTGATCCACAAGTACAAAATATGAATTGTTACCATTATGAGCAATTTTTTTTATGATTACTGCAATATTAAATAGTCCTTACCACTTTTTTAGAATTGTATTGTATTCACTTAGTAATAAAAAAATGAGTGTTCACTACATTTTTGTTTGCATTGCATGGATTCTTATTTTAGAAAAAGCTTAAATATGAGGATGAAGAAGCTAAAGAAAACAGTATTGATTGCATAACCAAGGATAATAGCAGTGAAGACTTGGAAGTTGAAGCAGAGAATGAAAAAACAGACATGGAAGTGAATGAAGTAGAAGCAATTGTCATGAAAGATGAACAAGTAAACAAAGCAGTTGGAATTGCCACAAAAGGCGTAGAAATGAATAGATTAGAAGAAAGTATAAATGAAGATAAAATAGACATTATAAAACAGGATTTAACTGAAATTGATAACAGCATCCAAAACCAAGAACAAAATGGTTCGACTGAATCACGGAAAGAAAATGGTAAAACTGAAAATAATAATGAACAAAGCTACAAAAAATCGTTTCCTGACAATGAAAAATGTAACATCTGTGGTCAATTTTTGAACAATTCTGATATAATATACTTTCAAGGACACCCACAGGATGCTGTTGAAGAGTATATAGCATTGACCAATGAGAAACTTGTTCTAGCATCAGGTCAGTACTTATGCTAAGTTTCTGATATAGTTCTAAACCTTTCTGAAGGAATGGTAGTGAAAACTGAACAAAGTTTAAGGATCAAATAGTTTAGTCTTTTTCTGAAAACAACTTCACTTTATACTATTCCTACTGTATATTTTTCAGGTGATGATGGGGATATAATGGAACGCCCACAGACCAATATCACCAGTTTTTCTATATTTGATGAACAGGGACATCTTTGCCCTATTGATGGAGGTCTCATTGAAAATGATGTGCGTATCCACATGTCAGGGTATTTGAAGTCCATATGTTCTGATTCAGCTGAAATTGATGATGAATCTGTGCCTGTGAAAGATGTAGGACCTATTATTGAATGGTAAGCAATATTTAGACTGTAATATTTCATATACTTTACACTATGGCAAAATATTGCAAAAGAAATGTAAAATGCTAGAGGAGGCCTTTGTGTCTCAAGGACACACTACAAACAGATTTGCTGTGATGAAATTGATTTTTATTGTTTCGTACTTTTTAGTGAAAAAAGGCTTTGAATCTATACAAATAAATAAAATTGAAGTATCGATAATGTCAAAATAACAAATTTTTACTAAATGCATATGAAAGCACTTATAACAAAACAGCAATTTTTAAAATGTTTGTCTGTCTGTCTGTTTGTTCCGGCTAATTTACGAAACGCCTGGACCGATTTTGACGGGACTTTCACAGTCAGATAGCTGATGTTACGGGGAGTAACTTAGGCTACTTTATTTTTATTTTAGAAAAATAATTAGGGTTCCGCGCAATAAAATGAAAACCCATGAAATTGTGAACAAAAAGTCGGATTCGAATAAATTCTTTTTGCATTTGTTAGCCTAATTCTCGAGGATAGTTATCGGCTATTTAACATCACGCTACGACCCTTAGGAGCCGAGCAAAAAAAAAAGCCAGAAAGAACACTAAGCGAAAAGCGAAAATGAAGTAATAGCGCGGGCGGGTGATGCAACGCGACGGGTCGGGGGACGAGGGAGTTTTATTAAAATGTGACTGCTATTTTAGTATATTGTGTATCTTACGACTACCACGCGAAGGGAGTTGCGGGGCACAGCTAGGTTGAAATAAAAAAAATATTATAACTTGAAAAGGCTTTTAAGAATTTTTTTTTCTGATTCACAACATATTATACCTACAATCAGAATTCTTCTGCTTCAGGTTTATACACGGCTTTGACGGTGGCGACAGGAACTGTATCACCTTATCAACAGAATTTGGAGAATATAATTTACTAAAACCAAGTGAACAGTACACACCACTTATGAACAATCTCTATGAAAAGATATGGCTAAGCAAAGTCGTTGTAGAGTATTTAGAAGAGTATCATTATCTTCAGCCAACATATGCAGACTTGCTAGAACTAATCAGAGAATCAACTATTCCTGAACTGAATGACGCCAGAATGACGGAAGAAATGCTTCACAAACATGCACAGTTTGTGTGTGATCAAGTAGTGAGCTTAGAAGCCAATGAAGATGATGAACCACTAATTACATTACCATGCATGAGAGAGTTAATTAAATTAATGGGTATCAAATTCGGCAAGCGTAAATTCCGCACTAAAATAGATTACAAAAAGGTTGACAAAAAAGCTTGGACTAAAGCTACTACTACTCCCCTTGTGCGGAAAACATTTGAGAGCTTTTTCACAAATCAGTTGGATAAAACAAATCATGAATTGGTGCTGAGAAGGAAAAGATGTGGTGTGTGTGAAGCTTGTCAATTGCCTGACTGTGGGGAATGTAATGCTTGTCGTGCAATGGCGAAGTTTGGTGGACATGGACGTACTAAAAAAGCGTGTGTAAGAAGATTCTGTCCCAACATGGCAGTAGAGCAGGCTGAAGATTCAGAACCAGATGATGAAGAAGAGTACCAACAAATGGCTGAGAAGAAACTGCAGGACAAGTTAGAAGACACAGTGCCAGCCAAGTTAACTGGCTCAAATAACAGAAAAATTAAATGGGTCGGCGAACCCACGAAAGCCGACGCCACCAAAGTGTATTACGAAAAAGTTGAAATTGATGGCTCTGAACTTTGCAATGGTGACTTTGTAATGGTTGAAACATCTCAATCCAATATTCCTGCTTTGGTTGCTAGAGTAGTATACATGTGGAGAGAAACTATTAACACTAAATCTGGTTTCTTTCACGCAGAGGTATTCATTAGGGCCTCTGACACTGTTCTGGGTGAGGTCAGTGACCCAAGGGAAGTATTTTTAGGAGACAGATGTTGCCACGGTGCTCCACTATCATCAATATTAAGAAAGGCTTGTATTGAAAAGGGAGAAATCCCAGCCGATTGGTTCAAACTAGGTGGCAAGAAAGTAGATGACAAACATTTTGAAGATGATGGTAAAACCTATTTTTACAATAAATACTATGAAAGGTTCAATGCAAGATTCGAAGATTTACCTGTTGACCCAGTTTGTCCTAATCCAATGAGGCAACACAGATTTTGCCCATCTTGTGAGAGAAAAACTAAAAGGGATGCTAAAAACATACCTAAAGTTTCTGGAAAACTGTTAGAAAAATCCAGTTTTGTAACTGATTGTAATCGAACAGAATGGTCATTAGTGAGGTGGCAAGATTACGACTACAAGAAAGGTTGTGGCGTATTCCTCAAACCAGGAACATTCAAATTGAAGAATATTCTCACTAATCCAAACAACAGCGCCAAACCAAAACTAGAGAAAGTTGATGAGGACATCTACCCTGAATATTACAGGAAGAGTGACAATAATTTGCGTGGGTCAAATATAGACACTGGAGAACCATTCTGTATTGGTTACATTGCAGCAGTGACCGCTGTAGGAGAAGGACCTTTGATTGTTCCTCAGGATATTTATTTAAAAGTCAATGTTCTATATAGACCTGAAAATACAACCAGCAGGTTTCCGCAGCATGAAGACTTGAATGTAGTTTATTGGAGTGAAGAAATTCGTGATGTATCTTTCTCTGCAGTTGTAGGAGCATGTCATTTAATTCATGAACAAAATGTTCCACAACAATATTCTCTGGCCCAGTGGCTGGAGAGAGACCCAAGTAGATTTTACTTTAGAATGGCTTTTGATAAATCTTCAGGTCAGTTTATAGATGTCCCACACCATGCTCTTAGTGTTGGACGTACTGAAAGAGGCAAAGACAAGGGTAAAGGGAAAGGAAAGTCTAGCAAACCTGTGGAAACAAATGAAAATAAACTGGAACATATTTCAGTACGACCTTTAAGAACTCTAGATGTATTTGCTGGTTGTGGTGGACTATCGGAAGGCTTGCATCAGGCTGGTGTGGCGGAATGCAGATGGGCTATAGAGAATGTTGAAGCTGCAGCACACGCGTACGCGCTCAACAATAAGAACTGCATCGTTTTCAATGAAGACTGTAATGCGTTACTAAAGGAAGCAATGTCTGGGGCCACTCACAGTGTTGGTGGACTACGCCTACCAATGCAAGGTGAAGTAGAACTGTTGGTTGGTGGACCGCCATGCCAGGGCTTCTCTGGAATGAACAGATTTAATTCAAGAGAATACTCCAACTTTAAAAACTCTCTTGTAGCTTCATACTTATCTTACTGTGATTATTACCGGCCGAAATATTTTATACTCGAAAATGTAAGAAATTTTGTGGCATTCAAAAAAGGTATGGTTTTAAAACTGACATTGAGGGCATTACTCGACATGGGCTATCAGTGCACATTCGGGATTCTTCAGGCGGGCAACTATGGGGTACCGCAGACAAGAAGAAGGCTTATTATTTTGGCAGCAGCGCCCGGGTACAAGTTACCTTTCTATCCGGAACCCACCCACGTGTTTAGTAGACGTGCATGCTCTCTGACTGCTACTATAGATGGCAAACGCTTCGTTACAAACATTCACTGGGATGAGTCCGCTCCAAGAAGAACATGCTCCATCCGAGATGCTATGAGCGATCTGCCACGAATTTGCAATGGTGCTAACAAAATAGAAATCGAATATGGATCCATGCCAGAGAGTCATTTCCAACGACTAGTAAGAAGCAAGGACGAGAATGCCAAACTACGGGACCACATTTGCAAAAATATGGCGCCATTGATTCAAGCCAGGATATGTAGGGTCCCTACCGTGCCTGGTTCTGATTGGAGGGACCTGCCTAATATATCGGTGGCACTGTCCGATGGAACTAGATGCAAGGTATGTTAACATCAATACTATACAAATAAACAAAATTGAAGTGTCTGTTTGTATGTTTAAATAGCAGCTTTTTACTAAATGCTTAAGAAAGTACATGGTACTGATAACAAAAAAACGTTTTAAATTTTTTGTCGTCTGTCTGTTTGTTCCGGCTAATCTCCGAAACGGCTGGTCCGATTTTGACGGGACTTTAACTGGCAGATAGCTAATGTTACGGGGAGTAACTTAGGCTACTTTTTTTGGAAAAAGTATTAGGGTTCCGCGCAAAACAATAAAAACCCATGAAATTTTGGACAATTATCGCGGGCGGGCGATGCAACTCGGGCGGTTCGGGGGACGAGGGAGTTTTATTAAAATGTGGCTGTTATTTTAGTAGTTATATTGTGTATCTTACGACTTCCACCCGAACGAAGTCGCGGGGCACATCCTACTAATATTATAAACGCGATAGTTTGTGTGGATGGATGGATGGATGTTTGTTACTTTTTCACGCAAAAGCTACTGAACGGATTTGAATGAAATTTGTCACACAGATAGTTTATAACCTGCATTAACACAGGATACTTTTTATCCCGATATCCCTACGGGATCAGGACTTATGCGTGTGGAACCGCGGGGCGTTGGTATTCTAGTTATAAATTCAAGTCGCTTTTCGTGTCTTATCCGTGTTGCCGCTTTGTTCTTCTAAACTGCACACCGAATTTTGATGCGGTATTTACCATTATTATTCCTGCAGATATAAACCTTAAGTAAGTTTAATATTAATGTTAGATACACATAAGTGTACAATACATTACATACATAACATCACGCCTTGTTTCCCCGAAGGGTTAGGCAGAGGTGTACCTATTATGGTACACCCACATTTCGCCAGTTATGTTTAAGTCCCATGTAATAGGGGGCGAGCCTATTGCCATCTACCGGGCACAAATCCAGACTCCGGGCTGCTACTGAGAAATTCCAGATAGAAAAACCCAACAACACTGCCCGACCTGGGAATCGAACTCAGGACCTCATGCTTAGCAGTAGCGCTTGCAACCACTAGACCAACGAGGCAGTCACAACACATCAACAACACATACAGATAGTGCAATTCACGAAGACGCGCCCCACCAATTTTTGGTTGAGGGGATCGCGGGGTGCGGGGAGTTTGCTCCGAGCGGCAGTCGCGAACCGTCAGCGGTTCGATGCACACGAATACTACACTCTATGCTGCGAAAATCCAGACTCGTCACGAAAGTTGCTCTACTTTATATATTTTTAAAATGTCGAAAAAATCTCAGCGTGTTGTTCTTAAAAGCCAGGTATGTAAAGAAGTTTGTAGTTACTAAAATACATGAAATTAGCTAACGAAAGTAATTTAATTTTAATAAATAGCAAATTTTAGTAATAGTGGATTTCATTTCATCTTTACAAATAAGTAAAACTATGTAATGTTTTTTTTTTTAATTTTAGGCAAGAGAAATTATTTCTAAAGTTTACGGTTTTTTTGAAAAAAGAAACAAGTAAAAATTATGCAGAAAAACTCACTGATGCGCGATGGAGAACCGCACAGGCTGTTGGAGTATCTGAAAGCACAGTGACTAGAATTCTACGCGAAAGAAAAGAATATACTAATATAATGAAGCAAACTACAGTACCTGCTATGGAATCGAATATAACTATGGAGACGGATGCGATAGTTCCTATAGCCCCAAGTGCGGAGAGTACAACAGAGCCGACTACGGAAGCGGATATTGAGTCTGAAAATGAAGCGAGTACGTCGCATTCGAATTTAGTATACAGAAGTGCTTCTATTTTTACATCACCTATGAAGAAGAGAAGGGTAAGACCACGAAAAATTAATTTAGACGAATTTGATATTGGTGTAGTCCGAAGAACTATCCAAAACTATCATATAGAACATCGTCAATTTCCAACATTATCACGACTTAATATTGTTTTGAAAGACCGTATACAATTTGATGGATGTATAACAACCCTAAGAACATTGTTACTTAAACTTGGTTATAAATGGAGAATAACAGGAAGGTTCTAACCGAAAAACATGATATTCAAATGCTAAGATTGAAATATTTAAAACAGGTAAAGTCTTTTCGCAATGCAGGTAGACCTATAGTCTACACAGATGAATCATAAATTCATACCAACCACGTGCAAAAAAAGTCTTGGGCCGAAAAAAGTTGTAAAACAGCAATAAAACAAAACTTAACAAAAGGAGTGCGCATAATTATAGTACATGGCGGAAGTGCGGTTTCGTACCAAATGCGTTGTACAGAGCAGAGATCAAATCCGGAGACTACCACGATAACATGAACACAGAAAATTACTTAAAGTGGCTAAAGGAGAAACGTATACCAAATCTCCCAAATGATGCCGTGATAGTCTTGGATAATGCAGCCTATCACAATACTAGTTCGGAAAAAATACCAACTCCAACAAATTAGACATGCAGACTTGGCTGAATGCAAAAAATATCTATTTTGAACCAAGCTACAAAAAACCTGAACTTTATGACCTTATATTAAAAAACAAAGAAAACTTCCGCAAGTATAAAGTTGACGAATTATTGAAAGAACATGGATTCACAGTGCCTCGGCTGCCACCTTATCATCCAGATTTAAACCCAATCGAAAACATTTGGGGTATTGTAAAAAACGATGTTGCTAGTCGCAATATCAATCAAAATTACACTTCGATTATGCCCATTTTAAATGAAGCATTTTTGATCGAGTAAATAAAGATGTCTGGTTCAATACTTGTCAGCACGTGGAAAAAATAGAAGACGAATACATGAGACATTGTGATCTTGATTTTAGTTTTATTGTAAATGTCGGTGATACATCAGACTCTGAATCAGATATTTCTGAAACGAGTGATTGACGATTTTCATTTCTCAATAAAGTTCAATAAAACTATTTCCGTATTTCATTAATATCTATAATTACCTCCCATTATAAAAATAGTAATATTATCGATATTAACTAATAAACACATAAAATATCCACACCTAAAAATAAAATAAACATAACCCTTTCCTTGCGGTCGGGTAAAAAATATAAAATTGAAGTAGAGCATCTTTCACTTTGACCATGACGCTCTGTCCTATAATACAGAAATTATGATGTTTTGTGAAGTCGTAAAAACCGTGCGAAGCTCTAGTGTTTCATATAATTATGTTTATATAAAGAACGCAACGTGCAAACCCTGACCACTCCTGTCCCCAGGTGCTGCAGTACAGATACGACGACGCGCGCTCCGGGCGCGCTCGCAGCGGCGCGCTGCGTGGCGTGTGCGCATGCGCGGCGGGCGGCGCATGCTCGCCGGCCGACAAGCAAGAGAACACACTCATCCCGTGGTGCCTGCCGCACACCGGCAACCGACACAACAACTGGGCGGGACTATATGGTAAAGCTACACTACCTATATTAAAGGCCCAATCCATGGTAAACAAAAGTTACGCAAAACTATTGCAGCTACATCATTATTGGTGTTGCTGGCAACATGTTTCACTCTCAAACTGTATGAAATGTTGCCACTTTGCATCTGACGAAAACAAAGAAAATAACGATAAAAAGCGCATCTAGGTAATAAACCTTATTTTATTTTTTTCGTCACATGTGGTCCTTTTCTATAAAGAAGAATATTTGTTGAAGTATGGCTTACATTTACAATTGAAAATGAACCTTTTTCAATTTATTACTAATTTATTCAGGTCGTGTCTGCTGGGACGGCTACTTTAGTACAACGGTGACGGACCCCGAGCCGATGGGCAAGCAAGGCAGAGTACTACATCCCGAACAGAACCGCGTCGTTTCGGTCCGTGAGTGCGCGAGATCGCAGGGCTTCCCCGACACGTACATATTCGCCGGTTCAGTACAAGATAAACACCGACAGGTAACGTAATATTTATTTATTCTCTAGTAAATAAGTATGAATAAGAGTAAGGTTCGATTTCCTTATTCACCAGACTATAGTCTGTTCCAAAAGTATCTGATAAAAATGTAAATACATAAATGGATCAGAAAACGTACCTGTGGGTGTCAATTTGTAGTGCCATTTACAAATTGAGTGCTTTGATTTGATTATTAATTGAATAGTTACACTCGAAATTCTAATTTCAAATCACCTTAAAAGTGCTCTTCCGAAGGCGACCGCAACCGCAACCGCAGCGGCAACGTCGCCCAGTAAATAAACGCTCCCGAATATAACGACATTACTGCCCGTCACCGTTTTCTTAGAGAGCAATCGTGTCGTTGCGGTATCAGTTGTCTTTGGAAGTACACCTGTTTTTGATATTTTTCATTTGTTAATTTTATAACCTCAGATTTCGTAGATGATTTTTCAATTGCAATTTAATCATGTTATTCAAACAAAAAAATGGTGAGATATAAAGCTGAAACCTTCTGAATACAGATTATTGTGTTACTAATTCCTTTTAGCGAATGATTGCGAAAGAATGTAACATGAAAATGTTTTGTTTACACTTTCATCATACTTTCGGAACAGAGCATATTCAATCGCAATCGCATCTACAGGTCCCATGCTTTTATTTGTTCACAGATCGGTAATGCCGTGCCCCCTCCTTTGGGCGCCGCAATGGGCAGACAAATAAAGACGGCTTTAGCAGCTAGTTTAGCAACATAGACTGGTTATTTGAAGACAATTATTTTATATGATCTTTTTTGTAATATAATGTAAAATGTATAGTAATGTACCTTTGTTTCCTTTTACAGTTTTGATACAATCATGACTTGTTAATTTTTTTGTACTATAATTATGACGAATGTATTAAATAATAATATACATTTTAGTAAATCGTTTTATTTTTTCAATGCATCTTTAGTTTTTCTTTTAACGTTTTTCACTAAAATACTTAGTTCAACATCTTCTTTAGATTTCTTGGGATTTTGAGCCTCAGGTGGCGTGTCTGCTGGCCTGCGCTTCAACTTCTCTTGAATAAGCTTATCCATGTTCTTTGTTTTCTTGAAATTAGGATCACTTGGATCAATGTTATAAAGATGCGAGTTATACAATGCTGAAAAGCGGTCATCATTCACATCTATTTCAAAGTCAGGCAGGGATTGTTTCTGTTCATTCATTTTGGCTTTTAATTTCTTTTTCCTTCTAGACTTTTTGTTACTCTCGGAGTCTTGAATTTTCTTCAAACTAAAGTGTGCTTTGCCATCATCGTCATCCAGGAGTAACTCTAATTCCGCTTTCTTCTTTTCGTCTTCTGTATCTAAGTCAATGTCATTATTTTGCTTCTTTTGGTCTTTATTTTTGTTATATGCTTTAGATTTTTTAAATTCTGGTTTATTAAACTCTTCAGCAAAGTATGGGTCATTCATATCAATGTCAGAAGGCACGTCTGACATACTGCCGTTTTCTGAATCGGATTCATTCTCTTCATTTTTTTCCTTTTTCTCTTGGTTTTTCAATTTCTTTTGTTTTTTCTTTTCTTTACGTTTTTGTATCAACTTTTCGAATGGTGTTAACTCTATAGTTTCTGTAAATAAAGTGGGAATAATTTAGCAGTGAATGTATTTGTTTTACTGGATGTTTACAATGTAAGAAACCTAAACACTCTTATTTTGGTATAGTGTCATACCTGCATTTATTTTCTTCTTGACTAACTCCTCTGCTTTGTCTTTGATTCCTATTCCCCAACTTATTTCCATTTCCATATCTTTATTGCTCTTCTTGTCGTCTTTTTTCTCAATGTCTTCAAGCAATTTCTTATATTTTAGTATAGGATCATCATCATTGTCTGAATTGGCTTCAATGTCTTCAGCTTGACCATCCTCTACAAAACAAATCAAAAGTTACTACTTACCTACTGCCTTCGAATCTACAAAATACTAGTGCATTATCATCATCCTCGGATCCTCCTGCCCTTAATGCCTCCTACAATGTATACATTACCGTCACTTTCACTACTGGAGGCTAGATATTCTTTAAGATCCAGATCATCAATTTTGCCATCAAGAGCGCCTTTGATAGTTTCTGTTCGGTTCGGGTTTGTGGCATCCCATGTGAGTTCAACTTTAGCTTGCTGCAACGCCGTTGTTGTAAACAATCGAGGTTTGTACTTCGTCAAGTCGGGGAGTTTCGTGCATTCCTCCCTGGGCTCCTGAATTGAAAAAAAAATGTTATGTTCTCAGATCAGCCATCATAATATTAGCCTAAAAGCATCCGATGCTTGAATATCATGTTTAAAGATTACTAAGATGTAAAGGGAAATTTATGCAAGTTCGTGCGACTCTACACACGCAGTAAAATAAAGGTAAGTCTATACTTTTACGAAATTCATACTTAAAACTTTAAAAGTAGCTCCATACCTGTTCAAAAGTAACGTCATCAGGAATAAACCTCATATCGAGCCGCGTAGCGCTACTTTCATACTCCCTGCCATCACATTCGCTATACAGCTTGTCAGCCGTGGACACTGAGTCGCATTCTACCACAGCGTAGAAATACTTCAATCTATTTAGTTGATATCGACGTAGTTTTTCCATATGATATGACGAACCTAAAATTTTTTGGGGTTTAATAAATATAAACGTAACTGCGAAAGATTACGACTCGCCCTTGGTTCGCACGGGTGCAATGGCGATATGTAAAAAAGATTGCTGTGCTATATCTGAGTTAAATATTTGTGTATTATAGTCATAAACCTCCCAGAATTTTATGTTCTAAATGATGGTAAAACCGCATCAAAATCCATTGTGTAGATTAGAAGATCTAAGCGGTCGCATAGACAGACACGAAAAGCGAGTTTGTTTTGTATAGATATAAATTTTTGCATATACAGATTCCATAGATAAAAGTTGTACGAAGACAGCTGCTGTCCTTAATGATAATGTAGTTTAGTTGTATGCGTATAGTTTTGGACCATTCTTGGCATTCAACACTGTCTTTGAGCCTATAAATCTAAATAAGTGCAAAGAGTGAGTGAAAATAGGCTCCTATGTAAGTGTCGAATGGGCACTTTCTATGGTGTTCCACAAGGGTCTGTGTTGGGACCTACTTTATTTTTGGTCTACATGTCTAGGTCAACAGTCCTTGCACTCTTTCACATAATGGACGTATATGTAGTACTTTTGGAGAAAAATAGCAAATAAATAGAATTTAAGAGAAACAAACCTTCCTCATTGTATCCATCTTCCGATAAATCTTCCAGTTTATCTTCTGTTAACTCAATAGGTCCACGAACTTCTTCTTCTTTCATTCTTTCTAAACCATATTCAGATGGATAAATCTGAAAACATCAAGGTTTTAAATAAGGATATTCGCACAGAAAATACAGGGTGTAAGGGACAGCCTACCGCAGACTGATGGGGTGAATTCAGTATATCATACTAAGATGACCGGTACACGAAATTATTTCAGGAACATTATGGGAATCCAATAAACCTGCTTTGTTCTATTACCTCACACGCAATGTATCGTTACTGTGGCAAAACGCGCGTAGTGAACGGCAGCGCAGCGAGCCTTCGGCCGCCGAGTATTTCAACATCTATTGCTGATTTTTTTGATTTTAGCTGTTTTATTTACATAAATGGAGTGCTGCGTACAGAGAATGTAATTTTATATTGAAATAAAGGAATAGTAACTGAAATTAAGAGAAAAAAAAATTAAAATTTTCCTGAGATTATTTCCGGTGGAATATGATTCAAAATAAGGAGCTGAATGCACCCTGTTAGTTTACGGAGGGCTGTCCCTTACACCCTGTATATGCCCTGTATATACAGAACTAGCTTTCGCCCGCAACTTCGTCCGCGTGAAATTTCTTGTTCCCCCGACCCACCCCGTCGCATCGCATCGCCTGCCCGCGATGTTACTTCATTTTCGCTTAGCGCTCGTTCTTCCTTTTTTTTTGTTTTAACTCGGCTTCTAAGGGTCCTAGCGTAATGTTACATACCCTATATCTTCCTCAAGAATTGGACTTTATAATGCAAAAAGAATTTTTCAAATCCGACTGGTAGTGACAGAGATTCGCGCGTTCAAACAGTCACTAAAAATAAAATGTGTAAGTAACTAATAGACTAAGCGCATTTTTCTTACTTTAAGCATTTTTATACCCGTCGTAATTTTTAAACGAAAGGCCCGAATTGGATAATTCAAAAAGGAGTTTTCAACCTTGATTACGAAACTATTTATTTGGATAAGGATTAATACCATGTTTATGAAAACACCTTCACAAATAATGCATTATTTTATAACAAATTTGATTACCATTACAAAAGTTATAGTGAGCGAACCATAACAGATAGACATATACTATCGCGGATTTTTTTAGAACATTTTAAGAGGAACAATTCCGTTATACATGATTTTTGCGTAACTTTAACCGTTTACGCAGCGCACGCAGCGGAAGCTCTCGAAAAGAATAAATTTTTCCCGTTTTTGCAACATTTTTCATTGATGCTCCGCTCCTATTGGTCGTAGCGTGATGTTACTTCCTCCATAAATGAGCTATCCAACACTAAGAGAATTTTTCAATTTGAACCAGCAGTTCCTGAGATTAGCGCGTTCAACCAACCAAACAAACAAACAATCAAACTCTTCAGCTTTATAATATATAGATAATTATATGTGTAATAAACGCTATAATTTTGCCTAGAGGAGCAATATGTAACAGTGACCACAGTGCATAAAATTGTATAGCTCTATGTTTAGGACAAGACCCTTCCACATTAAATCATCAATGATTGTAACTTACTGTGATTTTCTTGATAACACCCCCAGCTGGCAGAAATGAGTTCAGTAAGACCATGAGGTCTGCTGCTTTTATATTGTCCCAATCCATGTTGCAGATGGCAATTCTGAAGAATGAAAATGTTGACATGTTACTTTTTTGTTTTTATCTTTCACTGTTAATATTATTGGGTTGTATTTGGATGCCTTATGGCTGATGTTGAGCTAGCGAGATGTGTCAATATGGTATACTAATAGTGAAGTATGGAAGAAAAGACATGTTTCGCCGACCCCATATAAATTGGGATAAGGGCAGGAAATTGAAGAGCAACCAAATAAAACACTAGGGAATATGCATGTATTTTTTTTTACTGAATCAATAAAAAAAGTGATAAAAAAATATATAGGTTGTCTGTAAAAGATCACTCTTAGCGATAAGGCCACCCATTGTGTCACCCCTTGTAAAATTTCTACAATATATCTGTAATATTTATGGTGTGCATAATAAAGAGTATTCTATCTATCTATCTATAGGACATATACATATAAGACAGTAATATAAACCCAAAAAAAGTATTAAAAGTTAAATTCAACTACTGCCCATTGCTCAAAAAATTTATGAAACTCCAACAATTTTTTACTACAGTTCAACCATCCGTATCTGTCATTGTCATGATGTGACATCATTTACCATGATACTGCTTCGTTTATCTGTTTTTTAGACTCAAATCATAAAAATCGAATTATTTTTTGTACTTTATTCAAGCAGAAATCGCTCGTGGCTAAGTAATAACAGCCGCACGGGTCGATCCATCAGGTTAAGCTACGCTTGCCGGGGTTGTCTGTGGATGGGTGACCATCTTTACATATCGAGACTCCTCCGTGCCTCCGAAAGCACATTAAGCCGTTGGTCCTGGCTGTCATTCGTAAATCTTTGTCAGTCGTTACGGGTCGTCAGAAGACGGAAAGTCTGACAACCAGTCTTACCAAGGGGTATCGTATCACCCAGTTACTGGGTTGTGGAGGTCAGATAGGCAGTCGCTCCATGTAACATACTGATATTCAGCTGCATCCGGTTAGACTGGAAGCTGACCCTAACATAGTTGGGAAAAGGCTAGGCAGATTGATTCAAGCAGAGATCGCTCTTATTTCCTTACCTTAGTGAGATTTCAAGCACTTTACAAAGAATAGATTTTTATTGACATTTTTTTTCATCACTTTCGGCATTGTTTTGAGTTTGCATTCCATTCCACCAAAAAATGCAACATAAAATAATGAATTGTAAAATAAGTAAAGCATTAAAAAATTTAATAAAATAGGAATTTGTTTCTTGACTCCTACACAATGTATATTTAAATAATGGATAAGTTTTGAATTACATGCAAATTCCCTATTTATAAATGTCTACTAAACCAACCTAATATTTTATGTGGTAGCTACTTGCACTACTAAAGGTTGGGCTACAGTTATAAGAAATCAACACCAGCAATTTATACTACGCTAACTCGAAGTTACGCTTTTTTGAGTTAGCGTAGTATAAATTGCTGGTGTCGAAATATGATGAGTTGGCACCTCTTAGTTGACTCGTCTGTAGTTTCTGCATCAGCGTCAAGTTCTCCCCACTCATGTTCCAGCTCACTGTCTTCTTCTGCCTCACTGCTCTCTTCATCTGAAGAGCTGTCCGTTTGGATAACTCCTTTAAGATAAGTGAGTAACTGTGATTAAAGCATGTTTTGTAAATAAACAATGTCTATTGGGTTAAAAAAAACCATTACTTAGAAGTAAATAAGAGTAAACTGTAACCAAAAAGTAAGAAACTCAATTAAGAACCAATTATCTTTAACAACAAACAACTAAATAAATGCAGCTTACCTTCTCCACGGGCGTAATCAATGTCCAAATCTAACAGCCTGTTCTTTACTTTTTTCTGTAACTTTCCACGAATTAACTTATCATTAAGAAAGACTGGTCCCTGGTCATCTTGTTCATCATCACTGGGTCGTCGCTTTACGAAGCGACCCGGCACAGATTCGTCCCCAGACCCATCACTTTTATCAACTAGAGGTGACTCGTCTTCATCTTCTCCATCGGAACTACTTCCCTCAGACTCGTCGACCTCGTAGTACTTCCTCAAATTCTCCGTAGAAGTTTCATTAATAGGCCGTCCACGTTTATCCACTGTGTATTTCACTTTGAATTTTTCATCTTTGAACATAGATTGAAATCGTTTGTCTATTTGGACTTTCCTCTCATGTTTAGGAATTTGACGATATCTTGGATCGTTAAGATATTTTGTGAAACGACTATCTTTTAGTATATCACCCATGATCGTAATATAACAAATTGATTATATACTATGTTTATAACCTATTTTTGAGGTTAAACAGAAAACATGACAGCGATGCAGATGGATGCAGAGAAACAGCGATCACGTCTGACACTCCGCTAGGAGTATAATATGTGTTCTGTGGTCTGGTGGTCTGACATCATTCCATCATTCCTGACATGTTTTATTACTATACAATACACTCTGACTCTGTGCATGCAATGCAATCACCTAAATGCGTAGATGCAATCGATGCAATGCTATAAAGCACAGATAACTCAGCTATAAAGTCTATATTTGTTTGACATGCATTGCTTACAGCGTTGCCAGATGTGACTTCTCTAATTTCCTTAGATTTAAAACTATTTTACCCCAAAAGGGTAACTTTTTCAGAATAAACAAAATAAATAAATAAAAATAATTTATTTCAGACCATTAGTCCATTTGGGTTAGTATACAAACAACTTACAAACTAATGTTAGTACTTAAATCTACCAGAAGTTTATTTTTATACATTACATGCACTCAGTAGCATGTAGGCTTATCCAATGTCCCAGCATAGGGCTGTCCCTGTCCCACCTGTCCGCAATAACCCTCAGAATGCTGTTGGCCTTCCGCCAAATTAACAAACTCAAACTTAAATGTGGGCTTGTTAGGTTGGGCATGCAATTGTATGATATTCTGAATTTTATCGTAAAAGACTTGGAGCATATCATTGACATCAGTAGTCTCCTTAAACGCAAAATCCCAGTCCACCCCATCAAGGTCGTCACAAATTAAAAAAAAATTGGCCTTATATTTTGCGAGTTATATGGAAGCCAAGTTTCTTTACTCATTCCTATCAAAATTTCCTTTGTAGGACATCAATAGTACTAAGTGGGTTTAGAGCTGCAGTTATGCTGCTAGTAGGTACGTTCGTTGAAACAAGATCCAAAATTCGTCCAGACACGTTCACAATGTCTTTCAGTTGCGCTAATTTGTGCATGTGAGTAAAATTTATTAGTATATTACTGAAACCAGGGCTAGCATAGTTATTTACCGAGTCATTTAACAAGTTCCATTTAATGTTACCTAAATTAAAATCACCGACAATACCGGTGTGCAAACCCGTCCGTTCAAGCATCAAATTACATGAGTCCGAAAAGTGGACTTTTTGGACTCTTGCGTAGTAACGCATAACAGGGGGTGGTAAATACACTGCACACAGAGCTATTCGACGAATAGATTTGATAAACGGAACCTCGATCACAACCCAAAAATCCTCATATTGACTTTCCCACGAATCATACGTTTCGATCCTAACTTCTTTAACACAGCGATCAATACGCCCCCTCCGTCCTTTTTCCTACCGTCTCTATCCCTTCTACATACTATATTTCTATCGTCGAAAAGCTCCGAATTTAAGACACTACTATTCAACCATGTTTCAGTCAATATTACAATGTCATAGCTTTCTAACAATAATTGACGACAAAAGTTATGGGTCTTCGTGCACAGACCTCTTGTATTTTGGTAATAAATATAAATATCAGTGAATTTTAACAAACAAAAGAAATACCAATGCTGCGATATACATAAGTAGCAGATAAACCAACTAAGAAAGCTTATTTAAAGTGTCCATGTTTCTAACCATGATGTACTCTGATTCTTCCGTTTCACGCATAAAAATTCAACCACCACGAATCCAGCTGAATTTAAAGTCAAGTTCCCTGGCTTTTACCCTCGCGGCAGCGTGCAGAGCTTTTATATGTCGAAGATAGATGTTCAGTCACATAAATTGCGGTTTTTGGTCCAGGGTAGCCGAGATAAGTGCTGTTCAGCTTATTCTCCTTATTTTTCTTGTTAAAATTAATGACCGAGGCAAGGAACTGGTCACGAAGTCGAGGGGAAGCCAGTTGTACAATAATTGATCGTAGTCGAGTACTATCAGGGTTAAGCCTGGCTACCCTAGTGCAATGCAGAATATCCCTCCCTCCTACATCACATCCAACAACCTCAAGCAGGTCAGACGTAATTTAAAACACTGGATTTCCACATTGTTTGATCTTGTTTGCTGTTCAAGCTGATCTAAACGCACTTTAAGTAAGCTCATAGTATTCTTCATAACAGTATTCTCCTTCTGAAGTTCCGTTATAGTCTCTTTCGATTCAGTATGCTCCTTTAGTAGATCTTCATACTGACTATTTATTTTGAAGAAAATGTACTTACACATGGAAAGTAATACCATTATCCTTTATTTGAGTTTTTTGTATTGTTGGTACATTTCCTGAAGGCACAAGAGGCCATTTTATACCGCTGTTTATGGTAAAAACAAGAAAGTAGCTCCGATTTGTGTTACGAACTGTGACTGTGACTGTGACGAATGAGCGACTAAATTGGAATATGCTACGTCGCTCAGTTTAGGAGGGATACTTTTCGCGTGACGTAAGTACGGTGAGGGCAAACCTGATTTTAAGTTCGATGGTAAAATGCCTTCTACACTCTTAACCTTTTAACCGCCCGACTTCATATCAGTTGTCGTGCCCCCAGCGCCGGGCAACTTGAATCATTACGATATTTGGTCGTAAATATACGACCCTGGCGAAATGGACACGAAAATATTTGTCGGATTAACCCGTCGTAGGCGGTTAAAGGGTTAAATCATCATCATATTTGAATGATCAATGATCATTATCTGCAGCTCTCACTGAAAACAAATAGAGATTTGGGGACTTTTGTCTCCTAGCACCTCGAGTTTTTTATTCTTTGTGAGAAAAGGTGCCGCCTTTACTGCTTATATTTTGCTTACGCTTTAGGCTCTGGAATACTTGGGTTAAAAAATAATCGATTCAACCAATGTGTTGTGACCTCTACAGCTTGGCCAAAAAGTCGTGAAAATAATGTTGGCGCCACTATCGTTCATGTTGTAACCTTAAAGTACGATAAAAACGGTTTTAATACTTAGGTTTTTTTTACAACTAATATGAATATTGGCGGGTTTTATGAAAAAAAGAAAAGCTCTGAAACGCTTGTTCAGCCACTGCCCAGAACGATAACATTTTAATGAATTAAAAATAAAATTATTAGGTATTTCAAAATACCTTGATGTCAACTAATCCTACATTATGTGGGACAATTTTATGTTTTACAAGACCCCAGATCAGCTCATAGTACCCAGACCCCAGATCGCCTTATAGTACTGATGGATTTACCTAAAAAATACTATACTTTGTTATTTTTGTTCAGTTATTTATGCAATATTAACAAAAAGAATCAAAATTATTGAAAACCTCAAATTCGTGAATGTACATTTCAATAATATTATGAAAGGTTTATGCTAGATATTGCATCTTGAAATACACACATATATCTGATTACATGTATAAAATATCATTTTACTTGTCATTTCCGCGGTTCTTTTATACACATCGTTGAGATCGGATAAAATTTGTCCGGCCTCGAGTTCCGACGAACATCTCACGTACACTTTATAAATTATCGCTCTTGCGGAGCTGCGGATAACAGATCTGTTCATTATGAACACAACGAGTCACCAGTATCACCACAATAACGTAAATAAATAAAAATAAACACGAGAAACAGTCACCGATTACAAGAAATGACAGAATATGTGTGTATGTGTAATGTGTGTATGTACCTTACTCGACGAGGCAGAGCGAGTGTTGCCAATGATTCAATATTTTAGTTGCGTTTCAGGACTTTCTTGCCAAACTGTAGCTATTGATCCAATCGTGTAACTCGAATCGTGTAACTGTATAGCGAATCGCTTACAGTTAAGTTTCAGCCCCTGCAGCTTGGTTTTGGCTCAAAAGGGGGCTGTGACGCTGCCGTGCATGCCCTTTCCACCTTTTTAAACTACAACAAAGGTGAGGTCGTCCTCAAGGTTGACGTTAAGAACGCCTTTAATTCTGTCAACAGCGACACTTTGTTGGCTGAAGTAAAAAGGAAATACCCGAAATGTATGGTTTTATGTGGCAATGTTACAGGTACCCTTCTAAACGGCGGTACGTGCATCTTAACCTATAGTGGAATTGATTGTAAGCCAATAGAAATTTGCAAAGAATACTCTTGTGACAATATTTTTGAATGTTGCGGAATAGAAATTCCTAGTATGAACACTATTATTATTTGTTTATACAGAATACCCTCATCTAGTTTACATCCTTTTTTCAATAAATTAGAAATACTATTGCATAAGCTATTATATAAAATTGTAAATAAAAAAGTTATAATAACAGGCGATTTAAATATTAATACATTAGTGAACAACAAGAACACGATAAACTTAAAAAACATACTAACTAATTTTAACTTAACATTACACTTATATGAACCTACACGTCAAAACAACTGCATAGACCTTATAGCAAGTAACCATGTTGACGCTAGAGGTACAGTTCACCCACTATATCTATCAGATCATGATACTGCTCAAATATTAGAATTTCCAGGAAACTATAAGAAAATTAAACGATATTGGTACTGTCTTAAACAAGATTTCTGTAAAGAAAATATAGAAAAATTTATATATTATTTATCACAACTATCCTGGCAGGAAGTTTACACAGAACCTGATACAAATAAAGCGTTCACCTATTTTCATCAAGAACTCATACCATTCTACAAACTTTGTTTTCCTTATTACAAAGTTAAAATGACTTCAAATTTACAATCTCCAAAATGGCTTACTAAAGGACTAAAAAAATCTAGTGCAAATGGAAGACATTTGAGATTTTCATATTACAGACATAAAACAGAAGAGAAACACAAAAAATATAATACTTATGAAAAATTACTTAAAAAATGTATTGTGTGGTCAAAGAAAAATATTAATAAAAAATTGATTAACCAAGCAAATAACAAAGGCAAAGCTACCTGGAGCATAATAAAAGATAAAAATGATAGTGTTAGGACAATAAATAGTATAACATCACTACAGCACAACGGGGAACTTATTCAAGAACCTACTCAAATAGCATCAACATTTAATGATTTCTTCATCGATATTGCCAATGATCACAACTCAAATGTTCTAGATAAACAACAACAGACTCAAAACCAGATAAATAATTATTCTATTTTTCTCAGACCGACCACAGAGCAAGAAATCATTAATACAATAAAATCTTTAAATGACACCAGAGCAGTAGGTTATGATTCTATCTCCACACGAATTATTAAGACAAGTGCTCATGTCATAGCTCCTATTCTTAACCATATTTTAGAAAATTCATTGTCACAAGGAATATGTCCAGAGAATTTAAAGCATTCTATAGTTAAGCCTTTATTCAAAAAAGGTGATCGAAAAGAGATAAATAACTATCGTCCTATTACACTTGTTCCTGTGTTATCTAAAATCTTTGAAAAGATATACTACAACCGACTAATAAGTTTCTTAAATAAGCATAATATTCTAAAACAGGAACAAAACGGTTTTCAGCACAATAAATCGACATCTCTAGCAGCATTTTCCCTAATTAAAAAGATCACAGAATATCTAGACGATAAAATTCCGGTAGTAGTAGTGTTTTTTGATATGAGTAAGGCATTTGATTTTGTGGATCACAGTATCTTACTAAACAAATGTGAAAAAAATGGTATCCGTGGTGTCGCTCTAGATTGGATAAAAAGTTTCTTAACAGGTCGACAGCAATGTGTTGAAGTTACTAATTTAAATGTTAATAATGAATCCACTGTCTACAGATCCTCATCTAGAATGAATAAATATGGCGTACCACAAGGGAGCGTTTTGGGTCCCTTGCTATTCTGACTTTATATTAATGATTTACCAGATTCAATAAACTATGACAGTGTCCTTTTTGCTGATGATATTTCTGTTATAGTGCCTAATGATACTAAAAGTTCAACTCATGAAAATAAAATACACGAAGCGGTACAGTCTGTAATAAAATGGCTTGAATCTAATAACCTATGTGTAAATATATCTAAAACAAAATTCATTAAATTTCGTACATACAAAAGCAAACACGCCGAAAGTATTAACATTACAATAAAAGACAAAAACATAGAAGAAACAGACAGTATTAAATTCTTAGGTATAACTGTAGACAAATTTTGTAATTGGAAAGAACATATTAACACCGTAGTATGCAGTAAACTAAATAGATTTGTGTATGCATTAAGAAAGCTTTGTATTGTGTCAGACGAAAAAACAGCCCGCATAGCATATAGTGGGTATGTTGAATCAATATTAAGATACGGTCTAATAATATGGGGCAATTCAACAGACAATGATAAGACATTTATTGTACAGAAGAAATGTGTACGAGCTATATGCAGTGTCGGTCCACTTGAATCTTGTAGGCCTTTATTCAAAAAACTAAAACTATGGTATCAAGTACTGTACTGTGTGTCTTGTAGTGTACTATTGTATTGTATTGTAAGTATCGGTTTTTGTGAGAAAACATAATGAATTCTTTAGATTCAAAGGTGAAAATTACACTAAACAGAGACCAAGAGATGCAACAAAAATTTTAGTTCCTTTTTGTAATACAAATCTAATTAAAAAGAATGTTTATCATATGTGCATAACAATTTTTAATAAATTACCTAAGATCATAAGGGAGCTCCCATTTAAATATTTTAAAATTAAACTGTGTCAATGGCTAATAGAAAATTGTTTTTATAGTTTACAAGAATTTCTACAACATAATTTTTTTTTTTTAAGCTTCCTAATGTTTTATGGCGTATCTATTTTTTATCTTAACTTTAAAGAATTTTTGTTGGGTAGGTACATAAAGAAAAAATGTTATTACTTAACTTTTGTTGTGTGTACTGTATATAGTTTATTGTAGTTAACTTAAAATTTACCTTAATTTTAAAAATTATATTAGAATATAGGTATTTTTTTGGATATTCTGTATATCTTATTTAAAATAAGAACTTACTTAAGTATTAATGTAAAATTAGGATTTGCATGCCCTAAGCAGGCAAAATATGGACTGTACATTTTAAACCACCATGTTTTTTTTTACAACTGGTAACACCTGTATTTTCTGCAAATAAATGTTTCTTATTCTTATAAATTATTATAAATACAAAAACAATGTTTTGGAATCTGCAGTAGGATGCCGATAAGGTGACCCTTTCGGGCCAGTTATTTTCAGCTTGGCTATTCATCCAGTTATCCAGAAACTAAATTCAAAATTTAACGTGTGGTATTTAGATGATGGAACGCTAGGAGGTGATGTAGACACCGTTTTGAAAGACCTACAGCTTCTCAAACAGGAATTTAAATCTATTGGCTTGGACCTTAACCCATCAAAGTGTGAAATTTACCTTTCTGACATTACCGACAGACAACTGACCCTAGAAAAATTTAATGCAATAGTCCACAAATCAAAATTTTAGAAAAAAGTTCACTGCACCTCTTAGGTTCCCCAATTTTAGAAGACAGCTTTTCTGCTTTTATCAACGAAAAAATCAAAAACTTCAACATTTCAGACAGACTCTCCAAAATTAATTTACATTCGGCATTCACCCTGATTAGATACTGTTGTTTTGGCCCAAATTTTATATACTTTCTACGTTCTTCTCCTTTATGGAAGCAGCCAAACCTCTTGGACAAATTTGACCAAATTATTCGCTGCACATTTTAACATCCGTTTTAAATGTGGCCCTGGACGACCGAGCGTGGCTGCAAGCCACACTACCCATCCGTTTTGGTGGCCTTGGCGTCCGCAAATTACCAGTATTAGCTTACCGGCGTTCCTGTCCTCTGTCCACAGCATGGAAAAGTTAACCGAGAAAATTTTGGCCCCCTCTTTGGTTGACTCAGAAGTGCCGTGCTTGACTGACGCAGTGAACGCCTGGAAAGTGGCTTGCCCGGATTCAGATCGGCCCTTGAACCCATCTTCCCAGAGGCAGTGGGATGAACCGCTCTGCAGGTTGGTACGGAATAATCTAATTAATACGACCACCATTACTGCTGAGCGTGCCCGCCTGTTGGCTGTGGGGGAGTGGGAGTCGGGCCTCTGGCTTCAGGCGCTACCGTCACCCAACATAGGCACTATGCTGGGTGACACCACCTTCCGGGTCGCTACTTGTTTGCGTCTGGGCGCTCCTTGCATGGCTCTGCATCGCTGCCAATGCGGTGACGGTGTCGACTGCCTCGGACAACATGGCCTATCCTGCAGTAAGAACACAGGCCAGATAGCACGGCACGCCAACATCAATGGCATCATCCGTCGTGCTCTTGTCTGCTGTTTAGAATCCAATGGCTTAGCACGCAACGCTGGGAAGAGACCAGACGGAATGGCCATAATGCCTTGGAAGGTAGGTAGGCCTTTGGTGTGGGATGCAACGTGTGTCGACACCCTTGCGCCATCCCATCTTCCTAGCACGGCGGGCTGTGCTGGGGCGGCTGCTGCGGGTGCGGAAAACCTCAAACGGCGCAAATACTCCAATCTTATTGGGACTTATATATTCGAGCTCTTTGGGGTTGAAACACTTGGGCCATGGGGTCCGAGTGCCCACTTAGTTTTTCGAGACATCGCCAGGCGGTTGGTCGACTCCACACGTGACCAGAGGGCTGGCCTTTTTTTTGGCCAAAGAATCAGCATTGCCATACAACGTGACAATGCTGCCAGCCTTTTGGGCACTTTTCCTGTTGACAGCGATGTGGATGAATTTTTAGATGCCCTCTGATTATTTCCCCTCCTTTTTTATATACTTGTACATATTATTATTATTATTTTAAGATAGTTAGTTTTTTACCCCTCTGCCGCAAATGTTTATTTACTCTTACTGATACAACACGGTGTAGCCTGACTGATAAAATATTCTTTTTATTCATTTTCTTATTACTATAGGTACACCCTAGAGGTATGTTGTACAGATACTTTTTAAAATTTTGACCAACTTTATTTGTTAACCACTTGGAGCAAAATGACAATTTCCCACCTGCACTCCCCGAAGGGATGTCAATAGTAAAATAAATAAAATTTTCCATCGTGTAACTTAAAGCTGTCAATGTCAAGTTCTGACACCTGTCACTTTTGAGCGTGTAATGTGGAAAACAGTAGAAGTAGTGGATTCTCGCCACAGTGTGATCTTGGGTAACACGTGTGTTCAGAATTTTTACTGTTTTCCTGTGTTATTGTGTTTAGTGTGACTTGTTATTGTGTTTGTTTTTGTGTTGTTTCGTTGTTACCTGCTATCAGGTTTGTTTATTGTTTGTTTTTTTTTTTTTAACTATATCGGTCATCATTCATAATCAATATGAATATGGATAAAAATAAACCCCCCGACCCTCCTGATGATATTATTACTCCTTCTACCCCCATCACCGGCTTTTCCCCGTCCTACCCAAGTCCCACTCCCAACCCATTAAGCCAGTTTGCAGATGTAGTCTGTAATCTGGATTCCCAAATTCATACATCCCAGCTTAATCGCAAACGCCCCGGTAACGAGGATGAGCTATCCAATCGCCCAACTAAACAACCGAGAACTCATGTAGGTCGTGTGAGGTACTCAGCGTTAGATAAAGGCCCTTTTATCATCCATGTTTCCCGTCAGGAAGCACAATCAAATGCTGGAACTACCCTACACCCAGTTACATTTGGGCGTTTTTTATCAATTAATAATATTCATAAAATTACTTCTGTTAAGCGAGTTGGTAGAAACCGTGTATCGGTTGAGTTTGCATCCCCTCAGGATGCTAACGCTTTTTTATCAAACAATGTTTTAGGGAAAAACTTATATGAGGCAGTCATTCCATCTTTTAATATAACCCGTATGGGTGTTGTAAGTGGCATCCCGAATGACTTCTCAGAAGAAGAAGTTTTAAATTATTTAAAGGTTCCAGAAGGCTGTGGTCCAATTATTAAAGTCAGACGGTTAAATAGAAAAGTTACCAAAGACGGTTTAACAGAATATAGACCCACAGAAACTTGTGTCATTACCTTTGATGGCCAAGTTTTACCAAAAAGAATTTTCTGTTTTTATACAGCCTTAACCGTGGAACAATATATCTACCCTACAATTCAGTGCCGCAAGTGTTGCCGATTTGGTCACGTAGAATCCCTTTGTCGTTCCAAACCCCGTTGCAGTAAGTGTGGCAATGATCACCCCGGTGATGGTTGTAGCATTGCTGAGAGCGAAGCCTTCTGTGTGTTGTGCTCTGGAAGTCACTTTGCAAATAGCAGGGCCTGTCCGGAGTACAGCAGACAGAGGACAATTAAATCAATTATGGCTGAGAAGGTAATGTCTTATTCAGAAGCAAGTCAAACTGTTCCCATTTCTACTCGTAGCTATGCAGACATTGCTAAAACACAGCCCCAGTCATATCGTAAAACTGTGTCTCTTAAGCCAAGGACCCATGCTCCCCTCTCTCCCTCCTATGATAAAACAGCTCACCAGCTGCTCACTAGCACTCCCCAATCTTCCCAGCCTAATGGCTGTGCTCTTAATCTTCAACTCACAGAATCTTCTGAAAACTTGTCTTCAATAATTGAACTTCTTAGTAAACTTCTGTTAACTTTAATGTCTTCACCCAATAAAACTCAATTACCGTCCAACGTTGCTACTGCACTTATAAATTCGCTTTCATCCCATAATAATGGCTCGGTTGGTGTTCCTTCAATGGAATGTGAGGAGCGTGTGGCATAAGAAGCACGAGCTCACATTCCTTTTGAACAAATACAAACCTTTAGCTTGTTCCCTCGCTGAGACTTGGCTAGTCCTGGGTCTTAGTTTCCGTTTACCCTCTTTTAATATTCTCAGATGCGACCGATCTGATGGCTATGGCGGGTCGGCTCTCTGCGTGAACAATCGTGTCCCACTTGTGGCTGCGTCTTTGCCTCCTCTAGGTGATGATATTAGCATTGTGGCTGGTAGGGTAGAGGGTATAACCCTTTTATCCGTTTATATTGCGCACCCTCATCAAAGTTTCCTTCCAATCTTAAAAAGTACGCTGGAAAACATAGAAGGCCCTGTACTTGTTATGGGGGACTTCAACTGCCATCACTATAGGTGGGGTTCTGAACGTTGCGACTCTTTCGGGGTAGGTTTAGTTGAAATCTTAGACGACCTTAATCTTTGTATTTTAAACAATGGTTGCCCAACCCGTAGGTCCCTTCCTGGACAGCTTAAGAGCTGCGTTGACCTTACTTTTTGCACACTGGACATCGCGGCGTCGTGCCATTGGGAATGTACCAGTTTGACGCATGGTAGTGACCACTATCCAATTATAATATCTTTGGCTGAAAGAACTTATTTAGAAAAATCGAGCCCTCCACTTCTGAGGTACAATTTGTCTAATCCTGATTGGACGAAGTATGCATCACTACTGGAGGACAAAATTGATTTTCTTCCAAATTTAGTTTCCCGTGATTTTGATTCTCCTAGTCCCCTCCATGTAACAAACTGTTATGATAATTTTATTTCTGCCATAACAGCTAGTGCAGACTCATGCTTTCCTATTAAAAACTCAGCGCGTGGTCAGATTCCCCCTCCACCATGGTGGGATCAGGAATGCACAACAGCAATAAGGGAAAGGAATGATGCTGAAAAGGTGTATAATGAAGCGATGGTTAGCGATAACCTAATAGCTTTTAATAGAGTTCTCGCCAAATCTAAAAGATTGCTGCGAAGGAAGAAACGTGCTGGTTGGGCAGACTTTTGTAATTCCCTGTCCCCCTCCACTCCTTTATCAGTAGTATGGAAGAAGATCAACCGTTTTAGATCTGGATGTTCCCCTTCAATTTCTTCTCCCATCCCTCGAGAGACTGCTGAGCAATTTTTCGATAAACTGGCCCCTCCGTATGTACCATCGCAAACAGAGCATAATCAGCCGTCTTTCATTGCTTCAGAGGACCCTTTTGATGCACCATTTTCTATGCAGGAGCTTAACTCGGTTTTAAAACATGTCCATGACTCTGCCCCTGGTATAGACGGTATTGTCTATTCCTTTTTGTCACATGCAGGGCATAGAGCAAAAATGTATTTTTTAGACATTGTAAATTTTTGTTATTCCAATGGCTGGGTCCCCAACCAGTGGAAAACTCAAATTATCATACCTATTTTGAAACCTGGCAAGCACGCTGATGACCCAAACAACTTCAGACCAATCGCTTTGTCATCAGTCCTTGCAAAATTATTGGAACACCTAGTAAAGAACCGACTTGAATTCATAATAGAATCCAGAGACTTACTTCCTAGATCTCAATTTGGTTTTAGAAAGGGACTCAGTGCCATGGATAGTGTTGGGGTTTTGGTTTCAGATATACGCTCATCGTTCTCGAAAAATGAATCCGTAGTCGCGGCCTTTTTAGATATTTCCTCTGCTTATGACAATGTCCTTCTTCCCATTCTCAGGCAAAAACTGCAACAGCTGAGAATACCGGAGAGGATGACACAGTGCATCTGTAGTTTGCTCATGTCTAGATCTTTGGTTTTGAGAGTTTCGGGTGAGGAATTTGACGTCAGGATGTCATGGAAGGGCCTACCACAAGGCTCTGTTCTTAGTCCTTTACTGTACAATATATATACAGTTGACATCGGATCATGCCTCAATAATGATTGTCAGATTCTCCAGTACGCGGACGATTTGGCTTTATATGTCTGTAACAACTCAGTTAGCGACGCTGCATCATCTCTGTGCGTATCCCTGGACTCTCTAAACCAATGGCTAAAATCCCACGGTCTGAGTTTGTCTGCCCCCAAAAGTGCTGTGGTTGTGTTTTCCCGCAGGAGGCTGATCCCACGAATTTCAGTGGGCATACAAGAGCATTGTATACCGATTTCATCAAAAGTAAAATTTTTAGGCGTTATTTTAGATTCCAAATTGAGTGGTTTACATCACCTAAATTATTTAGTAAATAGATGCGAGAGAACTATTCCCGTTTTAAAAGTGCTCGCTGGTGTCTGGTGGGGTGCACATCCCTACACCATGAAACTGGTATACAATGCCTTAATCCGGAGTGTTCTGGACTACGGATCTTTTCTTTTAATTCCCTGCAACAAAGGTGCTTTGGCAAGTTTGGACAAGATTCAGGCTAAGTGTCTACGGATCGTATCCGGTTGTATGAAGTCCTCACCAATTAACGCATTGCAGGTAGAGTGCGCAGAACCTCCGCTGGCCTTGAGAAGGCAGTATCTAGCATCGAGATTTTGGGCTAGAATCATTACCAAATCCTCCCACCCTCTTGTTAAAAAAATAGACGATTTGGATAAACTATGCCGAAGTTCCAAGTATTGGAACCATAAAGAAGTCCCTTTATTTTTAAAATCCTTCCGCTGTTATCAAAATTTAGATTCCCCCATTGTTCAATCTCTGAAACTCCCCATTTTTAGTTTTGACTATGAAATAATATGTTTTAAACCAGATATTTTTTACAATATCGGCATATCGAAAAAGTCTCCTTCGGCGGACTCTGTCTTTAACGCGGCGGTTGGTGAGAGATGGTACAATTTCGAAAGATTTTTCACGGACGCTTCTAAATTATCAGATGGGAGTTGCACTGGTGCTGCGGTATACTACCAAAACTCCAACATCGTGTTAAAATTCAAATGCCCTGTACAATCATCAGTGTTTACGGGTGAGTGCGTGGCCATATTAGAAGCGTGTTTATTTATAGAGGCTCATAACATAAGTTTTGGTGTCATCTTTACAGACTCACTTAGTTGTTTGCAAGCTTTGGAGCAGGATCCTTTTAAAAGTAAACTGCACAGTCCAATTCTGCTGCAAATCAAAAAGTCTCTTTTCTCTTGTGCCAAGAATCACAAGACCGTACACTTGGTTTGGATTCCTAGCCATTGTGGCATAAGAGGAAACGAATATGTTGATGCTCTTGCTAAGGATGCTGTTACGTCCCAAACTGTTGACCTTAAATATTTTCAATGTCAGGGCTATGATTTGCTGAGCCTTCCAAAAAAGAGCTTGCTATCCTCATGGCAGGTGCAGTGGCAGAATACAAGTAAACGGAAAGGTGCTTTTTACCATGCAGTACAGCCTAATGTTACACCCAAGCCTTGGTTTTACCCTTATAAAAAGATATCCAAGAAAGTGATATCTATTCTTTGCCGTCTCCGTATAGGCCATTGTTGTTCTCCGGTTTTCCTTCGCAAAATCCGGGTCAGAGACTCGTCGCTTTGTGAATGTGGGTTGGATGAAGGTACTTTGGAGCACATCTTTTTTAACTGCTCCAATAATAACCCAGCCCACGACTTGTATAGCCATCTCCCTAAATTAAAGATCCCTGTCCCAACTAACTTTCCATCCCTACTAACACATTCTTCCCCAAAGCTCTTTGAGGCTTTAATGTTTTTTATCCGTGTCAATGACATCAAATTATGACTTTTTGTGTAGTTTGTAATCATTTATGTACATATTTACTAACAATATTTTTTATCTGTTTGTTTAAGTGTACTAATACTTGTCAACAAGTTTCACACTAAATTCAATTAGTATACCTTAATAGTTTACGTTACCTAGTATTGGATTTAGGTTTAACTTTTTTTTTTTTTTTTTCTTTTTCTTTTTTTTCCGCACGTTTTTTCTCAACACATCTGACATTGGCAGAATTGTCGACATCGGCACCATTGCCATAGAGAAAAATAGAATAGAATAGAATAGTAGAAGTAGTTCTAAATTTATTCAATTATATATAACAAATTAATTGAATCAGAAGCCATTCGCTCTGGATTTATATCAACATCATGAATAGCATTGGAGAAGAATGCACTGAGCTAAAGAAAAAGTATGACGATTGCTTTAATAGTTGGTTTTCTGAAAGATTTCTAAAAGGCGACCACGATGATTCGGTCTGTGCCGGAATATTCAAAGTTTATCAGGATTGCGTAAAGGTAATTGCATGTCGTATTGCTTTCACCAGCTGTTGTAACCAGTTATATTTATTCCACTCTACAATATTGCAATTAATCCTATTAAGACGATTATTTACTACATGTGACAACATGGTGTTATCAGTTTGATAAGAAAAGGTCTGTTCTATGAGATATAATTACTTCGTTTTTAAAAAATTAAGTGTTACATCTATTTTATTCTCATATTTTATGACATAATGTGAAATGATGAAAATAGTTTGAAATCTGATGCAACACTACTATGGCAATGATTTAAATAATATTAATCATCTGTAAACTCTCAAATTGAACCAAAGCTGATATTTAGTATATTGTGTAAATAATATGATTTCAATCATTTGTAGATTTCGTTGTGCAGCTGGGGTTTGTGATTGGCAGGAATAGAATATAGCTACAATTAGGCAACTTTTAATTTTTTTAAGTTTGCACAAATCAAAGTTTATAATGACAACTAGCTTCGGCCCGCAATTTCATCCATGGGAAATTTCTTGTTCCCATGACTCATTCTGTCAGCAGTGCATTGCTCGCCCGCACCATTCCTTTGTTTTCGCTTAACATTCTTTTTGCTCGTCCCCCCTAAGGGTCCTGGTGAGATGTTAAATAGCCTAACCTTTCTCAAGAATTGGGCTATCAAAAACAAAAAGAATTTTTCAAAACTGACTGGTAGTTCCAGAGATTAGTCTGTTCAAGCAATAGAACAAACTCGTCAGCTTCATTATTAGTATAAATATAGATTTTGCTCTAATAATTAAAGCTCGGCTTTATTTTCAGAATGCTATGAAACAGCAGAACATAGATTTTAGAGAAATTGACAAGGATGTGCTGGGTACAGATGGCGAGTATAAAGCCCCACCATCGGGCAGTAGTTGACAGAACATCATTATGTGTGCATTGCAACTTGCTACATGCCACAAGATTCACTCTTGGAAGAAACAACACATGCCAGTTGCATACAAAAATAAATCTTATATTGATAAGCAGAATGTTGTCAATGTATTGTACAGTAACCACGCCTAAATATGTCACATAGAGTTCAGGCATTGTAGAGGGACTATGGCATATTTAAGCCTGGGTAATGTTATCAACTCAGTCTTATTGTTGTGCATGCTTAAGGGGGAAGCGCTAAGGTAGCCCATAAAATTCAAATTTTTCTTACGATTTTTGCAATTTGCAGCTCAGTGTAATTTGCAATTGCAACCATAACAAATATGTATTTACAGAATTTTTAATTGATGACTTTAATGATTATAATTCTGTGAATACATATTTGTTATGGTTGCGAATCATATTTTAATCAACATACAATCTAGTACCAATCTGCAAATTGCAAAAAACATAAGAACATTTGAATTTCATGGGCTACCCTGGCACTTTCGGCTTAATGAAATGGTCTAAATGTTGTTACAATTCAAAGTATTTTGCAATCTGTTGTTAGAATAAGAAGGCATCTCTTTACCTTGCATTTCAGTAGTTCAAATGTAGATAATGTTTTTATTTAGGTTTAATGTTATAAAGGACAATTGAAAGTTTTAAAATAGTTTTTTTTTTTTTCTAATAATACCCTTTCTCTTTAGCACATAATTATCATCAATGTGTGTGGAGGATCTAAATAGACAAAATTTAGAAACATGTTTTAGTAGGTACCTACATCCTCAAAGATACAATTTTCTACTTCAACTTACTGAACTTAGTAACTTCATATGTGAGCGTCCAAGCAAGAAAGGTTCAGTTCTCGGCATTTAGTTTCAGAGATATACGCAGTTTTGTAAAGTTGGGTGCAAAAATTGCATTTCTCGATTTTAATTGATTCATAATTAATGCTCAATTATCTACAAGTTCATATAGTAAATTACTTTATAAAGTACCAGAAAATGTACTTAGAAACATCAGAAAAAGTACTAAGTACCAAAAATCAAACTTTGAGAATGCTTTTTCTCAAATCAAATTTTTTCAGTTTCAACTTCAAGTCTGATAAAAAAAAATGTGCCAGTTTTTAATATCAATTGACTATTCTAGATACCGAATCTGGTCTTAACTCAATACCCTACTACTGGACCCTTTTTGCTTTGACGCCCATATTTATTTGCACAAGTAATAAGAAAATATACAAATGTATGGGTACTTCCCTACTGCCATAAAATTATAGACATAGATCTGAGAATGATAATTATTTTAATATTATTTTTTTTTAAATAAAAATAATTAGGTGCTGTGTGGATTATCTCTGGCTTGTGTCTCTGGGTCTGTACACATAGCCTCGACTCTTCATTTCTCTTATAACACCAGCCGGTAATCTACCAGACACTGATATGGCATATACTCCTTTAGTAAATCGATCTGAAAACAAGAAAAATAATGTTTATTAGTCATACTAGTATTGCTAAACTAGAAGAACAACCATACTTGGACCTAGTGAAGAGCCATGGCAAAATTTGATTGACCTGTGGCCATATTATAAAGTATTAATACCATCATTATTCCATTGTGAAAACGGGATGATGCTGTAGGCCTTGTATAGCTCCATCTCTCACTCACACTGGAAAAAAGGTGGCATTAACATGTTGACTGTCCTGTCTATTTTGGGTAATTTCGTGGTACATTCAATGGGTTTTGTTTAGAAACTGATTTATTTCACATGTCCCTGGAAAATCAAAGTTCTAGCTCACACGTCTAGTCCAGGATTCGCAGTTCAGTTGCTGCATGACATGTAATGCACGGACAGTCAATGTGTTAATACATCATAATACAGCCCCGGTCTTTGGTAATTTTTTAAAGAATGGCATAGGCTTTATTTTCCTGTTCGCTAAACAAAAACACTACTATGACCACCAATCAGGGACTCCACTTATACATATCTCTTTTAAGTTGGTGAAGCAGTCATTGAGAAGTCTATAATAATATTTGGTTCTCTTATATCAGCATTTATGATATTATTCAATACTTACTTATGCGTTGCCACTTGCACACCCAACTATCCTCAGGGCTCATAACTGCAATCATTCTGTAAAATGAGAATTCAGGATTAACATGATTATATACCAGCTATTTTAAATGACAAACAAAAGCAGTCTCAATCATGACTTGGAATAAAGGACAAAACTAACCATGCTGTCCCTTAACAGGCTGTACATGACAAACAAGTACTTTTATAGTAAAACAGTTTGGATATTGACTGTCTCTGTGAAAATAAAAGTTTCTATAAGCAAATGGACTTACCCATCAAAGTTATTACTAGTGCAGTCGTAAACATTGTCTTTATTGTTTTTCATACGGAGAAATTCATCGCAATTGTCGCAGCCATCGTACTCAAACTGATCGAACGTCTGGAAGATGATTTGACGAAATCAAAAGAAAATCGTAAATAACTAGGGAAATAAGTGGATTATGGAAATCGAGGGTCAGAGGGTCATCTTATGGCCCGAGTAACGACGAAATAACAACCAAATACCTTTATCAAAGAGCATACTAAACAAGCTCGCAGTCCTCGGAGGTCTTTCGGCACGGTATCCAACGACATTCTTCAAGTTGCCTTCTCAAATACTGTTGGTTTTAAATTGTAGTTCGTTGTGCGTGTACGAAACTAATACATCTGGTTTTAAAAGGCTTGAAAGCTCATATTAAAAACTTTACGATGAAAACTGAAAAGAAAAATTACAAGAGAAACGCAAACGCTGCTAATGACAATGACAGTGGCATTATAGATTTTGACACTGAATGACAGGACTGCTTACTGACATTCAGGGGTGTGCTCAATTTATTACTACTACCTCTCGATGACGGCGACGCGACACAACTCACGGAGCGTTCATCTCTGGATGGCCGGACTTGGGGGTCTACTCCCCAAGGGCTCCCACACAAAACTGCGATGCGATGTCCGCAGATTTTTGCGATGTGACATCGCGTCGCAGTTTTGTGTAGGAGCCCTAAGCACGAAGTCGTAGTTTCGGCCGAAGTTACGAGCGTTTCCTACTCCGTGTCACTTACGGACATAAGATTAGTTCGGTTTCCCAACTAAGAATTAATGACAAGACAACACGATTTTATAGTTGTCCTTACGCCCGATGTGTTTTTGCCCGTCCGAACACTTGTTTTGACGGATTAACTACAGGGTGGGCCAAAAATTTTTGCAAATAGCAACACTAGACTTTTTTGAAAACTGTTTGAGGGAGGGGCGCGTGGTTGGCGGGAAACTATGCGTCGCTTCATGCAATTTTAGTCACGATGGACTCCGCTAGGAGTATATGTGTTCTGTGACGATGGAGCGCTTCACGGGATAACAGCGTGCTTTTTGTGGAAAATAAAATTACAAAAACAATGATACAACGTTATTGTACGACGCCTGTAAGTCTGTTTAGAATTGAATACGGAGTACGCCGTGTGAGTGTCCAAGTGTTAATTTGATCAAAGTTTGGGTCGAGAAGTTCGAGCAAACGGGATCTACAATGAATATTAAACAAACAGGGCGGCCACGTTCAATGATTACATTCAACGTAAGTTATTGGCTGACACTAAGAGCGATTCTTTAGCCTTGAGAATGTATTGTTTACGGACGAGGCCCATTTTCACATCAATGGGCACGTGAATAAGCACAACTGTCGATATTAGAGCAGGGACAACCCTCGCCTTAAGCACCAAAAGCCACTTCATTCACCTAAAACGACAGTATGGGCTGCCATATCAGCAAAGGGTATAATTGGTCCGTATTTCTTTGAAAATAATCAAGGAAATAATGTAACTGTGAATTCAGCGGAATACGTCAAGATGTTGCAAGACTTTTTATTTATTTATTTCATAATTCATAATTCATAATCATTTATTTGCTAATATGGGTAATTACACAAAGTTATTGAGAGAAAAGCACAGTCCGACCATATTACACCTTGAGGCATGCAAATCACAAGCTTATTGTTATAATACATTTTCTTGCAAAAAAAAATTACAATTAATAGTGCAATTTAGTTTTATTCATTTCACCGTATCAATTTGCAAATAATAAAATAAACCTACTAAATAAACTTGATAATAATGTCACTTGAAAAATTGAAGTTTAAAAATAATGATGTCAAGATACAAATGTGAATAAGGAAATGTCATTATTTGGTAAAGTCAATATAAAAAATAATAATGTCAAGATACAAGCAATTCACGAAGACGCGCCCCACCAATTTTTGGTTGAGGGGATCGCGGGGTGCGGGGAGTTTGCTCCGAGCGGCAGTCGCGAACCGTCAGCGGTTCGATGCACACGAATACTACACTCTATGCTGCGAAAATCCAGACTCGTCACGAAAGTTGCTCTACTTTATATATTTTTAAAATGTCGAAAAAATCTCAGCGTGTTGTTCTTAAAAGCCAGGTATGTAAAGAAGTTTGTAGTTACTAAAATACATGAAATTAGCTAACGAAAGTAATTTAATTTTAATAAATAGCAAATTTTAGTAATAGTGGATTTCATTTCATCTTTACAAATAAGTAAAACTATGTAATGTTTTTTTTTTTAATTTTAGGCAAGAGAAATTATTTCTAAAGTTTACGGTTTTTTTGAAAAAAGAAGCAAGTAAAAATTATGCAGAAAAACTCACTGATGCGCGATGGAGAACCGCACAGGCTGTTGGAGTATCTGAAAGCACAGTGACTAGAATTCTACGCGAAAGAAAAGAATATACTAATATAATGAAGCAAACTACAGTACCTGCTATGGAATCGAATATAACTATGGAGACGGATGCGATAGTTCCTATAGCCCCAAGTGCGGAGAGTACAACAGAGCCGACTACGGAAGCGGATATTGAGTCTGAAAATGAAGCGAGTACGTCGCATTCGAATTTAGTATACAGAAGTGCTTCTATTTTTACATCACCTATGAAGAAGAGAAGGGTAAGACCACGAAAAATTAATTTAGACGAATTTGATATTGGTGTAGTCCGAAGAACTATCCAAAACTATCATATAGAACATCGTCAATTTCCAACATTATCACGACTTAATATTGTTTTGAAAGACCGTATACAATTTGATGGATGTATAACAACCCTAAGAACATTGTTACTTAAACTTGGTTATAAATGGAGAAAAACTGAGAATAACAGGAAGGTGCTAACCGAAAAACATGATATTCAAATGCTAAGATTGAAATATTTAAAACAGGTAAAGTCTTTTCGCAATGCAGGTAGACCTATAGTCTACACAGATGAATCATATATTCATACCAACCACGAGCAAAAAAAGTCTTGGGCCGAAAAAAGTTGTAAAACAGCAATAAAACAAAACTTAATAAAAGGAGTGCGCATAATTATAGTACATTGCGGAAGTGCAGAGGGTTTCGTACCAAATGCGTTGTTGACATACAGAGCAGAGATCAAATCCGGAGACTACCACGATAACATGAACACAGAAAATTACTTAAAGTGGCTAAAAGAGAAACTTATACCAAATCTCCCAAATGATGCCGTGATAGTCTTGGATAATGCAGCCTATCACAATACTAGTTCGGAAAAAATACCAACATCCAACTCCAACAAATTAGACATGCAGACTTGGCTGAATGCAAAAAATATCTATTTTGAACCAAGCTACAAAAAACCTGAACTTTATGACCTTATATTAAAAAACAAAGAAAACTTCCGCAAGTACAAAGTTGACGAATTATTGAAAGAACATGGATTTACAGTGCTTCGGCTGCCACCTTATCATCCAGATTTAAACCCAATCGAAAACATTTGGGGTATTGTAAAAAACGATGTTGCTAGTCGCAATATCAATCAAAATTACACTTCGATTATGCCCATTTTAAATGAAGCATTTGATCGAGTAAATAAAGATGTCTGGTTCAATACTTGTCAGCACGTGGAAAAAATAGAAGACGAATACATGAGACATTGTGATCTTGATTTTAGTTTTATTGTAAATGTCGGTGATACATCAGACTCTGAATCAGATATTTCTGAAACGAGTGATTGACGATTTTCATTTCTCAATAAAGTTCAATAAAACTATTTCCGTATTTCATTAATATCTATAATTACCTCCCATTATAAAATAGTAATATTATCGATATTAACTAATAAACACATAAAATATCCACACCTAAAAATAAAATAAACATAACCCTTTCCTTGCGGTCGGGTAAAAAATATAAAATTGAAGTAGAGCATCTTTCACTTTGACCATGACGCTCTGTCCTGATTAGTCTATTCATTGTAGTGTGCGTGTACACTCATAGGTAATTAGTGTGTACCGACAACACTCAAACATTGACGGAAGCTTGCACACATATACTATAAACGGTTAGGAGGAATAGTGGGGCGCGTCTTCGTGGATTGCACTATCTATATATCTGTAAATAAATGTCAATGTACATGTCAAAGTATAATAATGTCAAAGTATATCAAATATTAATAATTTAATTAGTGCACTAGTTACAAGTAGCGGCACGAAACTTTAGCGCTGACCGTTATTGCGCAGAAGTAAAAATTAAGGTACTCGAGGGGGGCTAGCGGGATGAAGGGCGAGCGTGCGTAGCGCCGATTGGCTCTCCAGTCGCATTCGGTTCCCCGAGCCAATACGAACGCTCCGCGCCCATCCCGTGTACAGTCGCGTCATAACGTTAATTATTGTTGTTGTGTTTTGTTTGTTAAAATTGTTTGTTAAAGTTTGAATTTGTTTGTTAAATTTAGTTGTTTAAGTTTGTTTCTGTTGTGTTGTGACTTAAAAAGTTAAAAGTGAATAAAGATGCCTAATCCTGTTTTGAAAAGACAGGCAAGGAAAATGGTTTACGACGTAAATTGTTTTCTAAAAAGGGAATCTATCGAAATAATTGATTCTTTGAAACAAATTAAAACTGAAATTAACGAAGCCGCAAATACTTTACTCAGTCTTTCGGACAGCAGTACTGTAAATTTGAGCCAAATTAAACAAACCGCCGAAATTATTAAGGCGGGAAACATTAAACTAAATGGTCTAATCAGCGATTTAGGGAAAATCCAAAAAAGGACAGCAGAGTCTACTAAAACGTCAATTGCAACAGTAAGAAACATCTCTAATCAAGCCAATAGTTCTGATTTGATCACAGTGTTCAGAACGCCTGGCAAAAAACGGTCCAGAACAAAACCAGTTACAAACATTGATAACTTCGACCAAGGAGTAATAAAGAGGTGCATTCATAACTTTCACAACACAAATAATGAACTTCCTACCGTCGGAAAACTTAAAAGGAAGCTAGAGGAAGACATTAATTTCAAAGGCTCAGAACGAAGTCTTCGACGAATAATTAAGAGTTTGGGATTTCGGTGGAAAAACACCGAAAACAACCGGAAAGTGCTGATTGAGACTTCAAATATACGTTTGAAACGTATCGAATATTTACAAGAAATATAACGATATCGTCAAGAGGGAAGGCCTATTGTTTATACAGACGAATCTTACGTAGATTCATCGCACTCGTCTTCAAAAGCCTGGACCGATGGTACTACTAAGGGCCTAAAAAAACCTGTCTCGAAGGGACAGCGAGTTGTCATAGTCCACGCCGGGTCTGAAACTGGGTTTATACCCAATGCGTTGCTGACTTTTAAAGCTGGTACCAAATCAGGCGACTACCACGACAACATGAATTTCGAAAACTATGAGAAGTGGCTCCGAACACAGTTAATGCCAAACTTACCACCCAATTCCGTCGTGGTAGTCGATAACGCGTCGTATCACAATAAACAGTGGGATCGGGCACCAGCTTCAAAAGTTGACATGCAGGCTTGGCTAACTGAAAAAGGCATACAGTACGAGGAAACACTTTTGAAACCTCAGTTGTACAATTTAATAAGGGCTAACAAGGATAAATTTAAAACATTTTCGATTGATCGAATCCTAGCTGAACAAGGCCATCAAGTGCTCAGACTACCACCATACCACCCAGATCTAAATCCCATCGAAATGGCATGGTCCGATATTAAACAGTATGTAGCCAGCAAAAATGTTAAATGGAGTGTTGCTAAATGTATTGACCTCATACAAGAAAAAGTTTTACTGATGGGTGCATGGGATTGGCAAAAGTTATGCAAAAAGGTGAAGGATATAGAAGAGCAATATGCAAAGAGTGATCATGTCGTGGATTTGGTAACAGAAGAATTTATCATTCACGTTAATGGAGACAGTTCAGACGATAGCATTAGTGAGTTTGATGAAGATGACGCTGCTAGTGCTGACGAACAAAGCAGTCCTGAGCCCGGGCCGTCAACACGTAAAAGGCTCTATCAAGACACCATGGAAGGCGTGACACCATTGTCAGATTCAGATTAATGGAAAATAAAAATTAATAAATTGCCAAATAATGTTTTTATTTTCTACTCCCCACAAAACTTGCTAAAACTATATATTAGGTACTTACTATAAACTGTTAACATTTCGTTTAGCACCAGACCTATTATTTGGCATTACATAAAAATAATGTCATAAACATTATTTTGCTAATAAATGTATTGCGTGCGCGACAGTACACGTGCGCAGCAATCCCTTCCACGTCGTATCGCTCAGCGCTAGACTTACGTGCCGCTACTTGTACATCAATATGTCGTTACATCCTCCATTAAATAATCCTGAACACTATAGTAACATTTACTTAGCAAAAATCTTTTTAATTTCTTTTTGAATGCATCGATTGATGAAATTTCTAGTATGGACTTTGGTAAGTGATTTATTTATTTATTTGACGCCGCAGTTGCATGAATTTCAAAGGTACAACAGCTAACAGCAGGACCTGGATGCAACAAGATGGAGCAACATGCCATACGTCAAATGTGAGTTTACCGGTAGTTAAAGAAATGTTTCCGAACAAATTGATTTCTCGCAGAGGTGATATCCCATGGCCTCCGAGAAGCCCGGACCTTACACCATGCGATATTTCTTGTGGGGATACCTGAAAAGTCGAGTGTACCGACAAAATCCCAATCCCGACCGAGTAAACCGATGATAATATCCCAATTAAAACAAAACATCCACGAGGAGATAGCCGCGATCCCCCGCAGCATGTGTCAGAGGGTTTTCCAGTTTGCGTAGTCGATTGCAGGAGTGCCAACAATGAGACGGCGGCGCACATTTGGACGATGTCATTTTTAAAAAATAAATTTCATTAAATGATTATTACGTTAAATAAATTATCAACAAAATAACATTTGTAGTTTTATTTCTATTTATGTTTCAAAAGTGCAAAAATTTTTGGCCCACCCTGTACTTTCGGACGAGCCCGTATCCCGTATCTTCGACAAACATATGGTAACTAGTGGTTTCGTTTATGAAGGAGCGGGGCATGCGGAATAGCGGTACCCGGGGCTGTGTCTGCCGCGTCGTCCGCAGCGGCGCACGCGGCGTCGTCAGCTGCCACGCCCGCGGGTACCCCTCACCGCACCTCTACCTCCGCTTCCTACACACAGCGAAGGGCACGCGGAGATGGCTGCTGCATCACCCGCCACGTTGGCCGCCGCTTCGACCGCCGCGAAACCCGCCGCGTCACTCGCCGCGTCCTACGCAACGGCGCCTGTCGTTTCATCTGCCACATGCGACGCTACAATTCAAACAAACGCGTGCAAAAACGCTTCTCCTTGAACGCTCTATACATCGCCGTATGTTTGTGTTTCCGACAACCCGCACCGCGCACAGCGGCGCCTGATTACTCTTTGCGCCTGACACCCCGCGTCTCCCTGAACCAGGCCTTAGGGATTAGACCCCCTGGCGCGAGCGAGCGTAATAATTGAACGCACCCGTGACTACGTTAGTGTTGCCAAGTTAAAAAAGGTACACAAAACATCACACTATTGCTCTTAAACAGTAGGCAGAGGTGCATAATGTGCCAAATCTTAACGCTAAGAACTTTTTCTACGGACTTTTCCGACTCGGAGAGGTTAGGTGAGAAGGAGATTATGGCCATTCTCTCCAGTTTGTTATCTTTGCGGCATTCATCTTCTTACTACTCACAGTAGTTACCATAGATATTATATTTCAATGGTAGGTACTCATGCTTTTCATTCCCGAAACCAGTATGTGCTTTAGTCCCTACTCAATTCAATGTACTTATATCATACCAAGGAAAACAAATCCGGTTGCTGACGATAAAAATATTCTGATGAACTATTTATATTTTCTTTATGGTATGAGCAATTTTAATAGATTGAAATGCTAAACCTTTGGTCGTAATACGCTTGAAACTTGCAAGTACAAGATTGTACCTATTTACTGATATTTAAGTACCTAGTTAATATGTTTATCATAACCATAACATACATACCTAATAGTTTGTAGGGCCTACGTTGTTATCAGTACTCATAAGTAATTGTATTCTACACATTTTGATAAGAGCCATTGCTCAAGGGTTATTATTCGATTAGTGTACAGATCTGTGAATGGAGAGGTGATAGGTTAGAGTCCTCAATAGTTGACGTCATGACGGCAGCTGCGCCGGTGACGCATATCTCCGTAGAAATCCGCTACTGCGTAGTAAACTTCCACGAAGTTATAGATTTGAAACGTTAATGAGGCACCGTAATGCGCAGTTCAAATCTGATTTGCGTTCATTTTAAATAACGTGTTTCCATTGATAACGCTGTTTGAATGCCGATGCTGTAGGTCTAGCATTTTGGATGAAAATTCAAAGTTCTGGGTCTACATACTATATACTAGAGTTTAGTGCCTGCACCACCCCGAGACCCCTGGGTGTCAAACTAGATTTTATATAGGGCCACCTACAAAATTTAAGCATAGATAATTGGACCAAACTCAAAATGTGTTTAACGCAAAAATAAATGAAAAGTCTGAAAAGATGATCTGAGTCTGAGATGATGATGATGATGTCTGATGTCTTTTGTGATGTGCACAGCAAAGGAGTGGAACTCTCTGCTTGCGTCTGCGTTTCCGAACGCATACAACCCCGATCTCTTCAAAGTGAGAGTAAACAGGCTTCATCTAGGTAAGCTCGCTCCATCGTCGACTTTGTCTCTGTCATCTCTGACCTAGACTAGAATCAAGAGCAAACCTATCTCAAATAAAAAAAAAAGTCTCCTGAGTTCTTGACATCTTTTTTCTTGACAATCTTACGACTCTCTACACTACTTCTTAATAAATAATACTTCTGAATACATTCATAAGTGATACTCATCAGTAAAGCGCAGGCCACACTGGGAACGAAGCAAAATGAAGCTAAGTTCGTTTAGCTTTCCTCCGCGTCTTTTCATACTTCGGTTCACACCGCGTACCTACTATTTACGTACCTTTTCACTGCCTCGGTGGTCTAGAGGTCGCAAACGCTACCTACTGCTGAGCATGAGATCCTGGGATTGATTCCCAGGTCGGACAAGTTTTATTGGGTTTTTCCATCAGGGATTTCTCAATAGCAGCTCGGAATCCGGATTTGTTCCCAGTTTATGGCATTATGTTCGCCCCCTATTACATGGGACCTAACCCTTCGGGCATTACAGGCGTGATGTTATGTAATATTTTTTCATTATTTTTACTTGTTTTAGGTTGTCTTGAGAGCCTTCTGTAGCCTGCAGTGAAGTAGAGACTGCAAGCTAAGACGGGAGTTGAAAAGTTCGCGGAATGGAGATGAAGAGGTGCCTTCCTACAGAGGAGATGTCGTAGTAACAGTTACCACAAGATCTTCTTTATTTTTATGTTCTGTAACTACGGAATGTTCAGAAAGAAATAGTAGCATAGAAATATATGACGGAGAGGATACATCTCTCTCGTTATCGTCAGCCGTATTTTAACTACTGTGGGCGTGCTGTAGGTAGTGTTGGTTATTGCGCAATAGAAAAACCGTTTGCAGTTCAAATCAAATTACATATATCTATGATTAGTAGCATTCTCAAATTACTTGGGTCGGTTGACAATCGGTTTAATTGGTTAGTTTTTTATTTCATGTTGTAAGAATATTTTTTCGTTGACTTGGCACTAGCTGGAATAAAAACCTATTATTAAACTGACCTACCTATCTATAATTTTTATAAAGTGGCTCAGTGTCAGTACCTAGCCTACCTACCTCCTACAAACCTCTAAAGAAGTACTTTCAGAAACGCAACTATAAAAGCTGAAATTGGAAATAAAATGAAAGTTTTTCTCAAGCACCGAAGCACATTATGTAGTTTTATGAACGCTACGATAAGATTTTATTTGTGTCATTACGTCGAGTTTAGCCGATGGATAAGAAAGCTCTAAAGCGAAGTAGGTATGTACCTTGTTACTTTCCACGAAATAGAACAATTTTAAAACGAATAGAAAGGCTATAGGTATTAGCCAACCTAAATTGGTCCTAGTACCTAACCTTTGCTGAGGGCACTTTGTCGTGAAGTGCTTTATTAACAAGAATAGGTTTGTCTAGCTAGACGTGTGTTACTTTACCAGTGTTGGCTGTGTTGGGCACCTACTCTATAAAATTATATTATTATACCTTTAGACTCTACAGGGTGTAAGGGACAGCCCTTCGCAAACTAACAGGGTGTATTCAGCTCCTTATTTTGAATCATATTCCACCGGAAATATTTTCAGGAATTTTCTTTTTTCTCGTATTTTCAGTTACTATTCCTTTATTTCAATGTGAAATTACATTATCTGTACGCAGCACTCCATTTCTGTAAATAAAACAGCTTAAATAAAAATTTCAGCAATGGATGTTGAAATACTCGGCGACCAAAGGCTCGCTGACCAGACAATCGGAAACAAAATCTGACGTGTATTTCCAGTCATAGTCAGTGGCGTATTTACTCTATAGCCAAGAGGGCCACGGCCCGGCCGGCAGCTTGCTTAATCGTTGTCTGCCGTATTTTTTTTAACAAGCACTTTACTACTCTTCTAGCCTGCTGCCCCTATTTTCTGGGTGCTACCTAATATTTTAGAGCTCACTTCGCTCCTTCTTGCATTCTTTTAACTTGATTTTGGAGCTTTTATTATGTAAGTACCTAAGTCGTCAAATCAACTTTCATATAGGTATCTGTATGAATCGTCAAAAGAAAATCTAAACTGACCCAGGCGGGGTGCTAAAATGTTCGAGCTCTTTTGCTTCGCTCACCTATCCTCAATTTTCTTAATTCTGAAGCTTAGCATATGTAGGTCATTCGAGAAATTAACTTCTATATCTGTATGAATGGTAAAAAGTAAATATTTAATGTATTTTATGTAAAAGGGATTTTTCTGCAATGAGGGAAATGAGGGATCCCATACCCTGCAATGACCAACAACGGGTATGGTGAAAAACGTAGTTAATAAATACGAGACGTTTTGTTTATTTTATTTGAGCATTTTAAAACATCTAACAAAATCCACATAATGAATTGAATCGGTGTCAACCGTGTCAGACGCTTTAGCTAGATCCGTTACAGTTTTGCGTTGCGTTGCGGCTCATCCTGCCTGCAGAGACCAGAGATGCAACTGCCAACTCACAGATATTTATTATTTATCATCTGCCTAGCCTTTTCCCAACGATGTTGGGGTCGGTTTCCAGTTTTACCGGATGCAGCTGAATATCAGTATTTTACATGGGGCGACTGCCTATCTGACCTCCACAACCCAGTTACTGGGTAAACCGATAGCCACCCCCTGATACCCTTGATTTTCTGATACCATTGGTAAGACTGGTTGTCAGACTATCGGGCTTCTGTTGACCCGTAACGCCTGTCAATGATCTAATAATGACAGCCGGGACCAACGGCTTACCGTGCTTTCCGAGGCACGAAGGGGTCTTGGTATGCAAAGATGGTCACCCATCCACGGATCAACCGCGGCAAGCGTAGCTTAACCTAATCGATCGACCAGCACCCTAATTGCGTAACACACACACACATTGCTAATCCATTGCTTCATAAGTTTGAAAAATTTGCCTGCTCAAACGTAAATAACGCAATGAATGTTGTTGAACTGTCAAAATGAAACCGATTCCGATTGATAATGTGTTAGGTTAGGTTAGATTAGAATTGCCCCGCCGTTCGGCTGTTATTATTAACCACAAGCCCCTCACGTAGATATTTATTATTATAATAATATTATTGTATCCTAGTCTCCAAAATCCCTTCGAGATTACAATGTTATGTTTATGTATAGCTGTAGCAGTGGTCTAGTTAGATAGAAACAATAGTGCCTATGTATTAATATCAGTAATGCGGTTGCGGTCGCCGGCCGCCGCCCTGCTGTCTACGATCGTTTTACAGACACGTGAACCGGTCGCTTTTGATCAAACCATAGCTATTATATTTATACCAATGCAAATTTTAAGATGTAACACGTACCTACCTAATCAGATACTTACCTAATAACTAATAAGTTTACGTAAAGCATGAATACTTAATCAAATACATAGATAAGATGACGTAGTAGTATAATTATGTCATTGCGCAAAATATGACCATACCTATGTGTAAACAAACAGGGACCGAAAACCTTTATAAATTACGGTATCGGTAACGTAGAATTTCGGTTACATTTACGAGTATGGTTACCGCTATCAAGGTAACCAAAAAGAAGAAACATGTTACCTCTATTTAGGTTACCGTTTTAATACCGATTACCAAAAAATGACCTTGATTACGAGAAAGAAACAATATTGCTAGCCAGCCAGGGCCGTGATTATTCGGTGTTGGCGGGCGCGCGGGTCTAATAATAATAAGGTCTAATACTAATGCCGACGGGCACGTGTTAAATAGAGGTAATTTTTATTTAGGTACCGGTAGTAGTTACCGGTATTAATACAGGTTGTATTCAGTTTATGAATTAAGGTAACTTAAAAGAATACTTACCTGTCAAAATAAAGGTTGTAACCGAAAAATACCCGTATTGATCATACCGGTTTCGGTCCCTGTGTACCTAATAACAAGTACTTAGGTAGGTTAGTAGGTAGGTACATAAGTTCATTCCCAGTAAGTATCAAAGTTATGAAACCACAACAAAAAAATATCAATCGCGTAATCAGTTTTAAGAACTCAGGGTTCTATTTTTATTTTCAGACAAAACAAACTTTAAACGATTTTCCTCATAAGTTTCGGGGAAAACAATATTAAAATTTACTGCGCAGTCAACGTGTCTCACACGCATGTCGGAGTCCAGACACCTAAATAACACATTATGTAGGCGGTAATTATAGATTCAAAATTGTTGATCTTCTTTTGATAGAGCATTGAACTCCGTCCTACGGTGTGCACTGCCAAGCCAAGTGTTTCTGGGTCGACGGTGATGTGTTTGCCAGACAGAAACTGTTAGACACCCGTGAGACGTGATTTGAAATCACGTGAAGATATTTCGACAGTAAAAAACTACTGTGTTGTTTTTTTAAAATATTATCGTCTTATTTTTCAATGGTGTTTTCCGTGTGCTCTAGATTCTTTGTCACGTCGGTAGGTACCTACATACCGTAAGTCGGAGAGTTTCTTTGACTATTTGTGATGATTGCAGCATTATTTCACAATTTGCTTGCTGCTTTCATTACTACTTAAGGGGAAGCGCTAAGGTAGCTCGCGAAATTCAATTTTTTTTTTACGATTTTTGCGATTTGCAGCTCGGTGTCTGGGTGTATGTTGATCAAAGTATGATACGCGACCGTAACAAATATGTATTTACAGAATTATAATATTAGAATTAGTAATACAATTCCTTAAGTTAGTATAATCCTGAAATGTTAAGATTTCATTAAATAGTAATTCAATAGACTTGCTTGATGTTAGAGAGTTGTATTGATGACTTTAATGATTATGATTCTGTAAACTCATATTTGTTACGGCCGCGAATCATATTTCAATGAACATACAACCTAATACTGATCTGCAAATTGCAAAAAACGTAAGAAAATTTACATTTCGCGGGCTACCCGGGCGCTTTCACCTTAACAGCGAAAATTAAATGCTTCTTAATAAATATTTTAATATGATATGCTAGACAGCGACAGGGCCGTTTAAAGTTGATAGTCAATAGCAAACAAAAAAATATGTTTTTCGTTTTCGGTTTTCGGCCGTAAAAAAACAATTTTCGCTTGGACTAGTACAATAATATAATGTCCTGTAGAGTGCTATACCATTACCTACCAAGGTACACCACAAACCGCGTACCAAACCGATTGATGTTCCGGCAGAACAAAACCAACCAACAAGTGAGTGACGATTACCTACTGAAGATAGAATAATTAGTCATTAATTAATCTCGATTTAAAACTGATAGATTTCATAGCAATTTTCTCGAATTTTTTTAAATTTTTTTTTATTTGAGATAGGTTTGCTCTTGACTCTAGTCTAGGTCAGAGATGACAGAGACAAAGTCGACGATGGAGCGAGCTTACCCAGAAGACGCCTGTTCACTCTCACTTTGAAGAGATCGGAGTTGTATGCATTCGGAAACACAGACGCAAGCAGAGAGTTCCACTCCTTTGCTGTGCGCATCACGAAAGACATTTTGAAACGCTTAGTGCGAATTGGTGGGATAGCAACTAGGTAAGGATGGTAACCTGCAGTGCGTCTAGATGTCCGCTGATAGAAGGGGGCCGGCGGAATGAGGTCGTGGAGTTCTTGAGCACACTCCCCGAAGTAAAAAACTTTGAATCGAGAATTTGAGAGTCATTTCCTCCTACCGAGTAAAGACTAAAGAAGCCTCACTAGATAGGAAGAAAGCTATTTGCTTGGAATGTTTTCACAACATTCATGTATAATATTAGATACTTACCTCAGTACGTTTTTATTGGCAATGCACAAATCTGAAGCAAACCACGAAGCCTCCGACGTAGAGCCGTGCACCACAGCGAGGCACTGCCGTATTGTTGTATAGACGTTTATGACCATAACTCCGAGGAACGCTCACACAGTCCTGGCCGTTGCTGTGCGCCAATTCGCAGAACACTCGATAATTCGACATTCTTAGTGTATACGTTAGATAATAAGATAAATAAACAAGGGTTTTTTTTATATGTCATTACTCTAGGGCCTAGGGTATGAATGAGACCATATCAAAGAATCAACTGGCATATGAATTAATTTTCAATTATCATTTTTTTTTTGTTTTCATTTTCATACAAAATAATTCGACAAAGTCACGATTATTAATGTATTAAAACACTATTACTTTTTTTTTTTTTTTTTTGTGGTTGGGAAATCATCAAATGACTTCTCCCGCTCAGGGCGGAGCGGGAGGGCGTGTCAGACTTTTACTGACTAAAACCCACCCGTGTTCCTTCTGTTGCCTGTGCCGAGGCCACGGTAACTCTTTCGAACATCCCGCAACCCTAGCTGGCATCGGCCCTAGCGGACCCCGTCAATAGTGCTGACATCTCTTTGAGGCGCCCGTGGAACACGACGCGCCGTCGACTCGGGCTTGGTCCTTACCGGTCGGCGAGCTACCCATGGCTCGCCGTCCGCAAGCCCGCACCTACGGTGGCCGGGAATCGGCTACCAATTCCCGACGCCCAGGGCGTCTCCTGCGGCGACTAGGGGCGTGAGGGCGCAAAGCTTGCCTCTCCCTCACGCGTCCCGCCTCCTCCTTCACGAGCATTACTGCTTCGCAGAAGGAGGTAATGGCTTCCCATGTACTCTCGCTCCGTACCATGGCCTGGACCAGGGCCGGACGCGAGAGATCGCCGCCGCCGATCGCTTCCGCGAGGACACGGCGGTGCTCCGCCCAAGCCGGGCAGACCTCCACCGTATGCTCCACCGTGTCCTCCGGGCGATCCACACAGTGGTGACACCCGGAAAACACTATTACTTACGTGACTAATGATAACGTCGCTTTTTCTTAGCTTTAATTATGAAAGATTGGTATGAATGAAAATGAATTACTCGTATGTATCAATGAAACTTAGAGTGAACCGAATTTAATTATGATTGAATATATCTTCAAAACTATGCATTTTGGATCACATATTCTAGGACTTTTTGTATTATTTTTACTTATAGAATACTAGCTTTTGCCCGCGGCTTCGCCCGCGTGTATGTTGGAATATATCAAATTAGTACCTACCCTACGTGTTAATCCAGGTTCTAAAACATCTGTATGCCAAATTTCCTCTAAATTCAATTAACCGTTTTTGCGCCAATCCGGAACATACATCCCGACAAACAACAAACGGATAAAAATTCTAAAAACTATAGTGTGCGCAACAGACTCGTTCAATTCGTTCTTTTTAAATATATGCAATGCACAGTTCGACTTCGTTACTATTTTTAACCGACTTCAAAAAAAGGAGGAGGTTATCAATTCGGTTGTATGGTTTTTTAAATGTTTGTTACCGTTACTCCGTCATTTATAAACCGATTTAAAAAAATATTTTTTATTTGAAAGGATTGGACTTCCAGATTGGTCCCATTTTTATCCAAATCCAGTTCTGATGATAGGATCCATGAGGAATTGAGGGAAATCCTCAAATATTTGGCAAACACATAGTGATTTTGGTATTTTCGTCAACAAATCAAGCATTTGCATTCAGAAAGTATGATTTGGTGAAGTGGAACTGACGAAGAAGACCACAGATGGCTACAGGAATTCATCAATGATAAGTATTTCACGGGTGGCGATAAGATATCTCGATTAAGATAGTTAAGCGACTATGACGAAGCAAATTTAATAAATGCTTCTGTTGAAAATGGTAGGTACCATTGAACTCAGAACAGTAATAAAACAATGTATCCTAACCGTGTTGGGGCTTATTGGAAATGTCATGAGATGCACTCTGGCTATAAATTATTTTTAACCGACTTCAAAACGGGAGGAGGTTCTCAGTCGCATCATGCTGAGATAGGAGCCTTTTTGGCCTCGCACAGGTCTTCTTTGTTTTGTTTTTTTTTCTTTCCTTTTATTTTATTTGTGTTTATGATATTGTTAGTTTTAATGTTCTTTTTATTGTTGTATTTCCTGTGCGTGTCCCAAATAAAATATTTTTCTTTCTTTCTTTCTTTCAGTTCTTCAGAATCTTTTTTTATGGTTCCCCGATTATTCGAAGACGGCTGGACCGATTTAGAAAATTCTTTTTTTGTTTGAAAGGGTATACTTTCCAGGTGGTCCCATTGTCATCAGGTCAGGATCTGATGATGGGATCCTAGAGAAATTGAGGGAACTCTTCAACATAGGCGCACCTATAGCGATTTTGGTATTTTTTTATAGTAAATTGTGCATTTCCTCTCGGAAAGCAACATTTGGTGAAGTGGAACTGATGACGAAGACCGCAGATGGTAAGATGACCACTGGAACTACTCAATAATAAGTATTTCACGGGTTGCGATTCTATTACTTTAAAATTATTGCTAAGCAATAGAAGCTCGTCACAATGCATATGGTGAAGTGGAGCTGTTGGTGAAGTACCAAGAGAACTCCTCAACAACTAACGTCCCTGCTTCGGGAAAAGCAATGTTTTGTAAAAAGTGATGAGCAGTTGTCATTAGGCTATTGTAACTCAGATAAATTACAAACAGACCCACTGAAAAGTAAACAATAAAAACAACCGACTTGCAAAACAGACACTACAAAGTGAAAAATAACTTTCGGATGTCAGTGGCAAAAACCTAAAATACAGATCCAAAGACACTGACTTCCGAAAAAGTATTAATACCGAGTTTCGAGTTAATATGACAGCGCGTTAAAAATTTTCCTTACTGTTCTTATACGGTCCTAGTGTTCCTTACTTGTTTTAAAAAACTAAGAGTGACAATTTATATTATTTCCTGAGGCAAATATTGCCATGTTTCAAGTGTATTAACTAAAGGAATAAGATTTTTCTTACAATCTGTATCCCCTCTTTTCACCCTCACAGGGGTGGAATTTCGAAAAATCGTTTCGGATTTTTCCACAGCTGAAATCAAAGATTTCTTATACCAATTTTTAAGTTAATCAAGCAACACAGTAAAATCCTCCTCTTAAAATCTAATTACCCCTTCTCACTCCGTCAGGGGTAGTTTTGAAAAACCAATAGTAAGAAACTTTATAGCTTATTTAGGCAAATATTCGTGCCAAGTTTAAAGTTTATTAACCAAATGAATAAGATTTTTCATCTAAACTATATCCCCGGTTTTCACCCCCACAGGGATGGAATTTAAAAAAATAGTTTAGGATATTTCCAAACCTTGACTCAAAGATTATTCATACCAATTTTCGAGTTAATCAAGCTACGCAGTAAAATTCTCCCCTGTAATATTGACAGCCCCTTTTCACCCCGTCCGGGGTAGATTTTCGAAAAACCTTGATACAGGTTATTCTTTATTTTTGGACTTAAGTATTAATACTGAGTTTCGAGTTAATCAGACTGCGTGTTAAAATTCTTCCATACATTTTTTGACACCCCCCAATCCCCCTCGTGGGGGTAGTTTAGAAAAACCAAAAATTACAAAGTTCATAATTTATTAAGATAAGTATTTGCGCCAAGTTTCAAGTTTATTAACTCAAGGAATAAGGTTTTTCATACAAACGAAATACCCCATTTTTACCCCCTTACAGGTCGAATTTCCAAAAACCCCTCCTTAGTGCTCCCCTACATTATAAAAGGAAGCCGTGTGCAAAATTTCACATTCCTAGTCCCAGTAGTTTCGGCTATGCGTTGATATGTCAGTCAGTCAGTTTCTCCTTTTATATATATAGATAACCGTAGAGTTATGTTATGATGACATATAAAAAAAATACGTTGTATAAGTACCTAAGCATTATGATCATCATCATCTGCCCAGCCTTTTCCCAACTATGTTGGGGTCTGCTTCCAATCTAACTGGATGCATCTGAATACCAGTATTTTACATGGAGCGACTCCCTATCTAACCTCCACAACCCACTTACTGAGTAACACGATACCCCTTGGTAAGACAGGTTATCAGACTTTCAAGCTTCTGAACCCGTAACGACTATCAAAGATCCAAGTATGACAGCCGAGACCAACGGATTAACGTGCTTTCCGGGGCACGGAGGGGTCTCGGTATGTAAATATGGTCACCCATCCACGGACCGACCGCGGCAAGCGTAGCTTAACCTAATCGATCGCCCCCCTATATATCTACCAAAAGAATACAAAACAAGATTTCAATGCATATGGAGCTATAGCTATACTGTAATAACGTTGAAGGCGGTGAATAGAGCTGAATTACGAGTACTTAGATAATTATGTAAGAAAGTGTATCTAGGTGAAGGACCAAAAGAAGCCCTAATGAAAATTAATAACTTTTTATGGATCGGTATAATAATTGCCCACTTATTCTTCAGTAAATGGCTAGTTTCTAGGATGATGGTAATAAGTTCTTGCTAGTTTATTTTATCATAACGAATTGAGTCAACGCAAGCCGAAGAATGCTGAGAATTCGCCAGAATACCTATAGTATGACCACCAGTGGCTATACAGAGTGTAATGGACAGCCCTCCGCAAACTAACTCCTTATTCAGCTCCTTATTTTGAATCATAATCCACCGGAAATATTCTCAGGAAAATTTTCATTTTTAATATTTCAATGTAAAATTACATTTTCTGTACGCAGCACTCCATTTATGTAAATAAAACAGCAAAAATAAAAAATAAATCAGCAATGGATGTTGAAATACTCGACGGCCGAAGGCGCGCTGCGCTATTGTTCGCTACGCGCGTTTCGCCACGGTAACGATACATTGCGTGTGAGGTAATAAATCAAATTATGTTTATTGGATTCCCATAACGTTCCTGAAATATTTTCATGTACCGGTCATCTTAGTATGATATATTGAAGTCACCCCATCAGTCTGCGGTGGGCTGTCCCTTACACCCTGTATATGAAACACTCATTCGGTTGCGTATGGACCTAAGTAGGCCGCTGCAAAAGCAACTTGACATAATGCGTGGGAGTTTTTAGACCCGTCCAACATCGAATGTGTGTGCCGGTAGGCATACCGAGAACACACATGACCCACTTGCTGGAGTGTCCAGAGTGTACTTGCACTCATTTCGTTCTAATGAACGCCACTGATGCTGCTACTAAGACGTGGGCACCATCGACTCGAAAAGAAGAAGGAAAACCCCATCTCTTTGTATTGAATCATCGCCCAACGAGTCGTGACTCGTGAATAATCGTGATTGTGAACCAACCAAATTTTTAAATGTACCAGCCTGGGTAAGAAAGAGTCTGTGTAATCTCCACAGTTCCGTCTGCTGCCATCCACAACAGTTTTAAACGCTGCACTATTAACTCATCCCTATAGGTCACTCAAGTTTTTATTTGTCTTCTTATGATCCCGTGATCCCCACATTGAGATCTATTCAAAATAAAAACTTTTTTGCAAAAAAAAAAAAACAACCTACTTCCAAAAGAAACAATACAAAGTGAAAAATAACTTTAATTTCGGAAGTTGGTGGCATAAACGTAAAATACAGATCGAAAGACACGAGTTTTTTTTTTTTTGAGAGTCGGTTGTTTTTTTTTACAAAAAGATTTTTATTTTTCACTTTTTAGTGGAACGGTTTCTAATTTATCTAAGTTACGATAGCCTAATGACAACTGCTCATCACCTTTTACAAAACATTGACATTCCCGATGCAGAGACGTTAATTGTTGAGGAGTTCTCCTGGTACTTCACCATCAGCTCCACTTCACCATATGCATTGTGACGAGCATAATTTGCTCAGCAACTATTTTAAAGTAATCGAATTGCAACCCATGTACTCGTAATACTTGTTATTGAGTAGTTCCGGTGGCCATTTGTGGTCTTCATCATCCGTTCCAGTTCACCAAATGGTGCTTTCCGAGAACAAATAAACAAGTTACTATAACAAATACCCAAATCGCTGTAGGTGTGCCTATAATAATTGAACAGTTCCCTCGATTTCTCCAGGATCCCATCAACAGATCCTGAGCTGATGACAATGGGACCACCTGGAAAGTACCTATAATACCCTTCAAAACAAAAAAAAATCCAAATCGGTTCAGCCGTCTTTGAGGAATCGTGGAACACACATAAAAAAAATAAAAGATTCCGACGAACTGAGAACCTCCTAATTTTTACATATCTGTGTAGGTATGTATGTCCGTCCCTATGTTCCCTCGTAACCAAGGCTCGGAACCGGTTTAAAAATACCGGTTAATACCGGTTTATTTCGGTTTTCCTCCGAACTTTTCTTAAAAACGTGAACGTTTTAAGAACTTTATTTTAACCTAAATTAACCGGTTTATTCAAGGAACGGCATGTCGATAAACGCGTTGCAACTTGTAAAGATATAATCCGTCTATGTAGGTATTACAGCATGCAAAATGGTGTCCACACATTAAGCAGATTAATAAATTCCTGAATCTAAAATAAAACTTCGCTCTTATTTTCCTTTATTTATTTTTTATTGGTAACATTTCAGTACGAATGATCACATTGATATTTCGCATGTTCGTCCAGGCACATTATTCGTTTGTTTTTAATTAAATATTTATTTGTTTGTTTTCTCACGATGTTAATGTTTTAAAGCATCTATATACTATAAAATATTGATATATGCTTCAGAGCGCCTACATGGCGGCAAAAATTGTAATTCACTTATTAGCAAATTTCCAAAATAATAGTTTCGTTTATCGAGGTCCTTATCAAATATACATAAAACATATTGTTTGAAATTCGAAGTAGTTTCTTCTCCTGGTTTAGCACTGCTATCTTCGCCTGATTTGTTTCCGTTACTATCAGAACTATTTTCTGCATCATCTTTCACAATTTGGGTGTTTATTTTATACGTGTTCTTAGATGCGTTGATGATATGGTTTTTAGATGCTAGCAATGATTGGGATTGATCTTCACCATCAGAATATTCCTTTCTTCTTTTTCGTGATTCACTTGTAGCACAGTAATATCACATTCATTTAAATAAACACTGAAATAGTTTTTCTTTACCACTTCGACACACGCGACCAGTTTCACTGGTCGTTAATACCACCAGTGAAAACTGGGCCTTAGATCATCTACATATCTATGTGTCGTGACCAGATCTTAGAATTGATTATTTCATGAAGGTTTCGACCATTTCATGAAATGGTTGTATTCCATGACAGGCAGGTGATGTGACGGGGTGGGTCGGGGGACAAGAAATTTCACGCGGACGAAGACGCGGGCTAGTTATCTATAATTACGATTGATATACACGTTTTTTGGCCTATTTGTACTTTAATTTTGAGAGTTTTCTTCTTCAGTAAAAAATGGCTGACTATCTAATTGGTCCATAGGATCTGTGCTGTGAAAAGTAATGTTATGTTTACCGATTATTTATCAACTTAATTTCACCAAAAAAGTATTAGATACTTACCCATTTTTTGTTTTTGCAGCGAAGCTTATTGATGCAATGACATAAATAAACGTCCAAACCGAAACAAAAAGAATCTTACTTCTGAATAAAAACTGAACAGCGCATGACGTTTATCATGCGTCCGTATTAACCGGTTTTTAAGGCTCTAAACCGTTTAATCCGAAAAAACCTTTATGTAATTAATAGTGTCAATATGTGACGAACTGACAAATACATCTAAACGAAATAAATAAATACATGGGGTGGTACAGAAGGTATAAGACAATCACCACACACACACACACCGCTATAACATACTCACACACCCACTTTAACTCCTCAGGCACGCACACTTTCACACGCCGTTTTCTTAGCTATGTAAGTATAGATTTAAATTGTAAATCCTTAATTGGCTGTAGGATCAGTTAAAATAGTTTAGGTTAAGATTGTAAAGAGCTGTGGATTTTGTAATAAATAAATAAATAAATAAAATAAATAAGTAAATACTCTTGCAAATACCGGTTTAAAAACCGGTTTGTGCGAACGAAACCGAAATGTAAAGGTTTTGCGTCAAGTACATAATACCGGTTTGAAAATTTAACCGGTATCCGAGCCTTGCTCGTAACTACTAAACGGCTGAACCGATTTTGATGAACTGCGTGTCTGGATTAAGCCTACTTTGACTTAATCCAGAAAAATCCAAATCCAGTGAAATCCTCCCCAAAAACTTAATTAGGTACCACTTTTGCTGGTCGATTTTCGAAAAACCCAAAGCTTGTCTATATTTTTGTCAAAAGTATTAATACCGTTATTCGAGGTAACCGTTAGGAGCACTTTAAAATTCTTCCATACAAACTTTAACACCCCCTAAAATCCCTTCGACGGGTAGTTTTGAAAAACTAAATAATGACAATTATGTCAATACGTCTAAGGGAAAACATTCATTAGGGCCATGAAATTCAAATTTTCTTTCGTTATTCATTTTCGCCCGCTGTCCGAACCACAACGATGCGTCCGTTCACTATCAACGCTAGAATCAACCACGAATCAACTGGCAAGTCGGAGGGAGCAATCGGACGTCTATTTGTCTCTGTCCAGAAGTATGCAGACCGCGCCTTCTGACAATCGAACCGACAATAAAATCGGAAACGCCACGTGCCAGTTTCCGACTTGGACGTCCGGCCCGACTATCGGATCGGACGTGTATTGAAAGTTCATACAAACTAATGGCTCCAACGCCTTCCGGTAGCCGGATCAGACTATCGGAACCGAGAATGCACCGTGTTAGTTTGCGGAGGACTGCCCCTTACACCCTGTAGACAAGTTTTTGGGGTTTTCGAAAATCAACCAGCAAAAGGGGTACTTACTTAGATACCTAATTAAATTTATGGTGGAGGATCTCACTGCGTGTCTGGATTAAGTCAAAGTATTTCTAAACATTAAATGACAAAACACATGATTGAAGATTTTTCAAAAACCAACCCCTTTCGGGTTGAAAAGGGAGGAGCAGTACCTATACCTAAATGAAATTTTTATTGTTCCTTTCATCAATAAATTAATAATAAGTTTAGGTGGCGTTCTGTAGTTTCTGCCTACCCCCATGGGAAGATGGCGTGAGTTTATGTATGTAACAATAAATAAAAGGATCTTTTCCAAAACTATTGGTTAAAAGGGGTGGAGGGGGTGTTAACTTTTATAGGAGAAAATACGAAATTCACGAGGACGAAGTCGCGGGCTAGTAAGCAATAAAAAAATGAAATTTAAAAAAATCTAAAAACCCGACTGCGTAAAAAGTGAATTTAAAAAAAGATGAAAACAAGATGGCCTATTTTGTCTCCATACAATCTCATGCATGCCTTTAATATACCCAAAGCCACTCGCGCAATAAAGATGAATCTAACGACATATCATTCGTCAAAATCGGTTCAGCCGTTTAGTAGTTATACGAGGGAATATAGGGACGGACATACGTACATACATAGATATGTACATACACACAAATCAAACACATAAGCCCTCCTTCTTTGGCTTCGCCGCAGTCGGGTAATAAGTAACAGTATTCGTTCATCTTTTCTTTTTGCTCCGTACGCAAGCACTCGGGATGATACTCGTAGCTCGGCTTTAGCTCGGGAACAATTGAGTTCAGAAAAATCCTGACGTAAAAATCGAACGTGTATTGTGTAAATACGATCCGATAGTCTGATCAGTCAATCGGAAACAAAATCTGACGTGTATTCCCAGTCTAAGTGTTGAAAGTACGGTGGTTTTTGTTTTTATATTGTACTAGATTCCGCCCGCGACTTCGTCCGCGTAAAATTTCTTGTTCCCCTGACCCACCCCGTCGCATCGCATCGCCTGCCCGCGCTGTTATTTCGTTTTCACTTAGCGCTCGTTCTACCTTTTTTTTTGTTTTTGCTCAGCTTCTAAGGGTCCTTGCGTAATGTTACATACCCTATATCTTCCTCAAGAATTGGACTTTATAATGCAAAAAGAATTTTTCAAATCCGACTGGTAGTGACAGAGATTAACGCATTCAAACAGTCACTAAAAAATAAAATGTGTAGGTAACTAATAGACTAAGCGCATTTTTCTTACTTTAAGCATTTTTATACCCGTCGTAATTTTTAAACGAAAGGTCCGAATTGAATAATTCAAAAAGGAGTTTATATGTACTTAATCAACCTTGATGATGAAACTATTTATTTGGATAAGGATTGATACCAAGTTTATGAAAACTCCTTCGCAAGTAATGCATTATTTTATAACAAATTTGATTACCATTAAAAATGTTATAGTGAGCCAACCTTAAAAGATAGACATATTCCATTGCGGATTATTTTTTAGAAAATTTTAAGAGGAACAATCCCGTCATACATGATTTTTGCGTAACTTTAACCGTTTACGCAGCGAACGCAACGGAAGCTCGCAAAAAGAATAACTTTTCCCCGTTTTTCCAACATTTTTCATTGATGCTCCGCTCCTATTGATCGTAGCGTGATGTTATATAACCTATAGCCTTCCTCGATAAATGAGCTATCCAACACTAAAAAATTTTTTCAATTCGAACCAGTAGTTCCTGAGATTAGCGCGTTCAACCAAACAAATAAAATAGCTTTATAATATTAGTATACCTAGATTGTATTATCTTGTAATGTTGATGTATTGTTTGATGTATTGAATTTTGTCTAATTTTGTCTATGAGTCATTGTAACTCGAATGAATAAATGAATAATTTAAAAATTAAATGTAAGCCAATAAAACAACATAATCACAATCCGATTAATAGTTTCGGAGAAATGCGTGTACAAACATAAGTACATACACCTATAAAATTTAGGATATTTGATTGGAAGCCCTAATAGATATGTCAATATTGCAGTTCCAATAATATTACATACATACGTGTCGAGTTGATAACCTCCTTCTTTTTTTGAAGTCGGTTAATAAATAAGATTGAAATGTTTGTTTGAAATGTCAAAATAACAGGTTTTTACTAAATCCATTACAGGGTACACAGGGTGTAAGGGACTGCCCTACGCAATTTAATAGGGTGCATTCAGCTCCTTATTTTGAATCATATTCCACCGAAAATACTCTCAGGAAAATTTTCAGTTTTTTTTTATCGATTTTTCAGTTACTATTTCAAGGTAAAATTACATTCTCTACAGAGACACACACGTAGCACTCCATTTATGTAAATAAAACAGCTAATATCAAAAAATCAGCAATGGATGTTGAAATACTCGGCGGCCGAAGGCTCGCTGCGCTGCCATTCGCTACGCGCGTTTTGCCACGGTAACGATACATTGCGTGTCAGGTAATAAAACAAATCAGGTTTATTGGATTCCCATAACGTTCCTGAAATAATTTCATGTACCGGTCTGTACTGAATTCACCCCCTCAGTTTGCGGATGGCTGTCCCCTACACCCCGTATACGGTACTTGTAACAAAAAAGCAATTTTTGTATGTTCCGGCTAATCTCCGAAACGGCTTTGACCGATTTTGACGGGATTTCACTGACAGATAGCTGATGTTAGGCGGGTAACTAAAGCTACTTTTGTTTTAGAAAAATAATTAGGGTTCCCCGAAATTACTTAAAACCCATGAATTATGAACAAAAAGTCGGATTTGAAAATCCTTTTTGCATTTGGTAGTCCAGCACCCTAATTGCGTAACACATTATCAATCGGAATCTGAATCATTTTGAAGCAAATTGCTAATCCATTGCTTCATAAGCTCGAAAAATTTGCCTGCTCAACACATAAATAACGCAATGAATGTTGTTGAACTGTCAAAATGAAACCGATTCCTACTGTACTTGTGTGTTACGCAATTGCCCCGCAGTTCTTCTATCTATACAAATAAATAAAATTGAAGTGTCTGTTTGTAATGTCAAAATAACAACTTTTAACTAATTGCATAAGAAAGTATATACGGTACTCATAACAAAAAAGCAATTTTTAAAATTTTTGTCTGTTTGTTCCGGCTAATCTCCGAAACGGCTGGGCCGACTTTGACGGGACTTTCACTAGCAGACAGCTGAAGTTATAAAGAGTAACATAAGTTACTATGCTACTATTATTTTAAAAAAAGAATTAGGGTTCCGCGTAAAAAAACCCATGAAATTGTGAACAAAATCCGATTCAAATATGGAAGAATTGACATCTACGCGGGCGAAGTCGCGGGCAACAGCTAGTTGGCAATAATTTGGTTAATATCTTCATGTCTCAAAATATTATCTACTCTCGTCCTCATCTCCACTGTCACGTTAACTGTTAGGTATCTGCGCACCACAATGTTCAGCTGTCTATTCTATTCTATTTCTTCTTATGGCAAGCAAAGCCGATGTCGACCATTCTGCCAATGTCTAAAGTGAAATGGAAATCAAGATGTTCATCTGTCGCTTTGCGTCAGTAACTCCGTGAGACAGTCTTTAAAATAGCACCCTTTATTTATTTACCTGCTAAAAAAAAAGAAAACAGCACGTCAACTATTATACTTATAATGTCAGCAAAGTTTGCTATGGGTTCCAGCGTTGACAGCTGGTGAATCCATTATATAATATTAATGCAGCTTTAGAGAATTCAAGTAATACAACTTGCAAGCGATATACGCGTATGTACATGTTGAATGGTATATATTATATGTATTTTGAACATTTGTGGGCAAAGTAAAATGTAATTTCATCAGTAGCTTATCGTGGTGAGTGACAATTTGAAGATGGTATGCGATCAGTCCAGACGGCCATAAATCACTAGCTTTACAGTCTTATTGTTGTTCGCGGACCGGTCACACTGACACCTCGTATGTTCAGTTTTCTGTGGAGTCGTAAAACTTGGATTTGTTTGGGTGCGATTTTGAAACACTGCGGCGGAGATTAGCGCGGGATCTGGCAGTGGTCCAGGCCCTACTAACGTTCGGCGGTGACACAGTGAACGCCAAGCGGTGAGACAATGTGGTGCGTGTCCATCGGTGTTTGCACCGCATGCGGTATTCGATTATTTCTCATTGACTCAGAAATGTATAGCTAACCTTCAAGGGAACTCGTAACCTGTGTAAAATTTTGACTTTTTAACCTATACATAGTTGTAGCCGGTAACGACGAGACGCGGTGGCACCGTGCTCACGCGCACGTGAGCTGTTAGTTGCGCCCTTCTGAACTTTAATAAACTATGCCTACCTCGTGCGTATTATTTGATGTCCTCTTTGATTACATATGTCTAGTTTAATATTATTAGTAAACATTGAGTAGGAGAGAAATGCGTCGTTAGATAATGGTTAATCAGACTAGAACTATGATTTCTGCATCATGTAGGTAGGCATGAACGTGACTTCATTGTTTTCATAACCTCTTTTCCAGCCGGGAAGTATGTACAAGTAGATTAAAACAATTCAGAGATATCACCCAAACAGATCAAAGAGCTGCCATTAAATTACTTAAGTTATGGCTAGAGATCGGATAATCGGATGCATATTTACCTAAAGTTAATTTGTGCTGAGAAATTATGGAAGCGGCTTCTTATATTTTTCTTTCTTAATATAAATCCCGGGATTCCAGAAAAACCGGAATTGCAAAACTAATCGAATACATGGTATGGAAACGACTTCTAAAACATGTGGTATTATTTATTTAAAAAATACCTAGACACCGGGATCAAATATTCTTTTGCTTGTTTACTTGAAATTCATTTTTAACCCCCGATGCAAATATATGTGTATGTAGGGTGTAAGAGGAAGGGTAGTGCGGGTCGATTCTATAGTCAAAAAGTATTAAATTTATCAATTCCTGAATCGAGAAATTTTTACGATCGATACAAAAGTGCATTCCATATTAGCCAACACCTCAACTTTAGGTAAATATGCATCCGAATATCCGATCACTGGTTATGGCTCTATAATTAGGTGTTCTACACAATAAGTGATTTTTTAAATCATAAGCAAAATTCCAAATAATAATATGATCTCACTAGTAATATAATTATACAATGTGTATCTGGACGTACGACATTAAATTAAAACGAGCACAGTATTAGTCCATCGAAACATTTTAAAACACGAAGATTAGTAATTAATGAAAAATTTAAAAATTGCAGTTTTCAAACAAAATAAATAGCAGAATCAACTGCATAAAAAGTAAACACGCTTTATCTACGAAAAGTCACTGACCAACGCAACGGTCCGATGTGGGATGCGGCAATGTTTACCTATTATTACGGACTCAGATCTACATCATGTTGAAAAATAATTTCCTGTGGCTTAAGTATTCACGTGGTTTAAAGGAATGTCAATCGTCCAGGGGGCCAACCACCACCTCTTAAAGCAGTATTATTTTAAGGTTACTTCAGTGTGAGAAAGAGATGGAGCTATACAGGACGTCTAGCTCCATCTCTTTCCCATACTGAAGTAAGATTACAATAATACTGCTTTAAGAGGTGGTGGTCTAGCTCCTGTTCCACCTTGTATAATTAAAAAAAAAATTGTTTTTTACCACGTGATGTCAAAAGTATTTTTGTATAACTTAAATTTTATTTTTAAGGTATTTTTGCACGTTGAACCAAGTAAGCAAAATATGTGGAACTACTTATATTTATATTTAAGGTGTACTGGGGTAATTACGACGGGAATTTTTACGAGATGTCTAGAGGTCTACATTTCGGTTAGTTATGTAAAGTAGTTTCATATTTACTGCCATTAATAAGCGACTTCGGTTAACTTAATGAAAAGATTTAACCAATGGATATATTAGATTCATAAATATGTAGTTGGATTCACTAGATAGAGCATTTTGAATTTTTGAATTATAATTTTTTGGTTTACGGGAAATTACGAACTATCTTGGGGTTATTCCGAAATTATTTAAACGTCGACTTTATTGTACTTTGACCAAAGGTTTACATTTCTTTTTCAATCGTATTTACCCCTTACACAAAATATCATGAGTTTTGTATTTCGGAATTACCCCAAGAAGAGAATTTTATGGATTTTCGGAATATACCCTTTTTTGGAATTACCCCAGTGCACCTTAAGACCTTCTATGTACCATATTTTATGCAAATAAAGATATACTATACTATACTACTACTATTAATATTGCGTTTGTTAAATTTTCTAATCAAACAGTTCTCCATAGTTGTCATCCAAACTTTACTTACACTTTCCGTGATTATTCTTGTTCTGCATTAGGGAGGTATTATCATTTTGTCTCTATGTTTCATAACTTATAATAATAGGTTTAGGCATGTGCCAGCACCAGTTAGGTGTGCACTCCATTGCATCCGATTACATTACTGGCACCGTCCTGCATGCATAAACTATTCTCGGAATAGACTATCACGGGGTGTTAATTCTACATGGTCGCTGACGATCAAGGTCTGACATTCGTACCTTATATCTATCTCTACCGTAGGTACACCTATCTATGCAAAATTAATAAACGTCATTCGAATGTTAGGGTAGGTTAGTAATAATTATTTCAAATAAAATTAATAGTTTATATTCATATCGCTTGCATACATAATTACAATTTCCATTTAACTCGTATGGGTAGGTAGGTACCTATTCCATATTTCTTCCTTAGATACAGGTAGTGCCATATACGAGTATATAGTCTAAAGGCCGCTATGTAAAAAAAATAATCCATGTCCAAAAATGGTCCATGTTCACCATGACACTTTTTTATAGGTGTCCAAAGAAAGAAAAATTAATTTCAACAAGTTGATCGGTTGCGGTTGGTGGTATGATTTAACTACATAACGTATTAACGCACAACCTCTTAAGGGGCCATTGTACTCATCATTATGAACAACTTTTACTGTGGGACCAAACCTGAAATCGCGAAAAAAAATCTGCTGTTCCCTACAGTTTGACGAGTCATGCGAACATAAATGTAGGGATCAGCTGATTTTTTCAGGTTTGGTCCCATAGTAAAAGTTATTCACGTCGTCATGACACTTTAGGGGAAGTCCCTAAACATTATTTAACTAATACAATTACACTAATTTACGTCATGTGTGTGTAGAATTCTATTGGATAAGTAATGTTTAAGATGTTTGGGGTCATTTTTTTCAGTTGATATTATAACATAATGACGTCACTGGTTTGCGGAGTTCCGGCTCGCGGAGCGTCCTGTTTTTTTACCCGACTGCCCCAGAAGAATCTTCATTATGTACCTATGTATGAAAAAAAAAATCAAGTGCATTAAGTTTACGTTATCTCACGTTAGGCAAGTGAAGACTAGTGTTGATAAAAGGCTAAGAATTGAATCCTGAAGATAGCACAGTATTCTTGGGCTTACTTCGGATGCTAAGCTTCAATGGGGCCCACATATACATAAATTGTCAAAAGAGCTAAGCTCCGCAGCATACGCTGTTAGAAAAATTCGTAATTTAACTGATATAGAGACAGCCCGTTATATGTAGTTTAGCTATTTTCATAGTGTAATGTCGTACGGTATTCTGTTGTGGGGAAATGTCGCCGACATTCAGACTATCTTTGTTTTGCAGAAAAAAGCTGTTCGATCAATGTATAAATTAAGTACGAGACACTCTCAGAGAGAAATTTAAGGAGATTAATGTAATGACTGTGCCTTCTAGTGTCTGTCTAGTACACCGTGGCCCAAAATAACGTTGACAAAATTAAAAAGTTAAAATTTCAGAAATGGAATATTTTGCGTTTTATTTTGTTTTTTGCTTCGATCAACAATACTGTTATTGTTTATTCATTCTTCGGCGCCATTTTTAAAATTGTTTGTTTGCTAGAAGGTGTTAAAGTATATTTTATTTCGCTATGTCAGTGCAACATAGAGCCATAATTTCATTTTATGATCGTGGAAAAAGGCAGTGTGAGATAGTAAACATTCTTGGTGTTAGTCGTCAGTTAGTTTCTTCAGCAATTAAACGTTATAACGAGCTTGGCAACATCGGAGACCGTCCTGGAAGAGGACGCAAGATGACTGTTAGAACTTCTAGGAACCGACACATAATCAAACAACGATTCGTCCGTAATCCACAGACCAAGGTGAGGAAAATGTTGCGAGACTTGGTGATTAGTCGCTATATCATAAAGTAAAGCGTATCGTAAAACATGGTCTACAATTGGTACCATAGAAACTCAGAAAAGCAGCTCGCTTACGGACAAAGACAAAAAAGTTCGGCTTGAGAGATGTCTTTTGCTTAAACAACGCTCCACAGCGGCAAATTGGCAAAATATCGTATTCTCTGACGAAAAATTATTTTCGATAGAACAAGCTCATAATCACCGAAGTGACAGGATCTGGTCTTCCACTCGTCTTGGAGGTGCTGCATTTGTTCCACATCGACAAAACGCTCAAACAGTTATGGTTTGGGATGCGATTTGTGCCACTGGCAAAACTCCTCAAGTTTCTTCCTCAAAAGACCTTTTCTACATGGTCTTCACATGATCTGACCAAGATTATGTCTGGACTTTAAAAGAGACTGTGACCTCTGAGTTTGTTTCGGCCTTTCTTCTCAGAGTAGTCAGATAGGAAACGCCGGACTCATCTAGTTTAAAAAAAATATGATTGACTTGTAAAAGTGTTTGTACAAACCTACTTACAGAAGTAAAATGATTTATCATTTTGTAGAAAAGGGTATCAAAATCAACCAAGAAAACTATCGACGAGAATTTCTTTCTTGGAGTCAATAGCACTTTGGTAACCATCCGTGGATATTTCAACAAGATTCTGCTCCAGCTCATAGGGCCTTAAGTGTACAATAGTGGTGCAAAGATAATTTTACTGGTTTCATCAGCTCCAAAGAATGGCCACCCTACTCGCCTGATCTGAATCCGATGGATTACAGTTTATGGTCTATCTTAGAAGCAAGGTCCTGCGCTACGCGTCATAGAAGAGTTGATGAGCTAAAGGCAACTCTTACACATATTTCGTAAAATCTCTTGTCAACGTTATTTTGGGCCAGCCTGTATATACACACATCAAAAAAGTCTAAGCAACATGTACGGTTTTGAACTTTTGATCGATTTTTACTATTGTAATATATTTGTATTTATTTTATAAATAACTAGCTTCCATCCGCGACTTCGTTCGCGTGAAATTTCTTGTTCCCCCGACCCACCCCGTCGCATCACATCGCCTGCCTGCGCTGTTACAACAATACCTCAACTCAACTCAAGACCGACAAAATTATAGAAATTCAAACATGCGACGGAACGCGAATCGAGGACAGTTTTATAAAACCTCATTCAAGTCGAAAAATGATAGACTGAAACATATAAAATGCCAAGGAATGGTCATATACAAAAGAACTGTTATTATAACAAGCAAGCGAATCAACGTTCCGCAAACAATAGAACAGTTCAAACTGTAAATATTACGGATACTGAAAATCCTAATATCTCGGGATTTGCTTTTATGCTCGGAAGCTGTGGAAATGAACGGGAAGATCAAATTTAATTAATAGAGAAGATCTGGTACGAAACTTCATGGAACTGAAAAATCTAATAAACACCTCAGTTGCTAAGAATGGAACATTTATAAGAGCAAAGAAGAAGGGCAATATTGCAGTTACCAGACACTCGGGTATAAAGGGAATGCTACAGGATGTCCTTTTCTGTTCCGAAATTCCTTACAATTTGCTCTCGGTAAAGAAAATGCAACAAGCTGGAATGATCATTTATTATTTATTTATTTAATACTTCATGCACAGAAATGTACAGAGGCGGACTTAATGCCAAAAAAATAATTAATTAATAATTGTTTTTAGCAATAAGTGTGATGTGCAAATATACAACGAGGGTACGATGGTAACAAAGGGTAAGTCTTTGAACAATTTAATTGGTATTAATTTCAAACTTGAAAAATGTGCTTTAAATGCTAGAAGCTCATCAAATGGGTCGTAAACAATAATAATTATGAATTATGGCATCAAAAGCTTTGGTCACATTGGCAAATCTAACTTTGTGCAAATAAAAGGCAAACAATTTGATTCTGATAATGAAAAAATAAATCATGTAACACCAAATGATAAATTATTATCATTTTCCATTTATTATTGATGTATTAAAATCAAAGCTAAAATTTATAAAAACGACCTCCATTTAATGTGCATACTGATATGTGTGGTCCCATCACTCCTTCAATTCAACACTTGACGACAAAATCTATTTTGTAATTTTGGTCGACGAATACACACACTACTGTGCGACATACTTAGTAGCTCATAAATCAGACGTTTTTGCTACGTTTCGAGATTATGTTGTAAAGTGTGAAGTTCATTTCGGTTCGAGAATTGTCAATTTGTATTTTGATAAGTAATGGTGGTGAATATTTGTCAAATGAAATGAAAGAGTACTGTGTGCAAAAAGGTATAAGTCCGCATACCCGTGCTTTGAATGGTATTGCCGAAAAATTGATAAGAACAATAACAGAACGAAGTCGAGCCATGGTATCTGGTGCTACATTAGACAAAACGTTCTGGGGTAAGGCTGTGTTGACAGCTACACATTAAATAAATATAAGCCCTACAAAAGCACTGAAAACAGCTAACATACCATTTGAAATGTGGCATAATAAAAAACCACAACTTAAATATTTAAAGGTTTTCGGTTCAACTGTTTATTTTGTAAATAAAACTAGGAAGACCAAATTCAATGAAAAATCCTTAAAAGGGATATTAATTGGTTATGAACCGAATGGATATAAGGATGTGGATGTAGTATACGAAAAGTTCGTAAAAGTTAGAGATGTGATAGTTGATGAGATTAATTTCTTGTTAAATAGACTATTGAAGTCTGACAGAGTTTTGCCTGAAAATTGCATTAACTCTGATAACTTTGACAGACACAACGTACCTACAGAAAATGTGTAAACAAACAGACAAAATACCTGTATCATTAGGTCCACCATCTAATAAATCTGTAAGTGAAACAGATATGCATCAAAACAGTTCTTCATTTCAAAATAGGTTGATTTTATCTCGAAATGAACTAACTTCATATGGTCAAAGAAGAAGTGGGAGGATTAAAAACTTGCCTACCGTATCTTATAATGAAAATGAAGATGATATTTCAGTACACTATTTGCTATACGCTAAATCTTTAATATGCAAAATCTTATAAAGAAATCGCATCCAGGAATGATAAAGTATTATGGGAAAATGCTATTATTGAGGAAATTAAATCGCTTACTAAAAATGAAACCTGGACACTTTTACCAAAACCCGAAAATAGAAATATCATCGATTGCAAGTGGGTGTTTACAGTAAAAATTATGAGTTTGGAAAACCACAAAGATATAAAGCTTGTTTAGTAGCTCGCGGTTTTAGTCAGGAATATTTGGTTGACTATAATGAAACTTTTACACCAGTTGCTAGAATCTCAAGTTTCAGATTCTTATTAGCTTTTGCAAATCAGTTTAATTTATTAGTCAACCACATGGACGTCAAAACTGCATTTTTAAATGGGAAACTAAAAGATGAGTTATTTATGAAAACTCCTGAAGGAATCCTAAATGCAAATGATTTAGTATGCAAATTGAACATTTCGTTGTATGGATTAAAAAAGTCTGCGCGCTGTTGGTTCTAAACGTTCGAACAAGCTTTAATAGAGAAGGGTTTTCGATACTCATCAGCTGATCGTTGTATTTACATTCTAGATGCGGGTGACATTCTTGAAAACATTTATGTTATACTTCATGTCGATGATCTTGTAATTTCAACGGCTAATATAAATACCATGAATAGTTTTAAAAACTATTTAATGAACAAGTTTAAAATGGTAGACTTCAAAGATATAATAAATAAATAAAATAAATAAATTTTTATTTAACTTCAATTGTACAAACAAGAAACACTTATCTAAACACTATGCAGCGTTACAACTAGGGAAAATAATTCATAAGGCATATTCGTTGTTTCTTGGGAATCAGAGTCGAAAGATATAATAACAAAGTTACATTAGACCAGAAAATGCATCTACATAAAAATAGTATTAGAAAAGTTTAAAATGAGTGATTGTAAAACTGTCAAAACACCTATGGAAACTAAAGTAGATTATATCGCATTGGATTCAAATGAAACAACAAAGGCCCCTTGTAAAAACCTTATCGGGTGCTTGATGTATATAATGGTATGCACTCATCCTGATTTGAGCTTTAGTGTATTTGCTAACAAAAACAACAGGACACTTTGGTTATATTTAAAAAGGGTTTTGCGTTACTTGAAAGGGTCAATTGATCTTAAGTTGACTTACGTACGGAGTGACAATAATATTTATTAATTTTTTTAGTTATTTATTTATTTATTACAAAATCCACAGCTCTTTACAATCTTAACCTAAACTATTTTAACTGATCCTACAGCCAATTAAGGATTTACAATTTAATATCTATACTTACATAGCTAAGAATACGGCGTGTGAAAGTGTGCGTGCCTGAGGAGTTAAAGTGGGTGTGTGAGTATGTTATAGCGGTGTGTGTGTGTGTGGTGATTGTCTTATACCTTCTGTACAACCCCATGTATTTATTTATTTCGTTTCGATGTATTTGTCAGTTCGTCACATATTGACATTATAAATATATTGACTGGCTTTTTTTATTCTGATTGGGGAAATAATGAAATAGACCGCAAAAGTACAACAGGTTACTTGTTTAAATTATTTGAACAATGCACAATATGCTGGAACACAAAGAGGCAACTCACAGTGTCGGCTTCATCCACTGAAGCAGAGTATATGGCTTTCTTTGAAGCTGTTAGAGAAGCCTTGTGGTTAAAATCCTTATTGACCAGTATTAACATAGAATTACCCAATGCGATTCCTATTTATGAGGATAATAATGGGAGTATAAGCATTGCAAGTACTCTTACGAGTCACAAAAGATCGAAACATATAAAGTATAATTATCACTTCACTTGAGAATAGGTGGAGAAAAATGTTATTAAAATTATTTATGTTTCCACAGGTAATCAGTTAGCTGACATCCTAATGAAGTCATTATCGACAGTGCGTTTTTCAGACATGAAAACAAAACTCGGTATAATGTAAGGGTCATATTCAAAATAATTGTAAGTTACGGATAGGAAACAAATATGAATATTATTTGATTGTAACAGAAAAATAACAGAAAGGAATTATTAGGGCAAGTGTTGACAATTGTTGACAACTGCAAAATATGAAAAATGTAGATGTGCCAATATATTGCTAGGTGAGCGATAAGGTTTCTATGGTCTGAAAATAACACGGTAAATCTTCCAAGTTTGTTCTTGGGATAAGTTCATCCCAACTACGGAACCCTACATTGTGCATGGTCCGACACGACGACGATGCCCTTAGCCGGTTTTTGCAAATTGCAGCTCTAGTAGGTTGTATGTAGATCAAAATGTGATACGCGACGATGGTAGTGTAGGTATTAATATTAAGGCGAAAGGATTCTAATGATTATAATTATGTAAAACTATAACTATACTATACTATAATTGTTACGGCCTTGAATCATATTTTAATCAACATACAACCTTCCACTGACCTACAAATTGTAAAAAACGTGAGATAATTTGAATTTCGCGGGCTACTTTGGCGCATCCCCCTTAACTGATTCTGAGACTGCCGACGACGAGAGGCCGGGTACGCGTCGGCGAGGCTGTGCGGTTAGTACAAACGGCGCAAGCAGTGATATACCCAGTAAAACATGCACACACAGACAATACATGGCACAGCAATGCAATACAGGGCACATTATTCGAAAACTTTACATACTTCAAATAAATTGAAGTAAAAAAAAAATGTTTTGGCTAACCTGAGGTGCAGTAAGTATAATTAATATTTTATTATCATTAATGTATATGTGACACCATGTGAATAACGCCTAATCATTCATATCTGTTACGTAACAGAAAAAGTGACGGATAAAATAACGTATATGAATTAATTGCACGTGTCTAACCTACAAATCTATTTATTTCCACACTAATTTAAATGTTATACGAATATTTTATATTTAAAACAATTAGCACAATACAGACATTTTATAGTATGAGTAATAAAACAGTAAACTTACTAACCGCTATTTTAAACGTCTCACATTGAATATTTACTTTTAAAAGTCTAATTTTCTTCGACAACGAAACGAGCTGAGAAACTATATTGAACAAAACGGCCGATCATTTATTCTTACGTCGTGTAGTGACAGGTAGTGGACTGATGTTGCCAGTATATCAAATTTCTTTATTACCATGGAAATAATATTAAAATAGCATAACAGAGAAGAATAACAGATATGTGTAAAATCAGGAGACTCATTAATAAATTAAATTTGAAGAACAATAAATAGTATTTTATATTTTGTTTAGTGAAGTGTTGAAAGTTTAAACAATATTCTCTGAATATAGTTTTTTTTTTTAAACTTTTGTGTAATGGTTAATAGTTAAATTATTTTTTTTAGTTTACCGTCAAAGACGTGGACATTGAATACTTGTATGAAACGGAATCTACGCAATGTTTGGTTTCATTTTTTTTTAAGAATTGTTTAGCTGTATCAAATGTTTCGTTGTTTTTTATTAAGCTCAAATAAACATTTAATCTGTTTGTTTATGAAATTCTAGTCAATTGTATCTCGTTATAAAAATAATTGGGTTGGACAATAAGACAGTAGTAAATATACAATTATTTTGAATATGACCCGTAAATAAGATCTAGTTGTAAACTATAAAGAATTGAATTATGGAATATATAAAAAAGAACTAGTTGTAAACCATAAAGAATTGAATTATAGATAAGAATCACTTGGTCTGATTAGGTTTTCCGGGGTTTTCCCTAATCCTGTGCATCAAATGCTGGACCATATAAGAAAAATTTGCTCCCAGACAAGGAAGTTGTGTGATATTATTATTGTAAACATTATTTGATCATTTATTTAAAAAAAGAGGATTTATTTTGAGGGGGCGTGTTGGAATACAACAAAATATATCCGTCCCACTTAAGTACCTAGTTTAAGAGTCTCTATCTTTCATACATATTTACATTGTGCGTAACTCTAATATAGTGTAGACGCTAGTGTTCCTTCAGGAACAAGCTAGAGCTCACACACACCTCTCCTACCAAACAAACGATTAAAAATCAATCAGTGAAAATTATAACTGTCTTTCATTTGTTCTACAAACCCAACAGTTTTATTAAAATGTGGCTGTTATTTTAGTATATTGTGTATCTAACGACATCCACGCGAACGAAGTCGCGGGGCTCAGCTAGTCGCAAAATAAAATTTATCCCATTGCTCCTGGGTCCATGTCAAGTGTCCCCTACGCCATTCGTTTCGACGGGCGCGATTCCCATGGTGTATAGGTGGGCACCTAATTGGGCGTCGTGCTCGTAGGCTGTATTCATGCAGCCAATTTCTCACGGTTTGATGGCTAACAACAACACCGCTTGAGAATTGTAGCTTTGAACCTATCTCCCGGGCAGTTAACATCGACTGACGTCTTGCAGGCAGTTGTATGTATCGGTCCTGTCGAGCAGTTGTACTCCTTCCACGTCCTGGGTGCTGCTCAGCAGGATCCCCTATATTAACGTAACGCTGCCAAAGACGACAAATCACGCTCTTATTGACACCAAAATGCCGAGATACCCGGGACTGATGTCTTCCAGCTTGTAGCATTCCTACAGCTCTCTGCGTTTCATCAGCCGTCAAATGGCGTCGCTTCATGACATAAAAAATGACTCCCACTCAATTTTTTCAAAAACTATATCTCAAAATGATAAAAGTGAGATAAATACCAACGCAACAAGCAACGAAAACACAAATATGAAATCGGGAAAAAATAATTAGCTTTTATTTTAATGAAAACAAAACACAATCGTTTCTATTTTTTTGTTATTTTTTTTTCTTATTTAAGATAGGTTTGCTCTTGACTCTAGTCTAGGTCAGAGATGACAGAGACAAAGTCGACGATGGAGCGAGCTTACCCAAATGAAGCCATTTAAAATCAGCTAGTATGTTTCCGAGAACAAAGATTGTAAGTATACCAATCTACATTGTTAATAAAAAATTAAAGTATCTTATCAATTAATAAAACGTGCAGTTTCTGTAAATGATGCGTGTTGCTTAGACTTTTTTGATGTGTGTATTTGAAAATCTTTTATAGGCTCGTAAAAATATAAAATTGTTTAAAAAGTACAGTGATATCCATAATATAAATACTAGGAATAAACACAAATTTGTTGTACCTACAACAAGCCTCAAGAAAAAAAGTAATTTAAAAAAAATTAAATCGACTTCATAAGAAATTAGCTCAAAATTGTGAAATAACTTTAATTTCGGAAGTCGGTATCTTGGGATCACTATTTTACTTTTAATGCCACCGACTTCCGAAATTAATTTCATCATTTTGAGTTAATTTCTTTTTAATGTCGATTTAATTTTTTTAAATTACTTTTTATTTCGTAACTTTTTGTTTTAAGTAAAACTGGAATATTTGTTTGTATTAAGTAGTTTTGTTGTAAATACTGCACTAGAATTTGACCAAGGTTTTGAGATGTTTTCCTTTTGACACCACCGTCGTCCCCACGTGGGCACGAGTGGGAAAAAAGGGTTTATTCCCGGTCGTCCCCACCTCGTCGTCCCCACTGAGCACGAGTGGAAAAAAAAGTTCCAATCGTCACCACTGGGGAGGAACGAAACTTTTTTTTCCCACTCGTGCCCAGTGGGGACGACGAGGTGGGGACGACCGGGAATAAACCACCCGTAGCTCGTAGCAATAAGCCAGACCGTCACACTTACATGTATTAGTCCATCTCTTGAAACCTACTGAACGGTTTTTGATGAAACTTGTACTGTTCTTAAGTTGAAGTAAATGTAAGCCAATAAAAAAAAAAAAACAATTGCAATCCGACTAATAGTTTCGGTGGACAAACATACATACAAATATACATACACTTATAAAATTTTGTATATTTGATTGGACGCCCTAATAGATTATCATGTGTCAATATATTGCAGTTCAAATAATATTACATACATACGTGCTGAATTAATAACCTCCTTCTTTTTTTGAAGTCGGTTAAAAATACCTATTTTTACGAACGAGCTACCATCTGAACGAGCCACCTGGCTCGTTCAGATGTCAATGTATACAACGTGTAACGTTAAGTGCGCAAAACCTCTTAAGTGGATCATTGTACTCATCATTATGAACAACTTTTACTACGGGACCAAACCTGAAATTGCGAAAAAAATTCAGCTGTTCAGTATATTTATGTTTGCATAACTCGTCAAAATGTAGGGAACAGCTGATTTTTTTTCGCGATTTCAGGTTTGGTCCCGTAGTAAAAGTTGTTCATAATGATGAGTACAATGACCCCTTAAGAGGTTTTGCGCATTTAACGTTACACGTTGTACACATATGTGTTATCAATCCAGAAGCCAGATCTTAGAATTGATCATTTCATGAAGTGTTCGGTCATTTCACGAAATTGTCGCGTTTCATGAAACGGCTAGCTAAAACTTTTTTGCAAAGAAAATCAACCGACTTTAAAAAAAAAACACTACTAAGTGAAAAATAACTTTAATTTCGGAAGAAGGTGTCTTTGGATCTGTATTTTAAGTTTTTGCCACCGAGAATTCCGAAATTAAAGTTATTTTTCACTTTGTAGTGTTTTTTTTGAACGTCGGTTGTTTTTTTTTTGCAAAAAAGTTTTTTATTTTTCACTTTTTAGTGGGTCGGTTTGTAATTTATTTAAGTTACAACAGCCTAATAACTGCTCATCACCTTTTACAAAACATTCCTTTTCCCGATGCAGGAACGTTAATTGTTGAGAAGTTCTCCTGGTACTTCACCATCAGCTCTACTTCACCATATGCATTGTGACGAGCTTATATTGCTTAGCAATCATTTTAAAGTAATTGAATCGCAACCTGTGAAATACTTATTACTGAGTTGTTCCGTTGGCCATCTTACCATCTGTGGTCTTCATCAGTTCCACTTCACCAAATGGTGCTTTCCGAGAGTAAATGCACGAGTTACTATAAAAAAATACCCAAATCGCTACAGGTGTGCCTATAATATTTGAAGAGTTCCCTCGACTCGAATTTCCTCGAATTTCTCCAAGATTCCATCATCAGATCATGACCTGATGACAATAGGACCACCTGGAAAGCCTTTCAAACAAAAAAAGGATTTCCAAATCGGTCCCGCCGTCTTCGAGTAATAGGGGAACATACGTAAAATAAAATAAAAATACAAAGATTCCGATGAACTGAGAACCTCCTCCTTTTTTGAAGTCGGTTAAAAATAATTTATAGCCAGAGTGCATCTCATGACAATTCCTATAAGCCCAAATACAGCTATGATACATTGTTTTATTACGGAGTTCCGGTGCCTAGTATCCTATCCTAGCATCAGTAAGCCCAAACACGGTTCCGGTTTCCGGGAGTTCCGGTGCCTATCTTTCGGCTTCATCATCAGATCAGTTCGATGGTACCATTTTCATCAGAACCATTTATTTAAATTTGCTTCGTCATAGTCGCTCAACTATCTTAATCGAGATATCTTATCACCACCCGTGAAATACTTATCATTGAGGAGTTCCCGTGGCCATCTGTGGTCTTCTTCGTCAGTTCCACTTCACCAAATGATACTTTCTGAATGCAAATGCTTGACTTGTTGATGAAAATACTAAAATCGCTATGTGTTTGCCTATAATATTTGAGGAGTTCCCTCCATTCCTCATGGATCCTATCATCAGAACTGGATTTTGATAAAAATGGGACCAATCTGGAAGTATGTCAAAATGGTTATAAGTTGGTTTATAAATGACGGAGTACTGAGGTAATAAACATTAAAAAAAAAGAAAAAAAAACATACCACCTAATTGAAAACCTCCTCCTTTTTTTGAAGTCGGTTAAAAATTGGCCATGTCGTTTAAACGTCAACGTTTAATGATGATGTCAGTCGATTAATGTAGGGTATCTGTCGTGGTCCGATCGTAGAAATGGCCAAATCGTGATCTGCCTGGCCATTTCACCAGCTGACCACTGGCATCGCAAAGTAGTTGCATTTCACGCAGCTAGTGGCACCCCGAGCAAACGGGTTAGGTTGAGTTAGAACTGTGACCAACCGCGCACGAGCTGATCGAGCGAAGCAAGCGGTGCCGCGGCAGCGGCCGGCGAGGGCTACATCCAAGTTGGTAGCAGTTACTTGGCTATTTAGTATTGTTAGGACCAATGCACAACAAAAACAAAACGACATCAACGCGGATAATCTATTTTACGATATGATCACTAATGTTTGGCCACATCATGAAGTAGTCGCGCGTTTAACTGTTCATATCATCAAACGTTGACTATTCAATGATTTGTCCAGACCACATCATGATGTGACCAGCGGTCGATGCTCTATTTCATGAAATACAAGGGTGAATTTCAACAAATGCCATTTTTCTTATCATATCGGTGAACTTTTTCATTTATATATATTTTTTATTTTTTTCATGTTTAATGTAATATTTAGGATACTAAATACTCCCTTATTGGTAACCATCAACGTATCTTTTAAGACTATGGAGAAAATTCAGTTTGAATTCTGGTTTCCACCGATGTGACAATCCGGCACCGATTATCTTTTCTGTACACCGATATGATAAATTTATTCACCGATGTGATATACATATACAGCGATATGATAATCTATCCACCTTTGAACATCAAAAAAGAAATAGTAGGCTTATACATTTTTGAAGGAGTGACTAAGAACTGAATACCTGAACTAAGGGTATTATTTTCTTAGAATAAAAAATAATGTTTTTTTTTATTATCATTGTGTTTATTTAAAAGAAGTATAAAAAACAAAAATTTCTTGTACGTTATTGTACAATACACATTTATTAATGTGGCGATCAAGCTAATTGTTTTGCCATGTGTACACTTAAAACATTGTGGCGTTCTAGGTTCAACAATACTAAGAATAGAAACTTTATATAAGAAAACTTTATATACCTAATTAATCAGCCTTTTAAGTTTAACCTTAATCATAACAACACTACAATAATCACAGCTTTAATTATCACTTAATTTAATATTTTTAAAATCTTTGTTCTCAGTGCGTAAGTATCATAGATTACATAGAGATCGCTTATATCTTACATCTAGCAAATAATCTTTACCCTTAAAAAAAAACTTAAATTAAATCTGTCAGTATAATTTGGTTATTATGTTAATCAGCCTTTAAGTTCAACATAAATCACTACAGAACTTGAACCGTCTTCGTACTCCACTTTTATTAAATTGCACCATAATTAGACTTTTAAGTCATAGAAGACTATGTAGTATACCTATAGTTAATCACAGCACTTAATTACGTACTTTTATAATTATTATCTGTTACAACAATTAAACCTTTTTTTTTCAATTAAAACTAAAAACAATAAAAATAAAAATTTTAAAAACAAATCAGCCCAGATCAAAATAAGTCATCATCAGTGTCACTGCAACCAAATATATAATTAAATCTCTGTTTGATGTCAGGAGTTGGTTTACGTGGCTCATTTTTTTCTTTTTTAAAGTTAATTTTAGATTTTATTCTAAATATTTCCTCATCGGTGTCACTGTCTTCCACGGTAGGACTTGAAAATCTATTAGATGCTTTTACCGTATCCTCTTTATTTACGAATTGAGTTGATTCCTCTAAACCAACTAAAATGTTCGTGTCAATTTTCTCTAAAAATGAACAGGCAGGAGTACTTTGATCAAGATCTACATAGTTCAATAGCAAATTTTCAGACATTTTTGTCGAAGAGGATGATCTGGGTGCCGCATTTTCCGAGATTTTTAATGTATTTGATGGTGTAAAATACTTTGAATGTGATGGCTGTGGGAACAAAATTAATTTGTCAGTTAACTTTACTGGTCGCATTTTAGTGATATCTATTTTGGATTTAGTTCTGGATTTTTTATTACTCGAAGTAGAAAGTTGAGGTTTAGACTTAATTTCGTGTTCGGTTGACAAATTGTGGAAGTCTAGATGTTTGCCATGTGGACATTTAACAACATATTTCATACATTCATCTTCTATACAAGAAAGTCGACGTAAAACTATACGATTTTTAGCTTCTTTAGTCCAAATGACTTGTTTGACTTGCAATGTTCCACGAAATGTGTTCAAATTTGTAGGGAGAAGCCAGTCCTTTTCTTCAACTTCATATTCTTCTACAGTACTAATTTTCACGCCTTGGACAGCAGATTTTAAATAGTTTACAAAAGAGTCTATATTATTCATATCACCATCGTGTGCAACAAATCGATCCGCCGTTCGCTTCAGTAGCCCACCTACTCCATCTGGCGCACCTTTTCCATGACCACATTCACTATAGTTCCATATTATGTTAGTCAGAGAAGAGCAGTAAATACTGAGTTGGGACATAATATAAAAAATTTTCTTATTCCGATACTGGCCTGATGGAGAATCAGAAATAATAATAAGATTCTGAACAATTGGAGCTTCCTGTTTAATTTCTTCTAATATTGGAACAAGGTGAGCCCAAACGGCGGCAGCATCATGGCGCAGTGAAGAACTAATAGTGCAGAAACATTGAGTTGTTATATTCTCTTCCTTATTTTTATAGTAAATTACAGCAGTGTGTAATGTGAATTGTTGACGACTGCCACCAAAGTGCATAGATTGTATTTCGGACCCGTACTTGGAGCTATAGTTCTCACTAAAGTCAATGTGAACGACACAATCCTTTTCAGTCATGTTTTGTTTGTAGTGCTTAAAAGCTTGACTTTGATTTCGTATATTACTACAATGTGTTAAGAACGGTTTCAGATTGTTTTCAAATATTTTGATTAGTTGTAATGGTTTAACGGTTATTTTTACTTTTTCTACATTAACGGCTATTTTATCGACTCCATTTTTTTTGTAATTCTTTTTTATCTTCTTCCAATTCCAATAAATAACATCTTTGGAGTTATCAAATTCTTGATAATTTAAATGACGATTCTTACAGACAGGACATGTTCTTTGCAGGCATTCTACCTTAAAAATATCACAGCAAATACTACTTAGAATTTCAGTCGTGGTGTTTTCTTTTATGATACGATTTCTTTTTAAAGATGATATAACAAGATCCATGTTCTCATGTTTCTCACATAGGCATGTATTTCTCAAGTTTAATTTTGGCTGCGTGACCCAAAACGGCCTCATTCTTGTAAAAGTGACGTAACTGATTGGAGGGTAGCCCGAAGTCAAATACTTTTTGTGTAAATTTTTAATTGTGTCTTTCATCAGCCTTTTCTGTTTTTTTACTCCATTTTGTGTGACAGTATCCTTTTTACCTGGGCAAAGATTTGAATTTTCATCATCCTCAAAAAACTGAACAACAATCTTACGGATACGTTTTTGCAGGTCTATATTTTTTGGCTTCGTTGGGATTCGTCTCACTTCTAAATTACTCTGTTTTAATTTCTTAAATTCTTGATGTAGTCTCATGTATCTCTTTTTGTACATTAGTTTCTCTTTATTAGCCTTTGCCAATTGTTTTCTTAAATCGTGTATTTGCTGAGTTTTAACGTTTTGATATTTACGAAATTTCATTTTAATGTCTTGTTTGAATTTAACAGTATTAAAGGATGTGTCTAAGTTAGGACTATTTGGGCGTAATGTTGATTCTTCTGAAATTATAGAACTAATACTTGGCGTTCGTAAAGGAGATGCTATTGATAAATCTAGGGGACTGCTTGTACGTAAATAGTGGGAACTACTCGCTACTATGGCATCAATACGCAAATTAGGACTATTACATCGAACATTCTGTCGCAATAGCCGTGGGCTATGAGGTCCTATTAGTTCTTGAGAAATACCGGGCTCATTATCTTGATTTTTCGGTAGCGATTCTGCGTCATTGGTCTCTGAAACACTTGTTGGGTTGTTGCGGGCACCATTTGCCTTATTTTTTTTCCGCTGATAATATGCACGGGCACTGATTCGGTTTTTCTTTTGTGCATTGCGACGTGCATGTGCAGTCATTTGGCTTCGGGTTAGGATAAGTCCAGCTGCCTTTCTTTTAGCTAAGCGTTCTCTGTCTTTTCTTAAATGCTGCTCTCTTAACACAGGATCACTTTTGATTTTAGCTTTTCTTATTCTTTCCATCAACCTCTTTCTCTCTTTTTTCTCCTCCTCGTTTAGTTTTGATTTCAGCATTCTTAAACAAAATTAATCTTAAACAAAATTACTCGAACGAATTGTGTGCGGCACGAGCTGCACACAAGTTAATATTTATGAAAGTTAAAAAATATAATATGTGTATATGTATGTATATAATGTATGGTTGTAGGTATGCTCCATTGTTTTTTTGTTTACTTTAATGAAATGACACTATGTCTACCAATATGATAAAATTACACCGAGGTGATAATATGATCTACCGATGTGATAAAACAATCCACCGATGTGACAAAACTATGCGTCGATCATGAATCAAAACACCGATATGATATTTAAGACACCGATTGATTTTTCTTATCACATCGGTGTAAATTATCACATCGGTGGTAAAAAAGACCACCGATTACAGCGATATGAGAACAGCGACGTGAGAAATTATCGACTTTTTTGAAAATTATGAAAAATGTATAATATTTAGGCTAAATTCAAGTACCTATAATGATGCTAATTTACTTACTATGTCTGTTAGAACCAAACAATCGTAATAAAACTTCACATTACACTAGAAAAATGCAACCACCGATAATATAAAATAATTGCTTGGAAGTAACTGAAATGTCGTACTTACGTAATTGGCGGGAATATGCAGCGATTTGACACACGTCCGTCCTGACTGCGCACTAGCACACACTAACGAGGGAAATAAAATTGGGGTGGGGACACTGTCGGACTCATCGATGCAAAGTTAGGTTTAAATTACTTTTGTGCAGCGATATGACAAAATTTTGCGAGACAAGTACATTTATGCCTCTCAGTAATAAATATTATGAATTACGTAATAAAATATGCTACATATTAATAATAAAACTAATATTCTATGAAATAGAATAAGTTATATTCTTAAGTTACTTATTTTTATAACGATATAAGCGTTTTTGCTTGTAAAAAAAGTAGAGGGACAGCACCGATGTGACAAAAATAGAGGTTTATGTATTTATTTCTACCTTTGTAAATAGACTTAGACAAATAATATTTTATGCCACAACCCAATAAATACCTAATGAATACAAAAAAAAATAGTACAGAACAATATTCCTTTTTTCAAATACTAATTTCAATGAAGACAAAAAAAAAGTCGTTTGGGAAATTCACCCACAACCATTTTATGAAATGGTCGAACACTTCATGAAATGATCAGTTCTAAGATCTGGCCACGACATATACGCTTTTATAATGAACTTCCAAGCCACGTTCAAGATCTAAGCCTTAATAAATTCAAATCATTCATTAAACGTAAGTTGTGCCAGAAAGCCTTTGATTATAATGAAGACAAAAAGGCTTGGGATTGTGCTGCTCCAATTTTTTTATATACCTACTGAATGTTTTTTTATGTGTTGTTTTTTTTTGCTCACACGCACACTATGCAGCCAAGCATATTATAAGTTGGGGGATTACATCGTTGACAAAAATGCTTGGCTAAACGCTGGTCCTGCTCCACAAGGGCGCATAAATTAATTGATAAGCATACGAAAATATTGTTGGAGCTGCTGAAGATTGTAAAAACTATCTTTGCATTGTATAAATTAAACCACTTAGTTTTGTATAATTGCCAGAGATCGGAATAGGTTGAATATATTTACCTAAACTTCGAGGGAGTAAGTAACATAGAGTGGATAATACCTCCTCTAAAATCAAGGAATAATGATAATGACGAAACAAATAAGCATATAAACCAGCCAACTTACTTTTATTTTACCTTCTTAAAACGAAACATTTGAATTTGACCCAATTTTAGTTCGGAACCCTAAAAAATGTAATATGATTCTTCAAATCAATCATTTTTAACTAAGTATAAAAAAAGTCCAATAAATAATTCGTGATTTTCAAATTCCGGGTTTTTAGAGGAGGTATTATCCACTCTATGTTACTCGTAAGCTATGCTTACGAGGGAGCGATGTAATATGCTTGAAATATCAGTTACATACACATTCTATTTTTTATTGACTGTTTGAATGCGCTAATCTCTGTCACTACCAGTCGGATTTGAAAAAATCTTTTTGCATTTTATACCCCAATTCTTGAGGAAGGCTATGAGGTATGTAACATTACGCCAGGACCCTTAGAAGCCGAGCAAAAAGAAAAAAAGTAAGAACGAGCGCTAAGCGAAAACGAAGTAACAGCGCGGGGAGGCGATGCGATGCGACGGGGTGGGTCGGGGGAACAAGAAATTCCACGCGGACGAAGTCGCGGGCGGAAGCTAGTGTATAATAAATAGTCTATTTGAAGCCTAGGTAACTCGTACAATTTAGTTTATGTCGAAAGCACGTCGATAGGTAGGCAATACAATTTCGTAATAAAGTATCTAACGAAGTACTTATTTATACCACTTAATAAAGTTAATTGCTTAGATCTCAGTGGTTTCAGTAAATAGTTTCAGTCAAAGGAAACTAGGTAATTTAATAAATTTTTCCTCGAAATAGGTATCTACCTACCTAAATATTATTTCTTTATTTCGTTAAGATTGTTTCTTTAAGTATCACTGAGGCACTTATCACTTTTTCATTGCATGAATAAGTTATATGATTCAAAGAACTGAGTCTATTGACTTTTAAATAGGTAATTAATTCATTATTCCAATACACGTGTTTCAACGATGAATCCAAAATATTTAATAAAACATGTCTGCAGCAACGTCAATATAGTGTTGTGAAACTGTAGTATGATGCAACTATGTTCATGTTTTTGACAAGTCTTTTACAAGATTTCTAACTTGTTGACATACATACATGGCAAATATTTTTGAACATTATCCTTGAGAAACAGAGTGTGGCGAGGTGATATTGATACTTATATCTACATTCTGCTTAGCAGAGAAGGCAATACAAGTCGAGAAGAATTTACAATTCATTTTGACATGGCTGTCCATGAAATCTATCATATATAATAAATAGCTGTACCCCGCGACTTCGTTCGCGTGGAAGTCGTAAGATACACAGTATACTATAAAAACTTAAAAAAAAACAACCGACTTCCATAAAAAACACTACAAAGTGAAAAATAACTTCAATTTCGGAAGTCGGTGTTACTATTCGGTTTACTATTTTCATTTTTTGCTACCGACTTCCGAAATGAAAGTCGGTTATTTTTTTTATACTTAAATAAGTTTTTATTTTCCACTCATTAGTTGTGGTATCTATCCCACCAAAAATCGTATAGCTACCACTACTTGTTAAGTAAATAACAGTGACAGGAAGTTATTAAAACATCATCAATCAACTCAACCTGTCGCAGTCCACTGCTGGACATAGGCCTCTCCCAGGCTGCGCCACAACACCCTGTCCTCCGCTTTCCGCATCCAGTCTGTCCCAGCCACCTTATTAAGGACGTCGGTCCATCTAGCTGGGGGGCGTCCCACACTACGCTTGCCGATACGTGGTCTCCACTCCAGGACTCGTCTGCTCCACCGGCCATCGGTCCTTCGACAAACATGGCCAGCCCACTGCCACTTTGATTTGCTTACTCTGCAGGCTATGTCGGTTACTTTGGTTCTTTCCCGGATAACTTCATTCCTGATTTTATCCATCAAAGAAACTCCAAGCATAGCCCGCTCCATAGCGCGCTGAGCGACCTTGAATTTGTGGACCAGCCCAACTGTCAGTGTTGCAGCATAACTCTGCATGTCAAAACTTTTTGGTTCTTTATAATCAACCTTTTTTCCGTTTGTATTTGAGCCTGGTCGATTTTTATCTTTTTATTTCGTGATTCGAATTATTTTTCTTCTGACAGATGGGTCCCCATTTTTTTCTCAGTTGCAAAAGTTGAATGAATTGATACGGACCCAGTTTGTGGAAAATTAACGAGTTTTTTTCAAGTGAACCACACTATCCCTGCCGTCCTATTAATACCTTATGGCAAAACTATATTGAGAATGGTATATTAAGTACGAGTCTAACCACTCATCTTTATTTTTTCTGGATTGAACAGCTTTGAACAGGCCGCCTTTCGGCCTCCAGGTTTTGGCCTAAAATTACGCTGGACGTCCTTGGCCAACGTCGAGAGTTGGGTCGCATTTTGACCGCTGAAGGTTTCACAAACAACGCCAGTTCCTGAACCTGCGACAACCTACAGTCTACGTGACCTCGCCGGACGCAATTACTTATGCCACGGTTTTTTTTATGAAATTTTATGTTCTAATTTGATACTGTAGATAGTAATCCTCTGCAGATTTTTTTAATTCATTAACTATTTAATTTTATTTTCAAATATGTAATATGCGAGATACCTTGGTTCTCTAAATTTTTTTATAACGATATGTTTTGGTAGCGTTACTTATTAGCGATTGCAATCGACTAGATAGTACGTTTATTTTCTCGTTCGTTATTCGCGTACCTATCGGACCAAAGTTCTCTATTTTATTCCCTTCACACAAGTCAACCTGCAACTTTTTGATACAATAATATTCATTTTTTTACCTTTTAATGTTATTTTCTATTTTTATTTTAAAAACAAAATTAAACGTGTCTTAGCAGAAAAGTGAATCTTCCGTCTTTTTATTTATTTTTTTCGCTACAGTGTCCACGTTTCGGCACCGTATGTCATAACGGACAGGACGCACTGGTAACATCATCAACATACACTAAATGGAAAAAAATACGTAAGTATTATTAAAGCTAACTCAAAAACCACTCATCAGAATTTGATCAAATTTATATGCGACCACAGGAGTATACCTTTTCAAATAAAAACTTTGCAAAAAGGCGCTGCGCTAAGTCGTGTCAGAACTTTGGAAGGCGTAGATTTATCAGGTTTGGACGCCGTCACCAACAAACTATTAAATCAACCACACGACGACAGATCGTTGACGAAATCTGTCTTCTGACAATCAAGGCCACATATAAGCGCAATTTGAAGCATATTACCATTAAAATATTTTCTAGTCAGAGTGCATCGCATGACAATTCCAGTAAGACCAAACACGGTTCCGGTTTCCGGGAGTTCCGGTGCCTATCTTTCGGCTTCATCATCAGATCAGTTCGATGGTACCATTTTCATCAGAACCATTTATTTAAATTTGCTTCGTCATAGTCGCTCAACTATCTTAATCGAGATATCTTATCACCACCCGTGAAATACTTATCATTGAGGAGTTCCCGTGGCCATCTGTGGTCTTCTTCGTCAGTTCCACTTCACCAAATGATACTTTCTGAATGCAAATGCTTGACTTGTTGATGAAAATACTAAAATCGCTATGTGTTTGCCTATAATATTTGAGGAGTTCCCTCGATTTCTTATAGATCCTTTCATCATAACTGGATTTTGATAAAAATGGGACCAATCTGAAAGTATAAAGTCCAAATCGGTTCATAAATGACGAAATACTGAGGTAACAAACATTAAAAAAAAAGAACCGAATTGATAACCGCCTCCTTTTTTTGAAGTCAGTGAAAAATAACAGCCATATTTTAATAAAACTCCCTAGTCACCCGATCCGTCGCGTTGCATCACCCGCCCGCGCAACAGCGCGGCGGGTGATGCGCAACGCGACGGGCAAACGAAGTAATAACTTCGTTTTCGCTTAGTGTTCTTTGTGTTGATCGCATATGCGATCAACATATCAAGCAGTAGCAGTAGCTCACATAATTATGTGAGGTAATATATGCAGAGGTTGAGAGCCATACTTTCTTGTGTGTTTGTAGACCACCAGTCTCAAACTTGTCATCATTTTTAATCATTATGGAAGAAATACTAAGTAAACTTTTTAAATTTTAGATTTTGTCTGTGGTGACCTAAATATTGATCTATTAGTTAATTTACCGGATAAATGTAAGCTTATATCATTGTTTAAATCATTAAATTTAAAATGAAGCGACCAGAATAACGGCAACCTCAGCTTCTTGCATAGACAATGTATTTACCAATTGTAAAATGAAATACTCGTCCTTAATTAGGGGCCAAAAGTCAGTAACAATACACTGATCTGTAAATTACACCACTCAGAAGTCCCAGGATTCCAAAATGTGACTGATGAGTTTTACTCCTGCGTCAGTCGTAGATCAGTGTATTGTGGTCAACGCAGTCAAACGCCTTAGAGAGCTAAGGCGTTTGACTGCCTTGACCACAATACACTGATCTGTAAATTACACCACTACGGAATTCGTTGATGAGCTGCTGATCTTGTTCCTTCCTATCTATCAAACAGGCAGCAAAAAGTAAACGTTAACGGGGCGACTTCCTCGGGATCTCTAGTTAAGATGGGCATGCCTCAAGGTTCAATTCTTGCCCCTTTCTTATTTCTAGTTTATATTAATGACCTTCCTTACATGATGGCTAACTTATCGGATATAATTCTATTCGCTGATGACACTTCGCTTATTTTTAAAATAGATAGAAAAAATACGGATGTCTTACATTTATTTTATTTATTTATTTTACTATTTATGTACACACAATAAAACATTATACAGTTAGGACATTATTATGACATTATGGTAGGAAATTTCATCCAGCAGACCTGCGAAAGGAGAAATTAAAAAAGAAATGTAGACAATAGTGTGTGAGAACAAGAAGAGAAGAATATGATTAGTGACGACTTAAACTAAAATATATATACCTACACATATACTATAAAGCAAAAATTAACAAATACTTAAATAAATAAATATGCTATAAGCCTATATATATATAAATTATCACAGTTGAGAGGAGAGGCAATGCTCTTTTACTCGATATTTGAATTGCGAAATAGATTTTAAATCTCGAATGCTAGGCGGAAGTGAGTTCCACAGTCTTACAGCATGGACAGAAAAGGAATAAGAATAGTAGCTTGTTTTATGAGGATGGGATTCTAAGGTGTGATCTACACGGTGCGTCGCTAGGGCGAGCGTAAGAAAATCGCTCACGCAGATAGGAAGGATAAGACGGGTTGTGTAAGATGTTGAAGAGGAGACATAAAATTCGAGTGTTCCTGCGAAGGCGGATTGGGAGCCACATGCGTTCCTTGCGAAGGTGACATGTTCATACTTTCGCAGACCGAAAACAAAGCGAATGCACAATTTTTGCAAGCGCTCAAGCTTGTTTAATAGCTCCTTAGTAGCATCCAGGTAGCAGGCGTCGGCATAATCTATAATTGGCTGAATAAGTGTTTGTGCCAAAATAATGTTAGTCTTCAAGGCCAGGAGACTTTGAAGGTATTTCAGCGAATGAAAAGAGAAATGTACCTTTCTACTGACCTCATTGACCTGAGCACGCCACGAAAGATTGGAGTCAATAATAACACCCAAATCTTTGGCGGTTTCGGTATAGTCAATGGGAACACCATCGAGATATAAAGGCATCAGAGATGCAATATCAGCCGCATTGCGAACGAATTGCTGCCTATGATCATGGCCTGGGATTTAGTTGGGTTAACTTTCAAACCAAAAGACTGAGCCCAAGCGCTAATACAAGCCAGATCACGATTCATAGCAGCAATTGCAGAACCCGCGTCGGCTACAGTAAAATGTCGGTAAAGCTGCAAGTCATCTGCGTAGAGATGAAAACTAGAGGAGATTACTCTGGTAACAAAGTTTATGAAAATTGAAAAGAGAAGAAGAGAGAGAACATGTCAACGATACTCTGGCCACTCTTTCGAAATGGTTTGCAGCTAATAATCTTTTACTTAATGCGAACAAAACTAAATGTCTTAAGTTCGCATTACCAAATGTACCCCAAGTGGATCTAAATTTGAAGCTTGATGGCAAGAAACTAGATGCTATTACGGAAACGGTATTTCTAGGATTTACTCTAGATTCTAAATTGCAATGGGGCGCCTACATTACAAGTATTTCAGGTAGATTAAGTTCAGCTGCATATGCAGTACGAAAATAAGGCAGTTGACTGATATAGCCACAGCTAGGTTAGTATACTTTGCTTATTTCCACAGTATTATGTCTTACGGCGTTCTGCCATGGGGATCGGCAGCTGACGTAGATTCAGTTTTCATTTTACAAAAGAGGGCAACCCGCGCGATTTATAAAATGGGTCCTCGTGAGTCCCTTAGAAACAAATTCAGAGCAATTGATATACTAACTCTGGCTTCTCTTTATAACTTAGAAAGTATTTTGTATGTTCGCAAAAAATTAGGACTTTTCAAAATAAGAAGCCATTTCTATAATACACGCAGTAAACATGAAATTGTGATACACAAATTTAGATTAACTAAAACAAGCAAGTCATTTCTTATAAACAGTATCCGCTTTTATAACAAGTTGCCAAAGTCGGTTACAGAACTTAGCGATGGAAAGTTCAAAATCCACATCAAATGTGTCCTTATTAAAAAAGCATATTATAAGATTAAAGACTACGTTGAAGACAGGGAAGTTTGGCGCTAATTCCTTCTGTACATGTGGCTTCCCTGGTACCTCATTAACAGCATAACTATTTATGTACATAAATATCTATTAACTGCTTCCAAATTACTTTAATTTATTTTATTGTTATTTTACATGCTTCCATGATATAATCTTTTCATTATTTTACATTATGTAGTCTTGTCTTTTAAATAGATTCTTTTATGTTTTGTGAATGTGAGAACGTTGTAGGCTTAATAGGCTGTAGATTTGTAGACCATTTTCTATTTAGTTAAGTCCTTGTTGACAGGCCTACACTGTCCTCCCATACTTATTAACACTGTAATTTGAAAACATTGTAAAAGCCAATTATTTTTAAAAGAGTAACCGTGGAGTTTCTTGCCGGTTCTTCTCCATAGGAAATGACCAAGTGGAACCGTGCACCTAGCTTCTGACCTTTCATAAGTGCCCATGTAGGCTTATGTGAAATAAAATATTTTGAATTTGAATCTGAGTTCATTCGGGTACGATTTAGGAATGCAATCTCGATCTTGATGACATTCTCATGAGAAGAAGATCTTGTTCTTGAAATCTCTTGAGATTTCGAGCCTGAGCGCGCGCGTGTTAGCACACTATGCTTTTTGAGAAGCCATTTTCAATATATATCCACAGTATCCATACTCCATATTAATACTATAAATTCAAAAGTAACTCTGTCTGTCTGTATGTTACCTTTTCACGCCTAAACCGCTGAACGGATTTCGATATATTTTGGTAAGGAGATACCTAGATGGCATCCCAGGAACGGACACTCACACAGGCTACATTTTTTCTTAAAAATAATGCTACAGGGGGTGATATAGTGGATGCAAGTTTGTATGGGAAACCCATGAGTTCTGAAGTCAGGGATATTTAAATTCAAATTTAAGCTTTTTTAAGAAATAAAGAGTTAAGTACATGTTTCAGTGTTTTTGTAAAAACACCCCTTAAGGAGGCAAAATAGGGGGTGATGTTAAAATTTACATGTAGGTTTTATTAGGATAAAGGGATGGGAAATATTGTCATAGTCTTGACGTACCAATTAGTCTTTGTTTGTTTGTTTCGGGCCACTTGTCAATAAGTAATACAATAAAAAAGTCACAATATAACTTGGCTGACACGTACAAATACACAAACAAAGAAATACAACACACACAAACAAATACACTTGCGTGATTAAAGGAGGCGCTAGAGTATTTGAAATAGATGTTAATAATATTAAAATAATTAATATTATTTTATAAGTTAGACATTTAGAATCATAAAAACCAGACATTTTTTTAAATTTTCTTTCATAATATTGTGCAAGAATCGTAAGCGGTGCAGCTGGTTCGTGTTTTTTTTTGGATGCCCTGGGACACTGCCTGGAAGATACTGATAAACTTTTCTTTTAAATCTGATTTTAACTCAAATCCGGAAAGTAAAGGATAGTTGCTGTTGCAAAAGCCTCTGGAATCTGGAATAGAAGCGACGTTGCTAAATGGTGGCCGAACGGGATATTCGGTACTTGACAGCCATTAAACTTAGCTCATGAGGAAATCCCAGCTTGTATCAATGACATTAGTAAAAACAGCGAGCTGAGCGGGTAAAACTGTTGGTTTGGATTAATGTACGATGTCCTACAAAAGTGTAATTGAAGCACTAAATCGAACTATCGAACTATCAAAGTTATCAATAGCAACCAAAGTATCACGGAATATATGGTGGTACTGCTACACGGCGGCGGTTCTAGACAGTCTCTGGGGATAATTTCCAACCTCCACGCGGGCGAAGCCGCGAACAAAAGCTAGTAATAATAATAAGGCTAATTATTTTCCTTCCGACCAAAATGACCGATGACCAAAACTACGGTTTATTCGCCTTGTGTACTGAGTAGGCACGGTCGTCAGTGTTGTATGGATGGATCATTATGGAGGCTTGTTGATAGACACGGAGGCAATACGGCAAGCTGCCGTCGCCGTATGACCGGTGGTTTGTCGTGTCATATACAAGCTCATTTACATAAGCTCACGATTATTCTACGGTGCGGCTAGGGCGCTGTACCCGTAATGAAACCGTGCCGGAACCTTACGAAAAACGGAAACACGGACCTTAGGGTTCCTTGTTTTATTACGGAACCCTAAAAATGGATGTTGGTATATATGAGATTGATAAACTTATGTATTTTTGCATTGAGAAGGGCTAAGCTGCGGGCGAAAGGTACTTTGATATATAAAAATAAATAATTTAAAAAAATTAAAAAAACACGACTGCCCTACAAAAAACGAACTAAAAAGTAAAAAAACAAGTTGTATTAGTTAATCTTAATATACAAAGCAAAAGGTCACTCATTTACTCCCTGACTACACAGATAAATAAAATTGTCATTGCAGTCGGGGGGGTTTAATCTAAGAAGTAATGACGTAAGACTGCAATGACAATTTTATTTATCTGTGTAGTCAGGAAGTAAATGAGTGACCTTTCGCTTTGTATATAAAGATTAACGAATACAATTTGCTTTTTACTTTTTAGTTGGTTCGTTTTTTGGCAGGGCAGTCGTGTTTTTTAATTTTTTACACTATTTATTTTTATTTCATACATTTTAGTGACAAGTTTTTTTTTGTTTTTATTTGTATTGATACCCATATTGTAATAATTTAAGAAAATATATTTTTTTACATTTGAAAATGAAGCCATGTTGAAATTTTTCAAAAAAAAAATATAGCCAGTGTCACTCGTAAGTATTATAACGATACGCCATACATCCAAATCTGTTCAGGCGCTTAAAAGTTATGGTGGAATAAAGAAACTCACAAACATACATGAACTCTGAAAACATTACACTCCTTTTTTGGGGCAGTCGCGTAAAAAGAGGAACAAACATTTAAAAGAATCGTTTAGTACGCAGTTTATTAGAATATCGATTGGAAATCAGAAGGATCAATTAGATTAATAGGTGTAGCACCTCGTACCTAATAAAAAAATCACAACGGGCATTTTCCGCTGACCAACTTGAACGGTGTTGTTAAAAGGAACAAAAATTTAAAAGACGCTCATTTATAAAAAAAGGCGGTCATCACTTGAAGTCCAAAAACTTTTTGAGGTTTAATTAAGTATTTCCCTACTAAAAAATAATGCCTTCAACAAGTGGAAAGCTCTCGGTGAGGTTCGAACATTTTTGTATGGGACCTGGCATACCTCCACTATCTACCGTTCGCCACTGGCGGCCAGTGTTGAAACAAGTGTCAAGTGACACTTTGACAGAGTAAGTGATTACTAACAAAAAATATTCAGTGATGAATCTCGTAAGTGATATATCATACTTTCTGAAATAATTGAGTTCAAAAATTTTTATTTTTTTATTTGAGATGGGTTTGCTCTTGACTCTAGTCTAGGTCTGAGGTGACAGAGACAAAGTCGAAGATGGAGCGAGCTTACCCAGAAGAAGCCCGTTCACTCTCACTTTGAAGAGATCGGGGTTGTATACGTGCGGAAACACAGACGCAGGTAGAGAGTTCCACTCCTTTGCTGTGCGCATCACAAAAGATATTTGGAAACGCTTAGTGCGAGTTGGTGGAATAGCAAGTAGGTAAGGATGGTAACCTGCAGTGTGTCTAGATGTCCGATGGTAGAAGGGGGCCGGCGGAATGAGGTCGTGGAGTTCTTGAGCACACTCACCGAAGTACAATCTGTAGAAGACCGACAAGCAGGCAACCTTGCGGCGAAGAGCCAAGCTCGAGCCGATCAGTTACAGGAACAGATGTGCCCCGAAAAGTAGGAGTTTGGTCGAAACGATTCCTTTTAACGGTAATAAGACCCGCCTGTGTTTTGGTGACGTTAAAAGAGTCCAGATTATCATCACCCCACTGGGAGACAAGGCTTAAGGTCAAATCTGTCCAATCTACCATGGCCTCTCTCAATGAACGAACTTCGGCCTCGCTGGTTTTTGCGCTGGACAAGTATCTCTCTGAAACAGTTCTGTCATCTGCGTACCCAACAATACCAGACTGAAGTAGGTCATTGATGTGTAGCAGGAAAAGAGTTGCAGAGAGAACAGACCCCTGAGGAACTCCGGCATCAATAGCCATAAGGTCGGATCGGAAGAGCAGCCGTCAACGACTACTCTGATAGACCGTTCACTAAAGAAGTCTGATATCCAGCTACAAAAATCAGCTGGGATACCATAAGCAGGAAGCTTGCTGAGTAGACCAGCGTGCCAGACATAGGGTCTCATTCATCTCATTGATTGTCTTCCAGGTAGGTCAGCAACTTACTGTTCAGTACCCTTTCTATAACCTTGCACAGAATGGAGGTAATGGCGATCGGACGGTAATGGGCTGGGTTTGTACGGTCGCCCTTTTTGGGCACACTGGTTGCACATTTGCAAGCTTCCAGGATTTTGGTACCGTCCTTTTTTAAGAGAGAGGCACAGCAAACTTGTCAACACAGGAGACAGTTTAGGCGCGTGTATATGAATGCTGATCAAGAACGCATACGTATTTGTATTGATCGAGTTCTTGTGTAAGATTCGGGAACAAATAATAATTGTTGTTGATACCATAGTATAACATATACAGTGCAGTGGTAGCCCAGTGGTACCGGCTCCGACTTACGAGTTGTAGGTCGTGGGTTCGAACTCAGGCAGGCGCTTTACTTTGCTACACTACACTGCTTTCAAAAACGGTGAAGGAAAACATCGTGTGGAAACCGGCATGTTCTAGAACCAAAAATTCTAAGACTCGTGACATCTATCAACCCGCACTGGGCCCACGTGATGGATTACGGCCCACTCCCTCTCACAGTGAGGATGTCTGTGTCCCAGCAATGGGAACATTATAGGCTGATTATGCTGATAACTTAAACAACGGAGACCAATTAAGTGTTCTGTTCCCGAATCTTCGAGCCTCGAAGTGGTCATGAAATAGTAGGTAGCATAATGATTTCCTCATAAAAGTTCCACGGTCCGTATTTGTATATTTCCATAAGGTCATAGGTCCCGCGGCCTCCTAAATAAAAGTAACGATGCCGAGCCACGAAAAGTGTAACGTTTGACAATGTGTGAATCATCAGTCGATAACCGCATAGCGTGATCCGAATCGTAACGTTAACGTTTTATCTTATCACTTTCATAGAATTCTTCATATTTTACGCATTATTTAGATGATAAGATGAGTGTGACATGTTATTATTTAGATGATGTAAAATACTAACAAAGTCGGTGGATGGGATCGGTTTGTAAACTCAAAAGGTCCTGAGAGCTCTCAGGACCTTTTGAGTTTGAGTTCAACGTTATGTAATGTGAAATTAGTTACTTTCTTCCACCAGACCTGTCTGAGCAGTCAATCATACTTCATAGACTACCAGAGTAACGATAGGTGTAACTGTTTGCACTTTATGTAGAAGAAATTCCTCTGCTTATTCGAAATGCATAGGCAAAGGGGACAAATTCAGATTGCTTAGAGCGATTTAAATCATAAACTAGGTCTAAGTATGTACAGTTGTACAACGAATTTTGTATAAAAAATACAGATTGACAAAAATCATCATCTTAATTAGTACATATACCTACAGTGAAAAAAAAATTTAATACCTATAAGATTAAATCCTGACTCAAAGAATAAAAAAGTATCTAATAAAAAAAAATTAAATCGACTTCAAAAAGAAATTAACTCAAAATAACTTTAATTTCGGAAATCGGTGTCTTGAGATCTGTATTCTGTGTTTTTGCAACCAATTTCCGAAATTAAAGTTATTTCATAATTTGAGTTAATTTCTTTTTGAAATCGGACATTGCAAATGAATTTAACAACTATGTTATTGACGTACCTAATTGAAAATACCTAATGTAAAAACCGACATCAGGTTGAATGTTAATAGACATTACGGGGACCAATTAGTTCAACCAGGTTTCAGACTGGCTAAAGTAGACTCATCCTTCATGGGGTACTGTTTAAAGTATTACAATAAAATACCTCCCCATATTCTCCAACTGGATGAACCGAAATTTAAATCTTCTATAAAACGCACACTATGCACCCAAGCATAAGTTGGGGGATTACATCGCTGACAAAAATGCTTGGTTCAATACTGGTCCTGCTCCACATGGGCCCAGAAACTAATTGATGACAAGACTTTACTTCGACGGGACTCTTCGCCGACAGGCACCCTGAGGGCACCCCGAGGTTCGGTTTGGTTAGGTTCCATTAAACCCTGTACACAGAAATAGGAACCCTCATAGCGGGGCTCCGTCAACCTGCTATCAGACATAAGGTATTAATGTACCTAGATTATGTATGTATATGCCTGTATATGCCCTGTCGGCGAAGAGTCCCGTCGAAGTAAATTCTTGTCGATCTTCAGTCTGTCGGCGTAGTGTCTGTCGGCGTTTAGTCGTACACTCCCCTCTATTTTTGGTGAATTTTATTACAGCAATTTTGTACAAAAATGTGTATTAGTATGCAACATTGTAGGAGTTAATTAATATGCGTATATGCCTATAAAGGACATTGTCCACTTTGTATGTGAATTTGGCTCGGTGTGAACAGGCATTTTAAGTATAAATATAATACAGATTTAATAGCTAATACCAGTAGGAAAGAGAATATTGTAATATGATTGTATCATGATTTTTGTAAGACTTGTTATACTTACTTATTTCTTTGAAATAAAACACATTTTTATTTCTACATTTTGTTATTATTCTGACTCACAACTTAATAATATGTTGTCTACAAACTGGGAAGGTGGATAATATGTTATCTTGGTACCTTGCCCAGCTTAAAAACCAAATTATAATCATTACATGAGCGCAGCAACCCATTGTTCTTCGACTCACTATGCAGTTGCAGCAATACTGCTTGATAGAATGTCATCCCTGGCTGTTATTTTCATTTTCATGTACTTAATATGCAGACAAAATACACTTTTAGACGATGGATGCAAACGTACCACTTGGGAGTGACCCACTGCCTTATCAGATTGCACTTCCTCAAGATCGAGGGTATGCCTTCTCCTTACGTGATATTACTACCACAGTCAGCACATCGTATCTGCACAGTTTCCACCACAGGCAGGAGTTGAAGCGAAATTGCCTACATAGTTCGTATCCATACGATTCAGGTCGGCAAGTTTGATATCCATATTCAAGCTGGGGTCAACGATGGGATTGGCGTCGAAGTTCACAGGCGTGCCGAGGCCAACGTGAAATACCAAAACAATACTTGAAAAATAATCACAGTAAAACGAGGCAAACAATATTCACGATACCAAGCATCAATCTGAATGACAAGTGACTTGAAGTGACAACTGACATTGACATAAGACTTTTTAATCGATATAATAGATTGATTAAAAATCGAAATTCATTGACCAACTTCGATACTTTTAAATACTTTTGTTTTCCAAATATATGGTTCGCAATAATGTAAGTGATTACAAATAACAGCTTTAATTGACTGTAAACTCTAGACTCTTATATGAATGAGGAGGACTTAGTTGAACTTCAGAAATAACAATTAGAATCGATTTGTAAATAATTATTTTAAAATATACGATTAATTGTTGGCATCACTATGAATTATGAAGGTCGAGTACTGTCATTATGTCGAATCATAAAACAATTTCAGTACTTATTACATACAATATTCGTGGGCGCAAGTTGATACAAAAATATAGAATAAATAAGCGTTTAAAAACTAAACATAATTTTTGATTAAAATTTGTTTCTTTTCGAGCATCGTGTCCACGCGAAGCCGAGAATGGACCAAGCCCTTTATGTTTTAATATCATTACGCGTAAATATTATAAATTTTATTAACAATTTAACTACCGTCATTCTGTAAAATCGCAAATTAGACAAACGAAGTACTTGGTAAAATTAATATTTTTGGAATTATATTTTTTCATTTGAAATGTTTGCAAAGTAATATGTTTGCTAAATGTTTGTCAAATGATTACCTTTGTACGGTCTACGTACATTGACCCAACTTCAGTGCTTCTGAGCTTTTATAATGTTATTTTTAAAATTATCATTTGTTATCATTCGTTTTTTGTCAAACATTAGTGAACCTAATAAAACCCATAACAGGATGTTTGTTAGAAAGGCTGACACATTTTATTGAGGGATTGGGGGTGTCATTTGCTAGCACAAAATTGTTTTATTTTTAGTTTTTAAAATGAATTTAAAATTTTAATTTTTTCGTACCTTAAAACTATTTTAAGACTAGAAGCACTAGAACCAGCCGTAAGAACTAAATGTCATTATTGCAGATAACACCAAAAATTATTGCGTTCAACCACAAAGAAAAAAATTGTGACGACAATTTTCGGGTAACAAAGAAAAAAAACAATATTTTATATTAATTACCTACCGTGACACCTAAGACAGGTTTTGCGTGAAAACTAGGATATGACGCTACTTATCCCTAAGAAAATTGTGTCGGTAAGGACCGACGATCTCTTTTATATAGTGTGTTTAGTAGAAGGCTACTAAACACACTATATAAAAGAGATGACAAAAAAGTTGCAGATCTATTGCAAAAATTCCAGTTTGTACAAAAAAAAATTTGAGCATGTCATCTTATTATCATTCTTTATGTACCTACCTATTTCGAAAAGTATGAATTATTTTGCAAAGAACAAAAGGGATTTCGTAAGAATACCATGATTGATATATCGCACCTTCAAGAACAGTAGTGACGTATCTCAAAAAATCATTTTTTTGGGAAAACGAAAACAAAGTTTTGAAACTGCAAACTATCAACTTTGAACTGATTTAATTAATTAAATTAATTAATGTTGTATGAAAACCTATCACTTATTTGATTTCTGTATTAAGTTTATCTTTTGTGAAATATGAGCTAAAAAGTTCGTAACTCGATTTCTTAGCTATTCTGAAGGTGCGTTAAGGCACTATTTGATCTACTAGCTTATCATGTCATCTGTAGATCTATATGAGAAATCGTGTCTTTTATACATACAAATAAATAAAATTGAAGTATCTGTTTGTAATGTCAAAATAACAGCGTTTTACTAAATTCATAAGAAAGTATATACGGTACCTATAACAAAAAAAAAACTATTTTAAAATTTTTTGTTTGTCTGTTTGTTTCGGCTAATCTCCGAAATAACTGGGCCAATTTTGACGGGACTTCACTGACAGATAGCTGAAGGAAGTAGGAATAACTTAGGCTACTTTTATTTTAGAAAAAGTATTAGAGTTCCGCTCAAAAAGTATTAGAGTTCCGCTCAAAAAAATTAAACCCATGAAATTGTGATCAAAAATAATAACTCTGGAACTACCAGTCGGATTTGAAAAATGGTTTTTCATTTGGTAGCCCAATTCTCGAGGAAGATTATCCACATCGACAGGGACAGGGACAGGGATTATCGACAGGGTATCCTTACTTCTGATTATTCCGAACCTGACCCGAAAATCCTAACCCTAAACGGTCGACGTCAGGGGCACCTCGAGGTTCGGCTTGGTTAGGTCCCTTTTAAACCTGCAGACAGAAACAGGAGATACGCGTAGCGAGCCTCCGTCAACCTGCTATCAGTCTGTCGGCGAAGAGTCCCGTCGAGTAAAGTCTTGTCGGTGTTCAGTCTGTCGGCGTAGTGTCTGTCGGCGTTTAGTCGTACACTCCTAATCGAAAGCGAAGTAACTGCGTGGGCGGCCGACGCATCGCGGCGGTTCGAGGGACGAGAGAGTTTTATTAAAACGTGGCTGTTATTTTAGTATTATTGTATCTTACGACTTACACACGAACGAAATCGCGGGGCGCAGCTAGTATAATATAAAAGGGAACATCCTCAAAGAGAAATCCTGTCTTATAGCAGAATTTCTTATGGTATTATATTATAAGAGGGAACGTAATCTATACATCTATACAAATAAATAAAATTGAAGTGTCTGTTTGTAATGTCAAAATAACAACTTTTTACTAAATGCATAAGAAAGTATATACGGTACTTATTAAGTACCGTACCTATAGTAAAAGTACCAATAGCAGTAGCAGTAAGTGTATTGCTTTTTTTGTTATAACAAAAAAGCAATTTTTAAAATTTTTGTCTGTCTGTTTGTTCCGGCTAATTTCCGAAACGGCTGGAACGATTTTGACGGGACATGGACTACTAACTTAGACTACTTTTATTTTAGAAAAAATAATTAAGTAATAAGCTTCAGTGTATAGAAATTTCTAGAATATGCTCAAAGAGAAAATTAGAGACTATTTAAGCATTAAAACCTAGACATGTAACGTTTGGCTTCTCACAGGGTAGCGTACAGTCACGAGCCCTAATATACGCCCTAATACGCTGAGCGACTTTTAAAAGTCATTTTCTCCTACTGTATTGAATGTAATTTTATGAACATAGTATTTTGAAACCTATGTATACTATTATGAAAGAGATCTTATCTCAAAGTTGCAATCGTAATTCCACGAGAAAATCGCTTTTGAAATTGTGCTTAGTGTATAGGTACATATTAGTGCTCGTGACTATACAAGGGCCGCCATTTTTTTAATATATCATACATAAAAGTTCTCCCGAAAGTAACATCAATCAAAATGGTTCTCTTTGCAGATGACAGTACAGCTGTAATTGTGTACAAATGAAAATAATTATAAACATGACATCATACTGTCTTGTTTACGTGACATTATAAATTGGCTACATAATGATAATTAGACATCGGATAAACGGATGCATATTTACCTAAAGTAAATTTTTTTGCTTAGAAATTATGGAAGCGGCTTCTTATTTTTTTCTTTCTTAATATAAATACCGGGATTTCTGAAAATCCGGGAATGCAAAACTAATCGAATACATGGTATAGAAACGACTTCTAAAACATGTGGTATTATTTATTAAAAAAATACCGAGACACCGGGATCAAATATTATTTTGCTTGTTTACTTGAAATTCATATTTAACCCCGATGCAAATATATGTGTATGTAGGGTGTAAAAGGAAGGGTAGTGCGTGTCGATTCTATAGTCAAAAAGTATTAAATTTATCAATTCCTAAATCGCAAAATTTTTACGATCGATACAAAAGTGCATTCCATATTAGCCAACACCTCAACTTTAGGTAAACATGCATCCGAATATCCGATCACTGATGATAATTTAGTAATAAACCTAGGTAAGACAAAAGTTATGCAATTACATCAACGCTGCGAAACCTCAAACGTTAGCATTCCCTACCAAGGCTGTGATATTGAGAAAGCAAATAAAGTAAAGTTCATAGGTAAAGTGATCGACAACAAACTCACATGGAAATCTCATGTTGAGGAACTGTCTAAGAAAACAGTAAATCTGCATGCGCTATTTCAACTTTCGAAGAAAGTCAACAGGAAAGCTACACACAGTCGGAATTCCGAACTGGAATTCCGACTGTATGTGGCGGGCCGCGGGCCTAGGCTCCTTTTAACCGACTTCAAAAAAAGGAGGAGGTTCTCAGTTCGTCGGAATCTTTTTTTTTTAATGTGTTTTCCCCAATTACTCTAGGATATCTGGACCGATTTCGAAAATTCTTTTATTGTTTGAAAGGATCTGATGATGGGATCCTGGAGAAATCGAGGGAACTCTTCAAATATTATAGGCACATACATAATATACCATCACGCCTTGTTTCCCCGAACGGTTAGGCAGAGGTGTACCTATAGTACACCCACATTTCGCCAGTTATGTTTAAGTCCCATGTAATAAAGGGGCGAGCCTATTGCCATCTACAGGGCACAAATCCAGACTTCGGGCTGCTACTGAGAAATTCCACATAGGAAAACCCAATAACACTTTGCCTGACCCGGGAATCGAACCCAGGACCTCATGCTCAGCAGTAGCGCTTGCGACGACTAGACCAAAGAGGCAGTCAGTATTATAGGCACACTTACAGCTATTTGAGTATTTACAGTAACTCGTGCATTTGCTCTCGGAAAGCACTATTTAGAACTGATGATGAATGATGATGATGGTACTACTCAATAATAAGTATTTCACGGGTTGCAATTCGATTACTTTAATATGGTTGCTAAGCAATTTATGCTCGTCACAATGCATATGGTGAAGTGGAGCTGATGGTGAAGTGCCAGGAGAACTCCTCAACCATTAACGTCCTTGCATCAGGAAAAGCAATACTTTTTATTAGTTTGTAAAAGGTTATGAGAAGTTATTGTAACTTAGATAAATTACAAACCGATCCACTAAAAAGTGAAAAATAAAAAACTTTTTTGCAAAAAAAAGAACAACCGACTTCCAAAAAAACACTACAAAGTGAAAAATAACTTTAATTTCAGAAGTCGGTGGCAAAAAACTAAAGTACAGATCCAAAGACACATAGGAGTACCTATTTCCTCTTTATTTTTAACAAAAATTAAATGTAGTGCATGGTTTGGTGGAATGGTTGAGCGATTTTTGAGGCTCTATTTTATAACCAGCAAAGGGTTACGATTGAGTTTATCTTGAAACAAAAAAGGCATTGCAGTTTTTCTTCACATTAGAAAAACTCACTTATTAAATATTTTAAATTAAAATTGGTTAAACATGGTTTCTGTTCATATCAATTTTTTTTTAAATATACCTGAAAAGAAACCAATTTTTCAGCTTAGTAGACTTGTAGGGCAGCCATTATCTTTCTGTGAATGTCGTAAAAGGTGGCTAACGTAAATCTATTTGCATTCGGAGTTGATGATGCAACAGTAAACATATTTGTCGTCAGGGCAAGGGCGTACCTCTCCGGTTCCACAGCTTCGCCATGGATGTTTTATTTTTTAAAGTAGGTACTTTGAGTTCCATAGGGTTATGGGAAACATATACACGATGTCCGGTAATTAATGGATAAATTTGAAATAGTATATAATAGACTTTATGGCCGTATTAAAAATAAATCCCAAGTCATACCTAAGATATGATTCTTAAAAATACTGTGCGATTTCTAATCACACTATTTACTGCCTCTTTGTCGGCCATAGTCAACGTACAATATTGCAACAACACATAACATATGGAATTCATTCATTTGTGGTCGTGGAATGTAAAAAAACTTAGTATTTTTTTCTAAAAAATCTAGTTAAGTAATACTTGGGATATATATATATATTTTGTATTTATTTTACAATGGCCATAAGGTCTATTATATGCTATTTCAAGGTTATGCATTCTTTACCGGACACCCTGTATACAGGTTCTTTTTAAATGAACTGTTGTAACTCTACAGGCGCGATGGGTATCGGTATCTAATACTAATAAAACAAACATTATAAATAATTGCAAAGTAGCTACGCGTACTGGCGCGGCCGGTCCCACGGCCCGTCGAGGCCTGTCGAGGTCTGTCGCGGCCCATGCCGAGCGTTCCCACGAATCATCTCATATTCGATCGGACGGGCGACGACAGGTCATCGCAGGCCGAATGTTCCCACGGCCTGTCGGCCTGGCCTGGCGCGCTCTGGCCTGTAAGAAAGCGGGCCGTGGTATCGCGGCATAATGCGCGACGGTACTTAGAAATATGATCAAAGGAAATGGTTTTTTTTAATGCGTTTCGCTAGCTAATTTGACGATCCTGTAGATTCGTTATTTTGTATTAACTTTTAGGTACATTTAGCTGCCGGGTTTTTGCAATGTCACAATAGTTTACCTAATTAATTGCACTATAACGCTAATTTGCTGTTTAAACAACAGTTAATTAAAAATATGCTTCTTTGAATAATGTAATCAATTATAATTATTGGCGAAATAATAAATAATATTAATTTAATATGTAATTTTTAAAACCACATTTTTATAGTGTTATCTAATAAACTCAGATCATTATGTATTATGATTTGTTTTTGTGATGAGTTAAATAAATGCCACAATAAAAATGTGTTTTTAATAAGTGCTTATTAAAATAATATTACTTACTTATTTATTAATTCGGCAGTTGATTAAATTTTTCAAAAAATCACCTTTTCATTTAACTGGCCCCGTGTGAGCGAGAGATGAGACAAAATGCGACAGCTCTCTAAACGGTTACGTTTTTTAGCTTTCGTGACTAGATTGTTTACACAAGGCGGAGTAAGTAGGTCCTATTTACAGAATCAGTTCCCTGTAGATTAGGTACATAATATTGTTAAGTACTGTAACTACCTTACCTAAGTTGCCACTTTTAAAATACATACAGATGTAGCATATAATTTGGCAATAGTAGACATTGAGAAGAGTGGTTGTTTCGTAGGAAAGCCGATAGGAATCGGGTTGTATGAAGGCTACACCCCTGACAGGTACTAAACGAACTTAACGTATTAAAACTTCTATTGTGTCTCGTTAGTGTCCCGCCATGTGTTAAACTGTCAAACGTCCGCCTACTAGAAGCCGTTTGTATGTCAGCGCTCAACGGTTTTCACGATTATATTTATTGTTGTTCCGAGAGTATTTTACATATGAACCTATGGGCTTCATACGACATTTGAGAGGCTCCATTCTACGTGGTTATCTACAGCCCTTAGCTATTTATAAGTATTTATGTATGAACTCAACCGTGAATCACTACAATAACAACACAATATTTATAATGTGACGCGTGTCGTTGGTTTATCGCTATCACCTATAGGCTCGTTCATTCATATCAGCGAAACTACAAACAATAATGTAGATATATATATGGTCGTAACGTAGTACGTACAGTACCTAGTGGTGATTTTGTTAGGAAAATGTATAGCTGTGGTGATACAGCGTGCGTCGTCTGTCGGCCACTCTTCACAGTGCAGCGTAGGTACTTATAACGGCGCGCCTGCTCGGCGACGCCACTCCGGCACGATCCGTCACCGCGCGCGCCAAACTTTTTTTCGCAAGTACACGTTTCTGTCGAGTAGCGACATTTGTGACCATGAAGCGAGGGCTGCTGGTGATTCTCGCAATCTGTGCTTTTGCCATCGCCATGGTGCCTAAAGACAGGGTGAGTAGCTTTTTAATAATCAGCTTATAGATAAAGTGTGCTCTTAGATTGTTGAGTTATTTTTGGTTCAGGCGAATGGTTTCAATGTTTATTGCTGCAGTTTCTTATTTAGGTATCCTAAGTAAATAATTTTCAGGCTGTGAATAATTAGAAAGAAGTGTTTACTAAATATTATGTGGACCACAACCGGTACCAACGGACAAAAACATCATAGTTTAATGAAACATGTTTCATTAAACTTTTCATTACAGAAATTCAGTTGCATCTTACATGTGACATGATTCTTAAATTTCAGAGTTTGCTCACAACTTCCAATGTAAAGTTTATCAAAAAATTGGTTGTAAGATACTGATTAAACAAGATGCCGTGACGGCAGTAGGTAGGTAGATGAAAACTTTCTTCATGAAAAACTTTAATGTTGTGTAAACTTTAACTTTAACTTATGTACTACTTGGTCACTTGTTAAGACAACTTGTCAGAAATACTACCAACTTTAAATGAAATACTCAAGTGAGCACACTTTATAAATTACAAGCAGTATGAGTGTGATATATAAATACGTCGTACTAAATTACGGTGTAGATATCTCAATGATATAAATATTATTTTGGTTGTGGTTCACTGTAATCGGTCATTTTAACGTCATGTTTTTTATGAAACGTAAAATCAACACTACGCTTGATGCTGTAAACATGTTTGGTAGGTATTTACATTTTGTTTTACCTATTATGAGGATTATTAATTTGGGGAGTTTAGGATATACAGGGTTAGTTTTCAATAACCGGCCAAATTTTCACAGGATGTTCTACCCATGAATATTAACAACTTTCACTGTGGGGCCAACTCTAAAATCACGAAAAAAAATCTGCTGTTTCACACAAAAGTTCAATACCTACTCGGCCAAAATGTATGAAACAGCTGATATTTTTCTCGCGATTTCAGATTTGGTCCCATAGTGTAAGTTGTTCATATTCATGGGTAGATCACCCTGTGAAAATTTGGCTAATGATTAAAAAATTACCCTGTATACCTACTTAGTACTTAGGTTCTTACCTACAGTTTAAAATTACATTTATTCGATTTTAGTTTATAACTATACACTCTGAGACGTTAAATTGAATAGTCTGATATACCTACCTACAAGGTAGAAGGGACATCATAACAAAAACTTGGCATGGATTCAGAACCTTCATAATTCCTCGTTGGTTTAAAAACTTTTTTACATAAAAAATCAACGGACTTCCAAAAAAAAAACACTACAAAGTAAAAAAATAACTTTTATTTCGGAAGTCGGTTTCTTTGGTTTTGTATTTTCGTTTTTTGCCACCGACTTCCGCAATTAAAGTTATTTTTCACAATGTAGTGTTTTTTTTTTGGCAGTCGGTTGTTTTTTTTTTTTGTAAAAAAGTTTTTATTTTTCAGTTTTTAGTTGTGGTACCTACCCCCCACAAATTCGAATATCACTACCTGCTAAGTAAAATTACAGTGAGAGGAAGTTATTATAACATCATTCACATAAGCTAAGTGTGAAAAATACGTATTATTGAAGCTAACTCAAAAACTACCCAAACAAAGTAAATAATTTTAAATAGACCAACTTCAAGATATACCTTCCCGAATAAAACAAGAATCGTTCAAATCTGACTACCCTGTAAAAAGTTATGCGTGGTCATACATAAAAAAATATACATTTATATGTATACAAGGTGTAACATAATTAACGCACAACCTCTTAAAGCGTCATTGTACTCATCATTATGAACAACTTTTACTATGCTGGGACCAAACCTGAAATCGCGAAAAAAAATCTGCTGTTCCCTACATTTTGACGAGTTATGCGAACATAAATGTAGCGAGCAGCTGATTTTTTTTTCGCGATTTCAGGTTTGGTCCCGTAGTAAAAGATGTTCATAATGATGAGTATAGTTGCCGGCACTAATCGTGAGCACAAATTCCACATGAACTGTGGTTGCCATGGTCAGCGGGCTCTCCTGTATTCTGTTTTCTACCTGTACATAAATAAGCTTGATCTTCTGTTAACCTCATTGCCCCTGCCTGTGTACGAATTGCCGTAGTAGGAAATAAGGTTCGTAAGGTTTAAAAGTGGAGTTTGTGCTCACGACTTGTGCCGGCAAATATACAATGACCCCTTAAGAGGTGGTGCGTTATTTATGTTACATCTTGTATATATGCGTCGACTTGAGAACCTCCTCCTTTGTTTTCGTCGGCTAAAAAAATAAATAAGCGGTGTCATACAAAATATTAAACTATTAAAATGTGTCCCTCCCTGTGTATTATTTTGATAAATACAAAAAGAATGAAAAATCAGATGAATGAACTAAGTATGTACTAATGATTTGCACTTTCTCGAGACACAAATAATTATGTATAATTGCGCATTTCCCTCATCGATAACACGCACATTGTAAACCAACAGACTACAATTTTATTATACGATTTAAAGCGTACTATTCATGTCATCATGTGCCTAATCATAATGAAATCTTGTTTGTACTGCCTTCTTTTCGGTTCACTGGTTAAGCTGATAAAGATGAAGATCAATATGACACCCATGTTATAACAGACTAGGTTAGTACCAAACATAATATCGCTCATCCAATAGAACAATGACGCAATTACGTTTTAGCTATTTTTCATGAGAACGTTTTAAGAGTTTGAAATTGAAAATATGATATATTTCCAATGATTATGATAGAATCTTTTAATATTTATGTATGTTACATTACTATCAATAATAATTTGTAATAAATAACTTCATGAGAAAACTCAAGAAAACTGTTAAAAAATTCCAAATAAAACAAACATGACGTACACTTATGCCATTTTATAAATGAAATATAACAATCCATATCCATACTTCCATACTATATACTATATTATGTATTTATATTATATATCATCATCTGCCTAACCTTTTCCCAACTATGTTGGGGTCGGCTTCTAGTCTAACCGGATGCAGCTGAATACCAGTATTTTACATGGAGCGACTGCCTATTTGACCTCCACAACCCAGTTACTGGGTAATACGATACCCCTTGGTAAGACTGGTATTATATACATATATATATATTATTATAAATTCGAAAGTAACTCTGTCTGTCTGTCTGTCTGTATCTTCCTTTTCACGCCTAAACCACTGAACGGATTTCGATAAAATTTGGCAAGGAGATAGATGGCATCCTGGGGAAGGACATAGGCTACTTTTTGTCTCAAAAATAACCCTACAGGGGGTGATTTAGGGGATGAAAGTTTGTATGGAAAACCCACAATTTCTTAAGTTAGGGATATGAAAGTTCAAATTTATGCTTTTGGTAGGAAATAAAGAATTATATGGTTTAGCGTTTTTGAAAAATCATCCCCTAAGGGGGTAAAATGGGGGGGGGGGGATTTTAAAAATAACAAAAATAATATTAAAAAAGTTTTGTACCCACCTCTTTTTAAGAGATTTATGGGATTGGAAATGTAGTCATAGTACTTCTTAGGACGAAGTAACATTTTAGTCTTTATTTTTAACCGACTTCAAAAAAAAGGAGGAGATTCTCAATCCGGTTGTATGTTTTTTTAATGTTTGTTACCTCAGTACTCCGTCATTTAAGAACCGATTTGGAAAATTATTTTTTTCATTTGAAAGTGCATACTTCCAGATTGGTTTCATTTTTATCAAAATCCAGTTCTGATGATAGGATCCATGAGGAATTGAGGGTACTCCTCATATATTATAGGCATATACACAGTGATTTTGGTATTTTCATCAACAAGTCAGGGATTTGCATTCAGAAAGTATCATTTGGTAAAGTGGAATTGATGAAGAAGACCACAGATGGCCACGGGAACTCCTCAATGATAAGTATTTCACGGGTGGCGATTAGATATTTCGATTAAAATAGTTAAGCGACTATGACGAAGTAAATTTATATAAATAGTTCTGACGAAAATGGTACCATCGAACTGATCTGATGATGAAGCCGAACGGTGAGCACTGGAACTCCGTAATAAAACAATGTATCCTAGCCGTGTTTGGGCTTATTGGAATCGTCATGAGATGCACTCAGGCTATAAATGATTTTAATGGTAATATGCTTAAAACTGCGCTACTTGAGTCATGTTCTGTGTGGCCTTGATTGTCAGAAGACAGATTTTATTGGCGACGGCGACCAAACCTGATAAAACTACGCCTTCCAAACTTCTGACATGACTTAGCGCTACTTAAATTTGAGTTTTTGCAAAGTTTTTATTTGAATGGTTATACTCCTGAGGTGGTCGCATATAAATTTGGTCAAATTCTGATGAGTGGGTTTTGAGTTAGCTTCAATAATACGTATTTTTTCCATTTAGTGTATGTTGATGATGTTATAATAACTTCCTGTTACTGTTATTTACTTCGCAAGTAGTGGTATACGAATTTGGGTGGGGTAGGTACCACAACTAAAAAGTGGAAAATAAAACTTAAGTATTTATAAAAAAACCGACTTCAATAAAAACTACAAAGTGAAAAATAACTTTAATTTCGGAAGTCGGTGGCAAAAAACAAAAATACTAAACCAAAGACTACTCCGAAATTAAAGTTAGTTTTCACTTTGTAATATTTTTTTTTGGTAGTCAGTGTTTTTTTTATAAATAAGTTTTTATTAAAATCGGTCCACTTGGTCAAAAGTTATTTGTTATTAGAGCGTGTCCGGCGTAATTTTAAAGTTCAGTACAAAGTTCTCCCGCCGCGTCTGTACCAAACGGATTTTCGTCCGGTTTACTCCAATGAACGGAGTGATTCTTAAGGAAGATTTAGGTGTATAATTCATTAGTTTTTTTTTTTTAAATAAGCTGAAATGATTGTGGAGGATGTCGGAAAAAATCATGCCGACTGGGAGCTTTCTGGCGTGCGCCGCGTAAACCAATAGAGTACTGCAGAACATCGGGTATACTTTTAATCCCGGTAGTACGTTCCCGTTGGATATTTTTCGACATCCACGCGGGCGAAGCCGCGGGCAAAAGCTAGTTATGTCATAAACTAGGTTTTGAAATGGGAATAAATCATGAATTTAAACAACAAATTATTCAATTTAGTTATAATTTTGTAAATTTGTTTACATTTATATGCGTATAATAAGAAGAAGGTATCATTTTTTTTTTAAATGAGTTACAAAACTTTAGTTTTATGTTAAAACAAAGATAGACAATGTAAGATACCAACATGATTATAGTTGCAATCACCAAAGAGATCAATCACGAACATTGTATGAACAAGTAACAGGCTGTTTGATAAAGTAAAACGCGCGCGAGCCAAATTAAAAAAAAAAGTTTGTGAAAAAATAAAAAAAAAGTCGCGAAATGTATTCCGCCTTCGGTCGTAATTGTTAACTCAAATTCGGATTTTACTTAGTTTTATAAAAAAAAATATTTCTATGATCTTATTGTTCCTAATTGTATGTAAATAAATAAACGTACTATTGTTATTCATAAGCTGCACTTACTTATTTTCTCATAGAGGGTGATAAAAAGTAGTGTCCACTTCGGGGGCAACACTATTTTAAGCTCGAGTAACGTACTTTGAATCCCTCGCTGCACTCAGGATTCTAGAGTCCTACACTCCGATCTGGATTCAAAGAAACACAAAATAGTTGTTGGCTCCCTTGGCAAACGCACATCTATCATTCTAGCAGATATTCAGCAATATGTTTGATAATATTAACGTGTTTGCCAACATCGCAAAACGGAGCAGTCGCTGGACAGCTTCCGTAAGCTGTCCAGCGACTGCTCCGTTTATTCTTAGGTCTTGAGGAATCTGTCTCTTTAGTCTTCTAGCGACTGTTTGGATGTTCATCAGGTCTACTATGTTTGGATGATGCGTGATTCACTCTTTGTACGCTTTTGTCCTTTCTGAGATTTCTTCTATTAAAGTTTTGATGCAGAGGTCATGATGGAGTCTCTTATTTGAGACATACCAAGGTGCGTTCGTTATAATTCTTAATATTTTTGACTGGAACCTTTGTATTATTTCAATATTTGATTTTGCCGCTGATCGCCAAAGTTGTAGGCCGAATGTCCATATAGGCTTTATTATGCGTTTATATAGCAACAATTTGTTTTGTGCGATTTCAGACTGAAATCGTAGAAAAATCGTTATATTTCGGTATTTCGGTAGAACAGAGCCCATATCGGTAGACATACTGAAAAATCGGTAGCTTCGAGACCACAGCGTATTGGTTAGTGTTTGGTCTCAGTTTTGTCTTTGTACACACAGTAAAATACATAGAGATACTACATAATTATAATGTACTGTTGTTGTAATTTAGGATTGATTTTTGTTGGTTTATGCGTCTGTAAGACTGATGTTGGGTATCCGTAGATTTCTGGTTTTCAGCTCTAACTCTCTGTTCCTTCTTTGGAAACTTGAGATTTTGGAGGTCGCTGTAGATTTTATAACCTTTATAATTTGCCGGGTGGTTACCGTCACAAAGGACACATTTTACACTGTCTAGTCTTGTTTTCCTTGGACAATCGATGGAGGGGTGGTCACCAGCGCATTTGATGAATTTAGGGCTGTGGTGATAGTGCGTTTTGGTCTGTCCATATTATTGGCATTTGGCACATTGAGATAGTTTACGTTTTAGCCGATGAGGTTAAAAAATTATAATGCAGTTCAATAGGTTTTTAACCTCATAATTAATGTACCTATTGATGTGATTTGTTTTTAATTCAACTATGAACAGTGGCAATGGTTTCTTGGTCCTTCTTTGTTTAATGTTCCATATATTGGTACTGGTATGCCCTATTTCATTTAATGCCGCTTTGATTTCCTCAAGGTCAGTTGCAGAGTGCACGTTTTTGAGAACACACCACAAAGCTCCGTTCTTGTTTGGGTTTGTATGTAAAGAACTCTGTATTTCTTAGTTGGTGTACAATAATCCTGTATGTGTCTGAATCTTTTGGCTGGGCATGTTCACTGAGAATGTTAAGAAGGGGTTGGATATTTTCCACTCTGTCGACAAATATCGATGGAGGTTTGGCTTCTCAGTAGCAGTAGTTTGTTCTGCCTTTAGGTTGTTCTAAGTTAGCAAATCTGTTCGTAGTTGGTATTGGTTGGCTCTGGGACAGCAGTATGCATCCAGTTTGGTTGGTTTTTGGTTCCCATTGCTTTCTGGGCTTGAATTAGGTCTCTTCTTTCTAGTGACTTGTATCCAATTATGATCATCGTTGCTTCCACTTGGTTTTGAAGCTATGTCTTGCGTGGTGAAATTTGTTTTTGGATAATCAACTAGTGACAGTGCTCTCGATCTAGTTTCAAACATACCTTTATCGAAAATTTCTTGTGTTAGAGTTTTATTGTTACTTGTATTGGTTTTTGGTTGTTTGTTATAGTTACCTGGGGTGACGCCTATTCTCAGGAGAAGGCAAATACAACGGTGGTTGCCTGTTCCACTAAGGTACAAGCATAATACTATAATTATTATGAGTGCCACGAGTGGTGATACTCTAATTTATGTCCGATGCACCTTGGGTAGTAAGGCCCGCTACCACCTTGCTTATTGGCCAATATTTTCACCCCAGCATCGGCATAAACTTCATCTCATTCTCCTGCCCTTATCCCAATTAATTTGGGGTCGGCGCAACATGTCTTTTTCTTCCATACTTCTCTATTGTATTTACTTCTTAATTACAAAATTCTATCAAAACAGGTACCTGTCAATTTAATATAACTACACACATTAAAAGTGTCTAGGGATCAAGGTAAGTATTTAAAAAAAAATATTGCCCTATTGAAATTAAATAAAAATGTCTATTTAGATTGATTAAATAAAATGTTTTCGTAGGTGTTAATCGACGAAGTACTCTAAAGACTTCGCGATTTTTGCTTATGCTGGATTTTTCACCTTAGTTAATCCTGACATTAAAATGTGATAAAAATAAAAGTTTTAAATGTTTGTATGACGTAAAATAAATAATTAGTAGTATGTATTTCCGCCGTTAACGCATAAGTATAAATGATAAATGATGATGTATAACACAATTGCAGTTATTCGGCATACTTAATATGAGTTCATCCAAATCACGTTGCGGAAAAAGATTTTCTGGTACGACATCCATATTTGGCAGAGCTCTTCTTTAAAGCATATCCCTTTCGTGCCTCAATGGGATTCAAGTCTGGCGATTGAGCAGGCCATGGGACGTTGATATTAGCTGCGGCAAGTGTGTTTGCAATGATTCTGGTAGTGTGTGGATGTGCAGTATCATGCATAAGCAGAAATGAAGCACCAAATTGGGTCTGCAAAAGAAAGACAACATCTGATACAATTGTTTCAGCGTAAAACTGTGCATTGAGATTGCCTCTCTGATCCAAATCAGTTCGGTTCTTCCGCCGATCTAAATACCCGCCCGTATCATGATTGTTCCACCACTGTATGTATGGACTTCCTGGCATGATTTTAAACGTTCTTGGCGTTCAGGGGTCCTCCAGTACCGTGTACGTCTAGTAAATATCTGGCCTCACAACAAAGCGAGATTCGTCAGAAAAACTCACACAACGCCAATCTTCTTCTGCCCAATTTCTGTGTTCACGAGCCCATTGTAAACGGGCTCTGCGATTGCGGGGCTCTATAGGTGGTACACGTAGCGGCCTTCGGGAACGGAGATTGACTTCATGCAAACGATTTCTTATGGTTTGATCGCTTAAGCGCTATGAAGCCTCGTAACCAACATCATCGCGATCATTTGTCGTCCATGTCGCTCTGCCACGCTGCCAGTGATGCGGTAACGTGTCCAAAGTCGACTTATAATACTCTGCGTAGTGCCCAGAGCGATTAACACAGCACGTCGCCGAGAACCAGCTTCCAACATTCCCACGGCTCTGATCATTTCTTCTCGGCTCAAATGACATGACATAATCACTTCTTTTGCATTGATTCCACTCAGAAGTATGGCAGAAATTTTACTGATTTGGCCTCAAACCCGTTGCAGGATTACTTATAGAGGAATACGACTTAACAGAAGATTTATATCTTTTGACCGAAATTCAGATGCTGCACAGCGTAAATGGCTCTCGGCGGGTTGGCCTCGGCATGAATTTAGGCAAGACGAAAGTCATATATTTACAATTCACACGTCTTGCCGAGACCAATACACATCGGAGGGTCGCTTCTCGAAGTTTTAAAGGAGTATGTCTACTTAGGGGAAGTCATCCAGCTTGGTAGACACAACTTAGAGAAAGAAGCCGATAGAAGGATCCAGTTGGGTTGGGCAGCATTTGGAAAACTTCGTTAAGTTTTCTCGTCACCCATCCCGCAATGTTGGAAAACTAAAGTCTTCAACCAGAGCGTCATGCCCATTATGACATACGGTACCGAAACGTGGACACTGACAATTGGGCTGGTTCACAAATTCAAGGTCGCTCAGCGCGCTATGGCCTAGGCTTGGAGTTTCTATGATGAATAAAATCAGGAATGAAGTTATCCGGAAAAGAACCGAAGTAACCGACATAGCCTGCAGAGTAAGCAAACTGAAGTGGCAGTAGGCTGGCCATGTTTGCCAAAGGAGCAGACGAGTTCTAGAGTGGAGACTACGTATCGGCAAGCGTAGTGTGGGACGCCCCCCAGCTAGATGGACCGACGACCCTATGAAGGTGGCTAGGACAGACTGGATGCGGAAGGCGAAGGACAGGGTGTGTGGCGCTGCCTGGAAGAGCCAATATCCAATGCCCAGCAAGACTGCGAAGGACAGGGTGTTGTGGCGCTGCCTGGGAGAGCCAATATCCAATGCCCAGCAAGACTGCGATAGACTGAGTAGATTGATTGATTGACCGAAATTCAAAACCTATTCCCCTTTTCAAATGACGATATTTACTAAAAACTTTTTAGTGAAAAGTGTCCATAGGACTGGAGTTACTAAAAATCAGAGTAACTAGCCAAAATGTGCTTGATCCCTGGACACTTTTGATGTGTGTTGTTTATGAATGTAATTTGTGGACATAAATAAACATAATTTTTTGTATTATTCATTTATTATTTTATATAATTGCATTGAAAAATTATAGATATGTATATCTATGGTAAGACTACCAATCTGGTCAAGTCTGCTGCGCTAATAAATACCTACTTAATCAAGTTTCAATAAATCATTCACTAGTTAACAGCAATAAGTTACTTACCAACTAGTTATACAGCACTAAGTATCTAAATAGTTTCCTACTCAGCAGTAAGTCACTTACCTACTACTAAATAGTTACATAGCTAGAACCTGAAACCTAGGAAGGGACTTAAGACAAAAAAGCCTTTTCTGTGAATCTTATCACTCCATAAAAGACCATGCCCATCTGTGCCCCAGAAATGCCCAGATAAAGTAAATCACTGGATAAAAAAAAAAACGAAAAAAAGACTTGTTTACATTGCAGTACCTATGATAAATAATGTTTCATTGATTCATGCACTAAAAGTGCAGTTTATTACGGTCTGGAATGGTCTGGCATCACGTCCTTTGGCCGATTTATTCATTCGTTGTGATAGTGTTGTTACTTGTTACCGATGATAACGAATACCTACTATTATAGTGTTGCGGTTTTATTTGCGTATTATTGATACGATCGGCAAGATAAAACTTCACAAAAAGTAGCCGCATGTAGATTATAGTAGGTATTCATATTGCGTGCCTTCTATAGTGCTTTGAATATAGATTACGTATTTATTTGAGACTGTCCTATTGAATATTTTTAAATATGTTTCGAAAAGTTCAGGAGACCCCAAATCAACCTTTTTAGCCGTGTCGAGAGCGAATAACTCGAGGCGAAGTAAATTGACTTGAAATTTTTCATTTATTCGAATACGATGTCCATGTCACACGTGTATACATACTATGGAGACAGGCTAGATAATTCCAAATAACTGAAATGTTTACAGACATTTAAGTATATAAAAAAACACTGATCTGGCCTAGCTTATGTGATGATTATGAAGTTCCTAGTGGAAAACTAATAGCAATGCTGTCTGTAAACGATAAAATGTATAAACAATACCAGTAGGAAGTTATCATGTTTACCGTCCAATAACTTTTCAATCAGTGCTTTATATGGCATTAAATCTAGATATCATAAAAATACTGTTAATAAGTTATCGTATGACATAGAACTGCAATTTGGGCATTGCAGACTTTGACCTCCATATTAATGTGGGCATGGTCCTTTACACGCAATACCTTCTCATCAAATATCCAAGTATAAAACAACGCCGAAGTTATCGAAATCTTGAGATGGACGCATTTCTCCGAGAAATCATGTTTTGAGGCTACAACAAACACTTTGAGATGACCCACGAAACCTGTAACTAACAACACGCACGATACAATGCACATTGACGCACGTAGGTCGGTAGGTACTCGATAACTTCATTGCCCTTTGAGACAATGTTATCAATTACTTGGCCAGATAAAAAAATAGTAGTGTCGGTTAGAGAACTTGCTTACTTTTTCCTAGTGGCGCGTACTATCATTAATATTTATGACAAACATCAATCAAACTAGAATCATCTCCTGGACCATCGTTCGAGTTATTTATTGCTTTTTTATATCTCCCTCGTACGTACCTAATTAAACTTTTTACAAGAGAAGACATGTACCTACCTAATAACTTAATAACAGTCTGTATTGCGAGTGTAGATAGTACTGAAGCCACCTCCCAATCACAGCACAATCTGCACGTTTTGACAGTTTAAGAAATACAGAAGCAAACAGTTCTGAACTCTTTAACACGTTTTGACGTTCTGACAAAGAAACGCAACAGTTCTCAAAAGAACTCTTTATCACAGCACGTTTTGACAAACCCTGTTTAAAGAAACAGCACGTTTTGACGATCTGCCAAAGAAACTCAAAACTCCGAAAAAGAACCAGTGCAAGAACTTCCGACGCTACACGTCGTCGTCGTATTCTTCGAAACAGCACGCCGGGTTGCAGCATTATGCTGAGCGATGGCCGTTATGCGTGGATGTGATGCATATTTTCCCCAACTTGTTTCTTTTTGTGTTTGTGTTCTTTTTTTCGCGTCATGTTTACCGCAAATAAAACGTATTTTCTTTCTTTCTTTCTATTCGCGTCAATCTTCTGTCGCCGCCGCGAGCACAAGACATCATAACTGGACAACGCCGCCTCCACAGAGTACTTTATACTATAAGTACTGAAAGCCGCCTCGTCGAATGGAGCCTGACCTACGTGGCACCTATATTTATAACTAGCTTCCGCCCGCAACTTCGTCCGCGTGAAATTTCTTGTTCCCCTGACCCACCCCGTCTCATCGCATCGCCTGCCCATGCTGTTACTTCGTTTTCGCTTAGCGCTCGTTCTTACATTTTTTCTTTTTGCTCGGCTTCTATGGGTCCTAGCGTAATGTTACATACTATATAAAGGGTGTCTCAGTAAGAGTGCACTTTTTCATTTTAAAATAAAAACAAGTATTTTATGACAGAGTTGTGATATTTTTATTGTATTGTAAAGAAGACATGTTCCGATTAATAAAATATCCGGCAAATGACCCCCACGGCTCCGATGACAGGCCATTACTCTTTTCGTGAAATTTTCCATGACTTTTGCACAGAGATATGGCTGTATCTCACCGATGACGCGTTGGATTTCCGATTTGAGCTCAGGAATTGTTTCGGGTTTATTCTAGAGTTGCCGCGAATAGTTGTAATAGCGAATAGTCGAATATCGATTAATCGCCATTCCCTATGGCGAATAGTCGAATAATTCGCTATTATTATTCGACATTAACATAGGAATATAAAAATAGTTTATTTGTTATCGAATGTACCTATCACGCCTGTAGAATCATTTATTTTTTACCTACTTTAATCTAATATTTTTCTAAGGTTATGAGAAAAGAAAATGAAGTTAGGAAATCAGTCTCACATTCTGATATTCTACTGATTTTACATTTTTAAATGCTGGCAACCCTTTTCTTGTACGTTATATACCTACTATTACCTACCTATTTTACGGGGAATACCTCCTTTTGTGTAACCATGCATTTAATACTTTAGGGGATTTCCCGCTCAACTTATTTCGCTTGTCTTTAGGCTGGGTGGCACGCATTTGTATGTCATTCGTGATGGATGAGCTTGCTTGACGTGACGTCGCGTCGGTCAATGTTTTAATTATCGTATCGAGAACAAGTGCTTAAATTAAAGACTGAAATAGTTAAAGTGTAACTCAAAAAGCAAAACAATCATGCCAAATCCCGGGAAAAAATGTCATGTTTGGCGTTATTTTGAGAAGGAAGAAAACAGTGGGAAATGTATTTTGTGTAGTGTAAAAATTAGTAGAGCAGCGAAGAAAGCAGGAACATCGCCCTTGCAGAATCATTTGAAATTCAAACACCCAGGTTATTTATGTTTTATTTACCTACTATATATACAGTTTTACCATTCATAAGTATTATTCTGATTGTGAGTTTTGTTATGACTGATTTTTGTATGGCATTTAACAATAATGATAATAATTGATACTAAACTATGTGTGTTTTGTTTTTTAAGAAAAAATAAAGTGATTATTTTGAAGCCTATAGGTAGTTGTTTTTCTCATTAAAAGTTTATTTTAGACAACTATTCGCCGAATGTCGAATAATAGACTTTATTATTCGGTATTCGACGAATAGCAAAAAAATGTCGAATAATGCCGAATACCGAATAATAGCGACTATTCGCGGCAACTCTAAGTTTATTCGCATAAACCCGAGATTTCACAAAACCCCAAAGAAAAAAATCGCACGGCGTTAAATCGCACGATCTTGGTGGCCAGTTGATATCAGAATTTCGTGAGATAATGTGCTCTGGAAATCGTTGCTGCAATAAGTCGATTGTTTCATGCGCGGTGTGGCAGGTTGCGCCGTCCTGCTGAAACCACATGTTGTCAGCCGCCATTCATGCCGTCCAGTTGAAGCCACAAGAAGTCCGTTATCATACTCCTGTAACGAATGCCATTCACCGTTGTAATGAGTTTTCACAATTACAACGCGTTGTTCTTTCGAAAAGCGCTCCATTTTTAATAATCGGAATAAACAGAGGTGACAGCTGTCAAATTTCAGAGTTACCACTTGCATGAAAAAAAATATTCCAATTTTAAAAAGTGCACTCTTACTGAGACATCCTATATATAGCCTTCTTCAAGAATTGGGCTATAAAATGCAAAAACAATTTTTCAAAGCCGACTGGTAGTGAATGAGATTAGCGCGTTCAAACCGTAAATAAAAAATAAAAATGTGTCGGTAACTAATAGACTAAGCGCGTTTTTCTTACTTTAAGGGGGAAGCGCTAAGGTAGCCCGCGAAATTCAAATTTTCTTACGATTTTTGCAATTTGCAGCTCACTGTCTGGGTGTATGTTGATCAAAGTATGATACGCGACCGTAAAAAATATGTATTTACAGAATTATAATATTAGAATCAGTTATACAATTCCTTGAGTTAGTATAATCCTGAAATGTTAAGAATTCATGAAATAGTCATTCAATAGAATTATTTGCTCTTAGAGAGTTGTATTGATGACTTTAAATTTTATAACAAATTTGATTACCATTAAAAAAGTTATAGGGAGTCAACCTTAAAAGATAGACTTAATTATGCTATCGCAGACTTTTTTTAGCACTTTTTGAGAGGAACAATTCCGTCATACATGATTTTTGGGTATCTTTAACCGTTTACGCAGCGCACGCAACGAAAGCTCTCAAAAGGAATTTTCTCCGTTTTTGCAACATTTTTCATTGCTGCTCCACTCCTATTGGTTGTAGCGTGATATTATATAGCCTATAGCCTTCCTCGATAAATGAGCTATCCAACATTAAAATAATTTTTCAATTCGAACTAGTAGTTCCTGAGATTAGCGCGTTCAACCAAACAAACAAACAAACAAACTCTTCCTCTTTATAATATAATGTATTAGTATAGATTTATTTGCATAAGGATTTATACCATGTTTATGAAAACACCTTCGCAAATAATGCATTATTTTATAACAAACTCTTCAGCTTTATAATATTATATTAGTATAGACCACGCTGCGCACCCGCCGAATTTACCTACGAGAACAACTTACGTCTACCTGGCAAATTTTTTACATCAAATACCTGCACACCTACAATGGATTATACTTACGTTGAAAAACTGCGTGATATTATTCAGGCAAACAAGCCGCAAGCCGTCACCGAGCATCACAGAAATAATAAAAGCGTGTTCGTGCATCAAGATTTACTCAATTGCAGTCACGTATTTATCAGAACAGATGCAGAAAAAAACCACTTCAGACTCCATACGAAGGCCCCTATCGAGTTATAAGTCGAACAGATAAAGTGTATTCCATACAGTTACCAGATCGGCAAGTCAATATTTCAATCGATCGATTGAAGCCAGCGTATGTCGTCACAGATTATAGGTACCAACACCTTACCATCAACCAAGATTACCACACCAGGAACTGTACCGTTACCATTACCAAGAAAACCCAGAGCAGTAGGTACCACTCCAACCGTTACTGAGCAAACACAAGTACCTCCGGCCAACATGACATCACAGCCCGCTGAGCCTGCAGTGCCATGAACAAGACAACACGCACGGGCCGTGCCATCAAGCTGCCGGTACGCTTCGTTTGAGGGGGAGTACTGTAGCCATCTCTCAATCACAGCACAATCTGCACGTTTTGACACTGTTTAGGAAATACAGAAGCAAACAGTTCTGAAAAGAACTCTTTAACACGTTTTGACGTTCTGACAAAGAAACGCAACAGTTCTCAAAAGAACTATTTTATCAAAGCACGTTTTGACAAACCCTGTTTACAAGAAACAATACGTTTTGACGTTCTGCTAAAGAAACCAACAGTTCTCAAAAGAACTCTTTAAAACAGCACGTTTTGACGATGTGCCAAAGTACCCCGCGAAATTCAAACTTTCTTATGTTTTTAGCAATTTGCAAGTCAGTATTAAGTTGTATGTTGATTTAAGTAGGTATCATTCGCGACCGTAACAAATATGCATTGACAGAATTATAATCATCAATATCAGTAATACAACTCCATAAGTTTGTATAACCTTAATTGCCAAGATTTCATGAAATAGTCATTCAATAGAATTACCTGGTCTTATAAAGTTGTGTTGATGACTTAAATTATTATAATTCTGTAAATGCATACTTTTTACGGTCGCGAATTATATTTTGATCAACATACAGCCGCGAGCAAAAATATTAGGCACCCTATTGAACTGCCAGTTTTACGATAGTTTAGTATAGGAGATGTAAATAAAATATATTTTGTAACCTGTATGCTTTATTATAATAAAATAATTAATATTTCGTCGGTCCACCTTTTGATTTTATAACAGCAGCCACTCTTTTCGGCTTTGACGCTACCAACTTTAAGCAATCTTCTTGGGACAATTTTTGCCACTCTTTATTTAAAGCAGCCAGTAGTAAGTTTTTATTTGTTATGGAGTGTCTCCGTATCTTTTTCTTCAAAATAGACCAAATATGCTCAATTGGATTGAGGTCCGGCGATTGTGGTGGCCAGTCTAAAAGGTCTATGTTGTTTTGAGCCATCCACGCCATAGAATGAGCAAAATGTGAATGAATGTTTTAGATTTGTGGCAAGTGGCGTTGTCTTGCTGGAATTTTATTCCGTCACTATTTATATCGCCGAAAATCTTCGTTATTGACGGAGCTAGAGCTGTTTCTAGGACTTCAGTGTATTTTCTACTGTTCGTTCGCCCCTCACACAACACCATTTCACCCATGCCGTCGGCAGCCATACAACCCCAAATCATAATTCATCCTCCACCGTGTTTAATAGTGGGCACTACACATTCTGGGTTATATTCTTCGCCCACTCGGCGCCTGACATAGGTCGCACCGGGAGTTCCAAACACCTGTGTAGAGACAAAAAACTGGTTAAATTTATGATTTCATTATTTTCGTTACAGAATTAGTTTTCATAGATTTCTTGTAATTTTAATGTAAAACATAAAGTAAATAACCTTACCTCAAAGTTAGATTCGTCTGACCATAACACGTTGGACCAATCTTCCACTGTCCAATCTTTATGTTTGAGGGCCCACTCCAACCGATTTTTCATATTGTGTTCCGATAGCCACGGCTTCTTCCTTGCTTTGCAACCTTTTAATCCAGCTTTTAGAAGCCTTCTTCTAACGGTATGCACACTCACAGTTCTGCCTTTTGCTTCAGATATACAGGCAGCGAGGTCAATAGCTGTTTTTTTGCGGCCCTGTAGAGACTGCCTAATCAACAATCGGTCATCACGATCGGTAGTGACTCTTTTTCTGCCTGTTCTTGGCCTGTTTTCATGGGAACCGGTCTCTTTGAACGATTTATTGCATATTGCACTGCACAACGCGAGCACTTCACTTCTCGGGCTATCTTTACTTGTGACATGCCTTGTTCGTGCACAATCTTAATTTTTAAGCGCTGTTCTGCACTAAGTTCCGATTTTTTTGGCATGGTACACACTAAAAATGTTATTCTCTAAGAGTATGACAGTATTTGCGCACAACACGTGTATTCACTTCAAACTCTGACAACACAATAATATTCGTCATTTTTTAAAATTAAATTAATAATGTGTTATTGCACATCTGCATGTCATAAATATTTGTTACCATGTTATTTCTACGTAAACGCACCCCCAAAACAATAATAAGGCCATGAAAAGCTTATCTGTACATGATTTTTCTATACAGGTATAAACAATAGAGGTGCCTAATACTTTTGCTCGTGGCTGTACAACGTAATACTGACTTGCAAATTGCAAAAAAACGTAAGAAAAGAAATTCCCGGGCTACCTGGCGCTTTCGCCTTAAGCGGGAACATTTTGATAATAAATCACCATTCTTCGCTACATTCTATAAATTGGGAGTCAGCATTATTATTTCTACTAACAACCTAGCCATTATCACCAAAGTAGCTCGAACTCGAACGATTTGGATAGATACAGACTACATACCAGTAGCGCAGCAGCAATTATCATTAGAGGGATACTGAAAAAAAAATTGTTCAGTTCTCATAAACTTTAGACAACATCAAAATGAATTAACTCAAAAATTAAAGTCATTACTTACTTTACTTTTCAAAATTTAACGCCATCTATGGTCAAGTAACATAACTTTAAAGAGACGCTGTCACTACACAAACAGAATATTTTATCAATTTTTTACAGAAATAAACGATAAAATTACTGATTATAGTTTTATTTCTGAAAAACATTATATTACAAAAATATTCTAATTTAATCTAATGTTATAAAGAATAAAATTCAAAAGAGCTGGTGAAAACAAGATACACGTGAATTTATGTGTCAAGAATAAGATTATGAAACATTTATTTGCAGAAAATACAGGTCCACCAGTTATAAAAATGTAAAATTAGGATTTGCATGCCCTAAACAGGCAACATATGGGCTGTACGTTAAACTACCATTTTTTACAACTGGTAACACCTGTATTTCTGCAAATAAGGGTTTCTTTCTTATTCTTATTCAAGAAATCAACATTAACAGAGAACATTAAAGAAAATCAAAAGAAAGAAAATACATTTATTTGTGGTAAATATGACGCAAAGAAAAAACACAAACACAAAAAGAACAATCATTCATTCTATCTCGTTCTCACCTACATACTATTGCATGTAAGTCCCTGTCATAATTTGCTGTAGTTCGGCTTCTCCACTTACATACGACGCCGTGCTGTGGGACACGAAATCACGAGTGTCCGTACCTACAAATTTAGTACCTCATTCTGAAACACGAGATGATGACAGAAAATTTTCGGCATTTTTGTAATGTTTTTAGTCTTATGATGTATTAAACTGGTATAAATATCTGTGTGGTACACAGTTACACACACACGTGTATCATTATTATTAGGCGATAGTAGACACTAAGAAGAGTGGTTGTTCCGAGAAGGGAAGCCGATAGGAATCGGGTTGTATAAGCGCTGCGCCCTACATACATACTACAAATAAATAAAATTGAAGTGTCTGTTTGTAATATCAAAATAACAGCTTTTTACTAAATACCTACTAGGGTCAAGGAGGCAACAGCGACTCAGATTTTTTCGAAAAGGTTAGAAAAATGGTAAAACATAAAGAACCAAAATGATATTTGAGGATATTGGAGCTAGATTAATAATTGTACATTATAATATTTTCATTACAGGCTTCATAAATCGAACTACACAACAAATTTTAAAAAAAATGGGAATTGAGCCACTGTGTACCTATAATTGTATACAGTGGCTCTAACAGTACAGTGACTCAACAGGTATCATATAAATAAAAAAAGCCTTGAATTTATAAATATTTTAATTGTATAGTTACAACTCACAACCAAGTGCATAAAAATCAAAAAGATATTATTTTTTTATTAGTGAGTCACTGTGTACCAACTCGCCATTTTGACTATTTTTTATCACAACAAGCGAAACATCAATAAATAACCTAAATCACATAGTGACGCTAGGGTTAAATTTACATTGCTGCGGAACGAAATGGAAGCGAATTTTTGTAACGAAATTGTGTAGAGTTGTGTAGACTAGAGTGTGAGAATTCTCGGGCATTTTCGGGAATTCCCGCAGTTAGCAGCTCGTATCTAGTTTGTACTTTACACAATTGACATAAAGTTCACTATGCTTTGTAAAATTTAGTTCCAAAAATTATCTTCCATTCCGTTCCGTGAGCCTAGATGTCTCGAATTGTTTTATGGGTGTAGGGTAAAGAAACATCTAAGAGATTCGCAGAAAAATTCAGCATTTAATTTTGCCTTCCATCAGTTTAACTTATGTAATAAAAGTTAGTAGGTACTTATAAGAAAATGTATTTATCGTTCCAGCGAGCCGGTAATACTGAGGAGCAAAAGGAAATACCCCAAGGAGACAAAATGGTGTGTGATATTTACACACCCTGCGCCTGGTTTGTTTACAGAAAACATCAAGTGAATGTAATAGAATACAACCTAACCAACGTATAGTGAGTATGCAGATCCATATATTTACCCGACTGCTCGTTTTAGGGTTCCGTAGTCATCAAGGAACCCTTACGGTCGTCGCACACAGCGAAGATAATAACGTAGCGTTTAATGTAAAGATATAAATATTATCTTAACCGACCACAAACACCCGCGCAGTGGTGGCTTGCGGACGGCAAGCAATGGGTAGCTCGCCGTCCGGTAAGGACCAAGCCCGAGTCGACGGCGCGTCGTGTTCCACGCGCGCCTCAAAGAGATGTCAGCACTATCGACGGGGTCCGCTAGGGCCGATGCCAGCTAGGGTTGCGGGATGTTCGAAAGAGTTACCGTGGCCCCGGCACAGGCAACAGAAGGAACACGGGTGGGTTTTAGTCAGTAAAAGTCTGACACGCCCTCCCGCTCCGCCCAGAGCGGGAGAAGTCATTTGATGATTTCCCATCCACAAAAAAAAAAAAAAAAAAGTGGTGGCCCAGTGGTAATGGCCCCGACTTACAAGTTGTAGGTCGTGGGTTCAACCCAGACGCTTTACTTTGTGTAAATTATTTCATCACCACTGCTCTCAAAATGGTGAAGGAAAACATCGTGAAGAAACCGGCATGTCTTAGACCCAAAAATTCGAAGACATGTGACATTTACCAACCCGCACTGGGCCCGCGTGGTGGATTACGGCCCACGATTGTGTCCCGTCAGTGGGAACATTATAGGCTAATTATGTGATCACACACATCTAAGATACAATAATATATCGCGAGAGCGTGTTTTGTCCCTTGGACAGGCTGTTCAGTTTTTTGCAATGAAGCGCATAGGTACTCAACTTATTGCTAGACCTACTTGACACCTCATCTGACGAAGATTGGGACTGGATTCAATATGCACTTAAGTGGCATCGACCATTAAAAATCGTAAAATCTGAGTAGGAAACTATTGTACTACATAATAACCCGAAAACGTTCACGTTCGGCTGGCCGGCCGCGGCCCCCGACTCGCCGCGTCTCATCGCAATCCCGCCGTTAGTTTTCGCTTAGCGTTTTTTCTGACTTTTTTCTTTTTGCTCAGCTCCGAAGGGTTGTAGCATGATGTTAGTCTTCCTCAAGAATTGGGCTACCAAATACAAGAATTTTTCAAATCCGACTACCGAGTAGTTCCACAGATTAGCGCGTTCAAACAAACACTCTTCAGCTGTATTAAATTAGTATACTTACATAGGATAGATTTAAAATATTAATTAGGTTCTATGGTATAAATAATCAACCAAAATACCGTAATGGTCATCGACTCGTGTCGCTGACTGAACATCATCTTTATGTTAATCCTAAAGATGATGTTCTGTAAGCGCAGCTAATGTGCAATGCAAATTATTGTAGCTTAATGCTTTAAAAACGCTATTATAAAAAGGTCTTCAATGTTTTTTTACCAACACATCACTATGAGAAGTATTAGTTAGCAATATTTTGTATTTCACTAAGTACCTACACATAATAAAATATTTAACGCTTTATAATAAAGGTTACCCAAAACTCGTTGTTTATTTTTTCGCGAATATTAGAACATCCTGTTATTTATCTTAAGATAAAATCGCACACTGTCTCAACTATTAATATAACTTTCGCAAATCGGCCAGTATCTTAGGATACTCTAATAGTATGAAATATTATCTTCAGTGTGGGTGGTGTTCCATTAAATTGTACGGTGAGCGATATGTCGAAGACAATACAGGGTATTCGGCGCATGGTTGAACAAACGAAAACAGCGAAGTGGTGCGGTCATGTGCAAAATCAGTTTTATTAAAAAAATAAAAAAATCTACTATCTGCTCAAAGTATGAATTTTATCAGAACATAACATAAACATAACAACATTTAACAATTAGATAGTAAATATATATAGTAATATAATAGTAATAGAACCAAGCAGCTTTGGAACAGTTTTCTTGGCATTTTGTGGATATCTATGGGTTTAAGCGATGAATTTTGGTAATTTTTAATTTTCAAAAACATTTATTAAAAAAAAAAAAACGTGGAGAAAAGTCCGAGTTTTTGAGCGTGAGTATATAGCACATGACCGCACTACTTCGCTGTTTTCGTTTGTTCAACCATGAGCCGAACACTGTATAATTATTTCATAATATATTTTGTGTGTGCCGTCATTTATAGATCCGCCGTGTCCGTTTGTCTGTCCGTCTGTCCGAGGCTTAGCTCAGAGACTCTTAGGATTAAAAAGCTGTAATTTGAAACTGTAAAAACAATTTTGAAAAAAAAAAAAATTGGTGCCTTCCCTACACGTAAAGACGTAAAGTGGGAATGACTTTTTTTTCTTGTCTATCCCATGGTGTGAGGTGTCGTTGGGTAGGCCGTTCAAAAACATTGTGGGTGTGAAAACCATTTTTCGATTCAGCGATCCGTTTGTGAAATATTACGCTTTAAAGTGGTAATTTTTGCTAGAGTCAAGTGTCCCCCACCTCCCCTGGCAGCTAAATGGTTGTTTTTGGATATGTGAAAAAATTCAAGGCAGTAGTATATGTAACGAAGTTACAAGGAAAACTATCACAACTAACTAGGCTTTACAAGTTAACGAGTAATAGTCGGCCAACTTACATTTGCAGTTGGAATCTATGAGAGAATATGTTTTTCAGCTACAATGTCAAGTTTGTTCTTGAGATAAATTCATCCCAACTACGGAATCCTTCATTGTGCGTGGTGCAACACGCACTTGGCTGGTTTTAACGCGATACCTGCTAAATTATTAGCTAACTTTTTTCAAATGCTAATTAGTAGCTCACTAACCCTGTGCGGCAAACGCTCTTACGCGTTCAATAAAACATTCGTGTGGTGCTATGAACGCTTATGCGCGGTTGTTTCCGAAACAATAGAAATGAACAATGAACGCACAGGTGCGGCGCGCCGCACTTGAAGAAAGTTATGTAAATTGGGTGGACGCGCATACGCGTCGCAAGCATATGGCAAAAGTCCGAAAAACGCGCATGCGCGTCGTTCGCGCAGAATGCGCGAATAGTCGCTATTATTCGGTATTCGGCATTATTCGACATTTTTTTGCTATTCGTCGAATACCGAATAATAAAGTCTATTATTCGACATTCGGCGAATAGTTGTCTAAAATAAACTTTTAATGAGTAAAATAATCACTTTATTTTTTCTTAAAAAACAAAACACACATAGTTTAGTATCAATTATTATCATTATTATTAAATGCCATACAAAAATCAGTAATAACAAAACTCACAATCAGAATAATACTTAAATGAATGGTAAAACTGTATATATAGTAGGTAAATAAAACATAAATAACCTGGGTGTTTGAATTTCAAATGATTCTGCAAGGGCGATGTTCCTGCTTTCTTCGCTGCTCTACTAATTTTTACACTACACAAAATACATTTCGCACTGTTTCCTTCCTCCTCAAAATAACGCCAAACATGACATTTTTTCCCGGGATTTGGCATGATTGTTTTGCTTTTTGAGTTACACTTTAACTATTTCAGTCTTTAATTTAAGCACTTGTTCTCGATACGATAATTAAAACATTGACCGACGCGACGTCACGTCAAGCAAGCTCATCCATCACGAATGACATACAAATGCGTGCCACCCAGCCTAAAGACAAGCGAAATAAGTTGAGCGGGAAATCCCCTAAAGTATTAAATGCATGGTTACACAAAAGGAGGTATTCCCCGTAAAATAGGTAGGTAATAGTAGGTATATAACGTACAAGAAAAGGGTTGCCAGCATTTAAAAATGTAAAATCAGTATAATATCAGAATGTGAGACTGATTTCCTAACTTCATTTTCTTTTCTCATAACCTTAGAAAAATATTAGATTAAAGTAGGTAAAAAATAAATGATTCTACAGGCGTAAGAGGTACATTCGAATAATAATAGCGAATTATTCGACTATTCGCCATAGGGAATGGCGATTAATCGATATTCGACTATTCGCTATTACAACTATTCGCGGCAACTCTAGTTAATATTACACAGGGCTCAGATACCTATGTAGTTAGGTCAACTAGATACTCCTTGGTCTTCAATTAGTTTGCTCCTCTTTGAAAAACAAAACGGTTAAACTGAAGGAAGTGAACTTTGTATAAAAAGAGTCGATTGCTTGTCGTTTCTTTCTTCATCATTCAAAAACTAATTTCAACTCTGGACTTCGTGCGCGTGAAAGTCTTAAGACACCACAATATACTAACTAAAATAACAGCCACATTTTTATAAAACATCTCTGTATAGGGCTCCGTACACGGCTACATATCAAGCTATACATTTCCAGTGTAAGCTCACCTCTCATTGTACGGAAATCCTAGGCAATGCGAGATCGGTTTATATACGAGTACATGCTGACTTTGAAAACATGCGACAAAATCTAAGGGATAGTTTTTTCTACCCATCAATATGAACAATTTTTTACTATCGGACCTACTTAGAATTGGCAAAAAAAAATCGATCTTCCCGTATAAAGGTACATACCCGACTGGACCATTTTGTATAAGAAGGACGAATTTTTTTTTGCGAATTCTAAGCTGGTCCCATTATCTCATAGAAAGTTTTTTTTATCTTTATTATTATTATTAATAGCAAAATACAAGTTTGACACAAAGCACACATGGTATTCACTAGAGGACAGAGAAATTAACAAATAGAAATAGTGTACAAGAGATGGGTAAAGTACGGTCAATACAAAATTTTTAAGTTGTTCCACTCCCTTAAATTTTGTCGCATGTTTTCAAAGTCAGCCTGCCCAAGGGGCAAATCTACGCCTAAAAAACCGGCCAAGTGCGTGTCAGACCACGCACAATGAAGGGTTCCGTAGTTGGGATGAGTTTATTCCAAGAACAAACTTAACTTTGTAGTTGAAAAACATGTTCTCTAATACATTCCAACTGCAAATGTAAGTTGGTCGACTATTACTCGTAAACTTGTAAAGCCTACTTAGCTGTGATAGTTTTCCTTTTAACTTCGTTGTATATATTACTACCGTGAATTTTTTCACATATCCAGACCTATCCGTTTAACTGGCAGGGGAGGCGGGGACACTTGACTCTAACAAAAATTAGCACTTTAAAGCTTAATATGTCAGAAACGAATCCTTTCACAAACCCGCAATATTTTTGAAAGACCTTTCCAACAACACCCCACACCATGGGGTAGATGAGAAACAAAAACATCTCCACTTTACGTGTACAGGAGGCACCCTAAAAAACGTTTTATCGTGATTTTAGTTTACCACTTTGTCAGCATAATCAATATGTATATACATGCCAAATTATAGCTGTCTGGTACTAAGAGTCTCTGAGCTAAGCTGCGGATGGACGGACGGACAGACGGACGGACATGGCGAAACTATAAGGGTTCCTTGTTGACTACGGAACCCTAAAAATGACAACAGGATATCTAATAGAATTAAATTCGATTGTTTACCTTAGGGCCGCATATTCGGAGCAGCGTTTCCTGCACTGTGCAGCGGGGCGTTTAATGGAACTGTCCACGGAACGCCCCGCTGCACGCTGCATGAAACGTCCCTCCGAATTTGCGGCCTAAGAGTAAAGTATCTCTCAAGATATCTTCAAGAATACTAGTACACTATAATAAAAGTGGGCACAACTTTGTTAGTAGTGTCTTTTCCTTATCGTCTTTATCAAGTAAGCTATCTAGAATGCTACAATATAATTTTACGAGAAGTTTTTAGTTCTGGATAGTTTTTAGATTATAATATATTAAGGCCATGATAGCTGTTCTTGATAATGCAACTATAAACATCTCTGACCTAGACTAGAGTCAAGAGCAAACCTATCTCAAATAAAAAAAAAATTAAAAAAGAAACCAAGAGCATGAGGTCCTGAGTTCAATTCCCAGGTCGGGCAGAGTGTTATTGGGTTTTTCTATCTGGAATTTCTCAGTAGCCGCCCGGAGTCTAGATTTGAGCCCGGTTGATGGCAATTAGGCTCGCCCCCTATTACATGGGACTTAAACATAACTGGCGAAATGTGGGTGTACTTTAAGTACACCTCTGCCTAACCCTTCGGGGAAACAAGGCGTGATGTTATGTTATGTTTAAAAAAAACCAAAGGAACTATTTAATAAAACATAACGAACCAGATAAAATTATTTTAATGTTTATGTTTCTAAGTATACTGGCGTATAACATCACGACTTGTTTCCCCCAAGGGTTAGGCAGAGATGAACCTATAGTACACCCACATTTCGCCAGCGTATAATATAAACTAACAAAATCCTATAGTAACATGACGATATATTATTTAATCCTCACTTTTTCAACGTGCGGTTTAATATATATGTTACGGCTAAAATCCGAAGTGCGGTTAAACCTAGTTTTAGCCGGATACAACTAGTTGTGGCCGGTAGCAGTTGGATAAACTTAGATGTAGGCTGAAAGGTTGGTTAGGTTAGAACTGTGACGACACAACGGCTGCTGTAGCACCGCTCGCTCCGCTCGTTCGGCTCGTACGTTGTGTAGTCAGGTCACAGTACTAACCTAACCTAACCTACTTTTCAGCCCACACCTAAGTTTAACCAACTGCTACCGGCCACACCTAGTTGAAGCCGGCTAAAACTAGTTGTAGCCGCACTTCGGGTTTTAGCCGTAACATATACATTGTGAAAGATAATGGAAAACCTGTCGTACAACAAATGCGCTCTATCTATTTTAAAATTTTAAGTAACAAAAATACAAAATAGTAGATTTTTGTTGTAATTATTTTTAGAAAGCTTAGGTAAATAATCTAGAAAACTCATAAAGTAAATACAAGTTGCAAGACGTTTTATGTTTCCTCTTGCGACTTAAATCACCGATTAAAAAATAATAATTTACGCCAATGTCGCAGCCATTTTTCTAGTAAGCATGACAATGGCGATAAGATGAATAGTTTTTTTTTTTAATATACCGTCAAGAGTAATTTGGTTAGAGCATAGTCTATAGAAAAAGAATAGAATATAAATAGGTTAATTTTACTTTCCGTTCTGTAAAAGAGTTTCCGCTCTTATGATTAACTTATGGCTGTCTATAAAACTTAATATTTGTAAACGATTTATTATTTTCGTAATCTAACTAAACCTGTTTTATAAATAGTTGTTTTTACAAAGTGTGGAGTGTTTTATGCAAAAAAAAAACGCCAAGAAAACTTTACAGCGACTTGCAGCTTTTATACGTTGGTAGTCCGTCAAAATTTACATCAATATTTACAGAAGTGTTTTTTGCTATTAATAAGTAATTTTCAAGATTAGTCCTCCAACCAGCGTGCCGATAGATTTTTGCCACTACCCATCTTTTGTGTTTTTAAAAATTTTCCACTCTGTAGCAATGTTCTTGCCTCTTTGGCACTGTAGTGGGATGACATTCTTTAATAATACGTAACACATCATTCATGGGGGTGCATCTCATATCATATCATATAACAAACAAACGGACGGGTACATACATTCAGACAAACGGACAAAAATTCTAAAAACTATATTTTCGGCATTAGAATCGTTCCCAGACCTCGTGAAATTATTTAACTTTTTTTCAGAAATATGCAATGTTCATTTTTGACTTCGCTACGATTTTATTATGTGTATAAATAGGATGCCTTAATCCCATCAATGAATGGTCGTAACTTTACCCGACTGCAAAGAAGGGTGGTTTTCGTAGAAGATTCACGACTCCTAACAAAGTTTGAACGGTAGGCCCAAGAGCTGGACATATCAGGACAGATCCCGAATGGATGGTAACCCTAGCTCCTTAGCTATAGGGAAGTATACCTACCTAAGAATCTTCAAGTTAATTGATTTTTTTTTTCAGTTGCAGTTGTGGTTCTGGCACATCTTGTGTCAAAGATGAGGATGATGAGGCATCGAATGCGTACGTGTACCGGTGTCGGGAGCCCGAGCACGACCAGAATATAACCGACAACTAGCGCGCCCCCTAGCGGCGCCACCCACACGCCGACCTAGCTTAGTAGTTAGTCTCCGTGCCCACCGCATCACACCGCGTGGCTCAACGCTCACGACAAATCACGGCTCTTTGTGCGACACAGATACTTGACTTCCTACAATTTCCTATCACACAAATCTTTCCATGGGCCGTATGGTTCCAGTCCGAAAAAGAGATGGTGTTATCGGTCATGTAAAGCTAGGTCTCTCGCACTCTGGAAGCATGATGGTATTAGAACGTCATATTAAGGCACCTGGCCTATTTTAAATTCCATCAGACAAAATCTCCAACAGTCGGTTAACGCTAATTGACGCTTGCCAATTCCTGCACCCTAATTGCGTAATAACCGATTCCTACTCTAAGTGTGTTACGCAATTAGGGTGCTGGTCTTCAATCATGGATTCATTTGCACCAATGGATAATCGATAAAGGTAAAGGTGAATGGAGCATTGCTTTGTTTGTCTTACTTTGGACGAATGTAGGAAGTCAAGTTTATGTATTTAAATAAATGGTGCTGCATGACATCCAGCACCAATTGCGTAACACACTTTTAATCACAATCTAAATGTTTTTGAAGGATATTGCTAATCCATTGCTTCATATGTTCGAAAAATTTGTCTGCTCAACAACGTAAATAACGCAATGAATGTTGTTGAATTGTCAAAATGAAAGCCATTGCTACTGTTAGTATGCAATTACCCCGCAGATCCCCGGCGCGGTGTTTGTTGCTGCAGAAACTGCAGTACAGTGCGCGTCAAATAACTATAGACTATACTATATGTGGCGTTGACTGCGCGTATACAGTCGCTGTAAAAAAAATGTCACTGCGCCGGTTCAAGTTATTTAACGCGCACTAAACTCTTTCCAACCATTTATTTTACTTTTACATAAGCACGCCTATAAAGTTCCTAGGAAACTATTGACGAAAAAATGCTTATTCATGGACGCTGTTTTTCTTTACATTTTTGATTAAAATAAAATATCAATGTGTTAAATCGATTGAGCTATGAAAAGTAAAATAAATGGTTGGAAAGATTAGACAGAGGAATAAAGATGTCCGTTGGTAACGGTTAGCGAATATACCAAATTTAATGCAGACGACTGTTGGTAATAATCGTGGCTGAAGGTAATGCAGACGAACCAACGCAGTGACCTTTGGCGACGAGTTAAATACATCATAGATGGCTACGACTGTGTTCCTTGGTCAACCTTATTAGCTTTACATAATACCAGGCAGGGTTAAACAGCATCGTACAGACAATATATTTTTTTATTTCGTTCGTGAGCGCTTGCAAAGCGCATATATTATAATTATGACTAGATACTATACGACTTACAAATATCACGATATTTGTATTTGTGTCAATTTTCACGTGTAAATCTATTTAGAATAAAATGACGTGTACCTACCAGTACTTAATACCTAAGCAAATTAATTTGTACTAAACTGCTTTGAATAATTTGATACAGACAAAAGCGGCCAAGTGCGATCTTGCACACGAAGGGTTCCGTACCACCGTACAATGTAAAACGCTGAAAAAACACGTTTCTTGTATGTATGGTTGTTATAATTGTTGTTATAGCAGTCATAGAGCGGGACCCTATCACTAAGGCTTGGCACCCTTTGGGTACGCAACCCTAAAAATGCTGATTGCTATAGTTTTCAGCACATGGTTATTTTGAAAAATGTACCAGTGTAAAATGTTTGCCGACTGTAGGACAGCTTGTGCTTATTTTTCTGCCATCGATAGAGCAAACGTGTCATTCGTGCGTTTCTCTTGTTTTTCAATATCTTGTATACAAACGTTGTATAAAATATTTTTCAACACACTTGCTCGTAGTGGCTCTTATTGAACCGCTTTTAGGTTCATAATGCAGTGTATTAAACACGCATGCTTTTTACTTCCGCACTTTACGCACTCGTGCGGTAATGTGGCGACACAGATAACTATGTAGGTACTAGTCGGAGATGTGCACTTTTTTAATCTTATCAAAGAGACTTCATGCCTTTTATGCCTACTGTGTACATAAATAAAATATGATAAATTAATATAGTATTTCATCAAATTATTTTTGTCAAAAAAATAACATTCGTGTTCTACATCCAAATAACACACAAAATATTCAGTTTTTATGCTTTTAATAGCTATGAGACTGTTCGACGGCTTCGTGCCTTTGCCTCTCCTTCAACCTGCGAAAATACCGCGATAAAAGAAATGCACGGCCAAATTTCATATTTTTTTACATAAGTAGATAATTAGTTTATGAAACTTTATTTATTTTTTGCCTCGCAAGTGTGTTGAAAAACGTCGTATGAAACGCGTGTGCATTGATCATTACACACTTGTATCATAATGTACTCTCATTCGAGTTTATATTGACATACCTACTTTATAAACACAATACCGAAATTTAAAAATAGAATCGTAATATAACACTTTTTCTCTAACAAAATAATGTTATAAAAATATTTTTTTACCATTACGATACAGGGCAAATGGAAACCAAGGAGTTTCCATCAATTATTTTTTTCTAATGGAATGCTTATACGGAGCGTATCATTTTTATAGCATTACAAAAAAATTTTGATTACAATTTTTACTTGTGGTCGCAGCGCCGCTTTAGCGCATGCGCGGTAATGTGCTGGGTTTCAAAGCCTGTTTCATAAACTACTATTACATAATAACCTAGTAGTTAGCGATCATACACACAAGCGGCATGCGTCAACGGCAGAGGCAAGTGCAGCCGTTGACGGCAGCAGTTGACTTAGTACATTTAGGTAAATGTTAGGTAAGTTAAAATAAAAATAATTATATTCTTTTTAAATAACGCATACTGTTGACTCCGCCTCAATTCATTTATATTTTAATTTGTATTAGTTGATATTGTGTCCTTTACGTTGTGTAAAGCTTCAGCACAAAGATTATTCAACGACATGTTGATTCGGAAGACTTTTTTAAGCTTGCCCGAATCCTAATTGTTCCGTTGCTAATTTATAACAATAAAAGTACTTACTAGTTGTAGTGTAGCTCTTACGTAACCGATGGACATCAACAAGCACGTCATTTTTAAAGTTCCTATTTTTATTATTTTATTATTTATAATGTAAATTTAAGTGATAAAACTTAGTTTTTTTGTAATACAATAGTTCATATTAATGAAATTATGATATAAGGTAATATACGGAGTGTAAGGGACAGCCCTCCGCAAACTAACAGCATGCATTCAGCTCCTTATTTTGAATCATATTCCACCGAAAATATTCTCAGGAAAATTTTCATTTTTCTTTATCGTATTTTCAGTTACTATTCCGTTAATTCAATATAAAATTACATTCTCTGTACGCAGCACTCCATTTATGTGAATAAAACAGCTAAAATAAAAAAATCAGCAATGGATGTTGAAATACTCGGCGGCCGAATGCTCGCTGCGCTGCCGTTCGCTACACGCGTTTTACCACGGTAACGATACATTGCGTGTCAGGTAATAAAACAAATTAGATTTATTGAATTCCCATAACGTTCCAGAAATCATTTCATGTACCGGTCATCTTAGTATGACATACTGAATTCACCCCATCAGTCTGCGGAGGGCTGTCCCTTACACCCTGTATAGGTAATAATAAAGTTGTATTATTAGTTTAGAATAATTTTATAAAATCTAGTTTTGGCAAAATAAACGGTCAAAAACTAAATGTTTTTTGGTGACCCCCCATATCCCGCTCCTGTAGGTACGCAAAATCCTGTTTCTTATCTCCTAAATCAACTCTTACCATGTCCCGGAATCAACGCACAACCTCGTAAACGGTCATTGTACCCATCATTATGAACCACTTTTACTATGGGACAAACCTGAAATCGCAAAAAAAAAAACTGCTGTTCTCTTCGTATGTATATGTTCGCATAACTCGTTAAAATGTGTAGTAATAGTGTAATGTGTTTAAATTAATTAAAGTACGCACAACTAAAAAGCGCTCCTCGCTTTTGGGGGTGGTTGGAATCTACCTCATAGTGGTCCACCGTCCACCCCGAGCAACGGCAACGGGCTTGCCTGTGGTACGGCTGAACGATCCCACTTAGCGGTGATAAGCTCCGCAAGGAGCCGCCTGGCTCGCGACCACCATCCCACCGGACCGGAGTCTGGCGCCAAGCAGCTTGCTGTGATCCGTCGGGTGTGTGAGAGTGCCAGTGCCTTTGGGGGAGAAGAAGACTGTCAGTTGCGCTATTCAGGACCGGTCTTGGTTTCTGGGCATAACTAGCCATGTTTGCCCGGGTTTTAGCATTTTGGAGGGTAGCGGGATCCGAAGAACGGTGCCAGCCGTTGGCTGACCGCAGTCAGTAGGGGGCCCAAGTAGTACTCCAGCCACGTGCCTCGCCAACTCGCGAAAAATCCCGGTATGCTCCACCGTGCCAGCCGGCAACTGGATGGGAGGACCCGGTGGCCATATCCGGGGGGGTTCAGTTGTCCCCACAGTCTCCAAATGAGTACCCCATTTAGTTTGGTTAGCTTTAGTGTTCCACTTGGATTACTGAGCAGCGCCTCGACAAGTCGACTTTTTTCCCCAACAACTCTATATACACGAATATGACCAAAGCAAAGAAAAATAAGGTTAAACAACGGCTTCGCGCGTGTGTTGGATCATTCGGTTCCCTACAAAATGGTTGAGCTGATGGTGCTGATCAACGCGTCATGTTCGTGAACGGGCGCCGTCAGTGGAGACTGGTCATCTCTTAACTGCCAGGGCTTATTTTAAATCTTATATTTTGAATAGTTTTTAATTATTTATTTTTTACATTGTTCTCACATAATTATAGAAGCAACAAGAACAATGTACCCAGGATTTTGTAATAATTTTGATTTAAAAGAGTGTCCATGGAGTTTCTTATTTATTTGTATAGATATATATTAAACTGGTATTAAATATCTGTAATGTGATGTGATACACGGTTACACACACAGATGTACCATTATTAGTTGGCAATAGTAGACACTACGAAGAGTGGTTGTTCCGAAGGGAAGCCTATAGGAATCGGGTTGTATGAATGCTGCGCCACTAGCACCTTGTCTTTGAAACTAAATATCTCTTTTAGATACTTTAATTTGCTAACAAATCTAAACCTTGTAAACAGAACTTGTAAGTACCTACTTAACTATACTATAATAATAATATTAATAACCCCATCGCCGTATCTCTACGTTGACGTCGTGGTGGGGCTTGCGCGCTCCGAACTCTGGGTCTGTGCCGGTAGAGTTTACTTTGCCGAAACAGGTCTAGGGTGAGGAGCTAGACCAAGAGAGATACAGAAACCCGCAGGGCAGCATGTGGCGAGCTGCTGGACAGTAGCGACCCCACGTACCCTATCCCCCGGGAGAAGTTATGTTCCTCATCTCTAGCTCAGTGGCGTGCCTAAGGATGAAAATTTGGGCAAGCCGACGATTTTTTACGATTAAAAAAACGGGCAACTGAGGGATTTTCTTATGTTGTTCATGGTTGTTAGTTGTACGAAAACCTTTAAAATACGAAGAGTACATTTTTTTTTTATTGATAGGCTTACGTTTGTTGTTGTAAATTATGATTTTATTAAGGCAAGCCCGGCTTTTTGGCTTCTATGAAGCTACCGCCACTGACTCTGGCTTGCCTTTATTGGCCGGCTGGAGTGAACACTGACGAGAACTGACCTCCCACCTCATTCTTGCCTTTATTGGCTGACTTGAGTAGAGATTCGCAAGAGCAAACGTGCTCGTAATGAGAATTATGCTGATCGTCGAAATGTGTGCCTTCAATTCTTCGATGTGTGCATTATTTGAACCCGCGAAATCTGGTTTACAAAGACAGTCTCCTTTTCTACGTTTGAATTGAATGACACATTTCCACTGATTTGCCGAACGTTTAATTAAGTTATTAAATGTACTCGATTAATTTTCACGAATATTTAGGCTGATTTATCACAAACTTACCTAGTTCAGTCAATTTGCTTTGGAGCCGTAACACTACGCCGAGATAGCAATCGCGTCACGCGCCCCAAAAATGGCAAGGGTCGCCATGTGGGATGTCGTGTTATTGTAACATCTGTTCTCAAGCGACTACCTTTAATTACTGACTAAAGGGTACAAAGATCTATTACATATATTATATGGATAGGATAGGGTCATAGACATTATACTATAGGTGCTACTTATTACACCTCAATTAGGTGTCAGTTTATGTTGGGTTAGCAATTAGATATATTCATAAAAATGAATTAATGAATAAGAACACTATATTTCCCATGAGACAAAAAAAAACAACATTTTGATTTATTCAAGCTTCTGGGTCGATATTATGGAGTCCTTATATTAGATGTACTTACATAAGTTTGACAATGCATCTATTAAATCATACTATACTACAGATAGACAGAATTTTCGCATATATTAATACACATATATAATAATATATGTGCTTTAATATGTGCGAAAATAACTGTCTATCTGTTACTCTTCGGGCCTTAAGAGGGAACAGGGCCTGCGATTCTCCATGCAAATATATTCCCTTTTTTTCTTCCTGAATAATGCATCTAGAGTAATCATTTATTTTTCATAAAATCAAGGTCTATTGTAGCCTACAACAGACCTTAACCTTAACCTTGTCTTTTTTTCAGCAAGTAATTAGTAAAGAAATTTTGAACCTCCAAAAGTGAAAAGCCCCATTTTTACCGCCGTGATTAGAGGATTACCTACCAGACAAATTGGAAAAGTTTTAGCATAAAAGAAAATGATAGATACCTAGACATACTCTTTCTTAAAATTATAATGTAAAAATAATTGAATCGGCTCAGTTTCCGAGGAGAAAAAAGAGGAATACGAAACGTCGATCTCGTCAAAATTTTTGTGATAAATTCGGTCTTAACAGCTGTCTCTATCGCACTCTGAACTCGGTTGTTCGGGCGCAGCGCGACGGCAATAGTTTCTTCAAATACATATTTTTCAAATTCCTCGCAGGCCCCGTCCCCTCTTAACGGCTGAACGGATTTGAATGCATATTGATAAACCATGACCTGGGTCAGGACTGACATAAACTATACATTTTATTCCGGTAGGAGGTACATACAATCCCGTACGATAATTCCCGAGCTCCACGCGGGCGACGACGCCGCGGCTAAAAGCTAGTATACATACCTAATCACTTTCTTAGCCACATGCGTTTCTTCCATCCTCATCCATGTCCATTCAAACGTCCTCTAAAACCTTCGCATTTTGTTTGGATGACCCATTTTACCGTTTACCTAATAAGCATAAAATAATAAACTTAAACAGCAGAAAGGTGTGATACAGACGGCAACACATCAAGCTATAAATATCCAGTATAAACTGATCTCGCATTGTATAAGATTTCCGTACAATGAGAGGTCAGCTTATACTGGAAAATGTATAGCTTGATATGTAGCCGTGTGTACAAAAATAAATATCGACTATTCCATACAAAACTTAAATACCTACCTACTCGACCCAAATGTATGGGACGGCTGATATTTTTTTCGCTATTACGATGTTGGTCTCATGGAGAAAGTTGTCCAGTTTGATGGTCAGTACCACACCTTTCTGATACATGCTGTATACTGCTTAATAGTTCAGCACTACAACCTGCACCCTAATTACGTAACACACTATCAATCACAATCTAAATGATTTTGAAGCAAATTGTTAATCCATTGCTTCATATATTATGTTCGAAAATTTTGTCTGTTCAACAACGTAAATAACGCAATGAAAGTTCTTGAACTGTCAAAATGAAACCGATTCCTACTGTGCGTTACGCAATTGCCCCGCTGGATCTTTTACGATAAGCGACTGCTACACGGTCACTAACCGCGTCTCGACCGAGGTGACCTTGGTGGTTTACAACCGTGTAGATGGTGGTTTACAACCAAACATTGAAATAGATCTGCCCGTCACCAACCAAGGTCACCTCTGTCGGGGACGCGGTTGGCGACCGTGTAGCGGGCGCTCTCGCTCTGCTCCAATAGCACCGCTCTGCTGCCTTAAAACGAGATTCAAAACTGAGCATTGTTCTAGCGAATATAGAACTACATATATTTATTTTTGAACACTATTCAAAACATTAGTGAACGCAAGTAAAAAAAGAGGTCACTATAAAATAACATAAACAAAGACATCGGAATACTCTACAACATTCCAAAGATCGAACGAGATAAGAATTTATAAACAACTACCTCCTTTAAGATAATATTCCTGCTTATTGATGAATCAAAACATCGCCACCTCTTTATTTATGTATAAATATCAGTAGAATAAGTGATATTATGATGAAATATCTATAAATATTAGTACCTTACTGGCCTTAGTGGAAATATTGTAAAAATATTCAATACTTACTTTTTTTTATGAGGGTAGCTTCAAAACAAGTTGCCTACATATAAGTATTTACTTTGTGTGTATGTTAGAAGGGTAATTAGTATAAATGGTGCAGCTGCGAAACGGTGAGTCCTTTTCTTCGCTGGCAGCTAACGACTTGCTAAGTTTAATCAACCGATTTAGTTCTGTGGAGTTTTGTATTGAATTTTGATAAATATTTGTTTGAAATGGACTCTGTTTCGGTGAGTTTCATTTCGGAGGATCAAAAACCTATATTTACACTTGCTGGTGATTCAAATCCTACATCAACTACCGTGAGTATTCATGATGCTTTAATATTACCTATTATTATTTTTATTATTATTTGACATTATGTAGGTATGTACAACGCAAACAACGTGACACCGTCGCGCTTCGGGAAAATAATGTTCTAACGAGGTAGGTATCTTCATCAGGTCGGAGGTGCCTATTAGGTACATGCACATTTTGATATGCGAGCTGTGACAAAAATTGTTTCTACGCCCAATTCAATAAACTTGCCCTAAGGCTGATTGCCTGCGTCCTAATACTATAAATCAACGCGATCGTCGCGCGAGTTTGTGATCGTCGCCTTCATTTTGATTGGCGAACCCGAACGCGGGTTCGCGTCGACCGAGGTCACTTTCCGGTTTTCCGAACAAATGAGTGACATAAATTTATGAACGCGATGATCGCGTATTCGCGCGAACGATCATTGGTTAGGACGCTGGGTATCGTTATCCATTGTTGGACTAAGGCCTTTCATAATAACACGTGGCACGACGCCACGATGTTCTTTCGTATTTACGTAAGAAATTTTCATTTTAACTGTCTAATAAACGAATCGTAAATCTTGTACCAACGATGCCATTTACTTCCATGTATTCTCAGGACAGCTTCCCGTTTTCGGATACTAGGAATGTAGGCAACCCAGAAGGAGTGATGTCTTCCATGACTCCAATCATGCATGGTCTCGGAGGCAACGAGTTGTTGAACTTGTTGACTCAACAGGAACCCAAAGTTGCCGATTCAGGTATGCGATTATATTATTCAAATGCCTAGGTAGGTATGTACTATTCAACTCAACCGTATCGCACGCCCGTGGTTGTTTCATAGTTTGACTTTGACGAAACCTTTATTTAGTAGCAGTACCTAAGGGCGTTTATCCACCGCAGCCGTCACCGGGACGTCACCGGGACGTCACCAAGAAACGAGATTATTCGAACCGAGCGTGACGTCCCGGTGACGGCGATCGTTTGTCCATGGCGACCGAAGGCAGTGTGTGGACAAGAGCAAACGCCGTTTTGTATTGCCGGTTCATCGGCCTGTCACAATCGCGGGCCGAGTGTAACGCCACGTGGCCATAGTTAATGCATGTATCGCTACTTCGGCGCCGTCATCTCGTTCTCAGTGACGGCTGTGGTAGATAAATGCACTAAGGGTTGTTTTGGTAGTAGATACACGGTTATCCTCCTAAGAGCTTCGCTTGTTGCCACACCATGCAGTGTAGCTTGCTGAACTAGGTGTTAGTTGCTTTGCTGAAATGTTCAATACTGTATTTAATTAAAATATGGATGCGTCGAGATAAAGGCGTTGTCGACCATGGACGTGCACCATGGTTGGCTGTGCTATCTTTCCTATAGGAATTACTGTAAAAAATCTCATTCCGGGACAACCAGTGGAGAGTGCTATGTTCTTCATTTCAACAGCACACAACAGCACCAATAATAACCTTACCACATGTGTGTCTTCCCCAGCGCCCTCTGTCACCGATATGGAGGAGTTATTAGCAAATATGCGCATAAATGGAACTGACGTGTTCAATGACGATGCCAGCATCAATAACTATTTTACAGGTAATTTGGTGTTTACCGTTTACAAACAGATGTAAATGTGTAATAATCATGAGTAGGTAAGTCATAAAGTCACCACAAAATGTTTGATTGCAGGCTATAGCAGCCGGTCGGAATCTGGATTGTCTAACATTTGGCCTGACAATACGAATGTGCAAAACTCACGAAACAACGAAATGACGGACACATTCGACTTTCTCGTCAAAAGTATGTACCTTCTATCTTGATGTTAGCTTGCGTGGAAACATTCGACAAAGAGAGATGTTATAAGTTTTTTTATTGTACTTTATTTGATCGGCAGTAGGTAGGTAATTTCCAAAAGATCTTGACTAGTTAATCCTGAGGCGAAAAATCAGTATTTAATTGATTTTCAAAAAAGACTCGCATACTCCGTTACCAGTTTACAAAGTGTGCATTTTTTGTATTTAGATAACTATTTACTAAAGGACCACATTTCAGGTATTACATCAGCAAACAACTACGTCTCGATGTTGACACGGGAGCAGCTGACCGTGCTGCGCTCCATTCGTCCCGTTGTGCTGCACGACTTCTTGCAAGAGGTCGCTAGAGCCCGCAGCGATCGGCGCATGCGACGTGCTTTGCCGAATGTAAGCTTACATATTTTTACCCGACTAAGGCAAAGGCAAAAGGAAGGTTTATGATTTTAGTAGTCTGTGTATGTATGCTTTTATTTAAAGAGACTCAAAATAAATGCCAATCAAAACAAAAATTAACTGACAGATTGTCCAAACTTTTTTCTTCTTGGATTGGCCGACTGAAATAAACTAAACAGCCAATCACAAATTACTTGACAAGAGTTTGTTAGAGTGTTAAACTGCTTGTGTTGATTAGGGGAAAGTGCTTCATCAGCACACTCAGCACTGTTCTGTCAATGAGAGTGAGTTTTCAAATTTTGACCGTGTGGTGCACTGGGGTAAGTAAATAAAAACATTACAAAGTGAAAAATAACTTTATTTTCGGAAGTCGCTGTCTTTGGTTTTGTATTTTCGTTTTTTTTTTGCCACCGACTTCCGAAATTAATTATTTTTCACTTTGTAGTGATTTTTTTATAAGTCGGTTTTTTTTATTAAAAGGTTTTATTTTTCACTTCTTAGTTTTGGTACCTACTCTACATAAATTCGTACTACTTGTTATCTAAATAACAGTGACAGGAAGTTGTGGCAAAAACCTAAAACTACCCAAGCAAAGTTAATTAAATTTATATGGGACCACTGCGCAAGTTTTCTCTACCAAATAAAAAAATAATTTTCAAAATCGGTCCACAATTGACGAAAATATCGATGAACATACATACATAAAAAATATATACAGACGAATTGAGAACCTTCTACTTTTTAAAGAAATCGGTTAAAAATTGCAGCTGCTATTAGGGACTAGGCACATAATAAGTATGGTATAGTGATGTGAACCGGTTTCATAAAAGCCTTAAAATACCTAATAAAACCGGTTTTTTTGAAGGTTTTTAAGAAACCGGTTCACATCACTAGTATGGTAAGGTAATGTACCAAAGTTATATTTGTTTTTAGGAATGTGCATTCTGCAAGAACAATGGCGAGAACGAGGAGTGCTACTCTTCGCATGCTCTGAAGGACTGGCGCGGTCGAGTGCTGTGCCCAGTTTTGCGCGCGTTCCGCTGCCCTCGGTGTGGCGCCACCGGCGAAAAGGCCCACACCATCAAGTATTGCCCGGAGGGCGCTGAACCGGGTAACGTGGCTTTGATAATTCTTTGAATATTTCTATAATGCTACGGCTACATTGTCGCGCTAACGCGAACTACACTTCGCGCGCTCTCTGTTGTACAGCGAGACGTCGAGCGGTGTGCGAGAGAGCGTGCGAAATGTAGTGCGCGATATCGCGACAAAGTAGTGGTAGCATTACAAATTAGATTTTTACTAGATGCCAGGGAATTTTCCACGTGTCGTACTGCAGTGACATAACAGTGGGTTTGGGTCTCGAGTCCTATAAGGTTGGCCGATGGCCGGTTTACTAAGCTGTAACTTAGAACAACAATTTTTTTAAACTATTTGTTTTCAGCAGCATGATACCTACTTTTTCGCTTCTTTTATTATTTCCTCCGTTTAGACGTGTCCTGGCCCTTACTTACTTAGCGCGGACAATAAACTGGTTGATACTATAATTTTGGGTTATTCAACAGGGACTGGAGGCCTGGCATCGCGCAGACGCGCGCCGCCGTCGACGTCGCTGCTGTTCAACCACGGCGCCGGCGCATCGCGCTCTCAAGCCGGCACTGCCGCGCCCTCGGCGTCACCCGTCACTTCACCGGCTAACGCATCTTTTTCGTACTCGTCTCTATGGTCCAACTTAGGTTTGAACTAAATAGGTTTGAACTAATTGAATTCTTCTACCACAAGCGTCCTAGATTTTTGTTTGATTTCAATTCATGATCTTGATTGCTGTTTTTATCTGAAACCATAATTTGCGAATATGGTTTTCTGTTTTAAATATCGCTTCTGGTATTTTCTTACAGGAAGACTATATTTATTTTTGTTGACTAGGTTCGTTCCTTTTTCTACTACGTTAAGTATAGGAGTGAAACATAAAAGAACACTAGTTCTAAGGAATCACAGTAACTCTCAAAAGTATGCTGGTCATGCTTTGCTATAAACATCTTAAAAAATGGTTTCAGATTATTTATATTTCTATTGTTTTTTTTTGGTTCTGCAATTACTTTTCATTGGTTTTATAAAAATGTAATGCCCTTATGTTATGAAATGGCAAAGTTGAATAAGATTAATAATAATATCTAATAACCATCACAATGTTTCTCCATCACAAGCTACAATTGAATAGTTTCTAAATCCAAATGAATTTATTGACAATATTGATTCGTTCTATATCAATTCGCATTATATTATGTACACTGTCATACTTCGGTAATATAAACTTTGGCAAAATATGTAATAACCAATGTATACCAAAAATGGTTCTTTCGCTTTTTTGTTTCTGATATAATATATATTATACCTATTTTTGTGCATTACTGAGTACTTTTATTTCTAGCAATCCTTGACACAGCATAGCACCAGTCCCGTGCAGTGAGTAGTGCGAGTATTATACGAATGAATTGAATACTTAATCCTTAAATACAGACAAGCTTTCTGTATACAACCGCCATATATAACAATCACAAACATCACAGCTATATATGTCGAAACGATATCGTTGAGACAAAAAAGCAGAAAGCAAGACTTGTAAAAAGGCAAAGCATGCGATGAAAGCATTTTAAAGCAGCCTGATAAGTAGCTGTGCTAAGCTTGGCTACTAAGCTATCAATAAGTATAAACGGGTAACGGAATATTGTGCGACTGACACTGGCATGGCCACTATCAGGGATTTCAATTTTGACAACACAAATTTGTCGCCAAATATCAGAATTTGTCGTACGCTGGTTCAAAAGTTATAAGGATTTATAGGTGGCCGATCTGGAGAGCATCTCCCCAGCTTGGCCCAATTTACATCTCAAAAGCTAGGGCATCTAGCGAAGATCTGTTTTCTTCCAATTTTTGTCGCTAATTAATCGGAATCGGTCGCCAAAAATCAGAATCTATCGTTGACTGGTTCAATAGTTATAAGCGTTTCTAGGTGGCCGACCTGGGGAGAATCTCCCCAGCTTGGCCACATTTATGTCTCAAAAACTAGGGCACCTGGCGAAGACCTATTTTCTCCCAAAATTTGTCGCTAATTAGCGACAAAATTGTGACTAATTAGTCACAATTTTTTGCCAAGTCACAGATTTAGTCGGGTCTTAGTTTAGAAGATATAATGAGTAAAATTTTTAAGGTACAGTCCAATAGCTAGATGAAGAGTTTAGGAAAAATTGCCAAGATAAAAATATTTCTGTTAATATGTGTATTACACTTCTTGTTTTATCGGTCTAAACTCCTTAGAAATGTCAGAGAGAGATAAATTCTCAATTAAATACATGTTTTTATGTTTTAAATTACTAGGTTAGAGTGGCTTAAACTTCTTTGAACACTTAAACCTTGCTCTTGGTCTATTTGGTGTCAAGATGTACAGTCGCATGCAACTGTTTTACCAAATTATAACGTTAGGCTCTAATTTACGTTAGAATAATAAAGCTTATGTTGCCGAAATAAGTATGATTTACCTAATACGTTAAAATTATCGTACCTTTAGTAAAATATTTAAAATACTTAAACATCTAAAACGTAGGGCAAAACTTGGGTAATCGGTGATAGTTTTGTTTTTTACTTGTAAAATTCGATTCATTGATCAGACTATTTTTTAAATTTACTGTGATATAGTAGACAAAATAAGTTTTGCTAACTTATATCTAAAAATGTGGCAAATACTATAATGATTGAAAAATGTACATTTATCAAGTCAGTAGTAACTTGGTAATAAAACACAATTATCTATCACCGAATAGCTGCATATCACGAATTAGCCAAGTTTTGCCCTACTTTAAGTATGTAAGTATCAACCTATTGCTTAAAATATACTACAATACGATACAAAAAAAAATACATACCAAATAATCTTAAATCAAAGGTGTACTTAGATACCTAATATGAACATATGGATTAAGATTAGAATAATAAAACATAAATATAAAATGATTTATTACTTTAAAATTATTGTAATTTCAGTAAAATGTAAAAAATACCTACATAATCAAAGATGTAGGTACCTAGATACCTATTAGGTATATAGGGTGTAAGGGACAGCCCTCCGCAGACTGATGGGGTGAATTCAGTATGTCATACTAAGATGACCGGTACATGAAATTATTTCAGGAACTTTATAGGAATTCAATAAATCTGATTTGTTTTATTACCTGACACGCAATGTATCGTTACCGTGGTAAAACGCGCGTAGCGAACGGCAGCGCAGCGAGCCTTCGGCCGCCGAGTATTTCAACATCCATTGCTGATTTTATTATTTTAGCTGTTTTATTTACATAAATGGAGTGCTGCGTACAGAGAATGTAATTTTACATAGATTTAAAAGAATAGTAACTGAAAATACGATTAAAAAAAAGAAAATTTCCTGAGAATATTTTCGGTGGAAAATGATTCAGAATAAGAAGCTGAATGCACCTTGTTAGTTTGCAGAGGGCTGACACTACATCCTGTATATTATATCTCTCAATAAAAATTACAATGGGTATTTCTTCATTGGACGACCCTGCTAAGTAGCTCGTCTGTACACGCGCATCTTACTTACCGTAAATTAAACGGAGCGCAGCACTATAACTTGTCCCTTCCCGTCATGTTGGCACCATTGCTTTTATGCGTTACATACCGGTAAGCAATGGTGCCAACAAGACGGCAATGGACCAGTTATAGTGAACGGTCTGTAACTGCACATTTTGTTCGATAAATAATTACATAAATATTTATTGTAGATCTGTTTATAGGTAATGAATACAGCTTTCCTTCGGTGGGTTCAAATTATAGAATAACTTTATATTTATATATTTCGAAACAAACATTCCACCATATGACATCATAGATATTGTCTAGAAACTACTTTAAAGTACACTTACACACAGTACACTATACTTACTTACTTGTACAGTATACTTGCTTATACCAATGTATGGAGAAACTGAATTCTTTAATATCTTTTTTTAATTACACACCAACTAAACCTGTGACTTGGCGAAAAATTGCGACTAATTAGCGACAAAATTTGGAAGAAAACAGATCTTCGCTAGGTGCCCTAGCTTTTGAGATTCAAATTGGGCCAAGCTGAGGAGATGCTCTCCAGATCGGCCAGCTGTAAACCCTTATAAATTTTGAACCAGTGACCGACAAATTCGGATATTTGGCGACAAATTTCGTCTAATTAGCGACAAATTTTTTGTGTTATCAAAATTAAAATCCCTGATGGTGGCCGTGCCAGTGTCAGTCACTCAAGAATATTCATAATTTGAGCAAGAACCACAAAAGGAAAAACCAAAATATATAAATAAAATTCGTTCTCCTGTCAAATATTTTATTCAAATACAACTATAATAATAGACGATACATTAACAGTGTAACAGAGTATTTTTAAATTTTCTAACAATATTTATGCTGAGGCTTGCCGCGCACTTAACGAAATCTCATCATAGCGGTTTAGAAGAAAAAACATCCTGATGTTATGAAGCGTAAAAGGCTTGTTGTAAAAACTGCTATAAAATGAAAGAAAACCACACTTTAGTATTTAAATACTGACATAGAGACGGGTATCATACCTCCGTCGAGAAACCATAGCAGCGAAACCGCAGTAGCTCAATTCAACTAACTCGCATGATGTTCCGTAACTAGAAACGCGATTAGAGTAGCGGAATATCATGCGTTTTCGCGGCGGAGGTGTGACACCCGCCTAAGGGCCTGCTCCCACTGGCAGCACGGCATGGCAACGTATTTTTAGGCGAAGAATAAGAATATAACTTAATAGTATGACAATAAAATTTAAATTTCAATTATAGTCATCGTAGACTTCGCGGCATGCCTATGGATACCGTTGCATCGTTGTCGTCAGTTTGCGCTTGCATGTAGTGATGCCGAAGAATTGCCGTGCCGTGTCGCCAGTGCGCGCAGGCCCTAAGTGTGCGACAGCCTCACCTTTTTAAATCGACAAAGTGCCTTCGCGATGGCACTTTAATTTGGTTACATTCGTCAAGATTCCGACCCGTATTAGTCGATTTTGAACACTTCAGAATCAAAACTACAGACAATAGTAACGTGTAGAAGTTTAAATTCGTTCCAATTTCAAATTCGTACCACTAAACATTCGTATTCGTGTTCAAATAGAGGGCACCACCCATTTAACTGAAGCCCAATTCCCGTAATTCAAAACGATCAAAATCTAGTCGCAATCTCATCTCAGCGACAATTGAATGTCAAAAACTTGTCGAAAATGTAGGGAAATTATAGACATTTTTGAGATATTGCGACTGAGATCAGAGTGGCAATTCCGGTAAGTTTAAGAACGTTCGCATTCTGATCTCAGTCACAATCTGTTAAAATTGTATAGCGTTTGGCTACATTTTTGACATTACTTTGATTGTCGCTGAGATGAGATTGCGACTAGATTTTAAATGTTTTAAAAATTACGAGAATTGGCCTTCTGACTGTGAACGTTTTTAAAATTACGGGAATTGCCCCTCTGGTATCCGATATATATATGAATAGTTATAGTAATACATAGACTTAAACTTCGAATAATTCTTAATAGGAGTAACATCTAACAAGCATTAACATTATAATAAGTATAAGACTTAAAGTATATAGGTAAATTCATCCAAATAGTAATACGGGAATAACGCGTAAAGCTGTGTTTAAGAGAGGAATATTATGACTTGAATGTATTTAAACTTAGTGGAAGTTTTTACGTAAATCAACAATTATTGAAATTTAAACATGGTTACGACAAGCTAACGCTCACAGCTTACTAGAACAGCTAGTGGAGAGCTCTGCCCCTAAAAAAGGATATTAAATTATAGTGGGACAGAGCATTTTAATACGATATGCTTACATTGTAAGAGTACAACAAAATACTGGTAAAATTAAAAAAAAATCGCTGTATTTAATTGCAAAAGCAATGTTACAAGGCAAGTTGAGAATATTGCAATAATTTGGCAAGTGATATTTTATTAGGTAGGTACACTAAATTACATTTATAAAACTTATGTAAAAAAATAATTGCTAACAATAAGTTTCGATTGAGATTCATATCTGAGCCGAATTCTTAAAAAAAAAAAAACATTTAAATGCCAACATTTTTGGAATGGCTTGTTAGTTTTTCGCATACAGGAATGTTCTTAATCGCACTTGAATTCATACAAATGCCATACAATAAACCTTTGGGTAAATAGGCCAGAAAGTTAAATAAACCTCATAATTTTCAACTAATTATTAGTCTAACATTATAAAACCAATACTAAAATCTTTGGTTTACTAAAGACAAATCACACCACCCCTTGAATTATGGCCCTCGAAATATTTGATGCTTTTGCGCAGTGGCGGGAGGAAATTTAGATATTTGTGGTACGTTTTATTTAGTTCTACGAGACATTTTAAGGAAGCAAGAGTCCGAACCAAGACTGGGTAATTATTCTGTGGGCTGACTGAAATAACATACAGCCAATCAAAACATTTGACACTAAGCAGGAGCTCGTGGCTAAGTAATAGCTACTAGTTAAGCTACGCTTGTCGGGGTTGCTCCGTGGATGGGTGACCATCTTTACATACCGAGACTCTTCCGTGCCTCGGAAAGCACGTCAAGCCTTTGGTCCCGGCTGTCATTCGTGAATTTTTGATAGTCGTTACGGGTCTTCAGAAGACCAAAAGTCTGACAACCAGTCTTACCAAGGGGTATCATATTACCTAGTTACTGGGCTGTGAAGGTCAGATAGGCAGTCGCTCCATGTAAAATATTGGTATTCAGCTGCATCCGGTTAGACTGGAAGCCGACCCCAACATAGGAAAAGGCTAGGCAGATTGAATCCACAAAACATTTAACACGAGCTGAAAAGTCTGTTAACTAATTTTTGTGTTGCTTTTCAAAAAGCATTGTTATTCTCACAGTAGCCTACTCTGCCGGAGAATACTGGCACTGTGGTATAATATTTTTCGAGATACATTTCTCTGCATCTATAATAACGTATTAGATACTTACTTAAAACGTAAACATTTAAAGCTTACATGTCACTCGCCACCCGACTACCTACGCTATGCATCAATAACATTAATTATTATTATAATAATATCGATTATTATGTACACTTCAGCTGAATGTTTTGTCAACAAGAATTGAAGAAATCGCTTGAAGCACTTGATTCGTATCTCTCTATGTAAAATATGTAGCGGTAGTATTAATTTATAGAGTTGGCCTGATTCTGTTATATCAACTGAATTTAACACAAGCTGTTGCTATCCTTTTGCAAATGTCATAAGAGACAGAAACACATTAGAGCAGTTTATACAGGTCGTCCCACGGATATGCCACATAGAGGGAAAGTACCTTGAATATTGTAGACGGAACATTTTATTGAAAGAAGATATTATTTGAATTTAAAAAACAATTTAAAATGCATTCATAGATATTTAAATAATTACATGGTTCAACCGGAAATCGAACCCGTTACACGAGAAAAATAATCATCCTGTAGCTTTATCATACCGATCGAAAGGCTTCATCATAAGGATTATTTTTTGCTAAATAACATAGTGTCAAAAATAAAAGGAAGACCATGAATTTTAACATTCTTAATACAAAATTAATCAATTTATCAAATGCTCAAAATGAGTCCCTTCCTGTTGAATACAAAGTCGCACTCTTTTGATTATTTCGCTCCCTTTCGATTTTTTTATCTTGTTGTGGTGGATATTTAGAATAATACGTCTAAGTTCTGCTTGTAGCTCGTGGACACTTTCACACTGGTTCTTGTAGACTAAATTTTTTACATAACCCCATAAAAAAAATCAGATAATGTCAGTTGTATGTCCTTACGGCAATGTCAGCTTTACATTTTTCTGAACAAAATTTCACATCAAATATTCTTGGTATTCCTTTTATTTGCGATACTATGTTATTTAGCAAAAAAATAATCCTTATGATGAAGCCTTTCGATCGGTATGATAAAGCTACAGGTTGATTATTTTTCTCATGTAACGGGTTCAATTCCCGGTTCAACCATGTAATTATTTATAAAAATATCTATGAATGCAGTTTAAATTGTTTTTTTAAATTCAAATAATGTCTTCTTTCAGTAAAATGTTCCATCTACAATATTCAAAGTACTTTCCCTCCATGTGGCATATCCGTGGGACGCCCTGTATAGGTTGAACTAGAACCTCCATGCAAATTTAGGTGAAATTTAAAGCAAAGATTAGCAATAAAACTTACAGATGTTGACTTCCGCAAGAAAACTTGTGGAAGTGTGCTTGCCGTGATTGTTCCCACGGTATGAATAGGCATGATGCCTGGGTAAAAAAAAAGAAATTCTATTTAGTCCGTCAGCCAGATAATAAAAAAATATTAGACACGTATTTTTTGCTTTATCATATTAATAAAAAATGACTTACATTATACGCATTCAAGTTGGGGAGTGGGGGCTCACTACGTCACAATTCAGTATAAAACAAGCATAGCAAGGGGTGACGTCATGCCACAATTTAACTCAATGTATCGCCGTATAGTCCACTTAACAAAGCGATTGTAGAATGCGTGAGCTGGGACCTAAGCGATTTCTTTAGAAAGTTGTTCAGGGTGCTTAGAGAGTAAACATACTAAAAGTACTACTACTGTTTCGCACGGTAGCCTACCCGGTAACACAGGAAAGCAGCCACAACAATTCTTTGCTTTATAAACGTTATTAGTTACGTAATCGGATTATCCGCAATGAGTACTAATAAGTGTCCTGTGTGTGATGAGGACGTCGTTAAAGGTAGTAAGGACGTCTCTGAGGTGAAACAAAAGGGAATACTGGGCCTTATCAAAGCTAGTCAAGAACGGAAAAATGACAAACACCAAATTTTCCGTGGCTTAATATCTCTTTTAATTCACACCAATTGTCGTAAAAATTACACCCGAGCCAAAACAATTAAAAAAGATGTAAGGGATGCATCCACATCTCAGGAAAGGGCAGGGCCGTCTCAGCTTCCCAATTCGACTTCAAAACTAATTGTTTATTATGTGTGCATAATGTAAAAGAAGAAACCAAAACGCCTTTGAGTAAAAGGAGAATAGTACATTCAGTTGAAAATCGTATCAGGGAGGCGTGTTCTATGAGGAAGGATTCCTGGGGTGACGCAGTTCTTGGTCGCTTGACCTCCATTAACCTTTTGAACGCCAGAGCATAAACGCACGCGCGTGCCCTCCACGCCAAGCCACAATTTCACCGCAAATACCTACTAAAAAGAATAAGGATTCCAAAATCTTATCGATAAACAATATTATTGTAACATTTTTGTCTGTAATTTTCGAATAAACACTACTCATGAAATTGAAAACATGACTTTATCAGTGTAAAAGCAGAAATTAGGAGACAAAAAAAAAACAAATTATATTATGGTACAGCACTATTCTCGATCTACTGTTTTGATATTGTGACAATGGCGTGGGCTGCCAGCCATTATATGACTTCCTTGCATCTGATTTAGGGATGTAGCCGTACAGAATGTCGCTTATCGATTCTATCTAATAACAGATTTCGTAAAAAACCGATAAACTAGTATATATTACTAAATATCAAAATATCCGATATTTGATATCTATCGAAATTAGGGATCTAGCAACATAACATCAACATCTCTCTTATCGATACTTTGTAGTATGACATTAATTTGTAATAAATAAAACACTTTTTGTATTTCAAAAGTTGGGAAGAACAATGGTATGTATGTCATTCGATTCAGTATGAATCGGGCTATTTTTTTAGGTAAATAAAGAATAGGCTCATCGCTTTAGATTTTGAAATAATATTTGTTTTGTTTTTTATTTACTAATGTAAACAAACAAATAAAATAAATAATTATTGAAAAAAATCAAAGTCATTTAAGTATGGGTTCATAGAAATATCACAGTTATAATATACTAGGCACTATACTACTATAAAATATCTAATGGACTTCACTAAAAATGATCCCTGCGCTTATGACGTCACGATTTTGTCGTCTATTTGTGACCATGGCGGATAAGGGACTGATAGTCGGTGTTGCGCCAGGGATGCGCGAGATGAGATTAGCGAATATCGAAATTAGACCCGACTAGATTTTATTTTCGATTCTATAGCTGCTATGGTGTGGTTTTATAAGACTGAATCTTATAATTGGTTTATCCAGATACCAATTGATGCAAAAATAATAAAATCACATTAATTTAAAGTTAAAGTTTCACACAGTGGCGGTAACTTCATAGAAGCCAAAAAGCCGGGCTTGCCTTAATAAAATCATAATTTACAACAACAAACGTAAGCCTATCAATAAAAAAAAATACTCTTCGTATTTTAAAGGTTTTCGTACTACTAACAACCATGAACAACATAAGAAAAATCCCTCAGTTGGCCATTTTTTTTCATCGTAAAAAATCGTCGGCTTGCCCTAATTTTCATCCTTAGGCACGCCACTGGTTTCACATGAATCTTAGTAAGGATTTATCGATATTATCAATCATACGTCACGTCACTAGCGGTCACATATAGAAGACTTTGGCGTGTGAGAACACTCCTTTTAAAACGTTTAATTTCTCCTTTTTTGTCATCAAATTTCTCTATATCCATGGTATAATTTAATTCGTTTCGTATACAAATAAAAACACACAAAAGTAATGATTTAATTGTTTATTTCGTGATAAAGTGCACCGCATTTTTTGTCACATATTTGTGTCGTTGGCGTACAGGGCACGCACTTGCTTGTCACGTATATGTGACAATGGCGTTCAAAAGGTTAACGATCTTGTTGCTAAGGGGGCAGTATACCGCAAATATTGCTACCACACTTTTGTGAAGCCTATCAGTTTCCCAAGTCCGAAAGCTGAGATCCCCAGAAACAGCCATGTCACAGAGGCTATGGCAGAGATTTTTGACTACATGGAGGGAAGCACCGATTGTCAGTTCTCGCAAGATACTAGGTGTCGTAACAGGGGTCAAACCTGTGGAGAACCATCAAGGCCGAGTTGGAAAGCAAATATGGGGATCGAATATTGATCACTCTAGGGGTCAACAGATTTAAATCGCCCGTAGTGTGTTTTGGAGACACCGGGTATAAAATTATAAACCAAGTATGGTACGAAAACAGGGACAAAAACGAAGAAGAGGAGCGGTTGAGGATTGATGCTAAAGCTGTAGAAATTAAACGGCAAGACATTCAGAGTCAAGTGTATAACACAGATACATATCCACCCAGCAACGACTTTCTGAAGAATCCTGGTACACTGCCTCAATCCCTGACTTTTTTTCTTGAAGGCCTTCTATTGTCGAAGACAAAGAGGTGCCAATAACAACCGAAGATTCGCCAGCACCGGAGGTCCTACTGAAAACACTATTTTGCCGCTGCACCAAGGATTGTGATAGTGGCAAATGTGGATGTTGGAAAACAATGCTGAACTGTTCTGCGGCGTGCCTCCACTGCCAAGGGAAATGCCTCAACGGCGTGTCTGTTGACGAAGACGATGGTGAAGACGACGTAGAGCCCCTTCAGCAAGAACCATCCACTGAGGATGAGGGTGCCTTGGAAAAAGAACCATTGTCAGGACCCACACGGCCTAAACGGATGAAGACTTAAATGGTATATAACTAGTCTTGCCATAAATACTGAAACAAAGAAAAAAAAATTCTATTGCAAATAACTTTTATTACTTTTACAGTGTGTTAGTTTAATACATAAATATAAAACTATTTAAAATATAAAAAGCTTATTCGAAGTGGTCTCCATTGGCTGCAATACAGTCCTTTAAACGTTGAGGCCAGTTATCAATAGAAGCACGCACTCTTTCCATGGGAACATTCTTCACTGCCAATCGTACGGATTGTTTTAGGGACTCCAAATTATCATGGCGTTTAGAGCAAGCCCTACTCTCTAAAACTGACCATAAACCATAATCCAGCGGATTAAGATCGGGATTAGACGACGGCCAGTCTTCAGCTCTGATGAAGTCCGAAACGTTCGTATCCAGCCAAGACTGCGTAGACCGAGCCTTTATGACCCGGCGCCGAGTCTTGCTGGAAGGACCATTCTTGGCTATTGAACATGGTGTTGTTAAGGGGCTTCACTACCTTCTCAAGAATGGTATCTTGATACACTTGTGCCGATGTTTTAATACCTTTTTCACAAAAGTATGGCTCAGTCACTCCTTCATAGCTAATACCCCACCAAACCATTACTGAAGTCGGATAGTGCCCACGTTGCACTCTGTCGACTAATTGGGAAGCTTCCTTAGAGCTTTGAGCATAAATACGGTCATTTTGTTTGTTAAAATGTTGCTCAATTGTAAAAATTTTCTCATCCGTAAACAATATTTTTCTGTGACCTCCCTTTGCGTACCGCTTCAGTAGTTGTTTCGATTTTACCACCCTATTCTTTTTTAAATTATCAGTTAAGAAATAACCAGTACGTCTCTTATAGGCTGCAAGTCCTAAATCATCTTATAAATACGCGACATGGTTCTAGGTGCTATCTTCATCTCCCGAGATAAAATCTTTTGCTTTCGGACAGGATTTCTTCGAAGTCTTTCCCTTACTGTTTTGACCACCTTTTTCGTATGAACACTACGTGGACGGCCAGATCTTTTTCTGTCACAAACAGAGGAGGTCTCTTTGTACCTATTAATAGCCCGTACACAAACATTTTACTAATACCAAGCGTATGGAGAGTTTTAAAAATTGCATTTTTTGTGATTCGGTTCTCTTTATCACCCCACTCCATTTTAATATCGCAAAATATTGTACAATGTATTGGCGCCAAAATGAGAAAACTCAATGAACAATCATATAAAAATGACAGATTCCAAATTCAAATGTAATATTTTGTTTATTTTTAATTGTAACAGTATTTATGGCCAGACTAGGTATAATATACATAGATAAAAGTTTCGATAACTCAACGGCTGAACGGATTTGGATGAAATTTGGTAGGTAGATAGATTAGGACCTGGATTAATATATAGGCTACTTTTTATCCAGAAATAACGCGAACGAAGTAGCAGGCAACCGCTAGTGTTTGATAAAAGTCGTTTTTTCGAAAATTTTCACTTTACCGGAACGTGTAGTTCGAAAATGGTTAGGAATTCGAAAAAATGTATTAGATAAAAGTTATAAAAGTTGTAGAAAATTTTAAGAGCTTTCATTACATATGAAATAATTTTTCTCTTCGACGCACCGTTTTAAAGATATTAGCGAAAAACTCAAAAGTGGGAACTTTTATCCCCCCCCCCCCCCCACTCCAGCTCACCTCCTAGATGCGGGGATTTATAGTATGTTTACTCCCTAAGCACCCTGAACAACTTTTTGAAGAAATCGCTTAGGTCCCAGCTCACGCACTCTACACCTCCTTTTTGGTTATTCGCTGAGTAGCCTAGTAATCTCTTGATTACGTAAAAAAAAATAGGGTGTCCAATACTTTTTAATAATCTATCTGACAGACAAAAAATGTTTAGTTATCATCCCTATTGCTTACGGAACACAACTTCTGCAAGTATTGTTGCTAATCTAAAATTCGCATAACAAACTAGTTTTACCAGCTCAAAACTCTCACCATTTCATCACCCTGCCCGTTAGTAAAACACAGCAATACTCATATTTTAGTTCATTTAATGCTCTACAGAATCAGTGCCAGTGTTATTGTATTCTGATAATCTAATCTGAACTTTAGGCACGAACACTAAATAAAGTGTTCTGATCTTTTTGAAATTCAACAGATAACATATTCGTCCTACAGTGTATATTTATAAAATTGATTATGTGTGTTTGGCAGCAAAAAGTTAATATGTTAGACTCTGTTTTTTAATTTGCTAGACCAAAACGATATAACATAACATGACTAAAATGTCAAAAGACAAAAAAGGTCGATCGCAGCTGTCATTTTGGTCTACCAAATTAAAAATCAGAGTTTAGAAAGTTTATTTTAAAGGCCTCGTATAAAAATGTAGCAGAAATCATTTTGTCTTCCCCTGGCCAGAGAAGCACTTTATTATGTTATAATTGTTAATAATGTCTTAATATTTTATTCAATGTCTTAAATGCCAATGGCCAGCAACAAATTAAACTATCCGAGATTTGGAACAACATTTATTAGAAAAGAGCAATGCTAATATCACTATAATTTTCTCAATATCAATGTAAAAATGCAGGAAGTGACGTAAGTATTTAAAAAATGATTCGTAACACGTTCGTCAACTTGAACAAGTCTTTACAGCCTTTTAGTGTACTTAGCACAATTATTACCTTTGCGTTATAAAGTGGGCGATTTATTACAGTCACATTACATTGGGAAGAAAACAGTTTAAAAACATTACCCAACATTAACTAGCAGAGTCCCAACGACAGTGACTAATTAAGTTCTAAATTCAAATAGTCATCGTTTTATCTGTGAAAAGAGCCGACGCTTCAGCCGCAAAGGGTTTTAGTTTACAATGAATACTAACTTTTGCGGAAGGGATAACACGCAGTCATTAATTCTCTACCACGAATATAAACAGAGACAGTCATTAAAAAAAATTAAATAGACGAATTTAACCGTCGAGCTACGATTTTTAAGTTTACCACCTACCATTTCACAGAAAACTTCTGCTGTTTACTTCGTGTTAGTTTCCCGTTGTCTTCCCATGAGTGACGTCAGAGTACGCAAACGTGTGGGCTTGTGACCGCTGGCGTGGCTGACTGGCGTGAAGTGTGGTGCAGTCGCTACCACAGCCATCGTCGCCGACCACCTGGCTCGCTGCGTCATTCACTCGGTTGTTGTTCACCTACACAAGAAATAGTCTTATGTTTAGAAGAGTGTACACCTGTTTCCGATACAATAACGCATTCAGGATGCTGTAGAAGTTCCCTACGTTTTGCAGCGCGTCCGCCATGCTCATGGAGGCACGCACAGATAGTTTCGCGGCAATTTTACGTAAGAAAGCGACGTCATAGCTGCACAGAGTGCGTGCAACAGCATCCTGAGTATTGATAGCGGACAGGCGTCACTGTCCGTTCTTCAAACATTGTATGCATTTAAGTGTGAACTAACATAGTTTTAAGCACTATTTTACTAACAAAATGGATCATGTTGCCAAATTTAAGCAAGGTGCTAGTCTAGACAGACAATAAACACGTCGATCAACCGACAGCTAGATTGCCGCGTTTAGTCTGTGGAACGTAAATGTTCGGTCCTAAAAATAACGTTTTTCATTCATATATTATACAGCGTGTATCAGAATGGTGTGGTCATATTTAAGTGTGTGGGTGACCATCAAACTAAACAACTTTCTCCATGGGATCAATATACTTGGGTCGACTATGTATTGAAGATTTTTATGGGACAGTTGGTAATTTTTTTCGCGATTACGATATGTGTCCCGTGGAGAATGTTGTTTTAATGGTCTTTTTTTGGGTGGTAAATCATCAAATGACTTCTCCCCCTCTGTGCGGAGCGGTAGGGCGTGTCAGACTTTTACTGAATAAAACCCACCCGTGTTCCTTCAGTTGCCTGTGCCGGGGCCATGGTAACTCTTCGAACATCCCGCGGCCCAGGCTGGTGTTTTAAAATGGCCTGTCCATTTTATGAAATATTTTGGATGTGGTACATACCTTCGTTGTTGTTATGTTTGGCGCGCACGAGTCGCTCAGGATGCGAGTGCGCCAGCTGCGTGTAGTCGCGGAACACTTCGTTGTACGTGTCATCGTTTGAGGACATCTCGCTTTGGCGCATCTCCTCGTTCAACTTGGTCAGCCTTAATCTGAGACGAAAATATTAATAGTAGTAACTTAGTAATAAGTCCTTATTTCATGTGAATTGCTTGTTTTTAGTGGATCTTATACCAGTACCAGTAAAACTAGCAGAACAAAAATTTTATGTTTTTAAGAAAAGTTACATTGGCCCGAAGAAAATGATTTATAATTTTCATATTTTCAAAGATCGTAAAACAAAATTCATTATCACTTACAGAGTAACAATATCAGCGTTGGCGTTGTTGACGGCTATGTCGAGCGGCGTTTGACCTTCCTTGTCAACTATGGACTGGTCAGCGCGGTACTTTAGTAGCAGGCAAACCTGGGACAGATACAACATTCTAAATTCAAATCTACTATGCTACTCAACAGGCACCTGTCCCACCGCACTCGGAGGCCGGCCGGCGGTTAACGAGAAGCGAGTAGCGCTAGCAACTAAAAACGAGTTGGCGAGCAACGAGCAGCGAGTGCGCGACGGCGACGAGTGATTACTCGCTGGTGTGCGTATGTACCAAGCGTGAGTCTCTCAGCGAGTGTTCTACTCGCCACGCGAGCGTCGCTGAGCGAGTACTCTCTTTGATAACTCTTGTCGCTGCGACAAACGAGTACTCGCCGGCGGTGTGAACACTCAGCGATCAACTATATATGTATCTATTTTTCTTACACGTAACCTACATCTTCTGAACGTCTCTTGAGGGAGAAAATCGTTGATACCTAGTCGCTTCCTCGTCGGCTGTGGGACTGGTGCCTAAGGATCTGTCTAATGTATTAGAGGTCGGCGCAGCACGTTTTTTTACCGACTTCAAAAATGGAAGTTACATATTCGACAGCATGTCCACGATTATCTCAAAATTGACAATCAATTTTAATGTTTTTTTTATTCCTGGTGGATTTTCGTCAAATAAAAAGTTGTGTTCACCCGGCAGCGAGGTTAAGACCAACGCTAATGTTGGTTAGGATCCTTCCTAACCAACATTAGCGCTGGTCTTAACCTAAAATAATCAGGCGTTCCATACACTTGGGTCGAGTAGGTATTGAAGTTTTGTATGGGACGGCTGATAATTTTTCGCGGTTACGATGTTCGTTCCATGGAGAAAGTTGTTCAGTTTGATGGTCTGTACCACACCCTTAACCACCCTTGACCACACCTTTCTGTTACACCCTGACATAATGTCCTTCTAGAACTCCTTGCACTATTCTGTGTATACAACACTATTTTTAGTATATGCGAAACCTGAATGTAGTTGGTTCAGAATAAGTAACTGAATCGATTCCAATAATTTTTACATCATGTTATATTTTGTCCCAAAAATATTTTAAAAAGGTTACAAGTTGGCCAGCGACCGACATTAAGTACTCTATAGGTACCTACTGCCAAATTATTATCAATGAGCGCAAGACGACGCTGGAGGCGCGAGCGGCGCGGGGTTGCCGCGTGGTGAGCATGTTTTTGTACGGACAACCAGATAATATAAAAAGCTTATAACTTTGTGATCTCATGATACAGTTTTGAAATTTTGTACATAGATTCTTTACATAAAAATACCAGACACGTGTTTCGGGTTTCGCATAAACTAAAACTAATGTTGTATAAAAAAATTCAAATATATACACTCCTTCTTAACCAACATTAGGGTTGGTCCTATTCTCGCTGCCGGGTGAACACAACTTTTTAAGGTCACTTATTGGTGATGTTCTTCAGAAAGGTCAGGTGCGTAGTACTCGCTACCGACGTGTGTGTTTAACCAGATGTATGAACGTAAATCAAGCTAAGGGAGTATGTAAGGATCGTAGCAGGTGGCGTTCTATAGTGTCTACCTACCCCCATGGGAAGAAGGCGTGAGTTTTTGTACAATAATACAAAATGTAGCATATTATAATGTGAAGTTACCTGTCCGGTGTGGCCGGCTTCGGTGGCGAGGTGTAGAGGAGTCTTCCCGTCATTGTCCTGCATGTTCAACTTGCTGCCGTTTAGCAGTAAGAACGAACATGCCATCACGGAACCCTGCAATATCAAGTATTGTATTTGTATGAACTACGTTACAGCTTTGGTGTACAACAAAGCACATTCTATCTATTCTTGTCAATCTGTTGGTGTTACTTGTCATTCTTAGATCTTGGACAGCCATTACGGTTAAGTCAGAAGCCCGAAAGTCTGACAACCAGTCTTACCAAGGGGTATCGTATTACCCAGTTACTGGATTATGGAGGTCAGATAGGCAGTCGCTTCATGGAAAATACTGGTATTCAGTTGCTTCCTGTTAGACTGGAAGCCGACCCCAACATATTTGGGAAAAGGCGCGGCTAATGATAACTTTGTTGCACATGATATTATCTACTACAACTGTTTTAGGATGTCTATGATCTATGTTAATTAAGTTATTTTTACTCACATTTTTGTAAATTTAAGTTTTAAACGTATGATTTACAATCTTGCGCTAGCAGAACAAATTAAATTATTAACTTAGTGTAGTACTTGGGTCACTAAGATACAGTCTGTGCCTAGTTTGGCACCCGCTGTTAAATCTATCTCAGTTTTCTGTCAGTTAGAATTTCATACCATGTTATTTGTATGATGAAGAACTATGTGCAAGTTAAATAAATGATGTTGAATTAGACTCACACTGAGCACGGCGGAATGCAGTGCTGTCCGACTGTCCGGTGCGCATGCGCACACGTCAGCACCGGCCGCCAGCGCGCCGCGCATGACGCCTACATTGTGCGCGCGCGCCGCCAGCTGCAGCACTGCGTCAGGCGACAGGCGGGACATGTCTTCAACCGCTGTAATACACAACATATTAACCATTAGCGCGTCAACGATACAGATCCAAGTTGAAACAAGAAAAAACCCTTATTGCTTAAAAGATTAGGGGGTTTCACATTTGCCCCAAACTAGACAAGCCTGTATCTTGGGTACTAAAATGTTTAAAACCTGTTCGATTATAAAAAATAAAAAATTATAAGACTAGAATAAACACTATTTTCAGTGAACATGAGTGCTTGGGTGTGATGTTGAGTGACAATGGAAAATTATTGCAACCTCAAATGTGAGTAATGCAAAATTTCATTCATAATTTCAGATAATTTACACTCCACCGTCATTCACTCAACTATCTGCTTTAGCATTATGTATTCAAAGCCAATTTTTGAGTGACTATTGTAATAAAAATGTCCAATTTAAATGAATTTGAACTTTGTCATGCAGGACAGTGAGTTTGTTTTTCCAAAACTTGATAATTATCTCAGGTTCTGAATTCGTCTGAGATCGTCGCTCTCGTTTAATTTCTGACTATATTTAGTTAGAAGTTATACAAGAGCGACGAACCTATTTCATCATCATCATCGTCACCCACAGCCCGACTTCACCCACTGCTGGGCATAAGCCACTTTTCTTGTACCAATCTCCACGCAGCTGTGCCAGCCGCCAGCCTCATCCAGGTTTTGCCCGCGATGGCAACAATGTCTTCCGCCCTTCTCGCCGCCAGACGAACGACACCTCGTCTTTCAATCCTTAGACGCCACTCGGTCACTGCCTTACTCCACCTGTCATCACTACGCCTTGCCAAGTGTCCTGTCCATCTCCACATGAGTTCCATAATACGACCTATTTACTTATGAGCAATGACTAACCAGATTTTCCAGTGGGAAATAATGAAAGCTATGCATAACTTAATGGTCGTTGGTCCTTAAAAAGGCGAGTGGGACAGTTGGATGCAGAAGTTTATTTGTAGCAGTGAACTGTGGAAGGCCTATTTGATCGATAGAAACAAGTACCATCGGTCTAAACAACTCACAACTTGTGTTCTAACGATACTAGATAAATGAGGTATATGATGGACCGAGCGTGCCCAGGTGCCTCTTCGGTCTTGCTTTGAAGGCAGACGTGTTATATGTGGAAGGAAATACAGACGCTGGCAGAGAGTTTCACATTTTGGCTGTGCGCATAATAAATGTGGAGGAGAAGCGCTTAGTACGACTGGTCGGGATATCAACCAAGTGAAGATGGTACCCTGCAGTACGTCTGGTAGTCCGGTAGTAAAAGGAGGGCGATGGTGGGGTCAGGTCGTGGAGCTCCCGCGCACACTCTATGAAGTACAGTCTGTAGAAGACCGACAGGCAAGCAACATTACGCCGATGAGCCAGGCTATGGAGCCTAGCCACCAACGACTCGTCGCCAATAAGCCTTTATGCTCTACGTTCCACCGAGTCAAGTGCATCAAGCTGGTATTTTTTGCTGAGCTATTTAATATAATATTATAAAACCGAAAGTTACTCTGTCAGTCTGTCTGTTTGTCTGTTACCTTTTTACGCCTTAACGGCTGAATGGATTTGGACGTAATTTGACCATGGTTAGGACATAGGATACTTTTTATCTCGGTAGTAAGATACCATGGGATAATTTATGACCTGCACGCAGGTGAAGCTGCGAGCAAAAATTAGTGTTAACACAAAACTAACCTAATTCATCGCTGTCTTCTCCTTCCGTAGAATCGTGGTCGGAAGGCAAGCTGAGATCAACACCGCGGTCACTGGCCAACTCAGTGCCGATCAGTAGCACAGGACTGCCGTCCGATTTACTAGAGCTTTCCGACACTGAAACAACGAACTTTAAAAAACAAACGTCTATGGAACACTGACTATACCAGCTTATGAGAGGAATAAAGAGAGTTATGTTCGTTTTCACAAACACTAACTACAAGCGTGTTGTTGAAATTCCATTTTTCGGCGCTGAGTCGAAAGTTGAAAATCCAACAGCAAGCTGTTGTTTTGTCGCTTAGTGTTAGTGAAAACGAGTATTAGTGTAACGTGCACTTAAAAAGGACAGGGTAATGCAGAGCAGGCATAAACATACAAATATACACGGTATATATAATATATTTGATATCGATACCCATCACGGCTGTGCAGTTTCGCAAGATAATTTAATTTGACCCTGTATATTGCGAGCGATTATTGGTTTGTATTAATCGATCGTGTATCGTGTTTCAAATTTTTAAGAACACCACAATAAGTTAATAAAGCATTTAAAATCAGCGTATTTGATGGATGTGAAAAGTGTGCGTGGAGATATAAATTTTTATACAGTTCGGATATTTACCACTCGTATTACTGTTGGCATCACTTTTTTCGTCAACAATGGTTTCCGGCACCGCGGGCGTAGCGCGAACCCTGAAAATAAAGTTACTTTAACTTTAATATGACATGACAACTACGTAAATCAGGGGTCAGGGTTTTATATAGATGGTAATTGCATTACCACTTATGACAAAAAAAAAAAACTGCCTAAAAAAATATAGGGGTCGGTTTTCAGTCTAACCGGATGCAGCTGAATATCAGTATTTTACGTGGAGCGACTGCCTATCTGACCTCCACAACCCAATTACTGGGTAACACGATACCCCTTTGTAAGACTGGTTGTCAGACTTTTGGGCTTTTTGGGGATGACCCGTAACGACTGTCAAGATCTACGAATGACAGCCGGGACCAACGGCTTAACGTGCTTTCCGAAGCACGGAGGGGTCACGATATGTAATGGACACATTCACGAACAGACCGCGGCAAGCATAGCTTAACCTTCGATCGACCCGTGCGGCTGTTATTATTTAGTCACGAGCCCCGTTTGACAAAAACTCCCAGTAAACTGAAACTTTACTAAGGTTGAAACTACTATCTGTCATATTGGTCTTCAAAGCAAAAATAGACTTGACCTTTTATAACGTGAAGTGACATTTAACTTTAGGGTGGTGAAGCAATGACGAGGCCGGCTATACAAGTATTAGAGCTATAGTCTGTTCCAAAAGTATCTGATGAAAATGTAAACAAATGGATCTGAAAACGTACATGTGTATGCCAATTTTTAGGGTCATATACAAATTGAGTGCTTTGATTTGTTTATTTCAATACTTAAACCCGAAATTCTAATTTCAAATTACCTTAAAGACTTGTATCATTTGAAACTAGAGGTTAATTTTATAACCTCAATTCTCGTCGACGATTTTTGTATTAATTACAATTTAATAATATTATTCAAACAATAATTGTTGGAAAGAGAGGTGAGATATAAAGTTGAAACCTTTTAAATACAGATAAATGTGTTACTAACTCCCTTTAGAGAGTGATTGCGTGAGAATTTAACCTGAACAGGGGTTGTTTACACTTTCGTCAGATACTTTTGGAACAGATTATAAGAACATGAATATGTTTGTACCTGCGCCTGGCGCGTCGCACGGACCATCGCCGCCCGGTGCGCAGCGGACTGTCGGTCGTAGTGAGCGCGCCGCTGCTGCCTACGAGGTCCTTCACCCACAGCAGAGACACGTACTTAGAGCGGATCCACGTCTCGCGTACGTTACTGTTGGGAATACGACATTTTATTACACTGGTAACTTATACAGTCCTTTCACAGCTATTTTGCATCACTGTCAAAATCACAGCGATCCTTATTGTCGTTACAATAAGGTTGCTATTGGGTTGCTGCCATTGATGAGTCTGTCAAAATCACAGCGATCCTTATTGTCGTTACAATAAGGTTGCTGTTGGGGTGCTGCCATTGATGAGTCTGTCAAAATCACAGCGATCCTTATTGTCGTTACAATAAGGTTGCTATTGGGTTGCTGCCATTGATGAGTCTGTCAAAATCACAGCGATCCTTATTGTCGTTACAATAAGGTTGCTGTTGGGGTGCTGCCATTGATGAGTCTGTCAAAATCACAGCGATCCTTATTGTCGTTACAATAAGGTTGCTATTGGGTTGCTGCCATTGATGAGTCTGTCAAAATCACAGCGATCCTTATTGTCGTTACAATAAGGTTGCTGTTGGGGTGCTGCCATTGATGAGTCTGTCAAAATCACAGCGATCTTTATTGTCGTTACAATAAGGTTGCTGTTGGGTTGCTGCTGTCAGATGTAAAATAACTGAGAAAGGACTATACAGTATCCGCGCGTAAATATGTCTATGTATTAAAGACTGTCATACAGGTATGAGTGACAAAGACGATGCTAGAAAGGCAAAGTTGTCTAAAAGGTAACGTCATATTTGCGGCCCACAGCACATTAGAGATACGGCTAACAGCACGATCCGAAGAACTTATAAAAAATATTGAAGAGAGTGGCATTCCTTTAAAGAAATGCAACGTATGACGTAATTCGTCCGAAAAAGTCTGACAAAATCAGCTCGACGTGACTCTGAATATTATATTGAACATGTTTAAGAAAATTCTTACGTTTCACAGTCCGGGGTAGCCCTCGGGATGGTTGTTCCTTCAGCATTGGCTTCATATATTAAATTCACTATTTTATTGCCCAGTTCTGCCATAACCTAGAACATTAAATATTATAAATTAAATTGTAAATCTTGTTTGCAAAAAGAAATCAAAATTACTCCAGAAAAACTAAAGGACGATCATTGTAGGTAATATTCTGCAAATTGTATTAATGCTTAAAGTAATACCTTTATTATTTCTGGTTCCCAGTCATCCAAGGTGAGAGATCTCACTTTACTAACGTGAACGCCTAGCGAGCGATGTATGCCAGAACATTCTAGAACAGATAGACTGAACATTATTTACTAAAAGACCTGTATTTTTCGTTTTAAGGGTTTCGTATGTCCGAATGAAAAACGGAACCCTTCTAGGATCACTCGTGTGTCTGTCTGTCTGTCCGTCTGTCATAGCCAATGTACTCCGAATCTAATGGACCGACTAAGTTGAAATTTGGTACACTCATCAATTAGTGTAACGCAAACATGGACGTGTTACATAAACAAATGAATTTAGAATACGGGGGTCACTATTGGGAGACAAATAAGAAAATTTAAAAAAAGTTTGGCACACTGTACCGTATGACATATGTAATTAAAGGGGCTTATTGTAAGGGGCTCAAGTAATTTTTTTTAACGTTATTTAAGAAAATTGACCAGGGCCTTTATCTCCGAAACTAATAAAACTAATTATAATTTAGATTATTTAAGGTCTTAAATTAACATGGTAAATCTCCCAATATTGTGCGTACAAAACTACATTTGCAGTTGGAATGTATGGGATAACATATTTTTCAACTACAAAGTAAAGTTTGTTCTTGGGATAAATTCATCCCAACTACGGAACCCTTCATTGTGCTTAGTCCGACACGCACTTAGCCGGTTTTTATTATTAATCAGAACACTAAGATTTTTTTATATTCTTAAATATTTTAAAAGAAAATGCACACAAAGTTCTGTGTACAAGCAATGGCGTTTATGCCCGACTACGGCACACGAAGGGTTATGCTCAAGTTGTAATTTCGTATATACCTATACATAGTGTAATGCCTAGATTGATGCTAGCCCAGCGAGGGTTTGGGCTGCCACAGTCACAGCAGTAGTTGTTGCCGGGAATGCTCAGGAGTTGCTCCCATATCCTGGAAATATTAGTAAAATATTAGAAAGACAACTTTTACAATGCATGTGCTCGAAAAGAGCGGTTTCCAAGCAGCCAAATTGTGCGGAAAGTGCCACTTTTTCACACTTTTCAGTTGTTTTTTTAAATTTTTAATTCCGTCGTCAGCCCGACGCAGTGTTTTATTATTTGCGAAAAGTTTTACAAAATAATCAAGTACAGATTATCATTCATATAAAAAAGTACTTACAAAAAAACTAATACCTACACCTAAACTCAAACGCCTTATTAATTACGCTAGATTTAGATTTTGATCAATAAATTAATTTTCAATATACAGGGTGTAAGGAACAGCCCTCCACAAACTAACAGGGTGCATTCAGCTCCTTATTTTTAATCATATTCCACCGGAAATATTCTCAGGAAAATTTTCATTTTTTTTATCGTATTTCCAGTTACTATTCCTTTATTTCAATGTAAAATTACATTCTCTGTACGCGGCACTGCATTTATGTAAATAAAACAGCTAAAATAAAAAAATCAGGAATGGATATTGAAATTGGTTCGCTACGCGCGTTTTGCCACGGTAACGATACATTGCGTGTGAGGTAATAAAACAAATCAGGTTTATTCGATTCACATAACGTTCCTGAAATAATTTCATGTACCGGTCATCTTAGTATGATATACTGAATTCACCCCATCAGTCTACGGAGAGCTGTCCCTTACACCCTGTACATACATTTTTTATTTGCTCGCACAATTCATAAGTAAAACGTTGTATGATACACGTGCGTAAGATGATTTCCGACTCGTGTTGACTTATACACTCGCTATCTCGTGAATAAAAATGCCACTCGCCGGAAATCACCTACTTTCCGCACTAGTAGCATAAATAACAATGTTAATGTATCTGAGTATCCAATAAAGGTGTTCAAAGTAATGCTACCAGCTAAAAAAAGTCTTAAAGTTTTAAATAATTAAATGTTTCGACTAGCCGTGAGAGTGGCATTGTGCTACTACATGTTTTATTCTGCAAGTTGATTAACTCACCTACGTGTACTGTGGCACCACATAAAGCAGATCATTTGTCAAAACAACTGAACAAATGTTCCCTAAACTAAAAAACTAGTGGAACATTCTACTTTACAAACATGTACCTGATCTTCCGCATGCCCCTGACGTTGGCAACACTATGCCTGTTCTCCGAGGGCCTGTCATCTGGCACTAGTATCAGCTGAGTATCAGGGTTCTCTCTACTCTGACCCTGTTGTATGGCGGAACGGATGCCGTTCTGAAGCGCAGTTATCCAACAGTTGAGCATCTCTTCTGAATCCGCTTGGAGCATGTGACTCCTGGGAATAAAGTTCATTAGTTATAAATTTGAATTAGTTAAGAAAATTTTTTTATTAGAAATGTTCACAGAAAAATCAACTTAGAATATATAACGCTAAAGTAGATAATTGAGTAAGCAGGCGGTGGAATGTAAATTATTTGAGATTATGAACTGAAGTATAGTTTGTGTTCTTTACTTTTAAATACTCCCAAATAGGACATTACATAATCATCATCATTTCAGCCGAAAGACGTTCATTGCTGGACATAGATCTTCCCCAAGATTACCACAAAGACTAGCCCTTCAACCGGCAATTCCCGTATTTTGAAGAACGTTCACATTTTATCTCAGTCTGAATCTGTCAAAAATACCACTATTTTACTTACATTTTTGACAAGTTTTTGACATTTATTGTTGCTGAGATTGATAAAGCTCAAGCCCACTTACTTCGATGGTGACAATACTTCAAAGCAGTACCGCCTCTCGCCATCAAGCACCGGCTTCACAGTACACAGTCTCAAGTCTTCCTCCATTACTGTTACGTTCAGCTCACCTGTCCTTTTCCTAAAAAAATACAAGGCTGATCAATACCCCCCAGGGGTGTAGTCTTCATACAACCCGATTCTTATCGGCTTCCGTTCGGAACAACCGCTCTTCTTAATGTTGCCAAATAATATGGTTCCTACACCTGTGTATGTAACTGTGTATCACATCACATTCCATAATTATATTTAATACCAGTTTAATACATCATAAGATTAAAAACCTACAGTTTTTTATCTGAGTTTATGAGAACTGAATTTTTTTTTCTTCGGCTTCCTTCTGTTGATAATTGTAGCTGCACCACTGATACCCCCATAAATAAAAATATTGATTTTAACGGAGTTCTGAACCTGATCTGTGTGTCAGTTGAAGTTAATATCAAAGCATTATGAGTAAGTTACACAACCAAAATTTTGCTACGGTGTTATTAGATAACAGGAGGTTACTGCAACCAACTTCCTACACGCTCGAAAGGCTTTGGTGTGATTAAAAATGACAACTAAGATCGATAATTTCCGTAATTAATTTACTAGTAGGTAACACACAAACATACATTTTTATAATGTATTCATTGAAATAAATTATCACTCAGAAGTTACGTCACGGTTCACGTAATTCATATCCAAGATGCCTAATAATCCGTAGGTATAACGGAAAGCAAAATCAATTGAGAAAATTGTTTTACCCAATCTAATCTAACGGATCTAATCGAACAAATAAACAAAAGATAAAGAAGTAGACAGATTAACAAGCCGTGACGTCACTGGCCTACATACGAGTACCGATACAACCACCGACCGAAAACCGCAATCGAGAATCAAGAACTCACCTATACACGAGACGATTATCGTATAAATAGAACCATCTCCTATTCCATGTCTTGAAGGCATTTGAAGTCCTTTTGAACAGATAGCCTTGCATCCGAGGCATGTTTTTAAGGCACGGTGTGCTCAACAAGCCATCTTTGCAGTCCCCTTCAGCTTCTCTCGACTTACAACTCGGTAGCACCGTGTCCTTACTATTTACAATCGTATGGCGATTCTCCATCTCTTTGTCAAGTATTTTTGTGTCGTTACGCATAGCTGCGATCTGAAAATGTGATCATTAGTCGTGAATACTCGTATGATTGAATATTTCTTGTAACGAACATGACGTGCCGTTGTAACGCTTTGTGTATCACGGTCAATTGAGGTTGTTATGTTGTCAATTTTAAGTACATCGTTAACGGTGAATAAAGTTTATTACTGGAGTGTGCTGCAGTTATTATGGTATTAAATGGAGATCGCTCACTAGGTGGATTTAGAGACAAATCAAAGAGCTATGTAATATTTTGTATAGCCTTTGTTCTGTTTTATCCAAATGTATGTCGTAGTTTGTGTCTGTGAACGCAAGCAACCACCAAACAGGACCAAAATCTGCACAAATTGAATCGAGCGTTGGACAGCAAAACGACACTATTCTGGCTTTTGTTCTTTATTGCGATGTATATTCTATTGGTGTCCCAGGTCAGGATTTTAAATAAATATAAGAAGTAGCCTGACTCACATCTTCAGCGATAGTCTTGAGGAAGGGCTCCAAGTCCTCGGATAGGTCAGCACCTTGATGGTAGTAGGTGCAGCACGCTTGCAAGTATGACAAGAACTGGAATAGATACATGGTTTACATAATAAGTCATAAACCACTTGAAATGTTAGCTGTACTCAGTACAGTCACATACAAAATATATTCGTCAACTTAAGGGCTATTTTTGTCTGCTCATTGCACGATAGAATCAGCTTCAGCGACTCAGCTTTATGTGTCCTGACTTTATAAGGAAAGTATTTGAAAACTGACGAAGATTTAATTTATCTATTTAGAAGATATAAAAGACTTGACTGTAGATAATGAAAGTAAGAACTCTGCTATAGATAGTGCCTAACTATTAAATGAAAAGAGCCCCCAAGAATGACGGTACTCGATATAATACATTCGTCGCACCCTTGGCACTGGCAGACAGCCACGCTATTAACCTTACTGAGTGGTGAATGTTTTCAAAAACGGAAAAGAGAAAAATTACACCGAATTACACGATATACTTGGAAGCTGTCATAGCGTCACCCGACCTCATCATAGTCGTGATCTTTCATAGGCACATTGTATTACTGACTGTATAATTTGATTACTCTGATCATGGAAAAGCCAATTATAGATAAACTAGCTGTGCCCCGCGACTTCGTTCGCGTGGAAGTTGTAAGATACACAATATACTAAAATAACAGCCACATTTTAATAAAACTCCCTCGTCCCCAGGCTTGTCGCGTGGCATCGCCCACCCGCGCTATTACTTCGTTTTCGCTTAGTGTTCTTTCTGACTTTTTCCTTTTTGCTCGGTTCCTAAGGGTCGCAGCGTGTAAATAGCCTATAACTATCATCGAGAATCGGGCTACCAAATGCAAAAAGAATTTTTGAAATCCAACTTTTTGTTCACAATTTCATGGGTTTTAATTTTTTTGCTCTGTGCGCTAATTATTTTTCTAAAATAAAAGTAGCCTAAGTTACTCCCCGTAACATCAACTATCTGCCAGTGAAAGTCCTGTCAAAATTGGTTCAGCCGTTTCGGAGATTAGCCGAAACAAACAGACAGACAAAAATTTAAAAAATTGCTTTTTGTTATAAGTACCGTATATAATGCATTAAGTAACAAGTTGTTATTTTGATATTACAAACAGACACTTCAATTTTATTTATTTCTTTAGATTGCAGACGGACGTTAATTTTAGTGTGATGAGTGGTCACTATTTACTTGACAAACCTAATTCTTATCGTTATCGGCTATTATTGGGTTTAGATAAAACGCGTTTATCTTGCAATTTAAGCATTTATCAATTTTGTGAATAAGATTATTGGCAGGAAAGAGTGACTAAGTAGGTAAAGTAAAAGTTAACTTGGCGCAAAAAAGTGTTACTTAGATTATTTTCCCAAATATATGTAGGTGTGCGTTTCATAAGTCTGACCATCCCTTAATTAAATTATAAAAGAGCTATTAGTAACTTAATAAAAGTCATTTTCGCACGCTATTGAAGCACGTCTGCGGTACAATGTTTATAATTATAATGTCCGCCCTATTTCAGCACTAACATAGGCCACACCTTTCCGTAACTACTAACTACCCACTAACCTAAATGTACTTACTGTACTGTACATCCATATTGTGTGAAAGAGTATTTATTACATTAAAAAGCATAGAAAGTTATATTTAGTGTGGTGAGTCGTGACCTGTTGCTTTAGTTTTTATTTATACAACACTTCGGTCATTCGGTGAAAGTCACGATCGAAACGTTATGAATTTGGCGAGTGGGCTTTCTTCTCGGCGTCCTGCACTTTTATACGACCATTTATTTCATAGCTTTACAATTTTTTTACACCGAACTGAGATGCGCTGTATAATTTAGTTTACGTTCGCTGTAATTTCTCAATAGTAAGTCTTTAGCGGAAGCCACACTGCGAGCTAAGCTAACTTAGTTTGTTAATCCACGAAGGGTTGGCCAAGGTTTCCTAACTCATAGCTCCTAAATACTAAACAATACAAAAAAATCTGTCGTGCGATCATGAAAGTAACTCCAAACATAATTGTTTAAAAGTTGTATTTTATTAAGCAAGTCCAACCAAATAATTACTGATGCCGAGTCACGATAGTGCTGTCGATAATGTTTTCGGGTGTGCGTCGGCAGTTGCATGTTCGGTAGATATAAATCATTACGATTGTTATATCATACAGTTATGGCATTGAAATATACCGGTACCATTGCGTACTGTTTGTTTAGTAGGGCTAGCACGATTATTGAAAGCATTTATGGGCAGAAATATCCTTCCAGACGTCAATTTCTATTACAGCGCTAATGCAACCTCGTATGCGCTTTTTTCGATGGCCTCTTGGGAAGAACAGAGGGTAATATCGGACTGCCATCGACTAAAACCCTTCGGTCCTCCTACACCATGAGTCGAAGGGGGAGATACTCGCACATGGTCTCACAGCCCCGACTGAACCTCCTTTGTACCGATCAACAGTTGGCACAACATGACGGCCGGCTCAGCATTGCCCACAGTTTGGCGGAATTGAGATTTACCTTCTTACTCGTACAAGGGCAATCAATCATTCAATTCAGCCTATCGCAGTCCACTGCCGGACTAGTGTTGTGACAAAAAGGTACAACGAGGCAAATCTCTATTCTAGGATCAGATGGAATCCAGTACGTTATATCAGCAAATGATCTACGTGCGAAAAATTATAGAGGACTACGACAGGTCGTTGAATGGTAAAGGGCAAAACAGTGTGAGTGCTATTTGTATAATAAGATTATACTAAACATAAATATCCAGTAAGCTTCCGAGTAAGTTATAAAACAACTAAATGACGTCAAACAAATGAACTCCACGCTAGCCACGCCCCCGGCTATGCGATATGATTGACTCACACAGGTAGGTAATCAAATGTTTCAGACGGGGTTACCGGATAAATTCTCAAACTCAACTCAAACTCAAAGCATTTATTTCAATTAAATCAATCACAGGCACTTTTGAATTGTCAAAGAGTCGGTCAGTTAGTCAGAAAATTGAAGCTAGTCGCCCATTCCAAAACGGAGCCATTCCATTCTCTATGGAGAAGAATGGGCAAGAAACTCCATGGACACTCTTTTAAATCAAAATTATTACAAAATTCTGGGTACATTGTTGCTTCTATATGTGAGAACAATGTAAAAAATAAATAATTAAAAACAATTCAAAATATAAGATTAAAAATAAGCCCTGGCAGTTAAGAGATGACCAGTCTCCACTGACGGCGCCCATTCACGAACATGACGCGTGGATCAGCACCATCCAGCTCAACCATTTTGTAGGGAACCGAATGATCCAACACACGCGCCACCATCAGCGAGACGTTTCGAAATCGAACTATATTGGAAATTAGTTATAAGTGTTACAGTAAATTCTCTTATTATTCATTGAAGAATAAATTTGACTGTACTTAGAATTTGGAGGCACTGGATCGAATGTCTTTTTCTGGTCTTAGAAATTACTCCATCTGGACAAGCCTTATCTCGGGCATAAATTGTTAGCCACTACCCAGGTAGAGCGAGGTAATCGGTGCAAATTACCAGAATATGATAAAAAAATAAGTTTATTTCATACATCTCATTTGGCTTACACTGCATATCGAGGAGTCTCCATTTAAACATAAAAAATGCCTGTAGTTGAAGGCTCCGCTCTTCCCTTACATTATAAACGTACGAGCTAAACAGGTATAAAAAAAGAAAAGCAGAGAGGAAAAACTAAAAATACAAATACAATCAATGATATACCATAGCAAGCTGTTATTATTGATTTCCTCATTCCTGTTAGTTTTACATATTATAACGAGTTTTTTTTAAATAAAATACACACACATAACATACGTTTTATGTTTAGCATGTATGTAAAGTATTTATGGGGCCATGATCCAGACAAATATGGGTACCGTTAAGCGTGGCCCACGGGGCGTGTTGAGCTAGGTACACATGCGGCGCGTGTAATAAATTATTTTCACGATGACGAGCGCAACCCCTAAAAAATGTTGAACCTTGACCGAAATACTGGGCATTATAGGGGTTGACATAATTATTTTGGTGTCAAAATTGAGCGTACAATCTTTATTTACTTAGTTCTAATAGGGTAACCACAATTTGCGTCTGTGACGCCAAGTACGAAATTTTAATGATTTTTTTTTGAGATGTAAACTTAACCCGAAAAAATTGTGTAAATTATTTTCACGCCATTTACTGATGAAGTTATGACACAGAGCAAACTTAGTAAGTTACCTTCTCAGAACAGTGTGAGTCAAAATGTTATGCTAATTATCTAGGTATATCGTTCGTTTACACAGTTCTTAAAGATAAAGGTATTATTTTAGTATCTATTATCCTCCTATTTAAGTGCTTGCCGAGTCCTTTATGCACATGGATGACGTAGGTACGGCTATTTTTACTTGATAGGATCTAATTCAATTCGCTGCGCACTTGTGCCACAATCGGCTTATAAGGATTTATGGTTTAGTGCGTACGACGCTCGCGACTGGTTCCCGTATTAAGTACGCTCAAACAAAATAGGCACTTACGCAAATATTTTTAATTTCAGTGGAAGAGAAAAATATTTTTTCCTTGGCCTGTTTTTCATTAATCACATTCCTATTTTGTCTATGATATTATTGACATCATAGGAAGTAGTTGCTAACAAAAATAACACAATTACCTCACAGGTGCATAAATCCACTTCACAAACCGGTCTATTCACTGATTTGTCACAGAACTATTCGACTATGAACACTGTTATTTTAAAACCACAAAAAACACTTCCACCTTTAGCAACTCGAGACATAACTGACGTCTGAAGACGCCATCGCCAGATTAGTCGTGCTCACGGTCAGACTTGCAAACTAGAGGTGCGTTGCAAAACGGACTGTTGATGAAAATGATAACTGTCAATAGTGCTAATGAGTAACAACTTACTAGAAGATACGCTATCTTTATCAAGGAAGTGAGCTTGATAATAATTTTTTTTTTCGAAGAACTCCTTATTTGGGAATTGTTTCAGGTAAGTATCACTTCCTGCTCAGTTATATCTTTGTTTCTTATGACATTAGGTATTTGACATTAAAATCGTAAGAGTTTTGGTTTCTTGCTTACTTTAATTAAAATTCTCAACTGATCATTAAATAAAATAAATATAGGGTTACTTCGGCAGTTTAATGTCTCAAAACAATGCGAAACGTTTGCATAACAAAGTAATATGAAATTCGACGTCGCAATTACATTTTCTAAAACGCGACCATATACAATAGCGTCACGTTCTGTGATGTAAACAAAACGTGACTCATGATGAAGCTCATGTTTTTTTTTTTTTAATTAATATGCGCGGTAATCAACGCACAAGCACAGCGGTAAGCAGCTGCTCAGTTCCCACGAAGTGATCGCTTCAACACAAATATACGATGGTAGTACGAATATTACCTTGAGAATGTAATTAGATGTACTGTGTTTTATAGTCTATCTATACGTTGCCAGAGCATTTCAAAAACAAAGTATTGTTTTATGATCCAAACACGCTAGACGCTTCACCTCACTGGTTTGTCCTTGATCGTTTATTTAATGCAGGCATTATTAAACATCGGCATCGCAAGCTATTTAAAGTAATAGGAAATCTTGTGAATCGAGCACTGGTTATTATTAGTCAAAACGAGTTAGAAATCTGTAAGCGGATTATTACCGAGTCTCAGTCTAGGTGAAATCTGGGACGGTCAGGGCGACGACGTGTCATAAATAATTCTACATTCTTGTTTTGTATAGCGAGCGACCCCTTAGCTTGTCTCAATTAAGACAGAATAACCCGAAGCGCTCAGCCATTGACCGATGAAGGAAAGGTCAATAGAGTTCGCGAGTTCGATCTTACCTCTTTGGCTTATTCTAGCCATAATTCTAGTGGACTTTTATTCCCGAAATTGGATCTCAAGCTTTTCGTTTTGGATTCAGAATTTGATGGATTTTATGAGCATTTTCAAAACAATAATTATTAAAGCATCTTCGAAGTTCGTCTTTGGCAGACCCTAGCCCGGTAACAAAAATGCTCATATAATCTAAAAGCTTGGGTTCAGGAATTAGTATAACATAAATGTATGGGAATCAGATAGAAACCGAAATACATACAGTCTAAAGCATCTATTTATATCTCTGGTCTAAAGACCTCGCGTAATACCGTTATAATAAAAATCCAGTCACAACAACTTGAATACTAGAATCACGGAAACAAGTGACAGTGAAAGTAGGTGCACCTGAAATGTCGTGTTTATTGCGGACATTCTAAGGACAGCACATCGGCTCAGTCGACCGTGACGATGTAGCAGAATTAGGCATTGGGGGCAGCTGCTATGAATAGCCGCGCAAAACTCGCTACTTACGGTTATTAACCTATTGTCCTGGAGTGGAGCGTGATTATTGTCTTCCTATTGTTGTTCGACACTGACCGGTATGGTAAATAGTGTTGATTGTTATGCTAGTTTATGATTTGTCTATATTGCTGTAATGGCCTTTGGAGGGGGGATTGCGGCTATGTAATAGCGGGTCGATCGATCAACCAACACCCTAATTGCATAACACACTATCAATCACAATCTGAATGATTTTGAAGCAAATTGCTAATCCATCCTTCCTACTTCCTACTATTTTATTAATATTATAAATGCGAAAGTTTGTGAGGATGGATGGATGTTTGTTACTCTTTCACGCAAAAACTACTGAACGAATTTGGATGAAATTTGGCACACAGAAGTTTATAACCTGGATCAACGCATAGGATATAGGATAGGGCGCGGACACATGTCTACGGTACGGCATCGGCCAACGTGTAACGGCACGACGCCGCTACCGGGAGACGGCACGGCGTCGTGTACGGTGCACCGCGGTGGCACACGGCGGCGGCGAACCGCTCGGTAGTTAATGTTTTGTTGTTGTTTAGTGATGTAAACCTAGCATTTCCTTAGACTCAACAGGTTTTCTGAACACGTATTGCTTTTGTATACGAGGTGCAATCTTGGTTAGTAGTTCTTCAAAACTTGATAAGTATGGACATTCTAAAATATTCGTAAAATTTTTCATCACCACATATTTTCAGCGCTTCATATTTCCTCTCAAAATGACCTCCATCATGGTTCATTACCTATAGAAAGATATGGATTCAACCGATATTCTTTGATTCTGTTTTTTCTTCATTCGTCGCCTTAGTAAGAGGAGCAGAATAATACGTCTTTCGCGGTCCATATCAAGACAAAAATTGAACGATGGTTGCTGCCTTCAACGCAGCAACCATCGTTCAATTTTAGCGACACCGGTAGCGGCGTCGTGCCGTTACACGGTGGCCGGTGCCGTACCGTAAACATGTGTCCATGCCCATAGGATATTTCTATCCCGATATCTCTACGGGATCGAGACTTATGCGGTTAAAACCGCGGGGCGCTGCTAGTGCTTCATATGTTTGAATAATTTGTCTGTTCAAGAACGTAAATAACGCAATTAATGTTGTTGAACTGTCAAAATGAAACCGATTCCTACCGTAGGTGTGTTACGCAATTGCCCTGCTTGTTATTAAGCTACGCCTGCCGCGGTTGGTTCGTGGACGGGTGACCATCCTTACATACCAAGACCCTCCCCTCCGTGCCTCGGAAAGTACGTTAAGCCATTGGTCCCGGCTGTCATTTGTGGATCTTTGACAGTCATCACGGGTGGTCGGAACCCCGAAAGTCTAACAACCAGTCTTACCAAGGGGTATCGTATTACCCAGTAACTGGGTTGTGGATGTGGAGGTCAGATAGGCAGTCGCTCCATGTAAAATACTGGTATTCAGCTGCATGCGGTTAGACTGGAAGCCGACCCCAACATAGTTGGGAAAAGTGGCTAGGCAGATGATGCTGGCATTTGTAGAAGGACGTCTAACAGTAGACTGAATAGCTTGAGTTGATGGTGCATCTCTATCTCCTTAACAATGGGGATTTAAAAAAATCCAAGCCATTTTGTTGTCTTTAGATTATATAACTTAACTAGCATGACACTGCCAAAAGCAGTACATTTATTAAATTGGTTGGTAATGTTGGTACCTATACAACTTTTTGCTGCTATTTTTAATATTTTACACAATGGGGACTAGTTTTTATTCAGGTAATGATTAAATGTATTCAATTATTATTTAAGAATGAGGAAAACCGGCACGTGTCATTTTAATTTGTAATCTGATGGAAGTGATGCCTACCTATACTTATTTGATTCATTTCATTGCAATCTAAAAACGCTGCTCTATGTAGTTATGCCACTGAACCGGAACCAACATGCTTCGCGTTGCGTTGCACTATAAATATTATTATAATTATAGCTTCTACTACGTTTAGACAATTCAATTGCTCGCTACATCCGTCAGTCAGACTGTTTTATTTTTTTTACAAAAAACATAGTCGGATGAATTTTGAATGTTGTGATTTAAATTGTTTAAATTGGTTGACTGAAAACAACTACCATTGAAATCACTTGATACGATTTGACAGACCAAATCGAATAATCTGTACGAAAATGGAGTGTCAGTATTCCAATGGAGGTTCAACCTTCAAAAACTTCATCTCATATAATGAAACCGGTATTTTTAGGGTTCCGTAACTCAAAAGGAAAAAACGGAACCCTTATAGGATCACTTCGTTGTCCGTCTGTCTGTCTATCTGTCAGTCTGTCAAGACCCGTTTTCTCAGGAACGGGTGAACGTATCTAGTTGAAATTAATATCAAATACCTACGTAGGGCTACGGTCCTTGGAGCTTTAAAAAATGTAGCTTCTAAGCCTAGCAATAAAAGAATACGGCCAGAAAGAAAAGATTGCGACATATTTTTGATACTCGCAAATAAATCAAAACCCCGTACTTCCCACTGACCTAGAATCATGAAATTTGGCAAGAAGCCAGGTCTCACAGCACAAGGAAAATCAATAATTTGTAGTTTATCACATTAAAAAAAACATTGTTTTTTTTTGCTATTACAAACTTACATTTGCAGTTGGAGAATTGGACATAGTTACACGAAAAGGATCCAATCCACACATGACTTTGTGTGGATTGGATCCTTTTCGTGTAACTACGTCCAATTGACCGTGACGTATATCGACATATGGGAGAACATGTTTTTCAACTACAATGTTACGTTTGTTTTTGGGATAAATTCATCCCAACTACAGAACCCCTCATTGTGCCGTGGTCCGACAAGTACTTGGCCGTTTTTTGGACTTTATGCGGGATTCGACTTTGTCTCTGTCATCTCTGACCTAGACTAGAGTCAAGAGCAAACCTATCTTAAATAAAAAATAAAAATAAAAAAAATTCCCAACGTTCACCGTTTCCTACATAGTGCCAATACCCGCAAGGCTTCTACTCCGTAAACGTTTTTACGACATCTATAAGCCTAAAGCATTATTATCTTTTATCATGAACGTTTTAATTTTCGTTTCCTTGTTCATCGCAAGCGTATTATCAAGTCAATAAAAATATGTTTTGTATGCTTAATTGCATGATGACAGTATTGAGATAACATAAACATCACATCCATCATAGACACCGTGCAAGCGCTTGATTTAAGTAAAAATAAATAAATAAAAGAATGACTCGTATGCAGTGTTTCGTTACACTGATAACATTTAATTTTCGTGATTTATCACGTATTTTTGCGTTTAAATACCTACCTTTGTAGAGTAATACCTAATAGAAAAAAATATAAGACATTAATTCGAGCCGTGTAAAACAGATAGTACAAGGATAGTGGCACATTGCCGTCTAAAAGCGGATCACACATGTCCGATGCGAAACACATTGCGTTGCGCTTGCGGCCCTCGCGGACATTCCTTGCATTTTTGCTTTTTATTCTACAATCATGGAAGTTTGCAATTATTACGTACAAGTTCTTCGTTTGCGCCTGCATACGAACTAAGTACACATACAGGGTCAAATTAAATTAGCTAGCGAAACTCTGCAGTCGTGACGGGTACCGATATCTAAACGCGTAAAAATAAAAATGATTTTATGGTCTTTTGGGAGGTCAACGACCTCTGGTAATGTTGTTACTAGAAGTATGAGTTGAGAAAATCGGTTTCATCGTGTTGAGATATCGACACCCATCTGTTTTTTTTTTATATTTCTATGGACTATACACTAACTGCGCACGAAGAGCCCCACAAAAAAAAAGAAATTAATTTTTATTTTTATTTTATCATGTTGAAATATCGATACCCATCACGTGTGCGGAGTTTCACCAGCTAATTTAATTTGACCCTGTATACATATAAAGGCCAGGTGCGTATTAAGATTCAAATTGCCTGAATGCTTACAGAGGTCATTCTGCTTGAATTTTCCTTAGGCAATGAAATCGATATTAATCGCGTTTGTGAAGTTTCGCCAATCAATTTATTGTAACCCTGTATACATGACAAAAGGTTGAAGATGCGCGACCACCCACCCAGTCCAGACTGGATGTACAAATTCCGAGTAACATAATTACTGAGGTCCTACTCGGCCTGCTCGAAAGAGTTTAAGTATGGAACTCACCGTGGCCAGTATTTCGTGGCGCTTCCTAGCCTGCAGCATAGTGATCTTCTGCACATGATCAAGCGCTGTATGACGGAAGCACGACCGTGTCGCCAGCAAGAGATTCATCACCTCCTCCACTTCCACGCATTTGTGCCGAGATACCTAAGGATGAAGATGTAGGATTTAGGGACATCGTCCATTTATCCGACTAACACCCACCGCCTCGCGTCACAATTGATGATGGGATGATAGAAAAATGAAAGTCTAGTAAATGGATGACTTTATTCTTGACATTACACCCCCTTTTATGTGTGGTAAGTCAACAAATGACCTCCCGCTCTGGGCGGAACGGTAGGGCGTGTCAGACTTTTACTGACTAAAACCCACCCGTGTTCCTTCAGTTGCCTATGCCAGGGGCCACGGTAACTCTTTCGAACATCCCGCGACCCTGGCAGACATTCCAGCCCTACGGCGAACAAAGTTGACATCCTCTGGAGCTAATGCGTTTACAGCAGATTTGAACATGTTTATTTATTTAGTATAGAAACTATTTTTACCTTTTTCATGTAAGTAAATTTTTATACAGCATCCAGATTACAACAGTTAAATATTGAAGCTATGCAACATAATTAACTTAAGGTGGAGGCGAAAAGGCAGCCGCGAAATCCGAATTTTCTTACATTTTTTTGCAATTTGTAGGTCAATCTCTCTATGTTAGAGTTGGTTTCAACAGTCATGATTTCATAAAAAACTAATTCAATAGACCAATTCTAACTTAGAGATGTGTATTCATGATTCTTATGATTATAATTATGTAAAAACATATTTGTTATGGTCACGAATCATATTTCGATCAAGATACAACCTGACACTGACCTGCAAATATCAAAAAACGTAATAAAATTTTAATTTCGCGGGTTACCTTTGTGTATCCACCTTAAACATTATGTGAAGAAAATATTTTTGACTTAGGTATTTGTCCTGTATGTACTTGATTGACTAGTTTAAATTTCATATTTCCTTATTATTTATTACCTAATAAGAAGAACTTACCTGTGAATTTCTATTTAAAGCGGTATCCAGATCATTTGAGATTTTTTCAAAGTGATTTTTACTTTCTTTGACACCTTTAATATCCCTGTAACAAAACAAAAGCTGGTGAATGTGATAAATACATGATTGTAACATTTGTTTGCATGAAGGAAGTGGGGTGGCGGCATTGCTATCAATCAATTGTATGAATCAGCTTTGTAATATGTTAGTTATTCCATCGTTATTTCGAAATTTTCCTGTAATTATTTAATAAAGACCTTAATTTTTTATCTTTTACAATATTGTTTGAGTATAATAACAAACAGAACTAATTAACAATTACAATGGTACCTTATATAAGCTAAATACTATAGTTTTCTAAAGTTAAATGGTTAAATAATGCAGTCTTGCTAAAGCAACTCATCAATTATCTTCTACAGTGGAAAGAAATAAACATCATTCCCAAAATAAATTAACAACCGTCATCAAATTTAATACTTAGCATAACAGAGTAACTGGTATAAATCAATGAACTTTAAGGTAAATATTATTATGTTTCTCAGCTCAAAGCCATTAAAACTAAAAATAAAATTGTTTGTTTTCCTATAGTTCGTTTTTAATACAAGCCAACCAATAACCAGGAAGAATTAGGGAGGTGGGTAACATGAAACAATAATTTTTAGGTTCTAACTTATTTTAATACTTAAATAAAACCTCATTATGATTTAATTGTTTTGAATTAAATTAAGGGAGGATGTATAATTTAATAGCAAATAAATCTGTATTGCAAGTCCTGTAACACAGAGTTTCATTCAAAGTATTTGATTCTTTACAGCTCTGTACATTTAATATTATCATAAATGTTTGTTTAAAAAACAATAAAATCACTATCAATGTTGTGATAAGCAGAATAAACCTGACGTTCGATATTTTATTACATTCTGAAAGTACTTTTGACTTCATGTTATTGAGTATCTTAACATGTAACAACTCAAACTTGAAACTCTATGATGAAATGCTTCATAAAGTAAACATTACCTGGAGGTTATTGGCATAACACTTTTTTTATAATGACTCATTCCATATTGTGTTATAATTAAGATAAAAATAGTGATTAAGTAGACTAGTTTCAAAACTTTATGCAAATTTTGCACTGTATGTTAAATTAATCAATATGTAGCTATATTCCATTTGATATAAGATTAGAAATTTAAATAAACTTTTTTACAGTTCATTCCACCGATTTTGACTTCTATTCCATAGGTATAAGGCTGACATTAAAAGCAAAAACGTGGTAACAATATCAACTGTTTACTGCAACTGCCGTTTGTCATACCACCTATATGCAATAAAGTCAAAATCGGTTGAATGGATGGTAAAAAAGGTTGATTAAAATTTGCAATCTTATTTCAAATGAAGTATAGTCCAAATGAGTCAAGTATTACTTTACTGTGCCGGCTGTTAAAAAAGTATGAAAAATAAAGAATAATAATAATGCCAGCTTATTATTGTACCGCTATGGGCCATGGGCCTCTGCCTTTTCTTATAGGTAAAGAGAAGCACAAGACAGTATGGACCACCAAGCCTGCTCATTGCATGTTAGCAAATTTTATATTACTTCACAATTTTTCTTTCTCTGTATAAGTGATGTATTAGTTAAACAAATATACTTACACTTTAATAAAAGCAGTGAGATTCTTGAGCACAGTTCGAGAGACTTGGTCAAGCAGGATGGAGTGGAATTTGTTCATCTCTTGCAGAGAGTGGATCATTCTGTTTAGTGTTGCCATCACTGGTGGGTCCTCAGCGAAGCTTCCCGTTAGGTCCCATAGTGCATTTGTAAATGTGCTAAAAACATACATCAATTTTGGTGTTATTTAATTTTTTTTTAAATGTTTGTGGTCTATTCCTGAAATTTCCAACAAACTCAGCTGTGTTTTTTCTTCAATCACTAAGATGTTTTAATCAGGGTATTGTCTGAATAACCAACTCATAGGTGTTCCCCACATTGTACAAATCTTACCAAAGTATATTTAAACCAATACAATAGTGGTAGTGTACAACCTTGTTGGTATGATAATGATTTCAAAACAATAACTGATTATTTTTAAATACCTCTTTGTTCTATCAGGAATTAGGTATTATTATTTTGGTAGTGTAAAGTTTCAGCGTGCCTGTATGACCAGATATTTAAACGAAGCAAAAGGAGTATATAAGGATTGTAGCAGGTGGTGTTCTGTAGTTTCTGCCTACCCCAATGGGAAAAAGGTGTGCATTTACGTATGTGTAAAGTTTCATTTTACAATACAAAAATAATTGACATGGTAACCTGATAATAAATTGTCTTTTATAAATAAAGAGATTAATAAGAAGATAATATTAATGGTGTAAGCACTGTTATCATTTCGGGCTTGATAGCTTTTAACTATTTTACTGATGACATATTAATTAATATAATGCCTATGGCATTAAGTCCGCCTCTGTACTTTTCTGTGCATGAAGTATTAAATAAATAGGTAAATAATATGTAGGAAATAATACCACAGTCTTAATCTGATAAAAAAGAAGTGTATGTATTCAAAACACTATCCAATCTACTAAATCTAGGTGTTTTAACAAAGATAGTTTACTTCAAGAAACTAGGACACATTATATAAAAGAACAATAATTTAATGCCAGTGAAGAATTTTAATGCTAAGTATTGATCTATGACTACGGAAGTACCGCGTCGTGTGAGAAAAACTACACAAACAAAAAAAGAAAGGAGTACAATCCTCACCCTCTATGACTCATGTAGATTTTACCAGAGTCTATCATTACAGAGCATGCTTTTAGAACTTTATCAAGTTTCTGCTCCAATGAGTCAATGCTGGCTTCCTCAGTTTCCAGCTGCTCCCTACAATAACAAACAGGATTGCTTATACAACAATAATGTATCACGCACAACACGTACAAAATTTCACTTTCTATGAATAACTTTCATTGATTACGATCTTCACATTACCTAAACTTAGGAGAATCTCTGAGACACTCATCGAAATCTATTAGTGGCTTCATATTTACTAAAACTTTGTATCACTAGAAGATTTACACAAATATTTTAATTCATTTCCACATAAAACACAAAAAAACTTCATTCCCTTCTACAATTTGACATAACACTGACAAATAGTGATGCCCTGCCGCTGCCATACTATTTCTCAACATAATTCTTTAATTTAGTCGAAGAAATTACTGTGACTATACTATTTGACATAGCTGCTGAGACCTTAGGCTGAGACCCTTAAGCGGCGCAAATACTGTAACCTTATCGGTAACTACAGTTTTGAGCCGTTTGGGGTCGAAACGCTCGGGTCATGGGGCCCGAGTGCGCGTCTCCTTTTTAAGGAAATTTCTCGCCGACTGGTCGACACCTCACGTGACCAGAGGGCTGGCTCGATCTTTGCCATTCAACGTGGCAATGCTGCCAGTCTTCTGGGCACGTTTCCGGATGACAGCGATGCGGACGAGTACTTCGACGCCTAAGTTTCCTTTTGTTTTGTACAGGGTGTGTCGTAAATATAGTGGTCCAGAGTAAAGGAGTCGATACACTGTATTCTTATGTATCACGTACCGAAATGTTAACCATTTTCAGTTAAGGGTCTCCGCAAAAAAAAAAAAAAACTTTTTTTTTTTAATTTCTATACCTTGCTTCACGAATTTGGCTGTAATTTCAACAAATATCAATATTTTTTTAGTCTGTTTTTTTATTATTACTCTTGAATATGTGTACTATCATAACCAAACCCTTTTTTCTATTTTAAAGTAAAAGATACTTAAAGAAATTAATTTGTTTCCAATTTCAATACTCATCTCCAGCAAATCATATGACTTTAGGGGCATATTGTGTAAAAAAAATGTACAGCACTGTTAGTGCCCATTAGTTTTAAAATACCTCATTAAATGCAAATTACAAAATGGTAAAATATTAAGTGGTAAGACTTCAGAAAAAAAAGTTATTAGTATTCAAAACGAAAGACAACTAAATTTGCTAAAACCATTTTTTTCGGTTAAGTAAATTATAAGTATTGCAAACTGTTAAGGATTAAACCAATAAGTTTTTTTATTGTAAGTTCTTTGATTGGCTTTTGAAAATAAAACATTTTTTTCAAATTAACCATTTATTAAAATAATCAATTAATACTCAATCATTTATTGCAGTCATTGTACAAAAGTTGTTGGCAGTACAGGCACAGTACAGGTACAGCATTGAACCCAGATAGGGCGCAGCAATTTTAATACTAAAACAATACTACATGAAACGAAACAGAATACGAAAAGATAAACCCTAAAACAGTAAATGCGTTTAAGTATTGGTATTTTTAACTCAAACTTAAAATTAAGTCGAACAATGAATTATTCATTACCCTGTTTTTTACAAAACAAATTAATGTTTTTACAGAACAATTAATGTTTTACAGAAAAACAATGTTGTTTTTACAGAACAAAAAAATTCACTAATTATCACAACTATTTTTAAATTAATAAGTTTTTTCACTGTTATTACACCAAATGTTCAAAGTGGCGACCACCAGCGGCGATACATGCTCTGCACCGCCGAATAAAAGATCGCTTTAGTCTGCGTGCAAACCCACTTGTATTTATCTCTTCAGCCGCTGCTTGAATTCTTTGTCGTAATTGTTCAACTGAAGTGATTTGGACTGTATAAACTTTACGTTATAAACTTTTTAGACACCCCCAGTAGAAAAAATCAAGGGGGTTCAGGTCTGGCGAACGTGGTGGCCATAAAATTGGGCCTTGCCGTCCATCGTCCATCTTTGGGGATAAGTATGGTTTAAATGTTCACGCACAATAACTGCGTAGTGAGCGGGACAGCCATCATTTTGCAGCCACATTGCTTCTCTTAATTCTGGATCAAAATCTCTCAATAACTCTGGGAGGTCGTTTTGCAAAAAATGTAGCTGTCTTTCGTTTTGAATGCTAATAACTCTTTTTTCTGAAGTTTTACCACTTAATATTTTACCATTTTGTAATTTGCATTTAATGAGGTATTTTTAAAACTAATGGGCACTAACAGTGCTGTACATTTTTTTTACACAATATGCCCCTAAAGTCATATGATTTGCTGGAGATGAGTATTGAAATTGGAAACAAATTAATTTCTTTAAGTATTTTTGACTTTAAAATAGAAAAAAGGGTTTGGATATGATAGTACACATATTCAGGAGTAATCATAAAAAAAACAGACTAAAAAAATATTGATACTTGTTGAAATTACAGCCAAATTCGTGAAGCAAGGTATAGAAATTTTTAAAAAAAAGTTTTTTTTTTTGTTTCGGAGACCCTTAACTGAAAATGGTTAACATTTCGGTATGTTATACATAAGAATACAGTGTATCGACTCCTTTACTCTGGACCACTATTTACGACACACCCTGTATATTTATTTGTATAGTTAGTTAGTTCGTTAGTGGAAAAAGATATTTTAAGTTTTTTATAATATCAAAATAAATATTAAGAATGAAATTACTTTTGACATTTCAAATGTATTTTGAATTTGATATAATAATAATTGATAAAGGTATTTATAATGTTCGAGCTGTGATCAACATAATTATACAACGTGTATCTGGATGTACGACATTAAATGAAAACGAGCACAGTACTAATCCATCGAAACATTTTAAAACACGAAGATTAGTAGTTAATGGAAAATTAAAAGATTGCAGTTTTCAAACAAAATAAATACCAGAATAAACTGCATAAAAAGTTTATCAACGCTTTATCTACGAAAAGTCGCTGACCAACGGTGCGGTGCGGGGCGCAGGCACTTTAGTCGGAGAACAATACAAACGCAGAGAACAGAATCATATGTTTTGCACAGGTTCTTGACCTTACAATGTTTACCTATTATTACGGACTCAGATCTACATCATGTTGAAAAATAAGAAAATGAAAAATAATTTCCAGTGACTAAAGTATTCACTGGATTTGATTGATTTTTTTGTATACGGGTAAAGAACATGATTTTCTTTACGTGGTTTAAAAGAATGTCAATCGTCCTGTTCCACCTTGTATAGTCTATCCTAACTAATATTATAAATGTGAAAGTCAGTTTGTTTGTTTGTTACGCTTTCACGCTAAAACGGCTGAACGGATTTGGATGAAATTTGACACATGAGTAGACCGTGACCTGGAGAAGGACATAGGCTACTTTACATCTTGCATCGCATACGAAGTCGCGGGCCACAGCTAGGTTGTAATAATTAAAAAATATATTTATTTGATAAAGTGGTTTGGTTAAATTCCGGTACAGACTGAAACATTTCTTTTCAGACCGAGTGGCCGCAGCCGTAGCGGTGCCATAGCCGGGAACACTACATAAATACGAATAACTTTATCTAGTTAGTCACAAATACGAATTTCAAAATACCGATTTTCATAATTCCAAATAGTTCAAAATTCCTAATACCCGATTCCTAACTCCGATTCATCATTCATCCTATTTTCATAACTCCGAAATTTCAATATTCCTAATGTTTATACTTACTATTCACAAAATACTGAGTTTCAATATATCGAATTAATAAAATTCCGACTTAATGACAATTCGAAACATAAACACAACAACAATATTCCTAACGTTTATATTTACTATTCTCAAAATACTGAGTATATTTAATAACTTTCGAAACATCAAAAATACGCGTTCCGCTTAATAAAGTATCGATTAAATTAGAATTCCGAAATAAAAACGCTTTGTAAAACTGAATACTAAGACAAATAAACATAATTTGCTCGTCAGAGAGAAGTATAATATTATGTTTAGTACGAGGAGGTAGAATTAAAAAACTAATGACAGATACGTTTTCCTACTCATAATAACATACTTAAGTGATTATTTACAGTAAAAAGTAGCATGCAGCATGCATGAAGCAAGCAAGCATTCAGCAAGCATGCAACAAGCATGCAGCATGCAGTAAGCATGCAGCATGCAGTAAGCATGCAGCATGCAAGCAAGCATGCAACATGCAGCAGGCATGGTTTCTGTGAGTGAGAGTGTAATTTAAGCCCGCGTAGGCGTGGAGGGGCGAGGTGGTCCCATGCGAGCTTATCATCGCAGATGGTTTTAACGCTCACCACCGCAGCTTATAAGCCCACCTGCTCCTTAGCTCGCATGGGACCGCCTCGCCCCTCCACGCCTACGCGGGCTTAAATTACACTCTAGGGGTAGGGCAGACAAGACCACGTAGAGTCGGTTTTGCAGCGATTCGTTTCTGTCACTAATATCCCATATTATAATTGAATCAAAATCATAATCCTAATTTTATCAGTTTATTCGAAGTATTGAAAATCGGAAAACAAACAAATCGCATTTACGACTTTCGGTAAAATAAATTTCGTGATTTTTTTATAATATACCTACATTATAATTCTTAGAAATTATGAAATTCGGACTTTTGAAAAACGGAACATCGAAATTCGGAATATTTGGGTATTCCCGCTATAGCCACCGCAGTTGGGGCAGTTGACATTAGTTGTTCTATTTTACTTAAGTCCGATCATATGGAACAAATACTATCGACTATCCGCGCTTGTCACCGCAACCGCTCCTGTCTAAATAACGTCTGCTTTACTAACTAATCTTGAATTTCATAAAGAATCAGTGTACCTGACCGCAGTTCATCGATTTCGACCGTGTCATCATAAAATATTTATGTCAGATGTCGTACTATCGAACGACCGTGGCCTGGTAAACTGGATTGCATCCTAATGCTAGGTACAAAAATCTCACGTCCATACTCAAATTTTGACAGTCCGAATCTGAGTGTGGACGTGAGATTTCGAAATCGGCTGCTAGTGGTCGGGGACCAAAGTAACTGCGTGTGTACCTAGCATACTAATACAACGCACCGACGGCCACCATATGACGGCTGTCATGAAAACGTCAGCGCCCTCCTCTACCGCAATATTATTATGACCGCCTTCTCCGCTAAAATTGTGTGGCTGCACCTCTTTCTTAGGAAACCCAAGCTTAAACTGTGTCCCTTACTAACGACTAAAATGGGCTGACGGCTGACTTTTTTTAAGTTCAAAATAAACAGCTACTCAAACACTAGTCGCTGTGCCGTAACAGCATCAGCACTGACTTGTTTTTAATTTGAAGTCAGCCACTACATAAGTGAGTCCACATAAATCCAACTCACCTGAATCTCAAAGGTATTATTTAAAAAAAAACGGAAAAGTGCGAGTTGGAATCGCACACGAAGGGTTCCGTACAACCATGCAATAATTAACACTACATTTTTTTTAGATATCACATATCATAACATAACTCCTGCATTCCCCGAAAGGTTAGGCAGACGTGTACACCTCTGCCTAACCTTTGCGAAATGTGGCACATTTCGCCAGTTTTGTTTAAATCCCATTTAAACATAACATAACTTCTATTCAAAACATTAGTAAGAAGTAACTTAGAATACGCATGTACAGCGTGGAGCCCGTCTTATGCTGTTCACTCTCAACGCATTGAACGTATACAATGTATGTTCACACGCTTCTTGGCGTTTAGCACTTGTGGTATTTCTCATAGATGCCCATATAACCAGCGACTTTCTTTCTTCAAAATGACTTCTCTCCGTGACCGTCGAATAATAATAATATAATCATTTATTTCAGATTCATCTTACGATTACATCCATATTTGTTAGTACAATTGCAAGCTTACAAACTAGTGTTAGTAATAATATAATTAATAATTGATTAAGTGGCAGGTCCGGGTGGACTCCCCAATGATGGTGACAAATCATTACACGACTGCATGCAGCCGTATCCAGCGAGCCAGCATCGGAGAGTCCCACCGGTCCGCCAGCACGCGCAGGATGGTGTTGGGACTGTCGCGCGTGCGGCGCATAATAGAAGCACATCGTTAGCGCATGATGGCCGCAAAGCCGTCTGTGCCAGCCGCCGCGAACATCGCGGAGGCGCTGCAGTGGCGCGGCAGCCCCATCAGCACCCGGAATGCCGTAATGCTTAATATTTCATTTTTGCACAAAATTGTTAACGGTAAGATTGATTGTAGTCACCTCCTTGCAGAGGTTCCCATCACAGTTCCACGTAAGAGACCCCGCACTGTCCTAACTAACACATTTTGTTCTCCATTCTGTCGTACCTATATCGGTGCCCACGGTCCGCTAATAAGAACTATTAACCATTACAACATGCTCAACAAAAACCTAAATTTATTCCTGGACATATTTCATGACTCCTTGACCGGCATTCGAAAAAAAATACTTAACTATTATCATTTAGTCACATAATTTCTGTTATATTGTAGAATAATGTATTTGAATTACGTGTTATGTTCACGTCCTTCATTAATTTGTATTCTCTTGTATTTTATTTTATTGTCGTTAAATAACTTTGTTTAAATTTTACTTTTAGTTTATAAGCAGCTTAAATAACTTTGTTTAATTTTTACTTTTAGTTTATAAGCAGCTTCTGTTCAATGTCTTATTTCTTTAAATGTTATGTACACCTATAATTTGTGTATACATTAGCAGTAATACTTTCCTAAATACTCTTATAAAACAATGTTGAATGTATATGCTGTTGGTGTTCTTTAATAAATAAATAAAAATAAAAAAACAGGGGGCGAGCCTGTTGCCACCAATCGGGCACAAATCCAGGCTCCGGGCTGCTACTGAGAAATTCCAGAAAGAAAAACCCAATAACACTTTGCCCGACCTGGGAATCGAACCCAGGACCTCATGCTCAGCAGTGGTGTTTGCGGCCACTAGACAACGAGGGGCAGTCACAAGGTTTTAAAATACTTTAGTAACAAACACGTTTCTTATATGGGGGTCCCCTTTAATTTTCAACTTATTTTATTTTTATTATTTGTTGTTATAGCGGCCATAGTAGTACACACTCTGTGATAATTTCAAGTGTCTACCTATTACGGTTCAAAAGATAGAGCCATGTGACAGACGGACAGACGGACGGAAGCGGAGCCTTAGTAATAGGGTCTCGTTGGCACCCTTTGGGTACGGAACCCTAGAAGCAAGATCTTCTGTAATTTTTATTTCGTAACTATCATCTTATTATTTCATGTTAACATTCATAAACATTGAAAGCATTTAAATAATCGAACACAAGGTGAAATGCAATGCAGATCTACCTTTCAAAGGTTAAAAGGTAAAAAAATATTTATAAATCAAGGTAATTCCTCAACCTCATGGTCATGATGTAATCGAAAAGAAACTGATTGAATACTATTTTGTACACAACGAACGTCACAAATCTGGTTACATCCATCACTAATTCTGTAAAATTTGACGTTTGTTTGACATTTTAGCAATCAAACAAAATGTGTGAAAACTAACACCGGGCTTAACTTTCACCAATATTTTATGTATTCATTTACATTTTCCATTTTGAATTATACACTTTAATAAAAATAGGTAGGATGTAATATATATTGTGCAGCATTTCAGTACTTTATGTCATTTTAAAGATTTTTTTAGTAAAAACTGTTCGCGAGAAAGTTAGGAAAAGTATAAAAATGGCTATAAACAATAAACTTTTAAAGGATGAACATTTAATAACTGTTCTTTTGTGCGCCCTCGCGATACCCCTATCGATGTCAATGTGGATTATCAACTTGGTTTATTCTAAATTCTTATCAAATAATGAAGGATTTGACGGTAATGTACTTATTTATTTAATTTACGTACTTATCTTTTGACTACGAACTTTGAACTTAATGCAGCTAGTGATTGATATAATCTTAGTGAAACAAAACAATCTAGTTAGAGTTACAAAATACTACTCTTCACATAAAATACATGTAACACAGACATTTTTAAAGATGTGCAATTTAATGTTTCAGAACCGGTAGTAATATCTCCTGGGAGGTGGCTGGCGTCATGTCTAATACCACTTATCATAGCAGTGCATGGATATAGAAAGAAAAGTATAACTCTTAATGGAGCCATGCTTGGCTGTGCATTAGCTTTTGTTCTAACACTGAGCAATTATTCCTTTCTTGTATGCCTGATTACATTCTTCTTATCATCATCGAGAGCCACAAAAGTCCGATCTCACATAAAAAGAAAGTTTGAGGAAGATTTTAAAGAAGGTATGTGTACTTTTGAACTGTTAATACTTTTTATGGCTTACTTTTTCTGTGTAAAGCATAAACCTAATGAATCAAAACATGTGATCTTTCTAGGTGGGCAAAGAAATTGGATCCAAGTTCTCTGCAATGGGGGCATGGCTGCACAACTGGCCCTCTTATATTTATTGGATGTAGGAGCATCAGAGAGACCCATAGATTTTGTTGGAGATTACAGAGCTTCCTGGCTTTCTATGGGAATTCTTGGTAAGCAACTTGTTGCATGATTATTATTGTTGTACTGTTTCAACAACACAGTACAACTTGGTAATATGAATACATACTTCTTCTTTTCCTGTCGGTTGATTACTGCTAAAATCTTTAATAAAACTTTTTTTTCAGGTGTATTTGCTTGCTGCAATGGCGACACTTGGGCCTCTGAACTAGGAACTGTCTTTTCAGACTCTGATCCATATCTAATCACTACTTTTGAAAAGGTTCCAAAAGGAACAAATGGAGGGATCAGTGTGATCGGGACATTGTTCAGTACAGTGGGAGGTCTTGCTATTGGATTATCACAATATATTACTCTTTACTATTTCTCTGAAAAATTTTTATGGGCTTATGCCCCTCCCCAGTGGCCTATCATTTTCTTTGGAGCCCTTGGAGGCTTTCTTGGTAGTGTCATAGATTCTTTAATGGGGGCAACTCTGCAATACTCAGGTAAAATAATATTTTTACTATACTACAGTATACAAAGGATTATCTGGTGTTGTATTCAAATAAAATATTTTTGAAAACTTTATCTTTTGTTACAGGCTTAGATAAAGAAGGAAAAATTGTATCACACTCTAGTGTAACAGTCAAACATATCAGTGGAAGAAATATTCTGGATAACCACAGCGTTAACCTCATATCAACAGTCATCATGGGTCTACTGATGCCCACACTTTGCAAGAGTTTATGGCCTGTGTTCTAACATAATATTTGTGAGCATGTAACAGGTGTTTGATGTATATTTAATAGGGTGTATCAAAAAATCGTAGTTTGGGAATTTTATGAACTATCCAGAAAATGTCAATTAATTTTACATAATTGTTTTAGCTACTTTGGCAGCTAACTACCTTACGGGTAATAAGGTCTGTATTCGAAAATGTGTATGAAGTAGAAAGTTATTTAATATGCTAGTAGGTTACTAGGTCGCAGTCATTTTAATGTACTTACTGGCGATGAATGGACAATAATTTAGTGTATAATGTTATTTGGTTTATAAATATTTTGGTAAAAAACATTTTTTTTATTTTCCCTTTAAGGTGGTCCTGGTTAGCCATCATTTCCATGTATCTAATGTTTAAAAATTTGCTTATCGTCGCCGTGCAGTGAAAACATCGTCATCATCTGCCTAGCCTTTTCCCAACTATGTTGGGGTCGGCTTCCAGTCTAACCGGATGCAGCTGAATACCAGTATTTTACATGGAGCGACTGCCTATCTGACCTCCACAACCCAGTAACTGGGTAATACAATACCCCTTGGTAAGACTGGTTGTCAGACTTTCGGGCTTCTGACGACCTGTAACGACTGTCAAAGATACATGAATGACAGCCGGGACCAACGGCTTAACGTGCTTTCCGAGGCACGAAGGAGTCTCGGTATGTAAAGATGGTCACCCATCCACGAACCAACCCCGGCAAGCGTAGCTTAACCTAATGGATCGACCCGTGCGGCTGTTATTACTTAGCCACGAGCTCCTCCAGTGCAGTGAAAACATCGTAATTACAATAAACGTTAATTTACAGGGGATGATAAAAACAGTAAAAACTGTCTAAAAAATGGCTGTCAATGACGTTCTCTGAGGTTCTCGCCAAAGAGTAGTAACTATTTATAATGGTTCTCGCTAGCGCACACTTTACTTACTATACTTCAGGCAACACTAGCGTCAATAGGCGTGCATCTACACAACAAATAAATAATAAAAAAACAATTAATTTTCCTTTACGAGGATTTCACTGCACGATGGCTTTATGTGGCGGTTGATAAATTGAATTTTTCTAATTTGTTAGATATACTGTACTAACAGTTTATTGACTTTTCTCAAGTTTTTAAAAGAAAAACCGTAATGTGTCTGCTGCTTTAGAGTACAAAGCTGTATCCGAACTATTCCTAGTATTTTTTATGTATCCGAACATGAAATCTTAATATTTGAGGATTATACTAACTTACGGAGTTGTATTCTAATGATTATAATTATGTAAAAACATATGTGTTACGGTCGCGAATCATACTCTAATCAACATACACCCAGGCCCAGCTGCAAATTGCAAAAATCGTAAGAAAATTTGAATTTCGCAGGTTACCTTAGCGATGCGCTATCGAAAGAGCGACAATGAAAGAAAACACTGTTGATTCTGATAATACTAAATTTCTTGAAATGGAACGCAATCCGCAATCAACAGAAACACCCACTGCCCCCTGCTGTCATGAGCTGTCAGACTTGAGACTGTCAGTACTGTCACTTCCACTTCTGTCTGTCACTGTGTTCCAAAGAGTAGTAACTATTTATCTGTGTGTGTTCTGTCAGTCGGTCCGAAAAGCGAGCTGTTCTTTGTTTACGAACAAATTAAATAATTCTCTAACAAAAAAAGTCTATCGTGTCGTGACTCATACTCGGAGTGCAGTGCAGTGCTACAGATTTTTAATGCTACTTGCTTACATGTTCTATTGTGTTTGTTGATATCGAGTTCAATGACGAAGGTTCAATTTAAGTAACAATTTTAGTGCGGAATGGTGTTATTATTGTAAGTTGAACATTAGAATGTCATCGTCAGCAGAAGAAAGTCCAATAATAAACTCGGATATAGAACATGATGTTACAAGCAGCCGTCGAAACTTGGTGGAGGCGGAACATGGTAAGTTTTTGGTGTGTTTTATATGACCTGAAAACAGTAGATGCCTGGAGTAAACTAACTAAAGGTCATTCAAAACAAACTTCGTTTAAATGTGAGACACGCACTAATAGAAACGCATATTGACTAAAAATACTCCTTGAGTTTACTGGTTAACTATACCCACCCAATTATTTAGCTTTGTTTAACTAGCATGATTACGTGGTGAGATAATGAATAATTGTTATGGTATGAGATCAAGTATCTTTTGCTGCATTAGAATAATGCTTATTTGTTTTGAAATGATAAATATCATAGCTAGATTATCTATTAGTTAGGCATAAGCATAGCATAATCAGCCTATAATATTTGCACTGCTGGGACACAGGCCTCCAGTGGTGAGAGGGAGTGGGCCATAATCCACCACGAAGGCCCAGTGCAGGTTGGTAGATCATGTCACATGTCGTGAGAGCAGTGGTGATGAAATAATTTACACAATGTAAAGTGCCTGTCTGGGTATGAACCTACAACTCGTAAGATATGACCATTATCACTGGGCCACCACTGCTCTATTAGATATACTTTAATAAATAATCAATGTCATAATAAATAAAATCTTTTTAGTGGAAGAAACAACAGGATGGATCAAATGTCGGACTGTGCTTGGCGTTATGGGCTTCCTGGGCTTTGCCAGCGTGTATGCCATGAGAGTAAACCTGTCCGTTGCTATAGTGGCTATGGTCAATGCAACAACACCTACACCAACAAACTCTTCTACGGATGTTGATGTTTGTCCTGCAAGTCCCGTTAGCAACAGTACTGTACCACAGGTGAGGTTTTTGACCATTTTTAAGTAACACCTATTTCGTTGTTCAAGGATTTATATGTTAAGGTTAAAATAATTGTTTTAAAGAACATGATAAAGGTTTTATTGCTTAATCATCAATGTAATGTTAATGTCATAATCACTATTAAAAAGTTTAATGTGTAAGGGGAATAGTTTTGCTACTTAATATGAAACAAACTCATTCTCAAAATATAACAAAATGTAATCAATAACATAACATTTTGCCCTGAAACTGGCCATGTTCTAACTGGGAACCAAATGTTATTCAAAACCATCTGATGAATGTTTTGCAAGTGTTTGAGCATTCCATTTCATATAGAAAGAAAGCCATTCATATTTTACCAATTGACCAAGTTAAAAAACCGAATTGTCTGTGAAGTAGACACAATATTTAGTTGAACAAATCCCTGTAAATCAAATTATTATCATGACTCATTAATCAGAAGTTGTTAAATAAAAGCCTTTAAGTTAAATACTTGTTAAGTTCATAAAAGTAAACCCTTCATTTTAATTAATGGTTCAATGACTCATGAATGCTATCAGAATTTAGACATAAATATGTTCTTTTGTTTCAGAGGCCTGGAGACTTCAACTGGACTGTTGAACAACAAAGTATAGTTTTAGGCTCATTTTTCTATGGATATGTACTAACACAGGTAAAAAAATCTTGAGTGATTTATGTAGAGATAATATTCTAACTATTGTTTTGTGAGTGTCATTGAAACAAAAGTATGATGATAACATTAATTAGGTAATTCATGTTCCTGATTATAATGTAAAGCATCTGTAATAGAATGTACTAAATATTTCTATGTGTAATATCACACCTTTATTGCCTGAAAGGGTAGACAGAGGTGTATTAAGTATCAGGTCTTACAAATTAATTATGAAAAGGAAAACCTGTTTCTCTGAAAATAAGGGCCAAATCTCAATTTTGTAACCATTTTAGTAAGGTCTAATGTCTGTATTTTTTAGATCCCAGGAGGAAGAATAGCAGAAATGTATGGAGGGAAACTTGTATATGGCTTAGGAATATTTTTCACAGCAGTATTTACAATTCTTAGTCCAATTGCGGCATATACGGATATTAGATTTTTCATTGCTGTGCGGGCACTGGCTGGCTTGTCGGAAGGCGTTACTTACCCAGCGATGCATGCTATGCTAGCCAGATGGATCCCACCACTAGAGAGATCAAAGTTTGCAGCTTATGTGTATGCGGGTTTGTATTCTCAGTGTTTTTTCTAGCCTTTGCTTGAAAGCAGTAGTCAGTAGTAGTCAATATGAATGTAGTCTGTATTTATGTTAATTTTACACTATTTAAGTAGTAGCGCATATAAAATTATCTACTCTATTTAGTATTAATGTCACTAACTGTTGAACAGAGATCAGACAGCAGCTGTTTCACAATATTTTTGATGTTTTCAGTAATGGAATTGCATTTTTTTTTACCGCGCCTTTATAATATTTATATCGCATCTTTAATTAATTAAAATAATGTATTCAAGTGAAGTCCTTTGAGCCTCATAGTATTTTGTCTTGGGTACCTGTCCCACCGCCGGCGATTAACGAAAAGTGAGTAGAGCTAGCAAGCGATTACCTACTCATTGGCATGCAAATGACCAGCGTGAGTCTCCCAGCGGGTGTTCTGCCCGCCAGGAAAGCGTTGCTGAGCGAGTACCTATTCTTTTTGATAGCGCTTGTCGCTGTGATAAATGAGTACTCGCCAGCGTTATGAACAGTCAGCGACCAACTGTTAATATGTATCTATTTTATTTACACTGGACCTACAATCTTTTGTACGTTACCTGAGCGAGAAAATCGTTGATAGCTAGTCGCTTTCTCGTCAGCAGTGGGACTGGTGCCTTATACAAAATGTGGCTAATAGCCAACCAATAAAATGCTTCAATATGTTTTCAGGTTCAAACATAGGCACAGTAATTACCTTACCTATATCTGGATGGCTATGCACCCTCGAGTTTGGCGGTGGATGGCCACTATGTTTCTATATATTCGGCGGTATTGGTGTCGTATGGTTCATATTCTGGCTGCTATTTGTCTATGACACGCCACAGAGACACCCCAGGATTTGTCCGAAGGAGATTGAATATATTACATGGAGTATTGGACCTCAGGTGAGACATGGAATACTGATATTATCATAATTTATTTGGGTTTGACTAGCTTGTCCAATGTCCAACCCATTGCTATATGCTCCTCTTTAGTCTACGCAGAGAGAAGACCTCATGCTCAACAGTAGTACTTGCGAGTAGTAGTTTAAATTAACAATATTTAGGTTTTTGATTCAATCACATGAAAATCTTCAGCTCTGGGCTGAGTTTTATTGACACATTTGTGGCGCATTTGTGTGGTGGTTTTGATTTACTGAAAAATAAAAAATGTTGTGTGTGTCATTCATATAAACATTCAAAATTAAATGAGTTCAAGGATGAGTTATCTTATTGCTCAGGCTCCTGATAAAACATTTTTAATGTAAAACAAAAATCCTATTGAAGACTTGGTTTTACTAAACGTGAATCACAAACCTACTATTAGTTCGGGAATTAATAAAATAATGGTTACATTTTATTTAAAAGAAAGAATATGACAAATATTTGACGCAATAATTAGACAATAAATTATTATTTAATATAATATGTAGGCGTATTATATACAGTACCTACAGTTTGCGCACAGTTATCATAATGTGGGACAAACATGAGTCACTGTTCGACCTCACAGATGTTTTGATGCGTTTCGGTTATATTACAAGTTTAAATATATTTCATAATGTATGGCGTGCAAAATACTGCATGTTTTAGGAACATGTCACAGCTGTATTTTCTGAAATGGAGGTAGATAAACGTGTACAGAGATAAGTATGCACAATTCGTCACAATACACATAAGCAGGTAGATAGGTCTGCCCACCTCTTGTGTACAGTATTGTTTACCCACGAAGCGAGACGCGCTTTACATGTGGTTACCAAGTGTAAAAACACGCTGTGAATGTGTGTGTGTAAGCGCAGGAGCTCTCGGTACCGTCCGAGACAATGGAGGGGTCGGAGGTTTGCGTGTGCTTGTGCGTGTGTGTGTTATGTGCTGATGCTACTCGTCGTGTCGTCTTCACGCACACATTCACAGCATGTTGGTACACTTGGTTAACACAAGTAAAACGTGTGTCGCTTCGTGAGGTAAAAATATTATAATGTCGCCTTGCCCGAGTATGGTATGCTTTTGTCGCACAAAAAAATCCCGAGTTGGTATTTCGTTGACAGGATAGGGTGCTCACAAACTGCGATCACCAAAACAGGTGAAGTAATAAAGTGTACGTTGTTTATTTTGTCATTACAAATATAATGTTCATTATGAATAAATGGATGATAAAAAGTGGCAAAGATCGTTTATTTGTTTTTTGTAACGTGATCGGAACGAATTTACTGTTGACCATCCGTTATGTTTGCTAGAGAGCAGTGTCGATGAACCTCGGTCCAAACATTCTGTCGTAATTTTTTTTTTAATTCATCAAGAATTTTTATGTCAGCGGAAACCAGGAAATTCTTAATACAGGGAATAGATATGTTGAATAATATTAAAACATAACGTCATCCTGTAAATGTAAGGCTTAGACAGAAGTCAGAGGTGTACCTATTGTACACCAACATTTCGCCAGTTATGTTTAAGTCCCATGTTATAGGGGGCGAGCCTATTGCCATCTACCGGGCAATAATCCTGTCTCTTTATGAAAAAACCCAATAATATTAAAATGTAACGTAATTTCGGCAACTCATTTTAAGCGGCTTAAATTACCCCGTGTTACGCTCTACTGGCCAGGGCAAACACTACAATACCTAATTACAATAACTGTCATTATCGTGTATTCACCTCAAAATATAATGACCTAAATCAAAAAGTCAGTGTACCTATGTTGTTTTTTTTTTAGCAGGAGGATAAAGCATCGATGTCGATACCGTGGCTGAAGTTCTTAACTTGCGTGCCACTGTGGGCCATTCTCATCGCCCAGTGTGGCCAAGCATGGGTGTTCTACACGCAGTTCACCGAACTACCCTCGTATATGAACAATATACTGCATTTTGATATTGTAGCTGTAAGTAGATTTTGTATTTTGAAATTTTCACATATAACACTTGCATGCTCGATTCCGGAAGTAGATAGGCAATGCACACCTCTGATACTACACATCCCATGCTTGTAACAGAGGACGAGCCTGTCTTTCGGGCTGCGACAGAGATTCGAACGAGCTTTTCATCCCCACTATTCTATTTGGAGCAGAGGTGGCCCAGTGGTATCGGCCCCGACTTACAAGTTGTGGGTCGTGAGTTCGAACCCAGACGGGTGCTTTACTTTGTGTAAATTATTTCATCACCCCCTTTTTTTTGGACGGGAAATCATCAAATGACTTCTCCCGCTCTGGGCGGAGCAGGAGGGTCTCTCAAAACGGTGAAGGAAAATATCTTGAGGAAACCGGCATGTCCTAGAACCAAAAATTCGAAGAAATGTGACATCTACCAACCCGCACTGGGCCCGCGTGGTGGATTATGGCCTACTCCCTCCCACAACCTTATAGGCTGATTATGATGACTATTCTATTTATTAATTACTTTATGGCGAATGGTGGTACACGTAGAAATATAAAAAAAACAGGAGAAGTGGTAAGGAGGCGTGTCGGTGTCCGCGCGACATGGGCACAGTGCCCATGTCCTAAGCAAATGGCCGTCTCGGCGAACTAGTGCGCTTTCGACTGAGATCGTGACAAATTATAAGAATACCGTGTTATTCAGTGGTTTCTTGTAAAAACCAAAGCAAAAACCAAAACTTTGTAAATCATGGGATCACTTACCATATGTAAGTACAAGTATTTTACTATATTTGTCTTTAAAATCATGAAAAATAACAAATCGTGAAATATTTGTTGCTTTTACTATGTTATTTTGGTTTTCAAATATCACAGCGATTGTACTATTTTTGCAATAAATACATTGCTCCTTAACCACTACCTAAGTTTGTCACTTAATTGACTGGACAAGTAATGTAAAATTCACCAAACTTTACTTTATTATGCGGAAGCATCGCGTAGTACGGCCGCTGCTTCTTGCGACGAAATAGTGATGTGCTTTTGCAGATCCACTAACGTAGGCTATCGACAACAATGTCGATTCACGAATGAAATATTGCTATTACTGTTTATTTTTCAATTTGTCAACCGGTTACAGGTCAGTGAGTAAACACCATAGCAGGGTTCAACAATACCTACTGTTTCAATAAGCTATGAGAGCCTAAACCAACGTAACAGGATTTTTGATTATTTTCATTTTTTTATTTACAAATTCATATATTTTTTAGCTAGGTACATACTGTTTATTTTATTACAATATTTTCAGGACCACAATTTTTTTTTTGTACAATAATAAATGGATGAATCGATAACTTTCCGATTTAGTCAATCATTAGCGTATATGTAAAATAAATTGCTTTTGCACGGCACAACGGTAGCGACCGGTGCTTTTGTGTGGGTAAGTCTTACGGTGCATGGTGGCATGGCACGCTGTGTTTGGTGGCATATAAGGTTTATAATTGATTGTGTAGTACGTTCTGATGTAAGAAATGCGATTGTGTGCGTGACTGCGTATCTATTGCTTTTACTAAACTGCATGTGTAATAGTTGCCTTGTGGAGGGGACAAACCGGAGACATAGGTTTCCGATATATTTTCGGCTACCGGGCATATCTCCTTGTTTATTATATCTATGGTGGTACATAAAGAAGGGCATTCTACCAGTAACTTTTACTTAAAAAGCACATTTTATTTCCAGAATTCAACACTAAGTGCTCTTCCGTACTTGACAGCATGGTTTGGTGGCATATTGCTGTGTATATTTGCCGACTGGACACTAGCCAAGGGATGGATATCTAGGCTAAACAGTATGAAACTGTGGAATACAGTCTGTAAGTAATATAATTAATTTTTATTATTTATTAATACATACATAAACTCACGCCTTCTTCCCATGGGGGTAGGCAGAAACTACAGAACGCCACCTGCTACGATCCTTACATACTCCTTTTGCCTCGTTTACGTTCATACACGCACGTGTATTTATTAATACTACCCTTATAGGGCAGAAACGAAATTTGTACAGCGAGCGCCTGTAAGCTTCTGACTAGCCTCACTATCGACCTTAAAGTTAGACTAGTTAAGTACAAAGGAGATTGACCAAAAGCAGTCTTGAAAAGTTGCACGTATGAAAACCAAATTAATATACAAATTATTTTCTTATTTTTTACAAGCTTTTCACTTCAGGAATTTTGTTTTCGTATCCGGAATTATGATTTTAAGATAAACAGTAAATTAACTATTGCTAGGTACATTTCCGTATAGTCATGATGGACGTTTCGTTCTCTTCATTTGTACGAGTTACGTAAGTATGAGCCTTTACATAAAAACATCACAAAAATGGTATTAAACTCATAAATAGCTAAATAATTAGTAATATCATAATCATAACGTAGTAGGTACTGTATATGTATTTCATAGTTCCGTTGTGAAAATATTTATTTTTGTGTTTCGTCTCACGCAGATGCAACTGTCAAGGCAGATGACAGACGTACCGGTAGGGATGACGATTATTCCTAAACAAGATCGATTTTTAAATCTATCCGAATCGCAGGAAAGAATCGATTCAGCAATAAATTGAGTACTGTTAGATCAGTTCCCGCCATTATTCTACATCGACAGCTTTACTATAGATAATCACTTATTCGTTTCGGTGTTGCCTGCATAATTAGTCAAGTGTAATGAATAATCGATATCAAAACTTAAAAGTTGCAATCCACAGGAAAAACATCGGAACTCGTTTTCAAGTTTCTAAAATCGATTAAAAAAATCTATAATTCATTGTTTATGATCGATAAAAAACAATTTACTTGACCTATAAAATCGATTCTAGATCGCCATCCCTAAGCCGGCGCCTGCGGAAGCCGCCATTACTGTTTATGTGTCGAATGAGAATACTCACCGCGATTAATCTCTCCACTTAAATAGTAATACTTACGGAAATTCGTTGGTGTGTTTGTTTTAAACAACTTAGCGTGTTTCATGTAACTAACGACAGGACGTTTTCATATTTAATTGTTTTTTATTACGCCAGGACGATTTTGGGTTGTGTTTCAGAACTCTTGAGATTCTAATCATATCGATGCTTGATTCTGATCAACCGATGCCGGTGGTAATGAGAAGGCAATGTGTCAATTGTTCACTTTTGATACCCAGAAATCAGAATGTTGTTTTGTTCCTACATGATTGATCTGTGGTCATTTTATAAGTTGCGAGTAGTTTAGACATAATTTTTAGGTTATCTCCGAATTTGTTTAATTACTTTAAAACTCGGATACTTGTGTGAAAATGAACACTTTTATTTAATAGTATATAAAGCGTAGTCTATAATAAATAAAGATTTATTGTGTTTCAACTTAAGACTGATTTCCATACATCGTTGTTCATGATCCTTTATTTCTGCCCTATATAGGGTTAAAGCACATAGAATGTTTAGAGGCGGACTTAATGCATTAGACATTTTCCATCTACCATTCACTCTGTGGGTAGAGGACACCAATGGCAAGTGGAATTTGGAGAATTGTGGAGTAGGTAAATAAGACTATAAATGAATTAGGTACTATCAAAGAAAATTTTGCAACATTACAGCCCTCGCCAAACTTTGTGACCGCCTTGAATATAGTCGCGAGTCCGAACTTGCGCATGGTACAGTCGAGTGGACGATACGTAATCAACCAAACAATTTTCGTTTTCTAACATTTTTAATACTTATTTTATTATGTCAATTTATTTTTATTTGGTGATTATAAAGTTCGTGTTTATTTCATAGGTTATTTTATTTAATTTAATATATAATGTATGTGTTATTTGTAAAACATATAGGTTAGGTAATAATAGGATAAATGTAAATAAAAAACATTAATATAAATAAAAACTATATTCACAATGGGGCCACACCTTCCATAAAAACATCTCCCTTACTAGTGGATGGTTCCGCATCCGAATCACTCTCTTCACAAAAAATATCCGAATCATCTTCATCTGATTCATTATCGCTCACGTGAATTATTATTTTTTCAGTTAGGTCATCTATGATGACATCACTTTTCTTATATTCTTCTTCAATATTTATAACTTTGTCGCATAGTGCAGTCCACTCCTGTTCACCCATGCTATTTACTTTTTCTTCCACTAGTTTCATAATATCAGTTATATTATATGTGACATTTTTTTTTGCCACGTAACCTTTTATGGATGCCCAAGCCATTTCTATGGGGTTCAAGTCGGGATGGTAAGGTGGAAGCCGTAATATTGTGTGATTGTGTTCTTCTAAAATTTTATCAATATTAAATTTTTAAAATTTTTCTTTGTGTATAGAAATTAATTTATACAGTTCTGGTTTCAGCATGTCAGAACTGCAAGGGATATTTTTTGCCGTAAGCCATGCCACCATTTCTGCCTTTTTGCTATTTGACGTCGGCGCTGCATCCTCTAATTTGTTATGATAGGGTGCATTATCTATCACCATAACCGATCTCGGTGGGAGATTCGGCAAAAGTTGTGTGCGTATCCATTTTTCATAATTATTATAATTCATATTATCATGGTAATCTCCGGTTTTCGTACCTGCCTTAAACATTAAAAGGCCGTTGGGTACAAATCCTGATTTGGATCCAGCATGTACAATGACGACACGTTGACCTTTTGATATTTTTTTTTAAAACCTTCAGTGCTACTATCACTACATGCCTTCGAAGTGGTATGCGATGAATCGACATACGATTCGTGAGTGTAAACTATCGGTCTTCCTTCTGCGCGATATTTCGTTATTGCACGCAAATATTCAATTCGCTTACAGCGAAAATTTGTATTTTCAATTAATAATTTGCGATTGTCTTCAGTTTTTTTTCCATTTAAATCCTATTTCATTTATAATTCTCCTCAAACTCGTTGCGGACCCTTCAAAATTTATATCTTCTTTTAATTTTTTTAAAAGTTGAGCAATTGTCGGCAACTCTTTCTGTGTTACATGAAAATTGTGGATACATCTTTTGATGACACCTTGGTCAAAATTGTCGATTCCGGTTACCTTTTTTACCCCTTGCCTCTTCTTTCCGGGTGTACGAAAAACTGCTAATAAATCGGAACTTGGTTCATTAGCAACCGATATAATACGTCGTACAGTTCTTTCTGATACTCCTGTAGCGGCTGCAGTCCGTTTATGTACTGCCTTCAAATCGTATTTAAGGCCTTCTTCAGCTTCTTTCTTCATAAATTTATAAATACATCGTAGACCATTTTACGAGCCTGGCGTCGTAAAACATTACAACGTCCAGTAGGCATGTTTATAAACAAATAACAACGAGTAACAATAACAACAAGTAACAATAACTAAAAACTATAACAACAAATTAACGAAACGATCGAACGAATTCTGAACGCGACAGTACTCTCGGAGCTCAACAAGTGCGTGATTCGTGTACGGACGTAGCACTCACACTAAGGCGTGGGTGCCAGCGCGCGTCGCGGGTGAGCGGTGCGGGCGCGCGGGGTGTGGCCCTGCCCCCAAGCTCTTGTGCGTCCCGCCCCGAAACTAGGCTCATTGCATTGCGCAGAACACAAAATCAGGGTTAATACCCTGATTTTGCATTGCATTGCATTGCATTGCGCAGAACACAAAATCAGGGTTAATACCCTGATTTTGTGTTCTGCGCAATGCAATGAGCCTAGTTTCGGGGCGGTCACAAAGTTTGGCGCGGGCTGTAACTCATAAACTTCACATTAATTAATAATTATGATGTCATAAATATAAATATATCTTGGGACAACTCACACACGGCCATCTGATCCCAAGCTAAGCAGAGCTTGTGTTATGGTAACCAGACAACTGATATACATACTTATATAATTTATAAATACATACATATTATAGATAAATTACACCCAGACACAGAACAAACAATAAATTGACTAAGTGGACCCGCAGTAACCGCACCCCCGAGTAACCGCATATTATGCGGTTAGATAATGCTTGAGGAAAGTAAAGCCTTAGTTCCAGTAGCGCAGCTACAATTATCGTTAGGGGGAAGCCTAAGAAAAAATTGTTCAGTTCTTATAAACTCTAGATAACATCAAAATTAATTAACTCAAAAATTAAAGTCATTACTTTACTTTTCTTAATTTAACGCCATCTATGGTCAAGTAACATAACCAAATAGACGCTACCACAACACAAACAGAATATTTTATCAATTTTTTACAGAAATAAACGATTCAATTACCGATTACAGTTTTATTTCTGAAAAGCATTATATTGCAAAAATATTCTAATGTTATAACTAATAAAATGCAAAAGAGCACGTGAAAACAAAATACACGTGAATTTATGTGTCAAGAAATCAACATTTTAACAAATTAATGAATGAATGAATGAAATGCACCGATCCCAGCGTGGTTTAACCAGACTCGATTACTCGAATGAACCCAAAGATTCACACTAGCCCCTATATCTTCATGTTTCATGGGGCTACATAGGCCATTGCATATCAAGGAATAGACCGGGGGGCGCGGTAATGGTAGGGAAGACGTGCCCTTAGGATATGGAAGGATTATTAGAGTCTACCGAGTATGCACCCTACAGTAAACATTGGAATATTGGAGAGATGGGTAATATTTATCTATGGATGGGCATCTTTTAACGACGTAGCCGCCAAGTTGTTTCAAGTCCGGCTTCACCGGTGAGTCTTTTGGCGGAGTTACTGCTATGCTGTATTGCGTGTTGCTGTTTCCAAAGTCTTCGTCTGAGGTCTCGCTGCTATCCGTTTCAGGTTTCTTGTAGATCTCGCTAGCAGCCTTCTTAATCTTGTCTCGTTCATCAGCCGTGTCCATCCAAAAATTGATGTCCTTGTTGAAGTAAGTCATATCCTGTTTTAGGTTGTCATTCCATGTGTAAATAGGTCGGCCGACTTTTTCAAGAAATCAACATTTTAGAAAATGAAAAGAAAGAAAATACATTTATTTGCGGTAAACATGACGCCAAGAAAATCACAAACACAAAAAAGAATAATCATTCAAGAATGAATGATTGTTCTTTTGTTATAGAAAAATATGTAGGCGAGAACAAGATAGAAATCTCGTTCTCGCCTACATACTTTTCTATACAAGGTGGAACAGGACGATGGACATTCCTTTAAACCACGTAAAGAGACTCATGTTCTTTACCCTTATACAAAAAAATCAATCAAATCCAATGAATACTTTAGCCACACGAAATTATTTTTCATTTCCTTATTTTTCAACATGCTGTAGATCTGAGTCCGTAATAATAGGTAAACATTGCCGCCGCCGCGCCCCGCACCCTGCATCGCACCGTCGGTCAGTGACTTTTTGTCGATATAGCGTGTTTACTTTTTATGCAGTTGATTCTGCTATTTATTTTGTTTGAAAACTGCAATTTTTTAATTTTCTATTAACTACTAATCTTCGTGTTTTAAAATGTTTCGATGGATAGTACTGTGCTCGTTTTAATTTAATGTCGTATGTCCAGATGCACATTGTATAAGTCCCTGTCATACCTCCTGTAGTTCGGCTTCTCCACTTACTTACCTACGACGCCGTGCTGTGGGCCACGAAATCACGAGTGTTCGTACCTACGAATTTAGTACCTCATTCTGACACACGAGGGCAGGCTTATTTTGACGCTGATGTTATCGGAAATCTTAGTTTAGACAAAAAGCTTGTGTGAAAAGTATGATGGGTTAGCCGCTTTATAGCCGTTGGTCCCGGCTGTCGTTTGCAGTCCTTACGGGTGCTCAGAAGCTCGAAAGTCTGTCAACCAGTCTCACCAAGGAGTATCGTGTTACCCAGTAACTGGGTTGTGGAGGTCAGATAGGCAGTCGCTCCATGTAAAATACTGGTATTCGGCTGCATCCGGTTAGACTGGAACACAACATAGTTGGGAAAAGGCTAGAATGATGATGAGGTAATATTGCCATAGTATTTATTATTTGCTAGCTGATTTTTATGAGCAGTGCTTTACAAATACGGGAAAAGCTGTCTCTCTACTTGATGACGAAACTGATAAGTATAGTCAGACAGATTGCATTTTAAAACAATGTGTGATTAAGACTTGCGACATTTTTTTATCATCATATATAAAAATAGCTGTGCCCCGCGTCTTCTTTCGTGTGGAAGTCGTAAGGTACACAATATACTAAAATAACAGCCATATTTTAATAAAACTCCCTCGTCCCCCGACCCGTCACGCTGCATCGCCCGCCCGCGCTATTACTTCGGTTTCCCTTAGTGATATTTCTGACTTTTTTCTTTTTGCTCGGCTCCTAAGGCCGATGCGCGTGATGTTAAATAGCCTATAACTATCTTCGAGAATTGGGCTATCAAATGCAAAAAGAATTTTTCAAATCTGACTTTTTGTTCACAATTTCATGGGTTTAATTTTTTTTGCGCGGAACCCTAATTATTTTTCTAAAATAAATGTAGCCTAAGTTACTCCCAGTAACATCGGCTATCTGCCAGTGAAAGTCCCGTTAAAATCGATCCAGGCGTTTCGGAGATTAGCCGGAACAAACAGACAGACAGATAAAAATGTTAAAAATTTATTTTTTGTTATAAGTACCGTATATACTTTCTTATGCATTTAGTAAAAAAATGTTATTTTGACATTACAAACATACTTCAATTTTATTTATTTGTATAGAATAAGATGTCTAAATCCAATTTGGTCGATGTCTACAATGATAAAATGAAGTGAAATATTTGTATAAATATTGTTAACGTTTGTCCGCTCTGCACTGTTTACACCGTAAGGTAGGTTCTTTTAATAGATTTTTTATGTAGGAGGGATAGAAGATAGAAGCACAGTACTCATTTATGACGCTTCTGGATAGATCGAGTACATTTAGGACGTGGTTATCTAACGTACCCAACATATAACACATTCTGAAGCACTTAGAAATAATAATCACAATGTTTATAGTAAATGATCTCATTAATACACGAGATCTTGATTTATGTCAGTGAAATTGATCTTGGGTACATGATAATGCGATATATTACAATACAGTCAGTACCAACCCGGGAGTTAATAAGACACATGGCTTTAGAAGGAGATGTGTTTTCATTTGTACATCTTTGACAGTCCTTACGGGTACCACGGGTACTCGGAAGCACCGAAAGTCTGACAACCAGTCTTACCAAGGGGTATCACGGGTATCGTGTTAGCCAGTAACCGGGTTGTGGAGGACAAAAAGGCAGTCGCTCCATGTAAAATACTGGTATCCGGCATCCGATTAGACTGGAAGTCGACCCCAACATAGTTAGGAAAAGGCTAGGCTGATTGATTTGTCACACACGTAAGTACAGTGAGATTCAAACTTTATGACGGTTCTGAAATGGGCTCCTCGCTGCGCAGTACTCCACCCCTTTCACCCGCGGTCACAAGAATTTGTTACTGCGCAGCTACTCGCCTCGTGTGAGTGGCAGAGCTCGACGTTGATGACGTTCTACAAAGCCGAAGTTTTTGTTAATTCGATGTGCGGGTGCCTTATTAACGGCTGTGTACTAATCAATATTCCCAAGGTGCTCATCATAGCAACCGAATTGAAGATAACGGCTGTCAAATCCTACTATGCACTCTGTACAGTATAATTTATTCTGTGATGTTATCTGCTTAGTAGTGGCGAAAGCACCATATAACACGATTCCTACCGGCTTCCTTTGGAGGTTTCGGAGTCATCAGCAACTCTACCGCTACCGCTACCGCTACCGCTACCGCTAAAAATGGCGCAGTGAATACTGTCTACTATTGTCAAAAAATATAGTTACACTACGGGTATTTAATACACCATAACATTCAAACTACAAAACCGCCTATTATTAGCAATGATCGTTCTGCTATTTGACGATAGAAGGTGTTAAATTCAGTAGGTAAAGAAAATACTTTTATTTTTAAGTTAATTAATTTATTTCCTTACTTTATTGATAAGTGCGTAAATTAAAACCGGCTTCGCTTCGGCTTCCCTCTTACAAAAAGATTTTAAATAATTTTCCTGTTTTGTTACCATTGTTTATTTTAGTGGTTTATGAAGAGGCCCTTGATTAGTAGTAGGTATATGTTTGACACCTGATACGACAGGCCCAGAAACCCAAAAGAGGCTGTTAAACAATATGTTTTTGGAACGAAGTTCTTTTACGCGGTATGCGGTAGGAGTAAACTGGCAGAAATCGTCACGCCGAAAAGCGTTCATACTCGTATGCGTTGCCCCTCCATGCAGCTTTCTTCTTTCGAATTCACTCTTTATCGGGAGAGCGAGAAAGTGTGAATTTGGTCAAAATGTAAATCCTATTTTCGTCATGGGTGTCGTTTTCATAGTTTTTGAGGATGCTAAAGCCGATAGTGAAGTCGAAATGAAAATCCAAGATGGCGGTTGCACACATTTTCAAATTTTTCGTCATGGGTGTCGTTTTTATAGTTTTCGAGGGTGCTAAAGTCGATAGTGAGGTCAGAATCTAAATCAAAGATGGCGGCTGCAAAAATTTTGTTTTTGGTTTTTCTTTAAATAAATCAGCTCTGGAGACATCTTCCTGGCTCTTCTATTCGATTTTCTCAACAAATTGTAGGCAAATGCACTTCGACACGATGGGAACACTAATTACGCCTTTTATTCGTAGCAGTAAGGGCGGTATTCGTAGTTCGTAATTATAAACGGCATGTAGTTAATCGAACCCCAAATAATTCCCATTTTGATAACATAACATAACATCACGCCTTGTTTCCCCGAAGGGTTAGGCAGAGGTGTAGTACCACCCACCCACCCACCACCCCACCCATTTTGATTTACTCAAAATAATAATGTAATAAATGTGTCTCTATTTGTGAACCTCAAATAATTCCCTTTTTGTCGTCCTAAAATACTAAATAGCCAATTGCGAACAACTTGGATGCCTAGAGAGTCTTGCGAGGCCAGAAAGTTAAGAAGGGACTCATTTATTTAAAAAAAGCTTACATGGCTTACAATTAAATATTTCCCATTATAAACGTGTGTATTATTTTGGTCTGCAGCGGCGTTTATCCCCGCGTTCGGTCTGCTCGGCATCGCTTGGGCTGGCTGCGACAGAATCGCCGTCGTTCTCCTGCTGTGTATTGCCTCGGCGTTCGGCGGTGCAGCTTATGCTGGTGAGTAACTGTGTATTATTCCATATCTTATTTGGTAATCAAACACTGTATGAATAGAAATCGAATGTTTTTTTTTTTTAATTTAATCAGATGTTCCCTACATTTATGTTCGAATAACTTGTCAAAATGTAGGGAACAGCTGATTTTTTTTCGCGATTTCAGGTTTGGTCCCATAGTAAATGTTGTTTGTTATCATGAGTACAATCATGTGTTTAAGTATCGGTCACCAATTACCAGTCATCCTATATTTAATAAGTTCTTTAAAACCTGTTCATGCCTTTCCTATAATAACTTATAAAATGTTCCAGGTAATCAAATGAACCACATCGACCTATCGCCGCAATTCGCGGGCACCATGTACGGCATAACGAACGCCGCCAGCAACATTTGTGGCTTCATGGCGCCCTACGTTGTGGGACACATTATTAAGGCTGAACAGGTAATTACAGTGACATTAAAAAAAACCTATATTAGTACTGTAAGCGCTACGCGCACTTACAGTACCGGACCCATCAGTAAAAGGCGTATTTTAGTAATATAGGATAGATTATTCCTAGAATTGCATCTATTCTTCTAAATATGACATAGTGCTTATCTTATTGTACGTGCCATCAACTTATAAAATACCCGTGGAGATTGAATGAAAAAGCCATGCAGGCTAAAACCTCTACAGTATCATGCCCGAATTCGTCAGAGATAGAGGGTTGACCTTGACTCCTTTAATAAAGACGGTCCTTAGCAACTAACTAAACAGAGGGGAATGGAAAGACAGGTCTTTAGCCTGCAGTGGGGCGGTAACGGATTATAATTAAAAAAAACCGGTCAAGTGCGTGTCGGACTAAGCACAATGAAGGGTTCCGCAGTTGGGATGGATTTATCCCAAAAACAAACTTAACATTGTAGTTGAAAAACATGTTCTCCCATACATCGATATACGTCATGGTCAATTCTCCAACTGCAAATGTAAGTTTCTAATCGCATAAAATTGTTTTTTTTTATGTGATAAAACTACAAATTATTGATTTTCGGACTTTTTCCTTTACTTTTGCTGTCAGACCTTGGTTCTTACCAAATTTCATTATTCTAAGTCAACGGAAAGTACCCTATCGTATAGGTTTTGATTTAATGCGAGTATCAAAATATGTCGCATAAATGGCCGTATTTTTTATTGCCTTGACTTAGAAGCTTGATTTTTTAGAGCTCCAAGGGACCGTAGACCAACGTATTTGATATTAATTTCAACTTGATAACCCCACGCGTTCCTGAGAAACAGGGTCTTGACAGACTGACAGACAGACGGACAACGAAGTGATCCTATAAGGATTCTGTTTTTTCCTTTTGAGGTACGGAACTCTAAAAAATAGTGACATTGCCGAGTACCAACGACGATATAACCACTTGACTGCGCATACAGTGCCCCGACGCTCGAAAACTATTAGCGATTTTTCGCCTATGTATAGGCTACGATAGGAGTAACCATTTTAGTGGTAACCAAGTGTTAGACCTGTGTGCACGCTAAATAAATACAAATTTTAAAAACTTTTAATCCAATTATAACGCATCAAAATGCCTTCATGCGCGGTGAAGTGGTGTGGGAAACATTCCAAGACATCTAGTTACAAAAAGGATGGCATAACTTTTCATCGGTAAGTATACAGAACGAAAATTAATTTTGATTTATTCAGATCATGAGTCACCGCAGAGGTCTAGCTAAAATGGTTCCTGGGTAAAAGAGCACAAATTTGTTTTCCGCGTTGATGTCTTTTGGAAAAGTCCCTTTCTTTCATTAGACAATTCTAATGCTTTTATCCCTTTCTTTTCCTTTGTATTTTTATCGTGATAATTAGTGGTGTCCACTTTAATAGCAGTAATAGCTGAAATTTGATATCGACAGTAATAAAATTAAAATTAATATATTTTTTATTAAATTCACATACTCTTTATGTAAGTTCCGGATTTTTTTGTTTCTCTCTGGCGCCGACCGATCTGTCCAGGATTTACACCAATTTATTATGAAGCCATAGATAACAAAAAAATAGTACAACTTTCACTTGGATTTACAACAATTTGGCGGTGGTCTTTGATGTAAAAAAGATTTGTTCCTCTTTGTGTTTGAGATACATGTTTTCATTTTAGATTTCCGAAGATTCCGGAACTAAAAGAAAAGTGGATAAATAAAGTTAATAGGGAAAATTGGTTTCCAACAAAATATAGCGCTGTTTGTTCAAGGCACTTTACCCCCGATTGTTTTGAATATTTAAAACAACGCCGCCGTCTATTTAGTTCAGCGATACCAACGATGTTTTTGCCTATTTTGGTAAGTTTTGTTTTTATTGATATAATGTTGGGAAACGTGAAATCGTAAATATAAGTAACATTCATTCTTTACAGGCTTCAACAAATAGTATGACTGACTCTAATACTAATGTACCTGGGCCTTCGCATCACAATGTCGCCCTCGTAAGTTAATTTGTTTCGATGAAGGACCAGGGTTTAATTTTATGTCACTGCGTTTATTGATATCAGACATGCTTAATTACAGAGTTCATTATCAAATAAACAAGTGCATGCTGAGTCTAATACATCAACTGCAGACCAGGCTCCTTTGCAGAGTTTTCCACGTGATGATAATAAAATTTTAAAGCCTTCCCATGATTATGAGATTCCCGTAAGTATATTTATTACCTCTTTCTTTTCTAATTTATTTTTTTCTTATGCTATATTATTCTTTTTCAGAGTTCAACATTAGGTAACAATAAAATAGAAGACCCTGTAATAGACCTGACTCCACGTAAACGCAAAATGAAACGACACATAGACCATCTTAAATATTCCCTTAATAAAAAAAAGAAAGAGGTGAAGAGGCTTCAAGATAAAAATAGATCATTGGTAAAAAAAAATGCGAATCTAAAAGAAATTTTGAATACTTTGACAAATAAATCTTATATTACTCAGGAAAATGAAGACATTTTAAGTCGCATAGGTGTACAAAACCAAGAAATTGTTAAACGTCAAATATTGAAATCAAAAAAAGGACCTAAAATAAAATACTCACCGGAGTTACGAGCATTCTCCTTAACGTTGCATTTTTATTCCCCGAAAGCGTATAATTTCGTTAGAAAAACTTTCAGCACATGCTTACCTGCTACAAGTACTCTAAGAAGTTGGTATCAATCCATTGACGGTAAACCAGGATTTACAAAGGAGGCAATAGATAGTATCAAAATGAAAGCTAGAGAATCGAAGAACAAAATTTACGCCACTATTATATTCGACGAAATGGCAATCAGAAGCGGTGTTGAATATCATCCCCAAGGCAGAAGGTACTATGGCCACGTGAGTTTTGGTGCCAGTTTACAAACGGATTGTCAAGACGAAGCTAAAGAAGCCCTTGTTTTCATGTTGGTGCCAATAAATGCATCTTGGAAAATTCCAATAGGATATTTTTTAATAAATGGCATCAATGCAGATCAAAAAGCCGCTCTTCTAACGGAGGCAATCCATTTGGTAGAAGAGGCTGGTGTAAACGTCAAAGCTATTACATTTGACGGCTGCCCAGCAAATATTACAATGGCTAAGAAATTAGGCTGTTCATTTGAAGTTGATCAAATCAACTCCACCTTTAAAAATCCCTGCAATACTTCAAGAATAGCAGTCTTTTTAGATCCGGCACACATGATCAAGTTAGTGCGAAATGCATTTGAGTTTTATAGGAATTTGAAGGACGGACGGGGCAATATTATATCGTGGGAACATCTTGTAAACTTACATAATTTACAAACAGCGGAAAATTTTCATCTAGCTAATCGACTAAGGGCTTCTCATATATTTTTTAAAACTAAAATTATGAAAGTCAGCTTAGCAACCCAAATTTTCAGTAAGAGTGTATCAGATGCACTCACATTTTGCAAAAAAAACCTTAATTTACGTAAGTTTCAAGATGTTACACCCACAACACAGTTTCTGGAAATGATAAATGATCTTTTTGATATTCTGGACTCGCACACTCATGGATATGATTTGAAACGAGCAGTCAATGCAGAAAATGCTGCGAATGTTATATTTAAATTAAAGATGGCAAGAGATGCTCTACTAAATATGTCCGCAGACATAATTGTAAGAAAAGTAAAACAAGAAGTTCTACTTGTTAAATCACCACGATATACCGGATTCATGGGATTTTGTGTGTGTATCGAAAGCGCCATTGCTCTCATACATGACTTAGTCCTGAACTCAGAGTGCGCCATAAAATATCTTCCTCTTCATAAAATAAGCCAGGACCACTTGGAACATCTGTTTGGAAGTATAAGATGCCACGGTGGATCAAACAACAATCCTAGTGCTAGGGTTTTTGAAAGCATCTACAAGAAGCTCCTAACCTATGCGCAAATTAAAAATAGTGGTAGCGGCAATTGCAGTGCTCTTGGACAAATTTCAATTTTGCAATGCACTTCTGCAGTTAACCGTATCAATATTACGACAAGATACAAAGACCAAAACATAGATCTTGAGACTGAGAGCTTGGATTTTTCAGGCCTTGAAAGCCTGTTACCCTGTTCTGAATTCGGTGAAAAAGTAGTTGAATATATGGCCGGCTACATTGTCCATGCTCTGATAAAGCAAATAAAATGCCAAACTTGCATTGGGGCGCTTATTGGTTTACCTAATCAAAACACCTTACAATTTCAAAAGGACACTAAAAACAAGTTATTGTACGGATCTACCACAGTAATAGAAATTTGTCGTCGTTGTGAAATTTATATTAAGAGGGCGATCAATGAGAGTGGTTCGAAAGTGCTGTCTTCGAAATATAATACGGATTATTTTATTAGATCGGTTTTAAAATCCCTGATTGGGTATAATTTATTCCCGGATATTAATTTTCATCAATTTGAAATAGAGTCCACAAATCATTTAATTGAATTAACAAGATGCATAATTCAGAAATATGTGGACGCTCGTTTATCTTTTTTTACAAAGAACAACCAGGACCCTAAAAGTTTAATTCGAAAAACATATACCAAATTAATTCATTTTAAAAATCAATAATAACAGGATAAGTGCATATGTTTTTGTGTAATTTATTGATTTTGATTAAATATTATTTCTTTCATTTTAATTGTGTATTTTTTATAACGTTAAAATCCATTTTATCGATATCGACTATTTTCCCTTATTGAAGTAGTGCACCCCTAACGATAGCCTTACCTACGCATCTTGACCTTGAACTGACCAATTGCAGCCGCGCATGCTTCCTCGTCCCCCGGCCCGCAGTAGTGAGTCGTGCACTTAGAAGAAATCGGCCCATACGCTCTCTAGTGGTTATATTCTCTTTGCCGAGTACGGTAGGTGCCGAGGAAGTTGGAAAAATCTACTCCACTCCAGCTAAGCTATAAGTGCGCCAATAATGCAACAACGAGAAACTGGTAGGGATCGAGCACATGACCTGTCTGTCTTGACAGTTCGCGCTTTAACCGTTGCGCTATTATCACATCAGCGTTTTAAACACGACGTTTATTTTTTTTTCATTATTCTAACCAAACTCTTACTGGCGCTTTCTATAATATATCTCAATCCCAATCTTGATCCCGATCGTTGTCTGTAACCAATCAACGGCCGAGTTTGTCAATCTGAGTCTTTGATAGGGCGAATCACAAGCAGCCGTCAAAGACTGCGGATCAAGATTGGGATTGAGATACATCATAAAATTCTGGCTTTAGGAATTCTCGGATATAGCATAGCATAATCAGTCTATAATGTTCCAACTGCTGGGACACAGGCCTCCTCTCTTCAAGAGGGAGTGGGCTGTAATCTACCACGCGGGCCTAGTGCGGGTTGGTAGATGTCACATGTCTTGGAATTTTTAGTTCTAGGACATGCCGGTTTCCTCACGATGTTTTCCTTCACTGTTTTGAGAGCAGTGGCACAGAGTAATGAAACGGAACAGAGACAAAGCTTCTAAAGATCGTGCAAAAATTATACCTATTTTGGTAGGGTTGGCACAGCTGAATAAAATTAAATAAACAGAACGTTAATCAGCTTGCGTGTTTCAATTTATAGTCATAATTATACAATCACTAATAGATCGGTAGGTATTACCTATCTATTACAAATCATAAATACCAATAATTCATTTTAAGAAAAATGTTCTCAAATGGGTATAGTCGTTATTTTTGCTCTTGAACGCACCGTTTACGGAATAGGTACATTCTGTGCCACTTACAACAAAAAAAAAAACCAATAAACCATTTACAATCAATACCAAAACTTTTTTGCACCTTCGTGTTGAGTTTTCTTTCGATGTTGAGGTTGGTTGAGTAGAGAGTATCTACCACATTAAAAATATTAATTTGTAAGTAATCAAGTTCAATTTTTATTCCTTCTACTATTGTTCATACTTCATACACACAATGCAGTAAACCATATTTACACTTTTTTATATTAAAACACTATTATTATTCTTGACTCATGTAAAATATTCTTAAATCAAATTAAAAGGTGAAATGTAAACAAACACGACGCGCGACGCGTTCGCGCAGCCCTGAGCGTTACCACTGGCCGAGCCGGTATAAACCGGTTGCTCTCCGTACGTGGCGAAGCCGCCAGTGGTACGCACACAAGCGCCTCATGCTTTTAGTAGTGTACCTACCATAGCTCGGTTGTATGAAGCTTTGTCTCTGTTCCGTTTCTTTACTCATGTGGGAGTGGTGATGAAATTATTTACAAAAACCCACGACCTATGTCTCGTAAGTCGGGGCCGTTACCACTGTGCCACCACTACTCTATCTAAAATATAAAATAATATAGACACCCGTGCATGTCAACAATAACGAAGAGATTTTCTTTAAATAAATGTATATTTTTCAGCAAACTCTCGGGCAATGGCGTGAGGTGTTCTACTTGGCCGCAGCCATCGATCTCGGCGCCAATCTTTTCTACTTATTCTTCGCGAGCACAGAAGAACAGGTAATTTGTTCTTGTTATTATCCAAGCCATGTGTCAGGCAAACATAATAATATGTTCAGAAGTGGACGTGCGTCGGCTGAAAAAATTGTAAATGGCGGCTCGAATCATGCCCTCTCATTTGCACATACAAGACAGGAATACTGTGCGAGTGAAAGGGCTCGATAAGCTCCTTTGTTTGGCCACCATTTTCGATTTATTTCTTTTTAATGGCGCGGGTTATAGTGACGATGTTAACAAGAAGTACATATTGACTAAGGACTATTTTTATTGGCTTAACACTGCTATGAAACGCTAGGTTGACTCTGTTTTTGCAGCGCAGACTAACTATCGATTTTGATATGTCCATTCCTCTAGATTCTAAGAGTCTAGAATATGGGTTTCCAACTAGTAGGGCGCGTCTTACTTGGGGGGCGTAGAATGACCCACGGAGGGGCGCGGCGGCTCCAAGAATAAACTTTAACCGGCTAGATCCCAAAAACCAAACGTTTCATAATACAGCCCTCGCCAAACTTTGTGACCGCCTTGAATATAGTCGCGAGTCCGAACTTGCGCATGGTACAGTCGAGTGGACAATACGTAATCAACCAAACAATTTTCGTTTTCTAACATTTTTAATACTTATTTTATTATGTCAATTTATTTTTATTTGGTGATTATAAAGTTCGTGTTTATTTCATAGGTTATTTTATTTAATTTAATATATAATGTATGTGTTATATGTAAAACATATAGGTTAGGTAATAATAGGATAAATGTAAATAAAAAACATTAATATAAATAAAAACTATATTCACAATGGGGCCACACCTTCCATAAAAACATCTCCCTTACTAGTGGATGGTTCCGCATCCGAATCACTCTCTTCACAAAAAATATCCGAATCATCTTCATCTGATTCATTATCGCTCACGTGAATTATTATTTTTTCAGTTAGGTCATCTATGATGACATCACTTTTCTTATATTCTTCTTCAATATTTATAACTTTGTCGCATAGTGCAGTCCACTCCTGTTCACTCATGCTATTTACTTTTTCTTCCACTAGTTTCATAATATCAGTTATATTATTTGTGACATTTTTTTTCGCCACGTAACCTTTTATGGATGCCCAAGCCATTTCTATGGGGTTTAAGTCGGGATGGTAAGGTGGAAGCCGTAATATTGTGTGATTGTGTTCTTCTAAAATTTTATCAATATTAAATTTTTAAAATTTTTCTTTGTGTATAGAAATTAATTTATACAGTTCTGGTTTCAGCATGTCAGAACTGCAAGGGATATTTTTTGCCGTAAGCCATGCCACCATTTCTGCCTTTTTGCTATTTGACGTCGGTGCTGCATCCTCTAATTTGTTATGATAGGGTGCATTATCTATCACCATAACCGATCTCGGTGGGAGATTCGGCAAAAGTTGTGTGCGTATCCATTTTTCATAATTATTATAATTCATATTATCATGGTAATCTCCGGTTTTCGTACCTGCCTTAAACATTAAAAGGCCGTTGGGTACAAATCCTGATTTGGATCCAGCATGTACAATGACGACACGTTGACCTTTTGATATCTTTTTTTTTAAACCTTTAGTGCTACTATCACTACATGCCTTCGAAGTGGTATGCGATGAATCGACATACGATTCGTCAGTGTAAACTATCGGTCTTCCTTCTGCGCGATATTTCGTTATTGCACGCAAATATTCAATTCGCTTACAGCGAATATTTGTATTTTCAATTAATAATTTGCGATTGTCTTCAGTTTTTTTTCCATTTAAATCCTATTTCATTTATAATTCTCCTCAAACTAGTTGCGGATCCTTCAAAATTTATATCTTCTTTTAATTTTTTTAAAAGTTGAGCAATTGTCGGCAACTCTTTCTGTGTTACATGAAAATTGTGGATACATGTTTTGATGACACCTTGGTCAAAATTGTCGATTCCGGTTACCTTTTTTACCCCTTGCCTCTTCTTTCCGGGTGTACGAAAAACTGCTAATAAATCGGAACTTGGTTCATTAGCAACCGATATAATACGTCGTACAGTTCTTTCTGATACTCCTGTAGCGGCTGCAGTCCGTTTATGTACTGCCTTCAAATCGTATTTAAGGCCTTTTTCAGCTTCTTTCTTCATAAATTTATAAACATCGTAGACCATTTTACGAGCCTGGCGTCGTAAAACATTACAACGTCCAGTAGGCATGTTTATAAACAAATAACAACGAGTAACAATAACAACAAGTAACAATAACTAAAAACTATAACAACAAATTAACGAAACGATCGAACGAATTCTGAACGCGACAGTACTCTCGGAGCTCAACAAGTGCGTGATTCGTGTACGGACGTAGCACTCACACTAAGGCGTGGGTGCCAGCGCGCGTCGCGGGTGAGCGGTGCGGGCGCGCGGGGTGTGGCCCTGCCCCCAAGCTCTTGTGCGTCCCGCTAATACCCTGATTTTGTGTTCTGCGCAATGCAATGAGCCTAGTTTCGGGGCGGTCACAAAGTTTGGCGCGCGCTGTACTTAAGTGCTGTAAAAAATGTGCTTAAGCTTTTCTGCATGAGGCGACAAAATAAGTTTTCCTAGTTCTATATGAATGGTCAAAAAAAAACCGAATCTGTCCGAGGCGGGGTGCTTAAATTTTCGAGTTCACTGCGCTCGTCTTTGTATTCTGCGTTCTCTTAATTGTTCAGCTTTTCTGCATAAGTTGACGAAGTAACTTCAATTTCTGTTTGAATGACCAAAAGAAAATCGAATCTATCCGACAGGGTGCAAAAATTTGGGAACCCTTTGGGACTCCTGCTCTAAAACAATATTTGATTTTCAAAGGATAGAAACAGTAATAAAAGTGATTATGCTGTTTGCTGAATGGGACATTCCGAAAATCGTCATCATTTCAGCCGAAAGACGTCTACTGCTGGACATAGGCCTCCCCCAAGCATCGCCCCTTCGACCGGTTCTGTGCTTCTCGAATCCAGTGGGTTCCTGCGGCCTTCACAATATCATAAATAGTCCTAAATGTTAATTTACTTTTTGCAACTATTATTTCTGTCTTTAGCCGTATGAAAACCATATTGCAGTATTATCCAAGCCTTCTCTACGCTTAAAAGTAAAGAAACCATTACTAATCATGTTATTTATTCACCAGGACTGGTCGCGCTCCGATGACGACGACATGACGGCGCCAGCGCCCGTCGAAAGCATTCTGTTCCCCGAATCATAGACAACGTTACAAATGAAGATGAAGGCATAAACAAGGAACGTTTAGTTCACAAACTTATTCGTCAAGATCATAGCATGGATTCACGTTTGTATTGTTTTTGGTTAAATAATAATGGGGAAGAAAACTGTCAAATTAGTTCCGCGTAGATGGCGCTAAGTGTTTGTTACTTTCGTTCATCTGTCAATGGCTTTCATTCAGATACCTTGTTAAAAACTTTGCTGCGAGATGGCGCTAAGTGTTTTTTCTTGTCGACGATTGGTCGCTTTGTCTTCAAGATGAGTTTTACAAGTGACAAACACAGCGCTCTCTTGCGGCGAAGCTTCCAGGAAACAACCCCATTGAAAATGCAGTAGCTATTTATGCAAATTAATTTACTATTGAAATATACAGGGTTACAGGGAAAGTCGTACTGAATATTAAAGGAGGTTATTATTCAGGTCATTTCTGATGATTTTGATTCTGAAATAAAATGTCCGAAACTTAACCGTTATGGAGATATTAAATTTTAAAGATTATTTTTAAAAATCCTTTATTTTTTGGCTTTTAGTCGTTTTCTTTGGGATTAGAGCTCCTAGAGTCGGTTTTTTTTATGTATCTAGTTAGAAGACATGTCCATTAATAAAAATGATCAATAGAAACTGAACCTACTACTAACAGCTTAAAAAACTGCTCGACAACGGTTAGCATTATGAATTTTCTAATAGAGTGTTCTTAACTTTGATGGGCTTTAAAAAAAAAATGTATGGAACTTATTCTGCGAATAACTTTACAAAGTTCTACGTCTCTAGCTATTCAAAAAGGTATATCATCTACTAGGTTTGTTCATAAAATCTTAAAATAATGTCATTAGAATAGGCCCATCTGGTAGTACAACATAACAGAATTTCGATACAAAAGAATCCGGCTTACTACCTGGCACTTTTAAACAATGAAAAAACGTTTGGGCACTTTTAAACAATGAAAAAACGTTTGGGCTCCCAAACGTTTTTTCATTGTTTAAAAGTGCCAGGTAGTAAGCCGGATTCTTTTGTATCGAAATTCTGTTATGTTGTACTACCAGATGGGCCTATTCTAATGACATTATTTTAAGATTTTATGAACAAACCTAGTAGATGATATACCTTTTTGAATAGCTAGAGACGTAGAACTTTGTAAAGTTATTCGCAGAATAAGTTCCATACATTTTTTTTTTAAAGCCCATCAAAGTTAAGAACACTCTATTAGAAAATTCATAATGCTAACCGTTGTCGAGCAGTTTTTTAAGCTGTTAGTAGTAGGTTCAGTTTCTATTGATCATTTTTATTAATGGACATGTCTTCTAACTAGATACATAAAAAAAACCGACTCTAGGAGCTCTAATCCCAAAGAAAACGACTAAAAGCCAAAAGATTTTTAAAAATAATCTTTAAAATTTAATATCTCCATAACGGTTAAGTTTCGGACATTTTATTTCAGAATGAAATTCATCGGAAATGACCTGAATAATAACATCCTTTAATATTCAGTACGACTTTCCCTGTAACCCTGTATACAGAATGAAAGGGTTCTAAATATCTTTGGAAAACGAGTTCCCCAAGACTCTAAAGGCCTAAACAATTTTGTCTGTTGTGAAGTGATTTGATTTACTGTTGTTGATTCAGTGAACCAATGGGGTTTTTATCTGGAAGCTTCGCCGCGAAAGAGCGCTGTGTGTTTGTCACTTCTCAAAGTGATCTTGAATGAAAAACGACTAATCGGCGACACGACAATGCTCTTAGCGCCATCTCTCAGCAGTTTTCAACACTGATCTCCATTGCCAGCCGAACGAAAATAACAAACACTTAGCGCTATCTACTCGAAACTAATTTGACAGTTTTCTTCCCCATTACAAAAGTCAGATTTGACAGAACATTTACTGATCAGAGACTTGATCAGATCATCAGACCCAGAAACGGGGACTCAGTAATATTTAATTACCATTAATGTCCTCCCAAACTATTTGGAACCTAAAAAAGATGTGTACATATTGTTGACAAAAAATATTATAATTTTGAATCGACAATAAAAGTGAGGTACGGTAACACTAACTTGTTACTTATTCTAAGGTTTATTAATTCAATGTCTGTATATCGCGGATTTATTTTTATATTTTAGATGTAAGTCCCGAACTTGTGATAAATACGAATGTCGCAGTCCGATTTTGCTGACTATGATATGTGAATCCCTGTGTTAAAATTATGAAACATTCTCTGACGAATATCAGACATGTCATGTTTAAAAGATTAAAGTCTGTTTTCTTAAGGTTGACGGGCAAAGATAGCCCGCGAAATTAAAATTTTCTTGCGTTTTTTGTAATTTGCAGGTCAGTGACAGGTTATACAACCTGTTGATTAAAATATGATTCGCGACTATAACAAACATGTATTTACATAATTTTATAACCATAAGAATCATCAATACATCTCTCTTAGTTAGATTTATTCTCTCTAAGTGTGATTTCGGAAATCATGACATTTTAGAATTATGTAAATACATATTTGTTATAGTAGCGAATCATATTTTGATCACGATACAACCTGACACTGACCTGCAAATTGCAAAAAAGGTAAGATAATTTGAATTTCGCGGGCTACCTTTGCGCATTCACCTTAATAAATATGATCTTACGAGTATCCTGTAACGTTATGTTTAAACTTAAAATTAATCTTAAACATTTTATCACTTTTTTAAAATTAAATGGTGCTTTTAAATAAAATATTAAAACTGTCCGTAACAAAGCAAAGCACTTTTCGGGTAAATATTCTGGTAATGTTACAATAATTATTCTAATGTTCTTTATACTGATGTAGCGTATTAGGAAAGCCAAAAATTATTAAATTATTTCGAAAATAAAAAACAGATTCATGAAACGTCTGGAGAAATGAAAGAATTTGAATAAATAAATCAGTGCTATTTAATTACATGGGCCTTAAACATAACTGGCGAAATGTGGGTGTACTTACTATACTGTAGGTACACCTCTGCCTAACCCTTCGGGGAAACAAGGCGTGATGTTATGTGTGTGTACTATTTAATTAGAGAGTAAAAAAAATAGGCACTGAAAAGATGTCAACATTTTAAAGTCTTCACTATATTTTGCTCAAAATTAAATTTTAAATTGGAGAAAATTATGATTAATCATTTTTGATTAATGATCATTTGATTTTTGTTTTTGATTAGAGAAATTAACTTAAGTTTAGTGCATATTATGCGTTGAACTTATAGCGAATAATTAGCCAATTTATTTATACAAACATGGCTGTAGAACCAAGTTCAAAATGTCAGCCACAAAAACTGCAACACTTAATAATTTTTTTTTAATTAGGTTAATTTTCATGCTCTCATTTAATCTAATGACACCGATCTTAACGGGTTTTATATTAAAGCTATAATTATTAGCAAAATATTCCTATTGGTAATTTTATGATGTTAAAAACATCATTGTAATCTTATGGATATGCCAATTATTTTTTGAAGTTATAGGCGCTTTCCCTAAGGAAACCCATGTCTTGAAATCTTTCATAACTCACTAAAACATAAAATTTATAAGATTTCACTCATCTCTAGGAAATATGCATACCTACCATTAAAATGAATCCAGTTCTCATCAAACAAAACATCAAATCATTAATGTGCACAATTAGATACACTTGTATTAATTAATTATTATTACGCTGATTTACTGTATTGCGTGCCAAAGACGCTGCCTGTCTTCACTTTTGTAAAACATGCCTCGCTGTGTTTTGTGTTGTAAGTATAAATTATTTTTGGAGTTTGTACATTGTGCATAGTATTGCTTAAAATAAATTCTGAACATTAGTATATCCTTTTTTTATTTAGCCTAAATCCACCAAATATACAAATAACCAGTTTCTGTAACACGATAATCATTCCAAACATAGCATGCTTACAATTGTTTTAATGTATTTACTCAATTAATTTAAGTTTCAAAGAGTTCAATCGTAAGCATTCAGCAGTATTCATGATGTGATGACCTTATTACAAATGTAATCATACAAAAATACTTTATTGTATTACGATGTTATTTTTTATTTAGACAACTTTAAATACTAATAACCATTTTGTGTTATATTTCATTTGTTTCTAATGTACATATTTATGTAAGCTTAAGATAATTTTGGTATTTTTTTTTTTTTAGAATCTCTAGCATGTTTCATTCTTATTCCCAGTTATGTTAAAATGCTAGCAAAAATTAAAAAGGCACGTTGAGTTTATTTGCTGTGATTTTAAAACTTATAAATGCAATGTAAATGTAAATAAAATTATAATGTAGGTATACGACGTAGATACCTATTTTTTAGCGACGGCTAATAAATTTTACAAAAAATTATAACGTTTTATTTTTACTCCTTCCTTGCATATATTGAAAATTTGCATGAAATTATGAAAATAAATATAAAATTCAGAATTGAAAGCATGTCGCGTGTAGCGTTAGTTTTTTGTGGATCATAATTGCTTTACATCAACTGCGAGAAAATTATAACTTACGGGCAGAGTCCAACGCGAAAGAGAAAGCGAAAATCATAATTATTTTTATTCCATTGCTCTTTGGGGTCCGATGTTTTGTGTTTGATTGAAGACGGATACCGCAGTGGATAGTAAAATAAAATTTAGGTCTTAATGATTGATATTGTTTTGGTACTATATTGGGGTGTGGGCGAAATTCGCGAGTAATCTCGACACTATCTGGTACTGCGTCCGCCCGTGGCCCATCGCACGTAATTACAGAGCCAGAGAACCGGGCGTCAATACTAATATTTGCTTACGCCCCGAAGTGAGGCCTCGCTCGGGATGCGAGCGTTTATCTTGTAACGAGGTGTGGTTCACGTATAATTATGACAGTCGTCAATTTTCGTATGATTACTGCGGATACGGCAGGTGCCACATTCTGTTCTGCCCGTGATTGTACCCGTCCACAAAGTTAGAATTTAAACAACGTTGGTTTTATTTGGTGAAATTATAGGTCCCTTGTGTAATGTGTTAGTTGAATAAAATCTATGCACTTTTTGGTAAATTTTTACCACACTGGGCAGTGTAGGTAGGTAGGTAATTGCCGAAAATAACAGTTCAAAAACGGGTCCTTAAAATATTTCTCCCGCGACGTCGTAAACTTTCTGTAAATAAAAGAGTTGCCAACAAAGCCGATGTTATTGGCAAACCCTTGCAATTAACTGTTAACAAAGTATTATTGTTAAGCGCGTGTTTGCCAACATTTCGGTATATTGTTCTTTTGTCGATTTCGCTTCAACCCGTCAATTTCGGTGTGCGAATGACCGAAAGGACGTCGACGGTCGATCTGCGATAAAGTTTAAGAAAAACTTTACGAGCCGCCAAAGGCAACACGAATACAAGGAACAAAGCTTCTTAACGACCAATGTGTTTATGGCGGTGGGCTGTTCTACTATATTTTTTGTTCTGAAGCTTGAAGGAGTACAAACAATAGTTGCGACGTTGAGTCGTCTCTTTGGTTAGGGGTGATAGTATAACGGTGATTTTATGATCTGCTTGTAGGTAGTGTCTGTTGTCTTTTATGTCGAGTCGACACCTATGTCTTTCATGTCTTGAAAGGCCCCGCGCTTTGATGACTGCGTGTCGTGCTGATGGCTTTATCAATTGATTCCAACTATTTTTTATTAGATTCCATAATTCAGCGTATCATCTGCAGTCTGATTGTCTATTTGGGTACGGGTATATTAAAGTTTAACAGAGGTGGGTAGGGATGAGTTAGGTAACGTGCAACATTTTAAGTAAGTATACCGAAGTATGGACTTAGCTTGCATGATCTTTTCACCTTTCACCTAAATAAGTACTCTGTTTTTACCGTGGGGAAATCCTCATGGATACCTTCCGTCTGAGAAGAACGGAGGGTTATGTCGAACTCCTACCGACTAAAACCCCACTGTTCCTTCTAGTACCATGAGTCGGGAGCCTGGGAGATACCATTAAGGTACTGTTACACATGCTCTAAATTAGCATGCGAAAAAGCGTGCTATTAAGTATACTCAATACGAGCATGCTTATGAGCAGTTTAGGTACATTTGCTAGCAATAGGCATGCTAGTTTTGAGTATGCTTAAGTATGCGTGAATTGTGCACGCGCACCTGTAGCGACCGACTGATCGATACTAGCATGCTCAATAAGCAAACCTGTTTAGACGCGCTTAAAGCACGCCCCCTTCCACCCGCGCTGCAGGTAGCATGCTCAAAAATCGCACGCCTGTCGATTTTTAAGCAAACTCGAAATGAGCATGCTAATTTTGAGCAACATTCCGACACACATGCTACTAAGTAGCAACTGCTCAATAGAAGCATGCTTTCATGCTTGGAATGAGCATGTGTAACTGTACCTTTACCTACCTTTCTAATGCAAATGTCGAGGCTCGATTTGGAAGAAGCAACAATAGATACCAGCAATAGATACTCTGCTAAACGTCAGGTACTATAATTGCAAATTGCAACTGTACACAATGCAATGAAGTGTGTTAAGCTAAGCATAAAATCCCGTGTAAGATACATCGCATCCGACCACCTACGGCTAAATAATAGGTGATTAAATATTTCTATAATTAAAATTATCTGTAGGTCATCATTTGCTTTAAATATGTACTACACCTAGATCATTAGGTATAACAGAGATTTAAATCGCTGATGTCATAGGCTAAGGTAATTTTATGTTAATACTAGCTGTACCCCGCGACTGGGATTGGAAGTCGTAAGATACACAATATACTAAATTAACAACCACGTCCCCCGACCCGCCGCGTTGCATCACCCGCACTATTACTTCGTTTTTGCTTAGCGTTCTTTCTGACTTTTTTCTTTTTGCTCGGCTCGTAAGGGCGTAGCATGTTGTTAAATAGCCTATAACCATCCTCGAGGAAAGGCTAACAAATACAAAAAGAATTTTTCAAATCCGACTGGTAGTTCCAGGGATTAGCGCAAAATAACTTAAATTTCATGGGTTTTAATGTTTATGTGCGGAACCCTAATTCTTTTTCGAAAATAAAAGTAGCCTAAGTTACTCCGTAGGTATAGTATAACACCAGCTATCTGCAAATGAAAATCCCGTCAAAATCGGTCTAACCGTTTCGGAGATTAGCCGGAATAACCGACAGACAGACAGACAGACAGAAAAATTTTCAAATTGTTTTTTTTTTCTTATATGTACTTTCATATGCATTTAGTAAAAAGCTGTTATTTCGACATTACAAACTGACACTTCAATTTTATTTATTTGTATAAATTTTTCAACGTAGGTGGTTCATGGTTTAGTATCTTCATATTCTCTATACAAACACCTAACCACAGTAGCAGATACTGATGATAACGCAGCTATTGCGTCAGCGCATAGCTCAGCAGTCAACAGTCAACACTACGAACGTACGAACACGCACAGATTTTGAGCACCCATAAATCAATATTAATTTAGTAAGGTGCGTCCTCATTTTGTGCGCTGTGCAACACCGTGACGTAGCAGAGCCTGTACTTGGCAAACAACATGAATAAGTTCTGAACGGTCTGGATGAATGTCAACTAAACTATTTTTCGTCTGTGTTTCCGAATGCATACAACCCCGATCTCTTCAAAGTGAGAGTGAACAGGCTTCTTCTGGGTAAGCTCGCTCCATCGTCGACTTTGTCCCTGTCATCTCTGACCTAGACTAGAGTCAAGAGCAAACCTATCTCAAATAAAAAAAAATAAAAAATTATGGTAGAGCCGTAAAGTCTGAACCTCTGCTTTTCTCCAGGGGAGTACTCCTATGAGTTTTTATTGTTATGAGTAATTAACTGCTTATTTATTTTACTTTGATGGTCCTAGTTTAATTTTGTGACTTCGAGTTACAGCTATACAGGGTTATTTTAAAATTGCTAGCTCGATCGATATCTAAGATAAAAAAAAACTAATTTGATGATTTTTTTAGTCACTTTTTTTTTTTTTGAAATATCAGTTAAGAAGATCTGTTTTTTTTTGAAATATCAGTTAAGAAGATCTGTTTTTTTTTGTGCAAACTTCACAGACGTGATGGGTATCGATATCTTAACACGATAAAACATAAGAAAACAGTTTTAACACTAACAGCGGTCGTTGACCCCCCCCCCCCCAAAAAAAAAAACATGAAATCTTTTTATTTTATCGTGTTTAGATATCGATACCCATCGCGTCTGCGGAGTTTCGCTAGCCAATTTAAAATAACCCTGTATAAAGCTATATGTAAGCGGGTATGCCCTTTATGCCTGGAGGCTTTTATTTAGGTATAAAGTTCTGTTTACGTTTTTTATTTTTATTTTTGCTTGTTTTCGATGTTTTTTGTTGGTATATGGCCGTATGCTAGCTGACATAATATGGCAAATAATTTAATTTAATGTTTTGTGTTGCGTACGTAATGTAAATTATTTTGCATACTAGTGTATAGAATCAAGTTCTTCTAACTGAACAGACAGCTGTGCTGCCGGGGAGTTTGTTGCACCACTTCTCCTTCCCAGCTAAAGCACTAGGAAGTGGTGAAAGGCGGGCGTTTTGGGGGACTGTCTTATGTAATTTTGACATTCGAAAAGTGTTGATTCTAAGTCTAGTTTGAATGAATGACTTTTGATTTTGATGTTTTCGAACGTGCACCATAAACCTATTGACTTTTGGCGTTTCAAAATGTCTGGTTTTCCTCTATTATGGTAAAATCGGTGTAGGTGAGTAGGTATACTCAGGAGCCTACAGCCCCACCATCTGCCTGCGTACACACCTATGTTGTGAAAATACGAACCTGAAATACAAAGTTTACTTGAAGTTCAGGCCATTTGAAGCCCATTTATTGTATTTTTTTTTCTTCGAAAATATTTTAATCTACTTTCATCACGCTAAACATAACCTAAATCTATTGCCTACAGATTTAATTATTCCAACCGGAGAAAGCAAAGCCCATTCGCTAGTAGTAGGTAAGCCTATACGCACAACAAACAAACGCATCGGCGGATTCGCTCCGGTGGTAAATTAAAGCGTACGAAACGAGATTTTCAACAGAAAAGTAATTATAGAGCGGTTCCAAAAAGCGATTTTGGTTTCGGTAGCAATAAAACTTGCGTTGTCAGCGACAAAAGGGTTTATTTTTGGGCATTTCGGACCTTCGAACAGCGGGAGCTGAGGAAGCGTAAAATAAACGGTGTAAGTTTATGAAGGCTGGTTCTTCGACATGCGCGGTTAATAACGTGTCGTCTGACATAATAGGCGGGACGGCGAAAGACGATCCTCATAATGAGCCCGTACCGAGCTTTGTTCTGCATAGAATGGGCTCGAAATGTCACCGAGATAGGCTTATTTACATCAGAAAGTTGTACGTCGCTCAGTATTGTGTGTAAAGTCGCACCGTACTAAATTAGTTTTATGATTTTTATGAAAAGAGATGTTTTGGAGTAAAGGCTCGTTTAAGACGGAGTTTGGTTAGTGGGAGTCGTTAGGTGGCTTAGCTTGTTTTGTGTGTTACCACTAATCAAGTGCTATTAGACGTTTACATGAAAGAATTCTAGCGTGGGTGTGGGTAGATACACAAATCACTTACGTAAATAGTAGACTCAGGGCAGGGCTAGATGTATGACGTAAGTTTGATTTTATATCTACGCACAGGAATAGAACCCATGCCTCTAAGCGCGACAGACAAACACTCCACCACTGAGTGGATTTAGTCGCACTTTAAATGTTAAATAAATTCGTTTTATAAACTTAAGTAACTATTTTACCGTTAAAGGAAAACCTCGGTTTATTTAATTACCATTTATGGTACATGAAAATCCTCTCAGGTATCGCTTTTGGACTGGAATCCCAAAATTTGCGTTTAAACATATTAGAAACTGGGTTGAGGAAGTTTTAGAATATCTATCTTGACTTAAGGGGAAGCGATAAGGTAGCCCACGAAATTCAAATTTTCTTACAGTTTTTGCAATTTGCAGCTCAGTGTTTGGGTGTATGTTGATTAAAGTATGATTCGCGAATTATAATCATTAGAATCAGTAATACAACTCCTTAAGTTAGTATAATCCTCAAATGTCAATATCACGAAATAGTTATTCAATAGGATTACTTAATCTCAGAGACGACTTTAATGATTATAATTCTGTAAATACATATTTGCTACGGTCACGAATCCTATTTTAATCAACATACCTACAACCTAATACAGGGGGCCAACCACCACCTCTTAAAGTAGTATTATTTTAATGTTACTTCAGTGTGAGAAAGAGATGAAAGCTATACAGGACGTCTAGCTCCATCTCTTTCCCACACTCAAGTAAGATTACAATAATACTGCTTTAAGAGGTGGTGGTCTAGCTCCTGACCTGCAAGTTGCAAAAAAAAACGTAAGAAAATTTGAATTTCTTTACATAACTACAAAGTCAAATGTTACGGTAATGTTTTGATTTGTCTTGAAAACTGTACAAAACTGTACTGTTTATGTAACGGTACTGTCGGTCCTATAAAAAATTGGAGCAAACAATTAAAAAAAAAATGTAACAGCAAACCAATTCAAAGGAATGCTCTATTTTTGGACTCGTAAAAATTAGTAAAATAGAGCAGGACTTTTGTATAAAAAAAGGTTTTATGGAGGAGCGGCAGTTGCAGTAAAACAACGCTGTTGTTAAAAAATATGTTGACCGTTAATTGTAACAGTTTGTTGTTTTTCTTCATTCCAAAAATACCGCAACAATTTAACAGTCACTATTATTTTCTCAGAAATAAAAAACAATCTGATACAAAAATTGAAAAGTTCCGTTTTTATCCTTGTTCCCTAGGACTTATATTTTTCAAGTTTTGCTCTCATTAGGTAAATACGTAGATATACTCGTACTACAAGAGATCGCAGTCGTCTTGAAAGTTTCCAATTTACGACTGAACCTCTCCCGCACCTAGATTCTTAACTAGTCCCACCAAATGGGTGTTGGAATGAAATCTCGGGAATGTGAACTCTACTAAACAAGTAGTTTCTAATCCATCAGCATTTCTAGAAAGATACAAGGAAGCGTTTCAAATATTTTAATGAGTAAACCTAATGGTAATATGCAGTACCTACTTTAGATCTCTACCGGTTCTGAGTTGATCACAAATCGACCAAGGCATGCATGTTATTTACTTTTTCTCGTATTAAATTTTCAGGTTGGTCCAGACACGCCTTAGATAGCGAAAAATGGGGATTCAACAGTCAACTTTCAAATAAAGCGTAGTGACCCTTGATATTCATCGATTCATCAATCTGGCAGACCCTAAATTAATCTCTGCCAATGGCGACCTAATTTATTTATTTATTTATTTATTTAATACTTCATGCACAGAAAAGTACAGAGGCGGACTTAATGCCATAGGCATTTTCTACCAGTCAACCTTCAGTCAGTTAATTCAGGTTTTATTTTACTTATACCTACACATTTTCAACTTTTTATAACTTGAATAACAAATTCTAAAATCACTACCTGCGTTTATTACGTAAACTCCTCTGAACTTGTATCTTTTTATGTACAAAGCACACAGCATCGATTTATATCGATTCATAGCTGTACTTTTCTAAAACTACTACTAATGCGACCCATAGTAAACGCATAGCAACCAGAAAAAAGTGTACGCTTACTAATTAGTCTCGTGCGGTGTACACACGACTATATATCAAGCTATACGTTTCCAGCAAAAGCTGATCTCGCATTGTATAGGATTTCCGTAAAATGAGAAGACAACTTATAGCGGAATTATATAGCTTGATATGTAGTCGTGTGTACTAACCGCTTACCTACTTTTACCCGTCTATACAGCACCATGTAGTTGACATCTTAAGCCCTAATTAGCTACGTTCAGTAATACAATAGATCATTTGAATAAAGATCTCAAGCATGTAGGACAATGCTAGCGGGTGGGCCAGCCCGAGCCAGCCCGAAGTCAGCCCGAACTTTTGCATAAATGCAAAACAGAGGCTGTATCAGCGACGGGCGGCTCTGCTTTGAAGTCGGACGGTAGACGCGAACAAATTTATGCTCAGTGTCAATACATTAGAGGAGAGCGGCGTCGCGACTGATGTCAGAGTCGGCTGTGTTTGAATAATAAGTGCGCGGCTCCATTGTGTGATAACGTGACCCGCGGGTGAGAGATAATGAAGGATTGAATTGAAATTCAGTTATGTTCGTTGGAGTTCAGACCTTCAGTTTTAGATATATGTACAGTAACGGTCGTTGCCTTTTTGATGCACCTTTATTAAGATCATATTCCATTGTTATTGTTTATGGTATCATAACCGTCATGAGTTAACTAACAAGCCCGATCGCTTTAGGCGGCAATGAAATGCTGAAGGCCAAGCGGCATGAAGCTCAAGCCATAATAGCAGAGCCAGACATAACATGTGTTCTAGTTGTGGCATTTTAGTCCCAACTCCTAACATAAACAATCAAAAAGAGTGATGACATCATTAACATAAGCCACTAATCTCAAACAAAAAAGAATAAAAAACGTGACGTACGATAATGGAGCTCGGTGTAATAACGCGGAGGCACGCGAGACGCCTTGCGCCGCGCCCGCGCCGCGTGCAGGGCGCGCGTGCCCGCCGCGCGACCCAGCGCGACGCGCGGCCTGCTTAGTCGCGCGACGACCGCAGGACCGGGCGTACGCACCACACGCTCCCTTATCTAATAATGCTGTGTTTGCTCTGACGTACTGGATGTTTTTTTAGTGAAGTGTTAATTAGCAACTATGGTGACGGGTATTGCCGGTAGCCCTCAGCCGGCCGCTGCAAACCCAGTGGTAGTGACCATGAGCCCTTCAGCGACGCAGGTAGAACAGAAGAAGAGTGGTGATAATAGAAGGGTAAGTTATAGTTTTGTTTGTTTATTTTTTGTTTTGTTTTCTTTTATGATTTTTTTTTTTTGTTTAAATAATATATCATAGGTGTTTGATTTTTATCTAGATTATAAGTGGTAAAACAGAGTGATAACATATTAAAGAAAGACATCAACACGCTTAATTTTTAAATTACTTTCCTAATTTTTTATTATTATTTTATTTTGGTAATTTATTTAAATATAACGCTTACAATATAATGCAGTTTACATTTATATCCTTTTCAAGTTGGTCTACATTGTAGCTTGAAGTCTACGGCGTAGTAGAGACTTCGTAGACTTTCGTAGGCCGACATGATATTTTTTTAACTAATGCAAAATGAAATAATGTATTTCTATTTTTTTTATTACTTTGCTATTATCAATTTGGTAACAAACGTATTATTATCAATGTGTAAAAATAAAAATTAATGTTTGTATGTTTGTCCTCTATGCGCTGCCATACCGTTAATCCGATTGCGATAAAACTTTGTCAACTTATTGCTAGAAATTGTGCTAAAGTTATAGGCATAAAACAAAAAACAAAAAAACACGCGGGCCAACTCGCGGACAGAAGCTACGCAGGTTAAAGTAAAATTTATGATAAACTCCGAAATAAAGTGCCGGTGCAAAGCTATTATTTTTCAAACGTTTATCTATCCATACGGTAACGGCGTATTTTCCTAGATTTACTCGGTAATCTCTTTAGCAACAAGATCGTGTATTTGTAGTTAACTTATGTACCTACCTACATAGGCTACATACTTATTGCCACTTAGGAGGTGGGCAAGGATGGTGCATCACGCTCGCATTTTAGCGAGGCGACGCGAACTGCTAGTGGTGTCACGATCCTCTGATCGAGACGTGCAAATCACTATGTAGATTTTACTTAAACTTACGTAGACTTGGATACAATATACTTTCCACGATTTTTAAGGCTCCACACGGCCCTAATTCTGTGATAAAACTTCATGATAGCAGGAGGCCAAGTCACGTAATTAAAAACGTTCAAAATCTAGTCGCAATTTCATCTGAGCAACTATTTAAAAACTGGTCAAAAATGTAGGGAAATTGGAGGTATTGTTGACAGATTGAGACAGATAAGAATGCGAATATACGAGAGTTGCCCCCCTGATATGATTGCTTAGCCGAAAGAACAGCAACTAATGTTGACATGAAACAAAAACAGGGAGGCAATTCTCCTAATTTTAAGAACGGTCGCATTTCTAATCTCAGTCTCAATATGTCAAAAAACCTCTAATTTCCCTACTTTTTGTCAAGTTTTGACATTGATTGTCGCTGAGATTGCGACTTGAATTTGAACGTTTTTTCAGTACGAGAATTGGCCTTCTGATAAAATTCAGTTTTTCAGAACCGCCACCGTTTAATCAACATAGGTAGCTGTTTAGTTGCGCGATTCTAGTAAAAAGGTTTCCACAGTAATTGGTCTTTAATATGTTTAGCAGAAGACTTTTATGACGATGTTGATAAAATTCAGTTATTCCGAACCGTGCGGTGCTATACTGCCGTGCTAAACGCAAAAGCGGTATCTCAGGGAAAGCTAGTTTCGAGAAAATTGAAGTTTTGTAAATATAATTTTCTTTGTACTCTAAAACTTTCTTTTTTTCTGTAAAACTTTTTGATGGTTTTTTTATGTTTTAAATTAGATGCCGCTATTTGGTTTAGTTCATTGGATGCGTATTTCTTTAAAGTTATCCGATGCAATAAAAATGAACTTAACGATTTTTTTTGAGATACCGCTTTTGAGCTTAGCACGGCAGTATAGTTCGGAGTGTAGTATTAGTTAAACTATCTAAAAAAAATGTCAGGTAAGTAACCTATGTCATTGAAATTATTATATTCTTGTATCCATTTAAGTATTTTCACAGTCAGCCCTGTATTCTCACAAACTTTCATCGGTCAGGGTCGTAGTTAGAATATACCAACCTACGTAATTACTAATAAATAAAATCTACCTCTAGTCTCATTTACGCATTAAAATTAAAACTGTTATTTATTTTAGATTGCTCCGATGTGTTTACAATATACCTAGTAATTATCTGAAGGCAATGTTTGAAGTACCCACTTTGTATAAATAAATATGAGCCGGCAATCTCGTAGCGTTTGTCACACGAGACATTTTCAGGAAAACCTGTGACGCGTAGCGCTAACGGCTAAACAAATGTGTATGAGACGGTGTGAAGATTGCTAATGGGATAGATACGGATATGTAGGTGTTTTCGAATTTCAGACAGTCGTTTAGATTTCAAAATCGTTCAGTTCGAGATGAACACGTTTTTTTTTTTAAATTAAGCTCTTTTATTGGTATTCACTAGATAGTCCTTTTAAACATTGCTCGTTTTCCTGAGCTTAGAGTTAGAACAGGTTGAGTAATTAATTCTACATTAAGTCTGCTGCTATCAATACAGCATAAATCCTACAACGCGTACTTTTTCCACAATCAAACCAAGGATAGGTACCACGAAATCATAGGAAGTATTTTTCCATAACAGTGGGTTGTTTTAATTAACCTTTAAACGCCTCAAACATTTCCCCACGCAGCGTGGAGTCTGCTTCAAGTTAATCCTACGCGAGCGCGTTAACACCAAATAATGCAACACTCAGGCGCCACCCACATCGCATCCCTCTTATCTTGCCAGCCACTCGAACCGACTTAGTGGCAGGCTAGGGTTATCACCTGCTGTGTTTTGATGAGTCTTGGTAATGACGCGTTAGTTGCTATCGGAAGGATTTTGTTCTCACACATGGCACAGTTTGATAATAAGCAATGCATGTTGCAGTTCTCCTAAAAGTTAATACAATTGTTACCACCGGGTGAAAACTCCTTGTCTTGAGAATTTGGCATTTAGTTCGGCACTTCCCGTCTTCGACGGTTGTATAATCTCTTGTTTGTATGCGTAGCACATGATGCATGAAAACCTTCCTGAAATACGTGCCATGTGTGTCCGCCATATTAAAAGGCAAGATGGATGAGCACTTTCACTTGTTTCGCGATGGAAATTGACTCTTCTGTTTCTTGTTTTTTGTTTTCTTTTCTACCTTGACTTTTTATATTTACCCTTCCGTTTATTATCTCTGCTTGTGATGTTCATTTCTTTCCAGCTTCTGTTCGAATCGGTTCGAATTCATTTCCGTCCTAGTCCGAACGAAGGTCATCTGGCCATCGTGCTGACCATTCCCACAAGAACAAATCACCAATGTAAACACGCTAACACGTTCTAAAATTCGTTGCCAAATCCATAAATCGTAGTATTAGCGGAGTCAGCCCTCAGTGCTGTCCAGACAGTAGGAGCGTGAGTCAGTGAGGCGTGGGCGTCGCGTGGGTGCCGCGCCGTGGGCTAATTGTCGTGGGAACGTCCCCTCTTCCCCCCTTTCCCCCGACGTGGTCGCCTGCCTGCACCAGGACGCTAGAATGCCTCATAGGATAGTATAATGAATGAGATGCCGCCCCAGACCTGTCAACATTGTGTTGTGTTTGACTGTCGCATCCAGAAGTAGCCGCGTTTTGTGGATTTGTATCTGAATCTGAAAGTAGCGTTTTCAATTTTTCACGATTTTTTAAAATATGTTTAATGTGCCCTGTTACTACCTAGACTATTCTAAGAAGCCTGGCTTCGAACTGCATACGTAGGATATTATTGAGCATTCTACTGCACGCACGTCACTCTCAGTGGAGTAAAATGCCCAATAATATTTCTGATATCGATGGCTTACCTCAAATTCGGTTCTCGGATTCATTTAATTATACTCACCTGCTTAAAACAACTAAAAACTTTACACGTTAACATAATCAGGTCCATATCTGAACGAACCAGTAACCTAAAATTCAGGACAGTTTGCCTCATATCTCTCCACATACTTAGAGATGGTGCATTGTCGCTTAGGATAATACACATACCCGTTTTCGTGACCAGATTGGCTCGAGGACATCTGAACTCAAGGATACCGCATACATTAAACAAAAATTTAGGACAAGTTGTCTCAAGACTCTCCACAAAAGTAAAATAGTGCACGGCCTTAGGCCTGCACACATTTTTTTCTGAGACCAGATTGGTTCGAGGTCTTCTAAATTTGTAGTGAGCCGAAGGAACGGAAAGTGAAGTAGAATGCCCAATAATATCCTACTTGCATACATATTACATATGTACTTACACTACCAGAGGCGAAGCGCGCTAACAACTCCATTCCTACCGGCTTCCGTTTGGAGGATCGAAAGAGTTACTTCACGTACCACCATAGAAAAATAGCACATTCAGTAATGTCTACGATTGCCAAATAATATTTATTCCAACAACAACACAAATTGTTCTAAATAAGCCGGCGCCACAACGTGCTAATCGTATTTGTATTACTATTTGTAACTGAACAATTTCTTCTTCGGCTTCCCTCCTACGAAATGACAAGCCTCGCCACTGTACACTACAGATACAGTTTCAGTTAAGCTAGGTATAGAGACTACGGGTGCTAAGAAGCTGGAAGCTAAAAAGATACCTCGCCCCTACGCTCAGAAGATGCCAGATAATTTGATTCGTACAATTGGAAAGACAGCCTCGTCCATCACCTATCCGATCGATCACCCGCCGTAGTGCCCATATTAATCACGCTACAAGACACGTAACAGACAGTAGATAGATGCTGACGCGTAATTACACGCGTCTCGTCTCTTGTCACTGGAAGAAGCTATTAGGCGGCCGGCAATCCATCATGCGATGATAAACATCATGGCTGCCGTGAGATAAGCCGTCGGCGCGTCGCGTGTGACCGGCCTAACACCCACGTGTTAACGCCGCCGACCGACACCGCCTACAGCGACCTACCAGCTCTAGATAAGGCTTCTAGATTATATCGTACTAAAGTCGTGGGCTTACTACACGCCTTAAATGGAGAAGAATGTTTTGATATTTAGTGAAAGGCGTAGTTTTTGCATTGTTGTTTGAAAGTAAACAGTATTATCATATCACTGATGCGTCAATTTTGTGAAATATGAGAAGCTTCCATGGCTACTCGCATTAAAACATCTGATCATCAAATGATGTAGACTGAAACTTACTCTTCATCAATAGCTCATCAAGACACGTCTCGCTACTCAAAACAAAAAGCATCTAGCACTGGCACATCTAGACGTCTGGCGAACTATTATAGCGTGGCGGAAGTTCGGCGTCTGCTCCCACGCGTTGGCACGCGACGCCGCGCCGGGCGCGTGGCTGCCAAGCGCATGCCAGCGGCCGCCCGCTGCCCACTGGCAAGCCGTGCCAACTTCCAAGCGATGGCAGACAATACTGACTGACACAGAAGGTGAGCTCGCTACAGGCGTCAGGAGAGTACAGTTTCGGAGTTCGGAGGAGCTTAGCCCATCACGAGGATCACGCCCTACATTACATCAAATTTTTTCAAGATGGCTGTTCCATTTATTTGATATCATAATCAGATAGGGGATAATTAAGTAGGGATCCGGAAAAAAGACGAAAAAAGTGCCCCAGTGTCAAGATCTCCAATTTCAACTGATTGAATACGCTTAAAGAAACTATTTCCATTATGCTTTGTAACTCGATCGTTGACAGTAAATACATGAAAATGTAAACCTGTAGGTATCAATAATAATAGCCAAGCGCTATAAAACCAGAGTGGACCTGTTTCCACACATTTTATGTTCCTATCAAAACATTCCGCACTCCGATATTTCGAGAATTCCGTGAATCCACCGTTTGACTAACGGCTTTTAATTAAACACTACATAACCCTCTTAGATAACAGCGCTCAATACTAATCGCTTCACATCAAATACACGATAATTAATCGTTACAGCCATCATTAGGAGTAATGATAGAGGTGGCGCGCGGCGCTATTGATGGTAGTACTTACATTAAGTCGATGTATGTAATACGATGTTTAATTCCTACTTCCTTATACATATTTGTAAGTTGGCTTTAAAACGCTGATAAAATGGCTTAAAACAATGCAATAAGTCAGTTAAGTACAATTTATTGTCAACTAGCTGTTACCCTCGGCTTCGCCCGCGTGGATGCTAATATGTACTTTCCCTATTTGAATCGGATTTTGTCCACAATTTCATGGGTTTTAATTATTTTGCGCAACACTAATTATTTTTCTAAAATAAAAGTAGTCTAAGTTACTCCATAACATCAACTACCTATTTGCCAGTGAAAGTCCCGTCAAAATCGGTCCAGCCGTTTAGAAGATTAGCCAGAACAAACAGACAGACAGACAGTTTTTTTTTATTGTTTTTTTGTTATAAATACCGTATATACTTTCATATGCATTTAGTAAAGAGCTGTTATTTTGGCATTACAAACAGACACTTCAATTTTATTTAGTTGTATAGCTTCTATGGCGAATCTACATATAATAATTATGAGCAGATTAAACGACTTATCTATCAGAAGGTCGCGGCGGCGGCGGCGGCATGGCGTCGCGTCGCGTAGCTCGGTCACATCGCTATTTATCGCGTGCATTAGCACCGAGCTGTCAAACGTGTAGATTTAGGCGATACGAATGTGTGATGACCACTGGGCGAGTGCCAGACAGAGCAAAATAACCGTCTGTAGGGGTACTCAACCTGCGGTCTGCCTGGGATGTGGCTAGGATTGGATAGGGATAGATATTGGGAGAGATGCAACGCGCTATACATGACATACAGTAGGTACAGAATTTAGGCACCGATAATGCTTTCGGACATTCTTTCAGTTTTATGAAATGTACAAGATAATACCAAATTGCTATCAAATGAGAGAAGTGTCTAATGTTGTAGATACTTTTCGTGTCTAACGTTATGAAAACGCAATCTTTATAGCTTCCTACACGCAGCTTCAATTGCTTCCTTCAATTAGAAAATTTTTGAAAAGGTTGACGATCCCTGTCCATAAGAGTGCCAATGACATGGCACGCTGTGGAACCAGGGTGCATAGCGTGACTCAGCTGCTCCTAGTAAATAGATATCGACGACTTGATCATGTCTCTCGTCCCATTTGCTATGCGTTAATATCAATTGGGAATGTCGCTGGCAATTTTGTGACGAGAGAGATATGAATTGACGGTTTTAAGACGAGAGTTGTGAGGAACGAAGTAGTTATGTATATTATTTAGATAAATAATTATATGAATTCGCTTTTATAATGTCATAGATGAGACTGAGACGCAGTCGCTCCATGTAAAATATTAGTATTCAGCTGCGTCCGGTTAGACTGGAAGCTGACCCCAACATAGTTGGGAAAAGGCTAGTCAGATGATGCAGATTATGAGTTGAGGCTCAGACGTGTCTGTCTACTGTCTTCCTAATTGATCCTAGACTTCTCAAGCCTTTTCAATCTCGAAATGAGAAAAAATACACTAATTCGATAATGATGTCTGAAATCATGAGATGACGCAGCCAGACGCCAGGAAGAAGCCGACAAAATCGAAGAATATTCAAATACAAAAAAAAAAATCGCGTGTCATGAATACCGGAACGCAGTCGCTGCGTCTCAGTCGGTCGCAGACAGTTGATAACCCTGGCACGTGGCGCTCCGCGACTAAATTCATTCCGCATGGCGGGCCAAACGTTACGTAAACGATAGTGTGGGCATGGCAGAAGTTCCACCAGACAATGCGTGATAACAATAATGAATAGATCATAGATGTAGATAAATAACGTAAGGTTACGTTACATGTTAAATGATATTTATTTCTGTAAATTGATCCAAAAATACACTTTTACGCGTCAAAAAGAAATTATGTTTTAAAACTAAACAGATGAGGTCGGTGTTTCCTATCTGATTCCTCTCAGAAGAAAGATCGAAACAAACTCTGAGCCCACAGGCTCTTTTGGACTCGACTTAATCTTGGTGAGGCCTTTAAACCACACAGATTCGAGGTAGTAGAACGCGTTGCCGAATGTTGGAAACAAGTGATATAGCTCTAATTTGGGTAGTCTAGGACGTCTGGGTTAGCTTAAACTATAAAAGAAGTCCTTGTTGTCCTCTATAGTATTGCTTTTGGTCTTCCTTTGTCAGTGTCCACTATGACAAGCATATAGGTGACAAGATACTACATTGTTTAATTCTAGCTAGCAGTTAGTAAAGAGTTAAGGCTCCTTCAAAAAGGCGCCACTCGCGACGCGAATCGCGCGCGACACAAAGGCACCGCTCGTCGCGCGACACGCAGTGTCTTTGTGTCACTATCGGCTGGAGCCTTTAGGGTGCTTTCTCAAAAATCCTTATTTTATAACAATAGTCATTCTTAGCTCAGGTAGTCATCAATACAGACGCTTGGTATATTCGTGGATAGGAGTGTATCAAATGGGTATCAATTAGTGTCGAACCGAGCCCCTTATCGAGCACCTGTAATCCGAAACTATCAGCTGACGTTATCGGGTCAACACACATAAGTGGGGCTACGAGCGTGAGGGCGTGACAGATGCCGTGCCATCCTGCCAGATAACATATTTTTGTTTGGGTCATTAGCTCATTGACTCCGACGTTTCACATTCACTAGTACCTATAAAATCTGAATAAGTATATACAAAATACTAGGTTTTCTTCATAACATAGAAAAAAATATGGATGTCAGGCTTTTGGGTATATTCAAACAAGCGGCTTGTTATTGTCATCTTGTACAAGCGATTGTAATAAAGTAAACGTAACTATCGTCGTGTTTCTTTTGACTCGGTTGACAGGTATTTTGTTAGCAGTTAATATATTCAGAAATACACGTGTGAAATGGCGCTTTTGTAATTCGCATGCGGCGGCGGTTAAATGGGTAGGTGTGGGTGCTGGTGTACTCGGTGTACTTATATCTGTGTGTTCGTTGTTCGCTATATCGGGGTGCCGCGACGCCGTAGGGCGCCCCTTCGCCACGTGCCGCCTGCCGCCGACTGCGCGCGGCGCCTTTGCGATCTGTGGAAAACTAGACGGTTGTTTCAGTATGAATTTTCTCTTTCATGTTTTTAATATGCGTTCAAGTTTTAGTATGAATAAAATATATCATATAGTTTATGATATTTTAAAACATTTACGATGTTGGCTCGTAGAGATATGTTCTTGTTTTGCAAAAGGTGATTTTATTGAAATCAATAATACATCATCATCATCATCATGATGTAATTGAAATCAATAATACATTTTGTAATAAATCATTCTCAACTTCTCAAGCTCTTATAAACTAAATGCAATGAACGAGATATCCAATCGTCTACATACTTATTTATTGTACATTTGGACAACCCGCGGTGCCCGCGACTTCGTTCGCGTGGATGTCGGAAAACCACTTCCTTATTTGAATCGGATTTTGGTCACAATTTCATGGGTTTTAATTTTTTTGCGCTGAACCCCAAGTTACTGCTTATAACATCAGCTATCTGCCAATGAAAGTCCCGTCAAAATCGGTAAAGCCGTTTTGGAGATTAGCCGGAACAAACAGAGACAGACAGACAGACAAAATTTAAAAAAAATGTTGTATAAAAGTAGACTACGGTCTACTTTTATATAGCATTATACCATTTTTTTTATTAGTATATTATACGTAATATACTTTCATATGCATTTAGTAAAAAGTTGTTATTTTGACATTACAAACAGACACTTCAATTTTATTTATTTGTATAGTTAAGATATTTGAATTGACAATACCTACCTCTGGAATAGGAGAACACTTTTTCTCAACTGATTATCTACAACGTGCCCGTCTATCTGTATGTCACCTCACCTCTCAATTGATCGTAAACACTAACTGAAGGCGACAGGTACGTCGCGTGTCATTTTGCACACCTCTGTAATTACTTCGAAGATTTACATCTACGTGCTACTCGCTCGCTTCGGCCACACACGTCAAAGAAAATTCGAGCAGGAAAATCTATGGCGACTCTAACCAAGATTTTCCTTTTGTTAGAAACGATATGCTTAATCTATAATTTATCTATTATGAATTTGTGACTACTGTTAAAGTCATTTGACGCGTTGTATACTGCACCGATATAGTGATGAAAATAATTATAAAGTAGAAGAGCAGATGCAATACAAGGCTGATATTTTTAGCGATATGTTATTGTGTCTCGAACAAATGACGATCATGAAAAGATTTTCTTCTATTTTTATTAGTAGAGGAGACAGAATGCTGGTAATTATTTACAAGCGAGTTCATGCCATTAATTATGAGGGTCCTTTATCCTCTAGCTCAACTACGGAAGCGATGTCTCGTGCGGAAGGCGGCGAGAATTTCCCGCTCTCACACAAGCGCCGCTCTCATGTTCTATATTTTATTTTTGTTTGTATAAAAATATAAAGCGGTTCACCCGTCTGACATTGGCGTATCGGTCAGACAGTGTTTGCAAGAGTTAATTTTGAACACGTAACGTGATGTTTGTGTACTTCGCTCGAAGTGTACTCACGAAACAAGATCAAATGTGATAGACGAGCCGTTTACTATTTCTCTGACATAGTGCCAATTCCGAGAATTTCATAAAAAAAAATATTTGATCTTTCGCGTTGGACTCGCGCCAAGGACCGATACAGAATCTTCGCCATTTGTTGATTAAAGACGAAACACGCAGTTATCATGATGTTAACAAAGAGATGGCGGGCGCGAGCGAGAACGGTGTGTTACAACACATTAGTAACGTTCGTTTGATCGTCACGTGGTCCCGCCACGCGTGATTCAGCGTCACGGCGCGCGCGCAGCCAATCACGACATGGACGACCTTCACCTTGAGGCAGTCGCACGCGCCGTCACCGGCGTGTAACCAGAGATTAATGGCTCTTTTTGTCACGCGCCTTACTTGGTGTCACCCGGCGATAAAGCGATAACAATGTTGTTTAAATACATAGCATAAATAATACGACAATGAATGTACACGAACTTGTGTGACTGATTATTATGTTTTAGCGCTGTGTTACATAAGGCTTAGTGCGTACTGCGGTGCGGTGGAATGCGGTGCGTTATTTCTGCCGTACGGTAAAACAAACGGAGTCACGGGTCCGCGCACTGGCGGTGAGGAAAACGCACGTTTTTCTTACCCAAACAGTTTTGGGTGCATCCCTTAACGGCCTTAAGGCCTATAATATTAAGGTCTACTTTTTCCTAAGATATAAAGATTTACGGGCGTAGGTAGGTATTTTTCACTGCAGTGCGCGATACTTCATTTAGGTATATCTCTTTGCGATACAAAATACATGCGGTGGACTCACCGCAAATTTCCAGCGGGAGGCCCACTGTGAATTAACCACATGCGTTTTTTTCAACGCAATGCGCGCACTTCTATGACATTCCATAACTACTTCGCAGATTTTACGAAAAACAAAACGCACTCAGTGCGCGCTAGGCCTAAAGCTTGTCCGCTTGGAAACTGATCATGCGTCGCGTGAGAATATATGCGAGTGTGTTAGGTTAGCGAATATTTATGTAAATCTGCGTGTGTGTGTGTGCTAGACTTTAGCGTAACCTTGCGTATAACATTTAGTTGTTACTCGTGTTGCTAATGGATACAAATGCGGCGCGTTGACGCAAGTCACAAGACCCGCAAGGATACCTGCTTATTATTATTAACTGAATGTTCGAAACTTGAATAAGTAAACTAGCTTTATTAACAAAATGTTTGCGTTGTTACAGAGCAACAAGCCTATTATGGAGAAGAGGCGACGGGCGCGCATCAACAACTGTCTCAATGAACTGAAGGCGTTGATTTTAGATGCTATGAAGAAAGACGTAAGTTAATATTCACATAGGTACTTATTCTTCTGTCCATTTATATTTACTTAGGCTTTGAGGAATTACCGTCTAGACATTTAATATTTTCTTAAACAATATGAATATTTAATATTTAAGGATTTGCTTAACCAACATAAAGTTAATATGTATTCCTAATAGCGCTGAATTGCTGATGTTCTGATGTCCTCTCCTTCATTAATGCTCATGCAAGAGCACTCCATGTATCTAAACTCCAAAGTATAAAGCTCCTTACCAACCATTTCATCCTTGTTACAGCCGGCGAGACATTCAAAATTAGAGAAGGCTGACATCCTAGAGATGACTGTGAAGCATTTAGAGGGTCTTCGGTCTGAAGGCGCCGGTTCTCCGGACCGGTTCCGTGCCGGATACAGGCACTGCGTGACGGAAGTGTCGAAGTTCCAAGGCATTGAGCCGACGTTGAGAAGGAGGCTCGTCAGGCATCTGGAAGGGTGTGTCAATGCGCCCGGGGCAAGGCCGGCCGGAGCTCCCACGCCACCCTCAGACGTTGAAGATGGAGCATCTCAAAACCAACATTCAACTATTTTTATTTCTGGTGAGTTATTAAACATGTCAAATTCACGTTCAAGGTTTCTTGCTCTTGGTTTCGTCTTGATAGATTTTTTAACAATAGCCGATTCTCCCATAACTATTTAGACTGCAAAATCATTGACTGAGAATTGATTTACATGATGTATGTTCTAACTGGTGTCTATTATTCCAGCTGGTCCCGGCTCTGGCGTCCGCCTAGTACCAACGAGGTTGTCGAACGGCGACATCGCTCTAGTCCTACCAGCCGGCGTCAACGCGAGCACATTAGGCGCCCTACCAACCCTGGTGCCACTCTCACCAAGAGACGCTTCGTCCTCCACGTCTTCGGAAACTCGCTGCTATTCCCCCGCCAGTTCAGGATGGGGGACCCCGCCTCCTCCCAATGAAGATTCCGCCCCCCTTGCCCTCGTCACAAGAAAACAACCTCCAGAAGAAAAGCCTTGGCGACCATGGTGACGCACCCTCCATTCCTTTCATAACTCTGTGATATATTTTAGCTGTACATAGTATGTCTACATCGACAGAAAATAGTTCCTAGTGTTAGATATGAATAGAATAAGGGCCTTAGCACACCTCCGCCGCGAAACCGCGATACCGCATGATGTTCCGCTACTCGAATCGCGATTCGAGTAGCGGAACATCATGCGAGTCAGTTGAATTGAACTACTGCGGTTTCGCTGTAATGGTTTCGCGGCGGAGGTGTGATACCCGCCTAAATGCTTTCAGCAATGAAAGCTTCTTTTATACTTGAGTTACTTGCTCGGTCAGTTTAGAATGTGTGATAGATTTTATTGAGATAATTTTGATGAAAGTTTGTATGATTCCTTTCTATTTAAGGAAAGGTTTATTTTAGTTTTAAGACATAGAATATTATCGTGTATATTCGCGGATGACATCTGAGGCAGTATTTCATGTATCATTTACGTAGAGACGTAGTATTCCTACGTTATATTCATTAATTAGTTTTAAATAAATAACTAGTGCCATTAATTAATTTTCTTCATTTTACAATTAGTTTGCTTAAAGCTTTTGTAAATACGAATTTATGCAAATATTGAGCACTTGAGAGTCAATGTTTGATTGTAATCGATATGATAGAATTCTTGGTGCCTTATACAGCAAAATCGTATAGTCTTCCATTACATAGTATGTGTAGGTATATTAATGTTTAACATGTAAAGTATAATTAATCGCAATGATTAATTATCGGTTGATAATTACGCTCAATATTCATTTAGTTACGTTACCGGAATAAACCAGTAGTCATTATGGTCTTCCTTTACCAGTTACCGAACGAGGACAGTTTATTTTTAACATATCTAAGTACATTTAGTTTAAATGTTTACTTGTATGAGTGAAGAAATATTAAGCCTTTAAACTTACATACCTAAGTAATTTCAAGTGATGTGTACCTTATTATGTTTGCATCTTATTATAATTAATCGAATGTTGTATGAACAATACCTTACCTAGTTTATTTTAATTGTATACAATTATAAGAATTTGCCGTCTCAATGTAAATTATTAAGAGGATAACGTGATATTATTTAAGATTATGTGTAGTAAATATAAGAAAATGTACCTAAAAGAAATATGCCATTAATCTAGAAATAAAAGTATGAATATAAGAGGACGTTTTATTTTACAAGAAACAAGTAGGTATTTCATCCTGAAAAACAAACACAGAAAACTTTTTTGCGACAAAAAACAACCAACTTCCAAAAAAAAAAAAAACTACAAAGTGAAAAATAACTTTAATTTCGGAAGTGGTGTCTTTGGATCTGTAAGCCGAACGTCCACCGCCGGCTAAACTAAGTTAGTTTAGTTTAGCTCGCATAGTTGAGCCAGTTTTTCATACATGTGCGTCCACTGCAAACTATGCCAGCTAAGCTAACTAAAATGAAAATACTGGCTCAACTATGCGAGCTAAACTAAACTAACTTAGTTTAGCCGGCGGTGGACGTTCGGCTTACAGATCCAAAGACACCACTTCCGAAATTAAAGTTAACTCAAAAACCACTCATCAGAACTTGACCAAAATATGGGACCTATCTGGAAGTATACCTTTTCAAATAAAAAAAGAATTTTTCATATCGGTTTATAAATGACGAAGTTCTGTGGTAACAAACAATAAAATTAAAAAAAAATACAATCGAATTGAGAACCTCCTCCTTTTGAAGTCTGTTAAAAACTGCGGAAGCATCAGTCAATCAACTTTTCAGTCCACTGCAAGATCCCCTTTTGTCAAGTTGTACTACAATGTGTAGTAGGTATCCGGCTTTCCGAATCCAAGTCGCCCAACTGTATTGTATCTGAGTAAACCTCTAAAGAAGAGAAACTGGTAAAAAGCGAGAGTACTTCATTACGATACAGGCTCTTTATCTATATCCTTTCAAAATCCTTAGCTTTTATTCTTTTTGGCGAGGTGTATATCCAGCAGTGGTATCGTATAGGTTGGTAATACAACGACCAAACCTCTTTTGATAACTACTGAAAGAGTTTCAGAAGTCGGAACATAAGTAAAAGACAGTAACTTTCTACTTTGCCCCATTAAATCTTACTTTCCCGTCCGACTTTTATAGGCAACTAAAGCTTTCTGAAAAAAGTCGTAAGGCATCTAAATACACAGTGACAAAAGTTTTATATGCATCCAGTTATATGAATAAGTAGGTACCAATGCAATGGCGCCAATAATTTGTCCTCCTTTCCATGCGTCATAATTACTTGTCTCATTATGGCAATAGGGCTTACATTGTGCTGTCACGTTCTCCTGCAAAATCCTGATAAAATCGGCTATTTATACAGCGTGTATCAGAAACGTGTGTTCAAAATTAAGGGTGTGGTACAGACCATCAAATTGAACAACTTTCTCCATCAAATCGACATCGTAATCGCGAAAAAATAATCAGTCGTCCCATACATCTGGCTTCAGTGGGTATTGAAGTTTTGTTTGGGGCGAATGATTAGTCGGCCCAAACAAAACTTCGGTCGGAAAAAATTATATAATCATATTATTTTTTCGCAGAGAGCAGTTGTGGCCCAGAGACTGGTGCTTTACTTTGTGTAAATATAATTTCCGCACCACTGCTCTCAAAACGGTGAAGGAAAACATTGTGAGGAAACCGGCATATCCTAGAATCCAAACTTCGAAGACATGTGACATCTACCAACCTGCACTGGGCCCGCGTGGTGGATTACAGCTCACTCCCTCTTGAAGAGAGGAGGCCTGTGTCCCAGCAGTGGGAACATTATATTATAGGCTGATTATTATGCATGCATGCCCATGGAGAAAGTTGTTCAGTTTGATCTTGTACCATATCCTTAATTTTGACCATAGCTTTCTGATACATGATGCTGTATATCCGGAGGTTTAGGACTTAAAGCAGCTTTTATTTTGACGATAAGGACTCGAGGTTTTGTTTGATGACTTTTATCCGCTGTGTTTAAAGTCCTCTAGGTCATGACAACGGTTATAATAATATCCCGGCATTATCGCATACTACCAACCACCCCAATTAGAATATTATGAAATCATAATGCATACTGAGTTTTTACTATTATGTATTAAAACATTTTTATTTATTAAATTAGTACTGATTGTGGGAGAAAATTGTGGTCACATTACAAATCTACGCACGCACACAGTCACACACGCTTATGAGTCTAGCATAGTAGGTACTTCGTTCATCAGGATTCCGTACCAAAATGGTAAAAAGGAACCCTTATGGTGCGACTCTGTCTGTCTGTCCGTCTGTCACAGCTGGATATCTCAAGAACTACTAATGCTATCAACTTGAAATTTGGAACAGTTTTAGATGACGTTTGCCCTACTATTTTGCAAATAAGAAAGAAATATAAAAACATTCTATCACTACCTCGTTCGTCTAGTGGTCTCAAGCGCTACTACTGAGCATGAGGTCCTGGGGTCGATTCCCAGGTCGGGCAAAAGGTTTTTCTATCTCGAATTTCTCAGTAGCAGCCGGAGTCTGGATTTGTGCCCGGTAGATGGCAAGAGGCTCGCCGCCTATTACATGGGACTTAAACATAACTGGTGAAATGTGGGCGTACTATAGGTACACCTCTGCCTAACCCTTCGGGGAAACAAGGTGTGATGTTATGTGTTATGTTAAAAAAAAATGTTTTTTTTTTGCAATAGGGACTGAAAGGGGTTCTTAAGACTTCGAAGTGGGGCTACTAGGGCATGTGGGGGTATCATATGAGAGAGCGCTGTTTGCACATTCTCAAACATTTTTTTTTCTTTTTATTAGGCCGCACAGTTTTCTACTTTTGATGAAAAATGTAAAAAAAATACATAATAAATATATACCCTTATCAGATTTGCGAAGTGTAGTGTAGGGATAAAGATCACTATGTTTAAAGCATTCTGCCAAACTCTCTACACCTGCAATCTGTGGGTCAGCTACACTCAGCGGGCCATCAACGCTCTCCGAATACAATATAATAACGCGTTCAGGGTGCTAGTGCGTCTGCGAAGTTTGCGCACGCGCACACAGACGGCTTTCACACTGTGCTTATGTGCTACGGCGCCGCATAGCTTCGCTGATGTTCCGCACGCGTGGGAGCGCTAACACCATCCTGAATGTGCTCAGCCACAAGCTGGACAGTCCCTTTCTGGGGCAATGGGTTCAAGCACAAGTGTGTGTGCCCAGGGCTCCAGTAGTCGGCAAATACTTTAATTAATTAATTTACAATTTCTAAATGTAACATAGTTTTTAAGTCGTTTTACTAACATTATTATGGGCCAAGTATGTCTGAAATAACAAGGTTTTTTTAAAATTTTATTTTATTTATCTCCGAAGTTTGCAAAGAGAACAATCTGAAATTATTCTATGTTATAGAAGTTTATGTAAAGATTACAGGAAAAATAAAACAATGTCTCTAAATAGCACACTTTTCAGAAAACATCAAGAAAAATTACATTAGTTCTACTATCTGTCAAGAGATGGCGCTGGTCTAAAACTGCAATATTCTTCTACAATGCAGTTATTTATATATGATGGTACGGAACACTCGGTGCGCGAGTCCAACTCACTCTTGACTAGTTTTTTTTCGTTTGTTTTGACTGTGCAGCGGAAGTGTGACGGTAACTTACGTAGTTTTAATTATTTTTGGGATAAAAAAATTCCTGTATTAAAAATAACAGAAATCGATTCAGTAAACAATTCTGAATAAACTACTTTCATAATGTGCAATAATTCAGTTACTCATTGTATATTGCATAATTGCATACATAATTATGGGTGGAAGTCCTTCTTTTGTGTCTCGGGTCCATTTATTTTTTTTTTTCTGATATTGGTGTCTTGAATGAAAATAAATCATTATATTATAAAAATAAATAAATATTTTATTATGTTAATAAGAAAGCAGGTATCGCCAAAACCTCCACAGAATATTTCATTAAGAATCTTAAAGAGATTTTTTCAAGGTTTATGTATGCACTTTTATTTTATCCGCCCTTCTGCATAATTGCAAAATAAGTCAAACAGTGCTCCCGTAAGGTACATTCTGGTGGAACGCAGAACCACCACGTAGTTCTCCCTCGGTGGTCGCACTAATTCGTCAAACATTCAATTATAACCGTTTGTTTGCGCTGTCCCGACACTAATGCCGGGTATTGGAGAATTATTGCACCTGCGGTTGCAATTTGCCATAATCGCCGACCACACTAATTATTTACACAATTTTCATGTCTACGAATGCGGTGGCAGGGTTTATATTTGGCAAAAGGGTTTATCTCTTTGCCAAAAATAAACCTCACTCGAGATGCAAGTTTGGTTTTTCAGAGGCATTTTATTTCTGCCACTCACTGTTCACAGCAATACTAAGTAAGTAGGTCCCACTGAAAAAGAATTGGGTACTTAGTGTTAGTTAAACTTTTAATTCGCGGTTTCATACACCTAAGTGTATCTACATGAAACCGTGAATTAAAAGGTTTCCAAGGTTTCAGATTACCTAAGTTGTAGGTAAGGTTAAGGCGGAAGCGCTAAGGTAGCCCACGAAATTCAAATTTTCTTATGCTTTTTGCAATTTGCAGCTCAGTGTCTGGGTGTATGTAGATTCAAGTATGATTCGTGACCGTAACAAATATGTATTTACAGAAATATAATCATTAGAATCAGTAATACAATTCCATAAGTTAGTATAATTAATCAATGTTAAGATTTCATGAGTCATTCAATAGAATTACTTACCTACTTGGTCTTAGAGAGTTGTATTGATGACTTTAATGATTATAATTCTGTAAATATTTGTTACGGTCGCGAATCATAGTTTAATCAACATACAACTTAATACTGAGGTCAGTACCTAATTGCAAAAAAAAACGTAAGAAAATTTGAATTTCGCGGGTTACCCTGGCGCTTTCGCCTTAATTCAGATTATTGCTGATAAAACAACAGTACCTATGAGATCTGATAACTCCGTAGCTTTAGCACATGAATAAAAAACATTTTATTCTTGCAGCTAGTTTGCACATCACTCGTGTGACCGTGTGACTTCGTCACTTATCATTATCACACCGCAACAACTATTACACAAACACTTGAATGATTTCCATTAAAACTGACGTGAATTAAGTGTCAAAACTGGAATTCAGCGTTGTCGCCAAACAAGCAATTATTAATTTAGAAAGTGGTCACACGATGCCGGAGTTCGTAAATATTTTCCATCACAGAATTCAAGTGACTCGGGCACTCGGCGCATCTGATCACGTTCATTACATAGCTCATTAAAATTCATAAGATGACGTGTTTACGTGTAATGTTCGTAATATCAACTAACGATGAAAGTAATTGAAATGTGATTTTTTAATGAATCAGAGCAACATCTGCCGAGCCACCCAAGTGGAGCCGACCGCGGGCGCTGTTGCTAACTACTGTCTTGCTTATCATAACGTCGATAACCGTGTAATTTTCTCTTAATACCACTCGATTCCGAATATATTAATTGAACAGCCTCATCGATTACTCGTTTAATGAGTACGAGATATAAATTCGCATTAAGATTCGCATCGAAAAGAAACTACGTAGATACGACCGATATTTTATGATAATGTTTCGAAAAATATTCGGCGATAATGTCGATAGGTATCGGTGCCGTGACTTTATTGCCTATCATTCAAGTGGGAACGAGTGTAGGCATCGAGTTGCATATAAATTGAAGTTGTCAAGTGTATGCTGGCCGGCGCGCCCGCCCGAGTGACGGCTTCTCGTTACCGAAAGGTCGTTGCTTGCTAGTCATTGTTTTTTTTTTCATCTCTTTGTATTCGCATCAAGCGTCGGAGGCCAATTAATCAGTGTTATGACGCGTGACACGACCTAATGAGCAGGCTCGATGGCGGCTGCATGCAAATCGCCCTATTAACATTAATTATTATGTTTTCTACACACTCATCATCTGCCTAGCCTTTTCCTAACGATGTTGGGGCGGCTTCCATTCCAACCGGATGCAGCTGAATACCAGTATTTTAGATGGAGCGACTGCCTATCTGACCTCCACAACCCAGTTAAGTACTGGGTAATACGTTACCCCTTAGTAAGACTGGTGTCAGACTTTCGGGCTTCTGACTGATAGCCGGAACCCTTTCCGAGGCACAGAGGGAGTCTTGGTATGTAAAGATGGTCACACATCCACGGACCAACCGCAGCAAGCGTAGCTTAACCTGATCGATCGACCCGTGCGGCTGTTGTAATGCCACAAGCCCCTTCTACACACTGTTCACTGCAATAGTAATTAATGTTCAAGACATTAAATGAAACTTTGATTGGAGTTAGTATAAACGTTAGAAATCCAGGCGCGTTTCCATTATGCAAGTGCTTGCATACATGTATGACGTCAGACTTGTGTGCAAGTGATTTGAATTGGAAACACGATTTTGTTCAACTTGCAGCTTGCATACAAGATTTTAGTGGTATACAAGTTAGTTCTAGTTGTACAGTGTTTATCATGGGTAGAAGACGTGCTGTGCTTGTCGCTGCATGCAGAGTTGTATAAGCAATAATTATACACGTATTAAATAACAAAAAAAAGCATCGACGTCGACCAGTTCAGTGGGTTAGAAAATGGCTTGCAACTGCAACAAAAATGGCGCTTGCAACTTGCGTGCAAATGTGCCAACTTGATTATTGTGCGTACAAGTTTAAACCTAATTGCATACAAGTTGCAACTTGTTTGCAAGTTGTTGTTTCCACTATACAATTTGCATGCAACTTGCAACTAGTATGCAAATCACTTGCATAATGGAAACGCGCCTTAACGTGAAGTCATTATTGAAAGAAAATCTTTTGATAAGAGAAACAAGTAGGTAGGTAGGTACACGAATTGTGAAAGCAAATGTGCCTTCACAGCTATGTGTATTTTGATATTTTTAAACTACTTTCACACTGAGCTGTAAAAACTTCTGCAATCTGAAACTTTTTTCGCAAAGGACTGCGTAAAATAACAAAAGAACTGCGTAAAATAACCGCATAAGCATCAATAAGGATTAGTTATCTTTTTGCTACGTAAATCAGCGGTGGTCCGGATAATTCCCTTTTTATAGGGCCTTTGTAGTATGAAATCTAGGTGGTCGCTAAGGCTGCTGGTCGAATTTCGATCAAACTTAGGCCCACCGGGTTAGAAATATCTGTAGCATTTAGGTAGGTATTTGTCGAGACTGCGGTTTAATTTTTTACAAGCAAGATTATAAAAGGATATGCGAAATCCATGTCAGATCAAGACTTTAGATTGTGTTGAAGTCATCCGAAAGTAATTAGAATTAAGTTTTCTGATTCGGTGGTCGAGCGGGCACATCAGCAAATATTCTTTTATTTAAGTTTCAAGGCGATTAGGATTTGATGGGTTGTTGAAGGGGCTTGTTTTCGGTTCTTGGATCTTATATAATATAAGTTCATTATTTAAGATTTGTTGGGTTACAATACAAATCGAAGAACTGAGTTGTTTAGTGAGGATTTGAGGACTATGAATTGTGTTAGAGTCGGCTTAGTAATTCACATCACATTTTTTAGTTAAGTCACCAAAGAATTTCATTACCTAATTAAAATCCTTCTTGTTCGAAAAACATGAAGTATATTTACTAAAATAAAGGACCTAATATTAAAAGTCACTTTCTCAAACCAATTTTACATGTAATTAGATATTGGTAGCCAGATGATTGTCCTCCCTAAAGACCGCAGGTGCATCTCAATTCTGAACATAATGACGAGTTTAGACATCTTTGTTTTAATAAACATTTTTTGTACTTTTTTCACTTTTTAATAAAGCAATTGCTTTAAATACAGTTTTGAGCTATCTGGGTGGGCCGATTGGTGGGCTTTTAATAATGGCAATTTGAACAGAACCTCAAAATTGAGCATCTCCGGTCCGTACCTACTTCGAGAATATTTCGAAGTTGTAATTTCTGTAAATATGAGAATGAACCACGTACGACGTAGAATTTACGAAAACACCAAGAAATGCTCCTGAAGATAATATGGTAATGAGTAATGAGTTCTGATTTATTCGTTACATTTACATAATTTAGACAGTAGAGAGTTAGGAAGTCAGTCATTTTTGCGGATAGTTATTAACCGAGTTTGTCTGTAATTTACTTAAATAACGGCTGAGGAAATAGCGGCAATTATGTTGCTAATTCGTGTAATCTTTGAAAATGATCTTTATTGAGAAAATGAAAGTAGATAATAATAGAAAATAATGCAGTCTCAATTTAAGATTCAAACACATGCATACAAAATTGGGTCAAATAAATTAGGCACATATTTGAATATCCGTCAATCATCTTCACACTCTAATTAATCTGATTAAATCATCTTGTTTGTTTTTAATTCTAATGCGCCCGCGCCACCCAAAATGTCTCTGTCTCAACATGTCGGTGGTCTGCCTAAGGCCACAGGCTGTTTATATGGTCATCACGTGTTGTTAGACAAAAAAATGCGAAAAAACAAGGACGGTCCCACCACGGCTACCACCCACGGCGGAGCTGCGTAGACGCACGTGGTCACGTAAGTTTGACAACCAACAACAGTCATTTCATGTATTAAACTGTCATTCTTTTAGATTACATGCTGATTTGTGTAAGTTTTTGGCGAAGTGTTTTTAAACAGGCGATTATATTTTCGTCATAATATATTACTCGTATTTTACCCTATTGACTGTGAATCGCAATATTTGACTAATCGATATGACTACCCAAGTATTGTTCTGTGGAAAAAATTAAATGACAACACGTTAAAAAACGTTATGGAACCCAAATAATTTAGAACGGACAATACCTACTTCGATTAATTAAACGAATATAATCCTAGAGTTTCTGTAGATGTTATCAGCCCCAACAAAGCGTGGGTAGTTAGTTTTCAGTCCGATTCATTCCGAACAAGCCTTCAATACGTCCGATCTCGAAATAAAGAAAGAATGGCTCATTCGACGCGTACATTAATCGTTCCAATTACTGCGCTTCGTCGATCGTTCGGTAGCTATCCCTTTAAATTAATTGAATTGATTAACCAATTGAATTTAGCGCAATTCAGTTTTTGCTCGCATTCGCATCTCGTCGTGCGCGCGCAACAAGCATTTACAGACCGTAGAATACCAAGATCACTAGTCGTAGAGATACGCTCTGCTTTAATTAGATACACTCGCATTGTTTGGTAATTTCTACATGGTTGACTCTTTTTTTTTCAGGTCCTGTAATTAGTTCACTGTTTGTTTTTTTTTCTGGGAAGGTATGAGGCACGTCGAGCGTGTCCTGGCTTTAGGTTGGAATCAAGATAGGTATGAGAACCAAGAATGAAACTAATTAAATAAAACTATTTTAAATATTTAATTTAAAGTAACAAGGGTTGATCGTTGCCCAAGTAGCTTTTTAGGATGGATGGGATAATTAATGTAATTTTGGGCTTTTACATCTAGGTCCTGCACCTATTTCTAGCTACAATTAGAACCAAGTCGTTCATTTCACATCTGCGTCATCTGGCTAACAAGCCAGTGTGGTATTTTATGATTTAAACCGTGAAGATAATGAGGCAAATTGTTGAGCGACGATTATTTAGAACGACGCCTCACTACGGCGACATTTCGATGCTTAATTACCTACGTTGTTAATGCGAGACTTAAAATAAACAAGACGGGAATTTTATCGAGCTGGCAACACAGCCTTCGCGAGAGAGGGAGCGGTTCGTGAAAAAAAAAAACCTTTGGTTTTTTGGTGCTTGAGAGTAATTTTGTCGAATTTTAATTGTCTTACATGAGGTGTTTTTAAGCGGAACCGATGTCGGCCGTTTGCTGTTCGTCCCCGTAGAGCGAAAAGACACTAAGTCTAAAAGGAAAAGTTAGAAGTTTTCCTCAGTTATAGTTCTTATAATATACAAACTGTATTTAATTTCCTTTAAAATAAAGCTAAAAACATAAAACAAAAATGTATGATGATAAATATTTTCAAAGACTTTAACTCTCATTAACTCAAAACAGGGATTTACGACTTGATGACTTTTCGCTCTAGGTACGGGGATGTGTTACAATATTTTAATAAAAACACAAACATGAGCTTAGCTTTGATATATGAGAATGCTTTGTTTAATAAAGAATGAGTTGGTTATTGTGCTAAATGTGACACATGCTTTAGAAGGAAACTGTCCTACGGCTGCACGGGTATCAGTGACAAAGATGCCGCTCTACAATGTTGAACTTTTTCTGAAAGATGTGTCATATTCAGAGCCGCGTAGCTACTGTGAAACTATAATAATAATACCCACCGCCGTATCTCTATACGTTGAGGTCGTGGTGGGGCTTGCGCGCTCTGAACTCTAGGTCAGTGCCAGTAGAGTTTTCTTTGCCGGAACAGATCTAGGATGAGAAAGTCAGACCAAGAAAGATACAAAAACCCACAGGGCAGGATGTGGCGAACTGTTGGGCAGTAGCGACCCCACGTTCCTGATCTCTGGCTTGCCTTTATTGACCGGCTGGAGTAAACACGGAGAAGCAACGTAGCTCCCACCTCATTCTTGCTTTTATTAACCGGCTTGAGTGGAGATTCGCAAGAGCAAACGTGCTCGGAGGAAGGAAGTATGCCAGACAGTGCTGGTACAGATCTTGACCATGTTCCGAGCTCTGAGATTGTCCTGATAGCCGTGGAATACCTCTCCACTCCACGAACAAGGAGCTTACTTTGTGTATGTTATGCGTCGAATATAGCCAGTTGTCAGCCCAGTGCGCATCATGTGAGATTTTTTACTACCATAGTAATCGCAAATTGTAATCGACAATTAAACGCGCTATGCAAGCACTTAAATACTTTGTAACTCCAGCACTGCAGCACATAAGCAAATATGTGATCGTAAAAACATAATAATTGTTTTAAAAATAATGACGATGCATTAAATGTCAAATGATCAAGGTCGGTCGCTCCAGGATCTTAGTTTTTTATGGTCTAGTTTACTGCTTCATAAAGATCTAAATATAGTGTGGTATTAAGTATTTATTGTGGGAGAAAAAACAATGTTTACAGATAATTTATAGCAATTGGTGTTGCACTTTTAATCAGTTAAACTTTATAGACTTATGGAAATTTGTATAGTTGGATCATCTAGATACATTATTTACATCAACTAGGAGCTAGCGTTTCAAATGCCTACATATTATCTGGATAACCTCGCCTTAATATTGCAACGTTTTGTAGGTAAACCGTCGTAAACTTAGCCGTCCCGATGGTTTGCGGGACGCGGGCGGGGGGGCGCTCAACCAATCGGCTAGTATTTTTGATTGGTTGAGCGAAGTTTACGGCGGTTTGCATATAGTTACTACGTAAACCCGAATTTGAACTACGAAAAGCTGCTACGCGACGGCGTAGCTGCGTAGGCCTATTCGTAGCAATTTGAAACGAAACCTAAATAGTAATTACAATAATTTCGTGTGATGAAAACCTGTTAGCTTAGCTTCTGGGCTAGTTGGTAGGATTCTGTTTAGTAACTCAAACGTTGTTTTAAGACGCAGATACATATATATATGCCAACGGCCTTGAGTGCATAGGTTGCGTGTTCTGTGCTGAGCTGTCGCAACGCGTTGTAGTACATACGTCCCACCCAGTAATAGGATTCGCTCGTCAAGGAGCGCGGTCCAAAATTAGACGCATTTTTATTTTATTATACATAAATCACATGTGGGTATACTATAGCTACATATCTGCCTAACCCTTCAGGGAAACAAGGCGTAATGTTATGTTATGTATAAATAAAAAAAAGTATTATATTAAAACACGTAGGTACCTATATTAAAAAATAAATAATTACGAGTACATTATCTTTAAAAAATGGCGTTAAACATAACTTTACAAATTAATTGCACTATGTAATAGGTATAAACATAATCTAAAATATGCACATATTAAGAAAATGCTCTAACTTAATATATTTTTTTTCCAAGTGTAATGATTTTGAACCAGCTCGTTTAACGTGACCTTCAGTTTAAAATTGTTAAAAGTCGGTTATCGTAATGTTGCACATTTTTGTCGGAATGCGCAGGAACGACAAATATAGGAATTTACTGCGAATAAAAACCGGCGCGTCTAATGTGTTGCCTAGTAATTAAGGAGATCTCATTACAGATGCTTAACATCTAGCCGACTCGGCTCGGTGTCTTACTTATACATATGATGTAAAACAGTCACACTGATGGTTTTAGATTCAATATTGATACGCTTATTACTGCCCAGATAAGAATCGATAAATCTGCACTAACTTGTAACTGACGAAGCTGATAATGACTTTCACCTTATTTTATTTAGAAACATAACTTTGTAGGACGCTTATTATTAAAATGATAAAACTGTTGAACTTTTAAAAAGAAAAGCTCAAAGATTTGTGTGAGGAAAGTCTTATAGTAGTATAGAGTACGAGATTACTTAAATAAGGAGACACGCTGAAATGTTCGTAAACTTTTTCGTTTATTCAACTATTGTTCTTTACCGACTCATAACTTATCATAAGTGCTCTTTCTGTGCGAGCCGTAATAAATACTTTTTCTTTATTTCTTTGTGCAATCACAATTTTTTAACAGAACGTAATTCTAGTGCTATTATTGAACATTATTATACAGGGCCATGTTCCTCGGTATTGTACCCGCAGGTACAATATTGACCTTAATAATTTTCGCGTGCTGCGCGCGCGCCGCTGTCGGAGGACGGACTTGTCACGAGTCAGCTTGTGGTTGGTTGCAATAATTATACATCGCTGTATGTGTACGTGCGAAGTGCCGTGTTCTCTATATTTAAAGTCTGGAAGTGTGGGAAAATGTTGTTGAAAGTTAAAATACACTTATTATTGCAGACTTCCCAAGGGTAAAAAAAGCTTTTGAATTCTAGCCCAAGCAAATTCCTCAATAGATAATTTCTGTAAGGGTGAATTCATTTTCGTTTTAGTTGGCATTTTTTTTAGATTTACAGACATCAATCAATAGGACCATAAGGAGTATTAGAATTATTGCAGAATAACCCATTGCATTTTTTTTTAATTAGAGGCCCACCTATTAGTAGTCCTGTCATTCAAGATGTTGCCTTCGTCAAAGCATAGCATTTTCTACTTAGGGCTGTGTATGGTATTCAAAATTGTCGTGTTCAGGAATTTGTATTATTCGTCATCATCCGGCTTACTCAGAGACGAAGCATCGCTGCTCAAAGGATTGAATATCAAAATAAAATAATTTACTGTTTACCTCTCGCTGAGGTCGCAAAGTTATAGTTAAGATATCAAGTTACACTGTGAATATTTGTCCACGTGGATAAATAAGGATTCTTACTCACTTTTATTCCTTAATACATAGGTACCTACTTACCTACATATTTACTGTAGGCTGTACCTACTCATTATTTTTATTTGATTTTATTATTTACTAGCTTTTGCCCGCGACTTCGTTCGCGTGGAATAGTGACTTCCGGCAGATTTTTGGTTTTACCCACATAGTTCCCGATCTCGCGGAATCTCTTCAAAAATGAAATGTGGAAGAATAGTCCTCTTGCCTCACATGCCTCTCTTAATGTAGAGAATTCTTGATCATTTAGCTTTTTGAGATCTGCAAAAGAAGTTGGCCCCCGCACGTGGTGTAACAGTATTCTCAGACAAAAACACTCCATATTAGTAACGTGGACCATGTAAACTCGGCCTAAGGCATCTCCAGATTTGACACCAGGCCAATTCTGAACCGGTACTCCTTGGATTCGTCGTTTCCATTCCCTCCTTGTTGCGTTCAAGTGTAATATCTTGGTAAATCAACATAGAGGAGCGTCCTTGCAAATTCATCTCTTGTGCAGAGCTCAAAAAAAGCGGTGAGTGTTGTTTTTGGAGCGGAGGTTAATCTCTCTTGGAAATTGTTTGCAGTAAAATAGACACGTTCACCATTTTCCAAGTGTACAGTCAGGTGTGTGACTGTCGGGTGCCTTTCGTGTAACGGGAAGGCTAAAAGCCGCCACACGGCTTCGTTGCTGCTAACATAACGACCAGACTGATACGTTTGGACTTCATTTATGGGATTAGCAGCATCGGTGTTTTTAAAATTAAAAATAGCTTGGTCGCTACCTTTGTTTATGTATTTACATATATATTTGATAGCGCGCACTGAGCTGCAAGCCTCTACGTTAATATGGGCGTTAAACATTTTTGACAATACGGGCGAAAAAGGAACTACCCAACTATTATCAATAGTAACATAAACATTTCGAACTTTTACAGACGCCGTTTGTCCCCCATCTCCTGGTGCTCTTCTACGATACAGCGGATATCCATTGTCATTATGGACAGTTTCTTTAATAAGCGCGCGAGGATATTTTTTAGAGCATTTTCCATTTTTCATGCAGGGGCTTTGAGGATTGTCAGAACCGCAAGGACCATGAATCATATTTTTAATAATAATTTCATGAAGTGCCTGGTCACTACTTGGATCCGGTATTTCCGCTCTAATAACATTATCTATTCGATCGGGTCTCAGCTTGTCCTTCAGCCAGATTAAAATATGCACGTGAGGAAGCCCGCGTTTTTGCCACTCTATCTAGTACATAAAGCATAGTACTTCACCGAACACATTTCCTTTATTGACAACTTCCATAAGCTTTTTAACTTTTAATCGAAAAACCCTTGCAACAATATCATGTCTATCGATTGCCCTCTGTCCCGGCAGCAACTCTTCAACTATTTCAGGCCAGCTTGGGTTGCATGTAAAAGTCACGAACAAATCGGGGCGACCATATGTACGTACGAAAGCGAATGCGTCCTGTGTATAAGCGTGTAAACATACCTTTTTACTATTTATTTACATTTTTCCGATGAATTTTCAGTACTGAATTGACTCTTGACCAATAGATGGCGCTGTATGACCGGAATAAATTTTATTTTTTATTTTATTTTTTGTAATAAAAACTATCCTATGTCCTTTCTCAAGTTCCAAACTATGTCTGTACCAAATTTCACACAAATCGGTTCAGTAGTTTAGGCGTGAAGCAAAGACAGACAGACAGACAGACAGACAGAAAGACAGACAGACAGACAGACAGAGTTACTTTCGCATTTATAATATTAGTTTGGATGTACACACAATAAAATATATACAGATACGACATTATAAGTATTGAGTACAAAGGTACTGCTTATGTCTTAAGAAATTTCTTCCAGCAGACCTGCGAAAGGAGAAATGAAAAAGAAATGTAGACAACAGTGTGTGAGAACAAGAAGAGAAGAACATGATTTGTGACGTCTTTGTTTTTATTTTTTATTTAAGTAGTCCATACTATTATAAAGTTACAAACAAACTGCAAAGTAATTTGTCAACAGTAGGTTCTCGTGGATTCCTTGCTTAACTAAAAATGATTAAAATTAAATTTTTTTTTTTTAATGATTTAAAATAATAGTAATTAAATGTAATTTATATATACACGCTGCTTTTTTATTGGCTAGGGAGCTGCCACGATAGTGTTGTACTAATCATTATGAACAACTTTTACTACAGGACCGAACCTGAAATCGCGAAAAACCCATCACCCTTACTTAGGAGCCGAGCAAAAACATAAAAAGTCAGAAAGAACGCTAAGCGAAAACTAATAGCGCGGGCGGGTCGAGGGACGAGGAAGTTTTATTAAAATGTGGCTGTTATTTTAGTATATTGTGTATCTTACGACTTCCACGCGAAGAAAGTCGCGGTCACAGCTAGTATAAGTTACTTAAAATAATAGGCACTATGCTGGGTGACACCACCTTCCGGCTCGCTACTTGTCTGCGTCTGGGCGCTCCTTGCGTGGCTCCGCATCGCTGCCAATGCGGTGTCGGTGTCGACTGCCTCGGACAACATGGCCTATCCTGCAGTAAGAGCGCAGGCCGGATAGCACGGCATGCCAGCATCAATGACATCATCCGCCGTGCTCTTGTCACCGCCGGAGTGCCAGCTGTTTTAGAACCTAATGGCTTAGCACGCGACGATGGGAAGAGACCAGATGGAATGACCATAATGCCTTGGAAGGTAGGTAGGCCTTTGGTGTGGGATGCAACGTGTGTCGACACCCTTGCGCCATCCCATCTTCCTAGCACGGCAGGCTGTGCTGGAGCGGCTGCTGCGGGTGCAGAAAACCTCAAACGGCGCAAATACTCCAATCTTATTGGGACTTATATATTCGAGCCATTTGGGGTTGAAACACTTGGGCCGTGGGGTCCGAGTGCCCACTTAGTTTTTCGAGACATCGCCAGGCGGTTGGTCGACTCCACACGTGACCAGAGGGCTGGCCTATTTTTTGGCTAAAGAATCAGCATTGCCATACAACGTGGCAATGCTGCCAGCCTTTTGGGCACTTTTCCTGTTGACAGCGATGCGGATGAATTTTTTGATGCCCTCTGATTATTTGCCTTCCTTTTTTATATACTTGTACATATTATTATTATTATTTTAAGATTGTTAGGTTTTAAATTATGTCAATAGTAAAATAAATAATAGAACTACCTGCTTCAAAAGGGGTACTGAGCGTCGATTTTCTGCTGAGGTGATAAGTGACATCCCCAATCCCCCATGGTCCATCTTTGAAACATTCATGAATGACTCCATTAGATAGATAGATAGAATACTCTTTATTATGTACATCATAAAAATTACAGATATAAATGTAGGCATTTTACATAGGGTGACACAATGCGCGGTCTTATCGCTAAAAGCGATCTTGTACAGACAAACTTTGGATGAATTATTAGTCTAAAGTCTTCCCTAATCTTGGACTTTTTAGCTAAAACTATCTAACTAACTTATTTATTTAAGGGCTGATTTTTCAATCGTCAGATAACTTTTACCTGAGGAATAAATATGGCGGTTTGACACATTTTCTATACAAAAGCTGTCAAAACGTCAAACATATTCCCCAGATAAAAGTTATCTGACGATTGAAAAATCAGCCATAACAAAACAATCCGGGTTAGATATCCACTGGATCTTAAGAAGATAAGCCAAGCCATAGCTGTCCACTTCTACAGCACAGACACAGAAGACCGAACCGATGACACAGACATAGGTATCTTTAGTGCAGCGAGGATCTATTTAAGTGTGCATTAAATAAACGGTGTGTAGGCCTCGGCTGCGCGCGTAGCTGCTATTTAGCCCTCAAGGTGGCGTGCGTCGTGACTTACTCGCCGCGTGCTGCGGCGCTGCCAATAAGAAATAAACGCCCACGCCGACTTAAAAATGTTAAAATAAATAAAATGCTCACGTCCCGGCTTATCTCAGAGCGTAGTCGAGACCGAGGACAGGGAAGGGAGCGCGCGCACTGAGCATAGCGGATCCAGTAATGAGGGAGTGAGCCTGTGAAGCTGTGGCACAATTGCACGTTTTTATGGAGCTTTAAAAATTGAAATTATAGGAGTAGGGAACATAATGATAATGTGCGATGTGACTTATGAGACGGACAAGGTGAAAAACGGTTTTGGAAAGTTTGATTAGACGTTTTAACTGGCATCATTAAAGTTATGTATCTAGCAGGTAGATGAGAGTGAATGAATGACGTAGGTAAGTACACGGTGAACGTCAATTTTGCGTAGAAAAGGATAGAGCTAGTTTTAGAGAACCGGCAGTCTTTTGTAAGTACCTACAAGAAGAAGAAAAAGAGAGACTATCTAATTTTCTGGATATTTCAGCTCAATTCCGAAACTACTGTGGGGTTACTTATACACTTTCAGTTTTGATTTCACCGCTCTGAGGTTTATGAAGATGTTTAGTACCTACCTACCTACGTCATCATCATCTGCCTAGACTTTTCCCAATTATGTCGGGGCCGGCTTCCAGTCTAACCGGATGCAGCTGAATACCAGTATTTTACATGGAGCGACTGCCTATCTGACCTCCACAACCCAGTTACTGGGTAATACGATACCCCTTCATAAGACTGGTTGTCAGACTTCTGATGACCCGTAACGACTGTCAAAGATCCACAAATGACAGCCGGGACCACGAGCTTTCCGAAGGACGGAGGGGTCTTGTTATGTAATGATGGTTACCGATCCATGAACCAACCCCAGCAAGCGTAGCTTAACCTGATCGATTGACCCGTGCAGCTGTTACTTAGGCACCCACCTACGTCAAAAATGTGGAAATCCATGAAAATTTTTTCGTCCATTCTAGGGAACGTAATGTCCTTATCTATAACAAACAGCAGAAATTGCTAATATGAAAAAAAATGTCATATAACATAATTAAATAATAATCAAAAGTTAACCCTTTCCTACCAGTGTGCGCCGAGCCCTATAGTGGCGTGTGCCCGAGGCAGGTGCGTACGCGTCGATCGGACCGGTCGGCTCTCGCGCAATACCGCACACCGTACTTACGACCAAGCGTTACGTACCGACGCTATTAACAATTTAAAGTTTGGACCGCTTATTTTTCAAACATACTTATTGTAGGTATTTAAAGGCTGCGAAGTGGAAGAAATTCGACGCAGAGATCGGAGATGATGATAATCCTATTTTTTATGCTTGCGGAGTTCAAGAATAGTATGGATGTCTTCATTTGATACTTCATGGGACCGATAGCGTTATTTATGTACATTTTAAGAAGCTTTACGAAGTCCAAATAATTATATCCTAGTAGGTACTGTAAAGGCTTTAATCGAGCCGGCCTTCAGCATGAATCCTCCATGGTTTGTGGCATTGGCTGATAAGACAAACACTGGTTTATTGAAATATATGTAGAATAGGTTTAAAAGTATGACATATAGTCAGTGGTGTGCTAGCTTTACGGTGGACAATGTTACGTGCTTTCATATAAGCCAGTAAATAGTAATAGCAGTGCTTCTGTCTCATTGATATATCCACCAACACACCTCGGAGTCGAGACCACATATACAAAGTAGTGATCTGCCCTAGTACCTATCGTGGCAGGCCATTACAATACTTATCTATCTATTTAACCCGTAAGGTCTCCATTGCTGGGCAAATGCCACCCTATTCCACACACGTCTGTCCACTGTGATTGTGGGCCTACAATGGTAAGTAGGTACCTAATTTTGAGAAAATAGTCTGAAAACTGTTCATGTTTCGCACGCTACAGTTAGCTAAAAAATTGTGAAAGTAGAAAATTATTTCCTGTAGCGGTTGCAGCTCTCTGATTATGACTATGACTTATTTGATTTAAGTTATTAATGTAATCACACCTTAGGTGGGCAACACCCTGCATGCAATTCTGTTTTGTAAACACGGCAGTGCAATAAAAATATGAATTGAAAATACGAAAGCAAGCCTTCGCAAAATTGGAATTGACTCGTAATTTCCCGTTCTTATCTGCTGAAAAATTACGTGATGGTATTTTTAATATATTTTTCTGATTTAATATCTTGGTTTTGAAATAAATATTAAGGATTAAGTTTTTTTTTGTACATTTTTACAGCTGTTTTTGTGCAAATGATTATTTTTCCATTGCTCACCATTGGTTAATTAGACCCAAGTATTTTGCTTTTAAACTTGATGACCAGAATTGTTCGTATAACTTTGGTTTGTAGTTTTGGAATTTATTTATTAACCAAGATAATGAAAGCTTTACCTAGTAACATTTCAAAACGTGCATTACTGGGCACAATTATGTTGTTGCACTCACAATCATAAATTGCAAGTAAAGCATTTTAAACATAGCAGCGAGGCGGTTGTCTTTCATCGCTGTCTCGCGAATCCATTCACGGTACAGAGCGTTCATAATTCGGGGGCTTTCAACTGCATTGACTTGCAATTTATACTCTGTACCTTGATGTGGCATGCAGAGGGTTATAACGGTGTATAGGTACCGACGGATTTGAGGATCAGATGATTTAAGCTTTAATTTTATAAAACTTCTTCAATGGTTGATCGATATTTTTTAAAGTCGGGACTTTAAAAACTATCTTCTCCTTTCTGAGCTTGAGTAAGATATTTTACAGTATTCGAAATTGTGATTGTCGCTTTAATTAATTTTAGTCTTATAAAGGACAAGGCTATCTATTAATACAATTTTCGTAATCTCCTTTTGATATCCCAATATTAAAGGGGTGATAAAACATCCGTAAATGATCTCTACTTTAATTTTATTTTAGTATATTATTTCGAATAAAATATTAATCGTAAAGAATAACAATTAATTAATGTTTCAACAGTTATTTTTTCCAGTGGACTGGGGCATTTACGGCCACTTTGCCGGCTGTCTAATAATTACGGTATGGTTAAATTAATTTCCCCGACGATTATTAGTGTCACGATAAAAACTCTCATTAAAAATAAAAAGTGACATAAACTGTGGCCTAAGAGGCTAAGACTTCGCCGACTGTGCTGCGCTTAAATCCGCGAATCCGGTTTCAGAAACGTCGACCTCTCGGCCCCGTTTGTTTTTTCATTCGCAAAACTGTCTTATTTACGTTAATTAAGTGAAGTATAAGTTCGTGACTAGTACTGTGGGAGAGCGAAGGAAGACGACGAGAAACGTGACGGCTCTCACTACAGCACTGTGTCATAAGTGTGTTTTATTTTAACCACACAATGCTTCGTTCTGCTTCGATCCGAGGGCGACTGGGAACCTATTAAATACAAGACACTCGTTATACCCAGATAATGAAGCTGTTACTTTCTTCATTATGTACGTCCCTTTCAGCTCGTAAGTCTATGATATTTTGACAGGTGTTTAATGAGAATATCGCAAAAAGTCGTATCTGGGATACTTATTTGTTATGACAGTGACAATAACGACTAACGAGCTTTCATTAAGGAATTAAGGATACTTACAGCATTATATTTCAGTAAACAAAATGAGCAATTTAATCCATCTTTCTCGTCCTTTAATCCCTGCATTAGGTACTAAAATACTGCATTTATTTATTCCTTTTTGTCGCTTATTTAAACCTGTTAATCTTTTCAACTTTTTGCACAAATTTCTCTTAATAGGCCACAATTTGTTATCTTTTAAGGATGAAACGACTGGGAACCACGTTTGACGTCTTTGAAGGAAATTAAAAAATATTTCATGTGCAGTTACTAAGTTCTTTTCGTAATGAGGGCCCCGGTTTTACAGCGAGGCAATGTGACTTATGGTGGCCATGGCATGTCTTATTACTGTTATTACGGGCCCGAGGCCCACACGAATTATAGAATAACAGGTCCGAGAAACGAACCACGGTTTTTTAACCGTTTTTTTATCGATACTGTGTTACCCCAAGGGAAGTTACATATATCATATTGTATTGTTCGCGCTCGGTACAACGAGTGTAATGGCGTTATGTTTTACAACGTGTAAGTTATAAGTACAATGTTTTTAATGGGCTCCCATTCTTTAACTGTCGTTTCACTAGGTTAAGGTTTTGTAAAAAGTTTTAGCGGGTGATTCAGAGAGACTCCACAATTAAATAAATTGTGTTTTATTTGTGTGTCCAGTTTTATCGTTCTTTATTATTTTATTCGGTAGCGTGCCTGCATCTTGGTCCAGTGGACTACTTGCCTCTACCCTCCGTCCTAATTTAATCACAATGATTGATTAATCTTAGAAATTTGAATAAAGCATGCTGTGTTTTTGTATCTATACGTGAACTTTGAAAACGCAACCACGATGCAGGAGAAATTTCTAATGTACCCAGCAGTGTTCTAGTTTTCATATTAAAAAACCGCTCAATTGTGTTATATTAACCATATTAACATAAACATAACATAACATAACATCACGCCTTATTTCCCCGAAGGGTTAGGCAGAGGTGTACCTATTATAGTAAGTACACCCACATTTCGCCAGTTATGTTTAAGTCCCATGTAATAGGGGGCGAACCTATTGCCATTAACTACATTAATAACGCGAAAATATTGCATTCACCTCCACTATATTTTTATTATAATGTCCTTTATTTCCTCCGAGATATCGTACGGAGATATTGCTTACTGCTATTACTTACAAATGACACGCGGAACTGGCCCGTTCATAAACTGTGTGTGTTGTCTCTACTGTCCCCTGAGAGACGTCGTAATTGAGACATTCGAACAGATAACCATCATCCAGGGAATCGCTTTATGCACCAATAACCTGTTATTATGGGTACTGTTATAAATCTGCGGTTTTTTTCTTCATAAAGGCTGGACAGACAACTGGTCTTTTGGGTTTGAGGTCTCGGATGAAAAGACCAATAATTTCGGTATGAAAGGTCAGCTTATTGCATTTGCTGCATTGGACTTTAAAAAACAATAAAGACTTCGTTTACGAGAAATACAGCTAGAGAATGCAAAGGTTTATCCTGCATAGATTCTTCTACGTGTAGTGCAATTTCGTAGCTTTGTAAACACAGGGCAGACTAGATACCATTAGAAGAGAGCAGATCTAAGTACAGTAAGTCTCTTTCACTGTCACTTTGGATTTTTTAATATATTTTTTGTATCACATCAAAAAAAATTACTCCTCCAACTGGCACCAGCTATATTTCTTCATATTTAACACTCACAGTCAGCCAAGGCATAAAATATAGACGTTGTTTTTCAAAATAGTGTGTAAACTCGCCTTCGACTTAAGTTCACTTTCTCGATGGACATTAAATCACGATACATCTCGATATCTCTACATTAAGCCGCATCTTTACGAGCCGTACATGTCTGTAATAAGGAAACGACTGTGAAAGCCTCTTAATAATTGTTACAAGAAGATATCGTGACTATTTTCACTTGTCTTAATGTCTGGTGAAGGGTGATTTTGATAGATTGGGTGTAATTGGCGAAATTGATCAATTAATGGTTGAATTCACCTTGTTTCGTAAGCTATACTAAAACTTTAGTTATCATTAGAGCCTCTATCTTTTTGTGTTTTAGAACATGTAGGTAGGTAACTAATCCGAAAGCTTTTTACCTAGGTAATGTTTCTTAGTTGACTGTGAAGTAGCTTAAAAAATATTTCTGTTACAATGATTAAAATAAATATAAAAGCTGGTGATTCGCTTTACACTCCCAAGGAGTTGAAAAAAGCTCATTGTGAAGTATTTGTTATTTTTACTTCGATGAGTAATGGGACCATCAGCAAAACATCAGTTATTTTATTGTGATCATTTTTATTCGAAAGTAGTTTACATGTACACTAACTACAATAAAACTCAAAATATCTTGGACAATTAATTGACCACGTTAATGACGAAACCAATAATTTGAATATGGACAAATTATATGGCTTTTAAACCGAGAAATGGACGTAAAGTAGTACACATTTTATGCCTTGAATAGTATCTTAAAATTAATATCTGGCATCCTTGATAGTTCTGAAACCCTCTCACTTTAGCATTTTATGTACCATCTTAATAAGCGAGTACATTACTTGGTCCGATAAAATGTTGAGGGTGTGCAATCATAGTATTTCAAAATAATGTTTTGTAACATTTGTAAGTTTGTGATATTGGATTGGAATTAATTGGCAGTTGACAGTTGACATTTACTGTCAGTTCCATCTGGGTGGTCTAGCCGGTGAGTCTCTGTTGAAGACCTGTGTATATTTCATTTAGTTATTCGTAGCACAATAATCGTCTCTCCATTTTCAGTTGCAAATTGGACCACCTCTAAGAGGATAGTAGCGATATCTACACGTGTTCTATAAGCTATGAAACGTCAACTGCGAGAGGCGATACACCTGCCGAGTGCATATCAATACATCTGGAATAAAGAGAATCCTTGGGTTAAATTCCGGTGTCAACTAAATTGCGATTTACATGTAGGTACCTACAGTCAGGACATAACATTATTATGATAGTGGAGTGGATACGACATTTTGCCGTGTTTTACGTCCATACGACTGACAGGTGATTTGGTTTTGATAGTCAATGTGCTTATCAATAAAGTTCCCAAATTTTACCTAGGTACATAAAAGTGATCCAATAAATGACTATTAATTTTTAACCTTCGACGGAAACAGAGGGGCGTATAAGTTTAACGTGTGTATCTGTGTATCTGTCTGTGGCACCGTAGCTCCCAAACGACTGAACCGAGTTTTTTATTTTGCTTAATAGGTGACTTGATCGAGAGTGTTCTTAGCTATGATTCAAGAAAATCTATCTTCTCTAGTTGATGAAAGGATGTGACCATCTTCCACAGGTCTGATCGAGTCGATATTTCGATGATATTAGAATAACATAGTAACTTGAACTGATGCTGCAGCTTTACTTAGAATTTGCAGGATACCTAACTCTCTCACCAACTTACTGATGTATCGTGTTTGGACTCATTGGAATGATCTCAATGAATAGGTACATAAATGTGTGTTGGGGGCTTAAAAAATTTTTAATTTATATTATATGTGTTGTGTTGTTTCGACTACGAAATATCAGTAAGTAAATAATAATAGTCTATTATTTATTACGTTTAGAGTTTCCTCACACCGCTGCCAGAATCCTCGGTGTTTGTCGAAACAGTTTGACAACTACTATGATTGACTGGCTACCTTAGTGCCTCGGTATCAACTATCAGTTACGCCTCCCTGCATTACGCTCTTGTGCAACTTCCACTGTTTGCCAAATTATATGCATCCAGTCAAATATGATGAAACCGAAAGGAAATCAGTTAAAAGTCTTGGAAGTCCTAATTATAAAGATTTCTTAATGTCTAGGGGAAAATGTAAAGTGTCTGGCGAAATCTAGATCGAGGTAGCACAAATAAAATTGAAATGCAATCTACAAAACCAAGTGGCAGACGCTGCATATTTTTGAATACAAAATAAGAAGTATCCTGATGATTAAAATGCCTCTAAAACCCGACAGTTATATTAGATAACATATATTAGTTCCTATCTAGCGTTAGTTGTGGCTCACTCATTGCTCTTCATTGAATTTTACCAATGCAGGCGCTTTCCTAAATAAATGCTAAGGCAAGTCTAAACACAGTTATCCCGCATTCCTGTCCGCAAATAAATAGCAAGAATGTATGAAAACGTAACGCAAAGTCATCCAATATAACAAGTATCGGTCATGGTGATTATATCTCGATGGATATAATTCCAAAACACTCATATGCACAGTCACTGCTACTGCTCGATAATTTAGCGCCGTAATGAGCGGGTGCAAACTTTGTAATCCTGCTGAACAGAATCCCTTTTGAGATTGGTGTTGCAAGTCCAATGTTTTTGTTGGTATATTGGCGTGTGTTAGCTGACATTTGGCAAATAATTGAATTTAATGTTTTGTGTTTCGTAATGTTAATTACTTTGGATACTATCGTATAGAATCAAGTTTTTCTAACTGAACAGACAGCTGTGTTGCTGGGGAGTTTGTGGCGGCACTTCTTCCGCCCAGCTAAAGCACTAGGAAGTGGTCAAGGACGGGCGTTTTGGGGGACTACTGTCTTATGTAATTTTGACGTTCGAAAAGTGCTGATTCTCAGCTTAGTTTGAACGAATGTTTTTTTTTTTTTTTAAATATTAAGAATTTCCAGACATTTGGGTTATCATGATCATCATTGATTGCTTCTTTGTATTCCACGTTTGTTATAATTATTTAGTTTCTAAATATTTTATAATATGCCGTTCTTATTAAGATTATCAAGATCAACGTCACGTCATTCACGTCGTCGTTTACGTCATTTTCACTATCATTATTTTATTCATGATTATATAGTTACTAAATCTTAAATTGGAAGAACGTATGTACTTTCACATATCTTGTGTCACAATATCTCACATAGTTTATTAAAACTTATTTTTTTGCCTTACACTATAATAAACATGTTCTTAAGTTCTGCTGAAAAAATACAATTATTTTTTAAACAGCGGTGGATATAAATTGATATATTTTATTGATATTTTGCAGTCATTCAGGGAGATTTTCCAACATGGCAACACCAAAGTTGTGGCGCAAGCGCAACGGCTACTGGTATTAGTGGCGCATCATCACGAGCCAAGTTTAATTCTACAGCCTGTGCCTCAAATTGAACCCTTAACTCTAGGGGACCAAGAATTCTACCTTCGGCTAATTTCATATCTTTGTTGATGTAAGTTTGGATTTAGAAATGTGTGCTCTAACATCTGCTTGAATATTTGCTTTCTGATTCTCAACTTTATGCATCAAACAATAATTTAGGAAAAAGGCAAGACCTTAATTATTTTTGATAGGACTGTTTTTAGATTTTGCCATGAACAATCGGGGTATAATACGTAACATTAAAATATATATAGGTAGTATATGTTATTATATTGTGTGTTATAATCATACATCTTGCGATATATTATAAACCGCAGTATTACCATCCAGTACCAAATCCGTCTTTATACCCACGTCAAAATGTCAAGAACAAACCGCTACTTATGGAATCTTCGCTATCTCCTTTATAAGGACTCATTGTGCGAATAAAGCACCCTTTCACACTAAACGCAAACTTTTCTTAGGACGATAAACATTTGAACTCAAACACATCAATCAGTGCGCAAGCGTCAGTCGCACCGTAACTATAGAACATAATGTTTGGGCATGCGCCGTGACTGAAGAGTCCTCACGCATCGCCACACGTGCGATCTTTGTGCTCATCATCCATTATAAAAAGAACCAGAACAATGTGTTATTGTCATCTTTTTGGAGGTCAATGTTAATTGGCGATCTCTAGCTTATAGAGAGGCGGCAGGATCTAATTCTCGGTCGAGTCCGCGCGTCACGACTCAGGGATGCTCTGCAGATATTTGGGTCGAAACTAATCACGATCGGGCGACCCAAAAAAAGATAAAAAATATCTTAGCGGGTTGGAATCTTGGACGAATTATAAAGATTTTTCAAATCAGCCTTATCTGGCCGGATGTTCCATCTAGATTTTAACCTAAGACTGATCACCGAGGCGTTGCATCGGCAAACTCAAAGGTAGATCAACAGTTTCACGAATTCTTTGCTTTGCAGCAGGTTACTCGAGCAAATTGGAAGTTTTTGCCCATTCTTCTCCATACGAAAGTACCTTTTGGAAGGGGCAACTAGAATAAATTCTATTTTCTTGTTATTTTTGACGTTCAACAGTGCCTGTGCCTATTTGAAATAAAGATTTGACTTTGACTTTTGGAAAAGAAACAATATTTACATATATTACAATATTTATTTATTCAAATACTTAGTAAAATGTACCAGTATGTACATATATACCTGCAGCCTAAAAAACTACCCGGTATTTATTGGTAGATTTTGAGACCATGTGAATTATCCAATCCCGTCTCTGCCTCATAATCCATCAGAATATAGCCTCTGACTAAAGCTTCTAAATGAATTCATAAAACAAAAAACAACAACAGAAGCAGCACACTAACATAACACACAACCAAATATGACTATAAAGCAGTCAGGTAAAAATGTAGCAGCCATGTTTTTTATGCGGGTACATATGTGTAGCAGCCCTCCCAGAGGCGCGCGCGTCGAGCGGTAGGCGAGCTGCGCACGACCGTGCATAAATTAGAAATGACGCCCGTCGCCGCCGACCGACGTGACTGGATGACTGACTGGAGAAATATCTGCGAGATGCTCCGGAAGTTAAAGGGATACTGATGTGATGTGAGGAGATAATTAGATTATGGTTTTAGTTTGCTGTGATGAAGACAACTTTTGCATGGGAGGTCTGGAAATGGAGAGGCATAATCGCACCAGATCCTGGATAAAGATTATGTCATATTGCTAATGAAGAACCAATCCAAAAATATCTGCTGACTGACTGCAATGACACCTCACACGATGCAAATTTTGTCTACATCATCATAGATTCAGCCGAAAAACGTCCACCACTAGACAAACACCTCCCCAAATGTCGCTATATCGACAGTCCTGTGCTTCTCGCGTCCAATATATTCTTATTTATAAGCTATTACTGATAAAAGCTATTTATAAACACCTTCATATACCCGTCTATTTAAAAACAAACGCTGCTCGTCCCTATCTTCAACATTACAATTTCCAGTGGTATCTCGCTGCGATGTAAGTAACAAGGTGGATTCCTCGCGCGGCTCGCAGGCTATGCACGTCGCGACTCACCTCTAGCGTCTCACCTCTAGTGTCTCACCTCTAGTGGCTTTAGTGCTGGTCCCATGAGAAGGGTGGAGAGCCGCGACCGCGTCGACCCCGACGACTGACTCCCAACTGAGATGGAATACACCTCTAAGACATTGTGGTTCGAAGGAGTTATTATTAAAAAAATGTTAAGTACCTACTCTGATGGATGACTGACGATGATGATTTTTATGGTATAGATACATAATACTTAAAGAGTATTTTATCTATCTATCTATGACTGTTTTGTTGATATATGAAAAGTTTCGCAGGCGTCGTCCAACGATTCCTACTGTTGTAGTTGGAAGAAGTTGCTTATTCAAACGCTAGATTTTCCATTTGCAAAAATTACTACTTTCCTTTTTAAACGTCCTCTTTTACCTCAATCTCACCAAAACTTTACGAAACTCAACTTTCGACACGTACCATACTACCTAATCACCACTGACCAACCGAATTACAAGTAACCCAATCAAATGTTTCATCTCGCAAGTCACTGGCAGCAGCAGGCGTGCGTTGGGCGCGCGCGCTCCTCGGCGCGTGCCTGGGAACCCGACGCACGCGCAACTTCTCACGGCCTCTCTGACCCGCGCCTCGCCCCCCTCCCACCTCTCCCGCCTCGCCTCGCCAAGTCGTGCCACACCGAAACTGCCTTTCCTTACGCCTCATCTGTGTGGGTAACCGCCTCCTAACACCGAAGTATCGAACACTCGCCAACAACCATTAATTTGTTGAGCCGAAGATTGAATGGTTGGCAAACATTCTTAAATTGGATTGGATTGGAAGTGATTTTGTGTAAGCATTTTGGTCGAATATCTATTATTATGTTAAACTAGACACTATAATAGTTTTATAACTTTCATGAAACATTTCAGAAGTATTGTATGAAGCTTTTACAGATGTTTTTTTCGCACGGTCTGATACTCGTGTCATCGAGATATTCCAGCGAAGTAACAACGAAAAAATAAACACAAAACTTACCAGTAATAAATGAGCCATAAACGGGAAGAATAATGACAATTCAATAAATACAATTCATTATTTTCAGTCAATGATAGAGCACCAGGAAAGCAACACAATGTTAAGTTATACGTATTGAGTAAATGCCGAACGTAACGTGATATAAAAGATTTATATACACATATATGCACTAACGAGGTAGGTATCTTATAGGTAATCATCCATCATGAGTATCAGATATACAATATACCTACATAATGTAGACGTCGTGTGCTTTTATAATAATACTAACTGTACCCCGCGACTTCGTTCGCGTGGAAGTCGTAAGATACACAATATACTAAAATAACAGCCACATTTTAATAAAAACACCCTCGTCCCTCGACCCGCGTTGCATCGCCCGCCTGCGCTATTACTTACTTTGTTTTCGCTTAGCGTTCCTTCTGACTTTTTTCTTTTTGCTTGGCTCCTACGGATCGTAGCGTGATGTTAAATGGCCTATAACCATCTTCGAGAATTGGGCTACCCACGGATATCTATGGCGCTACCAAACGCAAAAATTTTCGCGGAACTAATTATTTTTCAAAAATAAAAGTAGCCTAAGTTACTCTTTAAAATATCAGCTATCCGCCAGTGAAAGTCCCGTTAAAATCGGTCCAGACATTTCGGAGATTAGCCGGAACAAACAGACAGACAAAAATATTAAAAATTGTTTTTTTGTTATACTGTATATACTTTCATATGCATTTAGTAAAAAACTGTTATTTTCACATTACAAACAGACAATTTAATTTAATTTATTTGTATATGTATATGATGCCACGGTGATGCAGTTTGTGCCTAATGTTTGACATGACAGCAATTGCTTAGTTACTGTTTACTACAACAAATAGCACCCATAACCATGGGTGGAGATTCTGTCAATTTCCTCTGTGATCGTTCCTTCGGAGGCCAAAATTACCCAACACACATTTCAGAAGCCCAATTCCCGTAATTAAAAACGTTCAAAATCTAGTCGCAATATCATCTCAGCGACAATCAAATGTCAAAAACTTGTCAAAAATGTAGGGAAATTATAGGTATTTTTGACATATTGAGACTGAGATCAGACTGTGAACGTTCATAAAATTACGGGAATTGCCCCTCAGATTTAAAAATCTGGTAGCCACGCGAGCGGAGCAAGAAACAAAAGACTTATAATACATCTCGCAGACTTCGCAGAGGTTATTTTTCAAAGCGATCATGATTGCGCGGAGTCCGAAAAAGAATGTTACGTAGTTTCCCACGAGCCTCGAGTGTGTATTACGAGCTAATAGGTACACGGCACTGCGCCCCGAGCTTTTTGCTTCGCCTTACACAATAAGCACTAACATTTTCTCTTGCACATCATCATTAAGGCTGATTGCAGCCTAAAATGTAGCTGAAGTGTTTATGGAAATGAAAGATGGAGCAAGTACTGATCGTAGCAAATCGTGTTGGTGTCAAATATATTTTTAGTTGAATAATAATTAATGAAATATTGTCTCTTTAATACATTTCCCTCCCTATCACACATATAAGACAATCAATATTAAATGATTTTGATCTTGAAATAATCATATCGCACATGGATGTGAGATTCCAATTTCCAATGAGGACTATCGCATTTCCGGCGGTAATTGTTTGCACATACATTAACGTTTTCAACCTTCCACTAACCACGAGGAACGGAAGATGCTCCTTCTGAAGTAAAATGATCCGTCACAAAAACCTTATCAACATCCTTACAAAAGCAATTATTCTACAGCATATCTAAGTAGCAGCTTTGATAAGTCCAGCGGCAACAAAAACTAAGCGATGAATAAACACGAATAGAGAAACAAAACGGTTCAAAGTGGGCCGACAGCGCGCTCTGGCGCAGTTAGGGTTACCATTTCGAATTTTGTAAGTCCCGGCAAAAATCCGGACATTTGCAAAAAAGTCCGGACGTTTTAGTTTTTTATTTTTTGTTTTTTCAGTAATCGTTTAAATATTTTAAGTATCATAAAAATCCCCCCGAAAAAATTTCCCTTCGCGCGAAATCTCCGGACTAATGACATGGCCGGACAAAGTCCGGACGAGGGGCTAAAACGCCGGACAAATCCGGAAGGATGGTAACCCTAGGCGCAGTGCGCTGCTGTGGTAATCCAGGGCCATCGCGCACTTATCTTTACGAAGGCACGTTAAGGTGCGCGCGCGCCGGTACGTGATTCTGCGCATCTCATTCAACTAGGGCTGGCTATATTGCGCGAGGTTTATTTTGTTACGAATATGAGCCAGATTTCATCTAGTGCTGTATTTTTTTGTGCTTTAAAAAGCTTCTGGTATTACTAGTCAGTTTACTTGTAGTGCCAAAGCTCTATCAGTGACCTCTTCTGGATGACATTCTGAAATATTTCTTTATATTTCGTGGAGTTGTCCCCCGTTCTTATGAAATAAGATCAGCTTTGAAATCCAGGGCCATCGTGGACTTATCTCGTCGAAGGTACCTACTTACGTTCAGATGCTCTTGTGCATCTTAGTGATGTAGGGCTGCCGATTGGAATTATAAGGTGGTTCTACCTTCAGGCTGGGTATTCTTAAAGGAAAAATGTTTCTTTAATAAAAACATACAGCGCCGTTGCTAATTTTGTGTGACAGAACAGGGTCACAAGGGAACAGGGTCAGGGGGTTTGTGGCGATTATCATTGGTAACACAAATGCTCGATCAGCGAGATGATAGTTAATGTAGGTCTGCAGGGAACTAAAATTAAAACGAAGAATTAAACACACTGAAAATATTTCAGCAGATCCAACTGAAACGTCATTATCTAGACGAAAAATTATTCTGACCTTTCATCTCAAATAATACAAACGTAAAGCTCCTCTCCCTCTGCTCTTTCGTCTTAGAAGACGTATATCCAAATGAAAAATGGATAACTTTTTTTGGTCCGAGATATAATGGTACGTATACCATTCGGCTTAGTGATTTCATAGATGACACGCCTTTGGTGCGGCGCGTGTGTACTGTGTAGCCCGCGGCACGTACGACAGAGCACAGATGCAATCTGTTTACTTTATAAGCTCCGCGGCTGAGCTCACTATACACATAGAATACATAGTATAGAGGACTTCTTAGATACTTTTTATAGGTATTCCTAGATATGTTGCCTCTATCTAAATACACACACACATATACACCACACACACATACCACATATCTCACGTATCCATAGACAATGGCCGTTTCCACGGAATTTAGAGTGGAAATGAAGACATCCCTTTTTCTAATATCTATGATGATCTGTTATCTATGATTGTGGATGGTGATTGTATGCGTGGAGACGACTGGACTGGCAATGAATTTATGTGGGATGGGAACTATTCAGCTGTTCTAGCGCGGATTATTCTATGTATAACCGTATCATATGATTATCTATAGATTCTGTAGTTTAATTATCCAAGCAGTTGACTAAGTTTACCATTATCAACCGTACCTAAAAGTTTTCTTTATGGCCAATGAAGGATGTTCTCAATTCAACGCGTATATTTTCGCGTACATACTTCGACATTCACATGCCCAGCCCGTAGCCAACGCATACACTTATGACGAACATTTCAAACCCGTAATTTACCAATATCACACTGAGTTGGACTTAACTTTATTACTATCAATATCAAGTAAGGAACATTTATGTCAAAGCGCGCTACATAAACAAGGTATCCGTACATATATCGTGTCGTGTCGTGAGATGTAAAGAAAAATATGTTGGAACGAACAAGTGGTCAGGAGTCCGCGCACGTTCGCCGCGTCTTCATCTGCATTGTCCGAAACGAATGGTTAAGGCTGGACCACACCTAATGCTAATGAAGGAATGACATTTTTAAAGGCAGGTATTGTTTTCTGCTGAGATTTGTTTAAGAGAGCCTTCTAAAAACCGCCAGAGTTATCAATGTGTGCTGTAGCTTTTTAAGAACGCAGAAATATTTCCATGTAGGTTTGTATGCTTAACTGCTTAGGCACCGGTGCAGGTACTGTACTTGAAATCTACATATTTAGAACCGTTTTTTTAAGTGTCAACCTGGAACAAAGGGGAAGCTAGACTAGGAGCCAACAGGATCTACCAGATCTAAGTCCTTATCTGGGCATTAGTAATTAAAGGTATCTTATGAAACAGAAGGAAATACTATCAACCATAACTATATTCGGGGAATTCTGGAACAGTTAAATGCTCAAACTGAATACGCTAGCCGCGTAGCAGTTACTAAATCAACCTCCTACCAATTAGCCCAGAAGCTAAGCTAACAGGTTTTCATCGCACGAAATTATTGTAATTACTATTTAGGTTTCGTTTCAAATTGCTACGAATAGGCCTACGCAGCTACGCCGTCGCGTAGCAGCTTTTCGTAGTTCAAATTCGGGTTTACGTAGTAACTACGAGTATATGCAAACCGCCGTAAACTTCGCTCAACCAATCAAAAACACTAGCCGATTGGTTGAGCGCCCCCCCGCCCGCGTCCCGCAAACCATCGGGACGGCTAAGTTTACGACGGTTTACCTACAAAACGTTGCGATTATAAGTTGTTATTATTACATTAAGGCGAGGTTATCCGGATATGTAGGCATTTGAAACGCTAGCTCCTAGTTGATTTAAATAATGTATCTATATGATCCAACGATACAAATTACAGTAAGTCTATAAAGTTTAACTGATTAAAAGTGCAGCACCAATTGCTATAAGTTACCCGTAAACATTGTTTTTTCCCCCATAACAAATACTTAATACCACTCTATATTTAGATCTTTATGAAGCAATAAACTAAACCAATAAAAACTAAGATAGCGATTTAATAGAGCGACCGTCCTTTGTGATTTGACATTTAATGCATCGTCACTATTAGTATTTGATTATGTCAGGCTAATTTCATCGAACTCCTCCCGTAATGCACATCATCTAGTGTGGCCGAGCCTTTAATTCTCCACGATCCGACACGATGCGTGTCGTGCCCCGGACTAATTCCTTATACTGAATTATCAGTTGCACTCACAATAAATTCATTTACACCTGCTAATAAAGTGCTGTGCTTATCTCTATTTCTCGATTATTCGAGTATTGTTAGTTACTATACCATTTGGTATGTTCAATGGTTTATTGCACAGACTTACTATCCTACTGTGATTCAACTGGCTAATAATAACTGGCTGGTTAATATTTATTCCTCAAATTTTTGTTAGGTATTATACGTAACACCGTTTGTCTCTGTATCAGGCAAAGATTGACTGGTAGAAAATGTCTATGGTATCAAGTCCGACATTTGTGTGTTTAAAGTATTAAATAAATAAATACCTCGTAATATTTTATTAGAGAAATATTTGTATGTGAAAAGTATAAGTGTAATTGGGTCTTCGAAATCTTTGAAAAAATCTGATAGGCTCGTCAATACACACGATCAGACCGTGACTATAAGTTAGTGCTAGTGTAAGGAATGTGACAGCTAGGATCCTATCACTTAGAACATAAAATATTGCCTAGGAAGGTATTCTAAATGCTGGGAAAAAGCCATTCTTTGCATATTTTATCTTGTATGATTAAATAAGCCTTTATTGTGTTGAGTATAGGTGCCCTTAAGTATATGTCTCCCTTTGCCGTTTATTGATTCGCAAATTACAAATTCAGTTAGATTACAATATACCTATGCATAAATCAAAGAAAGTTTGTGACACGATTTTCCGCATATACCTACACCACGCTTCGTGACTTCGTGTGCAGTGTACCCCGCGGCGTTCCCTGACCCTATTCTAGCGACTTGTCTCGAATTTCGCTCTGCATGTTGAACAAACTCAAACAGCTCTTCTTTACACGTTCTATTTGTCAAGTCACGCGGCACGCTCGTGCGTACGACGAGGTTATACAATATAAAAAACAAAAAACAAACGCCGCCGCTTCAGATTAGCCGAAAGGGGCCTGCAAAAACCTGCTACCTGCGCCCCCGTCATTTTGGGAGCTTATTACAAGGATGCCGCCTCAGCCGCGTCTAAACTGATGAAGCAGCTTAAGAAAGAGATAAACTATACAAACTATTGAGGGAGGAAAGAAATACATCCTTCTAATTTAAAGGTTATGTCAAAGGCGGTTGGAAGCCGAAACAAGTTATTTAAATTCTGCTCTTGTCTCGAAACCGCTACGCCTACGTCGTCGGCCACAGGCAGACTCAACGCTGACTTAGTCCTTTTTCTTTTTACATCCGAATGCAATAAAGGATAAAGGCGAATAGAAATAAATTGGCAACAAAATGCTTCACGTGATAGCGGGGTATGCGTGTGACCAATAAAGTAATCATCGGGACGGGCGGACCAATTACGGCACTGCCGACTCATTCGTTGGCGATCGAAAATTAAAATTTAATTGATGGCACACTGGCCGCCGCTGCGGAGCGTGCGCCGGTGCAGCCACGGTCGCACCACACTCTGCTTCCATAGCGGTTATTTAAAATGAATGGTAATTCAATTTGCGCTTTTAAACCAGCAATTTTGTAAGTAATTAAGCCTCGTACGTGCTCCACGAGCTGTGTACGCGTCGCTCTCTACGTTAAGTTTCAGACGATAGTTTTCTCTACTTGACATTACTACCGTATTGTATAGGAGTCGTTTACTTATTCACTTACAGTGGACTGGACAATCGTCGTTTGTTCCGGACTAAGGATTCCCATATAACGACAAGTTAAGTGGCTGAAGTCGTGGTTATCCTATACATGGGTATGCAAATGCAACTTTTCAAACGAGCTATTTTCGCGACAATGATTGACTTTTAAATGGGTATAAACACCGGAGTATCAGCGTATCTCACGGCGTCGCTGGGACACGGAGGCGGCGCATCACGTCCGCAGGGACTTGTCCTCAATTACTCATATAGCAGACTTAAAAAACGCGCGACACGTCGGTTTTTTACCGAAAAAGGATCGCCGCGTTCCATTTTCACAAAGAGTAGCCTCTGGTTAAGGCAATTTGTTTTGGATTGTGCGGCGCGGATGAATGGCTCGGCGACGGTGGCATGTGCCCGCTCCGCTCCTCGCATACTGATGAGCTGCGCCGCCTGCAGCCTCCTCACATAGACAAGAGCTCCCAATTATTTCTGTCTTCTCTTATCTATTGTGATACTCCGACTTTTTTCGGCGTATCGTTTGTCGCACGTATGCTTACCTCCATTAGCTCTCATTGTATTTTAAAGCGAAATAATTCTCAGAAATAAGTTTATGTTCTTGGTAATTGTACATCTTAAAACTTGCAGTAGAAACACTTGAACAGACTATAAAACCGATCCTTAATTAATCGTTAATTGCTTTTAAAGCTCGTCCGTAATACCTCCTATAATACAAGAATAAACTGTGTGCAATTTAGTCTCATTGACCATCCAGATTATTTAATACATCCGGTTTTGTGAGGTGAAAAATAAGAATCGAGTGAGCATTTTCGAAAATCGATTAATAAAGACATGATTAAGTATCGGAGTTTTTGTGCTCGTACGTTACTCTCGTGGCGCGATTGTAGTCGCTGCTCTGAGTTAAAATGTTTGCATATGCGGCTATAAAGCAATCCCTCGGTAAATAATTACGTTAGCGCGTTCCCCTTTTGTTGGTCACCGTAACGCCATAATTATTCCCATTCAACTCCACTGTCAAGCAATGTATAATACTGCGAGATATCTCGTACAATATAATGGTATGCTTCGACGTCAGCGCACCGGGAGATTAATGTTACGAACAATATTTTAAAGATGGCTTGTAAGATAACCTTTAAGGTTTACTCTTTCGTAATGGCTTAATTGAAAAAGTCAACAAACATCACTAAAAACCTGCCATAAAGATAATTCATGCGAGCGAGTTGATACGCGACACGCCCACCGACGGGATTTAATTACAAAATCAATAATCGAATTGCGGAGGCGAGTTAATTGATTGTCTCTCGATACGACGCCGCGCTATCGATGTGCGTGCATCGGTGGCTTGCAATAAGAGAATAACGTAACGTCCGTCGCTGATACCTACCGAGTACCGAGAGGGAAAGGTCGCACAGGTATATCGCTTACCAGCACTTCCCGCGCGACTTCCTTCGCATGGATTTCGTTCTTTATTACCCCGTTAGGAGTAGATTTTCAAAAAACCCTGATGAACGTTATTCTTTATTTTCGGTCTTAAGTTTAAATACTGAGTTTCGAGTTAATCGAACCGCGCGTTAAAATTTTTCCATACAAACTTTGACACCCCCAATCCTCCTTTAAGGGGTAGTTTAGAAAAGCAAAAACATTTCAAGCTTCATAATTTACTTGGATAAGTATTCGTTCAAGTTTACAAACAAAATCCTCCCTTTTCACCCCCTTAAAAGACGAATTTCCAAAAATCCTTCCTTAGTGAATGCTTACAAATTTCATGTTTGTAGCCGCAGCGGTTTAGGCTCTGCGTGGATGAATTAGTCGGGACAAGTAATTATAAGTAAGTAAGTTATTATTAGATAACATGCTAAAGTGTATCTGTGTGTGTAAGTGTATCTTTCGAAAATTATATATTTTCAAAGTAATTACAACTGATGGCCGAGCAGTAAGTGTGCTACGCGCGCTCGTAGCTACAGGAAGAAAAAGTTGACCTTTAATATTTAGTGGGTATAATGTTATTTATATTTTATTCTTTAATTTCACCTATTTGGCGGCCATATACATTCCAAATAAGTACCAATCGCTTATTAAAACGTACTTCTGAATAAATCATGTGCTAGTGCAAACTTATTAAGTAACCATGCAATAAGATAAATTTTCGAAGCGTGATTGTAGCCGTTTCTAATACGTTTCCACGATAATTTTACATATCAAAGTAAAGCCTTGAAACATGGTATTTCAATGAGCAGTAACTGCTTGTTTCTCTTCCATTTACACTAACTGTTTAGTCGTTATATGAGTAACAAAAACGCGTCCGTTCGTCTGGCGGCCATTAAAAACGCATCAGCGTCATATAAATTATTTTATTAAATGTCGATTCACACCTTTACCCCTGAGCGTGTCTAACCGATCAGGACCTTGCTCGGGTTTATTGCTTTTCATATTTCTGGTTTTTAGGTATTTGGTACCCATTTTGGGGCAGCCACACAAGTTCATATTTCAGTGATTACAATACAGAACAAAAAGTCAAAAGGTGTCGTGGGACACCCATTATGTATTAATACAGAACCATCTTGTATTTTTTTCGTTACGTGACGATTTCTACCAGTCAACTGCTACCGCAAGCCGCGTTAAAGATCTTCGTTCCAAAAAAAGTGCAGCCGAAAATATGTCATTTGATGGTAGGTAAAGTAACAAACTGGCGACATTACAGTAGCAAGGCGCCTCGCTACGGTAATGTCGCCAAATTGTTGAAAAAGGGAGTATAAAGAGGAGTTCTGTATCAGCAAAGAATTTTCAAATTACAAAGACAGGCGTCTTTGATTTACCCATTATCACATCCTGAAAAGATAGCGATACCTGCTAATAGAAGATATACCTATACATATATAAGTAATAGATGCCATTTAAAACAGGATTACTATTGATCGACCTATATCGCTATTGCGGCAATAAATAAATTCTTTCCGAAACAATATCCAACATTATTGCAGTGTATTCCATTTTTTACTTGTCTTTACGTAGAGCTGTACCTGACTTGACAATATAAGTAGTTTTGACAATATAACTGCAACCATACGTGCCATTTAAGGATTAATCGTCTTCAATTTCCTATTTAGTAAAACCTTTAACAAAGGGAACGTTTATGAAACAAAAATAAAAGTACCAGACCCTTTGATCAGATATAAAAAGTTATTTTCGTCTAACATTTTTAAATTAACGATCATTTATAATTAATCTTTGTATCGATAAATCTCGTAAGCGATTATTATTGGAGGCTTTACGATACAAGCATGTAAAAATTAATGAACGCTGCTTACACGAGCGGTACACGCGTGCTACGTAATCGTCCGTTTAATTAGCAGATAGTTAACCGAGTTTATGAACAGCTCTCTAATGTATTAGCTGGAAGGCTTCCAACACTATGCAGAAAAAGGGATGTGTTCCACTCATAATAAAAGCTTTGGAGATAGTGGCTGCCAGCAAGTTTGCATATCTATGTTGAGTTAAGTAATTTATCAAAATGTCCGTCGGGAAAGCTCTAATTAATTCCACGTCAACTTTGAGCCCAAAAGTCAGACTCCACCAGTTTCGGCAGAATGTTTTATATCCTCAAATAAGGTACCATTTGGTCGCTTCAGTTAATTAGCGCGTAATTATTTGATCCGTTATAATTTCACTTCCTTATTCAGAAAGGACCGAAATTTTATACGTCTGAACGATTCAACTCGCGTAAACGTAAAACGATATTTTCCATAATTCGTACAATTAGCAAAATGAGGCTGTTAATTCTCAAATATGATAATCAAAGTATAATTTGTGAGTAAAGGCTAAAATATCCGTCTAAATGGATGCTAGTGTTGTATCGGTTACAGCTGCGGAACGATTATCCCTCCACGACATTCGCTTCACTTGATACGATCTCGATTCTCGATTGAGCCCCACTCTAATTCACGCAAATTTCATCTTTGATTTCTATCTTGCTAATTGAATGCTGCGTTTCAGGTGTCGATTTTTATCAACAGAACTTAATATCTACGCCATTGAAAGTTAAACATAAATCAGTTTATATTTTTCATATAACTTTTATATAAATTGCTTCGCACATAACTTCAAGTTGGACTGCTAAAAATAGGCTTATGTATGTGTTTTTAATTATAGTTTGTCTCAATTTATTGGATACGTGAGCCATTTTAATTTCGTATCTGTTTATAGGAAGTGAATTCAAGATATTATTTTTCGATTAATATTACCTACTGCTTGCGGAGTAGTACCAGTCATTCGTATCGACTTGTTCCGAAGTTTATTATGCTTTAAATGATAAGTAGTTAAAACTTTCATATGGTAACGTCCGAGACTCTGTTTACATAAAAAAACATCCACTCAATCAAACTCATACAACCAATGATTTCTATCGCCTAAAACTGTGCTGACGTAGGCCTGCATTGTGAACGAAGCCGAAGGGTTTTTAAACATGGTATAACATGGAAAAGCTTCCGACGAAACCGGGAAAAAAAGGAGGCACAGGCACCCGGTGGCAGGCAGTAAGTAAACTAGTTACCAGTTACGAGTGGTTTGTTGACGTTTACTGTCCGTTGTCTCCGTGAGACTGGTGACACATTGACTCGTAAATCTCGGGAACAACTGGCCGCACCCTGGTGGTCTCGAAAAGCCGTAACTAACGCTGCCATCTATGGATGCCTGAATGATGCAGATGTCTAGATTTTTACATAGATTTGAATTTTGCGAAAAACATGTCATTGCCTTTATTTTGCATTTTACTTTGCTTTTTCGTAGCTCTTTGACCTTTAATCTTGAAAGTTTGATATGTCAATGAAAAAAAAATTTTTACAAAAATAAAAAACAACCGACTTCAAAAAAAAAAAAAACAACAAAGTGAAAAATAATTAACTTTAATTTCGGAAGTCGATGTCTTTGGATCTGTATTCTAGTTTTTTGCCACCGACTTCTGAAAGTTTTTGTATTTTTTTTTAATTTTTCACTTTTTAGTGGGTCGATTAGTAATTTGTCCAAATTACAATAGCCTAATGTCAACTACTCATCACCTTTTTACAAAATATTGCTTTTCCCGATGCAGGGACGTTAATTGTTGAGGAGTTCTCCTGGTACTTCACCATCAGCTCCATTTCACCATATGCAATGTAACTAGCATAAATTGCATATCAACCGTATTAAGGTAATCGAATCGCAACCCGTGAAATATTTAGGTACCTATTATTGAGTAGTTCCGGTGGCCATCTGTGGTCTTCATCATCAGTTCCACTTCACCAAGTGGTGCTTTCTGAGAGCGAATGCACGAGTTACTATAAAAATACCCAAATCGCTATAGGTGTGCCTATAATATTTGAAGAGTTCCCTCGATTTCTCAAGGGTCAAATCATCAGATCCTGAACTGATGACAATGGGACCACCTGGGAAGTGTACCCTTTCAAACAAAAAAAATATTTTCTAAATCAGTCCAGCTATCTTCGAGTAATCGGGGAACATACTTAAAAAAAAAAGATTCCGACGTATTGAGAACCTCATCCTTTTTTTGAGGGTGGTTAAAAAATAAATAAAAGATTCTGACGAACTGAGAACCTCCTCCTTTTTTTAAGTCGGTTAAAAAGAAGAAATTAGTTATCTAAAGATACAAAACATGAATTAATTAAGTCATTTGAAGTTACACACTTTAACAACATAGATATTGACGGAAGCATTAAAATAAAAGCCTTAAATTAAACTCCCTTTTAAAGTCCAGCCAACTGTCCATTTTTCATTTATTATCTTTGACTGCAAAAGTTGTTTAATTCTATATAAATCGATCACTACTGCGCAGTCTCGCGTATGACTCAGGGATGTTGTTGGCCATTAAGTATTTTAAAGGAATCCAGTTTTTAAAAATACATTCTGATGTTCCAATCCTATCCTATTCTACTAATATCATAAATGTGAAAGTTTGTGAAGATGTTTGGATGTTTGTTACTCGATCACGCAAAAATGGCTGAACGGATTTGGATGAAATTTTGCACACAGATAGCTGGATATCTAGATTTTATCCAGGTGAACCAACATCTACGCGGGTGAAGCCGCGGGAAAAAGCTAGTTTGATATAAACTCATGTTAAAAGTATGAAGGCAAGTTCAAGTAATCCAAGGAAAGAACGGACGAGTTAAAATTAATTTGTTTCGGTCTGTTTTTTTCTATTACCTAATATATATTTCTGACAGATGAGTTTTCCTGTGAAAACCTTGCAATCACTTTACATTTGGTAGATCAAAATCTTTATCACGTGTTCTTAAACAAAAGCAGATTCAGTTCCTGAAAGAGCTTAGAAGCAGCGTTTACGTAGAATTTGCTCCTTCCACCATAATATGGCGAACCTCCATCATTTGAATGTTCAAATCGTCATAAAACAGTATTTTACCATCCCTAATATATGGCAATATCCATACCGGTAACAGCCATCACAAACTTCTGCAACTCGCATGTGTTTCGATTGCTTTATTACTCGATTTTACGAGGGGGGTACCTAATTGACGCAGGTAGTGGTGGGTACTGTATCGCGTGCAATGACGACTTACGACATTTTAACGGATGACATGTTATTTTAGATGGTAAAACTTATTTATTTATTTAGGGACAACAAACAGCAGTGTAGTAATAAGTAAACATAGCTTAGAACTTAATAATAGAGATAACAAATACACTACTCACAACGTTATCCACATAATACTAAAATGATCTACTAGTTGTTAGAAAGAACGATATAAAAATAAACAGAATAAAAGTAAACATTACTTAATTATTAGGGTTCTGATCACTTAAAATAGTAATAATTCCTTTTCTAAATAAAGCTTTGCTGAGAAACATAATATCATAACAACAAACATATAAAACTATATGTATATGTGAGCGTCCAAGCAAAAAGGGTCCAGTTCTCGGCATTTAGTTTCAGAGATATACGCAGATTTGTACAAGTTGGGTGAAAAAATTACATTTTCTCGATTTTGATTGATTATTAATTAATGCTCAATTATCTACAAGTTCATATAGTAAATGACTTTATATGATGTTTCTAAGTACCAGAAAATGAAGGTACTTAGAAACATCAGAAAATGTACTAAGCTGTACCAAAAATCAAACTTTGAAAATGCTTTTTCTCAAATCAAGTTATTTCCGAGACTTCAAATGTCTGATTAAAAAAAAAAATGTGCCAGTTTTTGAATATTTTTATAATCCTTATTATCAATTGACTATTCTAGATACCGAATCTGGTCTTAACTCAATACCCCACTACTGGACCCTTTTTGCTTAGACACCCACATATATATGTGAATGTGACCGTAGAAGGTTCAATCGTCTACAGCTGACACTTGCATAGACCCAAATAGATTCTTACAAGATTCAATAGTGATTGGGTAGTTCCAGAATAAAACATCTGGGTGTTAATAAAACACGTTCAGACCGTGACTTTATCAATACAGCTTCTGCTGCATATAAAATACAGGCGGACATGATTTGAAAGGTTCTTCATATTATGTTAGACATGTAGACCTTAGAGTAATTAGACCATGTAGACAATACAACGGTTAAGTTCAACGTATTTGCCCTTTCCTTAGTCGTCCTTCTACATATAGAGGCATGAAGATTTTGCGTGACGTCAGTGTGACGCGTTCCATTGTGGCGATGTAGATATGCCGCTACATCACTCCCCTCCGGAGACCGGAGGTCGATAGTGGGCAGAGTCGTGTATATTGCGATGCTTGCCAGGGCCAGTTGAGGTTCCAGTGAGTCGGGACCGGGTGCCGCATAGTTCACGGTGAGTCGGAACTGTCTGCGGAGATGCCCCAGTGAGTCGGGGTGGCGCTGCGTTATGCTCCAGTGCGTCGGATGTGGTATAGCGCCGGGTTGAGGCTGACTGCTGGCGTCGACCAGGAGAGGTTTGAAGGGCTCTGCTTGTTTGACCGGCCGAGAGTGCTGTGCCAAGGTTGCTGATGAGGCTGAGGGTGATGACCAGGTATGCGCGGTCGCTGCATGCTGGTGGTCAGGATACCCGTTGAAGCCGTGGGTGCTGGCTGGCTGTGACTCGCTGCACGAAAGCTCGAGGAAGTGATGCTGATGACGTCACGCTGTAGTAGTTGCGCGAAGGCTGCGCTGACGTTCATGTTCGGGGTCACCAGTACCTAAAGAGGCATGAGGAACAGGGTGTAAAGTTCACTCATCCTCCATAGAAAAGGGAGGATCCTCCGACCAGACGGGTATTGTGTCTGGTGGGCTACTGCCCGACGATTGATGTCGGGATGTTGTATATATGTATGCTAGTCGCGCGGTAAACTTTAATTGCGGTAAACTAAGGTTCCTAGCGTAATGTTATATACCCTATAGCCTTTATAAAAAAAATGGGCTATAAAATGCAAAAAGAAATTTTTCAAATCCAACTGGTAGTGTCAGAGATTAGCGCGAACAAAGAATCAATAAAAAATGTAATGTGTAGGTAACTAATAGACTAAGCGCATTTTTTATACCCGTCGTGATTTCTAAACGGAAGGTCCGAATCGAATACATTAAAAAGGAATTTACATGTTCTTAATCAGCCTTGATTATAAAACTATTTATTTGGATAAGGATTAATACCGTGTCTATAAAAACACCTTCGCAAATAATGCATTATTTTATAACAAATTTGATTACCATTAAAAAAGTTATAAGTGAGCCAACCTTAAAAGATAGACGTATGCTATCGTTTTTTTTTAGAACTTTTTAAGAGGAACAATTCCGTCATACATGATTTTTGCGTAACTTTAACCGTTTACGCAGCGCACGCAACGGAAGCTCTCAGAAGGAATCAATTTCCCACGTTTTTGCAACATTTTTCATTGATGCTCCGCTCCTATTGGTCGTAGCGTGATGTTTTATAGCCTATACCCTTCCTCGATAAATGGTCTATCCAACATTAAAAGATTTTTTCAATTCAAACCAGCAGTTCCTGAGATTAGCGCGTTCAACCAAACAAACAAACTCTTCAGCTTTATAATATTTTTAATGTATTAGTATAGATTCTATAAAGCTTGACGTGCCTTGTCTTTTACATGTAATTTCGCAACACCCGTAATTTGGGTGTGTTGACACGTTACAATAATAGTAGACACTTTGTTGTAATTTAGTTAAGTTTGACTATGGTGTAAGTACATATTTCATGGTTCTCAGTAGTGTGTTTAGTATGAAATTGCGGCTAAATGGAAAGTTGGGTCATCAAGAACCATAGGTAGGTATTTCGTGTTTTCTAAACGGTGATAATTTTATCTAGTATATTTTTATTGGTATGTAATTGGATGTCTAGACAAAATCGGCGCAATTATTATTAACTGCGATATTTCGATATTTTCGACTTCTCTGAAAAATCTTTCAATTCTACGACAGCTAGGTAAGTATATCAGAGGTCATTTTAATAAAAAATAACCGATTTCCAAAGTCTTATTGCACCTCATTGTTTCCACACAAATGAGCTCCAAAGCGAACACCTCACACAATTCAATCTATTCGTATATTACGCCGACTATACAATAAAATGTAATTACGAATTATAGAATAGATTGCTTAATCAATGCGTTGCGCCTTAACGCAAATTAAGAGCTATGTCAATTGAGTTGTACAGACGAACAAACTGTTAATTATTGTTGTAATTACTTTTCGAAATTATGTTATTAAGCTTAATGAACTCACGTACACTAGCGGCAACACAAAGCGAACAGAAATACAGAATTAACATTTGCTTTTCTCGCTAAAGGATTATCGAGCAATGGAGCTCCGAATATGTAGACCTGTTTATGCTAATTTCTTTCACTTTCAATTACTTGAGACAGTAACTTACAACTCACAAGGTGCACAGCAGTTAATCGTCCCTTATTTAGCTCTGTTTAATTCTCGTCAACGACGCCACACCGCGATCCGATACATTTCTCTTGATAATTTAATTCTTCAATCTTGTTTAATGTGAAGATACGAGAACTGTATGTATTATTTTCTGGATTCTATTACTATAAATGTATTTCGTTCGCTTTCATCACCTATTATGTGGGCTGCCTGTGAAATAGTTTATTTCAATGTTAGATTTAAGTCGTGACAAAAATAGAAACTGCTAATGGCGTTTGATGTCATTTGAATAGGAAAGAGCGAGGTGTGTCGATTAGGCAATTGAAAAATACGACTGGAGCTGAAAATATTAATGGTAATCGTTTTTGTTCCATTGCAATTACGGCGAATTTGGCAAATGGAGTTTGAAAATAAAAGCATCTGAGTTTTTTCAGGAGCAATCTCGCTTTCATTTCTTTCTTGCTTGTTTTGTTTGCTTTCTTTTGCTGCTTAACAAATATCTAGGCCACACAACAATACAAGCTATTTAGAAGTTTCACCGCAAAAACAATAAAAACTTTTTTTTTCCATAAAGAAAAAGGTCGCGAAGGTTTTGAGCTGATTAACCGCGTGTAATAGAGGTGGTCGGTAAGCCACGATGCGCGGGCGCCGTGACAGATTCGATTTGTCCATTGTCCAGCAGCGGTAACGATTCGTTACGGGTCGCTCGGTTGCACTATTAAACGAAGGTTAAACATTAGTTTGCCAAGTTTTTGCGTAAATAGGCGCACCACAGACTTTATACATGGTTTCTGTTACTCACGGTTTGCTAATTGAGGAAGATAGTTAATGTTTGAAGTATTCTGACATAATGGACCGTGTAACTACATGAGTAGGAGGTAAATCACATTGTTTTGTCAGTCATATATTACCTGTGTTTGTTCTACTTCTGCGTACGTGACTTGAATGGTTAGGCAGGGAGACAACAACTGATTTTTTATAATGTGACATCAGATTTTAGTATGAAGATCCCAGGACCCATGAACCTAGCTTCTGTTATCCTACCAACAGTTATCTCTTGGGAAATACACTTCAAATATACTTCAATATTCTTTATCTATTAATTTCATAGCCTAAATATAGACAACGTTTCAACTAAAACAACTGAAAATTTAATAAAAGAAGCTAAGGCTTATACCATAATTACATGATGGAAATCGGTGAGAAGTTTCTTATCAAATATAACTGGCTGGTATCATCAACTGTCCTTAGTGGCATCCATGTCGGTGGGTATCTGTCATGATGATTGTCATCAATGTTTAAGTTTTAAGTTTTTTATTTGAAACACAACCAATAATTACAGAGTCAATACGGTTTTAAACCTTCACTTTAACGCAAAAGTAATGCCGGTGACCCTCCTGGAGGGTCCACTAGCAATATGTATGGAGGCATCGCGCATTCGTACGACTAAAATTCGCTCGAACTTGCGATGATCGCGTAGTCGCGTTGTATTAGGACGACGCCTAAGAGCTCTATGAAAAGTTGAGTTTGGCAGATGATTCCTCACCTCCTAAGGAAAATTGACGGTGATGTCAATTTGTAACAAGTTTTAACTGTCACTAATGGAGGAATGGAGGAAATGCATGGAATTAGTAGGTATGTACTGGAACTTATAATATGAGTGAAGAATCAATTAAAGCTAACCCGTCGGTGCCGCCGACCGCAAGCGCCACGCAATCTATCAGTGGCATCGATTCAATTAGCGGTAGAACAATAGAATGGCCGCGCGTCCGGACCCAGCCGAACACTGCCGAAGTCGTCCGACCGTAACCGAACGCTATTACGTTTTATAACCGAATCCTATTGTTTGGGAAACAAATAACGTTTGCTTACGGATCAGTGTGTTCGTAAAGTTGTTCTCCGTTATGTTAATACAACTTAATTTTCTGTATCGCTTCACACATGACATATCAGTAACTACTTCCTTTAAGCATATTTTCAGAAAGACACATGGATGGCTGTATTTCTAACCATTTCAGTGTTCTATAAAACAGGTTTATTTTAAACTGGCTAGCTAAACTCCGCTGAGGCGATGGGTATCGTTAACTAAACATGATTAAACAAAAAAAAAATGAATTTAATGATTTTTTGTAGAGTCATCAACCGCAGTTATTGTAGTCACTTGGAATATCAGTTTTAAAAAATCAGTTTTTTTTTTTGTAAACTTTACATAGGTACGTGATGGGTATCGATGTCTAAACACGATAAAACATAAGAAAACAGTTTTTCTCAACTCATACTTCAAGTAACAAGACTAACAGCGGTCGCTGATGTGAAAACATCAAATCTTTTTATTTTTATCTTATTTTATCGTGTTTAGATATCGATCCCCATCGTATCTGCGGAGTTTAGCTAGTCAATTTAAAATAACCCTGTATAACAGAAGTCTATGGGGCTATACTTAGGCCACAGAAGGTCAACCCAGATTCATACCTACACTTATAGTCTGTTAGGGCTATGCCACTCCTATATTTGCCCAATGCCCAGTGCAGACAAACATTTGCCCTTCCTATAACCAGAAACCCCAGCAAAGAAGAAAAAAAAAACAATCATCGCGTAAGTCTTCTTAAAAGATTTTATGTTGTGTCCAATTACAAGGAAAGTACAAGACACATATTTCACACGCACACTTAACCTATTTCTGTATCGTACCACGAAATAAAAAAACACTTCGCAAATCGTAAGGTAGGTATGCCGCGATCGTAAATCGATCGAAACGACTCTTATTTCAAACGTCGGCAGCATCCAACATGGCGATCAATAAAAGGAGCTGAATTTATCACTGCGCGGTAATGCTAGGATGTTTTAATCTTTCGGCGCGTGGGCAGGCCTTTAAGCTCACATTAAGTTTCGTCAGGACAAGGTATTGCCTGTTATGCGCTGATTGTATCGATAAATCAAAGAGGAGTTTCTGTAGGTGGTGATTGTTTTTCATTTTAAATGTTTTTAGGTTGCAGGTAAGTAAATGATTGGCGACACTACTTAGAGAGATAGATGGTTTGGAATTGCATCGGCGAAATGATCATTTTTACACCATTTTCCGCCATCGAAAGTGACGATATTATTTTCTTTTAGACTACTTTATTTCGTATTTTTCATTTCAATCGCATCATTGAAATGGAAAATACGAAAGGGCGAGTGCAGCAATCGCTTGCAGCTCTTCGATTGTCCCAATTGATAAATTAAATATCATACAACTTTTAAAGGAACTAATGATAGGACATTAGTTTGACTACACTATTTTTAGGGCGAAGACTTTCATTCATGATATTGTATCAAACAAACTTATATTTTGACGAATGAAATATAGTTATATTAGTCTGTCTTCTCTTTCCAGTAGGTAGAACCAACCCGCGGCGCGTCACAGACTTTTTTTGGTCTTTTCCTTTTAATTTTGTCTGGCCTACTACCACGGGTCTTGATATTCCTCTATACTGGTGACCCGAGTATGAATGTCAGCGCAGCCTTCGTGCAACTACTTCAGCGTGACGTCATCATCATCACTTCCTCAAGCTTTCGAGCGGCAAGTCACACAGCCAGACAGCACCCACAGCTTCAACGGGTATACTGACTACCATCATGCAGCGGACGCGCATACCTGGTCAGCACCCTCAGCCTCATCAGCAACCTTGGCACAACACTCTACACTTTCAGACGGTCAACAAGAAGAGGGTTAATATCTCTCCTGGTCGAAGCCAGCAGTCAGCCTCAACACGGCGCTGTTCCACATCCGACTCACTGGAGCAAAACGCAGTGCCACCCCGACTCACTGAGGAATCACCTCAGACAGTTCCGACTCACCATCAACTATGTGTCACCCAGTTCCGACTCACTGGAACCTCAACTGGCCCTAGCAAGCATCGCCAGATACACGACTCAGCCCACTATCGACCTCCGCTCTCCGGAAGAGAGTGACATGACGGCACCTACATCACCACATGGAACTACGCATCACACTGACGTCACGCAAAATCCTGCATCGCGCAAGCAGAGTTTGCCGTGCGACATAATTGTACAACGTCCTGACATTAATCGTCGGGCTGTAGTCCAACAGACACAACACCCATCTGGACGGAGGATCCTCCCTTTTCTATGGAGGATGAGTGAACTGTACACCCTGTTCCTCATACCTCTATATTTATGACTCTCCTCGATATTTTATGACTCAAAAAATCCAGCCAGCGATCAATATCGCCAGTTGAATTTATAACCGCACGTAACACTAGGATACTTTCATCCTTGCGTGTGGGCGAGCGGATTTAAGTTAAGCCCACATTCAGTTTCGTCAAGATGACCGACTGGATGCACATGGACTGGACATACTGTAATTGTACTTACGATAAACAATTTAAGTACATATTAAAAACGGGTGTATATAGGGTGACTGGTAATTAGTGACCGATACTTAAACACATGATTTTACACATGATAACAAGCAACTTTTACTATGGCACCAATCCTGAAATCGCGAAAAAAAATCAGCTCTTTCTTACATTTATGTTCGCATAACTCGTCAAAATGTAGGGAACAGCTGATTTTTTTTCGCGATTATATATCACGAAATTAAGTGTAAATGGTTAGCGCTCATTATCATCTGCCTAGGCTTTTCCTAACTATGCTGGGGTCGGCTTCCAGTCTAATCATAGAAAGCGATATTAAACTTTTTACTTTGAATCTTTTTTGTATGAGCAATTATTAAATAAACCGATACCAAATTGTCTCACTACCCTTTTGGGTTAGGTAGTACCTATAAACAAAACTTAGTCAATGTTCTTGTACCTACATAAAAGGTCAATTTGTAAATAGATCTTTTTAATCACCTTAATTGCTTACACCTACTCCTATAATTTATTTCAAAACTACGAAAATTAAAACCTTTTCTCAAAAATCTCGTTTTAAAAAATGCAAGAATTTAAATTATAAAAATAACAAGTTCATTCTTTATTCGTTCAAGCAATTTATAATTACCTCACCACATTGTAGTCTAAACAGAGAATAAGCAGATTGATGGCTTGTCAACTTGTGATTATTACAAACGCGAAGTATTGAGAGGTTTGCGTCTGCGCAGGACAAACAGCGCTAATTAAGTACGACTCGAGTGATTAATCGATCGCTAATAACGACAACTGAAATTAACGTATTACAATATTATTAATTGCTTGTCATTGTGAAGTATATGCTAAAACTAAATTAGGTAAGTAGGTACATGATTTTGATTACAATATGGAATGTCCATCATGTCAGACAATAGCTGTTTTTGTTTTAAAACGTTTCATCACAGCGTATCTAAGTGTATCATAAAAAAACCAGCCAAGAGCTTGTTGGACCATGCACAATGAAGGGTTCCGTAGTTGGGGTGAATTTTTACAAGAACAAACATAATAGTTGAAAAACATGTTCTCTCATTATTTCAACTGCAAATTTAAGTTGGTCGACTATTACTCGTAAACTTGTAAAGCCTATTTAGCTATGATAGTTTTCTTTTTAACTTCGTTGTATATACTACTATCGTGAATTTTTCCTCATATTCAAAACCTTCAAAACTAACCGTTGAGCTGGGGGGAGGGGGTGGACACTTGACTCTAACAAAAATTAGCACTTTAAAGCTTAATATTTCAGAAACGGATCACTTAATCGATAAATTGTTTTCACAAACCCGCAATATTTCTGAAAGACCTTTCCAACAACACCCTACACCATGCGGCGTGGGGTGCGGCGTGATTAATAAGTATATCCATGCCGAATTATAGCTTTCTAGTACTAAGAGTCTCTGAGCTAAGCTGCGGACGGACGAACGGACATAGCGAAACTATAAGGGTTCCTTGTTGACCACGGAACCCTAAAATCAGCAGCTTAATGCATCTTCTCATCCACAAGAAGTTTGAGCACTTACTTGTCAACAGGACGGTGTATTTAGAAAACGTAATGCTTAAAACGGCAAAATAAAACACAATTCACAAGACTCATTATAAACAAAACAAAAGAAGACACACCCACTATTGCAATTATGATTCGCAAGCTCGTCCAGTCCAGTCATTAACGATCACAGCATAATTACAAGGAATAATATCCACCGCTGATAAGTAGACTCGCTAAGTGGCCAACACTAAAGCCTTTGCGAAACGCGTAATGTGTCATTACACTCATTAAGCTACCAGTTGTCAAAAAGATAAAACTAAGTTTAATCGGGCGCGGACATTAACGTGTGTCGTTATCGCAGTAGCTTAACATTTCAATTAAAACCACGATTAAGAAATTAAAGGTAATGAGTGGTTCGAGGTGCCGATTATACTCACTAAGGGATTTACGATGCAAAGAAGTGCCGTAATTGGCGGCATTTAGAGAATCGCGTTTTTAAATTTTAGAGGAGAGACGGTGTTTTTTCCTGGAGATTGCTTAAGAGATAGCTAAAGGTTGAGAACTGGCGATTTCCAGCGCGATGGACAGGTGAACTCATCAGCGTGATTTAATACGGGTAAGAACTGTCGACAGAACGAGACTAATGTAGGACTCTTCCCCAAGTTTCTTTTGACAACTCAGTTATTCCCTTCAGTGAGAAAGTAAAAAACTTGGGGATATTCATTGACAAGAACTTCTCTTGGACTGCCCAGCTACAGGAGGTTAGCCGTAAGCTTTTTGCTTCCGCTGCTTCTTTGAAGAGACTGCGTAATTTTCTGCCGACTGCCACCAAGATTGCGCTTGCACAATCGCTTCTTCTACCCATCCTTGATTATGCTGATGCCAGCTATTTAGACCTTACTCAAGACCAACTCGATAAACTTGAGCGGCTTCAAAATTTTTGTATAAGGTTCATATACGGTTTGCGCAAATATGACCATGTTTCCGAATTTCGCGTGAAGCTCAAGTGGTTACCAATTCGCCTCCGCCGGAATGCTCATATTCTTTCCCTTTTGTATAATGTGCTCTTTTCCCCTTTCACCCCTCTCTATCTCAAGAAACGCTTCCAGTTCCTTTGCGACTCCCACACGAAATCCTTAAGGTCATCAGATAACTTGAAGCTTAAAATGCCTATGCATTCCACAACTTTTCTTGACAAATCCTTTACTGTCCAGGCCGCTCGTTTGTGGAATGCATTACCAGTTCCAATAAAGCGCGCGCAATCACTGCCTGTGTTTAAACGACTCGTGAAGGAACATTACTTGTCGTTGTGATTTTGTTCTCGTTGCTGGCTGACAGTCTTCTTTTGTTTTCGTCTCTTAGATAATATTTAGTATGTATGTATCTATGTATATATTATATGGCATATTTATCTACTATATAGCATATGTATGTATCTGTGTATCTATTATAGTATACTGTACTTATATACTTTTAATTTGCACCAAGAACAACCCCATTTAATGTCCATAAAATCACTGTCCATTCCAAGGTTGCCTGGAAGAGATCGCAGTATGCGATAAGGCCGCCAATTGTATATTTTGTAGTTTAAGATGTATCTTTATGTAATGTGTAATCTGGTGTACAATAAAGTATATATAAATAAATAAATAAATAAATAAATCTTATAAGTATGGTACCCATTAAGAGAAGAAAAAAATATTTTTGCCTATCTTCAGAAGTGGGTGAAAACGGATTGAAGACGAAAGTGGTAACAAAAAGTTATTTACTAAAACTAAAATAGTGAAAAAAATTAAAAATATTTTAGTTGCAGAAGTCGATGGCAAAAATGTAAATGTTTCTCAGCATGATACAACCCAATTATGGAGATGCGAATTCAATATGAAATGTAAGGTCAGCGCAATTGTATAGCATTACAGGAAATAAAAACACAATCGAGCTCGGATGTGATAGGTCACCAATCAGGAAACATGTGATTAATTGTTGATGTGGTTGCCAGGTTACTATTACCGCCATTTTAAACAAATGCTGTGGGCTGAGTATATAGATATCGCATCACAAGAAGACCGACTATGAAAATTCAGTAGAGAATTTCCGGAATTACTAAGATTTTGAAAAACGGACTGTGATGATCACAGTCGATTGTCACAATCATAAGCATAATCAGCCTATAATGTTCCCACTGCTGATACACAGGTCTCTTCTCTTCGAGAGGGAGTGGGCTGTAATCCATCACGCGGGCCCAGTGCGGGTTGATAGATGTCACATATCTTCGAATTTTTGGTTCTAGGATATGCCGGTTTCCTCACGATGTTTTCTTTCAACGTTTTGAGAGCAGTGGTAATTAAACAAATTACACAAATCAAAGTGCGGCGCCTGGGTTTGAGGAAAGGGGCTAAAGAAATGCACGTTTTTTAAATTAAGAATAGAATATACGCGTTGACTTGAGAACCTTTTCCTTTTTTCTTCGGTTTAAACACGTCATATTTTCCATGAAAATTACCACTTAGGTTCCGTAGCTTTTCCAGCTTACCTAAGTTCCACAAAGTATATTTGCGAATGAAGTATTTAACAAACTTTTTTTTCTTTTCTCAAAGCAGCATCCGGTCATTGACCCAAGTGCATGAAACGCGAGGTAATAAACAGCAAACACACGAACAATTATAAATTATTCGAACTTTTACTGCTCACATCACACCTGCGCACATTTTATGTGCATTTTTGATTGTAAAACGGTTTTAATGACTTGTTAAAAATTTGGAGACGTGTGAACGAATGGCTTTCAAATATTTTCTTAAGATTCATTTATTATAATGTGCAATAAGAAAAAAAAATATGTTATACAATAACAGTTATTGTTAATTGTTCAGAGAAATTGGAATTCTAGTACATTGACTTGAGGCGAAAATTTAACGAGTACCTACAATTTTTCACAATAACAAACAACTTGGTAAAAGTCGCAAGATCCAGTCTACAAACACTTTTACTAAAATAATACGAACCATAAAAAATATCATAGGAACAACAAATACTGTCAGTTTCAGGAAAAAAACCTGTATGCTAGTTGATTTGCCCATCTCTACATCTCAGAAATTCTGCTAGACCTAGACAAACCAAAGAACTGTCAATTTGGCACACCCAGATAAATAAAGCGCGCTTAAAAAATAACATTTTATAAATAGAACACAGTATTTTATTTGAACCTTCAACTGTTTTATAAACAGCCAGTAGTACATACATAAAAGAGGTTGCGTTTTAATAAATAAGAATGAAACCTACACTTTATGTAAAGTTTTTTACATCAGTTACTTATGTACGCACGTCTCATTAAAGTGACATGAAAACAGTAGGTAAGTACCTCAACCTACGTTTACGGCAACTGCAACAAGGCGTCTAAAATATATTACAGATATTACAGAAGTTTTACATAGGAAAACATAAAAATGCTTCGCCTCGAGACAGCTCATACCTGTTAGGTTCTGAAGGAGTTTAGAGAGTTCTATCCAATTATTAGTAAACAATGGGCTGTTTCATAGATAGTAAAATATGCTTATAGTTAGAATATACACTCACGGCAGAACCCAATAACCTATTTTCAGTAAAAGCCACATCGCTATTGATGGTAGACGGTATAATTCTGTCTGTCCCGTTGTCAGGCCGGTAAGATTCCATAATCTCTTATAGATTATTGGGACGTTAAAACCATAGATAGATAGGTTTTCAATCTCCAGTATGCCAAAACTGGTGACAGATAGGTTATTGGGTTCGGCCGTCAGTCTAATAATGTTCCTATCGTGGTTTTCAGATCAAACGAGTGTTCCTGTTAGTACCTCTAAGTTGAAACTGAAATGAGAAGGAATAACGCGTCATGGTATACTAGAGATCTTTTACTATAAAACTGCACGCGCCACCACTCCACAGCTTGTTGCATACACTTTTCAAATATTTGTATAGAAATTTTAGTGGAGGGGCGTGCAGTTTTATAGGAAACTAGCTTTTGCCCGCGGCTTCGCCCGCGTGTATGTCGGAATATATCAAATTAGTACCTACCCTACGTGTTAATCCAGGTTCTAAAACGTCTGTATGCCAAATTTCCTCTAAATTCAATAAACCGTTTTTGCGCCAATCCGGAACATACATCCCGACAAACAACAAACGGACAAAAATTCTAAAAACTATAGTGTGTGCAACAGACTCGTTCAATCACTTCTTTTCAAATATATGCAATGCACAGTTCTGAGTTCGTTACTATTTTTAACCGACTTCAAAAAAAGGAGGAGGTTATCAATTCGGTTGTATGGTTTTTTAAATGTTTGTTACCGTTACTCCGTCATTTATAAACCGATTTGAAAATTTATTTATTTGTTTGAAAGGATTGGACTTCCAGATTGGTCCCATTTTTATCCAAATCCAGTTCTGACGATAGGATCCATGAGAAATTGAGGGAACTCCTCAAATATTATTGGCAAACACATAGTGATTTTGATATTTTCGTCAACAAATCAAGCATTTGCATTCAGAAAGTATGATTTGGTGAAGTGGAACTAAAGAAGAAAACCATAGATGGCCACAGGAACTCATCAATGATAAATATTTTACGGGTGGCGATCAGATATCTCGATTATAGTTAAACGACTATGACGAAGCAAATTTAAATAAATGCTTCTGATGAAAATGGTACCATTGAACTCAGATCAGTAATAAAACAATGTATCCTAGCCGTGTTGGGGCTTATTGGAAATGTCATGAGATGCACTCTGGCTATAAATTATTTTTAACCGACTTCAAAAAAGGAGGAGGTTCTAAGTTCTTCGGAATCTTTTTTTTTATGTTTCCCCGATTACTCGAAGACGGCTGGACCGATTTGGAAAATTCTTTTTTTGTTTGAAAGAGTATACTTTCCAGGTGGTCCCATTGTCATCAGGTCAGGATCTGATGATGGGGTCCTGGAGAAATCGAGGAAACTCTTCAATATAGGCACACCTATAGCGATTTTGGTATTTTTTTATATTAACTTGTGCATTTGTTCTCGAAAAACAACATTTGGTGAAGTGGACGTGATGACGAAGACCACAGATGGTAAGATGGCCACTGGAACAACTCAATAATAAGTATTTCACGGGTTGCGATTCTATTATTTTAAAATTATTGCTAAGCAATAGAAGCTCGTCACAATGCATATGGTGATTTGGTGAAGTGGAGCTGATGGCGAAGTACTAAGAGAACTCCTCAACAATTAACGTCCCTGCATCGGGAAAAGCAATATTTTGTAAAGGTGATGAGCAGTTGTCATTAGACTATTGTAACTCAGATAAATTACAAACAGACCCAGTAAAAAGTGAAAAATAAAAACAACCGACTTCCAAAACAAACACTATAAAGTGAAAAATTACTTCAATTTCGTAAGTCAGTGGAAAATACAGATCCAATGACACCGACTTCCGAAAAAGTATTAGTACCGAGTTTCGAGTTAATATGACAGCGCGTTAAAATTTTTCCTTACTGTTCCTTACTGTTCTTACGGTCCTAGTGTTCCTTACTTGTTTTAAAAACTAAGAGTGACAATTTTTATTATATCCCGAGGCAAATATTGCCAAGTTTCAAGTGTATTAACCAAAGGAATAAGATTTTTCATATAATCTGTATCCCCTCTTTTCACCCCCACAGGGGTGAAATTTCTAAAAATCGTTTCGGATTTTTCCATAATTGAAATCAAAGATTTCTTATACCAATTTTTGAGTTAATCAAACCACACAGTAAAATCCTCCTCTTTTTTTTTTTTTTTTTTTTTGTGGATGGGAAATCATCAAATGACTTCTCCCGCTCTGGGCGGAGCGGGAGGGCGTGTCAGACTTTTACTGACTAAAACCCACCCGTGTTCTTTCTGTTGCCTGTGCCGGGGCTACGGTAACTCTTTCGAACATCCCGCAACCCTAGCTGGCATCGGCCCTAGCGGACCCCGTCAATAGTGCTGACATCTCTTTGAGGCGCGCGTGGAACACGACGCGCCGTCGACTCGGGCTTGGTCCTTACCGGACGGCGAGCTACCCATTGCTCGCCGTCCGCAAGCCCGCGCCTACGGTGGCCGGGAATCAGCTGCCAATTCCCGACGCCCAGGGCGTCTCCTGCGGCGACTAGGGGCGTGAGGGTGCAAAGCTTGCCTCTCCCTCACGCGTCCCGCCTCCTCCTTCACGAGCATTACTGCTTCGCAGAAGGAGGTAATGGCTTCCCATGCACTCTCGCTCCGTACCATGGCCTGGACCAGGGCCGGACGCGAGAGATCGCCGCCGCCGATTGCTTCCGCGAGGACACAGCGGTGCTCCGCCCAAGCCGGGCAGACCTCCACCGTATGCTCCACCGTGTCCTCCGGGCGATCCACACAGTGGTGACACCCGGGCGTTTCCTCCCGCCTTATCCGGAACAGGTACCTCCCGAAGCACCCGTGTCCGGTGAGGACCTGCATCAGGCGGAAGGTGAGGACGCCGTGGCGCCTCTCCAGCCACTCCTCAAAGAGGGGACTTATCGCCGCAATTGTGAAAATCCTCCTCTTAACAATCTAATTACCCCTTCTCACCCCGTCAGGGGTAGTTGTAAAAAACCAATAGTAAGAAACTTTATTGCTTATTTAGGCAAATATTCGTGCTAAGTTTCAAGTTTATTAACCAAAAAATGAATAAGATTTTTCATCTAAACTATATCCCCGGTTTTCACCCCCTTAGGGGTGGAATTATAAAAAATCGTTTAGGATATTTCCAAAACTTGACTCAAAGATTATTCATACCAATTTTCGAGTTAATCAAGCTACGCAGAAAAATTCTCCCCTGTAAAATTGAAAACCCCTTTTCACCCGTCCGGGGTAGATTTTCGAAAAACCTTGATACAGGTTATTCTTTATTTTTGGATTTTAGTATAAATACTGGGTTTCGAGTTAATCGGAATGCGTGTTAAAATTCTTGCATACAAATTTTGACACCCCCCAATCCCCCTCGTGGGGGTAGTTTAGAAAAACCAAAAATGACAAAGTTCATAATTTACTTAGATAAGTATTTGGGCCAAGTTTCAAGTTTATTAACTCAAGGAATAAGATTTTTCTTAGAAACGAAATCCCCCCTTTTCACCCCCTTAAAGGTCGAATTTCCAAAAACCCCTTCTTAGTGCTCCCCTACGTTATAAAAGGAAGCCGTGTGCAAAGTTTCACGTTCCTAGTCCCAGTAATTTCGGCTGTGCGTTGATATGTCAGTCAGTCAGTCAGTCAGTTTCTCCTTTTATATATATAGAAGATATCTAGCATACCTAGTATTCCTAGTATTTAAAAGTGTGAACGCACAAATTGCTCGACCTCTACTATGACAATCAGCTGACTGAAACACTCATCACACTTTCCACAATCATGGAAAACACTTTGCCTATAATCAAACTTTCTTTCACAAACTCATCAGCCCTTCTGTCCTTTCTCTGCACATTGTAGTTATTCTGTTATGCATTGTTCGACATCGGTGCGCAGCCTTCTCTCCATACGCACCGCACTACTCGATAATTGGAACTCGCTAACTTATCTGCGGAGCGAACAAGGTGCTTGTCGAATCGCTTTAGACGTGAAACGATTGTCATTTTCTATGGAAGTTCTACTGGGATTAAAATCCTTTTGAAAAAATCTGTTTCGACCTGCGCCAAGCTAACCTTTGAGAAGACGACTTCTTCATTAGAATGCAAGATCGCTAAAAAATTTAAAAAATTACAAATGAGTTATGTTCACGGCTTGTCTTATCAGTCTGCAAGCTCGTCATCGAGAAATCACCTTAAAAATATGATCGAACCTTACGGTGATTAACTGTGACTGATTTCTGCGCCATGATATATTTGGCACCGATATGTAGCTGTCGATACGCCGCCGTCGATATCGCCTGAAGCCCTGTTCCGATCTCTCTATATGGATATTCACCAAAAACCGTTGCAAAAACTCGCACAAGTGCGTATGTAAGGCGGGCAAGCCTTACAGGATGACAGCGCGCTCGCGTCGGACAAAGAATGATACAAGAAATAATTACGCCCATTGATCGGAGCTCATTAAAATGGACCAATGGGCGTCTGAGCGGCAACAACTACAAAAGGAAAACGGCACGGGTAGGCACAATTTGCCGCGGCGCCGCCACCAGCCCTTTCTTATCGAAATAATTCAATTTATTCAATTAGATATAAAGCCGTTATTCTCACGAATTTATCAATTAAACGTCGTTTGTACTTACGGAGGTCGACTCGCTCGTTAGACACGTTTTAATTCTAAGCACGGACACAGCCTTGGATCAGACGCGCGTCAGTTCCACGGAGGACAATGTTGCACTCAAGTGCTTCCATGTTTTTTGCAGCGCTAAGCACAAAGTAATTTGGGTCCATTAAGAGGTGATATCCCATTCTAATAGAATTTCACTAAGTCTACATTTATTTTATAATAATTTTCTGATGAGACTGAAAATTTTAATATAATGGAAATATTTTGCAAATAATAACTAACATGTTCTGATCAAACATTCCAAAATATAAAATTAATAATTTTAAGACTAAAACTTTGATGCTTCTTTGGTACCGTCAAAGAAGCATCAAAGTTTTTATCATAACTCCTTTTTGGTTACCACTTCAAGCAAACTCGTTGATGTCTTTACTACGGGCCTACGGAGTAATTTGATTTGAATTTCTTGAAGCTTTTTTTTCTTGGCATTGTTGTGGGTTATATCATTTTAACCGGCTTCTATTAAAACTAATTTCTACCATTGTTTAAATTTTAAATAATGAATTATTAAAGCACAAGAAACATCGCATGTCATGTTCCCTTTTTTTCAATCAACCTTCCCAATATGTCGTGAAAGCCTTAAAGCCTTAAAAAAATCAGCACAACCAAAATCAAATTCGAAAAATCTTAAGCACAGTTACACAGCAACAGCTGTGCGCGGCGCGTGCGCAACATCGTCACACGCGACTCGCAAATTGACGCGCGACAAGATGGCCGCGGAATAATAACGCGAGTTAATGAGACGCCCGCAGTGGCCGCAGAGCCCCGGAGCAGACCTGCCGAATATTATCGCTGTCAGTACCTTCGTGTTTAATGAGACTGGAGGAAACGTTTAAGATAAGCGTGTGTTGCATGCAAAGAATTTGGTGGGATTGGGCGATGTTTTTTTGTTGCGTGGTGAACTGAACTGTGAAAAAGAATGATGCAAGACAATACTTTCATCTAAACCTCACTCTCGGTAGATCCAAGTACGTAGGTGGTCATAAGCCACTTCCAGATTATAGCACAACTCGTGTATGGGATAGATTTTCGTTGGAATTTTTTGATTATTCTTGCGAGACTTTTACAATTAGAAGTCTTTGCGAGGAGAACTTTGATTTGAAGCAGCTGTCTTAATTATGGATTAGGAGTCACCCGTACTGCGCCTACGGCACTCCCACTAAATATCTTTGCTGGTTTGAATAAGCTGTGCACTGTGAAAAGGTGTCAGCCTTCGGAATTCAGCGTTGCGGGATCAACTAATAATCTTTGTACCTAATAGAAAAATCCAAGTCAATTTAGTCCGAAGACGTAATGTCGAGCTTTTAAACAGCAGTATTTTTTTTAAACTTGCTGCTGTCCAGGAAAGGGGTATAGTAAGATCTTGATCGGGCACGACAAAATGAGGGGTCGTATGGCGTAGATGCTCTTTCTTCAATGCCTAATAAGTAAATGTAATATAGATAACTACGTTCCTCTATTCCTGAACTTGAAGTGTTGTCTAACAGTTTTAATTGAAGATACATTAACAAGCAAGTAAGTATTTGTGTTAACGACCGTGTACTTACGTAGGTAGGTACATACAACTTGCTCGTAATGGATTTTATATTACATGTTAGAGACTTGTAATAAATTATATTCGGAATTCAATAACTTATGGCCATCAATACATCGCCGTTACCTCGCTTTATTACACACAACCATTTTGGCAACGCACGCCTTCTTCACGATACACATAACATACTAATTAGTACATATGATAAAACAGTTGCGTTCGTAAACTTGCAATCAGCATAAATTTTTAATTATCTATAACTCACCTCATAAATAAGGGAGGCGATATTTACAATATGGTGCTGAAAGTTGATTGGGTCAAAGTTTTTTATGAATATTATATGTTTGTAATTTATTTGGGTGTTATATTGAAATAATATCAGGTGCTTGAATTGATGCTATTTTTGTAATGTTTTGCAAACTACCAAAAAATATAAACGTGTTCAAACACATGAACGTGTAAAAACAAGAACCAGGCTAGATTATGTATTGAGGAACGTATCTATATTATATATCTGTTGGCTACCTACTATCAAGATCAAGATAATAAAAAGAAAACTTATCACTCGCTACCTAAAAATAGCTGCTCTCAGAACTCAAATACCAACCAGCAATTGTGAAGGTACCCGACTATCTACTCCATTAAATATTCACGTCGCTTTACCAAAACAAAAACGGATCACGTCCTTGTCGAACCGAAAACAAAAAGTGGCAATGTAGTTTCACGTACATGATCAGCGACCAGTTTTTGCGTGCTCCGTATCAATGGAGCTGAATGGTTCGACGGCGACGCAAAAAGCGATTCGCCGCGTGTCGCCATTAGTATGTGTGGTGGCGTCCGAATGTGAGCATTAATTTATTGATAATATTGTATTGAATAATGCACGCTTCGGAACGCTGCGCTGTACTGAGCACGCGCACGCTTCCTGCGACAACCAGATTTCGGTAGCGGTACAATACGTGCCGATTTTATTAGCACACATTACGTTGACAATGCTCGTCTGGTTTCCTGGTGTTTTCACTTTTTTTTCTTTTTTGAGGTTTCGTTTTTGTAATGGCATTTATGATTTGGAAAATACAGTTACCGACCCTGATTGAATGGCACTCGCTTTAGGTAGGTAACAACATTAAAATGGAAGCACTGGATGATTGAATATAAATTCTGCACGTAATTTCCGTTTATGGTTCATAAAATTAATTTTATAGGTACTGTCGTTAATTAGATTTTAATTGAAAATATGTACATTACTGTGTTACTGTAAACTCGTATAACGCCCGTAAAGTTGTGTTGAATCCTTCTAAAATCTTGCATTGGTTTATTTATAAATTCTATACCTAATACTTCCGCAACATAATATCCTACATATGTTGAAAATCGGTTAGAAATAAGTTACAAAATATTTTCTCCTTCAGATACTCTATCAATTATTTTTCCAAATTACTGGAAAAAAAGCGCTCTAACTATTCAAGAAACTCATTGAAAGGAGCCACGAAACTGGCCAATAAGTGGGTGACGCCAAGGAAACCTTAATCAGCAAAATGAACTGGAAATTTATGTACCCCTGGTGTGGCATTAATTAAAATACTTTGCGGCCATTGCGCGGCCATCGGGCATACCGCAATCTGTCCCGGGCATTTGTTAAAAGGCAAGTTTTGATAAAAACACCGATTGCGACGATTTTCCGTATAAACAAAATGTTCGCACAAAATAAAGGTTAAGAGCATCCGATAAATCTTTGTCCACCTTTTTGTAGTTGCTATGTTGAACATAAAAGTCATATTACTTTTTTGTATAATCCTTTTTCGATGTTATAAATTAAACTTGTTTTTAGGATGATGATGGCACTTAAAAAATATTTTCTTGGCTGGTTCTTTGAGATCCCTTGAATAAAAGATTCGAAATCATTTGGATTTGTTCATGTAAATAGTCGTCTGCAAACATATTTTTTTCATTTCTTCAACCACTATTGCAGTCATTGCTGACTAATCAATTAGGCAGAGAATTCGCCATTTCTTTTTATGTTGCATGATTTTAACATGTTTTAAGATATCACGAGCCATCTAAAAATAAACGGAACAAACACATCCATGTTATCACTGTCCACGCAACAACGTCGAAACTAATTTAAATATCGAAATGCATTAAAAGTCAGTGACACGCTGTGCTCCTTTATTTCTATTTAATTAAGTCCAAATTAGAGCAGCAAAAAGGTTTGGTAAAAAAGTCCGGAGTACGAAAGTCCTATCTCGTATATCGAGGCTCGTTTTGCATACGATCCTCGGGTGGGAGTAAGGGACAGTCGATTGTCAACCACGACTCATTAAGTCAACCAGATCGATCGAGACCTGATCAAATTTCCAACTGACTTGCTGAACACGTTCGTATCACTTAATGTAAAGTGAAGCTTTACGGAGGAAGGGCTGTGGCAGAAACTGATGCGTGTTGTTTTGAAAAGTTTATACAGAGTGTTTGGAAGCTGGATGCCAAGACTTAAGGGGGAAGAGCCAGGTAGCCAGTGAAATTCAAACTTTCTTATGTTTTTTGCAATTTGCAAGTCAGTATTAAGTTGTATTTTGATTAAAGTATCATTCGCGCCCGTAACAAATATACCGACGTAACAAAATAACATACGAACTCTAACTGGGGCAAACATAAAAAATAAACATACTTCGTCTAAGACATGCATGGCTCAAAATGCTCTAAATGGTGTCAACTACAACTCCCTTAAGGCTTTGCACCCAGCTTCCAAACACCATAAATAAGGCTTAAGTATGAAAAAAATCGTTCAATAAAATTGAATGCTTACATGGTAGATCATATTTGGGCTGGTGGATAACATTACAGACTTTTCTCCTAACTGGAAAGATTATTCTTACGAGGAAAAAAAACGTAGCCTTGAGCAACGTTGAATTAAGATAACGAACAAAGAAACGCACGCAGCAGCAAGCGATAAACACAACCTGAAAGGATCCATAGACGACTACACGCCAAATGAAACAGCTTCAAACTACAAATCGACTACACAATTCATCATTCAGCTAAAGCTGAAGGCATCATTTAGACTGACCAAATGAGCCGACCATAGCTGCAACGCCTCTGGTCTGATATGACAATGATTTATACATTGTCAAGCGAGATATCCCCGCGGCGGGCGTTACTTTCTATATTGTAAGTTTGTAACGAGCTTGACGCGTATCCAGACGCAACTACGATTAATATCTGTCTGAAGCACGTCCCGTTGCGTTCGGATACATAACTTTATTACAATAGTCTTTTTAGCATCGTTTGTTAGCTGACTGATTTGTAACGTGGTTTATAGGTTGTGATCATGAAGGAAATAGTGCGGCATAAGGGTTATCGGTGTTCGGGACCAAGAAAGAAAGAACGCAATTCAATGCGAAACTGGTAGTGCTAAAATTATTTTAAACTGGCTATTGCCCGCGGCTTCGCCCGCGTGGATGTCGGAAAATATCCCACGGGAACGTACTATCGAGATAAGTATTCTATGTCCTAACATAGGTCATGGTCTACGTATGTGCCAAATTTCATCAAAATTTGTTCAGCCGTTTTAGCGTGAAAGCGTAACAAACAAAGAAACAAACTTACTTTCGCATTTATAATATATTAGTTAGGAAGTAGGATTTGGATAACAATGGAAGTCGTGGAAGTATTCTGTCATTCCTCCACTAGAGATCAACTTTTCTTAAAAAACGAGAGTTCATGTTCTAGAGTTTCAGGACGAACGACCATTAATCATTGTTGGAATATTATGGTTAAGTTTGCAGTACCTACCAATTCATTGAAATGTTTAGAATTGAACAGCCCATGTTCACATTGTGATAGGATATACATATTTAAACATCGAATGGAATGAGAACCCGGGAGGTCAGTAATCCTTTTTATTCAGTAGAATGATTTATTAATTTTACATTACGAGCGTACACTCGAATAAAAATAAATGGACCAGCCATCATGCAAAGAAACAGGTAGGACTCTGCTAGGTGCGTATAGTAAGTAGGTAAGTACATACGGCCTTTGTACAAGGCACTTTCTTGCGACGCATTCATCGGGGACAATTACACGAGATCGGAATACCGACAGCATTTTCTTATATTTATTCAGGCAATAAAGCGGGGGACCCGGAATCCGTGGCATCGGGCCTCGCCGACCGCCGCGCCGCGCCCGCGCAGCAAAAACCTGACTGCACATACGCTGACCAGTTATTTGTCAAAAATAAAATTATGTTCTGATTATTATTTCAAGCAAGACGCGGCATCCGCCGGCCAGAGGGTGCACGATGCAGGCGATAAAGCGACAATAAAATATATAAATAATTCATATCGCAGAGCCGAGTATTGATTCGCAAGAACGTGTTTCAAATGTTTTATTGTCAGTTGTATTAATAAATGGGGCAGATGTATGGCCCGTTGTTTTTCGCTGCCACATGATTGCTCTGCTTGGCAGTTCAATTAATAAAAATCAAATTTGTTATTTTTGCAACGACGACGGTTCTTTGAATGCGTTTTGTAAACCTGACTTGTTTGAAGAATTTTAAAGATACATCTGATTGCATGTTTACTGCTTCAATTACAGTGTAATGGTGGTTGCTCGATAAAATTAAATATGTATTATTTTCTTTATATTTTTCGTGAATACATTGCAAAAGTTAAGTTAATTAAATTGTTAATTACCTGTAATACTACGCAAGGGCTACGGCGTGCTACAATACTACGGCGTTTGTTCTACGAAAAGTTATTCGGAATATACAGGGTGTAAGGGACAGCCCTCTGCAGATTGATGGGGTGACTTCAGTATATCATACTAAGATGACCGGTAAATCAAATTATTTTAGGATCGTTATGGGAATCCAATAAACCTGATTTGTTTTATTACCTCACACGCAATGTATCGTTACCGTGGCAAAACGCGCGTAGCGAACGGCAGCGCAGCGAGCCTTCGGCCGCCGAGTATTTCAACATCCATTGCTGATTTTTTTTATTTTAGCTGGTTTATTTACATAAATGGAGTGCTGCATACAGAGAATGTAACTTTACATTGAAATAAAGAAATAGTAACTGAAAATACGATAAAAAAATTAAAATTTTCCTGAGAATATTTCCAGTGGAATATGATTCAAAATAAGGAGCTGAATACACCCTGTTAGTTTGTGGAGGGCTGTTCTTTACGCCCTGTATAGGATTACCTATTGTTATTGTAAATGAATTCATAGTAATTTTACCCTTATATGTATGTAGGTAGTACATGAGCATGCCTATAATATCAAAACTAAGACGCCGTTGGTAACATGTATTTCAAGACCCGTAGTTCCATGGTCGTCTCCACAATCAAAATTCATTATTGTAATACAGCGAGCAAATGAAGCAAAAACCGACTCATCAACAAGTTCTACAATCGATCATGATCGGCAATGGCCATTCATTTATACATCCTTTAATAAAAAAAACAAATTGTGTCATTACAATTCTGTATTGACTTCGAGACATACCGAACTCGCAATTACTACTGCTGAAAAACTATCGCGTACTTATTTAGTTAAAATGAACTAAAGTATCTACCCGTAAGTATGTACTTTTAGACCAATGAGCTGATAGCCTGAAGGTCAGGCTCGAAGGTAGGCGGAACCAAGCAGGTGCATCAAGTATTTCAACTCATTTCTTGTAAGTAGGTGCAACCTTATTCTTTGTAGATGATGTAAAAATGTTTTTATTACCATTTATCTTTTCCTATGAATACATTTAAGTAAGTATTTAAGGACTAAAGTAGTTCAGCCGTTTAATACACATTAATAAAAAAGAATCGAGCATTGCTCTCGTTCTTTTATTTTTATTTAGCTTGTGTACCAATGTCCTGACGGCCGGTACGATGTTGAATATTGCAGAAAAATAAAATACATTACTTATAAGAAACCAAAGTCCCCGATACCGAAATTCCGCTGATTTTCGGTTTCGGGAACTTTGGCACTACATAAAACTAAGTATCATTGCTTTAGCTCTTAAAACATCGAGATCTATTAGAACGCCAGCGTTAAATGCGTAACTTACACTATTTATGAGTTTTGGAGAGGACACCTTTATCAAGGAGCTTCTAGTGAGAGGCTACGTTGTAACAGATCTCAATGTTTTAAGCGCTAAAGCAATGATACTTAGTTTTATGTACTGCGATGTTATGAAAGTAAAATTACTGCGAAAACCTCATCAATTTGGCAAGCCAAAGGAAAACTTAACAAGACATTTATTTAGACATTTATTTTACCTCGTTGGTCTAGTGGTTTCAAGCGCTACTGCTGAGCATGAGGTCCTGGGTTCGATTCCCAGGTCGGGCAAAGTGTTATTGGGTTTTTCTATCTGGAATTTCTCAGTAGCAGCCCGGAGTCTGGATTTGTGCCCGGTAGATGGCAATAGGCTCGCCCCCTATTACATGGGACTTAAAGATAACTGGCGAAATGTGGGTGTACCATAATAGGTCACCTCTGCCTAACCCTTCGGGGAAACAAGGCGTGATGTTATGTTATGTACATTTATTTATGGGATTGTAATTTAAAAAATGTTTTGTCTTGTCCGGAAACGAGAGGGTACAAATTAGTGACTGTAGTTATGTAGAAATGGCTCTCAGGGTATGGTGGTTACAAAATAACAGTTACACTGGGGTTACATTGGGGTCTGTGTTCCAGTACTTTCATAATTCACTTTATAATTATCTTGTTGATAATGAGGTTTCCTGCTGAGGAGGTTTTACTATACCTATACAATCCTTAGCGTAAATGACACAGCGCAGAGGTTTTATGAAACAAAAAGCTAAATATCAGAAAATTACCTCAACATTAATTCAAGTCCTTTTCCAGTAAGATTCACTTGGAAAAAAGCACGTCAAGGATAGTCCAATTACATTATTTATAAAACGTATGAGGCGTACATCAAAATTAAATAACAACAACAGTGGTTGGGATCAAAGGGGCCGCGGAATGAAGATTTGCCCCACAAAATGTCAACAAGACACTGTTCGCCGACAAAGGCAAGGCAAGCGGCTCGTGGCCAAGCCAAGGTTGCCTCTTGACGCTCGTGAGGAAGGACAGGACTGCCCCTCAACCTAAATATTTATTCAGTCCTTTTACCGAGACTCTTTTAAGGTACTTATGGGTAGTGCGCTATACGTACAAAAATTTAATTTTAATTTCACTATTGCAGTGATGTTTTAGTTTTCAAACTAAATTTCAGCTGAATCACGTAATCCTCAAAGCAACGTTGTACGGTCCGGTACCGGGCAATGAAAACCCAACTTATTTTGATGACAAAAAATATCCAATATAATATGAACCTGGAAGTTCTAAGCGGTTTTTCTTTTGCAATGGATGCACTCTGCCCCATTTTTTTTTTTTAGTACACAAGCAATTGGATGCACTGTGTATTTTTTTTCAGGTTTACATATTCCGTAGAATTTACTGGAACTTATTGTATTTGACGAATATCAAAACAGCGATAGTCAGACCACAAAATTGCCTTATCAACTAGTGTTATTATTTTGAAAGTGCCACTTTTTCTCATATTTATTCACACTTCGTGGCACCCCTGAGCGTACTCCAGGGGTCGGGTTGTCGGGCATCCGCGGCCCGCCACGCTTATTTCACAGTAATCAGTTAATTGTATACCCTTAAAACGAGTGACACTATCGAGCGCAGTCGCTTCCACCAGCCACCACTGAGGCGAACAAGAAGCGTTAAATCATTGCTATAGACTGTACATCTTTTTAATTTAATAGCTCTAGGTATTATACCTAATAGCCGATACTGTATACCTACAACGGACATTTATGTTTGTGAGATTATGAGCTGGAAAAAGGTAACTTAATTTTTGAAACTTACAGTTTTCACTCTACAAGTAGGTAAACTAAAAAGTAAGTATGCAATGCACACAGAAACTGCATGGAGTCCACATGACTGTAGATAAGTTAATTGTAACTAGAAGGAAACAATGTTTATATGACCTGGAAATAATTGCACATGTTACGGCACGAGCAAAGCGAATAAACAATACATTCATAACTTAGCCAGTTTAAAGCACGTAACTTAAAGTTACTCCATTCTAAACTCAATAACTTCCACTTAATAAGTTTTGTATTTTGCATAACCGCATATCTCAGTGGCGCAATGCGTTCACATTTGTTGATAAATATTGAAATTTGCGTTGATTTCCATTAGGGCGCACTGGACCACACACGGCGCGGCCTGTTTGTTCCGTTCGAGCACGATATTTTAACGGTTTAGTGCGCATATTAATACACATGACATGTGACGACGGCGCACAATCTCCTTTATCTCTCCAACAAAGAATTCGATTAATCCTTGATTAAAATAATTAGCCATTCGCTACGGAACCGAAGCGCACGCCGACAGGACACCGGCGACCACCACCCGAACCAATGCGAAAAATTAATGAGATAACAATCAATAAGAAAACGTTGACATAAACTTTCAATTGAAGTCATAGCCAGAAACTTTACGGCTTATATTATAAAGATAATACCCTTCGTACGGCAATCGTGAGATATAAAAGTGAGACAGCACGAAAATTACAGTTTAAAAACAATAGTCATTTTGGTTTTCATACATAACATTTTTAATATCAATGCATTTTATATGCCCATATATTGACTGTTTCAAAACCAACATGGATAAAATATACATAGCGGTATTGTTGAAGCCGGTAGCAATAGAATGCAATGAAAAATTCTTACAGCTTTACATAAATACATACTGAGACTATAACCATTAGCAGCGTCTCGGCCAGATCAACATAATTAACCGCGGATTAAGATTAACAGATAAAGGTTAAGACGCTACTAAAATAGTAATGTAATTCGTGTTTAATATATACTTAACTACTTACCCATATTGGTCCGGGTTGCACTAAGTGTGGATGCATCTGAATGCACCCCTTCTCTTATCGAAGCGTTGCTTTTCCTGTGTTCTATAAGATAAACAGCATTAAGTCCGCCTTTGTGCCTTTTTTGAGTGTGGTAAGATTAAATAAATAACAAACATCCATAATTACTAAATAGGCAGATTAGCATCATCCTTACCTACTATCCCACATACTTAGGTATCAATCAATCAATCTACCTAGCCTTTCCCAACTATGTTGGGGTTGGCTTCCAATCTTACTGGATGCAGCTAAATACCAGTATTTTACATGGAGTGCCTGCCTATCTGACCTCCACAACCCAGTTACAGGGTAACACAATAGGTAGGTACATACCCCTTGGTAAGACTGGTTGTCAAACTTTCGGTCTTCTGACGACCCGTAATGACTCTCAAAGATCTACGAATGACAGCCGGGCCGGGACCAAGAGCTTAACGTGCTTAATGTGTTGTTTGCTATGTGTAGGAAGATTCGTAAGCTCAAAAAGAGCTTTTTGAGCTTACGAATCTTCCCCCTGAGCCTGAGCCTGAGCCTGAGCCTGTCTGAGGCACTGCACAAAGGCAAAGGCACTGCTTGTCGCGCGACACCTGGTGCCTATGTGTCGCGTCTGTTTGCAAGAGCCTGAAATCTTCAGCGTCTCTCGCCCGATGCATGCTTTTAATTTTACACGGAGTAGTATTCTATGTCGTGGTATTCAACTTAACTCATTCGTAAAGTGCCTAAATAGAAGAACTTACATCAACAGTTTAGGTACATCACACCTTTCTCCTTGTGCTCTGAAGAAGAGTCAAAGATAATTTCGTAATAAGTATTACTTAGGTATGTATGTAATGTAATACTGATTAATCTATCATAGTTTCCGTCAGTCATCTAGTGGCTCCGTTGTCAATCTTTAACCACTGTAAATTATCATAATTTAAATAATATCAACCATCCTGTGATCCTCCTACCTCAAATTAAAATTGCCTGAATTTCTCAATCTTATTTATGTTCAAATGAGGCATTGTGTCGAATTATGATGGCAGGAAACTGTCGATCGTCGCCGAAATCGATTGTCAATGTCATATAATATTATCGAGGCTTTTTTCGCTTTCAAAAGATTTAATACGACTCCAGGCGGGAAATTACAGTAGTCTTATTATTCGCACGTATAGGTTTTTGCCTTTAAAGTAGGTCGTATTGAGTAACACTGCCTGTGCTAGTTCTTTTTTTTAAATCTACGAAGTATTTGTTAAAGACTCTGTTAATGATGCGTTCTTTTTCTGATTCAGTTACCTAAGTAGGTACTTATAGTAATTTCACTGGTAGTGCTTAGAAATCGAGCTGTGCATAATAAAATGACAAATGTCTCATAATCTCCTGCAATCAATATTAGGAATGAGTGTATAACTAATGGCCGATTCCTATAATTTACGGGCCGTTATTAGTTAAAATTAAGACTCTTGTATCTTTACCAATAATGAAGCAAAGCTTTGCATAGTAGACCCTCCCATATGAAAGTAGCTATCACGGGTAAAATTAGCTTACGAATCTATTTACATGCCCAGTTTGGCCATAAAAAAAGTTACTATTAGTAAGCAAAACGGTTCGTTTTTGTTTATAGGAACCGAGCATAAATGTACAGCTAATGTAACGATTTACGGCCGAAACCAATAACCTATCTATCACCAGTTTTGGCATACTGAAGATAGAAAAACCTATCTATCTATGGTTTTAAAGTCTCATTAATCTATAAGAGATTATGGAATCTTACCGGCCTGACATAAGGACACATAGAATTCTACTTACTACCATCAATAACATCTGTCTTTTACTGAAAATAGGTTATTGGGTTCGGCCGTTAATGGATGATGAGAAAAATATCGCAAATACAGCAATACCGAAAAGGGTATGGAGACGACCCACTGAGCGGAAAGTGTTGTAAAGTTAATCGCAGTTTGATTCCCATGGACCCGTGCACTTGCTGGTCGCATTTCTCCCACGCTTACCTACGTTAAGGGGAAGACTGGTGGTTACGAATGAAAAAAGTTTAAAGTAGTGCACAGTAAAGCCAGTAGAAACCCTGACTTCAGCAGATTAGATTAATACGACGACCAAACTTACTTCACCGAAGAATTACTATGTAGGTTGGAGTGTAGCCTTATGGGCGCTATGGAAAATTACGAAAATTTCCGTAAATCCGCCCCTAAGACGATCCACTGACCAAAAATTTAACCCGTGGACCCGGTTCACCGATTTTTCAAAAAGTCTATATTGATTTGATAGGTAAGTACCTATAAAATCTACACCATAAACTATACAGATTGTTACACACCATTGTTAAAAACATTATTATCACTTTTTTTTTAATTTATTTATTTGAGATGGGATTGCTCTTGACTCTAGTCTAGGTCAGAGGTGACAGCGACAAAGTTGACGATGGAGCGAGCTTACCCAGAAGAAGTCTATTCACTCTCACTTGGAAGAGATCGGGGTTGTATGCGTTCGGAAACACAGACGCAGGTAGAGAGTTCCACTCCTCCTGTTTCACGAACTGTATCCAATTTTTTTTTATTTGAGACAGAAGAAGCCTGTTCACTCTCACTTTGAAGAGATCGGGGTTGGTCAAATAAACGTTATTCTTTCTTTCTATTTATTTAATGTAGGTACAACGTAATGACTTCCCCTTAACCTAACTCCATTGAGTGCAGCCGCAGGCCTGCAAAAAGCGTTCATTGATTGATCCTTTCACTCGGTTGGCTATGCCACGTTATGGTTACCCGAGATTCCCACAAAAAAAAATAACACGCGGCGATCATAAGAATCCTTGCAATAATAGGTCGTTTAACAATAAGATAGTTCAGAAAACGAGGCTAATAGATACCTATTATTGTAGGTATTATTATTTTTATAGGTAGGTATGATATGTTTTTTTTTCATTTAAATTCCTCCCGGTATCTTCAAATAATTTAGGTATTATTCTAAAATCTCTTCACCTCTTGATGCACCACAAAATTGGGAAATAATCCCGAAATCCAACTTTCATCAGAGGGGCAATTCTCGTATTTTTAAGAACGTTCACAGTCTGATCTCAGTCTCAATATGTCAAAAATACTTACCTATAATTATCCTACATTTTTGACAACTTTTTGACATTTGATTGTCGCTGAGATGAGATTGCGACTAGATTTTGAACGTTTTTAGTTACGGGAATGGGGCTTCTGGTAAAAGGAAGAGACGGGAAGGAATACAATCAAAAATCGAATCACGATTGAATAAGTTAAAGACTGAAGGTTGGTCATTTTTATTTATAACTAGCTGTTGCCCGCGCCTTTGCCCGCGTGGATGTCAATCCTTCCCTATTTGAATCGAATTTTGTTCACAATTTCATGGGTTTTATTTTTTTTTTGCGCGGAACCCAAACTCTTTTTCTAATAATAGTAGCCTAAGTTACTCCTTATAACATGTCAGTGAAAGTCCCGTCAAAATCGGTCCAGCAGTTTCGGAGATTAGCTGGAACAAACAGACAGAGAGACAGATAGACAAAAATTTTATGAATTGATTTTTTGTTATAAGTATCGTATATGCTTTCATATGCATTATATGCATTTAGTAAAAAGCTGTTATTTTGACATTACAAACAGACACTTCAATTTTATTTATTTGTATGTATGTATAGAAGAAAACCATGAAAACAAGTAAACCTTAGTCCTCTCCTTAGTCTAGTCAGAACCACACAGAAAATATGCTGAAAATCTTAAAAATGAAGTCTTCAAACCGGACAATGAGATGTCACACACATTGTATGAAACATATCACGTTATTGTGCTCATGATTTGTAGGATATTGAAGAAAGGCAGGACAAGTGGGCAGGCCTGCGATGACCGTGGGAGGCTTGCTCGCAAGCCTTTTACCGTGGGAACATACGAATAATTGGGTTTTGTATCATCTTGGAACGCAAATCGCTTTACGAGAGAGGTAGGGTTATTAGCAATGTCAACTGGTCATAATCACAAAGCAATTTTCCGACGAAGACCTAAAATCACGGCTTTGAAAAATCTTTGATTAAAAAGCTCTTACCTAATCATGGGCGCCGGCAGGGGGGTGCCAGGGGGTGCACTTGCACCCCTTGGGAATCTCGGGATCAACAGGAATTATTGAAATAAAAAGCTGTCTATTGGAAATCATTTTTTTATTCACAATAATTAGTAGGCAGTATTTACACAATTCTCATTTAAAAAGCGATTAATTTCGATCGTCGTGAACAAATAGGTGTGAGCCGTGACGACTGGGTACCTATATAATAAATTCATAATGAATAGTCAGAAATTTGTAAATGTCTCGAACATTCAGGCTAAAATTTCATCTTTTTATTAACAATCATATACGGCAAAGATTGTAAGAAAACTAAAATCTGCACCACCTGGAAATTATTTCTGCCGGCGCCCATGTACCTAATAGCGGCGTTAAAGACATGCCTATATTGCTCTCATCGCTCATGCATCAAATACCTATGCAAACCTACTCTGAAGCGTAAATCCGAAGTATCGGCTGAATGTTCGGAAGTTTTCTACTACACTTTTTTCTATTTCGTTCGGTCAGTTCGGATCCGACCAAACGTCAAAATGAAGTTCGGTCGGACCCGAACCGACCGAACGAAATAGAATGAAGTGTAGTAGAAGACTTCTGAACATTATTCTGCCAATATTTTGGATTTACGCTTCAAAGTCTAGTATACAGGGTGTAAGGGACAGCCCTCCGCAAACTGAAAGGGTGCATTCGGCTCCTTATTTTGAATCATAGTCCACTGGAAATATTCTCAGGAAAATTTTCATTTTTTATCGTATTTTCAGTTACTGTTCCTTTATTTCAATGTAAATTTAAATTCTCTGTACGCAACACTCCATTTATGTAAATAAAACAGCTATGATAAAAAAACAGCAATGGATGTTGAAATACTCAGCAGCCGAAGGCTCGCTGCGCTGCCGTTCGCTACGCGCGTTTTGCCACGGTAGCGATACGTTGCGTGTGAGGAAATAAAACAAATCTGGTTTATTTGATTCTCATAACGTTCCTGAAAATTTTTCATGTACTGGTCATCTTAGTATAATATACTGAATTCACCCCATCAATCTGCAGAGGGCTGTCCCTTACACCCTGTATACCAGGTGTAATCACCGTTAACCTCTTAAGTGTTTCTTGTATTCATCATTAGGAACACCTTTTACTATGGAGCCAAACCCGAAATCGCGAAAAAAAAATCTGGTGTTCCCTACATTTTGACGAGATATGCGAATATAAGTGTAGGAAAAAGCCCCCTTAAGAGATTAACAGTGATTAAGATTACACCTTGTATAGAACATGTATGTTCACAGTACTAGGCCCCTGAGTACTTTATGTACTTAGTAATAAAATCCTTACACATTACATAGTATTCGATCTACAGCGAAGGGCATTATTATTTTACACCACCTTTTATTATTAAACGTACGATACTTAAAGAAGACATCACCAGACCCAATCTTGATAAGGAACCAGCCATCAATTTCAGCCTAAGTATTTACAGTTAATAAAACAGTATTTTCATGCAAAATTTAACGATTTACACATTCACTGGACGCAGGTCATTAATACCAAAATAAGAACAGCTTTTTATAAGCATCTTCATCGGGCTTGATGAGCGCAATCATAATTTAATTTAATAGCACCCCGCACTTATTTTTTCGGAAAGTGAATATGCACCGGCAATCACCTAGTAATGATGGCATAACGTTAATTCAGCGTAATTTATCGCATACTGTATTGAAGAAAGATACGACTCGAATAAATTCAATTTATTGATACAGACTTTGTGGACTACTTATCTGTAGGTATCCTTTAAACTGCAGATATATTCTGTAAACATCACACCGTGAGCACTTAGGTGAAGTGAGTTTGAAGTGAGCTCAATCCCTAGTAGAGTAAGGTGGGATGACAGTTCACATCACGCTCACTTCACCTAAATTTTCACGGTGGGATCTTTACAGAATAGCACCACTGTATGTTTTCAAAGTGTAACCGTATAGGTAGGTACTTACTTCCATCGTGGTTTTTCTATTCTACATCAACACGTAACATCACGCCTGTAATCCCCGAAGGGTTAGGCAGAGGTGTAGGTACCTATAGTACTACTAGTACACTCACATTTCACTAGTTATGTTTCCATAATCAGCCTATAATGTTCCCACTGCTAGGACACAGGCCTAATCTCGGTGAGAGGGACAGTTATGTTTAATTCCCACATAATAGGAGGTGAGCCTATTGCCACCAACCGGGCACAAATCCAGACTCCGGACTGTTACTGAGAAATTTCAGACTGAGAAACCCAATAACACTGTACGACACAAGAATTGAACCCAGGACCTCATGCTCAGCAGTGGGAGTGACGACCATTAGACTAATGAGGCATGTTCAGGCGTGGTATCTGTACTCTCCATCGTAATAATAATCCAGCCAGAAAGTGTAAACTAAGTACCTATCCCTATTTGCTAATGAGCGTGACTGTTGGGATGACGTAACGAACGGTAACGAGGAAAACTGGTCGAATTTTTCCGATGAATGATCGAGCTGAATTAAAAATATTAACGACACACCGAGCTTTTTATACACAAAAACACGTTTTTATAACCCTTGTTTAATTTCCCTAGGAAACCTCTCCTCCTCTTCCTTTATCTAGGGAAATTATTGATATTTTTGGGGATATATACTAGGCAGTATACACGATGGAAACACGATTTGATAAAGTTCGCTCGATACAATAAATTCGCAAAGTTACCTCTTTTCGAGTCACCTTTTCCCCTATTTCCCTTTTTTTTACCTATATAAGTAATTTGATATTATAGTTCATTTAGGGCTGGTTTTTCAATCGTCAGATAACTTTTATCTGGGAATAAGTTTGACGTTTTGACAGCTTTTGTATAGAAAATATGTCAAACCGCCATATTTATTCCTCAGATAAAAGTTATCTGACAATTGAAAAATAAGCTCTTAATACTAAAATAAAGTTCAAAGGACTGGAGCGTTTATACACGATATTTGTTTTATCTATGAGCAATACGTTGAAAATAACAACGGAAAACATTGAAAAAGTGTGGTTATTTTCTTGACTCTTTACACGTAAATAAGAAAACAGATATAAAGGCAAACGCTCGGTGCGCTCTTAAGGCCGTATTCTCGGCGGCAGCGGGCGACGGGACGGCGACGGTTGCAGCGCGGGGAGCGGAGCGGCGAGGGAACGAGGACGACGAGGGACTTATGAATTTGGCCTGACTACCAGCTGGGAGGATTGACCTATAAATGAGGCCGTATTGTCGGCGACAGCGAGCGATGGAGCGGCGGCGTGTTCGGGTGGAGCGGCGTGTTCAAATGCATAGTTTTATATGGAACTGTTCTCTATGGCAGTGGCGCGGGGAGCGAGGCACGAGCGTTGTGCTCCAGTCGAGCGGTGCCTGTGCGCATTTTGTTTTCTTGAAGGTATTGATCGACTTATTATTTTTTTTTTACTTTTGGAACTGACAAAAAAAAATATTTTCAAGATAAAATCCCACAATTTCTCACCTATCACGTAGATCAAATCAAGAGTCAAGACTACTCAGAACACTATCTCGAGATCTCGTTAATCAACAACAATTTAAGGCAGGTAGGTACCTACCTATAATCGTTAAAATACCCCTAATGATCCTCATCTAGCCCTTCATGCCGTTAAAAAGACTCCTCCATACCTGGGACACACTATTTACTGAGCACGAGGTAAAATTATCATTCATTCGAGAAATCGCGTCCATTATAAGAGGTAGGAACAGGAACGCGCTATGACAGGCTCAGCCACTGCCAGCTAGTGTCCATAACGACGTCGCCGGCGCACTTAACTTTGATCAATATTTCGACTTTTTCACTAAGTTGGAAATTGTTTGTGTCGTCATTAATGAGACATTGTTGTCATTGCGTGCTTGAGTAATGTACCGTAATCATCTTCGGACGAGTTTTAAGAGTTAACTTTGGACGCTAAGAAAAATAGGTTTGCAACAACACTAATAAGTGTATTTTGTTTGTTCTTGTTCTACGATAGTATTATGCCTTGTAGGCAAGCAATCCGTCTCTTTTGAGATCTTAAATACCCAACATAATATCACGCCTATATTTCCCAGAGGTAGGCGGAGGTGGTAGTAGCAGGCTACACCCATATTTCGCCATTTAAATTACAGTCTCATTAAAGTTACAGGTACCTAATAGGCGGTGTGCCTATTGCACAATCCAGGCTCCGGCTCCGGGCTGCTACTGACAAATTCCTGAGGAAAAACCGAAAAATAGGTACGGGCCATCCTGGGAATCGGACCCAGGACCCCATGCTCAGCCAGCTGTCGCGTTTGCGACCACACCAACGAGATAACCAGGTTTGTTGTATTGTGTGGTAGGTGACGTAGGTGTCATCTGGTGAACCGATAAATATTAAATAATGCAAAAGCGATGAATTGATAGCTACGCATGAAAACAATGATCCTTCCAAACCTGGGTTCGAGAGACATCTAACGGAAAACGGTCTCGCGACGATTATACATAGTAATGTAATACGTTGATACCTACGTACCTATATATAATAATACGCACGTGCTTAAAAGTGTCAAACTATTCAATACAAATAATTTATGATTAACTTATGAATATGCACAACTCATAATCGACTATTAAAAAAGATCCATTAATGAATTTAATGTTACTTGCAAAAAAAAACTATTCAAATATGTAACCCTTACATCTATTGCATTATTTGAAGAACAAAGCTATTGACTCCTGTCAATAGGTATCATTATTAAAGTCATGAATATGCAAAACTAACAATTATGATAATCAATATTGGTTTTGATCTTGAATTTTAGTCGAGTCATGTTACAATCATTAATCGATACATCGGAATAAAATCGATTATGCACAATTTCGAAATAGGAAGGGTTAACTTCGCATAACACCTGCGTGGTTTTGAATGGGAGTATGGGAGAAAAAAAAATAGCATCCGTCAGTAGAATATTATGAGGGGCTGGAGAAGCGAAATTGCTGGAAAGATTGGTGATGGGAAAAGGGATTTTGTCTTGGCCCCCAGAAGACGCAACCAATGTTTTGTGAATGGATTCTATTACCCTTGATCTGATAATGGTAATCTGTAATAGGTAGTAAAGGGCCATTTCAACTTATAAATACTCGTCTATTGTGATTTCACCGTAATGTCAATGGTCATAAGTCACAGAAATTGTTCTCAATAAGTCACTCCTGTTTGTGTATACGAATGAATATGGCCCATGCGCCGCACCGGGGCATTGAATACCGAGTTAAAAATAGTTAAGGGCCTATGCACACGATGCGTTGCGGCGCCGCAACGCATCGTGTGCATCGGCTCTTAAGCAACGAGCATGCGGTCCGGCGCCGGTGCGCCTTCGGCGTCATGTACAGGAAGCCTTACAAAGGCGAAAATCATCGAGGGTCGGTTGTTTTATCCACATCTTATGTCTAAAATCTCTCTAAAATCATTCAATTAGCCAATATGGATAAAAGGATCCGTGCTTGCACTGCTGTCTTAGGTGCTTTTACGGTTAGGCACTTATACTTTTGTGAGCTGTTTGTGATCTTGGAAGCTTGCAACGCATTGACAAACTTATTGGGGTGTTTCAGGACATGCGTGTGGATATAGAACCTATTGAATTCCATAATCTTTTTGATGAATGTCGTTTTATTAACCCCCGACGGAATAAGAGGGGAGTTATAAGTTTAACGTATCTGTGTGTCTGTCTGCTGCGGCATCGTAGCTCCCAAACAGCTGTACCGATTTTATTTTTTTATAACATCACGCCTTGTTTTCCCGAAGGGTTAGGCAGAGGTGTAACTATTATAATACACCCACATTTCGCCAGTTATGTTTTAAGTCCCATGTAATGCGAGCCTATTGCCATCAACGGGCACAAATCCGGACTCCGGGCTGCTAATAAGAAATTTTAGATAGAAAAACTCAATAACACTTTCCCCGACCTGGGAATCGAACCCATGACCTCATGCTCAGCAGTAGGCGCTTGCGACCACTAGACCAACGAGGCAGTTATTTTTTTTGTTTTGTTATATATAGTGTTTGGTCATCTAGCTCTTATAATAAATTCTCAAAACAATTTTGTTTTGTAAATGAAAAATAGGAAGACTCCTATAGGAGTCACTAAAAACAAAACTTAAAAAATCAGTCAAGTTTTATTTATAAAAATCCTTGACAATAGTAAAATACATACTTACATCATCAAATGCAAAATTCTTTGAGAACCCTAACAAGGATATCTCTGCATAAATATTATTCAATTTCGGACATTTTCAACATCCTTATATAATAAATGCGCTCTAAGTAATTACCCTCTCAGTACATTCAAAATCACAAAATTAAACATTCAACAAAAAAATGAGACCAACAAAAAAAAACTTAAAAGAATAGAACAAGCGTCTCAATTTAAAAATATGTACTTTGACAAACCAAAACATGCACTCCACCATAATTTTACATTATTGTTCTAAGCTATCGCGAAAAAGCACGGCTAATTGAGATAAAGAAATAAAAATGAAGCCTCAAAAATAATGATGGGGTGTGTACTAAAGTTTAGAGATCCAATCTTGCAGAGTCTTGATGTCTGCGGGCGTGTCATCATCGCCGGTGTTAGCCGAGCTCTCGGCAATGTCCACGCGGTTGCTGAGGTGAGAGAACTCGAAGTCTTTGCCAATCTTGCCGAGGTAGGTCGCGTTATTGCCCTGTGACGGGTCCACAGATTGCAGCTGGCTGGATTTTGTAACGCGGACTAGGTTTCTGGAAACAACATGCTCACTTAAATGTCTTGCTGATGGTGGCGCGTGTGTTGGATCATTCGGTTCCCTACAAAATTGAGCTGGATGGTGCTGATCCACGCGTCATGTTCGTGAACGGGCGCCGTCAGTGGAGACTGGTCATCTCTTAACTGCCAGGGCTTATTTTTAATCTTATATTTTGAATTGTTTTGAATTATTTATTTTTACATTGTTCTCACATCTATATGTGAGAGGTACATTGTTCTTGTATTCTACCCAGGATTTTGTAATAATTTTGATTTAAAAGAGTGTCCATGGAGTTTCTTGTCCATTCTTCTCCATAGAGATCTATGTTTTGGATGGGGCGACTAGCTTCAACTTTCTGACTAACTGACCCGACTTTTTGATAATTCAAAAGTGCCTGTAATTAGTTTATTTGAAATAAATGCTTTGAGTTTAAGTTGAGTTCAACATTTTTAGAGAGAAAATTCTAGATCCAATTTATCTTTCACTTATTCAGACTAATAGACTAGACTGGGGTCCATTTTGCAAAACCTATTATAACTAACTATAATTCCCAATTCATGTTTATATTGCGTTTTAAAATTATAATCACGTAATTTCTAGATTCATCGTTTCTATGATGTTTACAATGAGCGAAAGTTTAAAAATAAATATTCTTGATAAGTAGTACCTTTGAACTGAAGTGGTAATCTCTCTGTGTATTGTTGTTCCATTTAACAAGTACTCAACAATCTTTGCAATTTAAACCTTCTGTCAATGTGCACAAGATTTGTAACAAAAATAAAACTATTTTATCTAAAGAATTATTTGTCTTTAGATAAAAGAGTATTTTTAGTACTTACATCTCCTTTTCCAACAGACTTTTGATGACCTGGCTGCCCTTAGCCAAATCTTGGTCCTGCTTGTTGCATAGAATCAGGAGGGGAGGATTGTAGCTTTGCACCACAGGGTCTGATAGCACTGTGTATAAGTATCTGAAAGAAACGGATTTATAATCATGAAATAGGTTTTATGGCGTCAACAGAATATGGCAATATGTAATGTACAGTTTGGTGTACCTACTATACACCTGCCTACCTCTTTGGGGTATACAGGCGTGATGTTTTTTATAAATTTCCATTAACAAGTAATACAAACTGTATCATAACTTTCAACACATGATGTGCATGCTTTGTGTGATTTTTGCTATTGTTCCATAAGGAATTCAACACTTTAACTGCCAGACTATAGACACAATAGAAAATTTATTGTTCTCCGGTCACCATTGACCTGAGTGGCAGTGAACCTTTTAAAAGTTTACATTGGTGGTGGTTACAGTACACAGTAGGCTAGGCTACACTTCATTATGCTACATTTCATTGTTGGAGGGTGAAGAGTCATGTGACATCTAACTATATGGCAGGTAACAAAATATACATTTAATTTTAAGTGAATTAAACTAATTTAGATGGTCTGTTAACATTAGTCAAGACATGCAGCTGCCGACTATTTCTGTTTTGTGCTTGTGATTATAATATAGATCTGTTTTGTTTTATTTTTCTGATTGCTCTTATCTTTATGTATGCACATGTTTCTGTGACAAATAAACTGATTTTTCTTTCTTTCTAGTAAAGTTTTTTTTACAAAGAATACTTACTCAGCCACATCTCTGATCTCCTTCTGAATGGTAACAGAGTCAATGACATACACAATAGCTTTAGCACTGTTTTTGTACTGATCAAAGAATTTGTTTCTCAGTCTCTCTTGGCCAGGCAAGTCCACTAATTTGAAGTTATTCTGGAAATAGTAAAAATAAATGCATAACAGGTTAATACTTGTCAATGACAACTCATCATAGAGTGGTTACCTCCTCTAAAATCCCAGAATCATAAACATAACGATTAAGTCCTGGGATTTAAGAAATTGCACATTATTTATTGCACTTTGAATACATCCATAACAAATTATTATTTAGAAGAATCTTATTATGTTTTAGGATTCCGTACATATTTCACTCAATGGACGACACAACAGCAAAAACAGAGTTATTTTTTGTTCTATATTTTTAAAGGGTACTTAACTATATAAGAAGTTCAATCAACCATAATTCGTGAAAACGTCATTAACATCATTCCAAGATTTTATCCACTCTATGGTATTTACTCTCTCGAAATGTAGATACTCTACCTATTTCAATCTCTGGTTATCACCTAGGTTTGAATCTTATCTTAGGTACCTATAGTTTTAATGCACTGTTAGCAGCACAAAGAATATTCATCTATTGAAAGTGAATGGTGTAGTCAGTCAAGCGGAAAGTTCTCATTTCAGAAACCTAGACTCATTTGGGTCATTGACCCGCAAGAGTTATGTTGCAAGCTCTTTTGTTCAAATCTCAATTTTAAGCAATATTCATCTACCATTGTATACTGTTTTGTAAACTTACATTGGAAGTCAGATATTCTTCAACATTTTCCTTCATGGATGTAAATGTCTGTCTATATTGAGAGTATACAAGTCTCACAAACAACAGAGTTTTGCCAGAGTCTGAGAGACCCATCAACAATACAGACTTACGAAGCGTGCGCCTTCTCGTGAAACACCACCAGAACACTGAAAAAAACATTTTTTTTTATGGTTTTAAAATTTTGAATGATGTGCCCTAGCTCAGACTGTATTGTACCCCAGTCAGTCTGCAATCTGCGACTGGGTGCATAGAAACTTGGAGAAAAACTTCCTTTGTTCCTTTCACATGTTCTATTAGTTCCATTGCAATGCAATGTTGGCATACATTCCCATAAGGAAAAATACCCTCAGACTTAAGGGATATGAGACTATAGAAAATATGGCATTTTGCTAATTTATTTAAATGGTAATTAACTAGGTACTAAGTATTTAATTCGTTTGATAATTTAATCCACTTACCCAGAGTAAAAAGAAGAACTATGCCGCTCAGTAAGGTTATATACCGCGGATCGTTCAGCATTGGTTCTGTGTGAATCTTTTCCTTTATTACTTCGGGCTCCATAATCGACTTGAATAAAAATGATAAATAATGTGAATACAAAATAAAATCAAGATTTCTCGTAAATTCTCCAACACACCAACAAGTTTTGGCAAAGGCAATTAGGGATGTCTTTGATGACTTAGATGACGTTCACTTTTGTTTTGTTTTTAGTCAATTTTCGATAGTCGATTGAAAAACTGACATTCTCACTGCGAGTAAAGAAGATTATACAAATCTCATCTCAGCGACAATATTGAATCAATGCCACAGAATGAGACCGATTAGAATGCAAACGTTTCCTATAAATACGGGAATTGGCCGTCTGGCCTGTGATTAGTCCGATCCAACCTGTCCCTTGCTGCCCTCCTCCAGTGAAGCCCTGAGCTGAGGTCATAGGGGGTGCCCTTAGCGTGTAGTGATATAGTCACTTAGTTTATAAGTTTTATGCTATAATTTAATGAGGCACCCACAGGCTGAGGCAAACCCGGTTAACCCTTTACTGCATGATTTTTTATTTATGTTAGAAAAAAATATATGTGGTAGGATACACTAAATAAATAGACATGTGTTTCAGGATTTTTCTTTTTATTGAATAGTTTCAGAAAATTTTACACTTTTCCACTTTGGATCACATTTGACACATTGAGCAGAAAATGAACTTTTACACTTTTTAAAACAATAAAAACTTACCTTAGTACCAATATTTAGATAACTTTCTTTCCTGGAGTATTTATTTGCAAGCACTAACACAGATTTGTACTTTTTACACAATTTCGAAAATCAAAAACTCGCTCCGCACCGATTCGTACCTGTTCACTGACTGATGAAGGATGTAGTTCACACAACTTGCTCATAGTTGGCGGTTTTATAAATAAAATGAAGCTCGTCTGAGACGAATTTGACACAGTGTGCATAAAATAAGAAAATCAGTTTGAAACTTAAAAATATTTAAGATAATATGGTTTGGTTCATTTATGAACCACGATGCGGTAAAGGGTTAAGTAGCCATCAACTTCCTATGTACATACGAGATGACAAACCAAAAAAATAAAAATATCCCCGTCAGGAACGAAGTTCCTTCTCACGTATGATAAAAAAAAAAAAAATTCGCAGCCACCATCTTGGATTTTCATTTTGACCTCACTATCGCCTTTAGCACCTTCGAAAACTATGAACGTAACAGCCTATCAAGTTACTTGAACCCATGCAACATAGTTTACCTCTTCTTTTTATGTTTTAACAAGCTGAGTTTTCTGACTTTCTATCCTTAAGCCGGCTCTATACGCTTAGCACTTGCAGCAAACTACAAATATCTATAAACGCACAAATGTGAGGGTGCATCGCAAACGTTTGCCGCAAGTTTCCTTTGATATGTGAAGAAAAACCGACACTCGATCGGATCGCGGTAGCGCGCGGCGCCGATGGCGCGGGTGGATCATGAATTCGTGAGCAAGTGCTTGCCAGAATGCAAACCGACCATAAGCCAAGCCAAACGCCCTACCCGTTACGATACGTTTGCATTTGTGATATTTTTTCGCGGTTTGGCAAGCGTGGCAAGCAATTAATTGAAATCGACTATTTCATTAATTTCATCGCCTTTCCTCTTGTAAGGAATCTGGAATCTGTGGAGTGGAGACATCTGTCAGTGTCGGTTTAATTATCTATTGTGATGATAAGTCAATGTCAGGTTACTTATCCGACTGCTGTTATCACTCATTATCGCAAAACATGTACGATACGTCTATGCGATTGCGTCTATGTTGTGAAACAATTTGATAGTTTCCTTGCCTAATGTACGCTACTCACAAAGTTACTTTTCAACGTTTGATAACTTTTTATTGACAAGATCACTCTACAGTAAAATTCTGTTCATTAACATTGTGAAGGTCGTGTGCATATACTGTGAATAAGCTCACTGAATCATAGAATCGATTAAACGTACCGCGTTATTCAGTGAATTTTGAAAGAGTTGTATGGGTTCAAAGCGCTTACTTAACGTAACGTACTCTATCAGTAAATTAGGATCAAATAATTTAAGAAACATGAGTATTGATATTGGAGGTAAGTTCATTATAATAATAAAATTATTGATGTTAACTTAAAAAGGGAGAATGTAGCACACTCTCGTTTAACAAGACTAATAAATGTTAATTACGATGATGTGCATTTAATTGACTGTAGCCAATTATTCATTTTACTTGTTAATTGCAGGGATGAGAATAAAATACAAAGATAAAGATGAAACCTTTTTGGAGAAACACTTGGTGTCCAAAGAGCCTTTTGGACAATTCAAGGCATGGTTTGAAGAAGCTTGTTCAAGGAAGGAGATTCTAGAACCCAATGCTATGTGCTTGGCAACTGTTTCCAAGTAGATATCTTTCTTTATCTCTAACTCAACATCATTAACAATCTCCATAGTTTCCCACTATTGTTATCAGTATCAGTTCACGTGAAGTTTATAATGTTATGTTATAACAGTAAATTTGTGCTTTTTATAGAGATGGCTTCCCATCAGCAAGATTTGTGTTGTGTAAGGGATATGGAAAAGATGGCTTTAAATTCTTTACTAACTATGGAAGCAGGAAAGCTAGTGAAATGGTTTGTATTATATTCAATAATAAAGTAAACATTGTTGCATAAATTGTGCTAAAGGCTATTTTTCCACTAGGCAGTCTTATCACAAGTAGTTATCTGACCTAAACAACAAATTTCGCCTTTTTCCAGGAGAGCAACCCAAATGTGGCTGCAACTTTCTACTGGGAAATTCTAAACAGATCTGTTAGGATTGAAGGATGTGTGGAGAAACTGGATGAGTCTGAATCAACCAAATATTTCCACTCACGACCAGTGCCCAGCCAAATCGCTGCATGTACTAGTTTTCAGAGCACCCCCATTGAATCAAGGGACATTTTGTGTGAGAGAGAGGCAGTCTTAGAAGCAGAGTACATGATTCCTGGGAAAGAAGTTCCAAAGCCTAGTTTTTGGTAGGTAATTATATTTTAGAATCTAATTTCATCCTAATCCCAATTTATTTGGAGTTGGCTCTACATGTTACTTTTTAGGATTCCATACCCAATGATGCCTAACAGAACTCTATTACTAACATCTGTCTGTCTGTATGTCAGCAAGCTGTGTCTCATGAATCGTAATTGGTAGACAATTGAAATATTCACAGATTGTGTATTTCTATTGCTGCTGTAACAACAAATAATAAAAATAAAACAAAGTTAACAAGTTCACACAGTAAACGAGACACAATAGAATTTTTATTGTTATTACTGCTATAGCTGTATAGCGCCCTTGAAAGTGTTAAAAATTATAGACCATACAAGAAATGTTTTTTTTTTTAATGAAGTATTTGCTTTAAAGACATACCTATGTAGTATTAAATATTGTTCGGTAATATGGGTATGGAACCCTTCGTGTGCAAGTCCGACTCACAGTTGGCCAGTTTTTTTTCCATACACTTCTACCTCTATCAGTACTTTACTGACTTCAAAAAATGACAAGGTTCTACGTTCGATAGTATGTATTCTTTTTTTGTCACCAGTTTGTCCCAATTTTGAAATTTCTTTTTTGCTTTTAATCACGTCATATTTTTGCTATTAATGACATAGACCATTTTTTACCTACGTAAATCATGACAAACAATATACAATAATTAAAAAGTTAACTAACAGAACAAACAATATTTGCTATCTTCAGACTGAATAAATCTAGCAATTTTATAATTTATGTTTATTTTATCTCTTTGTTTACTGATTGGCCTTTTTAAATAATTTCAGGGGAGGATACATTATTCGTCCTAGAGCTGTTGAGTTTTGGCAAGGACAACGAGACCGGCTTCATGATAGAATTAAATTCAGGAAGCTGAAAGAAGGGGAAGTTCCCAATGGAAAGCTCTTGCACGAAGGAGAGGATGGGTGGGCCTACGAAAGATTGTCTCCTTAAAAAGTTTCAGTTTAGTAACTTAAGTTATTGTAAGGGAAAGTCTTCCAATATGAATTTTATTGCAAACATTTTAGTACAAATCATTATTAAAGATTGTTATGGTTTATGTGTGATTTTTAATATTTCCCTTTGAATACCACCTGTGCTCTTCCAACAGACTTCACTGATTAATTTTCCATGCTTCTGAATAGTTTGTTCAAATTGTCTTGTTCCACCACCAACACCAAAGTAATATGTTTTTGCAGCAACATAAGCTGCTCCATCTTTGCTCAGTCTATCCACAAATAGTGAGATGAGTTTGTCATAGTTACATTCATTATAGATAATCTCAGATGCAAGGATAACATCATAGTCTTCAGAGCAAGGTAGCTTCTTGTTAAATAAATCCCAGTCTCCTGAATAGAATTTACACCTTTGTATTTCTGTTTCTCTTTTCTCTTCCTCTTCAATGTTTAACATAACATTGGGTATTGTGAAATGTTCCAAGACTTCCTTATTCTGAAAAATAAAAGTTTGAATTACTAAATTGGACAGAGTTGTGTATGAATAACAATAATACACTTCACTTACATAATCTTGAAAAGTAACATTTGAATGATTCAAGAATGCATATATTCCTAAAATCCCAGCTCCACATCCTAAATCTAAGACATTATTTTTATCAAACTTAATTTCAGTTCGATTTTCTTCCAGATATTCTACTAAATCGTAAGTGCACTCCCAAATTTTTAGTCCACCTGAAATTATTTACCATAAAAATACAATATTTTATTAAAACAGGCTTAGATATATATGTTGCAATAGTTTACATTTCAATTCCACTGATAGACATCGAAAATCCAATTAAAGTAGGTATACAGTGCGCTGTGGCTATTATGGGTTTCAATATAGAGGAGCTAAGCTATAGCATGCACACTTGCCTTCATATTTCCCAGCAATAAGGTCACTATGTTCCTTTTCTGCTAGTTCGATTGCATTCTTCAATCCACATTCTTCAATACTCGCCATTGCTTCACTTACTCCTACGTGCCCAATCTCTACATCACCACAGGCGAACATTTTAGCGCGAATGACTACATCATCCAGATTTTGTATTTGTTGATCTGGTACAACTTCCTCACTATCTAGCCATCGAATAGTTTCTTTCGTTTCTGTTGGATTAACAAATGTGATAAACTGTCCATAAATCTTAAAATAGAAACGAGTTAAAATTTCAAAGGTTCACCTTCTAGTTGATTACTGTCATCTTCACCAGAAAAGTTAAATCTAAAAGTAGTCATATTTCTTGTTGTCTTGAAAAAACTAAATTTAATATAATGTGGTAGTGATAGTTTGCAAAATAACACAGCCGCGTGTGTTTACATTGTCAAAGTTGACATTGTCATTGTCGTCATTTATGATTTTGACAATAACAGATCATAATCATAATCGTAATCATTTATTTGTCAGAATATGGTACATTATTTTTATGGTCTTAAAATTAGTCAGTGGTAACAGAGGAACAGAACTTTCAAAAAACGTAGGCAGAGATCCTAGATAATTTACTAGTCTATGGCAGATAGTTTTTTTTTTTCTTCTTGGTAGACAGAGATAGTTGTTTCTGTCTAGGGCATAGACTATTTATCTAGGGTCTTATAGTGCTTTAGTGTCTACGTAGACAGAGAAAAGAGGTAGACAAGTCCTCAGCGTATGTAGTATGAGATAGCGATAGTTCGACATAAGTACATTACTACAGCTACGTGCAATTAATATTGCCATACTTAAACTTTACCCCTATCGTGTGGGTAATCTGGTACTAATTGAGTCTTTTGATTGTACGTCTACAAAGAGTTATTCATTCAATTCATTGTCACCTTTCAGGGGGTGACGTATTTATAACTTTACTTTTCTTTTTTCTCTTTTTTTGAAATAGCATACTAAAACATCAATTTCATGCGTTTTTGCATGAAACAACAGACATTTATTTTAATATTTCAGGGTTAATCTCATAGTAAAACTTTATAATCAAGAGTGCTTTACATAACAGTAGTGTAGCGAATGAAAACAGGACGCGCGCGAACTAAATGCTTCCGGGGTGAAGGTGAAGCGCGAAAACAAATGAATTGTAATTATTATTTTATTACAATTTAAACTAAGATATAAATTTATTTTCACCTCAAGATGTAAATAGTATAGTTAGATAAACTCGGCCCGTACCAGTCCACATATTTCTTCAAAATGGTTCAATTGGAAAACTAAAATAAAAGTAAAAATTAAATACATTTAGTGGTAAAAATAATCAAGTGCTGGTATCCCTGTCAAGTTATTATCCGACTATTGACAAATGTCACGCAGCAACATAGATAACAACCTAGCTTAATATGCCTCACACATAAGTCGGTTATTACAAAAAAACAAGTTAGGATTGTATCATCTGTTTTGATGAAATTATCAATAAATTTTGCTTATTACTGACAGAAAATAGTCTTGAGTACAATAATTCTTTGATTTACTTGCAGTAATAGATACAAAATGCTACTTACCGGTGAAAGGTTATGTTAGGTTGATTTCGTTCACTACGACTTTTACAGCCATATATACAGCAATTTACCATCACTACACAACAAATATTACCTTTTGGAATATCAATAAAGTCACAAATTACACAAAATAAGCATTTCACAGTTTTTATCAACGAAAATCTTTTAATATCACAACTTGTTTGCCACCTATGACTAGTGATGGCAAACAACAAAAAACCGATACGCAAATAGAGATAAGAAAAATTATGCTATGTCCTGCTCAACCATATACTTTTTGACATACATGTCATGTCACTTTCCCAATTATTATTATTTTAAAAGCATGTCTACCTCTATTCTCTGTCTACGAGTGTCTAGTTGTCTACGCTTTCAAATGTGGCTTCGTGCCACAGAGTACTATTTTCGTCAGAGCCACAGAGTCAGGAGTATATGTATTCTGTGCACAGAGGATGGGCTAAATGCTCTAAGATGGGCGTAGGACGGAGGAGAGAGAATATAGTAGTCTGTGGTCCTCCACAGACTGCTATGCCAGCTATGCTAAGATCTTTTTGATGTCGATGTTGGGGGAAAAATAGAAAAACCATTATTTTTTTATAAAAATAAAAAGTTGGTTATGTCACACCGCCATAACGTGTAAAAAAAATTGTTAGATTTTTTATAAATAATGGATGTAACTCCAAAGGAAAATGCAGCGCTAAAGAAATCGGTATTGACGTGTTTGTATTTTTTAGTTTAGTAACTTTTATTCTTGTATACGTCGAATGAACGCTTCGCTTCGGAAAGAAACTAACACAAACATAAAATTCATTTCATTCACTCATATACACGAGTTGTTAGCGTAAAAAGTTGTGTGGATTTTAGTATTACAGCATTTTGTATTACAAGTACATACGAGGGACATAATATTGTTAAAATCCCACAAAACATAATATTATCACAATGACAGACGTAGCGAAAAAGGTAAACCCATTAATAATTTTATTTTATTGATACATTGCTTTGTTTGACACGAGTAACGTACCCACTTCTTTTCATACTTTGATTAGTGTGTGTGCGACCTCACAGATTTCTGTAAAAGTGCTGTTGAATAATATTGTTTCGTGGTGAAATCCTGCTGTGGGTTAAAGATTACCTTTGGAAAAGCACCGGAACGTGTTACAATTACAATGGGAGCGGTAGGTTTTACGAATTACCGAGCGCATAACCTCAACATATTGCGCGACCGTGGGGGATCCTAGGCGTAACAACGGATAATGGCAGATGGCTGTTGTTGAGTGGCTCATGTAAATCGGGCACGTGTACCTGTTTCAGGTACAGGATTACAAGGATTCCCTCAAGCAGAAGGCTGAGCATCTAATAATAAAAGGATTTCCAGAGAAGATAGTGAAATTAAATGAACTTCTAGAAACATCAAATTTCCAGAATCGAGATTTGGCTGATGTACATCAGGTATTTGAATATATTGTTTTCGAATAATCATTCACTTTTGCTAGTGCAATGATAACTGAAAAACCTTATTTCGTTTTTCAGTCAACAGATGTGTCCATATTGTTTCATACATACATACATACATACCTAAACACACCTTTTTCTTCCTTCCTTCGCCTTTTTTGTGGGGTAGGCAGAAACTACAGAATACCTGCTAAGATCCTTACATACTCATTTTGTTTCATGGTCATTTATCTTCATTAATCTATACTAATATTCTAGAGAGGTAAGTTTGTATGTAGGTAACAAATTCAGTTGTTCAAAACAACCTGTTAAAGGGATTTTAGGGGGTGCAAAAGTTTGTATGGAAGAATTTTAACGCGCTCCTAAGGGTTACCTCGAATAAAGCTATTAATACTGTTTCGAAATTTGATCAGCAAAAAGGGTAATTTTTTGGGGAAGGATTTCACTGCGTATCTGGAATAAGTCAAAAGTAATCTAAACAAACACATGATTGAAGATTTTTCAAAAATCAACCCCTTTTGGGGTGAAAAGGGAGAACATTCTAAATGAAAATTTTATTTTAATCTTTCATCAATAAATTAATAATTAATTAATTAGTAAAAGTGGCATTCTGTAGTTTCTGCTTGCCCCTATGCATGGGAAGAAGTGAGCTGTAGTGAGTTGAAGAAGTGAGTTGGGGCATGAGTTTATATACGTATGTAATAACTAGCTGTGTCCCGTGACTTCGTTCGCGTGGTACTCGTAAAAATACACAACTCAAATTTTAATAAAACTCGTCCCCGCTTCGTCGCGTTCCATCGCTTGCCCGCGCTATTACTTCGTTTTCGCTTAGTGCTATTTCTGACTTTTTCTTTTGCTCGGCTCCTAAGGGTCGTAGCATGATGTTAAATAGCCTATAACTAGGTAGGTAATAGGTAATACGGGCTGGTGTCCGCAACTCCACGTCAATGCGCGTATTTTGCGTAAAAAACTATCCTCGAGAATTGGGCTACCAAATGCATAAAGATATTTTCAAATTCGAATTTTTGTTCACAATTTCATGGGTTTTTAATTTTTTGTACTGAACCCTAATTATTTTTTTATAATAAAAGTAGTTTATGTTACTCCCCGTAACATCAGCTATCTGCCAGTAAAAGTCCCGTCAAAATCAGTCCAGCCGTTTCGGAGATTAGCCGGATCAAACAGACAGACAGACAGATATGTTATAAATTGCTTTTTTGTTAATGTACCATATACTTATACCGTACTTTCTTATGCATGTAGTAAAAAGTTGTTATTTTGACATCACAAACAGATACTTCATTTTTATTTATTTGTATAGTTAAGTAAAAGGATGTTAATTATTAATTTTCCAAAACTAGCGGTTAATAGGGGTGGAGGGGGTGTTATATTTTGTAGGAGAAAATACGAAATCGACGCAGACGAAGTCGCGGGCAAAGTGCAGTTTCTTATACAATTAATTATTGTGGGTGTGCTATAGGTATCTCTGCTTAACCTTTCATAAATTCACATTTTAAACAGTTACCTACTGCATTCTCTTTGTCCCTAATATTTTAATAAACACATTGTTATATAATTTCAGGACTTAAACATTCCAGTGCCACCTCCTGCATCAGCAGCAAATGAGCCAAATGCTAAACGTCAGCGGATGGACTCATCCGAGGTGTCAAGCAACACGTCTGAGGGCACTCGAGTGTATGCCTTGCCCAATGGCACTGTACCGTGTAACAAGCCACTCAGTGACCTTATCCATCTTGTAAAACCACACATTAGGGAACTGGTTGAAGATTCCAATTTGGTAAGTTTCTTTTATGTGAATACTATTAGGAATATCATGAAGATTTCATCAATTCCCAGTAATATACTAGGATTCTGAATAAGGACCCAAGTAAGAGGATTTAAACTAAAAAGAAGATGAAGCTTTCATTATCAATCAGCTCAGCCCAGTGCAATCCACTGCTGGGTGTAGGCCTCTTCCAAGTTGCACCAGGTGAAACTTGTGACAAGGATTATTGTCTTGATTGCTGCTGAACTGCATTTGTCTATTTCTATGAAACAGCACTATCAGGACTTGACTTGTTTAATTCATAAGAAATATAAATTCAATATCAGATAATAATCAGCAGTGTGATTTTGGGAAAGAAATGTTACTGTGAGTAGAATCATTACAGTGCAAATCTTTGTTGTAAGTAAGTTGGAAGTGGCCTATGTTTAAATATAGTAACACTATTATCCTATCAACTATAATCAGCTTGAGAAGACCATTAGGTATTTTATATTTGGAGATGCAACAAATTTCTGTTTCACTATTAACAACATCCTACATGTATTTGGAAAACTGTGTATAGATCTTTCTGATTATATGCTATTAAGCCTAATGGAACTCAATCGCGATCGACATCTGCACAAACACTGCGTATGTCGCCGCGTCAGTCGCCAATTGAAACTGCACCGTATGACGCGACGCTGCAACCGTCCAATGATAAGATGTTTCTTTCCCTGCGCACCTCACAAATTGGGTGAGTTTTATTCTAGGGAGAAATATGCAAATTATCACTTCATTTGTTTACTACTGCGTGGTGTGATCGAGGCTGACCCCATGTCCTAGGTGAGTGACAAATGAAACGACGTGACGTGATGCTGAATACGCAGTTGCTGTTCCCTAGGTGGTCACCTGCGTTGCTACGATTCGTACGATACGACATACCATTGTTCCACGACACATCAATGCAAATTTAATTTTAGGTGACTTACATTCAGTTGCGTCACATCGTGTTATTTTGCGTTGCCTTGCGTCGTGTCGCTTTCGTCAACACACCTAGGATGAGGGGTGACACTTGGCATTTCCTTCGGTTTCGTCGTAACTGCCGACTAAGGGATTGCTGGCACTAACCTACACAGATCTGGCAAAGAGTTGCGATCACGACATTATATTCCACCAATGTTGTTTAATTTGCAGGCTCTTACTTGGGTTTATGTGTAAAAATTAATGTCGAACCAATTGCTCAGTGTTGCCTAACATTGTTCCAGCTGAAAATGTGGATATCATTCATGATTCCTAAAATCGAGGACGGCAACAACTTCGGTGTATCGATACAGGAGGATACACTCGCTGAGATTCAGTCTGTGGAGTCGGAGGCCGCCGCGTTTTTTGATCAAATCTCACGATACTTCATCTCGCGAGCGAAAATTGTGTCTAAAGTCGCTAAATACCCACACATTGAAGACTACAGGAGAGCTGTACGAGTAAGTATTATTCTCTTCACTTTTTTAGATAAGAGCAGAAAATTCAAATGTTTTCAGAACCTGCTTCCATGTACCACTTTTCGACCTCATTACTAAAGTAATAAAGTTGAAAAGTGGTTCACCGCAAATGTCCGTGATGGTATACATATCTAAAATATGTCAATTTAAGTCAATTTCATTGTGTTCAATTTGATTTATCGACGGCGAAGTACCTCCTAACTGACTTCTAACAAACATGCAAATTTCATAACGCCTTATCGTTTCGAATTTAAAGGCGTTATTCGCATGTTTGTTAGGCGTCAGTTAGGAGGTATTGGCACTTCGTCGTCGTTATGCATAATATGCATTCATAGAAAATTAGTCATACATTCTACATTTAAGCCAAAAAAAAACAGGAAAAAACAACCTATTGGTTCCATTTTTCCTTAATTGACTAAACAGGAAAGTGACTTTTGTTACAAATTACAAAATATAGGCGAAATGAACGTGTTCCTTTTTGTTCTAGAATCAGTTAATCAACAATACCCGGCTCTGTGTCCGGTTGATGGCAATAAGCTCGCCCCCTATTACATGGGACTTAAACATAACTGGCGAAATGTGGGTGTACTATAGGTACATCTCTGCCCAACCCTTCGGGGAAACAAGGCGTGATGTTATGTTAATCAACCGTACCTAATGTGTGCACTGTGCAACGAATCAGTATTAATTGATCTGTTTGTTTGGCAGGAGCTTGACGAGAAGGAATACTTGTCGCTATGGCTGGTGATGTGCGAGATTCGTAACCGCTACTGTTCGCTCCACGACATCGTCATCAAGAACTTGGAGAAGATCAAAAAGCCACGTTCATCGAACGCGGAGTCTCTGTACTAGGCACTATTTCAATCTCAAGTAGTAGCTCTATAGTCACAAGCAATTGTAAGAATACATTGTGGTTCTAAGAGTAATACTGATACTGGCTTTTATACCTTATTTTTTATTCACTAGGCAGCATTTATGTAAATATTATTTCTACATGCTCAAGTTACGTAAGTATAAAAACTTGTGCTATAGCATGACTTTGAAACATTTTGTAGTAGTTCTCCCGTATTTGTAGATTGATGTGAGATGTGAAGTATCACATACCTATTATATTATTAGGTACCGTATTATTGTATTTTAGGTGCTTTTGCCTAGTGAGTAAAAATTAAGTTAGTACATCGTGTTGTAGTCTTATAGCAAGGAGAGAGGCTGAAGAGTCGTATTATAATGTGAGACTGAGTGCTGTGTCGTAACATGTTTCTTTGTGTTTAGTTACTAGTGGCGCAGCCTTCATACAACCCGATTCCTATTGGCTTCCCTTAGGAACAACCAATCTTCTTAGTGTCTACTATTACCAAATATTATGGTACACCTGTGTGTGTAACTGTGTATCACATCGCATTACAGATATTTTTAATACATCATAATACAAAAACATTACAAAAATGCCTATTTTTTTTTGTCTAAACAAAGATTTCCACTAACATCAACATCAAAATAGGCCCGCCTTCGTGTGTCAAAATGCGGTCCTAAATTCGTAGATACGGAGACACGTGACTTCGTGTCTCGCAGCACTGCGTCGTAGGTAACTGGGGAAGCCGAACTACAGCGAATTATGACTAGGACATAAATAGGAAAGTACGTAGGCGAGAACGAGATAGAACGAATGATTGTTCTTTTTGTGTTTTTTCTATGCTTTAAGTTTACCACAAATAAATGTATTTTCTTTCTTTTCATTTGCAGTAATAATGTCCTTTTGTTATGTTGATTTCTTTTGACAAATAAATTCACGTGTATTTATTTTGTTTTACCTGCTCTTTTGCTTTTTATTCGAAAGAGCACATTATTTAAAAACATTTTCATGGAATGTTTCTCAGAAATAACTATAATCGGTAATTCTATTGTTTTATTTCTGTAAAAAAATTGATAAAATATTTTGTTTGTTTAGTGATAGGGTCACCTTGGCTGTTACTTAACCATAGATGCGTTAAATTAAGAATAGTGAAGTAATTACTTTAATTTTTGAGTTAATTCATTTTGATGTTATCTAGAGTTTATGAGAACTGAACAATTTTTTTTTCGGCTTCCCTCTAACCATAATTGTAGCTGCGCGACTGGTAGTAACATGCTTGATTGTGAGATTTTATGACCGTTTTGTTTTTGGTGTCATTGGCAAAATTGTGTTTCCACAAAAGGTGATTTTTGGACATTAAACATTATTCCCTATAGTAATTAAAAGACAAACTTGCTATGAAACTACAATATGATTATATAGACAGTTGTTCCAAAACTATTCATAAAAATAGGTTTTAGTTAAGCTAAAATATTATGTTGTTACTTAATAATACATTCAATAAGCCTCAATGGTTGACAATTTCTATACAATGGAATCTTAAAATTTCTGTTCACTATTCGTATATTTCTGGTTGAATTCTATCCAAAGTGATATGATTGGCTTATAGTCAATATTTAATTTAAATATGTACCCTATGTCGATAATGATGAATACATTTCTATGAATGTGTATAAATGCAGTTTGTATTTTCCCTAACATTTTCTGGTTAAACATTTACAAGATAATCAATAAAAAAAAAAATAGAGTAATACAGCCTATTATTTTTCGTCAACCAGTACATCAAGCCTTTTCAGAAAGAACATCGTAAGCGACAATTTGCACTTTTTAAAGGAAAGGGTTTTTTCTTTCCTAATTAACGATGTTGTTCTTTACGATGATAATTTCTTACAACAATAAAGTCGTGTAAATTTAAAATAAAATTTATGAGTCAATAAGAGGTTAATAAGAAAAAAAATTGTGATTTTTGGCGCTTACGATGTTTTCCCTAAAAAGGCTCGACATGACATTAATGAACATGCAGCTATCCCAAGAAAGTTTGCGTTCCGGGTATCATCGAATATCTTCGAAATACGAACATGCGATGATGAGATCTAATTTAATATATGTAGAGCCGTTACAACATTACAAATTATAAATTAATAACTCTGAGCAATTTAAAAAACTTCGAAACTTTTGAGTGACAAATGACGATCTACGACGGATAAGTAGGTAAGCTGACAGAGAGAAAACAAACGCGCAATGATGGCAGACTGCACTTTTAAAATGTGTTGCAGTCAAACCCTCTGTGCGGGGAGTACTTTGTGGTCAAGGGCTAATTCGAAAACACATTACCGAAGCGCATACCTTTTTAACTGGTACCTACCTGGTTTACCGATACAGTCGTAAGCATAAATATATTACTATGAACAGCTCGGCAATAATATCTGATTGTATGCTTCATCCATTAATATAAGACGGCAAGTATATAGGGTGACTTGTAATTAGTGACCGATACTTAAACACATGATTGTACTCATGATAACAAACAACTTTTACTATAGGACCAAACCTGAAATCGTGAAAAAAAAATCAGCTGGTCCCTACATTTTGACGAGTTTGCGAACATAAATGTAGGGAACAACTGATTTTTTTTCACGATAATCGACGCGAGGTGCAAACTTAGCTTGGTCGAGTTGTAGTTGTTAGTTAACCACGCTTGCAAATGCAAATGTCGTTATTAAAACGAAATATCGACATCGAAAAGTTAAGTACTGCACATCCCTCTTTGTTGTAGGTATATATTTTTCGATTCACTGTGCCGGGCGAAGGGGGCACGCCAACTGATATGAAGTCAGGCGGTTAAAAGGTTAAAATGTTTGTCTTTCTGTTTGTTCTGGCTAATATCCGAAACGGCTGGACTGATTTTGATGGGTTTTTCACTGGCAGATAGCTGATGTTATAAGGAGTAACTTACGTTACTTTTATTATAGAAAAGTAATTAAGGTTCCGCGCAAAAAAATTAAAACCTATGAAATTGTGAACAAAATCCGATTCAAATAGGGAAGTTTTGACATCCACGCGGGTGAAGCCGCGGGCAACAGCTAGTCACATATATTTGCCGTCATATATTAATGGATTGATCATGCAATCAGATATTATTGCCGAGCTGTTGATAGCAACATCCTGTTTCTTTAAATTTAAAAGTACGCACAGCTAAAAAGCGCTTCACGCTTTTTGAATTAATCATTGGATATAAAAGAAGTGTCAAGCTACTTATATCTTAAATTTAATTATTTTATAATTTTTAGTGCGTGATAAATGCGTGTTTTTTAGTTTTTTTTTTAAATACATATTTTTATTTTTTTACTTTTTAGTCTAGTATATTTTCATTTAGTGAATAAGTCTAAAGTCAGCGGAGTTATGTCTTGCTGTGTGCCGCATAGTTCACGGTGAGTCGGAACTGTTTGCGGAGATGCCCCCAGTGAGTCGGGGTGGCGCTGCGTTATGCTCCAGTGCGTCGGATGTGGTAGGTACAGCGCCGGGTTGAGGCTGACTGCTGGCGTCAACCAGGAGAGGTTTGAAGGGCTCTGCTTGTTTGACCGGCCGAGAGTGCAGTGTGCTGTGCCAAGGTTGCTGATGAGGCTGAGGGTGTGATGACCAGGTATGCGCGGTCGCTGCATGCTGGTGGTCAGGATACCCGTTGAAGCCGTGGGTGCTGGCTGGCTGTGTGACTCGCCGCTGGAGAGCTTGAGGAAGTGATGATGATGACGTCACGCTGTAGTAGTTGCACGAAGGCTGCGCTGACGTTCATTGTTTGGGGTCACCAGGATAGAGGTATGAGGAACAGGGTGTAAAGTTCACTCATCCTCTATGAAAAGGGAGGATCCTCCGACCAGACGGGTGTTGTGCCTGGTGGGCTACTGCCCGACGGTTGATGTCGGGATGTTGTATATATGCTAGTCGCGCAGTAAACTCTGATTGCGCGATGCAGGATTTTGCGTGACGTCAGTGTGACGCGTTCCATTGTGGCGATGTAGATATGCCGCCACATTATAGTCTCTTTTGTAAGCATACCAATTTTTAAGTCTTACTGGTTTATTATTAATGGGGAAATTTAAAGTTTGACCTGTATTATGGTCGGAGAGAAATAATTCGTGAACCTTAGCATTCGCATCTTTAATGTTACTTACAAAGTGATCAATGCAGGCCTTTTGTCTAGTAGGTTGGTCTATATGTAAGTAGAGACCAAAATTTACTAAAGTGTCTTTTAGACGTGATGCTATTTTATTACTTTTGAGTGTATATTTAGATCACCTGTTATAATAATTTTTTTGTTAAGTTTATTACAGATCTTATGTAGTAATAGGGCTGTAAGATCAATTGAAGTTTAAACTACGGAAGAGAGTTTAATCTCTGGGCATCGATTATTTCCTATGAAATATACAAGTTTGTCACAGAATGAGTTTATGTTACTATCTGGGATAAAGTTCAGAGAAGGAAATTCTACGCCGCAACATTCAAACACTTTGTCCATTGACATGGTGTTACAAATAGCCAAATCTTTATAATCTAAGGAATTTCGGGTAAGAATACAAACACCGCCTCTTTTTCCTTTTACTCTAGAGTAGCCTAGAGTATGATCTAATTAAGTTAAAATCTTTTAAAGTTACGTTGTTTTCATTGCCATTGTTGGTAATATTATCATACTAGTGTATTATCTATGGTTGGTAAACATTTGTGCTACTTATATAATGAAAAAACAAGATGGCAGCGTTAGGTCCGGTTTTAGCCACGCCACGCGCCAAAAGAGCCTTGTAATGCTCTATGCCCTTTTCCTCCAGAGTTGCGCTGTGCAAGTCTGGAAAATGAAGTAATTGTATCGGTGGGTATTGCACACATCCCTCGCTACTCATACTCGCACATCCCTGGTTGACCCCACTTGCCTGCCCCAGACTCATAGCACACCGCACCTCGCACAGCAGAGTCCGCTGCGCATCCTCGCACCACTCAGCTTCCTCGTGCAGCTTTGGTAGAAGAGTCGCACCGTTTCACAGCTCCGTTACGCCTTTTCGCACCGCTCGGCTTTCTCGCAGATCTCATCTAATGGAAACCCAACCTTAGGCTGACGTACATTTGTTACGATGTAATGTGCGCTTCGCTTTTAGTCGAGGCTTTTTAAATACAGTCGGTTCACAAAGACGGTTTCAACAAAGACAGGGTTATGTTTTTCACTCGTATCTTTATTTTGTGGGTTTCTTTATACCCTCGATATCGCATCCTAACTGCTGAATTGATTTTAATACATGAGGTGTATATCGACTCGTCTATGTCGCGCGATGGTTAGGTATTAGAAGGCTATAAAGGTTTAATTTTTATAAAATTAAAATGGTGGAATTTAGACATCAATGTAATGTCTCGAAAAAAATAATAATAGGCCTTTATTAAAAAAAAGGTAAATTAAAGGTCTTGCGATTGCAAAAATACAGGGTGTTTGGAAGGTGGGTGCAAAGCCTTAAAGGGGAGTTAATACAGACCATCTAGAACATTTTGAGCCATATTTGTCCTAACCAAAGTCTGATATTTATTTTTTTAGAGAACTTTTACGATTTTGGTACCAAAATCCCAAAATTTTCCAATTAAGGCCTAATAACGCAAAGATTGAGTGAAAATTTCTATTTTTTTTAATTTACTTTATTGGCCTAATGTGTGTTTAATGGTATGAAATCATTTCGAAGCACCGTATTTACTAAAAAAATAACTTTCAGACTATTTAAAATAAAAAGAAAAAAAAATTAAAGAAAAAAAATGGATTTTAATTGACATTTAAAAAATAAATAAAATAGCTACTGGTGTTCAAATAATTTTAAAAACATGCTGAGTTATTGCTCTTTTTTTTAAGGTATCATTTACTTAGATAGCTTTACAATTTTTGAAGTTAGGGTGCCTGGACCAATTAAGGGTAAGAAATTTCAAATTTCAATAAAATTAAAATCAACCTGATTTTTCCTCAAATAACTTTAAACTAAAGTCTAAAGTGGTTATTTTTTAGACGCACTTAAAAAAAGTCGGCCTTACAAAACGAAACAAAGGCTGCCGTGGTGGCCGGCGGACCGGGCGGCGTACGATAACAAAGGGCTCTTGATTCTTTTGTTATGATAAAGACAACTTTAGGTCTTATTGCCGAGGATGTAAAGATGCTTTTTGAGTTTATAAATTCGTTAGTACCTGAGATGGACCCGACCCGTCGCTTCGGTGATGTCATCTTTTCTCTCTCTTCCTTCACTGCTCTGCCCTTGCGCGTTGCGAGTAGACGTTTGATTCACCGTACTCAGTCGTAGCTTAATGCTCCTGCGCGTCTTGATTATTAATTTTGGAATTACTTGTATTGCGTTTGTGATTTACCGTGTTCAGTTGTAGCTTTACGCTCCTGCACGTGTTATTTCGGACTATTGAACTAATTGACATTTTAATTGAGTGTATGTACGATTGCCATGGCTGCATTTAAATCTCAGGAACAAGCGGATATCGTTTTTATGTATGGCAGAGCTGATGGTAACGGAGCTTTGGCACGACGTTTGTACCAAGAACGTTACCCGAACCGCAGGTAAAGTAACTTCTAATACTAACATTATTACTTCAATTGCCATGTTGATTTGTAACTGACGTTACTAATAAACAATTTCATTTCAGGCTACCTAATGTTCGAGTTTTTTACAACACGTATCGCAGACTTTCGGAATCTGGCATCCATCATGCAGTATCCGGAGTGAATCCAGGAAGACATGACCCCGACGTTGAAGAACAAATACTTGCAGCCTTTGAAGCGGATCCTACAACCAGCGTCAGAACTGTGGCGAGAAACTTAAACCTTTCAATATGGAAAGTGTGGAGTACCATGCATCGGGGACATAAATATCCGTTTCACGGTAGAGGCGTGCAAGGCTTGGTAGAAACCGATCCTGGGAGAAGGATGCAGTTCTGCCGATTTATGCTCAATAGCGACATTGACGACAGATGGTTTCTAAAATCTATCCTCTGGACTGATGAGTCCAAATTTTCTAGAGAAGGAATCACGAATTTCCATAATTTACATGAATGGGCTGACAAGGACAACAATCCGCATTGGAAAAAACAGGTATACAAATTAATGTTTATTAATTTAAGTCCAGATGTTCAACACATCTTCAAAGAACACTTTAATTAGAATTAATTTTTGTTTCAGGTGTCTTTCCAAGCAAAATTCTCCGTTAATGTATGGGCTGGAGTAATTGGACGGACGTTGATTGGGCCCCACATTTTACCAGATAATTTAAACGGTGAAAATTATCTGAATTTTCTACAAAACGATCTCCCAACACTCCTGGATGATGCGGAAGTACCCATTTTAAATACGGACAGGCCAATAATTTTCCAACAAGATGGATGTCCATCTCATTGGACATTGATTGTCAGAGAACATCTTGATAACTGTTTTCCAGGCAGCTGGATAGGTAGAGATGGGCCCATTCGTTGGCCCGCGCGATCGCCCGACCTGACGCCGTTAGATTTTTTTGTCTGGGGACGGGCAAAGGAGCTCGTATACACAACTGAGATTTCAACAAGAGAAGAACTAATTCAAAGAATAGAAGCAGCTTTCAGAACAATGAAAGAAGAAATGCAGCTTAAAATCACCACGACAGAAGTTAGAAATCGCTGTCGTAAATGTATACGCTGTGGCGGAAGCCATTTTGAACATCAAAATTAAAAAATCAAATCAAAAACTGTGTTTTTTTTTACTCCTTAAAATCGACTTTAACTGGTTCAGGCACCCTAACTTCAAAAATTGTAAAGCTATCTAAGTAAATGATACCTTAAAAAAAAAGAACAATAACTCAGCATGTTTTTAAAATTATTTGAACACCAGTAGCTATTTTATTTATTTTTTAAATGTCAATTAAAATCCATTTTTTTTCTTTAATTTTTTTTTCTTTTTATTTTAAATAGTCTGAAAGTAATTTTTTTAGTAAATACGGTGCTTCAAAATGATTTCATACCATTAAACACACATTAGGCCAATAAAGTAAATTAAAAAAAATAGAAATTTTCAATCAATCTTTGCGTTATTAGGCCTTAATTGGAAAATTTTGGGATTTTGGTACCAAAATCGTAAAAGTTCTCTAAAAAAATAAATATCAGACTTTGGTTAGGACAAATATGGCTCAAAATGTTCTAGATGGTCTGTATTAACTCCCCTTTAAGGCTTTGCACCCACCTTCCAAACACCCTGTATAAAGGTTGAAAATAAAAAACATTGAAAAGTTCGAAAAACTCGACCGCATAAAAAGTTCAAAACAAGCTCACAAATAAAATTTTACTAAAATAACTGCTACCAACTGTATCAGACTGCTTGACAAGTGAGCTTTTCTTGAACGTTTTAGTCGCAGTCGGGTTTTTTTGATTTTTCAATGTTTTTTATGTCTGATTTTGTATCACAGTGATGTTTATAATTTATAATCGTTGCTATAAGGTTGCTGTTAGGGTGCGTTTCTACTGACGTGGAGCGGGGCCGAGCGGAGCGGAGAAGAGCAGTGAAAAGCGGCAAGTGTTTCCACTGAAGCGGAGCGCAGGGGAACGGAGTGGAGCGGTTTCCTTCACTATCATTTCCCATACCGCCATTTTTAGTTCCATTTGTCAGTCGTGTAGGTATCCCATAAACATGGAATTTTTTTAACACTTTCAATTAGCTTCTCATCCATTTTGTCGATGACGTGTGAAGCTTATGACAATATCGTAAACTAAAATGCAGCGCGCGAGTCCTGTCCTGACAATTCTACCCTCCGCCTCCGCGCCTCACCGCCCCGCTACCCTCCGCTTCGCTGCCCTCCGCTCGACTCCGTTCTGTCCGGCTCCGGGCCACGTGTTCATTATATTTTATTTGAAAGTCCGCTCAACTCCGCTTCACTCCACTTAAGGTGCGTTTCCACTGAATTGGAGACGAGCGGTGCTGAGCGGAGATGTGCGAGAATCGACCAATCACAATAGTTGAAATCCTCATCGAGTCTCTCGTCTCGTCTGCGATTGGACGATTCCGGCACGTCTCCACACAGCTCCGCTCGTCTCTGCTTCAGTGGAAACGCACCCTTACACTGTTTCCACTGACGTGGAGTGGAGATTTCGAGCACTGTGATTGGTCAATTCACGGTCTGCTCCTCTCCAATCCAATCCTCCCAGCTCCGCGTCAGTGGAAACGCACCCTTAAAGGCAAAATAATAAAACCGGCCAAGTGCATGTCGGACCACGCACAGGGTTCCGTAGTTAGGATGAATTTATCCTAAGAACAAACTTAACATTGTAGTTGAAAAACATGTTCTCCCATACGTCACGGTCAATTCTCCAACTGCAAATGTCAGTTTGTAATAAAAAAATGTTTTTTTTTATATGATGAAACTACAAGTGATTGATTTTCGGACTTTTTCCTTTACTTGGGCTGTGAGACCTTGCTTTTTGCCAAATTTCATGATTCTAGGTCAACTCTTTCTAGGTAATTCTTCTTCAACGATTCTAGTTTTTCTCATACATTCCAACTGCAAATGTAAGTTGGTCGACTATTACTCGTTAACTTGTAAAGCCTACTTAGCTGTGTTCGTTTGGCTTATAACTTCGCTAAATACAGGATGTCCCGTAAACAATGGATCAAACGTAATGGGTAGGTAGACCACCTGATTTCCAACAATTAATTTGAATAGTTTAAAATAACCGACTACGGTACTATATATTTTTTATTCAAGATATTTTTTTTTCGAATTTTACCATATGTTTTCTCTACCTGAATTCAGTTTTTTGAATGCTGTCGCTGCAAATCCCAACATTTTTGGTTATGATTTTTGTTAAACATTTCTGAATAGCTTACTAATGTTATAAAGTAAGTACCCTTTTTGTAAATAACATTATATTTGCCTTAGAAAAAATCTTGAATTGAAAAGTTTTTTTTAAGATAAAAAGAACTAAAAATTAAAAACTGTTCCAAAATAGTTGTTGGAAATCAGCGGGGTAATTGTGAACACATTTACAGTAGGAATCGGTTTCATTCATTCCATTCATTGCGTTATTTATTGTTGAGCATACAAATTTTTCGAACATATGAAGCACTGGCTTAGCAATTTGCTTCAAAATCATTCAGATTGTAATTGAGAGTATGTTACGCAATTAGGGTGCTGGTGAGCTGCTTACCCGTTACGTTTGATCCATTATTTATGGGACACTATACTACTGTCGTGAATTTATTCATATAGGTACTTATCCCAAAATAACTATTCAGCTGGCAGGGGGACACTTGAGTCTAACAAAAGTTGGCATTTTAAAGCTTAATATTTCGCAAACGAATTCCTGAATCGAAAAATGGTTGGCACACCAGAAATATTTTTGAACGGCCTATCCAACGACACTCCACACCATGGGATGGACGAGAAAAAAAGTCATCCCCACTTTACGCGAAGCACCCTAAAAATAAATTTTATTTCAAGATTTTCTTTTACCACTTTGTCGGTGTGATTAACATGTGCTAAATTACAGCTTTCTAGTACTCTGAGCTAAGCCGCGGACAGACAGACAGACGGTCATGGCGAAACTATAAGGGTTTCTTGTTGATTACGGTTTTGGATTTTGAGGATCTCTTACCTAAATGTTCCAACTTGATAGCTCCAGGCAATGTTTTAAGTTAACGTTTAGATTGAATGAGAGGGTAAAATGATTTAGATATTATTATCACAGCAAGCACGCACTGATTAGAATAAATTATTTCTAAAACACTATAAAATAAACACGAGTTAAGCTAGACCATTCTAATTTCTTCTTTACTTTTTGTAGGCATGCTATCAACTAACATACGGAACCCTGAAAAGGACTGTAGAATAGCGCATATTCATTCAAGAAAAGTGATTAAATCCTTTTTGTTGTAGGTAACAAATCGATACTGGTCACTAACTAAAGTCAAATAAGTTTTGTTTTCAAAACCAACCATCCATATTTTGACGTTACATTCTTTTAACACTCACTTCTTTTAGGGTAAGCCATTTTGATAGTCTACTTCTACAACATAATATCTTTTATATTTATTTTCCATCGTCTATATTTTGTGCTGTGCAACTGTTTATTTATTTAATTATGGTAATAAATTGTTAAAGGGATTTGAGATAATGGCGAGCGACATCGACAAGGGAAATTTTGGCGATAGCGCCCGTAACACTGCGGTGTACGAATTGAAATCAAGAAATAATTCTAATCATGTTTTTGATGGTGCTGGTGAAAATATACAATATTACAGTGATTCGGAATCCGATGCTTCGAGAAAAAGTAAAACACGTTACATAAATCCGGCTATTTACATAGAACCAGTGGAGTCATCGCATTCTGTGACATCTCTGCAGGCGGACTCTTGTCTCTCTGACGTCACTCCGCATCCTCACAGTAGCTATAGGAGTAACTCAACTCCAATGCTGAGTGGTCGAGACTCAAGTCTTTCATCAGGTAGCGTGAAGAGGAAGTCGTGTCGACTGACAGGTCTAGGGGACCTAGAGGGCTTAGGTAAAGAACAAGAAACTTCGCGATTTGGTTGCACTTACCGTGAAGATGGGCCCGATACGTTTAGGTTATCAGTGGCTTCCGTGTCGACCACTACTACTGCTAAGCAGGAGCGGGAGCGCAATGAAAATAAAAAGAGCGAAGCCTTTAAGCAATGGGTGGCCCGGAAAGACCAAGAGGTAGGTACCTGAATTGAGATTTAGTCGTAATTACTTTGTGGTAACTTGGTGCTGCGATTGACATGACAGGATTTTTTGACAAGTAGGTAAGTCGATAAGGATAGGGATAGGGTCGATCGTGGTGAATAGGGTGATGTGATGACTAATTATTTTCTGTCAGGTAGATTATGAAAAAAATTTGGACACATATTTTTTCTTTTTTTTACGTAAGCAAAAGATTAGGGCGATACATACGAGTTAAAATGAGGCATGACGTAATGCCTTGCTAGATTTTATACTTAGTGATGACATAAGGAGCGCCCACTCTCCAAATTTAATGTGTTTTATGTAAGTAATTTTTTATTAAAATGTTATAGAAAAATATGCGTGTCTAATATTTTTATATTATCTGACTGACGGACTAATTAGATTTTTTTTCCCCATGCATCGTCCCTATTGGAGTTTGAATTTGTAAAGATTTTTTTGAAGAGTGGCCTCTTTTTATAAGCGAACAATTAGCTTAGGCCTGGTCTGATTACGTAATATTTGAGTCTTGATAAGTCATAAAATCCGAAATAATCCAATTTTTTCCGATAATCTTAGAAACGCCACAAAGCTCGTGTCGAGAAGGTGAAGGTTCAGCCAGGGCCATCGCAGCAGCAACGCGAGGAGTCGTATCGTCAGTGGCTCGAGCGAAAACGAACACAGACGGAGCGACAGCGAGCCGAAGAGATCATGCGACAGTACCGACACAACGAACAGCTCGAAAGAGATCGAAACAAGCGTGAACGAGATAGACAAGAGAAACTAGCGGACTGGATACGTAAGAAGGAAGAAGAAATGAAAGGTGATGTTATAAACTTTTTGAAGTGAAAACTTCTTTAGTTGTGCGCTTTTTGGTACGGAAAATCTTACGGGTTCGCAACATGGGACATGTTCCGAGTCACCGACATGCTAATGTGACGTTTTGTGTTGCGCCAGACTGGCGACGCGCAGCGGCCTGTGTACAGTCGCCGTCAGATATATTGTAGCAGACAAGGTGACCAAATACTTCTGAACAATTTAAAATGTCAATAAGTTCCATACACTGCAAGTTACCATTAATATCTGAACATTCATTACTTCATTAATATCTGAGCAGATGCTTGTCAATAATTTCTATACAAACAACTAACCAAAAATATCTGAACACTTACAACGTCAAGTGTATCTACGCAGACAAACACTAAGCTTAACTAATTCGTTACTGCGTGATATAAAGGACGAACGAAAAACGACTATCGACTTGACTATCTGTGATTAGTCCAGTCATTTGGTAGTTTTACCTGGAAAGTTATTAAGCTGGTGATTTTATTGAGGTCGACGTGCTCTCTTCGAATTTTCACATTGTCCCCAGAGTTCTGCCGCAAAGGCATAAATGACCATCCCATGAGATTCATCCCATCCAATTTTTCCTCAACTGCTCAGATATCTAAGACTACCCCTTCTGCGTAGATACACTTGACGTTGTAAGTGTTCAGATATTTTTGGTTAGTTGTTTGCATAGAAATTATTGACAAGCATCTGCTCAGATATTAATGAAGTAATGAATGTTCAGATATTAATGGTAACTTGGTAGTGTATGGAACTTGTTGACATTTTAAATTGTTCAGAAGTAATAGGTCACCTTGTCTGCTACAATATATCTGACGGCGACTGTACATGTTAATGTTTTAAGTTTACGCTTCTGTCGGCAGTCCCCATGACTGCCTATTATTTGTTGCAATTTCAATCCGTCACAGATATAATATGTATTTTTTGATATTTCTCGGGACCCTAGGGTCCCAGACCTTTGAAAGGCATATGAGGGGCCGAAGCCAACTCGCAGAGGCCCGTTAGACGCTTTCAATGGAAATGAGGCACCAACCGACGATTATCCTTGTGCGTACTATGCAAGTGCACCCAAGGACAACTCCCGGTTGGTGTAGGACTATTGCAGGATATGGAGACAAAAAAAATATTGGGCTATGGGTTTGGATGGCTAAAGTGGACTGGTTATCTAAAACTATGGAAGGACTATGGCCCCTGCCTGACCAATGTTTGATAAATACAATACACGGATAAAATGGCAGGGGGTGACTTGCACACTCAACAATGGGCCCCCGGAAACGGTCGCTAGCACATAGTGTCGTAGGGACAAGGGGGCAACATGTCTTGAGGTGCTTAAGAGGAGTGGAGAGGTATTCCACGGCTATCAGGACAATCCCGGAAGTACGGTCAAGATCCCTACCAGCATCTTACTGGACTACTTCCTTCCTCCGAGCACGTTTGCTCTTGCGAATCTCTACTCAAGCCAGCCAATAAAGGCAAGAATGAGGTGGGAGGTCAGTTCTCGTCAGTGTTCACTCCAGCCGGCCAATAAAGGCAAGCCAGAGATGAGGAACATGACTTCTCCCGGGAGATAGGGTACGTGGGGTCGCTACTGCCCAGCAGCTCGCCACATGCTGCCCTGCGGGTTTCTGTATCTCTCTTGGTCTGGCTCCTCATCCTAGACCTGTTCCGGCAAAGAAACCTCCACCGGCACAGACCTAGAGTTCGGAGCGCGCAAGCCCCATCACGACGTCAACGTAGAGATACGGCGATGGGGTAATATATATATTATTACTATAATAATATGTATATTATTATAGTCTAAATGTCTCCCAAGTAACGGTACAGCCCGATTCAAACTGTATGGCGACTGAATATGAGGCGAGTCGCTGCGCAGTAACAAGTTCACGTAACAGCGGGGGTGAGGGGTGCGGTACTGCGCAGCGAGTAGCGCACTTTAGAGCCGCCATAAAGTTTGACACGTACTTTACTAGCTGCTTTAGTTGTTATACCGTGTATAAAAATAAATGTGTTGCAGTGATGAAAACTCGTGAAGAGCGCAGGGCGGCGCGCACGGCTATCGATGAGGAGCGCAGGCGCTCGAATGGCGAGCAAGCGTATAGAGACTGGCTGCGCACCAGCAAGAAAAAGCCCCTGCCCGTGCCACTCAACCAGGGCGAACTTAGTAAGTTTGATTTTGATTAAGTTATAGCAAGTCCTTACGTTGTGGAAAATGTGTAGGATGCCGCCTTTATGAAACTACCACGGTTGGTGCTTTGAGAATCTTAAGAAAAGCTGAAAGCCTTCATCATTTATAGTACCTACAATAAAATGTGGTTCTGCAGGCAGGGTTCTGTTTAACTGTTCTAATTTGGCGTCGAATAACCTACGAAGTAATGTCTAGCGACGCCGGCGCCGTAGCCGTAGCAGTGCAACTTGAAACAACTCGCAAGTTTGCATTTTTTGAGTGCACACTAAGTAGTTCATTAAGTCTGAGAAACTAAGTTATAAAAGTGTTAAAGATGGATCTTCTTATGTGCAGGTATGCGTGGTTCCGTCTCACAAATGTATATAAATCCCATTCCTTGGCAGTCCCCCACATGAACATCTAAGAAGAGATATCGTTGTAATTAATTTTATTATAGGTACCTACTATAATAATCATTATTCGTTATATTAACTGATAATAATCGTTATTATTTTTGTGTGCGCTTCAAAATCACAATTAAGTGTAAAATATAGTAAAGATTGTTCTGATTATTTAGTAACCGATGTACTCGATTTTAGAATAAATTTTAGATTTTTAGATTTTGCTGTAGTCGCGTTATTTACTTTATCAGGGTTATTTTATTCATAATATAATAGAAAAGATAGACGCTCGTTAAATAAAATATTGTTGTTTTGACATATTATAGTTTTATTTTAATTATAATAATTTCCAAGGTATTTATTAGGGTCCCCTCAAGTAACATTATACGTTAATATATACCATAGAAAATTGTCAAATATCTACTATTCGGCACTCAATAATTTTCCTATATTCCTAACATTAACTACGATGATTTGAAACTAAAAGATTGCTAGTTGCAAAATGTGCGTTAATAAGCGACGAATTCCTAGTTTCTATTTTTCCTACTCTAAGCCCGTTTACAAAGTTTTCCATACAAGCCACAGCCATGTTTGACGCCTATTCTAAGTTATGCTAAGTAGTGTTCAGTAAACATCCTCTTCCTCCTTGAGGCGCAGTATGTCTGACTTGTTCATGAAGTAGTACGTGGGTTGTCTTCCCTTCAGGTCTTTGAGAACGCGCTTTGCTCCAGCCCTGATCAGCACTCTGCTTAGAGACTCGATCTTGTCTACTCCCATCGCGTAGTGTAGTGGTGTGCGCTCCAACTGTTGCAAAAGAGTTTTATTTGAATACAATTTAGAACAAAATTTCTGTTACTGCGCTCTTGTGAGTGAAACTTAAAATATCCTAGAGAACATTTTTATGAGCAGGACATAGTCGTTAAAATCATATGTTGTATACCTTATTTTGAAATTATATCATTTGCTTCTCGATGGTGTTCTGAAGCAGATGTTCTGAGGATCGAACATTTTGAGAAATAGAACGAAGATTTTCGAAGATTTTTTATACAAATGAATATTGAAAAAGAAGTAGGTTTGTCTCTAAGGCCCACTTATGTGTGTAGGTTATCCTAAATATCTCTGGAGTTAACAGATAGTTATTTCTAAAGCCCACTTGCACGTTTAGTCGGGTTAAATTAATAAAATGTAGAGTTTGTGAACTCTCGAGTTAAGTAATCAACATTTTAACTCTTATTACGGGTTGCGCCACTAAAAAGTAACACCGTGTTAGTTAACCTGAGATTAGTGTTTTTTGAGTTGGGAACATTAAACATCTTGCGATCGGTTGGACAAACCCTTAACAGATTTGTTGTGGGAGTTTATTGATAAGAGAGAACTGTTCCTCGCAGTGAGGAAGGTGTCCTTATTAAATTAGAATTGTTAGTGAACAAGGTCCCATATGTCTTTGAGCCTTCTGTCATGTATTGGTTCACATAACGCTGTTGCTAGGGTTTCAGAATGAGCTTTTATACGGTCTATGTATGCTTTTGCTCTGTGGTCGACTTCCTCCTTAACTGTTTTCGTTTCTGTGTACTCATTCAAGGCCCACTACAATTTAGGAAAAGGTATATGTCCACTTATGGAGTATGATAATAATACCAGCCTAATAATGTCCCACTGCAAGGCAAAGGCCTCTTCTCCTATAGAGAAGACACAAGCATTGATCACCACGCTTGCTGAAGACGGGATGGCGATTTCAGACTTATATTAACTACTAGATGACTCGGTGAACTTCGTCATACCACGTGAGACAAAATTTAAGATTTTTAGTTAGGCCTGAAATCGCTTTTGACATAAATAAATCCAGGTTTCTTCACGATGCTTTCCTTCACCAATGTCAGTTATGTTCATGATAAACTCTAGAAAGTACATATGAATTAAAAAAGTTTTAGTAGAGCGGATTTAACCCCCCCAAGCTCGTGAGTTGTGCATGAGAGGCGAGGCCTTAATCACTGGGCCGTAAGGCCATCAGTATGACAAAATTCATAAAACCACTCACGTTATCCCCGAGCCGCAATAGCTCTGGATAGTTCTGCGCCAGGTAGGCCACGACATCCTCGTGCTGCGCAAGCACGGCCACGTGCATCGCCGTGCGACCGAACGAGTTCTGACAGCGCGCCAGAGTGCGCGCGCCCTCACCCGCCAGAGCTGCGCGCACCGCGGCCAGGTCGCCGCGCCGCACCGCGCCGTGCAGCGACTCGCGGGATTCCTATATAGAATGTTACATTACGCCACGGCAGACTAGCATAACTGATATATCGTAGCTACCGAGCCACTGCAGCGTAGTATTGTACTCACTACAGCGTAACAGATTAGCCACTACGGCGTAGCAGCGTACCCAATACGGCGTAGTAGCGTAGCCACAACGGCGTAGGGGCATAGCCATACTTGTCCGTAGCTAGCGGGTTACATATTATAATATCTAACCATTTTAATATCAACTATTTTCAAGATAATTACGGTCAAAAGACCTACTGTTTAAATACCTAAAGATCGTTTCACAGATTTTTGTAAAAACTAATGAACGAAATCCATAAAGGAGAATTTACCTACAGTTTATTCAACTACAATTATTAACCTAAGGTTTATCGAAGTAACTGACGATTCACAGTACACTACACCACACTAAACACTTAGTACGCAAGAGCGAGCGGAGCGAGCTTGGGACTTGGGGCACCCCTACTCGGACAGCTTATGTTCGAATGGGATGGCGGGGTCCAGTGAGTGTACGACTCCCTCGACTGCGACTTATATATTTTTTTCTCAGCTCCTGTGGTTTTTGCGCACTTTGGGGTTTTCATAAATACACTTTAAAGGGTTTTGCTACCAAAAAAAAAAACTACTATAAACAAGCGACTCTTTTTTTCTCGGCTCCTATGACTTTGCGCACTTTGGGTTTTTCAAAAATACACTAAACGGGATCTACTATACCCAAAAAAAATAGCTACTCGTACTATACAAAAACGTGTTAAAGTACGGTGCTTACTTTGTACTCAGTCTTTGTACTCAGTTTAATACAAAATGTGTATACGTAACTTAAAGACATGGACATTATTTAACTACCCACGACTTTAGAAATCAATCTAGCGCGCAGTATTAATAAACTGTAGGCGTCGTACAATCTTAAAAAATCATTAGATTAATCGTTCGCTAGTGCGATTCATTTTAGTCTAATCAAAATTAAGTAAGTAAAACAGTACTTGAGTCGACCAATATGCGTTATGAACCTAATATGTGAATCAATCGTAGTTATCTCGAAAATTGTTAGAATACGTTTATTTATTTATTTATTTTACTATTTATGTACACACAATAAAACATTATATAGTTAGGACATTATGATCATTGAGTACAAAGGTACTGCTTATTTCTTAAGAAATTTCTTCCAGCAGACCTGCGAAAGGAGAAATTAAAAAAGAAATGTAGGCAATAGTGTGCGAGAACAAGAAGAGAAGAATATGATTAGTGACGTCTTGAAACTAAAACATATATATACCTACACATCCATACTCCATACTAATATTATAAATTCGAAAGTAACTCTGTCTGTCTGTCTGTATGTTACCTTTTCACGCCTAAACCACTGAACGGATTTCGATAAAATTTGGCAAGGAGATAGAAGGCATCCTGGGGAAGGACATAAGCTACTTTTTGTCTCAAAAATAACCCTACAGGGGGTGATATAGGGGATGAAAGTTTGTATGGGAAACCCTGCATTTTTTAAGTTAGGGATATGAAAATTCAAATTCATACTTTTGGTAGGAAATAAAGAATTATGTGGTTCAGCGTTTTTGAAAAATCATCCCCTAAGGGGGTAAAATAAGGGTTGATTTTAAAAATCACAAATAATATTAAAAATTTTGTGTAAGTACCTCTTTTTAAGAGATTTAAGGGATTGAAAATGTAGTCATAGTTCGTATCTTGACTTCTTGAGGAAACATTTTAGTCTTTATTTTTAACCGAATTCAAAAAAAGGAGGAGGTTCTCAATTGAGTTGTATGTATTTTTTTAAACCGATTTGGAAAATTCTTTTTTTTATATTGAAAGGACATACTTCCAGATTGGTCCCATTTTTATCAAAATCCAGTTCTGATGATAGGATCCATGAGGAATTGAGGGAACTCCTCAAATATTATAGGCATTTAAATAATATTAATTACGTATTTTCATCAACAAGTCAAGCATTTGCATTCAGAAAGTATCATTTGGTGAAGTGGAACTGATGCAGAAGAGCACATATGTCCACGGGAACTCCTCAATGATAAGTATTTCACGGGTGGCGATATCTCGATTAAGATAGTTAAGCGACTAAGACGAAGTAAATTTAAATAAATGGTTCTGATGAAATGGTAGCAGTGAACTGGTCTGATGATGAAGCCGGAAGGTAGGCACCAGAACTCCGTAATAAAATAATGTATCCTAACCGTGTTTGGGCTTATTGGAATTGTCATGGGATGTACTCTGGTTATAAATTATTTTAATGGTAATATGCTTCAAATTGCGCTACTTGAGTCGTAAGTTATGTGTGACCTTGATTGTCAGAAGACAGATTTGGTCACCGATCTGTCGTCGTGTGGTTGACTTAATAATTTGTTGGTGACGGCGTCCAAACCTGATGAAACTACGCCTTCCAAACTTCTGACACGACTTAGCGCGACATAAATTTGCCTTTTTGCAAAGTTTTTATTTGAAAGGGTATAGTCCTGAGGTGGTTGCATATAAATTTGGTCAAATTCTGTTGTGCTTTTTGAGTTAGCTTCAATAATACGTTTTTTTCCATTTAGGGCTGATTTTTCAATCGTCAGATAACTTTTACCTGAGGAATAAATATGGCGGTTTGACACATCTATGTATATAAAAGGAGAAACTGACTGACTGATATATCAACGCACAGCCGAAACTACTGGGACTAGGAACGTGAAATTTTGCACACGGCTTTCTTTTATAATGTAGGGGAGCACTAAAAAGGGGTTTTTGGAAATTCGACTTTTAAGGGGGTGAAAAGGAGGGATTTCGTTTGTTTGAAAAATCTTATTTCTAGAGTTAATAAACTTGAAACTAGGCCCAAATACTTATCTTAGTAAATTAAGAACTTTGTAATTTTTGGTTTTTCTAACCTAACCCCACAAGGGGGATTGGGGGGGTGTCAAAATTTGTATGGAAGAATTTTAACACGCAGTCCGATTAACTCGAAACTCAGTAAAGTCCAAAAATAAAGAATAACCTCTATCAAGGTTTTTTCGAAAATCTACCCCGAACGAGGTGAAAAGGGGTTGTCAATTTTACAGGGGAGAATTTTACTGCGTAGCTTGATTAACTCGAAAATTGGTATGAATAATCTTTGAAATATCTTAAACGACTTTTTAAAATTCCACCCCTGTGGGGGTGAAAAGAGGGGATGCAGATTATATGAAAAATCTTATTCCTTTGGTTAATACACTTGAAACTTGGCAAAATTTGCCTCAGGAAATAATAAAAATTGTCACTCTTAGTTTTTTTAAACAAGTAAGGAACACTAGGACCGTAAGAACAGTAAGGAACAGTAAGGAAAAATTTTAACGCGCTGTCATATTAACTAGAAACTCGGTACTAATACTTTTTCGGAAGTCGGTGTCTTTGGATCTGTATTTTAAGTTTTTGCCACTGACTTCAGAAATTAAAGTTATTTTTCACTTTGTAGTGTTTGTTTTGGAAGTCGGTTGTTTTTATTTTTCACTTTTTAGTGGGTTTGTTCGTAATTTATCTGAGTTACAATAACCTAATGATAACTGCTCATCACCTTTTACAAAACATTGCTTTTCCCGATGCACGGACGTTAATTGTTGAGGAGTTCTCTTGGTACTTCACCATTAGCTCCACTTCACCATATGCATTGTGACGAGCCTCTATTGCTTAACAATAATTTTAAAGTAATGGAATCGCAACCCGTGAAATACTTATTATTGAGTCGTTCCAGTGGCCATCTTACCATCTGTGGTCTTCGTCATCAGTTCCACTTCACTAAATGATGCTTTCCGAGAGCAAATGCACAAGTTACTATAAAAAATACCAAAATCGCTATAGGTGTGCCTATATTGAAGAGTTCCCTCGATTTCTCCAGGATCTCATCATCAGATCTTGACCTGATGACAATGGGACTACCTGGAAAGTATACTCTTTCAAACAAAAAAATAATTTTCCAAATCGGTCCAGCCGTCTTGGAGTAATCGGGAACCATAAAAAAAAAGATTCCTAAGAACTGAGTACCTCCTCCTTTTTTGAAGTCGGTTAAAAATAATTTATAGCCAGAGTGCATCTCATGACATTTCCAATAAGCCCCAACACGGCTGGGATACATTGTTTTATTACTGATCTGAGTTCAATGGTACAATTTTCATCAGAAGCATTTATTTAAATTTGCTTCGTCATAGTCGTTTAACTATCTTAATCGAGATATATTATCGCCACCCATGAAATACTTATCATTGATGAGTTCCTGTAGCCATCTATGGTCTTCTTCGCCAGTTCCACTTCACCAAATCATACTTTCTGAATACAAATGACGAAAATACCAAAATCACTGTGTTTGCCAATAAGATTTGACGAGTTCCCTCAATTCCTCATGGATCCTATCATTAGAACTGGATTTTGATAAAAATGGGACCAATCTGAAAGTATGTCCTATCAAATAAAAAAATAATTTTTCAAATCGGTTAATAAATGACGGAGCAACGGTAACAAACATTAAAAAAAAAAAACATACAACCAAATTGATAACCTCCTCCTTTTTTTGAAGTCGGTTAAAAATAGTAACGAAGTCAGAACTGTGCATTGCATATATTTGAAAAGAAGTGATTGAACGAGTCTGTTGCGCACACTATAGTTTTAGAATTTTTGTCCGTTTGTTGTTTGTCGGGATGTATGTTCCGGATTGGCGCAAAAAACGGTTGATTGAATTTAGAGGAAATTTGGCAAACAGATGTTTTAGAACCTGGATTAGCACGTAGGGTAGGTGGTAGGTATTAATTTGATATATTCCGACATACACGCGGGCGAAGCCGCGGGCAAAAGCTAGTATACTATAAAGCAAAAATTAACAAATACTTAAATAAATAAATATGCTATAAACCTATATATATAATATACAAATTATCACAGTTGACAGGAGAGGTAATGCTCTTTTTTACTCGATATTTGAATTGCGAAATAGATTTTAAATCTCGAATGCTAGGCGGAAGTGAGTTCCACAATCTTACAGCATGGGCAGAAAAGGAATAAGAATAGTACCTAGCTTGTTTTATGAGGATAGATTTTAGTAGGTTTAGTTATTATTACCCTACTAAGGCGTAGGAGCTTAATCACTACGGCCTAGTGGCGTACCTGATACAGCGTAGTAGAGCGTAACCGATACAGCGTACAACGCTACATTTGGCGTGTGACCAAAATCGAAACTAACGCCGCCATCTTGTTTTGTTCATACAATTTGTGACACAATTTTGAGATTTAGAGTGGCGTTGTTGGTATTCATTTGGGAAAAAATGTGTACCAACAACGCTGCTCTGTCAATGTCATTCAGGCGCCAAAATATCCTTGTGGCACTCTAGTAGCTACGGCGTAGTACCATAGCCACTACGGCGTAGCAGCGTAGCCGAGACGTAGTATAGCCACTAAAGCGTAGTAGCGTAGCGCGGACAACGTATTTTATGAAATCATGACATTATAACTTGGAAGAGTTGTATTCATTATCTAAATGATTATAATTACGTTAATACATATTTATTACGGTCGCGAATCATATTTTGATCCACATAAAACCTAACACTGACCCACAAATCGCATAAAACGTAAGAAAATTTGAATTTCCCGCATCCTCCTTAAATTAGATTTCGGTATTATGTAAAATTTTTAGGTATGACAATTTATAATATGTATACTGTATGTATGTGTGTGTATGTATGTGTGTGTATATGTATGTGTACTAAATATAAATTAAAGTCGCTTTTTGTCTGTCTGTCTGACCGTGTTGTTTTTCTAAAATATACACAACGGATTTTGATGCGGTTTTCACCATCATTTAGAGAAAAAAGAAATCTAGATGTTTTGTCAAGACGTAAAATCCGTGCAAAGCAGGGGCGGGTCACTAGTACAAATAGAAGCTCGGTGCTATATTTCGGTACCTCAAAGGCAGGTATAGAAGCGAGCAAGTTGCTCATATCGCTGTCACCCCGCAAAGCTATCACTTCTGTTATCGGCACTCCTTCTTCATCGACCACGTCCAGTATGTGATCGTAGCCTTCCATTAGAAGTTCCATTATCTTGTCCGTATTTCCTGAAATCAAAATATTTTGACAGATTTAAAGATTTTGTAAAGAAGTAAGTAAGGTTTATTAAGTGCTTACAATCTAATAAAGTTTTTATTTATTGCCTGACTTAGATTTTTCTTATTTTTATAACATCCTATTATTATTTTGTTTATTTATTATTTTTTCCTTATAAAATACATTTTTAAATATTCCTTTAAAAAAATATAAAAATTGTGGTCCGCCGGTACCGGGAGCAGGGTCCAAGCTACCGGTGGTTAGGGCTGCACAGACAGGAACCTCCTCACAATCCGAGCCATATCGAGGAGTACTGCCTTCTGAATCAGGCCCTTGATCCAACCGCCTAACGAGAGCCTCGAGAGATGTTGATCGAGGCTTTCAGCCATTAGGCCGTTGGCCGTTACGACAAACGGCACAATGACAGCCGAGTTCACAATCCACATGTCAACAACCTCGTGTGCTAAGTCGAGATATTTAATTTGTTTCTCTTTCTCAGCTTTCACGAGGTTCTTGTCATGTGGAATGGTAACATCGATAATTAATAATCGATCTATCACTACTATATCAGGCTTATTGCAGACAATAGTCCTATCAGTGATGATACTCGTAGACCGATCCCAGTACAACGTGACATGATCATTTTCGAGAACTGGGTCGGGCACATACTTGTAATACGGTACTTCAGAGTCCACAAGTTTGTATTTCAAAGCAAGTTGCTGGTGCATAATCCTGGCCACTTGGTTATACCTGTGCAAGTACTCGCCGTTAGCTAGACGAGAACAACCAGAGTTAATAGGTCTGATGGACTCACCCGGACGGTGGCATGCCCGACATACGACAACCATCCCGTCCTTTATAATATGTCTCCGGTAGTTATTGGTCAAGATAACTTCGTCCATAATTGCACAGACAAAACCTTCAGTTTCTCCGAAAAGGTCACCAAAACGTAGCCAAGATACGGACGCTAAGAAGTCTACACCGGGCTCATGAAGGCCCGATAAAAGCGCCCGTGAGGCTCCTTGCTTTGCCATACCTCCTTGCGGTCATCGGTAGTGAGTACCACAGGTTTGTGCAACGGGGTTGTGCCAGTTCTCTTTAGCCATGGAGAGCGGGGTGAGCTCCTTTTTCACTGCGACCACATCACGATGCATACCCACTTCGGCTTTTAAAAAATATTCCCTGAGTCTGCACACCTCGCGGTTGTGGAGGGTCTTTGCATTTAAAAAGCCTCGACCTCCGCACTTCCGCGGGATGTACAGTCTCATCACCGATGAGCGTGGGTGGTGCATTCGGTTTGCGGTCAGCAGTGTATGGACCCTATGGATCTAGGGCGTCGAGTTCGGTCTGAGTCCATTTGAGTATGCCAAAAGAGTACATCAAAACCGGCATGACTCAACCGTTGAAAGCGCGCACTTGTTTCCGTCTGAAAGAAGACTAATAAATAACTTCTTCAGGCGACCAAAGAAGCGCTTCTTCAACGATTGCTTCATGTCAGCAACATTCATGCCTAAAAGCTCCTACATACAGGCGCGACGCGCGACGCGAATTGCGCGCGACACAAAGGCACCGCTCGTCGCGGGACACGCGGTGCCTTTGTGTCGCGTCGCGTGTCGCGCCTGTTTGCGGAGCCTTAACGCTTCCGACATACCCAAATACAATTATTATTAACAAATACAATAACGTGAAAGTTTGTGAGGATGGATGGATGGATCTTTCAAGCAAAAACTACTGAACAGATTTGGATGAAAGAACAGCTAATAATGGGGAAGGTCGGGCAAAGTTAATTGTTGATGGCGTGATCATAGCTAGGTCCTCACGGCGTATAGTGAGTATGACATTTCGTTCATTCATGAGTTTACTTTTATTTCGCTATTTCGTTATTTTCTGTGATTTCAATATTTTAAATCGAGTAAATGACATGGAAAGTGTCAGAATTTAAAACTATAAATATATCCTCAAAGTCACTTTATTCAAAATGTTTCTACTCTGTATAATTTATAAAACATCTCTACGAATAGCTTTAAGCCACCATCTTTTAATTTAAGGGTCTCTCGGGAAATGGTGGACTCCAATTTCGAAGTATTTAGTAACACAACAAAATTTTAGAACAACTATTATATTATGGATAATCACAACAATGTTGCCAAGTGAATACTTTTCGCGCCAGATCTAGCACTTTTTTTACTGTACAGCGCAGTTATAATGTCTGCGAAATACCTACTAGGTAGTCGTGGTGGTGTGTTAAATTATTTTTTATCAGTAGTAGTGTAATTTTATCTTCATAAGTCCTGCTATAACATTCTTGAAATACGCCTTACCTCTGGCAGCCATATGTAACATCCACTTATCGATCTCAACGGTATTCTCCGGTACATTAGCCTGTATGGACACGTCCCTGGCTGTTCGGTACAGTTCGTCTCTGAAGCCGAGGCTGATGTCAGACTCCTGCAGCAGCTGGTATAGCGCGTTACGTGCGTGCGTGCGCGCGGCTGCGAAGTGCAGCATCGACTGGCCGTGCTCATCCTGACCGAGAAACGGTACGGTATGAATGCTTTGACGAACGATATATTAAGGCTACTTGCACCACAAATCACTAAATGCATTTAATGCTAAACGAATTTAAAACAACTGACTGCCTCGTTGGTCTAGTGATCGCAAGCGCTACTGCTGAGCGTGGGGTTCTTTTTTTTTTTTTGAAAAATCATCAAATGACTTCTCCCGCTCTGGGCGGAGCAGGAGGGCGTGCCAGACTTTTACTGACTAAAACCCACCCGTGTTTCTTAAGTTGCCTGTGCTGGGGGAGCATGGGGTCCTGGGTTTGATTCCCAGATCGGGAAAAGTGTTATTGGGTTTTTCCATCTGCAATTTCTCAATAGCAGCCTGGAGTCTGGATTTGTGCCCAGTTGATGGCAATAGGCTCGCTGTCCGTTCCATGGCACTTAAACATAAGTGGTGAAATGTGGGTGTACTTATTATTGGTACACCTCTGCACCCTTCGGGGATTACAGGCGTGATGTAATGTATGTTATGTAAATTTTTAAAACATCGTTCTATTTATGTCAATTGTTTGAAGATGAAAGAGACAGAATGATGTTTTAAAAAAAATTAGCGTTAAATGCATTTAGTGATTTATGGTGCAAGTGGGTCTAAATTCAAGGACGTAAAGTATGGTTTAAAAGAATGGTCTAGGTTTTCAATTCAATACAAGATCTAATGTCTAAAAGACTGTTCTGCTCAGAGAAAACATTGGAATTGATTGCATCGCATAAATCAAAGTTACTTGCAGAAAGTTCCAACTCCGTTCCTGACTCTCGAAGCCCAAAACGATCTTACGACGATAGTTTTTGGGGTTGTTGAGTCAAAAGAGTAGTTGTAGACAATACAATAAAAAAAAGTTTATTACAAAACAAAAAAAAGCAAACGCCTTCCAAAGTGCAAAATAACTTTACTTTCGCAAGTCGGTGGCTTTGATTGTTTTGTTTGGTTCTTTTTTTAAAACTTATTTCGCAAACTATAGTTATTTTGCAATTTAGAGTGTAAAAAGTTATTATTTTTTAATCATTAGTTGTGGATTCCCACACAAATTCTTGCTTGTAATTTATTAATTTTGTATAGCAAAAAGTGGTATTTTAGAATCATCAACATTGAACTAAAAACCCCACTCGTCAGAACTTGAGGAAAATATGGGACCATCCCTAAGATCCAATAAAAAAATCAATTCTCGAAATTGGTCGACTTCGTAAAGAATTATCGCTGAATATACATTATACCCATTTATTATACAAGTTTTATTAATGTATAAGATAATTGTAATGTATCTCGTCGTTAAGCCATAAATAAATAAATATATACATAAAAAAAGATCCCGACGAATTGAGAATTTCTTCAATAAAAACTCTTTTTCTTTTTAATTCGGTTAAAAATGAGAAGGTAATAGTTAAAAAACTCACTCTAGTGGCACTACTGAAGGCTGACTCGGGTGCATCAGGGCTGTTAGCTGGCTGCGGGTCCACAGTGACGATGTCAATAGGCTTCTGATGCTTGGTGGCCGTGCGGTTCCGCTCGGGTGGCAAGTTGGACAGTACTGGTTCGATTGCCAGCCGCGGCGCTTGATCGTTCTCTACTTCGGCTGCTTCTCGAGTAATTAGCATTTCGGTTTCCTAGTGGTGGAAAAATTTTGATGACTGACTTTGATTGTTTAAATTAAATTAGCAAAAAAAAAAAATCATCGCCTCATTTTTTTTTGTTTTATCATGTTTAGATATCGATACCCATTATACCTGTGGAGTTTCGCTAGCTAATTTGATTTAAAACTGTATAAATATAGTTTTGAGAAAGTTAGAGTGCATAAAATCATACAGCATTATCAGAATATACCTAGTGATAATCATGTATGATTAGATTGATGGCTATCGGTTTGAAATTTACCACAAACCGATAGGAATTGCCATCTATTTACGCGCTTCATTGCAAATTGCATCAAACACTACATTGAAAGAAGGCAAGAAAAAAATCTAAAAGATAATTAAATCAATGTGTAGATGTTATGCTCACCTGCGTACCTAAATTTGATTTCTCTTGATCAGGAAAGTTATGAAGAAAACTGGCCAGGAACGCGACCGGATCCTTAGGCTTTATATTAGCCACCTCGGTCAGACCTTTGATCAAAGGATCGCCGAGAGCTGTGAACACATCGTTCAAATCAACGTCCTTATTGTCTTTTACAAATTCCATTTTATCATTGACCAACTTATTATAAAACTTTAAACAGGAGCTTACACTTAGCAAGATATCTGCCCTCTTCGGTCCGAAAGATGGGAATGTCCATATGATCGGTGTCGGCGTGGCCTGTGCCTGAAACGGATCAATTATTCAGTGTCGGCCTTCGATACGTTCGCGTGGGAGGGGAAGGGGTGCGAGAATATATCAAACATGTGGGTTTTTACGCGAACGTGAACATCTGGTGGGGGCAGTGGGTGGTAGATGATTATAGTCAGCGGTAATAGTGGGAACTGGACAGAAAGGCTCTATTAGCATTCGCCAGTCATTATTGATATGGCCTGTTGTTATCGATCGGCCGTTAAACGTAAAGGCTGAGTAACGTTATTATGTTTTAAAATGATATCGACATATTGTGTTTTATTAATAGTATGTTTATGAATACGTACAGTCACACATTATGTTTATAGTAAACATTGCTTAGTTTCTAAAAAGCACACACCATCTAAAGACAGGACAACACATTTTCGACGACACAGTGTATCTAATGTTGGAAAGACAAATGGTTGATGGTGAGCATGCAGTCAAACAAAAGCATTTTGTTGTAACTATTTGATGTGCAAGCGTGAACGTTTGCAGTGACTTCACTTGGTGTAAGACTCACACGAACACGCCACCTCACAAGGATATCAACGAAATTGTTTAGTACTGACCTAAAACTTTATAGATGCAAATAGATATCTAGAGCTCAGCTGCAACCATACATAGGCACGTTTTCAGTACCTACAATCTTTCCAACATTCGATAAAATTATTTGTGTTAAGTGAACGGTTGTGTGAAGGTGAATAAAAGTTTAGCTGGATCTATAGTTTTAACATCTAGTACTTTTCCCTCTTCTCTGGGGTTTCGTGACCAGTAATACTACTTCTTTTTTTACGAAAAATGTTTGATAGCATCGTTGCTATATGTGCTGAGTTTTGCATTGATAAATCTTTCTCCAGATGAAGTAAGTTTGAAGCTGCGGTCGCAAAATCGTTGAAACAGCTCGTTTCGGTTACACTCAAACACTGATAGTTGCTAATTCTGGCAATGTCAGCACTTAAAGTTTCACGGTACTGCAGCCCCCTCATGGCACAGAGATGTTTCATGTTGTCGGCGTCCTTTGACAGACCCGGGAAATTAACAATGAGACTGAAACGAACGCCAGCGCCCAAGTATGTTGGTCTAGCAGACAGATATCCCAGCTTTGCATCCCATGTAAAATCGAGCTTCTCGTGCAGATAAGTCATGATGTAAGATATTTTACTGAAAGCTAGACCTATTTCTCCAGGAGAGTCTTGCGCAGTAGATACAAGTACGCGAATGTGGTCATGAACATTAATCCAGACGGCTATGCTTCTATCGTCAGTGACAAATACACCTCGACCGTAAGGCCAGTGCTTTCCATGTAATCTCGCACAGTCATCAATCTCATCTCTATCACAAAGAGCTATCAGAAGACCACTAGACGCTAAAGCTGCACATATTTCTGACGGCTTTTCCAAAACTTCGTTCAAGGTATAATAAGTTCCACCCTTTTGGTCAGATTCGGGATTAGAATGTTCGGTGAATTTCGAAAAATCTTCTTTCATCAATAGTGATACTACAATTCTTTCTATTGTTTCCAACTTTCCCACCTTTATGTTTAAAGGTAGTTCAAAACCTTCTAAATTACGCGAACATTCTACTACTCCAGAAAGCACGAATTCATCGTTTGGATCAATATTTAATTCTACTAGAGGTTCAGAAGATAGCTTTGCAGACGAGGTGGCTATAAAATCTGATCTGGGGTGTGTTGGTAAATCAGAATTCACGTTCATATTATGAAGATCTCTTATAAGTGGATGTAAAAACTCATTAAATACATCATAAACATAGTAGTCTGGGGCCGTAATTCCTCCAGGAAAGTCTTCCTCAACCGTTTGAATAATATTTCTGCTATCCGGGAGTTTTTGCACAGCAGGCCAGATGACATCAAAAAGGTCATGGTCTAATTTAGTGACTCTGTATTTTATAACATCAAATATTGGCCTTTTCAGGAATCGTGCAAGTACGAGCGGTGGCGTAGCTTTATTAGAAGAGGCTGATAAGGGCGTTCGAGGTGGTCTAGTAGACGATAAGAGATGATAGCATCGTTCCAACGTATCCAAAGCTTCAGGCGTATCCAAAACCCGGCGAGATGATACTTGATCCTCAGGCACTAGACATACTCAAGTTAAAACATGCGAATAACATTTAAAAAAAAGTAATATTCAGTGAAATTCTTCATTTACAGTGTGTTTTTCATTGGTTGCAGAATTTACTTTTGTCGTTGATATTACATACCTTTATCGGAGAACATACTTTTAGTTGCATCTTCACTTATACCGTAATCTGATAACAGCTGATCAAAAGGTAGTAAAGTTGGATGATTTTGATACTCTTCAGCAGACTTTCCATTCTAAAACAAATTATATAATTTTACGTGTTACAGCTGATACTGTATATACCTATCCTCGTAAATGGTTTAAGGTAATAGTTTCGCTTACATCATCTAAATCTTTCGAGTTGGCACCAAGTTGTTGAAGCAAATTGTAGTAATGTCCATTGTCTGGGAGTACCGCTGCATAATGTAATGCTGTTCTTCCTTCAAAGTCCACTGCTGACAGAGTTTCAGGAAACCTGTAAAATGTTATAATGAGACTCTTAGTGATACAGTACAGCCCTTTCAAGTAGTTATATGAAAATTCTGTGCACAAACCTTCCACCCAAATACTTGATGATGTTGGTTTTGCCAAATATGGTAGCCACATGTAACGGAGTTGCTCCATTCGGTGAAATTGGGTCTCGAGCTATTGCGAATTTTCGTCTGTCTAACGCTGCTTGAAGATCTCTTATATTGCCCTCTCGCGCAGCTATATGCACCTTGTTTATTTTTTGCTAAAACATAGTGTAAACTTATGCTATTGTTACATAAAAATGTATAATAATTTTTGTGAAACTGGAAGTTACCATATAAGTTGGTACATTGTCGAGAAAAGCTTGGAGTTCAGAATTTCCCGAAATCCTTCCTATAAGCCTTGATCCTTCGCCATTTAAAACTAATGTAGCCAACATTTCCATGTTTGCATTGTTAATCAAATCTGTCACTTCCGGGTCTATTTCATTGTCCTGAGAAATTGTAAGAAGGCTATTAATGGTCAAGATAAAACAAGATGTGGTTGCGGTGTTAGAGTTAGAACTACAATCGCTGACTAATAGTTTACTTGATAGAAAGTACAAAGAACTAAGAAGCTGGCAAATCAATTCATGACAGTGGTGTTACGAGGTGTCTGTGAGAGTACACAGTGCTACAATGATGCTTCTAGTCTAAAAAACACCACAATCAACTAATCAATTTACTTATTACCTTCTTTAGTCGGTCGATTGTCTTACTTGATGGAACAAGTTAGAGGTATACTCACAACTACAAGAACTTCTCCGTGCAATGATCCTTCCCTTTGCGCCATACTTGCATCCTGTGAATCCAGCTCGGCTTCACCATTCACAACACCTTCTATAAGACTTTCCTGTGTACTTCGGCCGTTGGTCACGTTTCCTTAATTAGCAAAATAATCAAAAATATTGAACTTGTCAGGGACCCTCTTAAAATTGATTAAGATTACGAGGATTATATTTTGATTGTTTCGTGTACAGTGCCAGAAGAGATTTCTGCTTTACCTCTCTTGGCACTTCCCATGTCAGACAGTTCTGCTGTGCTCTTAAGATTCGAATCACTGTATTCAGACTGTGTTTCTCCTGGAACTTGAACGTCAGCATCGTCTTCACTGTGTTCACCATTTTTAGCATTACCTTCGTTTGAAGCAGCACCATCATGTTCTTCGCCTTCATTACTTTCATTTTCGTGATTGGTTTCATTTTCTTTGGAATCGATCTCATCGATTTTATGAGATTCATGTTCCCCAGTTTCTTCCATATGATTTTCATTATCATGATTAGCGTGATGTGATTCAATTTCTTCGTTTTCTTCGTTTGTTTCCTCCTCATGCGGTTCTTGAGGTGTTTTGTTACTTTCTTCCTTCTCCTCGGCGGTTTGCTCGGAGGCTTCACCTTCAGCTTCTTGCACATGAGTATGGTCGTCATCTTTTTGGGCTTCAGCTTCAAACTTTTCTTTTTCAGTTTCAGCCTTTTCATCATTTCCTCCCTCAAGACTATTTTCATCATTGTCTGCTTCGTGATGGGTACCTGCTGCACTTTCTTCAACATTTACAGTAGCTTCCTCGTTATTTTCAGCTGCTTCCTCATGATCAGTTGTTTCTTCAGGGCTATGTTCTGGATTTTCTTTGTCTTCTTTTGTTTCTTGAACATGTTCTACTGCTTCTTCATTGTCATCAGCCTTTGTTTTATCCTCCTCAGTAGTTTCTTCTGCGTTTGTTTCATTTGCTGCATCTTCTTCATGCTCATGATTTTCATCCACTACTTCTGATTCCTAAAATGCATAAAATAAAAGTTCATGCAGATGTTCACAAAAAAGCATCGCAACTTAACTATAACAACATTCCGTGAAAACGTGTCATGCACTGCTCACCTTATTACTTTCTACATTTGCAAAGTGATTCTCAATATCGTCTTTAGTTTGTTTTGCATCATCTAATTCAGGCAAATCATTAATGAGTTCATGCGTGCTACTGGCCTTCATCCCACTGATACGATTATCTATACTTTCAGATGCAGTGATCGTATTTGTATCTTTCGACGAAATATTTTCGTTAGATGCCTTGTGATTCCTCCTCCTAGATTTTTTGTTTAATTCGCCTATGACCTCTGTGTCCAGTAGCTTCCAATCCCAAGAATTTGGGTAAGCACTTGATGGAGTTCTGGGTGCATCAGGTAGTGTTTTAAACATATTTTTATCTATTTCCTGGGGCCTATTTATATAATAAGCTGGAGTTTTATTTTTCTAAAAACCAGAAAATATTGGATAAGTAGTAGGTATTTAATAAAAGTTGTGACTAATAATTAATTTAATTTGTAAATTGTGATGAGCTCATGGATTTGAGCGTGCAGTGTCAAGGAATAAAAACTATGGAAACCTTTTAGTTGTAAGTAGGTATACGATCAATACTTACGTTGTCAACAACACTTTCGTCAGCTCCAAGACTAACGAGTGTGTTATATGTGTGCTGATCATCTCTCATGGCTGCGGCGTAATGAAGTGGAGTGCGGCCATCGTTGTCTACGTCATTAATACCTTGCGGATACCTTTCAGCGATGTACTTGAGAATGCCACCGTGTCCTAAACCTGCAGCCTAAATATTTTTTCAGTTAAAGTTGAGTAGTGCTTATTCATTCATCATTTTCGAGTACTCCGAAGGATAAAGAGTACGTATAATATTATTTTGCTGTCTGTTTGTTTGCTAAAATGTGTTTAAACCCATTATTTCCTTACTACTTGGGTATCGAAACCATACAAAATAGTCAAGCATCATCATTATCAGATTGAAATCGGCACATTGCTTGCAAATTGAAATGGAATTATTCGACCAGTTCATAAAGAAATCAATATTATTTTAATCGCCTTATCGACTGGTGTGAAAAAAGACAGCTTGGATAAGGTTACTGGCAAGGTTAACGTTTTAAAAATTGTTCGATTATAATACCTTATGCATTACTGTCATATTGTTAGCATCCCTGCTGGATAAAGCTAGCGGTGGCACGGGGTCCCCAGAGTGTTTCATCAGACCTTCCAGATCATTCTGCACTACAGCTGTGTGGATATCTCGTATGGTGTTCTGAAAGAAAGAAAGAAAAATATTAAGTCTTCAATAAACTATAGAATGTGGTTACTGTTTATCAAAATCCTGAAGGGGAATTGTCTTAATCAGCTCGCTTAACTGACGGAACTGTTGACCGCAGCTAGATGTTATTAACAATAGTTATTTGTATGGTCACTGAAATGCCAGTTTTATCTGTTTTTTTATTTGAATTATTAGTGACTGTATTATTGGTGTGCTTATCGTCCTTTACAACATCTGCGGATAGTAAAATGATGGCGTTCCATTCAGGGAGTCATTGTTCGATTTTTTTTTAGAAAAAGAAACCTGTGTATGACATGAATAAGTACTACAACGATAACATTTCCAGTCTATTTTTGTTTTTGTCTACCTAACATTATAAGGAAATATGATACTCATGAATACTCTTTTTAAAACTTAAGATTTGTAGTCAGTTTTAAAAATGCGGTTTGTTCACGAACGACTTCTATTAAGAGTAAACTTAACAAAATTTTAAATAAAGCCTAATCTTTGAAACTCACCATGATGTAAGGTACAGCTTCCAAGAACTTCTTGACTACCGGCTGGTTGGAAACTTCGCTGAGTAGCCGCGAGCCGTGCCCCTCCCACACCACGCGCTGCAGTCGCGCCATGTCGCAGTCGTGGCACCATATGCGGATGTTGTGGCGTTTTATCACCAGAAGACCTGACAAGGAAAGGTAACCTATTATTATATTATAGATTAAAGTCGCGCTTCGTGTGACCTGTCTGTGTGATCGCCGTTGTTCTTCTAAACCCTTAGTTCCCAAAGTGGTCCAGGTGGACCCCAGGGGTCAACACAGCCAACGCAAATTTCCACAGTTAGATCTAATCTTCACATTTTTTGTCGAGTTTTGGGAATATGGTAGAAATGTAGCTGCAGGGGGTCCACCGGAACCAGCTAAATTTTGAAAGTGGTCTATGAGAAAAAAAGTCTGGGAACCTCTGTTCTAAAACTACAGAACGGATTTTGAAGCGGTTTTCACCATCATTTAAAGAATTTATTTCAGAAGGTTTATGTGTATATGACCCCTGTAACACAGATTCCACCTAGCATGGGGTCATTAATCAAATCTCTGTGCACTTGTAAGTCCTACGTTGTAAATGCTACGCATACTACTTTGTACATTGCTTTTTGGAAATAACAATTATTTGTGTATAACGCATTAAAAACTAATTATAATAAAAAAATCTCGATATTTCGTCAAGTCGCAAAAACCGTGCGAAGCAGGGGCGGGTCACTAGTATTTAAATATACCAGATGTAACATAAATAACGCACAACCTCTTAAGGGATCATTGTACTCATCATTATGAACAATTTTTACTATGGGACCAAACCTGAAATCGCGAAAAAAAATCAGCTGTTCCTTACATTTCGACCAGTTATGCGAACATAAATGTAGGGAGCAGCTGATTTTTTTAGCGATTTCAGGTTTGGTCCCATAGTAAAAGTTGTTCATAATTATGAGTACAATGACCTCTTAAGAGGTTGTGCGTTAATTATGTTACACCTTGTATAGGCATAAATATAAACTCCGAAGCTGCCAAGACCCATTAAAATAATATGGGTACCATATGATAAACAAAGAGATATGCCAGGTAACCGAGATTATATCGAAAACCTATCGACGGCGAAGTGCCAATACCCCCTAACTGACTCCTAACAAACATGCGAAAAACGCCTTATCGATTTGAATTTAAAGGCGTTTTTCGCATGTTTGTTAGGAGTCACTTAGGTGGTATTGGCACTTCGCCGTCACTATGCCTCCAGTGCGTCCCCACCACAAGACAACTACTACACATGCAGTTCTGAAGCAATAGATATGCCGTCGCGCATACACCCGCATTTCTTAAATCAAGGGGCCAACCGCCACCTCTTAAAGCAGTATTATTTTAATCTTACTTGAGTGTGGGAAATGGATGGAGCTAGACGTCCTGTATAGCTTCATCTCAAGCTGTATAGCTTCATAGTGTTTTGGTGGTCTAGCTCCTGAACGTACTACACAATCAATTATAAACCTTATGCCACCAAACACAGCGGGCATTTACCATGCACCGTACCACCTACCCACACAAAAGCATCGGTCGCTACCGTTGTGCTGTGCCAATTTATTTTACATATACGCTAGTGATTGACTAAATCGGGAAGTTATCGATTCATCCATTTATTATTGTACAAAAAAATTTTTGGGGTCCTGAAAATATTGTAATAAAAATAATTAATATGTAGCTAAAATATATGTATATATTAATATGTAAATAAAAAAATTAAAACAATCAAAAATCCTGTTACGTTGATTTAGGATGTCATAGTTTATTGAAATAGGAGGTATTGTTGAACCCTGCTATGGTGTTTACTCACTGATCTGTAACCGGTTGACAAATTGAAAAATAAACTGTAATAGCAATATTTCATTCGTCAATCGACATTGTTGTCGAGTGGATCTGCATATGCACGTCACGAACTCTTCGCAAGAAGTAGCGGCCGTACTACGCGATGCATTCGCATAATAAAGTATCGTTTTGTGTTTTTACATTGCTTGTTTTACACTTAGGCGACAAAATTAGGTAGTGGTTAAGGAGCAATGTATTTATTGCAAAAATAGTACAGTCGCTGTAATATTTGAAAACAAAATAACATAGTAAAAGCAACAAATATTTCACGATTTGTTATTTTTCATGATTTTAAAGACAAATATAGTAAAATACTTGTACTTACATATGGTAAGTGATCCCATGATTTACAAAGTTTTGGTTTTTGCTTTTGGTGTTTACAAGAAACCACTGATGAACACGGCATTCTTATAATTTGTCACGATCTCGATCGAAAGCGCACTAGTTCGCGGAGACGGCGATTTGCTTAGGACATGTGCACTGTGCCCATGTCGCGCGGACACCGACACGCCCCCTTGCCACTTCTCCTGTTTTTTATATTTCTATGATTTGTACAAAACCTATTTTACACAAACTGTTTCAGCTTTTCAGTATAAGTTCAATCATTACGTCACTCACAGTAATGTATACCTGCTACATTATTCAACCATGTGCTATGCCAACAATCCGTTCCTGCACTTCGTTCCGTCGTAGAAACATGCAAGATAAGGTGTCGTATCGCTTTACCGACACATTAGTTCGAAAGGAACCTCCAATATGTGCCACTGCTTGTAGTTGGAATTGCAATCGATGGAAAGTTCAAGGTGAATACCATTGAAGAAAAATGGAGGAAAATGCTAAACCTTTTTTTTTGTGGATAGGGTGAATTCATTAACACTTATTGGGTTTCTGTTCACGCAAGTAATGCGTAGGTCCATAAAGTTTTATAGCGGAATTATGTTATTAATATCCATCATCATCATTTATGGAAATAGTCAAAGTACCTAGCCGGAAATTAATACGTAAAACTTTAGTATAGTTTCGTATTAAAGCGTCTATCAAAAAGCTAACGGTGGACAGTTTTCACTAGTACTCTAGGTATATTAGAAAATATAAATATGCACATCAATCATAAAAATAAATTGTAAATTCGAAGAGCAGTTTCAGAGATTTCAGTTTCATTGCATACTGTTTTTCGTTTGTATAATTGTATAATTTTTATTTGTGTGGTAATGTGGTTAGAATCACATATATAAGTGTTTTCCGATTTTTTTTTTACTTTAAATTGATCAAAAATGTTTCAAATCCTACAGTTGATTCTTATCACTAAATAACGGTGATTTACTCAACTATCAGCTATTTGGGGAAATAATAAAGTTTTACAGACCGATTAACAACGTGCGTGCCAATCAGGGTAGAATCAATCGAATGTCGATTGAGTGCCAACAAATGAGTACCTATAGAACTTTCTAGTTTCCTATAAAGAGGTCCAATTAAAACAAGGCTTAGTAATACTGCAATGTTGTTATATTCATTATCTTAATATAACATTTATTGTTGTTTGCTGGCGTGAAATAAATCGGAGTAGGTGATTCTATTTCGATAAAATCAATATCGATGTTACGGAAAAGATGACTTGATTAACGTCCCATACATTAGTATTATTGTTGTGTGTGTTGCTTAGCAATTCGACCAAACATTATTGATTTTCAGAACTTCACCAATAATTTTGTAAGAAATATAGGTGATAAAATGTAGTAGTTAGTCTTTGTCCAAGAGCTGGAACACACAGAGATTGAATTTAATTAAAGTCCTGCTTGTGATAACCTTATCTAAAGAGTAATCTAATAGTTTCAAACAAGCCAGTAGGATTCTCTTCAAGAGCCACAAACCTCTATACTTATAAACGTTGATTAAAGTTAAGAAACGTTAAACGTCAAAAATGTATGGTTAAACAGTGCTAATCATTACTTAACTTTAAGCAACTTTTCTAAATAAATCCCTGTCTCTCTGCTTCACCATAAGCTTAGTAAAACAGTTTTTAATTCAAAACAAAATCGTCAAACATTCATGTGCTTCAAAATATGACGAGAGTTCACAAGATGAAAGCATTATAAAATGAATCCTTCAGAAAATTATAAAAGTAATCACTAGAACATTTAAACCACATCTTGAAATACGATTGCCAGTACCTACCTACACGGTTAAGCAGCGTACCTACAATTTGAAGATATACGTATATGTTAAGTTAAACAATGCAATGCATAATAATTATGGAAAAGTCCGTCTATAAAGTCGAAATTCTAAGTAAATATTGACGGCTAGTTACATTTATGTCGACCTAGTCTAAAGTGTCAAGGACATTCGTTATATTATTCAGGCAGACTGAAATTCAGACAGATAGGTTTTAATGTTTAATGACTTGGCTATCGATCGATCACATACACCTGCTGTGCCCTTCGGCCCCCACGTTCCTTTCAATGTAGGACAATCATCGAGTACAAAGTATGTATGCTTTTGAATGGTATTCAATGGATTTTTGGTTACAATATTCATTAAACCTACCTAGGTTAGGTTTATAACTTTTAGGTGGTAATAGTTAACCGTGAAGGTAGAAATACCTCGTACCTACCCTAAGTAATAATATGAAAATTAGGCACAAGATATTTTTCAACTAATTGGTACCTACATGAAGCCTGAAAGGGTCGAAAAGACTTAAATCGATACCTACAAGTTATTTTCAGCTTAGGTAAGTTTAGGTACTTCGTAAACCTAAATGTCAAATAAGATTTTTTTCAATGTCAAATAAGATATTGAAGATTGGTAAATACCTATATATTTTTTATTCATTGTGTGAATGCAAAAAGCCTTGTCTATTTTACATATCTATGGCTCATGTGATGATTTTGGGTGACGGCGTCTATCATGCCGTATTGCATACCTTACTGACTGGCTTATTTTATTATCACGACACGGGTTACTGTCGTATAACTCTAGTCATAATGTCATTAGAGCAAATTGTTTTAAACCCTACTTTATAGCCGAACAAAAAATCATTTTTACACATCTATAAAAACGAGTCCGATTTTATTACGCTCAAATAATATGAAGGTACGAAATTGGCGAAGCAACAAGTTTGCGTGCGACTACTCGCTAACCGAGATTAACATAATGGAAACCAACAAAACAGTCTGAAAACAAACTAGATTGTACGCGTGATACACTTAATTACCAAATTCTTTAAGTTTCAAGTGTTGGCTAGTCGGGCTTGTTATTAATTTAAATTGCTGTTATAGTGTTATGAATGAACCTATCTATAATTTTTGAACGGTAAATGATTTGTCCCAATTTTAATATAAACAATTAATCAATTCTACCAGAATGTAACAAAAACATTGACAGGAAACATACAAATTATGCAGCGTGTATGGAAGGTGTAGATTTGTAACAGCATTAAGTCTGCTATTAAGTAGTTTAAGAAAGGACCTTAAGGTTTTGCTTATGAAATACCAAATTTTTACGAGCCGGAAATATTCGTACATAAAGAAAGCGTATAATTTTCATTTCATTCTATATTCTTATAGACATGTTAATAACTCATTTTACCAACTTAATAGCAATGTTTCTAAAACACCCTTCAAGTGAAAATAAGTTTTACGTCACTGCACTTATTAAAAACACGTCATGAATCGATGGCCTTCGCGGATAAGTTACAGCAAGAATGACCAATCGTTTTTGGGAGTTATAAATAAAAATATACTAAAAGGAGTGGGTCGTGCCTTCAGAATAGAAAGGCTTCCATAAAAATAAATATTCATGACCACGCAACACCAAGCCTGAAAGCCGAGCCTACCACACCTTAATGAAATTAATGTATGCCTGTAATATTGGAATGGACAAGCCGCTGACAGACAATGTCGTGACAGAGGCACCATGCAACCGTTATTGATGTGTCTGTTGTCATAATTATTATAATGCGAGCTGTAATGGAAAGGTAAAATTGTTCTTTGGGGGGAAAAACAACCTATGGATATGAATAGCTTTAAGTGCAAAAATATTATATATAAAAAAACCGGCCAAGTGTTTGTCGGATCACGCACAAAGAAAGGTTTCGTAGTTGGAATGAATTTATCCCAAGAACAAACTTAACATGAAAAATATGTTCTCTCATACATTCCAATTGCCCGTATAAGTTGGTCGATTATTACTCGTTAACTTGTAAAGCCTACTTAGCAGCACTGATAGTTTTCCTTTTAACTTCGTTTTATATACTAATTCCGTGAATTTAAATACAACCATTTATCTGGCAAGCGGGAGAACAACTTGACCCTAACACAAATGAGCACTTTAAAGCTTAATATTATGCAAACGGATCCCTGAATCGAAAAATGGTTTTCACAGACCCGCAATATTTTTGTACGGCCTATTCAACGATACCGCACACTATGGGATAGACGAGAAAAAATATCATCCCCACTTTACGTGCTAGGGAGGTACCCTAATTTTCTTTTCAAGATTTTATTTTACCACTTTGTTGGCGTGATTAATAGGTATATCGATGCCAAATTACAGTTTTCTCGTACTAAGAGTCTCGGAACTATACCACGGACAGACAGACAGACGGACATGGCGAAACTATAAGGGTTCCTTGTCGACTACGGAACCCTAAAAAGAGGCAGATATATTATGTTTCTAGCGCATGCGTCGTGAGGACTCGAAAACGTCCTAATTGGGACGTTGTGTCTTTTGTCCTCGCGTCAAGAAAGGCGACGAGATAAACGCTGTGGAGTCACGTGTCACGACCAGATTTTAAACGGCGGTTACTATGAACGTAACATATCTTGTTTATAAATCCAATTGTTGCCAATGCAACAACGAATTAAATGGAAGTGCCGTGTGTCAGGATTTAAAAAAAAAATGTTCGAATCATGAATACATGACACACGACACTAACGATCGACTAAAAACAGTTTGTTGAGTTAGACAAGTCGGTAATTTAAAATTCTATTAGTTATTTCAAGTTTCGACCAACTAGCAAAAGAACAAAAATAACTACCTTTATAATTATTATACATTCGCTAGCTTCTGTCCGCGACTTCGTTCACGTGGTAATCGATAAAATACAACCCATATTACTTGCTGGTAATGTGAACTTTCTATACCTAGGTAAAAGAATTTTTAAAATCGGTTATCTATTTTTCGAGTTTATCCATTACAAACAAACATACAAAAAAATCTTTTCCTTTATAATATTAATTTAGATATCGAGAATTTGTTAATGAAAGTAACAATTACTTCCTAAGAATTAAAAAAAAAGATCAACATAACGTGTATTGTACGGGTGAATACTTGTTCAGAATAAGTCTCTCATAAAACTTTATCACGAACAACAAACCGAGGATCTCCGAAGTACAAATAAATAATTCATCCAGACAGATTCAAGTACTCGATAAAGAGATCTAGGGCTCTCAGATTGATACGTTATGAATGCGACAGGAGACCTACTTAGCAATGTTAAGACCTGCTTACCATAATGTCTTATGTTTTGTCACGAACTACAGAATACAACAGCTTTATTAAACGAAACCGTCTGTGTTGTTATGCTTAGTAATGAAAGTAGCAGCTTTCTTAAATCTAAGCTGCCAATCTGTAGGTACATACATACATATACATACAAACAAATAAAATTTAAGTGTCTGTTTGTAATGTCAAATAACAGATTTTTACTAAATGCATATGATAAACGATACTTATAACAAAAAAGCAATTTTTAACATTTTTGTTTGTCTGTCTGTCTGTTACTTCCAGCTAATCTCCGAAACGGTTTGACCGATTTTGACGGGACTTTCATTGGCAGATAGCTGATGTTATAAGGAGCAACATAGGGTACTTTTATTTTTATTAAGGAATTAGGGTTCCGCGCAAAAAAATAAAACCCATGAAATTGTGAACAAAATCCGATTCAAATAGGGAAGTATTGACATCCACGCGGGTGAAGCCGCGGGCAACAGCTAGTATGTAATATATATGTTACGGCTATCACCCGAAGTGCGGCTACAACTAGTTTTAGCCGGCTACAACTAGGTGTGGCCGGTAGCAGTCGGTTAAACTTAGGTGTAGCCTATTGATTCCCGGCTAGAACTAGGTGTAACCGATTGCATTCGGCTAAAACTAGGTGTATCCTTCATCATACCTTCCCAAAACATTACATTCTCTTGTGCCATAATGGACCCTGGCACTCGCCGGCCGTTGCCGCGGCACCGCCCGCTTCACTCTCTCGGCTCGTGCGTTGCGTGCTCACAGTTCTAACCTAACCTTTCAGCCTACACCTAAGTTTAACCGACTGCTACCGGCCACATCTAGTTACAGCCGGCTAAAACTAGACGTAGCTACACTTTAGATTTTAGCCATAACATATATAAAGGCTTTGATTAAAGATACCTACTTGTTTATTTTATATTCAGCCATCCATGATGATTGGTAATATTGTCATCTACAGAGATGGTTCAAGAAAAATAATTAAAAAAAAACCTCAGTCTATCGCCCATCTCTATGAACATCCTCTGTGAATGGATCATGATTGCCTTTATTAACACAAACCTCACATATGTACCTATACTGACAGCGAAACCCAGAACAACTAATTATTTGTAGGTAAAACTTTCAATTCCTGTATGATAGGAATTGAACTTGCCCCACCAAACGCAGCACTCCTTGAAACTATTATAAAGCCATAACATTGTACTTTTCTGAGGTATGCAAATGTTTACATACGTTTTTTTGCGATGTACAAAGTAATTAACTTAAACCAACTTCGCTATAACGTAGTAAGATACCTAAACCATAAATATTTCTTATACGCCAAAAAAAAATTAATGCAGTTTTCAAGACCATAAATTGTTAGGTCTTAAAGTGAAAGCGCCAGGGTAGCCCGCGAAATTCAAATTTTCTTACGTTTTTTGCAATTTGCAGGTCAGTATTAAGTTGTATGTTGATTAAAATATGATTCGCGGCCGTAACAAATATGTATTTACAGAATTGTAATCATTAAAGTCACCAATAGTACTCTCTAAGACCAAATAATTCTATTCAATGACTATTTTATGAAATCTTAACCTTTCAGGACTATACTAACTCAAGGAATTGTATTACTGATTCTAATTTTATAATCCTGTAAATACATATTTTTTACGGTCGCGTATCATACTTTGGTCAATATACACCCAGACACTGAACTGCAAATGGCAAAAATCGTAAGAAAATTTGGATTTCGCGGGCTACCTTAGCGCTTCCCCCTTAAATTTGACTAACATAAACATGTCTGCTACGTCCGACATTTCTTCAACGTTAAAATACTTATCTATGTTGAGGGGCACCGCGACACGAATGCTACAAACTAATAACTTGTAGGTATTTTATATGCAAAGATAAAATAGAATTATTAGTCTGCAATTTAAATACACATGTTAGTATGTGATAGGTAGAGCGCAAAACAATTCCATTTACAAATTTAATGAAAAAATAATGTCTTTAGAGAATCACACTTAATAATAATCTCTTCAGAGTGAGAGTGAACAGGCTTCTTCTGGGTAAGCTCGTTCAAGAGCAAACCCACCTCAAAAAAAACCACTAAGTCCTTACTTAATAAATCTATTAATAAATTATAGGGCCGAACGTTATCAGAGTCTACCTAGTCCAGGTAAAACTTCTGGTAGGTACTGTGACTCTGCAAAAAAACTATGGATCTTCTCATAATTATAGCCCTCAAAATTAATAAGTATCTATGTACACTTGTACAATAGCCAAATTAAAACTAACTTTTACAGTCAACGTTACCCTAAAAAAGATCTCAACTGCACACAAGTCAATTCCTCCCTAAAGTTTTGCGGCCTCAAAACTATACTCGGTGAAAACTTTTTAGGTGTGACGGAACCTTAAATCTATTCACAAATAAACAAAATTGAAGTGTCAGTTTCTAATGTCAAAATAACAGCATTTTAATAAGTAAGTAAAAGTATAAACGGTACTTATAACAAAAAACAATTTTAATATTTTTTGTCTTACTGTCTATTTGATCCGACTAATCTCCGAAACGGCTGGACCGATGTTGACGGGTCTTTCACCGGCAGGTAGCTGACGTTACTCCTTATATAGGGTGACTGGTAATTAGTGACTGATACTTAAACACATGATTGTACTCATGATAATAAACAACTTTTACTATGGGACCAAACCTGAAATCGTGAAAAAAAAATCTGCTGCTCCCTACATTTATGCTCGCATAATTCGTCAAAATGTAGGGATCAGCAGATTTTTTTTTCACGATTTCAGGTTTGGTCCCATAGTAAAAGTTGTTTGTTATCATAAGTACAATCATGTGTTTAAGTATCGGTCACTAATTACCAGTCACCCTATATATAAGGTGTAACTTAGACTACTTTTCTTTTAGAAAAGGAATTAGGGTACCGCGCAAATACATTAAACCCCATGAAATTGTGAACAAAATCCGATTCAAATAGGGAAATTGTTTTCCGACATACATGCGAACGAAGTCGCGGGGCACAGCTAGTCAGTACGTAAGCGACAAGCAGTTGCATGCATTCATTCTCACATGCTACCGAAAATCTAGCATTAGCTTGTTAGAATTTCAAATGTGTGATCCTGATTTTCTTTTTTTTCTTTTTCACTGGATAGTTTTAGTAGTATATTTCAGTTCGGCGTGTGCCGGTAATTGGTGGTTTCATATGGTGCATGGTGTCACCAATAGTCGGCCGGTATGTGCTTTCATAGAAATATGTAATCATTATGATACTATCTGTCAGTTTTACGGTAGAGGGTAAAATTATTTCTGGTAGCAACGTGTAGGTAGAATGTAATTGCGATTGATGTTGTTTGTGTTGATTTGTTTTTCAGTGTTACCTTGTATTTTATGACATATGCAGTCTCCTATGCACTTATTTTTTTATAACATTGATCATCACATTGGGGGTACTTTAGAGGTATCTCGCTAGCCTTTTGCTCAATTTATTTTGCACAATCGCGACAAAAAAATATTTCAGTTCAATGCTAGCGAGAATTACCATATGCATAAAAAATTTCACTATACGACTAAATGGCGACAGACTGAACACTGACAAGACTTTACTTCGACGGGACTCTTCGCCGACAGGACACTTCGCCGACAAGGCATCCTTACTTCTGATTATTCCGAATCTGACCAGAAAATCCTAACCCTAGACGGTCGACGTCAGGGGCACCTCCAGGTTCGGTTTGGTTAGGTTCCTTTTAACCCTACAGATAGAAATAGGAGCCCCGCGTAGCGGGGCTCCGTCGACCTGCTGTCAGTCTATCGGCGAAGTGTCCTGTCGGCGAAGAGTCCTGTCGAAGTAAAGTCTTGTCGGTGTTCAGTCTGTCAGTGTACTGTCTGTCAGCATACTGTCTGTCGGCGGTTAGTCGTACACTCAAAAATTTTGGATGCTACAGCATTTGTAGGCTCTCAAATGACCTATTTATCTGCGGCCAGAAGAAAATACAGCTTTCTCATTAGCGGCACGTCAAGCCGCGCAATTTGTAATTGTCGACTATTGTGTAACTGAAAGACTTCGCTTGTTACGGTTCTTTGATATATTTATAGGAATTTACTCTTTTCTTCGTCCTAGTCCAACTGTGTTGAGTTTTACGATTTCATTTAAGACGTTAAATATGTTTTCAACAATTCAGGCAGATATTAAGGCGGAGGTCATAGAAACCGAAATATCTGCTTGAGAAGCTGGATTTTGTTTTATATTTTAACTTACTTGTAAATGGTCTCTTGTTATTTTCGGCTGAAGAAAACCAAATTCATAGAATAGTTTGCCTAACTTAATTTAACGTAATCAAATACAAATATGCTAAGTAGGTATACATTCGGCTGCATTACATTTAACTCAACCGCATAGCTTATAAACATGCATATTGTTCATACCACGTCCATACAGTACAATTTAATATAATGTATGCGACAAATTGGGTGATTACTAACTACGACCGGCGCTACCTACTCGCGACTTTAAACTAGTCGTTCGATGGTAGTTGATAGCTGCGCCGATATCGTGTACAAATAGTGAAATACAAAGTGAAAGTTCTTTTACAATGACTTCGAAACTTTAAAGGAGTTTAGACTGTTATATGTGTTCGTTTGTGTAAAGAAACGCTATTGGTTTCGTTTTAAATTCGGTTTAGGTAGCATGAATTAAAATTGCAGCGGATAATGTGATATTGTTCTCTTGCTGATACGAAACCTCGCGTTGTCTCGTGTTAAGAATTTGAGTAAAAATTGCTGTAGTCCTTTTGTTTAGTCATATAAATTATTAGATATTCCAAGTCCCAATCAATTTAACCTTTTGACCGCCCCAGTCTGATTAATACGACAAATAAGTGGAAACTTGTAATTGGCCTTCTTCTACATATTACTTCTGACTATTCGAATGTATTAGCTGTAAGTTTTCTTAAAATTAATCAAATAAATAAATGTTTTCGTGCCCGTGCCACCTTAGTTGTGTATAAACTACTGAGAACCTATGTTCGTTTTTTATTTAATTGCACGAGCCGATATTATCCTAAATTAAACAAACAAATCGACGATACGTCGACTTTTGAGTTGAGCGCTGGGGTCACGGCAATTGAAATAAAAACAAGCGGTCAATAGGTTAAATCACAGGGTTAAATAAGAACCATGTCAGAGTTGGACTTATAATGATCTCAAATTCTAAAATCATTATCACGCAGAGGGTAATGTGGTAATCAATGTTTACAAGCTGATATATTTTACTTACTAATGCGTTTTGCAGTGATACCTTTTCCATTGCCAGTATAAAGCATATTCATTAAAGCCGTTGGCAGCGGAATAAATTAATGCATACAATTTTCATGGCGTCGTTATTTAAGTCAAGAGACTTGTTTTAATTAATGATTTTGAATTAACATTCTGGTTGTAAGTGGGTTTCAATATGTGATATGATAATGATTATTAATTGCTAGCGCAAGTGCGCTGTTCAAACTTTGCAGTTTGTATTCTTACTTTCTGTAGTTTCAGATAAGTTTAGTTTTTTGAAGAATCTTTCCAATGGTATGATTTTAATGAAACTTTAATATCGAAAAAATTAATAACAACTATAACATTGCACTTAAAAAGCGTCTCTGAAACTTTTAGGTCAAAACTTACTTTATATTTATTAAGTGTCAATTATTAAAAAAGTTTTAATGACTTAAAAAAAGAGTAATTCCTTTCAAACCAGGTGGAGACGTGATTTGAATGGATGGAAGTGGAGACTTCCATCCTAAACCTTCAAAAAAATATAGGCAAGTGTCCACTTACCGGGTGCGTTCTTATTATCGCGCGCCATGACGTCGGGTAGCGCGAGCAGCTCTCGCGCCTGTCCGCGGTAGTGTGCGGGTGTGCGACCGGCCGCGTCTCGCGCCCCCCGCGCCGCCCCCGCACCCTCCAGCAGCGCGGACAGAGAGGCAGAGTCGCGGCACACCGATGAGTAGTGCAGGGGAGTGCGACCTTCCTGTGACAACAGAGACATAGGTGGACATGAAAGAGACGGTTGTTTGGTGACTTTTAAGACCAATGCCGAAATCTGTTTCTCAAGCACAAGGTTGCGAGTTTGAATAAAATTCAAATATGACAAGTAGGAAGTGGGTTCGAATTAAATGCAAATCTGAAAGTCGGTACCCTATTTGAATTTATAAGATGTAATGATGTGACACTTAAGGAGTTTCACCTTAGCCTTAGGTCACATCGCAATATTTTTCCAAACAAATAATCCACTATATTCAACGAGGCAATGCAGTTTGCGTCTTCAAGTGAATGACACTGTGCCTAGGTTCCCACAGACAAGTTTACCAAACCAAACAAGTATAGAAACCAAATAACAAAACAATAACTCACAGAGTCCTTCTCATGTACCATTTGCGGGTAATTCCTGACAAGATATTGAGCGATGTCCATGTAATCGTAGAAGACGGCTTTGTGCAGCAGCCCGACGCCGGCCTCGTCCCGACACATCACGTATTTACGCCGATTGTAGTCACTCTCCAACAACCCCTGAGTTAAACATTCAAGGAGAGTTTGAAGTCTCTTAAACAACGTTAGTTTTCGTGCTACGGTTCGTAGCGCTACGGCGTAGCAATATTGCTACGAGATATTAGCTTTGGTAGACAAAAAGAAAAGATGGATGGATTGTGTGAGAAGTGATATGAAAGAAAAGGGAGTCAGTGATAGTTTGACGAGTGACATGACAGAATGGAAGAAAAAAACGTGTTGCGCCGACCCCAAATAATACGGGATAAGGGCAGGAAGATGATGATGATGATGATGAGAAGCTTGGTAGTTTGTTACAAATTCTAAGCGCGTGATATGTTTATTTATTATCCTAGGTAATTAACATTAGATAATCTCTGTTTCTCGATGAAGGAAGGCTAAGCAGGATAGTTTAGTGACAAAGAGTGTCATCAAAATAGATTGACAAAAAGTTGCTGACAAAACTGCGTAAAAAGAAAAAAAATAACTTTCATTTCATAATACGTTTTACCTAAATCAAGAGAGGGTTCTTATAATTAAAATGTTTTTCTTGTCCAAAGTACTTATTTCTGTTAACTAATGTTTTACTTGCCAAAGTACAGAAAATGATAAAAATATTCGTTAACAATTGTACATTAAAGAGCCAGCCATTGCTATTCCGTCATTTTTTTGTATGCCATCGAGTTGAGTACATATTTACAGTGATGTTTCACGAAGCTACGCGCTACGTTGTTTGCGTGGCACTCGTGAGCACTCGTGTTTGAGCTTGTCCATGAAAAATGTAAACCGACCACTGCGGAAGTAGTAGATACTTGTTAATAAATTAATGTTAATATTTATGTACCGATTACTTTCATTATTTTGGTAATCTTACTTCAAGACGGAAAGAAAATTATGTTTTGTTGTAGCATTAAAAAAAAATTACTCAATCTCAGTAATATGCTCAAGCTCATTTAGCGTTTCCAACATTCAGCAACACGGTTTTCGTCTTGGCCAGTAACTATCCCTTCAAATACTTTGTCAGAATCTTTGGGCTTACTTTGAGTTCGTTAACATAAATCTGAACCACAATCCAAAAGCCGCATGTATTGCGTCACAGTTGGCGACAAAGATTTGAACAGTGGAAGAAATTGAACTTTCTTTCATATATTAAATATAATTCAAGGAGTTTTACCAGTAATACCTGGAGCTCAAGGAGGGACCCTTTCTCTACGGCTGCATGTAGTGCGTCACACTTGGCGATTAATGTAGGCAGGTGGTTAGACAGCGACAGACCTTCGGTTTCGGCCAACAGGCGTCTACCTTGGCCGGCCAGCACTGCCCGCTCCAGCCTGCTCTCAGCACCGCCGCGTGCCCACTGGCGAAGCTGCGCAGCTGATACAACGCCCACCACTAATGAGGAAATGTTGTCAAGGTTAAATTGTTTGCTTTATTTTTTTAATTCTCATGTTAAGTGAATTGTGATGTTTGTGTTAATGGGTTGATTTACGGGAGACTACCTTTCTCACACTGGTATAGAAAACATACAATTAATTAATGTACTACAAAAATACCTAAGCATTTTTCTGGAACATTCAAAATGATTAAAGATTCGCTACTCAAATATCAGGTTTGCAAAACCAAAGATGTTCTCAAACTTGTCTGTTAGCCTTTCGACAGGATAACATTTATTTTTCTCAGACAGTTATGAAGTAAGCGGCACAGACAGACTACAATGTCTGAAATCTTCATGAGACTAGCAGACGGCAGTAAATAACAATGTTTGTACGAAGTTAACCATATAGAAACACGATCATGTTACGAGTCAATAAAAGCATGTATAGATTCTCTGAGTTGAAATAAATACCGTACATAATTCATAAAAAAAAAAACTTTATTTGCCAAATCAGTTCAAGTAAGTTACAAATAAGCAGTAAAGGTAGTTAAATTTTTTGTTTGGTATGTATCGGTACCTACTTATTATGGTTGTTAGAACAGATGCTGTTCCCCGTACTAGTATAAACTACTCCGATGGAACAGTTTTCCTCGTACTCTGTAACTGTCTGCCTAGCTTTTTCTCAACTAAATATGTTGGGGTCGGCTTCCAGTCTAATCGGATGCAGCTGAATGAGTATTTTACTTGGAGCGACTGCCTATCGGACCTCGACAACCCAGTTACTGGGTAAAACGATACCGCTTGGTAAGACTGGTTGTTAGACTCGGGCTTCTGACGACCCGTAACGACTGTCAAAGATCCACGAATGACAGCCGAGACCAATGGCTTAACACGTTCAGACCGGCACCTCATGAGTACGTACTTGGTATCCTACGGCGCAAATCTTCATATGGCCACCGATGGTACATCACCGCCCCATGAACCAAAAGTCTTGCCGGGCGGGGTGCGCCACCGGTGGACACGGACAGGATTAGACGGGAATTATGCTTTCTCTCTCTTTCTAATAAGCTAGTAATCGTATTATAAAGTAAAGATTTTTCAATACTGATTTTTGCTTACTTTTCAAAATTATATCCACCTCTTGAGCTGCACTATGAAAATTTGACTATTTTCCTAGGCGGGGACGGTAAATACAACACTTATTCCCAAAGCGGCGTGAATTTCTTAGTACATTGAAAGTATAGTGTGACGTGGCCACCGGTGGTACACCACGCCGTGGCAGCAAATACTCCGTGCTCCACCGGTGGTACACGCCCGGTCTGAACGTGTTAACGTTCCGAGGCATGGAGGAGTCTTGGTAAGTAAGGATGGTCACCCATCCACGGACCGAACGCGGCAAGCGCAGCTTAACCTGATCGATCGACCCGTGCGGGTAATATAGCTAGCCACAAGCTCCTCAAAAAAAAAAACCTAAAGTAACAGACTTGTGACAAAATAATTATTTTTGTAGCAAAAAGAGTTATCAATAACAAAGCAAAGTGCAGCAGAAGTGAAATTAAGGTAGGTTAACATTAAAAAAAAAACATAAAATCAATGTTATCTTATAGTTCAAGTCTATTTTCGCCTGGTTCCATACCGAACTTTGGCTTTCGTTGTTTGTTCATTCTTATTAAATTTGTAAACTATCCATGTGAGAATATTATTTTTATTAATTTTGTTATTGTTGTACACCCTAGCCCCAGAGTTAGGTACGTTGTAGAGAGAATTTTTTTAAAATTTTGACCAGTTTATTTGTTAACCACCTACAGCAAAAATAAACAATATTCTATTCTATTCTAAACTTTAAAATAACTTTCATAATGTTTCACAAGTTCAGCACTACACACACTATAATTGCCGAGATAGAAGTAAAGTGAGCGGTAGCAGAAGCTCACAGAAACTGAAAGTAATGTCGGCGCAGTTCAAGCGATCGTCTTCTGCGATATTGCGACCAGTGATTTACTGATTGACTTTATACAGAGTGCTCACATTAACATTCAGTTGATTTCTGTTTTTTTTTTAAATATTATTTGAATTGCAGACGTAGCATATATAAGTCAGATGAAGTTACTGATAATAAGGATGATTGAATTTACAGGTATTATTTTATTTTATACATTCAGATTTGGTACCACAATTTCCCAGAAAGTGCATGATGCACTTAGGAATGAATGAATGTAAATATTTTGGCTCGGATAAACGAACAAAAATCACAATGCAGTGCAAGGTCTTGGTTGAACGATAAGTCTAGGACTGTATAAGAATTTTATTTTCTAGTCTGTCCCAACCCTCGCCGGGTTTTAGTATCCATTCTAAGCTTTTTATGACCCCTGAGATTGAATGGAACAAACCACGTGTTTTCTTACTACCTCGTTTGTTTTATTCAAGTTTTACTTGGAAACAAGTGAATGAACGATGAATGGCTGGATGTGAGGCCCGCCCCCTAGATGCCGTTGGATTTTAACATAATAAATAAGTAACGTAACTGACGAAATGTGGGTGTACCAGGGTGTACTGTATACTGGATGATTTTTTACCGTCTCGAAATTTTTATAGGGTGTTCTACCCATGAACATGAACAACTTTCACTATGGGACCAACTATGAGATCACGAAAAAAAATCAGCTGTTTCATACATTTTGGTCAAGTAGGTTTAAACTTTTTTATTAAACAGCAGATTTTTTTTTCGTGATTTCAGAGTTGGTCCCATAGTGAAAGTTGTTCATATTCATGGGTAGAACACCCTGTAAACATTTCGAGACTGTAAAAAAATCATCCAGTATAAATATACACATCTGCCTGTCTTTTCGGGGAATACAGGCGTGATATTATGTTAAGGTCACATAGAAGTCTTAGTACTAATGAATAATAAATTACTATTTATTTTTACTTTTATTCCGTGACTGCATAAGAAACATCCTGTTTGAAGGCTTGGTTATTTCTGGTGGTAGATTACGAGATTTATGCGCTAACAGCCCGTTGTACGCGACTTATCGTGACATCTGCTGACCTTACACTCTTAGGGCGCAAACATACCTACCTCTCAAGCAACATAAGGGCTCCAATAAACATTGAATTAAAAACGTTTTGTTATCGTTCGTCTATTCGTCTATATTTTGCTAATTTTGAGTGTGTCCTCGCGCTTATTCGTGTTTTTTTTTTAATAATCACATAACTGTTGTTCTTTTGCACGTCAAACAGTTTCACCACAATAATGATATGCGACAAGTTCATGCTAGCATAATTCAGTGTTTGCATGAAACTGGGTTAATTAAGATTAACTGTTTTTAATTATGTCGCGATTGAAAAGTGCTTTAGGGTGTAAAAATTAAGTGAATTAGGTATTTTGTGGTAGGATGGATTTATCGAAGGAGAGGACGCTGATTATTTTTCTGTTCACAAATCAAAATTTTTTGGTTACGAAATAACTGATTCTGTGCTATTTTCCGTTAAGGCATAGATCGATCAACCATATATGTATATCGTAAAATACATTGGAGATTTGTACAGGTCAGTAGATTAGTAAGACTAAGATTAATTAGTCTGAAAATAAAAGAGCTCACCCATCAAAATTATACCCACGTATAATCTAGGTACGAATCACGAAGAAAAAATCAGCTGATTCATACAAAAGTTCAATACCTACTCGAACAAAATGTATGAAACAGCTCATTTTTTTTCGTGATTTCAGAGTTGGTCCCATAGTAAAAGTTGTTCGTATTCATGGGTAGAACACTCTGCGAAAATTTGGATAGTGATTAAAAAAATGCCCTGTATAACATATAGTATATGACAAAGTCACTTTTCGTGTCTGTCTGTATGACTACTTATGTAGATCTTCTAAACTAAATAACGAATTTTAATGCGTTTTCACAATCATTTAGAGCGTTTATTCGAAGGTTTATGTGTATAATACATTTATAATTTATGTGTATAACTTAGATATAGCACAGAAATCCCAATGTTTTGACATGTCGCCATTGCATCCGTGCGAAGCAGGGGCGGGTCGCTAGTTAATGATAAACAAAAAAGGGCGTCCAAAGCATTTCGTCTTGCATTGAAACCTAACATTTTCCTTCAACCCTTAATATGACATACAAGTAAATGCGTATCTAAGCTATATATCCTCACAATAACATATCAGTAGGCGTGACGTGTGTGTTGACACCATTTAATGGATCGTTATAGGTGAACAGCCGGAGGTGATCGAACTCCATCAATACTCATGTACTAACACAACGGCTTAACTTGTTTATACTGGTAATTTGTAATACATTGACGGTTAACAGGTGGAGTAATTAGATGGCCTACTGTTTAAAACGCAATGTATTGACGCTTTGGTTGTTGTTTTGTCAGTTTAATGCCCGTTTGTACACTTGGTGACATCTAAATGAATGCCTACATAAACGGAGTCGAGCGAAAATCCAACAATGCAATAATATTTAAGCATTCACTCAATTGTTTCCGAGAGCTAATGAAAACAGGCATAAATGTGTTACGTTGATGCGCAATGACCTCAGTTTTATACTGTACCTACCATACAATAAAATAGGTGAAATTTAAATTATTTTTGATTTTTTAGAAGTAGATATGTTGTGTTGTGTGCATTATGTACATTGTATATGTTGCTGCCATTCTTTCATTTTAAGACAGAATTTTGCCTTTGTAAAACGCTACGAGTATTTGAGGTTTAACCGTAACCGTTGTAGCTATCGGAAAACGTTCTTAGGTTGCCTGTCTACTAAAGCGGAGCGAGGGAGTAATGCGGAGCGCACTTGCGGACTGTGTTTGTCCATTGACGCGGAGCCAGGAAGCGGAGCGGTGGAGCGAAGCGAGGGAATATGCAGAGCGGAGTTGCGTACTATGCAGAGCGGAGTTGCGTACTGTGCAGAGCTAGGCTGAGAGCACGTGACGAGTCATTTGAAGCGGGTGGCGGCACTCCGCGGCCGTGTTTAGCTCCACTTCCTCGCTCCGCTACCCCACTCCGCTTCCCCGCTCCACTTCTCCACTCCGCGTTTAAAATATATGAATTTTTAATCTAGTTCGCAAATCCATGTCCACTGAAACGGAGCGGAGCGGACTATTGGTTAATATTGGCACAGCTCCGCTCCTCTCCTCTTTTCTTCGCTCCAGTGGACAGGCAGTCTTAGAAGATTGTCAGCAATTGCTAATTGCAATCTCGGATTTTGGGAAAATGCTACAGTCAGTTAAAAAAACGTTGTTTCTCACATCGAAGTTTCTCAGTTTTTATTTTAAGATACCAATCGATGCAGTTTCGTGGAGCTCGTGGCTAAGTGACAACAGCCGCATGGGTCGATCCATCAGGTTAAGCTACGCTTGCCGGGGTTGGTCTGTGGATGGGTGACCATCTTTACATACCGAGACTCCTCCGTGCCTCGGAAAGCACGTTAAGCCGTTGGTCCCGGCTGTCATTCGTGGATCTTTGACTGTCGTTACGGGTCGTCAGAAGCCCGAAAGTCTGACAACCAGTCTTACCAAGGGTTATCGTATTACCCAGTAACTGGGTTGTGGAGGTCAGATAGGCAGTCGCTCCATGTAAAATACTGGTATTCAGCTGCATCCGGTTAGACTGGAAGCCGACCCCAATATAGTTGGGAAAAGGCTAGGCAGATGATGATGAATCGATGCAGTTTCGTATAAGGATTAAAATACTCTTCTAGACCAACTAAGGTTAGAGAGTGCTAGAAAAGCCAGAAATCGCAAAAAAACTATGTTGTTTGTTCCTGGCTTCTCTATTACTTTACAAGTCGTAGACTTGGTATTGGCTTTCAGAAGGTTTTTAGGGTTCCGTACCTCAAAAGGAAAATAGGAACCATTATAGGATCACTTCGTTGACAGTCTATCTGGCCGTCTGTTTGTCTGTCAGTCGGTCAAGACCCTTTTTCTCAGGAACACATGGAGGTATCAAGTTGAAATTAATATCAAATACGCAGGTCTACGGTCCCAAGGAGCTTTAAAAAAATCAAGCTTCTAAGTCACCGCAATAAAAAAATACGGCCATTTATGTGACATATTTTGATCCTCGCAAATAAATCAAAACCTATAGATAGGGTAGGTACTTCCCGTTGACGTAGAATCATGAAATTTGGCAAGAAGCAAGGTCTCACAGCACAAGTAAAGGAAAAAGTCCGAAAATCGATCATTTGAAGTTTTATCATAAAAAAATCTTTTTTTGCGATTACAAACTTACATTTGCAGTTGGAGAATTGACCGTGACGTATATCGATATATGATATCATGTTTTTCAATTACAATGTTAAGTTTGCTTTTTGGGATAAATCCATCCTAACTACGGAACCCTTCATTGTGCGTGGTACAACACGCAATTGGCCGGTTTTTAACGTAACATCACGCTTATATTTACCGAAGGCTAGTCTTAAGTATATAGTAACACCCCCATTTCACCCCGTATAGGTAATAGGAGGCGAGCTTATTGCCATCAACAGTGCACTCCAGGCTTAACTTGTCATTTTACCAACGACAAATTAAACATATAAATTATATTCTCCACAAAAATATGTACGTAGGTAGTCTACTTGGTCACACGGTATGTTGTGTGATTGCAATGCTTATGACATTTTCTGCAAAAGCGTCGGACTCACGACATCACGCTAAGGTCGAATCGCACCCACGTCGTAACCAGCACTTGTTGAAATAAATTATTAACAGTATTATTTATAATTATATTATTCAGTTTATAATACTCACAGTTGTGCTCTTTGACCTGCTAGACTTGACATAGTTTCTAGGAATTATTTTATTCAGTCGCTCGATTGTTCAGACTTTCAGCACGCAAAATATTAATTTTGTTAAACACACATAATATTTAGTAATTACATTTGAAATTATTAACTCTAACAAGAATCTAATGTTTTTCTCAAGAAACGCCAATTTACCGCCAATTTCGTTAGCTGTCAAAACAATTGGCTTATTTTTTTATTGGCATTGAGCATTGTACCACCACAGATTATGATTTTTTTTTAGAGATGACAGAGACAAAGTCGATGATGGAGCGAGCTTACCCAGAAGTAGCCTGTTCACCCTCACTTTGAAGAGATCAGGGTTGTATGCGTTCGGAAACACAGACGCAGGCAGAGAGTTCCACTCCTCAAGTCCTCATGTTCCTCCGTTCCGTTCAGTTCAGTGTCCGCAGTTCAAGTCCTCATGTTTTTTTTTTATAATTATATTGCCATGTTTTTCGAAAAGCTGTTCGTTTTTCAAATGACATGCGTGATTGCAGTGCGCAATACTTTTTTTTCAGCAGTAATAGATTCTAGATTCTCTATAATAATTTTTTAAACAATGTTAGACAGACAAATTGCATAGGAAAAAAGCTTTCAGCTTTATGTGGCAATTTTGTGTTTACATTAGTTTTATAAAGCGCCTGTAGGCGGATAGTTTTCCTGGCTAGCACGCGAGCTCCCGTACATTTCCCAGACAGGTTTCCGTCGAGCTGTTTATAAAGTATTTTCGTCAGATTGTTTAAACAGCCTTTTTTCCAATATCGATTTCCGATTGAAACTATAGTGTTTTTTTTACTGTAAATAACGAATAGGTTTTGTTTGCGGTAGGCAGTGCGGTGGTAGTGTGGTATTCATTGGATTTGATTGATTTTTTGTATACAGGTAAAGAACACTATTCTCTTTACGCGGTTTAAAGGAATGTCAATCCTCCTGTTACACCTTGTATAAATTAGAAACAAGAAAGGACCTAGAATTAAACCCTACGGAACGCCCATGGTGACCGCAGGTCCTGTAGATCTCTTGCCATTAACATCAACTCTCTGAATTATGTTGTTCAGATAAGAAGTCCGAAGGTTGAGAGTTATTTAGTTAGTCATTTAATTTAGTACCTACCTAGTGTAAATAATTAGTTGTGTTATATAAGTATATTGTATATATGCATTTGAATGTATCTAAACTAATATTATAAAGAGAAAAGATTTTTTTTCTAAACTAATATATAAACAGAAAATATTTTTTTTATGTTTGTTTGTAATGGATAAACTCAAAAAATACTAAATCGATTTTAAAAATTCTTTCACCTATAGAAAGCTACATTATCAGCGAGTAATAGGTATGGGTTATATTTTATCGACGTCCACACGAACGAAGTCGCGGGCAGAAGCTAGTATGAAATAAACAAGTAGAACAAAATATTCTAGTTTCTGAATAAGTAATATACCTACAGAAACTTTAGTAGGTACGTTACGTACCTATAAGACAAATACATTTAAAATAAGAGGCAATGTTTCTTAAGTAGGTTTGTAGACGTTTTATTATCCACAACCCAAAAATTTGATTGAACGTTAAAAATAAGTTAGTCTTAGGGCTGATTTTTCAATCAACAGATAACTTTTACCTAAGGAATAAATATGGCGGTTTGACACATTTTCTATACAAACGCTGTCAAAACGTCAAACATATTCCCCAGATAAAAGTTATCTGACGATTGAAAAATCAGGCCTTAGTTTTTAGGGTTCCTACCTTATTTAACATGTCATCGCCCCCAAGTATACGGGTACCTGAGTAAAGATAATTAAGTACTAGAAACCTACCATAAAAAAGAAAAGGTATAGAAAAAAAAGTTTTACCCTTAAGGCTGCCCAATCAGGGACACCGTAAAACGTCCACTTTTTCGTCACACAGTTAGCCGTATTGCTACATATTACAAACCCAGAGAAAATATGTACAGTGTATAGTCAAGTGTATAAAGACTTATACAAAGACATAAAAATGATCTAGCATCTTGATAAAAAAAAAATCGTTTCGTCTCGAAATGCTCAATATTTTGAACGACAATTAAACACCACACGACAACTAAATAAATAGTAAAAATGTTTTATTTTGGTTAAGTACTACTATTGGTGTAAGTATTTATTTTTAAATTAAATTAAAACTGCGAAATAACTTTCATATTGGCGGACACGAGTTTCAACTAAACTCAAACGCAACGCCATTTTCAACCGTATTTGTCTACCTCCTGAAATACCTAAAGATTTGCGTCATACCGCGCCACAGTATACTCACGTTTAGGTGGACTATAGTGCACATACATCCCGTTCTTCTTCGCATTTCGTTCTGTCAGCCATTTCTTCACGCCCTCCATGGTAAGGAGCGAGGTAGACACGTCACATTCTCATACAAAACTACCCGGTTCCATATTGTCACTGTTAGTCAATTAATTTTTAACCACTATAATTGGACTGTTTGTAATTGTTACAGGAGTAGGTCGTGTATGATAATTACAGAGTTTAATTTTATTTTTAAACGTCAACTAACAAGTATCGACATTTCTTCAACTAAGGAAACATATTAAGTGAACTGAAAACTTAAATGAACTAACCAGCTGACAATGAAATTTATTTAATCTACAAATTATTTAATCAATTAATTCAAGATTCAAACTTCGATGCTAAGTATGAATGAAGTTTGAATGACTTATGCCTTTCTTTTGGATAAAATGTAAGCATGTCTAAGCTAAACTATGTGCCCTTTTCCATTGTTGAAACTCTTCTAGGAGTGACGGTTTTTGATAATAAGTTGTTTCGTTTGTCTGACTATCAACTCTTTAGCGAAAATAAGAACTTTCAAAAAGGGTTACGTTCGTCTATGCGCCAGCACTCAGATTTGGCAACATTTGTGGTCTGTAAAAAGTCTCTGTAAGTATTAGAAGATATACATATAACCCTTTCTACAACATTAAACTTTTCCAGAACAAAGTAGGCACGTATTTCGAATAATGAAGAAGCTATTCATGTCAAAATGTCATAGTCTATACATATAGCTTTAACTTCCAATCGATACCAAGCCACTGAGTGCTACGGAAAACTTTTCCCATAAAATATTAACCGGTGTCCGACTAACATTGTTTTGCTAGCCATCGAGAATTTATTTCGGAAAACTGTATTTGTTTCAAATCGTTTAGAGAACTAAGACTTATAGTTTTCATTGAATTCAAGAAATTGATAGCCAACTAGATGTTAACATGAAAACAATTTTTTTACTTCACTAAACATACAAAATACAGGCACAGACAATAATGTATTATTGTTTGGAAGGTTATTGCCGCACAGAAAAGTACTCTGTGGTACTATGTACTCTTATTTAATGATACACTGTGTCCACACTTCAGACGTCGTCTCTCACGGTCACTCACAAATTGCCCTGCTAATTAGTTTTGTATCACTATAAGGTCGGTATAGAACAGAGGTGATAGCAGGTATATAATCAACTGGACGAGCTCGGCGCTTCACATCAGGCGTGGTGTTTAGCGATGCAACAATACGTACACCCGATAGCGCAAGTTGCTACCGAAGGAAGAATTAGTAGGTAGAGAATGTAGGCTGAGAAAATATATTGCAAGCAGTGGAGGACTGATGTATCTATTACTTTTACGTCGCTGTTTGTTACTGGTGCATCTGATGCAGAGTCTGTTGATGTGAAACTCATTTATAGACAAGATAAAATTATTATTATTACCAGCCAGCCAGCTCATACAGAGAAGGCATGAGGATAGATCACCACGTTTGCTCAAGGCGGGTTGGCAATTTCAGACTTCATGCATTGCAGACTCATTCATTTCCTTTACGGATTTGAGTGATGTCTAAGATTAACTTAGAAAGTGCAAGATAAAAATATTGTATATTATTATATTCTCTCCAATTAGATCTTTTGAAGCCGTTCAATTCTTTTTGACTTCATGACTTGAAGTGCATACCCTGGCCTAGACTCCGAAATAACATTTGGTTCTTCTCATGTTCTTCTCATTCATCCTTACTTTTACAACTCTATTTCTCCTGCCTCTCTTATCAATTTAAACTAAAACTCTTTATGGTAGGAACTTTACATCGACACTGTATGTGATTCAGCGAAAAAAATAAATATTTAATTCTATGACACAAAGGCAGCTGACATCGATATTAATGATCACACCACGATACCCATTCCTCTTCTAATTGTGCTCCTTCGTGCGACGCGTTTTTAGAAAATTGGTAAATAGAATTTGTACAGTATTTCTGTTCTACATCGAGACTGCACCCAGATATAAATAATTGGATAGGTATTAAATTATTTACATTCTCTAAATTGTTTTAAAATAATAGCCCACTGGCGTCGGGGCACGGACAACGAATTTTTAAAGTCCTCCTGCCCATTTAAGAAATTGTGATTTAGAAAGCTTTTCCAGCATATATCTAAACTAGCTGTGCCCCGTGACTTCGTTCGCGTGGAAGTCGCCGTCAGAACGTCCCCGTGGCAGCATTATGCTGAGCGATGGCCGTTTTACAATACAAGATACACAATATAGTAAAATAACAGCCACATTTTAATAAAACTCCCTCGATATGATATAATTCAATCATGATTCGAAAGACACGTGGCGCCATCTATTACCATAAGAACGTTATTGTTGTTTTCTTCGGGAACAGTACTTTTTTTCGGAGAGAAAGGTACCCCAACAAACAAACTTACTTTCGCATTTATAATATTAGTTAGGATATTCAAACCACAATGCTGAATCCTACCATCTTGGCGCTCACGAAGCGGTTCCTAGAGATACTCATACATGTTTCTAAAATCTTTGTGGCTGGGAGTCGGAAAACGCCACGTGATCAAGTTTAAGAGGAAGAGGTTTCTCGTAGGTAGCCACCAATTCGTTTACACTACACTGTAAATGGTTTACCTATTAGAACATTTTTTTAAATATTGTGTACGATGAAGAGGCTACTTACGTTATATTTGAAAAAAAAAGTGCGAAGACTTGTACAATTTTGAAGGAATCCGCTGGACGTCTTTCGATGGATCCAGCAAGGGACGTCTCTCGACTGCAATGGTTCTGATGATGAGGCCTATTTATTAGTGGATGATTAAATATGAGCAGAGATATCTAAACATAGAAGGTAGATCATCCGATTAATTGCATTTTTATTTTTTAACCATTTAGAAAGGAGGTCGTACATAGGTAGTTTCTCAACGCTGGCCGGTCATTATCATAACAAATGGAAATGCAAAGTAAACAACGCCACGTGCAACGAATGCTCCGGTTCACAAGCGTGGCCTTGCTCTACGCTATACATTATTGAATACAGTGACTTCTTCCATAAACATGAGGATTGCAGAATGCAGAAAAATATATTTTTCAGAGAAAGTTATATCTATGCATTTTTGAGTTCTAAAGAAATTGAACGATTATTTTTTTTTAAACATTTTCGTAATCCCCTTATGATTCCTGACAAAGAATTATAAAACAAACTATGATGAAGATTGAAGATGTTACTAAAGAAAAAAGGCTTGCATCCAACGTGGCAATATGGCAGCACTGCCACGTTGCCACAGTCTTCTGGGCACGTTTCCGGATGACAGCGATGCGGACGAGTACTTCGAGTCTCCTTTTGTTTTGTATTCATTTGTATAGTTAGTCATTTAATTTAGTACTAGTGTAAATAGTTAGTTACGGTATACTATATTTGAAAAAGATTGAAAATACGTATAAGAAATATTATATGAAATTTTTATTATTATCTTTGGGGAGATTCACGCTATGATGTTTTCTCTGTTCATATAATGGTTCCTAAGAGTTGGACAGTGTGATGTTGATGTTCAATCCAATGTCCTTCGTACTAGGGCCCTGTGATGTGCTCGGGCGTGCGGGATCAGGTGTGGTACTGTTTTGAACTGAAAAAACGACATCAATATTTAACAATGCAGACTCATCTACTGTAGGAAATTTAAGACATGTTAAATCAATGAAGTCATCTACAAGTAAGGCATCTTAAACATACACTTGATATTGTTTTCCGTAAAGAAATACGTAGATTACTTACCGTTGTTCAACTGAACGTTAAGGATGCGATGATACAATTCATTGAATTTCTTCTGACGTTTCATATTAGATGGCGTGCGTACAACTAGGGTTGGCAGTAAGATGTAATGTTCGAGATTAGGCTCATCTCTAGCGTACTTGCGATGAGATGCTACTTTTTTGACGACAAGCCGAGGGCTTCTTGGCTTACATGTAGAACTACTGCCGCTAGTTAACTCACGGCTTCCGTTGCGACGCTTCTTCAGAGTGGTACCGCGTCTGTCCGCCTTTATCGGGCTCGACGTCTGGTAGCAACAAGTTGGCCCTCTTCTAGTTGGAGACCTGCTTACTGCGTAACTGGGACCTGGAGAACAATCCTCGTATCCAAATCTGCGCTCCAAAGAATGACGTTTATGTCGCGGCTCTGATCCCAACCGATCATGACTTCTTGGAGTTCTGCGCGAACTCGAGTCATCCCAACGTCTGTCGGCGATCATCGCGCTCGCAGCGTTGTGGTCGCTAATCGCCACTTCCTCACCTTGTCTATTTTTGTGACTGGCCACGATGATATCCCCAGTCTTACCCACAGGTCTACAGCTTTCATGTCTATGGTTCAATTTAACTATTCTATAGTGACGACGCCTCCTGCGCTCCACGTGTGCGACGCGCTCCCTCAGCAAGCTGTCTATCAGTCGCTGCAGCTCACATCTCGTGCTGCACCTCTCCGAGTGGGCCATACGTCGGCCGAGCCTAGCGTTTGGCCAATGTGTGCGACAAACGTCTTCCCAAATAATGTCGCTAAGTACAGCTTCCCTTGAAGGTGTTAATTTGATACCATCATCACGTGGAGCAAATTCGCCTTGCGCCAAATAATGGACAGTATCCATTAGCCGATAATCTCGTACTGGATTGAGTTTGTGTCGAATCTTATGAACTCTTTCGGCTGCCATTTTTGGGATATCATCTCGTTTGCATGGCACGGATGCACATTGTCGCCGGCCTCGAGCAGTGATACCATCGTATGCGGTGAAATCTCGACCGTATTGCTCTGAATTATGTTCTTTTTCTAAAGTGGTAGCTTTGCTTGGAGAAAGCGGTGCTGCTTGCTGCGCGTACCGCTGAAACGCCGATGTTTCAGGAACATGGCTATATTGCTGAATGTAGCTACACCCAGGCCTCCCGGCCCCAGATGTAGTCCCCATTAGGTTACCTTTGGGCTCTTCATCTGATGAAGACAGACGTATATTAGGATCTATAGAACGGAAAACCATTTCCTGTCTCAAAATTTTACGCTCCAAATGATCTATTCTTTTATTCAATTCGTTAATTGTGGCACCAGAAGGTTGTGCATACTCTTCAGAAGATGTGTTCGTGACAATTAATGTGGCAATATCGACTTTATTGGAATTTAACGTCTTTTTATCTGTTTTGGCTTCGATTTTAGGAAGGTTCATATTTAGCTGTGGTTGTGTATAAACATAGCATTTTTCCGCAGACCTCTGTTTTGTATTATACACATTAACCTTCAGAGGCCTGATGTTAGGGTGGGAACATTTCGAAAGTACTGCTGAGCTCTCTACCTGAATATCGACCGAGGAAGCTTTATCTGTTTCTGTCTCACTTTTCGTACCAGGCTGCTCAGTACCACAACCGATTGAATTTATAATATTTAAATCATCTTCACTGAAATCTGCAATAGTGACAGCATAGTACAACAAACAATACCATATTGAAATTAAAATGGCCAAGAATATACTTACGGGTGGTAAAAGACGAATGGTCTCCAATACCGAGTCGTGACCCCGACTTATCTGAACCCTGAAAAATACGTGAATAATTAAAACTGTGCCAACAACCGGACGTTAAATTAACCGGTTGACTACGCGGACGCGGATGACACCAACAACGCGCCCGCGCCCTGGGCGAATTCCAACGACGGCGCGGCATGTTGCTGACTGTGAGCACAAAAATAATAGGTACCTTTTTAGCCTTGAAACGGCTCTTTTCTGCTATGTAAATAGTTTTGATGGCGGGTGCTCTCGGTTTGATGGATACGAGTACTCTTTGTGAAGCCGGACGGTGAGTTGGACTCTTCTGAAGTATTTCTAAATCTGGGAATTGAAGTACCATTTATTAGAAGTCATTTGAAAGTAATTAAACCTTTGTTATGAGGGAAGTATTACCCAGAAGAAGTTGTTTCTGAGGCAGACGGCCCGAGCCTCCTGCGAGATAGTCGTAATCAACCTCACGTATCAATTTCTCTTCTTGGATGGACAATAACTTCTTCTTGGATGGAGACTGTTTATTTTCCATCACATTTTATTTTCCTCTTCGCATGCATAGTTCTAAAATCAACCCGCCTGAACTATAATGATAAGAAGCTAAAACAATAATTTAAATTTACAGTAAAAAGAAAATTTTACATTATTCTGACAGGTGCTTTGACTGGAAATTTTTTTCTTCTTTCATCTTTATTATCAGTATATTTATGGAAATGTAGCTTTGAAGTTTGTATGCTGAATAATTTTGAATTTGAGTTTGAATAAACAAAATTAAGTTGCAAGTAATTAATATGGCGGGACGATTTGAACCCCTACCGAAAGGAATGATAAATAATAATAGCAATCGTTGTGCTAGATAGTCGTGATAGCCAATGGCTTTAAAATAAATCATAAATGGCTTGGCTTCGGCCCCTCGTATGCCAACCAATGGTCCGGGCCAAAAACTTTTAATATAATAAATAATATTTTTTTAATAACAAATGTGGGTACAACTCATCTATTCTATCCGCGTACCTTTAAGGTACGCGTCCACTGGGTCGGAATCGGAGCGTACGAACCGTCGGCATTTACAAAATCTCAGGCGCAGATTTGCCGATCTAGTGCAAGCAGTAGTATAGAAATCAATAAAAAATGCAGCAAATCCGTACGCTACGTACGCTCCGAATCCGACCCAGTGGAGGCGTACCTTAAACTAAAACACAATGTTGCAGTTGTTGTTGTTGTCACAATGTAAGTTTTGAGTATTTTAGAGTTAATGACGACGTATGTGCTAGTATTGTAATAACTGTGTGACAGACGCGGCGCCTTCCTCCTATATGTAACAAGCTAAACCGTGACGTAATGATTTGCTATAGTAATAATATAATGATACAAATAGTTGTGGTACAAATTAAGTTACGCTCATTTAAGTTTAATTAAAATTAATAGCCAAGAGCCTCGACCAAATATATTTCTTGAAAAAAGGAGACAATAATGCTATACAGTTCTTTGAGTGCATTTTCTGAACTGTGTACCGAGGTTACTAATAGTGCATTGGCTCTTGATAAATCAGCTACTGTTATTCTCCTTTCGAGAGCAATAAACTATGTCAAAATTGTATTCAGAAAGTTCTAATCACCAACGTTGCATTTTGTCATTTTTAGAGCTCCGTAGTCAACAAGGAACCCTTATATTTTCGCCATGTCCGTCCGTCCATCCACAACTTAGCTCAGAGACTCTTAGTACTAGAAAGTTATAATTTGGCATGGGTATACATCAAAAAAATAAAATTTTTAGGGTACCTCCTGTACACGTAAATAAATAAATAAATAATCGTTTATTTCAGATTTTCTGTCCATAGGCACATTTACAAAACATAAAATACACATAATAACAAAATCTCCAAATACACAACACAAAAATACAACATATAAAAAGATACAAACAATAAGATACCAGTGACAACATAGAAGAACAAAACAACATAGGCTTTACAAGTTTACGAGTAATAGTCGACCAACTTACATTTGCAGTAGGAATGTATGAGAGAACATGTTTTTCAACTACAATGTTAAGTTTGTTCTTGGGATAAATTCATCCCAACTACGGAACGCTTCATTGTGCATGGTCCGACACGCACTTGGCTGGTTTTTTTTAATAGGTATGGGCGGCTGTTAATTCGTAATTTCGACCTACAAAATTGACTGGAACATTCAAGGGTCAAGGATAAGGCGTTTGTGACCGAGTGCGTAGCCGCATCAGAAATAAAGATCGCACTGTGAATGTGTTTGCGCCGCTGCGTGAGGAGTGTGTCCACGATCCCACCTTTTTGCCCCGTGTCCACGCTGAAACTCTGCGCCGCGCTCAGGTCTGCGAGCGAGTTGGTGGCGGCCACTTCGAACCCTATCTCATTAGGAATGAGCGAGCTTAATGTAAGTGTATTAATTGAACATTACTGGATCGCTACGTACTTATTAAGCATCTTTTTTTATCAATCCTCATCTGCATCGCTAATGAAATGAAATTGTTTATTCTGTAAATAGGATATCGGGATCACTTTTACACGTCATATAATTTTTTTTTAAGCTAGATGAAGTCGAGATTTCCTATCTTACTGAGACGAAATGGCGAAACAAACTCAGGAGTCGACGTCTCTTTTAAAGTCCAGACAAAATCTTGGTCAAATCATGTGAGAACTATGTAGATCCGTATCTGAAATGGTCTTTTGAGGAAAGAACCACACAAATTTGAGTGGACCTGTCCAGTGAGTGCAAGCATTCGTCAGTAATCATGTAGCACAACTCAGGACTTAAGGAGCTCAACTACTCGACGAACAATACTACAGAAAGGACATTTGGGTAGGCCACATAAAGTACTTCTCAAAATGCCAGACCATCATTAAAACTAACTGAGAAAGAAATAAAAAATAGATGACCGACATAGTGCTCACATTCACAATAATTAAAGTAATATAATAATTTTCAAAGTAAATATTCATGTCATTTTGTATATAATATTCAACAATGTCAAAATGATATATAAAATGGTACCTATATAATGATGATTTGGCATAATAATTAAAATTCCAAGTTTTACGGTTTTATCACAAGGTTTAGCAGAGCGAGCAGCTCAATCCCAAGCTTTTTTGTCTTCTAAATAATCAGAAATTTTATAGTACCCTTTTTTACAAAGTTTGGTTATAATGCAGCTTTTAAATCGTTTAATGGGTAAATTTCGAATGTCAATGGGAAGTTTGTTGTTAAAGTGTATACATTGACCCATGAACGAGTTGCCTACTCTGTGGAGGCGAGTGCGATGTACAGCAAGATTGTGTTTATTCCTGGTATTTAAACTACGAATATCGGACATTTTCTTAAAATTTCATATATTTTTGTGTACCTACATTAGTTTTATAAATATATATTGAGAGGCTATAGTTAAAATATCTATTTTCTTGAATTTTTCTCGAAGAGAATCTGTTGTACCTAGGTTGTAAATGTCTCGAACAGCCCTTTTCTGTAAAATAAATATAGTATTAATGTCCGCACAGATTCCCCAGAGAAGAATCCCATATGACATAAGACTATGAAAATAACTAAAATAAACAATTCTGGCTATAACTACATTAGTTATCTGTCGATTTTTTCTAACAGCATAGGCTGCCGAACTCAGCTTTCCTGACATTTTTTCTATGTGTGGGCCCCATTGTAATTTACCGTCAATAGTAATTCCAAGAAAGAGTCCTGGAGGAGGAAGCGGTGTCATTGGACATCTCCAACGCGTTTAATACTCTGTCCTGGAGTTGTATTCGGGAGGCACTGCGTTACCGTACGGTGCCCCTACCTCCGCCACATCAATCGGGCTTATTTGGCGAAAAGGTGTGTCACCTACATGGGACGCAACGGTGGCGGCCGACGCAATATGTCGTGCGGTGTTCCATAGGGCTCGGTCCTGGGCCCGCTCCTGTGGAACATCGATTACGACTGGGTTCTGAGGGGCGTGCTCCAACCGGGAGTGGACCTGACGTGTTAAGCGGACGACACGCTGTTCACGGCCCGGTAGAGGTCGCACAGGTAGGCAGCGTTGCTGGCTACGGCTGCGGTCTCGCAGGTTGTGTCGCTTTTGACGCCTGGGCCTGGAGTTGGCCGTCAACAAGTCGGAGGCCATTGCATTCCATGGCCCCAGACGGGCGCCGCCGCCTTGTGGTCGGAGGGCCTCGAATCGCTGTCGAGTCAACCATGAAGTACTTGGGACTGGTGTCCCAGGTACTTCATAGTTGACTTGACAGCGATTCGTCCCAACGGCTGTCGAGCACCAGCTCGACAGCGGGTGGGACTTCGGCCCCCACTTTCGGCGACTGACGCCCAAGTTGATGGCCACCGCGGGCGTGCTCGCAAGGCTGCTTCCCAATCTGGGAGGCCCGAGCACCGCCTGTAGGCGGTAGTACTTGAGGATCGTGCTATCCACGGCCCTGTACGGGGCCCCGGTGTGGGCTTCTGATCTGACGGTCGGCAGTATCGCAATACTGCGAAAAGCACAATGGGCGCTGGCCGTCAGAGCTATCAGGGGGTATCGCACGATCTCCTACGAGGCGACTTGTGCACTGGCCGGATCCCCGCCGTAGGACCTAGAAGCGAGAGCCCTCGCGACATTGTACCGACGGCGTGAGGAGGCACGAACGCGGAGCGGTGGACCGATGCAGCGAGAAGTCGAGCATCCCCAGTCACAGCTCCGCGAGGTCCTGGTGACGGAATGGCGGGACAGGCTTCTGCGCCCTACGCCTTGCTACCGTCGAGGTGATCCAACCAGTGTTCGGCGAATGGCTCGGGAGAAGGCACGGCTCCCTGTTGTTTTGGGCATATATTATCTAACTTATAATCTTTGTCTGAATCTCACACTATGAGCTGTTTTGCAGCTTTTTATTTGTTTTAGTTCGGACGGGGTATTATAAGTTTCCTTCAATATCCGGATCAATTGCATATTTCCATAGTTTTCCTTTTACCAGAACGGCTTTGGTCTGTATTGCCCATGTCTCATAATTTTATACAATTTGATCAGTTTTCGCGATGATTTTGCTTAGTGCAGCGGCAATGTGTAAACAGCGTTAGGCCCCATTTCAAAAATGGAAATAGAAAAACAAGTAAGTTAGCTGTCAAAATTTACTAAGGGTGACGTTTTACCTATTTGTGCTTTTCTAAAAATTGTTGACAAATTAGCAAGGTTTTAGGGTACATGTAACGTATGAAATACTTGAACTGCCGTGATCGTGAAAAATGACGGATCAAGAGAAAATGGAGAATGCATCTTCCGCCGGTGGGTCATCTGTGGTGATGGTGGAGAAAACGACAGTGAGCAGGCACAAGGCGTTCCGCCCCACTGACTTGCCGGACGACGCCCAGGTCGAACTGCATCACAAACGCTCGCGTGCACCGGCAGTCCCATGTATGTCCTTTCCTTCTACTCATTGATACAATCCTGACAATGTGTGACTCTTGACTACATTTGACATTACATGACATTATAAGCTAATATAATAAATAATAAATGTTGTTAGTTTTAATTAACTAGTTAGGATATGTTCTAATCTTAATAAGCTCAATATATTATAGTTAATAAGTATTTTGAATGTTTGTCTTTATGAGTTTGGATACTACGTATATATTATGTTATTCAATCACGCTTTAGGCTGGTCGTAATACGAGTATTGGATACAAATTTGTAACATATAGGTAGACACTAACTTGATAAAACGTATAAGTAGCAAACTTTGAATCCGGTTAATGTAGGAGCTTCCCTAATATATGAGTGAAACCAGGGGCAACAATGATTTGATTGATTTTTTTGTATATTTTGTTTACTTACATGCATATATCTTGGCAGCTGTAGCTGAAGAATACAAAGATTTAACTGAGAAAACATCCATCAAAGAACGAAAGGAAAGCGTACACGGTGAGATTAAATTAATAAACGAGCGAATATTTGTCATCACTTACTTACCAAGTGATAACAATGAAAAATTGTCAATTGTAGCGAAATCGTCAATTGTAACGAAATCTTCCGAAAAGCCGAAGCGTATCGTCGGTAAAATATCTTCGAAGAGAGCGACGTCACCCGACGCCATAGCTATGGTGCCTATAGAAGTGGATGTACAGGTGGGGTCAATGAATCAGTTCGCTTTGTTTTGTCACAATACCTTTCTATCACGCTACCGTCGTGTGATAACGGATTCGTTTCTGTACATGATAATTAGAATGCATCGTTAACGATGGCAATTAAATGATTTCACGCGATACTTTTAACGTTGTGAATCATGCTGCTTCGGGTTTTTATAAACTGTGCTGTGAAATGCTTCAGAAAGTCGACATCGTTCCACCGGCGACGCAGCCCATACCAGCGCCAGTGGGCCCTGCGGCATCGGATATATCTACCACCAAGGAAGTGAGTGAAAACGAAGATAGCATAACGGAAGAGATCGCCGAGTTGCGGACTGTCGAATCGTCACACAAGGAATGGGTACGGATATTCATATTCCCTATATTAAGCTACATGTTCATTTTATTTATAATTTCGCTTTGTTGATTTCAAACAATCCAGAATAATACATGCAATATATAGGCAATATGCCAAACGTAAAATTAAGTAATTTTTAGTTTTAGATTGAGGACCGTCCGTTTTATTCAAACACGTATTGCTATAGTCATCGTAGGTACTGTCGACATGCGGCAGCCCGCACGCCACATAGCCGCTCGAGCCTCACACAAAATTACTATCAAATGTATATCGTTCGATACTTAGCGAAGCCTAGACAATGGCAATGTCTACACTTGTTAACGCGTGAAAAAACTCAATAGTGATGCTTGACAATGAGAGTTTGGTAGATATGCGTTAATAATAGTGGCAAATGCGGCTGTGGGCAGCGCTTGCGGCGTGTGTCGTGCGTGGCTCCCGGTAACGTGTTGTTTGGTTGTAGTCGGACGAGGAGGCGGGCGGGCTGCCGCGTAGCGACTCGCGCGCGTCGCGCGTGTCCCGCGTGTGGCGCCAGCTGTTCTGTTGCGGCGTGCCCTACGATGCCCCCTCCGAGCACAATATATCTTCTCCGCGCGGTGGCGGCTTCACCGGGGGGATTTAACCCGCCCACAACGCTCGCATCACACCACGCGATCTGCGACGCGTCCGCGAACACCAATGTTACTTCAGCTGGCCATTTTCGACCGTCGCCCTTCAATCTTAGTAGTAGTTTAGCGGTTAAGCTATAAATGTTTAGTCGATCCTGTAAAGTGTATGATGAATAGTTCAACAGCTAGATCATAAGTGTCCACCCGTGAAGTGCTACTGAGGTGTCCGTAGGTCGCGGCTCGAAGATGGCCAGCTGACCAAAATGAAAACTTACTACATCATGTAATCATTACGTGTCTGTGCTGTGTATATAAAATTACTAATAATGATGATATTTTTTACTTATCGAGGGTCTGGACACCTATGGGACTGGTCTACAGATTTCAGGTCCAAAGCTCAACAAGTGTTAGTGTGATATATAAACAAAAATATTTTTATACGCGTTGTTCAATGTGCTGTTTTTATTATGATAATAATATTTTTCGTGTTAATTTAACCAAGATTCAAAACGCAAATACATAGGGACGGATTTGACCAAATTTGGTTTACCTATACTACAGTTTTTTTCGAATCCGCTCTAAGAATAATATACATATCTAGTTGAATAGCTTGTATTTATAATATGAGAAAAATGCAAATAAAATTTTCGATTCCCAAGACTAATTTATGTTTTACTATATAATTCCACATAAGCAACCTTTTATATGCTATAGTAGCTGTACCCCGCGACTTCGTTCGCGTGAAAGCCGTAAGATACACAATATACTATAAAAACTTATTTAAAAAAAAAAACAACAGAGTGAAAAATAACTTTAATTTCGGAAGTCGGTGGCTTTGGTTTACTATTTTCGTTTTTTGCTACCGACTTCCGAAATTAAAGTCGGTTGTTTTTTTTATACTTAAATAAGTTTTTATTTTCCACTCATTAGTTGTAGTACCTATCCCACCCAAATTCGTATACCTACCACTACTTGCTAAGTAAATAACAGTGACGGGAAGTTATTAAAACATCATCAATCAACTCAGCCTGTCGCAGTCCACTGCTGGACATAGGTCTCTCCCAGGCTGCGCCACAACACCCTGTCCTCCGCTTTCCGCATCCAGTCTGTCCCAGCTACCTTCTTAAGGACGTCGGTCCATCTAGCTGGGGGGCGTCCTACACTACGCTTGCCGATACGTGGTCTCCACTCCAGGACTCGTCTGCTCCACCGGCCATCGGTCCTTCGACAAACATAGCCAGCCCACTGCCACTTTAGTTTGCTTACTCTGCAGGCTATGTTGGTGACTTCGGTTCTTTTCCGGATAACTTCATTCCTGATTTTATCCATCAAAGAAACTCCAAGCATAGCCCCGCTCCATAGCGCGCTGAGCGACCTGGAATTTGTGGACCAGCCCAACTGTCAGTGTCCACGTTTCGGCACCGTATGTCATAACGGACAAGACGCCCTGGTAACATCATCACCATACACTAAATGGAAAAAGATACGTATTATTAAAGCTAACTCAAAAACCACTCATCAGAATTTGATCAAATTTATATGCGACCACGGGAGTATACCTTTTCAAATAAAAACTTTGCAAAAAGGCAAATATATATCGCGCTAAGTCGTGTCAGAAGTTTGGAAGGCGTAGATTTATCATGTTGGGACGCCGTCGCCAACAAATTATTAAATCAACCACACGACGACATATCGATGACGAAATCTGTCTTCTGATAATCAAGGCCACATATAAGCGCAATTTGAAGCATATTACCGTTAAAATATTTTATAGTCAAGATTGCATCGCATGACAATTCCAATAAGCCCAAACACGGCTAGGATACTTTGTTGTATTACGGAGTTCCGGTGCCTATCTTTCGGCTTCATCATCAGATCAGTTCGATGGTACCATTTTCATCATTACCATTTATATTTAATTTGCTTCGTCATAGTCCCTCAACTATCTTAATCGAGATATCTTATCGCCACCCATGAAACACTTATCATTGAGGAGTTCCCGTGGCCATCTGTGGTCTTCTTTGTCAGTTCCATTTCACCAGATGATACTTTCTGAATGCAATTGCTTGATTTGTTGATGAAAATACAAAAATCGCTATGTTTGCGTATAATATTTGAGGAGTTCCCTCAATTCCTTATAGATCCTATCATCAGAACTGGATTTTGATAAAAATGGAACCAATCTGAAAGTATGTCCTTTCAAATAAAAATAGAATTTTCTAAATCGGTTTATAAATGACGAAGTACTGAATGAAGTAACAAACAAAAAAAACAACCGAATTGATAACCTCCTCCTTTTTTTGAAGTCGGTTAAAAATAACAGCCATATTTTAATAAAACTCCCTCGTCCCCCGACCCGTCGCGTTGCGTCACCCGCCCACGCTATTAGGTACTTCGTTTACGCTTAGTGTTCTTTGTGACTTTTTCTTTTTGCTCGGCTCCTAAGGGTCGTAACGTGATGTTAAATAGCCTATAAATATCTTCGAGAGTTGGGCTACCAAATGCAAAAAGATTTTTGTCAAATCCGACTTTGTTCATAATTTCATGGGTTTTAATTTTTTTGCGCGGAACCCTAATTATTTTCCTGAAATAAAAGTAACCTTAGTTACCCGCCGTAACTTCAGCTATCTGCCAGTGAAAGTCACGTCAAAATTGGTCCAGCCGTTTCGGAGATTAGCCGGAACAAACAGACAGACAAAATTTTTAAAAATTGCTTTTTTGTTATAAGTACCGTATATACTTCCTTATGCATTTAGTAAAAAGTTGTTATTTGGATATTACAAACAAAGACTTCAATTTTATTTATTTGTATACTTAGATAGCTAAGTATAGGTAGCTAAGTATTTAATTATTCTCGTCAAGTTGCTGAATTCCTGAGATGTTTTAGGACACTGAAAATCGTATTCAGAAATATGTACCTGAAAATCCAGTGACTGAAGATACTGTACCACTACAAAGAAAATTAGCGAGTGAGATAATTAACGAAATTGTAAGTGAATTTTTCACTTTTTTTGTAGCTAAATTAGGAAATTCGTGACAATCGCTTTCTACTAAGACACCGGTCAGAAAGTATACATGCCAACCTACAGCTCGTCCGACCCGTCGCCAGCCGTATCGCAGTGAATCGCCCGTCCGCGCCAATACTTCGTTTACGCTTAGTGTTCTTTCTGACTTTTTTCTTTTTGCTCGGCTCCTAAGGGTCGTTGCGTGATGTTAAATAGTCTATAACTATCCTCGAGAATTGGGCTACCAAATGCAAAAAGAATTTTTCAAATCCGACTTTTTGTTCATAATTCCATGGGTTTTAATTTTTTAGCGCGGAACCACAGATTACCAGATACATCACTCCATGTACTCATGCGCGCTAACTATAGATAGTGCAATCCACGAAGACGCGCCCCACTATTCCTCCTAACCGTTTATAGTATATGTGTGCAAGCTTCCGTCAATGTTTGAGTGTTGTCGGTACACACTAATTACCTATGAGTGTACGACACTACAATGAATAGACTAATCAGGACAGAGCGTCATGGTCAAAGTGAAAGATGCTCTACTTCAATTTTATATTTTTTACCCGACCGCAAGGAAAGGGTTATGTTTATTTTATTTTTAGGTGTGGATATTTTATGTGTTTATTAGTTAATATCGATAATATTACTATTTTTATAATGGGAGGTAATTATAGATATTAATGAAATACGGAAATAGTTTTATTGAACTTTATTGAGAAATGAAAATCGTCAATCACTCGTTTCAGAAATATCTGATTCAGAGTCTGATGTATCACCGACATTTACAATAAAACTAAAATCAAGATCACAATGTCTCATGTATTCGTCTTCTATTTTTTCCACGTGCTGACAAGTATTGAACCAGACATCTTTATTTACTCGATCAAATGCTTCATTTAAAATGGGCATAATCGAAGTGTAATTTTGATTGATATTGCGACTAGCAACATCGTTTTTTACAATACCCCAAATGTTTTCGATTGGGTTTAAATCTGGATGATAAGGTGGCAGCCGAAGCACTGTGAATCCATGTTCTTTCAATAATTCGTCAACTTTGTACTTGCGGAAGTTTTCTTTGTTTTTTAATATAAGGTCATAAAGTTCAGGTTTTTTGTAGCTTGGTTCAAAATAGATATTTTTTGAATTCAGCCAAGTCTGCATGTCTAATTTGTTGGGAGTTGGATGTTGGTATTTTTTCCGAACTAGTATTGTGATAGGCTGCATTATCCAAGACTATCACGGCATCATTTGGGAGATTTGGTATAAGTTTCTCCTTTAGGCCACTTTAAGTAATTTTCTGTGTTCATGTTATCGTGGTAGTCTCCGGATTTGATCTCTGCTCTGTATGTCAACAACGCATTTGGTACGAAACCCTCTGCACTTCCGCCATGTACTATAATTATGCGCACTCATTTTGTTAAGTTTTGTTTTATTGCTGTTTTACAACTTTTTTCGGCCCAAGACTTTTTTTGCACGTGGTTGGTATGAATATATGATTCATCTGTGTAGACTATAGGTCTACCTGCATTGCGAAAAGACTTTACCTGTTTTAAATATTTCAATCTTAGCATTTGAATATCATGTTTTTCGGTTAGCACCTTCCTGTTATTCTCAGTTTTTCTCCATTTATAACCAAGTTTAAGTAACAATGTTCTTAGGGTTGTTATACATCCATCAAATTGTATACGGTCTTTCAAAACAATATTAAGTCGTGATAATGTTGGAAATTGACGATGTTCTATATGATAGTTTTGGATAGTTCTTCGGACTACACCAATATCAAATTCATCTAAATTAATTTTTCGTGGTCTTACCCTTCTCTTCTTCATAGGTGATGTAAAAATAGAAGCACTTCTGTATACTAAATTCGAATGCGACGTACTCGCTTCATTTTCAGACTCAATATCCGCTTCCGTAGTCGGCTCTGTTGTACTCTCCGCACTTGGGGCTATAGGAACTATCGCATCCGTCTCCATAGTTATATTCGATTCCATAGCAGGTACTGTAGTTTGCTTCATTATATTAGTATATTCCTTTCTTTCGCGTAGAATTCTAGTCACTGTGCTTTCAGATACTCCAAACAGCCTGTGCGGTTCTCCATCGCGCATCAGTGAGTTTTTCTGCATAATTTTTACTTGCTTCTTTTTTCATAAAATCGTAAACTTTAGAAACAATTTCTCTTGCCTAAAATTAAAAAAAAACATTACATAGTTTTACTTATTTGTAAAGATGAAATGAAATCCACTATTACTAAAATTTGCTATTTATTAAAATTAAATTACTTTCGTTAGCTAATTTCATGTATTTTAGTAACTACAAACTTCTTTACATACCTGGCTTTTAAGAACAACACGCTGAGATTTTTTCGACATTTTAAAAATATATAAAGTAGAGCAACTTTCGTGACGAGTCTGGATTTTCGCAGCATAGAGTGTAGTATTCGTGTGCATCGAACCGCTGACGGTTCGCGACTGCCGCTCGGAGCAAACTCCCCGCACCCCGCGATCCCCTCAGCCAAAAATTGGTGGGGCGCGTCTTCGTGAATTGCACTATCTGTACTTACCGGCCGCCGGGCCGCACGCAGCCAATTTATTTTGATACACTTCTACTATCGTTTTTTAAATAGGTAAATTGTTTAAACTTGCATGTTTCGTGTTTTGTATTTTATTGGTAGGTACGTAATTACTTCTACTATGCGTCTGAGATAAGAAAAGAAAGGCCAATGACTTGCATTTGTCAATTGTCATTTGAAAATTACGTTTAGCTAAAATCTACTTTGTGCAAAGTACTTATATTCATTATCGTCATCTTGGTAATGTTATGTTCATATGATATTGTTTATTTAAAAGCGTGTAAGTGTTATAAAAGCGTGCATGACATAACAATATGGTGCCAGCGCAGGTTTGTTCATAGTGTAGAAGCATAGTAGTTACCTATTACGCTAATTGTGTAAATGAACGAACAAATTAATTTCATTTTCCTCCATTTCGTATTTCATTTGTATGAGTGGTTACGTCAATGGTTATTAAATAGTTAGGTACTACAGGTTGCGTACGATGTGTGTCTTAGTTGTCTTACAATTACAGTTTCGGGATGTGGTCACAGAATACTAAATAGTTACATAGCATAAAAATATTCCTTGGTCTTTTATAACTATTTTAAACAATTAAACAAGCTTAAACATTAAAAAGCATTAAAAGCATTTTATTTTGTTTCATAAAGTGTACTAAAAATATCTTCTGACACCTGTATCGAAAAAGGCAGCCCTGGCAATTCACAATAACCACGCGGCGGCGCGCAGCTACAAAGCAAAACTCACTTTACGCTTGTAAGGTTAGGTACATTTTCGTTCGCAACGTCTAGCGACTCGAAGATGTAGGCTATTATAGCAGTAGGTATTGAAAATTTTGTATGGAGTGATTTATCTGGTAACCTGTGCCGTCGCGTTAAATCGCCCACGCTATTACTTCGTTTTCGCTTAGTGTACTTTCTTTCTTTCTGCTCGGCTCCTAAGGGTCATAGCGTGATGCTAAATACCCTATAACCATCCTCGAGAATTGGGCTACCAAATGCAAAAAGAATTTTTCAAAATCCGACTTTTTGTTCATAATTTCATGGGTTTCCATTTTGTTTGCGCGGAACCCTAAGTATTTTCCTAAAATAAAAGTTGCTTAAGTTACCCGCCGTAACATCAGCTATCTGCCAGTGAAATTTTCGTCCAAATCGGTCCAGCCATTTCGGATATTAGCCGGAACAAACACACAGACAGACAGATAGACAAACAGACAAAAAATTTTAAAATTGCTTTTTTGTTATAACAACCGTTTATAATTTCCTATGCATTTAGTAAAAAGTTGTTATTTTGACATTACAAACCAATTCAATTTTATTTATTTGTATAGATCTATACATCTATCAGCAATTCAAAGTTTCAGATTAGTCTTGAGGGAAAAGAAGAGGATACCCAAATCAGATACAAAGTAAAACTACTGATTGGACTGGAGCAGGCACCAGACCAGCATAGCTATTCACTACTGACTGGACTGGAGCAGGCACCAGACCAGCATAGCTATTCACTACTGACTGGACTGGAGCAGGCACCAGACCAGCATAGCTTTTCACTACTGACTGGACTAGAGCAGGCACCAGACCAGCATAGCTATTCACTACTGACTGGACTGGAGCAGGCACCAGACCAGCATAGCTGTTCACTACTGACTGGACTGGAGCAGGCACCAGACCAGCATAGCTATTCACTACTGACTGGACTGGAGCAGGCACCAGACCAGCATAGCTATTCACTACTGACTGGACGGGAGCAGGCACCAGACCAGCATAGCTATTCACAGCCATTCGACAGGTTGTCGAATCGAAAATTACACATTTTCAGTTACTAATTTTTGCCCTCGACAGCAGTTGGCTGTCGGAAGAATGTCGGTCGTCTATTTGATGTAAACTGTCAAAATTTTCGGGTTTTGTATTTATTTATATGTCGTTTATTTATTTTCTTCCTTATCTTATACATTTTTTAATATTTCTTAAAGTATAAAAAATAAGTATAAAAAACATTTAAAAATATAAAAAATGTGGTCCTTCGGTGTCGGGAGCAAGGTTCAAGCTACTGGTGGTTAGGTAGGAAGAGATAAGACGCAGAGATATGAACCTCCTCACGATGCGAGCCATATCGAGGAGTACTGCCTTGATCCAACCGCCTAACGAGAGCCTCGAGAAATGTTGATCGAAACTTTCGGCCATCAGACCATTGGCCGTTACAACAAACGGCACAGTGACAGCCGAGTTCACATTCCACATGTCAACAACCTCGTGTGCTAAGTATATTTGATTTGTTTCTCTTTCTCAGCTTTCATGAGGTTCCCGTCATGTGGAATAGTAGCATCGACAATTATTGCGCGGCGCGCTAATCGATCTATCACCACTATATCAGGTTTATTGGCGACAATAGTCCTGTCAGTAATGATAGACCGATCCCAGTACAACGTGACATGGTCATTTTCGAGAACTGGGTCGGGCACAAGAGACTTGTAACGGTACCTCAAAAGTATATACATGTATTTTAAAGTAAGTTGCTGGTGAATAATCCTGGCCACTCGGTTATACCTGTGCAAGTACTCGCCGTTAGCCAGGCGATAATAGCCAGGGATAATATGGCTGATGGACTCGCCTGGACGGTGGCATGCCCGACACACGTCAACCGTCCCGTCTTTCATAATATATCTTCGGTAGTTATTTGTCAAGATAACTTCGTCCATAATTGCATAAATAAAACCTACCATTTCCCCGAAAAGGTCACCGAAACGTAGCCAGAATACGGACGCTAAGAAGTCTACACCGGGCTCATGAAGGCCCGATAAAAGCGCCCGTGAAGCTCCTTGCTTTGCCATACCTCCTTGCGGTCATCTGTAGTAAGTACCACAGGTTTGCGCCAGTTCTCTTTAGCCATGGAGAGTGAGGTGAGCCCCTTGTCCACTGCGACCACATCAGGGTGCACACCCAATTCGGCTTTGATTACATCATTTTTATCTTCACATATCTCGGAACCATGGGGTTCCGGTTCTTTGAAAGGCGTACGAGGGGCCGAAAACAACTCGCAGAGGTCCGTTAGATGCTTTTAATGAAATGACAGTGAGGCACCAACTGACGATTATCCGTCTGTATGCACTATGCAAGTGCACCCAAGGACAACTCCGAATGGTGTACGACAATGGTCCTAATAACAGGATATGGAAAACAAGATATTGAACTAAGTGGACTGGTTACCAAGAGATATGAAAGGACATTGATTAGGCAGGGGTCATATCCCCTGCCTGATCAATGTTTTATATACAAGGTGTAACATAATTAACACACAACCTTTTAAGGGGTCATTGTACTCATCATTATGAACAACTTTTACTCTGGCACCAAACTTGAAATCGCGAAAAAGAAATCAACTACTCCCTACATTTCATGTTCGCATAACTCGTCAAAATGTAGGGAACAGCTTGTTGTACTCATCATTATGAGTACAATGACCCCTTAAGAGGTTGTACGTCATTTATGTTACATCTTGTATACATGGATAAAATGGCAGAGGGTGACTTGCACACTCAATAATGGGCCCCCGGAAACTGTCGCTAGCACATAGTGACGCAGCGACAAGGGGCAACATTTTCTGAGGTGGCTTGAGCAGTAGAGAAGTATTCCACGCCTATCAGGACAATCCCAGAGCTTGGAAGATGGTTAAGATCCCTACCAGCATCTTACTGGAATACTTCCTTCCTCCGAGCACGTTTTCTCTTGTGAATCTTCACTCAAGCCAGCAAATAAAGGCAAAAATGAGGTGGGAGGCCGGCTGGAGTGAACACTGATGAGGAACACCTCGTCAGTGTTCACTCCAGTCGACCAATAAAGGCAATCCAGAGGTGGAAAACAAGACTTCTCACGAGAGATATGGTCCGTAGGGTCGCTCCTGCCCAACAGCTCGCCACGTGCTGCCCTGCGGGTTAATGTATCTTTCTTGGTCTGGCTCCTCACCCTGGACCTGTTTTGGCAAAATAAACTGTACTGGCACAGACCCAGAGTTCTGGAGCGCGCAAGCCCCACGACGTCAACGTAGAAATCCGGTGTGGTTTTTTTTAATACTTTTACGTATCTCGACGTTGCGCCGGATTTCTGGGGTAGTATGGACCGAAGCCAAGTGCTACCCCTCAAAATTGGTTAGATTATGATAGTGTATTATGATAGTGTGTAGTGTAGATATTGCGACAATACAAAACAAAAATCACCGTACTGACAACACTAATGACAGACGACTGTAGGTGACGTGCAAGTCACTGCAGCGTCTAATATATGGACAGTCGAGCCTGTCCGCTATCATCATCGGCACGCTTTTGAAGCTGCCGCGCACCCTGCGCACCAGAGACGCGCTCCGCTTACGCATCGTTGCATAAAAGCAGTCGACGCTAGCTTCGGCAAACATGCCCGAGGCACTACACTGATTTGTAAAAAACCTTTAGAGGACTCTTCTGATAACATTGATTGATGTTCGATTCGGCCCGGAAGCGTATCGAACGATTGTTATTAGCTATGCTGGATCGGTTTGAACGGTCGATATCACCGGTCAACCACAGTCTGGTTGCACCTTTACGTTGAAAGCAATAGTAATAGGTAGTTTTTACATGTTGGTGTCGTTCGGTTATGACGGTCATACATGGTTTACAAGTTACAACAATCATGTGTCACTATCGATTGTTTCAATATTATTAAGGCAAGGGCCTATAACATTAGCTACAGGCCGCAGCGAATCACATTCTAATACAAGAAAGTCCGGTGCGGCCTGCCTTAGTGTGCTCAAGCTAAGCCTTTATGCAACGTCAAAAACTTCCGAACGCAGTCAAGTATTTGCCAGGCATTCCACTACCATACCAATGTTTTAGGATAACGAAGCAGAAAATAAGAACGATGTCTCTACGGTTCGAGAAAGTGTAGTCGAGATTCCAAATATGGCAAGTCGACCCGTGAACGAAGGTGTAAGTAAATACCATTTTGAGTAACTAGTTCTTCATCTAGATAAGTTCTATCATTTTTAGGGTTCCGTTATAGGATTACTTCGTTGTCCGTCCGTCTGGCTGTCAGTCTGCCTGTCAAGACCCTTTTTCTCAGGAACGCGTGGAGGTATCAAGTTGAAATTAATATCAAATACGTAACACGTCTACGGTCCCTTGGAGCTGTAAAAAAGTCTTCAAGGCAATAAAAAAATCCAGCCATTTATGCGACATATTTTTATGGAGGAGCTCGTGGCTAAGTAATAACAGCCGAACGGGTCGATCCATCAGGTTAAGCTACGCTTGCCGGGGTTGTCCGTGGATGGGTGACCATCTTTACATACCGACACTCCTCCGTGCCTCGGAAAGCACGTTAAGCCGTTGGTCCCGGCTGTCATTCGTAGATCTTTGACAGTCGTTACGGGTCGTCAGAAGCCCGAAAGTCTGACAACCAGTCTTACCAAGGGGTATCGTATTACCCAGTTACTGGGTTGTGGAGGTTAGATAGGCAGTCGCTCCATGTAAAATACTGGTATTCAGCTGCATCCGGTTAGACTGGAAGCTGACCCCAACATAGTTGGGAAAAGGCTAGGCAGATTGATTGATGCGACATATTTTTATACTCGCAAATAAATGAAAACCTATGGGGTCTGCCAAGAATCATGACCAAGAATCATGAAATTTGGCAAGAAGCAAGGTCTCACAGCACAAGTAAAGGAAAAAGTCCTAAAATCATTAATTTGTGGTTTTATCATACTTACATTTTTTGTATGGGAGAACATGTTTTTGAACTACAATGTTAAGTATGTTTATGGGATAAATTCGTCTCAACTACGGAACCCTTCATTGTGCGTGGTCCGACACGCACTTGGCTAGTCTTTATTTCTTTATTAAATTAATTGTGTCGATTTATTTAAACCATTTTGGTTACTTTAACTTTCGAGAGACGCCAGTTGTTACTAATGCAGCAAACGCTATTGATGAAATAAAATAAAATCTTTTTTGCCAAAATACATAACCGACTTTCAAAAAAAACACTACAAAGTGAAAAATATCTTTAATTTCGGAAGTCGGTGTCTTCGGATCTGTATTTTAGGTTTTTGCCACCGAATTCCGAAATTAAAGTTATTTTAAGACTACAATGACAATACTTATCCCGAAATTTTGTTTACAAGTGATAAAGTCGTCTGTTAAAATTTTGCTAATTTTTGAAGAAATTGGTGTAATTTTGGTACTGAAAACGTGATTTTATTTAGCAAAAACGTTTTATTTTCAATAATAATAATATTTTTTATTACTTTATGGTAATATGATTGCAGTACCACTGTGCTCTGTTGGATCGGAACTGGATTTTTGTAACACATTGTAAAAATGTGAAAAAAAAAACTATAGGAGTGTAAAAAGAGGAATGCCTAGTCTCCATAGTATCCTAGGCCCAAGATGGACATCAAATATTAATATAAAAATGGAGTGTTTTAAAATCTTAATAGTATTGGATATCTCAAAAATATATTCAAATTGACGCCACTATTTCAGAAATATTTAAAAAAAATAACGTTGTGAGGTTAATTTTCTATATGAAAAAGTGTTGGACCGTGAGATAATTCAATAACTTTTCTTTTTTCAATGCTTGATTATTGATTATGATAGGAGGGGTTTTCCTAATATATTTTTATTCAATTGTAGTTATTAGGGTATAAAAATAACACATTTGCTATTTTAAATATCCAAAATCGAATGCAGCCTTGATCCTTGATTCCAGAGCCAACGTTGTCGTTGAAAGTAAGAACAAAAAAATCCATAAAACAAAGCCAACTTCGTTGGTAAAAATCCGATTCAAGTCCATATAACAAAGCCAGATTGCAGTAAAAGAAATCGATGAAAAATCAAAACACAACCGCTTTGACCGGAACTGTGCTTTTCCACCACAGTTTACACTGGCGAAACATTCACATAAAAACATGTTGAAATCTCTGTTTTCTGCCAATATATTGTCACTAAGTAACAAGTGAAGTGTCAGATTCAATTCAGTGTTGTCACTATCACTAAAAAATAATTAAAGTAATCGATATATCTGTCGAGTTCTTTTTTAAATAACCGATAATTGATTTATTTTTCTTGTTCTTTTTTTTACGAGTACACATTAGTTTTTATTTTCATGTTTTCTTATAGTTGGATTTTAATTACAATACCAGTAAAGTCCCATTGGTATGCCGTTGGGTTATTGTATTTGTTTATAAATCGATCCAAATCGATTGATTAATAAAATATAATTTTGATGCTGGCAATATTTTGCCAGCGTCAAAATCAAATATCTTCTTGTTTTTTCAATTGAGTTACTTTTTTAATAATAATTGTTGTAGATTGTAGTGGCCCATTTGGAAGAAAGTAAATACATATTTATTATGGCAAAATTAATACATGAAAGTATATTTCTCTAGTCTAATGTCCACTGAGGGCCTCAAATGGGCATTTCCCTTTTCGAGCTCGCTTCGCTCGCTCTAAGCATCCTAAGTATGTCTAATGCTCTATCTTTTCTGTATAAGTCGACAATTAAGTTTCTCCTAATTCTATATCAAAAGAAAAATCTAACCTTTTCGAGGCAATGTGCAAAATCCCCCACTCGATTCAATTCTCCTAGTTCTCAAAATTTCTTGCATTCCTAGGCGAGGAGCCCACATTTGGTTTTACCACCCCGGGCCTCCGACAGGCTTAGTCCACCACTGGGTAGGCACGCACCGTACAGGTCCGGAGACGCGGTCTCCGGCGGCTAGCGCATGGCGCCGTCCGTAAACCGCGCTTCCATCAGAACTAGTATGTAACTGATGTACGATGCACCATCACGATTTATACGCGGTTCAATGGCGTATACAAACGCTTATGAACCCATGTACTCAGAAATGTGTGCCAGGCTGGTCCGGTCCCCATGGCTTTCGGTGGCGAGAGGTGACCGGCTACTACTGTGACTGTCACGATACGTTATGGTCCACTGACGGGACGGTGGTGGGTGGAGACCTTTTGTACCTTCTGCACCAATTTTTTTTTTTTTTGGTGGAAAATCATCAAATGACCTCCCGCTCTGGGCGGAGCGGGAGAGCGTGTCAGACTTTTACTGACTAAAACACACCCGTGTTCCTTCAGTTGCTTGTGCCGGGGCCACGGTAACTCTTCCCAACATCCCGCGAGTACCTCCTGTACCTACGTAGTAAACAGTGACTTCATGCGTTACAGATCACTAGCACTAATCAGTTAAAGAAAAAAGAAATCTCCTGGACACATCCGACATATCTGGACAAAGTGCAGTTACAGGTTCACCTATTCCCTATTATATTAGTCTTTTTTCATTTCGTTTATTTGATACTTTCATGGACTGGTGATTATAAGTTTCTTTTATTGAGTATGCAAAAATAATAGCTTTTTTAAAATTTACTTTTCTTGTAGAATTTGAATACTCAAAGTGTGGCTTGGATGTTGGATCGGAAGGCTTCGATAGGGCCTTGTTTTAGAAAAACTTTTCCGTACGGAGAGCCCTCCGGAATTTCTATATGCTTACCCAAGGTTAGTACGGAACCATGCAAAAAAAACTACACCTAAGTGTGAAATTGCTTTTGGCCAGCTGTGGTCGATATAACAAAAACGATACAAACACAAATCTTTAAAGCCACTGAGTTTTTATATTTAGTTACCTACTGAATGTAAGAATAAGAATTATTTATTTGCAGAATCATCATTTATCATTTAGAATCATTTCTGGATTTCTGAATATAACATTTTCATTTCAGAAATCTCTGAAAATTTGTAATGAGATCGTCAAAACGAATAAATCAGGAGGCATTAGCTTATCCGTATCCAAGGTATTTTACATGTTTTTTACACTTTTATTATATCATCTCCACAACAATTTACAGTTTTAGGCTCGCTTGCATCTCCTTCCCTCGCACCGGCACGAAAGAATAGCTCGAGAAGGTAAAATTGTTACAGAAACGCAGGTCGTCGTGACATGCACGACCCGCGGAAATACTAAATTCAAGTTTAAGCCGGGTCGCAGTCGTGGTCGAGGCCGCATCAGTGCACGTCCACTACGTCCAGCCTTTTTTTTTTTGTGGATGGGAAATCATCAAATGACTTCTCCCGCTCTGGGCGGAGCGGGAGGGCATGTCAGACTTTTACAGACTAAAACCCACCCGTGTTCCTTCTGTTGCCTGTGCCGGGGCCACGGTAACTCTTTCGAACATCCCGCAACCCTAGCTGGCATCGGCCCTAGCGGACCCCGTCAATAGTGCTGACATCTCTTTGAGGCGCGCGTGGAACACAACGCGCCGTCGACTCGGGCTTGGTCCTTCCCGGACGGCGAGCTACCCATTGCTCGCCGTCCGCAAGCCCGCGCCTACGGTGACCGGGAATCGGCTGCCAATTCCCGACGCCCAGGGCGTCTCCTGCGGCGACTAGGGGCATGAGGGCGCAAAGCTTGCCTCTCCCTCACGCGTTCCGCCTCCTCCTTCGCGAGCATTACTGCTTCGCAGAAGGAGGTAATGGCTTCCCATGTACTCTCGCTCCGTACCATGGCCTGGACCAGGGCCTGACGCGAGAGATCGCCGCCGCCGATCGCTACCACGAGGACACGGCGGTGCTCCGCCCAAGCCGGGCAGACCTCCACCGTATGCTCCACCGTGTCCTCCGGGCGATCCACACAGTGGTGACACCCGGGCATTTCCTCCCGCCTTATCCGGAACAGGTACCTCCCGAAGCACCTGTATCCGGTGAGGACCTGCGTCAGGCGGAAGGCGAGGGCGCCGTGGCGCCTCTCCAGCCACTCCTCAAAGATGGGACTTATCGCCGCAATTGTGGCGTGCCCAGCGCTGGGTTGCGACAATCGCACTCTCCATGCCGCCATGAGATCCTGCCGGAGCTCTGTCCGCCGTGCCGCGATTTCTCGCGGCAGCGGGGTTACGCCCCGGAGTGCACGTCCAGCCTAATAATTGTCATACAACGCCACGTGGTTCTTTTGGTGTGTGGCCAAAATTGGAACTAATGCCACCATTATTTTTTGTCAATACATTATATACAAGGTGTAACATAATTAACGCACAACCTCTTAAAGGGTAATTGTACTCATCATTATGAACAACTTTTACTATGGGACCAAACCTAAAATCGCGAAAAAAAAATCAGCTGCTCCCTACATTTATGTTCGCATAACTCGTCAAAATGTAGGGGACAGCTGAATTCTTTTTCGCGATTTCAGGTTTGGTCCCATAGTAAAAGTTGTTCATAATAATGAGTACAATGATCCCTTAAGAGGTTGTGCGTTATTTATGTTACATCTTGTATAAGTGATAATTTCACAAACGTTTGCCAAGAACGCCCCCTTATCAATGTCATTCAGGCGCAAAAAGATCCCTGTAGCACCCTACAAAAGGTCTAAAATAAAGAAATAAAGGATCCAAATAATCACCATGTACTTTCGTTATATTTTCAGAGATGCTTGGATTCAAAATTGTCAAATGATTTTGAAATGAGCAATAGAACAGACCGTATTGTTTTTCCACGGAGGGAGAATCAAATAGAGATTAAAGTAATTCAACTTTTTATATTACTAGCTGTGCCCCGTGGTTTTGCCCGCCTCGCTCAGCTGCTAAGGGTCGTAGCGTGATGTTAACTAGCCTATAACCTTCCTCAAAAATAGGGCTATCAAATGCAAAAATATTTTTTTAAATCCGACTAGCAGTTCCAGAGATTATCGCGTTCAAACTCGTCAGCTTTATTAAAATATAACATGTAGGTACATCGGCCAGATTTGGTAAACAAACAGTATATACTATATTTTATTAAGCCACCAAAACATTAAGTTTTGTCATAGAATGTTTTACTAGTATGTACCATCGCAGACATTTGCGGTGAACCTTATTACTAAGGTAATAAGATTAAACAGAGGTTCACCGCAAATGTCCGCGATGGTACCAACCAAAAACTAAAACCAGGCATAAGCAGAAATAATACAACATGTCCTGGAATTAACACACAACCTCTTAGGGGTCATTGTGAACAACTTTTACTATGAACCAAAGCTGAAATCGCGAAAAAAAATCAGCTGTTCCCTACATTTATGTTCGCAAGACTCGTCAAAATGTAGGGACCAGCTGATTTTATTTTCGCGATTTCAGGTTTGGTCCCATAGTAAAAGTTGTTCATAATGATGAGTACCCCTTAGAGGTTGTGCGTTAATTTCGGGACATGTTGTACCTATACTTTACACTTACGCAAATTCATAAATATATTATGGTGTTACGAACAAAGTATTATCGAAACCATACTATTATAAAATGGGTCTTTTCTCAAAGTTGCAGTTTTTATTTCACGAGTAAAACGCTTTTTAATTTTGCGTAACTGTAAGGTATTTATGCTCGTGACTGTACCTACCTAAATTAAAGATGAGCAGTTAGAAGCCATCTCTACGGGCGAGAGAATCGAGGCCATAGCCTCGCCATGCCATCAAATTTAATAGAAACTCTGACTCGAGTCTCTTCACGGCGATATCGTTGGCACGACGTGAATTATCGCCGCGATTCTCTTGCCCGTGGAGATGGCGCTTCACAGAAAGTGAAGAGTAGCCAAGACTTACTTCGGATCGGTGAAAAATGGTAGTTTTTCTGAGACACGTAAAGATATATATCTCATAACTATCACCACTCATAGAATCCGGAAAGAAGTGATCCGGCAGAGAATCAAAGTTGTCGACATAGCTCACAGAATAAGCAAGCTGAAGTGCTTAGCCGTAGAATGGAGGACCGTTGTAGACGTGTTCTTGAGTGGAGACCGCGAATCGGCAAACGTAAGATAGGACGCCCTCAGGTTAAGTGGAGCGACGATCTTCGCTGGGTGGCTGGCAGCAGCTGGATGGATGAGAGACGTGAAAATTGAGCTGAATAGCGTGCAATTGGAGAGGCCTATGTCCAGCAGTGGACTCTATAGGATGATGATGATGATGATCACCACTCATTATTTCGACAGAACTTTTAAATTCCACTCCGTCATTATGTCCTAACTCCATGTCAGCCTTGTTTGACCCACTGCTGTGTACCTATAAGCTAAACAACTCCTTTTTGTGCCACTGTGTTCAGCAGTATCAATGTGTTGCATTTTCAGATTGAAGAAGGTAATTGCGTAAACCATTTGGAAAATCTGAAAGGAAGATTGGTCAACTGGCGAGAAAAGATAAAACATGTGTTGCACATGTAGAATTATTTATGCACAAACAACAATTATTTCGATTTTTTTATTTAGTTGAGTATTTGAAAGTTTTAATTGAATGAAATGTTTCATGAATATATATTTTTTATTTGCAAATCATCTATACAAATAAATAAAATTGAAGTGTCTGTTTGTAATGTCAAAATAAAAGCATTTTACTATAGTGTGGCCATTAGTGCTGTGCACTCCCTGAGGTATGCGCGCGGCGAGACGGGGGGGAGAATCGGCTGCTGCGCTCTGTCAGTGCGCCGTCAACGCTCGTGGCGGCATGTAGTGTTATTTGTATCGGACTGTCTATGTCAGACGCACATGAGATAAATATTCTAAGATGGGTCGTGCGTTATCTCGTGATATGAAGACTGTCATTTTTAAGGTGGCTGAATATTTTAAGAAAAGAAAAGCAGACAAAGAAAGCTTTGAATTTAAAAATGATGTGAATATTGCCAAAATCGTTGCGGAGGCTACGGGGTACAGCAAAAGAACCGTGCATAATGTGATTTCTGCGGGTTATTTATCAATTGAAAATTCAAGCCAATTAAAATTTCAATCGCTAAAAAAACCAAAAGTTCTAAAGAAAAAACACGTTGTGGATGATTTTGACCTTGGAGTTATCAGAAGAAAAATTCATCAGTTTTACGAAGTTGAAAAAAAAATACCAAGTGTCCATAACTTACTATCAAGTTTGAGACAGGATGGCATATTGAATTGTGGACGGGAATATTTAAGACAGCTTTTACACAAAATGGGCTACCGTTTCAAAAAATGCAAATCAAAGAGACATCTCCTTATAGAGTATTATATATAATATTACAGTGTGGCGGAAAAAATATCTTACACAAATCAGAAATTACAGAACGCAAAACCGCAACATATATTTTCTTGATGAAACATACATCAACGCCAGTCACCATGCCAGCAAATGTTGGCAATCATCGTCAGAACCCGCAATTCATGCTGATATTGGGAAAGGACGGCGATTGGTAATTCTCCACGCTGGGTGTCGAAATGGCTTAGTGGATGATGCATTGACTATATTCAAATCAGATGCTAGAACTATCATGGAGATATGAGCGGACCTACTTTTTATAAGTGGGTAGATGAAAAGTTAAAAGACAAGTTGCTGCCGAATTCTGTGGTTGTAATGGACAACGCGTCTTACCACAGCGTTCAGGTTGAGAAGAAACCAACTATATCAAGCCTCAAAAATGAAATTCAGAACTGGTTGCTACGCCATAATGTAGAATTTTCAGGAACCATGACAAAGGCTCAACTGCTACTTCTTATCAAAAATACACAAAAAGAACCCGTGTATAAAATTGACGAATCCTGAAAGCCAGTGGACACACTGTTCTGCGTTTACCTCCGTACCATCCAGATTTAAATACAATTGAGTTGGTCTGGGCTGATATTAAAAACAACATAGCCCAAAACTATATTAATTCTTCTCTAGACGAAAAGATAATCTTATTGGATAAATTGTTTTCGGAATTCACGGCGGAAAAATGGCAGAGATGCGACGATCATGTCCAGAAAAATGAAAATGATTACTGGAGTCGCGATAGTAGATTCGATAATGTTATCGATTCATTCATAATAAATTTGCAAGACTCTGATTCAAGTTCCGGTGGCGAAGTGGAAGATGAAGATGATGACGAAATGGAAGATGAAGTTGAAACAGAATCTATGTCAGAATAACTTTCGTTAGAATATATAATTGTTTGTAAATATAAAAAATGTTCAATAAAACAAGTCCTGCTTTGAATTATAAGTTTAGTTCTTATTTATCACCTGCATATTTTTTAATAAAATATGAGTATATTTGGGTTACATTTTAATCAACTAAGTAAGTATAATATATTACAGATAGATAGCCTCCGACCATCGTCCCGCCACAAGTCTTGCCTAAGATCTGTCCGACATGTATCGATCTCATGTGAACTCATGCACTTTTTTCTTCGCCTCCCACCTCGCCGCGCATACCTCAGGGAGTGCACAGCACTAATGGCCACACTATAAATGCATATGAGAGTATATACGATACTTTACGAAAAAGCAATTTTTTAAATTTATGTCTGTCTGTCTATTTGTTCCGGCTATCTCCGAAACGGCTTGAATGTTTTTAACGAGACTTTCACTGGCAGATAGCTGATGTTATAAAGCGTAACTTAGGGTACTTTTATTTTATAAAAAATAATTAGGGTTCCGCGCAAAAAAATGAAAACCCATGAAATTGTGAATAAAATCCGATTCAAATAGGGAAGTATTGATATCCACGCGGTCGAAGCCGCGGACAACAACTAGTAATTTATAAAATATAAACTCGTTTATGGACATAAACATACAGTATGTACAAGTATAAGAATATTACTTTATTTTCGTCACTAACTGAAAAAATACACGGCGAAATATTTAAAGAGTCAAACTTGTTACAACAATAAGATACCAACAATCATTTGCTAATATGTACTTACAATCACTTAAAGATATCTACACTTTGTAAATCTTCACTTCTAATTTGACAAGTTTTTAAACAAAACGTGATTTTTGTACATTGCATGAAATTTTGTCGAACGAACACATTTTGATTTCAGCTGGAAAAGTAGATGATCTTGCGTGGTGTAAGACATTGCATTACAGAGGTCTAAAAGCATGGAGAGATTTTAAAAAACTGTCACTAATTTGCAAAATACGTTCCAGTGTACCAGGAGCACACTGATTTTGGGATAACAACGAGGAGGACATAGACATTTTCAAATTATTTTGACACAGGAAAGCAAGCGTATTTGCGACATCAGTCCGACTTCCTTTTTCATGCGTATGCTTTCTTATCTTAGCCCTCGCTCTAAACTGAACTTGTTCGCATGTTTTCTTCACGACAGCTGATGAAATGTTTTAGATGAGTCTTTAGGTAAAAAGACCCGACCCTTTCTCTCACTGGTGTTTCCATAACATGTAAGAGTTGAAAAACTTGAATCTGCTCTTCTCTAGTATAAGGGTTTCTTGCAGCATGTGTTTTTGGCCTTATCCAAGAGTTCCTGTGTTATGCGAACGCTCCTGGGTATCTCGCCTCTACACGAGGGTATGTACGGGGGAATCCGGTTCGTGACGTTGGCGGCCCGCGCGGCGTCGTAGACAGTCTCACGGGGGCGCCAGCAGAGCTCGGTGCTGCCGCACCTGCACGTCATCTCCCGACATATCTGTGGGAAATATACAAGGTGTAAAAATACCCATTACATAGCCACGCATTCTATAGAATACCTCAATTTCTGCTCAATGTTACTTGTATACTATCCTCCTGACTAATAAACGTATTATATCAGGTGAATAGTTACACATCGATTTCTCTCTTCCAGTCGTCAGCAATTTGACTTTCGAAAGAAGAAGGCAAAGCGTTGTGTAACTATACAGACGCTATACAACGTTTATTAGTAAGGAGTATGTATACATCAAACTAAGTAATATTGAGCTAAAACTATTGCTGGGAAACTACTTTTATTTTTGGTGCGAAAAGTCGCTTCTTACGGCAGAGCACCGTTTAATAACGCACGCTAAACATTGTGCTTTTGCTTGCATGCAACGTTACAGGAGTTATGGGGGGTGTATTAAAAGTTAAGTTATCATTTAAAACTAGTTTTTGTAAAAAAACGATGGAACCTTCTTTCTTAATGGTCCGAGGAGTATGTGACTCTTGGCTTCTTTTTACACCCGTTAATGAAATGAAATGGAATTGTTTATTCTGTAAATAGGATGTCGGAATCACTTTTACACGTCATGTTATTTGTCATGTTTTTTTTTTAAGCTAGATGAAGTCGACACTTCCTATCTGAGAGAAGAAACGGCGAAACAAACTCAGGGGTCGACGTCTCTTTTAAAGTCCAGACAAAATCTTGGTCAAATCATGTGAGAACTATGTAGATATGTGTCTGAAATGGTCTTTTGAGGAAAGAACCACACAAATTTGAGTTGACCTGTCCAGTCAGTGCAAGCATTTGTCAATAATCGTGTAGCTCAACTCAGGACTTAAGGAGCACAACGACTCGACGAACAATACTACAGAAAGGACATTTGTGTAGGCCGCATAAAGTACTTCTTAAAATGCCAGACCATCATTAAAACTAACTGAGAAAGAAAAAAAATCAGATGACCCACGTAGTGCTCACATTCACAATAATTAAAGTAATATAATACTTTTCAAAGTAAATATTCATGTCATTTTGTATATAATATTCAACAATGTCAATATATGTATATAAAATGGTACCTATATAATGATGATTTTCTATAATAATTAAAATGTCAAGTTTTACGGTTTTATCACAAGGTTTAGCCGAATTTGTCTTCTAAGTAATCAGAAATTTTATAGTACCCTTTTTTACAAAGTTTGGTTTTAATACAGCTTTTAAATCGTATGGGTAAGTTTCGAATGTCAATGAGAAGTTTGTTGTAAAAGCGTATACATAGACCCATGAACGAGTTGCCTACTCTGTGGAGGCGAGTGCGATGTACAGCAAGATTGTGTTTATTCCTGGTACTTAAACTATGAATATCGGACATTTTCTTAAAATTTGATATATTTTGTGCACATACAATAGATTTACAAATATATATTGAGAGGCTACAGTTAGAATATCTATTTCCTTGAATTTTTCTCGAAGAGAATCTTTTGGACCTAGGTTGTAAATGGCTCGAACAGCCCTTTTCTGTAAAATAAATATAGTATTAATGTCCGCACAGGTTCCCCAGGGAAGAATCCCGTATGACATAAGACTATGAAAATAACTAAAATAAACAATTCTGGCTGTAACTACATCAGTTATCTATCGAAGTTTGGAAAAGTTGAAGATTGAAATAAGGGGAGAGGTAATAGGACTTCGAATAACGTTTTTAGGGATACGTTAATAACCAATTGACATCAATTTCGGAGGACGCGACGGTTGCTACAATGATAACGGTTTTTAAAATACCAAAACATATAATAAACTCATAAAGAGGTATTTTGACATGGTGCCGACTGTAGACTGTAGTTGCAGCATGGTTTTGCCCCAAATTAGGTATTTGTCCTGTATCAAGAAAGCGTTCACATACACAAATCTTTTATACACCCGAATCTAAATACTATCTATTATCCGCGGAAGGCTATTTACAGATCTTGTGAGATACTAACCGAGGCAAGATACTCGTCCCTGCAAGCGTCAGGACAGCCACAAGTCCAGTTGGTCGGCGGCACGCAGGGGCAGATGGGCGGCGTGTAACATGTGCCGGGGTGCCAGCAGCAAGTCGGACAACAACACTGCTGGCACATCGTGTACACCTGCAACAACACATGTTTGGTTAAACAAGCCCGGGAGTTCCAAAGTCAAAGTCAGTAGGCCATTAAGACGATGCCGCGCGTGGTGGCGCCCTCATCGTTTGTTTGGTTATTTATTTTATTTTAGTCATAATCCTTAAAACGAAGCTTAGTGACCACTATTTTCCGTTTTAAGGATTGTAATAAAACTTAACAATGTACCTATAACTACCGTTTGTAATGGTAATAACGTGTAGTCTTGTGGAGCACAACGTAACATGCTCGTCTTCTGTATTTTCATCCTAAAATAAAAGAAATAGCGAAACAAACGATGAGGGCGCCACTGCGCGAGAGGTGTCGCCTTAAAAGGTACTTTTGTATGTCTAGTTACTTTGCTGGAAGGCCAAGAGTTATAAGTTTTGTATAGAGAAGAATGGGCAAGAAACTATTGAGTTCCTGTTTTAAAATGTTTTATAATATTTTGTGTGGTAGATAAGACATTTCAGCTTTGCCTCTGGGATAACATTTGCGATGCCTCTGCCTTGGTACTGCAGATATTCATAGGCTGCGGTAAACACTACCATCAGCGGGGCCGTCGGCTTGTTTTCCATCCATTTATATAGAGAAAAATGTTCATGTTAGAAAATTTGGGCACCTCTTCTTTTACCTTAGCTTCAAAACTAAGAAGCTGGTATGAATTATAAAACTTACCAAATACTTGTGTCACTTTACGAATACAAGTAAATAAACGAACGATATTTCTGTGTTTATCTTATTACTTACCAACCAAATACCTCGAGCTATCTCGTTCCTAATGTAAGGTAGAGAAGAACACAGAAGACAATTCTCAAACTTGGTCAGCTCTGGTACGCCCAAGATCCTCTCTATTCCGGAAGGACCGAGTAGGACCTGGAAATCAAGATAAAATATGTTATCTGTACCCAACCATTTTACTACAGGGTGAAAATGAGTTTGATGTAGCTACAGCTCTCCAACTGTCTTGTAGATTATTGGGACGTTAAAACCATAGATAGATAGGTTTTTCTATCTCCAGTATACCAAAACTGGTGATAGATAGGTTATAGGGTTCGGTCGTTAGTCTAAACTTCGTTTCATAATCCCAGATAGTACTTAATTAAATATTTCAAATGTTCCATGTATCATTTTTTAATTTCATAGTTTGACATTTGCACCTGTCAAATTACTATTTAAAATTAAAACACGAACTTTAGTTAGGTACAATTTGACGCAAAAGTCGTGTTTTTATGCATAACTTCAGAGAGTTGATGTTTGTAATGATTATTATTCTATAAATATATAATTTGCTGTCGCAAATCACATTTTCATCAACATACATATAACCTGGTAGCTGCTAATTGCAAAAAAAATAAGAAAAATTGAATTTCGCGGACCACTTTCATCCCTTAACTCACATCACTGGCAAAATATTGGCAGTCGGGTGCGCAGATGCCCAGACTGTCGACGTACGCGCACTGGGTGGTCCTCGTCCCCTGAATGCCCTTCAGCACGTTGATGGTGTTGCGGGCTATTGCGTACGCGCCGGCCAGGCAGGCGGTCGCCGTAGCACAACCCTTTGCCGCGCAAACTGCCTCGTTGCCACTCATTATACAAGATGTCACGCATTCGATCTGTAATTATTTATAACACAGATTTATTTTTAATCGACTTAAAAAGGAGAGGATTATATTACTGTTTTAAATGTATGAACACTGGTTTTTCCTTCAGGGATTTACATAATTGTTGGAAGAGAAATCCCGTGAATTAGCCCCGTAATTAATTAACAAACTCTGATTTAGATAAGTACTTAGTTGCTTTATAAAGGAATAAAATTAATCAACGGTGATTTTGTAGTAACATGGCAAGCTTTAAATTCGGTTGTTGTTTTAACCGTCCCCTTCATCATTAAGATCTGCCTAGCCTTTTCGCAACTATGTTGGGGTCGGCTTTCAGTCTAACCGGATGCAGCTGAATCTGGTATTTACGTGGACTGCCATCTGATCTTTACAACCCAGTTACTACCACTGCGTCCACCGAACCCCTATTGAACTAAATCTGGGACCCTATTTAGTATGAGTGGCTTCATACACACCTGTTCTTGAGTCATGGCGTAGGGATGTACAGCGGCAGACAGCACAGGCACCATTGTAGTCGGAGTAGCGCCCCCTATCACCGGCACCTTCACGGCTTCGGGAGGAACCTTCATCAAATGTTTATTATTATACCTATATATATTATATTACTTCTTCTTACTATAACGGGTTTAAAAAGACGTTTAATGCAGCCAAAAGTCATTTGTACCTCTCCCCGTCATTGTAACCTTCTGGTTCTCCGTAACGTTCTGGTTACGGAGGTATTGAAGGTCACAGGTCGAACTTTTTGTGATAGGTATTTTTAAAACCTGTATGTAAAAGGTAAATTAAATTAAAAATTGATCATAGCAGCTCAAAGGAAACTTTCCTTTAAAATTTTAAACACTGAAGTGTTATTGCATTCGATTTTTAAAATGTCAATTGCTCAGCCTGGAATCGCTAATATGACTACGAAAAAATAGCATTTTGTATTTTTTGCCACCAATCGATAGGGTCAATCATGAGGATGAGATCTTTCTAAAAATATTGTCTTTGTTTGCCATGCATTGTCTTAAACCTGTAATAAGTACGGAACCGTACATTACTCTACCGAGTTACGCGCCGTGCATTCTGCACACACAGCATTCACAGAATCGCCCCGTTATCATATCAGTATCAATAGTCCTCTTACAACAGTAAATAAAATTAACCTTCAGGAAGTTTGCCAGTACGGTGTTGGCGCGCACACAGTTGAGCTCCACGCAGCCCATGAGCACACGAGGGTTGTAGGCGCCGCGGAGGCGCTGGATCTCGCCAATCAGAGGGACCAGGCTCTCTACTGGCTGGGTTGCCACTAACGTGAATGCCTGATGGACAAAAAAGACAAGCTCTTTAATAATAATAGTCTTCCTGATCGAATTTCAGCCATGGTGGCCAATCTCAGCAGAGACTAGCCATACACGCGGCAGATATTATAGTGCACAAGTGTGTGCGTAGACACAGGTGCACTCTCTCCCCTCAGTCTCATATGCCTTGATGAGACGTACTGAGTAGATGGGCGAGACAACAAAATGATAGGTCGAGAGAGTTGGGTGGACGAATAGGTGTTTACACGTACTTATTTTTTAACTTGACACCGAGTTAGTTAATCAGTTCACAAAAATCACGGGAAACGATAATGTGCTGCGAGCGACGCGAGTGTGCCGAGTGGCGAGTACGCACAGAGTGCATGCATGCCACCTGCCGAGTGGGCAAGCGAGTCAGTGCGGGGAAGCGCAGCCGTGGGCACTCAGTCTTGTAAACAGAACAGGGTCCGAGTAACTGTCTCGCCCTCGAGCACTCGGTGATGTATTTAGACATACCGAGCACTCGGGCCTTTCTCGCCCATCTACTCGGTACGTGTGATCAAGGCAATAGTCCGATGGGACAGCAATCCGACATGACCGGAGAGCGTGCTGTACGAGGCACGGGGGGTAACGCACCGTCAACTTGATTTGGCGATAGACCGTCGTACGGACAGTTACATATTAAGGTAATAAAGTTAGGTACCCTATGTAAATTATAACTTAGCTGCTCTTACGAAAGAGACCTGGAAATGAACCTGGACCTGGAAGTCCACTTCAAAACTGCTTGGCGACAAGTCTTAGGGTGCTTGCATAAAAAAGCGGGTTCCTGGTAAAGGCAAGTCGGTACCGATCGCTGCGGGTAAATTAGTCCCGTGTTAACTTATTAGAATCGCCTAATGCTCGGTTCCTATAAACTAAAACGAATCGTTTTGCTTACCAATGGTAGGTATATAAATAGATTCGTAAGCTAATTTTACTTGTGATAGCTACTTCCATATAGGAGGGTACTATGCAAAAGTAACTTCATTACTTTCTTTGTTTCATTACTGATAAAGATTCAAGAGTCTTAATGTTAACCAATAACGATCCGTAAATTATAGGATTTGGCCAAAAATATATAAGTAACCGTTTCTTTCCGAAGATCAACATCGAGTTTTCGGGCCCGAAAACTCGCTTCTTTTTGCAAGCACCCTTAGGTAGTATATCTAATATTAATTAATGTTAAGAAAAATCAATCAATCTGCCTCGCCTTTTCCCGACTAAGAATGTTGGGGTCGGCTTCCAGTCTAATCGGATGCAGCTGAATGCCAGCATTTTACATGGAGCTACTGCCTATCTGAACTCCACAACCCAATTACTGGGTAACGCGATACCTCTTAGTAAAACTGGTTGTCAGACCTTTGGGCTTATGCTGACTACCCGTAATGACTATCATAGATCTACCAATGACAGCCGGGCCCAACGGTTTAACATGCTTTCCGGGGCACGGAGGGGTCTCGATATGTAATGGATGGTCACCCATCAACGAACCGACCGCAGCAAGCGTAGATCTTCGATCGACCTGTGCGGCTGATATCATTTAGCCACGAGCCCCTCAATGGGAAGAAATATATATCTACATATTTACTTTTTTTAATGTGTTGAAACTAGGTGAGAAGGGAAATTCAAAAAAGAAAATAATAAGTTACTTACACCCGGGCATGTGTTACAAATCTGCAGTGCTATCTCAGTGATGATCGGCGCACTGTACTCGAACGTGTCCTGTGTGTTCCGTGCCACGATAACCACTACCTTCGCGCCCTGGAATAACCAACTCATTTACTAATAGCTCTGTTAAGGCCGGGGCACACCGAAGGCTATTATAGATTTTTCATAATTTATTTTATGAAACAGTATCACTCGGATACTGGAGGTCTCAGTGTACATATTTAGATTGTTAGATTATATTTCGTTACCCAGTTCGACTGGATGTAACTATGATAACAAAGAAAAAAATTTAATAAAGGGCCTCGACTACGGTAAGGTAAAAGTTCATTTTACTTTATAGAGTGACTTCAAACAACGCTGCTTTTGTCAGTGCGTCTACGCACGTTCTACGGGTGTGATCCGTGCGTTGCTACGAAGCGTAGCTTGGTGTAGCTGCTACGCACGTAGCCACAGGCCTACCCGGCACCAAAATGGGCTACGCACAATGTCAAGAATCGCCCTGTGCAATAAAAACATCGGACATACACGATAATTAATTGTCTATTTTATTAAATTTGTTGCAAATACTTTTCTAACACGGACTAGCTGCATGCCAAACTGAACATTAAAAAGTATTTTACGCGACTAATATCATTAATCGCCGCCATCTTCGCCAAACGTCATGTCGTGTCGAAGAAGATTAGGGATGCCCAATCGATTGTAATCGATTTTTTGAATTTTTTTTTTGAACTGTTGCATATTTTTTAATCTGAATCACATTTTGAATTTATTTCGATTATAGTGCAAATAGAAGTTAGGCACAATAAAAACATTCAATAACCATTCCATTATTTTTATTCACTAAAAGTATAATTAAAAAAACCTACATACCTAATGAATAAGGCCACACTCTATTTTAAATAGGTAGTAAATAGGAAGTAGAGAAGTATGGTGTTATTATAAGTAGGACATTGTCATACTTGTATTGGTATTAATATTATCGTATGACAAAAGTTAATGTAATACTGTTTGTAACGTATGGCCATAGTAAATCATAGGAAATATCGTTTTTTAATGTATCGTATTTGGCACCCCTATTTTTGACGTCAATAAATGATCACTTGTCACTTGTCAGCCTCTCACTCTGTCAATAGGGAACCTTACTGACAATTTATCCCGCTAGAGGGCGCACCAGGAACGCTTGGTAAACAGAACAACATGGCATCCGTCTGTGGTAAGACTAGCTAACAGAAAGGTTATAGTAAAAAGGTTAAAATTCTTAATAGTTCTAAATTGTAAATAATTTTAATAATAAATTCATTTTATGAGACCGTACTATTGCATTAGGTAATACAACATGTAATGATAGTTATAAGGGGAATAAATAATTAAATAAATAACGTAAACAGAAAAACAAACTTCATGTTTAGGCCTCGTTTTTCATCTATGGTTATAAAAAAAATTATCAATGGTTGATGACTGTTATTGATAAATCCGGTGTGTTTACAATCTACTGAAATATTATTATAGTGATATTAGTTCGTCAGGAATATTCTGTATTAGATAGTAATAATGCATTAGTCAGTGAATCAGTTTCACTAAAATCTGATAATGTCGCAAGCAGTGGTTTTCTATTTTACATTAATACACACAAACATTTTATCTCATTCCAAAACCAATGCTAATAAAGCAGGTATGTGAATTAGATTATATGCATTTGTACGTTGCACTTACATACACTTAGGCTTTACCTAATTACCTAACCTAATTATACCTATTTATCTAGGTTGGTACTAAAAATAGCTAAATGCAATGGATATTGATTTTCAGTTTCTTAAGAATTACTCGGAGTCATGGCGTTACGAAAAACCATAATATTCGTGGTTCGATTATAACCTCAAAATCTGATACTTTTTTTTTGAAATATTATCTATTCTGCAGCTAGTCCGCTATAAAAATCACATCATATAGGAATTTACTAATGATCGACAATACAATACATAATTTTCCTATACTCTTGGTTCCATGGCGAACAATGTATAGGCGCAGAGCAATGTCCTTTAGGCGGAAATTTAAATCACGCGTGCAAGCTAGGTTAGGAGGGAAAGTAGGCTTGATATAATTATAATTATTATGGTATCGTACTTTAAGTGCATCACACAGCATGTGTTTCCCGGAGTACGAGGAAATTCTACACCTGGTGTCCACGTGGCTCAATTCCATGCCGTAGCCGCAAGTAGCACACTGGTCGTACAGAGCTAACTCATCCAGCAATGGACACTGCTTCAGTAACAGGGCTAATGGCTGGCCTGCAGAGAAAATAAGAACTTTTTTAGTTAATCAAAGATGTTATTTTCAAGATTGAATATTCGGACGCGATGATACAAGGACCTCTTTACTAAGTCTTTAATTTATCTACTTACTACCTTGAAGTTAATACTTATCGGGTTTCCAATTGTACAAAGAGGTCCCTGAATCTACGTTTACACATTTAACAGTTTTCAAATCCAGTTAAATTAAGTTCGTAAAGTGGTTAGGTTCGTACCGGTGCAGCCAGCGGCGCCGCAGATGGTGACCTTCAACCCGCTGGGGCAGGTACTGTAAGTCCCCCTGACATTTCGCCCATACCATTTGTCACAACCCAACACGGTATATCTTCCGTCCAGCAAATACCGCCTTCCCCCACGGTACCCTTGTAAAAAGGATCTCCAAATAACCATATTTTTTAGACTTATGAATTTATCTTAATTTTACCTTAAATTTTACATGACTAACAATTTATGTTTTTGAAATAAGCTTTTTCTTTTTTCTTCTGTCCATTGACAGCATTGACAGTTCAATGTTGACAGTGGTTTCATGGTCTTTGATCACCGTGCATGAAAAAGAATGTTTTAAATCATTCTGACTATGGCACAAATTATGATCAAAGAGAGTGAGGCCCTGAGACTCAAGACCAGGTACTCGAATGTTGAACTCAAGAGCATCTGCTATCCGCTACTATCTACTTATCTCGAAAATAGAACAAAATCTTAAATTTAGAAGTTCAAAGAAGTTTAGAAACACGAGATCAAAAGACGTGTTTCAGCTCAACTTAATCCTAAAATAGGACTGCTAATGTACCAGCATCCATATCAATCTTGTAGGTCAAAGTTACGACATAACAACCACCCATACCTATTAAAAAAATCAGCTGCCAGAATTTCTTACAGTCTTGTATTCGAGGAACCGTGCATTATATCTAACTAATCATAATAATCATAAATCTTTATTTATCTCAACATCATATTACAGGCACTAGTTAATAAAATGCACAATCTTAAATAGAGAAAGGTGTCTGAGGTAGGAGGGTCCTGAGTTACAGATCACCCGGCTCTCTTTTAAAGGACATGTTAATTTACAAAACAGTTAAAGTTAAGATATACTTAATAGGTATTATAAAGTCTGATAATGCAATTGAGTGCAGAATGTAAACAAAAAATAATCATTAAAAACAAAATCAAAGAAAAGCAAGTCAACATAAAGTTCAAAGAAATATACAAATTATGTATATTATTATTCTTTGATACATACTTAGGTATCTAACTAACAAAATAAAATAATAATGAGCATAACAAAAAATGAAGAATGGAAATGGGGAAATGAAGAATGTTGTGTGTATGAATGTATGTAAGTCTCGGTGTGTGATTGTAAATGTGTGGGTATTATTAAGACACTGGTTTTAATAAGCTTTCAGTGGCAACGTAGTCCAGATTTAATAGCCAAATGCGTAATTTTCTTTTACAAATAGCTTTTGTATGAGTGTAAATAGGTATTTTGTTATTAATTGAATTATAAAGAAAAGTGCCAAGAAAACAGAAAAACTTTTGGGAGAAACTAGTGTTATAACGGATGATTGAACAAACATTTGTTGATCGTCTATTTTGTGTTGGTAAATTGAGTTCTAAGGGAAGTTCAGTGTGTTTTTTTAGTACTGTCATGAGAATGAACAACTGCCGGACTGTTAGCACTTGGCAGTGTTGGTAAAGTTCGAAGGTTGGATAGAGGATTGGCAAAAAGCAACTAACTTTTAATATGGCTCTTTGGGCTCTCTCTAAATTTATCATATAAGTTTTAGAGGTACCGCCCCAAGTGGTAATGCAATAAACTAGCAAAGACTGGCATAATGCATAGTAAACTGTTTTAATAACTGATGTATTAGATAAATGTCTTAGATTTTTAAATATGTAAATTAATTTTCGGATTCTTTTAACTAGGGTTTCAATGTGTTGTTGGAAGCTGAGACGGTAATCTATGATTATTCCAAGATATTTGATAAAATTTGTTTTAACTAATACAGGACAAGAACAGTGGTTGATGAAATTACATGAGTGGGCTTTCAAGTTGAAGTTTGGTTGATCCTGGGGTCTAAGGGAATATGTCATGTATTTTGTCTTATCGACATTGAGGGTAAGCAAATTAGAATATAGCCATTTATACACCGTATCAAGACCTTGTTGAGCATAATTTTTAACCTCATCCCACGTGTTAGCATCGAATATCACGGCAGTATCATCGGCAAAAGTGATGATTTTGCCGTTTTGCAGCTTGATGTTACATAAATCGTTTATATAAACTAAAAATAATGTTGGACCGAGGATGCTACCCTGTGGAACGCCGTACTGATTAGGAAGTTCGTCGCTAATCCAATTATCTATTTTCGTAGTTTGTGTTCTGTCAGACAAATAGTCTATGAATAGTTGGAGTGGTAGGCTTCTTACTCCCATATTCTCTAATTTTTTTATCAAAATAGGAACAGTTACTGTGTCAAATGCTTTAGCTAAATCTAGGTAAATGGCTAAGGTCTTTTTTTTATTATCTAGTTTGTTGACTATGTGATCTGTTAGTTCGTGGACGGCTTCAGCTGTTGACCTACCAGATCGAAAGCCAAACTGTGATGGAGATAAAAGAGAATTTTGTTCAAGGTATTTAGTAAGTCTGGTGTTCATTAATCGTTCTAAGATTTTTGACATTGTTGGAAGTATAGATATTGGTCTATAATTATTGACACAGTATCTGTCTCCGGACTTAAAAATGGGTACAATTTTGGATTTTTTAAAGGCACGCGGAAATATTCCAGCAAGGATAGAGAGATTGCATATGTATGTAAGTGGAGGAACAACAATATCAGCAAATTGTTTTAAAAATGATCCAGATATATTATCAACGCCAATTGCACACTCGTTTTTTAAATTATTAATTAAGGACCGAACTTCTTCTTCATCAGTAGGAAGAAGAACAAAGGAATTTTGAGAAGAATTAGCTGGCTGACTATCGGGTTCAACATTAGTAAAATTCATATTTTGTGAGAGTAATTTTTCTGACAATGTTTTACCAACGTTTGCAAAAAATGAATTTACACTATTAACTGATTCAGTAGGATTGTCTATTGAAATGAGCTGTGTGGATTGCTGTTTAGCTTTATAAGTGTAAGTTATATTTTTAATTGCTTCCCAAAGTTTTTTGTTGTTTTTCCCTGCTTTTTTAACAATATCTTGTTCGTAACTTTGTCTAACTTTCTTTAAAATATCGTTGCAAAAATTCCTGTACCTTTTGTAAGTGCAAAGTACTACCTCATTATCTGGATTCTTAATAGTTTTAATATGTAATTGATCTCGATTTCGCATGCATCTTAGTAGGCCCGGTGTTATCCAAGGCTTCAAAATTATTTTACGTCTAGAAGTCGTGGTTAGTTTTGTGTTTTCATTTATAGCTTGACTTAAAGAGTATATAAAAAAATTGGTTGCCTCGTTAACATCTGACATACTATAAATCTTTTCAAAATCTATGTTTTTAACATATGTTTCAAGTCCTGCGTCGTCTACTCGTTTAATAGTTTTGGGGCCATGGTTTTTACTAAGTATACGGTCTACAAAAAGTATAACGCTATTGTGGTCTGTAACCGAAGTCTGAGCAACATAACAGAACGCTGATAATTTTGTCTTTATCATTATATGATCTAAGCACGTGCGACTATGAGTAGGAATTGTATGAGCTGAAAGCATACCATGAGAAGCGATAAGGTTGAGATATGCGTATGATCTATTATCTTGGGAATTTTCAATAATGTCAATATTAATGTCGCCAACTAATATGATATTTTGAAAGGATGATAGATTGCTTAGACAATCATTGAGGGATGTTAAAAAGTTATCGATATTTTTATGACTAGGTGGGCGATAGACAGCAACGATTACAGTATTTGTGTTTATTTTTAAAATAAGGCAATTTGAGTCAACAATTTCTGGTTCATCAATACTGTACTGTTCTATGTTTTTGCAGTAAATGACCACACCTTCATTTTGTGTTTGATTATTGTGGGTAGTGAATGAAATATAACCATCGAATTCAGGAATAGTAGGATTTCGCTGCAACCAGCATTCGGTTAAAACAATAATATCCCAATCAACTTTTGACCTGGCGAGTAATGTTTGAAAGTTGGCAGTGTTGCAATTAATACTACGTATATTTTGAGTTAATATTTTTAGGGTCTTCGAAGAATTTTTTAACTTCTATATCATCATCTGCCTAGCCTTTGCCCATATTGGGATCGGCTTCCAGTCTAACCGGATGCAGCTGAATACCAGTATTTTACATGGAGCGACTGCCTATCTGACCTCCACAACCCAGTTACTGGGTAGTAAATACGATACCCCTTGGTAAGACTGGTTGTCAGACTAGTTGTCTATTGTTTCCGGCTTCTGGCGACCTGTAACGACTGTCAAAGATCCAAGAATGATAGCCAGGACCAACGACTTAACGTGCTTTCCGAGGCACGAGGGTCTCTGTATGTAAAGATGATCACTCATCCACGGACCGCCGCGGCAAGCTGAGCTTAACCTGATCGATCGACCCGTGCAGCTGTTATTACTTAGCTACAATTCATCAACGCAAAGCCTAAACCGCTGGGGCTACAAACTTGAAATTTTGGCAGTAAAAGTGAAAAGGGGTGGATTTTGAGGAAGAATTTTAACGCGCGGTCCGATTAATTCGAAACTCAGTATTTATACTTAAGATCGAAAATAAAGAATAACGTGTATCAAGGTTTTTTGAAAATCTACCCCTAACGGGCTACTAAGATACGAAATCCACGCGGACGAAGACGAGCGGGAAGTGCTAGTTCAAAATAATAATAACACAGCTAGCACACATTTTTCATGTAATTGTTAGCTAGATACCATTTATGTGTAACTGTGACACTATGGTTAGTTTTACATAACAGATTGAGATTACACAATCAGCGAAAATGTTTGAACCGTTGATAGACATTTAATACTACGTTGTGCACATATATGTAGCAACATAAACCTTCTCTGAATTAATAATGTGCAAAGATAGTATCGCCTCACTTTGTATAGTAATAGTGTTTTACAATCGCTCGTTGCCGATGTGCTGATTCATTTGTATTTTACGTTAGTTGTCTGTGTAACGTCATATCCTCTACTACGTTAAAACAATGTTTTCGAACGTAAAGAAATATTTTTATACAAACACAAATGAGCAACTCAATATCCGCCACATATTTAAACCTCTCTACATCGTGTTATCAATGCTTGGTCTGTTCCCCTATAGTGTTAAATTCAGCAATAACAAACGTGGTTTAACAATCATCAAGAAGTCGATATACGTCAATACTATATGTTCTATTTCTTACTTGTTACTTCTGCTGTCTTTCTTAGTGTTGCACATTCAGTATGTGAAAGACTCTATCAGCGACTCAGTCATGACCAGGGAACTACTGACTCAAATTAACTATATTGTAGAACTTGTTAGTTTCATTATTTTCTGCTTTGCTGCATACTTCTGTGCGTTTAAAAACCGGTGTACTTACGTGAAAATCATAAACCAAATAGCAAGTAACACTGATCCTCCAAATATGGAGAGTACAATGAAGCAGTTTCGTTTTCAAATGAATATGATAATGGTACTTCTTCTCACAGCATTGTTGCTGCAGGTCTCTGTGAACTTTTCTCGAGATGATTCATTCTGGAAGATGATTTTAGTGTCCATCTCGTTCATGTTACCGCAAATGATGCAGTTCACTGTGTTAGCGTTTTACCATGTGCTTATTTTGATGCTAGTTATTCTACTGAAGAATATAAGGATACACCTAGCCAAATTATCGAAAGAAAAAATAATTGTAATGGATTATTTTGAAAAGATAGAGAACAAAGTATTGACACTACAATATGTGGAATCTTTATACGAAAAGGCCTTGGAGGCAAAGAGAGACATTAATGATGCATTTCAGGCGCCCCTGTTGATCACAACATTACAGTGTTTCCACTCCATGGTAAGCGAGGCCCACATTATATACCACGGTCTGGTTGTCGAGAGAAACTTCTCCTTACACCCCATCGTTAACTGTTCTATTTGGATAATTTATCAGATCATTAAAATTTTTATTATGTCAAGAACAGGAAATTTATTGAAGCAAGAGGTAACTATTGGGAGTTGTGGTATTTTCTTTGGATGATTATATTAATTATTATCAAATCGGTTGTTAAATTTCAGGTAATGAAAATAGGACAAGCACTGCACAGTATTCCAACGGATAAACACGGTATACGATTGTTATTGGAGGTAAAATTAATTCGCAGTAAATACTTACTGTAATAATTATCGTCCTGATAATACATATTTTAAGATTGCCTACAACTGCGATAAAAATATTCCGCTTGTGCGAAATTTCCAGATACAACATTTTTCATCGATGATTATGTATCAAGGTGACGAAATTACAGCATACGGGTTATTTTCACTGGATGCCGCTTTGCTGTCTAAGGTACTTAAATTTATTGTATCATACAATACAAGTTAAAGTTTCCAAGAGTGTGAGAGCACCGTTACCAATTTACTCACTGCCATTTTTACCACGGCTAAGCAGTTCATGCCGACTGATAGAACAGAAAAATAGCAATGGAGTTGTATGAAGCCCTCGCCTCTGTATTATACTCTGTGTTCGTATAGATTGAGGAGCCCTGTTTCATATTTACTTTTTGAGGGTTTTACTACAAATTCCAGGATCGGGCCTACAAAATCGGTTAGTTTACTAATGAATATTGGTAGTACCCGCGTTTAAAAATGAGACAAATATCTCAATTCATACGGGCACAGAGAATATTGCAGAGGCGAGGGCTTCATATAACTCCATTGCTAGCGGTTTCCTTTCGGAGCAATCACTCTACTTGATTCTACTATTAATAGATAATATAGTACACACATAGACATAGTCCTTTTTGAGAGAAATAAATGAAGTATTATTATTACAAAAAGTAACATACAGTACATGAAGTATTATTATTAAGTACATAATATACGTATATTTATTACATCAGACGATAAAAAAACATTGCAAAATCGCACATAGTCTATTCTAATACGCGAACGCAGTTTACATTTTGTCCCAACCAAGAATTCTGACGACAACAGCGCCAAAATAAGCCGCAGATGGTCTGTCAGAATACAGTATTAATCGTAGGTCCGACCACGCTACTTCGGGCATACTTCGGTGACAATCGGGGGTTCCGAAACACCGCTTGTAACGGCATGAGCTAAGCTATTCTCAAGCGAGTTGTGACCGGGACAAAAAGAGAAAATGCGTAGGCGAGAATGAGATAGAATTAGGTGTTGTTGAATTTCGTAGACTTGTAAATATTTTTATTGTGTCGATTTGTTCACAAACAAATTCACTTTTACTTTGTTTCACTTTTGCATTTGATTATAATAGCTAGTTACATTCTCAACATAAAGAACAATGGGTGTTTTTGTATGAACACCGTCCCTACCCTTGCAGCATGTTAAGTTTCGGATAGAAATATGTACAGCCTTGGCCAAAAGTATTGAGCACCCATGGTATCTTTCAGTTTTATGCGGAGTATCAAATAGAAATAAAACAAAACGTTTTATATGGGTTTATTTTACTATTTATTAATAGAAAATTAATATTTTGTGGGTCCACCCTTTGCCTTAATTACGGCAGAAATTCTTTTTGGTAAAGAGTTAACAAGTTTTTTACAGTCGTCAACAGTAATCGAGTTCCATTCTAGGCGCAGGCAGCGTTTTAAATCTTCTTTGTTGTTAATTGTGTGGCGCCTAACCCTGCGCTTTAATAAACCCCATAAATGTTCTATGGGGTTCAGATCTGGAGACTGAGCTGGCCAGTCAAGCAGTTCCGTGTTATTTTCCCGAAACCATCTCATAGTGCGTGCAGATTTGTGGCATGGCGCGTTATCCTGCTGGAATTTGACACCATCCATATTCGTGTCGCCAAAAAGTTTCGTGAATGAAGGCAGTTTCTAGTACATTTATGTACTTAGTAGAGTCCATGCGACCCTCACACACGAACAATTCGCCAACTCCAGAATCGGTCATGCAACCCCAGACCATTATGCTGCCTCCACCGTGTTTAACGGTTGGGATCACACACTCTGGCTTAAATTCTTCGCCCACACGGCGACGCACAAAGATCACACCAGGTGTACCAAAAATCTGCAATAAAGAGAAAAATATTGAGTTCCGTAAAACTAAAATAAATTCAATTATGCGTTTGGTTTTTAAAACATTTTATAAAATTGTATCAGGGCATTAAATTGACTTACTCACCTCAAAGTTTGATTCGTCTGACCAAACAACATTTGACCAATCTTCAGCGGTGAAAGTTCGGTGTTTTAAAGCCCATTTCAATCGAGCTTTTTTGTTGTTATCGGAGAGCCATGGCTTCTTCCTAGCTTTACAGCCTTTCAGACCAGCTTCTTGAAGTCTTCTGCGAGTAGTTCGAGCAGAAATTGGCTTCTTAATTTGTTCCGACAACTCAGCAGCGAGCTCTGAAGATGTTTTTTTCCTATTTCTTAACGACTCTCTCAGTAACTGACGATCTTGACGGTCTGTGGTGATGCGTTTGCGCCCGGTTCTCGGTCTATTTTCATGTGATCCGGTAGTAGAGAATCGCTGAATAGTATATTGCACGGATCGGCGCGAACATTTCACAGTTTTAGAAATCTCTACTTGTGATTTCCCTTGCTCATACAGAAGCTGTATCTGCACACGTTTTTCTAAAGAAAGTTCGTTTTGTTTTGGCATATTGCAACGATAACACTTAAAACTTCTGAAATAAAATACAAAAGGCGCACTAGATCACTGGATGTGTTCACAACGAGCGATAGTAGCGAACTGATTAATAAACACAAAAATTGAAAAAGACAAATTTTGTTGGACCTAGGTGTTGTGTTGCTAGCTGCGGCGTGAGTCATTATTTTTAAACCTCTGTAGATGCCGATTAAATAATCCATAAACAATAGATTTGGTTTACTCCCATACTTTCCGTGAACGAGCGAAATTTGTAAGGTGCTCAATACTTTTGGCCAAGGCTGTATATTGTTATAAAGATAACAAATGTGAACGAATGAATGAATGGGAAAATGCGAGGTATGGTATGATAAATGGTATTTTGTGTAAAATTATTTTACTTACTTAATAATAATTATTTTTAAGTTACTGTAATCTAATTAATAAACTATGGGATAAATAAATAAACGAATGTGAACGAAATATTTTATATTGTATTTCAGCTTTGTACAATAATGTCGTCCCATGCAGTTGCAGGACCAACGAAATTGTCTAAATGTCGGCAGATACCGAAGTCCCATATAATGCTAACGGTATGTGCGCAAGCACCAACAGTCCTCTTACCCGTTAAACATGAGCAATTATAAATATTCTTTTATGGCAGATCTGCCCTCCAAGTTGATCAGTAAATAGCTGTAATAATTTTTACTTAAGATGTGCCTCGATGAGATACGACCTCTCAGGAGCATACAATCTTCCGCTTGGATATCACACTGTGTCACTCTTGGACTTGGTGTCAAGCACACTTCCATATTTTATACACCTCCTTGCATTTGTTCGCTAACATAGGAGCGTGCCAGGCGCAAATAATCCCCAAACAAAACAAAATAACGTCTTCTTCAGTAAGGACAGGATACAGAATATCAGCTACGGCGTTCATTGATACGAATGCCGCTCTCTGGCGGATAACGTTCTCTGCTGTGACGTAGTTTTCCAGCCTGTTGGGAACATTCATTTTTTGCTGTATTAATTCTGCAATAATTGCGGCATAGCGGACATCTTTTAAAGGTTCCCTGAATGAATTGAGCAAAGCTCCAGCTATGCGAAAGTCTGTAAATAAATGTGTTAAGGATTTGTTGAACAGTTGGTTTCGAAATACATTTATGACTTTACGACCCATCGCACAATTGTGATTTTTCTTGACTTGTTTGCCTGCGCGTTAGTCAATTGAGTAGCGCTTAGATGTTATGTGACAGTCATAGCCATGTTCTTCTAGGTCAGGAATTGCGTCTCTAAAGCCGCGATCTAGTATAAATGCATCGTTTTCATGCAATAAATAGTGTATTGGTGCATGGTTTTCGTTCATTTGTTCGCTCATTATGGTAGCGTTAGTAGTGGTTGCCGCATGAGGTCCGGTTATGTCGACAATGTACCCATCTGTACATACCATGACAGTTCCACTCCTTCGAGAGAGAGTTCCGCTTTAACAAGTTTTATATTTATGTAAACTGTATGTTTTCTTCTTAAAGCGAAATTCATACTTTTCTGGTTATAGATGTATGTTCCGTCAACTAATACAATAGCTTTTGGCTCTGTCGTACTCCCAAATAGCGCTGTCGGTATGATTAAATTGTGTCTTATTATATCATCTCGGCTGATATAATCTAGTCCCAAATGACGTGGGACGAACTCTGATGTTAGACAATCACGCGCTATTATAAAATAGCGCGTAAGTACTCTAGAGCGTTATTATAAAATTAGGATGGCGTCAGCGTTAGATAGAACTTTTTAAAGTTAAGTTAATACCGGGCTCACACGGTTCGATTTTAGTTGAACAACTTTTGTTGTTCAAAAAAAATACTTTGAATTTTAAATTCAATTTAATTGAAAGTCTTAACGGACGGTCAGACGGTTCAAATCGCTTTCGACTTAGGCTGGTGTTCACCAACACTAAACCGTCTGTTTAAATATTAAAACAGTTGTTTAAGCAATATTTCCTGTTCACCACAACCTAAACATCGGTTATTGACGTTAACCGGATGATTATCTTAACCGAGAGTCACGACATTGTTTAAACGTTGGTTACAATAGTTTTACAGAACTTTTGTAGGTTATATTGTTCGATTTCCTAACGAAGTACTTATATATTTGTGAAAAATAATGGCTTTTAATTTTATAATGGATGGTGAATACAATCTCAATATGTTAGATTATTTGGATGAGTTAGAAACGTTGACGAGAAGACCTAGGATCTTTAAGAATCGTCATAACTTTTATGAAGAATACGACGAAATTTCATTCAAGACCAGGTTTCGTTTATCCAAGCGCAGTGCTCTTTATATTCTGGGACTAATTGAAGATAAATTAGAATTTAACACTGATAAGTAAGTACCTATAATACTACTCGCTGACTGTTTTTTATTATTCACATACCAGAAAGGTAAATTAATTTCTTTGATTTGTTTTCAGGAATAATTCACTATCTCCTATAAACCAGTTACTGTTAACATTGAGGTTTTATTACTTTTTTTTTACAATTATAACATAAATATAATACTACGAAACTTCACGAGAGAATCAAAATGAATGACACTGACAGACCAGAAAGAGCGCGCTAATAAACCTTCCAACGCAACATGTTTCTCGTAAAGCGAAAGAAACAATGAACAGCAACTTTCACATTTTATGGCATAAGCTATTATCCAGCCATATTTAAAAGTTGTAGGCGTGTATGAGATTTCGTGCTGTAACTTTACATTTTATTTGGTAGGGTTGCATTGCATTCAAAAACGCTCGGTTATGTCTCGGTTATGCAACCGAACGCCGAAAGATGATGGTGAACAGGAAAAAACCGCTCCTTGTTTAACAATTGATTAAATATTAACAACCCGGTTACAGAATCAATGTTTAAGTTTGTTTCGGTGCACATGGCCCTTAGCATAGCAATTAATCCGGCTTCGCCCGTGTGGGTGTCAATACTTCTTTACTATTTGAATCGGATTTTGTTCACAATTTCATGGGTTTTTTTTTGCGCGGAACCCTATTTTTTTCTAAAATAAAAGTAGTCTAAGTTAATCTTTATAATATCAGCTATCTGTCAATGATAGTCCCGTGAAAACAAGTCCAGCCATTTCGGAGATTAGCGGGAACAGACAGACAAAAATTTAAAAAATATTTTTTTGTTTTAAGTACCTTAAATATGTACTTCATGTTCTTTTTATGAATAGTAAAAAAATCAGCTCTTACATACATTTTGGTCGAGTAGGTACCTATTGATTGAACTTTTGTATGAAACAGCAGTTTTCGTTATTTCAGATTTGGTCTCATAGTGAAAGTTGTTCATATTCATGGGTGGAACACCCTGTGAAAATTTGGGTAGTGATAAAAAATTGCCCAGTAGATGTAAATAAGTCAGTTAGGACGTCCTCACCCCGATGGTTTTTTCAAACACTATTAAATATTATGCACCGGTTTACCTGTTCCAAAAATTCTCGCTTTTAGACACATTTATAAATAATATAAATATATGTCGTAGCCAGATCTTAGAATTAATCATTTCATGAAGGGTTCGGTCAATTCATGTAATGGTTGTGTTTCATGAAATGGCCAGCTAAAATTGACCATGCCGTTTAAACGTCAACGTTTAATGATATGTCAGTCGACGTTTGGCCATATCATTAACGTAGGCTATCTGTCGTGGTCCGATCGTAGAAATGTCCATATCGTGATGAAAGCAACCCATTTATCGACATTCCCAGCTGACCACTGGGCGTATCGCAAAGTAGTTGCATTTCACGCCGCTAGTGATACCCCGACCAAATGGGTTAGGTTAAAACTGTGAACAACCGCGAGCGAGCCGAGCGAGCGGAGCGAGCGGTGCCGCGGCAGCGGGCGGCGAGAGTTAAATCCAAGTTGGTCGCAGTTACTTGGCTATTCAGTATTTTTAGAACCCTGAAAAAGAGATGCACAACAAAATCAACGCGACATTAACGCCTCTACCGGCGGATAATCTAACTATTTTACTATATAATCACTTAGGGCGGATTCGATCAAACTTTTATAGCTAGTATAAGTATAATCCAGCGAATAAATTTTTAATTTTTGACAGATTTTCCATACTAAAACTGTCAGAGGTCAATTTCATTCTGAGAATAAAATTTATTCCTGTTTGGTCGAATCCCCCGCGGGGAAGCGCTAAGGTAGCCCGCGAAATTCAAATTTTCTTACGGTTTTTGCAATTTGCAGCTCAGTGTCTGGGTGTATGTTGATTAAAGTATGATTCACGACCGTAACAAATATGTATTTACAGAATTATTCAAATTCAAATTCAAATAATTTATTTCAATCCATTGCAGATCATATTGTTACAGTTTCATTAATTGGAATAAAATTACAAATTATATAACAATAAATATCTACAAATATATAAAAAAAAAAAAAAAATATAATAATAATAATAAACGGAAACAGATAAAAAACTTACACCACTAAACCTACAAAACAGGAACACGCAAATAAATGAACACATTATAAGTACACAAGAAAAAATTGCAGCATGGTCTGCAAAAGCCCTACACGGAAGACACCGAGCCTTCCTGAGCCAGCCACACGTCGACAAAGTTAAGTCGAACGAATGGCTCAAACGAGGCGAATTGTTTCCCGAGACCGAGGGTTTTATGCTGGCCATACAGGATCAAATAGTAGCTACTCGTAATTACAGAAAGTACATCATAAAGGACCAACATCAGCAGACTGACTTGTGCAGACATTGCAACACTGCCTCTGAAACCTTACAACATATAACAGGAGCGTGTAAATCACTTGCACAAACTGATTATAAACACCGCCATGATCAAGTCGCTGCAATTATACACCAACAGTTAGCATATAAATATAAACTAGTTAGTGAAATGATACCATATTATAAATATAAACCAGAAATAATAATAGAAAGTAAGGATCAGAAAATTTACTGGGACCGAACGATAATAACAGATAAAACTATTCATTACAATAGACCCGACATTACCGTTCATGACAAAACCAATAAAACAGTTTATCTGATAGATATAGCAATACCTAATTCACACAATATTCAAACCACCATTTCCGAAAAGCTCAGTAAGTATCAAGATCTCGCTATAGAAATTAAAACCCAATGGAAAGCGCAAACCGTTCATATTGTCCCCATTGTTCTTTCATCTACAGGCGTAATACCAAAATCTCTTACACAAAGCCTTAACACCCTACAGATGCCTACTCACACACTTTACATGCTCCAAAAAGCCACCATCCTTAACACCTGTCGCATCACCCGAAAGTTCCTGACTTCTTCAACACTGTCATCCACCTTTTCTATCTAAATTTCGCCTTACATACTTGGTCCCGACCCGTGTGTAAGGTTTCTTAACCTCTCTTAAATGAGAAAAAACATAAAGAACTGATAATAATAATAATAATAATCACCCCATCGCCGTATCTCTACGTTGACGTCGTGGTGGGGCTTGCGCGCTTCGAACTCTAGGTCTGTGCCGGTAGAGGTTACTTTGCCGGAACAGGTCTAGGGTGAGGAGCCAGACCAAGAGAGATACAGAAACCCGCAGGGCAGCATGTGGCGAGCTGCTGGGCAGTAGCGACCCCACGTACCCTATCTCCCGGGAGAAGTCATGTTCCTCATCTCTGGCTTGCCTTTATTGGCCGGCTGGAGTGAACACTGACGAGAACTGACCTCCCACCTCATTCTTGCCTTTATTGGCTGGCTTGAGTAGAGATTCGCAAGAGCAAACGTGCTCGGAGGAAGGAAGTAGTCCAGTAAGATGCTGGTAGGGATCTTGACCGTACTTCCGGGATTGTCCTGATAGCCGTGGAATACCTCTCCACTCCTCTTAAGCACCTCAAGACATGTTGCCCCCTTGTCGCTACGACACTATGTGCTAGCGACCGTTTCCGGGGGCCCATTGTTGAGTGTGCAAGTCACCCCCTGCCATTTTATCCGTGTATTGTATTTATCACACATTGGTCAGGCAGGGGCCATAGTCCTTCCATAGTTTTAGATAACCAGTCCACTTTAGCCATCCAAACCCATAGCCCAATTTTTTTTTGTCTCCATATTCTGCAATAGTCCTACACCATCCGGGGGTTGTCCTTGGGTGCACTTGCATAGTACGCACAGGGATAATCGTCGGTTAGTGCCTCATTTCCATTGAAAGCGTCTAACGGGCCTCTGCGAGTTGGCTTCGGCCCCTCGTATGCCTTCTAAAGGTCCGGGACCCTGGGGTCCCGAGAAATATCAAAAAAAAAATAATAATAATCACTCAAATAATATAAATTAAAATTAAAATGTCAAAAAAAAAAAATTAAATATTACATTAAAATCATAAAAATTAAATTAAATTAAATATTACATTAAAAATCATAAAAATTAAATTAAAAATCACAAAAAATTAAATTAAATTATAATTATGGAAATAAAATCAAAACACTTATTAATAATACCCCTGCCTCTGAGTCATTTGTTTGTTTGTCATTACATTAACCATATAACAATGGTTTATGTATTGACAATCAAACCTATTCGCAAATACACTCAGGATGGTGTTGGAGGTGGTCCGGAGCCTGCGCCCCAGAGATGTGCACCGCTTACGCATCGTCGTGTAGAAACAGTCGACACGGGCGTCGGCGAACATCCCCGATGCGCTGCAGTGCCGGGGCAGCCCAACAACACCCTGAACGCATTATTATATTGAACAGGGAGAGCGTTGTACTGCTTCTGAGTATATGAAACCCACAGGCTGGCCGCGCACAGGGACGTACAAAACGCTCTGAAAAGAGTTATTTTGGTTTTTTGTTGTTTTGTTGTTATTTTGAGTTATTTTGACGGCCCCCGAGCAACGAACAAACCTGCGGGCGATCATATTGGCCCTCACAGACAACGCTCTCCGCTCCCTATCGATATCTGCATCGTCCCTCAGGTCAGAGGTCACGATATGCCCGAGATATTTAAACTGCTGAACTCTTTTTAAATTGACACCGTTCAGTTTAATAGGTGGAATAAACTCTGGGCAGCTCCGACCCCTGGCCCGAAAGACCATGCATTCACTCTTCTTCGCGTTATAGAGCAAACCGTGATGCAGCGCGTAACGCTCGCAGATGCCCAGCAACCTGGACAGGCCACACACCGAGGCGCTCAGCAACACCATGTCGTCCGCGTAACTAATATTGTTGACACATACACCGTCAACATGACAGCCGACACGGGTGCTGCTGAGCTCCCCTATCAGTGCGTTCACGTACAGGTTGAAGAGCTTCGGCGAGGTCAGCCCTCCCTGCCTCACCCCGCACTCCATCCTATACGGCTCCGACAGAGCACTCGACCATCGAACGACGTTGACCTGGTTAAGATACCAGTACTTGAAAATTTCTAGCAGTTCATTATTAGCAGTTCAGATTATAATCATTATTTTTTATTTTATTTTATTAGGTTTACCAACAATTGTTTACACAATTTCGTTACACATGCTTAACAATAAAATTACAGTGTAACAATCACTTAACGCGGTGTCCTGCGTGACCGACGAAAACGACGCGACGCGACGCAACTCGATACGACGTAATGCGATGCGATGCTACACGCGACAAAAATGTCCTACGTGATTTTGGTCATTACTTCTCGAATCATGGAGAAGTACAGTACAATTTTTCTCGACCATTTCGTAGTTCGTGGTGACGCGTTTGGTCGCCCTCAAAACAAGTACGCGTTACGTCGCGTCTCGCCGCAGACTGTCATATAGGCCGCAAGCAGGGTATGCCGTTGAGTTGATCGCGTTCGTCGCGTTCGCAACGTCGCGTCGCTTCGTATTCGTCGCTCACGCAGGACACCGCGTTATAGGTAAACACCACATGCATAAATTAATAACAGTGGAGAAGTTAAGCTAACTTACTCAGTAATAAGCGCATACTTTGATAATCATAACACAAATAATTAAAGGACCATGCCCATATTAACATGGAGGTGAAAGTCAGCAATGCCATGCAATGCCCAAATTGCAGCTCTATGTCATACGATAACTTATTAACAGTATTTTTATTATATCTAGATTTAATGTCATATAAAGCACTGATTGAAAAGTTATTGGACGTTAAACATCAACTGCCTACTGGTATTGTTTATACATTTTATCGTTTACAGACAGCATTGCTATTAGTTTTCCACTAGGAACTTCGACTTTTCGAAACATATTTAAAAATATTCAATAGGACAGTCTCAAATAAATACGTAATCTATATTCAAAGCACTATAGAAGGCACACAATATGAATACCTACTATAATCTACATGCGGCTACTTTTTGTGAAGTTTTATCTTGCCGATCGTATCAATAATACGCAAATAAAACCGCAACACTATAATAGTAGGTATTCATTATCATCGGTAACAAGTAACAACACTATCATCACAACGAATGAATAAATCGGCCAAAGGACGTGATTCCAGACCGTTTCAGACCGTAATAAACTGCACTTTTAGTGCACGAATGAATGAATGAAACATTATTTATCATAGGTAGGTACTGCAATGTAAACAAGTGTTTTTTTTCGTTTTTTTTTATCCAATGCTTGTTAGGTTTCAAAATTAACAACTTAATTCTAGTTTTCATTTATTAGTACAATGTTGTAATTTACTTTATCTGGGCATTTCTGGGGCACAGATGGGCATGGTCTTTTAACATTGATAATTACTGACATGACTGCCTCGTTGGTCTAGTGGTCGCTAGCGCTACTGCTGAGCATGAGGTCTTAGGTTCGATTCCCGGGTCGGGCAAAGTGTTATTGGGAATTTCTCAGTGGCAGCCCGGAGTCTGGATTTGTGCCCGGTTCATGGCAATAGGCTCGCCCCCTATTACATGGGACTTAAACATAACTGGCGAAATGTGGGTGTACTTTAAGTACACCTCTGCCTTTAGCCCTTCGGGGAACAAGGTGTGATGTTATGTCATTGGTAATTAAAATTGACAAAAAATAATATAATCGATTGATATAAAATTATAGTAAAAGTGATAAAAATTAAAAACAATAGGTACAAAAGATTCAAATTCGAATTTCAAACAAGTTGATATAAGTAATTGATATAACTAAAATTAAATTTAAATACATAACATGCATAGATTAAATTCATAGAAATGGATAAAAATTGGTAAAAAATTAGTAGAAAATTACAAAATTACATGACAATGATTAAATACAATTAGCGGTCACTTAATAAACGATTTAGAGTGGTTTTCAGTTTAGCAAGAGAGTCAAAGTGTAGATCAACAACATCACTATAGCCATTCACTGCATTACACATTCTTGCATAAGGTGAGCTGGATCCCAAAACGGTTCTTCTAAAAGGTGGACAAAGTGGCGTGATGGCACCACGTGGGATGCTAGAGGGAGCACGGAAACTAAAAAGGGCAAATAGGCAGGAACTATCTATTTTTTGTTTAATAATTCTTCTAGGCAAACATAGCGTCCAGTATTTGTCTACGTTTGCCTAGAGAGGTCATGTTAAAATGTGACAGTCTTTTTTTATATGAGCGTATTCTCTTTGCGATATCATTAGAGAATGCAAGATGCCATGCGAAACGTTTCTGGACATGTTCAAGACGCAAGGAATGGCAGCCAAAGTGAGGACTACTTTTAGGTACTATAAATTCTAAAATACTTCGAACAAGGCTGTAATACAGAAGAATTTTTGTTTATTGTACTGAAAGTTTTTACTATTTCCTAAAATTAACCCTAACATTTTCGAGGCTCGTCTAATAATATTGTTCAGATGCGGCGTAAAAGTAATTTTTTTGTTAAATAGTACACGAAGGTCTTTTATAGTCTCAACCTCCTCAATTTTGTCACCGAGGATATGGTAATTGCTACGTATAGGGATGTTTTTCCTCGAGAATTTAACGTGGTAACCTTTTTTTGGGTTAAGTTCCATTTTGTTACATTTACACCATTGAATAAGACGATCGAGGTCACTTTGTAGATATAATGGATCTTCCTCAGACTTGACAACCCTCAAAAACTTTAGATCGTCCGCGTACATAAAAAAATCTGAGTGAAGAAAGCACTTTGGAATGTCGTTTATAAAATAAATAAACAAAAGAGGCCCTAAATGTGAGCCCTGAGGAACATCAGAACAAACGCGATGTAGGTTCGCCTTAAGTTTGGCCACATCATGAATTAGTCGTACGTTGAATTGTTCATATCGTCAAACGTTAAGTAGGTATTCAATGATCTGGCCAGACCACATCATGTGACCAGCGGTCGATGTTCTATTTCAAGAAATACAACCATTTCATGAAATGGTCGAAAACTTTATGAAATAATCAATTCTAAGATCAGGGGGCCAACCACCACCTCTTACAGCAGTATTATTTTTTATGTTACTTCAGTGTGAGAAAGAGATGGAGCTATACAGGACGTCTAGCTCCATCTCTTTCCCACACTGAAGTAAGATTACAATAATACTGCTTTAAGAGGTGGTGGTCTAGCTCCTGGCTGCGACATAATAAACAGTATGTTAGGATAAACGAGATACATACTATAAGGGAACTTAGTAGGTACCTACCAGTGTAGGCCCAAAGTTAATCTGATTAACGATTAAAAATTAATGATTAAAAATCATAATCAAAAAATTTGATTATGATTAATTAATCAAAATCAAATTTTTTGATTATGATTAATTAATCATAATCAAATTTTTTGATTATGATTTTTAATCATTTATTTTAATCGTTAATTTGATTATTTGATTTTTTTTTGATATTTCTCGGGACCCCAGGGTCCCGGACCTTTAGAAGGCATATGAGGGGCCGAAGCCAACTCGCAGAGGCCCGTTAGACGCTTTCAATGGAAATGAGGCACTAACCGACGATTATCCCTGTGCGTACTATGCAAGTGCACCCAAGGACAACCCCCGGATGGTGTAGGACTATTGCAGAATATGGAGAAAAAAAAAATTGGGCTATGGGTTTGGATGGCTAAAGTGGACTGGTTATCTAAAACTATGGAAGGACTATGGCCCCTGCCTGACCAATGTGTGATTATTTGATTAACTATTAACTACTCATTTATTTATTTAATTGTTCTCCCGATTTTTCTACCGATTTTAAGTTGGTAAACCTTTTCATGTATGCTTAAGGCGAGGTAGACCCTGCGAAGTAGGTATTTAACGCTACCAACATACCCACGGAGCGAGCCGTGCGCTTACCTCGCCAGCGTGAACTTGCATGAACCCAAAATGTGTCACAGTATAGGTAAGCGTGTCGTGTAGGCAGTAGGTATGGGCCTATTTGGCGCAGCCGTGAGTCGCACAGTATTTACCTACATGCTTTTTTTTTTTTTTGGCTTTGATGTAGGTAATTGTACTTTTTAAATATTGTTAGTTTTAAGTTCTTTTTCTTTGTTTCCTTTCATGATACTGTGTGCACTTGTGGCATGTGCCAATAAACGTTTTTTCTTTCTTTCTTCTTCTTTTCTTTCTAGGTCAACTCATTGGAACGAAGTTCTTTGACGCGGCTTGGCAGAAATCGTCACTAACGAAAAAGCGCGTTCATACTTTCTTCTTTGAAATTCACACTTTCACTCTCTCTCTCTCTCTCTCTCTCTCTATCAAGAGAAAAAAAATTCAAATTTTCCTTCATGGGTGTCGTTTTCAAGGTTTTCGAGGGTGCTGAAACCGATAGTACAGTCAAAATGAAAATCCAAGATGGCGGCTGTAAAACTTTTGTTTTTATTTAAAATCATGTAAGAGTCATCACGTAACAAGAATCTTTGGTCCTTTCGGTAAGTCCCCGGAGGCACTCGGTTTTATAATGTTTTACTATTTGAATTTTATTTTCTTCTATAGCTTTCGCCAATCCTTGTTTTGATGCTATTACGGGACACTTAATTTCGACAATCGTATCATTTCCAATCAACCTATTAGGCATGTCCCCAATATAACACTGGGTTTCATCAGTAAATAATCCGTTATAAATAATAAATATCCAAAACTAATTTGCAAATATATAGGTACCTAATTTAAAATAAAACCCCACCATCAGCATCACCTTTGTACGTATTTTTCTGTTCCTTTCTTCTGGTCTATTTACATGTGTGTACGTAAACTGTTAAATAAATAAATAAAAATCATGTGCAGTCGGGAGACATCGTCAGTAACAAAGTTCATCTCACATATGATTTAATACAAAAACATAATTTTAATTTTACATTTTGACCTCACTGTCGACTTTAGTATCCTCGAAAACTAGAAAAACTACACCCATGACGAAAAATTTGAAAATTTCCGCAGCCGCCTTCTGGATTTTCATTTTGACTTTACTATCGGCTATAGCACCCTCGAAAATCATGGAAACGACACCCATGATGAAAAACTTGAAAATTTTTACAGCCGCCATCTTAAATTTTCATTATCACTACTATCGGCTTTAGCACCCTCGAAAACCTTGAAAACGACACCGATAATGAAAAATTTGAAAATGTTCACGGCCGCCATCTTGGATTTTCACTTTGACTTTACTATCGGCTTTAGCACCCGCGAAAACCATGAAAACGACACCCATGATGAAAAACTTGAAAATTTTCACGGCCGCCATCTTGGATTTTCATTTTGACTTTACTGTCGGTTTCAGCACCCGCGAAAACTATGAAAACGACACCCATGATGAAAAACTTGAAAATTTTCACGGCCGCCATCTTGTATTTTCATTTTGACTTTTCTATCGGCTTTAGCACCCACGAAAACCATGAAAACGACACCCATGAAGAAAAACTTGAAAATTTTCACGGCCTCCATCATGGATTTTCATTTAGACTTTACTATCAGCTTCAGCACCTCCGAAAACCATGAAAACGTCACCCATGAAGAAAAATTTGAAAATTTTCACGGCCGCCATCTTGGATTTTCATTTTGACTTTACTATCGGCTTTAGCACCCGCGAAAACTAGAAAAACTACACCCATGACGAAAAATTTGAAAATTTCCGCAGCCGCCTTCTGGATTTTCATTTTGACTTTACTATCGGCTATAGCACCCTCGAAAATCATGGAAACGACACCCATGATGAAAAACTTGAAAATTTTTACAGCCGCCATCTTAAATTTTCATTATCACTACTATCGGCTTTAGCACCCTCGAAAACCTTGAAAACGACACCGATAATGAAAAATTTGAAAATGTTCACGGCCGCCATCTTGGATTTTCACTTTGACTTTACTATCGGCTTTAGCACCCGCGAAAACCATGAAAACGACACCCATGATGAAAAACTTGAAAATTTTCACGGCCGCCATCTTGGATTTTCATTTTGACTTTACTGTCGGTTTCAGCACCCGCGAAAACTATGAAAACGACACCCATGATGAAAAACTTGAAAATTTTCACGGCCGCCATCTTGTATTTTCATTTTGACTTTTCTATCGGCTTTAGCACCCACGAAAACCATGAAAACGACACCCATGAAGAAAAACTTGAAAATTTTCACGGCCTCCATCATGGATTTTCATTTAGACTTTACTATCAGCTTCAGCACCTCCGAAAACCATGAAAACGTCACCCATGAAGAAAAATTTGAAAATTTTCACGGCCGCCATCTTGGATTTTCATTTTGACTTTACTATCGGCTTTAGCACCCGCGAAAACCATGAAAACGACACCCATGATGAAAAATTTGAAAATGTTCACAGCCGCCATCTTGGATGTTCATTTTGACTTTACTATCGGCTTTAGCACCCTCGAAAACCTTGAAAACGATACCCATGAAGGAAAATTTGAAAATTTTCACGGCCGCCATCTTGGTTTTTCATTTTGACTTTACTATCGGTTTTAGCACCCTCGAAAACCTTGAAAATGACACCCATGATGAAAAACTTGAAAATTTTCACAGCCGCCATCTTGAATTTTCATTTTGACTTTACTATCGGCTTTAGCACCCTCGAAAACCTTGAAAACGACACCCTTGAATGAAATTTTGAAAATTTTCACGGCCGCCATCTTGGATTTTCATTTTGACTTTACTATCGGCTCTAGCACCCGCGAAAACCATGAAAACGACACCCATGATGAAAAACTTGAAAATTTTCACAGTCGCCATCTTGAATTTTTATTTTGACTTTACTATCGGCTTTAGCACTCTCGAAAACCTTGAAAACGACACCCATGAAGGAAAATTTGAAAATTTTCACGGCCGCCATCTTGGATTTTCATTTTGACTTAACTATCGGTTTCAGCACCCTCGAAAACCTTGAAAACGACACCCATGAAGGAAAATTTGAAATTTTTCTCTCTTGATAGAGAGAGAGAGAGAGAGAGCGAAAGTGTGAATTTCAAAGAAGAAAGTACGAACGCGCATTTTCGTTAGTGACGATTTCTGCCAAGCCGCGTCAAAGAACTGCGTTCCAATGAGTTGACCTACTGCCTACACGACACGCTTACCTATACTGTGACACATTTTCGGTTCATGCAAGTTCACGCTGGCGAGGTAAGCGCACGGCTCGCTCCGTGGGTAGGTTGGCAGCGTTAAATACCTACTTCGCAGGGTCTACCTCGCCTTAAGAACAATACACCAATGCCTTCCTCTGGCTCGGTAGAATGAATGTTTTCTTTTACAACTATGCTAAATAAACCTAGGTCACACAAATTATCTGACGACTTATTTGAAAAAAAAGTAGTTATGAAATGTAACTTGAACATCAAGAAATCAGAAATGTAAAGATCGGAGATTAGTTGATTGAAAATATTCTTCAAAATTAGAATTCAGTGTATTTGAAAGTTATAAATTATTTTTTTGTTCTTTGAATAATTAATAAAAATATTTTAATAAATGTGTCATTATTTTCCATCATTTCTTTTATATAGAATTAATAACATTGATGGATGTATTAGTTTACAATCATTTTAATCAATTAATGATTAATGATTAACGTCAATAATCATGATTAAGATTATTTTTTTAATCATGATTATTCTAATCATGATTAATTTAATCTGATTAAAATTAATCAAATTAATTAATTGATTAAAAAATTAATTGATTAATGCCAACACTGGTACCTACTCATGACAATGAACAACAATCGCTGTAATATGAAAAGAAAATCAGCTGTTCAGTACATTTATGTTCGCATAAATAGTCAAAATGTAGGGAACAGCAGATTTTTTTTCGCGATTTCAGGTTTGGTCCCATAGTAAAAGTTGTTCATAATGATGAGTACAATGACCCCTTAAGAGGTTTTGCGCATTTAACGCTACACGTTATATATTGAGGATGGAAAACAGCATCGCCCCGTGTGATGATGACTGATCATAGGTCATCATTATCAATCGCACATTCACACCATTCACACACTACATAATGTAATAACCTACTGCACTTTTATTGATATAACTTGTTTGTTTTTTACAGATAATTGCAGCGTCAGCTATGTATTTAACAATTCTGGTGCAGTTTGATAGAGGAAATGAAACTACTTAACTGATGGACAAAATTATAATATTCTATTTATAATGTAGGTGTTTTATAAGTTTAAAACAGAGGTTCATAGGTACCCACAAGATGACACTGTATTATTTACACTACGTTTCGAATTGCGCTGTAATCAATCTGAGCGTGCTTACAGCCATTTCGAATTAGCGTGAGCGCGATAACGATGTCCCGTGAATCGTCATAGATGACGTCATGACATGCGCCATCTTGCGATAACGCTGACCATGCCCTAAATTGTTATCACCGTGACCGCTGTTAAAAATGACAGTTGTGCTGTTTTGTTGCATCATATCTTCAAACTAACGTGGCATTTTCGAAATTATGCTTCTGGCTACAGCCGCCACCTAACCAAAGAAGAAGAAGAAAGTGGTGTATACACAAAGAAATACTGTAATCCAACCACGAGTATTCAAGTGCACTGTGAGCGCGTTCAGAAGCGTTCCGAATTGCTGACAGTTCTCAGCTGTCATAATCGTGATATCTAAATCGGAACGCAAATTATTGATGTGAGCGCTGCTGTAAGCGATTATGGTGTAATTCGGAATACAGCCTTAATTAACTACCTTATTAAGTACGATATTTAATTTTCAATATTAGTCGCGTCGCGGTAAACAGATTTTAAACAAATATGACCACCAATTTTAATGTACCTTCTTAACTGTTATTTTTTATATTCTGTTCACTATTAAATAATGTAGGTACTATACCTGTTTCTTATTTTTGATGCAGGTACCTATACATCTTTTACTACCGATTTGTTGTTGTAACGGCAAATTAGATCTTTAATAGGTTTGTAAGAGTGGTAACAGTCAAGCGGACTTCATAAAAAGTATAATTTTATTAATTGATTAACCCTTTAACCGCCATCGCTGGATTAATCCGACAAATATTTTCGTGTCCATTTCGCCAGGGTCATATTTTCGACCAAATACCGTAATAATTCACTGTGCCGGGCGCTGGGGGCTCGACAACTGATATGAAGTCGGGAGGTTAAAAGGTTAAGTATTGTTTCCTATTACCGGGAAAAGTTATCGTCTCGCTTCAAAAATTCCAAGAGATAGTCCACCTTCTTAGTACGTATAGGTACAATGTGACTATCTCAGGTCCTGCTCTTTAGCAACCCAAGCCAAGCCTTCGAGGATTAAGGAATCTCAGGTCATAATCTCTTAATCCTCGAAGGCTTGACTTTATAGCGTGATAGGTCACCACGTGTCGCCTTTGCATTGGAGAATGTGCTGGTGTAAGTTGTGCAAAGTGCTGCGGGGCACCAGGGCCCGCGGCGTTTTGAGGCCCACTCAATGTCCGGGAGGTTTGCCAAGTCAACAAGGCATCGGCCTAAGGCCTCAGTCGGCAAGAGGGCAGGTGGAGGGCAGGAGGGCAGGCGTGGGCCGAGGATATGAAAGACGGTAAACTAATACTAGAAATTTTGCGGACGCCGAGGCCTTCCATACGAATGGGAAGAATAGCTTGTGCCCAAGTTCGGTCGTCCAGGGCCACATTTAAAATTGAAGTTAAGTATTTGGTCAGTAAGTAGTTGGATAATTTGGTCCATTTTGTCTAAAAGTTGAGTGTGGTTCCATAAATGGGAAGCGGGAAGGAAATACGTTTATTTAGGGCCGAAACAGCAATAACGGATAAAGGTTACAATCTTTCCGAAACGTTATTGAAATTTTGTATTTTTTCCTCAATAAAACCAAGAAAATAATTCCCAAAGACCCACTTGGATTGGAGACCCAAGGAGACGAAGAGAGCTTTTTTCAATAATTTTGATTTCTGGCGTTAAATTTGTGAAGTGTAATCGGTACTGTCCGCTAAGTAAAGTTCACATTTCGGAAGGTTGAGATCAAGGCCAATGGAATGAAGTTCATAAAAAAAAAATTGTAGGTCATTTAAAACAGTTTCTACATCGCCTCCCAAGGTTCCATCATCAAGATACCAAACGTTAAATTTGGAATTTAGCTGTCGAATAATTGGGTGAATGGTTAAACTAAAAATCACTGGCCCGAGGGGGTCACCTTGTTGACAGCCAACAGCAGATTCCAGAAGGTTGTCCCGATACAGTAATTTAGAAGGGTGTCTGTAACATTGCCAAAGGTAACTATAGATTTGCGGTATTTCTTTTTTAGTTTCTGCCAGCAAGGTATCCCTATATACAGAATTGATGGCATTCTTTATGTCAACCTTCAGGGTGACCTCTCCTTTGCCAGAATTTAGGTAGGTTGACAACACGTGTACGGCAGCCTCACAGGCCCCTTTGGAGCCGTAACCTAGCTGCAGGGGCTGAAATTTTTCCGAAACAACCTCACCATAAAATTTACAGCAAATCTTGGCTGCCATACGTCGGTAAGTAGTTCCCACGGTAATGGGACGAATGCCGCCATCCCTCTTACGCAGGGCGCATAGATTGACCCCGTAAAGAAATTTAAACACGGGCGGGAAGTTTCATAACTTCGTCATTTATATAGAGTAATTGAAAAAAAAAAAAACAACTAGGCTTTTATTAAGCTTAGTATGATTTTTAACCGACTTCAAAAAAGAAGGAGGTTCTCAGTTCGTCGGAATCTTTATTTTTTCGTTTTTTGATGTATGTTACCCGATTACTCGGAGACGGCTGAACCGATTTGGAAACTTATTTTTTGTTTGGAAGGGTAAACTTTCCAGGTGGTCCCATTGTCATCAGGACAGAATCTGATTATGGGATTCTGAAGAAATCGAGGGAACTCTTTAAATATTACTGGCACACCTATAGCGATTTGGATATGTTTGTATAGTAAATTGTGCATTTGCTCTCAGAAAGCATCATTTGGTGAAGTGGAACTGATGATGAAGACCACAGATGGCCACCGGAACTACTTAATAATAAGTATTTCACGGGTTGCGATTAGATTACTTTAAAATGGTTGCTAAGCAATTTATGCTCGTCATAATGCATATGGTGAAGTGGAGCTGATGGTGAAGTACCAGGAGAACTCCTCAACAATGAACGTCCGCGTCACTGCATCGAGAAAAGCAATAATTTGTAAAAGGTGAAGAGCAGTTGTCATTAGGCTATTGTAACTTAGATACAAACCGACCCACTAAAAACTGAAAAATAATAAACTTTTTTGCAAAAAAAGAAAACAGCCTTCAAAAAAGCTAGTCGGTGGCAAAAACCTAAAATACAGATCCAAAGACACCCAACTTCCGAAATTAAAGTTATTTTTCACACTTTGTAGGTAGTGCTTTTTTTAGAAGTCGGTTGTTTCTTTTTTTCCAAAAAGTTTTCTAAAAATAAATTTTAAAAATGGAATCTTGCCATTGAATTACGAATAGATAGATTACTTTTTGGTTTACCTACTTTTGTGTTATTCATACATTATTATAATCAATGATTCCACAGGTGCTACTTACCGTATGCATTAGCGATTAGGAATAATACCTACCTGTTGCAATAATATCGACTCATCCTCGTACCCCTTCTTATATACCTACCTCTCGTTAGAGAGTAGTATATTCTTTGATACCTACTTAGCTAATCAATATTGCACTTGCAGACCGGAAATAGTTTCTTCGTGGTCGAGTTTTGACACCAACAATGGCGCTAGTATATTTTTAACAGATAGTGTTGCAAGAGACGTAAATAAATATTATCAATAAGAGTTACCAGATCATAAAAAAATCCATGATTTGTGGGAAACTTCAACATTTTTACACCGGTCCTTCAATATACGAATAATACGGAAATTCACTAATATGAAACAACAGTTGCATCCTTTTTTCGCTTAACAGAATGGTTTTGCATACTTACTTTTCTTCAAATTTGAATGCTGGTCTCCCCACCTTTTTTTTTTACTTGATTTTTCTTCCACTTGTTGCATTTTCACTTTAATTTGAAAAAATATTGAAAAAAAAATTGGTTTATTAGAAATGCCAAGAAGCGGATTTTTATTTTTTTTATTCACAATAAACAATAAATTATGAAATGATTACGTAAATGTTTATTTGTTTTTGTTTTATGCTACGGCTACACTGTCCCGATAACGTGAACTACACTTTGCGTGCTCTCTGTTGTACAGCGAGATGTGGAGTGGTGTGCGAAAGAGAGCGCGCAAAGTGTAGTTCGCAATATCACGACAGTGTAGCCATAGCATGATAAATCTTTATTCCATAAGCTGGTTATTAGTCCATCACTTCCAACCGCACTTTAATAATGTATTTATTCTCTCTGTGTTCTTAATTTATTGTGATACAAACTATCAGTATAAAAAGGTAAAATTGTTTGTTAATATTAGTTGTATAACATATATCCGATTATAAAAATTCATTCACTGACCGAAAGCTACTCAATTGCCGAGTGAACGAACTCGCAGGCTGAAGCAGTAAATATAATGAGCTTCTCTGATGAGCTGATGTTGAAGTAAATTGAATTGAAACTTTATTACCTAAGGGAGAAGTGCCAGGTAGCCCGCGAAATTCGAACTTTCTTATGTTTTTTATCGCTTTTGCGGAGCTGCGGAGAACAGATCTGTTCATTATGAACACAATGGGTCGCCAGTATTACCACAATAACGCAAATAAATAAAATTAAACACGAGAAACAGTCACCGATTACAAGAAATGACAGAATATGTACCTTACTCGACGAGATAGAGCGAGTGTTGCCAATGATTAAATATTTTAGTTCCGTTTCAGAACTTTCTTGCCAAACTGTACTTCCTAATCATTTTGAACTGTTGCGCTGTGGTTGGATGGGAGTTTTTAATTTTTGCTCTGACAACCGGCTAATTCTAACAAATTACAAATTTCAATAATCTTGTTGGAGCAGCTAGGGCAGCTTTCCGTGGTTAGTATTTACTTTCCGAATAATAAAATACCATTCAATCGTTTACAAAATAAAATCGTTTGTTTAAATCTTTTCAGTGTTGTTTCACTAGCAAGTTCAGAAAAGGAAATTGCAAAATGGTAAGTTATTAGTACCTATCTACAGAAAAATATCACGCTAATACCTAATTTAAATTATTTCATCTGGAATTACAGCATAAATCATGTAAAATCATGTCAATTGTTCAACTAAACTGAGTTTGTTATGAATATGTAGGCGCCGGATGCCGGGCATGCGGTGTAGCCATTTTGAGTTACTTTAATGGCTGCGGCCGCCATGTCATAGAACTAGAATCACGTCTAAAGTTCGCATGCTCGCGGAAAATTAATTGACCCAGTGCATCTAGAGGTAGTTCAAGAGAGATTTCACTGTTTTCATTTAATTTCAAGGAATCGGAAACAGTTTTCGTGTACTTAGTAAATTAGTTTTATATTGTGGGAGTGGTGAACTGGCGATAACAATACGATCTTGCGATAATTTACGATGTATGTTCTTAGGCATCAGGTACGTTAATCATTTACTTAGCATTATGTTTCGATCTATAACTTTGTTTGTTCAGACATAGGTCAGGCCACGTCATGTTGTAAGCTGACAAGGTATTTTTCGTAACTTGTCCGATAATTGGGTTGTAAGTAATAATTGGTTTGTTTTGTAATGAAGGATAATTTGTGTTTACATAGATGGACGGAAACGTAGTACACCCTCACCCGGGAGTGGTGCCGGGCGGCATCCCCGGCGTGGTTCACGGCATGGCAGTGCACGGAGCCGGCCCGGACGGCGAGCACGCGCCGCACGGCCCGCGCCGGCGCTACCAGAACAGGCCGAAGCCTCCTAACAACTTGGAACGTTTACCCCTTGATGAAGCTGCTAAGAGAGTAAGTCATAGGCTAATAAACCACAAATTCTTGTAGGGATTAATTCAGACAGGTGACAGTATTGTATCGCTACTAGATTTACAGATAACAATAAGTATTATCAAGTCATCAACAGCCTAAACATTATTTAAAATAAAAATGGAATTAAATTGCGTAGTGCTAGCTATGCAATTTACTTTAATTCTATGTTTTTGAGATTATACAAATGATTTAGAAGCAATAAGAAAGAGGCAAGAATCGTTGGAGTAAATTACTATGTTTAATGGTTGCATGTTTCAGGAAATGGAGTCTCTTCCATTAAAAACTCCTGTGTCTGTCCTACAAGAACTGCTGGCACGTCGTGGAACTGTGCCCAAGTATGAGCTGGTGCAAATAGAGGGCATGATACACGAGCCAACCTTCCGCTACCGAGTGACAGTTGCAGATATGGTTGGTAAGTACTTGCAAGTATGTACTAAACTGTTTACATTCACAACAATGTAATAACAGATGTAATTACAGCTATGGGTACTGGACGCTCCAAGAAGGAAGCTAAACATTCTGCTGCTAAAGCTTTGCTAGATAAATTGACTGGGGCAGTCACTGATCAGCCTACTAATGGCAATGTGCCTGAGACGTAAGTGTAAATTATAATATTCATATCATCAATGTGATTTTATTCATAGATATCAAATTTTTGAACTACAAATGCTTTTTCTACAGTGGAACTGTGGTATCGTCATTTGAAGATAAATTGATGGGTAATCCTGTTGGATGGCTGCAAGAGCTTTGCATGTCCAGATTTTGGCCACCACCATCTTATCATGCAGAAAATGATGACAATGTTAACAGGCGTGAGTTTACTTGATACAATCATCAGGTCTTGCTTTGTATCACAATTGCAAAATCACACTAAAGAGATGTCAGATTTTTTCTAAAATAACATTTTTTTTTTCAAGGTTTGCCTCATGAGCGCCAGTTTACTATTGTGTGCACTCTGCTGAAACGCCGTGAAGTTGGAACTGGGAAGTCTAAGAAGCTGGCTAAGCGCCAGGCTGCTTACAAGATGTGGCAGGCTCTGCAAGACAATCCCCCAGAATCGTTCCAGCCGGAGGAAGAGGTATATTGCATAAAATTATTTTTATAATTTCAACAATTTTAAGACCCAATTTTACATTGCTAACAGCATCTAGTCATGCAACACTAATTGACTTATTGTTACCTCATTAATTTAATCCAATATTTAACTGGAAAGAATTGTTCCTATTATTTTGGCTTCTCAGCTTAATTAACCCCAATATTACAGTTAAATTATAATATTTACTTACTCTTGTAATTACATTTGTTATTTTATTTACCTGGCATCATGTTTATTAACAGATCAGTAGACTAGCATCAGCCATGTGAGTGGCTCTTTTGTATCATTCCCTGAGAGGTTTGCACTTGGCCAGGTGTTTTTACTATCTTTCAATGAGTTTCTGCAGGCATGAATGGACAGAAGGGTCACTCGCGTCAAAATTATACTATATATTATATTACTATTTGATCTAATGTTTCGTGTTATGTTCTAGGGCGGAGTCGCGGCCCGTTATGCCGACTTGAAAGATAGTAAAATCTCCACTCTGACTACAAGTCACAGCCACAAGGTGTCGCAGTTCCACAAACATCTTAAACAGTCGGTCGGCCCTAACCTGGCCAAGTTGCAGGTATGATGTACTTGAATTATTATGCATGGATATATCTGTTGATGGTTGTTAATATGAAATCAATTAATGGAATGGGCTGTAATTAGTATCCTTAATAATAAAAAAATCATGATTGTTAAGATACTAAACATTGCCTTTTCTTGGAATAGGTGACCCCACTAAACAACAAGGACTTCAATTTCGTGCAGTTCCTGCAAGAGATCGCATCTGAGCAGTCATTCGAAGTTACCTATGTGGATATTGAAGAGAAGTCAATGACTGGTCGCTGCCAATGCCTTGTCCAGTTGTCAACGCTGCCAGTGGCTGTTTGCTATGGATCTGGACTCACCAGCAAGGATGCCCAGTCATCTGCAGCACAGAATGCTCTTGAATACCTCAAGATCATGACAAAAAAGTGAATGCCTCACTATCTTGCGACATCAGCACCACTTGTGGGGCGCTCCACAGTACGCATATTATTTTAAATGAGTTATTTAAATAAATAACCTTTTAGTGGTGAACCCCATGGCACTTGGCTGGTGATTGATGTCGCTAGGTTTTGAGCCTATACTTATCTTTATCACCACTTCCCATTTGAATATGGCATTATGCCTGCGTGCCAACAGCACTTCGGGCTATGCTTTATAACTGGCATGTTTGCAGTATCTTACTTGTGATTTTTTTTTCCCTGTTAGTTTCAATTTGCACTTTGAACTTGTGCATTTCTTTAAATACTGCTGTTTAAGTTTCTTTTTTAATACTTAATCTAACATCAGCAAGTGACTTTTCACTTGTACTATTACTGCCAACGTGCGAGGGTAAATGGCATAGCCCGTAAATTTAAATGAAACAAAGTATGGAGTGGTTACATAACAAATACAAGCTATACTTTGCATAGAATTAGTGTAATTTTCCCAGCGTGGAAATTACTTTAAAAAAAATAAAAAATACAAAAAAAAATATAAAATACTTAAATGTAAAAAAAATACGTGTGGATATTTCCAGTTTAATATTCAGCATTATTTAGGCATGATTTTTGCATTCATATTAATAAAAATGTATACTTATCAGAAAAAGTTGAAGTCTTAGCTTTTAATGTATATTATAATCATGGCATAGCCAGTCATATTTTCCATTTTGTTAAACCAGATATATACTTATTTACATAAAATTAGTTAAGTGTCGTGTGTTAAGCAGCTATCTAACATGCTGAGCATTAAACGGAAAAATTATTCTCAGCTAGTAATGTCTTGTTGACGAACTGCCAGACCTTCGCTTTGTAACAAGCTCCAACATTGCGGTCAGCTTGAACTTGGAAATGGTAACTTTATTCAAACGCAAGGGTTGGAATTTGTGGATGAATCGTGTGAGGCAGGATTGCAGTGTTTTTATTTGAATTTGAACCAGTGAGTCTAGGTTTTCTTTTGAATACAAGATGGTTAACTTTGCAGGGAAGCTGAGAACTACGTGCTAGAGTGAATTTATCACTGGAATTAGTGGTTGCGAAGTTAGGATCCCTTGCCTGTGAAAATGGGCATTATTTTAATGCAAAGTATAGAGGTTGTAACAATTTCTAACTGTACAGTGTCGTCGTCGATGCTTTGATTTTACATGCCGGGCAATGACGAGGATCCTGCACGCACCAAGTTTCTTTTAAATTGAATGGTGTGAGTTCAACCTGCCCTCGTAAAACATCGCACTGTTCAAGTTAGAAAAGACTACTCGAGTAAAGGATTGGAGTTCCGTTCAACCAAGACCAACTAAATAAAATTACAATGTCCGAGCGTCGTGGCATTGAAGTTTAATGTATTAGTTTTGTGTTTAGTGAGTCTTGGTTTTACATGTTCTTGGGATTAATCTCAAGATATAAAATAGTAATAAATTGTAGATTATTGTCAACTTTGTGGACATTATCACACTTCTCACCTATTTAAGTGAAGATTTTTTTGAATGTGTAATAGACTAACTTTAATTTTTGCTATGAATCATTTCTGCGCTAATTTAAAATAAATTTGATGTTGCTTATATCTTGTATTTTCGTTGAAATCCCCTTTACCTACCTATTTCATTTATACATTAATAAAATCGTAGCAGTCAAAAACTGTACATTACATATTTTTGACAAAAAAGGAATTTCTGAGGTCAGGGCCCTATACCACGGGAACGCTACAATTGCGGCGATAAGTCCCCTCTTTGAGGAGTGGCTGGAGAGGCGCCACGGCGTCCTCGCCTTCCGCCTGACGCGAGTCCTCACCGGACACGGGTGCTTCGGGACGTACCTGTTCCGGATAAGGCGGGAGGAAACGCCCGGGTGTCACCACTGTGTGGATCGCCCGGAAGACACTGTTGAGCATACAGTGGAGGTCTGCCCGGCTTGGGCGGAGCACCGTCGTGTCCTCGTGGAAGCGATCGGCGGCGGCGATCTCGCGCCCGGCCCGGTCCAGGCCATGGTATGGAGCGAGAGTAAATGGGAAGCCATTACCTCCTGTGAGACAGTAATGCTCGCGAGAGAGGAGGCGGAACGCGTGAGGGAGAGGCAAGCTTTGCGCCCTCACGCCCCTAGTCGCCGCAGGAGATGCCCTGGGCGTCGGGAATTGGCAGCCGATTCGCGGCCATCGTAGGCGTGGGCTTTGCGGACGGCGAGCAATGGGTAGCTCGCTGTCCGGTAAGGACCAGGGCCCGAGTCGACGGCGCGTTGTGTTCCACGCGCGTCTCAAAGAGATGTCAGCACTATTGACGGGGTCCGCTAGGGCCGATGCCAGCTAGGGTTGCGGGATGTTCGAAAGAGTTACCGTGGCCCCGGCACAGGCAACTGAAGGAACACGGTTGGGTAAAACCCACCCGTATTCCTTCACCAGCTATCCTATTCCGTCGGTCAGAACGACCGGGATAGTAATCACTACGTGGGGGAATCCCCAGAGCTTGTAGTTCATGTTGGAGATAAAACGAGATGGAAAATACTAAAGTCAACACCGAACCGAACTTCAAGGAATTGTGTGTATAATCATATTTATATAAAAGTAAGCAAATATAAAAATCCTTATAGAGTGATTTTACAATTTAACCTTTTAACCGCCTACGTCGGATTAATCCGACAAATATTTTCGGGCCTATTTCGCCAGAGTCGTATATGTACGACCAAAAATCACTGCTCTCTTAATCAGCTTTTTTTATTTAATTACGCTGTATTCTATCAAAACTATGTTTATATTAGGTAAATAGTTAACTAAGTAATCATTTACAGTTTAATACACTTTAGTCTCTTAATTAGAAGTCCTAAAAAAAAGGTCCAAAGTTAGATGACTTACTAACATTATTTTTAGAAAATTGTATTGATGTGCAACGCCCATGACGACAAAATCCGACATGAGGGACGGGACATATGCCAAGATTTACCGATACAAAAATAAACATAAATCAAAATATTTCTCGTTATACTGACTAATTATTAACTTTAAAACAAATACAGCAATTGTTAATAAAACATTTTTTTACAAATATTTGTATTTCATTTCATTTCTTTAAAATTAAGTAAATTTACTTGTGAAATGTCAGCGACTGAATTGATGATCATCCCATCCCTAGTCTACATGTTCTGAAACTTACTTTGTTAGTACGCCCTGCGCCACGGTCGTATAAAGACGACCGCTTCTTACGTCATAAACGAGTGCCGACTTCTGGAATTTTCCATTAGTGTTGTGCTTGTGCATGTAGTTTTACGTTCGTATGTCGATAAATGTACATGTCAGAAATTTATCATGATGACTACTGAAGAGTTAATACGAATTCTAGAAGGCGATGAAAATGAAGAATTTTTATCAGACGAAGAGTTTGACATTGATGTAGAGGTAATTATTTTTTTTTGTTACACACCTAGTTATATTTTAATTTATTGTGTAGTATGGTGGTGATGTCTGAATGAAAATTTTAAACTTAATTAGAATGAGTGAGATGGCGAGAGCGCACCGTGCGATAACTTAAATAATAATAATAATAGTTTTTCTTCTCTGGACTGATTTTATTGTGAATAGCCAAGTACTAATTAATAAATCGTTCAAATTTTTAAACACTTTTTGATTTTACTGGAGTACGAAAAATGCCGAATAATTTCGTAAGGTAAGTAGTATTCAAGTAGGTACCTATATCTCCACCAAGCTAAGTTTGCACCTCACTGGAATGCAGCGTGTACCCGTGTACCTATGTATAATATAATGTTAAAAACAATAAATGCAAAGTAAAATCTAACAAACATTTGTTTACATTTTTAAAGTCATAGCGAATCCTTTTTTGCAGCCCGTACCTAAGCGTTAGTGTGACGTAATCGACGCGAGGTGCAAACTTAGCTTGGTCGAGTTGTAGTTGTTAGTTAACCACGCTTGCAAATGCAAATGTCGTTATTAAAACGAAATATCGACATCGAAAAGTTAAGTACTGCACATCCCTCTTTGTTGTAGGTATATATTTTTCGATTCACTGTGCCGGGCGAAGGGGGCACGCCAACTGATATGAAGTCAGGCGGTTAAAAGGTTAATAATGAGGAAGAAGCTAAGAAACTGTGTACGAGAATGAATGAGCTAGGTTATAGATGCCAATCAACACAACAAATCAACATATCTCATGGTGTTGTCAAAAATATTGATTTGGATGTGGAAGAAGAATTGGTGAAAGAATTTAGTAGAGATTATGAAATAGTATCGGTGAAAAGAATGAAACGCTACACAGAAGAGAAATGAATAAACAGCGAAATTGTCCGTGTGTGTTTCAAAGGCCCAACTTTGCCCCGGTATGCTTACAGTTACGGATGTAGGTTTAAGGTGGAGCCCTACGTATTTCCGGTATCGCAGTGCTCGGGCTGCTGGAAGTATGGTCATCTTATTAGACAGTGTCCTACGAAGAAAATTATTTGTCCGAAATGTGGAAGTCAGCACACCAACTGCGAAACAACTGAATACTTATTGTGATTCTTTTTTTTCACGCTTTGATACAATATTATTTATGACTAGCTGTGCCCCGTGACTTCGTTCGCGTGGAAGTCGTAAGATACACAATATACTAAAATAACAGTCACATATTAATAAAACTACCTCGCCCCTGACCCGTCGCGTTGAATCCCCCTCCCGCGCTATTACTTCGTTTTCGCTTAGTGTTATTTCTGACTTTTTTTTCTTTTTGAACGGCTCCTAAAGGTCGTAGCGTGATGTTAAATAGCCTATAACTATTCTCAAAAATTGGGCTACCAAGAGCAGAAAAAAAATTTTCAAATCCGACTTTTTGTTCACAATGTCATGGGTTGATTTTTTTTTGCGCGGAACCCTAATTACTTTTCTAAATATAAAGTTACTCCCCGTAACATCAGCTATCTGCCAGTGAAAGTCCCATCAAAGTCGGTCCAGCCGTTTCGGAGATTAGCCGGAACAAACAGACAGACAGACAAAAATGTTAAAAATTGCTTTTTTTAAATTTTTGACACAGACACTTCACACTCACTTCGTATTTGTTATAAATAAATAAAATTGAAGTGTCTCTTTGTAATGTCAAAATAACAACTTTTTACTATGAAAGTATTCTTAATTAGTTGATGAAAGTATATACGGTACTTACCTATAACAAAAAAGCAATTTTTAAAATTTTACTTGACGAACTTTTTTTATTTGACGAATTATACTAGTTCTTAGAACTAGTTCGCAGAACGTACACAGAAAAACATTAAAATAATCAAATGGTAACATAATTCATAAGTAACTTTATTTAATCTAATAAATTACAAAGATGTGTTAACTTCGAGCACTCATTTTCTTATTTTCAATCTATTTTTTTGATTAAATCTAAATTCTCCCAACTTGGCTTGCCTCAACATAAAGCTATTTTGCAAAAAATTATAGTCGTTACTGGTATTTTTGCGCATGACTGTGAACGATTGAGCCGGACTTATATTCATTGCATCGCGAGGCTCCCAACCATCTTCCCCAGATAAATTCCAAGTTTCTATTTCCGTAGATGGAGTTAGATCAGCAGCACATGAATCGTTAAATATGCTCTCATTGTATTGCATTTCCTTTTCTGTAAGAATATCAAGGCGAGGTGCTCTTTCACTAACTCTGTCATCAGTTATAGAAGCTTCAGCATTGTCATAGCCAGGCGAATAAGTCATGTCGTCACAAAACTCAGGAGGCGGCGGAACTATCTCGTCGGTGTCATCATCAACCACGCATTGTAAAAGAGTTCTCGGATCAAACATCGACTGATCTATTTTGTAGTCCGTAGACGGCTCTAAGTCAACATTGGCGGGTAAATGGATCGGTTCTAAATCCAAATCAGTGATAGATTCATATTCAGGAATTTGTTCGGTTGATCTCAATTCAGTACGTAGTGTGTACCGACTTGAATTTAAATCTTCGCGTTGGTTTTTAGCTTCAACATAGCGATTTACTTTTGGGAATTGTAGGATATCTTTTTCGATTTCGGGTTTATTATCTACAATAGTTTCTGGTAAAGTGGCATGTAGTTTATGAATGTCGGTTATCTTGAACGGTTTTTGAGATTTGATACTGGATGAACTGTTATTAGTTACAGTTCTATTGATACCAGAACAGCTTGGAGTTACAGTTTTGACTGCATTTTTCCTGGAACATTTAAAACCAAATAATTAGGTATAGAACAGGGTGTAGCAAATTAAATATTATATACATTTAGGAAATGAACTTACGTTAATATTTTGCTGTATTTTTGTAACAGATTTCTTATTTTATTATCTTCGGTAACTGGACTATTTCCAGATTCTATTTCTATTAACTTTCTACTTGTATTGTCATACTTATCATTATGATTATCTTGTTCTTCTAATTCTCCGTGTCTATTTTTTTCAAGAATTTGTATCTCATCAGCATTACTATTAGACTGCTCTTTATTCATGATGGAATCGTTTTTCTTAGGCCCTTCGATTTTATTTATATTTTGCAGATTATTGCGTGTATTTTCGTCATCTACAATAGCTTTATTGGGTAGCTTAACTACATCCTTAACCGCTGGAAACTCGGGTTTAGCTGATGGCAAGTTTACTTTTGATGTATTTCTAAGCTCAATGTTGACCGTATTTATAATTTTATTATCTGCGTAGTCTTTGGTAGTATTTTCACGTTTCGGGAGTTCAATAATTTTCATTCTTTTATTATTTGTAGAAGCTTCTTCGAAATCTGATTTATAGTTCTGAGCAGAGTTATGTTTACGGGTTACTATTGCCGTAATGTCTAGGTCCATTTTTACTTTTTTGACAACTTGAACACGATATTCCGGGGTTTGTTTAGTACAAACATCTATTTTACTAGTTGAATAAGTGTATCTTTTAACGTATTCTGCTTTTTGTTTATTTATTTCTATATTATTGCGAGAATTACTCGAGTTGTTTTGAGCATTGTTCATTAAATCATAGGAAGGATCGTTAGACACGGATGGATAACAAATGCTTTTATTGCATTGTGCCTTATTCGAACATGTACTATGACCAATATCTTCTATCGCCAGGGTTTTATCATGCGATACTCTGTTATTTTCAATGAGCTGATTTCTATTTTTCAGGACTATATCTGAGCAAGGATTGTTTGCTAAAGCATTTACATTAGTGGGCTCATACAGGTTACGACAGATATCTTCTATCGCCAATGTTTTATCATGCGATGCTCTATAATTTTCAAATAGTTGATTTCTATTCTTCAAAACTATATCTGAGCCAGAGGTTTTAGTAGGAGCGTGTGCCATAGCAGAATCGCCCTGATTTTGAAATTTTTTGTTGTCAAGTACAACATAACTTGGATTATTATTGGTTCCTCCCATAACAATACTTTCTTTACCTAAGTTATTTTCATTAATATGTAAACAATGACCGTTCATGTCTGTGTTTTTCCTATTAGAAATTTTGTCACCAACTTCTGTAGGACTAACCATTATTACATCTGTATCCAATAAATACATGTTATTTTTTTTTAAGTTGTATTCTTCTACACAAATTATATCATCCAAGTCATTTTCATTCACTTCATTACAATTATCAACTTTTTTTTCAACATTTTTCTTATTTGCTAACATTTCACTACTTTCATCAAAGTTTAAAATTAATGTGTCATCTAAATCGTCCTCTTTCACTTCACTGTCAATATTGTTTCTAGAATCTTCATCATCTAATTTTACATTGTGTATTTCACGCAAAGGTGCTGAAGCTTTTATATCGGTATCATAATGGCTTATGGCGACTTCGTTAAATTTATCAATATTCGTCATAATATCACAATCCGTAGAATCTTGATTGTAACTGAAGTTTTTTATGTTCTTTGTTTGTTGTATGTTACTCTTTGGTTCGAAAAGTTTTCTACCATCTAATATTTCTTTAATTTCATATCGAGGATAAGGGATTTGCATGGGACTATTTAATATTTCGGAATCCAGTTTGACTGGTGTAATTTCTTGCTGCTTTTCATCACAATTCTGCAATCCATCATCAGGTCTATCTAATAACATTTTTATATTTCTGTCGGGTATAGAAGAAGTCTTTGTTTGTGTTTTCGTCAAGTACTTTTGTATATGACTTTTTATAGTTTCTGAAAATCCGTTGTCTTTTTGCACGACTTCAGATTTATCTTCGTCGTCGCTGATACTCAATTTTCGTTCTAATAACTCAATGAAGGTGTAGTTTGATTTCGGAGTTTTGGGTTTAGGCTTTCTTGGTGCACTTAACGTTTTGTAACTACTCGACTTTGTAGTTGAATTCTGAATTGACAAATTTTTACGAGCATCCGCCGTCAATTTAGTGGAAAAAGGGTTTTGAACATTGAGATTTTTTTCATGAAAATATCTATTGTTACTTAAAGGTTTTGTATTGTCTAAGCTTGCTTTACTTTTACCCATTTCATTTTCAATTTCGTTAAGTATGCTATTAATCTTTTCTTCATCTATAAACTCATCGCTATCTATTTCTTCATAACATGTATTTAAGTTTGATAAATCGTTTAATTTGTCTTTTGCTAAGTTTGTATTTACAACGGATGGTGTGTTGCTCATTGTATTGCAGGCCAATGAGCATGAAACTGTTTTATTTAAGCTATCTTCATTTTGCCTACTTTGTTTATGCATACTTTGGTTTACATTTTTAGAAGCCGTTTCAAATGATTGTTTGAGATATTTAAAATTCTCAATTAAAGCATTCTCCCGTTTCCTCTTTTCTTTAGACTTTTCTATAGCATCTGGGTTAATTTTCCTTTTACGTTCTTTAAATGTGTCCGTTATGCAGGTTTGCCTTTCTGCAGTTTTTTTTGTTGATATTGTATTTGTTTGCGTCGCAGTACATGGTGCTGTTCCTCTTAAGAATGGTTCTAAATCATTGAACATATATTCTGTTTGTACGTCAATACCCACTGGAATAAAGACGGAAAAGTAAATTAATTATGCGACATGTAGGTATTTTTAGTAAGTAATTGTTGTTATTATTTTACAATTAACTAACCAAAAGTGGAACTGACGCAGTGAGCCAATATTTTGTGTTCGAAATTATGTTTCCGCCTTACTTCATGTCTTATGGTGCCATCAAAAACACTAATTAAATCCCTGTCTCTGTAATACAGCAATAGCATAAATTAAGTATAGAATTAAATGAAAGGACATGACAACACTACAACAAGTAATTCATAACAGTAATTCATAATCCTGTAAACTGAGTTAGTGTATATTTTTATACATTTTGGAGCTTTGGTTCCGAAATACAGGTAGTCCGGTAATTAATGGATAACCTTGATATGGATTATAGAAGATCATCGTCGCCCAAAAACAAAATTCTCAAGTAAGATTAACAGAGACGTTTTTATAAATAAACTATTCACTTTATTTTAAATTCTTGTACGTCACGGCCACAAAGGAATAAATTTCATCGGTTTTTTATTGTTATAATGTGCTGATGGATAGGCTGTATGACTTCCTAGTTATTACTTAGATATCCTTACCTACTTACTTACATACAAATGGTATCATTTTTGAACGGCCATTCGTTTTTATAAGCCTTTTCAATGTTATCCATTAATATCTAACTAGGCACCCTGTAAACACTCACTTGAAAGCCGCACATAACAACAGATTATTGTTGGAATCGCCCACAATGATATAACTCTTGTGGCTGTCTCCGGCCGTCAGGCTCTCCATATTCTCAGCCAAGTGGGATTGGTTTAGTAGCACAAGTTGTACGGTCACAGTCTTCTCGTCTACCGGTATCATCGACAGCTGGTACTTTGGCAGCAGACTTACTTGTTTGCGGAGTACATTGCCGGCTGGAGGACCTTTGTTCATTATCTATGGGAAAGGAAATAAGTGGCTGTAATCATAGACGATGCTCAGTAACGAATCTTGATATTGAACTGTCAGCTTCTGTAATCTAAGTTAAAGCTAGTTTAAAGTCAAGAGGCTTATCGGTACGTTATTCTAGAATAGCTAGAAGTCATTTTCTTACTAAGGAATTGTTATGGCTATGCTATATCTTATTCTAAACATTTGTGAGCAATCTACAAAATGTTTAATCTAGTCTAACAGAGAATAAGAAGAAGCGGAATTGTTAGGAAGAAAGGAAAAGTATTTATTGAATATGAAATTATACAACTAAATATTATGACAGAAATATAATTGAATATATGTATAATTTTTTTTAAAAAAACATGAAGTCCTGAACGAGGCCAAAAAGTCCCAAATCATTAACGGCCAAGACAAAAAATATCCTCAATGTACACTCACCCTTTCCAAGTCTCTCGGATGGCTCTCCTCAAGCAACATAAAGTTGACTTTCCCAGACGACGCCAGCAATGTACTGAAAGTAGGTCCAATGCCTTTCAGCTGCTTGCTCACAAATGATGAGTTCTCCCATAGATGGGCAGCCACGCACTTTGCTAGGAGTATCGAGTTTAGAACTGCTGTGAAGAACTGTGGCTGCTGGGATATGAGATCTGGACGGGTGACGTATGTAACTAGGCCTGGAATATGGTAAACAAGTTTGATAAAGCAAGTTGATTTTTAACTCCAAGTGTATGTTAACATTGATCAAGGCTGCCGCTTTCTTTATTTAAAAAAAAAAGACTTCGAAGCTTTTTAGTGGTGAAATGTTATTATAATTTAAGTGAGTTCCTTAACGAGAAAGATTTTGTAATTTAGTATGTATTTTTTTTGTATATCTTTTGCATGCCTACATGGTAAAATATGGCTGATCTTGTAATCATTTTTGTTATCCTTTATACCCATATTTGCAAAATAAAATTATCTTATTATCAATTTTTACAACTAACCTATAATTGATCACTGCCACTTCTTGAAGCTGTGGCTATAATATTAAAAGCATGGGTTTTACGACATCCTATCTTGAATCCCATGCTTTTGGATTGATCAACATCAAGCATGTTTAAAAGAAAACAAAATGTTACCTTGCAGGTAAATCTTCTAGTTCTCTTATGTAAAAAGAGTTTGCAGCCAGATAGAGGCTATTTGTTATTTTGAAATTATTCTTACTAATCACCTGTCTTAGGACTTCATAATAATAAGGGTTTTAAATCTGATTGTTCCTATAGACAAGACATATAAGAGGAAGTCTGAAAGTGGCACCGGTGACTGAAAAGTTGTGCGGAAATCGGGGGGTCGTGGTATGTTATGCAGAGAAATGAGGTAAATGTCGTGAGGAAAGTTTTGAGTATGAATGTCGATGGCTATTAGAGTAGGGGAAGATCAAAGAAACGATAGATGGACTGAAAGATGATATGGCTAGAAAGAGGGTGACTATCGAGATGACGACTGGAAGGACGAGATGACGACGAGAAGGATGGAAGAAAGGGACATGTTGCGCCGACCCCAAATAAATTGGGATAAGGGCAGAAGAATGAAATGATGTACCTATAGACAACACTTTACATAGATACCTACTTATACAAGATAATACCTAGGTATTATTTTTTTTTATAAACCTCTACTAACATTTGCAAACTCGGTCAGTAATTCTCATGATTTTCATGGCCTCTTGATTTAGAGACGGATCGGAGATTGAAAGACATCCGAGGACAGCTTGAATAACGCTGTAAACAAAATAACATCTAAGTATTATTCAAAAACTCATCATTTTCATTCATTCATCAGCAAATATTTTATACCTAGGCATAAATAAATCAAATGGCAGAAGAAGCTTCAATATTACGAAATATTTTATTACTGTCCTTGTCAAAGAAATAACACAAGTACCTAAGTAAAGACTACAATTAATAATTATAGACGATGCCTCGTAGAGGTCTTAAAGTCGTGTTTATAGGCTGATAAAAATAATATGTATGTATGTATGTCTGAAGTAGGTGCCAACATAAATATTATCTTGTTTTTTCCTGGTTGGGACCAGCAATGTCTACTACCCTAGCAATGTCTACTGGGTTGTGTGTGCGTTTACTAACATTAATATGACATAGGTACAAAACCGCCTTAGGTAGGTACCTAACATACAACGTGCCGCTACAATGGCGACATTAATTTAACACAAGGGTAGGGCTAGTGGCCAGTAATCATAAAAATTATAATATGATATGAAATAATTCGTAAATGGAAAAATTAAAATTTTCAAACAAACTAATAAAGCTCTCTCTTTCCTTCAAATTGCCTACTCTTTGCACGTTATTCGTTTTAATTTCATTGATGCGATGTTATGATCCGTGACCCCGGAAAATGACCTTCGCGCTACAGCTCTTTAAGTACAGTTTGCTCCATGTTGCTATTTTTAACCGACTTCAAAAAAAGAGGAGATTCTCAATTCGTATTTTCAAGTGGTCCCATTGTCATCAGGTCAGGATCTGATGATGGGATCCTGGAGAAATCGAGAGAACTCTTCAATTATTATAGGCACACCTATAGCGATTTGGGTATTTTTTATAGTAACTTGCTCATTTGCTCTCGGAAAGCACCATTTGGTGAAACGGAACTGATGATGAAGACCACTGATGGCCACCGGAACTACTCAATAATAAGTATTTCACGAGTTTCGACTCGATTACTTTAAAATGGTTGCTAAGCAAATTATGCTCGTCACAATGCATATGGTGAAGTGGAGCTGATGGTGAGGTACCAAGAGAACTCCTCAACAATTAACGTCCCTGCATCGGGAAAAGCAATATTATGTAAAAGGTGATGAGCACTTGACTTTGGCTATTGTAACTTAGATAAATTACAAACTGATCCACTAAAAAGTGAAAAATAAAAAACTTTTTTGCAAAAAAAAAAACAACCGACTTCCAAAAAATATACTACAAAATGAAAAATAATTTCGGATCTCGGTGGTAAAAACCTAAAATACAGATCCAAAGACACCGACTTCCGAAATTAAAGTTATTTTTCACTGTGATAAAAAAATCGGAAGGTAGAAGAAGCACAGACATAACTGTCACAAGTTTATTTATTTCTCTATTAGGGAAATTAAAACCTGCTTCAAGAACAATGATTGCAGGGGGTTTTTTTGGAAGTCGGTTGTTTTTTTTGCTAAAAAGTTTTTGTTTAGAAAATTGTAAATAAGTAAATCAATAAATAATAACGTTTAATGAAATTAAAAAATCTTCATAAAACGAAAACGCGAAACCGTATACGTGTGTTAATGTCGTCATTAAAGCGACACGCTGTATAACCAATATTCCCTGTAGGAGAGACGATAACGTAGCAGGTAAGGTTAGGCACAAATCCAGAAAGCATTAAAAACCGACTCACCAGTTTAACTTCATCTGTCTTGTAGTAATCTTGCCTTTCATAGGGAACCGTATGGTGGCTGCAGCATTGTTTCTATTCAGTAGATTCAAGCATCTTCGTTCATCCATTCGCAGGTGCATGTCAGCCAACTCGTGGCTTTCGCATATTAGAACCAGGAGACGTTCTAAAGACTCTGTCCCTTTTATCTGATTATGGGAAAGGATAGGTAATTAGAAATGATTGGAACAAAAGACTGTCTACATTAACCAATCTTTTGAGAGCACATGCATGTTGACTGTAACTTTAGGTACAGGATGTGTGACTAGGCATATGCCGGAGTAACGACATAGTGAATATCATGGGAATTCGCTGGGTGCAAGCTGTGAAGAACCAGTCATTGCGGCGACTCTTGGGGTGACCTTATTGTCCTGTATTGGGCTACTTTCGGCTGAGTTGACAATGATGCCCAAGAATTTATCTATCTACTTTGACACGTGTCATTATAGGAGGCCGCATAATTAACGAACTTGACTTTTCCAATACTGCGTTTTTGCTTTGTTAGTTAAACCCTAGGTTAGTTAGCCTTTAAGCAAAAAGTTGTACATCTCATCACATTACAGTACTTCATTATTCTTCAATTAAGCCCAAGAGCTCATTTCAACCTTTGCAAAAAGGTCAATAATTAAACTTACACATGATGACACTTGCAGTACCGTACTGAACTTTACAGTATGCAGGTGTAGTACTAGGTAGGTACCTAATTATAATGATTCATCATGCATCTTATGTTTTTCTTTAACTTGATAAAACTGCCATTGATACCAGCAAAACTTATGCTTTGATTGGAAACTATTAAAATCGGCGGTATATGAAGGATGACAGATATTAATCTTTTAGATTATTTAATTACCAATATTATCTATGTGCTTTAATGTTTTACCTACACAACGAACAAACGACCTTTTAATCTCGAACGAAAGGGCGACGAAATCGTTGAATCGAAAAAGAAAGACGGCACCTATAGTTTAGTCTCAATCAATTTGCCTAGCCTTTTCCCAACTATGTTGGGGTCGGCTTCCAGTCTAACTGGATGCAGCTGAATACCAGTATTTTACATGGAGTGACTGCCTATCTGACCTCCACAACCCAGCAACTGGGTAATACGGTACCCCTTGGTAAGACTGGTAGTCAGACTTTCGGGCTTCTGACGACCCTTAACGACTGTCAAAGATCTACGAATGACAGCCGGGACCAACGGCTTAACGTGCTTTCCGAGGCACGGAGGAGTCTCGGTATGTAAAGATGGTCACCCATCCACGGAGCAACCCTGACAACCCTGTTGTTCGTGGATGGGTGAACCTGATGAATCGAACCGTGCGGCTGTTAGTACTTAGCCACGAGCTCCTCCTATAGTTTAGTCTACATGCACTAAATGATAGCGCGTAGTTCTACAAGCTGTATCAGAAAGGTGTGGTCAAATTTAAGGGTGTGGTACAAACCATCAAACTGAACATCTTTCTCTATGGGACCAACGAAACTTCAATACCTACTCGACCCAAATGAATGGGACGGCTGATAATTTTTTCTCAATTACGATGTTGGTCCCATGGAGAAAATTGTTCAGTTTGATGGTCTGCATCACACACTTAAGTTTGACCATACCTTTCTGATACACCCTGCATACATGGTTACATATGTAGTAGCTACTAGCTTGTAGGGTTTAAACATGGTAATAGTGCATAAGTAATGACAGGTGGTTAGGTCCCCGTTGCCTCCGAGCATCGCTACATACAACATGGTAGGTACTTATCTACAGCCCAGTTCCCTCGGGTGACCTTTACAACATGCACGAGATAACAAGACCCTAATTCACTCTAGTTATTTTATTGTGCGAGAGGATAGGCTTGGGACTTCCAGTTCCAAATCTAAGTACAGCTTTTATGGCCTGCCTATTTTTATGTATAGCATAATAGTCTGTCCGAACAAAGCGAATGGGAAATCGATGTTCGTTTTTTATAAAAATTTCTTTACGTGGCTAACTCAGCTCCTGCCATCACCATGGATGAACTGTAGAAAATCACAGCAAGCTGCTCAAAATATAAAAATGTTCTTGTATAAGCAATGTTTTATTGTAGGTAGCTGTCAAGTTCATCGACTATAATGCATCAAGATTTATTCGTTTGTTGGACATAACATAACTGCCTACATAACACAGTCAGCCTATAATGTTCCCACTGCTGGGACACAGGCCTTCTCTCAATGAGAGGGAGTGGGCCGTTACCCACCACGAGGGCCCAGTACGGGTTGGAAGATGTCACATGTCTTCGAATTTTCGGTTCTAGGACATGCCGGTTTCCTCACGATGTTTTCCTTCCTTCACCGTTTTGAGAGCAGTGGTGATGAAATAATTTACACAAATTAAGCGCCTGTCAGAGTTCGAACCTACGACCTACCACTCGTAAGTTGCAGCCGTTACCACTGGACCACCACTGCTCTCACATAACTGCCTAATGATCAGTAATATCAAAGACGGTTAAGAATGGTGAAAGGTATTATGAACATCTAAACTTCTGTAAGATACCTGTGATGGAAAATAATCTACTGAAAAAATTTACCTTCATAATCTGCTTCATAGTTTCCAAGTCCAAATAAAAGATGGACATAAGTCGTCCGGCTTCAGTTGACTCGATACAACTAGCCTCATCCATAGTAATGAGACCTGAAGAAGCTAAGCCGTTCATCGCTTTTACACACAGCTCTGTAAACAAGAAGGATGTGCAAATATCACGATGGATTTCGATCTGTGTGCTGATAACATTGTAGTTAAAAGGCATAGGTTATAAAGACTGGTAAAGAATGTGTCGTGCTTTGATTTGGATGAGTTCAACAGTTACTTTGTTCGTCTCCTTGAAACATTTGTCAATCACAAGACCACGTCATATATTGATATGACGTGGTTTTCAATTAAAGGTTCAGTAATTGCCAAGTAGGTACCTACTATTAGTCACGAGTACGACATAAAGTAATTAAATGTCGCATACAACAAACGCACTTATTCTATAGGTGAACAGATTTGTATATGGTCCGAAGATGTATCATTCGCCTTTCAACTTTTCCAGATAAGGACATCATTGAAGAATGACAACGTAGATGGAAAAGAAGATACAATCAAGGGTCACTACAGCAATTATTATAACTAAAGTGAAGATGAATAAACATAATTGCCATTCCAATGACGTGATATTTACAAGCGTTTACTACGATTTAGCACAAACACACACATTAAGTGTCTTCGACGACATCAGAAATAGCTTTACGTTTAAAGGGCATGTAATAACTGAACTGTAAGCTAGAGGCAGTCGGCGTGCATGTTGTTATCTTATCGTGAAACAATAAAATAAAATAATAATAAAATTACACAGACCAGTTATTATCTTAATCATATTGGAAGAAATCGAACGAACTTTGCCCTCCAAAGCAACCACCAATTCGAATCTACCTACTGATTAAGATTAGCTAGTTAGTTAGATGCAGCAGTGATTCTTGTGGCATGTAGTTACAATAAAATGGCATCGAATCCCATATTTTCAAAGGTGGATTACACGCATTAGCCCTTCACTTGCACCAAGGATAAGAGGATCGCGTGCATCGACAAATGCGAAGGATCAGCGCGTGTCGACGACGCCATCCATCAATCATGATCCGGAACTCAAGCGAGGCCGCTCAGGACTGGGGATAGCGTACTTGAGTGACACGCAGCAATTACTAACTTGATGATAGATTATAGGACAGAATTGCTTGAAGCTCATACAAGATGCGATGCATTTTTGGACATAGTGTTGACAAACCATTCGACTCTTTATTTTTGGAGGCCAAGTTCGCTAAGCCTGTCAATTATGTAATTGATTTGAAGTGAATCGATGATGTGGAAACCTACCGATACTTTGGTTATTTATACGCATTGCTGGTGGCACTTAAGTCAAGATATTGCAACTATATTATGTCCTTCAGCGCGGCTTAGCGAAAATGCCCAAACAGATTGTATTAAAGAGGAAGAATTCGTTTGGTTTTGACCAAGGGACATAAATAAGGTGTACTGGGGTAATTCCGACGGGAATTTTTACGAGATGTCTAGAGGTCTACATTTCGGTTAGTTATGTAAAGTAGTTTCATATTTACTGCCATTAATAAGCGACTTCGGTTAACTTAATGAAAAGATTTAACCAATGGATATATTAGATTCATAAATATGTAGTTGGATTCACTAGATAGAGCATTTTGAATTTTTTAATTATAATTTTTTGGTTTACGGGAAATTACGAACTATCTTGGGGTTATTCCGAAATTATTTAAACGTCGACTTTATTGTACTTTGACCAAAGGTTTACATTTCTTTTTCAATCGTATTTACCCCTTACACAAAAGTAATAGTATCGCCAATATCATTTCTTATAGTTTTGTATTTCGGAATTACCCCAAGAAGAGAATTTTATGGATTTTCGGAATATACCCTTTTTTGGAATTACCCCAGTGCACCTTACTCAATTTTAACTGTACCAAGTAGGTATTGTTGCAGCCAAAGGTGGTCAGGAAAATTCTAAACTGTAAAATAGAGATGGCACCGTAGATTGTGATGTATAAATAAGCATAATATACTCGCCAGTACAACGATATAGCAACCAAAAAAACTCAGTGAAAATAATAAGCTAGCCGGTTGCAACACTTACAACATAGTGATTTGATATGGTGATGTGAAAACCCAAAAAATTGACACGCTCGTTTACCATGGTAAGCCTAACTAAAGACACGATAAGTTAATCACTCAATCAATCCAAAGATGATATTACAATATCTTGTTGATAGTTTGGGTAGGACCCCATCAGGCTAGGTGGAACTGGTCTTCGCAGGGTGGCTGGTAACACGTAACAGCTGGATGGAAGTAGCCGAGGGTCGTGTTAAATGACTATGTCCAACAGTAGACTGGTACGGGCTGATCATGATAATATTGGTTTAAACAACTTTATTTCTCACAAGAACGTATTAATAACAGTTCGCTTATAATGAGATACTTAAGTGATTATAACTAGTGCTATTAACATTAGTTACCTCTAAGGTGTTGGAGACATTATATTAACATAATATTTTGTTTTATATTGTTTCAAATGTTGTGATGTATTGCCTTAATCTGCGTTTGAATGCGTTTATATTGTCACATTTTTTATATCCTCCGGTAAACTATTGATCATCCTTATTATGGTTTGTGTGATTTGACCTAACCAGTAATGTCGTTGTATGTAGCATATTGTTGGTGCAATTATAAGAAGATTAACTTTTTTTTTAAATAAAATGTAGCAATGACACAGCAATGATGATGCCACTGGATTCTTGCAATTGTATAAGCAGTATGAATATATTAAAATTGCAGATAATACACATAAATAAGGTTATAATGAATATTTCATTAGTTCATCTATAAAATGCTGCTAGTTAATTATATTTGTTTTGATATGACTTTATTGACGAGATATTTTAAATGCGTAGTCGTAATTATAATTACTTTCAAAGGTTTTTTTATGAATAAATTACTTTAATAGACAGACCTTCAAATTTTATTACAATAATTGATGGCCTATGTTTTTTGTGCAATAAAATATTGTTATCGTAATAATTATATCTGTTTTCCTTTGATAGGTTCTTCCAATAAAATTAAACTAATGATTTGGAACTTGCTTTAACTGACTAACGTAACTAACTAACTCTTGAAAAAAGGCTCCAAAGGTCATTTTATCTTAATTTATCAATTAAAACTACAAAACATAAGATTTCATGTAATAGATCTTAAAAGCAGAAAAACATCAATAAATTGTAAGCGGTTAATGGGTCGAGTAATTAATTTTAATTAAAGTAATTTTATTACAAATGCAAAGATAAGATCCAAAAGGTAATACAATAGAGATAAATAGCGCGATTATCCTGACGCTGAAAATAAAGGCGTCATTTATCAACAGTTGATGTTAAACAAAAGTTAACTGGCTTGCGTCTTGTTGCACCAGCGTTTTTAATTTCGTAACAACAACTGCGGTCCATACGTATACAGAGGCATGAGGATCACGTCGTCGGGGTCACCAATATAGAAGCATGAGGAACAGGGTGTAAAGTTCACTCATCCTCTATGAAAAGGGATGATCCTCCGAGCAGACGGGTATTGTGTCTTTTTTTTTTTTTGTGGATGGGAAATCATCAAATGACTTCTCCCGCTCTGGGCGGAGCGGGAGGGCGTGTCAGACTTTTACTGACTAAAACCCACCCGTGTTCCTTCTGTTGCCTGTGCCGGGGCCACGGTAACTCTTTCGAACATCCCGCAAGGGTATTGTGTCTGGTGGGCTACTGCCCGACGGTTGAGTTTTTGTTTTTGGGGAATGGCATCTCGCAGTTCAACCTATAGGAGGTTGTCGACTGCTTAACCGGGCTTTCCTGTGGATGCCTCAATAAATTAAGGCCTCCAGCCAGGCTTAAAACTAAGACTAAAAACTAAGCGACTACACGCTAAGGGCACCCCCTGTGGGGTACGGACCTCGGCTTAGGGCGTCGCTGGGAGAGGACAGCAATGGGACATGCTGGATCGGATTATTTGGGGGCAAATTTAGAATTACGGGCTCAGCTGCGCGGGCTGGCTCGAGCAAGGGTCGGGGTGGGTATGGACGGGGGCGTCGCGGTGGCCCTCGGCGGCGAGGGCGGAAGCACGGCGGTCTCGATTTGAGTTTCCGGATCGTGCTGGTGGCGGGATTACTCTCCTGGAGGAGAGTTATGGCGTCATCCGGGACGGTTAGGGCGTGCCTAGGACGGCGGATGCGACTTATGCGCGACGGTGTGTAGCGGGCGGCCGCCGCAATCAGGGGATTCGGGTGTTTGGAGGCAGATTCGAAGAAACGCTTGGCGAGGCGTTTCATGAACTGCTGGACGGTTGGGATTTTTAGATCAACGTGAAGAGACTCGTTGCGTACTGTGCGGGACAGTGACAGACAAACAGTCATATGTATAGTATAGTTATAGTGTTCACATAGTAAGTTAAGATGTCTTGTAAATAGTACTTCATGTTTCCTTATATTTTGTATTTTTGTTAAATAGATCTTAGTTTATAGAATGTAAAAATATATGCTTTACCATAGTTTTATAGATAATAGAGAGAGAAAAACGCAAATAATGTCACGCGGCTCTCATTAAGGTAAAGTTTCGTCGTATTTAAGCTAACTGTGCCGAAATCGACTCTATTCTGATTGGCTAAAAATTCCCGTGCTCTGATTGGCTGACCAATCAGACTGCCCACATTTCGTTAGCCATTTTAGTATAAATATCTGGAGGGATTTCGGTATCGGCACACCCCCCACTCACCGACTACGGTTGGCCCTAACCCCCTCGACCCCTTCAACATTATTTCGGGCACCTTCACGGCCTTCCTCACCCCACGCGCCAGGAAAATGGCAAGCGAATTAGTTGCTGCCAGAAATGCCGGCAACCTTCTGCAGATTCTGGAGATATATAACTCATATCCCGAGATCACGCAAGCCTTATCCTCCTTCGCCAACCTTCCCAACCCCCACTATGGATAAAGAAGCCAAAGGGAGAACTAAGCCCCGATCCCTTAAATTAGGCTACTTCAATGCCAACGGCATTCGCGGACAACGCGATGAGATCGCCGAGTTCCTCCGTGATCATCAAATTGATATTCTCCTTATACAGGAATCCTTCCTCAAGCCCAACGTCCGTAACCCGTCAATTGCTAACTACTGCGTAGTTCGCAACGACAGGACTCGGTGTCACAAGGGTGGCACCCTCATATACTATAGAAAGGTTCTTCACTGCATCCCTATGGACCCTCCCCCCCTATCCAAATTAGAAGTGTCTGTATGCCGGCTAGGCATGTCAGGCCACCAACCGATCACCCTAGTATCGGCCTATGTTCCCCCCCAAACCTCGTCAGAAAATCCCCAGTCGATTTCTGACGACCTCTCTGCCCTCTTCGGCCTGAGTGATTCCGTTATCATAGCGGGCGACCTCAACGCCAAACACCCTGCCTGGAACAGCAACACCACCTCAGCCAGAGGTAGACAACTGTTCGGCCTCTGCCCCATACTAAATTTCGATGTCATCGCCCCGATGACTCCAACCCATTTTCCCCACGACCCCAACCATACCGCCGACGTCCTCGACATAGCGCTTCTGAAGAATATCAACCTACGGTTGGATTCTATAGAGGCGGTACAAGAGCTCTCCTCTGACCACCGACCAGTGGTCATGAAACTGGCCCCCCGTGTCGGTCTCCATGACCCCACTCAACCCCCTCTCACCAAAATAGTCACAGATTGGAGGAAAGTAAGCAAAAGCCTGAAATCCACTTCTTCCCATCACTTGGACTCCATCCCTGATCAGTTCGACTCTGTCGCGGACACGACGGCCGCGATCGACTCGCTCACTGAGCACGTACAATCAGTCCTGAACGACTGTTCAAAGGTAACTCCAGCGGACGATGCCCGTCACTGGAGATTGCCGGACGATGTGCGTGAACTGTTGCGCGAGAAGAACGCGGCTGTCCGTGCATACAGCAACTTCCCCTGCCTTGCGAACAAAGCCCATATGCGCCATTTACAGCGAGCTGTAAAGACACGCCTAGCGGAGCTGCGTACCGCTGGCTGGGACAGGATGCTAAGCGACCTAGAGCCCACTCATCAGGCCTTCTGGGAACTTCAAAGGAAACTAAAGTCCAAAGAAGTAGTCTCCATGCCCCCCCTACTCCGCCCTGACAAGACCATCGCCTTCGACGATGCAGACAAGGCTGAATGCCTAGCCAACAGCCTTGAGGCTCAATGCTCTCCCAGCTCTCAACCAGTAGACCAAGTTCACTTGTCAAAAGTCGACGCTGAAGTCGAACGTAGAGCCTCCCTTCCCCCCGTTGAAAACCCTGACTATCCTCTGCCTCCCGTCACTCCAGACGAAGTGCACGATATCATCAAGGGTTTAAAGCCCCGTAAAGCTCCCGGCTCAGACGGCATCACAAACAGGGTAATACAACTATTCCCTGCCCACCTCATAATGCTACTGACCACCATCTTCAATGGTGCCATGAGCAATAACATCTTCCCAGATGCATGGAAAAAGGCCACTGTCATCGGCATCCCCAAGCCTGGAAAGCCCAAATCTGAGCCCTCGAGCTACCGCCCCATCAGTCTGCTCAATGTCCTCGGCAAAGTCTATGAGAAACTTATTTATAAGCGTCTCAGAGACTATGCCGAATCAAAAGGCCTCATCCCAAACGAACAGTTTGGTTTTCGAACCCAGCACTCTTGTGTGCATCAGGCCCACCGCATCATCGAACACATAAGCGCTGGCTTCCAGCGTGGCTTGATGACGGGTGTTATATACTTCGACATAGCGAAAGCGTTCGACAGAGTCTGGCACAACGGCTTATTATATAAGCTCTACCAACTCGGTGTGCCGGACCGTCTCGTACTCATCTTACGAGACTTCTTGTCGAACCGCACCTTCCGCTATCGCATCGAAGGAGCACTATCCTCCCCCCACCCTATCCGCGCAGGCGTCCCCCAGGGCTCTGTGCTTGCCCCCCTCATCTTCACGCTGTTCACCAGCGACATACCCAGGAGCAACAAGGCACAGTTGGCTCTGTTCGCAGACGACACGGCCATTTACTGCTCAGGCACCAAACAAGCCTCGATTTCTCTCACTCTCCAAAGAGCGGTCACCAAACTTGGCGACTGGTTCAGGAAGTGGAGAATTGAAGTGAATCCCGACAAAAGTCAAGCGGTTCTTTATTCAAAACCGCGCCATAGCCCCACCCCCCCCCCCCCCCCCCCGACCAATCTCCATGTTCGGTAAGCCTATCCCTTGGGAGAAGCGAGCCAAATATCTAGGTGTGATTCTCGATGAGCACCTCACCTTCGCAGAGCACATAAAGAAGGTTCGTTCGCGCGCCGCTTTCGCTCTCGGTAGACTCCACTCGATTATGAATGCAAAAAGCAAGTTGTCACTAAAGTGCAAGTTGCGCATTTACACGGCGTGCATACGCCCTATTATGACGTACGCCTGTGCAGTCTTTGCTCACGCAAAACCCCACCACATCCATAGGATGCAGACCCTCCAGAACCGTGCCCTCCGAATGATCACGGGATCCCCTTTCTATGTCCGGAACGAGATCCTCCATCTCGATCTCAAAATCCCCACCATCCTCCAGTTCATGAAACGTAACTCCAAGCGTTTCTTCGATACCGCCGCCAAACATCGCAACCCCCTAGTTGTCGAGGCCGCTAAATATACCCCCTCCAACATTAGTAAAGTCCGCCGTCCGAGGCACACACTATTAGACCCAGACGACCCTATTACTCTCCTCCAGGAAAGCAATAGGGTTACCAGTACAGTACACAAACACAAAAAACCGACATTCCGACCCCGCCGCCGAGGTCCAGCGCGAAAACCCCGAGTTAATAATTCCCCCCGACCCTTGCTCGAAGAAGCGCCAGCCCGCGCCGAAGCTGAGCCTGTAGTTTTAAATTCCCCAGATAATAATAATTATCCAAGTTTTGATCCAGCCTGTCCCAACTTGCTGTCCCCCCAGTGACGCCCTAAGCCGAGGTTCGTACCCCACAGGGGGTGCCCTTAGCGCGCTGTCACTTAGTATTGTAAGTAACACGCCCCTGGCTGGAGGCTTTGAGTTAGCTTAAGGCAGCCACAGGATTGACCGGTTAAGTAGTCACGGCCACTCTTGGCCAACTACGAGATGCCATAGTTAGGAAAAAAAAAAAAAAAGGTATCGGCACAGTCAGCGGGCAGCAGTTGAAGAAATAGGAACACTACAAGAAGATTAAAGAAGGCTTCAAGCTTCAACATTGGTTTTATTCCTCACCAACCCAGCACATAAATGTGTATCCCGCACACGTACATAATAGGGTGCCCCCGTGACCTTTCTGAGGAAACGGTTCTGTAGGGTCTGCATCCTATGGAGCAAGTGTGGCTTAGCGTGCGCAAATACAAGACAAGCATACGTCATGATGGGACGGATGACTGCGGTGTAGATGCGCAGCTTGCACTTAAGAGATAGTTTGCTACGCGCGGTCAGGATGAAATGAAGCCTGCCGAGAGCGCAAGCGGCACGCGAACGAGCCGTCTTGATGTGCTCTCTAAAGGTCAGGTGTTGATCTAAGATCACGCCAAGGTATTTGGCTTGCTTCTCCCAAGGGATCGGCTTGCCATACATGGTGATCGGGCTAGCCGACGGTTGATGTTGGGATGTTGTATATATGCTAGTCGCGCGGTAAACTCTAATTGCGCGATGCAGGATTTTGCGTGACGTCAGTGTGACGCATTCCATTGTGGCGATGTAGATATTCCGCATAGGGGAAGACTAAAGAAACGATGGATGCACTGTGTAAATGATGATAAGGCTAGAAAGGGGGTGACTACCGCGATGGCGACTAATAGAGAAGTATGGAAGAAGAAGACATGTTGCGCCGACCACAAATAAATTGGTATAAAGGCAATAGAACGACGATACTACGGTACATACGTATAAAATACGGAAGTAGAAAACTTACCCTCAATTTTTTTTGAGATAAGATGGTGCGGTGAATTTTGTGGCAATCCAAGGTACCTGTTAGAAGACATAGAGGAACTGTGTTATGCTTGTAATAATAAAACTTGACAAAAACATACATTAAGTCCCGTTTTTTCCTAAGGTTGTAGGCAAAGATGTCCATGGCTGGACATAGGCCTCCCCAAAATATCTCTACAACGACCGGTCCTGTGCCTACTGCCGCCCGCATCAAGCGGATTCCTGCGACCTTCGCAAGGTCATCTATCTAAGCGGTCGCCAACAGCGTCCCCGATAGGAGTGACCTTGGTTGGCGAACGGCAGAGCTGTTTCAATGTTTGGTCGTAAACATCATCTACACGGTTGTAAACCACCAAGGTCACCTCTGTCGGGACACGGTTGGTGACCGTGTAGCAGTCGCTTTATGCGAGGCCTACCCACGCAGCACCTTTCGGTACGCGAAGAATTACTAGAACAAAATGGCCGATGGGGCCACAAAAGTTCTGGAGTTGTGTCTCCTATTTTCTGCCTAAAATCCTGCCTAGGGCCTGAATTAAGACCCATTATTATAAAGCTGCACTTTACTTACTTCCTAGGGTCTCGAGCCGCACGTACGTACAGAAAAGTAGAACGTAGCCACTGTACGCATTGAGCCACATCGCCAACTGTACCTAAAGCCGCTTCACTATTCAGGTTTTCTGCCAAACGTTTGTGCAAATAACTTTGCAACGGCTCGCATCCACCCACCAACGCCTGGTAACGGGGCTGTTAGAAATATGTTATGGTTATTTGCGTATGGAAATTGTACTTACAAATTCTAATGCGTTAGAATTTATAAGTATGTATATACAGTAATTAAATGGCACAGTTCCAGGTTGTGCACTTCTAAATATATTTAGGACTAGCCGTGCCCCGCGACTTCGTTCCCGTGAAGTCGTAAGATACACATTATACTAAAATGACAGCCACATTTTATTAAAATTCCCTCGACCCCCGACCCACTGCGTTGCATCGCCCTCCCGCACTATTACTTCGTTTTCGCTTAGCGTTCTTTCTGACTGTTTTATTTTTGCTCTGCTCCTAAAAGTCGTAGCGTGTTGTTAAATAGGCTATAACCATCTTCGTGAAATAGGCTACCAAATGCAAAAAGAATTGTTCAAATCCAACTGGTAGTTCCAGAGATTAGCGCAAAATAGCTTAAACATGGGATTTAATTTTTGTTGTGCGGAACCCAAATTTTTTTTTTCGAAAATAAAAGTAGCCTGAGTTATTCCTTATAATATCAGCTATCTGCCAGTGAAAGTCGTGTCAAAATCGGTCTAGCCGTTTCGGAGATTACCCGGAACAAACAGACAGACAGACGACCAGGCTACCTTATGCAGGAAGGATTTCTGGATGGTTAGAAAGTAGTGGGATGACATAAACCAGTTAATTAATTTGATTATCACACATTTTTTTTAATGTTTCAACAATTTGCGTATTCGACCTATGTCAGCATTATCGACTGTTTCATGAGCGAATCTAAATATTTTTTTATCATTTGTACCTCCTTTGACAGCTGATTCAATAAATATTTATCTGTAATTTGTACGCGTATTATGAGATATCACACTAAAGTTTTGAGTTAGATCGTGTTAGCATTGATGGCCATTTAACTTGAGGGTTTAGAGAAAAATTATATTTAATGACAGGAAATTTTCAGAAACACACAAATCTAAAATTTTCTCGGATCCTATGGGTTTACGCCTAAGCTAAATTGGGTGCTTAAATGTTGCAAAAGGGTTACACTATCATGTTGAATCACATTTCCCCCGTACAAAGCACTTACTAATTCCATGATATAATTATCTTTACCACATCTATAATATTTACGTGACAAACAGCTAGATGAGCTAAATCACTTTATATAGTGTATTATTTATGAGCTAAATCCATAGAGTATAGTAATATAGATTGGCTAAATCAGTTTATTGACAGTTGTGGTCTTTTCTTGTATTTTCTAACGATTTTGATTATTTACAAATACATAAAATTTATTAAAAATGGTGTTAACAAAAGAAGAGAAAAAAGCCAGAAAGGAGGCGAAAAAACAAGAAAAAATTAAATTGGAGATGGAGCAAATGATACAATCAAAACGTGACCAGCTCAAACGAGAGATTGCTGCACAACGCCTAACACGAGGGGAACTTGACAAGAGTTGGCGCGCAATGATGCTCAAGATAAAGGAACCTGTTTTTAGACAGGATATTGAAGTAATGTGGCAAATCTTCGAAAGGGCTTACGATAAAAAAGATCATTTAATTGGATTTACGATGAGACTCATGGAAGTTGCCGATGACCAATTTCAACGAACGGTTGCCAGCTTCTGTGATACTATCGATAGAATGATCAACAAATTTTTAAAGGACTTGGATGACTTGTCACTAGAGAATGAGGTCCGAACGAGTGAACTTTTAAGTAGAGCTGATGATGAGACGGCCAATATTATGTCGGATCACACGGCAGCCGAAACACATTTACAACTCCTATTGTATCATGCTCATACCACATCTGATACTTTAGCATGGACTACAAGAGGAGAAAACATGGTAAAAGCAGACGAAGATCGCACTACGTACTCCAATGAGCGTGAAATTTTGCGATCGTTTCTTGAGAACACTTATAATGCGTTGTGGGATGAGTATAAGGCTGTACTTCGAGCTTACGTCCTCGGTACTGCTGAAAATCAAAAAGCAGTGCGTAAATTACGGCGAAAAGAAAATATGATGGCTGACATAATCGCCTCTCAAGGCAAGAAAATTGCTAATAGTGATGGCCTGCTCAGAAGACTACGATTGGAATTGGCAGCTTACGAATCTGGTACAAAACAGGCTGTTTTCCGAGAACGTCGTAACAGGCATAGGGACGCTTGTTACAGGTTGAAAAACCTTATGTACAGTGGTGTCGATTTAGATGTAAAACAGTTAGCAATATTGGTGAAAGTGGCAGATGACACTGTCGAATGGTTGGAAAAGGCGTACAAAAAAGTTGATAGAATTCTGCGTATGGCAGGACTTTGCCGAAAATTTGAGACACAGCGTGAAAAAGTTCTACCCTTTGGCTCATATTTGCCTCATTCCCCAACCGCATCGAAATTGAATATTCGTAAACAGCACTCGGATGATTCACTAGTTTTAAACGCTATAGCAACAACAAGTGGTTTGACAAGACTATGGCACAGGATATCTAAAGCTGAATTGTCAAAAAGATCTTTGTACCGCGAAAAATTATTATTGGAAGAAGAAAACGCTCTTATATTAAAAACGATTCAGGAATTTAAAGAGAAAAAAATATCACTCGATCCCAAGAAATGTATTTGCTTAAAGCCTACTCCTGAACAGAAGCTTTCTCAACAGAAGACTTTTCATCCCGTTGCAATAGATGGAGTTTTAGAAGCTAAAAAATTACTGCAAAACTAACATGTAAATTTCATAAAGAAATGTGGTGGGTCGATAAATTATTTTAGTACAGCACATATAGTATTATAATAGTATTCTCAACATTTTTTTCGGCACATATTGTCTTCGTGTTAGTGCAGCACGATGCTCATTAAATTCTCGAGTCGAAGGTAACAATGACATAACATTTTGCAGTTTCACAGGGGTCCTATGTGACGTTTGGTTATTTCGTCTATCACGGCGTAAGCGTCGCACGCGCATGTTGCAATGACGCAAAACCCTCGCGAGGCGCAAACGATGACACTTTGACATTAGCTACCTACTTCTTATGATGTGGCACATGTAGAGATAGGTGAGCGGAAATATTAATAATCATAATACACTGCAAATCTGCAAATTCTTCAACAAAGTCTTCCCACTTCACTTCTTGATCGACACATAATATCCACCTGGGAAGTAACTAGGTAATCATTACAAGGCAGTATTTAAGTTTTATTTTTAACTAAAATGTATTTTTATGATATTAAAGATTGCAGTTGGAATTTAGATTTTAGATTTTCTATTTAAATACAGACTATTCATGCAAAAGATACAATCGTTTTTTTTTGGATATTTGAGCGCTGCTTTTGTAACTTGCGGCATGCGTCTACTTTTTCACCTTACCCGACCTAACTCACCCTCAAATGCAAGTTCATTACACGTCTGTTTAAAATAAGTGCTAAGCATTCTATCTAGGTGTGTCAGAATATTTAAAATATTATTATTGTTTCGACCTTGCACTTCGTGTGTGGTCCTGTAAGTAGGTGAACTAAACGCCTATTGTCATAATCACTTTCGCACGTTATTTAAAAATATTTAGACTGTTTCGTAATTTTCATTATTTATATTCATTATCTACTAATTTCAAGGTATTAACAGTACTAGTTGAATCGCGAATCGCAAGTCCCAAGTAATAAGTTAGGTATATGAATAAATTAAGTCCTGTGCTGTATCTTCTTTATAATAAAATTACCTGCTATTGAACATTGATTCTATCACCATAAAACAGCGTTGCCTACAATATTCCGTAAGATGTGAATATTATTACTGACAAAAAAATGTTTATTTAAAAATAATGAGGTAATATTTTACAACGTAACTATTTTTGCATACATGGATAACTTTATAGCTTTATTTTCTTAAATGAGCTGAAATACTCGAATATTTCACACCGTCGATATTTGAAGAGCGTGCGAAACTGCGAAAGAACATAAAGGCTTGCACATATGATCCGCTTCCGCATCATGAGCGTTTGACAGATAGTCGCTTTCACCGCTTGATGCAGCAAGGATAACTACAAGGAAGAAGCTCTGCCCCACTTAGTGTAACGAACTATATTGTACTTTAGGCATAATACACACGTATTGTAAACCACGTAAGCCGTATTCCCACTATTTTAGACTTGCATGGTGCTGTTATGAAGATACACGGCACGCCTTGTTGTTTGTATGATTTGAGTAAGATGTTACAACAGGTTCCTTGTTAAAATTGAGATAAAATAAATATAAAGTAGAGATTGCTTCTGGTTTGTGCATCTTTTGCCAGTAGCACAGAATTTTAATGAATTGAAAATTAATTTTATCTGTCACGCGTGCCTTATTCGCCTACATGCCTATTTATTTATGTTACTTTTAAACAAATTAAATTGCATGGGCATTGGATAGGTTAAATGAAGACAATCATGCTACAATGTAGAAAATAACTAGGATAATAGGATTCAAGGCATATATTTAACAATACATCGTATTGATTGTTGTAATACTAAGCTAACGCATCTATAGAACCACGAAATAAAATATGCACTCCCCAAATTGAGCAGTAGGTACCTAATTGCATGATCATCCCGGAACATCCGAAGACTAGCAACTCTAATAACGAAATAAGGACTAACGAGTACCAAAGACAGACGCAATAGAGCTTCAAAATAATTAAAGTAAAGGTTCACGGTCACTTAATTTGGTATTTTAATTGGTTTATAACCGAGAAGGCAGACAAAAAGTCATCACATTATGAAATAATTACCGGTACAATGCCAACAAAAGGCAGAAACACACGTGTTACGAAAATTTAACGTTTGGTAAACTGATCACGCGATGTAGTTAAGCTCATTGATGCATGGATGAGATGTATGGGAGTTCTAGGGGCTCGTTAAGCCAGCAATGTACGAGCCTGCGTGTAATGTCATGTTATCGTGTGTGAACCGATGGATACGTTGGTGGAAACGGTGATATTTAGTCACGGTTATCGACGTACTATCAGAGGCGAGATCCGTACGTTTGGAGGGACATCCATCACGATAGGGCGATATTGCGGCATCTTCGCTGCGTCGGGGAGCCGTGGGGTGCGTATATAAGACGCGGACGAGGCCGGGGCGCGCTACCAGTCAGCTTTGCACGCTAAACAACGATCATTGTCACCGGTACCGATTGTTACAAGTTGTGTACAGTGTCGTGCTATTTGTGTGTACGTTCCTTCTAAGGTGAGTTTGCATCAAAGGTGTCTGATGATAGTCGTGTTCCAAGAGGGATATCCCGCGTCTTTTTATTACTGGAGATAAGGGTGCTTATTCTAGCTAGGACGGCCCTCATTTTTCATAGTGCTAATATTGATGGTCACAAATAAGTTTTAATAGCACGCACAACCAAAATAAAACTTTTGAGTAAAATAAAAAAATCTACAAGTGGCGGTCATATCGCTTATGACAATCTTCCCCAGACAATCACAGGATTGGTTGGGATGATACGGAGTTACAAGGAGTACTTAATTAGGTACTTATTTCTGAACTGAATCAAAAAAGTCAATTTGTTACAATTTCAGAAGAGACTTTTCTAGTCTTTATTGTACTTATTCATATTGCTGTTCCATTCATATCATATGGATTTTGAGAATCAAAAACATTTCAACTTGACAAGCTTAATATGATAGATCGTACCCTCCCCCACCCTAAGTAAAATTTCTACATTTATATCTGTATATTTTATGGTATACATAAGAAAAGTATTCCATATATCCATAGGTACGCAGGAGTGTACCCTTAATCAGTCTTAAATTATGCTAAAATATGAATAGGCACATTTTTAATTAATATTGTAACATGTAAATTATACCCTAATCAGTCAATCATAATCTATTTACCTACTATTAAAATCTTACATTCATATAGGTAAATATATTAATTACATTATCATATTTCCATCAACCTGTCAACTGGAGCTTCGTAGTAAAAATTATACATTTTTCTATTATTAAAATTATGGAACATGTTTTTTTCAACGAGGTTCAGAAATCTTGAATTAACTTCATCCATCGATCCATCGTCACTCCATAATTAGTATCAATTATCTTAGAACGTTATCAGTTGCGCACTGACATAAAAATCGATTGTTCAGTTATGAAAAACGTGTGAGTTTATGCATTACAATATTGATTTATTGCATACCATTACCATTGGTAACTGAGCAAGCAACTGCGAAAATGCAATGTCGTCACCTTTGCAATTTCTTCCTAGCTAAGAGGCTGGAGAACCCTTATACAGTAGTATTTCCCACGGTAGACGGAGCATAAAGTGCGTTCAACGTAAAAAATGTTGCAGACAGCTGATTGATAGACAATTATACGATTAATAGATTATCGATTTGTAGAGCATAAAAATATACCTAGAGCCTATGTTCTCAGCACTTGGCATATTTTTTGGTCCACGGACTTAGAGCTAAGTAATAACAACCGCACGGGTCGATCAATCAGGTTAAAAGCTACGCTTGCCGGGGTTGGTTGGGATGGGTGACCATCTTTACATACCGAGACTCCTCCGTGCCTCGGAAAGCACGTTAAGCCGTTGGTCTCGGCTGCCATTCGTGGTTCTTTGACAGTCGTTACGGGTCGTCAGAAGCCCGTAAATCTGACAACCAGTCTTACCAAGGGGTATCGCTGGTTTGCTGGTTTGTGTAGGTCAGATAGGCAGTCGCTCCATGTAAAATACTTGTTTTCAGCTGCATCCGGTTAGAAGCCGACCCCAACACAGTTGAGAATAGGCTGGGCGGATTGTTTGGTCTTAGTGCCAGTAGACAAAAATTCTAACTATTCTGTATCACCATATTACAACAGATTCTTATTTGTCTATATACGTACCGCAGGTATTGAGGTATTTATATGTATAAAGTTCACCACATTCATTAGATATGGAATCTTCTTCCTCCGCCGTGGTCGTCTCATTACTGAACATCATGATTCCTAATGTCAGCTGGGTTCATGGTAATTATTAGGAAGCAATTGACATTTTTTCTCGTGATTTTGATAATTAACGTAATACATTCGTTAGTCATGTACGTGGTCTTTCCAAAACTATACGATTTGTTCAGCAAATTACACTGTACGCTTCGCTAGCTAGTAAACCGAAACTAAGCGTGAAACGATGTAAACGATCGGGTCACAAGCGTACTTCATTAAGGCGCTTCCCCGACAGAACGACCTTGAGCTTTCGGTCCTTCTCAGTCCCGCAGCTCTGATCCGCTCTGTCCCGCTTCCACCGCATGCTCATTTAACATAGAATTGACACATTTTTTAAATTAATTTAATAAAAAAAGAAAAGCGATCTTTTGAAATAAAAAAAGTGAATTTATGATAATCCTCAAATTAATAGAACGTCACCTTTAGCAAAAGATCCATGCAATCAATCATTTTAGTTGTCTTTTTACAAGCAGATTTTAAATGTACATATTTATAACACATAAAAACAAATAAGAACGTGCATTGTGATGATAGGATATCGAACATTTAATGAGTTAATAACCTCTGAATAACACCCTATCGCAAGGTTTTGCTCGGGGTAGCACCTTAACATACTATCATAAACCTAGAAACAGTGAAAGTGGCATTTTGTTTGTCGCCATCGACCGATTACACATGTGATATCAATATTCTGTTCCATGGGATTTTTTCACTAATGCTGTTATTGAGAGCAAGGACTACCAAAAACAGTTACCGACTCCGACTATGAGAAAGAATGCTCAGAATTTTTGGAACAAAACGTAAATGGAATTTTTATGGGTATGAGATTTCACGACTTTAAAGGTCGTGAAAAAGTTTAGTTCAATTGTCATGTGAAAGATAGACTGATAGGTACCGAAAGATATGATCAGCTGTACTGTATTGTGTTAGTTATTGAGCCCGCAATACCTATACAGAAATTATGAGGTGCACCTCTACCTGCTTTTAATACTTCTATGACCTCTACCAATTATAGTTTTTTTTACCGACTTCCATAAAGGAGGTTATATATTCGGCTGTACCTATGTATGTTCACCGATTTCTCCGTCAGTTGTGGACCGATTTGAAAATATTTTTTTGTTTGAAAGGCTATGTTCTTGAGGTGGTCCCATTGTCACCAAGTCAGAATCTGATGAGGGGATCCCATGGAAATCGAGGGAATCCCTCAAATTTTATAGGCACACTTATAGCACTTTGGGTATTTTTTATAATAACTCGTGCATTTTCTCTCGGAAAGCACTAATTGGTGAAGTGGAAATGATGATGAAGACCACAGATGGCCATCGGAACTACTCCATAATAACTATTTCACGGGTTGCGAATTTGCGATTCGATTACTTTAATATGGTTGTTAAGAAATGTATGCTCGACACAATGCAATTCATGGTGAAGTGGAGCTGATGGTGACTTCATCATCAGCTCCAGTTCTCCTGGTTCTTGCTAGGAGAACTCCTCAACAATTAACGTCCCTGCATTGGGAAAAGCAATATTTTGTAAAAGGTTGCAGCAGTTGACATTAGGCTATTGTAACTTAGATAAATTACAAACTGAGCCAGTAAAACGTGAAAAATAAAAAATAAACTTTTTTACAAAAAAAAAAAAAAGCAACTGACCTCCAAAAAAACACTACAAAGTGAAAAATAACTTTAATTTCTGAAGTCGGTTGCAAAAAAACTAAAATACAGATCTCAAGACAGTGACTTCCGAAATTAACGTTACCTATATCTACATAGTGTTTTTTTTTTGGAAGTCGGTTGCTTTTTTTTTTGTTAAAAAGTTGTTTTATATAATCTGTAGAGTATTAATTAATCTATAAGTACATTAGCAGCAGAAGTATCTCATGACATACAAAGTGGTTACGAAATAAGTCAGGAGTTTGAAAATATTAAAGATTAATATCATACTTGATATAAATTTATCTACATTTTGTTTCCGGATGAACATGGTTAAAATTTCTCATAAAGCAAAGGCAGATAAAATTAAATGTATGCATTCATAGCCCCGCCCGATTTTTTCAAACTTTCCTAAACATTGCTACAAATCGATCTTTCCCATAGGCCACAGAATATTTCAATCATTCACACAATACATTATCTCTGCAAATAAAATGTTCAGTCGCGTATTTTCCTTGGCTTTTCACGAACAAAAACTGCTGAATAAGTGCGCAATCACACGTCCGCAAGAGATTGCGACGCGACAAGACAAAGCAGTTCCCCAGGAATCGATCACGCGAGGCCAAGCAAATCTCAATTATTGGCATACCTGTGTCAATGTTTTATGCAGATTGCCGCCAATGTTCCCTATCAGGCATTGTTTATAATAATTTGCCTTTTTGTCAGTACCTACTTATGGATTTATTAAAATGAAGTGAAATTGTTCTATCGTTTCGTAGACTTGACTTTTAATAATATGTTTCTATCTCTACTACTACCTACCTCGTATTATGTTAAAGTTTTAACAAAAGAATTAAGTGATTTATGAATAAATTATGTCCAAATAAAAGACAGCTTCTGTAGCCTTTGAAACATAATCTAGATAAAATAAATAACACTATAATAGCCTGTTTATTTATGATAATGGTTTGTAAATCTACACTTCTCGTTATTGCCACCTCAAAAACAAACAAAACTTAAGCCGTTTTTGGAGTAAATCTAAAAGACACTTACCATAATCAAGTCGTTATTTATACAATAAAAAACAAAGGTTTTGTGTCACATTGCCTTGGTGGTACAAAACTACAAGGAATATTAATAGCATAATATTGCATATTATTATTTCTGAAAGTTCATTAACCATCATCCTCACCTTGTCGATAGACTAAATAATGAGGCTAGACGTACAGATGGCCAATCAATTCATAATTTATGTAAGTATCATAGAGCACTTAAGGGTCCAGCGTTATTCATTCGAGAAGCCAGACCTAGAGAGTATCATCCCTTGGCCCAATGTGGTGCTTACACGGCTCGAAAGCCCCAAGAATGATATCTATGAAGAGAGCTAACTGTACAGCATAATACCACCAAACGCACATCAATAGTAACAATTTGACATTGACAGCGCCTTTATGTCGTAGCAGTAAGGGTGAGTTTCGTAGTGCAAGTGTTACCACTGATGTGCAGTTGCCTGTACCATCAACCTGATGTGAGATGAGTTTCCGGTCGAATGGAAGATGATCTTGTCAGTATGTCTAATTTGTCCGGATTCAAAAATAAAAAAATTGGCAGTCATCGGGACTACCGACAGAAGCGAAATCTCATGTACACATTAACACGTCGGTAAAGCGAGCATGTCGCATGTCGCGAACCCGTAAGATTTTCCCCTGAGAAAAAGCGCTCAACACGCCTAAAGAAGTTTTAATTTCAAAAACAAGGCGCTATGTACCTTCTCGGGCGTGTGGGAAAGGCCACAAAGGCGTGCGTGGTACAAAAACATAAAACTGAAGATAATTACAGTAATTATCACTCCATAGCTGTGTTGATAACGACGTGTTTATTCTATACCTAGCTATATCATCGATATCTTACAATGACATGTTTTATTCCGGTAGTATCAGGATCTATTTAAATATTTATGCTACAGAAGAGAAATTCCCGAAGAAGAGTGACAGTTTTTTACAACACTCCATATTTTCCATAGGTCACGTTTTATTGCTAGTTAAAACTAAGTGAAGGGACAGTGAAATAAATCTTTCAGAATAGGAACACTGTAGGTTCTTGATTCTATTGACAAATGGCTCAGAGCTGATTTTCTCAAGACCTTCTTCTGAAAATTGATAGTTGGCCGAGACAAATTATTGGACAAAGCCAAAGACAATAAACTGAATATCTTTATACCATTAAGAACCTATGCATCATCGACACAATTAGAATGTCCTTGTTAAACTAGTACTTAGCTTACCTAACCTTAGCTCCTTAAAATAAACAACGATAGATTTATGTACTAAAGATTGAACGTTGACATTCTTTACCCACATTAGCTTATTTAATTGCTTATTGTTTCGATTGAAGAATCCACGGAAATGATAAATGCTCATGAAATTGAACATCGCACAAAGAATTAAAATTAATCATTATAACATTAAAATAATACACGTTACACGACTGTGGTATATAACGGCAATTATCGTACGACGAGTAAATGATTTAATTTGTGCCGAGTTAATTGTACGCAAGATGATTGGTTTAAGTTATGATTTTAAATATGCTCAATTGCTACATGTTAGCAAGAAGGATTTTATTGATTAACAAAATTTATTTCAAAATAAGAGGACCCATACTGCCTAAGCAATTCCGGTAACTAAATATAGCGATAAAAGCAAAAAAGTCACAGTGCATGCAGATTTTCCAGATTGAAATTATTCTTTTCAAAGTAACGAATGTGCTTATTTATTCATTTTTTTTTTAAATTTATTATGATTTCGATCTATCGAACCGACCGATCCGATCGATTCAGCTTCTGATTAAGACTATTATGATTTGGAGTGTAAATCGGAGTTCATGTCCAGTACGGCCAAATAGATCTTATTTGTGTTTCACTATGAATGATAGACAAACAATACTTTTGTTAAGAGGATGCAACTTATGAAACTGGTTCTAGGCACAAAGCTGATTTATGTAGGAATTAGCATTTGGTAAATTTAAATTATCTAATGTTCTCAGACTTAAATTTTGCTTTATTAATTTAAAACCTATACACATAATATAATTCCAAGAACGAGTTTCAGTTCAACACATAAGTCATGAAAAAAAACGATGCGCAAGCAATACTAAAATCATGTTAATCTCAGTTTATCAAAAATGTTCGATAATTTCAGATTTATTGGTCAACTCTCGCTTGATTATTTTTGTTTCTCTTTAGATCATATTATTTTTCAAGCGGATCTATATTTTTCTGTGATAAGATGAAGTAAGACCGTCGAAGATTAAGCATGGTAGAGAGACGTCGTATCTATAAGAAATGTTGAAATTACTCCCTTGACAGTCCTTCCATGTAAACAAACCAGCAGATTAGTGGTCCTAGTCATTTCCATACAAGAGTCCCTTAGCCACCAAGGCACTTAATAGCCTGAAGGCATAAGGACCTATGATTCGCTAACGGATCAAACCGTAACTCAAAATTATTGAGCTTTGCCCTTTCCTAGCAATAAATAACGATTGTTTTCCCGCAGATGTCGTCAACAAAGTGGTTAGTATGTGCGCTCGTGGTGGTGTGTGTCAGCGTCAGGCAAGCGACAGCTGCGCCGGCGCCTCAGGAACAAGAGTCCCCGCCTATGCCAGTAAGTTCCTTTATATGTAAAACTTCTTTTTGTTCAGGACTTCGTTCGTTATAACTGTTTGACGAGCTAAAAGGTGTAAGTTCAACAGATCCATTCTACTATAGTGCACCTATAGCCTCTAAGGAAAATAAATGTTTACTGTTTGTCTGCAGTCAGTCAATGAAACTGTTTACTATTTTGTAGACGAAAAACATATAATTAACTGTCTCTTAGAATGTTCAGTTAGCTTCCCGATAGCCTTAGTGCATATTTAATTGTACTAGCCTTTAAAAATAACAGTTTAATTGAAGCAGTAATGATGGTCATACCGCAATTCAAATTCTTGTAACATGCTTCATTCAATTATAACCACAATATCATAAAAACTTTGCACGATTATGTAAAAGTCAAGTACCTATGCACTTCTAAGTAGGAAAAGCAAAGTATAAATAGACTTCATACACGAGGTTACAAGCTCACTATAAAAGTTTACCTGCACATTAAAAGCTCGGATTAATCTCCAGTTAGAAAACTATAATTTGTTCAGCGATATTTTCAAGTGTTTGGTTTTGATTTTTGGGTCTCATTTGATGATACATTAAATATTTTTTGTTACATATAACTTGGTTTGACTCCTAACTGTTTAGAATGTGATAGACAAATCAGCTTCTTAATACATACTAAATTAAAATATTCTTTGTAAGTAGCATATTATCCAGAAGGTCTAACATCTATAACATTTACCAAAGTATTTTAATAGCGCTTTGCAGATAACACCTGTAAATTAACAATGCTTACATAAATTCTTAGCAATTCGATACATACAAGGGATATACAAACAAATACTTGTCCGTATGTAGAACCAAATCCATACAGATGTTGCGATCTTTAATTGCTCCTCAACTCGACATATTTATTATAAGAATGCAACGGTAATTGTTATTGAACGAATATGTTACCTCGTACCGTCTCGTGCCCTTTAAAATGACAATGAGGGAACATCTTCACATTTTAATGCTATTTATACGATTGATGTCCTAGTTGATTCTGAGAATATTGTGTTGTTGAATTCTGCATATTAAGATACCGTTAATACAAGAATCATGTACTTATTTGCATATACAAGATGTAACATAAATAACGCACAACCTCTTAAGGGGTCATTGTACCCATCATTATGAACAACTTTTACTATGGGACCAAACTAGAAATCACGAAAAAAAATCAGCTGTTTCATACATTTTGGTCGAGTAGGTATTGAACTTTAATATGAATCAGCTGATTTTTTCTTCGTGATTTCAGAGTTGGTCCCATAATAAAAGTTGTTCATATTCATGGGTAGAACACCCTGCGAAAATTTGGATAGTGATTAAAAAAATGCCCTGTATACGGAAACACGATTTGATAAAGTTGGCTCGATGTAATAAATTCGCAAAATTACCACTTTTCTTGTCATTTTTCCTGTATTTCCCTACTTTATTTATATAAATAAGTAATTTGATATCATTTACTAAAATAAAGTTCATAGATGACTGGAGCGACACGATAGCGGTGTGCCCCTAAGTAGATTTCTTAGCGAGTCGAAACTTTTTTTTAAAACTAGGAACGAACCAAAGAAGACTGTTTGCATCAATACTGTCTGTTTGACCCTTGTTCATGACCGACATAACTGTGGCATTTCTCAAGTAACAATAGCCATCAACCATGTGTGGTTAAACACTAACATTTTATTACCCCAGAACACCAATGCAATCAAATCAATGAAGCAGGTGGCGATCTGTAGTTTCTGCCTACTCACATGGAAAGATGGCGTGAGTTTATGTACGTATATGTATGTGCAATCAAGGCTAAATCCATAAAACATTGCAATTAGTTCCAAAAGCTGTACGAAATGATGCGTGAAAACATTTAAAATTCACGCACAAATCCGTCATCTTACGCTTGATTAAAATGTGTCATTAAATCATTAAACCCACTTTATTACTTACTATAATAGTTGTTTTTATACAACTAAAAGTTGTCTACCTTAACATATAAGCGAGGAGCTGCAAGGATGTTCGTACGTTGGCAATAACTTAAACAAAACGTGAATACCTTTGACCTACGGCATTACGACTATGGCAAGTTTAAGTTAGGTAGATGTTAAATTACGACATATTCCAGCTAACAATAAACTCTAAATAACGTGGAGGATGCGTCAATGCTGATATTCGGTAATGTATAATTAGCTGTAGTGAAGAATTAGGTGTGGTGTAGTGGTGAAGTGACAATATTTCTTGTGTAATAATTTTGGCTGAATGTTTTGAGAATTTCAACAGTAGTCACTATTTCAACAGACTAAATAATCACGATGGTGTTTTGTTTTGAAATTTTGGCTGATTAGTCGATTTACTGAAAATTCTGAGAAAGATTAGTTCAAACTTGATTAAAGCGTTCAGAAGTATAACAGCCTAAACAGTAGCTGTACAGTAATACGGATTACCTTTAAATGAAAGATTCTAATGCAAATAAAGGGAGTATGAAACATAAATCAGTACCTACCTACATGACTTAAATGGGCTGTAATGGACTTGCATGCATTGTAGAAGAGAAAATGATCGTTTTATCACGCTTATTAACACGATTCCGTGGCAATAACTCTTATAAAACAATCCCTGTCAAAAGCTCATTATAAGATTAACAGGCATTAGCATTATGTATCCTTTGTAAACACTGAATAATCATAAATAATCTTTATTACAAAGAATAATGCGATCGATTAATTTATTTAATATCGATTTGTTTAGAATATTTAATTTTTGTGTCAGCTGCCAAGATTTGATTACAAATGTATATTAAAACTAAAGTTATCCTAAAGTTATCTCTGCCTAACCCTTCGGGGAAACAAGGCGTGACGCTATGATATATATTTATCCTAAAGTGCATAGCCTACCCTAGTACCTACCCTTCTACCTAGAACTGCCAAAAACCGATTTTTTCTTCTTCTTGAATCCCAAATTGAATAAGTTCTTTATGGAAATCAGTTTGCAATAGCAGACGGCAGCCTCTTGCGATCTTTGACATCGACTCATTAAATCAATGGGTATCTTATCTGCCACTAGTTTACTACTTATTTAGGTACATAAAACATGATGTGGTAATTCTATGTTTTCAAATTGCATTGCCTTTGATTGAGGAGAGTATGGCATAAATGGTTAATGGATCGAGTTTTGCCTTCATAAAAAGAGCTATTATAAATATTTTCTTTAAAAAAATATTTGTAACCATGCCTACTAACATGGCAAAAAAGAATTTGCGAAAATATGTACCTACCGTACGTATTTAATGCTTTAGTTACGATAAATCAAATTTCATAAATATCCATCTATGACAGCGCATTAAAAATCATTTTCAGTGACATAAACACACCTGACAAACATTATTCAACTTTATTTTAGTTTTAGTTTTCCAAAATAACGTCATTTTTTACTAAGCCTACATTAGCGTAATAATTGGATTCCCAAGGACTCCAAATGTAATGATAACGTGAAGATCGAAATAATGATAACGTTCGTTTTTTTTCGGTTTGATGTATGCATGAAACTGTTTTTAATCGTTCCACTTCATGTTTTTTTGTTTGGAGTTAGATTAGTGTCTAGATTTATCTCTGATTGTTTATAAGTGAACATTAAGACATTAGATTGTTCATCTGTGAGGGTTCACAAATTGATGTTTGAGTTTTGCTCGATGTAATCATTACCAATTAACTAATAGTCGTGTCCGTGAAGTCTTCGTATTGTTAAGAAGGCTGTCACATTTTGTCACCTCTCTCGCTCACACGGGACCAATTTTTTAGAAAAATAAATGAAAAGATGCTTTTTTTAAAACTGTAATCAATTGGCGAACTAATAAATAATAATAATTTAATAGAAAATTATTAAAAACTCATTTTTATTGTGGCATTTATTTAACTCATCTCAAGAACAGATTTTAATACTTATTGAGCTGAGTTTTTTAGATAACACAATACATTTTTCAAAAAAGCATCTTTTCATTTAACATTCTTAAAAATTTGGTCCTGTGTGAGCGAGAGAGGTCACAAAATACGACAGCCCTCGTAACTAGAACGACGAGCAGCGCAAACGGTATTCACACACCAAGTTAAGTAGATGTAAACGCGTCCTCGGTCTTAAGTACCGCTATTAAGGTATAACATGCTCAGCCAACCATATTTATATACTATGGCCCTATCCCATCGATAAAGTATTGTTCGCCTGCACTGAAGTATACTTGCTAGCACGTCCGTGCTATCGGACCCATCTTGCCAACGATTATGTTAACGATGTGAACATTTGCAACGCAAACTCTACTAATTGGACGCAATTGCGTTTAACCGTCTTTGTGAGCGTTATACGGCTTATCTCGATTAATTGCAAACACTACACAATAAAAACCTATTTGAATCACGTGCATGTATTTGTACCAAAGAATAATGCAAACGCAAACTCAAAACCTGTAATTTTATTCTCATAATACGTTAATTTTATAAATGTAATTGTGTCCACTACTAATTTTAATTATTTCACATTTCAAGCACTTTGTCTTTGCATAAGAATTAAGCTTGCAAAACAACTTATGCGATGTCATGCTCAGTCATAGATGGATATGGTGAAATTTTGTTTACCATAAATAAGTGTTAAATTTACTTAGTAAAAAATACTATGTATGAGTATGATTACAAAATGTTTGAAGAAAATATAAATACTGAATAGCTTAACGTCATATTTTTTGCATAAATAATAGTTTGGCACAGTAACATCAATATGATGAAGGTTGCTGTTAACATACCAATTAGTGATACGAAAAGTATTAGCTGTTAGGCATTATTTAATATTATTATTGCCATGAGACATTGCAAAATCTTCCAAGTATTATTTACTTAATTTAACAAAGCTGTCAGTCGTCAATCGATTGCCACACAGCGTGAGCTTTATAAAATCTACAAAACGCCGAAAATGGTAGACAATAGTTCCAATAACTTTCCTAACATTAGAAAAATTCGTGCATCACGCATGTACTTATCCCTGAAAGAGCTGACTGACTGAAAGCACACGCATAATATTTCGGAATACATTACTTACATAATGTAATCAATTAGGAACCTAAAGGGTGAATTGGTGCGCATAATGTTAGTGAGTTTTCCACCGTAAAGCTTTGTTAGAAAGCAATTCGTTACGTTGCGGATATTCTATTCCTACATAAGTATATGTATATTGAAGCTTATTATCTTGTGTTATTCCTAATTAAGTAAGTATATGAACTACAAAACTAAAGACGTTTCACGACCTCGCTCTATCAAATTGTTTGTTCGTTATGCACTTTCCCGACTGTCTGTCTCTCTACCAAAACTTTAGAGAAACGCATAGGTATTATGGTTATCTTTTGCATCAAGACATGATTCTATAATGAAACTGCATGAATTTTATTTTCTAGAATAGTTTTTGCCAATTATTTTAATTAAGTATGTTTCCTTTTGCTGTTGTATTTTTCTTGTGTTACCTATACTTATTATATTAGGATCACTTTAAGAGAAAGTCACATGCTTCTTGGAACTCAGAACTTCAAATTTCGGAAGTCTATGCAATCATACGCAGCTACAATTAGGCTCTAACAATGACACAAAACATCCATCCATCAAACAAAAGTTCAACAATTTCGTGGGCTTGGGAATTTTGAAATTGTGAATGGAAACAGTGCATTGCATTCACAATTTCATGCCAAAAAGTATTGTTGAAAAGTGGACCTAGCCTGGTCTAGCTAGGCTAGGGAGCTTAATCCTTAGCTGGGACCAGCTCACAAACACAGAAGTATGTTATTTACTTACACCTTTTTTCATCTACAGTACGAATACAAATACGACGTGGAAGACCAAGAGAAAGCTCTCTACTTCGGAGCCAACGAAGCAGGAGACGCCCAAGGCAAGGTCATTGGAGGATACCGCGTGCTTCTCCCCGACGGTCGCCTCATGACTGTCGAGTATAGTGTGGAAGGAGAAAGCGGCTTTGTTCCCAAAATCACCTTCGAAGACAACGCTAGCCCCTTCGGCAAAGGAAAGTAGACCGTACAATGATGCCCACAGACTGGTTTCGCGATGAATTGATTAATAGTTCAAATACTAACCCTTTGATTTCTGAATTTCATGACATTCAATACCTTTTTTATGATTTGTTGTTTTTGTTTCGGTTCGATAGTAGATTTTACCATTTATTAATTCGGTAAAAGGTCAAAATTTACCTATTTTATTTCTTTTTCGTCTGCATAATTAGCAATTTGTAAAACATGAAATTCAGAAGTCGAAACTCAGAAGAAAGTTACTTTGGTTTTTATTAGATTGTAAATGTGATTATCTTACCTAATATATCAGGGATCTTTAATACTTATGAAATTAGGGATAAATTAGTAATATTTATGGAAGAAGAATTTATTTGGAACATCTCGAGAAAAGTATTGGTTACTGATGGAAAACTCCTGTAGCTTTTTTCTACGAAATAACTCTTCATATTTTAAATCTTTTTGTAAGTGTACTCTATAATAATTAATCTAGATATAGTCAAAACTCATTCGCCAATAAGGTTATGTACAGTCAGCGATCTCTGCGATAATTGGTGTACCGCAATATATTGAGTTACCGAAACTGTGATCAAGTAGAACGATTTTAATATAGGCCATGTTCGACATTTAACGTAATAAAATTGTAACGTAGATTATTATTTTGTATGTGTATCGATTAGTTCTTAATTGCATGTAGATTTTGATAAATATTTTTGTATTGAAATATTTAATGCTGTTTTATTGTCTTAGCTATAAGAATAAAAATGCTTCCTCGAAGATTTCACACAGACCTTAATTAATAATCATCATTAGTAAAATCCTTATGTTAGGCTCACCCTCTATTACATGGGACATAAACATACTGGCGAAATGTGGGTGTACTATAGGTACACCTCTGCCTAACCCTCCGGGGAAAACAGGCATGATGCTTATCCTCTTTCTGGGACTATTTGAAAATTCTTCAAAATAAATAAATTAGGTATAGGTACAGGGTGTCCCATACCGAGTGGTCCAAAGGGAAATGGGATAAAGCGGAGGTGGCCACCTATCATTTAAAAATTTTAAATTTGGATATTCTCATTTTTTTTTAATCTGGGCTAGTTTCGCTAAAGTTTAATAAAAAGTTAGACAATACAAGTAAAACTAAAATCTGAAACGTTGCAGAGCCACACTGAACGTAAATAAGAACATAATCTTGTACCTACACTAACAAAGCATCTTCCAGCCAGATTTGAACTCACTACATAATGTCGATTTCTTGAAAATGATTAAATTAGCGAAATTTTCTGTCCTGTTGAGAATATCCCAACTTTAAATTTTTAAAAGATATGTGGCTACCTGCGCTTTACCCCATTTGCCTTTGGAACACTCGGTCTGGAGCACCCTGTATAATTGGTAGTATGATCTAATTAGTAAGTAGTAGTTTAATAATAATATGATTCCCGACTTGACCCCACCAGAAAACATCGTACAACATTATGTAAGTACACAATCTAAATAACCTGAATTCCACTGAACATGAGCAACATTTTTTTAACCAGGATGCGGCAGTGACTTCTCTCTGTATTGTATAATATTACATGATATTATTATAATAATCTGACCTTGCCGGCGACGCGTGTCATGATAGCGGTTTCAGCGTCTACCACAAGGGTCTACTAAATATTACTTAAGGATGTAATATAATCAATTCCTGCGTCTATTATTAGCAGAGCAAACATGCGGTAATGACTTGAATAAGCACTGTACATTAGATTTCTCATATTAAAAGGATGGATTTTTTTTGTCCGTCAGGTAGATTATCAAAAAATATTGGACCATTATTTTCATTTTTTTTTACGTAATCAATAGATTACGGCGATACATTGTGTTAAAATGTGGCATGACGTCACGCCTTGCTAGATTCTATACCGAGTTGTGACGTAGCGAGCCCCCACTGCCAAACTTTAATGCGTTTTATCTAATTATTTTTTTATTTACTAAAAATTTGTGTAAAGGCTCCTGCCAACAGGCGCGACACAAAGGCACCGCTCGTCGCGCGACACGCGGTTCCTTTGTGTCGCGTCGCGTGTCGCGCCCGTTTGCCTTTAAATATTTTTTTATTATCCGTCTGACAGACTAAATAGAATTTCTTTTTTTTTACCCAGGCATCATCCCTATACATTAGTTTGGTCCAAAGCATGTTCCTTTCTGCTAGGGCGCCGTCAGTGGAGACTGGTCATCTCTTAACTGCCAGGGCTTATTTTTAATCTTATATTTTGAATTGTTTTTAATTATTTATTTTTACATTGTTCTCACATATAGAAGCAACAAGAACAATGCACCCAGGATTTTGTAATAATTTTGATTTAAAAGAGTGTCCATGGAGTTTCTTGCCCATTCTTCTCCATAGAGATCTACGTTTTGGAACGGGCGACTAGCTTCAATTTTCTGACTAACTGACTGACTCTTTAACAGTTCAAAAGTGCCTGTAATTGGTTTAATTGAAATAAATGCTTTGAGTTTGAGTTTATCATCTAAGTACCATAGTTACGGTGTATCGAGTGCATTTTGGTGCCGGAAGCTTAATATAAACCTACCTATATGATTGCAAGATACTGGCCATTTGATATACTAAGGTAGAACTTAAATTGTCGGAAAAGTGTACAGGTAAAACTTCTGCCAAAAATATATATTTTCCGACTTAGCCTTAAGCCATAGCCAGGCACGAAAGAGACATATGTATATGAAACTGAACTTTGTTGGCTTACTCTTCCAACCCAAGTAAGGTATTTGAGTCATGGTGATTTTAGTCAGTAAGGTACCATCGCGGACATTTGCGATGAACCAATTTTCGACCTTATTATTTAGTTAATAACGTTGAAAAGTGGTTCATCGCAAATGGTTATACATCAATTCTCCCCGGACCGGACATTAACAGCGAAGCTTTAGAGGGTGCCTAGCCTGGAGCAAGTATGGCAGAAAACACGAAAATTAGTCTGAATCGCTGTCGCGGGGCATGGTGAAAGAGACTATAATTATATTATACAGGGTGTCCGGTAATTAATGAATAACCTTGAAATAACATATAGTTGACCTTATGGCCGTTCTAAAAAAATACAAAAATATATATATCCCAAGTAGTACCTATAAAAAATACTGTGCAATTTCTAGTTAACACTATTTACTGCCTCTCTGTCGGCATAGTCAACGTACAATATTATAACAACAAATAACCGATGGAACTCATTCATTTGTGGTCGTGGTGAAGAAGAACGTAAAAAAAGTTAGTATTTGTTACTAAAAAAACTTAGATACTACTTGGGATACATAAATATATGTTTTTGTATTTTTTTAGAACGGCTATAACGTCGTCTATATGCTGTTTCAAGATTATCCATTCTTCACGGGACACCTGTATACTTAATACTAAAATAGACCGACCTTGTCAACGAGGCGCGTCATGATAACCGCGGTGGCTTCAGTGTCGAACTGCGGTCGGCCCGCGCGCCCCACCATCTGCAGTACTGTGCTTATACTGTACTCCTGTTAAATACAAGAATCATATCATATGGGGAATAGAAGTATTTAATTGTCGGAAATCAAGTAACTCCAGTGGAAGAGGGCCACCTACTGGGCCCAACCAATCGAATATGTACTTAGCATTGAATCTTGGTTACTAATATAATTCCTAAGTATACTAACAAAAATATGGATCACTGTATCTGAAGTAAAATAAATAATAATAATAATTAGCATCCACTCAAAAAGAAGACGAAGTTGTAACAAAAGTGCTTTGACTAACGTTTCATGTCAAAAATAACTTTATATCATCCTCGTCGATTAACATTTTAATGATAAATCCTTGCGAATGAGTACTACCATGAAGCTATGAAGCTCATCATCATCATCTGCCTAGCCTTTTTCCAACTGTGTTTTATCGGCTTCCAGTCTAGCCGGATGCAGCTGAATACCAGTATTTTACATGAAGGGACTGCCTATCTGACCTCCACAACCCAGTTACTGGGTAACACGATATCCCTTGGTAAGACTGGTTGTCATGTCAGACTTTCGGGCTTCTGATAACAACTGTCAGAGATCTACTAATGACAGCCGGGACCAACGGCTTAACGTGCTTTCCGAGACACGGAAGGGTCTTCGTATGTAAAGATCACACATACATACACACACATCCACGGACCAACCGCGACAGGCGTAGCTTATCCTGATCGATCGACCCGTGCGGCTGTTATTACTTAGCCATAAGCCCTTCAAACCATCAAAGCTATACCTGCCAATTTGCTCGCATTACATTTAGCATTTTTTTTGTGTACATATGGCTACTTAATTGACGACGTCATTATATATATGCACTTGAATGCACCACAAGTTCATGCTTTAAGGAAATACATAAATACATCTAGAAATGGTAGGTACGAAGTAGTTACCTGATAAGCGCCTTTGACGTATTGCTGCGTATTTTTGACGATCACTAGATGGGCTGGCAAATTGACGCCCATTGCTGAAACATTCCAAACCTTTCGGTATAAGATTCGATATAAGTACTTACATACTCAAATCTTCATTCTAATCTAACCGCTAACATGACTGTCTCAAAATCGTAAAATGGCAATTGGCTTACAAGTTTCAAAATTATTAACTCTATTTTTCAGCATTTGGCTACCTATACACTTAATAGTAAAGGGTATGGGCCGCGTCCTATTCAAAAGCGATTACGCGATCGTCGTGTGCTAAAGGCGGAAGCGCTAAAGTAGCCGCGAAATTCAAAGTTTCTTACGATTTTTGCAATTTTCAGCTCAGTGTCTGTATGTATGTTGATTAAAGTATGATTCGCGACCGTAACCAATATAATCAGAATTATAATCATTAGAATCAGTAATACAACTCCATATGTTAGTATAATCCTCAAATGTCAAGATTTCATGAAATAGTCATTCAATAGGATTACTTGGTCTTAGAGAATTGTATTGAACGCGGGGTTATACTATTTCAAAAAATAAATTTTAAAGCTGTTCCAAAGTTTTTACGTCGCTGACGTGGCTGTTTATCGTTTTTGATGGTAGATACCCGTATAGAATTAAGAAAATCGCCTTTAAACGGAAAAAACTGGTATTTCAAAATTATGAGCAATTTGCACGAACAAAAGACATCAACGATCAAAACCTAATGTAACGCTTACCCAAGGTTGTGGTGGTTATCAATATTGGCAAGTCTCTGTTTCTGAAGGCGAACTCTATATTTTGCCTCTCTTCATACAACAAGCCGGCATGATGGCATCCGACTCCACACATCACTAAGGCCTATAAGACGAATTTATTCAAATAAAGCATTGGTAATCCATCCATACTAATGCAATGTTATACAACATATCCCGGAATTAACGCACAACCTCTTAAGCGGTCATTGTACTCATCATTATGAACAATTTTTACTATGGGACCAAACCTGAAATCACGAAAAAAACCAGCTGTTCCCTACATTTCGACGAATTATGCGAACACAAATGTAGGGAACAGCAGATTTTTTTTTCGCGATTTCAGGTTTGCTTCGACGGTAGTCCGTCGAAGTTCTCATAACCCAATAAAGCTATGCACTTAAGAAATAATCCAGTCTATTGACTGTATTGTAATAATTGGAGCTTTTTATTAAAAGCTCCAATTATCTATTACAAAATTAAAAATCGTAATCAATTTACCTGCAATTTCTTATTCTTAATAGAAGAAGCTATGGCAGTTAACTTCGCCTTTTGTTCCGCATTGAAGCTAATTGTCAGCTCCCGAGATAAAGTCTCTGCCGTCAATACAACGCTCTTACGGGTGTTGCAGAATATCTAAGTAAGGAGAAATGTACTCGACTAATTATGGCGAAATGTTCTGCTGAATTAAATAAATTACCTTTGTGTAGGAATTGCATTAAGTCTGCTGAATAATTAGGTGGGTCATTATGTTTTGATGTGTGGCCATTGTTGGTGGCACAATTAATTTTACCTACATCCTGAAATGTTTTGTGGTTGTGTTTGGTAACGCTAAATTGATGCAAAAACACCCAGGTAATGGGGATGATGCCTGGGTAAAAAAAAGAAATTCTATTTAGTCCGTCAGTCAGATAAAAAAATATTAGATACGTATTTTTTGCTTTATTATATTAATACAAAATGACTTAGATAAAACGCATTAAAGTTGGGGAGTGGGGCCCGCTACGTCAGAACTCAGTATAAAATCTATCAAGGCGTGACGTCATGCCACATTTTAACTCATTGTATCGCCGTAATCTTGTGATTACGTAAATAAAGAAAAAATACGTATCCAATATTTTTTAATAATCTACCAGACGGACAAAAAAAAATCATCATCCCTCTTCTAATATGCACAGAAAAGGCTACCACAAACAAACATGGTGCTATGCGTCTTTTGAGGGTACAAAAGACGCATAGCACCATGTTTGTTTTGTGTAGCTTAATAGCATACAAATCTTAAAACTAGTAATTGATACGTTCAAGGATAAGGCGTTTGGGGCAACATTTGAAGTCTTGTCAAAAAATAGTTAAAGTCCAAGACGATTAAAAGTAGGTAAGCCGGCGAACTGGAACGAGGTGATCCGGCAGAGAACCAAAGTTGTCGACAGCTCACGCAAGTTGAAGTGGCAATGGGCCGGCTATATTAACTGTAGAACCGATGATGGTAGACGAGTTCTTGAGTGGAGACCGCGAATCGGCAAACGTAAGGTAGGACGCCCTCAGGCTAAGTGGAGCGACGATCTTCGCTGGGTGGCTGGTAGCAGCTGGATGTGAGTTGCCGAGAATCGAGCTGAATAGCGTGCAATTGGAGAGGCCTATGACTAGCAGTGGACTGCTGTAGGCTGATGACGATGAAACCGGCGAAAGAACAGCTTTACTCAGCAGACTTTTAATCACCGTGAGGGTTCACGGTGAACAAAAGTCTGCTAGACTTGGTATACAACAGACAAACATCAGCAACTTCTCGATAAACTTTCAGGTACTTAGATAGATAGAATACTCTTTATTATGCACACCATCAATATTACAGATATAAAGTAGAAATACCCACCTACCTACCCCACCTACCTACCTACCTATTTACCACCACTACCTTCTATTTTGCTATAAAAGTTGCGACCTTACCAGTGTAGGTTTTCCGGAATGATACTTCTGTATGACAGGCCACAGTTTATAGTTGAGGATGATGTCGAACTTAAATATGCTGGTGCCTTCAGAACACGGGTACCCTTCCACTATGCGCTTCAGTTTCACGGGACGACATTCATCACCAAACCTAAATGAAAAGATGAGGTAAGTTTTTCGCAAACCAGGTGCATAGTCTTCAGTTTTACATTGGTATAGATAATGCTAATACCCCAATAACCAGATCTTACCCTTTTGAATTGTATTATTCCAAGCGGTTCGTAGGTGTTAGGATTCATAGGAAGGCAGAAAAGTATTATCTAACCGTTCAAAAGCCTCTAGCTTTTTTTTTTTTTTTTTTGTGGATGGGAAATCATCAAATGACTTCTCCCGCTCTGGGCGGAGCGGGAGGGCGTGTCTGACTTTTACTGACTAAAACCCACCCGTGTTCCTTCAGTTGCCTGTGCCAACGGCCACGATAACTCTTTCGAACATCCCGCAACTCTGGCAGGAATCGGCCCTAGTGAACCCCGTCAGTTAGTGCTGACATCTATTTGAGGCGCGCGTGGAATACAACGCGTCGTCGACCCGGGCCTGGTCCTTACTGGACGGCGAACTACCCATTGCTCGCCGTCCGCAAGCCCGCGCCTACGGAGGCCGGGAATCGGCTCTAGATTCCCGACGCCCAGGGCGTCTCCTGCGACGACTAGGGGCGTGAGGGTGCAAAGCTTGCCTCTCCCTCACGCGTCCCGCCTCCTCCTTCACGAGCATTACTGCTTCGCAGAAGGAGGTAATGGCTTCCCATGCACTCTCGCTCCGTACCATGGCCTGGACCAGGGCCGGACGCGAGAGATCGCCGCCGCCGATCGCTTCCGCGCGGACACGGCGGTGCTCCGCCCAAGCCGGGCAGACCTCCACCGTATGCTCCACCGTGTCCTCCGGGCGATCCACACAGTGGTGACACCCGGGTGTTTCCTCCCGCCTTATCCGGAACAGGTACCTCCCGAAGCACCCGTGTCCGGTGAGGACCTGCGTCAGGCGGAAGGTGAGGACGCCGTGGCGCCTCTCCAGCCACTCCTCAAAGAGGGGACTTATCGCCGCAATTGTGGCGTGCCCAGCGCTGGGTTGCGACAATCGCACTCTCCATGCCGCCATGAGATCCTGCCGGAGCTCTGTCCGCCGTGCCACGATTTCTCGCGGCAACAGAGTTACGCCCCGGCGTCCTGCCTCCTCGCGCCACTCCCACATGTGCGCGAGGACTTTTGCCTCCAGATCCCATGGCGGTAATCCGGCAAGGAGGTTCGCCGCCTCCCCGGAGACCGTGCGGTATCCCCGGGCTAACCGGATGGCCATGACCCTCTGGGACGCGTTCAATCGACGTACCGGTCGTCGCCTCACGGAACGCGCCCACACCGGAGCTCCGTAAAGGGCCATGGACCGCACGACCCCCGCGTAGAGCCTCCGGCAGGAGGCGTTTGGACCCCCCAGATTGGGCAGGAGCCGCCCCAAGGCAGCCCCGGCCCGCTCCAGTCTGGGAGCCAAACGTCGGAAATGCTCCACGAAATTCCACCGGCTGTCGAGGACGAGTCCCAGGTACTTCATCGTCGACTCGACACCGATGAGAACCCCTCCTACCGTTATTTGGGAACCCGATGATGGCGCGTTCCGAGGACCATGAAAACACATGGCCTCGGACTTGTGCAAGGCCACCTCGAGTCCCAATTGCCGGATCCTCTCTACGATTGTCGCAACCCCGCGTGCCGCTAATTCGGCCGCCGCCTGGTGCGACCTCCCCTGCGCCAGGACCTGCGTGTCGTCAGCGTAGCAAACTACGCTGACGCCACCAGGGAGGTCGGCGCGCAGCACCCAGTCGTACCCGATGTCCCACAGATGCGGTCCCAGAACCGATCCCTGCGGGACACCGCACGACATCTCTCGCCGGTTCCACTCTCCCCGGTGACCGGGGTAGATGACGGCCCTGTCCGTCAGATAGGCCTCGACCACGCGACAGAGGTAGGTCGGCACTCGGTGATACCGGAGTGCCTCCCTGATGCAACTCCAGGGCAGGGTGTTGAAGGCATTGGCGATGTCTAGAGACACCGCCAAGACGACCCCACCCCGGGCCACAGCATCCCCCGTCGTGAGGGCTCGTACGCGCATGATGGCGTCCACCGTAGAGCGCCCCTTGCGGAAACCAAACTGGCTCTCCGCCAAATCCGGCCCCACCCTCACCAGCCGCCCGACAAGGCGGTCTGCAATGACTCTTTCAAAGAGCTTGCCCACCTCGTCGAGCAGCACGATGGGCCGGTAAGCGGACGGCGAGTCCGCAGGGCGCCCCGGTTTCTTAATGAGGACCAGTTTCCCTGTCCTCCATTGAAGCGGGAACTGGCCCCTCTCCAAGCATGCGCTTAGGAGCCCCCTTAGTCGAGGCCCGAGAGCCTCCAAGGCCAGGACCCAGGCTTTTCCAGGTAAGCCGTCGGGTCCTGGGGCGGTATTCTTGGCATTCAGCCTGCGCACCGCCACTCTCAGCTCTACCTCGGTCACCTCCGGAGCATCGTCGTCATCGTCGGCTGCGTGGTCCGCATCCGACACCGCAGGAGGAAAGCCTCTAGCTTGAGTGTAGCGTATTTGAAAAGTTCCTCTTCGCAATGGGAACACTGATTTCGAATAGAAAAAAGGTTAACGTTCAGATTAGACGCTGATTTTCAAGTAAGTATACCGTGTATGCTAGCCCAGCCCTTTGGCACAAGTGACGGCTGGCCAAGTGGCGACCACTACGATAAAGCAGATCGAGAAAAATACTTCGAACATCTTTTATAACTAGGTACTGATAAATAAATTCTGAAAGATTCTACACTTACTTATAAAACACAGCTGGTTTATCGCTAGTTCCAAGCCAGTTGGCAACATCTTCAGGATTGCTGACAGTAGCTGAAACCGCGACGAACCTAATCCTCGGGGCCGATTTATTAGATACTGTTTGACCTTGAATTTCTTTCTGCAGTTGTTCAATGCGGTGGACTGATTGAGCTGAATTCTGAGAAATTGTTATAGGTAGGTATAGCTTATTTTAATCGTATGAGAACTTTTGAGGGACTTTTAAATGTAGGTATTTCGTAATGGATTATGCTATAAGTACAAAGCTTTGTTGCCAATTTTCTGGCCACTGAAACAAAGAGTGGACTCGTCTATCGTGCCGAATCTTGCGTCAACATAACTTCGCTTGTAATCTGCAAGTTGGTCCAAGGTGGAATGAATAAGCTATGTAGATAGATGGAGAATTAAGCTAAATAGCAGTCAGTTCGAAATTAATTAAGTGCGTATTGAGATTCCTAGTCGGATAATAGGTATTCACACCGGAAAAATTTAATACAATTTTCATAAAAGAAAATAAGGAAGAAAGAAGTTGTCTTTGTTAATAAATTCCTTACTTCAATAGTTTTCATCCTGCTAACGACGGCTTCGAGCACAGGTCCCCTAGTCTCATCGTTCAGTATGTGCACCTCATCGATCAGGAACAACTTGATGACCTCCACCAGACTACGGTGGTCGCGCCATCGACGAGTCAACATGTCCCATTTCTCTGGAGTCGTTATTATTATCCTGGACGAGGAATATTTTGTAAGAGTTTTGAAAAAGTTTGTTTGGGGAAATAACTACCTATTGTACATTTTTTTTGGGTGGGAAATCATCAAATGACTTCTCCCGCTCTGGGCGGAGCGGGAGGGCGTGTCTGACTTTTACTGACTAAAACCCACCCGTGTTCCTTCAGTTGCCTGTGCCAACGGCCACGATAACTCTTTCGAACATCCCGCAACTCTGGCAGGAATCGGCCCTAGTGAACCCCGTCAGTTAGTGCTGACATCTATTTGAGGCGCGCGTGGAATACAACGCGTCGTCGACCCGGGCCTGGTCCTTACTGAACGGCGAACTACCCATTGCTCGCCGTCCGCAAGCCCGCGCCTACGGAGGCCGGGAATCGGCTCTAGATTCCCGACGCCCAGGGCGTCTCCTGCCGCGATTAGGGGCGTGAGGGCGCAAAGATTGCGTAACTACCTAGTGTACCTATATTTTTACGTACCTATGAGCAAAATTGCTGGATGTTGGTGGCTGGTTTGTAAAGTAATTTTATAGGAACAATTTAAGGGCTTACCGTAATAATTTGTAGGTCAAGTTATGTGCAGGGCGGGTCAAGGTTTAGGTAAAAGTGCGCACGTTACAAAATCAATGTACCTATGTCCAAAGTTTTGGGGGCTTACCATAGTTTTATAGCAGGTCACATAAAACTATGGTAAGCCCCCAAAACTCACACCTTAGAAAAAAGCGTCACCAATAAATTAATGCAGGCACAGGTTTCAACTTTATGAGGTCTGCAACGCAACAGCAACCCGTTAGGTGTATGTGGTTGAGCAGACATATTGGTAATAGTAAGACATTTAAATATCTAATTAGCTTCCACTAATTTGTACTTGTGTTAACTTACTTGTATGGTTTTAACTGCGTGAAGTCAACATCGGTGTCTCCAGTCACTTCGATACACAGCAAACCAAGTCTTGTGAACTTTGGGTACCATTCCGTCAATCTTTCTGTACATAACGCTTTTACCGGAGCCACTACAAGTTAAAAAGCTTCATAAAGACTATACCTAACCCTTCGTAACGAATGAACGAACGTACGCGAGACACAACGTCTTATAATAATTGTTTCTGTAAACAACAACACTTCAGGCAGAGGTCTATTTTCGTCAGTCATGATTTACAGAAAACCCCCTATAACATGGGAATGCGTCTATTGCTCAAACCAGGCGTAAATCGAAACAAAACAATTGCCTACTCGAAACACCCAATCACATTTTGACCGACCCTGAGATCGAATTCGGTACGCAGATTTCAATCAGATTTTTTTTCGGTAGGTGTCAGTTTCAGACGCCTGTGTTTAAGACACAAGCATTTAAAACCTGCTAAGTACAAGTTGCTTGTAACATTTTTTAATTCATTTTTCCTTATGGTAAGTACTAATATTCGCTTATGGAAGTTCTGTCTTATAGAATAACAATTAATAGTTGTCCTATTATATCGTCAGAAACTAAGAGATTTCATTCAGGTACAGTCAACATCAAACATATCTAATAAAAATCTGCCAAGTGCTTGTCGGATCACACACAATGAAGGGTTCCGTAGTCGGGATGAATTCAATCCAAGAACAAACCTAACATTGTCGTTGAAAAACATGTTGTCCCATACATTCCAACTGCAAATGTAAGTTTGTACGAACAATATTGAGAGACTTACCGTGATATTTTAAGACCATAGACTTCTTATGTTTTCCTGTAATCTATAAGTATAGAACTATTTTCTGTATTTTTTTTTTCTAAATTTTAGGCTCAGTAATTTCGGAGTTAATGGGAATGGTGTATTTTTATCTATTTTCTTAAATAACTTTAAAAGTATTAATGTTAAAATTATTAAAAAATGAGAGCCTTGCAGCAAGCCCTTAAGTGGATCTCGCATTGTAATAGGATTTCCGTACAATGAGAGGTCAGCTTATACCTACTGGAAATCTATAGCTTGATATGTAGCCGTGAGTACGGTGTGCAATCATAATTTTAATGAAAGAACCTTTTTCCTTCTAGGAGGTAAGGTCAATAAAGTCTGAAATTTTCACAATAAGATACATACATAAAAAAATAACAAATGTATGTACATAGGTTACGGATTTATTTCTAGGGAAATATTACATTAAGCCCCGGACTCCACCAAAGCGGAGATGTCCGAAGCGGAGACGAGAAGAGATGTTTTTTCATCTAGGGTGTATCCACCAAAGCTGTGTGGAGATGCGTACTGGCTAGACTGGAGCGGAGATGTGTGCTGGCTAGAGCGGCTAGCGGGTTGTGCGACGCGAGGGAAACTAGCGGCGCCGCCCACTGCACGCCGCTCACATCTCTTCTCGTCTCCGCGCGTCTTCTCAAATTAATAGAACGTCCTTTAGCAAAAGATGTACACAATTAATAATTCTAGTAATTTGTTTACATTGGGATTTTAAATGTACTTATAGCACATAAAAATAAATAAGACCGTGCAATGTGATGATAGGATATCGAACATTAGTAATGTGCTTTTAGATGTAGTTTATTTCTCTTAATTGATGAGCCTGTGAATAACGCGCTTCGCGCTATCGCAAGGTTTTGCTCGGGGTAGCACCTAAAATGGCAAGGCTCAGTCAGAAGGGTACTAAGACTTACTGTAAATAACTTTAAAGTCCTCAGTGTACCGCTTTTCTTCTAACTCCATCAACAGCTGTACTATCGCCATTTCAAATACCACGGTCTTTCCCGACCCCGTAGGTGCACACACAACGATAGATCTATCTGAAAAATAAAAGAGAGAGACACGGAACGTATGTAATAAATTAATTAAGGGTTGGAAACGCGCTTTTTGTACATACTTGGACAGTATACTAACGAGACAAGATAAATTTCATGCTTTGGGATTACAAACTTTAACTTAATTGCGTACGGTTCAGTTTCTATTGCTACCAAAATTATTTTATGACGTTTATCGACAGTTTCTTTAATTAAAAAATCAACTTAGATTACTTGAGTTTAAAGTATTTACATAATTTAAAAGCTAACAGTCTTAAAATAATAATAATAACATGTACAAGTATATAAAAAGGGAGGGAAAATAATCAGAGGGCATCAAAAAATTCGTCCGTATCGCTGTCAACAGGAAAATTGCCCAAAAGCATTGCCACGTTGTATTGCAATGCTGATTCTTTGGCCAAAAAATAGGCCAGCCCTCTGGTCACGTGTAGAGTCGACCAACCGCCTGGCGATGTCTCGAAAAACTAAGTGGGCACTCGGACCCCATGGCCCTAGTGTTTCAACCCCAAACGGCTCGAATATATGTATAAGTCCCAATAATACTGGAGTATTTGCGCTATTTGAGGTTTTCCGCACCCGCAGCAGCCGCCCCAGTACAGCCCGCCGTGTTAGGAAGAAGGGATGGCGCAAGGCTGTCGACACACGTTGCATCCCACACCAAAGGCCCACTTACCTTCCAAGGGATTATGGTCATGTAATATTATGTAAATATATTTTTCTTATCTTAGGTTCTTTTCAATAAATACTTTATATACTTAGATATAAAAAAAAGTTTAAAGTCAATATTTGTGTTGTAATTTTATGCATTTATCTCGTATCGTTGGCCTTTTCAACATGCTTTTTCCCGCTGGCAGCCTTCTTTTAGGGCTCTTGCAGACGAGCGGCACCTTAAAGAATAGCACAGATTTTCGATGCTGGTGGATGTGTCGACTGCTACGCCGAAAGTGCCGCTCGTCTGTAAGATCCCTAAATTGGAATCTAGTAGGTACAGTCAGTCTAATGCACGTCACTGGTAAAACATAAACAACGAAAACCGACTTTTACGAAAAAAATGCGTTCTATGTTACGTGAAGTTGACTGTAACTATCTAACAGCGGCGAGGTGTCAATCTTTGTAAACGAGAAGCCGAAGCTGAGCAGAGTTTAACAATAAAGTAAAATTTAACTAAGTAACTTAAAATTAAAAGTCCGAGTGCCGATGCGAAGCTCCGAAGGGAAGCCGGTTGGAATTGTCATATAATTATGGTGCTTTCGTTACTGCTATCTAACTAAAGTTTACTTCGTTTTGTAGAGAAGAAAAACTAACCTGAGTATAACGCATCTTCAATGACACTTGATTGTACTAGGTTGAAATATGGATATGAAAACACGTCTCGATATTTTGGATCTGCAAAAAAATACAGGGTCAAATTAAATTACCTAGTGAAACTCTGCAGACGTAATGGGTATCGATATCTAAACAATATAACATTAAAAATAAATAATTTGATGAAGTTTTTTGTTTGGTCATCGACCGCAGTTGGTGTTTTTTTTTCTATAAACTTAACAGACGTGATGGGTATCAGACAGATTTGCTCAACTCATACTTCAAGTAACAACAATACACGCGGTCGTTGACCCCTCAAAAAACATCAAACCTTTTTTGTTTTTATTTTGTCCCCACCCATCACGTCTGCAGAGTTCCGCTAGCGAATTTAATTTGACCTTGCATAGGTTAGGTTCTGTATATAATAATTTTTTTCCAATACAGACAGAACTAGAATCACCTAGAGTTCCTAAATAATAATATACAGTTGCTATTGCTAGAGGTCCAAACAAACTTAAATCTGACGGACGCATCCCATCATCTTTTGAGACCAAGAGATGCAACAAAAATTATTCCATGTTGTAATACAACGTTCATTAAAAAGAATGTATATCCTATGTGCATTACTATTTCCAAGTATACAAGGTGTATCTTAAGTAACGCACAATTTCTTATGGGGTCGTTGTACTCATCATTATGAACAACTTTTACTATGGGACCAAACCTGGAATCGCGAAAAAAAATCAGCTGTTCTCTACAGTTTGAGGAGATCGAACAAAATGCATGGAACAGCTGATTATTTTTTTCGCGATTTCTGGTTTTTACTAAAAATTAATAAGTATCTACCTAAGTAGGTATAATTAAGGGGGAGCGCTAAGGTAGCCCGCGAATTTCAAATTTTCTTACGATTTTTGCAATTTGCAGCTCAATGTCTGGGTGTATATTGATTAAAGTATGATTCGCCACCGTAACAAATATGTATTTATAGAATTAGAATCAGTATACAATTCCTTAAGTTAGTATAATCCTGAAATGTTAAGATTTCATGAAATAGTCATTCAATAGAATTATGTACCTACTTAGTCTTAGAGAGTTGTATTGATGACTTTAATTATTATAATTCCATAAATACATATTTGTCACGGTCGCGAATCTTATTTTAATCAACATACAACCTAATGCTGACCTGCAAATTGCAAAAAACGTAAGAAAATTTGAATTTCGCGGGCTACCCTGGCGCTTTCACCTTAATTGTTCAACTAATTTGCATCCATAAACAGGCAAAATATGAACTGTGCATATACCACCAATTTTTATATCTGGTTAAACCTACATATTCAGCAAATAAATTATTCTTATTCTTACTTTGTTGTCCACGCTTCCACATTAGGTACATAAAGGTAGGCATAGAATCATACTTACCTACTTCCTCAGTACTCCGAAACTGGCCACGCTGCCCAGTACCTCTAGACGGGCGTTCTACTAGTCTTGCATCTTCATTAAATGGATTGATATTAGTTAATTGTCTACTTTCAACAGACGATGACAAAGACAGAGGCTGGGAGTTGCAAATTTCATCGATCAGAACATCTGTGAAGCTTGCACTAGAATAAATGAATAATAATTATGCATATTAGACAACAATAAGGCAGCAGGCTAAAAAAATCAGGCTAACAAACATTTGTTGTAGGAGAAATCACAAAAAATATGTATTCATTATTACTTAATAGTTACTTCAACAATAAATTAATGTTACTCACAGAGTAGTATTCATTATTTACGCTTAATTACACCTAACAAAATTAGAATTTTATTACAGACTTTTGTAGAAACTTTTTATAAATCCCGCCAAAATACTTTTCGCAGTCACAAAATGTCAAACGAAACGAAAATATATTCAACATGGCAACTTCTTGGTAGCAATTATGTGAAAATGACAAAAAAATATTTAAAAATTTATTATAATAATTATATAAAACAAGTAAAGATATTACTAAAACTTTATATTTCATTGAATAAAATTCATATTATGTAATAATAATTTATTGTACTGGCAATTGTTTTCAGTAATATTTACAGTAGATTCCGACAATAGAAAACAAAACTAATGCAAGACAATACAAAAATTATTTGTAACTTGAGATTTTCAATAAAAATCAGTGAGAAAAATAAACACCACAGAACACTAATACTCCAATAGTGACGTCAGACGTCAGTCAGAGGGACAGATCACAGACGGACTTACGCGTGGTGTTCTGTGGTCAGGAAAGAAATGGAAAGACAAAAATATTTTTGTACAACTTTTTCCTTGTCTTGACATGGAGATAAGAAAACTATTGTCTTCTTTTAGTAGCCATCATAGCCAGTTTTACTGATTGTGTTGTAATCTAATGTGTGTTCTGTTGTTTTAATCACGAAGATACAATGATGTAAGATAAATGATTCAATTACTAAGGCACAACAATTAGGGTAAACCCTGTAATGGTAGTTTAAGCTGTGCTAAATAAATAAATAAATTATTACGAATATAATTTGGAACAATTCCAAGAAATTATTTTATTATTACAGGGAATTCCAAAGCGAGTATGGAGATGCGGATACGATCAGTGTTGATACATTAGTTCTTGAACAAATGGTACAGAAGGAAAGAGCCGAAGAGATAACGGAATTGCAATCATTGAGCAAAAAAGTTTGTTGTCTTCACTCAAATTTGTTGTACTATCGGCACGCAACATCTGCCCTGGGTTCAGCGTGTTATCAATTATGGGTCACTTTACTAAAAAAAGTAGGCGGGACTCGGAATGGATGGCGGGAGCTCGGCTACTCTTTAGGCCTGTCACAAGATGATTTGGATGTGAGTTTTTTATGTTGTTTTCATTGAGTCATGTCACGTCATTTTATTGGTATGCCTAAGTTAGTGTTCCTTATTTTACTACAAAGAAATGATACCATTATTATAAGTTAAATCTTCTAAAACAAATCACAAGCAATAGCTAAAAGTCAGATAATTGTTTAAAATAATATTTTAGAACAGAACCAAAATGACATGTTAAATTAAATGTTTGTTTCTCCTCAGTATATAATGCACTCTGTGAACGAAGACCCTGTTGATGTGGTATTGGAAGTGTTCAGACAAAATGACAATGCAACAATTGACAAAATACTGGATGCTTTAACAAAACTGGAGCGCTATGATATATTGAAGTCAATAGAAAAACCACTTTGTGAAATAGCTCAGTACTTCAATAAGGATGACAGTGGTTATCATAGCAAGGGCTCTGGGGATACAGTGCAGCGAGAGATTGTCACCATTACGCTGCCTAGTCGTTTACCAGCACCTTTGAATAAAAAAGTTGTTATTGATAATAAGGACCCAAAGAAACCAAAACAACTGAGAAAAGCTGCCACTACAAATGAGCCCATAGTAAATGATAGTCCTATTCTCTTCTTGACTTATTCACAGGATGGTTTTCCAACTGCTTTAAATATACAAGAGTATGTTGAAAACTGGTTGGATGTACCTAATGTTCAAGTCATCACTTTGAACAATCGAAGAGAAGAATTATATCAAAAACCTGAGAAGTTTATAAGGGAATATTTTGAAAAAGTATGTATGAGGATGTTAATTAATTAATGTTTTAATATGCAAGAACTTAGTTTGATAATAATTTTCCTGTTTTGTTTTTCCAGGCTGATATTATCATACCAATCATAACAACTGGCTACATAGAACAAATTAAGTCACATAATCCAGTTGTTCCAAATACATCTGATAACTTAGATGATAAATATGTCAATTTTATTTATAATCTTATTGTTAATCACTATATTCATGCATCAGGCTGCCTTAACAAGAGAGTAAGAAGTGTGTTGCCTCAAAATGCTAATGTTGATTTATTTAAGAGTATCACAATGTACCCTGATTTGATGCCATGGACATATGAAACCAATTTCGATGAGCAATTCAAAGCTTTCTTGAAGAAATAGTGAGCATCTTCTCATGACTAAGCATTACTATGTATTAACTTTATTGCAACTATCTACACTTGGCATTACAACACTTTTAAATATTTTAATTTGGGATACCTTTTATATTGTATACTGTATGACATTGTACCTGATACCAATCGCATCAATTAAACAATATTTTTATAGAAATTAATAGTTTTATTTTATAAATTCTCCTTATATGTAGGTACATTAAAAGACTACAAATAAAAAGAATATAACAATACTAAATTTTACTAAAGCAATGCAAATCTTATTGCTAAGATTGATCTGTTAAATTTCAATTACAAAATATACTATAGAAAACATCAAAGTAATAAGTAAATTTAAATATTAATAAGAAATCTGCTTCTAGAAAAGTAAATTATATAAATTATGACAAACCATTACATGAGGTAGTACAAATAATCCTGTTGTAATGGAGATATAGCCAGCCCAGGAAAAAGCAAAACAGTGCATTTAATAAAGAAGTTAATATACTAGTATTATATAAATAAGTTAGGTAGCTAGCTTGCTCTTATATTTTTATTTCTATAAGTAACACACACCCATGCAAATCACTTTTAGGACAATGTAGCATTTACGGTGTTAAATTATAAAAGCCTAGTATGTTTTCAGTTTCTTAATTAAAGCACACATAATGTATAACCACAGTTTATAAGTTCATTTTACACAACAAAAGTCACATACAATGTCTTATTAATAACTGTTTATCAGTAAGAGGTACAAGAAAACATTTTGTATGAGGTGTTACCTCACATAATACTAAAAAAGATTATCGTCGTTGATACTGCAAAATGTCACATGTCAAAAAATATTGAAATTCGGTTTTTGCTGCAAAAGTATACTGGATACTTTTACGGTTTTCAATATTGTTTAACATATGACATTTTGCAGTATCAACGACGTTATGCATTTAAAAGGTGTCTCAAAATTAACTTTACAAACTTTATGGAGTGCTTTAGACCATCGAACTGAACAACTTTTACTATGGGACCAAATTTGAAATCGCGAAAAAAAATGAGCTGTTCCATACTAAAGTTTAATACCTACTGTTCTAAACTGTATGGGACAGCTTTTTTTTCGCGATTTCAAAGTTGGTCCCATAGCAAAAGTTTTTCAGTTCAATGGTAAAACACCTCTTGAAGTTTGTTAAGTTAATTTTGAAACACATAATATTAAGTTCCCGTGAAAGGATCAAGTTTTTATAGACATTTGATCTAATCGTCGTCAGTCTTGCTCTCAACATCCTCCGTAGTTTCATCTGCAGTACTGACATCATTGACATCAATTCCAGTGTCATTGTTGCTGCTGTTTGCTAGTTCCTCCTGCAAAAACATGTAAAGGTTTCAAATTAGATGGTTTAAGCAGGATGAACAATTAAATAGTTATATCAAGCAGCATTTATGCTAAGAATGCAGGTAATGAGAGGGAAGTCTGTCATACAGAAACCTCATGTGAGATATCAAATGCTCTTGTTTGAAAACAGCAACACAAGTGTGTTTTCTGTGGAGTCTTATGAAGCTACATGGCAGACAGAACTTTTATAAGTAGATAAAATATCATAACAAAACATCACGCCTTGTTTCCCCGAAGGGAAACAAGATATAAGATGTAGGTACCCATAATTGCATACCATATATTTTAATAGAATAACAAACTTAGGTTTGTAACAAAGGAGATACAATGACAGTCACATTGCAATTAGGTAAAGTCTTCCCAAAGGATGGAGGGAAGTGAAAGTAATATTCATCCCCAAGCCAGGTAAGGTTGACTACACAAGCGCCAAATCCCACCGACCAATCAGCCTGACCTCCTTTCTACTGAAAACTCTGGAAAGGCTGTGTGATAGGGAGCTTAGGGACGGCGCTCTGAAAACCATACCGCTACACGGTAATCAACACGCATACAGCTCGGGTAAGTCGACCGAATCTGCTCTTCATTTAGTGGTCAGCCAGATTGAGGAAGCGATTTATCAGCAAGGCTCCTGCCTGGGCGCGACGGAGCGAGAGTACATGGGAAGCCATTACCTCCTTCTGCGAAGCAGTAATGCTCGCGAAGGAGGAGGCGGAACGCGTGAGGGAGAGGCAAGCTTTGCGCCCTCACGCCCCTAGTCGCCGCAGGAGACGCCCTGGGCGTCGGGAATTGGCAGCCGATTCTCGGCCACCGTAGGCGCGGGCTTGCGGACGGCGAGCAATGGGTAGCTCGCCGTCCGGTAAGGACCAAGCCCGAGTCGACGGCGCGTTGTGTTCCACGCGCGCCTCAAAGAGATGTCAGCACTATTGACGGGGTCCGCTAGGGCCGATGCCAGCTAGGGTTGCGGGATGTTCGAAAGAGTTACTGTGGCCCCGACACAGGCAACAGAAGGAACACGGGTGGGTTTTAGTCAGTAAAAGTCTGACACGCCCTCCCGCTCCGCCCAAAACGGGAGAAGTCATTTGATGATTTCCCATCCACAAAAAAAAAAAAAGAAGGTAAGGTTGACTACACAAGCGCCAAATCCCACCGACCAATCAGCCTGACCTCTTTTCTACTGAAAACTCTGGAAAGGCTGTGTGATAGGGAGCTTAGGAACGGCGCTCTGAAAACCATACCGCTACACGGTAACCAACACGCATACAGCTCGGGTAAGTCGACCGAATCTGCTCTTCATTTAGTGGTCAGCCAGATTGAGGAAGCGATTTATCAGCAAGGCTCCTGTCTGGGCACTTTTATAGACATCGAAGGAGCCTTTGACAAAACCAACTTCTCCAGCATCAGCAGTGCCCTCTCCAGACATGGAGTAGAACAGGTAAGTACTAACGGACTGGATTACAAACATGTTAAGCAAACGAGTGGTTCGCCTTGAGGGTGAGCAGCAGTTGGCCATGTTAGCCAGAGGCTGTCCCCAGGGAGGGGTGCTGTCCTCCCTTCTATGGAATTTGGTTATTAATGACCTCATCACCAGACTCAACGCCAAACGCTATTATACAGTAGGGTATGCAGACGACCTCGCAATCCTTGTACCGGGGAAGGTGACAGGAACTATCTGCAACCTCAGTCAGCAAGCGCTACGTATTGTAGAAAGATGGTGCAGGGAATTTGACCTATCAGTGAACCCCACTAAAACTGAACTAGTCATGTTTACCCACAAGCGAGCATTAGGCCCTTTCCGCCTACCAAAACTGTTCAATACAGAACTCCAGCTGGTCAACGAAGTCAAGTACCTCGGGGTTACTTTAGACAGTAAGTTAAACTGGAGTAGTCATTTAGACAACAAACTAAACAGGGCCTGCATCACCTTCTGGCAGTGCAGGAGAATGATAGGTAAGAAGTGGGGCCTATCCCCCAAAATTATACTATGGCTGTACACAACTGTGATCCGCCCCATGATCACCTACGGGGCCGTGGTCTGGTGGCCCCGAACCAAGTTAGTAACAGCCTCCAACAAACTGCAACGCATGCAAAGACTAGCCTGCATGGTGACTACGGGCTGCATGAGGACTACTCCGACTGCAGCAATCGAAGCCATGTTGGGTTTACCACCGCTCCACCTGTTCATACAGCAGGAAGCGACGATGGCGGCGGTACGTCTTAATACACTGAATCTCTGGGGTAAGAGAGACACACCACACACCGTGCTGCTTGAGGGACTCAACAAGGAGTTCCCCATTACGAAAGCCATAAATGACCGGGTACCCAAACAATTTATCTTTGATAAAAAATACAGGATCCAACTCCACGAGGATCACCGATGTAAGGGTTTGTGCCCCGCAGAGCTGCGCATCTTTACGGATGAATCCAAAACAGGTAGTGGTACAGGTGCTGGTATCTTCTCGGAGGACTTCAACATGCACATAGCCACGCCATTGGGTGTCCATAATACAGTGTTCCAGGCCGAATGCATGGGTGTTTCTTTGGCGGCTGCAGCCATCATAGCCCGGGAAGTTAAGGACCACTCAATCCGTATAATCTCAGACAGCATGGCTGTCCTGCAAGCGCTAAACAGTCACACAGTTGATTCTGGGCTAATATACGAGTGCCACCAGCGCCTTAACCAGGTGGGTAGCCATAATAAGATAACCATTCAATGGATCAAGGGACACAGCGGTTCGTTAGGAAACGACGCAGCCGACGAACTTGCCAGGAGGGGGTCGAGCATGGCACCAATGGGACCTGAACCCATCGTGCCACTCCCCTTCGGGTATATACGCACTCTGGTAAGGAAACGCACCAGCGAGCAACACCACAAGCAATGGTTAGAGCAGGGTGAGTGTAAGCAGGCCAAGGAAGCAGTCCCTGCTATTGATGGCCACCTCACGAAGCGGCTTCTCCGGCTAAATAAACAGCAGCTGTGTATAGTTACAGCAGCCATTACTGGCCACGGGTCATTTAATAAACACCTCTTTGTCTTAGGAGTCACAGACAGTCCGCTATGCAGGGCCTGCATGGAGGACGACGAGACAGCAGCTCATGTGCTACTAAACTGCCCAGTGCTCGCCACATACAGGGCAAAGTACTTCGGTAACCCAGGTACCCTATGTGAGATTGTCAGTAACACCAAGGCGTTGCTGGCATTCCTTGAGGAGCTGGGGTGGATCGAATAATCGATTTTCCCACCCATCACGCAAAATACGCGCATTGACGTGGAGTTGCGGACACCAGCCCGTATTACCTATAGCTAAAGTCTCCCAGAAATTTTTAGATGAACAGAATTTATATGTACGAATAGTAATGCTCTTTTTCAATCTTATTTCATAGATATAAACTTGCCTTGATCACTTCTACAAAACTGTTAGCCTCGTCCAACATCTGTTTGAATAGGGTATTTTCTTCCTTTAGGTCTTCAATAATTTTACGAAGCTTTTCATTTTCATCCAGAGCTTCTTGTAAAGCAACTCTGAAAATTAAAAACATATCTTTGTTTGGAGCTATTTGCATACAGTTGTGGACATATAATTAAGAATGACAGATAACGAAGTCACTTTTGGATAAACAAGTTGATTTTACTTTTGTATTAACTTACAGATAACAACTTTGAACCACATAAAATAATAGCTTTATTAGTAGGTTTTAATGATTCATACTCAATAATCAAAATAATTGCACTTCCCTATAAAAATCAATTTATCGTAAATTGGATGTATTTCAAAAGTACTGGCTGCTGGACAATTTTTTTTTTTTCGTTCAACCTATGTTGTCCCACTGCTGGGCAAAGCTGCTGGACAAATAATTAAGAATGCAAAAAAATATGTTCTCAATTTTGAATTTCGAAAACAAACAGCACATTTTTTGATTTCCCGCCTATCCTTTGTCCTACGTTTTTTTTAGTCAAAAGTGCATAATTTAATTCAAAATCAAAGGAGAATTGTGATCCATCACCTGGAAAACGATTTTGGCACTGTATCTGTATGAACGTGATTGGTTGTATAAAGACTGCTGATCATTATGGAGTGCTCCAAAACTAAGGTTTATAATAAATCACGTCAAGAAATGCAACACTACCAATAATGTTCTTCGAAAACCTAAATCTAGAAAAACGACACCACATGAAGATGCTTTGATTGTTCGTTCAGCAAAGACTGATCCATTTAAGGGTTCTGAAATTTTAAGAAGGGAAGTTTTTGGCAACGGAGCAGTATCAACGTGTACAGTATGAAGACACTTTAAAGATGCAAAGCTATTTGGAAGAATCGCCCAGAGAGTACCACTTCTCAAGCAGGTGCACCGAAAAGCAAAATTAGATTTCGCTAGAAAGTGTGGCGATTGGATAAATAGACTAGGTTCTGACAGTAAACAGCAGGGGCGTAGCCTTCATACAACCCGATTCCTATCAGCTTCCTTTCCAAACAACCACTCTACTTAATCTCTACTATTGCCAAATAATATGGTACACCTGTGTGTGTAACTGTGTATCACATCACATTACATAATTATATTTAACACCAGTTTAATACAACATAAGATTAAAAACCTACAGTTTTTTGTCTGAGTTTATGAAAACTTAACAATTTTCTCTTCGGCTTCCCTCTAATGATAATTGTAGCTGCGCCACTGGTAAACAGTATGTGCATCGACCGGCTAAGCAGGCATTGAGTCCTAAGTTCACAAACAAAGTAGTAAAGCACAGGGGTGGAAACATAAAAGTTTGGGGATGGGTCTCAGGGCATGGTATTGGGCCAGTAAAAAGATTAAAGGCATTTTAAACCAATTTCAATACAGGCAAATATTGAAGACTATGTTTCCTTATGCTGAGGAGACGTTGCCTGTAGTTTGGACATTTCAACATGATAATGACCCCAACACAGCTCATTCAGTGAAAAAGTTTCATAGTGATCAACAAGTCCCTGTGTTAGACATACATACATACATAAACTCACGCTTTCTTCCCATGGGGGTAGGCAGAAACTACAGAACGCCACCTGCTACGATCCTTACATACTCCTTTTGCCTCGTTTACATTCATACATCTGGTCATACACGCACGCCGGTTGCGAGTACTACGCACCTGACCTTTCTGAAGAACATCACCAATAAGATCACTATATGTCTTCCTAGGGCGTCCCCTTCCGGCGTTTCCACTCACATCTGCCGTGTAAATACCTTTTGTTAGTCGAGTTTTATTCATCCTCTCAACATGACCAAACCATCTAAGCATACTCTTTTCAATTTTTGTCACTACATCTTCTTTTAAACTGCACCATTGCCTTATCACATCATTTCTCAGTCTATCATTTATAGTCACACCACACATGCTTTGCAAGGAATGCATTTCCACAGCATTTATTCTACTTTCATGCTTCTTTTGTCATACCCAACATTCACTTCCATACATAAGCGTAGGCACCAGCACACCATTGTGAACAGCCAGTCGTGCCTTTTTGGACATTAACTGGTTGGTCACAACTGCATGTATAGCACCATTCACTTTATTTCCCGCATTTACTCTCCTTTCCACATCTTCATCTATCTTTCTATCCCTTGTAAACAGACTCCCCAAATATACAAACTCACTTACTTGCTCCACACTTTTATCATTTATTTTCACATCACACATCAATACGTCCTCTTCTCTTTCAAACACCATGACCTTCGTCTTATTCACCTTTATATTTATCCCTTTCATCTTGTATGCTTCATCCATGACAGTCACCATGTCTTGCAACTGTTCTGCTGATGATGCAAGTAGAACTTGATCATCTGCATAGAGAAGGCATTTGACAAGCAAATCATTCATCCTCAATCCGCACTCACCCTCTTTCAAATTTGTCAGACAACTATCCATGTACAAGTTGAACAGCCATGGTGACGCTACACAACCCTGTCTAACACCCCTCGAGATGCAGAACCAGTCCGTGTATGCCCCATTTATCCTAACACAAGCACTGGAATCCTTGTATAAAGATTTCAGTGCCCGTACCAAGCGCCAGTCCACACCGTACACAGACAGTGTCGACCAGTTCCTCCCTCCACACACTGTCATAGGCCTTCTCCAAGTCAACAGTCTTCTCCAAGCACAGTAGACTTTCTTGTGCTTTGCCAGATGTTTTTCAGCTATGCACCTTAGGAGAAGATCTGATCCGTACAGCCCATTCCCTCTCTAAATCCTGCCTGCACAACCCATATTTTCTCCTCTGTCACTCTTATCACTCTATTTATTAAAACTGTTGCGTCAAGCAGCACCATCTAATGGATTTCCATACATCCACGATCGACAGACGAGAGAGAGCGACATCTGTTGCTCAACTGGAGAGTTGCTTGCTCGCGACAGGCTCGAGGAAAGTCCGCCTGCCCGCAGGCTGCCCCGTGCAACGCCTGCGCCAGTGTGTTACCAAAAGCAGGACCGAGTGTACATAAATTGATAATGTAATTAAAAATAAATCATCATAAAGTTTTCAAAATTAGCCTTATTGAAGAAGCCCTGCCTGGCCCCCCTGTCTTCATGGCCAAAACATTGGACCTTCGAGCCACATAGAAGATATCAGCCGCGTGACGAGCCGGGTTGAAGAAGTGAGGAAGCGAGTGGAACTTCCAATTAGAAGTACGTTGAGGAGATTTGGAAGCCCAGCCACAGATTACTGAGCAGAAGCCATTGGTGCAGCAGCCAGCAACGGTCAGGTTATCCAGTTACCCTTTTCCCTCCTTCCCCTGTATCTTCGCCTTGTGTTAATATCGTACCTAAACGTTTTCAGGACTGATCGAAATCAGATCTACTGGCATTGCTGAGGCCGTCTTCAGGCGAGAAAACACGACTGAACACGCAAACTGTGAGTACCTACTTTCGTAAACTACCAAAATGAGTGATGATGAAACTATTTCTCGTTTAGATAGTCAGTTATCTGATCTTAAAAAACAACGTGGTGTTATTAAAGGTAGATTAACATTATTCGCAAATTATGTTAATAAATTAGATAGAACATGTTTAGATTCTGTGACTAAAACTCAAGTGCAAATGCGTATTGATTCCGTAGCCATTTTCTTTGGCGAGTTTAACGACGTCCAATCTAAAATAGAAAGAATTGTGGATGAAAAAGAATTATTGTCACATTTAGATTACAGAGATTCGTTTGAGTGCCAATATTATTCAATTGTAGCTATAGCAAAGCACATGATAGGCGACTGTGAACAAAACGGATTAAATAATTCTCAGTGCATTTCCGGGAAATCTGTGTCTATTAAATTACCGCAAATAAAGTTACCTGTCTTTGACGGTTCCTTCGATAAATGGTTAGAATTTAGGAACTCGTATGTTTCAATGATACATGATCGCGATGACTTAGATCCTATACAGAAATTTCAATACCTAAAGTCGTCTCTCAGCGGATCTGCGTTACATGTTATCAGTTCGTTAGAGTTTACTGCACCTAACTATAGTAATGCGTGGGACCTACTTGAAGCTAGGTTTCAAAATAATAGGCTATTGATACACAACCATGTGAAGGCTTTGTTTGCGGCACCTTCACTGGGTAAGGAATGTCCGGCACAGATCAGAACGCTAGTAGATTGCGTTTTACGTAATCTGAGAGCCCTAAATTCTCTTAAAGAACCAGAATCTTCACTCGAGGATATGCTTACAATTTATTTAGTTGTCAGTAAACTTGATTCGGCTACTGAACGCGAGTGGGAGAACTACAGAAGCTCACTTATCTCGGAGTCTAACAAAACCTCTAAAGCTTTAAAACTAGAAGACTTATTAACGTTTTTAAACAATAGGTCTGACATGTTAGACATGATTAATTCAGGTAATAGTAAAAATAACCAGTCGCATTCACAGAGTAAACATGAGGGTAAACAGTCAGCGGATCATAAAAAACTGTCTAATTCTCAAACTACACTTAGTTATGCGAGTGTGAATAATAATAAGGTCTCGGCAGGAAGTAAACGTAAAACAAATAAACATAACTTGATATGCCCGCTGTGTAGTGGTAAACATGCACTGTATTCATGCGTTAAGTTTTTAAATATGTTGATAAAAGAAAGATTAAATTTAGTCCAGTCAAAAAACGTTTGTCAAAACTGTTTACGTACAAACACTCACACACTTGAAAATTGTACTTTCGGTCCTTGTAAATTATGTCAACAAAAACATAATGCGTTGATTCATGTTGACAATAATTGCGTTATTCCAAATACGTCGCCACAACGTTCCGTTATCAATAATACGTTACCACAGTCGTCTGTATTACACTGCGTTAGTAAAACAGCTGACAATATTGATAATCGGAGTTGTAACGCGTTCATAGAGAATGCTAAATCGTTACAGACTGTCTTGCTGTCTACGGCGTTAGTTGAGATTGCTGATTTTGATAACAATTATCACACAGTTCGCGCTCTGCTTGACAGCGGCAGTCAAAATTGTTTTATAGCTCAAAGCTTATGTAAACGTTTGAAAATACCTATCATACAGTCCACTATACGTGTTTGTGGTGTTGGACAAACCGTTTCACAGTCCAGTCACAAGTGCGATATTAATATTCGTTCTAAGGTAGATGATTTTAATATAACCTTACATTGTTTAGTGTTGCCTAGTATCATTTCGAAGTTGCCTTCGACACACGTTAATAGTGATGCTCTTAGCATACCTAGCAATATTCTACTTGCAGATCCCACATTTTATGTACCGAGTGACATAGATTTATTAATAGGCGCGGATGTCTTTTGGGATTTGCTAAAAGATAATAAAATAAAACTTCACACCGGTCCGTACTTACAAGATTCAATGGTAGGTTGGATTATATCCGGTCCAGTTTATAATAATAATCGTTTATTAGCGTCTAGCACGACAGATGTCCAGTGCAACTTGACGTTAGTTGATTCTCAATTACGAAAGTTCTGGGAAATCGAAGAAATACATATCCCTCCCGTTATTACTGAGGAGGATCGTTTTTGTGAAGAGCTGTTCTTGCAGACTACCGAACGCGATCAGCACGGTAGGTTTTCTGTAAGAATGCCATTTAAAAAATCACCTGATTGTTTGGGTGATTCATATAATTCTGCTAAACAGCGTTTTTTATCTTTAGAGAGGAAACTAGATCGTTTACCACAGTATAAAAAATTGTATTGTGAATTTATGCACGAGTATGAGCAATTAAGTCACATGACATGTTTTGAGGATTTTAATGGTTCAATTAAACCGTATTATATCGTACCACACCATGGGGTATATCGTGAAAGTAGCGTAACAACCAAATTACGTGTCGTTTTCGATGCAAGCGCGACAACTTCTAATAATAATTCGTTGAATGATATTCAATACGTGGGCCCTAGGTTACAAAATGATATCTTCTCAATATTGCTTCGTTTCCGGCAATATCAATATGTTGCTTGCGCAGATATTGAAAAATTCTTTAGACAAACTTTAATCCATCCTAAACAACGTAACTTACAACTAATATTGTGGCGAACTGATAACAGCATGCCAATTCAAGTTTATCGTCTCAACACAGTGACGTATGGCACTGCATCAGCACCGTACCTAAGCAACCGTTGCTTGAAACAGTTGGCAAAGGAATGTAAGGATGACGTCATCGCTAGCGTTATCAATGACGATTTTTATGTCGACGATCTTTTGACGGGGCATGATCAGCGCGACATGTTGTTAGATATTTGCAATAAAACGTCCGCAATTCTACAAAGCGGTTGTTTCCCCTTAAGGAAATGGACTTTTAATTTTGATGTTACTTCAGAAAGTACTAAGGATTTATGTATTGGTGAATATTGTCAGTCTAAAACCCTGGGTGTTGGTTGGTCTAACAAGAACGATTTATTTAATTTTTCAACAAGTGTAGATAAAGGTTATAGTGATACGAAGATAACTAAACGTTTAATTATGTCAGTCATTGCACAGATTTACGACCCACTAGGATTATTGGCACCGGCTGTTACCACGGCTAAAGTTTTATTACAAAAATTATGGCTTGCTAAGATAAGTTGGGATGATGAAGTCCCAAGTCAAATTGCATGTGTCTGGTATAATTTTATTCATTCGTTACAATATTTGTCTGAAATATTAGTGCCGCGTTATGTCATGTGTACTAATGCTTTAAATAAAGAGTTACATATTTTTACCGATGCTTCTCAGTCTGCCTATGGTGCATGTGCGTACATACGCTCACACTCTGATATTGATGAGTCGCAGGTTACTAGTCGATTATTATGTGCTAAGAGTAAAGTCGCACCAATTAAAGCGTTAAGTATTCCACGACTTGAACTATGTGGAGCTTTAGTTGGAGCTAAATTGTATAACAAAATCATAAACTCTCTTAGGCTGAAATTCGATAAGATCTATTTCTGGACTGACTCCACCATAGTTCAAGGCTGGCTTCGGACATCACCACATTTACTAAAAACATTTGTTCAGAATAGGGTTGTGCAAATCAACGAATTGACAAGCAACACTACTTGGTTGCATGTTAAAAGTAAGGATAATCCCGCTGACACATTATCAAGAGGTGTTCTCTTTGATTCGTTAAAGGAAGACAACACTAGTTTATGGTGGTGTGGTCCGACCTTTCTTCGTGAACCGACTTCAAGTTGGTTGACAACAAATACTAATGATATTGAGTTTATTCAGAGTAAGTTACCGGAATTAAAAGGTTCTAAAACTACAAATTTGTTAAATGTAGAAACTGATATTATAATTGATTTCGAAAGGTTTTCTTGTTTTAATCGTTTGCAAAGAACAGTCGCATATGTTTTACGTTACATTTCTAACTTACGTGCATCGCGCGTCGGTCAAGGTCGCATAACCGGTTCATTGACCGTGAGCGAGATTAATAGTTCGTTACTTTTGTTGACACGTTTAGTTCAATCACAATCATTCAGTAAGGAATATATTAACCTTAAAGAAAAGGTGCATTTAAACAATAAGTCTAGCAATAAAACATTAGGTTTAAGTATATTTTTAGATAAGGATAATATCATTCGTGTTGGTGGTAGACTTAGTAACTCAAATTTTGATTACGATAAGAAACATCCAGTGTTGTTATGCCGTAAACATCGCTTTACTTGGTTATTGTGTTCGTACGAACACAAACGTTTACTTCATGCTGGACCTCAGCTTCTTGTGGCTACCATGCGTGATAGATGGTGGGTGCTGGGAGCACGTAATTTAGCAAGGCTAGTGGTTCATAAATGTGTAACCTGCATTCGCATGAAAGGAAATACGTTAACTCCACACATGGGTGATCTCCCTGCCGAACGTTTAGAAGCTGGATTTCCATTCATGCGATGTGGTGTTGATTATGCCGGGCCAATATCTATATTGAATCGCAAAGGCAGAGGTTCACAACTTATTAAAGGATATATTTGTTTATACGTTTGTTTTGCTACCAGAGCTGTGCATTTAGAATTAGTTAGTTCTTTGTCCACTCAGGATTATCTATTGGCATTCAAACGATTCATATCACGACGCGGTAAGCCGTGTCAAGTTTTTTCCGATAACGGTAGGAATTTTGTTGGAGCTGAGAGGGAGCTTTCAGCTATATTTGAAAAATCAAACGAAATAATTGATTTTGCTAGTAGTCATAACATTAAATTTAGTTTCATTCCGCCTTATGCGCCTCACTTTGGTGGTTTATGGGAGGCAGGAGTGAAGTCGTGTAAGTATCACTTGAGACGTGTCGTAGGTAATGCTAAGTTAACTTACGAGGAGTTTAGTACGGTATTGACACAGATTGAGGCCGTCCTGAACTCCCGTCCTATGTCACCTATGTCCGCAGATCCAAATGATTACCTTCCACTCACACCTGCTCATTTCCTAATCGGCCGACCGTTGACTGCGCCTGCCAGTGAGGACTTCACGACGACATCTACGACTGGCTGTCGCTACCATCGGCTGGAACAGCTGCGACAACATTTTTGGGAGCGGTGGTCAAAAGAATATGTGTCTGAGCTGCAACGCAGAACGAAGTGGGCACAAAATAAAGATGACATCGCTAAAGATAGTCTTGTCGTCATCAAAGAAGATAACCTGCCACCATTCAAGTGGAGAATGGGTAGGATTATTCGTCTATTTCCAGGGAATGATGGCGTTTCGAGAGTGGCAGAAATCCGAACATCTACGGGCACAATCAGGCGTGCTTCCTCGAAAATTTGTCCGCTGCCGGTTTCCACAAAAGAAGCCAGCGTAACTCCTGTTTAGTTGGAAGACGGATCTTCCAAGGCGGCCGGTATGTTGCGTCAAGCAGCACCATCTAATGGATTTCCATACATCCACGATCGACAGACGAGAGAGAGCGACATCTGTTGCTCAACTGGAGAGTTGCTTGCTCGCGACAGGCTCGAGGAAAGTCCGCCTGCCCGCAGGCTGCCCCGTGCAACGCCTGCGCCAGTGTGTTACCAAAAGCAGGACCGAGTGTACATAAATTGATAATGTAATTAAAAATAAATCATCATAAAGTTTTCAAAATTAGCCTTATTGAAGAAGCCCTGCCTGGCCCCCCTGTCTTCATGGCCAAAACAAAAACCTTTGCATACAGTTTGCCAACAACACTCAAAAGACTAATGCCGCGGTAGTTTTTACACTCCTGCTGAGAGCCTTTTCCCTTATATAGTGGTACGATTACAGCCTTGCACCAATCATCCGGTACACGGCCATATCTCCAACACATATTAAAGATCCGGCACAACAGACTTGCTACCACCCCGTCACCGCCCTTCAGCATTTCAGCAGACACTCTGTCGTACCCCGCAGCTTTCCCAACTTTCATCCCTTTCAGCGCTCTTACAATCTCATCTATTTCTATTTCATTCTCTTCATCTACATCTGAGCTTGGGTCTTCAAAACTGGCGTCTGCCCAATTACCCACTCCTTGCACACTATCCTGACAGCTAAATAAACTTTCAAAGTATCCCTTCCATCGTTCCAAGACCTTACATTCTTCGCTTAGTAAACATCCATCTTCTGCTCTTATAACATTCATACTCGATGTTCTTGTCACTCCGCGAGCCAATCTTACCTGTTTCCAGAACAGCTTAACAGCTTAACTGTGTTAGATTAGCCTGCAAACAGCCCAGATCTTAATCCAATCGAAAATGTATGGGGAGAAGTAGAGTGTGGCTGCTAAAAGGGTAAGTAATTTGAATGATGTGTATGATACCTTTGTTGAATCATGGAGCACTATTTCTGTCGAAACCTGTAAAAATTTAATAAATTCCATGCCCCATCACTGCAGAGCAGTTATTATAAGGGTCATCCTACAAAATATTAATGCTTAGTTTTGTAAGTAGTGGCCTATTTAACAAGTATTCTAAATTTCTTTAAATAAATTCTAATACTGTTTAATAAATGAAATCATTTTACCCATTCCTAATTATTTGTCCACTGCCAGGAGGTTTCAAATAGGTAGTTGCAATGGATCATAGTTGTACATAGAATTAAAGCCCATTAAAATTGATGTTTAACCATGTTGTTAACAGTTATTATCAGTTAACTGGTACAAAAATAACAGCAACTTGTTTGTTGAATAGTATTTCTAATTACAATTATGTCCACAACTGTATGCAGTCTAATAATATTTAACCTAATTGGTGATTGCAATTGATAAAGAACAATCATCCTCTTTGCATGGCAAAATATTAATTACAAGAGTGTAAACTTACTTAATATCAAATTTATAGAAATCCTAGCAGTGCCCTGTGGTTTCACCCGCATAAGTCCGAGATCCCATAGGGATATCGGGATAAAAGTATCATAGGTGTTAATGCAGGTTATAAACTATCTGTGTACCAAATTTCATCCAAATCCATTCAGTAGTATTTGCATGAAAGAGTAACAAACATCCATCTATCCATCCATACAGCCATCCTCACGAACTTACATGTTTATAATATTAGTAGGATTAAATTGAAGGTAGGTACTTACTGACGCTTCCCAGCTAGAAGTTCCCAATACTTTTCTGATGGCCCTTCAGGATTAGTGAGGTCATCAACAGTGATTTTCGTATCAAGATTCGCTTGAGTTTCTTTGGTGGACAAGTTTTTGCGTTTAACCTCAACATCACTAAAATCAAAACAATATAATTTAGAAACTTAATCTACAAGTTTAGTTGTAGTTCAACCATTGAATAAAATCACACTATTACTCACGCATGGGGGGACTCCTGGCTTAGTTGGTGCTTCAAACTTTTTGATGGTCTACCCACTAAATTTTCTCTATCTGAAGCAGTGTGTTGAAGTGTTTTGAGAGATCTCCTTGTAATTCTTGTCGAATCCTAAAAAGCATAAAAAATGCTTGGTATCAATAAGTTAGAAATCGATCAAAATTCGTGAACCCGTAACGAGCACAAGAGGGGATCGTCACTTTATTGTACTGATGTACTCTGTGGCCTGTGGGGATCGTAAAACACAAGTTGTCTCTTACCTGGAGCTCTTGAGTGCTCATGGTGAAGCCTGTTATGATAACCGGTTTATAAAGATGCAATGGTAACTTTCTGTTGAAGAAAATAAAAGAAACTAATATTTTGTTATAGACAGCTCACAACGAACGCCGATTGACATATACTTTTTTGACAGCGGCTTTTCCCGCTATTTGTTTCGATTTTTTATTGTTATCGACTTGTAGCATACCTAGTCTTTTTAGCCCGTGGATTTGATTGTCTGTGTAAAACTAAGGTTTCAGGTTCCATTCACTCACGTATGCACGAAATAAATTATTTGCGAATTATTCTTCATCCTTTTAAAACCAGCTCCTCCAAAAACCTTTAAAAACTCATAAACGTGGATGCATCACAAGCGCTTGTCCGCAACTTTTCTTGCTCAATACGATTACCAACCCTCGACAACATCAGTGAAACCACTATAACACCCGTCGCTTTTTTATAGTATCTATTTTTTAAGTATATTAGACCCCTTTTAGTGTATTTTTAAAACCCTGAAGTGCGTAAAATGCAAATACAATTCAAATCAATGGGGAAGGTCGGGCAAAGCTAATTATTATTGTAGATGGCGTGATCATAGCTAGGTCCCACGGCCACAGAACACTAATACTCCTCCCACAATAAGGCCTACAATAAGTTTGACATTTCGTTCAGTCATGAGTTTACTTTTATTTCGCTATTTCGTTATTTTCGGTGATTTCAATATTTTAAATCAATTAAATGACATGGAAAGTGTCAGAATTGAAAACCATAAATATATCCTCAAAGTCACTTTCTGCAAAATGTTTCTACTTCGTTTAATTTATAAAACATCTCTACGAATAGCTTTAAGCCACCATCTTTTAATTTTAGGGTCTCTCGGAGAAATGGTGGACTCCAATTCCGGAGTATTTAGTAACACAACAACGCATCATTTTCACAAAAATAAAATAAAACCACCTCACGCATTGTATTATTGGCTTGTGTTGGGAACTAGCTACGACAGTGCCATTTTGACAGTTGCCTACCCCATTTGGTATTTCCTAATTTTTAATTTTTTTTTGCTTATTATGTTACTAAAAAAAGTCTAAAGGAATGTTTATTCAGAACTAAAACGGAATGTAGATAAATAACAACTTATACCTAATTAATAAATAAAATACCAAAATTATACCTTATCTTAACTAAAACTATTTACAAACTAAAATATGGCGTCGAAAAATTCCTCCGCATCGCTGTCGACTGATAATGTACCCAAGAGATTGGCGGCATTGCCACGTTGTATGGCAATGCTTAGCTTCTGGCCAAGGTAAAAGCCGGCCCTTGGGTCACGGGAAGTGTCAACTAGCCGTTTGGAGATTTCGTTAAGCAAACCATGAGCGCTCGGACCCCACGGCCCGAGGGTTTCAACTCCAAACGGCTCTAGAATATAATAAGCGATAACGTTATTATACTTTCGCCGCTTGAGGTTTTCCGCAGCTGCAGCAGCAGCACCAACACAGCACGCCGAGTCAGGAAGATGGGATGGCGCAAGAGTATCGACACAAGTTGCGTCCCACACTTAAGGCCTACCCACCTTCCATGGAAATAAAGACATGCCGTCCGGTCTCTTGCCATCGTCGCGTGCCAAGCCATTGGGTTCTAATACAGCTAGGACGCCGACGGTCGGCCGGCCGGCTCGTCGGATGATGTCATTAATGTTCGTGTGCCGCGCTATGTGACCCGCACTTCGACTGCAAGACAGGCCGTGGTATCCTAATTGACAACTTCACTACAGTGACAGCGATGAGAACAACAAGGGGCTCCTAGTCGCAGGGAAGCAGCGAGGCGGAAAGTAGTGTCGTGAATCAAAGTACCTGTGTTCGACAACGGTAGTAAATGAAGCCACAGACCCGACTCCCACTTACCCACAGCCAGCAGGCGCGCACGCTCCGCAGTAGTAGTAGACGTGTTTAGTAAATTATTCTGTACTACTCTACAAAGCGGCTCATCCCACCGTCTCTGGGAAGATGGATTGTCGGGTGAAGATGGATTGTCAGGTGAATATGAATTCGGGCAAGCGAGTCTCCAGGCATCCATAGCCTTGGTGAAGCACGGCACATCAAAATTAATCAGTACCGATCAGATCAATTAATTACTTTTGATCATCATTATTTTTGATTTAGTAACCTACTAAGCGCACGAGTAGATGGCGAAGGCTGGAGGTTTCTGCTACGAGAAGAAAGCTGAAATTCGATCGATATCCAAGTGATTGCAAGCCACTTTGTTAGCAGCTTACACGTCGATTAAATATTCTCTAGCTATAGGATCACGAGGTCTTCGCCCAGTAGTTCTGTGACTATTTCGCAAATGTTTACTGACAAAGCCCCCTAATACAGTTTGGGTCCGGATGTACTCTATATGGTACAACGATTTACTTAGAAAATAAAAGGATCACAGGAAGACATGTAGACCTTCATATATTGTTTCCCATATGTTTCTAGTGACAGTTTTTTTAAATAGTAAAAAACAACTTCTTTTTAATAAGTACCAAAGACAATTTTTCAACATCCTCCGGCCCCGCAAGAAAGCGGAAGAAATCTACATAAAACTGAAATACTGTTCCGAATCTTTTTTTATAAATACTTCGTGGGCAGTTTCACCAGCCGACCGGAATGAGTGACATGCATTTAAGACTGGAAATACACGTCAGATTTTTTCATCAGCATCAACATTCAATACACGTCCGATCCGATAGTCGGTCCGGCCGTCCGAGTCGGAAACTGGCGCGCGGCGTTTCCGATTTTAATTTCGGTCCGATTGTCTGAAGGCACGGTCTGCATACTTCTGGACAGAGACAAATAGACATCCGATTCCTCCCTTCGACTTGCCAGTTGATTCTAGCGTTGACACTGAACGGACGCATCGTTATGATTCGGATAATGGCCGAAAATTGTTCTTATATGAATAATAAAGTTTATCATTATTTAGTTTTTCAAAACTACCCGTCAAAGGGATTTTAGGGGGTGCTAAAGTTTGTATAAAAGAATTTTAAAGCGCTCCTGACGGTTACCTCGAATAACGGTATTAATACTTTTGACAAAAAATATAGACAAGTCGACAAAAATCGACGAGCAAAAAGGATACCTAATTAAGTTTTTGGGGGAGGATTTTACTACGTGTCTGGATTACGTCAAAGTAACGAAACACATGATTGAAGATTTTTCAAAAACTCATTTCGGGGTTGAACAGTTTATATGAAAATTTTATTTTTCCATTCATCAATAAATTAATAATAAGTTAAGGTGGCGTTCTGTAGTTTCTGCCGACCTCAATGGGACGAAGGCGTGAGTATGTAATAATAAGTAAAAGGATCTTAATCATTAATTTTCCAAAACTACGGTTAAAAGGGGTGGAGGGGGTGTTAAATTTTATAGGAGAAATAACGAAATCCACGCTGATGAAGTCGTGGGCAGAGTGATAGTATGCAATAAAAACAGTTATTTAAAATATCTAATAACCCGATTGCGTAAAAAGTGAACTTTAAAAAAGATGGAAACAAGATGACCTATTTTGTCTCCAAACAATCCCATGCAGTCGGAGGCACATAGGTCTTTATTGTTAAATTTAAGAACATGCGTTTAAATATCCAGTGACACTCGCGCAATAAAGACGAATCTAACGACATATCATTCATCAACATTGTTTATTGCCATTTAGTAGTTACGAGGTAACATAGGGATGGACATACACACACACATACACACAGACATATACACATACACATGTACATACATACAGGTCAAACACATAACCCTCCTGTTTTGGATTCGCCGCAGTCGTGTAATTAGTAACAGTAATTAGTCCATCTATTATTTTTGCTCCGTACGCAAAAACTCGGGATGATAATTGGGGAACGACTGAGTTCAGAAAAAGCCTGGCCATTTAACTCTCTTTACATCATCAGACCCTATCAAAACTATGTCCCCGATTTCAACTGGATTAATATTAGCCGTTGATTTCTGAGTAAGTAGAGTCAGATATTCGCTGCGAAAACGCTGCTTCAGATCGCCACATGTGTAAATGAATATAACGCCCACGTCCTGTTCCGGTCGCCAAATAATACAGTTTGGGTCGGGATGTACTCTAAACGATTTACTTGGAAAATTAAAAGATAACAAAAAGAAATGTAGACCTTCATATATTTTTACCCATATTTTTTTAGTGACAGTTTTTATAATAAAAACGATGTCTTTTTAATAAGTACCAAAGACAATTCCTCAACACCCCCATGAAGGGTGCCAGACTCGGATCTTTTGGCAGTTGAATAACATCAACAGGGGAGCGTTGTTAAAAGCGGTGAATGTTTGGCATGATGGTTGGCGCGGTTGTTGCGCAGAACTTTTGGCTCAATGTTTTCGGTCTTTATTTAAGCGCTGATCCTGAATCTAGGGAATATTGTATCGATTAGCCTTCACAAGCCAAACACCATTTTCAACACATAAATTGAATTTGGGATGGTATATGAGATGTACTGTCTGTATTATTTAGTCTAAATAGATCTAAATAGTGTGAAACTACCTTTCCTGTATAATTTATATTTTTTATGGCTGGCAGGTACAATGAAACTGTCATGTTGACATTTATTGAATCGACACTGACAGTCACTTATTTGCGCTCGGTGGGAGATGGTTTGTGATAGTGAAATTTAATAATAATCAATTCAATAATTATCTATTGTTATTAATTAACGCGCGTGATTATGTGCTGAAAATCTATCAGTTAATAACGCTCAGTGAAAGTATCGTCATGGTATAATGTAATTATAGTTTGTCGTGATAAATATTTTCTTAAAATATAATTAATATTTTATTTGATTCCTATCTTATCTATGCTTATCTGAAATACATTTTTATCTTTTGGTGTTAGTTAATAGATATAAAGGTATCTCCAGGATATCGCGAAACTGGACGAAAATGGATACTCTCAAGTGAGTTACTTAAACATAGAAATACTACATAAATACCTGCGTCACAAGGAGTCAAGGTTACGTCTAAACGTTTGCTATACTTGACTTCTTCATGGTTGCACTAAATAATAAAATAATTGTTATGAAACTTTCAGGTTCTATTTTGTCACCTGGAATGTGGCAACCAAGAATCCAGGACAAGATCTAAATGCCTTATTAGACTTTCCATCACAGTTTAATAAAAATAAGCCACTACCAGACTTTTTCGTGATTGGGTAAGTGGTACTTATGTGGTTCATGATTGCTTGCATAATGTTTGCTGTATCCTACTTTTTTCTAGGTCAATGTGATACACACAAATCCATTGAATGAATTGTCTGTTTAACTTTGTCATAACTTGTTTTTATGTTAATGTAATGTCTAATTCGTGTTAAATATTATACTTACTACGCAATAATATCTTTGTTCCCTCGCTATTTTCATGTATTTGAGCTACTTTTACCTTATGAAATTAGTTGCATTTCATCCATATTAAGGAAAGTTTGCGATGTGGCTGGCAGTAGGAAATAATATTTAGCTGACAGATGTTATTAATAGCAATGTCAACTTAGTTACGCCCAATGTGCACAAACATAATTATAATGTTTGTGTAAAATTTCCTCATAGTTATTTAAAATATATGACATATTTTGAAAGATTAATTGTTTATTTAACCCTAAGTTCATAAACATTCGTCTCACAGACCGCGCAAATCACTTAAACTCTTCTAACTTTCAGAGTGAAAGAGATAGAAAGTTCAACTCCTTAGTACCTTCCTAGATTATTTATTAATTAGTTTTGCACTGGTTGCATTAATAAATTAACAACATTTAAAATTAAACTGTATTTTATTGTTTTTTTATAACGTAGCAATCTAAAATCAACGAAAAAAATATATATGTCTGAGAGGCGAATGTTTATGAATAGTGTATCCACCAAGTATGCTTATGAATCTAGGGTTAATGATGTATTTTGTTATAGAAGTATGAAGGTCAAACATGTTAACATACTTATCTATAAAAATAAATAAAATTGAAGTTTCTGTTTGTAATGTCAAAATAACAGGTTTTTACTAAATGCATATGAAAGTTATGTTATAACAAAACCATAATTTTTAACATTTTTGCCTGTTTGTCTATCTGTCTGTTGGTTCTGGCCAATCTCTGAAACGGCTGAACCGATTTTGACAGGGCTCTCACTGGCAAATAGCTGATGTTATAAGGAGTAATTTGGGCTACTTTTATTTTGGAAAAATAATTAGGGTTCTGTGCAATAAATTAAAAACCATGAAATTGTGAACAAAATCCAATTCTAATAATTATTATTTGACACGTAAGAAGAAGAACATCGTAAGCGGCAATTTGCACTTTTTACAGGAGAGGGTTTTTTCTTTCCTAATTAACGATGTTTTTCATTTACGGTGATGATTTCTTACAACAATAAAGTCGTGTGAATTTAAAATAAAAATTACGAGTAATCGCGACAAGATGTAAAACTGTCTAATTAAGAGGTTACGAAGTAAAAATAGTCTTGTGATTTTTGGCGCTTACGATGTTTTTCCTGAAAAGGGTCGATATTAATCACACCAACAAATAGGTAAAATAAAATCTTGAAAATACATTTTTTGCAGAGCCTCCCTACACGGAAAGTGGGGATGACTTTTTTTTTCTCGTCTATCTCATGGTGTGGGGTGTCGTTTTTCATTCATTGCGGGTGTGTGTGAAAACCATTTTTCGATTCAGGATTCCGTTTGTGAAATATTACGCTGTAAAGTGCTAATTTTCGTTAGAGCAAGTGTCCCCCCTGCCAGCTAAATGGTTGTTTTTGGATATGTGAAAAAATTCACGGCAGTAGTATATGTAACGAAGTTACAAGGAAAACTATCACAGCTAACTAGGTTTTACAAGTTAACGAGTAATAGTCGGCCAACTTACATTTGCAGTTGGAATGTATGAAAGAATGTGTTAAGTTTCTTCTTGGAATAAATTCATTCCAACTACGGAACCCTTCATTGTACGTGGTCCAACATGAACTTGGCCGGTTTTATGTTTATTGGATTTTAGCTATAAGGGCTCCCACGTAAAACAGCGAATTCGCATCGCATCGCAAAAATCTGCGAGCTCGCGCATGTGTGTTATGTTTGGCAAAAGGTACAGTTTTGCGCAAAAGTTTTGTGTGGGAGCCCTAAAGAAACATTTCTCAGTCCACAATACATTTTATTACAGACTGCAAGAAGTCAAGTCTCAGCCACAGAATCTGGTAATGGACTCACTGTTCACCGACGCATGGACTCAATCATTCAACAAAATACTTTGCCGGCAAGGGTTCATCATGGCCAAGAATACCAGATTGCAGGGCATACTGCTGTTGGTTTACACTCAGAGGAAACATGTCGTACACTTGAGGGATATTGAGGCTCAGTACACTAAAACCGGATTGGGAGGAATGTGGGTGAGTGAGATAAAAATACTTTAATCCATTTTATTTTGAAAAATAATAATACAGATTGATTTCTACAATGCAATGCAGTTCAGATGTTGATGTGTATAATGTTATGTATCACATGTATTTTGGTGCTGTCAACTATTTCCCCATATGTACTATTTATCAATGAATCTTAGTTCTATTTGTATCAGCGATTAAAATAGAAGATAGACTGAGCTAACTAGTGTCTTTTCCAGTACAATCTCTCTTTTTAATAATTATGTTGGCTTAGACATCTTGTCCCGGAATTAACGCGCAAGTTCTTAAGGGGTCATTGTACTCATACAACTCATAATTATGAACAACTTTTCCTATAGGACCAAACTTGTAATCGCGAAAAAAAAATCAGCTGTTCCCTACATTTATGTTCGCATATCTCGTCAAAATGTACAAAATGTACGTGTCGTCCAATAGACGTGCGCTGGGCCTTATTCATTCTGAATTTCTGAGGCCCCAACAATCCGACCATCCGAACATTACATTATTTTGTTCAATTAAAACTGCATTTAGAATGGAACAAATTGCAGCTCTTACTTACAATCATCTGCAATATCATTGTATTCCAACTCTTGAGTTATTTGTAACACGCATCACGTTATGCAATTTATTAATACATACCAAGAGCAAACTCAGCTGAATTGATAATTAATTTTGCACAACAATAGTGAAAATTAGTTTCAAGTATTGTTTTTTACTAATCCTGTTTCCATGATTGCGTGGTAGATTTAGATAATAATGATAATTAGGGGTGGTAATTTTAATACAGCATGTTTATGTGGTTAAAATATCAATACTTACATGTAAACGAATAAGTATCAAAAAATAGGAAAAGAAAATAAATATTTCATTGCATGGAATCCAGATTGGGCGTTTCTTATGCCTCAAAGCTGCGGCAACCATTTATTTCACTTATAACATAAGCACGCTTATGAAGTTTCATAATTATTGACAGGCAAAAATAAACGAAAAAATACAATACTTCATCGGCGCTGTTTCTTCTTTACACTTTTCTATAAAATAAAATATCAATGTGTTAAATCGATTAAAACTTCTTCATAAATTAAATCGATTTTTATATGGAACCGAATCGGTAATGGATTAGGAGAGACATTACTAATTGATTACTCGAGCTGTCAAAAATAAAACAAATAGATGGAAAGATTTTAATAGTGCGATTTTGGAGGTTTAGGCGCGTTATGGCGGCCTGTTTATTTTGAATGAAACACTGTCCAGTTGTAATAGATGTGTATTTGTATAACAGCACATGAGTATACAAGCGACAGCCGAAGAATATCTGTTTATACAAACACCGGATAATAATCTTGACACAGAGTCTAGTATTTAAGATAAGTTTTACATTCTGTTTCAAAATCCTCTCTGTTCACATGAACCATCGACTAACACTCTAGACAAACTAGTGTTGTCCGATTATATTCTAACTGTGGGAACCATAGATAATTAGTTCGGTTCGCCACAGAGCCATTCTAAACGTTCATCCAGCAACATTGAACCCTGTAATTGCGTAACACATATACAATGGTAATCGATCGCAGTCCCTTTCATTTTGACCGTTCAGCCACGTTCATTGCGTTATTTACGTTGTTGGGCAGACGAATTTTTAAACCTATGAAGCAATGGATTAGGAATTTCCTTCGAAACCCTCGGTTTGTGGATGAAAGTGTGCTACGCAAATAGAGCGCTGATGGGTTCAAAAATATCTTATGTCCCGAAACTGTAGGGTACCTACTAACGCAATATTGAACGCTTTCGAAGCGTTAATTTTCCATCTAAGGTCACCCGGGGCTATTGTAGCCAGGAAGCAAACGCCACAACGCTGCCACAATAACGAGTTATCTCAATCAGTTACGTTTGCCCCCCGGCTACAATAGCCCCGGGTGACCCTACATAAATATTCGAAGTTTTATTTCTTTATCTATATCGAAAGCAAGTAGCTCGCCCCCTATTACATATGACTTATACATAACTGGCGAATGGTAGGTGTACTATAGGTACATCTCTGCCTAACCCTTCGGGGAATCAAGGCGTGATGTTATGTTATGTTATGAAACCAAGTATTTTTTATTTTTTTATTGGAAAGGAAAGGGCTTTGTCGTACATGCGATTATGCCGCCCCAAAGCAAGTATGTAGAATAAAAGTCAATTGTTTACAAAATATCTGATTCAATTCTCACGATGTTAACGCCATTTCTATAATACTAAGTTATAAACTGGTTATAAAGATACACACTTTACAATAATAATAGGTGGCTGTCTAGTTTTACAACTTTCCTGATCTACTATTGCGTATGCGCTTGATACCTAACGCTTAAGATAAAGGAAATTTAATTGCTCCATTACCCATTCAGTAAGATTTATATTTCTTATCGTTCCAAAAGAATCACGATAAGTTATCGCGTGAATGCCTAAAATAACAGTTAACAGATTTTCTTTACTTTTTGCTTACCTAATGCCTTGATTCGACATAGGTACCAACTTGGGCATTTGTTTAAATCGATAAAGTGGAAAATTTTGTATGCACAAATCGTTATCGCATCCTTGAACGGTATGTTTGAATTACAAAGTCACACGTAAGGCCTACCATACCGTCTTACTGTAACTGGAATATTTTACGTATTGTACTTTCAACTACAGGACATTCATACACTCACTGCTGCACTCAGAGGCGTCCCTTAAAAATAGTTACTCATTAACTCGCAACCGGCGGCGTCCGTGTATGCCCAGCGACATAATTGCGTAACCCACTTACAGTAGCAGTGGTTTTCATTTTGGCAGATCAACAACATTCATTGCGTTATTTACGTTGTTGAGCAGACAAATTTTTCAAAGACGTAGCAGTGGATTAGCAATATCCTCAAAATCATTCAGATTTTGATTGATAGTGCGTTACGTAATTAGGGTGCAGATGTATGAACGTAAACGAAGCAAAAGGAATATGTAAGGATCGTAGCAGGTGGCGTTCTGTAGTTTCTGCCTGCCCCCATGGGTAGAAGGCGTGAGTTTATGTATGTGTCTAATATAAATAACTTTAATTGACTACCTAGCATATGTCTTGGCACAATCATGTCAGTAAAATTGTAATTCTCTCAAATCCAAGTTCAAGTCAGCGTTCCTATGTAAAATGTATATTTGTCAATTAAACTTAATGATTGAATACTTTTAAATTAAGTCTGGGTGCGACAGTAAGTCTCAATAGACGTAGCATAATTAATCAAAATCTTCAATATTCGATAAATGCTCGCAGGTCTGCCATAAGGAAGACATCGCATATGTCTAGAACATATTTCTATACGGAATGTCCCGTAAATAGAACTGGAAAACGGAAATTTTCCTTCGCAATGCATATAGCTGTGACCATGACTTGGTGTCGTTTAGATAAATGTCGTGTCGTAAGGAAAAATTAACGCATGTATGTTGCTCGTATACACGCTGATTTTTATTGGCTAGGGAGCTGCCACGATAGTGTTGTACTCATCATTACGAACAACGTTTACTATGGAACCAAACCTGAAATCGCAAAAGAACAATCAGCTGTTACCTACATTTTGACGAGTTATGAGAACATAAATGTAGAGAAGAGCTCATTTTTTTTCACGATTTCAGGTTTGGACCCATAATAAAAGTTGTTCATAATGATGAGTACAACACTATCGTGTCAGCTCCCTGGCAAATAAAAAAAGCAGCGCGTATATTTAATAAATATTATAGAAGATTACGACCAACACTTTTAATTATCTATGTATACAAATAAATAAAATTGAAGTGTCTGGTTGTAATAACAACGTACATATGACAGCATATACGGTACTTTAACAAAAAACATTTTTTAAAATTTTTGTCTGTTTGTTCCGGCTAATCTCCGAAACGGCTGGATCGATTTTGATGAGACTTTCACTGGCAGATAGCGGATGTTATAGTGAATAACTTAGGCTACTTTTATTTTAGAAAAAGAATTAGGGTACCGCGCAAAAAAAAAAAGAACCCATGAAATTGTGAACAAAATCCGATGCAAATAGGGAAGTATTGACATCCACGCGGGCGAAGCTGCGGGCAACATCTAGTGAATTATAAAAAATAGGTCGTCTATTACTTATTAAAAGTCTAATCATGTTTCTTGAAATATAAATGTAGCGAAGATAATTTTACAAGCAGAAATTGGTGGTTGACTATGGGCGATAATATACAGGGTGGAAAAAATCAATGGGCCCTGAAGGGAAACCACTTTATATCCTTAAGATAGATTATTTTACTTAAAGGAAACATTCCTTTATTTTTAAAAAGAAATAAAACTGTATTCACAAATTTCTCGACAAGCTTACCTAAACCGGGAATCAAACCAACCAAATATTCAAAAAATAAAAACTCTATTTTATTTCACTAGTCGATAAAGTCAATGTTAAAGATAAAATTTCTCCAAGAAACATTAGGCCTTAACTCGTCTGTCGTACGAGATATCCATGAAATCTAATATTTAGTACACAAGGGCTTTAATCAACATTACCGAGACTAGAACTGTTCACTTTCAACAAGCAAAAGACACGTTATAATTTTCTTATTACTCTACATTCAAAAACATGCTATGAAGTACAAGCTTGCTAATTTATCTCTAAGTAGGTACCTTGTTGAAGACTTAGATAAGAAAATCGTTTAATTGGTAATAATAATTATACGAAATGACTTCATGAATAACGTGCTTTGTACACGGCACAGTTTCTTTACGGTACGGCGTATAAACCGCGCCGTAGAAAAAACGTGTCTGTCAACAAGCTTCCATAGTGATCCATACAACACTGACGACCGTGCTTACACACGGCGTATATACCGCGCCGTAGAAAAAACGTGTCTGTCAACAAGCTTCCATAGTGATCCATACAACACTGACGACCGTGCTTACACACGGCGTATATACCGCGCTGTAGAAAAAACGTGTCTGTCAACAAGCTTCCATAGTGATCCATACAACACTGACGACCGTGCTTACACACGGCGTATAAACCGCGCTGTAGAAAAAACGTGTGTGTCAACAAGCTTCCATAGTGATCCATACAACACTGACGACCGTGCTTACACACGGCGTATAAACCGCGCCGTAGAAAAAACGTGTCTGTCAACAAGCTTCCATAGTGATCCATACAACACTGACGACCGTGCTTACACACGGCGTATAAACCGCGCCGTAGAAAAAACGTGTCTGTCAACAAGCTTCCATAGTGATCCATACAACACTGACGACCGTGCTTACACACGGCGTATATACCGCGCTGTAGAAAAAACGTGTCTGTCAACAAGCTTCCATAGTGATCCATACAACACTGACGACCGTGCTTACACACGGCGTATAAACCGCGCTGTAGAAAAAACGTGTCTGTCAACAAGCTTCCATAGTGATCCATACAACACTGACGACCGTGCTTACACACGGCGTATATACCGCGCTGTAGAAAAAACGTGTCTGTCAACAAGCTTACATAGTGATCCATACAACACTGACGACCGTGCTTACACACGGCGTATAAACCGCGCTGTAGAAAAAACGTGTCTGTCAACAAGCTTCCATAGTGATCCATACAACACTGACGACCGTGCTTACACACGGCGTATAAACCGCGCTGTAGAAAAAACGTGTCTGACAACAAGCTTCCATAGTGATCCATACAACACTGACGACCGTGCTTACACACGGCGTATATACCGCGCTGTAGAAAAAACGTGTCTGTCAACAAGCTTCCATAGTGATCCATACAACACTGACGACCGTGCTTACACACGGCGTATAAACCGCGCTGTAGAAAAAACGTGTCTGTCAACAAGCTTCCATAGTGATCCATACAACACTGACGACCGTGCTTACACACGGCGTATAAACCGCGCTGTAGAAAAAACGTGTCTGACAACAAGCTTCCATAGTGATCCATACAACACTGACGACCGTGCTTACACACGGCGTATATACCGCGCTGTAGAAAAAACGTGTCTGTCAACAAGCTTCCATAGTGATCCAAACAACACTGACGACCGTGCCTACACACGGCGTATAAACCGCGCTGTAGAAAAAACGTGTCTGACAACAAGCTTCCATAGTGATCCATACAACACTGACGACCGTGCTTACACACGGCGTATATACCGCGCCGTAGAAAAAACGTGTCTGACAACAAGCTTCCATAGTGATCCATACAACACTGACGACCGTGCTTACACACGGCGTATATACCGCGCCGTAAAAAAACGTGTCTGACAACAAGCTTCCATAGTGATCCATACAACACTGACGACCGTGCTTACACACGGCGTATATACCGCGCCGTAGAAAAAACGTGTCTGTCAACAAGCTTCCATAGTGATCCATACAACACTGACGACCGTGCTTACACACGGCGTATAAACCGCGCTGTAGAAAAAACGTGTCTGTCAACAAGCTTCCATAGTGATCCATACAACACTGACGACCGTGCTTACACACGGCGTATAAACCGCGCCGTAGAAAAAACGTGTCTGTCAACAAGCTTTCATAGTGATCCATACAACACTGACGACCGTGCTTACACACGGCGTATAAACCGCGCCGTAGAAAAAACGTGTCTGTCAACAAGCTTCCATAGTGATCCATACAACACTGACGACCGTGCTTACACACGGCGTATAAACCGCGCCGTAGAAAAAACGTGTCTGTCAACAAGCTTCCATAGTGATCCATACAACACTGACGACCGTGCTTACACACGGCGTAAAAACCGCGCCGTAGAAGAAACGTGTCTGTCAACAAGCTTCCATAGTGATCCATACAACACTGACGACCGTGCTTACACACGGCGTATAAACCGCGCTGTAGAAAAAACGTGTCTGTCAACAAGCTTCCATAGTGATCCAAACAACACTGACGACCGTGCTTACACACGGCGTATATACCGCGCCGTAGAAAAAACGTGTCTGTCAACAAGCTTCCATAGTGATCCATACAACACTGACGACCGTGCTTACACACGGCGTAAAAACCGCGCCGTAGAAAAAACGTGTCTGTCAACAAGCTTCCATAGTGATCCATACAACACTGACGACCGTGCTTACACACGGCGTATAAACCGCGCCGTAGAAAAAACGTGTCTGACAACAAGCTTCCATAGTGATCCATACAACACTGACGACCGTGCCTACACACGGCGAATAAACAAAGGGCCTTAGGGCTCCGTTTGAGTGAAAAAAAATTGTCGTAGCTATTGACCTCGATCATGTCTTATTGATTTTCTACGTAAATAAAGAAAAGGTTATTGGTAAACACTGCACAATATCCGTCGATTACTGCTTATGAACTTGGAGTTTATACCACCAACAATTAAGCGTTTTTCGTTTGACTTGTCGTTTCTCACTAAGCGCAATTATTGTTGGCAACCAGGAGTTTACACTATTAAATAAATCGACCGTGGCGTCATATGTTGCAAATCTTTTGCATGTGGTCCCGGCACAGGCAACTGAAGGAACAAGGGTGGGGTTTTAGTCAGTAAAAGTCTGACACGCCCTCCCGCTCCGCCCAGAGCGGGAGAAGTCATTTGATGATTTACCATCCACAAAAAAAAATTGTCGGTAACTTATTATGTTGTACTACCTACTATTAGCAAATGCCTGCGATTATACTCGCATCATAAGATACTTAATCGACACATCCAGATAAATACTACTAAGATATTATGTTAACCCAGGACATGGACTTTTTCCGTGCCAAAGAACAATAGCGAAGTCTTATTTAAAAAAAAATTGAACATCTAAAAGTGACACTTACTTATAGGAAAAAAAATCAATTTACGTTTTTTTAAACTATCATAATTTATTATTATCTAGTTAAAGCCGAGTAAAAAACATGTTTAATGAAAAGTTATTTGACTACTTCGTTTTAAAAGATTAATAAATTGTTGGTTGGATTGGTTTAGTATTGCCGTTTTATATTTATTTTCCTAATTAGTAGGTACATAGCAGTGTTGGCATTAATCAATTAATTTTTTAATCAAGTAATTAATTTGATTAATTTTAATCAGATTAAATTAATCATGATTAGAATAATCATGATTAAAAAAATAATCTTAATCATGATTATTGACGTTAATCATTAATCATAAGTTGATTAACTTGATTGTAAACTAATACATCCATCAATGTTATTAATTCTATATAAAAGAAATGATAAGAACAAAAAAATAATTTATAACTTTCAAATACACTGAATTCTAATTTTGAAGAATATTTTCAATCAACTAATCTCCGATCTTTACATTGCTGATTTCTTGATGTTCAAGTTACATTTCATAACTACTTTTTTTTCAAATAAGTCGTCAGATAATTTGTGTGACCTAGGTTTATTTAGCATAGTTGCAAAAGAAAACATTCTTTCTACCGAGCCAGAGGACGGCATTGGTGTATTGTTCTTAATAAACACTTTGCCTATAACAGGATAACTTCGTAGAAGCTCTCGTTCTTGGCTTCCCTCGGCAAAAAAATTTGAAATTATCATATCCGCTCTCTTTTTATCATCAACTGATTCCGCTTCACTGCCAGAGTCGGAATGAAATCAAAAAACTTGTCTTCTTGGTGGCGTGTGTTATTGGCTGCATTGTTGACTGTTAAAAGCTCTGGGATTTCTGATATTTCCTTCCTTACGACTGATTTAAAAATGTTTATACACTTCTTTTGATCAGCTGCAGTTAGACATACTAGCCACTTTTTTTAAATCTGGGGTAACACAGAGCTGCAACGGCTGCATATTTACTAGTTTCACTCGAAAGTGTGTAAAACTCTTCAAATCTTTTCTCTACGCTTTGTAGATATTTTTCAGCAAGTGGTTCACAGAATTTTAGATTTGGAGTAGTCGTGATCTTCTGTAATTTTTTTTTTAGTGCATGCAGGCAAGGTAATAATATTCCATAAAATGAGTCATCGCCCTGCAATATGTCCAAAGCAGTTGCAACTGGAGCAGCGCATTGGCAGTATTCCTCAATATATTGAAATTCAGAGTCTCGTAATGGATTTCTTATACTAAGTGCTCTAGCTAGTTGAGAGTAACTAGTTCTGATATTCAATATATTTCTCAAAGCGTCATAGTAACTATTCCATCTAGTTATGCCAGGTCGTGTTAACGTATGTCCAAGAATGTTATGTATCACCTCAGCTGATTTTGGGCGAGCAGCAGCACTCCATAAATCGTTACATTTTTCCATTATTGTGGAATGCAATTTTCCAAGATATGTCGATTTATCAGTCAACAAGGCTTGGACGTCCTTACTAGCAATCAAATTTAAAGTGTGCGCATTACACCTAAAGTGAAATGGTAACAAATTGTTTTGTGAATGGTCGTCTACTATATTTGCTTCTAACAGAAGATCATCATGTTCGTGTTCCTGTCTTGTGCCGAACTCTCCTTCAGTCACTTCGAGTTCTTCTCCACTTAACTCGTTCTCGCTGCTACTTGGACTTGAAGATTCATTATCTTCATCATATTCGATTAAGGATGTCGTATTTATTCCGAATATCTTGAAGGCTTTCACAAAATTTGACCCATTGTCAGTAACAGAGCATACTATTTTAGTGGGGTCAATATCAAAATCTGAGTATATTTCCAGAAGCAAATCTTTTATGCGGTCAAATGTATGTGCCCCTTTAAATCGGCGACAAGCTAAAGCTGCAGAACGCCTCTTATAGTTATTATCAATCCAGTGCACTGTAACACCTAAAAAACTTCTTTTCTTCCCTGACCATATATCAGCGGTGGTGCACAAATATTTCACAGCAGCTAGGTTTTGTTTTATTTCGCAAATCAGATCGAATGATTGTTTAGCTACTTTTTTTCTGAGAGAACGTCGCCCGGGTATCTTGATTCCACTATTTGTCACATTTAAATCCTCCATCATCTTAATGAAGTAGGGGTCTTCCACGGCTCGAAAAGCAATCATTGAGTTAACGAAATAATTTACTAAGTTACGGTCAAAAGTTTCTTGAGTTACAGGTGTTTTCGGAGTTTGCCTTGAAGTCAGAACTGTATTATTTTTATTTTTCTTTCGCTTATTGTCTTTCATATATTTTTTACATTCCTTTTCTGTGTCAGCGCCATGCTTCCGTTTTAAGTGTCCCAAAAAGTTAGATGTCGTTTTGCCATAGCCCTTAACTTCTTTACTTTGATGGTCCGAACACTTCATACAAACTGCTACTGTGTTCTTGTCTGTGCATTTGTCTAGTAGAAGCTTATAATAGGTACCGTCAAATAAAGCAGAAGAAGAAAGATCTGATTCTGATTGCACTGTTAAATTCTCGGAATTGTTTCCCGACACCGACGGATCATTTGAAACACCGCTACTATTAGAGTCATGATCACAATTCATGTTTGTTTTTAAGTTACTCACTGAGTGAAACAATATCACAAAATGTTGCAAAATCTGGAAAAATTATCCCCAACCGAGTGCAAGCGAGCGTGTGTCAGCCAGATAGTGTTAAAACGTGACTGTTAGTTCCAAAGTTAAGAAAATTAATGAAAAAAATAATACCGAATTCCTATTTATAAAGACTAGACAGGTAAATCCCGGAGCGGGAAGCCCCCTTGTAGGACACAAGGGTATTCCCCAAAATATATGGAAGATTCTGCACTAGGTCCATCCATACATACTATTGAGGGCTTCCCCGTAAAATTAAGCATACATGAAAAGGTTTGCCAACTTAAAATCGGTAGAAAAATCGGGAGAACAATTAAATAAATAAATGAGTAGTTAATCAAATAATCAAATTAACGATTAAAATTAATGATTAAAAATCATAATCAAAAAATTTGATTACGATTAATTAATCATAATCAAATTTTTTGATTATGATTTTTAATCATTAATTTTTAATCGTTAATCAGATTAACTTTGGGCCTACACTGGTACATAGGTAATTGTCGTGGTGTTTTTATCATTGTCATTGGTGTGTCTATACATCTATACAAAATTAATAAAATTGAAGTATCTGTTTGTAATGTCAAAATAACAGCTTTTTACTAAATGCATATCACAGTATATACGAAACGAAAAAACAATTTTTAAAATTTTTGTCTGTCCGTCTGTCTGTTCCGGCTAATCTCCGAAACGGCTGGACCCATTTTGACGGGACTTTCACTGGCAGATAGCTGATGTTATAAGGAGTAACTTAGGGTACTTTCTATTTCGAAAAAGAATTAGGGTTCCGCGCAAAAAAAATAAAACCCATGAAATTCGAAACGGCAGGACCGATGTTGACGAGACTTTCACTGGCAAATAGCTCATGTTTGTTGTGAATAACTTAGGCTATTTTTATTTAAGAAAAATAATTAGGGTTCCGTGCAAAAACATTAAAACCCATGAAATTGTGAACAAAATTCGATTCAAACAGAGAAGTATTGATATCCACGCGGGCGTAGCCGTAGGCAACAGCTAGTTTGTTATTATATTAGGTCTTTACCTATGAAATTGGAGATTTGTATGAAAATTTTAAAATATAAAAATTCTGGTATTTTTTTTATTTTAGCTTATCTAAGTACTGGCCCAAATTATCTATACAATTTTTCCATTTTGATGGCAGTTTGTTTATCCCTTTACTGTAGAAGTCTGTCGGATGGGAGGCGATGAAGTCATCGAATGCGTTTTGTAGTGCCTCTCGGGTGTTGAATTTTTTCCCACTTAAAAAAATTGTCTATCGTTTGAAAAAAGTACAATTCTGTTGGGGCAAGATACGGTGAGTACGGTGGGTGACGGAGAGCTTCCAGCTGTAACTCTTGTAGCTTTGCAATGGTCTGTCGTGAAGTGTGAGCTCGCGCGTTGTCGTGGAGAAGCAATGGGGAAGAGCGATTGACCAGTATTGGTTGTTGAATTGCGAGCTTCTCCATCATTGTTTGCAATTCTTGGCAATAGATATCTGCCATCACTGTTGTGCCATTCGGTACGAAGCTGTGATGTACAAGTCCGGCACTGGTCCACCAGACAGTCACCATCATCTTCCTATGAGTAATCTTTTTTTAGCGCACTGATTAGGTGGTGTACCCGGGTCCACCCACTGAGACGAACGCTTACGCGTGTCGTACAGGATCCACTTTTCATCGCAGGTCACAATTCGATTTAGAATTCCCTCGTTTCTATGCCGATTCAGTAGTGCTATACATGCTTCGACACGTAAGTCTCGCTGTTGGTCGCTTAGTTCGTGTGGCACCCAGTTATCTAGCTTTTTAATCTTTCTGATTTGACGCAAGTACTTCAATGTTGTTTTGACACTTAACTCCAAGGCCCGCAGCAAGCTCAGCCGTAGATTGAGTTGGATCCGCTTCCACTATCGCCTTCAATTCGTCGTTGTTGACAATAGTTACCGGCCAACCGCGAGGTTCGTTCTTCAACTCAAAATTTTCAGATTTATAACGATTTAACCAATAATGGACCGTGTTTATGCAAGCAGTGTTAGGCCCGTACACGTCGTTAATGTTTCGTGTTGTTTGCGCAGCGGTATTTCTACGTAGGAACTCATATTCGAACATTGTACGAATTTTCGGTTTATCCATGGCGCCAAAAACTACCACAATTTCACAAAAACAAAAAACTATCTAAAAACAAATGACTGAATTTGAAATTAAATTGACTCGGCTTTAGAATAAAATTTATTTGAATTTCGAATTTCGCACCAATCCACAGATAATTAAATCTGAAAATGCTGGTTATAGAATCTCCAATTACATAGGTAAAGACCTATTATTTACAAAAGTAAATGAATAAATAACACATTTATTTTGTTGTATATCTAAATTTATTCTGTGTTCTTCCTTAGATAAGAATATTGTAGTAAAGTAGGAACAATATCAAATGTTATGGCAATTCTGAACAAAAAAGACTAGTACCATTACATTACCATACCGTCTTAAAAAATATAGCTTGGTTGTTGACATTGACAACCGTTGACAGTTTACAACTCTTGAGCCAAATAATACAAACAAAGAGTAAAATAATTGTAATATGGTCTTGACCAGAAGCTTGCCCTCTATCCTGTGTTGTTCAAAAGTTCAACACTCATCATCTTCCTGCCCTTGTCCCATGTTACTTGGGGTCGGCGCAACACGTTTTCTCTTTCCATTTTCCCCTGTCAAAAGTCACGCTATCATTCACTCGTTTCTCTTTCATATCATTCCTCACGCAATCCATCCATCTTTTCTTTGGCCTTCCTCTCCCTCTCCATCCATCAACATTTATATTCATCACTCTTTTAGTCACATGCGTTTCCTCCCTCCTCTTCACATGTGCATACCAAGCCAAACGATTTCCTTTCAACTTTTCTGTCACTGGCGCCACTTTCAAACTTCCCCTTATATACTTATTTTTTACTTTATCCAATTTCGTCACTCCACACCTCCATCTCAACATTCTCATCTCCGCTGCATGCATTTTTTTTTTCATCCGTCTTCTTCACGGCCCAGCATTCCGATCCATACAGTACGACAGGCCTTATCACGGACTTACAAATTTTTCCCTTTAATTTGAGGGGCATCCGTGGGTCGCAAGTTGTTCCTGTGACCTGTCGCCATTTCATCCATCCTGAGTTGATCCGGTGCGCTACGTCTCGGTCTACTTCGCCATCCCCTTGGACAAACGACCCGAGGTACCGGAAGTCGGAGCAGCTCGGTACGGGCGTTCCGGCTAGAGATATGGGCACAGGACTGGAGAGACCGCCAAAATCACAAAACAAATATTCTGTTTTGGTCCGACTTAATCTCAGGTTCTTCTCAAAAGTTCAACACTGAATATCTATTAATCTCCGAGTTCTCAAAGAAAAAATATTGCACAAACTAGCTCGGAAAATGACGCTGAGTTAAATAGGATATTTTTAATTTAAAGACGTAGTAATTTCATTTCAAATAAAGCAATGTATGGGAAGCTGCCATTGTTCTTTCATCTCACCATTCAGCTGTTTATGCGCGATTGAGTCACAAACATGCACCGTTCATGCACAACATCATATTACTAGGATTAATTTTTATGAGAAGTTGAAGTCAGATATCGATCAGTGAGTCGTGTTAGGGGCGGATTTGTATAAGTATACGCTTAAGGGCACGATGAGAAGCATAAAAATGTAAAAAAAATGTTAAAAAAAAATTTGGGGCACAATTTTCGTATTTTTTTTATTTTGCAAATCTAGCAATTTTATTGCATTATCGGGGTAACCTTGACCATAGAAACCATTTAGGTTCTGAAGAGCAGGGCCCTACGACGCACCGTTTCAGAGTTAGGAGGAGTTAGGAGTTAGGAGTTAGGAGGGTCTTTTTTTTTTTTTTTTTAATAAAACGCTCTATATTTCAAAAATGGTAACTCTGATGAAAAACTTTTCGAGAAAGATATTGTTGCTCTAGTCGTAAACCATGAGATGTTGTAAAAATGTCTGCGAAAATTGAAAAAAAAATTTCAACATTCGAATTTTTCTAACGGCCGAACCCAATAACATATTTTCAGTAAAAGACAGATCGCTATTGGTAGACAGTATAATTCTATCATATCATAGATAGATAGGTTTTTCTATCTCCAGTATGCCAAAACTGGTGGTATCGATCGATCTTCAGCAACCGTGTCCTTGAGGGCGGAAGACTAAGAAAATTTTCTTTTTTTTTTTTCGGAAATCTACCAATTTTATTGCAGTATCGAGTTAACCTTGACCATAGGAACCATCGATTCTACCAGGTGATTATTTTATCGGGCAAGTATCAAGTCGATGGGAGGACACCAGGATGTTAGTTTTGTAGTAGATATCATTACACAGCATTTCTTTGTGAGCATGGTTTCTGATTTCGTCATGCGTAGGCGACGCAATGAAATCGCAAAAAAATAACCAGCGGTTCCGTAAATTTATGTTCGCTTATCTCGTCAAAATGTAGGGAAAGCTGATTTTTTTTTCGCGATTTCAGGTTTGGTCCCATAGTAAGAGTTGTTCATAATGATGAGTACATGTGCGTTAATTCCGGGATATGTTGTATTTAGTGAAGGGGCTTGTGGCGAAGTAATAACAGCCGCACGGGTCGATTGATCAGGTTAAGCTACGCTTGTCGCGGTTGGTCCGTGGATGGGTGACCATCTTTATGTACCAAGGCCCCTCCGTGCCTCGTTAAGCACGTTAAGCCGTTGGTCCCGGCTGTCATTCGTGGATCTTTGACAGGCGATACGGGTCGCCAGAGCTCGAATGTCTAACAGCTAGTCTAAGGGTGCTTACATAAAGATATAGGTTTCCGGTACAGACAAACCCTTGCGGGTCGGTACCGATCAGTACAGGGTTAATAAGGTAGTCGGCACCGACAAGTTTAAACCTGTTTCTTTGTAAGTGAGCACATAAGATAACATGGGGATATTATACCTGCACCGAGCGGTACCGACCCGCACAGACTCGCCTGTACCGGAAACCTGTTTCTTTATGTAAGCACCCTTACAAAGGGGTATCGTATTACCCAGTAACTGGGTTGTGGCGGTCAAATATGCAGTCGCTCGATGTAAAATACTGGTATTCAGCTGCATCTGATTAGACTGGAAGTCGACCCCAACATCGTTGGGAAATGGCAAGGCAGACGATGATGATGTAACAATTTAGTGATTGGTGGTGAAAAAAGGCCCATAAATGAGCTAACATTAGCTCTTCAGTTAGCCAGCTTCCAGCGTGGTTGCGACTTGCGAACCGGCACGTGGTTTAATCAGACATCAGTGGCGCAGCTACAATTTTATTGTCATTAGAGGGAAGCCGAAGAAAAAATTGGTCTGGCCTCATAAACAAAAAACTGTAGGTTTTAATCTTATGATGTATTAAACTGGTATTAAATATGATATAATTATGTAATGTGATGTGATACACAGTTAAATACACGTGTACCATGTTATTTGGCAATAGTAGACACTAAGAAGTTGTTCCGAAGGGAAGCCGATAGGAATCGGGTTGTATTAAGGCTACGCCCCTGGCAGGCATTAAACACGTGCATTAAAATAGCTTCCACGACGGGCTGTAGGTACTAAGCCCCGATACTAACTTACAGACATTCTCATATTTTAATTAAGTACGGCATAAGCTATTCCTATATTTATTTATTAATTTAATTTAATTTTATTCTAGTCGGGAAACTTTCAGCTAGCTTATATAGTGTTCTTAAAAATATAAAATACGCCGATACGAGCTAAAAAGATTAAAAGAAGAACATGCAATATGAAAACCTAAGCGTTAACTTTTCGAACATAAATATTACTACCAAACATCCGTCAGTTGAAAATCGTCTAACAACTATATAGTTTTACAAAATTTTCTTGTTTCAGGGTAATAAAGGGGCTGTTAGTATAAGATTCAACATATACGGCTGTTCGATGTGCCTCGTGAACTCTCACCTGACTGCCCACGAGCATCTGTTGGCTGATCGGATCAATGACTACAACACAATCATAAAACAACACATGTTCCATGTCAGTGAGACTACCAACATTTTGTATCATGAGTAAGTACCTAAATTTTTCTTCTTTTTCTCGTATACACGGTCTAATTCAATTATCTGGCGAATCTTCGCAGACGTGATGGATATCGATATCTAAACATGACTAAATAAAAAAAATAAATATTTGGTGACTTTTTTTTTTGGGCAATGACCGCTGGTAGTGTTGTTACTTGAAGTGTGTTGAAATATCGATACCCATCACGTCTTTGAAGGTTACACAAAAAAAAAACTGATTTTTATACTGATATTTTAAGTGACTACACTACCGGCGGGCGGTTGATGACCCCAAAAATACATCATAAAATTAATTTCTTTTATGTTTTTTAGATATCGATACCCATCACGTCTGCGGAGTTTCGCTAGCTAACTTAATTTGACCCTGTAGTTTCAAGTCGAACCGTCTTATTACAAAATGAGATAACCTTTGTTCAAGCCCCCAATCTTCGAGCCCGTTATTATATTTTGAACCTTATTCCGACAAACGTAAAGTTCTAAATTCAAAAACTGGCTTTAGAACCGAGTCTAAGTTGTCAGTTTTGTATAAAGATGTATTGTACTTCAATCACCGTTAGGTTACAAAAACTGGCTCGATGTTTTAAATGAAATGTCTAAAGAAAATATTTGTTTTGTAATATGACCGCTACTAACTAAAACCCCACGATTTTCCTCCTGCTACTATAAGTCGGGACCGCGGGGTTTACTCCCACATGTTTCCCGTCCCTGGCTTTTCCATTTTTCTCTCCTATCCATTGCTCTAACCTAGGGGTCTCCAAACTACGGCCCGCGGGCCAGGTCCGGCCCGCGAGCACCAACAATCCAGCCCGCGCCGTCGATATCTTACTCGCCGACAAGTCCCAAAACGAAAATGAGCGCGTAATTCAAAACTACAGTATGTTGCTATGATGGGCTAGCTAGGTCCTGGCCCTTGGGGGCTTTAGTATAGGAGTTAGTCTGGCCCTTGGCTTAAAAGGTTTGGCGACCCCTACTAACCAAAGTGTGCCCTGGGTTGTTGACCCGTGTCAGTTGTTTTTAAATATTTTATTTAAGTATGGTCAAAACGTGTTTATATAACATGTTAAATCATTATTATATTGAAGTACATTTACGTAAATCAATCTTATCGAATAAGGCGAAAGGTCTAAGTCCGCACACTGTCGCGTCATAATCATTAGTCTTACTTAAGAATTGTGTGATGTCAGTGAACTTAAGGTTATAGTCATTAACTACTTAGGTACCTACGTCTTTCGTTTCTTTTCCATTTATTACAGTTCTGCTATTAACTTATAAATACTTCCTATTGAGGTTCTAAATACCTATATACAAGGTGGAACAGGACGATTGACATTCCTTAAAACCACGTAAAGAGAATCATGTTATATACACATACACAAAAAATCAATCAAATCCAGTGAATACTTTAGCCATAGGAAATAATTTTTCATTTTCTTATTTTTCAACATGAGTCCGTAATAATAATAGGTAAACATTGTAAGGTCAAGAACCTGTGCAACACATAGGTATAAGATTCTATTCTCTGCGTCTCAAATGCTTGAAAGACAGAGAAAGATGTCATACGATTCCACTCTAACGCGCCCCGCCCAGTGCCATAAAATTCTACAATTAGAAAGAAAAAGAAATATTGCTTATGCAAATTATGCATTAGTGGTGCATAGACAATTGCGAGTGTGTGTGTGAGCGGATTTTTTTTGGCAAAATGTCTCGGACTCGATAGTAAAATTAGGTCAGTCAGTGCATAGGGCGCCGGCCCTATGAGGAGAGCACATGCTATTTTTATTTTATCACGAGATGAGCCACGCGCGCGTTGTCATGAGTTTATGAAAAGTTTTAGTTGCTATTGACCTGACACCACTGGATTTCTTTTTGTAGGGGGCCGTAAAAAAATGAGGTGTATGCACGAGAAGTGAACACTGTGGACGATTTAAATAGTTAATGCCTTCGACAAACAAAAATAATGGCAGATGGGGACTTGTTACGTTACGACGAGTCCGTGAAAATTTAATAAGACGATGTCGCTTGTGCATAATTAACAACGGACACTTTGAAAATTTAAAAATTTGACTTTATTGATGATGTAAATTCTGATTGTGATTTGATATTATGTGATTAATCATTCAATCAGTGATCTTTTTATTAACAACGCGCAACTTTGAGTATACTCAATATCTCAATACGAAATATCGATTGATGTACCGATGTATCTTTTGTAGATAAATATCTATCAGTTTCTAACAAAATTAATAATCCGAATAACGGAACATCACATGTTTGTGTTTTATCAGATATACACTACAGTCCAAAAGTTTGGAAGCAGCAAGGTAAAATCAAATAAAACAAAACAAAGTCATTTCAATTTCAACGTACTGATAAAAAATTAAAATATAAACAAAAACTAAGTTAAGCAGAACAAATATTTTACATACAATATAAAATAAAATAATATTTTAGATTCATCAAAGTGCCCTCCTTTTTCCTTTATTAGCTTCTCGCATATTCTAGGCATTCTATTAATTAATTAATTAAAATAATCTTCATCTAATTTGTTCCATTCGCTCTCTATTAGCTCCCACAAATGTTCTAGCTCAGTCTTATCAGCTGTCCCGTACAAAGCTTCAAAACCTACTCGACTCAAATGTATGGGACGGCTGATAATTTTTTCTCGATTACAATGTATGTCCCATGGAGAAAGATGTTCAGTTTGATGGTCTGTACACACCCTTAAATTTGACCACACCTTTCTGATACACCATGTATACAGCTGTAGTTGATACCGGTTGCATTTTTTATGTGACTACGACTAGCAGTATTATACCAAAATCTGTCAAGTTCTTTTTTAATTACACCTAAACTAAACATACATTTTCTTTTTCTATTTCAGCTACGTAATCTGGATAGGCGATCTAAACTTCCGTACCGACCACCCAGCAGGGAGTAGTCCGTCATCCGAGGAGATCGTTGCCAGACTCCAGAAGATAGAGAAGGACAAATACGCGTCACTTCTCACTCACGATCAGCTGATCGCTGTAATGGACTCTGGTGAAGCGTTCTCAGAGTTCACGGAGCACGATATACGCTTCCCGCCGACTTACAAGTTCCTTATTGGTGGAGATGAGTATGATATTAAGTACGTATTAAGATTTGATTTTTTTAATAGTTAAGTATGAAATTGAGTGGATATAGTCTTTCATACATTTATTTAAGCCCTAGCTTCCGCCCACGACTTCGTCCGCGGAAAATTTCTTGTTCCCCTGACCCACCCCGTCGCATCGTATCGCCTGCCCGCGCTGTTACTTCATTTTCGCTTAGCGCTCGTTCTTCCTTCTTTTTTAATTTTGCTCGGCTTCTAAGGGCCCTAGCGTAATGTTACATACCCTATAGCCTTCCTCAAGAATTGGACTTTATAATGCAAAAAGAATTTTTCGTTTATAATGCAAAAGGTTATAGTGAGCCAACCTTAAAAGATAGACATATGCTATCGCGGACATTTTTTAGAACTTTTTAAGAGGAACAATTCCGTCATACATGATTTTTGGGTATCTCTAACCGTTTACGCAGCGCAGGCAACGGAAGCTCTCAAAAGGAATAAATTTTCCCCGTTTTTGCAACATTTTTCAATAATGCTCCGCTCCTATTGGTCATAGCGTGATGTTATATAGCATATAGCCTTCCTCAATAAATGAGCTATCCAACGCTAACAGAATTTTTCAATTCGAACCAGAAGTTCCTGAGATTAGCGCGTTCTACCTTTTTAATGGTAATCAAATTTGTTATAAAATAAAGCATTATTTGCGAAGATGTTTTCATAAACATGGTATTAATCCTTATCCAAATAAATAGATTCGTAATCAAGGTTGATTACGGACATATAAATTCCTTTTTAAATTATTCGAATCGGATCTTTCGTTTAGAAATTACGGCCGGTAAAAAATGCTTAAACTAAGAAAAATGCGCTTAGACTGTTTGAACGCGCTAATCTCTGTCACTACCAGTGGGATTAAAAAAAATATTTTTGCATTTTATAGCCCAATTCTTGAGGAAGGCTATAGGTATGTAACATTACGCCAGGACCCTTAGAAGCCGAGCAAAAAGAAAAAAAGTAAGAACGAGCGCTAAGCGAAAACGAAGTAACAGCGCGGGCAGGCGATACGATGCGACGGGGTGGGTCAGGGGAACATGAAACTTCACGCGGACGAAGCCGTGGGCGGAAACTAGTAATTTGATAAAAGAACAATTTAACGTAGTCAATGTTATGAAATTACTTATCATTGTCTTCGCGCGATTATTATTATATACGTCAGTATTAAGATTGCAATCTTGGGAACTTGACAAATGAATCAATTTTAAAATAAAAATTAACCATCTCTAGGTAAGGTCCATTGTTTACATATTCTCATGATTTTGCTCATTATTGCGGCTCCGACTTACGAGTGGTCGTGGGTTTAAAACCAAATAGACGCGCATTTTGTACAGTTGTTTTATCAAAATGTTGCTTCAAAGCCGTTGCAGTTAAGCGGGATTTTTGCAATTTGCAGCTCAGTATCTGGATGTATGTTGATTAAAGTATGATCCGTAACAAACATGTATTTACAGAATTATAATCATTAGAATCAGTAATACAACTCCTAAAGTCAGTATAATCCTCAAATGTCAAGATTTCATGAAATAGTCATTCAATAGGATTACTTGGTCTTAGAGAGTTGTATTGATGACTTTAATGATAATAATTCTGTAAATATATATTTGTTACGGTCGCGAATCATATTTTATTCAACATACAGCCTAATACTGACCTGCAAATTCCAAAAAACGTAAGGAAATTTGAATTTCGCGGGCTGCCCTGGCGCAGTATTTACTGGAACAAAAATTCGAAGACATGCACTGTGCAATCCACATTATTACATTACCACTGGGCCACCATTGCTCTCTATGTAATTGATTCTGTACATAAGTAATAACTAACTAACCAACATTTCTTGTTCACAGGCGAAAACCATCATGGACCGACAGAATCCTGTACAAAGTCAACGCGAACAACTATGAGAATGTGACACTAAAAGCAGAGCTGGTGTCATATAACCACGTGTCCCATTACACTGTCAGTGACCACAAGCCAGTGGTCGCGTTGATGAATATAAAGGTCAGTGGGTCAGTTAATATCGCATGACTTGTAGGTTGATGCACTTATAAATTCCTAGTAGCTAGCCTGGTAAATGTTATTGGGGAATTTTCGGTTTGTCTCGAATGGCGCCTTTATTCATGAGCTCATCTGTAAGTATGACACGTCTATGGTATCGCTTTTGATGACACTTACACTACCGCTCAAAAGTATTTGGACACCTGCATTTTGTTTACAGTACATACAAAAATAGGTATAAAAGGTATAATAAAGAATACATAAAAAAATAGGTTTCATTGTTTGTATATCACCGCTAAATACTTATCTACGGTAAAATCGTAAACGACTTATTGTTATTTGCCGACTCCTGGTCGTAAAACAAAAATAGTGATATATATACACATAACATAACTATTACAAATATTATTACGTTAGTTATCTGATGTCATTTGACCAGAAAACATGCTCTCCGTAGCTCAGTACTTAAAGTATTTTCTTGTTTTTCACTTCTGAGTTTTATTTTTTGAAGAAAATGGGTAAAACTAAGGAATATTTCCAAGAAATCAAAGGCATAATAATCGGCCTTCATAAATCCGGTAAAAGTAACCGTGAGATTTCAAGACTGCAGAAGATACCAAGGCAAACTGTTGACTACATCGTTAAGAAATTTGCGACTGAAGGAACAATTTGCAACAAACGTCGTTCAGGCAGACCGAGAGCCACAACTTCGAGTGAAGATTTGAGTATAGTTATTAAAAGCAAACGGAATAGACGATTAACTGCACCAGAAATAGCAGCACTGTTTAATGTAGATCGTGATAAACCAGTCAGTGTGTCCACAATCAAAAGAAGACTCCGTGACGTGGTCCATGACTTAAGGGATGCATAGCGGTGTTAAAAACACTTCTTAAAACTGTTAACAAAAAGAAGAGACTTAATTGGGCTAGAGAACACAAGAACTGGTCAATAGCAGATTGGGAAAAGGTCCTCTGGACGGACGAATCAAAATTTGAATTTTTTGGATGCAAACGAAGAGTTTTCGTACGGCAAGCAAACGAAAGGGTGGATGATGCTTGTACTGTAGCTTCAGTTAAACACGGCGGAGGGTCTGTGATGGTTTGGGGCTGTTTTGTGGCTCCGCCGTTGGAGATCTTGTGCGAATACAGGGAATCTTAAAAAAAGAAGGTTATAAAAAGATATTGGAGAATAACGCAGTGCCTTCTGGAACCCATTTAATTGGTCCGGGATTTATATTTCAACAGGATAATGACCGGAAACACACGTCAAGACCATGCAAGGACTTTTTAAAAGGAAAAGAACAACAACAGGTGTTGAAACTCATGATATGGCCTCCACAGTCCCCAGACCTAAACCCGATAGAACTATTGTGGTATTAGTTGGATAGACAGGTGCGGAAACGTTGTCCTACATCTCAGGAAGACTTGTGGAGAAAACTGCAAGACGAATGGCCGAAGATAACCAAGACAACATTGGAAAAATTAGTAGCTAGGTTGCCGAAGCTTTGTGAGGCTGTCATTAAAAATAAAGGTGGACACATAGATGGGTCCAAAATTTAAAAAGTGTATTATTGTTATGTTTAAAAATGCTAATAAACAGTTTCATTGAATCAAACTTTTACAAAATGTATTTTACTAGGTGGCCAAATACTTTTGAGCGGTAGTGTACGTCTATGCCATGTCGAACTAGTTGTATAACCCCGAAACCACGCGAGTAAAATCGTAAACAATAGTAATAAACAAAACAAAAAAAAATCTAAATCGGTTCAGTCGTTTGGGAGCTACGATGCCACAGACAGATACACATGTTAAACTTATAACACCCCTTTTTTCCGTCCGGGGTTAAAAATGAATGTGTCTGATGCACGACGGGTGAAAAAGTAGTTAACGTATTTTACCTACAGTTATGCCCGTACCGCTATACAAAATTGTATTGGTAGTTTTTGTAGTCTACCAAAACAAGATAAGACTAAATATTTAATCTGAGACCTGGAAAAACAAACAATGGCCTAATTAGCGAACCGTCATCAATTTGAGTGCTGGTGACGTATCTATCTACATTATTTATGCATAATTAGTTGTAATGGCCTAATTTCCGACATGTTTGTAATTATTTCCATGCGTAATTGTGTTTGACAAACAATGTAGTAGCATCATTAGCGTAACCTTTGTCTGATTTTTATTCTGTTAAGTGTAAACACGTTTGCTATTATTAGGTACCTAGGTGATAATCCGAATGGGTTAAGGGCTTGTGGCTAAGTAATAACAGCTGCACGGGTTGATCGATCAGGTTAAGCTACGCCTGCCGCGGTGGGACCGTGGATGAGTGACCATATTTACATACCAAGACCCCTCCGTGCCTGGGAAAGCACGTAAAGCCGTTGGTACCGGCTGTCATTCGTTGATCTTTGACAGTCGTTACGGGTCGTCAGAAGCCCGAAAGTCTGACAAGCAGTCTTACCAAGGGGTATCGCATTACCCAGTTACTGGGTTATGGAGGTCAAATAAGTAGTCGCTCCATGTAAAATACTGGTATTCAGCTGCATCCAGTTAGACTGGAAGCCGACCCCAACATAGTTGGGAAAAGGCTAGGCAGATGATGAATCCGAATGTGTTTATTAGTAAAAATATTTACCACGATATCGCAAAGGTTGAGTATTAGCATCAATCAACTCGACGAGCTATGTTAAGTCGATTTCGCTAAGCTATTAATTTACCTTGCTTTAAACATACCGAGTTACAATTCAATATTACAAATAAATAAAGTTGAACTAGCTTGGCTCATGATGTGCACTGTGCATAACTTCAGTGATTTTTTAACCAAAATACCAACAGCCAGTCAAATCTAGAACTTTCAGAAACCGGAGGAAAATGTCTTAGAAAGTCGAATGTAACTAATAATAATAATTTATTTATTTCAGGCAAAGGCAAGGTTATAATCAAAATATCACAAAAACATAAAACCATAAAATGTTATTGTGTTACTAACAAATTGGATCAAAATTATGTTAGTATTGTTAGTACCCTATACCTAACCGATTCCTATGGCTATCCTTATCCACTGACTGTAAATGACAGTCAGAACGGACAGCAATAGCATTTATAATAAAGACAGCCATTATAAATCAAATAAACATCCAAATCCATTGAATAGTTCATCAAAGAAAAATGTTTACTTTTCATAAACCTGATTTAGTGGTTACTATACGGGCTGGAAATTCGACGCATTCAAATTCAATTATCACTGTTTTGATGCATGTAACAATATTAAATTACGTTTACAAATACGGTAGGTTGCTCTGAGATTCGTATGGCACGATAGCACTCACTAATTTATTTGACGGGTCGGTGATAATTTTTACTGTGTATTTTTGGTATCTAACAGGTGTTTTTCTTTTAAGAAATATCTTTGAAAGTTCTTATAGTGGAAGAAATATTAAAAAAAAATATGCTGGGAAGATGTTACCAAAATTAAAAAAAAAGTTTTTTATTACGAACTTTATATTCCCAAAATCTACAATTTTACACAGTTTTACAATCCCTTAAATCTGTCTCTAGTTTTTTTTTTCACAATTCCCGCACCTGAACCCCCTAGCATATTTTTTTGGCTTGATGGCATACAATTTTAGCCTGTTTTCATGTATTTTCTGCACTTACACAGCGCTACAAGGATCTTTTGGCGTCTGAATTACATTGTCAGGGGTTGTTGTTGGTAAACATTTGTGAAATTGTCACAGAAATTGTATTGACAAAACAAGATGGCGGTGTTAGCTGACGTTCGCACGGACGTAAAAACATCGCGGCGATTTCTTTACGCGCACTGGATTTTCAACGCTCTGCTTAGCGCCGAGAGTTGAAAATCCAACAGTGTGTTTTTTCGACGGGCTGGAATACACTCTGTTGGATTCTCAATGCTCGGCTCAACACCGAGAGTTGAAAATCCAGTGCGCGATAAAATCTTGCCGCGATATTTTCACGTCCGTGCGTATGTCAGCTTAGTTCCGATTTTGATTACGCGCCAAAATAAACTCGTAGCGTTGTTCGCTGCACGCAACCAACAGTACAATCATTATCTTGAACTAGCTTGAATTAACTTCTAATTTTGCACGCTCGCATGCTAGGTACGCAATGGCATCAAACACACATTAAAGGCCGAGCCTCCTATGGTGCGCTCTGCCATCAGCATGCGGTCTATGATCGTCTCTGCTGACGGCATAGAAGGGGGGATGGGGTCGCATGTTGTCACTGATTCTGCTACCGATGGAGAAGCAGCGGCGTTGGGTAATTATGATGCGGTAGATGCAGGGTTCGAGCAGTCAGCGGTAAGTACAAGCTTGCTTGAACCTTTTGTAGTTGTATTCATTGTTGTGATAAATCCGGAACTTCGTCTGAAAAATAATTTAATCTATCTGCTTAACCATGATTTACGCCACACCCTATATGAATAAATTGTTTTATATAGCGATGATAACGACTGTCGGTCGATCTATTGGAATTCTTAAAAGCGATTTTGCAATTTTGTAATAGTAATGCTTACTTTTGCACCGCACCATAATTGTAATGGCAGCTCGATCACGGTGGTGATGGTGACGAAAGTAACTGGTGCTTATAGCACAGGAATCATCCTAGTTTAAGCCCAGTTGCACATGTCTTGTATCTTGCCACTAATTTATACATAATAATTTAAGGTACAAATTGTTATTGTTTATATTTGCAGCCGTGTTTCAAGAGTGTTGTCGCATTTTGTCACTTCTCTCGCTCTCACGGGACCAAATTTTTAAGAACGTTAAATGAAAATATGCTTTTTTGAAAAATGTAATCAATTGGCGAACTAATAAATAATATTAATTTAATAGGTAATTGCAATAAACTGTCATTAGGTATTTTATGTTCTTTTGCATGGTTATTTGGCATTACCCTTGCATCAGTATGCTAACCGGTATTTTTTTAAAATAGTAAAATGCTAATACAATCATTAATTTTAAACAACTTTATGCTAACTTTACTTTAATTTTTAACTTTACTTATGGAATGAATTTTTTTTTACTTAATAGCATGCATATTGAATAAAATGGCACTTCTTGTTTTTATTATAATGTGATACTGATATCCGTCATTTCTGTGAAGTTCCGACATTCAAGCTAAAACCCTGTATTTCTTTGAAACTTCCAACCGTTGTGGATAACTAAATTCCAATTTTTATTCCCTCCGCTGGTATGTGTTCGTATGGAACAAGCAGTAACGTGACATTTTCTCCTACAGACTTTTTCCAACTACACGGAGAAGACTGTGGAGTTTGCACCAATCAACCGGATCTGGTACATCGGTGACGCTGACTTTAGGACACAGTGCACGCTCACGCCTGACATCGAAGTCAATGCTAACGACTGGATTGGCATATACGATGTAAGTATCAAAATTGGTATATAGCTCTTAACATCACAATATTTAATAAAAGATCTGTGGATATGTATTTATGGTCTGTTCGACAAGTATCTGACGATGGTGTAAACAAACCCTGTTCAGATTAAATTCTTACGCAATCACTCACTAACGGGAATTGTCTATATTTAGAAGGGTTTAACTTTATATATCACTACTTTTTCCAACAATTATTGTTTGAATAATATTATTAAATTGTGATTGAAAAATCATCGACGACTACTAAGGTTATAAAATCAATCGCAATTGTCAAATGTAAAACATCTTTAAGATGATTTAAAATTGGAATTTCGGGTTTAAGTATTCAAATAATGAAATTAAAGAATACAATTTGTAAGTGGCACTACAAATTGGCATCTAAAGTTACGTTTTCTGATCCATGTGTTTACATTTTCATCAGATAGTTTTAGAACAGTCTATATTTGAGACACTATTTGGGAATCGAGCTCTTATTAATTGGTTTCTACATGTGTCATGAGAATTGAAATCATTAGGTCAAAGTACTCATTAAAATGAAGGAGCTTTTTATTAAAGTACCAACTTTGGTATAGCGTTTGGCTGCTGTTTTACAAGAATAAATCTCGTATACTTAAACTTAAAAAATGTGGGCTAAAATGTCATTAGCATTGTTCCGTGACCTCCAGCGTCCTGTATCGTGGACGCCAATCCGTCACTGGCTATCGCCCATTTTGTTCTTATCTAATGGGAGAGAGATGTTTAATTAGATAAAAAAATATGTTTTTAAGTAATTCAGAATTATCGTTCTTGTTGGGTGATATGTCGGAGTAGCTAAAAAAGTTGGCTAGAATCTCTTTAATGTTTTTGACAGATAGCATCTGAAATATTTTTGTTAATAAATACGAATGAAAAAGTTTTTTATTTACAGTTTACTTCTACACAGTCATTTTAAACTAGCTAGCGAAACTCAGCAGAATTTTGGGGATATCAACCGCCCGCGCCGCCGTCGTAATGTAGTCACTTAAAATATCAGTTTAAAAACTTTTTTTGTGTAAACTTCAGAAACGTGAAGGATATCGATATCTCAACACGATACAATATATTTTATCAACTTGCACTTCAAGTAACAACACTACCAACGGTCAATGACCCCAAAAAATCATCAAATCTTTCTTATTTTGTCGTGTTTAGATATCAATACCCATCATGTCTGCGGAGTTTCGCTAGCTAATTTAATTTGACCCTGTATAAATAATATACATACAAACATAATGAATGTGGTCTATTCATTACTACATTATCGTTGCCTCTACAGCTTCCGCAGACTTTTCTCAAATCTTTCCTTCTTTCAGGCCAATTTCCACAACCTAGACGACTACATTGCGTACGAGTACTTAGCGAAGGTCAGCTTGCCTGGTGCAGGCTCGACCTCTGACGGTCAGCCCCGGACTATAACCCTGAGCTTTCCAGTGGGTAGCGGTGTGAGGCACCCTGGATTCTACAGGTTTATCTACTTCAGCCAGCCCAATAACGATGTCAGAAGTGTTTTGGGTGAGTTGAGATTTTTGTGGCTACAAAGTTCAATGTTACTTATACAAATTAGCATAGTAATCAGCACTTATAGATGGTCACACATAAAATTACTATTTTTGTGGAAGTGCTGATGTTTTTTAGTGTGCACATAATAATTAACTCTTTAGAAGCTGATGATTTTAAATTAAATTTACCCTTTTAGTCACTTTTTTAGTGCACTTTAATTTAAATTTTTCATTAAGTAGCTTTTAATTAGCTTTTGCTCGCGGCATTGCCCGCGTTGAGGTCGGAAATTATCCCACGGGAACATACTGCCGTACATACTGCCATAAATGTATCCTATGTCTTAACCTAGGTTATGGTCTACCCATATGCCAAAGTTCATTCAAATCCGTTCAGCGGTTTTAGCGTGAAAGCGTAACAAACAAATTCACTTTCGCATTTATAATATTAAGTTAGGATTAGGATGGCCGTTTTCTAGTCCACAACACCAGGTAAGGGGAAGTTCCTTTCCCCTTCGGTATATTATGTAAACACAGAGCCATCTAGTATGGTCTCAAGTTAGTCAAGTTTCAAACGTCAAAAGTTTTTGTTGACATGGGGGTCAACAGGGGCAAATCGCTTTTTCGTTACGTGACGATTTCTGCCAGTCAACTCCTACCGCAATCCGCGATAAAGAACTTTGTTCCAATAAACTTTATCCCAAACACTAAACCGACATTATCTTTCACAGGTATCTCCGAACCATTTGAAGTCAGCAGCAAAGAGGACAGCCTAGTCGTGATCGACCCTTGCGAGCAAGCATCCAGTAGTTCGTCACCGGGACGGTCTACTAAACCCTCCACTGCTACGTCAGATATCTTCACCGACTTTACGGGCCTTGATGTGGCGAAGCTGTCGCGACATTTCTCCAACGATCTCAGCATTGACTGACTAAAGACCTACCTGCCTGGCTCACCGGCAAACGTGAGAAAGAACAATAATGGTGTTTGATTCGGTGTTGTCGGTGTGCTGCTAGCTTTAAGTTTAATGTACAGTTGAAAGGTTAAGTGTTAATGGAATTTGGGATGACACTTTCTGCCGCGACTGTACGTGGATCGTCACAAAATAGTATTGTTATGAAATTATAGGCCTATATGCGACATTATAAAATTTGATATGAGTAGTACGTTTTTTAGGTGTTTAAATTGTAACCCAAGAAAAAAATGTTGAACAAAAATTCTCGGTAAAAATCTATATGACCAAGTATACCGACTGATAAATCTAACGTTTGAAATAGATGACAAATGTTAGTTTTATTTTGGAATAAGTGTGATATAAATAAAATGTAGGTCATAATATTATCCTGCTGTTTTGGTATGTTAAATGTATCGCATCTATTCGTCAAAGTAAAGTAGGCATATGAGAACCTTGACCTCAATTAGAACCTTGTCGTATTATACGATACAAATAGAGACATCAAACATGACGCTTAATTATGTATTGCTACATTTGACAAGCAGAGAGCTTAATGTGACAAAGTTCAAAAATGATCAACGTTTTCATATGGTGATTGTACTGTAGGTCTAATCGTTAGAGCATTGGTGCCTTTGCTCTCTAAATGTTAATATCTAGCACTTTCGTTAGCAATGCCATGATTGTTGTTCAAAATATTAATTATTGCATTTCATTTTAGTTGAATACACAGCTTTTAACGAAAAATGTCGATTCATACATTACTGGATAGAAGAGGTTATACGGATATTTATAAGATACGATCTTTGGGCCGATGGCCCAATGTTAATGTAAGGCTAGTTGGGACATATCTATAAGTCTGTGGTGTGTAAATCGGCTTTCAGCGACCATTATAAATAACAAATATATTATTTAATTAACACGTATCAGGAATTGATATCTAATGTATAGTCGAGGAAACAGATTACTGAGCAGCTTGTCATATTACAAAAATATTGTTGTGTGCACAGGACTTTAAAACACTAATATAGGCAATCCGTAATGTTGACACATTACGATGGTCAAGAATTATTTTCGTTGATAGTATGTAAATATGAGCTTTTTCGTTAAGTGATTAATATATTAGTACAATTTGTAATTTTTATAGCATTGTAAGAACGTGTACTACACAAACGTTGTATATCATAATAATACATAATAAGTAGTAATCTGCTGTCGGGGAATGATTAAAATTAAGGTATTTGGGTATGTCACAATATTGGCAGTATTATCGGCATTTTAAAAATAATATTTATACGTATAAATCCATGACCTGTGTATTATATTCATCGGATAACATTCCTGCTATGAAGCTTTACGTTGTAATTTGTTGTGATGTTATTTAAAAAATATTTGCTTTTAAGCTTTTGCAGTTCACAAACGTCTTAAAAATGAGATATTATTATACATTTTTTATGTGCTTATGATTGTAGATTGATTTATGGTAACCGAGTGTACAAACACGCTGTCAACGTGTGCGTTGAGACGAGTAGCGTCAGCACATAACACACGCGCACACACACGCTTCCGACTTCGACATTGTCTCGAACGGTACCGAGAGCTCCTGCGCTTACAAATTAACAGCGTGTTTGTATTTATGATAACCACAAGTAAAGCGCGCGTCGCTTCGTGAGATATAAACAGTATACCTCAGATTTTTTGAACCACCCAATATATAAACGAATAAAACGTACTATGCAAAGTTCCCTAATAAAATATTAGAGCTCAATATAAGCTCAGTCTATAATGACAATAAATTTGCTAGTTAAGTGTTGTGATTCATAAAATATTGCCATTATTTTTTTTCATTTATAAAATTAAGTAGTCCCTGTCCCTATTTTTTAAGCTTTAGCAATGACAACATTTATTTGATGTACACACGGCTACATATCAAGCTATACATTTCCAGTAAAAGCTGACCTCTCATTGTACGAAAATCCTATACAATGCGAGATCAGCTGATCAGCTTGCTTGCTTGTTAGCCGTGTGTACGAGCCTTTTGGGAAGAGTGAGTTCATAAATGTAAATAAGATATCTGAACTACCTTTCGAACCGTTAGTATATAAATATTATATTCGGGCACAGCAATCCAAAAATGTTAAAATAAACAATATCTAGTATTTATTATTTTAGTCTTAATATCAAAATATGAACCTGTTTAAAAAACCACCGATTTTTATCACAAATACTAACTCTTTTTGTACCTCTCACAAATACTAACTCTTAAACTTAATGAAGTAACAATGTTTGTATGAATTAAGAATATTTTCTGTAGAATTATATATTTATATTAAAGATTATATCAATAAATAAATACATATTTATGGCCAACTACAGTTTGAAGTTCTCTCAGCTTTTAATAATTATAAACGCAATAATGGATGTATAATAAATGGTCTGTATATTAATTAATGTAACTTAGTACTTGTGTAGCCGATTGTACTTTTGAATAAATTTTCTTGTTTGCAACCAACCATCGTACTTATCAGGTTCAGAGTAAAAATATGCTTGTATTTTATCGAGTGTCAGTCGTTTTTATTTCAATTATTTAAGAACGAGCATTCATACTTACATGGACGTGAATCTAGCTTTTATGACCTGTAATAAAAGCCTAAGGCCTAGATCTATGAACGTTACTTAGCTCCTGCTTTGAATTAGACATGTTTCTGTCTCTACAGGTCCAAATTAAATTAGCTAGTGAAACTCCGCAGACGTGTAGGGTATCGATATCTAAGCACAATAAAACAAAAAACAAACAGATTTTATCAACTCATACTTTAAGTAACTACACTACTAGCTGTCGTTGTCGACAGAAAAAATAAACCTAAAATTTTTCTTTTATCATGTTTAGATATCGTTACCCATCACGTCTGCGGAGTTTCGCTAGCTAATTTAATTTGGCCCTGTGTATTGCACCTGTAGTTTGACAGTTGTGCGACAGTGACAGGAATAACGTTTAGCCTATGCATGTGCTGTGACGTTTATAGATTTGGGTCTTAGGGCCGATTTTTCAATCGTCAGATAACTTTCACCTGAGGAATAAATATGGCGGTTTGACATATTTTCTATACAAAAGCTGTCAAAACGTCAAACATATTCCCCAGATAAAAGTTATCTGATGATTGAAAAATCGGCCCTAGACGTTTTCAAATTGACCCCTGGTTTTGAAAATCGGATCAAATCTACGATCAGTAAATCTCCTAGCTAATGTTAGCTGCTGGAAACGGCTTATAGTATTAACAACAGCCAACGGTATTAATTATTATTCAGAATCTTTCACGTCGTAAACGTATTCATTAAGGCACGGCACTTGCTTATTTTTGTTCTAAATAAATATTTTCGTCTTATTAGAAAACGAGATCTGATCTAACTTTGACCCGAGCTTAAACCTTCGAGTTAGTTTTTATATTTTAAACCTTATTCCGACTTACCTAAAGTTCTTAAGGGGAAAGCGCCAGGTAGCCCGCGAAATTCAAACTTTCTTATGTTTTTTACAATTTGCAAGACAGTATTACGTTATATGTTGATTAAATTATGTTTCGCGACCGTAACGAATAAGCATTTACAGAATTATAATCATCAAAATCAGTAATACAACTCCATGAAATCTTGACAAGTAGGATTGTACAAACTTATGGAGTTGTATGAAGTCATTCATTAGAATTACCTGGTCTTAAAGAGTTGTATTGATGACTTTACTGATTATAATTCTTTAAATACATACTTGTTACGGTCGCGAATTATTTTTGATTAATATACAACCTAATAGTGACATGCAAATTGCAAACAACGTAAGAAAATATGAGTTTCCCGGGCTATCTGGCGCTTTCGCCTTAATACAAAATTGACAACTTAGGACGAGGATACACATGCCTGTAACTTGCACAAAACTGCAAGTAGCTGGCATGCCGTGTGCCATAACAACTTCTGATTGGTCAATGTCACAATGGCATACCAGCTACTTGCATAGTTTTGTACAAGCTACAGGCATGTGTATTTTCGACCTTATAATCTCGGGTTTAAAATGAGTTTTTGTATTTAGAACTTTGTCAGCATAAAGTTCCAAATTCAAAAATGGCTTGTTTTGTAATAAGGCCGTTTTATAATACGGAGATTATTAGTTTTCATTTCACTAACAATTATTATAAGCTTAAGGTGTTACTGTTTACTTGCCATTGTACAATTAATATTGAAAAAGGTACTTATTATTTAGGTTTTAAGTCAATAAACATTTATTATAAAATACTTCTTTCAAATATCTGTGAATAATGGTTACTGTTTTAGTCGGAAATTCGTTTCAATCGGGGATTTGGTATATTATGTCGTGAGGCTAATATTAATCGCAATAGGATCGCCCTTATTAGGGTGCTTGCATAAAGATACAGGTTTTCCGGTCCCGATTTATCGGTAGAGGTCGGCGACAAGTGTACCGCCTGTTTCTTTTTGTGTGAGCGCATACAAAAAGTATCCAGATCCGTTCTGCTGAAGTTTCCTACATGGTGCAAGCAAACTTTACCTATACTCAGACCAACGATACAAGATAAACACATAACATTGAAACTTATACAAATATCAACTTTAAACTCGAGTAATCTAAGTTGATTTTTGAATGAAAAAACTATTGATAAACGTCATAAAATAATTTTAGTTGCAATGGAAACTGAACCATACACAATGAAGTTGAAAGTTTTTAATCCCAAAGCATGAAATCTATCTCGTCTTTTTGGCTTTAGTATAAAGATGATAAACCTTTTCATTTTTGACTGAACATGGAACTTATAACAAAATTGGCGAAAATTGATGCGTACATACACAGGAGTGTATGTTTACCCTTTTGGGGCGCTAAAGCGTGATGTAACGTCATGTAAAGGCCGTACGGCTATATTTTCGGTTGCGAGCGGCAGCGGAAACGGAAATCTGGGCGGGAAACGTAGAGGTTATACTCGATTCACTTCATTCAATATGTATAGTGTTCGAGCGTTTTGCTGCCCGATCTCACTTGTAAGCCCTATTGCTCTCCGAAATTGTAGGTTTCCTAGTTCAGCCAATATGCTAACATCAAAGACGATCTGCAAAATTATTGAATCTGTACCAATCATCATCTGCTTTGCCTTTTCCCAACTATGTTGGGGTCGGTTTTCAGACTAACAGGATACAGCTTAATACCAATATTTATACCATGTAAAATGTGGGTATTGGGTAACACAAAACCCTTGGTAAGACTGTCAAACTTTCAGGCTTCTTACTACCCATAACGACTGTCAAAGATTTACGAATTTCAACCGGGACCAACGGCTTTACGTTACTTTCCAAGGCAAGGGCAGGTCTCGTTATAGTATAGACTAGCTTTTGCCCGCGGCTTCGCCCGCGTGGATGTTGGAAAATATCCCACACGGGAACGTACAACCGGCACCCTAATTGCGTAACACTATCAATCAGAATCTGAATCATTTTGAAGCAAATTGCTAATCCATTGCTTATTAAGTTCGAAACATTTTTCTGCTCAACAACGTAAATAGCGCAATGAATGTTGTTGAACTGTCAAAATAAAACCGATTCCTACTGTAAGTGTGTTACGCAATTGTCCCCAGGATTAAAAGTACCCTGTGTGTTAATCCAGGCTATGAACTATTTTTGCGCCAAACATCCAAATCCGTTCAGCTGTTTTTGCGCCAAACATCCAAATCCGTTCAGCTGTTTTTGCGCCAAACATCCAAATCCGTTCAGCTGTTTTTGCGCCAACATCCAAATCTGTTCAGCTGTTTTTGCGCCAATGCAGAACAGACAAACAGATAAACGGACAAAAATTCTAAAAACTATATTTTCGACATCAGACTCGTTCACACACTTGGTAGCAATTACTTTTTTCAAAAATATTCAATGTACAGGTTTGACTTCGTTACCATTTTATTACCTCGTTATAGTATAGATGCCAGATGGTCACCCATTCACGGACCAACCGCGGCAAGAGTAGTATCTGATAGCTTAACCTTCATCAATCGACGCTTGCGACTTTTACTTAGCTTCAAGCCCTTCATTTAATATTAGCGGCAAACAAAAGTAATATTAAAGTGTCAGCTAAAATGAATTTAATTTATTAATTTTGACTAATCTCATATAGAAACGATAGTACGGGGACGACATGTACATTGTACAACCTACTATGAAAACTCACTATGAAACTCATTTTTGTATCGCCTCAGTTGCGGTGCCATTACAGAATTATACTGCAGAATAACCCTGCAGAACTTTTGAGTAATCTGTCAATCACCTTCCTTGCTTATACAATTTTAAATCACCGATCCGTAGCACTTGTACTCGTAGAATTTCTGAGTTAGCCTAAATTGAACAATGAATTTCCGACTAAAGCAGTGACATATCTTTATTCTTCATTCTACGGCGAAACCAAATTGGCTATACGCGTAGCAAATTGTGAATGCCTATATTCATCTCGGTTGAATGAATATAGCCAATAGAATAATAGCAATTAATTGTTAACATTTTTCGAGATTCGTAACGCTTAGTCTACGGTTAGCTACGCTCGCTACGAGATTTCGTAGCGCTGTAACTGTGCGAACTTATTTTGTTAATTTGTTGAAGAAAATTGGCATTTTCGCTCTACAGGACAGTGAATATCATGTTCATGAATGAGATAGCATATTTTAACACGTTGACCGCCTAACCCAAAATCCGTGTTTTTTTTTTAATTTTTTGGACTTCTCCGTGGAGGCCAGAGGATTCAGATTTTATAGTAAAATGCATGAAAACGTGTGTCTTGGCGGATACACTGGCTTCGAACTAAATGACTGTGTATCCAAAAAGAAACTCCGTGGCCTCAAAAAGGATACACGTGGCGCTCAACGTCAGTACCAATACCAAGTGCGTACCGCACCCACGATCATTGTTATGGTACGATTAGACGGAACGGTGGAGGTTTCTCTTAATTTTAACTTTGTATGTAATTATGTACCTTTCTTATTCCAACTTATAATGTGTAAGTCCCAGTGAATTGTATTCCGTAATAATAATAATAGAATATTTATGAAATTCCATATCATATCACGTGATTGTTATGTTATCCTTATCGGTTAGTTTCCCAACTTTCCGTATAAATGTATCGTGATTCGCTGCATTTCAAATGCTATTAAGATTGTAGTACAAAATGATTAATTTGTAGTTGTCACAACAGTTGTGTTAAATTATGGGAATAGAATTTATTTAGTTGAACATTTTGTTTTATTTACTTGTTTCTTTGGTAATTGCGTGTCGTAATCGCTGTCAGGGCGCGACACGATAGGTGTAATGCTTGCCCTTATCAAATTAATCACATCGCGATAAAGAGTATACGATATGTAGCGCGGCGAGGGAGGCGCGGCGTTGATGTCGAATGCGTGCCGCGCGTAGAGTGTAGCTCGTAGCGTTATCGGGAAAGCGCGGGAAAATCGCGGCGCCGAGCACTCGCTTCAGTAGGCTCGCGGCCGCCGACAGACATGGACGGATCCGCGCGCGCGCTCGCTCTCGTACTCGTGGTGATCGCGCTCGCGTACGCGCGCGCCCACATACCCTCCCACGACAACATCCTCAGAATACAACTGTGGGACGCCGAGGGCCTCAGCAGAGATCCCATCACGACGTCGTCTCTGGCTACCACGGCAGCCGCGCGCACCACCAGGCGCCACAAGTTGAAAGTGAACTTGGACTCGCTGTACGACGCTATGCTGGAAGAAGGTCGTGGCGGAGGGTTCGGCAGATTTACGCGGCACAAAGTGCGGCATAAGCGGCGCCGGCCCCGGCAGACCGGCGCCGACCTGCCGTGGCGGTTCCACGCCGGCGACCAGGTGCTGAACGTGGCCGTGTACAACGACGATGTGCCGTGGGAAGTAATCGAGGCTGACAATAGCGGGCCGGTGGTGAATGCCAGTGCAGTGAGTGACAGTGCCAGTTCCGCAGTGAATGAGCCGCGGGACGTGGGCCCCCCCATGCTGCTGCGTCAGCCCGAGGACGAGGTAATGAGTGAGAGCAAACACCGTATACATTAATGTAACGTCGCCTTTCATCGTTATCGTCGCCCCGAGGTGGTTAATAGCCATTCACAGTACTGATAGGCTGCCGGCATTGCCGTAGGGATTTCTATTCACCGCTCCTTTTCAGGAGAACCCCTCGGGCGACGATGCGTTGATAAAAGTGAATGCCCTTCATTGTTTTTAAAATATTTTCTCGCCGGCTATATGTAGATCCTATCACGTTGCGCGGGCGCGAGTGAAAAATAATTTTCAAGGGGAGATTGGCTCACACAGTACCTTATCAGTAAGATATATTTTGTGGATTATCTGTTTGTTTTCGTCGATGTTTACGTTCGCTTACCTGTTGTGTTCTTTTTACTGATACGATATCTAGATTGCTTGGAATGTCTTTGCTATCCGCATACCGTTAGAAATGACTTGTATTCTGTTATTCTGTTACTTGTATTTTGGTAATAGAGTAATGGGACATTACAAATTTGTTATTAACGTACAAATTAGGTTTATTATTACCAAGATTGTCTTGCACTCGGTAAAAGCTGCTATCGTTTCTTTGGTTCTCCATACAAAATAAACTTTGGAATAGTTGAACACGGAAAAGCCAGAGGTGTTAAACTGGGGAGAGACTTAACATGACAGTTCTAGACATTTACGAGACGTCGAGTTTTTGTACGCTTAGTAAATTGTTAAACTTGAATGTGCTACATAGGTACCTAGCTACATTTAAATTTAGGCCCGTAAATGTGTCCCCAGAGAACTAAATTAGGCATACATGACTGGTTTTTAGTGTTCGACCTTTAGATTGTTAACCTTTCGCGAAACTTACCGAGGGTCATGCGACCGACATAGGGTCACCTCCCCGCACTATTACTCTTTCACATTTTACTGTGTTCACTTAATATGCTTTAAACATTGTTACGGGTCACTTGATTTAATTTCCATGGGACTCACGATTGCTCTTCCGGTTACTACTCCCAAACGTACCTAATTCTGGCCCACAAACATGTTCTATACTTACACACTAAAATATTCATCGCCATGACTAAACAAATTAAATTAGAGTTGTATTTACAGCGCACGCATTTCAATTTAAATCGATTGCGTAGATATATAGATAACGTTTCCAATCGGATAGGGCGTCATCTCGTTTCGTGCGAGTTAATCGTTCACCTGTGCTAAGTTACAGTGGCGACCGCGTGCACACCCACTGCCCGCAGCCCGACCGGCGCCAATCAACCGGAAATTAGGCACAAATCAATAATTTCCCAGTCGATACTGTCCACTATCGATGCCGCTAATAGAGTCTGATTGACTCATCTACCGTCCATCTACTCGAGTGATGCGAAATTTCAATCAACACCCGAGTTATGAGCGTGATCGAAAATATTAGTTTTACGGAATGAATGAGTTATAGGTGTTATGTAGGTACTTAGTGATGTCTGGAATAATACATGGTCACTATTACTATTCCGTTAATTACCGTACCTATCTAGGGTATATAATTTACCAAAACTGTGTTTGGTCCAAGCTACTTTGTAAGTACAGTAATGTAAGTACCTATAATTAATTACCTACAAAAGATAAATAATGAAGTATCTTATTTCCCAGTTTTACCATTTCACTGCTTATTTAATCAAAATTTAAACCCAACAATTACAGAAACTACAACAACTCAATTATTATGATTAAACCTGAATTGTTGATCAGCTAGGCATAATTGTAATTTTAATTATTTATCTGAAGCGAGATCGACAGTATAAAACAAAGTTGGTATTCATTTACCTACTAAAGACTGCTGAGAATCTACCTTGCCTACGAACGTCACAATAAGAAAATCTACCTCTTAGCAACGGGAAAATAGACTTATGTAACTGAGATTCTTAGAACACTTGTTGATAGGTACATAGGTAACAATAAAAATATGAAGTATAGTACCTACCTTCCTACCTACGAAACATGCGAAATATGTAAGATCATAATTATTTTTATAAGACCTTAATGTACCATGTTTTAAAGCAAATAAATATATTATATTCTATACGTAGTACATAAGTAATAGGACGTTATCATAACGTATAAATTCATCATTAAAAACTTTAATTAATTTATTAAGCAGGGATAGGTGTAATTAAGTATACCGCATTGCACCTCACGGACACATTTAGGCCCCACATATTATTTGCCGCGTTGTAAACTCACCCTCCGTCTTCATTACATTACAGAATACGAATTTAATACTCACGAAGAGTAATTTCTTCATGTAAGCGAATACTATATAAAGGACTTTATATTACAGAATTTGACTAACGAAAGTATGCGAAGTAGAAACCATTAAATAAACGTTAAAAAACTTCCTTAATTAGACGATTTAAATCCCAAGTAATTTCCGCGTGTTCATTTACGATTTGTTCCCACTTCTTACCGCTGTCCGTCCTCAACATAACGACCTATAGGCGACGCTTAAAAGTTAATTATCGTCCTTAAATTTATTATCCTTATAAAAATCCTTATGAAACGTAGACAGCCGTAAGAAAACCGTAACAAAAAGTAATAATAATGACGTTCCCCTTTGTGACGGCATTATAAAAAGGGAAGATGTAATTCCTTAGTGAATCAAGCAATCTGCCTTTGAAATATTGTCAGTCGTCAACGAAAATAATTATCTGTTTCGCTCCCCCTATCGTTAAGAGCGATGAGGCGAGTATTTTAGCGAAAATCGTTGGCTTAACTTCCGCATACCGTAGTAGCTACACCCACATAGCACCTGTGACTACACAAACATGTTTTTTGAGTAAGAACAATATCATAAATGTTTCACAAGCTTTAGGAAAACGGGAAGGGAAAACTTTCTGTTTGTATTTCGCGTAATAATCTTTACTTAACTTTTACTTAACTTGGGTTAAGTAAAATATAGGTAAGTAAATGAATATACGTGAATAAGGTACCTACTTGTTTTATCGTTTTGGCAATGACAAACATTGTTCCTAAGTTGTTTGCCATTCTCTATAAACAGTAGTTGGTTAACTATTCGTAAAAACCTAGGTTAAACTCTACAGCTTATTATTATGTTATTATCAGCCCGTAAGCCAGCAGTCTACACGCATAGCATTAATTTGTTGTGACAGAAAAATGCAATTACTCAGTCATTTTGTAAAATTCCCTCAAACCAAGCTGCGTGGCGTAGGCTTAAGCCATATTTAATATTCGCTAGTTTAAGTTTTAGTGGCAGTTTAGTGTAATGTAATGTTATAGTCTGTTATGATCCCTTGAGTAGCGTCATATATCGTTGTGAAGTGATTCATTCTGGTTACCAACTTTGTTTCTGAACAGACTGTGGTGTATACCTAAACAATTCCCTAGCGCGAATATGTTGTAAAGGATCTATTAAACAAGTTACACCGATGAGTTCCTTTTTGTAACAAGAAAGTGGCCAACAGTTCCATCTTATTGCTTCCTACTTTTTATTATTATCAATTAGTGGTTGCCAGCTATTCGGACGTTGATCGATAGATTACTAGATAAACGAGCACTGATTGAAAGGTTCCGAGGTCTGACCACATTTTGCACTCAATGGCTTAACGAGGATCAGTAGTTTAGAAGTAAAACCGTAGGATAATGGTAATTTACTTGGAAAGTGCTTTTAATTTACGGGGAAAACACAGATATAAGTAGGTAAATGCTTTTAAGGAATTAACTGAAACGGGTCTTAAGGAAAACGCATTTTTTCCTGCTTTTTAAACTTTTCTTTCTTTCCTTAATCTATGATTTATAAAGGGACTAATTAATGTGGCCATCGGTCTCAGTTGTAATTTTGATACTTCACTATTTGCATATAAAAATCTAGAAATGAACGCATGCGATGACGTATCCTTTCTTTTCTGAGTCACTCTGTCAGTAACCTTCGTTATATCCGTGAGTACCTACATACTATATTTCTGCCAACAGCAAAGCGTCTGCTATGTCAAAATATGGCGATATTTTAAATTAAATCAATAATTGTTAAAAACACATATTATAGGGCTCCTGAGTACTTATGTTTATCCATGTACATATACATTTAGGACAGTGCAGGTATCTACTTAAGTGAAAGCACATAACCAGTAACATGAGAGAGACACAGTATAACTTTATCAGAATTAGTGATGCTTATTGCCTATATCGTAAATCAGTGCGATGACATTTATCATTTAATTTATCTCTTTCCAATGTGTTCTTCAACGAACGCTCGGTAACAAAGAGAAGTTATGTTTCTCTTCTGAGAGAAGATATTTTGCTATTAGGGTGGGTTGTTTGTAAGGAGTGGTTGTAGGTACTTTATGTTTGTAACTAGCACTTCGCGCGTGACTTTGTCCGCGTGGATTTCGTACTTTAGTACCCCGTTAGGGGTAGATTTTCAAAAAACTATTACGTTATTCTTTATTTTTGGTCTTAAGTATAAATACTGAGTTTTGAGTTAATTGGACCGCGCGTTATAATTTTCTTCCATACAAACTTTGACCTCTTTCGGGGGTAGTTTAGAAAAGCAAAAAATGACAAACTTCATAATTTACTTAGATAAGTATTCGTGCCAATTTTCAAGTTTATTAACTCGAGAAATAAGATTTTTCATACAAACAAAATCCCCTTTTCACCCTGCACCCCCCCAAAAGTCGAATTTCCAAATATCATCCCTTAATGGATATTTACAACATAAAAGGCATCAAATGCCAAAATTTCAAGTTTGTAGCCCCAGCAGCTTAGGCTCAGCGTTGATGAATCAGTCAGAATAAGTAATTATATATGTATAGATTATTTTCATCATGATTAACTAATTATAAGTAAACTTTGGGACAAATTACTAAAAGAATTGTGTGTTTTTGTGTTTTCGACATTGCATATTAATTAGTCACATAACATCACGCCTTGTTTCCCCGAAGGGTTAGGCAGAGGTATACCTGTAGTAGGTACACCTAAATTTCGCCAGTTATGTTTAACTCCTATTAGATATTACTAATATATATATATATTATGTACAAGTATAGAATAAAAAATAAAAAGGGGGAAGAGCTCATTGAGTATCAAAAAATTCTTTCGCATCGCTGTCAATGGGAAAAGTGCCCAAAAGGCTGGCAGCGTTGCCACGTTGGATGGCAATGCTGATTCTTTGGGCTAAAAATAGGCCAGCCCTCTGGTCCCGTAAAGAGTCGACCAACCGCTTGGCCATGTCCCCAAATACTCGATAAGCACTCGGACCCCAAGACCCTAGTGATTCATATCTTTATTTGTATTCCATAATGTGTGAAGATCATGCTTACAATGGGCTTAAAGTTAAGGTACAATTACAGACCCTGTAGGGCACAGAAAAAAGTATAAATGATAAATAAATGATAAATGATTTTATTTCTGTAAGTAGGTTTATACAAAGACTTTTACACGTCAAACATTTTTTTTTAAACTAGATGAGGCCGGAGTTTCCTATCTGACTACTCTGAGAAGAAAGGCCGAAACAAACTCAGAGGTCACAGTCTCTTTTAAAGTCCAGACATAATTTTGGTCAGATCATGTGAAGACCATGTAGGTTGGTGTCTGAAATGGTCGTTTGAGGAAAGAACCACACAGATCGAGTGGACCTGTCCAGTCAGTGCAAGCATCTGTCAGTAATCGTACAGCTCAACATAAAAGTTAAGGAGCTCAACGATTCGACGAACAATACCAAAGAAAGGACATTTGGGTAGGTTGTATAAAATTAATGTTGAAATAAAATTAATACTCTATGTAATAGAGGGGGCGAGCCTTTTGCTATCAATCGGGTTTCCTTCATCTATTTAGTCACCTATTTATCTAAGGCCGTGCAACTGCTGTCCACAATGAGTTACCTACTGGGGGCCAACCACTACCTCTTAAAGCAGTATTATTTTAATGTTACTTCAGTGTGAGAAAGAGATGGCGCTATACAGCACGTCTAGCTCCATCTCTTTCCCACACTCAAGTAAGATTAAAATAATGATGCATTAAGAGTCGGTGGTCTAGCTCCAGTACCTAGTTTTATATAGTTAGGGAGCTATAGACTTGTAAAAACTACTCCGTTAAGAATCAAGTTGTTTGGAAATATGTAACTGTTTGTTTCTGAATAAAATAAAATTAAAAAAATAATAACTTGCAACTGCAATCTAAGTTATTGTTGCCAGGAACGTTAGCAGCTGCACCCAATTGCTTTACTTGCGTTAAGAGGTGGTGGTTTAGCTCCTGAACTCTAAGAGGTAAATCTTCTTACATTCCTACGAATGATGCTGTAGCCAGAGTAATCTCGGCTTTGTATATGAGGGGGATTGCTCCAGGAGACCCGCTCTGCTTGAGATTAGCCTCTATTAGGCGAGGCTTATCTATGGAATATAGTCGTGAAGATGATTAGAGCTTGCCCTTCCGCTCTGTTGATATTTACTATGATTATTACTTTCAATTTCAATACTGGCAGTCTATTCTGTAAAAATTTCACCGTAAATACTTCGGTGCGGTGAATGTATGTACAAGTATCTCCCGGGCCCCCGACTCGTGGTACTGGACAGAACAGTGGGGTTTTAGTCGGTAGGAGTCCGACATAACCCTCCGTTCTTCCTAGACGGAAAAAATTTCAAAGGTGAAGTAAGCTTGAAGTGAGTTGTCATTCCACCTGATTCTAGGGATAGACACTATTGACAGCTCACTTCATCTAAGTTTTCACGGAGAGGGTTTTACTAAATAGACCGGTCTTCTTCTAAGCGAGCTGATGGCAATCTAAATTGAGTCGGCCCAGAACTTGGCACCTTCAATATCGGTTTAGTCGTAGTAGAGTCGATGATGCCTTGAGTAAAGATGCCTTTCCGATAAAATATCCTAAACCGAAATTACTGTAGCTGGGTAAGCTTTGCGTAATATCCGTATATAAAAAAAAAGTAGGCAGGCATAGGGACTGCCGACCAGAGGCGAAGCGCGCTAACAACTCCATTCCTACCGGCTTCCCTTTGGAGGATCGGAAGAGTAACTTCACCTACCATCATCTGCCTAGCCTTTTCCCAACTATATTGGAGTCGGCTTCCAGTCTAACCGGATGCAGCTGAATACCAGTATTTTACATGGAGCGACTGCCTATCTGACCTCCACAACCCAGTTACTGGGTAATACGATACCCCTTGGTAAGACTGGTTGTCAGACTTTCGGGCTTCTGACGACCCGTAACGACTGTCAAAGATCCACGAATGACAGCCGGGACCAACGGCTTAACGTGCTTTCCGAGGCACGGAGGAGTCTCGGTATGTAAAGATGGTCACCCATCCACGGACCAACCCCGGCAAGCGTAGCTTAACCTGATGGATCGACCCACGCGGCTGTTATTACTTAGCCACGAGCTCCTCACCTACCACTATTGAAAAATAGCACATTCAGTAATGTCTACGATTGCCAAGTAATATATATTCCAACAACAACACAAATTGTTCCAAATAAGCCGGCGCCACAACGTGATAATCGTATTTGTATGACTACTTATAGATAACTAAACAATTTCTTCTTCGGCTTCCCTCCTACGAAATGACAAGCCTCGCCACTGCTGCCGACAGAAGCGAAAACTTAAAACAATAACATGTACACAGGCCGCTGCGCGTCGCCAGTCTGGCGCAACACGTCACATTAGCATGTCGGTGACGCGAGCATGTCGCATGCCGCGAACCCGTAGGATTTTCCCCTACCAAAAAGCGATCAACACGCCTAAAGAAGTGTTCACTTCAAAAACCAAAACATCTCGTGCTCTTCGCTAAAAATGGATATAAAACACTTTGAATTCTATCATTCTCGTTATGTTACGATAATGTAATATTTTTTTACCTTTCATCTTCAATATTGCATGTCATAACATCTTCCTGCTTATCAACAGAGGGATACATACCATCAAAGTAGGAATCGAAAACATAGATAAAAGCAAAAAGGCATAGCTATGTAGAATTGTAGATAGATACATAATTTCAAAGCTTCGATTCGAGTTTCTGATGAGACTGTCGACTGCACGTTCGGGGATTACCGCCGAAGACAGTTAATATACTCATGCTATGTCATGCATTAAGGCAAGTTCTCCGAGATTTATGTATGAAGAAGCCCCGAGTGATTGGCTGCATCACGTACCTACGATGTAAAGTAGTTAATATGTCTTGGAAAGATTGAAGATGGGAAGCGGATGTAGTGTGGATCTCGGTATTAATAGTCGGTAAATGAAGTCGGTTTTAATTAAAGATCGCTTAGAACCATAGAACCTAGATGTTAGAAAGTTGGACATGGAAATAAAAGCATTATTTTTGCTTAGAATAAGTTACAAATTACAATTAGCAACTTCATTCAATTAAACATTCCGATGAAAAAATATGGCTCACAGTCACAAGCTGATGAGCTGACAAACAGAACTGATAAACTGGGTGACCCTTATATCTATACAAATAAATAAAATTAAAGTGTCTGTTTGTAATGTCAAAATAACAGCATTTTCCTAAATGCATAATTATGAAAGTTTATATGGTACTTACAACAAAAAAAAAAAAACAACTTTTGTCTGTCTGTCTGTTTATTCCAGCTAATCTCCGAAACAGCTGGAACGATTTTGACGGGAGTTTTACTGACTGATAGCTGATGTTATAAGGAGTAACTTAGGCTACTTTTATTTTAGAAAAATAATTAGGGTTGCGCGCAAAAAAAATAAAACCCATGAAATGTACAAAACTAATAACTCTGAAACTACAAGTCGGATTTGAAAAATTCTTTTGCATTTGGTAGGCCGATTCTCGAAGATGGTTATAGGCTATTTGACATCACGCTACGACCCTTAGGAGCCGAGCAAAAATAAAAAAAAGGTCAGAAAGAACGCTAAGCGGAAACGGTGTACATAATAGCGCGGGCGGGCGATGGGGATGAGGGAGTTTTATTAAAATGTGGCTGTTATTTTAGAATATTGTGGAACGAAGTCACGGGGCACAGCTAGTTAAAATATAAAATAAAAGTGACCACATAAAGGACAAAGCCCCCAACTATGTGGTTTGCTCATACTTAAACATGTCATGTGCGTATATAAATGTATAAAATTTCTATATCCACTTTAATGTCTCTATCAGCAGACTATGTGGGAGACCCACGGTCGTGTTAACACGGTTCAAACAATGCCTTGCTCCTACGCATTTCTGTAATATGAATTTGAAAATGGAATACCGTATTTCATAGGCTTAACGATGCTCTTATGTTTTTTTTTAGTACGGCATAGTTTAATTTAATGACGTCGGTACATAAAAGTTCGTTTAGAATTTTAAAGACATTTAAATATAAATGAGAGATAATTACTTTATCTTTTTTAATTTTGGAAATCCTACGTACGTGAACAACTAAATTAATTAATTTAGATGTATTCCAGTATGTTTATTAATAACCTCAATTTATTACACTTAATAGTAACGTACTTACAAGTTAACAACATACGTGGACTATTAACTGAAGTGTTTTTTATTTAAAACCAAGTAAAATGATTAAGTTATTAAAAAAGGTGAAACTTACACCGGGAACCTGTTATAGAAATAATGCGTTTTGCTGGTGGGTAATATTGAGTTTTAAATAGGGTTGCCAGCAGAATAATGTTATTACAATAAAATTAATTTAGATTTTATTTATTGACCTTTATTATTTTTTGTAGCTGGGAGTGTTATGATGAATGATATAGGTACATATATAGGGTCAAATTAAATTAGCTAGCGAAATTCCGCAGACGTGTATTTTACTGGGGTCAACGACCGCTGATAGCGTTGTTACTTGAAATAATAGTTGAGAAATCTGTTTTGGTCTTGTTTTATCCTGTTTAGATATCGATACCCATCACGTCTGTAAAGCATACACAAGAAACACAGATGTTTTAAACTGATATTTCAACTACACTGCGGTTGATAACCGAAAAAAAATCATCAAATTAATTTATTTTTTGCTTTATCATGTTTAGATATCGATACCGATACCCATCACGTCTGCGGAGTTTCGCTAGTTAATTTAATTTGACCCTGTATAATATGCAAGTTTATGGTATTCTAAATACATAAAATTGTATGTGCTTTACTTATCCTATTTACTTGTAAATACATAAAATTCTCATGAATAAGCAATAAGTAGGTACCTTGTGACTGTTCGCTATCCTACAAGAAAGCGTTTCCAACAAACCAGATGTCATTTTAATATCAGTAGGTAGTTACCAACGTTTTCCTTTGCGGATTTTCCATGCATTCAAAACATAGGTAATGACAGTGCTATGGAAGGTGTTACGTTAATAAAACCTCTTCAAACAAGTCGGGCGTAACATACAATGTATGAAACTGTCAACTTAGTCGTGTTTATTTATTCATAAACACTGGCTGGTTATGAGCATGTACCCACCTCTGTCACTGGCTTCCTTATTTGAATGTCACTTGCGCAGGATTATAATCAGGTAGTGTTTGAAGTCGATTATCTTATGTTTTATTACCGGCCTATAGATATTTCGAAAAGCTCTGTTAAATGTAGATATACTCGTACTAAGATATTATAAGTCTTTCTCTTTTCTAATGAACCTTCGTCATCGGAGTTCGTGTTGCATTGTTTGCCTCCCACACAGTTTGAGAAATTATGAGGTTCTAAAATAAATATCGATTACACAACCGATACGTTTAAAATAAATTACAGTTTTTGTTTTTACATATCGATTAATCAATCGATATCTAAGTTTAGAACTAACTGTTATTTTTTTCCGTTTTAGGTTCACTTATTTTTGATTGGTTAGTATTTTTATTACACTGGCAACCCTGATTATCAGCTCAGAATTAGCGTACGTTAATGCGAGGGTTAGTAAATAACACTCATTAGTTATAAAGATACCGATCGGGCAGGATGTGGGAATGATCCTACAGGAGCCAGTTTCGATATTATTTCGATTATTATCTTGACTTCTACTACTAGTGCTGTCTTATAGCTGTTAGTTATTGGAAAAATGCGGTTTTAATTGTTCACCTGGCGGCATTTGATAGCACTACTTATTATTTAATTTTCATTAACTTCTGCTTTTGCATTTTTACTGGGAGATAAATAGTAAAATGCAAAGTTTTAAGCGTTGTGTAAAGACTTAACTCATTTTAATTATAGCGCCACTTTTAACTATCCCATAATTAATAAATAAGTAGGTACCTATGTAGAGCTATAAAATTTCAAAACAGGCTCTAGACATCCTGCATTATGTCTTATAATTATGCAAGAGTTGATACTTTGTTGTGTTCATTTTTTTCTGTCGTGATGACCCAGTGGGTAAGGCCTCGCCTCTCATGCACGAGGTAGCGGCTTCAATTCAGGGCAAGTACCAATGTGACTTATTTAATTAATATAATATGTACTTTGTGAGTTTATCTTGAACATTACTGACATCAGTGACGGAAAACATACTGAGGAAACCTGTGTTTACAATTAAAAGTCTGAAATCGTCAATCCGTCTTGAGAAAGCGTGGTGATCGATGCTCGTGCCTTCTCTGTATGAGAAGAGGCCCTTACCCTGCAGTGGGACGGTAACAGGATGGTATTATTATCACTCTCCGAGTTTTTGTCTAACAACAGCTTATTGCTGCTGTTGCCAGGATCACGGGAAATAATAAATGCTCTTTAAAAAGAAGTTGAGCGGCACATACCAACATCCGTGAAAAACATTAAATGTCCATGAACAGCGCATTAATATTCCGACAGATAAAGACATGCCATGAACATATAAAAGGTACTTTCTTTCATGTTATCAAGTACACGCTATATCGTCGAAATGTCAGAAGTCCCGACATTTCAATCGCGAGCTGTTTCCGCAACACGCTACTCCTCATAACTACCTGTCTGGTTGCGTCTTAATATTGTGTTATTTGAAGCTTTGGGTAACTTTACATTTTGTTAAGGCGACGATAACCGACTTTTAATGTTTTTAAACTGAAGATCACGTCTAAACGAGTAGTGTTAATGAACTGGAAAAAAATTATGTTAAATTAGAGCATTTTTGTAATAACGTAATATGTGAATATTTTAGATCATCTTTGTATTACATACTGTAATTAATTTGTAAAGTTAAGTCTAACGCGGATAAAAAACTGAGAATCACACAAAAACTAATAAGCGTATTTTTATGATACCTTCACCATTTTAAAGATAATTTAAGTATTTATCTTTTACGTGTTTTATTATAATATCTTTTGTTTTATCTATAATAAATTAATAATGCGTCTAATTTGGGACAGCGCTCCTTGTAGGGCGAGTTCTATTACTCGGTGGGCATACGATGCGTTACATGAGCTCAGCACAGAACACGCAAGCTATGCACTCAAGGCCGTTTGTACTTATCTGCGTCTTAAGAGGCTATATTTCAATGTTTATGATTAATTGTTTTTGCAGTGTATCCGGGTTTTAATTAGTTTAGTAGTGTAGTCATTTAGAAACACTATTTTACTATAAAAGATTATGTCGATGCTTAACAGCCAAAAAGGGATAAGCGACATTTTTTGTGAAATCGACTTATATACATATGTATATGGTTTGAATCGGCTTTTTGGCTGTTAGGCATCGATATATAGGTATATAACATAACATCAGGTGCACCTCTGCCTAACTCTTCGGAGAATATAAGCGTGATGTTATGTCTATGTCTAGCCCAAGGCAACACAAACCCTTAACACATCGAAAATGTATAACTTTGGGGTCGTCTGAAACTGACGTTTGACTGGAAGGAAACTTAAAATCCAAGTCGGTCCAAGGTCTTGCAGGTGTTACTATACATAATCACTTATATCTAGTATGTAATAATAGCTCTTACCAAACTTACATTTAAATACAAACATAAATATCTCTAGGAATTTGGGGACGCACACCTGCGAACGTGCCCGGTCGCCCACTTTTCGCCCTTATTCCTTTAGTAATAAGGTTCAAAAGTCGTCGACCGGGCACGTTCGCCTTCGTACCTACCTGTGCGGGTAAACTTAAATTATAATTTACTTTAAGATGTACTGTCTCCGACCGTAGCTTCAACTCTATAAATTAGCTTCATCCCACCTTACTTTACAAACTTACCATCTAATTATACAATATCAGTTTACTCATTACTAGATTTATCTCTGTTCTAATCTCGTAAATTTTCATCCGATATAAAAATAAATTTACTTTCCACGGTAATATGTTACTGGAAGTGATATATGTATGTTTTGTAATTATTTCTCTTCATTTGAGCGTGGTTCATTTATCTTCTTTTGAAATAGTTATCTACTTCGGAGGTTTACATATTTACATTATAGTGCACAATCAGAATTGTCTGTCAGACAATAAATAACATTCAGGGACTCGTTGAGAAGCCTCTAATTAAGTTCTTGTGAGTTCGGACGCCGCGTGGGCGATTGATATCCGATCCTGGAATTTATTGTCACCAACAAATCGAACTTTACCTCAACACCTTTAAGAGTCATATTGGATCAAAAGCGGCAAACTTATAAATTTTCTTATGCAAATTCATTATATTTAGTTGGTGAATGCTGATTCTATTTCAATAATTGATAATGCTAATGAAAAGTCTTATTTGAAATATGTTTTTTAACGATGCCTTTGTAGGGACTCCATTGCATATGATTTATCGGTGTATTTAAACATGGTTGGTTAATCACAGAAACAGTTACAAGTTAAGGAAATATGATCATATTAACAGGAACATTGAATTTAATGGCTTACTGTGAGAAACATTTGATTTAATTTAATGTTACTTCAATGTTTATCATAATTAAGCTGCTTATCTCGACATACTTAGGCAGTATTTCTTATTCTTTTAATAGTGCTCCCAAATTGAAATGTCCACAACAGAAATATATTTATAACTAATGAGCTTACCCAAGTCTAGACCATTCCAATTAATATCCCGAATGTTCGGGAAAATAAATGAACCACCGAATTGGACACGTGAAATATTTCTAACATTTTGTAACTTGCAATATTCTAGATAAATGGTAACATGACACTATCGTAACGCCTATATTCCCCGTAATGCGTAGGCAGAGGTGTAGCATAAGGGTAAACTCTGCCAGTTAGTCCATAGAAAAATGGGGGCATGCCCGCCTATAGTAATCATACTGGTAAAGCTCGTCTAAGCTGAAATGATGCGCCCCAGTACTTAAATTAGCATACGCACACTACGGTAAATGAGCTAGAGAGGCGCGTCATTTCAGCTTAGACGAGTTCTACAAATCCAGACACCTACACCCTAATTGCGTAACACACTATCAATCACAATCTGAAACATTATGAATCAAATTGCTAATCCATTGCATCCATATGTTCGAAGAATTTGTCTGCCCAACAACGCAGGTAAATAACGCAATGAATGTTGTTGAACTGTCAAAATGAAACCGATTCTTGCTGTATGTTTGTTACGCAATTGCCCCTCAGGGCCCTATACCACAAAACTTTACAATTACAATTTACAAATTCAATCCCTTTGATCAAAATTTTTTATCGCTACATGTTTATAAGATATTTGTATAAGTGTTTTACTGCATAATTTATATAAATAATGAACCAAGGCTACCCCATAACAGTTGCGCGTGCTACGAGGCAGATAAATGATATTTAGATACAATAAACCTTTATACTAAATCAGTATTTAGATACGTGTACAATATCTTAGGACCTATACTTTGTGAAACTGCATAAACACTAGACCTCCATGCAGATTTGCTAACGATCTTAAATCATAGTGCTCGAATCATACTGGCCACGCGAGACTGGGATGCTCTATATTCTTAGTAAATCATTCAAGAAATGAACAAGGCGTTCTGAAATTGTTAGGCGGTGAAGATTTTGTGTGTTTGTAAGTAGGTACTACATAGATAAGTAAATTATGTAACCAGCTAGATGTAAATGATTGATAATAAATTATATTTATTAAAAATTGGTTCAAAAAACACCTTTACACGTTATTTATTGAAACGTGATTTTTTTTAATGCGAAGCATGTGTGGTGTGAATATGAATGATAGGCTAAGGAATGATATGATAAGGCAACGTACATACATACATACATACATAAACTCACGCCTTCTTCCCATGGGGGTAGGCAGAAACTACAGAACGCCACCTGCTACGATTCTCACATACTCCTTTTGCCTCGTTTACATTCATACATCTGGTCATACATGCACGCCGGTTGCGAGTACTACGCACCTGACCTTTCTGAAGAACATCACCAATAAGATCACTATATGTCTTCCTAGGGCGTCCCCTTCCGGCGTTTCCACTCACATCTGCCGTGTAAATACCTTTGGTTAGTCGACTTTCATTCATCCTCTCAACATGACCAAACCATCTAAGCATACTCTTTTCAATTTTTGTCACTACATCTTCTTTTAAACCGCACCGTTGCCTTATCACATCATTTCTCAGTCTATCATTTATAGTCACACCACACATGCTTCGCAAGGAACGCATTTCCACAGCATTTATTCTACTTTCATGCTTCTTTTGCCATACCCAACATTCACTTCCATACATAAGCGAAGGCACCAGCACACCATTGTGAACAGCCAGTCGGGCCTTTTTAGACATTAACTGGTTGGTCACAACTGCATGTATAGCACCATTCACTTTATTTCCCGCATTTACTCTCCTTTCCACATCTTCATCTATCTTTCCATCCCTTGTAAACAGACTCTCCAAATATACAAACTCACTTACTTGCTCCACACTTTTATCATTTATTTTCACATCACACATCGATACGTCCTCTTCTCTTTCAAACACCATGACCTTCGTCTTATTCACATTTATATTCATCCCTTTCATCTTGTATGCTTAATCCATGACAGTCACCATGTCTTGCAACTGTTCTGCTGACGCTGCAAGTAGAACTTGATCATCTGCGTAGAGAAGGCATTTGACAAGCAAATCATTCATCCTCAATCCGCACTCACCCTCTTTTAAATTTGTCAGACTACTATCCATGTACAAGTTGAACGGCCATGGTGACGCTACACAACCCTGTCTAACACCCCTCGAGATGCAGAACCAGTCCGTGTATGCCCCATTTATCCTAACACAAGCACTGGAATCCTTGTATAAAGATTTCAGTGCCCGTACCAAGCGCCAGTCCACACCGTACACTGACAGTGTCGACCACAGTTCCTCCCTCCACACTCTGTCATAGGTCTTCTCCAAGTCAACGAAAGCACAGTAGACTTTCTTGTGCTTTGCCAGATGTTTTTCGGCTATGCACCTTAGGGAGAAGATCTGATCCATACGGCCCATTCCCGCTCTAAATCCTGCCTGCACATCCCATATTTTCTCCTCTGTCACTCTTATCACTCTATTTATTAAAACCTTTGCATACAGTTTGCCAACAACACTCAAAAGACTAATGCCGCGGTAGTTTTTACACTCCAGCTGAGAGCCTTTTCCCTTATATAGTGGTACGATTACAGCCTTGCACCAATTATCCGGCACACGGCCATATCTCCAACACATATTAAAGATCCGGCACAACAGACTTGCTAAGGCAACGGTGCGGTTTAAAAGAAGGTGTAGTGATAAAAATTAAAAAGAGTATGCTTAGATGGTTTGGTTATGTTGAGAGGATGAATTAAAGTCGACTAACAAAAGGTACGGCAGATATGAATGGAAACGCCGGGAGGGGACGCCCTAGGAAGACATATAGTGATCTTATTGGTGATGTTCTTCAGAAAGGTCAGGTGCGTAGTGCTCGCAACCGGCGTGCGTGTATGACCAGATGTATGAATGTAAACGAGGCAAAAGGAGTATGTAAGGATCGTAGCAGGTGGCGTTCTGTAGTTTCTGCCTACCCCCATGGGAAGAAGGCGTGCGTCTATGTATGTATGTAATTTATAATGTATGTATATATATTATTATAAATTACGTTTCAAAACTAGTATTTATAGACCATGGTAGGTACCTAAGTGCTATTTTAGAACTGAAAGTTAAGAGTTAATGGTAACGAAAGCATAATATCATTATAGGTATATTTAATCTCATAGAGGAAAATCTCTTTGCAACTGATTTTTAACTGCATGACATAACAGTTTGCCATAAGGTTCGTTCAAGTACCGCCTCGACGTCAACAAGTCACGGACAAAAAACACGTTTTATAACCGTGCATATAGTCACTGTAAACAATAAAATTAATAAACACAACCGTATTCATAGATGGCTCCCATCCATTACATCTCTATCATAAAGGGACTTAATTGCCGGACCTCCAGTAAGTCGCCGGCATCTTAAATCACGGTGATCAATTCTACGTCCACACAGAACAATGTACAATCGTCCTTATAGTTTTGTTACCAAACCACAGAGTACGGAGTCGCCTCGGCACCCGCTGGTAGAGGGATTATCAACCTTTTCCATACGTGTCACCGTTAGCTCGCACTATGACACATACCTATGACGTACAGATTGACGGCTTTGAAAGCGGTCCGTGACAGAAGGTCTACTCCCTAAGCACGAAATCCGTAGTTTCGGCCGAAGTTACGGGCGATTCCTACTCCGTATCACCTGCGGAAATAAGCTTAGTTTGGAGCCCCACCTAAGAATGAATGACACCACGATTTGACAGTTGTGCCTACTCCCGATGTGTTTTTACTAGTCCGAAAAAGTTAATTAATGGGTATAGGTTTCATTCCGAATTTTCGAACTATTTTCGGACGGACCCGTATCTTCGTAGACGAACTTACAGAGTAGGCCCCAGAAGTTATGCTCTCAAGACACTTTCGGCGCCACGAGGTTTAGTACCTACTGTCGTATCGAGACGCTGCCGGCGCGGGCGCGGCGATTCCGTGATCTGTGCACCAAACAATACATTGAACGGACAATTTGTCAAACTTTTGTTCTTACCTGTCCTTACCTCTGTTTACTCTCCACGATTTATTCATACGACTCTGGCTGGTCATTGACAGGCCTTGTTTGTTGTAGTGGCGTTAAAAAAAATTGAACAAATATTATGTTTTCTCGTTTGAGTGCGATATTATCAAGATCGATTACCACTTTTTGTGCTGTGTGCGGTTCTTACCTTGAATTATTTTGTGGTTTGTAAACAAATATGATTTGAAGATATTGTGATCTATTAACACCATTTTTATTTTGTTTTGTTATGATGAGGGAAGTGCAGCAATTGCTATTTTTGCATTGATCTTAAACATAGAGGCAATTACAAATTCCGTGTTGCAACGTGTTCTGAAAAACAGATTATGGTTACGCAGAGGTGTATCTACATATTAATGGTACACCCACATTTCACCGGTTGTGTTTAAGTACCATGTAACAGGGGGCGAGACTATTGCCATCAACTGGTCACAAATCCAGACCGCAGGCTGCTACTGAGTGGGCATGCCACAATTGCGGCGATAAGTCCCCTCTTTGAGGAGAATCTGGAGAGGCGCCACGGCGTCCTCCGGACACGGGTGCATCGGGAGGTACCTATTCCGGATAAAGCGGGAGGAAACGCCCGGGTGTCACCACTATGTGGATCGCCCGGAGGACACGGTGGACCATACGGTGGAGGTCTGCCTGGCTTGGGCGGAGCACCGCCGTGTCCTCGCGGAAGCGATCGGTGGCAGCGATCTCTCGCGTCCGGTCCTGGTCTAGGCCTCGGTACGGAGCGATAGTACATGGGAAGCTATCACCTCCTTCTGCTTGGCAGTAATGCTCGCGAAGGAGGAGGCGGAACGCGTGAGGGAGAGGCAAGCTTAGCGCCCTCACGCCCCTAGTCGCCACAGGAGACGCCCTGGGTGTCAGGAATTGACAGCCAATTCCCTCCGTAGGCGCGCGCTTGCGGACGGCGATCAATGGGTAGCTCGCCGTCCGGGAAGGACCAGGCCTGAGTCGACGGCGCGTTGTGTTCCACGCGCACCTCATAGAGTTGTCAGCACTTGACGGGGTCCGCTAGGGCCGATGCCAGCTAAGGTTGCGGGATGTTCGAAAGAGATAATGGCCCCGGCACAGGCAACTGAAGGAACATGGGTGGGTTTTAGTCAGTAAAAGTCTGATACCCGCGCCGTCCAGCAATGCTATTCTCTAAGGATACAGCCTTGTGTTGCAGCGCTGCCGCAGCGGTGAAACTCAGTTTAGTATTCACTAAGCTGCGTAAAGCTACACTAGCGCTCAAGGCTGTGACGGCCGTGAGTTAAAACTACCCAACAGCGGACAAATTGACAGTAGTGACAGTTCTTCTTACATTTTGGTATTCCTTAAGAAAAAACAGCGACGACCTCGCCCACAGCCTCGCTTCTATCTGTCAAATCCAAAAGCTACAATATTCGGGCGCACTCTTGACAAAAATAATAAACCGTATTGAAATTTTTCAATTCTTTTTAATACCTACTTATTTGAAAAAATGGCAGCTTGGTTAATTATAAAGCTACATTTATTAGATGAAGCTTGAAAAACTGATGAATTGAAGAAGGCTCGATATGCGAAACAAATAAGTAAATTTAAAACAATTTACCGTGATAAAGAGTTTATCCATATTTACAGGCTTTTTAGAAGATGACGTAACTCCATACATATATGCGTCCGCGAGTTCGTTCCAGTGGATTAACCAAGAGGAAAATAACATAATAATATAATACTCATATTTCACTACGATCGGTATTTTATCCTGTTAATCACAGAACTTACATGCAGCAATCGCTGATACAAATAATTTACATGTAATGCACATTTTAAAAGTTTTCAAACTAGAATTCAAGTGGTTTTCGGACCTTTTTAGGTCGGGTTGTTACGAGTGAAGCACAGAGTCACAGATTACGAGTGAAGTGTTTTGTTTTGTTTACATTCAACTCCGTGTCGCGTTGCTCAAAATAGGCAAAGGAATCGTCATTCAGCCTTAAAATGTAATAGTAATATGGCAATAAACTGTTACAATTATAAAATTGGTTTATAGTTTTACTCTATTCCTTATAGTACATAAAGATAGGCTTCTATTATATATTTTAAAGCCATAAAACTCTCAGTCGAGATTGATCGATTATGACTTAAAGAATTTGTTTCAAGCCCTTAATTCGTCTACGAAACAGCGACGGGAGACTACAGCCGTCCGTTCGTCGACGACCATAACCACGCTAGTGAATACGGTTTGAATCAGCGCTACACGCTCGGTCGAACTCAAGGCTGTCTCGACGACGAGCTCGTCGTAGCTTACAGCCATGAACTTGTCTTTTAGAGAATAGCACTGCTGAGCGGGAGAAGTCATTTGATGATTTCCCATCCAAAAAACAAAAGGCTGCTACTGAGAAATTCCAGGTACAAAAAAATCCTTATGAAATTCATTTGCACTTGTAGGTGACAGGAACATCAATTTGTAGAAGCATGCTAGAAATGGGAATTTCTATGGCATCACTTAGCACATAAGAACCGATTATAAAACAAACAAAGTCCCATCATAACTTGTTATATAAGTAGGCAATTCATAAAACAAAAAAAAGCTCGTAACAAGAAATTCATTTATCATTGTCCCTTACATAAGTTCGTGAGCATTAATGGAAGAGATGTAGATTAAATACTGTCGTTTGTATTCACTATTGTTTCAAATAATAGGAACAAGGTGACGCAACTTCTTTCCGATATTAATTTTTATTCGATTCGTAATCGGCTGGCTCCTCTCTAATGATATGATGTCAGGAATGGAAGCAAGTAACTCTGTTGTTTGTTGAATCGATTGATTTTAAATGATGTATTAAGATCTTGGAATAATATAGGTTCATAACTTATATCCGAATAAACCGAAAATTTCGTTTTTTAGACATTTCATAAAAGCATAATTATCCGGTTAAATTCATAATTTTATGAATCATAATTTTATTATGATGATGTGGATTTTTCACGGCAGTTGATTGTAACATAAAATATCTTTGTTTATATTATTTGCGCAGATATAATGTGTTACTGTTTGTTTGTCCCAAATAAATAAATATACGTATTTTTTCCCATTTGGCGTAATTACCTTCCTAAGTAACATCGAACGTTTCCGCTTTATATACCTATACCTATCAATGGTCGAATCAAATGTGGAGACATTTGATTATATATTAGTGTATAGAATGAATTACAGTTTATTAACGTAAGATAACACAACAGCACGTCTGTAATCCTCGAAAGGTTAGGCATATGTGTACACCCACATTTCGCCAGTTTATTAACGACAATCATTAATAAACTGTAATGCATTTTGTAAGCTAACTGTAACTCTACCTTCATTAATAAAAAAAGACATAATCGTCAATAGTAACAAACCGTCTATTTATAAATTACAGTTCGTCTCCTAAAGCATCAAGAAATATAGAAAATTCCCGTGTTAGGAATGGAGGAAAACCGTCTCGTTTACCGTTTCTTACAAATTGTAAGTCAAATGAGGCAAAGGTATCGCTGAGGCTGTCATCGTTGAGTGAGCTAACTGTCACTCCTTGTATGCTGTATTTATGGGCTATCAACCACCTTGCTGGACTCAGTTTCAATCAAAACTTGATTGAAATGGTGTCGAGTTACGAGCTACATGCTGTATTGAAAAAATCCTTCTTTCAAATCGATCGGTTTTTGTAACGACACGTTTGATTTGAGATGGGCAGAAAAAAAGTCCATAGGTCACTTTACAATAATGACATAATAATCATACAAATCATTTTTTTAGAAATATCGATATTTCTTTGCTCGCTTATCGACGTGTCTAATCTAAGCGCTCTAGGAATCACTGTAGTACTCAATAATACTACCTAATTTATTTAGTAAATCACAATATTTTTTGTCTCGATAAAAACGGCCGACTTCTTGATCTCAACCGATAGCGTTAAAGACGCCGCCGGTGTTTTCGATCGAGTTGCGTAATCGTGCCGCAGGATTTATGTGTGACCTTTATAGAGTTTTGCGATCCATTTCGGTCGCTATGTGGTGTTAAACAGTTGCTATACTGATTACCATATAAAGCTTCAGTACATGAAAAAGCCTTCCAGAAAAGAAAACGTTTTTGTCGGCAATTGAAAGAAAATTATATGAGAAGAAAAATTCCATTGTTTATTGTTCACTCTTACTTTACCTATTTATATCCTACAAATGGAATCCTTTGTAATGAATTAATGAACAGAATCTAAATAATTTATTAACAAACTTTAGGTTCTGGCAATTCCAGGTTAGTAGCCGAAGTAAATGAAAAGTTGGAAACGAATGTTTTTACTTTGTATATATCTCAACTAGCTGTGCCCCGCGACTTCGTTCGCGTGGAATTCGTAAGACACACAATATCAGCTACATTTTAATAAAACTCCCTCGTCCCCCGGACCCGCCGCGATGCATCGCCCACCCGAGCTATTACTTCGTTTTCGCTTAGAGTTCGTTCTGACTTTTTCCTTTTTGCTCGGCTCTTAAGGGTCGTAGCGTGATGTTATTAATAGCCTATAACTATCCTCGAGAATTGGGGTACCTACCAAATGCAAAAAGAATTTTTCAAATCCAGTTAGCAGGCTTTAACAGGAGTTAACAGGCTTCTTCTGGGTAAGCTCGCTCCATCGTCGACTTTGTCTCTGTCATCTCTGACCTAGACTAGAGTCAAGAAGCAAACCTATCTTAAATAATAAAAAAAATCCGACTTTTTGTTCACAATTTCATGGATTTTATTTTTTTTTTGCGCGAAACCCTAATTATTTTTCTAAAATAAAGTAGCCTAAATTACTCCTCGTAACATCAGCTATCTGCCAGTGAAAGTCACATCAAAATCGGTCCAGCCGTTTCGGAGATTAGCCGGAACAAACAGACAGACTGACAAAATTTTTTAAAATTGCTTTTTTGTTATAAGTACCGTATACACTTCCATAAGCATTTAGTAAAAGTTTGTTTATTTATTTGTATACTTAGATGGTTTTTACAAAAGGAATGCAAATAGAATTAATCAAAACAAATCCAATTTAATACAACATTTTTACAACACTCACTCCATTCATACAAAACATTCCGTAGTCCGTTCATATTATGTAATGTATTTTGTCATACATTTATGTTACGACTGTATAAAGTTCATACAGGAAAAAATACTGAACGAAAATTGAGATCCAAAAACAATGCGACATAAAACAGAGGTGACGTGCCGTTTGTTGTCACTATACTAACAATTTATGCATGAAGGCTAATGGGTCGCTCCATCAGGCTTGTTTGCAAAGCTTTCTGTGAAATTTTATTCGGTAATAGCCCGTATAGGCTTCCACGTCTTGCCTTAATATCACATTGTCAATATAAGTTGTTGTTAAGTGATTCGGGAGAAAAGTTTTGCGTTACCCTTTTGAGTTAGCCGAGTTGTCTGTTGTTTGCTTTGGTTAGATCCGAGCATATTTTTCGATTGATTCCGAACTCCGGGTTGTAGATGTGTTTTTGTTCATGTTTTGACTCAGGGATAAATTGAGGGCTTTTTTTAGAAGTTCGTGTAGCGAATTGGATGAAAATCTGGGGGCCAACCACCACCTCTTAAAGCAGTATTATTTTAATGTTACTTCAGTGTGAGAAAAAGATGGAGCTGTACAGGACGTCTAGCTCCATCTCTTTCCCACACTGAAGTAAGATTACAATAATACTGCTTTAAGAGGTGGTAGTCTAGGCTCTGAAGGCCAATTCTCGTACTTAAAAAACGTTAAAATTGAAGTCGCAATCTCCAATGTCGAAAACTTGTCAAAAATATAGGTAGATCGATTGTATTTTTGACAGACTGAGACTGACTGAGAATGCGAAAGTTCTTAAAAAAAATTGGCGAAGTGCGTGTCGGACCATGCACAATGAAGGGTTCCGTAGTGGGATGAATTTATCGAAAGAACAAACTTAATATTGTAGTTGAAAAAATGTTCTCCCATACATTTCAACTGCAAATGTAAGTTTAGTACGGAACCCTAAAACCAGGGGCCCCTTTTGCTTTGGTTGGCTTCGATAGCTTTAATACCGTTGTTTTTATGGAAGCAAAGATATAAGTACAGTCTTACATTAGAGTACCTACCTAGTATCGATACTTTATCGATAATTCTGATTCCTCTTATAAACTAATACACTCGTCCAAGCCGTTACGTATGTATGATTAATACCGTAATACGTGACATTTGGTATTTCCAAATCGCTCTTTACTATATTTTCTAACGACATGATGATAATCATACTGATGACATTGACAAATGTTGCATGCGATGCTGACGTCACGATAATACCCACATACCTCACCTCACATCAACTTCCTAGCACCGTATAGTCATAACATAATTACGGACTTCGGATCCGCTAGGCTGTAGACGAACCTAATTATCATTAACCGACTTCAAAAAAAGGAGTAGGTCCTCAGTTCGTCGGATTTTTTTTTTGTTTTTTTTTTGTTTATGTGTGTTCCCCGATTACTCGAAGACGGCTGGGCCGATTTGGAAAATTCTTTTTTTTAAGGGCATACTTTCCAAGTGGCCCCATTGTCATCAGGTCAGGATCTGATGAAGGGATCCTGGAGAAATCGAGGAAACTCTTCAAATATTATAGGCACACCTATAGCGATTTGCGTATTTTTTATAGTAATTAGTGCATTTGCTCTCGGAAAGCACCATTTGGTGAAGTGGAACTGATGATGAAGACCACATATGGCCACCGGAACTACTCAATAATACCTAAGTATTTCACGGGTTGCGATTCGTTTACTTTAATATGGTTGCTAAGCAATTTATTCTCGTCACAATACATACGGTGAAGTGGAGCTGATGGTGAAGTGCCAGGAGAACTCCTCAACCATTAACGTCCCTGCATCGGGAAAGCAATATTTTGTAAAAGGTAATTAGCAGTTGACATTAGGCTATTGTAACTTAAATAAATTACAAACCGATCCACTAAAAAGTGAAAAATAAATTTAATTTTGGAAGTTGGTGGCAAAAACTAAAATACACATCCAAAGACACCGACTTCCGAAATTAAATTACATTTTCACTTCGTAGTGTTTTTTTGGAAGTCGGATTATTTTGAAAACTAGATGAGGTCGGCGTTTCATATCTGACTACCTGAGAAGAAAGGCCGAAACCAACTCAGAGGTCACAGCCTCTTTTACTGCTAGAATACTATAGTTATATTAACAGAAACGTTTTTGTTTTGGTATATTAGGTCTAGCGGCCCAGATCGCTGACGTAAGACCGAAAATAAGTTAAAACGTCACTGGGCCTTATTTTAGGTTCAGACTCATAATTAGGGCCACTGATTTATCTTTATTTTTAATTTTTAAGCGGTTCCCTTTTATGTTCATCTAATTTTATCTTCAACATCCTACAGCAACAGCGTCACAGGAAGCTTTCTCGAAATCGAGACCCAGTGTCTACGTAAAACATGCTACTTTCTAAGTTACCATCACAAACACTAAGCTGAGAACACAAATTCTACAATTCCAGCACGTAACCGGGGTGGTTGAATATGCATCGTGTAACAAGGAGACAAGAACATTCGAGAGCTCGGAATGCGTTGAATAGAATTCTTTCAGTTTCTTTATTGGTTCTCGCGATCCCGCCATCTATTTCCACTGAGTTCGGTCACTATTGAAAATTCCTTTTTATTCCTTAGAAAAACGTACCAAAGTGAGTGTCAGAGACCCTATTTAGAGGGATACCTGTCCACTAGTTTACGTATTTTATTTCGGAGATGTGTGTTTTGGCAAGGTCTTGGCTTTGAATTTAGTTCTTCGGAAGTTTGTAAAGAGAAAATTTTGGATTCATGAATTTATCTATACCTATGCTTAACGCATAATACTATTTTCACCACTCTATAATTCGAAAAGACACCAGCATCCTAAGGCTGCGTTCACATATGCGCGATTTTTTTCTGCGCTCTCTCCGCAGAAACTTTGGAATTTAATAGATAGTCCCTTGTCTTAACGTACATTTTTATCGATATAAAGTACGCGCGCACGCTCAGCGCCCGAATAGCTATTGCGTAGTACATGTGTCGCAATCGCGCAGTGACCGTGCTGCACACGCATCGCCTCCACGCCCCCCGCTTCCGCGTTAGATGCGAGCAGTTTTTGCAAAGGATTTTTGGTGGTCACCCGATAGAGGACGCGACGCGTGCGCGATACGTGCTCTTATCAAATGCTGCCCGAACGCGATCAGTACACGTTGATAAATCGCGCACATGTGAACGCGCTCCAATTACGTAACATACATAGTATTAATCACAATCTGAATGATTTTAAACCATATTGCTATCCATTCCTTAATTTTGTTCGAAAAATTTGTCTGCTCAGCAACATAACTAACGCAATGAATGTTATTGAACTGTCAAAATTAAACCGATTCCTACAGTAAAAGTTACCGTGGTCCCGGCACAGGCATCTGAAGGAACACGGGTGGGCTTTATTCAGTAAATATCTGACACGGCCTCCCGCTCCCCCCAGAGCGGGAGAAGTCATTTGATGATTTCCCATCCACAAAAAAAAGTGTGTTACGCAATTGCCCCGCAGATTTTTACTTCAGAATTTGTTTGTTTACAACTACCCAAATATTCATAAATAACCTATTTAATAACTTAAAGATGAGAACAGACTACGAATTAGGTATATTAATTTTACTCATGCATCCATGTTGTAATTTTCTTGCCTGCCAGTGATCCCTCATTGAAAACTAGAAGCAACGTAATTGCACCAATAAAATGCAACGTGTACAGACCTGATTATTTGAATTCTTAATGGTTTTCCTCAAATTACAAGAAGGTGCTATATATCATATCAGGGTTCCTCATACAGACCTACGTGATAGGGTTTGCCCTAAGCGTCTTCGTTCCTAATCTGATATAACTGATTGATCATTGGCAAGGCATACGTTATTCCATAATAGTTCCTATGCATGTGATCTACTCGTGTAATTATGTTACCGTGGAGGGAACTGACGATAATGTTAAGACGTTTGCCTACTTGCTTTTGAATAGGTCATCAGGATAAAATGACAGAAATGTTGTGTTATCAGATGCTCTAACATTTTCATAAATTTGAAAATATGGATCATGTTGTTCATTATTACAACACTAAGTATTCATAACTGCTATATTTGTCCGGTTTTCTTTAGGTACATAAAAAAAACACCCGAGATTAAATGTAAATCGGTAGGAATACGCGCCTGTTCTAAATATGCGTTGAAGTCTTTTCTAATGTGACTATTACTTTGAAAAAATTTGTGCGGTCGGGGACTCCCGTCAGGAACGAAGTTCCTTCTCACGTAAGATTTAAAACAAAAACAAAATTTTCACAGCCGCCATCTTTGATTTGCATTTTCACCGCACTATCGGCTTTAGCACCCTTGACAACTATGAAAACGACACCCATGACCAAAAACTTAGAAAATTTTTGCAGCCACCGTCTTAAATTTTCATTTTGACTTCACTATCGGCTTTAACACTCTCGAAATCCATGAAAACGACACCCATACACCCATGATGAAAAAAAATTGAGAATTTTCGCAGCCACCATCTTGGATTTTCATTTTGACCAAATTCACTTACACAGTAACTCACAATGTGAAAGAAGAAAGTCGCATGAAGGGGGCATAACATGTATGTATGAATTATGAACGGTTTTGCGCGTGACGATTTCTACCAGTTCACTCCTACCGCAAGCCGCGTTAAAGAACTTCGTTCCAATAATATCGATAAATGTAAACTACATAGTTCCAAGATATTCCATATTTCACACCTACACGGAAAATCCGTATCTTATAATCAGATTGTTAATATTATGCGTTCGTCTCACGCTTGAAACTTTTTCGTACCATGATTTAACGTTTTTCAAGTGTGCAACTGTGAATATCGAGTAGGATGTAACATTGTTGTATTCATGAAAATAATGACATCATTCTGTCATTAGAAACGTGATGATGGATGGTATTCGGAAGGATGTTCGACTATCTGATGACATTAATGCAAATGAATAGGATTTTATCGACAATAGGTCAAACCATTGACGTAATTGAAACTGTTGTTACTCATTAAAGTTGGGCAATGCCGATATTTAAAATACCGTAGGGTTTCACCGTAGATTTGCATATTTTATACCGTCTTACTACAATATTAACAGTCATGAAATGAAAAATTAATGATGAATCATTCGCTGTGTCGTGAATTCATGACTCAAGGAAAATCACTAATTTATTAAACACGCGCTATTTTTATACTAGCAATACAATCGACATTCAATGTCGAATCGAAAACTGGAAGACGCAATTATAATTGAAAATGAGTTGGCACCTTAATATTTTTATATTTTTGTATGAATAGAAGGAGTCTTTTTAAGTGTTTTTGCTCCAAAACCGGTAAATCTAGTTATTTGGTTCTATCTTCCATACTTTTAGAAACTTAGAACGTCGAACCGTCAAAGTCGGGCCACATGAAACCGGCCAGAATTCCTGTATTGTTTCGACAGACATCCGCAATCCCGAGGGATAACCTGGCCTTATTGTGTGTTGGACATGGCTGGATCATTGGACAGGCCGACTCGATTAGTTTCTGAACTCAATGGATTCCGTCAGATTGCAAGGTTGCTAACATTGTGTCGTGATAATGTTGGCAGCGCATATTGAGCGATAAATTGGTTTCGCCGATATTTACTTATTATTTATTTTTTTTTATTTTCTTTTTTGTTCGTTCTAATTTTGAATTCCGGTCGTTGTTTTATTTGTTTATTTTTAAATGTCACCTTATTTACTTTGTGATGTCTATGTGCCAGGTATATTTTAAAATAGACACAAAAAGTATGTACATAGATACCTACCTATAAAGATTTTTCGCGCTTTTATTTACTGCTACAATTTGGCAATTTAATGAAGATTGGTTAAAGTAGAAGAAATAAGAAGGTGTGAATAGAGAAAAAAAAAATCTCAAAAGATATAAAATAACTTAGTTAATTATATTTCTTTTAAGTGAAGATGTTGCTAACAAGAATAATTTTGTTTATTTATTTATTATTAACCAATTTATATTTACGGTTAGCACTACACATACAAGTTATCGTTATCGGTTTTCTATTTATCTTTACGGAACCTTTGTTACCTAGTCACATGTACAAAAGTAGACTCGATTCACAAGGTAATTAGTATTTATCGGAACTTTTCCTAAAAACAAATAATAGCCGGTTAAATAAACGCGACGGTTCCTAAATCAACATTTTTTGAAAAACGATTCCATCATACAATATATCCAATGATCTATCAGTATTATTTTTTATAGATATTCTACGACAATTGTTATTTAACATAATTGCTGTTCTACGTTCATAGTATTATTATTTATTTTCCTCCATAATCTCTTGACAACTAGGTGCCTACATCTTGGATAGGGAGAAACATAGTGTGCTGTGCATTCAATAACCTGTATTTTTTTTACTCCGGGACAACTGAACGAGACCCAATGGAAGTTTTAATGTTATGACGTCTATGGGCGTTTAGTGTCCCGGAAGTGTTAACAAACAACGAAATCTGGTCTTACTGTCTGTAAGAATAAAATAAACTATATACAGTGTGTCTCTATACGGTATGGCGAAAATTAACGGTGAGATACAGACCATCAAACTGAACAGCTTTCTCCCGGGGCCCAACATCGTAATCGCAAAAAATATCAGTCATCCCATACAAAACTTCAATACCTACTCCACCAAATGTATGGGATGACTGATAATTTTTTTGCGATTACGACGTTGATCCCCGGGAGAAAGTTGTTCAGTTTGATGGTCTGTTCCTCACCCTTAATTTTCGCCACACCGTGTACAGACTCATTGTATATTGTATGTTAGCCCTAGCTATACGTCTTACTGTGTCCTACTTAGTTACCTTCGAAAGGTGTAGGCGAATAATTTATTGACGATGGTAGCGTCCATCTTGTAACATGTTGTTAGTAATTTGTACGTAATGGGCTCTGTCTAATAATTACGTACTTTAATTTCAGGCCTTATAATTTATATCTAAGAATAATAAATTAAATGTGCCAGATTTTTGTGACCAAGTATTGGCATTATCGGCAAGCCAGGCCCTGGTTTAATGTATTTGAAAATCGAAGTAAATACTAATAAAAGAACGAGGGAAAAATTGCACCCTATTATATGGGACATAAACAAAATTGCCGATAAACGGGTTAACCATACACTTCCGCCTACTCGTTCGAGTAGTATACGAATGTGCTGTGTTAAAAATTAAACTGCCAAATGGAACAAAACGTTTCTGAACTTATGCTGACAGTAATGGCTAAACACGTAATTGCGACTTCTATATTTTATATTATTTATATAAATTCGGTACACCAACAGCAGTACACAGTATGTAAACATCGGGGGGATGCTTCCGGTACCGAGGTAATTGAAAGGCGTCTTTGCATTAAAACTTGGATTATGTAGGGTGACTGCAGGTCCCATAGTAAAAGTTGATTGTTATCATGAGTACAATCATGTGTAAGTTAAGTATCGGTCACTAATTACCAGTCACCCTTTAAATTGGTCATAGGATTCAATTGCCTACCCAAATGTCCTTTCTTTGGTATTGTTCGTCGAATCGTTGAGCTCCTTAACTTTTATGTTGAGCTGTACGATTACTGACAGATGCTTGCACTGACTGGACAGGTCACTCAATCTGTGTAGTTCTTTCCTCAAAAGACCATTTCAGACACCAACCTACATGGTCTTCACATGATCTGACCAAGATTATGTCTGGACTTTAAAAGAGACTGTGACTTCTGAGTTTGTTTCAGCCTTTCTTCTCAGAGTAGTCAGATAGGAAACGCCGGCCTCATCTAGTTAAAAAAAAAAATGTTTGACGTGTAAAAGTGTTTGTATAAACCTACTTACAGAAATAAAATCATTTATCATTTATCAATTTAAAACAAGATCCATCAATCAGTTGGCAGCTAAACTGACACCTTAGTATTTTCTCCTATTTTCTTTACTCAAAATCAATGTTAGTCTTTTAATCTAATCATCACTTAAACTCGCGAACGTTGCACACTAATAGCACGTCAGGTTAATGCCTCTACCAGGACATACAAAGCCATTAATAGAAAACAATTAGGTATAAAATAAAAGTGATGGTATGTATACCTATTACAGGCGATCTATTCTTTAGTCCCGGACTCCGCCAAAGCAGATGTGCGGAGATGCCCGAAGCGGAGACGAGAAGAAATGTTTTTCAGCTAGGGTATATCCGCCGAAGCTGTGCGGAGATGCGTACTGGCTAGACTGGAGTGGCAATGTGTGCTGGCTAGAGCGGAGATGCGTGCTGGGGGTCGCGGCTGGTGAGTTGTCCAACGCGGAGTGAACTAGCGGCGCCGCTCACTGCACGCCGCTCACCTCTTCTCGTCTCCGCTTCACGCCGTCGCCAGCTTGCTAGACACAGCTCACATCTCCGCTTTATACCGCCGCCAAGTTCAACCTCAGCGAGGCACAGATCTCATCTCCACTTCGATCGCGCCATACAAATATGATACATCTCCACTCAGGGGTATCTACTGAAGCTGAGTGGAGACAAGATGTGTGAACAAAAAAATCTATTGGTTGTTTAAAACACATCTCCTCTCCTCTCGTCTCGTCTCCGCGTTGGTAGAGTCCGGGCCTCGCAAATCTCACCGAGAAAACTTATGTGAAGTGAGCTGTCATTCCACCTGATGCTAGAGATTGACACTATTGACAGCTCACTTCGCCTAAGTTTTCATGGAGAGATTTATACAGAATCGATCAGCTGGTACACATTCACCATAAAAGCAACAAGAAAACGTATAAATACAGAAAATAATAATAATGTGTAAGCTGTGGTTACCTACCTGTATTTGAGTGTGCATTACGGGGTAACGTATTTATTATACAAGATTTATTATTGTAAATGATAATTGTAATGTATCTCGTTGGTAATCCTTAAATAAATAAATATATACAATGAGAATAAGGGTACCTAGGTATGTACCTATTATTTCGTTGGAAAGCAAAAAGTAAATAAAATTTTAGTGACACGTAAATAGTAATGATTACGATTTTTTATTTTTGTTTGTAACTAGTTACTAATTAAAAGCTTCTCGTGATTATGGTGCCATGTTACTTGGATTTAACATTTATACAGGGTGATTTTTAATTGGCTAGCTAAACTCTGGAGACGCGACGGGTATCGATATATAAAAATATCTAAAAACGATAGAATACAAAATAAAAAGATTTGATGGTTTTTTTTTGGGAGGTAATGACCGCTGTTAGTGTTTTTACTTGAAGTATGAGTTGAGAAAAACTGTTTTCTTATGTTTTATCGTGTTTGATGGGGATCGACCCATCACGTCTGTGAAGTTTACACAAAAAAAACAGATGTTTTGAAACTGATATTTCAAGTGACTACAATAACTGCGGTCGAAGACCTCATAAAAAACTCAACAATTTTTTAAAATATTTTTTTATCATGTTTAGGTAATATCCGCAGACACGATGGCTATCGCCCATCGCGTCTGCGGATTTTAGCTAGCTAATTTAAAATAACCCTGTATACCCCTTCGATTCATGTATCGCTGTGGATATTATTATTCATGCTTTACTGTTTTGTTTAATCCAACTACTAATTGGATAATCTGGTATTAGAAAAAGTATTTGTATCCAGTTGCCAATTATTTAGCTTTAACTGTAACCCTGTAGAAATTCTGGCATGACAACGTAACCTAATATCCTTTTTTTCTTTAAACGAAAATGCTTTTACAAAGTTAAGCTTGCTACGCTCTAGTTTACGACATATAGCATACGCCCTGATGATGATGACGAATGAAGTAATTTTAGTTCAAAAATTGACCACAATGCATTATATCAAATCTCACTCGCTAAAATACAACCAGTTTTCCAAAACAAGAGAAAGTCAACCTCCAACCCCTCATAAAAGTAAAAAAAAAAGTAACCACAGCCACAGAATATATTATAGTCCGCAGCAAACACATACTATTAACTACATATGTGTAGTATAAGTATATATAATCTTAACAACATTAGACGGTTGGCAGCCTCGTAATTTGCCTCACAAATGATTGCTGTGTTTCGGCTCGCATATTATGAACGAGCCTGATGTGATATAAAGACGCTTTTTATGATGCTTGGGTTACGAATATTGGCTGTGCTGTGTTGTGTTGATTACTCTAGTTCGTACAAAAATTCTTTCATGATAAGTTATGATAACGAATAAAGTTAGAATCCACGTGGAATATTCTTCGTTTTTGTGTGACGAGATCAAAGAATCGGGATAAAATCGTGGAGATAGGTAATAGGAGTTTTACCAGTAGACGCTTTTATAAGACGAGGAGGCTTAGGCTAAGCTGTAAAACTTAAGCTTTGATGCTTACTTTCAAAAATAAATGAGTGATATAAGAGTGCTTTACGAAGAATCATGGAGAGATCATGGTGCATAATTTGCGCTATATAGAGCCATTATCAATTAAAGTAATCATTTAGGTAGCTCCATTTGTGCGAAAGACATGTCTATTGACCTTAATTTTTTCCCTCGTTAAAAAATTTACGCCTCTTTTTCAAAACAGAAATTTTCTCAACCTGTCCTGTAAATTACTGCTAGAGGGCATTACTTGAAGGGCTGTGTAGCAAACCGGGCGCGAATCTCATAGCGACAATCAAGAAAACAGTTCCACGGCATACAAGCTTAGTTTTATGAATATTTCATGATTATTAATTATACCCCCATTAAGTATATGTAAGGGAGGGGTGAGGTAACAATGTGATTAACATATTAATAATATATTATGCGTTATTTGGGGCGAAACTGTATCAATCGTGTGTGTTATGTGGGCGGAGGGTGGCCCAAGATAAGACACCAAAGAAATCTGGTTTGGGCCTAATCTTATTCATTCTATAGTAAAAATATGTAGGGGATAGTAAAATTAAAGGGATCATCACAAATAATTCATGATAACTTCGCGTGAGTTTGGAATTCTGGCACATTGAAAATACACCGGCCGTGCTCAAAGATAATGTGATCCTAAAATAATGCCTTCTAATGGACGTAACTTAGGCACTTAGGTTCGGTCTAATCTAAGTAATCTGTATTTAAATCACCCAATTAAAACACTCAAATCCTAGTTAGACATAAAACGTTCTCATTTATTTAATGTATTCCAATGAGCTAACGAAGGACCTCTAAAAAAACTGTTGGCTGTCAAAATAACAAAGATTTTTTACTCCGAATTCCGCTTAAGAAAAAAAAAAATTAAGTAAAAGAGAATACCTAAATGTGAATAAGCAGGACTTTTCTCATTATATGAATCTAAAGAATAAGGCCGACGAAAGGGAAGAGGCCAAATTAGGGAAATTAACTTTTTTATAATAAAAACTGAGCTCCCACTTGTCCATTGCAAATGACGTGCCATTAATTGTGTGATGTAATTAAGGATGGATGGAAACAAATAAGAGTCGGGTAGTGGATTCTTCCTTTTCACTCGTAACATGGTTGAATGCGGTTTTGTTAACGTTCAATAGTGTACTTAGAACGCTTGCTGGCTATAGGAGAACGGTTTACGTGCAAGTCAGCGAGTTACTGGTGACTGCGATTAATGTTTTATCTCTGCGATTATTTACAGCTGTTCTGATCTTATGTCCTTCTTATTTACTTAAACTGCATGACTACGGTAAAATCGTCTGTATTGAGATAGGTTCAGGTTCTTTAATTATTGGCTGAATCAGTCCTAATTCATTCATAATTAGTTGATCAAGTGCCTTTGCATTTTATAGTTCTACTTTTTGCTTCGGTAAAATTGACTTTTGAGTTTGAAGGCCAATTCCAGTCTATCCTAATCATCCACGACTCTTTTGCTCTGAGGTCATCAACCCTGACCGTAGTTTTACTTGTGACAACCCAGAATGTTAATTGTGTCTAATTAGTGGTTCCTTCGTCTACGAATTCCTTACAGTTGACTTTTGATCGCTTTGTTCATTATATGAGAAGGTAACGAGTACTTAGCTGCGTATACGTATTTAGGTACTAAAATGAAACTATTTTTAGACACATTTCCTCTTTATCATTACAACATTATCTACTCTACGACAAAATACTGCTAAGTCCATGTACTACGTAAACAATTTAAAACGTTGCAAAACATAAAAAGTTAAGTACAATGCGGTATGATATTTTAAAAACAATGATTCATTTCACATACAAAAGCACAAATATTTACGAAAATGTCTGATTAAAATTGTGACGTTGTATTTTTATTCTATTGGCGTTCTAAACATAACATTTACTTAAGTCTCGTGACAGTTAGTCTCGGTTCCGGCGTTTTAATTACAAACGCGACAGACGCCAGGGATTTATATTGATAAACTCGCTCTGTCACTAGTGCGTAGGAGTTGGACCCGCTATCATTCACCTAGATGATAATACCTACTAGATAATAATATCAGGGTAATATCATCTAGGAATTATTGGAAATTAAACGTGTTATGTGTGTGTAACCACGCCTTATCTCAGATTAATCCGATGTTCTGGAACCTGCTTTATGAATGTGTACCTGATTTGTAATAAGGGTACTGTTGTAGCGGATGATTTTGCTTACAAATGATTGCCTATTGATACAAGATTTATGTCTGTAATAGTATAGTGATAAATTATTTAGTGAATTAAAGTTACATTGCGTGTGAAACAACTTAATATTGGAACTCAGTAGTTTCTTGCCGATGATTTTTTCAACTCAGTCATTATAGTATAATCAAAACATGGTGGGGTTATTAAGTAAATTACTTACTTATTATGTAAATTATAAAGAAAATGAAATATCCATTAGGAAAATCATCCCACAAAGACATCTTAGAACAAGTTTCCATAAAACCGTACAGTAGCTACATTCAAACAAGGTATAATAACGTTTCTTTATACAGAAATAATAATCGATAAACATACAGTAACAGTCTAAAGCCCCGTTTATACGGTGCAAGTTTCTAGTACGTTCAAGAGCAATAATCGCATGCCATAAAGCACTTTCAAGTATTGCCATTCCAGAATTGAATGCGACTTCTGTTTACAAGGTAATTATTGCATATAAGTTTTGCCTCCTCTAAACACAGAGTTGCACCTCCTTGTACAACTGATACAACTGGTTATTGTTGTTGTATTGTTGATGTATTTCATTCAGTTATATTGAACGTCTTCTCAAGATTTATTTTAACGTGTTACGTTTGGTCATGTTTGAATAATAGAAAATTTTCATGCCAGAATTAAATGCGATTTTAATGTGCGTGCGAATTTATTGTAGTACGTGCTGTTTACATCTTTATACCAGTTTTGAACGGCAACTAACTTGCGCGTATGTGTTGTTTAGATGGTGCCAGTCAATTGTTGGCAAAACTTGCACCGTGTAAATGGGGCTTAAGAGACATTACCTGTACCTATGTACCGTCCCAAAAGTTGGTTTTAGAAAATGTAGACTTAACTTTTAGGCCTTGAATATTATGACGGTAAATAATACAGATTAATAAGCATAGAGGGTGAATACATATACGTGCATACATAAACTCACGCCTTCTTCCCATGGGAGTAGGCAGAAACTATAGAACGCCAACTGCTACGATCCTTACATACTTCCTTTGCTTCGTTTACGTTCATACATCTGGTCATACACGCACGCCGGTTGCGAGTACTACGCATCTGACCTTTCTGAAGAACATCACCAATAAGGTCACTATTTATGTCCCTCTAGGTCATTCCCCCGGCCCTCTCGCCATTTCTACACACATCTGCCTAGTAAATACTATCTGCCTTGTAAAAACTTTCTAGATTATTATGACGCATGTTTCTTCACAACGGATTACTACAGTAATTTATCATTTCTTCAGACCATTCTAAGAAAATATGTGTCGGTAATTCTTCCAATGGCTCCCGTTTTTCTAAGAAAATATGTGTAACATTCAATAGCTAGTTTCACGTTAAAAAGCGGCCAAGTGCGACTCAGATTCGCACACGAAAGGTGCCACCACCGAACATATTTAACACTATATATTTTTTTAGAAGAAAAAATGCCGAAAAAAAAACACGTTTCTTGGATGACCTTTTAATTTTTAGCTTATTTGTTGTTATAGTAGCCATAGTAGTAGACACTGCAAAATTTCAAGTGCCTACCTGTTACGGTTCAAAAGATACAGCCTTGTGACAGACGGACGGACGGATAGCAGAGCCTTGGGTCCCGTTGGCTCCCTTTAGATACGGAATCTTAAAAAGTGAATAGTAATCGGTTGACATTCTCGATATGCTACCGATACTAGCCGCTACTCGTAAGTCGTAATCGAATCCGTTTTATTACGCATTTCTGGTTTTAGTCGAGACTTCTCACAAGTAACCTGCAATAACTAGTTAATATAGTTATTATCGAAGTCATTCATCGGTTTAGTAGGTGTGATAATATTTTAATAGCTGTTTGTAATAGTTTTTCGAGAAGCTTACTTTTAAATATTATCTTTTTTAAGTTGGTGGTGTAGGGTTTACACACTTTACATAATAGGTATTGACATAAAACAAATCAGCATGTATTTCGAAGCTCAAATAATTCCCTTTTGCTTTCCTAAATATATTATTGAGTACTCTAATATAATGAATGCGCGACTTTTTGTGAACCTCAAATAATTCCTATTTTGGGGTCCTAAAAATACTAAATAGCCATGTAAGTGCGACTAACTTGGATGTAGCGCTCGCCGGCCGCTGCCGAGGCACCGCTTGCTACGCTCGCTCGGCTCGTGCGTGCCATTTGGTCCGGGTGCCCTAGCTTTGTTACTGCGACTAATTCCGCTCGCATATGGCTGGTCATTTTATTTAGAAGAATTAAACAACAATCAATCTGCCGAGCCTTTTCCCAACTATGTTGGGGTCGGCTTCCAGTTTAACCGGATGCAGCTGAATACCAGTATTTTACATGGAGCGACTGCCTATCTGACCTCCACAACCCAGTAACTGGGTAAAACGATACTTCCTTGGTAAGACTGGTTGTCAGACTTTTCGGGCTTCTGACGACCCGTAACGACTGTCAAAGATCCACGAATGACAGCCGGGACCAACGGCTTAACGTGCTTTCCGAGGCACGGAGGAGTCTCGGTATGTAACGATGGTCACCCATCCACAGACCAACCCCGGCAAGCGTAGCTTAACCTGATAGATCGACCCGTGCGGCTGTTATTACTTAGCCACGAGCTCCTCTAGAAGAATTAAACAACACTACTTCAATAAAACTTTACGATATTAGTATTCCAAAAGGTAGTTTTCAGAGCTGTCCAAGAAGTCATTCCGTGAAAAATATAGATATCCCGAAACATCTCATTATTATATATTATATTGAAAACCGACCTCAATCTGGTTGAGAAAAGGTTAGGCTTAACTCTGCGACCGCAGATGGCAGTCCCATGGGATAAATTGCGATTAATTGAGTCAAGGGTTAATAAATAGGTACCATAGAGTTTTAATATACTAGCTTCATCTTTCTGACTGACCGACCTCTTGACAGTTGAAAAATGCCTGTAGTTGGTTTAATTAAAATAAATGCTTTGAGTTTGAGAATACAATATAGGTCACCGTGTCAGTTTATTTTTCTGTAATAATAAACTCTCATTTTGATTATTTTATCGTTTGATGCGGCAAAGGTATGAGGAAGTGTCAGTAAACACCCTTTCAAACCCCGTGAACCGTAAATTTATGAAGGATCAAAACAGTTCCGTGGTGTTGTGAAAAAATCGGCCGTGTTTTCCTTTATTTTATTTATTTAACCGTTCTTAGGGTTCTCGAGCGGAACTTTGACAGTGCTTTTGTTGGGAAATACTTTATGTCCATTCAGCCTAATCTTGATCCTGCTTCCAGAACTATCACGGAGATAAAAAGCTTAATTCAATTAGTGGGACTTATCATCCAAATCAATTATCACTTCTTAACTTACAGAACCAATTAACTAAATACATTAATCTTTTGAACTACCACACACAGAATACCTCACTCAAATAAAAACCCAATCGTGAGAACGTTGTAGGCTTAATAACACAGTAATTTGAAAACATTGTAAAGGCCAATTATTTTTAAAAGAGTAACCGTGGAGTTTCTTGCCGGTTCTTCTCCATAGGAAACGACCAATTGGAACCGTGCACCTAGCTTCTGACCTTTCATAAGTGCCCTTGTAGGCTTATGTGAAATAAAATATTTTGATTTTGAATCCATTTAGTCAAAACGCGTAACAAAAGCTCAAAATAGCTTCAATCAAATTCATTGAGCTCTCCAAATACAATACCAACATTTGACAAACACTGGCAAGCAGTATTGCCAACATAATGCATTCCATATGACAATAACTCATACCATAAACAAGCACTAAGCCTTTGTCCCATAAATTATGAAGCGGTGACATTCGAAATCGGAATAAAGGCTTTTAGACAGGGCTCATGGGAAGAAGGGACTAAAACACAGATTCGTCCCAAATTAAGGCGGTATTAAGGTATTGTGCTTTTGTTTTGGTTTGATGTGTTTATATATATTTCAATAATGTTTTACCATTGTTTTACCATTTTACCGTACATACAACATTCTTCATTTCCCCATTTCCATTCTTCCCTTTTTGTTATGCTCATTAGTATTTTATTTTGTTAGTTAGATACCGAAGTACGTATCAATGAATAATAATATACATAATTTGTATATTTCTTTGAACTTTATGTTGACTTGCTTTTCTTTGATTTTGTTTGTAATATTTTTTTTTACGTTCTGCACTCAATTGCAATTTCAGACTTTATAATACCTATTATATCTTAACTTTAACTGTTTTGTAAATTAACATGCCCTTTAAAAGAGAGCCGTGTGATCTGTAACTCAGGACCCTCCTACCTCAGACACCTTTTTCTATTTAAGATTGCGCATTTTATTAACCAGTGCCTGTAATATGATGTTGAGATAAATAAAGATTTATGATGATTATTATTATTGTGTCACCCTATGTAAAATTTCTACATTTATATCTATAATTTTTATGGTGTACAAAACAAAGAGTATTCTATGTATCTATTTTAACCCACATGGTTTCATTATAATGGATAAAATTAAACACTATTTAAAAAAATGCATTGAAAGGTGCTCAGCCGTTTGGGAGACTCCATTCTACAGACTTATAAAGTCTTCAATTTTATACCAATCCTTTTTTACGTCAAAAAAGCAATGTGACATTCACCTTCACTAACATTACATAGCTCAAAAAATTAACTAATTTAAAAACAGTCATAATTATAATATACATCGTAGCTGTAAGACTTTAATTATTTAGTTTATCCATTGTTTTCGCAATTACTTATCACACTAACTTCGCGTGTATGACTAAATCATAACTTAGTTATGAATTTGTTATTAGATAAGTTAAGTGGTTAAAGTTTATCTGTTATTTCTAAGTTGAACTATTTTAACCAAAGTTCTTAGTTATTGCATATCAGTTAAGAACCCTTAATTAAGACAAGGGACTTTAGTTCATTCATTTATTTATGCAATTGCGATTTACAAAATTATAAATACTCATAACAAAAATTGTTCTTCGCTTACTCCAGTTGTGCTAAACTTACTCCGATGAAAGAGGAACTGGTAAGCAGTAGGTACCAGAAGATAAGGAACCTACACTAAAAATAATCATAGCAAAGTTATACACTCCAAGCGCTGTTACAAAGAGGCACAGTTCTGTTGGAAGTGGCAAAGATGTCAAATTCCCCAGAAATAGGCCATGTCAAGTTGAAGTTAAGAGTCCCAATGGCCCGCAGCGGTGACGATTATGTAACCAAAGACCACCCGGCGCTGCAGGGTTGAGGCGAACTGTTCAAGCATGAAATGTTCCATTTTGTTAGCGTTCCGTTTGAGTTCGGTGTTTGTATGACACGATTTCTTATGGTTGGTTGATGGCGAAATCTTGATTTTTACGTTTTATTAATGAGCTTTCAAAAGTTTTTATATTTACGTGTATCGGTAATTATTTAATTGTTTCCGTGATTTGGAAAAAGCTATGCTAGGGTTTATTCGTGAATTTATAGCTTAATCCCAATTACATTAAAGACAACACTGTCGTTTGTCTACAAAATTAAAAAAAAAAATCAATTATAAATCAAATCCAGTTAAACTGATTGTACCTACTAGATTCGTATCAAATATGTAAATTCTGTCACCCGTCATCATTACTACAATAGGCAATTTCTCTGCAACATTTCATTCATAACGTCAATATGAAAGCTCATGGCAACCCTACCACGGTCGTACCACGGCGGCACGGAATGAAAGCTATGACGACCCTCGTCATTTGAAGGAGTGCGTTGCGGCCGCTCCACATTTTGTGCGAACAACCGCGACACAGCCATGATGATGACGTCAAACCAGATCATTCTTTTGTATTTACACTATTTATTGTATGAATTAATGAAAATTTTAGGGGTTTATTTTCCTAGCAAGACTACTCATTTCAAATAAGAATAGAGATTCAAATTTTGAAATAAGTAGGCAAGGAAAACTATTTCAAAATTGGATTTTTTTTATTTCTTATTTCAAAATATTCATAACTGCAAATCGTAATGTTAAGAACGAATATCCTTTTTTTTTAACTTGTTTCGTGAATAACTTCGTTATTTTTGATTAAACATCAGCATTTCGTATTTACATTTTTTCTTCTCCATAAAGATGTCTTTGAGCAATTTATTTCCAGGTACATAAATACTCAAGGACCATCGGAATAACTCTTAATTTACCAGTTTTCTTTTAATGTACAGTAAAGCAAGTTGGTGCAATAAATTCATACTATGTATCGATGCGGACGCCCGATAACTCTCACTGCATTTGATTTATTAAGCATCTCGGTGCAGATAGCAGTCCCATACTGTGGCAACATTTCTCACTATTTCTCCAGGGTATCGTATGTAACGATGAAGTATATAAAGTAAATGCATTCGTACGGTCGTACAAGTTTTAAAGCTATATTTTCTTGTGATTGACTGTAGTATAAATTGGGAGGAATATGTCACTCTCGTTATTATGTAACGTTACGTTTTAGAAATATTTTAGAGCTTAGTATTGGCTGTATGGAATAATTTATTATAGGTATATATTATATTTTATGGAGTAAGTTGTTTTGACCATAGACATAGAGAATGGACTGAGCGTTCCGGGACAGTAGTTGTCTCTTTCTAGAATTCTTATTGGTCCAATGATATTTTGACTTTAATGTATATACTTTTATACTTGTAAAATATCAGTATAATCTTTGTTTAATCGATATGTTTATTAAGAGGATATCGTGCGCGCAGTGGCGCCCTCATCGTCTGTTTGGTTATTTATTTTATTTTAGAATGAAAATGCAGAAAATAAGCAGGATATGTTTTGCTCCACAAATCTACACGTTTTTATTATTACAAACTGTAGTTTTACATGGTTAACTTTTATTTGAATCCTTAAAACGAAAAATAGTAGCCACTAAGCTCCGTTTTATGGTACCTATAGTAACGTATAGAAATAACTACTTTTTATATTTCGGGACTGGGGGACGCCCGGACATTTAGAAGGCGTACGAGGGGCAGAAGCCAACTCGCAGATGCCCCTTAGACTATTATTAGCTACAGTAATTTTCGATGTTTTTCCTATTAATTAAAACGGGAACACTTCGCCTTTGTTATTACAGGCTTGCAGAAAAGAGACAGGTATTGACCGCATAGTCTCTTTGTCTCTTTCTATAGAGTGGTCACTTTTGTGTGTGTTGCGACAGGCTGCCGACCCGTCGCTTATCAGCTATCTATTTGTATAACAAACATGAACCTTTTTAGGAAAAGGTAGAGCAAGATTAATAAAACGGATTCATACTATGTTTTCCTTTAATTCCACGATAGGTACTTACATAACATAACATCACGCCTTGTTTCCCCGAAGGGTTAGGCAGAGGTGTAGGTACCTATAGCTCACCCACAATCCGCCAGTTATGTTTAAGTCCCATGTAATAGGGGGCGAGTCTATTGCCATCTACCAGGCACAAATCCAGACTCCGGGCTGCTACTGAGAAATTCCAGATAGGTACCGTACTACTATAGGTACTTATGGGTTTCAAAAATACTGCTACATTTTGTATCATTGGAAAAGCCGTCACAATTTCGGGGGAAAAGCGAGGTAGATATATCAGAATCCGGCGCGAACGGAAAAAATACTGCTTATGGAAATACGAAAATCCCGATACCGACACAAACTAGGATTACTTGTCGTAAGGTCCGTATAAATGACTCCGTAAATAGCGCTAAGGCGATTCAATTTGCTCAGAGGATCCGAACGTTACATATTTTATAAGGATTTTGATATAAGTAGGTATGTCAGTATGTGAGATCTTTGGAATGCACGTCATTGATGTATTGTGGGTGTGATGTGACGCATTTCTTTTCAGTTCATAAGAATTTGCCTCTCTTATCGATAAAAGTAATAATAGGGAATCATTGATGCCTTGTGAATAAATTAGTGACACAACTGTGTTGACAGCAGAGCTTTTGATAGTCCGAAGTGTGCTGAACTTCCAGAAGTGTCGTCAATTGTAAGGTAGCGACTGTCATGGAGGCTTTTCGTTTATTTTCTACGATCCAATCTTACATACTATTAAATTAATTATAATTTAAGTAAGGGGCGCTTCACCATAATTCCAAGTAGATATTTTGAACGCAGCTTGAGACCATATGCGGCTTTAAATGATAGATTTAAAGTTCACAGGTGTCTATAAGATACCATAATTGATCAACGCGGAGGATTAAAATTATGACACGTCGTCCGCTGGATAACGACCTAGCCGGGGGGCTTTTGTCGCTTTTATTCATTGCGCCAAGGAAAAACCTGTGTATGAGTAAACGTGTATGTGAATAATTAATTATGTTAAAATCTTCTAGCAAGAAAGGAGTAAAAGCTAAACAATTAATTAATGTTTTGCGGAAACGGAAAGTAACGTATAAAGTACAAAGGTAGTATGTATTTATAATAAGCCCTTTGTAGAGTGAACCACAGAAGGTCTATTATAAAACTTTTAAACATGGAACTTCGCATTTTAAGGTGGATGCGCAAGTTACTGTGGCCCCGGCACAGGCAACAGAAGGAACTCGGGTGGGTTTTAGTCAGTAAAAGTCTGACACGCCCTCCCGCTCCGCCCAGAGCGGGAGAAGTCATTAGATGATTTCCCATCCACAAAAAAAAAAAAAAAGGTGGATGCGCAAAGGTAGCCCGCGAAATTCAAATTTTCTTGCGTTTTTTGCAATTTGGTGGCCTGTGTCAGATTGAATCTTCATCAAAATATGATTCGCGACTATAACAAAAATATGTATTTACATAATTATAACCATAAGAATCATCAATAGGCATATCTCTCTAAGGGCTGATTTTTCAATCATCAGATAACTTTTACCTGAGGAATAAATATGGCAGTTTGACACATTTTCTATACAAAAGCTATCAAAACGTCAAACATATTCCCCAGATAAAAGTTCTCTGACGATTGAAAAATCAGCCCTAAGTTAGATTTGTTCTAAAATGTCATGATTTCCGAAATCATCGCATTCACCCTAACAGTTCTATACCTGCCGACTTACGATATTTTAATTTGGAACACCGTCATGTTCAAGGCCGTCTGTTTTTTTTCGCATGGTCATAGTGATTCGATTTCTTTTTTATTCAAACCTTTGTAGTAGGTAGACTCATTATGTTTTTCAACGTAATAAAGGGCGTTTACTTTATAAATAATCTACAGTAGACACGCTCACTAACTTCGGTCATGTATTCTGTACATCTTCATTCATATTATAATAATTAAAGTCTGTGTGACCGCGTTGTTCTTCTAAACTAACGGTTTACAACATCATTTAGAGAATTTATTCCGGAAGGTTTAGGTGTAAGTATATTACATAAAAATTAAACTTACATAATATTATAAAGAAATATGGATGTTTTGTCCAATCTTAAAAATCGTGCCAAGTAGGGGCGGGTCGCTAGTAGGTATAAAAAATACACCAGAAATTGTGATTAAAACTTAACTTTTTACTCGTCCACGAAATAGCTTATTAAAGCAGTTGACAACATTCAAAGGTTCCATCGTTTATCTTCGGAAAAACCGAAATATAGCGAATAAAATGTGACTATCGACAAATAGAAATTGATTTACTTATATTCCTACCTAAATTATTGTATGTAGATTGACGCACTAATTCCGTCACTCCCTTATTGGACCAGTTACAAATAATTCGGCAAAGTTCGGTTTTTCCGAAAATAAACGATGGAACGTTGTCAAACTGTACATAATACTGTAGTCTTGATATTTTTTTATATAAAGTCATGTGGTCTCTGGTAGCACAGAGTAACTGTATCTTAGCCGTGACTTACCTACTAGTGGTCTCGCAGCGGGAGGTCTTTACTATTAATGTGACGTTTTATTATGATTTAGGGGTTTCTTTCGAAATATATTTTCTCTTATAGCTAGGCTAGACTCAAAACAAAAATAAGATGGTTATAACTTTGCCGCGGGCATTCGCCATTTTTTTAGCGTATTTGAGCCAACGATAACTCCAAAATGAGAGTCCAACCCTTACTAACTTTATTTAATTATTAATCAATCAACTAATTATTATTTATTTAATTTCATAATAGCGACACTTGTAAAATTAACAAAATTGTGTATTGTTTTTGTATTTTAGCGAAAATTTAATTTAATTTTTTTTTACTAATACTTAATAGATAGATATTTCAGGGGCTGTAAAATATATCGACAGGAGACGTCGTTTACGCTTGGTTCTCATTTAATTCTTTCAGATAATGTTTTTTTATGACTATATAATTTTGCAGTCTAATAATATCTTTAAACGTAGAGGTTGCTGATAATGATACAAAACAAGATTTTCATGAAATCAAACACAGATTTTCGTAGGCTTATTACAAACTTACGCACGAGCAGTTCATATCATTGGTGGGTGGGTACCTACAGATTTAAACAGTAATTGATACGTTGTCTACTCGTGCGTGACCACCCTTTGTTCGGCGAAAATATTTCAAATACAACTAACACTTAATTACAACCACATTTCATTTGTCTTTGATATAGAATAGGGAACCTTATTGAAAATTTATCCCGCTAGAGGGCGCACCTGCAACACTTGGTAAACAGAACAACATGGCGTCCATCTGTGGTAAGACTAGCTAACAAAAAGGTTAAAGTTCTTAATAATTTGAAATTGTAAATAATTTTAATAATAAATTCATTTTATGTCATATATACTATCGCATTAGGTAATGCAACCTGTAATGATAGTTAAAGGGGAATAAATAATTAAATAAATAATGTAAACAGTAAAACAAACTTCATCCCCCTTCCTCCTTTTTCACCTATGGTTATAATAAAAATTATAAGCATCTTTTTAACCTTTTGGTATGATATTATTTTTACCTACAATTATAGTAACAAGGACATAATATTGAAAAACGCTGAAGTATGTTGCCGCTCCCCTTTGACAGTTTGCTTTTTTTACTTCGTGTCCATGTGGCACCATCTGATGTCTCAGCTTTGCGTAATATTCCCTATTATAATTATAACAAACAGTTCGAAACAAAATATTGATTGTGTGCATTCCGAAAGTTATAGGTAAATCTTTATACATATTATAAAATAAAGTCGCTTTTCGTGCCAACGGATTTTGATGCGGTTTTCACCGTAATTAAAAGAATTTATTCTGGAAGGTTTATGTGTATAATAAATTAAGATTCAACTTACATATGATAATAATAAAATATCGATGTTTTATCCAGTCGTAAAAACTGTGCGAAGCAGGGGCGGGTCACTAGTTATAGGTATTGCACTTTTGTAAGAACAGATTTTTTTTTGCATCCGACGAAAAATTTCTACGCTAGGGGTTCTAGGATCATGTGCTGAACTCATGGTTACAGTTTGAACGTCGATGTCCCTGCCGCCTTGTATAAGTTAGCAATAATACCTACTCATGTTATTATTCATCTGTCATAGTTGTTTTGCGTTGAATTTTGTAGGATTTGTACTTATAACTGCTAAGGCCCGCTTGCACCACAAATCACTAAATGTGTTTAGTGCTAGACATATTTAGAACATCATTCTGTCTGTCACCTTCAAACGATTGACAGAAACAGAGTGATGTTTTTAATGGCTAAACACATTTAGGGCAGGCGCGCACTAGGCAGCCAGGTTGCGGCAGCCAGGTTACGGCAGCCAGGTTATGGCAGCCAGGTTACGGCAGCCAATCAAACATATAATGCCTAATTGGAGCCCGCCCTCTACGCAGCCAAGAATGTTCTCAATACTCCGGCTGCCACAGCCTGGCCTGGCTGATGCTACTTAGAAGACTAGTGCGCGGGAGAACTTAGCGGTACCTAAACGTATTAAGGCTCCCGCAGACAGGCGCGATGCTACGGTGCGGCGCGATTCTGGGTAAAACAATTTCTATGAAGTTTTCATAGAAATTGTCGCGCCTGTCTGTGGGAGCCTTTAAGATGCAAGTTTTAGATGGATCCTGCACTGAATAATTAAATGAATAACTAGTCGGGGAAAAAATGGACCTACACAGAATCGGCTCACAATATTGTTGTAACCATGCGATCAAAATAATATTAGGATCGGCCTTGAATTGGGTCACATTGATGCGTCAGCAAATTCTATTCTAAGGCTGCTTGGACCACAAATCACATAAGCCCTGGTACCCACGGGCGATTTTTTATCTCGCACTGGAATTTCAACATACTGGTTAGCGCCGAGAGTTGAAAATATTTTAGTGTATTTTTTTGACGCTCTGAGATGCACTCTGTTGGAATCTCAATGCCGTACGCGATAAAAAATCGTCGCGTTACAAAATCACCCGTCCGAACCTGAGCTAACACTGGGCTTTTCCTGGTCTGTTGTATCTGTAGCGTCTGATATAATCTGAATAAATTATACAGTATACTGCTAATATAGGATGTATATACATTGACCTTTGCGAACATTAAACATAACCCCTTTGAATTACGACCTTTCGGACTATAAAAAGTATACAATAATTGTCAATACCTACGTATCATGGTTTTGTGTAATTATTCAATTGAAGGCCACCATTATTACCATAGCTATAGGTACTATGGCTAGGGACTTACCAACAAAAAATATTATTTTACGACCAAAAAGCCATTAAAAAAAATATAGCTGCAATCAAAAACCGAAATGAATAAACAAAATGAGGTTTTAAAGCCGTAAAGAGATATTTTGTGGTTTTACCATAATTTTCCGAGAAATAAGTGTAAAAGCAGGATTAGCTAAAGCGGTTTAATCATCCGTTTGCAATGTAATGTATGGTTTCCACTAATTAGGCTGAATTAATGGTATTATGTGCTTCGCTCGTTCGATGCTTGTTTACAAAGAGCGTTTAGCAGTTCTACTTTAGATACGATTGTGTAAGTGCAATACTTGGGAAATTAAAATGACTAATGGTTTGTGTAATTTAAGGAGATCTACAACATGTCCCAGAAGTAACGCATTGTGCTTTTAAGGGATCATTGTACTCATAATTATAAACAACTTTTACTATGGGACCAAACTTGAAATCGCGACAAAAAAAATCAACTGTTCCGTGCATTTTTCTTTGTAACAGCAATTTTTTTTCGCGATTTCAGGTTTGGTCCTATAGTAAAAGTTGTTCATAATGATGAGTACAATAACCCCTTAAGAGGTTGTGCGTTAGTTTCGGGACATGTTGTACATAGTAAAAGGTGGCCGAATTCTGTATTTATTGGCTTATTCGATCTTAATAATCCGACTAAAAAAAGATCAGTTATAGATTTATAAATGACTGTATGTCCTATTATGAAAATACTAGAAAAGCCATAAACCGTTATTCTCTTTTTTATTTTTCATAGCTTGTTTTCTATCATCATCATAAAAAGTATGAATATTAACTTGTTTATACCAAACTCGTTTTCTGTTCTATTAGGTACATACATAATACCAAATAATAATATTATATTGTATTATCAAAGTCATTGTTTGACCCTTGTGAGGAAGAGGAACTCGCTACAAAATGATTCACCAATCGTGATTGGTGTTGATGACAATTTAAACATACTTCCAAGAAGTAGGTATATTACATAACAATGTTACTATAATAGACAAAGATAAACCGAGGACGTTGACTTGAATGCAAAACTGGATTTTTAAATTGCGGTGTTCTCCCTGGTTTAGGATGTTGTTGACATTTAAAAAAAAAATAACAACTGGTTGATCATAGTACATACTAATTCCATGACTGGCTGAATGTGACATAATTACTGGCAATTTGAAGTGATTCAAGTTTTGAATGTTGAATCTGAAAATGGAATCAAGCAAATAAAAATGGTATTCCAATGTATGTAAATTATACTTAAATAAATTGCATCGATTGTTTTTTATTTTATTGTTTGTAATTTAACCGCAAATATTGTGTGATTTCTGTGGCCTTGTTCGTGCATAATTAATTAAGTTTGAAAATTCAATTTGAGTATCAGTGGGAGTTCCCGATACGGAGGAGTCATTAGAAAAATTCCGGTTAGTGACGCTGCGGTTGTACTTGACCCAGACCTAGCTTGACTTTGATACTTAAAAGTTAGTAGGTAAATGTGTTATTTATATTTATCTATACAAATAAATAAAATTGAAGTGTCTGTTTGTAATGTCAAAATAACAACTTTTTACTAAATGCATAAGAAAGTATATACGACACTTCTAACAAAAAAGCAATTTTAAAAATTTTTGTCTGTCTGTCTGCTGTTCCAGCTAATCTCCGAAACGACTGGACCGACTTTGACGGGACTTTCACTGGCAGATAGCTGATGTTACGGGGAGTAATTTAGGCTACTTTTATTTTAGACAAATAATTAAGGTTCCGCGCAAAAAAATAAAACATGAAAAGAAAAAGTTGGATTAGAAAAAATCTTTTTGCATTTGGTAGCCCAATTCTCGAGGATAGTTATAGGCTATTTAACGTCACGCTACGACCCTTAGGAATCGAGCAAAAAATAAGTCAGAAAGAACACCAAGCTAAAACGAAGTAGGTAATAGCGCGGGCGGGCGATGCAACGCGACGGGTCGGGAACGAGGGAGTTTTATTAAAATGTGGCTGTTATTTTAGTATATTGTGTATCTTACGACTTCCACGCGAACGAAGGCGCCAGGCACAGCTAGTACATATATAAATAAAAATGAAATACTTTTCGTTGGTAAGCGCATCACTTGAGAATGGCGGGACCGATTTGGCTATTTTTTGTTTTAAAATATTTGTAGTTCCAATAAGGTTTTAAGAGAAAAAAAAATAGAAAAGTTTCCCGGAAAATGGGAAACTGAAAGTCCTTTTTCGTATGGGATTTTTATATGACCTATTGTTTGGACAGGACAATTCAACATCTGTTATAATAACTGATTGTACGGTCTACATAGTACCTACTTAATAAGAATTGACATCATCATCTGCATAGCCTTTTCCCAACTATATTGGGGTCGGCTTCCAGTCAAATCGGATGCAGCTAAATACCAGTATTTTACATGGAGCGACTGCCTATCTGACCTCCACAACCCAGTTACTGGGTAATCCGATACCCCTTGGTAAGACTGGTTGTCAGACTTTCGGACTTCTGACGACCCGTAACGACTGTCAAAGATCCACGAATGACAGCCGGGACCAACGGTTTAACGTGCTTTCCGAGGCACCGAGGGGTCTTGATATGTAAAGATGGTCAGCCATCCACGAACCAACCGCGGCAAGCGTAGCTTAATCTGATCGATCGACCCGTGCGGCTGTTATTTCTTAGCCACAAGCCCCGACTTAATAACAATTGACATACTTGTACCTAATCATTATTTTGATTGTTTCAGGTACGTTAGTCTTTCTACTATTTATTGGATACCTGCGCAGTTTCCTAGATGAAGACGTTCTGGTAAGTTTAACTTTAAGTATTTCAGAACCATTCTAGGTCATGCGGAGAATTAACGGGTTGAGTAAAACTTTCAATCTTAGTTCGATCTTTCGAAGCTACTGAGACTTGGGTCTGGTTTAATAATCTTTAATAATTTTCTAATACGCAACTTTAATTTAGGTAATGATGTGCACGTAAAATCTACAAAGTTGCATCTTCTACATAATAAAAATCTTAGAAAATCATTCACGGACAGGCAACGCACAGCCTAAATAAACAGCTGGGCCTAAAAGCGTGAAATGCACAAGAGTTCCTTCTATAACGGAGATGAGCACTACGGAAAGGATTTTGAAAATTCATCCCCTAAACTGCCTTAAAGGGTTTAAAAAGGGGATGATAGTTTGTATGAAAGAGAGTCATTTTTTGCCGTTGGAAATCCCATCGGACAAACAGCTTGTACCACAGTAAAATTCGTGCCCAATATGCAACCGAAAACAATAGAAAACATCCTAACCACACTTCTCTACAGGAAAATCTGTACCGAATTACGCACAGAATTGTGTCTCTGGTAGATAATGGTAATTTGACGTCAAATGCTTGCTCAAATTACGTCAATCACGTAAGGGTTAAGGGCTTAATCAGGTCTCCGTGACGCATACCAAATACCTACGTAGGTACACACGACAAAAGAGATAGGTAGATAGGGATGCAGGCTAATATAATTATTACGAACTTCTTTGTGAACTGTGCTGGCAGATTCTTTGAAATTCTTTCGTATTATGTAAACATGACAAACATGAACTGGAATTCTGAGTAGACAGTCTAGATCAGAGGTTCCCAGACTTTTTTTCTCATAGATCACTTTCAAAGTTTTGTTGGTTCCGGTCAAAGAGAATATAACCACTAGAGAGCGTATGGGCCGATTTCTTCTAAGTGCACGACTCACTACTGCGGGCCGGGGGACGAGGAAGCATGCGCGGCTGCAATTGGTCAGTTCAAGGTCAAGATGCGTAGGTAAGGCTATCGTTAGGGGTGCACTACTTCAATAAGGGAAAATAGTCGATATCGATAAAATGGATTTTAACGTTATAAAAAATACACAATTAAAATGAAAGAAATAATATTTAATCAAAATCAATAAATTACACAAAAACATATGCACTTATCCTGTTATTATTGATTTTTAAAATGAATTAATTTGGTATATGTTTTTCGAATTAAACTTTTAGGGTCCTGGTTGTTCTTTGTAAAAAAAGATAAACGAGCGTCCACATATTTCTGAATTATGCATCTTGTTAATTCAATTAAATGATTTGTGGACTCTATTACAAATTGATGAAAATTAATATCCGAGAATAAATTATACCCAATCAGGGATTTTAAAACCGATCTAATAAAATAATCCGTATTATATTTCGAAGACAGCACTTTCGAACCACTCTCATTGATCGCCCTCTTAATATAAATTTCACAACGACGACAAATTTCTATAACTGTGGTAGATCCGTACAATAACTTGTTTTTAGTGTCCTTTTGAAATTGTAAGGTGTTTTGATTAGGTAAACCAATAAGCGCCCCAATGCAAGTTTGGCATTTTATTTGCTTTATCAGAGCATGGACAATGTAGCCGGCCATATATTCAACTACTTTTTCATCGAATTCAGAACAGGGTAACAGGCTTTCAAGGCCTGAAAAATCCAAGCTCTCAGTCTCAAGATCTATGTTTTGGTCTTTGTATCTTGTCGTAATATTGATACGGTTAACTGCAGAAGTGCATTGCAAAATTGAAATTTGTCCAAGAGCACTGCAATTGTCGCTACCACTATTTTTAATTTGCGCATAGGTTAGGAGCTTCTTGTAGATGCTTTCAAAAACCCTAGCACTAGGATTGTTGTTTGATCCACCGTGGCATCTTATACTTCCAAACAGATGTTCCAAGTGGTCCTGGCTTATTTTATGAAGAGGAAGATATTTTATGGCGCACTCTGAGTTCAGGACTAAGTCATGTATGAGAGCAATGGCGCTTTCGATACACACACAAAATCCCATGAATCCGGTATATCGTGGTGATTTAACAAGTAGAACTTCTTGTTTTACTTTTCTTACAATTATGTCTGCGGACATATTTAGTAGAGCATCTCTTGCCATCTTTAATTTAAATATAACATTCGCAGCATTTTCTGCATTGACTGCTCGTTTCAAATCATATCCATGAGTGTGCGAGTCCAGAATATCAAAAAGATCATTTATCATTTCCAGAAACTGTGTTGTGGGTGTAACATCTTGAAACTTACGTAAATTAAGGTTTTTTTTTGCAACATGTGAGTGCATCTGATACACTCTTACTGAAAATTTGGGTTGCTAAGCTGACTTTCATAATTTTAGTTTTAAAAAATATATGAGAAGCCCTTAGTCGATTAGCTAGATGAAAATTTTCCGCTGTTTGTAAATTATGTAAGTTTACAAGATGTTCCCACGATATAATATTGCCCCGTCCGTCCTTCAAATTCCTATAAAACTCAAATGCATTTCGCACTAACTTGATCATGTGTGCCGGATCTAAAAAGACTGCTATTCTTGAAGTATTGCAGGGATTTTTAAAGGTGGAGTTGATTTGATCAACTTCAAATGAACAGCCTAATTTCTTAGCCATTGTAATATTTGCTGGGCAGCCGTCAAATGTAATAGCTTTGACGTTTACACCAGCCTCTTCTACCAAATGGATTGCCTCCGTTAGAAGAGCGGCTTTTTGATCTGCATTGATGCCATTTATTAAAAAATGTCCTATTGGAATTTTCCAAGATGCATTTATTGGCACCAACATGAAAACAAGGGCTTCTTTAGCTTCGTCTTGACAATCCGTTTGTAAACTGGCACCAAAACTCACGTGGCCATAGTACCTTCTGCCTTGGGGATGATATTCAACACCGCTTCTGATTGCCATTTCGTCGAATATAATAGTGGCGTAAATTTTGTTCTTCGATTCTCTAGCTTTCATTTTGATACTATCTATTGCCTCCTTTGTAAATCCTGGTTTACCGTCAATGGATTGATACCAACTTCTTAGAGTACTTGTAGCAGGTAAGCATGTGCTGAAAGTTTTTCTAACGAAATTATACGCTTTCGGGGAATAAAAATGCAACGTTAAGGAGAATGCTCGTAACTCCGGTGAGTATTTTATTTTAGGTATATGTCCTTTTTTTGATTTCAATATTTGACGTTTAACAATTTCTTGGTTTTGTACACCTATGCGACTTAAAATGTCTTCATTTTCCTGAGTAATATAAGATGTATTTGTCAAAGTATTCAAAATTTCTTTTAGATTCGCATTTTTTTTACCAATGATCTATTTTTATCTTGAAGCCTCTTCACCTCTTTCTTTTTTTTATTAAGGGAATATTTAAGATGGTCTATGTGTCGTTTCATTTTGCGTTTACGTGGAGTCAGGTCTATTACAGGGTCTTCTATTTTATTGTTACCTAATGTTGAACTCTGAAAAAGCATAAGAAATATAGCATATATATATATATAGATATAGCATAAGAAAAAAATAAATTAGAAAAGAAAGAGGTAATAAATATACTTACGGGAATCTCATAATCATGGGAAGGCTTTAAAATTTTATTATCATCACGTGGAAAACTCTGCAAAGGAGCCTGGTCTGCAGTTGATGTATTAGCCTCAGCATGCACTTGTTTATTTGATAATGAACTCTGTAATTAAGCATATCTGATATCAATAAACGCAGTGACATAAAATTAAACCCTGGTCCTTCATCGAAACAAATTAACTTACGAGGGCGACATTGTGATGTGAAGGCCCAGGTACATTAGTATTAGAGTCAGTCATACTATTTGTTGAAGCCTGTAAAGAATGAATGTTACTTATATTTACGATTTCACGTTTCCCAACATTATATCAATAAAAACAAAACTTACCAAAATAGGCAAAAACATCGTTGGTATCGCTGAACTAAATAGACGGCGGCGTTGTTTTAAATATTCAAAACAATCGGGGGTAAAGTGCCTTGAACAAACAGCGCTATATTTTGTTGGAAACCAATTTTCCCTATTAACTTTATTTATCCACTTTTCTTTTAGTTCCGGAATCTTCGGAAATCTAAAATGAAAACATGTATCTCAAACACAAAGAGGAACAAATCTTTTTTACATCAAAGACCACCGCCAAATTGTTGTAAATCCAAGTGAAATTTGTACTATTTTTTTGTTATCTATGGCTTCATAATAAATTGGTGTAAATCCTGGACAGATCGGTCGGCGCCAGAGAGAAACAAAAAAATCCGGAACTTACATAAAGAGTATGTGAATTTAATAAAAAATATATTAATTTTAATTTTATTACTGTCGATATCAAATTTCAGCTATTACTGCTATTAAAGTGGACACCACTAATTATCACGATAAAAATACAAAGGAAAAGAAAGGGATAAAAGCATTAGAATTGTCTAATGAAAGAAAGGGACTTTTCCAAAAGACATCAACGCGGAAAACAAATTTGTGCTCTTTTACCCAGGAACCATTTTAGCTAGACCTCTGCGGTGACTCATGATCTGAATAAATCAAAATTAATTTTCGTTCTGTATACTTACCGATGAAAAGTTATGCCATCCTTTTTGTAACTAGATGTCTTGGAATGTTTCCCACACCACTTCACCGCGCATGAAGGCATTTTGATGCGTTATAATTGGATTAAAAGGTTTTAAAATTTGTATTTATTTAGCGTGCACACAGGTCTAACACTTGGTTACCACTAAAATGGTTACTCCTATCGTAGCCTATACATAGGCGAAAAATCGCTAATAGTTTTCGAGCGTCGGGGCACTGTATGCGCAGTCAAGTGGTTATATCGTCGTTGGTTCCGGTGGACCATCTGCAGCTACATTTCTACCATATTCCCAAAACTCGACAAAAATATGAGGATTAGATCTAACTATGGAAATTTGCGTTGATCACGTTGACCCTTATGGGTCCATCTGCATCACTTTGGGAACTAAGGGTCCAGATTATAAAACGTAGGTACATAAATTCAATTTAATTTGCATGGATTAGTCTGAAACATAGGTACGACATGCATACATATAAGAGTTGAAGAAGAATGTTAAATTCCTAACGATCAGATCAGTACCTCAATCTGTTTTCAGTTTTAATGATAGCTACGGTTTTTCCTACGAATTTTTTTTTTCGTTGGAATGACATTAGAATTTCGGTAATTCGTAGGTAACGCAATCAATTTATAAAAGTAACTATCTTATAATGGTGATTGGTGACGTACAAACTTAACACTTATTTGCCCCATCAATTTAGGAATATATTACCACAGAGGCAATTCAAATTCGTTCATTAAGATTCTTTATAAAAAAAACTCTACATGTACCTTAAACGGGACCATTACGTTACGTCATTACTTTCCGAACATACCAACCTATTATCTAACGTCCATTTTACCCAGAGCTCTGACGTTTAAAAAATTCATAGTCATTTGTTTGCGTGTTACCGTAATGTACCGGCGACGTGGGTCTTTTCACGCTGGTACACCGGGAACAAATTTAATGTAGTTCGAATTTCGAATAGTTGTTCGTGGAACTGTGGCTGATAAATTGGCTCGTCCGTCGAGCGCCGACGCACCTTTGAGTTTGATAGTACGTTCCCTGTAAATGGGTGCGTTTTGTATCAAGAGATAGAACACGCACGTTTATTTTGAGAATTAATAAAACAATGTTAGTTTGCTATGTAATTAATTTTGCAATGTAGGTATTTTCTACAGCATACATTTAGATACATGCCATAATAATTTATTTGTAAAATGAGCAACGAAAATAACCTGCTTATCCATTACAAATTAATTAAATGACATACTTGTTTATTAGATACTTAAGTATGTAATGTTTTCTTAACACGTTTGGCAGTTCAAACAACGATAGCCCTACATAAATATTTAAATTCCACAAAGTGCACAACTGTTTTATCATTATTAGATTTAACAAGTACGTGACATTAGTGACGTGTGGCAACATTAACTTCAATGTCACACTAGTGCCAAGTAAATTACTTACCTACTTCCTTATGTAATGTATGGACGCAAGGACATCAAGCTACCCGAAACTGTCAAATTTTCCCAATCAACCTTGAACCGAATGCTTTAGCAATAAAGTCCAAAATCTATTAAAGAAATTTGACAGATTGTAGTAGTTTGATGTGCTGGCGTCTGTACAATAAGCATGAGTATTTTAAAAGTACAAAAATACGCAAATAATTGGATTTGTTCCACTCACATTGTAGGTACAGTTAAGTACGTATTGAATTAGATTTATTTTATTGGTGAGTTTTATTTACCTAGTTTCTTCTAGAATCTAGACGTAACACTTATCCTAAACACACTATCAAAGATATTTCTTCTTTTAACCTTTTTTTAAAATTATTTTATATCAGCATAGGTACCTTATTCAGACGTATGACGAACACAGCTTTTTCCACGCCGTCAGCCGTCACGTCATTTTTAAGTTTAAGTAATTTTATAGTGCCTCCCTGGTTATTGACACGAGCAGGTTCATCTATCAAATTAGTTAATAGCGTCGTTTCGGGTTCGGTAGTAAAACGGGCACCTTATCCAACGACCATCTTGTATTCAGTCTATTAGTCTTAATTATGTTTATTTTCGAGTTAAGCTTCGATCGAAGCGTGGCATAAATCGTACGTGTTTTTAATTAAATATTAGTGGTATGTAATTAGGGAAAACAGACAAATTAATAAATTATACTGGATTTAAGTGGCTACCTGTCACTTGTGTAGTCGTATTTATTTTTCTCAGGACGTTGCCGTTGGTCGTTAGTCTCACGGTTGGCTTTGGCCGGAACGGGTAGATAATTCATAAAAAAAATAAACTTAATTCGGAACCAACGAACGTTTTTTTTATTGAAACCAAAATAAATGTTGTAGTTTAATAAGATGTAGGTCTGTACCTGTATTTAAATTTGCTTCTCAATTAGTAATTTGTAACCTTAATTGATCGCCCACTTAAAAACAGTGTTTACTAGGCCGACGCAAAATTTAACAAGGCGCTAACAGGGAAAAAACCGAAAGTACCAAATCTAACACTTATTTCTAATTAGTATTCAACAACAACACTCTAAATCACATTATGACGTCACCCCAATATTCCAATGCATCCTAAACGCCTTCCGAGAATATTGCGAAGCTAATTTACGAAGTCATCAATCGCGAACAAAAGTATCCGTTCAAGCATTGTTTACTGAATTTGATAGGATTATAATCATCCACGTTCTGAGGAAATAATTTTATATCCCGACGAACAGGAGATGACGTAGATACATCAATGTCACTGCAAAGATTCTTGGAGAAGGATTACTGTTATAACCTGTTAGTTAAGAGTAATAGCATAGCTGACTCAGAGCTACAGTTCTGCGAGACTTGATTCATCGGCAGGGTCAAATTTGATGGTCTAACAATAAGTAAGTGGTCTGCGACCAAGGTGTTCCGAAACATTTTTTGATTTCAGCGAAGTGATTTGGTGACTGGTGTTTGTCAAGGTGAAAAGTGTTAGGTATGCCTAACATATAAATGGCATGTGTTCCAGTGGCGCAGCCTTCATACAACCCGATTCCTATCGGCTTCCCTTCGGAACCACCACTCGCACATGACAACATGTATACAGTCATAACTCAAAATTAGACATTTCGAGTAAAAGTGATTTGAAAGTTCAAAAAATCATAGAACCAAAACTATTGAAGTTACGTAAATGTTCATAACTCTTACAAAAAATGACTTTTTTGTATGAGTGTCTTGTCAGTATGTCGATTAAAAATTACTTGATCCGTAGGTAATCTTAATTCGGCCATTTTTTGAGTTATGACGGTACATGTTGTCATGTGCGCACTCTTCTTAATGTCTACTATTGCCAAATAATATGGTGCACCTGTGTCACATTACATAATTATATTTAATGCCAGTTTAATACATCATAAGATTAAAAACATACAGTTGTTTGTCCGAGTTTATGAAAACTGAACAATTTTTTCTTCGGCTTCCCTGTTATGATAATTGTAGCTGCGCCACTGATGTGTTCAGTTCTGACGTAACACGTCAGCATTCTTTGGCTTTTATTTTATTTGCCAAAACTGGCTTTTTCATGTAAAACTAAAATAGGTTCAATTTGTAACTTTTTGAGTAAATGATCTTTAAATCTCTAAACGTTTATCTAGCTACTTCAAGGTTTTATTTAATTTCTTTTTACGTTAAATTGTCATTAGCCTAATTAGGTACCTACATATTTTAATCAAACGAAACCTTAACGGAATTTGACTATAGTTTCTTTTATCTTTATTATACTCGTGTTCATATTTTATTAATTCATTATGGGAGCATAAAAATAATGTAGGGCGTGAGGTCCATTAGGAAAATCACGAGGAAATTTCAAATACTTCAAAGGTTTTATCATTAGTTGATGAGGTCATAAAAATAGGCCAACTGAATACGGGAACCTAGTTCGAAAGTATACCGTAACAACATAAAAAAATACTAGGAGTTCCATAATTTGTGTGTTCAACGAACGGTCTTCGGAGACCAATTACGAAGTAGTTAACATGCGGTTAATTGATATATAATGTTCCTTATTATCATGAGTTATTTTGGGTTGGTAGTTGTTTACGTAATATATGGAATGAAACGGTTTATTCATCGCAACTTGGAGTGTAAAACCCATTGCGTGTAGATTGGTCCTTTTGTAAGGTATTTTAATCCGTGACTTGTCCCCAATTAACGCCGTAGTCTGCACGTAAATACTTATAGCTTTTAAACCTTAATCTAGGTATCGGACTCCGCTTTGGACCTCTGGTACAGAAATATAGGTTTAATTATAAAAAACGAATTCAGCTCTACGCTACTGTTCCATTCAGTCCCAAATTCAAATTTATAAAAAAAAAAAAATTGGTAGTATTTTTAGACCGGCTATTTTCGTCAAGCCAATTGGATTCCCAATACAAAAGTTATAGCTTTCCCTTTATGACAAAAGTATTGTCTGGCTGGAATTGATTAACAAAAACAAAATGCCTAATACGCCCCACGTGGCCACGTACTTGGTCGTTTGGTTCCGAAGTGACAGACGTATGACAAGTGATGACAACTGTCAAGCATTACCTACATATTTTTCCACGTTTGAATTTTCTGTTTTGTAACTTTTATTTATTAAATAACTGGACATTGTATGAATGTCAACAAGGTGTGATATGAAGGTTTGTCACGTCGACAGACCACAGTAACATGTTTTTTCTGTGAGTAATATTAAATTCGTAGTACCACGTATCATGACGTGTAGGTAGGTTCTTAGTTTTATTTCTTATTTTTGAACTTGAGTTTTCTTGTACCGCTGTCGTTAATTCGTTACGTGCAAAAATTCCTTGCTGACTAATAATGGTATCTCATACCTATTGGCAACTAGTTTGATTCATTCGTGCAGTTAATATACCTACATTAAAAAGAAATATTGAATAAAACGGACAGCGAAAAAATAATTATAAGAATGAAAAATGGCGCCGGCTACATGAATTATGAAAAGAATAGAATTGGTGACACAAATAAATTGCCTATTATATTTTACGTAATCATTTGCCTAACATACCTAATTTTATGTAAAGTAGGATAAGTATTTCCTGTACATTTATATTCCGAAACCTTTTATTAAAACGAGATTCTCAATTCGTCCATTATGCCGTCAATAAAAACAGATTCAAACGCCTCCATGAAACAAATGCGTACTTATTGTTATGATAAATTTTCCAGCGGTTTATTAAGCAATAAAATGAATTCACTTGTTTTCCCGTTTCGGCTTACTAAAAAAAATACAAATCGTTTTTCGTTTAATCATAAAGACGTAATGACAGAATTGTTGGACCGAACTTGAGGCAATTACTTAAAAGATAAGGTATGTAAAGTCGTGGAAACAATTGAGGAAGACAAATATGTTTTATTGTTTTGCAATCACTTGATAAGATTACGTAAACAATATGTACGGACCGTCGAATACCGTACACCGTATGTTTGAGTTTTTCTGTTAACTGTTACAAAATGGAATGAATTTTGATGTTTCTTTTGAAATATTATGCATTTGATTTCTCTTATTTTTTAGTAGCAACTTTGTGTGCATTGTGAACCTGTGTCTTTATGGTTTTGAAAACTCTCACTTTTTCTAGAACCGTCGTCGTCACCAGCAACTTCAGGATAAAATTGTTGTAAAGTTAAAGAATAAGGGCGTTTCATCCGGATAGTGGCGACATTCCTAATTTTCATAAAGCTTTGTAGTTATCTCCAGTCCCAGAGAAAAACCGAGCGCAGAGATAAGAAAAGGACATTACTTTAGCGAATTTGATAAATGGTCCTTTTCATAATGTTGGTATTTTTTGGATTTTCCTTCAAGATTGTTTGAGAACTTTTAGTCAAAGCTAATGTCAAAATGTTTTTATTAATTTTGGGTTCCAAGAAGTACTTACGGAATGTCAATAGCTATCGTCTGCGAAGCAGTAGATATATTTTTAGGTATATTTTATAGTTCGCTTTTATCGTTAGTTTGCTTTTACCATGATTATGTTGTTTAGTTAACATTATAATATGATGAATATGACTAATGTGGGTACATGAAGTTTAAATAAATAATAAACATAACATAATATCTCGCCCGTATTCCCCGAAGGGTTAGGCAGAGGTGTACCTATAGTACACCTACATTTCGCCAGTTATGTTTAAGTCCCATGTAATAGGGGGCGAGCCTAGTGCCATCTACCAGGCACAAATCCAGACTCCAGGCTGCTACTGAGCAATCCCAGATGGAAAATCCCAATAACACTTTGCCCGACCCCGAAATCGAACCCAGGACCTCATGCTCAGCAGTAGTGCTTGCGACCACTAAACCAACGGGGACCAACGACCACTAGATCAATGGAACATAAATATAACTAGCGAAATGTGAGTATTCTATAGACCATCTTTTGCTTTCTATGAATTTGCTATTTATGAGTTGAAACTAGTTCTCTTTATCTAAGACAAAATTGTGAGAATATTAGCAGCCGGTGAAGATATTTCTCTGGCAGTTGGCAATGATGTATGGAGGAAGGGAAGTGTGGGCGTCCTAGATCATAGAAACTAGTGGAATAAAACGCCTTTTCAGTATGAATCTTTCTGTATTTATCTTCTTGCACACATATAAACTTGGCTTAGCAATATTTAACAAACTATTTAATTAAGTACTCAAGATAATATCAGTCTAGACTTTAGACTTCTTGAAGACAACCTTTAGGTTCCGAGGCTCGAAGAGAACTAACTTGGAAACTACGCGACGCTCCAAACATCATGTTTCCATTCCGTTCCGTTAAAAAAATCAGTACTTTTACGGTAACTGTCAAATGAGATACTTTTAAACTTCATGATTACACTGATATAAAAATAATTAGAGGCAAATCACATACTTTCAATTTTTTATTTGGTATTTAAAATCACTACAAATCTTGTTAATATTTGGAAAATCATGACACTAGGGAGAAATTTTACTTTTAGCTATTATTTTTAAGGCCTGTATTTATTTAGACAAAGTGTTATTGCAAGGTGTCTTGTCAAGCTGTCTTACTATGTAAAGAAATTTTTCCTCAGATTTTTTTTTACCCTGTCAGTAACTGTCAGGTCGTTGTTGTAACCAATTTATTTGCCAACCGTGACCATTGTTATTTTTTTCTATTTTTCTACTCATCAATCTTTTATTGTATCACCTAAGTATCTGTTTCTCAAATGAGATAAACGATAATGATTATTGTTTTTTATTTATTTTTTGCTTTATTTTCAAATTCAAATTCAAAACAGGTATTTTATTTCACATAAGCCTACATGGGCACTTATGAAATGTCAGAAGCTAGGTGCACGGTTCCAATTGGTCGTTTTCTATGGAGAAGAACCGGCAAGAAACTCCACGGTTACTCTTTTAAAAATAATTTGCTTTTACAATGTTTTCAAATTACACTGTTATTAAGTATGGAAGGACAGTGTAGGCCTGTGAAGAAGTACCAGGTATTTAACAAAAAAGAAAATGGTCTACACATCTACAGTCTATTAAGCCTACAACGTTCTCACATTCACAAAATATAAAAGAATCTATTTAAAAGACAAGACTATACAATGTAAAATAATGAACAGATTATTATCATGGAAGTACGTGTAAAAAATGATTATATTGCTTTTTATCCATACGTCTAAAGCTTTGGTTTCCAAATACAGAGCGTTTTTTTACCTTAATGTCAAATACTGGGGAAAATGACAGATTTTCATGATGGCCGTTATAATATTATGATGGAACTGCTTTCCTAGGAAATCAACACTTTAGGCGCAATGTTTTGACCGTACCTATGGTTAGAATTGAAAATTGCTCTATAGTGAAACAAAAGTTTGAGCGAATTTTAATTTTATTGCTCAGTTATACACTGTGGGCAGGTCTTGCTCACCCGAAAATGTTGAAGCTTAAGTATGGACCGTCAATGTTAATCCGTGAGAATAATTGTCGTTTGATTGCAAGGGCTGATTCAATCATATTATGCAAACTTAATGCAGACATAGGGACTAGATATTTCTTTCCAAAATATTTATTTTTATACAGATTGTAAGGGACAACCCTCCGCAAACTAACAGGGTGCATTCAGCTCCATATTTTGAATCATATTCCACCGAAAATATGCTCAGGAAAATTTTAATTTTTTCAAACGCATTTTCAGTTACTATTCCTTTATATAATAAAAATAAAATTACATTCCATCCATTCATCCATTCCATTTCTATTTTCATTTCTTTGTAAAATACAACATTATTATTACATTCTCTGTACGCAGCACTCCATTTATGTAAATAAAACAGCTAAAATAAAAAAATCAGCAATGGATGTTGAAATACTCGGTGGCCGAAGGCTCGCTACGCTACCGTTCGCTACGCACGTTTTGCCACGGTAACGATACATTGCGTGTGAGATAGTAAAATAAATCAGATTTATTGGATTTCCATAACGTTCCTGAAATAATTTCATGTACCGGTCATCTTAGTATGATATACTGAATTCACCCCATCAGTCTGCGGAGGGCTCTCCCTTACACCCTGTATACTTTATTGTACACTAGATTATACATTACTTATAGATAAATTATAAACTAGAAAACATACAACTGGCCGCCTTATCGCATACTGCGATCTCTTCCAGGCAACCTTGGAATGGACAGTGATTTTCTAGACATTAAATGGGGTTGTTCTTGATGCAAATAAAAAGTATATAAGTACAATACACTATAATAAGCAACGAAAACAAAAGACGACTATCAGCCAGCAACGAGAACAAAATCACAACAACAAGTAATATTCCTTCACGAGTCGATTAAACACAGGCAGCGATTGCGCGCGCTTTATTGGAACTGGTAATGCATTCCACAAACGAGCGGCCTGGACAGTAAATAATATTGTGAGAACTAAAAATTCGAAGACATTTGTGTCATCCGCCGTCCCGCATTGGGCCCGCGTGGTAGATTACGGCCCACTCCCTCTCACAGCAAAAGGAGGCCTGTGTCCCAGTAGTGGGAACATTATAGGCTGATTATGTTGACTCGTTGTCTCAAAAGCACGGTTAAACAGTTAAACACGGTGCACATGATAAAACTTACTTAATCCTTGCATGTTCCTTCACCGTACCTCAGTAGCTTCCCCACTCCATGTTCCTGCACAGGGCACGCGAGCTAACACAATTAGCGCTAATGGAACGACTTGTTTGTTTGTTCTTACAACTAACGCCAAAACATCGCTGTACCACGGCCACGCTCTAAACTCTAACTCCTATTTCTTGTGGAACCTTTTTAAGTTATAAATAAGGTGTTTGGTTTCTCTTTGTGGGTTTTACTTACCTTTCTTCTTTGTAATTTCTATATTTTTATTATGAAAGGAATAAGGCATACTTGTTTGATACTTTTGAATTGAAAACTTCTTTACGGACGTTGAGCGCTTTTTGGTAAGGGAAAATCTTACGGGTTCGCGACATGCGACGTAATGTGCTAGACTGGCGACGCGTAGCGGCCTGTGTAGTTATATATATGTTAATGTTTTAAGTTTTCACTTCTGTCAGCAGTCCCCATGACTCCTACTTTTTTTCTTATTTTATAACTGTCGTCTCTCTGGACTTACCTAGAATAGTCAATAACCCATCTGTACAAATAAATAAAATTGAAGTGTGTTTGTAATGTCAAAATAACAACTTTTTACTAAATGCATAAAAAGTATATACGGTACTTATAACAAAAAAGCAATTTTTAAAATGTCTGTCTGTCTTTCTGTTTGTTCTGGCTAATCTCCAAAACGGGTGGACAGAAAAATAATTAGGGTTCCGCGCATAAAAATTAAAACTCATGAAGTTGTGAACAAAAAGTCGGATTTGAAAAGGTTTTTTGCATTTTGTAGCCCAATTCTCGAGGATAGTTATAACTATCCTCCTCTATCTATCCTCGTTATTAGCCTATAGGCTATTTAACATCAGCAGCCGGCGCCCCTTAGGAGCCGAGCAAAAAGAAAAAAGTCACAAAGAACACTAAGCGAAAACGAAGTAATAGCGCGGGCGGGCGATGCAACGCGACGGGACGGGGGACGAGGGAGTTTTATTCAAATGTGGTATATTGTGTATCTTACGACTTCCACGCGACCGAAGTCGCGGGGCACAGCTAGTTACTTCATATAATATTTTCTACACGATACGTAAATGGGCAGTCGGTGACTAGGTAATTCGCAGTAAAGTCGCAGCCGTATGAATTTGGTAGGCACCGCAAGCAAAGCTTTTATTTGTCACAAGCTGTGCCTGGCGCCTTCGTTCGCGTGGAAGTCGTAAGATACACAATGTACTAAAATAACTGACACATTTTAACCCCCCCCCCCTCCCTAATTATTTAAAACCCTCTTTTATTCTTCGTCAAATGACGTTTTAAATGAAAAAGTACTCAGGTCCTCTTCGTAAATGCTTACAGCTGTCGAATACCAGAAGCTAGTTCCATTTGAAATAGAAAGTGTCGTGAAAAGTTTGGCCACCTTCCAGGCGGGATCTATGTAACATAAGTACCTCTCTGAAATCACTGAGAATACTTATTATTCAGATAACAGACTTAATAAAGCCAGTGTTTTATAAACCGTCAATATGCTCTCCGGAATTTTTGGTGGTTATATTATACCTTTTTTTCTAATCTACTTGGTAGGTAAGTAGGTAAGTAATTAACTGAAAAAAAGCTAAGTAATTGGAATTCTCACGTAAGTAATTCTTACGTATTCGTTGAGACAAGTAACTTGAGAGTCTTCATTGCATTAATTTTTAAGATAATGAATGAGGCAATTAATATCTAAGGGCTTAGGTAAACTATTTGCTTTCAAGTATGATGCTATACGATGTTTCTTAGTATTTTCCCAATAAGAAACTTAAATCTATACTAGATGTCACATAAATAACGCACAACCTCTTAAGGTGTCACTGTACTCATCATTATGAACAACTTTTTCTATGGGACCAAACCTGAAATCGCGAAAAAAATCAGCTGTTCCCTACATTTATGACATGACATGACTCGCCAAAATGTAGGGAACATCTGATTTTTTTACACAATTTCACGTTTGGTCCCATAGTAAAAGTTGTTCATAGTGATGAGTACAATGACCCCTTAAGAGGTTGTGCGTTATTTAAGTTACACCTCGCAAAAACTCGAAAATGGCTTGACCGATTTGAATATTTTTTTTTGTTATGTTCGCCTTAGTTCTAAACCACCCCGGTTTAGGAAAAAAGAAAATTAGGAAAACCTCAAATGAACAGCCGAAAAAAAATCAAAATTTGGTATGAGAATTGCCACCAACATTTACACGGGTACGAAGTTCACCCAGTCATCTAGTAGTTGTACTAAATAAAATCCATGCACAATACAGCGATTAACGTCGAGTATTCCTGTAACTTTAACCCTTAATCATTTTCCAGAAAGTTTTACGCGCTTCATAAGGCGGGAACAAAATAAATTCAGTCACACTCACAAAATCCTTATTCAAAATGTCGTCACCTCACAAGTTCCAGAACAAATTGCTTAATGTTCGAGCTGTTAGTTTGAACGCCTCGTGTTTGCTCGCCTCGGCAAACATGGTATTATCTGTTTGCAGTGTTTGCCAAACTGGCTCCCGTACTGACTTCTTACCGAATTATTTGATTACCAACTGTTGGGTAGCTGTGTTACAAATATTGGCACCAACCTTTATGAATTCATTAGTTTTGTTATTGTATTGGCATTTGTTTTGTCTGCTTCAATATTAGTTCTAGGACTTGTCAATTTAGGAATTCTTACTAATTGGCCTTTTTGTTTATTTATGGCTGATTTTTCAATCGTCAAATAACTTTTACCTGAGGAATAAATATGGCGGTTTGACACATTTTCTGTACAAAAGCTGTCAAAACGTCAAACATATTCCTCAGATAAACACATTTTCTGTACAAAAGCTGTCAAAACGTCAAACATATTCCTCAGATAAAAGTTATCTGATGATTGAAAAATCAGCCCTTAGTGATCTATAATTAATTTAGGTTTACTCGATGTGCCTGCAATCCACATGATAGTAATGGTGATAAATCCCAAACGACAAATTCCATAAATTGTGTGCATGCGTTTGAAAACCCGACCATTACACGCTTGGGAGCGAATTTGCAATATCCCAATATCGCGTTTCCCTTCGCTCAAGGCGAGCTGAGCTTGAGCTCTTGTAGGTACGATCGATTTTCGCCCAAACATCAGCACGGTTAATGGTTAAATATGTACAAGATTTCTGCTTTCTGATTGCCTCGTCTAACATATAATCGATTTTTCTGTTTAGGAGTCCTGCTAACCACCTCCAGAACCCGCTATAGTAGACTGTTTTGACTGACTTGAAATACTCATAGAAAGGAATCTTTCGGAAGATTTAGTTTCTGCTCATCAATAAACAATACAAGAAACACAAAACAATTATTTGAAACAGCCAACAGGCCGTGGGCACAATACATTACAAGCATTATTAACTCCATCGTCTACGCGGCCCTATTCAATATCAATTATGTTCACAGTTACTTAGAAACCATCTTACTAAAACTGGTAGGACTACTTACAAAGTAACAACATCCAGCCAAACATTGTCACAGTAGTTCCATTCATGAGCAGTACACCGGTTGGAGGCGTACACAACAATTTGACAATGCACCAATGCTACTAAACAACAATAAAAAGGCACAATACCACTGGCTTATTTGACGTTCATAAGGCCCTAAAATGAATAAATGATGTCTGATTTAAATATGAATTGACTGCAACTGAGTGGCTATAAAAAGTCGGTTAAAAGTGAAGCATTATGGGATTTTAATGTGAAGTTCAGACTGTGTACGATAAATTTTGTATTGATGTTGAACAGTTTGAGTCAAAATGTTGTCATATTAGGCTGTTGTTGGTGCCACACACGGCGTTTTGTGAGTGTGTGTGTGTGTTCCTAAAACAACGTTTGTTTTACCATTTATTAGTGCTAGTAGTGGTAATGAATGTGTTAATTTTTGAGCGGTATCGCTTTCTCCATCGAATTGTTTTTGCATCTATCTACTTGTTTATTTATAAGAATTCAATACGCTCTCATTATTCATCGAAGACTGAAAAACCTTTCATTCTTAATCATTTGGGTATATATTTGATTTATGCAAACTGCTATTAATATTGCCATAAATAAGCGAGAAACGATCTCGTTTTATCTTCCAAATATGTAATTTTATTGACACCAAAAATATTAACACAACAACCATATTGTGTAAAAAAAAAATTGTAGGCTGTAATGAAAACAATACAAAGCATCTGTAGCCGAACTAGGTGGAAAATATAGAAAGGAGATATTTCAAAATGTATGGAGCCCCGGCCACGTATTGGTACATCCTACTAAAAAATGGGGAAACACAATTAAAACAGTTTCCAATCATCCAATTACTTTTAATTGGCTTTGTTTGGTAGTAAAGTACAAGAATGTACAATTGAAATTGCAACACACAACAAAAACCCATCATGACGGTAAGTTGTCATATTGATTGATTATTGACGTTTGACATGTTTACTTCTGTCATATTACATTGTCAAAGACAATCATCACATTGTCGTACTTTTAGTCTTTTGCAATATTATTTTAGATCTAATTGTAAAGTCGAAAATCTATTAAAGAAATCTGACAGATTGTAGTAGCTTGATGTACTGGCGTTTGTACATAAAGTATAGTCCAGTTAAGCAGACGACAACCTCATAGGTTGACCTGCAATATGCCAAGATTTTTAATTATAGCATAAACGTACAGAATACAAACATTCAATAGTCGAAATATTAACTCAGACAAAAACAATGCAGTGATAAACGAAAGCCAGGTTGTTAAAAATAACTCAAGAGAACAGAACATTAGAACACGATCGACCACGAAAGCGACTGAAGTGACAGTAGACAGTTCACGATCTATGATCAATCTATGATTGATCTATGGTTCTATATGGTTCTATTGATCTATGATTGATATGATCTATGGTTTACTGTCATTGGTTTTTAACCACAGAGTACCTAAATTGGCGAGACGCCATATTGAAAGTCGATAAAATAATTGATAAATATCAAATTATTACAAGAGAAATATGCATTTATGCAATTTATCAGTATTTTTCCCGAATTCCACGGATTTTTCTCGATTTTTCGAGGTATTGTACATATTCTGGGCCCATTTTGAAACATCTCCTTTATTACATGAGTTGTTGAGTGTGGACGGGAGTGAGTAAGTAGGTGTGAGTGAGTATGTATGTGGGTGGGGTGTATGTGCGTGAGTGTGTGTGTGATAATAAATGTTGAGAAAGTAGTAAAAAATTCTGATTGCGTAAAGGAAACCTGGTTACTCTGGTACGATTAAAGGTTTTTGTGACTATTCATAAGATAGTGTCAAAAATAATCTTTCACATTATTTTTACACTGGGTCTTTTTATAGAATAGATATGTAAGTTACAATTAATTTTATTATAAATATAGGGGACCCAAGAATACAAAAAATCTTCTAATGAAAGACGTGTGTATTTGGTGTTTACGAGTACATACTATTTGATTCCTGCGCCTACCTTTATGGTTGGGGTCATAGTTCAAATCTTTATGTTGCCTTAGAACGACAGTAAGTAAGAAGAGCTAACGGACGGTAAGTACTTCACAGTATTGGTATAATAAACTGGTCGAAAATAAGCGAGACTTAAAAGTGCAAACCTTTAGCGCTTTGCGCAATCTATCTATACCGTTCTGGGTATGGATAGCAAATAGGTTGGACTATTCTTATATGTAACACTGCTGTGACAGACAAGTTGTCGCTCGTAGGAGACTACTGTAATGAATATGAGTTAAATTCAAATTCATATTCAATCCTGATCGGATTGAATATGAATTTGAATTTAATTTATCTAATTTGTGTGTTGATGTTGTATTTATATTGTATGTATTCGTTTATAGTTATATATGTGTGAATATATAATAACTGAATAATTTAAGATGTTTCCTAATATGGGTTATGAGGTACCTAAAATTAATGAATTTTATTTTATTTATTTAATTAATACGTTTTATAACAGTTTTAGGAGCTCATCCTAAGGATGAGATACAATACGTTATGGTTATGACAGACTGGCATAAGGCAAAGTAGATTTGTATTAAGAACAAAGCTTTCTTAAAATGTCTCAGCTTCTTGAACAGCTCATACACGAGCTTTCTGACTCGGGCGCTAAGTATTTTTATATGGTTTTTAAAACTGAGATTACTGTTTATTAAGACCCCGCAATATTTGATGGTGTTAGCATGTTCTATTGCCTCCCAAGTGCAATTTATACTTAGAGAGCATTAATGGGGCACTATACTGCAGTTACTCCTAACTAATGACGGTTGACGGATACTGAAAGTCAGAAATTTTGTTTTGACAGTATTTAGAGTCAAAAGGTGAAGTCGAAGCCAGTTGTTAACAATGTTAAGTCCAGCTTGCCCAGCATTAAAAGCCTTGTCTAATGTATCGGCGGAAAAGAGGAGAGCTGTGTCGTCAGCATATGATATTATATCGCATTTGGGAATGATGATACTTGTGAGATCATTAATATATATGAGAAAGAAGGTTGGGTCCAAAATGCCGCCCTGAGGAATGCCGAAGGAAACCGGGAGATCAGTGCTTACATGACTACCTATTCGAACACTCTGTTTCCACCCGGTGAGACAGCTCTGAAAAAGTTGTAGCTGAGTTCCTGTGACTCCAAGCTTCTCAAGTTTGGAAATTAAGATGGGGGTAGAAATAGTATCGAACGTTTTTTTTAGATCTAGGACTATGGACAAACATTTGTGACCTTTATCCAGATTAGAAGCAATCAAGTTAGTGTAGAAACTGCTGCGTCCGTACACTTACCTGCTCTGAAACCAAACTGTTTATCAGCCAGTAGCTTATTTTTTTCCAAGTAGTTTCTAAGTCTGGTATTTATTATCTTTTGTAACAATTCAGATATAGGGGGAAGAATGGTGATCGGGCGATAATTTGATATTTCATTTTCACTTAGCATCGATATATCAGTTTCATATCGCAATGATATCGATATTGCAGTGCTGTACAAGTTAATACTCCTGCCCATTCACCTGAAAGGTATAATCCCTTAGATAGTTACTCACCTTTTACTGCGATCACGCTCAAGGTGGAATGGGGTGGCCTACTTTTAGCGGTATAGAGAAATACACAAGATGCAAAAGTTTCGATCGTAAATAATATTTTAGTATTATTGGCGATAGAGTGCGAAGGCATTTATTTTTAAACGTCGCAGCACTATTCAAGATTGCAGCCTTGTTGGGCTCTTGCAGGATTCCTTTTTCAAATCGTTCTTTTTATTTGTTAGTTTATAATTTCTGGCCCCATTAACATACTTTGTCTTTCTATTATTTTTGTTCTACTACTACATCACCATTTAAGTTTTATGAACCCTTGCTAATCCTTTATATTTAAGCGTGACGACTTACATAACATCAAAGTAGCTCCTTATACAACTTATTTTTATAATCTTATTAAACTACAACAAAGACAATCTATCCATGTTTGTAGTCTGAAGTGTTGTCACTTATCCATTCTGCTTCAATATCGCGAGGATATCCAGACAATTGCATTATCTTCGATTTTATCTACTCGGGGCTGTTATATTGTCTGAAGCACTTCGAGATAGCAGTCTGAGGGTTAACCTTATTAGTGGAGAGGTATAGGACAGTGTGTTGGGCGTATCTACGGCCTTTTCCCTGTAGATAATGATAATTTAACATTTAGGAATAAGGAAATTCTCCGAGGACCAAAATTTGCGGTGTCCTTGGAGTCGTTTTCAGGATGTAAGCATTTGTTAAGTGCATATAAATAAAAATTGTAAAGGTTCATTTAACTAACCGAATAGAATTTTTTGTTGGTATAAAGTAATATTTACAAAAATTCTGGTATTCAGCTGCATCCGGTTAGACTGGAAGCCGACCCCAACATAGTTGGGAAAAGGCTAGGCAGATTGATAAAGTAATATTTACACTTTTGTAGTAATTGGGAACTCTCCTAGAGGAGACTTACCTAGGTTTTAAGTTTCTGTGTTATATTGTAGAATAAATCTATATAAACTTTAACCTTTGCGATGTTTCTATGCAATGCATAAGTTTAGCTTTCCGGCAAAAAACAAATCAGCATCAATGACAAAATAGACAAAAATCAGACCACTTTACTCAAATTGACTTCGAAATCCATCAATCCTAGTGTACAAAGACTAATACCTAGTCTCACAACAAATACCTGTGGGCTTAAATCCCTTGTCGCGGCATGAATGAAATCTACAACCCAGATCAAGGTAGGACCCCAGACGTCCATCTGTTAGCGTGGGCAGCTGAAGGATTATATCAGATGAATGGTAACATCCACCTGTGCGATAATAAGGAGTTGCGTAGATCAGAGCTGACGGTCCGTTTAACGCCACATCTGAGAAGGATTAGGGATTTAATCATAATAGGTACAAGCCTGCTTAGTTCATAAGATGTGCAAAGAAATGGAAGTAATAAAAGTTAGTTGGAATATAACGTAGTAAATTATTAAAGAGTAAACCAGTGGGCAGTAATAACAGTCAAGGACGCATACGATACGATTTATCAATACATAGTTTAATACTTCTTTTTGCTTGTATTCATGTATATTTTAATGCACACGCACCAGGTGCAAGTAAGTCGCCCCTATAACCTAAAAGATAAATGAAGAACACAAGGGACGAATAATACCTACATAAATAATCACTCAAAAAAATTCAGACTCTATATTACCCTCATAAATATGTATCAACAAGGATCCCTCAAAAAATAATTATATTTGTAAATCGATAATTGCACCGAGCTTTGTAAAGGGGGATTTAGACGGGGCTAGTATTTTTTTTTAATGATTGATGAGTCTCTGAGCCCGGAGTTCTACAGTTTGTTCTTATTTATTGGATTAACCGCTCTAATCTCCAATCTTTCGTGAAATTTTTCCCGCCCCTCGGTCTAAGTAATTAATTATGTTATTTGGGTATTATTGGAAGTTGAAGGCCTTTTTGTGAGGCGCTAATTTGTTTGAAATACGATAATTTGAGCGTCACTTTTACTTTTTAAGTTGTGAGATGTTTTAATGAAATCGCTTTTTGAATTTACTTTTATTTTCGCTGTTTGTGATGGTGATAAAAGTCAGAGGTTTCGTGTCTTTTACTAGCTTCTGTCCGCAACTTCGTCCGCGTGAATTTTCTTGTTTTAACATAAAATATTATATCCTACGATACTCGGCAATAGCATCCCATTAGTGAAAGGATTTTCGGAATCGTATCAGTAGTTTACCCCCTTCACAAATATAACTTCTTTATAATATTAGTATAGATTTGCATTGAATATTATGGCTACAAAAACATATGATATTTAAATTTCTAAATGCTATTGTTAAATTAAAATACTTGAGCTTTTGCATTAATCTTACCGAAAAAATAAATATATTAATTGGAACACCCGCGACTCTTTGAAAAGCACTCAAAATGATTGCTGTAACAAGCTTCCTTACTTAATTGGACTCATTAAAATTCAACGCTGTTACATCGACCGTTAAAAGGCAGACCGCATTTAGGTGCTTTCAATCAAAACGGTAAAGCATTTCACCCAAAGAGGACTGGATGGATTGAAAAGAACGCCACATACGGGATACGTGTTGACTGTGCAAACATCAGATGGGAAATGAAATGAAACGAACGAGTTCCCGAGCGTCACCCCTGGCGTTAGGGCTGCCACTTATTTCTGTGTGTTTAAAACTGACACAAAATAGTAGATTTGGCTTTTATTCCTAATGTTTAGAATTATAATTATAGCAATTTCTTTGAAAACTTCAGGACAGACGAGACGACGAGATTATTTTTTTATTGGTCTTATTTTAACGTTTGGTTATTTACAGGACTATTTGAAAATTGCGATAGCATTACAATTCATCATAAATATAGTGACTTACCTATTGGCTCGTGCCTTAGTACCTAAATATATTAAGTTACGTAAATAACTGTTATCAATGGATATCACAGAACTGATAAGATTTAAGTGCGTCCATATCCAATGTTTGTATTATTTGTTTTGCTTCTTCCGCGTTTTTTTTTACGGCTGATACATAGAAAAACACACCTTGAATGGAATATGATAAGTCGGATATTGATAAGCTGTTCTCCATTATTAATGTACTAAAATATTATCAATATTAGCCGTTCAAATATATAAAGACGGTGATGGTAGCCCTATCAAAAGTGCATGCTTTGTGTTGCCAACCTTAGCCAATGTTTACCTTCTATTATCTTTGACGCCATCTGCAAGTTGGAGTGTCGCTTACTTTGCCTCTTGCAGTCACGTGTATCAAGCTTCATCGATTTGGTTAACGTTTTCTCCAGTGAAAAATACTATTTATCATAACTGGCAACACAATGTGTTTTAATACCTACTAGTGTTGAGAACTTTATAGTATGAAGGTTGAACATAAAACTTAAGCTTTTATCTGTTATAAAACAGTGAAAAATTTTTGCGCAGCGAATAATAGCGAATAATATAACTTTTTTACCCGCTACAGGAACTTAGCGCTAGCCTGAAATTAAACTTAAGAGTTAATTTTCCCGAGGAAGTTTTAATAGGTAAATAGGTCAACATATAATCATAATTCTTAACGAAGTTATGCGAAAACGCCTCCATTTAGCAGCAACGTTATTTTTTACAAGGCAACACTTGACTTTCAGATTAGCCTGCAAAAGGGCAACCCCTCGTTTTATAAATTCTTTATTTTTATAAGAGGCGATGTAATTTATTACAACGGCTGATTTAGTTTGTCTTAAGCTTGGATCCTTGTTTTCTCATTTCCATGATAAATATTTTCTCAATTTCAACCCGACGTAAACCAATTATGTTTAATCTACATTTACAACCTCGGGCGATTCGTCTGTGTCGAAGTTTATTTCGCTAAGGGCGTTGTCAGATATTTGACGATTAGAAGAATCAGAAAAGGTCCCGGAAGATCAAAACAAGTGTCACAATATGGGAGATTATTTTAAGTTGTAAGGTTGTAGGGCGATTTTTTTGCTTAGAAAGTTCACACGAAATAAACAAAGGCTTTCTATAATGTTTGCTCGCATTTGTAGCACCGGCCTGAGGCTAATATAGTTTCGAGTTCGAGTGGGCGGTTCCCATTTAGGCTTTAAACAGATCGAGAATCCCCGTATCTCAGCCGCAGGGGTGTGTGGGCAATCCGTGCAGCGATCAAAACGTTATTGAATTCTCTAAGCGCCCTCAGCTAGGTTAAAGTTAAACCGATTGGAAATCACGTAGCAATGAGTTTCGATGTATTGTTATTGAAATGTTTTATTTTATTAACCGACTTCAACAAAAAATTATTAGTGTTATTGGGTTTTTCTATCTGGAATTTCTCAGTAGCAGCCCGGAGTCTGGATTTGTGCCCGGTAGATGGCACTAGGGTCGCCCCCTATTACATGGGACCTAACCCTTCGGGGAAACAAGGCGTGATGTTATGTTATGTTCAACAAAAAATAAAGTTATCAATACTACACGTATGTAAGTAATATCACTGGAAATGTATTCACGTATTATAAGATAATCTATTAGGGCTTCCAATCTAACATACAAAATTTTATAGGTGTATGTATGTTTGTCTACGCATTTCTCCGAAACTATTAATCAGATTGTGACCATTTTTCTTATTGGCTTCCATTTACTTTAACTTAGGGAACAGTGCAAGTTTCATCAAAATCGGTTCAGTAGTTTTCAAGATATGGACTAATAGGTGTAAGTGTGACGGCCTGGCTTATTGATACGAGCTACGGGTCAAAGGGAAAACATCTCAAAACCTTGGTCAAATTCTAGTGCAATATTTACAACAAAACTATTAACTACTTATTACGAACAAATATTCCAGTTTTTTTTAATACCTACTAAAAATTATGAAATAACTTTAATTTCGGAAGTCGGTGGCAAAAAACTAAAATACAGATCCCAAGACACCGATTTCCGAAATTAATGTTATTTCATATTTTTGAGTAAATTTCTTTTTGAAGTCGATTTTATTTTTTAAATTAATTTTACTTTATTTGTTTTCCTGTTATACATTCTTTTGAATTAATAAATTGTCAAGGCAAGGCTTTTAATCATCAGAAAAAAATCTACTTTAGGTACCTATATTAAACTTTTGTGAATTTTAGACTATTTTTTACCCAAACGCGAGACTTAAGGGCGAAATAAATAAAGTACACACGACATTTTAAGAATAATCATTTTTAATGTGGAGTTTAATAATTTTGGTCCTTAATGTTTTCAATTTATGGATTAAATTTAAAAAAAAAACGTGTTTCTTTTAGATGGTAGATACAAAAATCAACCGATTGCATATTACCTATCATTCCCCGAATATGCGTAGGCACCAGAGATAAGCTGTTGCAAAGAATTTCTATATTTGGATAAAAGTATTCGTAACCAAAACTTCGTGACAAATACTTATCGGCCCTAACATATGTATATGTTTAGAAATTGCCTTAAAATCTATGCGTAGTATCTACGCTTATCCGTCGCTTAGAATTTGTTAGACATTTATATCAGCCACAGACAGCCCGTAATTTTGATAAAATATGTAATTTGAACGCGTTTAGTTAAGCTTATAACTTGCTTTGTTGCTATTTCCTGTTTTTGATGGTAAATTGTGTATTTAATCTCAAAATAGAACCCTGCAAGTAAACTTTAATGCAAATGCGCCTTTAGCAACGATTAAAATCAAAAATCAAAATATTTTATTTCGCATAAACCTACATGGGCACTAATGAAACGTCAGAAGCTAGGTGCACGGTTCCAATTGGTCGTTTCCTATGGAGAAGAGCCGACAAGAAACTCCAAGGTTACTCTTTTTTTAAAGTAATTGGCTTTTACAGTATTTTCAAATAACTGTGTAGGCCTTTCAATAAGTACCTACCAGGCACTTAACAAAATAGAAAATGTCAACAAATGTACAGTCTACTAGGCCTATAACGTTCTCACATTCACAAAACAGAAAATAATCTTTTAAATAAAAACCTGTTTAAAATAAATGAGTTGATTGCCATTACAACTACAGTAACAAATCTGAATAAATATCATGTGCACAAAAGGCACAAAAAATATTAAAGCAGTTTCAAAACTATTATTGTTAAATTACGATTTACATGGATAATCCTATGCCAGGCAACCCTAACAACCATACTACGTTTATTCTTCAAATGATCAATATCTCTTGTCACGCGTCATCACAAAAATAGATGTCAAATGTCAAATCGTTATTTAATTTAGAAAATAAATAAAAAACTTAAGGACGGCTCTCACATCTTGAGATCTCCATTTATTTGTGTAGTGGGCCCGGTTCTGAAGTGAAGAGCTTATAAATAAGATTCGTTAGGGATGGCCCTCGGCTGTCTATGTAAACATAAACATGTAAACATCTTATAAAATCCTGATGAGTCTGGGAGCAAAAGTTTAATCAATTCAGGGTATATTTTCAATCTCCAGTGATCTCTAACGATAGCACGTACAACTGTAACTGCAGGTGTATTCTATTCTGCTAGCTCACGGGATGTTCGAAAGAGTTACCGTGGCCCCGGCACAGGCAACTGAAGGCACACGGGTGGGTTTTAGTCAGTAAAAGTCTGACACGCCCTCCCGCTGCGCCCAGAGCGGGAGAAGTCATTTGATGATTTCTCATCCAAAAAAAAGGTGTATTCTATCCTAGTTTTATTGCAAGTTCGGCCAGTGAAATTGTTTTTTTTTTCTATTAGGTAATACTTTTTCAGTTATAGTCAATGACATGAGACCTACAGAATAAATTATCTGTGGATTCCTAGAAATCCTGTCCTGTATTATGGTAATAGGCTCATCCCACTTTTATAAAGCACCCCAATTGGGTAACAGACTTTCTATCTGTAATACATTTTCTTTCTGTTTTTCTAACTGTAGGTACAGACAGCTGTGCTGCTGGGGAGTTTGTTGCGCCACTTCTTGTTCCCAGCTAAAGCACTAGGAAGTGGTGAAGGGTGGGCTTTTTGGGGGACTGTCTTATGTAATTTTGACGTTCGAAAAGCGCTGATTCTCAGCCTAGTTTCAATAAAAGATTTTTGATTTTGACACAATCCGAAAAGCCATTGTTGCTTCATGTGTCTGCTCGACAACGTTAATAACTCAATGAATGTCGTTGAAATTGTCAAAATAAAGGTATTGGCATTGTTAGTGTGTTACGCAGCTACCACGCAGCTCTTAAAAACCACTATGAAGACTAGTTGACCTTTGTTTAACCCTTAACGAAATACAGACGTAGGTACTTAGAGCATGCAGAATTTGTTAAGAGCCTGTTCATTACTTGGTGCTTATAGAGGAGATTATAGGTCAGCAGCATCACAAAGACTAAGACGCAGGTACTTATAGATCACCTGTAGCTGTTTGTGAATAGTTATGAGGTTTATAGGTACTGAATCCTTTGCTGTTGTCTAGTAGTTTAAGTAGTGTTTATATAAGTGTGTCAAGTGATGGGGTTTTAGGACTCATTTATCAAGTTAGAGAATGCATAGATTGAGCCACATAAAAGGAGACTTCATTCTATCTCTTTTATTTTTGTGTTGAAATGTTGACTTGTCCAGTATTTTGGCTTTCGACGACGAAATACTGGTAAAGCTTTAATGGGAATGCTTTTGCTTGAAACAGTTATTTTGGAAATATTTAATGCACATGAAGTTTTGAAATTAGGTACTTATGTCATCTCCTTTTATAAAGTTCGTTGTAGTTTCATTTTACACTGCTACTGTTGGACTGGGGTAGTTACCCGATATGTTTAAGCGCACTATCGGCAAAACTTAAGCATGCTCAGTTTAGAAAATATTTCAGCGAAAGCTTAGCTAGTGACAGACCACACCCCTTCCTGGTTTCGTCCAATTAGAGACAATATTATGCTTTTGTGTGAGTACAGGGCGTGTAACAAAATAACAACAAACATTAGCAACAAATCAAATCATAACAAACGTGCATCCTATTGGTCAAAACACATGCATCGGGCGATCAAGTCGTGAGCCGTGCTATGCAATTATCCCCTTAAAAGTGAGCATACGGAAGTTTAGCCGATAGTACCTACTGCGGCAATGTCCAAGTAGCTGTAGGTATACCCACCTACCTACCTATCGGATGCAGGCTGACTTGCGTAGGAAATCTATTAAAATGTGGGATTTCTCTATTCGAGCCTATATTAACGCAAGTTGTAACTGTCAATTAAAGAAAAGGGTTTTATGCCTCATAGACAATGGACCTGTTACCTGTCAATTATTTACAGCTGTATTGTTATGGCTACTTTATTAGGTAGAGGTTAACCGTACGGTAACAATGATAGATTGCTTTAATAAAGCTTTTAAGTGCCATTGAAACTGTAGAAAGGTCCCCTTACGACCCGCAATGGAACACCTATGTTTTATCGGTATTAATAAAATATAGAATGTACTTAGGACTTGCGGTTCCGAGAGTAAATCAAATGTTTTAAGGTATAATTTATCGTTGGTCGACATAAAGAAGTATCAGACATCGGAGTGGATGAATAATTTAATAGACCCACAAAAGTCATCTGCCTAATATTGGTGCTCAAGTAGCGCCGACTTAAAGAGGTCTCTCGAGATTAAAGAGAAATGTGACGTATAAGGCAGTTTAATATAATAAAGGAAGTAGAAACATTTTTAGGATTACGCCGTCTCAATTTTAGAGTTACATCGCAAAAATGTAAAAATGGAGAAATGTCGTCTGTCGTTCTGCCCCGATGTCAGAGGTTATTTTCTAAAGGACTATTTGGCACAAGAATTTCGTTACTTTACTTCATATCTGTAGGAAGATAGAAACATCTTTTAAACTGGATAGAACATATTCTTGGTAGTGAAAAGAATAAAACAACTTCGCTTACTAAATAAATATAATTTTACAAAAAAGCTTGTGACTATAAAAGTAGGAAGCTCTAATAGATAACCTTTCTTCAATCTTCTTTAAATGCAATCACTCAAAATCTAACTAAATCAACTCTTTTCCATCTTATATCATCTAAAAGATAGATTCATTTCAAATATACATACATAATATATTGAAATTAATCAAATTCAATGCATTCATTTCCTCACATATCACACGAATTTACGTTAATTACTTAAAACGTTACATCACTAATTTATAAACCCATTAATAATTAAAACCGATAATATTTTATCGATTCAAATTAAGTTATACAGAATTCGGAATAATTTTACGGACAATTTTTCCGAATTAAAATAAATTGTACGTTAATTTATTTCGTATAGTGCTGGGCAGTTGATTTATAAATGGTGTGTAACGGTGGTGTTGCGTGGGTGTATCTTATCTTCGGCTGTCACTGACTGCTACCGTCGCCGCATCGCCGCGTCGCCGTCGTCGTGTCGGAGTCGCCGGAGCATCGATATCTTACTCGTCATGTCCGTAGATAAGCTGCGCACGCTATTAAATACACGGTTTATGAGCGTTTAGAAGCTAAGCGACGGGGTTTTTGTTTGAAAAATTTCGATGTATTGCGTTTAATCAAGTATTTATGTTGGTTATTGGTTAGGATTTTGAAGTTTTATTTGAGAAAAATGTGGTTTACAGAAACTAACGAGTTAAAAACAGTTCAAATAGCTTTTTGCAAAAATACACGAATTTTAAGTGCACATATTTTCAGAGCTGCATCAAGATGAAGGAAATTAATTTCCGTACTCCGTTAATCAAGAAAGCGTCTAGGTTCATTATCCAGCCATTTTGTTTGCGTCCCGATCACGTCGTTTCTCAACGCTCCTGAGACGTCTTTGCTGACCTAAAAACTAGGGCACTATCTCTGAAAACTATCTTATTTTCTTCGAAATAAAAAGGGAATTATAAGAACGTAAAGGATTACTTATCTTCAAACTCGGCTGTGTCCAACGGGCGCCGCAATGAGCCTTCTTCACCCGCAACGCTATCTTGAAGGATTCTCTCATTAGAAAACGTTAGGACCAGATTCTTAATTAACGATAAAGCGAGTTTCTAGGTTTCACGGTTAGTCAGAACCAGGATAGATGAACAAAAGTACAAAACTTATGAAATAAACAGATTCGAGGAAAATACAAAAATTGGTCTTTTATGACGTAGGATTTTAGTTACGACTAGAATGAAAAATAACAAGGACATGGAACAACTTCCTGACCACATAAACAGAGCATGAGACAAAATGTTTCCAGTTTGTTTAACAAAATAACAAGAAAGTTAGTTTGGTATCATTTTTCAGTACACGCCCGTTCCACCCACGTTTCGTTGCCGTAGTCTTAATAAGGGCTTCAAACATAGGCCGGTTACACCGCAGCGATTATCTAACACGATTAGTTACACGAAGTTAAATGCAGTTCTTTTATAGCTTCTCTTTTTTGTAGAATATTTTCTTAGACCACAATGCTGTTTAGAGTTGGATTTGTGTATGATATCCATTTATTGTTCTACAATTAACGGGTTCTAGGCGTTAACGTCCATGATCTCATATATTATAGTAAATATGTATGTATGTATGTGTATTATAAGTTTATAACCTATTTATATACTTGTATACATATTCTATTTATACCTAATTCATTATGATATATTTTTAACAGTTTTTTTTATCATTGTTCCTCTCAAACAGAACACCTGCCATCTATCTAATCTCTTCACCACCCTTGTTTGACTGGTAAAGAATGCCTCAGGCATTAAGTCCTTGCGGGATGTTCGAAAGAGTTACCGTGGCCCCGGCACAGGCAACAGAAGGAACACGGGTGGGTTTTAGTCAGTAAAAGTCTGACACGCCCTCCCGCTCCGCCCAGAGCGGGAGAAGTCATTTGATGATTTCCCATCCACAAAAAAAAAAAAAAAAAAAAGGCATTAAGTCCGCCTTTGTATTTGTAGTAGGTAGCTCTAATTACTGCCAGTCTCTACAGTCCTACAATCTAAATGTAGTCCTGTTCGGAAATAACGTCTGTCTGTAGCCAGCCTAAGTTATTTTATTTCTAGCAGTCGGCACTGATAAGTGGATGAGTAGGATGCGATTGTTGATCGCTTCCTAGTGTGTTGCAACCCAAGTGTTTGGCATTAACGACGGTCACTCCGAGCCCTTATCTGGCACTCACGAAGGCTTTCCGTTAACAGCTCAAAGGAAAGGTTTACATGTATTCGATACTTAGTATTGTGAAACTCTTTAGTATCCGGTGGGTCTGTAAGAACATAATGCACTCAAGTGACATGTCATTGTATCTATGTTATAATTATTAGGCAGGTATATCACCTAAGTTTCTAGTAAATTGTAATTATAACTCAATTTGGTTTTGGTTTGACACATTTCTTCTTTTGGTTAACTTCTTATTAAATCCGACTCGAAGGACCAAAATTGCGCAATGTGCAGTATCATACTAAGAACAATTATAAACTGAGATTTTATTTAATACATTGTGATTACAAGCAGAAAATACTGATGTTATGCTCGACTTACTAGCGTTACGAGTAGGTATATTCATAATATACAACATTCATAACAACTCGCAGAATCAAAACAAAAAATTCAGATTCATAACAAAAAATCACATGAATGAAAAATGAATGGTCAAAAAATTAATAATTCATGTAGCTACCTATGCGTTTATTAATTCCATGCATTTATTGATATTTACGTGCGACATGGTCCAATTGTAGCGTAAAACACAAATCAAACAACACGACTACGTGTGTGGTGAGTTATGGCCACAGTTGCCTGTTGGCCTGAGTAAAGGTAGGTAAAGTACCTACAGAACTTGCTGTGAGTAAATATTATGTACTTATGTGCTTGTAGAATCAATCATTCTAAGACAGGAAAGCAATTGCCGTCACTACACAAAAAGAGCAGTCTTATTTGGTGACAGTTTAGAGGTCATTTTCGAAATGAAAATGTTATAAGCTTCTACAGTAATAACAATGATATTATTCATTATAATGAGCTAACATAGGTAATTATGTAGCTATTAATAAGCAGGGTCAGGAATTTGATTAATAATCAACGAGCACTACAGGTAATATCCAGAATATACAAACAATAATATATGTTTCATAACAAAGACGGTAATACAGGGTGTCCCAGACCGAATGGTCCAAAGGCAAATGGGGTAAAGCAGAGGCCACCTATCATTTAAAAATTTTAAAGTTGGGACTTGGGATATTCTCAATTTTTAAGATTCTGTCCCTCAAAAGGAAAAAAACTGAACCCTTATAGGATCACTCGTGTGTCTGTTTGTCCGTCCGTCTGTCACAGCCAATTTGCTCAGAATCTAATGAACCGATTTAGTTTTGTGCACATATGAATATCTGTGATCCAAACACGAGCGTGTAACGTAAATACCTAAATGAATTTTGAATATGGGGGACACTTTTGGGGGCAAATAAGAAAAAAAAAAGTTTTGCAAACTGTACCGTACCGTGTGACTTACCAAATGAAAGGGCGTACCTAACTGTGGGGTTCTCGAATAGATTTTTAAAAAATAATTTTAAATTGCAGTTGTATGGGAGAACATTTTTGTCAACCAAAATGTTAAGTTTGTTCTTGGAATAATTCTTTCTCTTCTGTCAGTTCATTGTGCGTGGTCCGACACGCACTTGGCTGGTTTTGTTTTAAAAATCCAGATTTTTAAACAAAACCGGCTAGAAAGTTTTTTTTATTTGAGATAGGTTTGCTCTTGACTCTAGTCTAGGTCAGAGATGACAGAGAAAAAGTCGGCGATGGAGCGAGCTTACCCAGAAGAAGCCTGTTCACTCTTTTAAAAGTTTCGCTAAAGTTGAATAAAAAGTTAGAAAAGACAAGTAAACATAAAATATGAAGCGTTGCAGAGCCACACTGAACGTAAATAGGAACATAATCTTGTACCTACACTATCAAGGCATCTTACAGCCGGATTTGCACTCACTACGTCGATTTCATCAAAATTATTAAATTAGCGAAATTTTTTGAACTGTCGAGAATATCCCAACTTAAAAATAAATGATAGGTGACTTCCGCTTTACTCCATTTGCCTTTGGACGACTCGATTTGGGACATCCTGTATATTTTTCTTCAATACGCTAGTCATCTAGAACTACATCAAAATACTGTAGTTTATGTATTTAGTAACTGGTTGTGGAGGTCAGATAGGCAGTCTCTCCATGTAAAATATTGGTATTCAGCTGCATCCGGTTAGATTGGAAGCCGACCCCAACATATATTAGTTGGAAAAGGTTAGGCAGACAATGATGCTGATGACTGTAGTTCTGTATTTGCAGTGATTCCGAATGAAATTAATATCCCACGTAAGAATGTGTAAGATAAAGTAAATAAATAAAATCATAAAGATTAAATAGTTGTTACGTAGTTTACAAACGTAATAACCTACTACTATCTTTGGAGTATAGTGACTCATAAGTAGTCATTTCCGTTCCACGAACATTACAACTTTTCGTATCGAAATGTTAGCCAATCATATTCATTCATCATATTACTTCCCCTAATGAAATTATTCAAAGTGCGATAAGGCATACTACACGTGTAAACCTACGACTCCTCGGCCTCATATTTTTGCAACAACACCTACTATGATATTGCGAAAATATGAGGTCAGGAATCAGAGTAATCAACCAAGGTATTACCTACACCAATAAAACCATTATTATACAATAAAACCCAGGTTTCTTAAAAACATGAAGATGAAGATACTGCGCATGAACATCTTTATAGAGCATAAAGTTAAAGAAGATTTATAATTCAAATACTCAATACTTTATTTGCATTCCACAATGACTCTTGTCACAAATCAATGTTACTTGTCAAACTCTATGTTCATATTAAGCACACACACACATACACACTCATAATATACGTATCGTCATATAATTTAACTTAGTATTTTTTAAATTCTATTATGTATAAGATAATAAAAAATAATTGTATTCTAATTGTATTTTGTATGTTTATATTATATTTTCTCAGACTATTACGTTACTGTCTTTATGGTGAATGCTGTGTATATCTGTAATAGGCATCCATACCAGCACTTTTTTTTTATTATTGTTTACTATTTACGGTTTAGTATGTACTGCTGTTGGTATATCAAATAAATAATAAAAAAAGACGACGAAAGAATCACTAATAGACGCATGATTCATTTAATCCGAGTTCAGCGGTAAAAAGCCAGCAAAACTCTAGAAACTAAAAAGAAGAAATAAAATACAGGTAGATCCGTAATTGCTTAAATAACTTGCTCTCACCTAATTTCTTTTGCAGCGCTCAAGACAAAGAAAATTGCATTTCGCATGACTTGAGCAAATTGTTCTTGAAAAACTTAATTGCAGCCGACCTTGGAATTCTTTCTAGAGAATTAGGTCGCGATTACCTGCGGGTTTAGAGAAATTGTAACAATATAATGCAAGTTACATGAAGGACCACAGCCCTTGGTCGGTGTGAGAATAAATAACTAATAAACCCCGATAAGGCAACGCAGGAACAAGACGAAAGAAACGTAGCAGAAGTTTTGAGTACAAGGGCATCGATATATTCTTCCAAGAAATGCTCCCTGAGGAATAGAAATGGACTGACAAAATTGTTTTCAACTGGGAATGTTCCTAAAGTTGAACGGTTTTATCAGCGAGGCCAGAACGCAGAAATATTATATTTATAGCCAACACACTGTCTTAGTATACAACGTGTTTCTGGATGTACGACATTAAATGAAAACGAGCACAGTACTAATCCATTGAAACATTTTAAAACACGAATATTAGTAGTTAATGGAAAATTTAAAAATTGCAGTTTTCAAACAAAATAAATAGTAGCATCAACTGCATAAAAAGTAAATACGCTTTATCTACGCAAAGTCGCTGACCAACGGTGCGGTGCGGGGTGCGGGGCGCGGCGGCGGCAATGTTTACCTATTATTACGGACTCAGATCTACATCATGTTGAAAAATAAGAAAATGAATAATAATTTCCTGTGGCTAAAGATTTCTTTGGATTTGATTGATTTTTTGTATACGGGCAAAGAACATGATTCTCTTTACGTGGTTTAAATGAATGTCAATCCTCCTGTTACACATGGTATAATCTAATTCCATGACCTGACATATGATACGGGAAGTATGTGCAGGACAAATATAAATCGTAGTGATGACAATGATTCTCACCCAAGATAAAAAATACACTACTAGCTTTATTCGAATATTTGACATAGATACAAAAAGAACTCCATTCCCCGTTTACGATTACTATCACGTCTCGAAGGACCAGATACGTTACTTCTATTTCACATACTGCGCCCTGCCTGTATTGTGGCGAGGGCCACTTAAAGAGATTGCTTCGAGACTCCACGCACCACATTCATTCTCACAAGATAGGATTCAGTTAATATGAGCATTCTTCGCAAAAAATATACTGCCCCTAGTGCCGAAATAAATATCGTTAAGTACCGTAAGGCCGTCTGGTGCAGAGATGTCCTGATATATCTTTGTTGTGAAGATAATGCCGGCTGATAACATAGGAGAAAGATGCTTCTTTGAAAGGCAGGATTAAATACAATTGATGTTGTTTTGATTGGTTTAATAGCTGTTGTTATTAAATGGGAGGCAACTAGCAATTGTGGAGAGTTGAGTGATAAGTGGAATTGGTCTGATTAGGTACTGTCTTTACGTTTTTTGGTAATGTTATTTTTTTTTTTAATCCACTCAAGAAAGAACTCGTTTATCACCATTGTATGCAGGTACGTTGTACTTTTATAAGTACAACGTACCTGCATACAATTCTAATTCAATTGATTTGATTCAATCCTTATGGATTGAATCAAATCTTTCAAGAGAAATCAGAATTTCTACAATTATAGGGTTTTTACCTGGAAAACTACAATTCAATCAATGTACTTTCCTAGACTATTTCTACCAAGTATTGATTGCCATTATTGTTCTAACTTTTATCTAAATTGATGCCCACTTTATCATCCATTTATTTGCCTAACACTCGAAGGGCTACTCCTAATCTAATTTTAATTACCAACGAATCTACTGGCACGATAATTGAAGTTCAAAAACAACATACCTTTCTTGTAATCACAACACTTGCCCAAATTAAAATTGACTCTTCATATTGTTACTAAGGTTGGGGTCACGGGTAATTTATAGACCAGCGTGTGCTTAGCTACTTACTTTAACTATTCTGTCGCTTGAGTAACAACTCATAAAATAGTTAAATGAAAAAAACAAAATAAAGAAAATACGTTTATTTGCGGTAAACATGACGCAAAGAAAGAACACAAACACAAAAAAGAACAAGTTGGGAGAAAATATGCGTCACATACGCAAAACTGCCATCGTTCAGCATAATGCTGCGACCCTATGCGAGACAGAGCCCCAGCGCTGGTTTTCAGCTACAGCCGGCGTTGACGTGATGACGTCGATAAAAAAAAATTAGTCGTTTAAGATTTTAATATTACTTATTTCTCCGTGAGAAGTAGCCACTAATCCTTTTTATACCTACTTTGGAAGACTCAGACGTAATAAGCTTACGGTAAAAATAAAAATCCATGAAAGCCCGCTCGTTAATCTACAGTCAGACGCATCATCATCCTAGACATTTCTAAAGTGTTAGGAACTTAGGACCAAGTTTCCAGTCTAGCCAAACGCGGCAGACCATCAGTATTTGTAGAAGCAATCTGCTCACAGTAAGCCGTGCCAAGCCGCAGGCTTTAGCCGTGTATCACTCTCTCTGTAGCCGCCGGGCGACTACTAGCGAAAATATTTACTTTCTATTACCTGCTGCAAGTCGGTGGCGACGCGAAATGGTCCTCTGAATAATGCCTGTGTTGATACCCTTCGTCTTTGGGATAAGAGTGGCTTGGAGACAAACCTCTGAAATATATTTGCTAGTTAGTTTATGGTGGTAAACAAAAATGTGACGTGACAACGATTTTTCTATTGAATTATAAAGTCGTTTTAAGGTTTCAAATAAATATGAAATGCACAGAATTGAGCCATTAACCTTAATTGAGTGTCAGTATCATAACAATTTGTTCTAATAATGCTCTACACGCGTATAGCTACTCGGTATTTAGTACCTATTGTAGTTGAAAAGTTGAAATGGCACAAAGATATTTTTGTACATTCCTATTTACACGCTCTGGTCTCTTTTTTCTTTACTGGGTTAAGAGGAATCCTGGCAACGCTCCCATGAGGTGTGAACAGCTCTTAAAGCGATGTAAAGCCTTAGTGCAGACAGCATAGTTAGCATATTTTCTGAGCTACCATACATTTCTACCTTTCCATAAAAAAACTGAAATATTTTTGTTGTTTTCGGGGTTGCCATAGTAACAAATACGATGATGATTTTATATTTTATCAAGGATTATTATAAGCTTTTCTCTTATTATATTTTGTTTTCTTACTATGACAAGCTTAATTCTTAAGCCCTGAGTTTATTTTGTAACACAAATTATCGTCGATATCATAAAAAAATAAGCCGAAATTAAAAAAGCAAGTCGTAGCATCAGTTGATTTTATTTACAAAATGCTTATAATTCAAACTGAGTAGATTTAGTTAGATTCAGTTTGATCCTACGGTTCAAGATTTTGATCAAAACTTCCACGGTTTATTAAATTTTAGACATTACTCGGCGTCACGAACACTTTTCACAGGCAATCTTGTCGCAGACAGTCAGTCGTTTTAAATAAAACCAAGATAACTGAAAAAAGCTTCAGAGTGTCAAGAATATAATTATGAAAAGTTTTACTATTCCCTGTGGCGCTTCTCTACATCTATAAAGTTTATATTATAAATTAAAATTCGCTTTTCAGGTCTGTCTCCGTGACCGCATTTTTCTTCTAAAATACGCAACGGATTTTGAGGCGGTTTTCAACATCAATTGTATGTGTATAATATGTTAATATTAATATGTTATTATTGTTATTGTTAAGAAAGGAATCTCGATGTTTTGTCAATTCGTAAAAGCCATGCGTAGAAGGGGCAAGTCTCTAGTAAGACTATAAAATATTATAAAGCTACTATATACTTTCGAAACCTATGCGGCGTGCCTAGGCGTTCTGACGTGTTGGAGACATTCCCAATCTCCCACCGAATACTTATCAACTTATTATCGGTACGTATTATCATAACCAGGCAAATAGAATATGTAGGAGGTTTTCCAGGCGTATTTACTTTCACGCGTTGTCCTAGTTATTACGCGGAACGAATACGTGCCTCGCGTGGTTGAAATATTTTCATTCCTATTAGGTACCTGTCTGCGTGTATGTCCTCCTGGTATCAGTGGTATCTGATAGCTTTCCCTTTATGAATTTAATTCAGATACTTGTCAAGAAAAATATCTGTTACAAATAGAATTATGTGTGAGTGGAATATTATGTCATTCTGTTTTTTCAGTGTCGAGCCTCGAGTTGAGCCAGCTTAAACAATTCTGCACCTTGCGTGGTTATTATACCAACCAACTAATGCTTGGAACATCTGCGACAATTATCGATTTTTGAGTAGTTAGGTTATTTTGTCGACATATACTTTGTACTGCGTTTTCCTGTTGGTCTCTGGCCAAATTGTACGTCATTTATTTTTGATAAGGCCTGATTCAGATAGTCACCCACAAAGCCAAGACAACGCGTGTTTGCCCTTCGTGTGAACCGAGTCATCATCAATTCGAACAGTTTCAATTCTTCAATGAAGATATATTCGTAATACGCGTAAGAAAAACACTCATCTTCGCGTCACCTTAAGGGCCTATACTACCTCAAACGGCTTAGCATGATCCTCCGTTATGCCGAAAATACTGCAGCATTAATTTTTAAATAAATATAATAGTAAAGTTGAGGGTTAATGTTAAGTACCTACTATGTTAGGCAAAATACACGATTCCATAAAATTTTCTCGATAGAAAAAAATTCTAAAGTTACCTCCAAACCGAACAATAAACCGCTGGTATTCAAAAAATACTTCAAATTAGATCATGAAACTGCTTACTAACTGAACTAACTATAAAGCAGGTCTTATGTTTTTTATTTTTTTTAAATTACCATTATTTTCACCGTAAAAAGCAATTACCTAAACTATCGGCGCTCCCTGCCGCCAAGCACCGCATTCAGTCCCGCTCTCACTCAATCCGCGCGCAGTATTGTGCGAGCGAGATAAAGAATGAATTTTAGCTGAGGTAGTATATATAGGCTCTTAAGGGCTTAACCTTATCACTCCCAAAATCCCGACAGATAAGATTTCACAACAAATCAGCAGGAAAAAAATGCACTTTACACGAAATATTTATTTACATTCAATACCATTTCTCGGAATACGTCGGGATTCCGATACTATCGCTGTGACGTGTTTGTTACCCACTGTTACAACAACGATAAAAATTGCGATAAGTGCCAAGAAATGTGTGTCAATTCGGCGAAAAAATACTAGAAGAGTTATTTAAGTACTCGAGGGGAGTAATGTTAGGAACGACTTGTGTATGGAAAAAAATCGTGACGTCAAAACAGTTTCTTAGAATAATCTATGTAGGTATTAGTAATTTTGTAACAGTTCATATCAGTTCATCAACAGGAGTCGAAGACGACATAATTTGTAACAAAAAGTAATCTTGTTTGTTCTGTTTTAAGGGTTTCGTACTTCGAAAGGCAAAAAAAGAAACCCTTATAGGATCACTCGTGTGTCTGTCTGTCTGTCCGTCTGTCATAGTCAAGTTGCTCCGAATCTAATGGACCGATTAAGTTGAAATTTGGTACACATGAATTTCTGTGATCCAAACATGAGCGTGTAACGTAAATAAATGAATTTTGAATATGGGGGTCACTTTTGGGGGCAAATAAGAAAAAAAAAGTTTTGCAAACTGTACCGTATGACATATCAAATCAAAGGGCGTACTGTGGGGTTCTCGAATAGATTTGTTTTTAATAATTTTAAAATATTTTTTTTAGTTATTTATGAAAATATACAAAAATTTACTATTCCCGTTTTTACGTCCCTTATCTCCGAAACAACTAAGTCTGAAATTTTGAAAAAAAAAATAAAGAAAATAGTTATATACTTATATATGTATAAGTACGTAGTACGTGTAGTAGTAGTAACATGGTAAATATCTCAATATTGTGCGTACAAAATTACATTTGCAGTTGGAATGTTTTTCAACTACAATGTTAAGTTCGTTCTTGGGATAATTATTTCTTTCTTTCATCATCCCAACTACGGAACCCTTCACTGTGCGTGGTCCGACACGCACTGGTCGTTTTTTTCATCAGAAATAACAATGTAAGCTCGAAGTCAAAATATCACAAAGAATAAGTTCTCCTGGCCGTTTATTTGAGTATTAATCTTTCCCGAAACCCGGTGATATTTAATATTATTGCGTGAAATAATACTAGTCAACGCGCCTGAGTCATGAAATCTATTGTAGACAAACTTTTGCTCGATAATTAAATCAAACTCAAAGCATTTATTTCTATTAAACCATTTACAGGGGGCCAACCACCACCTCTTAAAGCAGTATTATTTTAATGTTACTTCAGTGTGAGAAAGAGATGAAGGACGTCTAGCTCTATCTCTTTCCTACACTGAAGTAAGATTACATACTGCTAGAGGTTGTGGTCTAGCTCCAAAACCATTTACAGGCACTTTTGAATTGTCAAGGAGTCGGTCAGTTAGCCAGAAAGTCAAAGCTAGTTGCCCATTCCCCCGTAGATCTGTACATACAGTGATGGCACGCATTCCTGCAAGGAAGCAGTCTCAACAGTTGACATAACTTTATTCGAAAAGCTGATTCTGTTGTGCGCACCGTCTTACAGTTACAAGTTAGCATGCAAACAAAATCGCGGGTTTCAACAGATTTAACACAGTGTTAAGACCATTTTAATGCCTAGGTAATCCCATGAAATTGTTTCAGAGAATTTGTCTGAATACTTGGCAGGCTGCCTTAGGCCTAACAGCAATATTTTAGGAGATACGCGACTAGGTGTAAATATAAAAGAAAGCTGATGCGATTACATGAGAAGTATTTATGTACTCTGATTCAAGAATTAGTTTTCTAGCGTGTTGGGTGGTAATGCATGATGAGAGTGATTATTTTTGGTAGCAAAACATCTTTTTTTTAATTTGATATCACGAAGTAAAAGCTGGTATGGAGCTTTCTACCGTTAATACCTATGTTTTAGGAAAAGACTGTGGGATTTTGATTTTGTTTGAACGGTCATAATTACGGCCCAAGATAAGCAGTTGAATTTAGATGCGGCATGTTGTTGGTTTTGTGGCATCCTTGTTGGTTTGTTGGCTTCTAAATAATTTTCAGGATATCTGGCTTACGGTTCTAGAATTCTCGATCGTCTCGTGGGACCTGTTGCCAATGTGCAGTAGGTATATAATCAATGTATGCCTGGATCTAGGTCAATATACAATGTCGATGAACCATCCTACTATTTGTCTTCTAAAGGAAAACCTTGTTTTAATTCATGTAATTATTTGCGCATGAGCTTTCGCTGCCTCCAAGAATTCTTTCCGCTAAAAATGGCCATGAATATACATGAACTTGGTTATAATTTCAAATGTAACGCGACGTCTTTTTTGCCACAATATAACCATCTGAAATCCTTTTGGTGATTACCAACCCGAAACATTTTCAGAAAAAAAAACTCTTATGAGTATTTTTAAGGTTTCTTTTGCGAATATTTCGCGGAAGTTGTCAGTGTCGTCACGGCTCCCAGTCCCCGGATATTTCCATAAAGAAGCATTAAAAACAAATTGTTTTAACATTTCGAAATTCTGCGAGTTTCCGACTTAAACGGGTCTCTAGGCTTTTGTTCCTGAAATAAACTTTTTTTTGTTTTGTAATTTTTGTCTGGGTAAGTTTTTTTATTTGGTAGCAAAGGCGTAACCAAGTCGTTGAAGAGTTTTTAATCGAATAATCAAATGATGTACAGTCAGAGAAATTAATTGTTAAGCGAATTGACACTCTTTGTTAACTTGCCCTGTAATAGCCATTTCATACAACTGTCAAAGAATGGCAGTTGTCATTTTGAATACGCGGCCAATTTATGTTGACTTTACCTTTATGAAAATTTTTTTCACACTAGGTACTTCTTAAACAATAAAACATTTCTATACAAGAAGAGTTAGGTTAGTTCATTCATCAAAAACATATAGTAGTCGCTTTCCAACCTAAATAAACAAACTATATTTATTAGACTGCCAATCAGCTTGACGTATGTTTGACAGTGCAATTAACAATCGAGCGAAATGTGGTCTGACCAGAAACTTGGTCGTGTGTTTGAAGGTTTATGTTGAGCTTCAATGACAAGTAGTCACTGATTCATAAGGTATAGTTACTAAACAATAGTTTATAATTATGTTATGTTACACATAGAAGTCACATATAACACATCTTGACAAGACATCATGATCATCTATCATCATCATCATATATCTGACCATGTTGAGACACATCTTGCTGTTAAAAAGTGAATATTTCGAGAAAATCTGATATCCATGCCATCGCTAACTTGCTTGAGAAATATGTCGAACCAAGCGAACCGTTTCTTGTAAGTAAAACTAAGCTGAACCTTTCTCATTTAGCAAATACGCACCCAATTTCCTCTTATACTCAAGAATAGGTGGCTAATACCCACATAATGTATCGGCACACAACTACCTACTCAGACGGTCCTTCGAGTCGCGTGAGGTCTACTCTCTCCAAACTGTTAGTGCAAACAATCTAATCTGATACTTACTTACGCCTGTTTACAAGAAAAATCACAACTTTCCCTAAACACATACGATTCACAAACATGGCACCGTGATCCTGATCACCCACTTAGACACAGAAGTTTTGTAAATGATGAGCAGGGACCGAAAACCTTTATAAATTACGGTACAGGTATCGAAAAATTTTGGTTACTTTTACGACTAAGGTTACCGCTATCTGGGTAACCAATTACTATTTAGATTACCGTTTTAATACCGGTTACCTAAAAATTACCTCGATTAAGAGAAAGAAACGGAATATCGCCAGCCAGCCAGGACCGTGATTAGTCGCGCGCGGGTCGACTCGACTCTTTGACACAAACACAGCGATGCACGCCCTTTGACTAATGCCTACGGGCAAAAATACCTGTAAATAAAATAAAGGTTGTAACCGAAAAAATATATGTATTGATCATACTGGTTCTTACCAGTTGGTTGGTTGGTTGTTGGTTACTTATGTGCAATTTTCTTATTTGCATGGGGATTTAATGCAGTGCATCTAATTAAAGCATAATCCTGAAGATACATAACATTAGTCCCAACCTAAAACCTGCAGGTACATATGTGTGAAGATACCTATTGCTGACAATCTTCTCATAATGAAAATCTATGTATAGCCTTTGGCTGTATCTATAGTTCTTTTGCTGAGAACCATAATAGCAAAGTCCTGAACTACCCGCTAAAACATAACTTCGCTTTTTGGAATGAAAGAAAGACATTCTTGTTTACAAAGAACAGCTGATACATCCAACAATTTTATGAGCTCAATTTTTAAAAACCTTCCATCCGAATCGTTCACCCTTCTTGCATTACACAGGAGCTCAGAATGTTAGATGTCATCGATTGTCTCATTACCGTTGCGGGCACGTTCCTAACAAGACGCGTGACAGACGTGGCACCGTCAATACCCGGCTTCTTACTCACATTATAGCTGAACGAAATGTATACCTAATGTACCGACGGAAAGTACTTTGTGGCACGTAGATGACCTTATGTATACGTTTTGTACTATTTTTGGTGTGTATGTGCTTTGTCGGAAACCGAAATGTTACAGATTATGATTATTTTTGGTTACGATGTGGAAAGAAATGTCCGTGTTTAGATACTGTGGCAAATAAAATGCAGTCAGGGTCACAGATAGATAGATAAAAGATACAATACTCTTTATTATGCACACCATTAATATTACAGATATAAAAGTAGTTTTACAATGATCCAAACCCCAAAGTTCTTGACTTTCTCGCTTACCGTAATAGCAGTTCCGTTAAATATAACCTGAGGAAGCTGCGACCAGTTTATTTTTGAGATCATCCTTGATCTACCAACAACAATGACCTGAGTCTTCGAAGGGTTAACCTGCGACCCATGTGCCTCACTCCATTCGCAAATTGAAGCCATATCCTTGTTGATTATATCAATTGCATCAGCCAAATCTGAATATGCAGCTTGTTTGTTGAAAATCATCTGCATAAAGGTGGTAGAACACATTTTATTTAATTAAAAAACATCCACCTACTCATCGAGCTGGCTGCTAATATTAGGAGTTTAAACTTATAGTCTTGGAATTGCTTATCTAAATACCACTATATGGAGAAACTATTGGGTACAGGCTTCTACCGATATGTGTTGCTTACTTTATAATAAATTGTCAACGCGGGGAAAACCGTTTGGTTAACATATTTTAATCAGAACCAGTAATCTTTATTATTATATTATTTTTGCAAATTGAAGTTGTTATAGATAGAACATGCCAAGGGAAACTTGAACGTAATGAGGAAAATGGCTTGACTACCGGGAAATTTTACTTTAAGGAAAATGAAGGAATCGATTAATTAACTCGTTCCAAGAAATATGTTAAAAGTGTAGATAAACTTTGTGATTTTACTAACGTTATTTCTTTAGTATGCGTATAAAAATAACCTGTTTTAGACTTGAATTTTATAGAAGTTTGTAAATAACCGCAAATTGAGTGTCCTATTATTTGGTTGCCTCTGTTACCTATGACCTTATCGTCACCTTTCACACGAAACGTAAGTGAAATCGAAATAGTTACACGTTATACCTACTTTAGGTGACTAACGGCAATGGCCCGAAACAAAACGACTCTGCAAAACCATTATCTAATGACTCAGGCCATTGATTTTCTTTTTAAATAAACAAATTTTTATTTAACATTCCAATGTATACGTAATTATTCAATGTGGACTTTGCTTCGTACTATTTCAACAAATAATTAGTAGTACATTTGGCATTCGCTGACATCTGTACAATCTGTATATTTTTAACAACAACTGTTTCTTTGGGTGAGAGTTTCTTTCTATTTTTACGTTCTGAGTAAACAGTGAGACCGCGTCCTAACCAACGCGATCGTCGTGCAAGTATGCGATCGTCACATTCAATTTGTTCGAAAGCGTGGTCGCGTCAACAGAGGGCGCCTTCCAGTTTTCCGAACAAATTATTGACATAATTATGAATTTATGATGATCGTGACGATCGCAAATTAGCGCTAACGATCTTTTTGGTTAGGACGCGGGGTAAAAAGTTACAGTGTGTGGATGCAAAAATTACCAACGAATATACGAATGTTTGTTTCTTGATTCACATACAGGCCAGCAAAAATGCGTATAGTTCCATGCACTGTATTGCTTTTGACATCCATCTGTTAATTACCATTTCCACGAAGTTCAATTTTCTAGAAACACAAAAATTGGTTTGGTATGGTATTTGATTGTGAATATCGAATCGAATCGAATTCCAGAATTAAAATTTCAGACAGCCATTCAGCAACGCTACGCCGGTTATAAATTCTATTCTGTGTTTGTTAGGTGCAGCCCACACATTTGTTTAAATTTTTTGGTTTTGATTCTATGCATTATGAGAGTTCGATTCTTCTTCTTTCTGCCCTCGCTACTTTAGCTTTGTCTTGCCGACCAATATTCACGCACTAACTATTGTTAAAGACGTTCCCGATGCTTAATGAACGCCTGACGTCACCAAATTCAGTCGAATATCTTTTATGTGCGTCAAAGATCAAATACTCATGTTGAATTTTGATTGGCCTCAGTCATGCAGCATTGCAATTTAGCATCGTTTGAAGGACTTCCATAATTGTGTTGTCCTTACCTTGTGTTTGCGGTGCGACCCAATTTAAAATATGACGTCACGTCTTAGAAAAACATTATGTGACTAAATTCGAAGTGGGCTTCCGAAGAATTACTATTAAATTGGACTCGTGTTTTGAGTAGGGTCTTTACTTAACATAATTTAGGTAATATTACTTGTTCCAAAAAGTGTCTCAACTGTTTTTGGTGATAATTTGACATAAACATTTTAAGGAAAGGGTTTCACGGTATCTGTATTATTATTCACTTCCAGTTTCAGTCAAACTTTTCGATTTAATTTGGTATTATTATCTCTCTTACTTACTTGTTTACGATTTTGAATCAGCAAAACTGTACATCAATTAGTCAATTTTTTTTTCAGTCAGAAATACGTTTTTTTTGCTCGTTATAATTTTCTTGAGTTATTATTGTTTTACGACTTTATAACTATTTTTTTATAATTTTCACCTTCCAAATCATTGATAAACATTTTTTCCTTTGTTAACAGGATCAAGAAGTAAAAGAGCTACCAGTGGTCCCGAAATGCTGTCCAAGCGGACAGAATCTCACCGTCATGATTGACGATGGCACAGTTAAGACCGTCTGCTCCCGGTCTACCCTGACCTTCCAGCCGATCTTCCACCAGGCCAACGAGACCCACATCTTCAGCTTCGACAGTAATGTGTACGAGACCATCGTCGGGAGCCCGTGTAAATATGAAAAGTAAATATAAGTTTTATTTTATTTGTTCGTATTTTTTTAGGTTAGGTTAGGTTCCCGAAAATCGTTAACATGTTAGATGTGGTTATTAATTCATAGTCGAACTTATGATTAGGAAACGTATGGGATGATTTAGCAATTAGCATCCATACACAAATATCCCTGAATGGGCAGATCAAGGTTTGCCGATCGATTTAAACCTAGACGCTCGCTTTAATTACGAAGTAATTACGAATTTGGTACTGACTAAATAAACGGAAGTAAAATTTGAAAATAAGTTTAGTAGTAAGTGAAGTTATAAGAAAAGCCGGATACAGAATAAGAATACAACATTTTCTATAAAATGTACTTTGAAACTGAAACACTACTGCTAGACGGCAACGCGATAAGCTATATCAGAAAGGTCTTCGAATCTGGTGATAATAATTGTGATAAAACACAATTAATTGTGTATTGGCAGTTCCTACACAACGACTTATCTCATATCATTAAATACTTTTGCTATCATAATTATTTAGAAAAAGAAAACTTAAGATATGCCATCTGATTCTGATAAAATTCCATTTCCATTGATAAAGCAATACAATCTTAATCCTCTATCGAAGGAAAATGACTAATAATATTAAATTGGGGTATACCCAATTACGAAATTACGATGACTTTTTTTCAAACTTTTATATTCTTGTGTAAGAGTCTATATTCTGGGGTCCTAAGCTCATTAGGAATCGTAGAAAAAATTCCTCCATCCTTGAAATTGCGAGTGTCCCGTCTAAAACGATTTATATATATCACTAGAGAAAAGTGCTGTATTATTTTGATCTTGAGATGTTTTCTGTTTTATTACTAAGACCGTACTTATTTATTTTTGGCTGCATTTTATTTTGTCATAATATGCTTCAAAGCGAATTTTGTATACGAGAGCCAACGTGATGTAGTTTCAAACTCATTCTATAAATATCTCATGAACCTTTAAGAAGCTTTCACCCATGTAATAAGTCGTCAAATTAATTGACAACTCTCATCAATCTTTTACACCGTTCAGGACGTAGAACGGCAATCGCCATGATAACAATAAAACTTCAACTATTGTGTTACAAAGTGTTAATATAAAACATTGTCCTCAGATACAAACTAGAGCCAGACGTTCACAGTGAAGACGAGTTCTATCTGCTAGTAAACGGATCCCTCTTCGTTCCATACTCAAGACCGCCACTGTTGGGCACTCGGGACTATTGCATGGAAACATTCTGGAACGAATCGGTGCCAGCCGGCATTACGTTACCCGTTATATGTTTTACTACTCCCATGGAAGATACTAAGACGTCGTCTATACTTATCGCTTATGCCACAGGTTTGTACTAAAATCTGGTGATAGTCTTTTAGTAAGTCAATACATCTAAAAAAAGGTTTGACTTCGTGTGTCTGTATTTTTTTGTTTTGTATGTACCTACATTTTTATTTTTATTTTTTTTTATTTATTTCAACAAAAGTTACATAGATGTATTTCACAAATCTTCTGCCAAACTGCAGGACAGTTTGTCGGCAGTGTTCTCGTGGACACAATTCTACTTAGTACTTACTTACATACGTATGTATGGGGCTTATTGAAATATCAAGCCTAGGTGCAGAGATGGGGAATTACCTAATATAAAAGACTCATTTCATAATAATAATATTTAATTATTATTTTATCTTATATGTATCCGTTATCGAAATTGCATGCATATATTAATATGTATGGCATTGTGTGCCATTTATCGATAAATATAAACGCAGACGCCAGTATCTGATTTCGTAATCACGAGATAATAATGATATCAATGAAGTCGCGTATAGCAACAGTAAATAATAAAACTATAACTTATTTTCTGTGTAAACAAGAAATAACCAATTTACTATATCGACTCCTGTGGGAAAATACCCAACTGTATGTTTTTCGTCCAAAGTAAATACTAACTGAGTTGATCATTAATTAATTCCACTTTTTGTTGTTGGCAACAAGAACAAATTGTTAACTTTGTTACGAAGACTCTAGTTACCGAGTTACTTAACTATTTGATCGCTGTTCTAGTCTCCAAAAGATTTAGAGAAATTTCTACAGCCTTTTATAATACAAGTTATTTGAGTTATTATAATGAAAAGCTTTTATAAAAGGATTTGAAGCTTGAGGCGAGGTTAAGGGTTACCAAAATTATAAATTACATTTTAATTAATTAATTAATTAATTTATTTTCACACTTAAAAAGTACAACGGCGGACTTAATGCCTTAGGCATTCTCTACCAGTCAACCAATTAATTACATCTCGTCATTCAATTTATAAACGAGCGCTTTTCATTTCTTGTGATCTCTAAAAACTACAAATCACAAATTGCTAGAGGTACAATTTGTGGCATCAGATTCTTCAATTCTTAGTTATACTTTGAGATATGAGATTTTAGCCTTTTTAGAAATGCTTCAATAACTTAACCTGTCTCAACAATAACATACAAATAAGCCTCCTTAGGTAACCCAATACATAAACTTCCTTCACCAAAAACTAACGTGTACTTACTTTTCCAGGGCTCCTAATATCGGTTCCATTCCTGCTAGCGACGGCCTCTGTGTACCTATTCATTACGGAGCTGCGGGACACCCATGGAAAGGCGCTTGCTTGCCACACCGTGTGTTTGGCGCTCGCCTTCACTTGCTTAGCTGCCACACAACTTGCTGGACATGCCTTTCCTGCAGTCGCGTGCACTATTATGGGTAAGTTATCTTGTTATAGGAATTTTTGATGATTATGTTATTCAACTCTTCAGATTCTGCGTTCTTTGATGATGATTAATTTAATTCAGAAAAATTAAAATCGATATCATAGTATATAGAAACAGGATACCTGTTTTAAGTGAATATAAACAACTTTTTATATGAGTCCAGCTCAATGAAAAAAATGAGACAAATACTTATCTACATAGATGAGCTTCAATATCTTCTTGCTACTTGAGGTTTCATGACTGAACTTGAGAAAGGATTTAAATATATGTATGGTGTAAGGGACAGCCCTCCGCAGACTGGTGTGGTGAATTCAGTATATCATATTAAGATGACCGGTACTTGAAATTATTTCAGGAACGTTAGAAAATCCAATAAACTTTATTTGTTTTATTACCTCACACGCAATGTATCGTTACCGTGGCAAAACGTGCGTAGCGAACGGCAGCGCAGCGAGCTTTCGGCCGCCGACTGTTTTAACATCCATTGCAATTTTTTTTTATTTTAGCTGTTTTATTTACATAAATGGTGTGCTGCGTACAGAGAATGTAATTTTACATTGAAATCAAGGAATAGTAACTGAAAATACGATTTAAAAAATGAAAATTTTCCTGAGAATATTTTCCGGTGGAATATGATTCAAAATAAAGAGCTGAATGCACCTTGTTAGTTTGTGGAGGGCTGTGCCTTACACCCTTTATCTTTTATTTTATTTTAATAAGTACAGATATAGACTACAAACTAAGACAATTCAGCACAGATATGACAACATACAGTATATAAATTTGAAGTCCAATAATTACTGTACACAGCGTTCAACATTTAATATGCTTCTTTAATGATAGTTAAGGTGGAATAATATATCACTAGAGGCTTACTAAAATACCCCCATTGATTTCGTACAAGTGTAAAAGGCTTGAGAAGAGAGCAATTTATTAATACAATGTATTAATAAATTTCTCTCTTTCGAGAGCTCCCTTTTAAGGCGAAAGCGTCAGGGTAGCCTGCGAAATTCAAATTTTCTCACGTTTTTTGTAATATGCATGTATTAAAATACGTTTCGTGACTGTAAAAAATATATGTTTATAGAATTATAAATCATTAAAGTCATCAATACAACTCTCTAAGACCAAGTAATTCTATTGAATGACTATTTCATGAAATCTTGTCATTTGAGGATTATATTAATCTAAGGAGTTGAGTTATATTACTGATTCTTATAGTTATAATTCTGTAAATACATATTTATTACGGTCGCGAATCATGCTTTAATCAACGTATACCCAGACTCTGAGCTGCAAATTGCAAAAATCATTAGAAAATTTGAATTTCGTGGGCTACCGTAGCAGTGGCGAAAGCAAACACAATTCCTACCGGCTTTCCTTCGGAGGTTCGCATCAGCAACACTACTGCTATTGAAAAATGGCACCGTCACTAGTGTCTACTATTGCCAAAAATAAACTTACACTACGGGTATTTAATTCACCATAACATTCAAACAACATAAACGCTTATAATTGTAACATAATGATATAGCTTTGAATTACAACAACGACAAATAAATGTTCTAAAATAATCCAGCGCCAAAACATCATAGCCGGGAACTAAAAATTCATACAATAGCGATCCCGTCATGACGTCACTTTAGATCACCGCTTGATTATGGACTCCCGTCCAAAAACTGTGTCAGCGAGAACGGGATGGAGGAATGGAGGAATATTACACATTTTATTTAGTTTTCACCTGTTCAACTGTGTTGCATTCAATTCCTGATATTCCAATAATTTAAGAAAGATAGTAATTAATTTAGTTTTTGTTTATTTCTCTAAAACATTGATAGGTTTGTGTGTGAAGTGATAGTGTCTTTTTGGTTGTACCTACTCTTTGATGATAGATGGTGTTAAATGTAAAGAAAAGTCTTTTAGTTTTAAGTTCATAAACTAATTTTTACTTTATTGATAAGTAAGTTAAAACCGGCTTCGCTTCAGCTTCTATCTGACATGAATTCACACCTCGCCGCTCTACCTTAGCGCTTCCCTCTTAAGTACCCTCAGTATTTGATGTCGCCTAAGTGGTTTATCTAAAATGAGCATGAATTTGTTTATATTGTAAAAATAGCTGTTGCCCGCGGCTTCGCCCGCGTGGATGTCAATACTATTATACCCTATTTGAATCGGATTTGTTCACAATTTCATGTTTTATTTTTTTTTGCGCGGAACCCTAATTATTTTTCTAAAATTAAATTAGCCTTAGTTACTCCCCGTAACGTCAGCTAGCTGCCAGTGAAAGACCATCAAAATCGGACCAGCCGTTTTGGAGGTTAGCCGGAACAAACAAACAGACAGACAAAAATGAAAAAAAAATGTTTTTTTTTTTGTTATAAATACCGTATATACTTTCATATACATTTAGTAAAAAGCTGTTATTTTGACATTACATGTATAAAATTCATAGAATTTCATTTTATGGTTTGAATTTTAAGAGCTTCGTTGATGCTTGAAATTCTAGAAAATTGTTAATTAAAATGTGCCTTTCCTTACGCAGTAATTCGATATTTTTAGATTTATTGTTTGTTACAGCGTACTTGATCCAGTTTTCGTTCGTATCCTGTTTCTTCTGGCTAAACGTGATGTGTTTCGATATATTCTTGAACGTTCGGTAAGTACTTAAATGAAACGTTGTTAAATGTAACATTATTAAATGTATCCTTATTGCATTTATTACTCGTACGTACTTTACGAGCTTTTTCGTCGTCGCTTTTAGAGCTTATTATGTTAAGTATTTACGTGTGCAGGGTACGTAATTGATTTTCAAAAAGATTTGTCGAATATAATTTTGTAATGTTACGCTTGAGTCAATTAATACCTTTCTGTAGGTCGTATAGCTGTAAAATAGGTTCCTAACAAGTCGTGTTGATTTGCATACGTAAAATGTATTATGCAGGTCTAATAACTAACATTTACAAATTTTAGTGACCAGTACCTCTTCTAAAGAGTTTTCTTAAATAAGTTGATATAGTTGGCATGTTCCCAGGACTTTGTTGAGTAGTGTGTTTTGTGATCCAGCGAGCACAAAATAAAATCAGAAGACATTTATTCAAAAGAGGCTGAGAATCAACACTTTTTAACGTCTAAATTACATAAAACATGCCCCAAAACGCCAGCCCATCACCACATCCTAGTGCTTTAGCTGGGAAGAAGAAGAGGCGCAACACACACAGCCCCCGGCAGCACAGCTATCTGTTCAGTTACAAGACATTGATTCTATACAATAGTATATAAGTACTTCTCTACAGATTGTTTCGGATTCTGTGTGCTGAATCTCTAAAACGGTGTCATAAACATTTATATTTCGCAGGAGGTACATAAACGCATCAGTGACAAGACGCAGTATGAGACGAAGGTTCGCGTGGTACTGCGTATACGCGGTGCTCTTCCCAATACTTCTGCTGATAGTGACCATCACTATGGACCTCTCTCCGGCTGTCCCCAGCACTTATCTGAAGCCTAACTTCGGAGTTAAGGGGTGCTGGTTTAAGAGTAAGTTGGTTGTATCTTTGGTTAATTGTATAATATCGCAAAATACGCGCTTAAGGGTGCGTTTACACTGAAGCGGAGACGAGTGGAGCTGAGTAGAGACATGCGGGAATCGACCAATCACAATGGTTAAAATCGTCATCGCGTCTCTCGTCTCGTCTGTGATTGGACGATTCCTCCACGTCTCCGTTCAGCTCCGCTCGTCTTTGCTTCAGTGGAAATGCACCCTAAACGTGGCCTAGCCGACACCAGGCCTTTAAACTATACTATTCTGTACTTACTAATGTATTTTAAGAATTTTGGGACAAAATATACCTAAATATTATTATTTTTGCCACTAACACGCTACGAAGCAAAGCAGAAGAATGGTTTAACGTTCATTATTTACGTGTTTATTTCGGGTTAGCCCAACTAGTTTCAGCGAGGAGCTGTGGTAACCCAGTGGTAAAGGCCCCGAGTTACGAGTTACTACATTTTGATGAGTTATGCGAACATAAATGTAGGGAGCAGCTGATTTTTTTTTGCGATTTCAGGTTTGATCCCATAGTAAAAGTTGTTCATAATACGTACAGTGACCCCTTAAGAGGTTGTGCGTTATTTATGTTACATCTTGTATATATTTTAGTATTAGCTTGTATATTGTAATTAATATTTTACTTAAAAAAATACAGAAGCAGCTATGATTTTTATTTTGGGAATATACATACATACGTAGCACTTTATTTTTTGATATTTCTCGGGACCCCAGGGTCCCGGACCTTTAGAAGGCATATGAGGGGCCGAAGCCAACTCGCAGAGGCCCGTTAGACGCTTTCAATGGAAATGAGGCACTAACCGACGATTATCCCTGTGCGTACTATGCAAGTGCACCCAAGGACAACCCCCGGATGGTGTAGGACTATTGCAGAATATGGAGACAAAAAAAAATTGGGCTATGGGTTTGGATGGCTAAAGTGGACTGGTTATCTAAAACTATGGAAGGACTATGGCCCCTGCCTGACCAATGTGCGATAAATACAATACACGGATAAAATGGCAGGGGGTGACTTGCACACTCAACAATGGGCCCCCGGAAACGGTCGCTAGCACATAGTGTCGTAGCGACAAGGGGGCAACATGTCTTGAGGTGCTTAAGAGGAGTGGAGAGGTATTCCACGGCTATCAGGACAATCCCGGAAGTACGGTCAAGATCCCTACCAGCATCTTACTGGACTACTTCCTTCCTCCGAGCACGTTTGCTCTTGCGAATCTCTACTCAAGCCAGCCAATAAAGGCAAGAATGAGGTGGAAGGTCAGTTCTCGTCAGTGTTCACTCTAGCCGGCCAATAAAGGCAAGCCAGAGATGAGGAACATGACTTCTCCCGGGAGATAGGGTACGTGGGGTCGCTACTGCCCAGCAGCTCGCCACATGCTGCCCTGCGGGTTTCTGTATCTCTCTTGGTCTGGCTCCTCACCCTAGACCTGTTCCGGCAAAGTAACCTCTACCGGCACAGACCTAGAGTTCGAAGCGCGCAAGCCCCACCACGACGTCAACGTAGAGATACGGCGATGGGGGCACTTTATTATTATTAACTTTATTATTGAAGCGATCATAAAAAATAAATGTATAATACTCGTTGTTATTGTAGTACAACTTTAATAAAAATCTCTTTATATTTTGCCCTTTATATTGTCCAAATAGATTTGTCCAATGTTTTTCTTTCTAATATTAACCAGCTCAGGTGCGTAGTACTCACAACCGGGGTGCGTGTATGACCAGATGTATGAATGTAAAAGAAGCGAAAGGCGTATGTAAGGATCGTAGCAGGCGGCGTTCTGTAGATACTGCCTATCCGCATGGAAAAAAGGCATGAGATTATTAATGTGTGTGTGCATTAACCAATACTTTTGTTTCACAGCGGACGAAGCAGCGTTGCCATACTTCTACGGACCAGTGGCTCTGATCCTATTCAGCAATCTTTGTATATTTTTCTTCACATCACGAGCTATCGCAACGCATTATGATAAACTTAAGGATGTCACCCGTAAGTAAATGATAATGGTATTTATTTTTGAAAGTAAGTTGTTACAGACACTTTTGCATTTCTATAGTATATAAAAAACTAGATGAGACCGACTACTCTGAGAAGAAACACCGAAACAAACCCGGAGATCGAGCCCCTTATAAAGTCCAAACATTATCTTGATCACATCATGTGAGGACCATGCATATAGGTGCATGAAGTAGTTTTTACAATTATTGTTTTAGAAAATACGCACAGAATGTAAATAAAATTCTTTCTTAATGCTTAGACTATTAATGAATCGAATTACAAGCACAAGTGTATTGAACATATTTGATCCTAGTTCTTAAATAACAATTTAATTTGTCATGAAACATTTTTCATCGACAATTATGCTTTTTCAATTTTATCGTCTATGTTTTTGATTGTGTTGAAGTAACGGCTTTGAGACAATAACTTCACAAGTCTAATGCTTTGTTTATGATTCATAAAACGATTATAGTATAACATTTATTGGTCATTATAAAGATAATCAAATCTTTGAACAATGGAAGTCGGGTCTTCAGTAAACATTTTATTATTTGTCCTTGGAGATAAGCTGTATCATTTTGTATGCAAAACATAATACAAGTGGACCTATCTTTATTTTTATTGAATGAATCTTGAAAGTTTCATAATAATTGTATGCATTGGATTGAGTTTCTTTTCTTTTTAGTTTATCTTTTAAAAATATAACGAAAGTTCCAGTGGAATGACAACTCTTCGCAATATGTTAAGTTTTATTATTTCAATTGCCCTCATCAATATATCTTCCATAAACAATACTTGTTTATAGAAAATTCTATCAAGTTTATTAAAGAAAAGTAAAAAAATACAAGGCTGGGTTATTGCACTAATGGCAATTGCCATCGGTCAATGTCCTCCTCTTCAGTAATATTCCTCATTGCTGAGGATCGTGACTTGTGACTTAATGTTCTGTTTTGGCATGCACTCTTTAGCTTAGTTTGTTATCTAGCACCAGTCTTGTTGACTTATCACCTTTTATGATGCCAAAGCAGATTCCAGTCGATTATCCTGTTGAAATAATTATGACTATGGTAGTACGATCTCCAACTAATTATTATTCATCTAGTGAATATTGGAACAAAAAAGAAATAACAGAATACAGATTAAAATAGGTAAAAGGCCTTCAGCACCCTAATTGCGTAACACACTATCAATCGAAATCTGAATCATTTTGAAGCAAATTGCTAATCCATTGCTTCATAAGTTCGAAAAATTTGTCGGCTCAACACGTAAATAACGCAATGAATGTTGTTGAACTATCAAAATGAAACCGATTCCGATTGATAATGTGTTACGCAATTACCCCGCAGTTCTACGTTCCAATAGCATTACCATTACCACACTGGTCACCAAATTAGTTAAGGTACTTACAATTTGTTGTAAGTGAACTGTTACAACTGCACCCCAATTGCGTAAAACACTCACAATCCCTTTTATGTCGACTATAAAAATAATTCAATACTTCAAAGTTTGAAAAATACATACGTACGTCTTCTCGACTTCGTAGATATCCAAATAAACATTGTTGAATTTTAATTTTTACATTGTCTTTAAACATGTTTCCCTTACCAGCATTAGACCTGACGCACTCAGACTTCAGTACGTCGGACGATTGGGTGCGGCTCGGCACCGTGCTGGGGCAGCCGCTGCCGGCGCACGAGCCCGCGTCGCCGCCGGTGGAGGCGCCCGCCAACTTCAACCAGAGGCTCAAGAAGTACAAGAAATTGTAAGTATTCCTAGTTTAGTTTAGAAGGTATTTACTTATACACTAGCTGTTGCCCGCGGCTTCGCCCGCGTAGATGTCAATACTTCCTTCTATTTGAATCGGATTTTGTTCACAATTTTATGGGTTTTATTTTTTTTTGCGCGGAACACTAATTCTTTTTCTAAAATAAAAGTAACTTAAGTTACTCCTTATAACATCAAATATCTGCCAGTGAAAGTCCCATCAAAATCGGTTCAGCCACTTTAGAGATTAGCTGAAGCAAACAGACAGACAAAAAATTTAAAAATTGTTTTTAAAATTGAAAATGTTTAAAAAAAAAACAAAAAAAAAAAATATTTTGTAAATACAAACAAACACTTCAATTTTATTTATTTGTTTAGATTTCGCAGGAGAAGTACTACCACCATATCGATTCCTAAGCAGCTTTGAACTTTGCTGTGTTCCGTTTTGAAGGGTCTGACCGCCCCCGGTGTCAGTACAGTACATGAGATATTTCAGTTTTGTCTCTGGAATGGCAACACGCTATACATAAAAATAAAGTCTTTGAAAGACGTCATGGTATTTCATAGATATCAATGGAATTTATTGGCATGGTATGCCTATTTTTCTTCGCTCGCCGCGTAAATGAAGCTACCGGGAGAGGATAATTAAATCGTTACAGGAGACTAAACTAATTACAAGGAAGATACCATAAGGCTTAACAGCGTACTTAGGAGTACCTAAGTTTACTTAAATTTACAGGTTTTACTTAAATTATTTACCTAAAACATATGTACTTACTCTTCGAATCTTTTGAATTCTTTAAATTCAAATTAACAATTTCAATTTTCCCCACCAGGTTCCGCATGTGCTGCCTCCTGTCCTTTATCATGGGCTTGTCGTGGGTGCTGGAGGTGGTGTCGTGGGCGGCGGGCGCGGGCTCTGACGTCATGTCGGTGTGGTCGGTGTTCGACCTCGTCAACGCGTTGCAGGGAGTCGTCATCTTCGCCATCTTCGTGCTGCAACAGCCCGTCCGTTCTCTTGTTAAGGTATGGCTCTTCTTGTGTTACAATTCAAGTGACCATCTGATCTATTTTGTAAAAATGTCATGGTGAAAACTTAGGTGAAGTGAGCTTAAAGTGTCAATAGTGTCAATCTCTAGCATCAGGTGGAATGACAGCTCACTTCAAGCACACTTCACCTACTTTTTCGCGGTGTGTTTTTTACTGAATAAACTTGCTGAAATGAATTAAAGGATATTGAATTTGAGAATTCCTATAAATTAGTTGAATAAAGATTTATGTAATCTTTGATGTTTTTTTGAGAAGAGAATTTAAAATAAACTAGTAACAAGTTTGCACAAAACCGACACCATACTATACCTACTACTCGTGCCCAGACGCTCTATAACAAAACTAATCTCAAAGAGGACAAAACAGATAATAAGAAGTAAACAATAGTAAATGATAATACTAACCAAACATAGATAGTAGATAATCAACTATCAATAGAGTTGCAAATTAGTCTACAAAACTTCTGCATTGGGAATACAAAAGTTTTGTAGATTAATTTACTGACAAGATTTTCTTGAACTATATTTTAAACAATACGTGGTACTAAGGATTGTGTTTGTCTTTCCCAACAGTCCTCACACCTCTTCTCATCCTGCAAAAGGAAAAAGGACGGCTCAGAGGTATCCGTGGTGAGTGAACGAAATAGCATCATAGGAGCCGGCAGAAGAGACTATGTGTGAAGTGAAGTGAATTACAATGTTGATGATCAAGTGAATGACAATGATCAAGACTCGGTTGGTGAACAACTTGACAACATTCAAGGTACACTCGAGACTGATAATGGTAACAGTATTATTGGCTTTGAAGATTTAGTGATGAGTGGTGCTCTTCAAGAATTTGAACGCGGTAATGTAAAACAGGCGATTATTATATTATAAGCATTTAAGTTCTTAGCCAACGATGAATTTGAACGAAAAGCTGACGATTGAGTCTATTAGAGTTTAAATTAGGTGTAAATATTTATGTAAGACTTGTAAAGTTATTTTGGCAATGAATTAGTCACATCGAATGTTTTAACAGTAGTGTTACACTTTACTCATTCATTGGCGTTAACATCAATCTTGAATTCTTATTAAAAATGTTGTGATCGAAATTGTGCTTTTCCTATAATGAGATTAGGCTTTGCAGTCAAACCACTCACATTAAAATCTTCAAAGTATTGCGGAGCGACTGCGTGCGGTGTCTGAACTTCATTCATGATTTCATTCCTGTGATAGCGCCTTAAAACTTGTTTATAATATTATTTTGCAAAAGTTCTATTGTCTTATTGTTTAGTTTGAATTGTTTGATAATATATAATTAATTAGCTTTACGTTGAACTACGAAGTAACAAGCTGTTTACAGATTATTTAAGAGTTTAAGTTACCGTTTATTTAGGCTGGGTCTAGTTGGTACAACGATACACAAGGCTTATTTTATCATTTAGGTTATGTGTTTTTATGCAATTGTTACATTCATTATTTGAGTTTATTTGAGGCAGCCGCGGCTAAGACCTGCCTAACCCCAGCCTAATCGCTTGTTAAACGTATGGTTGTTAATACTTAATGTAAGAAAATTAAATATTTTTATAAAGTACATGACCAAGTTAATGATTTTATCTAAGCACTAGCTGATGTGACCTCAGCATCGGAACCTACATTCTTAATAGATGAAAATGTGTAGTGCCATACGATAGAAAATAGTGAACTAAAAGAAGTGGTGCATTTTATTTCCTTTACAAGAGCTAGTCATAATGTATAATTAATGAATGTTATAAGCAAATAGGTTATTTAATTTATTTTCGTAAATATAGTTAAGGTGGACAGTTTTGGACATGTAGTACAGTTATCTATAAAATTCTTGGGTTCGGCTGGCAAGGATGAGTAAGATAGTTTGAGAAATGACATCAACTGCTTTATTAAACAATGGTAGTCTTTCGAAAGATTTCCTTAAATCCTTGACAAAATAAATCACGAACACTGAGAAGGATAAAATAAACTAAGGTTTTCGTCAAAACCATGCCAATTTAAATAGAAATCCTGCGAAGAGACTTTACTGCAGGAAAAATTAATAAAAAAATATCCTTGTGTCATTCTAGAAACTGTAAACAATTTATTTCTAAATGCTCAATTATTATGATTTATTATGAATGGGGACAGGAAAATTATATGTTGCGGACTTAGCATGCGTGGAACGTATCTTAGTTTGACTCAACATGACGTCACTCAGGCGCAGTTTTTGAATTCACCTTGAGGGATTGCCCGAATAAATTGTTAAAAGCAGGTAAAAGTAACTTAAAAAAGAATACGACATTCCTAAATACAAACATTTGTATTCTATAAAATTAAATTTTATTAAAGAAAACATTAAAATAAACTCGAAATTGAAAAATAAACAGCATATTGCGGTATTTGGTTTGGATTGATTCATTTGATCGAATTCCTTTACGAATCATGTTAATTAAATTGAAGGCGTGAGGAAAGAAAGTTTTCTCACACCTCTGAATAAACGATGTAATTTCATAAAGATTTTTGGGATCTAAACAAAGGCAATAAATTGGTTGATGTCATTTCTAAAAAGTCGAGGGTCTACCAGGAGTGGATCAGACATGCCGAAATCAAGTATTTCGAAATCAACAAAATGAAGGAATGTTCACACTCGACTCACCAATGGAATTCGGCTGTATACTCGGACGGAATTAATTTATCGAACAAACTTTTCTAACCACAAATTGTTTATTGATTTGGAAGTAACTTGCAAACGTTATCGGTACTAAATTATAATATTCTGGATAAGACTGGTCGTATGAATAATGAAACGGGAATACGTAAATAAAGTTATTAAAATACCATTACGTGTAGATATGGGAAAGTAATGTAAGGCTTGACGGAAGAGATATAAATCGTGCTCGGTCGGGACCAAATGTTGCGCGTCATTATGTGACGTATCTTTTTGAAAACATCACGACATTACGCTTTTAGATGGGCCCTAGTACTGGGGGTCTACTCCCTAAACACGAAGTCCGTAGTTTCGGCCGAACTTACGGGCATATTCCACTCCGTATCACTTACGGACATAAGATTAGTTCGGGACCCGAACTCAGAATGAATGACAACACCTTTTTGCAGTTGTCTCTACTTCCGATGTGTATATGCCAGTCCGAAAAATTTAATTTGACACTAGTTTTGACGGATAAACTACTGTCGGACGGGCCCGTATCTTCTTTGACGGACTTAGAGACCCCGTGGTTCTTTTTTTCTTTTTTAACGATATCATTGCATTGGACTGTTCAGCTAACATCAATGTTGTCAACCAATGTAGCAGAAGAAGAGTGTTAGCGTTTGAATACAATTATAAACGATTAATAAAAAGCCCTATAAAACTATTTGACACGCATCGTTTTGGTCCGGTGCCGAATACAAGATTAATAAGCCCTTCTCACCATGTTTATTTTTTGTTAGCTTTGCTTTCGCCAATCAAATTTTTTCGTGTGGAATAAAAATTGAATCAAAATTTAAGGACCCACGACAATAATTAGTGTTGTAACTTTAAGTACATTTAATTTGTTTATACACCATCTGTTATGTTCGATTATGAAATATTGAATCTTTATTAACAGTAAATGAATATAATTATGTAATTAATGTATAGCTATGAGTTTGTATAAAGTGTATTTACCTTAAAGGCTGAAACACGTTTATTGTAAATTACAAGATGAGCAGACCGTGAACTGACTTCTTAATAGTACATTTTATACGATAAACGTTGGCAACGAGATTTATTTTAAAGAAGGTTCATAAGGTATTGTAATGACGCAGTGTCCTGTAACGTATGATAAATGTGTTTTGTGCGTTAAAGTTAGCATGTATGCGTGTGTAACTATGTATTATATTAATTGTTAAATGTTGATGCGGAATTTTTAAGTGAAATGACAATTTAAAAGTGTATATTTGTCTATTTTGCAAAACATGACGTTAATAAACAAGCTTTATATAAAATCAAATTCGTTTTTTTTTTATGAAATCCTTTTTGCAATTACTTCTAGAACTAAACTTACACATAACATAACTTCACGTCTGTATTCCCCGAAGGGTTGGGCAGAGGTGCACCTATAGAACACCCGTATTTCGCCAGTTATGTTTTAGTCCCATGTAGTAGGGCGCGAGCCTATTGCCATCAACCGGGCACAAATCCAGACTTTGGGCTGCTAATGAGAAATTCCAGATGGAAAAATCCAACAACACTTTGCCCGAAGGGAGCACCCCTTCCTTGTTCTTCTTTCATGTTTATTATTGTATCTATACATACATATGTATATATATGTATATGTAACTGGTACACCACTGACTACTTACAGTATTGTCTCTCTTTCTCCCTTTAATCCATCCAAAGGTTGTAAAAGATTGCTTTTAGCGTTAAGACCGCCCATTGGGTCACCCTATGTAAAATTTCTACATTTGTCTGTATAATTTTTATGGTGTAGATAATAAAGAGTATTCTATCTATCTATTCATATTTATTGTCTGCGCCATTTCTTCTATTTAATTAATTACGCATTTTCTTTAAAGCAATAAACACGTTTTACACATTGCAACACTCAACACAAATCACTCATCCGAAGGACATTCAATTACTTCATTCAATCCTATCGATCCATTAGATCCTAATCGATCAGCACTCACCCGCGCCCCAAAAACACGCTTGCTAACCGCATAATAGACGCTCCCGCTAAAAACTCTAAAAAGTGTAAAATTAGTGATTACCGGTGTTGTGCTGTGCCTAAAACAAATTGACTTGGTGTGGGAAGTCACAAACCTGAACCATCCTGCTGCATTATCGAAGGGACGCAAGCTTCAAGCCTGTGAGTACCTTTCTCATCCATTTATGTCTCATAATTTCTTTTCAAATACGCTTTCAATATCGACAAATTGCTCCGAACTTTAAGCACAATATTGTGCTCATAAATATCATAATAAACAACCCCTAAACAAACTTTGTCAATTACGACCAACTTTATTATTTTACTATTTGTATGGATTACTACTGCATCGCAATTAGTTAGGGTCCATTGTTTGATCTATCGTCTCAATTGGCATTTGTAATAATAACGGACCACAATAAGGGCCGGAGGAATCCCCCTTTGCAAGGTGGGTGGGGGGGGGGCAATAAGGGGGATCGTTGTGCTTCCTCCAGCAGACGTTAATCTTGCGGAATTCCCGGCAAATGCGGATAGATCCATCGTCGCTATCCGCTCGTCTCGATTCCGTTTCGAATTGCTGAGAATTATTTTTCGCATTACGAAATCGACTTGGATTTGTGAAGCGGTATTGTTGAAAAGTCGACCGATGTAAAGTTTGAATTTGAAATGTTAGCAATACCTATGTTGGGGGTTTTCATGGTCGAACGTTATACATATTATGCTACTGTAATGAAAATAAAATAAAATAATTAATAAACAGTTACGAAAAGGGATCCTGCAAACAGGCGAGACACGCGATGCGATACAAAGGCAGCGTGTGTCGCTCGACGGGCGGTGGCTTTGAGTCGCGCTTGTTTGAAGGAGTCTCAAATGTGAATTTGATCACAAATCTGTGCAGGTACACTACTTTAATAGCTTATTTATTAAAGTTACTAAAATACAAAACAGGCACTTGCAGTTGCAGCACAGCTGGTAAGTTGGTCATAAACCTCACGTGGTACAGTCATTAGACCCTCACCTCCACTTGCTTTACAAAAGCCTTAAATAAGACAAAACACTTTCCACCCAAAACGTCAAATCCCAGCAGCTTCAAACCAGGCAATATGACAGCCCGCTTAACATACATACAGGTGCACACCACCTTCGTAACACAGGCATAAACAATAACTAGATTTATATGTTCTCTGTATATTGCGTCACTAAGAGGATATTGCCACTACAATTTCTGTGGAGCCTCGGCACAGAATAGGTAAGTACAGAAGGCCGGCTTCTTACAACGAGCGAAAAGAAACGCACACATAGACACGGCTCACGTAGAGCGAGTGCACGCGAACTAGAGACGCGACTGGCATTCGTTTGAAATCTGTGTGTGCGTGCACCTGTTTTCGCTCTTTGTATGTAGCCGGCCTTCTGTAGGTACCTATCTATTCTGTGTCCCCGGTATGCGAGAGACAGTTTCGGTACACTACACCGAAATATCTCGTAATATGCGTTGTACTTACGACACGGTGCTACTTTATGCTTTCTGTTATTGAAGTGAAGTTTTACGAATTTAAAATTGTTGGAAAATGGAATGAGAAGTTTAGGAAATTTTTCATTTTGATGTAAGTGGGTTGTTGTATTCTTCAACTCTTTTATGAAACGGGGGTGTGGAGGTGAAGTCACTTCAAGCATGAATACATGTATATGTATATTATAATAATAAGCCCTGGGGGCCAACCACCGCCTCTTAAAGCAGTTTTATTTTAATGTTACTTCAGTGTGAAAAAGAGATGGAGCTATACAGGACGTCTAGCTCCATCTCTTTCCCACATTGAAGTACGATTACAATAATACTGCTTTAAGAGGTGGTGGTCTAGCTCTTGGTAAGTTAACAGGAACACTAATAATGTGCAATCAACTTTTTATTATGGTTAGTTTAGTAAATATTAAAATAGAGTGACATGTCGACGACACTATTTCCAAGTACTGGCCGATAATAAAATCTACTGTTATTTTAAGAATTAAATTTTCAATTAGTCACGGGAATGAAGTGTGGCAAACAACATTATTGGGTTCACTATTATGTTAAACCTGACGTTCCTTGTTTAAAAATCTGTCATCATCTGCATAAAATCAAAAGCCTATAACATCCAAGACTAATTTCACACGCAATTTCTCTAGAAACATAAAACGAATCTGCTACATACATAATAAACAAGCCATGAAATATGGCTTCCTAAAGGTTTTCCATCCAGGAGGGGTAATGGTGTTGCTCTGTTTATAGCCAAGTGTGATTGATGGGCCCTTATCTGCAGGTGCACATGGCCCAGCGTGGCCTGGCCCCCACCTTGAAATATGGGCCATGCATATTTGGGGGAATAAGGAATAAAAATAGTGATGGGTGTGCATTAGGCGATATTGGGTAAGCACTATGCTTTTATGGACGTATACCTACATACAAACGTAAGCTTATTGATATTTGCCGTGTAGCCTACCGAGGAAACTTACATTATGACCAATTTGAAAACAAAATCCTGTGCACACAATGACTACATCTGTGAGCAAGCGTTACTAGAGCGGCCGAGCGCTGCAAGCAAGAATAGTCCTTACGGTGTGGGTATAGATGTTCATTTCTCCCATGGTACTTTTTTACTGGAAAGCTTTGAAGGTTAGAAAGAATTATATGCTTTATTACCTAATTGCTGGTTGCATGTTGTAGGTCAATTGGTTTACAAGCTTTTTAAATAAATAAGGAGTGGCGTTTTTCTGTTTAATGCCATAAATAACTTGCTGTAGTTACAATTGTTCACGGCTAAGCTCTTACGTTTGACCTCGGTTTGGAGGCCTTTATGGATTCTTCAAAACCAAATTATTTGGTTTGTTACGGATCTTTTCTTTTGTATATTAAACGATTGCTGTTAACGTTTTTTATAAAAACTTTTATTTGCCTCATCTAATAATGACATCAACATCTCTTCTCTAAATACTATATAATAAAGTCGCTTTCCGCGTCTGTCTGTATATCCGCTAACTCCTCCTAAACCATGCAATGGATTTTGATGCGGTCATCATCATTTAGATAATTTATTCCGGAAGGTTTATGTGTATTAATAATAATTTAACTTTGATATAGCTCAGAAATCTCGATGTTTTGATATGTCGCCACATCAGTACATTGCTTGCACCCGTGTGTGCTAGTCGCTAGTGGTTACCCACTAGCGACTGAAACGAGAACTGTATTACTACAGTTCTCGTTTCTAGCGTTCCTACTTTTGATATCTAGCTGACAACCGCACTATTCACTCATACGTCTTCTAAATCTTCAAAAAAAAAAAAAACATTAGCTTACCAGTGCCCATACACTTCCATGCAAAATTATCTAATTCCAAGAGTCTTTCAAACGTCTGCCAGATCTTCCAAGAATTCCCAGTTCCCATGCACTTGCTTGCAAAATTATCTAATTCCAAGCTCACCTGTCATTGAACCTTTGATAAGTATATCATTTGAATCACTCGAGAGCCCTTACGAGATAGCTCAGCATCGCAGATCTGTTCCCATTCACTACATTAGCGAAGGAAGCAAGCAGCTGTCGCTGGAGATTAATGGCCGTACCATGAGTTTGATACGATTTTTTATAGATTTGTGATGGCTGCATTATGTGAATAATATCATGGTATAAAATAATAAACAGCTAAAAGAAATACCTCCTTACTAATAAACGTATTATATCAGGTGAATAGTTACACACCGATTTCTCTCTTTCAGTCATCAGTAATGTGACTTTGGATAGACACAGCCTTGTGTAACTATACAGACGCTATACAACGTTTATTAGTAAGGAGGATAGAGGCTTGAGCTGCTGTAAAAGTTAAGCCAAATTTAAATACATAGTTTCCAAACAGAATTTTGATATTTATGCTTTAATGCTCTTGGTTGGTTTTGGTTACGACGATTTGGAATTCCAGCAATTAGAATTTATATAAAAACTTTATGTTAATTTAGAAACAAAACAGTAGGTACGACACAACTTGTAGCATCGGCCAAATTCGTAAAACCGATCACCATCCGAAATGAGCGCGCCTTCAAAATCACCAATCTTTATAAACGCTTTAGGCGAAAATGACCTTTACGCAAATACAATAACTTGTAAAGTCATATAACCAAATACATTCTTACCTTCTGAAACTGCTGCTTATGTTGACACAACATCGAGTAATAAATCTTGCCACCGAAAAATGAAGCTAGCGATTATTATCCGCGCTTCAAACTTTCCTCCAAATTATGATTAATACGATCGAGTTAAAGCAGTAAACGGTTAATCCATCAACTAGTAGGGGCCTTAGTGAACGTGACTTATCTCTGTATTTCGCTAACATCCCTCATTCGCATCGATTCGTTTCGCTTCGCTACATAAAACGTGATCGACGGAACACACGAGAATTCGCTTTCGAAACATTGCATCCGAGAATCCGAGGGCTTCTTGTGCTTGATATACGGGGCTTTAGGTCGGTTTGTTTGTGCTTATCTGAGGAAGTAAGGGTCTTTATTGGATTATGGGTAAGTCATGGTACCTGGGAAGTATCTGCGTCAGCGAAGCAGCGCAGGGGCAAGACAACGGAGCGGAGAGCGCCGTTTGTTCGCATAACAAAGGTAGTTCATAACCTACATTTATATTGTGGAGGAAGCGTACGTATTCCTGATATTGTTATGTTTTTTGTAATACAAAAAAGTCAAAGACTTTTAATTTATGGTCTTTTTTTGTAACATTATTAATTTGATGACGATATTAGTGATTACAAAACATGCATGAGGTCCTGGGTTCGATTCCCTGGTCGGGCAAAGTGTTATTGGGTTTCTCCACCGGGAATTGCTCAATAGCAGCCCGGAGTCTGGATTTGTGCCCAGTTGATGGCAATAGGCTCGCCCCCTATTACATGCGACTTAAACATAACTGGCGAAATGTGGGTGTACTATATGTAGGTGCACCTCTGCCTAACTTTTTGGCGAATACAGCTGTGGTGTTATGTTATATGTGTTAAAAAAAATGTTGATGATTAAAATAAAGTTGCCAGAAAATCCAAAAAATCAACTTATTTCAAAGAAGATAACTTTGAGTACAAAATGAACTATCGCGGGAACCTCATTTAAGTAAAAGTTAATGAACATACCTAGTGGTAGTTCTCGGTAACTTCAAATCAGTCAGTTGTTGAGTTTCAACACCTGGCCTGGAACCGTCGGGAAATGTAAATAAAACTAGTTTAACTTCACTGTATAGTGTGCGGTAAGTGGGGAAAGTAAGCAAATAATTGACTTCATCGGAAAACCGCAGTCGGACCTTTGATATGAATGTTGCAACCATTTTCTAGCAGGGAAAACTAAGTTATCTAACAAACGAAGTTTCGATAAAAGCCTATGTGGTTAATTATACAGGTTATCTGGTTTTACTATAAGGAATTAAGCGATACAATAAATCAAAATCAAAAGTCATTTATAAGTCGTAATTTTTTGTCATAGGTCATAAGTTGGGTTGTCCGATGGAGGGTACGTTTGGTGATCTGTAATATAGGTTTTACCTACAACAGACACCAGTCTCAATTAAGTGTTACCTTGACTTTGTACTGTGTTTGTGATAATAATAAATAATTTCACTGCAGTACAGAGCAATTTATCTTCTCAGAATAATAACTAGAATCTCACCTTGGTTCACACCCGTGAGATTCTAAAAATACCAGGTACTAACCTGAGAAAATTAAATTTAAAAACCAAAATAATAAAAAATAATAATAAAAATATTTATTTCATAAAACAAGGACACATTGCACTGTGTACATTGTAGATGAAGTCAATGTAATGAGAGAACAGTAAAGCTTATAATAATAATAGTAACCTTTGGCCCCGGCACCTTGGACCCTGTTCCTGATGCCGATGGGCCATTATTTTTTATATTTTAAATGTTTTTTTTTTGTTTTTATAAAAATGATTTTTAATTTTCATATTATAAAAAAAAAATTAAACATATTTTTTTTTATTTTTTTATTTAAGATAGGTTTGCTCTTGACTCTAGTCTAGGTCAGAGATGACAGAGACAAAGTCGACGATGGAGCGAGCTTATCCAGAAGAAGCCTGTTCACTCTCACTTTGAAGAGATCGGGGTTGTATGCGTTCGGAAACACAGACGCAGGCAGAGAGGTCCACTCCTTTGCTGTGCGCATCACAAAAGACATTTGGAAACGCTTAGTGCGAATTGGTGGAATAGCAACTAGGTAAGGATGGTAACCTGCAGTGCGTCTAGATGTCCGCTGATAGAAGGGGGCCGGCGGAATGAGGTCGTGGAGTTCTTGAGCACACTCCCCGAAGTATAATCTGTAGAAGACCGACAAGCAGGCAACCTTGCGGCGATGAGCCAACCAGTCTTACGTCGCCAATGAGCCTCTTAGCTCTGCGTTCCACCGAGTCAAGCGCGGCAAGCTTGTATTTGGCCGAGCCATCCCAAAGGTGGCTGCAATACTCCATGCAGGATCGGACTTGCGCTTTGTAGAGAATTAAAAGCTGTCCAGGCGTAATGTATCGCTTCACCCTATTCAGGATGCCCAGCTTCTTGGCCGCAGTTTGAGCTTTGTACTCGATGGTGGCATCGAAGTTGAGACATGATGTCAACTCCATGCCTAGGAGCTCGAGCCGATCTGTTACAGGAATAGATATACCCTGAAAAGTAGGAGTTTGATCGAAACGACTCCTTTTAGCGGTAAAAAGACACGCCTGTGTTTTAGTGGCTTTAAAAGAGACCAGATTATCATCACCCCACTGGGAAACAAGGCTTAAGGTCAAATTTGTCCGCTCTACCATGGCCTCTCTCAAGGAACGAACTTCGGCCCCGCTGGTTTTTGCGCTGGACAAGTATCTCTCTGAAACTGTACTGTCATCTGCGTACCCAACAATACCAGACTGAAGCAGGTCATTGATGTGTAGCAGGAAAATAGTTGCAGAGAGAACAGACCCCTGAGGAACTCCAGCATCAATAGCCATAAGGTCGGAAGAGCAGCCGTCGACGACTACCCTGATAGACCGTTCACTAAGGAAGTCTGATATCCAGCTACAAAAATCAGCAATTTTTCCACTAACTAACGAACTAACTAACTATACAAATAAATATACAAAACAAAAGGAAACTTAGGCGTCGAAGTCCTCGTCCGCATCGCTGTCATCCGGAAACGTGCCCAGAAGACTGGCAGCATTGCCACGTTCAATGGCATTGCTAATTCTTTGGCCAAAGAACGAGCCAGCCCTCTGGTCACGTGAAGTGTCGACCAGTCGGCGAGAAATTTGCTTAAAAAGGAGACGCGCACTCGGGCCCCATGACCCGAGCGTTTCGACCCCAAACGGCTCAAAACTGTAGTTACCGATAAGGTTACAGTATTTGCGCTGCTTTAGGGTCTCAGCAGCCGCAGCAGCGGCGCCAGCACAGCACACCGTGCTTGGAACATGAGATGGCGCAAGGGTGTCGACAGAGGTTGCGTCCCACACCAGAGGTCTACCCACCTTCCAATGCAACAACGTCATGCCGTCTGGTCTCTTCCCATCGTCACGTACTAAGCCGTTTGGTTCTAATACCGCTGGTACGCCAGCGGTGACAAGAGCTCGACGAATAATATCGTTAATGCTGGCGTGTCGTGCTATGCAGCCTGCACTCCTGCAGCAGGACAGGCCATGGTGTCCGAGGTTGACGACAGCTTCACCACAGTGACACTGATGCGGCGCAACACAAGATGCGCCCAAGCGGAGACACGTAGCAAGCCGAAACGAAGAGTCATCCATCATAGTACCTATGGTGGATAACGGAAGCGCCTGAAGCCACAAGCCTGACTCCCATTCTCCCACAGCCAGTAGACGGGCACGCTCAGCAGTATTAAATGACGTATTTAGTAGGGTATTCCGTATAATACTGCAGAGCGGCACGTCCCACCGTTTCTGGGAGGCTGGGTTGTCGGGTAAATTCGTATTGGGACAAGCCATCTTCCACGCGTTCAACGCATCGGTCAAACACGGTACCTCAAAATCGACCAGTGAGGAAGATAAAATTTCCTGGTTAATTTGTCGGTACCGTGGACCGAAGAGAGGAAGGCCGGTAAACTTATACTTGAAATTTTGCGGACGCCGAGACGACCCAGGCGAATGGGAAGTGTGGCTTGCTGCCACGCTCGGTCGTCCAGGGCCACATTTAGAATAGAAGTTAGTGTGTTTCTAATAATTTGGTCTACTTTTTCTAAAAGTTGTGGATGCTTCCTTAGATGGGAGGAGCGAAGGCTATACGTAAATTTCGGTCCAAAGCAGCAGTATCGAATTAGTGCGAAGGCCGAATGGATGTTAAATAAATAATAATTATAAAAAAATATTTAACAAAATAAATAATATGTACAGAAAATGAAATAAAAAAAAAATATTCATACTAAATAAAAGCATTTTTCGAAAGTCAAAAATTACAAAAGATAGTCCCCCAAATCACCCACCCTTCACTACTTCCTAGTGCTTTAATTAATAATTGCAACAGTCATCTTGCATGAGAATTCATGGGATTGCGATCGATAAGGAAGCGGATTACTGAAGACTGATGCTTTTGGTACCAGGACATGCCCCGTGTATGTGCTGCTGAATGGGTCACACACAACTTGGATTTTAGCTTGAAATGATAACGTCACGGATAGCCAAACATGATGCTTTATTGAATATATTTAACTACCACGTAACTAATGCTATATGAATGAGTATAGCAGACTATGAATGCTGATTGTGTACTGTCGCGTTACACTATAATTTACACAAGGCGGCGGAAAAGTGCTGATCTATGCAGTGCACGCGTGTCATGTACGATACATAACTCGTACATGGTTTCCTTAGTTCCTTCATTGTGTTTAGGGTTCCGGAGTCAACAAGGAACCCTTATAGTTTCGCCATGTCCGTCCGTCCGTCCGTCTACAGCTTCGCTCAGAGACTATGTACTAGAAAGCTATAATTTGGCATGGATATATTCATCGCAGATAAAGTGGTAAAATAAAATCATGAATAAATTTTGACGGCACGGTGAGCGCAGTGGCTGAGCGATTGGACTGCTGCACTGCGTGTCGCGGGTTCGATTCCCGCACGGAGCAAATATTTGTATGATCTACAAGTAGTTGTTTCGGGTCTGGGCGTTTGTGTTTGTGAGTTTCTGTGTTTGTAAACGCACCCACGACACAGGAGAAATTCCTAGTGTGGGGCAACGTTTAAAAACAAAAAAGTTCTTAAAGGTACCTCCTCTTGTACACGTAAAGTGGGGATGTTTGTTTTTCTCGTCTACCCATGGTGTGGCGTTGTGTTAGATAGGTGTTTCAAAAATATTGCGGGTTTGTGACAGCAATTTTTTGATTATGGGATCCGTTTCTGAAATATTAAGCTTTAAAGTGCTAATTTTTGTTAGTCAAGTGCCCCCCCCCCCCCTGCCAGCTAAACGGTTAGTTTTGGATGTGTGAAAAAATTCACGGTAGTAGCATAAATAACTAAGTTAAAAGGAAAAATATCACGGTTAAGTAGGCTTTACAAGTTTACGAGTAATAGTCGACCTACTTACATTTGCTGTTGGAATGTATGAGAGAACATGTCTTTTTAACTACAGTGTTAAGTTTGTTCTTGATGTTTGTTCTTGTTTGTTCGTTAAGTTAGTTCAATGAAGGGTTCCGTAGTTAGGATCATTTTATTTTGATCCTAACTACGTAACCCTTCATTGTGCGTGGTCCGACACGCACTTGGCTGATTTTTTAGAGCAGTTGCAATACTATGATCTACGTTACTAAGCACCGAGATAACATCACTTGTCGCTTCTATAAAAAAAGTTAATTATTTCAATCGCCTCGAAATTCATTCGTCTTGGTTGTTAGAGTCTACAACAGCTTTCAACCTGATAAGTAGACCTTGGTTTCAATTACTTGCTCTAGTTAACTGACAATTAATATAAATCACAATAAGTTAATAGTTTTGATGGCTTCAGTTCGAGCCATCAAAACTATTAGACATAGTAATTTTCATATATCAAGTGCAGTTCCCATCAATTTTAATAAGCAATTTGATGGATAAATTAGTGGAGCACATGACATCAATAATAGGAATGACATCAATAACACGAATGCTTGTGACCTTAAATGTTCATTTGTCGGATGTTGACCTTTATGATGGCAAGAATAGAGGCATTTCTTGGTAATTTAAAGTTAACGAAAATGTTTTATTGTTATACTGCATATACATATGTATAGTGATCTTATTGGTAGTGTTCTTCAAAAAAGTTAGGTGCGTAGTACTCGCAACCGGCTTGCGTGTACGACCAGATGTATGAACGTAACAGTATGTAAGAATCGTAGCAGGTGGTGTTCTGTAATTTCTGCCTACCCCATGGGAAGAAGGCGTGAGTTTATGTATGTATATGTACATACCTATATATTTTCTTTTGGGTGGGAAATCATCAAATGACTTCTCCCGTTCTGGGCGGAGAGGGTGTGTCAGACTTTTACTGACTAAAACCCACCCGTGTTCCTTCAGTTGCCTATGTCACGGGCCACGGTACCTCTTTCGAACACCCCGCGACCCTGGCAGGCATCGGCCCTAGCGGACCCCGTCAGTTGGTGCTGACATCTCTTTGAGGCGCGCGTGGAACACAACGCGCCATCGACTCGGGCCTTGTCCTTACCGGACGGCGAGCTACCCTTTGCTCACCGTCTGCAAGCCTGCGCCTACGGTGGCCAGGAATCGGCTCTCGACTCCATGTGTATGCAGGGCATTTTTTTAAATCACTATCCAAATTTTCGCAGGGTGTTCTACCCATGAATATGAACAACTTTTACTATGGGACCAACTCTGAAATCACGAAGAAAAAATCAGCTGTTTCATACAAAAGTTCAATACCTACTCGACCAAAATGCAGAATTTTTTTTCGTGATTTCAGAGTTGGTCCCATACTGAAAGTTGTTCATATTCATGGGTAGAACACCTTGCGAAAAGGATAGTGATTAAAAAAATGCCCTGTATACATAACAATAAAAGTCCACTGGTGTCAGTACAAGGTTTGTATACCTTGTAATTTTATCTGGCCTTAATTCAGCAGATAACAATTAGTATGATAATGATGATAACTCATCAACTCAACATTATTTATTTTAAAACACAACTTTTTTTCTATGCGCTTTAGAACGCTCTTGATAAAACCAGCCAAAGATAGCCAGAGACTAAGATGCCGGTCGTACATATACAAACATAAACTCACGCCTTCTTCCCATGGGGGTAGGTAGAAACTACAGGACGCCACCTGCTACGATCCTTACATAGCTACTACTTTTGCTGGTTGATGCTGGTCGTTTTTTTGGTAACTAACGGCTATCACAACTGTCCACCAAAAGACGCGATTTTGCTGTTCTTTAGAGCCAATTATAAATATAAAATTTTCTATTCCTACAAGCATTTCTTAAGAAGGAACTACACTTACCTATGTTTTGTAAAGTAGACCGCACAGTTTTCCTCCAGCAGCCTTAGTGTCGGGATTATAGTATCACCCTCCAAGATGCGGGGCAGTGATCTCAGCGGAGGTTGAGTAAGCTCTGTAATAAGTATTATGTTTAAACTTTAAAGCTTCAAATACTGTTTGGAACCTAATGTCATTACACTTTCAGATGTATTTGCAGAAAAGAAAAGTTCCTGTTATTTTTTTTTTTCAGAAAATTTTTCTTCTACCACTAAGTGCAGGCCACACTAAGAACGAAGCTAAGTTCGTTTAGCTTCGCTCATGTAGCTACCGCGTCTTTTCATACTTCGGTTCATAGTTTGCGGTGTGAACCGAACTACGAAAAGGCGTGGTGGCTACATGAGCGAAGCTAAACGAACTTAGCTTCGTTTCGCTCCGTTCTCAGTATGGCCTGCGCTTTAATCGACTTCATATATAAAAACTTTTAAAGTAGGTACGTCACCAATACTTTTACCCGCTCATATTCAAATAATAAATTCGAATGCTTTACGGCTTCATAAAAACACAAGTATCTACATCAACAGGTAAGCAAATGTTGCCAGCTTTCAAGCGCGCATATTCCTTAATACCAGCAATAATTCCCGGGAAACGTCGCCCTTCCCGAGTTCCCGAGTATCTAGAATAACACGCCATCCATCTTGCTCATTTTTACTTCGAAGCCCATCCGTACCGATACACAGTTAGATTTTGATTGGATGGAGCGCTCCACTGAATAAAAAGGAGTCGGAACTGGGAAAATTGTTTTTTGAAGCCGTATGGAGCTGTCGCCAATTTTACGGCGTTCAAATTTCTATGTGGTTTTTGCAGTGTTTGTTAAACTGGGAAGGTCCTTTGAGGAAGCGGAGTAGTTTCTGTTTTGTTTACTTATGAATTAGTGGAGAGTACGCCAGTTTTCTTTTGAAGGAACTGTAATATTTGGTTGCTTGAAAAGGCTTTTTTTGTGTCAGAGATGTAAAGTAGGAGTCTCTTTGCAATGAGTCTGTTCTCCGTTTTTGCTGAGAACGACATGCAAACTCACTAGTTTACATGTCTATCGTGGTGTTTCTTTATTAACTTAATATTTTAAAGCAACATCTGCTAACTCCAAAGCGCTAACGAAATTGGCCTTTCTTTATCAGTGAATATTCCCGGGCTAGTATCATCTTAGGATACCATAAATATTATTAGGGCTGCTTATGGGATTACATAGAAAGCTTTGACTCTAATATCGTTGGGTCTACTTAAGATACCTAAAACATTCCCGGTTTCCCTTTATCCCTAATAAAAGTAACAAGATTTTTCGGGATTTTCCCTACATTTATGTTCGCATAAAGGCTCCTGCAAATAGACGCTACACGCGACGTGATTCTCGCGCGACACAAAGTCACCGCTCGTCGCGCGACACGCGGTGCCTTTGTGTCGCGTCGCGTGTCATGCCTGTTTGCAGGTGCCTTCACTCGTCAAATTGTATCCCTACAATTTGACGAGTGATTTTTTTTGCGATTTCAGGTTTGGTCCCATGGCAAAAGTTGTTCATAATGTTGAGTATAACACTACACTGGCTCCCTCCCAACCAACCCAACTCCCCCCAAGCCAATAAAAAAGCAGCGTGTATATTCGGTAATAAGAGAACAAAGGATTAATCACTCAGTGAGTAAAAGAGAGTTTTATTCATTGTTATCAATGAATCAAATGCCTTATTTCGAGTGGCAATGGTAAAAAAAGAATTATGTTGTCAGAGATTATTTCTGTGTATAATGCGAACTCCGGTAAAGTTTTCTAGTCCATATCGTGCCACGTACTGTAAATAGGCCAAAGGGATTAAGCTGCCCTGTGCGAGCTTGTAACTTCATTGCATCCAGGATCAATAAAATGTAATCAACAATAATTTAATCGATGGCCAATGGCGACCAGATTACTGCACGGATTACTTTTGAAAAATCCCGATATAAACCCTTTAATGTGTATAAAAAATAACAGCAGTGTATTGCGATACTGAAAAAATTTTTTTTTGTTGTGGCAATAATTTTGGTTCTTAGTGCGTAGTTCAGACAAAGGCGGTAGCGGTGGCGGGCTACTGTGAGATAGTTCAATTACTGTCAACTGACATTACATATCTGATTGTTAGCTGACAGTAGTAGGTACTCCAACATCGCCACTGCCTCTGCCTGCACAACGCATAATACCTTCGGATACAGCATTCATCAAGCCGTCGCGTCGATGCCAGTTGTTATGATATAATTGTTATCCCAAGCCAATTGCGTTGCGATGTGTTGACTTTCCACAGTACGAGCTACGTTTAGGTAACCTAGTTTCCCACGAACCACACAAGGTAATAATGGCATACTAAACAACTAACATAATGCTAACTACAGCTGTAAAGTCCATCACAATATTGACGCTAAAATCAGATTTTCCAGGTGTATTACGTGATCATGCAAATAGGCTTGTGAAATTAGTCATTAAGTTCGATCGCGATACCAACGCCAACGCGACAACGATTGCTATCGAACGTCATCAGCTGTTGATGTAATTAGCAGTTAATCTAATGGAACTTGAAGTGCTTTTACTATTTTCTTGGAAGTTTTGCGGGGCTGTTAACTATTTTAAAGGATTTAAGTAGGATTACCTTTTTACGACGTTTATTTTTAAAGTCAGCAGCTAATACAGTGGAACAGTACAAATGTGTATGTAGTAGCTTGGAAATACTTTAACGATTTTGAAAACAATCGACGATTCGATTTGAGAAACTGGCTGCATGTCCTACAATTTGTAGTATTTTTTTGAACTTCGAACAAGTCGAGATATTTGTTTGTAATTGCCATGATAGATGTAGACTTGACCGAACATCGCATGTAACGAACATCACACATCCCCAAAACACAAACAAAAAATCATCATCAATCTATTTCATTTTCGCCGATCGCGAACGCGTCCATTTCACAAAGTCATTATAAAAATGAATGCGACCAGTGTCGTTTGCGATTATGTACCGGATGTTGTTCCGGGGGAGGGCGCTGACGTCAATTTCCGGCGTGGGCGCTCGTGCCGGAAGCTGCGAAAAACACTTCACTCTCCATGCGATTATAATGCAGTGACTGGAAACCGGAATGACGTAAGGGAAATTAGTTTAACGCTTGTTTAAATCATTTGTACTTAATTGCGATTTGTGCGACCATGCGGAAGCGCTGCGCATCACTAGTGCGTAGAGTGCGGGCCAGCTCCAACACCGTTCTTAGAATGATAGCGAATAGGCTGGACTGTCCTTATGTGCGACACTGCTGTGACAGACAAGGTACATATAGTGTCGCATATAAGAGACTACTTTAATCAAATTCTATGTTAATTTTTGCAGTTTAAAAATGATGTAATGTACCCTATGGGCCATGATACCTGACAATAAAGATATTTATTTATTTATTTATTTAATCGTTTGATTATAACTCTTTCAGTTGGGACTGGTCATCTCATAGCTCACAGCGGCTTATTTTATTTTTTTTGTTTGTTTTTTTTTTTGTTTCTGTTTGTTACTCTGTACGCTTTTAACGTGTATATCTTTTTTACATCACTCTCACATTTAATTAAAAATTCAACATAATGTTGTAACTAATATTTTTGTAACAATATAATTTAAAAAGAGTGTCCATGGAGTTTCTTGTCCGTTCTTCTCCATAGGTACTTACAACGCTTTGGAATCGGCAACTAGCTTTTTCTGACTGATCGACTCCTTGACAATTCAAAAGTGCCTGTAAATAATAATAAAAAATCTAGTTTGTAGCTATAATCTTTATGGTGTACATAATAAAGAGTATTTGATATATCTATCTAATTGAATTCTCAAAAATCAATCCGAATCTGGAATTTCTCAGTAGCAGCCCGGAGTCTGGATTTGTGCCTGGTAGATGGCACTAGGCTCGCCCCCTATTACATGGGACTTAACATAACTGGCGAAATGTGGGTGTACTATAGGTAGGTACACCTCTGCCTAACCCTTCGGGGAAACAAGGCGTGATGTTATATTGTGTTATCTAATTGAAATAAATGCTTTGAATTTGAGTTTGAAGCTTTTACGGTGTGGTTGGTGCTCTTGAGCCAAATCATGGCGAAAACACATAGTGTTCTTTTTCAGCTCAGATTTTGAGATGCAAAGCGTACCTACCTTAAAAATGCCTACCTACCTTATGACGAAAAGGTAGGCTTAGTTTCCTTCTGGAGAATAAGCTTCATCATCTTCCTGCCCTTGTCCCATGTGTCTTGGGGTCGACGCAACACGTTTTTTTCTTCCATTCTACCCTGCCACTCTATCATTCATTCCGTTTTCTTTAATATCATCCTTCACAAACAAATATTCCTCATTGTAATGATACCTACAAAGTTCTATATTCAACTTCGGATCTCGTATAAATGCCACCGGCTTTGTAAATAAAGATTCAAATACCACCCGTTCTATGAATTACGTTTAAATAAATGAGATTGTGGGACTTTTTTCTACAATTTGCAATAAATTGAGTTTGAAATTATCAAAGTTAGAAACAGCTTTTTTATTTGAGTACGTACTTACCTTTTTTTTTTTTTTGTGGATGGGAAATCATCAAATGACTTCTCCCGCTCTGGGCGGAGCGGGAGGGCGTGTCAGACTTTTACTGACTAAAACCCACCCGTGTTCCTTCTGTTGCCTGTGCCGGGGCCACGGTAACTCTTTCGAACATCCCGCAACCCTAGCTGGCATCGGCCCTAGCGGACCCCGTCAATAGTGCTGACATCTCTTTGAGGCGCGCGTGGAACACAACGCGCCGTCGACTCGGGCTTGGTCCTTACCGGACGGTGAGCTACCCATTGCTCGCCGTCCGCAAGCCCGCGCCTACGGTGGCCGGGAATCGGCTGTCAATTCCCGACGCCCAGGGCGTCTCCTGCGGCGACTAGGGGCGTGAGGGCGCAAAGCTTGCCTCTCCCTCACGCGTTCCGCCTCCTCCTTCGCGAGCATTACTGCTTCGCAGAAGGGAGTACGTACTTACCTAAATATTATTTGTTGATATCTGGGCACCTGCCGGCTGATACCTATTTTTCTGAAATAGGTCCCTGGAAACTGTATTTTGGGTTGGCAAATATTTATCACCTTGTGTAAACAAGGATCCCTTTATGAAACATTTACTAATATTTTCTGTCAGATATAAATTCACTTCTAAGGGCGAATTTCACTAATGAAACTGATCGCGGTCAACACATCTTAACCACGTTAAAGAGCTGTCAGTGTTAATATTCCACAACAACGATGACACTGACAGCTCCTGAACGCGGTTTAGATGTGCTGATAGCGATCAGTTTCATTGGTGAAACTCGCCCTAATTCAGTAGATCGAATTAACAGTAAACACTAAAATAATATTCTTTCATCGTTACTAATATTTTCATTCGGCGAAATAAGAAAATATTTCCCAAAAAATATTATGTTATTTTAATATACTTTCCACAATAAACAAATAAATATAGTTACATGTCACATAAATAGATGACATAGAAGGATCACTTCACAGACTAAGATCACTTTGAAATATAAAATATATACCTACAGGTAGGTAAATAAAATACCTAATGTATGACCTAAACGTACTTTTTCAAGGAATGGGAGGTCCCAAGTCCCGAGTGATTGATGTGCCTATTTTCTTTAAGGGTATTTTGTTTTTATTTCAATTACCTACAATAATATATTTTATTTATTGGTTTTCTTCTTAAGCGTAGGCCACACTGAGAACGAAGCGAAACGAAGCTAAGTTCGTTTAGCTTCGCTCATGTAACTACAACGTCTTTTCATACTTCGATTCATTCTGCAAACTATGAACCGAAGTATGAAAAGACGCAGTAGCTACATGAACGGAGCTAAACAAACTTAGTTTAGTTTCGTTTCGTTCTCAATGTGGCCTACGCTTTAGCGTGTCGATGGCAATCTATGTAGATTGCCATCCAGCGTGACGCTTTTATGGTAACATTAATTTAACACACGTATAGAGTTTCGCGTTTTCGTTTTATGAAGATAATATTTTAATGTCATTAAACGTTATTATTTACTGATTTACTTACTATTTTCTAAAATAGCATCTTGGAGCAACCTGTACTTAAAGAACTGTAGTGCAGAGGTCATTTACCGGGGTCACGGATCATAACATCGCATCAATGAAATTAAAACGAATAACGTGCAAAGAGTGGCGATTTGAAGGAAAGAGGGAGCTTTATTATTTAGTTTGTTTGAAAATTTTAATTTTTCAATTTACGAATTATTTTATCTTGTCATAATTTTTATGATTACTGGCCACTAGCTCTACCCGTGTGTTAAATTAATGTCGCTATTGTAGCGGCACGTTGTGTAGAGTCAGCCCAGAATTTGTCTACGAGCTTGGCACCTTCAGTAGCTTTCAGAAAGGATATTCTAATGTCGTTTGTATAGTATAATATAACATTGCTTTTATCTAGGTGGCGGTAAGCCATACTAATATTATAATTGTGAAAGTAACTCTGTCTGTCTATCAGTTACGTTTTCATGACTCAGCAGCCATAACTTGGATCCTATGAAAGAATCCTATGTCCAAACAAAGGATTCTTTTTATCCCGGTAGAACGTTCCTATAGCATAATTTCCGACCTCCACGCTGGCAAAGCCAAGCAAAATCTAGTATGGTATAATAGTTAAATGTACAAATTAAGTTAAACTACAAAGCTACAAGACTGTCGTTAGTGTTTCCAAACTGAAAGTCTGAAATAATTTGGTTTACAAAAGTTCTAAATTAGGTTTTGTCAGGCAATACTAAAGCATTAGTTAAAAAGTAGGATAGTAAAGAAATTAAAATTAATTGTAGGTCGGCCTTGGCGGGCTTAAAACTGTATGGAAATAATCATTTATATCACGAATAATCTTCAGGTGGAATTCAGACTTTTTGCATAATTATAATACAAAAGAAGGAAAAAGTCAAATGAGACTAGATTCTGAAACTGTTATATCATAATAGACTAGCAGCGCCCTTTTTTTTGGATGGGAAATCATCAAATGACTTTTCCCGCTCTGGGCGGAGCGGGAGGGCCCCGCTCCGCCCAGAGCGGGAAAAGTCATTTCAAGAGGGGAAATCGGAATAAAACGTATTCTATGTGTTAATCTAGAATATAAACTATCTGTGTGCCAAACATCCAAATCAGTTTAGTAGTTTTTACGCGAAAGAGTAAAAACAAACATCCATCCATCCATCTATCCTCACAAACTTTCGCGTTTATAATATTAGTAGGAAGTAGGATAGGTTTACGATCTTGAAGATGAACTTCCTTAGGCTATACCTACATACATATAAAAGGTTGATTAAAGCATACCAATTTTAATTACCCAAGTAAATTATTTCATTTACGTAACAGGCTTCTTTTGGGTAAGCTCGCTCCATCGTTGACTTTCATCTGTCACCTCTGACTCAAACTAGAGTCAAGAGCAAACCTATCTAAAAAAAAAGATTAATAGATTATACACATTTGCTTAAAAATAAGGATAATAGTTTAAAAAAGATAGATTTTTGTCTCTAAAGATAGATATTTGCAGCAAAAGCGTGTTTATTTCAAAGGCCTTAATTGTGCATATTAAAACACGATTTTCACATTAAGAACCATAGAGCCTTTCTCTCAATTGACTTCCACACCTTTAGCATGATTACGAAAAGTTTAATACTTTCAATGTTTCCCTTTTGTACTCTGATTAGCGTGAAAATAGGAAATGAGCCAAAGTAGGTATCTTAGCTAGTAGCTCGAATTGACTGAGGGTGGGTAAAGTTTCATAAGCCTTTTCATAATATATGGACGATTGATTAAAACGTTATTCGAGAATATTAGCCTTCAAAATTGCGTTTCCCGTCCACTCTTTTTTATCTATTAAACGTAAGGAAACTAAGAATGTTAAAATATTCAAGTTATTCGAAACTGTAAGAATTTTATTCACGCAGCGTTAATTTTTATACGAAAAGAAACTGGACGTTATTCAGGCCCTATGGGAATTTTTCCACGCAGCGTTCAGCTTTTCACATTCCTCTATCGGCAGAGAAAATTTTAGAAAATCTCCAACAGTGAGTAAGTTTACACTAGAAATTAACTCAACTTTCCTCTTAAATGTGGAAACTCTCCATTCATATAAAAAAACTGTGGCAGGAGGGAAGCAGGAAGTTCCCTAAATGCGAGGGACATAACTTTACGTGTGACTCGAATGTCAAGTGAGCCATTTGCGAATACCGCCCCAGGTATCACCACGGAGTATTCGTCAATGGAGTGCTAACACACGTACATATTCGAAGATTTGCACTCACTTTTCGTGAGAATAGTGGGCACAAAAGAACATGGCGTTGAGTTGTGCATTTAGTTTCTAACCAGCCAATTTTACACAGTGTTTTACATGTAAAACATAACAGATTTTGTAGGGCACTTGACAACTTAAACTTAAACTTAAACTTGAAAACTTAAAATTGTTTAAAAAGATTACTTTTTAGTCATAGTTGGAAAAGATGTCCCCGAAATTGCTCATTCTACCTTATGGCAATACAGTTTTTACATAACTAGGTAAGTACCTACTATTTTTCTAGGATATCATTTTCTTTGAGACATAATAGGCGCTAGTAACCCGTTATTCACAAAACATTGTCTCTCCATGAGCTTCTTACTCTGTGGCCACGACGGCTTACGTCTGAGCCGGTTTTAGGCCACCACCAGATTTGCGTATGAAAATTATAAAGGAAAAGTGGCGGTAAGCTCCGGGATTATTTTAGGGTGGCGAACGTTGTTTTAGTGTTTAGTTTACTTAGTACACCACTTATGTCAGATTTATTTGTTATGATAATATTCAGAGCAATATTCAAGGCTTTGTAGAAGAATTTGGTAGAAATTTTCAGTAAATAATTTTAATTTTCTACAAATTCTAACCGAATTCTGAGCAGTTGGAAAAAAATTGTTTAATTTCATGTTCTCTTGCCCATTCCGTTTATTGTGAAATAGTTCCAGATTTTTCTCATCATAAAAATTCATTCTGACTTTACTTTTGAGAAGCAAACGTTATTTGTTCAAGACTTTCGTTTACAAAGCATATTACTTTTGAAAATGTGGATTCGTTTGTAATACTTAATATCAACTTTTTCAAAATTATTCCAGGCTTAAGACTTGATCTTTGTGTGTTTTACGCGCGTAATAATATGTGCGTATGTATTAATGGAACAAGGCACCTCAAGCATAGAAGGAACGTACTGAATCCTTGCTGTAGCTTCAACTAGCAAAATAAAAAAAATATAGCTGAGCAGAATTAAATGTCATGTTACATTTTCAGTAACATGACATTTAATTCTGCTTTGAGGGGCAATTCCCGTAATTTTAAGAAAGTTCACAGTCTGATTCTCAGTCTCAATAATATGTCAAAAATACTTATAATTTCCCTACATTTTTGACAAGTTTTTGACATTTGACTGTCGCTGAGATGAGATTGTGACTAGATTTTGAACGTTTTTAGTTACGGGAATTGGGCTTCAGGTATATTATTTATACAAAGTTCAAATCCAATAATAATAGACAGAACCGTGACTGAAAATCGAATACGCGTCATATAAAATTACTTTCCAGCTCACTATTCCACCCCAATGGTAGTTCGTCGAATATTCCTCGATAAATTATTAGGTCAATAGACCACTATTCTGATCAACCTTGCGATAGGCAATAATAACGTCATGGCATATGATGACGTGTCGGTAAAAGCATTGCACATGAAGTTGAGGTGAAATCACTTAGAACCCTGAACCATTGCTGGATAATTTCAATTTCAGACCAAAATAGCTGAAAACTAGGTTACGGCTCATTTTGTATGAACCTTCATAAGATTTAGGTTTGGTTTTGTGTTCTACTAAGATGAAAATCATGTTTATTCTCGTTAAGAGACAACAACAATTAACTGCAAACTGAAAGATTTAAGTAATTCCAATTATAAATTCCATTATTTTGCGTTTATTTCCTATACATTACAATGCTCATATACAATATATAACACAACTAACTATTTATTCTAGGTACTAAATTATATGTATAACTAACTAACTATACAAATAAATAAACAAAAACAAAAGGACAGGCGTCGAAGTATTCGTACGCATTGTGGTCATCCGGAAACGTGCGCAGAAGACTGGCAGCATTGCCACGTTATAAAAAGTACCTAAACCAACTATACACCTTCAAAATGAGTGTTAACATTATCATAATCTACAAATTCTTAAGTTTAAACAAGTATCTTACTCTATTTTGTATGACAACAGCATGACTTGAGAAGCGGAAGGCTCTTGCAAGTCATCTACCTACATCATAATAACTTACATTTACTTTCATGTCAAGCAAATTATTAACTTAGTTAAACGAAGTAAGTCATTGGTTTCTACTCAATGATTTCTATCGAAAGTTGTGGCCTACCGCTCTAAAAGATGATCATGTTGTCATCACACAATACACACACATCTGTTTTTTTTGACAACGTTCCACTACAATATCGTTCGTTGCTATGGGGACGTAATTTTTGTTATAGGTATGTCATCGTCAGTCAAAATATTTATTTTCGAAATCATAATTTATTTGAATAAAATGTATTTACACATGGAAAGTAATATCTATAAATTTATTTAATTTTTTAAATTATTGGTTTTCCTGAAGGCACAAGAGGCCATTTTTATACAGCTGTTTGTGTTAAAAACAAGAAAGTTACTCCGATGTGTCACGAACTGTGACGAATGAGCAACTGAATCGGAGTGTGCGACGTCTCTCAGGTTACGAGGGACACTTTGCGCCACGTAAGTACGGTGAGGGCAAATCCTTGATTTACATCTCTGGTTCTACTTCGTATACCTACATTATTTCTAGAACTCTATCGATAGTATTAAATGAAAACTTGGATCAGTTTGGGCCTTAGAATAAAGTAAGTACAGTAGCCTTCCTTTCTAACAGGAAAGATCTTTTTAATTAGTCGTCATCACTCACCACAACATATAAAAGCCTGAGTTGAGTCGACTTCGGGACAGTCAAATCGCTTAAGCTACCAGTTGGTATTTTAAAAGGTAATGGCTGCCACATTTTGTCACCTCTCTCGCTCACACAGGACCAAATTTTTAAGAATGTTTAATGAAAGGATCCTTTTTTGAAAAATGTAATCAATGGGCGGCCTACTAAATAATATTAATTTATTAGGTAATTATTAAAACACATATTTTTATTGTGGCATTTATTTAAATCATCTCAAAAACAGATCATAATACTTATTGACTAAGTTTATTAACACAGTAAAAATGTGTTTTTAATAACTACCTATTAAATTAATATTACATATATAGTAGGTCGCCCACTGATTACATTTTTCAAAAAAGCATCTTTTCATTTAACATTCTTAAAAAAAATTTCCCGTGTGAGCGAGTGAGGTGACAAAACGTGACAGCCCTCTTAAACCAAACTCAAAAATAAATCGTGTCCACAATCCCCAACCCCGAAAACCCCCGGAATCCAATTTCAAAACGTCACCAGCCACTTTTACCTTTAACCGTTCACCTCTTTCCCCATTCTGATTAAAAGTAACCTTCAGTACAGTGAACAGACTACATAGTTTCCATTTCAAAAGTTCCTGTAAGCCGGCAGTCGGATCAAATTAAGTGGAGCGGCATAAGACCGTCCTACGTGTGTCGGATTACCTATCGGTATCTGTATTGAGGACTATCGACTAATTGTCGGATAATCGCTTTCGGTTTTTATTGTCGGGATCGATTACTGGTGAAGTGGGTTCGTGAATTTGAATATAGAAGGTTGGACTGGAATTTTTTGGATGCCTGTGAATTGTTGTATCGTTTTGGACTTTTGAAGTTGTGGAAAGGTCAAGAAAAACTGTTTCGTATAGGTGCTTATCGACCGAAAGAGGGAGGTATTTAGAAGTCGATAGAGCGCATTTAATATTATAGTTGTCAACACACACAGCTTAAAGCTAAATCATTATGGTCTGTTTAGTGTAATGTGGAGAGAATTTCTGAAGATTATCTTCTGAATAAAATCTAAAGAGAAAAGACCTGACGTAGTTTCTAGCCATTGTACGATAATGAAAACAGTGTTAGATTACTGAAACGAAAGTAAAATTGAATTGAAAGATACCTTTTTAAAGAAGTAAAACCTATTCAAAAAATATTCAGGCATTGAACTTGATTAAATAATGTCAAGTCCAAGATGTTTTTCAAGTAGATCTCTTGTACCATATAAATATCCGGGGATCCTTAGTACAATCTGAAATGTTCCCGATGTAGACGCGTGCGTTGAATTTGTTACTTTTTTTAGTACCAGTGGTAACCTTGTTTAACTACCGGCTGAATTGTCTCGATCTGAATGATACTAACTAGATTGTACGTGAATGGCATTTCTTTTTGCGTGGGCCTCTCAGGTTCTGTTTGTGTTTGAGCCTGTTCTCAGACTAAACTAAATCAGCTGAGTATAGTAATTTAAATACTAAAGCACCTGCTACGCGATCGCCAACCGCGTCCCCGACAGAGGTGACCTTGGGTGGCGACCGGCAGAGCTGTTTCAATGTTTGGTCGTAAACCACCCAGGTCAACTCTGTCGGGAAGCGGTTGGCGACCGTGTAGCAGGCGCTTCAGTCGAATACAGTACGGACTACCTATCCTTAGTTCTAATAACATATTATTTGTGATTTTGTGGATTACCTACTTCAATAGAGTTGCGAGCGTTCTATAAAAAAAATATCACAAAGTGCTTTGAATCAGCCCCGGTAATTTCAAACTTGCGAACTGTCCTTTCTCAACATGATTGCCACTTGCACACGAGAGAAGAGAATATCAGTCTCTGAAAGAAGGGTTGCTTACGTCTGTATGGATTTGATGGTGATGTATCTTACAAGTGTAATATATAATACCAACTTGGCTGCTTCGTTCGTCTAGCGGTCGCAAGCGCTACCGCTGAGCATGAGGTCCTGGGTTCGATTCCCAGGTCGGGCAAAGTGTTATTAGGTTTTTCTATATGGAATTTCTCAGTAGCAGCCCGTAGTCTGGATTTGTGCCCGGTAGATGGCAATAGGCTCGCTCCCTATTACATGGGACTTAAACATAACTGGCGAAATGTGGGTGTACTATAGGTACACCTCTGCCTAACCCTTCGGGGAAACAAGGCGTGATGTTGTGTTATAATACCAACTTACAAATGCATACCACCCTTTATCCCAAATGTCGTCCATTTTGTGATCGAAAATTCCATTAAATGGATAATTTATCTACATCCACTACTAAAGAACATTAGTAGCTGTAAACGTTCAGTATTTTCTTCTAAATAAAGGACTGAGAAGAAGTGTTTTCTCTGAGTTCTCTAAATTGTCTCCGGATTTATTTATTTAGAATAGTTGGAATTGAATGGAAACAGATGTAGTGACCAGTCTAAATGCTTTCATTCTGTGAATTGTTTAACTAATTGAAACACATTGAATATTTTTATTTAAAAACATAGTTGAAATGCCAATTTAATTGTTTTTAAAATCCATTGTAAAGTCCTGTCTAAGTGCCCATAAATATACAATGCGAGTTGCGATTTTGTTTGTTCAAAAATAATATTAAATGGATAGAAACAAATTGTATATTCTTTACAAATTCACAATCCAAAGTCGGTAAAAACCTACACACTGTATCAATTTCTAAAGACGAATTCCACACTGAAAATCACCTCACAATTTTTCACACCAAAACAGAATAAAGTATATTTTGTTTTCCATAATGCTTTCACGAACTTTACCTTAACTATGCATCTCAAAAATAGATAAATAATAACAATAACGTTACCGACATGTTCCACACAACAACGTGCATGTTGCACACACTAACGAACAGATATCCCAAGAAAAGTATGCACTTCGGGAATCATCTTCGGAAATACGAGCACGCGCTGACGAGATCTAATATAGAGCTGTTACAACCATGAACGTACTTTCCTATTTTGTATTAGCTATATTATAAATTAACAACTCTATAAAATTCCAAAAACTTTAAAAAAAATTTGAGTGACTGATGACGATTTGCGACCATAGAATGTAACCCGACAGAAAGGAAACTTCATACAAACTTGCAATGATACGTGCATTACTACAAAGCGCGGAAGTACAAAAGAATAATGGTAGCTTCCCATACATTGTTTTAATTGAAATTAAATTACTACGTCTGTAAATGAAAAATATCTTATTAACTCAGCGTCATTTTCTTAGTTAGTTTGTGCAAGATTTTTTGAGAAGGCGGAGATTATTAGATGTTCAGTGTTGAACTTTTGAACAACAGGATAGAGCGCAAGCTTCTGATCAAGGCCTTAATAAAATTATTATTCTCTTTGCCATAACTCTTTGGATCAATAGTTGTAAACTGTCAACGATTGTCAATATCAACAACCAAGCTATATTTTTTAAGACTTTGAATACTAGTCTTTTTAGATCAGAATTGCCATAACATTTCATATTGTTCCTACTTTACTACAATATTCTTATATAAACAGAATAAACTTAGATATACAACAAAATAAATGTGTTATTTATTCATATAATAACGGACTAAAAACGATAACAACACCACGACAATTTACCTACTTTTTAGGAAAATAAATATAAAATGGCAATACTAAACCAATCCGGCCAACAGTTTTCTAATCTTTTAAAACTAATTAGTCAAATAATCTTTCAATAAACATTAGTTTTTTATTCCGCTTTAACTAGATAATATGATAGTTTAAAAAACGTAGATATTTAATTGAATTTCTTTCGAATAAGTGTCACTTTTAGATGTTCAAATTTATTTCAAGTAAGATTTCGCCATTGTTCTTTATAACCACCCCCCAGTGGGGGAGTTATTCTGTGGCGCGACGTTTGTGATAATTCCGAAACACGAAGATTACCGAAGCGCATACCTTTTCTGGTTTACCTGTACCAACATGATTGTTCCACATAAAGCCATTCATGCACCACCCGGCTTTTCACGTAAACTTTGAACAAACTTTATCTCAGGTGTATTACGTGCCTTGAACTAAATTTTCCTTTTGCGCTCATTTGGCCAAAACTACTCCATTGTTTTGTGCCCCTCATTTCCATTCGAGGAATAAGTAAGGTTGTTCAGCAAGAGTAGCTTTGTAAGGCCAATGTTTGGCCACAGTCACGGAAGTGTTTGTGGTTGCTTATTTTTGTAGATTAGGCGCTTGTTTAGACAGGACTTTATAATTATTGGAAAGTATGGTAAAGGTTTTAAATATTCTGATAAGGAACCCGGGAGAATGACCTAAAAGACAATCTTCTATAAAACCGTAGAAAAACAAGATAATGAAAAAAATCAAAGGCCATTTATTAGTTTCATTATTATTATTTAAAATTTCCGTAAAATAATTATCCTAGTCTACTAGTATTTGGAGATAGTCAAACTTAAAAAAGAAATTGCTCGTTTTGCCCCAGGACCGGGGCACAATGGTCATATGCGGGGCATAATAGGCATACCCAGTCTTATACTCTTATGTAAATCTAAAACCGATCAAAAAAAACCGGCAGATGTGAAGGGACTCTTCATCATTATCCTCTTAGCCGGCATAGAAATACTGGGCCCATCTGTAACATGTACCTAAGTGATAAATCTCTCTCTAGATTCCGAGGGTCAATTTTCAGAGTACAAACACTCCATGTCGTCTTCTCTGATTCTCTTTTCTTATTTTTTCATTTCACTTCGTCTTTTTTTTATTTCCTTTCTTCTCATAAGCTGGTTTCCCCAAGCTAAATTCGGATATATCAATTTTCTCTAAGTTAAATTTAGCACGTTCTGTCTTCCATTGGTAGTGGAGAACCATAATAGCATCTGCAGAAAAACAAAAAACTTAACACACTTATCTGAGGCAAAACGGGCACTATGCTCATTTTGCCCCGCCCAAAATGCTTCCGACGTCATATAAAATAAATGTAAATACTCGTATAATCGAAAGAGTCTTTGGTAATTAGTTCACAACCTTTTCTGGTTATGTAGTCACATAAACATAGTAATTTACTTAAGAAGTAAGAATTTAACACAACCAAAACAGACATAGAAATGAAAAAAAAAATCAAATGCGTCAACTGACGTATTTTCGTTCTGCCGTCGAGCGACATGCAGTTACGGACAGAAAACCACTTGCCTCCTAAGTACGTCAGTACTTACCCTTATCTATGCTCCTAAGTGTGAGGTTGACTGGAACCCGATCCGACTAGTTCCGAACGTCTCGGTTTATTATTCTGCGAAAAAGAGGGGATGTCCGTCTTACCTCGGGGGCCCGCAATGCCTGGCTTGCCCTACTTTTCCAAATACCTATTTACAATGAAATACGAATTTAATCTGTGTAGTAAATATACCGTAGTCCAAATAATGATTCGTAAAACATTTCAGGCGAGCAACAATACAATATTTTATTGTTGAACGACTGCTGAACTAAAAAGTCTGCGTGGACATCCACGACTTATGCTGACTCAGCAGTAAAGTATATCTTAATGAGCAGATTTTTTAATATTCTCAATTTAAAGTTTTCCATCCTAGAAAACTCAGTAGACGAAATTCGTGGTCCTTTAGTTGGTACCAATGTTGGATGTTTGGCGCCAACTCCAACGCGTGCAGTACTAGACGTAAAGATGGTGGTGAAATGTGACTTTTAATTGTTTCACCCAACATTCTAGATGTTTCTTTGTGAAATTGACCTCGGAGCGGACGTTTTTGAATTAAATTAGCGTCTTGAAAATTTTGCGAAGGAATGAAGTCGAGCTTGTAATATAATTATGTAGAATATCTTCCTGAGTTAGACAAACATAATTGTTGGTGTTATTTTGTTGTATAAAAGGATGTTATAAATTAAGTTTATTTATTACAAGAGAAATCCAGGATACATACGCTTAGTTTTTAACATGATCAAAAGTTTTATTATAAACATTGTTTCTTGGCTCTGAGTTTTTGACACATTTTTATTTATATCATCTTTTTAATAACTAAACGTTTATTTTTCCAAACTTTATATTTGATGAGATCTACGGTGCAGTTTAGAATTCATGTGATTAGATAGATCAGCACCCTAATTGCGTAACACATTATCAATCGGAATCTGAATCATTTTGAAGCAAATTGCTAATCCATTGCTTCATAAGTTCGAAAAATTTGTCAGCTCAACATGTAAATAACGCAATGAATGTTGTTGAACTGTCAAAGTGAAACCGATTTCGATAGACAATGTGTTACGCAATTGCCCCGCAGGTAGGCTGCTACCTAGTCCATCCAATCACATAAACTCTTATCTATTGCATAACACAGATGGAAACAGCAGAATACATTCCCCCATAAATTTAGAAAATTCGCCTTCCAGAAACCAATATCAATGTAACTGATATTAATATTATAAAGAGGTAAAGGCTGTACGTTTGGATGTAGGAGGTAATCTCCGAAACTTCTCGGCCGAGTTCAATCTATAGAGGTACCTATGAGGAACAGCGTGTAAAGTTCACTCATCCTCCATAGAAAAGGGAGGATCCTCCGAGCAGACGGATGTTGTATCTGGTGGACAACTACCCGACGATTGATGTCGGGATGTTATATGCTAGTCGCGCGGTAAACTCTGATTGCGCGATGCAGGATTTTGCGTGACGTCAGTGTGATGCGTTTCAATGTGGCGATGTAGATATGCCACCACAAATCGGACGGAGTCGCGGGCAGATGCTAGTGAATTACTAAAGAGACATTTACGCAACTCGGATGATGGATGTACTGTATGTATACCTATTCCATCCTTCTAAAATAGTCGCTTGTCATTTGTTATTATATTCCACGTGTAACCATAACATCACTGATCAATAACAATTAAAACTTGACAATTGAAATGGATTTCATAAGTTAAGGCAAGGCAAGTTGAAAGTTGTACAAGGACGGCTAACTTGGTGACATATTCTGGCAGACTTCTCGCGTGAGTGTGATAGTTTCACTTACTTGGTGTACACAGGGTAGAGGAAACAGTAGGTCAATTAGTGAAGTACCTTCTTCGTGTAATATCTTCCTCCGCTTTCTGGTCTCGAATTGAGTTTTTGGTTTTAATTTGGCTTTTCCTGTCAAATAATATGCTAATCGTCACGTTTTTCTCATCCGTCTGTATCAATTAGAGGTTAACTTAAAATTATGAACGACTCCTTAATTATATCAAAGACCAAACTGCAATTACCTATTTGTCTTTCAAGCCAGGTTATTTTGGCAGCTTTATGGTATTGGTCATTCGAGGAGCTCCATGCTAAGCAATGGCTATCATAAAAGACGATTAAGATACAACGTCTACTTACAGAGAAAATAATATATAAAATTTACTGCTAATTATACATAGTAATCTGCAATCACAATCATAAATCCAGTAGCCACATAATTGTAATTTTCTCTTCGAGTCTACTCGAGTCTACACTCTAAAAATCATTCTCATAATATTGATGTAAGTTAGTCTAAGTATTGATCTACTGCTTATTTTCATACTACGTAAAAGATCTGTCTCGTACAGGGTGGTCTTGTTAGCCTGAGCCGGTGATAGCTCAAGTTAGCTATAGCGTGCGGATTGGGCTGGATTAGTATCTTAGCGAGAACACTGATACCATAGACATTTTAATTAGCTGCTTTGCTCTACAAGTCTTAGTGAAGAGTCCTTTCAAAGTATTTACGTATAATAGGAAAATAATTGAAGATCGTGATGGGTCATTCTTTAGAAAGTTGCCTTTAAAGAAGGTGTTGTCTTTACTCGCCCTTCTTTTAAATACCATTTATTAATAGAGGAAGGCAATAAACAAAAGATTGTGTTCCAATATCTCGTAATGTTCGTGAACATATGTGGCTCTGATTCTTGTCCAATGAGAGTTTATATAGGTATGTACAGTATTTTATGTCAGGAAGCGACGCGCGCTTTACTTGTGGTAACTAAGTGTACAAACACGCTGTGAATGTGTGCGTGAAGACGAGTAGCGTCAGCACATAACACACACATGCACACGCTCACACATGCTAACGACTTCGCCATTGTCTTCGGTACTGAGAGCTCCTGCGCTTATCCACAGCGTCCAACGTCAGCGACGAACTATCACCAATATTCTTCCTTTAAAAATAAATATCAAAGTCAGTTTTCTTAATAAGCTTTCGATAATAAACTAAAGGACAGGCTTTTACACCCCGTAACTGTAAATAAATGATTTAGACCTATTTTGAAAGACAGGTAATTCAATTATGAAAGCATGACAATTAAAAACTGATCTCCCATCTGCTCGAACACACAAAAACACAACACGCACAGCTACTCATGATTAACCAATTACCATTATTTAATTAAACATTATCCTCCTTCATCCCATCCGGTGTTAAAATTAATACCTTTGCAAATACGCGTTTGTTTCCAATACATACTTCAAGCTAATTATAATTTATATTTCATTGGAGTTAATTAAATTATAACGAATGTACGTGACAATGGGATTGTGATAAAATTAATAACATTTTGAAGAGCGAACGCGTTCAACTAAATTAACTCCCCGTCACTGTGTAAACATGCTGCCACAACTATGCTCCAGTAATGTACTGGTGATAGTATTATTCATACTGAAATTACACAGGATTGTAACCTATATTTTGTAAGGAATAGAGGTGGGAATGTGTTGGATAGTTTTGGAAACGTGATGTTAATTTGTCGCTCTCGTACGAACTTATGTCGAAGTTAGTACTTGTTATGTTATTCATTTCGAAAATTACTTGGTTATTGAATAGGTGGAATATTTGTTAGTAATTTGGTTTTGAATGATGAAGAGTCCAATATGTCTGAAAAGGTTTCATTAATTATGTTTGTTCTGTCTACGCTACGAAAACCTCTAACTTTGTGGTTTATAGATAAAATGTAATCGTTGCCTACAACACAACAATAAAAATAAAATAAGTTAATTACTATACTCCAATTCTCCGCTAGACCAGTACAATTTCATAAAACATTCACGAACAGTCCGACAAAAACAAACTACGAAACAATCCCTTCCAATCCTCGTATTATAAACTCATGACTCATCATACGAAAATCCGGCAGCGTACTGCACTAATAGCCGAGCAAAACGCGTATTTGAGCCAAAAACGTTACCGTACTACGCCGCGTACTGTAGCGTTACCGTATTATCCGCGACAACGCAACGGTGAAATTGAAACCAATAAAATGCTGGTTGAAGTAAAACGTTTTTCGTGTAGCAGCCATGCACTGCCCCACTGTTTGACGAGGGTTGTCATAAGTCTTCCTTGTACAGTCGGCTAACAAAGCGGCCTCTCTAATAAAAAACAAAACAACAACTATTTTATCTATTCCACTCCAATTTTCCGCAATAGACCAGCACAATTCTCTACTCCAGAAGCTTTCCAAAGAAAGCCGTGAACGGTCATACAATAACGGCTGTTCAAATTATAGAGCGTTTTTTGATAATTTAATACAAGTACTCGTGAAAATGACAGATTTTCATTCATGACGGATTTTTAATAAATGACGGAACCGCTTTCCTAGGAAACCAAAGCTTTGTGATGCTGTATTTGTAGTGACGTCATGCGTTCCATGTTTAAATTTTAAACCAGGATTTCATTGCCTTATATAGTTTTAAGTAAATGTTGTCAAAATGGATATACCACTTTCTTGCCCGACGGTACGCGTGTTGCCGCTCCGACTATTTCGAGACAGTTGACAAGCGTGAAGGTCTGACGTGTATTGGTTTGGGTGGTGTTATATCTTTTGGATTAATTGGTAGTCTGGTTTGATATCTTTTAGATATAAATTTAGGCTCAGCTTGTCTTGTCTTATCGTCGTGTACAAGGGATCTGTCTCGGACTGGTCTTAGATTGAATTTAAGCTTTGGATGTCTTATCATTGTGAAATGGGTCATTCCTTTGCAGGATCATCTGTTATCTTTAGCTAATCATTTCATCATTATCTTTTGTAAGTAGGTATCCTTTGAATTCATTTTAATAAATACGTTACGTCGGAAATACTTTAGTCGTCGTTAATCGGGACGCCAGCGCCACCAAGCGACGCTCGCTCGACAGAGTCTACAACGTAACGCTCGTCGATTGGTCACCGGAGTTAAGCAGTCGGTGACTGTCGAGCAGTGAACACGTTTAGAAACTATCGCGCGTTCCGTATAATTGTGTCGTGTACCTACCAGTGTGTGAATAGTTAGTATGATTAATTTGATCGTGAATTATAATTTGATTTGAACTGCAAACGGTTTTTCTATTGCGCAATATAAAACACGCCCACAGTAGTTAAAATATGGCTGACGATAGCTAGAGAGATGTACCTTCTCCGTCATATATGATAATCATTTATTTCGGATCACACATAAAAATACACACAATCTATATAGTATTAGTAACAACGGCTTAAAACTATGTTAGTAACACTTACAAAATTAACCGAACAACAACTAAAATATATGTGGCTCAGCACATGTTGGCACATCTCCACACCCAGCGCCTAATAAAGGGGCTGTCCATCTATCATATAATGTTTTCAGGATGCTGTTGGAGCTTCCGCGTAACCTAGCCATAATTGACGCAACCCTCTTTCTTATTACGGCATGAAAATCATCGACAGCACTGCAGAACATCCTAAATCCATTATTATAGGTACTGAACGCGCAGGACGTTGTGGACCCTGTGCGTATACTTAACCCGCAAGCTGCACGAGTAAAAGCTTTGGCGGTAAGCCTTAAAACGATACACCTTCATGTCCTACCACAGCGTGCAAATCTGCGGGTTAGCATATTGCACCGAACCGCCAATGCCCTACGCTCCCTGTCCAAATCTGCATCATCAGTTAAGTCCTCCGGGACCACATGTCCTAGATACCAACACGCTGCAATGGTGTCCCACTTATAGTTACAAGAGGAACATTACCTAACGATACATGTAGCGATGCATATAGCTTAACTCCTTTATTTGTTCTTTATCGCGTGCATGTGTAAAACATAGCAGGATCTTAGTTATTTATAAACACAGATTTCTTTAATTGAATTTTATTTATCCTTTGCTCCTATCCTAGCTTTGTTTAAAATGCGATTGGAAAATAAATTAATTTGGTAAAATTATTATTTCTAGTGCATTGCCAGCTTTAAGTTCCGAGGCAGCTATGATAGATCTTATTTCACGTATAGGTACGGAAAAAGTTTTTTAATTTTTTTTTCTTTTTATCCACCTTTTCGATTTCTGTCAATGCTGCACTCTTGTAAACGAATTCGCAATACGTGACCAAGAACAGAGATCGATATATCAGGTGTCAAGCATATCGCACTATGCTTGACGTTGATTGACTGGGCTAAGTATCTGCCTACCTACACGTAACTGACGAAGCGAGTAATGTACTCCATGCTTAGGGTACGTAAACGTAAAAATGTCGATTTTTTAGGTACACAGGGTGTCTTTTTGCGATGGGACTTTAGGGCGAAAACAGTCAAATTTTTTTTAAAGCGATGGATGAGGTCTATGACGGAACGAGCGTGCCCAGAAGATGCCTGTTCACTCTTGCTTTGAAGACAATAATACAATATTCAACAATATTAGAAATGGAGCAAGGTGATCTCAATGCATATTACACTATCAATATTATCGCGCGATCCATGAATATCGCGATCCGTATTGAAGCAATATTGATTCTTATCGCAGTATCGTGATAATATTGCAGTATTTCTAGATATTTTCAAATCCGCGATACTAAGGGGCGTGGCTTCAATAATATTGACAGAGCAAATGTTTCACCAAGCGCTTTCGACGACGACGTTTACTTTTTAACGAGATCGCAAGTATTGAAGCTATGCTGCCTTTCTATAACGAAATAGAAATAATTTATTTATAATTCTTAATTACTACATAGGTACAAGATAACACTAATATATAGATATATATTATGTACAAGTATACAATAAAAAGGTGAAGAGCTCACTGGGCATCGAAAAATTCGTCCGCATCGCTGTCAATGGGAAAAGTGCCCAAAAGGCTGGCAGCATTGGCAAACTGAATGGCAATGCTGATTCTTTGGGCTAAAAATAGGCCAGCCCTCTGGTCCCGTTAATAGGCGACTAACCGCTTGGCGATGTCCCGAAATACTCGATGAGCACTCGGACCACACGGCCCTAGTGTTTCAACCCCAAACGGCTCAAACATATGCTGCCTTTCTTTTATTATCCATTATTCTTTATTCTATTTTCTTAAACGAAACACGGCTATACCTACTTTAAACTCAACAGCATACTGACTTGATAATATTGACAATACTTGGATCACGATAAATATTGATAGTGTAATACGCCCCGTTGACAGTTCGATTATGCCGCTAGCGAGCATGGACAAAGGGCACGGATAGGTACGCAGAGGCAAACTACACCGCATTTTGTATTTGGTATCGAAACCATTGACCGATAAGTACCTACTAACTGTGGTCAAGTTTAGAGGAACGAAACGTCCGATCCTCCTCTGTTGTTTAACCTCCTTACTAATAAACGTTGTATAGCGTCTGTATAGTTACACAACACTTTGTCTTCTTATTTCGAAAGTCAAATTTCTGACGACTGAAAGAGAGAAATTGGTGTGTACCTATTCACCTGATATAATACGTTTATTAGTAAGGAGGTTAGTGTATAATTGGAATAAACAATGGATCACTGCCTACTACAATATTAACAGAAACATCTTTAGAAGTCTCAATAAGAAGAGTAATCACTCATAGGGCTTGCTATTAAAAGTGAATTAAATTCACATTTGGTAACCAGTAACGTAATGTATTAATGTATTACTGACATTGATATATTCTCTTATTATCTTTATTTAATCTGGCGGTCGTTCACCGATGATGTGTGAAAATGAAATGTAGGTATGTAATTTGGCTTGATTATTATGTAATAATTTTTATTTTATGACTTCTGTAAGCTTGGTTTGATTGTATTTATAGAACGGTAAGTATTTTGGGACACGCAAATTATAAGGTTATTGTTTTTAAGATTTGAATTAGGTACAGGTTGAAAATTAGGCTGATGGCTGTAGACTGCTTCCTCTAGAAACAGTACTACTTTTTAGAATTGATATGTGTATTTTTAATTTTTCAGACATAATTGAAATGATCTATAAGTTTGAATTATTTATCTCAATCCCAGTCCACTATCGCAGTCCACGGCTTCTCCCAGTCTACGCCACAACACCCTGTCCTTCGCCTTCCGCATCCAGTCTGTTCCAGCCACCTTTTTAGGTCGTCGGCCCATCTAGCTGGAGAGCGTCCCACACTACACTTGCCGATACGCGGTCGATTTTTTAAAAATCTTATTAAAATGTCTCATAAGACTGAATTTTTTTCTTTGATAACGAGACCAAAACTACTTCTTGTACGTTTTATGAATTATCATATGTATAACAAAATGTAAAAAAAAGAATCACAAAAAATGCCAATACTTGGGAATCAAACTTACAACCACTAAAATAGCCATTCCTATACTACACATTATTATTATGTCATGATTGACTGCTTAGCTCCATATAGGTATTGCTTGATGATAATTTTTAATAAATGTTTGCCCGTTCTTCTCCATAGAGATCTACGCTTTGGAATGGACAAATAGCTTCAACTTTCTGACTAACTGACCGACTCTGACGATTCAAAAGTGCCTGTAATTGGTTTATTTGAAATAAATGCTTTGAGTTTGAGTTTGAGTAGAAAATAAATACTGCCCGCTACAATGAAGACTGGCCGAAATTTAACAAAAAAAATTAATTCGAATTACGAAAGAACACGCGCTATAATTTTGTTTATTTTGAGAACAGAATTTGGTTAGTTTGTAGCATGTGATTTCCGTAATTCTGAGAAAAACGTCCTCAAATAATTTAGAACGTTTAGACTCGTATGGGAAAAGTTTTTTGCGATTTCTGATTTTTGTAGTGGTCAGAATATCCATCATAAAAAGTAAGTTGGAGTCTCATTTCCTACGAAATGTATGGGATTTGTTTTGCGATTTCTGACTTTTCTAGTGGGTACTCAAACCTCGGTCAGTTAGAGTTTTTTAATCCTTGAACAAGATAGATAGGAATCAAATTTTTTTTGGAAAAATTGTCCATTTTCTTGCTGACTATATATTTTTTTCAAAACATGTGGATGCAGATCAAATTGTTGGAAAAGTTAAGAACAGTCGAAGAGCGTTTTCTTGTAGCGACAACGATTAAGGTACCTGCCCTGATTGCCCCGTCTCAAAAATCCACCCCGTATAGTATTGCATATACGACGTATCATTGACTGCTTAGCTCCATAAAGGTTTAGCGTGATGATAGTCATTTAAAAAATCTGTAACTATCTGCAATATCCTGTCCTGTTACAATTTGCGGTAAACTATAGAAGAATACGAACAAATTGCATTATTGCTCATCCCCTGACTGACTAGACCTGTAGGGAATATCTATGAAAAATTTGAGCATTTATCTGGTGGTTTTAGTGTAATGCTGGAACATACATGCAGACAAACAGACAAAAATTCAAAATATATTTTTTCGGCATTAAAATCGTTCTCAAACCTCACAAAAAATATAAAAAAAATTAAATGTACCGTTTTAACTTCGCTACGATTTTATTGTATGTATAGATAATCTTCCTTAATTAAATTGCCTTTCGCTCGCAGAACCTACACCTACATTCAGGTTAAAATAAATCCTTGGCTCTCATATCAGGTAATAAGGTATCTGTTGCAAGCTTGAGTTTATAATAACCTGGCGATATTAATGTATCGCGGAAAGCTTTGATAGCAGCCTCTTTGTTAATTAAAATATGATTGTGGAGGTATCTATGTCGAGGTCGCTGTTTTAAACGAGTTGTTAGTGGCGCCACCTAGGAAATTCAGTAGGTATTATCAGTATTAGAGATCCTACTATATGTAATATTTTTTATCACATTATTCAAAAAGAGCTAGGTATATTTATTCTTCGTAAACAGAGACTAAAATAGCTCTTTAATCCCTAGGGACTAAAAGTGATTTGAATTTGGAATGTGGACATTGTTAGTAAAAGTTCCAGTCACTAAAGAGATCAGTCACGAACATTGTATGAACAAGTATTAAGTGCCTTTAATGTCACGTGTACCGAAAAAATAGACGGGTTAGCGTTAAGGTAGCCCGTGAAACTCAAATATCCTTCCGATTTTTGCAATTTGCAGTTCAGTGTCTGGGTGTATGTTGATTAAATTATGATTCGCGACCGTAACCAATATGTATTTACAGAATTATAATCATTAGAATCGGCAATACAACTCCTTAAGTTAGTATAAACCTCGAACGTTAAGATTTCATGAAATAGTCATTCAACAGGATTACTTGCTCTTAGAGAGTTGTATTGATAACTTTAATTATTATAATTCTGTAAATAGATATTTGTTACGGTCGCGAATCATATTTTAATCAATATACAACCCACACACACCACCCACATACACTTACAATAAGAATCGATTTTATTTTGACAGTTCAACAACAGTCATTGCGTTATTTAGGTTGTTGAGCAGACAATTTTTTCGAACAAATGAAGCAATGTACTGGCTGGGCCAAAAGAAATCACCATATTGGAAGATGCTCTCATTTTTGCAAATGGCCGCCAATGTCAAATCTGTTTTGACATTTGTGGACTGGACAGATGCAGAATGCAAGTGATCAAGCCATAGCGATACACTCCCCAAGAACGCGGAATAATCGTGTCTATTTTTTTGCGTAACAATTTGTCTGTGGTGTTGGCACAGCGCGAATTCCGTCGCTGCGCCGTTTGGCCACCAACCTTGAAGAGTATGGGAGCACACGAGACGTTGCCAAGGGTGGCCGGCCCGGAGCACCCGTTCTGCCGAGAATATCGCCGCTGTTGCCGAGGATGTCCGGCTGTCGCCGGAAACATCGACCAGACGCCGTGCCACGACAACAGTGGACGGTGCGCGCTATAGGGCCATGTTGACTGAGTTTTTTCTGCCGCAATTGGACGAATTAGGACTGAGGGACATGTGGTTCCAACAGGACGGAGCAACGGCACACACTACGCGAGCCACAACCGATATTCTGAAGGCAGCGTTCCCGGGTCGCCTCATCTCTCGTTTTGGCGATTTGCACTGGCCCGCAAGATCGCCCGATTTAAGCGTTACAGACTTTTTTTTGTGGGGTTTTTTGAAGTCCCGTGTTTACGTGAACAAGCCCGAGACTCTAGAAGCCCTCAAGGACAACATTCGACACGAGTGCGAGAATCTGTCGCCCGAAGTTCTCGCCGAAGTGATGAAAAATGCCATAAAACGAGCCCGTATGGTAATCAATTGTGACGGCGCCCATTTGGCCGATATAATCTTCTCGACTTGACCAATGAAATTCTAAAGGTTCAAATAAACATAGTAAAAAAACAGAATCGAAGTTTTTCATTTAGAAAAAAAAAGAGAGCCAAACAACATCGGATGACTTCTTTTGGCCCACCTTTTATTAGCAATATGCTTCAAAATCATTAATTTTGTGGTTGATAGTGTTACGCAATTAGGGTGCTAACAAGAAGCGTAAGAAAATTTGAATTTCTGGTTGAACTGTTTCACCAGGATCTCATATCAACATAAGCAAAAATAATTATAAAATCCTGTATAATATGTATGAAGAATAAGCTAGTATTTACATTAAATTAATGCGGTCCATTCTTTCCGCGGAACCCAATTAATCTCTTAAACCACTAGGGAAATAAGGTTGACAATGTATCACTTTTCTTTAGGGCTCATCGTTCGCCCATAAAATGATATTGGCAAAAAATATTGCGATTGATGAAAAACATATGAGTTTTATAGCAACAATCTTATGTATTAGGGTTTTAGGCTTTTTAGGGTTTTTTATGCTAGCAACATAATATTCGTGTGAAAGAAAGAAAAAGAAAGAGAAACAGGTTTATTTGTCACAGCAACACGTGTTGGTATAATCCTCAAATATGAAGATTTCATGAAATAGTCATTCAATCGGATTACTTGGTCTTAGAGAGTTGTATTGATTACTTTAATGATTATAATTCTGTAAATACATATTTGTTACGGTCGCGAATCATATTTTAATCAACATACAACCTAATACTAGCCTGCAAATTGCAAAAAACGTAAGACAATTTGAATATTGCGGGTTTTGCGCTTCGCCATAAGAAGCTTATAATACTCATCCTCCTACAGACATCCATTCATTTACACTGTACTCATCGGAGGCCATCACTATACAACTAATTTAAGACTATTTTCCTACATTTGTCACTTCTTTTTCTTTTAATATTATTTTATTATATCTCTTTGATCGAATGTGTTATAAATGTGTATAGAGGTCAAACAAAGTTAATTTCTAAGTGTCGTCTACATCAGGGGCAGAGAGCTGATGTCTGAATTACCGATATTTTTTAACTAATTCAGACACAGACGTTCAATAACTGATCATAGAATAAGTAGTCGCAACCGGTGTGCGTGTTTGACCAGAAGCCCAATTCCCGTAATTAAAACCGTTCAAAATCTAGTCGCAATCTCATCTCAGCGACAATCAAATGTCAAAAACTTGTCGAAAATATAGGGAAGTTATAGGTATTTTTGACATAATTGAGATTGAGATCAGACTGTGAACTTTCTTAAAATTACGGGTTTGCCCCTCTGATGTATGAAAGGGAGTATGTAAGGATCGTAGCAGGTGGCGTTCTGTGGTTTCTGCCTACCCCCATGGGAAGAAGGTGTGAGTTTATGTATGTATGTATATTATTGAACACATAAATTATTATTATTATCGAACAAAACCGCCAACTGGCAGTATTTAAACATGTAAAGGGTGCATATCCATGTGCTTTCTTACTCTGTATGAATCGATTGATAATAAGTGCACTGCGTCGATCAATTTGTAACTATATTATGAAGACATCAATCAGTATTCTTCACTACCTACTTTTTAACACTTTGCCCCAACTGAGAATCGAACCCAGGACCTCATGCTCAGCAATAGCGCTAGCGATCACTACACCAACGAGGCAGTCACTTTCTCAAAACTCATCGCAAAATACAGTGAGAAAAGCTGCATCAAAACAAAATAAGAAAATAATTTTCAAATAAATATCCGTGCATTTTCATTTGAGCTTAATAATAAAAATAAGCGACGGATTGGAGCTAACAAGAAACGATGGGAGTCTGAACAATCTCCTTAAGAGACTCTCAGCTCTTCCTGATTGAGTCGAGGGCTGAAATATCGAGAGATTTCAAGAGACCAACTTTGTGAGGAACGTAACGTTTTGCGATACGTATTGCATTGTTTATAAAAATATGGGACTTTAGGATTTGAGTTATGTAATGCATAGAACAAAGATGGCAATAGTATTTAAAATACTTTTTTCTCCATTGTCTTTTAGAATAATATTCATACCTAAGTACTTACTTAACTGCTCGTAGTGAAAATTTACACTTATTTTCACTGCAGAAAAGATCATATATGTATTACAGTTATTATCAAAATTATTATGTGTTTATTAATGTGTGTGTTTTCTTAAATAATGTTATAATAAAAATGCAAAAAATAAGCTCCCGCAAAAGTTCTGCTTACGTAGCCGTAACGGTTGCCTCTTTACCGCGTAGCAGCTGCCTCTTTACCGCGTAGCAGCTGCCTCTTTACCGCGTAGCAGCTGCCTCTTTACCGCGTAGCAGCTGCCTCTTTACCGCGTAGCAGCTGCCTCTTTACCGTGTAGCAGCTACCGCTACCACGTACCAGTCACGCGTAGCACAAAGCACTTGTCTTATTTAGACTTTTAGATCAAATTTATTCTCGAGTAAAACACACTGCTCTTGAAGGGATTCAGGCGAAGAGTAACTTGTAACAAACTGGGGAAGAATAAAATTATAAAGTAGTTGAAAAGAAAATTATTCTATTAAGACTAGAGTCTTGTCATACTCAACAACGGTAGAGGCCGTCAGTTTACAATAGAAATTCTGAGCAAAAAGTTGTAATCATGATGGAAATCTATGTATTTTCAACTCTCTTTTCAGACTTGGTCAATTTTCATCGCATTGTGTTTTACGTTATCTCTGCGTTTTATGTACAACTGGCTGTGCCCCGCGACTTCGTCCGCGTGGATGTCGTGAGATACACAATATACTAAAATACAGCCACATTTTAATAAAACCCCTTCGTCCCCCAACCCGTCGCGTTGAATCGCCCACCCGCCCGCGCTTTTACTTTGTTTTCGCTTAGTGTTCTTTCTGACTTTTTTCTTTTTGATCGGCTCCTCAGGATCGTAGCGTCCGCCCATGGGCTCCCCCGCTGACGCAGAGTCTCCGGCCCCAGCTCGTGGAGGACGTGGTGAGCGCTCTGTTCCCTTCGCGAGGGGAACATACTCCCCCGCCCATGGCTCCGCCTCCTGCGGTGTCGGATGCGGACCACGCAGCCGACGATGACGACGATGCTCCGGAGGTGACCGAGGTAGAGCTGAGAGTGGCGGTGCGCAGGCTGAATGCCAAGAATACCGCCCCAGGACCCGACGGCTTACCTGGAAAAGCCTGGGTCCTGGCCTTGGAGGCTCTCGGGCCTCGACTAAGGGGGCTCCTAAGCGCATGCTTGGAGAGGGGCCAGTTCCCGCTTCAATGGAGGACAGGGAAACTGGTCCTCATTAAGAAACCGGGGCGCCCTGCGGACTCGCCGTCCGCTTACCGGCTCATCGTGCTGCTCGACGAGGTGGGCAAGCTCTTTGAAAGAGTCATTGCAGACCGCCTTGTCGGGCGGCTGGTGAGGGTGGGGCCGGATTTGGCGGAGAGCCAGTTTGGTTTCCGCAAGGGGCGCTCTACGGTGGACGCCATCATGCGCGTACGAGCCCTCACGACGGGGGATGCTGTGGCCCGGGGTGGGGTCGTCTTGGCGGTGTCTCTAGACATCGCCAATGCCTTCAACACCCTGCCCTGGAGTTGCATCAGGGAGGCACTCCGGTATCACCGAGTGCCGACCTACCTCTGTCGCGTGGTCGAGGCCTATCTGACGGACAGGGCCGTCATCTACCCCGGTCACCGGGGAGAGTGGAACCGGCGAGAGATGTCGTGCGGTGTCCCGCAGGGATCGGTTCTGGGACCGCATCTGTGGGACATCGGGTACGACTGGGTGCTGCGCGCCGACCTCCCTGGTGGTGTCAGCGTAGTTTGCTACGCTGACGACACGCTGGTCCTGGCGCAGGGGAGGTCGCACCAGGCGGCGGCCGAATTAGCGGCACGCGGGGTTGCGACAATCGTAGAGAGGATCCGGCAATTGGGACTCGAGGTGGCCTTGCACAAGTCCGAGGCCATGTGTTTTCATGGTCCTCGGAACGCGCCACCATCGGGTTCCCAAATAACGGTAGGAGGGGTTCTCATCGGTGTCGAGTCGACGATGAAGTACCTGGGACTCGTCCTCGACAGCCGGTGGAATTTCGTGGAGCATTTCCGACGTTTGACTCCCAGACTGGAGCGGGCCGGGGCTGCCTTGGGGCGGCTCCTGCCCAATCTGGGGGGTCCAAACGCCTCCTGCCGGAGGCTCTACGCGGGGGTCGTGCGGTCCATGGCCCTTTACGGAGCTCCGGTGTGGGCGCGTTCCGTGAGGCGGCGACCGGTCCGTCGGTTGAACGCGTCCCAGAGGGTCATGGCCATCCGGTTAGCCCGGGGATACCGCACGGTCTCCGGGGAGGCGGCGAACCTCCTTGCCGGATTACCGCCATGGGATCTGGAGGCAAAAGTCCTCGCGCACATCTGGGAGTAGCGCGAAGAGGCAGGACGCCGGGGCGTAACTCCGTTGCCGCGAGAAATCTCGGCACGGCGGACAGAGCTCCGGCGGGATCTCATGGCGGCATGGAGAGTGCGATTGTCGCAACCCAGCGCTGGGCACGCCACAATTGCGGCGATAAGTCCCCTCTTTGAGGAGTGGCTGGAGAGGCGCCACGGCGTCCTCACCTTCCGCCTGACGCAGGTCCTCACCGGACACGGGTGCTTCGGGAGGTACCTGTTCCGGATAAGGCGGGAGGAAACGCCCGGGTGTCACCACTGTGTGGATCGCCTGGAGGACACGGTGGAGCATACGGTGCAGGTCTGCCCGGCTTGGGCGGAGCACCGCCGTGTCCTCGCGGAAGCGATCGGCGGCGGCGATCTCTCGCGTCCGGCCCTGGTCCAGGCCATGGTACGGAGCGAGAGTGCATGGGAAGCCATTACCTCCTTCTGCGAAGCAGTAATGCTCGTGAAGGAGGAGGCGGGACGCGTGAGGGAGAGGCAAGCTTTGCACCCTCACGCCCCTAGTCGCCGCAGGAGACGCCCTGGGCGTCGGGAATTGGCAGCTGATTCCCGGCCACCGTAGGCGCGGGCTTGCGGACGGCGAGCAATGGGTAGCTCGCCGTCCGGTAAGGACCAAGCCCGAGTCGACGGCGCGTCGTGTTCCACGCGCGCCTCAAAGAGATGTCAACACTATTGACGGGGTCCGCTAGGGCCGATGCCAGCTAGGGTTGCGGGATGTTCGAAAGAGTTACCGTGGCCCCGGCACAGGCAACAGAAGGAACACGGGTGGGTTTTAGTCAGTAAAAGTCTGACACGCCCTCCCGCTCCGCCCAGAGCGGGAGAAGTCATTTGATGATTTCCCATCCACAAAATTTTTTAGGATCGTAGCGTGATGTTAAATAGCCTATAACCATCCCTAAGAATTGGGCTACCAAATGCAAAAAGAATTTTTCAAATCTGACTTTTTGTTCATAATTTCATGCGTTTTAATTTTATTGCGCGGAACCCTAATTATTTTTCTAAAATAAAAGTAGCCATAATTACCCGCCGTAACATCAACTATCTGCTAATGAAAGTCCCGTCAAAATCGGTCCAGCCGTTTCGAAGTTTAGCCGGAACAAACAGACAGACAGATAGACGAAAATTTAAAAAATTGTTTTTTTGTTAAAAGTACCGTATATACTTTCTTATGCATTTAGTAAAAAGTTCTTATTTTGACATTACAAACAGACACTTCAATTTTATTTAGTTGTATAAGTAGATAATAATAAATAACATGTTTTCTATCCATATGCGACAATTTATTATTTCAATGTTATTTGGGTCAAATCTTCATCAGCCGCCGATTTGATTAATATAATTATAACAACCTAGAATCGCATCCATATTCCAAAGATCTTTTAACATCACAATACCACAATGACAATTAACTCTAAAACTCCAACTATTCCCTCAAAGTTAAATCCACATAGCGTGAAATTTCACACCTCCTAGATTTGGAGTGATAACATGAATTCCAACAGTGTTTACATTGCGAAGTTGTCTGCAAGTCAGTACTCACATGACTTGGTGCTCGGTGGTACGGAGCTAACTTTAGCTAGGTGGTGTAGGAATGGGGATATCGGTTCATGTAGGTGTGAATATGCGACTTATTGATATATCTGATAAAGTTGTGCCTACGGAAATTGTGTAGCACTAGTACCTAAAGTCTATTCAAATCCTTGTTTCCAATTAACCTATTGACCGCCTCAGTCTGATTAATACGACAAATGATTTCGTGTCTGTACTGCCTCAGTCGTGTCTGAACGACTAAGAACCTATGTTCGTTTTTTGTTTTTTATTTAATTGCACGACCCGTTATTATCATAAATCGACAAATCGACGATTCGGCGATTTTTTAGCTGGGTGCTGGGGGCACGGCAATTGATATAAAACCAAGCGGTCAATAGATAAATTTTATTTTAACAGAAAACGAATATCAATTACAAACTATTTTATATTAAGTCGATTTAAGAATGACTAGTGAAAATGTCATGAAAACTTTTGAGGTTTTAGCGCTAACTGAACTTTATAATATGCTATAACATAAAATCACACCTTGTTTCCCCAAAGGGTTAGGCAGAGGCCCTATGTACTCATAGTAGGTACACCCACATTTCGCAGAGTTAACCTCTGGTATGTCGGAGCGTAGACCTACGCGCCAAATTTTGTATCCGTAAACTGTCGGAACGCATATCTACGACCAATTTCTGTCAACCGAAAATTATTCGCGCGCCGATTACTACGCGACAGACAAGACGCTCAACGCATCGACGGCGCGCGACAGACCAGAGGTCTGTCTAATAGGAGACGAGCCTATTGCCATCAACCGAGCTCAAATCCAGACTCCGGGCTGCTACTGAGAAACTCCAGGTAAGAAAATGCAATAACTCTTTGCCCGACCTGGGAATTGAACCCAGGATCTCATGCTCAGTAGTAGCGCTTGCGAGCAACGAGACAGTCCATAATGTGGGTATAATAGTTGTTTTTCCAAAAACACATATTTGTTTACATGTTTGGAAACTGAATCGTGAATGTAGTATACTTACAAGTTTTGCATGCTTGTTACTCAGTCACGCTGTAATGGCTGATCGGATTTGTAGACCAAGTTCTACCTTAACACATTATGTTCTTTATATCTAGTGTAGCGAAAATAAAAAGAAAACACTTTTCACCACTTTAGATCACGTATAATTTTGGTTGAAATAAAGACAGGAAAACACACATTAATTTAATACAAAAAGTAAAACAGGAATAATTTGAGTAAAAAAAGTTGCAGGTTGGTTTTTGTAATATTAGAAGAAAAAACGAGATAACTTAGCTCTGTCTGGGTAAAGTACACGAATATCGTTAACGTCCTATCTAATCGATTGCAATCGCTTATTTAGGGTTCGCTCACGTGATTTACGGTATAGGAAAATCGAAATTATATGACCAAGCTATCTCGAGTTTAACACGGTCGTAAATTTAAAATAAAATTGTCTTTGAATAATAAATTTGCAGTGACGGTATATCTAACTACGTCACTTAGCTAGAGTAAAAAAAGAATAACTCCTTGAAAAACTCGCAAGTCGAAGTCCGCCGCCGAAATTACGTCTGCAGAGGGGACGCAGCCGCTGGAGCAGCAGGTAGAGAGGTGCACGAGGTGGTGTGGCCTTTGCGGCTGGATGCGGCCAAATAGTCCGTGTTGACCCTCGATCACAAGCGTTTTTTTTGGACCCAAAGCTGGAGGCCGAAAGGCGGCGTGTTCTAACCTGATTTATCCTAAGACAAATGGATTAGAGTTAGACCAAATAGACCAGACTGAACTTTCGATTGAGGAAAAAATTAAAAGATACGTACCAGGTTAATTAAATCAAAAACTTCCCGTCCTAAACCATGGAAGAATGGGATTCAAGCTTGCAAAACAATCCTATGACAAATAATAACGGACATACGAACGGGAAAAAAAAGACCATAATTTTCCTACGGCAACAACAAAAAAGATTACGTACCGTAAGTAGACGAGATGCGATGTGGAAAGCAACTTTGCTTTTAATATTAAATTGGACGAGAACTTAAGAAATACAACTCTGGTGAATTAAGTAAATTTTTCACATTACTTGATCCATATCAACACATCAACCTTTTGCAACTGACGCTGCACACAGAAAAAAACGTAGAACTCGTCTGTCAAAAAAATAATTCAAATCACGAAATTGAAAAGGAAAAAATATCGACCAGAATCAAGATGAAAAAAAAGGTTGGCATAAAGAGAACCAAAAAGTTTTGACATGCAGAGTTACGCTGCACTAGGTACATGAATAGTTTCCCTTGGTTGCGAGTGACACACAGGAAACAGGTTTAAGTTCTATATACTGTACGATAACAACATCATTTCGATTCCCAATTTTATTACTATAATCTGAACAAAGTTTCATCTGATTTTCATGACATTGCTAAACTGTATTTCTCTCGAAAACAGGATAGACTAAAATAGTCGAGAATCTGTCTTATCATAAAGCTATTTCGCCAAACATCATCACGCCTCAAAGCCCTCCAAGGACTAACTTCTTGTACACAATAGACAAGTAGGTACGTCTTGTATCAAACACATCAGAATACTCAATAGTTCCAACTGAGCAAACTCAGCCTTCCGAAACGTCACGAACTAACTCCAACAAGTAATGTGACATGGGTTCTGTTAAGTTTTACCCTAATTTTAAGTGTCTTGTTAATAATTATGTCTAAAGTTCCCCTTACTCCCCTGTGTGCGACCGTATTCGGCGCGTAACAGGGTTTCGGCATGGGCATAGAATAAAAGCAGTGTAGAGGGCAACTTTCGCTCTGATCTCGTGTCCGAAATGCCTATATTAATAATAATAATCTTTATTTACACAAAATACATTTGTAACATACTTATTTGAAGTCCTGGCTCCTGAGCTAGGACCTGTGTTACAGGAGCCAGTGTCTTCCACCGTTTGTGGTACATTTCATATTTTATATGCTGTGCCATAATTTAACTTAAGAACATGGTAAAATAAAAGAAATTAAAAGATGCACGCAAGCTCCTTTGTTATGCATTATCTGTGCATAAATGAGTGTGTGTTTGTGTGTGTGGGATGGTGTGGGTGTTTTAAGTGTGGAGGTGTGTGAGTTTGTATCTTATGAGTACTGCTGTTGTACTAAGTCTTCCGACCGGTGATAATCCAATGTTTGAAGCCATGCGGAGATTTTCTTTTTACTTTCTCTAGTTGTTAAAGGATTTATGTTCAGGGTATTGTTTATTTTATTGTAAATGTATGTAGCCATGTAAAGGTGTTGTCGTCTAGCGGAAGCGGTTTTACAAATTCCTAGTCTACATATGTCTGTACGAGTAATTTAATTTTGTGGTGTGATTTACCGGTGTAATGTGATGTTGTCTCCTTGTGAGATTAAGAAGGTACAACTGTCTCACGGTAAGTACTTTACAATTTTCGTACAGATCTTTCGTAGGGAACCGGTATGGTTTGAATGTCATGACCTTTAGCAGGGATCTTTGAGCTCTTTCAAGGTGAATCAAAAAGGTTTTGCAAGTGCCTCCCCAGGCCGTGATACAGTAGCCTATGATTGACTGCTCCAGTGCAAGATACACCGTTCGTAGTAATTCAAACTGAGCCACGTGTCGAAGTTTCCTAAATGCCCATATAAGTTTCCTAACCCGGAAAGTGGTCAATTCAATGTGAGGACGCCAGCTTAGTCGTTCATCTAAAAGTACACCTAGGTACTTCACTGACTTTTTTTGTGAGATGGGATGACATGGGCATTGGTGACCGTAAATCATTACAGGAGTGTGCTTTAAGACTTATTTCCAAGGGTTTTAGTATTTAGCTCGCCGTCCGGTAAGGACTAGGCCCGAGTCGACGGCGCGTTGTTTTCCACGCGCGCCTCAAAGTGATGTCAGCAGCATTGAAGGGGTCCGCCAGGACCGATGCCAGCCGGGGTTGCGGGATGTTCGAAAGAGTTACCGTGGCCCTGGCACAGGCAACAGAAGGAACACGGGTGGGTTTTAGTCAGTAAAAGTCTGACACGCCCTCCCGCTCCGCCCAGTCATTTGATGATTTCCCATCCACAAAAAAAAAAAGGGTTTAGTATTGGCGAAAGTAAATTGCAGATATGAGGTCTTGGAAATATTCAGGGTTAGTAAGTTACTTTCTAGCCAACGGATTATCTCCCGTAAGCCGGGCTCTGGCGCTTGTTTCACTGCCTCCCAATTTTCACCGTGACATATTAATACGGTATTCGTCTGCATAACTAAATACTTTACAGTTTTTAAGAGACTTCTGGCACAGGTCATTAACATAGACCAGGAAGAGGCTAGGGGATAGGCAGCTACCTTGTGGTACACTATAGTCAATTTTGACTTCATTGCTAATCTCTTCACCAACCTTTACTTTTTGTGTTCGGTCAGCTAGAAAGTCAGTAAAAATACTCAGAGGGTTTCCCCTAATTCCGGCATGTTCTAGCTTCCTCACAAGGGTTGAAGTACAGACAGTGTCGAACGCCTTGGCCAGGTCCAGAAAAACACCCAGACATTTCTGTTTTGCAACAACTTTCCCACACAGACCTTTTTTTTTTTTTTTTTTTTTGTGGATGGGAAATCATCAAATGACTTCTCCCGGGAGGGCGTGTCAGACTTTTACTGACTAACCCACCCGTGTCCCGTGTTCCTCCCACACAGACCTGAAACCAAATTATGAGTTCGACAGTATATTGAAGCGCTCTAGGTATCTCACGAGTCTATGGTTCAGTACCTTTTCCAAGATCATTGCCAGCGCCGGAAATACTGAGATAGGTCTGTAATTTTTAACCTCATCTTGTCCCCCTCCTTTGTGAACAGGTGTTATTAGAGGTTTTTTGAAGACTCGGGGGAAGATTCCTTGTTCAAAACATATCCCAATGAGTTTTGTAAGAGATGGGACTAGTATATGTTTACCCAGCTTGAGTAGTTTGGCCGGAGTTGAGTCCCATCCCGTGGCACAATCATTTCTTAGGTTATTAATCACCGACTCAATTTCAGCCTCGTCCGGGGATAGCAAAACCATAGACTCACTGGGCGGGGATGTCTCGAATTCATATAGGGCACTTGGGGAATTTTGATTATGGATAATAGTGTCGGCTAATTGCTTACCAATGTTTGAAAAAAAAAAAAAAAATTTTTTTTCCTCAATGGCATTGGGCGCGTTATTTGCAGTTAAGAGTTTGTCCGCTGTTATTTTTTGACCAGATTGGTTAGTAATAGTTTTAACAATATTCCATGTATCTTTATTGATTTTTGAAGATTCTATAGCGGATCTGTCGTGATTTAATTTAATTTTCCTAAATAACAGATTGCAGAAATTACGATACCGCTTATATGACAGCTCAATAATTCCGTCTTTTGGGTTAGCTAGAAATGTTTTATGGAGATTATCCCGGTGTCGAATACACCGTAGTAGGTCAGGTGTAATCCAGGGCTTGAGTACTGTTTTACGGTTAGGAATTTTCTTTACTTGGGAGTGCTGAGATATTGTGGACATCAAACTTTCTAGAAACTTGGTTGTAGCTTCATCGCATTTGTCAGATATAAATGAGAAATCGTAAATATATATTAGTTTTGGGGGCATGTCGGAAAGACGCATTTGAGAACCCTTAAGGGGGAAGCGCTAAGGTAGCCCGCGAAATTCAAATTTTCCTACGATTTTTGCAATTTGCAGATCAGTGTCTGGGTGTATGTTGATTAAAGTACGATTCGCGATCGTAACAAATATGTTTTTACATAATTATAATCATTAGAATCAGTTCAACTCCTTCAGTTAGTATAATCCTCAAATGTCAAGATTTCATGAAATAATCATTCTTAGAATTACTTGGTCTTAGACAGTTGTATTGATGACTTTTGTGGTTATAATTCTGTAAATAGATATTTATGGTCGCGAATCATATTTTAATCAACGTGCAACCTAATACTGACCTGCAAATTGCAAAAAACGTAAAAAAAAATTGAATTTCGCAGGCTACCCATTTATTCACTGGATTAGACTTATTCTAGGTATAAAAGTTTGGTCGTATTCGCCCTAAATTGACACAAAATGATTCAATAATCTGCAAATTATAATACACCTAGTAAGATTTTTAGAATATTAATTCTTAAAATTTACTTTAACATAACATAAACAGCCTATAATGTTCCCACTGCTGGGACACAGGCCTCGTCTCTGTGAGAAAGAGTGGGCCATAATCCACCACGTGCGGGTTGGTGGATGTCACATGTCTTCGAATTTTTGGTTCTAGGACATGCCGATTTCCTCACGATGTTTTTATTCATCGTTTGTTGAGAGCAGTGGTGATAAAATTAAGTACACACAGTAAACTGCCTGCCTGGATTCGAACTCACGACTTACAAACTCTCAAGTCGGGGCCGATACCACTGGGTCACCACTGCTCTGTATAGTAAATTAACTAAATTTACTTTAGTTCTCAATAATTGCGTAACATACTTACAGTAGGAATTGGTTTCATTTTGACAGTTCAACAACATTCTTTGCGCTATTTACGTTGTTGAGCCGACAAATTTTTCTAACTTAAGAAGCAATGGATTAGACATTTGCTTTAGATTCTGATTGATACTGTGTTACGCAATTATGCTGATGTGAATCGGCTAAGATCATTTCGTCGGCATCGATGTCCGTCAAAAATAAAGTCCATGAGTTTAGCCTCTCTACAATTTCATTAGTCTATGGTTTCAGGGAAAATAATTGAGTTGATTATTTATTTGGTCGCAGGCGTCGGGTATAGTGTAGGTCGGTTAGGTAATCAAAATGTAAGGTTCTGTAGGTAGCTGGTTTGTTTTGATTTCGGTGGGTAGGTGTTTGAGAAACTCCGAAAGAACTTCTCATCCGGAATATTGAAGTACTAAAAGTTTTGAACCAGCGTTTATTCATGCATGAAACTTTGGTCTCAAAACTTCTGTGTTTTCTATTAACACTAGCTAGTGGAATCAAAATAAAGTTGTTCACAACGACCCTCTTTAAACTCTGAAGAGTTTATTTTTCAGGGATTTTCAACTACAACATTTGGAATTTTAATTTTGAAGGACCAAAGTGAGTAACTGAGTTTTTAAGATTGCAATAACTGGGCCGTAAAGCTGGCTGGAACAACTGATAAAGTTTCAATAGGTACCTACCATCAACAAAGCGGACGCCTTTACACCTTAAAGTTGCTTTTTGTATACACTGATTCATTGAAGAATTGCTGCCCTTATGGTCCTTTGATTTGCTTTGTCATAAGCGCAATTTCAGCTTGCAAGCAAAATTTTTTCAAGATTGGAAAGGTGTTTGTCGATAGTACATGTTTTATTTTTACTTATTAATTTTAAGATTTACTGAGCGCGCAATATTTTCACTAGGCAGTTCTCGTATAATTGTGAATAAACAACCAGCGAACTTTAACTTAACGAGCATACCAACTACACAAGCCTGAAGAAGACGCACACGAACTAATAAACATGCAATCAAAGTTTCTCACAAGCTTATGTTATTCACATTAAAATAAATTTTCCAACTAAAAACATTTGAAATTGTAGTCTGGTAACATTTTGTATACCGGCTTTATGAATAGGTCTGTAATGAGCGCATAAGTTAAACTTTGTTAGGCTTCATATGAAATGTGTGTGAGCAGTGAGCTTCATGTGAAAGTTTAGTTGCGAAGCTTTCTTACTATCTAACTAGGACACCATTTGATGATTATGTCTTTGAGTTAAACCGAGCGTTAGTAGGTGAAAAAAAAACCGGCCAAATACGTGTCGGTCCATGAAGGGTTCCTAGTTGAGAAAAATTTATCCCAAAACAAACTTAGTATTGTAGTTGAAAAACATGTTCTCCCATACATCGATGTACGTCACGGTCAATTCTCCAACAGCAAATGTAAGTTTGTAATCACAAAAAAAATGTGATAAAACTACAAATTAACGGTTTGCGGACTTTTTCCTTTATTTGTGCTGTGAGACCATGCTTCTTGCCAAATTTCATGATACTAGGTCAACGGGAAGTACCTTAAAGGTTTTGATTTATTTGCGAATATCAAAATATGTCGCAAAAATGCCCGTATTTTTTTATTGCGTTGACTTAGATGCTTCATTTTTTAGAGCTCTAAGGGACCGTAGATCTACGTATTTGATAATAATTTCAACTTGATACCTCCACGCGAACCTGAGAAAAAGGCTCTTGACAGACGACAGACAGTCCGACGGACAACGAAAAGATCCTATAAGGGTTCCGTTTTTTTTCTTATGAGGTACGCGTCCCTAAAAATTTACATAACATAACATAAACATCACGCCGCTGCGGGCCAAACCCTTCGGAGATTACCTTATAGTACACGTTTCGCCAATTATGTTTCAGTCCCATGTAAAATGGAGCGAGGCCGTTGCTATCAACCGGGCACAAATCCAGACTCCGGGCCGCTACTGAGAAATTCCTGATGGAATCAAACCCATACTCGGCAGTAGCGCTTGAGACCTCTAGACCAACGAGGCAGTCAAAAATTTACTTATTCTGAAAATTACTGACTTGACGTTGGTCTAGTAGACGTGGAGGGCTGCGACTGCTAAGCATGCGCTCAGCTGAACCATGGTGCTGATCCATGCGTCATGTTCGTGAACGGGCGCCTTCAGTAGGGACTGGTCATCTTTTAGCTGCCACGGCTTATTTTAATTTTTGAATCGTTTTTGGTTTTTATATTTTTGTTGCGGACGCTTTTAACGTGCAAAAAGACGTGCATACATTGTTCTCACATACTTTTTTTTTTTTTTTTTTTTGTGGATGGGAAATCATCAAATGACTTCTCCCGCTCTGGGCGGAGCGGGAGGGCGTGTCAGACTTTTACTGACTAAAACCCACCCGTGTTCCTTCTGTTGCCTGTGCCGGGGCCACGGTAACTCTTTCGAACATCCCGCAACCCTAGCTGGCATCGTCCCTAGCGGACCCCGTCAATAGTGCTGACATCTCTTTGAGGCACGCGTGGAACACGACGCGCCGTCGACTCGGGCTTGGTCCTTACCGGACGGCGAGCTACCCATTGCTCGCCGTCCGCAAGCCCGCGCCTACGGTGGCCGGGAATCAGCTGCCAATTCCCGACGCCCAGGGCGTCTCCTGCGGCGACTAGGGGCGTGAGGGTGCAAAGCTTGCCTCTCCCTCACGCGTCCCGCCTCCTCCTTCACGAGCATTACTGCTTCGCAGAAGGAGGTAATGGCTTCCCATGCACTCTCGCTCCGTACCATGGCCTGGACCAGGGCCGGACGCGAGAGATCGCCGCCGCCGATCGCTTCCGCGAGGACACGGCGGTGCTCCGCCCAAGCCGGGCAGACCTCCACCGTATGCTCCACCGTGTCCTCCGGGCGATCCACACAGTGGTGACACCCGGGCGATTCCTCCCGCCTTATCCGGAACAGGTACCTCCCGAAGCACCCGTGTCCGGTGAGGACCTGCGTCAGGCGGAAGGTGAGGACGCCGTGGCGCCTCTCCAGCCACTCCTCAAAGAGGGGACTTATCGCCGCAATTGTGGCGTGCCCAGCGCTGGGTTGCGACAATCGCACTCTCCATGCCGCCATGAGATCCTGCCGGAGCTCTGTCCGCCGTGCCGCGATTTCTCGCGGCAACGGAGTTACGCCCCGGCGTCCTGCCTCTTCGCGCCACTCCCAGATGTGCGCGAGGACTTTTGCCTCCAGATCCCATGGCGGTAATCCGGCAAGGAGGTTCGCCGCCTCCCCGGAGACCGTGCGGTATACCCGGGCTGTTCTCACATACTTAATTTCAACATGAATGATGTAACCAATATTTTGTACTAATATTTTGATTTAAAAGAGTGTCCGTGGAGTTTCTTGCCCGTTCTTTTCCATAGAGATCTACGCTTTGGAATGGGCAACTAGCTTCAACTTTCTGACTAACTGACCGACTCTTTGACAATTCAAAAGTGCCTGTAATTGGTTTATTTGAAATAAATGCTTTGTGTTTGAGTTTGAGCTACAAGTAGCACTGACGTCGTACCGCCACCAGTGGAACTCACGGTTCAGGGTTAAATCCCCATCTAAGGAAAATCGGGGTTTTCCATTAAGGTGAATCCGCAGTTGTAGCCCGCGAAATTCAAATTTTCTTTCGTTTTTTTTTTGCAATTTGCAGGTCAGTGTCAGGTTGTATCGTGATCAAAATATGATTCACGACTATAACAAATATGTGTTTACCTAATTATAACCATAAAAATCATCAATACATCTCTCTAAGTTAGATTTGTTCTCTTTTGATCTAAAATGTCATGATTTTCGAAATCAGATGCAGATCCAGATTAAGAATTTCTCAATTGATAGTAGTAGGTAGTTCTGGTTTAGTATAGTCATTTTACGAGTATTTTTAATTGTCTGCAATATTACATACTGTTATACAAAGATATAATTACATTGAGTAGACTAATTATTGACAGCCGTTTCGCTAACAATCAGAAATGACTAAATCCCAACCAACTCAGTAGTATAGTATAGTACATTTATTTTGTTTTTTCCTTTGTAAAACATACTAAGCTTAGCCGCGGACTTAGTTACTTTACCAGTAAATAAAGCAAACCAACTCGTGGTGTAGACTGTAGCGAACACGTACTACAATTATTGTATTGGATTTGTAGATTACTAGTGTAGCAAATACTGCGAGATTGCAGCAACTACGGCTACATTGGTACGTCACGCTTGTAATTTGCAAATGAGTTCGCATGCAGTTTGAAATAATTCGTATTTGGAAGCTGTCGAGAAAATCATTTCTCGATTGTCTTTTTGTTTTTTAGACAAAAGAAAACAAGTTAGATTTCATTCATTTTTGCGATGATCAATCGATTATTAACCCATTGGATTTTTTGAAGCATCTACTAAAATAAAAAAAATTTCCAACGCTGTGTGTAAAACTTTAAATATATGACAGCTGCTTCATATATCTTTTTTTTTATTTTTGCGGAAGCGCTGCGCGTCTCTTGTGCGCAGAGTGCGAGCCAGCTCCAATACCGTTCCGAGATCTATGGTTCTGACTATGATAGCAAATAGGTTGGACTATTCTTATATGCAGCACTGCTGTGACAGACAAGTTGCATATGGTGTCGCTCGTAGGAGACTACTGTAATGCATATGAGTTGATTGGGATTGAATATGAATTTGAATTGAATTGAATTTATTTTTATTTTCTTTATTGTCGGAAAGCTTACAGATTAATATCATTATAATAACAATAATACTTAACTAAATTGCTAGTTACAAGCCACCAGATTACAAAAATTATTACTCCTTCATAGTCAAAGTTGAATCTTATCTATTCTATTCAATTGGAACCGTGCACCTAGCTTCTGACGTTTCATAAGTGCCCATGTAGGTTTATGTGAAATAAAGTATTTTGAAATTGAATTAGTTATTTCCTCAAAGTTGCTTCATTTCGTTCAATATTAAGCTAATTTGTTCTTATGCCAATCTGGACAGCAAACGGTTCAAGTGTAGGCAGGTGCGTCTTGTACAAAAAATTGCTTTGCTAAGTGCTTCTTCAGAGTGCTTGCATTGGTGCAGAATAGGTCAATGCCTTGTTTCGTTAAATTTCGTTAAAACTGTGACTGGCTCTATGAAAGTATGCATTACACCTATAGTTGGTGTTTGTATAAGGTACATGTAGAAGTGGTCGCTGTCGTAGCCCCATCAGATTAGCGCGTATCTTTAATTTTGAAACAAATTCTGGAAACTTTCTCTGAATTTTTGCATCTAATTTATCTAATTTGTGTGTTGATGTTGTATTTATATTGTATGTATTCGTTTGTAGTTATTTATGTGTGATTTTGTATTTATTATTGACAAATTTAAGATATTTTCTAACGTGGGTTATGTGGTACCAGAATTAAATGTTTTTTTTTAAATAATTTAATTTTAGTGCCTTCACACGAGTTTCCTTTTAATTATTTGTTACTGTTTTTTTTCTCTGTTTCTATCCACGTACCTATCTCTGAATTTATTTATCCAGATTGAACAAAATATTTAAGGGGACAATGTGAAAATAAATGCTTTCAAACACTATTTGTTATTTTCAACAAAATTGTCCCCGAAATCTTAAACCACAATCAAAATACTCCAAAGCTCATATATACACGCCGGTCCAATTTCCGCTTACTGGATCTAAATACAACGATTCCGTATTTCATGGAATCACTTAATTGTAGCACAATCTTAGTGCTTGTTCACGTACAACTTGCGGGTGAGGGCACGGTGGCGAGCGGGGCGGTTTTGGTGACATCGTATTCACACCGATAGTTTGATTTTAGCGAGAAAGTGAAGTATTTGACGCAGATCCAAGATGGTAGAACACTGAACAGTAAAAGAGTAGGTTAGACTTTGACTTACTTGGGATTTTACTTTGATGCGTCATCACATGTACAAAATCTTACCGTACCTGACGCAACTGATGTTGGTTTGAGAGAAAATTTTCTCAGTTCGAAACGTCGATTTTGTTCTTATTTAAATCGCATGGTCCTTCATACATAATCAGCCTCTAATGTTCCCACTACTGGGACACAGGCCTCCTCTTTTCGAGAGGGAGTGGGTTGTAATCTACTACGCGGGCCCAGTGCGGGTTGGTTGATGTCACATGTCTTCGAATTTTTGGTTCTAGGCCATGCCGGTTTCCTCACGATATTTTTCTTCACCGATTTGAGAGCAGTGGTGATCATACCAGTTGCATATTGTCTCAAGCCCATTCTGCGAACTTGCCCACAAGTTTTATATTTAGTAACCGCAGCCGCTTGTCATTGTGAACAAGCCCTTACTACTCGTATATCCACGCGTTCCGTGCGATCATTATATGGAACCGGCCATATAGCAAACGGGAAGTTTGTTGGTTGCTTCTATATTCTAGCTTATCGTTCATATATCTTACATAGAAATGATATAATTCAGACTACCGAGCGTACTAAAACAAAGCGTTTTGGTTAGGGATAAAATTGAAAATGGTTGTCGAGATTTAAGTGGAATTAACAAGGAATGTTAGTTCATTGTTATGGAATTATTACGTAAATACTAACAAGCATGTAAAGCGTATATTAATAACAGTTTCCTGGCTTTACGTATATTCTGATATTAGCTGATAGCCCGCTCCGATGAAGAACGGCCGCACCGGTATAACAAAACCAGTTTAAGCTGGCATTTTATTCTATTGAAACACCAAACTTCACTAAGCCATTTAAAGGAATGCGTGATATTGCTCTTCTACCTTTGTGAACGTATGCACTGTCTATAGTGTCTATTAGATCCTGTGCAGATATATCTACCCTATGGCTAGTTAGTGGTTTTCGATCTCCTCTTCGATAATCTTGGTTAAATTTTGTGGAACGAGCTCTTTTGGAGTACAAATTACTTTGTCATACATGAAGAAAGTATTGGTTAGCTGCTATAACCACGCAGGTACATAATTGTGTTTTACGTAGAATCCTACTGCAAAATCAAAATATTTTATTTCACATAAGCCTACATGGGCACTTACGAAACGTCAGAAGCTAGGTGCACGGTTCCAATTGGTCGTTTCCTATGGAGAAGAACCGGCAAGAAACTCCATGGTTACTCTTTTAAAAATAATAGGCTTTTATTTACAATGTTTTCAAATTACAGTGTTATTAAGCATGGGAGGACAGTGTAGGCCTGTCAACAAGTACCAGGTACTTAACAAAATAGAAAATGGTCTACAAATCTATAGTCTATAAAGCCTACAACGTTTTCACATTCACAAAATATAAAAGAATCTATTTAAAAGACGAGACTCATCATCTGCCTAGCCTTTTCCCAACTATGTTGTGGTCGGCTTCCAGTCTAACCGGATGCAGCTGAATACCAGTATTTTACATGGAGCGACTGCCTATCTGACCTCCACAACCCAGTAACTGGGTAATACGACACCCCTTGGTAAGACTGGTTGTCAGACTTTCGGGCTTCTGACGACCCGTAACGACTGTCAAAGATCCACGAATGACAGCCGGGACCAACGGCTTTACGTGCTTTCCGAGGCACGGAGGAGTCTCGGTATGTAAAGATGGTCACCCATCCACGGACCAACCCCGGCAAGCGTAACTTAACCTGATGGATCGACCCATGCGGCTGTCATTACTTAGCCACGAGTTCCTCCAGAAAATAATGAAAATATTATGTTCTACAAGCATGTAAAAAAACATTAAAATAAATGAAACTTAAGTAATTTGGAAGCAGTTAATAGACATTTACATAAATAGTTACTGAGGTACCAGGGAAGCCACATGTGCAGAAGGGATTAGCGCCAAACTTCCCTGTCTTCAACGTAGTCTTTAATCTTATAATATGCTTTTTTAATAAGGAAATGTTTGATGTGGGTTTTGAACTTTCCATCGCTAAGTTCTGTAACCGACTTTGGCAACTTGTTATAAAAGCGGATACTGTTTATAAGAAATGACTTGCTTGTTTTAGTTAATCTAAATTTGGGTATCACAATTTCATGTTTACTACGTGTATTTATATTATGGAGATCGCTTCTTATTTTGAAAAGTCCTAAATTTTTTCGAACATACAAAATACTTTCTAAGATATAAAGAGAAGGCAGAGTTAGTATATTAATCTCTTTGAATTTGTCTCTAAGGGACTCACGAGGACCCATTTTATAGATTGCGCGGATTCCCCTCTTTTGTACAATGAAAACTGAATCTACGTCAGCTGCCGATCCCCACAGCAGAACGCCGTAAGACATAATACTGTGGAAATAAGCAAAGTATACTAACCTAGCTGTGGCTATATCAGTCAACTGCCTTATTTTTCATACTGCATATGCAGCTGAACTTAATCTACCTGAAATAGCTCTAATGTGGGCGTCCCATTGCAATTTTGAATCTAGAGTAAATCCTAGAAATACAGTTTCCGTAATAGCATCTGGTTTCTTGCCATCGAGTTTTAAATTTAGATCCACTTGGGTACATTTGGTAATGAGAACTTAAGATATTTAGTTTTGTTCGCATTAAGTAAAATATTATTAGCTGCAAACCATTTCGAAAGAATGGCCAGACTATCGTTGACATGTAAGACATCCGTATCTTTTCTATCTATTTTGAAAATAAGCGAAGTGTCATCAGCGAATAGAATTATATCTGATAAGTTAGCCATCATGTAAGGAAGGTCATAAATATAAACTAGAAATAGGAAACGGCCCAGAATTGAACTTTGAGGCACGCCCATCTTAACTAGAGATCCTGAGGAAGTCGCCCCGTTAACGTTTACTTTTTGCTGCCTGTTTGATAGATAGGAATGATCAGCAGCTCGTCCACGAATTCCGTAGTGGTGTAATTTACAGATCAATGTATTGTGGTCAACGCAGTCAAACGCTTTAGAGAGGTCACAGAAAATGCCAATTGCATCCTGGGACTTCTCCCAGGACTCCAAAATGTGACGAATGATGATGTGACGTGCGGTGAATGTGATGTGTCTGTGTGTGTGAGCTTCACTCCTGCGTCAGTCGTAGACCTACCTTTCGTGAAACCAAACTGGCGACTATGTAAAATTCCACTTGAATTAAAATGTGATAACATCTGGTCTAGGATGATTTTTTCATATATTTTACTCAATGCTGGGAGCACAGATATAGGTCTATAGTTAGAGGGATCACTCTCACTACCTGATTTGAAAATTGTTACTACTTTACTGTTTCATCAAATCAGGAAAGGTACCGCTATCTAAACATTGATTAAATATGTCTGTAGAGACAGGGGCAATTGTGTCAATGATATCTCCAATAACCTTAATAGAAATCCCCCATAAGTCTTCAGTGTTTTTTTTATGTTAAGACTTTTGAATGCTTTTTTAATTGTGGCAATAGAAATGGGCTTGAATTCAAAACTTGGAATGTCCTTACTGAAGTTTTCTTTGAGAAGGGATTCGGCCAATAAAGATGATGAGGGAAGAGATTTCGTAACCTCGATTGGGATGTTGGTAAGGAAATTTTCTAGTGTCTCAGCAACTTTTAACTTATGTGAAATGGTTTCATTTTGAATTTTTAGACACAATTTATTCTGATCTCGCTGTTTTGTGTTTCCAGTTTCTTTGTTAATTACCTGCCACACTGCTTTTATTTTATTATTAGAAATACTGATTGTGTTAATTTCGATTTAGCTTGAGCGCAGACTCTTTTGAATATCTTAGAATAGTTTCTGACATAATTACGAAGGGCTTGATCTGAAGTCAATGATTTCTCGTGATACAAAGTATATAAAATATCTCTGCTTTTTCTAATGCCAGCAGTGGCCCATTCATTAAATTTAGCTTTAGTACTGATTGTAACTTTTTTTACAGGACACACTTTATTGAATTCTTGGCATACTGTAGAAAATAATGTACCGTAGTTTCTATTGGGGTCTTGTGAATCAAAAGTAGCTGTTGAAAGAAAAAAGCTTCCTGTTTTACTAATATTATAAACGCGAAAGTTTGTGAGGATGGATGGATGGATAGTTTGTTACTCTTTCACGCAAAAAGTACCGAACAAATTTGGATGAAATTAGTCACACAGATAGTTTATAACCTAGATTAAGACATAGAATAAATTTTTATCTCGATATCCTTACGGGATCGAGAGTTATGCGGGTGAAACCGCGGAGCGCTGCTAGTTACAAATAAAGCAAAAAAAGAAAGTTAAAAGTTAAAGATTTACCTCAAAAGCAAGAAAATAACTGACAGTAATAGAAACGTGAAACTAAATGAGTTTATGGGGTAAACGCTCCCAAGTGGCCTCCAAGACTTGGCTCGGGAAACTAATTTAAAAGTTCTTGATTACAAATCGGTTGACGTTAATCTGGTCAAAGGTTCAAGGACTATTTAGAATGAAGAAAATCCGGGATAATGTGTACTGTTCCTTCAATAAAAGAAAACAGAATAATGACAGCTCTTTGAATGTAAGATTTGAAATACTTTTAAGGAAAAAGCATTGATCACTTCTTTACCGCATGGGAACTATGAATTATTTATAGCTGAAGCCGTGTTCAAAATACAAAATTATTTTAAATTGGCTAGCTAAACTCCGCAGACGCGATGGGTATCGATATCTAAACACGATAAAATAAAAAATAAAAAGATTTGATGTTGTTTTTTAGGAGGTCAACGACCGCTGTTGTTACTTGAAATAGGTGTTGAGAAAAAACTGTTTTCTTATGTTTTATCGTGTTTAGATATCGATACCCATCACGTCTGTGGAGTTTACAAAAACAAAAAAAAACTGATTTTATAAACTGATGTTTCAATAACTGCGGTCGATGACCCCACAAAAAAATCATCAAATTAATATTTTTTTTTTTGTTTTATTGTTTTTGGATATCGATACCCATCGCGTCTGCGGAGTTTAGCTAGCCAATTTAAAATAACCCTGTATAAGTCAGTCAGCCGGTGGTAACGGGTCTGACTGCCCAATTGCCCATTGCCCAGGGTGCACGGAACATACGTACATTTAAGTATCGTCGATCATAACGATTATTTGGCAAAACTTTCAGAGAGATCACTGAACACGATCACAAACTTCACGAAAAACTGAAATTTCCTTGAAAATCCGTCCAAGAAATAAGCAGACGTAAAAGTTTAATAAACAAAACCTAGGTTGGTACGATCTCTATTTATTAAAGTTTACGAGCCTACACAATATGAAATCCCGCTCGTTTCGCCCCACGTTGAAACTAACGAAGCACCGCATCAGTGGCGCAGATACAATCATCATTAGTGGGAAGCCGAAGAAAAAATTGTTCAGATCTCATAAACTCAGACAAAAAACTGTAGGTTTTTGATCTTATGATGTATTAAACTGATATTAAATATAAATATGTAATGTGATGTGATACACAGTTACATACACAGGTGTACCATATTATTTGGCAATAGTAGACATTAAGAAGAGTGGTTGTTCCGAAAAGAAGCCGATAGGAATCGGGTTGTATGAAGGCTTCGCCCCTGCACCGCATCGTAAGAAGGTCGTAACTAAACCTAATGCGGTGGGTCCGTAACAAGCTGTACGTGTGTTTATTTGGTTTTATTGAGTATTGTCGTGTGAAATTGAGTGGATTGCAGGAACCCTTGTAGCTAACTGTAGTAGGTGCTATGTGGATCATGCAAGGTTAACCCTTGGTATTCCCGGTAGGGTCTGTCAGACCCACCTCTGCACATAAACTGTTGTTTTTCATTCAAATTTGAATTTCGCGCCTAACGGAACTCAGTAGCTGCACCCTAATTGCGTAACACACTATCAATCACAATCTGAATGATTTTGAAGCAAATTGCTAATCCATTGCTTCATATGTTCGAATGATTTAAATAAATAACTCAAATAAATCATTGAATGTTGTTGAACTGTCAAAATGAAACCGATTCCTACTGTGTGTTACGCAATTGCCCCGCTGGCCGTTATGAAGCGCTAGACGCCCCCCACCCGCTACCTCAGTCCGGAGCTCGCACCCGTAGTGTTAGTAGGATAGGACGTGCGTGAGTTTAATTAGAAAAAAACAATTAAATAGGTAGTTGTTGATTTGTAATTTTTATTTTAACTCCATACACTCTTAGTAAAACATTATAATAAATTATTTATCAAAATTATTTAATAAATAACAAGTTAAAAATCCGGGTCTGACAGACCCACCAGGCTTACCGTGTAACTTTTTGCCTCCAGGCATGCCGAGGGTTAAACAATGTTGCGAGTCCCGTGTCTAACTCCAAAATCCTATCCAATTTTACACATTTTCCAGGCAATTATTCTACCTGCTTTTTCATTAGAGGATTTTTGATTACCGTATTATGTAGAAACACTTGCAAAAACTTTGCCAATGGTACTGGATCACAGTATGTCTGGCACAGAAGAGAATGTTTCTAACCAATTTCTTCTGCCGTAATCCTGTAGTCATCTACTACGATAATTTGACCAGTATATTCTCTAACTTTGTCAATTATTGAATATTACCTAAGCTATCTTATGTAATATATGTGGCCATGAATCCAACTAATAAATAAATAAATAATTTATTGACATAAAAAATTAAAGGTCAAGGTCTGAATTAAAATATTATCATTTTATTTTATTTTAAACACAGGTAACAGGAAAAAAATTGAAATACTGACTCCAGAGTTAGGTTAGAGTAGGTAGTTGTATTTCAAGAGCCACGGACTTCTTCCAGTTAGGTTACAAAGCAACTGTTTATAATTATATTACTTTTAAAATTAAGTTTAATAGCAAAAAGCAAAAAAAAAGCAATATTAAAGTAAGGTATAAAAATAAAAGTAGAATTAAAGCAAAATATATAATAATATCATAAAATCAAAAACAAAATTAGAATAAAATCAAGAACAAAATAAATTAGAACAAAAATAAATTAAAATAAGATGAAAATCGTTAATTCTAAAACTAAATTAGAATATAAATCAAGATTAAAATAAAATTAGAAAAAACAAATATCAATCTAGTGATAATAAATGACAAGGTAGGTAATTCCGTTAGGGAGCGAGACTATCGATTTGGTGAACATTCGGTAGGATATTGAATTTATCGCTCAATGACTAGTTAGAGTGTATTCGTTGATATCGGAGTGAATATTTTTCTCGATTATTATGCGTTTGATCCTGGTGTGATTGTGGTCACATAGCATGACAATAATCTTACCTACTACTCCTTCTTTTCAGAAATGGTTAAATGATGATCTAAAAATTAGAATTATTTCCTTTTAATGCAATACTTACTTGCACAAAGGCACACTTTGTTTACTTGAAATCATAATAGAACTGAACTTAAAATAAAAAATAAAAAATTTTTAAAGACACATTAGATTCACCTAAGCTCGACTGTACATTATCAATCTTCATATGTATGTATGTATGCAGTCCCCTCTAATGTTTCTAATGTAGCTGTCGCTCACTCTAATGTCTGATGCCATTTGTGAATTTGCATACGTGGTAACACACTTACTGTGACAAAATCTCGAGAGATTAGCTTATCTATTATTTTAAAATGGTTAGTTTTGATCTGTCACGACGGCAGTACGTAGGGGTTTTCTCTATTAGTCTAAATGATTCAGAGTAGATTTGGTTAAAAAGCTATATGACAAACAAAACATAATTATGCCTGATTTTTACATTTTTGCTAGCAAAAAAATTAAAACAACTTTATAATCAAACCCAGAACCTTCCACTAACTATCCGCGCTTGCTAACTTATTACCTAAATCTCCTTTACATATCACCCTAACCACCCCCAGAAAACCATAAAACAATTCCTTGGCACCCAATCCAATAGATGGCACGCAATAAATCAACAATTTAGCCGGGCAATTTTCATAATTCACGCAATATCAACTTACCCGAGTATAAAGAAAAAAAGCAATTTCCTTAGGCTGCAATACTGAAGGGACGAAAGAGGCTCGCCCTCCGTCCACACTGGGCCGATGATGTCGTGTTATACTGTTATAGTATAGTGGGATGTAAATCTGGGTGAAGTGATGAAGGTAATATGGGTCGTACGTAGGGCACGGCTCTACACTGTTATGACTATATTTATGGATTATGTGGAGGTGTTTTTACCTTTTTTTGAGAATTCAAGTCAAAGGTGAACGTGTGGTGCAGAACTCGACTAGAGAACGTCTAGAATAATTACTTAATATTTTTATGTTTATTGTATTATGGTCTTAGTTTATGTATTTTTTATTTATAAGTACATACTCAGCAAGTTTAGAATCACGTTTATTTCTATGGAAAATTTTACTTACTCGATTTATTATGTCATCAAGGAGGCGTCATTACGTCATTCGAGAGGTACAGCCCGATGCAGACTTAATGGCGGCTCTGAACACGAGGCGAGTAGCTGCGCAGTAACAAATTCATGTGACTGCGGGGGTGAGGGGTGGGGTACTGCGCAGCTCACTGTTGTTGCTAAAAATCAGCGCTGTTGACGATAGGTTCTCCGAAGTCTGCATTTTGTTGAGCAACGACCTGTTCTTGCACAGATGCGACACACAGCTTAATTATTCTTATTATTTTTGTTTGTTTGTTACAAAATTAGTTATTTTTCCACTCTGTAATTCAGCATTTTGTTTTCATTGTTTGTTTGTTGTCATTTGCCAGTGTCGCAACACAGAGTATATTACGCAATGTAAATTGTCTTTGGTCCCTGGCTGTGACATCAAGCAATAGACAAAATTGTCTACGTCTTATTTATTGAATACGAGGCTTTTATGTAAATTTTTTGTAATGTGTTTTGTTTATTCTGCACGCTATACCTATCAGATCTCTGATAGGTATAGCATGCGATTTTTTTGTGAAACATATCGTTACTTTTGTGATGCGTAAGAGTTCATTGAAGTTGGGATCAATTAGTGGAGCCATTAACACAATGGGTACATAATTAACATTTTTTTAGATTAGATCTAAGTTAGTAGATTATACGTACAGATAAGGTAATATATAATTCTATCTAGTTAACATTTTATAGGTCTGAATTGACTTTGGAAAATACTCCGGAAATATTAAAATTATTAGCGTTCTGTTGACTATTTAATAATTGGAAATCCATTGTACGTTATCTACTTAAGCTTTACCTAATTTAAATATACATTAGTTCTATTAAAATAATCTCACTATCAAAGCTTTTAGGTATTCTAAAAGGAATTTCAACGTCGTAATCTTTGTTAACAATCCTTTTATCCAACAATTTTATTAAAACTTCGAGTATAACACAAATACAATTAATATTTAACTAAATAATTTGGCTACCGAAAAATCGCTCAAACTAAATACCAATTTTGTTAAAGAACTTAAATCTAATGAAGTATTCTCGAAGAGGATTACCCAACAGACGCCTTCATCAATAACTAAGTTAATCAAGTTAAGAGCTCTTTCTTAAGTGTGTCGTTCGCAGCTTAAAAAGGCTAATGTAAGTTAGTTTTGGTTCTAGACTTTTGGTAAGACCTAGTTGTTGTATAGTTTATACATAAGTCGTATTTTTGTGGTCGGATTGTGAGGAAGCTTTCAGTCTATGGTAGTCGGCATTCCGTGCATATTTGCAGAAAAAGAGGTTTTATGTCTCGAGAAAATAGTAAAAAAAAAGTCCAACCGTGTTTTGTTTCACTATTCTTTTTCTCATTTTTATGATAATGTGGGCCAAAAAAATAAGTTATTTGCAAAAGACATCTGCGAAAGATATCCAAATAAAGTATTCTTACCGGGATTATCTTTATTTAAACATTAGAAGTAGGTAGGGCAGTGTGAAAAGTTTATTGAGATAACGTATGCGAAAAAAAAAATCTGAAATAATGAATGTCAGAAAAATTTGTTTATTGCAAAAAACTCGTTATGTACGTATTAGTTTTAAGTCAATTTGTGCTACCACAAGTTTATATTTTTTTAAATTCTGCACAAAAAACCTGCACATGATTCATCTAGGACCAATAGTTTCCCAGATACACAGCTTCAAAACGTTGAGTTAACGATGAATTTTGTTTCCGCACATAGAAATATCTATAAAAAACAGAAGTGGCAAGAGGCGTGTTGGTGTCCGCGTGACATGGGCGCAGTGCCCATGTCCTAAGCAAATAGACGTCTCCGCAAACTAGTGTGCTTTCGACCGAGATCGTGACAAATTATAAGAAGAACTTTGTGAATCATGGGATTACTTACCATATGAAAGTACAAGTATTTTACTATATTTGTCTTTAAAATCATTATTTTTATATTTCCGTACCTTGTTTTTCTTTACTTGATTTAACGCCCAGCTCATAAATTGTGAATTATGACAGCATTTTAATTTTAACAAAATTAAGTTAATATGTAGTTACGTACCTAACAAGATAGCCGTCCATTCCAAGGTTGCCTGGAAGAGATCGCAGTATGCGATAAGGCCGCCAATTGTATATTTTGTAGTTTAAGATGTATCTTTATATAATGTGTAATCTGGTGTACAATAAAGTATATATAAATAAATAAATAAATAAGATAGGTTAATACCTATCTATGTTGGTGATTACACCAATATCCCAAAATTAAGCAACATTAATCCATAATGAGTTACAAAACATGTTCCCATCAATTTATTAGACCGGCGGTCCCAAGTGTGACCGCGTCCCTAAGAAGGTGTTTCGGATATGAGCGATTATTCAGGGCCACGGTAACAATAGGGTAATAAATTGTGATTGATGAACGCCCCCGGGAAACGCGCACCTCTTTAAAGGAACAATAACAGTATTTATTTTTGCTGCGACCGGGAACATTTGGGTGATTAGAGACACAACGGGTTCGAGATTCTGTACAGTTTGTTTCGTTACCGAGAAACAATGTAGCCAATAAGTAACAATGTTTAACATAGCAATATTTTAAGTTATAGGGCACATAATTTCAAGTAGTTATGGGCTATATTTTCAGTTTGAATAAGTACGGTTATTATTGGTTTGAAACTAGATTCTGTTCTTCGGAATTTGTTTGTCATAGACTGGCTTTGTACAGCCAGAAATACTCTCTGGAGTTTCCATAATCAGATTCTTAATTTGAATTTAGAAAATAATTTTAGAAAGTCCGTAATCGTATACCTCCTATATCGACTCTTTATGATTTTTTTATGGTTTAAGTTTTAAGTTTCAACAACGCTCCGGCGGATTTTCTTAATCTGAAAGCTTGTATAGCTACACTAGCTTTTGCCCGCGGCTTCGCTCGCGTGTATGTCGGAATATATCAAATTAGTACCTACCCTACGTGATAATCCAGGTTCTAAAACATCTGTATGCCAAATTTCCTCTAAATTCAATAAACCGTTTTTGCGCCAATCCGGAACATACATCCCGACAAACAACAAACGGACAAAAATTCTAAAAACTATAGTGTGCGCAACAGACTCGTTCAATCACTTCTTTTTAAATATATGCAACGCACAGTTCTGACTTCGTTAATATTTTTAACCGACTTCAAAAAAAAGGAGGAGGTTATCAATTCGGTTGTATGGTTTTTTTTTAATGTTTGTTACCGTTACTCCGTCATTTATAAACCGATTTAAAAAAAAAAAAAATTATTTGAAAGGATTGCACTTCCAGATTGGTCCCATTTTTATCCAAATCCAGTTCTGATGGTAGGATCCATGAGGAATTGAGGGAAATCCTCAAATATTATTGGCAAACACATAGTGATTTTGGTATTTTCGTTAACAAATCAAGCATTTGCATTCAGAAAGTATGATTTGGTGAAGTGGAACTGACGAAGAAGACCACAGATGGCTACAGGAACTCATCAATGATAAGTATTTCACGGGTGGCGATAAGATATCTTGATTAAGATAGTTAAACGACTATGACGAAGCAAATTTAAATAAATGCTTCTGATGAAAATGGTACCATTGAACTCCGAACAGTAATAAAACAATGTATCCTAGCCGTGTTGGGGCTTATTGGAAATGTCATGAGATGCACTCTGGCTATAAATTATTTTTAACCGACTTCAAAGCAGGAGGAGGTTTTCAATTCTTCGGAATCTTTTTTTTATGGTTCCCCGATTACTCGAAGACGGCTGGACCGATTTGGAAAATTCTTTTTTTGTTTGAAAGGGTATACTTTCCAGGTGGTCCCATTGTCATCAAGTCAGGATCTGATGATGGGATCCTAGAGAAATTAAGGGAACTCTTCAATATAGGCGCACCTATAGCGATTTTGGTATTTTTTTATAGAACTTGTGCATTTCCTCTCGGAAAGCAACATTTGGTGAAGTGGAACTGATGACGAAGACCGCAGATGGTAAGATGGCCACTGGAACAACTCAATAATAAGTATTTCACGGGTTGCGATTCCATTACTTTAAAATTATTGCTAAGCAATAGAAGCTCGTCACAATGCATATGGTGAAGTGGAGCTGTTGGTGAAGTACCAAGAAAACTTTTTTTTTAAATAATACTTTTAATAAATATCTTGGGACAACTCACACACGGTCATCTGATCCCAAGTTGAGCAGAGCGTGTGTTATGGTAACCAGACAACTGATATACATACTTATATAATTTATAAATACATACATATTATAGATAAATTACACCCAACTCCTCAACAATTAACGTCCCTGCTTCGGGAAAAGCAATGTTTTGTAAAAGGTGATGAGCAGTTGTCATAAGACTATTGTAACTCAGATAAATTACAAACAGACCCACTAAAAAGTGAACAATAAAAACAACCGACTTCCAAAACAAACACTACAAAGTGAAAAATAACTTTAATTTCGGAAGTCAGTGGCAAAAACCTAAAATACAGATCCAAAGACACTGACTTCCGAAAAAGTATTAGTACCGAGTTTCGAGTTAATATGACAGCGCGTTAAAAATTTTCCTTACTGTTCTTATGGTCCTACTGTTCCTTACTTGTTTTAAAAAATTAAGAGTGACAATTTATATTATTTCCTGAGGCAAATATTGCCATGTTTTAAGTGTATTAACCAAAGGAATAAGATTTTTCATATAATCTGTATCCCCTGTTTTCACCCCCACAGGGGTGGAATTTCGAAAAATCGTTTCGGATTTTTCCATAACTGAAATCAAAGATTTCTTATACCAATTTTTGAGTTAATCACGCCACACAGTTAAATCCTCCTCTTAAAAATCTAATTACCCCTTCTCACCCCGTCAGGGGTAGTTTTGAAAAACCAATAGTAAGAAACTTTATTGCTTATTTAGGCAAATATTCGTGTCAAGTTTCAAGTTTATTAACCAAATGAATAAGATTTTTTATCTAAACTATATCCCCGGTTTTCACCCCCACAGGGGTGGAATTTGAAAAAATCGTTTAGGATATTTCCAAACCTTGACTCAAAGATTATTCATACCAATTTTCGAGTTAATCAAGCTACGCAGTAAAATTCTCCCCTGTAATATTGACAGCCCCTTTTCACCCCGTCCGGGGTAGATTTTTGAAAAACCTTGTTACTGGTTATTCTTTATTTTTGAACTTAAGTATAAATACTGAGTTTCGAGTTAATATGACAGCGCGTTAAAATTCTTCCATACATTTTTTGACACCCCCAATCCCCCTCGTGGGGGTAGTTTAGAAAAACCAAAAATTACGATGTTCATAATTTATTAAGATAAGTATTTGGGCCAAGTTTCAAGTTTATTAACTCAAGGAATAAGGTTTTTCATACAAACAAAATACCCCCTTTTTACCCCCTTAAAGGTCGAATTTCCAAAAACCCCTTCTTAGTGCTCCCCTACATTATAAAAGGAAGCCGTGTGCAAAATTTCACGTCCCTAGTCCCAGTAGTTTCGGCTGTGCGTTGATATGTCAGTCAGTCAGTCAGTCAGTCAGTCAGTTTCTCCTTTTATATATATAGATAGATATACATACATACATAAACTCACGCCTTCTCCCATGGGGGTAGGCAGAAACTACAGAACGCCACCAGCTACGATCCTTACATACTCCTTTTGTCTCGTTTACATTCATACATCTGGTCATACACGCACGCCGGTTGCGAGTACTACGCACCTGACCTTTCTGAAGAACACCACCAATAAGATCACTATATGCCATACTATACTTATATATGCTATACTTATATAACTAATATTTATGATATAATAATGAAAAATAGGAACTCGTGACACAGTAATAACAGCCACACGGGTCGATCAATCAGGTTACGCTACGATTGCCGGGGTTGGTCCATGGATGGGTGACCATCTTTACATACTTACCGAGATTCTTCCGTGCCTCGGTAAGCACGATAAACCGTTGGTCCCGGCTGTCATTCTTGGATTTTTGACAGTTGTTACGGGTCGTCAGAAGCCCGAAAATCTAAAAACCAATCTTACCCAGTTACTGACTTGTGGAGGTTACATGGAACGAATGCCTATTCGTTCCATGTAAAATACTGGTATTCAGCTGCATCCGTATAGACTGGAAGCCGACTCCAACATAGTTGGGAAAAGGCTAGGCAGATTGTTTTTTTTTTTTTTGATAGGCTGCGCTCAGAAGTATTGAGCAACCATATCGTCTCAACTCCGGCACAAACCGCGGTACAAGTTTCAACTATTGATTCAATCCCACCGCGGTCTAATCATGGTGTTGTAGAGGAGGATGATAGGGTTGCCACAGTAAGTAGCCAGTGCAACGCCCGATTGAGGAGCGCACTGGAGGATGCGTTTCTCGAGTATAGGTCCACTCCGACCGAATTTAGGCCCCGATTACCACACTTGCCTATGCACAAGAAAAATAGGGCGCTGGTGTGTGCTTTGGACTCGCAGCTCAAGAATTTTTTCGAGAGCAGCAAGGATCTCATTGATACACATTCGATCCTGTATTGCGCGGCTGTTGCGGCATGTCGTTTAGCTAACGTCAAGTTTCCAAACTGTGACGGAGCTACTCGACCAAAACCAGCCGTACCAGCCTGGCAGTGCAGGATCGAACGTCGTATCGATGGGACCAGGGTACTCATCGGCAAACTATACTGCTTCAGGGAGGGCAATACACGACCACGAGTGATGCGCTTTGTAAGGCGGGCATTCTCGGGGACTGGAATCAGCCCTCGAGAATACATGTCCCGTGTCACAGAGCGCATCGACTTCCTGAAGCAGAAAGTTTGTGCATGGCTGATACGAGCCGTATTCGGCGGTATAAGCGGCGGGTCGATCGATACACGCAGAATCGCATGTTCCCGAGCGATGAGAGGCGGGTATATAGAGCTTGGGAGCGACCTGAAAAAAGTGTGGCGGACGTGCGCCGCCCAGATGATGCCACCACGAGTACATTCTGGCGCAGCATCTGGTCGGTGCCCGTCTGTCACGCTGAGGCTGGCTGGATGCAGGATGTCGAGCGAGTGTGTGGAACTATACCAGAAATGGAAAAGGTCTTAATAACGCCATTAGACGTAGCCAAAGCAGTCCGCCCGTTGCCAAATTGGAAATCACCGGGACCGGACGGACTGCACAACTTTTGGCTAAAATGGCTAAGTAGTTCACACACTCGCCTGGCATCTCAATTCCAGTCATCCTTAGAGTCTGGGTCGCTACCGCAGTTTCTAACAACAGGCATTACCCACCTGCTCCATAAGTCAGGAAGTCCCGCGGAACCCAAGAATTATAGACCGATCACGTGTTTGTCGACGATCTATAAACTTCTAACATCCATTTTGAGAGTGAAAATAAATACGCACATTGAGAGTATCTCGATTATGTCTTCCTCACAAAATGGATGTAGGAACGGGTCCCGCGGTACTAAGGAGCTACTCCTCATTGACATGGCCATAAACCAACAGGTTCGTCGATCCCGCAAAGATCTGTCGACATGCTGGATAGATTATAAGAAGGCCTACGACTCGGTGCCACATACATAGCTCATAAGGGTGCTGGAGTTGTACAAGATAGATGCAACTCTACGCACCTTCCTTGAGTCGTGTATGGGGCAATGGAGGACGGTCCTTCGCTATCCAGGGTGTCGACAGATCCAGGGGAATGATGAACCTGTATGGATTAAACGGGGAATATTTCAGGGCGACAGTTTGAGTCCACTTTGGTTCTGCTTAGCCCTGAATCCTCTAAGCACACTGCTGGAGGATTCAGGTCTAGGCTATCGATTGAGGAGAGGTGGTCAGGTCATATCTCACCTCCTCTACATGGACGACTTGAAACTCTTTGCCCCCAACAAATTGCGACTGGTGGAACTACTGAAGGTAACTGAAACTTTCAGTAACGCCATCAGGATGGAATTTGGTGTGGACAAATGTGCAGTCATGCATGTAAAGCGAGGCGAGATTATGGAATCCGAGGGGATTCAACTTTCGGATTCCATACAGCTTAGATCCCTCTCCTCAACCGAAACCTATAAGTATTTGGGTATGTCGGAAGCGTTAGGCATCAATGTTGCTGACATGAAGCAATCGTTGAAGGAGCGCTTCTTTGGTCGCCTGAAGAAGGTATTAACTAGTCTTCTTTCAGGCGGAAACAATGTGCGCGCTTTCAACGGTTGGGTCATGCCGGTTTTGATGTACTCTTTCGGCATACTCAAATGGACTCAGACCGAACTCGATGCCCTAGATAGAAGGGTCCGTACACTGCTGACCGCAAACCGGATGCATCACCCACGCTCATCGGTGATGAGACTGTACATCCCGCGGAAGTGCGGGGGTCGAGGCTTTTTAAATGCGAAGACCCTCCACAACCGGGAGGTGTGCAGTCTCAGGGAATATTTTTTAAAAGCTGACGTGGGTATGCACCGTGATGTGGCCGCAGTGGAGAAGGGGCTCACCCCACTCTCCATGGCTAAAGAGAACTGGCGCAAAGCAAGGAGCTTCACGGGCGCTTCTACCGGGCTCTTCATGAACCCGGTGTAGATTTCATAGCGTCCGTATCCTGGCTACGTTTTGGTGACCTTTTTGGGGAAACCGAAGGTTTCGTCTGTGCAGTTATGGACGAAGTTATTTTGACGAATAACTACCGGAGACATATTATGAAGGACGGGACGGTTGACGTGTGTCGGGCATGCCACCGTTCGGGTGAGTCCATCAGACATATTATCTCTGGTTGTTCTCGTCTGGCTAACGGAGAGTACTTGCACAGGTATAACCAAGTGGCCAGGATTATTCACCAGCAACTTGCTTTGAAATACAAACTTGTGGACTCTGAGGTACCGTATTACAAGTATGTGCCCGACCCAGTTCTCGAAAATGACCTTGTCACGTTGTACTGGGATCGGTCTATCATCACTGACAGGACTATTGTCGCCAATAAGCCTGATATAGTGGTGATAGATCGATTAGCGCGCCGCGCAATGATAATCGATGTTACCATCCCACATGACGAGAACCTCGTGAAAGTTGAGAAAGAGAAACAAATAAAATATCTCGACTTAGCGCACGAGGTTGTTGACATGTGGAATGTGAGCTCGGCTGCCATTGTGCCGATTGTCGTTACGGCCAATGGCCTGATGGCTGACAGCCTCGACCAACATCTCTCGAGGCTCTCGTTAGGCGGCTGGATCAAGGGCCGGATTCAGAAGGCAGTTCTTCTTGATACGGCTCGCATTGTGAGGAGGTTCCTGTCTCTGCAGCCCTAACCACCGGTAGCTTGGACCCTGCTCCCGATACCGGTGGAACTCTATTTTTTATATTTTTAAATGTTTTTTTATATCTTTTTATTTTAAGAAATATTTAATAATGTAAATAATAAGATAGAAAAATTAATAAACGAAATAATAATATAATATTAGTCATCCAGAACGAATTTCGGCCATGGCGACTAATCTCTGCGGACTTTCGGCGCGGGAGATATTATAGTGTACAAGCGTGTGCGCAGACACAGGTGCACTCTCTCTTCCCTCACTCTCATAGTCCAACGGGACGGCAATCCAACATGTCCGGAGAGAGACCAGGCGCTGGACCAACGGCTTAACGTGCTTTCCAAGGCACGGGGCTATCACACCGCCAACTTCCGAAGGCCTGTTACAAAAAAAATTCAAATGGAAAAACCCAATAACACTGACCGATCTGGGAATCGAATCCAGGACCCCACGCTCAGCAGTGGCGCTTGCGACCACGAGACCAACGGTGCAGTCAGAGTTTATGATATATGTAGTTAGCCACTGGCCCGGTACCTAACTGGAACAGAGGATTAATAAAAAAACTTTTTTGCAAAAAAACAACCGACTTCCAAAAAAAAAAAACACTACAAAGTGAATAACTTTAGGTAATTTTGGAAGTCAGTGTCTTTGGATCTGTTTTTTAGTTTTTTTTTTGCCACCGACTTCCGAAATTAGTTATTTTTCACTCTGTAGTGTTTTTTTTTGGAAGTTGGTTATTTTTTTTTGCAAAAAAGTTTTTATTTTTCAATTTTTGGTTGTGGTACCTACCCCATACAAAGTCTTATACCACTACTTGCAATGTAAATAACAGTGACAAGAAATTATTATAACATCATCAATATACACTAAATGCAAAAAATACGTATTACTACAGCTAACTCAAAAACCACTCATCAGAACTTGACCAAATTTATATGGGATCAATCTGGAAGTTTTGCCTTTCAAATAAAAAAATAATTTCTCAACTTGGTTTATAAATGACGGAGTTCTGAGGCAACAAAAATTTAAAAAAAATACAACCAAATGAGAACATCCTCCTTTTTTGAAGTCGGTTAAAAATGGTAGTCACTTTACGTGAATACGCACCAGATATCATGACTGACATGAAAAAAAATTTCATTTAATACTCTTGCCGCCATCGCCTTCAAATCCACCACTTCAACTACAAGCACTTTCCTTTACAAAATTAAACCTATTTGTATCAAAAAGTTTCAATTTCTCTAGAACTCTTGTTCACTCCACCAGACAACTACTTAGTTCGAAGATAACAAACCTTCCACCAGATAGTTGCTATTAATCAAAGTCGCCTATTGAAAGTAAACAATATAGTGAAAACCGTGAACCCTCGACCATTTCAGTTTCAACAAACAACATTTGTCATCTGTCACACCGTACCCTTTCCGACAAAGACAAACATTTTATGGACGTCTCTGGTTCAAACGGAAATATTACTTTTCGAGCACATATGGATGGTTGCAGAAATATTTATAAACAAGATGTATTACGGTGTGACTAGGTCCGGGGTTCGAAATGGAACGGCTACGTCTCAATTTTTCGTTTGAATTTACAACTAAAAAAAAAAAGGTACTTTACAACTAGCTTTCGTTCGCAGTTTCACTAGCTTCTTAGAACCACTTTATGTCCACGGAGAAAAGGAGAAAAGTATTTTATGTGTCCACCCAGGACGTGGTTTCTACCGTTTATGCGTTACATCCAAACTTCAAACACTTATCCTACTTAATATTATAAATGTAAAAGTTTGTATGTATATTTGGATGTTACCCAAGCACGCAAAAACGGCTGAACGGATTTGGACGAAATTTGGCACATAGATAGTTTACAACCTGGATTTTTAATGAGCGTTCCCGTGGGATATTTCCCGTCATCCACGCCGGCGAAGCAGCGAGCAAACGCTGGAATTTTTATAATGTTAGGAAGAAAAGTAGGATAGGCAAAGAGTCAGTTACCAGGAGGATAAGTAGTGCTCTCTTCTGCCAATAAAAAACAAAAGATGATGGGAGCACCAATGTATCAGCCAAGTGTGGAATTAAAAGTGTGTATTGAGGACATTTGAGGTACTCAAGTTTAGCAAAGGACGTTTAAAGGATGTCTATATCATGATTATGTTGTCATATTGTTCAGCAATGTGTTTGATATATTGTAGTTTACAGTAGTGCAGCTACAATTATCATTAGACGGAAGCAGAAGAAAAAATTGTTCAGTTCTCATAAACTCAGACAAAAAAATTTTAGGCATTTTTGTAAAGTTTCTAATCTTATGATGACTGTAAGTATTAAACTGGTATTAAATTTATATAATCTGATGTGATACACAGTTACACATATGTATATTATTTGGCAATAGTAGACGTTATGAAGAGTGGTGGTTCCGAAGGGAAGCCGATAGGAATCGGGTTGTATGAAGGCTTCGCCACTGGTAGGTTATAACGATCTCTGGTTTAACCTTTTTCTGAGAAAAAAATGCGGAAATCCATTTTGAGATAGTACCTATCAAGAAAATGTTAGTTTGGGCTTCCGGCTGTCAATTTCAGTGAGTAGAGTCGTATTCGCAGACTACATTTTTATATAGAATCGTATTATTGTAAAGTATAAGTATATAAGTACCTACGTTCAGAATTCTATTTTATTCGTATGTCGAAGCCCCTTGATATATTTAAAGGAAGACCTGCATAGCTATTCACTACCATTCGACCGGCTTCCAAATCGAAAATAACACATTTTCGGTTACCCGATTTGCCTTGTCCTCGACTGCAAATAGCTGTCGGAAGTATAGCGGCTGTTTATTTGGTTTAAACTGTCAAGATTTTCGGTTTTGGATTTGTGGACAACGTTTAGAGGACTCCATCGATAACATGGATGGATGTTCGATTCGGCACGGAAGCGTTTCGAATGATTGTGAATAGATATAAATATGTACATGGCATAAATTGGCGTAGCGCGTAAATTGGTACCTACCTATTATAAAATTTTAAAAGCTGGGAGAAAAATATACCTACTGTTTACTACTATTTTTGTTTATAATATTATATTTCTTAAAAATAGTTAATTCAAACAAAACTTTTCGTGTTAAACGGTGTTTAAAAAATTTAAGCAAAGAAACTTCGAAAAATCCATTATGGAAAGCATCAGCTTACCCCAATACAGTGAAAGTATTTCAGTCTAATGCGCGCTTCTGAAAGTTTCAGGTATAAAGAAGTGTACCGCTAACTGCTTCGCTTCGAAACTTCGCTGAAATGTGGTGTGAACAACGGTTTGTTTTAAAAATATGATGTTGCTCTTTTAAACAGAAATAATAGGTGCTTTAAATACTTGAGTTTGGTTTAAGTTGATCGTATCCGTTTTGATTTACGAGTATATTTGGTGATTTCGTAGATTTTGTGTTTCGAATATTTTAGGAGCAGTTATGGTGAAATACCTGGGTCTCTTCAAAGTGAGAGTGAACAGGCTTCTTCTGGGTAAGCTCGCTCCATCGTCGACTTTGTCTCTGTCATCTCTGACCTAGACTAGAGTCAAGAGCAAACCTATCTCAAATAATAAAAAAAAAACCTGGGTTTTGGAATATTGCAAAATCTCTCTTTATTAACACTCTACCTAAGTACTGCTCGACAACAGACACAATGGTTTCACAATCGCCACGAATCATATGCAATGGCGTGGCTTGGAAAGGGTTCTAATATCTAAGCATATTAACCATTGTACACATGCCTAGTTATTTAAACCCTTAAATGCTTTAAATCATTTGAGCTCCAGTTACCAAATAGTTCAAAATGTTAAAAAGTCTTTAATGCCTCTGTTGACGACCAGCAACCAACCTTTTTTATATTCATATTTATGTTTCTTTTTGATATTTATTTTTTTTCTTTTTTACTAACGTCACTGTGAAAAAGCGTCTCAGAAAATACAAGTGAAAAAGTGAATGTGTTTCCATTTATTAAGTATCTAGCCATCCTCATCTTTAACATTGGTGTCAGAAGTGGGATTCGAACCCACGACCCACTCGCAAGGTGGTGTTGCTGCTCGCCGGCCAGTAAATTGGTGCTTCACACCGTCGGGGGCCATGTTGACGACCAGCAACCAACCTTTTTTATATTCATATTTATGTTTCTTTTTGATATTTATTTTTTTTCTTTTTTACTAACGTCACTGTGAAAAAGCGTCTCAGAAAATACAAGTGAAAAAGTGAATGTGTTTCCATTTATTAAGTATCTAGCCATCCTCATCTTTAACAGCCTCAATCACATTATACAGTCTTCTTACATTGCATTGCATTGAATACACAACTTTACTGACGGTAGCTGTTTCTTGTCATCATTGAATTTCCAACTACAACCAAACTGCCAATTACTCTCATACCGATAGTGTTGATTCATTACAATCTCTCTACGTTCTGACAACAGTATACATAGTGAAACTTTTGAGTCGCCTCACAATTGGGCGACCCACACGAGGTTTAGAAGAACTCGTAAACTTCCTCCGGCATTTTACCCACAGATGCTTAAAGAAAAAAAAAACTAATTGAAATTATGTTGGCCGCAGTACCGACTAAGTTTCAGACGGTGAGAGCTGCAATACCGAGTTTCATTATCTTAATAAAAAGCGGAAAACTTGGGAGTTATTTTTAACTGCGGGTTTCTGAGTGTCTCTGGTCGGATTTAAGTTTGGTAATTAAAAATTGCGGTTCGTTAGTGTCGTGCGGTTAACACTTGTACTGTGGAGCCAATTTGCGAAGCGCATGGTCTGTTGGCTGACGCGTTTTGTGTTAAAGTTAACATGGCGCCCTTTTTGACGGATTTCGTGTTTTAACAACGCATTTAATTCGTAAAAGTTAGGGCTCTTTTAAAACGGGGAATGGATTTTTCAGTTTATAAAATGTGAACTGTTTGTCGGTTTTGGGGCTTACCGAATTTATACAGACTCGAAAGGAACGCTTTTTTGAGAGGATATACGAATGGAACTCACGGAAAATGAAACGTGTAAGGAAATTAATAACCACTTGGTCTTGACCAAAAATATTTATTTAGTCTACGAATTTAATTTTCAAGTTTTTTCATGAAACTTGAGCATAAAAGAAATGCAGGTCCAATGCACTTCAATAATATTTTCATGTTGAAATAATAGTACATTATGATACAAGTGTGCTATATTGGTCATTACACTCGAGGCGGTAGGTATTATTCGCGCGAGCCGCAGGCGAGCGCGATAAGGGAGCCGAGTGTGTATGATCAACGCACACGCGTTTCATGTGACGTTTTTCAACACAAGTGTGTTGAAAAACGTCGAGGCAAAAAATAATGTTTCGTAAAAAAAAATATGTTCCGCGGATTCCTTTTATCGTGGTGTCTTAGCAGATTGAATGAGAGGCAAAGACGCGGAGCCATTGAACAGTCTAATAGGTCTTAAAAGCATAAAACTGAATATTTTGTATGCTATTTGGATATAGAACACGAAAGAATGTTATTTTTTTGACAAAAATAAATAATTTGATGAAATATTATGTTAATTTATCATATCTTATGTATGTCACAGTAGTCATAAAGAGGCATGAAGTCTCTTTGATGAGATTAACCGTACAGTTCGAAAGCGCCCCCACACACGAACCACCGTCGGCTCGTTAGCGGATCCCATTGGACCCCAGAATGTCGACACACTATATTGATTATGAAAATATTTAATATGCTACCCATAAAATCTTATGAATGTGCGTTAATTAAGATAGCTGTATAAAAAACTCATATCTTAGCGCCATTACATCCTTCATATTTAGCGCGCAAGTTTATTAATATACCTTCCTAAAATCAAAGCCTGTAAATGCGATATCTAAACGTGATTTTGAAGACAATGGTGGTCGAGGCTAAAAAGCATAAAATTAGGGATTTCGAACATCCAAACTCCACCACAGGGGCAGTGAATAATACATCATTTCATTATTTGACGAATTCATCCATTGTTCAAGTTAAATCAGTAGTGATAATGAAGTTTCTTGATACCTAAAGTAGAAATTTCGCTCCAATCGTGCGTGTCTATATTTTTACTTTTCACAAACATCACACATACATGTGGATACGATGAATGTGACAAATATTATTAAAATATTATTAGCAACTAGAAAATGCCCAGATCTTAATGTAATAAACAAACACAAGTTCATTATCACGTAACATTCATTACCACTACTCACTCAATTTGTGTTCAAATCGCCGACCATTAATGTTTCTTTTTTAATTGTAATGATGTGCCAAAGCGATTATGCCAAACGTTTTTTTTTTTAATTTCAATCAACTCGAGTAATGAATATGACGAACGACAGAAATCGATAAGTATCTACTTGGAAATTGAAATAAAATTATTCTAAGCATTAACCGATAAAATAAGTGTTGTTTATTATAAAATTATTTATACTTTTCTAATGTATAATGTATGTATTATATTATGTATATTATATACCGAGTTAATGGCGGACAGTAGGTATGCCAGGCTGCATATAAAAATCTTCAATCACTTTTCAACTTAATCAGTCCAGTAGATTCGAAGCAAATTGGCTGTGACAGACCGACAGACAGACACACGATATGAGTGATCCTCCTCCTATATGGGTTCCGTTTTTCAATCGCACGTATGGAACCCTAAAAAGTTACACCCCTATCCACACTGTACGTATATGCACTTATTAATATGAAAAATAAAATCATTCATGGAAAATATACCAAATAGTTTTTATACAGTTTCTACTACTTTTTTTCAAACTCGATTTTATTGCGAATATCGATTATGCTGAATGCAACTTTTGAATCGAAATTAGAAAATTGGGTCGACGGTCAGCACTAAAATAATGATATAAATTATTCTTTGGAACCGCGCCCTTCTACCTCACGCGAAAACGTTACCGCCGCCGCCGCTGCAAGCTCCGCCGCCACCGCCGTCATCGCCGACGTTTACGCCACATTCTACCATTCAACATAATACGTGTGAAATTAATAATGTCAATTAGTCAGTTAAGCTTCCAAAGCAGCAAATTTTACTATTAATTCCCAAGAGTATTACCTATTTGTATAATTCCTTATTTGCTATTAAAAATAGTCTAATGGAGAAGTTTGTTTCATTACCTTTTGCATTGTTTTCTCGCAAATGTGTTGAAAAACGTTGTATGATACAAGTGCGGAAATTGGAATTTACAAACTCGTACACTCGTCTACTCGTTTATAAAAACCAACTTACCGCACTAGTACTCAACCCCCGCACTAGTATCACAAATAACTATTTACACATTCAACTTATGTATAGTCGGCCACACGTCAATAGTAACACTTTGACCTTGAGCTGGCTTAGCGTTGTTCAGAGTATTAATAGATTAAGAGGCCGGCTTGTAATGGTTTTGTTACCACTGATGTCCGGCCTACCACACGTACTAAAACGATTTACGAACATTTAAAGGTTTTTTAGTACAAATTATTCTTCTATTTTAACAAAATTATTTTACTATGTAAGTAAGTATACTAAAAAAAAAGAAACCTACGTCACATTTTCTTTTCTGTTCACTTTGAGTTTCCCTGAGTTTTTTCAGCGTGACACGAGGCTTAGCCGTTAAAATATTCAGTAGCATAAGAAAGTTCGACGTCTGTCAAGGCCTATATTGTCATGTTGAAAATAGGCTAGAAAAATGTAGGAACGAGAAAAAATACAATAGAAAAAAAAACTGAAAGGAATAAACGTAATTTTCCTATTTTCATTTTACGCAGTTGTTTAGTTATCTATGCATATACCTACTAGGTAAAACATATGATAGATTTTATCCTTCATAATGTTTTAATATTTATCTTTCATAATGTCACTCACAATACTTACTTATTAATTAAAATATTACACAGAACCGGTTGAGGTAGCGATACTTGAAGGAGGCTTGCTATGTCCAGCAGTGGGCGTTTTTCGGCGGAAATGATGAATTAAAATATTCACCTTGAACGCTAGACTGCGATTTTTAATGAAAATAGTAGATTGTTTGCCAAGGGAGCAAACAACTATTTTAAAGGCGAGAGTGTTTCATTGAAGCCAGAGCGGAGTGAAGGATTCTGAGCGCAGCGAGGTATTCAAAGTACGTCCCTCGAGCTTAAAGTGGTTTTGCTCCCGAGGTGGACACTACTGTTTATCACCCTCTATGAGAAAATAAGTACCTAAGTGCGACTTATGAATAAAAATAGTACTCTTATTTATTTACATACAACTAGGAACAATAAGACATATCATAGAAATAATATTTTTTTTATAAAACTTAGTAAAATCCGAATTTGAGTAAACAATTACGAACGAAGGTGGAATGCATTTCGCGCGTTTTTTATTTTTCACAAACTTTTTTTTTTAAATTTGGCTCGCGCCTGGATTACTTTATCAAACAGGCTACTTGTTCATACAACGATCATGATTGATCTCTATCCACATTCCAAATTCTAATCACTTTAGTCCCTAGGGATTAAAGAGCTATTTTAGTTCCTGTTTACGAAGAATAAATTGGTTCTATTAGCATAAATGTGATTAAAAAAAAATTATTTTCATTTTCATGCCTGCCAGCAGGCATGACTAATAAAAAAACATGTTTGACTTGCGAATCTACAATGAAATCAATATGACCGTGTCCCATGTAACAACAGCTCATAAACATAATGCCTCACATTATTACAAATACAGTTGAGGGCGTGTACTCTGTACTGACAATTATACACTCGTAATTATCACTCGTTATTATTATTAAGAGTGGATGTTTATTTCGAAAATTACAGCGTTTTACAGTCTATCTAATAACAGATAAACTCGTAGTCTAAATAGCTGTGTGTGGGAAATATGTACCATGCAAGCAGCAATATTATTAAAAGTTCAGACACATTCGTATGAGCGACAACAGACATGGCCAAAAAGCACGTGCCTGTTCTAAACACACAGGGAATAAAAATACTCAGTAAGGTAATTTATTGAATTTTTAACTAATTAATAAAATAACAAAATGATATCCTAGTTAGTTAGTTTGTGAATAGTTTTAGTTAAGTTTAGCTAAAACTATTCACAAACTAAAATATGGCGTCGAAAAATTCCTCCGCATCGCTGTCGACTGGTAATGTACCCAAGAGACTGGCGGCATTGCCACGTTGTATAGCAATGCTTAGCCTCTGGCCAAGGTAAAAGCCGGCCCTTGGGTCACGGGAAGTGTCAACTAGCCGTTTGGAGATTTAGTTAAACAAACCATGAGCGCTCGGACCCCACGGCCTGAGGGTTTCAACCCCAAACGGCTCGAAAATATAATTACCGATAAGGTTATTATACTTTCGCACACACAGTAGGTTACCATCACCCTCTGTTGAGTATAGGCCTACTCCTTTTCCTGCCATGCTTCCCTGCACCACCTCTTCAGCAGTATTATCTTACTTCAGTGTGAGAAAGAGAGCTATACAGGTTGTATGATGACTATGAAGTAAGATTAAAGTAATACTGCTTAAGAGGTGGTGGTTGGCCCCTGATCTGTGCGAGTCTCAACCAGCGGAGCAATTGCGTAACACACTTACAGTAGGAATTGGTTTCAATTTGACAGTTCAACAATATTCATTGCGTTATTTACTTTCTTGAACGGATAAATTTTTCGAACATATGAAGCAATGAATTGCCTGCCGTGCCTACCGTGCGTACCGTGCCTCGGAAAGCACGTTAAGCCGTTGGTCCCGGCTGTCATTCGTGTATCTTTGACAGTCGTTACGGGTCGTCAGAAGCCCGAAAGTCTGACAACCAGTCTTACCAAGGGGTATCGTATTACCCAGTAACTGGGTTGTGGAGGTCAGATAGGCAGTCGCTCCATGTAAAATACTGGTATTCAGCTGCATCCGGTTAGACTGGAAGCCGACCCCAACATAGTTGGGAAAAGGCTAGGCAGATGATGATGAAGCAATGAATTAGCAATTTGCTTGAAAATCATTCAGATTGTGATCGATAGTGTATTACGCAATCAGAAAGCAGGTCTTACCTGCGATCTAATGAATCTGGCACACATCTGGTAGGAAATAATTTGTTTATGTTAAGGTGCCCCGAGAGCAGTAGTGGCCTAGTGGTAACGGCCGCAACTTACGAGTTGTAGGACGTAGGTTCGAACTCTGACAGGCGCTTTACTTTGTGTTAATTATTTCATCACCACAGCTCTCAAAACGGTGAAGGACAACATCGTGAGGAAACCTGGATGGAGGATGATTGTGATATCTACCGACCCGCTCTGGGCTCGTGTGGTGGATTACGGCCCACTCCCTCTCAATGTGAGGAGGCCTGTGTCCCAGTAGTGGGAACATTGTAGGCTGATTATGCTTACGCCCATGTCATAGCGTTCCTTTGATCTGTAATTAAGATATACGAAGATGTACGATTATGTATAAGTTCTCGCTCGTATACCTCTGTCGAGCAGTTAATATTACATACACGTATACCGTGTATACGTATAGGTAGACGTGATGATACGATAATATATACAGATAGCGGTAATTTCCTTGCTCATCGATTGATCGTCGCCCTCGCGTATATTTGGATTCCGAAGTGTATCTGTACAAAATTACCTAATTATCTGGAATTTGATACGTTTGGATCAAAGTCGAGGTATATTGTTTATATTGTTACTGAAATTATAATGGAGCCATAGGAACCATATAACTACGTAGGTATCCCATTTTGCAACGGAACAATGATATCTTTACAAGTTCGCCCCGCGGTTTTACCTGCTTATGTCTCGATTCCGAGGGGAATATCGGGATAAAAAGTATTCTATGTCCTAACCCAGGTCTACATGGCTACTGAATAATTCGGCCTGATTCCAAATCCTAACCCGTTTTTTTTTATAATATTAAGTTTGGCTATATGTAGTTTAAGAGCGGGCCCAATCCAAAATAGTTGCGTTCGTAAATTTGATTTTTACGAAATTGACAAGACTTAGGTATAAAATAAAAATAATGTGAGTAACTACATGATATTTCAGAACTTTATGTTGGAAACTTTGATTGATTGTCGGGATAAGGTTGTACTGGCCAGCTGAAAAAGAATTATTTATTAAGCAATATTCCTAACCAATTTGAAACAAAAACCAGCGTGAAACAAGACGTTTTATTACTACTTTATGCGTGTATAAAATCATAAAGCCGCCCGCAGCCTAATCGAAACAATTGCGTGACAAGACGCTATCTGACGGGCCGTCCACCAAAAATGTACGCATATTGCGAAGTTCCAAACTTTCTGTCAAGTCACATAGGCTAAAATAGGCACTTAACCTTAATGGGGAATGCCATTAATTTTCCGCGAGATGCATTAATGCTTTTGTCGCTCAAAAAATTGCCAGTGAATAGGTGGAGGCCCACCACGGGGTCAGTTGTTTTTTATCACTAATACCATGTTCTAAAGCTTAAAGCGCTTCAGAGATGAATGAGTAAGCACTTTTTGGGCTGTTTTATATAAATATTTTTATACCGAAGCGATGTTCGTGTCGGTTAAGTAAATAATCGTGAAAAGCTATTATAAAAATGTTTTTCTTTTTAATTTTGGGAGTGGATTCTTGTTGATTGAATCATGGTTGCATTTTTATCGTTAAAATTGGTAAATACATACAGAAAAGTATTTTAGCTTTAAGCGAATGAAAGTTAATCTGATCAATGTAAATAAACACAGCAAATACTAGACAATATAATAGAGATAAACGTCCACTGGATCTTCAATAAAAAACTATTTAACCTTCTATGGTTTACGTAAATATTCTGTATTTCAAACAACGTTTTGTAAAAGGCAAAACAATGAGCGACCCACGGGAAAACTTTATGTTCCCTTCCATTGTTTTCTTACTTTAGTTTGCAGCAACTTTTATCTCACAGACACAATGATATTCTAAAATTTTCTTCACCCTTTCCTTATCCAAACATTTATTTAGCTCAAAAACCTTAATTAGTCTAGAAGGCACGGACGGCAAAACCAAATAGAAGCCAGAAATAACTTACGCTCACTTCAACGTCTCAAGTTCGTCCTCACATAAAACATGGAAAGGAAAACAAGGAAATATTCTGAACCTTTCCTAAGTATGACAACGTTGAGTAGGTAAGTACATACAAATATACAAAACCTTAGCCAGGGGTGACGAACCTTTTTACATACTTTTCTTTCGTTTTGATGGTACGTCTTGTCAAATTTCTTGGGCCCAGTAGGTAGCCATGTTTTAAATACTGCGAGCATATCTACCGTAATTTGTGAGAAAAGTTTGTCAAAATGAAAACAAAAAAACCGGCCAAGAATGTTTCAGACCACGCACAATGAAGGGTTCCGTAGTTGTGATGAAGTAAGAAGAGACAGAATGTTTGTTCTTAGGATACCAAGAACAAACTTGACATTGTAGTTGAAAAACATGTTCTCCGACACATTTCAACTGACAAGTTAAGTTTGTACGCACAATATAAAAGTATAAAAAAAAAAAAACAATAAAAAGTTAGTTTGTACTCACAATATTGAAAGATTTACCGTGAAATTTTAAATTCATAGACTTGATATAGGTTTTCCTGTAATCTATAGGTTTTCAAAAATTTTGGCTCAGTAGTTTCGGAGATGGGGGGGGGCGTATGGTAATTTTTCGTCTATTTTCTTAAATATCTTTAAAACTATTTGTTTTAAAATTATAATAAAAATATATTTGAGACCCTCACAGTTTCATTTGATACGTCACATGGTATAGTTTGCAAAACTTTTTATTGTTGTTTTCTTATTTCCCCCCAAAGTGACCCCCATATTCAAAATTCATTTATTTACATAACACGTCTGTGTTTGGGTCACAGAAATTGATATATGTACCAAACAACTTAATCGATCAATGGATCGATTAAGTTGTTGTTGTGATTAAGTTGTTAGGTGTCTGTCCGTCTGTCACAGCCAATTTGATCCGAATCTAATGAGATTCGGATCAAATTGGCTGTGACAGACGGACAGACAGACAATAAGGGTTCCGTGTTTTCCTTTTGAGGTACGGAACCTTAAAAATTTCCAGATACAATTCCTTTAGTTATGAAAATTTCACTAACAAATAGACATGGTACTGATAGTCTAAATACACTGTGAAATCAATTAAAAGTGAATGAAACATGTATTTTAATTAATTTCTTTACTTTCGGAATAGATTCGCCATCCCTGCCTAAGTCCTTCATTTTTATTTCATCGTTCCTTCCATTCATGTCTCTTCGATTGGAAAATTATTCATCAAATCAGGACGATAGGCAGATACCGAGATAGGACCCGCTTCACGATAAAACTCGGTAATTGGCCCTTTATAAAAGAAGTAACAATCATTTGTTTTTCCAGGTTTATTTTTCTTTTTTTCTTTGTGAGTTGTTATTATTGTTTAGTTACCTGGTGAGTTAGTGAGATGATTTCTTTTTACTTTATTGGGATTGAAGTATATGTTGAGAGTGATATGTCATCTTGTTACCTGCCATTGTTTTGAGCTTTAAGTACATCGACCTCGGGAGAAGAGCTTTTGAGGTCTGCTAAGTTTTGGTGTTTCTTTTCAGAGTAAGTCAGATTGAAAATGCCGGACTCATCTAGACTTAAATACAATTTTTTTATTTTTTTATTAGAGATAGGTTTGCTTTTGACTCTAGTCTAGGTCAGAGATGATAGAGACAAAGTCAACGACGGAGCGAGCTTAAAAATTACAATTACAATTGTAATAAAACTGTGTTGTGTTGTGTATTGTTGTTGTGTTGTGTGTTGTATATTGTTGTGTGTATTACAATTGTAGCTACAAATTATTGATTTCAAAATCATAACATTTTTTAGGGTTAGACACTCACACATTTATATCTGTAATTTTTATGGTGTACATAGTAAAGACTTTTCTAAAGTCCAATCAATAATTCGTGGTTTTTAAATCCCGGGATTCAAACGACATTAAAATTAATCCGGGGTTTTAGAGGAGGTATTATCCACTCTATGTTACTTCCTTCCTCGAAGTTTAGACAAATCAGCACTAGCTATTCCGATCACTGGTCATTACCTTCTCACTAAATTATGATTATTTATCATTAATAATGTTCTGAGGGTAGTGCTGAAATCAAACCTGTTTTAAATGTGGTGAACGAATGGTTGATTTCATTATGTTACGCCTACATTGTCGCGATAACGCGAACTATACTTCGCGCTCTCTCTGTTGGACAGCAAGACGACGAGCGGTGTGCGAGAGAGAGTGCGCGAAGTGTAGTTCGCGTTATCGCGACAATGTAGCCGTAGCAGCAGCAAGACGACGAGCGGTGTGCGAGAGAGAGTGCGCGAAGTGTAGTTCGCGTTATCGCGACAATGTAGCCGTAGCAGCAGCAAGACGACGAGCGGTGTGCGAGAGAGAGTGCGCGAAGTGTAGTTCGCGTTATCGCGACAATGTAGCCGTAGCAGCAGCAAGACGACGAGCGGTGTGCGAGAGAGAGTGCGCGAAGTGTAGTTCGCGTTATCGCGACAATGTAGCCGTAGCATCACAGTCAATCACTTTTCCTGACACAATTGTGTTAAAACTAAAAGTTTCATAGTCACAAAATTCTGAAAAAGTGTTTTCCAGAGTAACATTTAAATCAGTTTCCAGCACAATTAGAAAAAGTTACTGCAACGCGACAAAACAACCAAAAATTTCGAAAATGCTACGAAAAAACCGGCTATTATGCTGACATTAGTAAAACAAAAACTCTTTAACATTAACAAAACTGCATAGTTACCGAAACTGACAAAAAATGTTCGTTTACAATCGTCGGTTTGTGTTAATTAAGAAGTTGTACCATCCTTACTATCTAGTTAAGTCGAGTTCGTTAGCGAAACTCGGTTACCGCCCGTTACTCGTTGATTGTCGGTGAAAGTGAGAACGCGAGAATGTTCCCGGTAACTTACTTACACTCCAAAGAAGAGTGCTCACTTACAAATTGTCTATTAAAGGTGTGTTTGTAGCACGTGAGTTTCAACGAAGGGGTTGGAATTTTCAGTAAGTTCAGGTATATTTAGGATTATGATATCATTGCAATCTTTAGATTACCTACCTTACCTTTTACCGCGGCTGAAAATAAAAGGTCAAATTGCCGTAATCACCACGCTTGAAAGATCTCTTTTAGTTGTTGTTAGTATCAAAATGGTGCCCGATGTGCTTAGATAAGTTATAAAAGATTATAACTCTCATATTAAATAAATAAATAATAAATAAATCATTTATTTTGGACCAAAAATATTTTACATTTTGTAAACCCACCAAACTGCGAAACAGTTTGTCGGCGGGATTAGCGCTCGTTTTAATCGGTACATTTGGCTCACATGCAATCTAATGAAGAAATACAATAAACAAATCAAGAAAAAAAAAATTTGCATAAAAAAGTGGGTACACGGGTACATACAGATAGTCATGTGGCAGCCAAGAATGTATATTATTGTTTGTTATTGTAATATGTGTAAGAATGTGTATTATGTAGGTACTCGCTTATAAAGTTGAAAAATACGCCAAAACGGGCAAAAATTTCAAATTGGTTCTTTGTGGTGACTGAACTTCTTATCTATACAAATAAATAAAATTGAAGTATCTGTTTGTAATGTCAAAATATCGACTTTTTACTAAATGCATAGGAAAGTAATCTACTTTTAACCGACTCAAAAGAAGGAGGAAGTTCCCAGTTCGTTGGTATTTTTTTGATGTACGTTCCGGGATTTTTGTGACATAATTGTAAGAAAAGTAAAACAGGAAGTTCAATAAACGGTTCATATAACAAAAAAAGCAATTTTTAACATTTTTGTCTGTCTGTCTGTCTGTTTGTTCCGGCTAATCTCCAAAACGACTAGACCGATTTCGACGGAACTTTCACTGGCAGATAGCTGATGTTACGGCGGGAAACTTAGGCTACTTTTATTTTAGAAAAATTAATTGGAGTTCCGCGCAAAAAAAATTAAAACCCATGAAATTATGAACAAAAAGTCGGATTTGAAAAATTCTTTTTGCGTTTGGTAACCCAATTCTCGAAGATAGTTATAGGCTATTTAACATCACGCTATGACCCTTAGGAGCCGAGCAGAAAGAAACTAAGCGAAAACGAAGTAATAGCGCGGGCGGGCGGTGCAAAGCGACGGGTCGGGGACGAGGGAGTTTTATTAAAATGTGGCTGTTTTTTTTTGTGTAATGTGTATCTTACGACTTCCACGCGAACGTAGTCGCGGGGCACAGCTAGTTCGATATTATTTTTGCTACATCTTAAGCTTTCTTACATCCTATTCGCAACTTTGCTCGACTTCCATACGAATCCTGAAACTTAGACCCTTAGGCAATCCAGCACTGAATTCCAGAGAGTCTCCAATATTTTATTTACCTTCCACAAATAAAATATCAATTACAAATAAATAAATGTAATCATCAATGGGCCATGCGTGGAGCATGCTACCGGTTACTGTCAATTGAAATGGACGCCTGTTGTGATACAATGATAGCGCGATGTGATGACCTGTCAGTGCTCGACTGTCACCTGCCAATGGGTTATTTAAGTGTACCTATTGGAGAGATTTTTTATAGGTAGGGCAAAACTTGGCTAATCCGTGATATGTAGCTATTCGGTGATAGATAATATGTGTTTTATTACCAAGTTACTACTGACTTGATAAATGTATATTTTTCAATCATTATAGTATTTGCCACATTTTTAGATATAAGTTAGCAAAGCTTCTTTTGTCTACTGTATCACAGTAAATTTAAAAAATAATCTGATCATGAATCGAATTTTACAATTAAAAAACAAAACTATCACCGATTACCCAAGTTTTGCCCTACATATAAGATATTGGTTTTACAAGTGTGTATGATACTGTTTGATTATCGATTAGTTCATTGCACTCGCATTTGTAGAGTAGCTTCATACTCAAATTAGTAAAGTTACTTAAATATAGTTCTGTACTTGCAGCGCCCCGCAGTTTCACCCGCATAAGTCTCGATCCCGTGCGGATATCGCGATAAAAAGTATTCTATGTATTGATAAATGATAAATGATTTTATTTCTGTAAGTAGGTTTATACAAACACTTTTACACGTCAAACATTTTTTTTTAAACTAGATGAGGCCGGCGTTTCCTATCTGACTACTCTGAGAAGAAAGGCCGAAACAAACTCAGAGGTCACAGTCTCTTTTAAAGTCCAGACATAATCTTGGTCAGATCATGTGAAGACCATGTAGGTTGGTGTCTGAAATGGTCTTTTGAGGAAAGAACCACACAGATTGAGTGGACCTGTCCAGTCAGTGCAAGCATCTGTCAGTAATCGTACAGCTCAACATAAAAGTTAAGGAGGTCAACGATTCGACGAACAATACCAAAGAAAGGACATTTGGGTAGGCCGCATAGTTTACTCAAACTAGCAAATTATGATTAAAGCTGAGAGAAAAAAAAACAAGGACCCACATAGTCTTCACATTCACAGTAATTAAAATAATATAACATTTTACAAAGTAAATATTCATGTCATTGTATATATAAAATTCATCAATGACAATGTGTATATAAGAAAAAAAAATAGCAAAAAGAAAAGAACAAAAAAAAATCAGTATGTATATTAAAAAAAAATAATAATAATTGGAGCAGCTCAATCCCACGCCTTTTTGTCATCATTGTTATCTTTAACGGTATAAAAGGCTTTCTGGCACAACTTACGTTTAATAAATGATTTTAATTTATTATTATTAATCCAGGTTATAAGCTAACTGTGCGCCAAATTTCATCCAAATCTGTTTAATAGGTTTGGCGTGAAAAAGTAACAAACATCCATTCATCCATCCACTCTCACAAACTTTCGCGTTCATAATATTAGTAGGATAGTAGGAGAAGATTTAGAAACAAAACCATAACCTAAAATTTAAACAAATTCATGTCATGACGTCATCACTTTTGATAAGAGTTTATTTACATAAATAGCAATTTCAGATTTTTTTATTTTAGAAATTCGTGCTTTCTTACCCACATCGCTGACTGCCATAACACTGCAATAACTTGCAACACTGACAGACCGATCAAAGAGTTATTTGAAGTAGCAATCCTTGAAAGAAACCTACGTTTCAGCAGTTAATTGTTCTCAAAATTCAAACACACATAATATATCTTTATTTCTTCAAAATGACTTCTCTCCGTGACCGTCGAGTAATGCTTAGTATTTCATTTTTGCACAAAATTGTTAACGGAACGATTGATTGTAGTCACCACCTTGCAGAGGTTCCCATCACAATTCCACGTAAGAGACCCCGCACTGTCCTAACTAACACATTTTGTCCTCCATTCTGTCGTACCAATATCGGTGCCCATGGTCCGCTAATAAGAACAGACTATTAACCATTACAACATGCTCAACAAAAACTTAAATTCAAACCTGGACATATTTCATGACTCTTTGACAGGCATTCGAAAAAAAAAAATACTTAACAATAATTATCATTTAGTCATATAATTACTGTTATAGTAGAATTATGTATTTGAATTACGTGTTATGTTCACGTCCTTCATTAATTTTTATTCTCTTGTATTTTATTTTATTGTCGTTAAATAACTTTGTTTAAATTTTACTTTTAGTTTATAAGCAGCTTTTTGCTTTAAATGGTATGTACACCTATAATTTGTGTATAAATTAGCAGTAATACTTTCCTAAATACTTTTATAAAACAATGTTGAATGTATATGCTGTTGGTGTTCTTTAATAAATAAATAAATAAATATAGCCAAATCTTGAACCATTTTTAGTCAACTCCTCGACTTCATAAAGCTCACATTTCGCAAACATAACACACCCGAACCATGCTAATTACGTGGCTCTGTAAAGTGTTAGTACAGCACTAACTCTGATACCGGTGCGGCATACAAATGAATCGGTGGGTTATCGTCGAAACCGCAGGTGTTATCGTTACTCGTATCGTTAAAAGCGGTTACTGTGGCAACGTTCGATTCGAATAATCGTTATTTATTTTAGCGAGAAGTATCGGATTTTATGTTGTAATATTGGATGGAGGTTTAGCGTGAATACTCTAAGGTTATGAGTTTCCTGGTTTAAAATGAGAATGGTTGTATGTACATTCTCTTAAAAAAATGTGTTCTAAATTCGTTCCTACTGTTTCGTTCGTCTTTTGCTTAGCTTAATGATAGGTAGGTACTTAAACCTAATTGCCAATTATTAGCTGTTTCATTTTTCTCCGAAACAAAAGCGAAATTAATGTAGTAAACGACATTTGTTTTTAGAATGTTTATTAGATATATAACATTAAATTCTCAAGAGGAATCAGTTTCTACGTAAATGAGTTTAAACACTGATAGTAGTTTTTCATAGCAACTGCCCGCAGGGAGTCGAAAAATCTTATTATGTAGATGAAATCTAATTTTAGTTAAATGAAGAAATAAATTTCCATTTCTTTTAAACTGAATAGTTACTGTTTTATCGTTGATGATAACAAACTGTTTCTTATTTAATTCCAAAAAATATTCCTTTAGTAATTAACTTTTTTTCCTTTATTTATTTAATAGAAATTCTTAAAACATTTTTTAATTTTTTTATAGAAATCTCGCCCCTAATAACTATCACCTATTGCCTTGCCTTTGCTGAACATGAGGCCCTGGGTTTTTCCATCTGGAATTGCTCAGTGACAGCCCGGAGTATGCCCGATTTATGCCGGATTTATGCCCGGTAGATGGCAATAGGCTCGCCCCCTATCTTATAATACATAACTGGCGAAATGTGAGGGTACTAATGCACCTCTGCCTATCCCTTCGGGGAATACAGGGGTGATGTTATGTTATGTGTTGCCCCTAATATATGTAAAAGCTAAAAAAAAAATTACATGAAATTTATTTTTATTTCAGTACCTACTCTATTCGCATAATACATTCTCGTTGCATCAATCGTTTTATTGTTTCATCAAGAAAAATAACATATTTTTGAACATCACAAACAAAACACACTGCCATGGAGATAAAAATAAAATATTGGCCCTCGGTTATACTTCAAGTGAAGATGATGTGTTCATCTAGATAAAGCTATGATAAATATGTTATATCACACTGCCTTCCTCGCTCACCGTACCAGCTATTCTCATTTAGTTTTCACATACGCAGGGTGGTGCAAATAGTGAGGTCCAAAAGAAAAATCTGAATTCCTCATACCCAAGGGTATTCGAAAATACCCCCGTATGTTCCGCGATTTTTTGTAGTTTTCGAGTCGTTATTCTTTTTTTGTATGTTTTTAGAGTTTTCTGCCGCTGGAACTTCAAAAATTCATATCTTTTTTTTTGTAGAGGGTATTTTTCAGATTGTTTTTGTGACATACTTTTCATGAATTCTCGAATATCTCTGGGTATGGGGAATTCAGATTTTTCTTTTGGACGTCACTATTTGGACCACCCTGTATGTATGTGTAACAATGCGAGTAAAAACATCAATTTTGTCAAACATTGTTCTGCATAAACCACGAGTCAAAATAAATGATTTAACGGTAATCTGATAAAATGCGATATAGAATAGAATAGAATATTCTTTATATTATATATTAAATCTAGATCAAAAAACAAGTACTGATATACAAGCTAACACTAAATATGTATATATTATGTACATTTTACAAGTAGTTTTACATTTGAAAAAAAAAAACACGCTTTTAGACGCACTAAAAATTATAAAATAATTAAATTGACTCGTAGTTATGATACATATGCAGCTTTTTACTTCTTTTATATCCAATGATTAATTCAAAAAGCGTGGAGCGTTTTGCTTAAATTAATTAAAAGTACACACAACTAAAAAGCGCTCCACTTTTTTTGACTTAGTAACTTAGGTTACTTTTATTTTAGAAAAATAATTAGGGTTCCTCGCAAAAAAAATAAAACCCATGGAATTATGAAAAAAAAAAAATATTTTGAGAAATTATTTTTACATTTGCTAGCTCAATTCTCGAGGATAGTTGTAGGCTATTTATCATCATGCTACGACCCTTAGGAGCCGAGCAAAAAGAAAAAAGTCAGAAAGAACACTAAGCGAAAACGAAATAATAGCGCGGGCGGGCGATTCAACGCAACGCGACGGGTCGGGGGACGAAGGAATTTTATTAAAATGTGGCTGTTATTTTAGTATATTGTGTATCATACGACTTCCACGCGAATGAAGTCGCGGAGTAGAGCTAGTTCATAATAAATAGGTTGCATTCAGTACGTAGTTATTTTTTAAGTTATTGATGCGAATTAGGTATTTTACATTTTTTGTGCATGAGTATGTGTTACTTTGTATTGAGATGAATTCAATCTGGTCAAATGTCTTATGAGCCTGTTATTAGACCGGCGACAGTATCTATAGCATAAACATAGCATAATCAGCCTATAATGTTCCCACTGCTGGGACACAGGCCTCGTCTCTTCGAGAGGGAGTAGGCTGTAATCCACCACGCGGGCCCAGTGCGGTTTGGTAGATGCCACATGTCTTTGAATCTTTGGTGCTAGGACATGCCGGTTTCCTCACAATGTTTTCCTTCCCCGTTTTGAGAGCAGTGGTGATGAAATTATTTACACAAAGTAGAGCGCCTGCTTGGGTTCGAACCCACGACCTACATACAACTCGTAAGTCGGGGCCGTTACCACTGGGCCACCAGAACTACGCGACAGAAATAAATATGGTGGTATGAGAAACAGGGTGTAAAGTTCACTCATCCCCCATAGAAAAGTGAGGATCCTCCGACCAGACGGATGTTATGTCTGGTGGGCTACTGCCCGACGGTTGAGGTCGGGATGCTGTATATAATTGCTAGTCGTGCGGTAAACTCTAATTGCGCGATGCAGGATTTTGCGTGACGTTAGTGGTAGATATGCCGCCACAGTGGCTAATCAGTACTCCCAAAACGAGGGATTACAAAAACCTCTAATACTAACAAAAGTAGCTTTATGAAACGTAAAATAGCAATACATTTTCATATTAAAATGTTTCTATTAAAAAGTCATTTGCACATAGATTCCAAGTGTCGCGAAGAATACTGAATATCTTCATGCCATTTACTGAAAGTATCAAGTACGTCCGGGAAATTCATTTCCGGTCACGTACAGACTTCCGGCCAGTGACTAAGGAGCTGATGGAATATAAAAGTTCTTCTACTTTATAAATATTTGTTAGGAAAATGTCACAAACAAGAAAACGAAATAAAAAATGGACGGATGTTGTGGGGAATATTTTTTTATAAAAAGTATAATTAGATGTATACTTTGAAACTTTTGGAAAAGGAAGAATTGAGGAAAACTACTCGTATGGTTGAAATGCTACTTTTATTAATTTTTAGGCATTATTAGGATTAATGCAAGGAAATTCATTTAAATATTCGTAGGAATAGTTAAGCTTAAAAATATAAGATATGAAATTTTAGTTGGATGTTTTATAAATATTAACAATATCGACCCCCATACTAACCACACTATTAATAATTAGCACGGAGTATTAAATAAACCAGTTAGCAAATTTTTTAAAACACTTAAAATCATATGCTGTTGGTAGTATAGTACCGTAGACAAAACTAGTATTACCAGTCCCTGTAATCTACCAAAGAGTAAATGATAAATGATAAAATGATAAATTATGTTATTTCTGGAAGTAGGTTTATACAAACACTTTTACACGTCAACATTTTTTTTTAAAACTAGATGAGGCCGGCGTTTCCTATCTGACTACTCTGAGAAGAAAGGCCGAAACAAACTCAGAGGTCACAGTCTCTTTAAAGTCCAGACATAATCTTCTCTAAGAGATAAGACATAATCTTCTCTAAATAAGTCTTTTGAGGTAAGAACCACACAGATTGAGTGGACCTGTCCAGTCAGTGCAAGCATATGTCAGTAATCGTACAGCTCAACTTAAAAAGTTAAGGAGCTCAACGATTCGACGAAGTAAGTTTTGATTACCAATATAAACATCTATCTGAAGTAAAATAAAATTATGAAACGTTAGAACCCCAAGGACGTTAATAATTCTATAATAATACATATAACATGCAAAATGTAGAACAACACAAGACTAGTTAATTCCGTACTGCTATGTGCAAACTGTGTTTATAAATTAACTCGCATCTGTGCTACTACCGTAGCTTCGCCTTAGATTATAATATTAGCTGAGATGCTGCTGTTTCTATTAGATTACATTCTGGAGTTACATTATCTTCTACGTTAGGGGGAAGAGTCTTTCGTTAGCTGCTCCTCGCGACTTCGTCCGCGTAAAATTTCTGGTTTCCCCGACCCACCGCATCGCCACGCCCACTCGCGCTATCACTTCGTTTTCGCTTAGCGTTTTTTCTGGCTTTCTCCATTTTGCTCGGCTCCTAAGGGTCGTAGCGTGATATCAAATAGATATAGCCTTCCTCAAGAATCGGGCTGTCAAATGCAAAAAGAATTTTTCAAATCTGACTGGTGGTTCCAGAGATTATCGCGTTCAGACTAAAAAAACAACAAACTATGACACTTTAGGAAACCATGTCCTTCTTTAAAACATTTCTTACGAGTGGTATTTGATTAAGGAAGTAGGTACATACAATATATTTAAATTGTGGAATTCATCTTAAATACCGATATATTTGAATTGTTAAAACTCCATTCACACCTTGACACAATCGCTTCAAAGGAAAAGTCTATAAAAATGATCACTCTTTCTAAGTATCTCAATGGGACCTTAAAAAACAGGCGCCCTCTGACTTACCACTTTCGATTCTGACTTGTACGTTGTTGGTAATAATAAAAGTATGAGAAATCCCTACACTTAAACGATATATTACTGCCTGCGGAAACATAAAAACTATAGAGGAAGCACGGATTTAGGGGACGGGTTGCAAGGGTCCCCCGGATTAGATTTGTTTTTAAAGAATTTGCTTACGTATCTCAAGAATTTATCATTTTAATGTGACATTTTTGGAGAGAGGATGCAAGCGAATTTTGAAATATAAAATTGGTATGCCCGGGTATGCCCTCTTTAATCATGTTCTATTGATGGAAAGGTCGCTTTATGTACCTACCTACCGTGCCTATGCTGGTACAAGTTAGGAATATCAGAAAATATTTTTTATAGCACGATCATGGTGTATTAAGGCTAAATGAAGTATGTATTCTGTTTCAAGCACATTATTTAATCATCCCCTTTTCTTCTACAATACTTACATATAGAATAAAAAGAACTACGAGGAATGGATAAAACATATATAGTGCAAAAGTTGTTTATAATGATGAAGTACTGTCATTCCTTTTCAAGTTATCGGTTATTTAAATTGCAATTTGTATTTATTTGTCGAATTAGTAACTATACTACAGCAATAGAAAGATAACAACTTTAACCTCAAACCATCTACTAAATCCCTACCTGTATCCCGGCAGTCATTTTAACATCTCTCGCCACAGGGGCGCGATGCGTTAACAGGATGTTTACTTTCCTCCCGTAGATAAATGTGCAGTGGCTGGAGGGTTAAGTATTCCTTTCTTTCCATCAAACCGAGATAGTGCGTAAATATCTTCATGTTGATATTATCTTGATAGACGTGTTGATGTACTGGATATACAGTGTTGATTGAATTCGTCGTGATATTTTTGTTCGTCGGAGGTTGTAGGTATGGCAATTTAGTTTTATCTTGAAGAATACTGGCCTGTTTCTCGAGTTCCTTTTAAACTTCTGTTAATTAACCTGGCATTATATTATAATTTCATACCAATTCAGTTCTGATGTATCCGGCAGTCAGTTTACAACTGTGTAACAGGGAAACATCCATGAAAGTCAATATTGATGGACATATTGATATTTGGCTTAAGCCACTAACACGATTCATGATTCACCGTTGTATACATGAACAAAAATTGTCATGTTTCAACGATCGATGTGAAGTTAGAGCAAAAGCCATTCTAATATTATAAATTAGAAAGTAACTCTGTCTCTCTGTCTGTCTCTACATATGTTACCTTTTCACACCTAAACCACTGAACAGATTTCGATAAAATTTGGCAAGAAGATAGATGGCATTCTGGGGAAGGAGATAGGGTACTTTTTGTCTCACAAATAATCCTACAGGGGGTGATATAGGGGATGTAAGTTTGTATGGAAAACCCAGCATTTCTTAAGTATATGAAAATTCAAATTTATGCTTTTAGTAGGAAATAAAGAATTATATGGTTCGGAGTTTTTGAATAATCATCCGCTGAGGGGGTAAAATGGAGGTTGATTTTAAAAATCAAGAATAATATCAAAATTTTTCGTTCATTCCCCACGACACCACTGAAATCGACATCACTGGTGGTGTCGCGGGGAATGACAGAAATCACTATTCCCCACGACACCACCGAAGTGATGTCCCGCTCAACTGCTATTGAGGTATAGCATAATTTGACGAATATGACGATGGTATGAATTTTCTTTCATTTATAGGCTTTGAGTCAGTTTATTTTTTTAAATTTAATATTTATTACTGAATGGACCTGCTCTTGTGCTAGCTATGTGTATTTTAAATAAACACAGGGTAACCGACTGTTTTTGGAAAGAAGTAGGAGTAAACTGGTAGAAATCGTCACGACTCCATTCGACTTTTTTTTTGAGAGAAAGTGAGAATTTGGTCATTATGAAAATCCAAGATGGCGGTTGCAAAATTTTCAAATTTTTTATCATGGGTGTCCATTTTGACCTATCAGCTTAAGCACCCTCGAAAACCATGAAATGACACCCATAATGAAATATTTGAAAATTTTGCGCAGCCGCAATCTTGGATTTTCATTTTGACCTCACTATCGACTTTAGCACCCTCGAAAACCATGAACACGGCACCCACGATGAGAAATTTGAAAATTTTTGCAGCCGCCAACTTGGATTTACATTTTGACCAAATTCACACTTTCTCTCAAAAAAAGTCATAAGGAAGCATAACGCTTTTTCTTTGCGTGACAATTTCTACTAGTTTACCCCTTCCACAAGCCGCGTTAAAAACTTCGTTCCAAAAATTACCCTGTATAAAATCATCATAAATTATGTTAGGAATATAAATTAGCTGGACATCACTAACAGTCGGTGGTGTCGTGGGGAATAGTGATTTCTTTGGGGAATGAACGAAAATTTTTTACCTCTTTTTATGAGATTTAAGGGATTGGAAATTTAGTATTAGTAGTAATAGTTCGTATCTTGACTTCCTGAGGTAACAATTTAGTCTTTATTTTTAACCGACTTCAAAAAAAGGAGGAGGTTCTAAATTCGGTTGTATGTTTTATTTTAAATTTATTTTATATATTTTTTATATTTGAGATAGGTTTGCTCTTGACTCTAGTTTAGGTCAAAGATGACAGAGACAAAGTCGTTTTCAATGTTTGTTACCTCAGTACTCCGTCATTTAAAAACCGATTTGGAAAATTATTTTTTTTATTTGAAAGGACAGACTTCTAGATTGGTCCCATTTTTATGCAAATCCAGTTCTGATGATAGGATCCATGAGGAATTGAGGGAAATCCTCAAATATTATAAGCATACACATAGCGATTTTGGTATTTTCATCAACAAATCAAGCATTTGCATTCAGAAAGTATCATATGGTGAAGTGGAACTGATGAACAAGACCACAGATGGCGCCGGGAACTCCTTAATGATAAGTATTTCACAGGTGGCGAAAAGATATCTATATTAAGATAGTTAAACGACTGTGACGAAGCAAATTTAAATAAATGGTTCTGATGAAAATGGTACCATCGAACTGATCTGTTGATGAAGCCGGAATATGGGCACTGGAACTCCGTAATAAAACAATGTATCCTAGCCGTGTTTGGGCTTATTGGAATTGTCATGAGATGCATTCGGGCTATACTCAAATGATTTTAATGGTAATATGCTTCAAATTGCGCTACTTGAGTCGTATGTTATGTGCACCTCACAAACGTCTGACATGACTTAGCGCGACATATAAATAAATAAATAAATAATAAATAATATCTTGGGACAACTCACACACGGCCATCTGATCCCAAGTTGAGCAGAGCGTGTGTTATGGTAACCAGACAACTGATATACATACTTATATAATTTATAAATACATACATATTATAGATAAAATACACCCAGACACAGAACAAACAATATGCTCATCACACAAAGTTTGTCCTGGGTGGGAATCGAACCCACGACCTCCGGCTTTGCAGTTAGGGTCACTAACCACTAGACCAACAGGCCTGTCAAATATATTTGCCATTTTGCATAGTTTTTATTTGGTCAAAATCTGATGAGTAGTTTTTGATTTAGCTGTATGCTTTGTATGTTGATGATGTTATAATAACTTCCTGTCACTGTTATTTACTTAGCAAGTAGAAAATAAAAACTTATTAAAAAAAAATACAACCGACTTCCAAGAAAAACCACTACAATGTGAAAAATAAATTAAATTTCGGAGGTCGGTGGCAAAAAACGAAAATATTAAATCAAAGACACCAACTTCCGAAATTAAAGTTATTTTTCATTTTGTAGTGTTTTTTTTTTTTGGAAGTCGGTTGTTTTTTTATAAATAAGTTTTTATTAAAATCGATCCACTCGGTCAAAAGTTATTTCTTAGCGTGACCGGCATAATTTTAGCTAAGCAAAGTCCTCCCGCCGCGTCCGTCAGTCTGAACGCGATAAACTCAAAAACTACCGAACGGATTTTCATCCGGTTTTCACCAATGGACGGAATGATTCATGAGGAAGATTTGAGTGTATAATTATTTAAGGTTTTGTATAAATTGGCTGAAATATGATGATTGTTGAAGATGTCGGAAAAAATCATGCCAACTGGGAGCTTTCTGGCGTGCGCCGCGTAAACCAATACAGTATTACGGAACATAGGGTACTTTTAATCCCGGTAGTACGTTCCCGTGGGATATTTTCTGCCATCCACGTGGGCGAAGCCGCATGCAAAAGCTAGTAATTCATAATTCAACTCCTACACATGCACATAAAACAAATTGAAACAATAATCATCACATCCGGAATCAAACACCAGCTGACATCCCACAACATCCTCTCTGGCATACAGAAACATGTTCACTTTGTTCCGCAAAACAGACCTAGACATTTAGATTTATTAGGCTGTCTGTATACTGGAGCGGAGCGGTGCGGAGCTAGGGAAATAAAAAAGTATTATCAACCTATTGAATTCCACAATCAAAATTCAATGTTCCATCTCCCTCCGCGTCGTTCCGCTACGGCGGACATGGCTATAGAACGAAGCTATTTTTAGCAGAGCTGTGTCTACTAACTGACTTTTCTTAGGAAGCCTTTTCGCTCTCCGCCGAGTATTCACGCCGCTCAACTCAAATTCAAAATATTTTATTTCACATAAGCCTACATGGGCACTTATGAAATGTCAGAAGCTAGGTGCACGGTTCCAATTGGTCGTTTCCCTATGGAGAAGAACCGGCAAGAAACTCCACGGTTATTCTTTTAAAAATAATTGGCTTTTACAATGTTTTCAAATTACAGTGTTTTTAAGTATGGGAGGACAGTGTAGGCCTGTCAGCAAGTACCAGGTACTTAACAACATAGAAAATGGTCTACAAATCTACAGTCTATTAAGCCTACAACGTTCTCACATTCACAAAATATAAATGAATCTATTTAAAAGACAAGACTATATAATGCAAGACTGCAGTGGAAATACCTACAAGCCTACAGCAGAACGGAGAAAAGTTTTATACATTTCAAGCGCACAATGTGTGACGAGCTGTTTCTGCTGATGGTCTTGTCACTCATGCACCCTGGCTTCGTATGATTCCGCTACACTGTTCATTCGCTCTTCTACAAGAAGAAAAGAGCGAATTTATTGGAATACTATTGGTTAAAGACTTTAGCCAATAGTATTCCACTAAATTCACGCCATACTCGCTTGAGTGAACAGGGACACTCCGTTACGCTTCTACTTCATTCTTCTCTGTTCACTCGCTCCGCTTCAATGGACAGACAGCCTTAACCTCGCTCTTGATAAAACTGAAACAAAGTTAGGTTTAAATTACAAATTAGAGTTTATTTCAGAGACATTGTTACAATTTAATGTTTAACTAGCTCCGGGGTGTATTGTTTGGAGTTTATGGAATCTTGTTTCGTTGGTACCTACTAAATTAGTTAATTGGTTTGGTGTTCGATTACTTCAATTAAAATTGTTTGCTGGATTTAAATGGTTGATTGTTATTATTAAGAGAGACTCTTTGGCTACTTCGGGTAAATCATTATTTTCTTTAGGAAAAGTATCTACACGATCTTAAAATTCTCTGTTGCTGCCCGGAGTCTGGATTTAGGTCATGGCGAGGGCGATAAGCTCGCCGCTTATTACTTTGACTGGAATTGAAATTAGCAGCTGGCAAAATGTGGCCTTCTATTGAGCCATATAAAACCAGCATGATGTTACAAAAAAAAAAAAAAACTAAAAACGAAACAGTTTCTAATCATAACTAACAAATAATTTCCACAGAGCAATCGATCTGTAAACAGTCACCAGTAATATTGCGTACATCGCTAGTCTTGTTTGCGTTAAGCCTACCCAATTTGAACTCCCCGGTAAATGGATTTTGAATTTTCAAAATAACACACTGTACGCTCATGATGTAGTCATATTAGGTGCGTAGTGTATTTGCCGAAGGTTTATCGAGGCTACATTTAATTTTGTCGAATTGGATTGAAACTAGGGGTAATTTTGAGGTTAAGGAACCTGCGGTAAGGTTCCCTGATGTTTGTTTTAGTGCTGTACTTAGAATGATTGCTTGATACCGCTGAAGTTGTTTAAGTCAACAAGAGAGGAGTTGGTAATAGTCTCATTGAGTTCAAGGACTTTGATTAAAACAGTCGTGTTATTTTAGAATTATTTTCAGACTCATGTAGCTAGCTAGCATGTAGTTTATGTAAGTACTAAGTAGGAAATACAGACGCTGGCAGGGAGCTGCACTGTTGGGCATATGCATAATGAAGTTTGAGAAAATGCGCTGAGTGCGACATATGCAGCAAGGTCTAAAATTGGTTTACTGCTAATAATTTAGTATTAAATGGGAAAAAAACTAAATACATAAGATTTGCTTTACCGAATGTTAAAAGTAGTGATTGTGACATAGTATTGAATAAGGAGAAACTAGAATTCGTCGATAAAACTGTTTTCCTGGGGATCACACTCGACTCAAGGCTGCAATGTCTCATTTAATATCTGTTGCAGGACGGTTAAGTTCAGCAGCATATGCCGTGAGAAAAATCCGTCAATTTACTAATGTAGATACCGCTAGGCTAGTCTATTTCAGTTACTTTTATAGTATAATGTCTTACGGTATTTTACTATGGGGACGGGCTGCAGATATCGAGTCTATTTTTATTCTGCAGAAAAGAGCCATCAGAGCAATATATGGCCTCCGCAGGCGCGATTCTCTAAGGGAACTGTTTAAAGATATTAACATCATGACGGTACCTTGTCAATATATCTATGAAAACATCATGTACGTAAGGAAAAATCTAAATCTGTTCGGTAAAAGAGGTGGACGACACAATTATAGTACTAGAAACGGGGACCAATTAGTTCAACCAGGTTTCAGACTGGCTAAAGTAGACTCATCCTTCATGGGGTACTGTGTTGTAGTATTATAATAAAATACCTCCCCATATTTTCCAACTGAATGAAACTAAATTTAAATCTTCTGTAAAACGCACACTATGCAGCCAAGCATATTATAATTTTATATTACATCGCTGATAAAAATGCTTGCCTCAATGCTGGTCCTGCTCCACAAGGGCGCAGAAACTAATTGATTAGCATTCGAAAATATTGTTGGAGCTGCTGAAGATTGTAAAAAGTATCTTTGCATTACATAGATTCAATCTCTTAGTATTGTATAATTGTATAGCACATGTGTGAGCACTATGTACCTACCTACTATAAAGCTACCATTAACTGGGTACGTCTTTCATTGACTTGAATTTGCCCTGGCGGCTGAGAGTATGTCATACTCACTCAAATGTCTCGCTGGTGGTGGCGTGTGTGTTGGATCATTAAGTTTCCTTCAAAATGGTTGTTCTGAATGATGCTGATCCATGCGCCATGTTCGTGAACGGGCGCCGTCAGTAGGGACTGGTCATCTCTTAGCTGCCATGGCTTATTTTAATTTTTGAATCGTTTTTGACTCTTATCTTTTTGTTGCGGACGCTTTTAACGTGCACAAAGACGTGCATACATTCTTCTCACATATTTATTTTAAAATGAATGATATAACCAATATTTTGTAACAATATTTTGATTTAAAAGAGTGTCCGTGGAGTTTCTTGCCCGTTCTTCTGCATAGAGATGTACGCTTTACTAACTGACCGACTCTTTGACAATTCAAAAGTGCCTGTAATTGGTTTATTTGAAATAAATGCTTTGAGTTTGAGTTTGATATCAGGATGATCAAAAAGTACAGCAGATGGTATTCTGAAGCGCGTCTAGAATTACGACTATGTTAACGTCAATGCCCAACCTGCACTGGGCCCGCGTGGTGGATTATGGCCCGCTTCCTCTCACAGAGAAGAGGCCTGTGTCCCAGCAGTGGGAACGTTATAGGCTGATTATGTAACGTCCATATGGATAGGCAAGATTTGATTAAATGAAGCAATGAATAATGGGGCCTGTTGACAAAGCTATTTTAAATAAATAAACAAACCTTTAAAGGACGAAGACAATGACCAACAAACAAATGAATGATACGAATTTGCAAACCAAATCTAGTGATTCCAGAATACGTCATGTCCGATTGTTACTCTTTGTTGTTTGTTAAACAAATTCGTCTCATCTCGCTTATGCCTTTAGCCATAAACATTTTTATGCTGACATCATAATATTGTTTTATTGTTAGAAAATTTACGATCATCTCCTCTGTGGTTTGTGTAATATCGCATGGCGACGAATAATCTGTCACTGATTTGTTCGTTTTGATTTGTGACAGTAAATTCGAATGGTTGGATCATAAAATACAAACAATATGTTACGGAGAAGTGTATTAATTTTAGTTTTTGATGTAATTTAGTTTTGTATAGAATATTAGTTAAACTGGAATTATGGGTAGGCTGAGGCAAAGCAAGGATCTCTCCTTGCTGAGGTTTATTAACTTTGTACGACGTTGTTTTATCTAAAAATGAACTTTTAACAGAAAGGTAGCTTTCTAGCGACACTATAAATATTATATGTATCAATAAATTCACTAGCAGGATGTTTGGATATACAAGGTGTTATTTTAATCACTAATAATCACTTAATCATTGTACTCATCATTATGAACAAATTTTACTATCGGACCAAACCTGAAATTACGAAAAAAAAAATCAGCTTTTCCCTACATTTATGTTCGTATAATTCGTCAAAATGTAGGGAACACCTAATTTTTTTTTCACGATTACGGCGTTGGCCCCATAGAAAAAGTTCTTCATAATGATGAGTACATTGGCCCCGTAAGATGTTAACAGTGATTATAATTTCATCTTGTATATTCTGGTTTGCGCGTATATTCAACAAAATATCAATAGATATTCTAGGCCCGTTCGTTTTCGGAGTTCCGGCAAGCCTGGAGTACTCGCATTACTACTGTATCAGGATGCAAACCGAAAACTCCATTTTCTGAAATACAGGTTACTTTTACAGCTCAACAAACGCTCACGCGAACATAAAATTCGACAATTAGGAGGGAAAACAATAAACCTTGGAGCATTGTGATATTTTTACAAGCAAATTTACTGTTGTTAGAGATAGAGCGGTCCCCTTCCCAAAATGAAATACTAGAGACATTTATGGGCTGTTTACGAGCCAACTCTTTACCGAACACGGACAACGATGTTTGTGTTTTTATTGTACACTTCCGCGTCATAAAGAGCTGGATGGATTTGTTTTATTTCTGTTCGTTGTAATCGTATTATCCTGATTTTTTATGCGTAAACATCAGAACCAAAAGATTTTACATGTGTCAGTGTGGTTTTAGCAAATTGGACGCCTTTCTTGGTGATTACGGTCTTATGTTTAGTGTCGATAAAGGAGGAAAAGGAAAAGCGAATGTAGTGTGGGAAGTATCACCTTCAAAGCTTCTTTTCTCGTGATAAATAATGGACGTGTGAAAATACGACATCATTTTACATTTTCAGAGCTCACGGCGAGAGATAACTCAGACACACATTATAATTTTAGAGCTCGCGTGTTTTTAGCAAACATCGAAAACAGTTGAAAAGGATCGCTATATTAATATTTTTATACTTATTTAGTTTCATTCTGCATTACAAAATACTCCAAAGGAAAATAATTGAAGAATGAAGAAAGAATTATCAGAATATTTTTAACGTACGTAGTATCAAATTCGCAATGTCATTAAAATTCTAGAGGTCGACGGGGTGCTTATAAATATTCAAATTTGTACAAGCACTGGGCCAGGTGGGCAGGCAGGTTTGCATAAGTAAACTTACGAAGGGTGCGGACAGCACAATAATCCGGCTTCGGTTCGATAGAAAAAGCAAAATCAAAATTCATTCCGTTGACCCGAGCTCCGCTCGTAATTCCACGACAGGGCCGGAAACTATTTCTATTCCGAGGGGATCCAACCCCAAGGCGGCACGCCTCCTTGTTTCCAAATATTTTCGTCTCCTGCCTTAATGCAGCACAATCGTAATTTAAAACATGCTCCCTCGTTTAAAATGAACGCACGCTCGGTTTCTGCCGCCAGATTTGTGGACGGAATGTGTTAATTGTTTCGTTCCATACGCACGGCTGCGGTCGGGATACACTGATATGCTCTCGCATGACCATGTAATGGAACGGGTTTAATGGTCACAATTAATGAGCGGCTACCGAATTTAGAATCTCGGCGACTTACATCGACGTCTGCAATAAAAGTTGGAAGTAATAGAGTTGTTGTTATCTCGGAGGCGATATACCGCGTGGAGGGCGTGTTATCGCCGGCGGAACGGTAATGACGGTGCGATAAGATCGCTCGGTGAGGAAGCGAGGGCGAATCGACTGATCTCAGACTGCGGCCAGATTAAATCTCTGTAGGAACTGCCCGCAACATTAACTAATGACACTCCGGAGATGGGACGAACTCCGATAGCCCCCGAATGCTCCCGATCCACTCGACACCGACTCGTTTCAGTTCATTTGAGGGAGTCGCCGGGTAATCAGCATTCAAGAGCTCATCGCCGAAGATAAGACGAGTTTGTGACGGCTGTTTCGGAGCCCAATTGACTTGTTTCATTATCATACATCACGGATATTTGATGTCACATGATATGGCGGCAATTAATATTTTATCACATTGGTAATTTTCGACGTATCTTAGGTATCTTGGGAACCGTATTCATTTGTATTTCGTTGCCCGGAACTTACAGCCTTTAAAGCTCCATTAGCAAGGACAACATTATAAAACCCGCACAAACCTACGAACTCAAAATAAATAAACGCTTTCGCGTAAATAAATATTTCCACCCTGTATTATTCCATCGAATTGTTATAAATAGCTGTTGCAAATTGGTATTAAATGAGCTACAAAAAAGGTCCGACTTCGAGTCTCCCCTTCTGAAGTCGACAATAGGGAAATTCGATATCGCATAGGAGAGTCCCATTAAAAAGTCGAGACCGGCTCGAGATTGCGATAAGTATGTATATTTTATTGTTAGTCGAGCTGTTGAGATTCGACATATAAAATGTATCAGCTGCATTATGATTCGAGTGGGTACAAGAACTCTCAGTTCGTTTTACGAACTTAGGCCCACTTGCACGTTTAGCTGGGTTAAATAAATAAATATAGAGTTTGTAAACTCGGAGTTAAGTACATAATTATATTTTAACTCTTATTTTATTACGCGTTGCGCCACTAAAAAGTTACACCGGGTTAGATTACCTGATATTAGTATTTTTTGAGTTGGGAACATTGCAGTTAAATCGACGAAACATAAAATAGAATTGCAATGTCTGTGCCCTGCGAACAATGAACGGAAATTGTATACCCATCTCCTTTACACTACATTACGATACGTAATAATTTCTTGTCTTTGAATTTTATATCATGACATTTCATTTTAATCGTATTGTATGTGGTTTCCATGTGATTGATGAAAACGTCAGATAAGGAAAATATGTTTTAATTTTTTTATAATTTGTATTTATATTTAAATGAGTTCATGAATATATTGCCTGCTGATATAGTACCAAATTTCCACTTACAATAACGTCGAACAATATAAAATGCAAAATATATTATCAGCGGGACCTCAAGTAATGCTTTAAAAAATGGAAAAATATACATTGGTATATTTTAATAATAAGTTAGTAGTTACTTAGTAGTGTGTAATTGGTAGTATATAAGTAATACGTTTTGAATTACGTGTTTATTCCCTGTTATGACCACAAATTACTGAATTGCTGTCATGTAAGTAGTAATAATGTATCTGTAGTACGTACAGTATGTTGTACTAAAATAAAAGTTGGCCCAGCGATTAAAGTTTTGATATCACTGATGCATTCCTTAAAAGCTTGATCGAAGCAATGACTTTGCCTTAACTTAAATGTTTATCTAAGCACTGTGTATAATTTGATATCAATACCAGTCATGTAATTTCTACATCATCGTCATTTCTACATTTTAAAGTATGATTATGCAATATATATTATACATTCCTTTGTTGATCGCAAGCGCTACTGCTGAGGATGAGGTCCTGGGTTCGATTCCCAGTTCGGACAAAGTGTTATTGGATTTTTTTGACATTAGGGATTTCTCAGTAGCAGCCCGGAGTCTGAATTTGTGCCTGGTTGATGGCAATAGGCTCACTCCCTGTTATCTGATGAAGTGTAGGTGTACTATAGGTACAACTCTGTCTAATCCTTCGGGATTACCTACAGGCGTGATGTTATATTACGTCTTATATATATATATATATTGTGTCGTTTCATTACACAGTCCCAAGAAATACATAAACGCTACACTACAACATCACTTGCTATCTACTAAACTAAAAACTAATAATAGTTTGCAGTCGTATGCCAAAGTGACTTGTTGGTAGTTCCACGTTATTTCGGTACCAACGTGCAGTTTTACGAGGTAAGACGGACCTCATCGATCTTTAGTACTTTGATTTGCATGATATTGTGCCGTAAAACCGCCGTAAAACTACACTTTATAGCCAAATGATGGACTGAAAGACTGGAGTATTAAAACATTAGGTTAATAATGTTTCACATTATAGGCTGACTGTGCTATTCACGAGGGCCGAGCGAACTTATATGTAAGTATATTGGGCAATTACCATCTTGCTGACTTGCTATTTTAATATTTACCACATCAAGAGCTATTATATCTAATGATCGCCAAAAAATTATGCTTAGGGGTACATGGTTCGCGGGATATTCGAAAGAGTTACCATGGCCCCTGGCATAGTCAACTGAAGGAACACGGATGGGTTTTAGTCAGTAAAAGTCTGACAGCCCCTCCCGCTCCGCCCAGAGCGGGAGAAGTCATTTGATGATTTCCCACCCGAAAAAAAAAAGAATTTTTGAAATTCTCCTTTCATTGTCCATGCTAGCGATGTTGTGTGAGCCTGTGACTTTAACGCTTTTTCCACACCTACAGCACATTGGGTGACACTAATTAATACTGCACATCATCATTCTCCTGCCCTTATCCTAATTCATTTGGCGCCGGTGCAACATGTATTTTTCTTTCACACAGTCTATCCATCGTTTCTGTGGTCTTCCCCTACTTTTATAGCCATCCACACTCAAAACTTTCCTCACGACATTTTCCTCATTTCTCCGCATCACACGGATTTCCACACAACTTTTCAGTCACCGACTGTCAGACTTCCTCTTATGTAGGTACTCATTTCTTATTCTATCCATTCGCGTTACATGCACCAGAACGCGTAGAGCAGTGGTGGCCTAGTGGTAACAGTGGCGACTTACGATTTGTAAGTCGTAGGTTCGAACCCAGGCAGGCACTTTACTTTGTTGTACATTTCATCACCACTGTTCTCAGCATCAGAACATTATAGGCTGTTTATGTGTAACTCCACGCATTTCTATCATTAAATCTCATCACCTTTTTCTAAGTTAGCTACAAACTTTTCTTCAACTTGGTGCTACGGTGCTAATTTGCAGCGGTATTGTTTGCATGCCATTTGATATCCAATGTTTAGTGCTGCCGGATCCTCATTGTCCCGGACAATGCCCGCCTAGAACACAATAGAACGCTACCTGGCCAAAGTGTTATGAAGTCATTAGAAAGTCTTAATTGACGTTTTGAACGGATATAGCTTACTGATTTCATGGGATGGAACGGTGGGAGCTTACAGCAAGTTAGTTGATTCGATTAACGGCCGAACCCAATAACCTATGTATCACCGGTTTTGGCCTACTGGAGATAGAAAAACCTATCTATCTATGGTTTTAACGTCTCAATAATCTATAAGAGATTATGGAATCTTACCGGCCTGACATAAAGACAGGTAGAATTAACCTGTCTACCATCAATAGCGTTCTGTATTTTACTGAAAATAGGTTATTGGGTTCGGCCGCTAGAGAGTACATTTGTAGGTACTTCCTTCTTTGAAAACTGTAGCGCGATTTTCTTTTATTTTTTAACACACCTTTTTAACGAGTTTCTTACAAATTCATTTATGTATGTCACATACAATTTTAGTAGGCAACTAGTTTTGTAAATTTCACCTTGGTGTTCAAATCCATTGCATAGATTTTTTATTGCCACAATACTGGCTATTTACATCACTTATAACTATTGTATGCCCCTTTTTATTTTGGTTTAATTCATTTAAAAGGTCGCAGACGGACAGTGACCCCGTCAATTTTCGTCATATTAAATTCGCTGGTAATTTAATCAAGTTTGCATGGAAAATTCTCGTGCTATAAGTTTTTTCAGCTTTAAACAGAAAATTCTTCTGAAGTCCCGGGATTGTGTGTCGAAATATAACCGCTAAAATGAAGTTCATTCAAATACCACAGCGCACGTAAAAAGTAGAGTTGCCGCGAATAGTTGTAATAGCGAATAGTCGAATACCGATTAACCGCCATTCCCTATGGCGAATAGTCGAATAATTCGCTATTATTATTCGACATTAACATAGGAATATAAAAAATAGTTTATTTGTTATCGAATGTACCTATCACGCTTGTAGAATCATTTATTTTTTACCTACTTTAATCTAATATTTTTCTAAGGTTATGAGAAAAGAAAATGAAGTTAGGAAATCAGTCTCACATTCTGATATTATACTGATTTTACATTTTTAAATGCTGGCAACCCTTTTCTTGTACGTTATATACCTACTATTACCTACCTATTTTACGGGAAATACCTCCTTTTGTGTAACCAAGCATTTAATACTTTAGGGGATTTCCCGCTCAACTTATTTCGCTTGTGTTTAGGCTGGGTGGCACGCATTTGTATGTCATTCGTGATGGATGAGCTTGCTTGACGTGACGTCGCGTCGGTCAATGTTTTAATTATCGTATCGAGAACAATTGCTTAAATTAAAGACTGAAATAGTTAAAGTGTAACTCAAAAAGCAAAACAATCATGCCAAATCCCGGGAAAAAATGTCATGTTTGGCGTTATTTTGAGGAGAAAGAAAACAGTGCGAAATGTATTTTGTGTAGTGTAAAAATTAGTAGAGCAGCGAAGAAAGCAGAAACATCGCCCTTGCAGAATCATTTGAAATTCAAACACCCAGGTTATTTATGTTTTATTTACCTACTATATATACAGTTTTACCATTCATTTAAGTAGTACTCTGATTGTGAGTTTTGTTACGACTGATTTTTGTATGGCATTTAATAATAATGATAATAATTGATACTAAACTATGTGTGTTTTGTTTTTTAAGAAAAAATAAAGTGATTATTTTGAAGCCTATAGTTGTTTTTCTCATTAAAAGTTTATTTTAGACAAATATTCGCCGAATGTCGAATAATAGACTTTATTATTCGGTATTCGACGAATAGCAAAAAAATGTCGAATAATGCCGAATACCGAATAATAGCGACTATTCGCGGCAACTCTAGTAAAAAGTTATTAACATTCTGAAAATAAATTTAATTATTTCGTCTCCATTTACTTGTTAATTATCTGTATGTCAATAAGACCGCCTTACAAATAAATAAAATTGAAGTGTCTGTTTGTAATATCAAAATAACAACTTTTTATTAAATGCATAAGAAAGTACAACGGTACTAATAACAAAAAAAGCAATTTTTAACATTTAGGCTCTCTGTCTGTCCGTTTATTCCAGCTAATCTCCGAAACGGCTAGACCGATTTTATCGGGACTTTCTGGCGGATAGCTGATATTACGGGGAGTAATTCTTGTTTATTTCCACAGTATTATGTCTTATGGCGTTCTGCTGTGGGGATCGGCAGCTGACGTAGATTCAGTTTTCATTGTACAAAAGAGGGCAATCCGCGCAATCTATAAAATGGGTCCTCGTGAGTCCCTGAGAGACAAATTCAAAGAGATTGATATACTAACTCTGCCTTCTCTTTATATCTTAGAAAGTATTTTGTATGTTCCAAAAAAATTAGGACTTTTCAAAATAAGAAGCGATCTCCATAATATAAATACACGTAGTAAACATGAAATTGTGATACGCAAATTTAGATTAACTAAAACAAGCAAGTCATTTCTTATAAACAGTATCCGTTTTTATAACAAGTTGCCAAAGTCGGTTACAGAACTTAACGATGGAAAGTTCAAAACCCACATCAAACGTGTCCTTATTAAAAAAGCATATTATAAGATTAAAGACTACGTTGAAGACAGGGAAGTTTGGCGCTAATCCCTTCTGCACATGTGGTTTCCCTGGTACCTCAGTAACTATTTATGTAAATGTCTATTAACTGCTCCCAAATTACTTTAACTTAATTTATTTTATTATTTTTTACATGCTTCCAGAACATAATATTTTCATTATTTTACATTATATAGTCTTGTCTTTTAAATAGTTTATTTTATATTGTGTGAATGTGAGAACGTTGTAGGCTTTATAGACTGTAGATTTGTAGACCATTTTCTATTTTGTTAAGTACCTGGTAGTTGTTGACAGGCTTACACTGTCCTCCCATGCTTAATAACACTGTAACTTGAAAACATTGTAAAAGCCAATTATTTTTAAAAGAGTAACCGTGGAGTTTCTTGCCAGTTCTCCATAGGAAACGACCAATTGGAACCGTGCACCTAGCTTCTGACGTTTCATAAGTGCCCATGTAGGCTTATGTTAAATAAAATGTTTTGAATTTCACTTTCAATTTAGGCTACTTTTAGTTCAGAAAAATAATTAGGGTTCTGCGCAAAAAAAAAAAATAAAATCCATGACATTGTGAACAAAAAGTCGGATTTGAAAAAATCTTTTTGCATTTGGTAGCCCAAATCTTGAGGATAGTTATAGGCTATTTAATATCACGTTATGACGCTTAGGAGCCGAGTAAAAAGGAAAAAGTCAGAAAGAACACTAAGCGAAAACGAAGTTATTACTTCGTTTTCGCTTAGTGTACAACGCCACAACACACGCAACAACAACGCGACGGGTCGGGGGACGGGGAAATTTTATTATAATGTGGCTGTTATTTTAGTATATTCTGTATCTTATGATTACAGCTAGTAAGTAAATATGTAGATACTTTTCCCATCTACTACTAATACCTACTTAATTTGAGTGGCGTGTTTTTATTAACCGACTTCAAATAAAAAAACCGGCCAAGTGCGTGTCGGACCTCGCACAATGAAGGGTTCCGTAGTTGGGATGAGCAAACAACCATTTAACTAGCAGGGGACTTGACTCTAACAAAAACTAGCACTTTAAAGCTTAATATTACGCAAACGGATCTCTGCATTGAAAAATGGTTTCCACAGATCCGCAATATTTTTTACTTTAGGTTACGTTAATAGGTTATTTGTTGACTACGGAACCCTAAAAAGAATAAAAGCTCCGATGCAAGACTGGAGTTTACTCTGTAGAAGATGCGCAAGGTACGTTGCGCAGAAAAACGTAACGCTTTTATTAATTTCACTCCTCATACAATTTCCATACCGAGGGCCTTATATGAAAATCGATTCTTAAGGAGTAAACTCCAATAAAATAGCTAACTTTACTAAAATAACTAGCCTTTTTAGTTTTTAGGGTTCCGTACCTCAAAAAGGAAAAACGGAACACTTATAGGATCACTCGTGTGTCTGTCTGTCCATTTGTCACAGCCAATTTGCTCGGAATCTAATGGACCGATTACATAAGTTGAAATTTGGTACACATATCAATTTCTGAGACCCAAACACGGACGTGTTACTTATGGAAATGAATTTTGAATATGGGGATCACTTTTGGGGTCCACATAAGATAGTTAAAAAAAAAATTGCAAACTACATATACCGTGTGACATAATAGGTATCAAAAGAAAGGGCTTACTGTGGGGGTTACGAATATATTTTTTTTTATAATTTTAAAATAAATAGTTTTAAAGTTATTTAAGAAAATTGACCATACCCCTTATCTCCGAAACTAATGAGCCAAAAATTTTGAAAAAAATACAGAATATAGTTCTATACTTATAGATTACAGGAAAATCTATAAGAAGTCTATGGTTTTAAAATAATACGGTAAATCTCTCAATATTGTGCGTACAAACTTATATTTGCAGTTGGAATGTATGGGAGAACATGTTTTTCGATTGCAATGTTGAGTTTGTTCTTGGGATAGTTCTGTCTCTTCTTTCTTCATCCCAACTACGGAACCCTTCATTGTGCGTGATCTGACACGCATTTATTTTTATTTTTCTGATTACTCTTATCGTTTTGTATGCACGTGTTTCTGTGACAAATAAACCTATTTTTCTTTCTTTCTTTCTTCTTTCACTTGGCCGGTTTTTTTTTTAAATTTCGTTGCATAGGTATAGGTATACTTACAGTAAAATACGTTTGTTTTCTGGCTAGAGTTTGTCTACTAATAAAATATTACGTCTACACTATAGCTCCAGCAAAAATCAATGTATTAAAATTCAAATATGTTTTATTTGTAGAACATAGGTAAACGAAAAATACGTATGTATGTTATTATTCAACCAACCCAACTCGCACTGGGCCCTAGTGGTGGATTACGGCCCACTCCCTCTCATAGAGAGGAGGCCTGTGTCCCAGCCAGCAGTGGGAACATTATAGGCTGATTATGATAAATGATGATTGATCATCATATCATTATCATTGATTTGATTCATCTATAAAAAAAATTAAAACTATTTGTATGTTTGTCCTCTCTGCGTCCCTAAACCATTGATCAGATTGTGATGAAACTTTAGTAACGTCTTCTGAAGACGCTCACGAGGGTTTCTGGCCCATGTGGCATTGCAAGGCATGCTGGGACAGCTAGTTATTCATAAAAAAATAATGCTATGTCTTGCCGTCAAAGGCGAACAAATATTCTAATTATAATTTGTAATTAATTCATATTAAAAACAACTAAAACATTCAAAATGATTAAATAAATTAAAATTATAACAATCATTCATTATTTTTTTTATACAGCTCACTTTTAAACTTCCCGGTCTGTCAAATCCCGCTGTTTCAGAAACCAAAACCCTCAAAACAAAGTTTGATCAAATCACATTAGGAATCATTGACCATAGCTGATCCTATAGGGGCACATCTTGGGTCGTTTATAGTAAATAGGGGGCGAATCGTCTGAATTAATTAATTCGTTTGGCGGGACCCGCTAATGGACTTTTGTTGTGATACAGACTGTTACCGACCGGTCGGCGTTCTTGTAACGGCTCGTTGTATAATTACCGATGATAAGAAACACAAGATTGATCGGTGGAACGATCCCTTATTGGTTAGATGGTCAGTTTATTGCGAAAGATGTCCGAATTAAGAGGTCTTATGAGGCGGAAAGGTTCAATTCTGCATCCATTTTGCGTTTTTGTCTTGTGTCAGAGCTTTCACTAAGCGTGTCACGATTTTTAGTTGAATACTACAAACGAGGCAAAAGGAGTATGTAAGGATCGTAGCAGGTGGCGTTCTGTAGTTTCTGCCTACCCCCATGGCAAGAAGGCGTGAGTTTATGTATGTATGTATGTTTCTACTACATGAAGTTTCTCCTGCATCTTTGATGCGTTTATGGACCAAAGCGGGGTAATTGCGTATCAGACTAATAATAAATTGCAATGGCTTTCATTTTGACAATTCAGCAACATTCATTGCGTTATTTACGTTGTCGAGCAGACGAATTTTTCAAACATATGAAGCAATGGATTCAGAATTTCAACGCTCGGTGACTGGTTGTAATAGCGAACAAAAGAAAATAACATAACATCATAAATAACATCACGCCTTGTTTCCTCGAAGGGTTGGGCAGAGGTGTACCTATAGTACACCCACATTTCGCTAGTTATGTTTAAGTCCCATGTAATAGAGGGCGAGTCTATTGCCATCAACCGGGCACAAATCCAGACTCCGCGCTGCTACTCAGAAATTCCAGATAGGAAAACCTAATAACACTTTGTCCGACTCTAGAATCAAACCCAGGACCTCATGCTCAACAGTAGCGCTTGCGACCACTAGACCAACGAGGCAGTCAAAAGAAAATAATCAATACATGTCAGTTTCAACATAAATCAAATGGAAATTGTAGTACACAAAACACTTTGGTAAATCCGCTGTTAGTAGATGAGTTCCCTCCGTCTCACCGTTACACAACACAGCAGAAACAATGACCGTCATCCCGCATCCAATAAGTCATCCTCCCTTACCTTGAACAATACCTACGCTGTCAGTTCAGCGCAGACTGACGTCATAACTCATGGCTAATGATGGTGCACGTCAGCGTGTTGTGTGGCTACATTGATAGTTGAGTCTGAGTATCCGATCGGGAATTGAGTACTCAATTGACGAACATCTGCATCTATGCTTCGGTCTGTGTTTTATAAGGGATGGTGGTAAACTTATAAAAATTATATTTATCTTTTGAAAATATTAATAAAATTTAGCAACGTGAAACTAGAATCCGAAAAAGAACATAAATCTGTCTGCTAAATCACAGTTATTTACTGTGGCTAAATAGATTGCATAAGCACTTGATTTTTCTGATTAATTTAGTTTCCATAGACATACAACACCTATTATAGACTTGAAACATGATAAAGAGTTCTGAGAAATACCTACCCAGAAAAAGAAAACATAAATATTTTCCATCTGTATTTTTTTTTATTGTAATTATGATTTTGCAATTGATTTTAATTTTAATTTTGTGATTTTAATTTTTTTAAATTTTGATATTGATTTTAATTTTGGATTTTGATTGTAATCTTGATTTTATTTTTTATTTTCATGCTACTTATTAACATAGTTTGGTAAGTTCTAATACTAACGCGATATGGATGTTTTCCGAAATAAATGATTGATGATGATTTTCAACTCAATCAGTCAATATTTGACTGCAAAATAAATAACCAAGATTGGTGCAATATTAAATGAGAATTAATGACAGTTAAGCCTGCCTGCCGTTCGTACTTCAGTTTATTTGTAAATCAGGGAGGTCATGTATAATTTTAATGATACCGAAACCACATTCAATAAGTACCTATCATACTAAAGATAAAAGATAATGTAAGATACCAACATGATTCTAAAAAAAACAACAACTACTACTACTACTACCACTACTACTATTACTACTGTCAAATAAGTCGATGTTTCCGGGTGACCTTTTGAAAAATAGGTACGTCAATTCCCTAACGACAGTCACTCTATCAAAAACCACCGTAACTATAATTCTGTCGTTTTTGTCATAGATAGAACTTTCTAAACGTGAACTTTGACATTTTCGTAATTACGTCGTTGTTCCATTGGATGAGCGATGTATTGACCATACCGGTTTCGGACCCTGGTTAGAACTACAGATAAACGGACTTATACCGTATTCAGGGAGCCGTGAGATGAAAGGTAAACAAACCATAAAAAGGGTACTTTAGAGGTCAGGTTTGATGAAGTGAATATATTTAATAAAAATAACTACGCTTTTCCTTCGAGGAAACAAGGCGTGATGTTTTAAAAATAACTACGGAAGTAATACGCTGACAACACTATAAATGATATTTTAGAAAGATGTCTGTAGAACTTATGTAGTTAATCCTTTCAGACTTATTTGTACTCGAATATCATAAATGCCTTAAATTATTTTCTTAATTTTAATTATTTTTTTATTAAATCGTTTAGATGTAAAAACACCCAAAAAAGACTTGATTCCCAAATTTCGAACGCATTTTAATACTACAAAATTATAGACCACAGGTACTGCGAACATTTTACATTAAAATATGACGTTTTGTCATCGGTGGGGTTACATCCGCCATCTTTACTATCGATCATCTTGTTGATACGAGAAACAGCACTTTCCAGATATTTTCGTTGAATTCTTGTTATTCCGTTGTTACTTTTGTTGTTTTCATTAAGTTTCTTGTTTTGTTAAGTTTAAAGTCATTTGTTGATTGTTTTGTTTTTGTTATATTGCCGTTTTCGTGCTTAAAAACATGAGTAAACCAAGGAACGCTTGCACTTTTTCTTCGCCGAAGAAAAAGCGATCAAAGAAAAAAGTGTGTGCAAAAGTGCATTGACCATGTGATAAAAAAGAGCAAAAGACGCTAAAAATTGGTGGCATAATTGATAATGTAGTTGACCGTTTCGTTATTCATGTTGGTGAGAGTTCTTCAGAATCCTCCAAATTCTCCGAATAAATAATTAAGTATCTTGAGTAATTAAAGATCTTTGGTTTTTTTATCCTCATAGTTAAGTACCTTCTATCAAAACGTATGCAATTATTTGTACATGTGAACTATGTAAGATAAACAAAATACAGAAACTAAACGCATAGTTTGTTTTTATCATGGAGTCAGGCTTTCAGGCAGTACAACATAAGAGCTGTACAGTTAGCTGCTAGATACACAAATGGGGAAACCCTACATTAAATTACATACAAATAAAAAACAGCGAAATGAAAGTTTGAGAAACATTGTTTTCTTTGTTTACACTTTGTCTCAAGTCCAGATGAATAGGGTATAGGTACTACAATCATTATAACTGGTTTAAACACGGACATCATTATAACAATTCATACCCACTCAACAAACCGAGACAATGTAACGATATTAATAAATACTCGATATTGAGACAACTATGGGTCCTTTCATTAGGTTCTTACATACGCGTATTATAGAGGCTGACTAGTTAAACGTGGGACATCATACATACAGAGGGACACACATAATATTATCAAGAACATGGTAAGTAACTGCTCACATTATCTTTCGGATGCAACTTCGCCCGTGTGGAGGTCAGAAATTATCCCACAAAAAAATGATAAAATTCCTATGTCCCAACCCAGGCCATGGTCTACCTGTGGGAGTTAATTTTGCATCTATACAAATAAATATAATTGAAGTATCTGTTTTTAATGTCAAAATAACAACTTTTTACTAAATGCTTAGGAAAGTATATACGGTACTTAATAACAAAAAAGCAATTTTTAAACTTTTGTCTGTCTGCCTGTCTGTCCGTTTGTTCCGGCTAATCTCCGAAATGGCTGGACAGATTTTGACAGAACTTTCACTGGCATATAGCTGATGTTACGAGGAGTAACTTAGGCTACTTTTATTTTAGAAAAATTATTAGGGTTCCGCACAAAAAAAATAAAACCCATGAAATTGTAAACAAAAAGTTGGATTAGAAAAGTTCTTTTTGCATTTGATAGCCCGATTCTCGAGGATAGTTATAGGTTATTTAACATCACGCTACGATCCTTAAGAGCCGAGCAAAAAGAAAAAAGTCAGAAAGAACACTAAGCGAAAACGAAGTAGTAGAATCGCGCGGGCGGGCGAAGCAACGCGACGGGTCGGGGGACGAGGGATTTTTTAAAAATGTGGCTTATATGGAAGTATAAATGATTTTAAAGATAATGGCTTACATTTGAAAAGTTTTCCGTTTTTCATGTGTTGTCACCTTGGTCCTAGCTCTTTTCTGTCTCCTCCTTGTTATGAAGGGAATTGGAAACAAATTTTTGTTAGTAAAAACCACGGTGTTTTTTTTTTATTAAGTTCCGGTACAGTTTTAAAGGCAGTTGAATAATTTTTACCGAAAACTTTGTGCTTTTCTGGTGGTCGCCACTATTGATTATGGCTCTCAGGAGATGCAGAGGAAAAAGTGTGGCTGGCTTGCCCACAATCGAGTTCCTATGGCCACTTTCCGGTTCCATCATCAGATTCTGAACAGCATCTAATATAATAGCACTTGTCAATACAATATTATCCAATGAGTCCAAACACGATTGTGCTATCTTGTTTGATTGAGGAGTTCCTATGGCCATCTTCCGGCTCCAACCAATAGTGTCAAACTCCTGGACACCATTTTGGGCTATAGTACTTATCAAGACAAAACCAACGAGTTCAAACTGTTTATAAAGCCACTTTCGAACTCCATCATCAGACCAGCTCCATGGTATCATATTTTTGCGTTGTCGCCTAAGTGTGTACCTGAGTGATTGAAATACAGTTCTTAATACAAAACTGATCACTTAATCAGTACTAAGTTGTCAGTTTTTTGTATTTTGTAACTAGAGTCAGAAAACAGTTCGAAATTCAAAAATTGTTTAAACCTGCGTCTGAAATAAATATAGTTTTCTAATAAAACGGTAAAAGGGTCTATTAAGATCTTATTATTAACATGCCAGGATAATCGGAATACTGTATGTCCTTCGTTTACCCAGTCACACTGTATATGATTCCCCCTGATTTATCTGATATCATTTGTAATAGGTACATGTACGAGCCGCCCCTCGGTCGGTCGGCGCAGCGCAGGCGTCTTCATTAATATTCGCGCGTAGGATGCTTTGCCAATAAATAAGTAATGTAGGATTGCTCTTAAATTTCAAGGTGATAGCGGTTATGGCGAGGTTGTGTGAGGACGATGCCATTATTGGGTTGTTATTTTTAACTAGCAAATACTTTTTATTCGATTTCTAGGATTCTTTTTTAAAGTCAGTTAAAACAGACCTCTGCAAAATTATCATTATTAATTCATTTAATTCAGGTAAGACCCATATACATACAATAAAATAGCATAAAAAAAGTAAAAAAATCACAATACTGCCACATAATTAAAATTAAATAAAATGAAATGTCAATGCAATTAAAATAAAATAAACGAAGATAAAAATTGTTACAGATTAAAAAAAAAATCTTATCAAAAACAATACAAAAAAAGTCATTATAATAAAGGGTGATTGATAATCTTAATTTAAAGACTTATCTGGTTTACGTATGCCTCTTCTTAATGCGTAAATAATAATGCTTAAGAGCGTTTACGACGTACGGCATTTCATACAAACTTTCAAGTCCTTGTTTTTCGAATGAATGAATCGATTTTAATGTAACTTTATACACATAAGCAGTGTACATAGATCTAAAAAGTTAGTTAAGACTATTTTAGAAATGTCTTATTTCAAAAAAGATGACTGAAAATCTCTGTTTCTATGGAAAATTTAAAATTGGTCGAATTTACCTATTTTTTGAAAATGTTCGTAACTAAATTTTTAGACCCATGTATTCTGCTTATGCGTATGTTGTTTTATTAAATTCGGTTCATTCATTTCGAAAAACAAGGACTTGAAAGTTTGTATGCAATGCCGTGCGTCGTAAACGCTCTTAATCATCCAAAATAGGCATTCGCGATTGACCCTTTTGCTTAAATTATTTCCTTATCCTGTTAGGAATCAAACGTTGCTTAACGAAAGTACCAATACTGTCTTAACTTTTGCGTAGCCTTTCCCAACTACGTTGGTGACTATTGTATCAGTATTTTTCACAGACGACCTGCCGTTTATCCTCTGCAACCCGTGTACTGAAACATCGATATTCTGTGGTTAGACCTGTACCCTAATTGCGTAACACACTTACATTAGGAATCGGTTTAATTTTGACAGTTCAACAACATTCATTGCGTTATTAACGTTGTTGAACAGACAAGATTTTCGAAGATATGAAGCAATGGATTAGAAATATGCTTCAAAATCATTCAGATGGTGATTGATAGTGTGTTACACAATTAGGGTGCTCTAGTTAGATTTTTGAGGCTCTTAGTTGCTCAGTATCTTCTGGGATTTAGACTGGAAAGTCCAATAAAATAAAAAAAATACATACAACAGTCAAGGACCCAAGAAATTATACCGTAACATCACACAACACTCCCATTCATTATCCGAGTAAAGCTGAAAAAAAGTGCAATCATCAAAACAAATACTAAAGTTGTTCTGTCTACACTATTGTTAGGGTGCGGCTACACTGCGCCGTTTAAAACTGTTTATCTTACTAATGAAACACCATAACGTGACGCGAATATGCCACGTCATAATTAAATACCGCTAGGGTGCGCCCTTGTATTAGCTAAAAGATTTTTAGTAATTAAATTCCGCGATAAATGTTGACGTAGTTTTTTGTGAAGTTTTGAGGTTCCCAAGGGTGATATGATGGTGTATTAATAGCCTTAAAAGTTTTTGTTGGTGAAAAATTGGTTTTTAATTTGAGTTTAATGTTTTTTTGGCTTTTTACGGTAGTTTGACAATGATAATCATTATTAAAAAAATGTTAAATAGAATGATGAAAGTACGTAGGTAAAAAATATTCGTTAATGTTCGAATTTGATGATTATTATACCTATTTAATAGCCCCAGTAATCAATTGATAAAGACTGACGTTCCAGTACCTGCTTTTATTAGGTACCTTTTCATACTTAAATCCTTACCTACTTTATAGAAATTTAGTCTCAAATAGCTCTTATCGTTCTTACAAGAAAATAAGCAGAAAGTTATGGTTTTCATATTTCTAGCTCTGCTTCTTAAGTCCTATTTTAATGGTCAAAAATGAAGTCTAAATAATATTTGAATTAGATCATAAGTACTGTGGAATTTAAAATGAAATAAATGGACTTCTTGAACTGTAATTATTTTATGAGAACATTGATGAGCTTAATTATTGTGTTAAAGAGAAACTAAAGCTCGGCAACAGTTAAACCAAATTGATATAGGTTTGTACCTAAGCATTGCTATAGCTACAGTATTTTCATCTAACGAAGCGACACGCACATTACGTGTAGTTACCAACTGTGCAAACACGCTGTGAATGTGTGTATAAGCGCAGGAGCTCTCAGTACCGTCCAAGACAATGGCGAAATCGGAAGTGTGTGTGTGCGTGTGGTGTGTGTGTTATGTGGTGACGCTACTCGTCTTCACGCACACATTCACAGCGTGTTTGTACACTTGGTTAACACAAGTAAAGCGCGTGTCGCTTCGTAAGATCAAAATACTATACATAAACAGTTATACAATGTATAAATATACAATTTTGTGGGGTAAGCGCCTATCCTTAACACAATTTTAGGTAAGGAGGGTTATGATTGGCATTTGATATCGAATCAAAAACACGCTGCGCCAAAACACGCCACATTTGACAGGTGACGTCATAAACGTACCTAACCACCTTTATCCGATTTCAATAAAGGGACAGGTACATTGCCTGTTTGTAAATTAATGTTTGTTTTGGGATAATTATGTCAGTATTCAATTGGATTAAAATGTTGCATCAGATATTTAATTCAATGATACGCTGTTGCAACCAGTGTGTTTCTGATCGATTCATTAACATACTGCTACTTTCAACTCCAGTCTTACCAAGGGGTATCGTGTTACCCAGTAAATGGGTTGTGGAGGTCAGGTAGTCAGTTGCTCCATGAAAATTCAGCTGCTTCTTATAAGACTGGGAGCCGACCCTAATATAGTTGGGATAAGTCTAGGCAGGTGATGACAATGATGACCTGCTACTTTAGATTCTGACTTCTTGTCAATCAAGGCTGAAAAGCCGAAACATTTTTTTAAAGTGTGTCGTTCCACTCACTGGCGAACGATCAAAAGAAAGACTGCAGCTGTGGCGAGACAGGGTTTCCTCACCCAAACCATTTGTTCCACCTGCTGAAGATCTCCCGCCTGGACATGAGTTGTCTTGGGTAACCTGGAAATCTTTAAACAGACTCCGGACCCAGGTCGGCCGAAGCAGGGAAAACCTGTTCAGGTGGAGATTCATTGAAGACTCCGCCTTAGAGTGTAAATGAGGTGCTGTTCCACAAACGATGGGACACTTAATATCATGTTTTGCGTGTCCTGTCAGCTGCACGTTACAGGAACTGATGGACGCTAATGATGGCGCCAAACTCGTAGCCGAATTCTGGGCCGAGTCTATTTAGATTGCCATCGACACGCTAAGAAGAAGAAGAAGTCTGTTTTTTTTTTGTCATAAGGCCTCACAATGGCCGGCATTACATTTATCCGTCACTTATTTTTAAGATTAATTTATCACAACTTATAAAAGAATACTCGAACTTTGTAAGAAAAATAGGCAACTTAAATAAGAATTTACTATTCAGTAGCCTGAAGTAGCCCCTGAGAATATGAACGATTGTTGGGCCAGTTCTTGACACGTGGCATTAAAATTGATGGATATCCAGTCTGACTCCACAGACCTAGTTTTCTTATTTTATTTTGTACAGTTTTGACTCGCGACTTTGTTCGTATTGAAACTTTAACTTTGTGGTTTAGAAAAATCATTTCTTAGTTCTTTCTTCAGGTACCAAATTGGGATGTGCTTGGTCTTCTTATATCATGGATCTTACAAATACAAAAGTTATTCAGGTTTTAAGAAAATTATGACTAAGGTAGGGACTGCCAAACTGTTGCAGTGTTTAAAAGAAGAGTGAAAGAATATTTCCACTTCGTCATAGTTGCTAGTATTTATTATTTTATGCTACATTATAATCGTATATATTTTAGTGACATTTATTTTAGCAGTATGTATGTATGTACTTATTGTATATACTCATATTGCATGTTTATATATGTATATCCTCATATTAGTGTATCGTTTTTGATTTTATGTATTTTGTTTTCTCTTTTACTCTTACACACGTTGTCTATATCTCTTTATCTACTTTCCTATCGCAGGTATGCTGGAAGAGAATTCTTTAGAAATAAGCATCACCTTTGTACGTATTTTTCTGTTCCTTTCTTCTTGTCTGTTTATATGTGTGTACATAAATAAATAAGATACGTACTAAATAAACTTGCAGACAGACATATTGAAGGGCTTGTGGCTAGGTAATAACAGCCACATGGGTCGATCGATCAGGTTAAGCTACGCTTGCCGCGGTTGTTCCGTGGATGGGTGATCATCTTTACATACCAAGATCCCTCCGTGCCTCGGTAAGCACGATAAACTGTTGGTCCCGGCTGTCATTCTTGGATCTTTGACAGTCGTTACGGGTCGTCAGAAGCCAGAAAGTCTGACAACCAGTCTTACTAAAGGGTATCGTATTACCCAGTTACTGGGTTGTGGAGGTCAGATAGGTAGTCGTTGCATGTAAAATACTAGTATTCAGCTGCACCTGGTTAGATTGGAAGCCGACCCCAACATCGTTGGGAACAGGCTAGGCAGATGGATGACAGACAGATTGATTACAGTTTGAAAGTCTGCAGAAACATTTCACAAGATTTATATTTGTTTAAATAATTATTTTAGTTACTATAATTTACTTGAAAGTTCGTTTGAAATTAAGACTATGCCTACGTGACATTTAAGGTCACATATTCATCAGAAATTGCAAGAAAACGTTTGATATTTAATATTCACTACAACAAGAATAACCTACCTTTTGTAATAATTTTTAACAATATGAAGTCTAACAAGTTAGCAATTTGAGGCCTCCGGCAAACTCATTCATATCATAATAGTATATCCAGACCAGAGATTCCCAGACTTTTTTCTCATAAACCACTTTCAAAATTTAGCTGGTTCTGTTGGACCCCCTGCAGCTACATTTCTACCATATTCCCAAAACTCAACACAAAAAATGTGAAGATAGACCCCAACGTAGACCCCCGTCGAGTCGTACGTGAACCCCTGGGGGTCCACCTGGACCACGTTGGAAACTAAGGATCTAGACATAAATTTTAACTTAGGCAGTACACACACTTGAAACAAAACAGTTTTGTCTTGTGTCAAAACTCAAAACAATTTTTCATTTAATTTTGGCAACTGTGACAACTGAAACTGTTCTATTTAGTACGACTTCATTATTATTTTCATAGAGGTACCATCGGGGACATTTGCGGTTACTAAGGCAATAAGGTTGAAAAGTGGTTCTCCGCAAATGTCCGCGATGGTACATATTGTCAGTCTACAGACAGTCTTGACCAAGCCTGTGCACAGCCTTAATGTATCATATTCAAAAATGTGTAAACTTATTTGATAACGCATCGTTGAATTACGTGCAAGTGAAGGTTGAATAAGAATAAAACTCTACTAATTTGTTCTAAAATTAACAAACATCTTGAAAGTCAATACCATGTCTTGGAATTTGTTTTCTTATATTAAAATGGTTTTCACTTAAGGAATCGTACATACGAGAGAAAATAGTTTTTGTTTGCTCAATAAGGCGGCATACCGAATCGTTGAGATTCAGCATTCCGAACGATTTTAACCGACTTCAAAAAAAGGAGGAGGTTCTCAGTTCGTCGGAATCTTTTTTTTATGTATGTTCCCCGATCACTCGAAGACGGCTAGGCCGATTTGGAATATGCCTTTTTTGTTTGAAAGGGTATACTTCCCAGATGGTCCCATTGTCAAGGTCAGTATCTGATGCTGGGATTCTGGAGCAATTGAGGAGGCTCTTCAAATATTATAGGCACACCTATAGCGATTTGGGTATTTTTTATAGTAACTCGTGCATTTGTTCTCGGAAAGCACCATTTAGTGAAGGGGAACTGATGATGAAGATCACAGATGGCCCTCGGAACTACTCAAGAATAATTATGTAACGGGTTGCGATTCGATTACTTTAATATGGCTGCTAAGCAATATATGCTCGTTAAAATGCATATAGTGAAATACCAGGAGAACTCCTCTACAATTAACGTCCCTGCATCGGGATTAGCAATATTTTGTATAAGGTGATGAGCAGTTGACATCACTATTGTAACTTAGATAAATTATAAATCGACTTACTAAAAAGTGAAAAATAATAAACTTTTTTACAAAAATAAAAATAAAAACAATCGACTTCCAAAAAAAAACACAACAAAGTAAAAAATAACTTTCATTTCGAAAGTTCGGTGGCAAAAAACTAAAATACAGATCCAAAGACACTGACTTCCGAAATTAAAATTATTTTTCACTTTGTAGTGTTTTTTTTTGGAAGTCGGTTGTTTTTTTTTTTTTTTTTTGTAAAAACGTTTTTTCTACTGACGCTCTTCCACGAAATCCCATGCGTGCGTTCTTTTTCAACGCGTTACCATTTGTAATTTTCAATCTTGTAATCTGCCGTACGGCCGGCAATATTGGTAGTGAGCTCGGTAAGGTATTTTATTTGTATTTTTGTACATGGTAAAATATAAAAAAAATATAAAAATAGGAAAAATATATAATTAGCAGAGGCGTAGCCTTCATACAATCCGATTCCTATCGGCTTCTCTTTGGAACAACCACTCTTCGTAATATCTACTATTACCAAATAATATGGTACACCTATGTGTGTACCTGTGTATCACATTACAATACATATTTACCTAGTCTTGCCATAAATACTGAAACAAAGAAAAAAAAATCTATTGCAAATAACATTTATTACTTTTACAGTATGTTAGTTTAATACATAAATATAAAACAACTTAAAATATAAAAAGCTTATTCGAAGTGGTCTCCATTGGCTGCAATACAGTCCTGTACACGTTGAGGCCAGTTATCAATAGAAGCACGCACTCTTTCCATGGGAAAATTCTTCACTGCCAATCATACGGATTGTTTTAGGGACTCCAAATTATCATGGCGTTTAGAGCAAGCCGTACTCTCTAAAACTGACCATAAATCATAATCCAGCGGATTAAGATCGGGACTAGACGACGGCCAGTCTTCAGCTCTGATGAAGTCCGAAACGTTCGTTTCCAACCAAGACTGCGTAGACCGAGTTTTATGACCCGGCGCCGAGTCTTGCTGGAAGGACCATTCTTGGTTATTGAACATGGTGTTGTTAAGGAGCTTCACTACCTTCTCAAGTATGGTATCTTGATACACTTGTGCCGATGTTTTGATACCTTTTTCACAAAAGTATGGCTCAGTCACTGCTTCATAACTAATACCCCACCAAACCATCACTGAAGTCGGATAGTGCCCACGTTGCACTCTGTCGACTATTTGGGAAGCTTCCTTAGAGCTTTGAGCATAAATACGGTCATTTTGTTTGTTAAAATGTTGCTCAATTGTAAAAATTTTCTCATCCGTAAACAAAATTTTTCTGTGACCTCCTTTTGCGTACCGCTTCAGTAGTTGTTTCGAATTTACCACCCTATTCTTTTTTAAATTATCAGTTAAGAAATGACCAGTACGTCTCTTATGGGCTGCAAGTTCTAAGTCATCTTTTAAAATACGCGACATAGTTCTAGGTGCTATCTTCATCTCCCGAGATAAAATCTTTTGCTTTCGGACAGGATTTCTTAGAATTCTTTCCCTTACTGCTTTGACTTTTTTCGTACAAACACTACGTGGACAGCCAGATCCTTTTCTGTCACAAACAGAGGAGGTCTTATTGTACCTATTAATAGCCCGGTACACAAACATTTTACTAATACCAAGCGTATGGAGAGTTTTAAAAATTGCATTTGACTCCATACCTACTTTGTGTAATGCAATCACAGCGATTCGGTTCTCTTTATCACCCCACTCCATTTTAATATCGCGAAATATTGTACAATGTATTGGCGCCAAAATGAGAAAACTCAATGAACAATCATATAAAAATGACAGATTCCAAATTCAAATGTAATATTTTGTTTATTTTTAATTGTAACAGTATTTATGGCCAGACTAAGTATATTTAATATCAGTTTAAAACATCATAAGATTAAAAACCTACAGATTTTAGCCTGCGTTTATGAGAACTGAACAATTTTTTCTTCGGATAATTAGATTCTATTTTCAGTTCCAAATTATCCCGATAAGTTAGTTGGTCTTTCATTTCGCATGCTCAAATTGTTCACTCCGGAACTTTCTCCGTTTGTTTGTTTTATTTTTTTGCTCAGAGAAAAACAAAACAAGGCTGAAAGACGTGACCTTTCTTAATCAGGCTATTATCATTCGAGCCAGCCGTCCGTTCCCCTTCGGAGCTGGGAAATAAGTGCTTACGTCGATAAAGGCATTCTGATATGGAGCTAAAATGGCAGAGCAGCGTAATGAGGATAGCGGTAATCTAGATGTTCATAAATCTTCTTTCGTCTCCTTACTTGACTAAGGTTTAGTGTGAGACAAATGACGAAGTTCCATACAAACTTTCATCCCCTATTTAAGTCCATTAGGGGAAGAATATTCAAAAATCCTTCCATGGTGCTCACCTTCGTTATAGACATAAGAAACTCTAGTGCAAAAATTTCATGCTTTTCGACCCAGCGGTTTAGGCTGTGCTTTTCCTGTCAGTGATTGAATTTCAGATGTTTGATTATGTGTGTGGATGTGATGAAGTAATGTGGCTGTTTGTTAGAAGGTTCTGCGTTCGTTCAGTATCCTAAGAAGGTGATTAGATCGACGTGACGTTATCAAAACGTGTATCTCAATAGCTTACGTAAAACTCAATAGTAAGTAAACTTGTAACTAATCAGTATTTGAGCCGTCTTGTGCTCCAGAACCTTGAGATGGCTTAAAGGCTGCGCATAGTGACGTCACTTTGACGGCCTATGACTAATTCTATGATGCTTAAAAGCCACCAATTGCATGAATTCAACACAGTGCTAGCAAGCATAATAATAGAAGCATAATATTTAGCTTAGTCGGAAGGGTTCGTTGAAATAGCAATGCCTAGTGAACAACAACCCACATAGCTGATTACTTACAATACTTAATACATTATTCTAGAAATTGCAAAGAAAACTACTTACATAGGAAAACCGGCTTAAATATCAGTGCTTGAACAAAGAAGCGAACTCACTTTCGCATTTATTGAATTAGAAATGAATTAATGGACTTCCAAAGAGATAAAATAATATTAAAAGCGTTAAAAAAACGTCGAGTTGGAAAGTATCATCTTAAAGGGATTAATTGCTAATGGAAAGAGATTTTGCGTAATCTCTGCTTCTTGTTGTGCGAAGGTACTTATCGTATGGAAATGGATGAATGAAAATAATTCAGTAGAGTCTTTTCCTCTATCTTTTATGCGCCATGAAATGAATGTATCTACCTGATTACTTTTAGTGTTCGTATTGATATTATGATATAACTAGCTGTGCCCCGCGACTTCGTTCGCGTGGATGTCGTAACATACACAATATACTAAAATAACAGGCACATTTTAATAAAACTCCCTCGTCCCCCGACCTGCCGCGTTGCATCGCCCGCCCGCGCTATTACTTCGTTTTCGCTTAGTGTTCTTTTAGACTTTTTTCTTTTTGCTCTGCTCCTAAGGATCGTAGCGTGATGTTAAATAGCCTATAACCATCCTCGAGAATTGGGCTACCAAATGTAAAACGAATTTTTGAAATCCGACTTTTTGTTCATAATTTCATGGGTTTTAATTTTTTTGCGCGGAACCCTAATTATTTTTCTAAAATATAAGTGGTCTAAGTTATCCGCCACAACATCAGCTATCTGCCAATGAAAGTCCCGTCAAAATCGGTCCAGCCGTTTCGGAGATTAGCCGGAACAAACAGACAGACAGACAAACATTTTAAAAATTGCTTTTTTGTTATAAGTACCGTACTTATATACTTTCTTATGCATTTAGTAAAAAGTAGTTATTTTGACATTACAAACAGACACTTCAATTTTATTTATTTGTATAGATATAGATAATTATTTTTAGTGAGACTTCACCACATTCCAATGCTTCGAGTCTTGGAGACTGACTTTCGAATAGAAACAATCATCTATTAACTTTTAAAGGGCTTCCAAATTAGTCTGTAAAATAAAAAGCGAAAAATGTTACTAGAAATTGAAAAAACAATTACAGTACCTAAAATATTGCTTCGATAAAATAACACTATCCATACAGAATTTTACGATATTATTATGCAGTAGAACAAAACGTGAATGTTTTCGTCCACTCACTCTAATGTACTCATACTTGTTATTTTCCTAAGAGGTAAACGACCTAATTTACAGAATACGAAAATCGCATGAACAACAAAAGTGACTTTACAAAATTAAAATTGTTTGTTGTCCTGTTTTAAAGGTGCGTTCACATCGGCAAATGCGTGTCATTGACCGAACGACCGATGCTGTCAATAAATTGACTGCGGTACGTTGACGTATCCAAGCAATTTTTAAACCGAACATCCCCATGTCAGTAATGAAAGTCGCGCTAGGTCAGTAACGTAATAAACTTATTTCAGTCCAGTGGCAACCTCCCCTGAAAAAAGGGTGCTAGGTAAAATTCACGTTGAAAATACCGGTATATTTTTAGAATCAATATTTAAAATCTGGTATTTTCGACATGCTACTCAGCTCAGACTGATTTTGAAGCTTTACGGATAAGTTTCATGTCATGTTATTTTCTACTTTTTAACACGTTGACTTCCAGACAACAGACACACAATAGAAAATCTATTGTTTGCGGTCACTATGGAACCGCATTTAGGCAGTCAATGACTTAATTGGCTTCAAAAAAGGAGGAGGTTCTCAGTTCATCGGAATCTTTTTTTTTTGTAGGTTTATGTTCCCCGATTACTCAAAGACGTTTTGGAAAATTCTTTTTTTGTTTGAAAGGGCTTAGCTTAAGCTTCCTAGGTGGCCCCATATAAATTTTATTAAATTTGCTTGCGTTGTTTTTGAGGTAGCTTCAATAATACGTATTTTTCCCGCTTAGTCTATGTGGATGATGATATAACAACTTCCTGTCTCTGTAATTTACATAGTAGGTAGTGGTTTTCGAATTTATGTAGGGTAGCTATGACAACTATGAGTGAAAAATAAAAACTTTTTCACAAAAAAAAACAACCGACTTCCAGAACACCTGGTAATGTTTTTTTTTTTTGTAAAAAAGGTTAACATTTTTTATTAATGGCCGATGTAATTAAGGCACTACTTTTGGTCATTGCTTTTCACAACAACCACAAATACCCAGATACCATTCTACCCACCCCCTAACTTACCCCACAGACCACCCGTAATCTAATCCTCAACCCGATTAAATTCGAACAATTTATAATTAACACATTCGGCCGCCGAAGGTGCCACATAAAATATTAATTACTGCTGCAATATGCTGAAAAACCTGTCTTCGATATCACAGATCTGCCCTAATGGTAATGGGGAAAGCCACCAACCAAAGGATTAAAAGTACATGAGGATAACACAAATAAGGGTTGGGGTAGAAGGATTAATACGAAAATAAACAATGTGAAAGATTCAGCAATGCGGTGTGCGCAAACAAAGTTTAATGAACAGAACAAATTATGACAATGTGGCAGGTGGGCTTAATTTTTTATACTAACGTGTTTTTTATTGTTATTAGAAACATCCCAAGTTTTCTTTGATATATTTTTTTTATCGGTAAACATGATATGATCTGAACACCCATTACAGCAGCTATTCTATTTATTTGTGGAATTTGTACACTATCGAATTTCGGTATAAAAATTGGCACTATCAGCGGTCGACGTCAATATAAAAACTTTGTTTTCATCGCTGTTACTGTGTGCTCGATAGTGCAATTTTTTTTTAATAGATTTATTTTGTTTTCTTCATACTTCATGCTGCATTTAACAGCAAAATCTGAGTAGTGTGGATATTATTATGTGGGCGAAGTTTTGCACCCGTGCAAAGTTGTGAACAGACTCTGCTGAACTGTTATGTAGTGAAACTATCCTTAGCGAAACACATTCAGATTAGTTAGATGTTAGATCAGTTAGAAATAGGTACCTAGTAATTGCACTATCCTGTATTGAAAAGTTTTCTTGTGTGAATATGAAAGGATTACCTACGTTATAAGAGAATTCGTTATTAAATAATCCCGTAATGGAATAATTCTGTATGTATTTGTTTTCAAAAGTACCATGTGATCAGAAAAGCTGCCAGTTTGTTTCTGTAGGTTGAAGAAGAAAAATAAAATAGTAATTCTAATAAACATAGTAAATAAAAACGTCAGTGATACTGTAAAAGAAATGCAAAAAAAAACAAAGATAATAAAACTGCACAAAGGCGGACTGGATGATGCAGATATAAAACATAGAGCTGAAAATTTTAGAGCATCGAGTTTATCGAGCAGTTAATGAAAAATCTGAAAAATGTTTAAACGAATCCGAAAAACCCGTTCGAATTTTAATGAACACAATATTTATTTCGATTTTAATACAAAAGTAGACTATGTAAAAGGAAAAGGATGAATATAATTTTATCTATAGACTAGCGACCCACACGTGCTTTTTACGACTTGACAAAATATCGGGTTTTCTTTATTTTATTTATAGGTATTTTTAAGTATGTATTATAAACCTTCCGGAGTAAAATAAAATGATAGTGAAAACCACACCAAAATTCATAGGCGGTCACACAGACAGACACGAAGATCGATTTTACTATGTATATATATATATGTCGCAGATGGATTAATTAGCTGTTTTCCAAAACAGCTCCGTTATGTAAAACAGCTGAAAAACATTCAGCTGGATTGTCATTGCGTTACGTTTAACAAAACTGCTACCTACGTTTAGACGTTAAGCAGAATGGCTTATCTGCAGTCACAATAAGCATTTGGTGTGGCTTCTAATGCCGAATCATCGGTCGGTAACTAAGCTAGGGCACCCTGACCAATTGGTTTAGGTTATGTTAGAACAGTGAACAGCCACGCGCGAGCTGAGCGAGCGAAGCGAGCGGTGCCGCGGCAGCGGCCGGCGAGCTCTACTTCCAAGTTGGTCGCAGTTACTTACCTATGTAGTATTTTTACGATTGACTTTCGTAAAACTCTGATTACGTTATATTAAAATTGTCCTTAACATAACTGTTTTCACTTGAGTTAGAGTTATTTTCACTCATATAAGTCGTTTTATTTATTTCTGTTTCGGACGCCATTATTGTTGTTATGACACAAAGCGACCAAATTTAGGACTAAAGTCTACAGTCTGACGTTTCATTTCACGTTTATTTATTTATTTTATTTGTTTTACATAACCTACTTCATTGACCCGGTGCATTGATAAATGCAAAACGTTTATGCAATTCTGCGAGTTAGAGTTACGTAATTATGGAAAATCGCCAAATATTGTTCAGCTGTTTTATATAACGAAGCTGTCTTGTAAAACAGCTAGCGCTTATATAGTGGATTATAAAAACTCCAAACGCTTAGCTACGTACCTACTTCCTCCTCATAGCGTCAAAGTTTAATGATACATGTTTTCCTGTGAGAAAAACATATTTCGTTAAGTTAGCCGATCTCGAATGGCCAAAGTTTGGTATGGTTGGTGTTATATCGAGTGTAAAGAACAAGACTGTCGTGTGCTCAATAATGTCTGATTTATTTTATCGTATTGAAAAGTTGTTACTAGCTACTATTGGTTTTTTACTTCAGTATTTCAGAGTAGGATGATACAATGTTTTTCATTCGTTGGCATTTTTTATTGCTTTTTTAGGTACAAAAGTTAACAAAATTATAGCTTAAACATTATTATGAGTTAGATAATTTCAACATTTGTTAAACTTAAGTCGTTATCCGGTTTTCATTTAAATATACGTTTTTCAGGATGATGGAATGTTTTACACTGTGTGAGATATTAATTTTATTGCCTTACCTAAAACGCATCTATCCATTTTAGCTACCTAGTCTGTTTATTTAAATAAATATGTGAGATGTTTAATTTTTTAGGGTTTCGTACCTCAAAAGAAAAAAAACGAAACCCCTATAGGATCACTCGAGTGTCTGTCTGTCTGTCCGTCTGTCAAAGCCAATTTGCTGCGAATTTAATAGACCGATTTTGTTGAAATTTGGTACACATATGAATATTGTGACTCAAATACAGCCGTGTAATGTAAATAAATGAATTTTGAATATTTGGGTCTTTTTTGGGGGCAAATAAGAAAATTAAAAAAAAGTTATATTTTATATAGTTTTAAAGTTATTTAAGAAAATAGACGAAAATCGGCCTTATCTCCGAAACTACTGAGCCTAAAATTTTGTAAAAAAAAAAACAGAAAATAGTTCTATACTTACAGATTACAGGAAAATTTATAAGAAATCTATGGTTTTAAAATAACTCGGTAAATCCCACAATATTGTGCATATAAACTTACTTTTGCAGTTGGAATGTATGGGAGAACAAGTTTTTTTTTATCACAATGTTAAGTTTGTTCTAGGGAAAATTTTACTAAATGCATATGAAAGTATATACGGTACTTATATATTTTTTTAAATTTTAGTCTGTCTGTCGGTCTGTCTGTCTGTCTGTTTGTTCCGGCTAATCTCTGAAACGCCTGGACCACCGATTTTGACTGGACTTTCACTGGCAGATAGCTAATGTTATAAGAAGTAAGTAAGGCTACTTTTATTTTAGAAAATATTTAGGGTTACGCGCAAAAAAAATTAAACCCATGTAATTCAAGTAGTAAAGTATTGAGATCCACGCGGACGAAGTCGCGGGCAACAGCTAGTAGAAAAAAAATTAAAAAATATATATATATTGTTCTCTTCTATCTAATATCTAAACCAAAGTATGTAAAAATTATTCCCCTTCTTACACAAAAATAGGCACTCAATTAATTTAATATTCTGGTTTTTATGTCACAAAACGCTTGATATATAAGACCTTGTTCTAATTTCACAGCCTGGAGTAAAATTCTAGGTTCTTTGAATTATATTTAACGAAGCACAGTTGAGGTAAAATAAAGTGAGGGAAACATTCAATAATTTATCGTATTTTCTTTATCTAGTAAGTAAGTGACAGGCATTCGTTCAATCGCATAATGTTCTTTAGGTACACATTTTATCCCAAAAAATATCCAAATATTGTAGCAAAAACATTTTACAAAAAAAAACCGACTACTTTTTTCGAAGTTGTTTTTTTTTCTGTAAAAATGATTTTCATTTTTCATATTTTTTTTTTGTTGTTGTAGTCTTTAAAAAAAAATGAAAATAAATTGCAAGTATTATAACATCATCAACATAGACGAAGTAGATTAAATAAGTATTATTGAAGCTAACTCAAAAACCACTAACGTATCGCTAAAAAAGAATCACCGGAATCGGTTGACGTGGTAAAGAATTATCGCTGAACATACATAAAAACAGATTTCGACGAATTGAGAACCTGCTCATTCTTTTGAAGTCGGTTAAAAAGAAGGAAAACTTCATACATCTTTAAACAAAACCTTCAACTGTAAACACCTCGCCACCTGAAGTTATTACGTCAGACGGTCAGACCATCAGACCACCTTTGTCTGATACTCAAAGCTGATTCTAAGGAAAAATATCAATGTCCCGTCTGACAAGCTCTTAGTGTTGAAAATTTATAATGGTAGTTTCCATTACCCGAAGTGCTCTTGCCAGAGATGCATGACGCACTTGCTGGAAAATATTAATATTATAGAATCGTGTAGTGCGCTTATGACATCGGGACGGGCTTAGCATATGAATGGGGCTTTAGCCTCGAATGTACTTCGTGTAGTTAGGTGTGGGGGACTTGCTTTTGATGAGGTTTAGAGTAGAGATGATCGATGAGGTTCTTGAAAAGGTGTTGAAGACAGATTAGGTTATAAAGGTGATCTTGAAGGACGTTTTATTCGCATTTAAAACTAAGCTTCAAGCATGCCTACTGGATAAGTGTCCTTACTCCGTTGACGACATGTAATTATTATGACCATGTGTTTTTCTCCTGTCAACTTAAATAATTATGTAGGTATGTTACTAAAGTCGACTGAAATTATTGTTTAATGTATGTGATGGACATTATTTTTAAATGACAAACATACAGGGCAATTTTTTAATCACTAGCCAAATTTTCACAGGGTGATCTACCCATGAATATGAACAACTTACACTATAGGACCAACTCTGAAATCGCGAGAAAAAAATCAGCTGTTTCATACATTTTGGCCGAGTAGGTGTTGAACTTTTGTATGAAACAGCAGATTTTTTTTAGTGATTTTAGAGTTGGCCCTACAGTGAAAGTTGTTAATATTCATGGGTAGAACACCCTGTGAAAATTTGGCCGGTTATTGAAAACTAACCCTGTATTTTATTATTCCTTATTTATTTGAGTTGAAATTTAACTATTTCATTTGGTTTTAATTTTTAAATGATTTTCTATTTTTAATTTTAGTAAGTTGATATTGAATAATATTGTTGTTTTTTGTTGTGAGCTAAGATGTTAATTTTTAAATGATTATGTAGAATTATTTCACACACAATGTAAATTGTTAATGAATAAATTGAATTGAATTTAAGGACGGGTCTAAACATGGTCTTGATTAATATCATCGTGTCAACGTACATGCATTGCCCGAAGGGTTAGGCAGGGCCTATATGACATCCACATTTCGCCAATTATGTTTTAAGTCCCATGTAAAAGGAGGCGAAAAAAATTATGCTGTCTTTAACTCGTAGATAAACGAAGAGGATAGAAAATAAGTACTTACAGGGGGCCAACCACCACCTCTTAAAGCAGTATTATTTTAATCTTACTTGAGTGTGGGAAAGAGATGGAGCTAGACGTCCTGTATAGCTCCATCTCTTTCTCACATTGAAGTGGTGGTCTAGCCTCAGTTGTTATTAATTAGTTTAAATGAAAATTAACTACCTCATATACCACCTGAAACATGAACCTAAAACATTTTTGTAACAATTTTGATCTACCCGTGAGTACAATTTACCAATAGGTACTCCTATTTGCATCCTGTTATTGCCGTGTCTAATTTCAAACTAAACCATGCAAATCTAAGGCGGTATCCAGGCACTGAAAAATGCGTTGCCAACCACAATCGTAATCATATTATGCTTTAAATTCAAATAAAACTTATAATTCAATATTATTTTATTAGGTAACCACCCTGTTATCTATATAATAGGAATGATGCCTGGGTAAAAAAGAGAAATTCTATTTAGGCCGTCAGTCAGATGATAAAAAAAATATTATACACGTATTTTTTGCTTTATCATATTAATAAAAAATTACTTAGATAAAACGCATTACAGTTGGGGAGTGACTACGTATAAAATCCAGCAAGGCGTGACGTCATCCCACATTTTAACTCAATGTATCGCCGTAATCTTTTGATTACGTAAAAAAAGAAAAAAATACGTGTTCAATATTTTTTAATAATCTACATGACGGACAAAAAAGTTTTTAGTCATCATTCGTATTATAAAAGAATTGGATAAAATACATATGTTCGTAAGACTCTCACACAGCCCAAATGGCTAAATATATAAACTTGAGGATAGTAGTTGTAGTTTAAAACGAAGGCGTGTACTATGAAAGGATTTTGCGAAAATCACCCTTAAAGGGGTGAAATGGAAGACATTTGTTTATATGAAAAATCTTATTTCTTGGGTTTATTTATATATTGAATCCTGGCACAAATACAAACTTAAGTAAATAAAATACCAATTTTCAAAAATCAACCCCTAAAAACGGGGAAAAGGAGGAATACATATAGTTTGTAAGACAGATCTTATTCCTTCGATTTAGAAAATTAAAACTTGGCATAATTGCTTTGTAGGGTTCCGTACCCGAAGGGTGCCAAACGGAACCCTATTACTAAGCCTCCGCTGTCCGTTCGTCGTCCGTCCATCCGTCCGTCTGACTGTCAGCGAGCTGTATCTCATGAACCGTAATAGGTTGACAGTTGAAATTTTCACAGATTGTGTATTTTTATTGCCACTAAAACAACAAATACTAAACATTTAATAAAGTTCAAATTAAACGGAGTCCCCATTCAATAAACTTATGATTTTGAATTTTTTTTTTACCCTGGCATGTGGGGAGTCATTGTCTAGAACTCACCAAGAAGTGTATAAATATATATATATATATATATATATATATATATATATATATATATATATATATATTTTTTTTTTTTTTAATCTTCAAAAATGAAGAAATAGGGGGCCGCAAAAGTTGTCAGTTTTAGACCATTTTTGTACGAGCTATATCGCAACAACTAAACGGTTTAGTTTCATGTCGGTACCTTCGCATCTCGGCACCCATGAATTTTATCATGCCCACGAAACATTCCCATCTCGGCACCCTGTCGTAAATATGTACCTATATCTTGTACTTTGTCCACTATACACTAGTATCTTAAAATTAAACTTATTTTATAAACAGTAACTTTTTATAAATATTTATTTTATTTTATATAATCAAGCTGATTTACTGACTGTACTTTGTATCCATTTTTTAATGACTGTGTACCTAATAATGATTAATGACCCCTGTCATTTGTCTCGGCACCCTTGCCGCGATGGGAATGTTTCGTGGGCATGATAAATAAATTCATGGGTACCGAGATGGGACTAAACCAACTAAACACGTTAGGAATTTGAAGCTTCTGTATATCACGTACCATACACTTACTGTATTTAATAAAAAATACTAAAAACGCCGATTCATAACGGCGATTTTCTGCAACTGCAAAAAATAACTTTGTAATTCACAGTATCATTATGAAGTACAAAGTTATCATTGCGATTGTTAAAATTTAAGATGAAAAATATTGTTCGTTTAGTATACATACAAATACATCAACTCACGCCTTCTTCCCATGGGGGTAGGCAGAAACTACAGAACGCCACCTGCTACGATCCTTACATACTCCTTTTGCCTCGTTTACATTCATACATCTGGTCATACACGCACGCCGGTTACGAGTACTACGCACCTGACCTTTCTGAAGAACATCACCAATAAGATCACTATTGTCGTTTAGTATCTTTTTTTAATATGTGGTATTAAATATTGTACGGTGGTATGGAACGCAACCCTTCATGTACGAGTCCGGCTCGCACTTGGCCGGCTTTTTAGGTAAATAATAAAGATCGTAATGATTCATTTTCTAAAACTACCTTTTAAAGGGGTAGAGAGGGTGTTGAACTTCGTAGGGGAAAGTACAAAATTCGCGCGGACGTCGTCGCGTGCGAAGTGCTAGTTGTCCATGAAACTAATAAAAGAAACCACAACATAATTGCTCCCCATACACGTAGCATTAATGAGATGCAACTATCGTACACAGACAATTCCTTTGCAGATTGTCAATTGCCTGTCATAGCGGAAAATTACATAAGATTGAGCCACTTACGATGTTCTCCAGACCATGTCCACTCAAAGACCGTGACACTAGCTTACAATTTATTATTTACTTAATTCCGACATGTTTATTTGTGCTTGCTAGTTAATATTTCTACCTAAGGTTCAATGTATTACAGGAAGGTAAAAGGAGCTGAAAATAAAATAGTATTTTTCTCTTTAAATATACTTTCTGAGTTTATCTTGGATATTACAGACACCGGTGAAGGAAAACATCGTGAGGAAATCTGGACTTATATTCAATATATGAATGAAATCACAAATCCATCTTGAGCAACGTGGTGATCAATGCTCGTGCCTTTTCTGCATAAGAAGTAACCTTTTCCCTGCAGTGGGACAATAATAGCACGGTATTATTATTTTTTACTCCTCTATAATGCAAACTAGATGTCAGGGGTTTAATAACTATACCACTTTTATAATTTTTTTTTTTTTAGAAATTGTATACCTAATATGTTTATTTTACTATTGACATAATTTAAAACCTAACAATCTTAAAATAATAATAATAATATGTACAAGTATATAAAAAAGGCGCATCGCTGTCAACAGGAAAAGTGCCCAAAAGGCTGGCAGCATTGCCACGTTGTATGGCAATGCTGATTCTTTGGCCAAAAAATAGGCCAGCCCTCTGGTCACGTGTGGAGTCGACCAACCGCCTGGCGATGTCTCGAAAAATTAAGTGGGCACTCGGATCCCATGGCCCAAGTGTTTCAACCCCAAACGGCTCGAATATACATATAAGTCCCAATAAATTGAAGTATTTGCGCCGTTTGAGGTTTTCCGCACCCGCAGCAGCCGCCCCAGCACAGCCCGACGTGCTAGGAAGATGGGATGGCGCAAGGGTGTCGACACACGTTGCATCCTACACCAAAGCTCTACTTATCTCCCAAGGCATTATGGTCATTCCGTCTGGTCTCTTCCCATCGTCGCGTGCCAAGCCATTGGGTTCTAAAACAGCTGGCACCCCGGCGGTGACAAGAGCACGACGGATGATGTCATTGATGCTGGCGTGCCGTGCTATCTGCCCTGCGCTCTTACTGCAGGATAGGCCATATTGTCCGAGGCAGTCGACACCGTCACCGCATTGGCAGTGATGCGGAGCCACGCAAGTAAGTTTATAAGTTAAGAAACTTAAAAAAAAAAACAACAAATTTCCAAAAAAAAAAAAAAAACACTACAAAGTGTAAAATAACCTTAATTTCGGAAGTAGGTGTTTTTGCCATCGACTTCCGAAATGACGGTTATTTTTTACTTTGTATTTTTGGAAGTCGGTTGTTTTTTTTTTTTTTTGCAAAAAAGCTTTATTTTTCACTTTTTAGTGGATCGGTTTGTTAGTTATCTAAGTTACAATAGCTTAATGTAAACTGCTCATCACCATTCTACAAAATATTGTTTTTCCCGATGCAGGGACGTTAATTGATAAGGAGTTCTCCTGGTACTTCACCATCAGCTCCACTTCACCATAATTATGCATTATGACGAGCATAAATTGCTTAGCAACCATATTAAAGTATATCGAATCGCAACCCGTGAAAAACTTATTATTGAGTAGTTCCGGTGGTTATCTGTGGTCTTCATCATCAGTTCCACTTCACCAAATGGTGCTTTCCGAGAGAAAATGCACGAGTTACTATATAAAATACCCAAATCACTATAGGTGTGCCTATAATATTTGAAGAGTTCCCTCGATTTCTTCAAGATTCCATCATTAGATCCTGACCTGATGACAATGGGACTATCTGGAAAGTATACCCTTTCAAACAAAAAAGTAATTTTCCAAATCGGTCCAGCCGTCTTCGAGTAATCGTGGAACATACATAAAAAAAAATAAAGACCAACGATCTCCACCTTTTTTGAAAGTCAGTTAAAATAAAATAACGTAGGTATACCTCGATGTGAGAGAAAAAATTGGTTGAAAAAGAACAAAAAAGTAAGCTGATAGGCTAAATTATTATGTCGAAAACTTACCAATATGATCAAAAATATGTTTCATCGTAAGAAAATTGATCAAGAAAATTGTATCGTTTTGAGAGTTGATAGGAACATAATTTATCAAATATCAACGAAGTACACAATCTACTAGATCATACGAGGAATATTCGGGAACCGTTCATGACGTCCTGGTTTATTCCTTTTGTGACCGTCCCTATATCTCAAAGCTCGTCGATCACAAAGCTTGATTGGATTTTAGTAACCATCTTTTACTAAATGCGATAGTAAATGGGGACAAAGAATAAATTCGGCAATGACTAGTGATTTTTAACCAGATTACCCACGGGATATGTAGGTACCAACGGCAGCAGAATGTACCTTTATTATGTCTTTTTTCTACTTTTCCACATGGCTTATGGCGTCTCACGTGGCAAGTAGTGCAATTACAATACTAATAATATAATCTAAGTAGGTACTGAAAATAAGGAGTGTACGACTAAACGCCGACAGACACTATGCCGACAGGACTTAGTTCGACGGGACTCTTCGCTGACAGGGCATAATATAATATACATACATAATCTAGGTACATTAATACCTTATGTCTGATAGCAAGTCAACGGAGCCCCGTTGTGCGGGGCTCCTATTTCTGTCTACAGGGTTTTAAGGAATCTAACCAAACCGAGCCTCTGGGTGCATGTCGGAGAAGTGTTCTGTCGGCGAAGAGTCCCGTCGAAGTAAAGTCTTGTCGGTGTTCAGTCTGTCGGCGTATTGTCTGTCGGCATTTAGTCGTACACTTGAAAGTAGAATCGTAGGTATTCGAACTACGAAGTTACAAATATCGTTCTGAAAGTATACTGAACATTTCTCAAAACACATACAGCAACATCTACGATTCCAGTTTATTATTCCAATCCTAGTCGAAGCTCCAAGAGGAATCCGTCCGGTTACGTATCGCTGATTTGTATTTAATCCCAACCCAGCATTTGAGAACGTTAAGCGATATCGGATAGTTCCGTATGAGTTGCAGACCGTGTTTGCACTCCTCGAATCTGTTTGGCCGAATCGAAAGTTTAATTATTGTTTCAGTTTACACTCCATTGAGCGCGCGTCATTAGTTCATGTGTTGCGGTTGGTGTATAGAGTAGGGTAAATACAAAGTAAAAGTTGTTTAGCATTTGATAGCCTCGTTTGTGGTGTAAGTGCGAATTTTCAGTAGTGTAGCGTATTGTAAGCTGGAAATGCTGGCTGGTTGTAAACATCAACACGGTCCTACCAGTTACCCATTTACCAATAACTATCAGTTATCCATTTCCTCCCAGTAGGTAGGTAATAAATACTACTACTCTTTCAAATGGTATTTGAAACCAAACAAGTATATACGTAAAGATGTAAAGTGCCTATACATCATCTATACATACACATCTATTACATATACATACAAACAAATAAAATTGAAGTGTCTGTTTGTAATGTCAACATAACAATTTTTTAATAAATGCATAAGAAAGTCTATACGGTACTTATAACAAAAAGCAATTTTTAACATTTTTGTCTGTCTGTCTGTTTGTTCCGGCTAATCTCCAAAACGGCTGAACCGATTTTGACGGGATTTTCACGGGCAGATAGCTGATATTACGAGGCGTAACTTAGGCTACTTTTATTTTAGAAAAATAATTAGGGCTCCGCGTAAAAAAAAATGAAAACCTATGAAATTGTGAACAAAAAGTCGGATATGATTTTTTTTTGCATTTGGTAGCCCAATTCTCGAGGATAGTTATAGGCTATTTAACATCACGCTACGACCCTTAGGAGCCGAGCAAAAAGAAAAAGACAAAAAGAACACTAAGCGAAAACGAAGTAATAGCGCGGGCGGGCGATGCAACGTGACGAGGGAGTTTTATTAAAATGTGGCTGTTATTTTAGTATAATATGTATTGTGTATCTTATGACTTCCACGCGAACGAAGTCACAGGGCACAGCTAGTAATATATAAGAATTGGTGAAAACAGCAAGAACTTAACATCGGGAAAGGTGTAGGCTTACGGAAAAGATAACGTTACTTAGATCAATATGCTTTTGCTATGATCTTTGGAGGAAGGTTTTTGCACTTTTAATTTGTATTTGATTGTAAGGGATTTCAAAGAGACAACAGTACCAATGCAAGCTAACAACTTGACATCACTTCAACGTGTTGTTAAGTACAACAACAATGACAACGCTAAAATATCTGTATTCAACTTTCTTGGAGTCGACTTCATTATAACTGGATGCAGCTGAATACCAGTAGGTATTATACATGAAGCGACTGCCTATCTGACTTGCACAACCCAGTTACTGGGTAACACGATACCCCTTGGTAAGACTTAGGAATATTATATACCTAACGTAGAGCCTATATTCATGATTTACAAACACTATAATAACTCTCCACCCATATGGCCAACGTCTAGAGCATTGCGTCCATTGCTCCATTTACAATAGACCCTTCGACGTGGTTTCTAATGGATAATTCTGGCGAAGGCAGGTTAACAAGCAGTACCTATGTGGCCGAGCGCTAACATAATAGTGTAAAATGCAAATCTTATAAAATGAATAGGGATGATGATTAAAAATTTATTTTTTGTTCCGCCAGGTATATTTAAAAAAAAAATATTGGACACGTATTTTTTCTTTTTTTACGTAATCAAAAGATTACGGCATACATTGAGTTAAAATGTGGCATGACGTCACGTCTTTGTAGATTTTATACTTAGTTGTGACGTAGCGAGCCTCCACTGCGCAACATTAATGCGTTTTATCTATGTAATTTTTTAATGATAACTGACTGACGGATTAGATAGAGTTTCTTTTTTTTTACCAGGTATCGTCTGTGTTAAAGAGTTTATATAACGTCCGTGAAGGTTTATCAGTCTGATGCTGACACCACTAAAAATAAGTTATATGTAGAAAAACCTTATTTCCAAAGACTCACTGTGGTACCACTATAGTTATTTAAAAACATAAAACGAGCTCGCCTATATTCAAGCCATTAGGTCAAAACCTTGTTTATCAGAGCCGGTAAAAAACAGTCGAGGGGTGTTGTCGTGGGACACTCGGTTGGAACGAAGTTCCTTCCACTTTTACACGGCGAATGAAAACTAGACCGGAAAAACTGTAACATCAAAAACACGACACTTTTGTTACGTAGCAAAAGTGTCGTGACGGTCAAAATGTTACACTTTTCGGTCTAAATTGTGATAGGGAACTTTGTTCCAAAAAATTGAATCCAACATCGCCTAATCGGCTATCGCCTAAAATCATTCCCAATTCGAAATTTGTAAATGGAATTATTGTCCGCCATATTGCAATAGCTAGTGGAAGTTCATAACGTGCGGTTTCGTATCCATTATTCTGGGTAAAGTTGTAAGTGGTCGGTACCCTTTGGGGCAAAGAGCCCCAATTCAATTCACCTGCTAGGCCCTTTGACAGTCGACTGCGCGGCGGATGGACCATATCGGCAGTTTAGGGTTACTTTGAGGCCCGAATTATGTATGTATGTGCAGGTTTTGTGGTGCAACTGAAAGGCTTCAATATAGCACTAAAAGGGCGCTAAATGATAAGTTTTTGTCATGATTTTATAACTTAACTAGCTGCGCCCCGCGACTTCGTTCGCGTGGAAGTCGTAAGATAGACAGTATAGTAAAATAACAGCCACATTTTAATAAAACTCCCTCGTCATGATATAATTCAATCATGATTCGAAAGACACGTGGCGCCATCTATTACCATAAGAACGTTATTGTTGTTTTCCTCGGGAACAGTACTTTTCTTCGGGATGAAAGGTACTTTGTCCATTTCTGTACACCTGACAGTGTGTATGCAAAATTTCAGGAAGATCGGGCGGTTTAGGCGTGAAAATGTAACAAACAAACAAACAAACTTACTTTCGCATTTATAATATTATAGTTAGGAAGGATTGAAGGAATAAATTATAGTTAATTTTGAATAAAAACGCGTCTATTACATGAACTATCATTTATTCCATTAATTAAGCTATTTATTCTTAATAATATTTTTATCTGAGTACCTGTAGTGTCCGTATGTTCATCTATCGACTTAATCTAACAATACAAAGTTACAGGACATGATCCTTCATCACACCATAACCAAACTTAAACTTCATGGTGTCCCAATGGTTCATATGAATGTGACGTAAGCCCAAACTCTGGCTGACATTAAGGCTTGTCGCACACGAGCCACACGCTACAGCCAGAAAACGCCGCCACCGAGCTGCGGACTACAGTTTTCACACGCGGCCTATCGTGGCGTGTAGCGACCACCGGCGTTATCCTGCTATGTTGCTGTTGTTGTATGCTGCTGTTATGCTGTTTCATACATTTTGGTCAAGTAGGTTTGAACTTTTCTATTAAACAGTAGATATTTTTTCGTGATTTCAGAGTTGGTCCCGTAGTGAAAGTTGTTCATATTCATGGGTAGAACACCCTGTAAAAATTTAGAGACGGTAAAAAAAATCATCCAGTATAAAATGTACGAAAACTGTAGCCCGCAGCTGCTGGGTTGTGGCGTTTTGTGGCTGTAGCGTATGGACCGTGTGCAGCAAGGCTTAATGTTCTTTGGCTAGAGCAATTTTCCTTTCCTAAACAGTAAATTTTCCTCTCTCTCTTTCATCTGAACATCAATTTGTCTCTCATAAAGAACAATTTCCCATTATACTCTTTGACATTCCCTCCAGTAATTCTAATTAATATTACGATTATTACTTTTCGACAAATTTCCGACAATATCTAAGTTTATAACGACATTGCCATCTGAAGGATTGGGTACAATCGCCAGGAAATTGCGGAGTCTCGGCCGGATGGGCAGACTTACTTCGTTGAATTTAATTACCACTGTTTTATGAACTAAAATAATTTTTGATTCAAATGATTCTGGTAACTTTGCCTTTAATGCGGGCTTAACAGTTAATTTTTAAATAATGCTTTAACGTTGCTAAAGAAAGGAGTCAATTTTGTGGCAGTTCAACACGGAATTTAAAAATAAAACGATGAAATAGGTACGATGACACTGTCGCATGTCGTGATGGCCCAGTGGTTAAGGCCTCGCCCCTCATGCACGAGATTGTGGGTTCAAATCCAGGCCAGTACTAATGTGACTTTTTAAAATTTATCTTGGACAATATCGACATCAGTTTTCCGTCATCGTGAGGAAACCTGGCCGTAATAGTTAATATAAGTCTGAAATTGCCAACCCGTCTTGAGTAAGCGTGATGATTAATTCTCGTGCCTTCTCTGTATGAGAAGACACAATAATAGGCTGGTATTATACACACATCAAAAGGGTCTAGGGATCGAGCACGTTTTTGTCAGTTACTAAAAATCTGGTTTTTTAATTATAATTTTTGTAACTCCTATTTCGGTCCTTTCGGTCAAAAGATGAAAATCTTCTGTCAATATAATAATAATCCTGCAACGGGTTTGAGGCCAAATCAGTAAAATTTCTGCCATACTTCTGAGTGGAATCAATACAAAAGAACGTTATTATGGAGAGAAGACGTCATTTGAGCCGAGAAGAAATGATCAGAGCTGTGGGAATGTTGAAAGCTGGTTCTCGACAACGTGTTGTAGCAATCACTCTGGGCACTACGGAGAGTGTTATAAGTCGACTTTAGACACGTTACCGCATCACTGGCAACGTGGCAGAGTGACATGGAGGACGAGCTCGCATCATCACACGCAGACAAAATCGTTACATACAAGTTACTGCTACAATTATATGTTAAAAAACTTAAAATATCTTTTTCCACTAACTAACGAACTAACTAACTATACAAATAAATATACAAAACAAAAGGAAACTTAGGCGTCGAAGTACTCGTCCGCATCGCTGTCATCCGGAAACGTGCCCAGAAGACTGGCAGCATTGCCACGTTGAATGGCAATGCTAATTCTTTGGCCAAAGAACGAGCCAGCCCTCTGGTCACGTGAAGTGTCGACCAGTCGGCGAGAAATTTCCTTAAAAAGGAGACGCGCACTCAGGCCCCATGACCCGAGCGTTTCGACCCCAAACGGCTCAAAACTGTAGTTACCGATAAGGTAAGGTAGGTATTTGCGCCGCTTAAGGGTCTCAGCAGCCGCAGCAGCGGCGCCAGCACAGCACGCCGTGCTTGGAACATGAGATGACGCAAGGGTGTCGACACAGGTTGCGTCCCACACCAGAGGTCTACCCACCTTCCAAGGCAACAACGTCATGCCGTCTGGTCTCTTCCCATCGTCACGTACCAAGCCGTTTGGTTCTAATATCGCTGGTACGCCGACGGTGACAAGAGCTCGACGAATAATATCGTTAATGCTGGCGTGTCGTGCTATGCGGCCTGCACTCCTGCAGCAGGACAGGCCATGGTGTCCGAGGTTGTCGACAGCTTCACCGCAGTGACACTGATGCGGAGCAACACAAGGTGCGCCTAAGCGGAGGCACGTAGCGAGCCGAAACGAAGAGTCATCCATCATAGTGCCTATGGTGGATGACGGAAGCGCTTGAAGCCACAAGCCTGACTCCCACTCTCCCACAGCCAGCAGACGGGCACGCTCAGCTGTATTAAATGACGTATTTACTAGGGTATTTCGTATAATACTGCAGAGCGGCACGTCCCACCGTTTCTGGGAGGCTGGGTTGTCAGGTAAATCCGTATTGGGACAAGTTATCTTCCACGCGTTCAACGCATCGGTCAAACACGGTACCTCAAAATCGACCAGTGAGGAAAATAAAATTTCCTGGTTAATTTGTCGGTACCGTGTACCGAAGAGAGGAAGGCCGGTAAACTTATACTTGAAATTTTGCGGAGTTGCGAGTTACTGCTCGATGAAATCGTACAATAACCGCAATGATGTTGGTTACGAGGCTGCATAGCTCTTCAGGGTTTTTAATTTGTGATAGCATAAGAAATCGCGTGCATAAAGTCAATCTCCGTTCCAGAAGGCCGCTACGTGTACCACCTATTGAGCGCCGCAATCGCAGAGCCCGTTTAGAATGGGCTCGTGAACACAGAAATTGTGCAAAAGAAGAGTAGCGTTTTGTGTGTTTTTTCGGATAAATCTCGCTTTGGTATGAGGTCAGATACTAGACGTACAAGGTATTGGAGGAAACCTGGATGCCAGGAATGTTTAAAATCATGCCAAGAACTCCACGCATACAGTGATGGAACAATCATGATACGGGGGGGGGGGGGATATTTGGATCGGTGGAAGAACCGAACTGATTTGGATCAGAGGCAAACTCAATGCACAGATTTAGACGCTGAAACGATTGTACCAGTTTTTTCATTCCATTGCGGGCCCAATTTGGTGCTTCATTTTTGCATAGGCATGATAATGCACGTCCACAGACGTCCAGAGTCGTTGCAAACACTCTTGCCGCAGCTAATGCCAACATCCTGCTATGACCTGCTCAATTGCCAGACTTGAATCCCACTGAGCATGCATGGGATATGCTTCAAAAAAGAGCTCTGCCAAATATGGATGTCGTACATACACCAGAAAATCTTTTTCGCCTGATACAACGGACGTGGGCGGCCATTCCATAGCGTGATTTGGATTAACTCATATTGAGTATGCCGAATCGCTGCGATTGTTTTATACTTTAAACCTTTTAAAACTTTTATTTTTATCTTTTTATCCCATTTTATTTTCACGATTAACTAAGGTGAAAAAGCCAGCATAAGCAAAAATCGCGGAAAAGTCTTTTAATGCAAAAGCAGAGAGTATTTCGTTGATGTACACATACGAAAACATTTTATTTAATCAATCTAAATAGACATTTTTATATTTCAATAATACTAATTGAAGGATCATTTTACAAAAGTAACAGATATCATATTAGTATCTACTTTATTGTTTTTCCGGTGAATTGTATAGAATCTAGCTTATTACAGACAAAAAGTAATTTTCTTTTATTTTCTAGGTGTCTTTCTAGCCTTTTCCAGGACGTGACACAAAGGCTTTTAAACGGATTTCAAAAGATTAAATTTCGGATTGTTTAGATTCAGATTAAAAGTTAAATTAGTTTTATGACTTTATTTATTTCTCCTGGGATTAGACTTAAAACCACATTGCAGATAATCTTCTGACTATGTTTTTCATTACTTGTGCTTACATTTGGCTATAATTCAAACACAGTAAAGTCTGCAAGCCCATTGTTGAATTTAATTCTTTCTCCAATTCTTCCAAACGATTTAATCTGCTCTCAATAAATAACTCAAGCACACAAAACACACACATACATATTCATGTTTCTAAATAAAATCCGATTCTTCGCGATTTAAAGCAACAAGACAAAGGTATAAACCAATTTCACCGTCCCGCGTTTTCCGATACCCGCATTGTTTGGAACCCGATAACTTAAATGAAAAGCAACTTTTGATTGTTCAGGGCACCGTGAACAATTTACGGATAGAAAAACGTGCCGAGTCCGATTTTAGCTCGAAAAAGCTGTAGGTACGAGCAATTTTTCGAGGCTTTTCAACAGCAAACAAGTAACGAATATAGTTCAGTGGAAATTGTATGAGTTTGTACGTAACTATGTTTTGATGTTTTTTTTTAACGTGACTCCGTCTATTGTTGTGTTCATCGTGGATGGTGTTTTTAGTTTTTTACCCGACTGCGGCGAAACCAAAAAGGAGGGTTATGTGTTTGATCTGTATGTAGGTATGTACAAAAGAGTATAATCAACATGTACGGTTTTGACCTTCTGAACGATTTTGACTATTGTAATAAATGTATTTATATTTCTTTTATAAATAATAACTAAGCATGTTTTGATGCATTAGTGACTAAAGCAACAAAATCCTTCATTCAATTGTTCATTTAATCACAATAACTAATAATATGTGTACTGTAACATACGTAGTATAAAATAAAGTTAAAACGAACTTAAACTTTTCATGTTGTACTAAATTAAATAACGACATTTTTTTATTATTTGGTAATTCAATACAAAGTGTGACCGCCTTTGTTGTTTAAAACTTCTCGGCAACGATTTTTCATTGAATTTATAAGATTGTTTATCTGATCCTGCGGCAATCACTCCTAATGGAATTTTAACAAGTCTTTCAGTTGTTGAGTGGTCGACACTACGTCCAGATTCTCTGGAACACGTCTCTGGAGCATGTCCCATGCGTGCTCTATGGAATTGAGGTCTGGTGATTGTGCTAGCCACGGCTATACCCGGATGTTTTCCACTGCCAAGTACTCTCTGGTCCTCCGAGCTGTGTGCGAACGCGCATTGTCATGCATCAGCGTGAAATCTGAGCCAAGACTTTGTGCAAATGGGTGAACATAAGGCCCGAGGACATCTTCAACCTAACTTTCAGTGTTCATATTGCCATCTACAAAGACGAGCTCAGTTCGTCTGTTCTTCATAATACCCGACCATACCATCACTGTGGAGCCACTGTAAGGGTGCACTTCCTGGACGCATCTCAGCCTTTCAGCATTTCCGGGACGACGATACACTCTTACCCTTACTCGTATCAGACCTAAATCCAAACCAGGACTCATCGCAAAATAAAATTGTATCCCATTGCTCCTGGGTCCAAGTCAAGTGTTCCCTACACCATTCGTTTCGACGGCGCGATTCCCATGGCGTGGGCATCTAGTTGGGCGTCGTGCTCGTAGGCCATATTCAAGCAGCCTATTTCTCACGGTTTGATGGCTAACAACAACACCGCTTGAGAATTGTAGCTTTAAACCTATCTCCCAGGCGGTTAACATCGGCTAACGTCTTGCAGTCAGTTGTATGTATCGGACCCGTCGAGCAGTTGTATTCCTTCCATGTCCTGGGTGCTACTCAGCAGGATCCCCTGTATTAACGTTACGCTGCCAAAGACGACAAATCACGCTCGTATTGACACCAAAATGCCGAGATACTTGGGACTGGTTTCTTCCCTGTCGCTCCATGACATAAAAATTATTCACCACTCAATTTTTTCTATAGCTATAGTAACTCAAGATGATAAAAGTGAGATAAATACCAAATTTATCAAGCAACGAAAACACATGAAATCGGGACAAGAAATAGCTTTCATTTTAATGAAAACAAAACACAATCGAAAAGTTTCTATTTTTAAAAACAGCCAGTATAATATGTTTCCGAGAACAAAAAGATTGTATACCAATACTTTGATAAAAAAAAAATAAAGTATCAGTTAGTAAAACATGCAGTTTTTGTAAATGGTGCGTGTTGCTTAGACTTTTTTGATATGTGTATGTATGGTACATATATGTACGTATGTCCGTCCCTATATTCCCACGTAACTACTAAACGGCTGAACCGATTTTGATGAATGATATGTCGTTAGATTCGTCTTTATTGCGCGAGTGTCACTAGGTATATTTAAATGATAAAAAATTATGTTTTCAAAAAAAATCTCTCAAACCTATCGAGTGTCTAAATAAAGGGTTTTAAATGGTGATTTTAAAAATATATACATATTATAATTATGTTTAAATGTAATTTGGAATGAGAAATCAAAAACAATCCCGAACTTTAGGACTGAGTGAGTAAGAGGCCGTTATCACCCGACGATTTACGACCGTTACCTAAAGCGTTACTTAATACAGTGAGAGAAAAATAATCCTAACTAAAAAATGTAAAATAAAAAAAATTAAATTTAAAAATAAAAAAAAAAACCCACTGCGTAAAAGTGAACTTTAAAATAGATGCAAACAAGATGACCATTTTGTCTCCAAACAATCTCATGCAATCGGAGGCATCTACTTAAACAATAAAGACCTTTTGCCTCCTACTGCATGAAAATGTTTGGAGACAAAATAGGTCATCTTGTTTCCATCCTTTTAACCGATTTCAAAAAAAGGAGGAGGTTCTCAGTTCGTCGGAATCTTTTTTTTTTTTTTTTTATTTGTGTTCTCCGATTACACAAAGACGGCTGGACCGATGTGGAAAATTCTTTATTTTTTAAAGGATATACTTTTCAGGTGGTCCCATTGTCATCAGATCAGGATCTGATGATGGGATCCTGGAGAAATAAAGGGAACTCTCAATTATTATTGGCACACCTACAGCGATTTGGGTATTTTTTATAGTAACTTGTTTATTTGCTCTCGGAAAGCACCATTTGGTGAAGTGGAACTGATGATGAAGAGCACAGATAGCTACTGAAACTACTCAATAATAAATAATACACGGGTTGCGATTCAATTACTTCAAAATGGTTGCTAAGAAAATTATGCTCGTCACAATGCATATGGCGAAGTGGAGCTGATGGTGAAGTACCAGGAGAAATCCTCAACAATTAACGTCCATGCATCGGGAAAAGCAATATTTTGTAAAAAAGGTGATGAGCAGTTGTTTATAGGCTATTGTAACTTAAATAACTTACAAATCAATCCACTTAAAAGTGAAAAATATAAAATTTTTTGCAAAAAAAAAAAAAAAACAACGGACTTCCAAAAATAACACTGCAAAGTAAAAAATAATTTTAATATCGGTAGTCGTTGGACCTAAATTACAGATCCAAAGACACCAACTTTCAAAATTAAAGTTATTTTTCACTTTGTAGAGTTTTTTTTGGAAGTCAGATTTTTTTTTTTGCAAAAAAGTTTTTTATAGTTCACTTTTACGTAATCGGGGTAAGGAAATTCACACCTCAAGCTTTTAGGAAAATATTAAAGTTCTATGTTTACTTAAGTTTTATTTAGTACTCTTATTTAGTTTAAAAAGCTTGTTTTTTAAAAGATTTTTTACGTATATTTTATTTTCTCTAGTGGTAAGCAGTCAAGTGTTGGATTTAAAAATGTTCTTTTTGTTGTTTAGAAATACAGGCTAGGATAAAAAAATAAGAGTGTGCCATAATTTGTCTTACAGAAAACACAGCTGTCAAAAATGTTTTCATAAACGTTAACTGACTATTCAAAAATAATGAAGGTATCTTAAAAAGAATTATATAATTTCTCTTCATTATAACATTGAATAGGTAACACAAAACCCTATCAAACTCGTATAACAGTAACCAAAATTGCTTGAGTACCAACAAAAAATTTTACTCTGCCATTTTCTCACTTTTTATCGGCAATATCATGAAATAAACTCTTAAAGTGCGGATTATATCCAACTTTAGTATCATATTAAAACGAGTTGAAGGAAAACTTCGGCCGACAGGACCAGAATACTTGAGTAGCTCGGTGACAAGTGAGGACCACGGAGCAACGAGGAAATGGAGTGGTTTTAATGTACATTAAAATAGTAAAGGGTCCTATGCCTACCCCCCCCCCACGGCCCCTATATGTTTCACGTAGGCGATAAGTATATCAGCACGTGTGAACTGAGAAAATGCCCAATAATTTTGTCAATTATGAATATGCACCATGTTTGCCGACGATTCATGATTGTAATTTGTTATTCGAAGCAACACGAAGACGCTGTTACTGAGCCTTTTCACATAATCTTGTTGACCCTCTTTTACACCCGCACACAGCATTCATCTTCTCTCGTTTCAGCACGAACCAAATGAAAATAGCTTATCAATCAGTCTGCCTAGTCTTTTCCCAACTATAATGGGGTCGGCTTCCAGTCTAACCGGATTCAGCCGAATTCCACTATTTTACATGGAGCGACTGCCTATCTGACCTCAACAATCCAGTTATTGGGTAATACAATACCCCTTGGTAAGACTAGTTGTCAGACTTTCGGGCTTCTGACGACCCGTAACGACTGTCAAAGATCTACGATTGACAGCCGGGACTAACGGCTTAACGTGCTTTCCGAGGCACGGAGGAGTCTCGGTATGTAAAGATGGTCATCTATCCACGGATAACCCCGGCAAGCGTAGCCTGAAGCGTTAACCTGATGGATCGACCCATGCGGCTGTTATTAATTCGCCACGTGCTCCTCTGAATATGAAAATAGAAGAAGGAACGAAATAGGAAATAGGAAGAAAATATGAAAATGAAAATAGCTCATCAATCAGTCTACCTAGCCTTTTCCCAACTATAATGGGGTTGGCTTCCAGTCTAACCGAATTCAGCTGAATTCCACTATTTTACATGGAGCGACTGCCTATCTGACCTCAACAACCCAGTTACTGAGTAATACAATACCCCTTGGTAAGACTAGTTGTCAGACTTTCGGGCTTCTGACGACCCGTAACGACTGTCAAAGATCTATGAATGACAGCCAGGACTAACAGCTTAACGTGCTTTCCGAGGCACGGAGGAGTCTCGGTATGTAGACATGGTCACCCATCCAGGGACAACCCCGGCAAGCATAGCCTGAAGCGTTAACCTGATGGATCGACCCATGCGGCTGTTATTAATTCGCCACGTGCTCCTCTGAATATGAAAATAGAAGAAGGAACGAAATAGGAAATAGGAAGAAAATATGAAAATGAAAATAGCTCATGCCGTGGCAAAATTATTAGCCAGTTAGCAAGATGGTAGTGGGCTGACTGCGCAGGGTGCGCCGGACGTATCTACATTTACGTATCGTTAATCATGGGAAATTTTAATGCACGCAGCTCTATCTGATAACGATGTTTCCCTGTTTATTATTCCGCCAATGTTCGTTGTGTTTGTGCGTTTGTCGATCGCGTTCACAAATGATCGCTCCATTTGCTAACCACTCCATGGTCACAATGGAGGGTACTTATAATTGTGTCAAGTTAGTCTATGTATTCAGGTCGAGTAATGTCTGTCTATGATGTCATGCGAGCGTAACCGTAGCAGGCGTAATTATGACTTTCAGTTCCTGAAAACGGTTTCTTTGTGTCTATTTTTGTAGTTATGAAATAAGTAAGTTTTTACTCTAAAAAAAGTGAGTTTCCCGGAGTCTGGATCTGTGCCCGGTTAATGGCAATAGGCTCGCCCCCTATTATATGGGACTTAAACAAAACTGGCGAAATGTGGAAATACTTTAGGTACACCTCTGCCCAACCCTTCGGGGAAACAAGGCGTGATATTATGTTTTTATGTGTAAAAGTGAGTTTACCATTTTCGTTTTGATTACCTTCTTTTTGGTATCAATACCTTAACAACATTTCATTACGCCTGTTTTCCTAGAAGAGTTAGGCAGAGGTGTACGTGATCCATAATAGTACACCCACATTTTGCCTCTTATGTTCACATAAGTACAATGTAATAGGGTATAAAAAGTTACTAAATGTACCTATACTTTTATGAAAGAAAATGAAATAATCACGAGAAACGAGACTAAATTAATCACGAGAAGCGTTTCGTACTCAATTTAATCAAAGCGAAGTACTCGTATCTACACAATAAAGAAAACAAAAACATCCTTGAAAGAAAATTACCCGAAAAAAAAAACAAAACAATTTTCTACTTAAAATCGAAAAATAGAACAATATTACTTCATGTAGAGAGCATCCATCAGAAAAGAAAAACATCTGACAATTTTAAAAAAAGAATACTGTTTCGAAGGAAAACAGATACTGACCTTTCGTGATTAAATTGAACGTATATGATTCCAGGGTCCAAGGGTCCCGGATCTCTATTCGTGCATAAAAAGAAGCGACGAGGGAGCTTGGGGTCATAAGGGTCATATTTACGATAGCCGTAGGCGCAACCTTATTGCTTAAAACATGGCGTGAATATGGATGACGGTGAGAAATGAATGTGATAGGAAATAGAATTAGTGAAAATGTCTAGACAAACTGAAAGAAGTTTTTCCAAAGAATGCCTGGTATGTAACTTCTGAAAACCTCTTTTGTCATTCAACGACCTTCCCTTACCAATTATGTTACATAGCAATGCCTAACAGCGAAAAAGGTATAAGCGACATTTTTTGCGGAATTGACTGATAAGTATTATTTATTATACTCGGCCGGTAGGTTGGAATCGGCTTTTTGGCTGTTAGGCATCCGATGTATATAAGGTGTAACATAATTTACGCACAACCTCTTAAGGGGTCATTGTACTCATCATTATGAACAACTTTTTCTATGGGACCAAACTTGAAATCGCGAAAAAAAAAGTTATGTTCGCATAACTCGTTACAATGTAGGGAACAGCTGATTTTTGTTTCGCGATTTCAGGTTTGGTCCTCTAGTAAAAGTTGTTCATAATGATGAGTATAATGACCTCTTAAGAGGTTGTGCATTATTTATGTTACATCTTGTACAAGTAGACTTCGTAAGAAACGTCGCATACCCCTTTTTGGCTGTTAGGCATCGATATGATATCTTTTTTCAGATTTGTCATTTTTGTGCGGCCAACTACCTATGGATACTACAAGCTACTCCGTTTTGTTTATATTTATGACAAACACAACAACTTTAAGAAAACGTTTATATGAAGAATAAAAAAACGTGTTAAAAATAATGTAAAGTAATTTTTAATATTTGCCATACAAAAGAAGCTAGCAAATCGCAATTCTTATCTGTCATAGAAGTAAAAAAAATGTGCAATAAAATATGATAATTAATCAGACTGACGCGACGCGCCAGTCTGCACGAGCCTTTAAACGCACCACGTTGGGTTATAAGCACCTATAGCTGCGTACGTAAGACATCGGGCATAAGTCAGGTATACCTCAACCAGTCTGTTCCTCAATAATATTTCCCACCCGCTGTCACTTACAAAGAAAGCTTTTACATCAAAAGGATAATAAAAGATTAATTCTAGCATGTCATAACCCCGCCTTGATTGCAACGTTACTTCAGCGAAATACTTCCTTCGTTTAAAGGAATTGGATATTCCGATCACGAAGTTCTTATGAATATCTAATAAGAATCGATAAATGCTCATTGACTATCGAGTTGTCGACGCTCGATGAAGACGTCAAGTCCTCATAAAGACTCCCTTTTATCGTGAGTGCCTAGCCTATTTAGGATTTTGTAGACGGTTAAGTATAGGTACGTGCTTCTATAGAAAAAGGTTTTACGGTTAACAGACGAATATGTGTTGTATTTTTATATTTTTAAAAGCTTCCTTCAATTTGGTTCGGGGATTATTTTGTTAAACATCTCGCTATTTATTCGATAATTTAGGTAGCTTTAAAAAAAAATTAAAACTGTTATTAATTGAAAAATGTTATTATTAAAACGACTGATGAATTTCTGAATGATAAATTAATGTAGACTTATTTATTTATTTGACTGGAGAAACCATTTTTAATTGAATATTGTGACTAATTGTAATTTATGATTATTTATTTATGCATTGACTGTAGAAATTATGCTACATTGTGACCTTTATAATTTTTGTTTTTATTTATTTATGATTTTTTTTTCTTATTTCGCATTCAACCTATGAACTTTAATTTAAGAACTGTATGTACTACCTATGTTACACAAATAAAAAATGATTTGATTTGATTTGGTTACGTTTCAAAAATTGAAATCAACAACACAGACTATTCAAAGTTAAAACAGACATTAATATTTTAGCACCTACATAAGCAAAATCAGCAAAAATATTTTTAATAAACTAGCTTCAAATCCGCAACCAAAAATCACAACGTCCAACATAAAATGCGCAACTTCGAATCTCACTCCAACTTTGTTTATGTTTTACTTTTTACAACTGGCAACGTTAAAAATGCTCCTACATTGAACGCAGCCCATTCACAGAGTGAGACGGACGTCCGGAACGTGAAATACGTCTCTGTTTATGTGTTCGTTACTTGAATAGTTGTGACTGTATTGGCAGGCAAGAGTTAAAGAATAAAAGAACAGGAAGAGACTTTTTAAAAATAATTAGGTAGACCTACCTAATGATTTTTAAAATGTCTCTTCTTGTTCTTTTATTCTAATAACTAGAACATATTTGGAGGTAGTGACAAAAAAGTTCCCTACAGGTATGGAACTTTTATAAAAGCCTTTTCAATAAATGGCTAGTGTCACTACCTCCAAATATGTTCCTGTTATTTTTTCCCCCAAATAAAGTCAGACAAGTTTCATTCCATAATCTGGTGGTTGGCCTCTAAATCTGGTGTCACATACCATTCTAGGTAATTTTATTGGTTCTGCTCGTTAACTAGAAACGCAATGCATACCATTATTGTTAAGCTCCCAGTACACGTTGGCCGAGCGCACTCGGCCAACGTATACTGAGCCTTTTGGCGTGTATTTTCCGTTTGCGACCAATGCTCGCCGACGATCCGTCGATTGTCGGTTTTTCGTGAACGATTTAAAGGGAATTTGGCGCAAGCCGCAAACAGCGATTACACGTTTTCTGAGCGTTCAGTTCATATAAACGCGTCGGAGTAAACAGTAGTGTCATTGCGAGTATAACGAAATGTGATTTTTTTTACTTTCGGCCATATTTTTTTAATCACTCGTCTTTGGTAAGATGTGAATAAAAATTAAAAGCGTTGTACAACTAAATTGCAGCGGCCGCGATTGCCTCTACGTCCATCTTGCTTGCCAACTGTTGCCAGCGCAACACAAAATGAAACACGCCAACGTGTGAACACCGTCAAGCGCGCTAGGCCAACGGGCTCACCCAACATGTACTGGGAGCTTTAAAAAATCATTATCAAACTATTTCTGATAACGAGTGTTTAAAGCTATTTGGAAAGTGTAGTTTAAAAATACCTATATAAACATTCTAAGTTAAAAAAAAAAAAAACTTTCGCCTGTCTCTTCCATTCGCTATTACGAAAAACTTCAAGCAACTTTGTTTACTTCTTCTGCGCTGTCTCCAAAAGCAGTCATTATTCGATGGTTTTTATTTCGTCTCAGTTTCATAATATTAGTTCTACATAAAATAGACTCAAGGGTTTTTTCTACATTATAAACGGATACTACAGTCGGTATATGCGTATCCGTACATTTCTGTTTGCTTCGTCAACATTTATACATCGGTCAAACACGAATGCCGGTTGCGTGTACTACACTCCTAACCTTTATGAAGGACAAGACCAATAAGTTCGGAGTTTTACGTCCTTGTATGGCCCCATCCGAGTCATCTTTCTGAAGTTTTTCTAGGTCCATTTGTGAATGTTTTTTCCTAATTCAAAGACAGCCAAACAATTATTATTTGACGAATTTTTGGATGCCCAATTCAATTTAAAAAAATTAAATTCATTTACGTCGGACAACAGTGATCCATATTGTTAGTATTACAAAACAACTGATATTTTAGTGTTAGTACGTACTGATATAAAATAGGTAGTTAAAATAATAAAATAAAATAAAATAAATAGTGTTTTATTACAGGCGAAACAAATACCCATATACAAAAAAAAAAAAAAAAAACATGGGTGTATGTAAAGGTACAGACACTTCAAAACAATAAGTCTATCGTCAATTTTTTGTCGTCATTTTTTGTTCTCACTTAGGTGAACAGAAATCCAGTGCACAAATAAAGGGCTTGCTAGGTTACACGAGACAACCCTCAAAATGCTGTTACTGGAGCATCTCAAACTCTGCCAAAAAGACGCGACCCTCGACCTCATGATGGCGTAAAAATCTGGGACCCTCGCTTCAGCAAACATGCTCGAGGCACTGCAGTACCTTGGCAGTTTCATAAAGGTTCGGTAAGCATCATTGTACTGAACCCTTAATGAATTGTACATCTTTTTTGTGAAGTTGCACCAAAGTTGGCAGGTGTACATTGACAAACAATAAGCTCTGAACAGAGTGTTCTTTACGTCTTTGGTGCACTTCACAAATTTGCGCGCGAGCATGTTACTCCTCACTGAGAGGGCCCTACGCTCCCTTTCTATGTCGCAGTCGTCCTGAAGTCTGTCCGTCAAAATGTGCCCTAAGTATATAAACTGCTTCACGACCTTTATGGTCGCACCATTAAAATACAGACTGGGTATGTTCATCTGACCAGCTCCAGACCTGAATACCATAGATTCGGTTTTGAGAACATTATATTTCAGTCCGTGAGCATCAGCATAATGCTCACAGATAGACAACAGTTTCCTCAAACCTTTGATTGAGGGACTCAAAAGAACCATATCATCAGCATAGCTCAAGCTGTTCACACAAACATTGTCGAGATGACAGCCAACCTTTGTTCTTTTGAGTTCCGCAATCAGATCGTTGATATACAGGTTAAACAAGTCCGGAGAAGTCAACCCTCCTTGGCGAACACCACAATCTAACCTGTAAATACTAGATAGAGTGTCACCCCATCTCACTTGATTGGTTAGGCCCCCGTACCAGAATCCCAACAGATCTACAATTTGGTGAGGTACTTGTGACTGTTTTAGCTTGTCCCAGAGGATTTCATAATTCACCAGGTCAAAAGCTTTACTCAGGTCTAAGAAGCAAGCATACACTGAGGTTCTCTGGTGGGTGTAATAGGCTATCGTACTCTTAAGGCAGAGTCTGTTGAGAGTCCGGGTCGGAAGCCATAATGCAATGAACTCACCCTTTTATTATTATTTTTTTCTTTTATTATTTCAGATAACACCTATGTATTTATATATATTTTAGTGTTAGATTGTATATTGTATTTAAGATTTGTGTATCATAAAAATAAATAAACGTTTCATTAAAAAAAAATCAGATACTTATTATTTCATTTCATCCTCGACACCTAAATAAATTGAAACCTGTGTGGGAGTTTTAATTAAATTAATGTGTAATTTCATATTTCTGTTTGGGTAACACTTTTAATCTCAGTTGAAAAGGGTCTAATATTTTTGTTCAACTTTGCGTTTTATACCTTAGTAAACGTTTTTATTGTGCAAACATTTACTTACCAGTTTTGCCGTATTTTAAGGATAGAGAAACTATGTTTGGTCGTAAAATGGGTTGCTGTAATTGGAAGTGATAGTCTGAAACTAAGTAAATACGATACGTACCTACTACAATACTTTTAGATTTGTTTATTGTATGAGGTACTTGTCGGAAATACGTCAGTCGTCATTTGACTAATCGGGACGCCAGTGCCACTAACGCCCGAGATTAATAATCAATCCTGATCCAATTTTTGCCATCTAAGATCGATATTTCAATCCATTTTTCGGGAAATGCTTGCCAATAACCTATCTGCAGATTGATTTTACTATCCTCGGAGTCAATCCGTCTATGGGAGGGCGGATCACAGATAAAAGATTGGCCTCTGTTCGGAAATGACAGTTTTTGCTTGCCAATAACCAATCTGTCCATTTTGACATTTGGTTTGATCGGTATAAACAATCGCAGGTTGCAATCCAAGAAATTTCGAGGATTGTAAGTAATTAGTATCAACGATAGTATTATCGTTGATACTAATTACGATTTAGAACAAGTTATGGCATTATCAGTATTTTCAAGTGATAGTGACGATAGTGATATGGAGGTCCTTGCTCTGTTATCCGACTGGGACACTGACAGCGACGCTGATGATAGACAACGTGCTTGTCCACGAAGCCACAACAATGAACAAACACGAAACAGTAACAAAAGTGCGTCACTGTCAAGACGTCAAATTCACGTTCCGTTCCTGATAAAATAGTTGCAAGTATTGTAAATATAATTTAACGATTGTAAATTTTACGGGGTTTTAGACACGTAATTATTTTGTTTTGACAGAAAAGGTATATTTTGGTGTAGTTTAGTGACTAGTTTATTTTCATAAAACATAGAACATAATGCATTGCATTATCAAAATTATATGTGAAACGGAACGGTCGGGAGGGAAAGGATCGCCTGCAATCTGCATCGAAAAAAAAACGATTGCATAGTTTTGATATTGGCATCAGGATTGGAGATCGATCGCGCAGTATACAGCAATCTTAGATTGACTCTATCCTTGGATCAGAGATACATTATTAATCTCGGGCGTAAGCGACGCTCGACAGAGTCTACAACATAACGCTCGTCGACTGGTCACCGGAGTTAAACAGAGTTCGTCGGTGGCTGTCGAGCAGTGAATACGTTTAGAAACTGTCCCGCGTTCCGTATAGTTGTGTCGTGTACCTACAGTGTGTGAATAGCTAGTGCGATTAATTTGATCGTGAATTATATAATTTGTATAGAACTGCAGTTTTTCTATTGCGCAATAAGCAACACTACCCATAGCACGCCCACAGTAGTTAAAATATCGCTGACGATAACTAGAGAGATGTACCTTTTCCGTCATACTAATAAAGTTATAAACCAAGTAACTAAGTGTTCTTTATTTGAAAAATAAAGTCTATCTAAAAACCTATATTATTTTGTTCGCTCCAGAATCTGTTATAAATGCATGACTTGCGTATTTGCCCGAAAATCCTGGACTTCTCAAACTGTGCGCTGATTTCGAAAATATCCGATGGTAATGTAGTTGCCGTGCTACTTTCGACTCCTCGACATATCCCGACTATAAATTGCTGGCAACTCTCACCTCTGACCGTAACGTGGCCGCCATTTAGCAACGGAAGCCGGAGATCGGCACAAACTTGCTAAGCTCCAAGTTCCGTCCCGATTGGGTTCGATCCTAAAATCGTTCATTCTATTTCGAACTTGCCCGTGGTTTGTGCACTCTAATGTACTCTGCAATATTTTATTTGGTTCAATTGAAAAAGTATTTTTGGGAATCGGGTTGACACATTTGAAGGAGGTGTTTATTGCATCATCTTACATAACTTATTTTAGTTACAATGGGGAGAATCCTTTTAAGCAAATAGTTTGCTTGTGTTAGGATGCTCCGCCCTTCCCCAGGTTATGATGAAAGTATTTGTTTTGTAAAGTACGTTGAAGTATAATGCTACCTACTTCAATTTAGATGGCCTAGACCTCTAGGCCATCTTATTGTATTGTAAGTATTGCTTACCTAAGCAATACTTTACTATAATTAAGACATGGATATCATGCCCTGTCGTTACCAACCAGCTAACAAACCAAGAAGATAAATAAACGATAATAATAAATAAACGTCTTGAAATAAACCATGAATGGAAATTCAAAGCAAAAGGGACCTACTACCGGAAATGTTATAATAAAATACCTCTCGATATTCTTCAACTAAATGAGAAGCAATTTAAAACATGCATTAAACGCACACTATGTAGACAAGCATATTATAGGTTGAATGATTATATCATAGATAAAAATGCTTGGCTAAATGCTGGTTCTGCTCCACAGCCACTTGGGCTTTGTTAATATTTTTTTTGTTTGGAAGAAATGCGTCCCTTTTTTTCTGACACTATGACCTTATTGTTTACTAATCTTTTAAATACAATCATTGCAAACTATAGTTTTGTATAAATTAGAAGCATTTTTTCAATTTTGTAAATGTGAGTAGGTACCATGGAGCGGTTTTATGTTATGATGTAGGTATGTTGACTTGAAAGAGTATGGCAGTTGAGAGTATGTCATGCTCACTTAAATGTCTCGCTGATGGTGGCGCGTGTGTTGGATCATTCGGTTCCCTACAAAATGGTTGAGCTGGATGGTGCTGATCCACGCGTCATGTTCGTGAACGGGCGCCGTCAGTGGAGACTGGTCATCTCTTAACTGCCAGGGCTTATTTTTAATCTTTTATTTTGAATTGTTTTTAATTTCTTACATTGTTCTCACATATAGAAGCAACAAGAACATTGTACCCAGGATTTGGTAATAATTTTGGTTTAAAAGAGTGTCCATGGAGTTTCTTGCCCATTCTTCTCCATGGAGATCTACGTTTTGGAATGGGCGACTAGCTTCAATTTTCTGACTAACTGACTGACTCTTTAACAATTCAAAAGTGCCTGTAATTGGTTTAATTGAAATAAATGCTTGAGTTTGTTACCAAGGCCCAATAATTTCCTTACTCAATAGATTGAGGCACTGCTTTGAGTTTGAACTTCATACAACTATTTTAAGTTGTAAACAAGTTTTTATTCGATTTAATTTAATACTAGCTTCTGTCCACGACTTCGTCCGCGTGAAATTTCTTGTTCCCCGACCTACCGCGTCGCAACGCATCGTCCTCCCGCGCTATTGCTTCGTTTTCGCTTAACGTTCTATCCGACTTTTTTTTTTCTTTTTACTCAGCTCTTAAGGGTCGTAGTGATGTTAAATAGCCTGTAATTTTCCTCAAGAATTAGGCTATCAAATGCAAAAAAAAAAATATTTTTTCAAATCCAACTGGTAGTTCCAGAGGTTAGCGCGTTCAAACAAACAAACTCTTTAGCTTTATTATATTAGTATAGAAAAATATAGATTTTATAAATATTCAATTTTCAACATCAAGTTCCATTAAAACGCATCTAACGAACGAATCTAGACGCACTGCAGGTTACCATCCTTACCTAGTTGCTATCCCACCAATTCGCACTAAGCGTTTCCAAATATCTTTTGTGATACGCACAGCAAAGGAGTAGAACTCTCTGCCTGCGTCTGTGTTTCCAAACGCATACAACCCCGAGCTCTTCAAAGTGAGAGTGAACAGGCTTCTTCTGGGTAAGCTCACTCCATCGTCGACTTTGTCTCTTTCATCTCTGACCTAGACTAGAGTCAAAAGCAAACCTATCTCAAATAAAAAATAAAATAAAAAATACAATCACCTCTATACGTAAACATTGCCAAAATTACCGACTGAAACCCAAATCCACAATTTCAAAGTAACGTTTCCTGTTAGAAGCAAGTTTTCGACCCTAAAGTTTTGGAAGACAGCGGATGTGCGACCACTGCTGTCAACCGACTTCGATTTTAACATTGGAACTTTAAAATTTTCTATTAGTGCCTCCCCCAACTATGGACAGTTTCCAAGTAAAGGCGAAGTATTAAATGTCGTCATTAAGCGGTTAGTATTTTTGAACTCCATGTTATTACTACCGTTTTTAAGTTTTCCACTTTTTTGTAAAGTTGCTCCTGCATTTTTATTGCAAGCTTCCGTTATAAAATTCTGAGTAGAATGTGAACTTTATTATCCTGTGATAAAATACTTAGTCTTGATGCACTTAATTAATTATTATCAGCGCTGCGCTGTCCATAACGATGTTCTGTGGACAGGCTTATGGACTCGAAAATAGACAATGGTATTAAATGTAATTTGGGAATGAGATTGAATTAATATCGCTAATGTCTAATTCTCAACGTATCAACACATTGACTGCCTCGTTGGTCTAGTGGTCGCAAGCGCTACTGGTGAGCATGAGGTCCTGGGTTCGATTCCCAGGTCGGGCAAAGTGTTATTGGGTTTTTCTATCTGGAATTCCTCAGTAGCAGCCCGAGTCTGGATTTATGCCCGGTCGATGGCAATAGGCTCGCCCCCTATTACATGGGACTTAAATATAACTGGCGAAATGTGGGTGTACTATAGGTACACCTCTGCCTAACCCTTCGAGAAAACAAGGCGTGATGTTACCAACACATTTTATCGTACTATTAAAAATCATAAATCAATCCCAACTAATTTAAAATGAGAGAGAGTAACAAGACGCCAACTCCCTAATTTTAAAATACACAACGTCCTTACGAAACAACACAAAAAAAAACCAAACCATTTAAGAAAATCTCTTCCCCAAGAAAATCAAGGCATTACAGAAAACCTCTCTTCCCCAATGAAGATTTAGTCTCGGAATGGTGGTAAGCGATAACTTAACATTTGTCCGCGCTCGCTACTGCTACATTTAATCGTCGCCATACGTTTCGTAGGACATATAAATCGAGCTTTAAAATTTTGTGGAACGCTCCGTTTGGTCGCTTTTACCACCTTAATGGCGCGCGGAACAGAAATACGTCTTTTGCTTGTGTCAGGAGAACTCTGTGAGTATTCATGCTCGGTTTAAATCTATTTCGTAATGATCTGTGTGAGAGAATATAAGGTAGGTAATGAAGATTAGATTCTGATAAAAAGTGTTAGTAATTATGTGCGTGCAATGCAACCAGCACCAATAGATATCATTATTGGTTACGATGGTATTACAATACTGGATTAGCTGTTTTGTACATTTTTAAGGTCTGTTATACATGGGAAACGAAATAGGGTGGAATATTATCCTCACGAATATATGCAATGAAACAACCCTTACATAGTGTACTAGCTTCTGCCCGCGATTTCGTCCGCGTGAAATTTCATGTCCTCTGACCCACCCCGTCACATGTATTACTTTCTTTCATTTTTTCTTTTTGCTCGGCTCGTAAGGGTCGTAGCGTGATGTTAAATAGCATATAACTATCCTCGAGAATTGGACCACCAAATGCAAAAAGAATTTTTCAAATCCGACATTTTGTTCATAATTTCATGGGTTTTCATTTTTTTGCGTGGAACCATAGATTACCAGATAAATCTCTCCATGTACTTACGCGTGCTAACTACCTACCGGCAGCCGGGCCGCACGCATCCCATTTCTCAGTGGGTTGCCGACAGCCGCGAGGCGCGTACGTACGCATATATTTCGGTCGACCTGACGTACTTAGATTCAAATTCTTATGATATGGCTGGTTCTGGTGTATTATGTGCAGTTGATGGATGTACCTAGATCCAGCAAGAGAAGAGATAAAAACTTTTTTTTTTCAGTTTACCTGCTGATACAGTTTTACTATCGTTTTTTAAATAGGTAAATTGCTTAAACTTGCACGTTTCGTATTTTTATTTTATTGGTAGGTACGTAATTACTTCTACTATGCGCCTGCGATAAGAATAGAAAGGTCAATGACCTCCATTTCTCAACTGTCATTTGAAAATTTCGTTCAGCAAAAATCTACTTTGTGCAAATTAATTTTCAATAATATTTATTAACGTTATTATCTTGTTAATGTTATGTTCATACTATTATTGTTTTTTTTTAAAAGCGTGCAAGTGTTAGAAAAGCGTACATGACGTCACAATATGGCATCAGCGCAGGTTTGTTCATAGTGTAGAAGCATAGTAGTTACCTATTACTCTAATTGTCTAAAGAACGAACAGATCAATTAATCGTGTTTTCAGTTCCCTCCATTTCGTATTTTATTCGTATTCGTGACCATGTGGAGTAGTAACGTCACTGATTATTATATAGTTAGGTACTACACGTTGCATACGATGTGTGACTTACTTGTCTTACAACTGCAGTTTCGGGGTGTGGTCACAGAATACTAAATAGTTACCTAGCATAAAAATATTCCTCAGTCTTTAATAAGTATTTTTAACAATTAAACACGCTAAATCATTCAATAGAATTTTGTTTTATTTCATATTATTTCATTAAGTGTCCTACACCCTACTGACATCTTGTTCGAAGAAGGCAGCCCTGGCAATTCAAAATAACCACGCGGCGGCGCGCAGCTACAAAGCAAAACTCACTTTACGCTTGTAAGGTTAGGTACATTTTCGTTCGCAGCGTCTAGCGACTCGAAGGTGTAGGCAATTATAGCAGTAGGTATTGAAAATTTTGTATGGAGTGATTTATCTCGTAATATGTACCGTCGCGTTGAATCGCCCGCCCGCGCTATTAGGTACTTCGTTTTCGCTTACTGTTCTTTCTGACTTTTTTCTTTCTGCTCGGCTCCTAAGAGTCGTAGCGTGATGCCAAATAGTCTATAACTATCTTCGAGAATTGGGCTACCAAATGCAGAAAGAATTTCAAATCCGACTTTTTGTTCATAATTTCAAGGGTTTTAATTTTTTGCGCGGAACCCTAATTATTTTTCAGAAATAAAAGTAGCCTAAGTTACTTGCCGTAACATCAGCTATCTGCCAGTGAAAGTCCTGTCAAAATCGGTCCAGTCGTATCGGAGATTAGCCGGAACCAACAGACAGATAGACAGACAAAAATGTTAAAAATTGCTTTTTTGTTATAAGAACCGTTTATACTTTCCTATGCCTTTAGTAAAAAGTTGTTATTTTGACATTACAAACAGACACTTCAATTTTATTTCTGAGGTAAACTCCCTATAATATTAGTAAAGATGAAAGAAACATTAAGATTAGAAAAGGTGTCGATAGATGACAGCTCTTACTCTTAAGTACACTAACTTGTCAATGTGAATGACACTCAGTATTAAACGATGTAGAAGATATTGTTACTTCGTTGACCCTAAAAAACACTCTATGTAATTGTCAGGATCCTGATTTCAATTCATACATACATATATACGACCGAAACGTGGTAATACATTTCGAAAAGGACTTAGGTTTCGTATTGTTTCCTGAATGCATCCTCAAATTGAATGAAGCAAGAATAGATACTCGTACTATCAATGCACTTGTCCACATATATTTATCACACAGACATAAAATGTTAATTATGAAACCGGACCAGATTTTATGACGGAACGCTTTTACGCTAAATTGAAAACAACTCATGGTTTATTCACAACACGCTATCAACAACCAGTTAACCAAGACCTGTGTGACATTACCAAACCTGAATCACTTTTCAAATCGTAGGGAGAGCAAATTATAATTGTCGTTATTCTATCAACTGGTCTGCATTGACTTTGGTATATAGACATTTATATCGTTTAATTCTGATGTAGTGTTTTTAATTCATTAGCTCAGATCATTTTGCTGGTTGAATTTTAAAGGGATATATTTCGATTTGTTTGTTTGTTGCATTGATTAAATATCCAATATCGCTGTCGATGTAGTTTGCAAAGGAATACAGAGAGATAAATGGGAATCGATTTTCTATGGTGGTATGGCTTTTTTGTCGACGGCTATGGGGTAGTTGTGTCGGACGGGCGTTATCGCTGGATACAAAGTGTTGAAGGAGGGTGTAAGCCTGTCCAGGTTTATCCCGGTGTGAGAGTCATCAAACCGGGGCGGTCCTCGGTGTGGGGGAATGGCTCTCCTACTCTAGGCGGCGCTGACGTCCTGCACCTATAGGTTCCGGGTATCTTCTTGAATCAGCCGGCGGCTATGTCCAGAAGTCTTGAAAGGAAGAGATTTCTTAAAGCTTCGTATTGATAAATGTAGGTATTAGGAGTAGCAGCAGTTGCAGAGCTATACAAATATTATTAACTCAATCAATGCCATCTGCTTAGCCTTTTCCCAACTATGTTGGGTTCGGCTTCCAGTCTAACCGGATGCAGCTGAATACCAGTATTTTACATGAAGCGACTGCCTCTCTGACCTCCACAACCCAGTAACTGGGTAATACGATACCCCTTGGTAAGACTGGTTGTCAGACTTTCGGGCTTCTGACGACCCGTAACGACTGTCAAAGATCCACGAATGACAGCCGGGACCAACGACTTAACGTGCTTTTCGAGGCACGGAGGAGTCTCGGTATGTGAAGATAGTCACCCATCTACGGACCAACCCCGGCAAGCGTAGCTTAACCTGATGGATCGACCCGTGCGGCTTTTATTACTTAGCCACGAGCTCCTCCAAATATTATTTACTAAGACGTACTGGATAATAAAACTACTAGCACCTAAAACTTTTATTGCTTCAGGGTCCACGAATGTCGGACTTAACAGCATTAAATTGTAAGCGAAAGCCCTTTCAGCGAACGTGGTAGGGTAGAAAAAAAAGAAGGAGCGATCTCAAAACAATACGAGAGCAGGAGTTAACCACACAAAGTGGTCGCCGGTGTAAAACATTGCGACACTCCAGTTTAGCCGCCTCTTTACAATGGTCACGCTTAATCCAATTGTTCCGGGTCCTGTGATTTCATTTGGTTGGTTCACATGAGATCTTAATACATAAAAGTGGCGCAGCTGCAATTAACATTAGAAGGAAGCCAAAGAAAAAATTGACCAGTTCTCATAAACTCGGACATAAATCTGTAGGTTCTTAATCCTATGATGTATTAAACTGGTATTAAATATAATTATGTAATGTGATGTGATACGCAGTTACACATACAGGTGTACCAACCATATCATTTGGCAATAGTAGATATTAAGAAGAGTGGTTGTTCGGTAGAGAAGCCGACAAGAATCGGGTTGTATGAAGGCTTCGCCCCTGATACATAACATCGCATCAAGTACGATGCGATGTTATGTTATGTATGTGCACAGAACGGTGTGGTGTATTGCGCCAGTTATGTTTTAAAAGTCCCATGTCAAGACAAGCATCGAACTCGCACAGGAACGGTTTATACCACCGTACAATATTTAACACTACACATTACTTTAACACGTTTATTGTATAGAGGTCCCCTTTAATTGTTAACTTTAATTGTTAACTTTAATTGTTAACTTTATTTTATTTTTATTATTTTTTGAAATAGCGGCCATAATAGTACACACGCTCTGAAAAATTTCAAGTGTCTACCTATTACGGTTAAAAAAATACAGCCCTGTGACAGACGGGCGGACGGACGGACAGCGGAGACTTTTTTTTTGGGTGAGAAATCATCAAATGACTTCTCCCGCTCTGTGAGGAGCGGGAGGGCGTGTCAGACTTTTACTGACTAAAACCCACCCGTGTTCCTTCAGTTGCCTGTGCCGGGGCCACGGTAACTCTTTCGTACATCAGCGGGGCCTGTATAAGGATTATGTGTACTTGTATGTGTAGTAGGGCAAAACTTGGCTAATTCGTGATATGCAGCTATTCGGTGATAGATAATTGTGTTTTATTACCAAGTTACTACTGACTTGATAAATGTACATTTTTCAATCATTATAGTATTTGCCACATTTTTAGATATAAGTTAGCAAAACTTATTTTGTCTACTATATCACAGTAAATTTAAAAAATAGTCTGATCAATGAATCGAATTTTACAAGTAAAAAACAAAACTATCACCGATTACCCAAGTTTTGCCCTACGAAATAAAGAATATATTATTATAAATTAGGAATAGGCTCCCGATGGCACCCTTTGGGTACGGAACCCTAACAATGGGCTCAACACTCCGAGTCAGAATTTGTTTGCTACTGATAAATTCTTGATCATCCAGCAGTTGCCCTTGTGACCTCTAAACCAGCGAGACAGTCACGCACATTCGATCTTGTAAACATAACTCTGTATAGTATGCGGCCAATGAAAATACTTACACTTGGTGTTTTGGACACCGACTGTCACACACAGGGTGGCAGGGACATCGACGCGCAACCCATTACCATAAAATAAATTCAGTACATGATTCTGGACCCCCCTATGTTAAAATTTTTCGTAGGTTATCTGCTGTTTCCTACCTACGCGGTCAAAACGTATGGAACAGCATTTTTTTTAAATAACCGACGAAAAATTTCAACGCATGGGTGTCCATCATGGTATTTGCTGCATGGTAACTGCCACCCTGTATATGTGACAGAGCTAATGGTCTACAAAGTTGATCTTTTTGTAAAACTCTGTATGCCATATCAACACCACCGGCTAACTGTTCCGTCTAGGTACTGTAGTTGCTGTTGAGCATTAAAAGGTAATCGAGAGTGAGAGTAATGCATTGTTCGGGTGTTGTTAATGTACTGCTAGTCGTTAGGCTGAATTGTTTGCTTTAATATTAGAGAATGCAAGCGAATTGTATGGCAGCGGCGAGGTGTCAATTTTTGTAAGAGAGAAGCCGAGTTTTAACTTACTTACTTATCAATCAATCAATCAATCTGCCTAGCCTTTTCCCGACTATGTTGGGGTCGGCTTCCAGTCTAACCGGATGCAGCTGAATACCAGTATTTTACATGGAGCGACTGCCTATCTGACCTCCACAACCCAGTAACTGGGTAATACGATACCCCTTGGTAAGACTGGTTGTCAGACTTTCGGGCTTCTGACGACCCGTAACGACTGTCAAAGATCTAAGAATGACAGCCGGGACCAACAGCTTAACGTGCTTTCCGAGGCACGGAGGAATCTCGGTATGTAAAGATGGTCACCCATCCACGGACAACCCCGGCAAGCGTAGCTTAACCTGATGGATCGACTTGTGCGGCTGTTATTATTTAGCCACGAGCTCCTCAATTACTTACTTATCAATAAAGTAAAAAAATAATATACGTATATATACTTAAAAATAAAAGTCTTTCCTTTACTGAATTGAACACCATATATTGTCAAATAGCAGATCCAAAAAGACGCTATCACTACACACGTAGTCTTCTTTTTCTTAGCGTGTCGATGGCAATCTAAATAGACTCGGCCCAGAATTCGACTAGGGGTTCGGTGCCATCACTAGCGTCCATCAGTTCCTGTAACGTGCAGCTGACAGGACACGCAGGACATGATATTAAGTGTCCCATCGTTTGTGGAACAGCACCACATTTACACTCCAAGGCGGAGTCGTCAATGAATCTAAAATCTCCACCTAAACAGGTTTTCCCAGCTTCGGCCAACCTGGGTCCAGAGTCTGTTTAAAGATTTCCAGGTTTCCCACGGCAACTGATGTCCAGGCGGGAGGTCTTCAGCCGGTGGAATAAATGGTTTGGGTAAGGAAGCTCTGTCTCGCGACAGATGCAGTCTTTCTTTTGATCGATCGCCAGTGAGTGGAACGACACACTTTAAAAAAATGTTTCGGCTTTTCAGCCTTTGTGGCACAAGGATGTTGTCGTGCAAAGGGTGTCGTGTGTCGGAGATCATTTTGGCTGTTTCGCTGGAGCTAGCTACTAGTGGCGCTATGCCTGCTAGTGAATACAGCATTTGAACCGAGGTTGGTTTTAGACAACCAGTGATGACGTTTCATTCAAAGCTGTATCCACTAACTTTGCATAGACAGAACGAGTCCACACGGGGCAAACACACGTAGTGTAACTGTATTGTTTGACAATAGTAGACAACATTGACTGTTTCATTTTTCAATCGCGATAGAGTTGCTGATGCGATCCTCCGAAGGAAAGCCAGTAGGAAACAACAACAACAATTGTTATAGTATTTTTATCTCACGAAGCGACGCGCGTTTTACTTGTATTAACCTAATGTATCAACACGCTGTGAATTTGTGCGTGAAGTCGAGTAGCATCAGCACATATCACACACACACGCACACGCTCACACATACTTCCGAGTTAACTTTTTTTTTGGACGGTACCGAGAGCTCCTACGCTTACACACGCATTCACAGCGTGTTTGTACATTAAACCACATGTAAAGTGCGTGTCGCCTCTGAGACAAAAATACTTAACATTTTGTTAGTTTCCTGTTATGTTATCAGTCTTCTTTTATATTGCACTTACATTACACATCACAATTAATTCATTTCTTTGACTCGTAAAGTCCATAACTTTCCATTCATTCAAAGCTTATCTCAAACTTTTCTTGGGTCCTGCAAAAATAAATAATATTTTTATTAAAACAAACGACCCACCTGCTCAAGAAATTGTGTAAATCACTGGCTTTTGATCATTATTGTTTCAAGTTGATGCTTCAAAAACATCAAATTACAGGATATCGGATTAATGTTTAAACTTTTCTATCATTATTATTATCTTGATGAATTGCCTTGTTATTCTAACCAAAGGCAATCAGGAATGTTATTATGGAGTCAAAGATATTTTGAGCTTTGTTTGGTTTTCGTGAATTGAATTATGTTTTGGAGTGATGAATGCTTTGATAAGGTAAATTAACTGTACAGTCCATAGCTATGGTATAAATTGGATTACTTCATCCCTTGAGTGACATCGGAGTCTGGATTTGTGCCCGGTAGATGGCAATAGGCTCGCCCCCTATTACATGGGACTTAAACATAACTGGCGAAATGTGGGTGTACTGTAGGTGCACCTCTGCCTAACCCTTCAGAGGAAGAGGGCGTGATGTTACGTGTGATGTTATGTTTGAGTGACATAACAGCCGTTCCCTGGAGAGCCTACTTCACTTCTGCATATAAGCTTGTACAAAGTTCTGTCAAATCATCCACTCTGTCACTTTTATCGTCAGTTCCTCTAGTGAATGATCTGAAACAGAAGTCTTTGGACCTTTGGAATATTGGTCAACTCTTCCTTCCATCATCACACTTAACTTGCTGATTCTGTCAACTATGTTGGTGAATCTGTGTCTCCCCTTATCTTCTTCTATCTCCTTCGAAGATAAAGGAAGTTGATCCTAATTTGTTATTATTAATTAATTAAATTCGGTCTGCCGCCACTTTTTCAGAGGTCAAGAGAAATGCCTTATGCGGCCTACCCAAATGTCCTTTCTTTGGTATTGTTCGTCGAATCGTTGAGCTCCTTAACTTTTATGTTCAGCTGTACGATTACTGACAGATGCTTGCACTGACTGGACAGGTCCACTCAATCTGTGTGGTTCTTTCCTCAAAAGACCATTTCAGACACCAACCTACATGGTCTTCACATATCTGACCAAGATTATGTCTGGACTTTAAAAGAGAATGTGACCTCTGAGTTTGTTTCGGCCTTTCTTCTCAAAGTAGTCAGATAGGAAACGCCGGCCTCATCTAGTTTAAAAAAAAAAATGTTTGACATGTAAAAATGTTTGTATAAACCTACTTACAGAAATAAAATCATTTATCATTTATTTATGAAGACCTCAACAGATTTTATCTGACTTTTTTATGGATACAAAAATATACCTACGATAAAACATATTTGATTTCTGCTGTGCATATATTTTTATACTAAAGCTGTTTTAACAACACTAAATATTGAGAGAAACTAATCACTACATTCACTACCAATCAATACGTCGGAATCCGGAGTCAAATTAAAGAAACAATATTCTAACGGACTATCGGTGTGATGTCAGTTCGTCTGTCAATTAGCTATCTCCGGAAACAATTTAAGCGGTGAGAGCCATGATCGTCCGTGATCATGATTGTTCGGTTTTGTTTCAGGCCTTTTCGGAAGTAGATATGGGTAGACAATCTATACTAATATTATAAAGCTGAAGAGTTTGTTTGTTTGGTTGAACGCGCTAATCTCAGGAACTACTGGTTCGAATTGAAAAATTCTTTTAATTTTAGATAGCCCATTTATCGAGAAAGACTATAGGCTATATAACATCACGCTACGACTAACAGGAGCGGAGCATCAATGAAAAATGTTGCAAAAACGGGGAAAATGTATTCCTTTTGAGAGCTTCCATTGCGTGCGCTGCGTAAACGATTAAAGCTACGCAAAAATCATATGTGACGGAACAGTTCCTCTTAAAAAGTTCTAAAAAAAAGTCCGCGATAACATATGTCTATCTTTTAAGGTTGGCTTACTATAACTTTTTAAGGGTAATCAAATTTGTTATAAAATAATGAATTATTTGCGAAGGTATTTTCATAAATATTGTATTAATCCTTAACCAAATAAATAGTTTCATAATCAAGGTTGATTAAGTACATGTAAATTCCTTTTTAAATTATTCGGATCGGACCTTTCGTTTAGAAATTAAGACTGGTATAAAAATGCTTAAAGTAAGAAAAATGCGCTTTGTCTATTAGTTACACATACAGCACACAACACACACAGCTACTCATTTTGTTTGAACGCGCTAATCTATGTCACTACCAGTCGGATTTGAAAAATTCTTTTTGCATTTTATAGCCCAATTCATAAGGAAGACTTAGGGTGTGTAACATTACGCTAGGACCCTTAGAAGCCGAGCAAAAAGAAAAAAAGTAAGAACGAGCGCTAAGGGAAAACGAAGTAACAGCGTGGGCAGGCGATGCGATGCGACGGGGTGAGTCGGGGGAACAAGAAATTTCACGCGGACGAAGTCGCGGGTGGAAGCTTGTATACATATATGCTCTTATTTTTGGTTACCGTAACTGATGATACTTAAATAATTAATTTAATAAAAATAAAAAAAGTTAAATGATCTATTTGAATTAAAATCTTCGCACCATGAAATCCCGAATAATTATTTAGGATACCAAGGTTAAAACAATTTGCTTACATTACTGTAGGTACTCTAGAGGTAACGTATTACCCAGTGACCGGGCTATAGAGATCAGATAGGCAGTCGCTCCATGTAAAATACTGGTATTCAGCTTCATCCGAATAGACTGGAAGCCGACCCCAACATAGTTGGAAAAAGGCTAGGCAGATGATGATGACTGTTGGTACCTAAGGTGTCACATGGACTGAGCTTAATACAATCTCCTAAATAAAAACATAAATCCAAATATGATTGTCATCAAACCTTCCTTCTAATAAATCGACAGCATATGATAGATTACCGAAAGTAATACAAAAAATAGCTTTTATAAAAATATTGAAATGTGCTAGGGTCATGTTTCGTCATTTGTGAGTAAGTTAATCAATCACGGGTTACGAAATGTCAATCGATACTGACCAGTCATCAGGAGTATCTGATCTATAAAATATTCTGTTTACAGAATCCTCTTTTGAAGAATTTTCGGCTTGGATATTATGTGGAGGGAGTTTAACATTCTACGATTCGTTTTCGGGAAATATTTTCATGTTTAAAAATGCTGTAGGTACTTACCGATGCGGTGCTTAATCAATTTAGCCCCAGTAAGCAGCCACACCATTGCGTATCAGTTGGAATTCTAACAGCATTTTTAATAACTTTGTAAAGAACAAACCCAATATTTTCTGTATTCAATAAGTAATCGATTCGTGCAGTTTTGTTAGAAAAAAAAAAGTTTTCTTTCATATCTACTTACATATATTTCATATAAACCCCTGAAACATCTATCGAACAAGTATTTCCGCACCCAAACACCGTGACCGTTCCGAAAAATACAGCAAAAGACACCAAAATAAACGTATTGACATCCATATTTCACCCCACACACATCCCGCAGGATCCCGCTGTGTTCAATACGGTCAAAAATCTTCACAAAAACCGTTGATTAATATGTGGACACGGTCCCGATTTTGATAAGGCCCACCAATTGGGCAGAGTGCACAGCGCGGATTAAAATGAATTTTGTCGAGAGCAGCGAAACATAAAAATAGAAGAGGTTGAGTGATTGAAATCGCCAGCACGTAGTGTTGACACATCGGCCGTATCCGACATGTCGGAATAATTCGTAAATTTACAACCGAATACAACGGTTTTTTTTATTTTTACGTTGCTTGTAAACTTGTGTTTGTGTTTGTGTTGAGGGACTTTTGTGAAACTTTGTCTATTCTTTTTTATATCATAAACAACGACGCTGCGACAATTTTGGCCAGCAGCGTAACAACACAGGTTGTAAAAAAAAACCACCAAGTATCGTTCACTCTCTCTCCACCTGTGAATGTCATCGAAGGGATCAAATCTTCCTATGGCCACTACCTACTAGAATTGACTTTGCAAGAGACACAATGATCAAAACTGATTTGAACTGATTTACAGATAACCATTTTTTGATTATCAGTATTTACATGAAGCGGCTGCCTATCTGACCTCCACAACCTAATAACTGGGTAATACAATACCGTTTAGTAAGACTAGTTGTCAGACTTTCCAGCTTCTGACGACCCGTAACGACTGTCAAAAATCTACGAATGACAGCCGGGATCAAAGGCTTAACGTGCTTTTCGAGGCACGGAGGAGTCTCGGTATGTGAAGATAGTCATCCATCCACGGACCAACCGCGGCAAGTGTAGGTTAACCTGATCGATCGACCAGTGCAGCTGTTATTACTTAGCCACAAGTCCCTCTTTTATCGAGAATTATCTGAAATAAACTCATCGAAAATATCCAATTTAGGCTAGACTAGGCTAAATTGAGCCTACGAGTTCGAAATCATCACAGATAGTTACGATCATAGATAAGCTGTGTACGGTTGGCTATGCAGTTTAAGCTAGGATGAATGAATACAAACAATCGAGGTTTGTTAGCATTGTTCATGTATTTTAATGAATAAACATCAATAAGAATAGACGAGTCCATACTCCATCAGGCTCTATGGTTTTGTAAGTCTGACTATGAGACAGAATTGTAAACATGCTGATCCAGAAGGATTGTTTTTTTTTTTACGAAGTCATGGAAAAATGCAACCCCATTTATCCAGATTTCCAATTTCAAATTGCCCCTAACTCAAAAATAACGGCCAATTTCAAAAGAATTAGATCAAGACTTCGCCATAGTTCATGAACTGATATAAAACGGCGATATTTCAAGCTAATATCGGAGCATGGAAGTAATATGACGTACGAACGTGACACCGAAGTGCCAAAGAAAAAAATATTTCACGTTTTTTCGCACAGCGCAGTGTTGGGAGAGGAAACTTCGCAAAAAGCGAGTCACAAACACATGACGCTCGAAATTTTGCAAGACACGTCTCGGCTTCCCTACATGTAGTTATTGCGGCGTTTTCGGGCAAAATTGTGCTTTTCAAAGTGTACTTTAGGAGTTATTTGGTGTTGATATTGTGCGGTACATCTTCGATGTCAGCTTGTTATTATGATTTTGGCTCTTAAGTGTGATTTAGAGCTTATCGTTATAGACATTGTGAGATAAAATACATATACTTATGTCGCTAACACTTCTTCTTCCATTGCACGAAAAGTTTTTTAATATTAACTTTGATTTGAAAATCTTACGGGTTCGCGACATGCCACATGCTCGCGACACCGACATGCTAATCTGACGTGTTTCACAAGACTGGCGACGCGCAGCGGCCAGTGTACTCATGTTAATGTTTTAAGCTTTCACTTCTGTCGACAGGCCCCATGACTGTCTACTTTTTTTTGTTTGAGCCACGGGTCCATTATTATCCCCTCAATTAATCTAAAATATTGCTGACAAGCCCAATTTAAAGACACAAAACATTTAATTTATTAGCCATTCACGAACACCGTAACCGTAACATTATCTCTAATGATGATATTAATTTGGTTATTATTATCAATTATAATATCAGGTACTAATACATTATTAGTATCAAGTTTAAAAATAACTGCTTCATAATTATACAGATTATAACTGTCTGCCACTTTCAATCGTTACTTTAGTAACAATTCATTTCTGTTATGTGACGATATGCGTTTCTACATAGTAAGTATAGTCCACATTGTTGGCTATTGTGCGTCAATAGGGGCTGGGAAATTAGGGTTCTATTGAATTTCCTCCCGACGGGTTTCCCAACTTGGCTCGGAACAATCCAGTTTGTTAATACGGTCACATTTTGTCCCGCGCCGATATGGGACATACGGCTATCTGGATAATGACTCTCGTATCCAGCAATGTGCTTGAGTGAGACAGCTATACTTCGAATATATGCTTTTGTAAATGCTTCGTTATTATCCTGGGATGGACACGTGTTTGGTGTTCCGATGTTATTATTCTTCAAAATATTTGAAGCATTCTCTAGGATCCTTTTATGAAGTATCAGAAATATTTTGTTATTGTTGTTAGTTATACATACATTGTACGGAGACGAATGAGTTTTGAGATAGTTTGGTGATCCCTTCTCGGCACGTGGATCGTCATTATTTTGTGTCCTTGGGATATTATATTGTATGCTCAAGAGTTGAATAGGTTTAATTGTTTTCGTATTCAAACAATAAAATGAGTGAAACAACGCTAAACAATGAATGAATTATTTATTTGTATATCTACGACTACTTTGCCTACTCCTAATTACGAGGGTGAATCAAAAAGTTCTTGGAATCAATATTAAAAAATACAAAAAATAAAACAAAAATATTTTATTTTGCTACATAATCTCCCTCCAATGCAATGCATTTAGAATAACGCGTTTATAACCTTCTTATTCCTTGCGAAAAAAAATTTTTTCTTGACTCTCGAAAAACTCCTCTATGGCAGTCATAACCGCGTCATCATTGTGAAATTTAGTTCCACAAACCTCTTTTAATTTTGAGAATAAGTGAAAATCACTTGGGGCTAAGTCCGGAGAATATGGTGGGTGGTCAAGGAGATTGAAGCCAGCACAGCGGATTGCGTTGAGCGCAACTTCCGATCGATTAGCAGGAGCGTTATCTTGAAGAAACAACACGCCCAACAGCAGTTTTCCACGACGTTTTTCTTTAATCGCTTCACGCACTTTCGGAATGAAATTTGCATAATAGGGTCTAGTAATCGTCTGGCCTTTTAATATGTAATCAATAAACACGATTCCTTCACTATCCCAGAACACAGGCCATAACTTTGCCAGCGGTAGGAGCAACTCGAAATTTCTTAATGGATGGAGAGGATGGTCGTTTCCAAGACATGCTATGCCTCTTAGTTTCAAGATCGAAATGGTGGACCCACGTTTCATCCATGGTGACAAGGCGACGGCAAAAATTATCCGGATCTCGTTGGAACATTTCGAGATTACGCTTAGAAATTTCCAAACGTTGCATTTTGTTTTCATCAGTTAACTAACATTCGTGGCACCCACCTTGCCGACACTTTTCTGAACCCTAGTGTATTAATTAAAATGCATTGAATGCTACCAAATGATAACTTTACGAACTCAGCTGAATGTTTTATAATTATTCTTATGCCTTACAAAACCAGATTCTCAACCTTTTTGACATTTTTTTCCGTAACGGAGGTTGAAGGCCGCCCAGAACGCGGGTCATCTTTACAGCTTGATCTACCTCTTTTAAATTCAGTCACCCAGTATGCAACCGTAGAATAGGGTGTGGCGTCTGCTGAATGTCCGAAAAAATTTCTTCGTAGACATTTTTTTCAGGCTGAGATACTTTATCACCACACGTATGTAACTCACTTTTATCCATAATTTTGCGTTTTTAGCAACTCGTTGCACAAAAAAAAAATATATTACGTGCGAACGAACTGACAAAAACAAGTGACAGTTTGCATAAATATTATGTGATTGACACTCTTTAATTCGAATATCGAACTTCCCTCAAAAAGGTTTTATATCTATGCACTTCTAAGAACTTTTTGATTCACCCTGATACTAATCGAAATTACTCTAGCTAACACCCACTACTAAATATTAATTTCCCCTAATTTCTTTATATTTTTTTTCCATTTGCTGTTTGACTATTCTCAATAACGTTGCCATCAAACATTTTTCACATACAGAATTCACCAATACGAAAATGCAAATCTAAACTATCCGATTGCAAGACAGCCGGATCTAATCAAGCTCCCTGCTACAAGAGAGCATTACTTTTCATGTTTCATTTGCAAACTTATATTAAAACCTATTGAATATAGTGATTTATGCCCGCCTTAGTTCGATGGGAAATGAGATTGCCTCCGTCTTATCCGATGCTCTTAAATTGAAGCTCGCGTTTTTTGTTACGGTATTGTAAGGGGAGATCTTTAGCTTTCGAGGTAATAAGGTATTGCATTATGTGGTCCTGTATATAGTTTATATATGGTTATTTATAAGCTTGTGTTAAGAAAATGAGTATTTTCTCTTTGATTTTTAAAATATTGTAGTTATCTTTGTTATTTCAATGTTCAAACATAGTAGTGTGTTCACGGCCCATACTTAAAGAAGATCTGAAAAATACTAATGGTATATTAACTGCTATACACACACACATTTGATTATCCAAGAATATCGTTACCTCACCTCTGCAAAGGAATACAGGCGTGATTTTATGTTATTTTATCGTTATCTCTAAACTCTTGTACAAATGCATTATAATTATGTATAGAGGTTTCATGTGATTGTTACAGAATTTTAAACAGTTAGATGATGATGATTATCTACTCTTCCCATAAAACACCTAAGTGAGAGGGACATACAGTGTGAGTCTTTATAATGTGCACATATCGAAATGAGGGAATCTATGCTTAATTTTATCGACGGAAAAAATGTTAAAAAAAATCTAAATATTTATTTATATTTTTTATGGATTTTTAAAAAAAATTGTTTGCTTTTGTGACCCCAGTGTATACAAAACTGTGTAACTTTTAAACTAAACGATTTATCACGATGAAACAAACTCCATAATGTTTGGAAGTAATTAGGTGTCGTCATAAAATAAAAATTATGGAAAAAAAATAGCCATAATCAAATATAAACATTTTTTTTTGGCAAAAATCTGATTTTTTTTCATTAATTTTTACAAAAATTGTAAAATTTCTCAATAACATGCCCCCATCACCTTCTTTTTTTATAACTTTAAGTTATTCTTCATTGTATTAGGAACCAAACGGTAAAAATTGCATGTTTTTAACTCAACCCCAACATTTTTTATCAAATGTCAAAGAAAGGCCCAACGCATAGCTACGCACATTGTTTAGCAGGTAGATAAACTTTTTTTTGTTAACTTTGTTGTGAATGCGCGCGGGTCGTTTCAAAGATGGCACTCCGAACGCGGAATCGTATTGTTCTCATAAGGGTGGTTTGTTTGGGATGATAATTAATGCAAAAGAGTTCAATTGAAACCCATTTATTATTAAATACAAAATTTAATGCATCAGGTTCTCAAAATGTCCACCTCGTTGTTGTAAACACAAAGCCGCGCGAATTAGAATTTGGTGTGTCGCTCTCCTTATCATTTCGGGATCATTGCGAATATCATTCGCACAGTTTATTATGCGGTCACGCAAATCGGCCTCACTGTTGATGGGGGTACTGTAGACGCGTTGCTTCATGGTCCCCCATAGGAAATAATCAAGGGGCGTCAAATCGGGTGAACGCGCAGGCCACCCTACAGGTCCTTGCCGGCCGATCCATTTGTCATGATAATTTTCGTTTAAAAATCTTCTTACATTTGTAGCGTAATGGGCAGGACATCCGTCCATCTGAAGAAACATCCTTTGACGCACAGCCAGTGGGACATCTTCCAATAACTGAGGCATATCATCTCTCAATAGACTTAAAAATCTTTCACCAGTCAACGTTCTCGGCAATATGACTGGTCCAATCAGCATGTTATCGATAAGACCAGCCCAAACATTTATCGAAAATCTTACTTGGAAAGTAGATGACCGTTTCAGTTTCGGGTTTTCACCTGCACGGCACCATCTGTGTAAATTTCGACAGTTAGTAATACCGTCTCTAGTGAATGTCGCTTCGTCCATCCATAGTATTTTTCTTGGAAAGTTTGGGTTTGCTCTGGTTTTTCATTGAATCCATGTGGACATCACACACCTTGGACGCCAGTCTACGTCTTCATGTAGATGTTGCACCCTTTGATAGTGATAAGGATGCAATCCTTCTTTCTTTAAAATACGCCACACTGATTTTTGGGATATTCCGTGACGAAGAGCCAGTCGTCTAGTACTTATGGATGGATCAGCAAACAAATCACTTAATACTGCTTGTTCAGTAGCCGCATCAATAATTACTTGAGGTGGCTCGCGACGATCTCTACTTGATCCAAGTCCAGTGATCGACAACCTTCTGTGAACTTCCTGGAAGTTTCGGGCAGATGGCACTGGTTGCCTGTTAGGATACGCAGCTATGTAAGCCGCGCGCGCAGCTCTGGCACTTCCTTGTCCCACTCCATAATAAAAATGTATGTCGGCGATGTGTGCCGGGGAAAATTCACTTAAACGCGGCATCATGTAGCAGCGAACGAAAGTTATGAAAGTCCAGCGAACGAAAGTACCGAAACACATGTAGCAGCGGCGAATAATTCGGAGCGACTGCCAGTCTGACATCTGTCATAATTCAAGTTCCTTTGGCTGGCCCTACCTCCCCGACCTGCGCACATTCAAAAGAAAGTTTATCTACCTGCTAAACAATAGCTATGCGTTGGGCCTTTCTTTGACAGTTGATAAAAAATGTTGGGGTTGAGTTAAAAACATGCAATTTTTACCGTTAGGTTCCTAATACAATGAAGAATAACTTAAAGTTATAAAAAAAGAAGGTGATGGCATGTTATTGAGAAATTTTACAATTTTTGTAAAAATTAATGAAAGAAAAACAGATTTTTGCCAAACAAAAATGTTTATTTTTAAATGTGGCTATTTTTTTTCCATAATTTTTATTTTATGACGACACCTAATTACTTCCAAACATTATAGAGTTTGTTTCATCGTGATAAATCGTTTAGTTTAAAAGTTACACAGTTTTGTATACACTGGGGTCACAAAAGCAAACAATTTTTTTTTAAAATCCATAAAATATATAAATAAATATTTAGATTTTTTTTAACATTTTTTCCGTCGATAAAATTAAGCATAGATTCCCTCATTTCGATATGTGCACATTATAAAGACTCACACTGTATAAGAAGAAACGACAAGGAAGGAAGACTAACGTACAAGTGGGTATATATTAATATCCCTTTCATTTTCACGAGTATGTTATGCGATTAACACTGTTGACGACCAGGAACCAACCTTTTTTATATTCATATTTATGTTTCTTTTTGATATTTATTCTTTTTCTTTTTTACTAACGTCACTGTAAAAAAGAAAAAGAATAAATATCAAAAAGAAACATAAATATGAATATAAAAAAGGTTGGTTGCTGGTCGTCAACAAAGAAAAAGAATAAATATCAAAAAGAAACATAAATATGAATATAAAAAAGGTTGGTTGCTGGTCGTCAACAAACACGTAACATGTTTTCTCTCCACACTTATCTTGTAATTACATTATAATGAAGACGGTGCCAATCGGTATGAAAATGAATAATAAACATGGGATCTTAAGCTTCGTTATCAACTTTGTCGACAAGAATTTTAGCATATTTTAACTGAGAAAGACTGGAGACGGTGTATGAAATGAACTTTTTTATTTTCGTAATTTTTTTATATCGTATTTTTTTTTTTACAGACATCAATATAATTTTTATTTCAGAATATAATACTTACATTGTATATTTATTGTAAAATTGTGTAGGTATGTAATTTGCATAAAATGACTGGCCAATGATTCAGATATGAGAGAACTGGATGGCGAATACCCAAAAAATAAATCTGTTTGGGAGCCGTGACCATGAAAAAGGAGAAAAATACAAATATTTTCACAATATATCACCGCTTAATGGCGAAACAGAGACGATACTTAACAGCAACAAAAAAGCTAAAAATTCGTCTGCGAAAATAGTTGGAGATGATCAAAACGGACGCCAGCAGAAGTAGCCAAAATGCAAATTCCTTAGACTGCAATATTATAACAACAAGCTCATGAATACGATCCGTAGTTAAGATTTCCGCAGTAGCGTCTTTTTCTTATCAATTTTCCACCAAAGTACTCAGTTTCCTAGTTGTTCGCTACAAGCAATGTAAACAAAGAGAACCCCTGAGTGGCTCTTTACCGACAACACGTAGTTTATGAGCAAATTTTCTGAATAGAATGTCTCTATTACACGTTCGATCTATTCGGGGTGAACGGATTTGAATGAAATGAACGGTTAAGCTTTTGAGTCTTAGAAATGATGAGAAACCTAAACTTTGTCGGACAGATAAGTCGAATGTATAATTCTCGAGCACCTCCGTTATACCTTTCTTTCGTAAATTCCTCGCCTTTTCAAGGGGAAACGTTACGTGTAATACTAGTAATTTAGAATTTTCAGTACTGAAAAACCTCGTAACACTAGTAATTACGCGTTGTTAAATTATATGGATCCGTTTTTCATAGAATAATCTAGGCGTTTCTTTTCATTGCTACCGTCAACAGAAAATAATTATATGTTTTAATAACATGTTTTTCGATTTTGTTTGAGTTATATTAATGAGACTTCATGTTTTTGTTGAGTCAAATACCTAGTAATTACAATAAATAACATAGAGTGAATAATAATTAGGACATGAAAAATATATCAACGTATATCGTAAGCAAACTATATGTTAGTCAAGCCGAATATATGAATTATGAATATAAATAGAAGCAAACAAAATTCCTTCAAAAAAAAATAACAAAACAGTCCAAGTTTCCTCTATACAAAGGCGATATCTTAAGAACAATCGTAGGCGGGTAGTTGAAGATGTTTTGTGCAAGCGCCGCGGGTAACAGTTTGAAGTGTTAAATCTTAATCCGAACTCAAGTGCTGCCCGCTTTCTAGAATCTCACGATGCAAACTGGACCTCTTATTCGACTTAAGTGTATATTTTATGTCTTTTTCATGAGCTCTAGGTAACGACTCCATTTTTAAAGATTGTCCGAAAATGTGCGAGACGACAATGTCTTGTCATAGCACACATGTTTAAGTACTGAAAAAGAGAAACATCTTTTATTAAAAGTCCAATAGTTATGTACATCACGAGTTCTCTTTACTCAAAGTCCTCTTTTCTACCAACTGAACGTTTTGCGTTACTAAATCTCAAAAAAATTGTGACTATAAGATGGTTTCCTTCACCGTGGTGTGCTTCTTTATATTAGTTTAATTTTGAGTCAACTGGTAACTCTGGCGCTCGGTCTTTAGATTCATGAGGAAAACGTTATTAAAAAGAAAAACTCAACTTGGTTACACGCGCCTATAAATTCGTGTATCTACAGTTTTGGAATGAAAAGCTTAGCACCTCAATACTTGAAACGTGCACGATACCTACTTATATATTGTTTGTTCTGTGTCTGGGTGTAATTTATCTATAATATGTATGTATTTATAAATTATATAAGTATGTATATCAGTTGTCTGGTTACCATAACACAAGCTCTGCTTAACTTGGGATCAGATGGCCGTGTGTGAGTTGTCCCAAGATATTTATTTATTTATTTATTTATATTTTTTTACAACTACCAACGCACTACCAACATTATGAATGAAAATGAGTTCGAAAAGGAAACATTGCCGTGTATTTTAAAATTGCTCAACGTTTTCGTTCCGCGAGTGTACCAACCTAAACAACTAGCCAACACTTAAACAGAAGCTCATAACCTTTACGTGTTCCACATAATAATCATAAAGAATGTTGCACCATATTATTATGGGTCAATAACCAAACCTTCGTATGGCTAAAGTCATAATTTTCAGAAATTGAATTCTTGCTAATGCCAGCAATTTGCATAATCAACGGTTGCGATACGGTTAAAGTTTTCGCTTTTAGCCAGCCCAATCCAAATTCACTTTTTGCCTTAAAAGTGTAGATTAATACCCAAAGATATCGAAGTGAATTCAGAATATCGTTATCGCTTCTGTATTTCGTATCGCGATACCAATTAAGCGGAAAGTTTACATTAATTTTGTAATGAGTTTTATAAAAGTGAGCCTTTTTGTTGATAAGAACTGTTAAAAGGGCAATGAAGTTAAAGAACTTTCTTCATTATTGAGAGTGCCAACTGAAATGTCAAATTTGATTCGATGTTTAAAGTGTTCACTGTCATGTTGATTAATTCAATACGATAGGCTTCACAATTTCATGTCTCTTTTATATAGTTATTCTATTTCGGGAAAATTCAGCTTTTATTTACCAGGCTTCAGGCATTGAGTAGATATAGATTTTCCCCAAATATGTATCGATATCGGAGTCTCAGTTATTTTCTCTCTTGTATTCAAGAAAACAAGAAACAAACAATACAAGAGAGAAAATTGCTGAGACAGTCGTCGTCATCGAGGCAAAGTTACAAAAAAATTCAAGACAACCTAACTTCATTCAGTAGATATATCATATACCTACTAGTTTGGCAAAACCTAAAAACCTAAAATTCCGTGAATGCTGTAATCGCATAGAACTCGTTAACCTCTGATTCATCACAATAAGTTTTAATTTAAAACTTATCTCTTTCTACAACTTTCTTCTCATTCAACAAAAAGTATTAAAATACGGGGAGTATTTTAATACTTTTTGTTAGAAAGTAATCAAAGCAACATTTGATTTCCATAAATATAAAACTTGCAGGTTATTGTGAATGTTGAGATCGCATAGAACTCTTTAACCTTTGTCTCATCAATTAGTTGTAATTAAAAACTTGTCTTATTCTACAATTTTCTTAGTCAACAAAAAGCATTAAATGCGCCCCAGAAAGTAATCAAAGGAACATTTGATTCCATTAAATGTATTTTCAAGGAAGTTCATTTAACTGGAGGAATCCGATTTCAAATAACTACTGTCGACGCTCACTATATGAAAAGCCTTTTAATTACCGCTTCTTGGGTGCACTGACAGACAGAAAAGTAGGTACAGAAGGTCGCCTCCATTCAACGAGTGAAAACACGTTTGCGTGTTTATAAATTATAATTTTTATGAATACCTAATAATTTTTTATTTTAGTATCTGATGAAAATATTAACAAATGGATCAGAAAACGTACCTACCTGTGAATGCCAACTTGCAGTGCCTCTTACAAATTCAGTGCTATGATTTCATTATTTGAATAAGTACACTGCAATTTAAAATTTTAAGCTCCTAGAGACGTTTTTCATGTTGACATTTGAAGTTCATTTTATAACCTCAATGTTCGTCGATGATTTTTCAAATACAATTTAAAACAATAATTGTTGGAAATAGGAGCGAGATAAGTTGAAACATTTTAGATACAGCTGAATGTGTTACTAATTCCATTTAGTGAATGATTGTGTAAGAATTATTTTTTATTTTTTTATTATTAATTTTAAAATGTCTTTGACATATCTCGGGACCCTGGGGTCCCGGACCTTTGGAAGGCGTACGAGGGGCCGCCGAAGCCAACTCGCAGAGGCCCCTTAGACAATTTTAAATGCTGAGGAGGCACCAACCGACGATTATCCCTCTATGCACTATGCAAGGACATCCTAAGACAACCCCCGGTTGGTGCAGGACTATTGCAGACCATAGAAACAAAACTTATTAAGTTATGGGTTTGGGTGGCTGTGGACTGGATACCTAGAACTATGAAAAGACTATGGCCCCTGCCTAACCAATGTTTTATATACAATACATAGATAAAATGGCAGGGGGTGACTTGCACATTCAATAATGGGCCCCCGAAAACGGTCGCTAGCACATAGTGTCGTAGCGACAAGGGGACAAAATATCCTGAGGTACTTATGAGGAGTGGAAAGGTATTCCATGGCTATCAGGACAATCCCGGAATTACAGTCAAGATCCCTACCAGCATCTTACATATTATTAATATTATCATTTATTTATCTTCAGACAAAGTCCATTAAATTAAATTAGAAACATTAAATTGATATAAAAATCAGACATACACAATAAAATAATAAAATACAATAACCCTACCGCCGTATCTCTACGTTGACGTCGTGGTGGGGCTTGCGCGCTCCGAACTCTAGGTCTGTGCCGGTAGAGTTTACTTTGCCGGAACAGGTCTAGGGTGAGGAGCCAGACCAAGAGAGATACAGAAACCCACAGGGCAGCATGCTGTTGGGCAGTAGCGACCCCACGGACCCTATCTCCCGGGAGAAGTCATGTTCCTCATCTCTGCCTTGCCTTTATTGGCCGGCTGGAGTGAACACTGACGGGGAACTGAGCTCCCACCTCATTCTTGCCTTTATTGGCCGGCTTGAGTGAGAATACACAAGAGCTGACATGCTCGGAGGAAGGAAGTATTCCAGTACGATACCAACAATACACAATACAGCACAACACGTACACGTGCACGCGGTACAATATCTTTGCCTCCATATCCTGCAATAGTCCTACACCAACCGGGGGTTGTCCTTAGGTGCACTTGCATAATGCGTACAGAGATAATCGTCGGTCTGTGCCTCATTTTAATTGAAAGCGTCTAACGGGCCTCTGCGAGTTGGCTTCGGCCCCTCGTACGCCTTCCAAAAGTCCGGGACCCCAGGGTCCCGAGATATGTCAAAGACACAAAAAAAAAAAATCCTCAACCATTCAAATCAAATAAAAAAAAAATTAATTACATACACATGCCATTCAAAATAATAAAATAAAACACAACACAAAAATATTATCTACATAATACGAGGGGAGGCGCTTCTATGAAGCTGCATCCACCTCTGCAACAGGGGCAGATCCTACCGCTCGGACAACACCTTCAGGAGGCTGTTCGAGCTGTTTAACCGGAACAGGGTTTGTTTACACTTTCCCCAGATACTTTTGGAACAGACCATAGTCGCGGGCGGTCGAATGCCAGTCGCACCCGTGAGTGCACTTGTACTTCCTGTACATGCGTGTCTATTATATGTGCGTGCGTTTTCACTAGTTGAATGGAACCAGCGCTGAGACGCTTATTTTTAAATATCGCAGCATCATGCTGATATAGGAGACTTTTTGCCTCATACAGAACATTCTGTTATTATTTTTTTTTTTTAATAAGTACTTTTGTTTCTTCATGTGTCTATGATTGTGTTTGTGATCTTCTTGTGCGAGTCCCAGTAAATATTTTTCCTTTCTTTCTTTCCGACCTTCTGTACTAAGTATTCTATGTCTTTTGTGCACTGAAACCAACGCTATTATACAACAAAGAGAATCGATTATTTCCACAAACGTGAACTATTGTTTTCGCTAATAATTAATATTTTATACGTAGTTGTGTATGAGGTGATTTATCAGTCTACGATCTTTTGAAAGGTAGTCGGTGATTAATTAATTATTTAATGATTTTGTGTTTGTTTTTAGAAGAAAAGGGAGTGAGTAATTGATTTAAGTATTTGCTTGTGTAAGCACGGCTTTAGCCTTTTCAGACCGTCTTCTTGTACTCAAGCTCTGGGCTGACACGATCATGATTGCTATTGATGTTTTAAGGAGCAAAGCGTCTTTGGTTTTTTATGAAATTAGTGAGGTTTTCTATGTAATTTTCTTTCCAAGATACTATACAACATGTCCCGAAATTAACGCACAACCTCTTAAGGGGTCATTGTACTCATCATTATGAACAAGTTTTACTGTGGCACCAAACCTGCAATCGCGAAAAAAAATCAGCTGTTCCCTACATTAATGTTCGCATAACTCCTTAAAACACCTGTTATTTTTTCGCGATTTCAGTTTTGGTCCCATAGTAAAAGTTGTTCATAATGATGAGTACAATGACCCCTTAAGAGGCTGTGCGTTGATTCCGGGACATTTTGTATAGAAGGTTTCCAAAATATTAACTACCAAAGATATAATATTCCTACTTAAATTAAATACAAAAATTTGGCTATTTTTTTTAAATGTTCGTGTTAGTCAGAGTCAGGTTCTTATGGAAAGAAAAATTGGAAAAGTTTCGGGAAAATCTTCGAATTCGTGAAAAAGTGAACGTCCTTTTTTGTATGCATTATTGAAAATTGAACAGAACAACATCTGTCGGGACAACTAGTGTACCGACAAATCCCAAATACACCCAAGTTAATAATTAAAACCTGTGTCGTTCCACTTGTAACTCCCCGACTACACCCAAAATGGATCGAGTAATCTACATAAAATTACCAGCGTCGTCTTACGTGATGTTCTAATTACGAGATACATACTTTAATGTAGTTAATCGCAAACGTGTTCGGTGGTGCTATTATTTGAGTCTCAATTAGAATGTATCTGTAGGCTGTGATATAATTGTTTTATTTTGTGTACGTGTTGGGACTGTGAATGAGTTTAAAATGTGTGTCGCATGAGGAAGGCTCTATAGTTCTGCTTTCTATAAAATGGTTTGTAAGGGTTGCATAATCAGCCTATAATGTTCCCACTGCTGGGACACAGGTCTCCATTGTGGATTGGTGGGTTGTAAGGGTCGCCAGCAAAGAATTACAGTTTAGGTCTCTTTGAAAAGTTGTTGCACAAGTCAAACTATATTATGTGCATAAATCAATTTTTTAATCGATGTAATTATTTGTCGGAAATACATACCTACAAACTAATCATTACTCATTTCTCAGTAGCAGCCCGGAGTCTGGATTTGTGCCCGGTTGATGGCAATAGGCTCGGCCCCTATTACATGGGACTTAAACATATGTAACTGGCAAAGTGTGGGAATACTACATTACATTGCAAACTATAGTTTTGTATAAATTAGAAGCATCTTTTCAATTTTGTAAATGTAAGTACCATGGAGCGGTTTTATGTTATGATGTAGGTATGTTGACTTGAAAGAGTATGGCAGTTGAGAGTATGTCATGCTCACTTAAATGTCTCACTGATGGTGGCGTGTGTGTTGGATCATTCGGTTCCCTACAAAATGGATGAGCTGGATGGTGCTGATCCACGCGTCATGTTCGTGAACGGGCGCCGTCAGTGGAGACTGGTCATCTCTTAGCTGCCAGCGCTTATTTTTAATCTTATATTTTGAATTGTTTTTAATTATCTATTTTTTACATTGTTCTCACATATAGAAGCAACAAGAACAATGTACCCAGGATTTTGTAACAATTTTGATTTAAAAGAGTGTCCATGGAGTTTCTTGCCCATTCTTCTCCATAGAGATCTACGTTTTGGAATGGGCGACTAGCTTCAATTTTCTGACTAACTGACTGACTCTTTAACAATTCAAAAGTGCCTGTAATTGGTTTAATTGAAATAAATGCTTTGAGTTTGAGTTTGAATTTGACTATAGGTACACCTCTGCCCAACCCTTCGGAGCAACTGGCAGCTTCGGGAATATATTGTTTTATTTGAAATTAAATTACTACGTCTTTAAATTAAAAATATCTTATTTAACTCAGCGTTATTTTCCGAGCTAGTTTGAGCACGATTTTTTCTTAGAGAACTCGGAGATTAATAGATATTCAGTGTTAAGCTTTAGAACAACACAAGATGGAGCGCAAGCTTCTGGTCAAGACCTTATTACAATTATTACACTATTTGCATTGTTATACTCTTTGGGTCAAGAGTTGTAAACTGTCATCGGTTGTATAGGTCAAAAGCCAAGCTATATTTTTTAAGACTTTGAATACTAGTCTTTTTAATTCAGAATTGACATAACATTTTATATTTTTCCTACTTTCATGCAATATTCTTATCTAAGGAAGAACACAGAATAACCGTAGATATACAAAAAAAAATAAATGTGTTATTTATTCATTTACTCCATATAAATATAATAATAAACTAAAAATTATAACGACACCACGACAATTATGCTGTACCTACTATTTAGGAAAATAAATATAAAATGGCTATACTAAACCAATCCAACCAACAATTTCCTAATATTTTAAAACGAAGTAGTCAAATAACTTTCCTTAACTTTTTTACTTGGCTTTAACTAGTTATTATGATAGTTTAAAAACGCTTAGGTATATAATTGAATTTCTTTAGTATATGTGTCACTTTTAGACTTTCTTTATTTCAAATAAGATTTCACCATTGTTCTTTCTATTTCTATACCTGTAATATTTATGGTGTACATAACAAAGAGTATCCTATTTATCTATCTATCTATATCGACCTACCCAAAATATTCCCAAAGAAACACCAATCAAACTCACAAGTCTTTGATCAACAAAAATATTTGAATTCCGGTCTTTACTTGACGCGTGGGTGCCTCTAATTCGTCTACCGCTTGCAAATTAGCGGCCCACAGGAGAATTATACGAATTCGAGTATAACCGTGAGAAGTTACTGAGAAATAATGGGAATTCTCGATTTATTTCTACTGATCAAGGCATCAATTGACACCGATTTGTAGGCCTTGAATTACTTAGGTCTAGGTATCGAGTTTGGGAAAAAGTTCCACTTTTATGACAAGTATTTTTGTGAAAAAAGACACACGGACTCCTCTTTTCGCGCGTCGTGCCCTCACAAGTTGAAGTAGCACCTAAACAGCCTAATTAAAAAAATATAAAAATTGTTATGGTGTGTTGTATCTAACACACATCTAAGCAAAACTGTACGGAAGTCTCTTTTTGACTGTATACCCATATATTGTTATTAAAATAAACTAGGTCAAGTAAACAATGTTTGTAGTTCTGGTTCCCGGCAAAGAATTGGACATCTCTTCTTGAATTATCCTAATTGTAACATCTCGCAATTTAGTCGCATAAAGCTAGACAAGAAACCTGACTTCTATGAGAGTAGGTACTGAGAGTTCATATTCAGTGGAATACTATGTCAAATGCGGTTGACGTGTGTATTTAGTAAGTACACGATGAAGATGCTTAGGTAAAATAAAGGGTTAGAGTAGAGATATCATGACATTGTCTTATACTGAATTTTCTCAGTAAGAAAGAAATAACGTAAAAAAGAAAAATAGGTTTATTTGTTACAGAAACGTTTGCACGAAACAAAATGATAAATTAGCTCGAAAAATAAAAAATATACAAAAAAGATCTATAATCACGAGCACAGAACAGAAATAGCCGGCAGCTGCAAGTCGTGACCGTGACAAGAAGGCTTCCACTCAGCATGATGCTGTGCTATGGGGGACCCACAGCACGGCGCTGGTTTTCAGTGGTCACTTGAATATGACGTCCGGAAACTAAGTCAGGTTTAAAGATTTGTACAGATTAAACAAATAGGTAATAAAGTAAAATAAATAACGTGTGCGGTCGGCGGACCGCGTCAGGAACGAAGTTCATCTCACGTATGATTTAAAACAAAAACAAAATTTTCGAAACCACCATCTTGGATTCACATTTTGACCTCACTATCGACTTTAGCACTCTCGAAAACTGTGGAAACGACAACCATGACCAAAAATTTGAAAATTTTCGCAGCCGCCATCTTGAATTTTCATTTTGACCAAATTCATACTCTCTCTCTCTCTCAATAGAGAGAGAAAGTGTGAAAGAAGAAAGTCGCATGGGGAGGGCATACAAGAATGAACGCTTTTTCGCGTGACGATTACTGCCAGTTTACTCCTACCGCAAGCCGCGTAAAAGAACTTTGTTCCAATAAAATAAACAGTACTTATATACTATACGACTAAACGCCAACAGATACTACGCCGACAGACTGAACACCAACAAGATTCTTCGCCAACAGGGCACTTCGCCGACAGGGCATCCTTACTTCTGATTATTCCGAACCTGACCCGAAAATCCTAACCCTAGACGGTCGACGTCAGGGGCACCTCGAGATTCAGTTTGGTTAGGTTCCTTTTAATCCTGCAAACAGAAATAGGAGCCGCGCGTAGCGGGGCTCCGTCGTCCTGCTGTCAGTCTGTCGGCAAAGAGTCCCGTCGAAGTAAAGTCTTGTCGGTGTTCAGTCTGTCGGCGTAGTGTCTGTCGGCGTTTAGTCGTACACTCCTTATCATAAGAGGATTTAACCCTAGCTAAGTCCTTTCATTACGGCAAAAAAATACTGTTGAAGTTGATGACCCAAATATTTTCTAAGTCAAACAAAAATAATACAACATAACAATACATGATGTATCCTTTTGATTTACCACAAGAATTAATAACAGATAGGTAATCCATTCCTGGAGACTTGCACAGACCAGGGCAGCATGGCACAAAAGGCAGGAGGCTTACTCAGTAGTGGAAGGAGCAAGGCTGCCAATGATTATAATGATGAATGCATTATGGGTTTCCATCTACGGGACAATTGCGTAACACACTTTCAGTAGGAATCGGTTCATTTTGAGAGTTCAACAACATTCATTGCGTTATTTACGTGTTGAGCAGACAAATTTTTCGAAGCAATGGATTAGCATTCAGATTGTGATTGATAATGTGTTACGCAGTGAGGGTGCTGGTTATCTATTATTTGCTTCATAATATGTATAGTCAGGGTAATCAATTGTTTATCAAATTGACACACTATGCCAATGTTCCGTGTACCTCATAGATATAAGAAAGAAGCTGATTTTTTATATCTCTATGGTGTACCTAGTAGCCTGTGCGTGTGTAGACTACTGTCAAAGAATGAGTTGTGGTTCGAACATAAGGACGAATTAGGAATTAGGGGAGGAATTTAGTTGGTAGGTAGTCAATTTGTTAAAGAATTTTCCCTGGCTTTACTTATAGGTAGAATTAGTACTTACCGATTTTGAAACGAATTCAAAGGCAGTAACATCTTTTACTTCCATACAACTGCAGATATAGTAACGTAGATACAGCTGAAATGTACGACAGGACTTGTATTCCTATTGCTCTCTAGATATTTCCCTGTAAAATATATTATTTATGAATTTTTCTGCGTTGTTTGTTACAGGGTTTTTTCCTTTGGACGTACCTAACCTTGACCACAGATGTTCAGATGTGATTTAGTTATTTAGTAATGCTTATTTATTACGATAAAAAAGAACTGTTGCTACCTGCCCCTTTTTTCTTTTTGTGGATGGGAAATCATCAAATGACTTCTCCCGCTCTGGGCGGAGCGGGAGGGCGTGTCAGACTTTTACTGACTAAAACCAACCCGTGTTCCTTTTGTTGCCTATTCCGGGGCCACTGTAACTCTTTCGAACATCCCGCAACCCTGGCTGGCATCGACCCTAGCGGACCCCTTCAATGGTGCTGACATCTCTTTGAGGCGCGCGCTCTTACCGGACGGCGAGCTACCCATTGCTCTCCATCCGCAAGCCCGCGCCTATGGTGGCCGGGAATCGGCTGCCAATTCCCGACACCCAAGGCGTCTCCTGCGGCAACTAGGGGCGTGAGGGCGCAAAGCTTACCTCTCCCTCACACGTCCCGCCTCCTACTTTGCGAAAATTACTGCTTCGCAGAAGGAGGTAATGGCTTTCCATGTACGCTCGCTCCGTACCATGGCCTGGACCAGGGCTGGACGCGAGAGATTGCCGCCGCCGATCGCTTCCGCGAGGATACGGCGGTGCTCCGCCCATGCCGGGCAGACCTCCACCGTATGCTCCACCGTGGCTACCTACCCCTTGGGCATGAAAAAAACAAATGTAGGTACTGATATCATTGGTTTGCCAAGAGTCGTTCAGATTCTTGATGGTTGAAAATGGGTGTTGATAAGGTAGGTAGTAGCGTTATCATAAAATACAAAGCAGTGTAGCCTAGAATGGTAATTTATCCATCCGTTTTCAATCACTCATCCATATCTACGTCTTTAACGGGAAAGTAACAAAATTGTTTAGTAGAAAGAACAGAAAAATAGTTAATTCTGCACGGCAGAGGCTGCGGAGGCGAGGTTTGCACCTTATTACGCAAGGGCGAAGAGGCTGTATTTCCCGCAGCGCCGGAGAAGATGTGATCCTCAAGATGCTGGCGAACTGTGACCGTTGACCTCGAGGTCACTTGACCTTGACCTCAAGGTCACTTGATCTTGACATAAAATGCACTTTAAATTTTTTTTTGCTAAAAACAACCGACTCCCAAAAAAAAAAACACTACACAGTGAAAAATAACTTTAATTTCGGAAGTCGGTGTCTTTGGATCTGTATTTTAGTTTTTTGCCACCGACTTCCGAAATTAAAGTTATTTTTCGCTTTGTAGTGTTTTTTTAGAAGTCGGTTGCTTTTTTGCAAAAAAGTTTTTATTTTTCACTTTTTAGTTGTGGTACCTACCCGACACAATATCGTATACCACTACTTGGAATATAAATAACAGTGACAGGAAATTATTATAACATCATTAATATACAGTAAGTGGAAAAAATTACTGAAGCCAACTCAAAAACCACTTATCAGAACTTGCCTAAATGTATATGGGACCAATCTGGAAGTATCCTTTCAAATAAAAAAATAATTTTTCAAATCGATTTATAAATGACGGATTTCTGAGTTAACTGACATAAAAAAAAACGAATTGAGAACCTCCTCCTTTTTTGAAGTCGGTTAAAAAGAAAAATAAGCCCACTTAAAGCCATTCATGTTTTCACGTTACAAGTTGACAAAAAGGGTGTTGCCGACTGAACCCTGAAGTCTTCATGTGCCTGAAACCATTGGTTGCCTATTTTATACTTTCTAAAAAAAATATAACATAATCTATCAGTATAGTATGCCACTTTCCCACACCTAAAAGAAGTCCCTACTGGAAGAGATATGTCATCTACAAAAATATAAATAAACATCGCAGTATCATAAATCTTCGAGCATCCTGTTTACCAATGAATATTGAATATTGCGAAAAAACTACTAACAAGCAATAGCTACCCACACCTTTTTCCATTCCCACATCAATCAAGAAAGCAATTTATCGTACATGATTCAATAGTCTGTGGTCTCTTAAAAATGTCAGCCATGACAGTTATACCCACTATGTTTCCAACGAGGCGTTAACTATTCATAAATAATGGTATTTAAGACCGTATATCCCAGAGAACCGGTAGCGGGAGGTGAAATGTGTAGGTACACATATGAGGGAAAAGTGATGGGACACCATGAGAATAGAAATGAATAATTATTCATTTTTGTGAAAACTCACTTGAGTCTATATCTATTTTGTATATTGTGTCTGTTACTGTCTGTATCTATAAATAGACTATATACTCGTAGTCATCATTAGTAATATTTACGCAATTTCTCAGCTATATTGTGGTTGGATTTCAGTCCAATTAGCACTTGCCATCTCACCTTCAATCAAGATAATTAGTCCGTAATACGGTCTAGATCTGCTGCTTAAATGATTGAAATTAATAACCGTATCAAAAGTATTCTAATTTATTTATTTAAGTCGTTATATGCTAACTAACCTTTCGCCTTAATTATGGATTAATTGGATGAAAAATTTTGACATATTACTAGGTGTAATTGAAATAACTGAAAACCACTTTAGCGGTCATTGTACAACTCTTTCTGAACAACTTTTATTAAGGGCTCTAACCTGAAATGGCGAAAAATTAATCAGTTGCTCCATACATTTACATAAATGTTCGGATAACCTGACAAAATAAATGTTTGCTACTTTTTAGCACGAGCATGAGTATTGCTGCTTAACGAAATACAATCGATATGAGTCGTAAAGTTTACATTTTAAAATCAGTCAATTTTTTTACATATTTCACTTTCAATTCATTGAAACGTGAATAGATCACAGTTTAGTCTCTTCACTACGCAGTACATATAATAGCATAGCGCGGGATCTGACTCGTTTCTCCTTCTCACTAGCCAACCGCTTAATTACAGCCCATCTGCGGCTTGATTGAATAAAAAACTATCCTAATGTGTAATCCAAAAGGTACCAATACAAGTTTGAATGCTAAAATCGATTGATCATGAAAGGAAGTTTCCTTTTTAAATCGGTCAATCGTTTATTTCATTTTGAATTCATTCAAACGTGAATAAACCACAGTCTATATTCTCCTTACTATGCAGTATAACAACGCAGCGCGGGAGCCGACTTGATTGTCATGCTAACTAGCCCACCGCTTAATTACAGCTCATCTGTGGCTTGATTGAATAAAAAACTGGCCTATGTGTAATCCAAAAGGTACCAAAACAAGTTTGAGTGCTATTTCAGCATTCAAACGTATTGATCATTAAAGGAAGTTTCCTTTTTAAATAGGTCAATCGTTCTATTTCACTTTAAATTCATTCAAACGTGAATAGGCCACAGCTTTGTCTCATCACTACGCAGTATAATAACAGCGCGGGAGCCGACTCGTTTGTCATGCTAACTAGCCCACCGCTTAATTACAGCCCATCTGTGGCTTGATTGGCGTTTCATTCGGATAATTGTTATCCAATTTAAACTTAATAACTGTGAACAGTAATTGTGATAATATAATGCTGTTTTATAGTGGGTTTTAAGTGTTTTGTACTAAGTGCTTTTTATTTGGTTTGTTATTTATGGGTTTTGGTTGTAATTGATTTGATTGAGTTTGATGTAGCTAGGAGGAGCTGATTGAATAATGGGTAATAATAATAATATATTTACTTTTGTTATAGAACTTTCTCGGAAATCAACATTTTCATCTGAAACAAATACTTAGGTACGCAATTTTATTATTTTCGTGTTCAATATATTACTGGATATGTTGATTCCCGGTACAAAAGCTTCAAGGAAAATGTTGTTTACGGGAATAAACGTTTCCCATTTTAAGCCATACATTTCTTCTTAATATTTTTTTTTCAAAACTACGACCATTCACAGTAGGCCGACTCAGCAATTTCTGTAAAACCTGCAGCCGGTTACAGGCATCTTAATGTAAAATATAGCCCCGAGATACTTGATATACTCCCATCTTGATGACGTCACATCATCAGTAACTCAAGTTTGAATTCGAAAATGTACAGACGTATGATTAAACTGCGTAATACATTAAGCTTAGCAAATACATGGATCTTCTTATACCTGTCTAGGTACCGTCTTGATTATGGAAATCATAAGCAGTAGCGATTAATCTAAATCAGATATTAGAAATTAGGTGGTACATAACAAATATGTAATTTACAACTTTATAACCTAAAATCCAAATACAATGCACGATGGTAGAAGAATATTTTTATATGATGTGGCTTGGTAGAATTTTTCGTACATATATGCTACAGAATCCACAATACTTGTCAAGTTTTGACTAACTGGGTTAGAAATGTTTACAAACGCTACCAAATTCCAGCAGCCGTTTGTTAAAACAGTATTAAAAATCTAGTGCAGCAGGCCTCCACGCCAAACAATGCTTTGTAAACACTAAAGGAACTGGAGCATTTAACTTGCACCAAACAGCAAACATAGTTCGGAAATAAGCCTCCGAACTAGCATTGAAATTGGTCCATTGTTGTGAGATCGATCAAGGGCTCGTTTGCTAACAAAAGGGATAGGCCGGTTGAGGGCCATTTCAGAGCCTTAACGAGACCTATTGAAAACTAACAATGGCATCTCGATGAAACCTCAGCATTCGTGTAATAAATGCGTTTTCAATAATAACCCCCAACTATTTTCTAAAGTGCCATATTTAGATAACATTGAAGGCTAATTTTGAGAAGTGGATCGAGTTATTAGCATTATTATTTCTATGCTGATTTCTGTGGAAACACAAAGCGGGTAAAGGAAATCATACTGTACGCTGTACTAATAGGCATTCTAAGGTGAACGTCCACTGGACCGCACCGGCAGATTTTGGTTTGCTTTGTATGAATCCATACAGCACTGCCTCCAGTATCGGTACCGCTCGCACCAAGCGTTCGGTTCATTGCTCGGCTTGGTTCATAAAAACAAACCAAAATCCGTTGCGTGCCGTGCGTGGGTTGCAGCCAGTGCGGACCACTGGACGTTCACCTAAGCTACGGTTTCCTAGAAGAGCGGTAGTTTACCGGCGAATGACGTCACTGAAAAGTTATTTATGAAAGTAAGTTGGTTTTTCCTAGAGCGTTTTTTGACACCGTAAAGTCAAACCCCACGGCCATTTTCATGGCAGCCGTCACTGCGGGAGTTATGTGGTGGCTCTCGCTCTTCTATGAAACCTTAGCTTTACTTGTAGGTATTTGGTATTTATCTCTCCACTATGGTCTATGATGAAAATGACTTCAAAAACTTTCCTAGTACTTTTGCAACACTGCCACCCAAGGTCATAACCATACAATACGACGTGTAGTTCAGCAAGTAGATAAGCTTAACAGAAAAAAAGCGAGGCACAACCCTCTAAGTTCAAAACACAATGAAAAACTCAGATTTTCGACCCCGGAAAGAGCAAACAGCTTCTTGAAAAGAAGTTGCGAAAAAAATCTTGACATTTTTTCTTTTAGGTCAACGAAGATCACAAAATTCTAGAGTTTTTTCGGGAATCTCGTGTTTAGTACAGGTACCTACAATATATTTCTTAAAAATCCCTTTATTAGTCAATTTGTGAATTACATAGATAATAATCAATTTGCCTACCCTTTCCCCGACTATGTTGGGGTCGGCTTCCAGTCTAACCTAATGCAGCTGAATACCAGTATTTTACATGGCGTGACTGCCTATTTGACCTCCCACAACCCAGTAACTGGGTAATACGATACCCCTTGGTAAGACTGGTTGTCAGACTTTCGGGCTTCTGACGACCCGTAACGACTGTCAAAGATGCACGAATGACAGCCGGGATCAACGGCTTAACATGCTTTCCACCCGTTTGGTCACCCATCCACGGACCAACCCCGGCAAGCGTGGCTTAACCTGATGAATCGACCCGGGTGGCTGTTATTACTTAGCCACAAGCTCTTTTTTTACGTTGGTAATAATACCTATATAATATTTTGGTCGGTTTCAAGACATGAAGCGATTGCCTTTTGAGCTCCACAATCCAGTTACTGGGCGTTCCGATATTCTAAGGTTACATCAGTTATCAGAGTTTCAGGCTTCAGAATTACTGGTAAAGACATTGGCATTGTTATTTTTAGATGATAGGCATTATTTATGAAAAAAACCTTTTTAGTTTTATACATTAGTTCAGTTATAAATACATTAGTTATTTTCAATTATGTTTTTGTACAATTAGACGAAAAGCTTTGTTACCATTTTGGATGTGAAAATTATATAACATAGTTATAAAAGATGATAAATGAAATTCCCTCATATTTACTCTATATCATCGAACATTGATTTGTGACGTGTATATCAGCCAGGACCACAGAACAGATAAAGAAGGTTAGAAAGGAAATAGTTCCTGATTTGTATCAGAACGCGCGTCGCCGTTGTCTCCCACTCTTTAACTTCACTACATGCAAGAGACCAATGCCTAAGCGGATTACGCACACAAATAAACAACACGCACTTAGATCGTAAATTTGCTATTGGTTGTCACACTAATGCAATCACTGCGTTTGACGTACGTCATGCACGCATAAAAGCACGCTAGGGTGGGCGACTAAAAGGTCGATAGTTGATATCGATAAAATTAATGTAATCTTGCTTTTTATTTTGCACGTATTGTTGACTATGTGGACTTCTGTAATGCATGTTGTGAACTTGTATTCATGCGAATATAGAAACAAATAAATAAAAGTGCATCAAATAAAAAATACATAACTGAATTTTAAAACCAATTTTATTACTTATTAACATTAGGATTTAAAATGGAATATTTACCATGTTTATTAGAGAAAGTCGGTTGCCTTTCAACCTTACATTTCCGGTACTTATCACCAGTTCAAAAAGAAAAAAATTATTGTCCCTGAAATAATACGTATTTATTAAGTAGCATACGCTTGCTCTCCTTTAAATTGGAGTTTTTCAAAATGAAATGCAATCTAACAGTAATATACTTTTCTATAATAGCCTTAGTTAGGTCGGTCACATGGCTCGCACTAGGATATAAGCCAACCTGATGATGACTTATGCTGTTAAATAAATCAGTCCCAACGAAGCTGCGCATAATCTTTACTGTTAACATATGCTTGTTAATATTTCGGAGGTTTTCGGTGTACTTTTTTATAACTGCTTCAGATGTTTTGCAGATTAGTAGCAGTTCTTTCGAAGGGTACAAGAGACCTCCTTTATCTTTTGCAACTATAAATTTATGGTCGGAATTTATTTCACTTGATAATAAAGCTCCCACACAAATGTCACAATCAATTTTTTTCATTAAAATGTGTGCTATATATCCCGCAATGTGACTTATAATTTGTTGGCTAAAATCAGAAATATTTTGGAAAAATAAATTTATGTCTTCATCATCATTATTTTCGGAAACCATATCAATACCGTCTTCTATTAATCCATTATTAGTTGTTTTATTGATGCGTTCTATAGGCGACGATGCGCAATTCAGGATAGAAATATGTTCCAGAGCCAAGCAATTTCCACTTTCGAGAGCCTTTATCTCGATATGTACCAGTAATTTCTTATATGCTGCCTTAAACTGGCGCGCCGTAGGGTTATTGTTGGCTCCGCCATGTGACCTTATATTGCCAAAAAGCATCTCGAGGTGGTCTTGGCTAATTTTATACATTGGCATATAAACAAGTACTTGAGTACGTATTATATGATTATAAATATGTTTTACTGCTTCGGCGCAACCAATGAACCCAATAAAGCCTGTTTTTCGCGAGCTTTGTATTAACAGCCTATCGTCTAGACATTTTAGTCGTGATAGGTAGTCGACTGCTGTGTCTAGGAATCCTAAAAGTTCCATTGAGTTAATTTCCGTAAGCGTTTTCTTAAATTTAAATTGAAAAGTGCTTCGGGAATTGAATACGTCAAACATATTATTAATTATCCTCAAAAATTGCGATGTTGCTTTACTGTTTTTAAATTCAGGTAGTTTCAGTTCATTGCAACAAAAGTCTATAGCATCCGCTACACTAAGGCTGAATAGCTGTGTTGCGAGCTTTACCTTCATTTTTTGATTTAGAAAATGTATGTGATGGTAACGTAACTTGTTAGCTAAATGAAAATTTTCTGTTTCCTGAAGCTTATTTAGTTCTTCCAAAAAAATCCACTGTATTTTATTGCCATCTGGATCTATAAAAGTTTTATAGCTTTGAAAAGCGTTCCGCAATAGTTTGATCATGTGAGATGGATCCAATATTACCAAAATTGGGTCTTTAGTTACAGGATGGTTAAAAGTAATTCTTCGATCTTCTATAGAACAACCCAAACATTTCACCATTGCTATATTAGCAGCGCATCCATCGAAAGTCAACGATATAATTCTTATACCAGTTTCTTGGATAAGTTCTAGACATTGTAAAATTAAGTCAGACCGCTGACTTCCTGTTATACCGTCCACAAGGAAATAACCAACGGGAACTTTGAAGTTACAGTTTATGCTTGTAACTAAAAAAACTAGAGCCTCTTTAGCTTCTAGTACATGATCTCCTTCAACGCCAGTACCGATATCAACGTGTCCCACTAATTTTTCACCGTCATATTCTATACGTCGGCGTATAGCCATTTCGTCAATAGCTAACCCCGCAATTATGGTGTAATTTGTATTTTTAGCTTTTTGTTTCAACGCTTCGAAGGATTCTTTAGTAAAACCTGGGTCTCCTCCGATTTTTTCGTACCACTTTCTAAGTGTACGCCTTTCTGGTAAACAGGTATCGAAAGTTCTACGTATGTAATCGTAGGCCTTCGGTGAATAATAATTTAATGTCAACGCAAAGGTACGAAGCGCTGGGCTATATTTTTGTTTGCATTTTCCTCCAGACTTTTTTGTAACCATGCGTCGTGTCAGTTCTTGAGCCTGTTGATAAAAAAAAGTAGGAACGCTTTTTAATATTGAAAGAAAGCAAGAAAACGATCGACAAAGGCATACAAAATACGAACACGGCTAGTGTAAGAGTCTGTAATACCTGTAAATTAATATTTTTCAGAATATTCGTGTCTTCATCTTTCAAACAAAACTTTTCTTGGATATTAACTAAAATGTCTTCAATTTTATTAATTTTGCGTTTTAATCTTCTATTTTGGGCTTGTATTCTTTTTATTTGTAATCTCTGCTTCTTAATGATATGTTCCTTAGTGTTAATAATGTTTTGTAGTTTTCTTTTTCTAGGTGAAGTTGCGTTTGAAGGCGATAATAACTGTTGCTGTAAATAAAAAAAATAGTATATATTATTTTGTAACTGTGTTAGCACATTCAATATTAAAATGATTATTTAGGTAGGGTTTTTGCGAATTATGTGATTTACTAGCTTTTTTTTGACAACTTTGTACGCGCATCCCGTTTTTTCCCGTTTCCTTTGGAATTTCGGGAAATCCTTTCTTAGCGGATGAATAAAACAACAAAATATCATTAAAATCAATGCAGCCGTTTTCGAGTTATCATAACTAAATTAAGTAAAAAAGATTCACATTACATAGATGTCAACAGTTTACATAACATTGTATGTGCGTGTAATTTATCACAGCATAATTTTTTACCTGAATGCTTCGTGGTTTTATGGACTTATCTCTTCGTGGTGTAGATGGAGTTGGTTTGTGGTCATCCACAGTCGGCTGTAATAAAAAAACAACGTGACTATTTTACACTTGCTATTAATGTATCTAATCAAGAAAAATAATGCAAAACTTTATTACCGTGTTTTGACATGTTTTTTCTTCTACGTTAGATGCACCCTGAGTTATGTCGGGGGTAGATGCAGTTTTTGTTACGGTATCACTGGTACATGGTAGTGATGACTGTAAAACAAAATTGTTTATTAGCAGTCATCAAAGAAGTATAAAAAACGTAATAAAAAAGGCATAATTTTCAATTTCCTTATTTTCAACCATAAGTGTTATAAAAATCAAATTTACGGAAGATGATTCAGATATTGCCATTTTTAGACAAAAAACTGATTTGACGAGACTAAAATGAAATTTTCTAGAACAAAATCAGTTTACTTACTGAACAACACATAACGATATATTTGTGCGGATAAGCGCCTGATTTTAAGTTTTTTTTCCCTGACTTTGTTGTTATGTAATTATCATCATCAAAATGTTGCGAACAAATTGTGCTACATTTAGTGGGGATCCAATCAATTCTACCAGTTGTCTCAATCCACAGTTTTCTTATAGGTGGATCTGTTGGAAACCTAAAACGTATTAAATCATTATGTCAGTTTCAATTGAAAAATTATTTTTTATATACATACAACTTAAATACAAAAAAAATACAAAAACCTCACTCAAAATCTATGTTACTAATTGGTCGTCATAAATAATATTATTTTAGTTATAAAGTGTACTATTGATAATAATCAACTGTATCATAGTAATAATCGACATTGTTTACAAATTGGCACAGCACTATCGATGCCTAGATTTCCTGGAAATGAATCCTCGGGACCATAGATTATACACTTAATACTGGTCTCGGGACTCTCGCGGTGAACGTAATACATTGCGCGATCGCTCAAGTAGTGCAAAATGGTACCCATCTATTGCAAGCAATACATAACTATTCGTCTGCTTGCGATTATATCATTTTTGTCTACAAACTTCATAATGCTAATGTTATAATTACAAATATCACAAGTATTTCAATGTTTTTGGACTTACCGGTGGAAAGAAATCCCTCCTCGTGCTACACTACACACCTGGCTTCTTTTCCGACACGTTATAATAGCGCAAGACGGCATAATTTAATATTTTTGCGGAGCTTACGTACGCTGTCAAAACAAGAGCGTGAATGCTGGCCGGTAAAGTAAACTTCGGTTGATATTGAGCATTTGCTCATAACCGCGGCGCGCGTGCCCCGCCCACAAGGCCCTTCTAACCTTCTTTATCTGTTCTGTGGCCAGGACTGCTGTTTAACAAGTTTTCCGAAGAGTAACATTATTGAGGGTCTGTTCAGCCCGGATAATCACTATCTATCAGATAAAGTAAAAATGGATCATCTTATGTATGAAGTTATCTGTCAGGAAAACTAACCAGAAGGGTGTAAAGGCCTTTCAAAACTACTGAAAAAAAAAATGATATAGATACATATTATAAATTAAACTCGTCGTTAGTGTCTGATTGTGTGACCGCGTTGTACTTCTAAACTACACAACGAATTTTGATGCAGTTTAAAGAATTTATTCCGGAAGGTTTATGTGCATACATGTATAAACTTACGCCTTCTTCCCATGGGGATTGACAGAAACTACAGGACGCCACCTGCTACGATCCTTACATGGAATGAGTTCTGCCTCGTTTACGTTCTTACATCTGGTCATACATGCACGCCGGTTGCGAGTACTACGCACCTGACCTTTCTGAAGAACATCACCAGTAAGGTCACTACAAGTCCTCCTTTTATTTTATTTTTTTGGGTGGGAAATCATCAAATGACTTCTCCCGCTCTGGGCGGAGCGGAAGGACGTGTCAGACTTTTACTGACTAAAACCCACCCGTGTTCCTTCAGTTGCCTGTACCAGGGGCCACGGTAACTCTTCCGAACATCCCGCGGCCCTGGCTGACTATATGTCCTCCTAGAGTGTCCCCTCCCGGCGTTGCCGCTCACAATTACCGTATTTTTAAATTACCTTTTGTTAGTCGCCTTTCATTCATCCTCTCAACATGACCAAACTATCTAAGCATAATCTTAAAAATCTATCACTTCTTAAGGTTTATGTGAGATTTAAGTGTTTTTAAATTATTGACGTTTGTACTTTAAGCACCGACGAATTTCGAATAAAATTAGAAAAAAAGTAATTTAAAAAATCCGTGCGGCCTGGGTCTTGTTATTAGGCCTAAACACGTAGCAGACGGCCCCACAGATCAGCCATTTTCAAATGTTCAACCATCTGCCTAACACCCTGTATAATACAATAATAATAATATTGAGAATTGTGTAGCTATATACAATAGCCTACTAAAAATACACAGCAGGGAGACAGAAGGAAATACAGCATATTAAATCGGAAGATACCAAGAAAAGAACTCCATAACCCTTTGACGATCACAGAAACCAGAAATTCCTTTGAAATTCGCGACGTAATAAATTCCCAGTCTGCGATCTTGAGTGGGGGGCGTCAAAAGGGCATATCACATTATTATAGTTTGTCAGGTAGCGTTCACTGTTGCCATTCTATCGGCGGGAGACGCCATATTAAAGTCTACGGAAAGTCTAGACAGGAATTTTAAATGATCATAAGTGAAGACTTTCAAATTGTATAGCATTTTGAGTAGGTACTTGTTGAAAGATCTTTGTGTTAGCTATTTTGGTAGGTTATTTACTTATAACAAACCAGTAAAGAATACTAGGAACACGTTTCTTTTTTTTTTTGAGGTGTCTAGTGGCTTTGCAGCCAGCCTTTAATTAAAATATTACCTACAAAAAATTCACACAACACCTTATTTAAACCTATTATGATGTCCAAGACACGGTCTTTTGATAAAAATTGGAGATTTACATGATAAAATAAATTCAAATGAAGGCTCCTTCAAGCTCCGTCGCGTCTGTTTGCAGAATGCCTTGATCTGTTTTGGTCCTTCAGTACCTACGCAAATCTAAAAATATTTATTTTTATTTACCAACTATCTGCAAGGTAGGTACTCGTTAAAGTGGGTACAGTCAGCCTCAGAAAGACGTCGACAAGAATTAATTTTTAATAGTCTACAATATTTGTTCCATAATATTGTACCAATACGTAGGTACAAAACTTAATTATAACACATTGGGTATCCACATAATTGTAGCTACACATTGATACAGAATTATGGAACACACGTTGTCGACAATCAAATGAATTCTTGAGCTAAGTATAATAATATAAAGTAAAAGCAATAAAAACCGACATTCGCAAAGACTTGTGTCCAATGCGCGTTAGGACCAAACGTTTTAGCCTCGGCCAAATAGGTTTTTCCAAAAGAACCAACAAAAATGCCTACTTATTTGTAATAAACATTTTCTGAATCATAATAATGTGAAACAGAGTTATCGAACATCGCGATCTTAGCATTTATACAAGAGAGAGACTATTTCTAAAGTCTCCGTATATTAGAAAATTAGTGATGTGACACTCGTTTATTTTCGAAATGGATTTGAATTAATATTCGAATCATAAGAATGTACTCAATATAATTATGATTGTAATTTGAACGGCTAATATTAAACTATTTTTTTTTAATAATTTCTGTTCTAGCATGGTCTCGTAAAATTTCATGAATTACAAAATGTTATTAGCGTTAAACATAACTGAAATTAAAACTTATTTCGTTAAGCTGTATGACTATGAAATTGACAAAGACAGAAGGAAGTTTTAATTAAGTATAGCGCTATAGGTTTCTTGTAAGCTATTGTGCAACTCATTCTCTATAAAAACAAGTTGGTAACTAACTAACATTATAAATGCGAAAGTAAGTTTGTTTGTTTGTTACGCTTTCACGCTAAAACGGCAGAACGGATTTGAATGAAATCCGGCACACAGACAGACCATGACCTGGGTAAGGACATAGACTACTTTTCATCCTGGATCGCAGACAATGTCGCGGGCAACAGCTAGTTCTCTATATAAACAAGTTGGTAAGTATGATCAGACCAAGATTATGTCTGGACTTTAAAAGAGACTGTGACCTCTGAGTTTGTTTCGGCCTTTCTTCTCAGAGTAGTCAGATAGGAAACGCCGACCTCATTTAGTTTTAAAAATTTGATAGACGTGTAAAAGTGTTTGTACAAACTCACATAAAGAAATAAAAGCATTTATCATTTATTTAAAAGTAGAAAAGTACTCGTGCTTAAAGTAAAACAAATAAAATATATAATTTTACTATTTTAATTAAAATAACAATACCTTGCATCCGTTAAATAAAGATACTACCTAATTAATATAAACTCTAAATCCTGTGATCCTAATATCCCATGAACAGCAATGGATTGCGATACTTCACCAAGTTTGTAAGGGCAGACGTGCACCGTCGAAATGTTGACCACGAAGTTCCTACCGGACTTATTCATCGGATTCGGTATTATTGTTTACCATGAATAAACACATTTATAAACCGTGTATCAGAAAAGTGTGGTCAAATTTAAGTGGGCGGGTCGAGTGGGTATTGAAGTTTTTTTATGGGACAGATGATATTTTTTTCGCGATTACGATATTGGTTTCATGGCGAAAGTTGTTCAGTTTGATGGTCTGTACCCACACCCTTTTTGACCACACCTTTCTGATACATCATGCTATATAGCGATAATGCCATGAAAACCAATACCATGGGAGAGAAGTCGGTTAAAAACGGGAAAATGCTTACATCGAATAATATAGATAATAGAAAGTGTTTTGTTTCCGTATGTTTTTTAATTGTGTAAAATATGCAATTAAATAGGCGATAGTTTTGCAATTAGCTGTTGCTGCATACCTAAATCACTAAAAAAAAATATTAACTGTAGATAAATAGGTCCTCTCCTTACTTGGTATTAATAATATCCTAAATAATATGTCTGATAGAATCCGCAGTCATCCAAAAGTTTAGCAGCAAAACAGAAAATAACCCTTTTAAGCACTTCCAAATAAATGACTTCAAATATTCGACCACTCACATAAATTCGTCTAAAAATAACTTTAAATAAAGCATCGACACAAAGAATACTTCGTCTAACTCGAATACAAACGGACATCACTAAATCGAATAGATTTCCAGTAGTACCAACATACACAAAAAGATCGCGGTCCGTTTGGCTATTTCATTTAAAATATGCATGAGTCCCGGGTCAGAATGTCTCCTCGCACAAATAAAACTATATTGTTCAATATTGTGGAGCAATGGTCACCAGGAATAGATTTTTTATTACCATATAAATATTTAAGTGCTTTGTTAGAGAACTTGTTTGTGGTGACCTGCGTTTTGGTTATTACTTACGCTTAATATTATGTACTGCCTCGTCGGTCTAGTGGTCGCAAGCGCTACTGCTGAGCATGGGATCCTGGGTTCGATTCCCGGGTCGGGCAAAGTGTTATTGAGTTTTTCCATTTGGTTAGCAGCCCGACTCTGGATTTGTGTTTTTTCCCGGTTGATGGCAATAGGCTCGCCCCCTAATGCCCCTATTATATGGAACTTAAACATAACTGGCAAAAAGTACCCAGGTACACCTCTGCCTCTGCCTAACCCTTCTTGGAATTCAGGCGTTACCAAACATTGAAAATGTTTTTTTTTCTCAGTTCCTATCGGGACTACTGACTTGTAACCAGGTACCGAAACCGGTATGATCAATACAGGTATTTTTAAAGGACCTTAATTCTTAAACTGAATACAACACGCCGCATTGCGCCGGATTACTCCGACCAATCATAATTTATTTCTCGTAATCAAGAAAAATTTTTAGGTAACCGATATTAAAACGATTACCTAAATAGAGGTAATATGTTATTCAGCCAACTCAAGCATAATCATATAATCAGGCTGATGGGAAGCCATAATGTTCCCACTGCTGGGACACAGGCCTCCTCTCGATGAGAGGGAGTGGGCCGTAATCGTCCACGCGGGCCCAGTGCGGGTTGGTAGATGTCTTCGAATTTTTTAATCTAGGACATGCCGGTTTCCTCACGATGTTTTCCTTCACCGTTTTGTTTCATTTTCAGTACGCTGCAAGAGAATGGTCATAAAACAACTTACTGATACCATCGAGGTACGTATAAACTCTTTAACCCCCCCCCCCCCACCCCCCCCTTCTTTACTGATGGTTCACGTTACTTAGTTACTTAGTCTTCTTTTGTATCTTCTACGAGTTATTTATAACAACTACCCTTTTCAATAAAATCGAGAAATAACACAATAAAGCCTACCCAAAACATTATTTTCTCCACATTTTTTTGTTTATTACGAGAGTAAGAATTCAATACGGTTAAGAGCTTCCATGTGTATCAAGTAGGTACAGTCTCATACACAAATAGTTTGTGAAGAGGCGAGGCGTATGTGTATATTTTCAAATAATTTTATGTAATATAATGTAGGTATTCTTGATCGACGAACGATCAATATCATAAAAAAATATTTATCTATATATTATCCGAATAAGATAGGTACGTACCTGAAAATGTCATTAATTAATTCAATCAATCTGCCCAGTCCTTTCCCAACTATCTTGGGGTCGGCTTCCAGTCTAACCGGATGCAGCTGAACACCAGTATTTTACATGGAGCGACTACCTATCTGAACTCCACAACCCAGTTATTAGGCAACACGATACCCCTTGGTAAGACTGGTTGTCAGACTTTTAGGCTTCTGACTACCCGTAACGAATGTCAAAGTTCTACGAATGACAGCCGGGACCGGCTTAACGTGCTCTTCGAGATACGAAAAAAATGTCATTAATTAATTAGTAAGTAAAAATAATGAATAGATTTTAATAGCTGTGAATTAGAAGGATGAAACTTATTACACAAGAGGTAAAATAGTTTAAAGGCTCCTGCAAACAAGCGCAACACGCGACGTGACACAAAGGCACCGCGTGTCGCGCGACGAGTGGTGCGTTTGAGTCAGGCGCGATTCGCGTTTACGATTCGATTCGCCTTTAAGCTAAATACTAATACCTATCTTTTTCATATCATATTCATTTGAACGAGTTATTCGTACATATTCCTGTAGGGCACTCAAAACTTTTGCAAGTGCACTCTATGGTTTTCCTATCGACTGCCAACTATATCTACAATTTTGATTTTTTGCTCTGTTCCACAAATAGACTGGTCTGGGAACGATTCTAATGCCGAAAATATTGTTTTACGAAATGTTGTCTGTTTATCTGTTTGTCTGAATATATATTCCAGCATCACGCAAATACTACCGGATAGACTTTGTTAAAATTTTGCATATATGTACAAGGTGTAACATAATTAACGTACAACATCTTTAGGGGTCATTGTACTCATAATTATGAACAACTTTTACTATGGGACTAAACCGAAATCGCGAAAAAAAATCAGCTGTTCCCTACATTTTGGCGAGTTATACGAACATAAATATAGGGAGCAGCTGATTTTTTTTGCGATTTCAGGTTTGGTCCTATAGTAAAAGTTGTTCATAATGATGAGTATAATGACCCCTTAAGATGTTGTGCATTAATTATGATACATCCTGTACCTATATTCCCATTATAGGTCCAGTCAGTCTGTAGGCTTAAATTATCACGCTATTTCCTATGGGAGTTGGGCAATATAGCATTATGCTCGTATTCTTCTATTGTTCACCGCAAATTAATCAAATACAAACGTAGTATACAGGGAAGTTTTATAAAAATGTGGCTGTTAGTTTAGTATATTGTAGTGCCTTACAGCTTCCACGCGAACGAAGTCGCGGGCAAAAGCTTGTTACTAATATACTTGACGGAGAAGTTACATCTCTCTCGTTATCGTCAGCCATATTTTAACTACTGTGGGTGTACTATGGGTAGTGTTGGTTATTGCGCAATAGAAAAACCGTTTGCAGTTCAAATCAAGTTATAATTCACGATCAAATTAATCACACTAGCTATTCACACACTGTAGGTACACTACACAAAATACGGAACGCGCGACAGTTTCTAAACGTGTTTACTGCTTGACAGCCACCGACAAATTCTGCTTAAACGAGCGTTATGTTGTAGACTCCGTCGAGCGCCGCTTGGTCAAAATCAAACTCAAACTCAAAGCATTTATTTCAAATAAACCAATTACAAGTACTTTTGAATTGTCAAAGAGTCGGTCAGTTAGTCAGAAAGTTGAAGCTAGTTGCCCATTCCAAAGCGTAGATCTCTATGGAGAAGAACGGGCAAGAAACTCCACGGACACTCTTTTAAATCAAAATATTGTTACAAAATATTGGTATGTGTATTACATATCTCTCATGATGAAATTAAGTATGTGAGAACAATGTAGAAAGACGTGCACGTTAAAAGCGTCCGCAACAAAAAGATAAGTCAAAAACGATTCAAAAATTAAAATAAGCCGTGGCAGCTAAGAGATGATCAGTCCCTACTGACGGCGCCCGTTCACGACGTTCACTTTGCCGTGGTGGCGCTGGCGTCCCGATTAGTCAAATGACGACTAACGTATTTCCGACATACTATTAATAATAAAGAGGTATTTGTGAGTTTGTATCTAGGAGGTAATCTTCGAAACACACACTAATGGGAAGCCACAGTACTGCCGAGTGTCATAGGATATTTTATGTTAAAACAAAAAAATTCACGCGGACGAAGTCGCGGGCAGAAGCTAGTCATTCATAATTAAAAGCAGATTTAAACGAATTTTCTGTTATATATTTTGAACAGTATTAATTAAAACTTCATCCACCGAGTTATTTGTTTTACGACTCATTTCATCACGTTGACGATAACAATTTCCACGAATACACACGTCAGTTAATTAACAAAATCCAAAACAACTATCAAACAGCACTAAAACAACAAACCTTTAACAATAGATCCCTAAATAATGTCCCGCACCCTTAATTCAATGTAAAACAGCTATCAGCAAGCGAATAGTGTCGTGTTCACTCGACTTGAAAGACAGCGGGTGCAAAAACCCGTAAACACCGCGGTCCGGCCCGTATTTCGCGGAAAGGTGGCCGTCCCTCTAACTGATCGATGGCACAACACTAGCAGAATTAGAGGTGGAACCGTGCGGATATCTAACCTGAATGAAAAAAGTGCAAAAAAAATAGCTCTAACCTAGTTTTTTTTTTTTTACTTTTTGTTTCGCTTGCTGCGGTACCACAGTAAACTGAAAATGGGAAACATTGTTAGCTGCTGGTTCTTTGTGCTTGTTAAAAGTATTAATTAGTTGTTACGTAGGTACTGTTTTGGAGTGCAAACTACCAGGTTATTAAATAAACAGAAAGTAGGGCAGCCGATCTATTCTGTAAACATCACACCGTGAGCACTTAGGTGAAGTGAGTTTGAAGTGAGCTCAATCCCTAGTAGAGTAAGGTGGGATAACAGTTCACATCACGCTCACTTCACCTAAATTTTCACGGTGGGATCTTTACAGAATAACACCACAGGTTTAATAAATTAATTATTATATATTTTTTAGTTAGTCTAATTTTAAGTGTGAGTTCATGAGAGTTTCTATTAAATTAAAGTCCAATAATTTTCTGTAATGAATTTCTGACTTGGGAGAGCTTTTGTGACTACTATTGTTAACCGACTTCAAAAAAGGAGGAGGTTCTCAGTTCGTTGGAATCTTTTTTTTACGTATGTTCCCCGATTACCTACTCGAAGACGGCTGGCACGATTTGAAAAATATTTTTTTTTTTGTTTTGTTTAAAGGGGCTTTCTAGGTGGTCGCATATAAATTGTATTAACTTTTACTTGGATAGTTTTTGAGTTAGCTTCAATAATATGTAAGCACGTATTTTTGCACTTAATCTTTATGAATGATGTTATAATAACTTCCTGTCACTATAATTTACATAGCAGATGAGGCAATTTGTGTGGGATTGTTACCACAACTAAAAAGTGAACAATAAAAACTTTTTAACAAAAAAAAAAAAAACCAACCGACTCCCAAAAAAAAACACAAAGTGAAAAATATCTTTAATTTCGGAAGTCGGTTGTTTTTTTTTTTATTTTGTAAAAAAGTTTATGAACTACGTAGGTACTTACTGTATATTTTATTAAGTAGATAAATGCACTGCAAGAGAGTGCTATCTGCAGTTATTTCAAATTTTAATGATCCTATAAGAAATAAATAGCTGAGAGTGTTGTCAGCTACCTGCAGACCTGCGAAAGAAAAACTTAGTCCTGACATTCTGTTATACGTTCAATATTTTTTCCAATAAATTTCTCACGTTTACCTACAAAACACTAAACAAGACTATAAACAAACATCCATACAAAAGACAGGTAGACTACCAGACAGATGCGTCTAAATAATGCATGCCGCCAAAGTGTCGCTGCATCCCTCTATTGATTCCAATTGGGTATGTGTGTATTGTATTGGCCCTATCACGCATAATACAGTATTCATAGTCGAGTCGAGCAAGCGTACCCTTGTAAATATTTAGCTCTGTACGGATCATTTGATGCGCATTAAAGATTGTGCTGGGTCGTATTTATAGGATGTTAATTGGATTTAATTCGAATGGTGCGTTTTGAATTTGCATGCTGCAATGGTGGAGGGGCGAATGCGTATAAGTGTGCTTGTTTTGTCGTGTGTGTGTGAGTTGATAAGAATAGAGTAATTTCCACAGGATTTTCTTTGTTTTTATTGCCTAGTTGGTCTTGAGATCGCAAGTGCTATACTGCTGGGAGGTCGTGGTTTCGATTCTCAAGTCGGGCTTTCGATTCTCAGGTCGGGCAATGTGTTATTGGGAGTTTCTCAATAGTAGTCTAGATTTGTGCCAAGTTGATGGCCCATGCCTTAAACATATCAGCAGGGCAATTGCGTAACACGCTTACAGTAGGAATCGGTTTCATTTTGACAGATCAACAACATTCATTGCGTTATTTACTTTTTTGAGCAGACAAATTTATCGAACATATGAAGCAGTGGATCAGCAATTTGCATCAACATGTGTGTTACGCAATTAGGGTGCTGGCGTAATGTGAATATACTATAGATACACCACTCCCCAATCCTTCGGGAAACATGCGTGATGTTGTGTCCTGTTTTTTTGCGATGATTAAGTTTTATTATAAACTGGTAAGCTAGAAACATAAAATTTCCATAAAATACAATATTTACATTTATGAGTTCGCTGTCAACAGTTCAAAATTTGCTATCATGCCAAACCAAATTCGGTGACGGCAAGTGCTATAAAACTAACAATGTGTACCAAATTGCAATAACTGACTTTGATTTTGTTTATTTATTTTTCTCCTTTCGAAATTACCTTTCTATTAGTAGAATTAAATTATTAAATAATAAAAATAATAATAATATCCTCCATATCCTGCAATAGTCCTACACCAACCGGGGATTGTCCTTGGGTGCACCTGCATAGTTAATACAGGGATAACCATCGGTTTGTGCCTTATTCAATTTAAAATGGTCTAAGGGGCCTCTGTTGGCTTCAGCTCCTCGTACGCATTTCAAAGGTCCAAGACCCAAAAAAATAATAATATTAAATTACAAAAAAAATAATTCGCCGTATCTCTACGTTGACTTCGTGGTGGGGCTTGCGCGCTCCGTAGTGTTTACTTTGCCGGAACAGGTCTAGGATGAGGAGCCAGACCAAGAGAGATACAGAAACCCGCAGGGCAGCATGTGGCGAGCTCTTGGGCAGTAGCGACCCCACGTACCCTATCTCTCGGGAGAAGTCATGTTCCTCATCTCTGGTTTGCCTTTATTGGCCGGCTGGAGTGAACACTGACGAGGAACTGACCTCCCACCTCATTTTTGCCTTTAATGGCCGGCTTGAGTAGAGATTCATAAGAGTAAACGTGCTCGGAGGAAGGAAGTATTCCAGTACGATGCTGGCAGGGGTCTTGACCGTACTTCCGGGATTGTCCTGATAGCCGTGGAATACCTCTCCACTCCTCTTAAGCACCTCAGGACATGTTGCCCCCTTGTCGCTACGACACTATGTGCTAGCGACCATTTCCGGGGGCCCATTATTGAGTGTGTAAGTCACCCCCTTCCATTTTATCCGTGTATTGTATTTAGAAAACATTGAACAGGCAGGGGCCATAGTCCTTCCATAGTTTTAGATAACCAGTCCACTTTAGCCATCCAAACCCATAGCCCAATATTTTTTTTGTCTCAATCCTACACTAACCGTGGGTTGTCCTTGGGTGCAGTTGCATAGTGCATACAGGGGATAATCGTCGGTTGGTGCCTCATTTCCATTGAAAGCGTCTAACGGGCCTCTGCGAGTTGGCTTCGGCCCCTCATATGCCTTCCAAAGGTCCGGGACCGGGTCCCGAGAAATATCAAATAACAGTAATACGTTTTTTTTCCCTTAAATTGAATTAGATTGTTAGTAGAGTTTTTTCACAGTTTAATATGTAGGTACGTTCTCAAAGTAAACAAATTCTATGTGATCAATTCGCAGACTTTCTTTCTATAGAAAATGAAAGACGAATCATGTAAATCGATAAAAAATTACAGGAAAATCGCTGCAGGTAGGTACTGTAGGTACCTAAAAAAGTTACGCATCGATTTACAAAGGATTTTTTTTTGGAAGTACCTAACTAAAATGTATAAATGTGTAGATAAGATAAGACACCGTAATGCGCTAAACTTCAAACGTAACTGTCACCCCCAGGTTCACCCCGCACCAAACACTGCCAAAAAAAAATGTCATCAATTTGATTAATGTTCGCCGCACATCGGTCGAACAGACATTTTGTTTTGAGTTGTCGCCACCATCCATCTTGAAGACGTTCTGCTCGCAACAGTAATTAATTAACCCGAACTTGCCTCCTCATCTACGCCCAAATATATTGTCAGAAACTGGATGAATGGTCTGAGATGTAATTAGTACAAAACTATCTTTGTCTTTAGTTGTTTTGAAGATTGGTTTTGGTCTTGATTGTATTTAAAGAATAAGAAAAAAAATCTGTTCCTTGTTTAAAAATAACAATATGTTTTCTTCTGTGGTGAGATCTGTATCAGAACCGTTATAGATTTAAGAACGTTTCAAAATCGAAACTTCATCACCTTGTTGAAAACAGTTATGTTATCAATAACGTCACGCCTGTAATCCCCGATGGTTTAGGCAGAGGTGTAGGTACACCCACATTTCGACAGTTATGTTATGTTTGGTGTTTATGTCTAAGACCTTATTGATACTTCATAATCAGTCTGTAATGTGCCCACTGCTGGGACACAGGCCTCCTCTCTGTGAGAGGGAGTGGGCCGTAATCCAGCACGCGGCCGCAGCGCGGGAAGGTGGATATTGATACTTACACTAACAAAGAAATAAGCTTCTTTTACATAACAAAAGACCTCCGTTCATATTTCAGCTGCAACTACGCGCCGGCAGATGTACTAAAGCAAAAAAAAAAATATAAAAGTTATGTTTTTAAGTAAAAATCTTAAAGTTCCGTGTGAAATCTGGACAATAAACACAAAAGAAAAGACAATATTTTTCAGCTTGGCGGAAACTTGGCTAGTTTCAAAATCCGCATGCAGAGCTTGTTCCAACTTATCTGCAGGAGGTCTTTGCTCAAATACTTAATGTAATCTCTAGTAGTTTGTTACGTATTATTTAGAACTTGACCAGCTAGTGTAGTGCGACTGGAAATAATCTTTTCACCTCACAACCTCGGAAAGATTCTGTTTATGATTCGAAATCTGAATGCAAAAGTGCAGATTTTTTTTTTTAATTCGAACCTTTCTATTCAATAATTTTCTATACCGCCAGTCTACTGAAAATGCAATAATACTTATTTCATGTTAGTGCACCAACCTCATTTTTAGAATAATCACACTGGCCAGCACGACGACTGACACGACGCTAATTCAATATTTATTATTTAAGCTGTCGTTCTTGCACCTAGCATTTTCGTCACTGTAGTGAGGTGAAAAGTTGTGTGTTTCGCTCGACAGCAAAGTTATTCTGTGTCTAGTACCTTTGATACCCTCGCTACGCTCAGATTTCAATACTCGCGCCAACAAAACTCGCGCCAAAAACAACTTTGCAGCCTTGCATAACAAATAACTATTAAATGTGCTTTGTTTGTTCAGATTCAGCAATATTTAGTTGTTGCCTATTGCTATTACCTCCCTTAATATCTAGCTACCTAGGTAAGAGAAGACCTAGGCTATTCTATTATAATCTCACCGTGAATTTTTAGGTATAAATTAAATGATCGGCTGAATCCGAGATGCCAAATGATATTTGGTCAAAACTTGTGATTTTGCTAACAACCGACTTCCAAAAAAAAACACTAAGTAACTTTAATTTCAGATGTCTGTGGATCTGTATTTTTGTTTTTGCCACCAACTTCCGAAGTTAAAGTTATTTTCATTTTGTATCTAGTGTTTTTATTTTGGAAGTCGGTTATTTTTTTTTTGTTTGTAAAAAAGTTTTTTTTTACACTTTTTAGTGGATTTTGTAATTTATCTAAGTTACATGCCTAATGTTAACTGCTTGAGGCGTTCTCCTGGTACTTCACCATCAGCTCCACTGCACCATAATATAAATTGCTTAGCCACCATATTAAAGTAATCGAATCGCAACCCGTAAAATATTTATTATTGAGTTGTTCCGATGGCCTTCTGCGGTCTTCATCATCAGTTCCACATCACTAAATGATGCTTTCCGAGAACAAATGCACGAATTACTATAAAAAATACCCAAATCGCTATAGGTGCGCCTATATTTGAAGAGTTCCCTCGATTTCTCCAGGATCCCATCATCAAATCCTGACCTGATAACAATGGGACCACCTGGAAAGTATACCCTTTCAAACAAAAATATAATTTTCCAAATCGGTCCAGCCGTCATCGAATAATCGGGGAAAATACATTAAAAAAAAAGATTCCGACGAATTGAGAACCTCCTCCTTTATTTAAATTGGTTAAAACCAACAAAAATCACATGAGTTGATCCGTAGTCATAGAAATAAGATGTAAAGCTGCCCAGATAATAATGTAGAAGATTGGACACGTGCCCAAATTCCAATCACAAACCTTAAGTCTTTTTACCTCCAAACTTAAACATAAACAGGTTTACAAGATCAAAACATGATTCCTTCAAATTGACGACATCCATAATTACTTCAAAAACTTTATTATAAGAAATATTCAAAATACGTCTCGTAGACTTAGTCCGGTGAAGTGAGCGGTACTCGGAAACACGACTCGTTATTTACTCATTAAAACTTTGGATTGGAGACGTTTCTTCGATAGAGGTGGGGGGCGGGTGGTAAACTTTTCAGTGAACAGATATGGAAAATGTTTTAATGTTTCCTTTATTTTTGTGGGAAGGGAAGCGGTTTGGTTTGGAATTGGAGGGGCAATAATGTTTAGGTGCATACTTAGTAATTGCTGATGGTAACAAATCAACGATAGGAAGGTATAATTGTCAAGACCTAGGTAGCAAGGTATCTATAAAAATATAGACACTTACCTTTTTTTTTGTGGATGGGAAATCATCAAATGACTTCTCCAGCTCTGGGCGGAGCGGGAGGGCGTGTCAGACTTTTACTGACTAAAACCCACCCGTGTTCCTTCTGTTGCCTGTGCCGGGGCCACGGTAACTCTTTTGAACATCCCGCAACCCTAGCTGGCATCGGTCCTAGCGGACCCCTTCAATGGTGCTGACATCTCTTTGAGGCGCGCGTCGAACACGACGCGCCGTCGACTCGGGCCTGGTCCTTACCGGACGGCGAGCTATAGACACCTACCTAGGTCTTGAGAATAAGCCCAAGCCTGTTACCAAGCAAATCATTTTTAATTTATTTTTTCACTCTCGTTCCTTATACAGGATGAAATTGAATTCATTGACACCTTCTTAAGGGGTCACTGTACTCATAATTATGAAAAACTTTTACTATGGGACCAAACCTGAAATCGCGAAAAACATCAAATATTCCCTACATTTATGTTCACATAATTCGTCAAAATGTAGGGAACAGCTGATTTTTTTCACGTTTTTAGGTTTGGTCCCATAGTAAAAGTTGTTCATAATGATGAGTACAATGATTTCTTAAAGGGATGCCCATGAATTCAATTTTATCCTGTATAATTATCGTTGAATATTTTAGTGTCAAAAGTTTTCTAAGTTAATTAGGTCAGTTTAGGCATATTAAAGAGTAAGTTTTGAATAAATCATAGTTTTGGTTCACCTGGCCATAGTGTACGGAAGTGACATTAATGAAACTTACATACATGAAATATAGTATATGTTGGAGTCCTTTTTTTTTTTTTTTTTTTTTTTTTTTTTTTTTTTTTTTTTTTTTTTTTTTTTTGTGGATGGGAAATCATCAAATGACTTCTCCCGCTCTGGGCGGAGCGGGAGGGCGTGTCAGACTTTTACTGACTAAAACCCACCCGTGTTCCTTCTGTTGCCTGTGCCGGGGCCACGGTAACTCTTTCGAACATCCCGCAACCCTAGCTGGCATCGGCCCTAGCGGACCCCGTCAATAGTGCTGACATCTCTTTGAGGCGCGCGTGGAACACGACGCGCCGTCGACTCGGGCTTGGTCCTTACCGGACGGCGAGCTACCCATTGCTTGCCGTCCGCAAGCCCGCGCCTACGGTGGCCGGGAATCAGCTGCCAATTCCCGACGCCCAGGGCGTCTCCTGCGACGACTAGGGGCGTGAGGGTGCAAAGCTTGCCTCTCCCTCACGCGTCCCGCCTCCTCCTTCACGAGCATTACTGCTTCGCAGAAGGAGGTAATGGCTTCCCATGCACTCTCGCTCCGTACCATGGCCTGGACCAGGGCCGGACGCGAGAGATCGCCGCCGCCGATCGCTTCCGCGAGGACACGGTGGTGCTCCGCCCAAGCCGGGCAGATCTCCACCGTATGCTCCACCGTGTCCTCCGGGCGATCCACACAGTGGTGACACCCGGGCGTTTCCTCCCGCCTTATCCGGAACAGGTACCTCCCGAAGCACCCGTGTCCGGTGAGGACCTGCGTCAGGCGGAAGGTGAGGACGCCGTGGCGCCTCTCCAGCCACTCCTCAAAGAGGGGACTTATCGCCGCAATTGTGGCGTGCCCAGCGCTGGGTTGCGACAATCGCACTCTCCATGCCGCCATGAGATCCTGCCGGAGCTCTGTCCGCCGTGCCGCGATTTCTCGCGGCAACGGAGTTACGCCCCGGCGTCCTGCCTCCTCGCGCCACTCCCAGATGTGCGCGAGGACTTTTGCCTCCAGATCCCATGGCGGTGATCCGGCAAGGAGGTTCGCCGCCTCCCCGGAGACCGTGCGGTATCCCCGGGCTAACCGGATATCCATGACCCTCTGGGACGCGTTCAACCGACGGACCGGTCGCCGCCTCACGGAACGCGCCCACACCGGAGCTCCGTAAAGGGCCATGGACCGCACGACCCCCGCGTAAAGCCTCCGGCAGGAGGCGTTTGGACCCCCCAGATTGGGCAGGAGCCGCCCCAAGGCAGCCCCGGCCCGCTCCAGTCTGGGAGCCAAACGTCGGAAATGCTCCACGAAATTCCACCGGCTGTCGAGGACGAGTCCCAGGTACTTCATCGTCGACTCGACACCGATGAGAACCCCTCCTACCGTTATTTGGGAACCCGATGGTGGCGCGTTCCGAGGACCATGAAAACACATGGCCTCGGACTTGTGCAAGGCCACCTCGAGTCCCAATTGCCGGATCCTCTCTACGATTGTCGCAACCCCGCGTGCCGCTAATTCGGCCGCCGCCTGGTGCGACCTCCCCTGCGCCAGGACCAGCGTGTCGTCAGCGTAGCAAACTACGCCGACGCCACCAGGGAGGTCGGCGCGCAGCACCCAGTCGTACCCGATGTCCCACAGATGCGGTCCCAGAACCGATCCCTGCGGGACACCGCACGACATCTCTCGCCGGTTCCACTCTCCCCGGTGACCGGGGTAGATGACGGCCCTGTCCGTCAGATAGGCCTCGACCACGCGACAGAGGTAGGTCGGCACTCGGTGATACCGGAGTGCCTCCCTGATGCAACTCCAGGGCAGGGTGTTGAAGGCATTGGCGATGTCTAGAGACACCGCCAAGACGACCCCACCCCGGGCCACAGCATCCCCCGTCGTGAGGGCTCGAACGCGCATGATGGCGTCCACCGTAGAGCGCCCCTTGCGGAAACCAAACTGGCTCTCCGCCAAATCCGGCCCCACCCTCACCAGCCGCCCGACAAGGCGGTCTGCAATGACTCTTTCAAAGAGCTTGCCCACCTCGTCGAGCAGCACGATGGGCCGGTAAGCGGACGGCGAGTCCGCAGGGCGCCCCGGTTTCTTAATGAGGACCAGTTTCCCTGTCCTCCATTGAAGCGGGAACTGGCCCCTCTCCAAGCATGCGCTTAGGAGCCCCCTTAGTCGAGGCCCGAGAGCCTCCAAGGCCAGGACCCAATATGTTGGAGTCCTGTGGTATTATTAGACAGAAGAAAATATTTAGTAAATCTTTTTACATTTTTTGTTAAAATTTACATTAATTTTATTAATTATTTACGGTTCATATTATCTAATTATTTGTTTGTCAAATTATTTGGTGTATTAAATCTTTTTTGCCATATAAGTTATTCAGGCTAAGTCTCATTCAAGAAACATAAACCAGCCCCACTTCTGCTTCTGGCAGACGAGAGACCATAAACTTTCCACTCCACAGAATCTTAAAAATATTTGCTGACAACCTCTATTTTATTAGCAACCATCAAAACTACGAACAAATCCGTACGACAAACAATAAAAGCATCAACGGTCATAGTTATTCTAGAAGCGTCCCATCTCCACAATCGCTTTCGAATAAAAATATCGATTTCATTTTCCTTTGTGTGTTTGCGCTTAAAGTGAGCAAATAATAAAATAAGGCGCGGTTACCAAATCCAATAATATCGCGCCACAAAGGGTCCTCGATTGTGACGGATACTGGGAACGGAATTTAATATTTTACTGAAGCTAGACCCGAATTTATTTTAGCTTAGAAACGGACTGAAGTTGTGTAACCATGACTGGTTGTTCTGATTTCGAATGAAATAGACTCTTAGTTTTGGAGGCGTGTAATAAATAAGGAATGTTCTAGGTGTGACAGATGTGATCCAAAATAATGCGTCGTAATTACGATATTATTAAATCTAGGACCACAGAAATCTAGAAATAGCAGTAGCTCATAAATATTTTTCTATTCAACATTTTTGTTATATTATTGAAGCCAACTATTTCTATGTTCGACTGTATGTGTTTTTTTTATGTATGCCCACCGATTTCTCCGTCAATTGTGAACCGATTTTCAAAACTCTTTTTTTTTTGTCTGAAAGGCAAGTATACTTCCCAAGTGGTCCCATTGTCATCAGGTCAGGATCTGATGATGGGATCCTGGAGAAATGGCGGGAACTCTTCATATATTATAGACACACCTATAGCGATTTGGGTATTTTTAATAGTAACTCATGCATTTGGTCTTGGAAAGCACCGTTTGGTGAAGTGGAACTGGCCATCGGAACTACTCAATAATAAGTATTTCAGGGGTTGCGATTCCTTTACTTTAATATGGTTGCTAAGCAATTTATGCTCGTCACAATGCACTGGTGAAGTGGAGCTGATGGTGAAGTACCAGGAGAACTCCTCAACCATTAACGTCCTTGCATCGGGAAAAGCAATATTTTATAAAAGATGATGAATAGTTGACATTAGACTATTGTAACTTAGATAAATTACGAACCAACCCACTAAAAAGTAAAAAATAAAAACGTTTTTACAAAAAAAAAAAAACAACCAACTTTCAAAAAACGTAGTTTTTTACTTTCAAAAAACGTAGTATTTTTTGAAAGTCAGATGTTTCGTTTTGTAAAAGTGAAAAATAACTTTAATTTCGGAAGTCGGTGGCAAAGATCTAATATACAGATCCAAAGACATCGACTTCCGAAATTAAAGTAATTTTTCACTTTGTAGTGTTTTTTGGAAGTTGGTTGTTTTTTTTTTTTTTTTTGTAAAAATGTTTTTATTTTAAACCTAAGGTTATTTACTTATACCACATGCATTGATTAGGGTTCAGTAAGTCATGTTACTGAACTCTAATTGGGGCCTAATTTATGAAGATAATGCAGCACACTGGTGCATTTCACACTACCACTAACGGTTAAAGATGTATTGTTCTCACCCACAATTTATTTACACAGTAACATTTACCATTTTTGTTTGCAAAACAGCCTCCCCAACAATTAATTACATCCTAACCTACCAAATTTTTTAACCTCCGAATTACAACGTAATTATGTATCTTAAAACGGCCAAATAAACAATAGAAATGCAATTATTAAATCCTCGGACGGGAAAAATCACAGTCACAAGTGCTGTGAAGAAATTTACGACCCTTGTACGTAGGGTTCGAACCCCGGGACCCCTAGGGGCTGTCTATATTAAAGGAGGGTTGTGTACTTATTAAAAGTGGAAGTGCAGTGACGCAGCGGGAATACCTAGTCAAACACCTCCGGGCTTCGTCCTTTATTGGTCACCGGCTGTTATTAAATGGTTTTGATTTTCGTAGTTTTGTTTGTTAGTAAACTATTAAGTTTTAGTGTATTGGGTATTAATTGAACGGTCGGCTAGTTGGGGGTTAAAAGGGAGGTTGCTAAGTCCATAGTTAATTATGTTTCAAAACTTTAACTATTTTCTTAATTGTACGTTAATTATTTATTTACTCCTTCGTTGTTCACTAATATCGTAGCAGATTAAGAATTTTCATTTAACTTGCATATTGACAAGCACTTTCAGGAAACAATTTTCATGAACGTCTAAGGGTGAATTTCACCAATGAAACTATTGCGATCAGTAAATCTAAACCGCGTTCAAAAGCTGTCAGTGTCATCATTATTGCGGAATATTGACACTGACAGCTCCTAAATTCGCCCTTTAATGTTTACGTCAAACGCAAATCACGCTAGGAAATAAACAAGTCTCAGTAAAGAAACGCACCCCACTATAAAAAAAAAAAAAACAAAAGAACAACTAGCTTCCTCATTTTTGAAAAAAGAACAAAGATTTAAGGACAAGCTTGTAATGACATTGAAATTAAAAGGCAGAGACGAACTTTTATTCCATTCGTAACATTAGAAAGTTCCGGTGAATTTGCTCACGCACCCTCTTAAATGAATTATTCAGGGCGGTAAAATACAGAGTAAAAAGTTTAAAGAGCCGGTTGTCTATCTAGCTGTCAATAATGTTCTTTAATTTATTTTTGCAGTCGCGTGCATCGGGTTCTTATTTAGTTTAGCAAATTTTTGTTATTGCAGTTTACTCCTTAAGAAACGATTTTAATATAAGACCCTCGGTATGTAAATTTTATGAGGAGTGAAATTAATACAAGCGTTAAGAGCATTTACGATGTGCGGCATTTCATACAAACTTTCAAGTCGTTGTTTTTCGAAATGAATGAACCAATTTTAATGAAACTTCATACACATAAGAAGGATACATAGGTCTAAAAAGTTAGTTAAGAACATTTTTCATACAAACTGGAATAAGATGTTCAAACTATTTTCGCAACTTAATCCTAAAAAACGTTCTAGACTGTTAAGCCGCGACACATATCGAGAAGCTAAAAGGTTGTAAAAATACTCCAAGCGCTTTTCGAAATAAAGGCTTAGAAGGACCGCCAGTAAATCTGCTTGTAAAGACCCACCTACAGAAAGTTATAACATCGTTAGGCTTTCAAACTACAATATAAACTAGATAAAAGCACCATAAATCTAATCCCAAAAACGTGACGTTGTAAATATAAATTTCGCCTGAAATACACAGGTGCGTTAGTGCGTGTTTTAGGAGTATATCATTTTTTTGGATTATGTAGTCAAAGGGTGTAAGGTCGGGGCCCTATTACTACGCATAAAATGTCTGCCAGCTGGTGTAACGACGCTCTTTTAAGGCAACGATAACCGATTTTTAATTATTTTAAATTGAAAATTACGTCTAAACGAGTAGTGTTAATGATTTGGAAAAAATGAATGTTAAATTAGAGCATTTTCTTAATAACTTAATATGTGAATATTTCAGAGTATATTAACTGAGAATTACGCAAAAACTATGCTATCAAGCGTATTTTAATGAAACCTTTACCTTACTTATACCTACAACTAAATAAAATTGAAGTGTCTGTTCGTAATGTCAAAATAACAATTTTTTACTAAATGCAAAGGAAAGTATAAACGGTACTTATAACAAAAAACCAATTTTTAACATTTTTGTCTGTCTGTCTGTCTGTCAATCTGCTTGTTCCGGCTAATCTCCGAAACGGCTGGACCGATTTTGACGAAACTTTCTTTGGCAGATAGCTGATGTTGCGGCGGGTAAATAATGCTATATTAATTTTAAAAAAATAATTAGGCTTCAACGCAAAAAAATTAAAACCCATGAAATTATGAACAAAAAGTCGGATTTGAAAAATTCTTTTTGCATTTGGTAGCCCAATTCCCGAAGACAGTTGTAGGCTATTTAACATCACGCTAAGACCCTTAGGAGCCGAGCAAAAGAAAAAGTCAGAAAGAACACTAAACGAAAACGAAGTAATAGCGCGGGCGGGCGATTCAACGCGACGAGGGTTGGCGACGGGTCGGGGGACGAGGGAGGGATTAAAATGTGGCTGTTATTTTAGTATATTGTGTATCTTATGACATCCACGCGAACGAAGTCGCGGGGCACAGCTAGTTAAACATAATTTAACTATTTATCTTTTGTTATACGTGTTTTATATAATATCTTTTGTTTCATGTATAATAAATTAATAATGCGTCTAATTTAGGACAGCGCTCCTTGATGAGCGAGTCCTATTACTGGGTGGACGTACGACGCGTTGCATGAGCTCAGCACAGAATACGTTAACTATGCACTCAAGGCCGTTGGCATTTATCGGCGTCTTAAAGCAACAGTAAATAAGGTTTAGCCAAGACGTGTTTTCAAATTATGCGTTGGATACATTATGATGACGACTGCTTTGTTGGTCTAGTGGTCACAAGTGCTGCTGCTGAGCTTAAGGTCCTGAATTCGATTCCCAGAACGAGCAAAGTGTTATTGGGTCTTTTCATCTGGAATTTCTCAGTAGCAGCCCGGAGTCTAGATAGATAGAGATAGAATCCAGGTAGATTTATGCACGGTGGATGACAATAGGCTCGCCCCCCTATTATTATGGGACTTTAAAATAACTGGCGCAAAGTGGGTTTACTATAGGTAGCTACACCTCTGCCTACCCGTTCGGGAAATACAGTCGTGATGTTATGTTACATTAAACGATGAAATAAAATGAACCTACAAAGCATGATTATTTCAAATAGGTTCGAATAGAACCCAATTTTTAACCTAGACTTTGATTAAGACTTAAGGGAAACCCCAAAACGATCAATTGCGATTGATTAATTTTTATTGTAGTAATAATATTGACAAACGCTTTAATTTCACTTGGTAGACGGTCAATTTACGCATCAATGTGTATCAATCAAGTAAAAATTGACAATTGCAATTGATCGTTTCGGGGACCCTTTAGATAGATCTTTGTTCAAAACTGATCTCTAAACCTCATATTATTAAGAAACTAGCTGTGCCCTGCGACTTCGTTTGCGTGGAAGTCGTAAGATACACAATATACTAAAATGTCAGCCTGTTCTTTCTGACTTTTTTCTTTTTGGCTGGCTCCTAAGGGTCGCAGCGTGATGTTAAATAGTCTATAACTATCCTCGAGAATTGGGCTACCAGATCGAAAAAGAATTTTTCAAATCCGACTTTTTGTTCATAATTTTATGGGTTTGCGCGGAACCCCAGTTACTTTCTAAAATAAAAGTAGACAAATTTAAAAAAAGAAAACCCTTAACACACTACTAAAGTTTCTATAATAATATAATTCAATCATGATTCGAAAGACACGTGGCGCCATCTATTATCACAAGAACGTTATTGTTGTTCTCGGGAACAGTACTTTTTTCGGGATGAAAGGTACCCTATGTCCATTTCTATACACCTGATAACGTACTTATATGCAAAATTTCAGGATGATCGGTTCAGTGGTTTAGGCGTGAAAAGGTAACAAACAAACTAACTTTCGCATTTATAACATTAACTTAGGATTAGGATGATTGGGTTAATTTCGTCACCATCGAAATCTCAACAAATCTATAGCTAAAATGGAGTTTAAAAGCCACTTTCCATTCAATGATCAGCACCTTAATTGAGGGGCTTGTGGCTAAGAAATAACAGCCGCACGGGTCGATCGGTCAGGTTAAGCTACGCTCGCCGCGGTTGGTCCGTGGATGGGTGACCATCTTTACATATCAAGACCCCTCCGTGCCTCGGAAAGCACGTTAAGCCGTTGGTCCCGGCTGTCATTCGTGTATCTTTGACAGTCGTTACGGGTCGTCAGAAGCCCGAAAGTCTGACAACCAGTCTTACCAAGGGGTATCGGATTACCCAGTAACTGGGTTGTGGAGGTCAGATAGGCAGTCGCTCCATGTAAAATACTGGTATTCAGCTGCATCCGGTTAGACTGGAAGCCGACCCCAACATAGTTGGGAAAAGGCTAGGCAGATGATGATCAGCACCTTAATTGCATAATACACTATCAATCACAATCTGAGTAATTTTGAAGCATATAGCTAATCCATTGCTTCATATGTTCGTAATATTCGTGTGCTCAACAACGTAAATAACGCAATGAATGTTGTTGAACTGTCAAAATGAAACCGATTCCTACTGTAAGTGTGTTACGCATGTATATAGGATGCTGAGACTGAAGACTTTTATCAACCAAGGGTAAGTTTACCCCAGCAATTTCATTACCATCGTTTATATATAGTTAGGCAAAAATATATTGCCACGGGCTGTCCGAGTCAGCTCAGAGAATATTTTTGTGGCGTTTTAATAAAATTTACTCCTCTGCCAAGGGGCCCTTGCCATCTTGACATGGCGCGTGCAGTTTATTGTCCACCCCTAAAGAGCAAAGATACCTTTACAATTTCCTTTATACATTCAGAAAAGTAATTTGCTTTACATTGGGATTTTCTTCGGGAATCTTTTTGTCCATATTTTCAGTTGAATGAGAACTTCCAATGCTTATTGTCAACAGTAATCCGCGTTCAGACGAATCTTTATGATTTTGCGAATTGCTCCGTTGTGGCTGTGGAAAGTGTCTGGCTGAGAATTCTAATATTAAATTTCTAGCCATTGAATAGTTTTCAATGACATTCATATCGTGTGAACTGTTTGATATTCGTTTTCTATTGAACTTTCAAAGTAATATTTCTATTTAACGATTTTCTCAAGCGCGCAAAGTGTCTCGTTAGCGCGATTCAAATGAACGCTCTCTTTGCTCAACATTCACCAATAACAATCAAAATACAGTTTAATTTTAAAACTAGAACGAGTGACCAATATGTCTCCATAAAATATTATAACCACTTCAAACTCAGACGGAGTGCAAACAAACTTTGAAAGTTGAAAGTCCTCGTCAAAAGGACCTTCAAAATAAAAATAAATTGGCCAAGTGCGTGTCGGACCACGTCCAATGAAGGGTTCCGTAGTTGGGATAAATTTATATCCCAAGAACAAACTTAACATTGTACTTGCAAAACATATTGTCACATAGATCCGAACTGAAAATGTAAGTTTGTACGCACAATATTGAGAGATTTACCGTTTTATTTTAAGACCACAGACTTCTTATAGGTTTTCTTATAATCTGTAAGTATAGAACAATTTTCTGTATTTATCTCAAAATTTTAGGCTCAGTAGTTTCGGAGATAAGGCGATGGTCAATTTTTATCAATTTTCTTGCATAGCTTTAAAACTATTTATTTTAAAATTATATATATATATATTTGAAACCCTCACATAAAGTTCTTTCATTTGATAAGTTACACGGTTCAATTTGCAAAACTTTTTTTTTTAATTTTCTTTTTTGCTCCCAAAAGTGACCTCTTAAACAAAGGAGACGGAAACGATTACGTACAATCTTGGGTCTGAATGTAACGAGATGAAATTGATGTGAATTAATAGATTTAAACTTATCAGTCCCTCGCTGAAATTTCTGTAAGTTTTGACAATCTGAGAGCTGAGTTATTAGAGGTTTAGTAAAAGTAAGGCTATGTCACAATCTTTAACTAAAAACTTATTCCTGAAGTGCAAAAGATGTTCTTTAAACACTAATGTTTATTATATTTTATCTAAGGGTCGTCGGCCTAGTGTATTGCAGTGACTAGTTACTATCCCTCAATTCACAGAGCGATCCATAGTTTCAACAATATCCAATCCACAAGGCGGCGGTAAAATCCAAAATAACAATTCCAAGTCAAACGTGTGAGCGATCTTCGGTGTACAGTGTGAAAGCAAGGGTCGTACAAGGTAGGCAGGGTCAAACTCCATGAAAAACAACGCAGTGGTGGTTAAAAATGAAATAATCTGAAAAGCAATCAAAACGCATCGGAAAACACGAAACGAGTGAACAAGCAAGAGCAGTTGGCAACTGTCTACTGTCAATGTTGAGCTGACTCACAGCTGTCATGCCAGAGACATAGACTAAAAATATAAGACTGATTTTAATCGATATGAAATCGATATTCATTATATTGGTTTTTCAGTAATTAATTGTTATTTAATTTATTAATATGGCACATAAGTAAATGCATATATTGTATATAAGTATATTTAGTGCACTTAATTACTGGAGTTAATTACCTAGTGCGAAGGTTTTCTTTTTGTAATTTTGTAATCGATTACATAGAACTATATTTTTCTTAATTCTCCGCTTCCAGATTGAGAATTGAGCTGTTTTTTTTATATTCTAAGATAAAAAATATGACTAATTTTTTAGATCATATCTCAACTTATTACATTTCGGCCCACCGTTTTCCGTCTCCTTTATTTATTTACGTTACACGTCCGTATTATTGGGCCACAGAAATTCATACGTGTCAACCTTTTAAATTGACCGGTCCATTAGATTCGGAGAACATGTCGTAACTAGGTATCTACTTAGGTTATATACATTTTATTACCACTTTCCATCTAGAATAAAGTCTGCGAAGAGTAATAAACCACGGTAGAACCTAGTACGATATTAATATTCGATCAAGAAAAATTAATAAGGGTGCGACGACATCAAGAAGACAAGCCGTAAAAAGGCCGTAACATTTATATGAGCGTATAAAACTGAGTGATAATATTAACGTATCTTTTATGAATTTGTTTTATGTACTTAATATTAGAAACGACGATGAAATCATTTCATAAGGTAAAAATGTCTTTTCAATGTGGTCATTTTTAATGTAGTACCTTGGCGTAGAGTTAAATGTTATCGTGTTTTTATCATTACAACATTTGTGTCGGTCGGCAATTAATGAATACTTTGCCTGTGATTAAAAAATGATTTTAATTTAACATGAACAAAAAGCACGGACTAAATCGCAATTTTATTAACAGTAAGTAGAAATAAAAAGACGTTCTGTATTTTTCTTTGAAATAATATTACAGTGTCAACAAAGAATACATTAAAGCTACTCAAAAACGCGACAAATGGCAGCATTAAGCAAACGGAGAGTTTTATAGAAAAAAAAAATTAAAATAAAATTTTTCAACCCGTCCGATGCGCAAGCCTTCGCCTCGCAAAAACGAAATGAAACGATTGTTTGATCACCATTAAAAGTTTTCGAAACAATTCATTGTTTGCCGAGGGATGGGAAAGTAAACAGAATATGCCGACTGTTTAAAAAGCGAACACTGCGTATTCAACTGTTTTTCGGTAACAACAATAATAAGACTGGGTAACTTTTAGATCTTAGCAGATGAAGATCTTAGTTGATGAGAAAACTTGTTGTTTTCAATGAATCTCAGCTAAAATAACAATTTTGTAACTTTTATCAAAAAAGGCACATCTTCATTTGTATATAAAATCACAATAATTTTAATAACAAAAAGGTTTTCGAAAGAAGTTTCTTAAAACAGGGTACTTAATGTTAGCGCGGGGTGTAAAAAAAAGAGTGGACTGTATTTTAGGCAATCGTTTAATGCCGAAAAAAGTTGATAATTTGTAATGAGACGCATTTCAAATTATAAAATTTTTTCGGCATTAAACCATTGCCTAAAATACAGTCCACTCTCTTATTTGCTCCCCCGATAACATTTGTCCTTCGAGCCGGATAGCATATTGGGAATCGAACCCAACATCTTGCGCGCGGTCTGCATGAGCAAGCGGCGTGATCAACGCGTCATGGGCAAGCTGAAGCATGGCGCGGTAGCGACACGACTCTGTCCTATGACCTGTCAGGGACTCCACCGCAACGGACGATACTCCTCTCTTAGACTACATTGTTTGGCCGGGACAATTTTACAATATGACGGCAATAAACCGCTGCCTGGTAAAAATACAGTCCACTCTGTTCTTACTCCTCGCGCTAACACTTAATAAGAAACCACTGTAAAAGACGTAGTAGGTAATATGTTAAAAGTTTTCAGAACAATTTAAAATAAGACTAAATGACAATTCCCAGACAGTGCCTAATAGGTCCAGAATTATTTTAAAACTTAAGGAGAACTCTATTACTTTTAATAAAATATTAAAAACCAACTCGTCTTATTTGGCTACTTTGCTTGTCCATAAAAGTCTTTTTTTAATGGTTTGGTCTTTAAAAAGTTTCAAAGTTACTGACATCAATTTGTAGGAAGCATCTGTTTTGGGTTAAGCGTGTGTCATAATAGCGCTGGACACAAATTAGTATAGTATTGTTGGTAATGCAGAAAAGCTATGCTTAAAATATTTAAGTTTTATGGTATGGTGATCAATGCTCGTGCCTTCTCTGTACGAGAAGAGGCCTTTACCCTGACTTTGTCTTGCCTTTGGGACAGGCTGATAATATTATGGTAAAGTTTGAATGGCAAAAGACTCCCTGTTCCTTACAAAGTCGTTAATTAAGTTACTTAAAAAGTGAAATACATGTGAAATACGCATTTATATATGAGCCATCAAGCCGTTAAATTGTTCATCATATTAATTATCTTTTATATTTTCTGTTATCCCCAAAAATTACCAAAAAGTCCCTGCTTTAATATTACATTTTTTAAAGCCGTTCATTATATTCCTTCTGATGGCATAATTTCCAACGAAGCCTACTGAGTTTTTTTTTTCATAAAGGTTATGCGATGTACCTTAGTAAACGTTTTCCCCATACGGCATCATGAACGTACCCCACTTTGCCCGATGATCAAATATTTAAATGATGTGTGCTCGACCAATGCATTGTACATACACCCTAATGCGAATATGAATTTAGGCGAGAGACAAAAAAACTCGAACGAGTGAATAATTCAGTGAATTGGGAAAGTAAAAGCACTTTTCGTTGGAGTAGAAAGCGCGTCTGTCTGTCCGTCTGTCACTTACTTATGACATTAGAGTTGCCTGCCTAAAAATTACGTACAAATGGAAAAAAAAAACTTCTTTTTCTCGTTCTTCGTGTTTGTGTATTTATTATGTAGATGTGAGTGTTTGTTGAAGAATTTTAGGTCTAGAATATTCTCAAATTGCTGTTTAGGTACTTACGGCTATGAATATTCTAAATTCTTGGGTGTCCCAAAGTATATCAAACCTCATTTTTAATATTCAGTATCAGGAAGCAGCTAATGATAACACAACTAAAGTAACAATCCAAAATGCGTAGTGAATCTGTCAGTCTGTTCATTTATAACATCTCAACTGTAAAGATTTCTGGCACAGAGGCAATCATACCCAAGAAAAATACTGCAGTAAATTAAAAACTTCACGTTTCAAGGGACAAACAAACCAAAAATTCTATTTCTAACCCCTCAACTACCTTCGCACAGCCAATAACTATTCCTTTCAACACAACCTAAGCGACAGCAAATTAAACACAAAGAATATTGGTCGTAATGACCCTCCGAAGTCTGCCAGTCCCACGCCCCTTCCATGTCGAGCTTCGTAATGGGATATCTAAAACTTATTCTGTACGAACCTATTACGTATCGACAGTATTGGCTTTGGGTTAGAGTCATTTAGTACTTACTAGCCTGCTAGTATAGGGCAAAGAACTCTTCTTGTTTGGAGAAGAAACGAGCATATGTCACCACAGGTGCTCAGGGTGGATTGTTGATTAAAAAACCATTATACATGCAATGTCATTATCTCACTGCCGGGCAAAGACCTCTTCTTGTATGGAGAAGGAACAAGCCAACACGGTAGCTCAGGGTGGGTTGTTGCTTTCAAAACAATTTACATGCAATGTAATTGTTCTACTGCAGGGCAAAAACCCCTTCTCTTACAGAGAAGTACAACAATAAGCATTAATCAGCACGTTTGCTCATTGCGGGTTGGCGAATTTAACCTGTAAAAGTTCGATTTCGATGTTTTTCTTCTCCGTTAGTCGACTTAGTGATGTCTGAGATTAATTCAATAGATCGGTCTGTAACTAGTAACCTACCAGCCAAGGCCTCTTCTCGTACTCAGAAGAAAAGAGCATTCATCACAACGCTTACTCCTTGTGGGTTGGTGAATTCAGATCTGCTTTGGCCAGCTGTGTAAGCATAAACAAGATTTCACGAGATGTTTTTTTTTTTACTGTTTGTGTGTATTGTCCTTTAACCCTTATGGCCATAATAACATCGTCGGTTTATAAGAAGGTAAACGTACCGATTACGTAAAGTTAGTACCTAACTATTGGCTATGGTTTAACGTCGGTTATTAGAAGGTTATTATGGATGGTGAAGAGGGTTTAGTTATTGTTCGCTTATTGTAATGTTGCTTCATTTGGTATATCTATTGTCTTCCTTGGGATTGGATTACGTACTTCTTTGACGGAATTTGTACGTCTGAGGGTGTATCTTTTTTTTTTAATTTTTTTATTTAAGATAGGTTTGCTCTTGACTCTAGTCTAGGTCAGATCTTACCGCAATATGGATGATGACAATTTTTTTTTTTAATTTTAAACTTAAAATATTTATATTATAAAATGTGTGCAAAAGCCTAAAAAATTGCCAAGATAAAAACGTTTTAAGTTAACTGCTCGACAAAGACGCGTATACCACAAAAGTGACGTCACGACTATGTAACCTCATACATTTGCCATACATAATCCCTTCCAAAAACTTTTAAAGCGTGTTGCTTCTAGATATTTCCATCGATGTTACAGATGTTTTCAATTATCTCAATTTACTATGCCTTCTTTGAAACTACATTAAGTATTTGTTCTAATATTACTAATATTAGTTATCATCCCTATTATTGTTAGGCCCACTTGCGTGTTCATGGGTTATCCTCTAATACTCGGAGTTAACAGCTAACTCAGGGATAATTAAATTATTCATCTTGCGCCACCAAGAGTTAGAGGTAAACCTAGAGGTAAACTTTTAAATATATTATTAAACCCACCGATGTGGGAGAGTTACGTCGCTAAACTCTGGGTTAGTGTAGGTAATGAGGTTCCGCTGATAACTTATTTTGTATTTAATATTATTCGACGTTATAGTAAGTGAAAATTCGGTACTTTAACTGCAGGCCATATATTCATGAACTAATATAAAAAACTTAAAACATATATTTTTTTTTTATTTGAGATAGGTTTGCTCCTGACTCTAGTCTAGGTCAGAGATGACAGAGACAAAGTCGACGATGGAGCGAGCATACCCAGAAGAAGCCTGTTTACTCTCACCTTGAAGAGATCGGGGTTGTATGCGTTCGAAACACAGACGCAGGCAGAGAGTTCCACTCCTTTGCTGTGCGCATCACAAAAGACATTTGGAAACGCTTAGTGCGAATTGGTGGAATAGCAACTAGGTAAGGATGGTAACCTGCAGTGCGTCTAGATGTCCGCTGATAGAAGGGGGCCGGCGGAATGAGGTCGTGGAGTTCCTACCAGTCAGTCAGTTGGATATTTTTCCATATCTGACGTTTTTGTCAATCAATAAACTAAGTCTCCATGGAAACGACATACAATCGATTAAAATGAAATGTCATGTTATAAGACAAGAAAGTATTACGTATCGTAATGTAGTGTAAAAGAGATGGGTATAAAATTTCCATTCATTGTTCGTTAATTCATCTTTGGTCGGATTATATATCAGGCCATAGACACTGCAATCCTATTTTATGTTTCGTCGATTGAACTGCAATGTTCCCAACTCAAAAGCCACTAGTGTCAGGCTATCTAACCCGGTGTTACTTATTAGTGGCGCAATGCGTAAGAAGAGTTAAAAAATTACTTAACTCGGAGTTTGCAAATTCTACATTTATTCATTTAAGGTCTACTTACGTGAAAAACTTAACTCAGGGTTAGTTGCTATGCCCAGCTTGGGCGGAGCACCGCCGTGTCCTCCGAGCGATCCAAATAATGGTGAAAGCAAGTAATATCCAGGGTTGGCACATGCAAAAAAGAGCATAATTCGAGTTACACAAGGCCAAAGTGCTTTGCTAGCATAAGCTACGGTTTTCTACAATAGCGGTAGCCGCCAAATAGCGTCTGTAATTTACCGGCGAATGAAGTCACTGAAATGTTATTTATGAAAGTAAGTTAGTGTGTTTTCTCAGAGAGCGTAAAGTCAAACCATGCTGCCATTGTATTCATGACAGTTGTCACCCATTTGGCGGCCATCTTTCTTCTATGGAACCGTAGCTTTACTAACAGTTTTTTTTCTATAAACACGCTTTTATATTAGCTTCACTTGTAACTAACAAACAATGTAAAAAAATCTTGGAAGTAAATTTTAACCTACTTATAATTGTCGTATCGGCATGAAACTTTGTATGTATATGTAGTTCGAAAGACAATACTATAATTTGGTATCTTGGAGCTAGTCTGATGATGGAGCCAGGAGGTGGATAGTGGAACTTTTCAGTTTCTACTAGTAAACCTCTTGAGTTTGGGCTCATATGATTCGGTTTGACGAAACTATGTATGTATATGTTGTTCGGATGACAATACTATAATTTGGTATCTTGGAGCTAGTCTGATGATGGAGCCAGGAGGTGGATAGTGGAACTTTTCAGTTTCTACTAGTAAACCTCTTGAGTTTGGGCTCATATGATTCGGTTTGACGAGACCAATAGATGTGGGCGTCCAAGCAAAAAGGGTCCAGTAGGGTGTATTGAGTTAAGACCAGAATCGGTATCTAGAATAGACAATTAATAATAAGGATTAAAAAAATATTCAAAAACTGGCACATTTTTTTATCAGACATTTGAATTTGAAACTCTGAAAAAACTTGATTTGAGAAAAAGCATTTTCATAGTTTGACTTTTGGTACAACTTAGTACATTTTCTGATGTTTCTAAGTACATTTTCTGGTACTTAGAAACGTCATATAAAGTCATTTAATACATGAACTTGTAGATAATTGAGCATTTATTAATAATCAATTAAAATCGCGAAATGAAATTTTTTCGCCCATCTTTACTACGTAAACTTCTTATATCTCGGAAACTAATTGCCGAACACTGGACCCTTTTTGCTTGGACGCCCACAGATTGCGCTTGGTGTTGATAGTGGAATTCTTTAGTGGCTACTATTAAACCGTTCAAGTCATTCTTCGTACTTCGTTGACTTCAGACTTATTAACTAAATGCAGAATATAGTTTTTTAAACTAAATATTTTTTATCCTAGCTTGAAAAACTATCCTCGTATAGCCCGGGCAATATTTAGTCCCCAAAGCCTGCACTCGTGTATTTATTAGCATAAAGTGTACACACTGTTTTCAGTACATTGATATGAATATGAACAAACGTATCTTGTCAGCAAAGCTTCAATCAGTATGCGTATACGTTCAGCATTTTCAGTATGGTAAACTAAATTTTGAAACTCGATTGCATTTTGTTAGCAATGTTTGTAAACACTTTTTATACATATAGACTCAGGATGGCCTATATCAGAATCTTCCATGTTTCACGTGGGTCAGAAACTCGAACAAAGTCACAAATTGATTCTCCAATGATTTATTTCTCCTTAACTTCACAGATTAACAAAATATAACGCTAACACTCTTTAATTAGGCATAGATAACGATACTAAATTAAATCAACTTGGAAACTGTTAAAGATGGCGTCAGAAGTAAGCGATTCGTCGAGCGCGTGGTGCGTTGGCGGTTCTCGATTCCGAAGTGAACAAGATGGCCGCCCCGCTCCCACCGGTGTGACGTTCCGCAAGAATGGCAGCTGACAGACAGCTGACATATGTCATGCTGCCATTCTGTTCCGACGTCGTCGACAGCAAACGTCAAATGTCATGTGTCGCGCCGTCATACATAACGGAAGTGTGATGTTTAGTTGAGCAAATAGTTTCGTAAAATCGTGCTTTTATGATAAATGATAAATGATTTTATTTCTGTAAGTAGGTTTATACAAACACTTTTACACGTCAAACATTTTTTTTTAAGCTAGATGAGGCCGGCGTTTCCTATCTGACTACTCTGAGAAGAAAGGCCGAAACAAACTCAGAGGTCACAGTCTCTTTTAAAGTCCAGACATAATTTTGATCAGATCATGTGAAGACCATGTAGGTTGGTGTCTGAAATGGTCTTTTGAGGAAAGAACCACACAGATTGAGTGGACCTGTCCAGTCAGTGCAAGCATCTGTCAGTAATCGTACAGCTCAACATAAAAGTTAAGGAGCTCAACGATGCGAGCTATGTAACTTTATTTTGGATTTGTTTGACCAATCATGTTTTAACGGTTTTTCAGGACTCAAAAACCAGATAATCGTTGATTTTGGTTTTGGAATCCGTAATAAAATTATCTAGAATTTTTTAACCTTTAACCGACATGGCGGGTTACTTTGACTCTAGGGCATAACTTTAGCCCAAATCGAGACAAATGTTTGAACTGTCCACCGTGTCACGACCACACAACCGAACGTGGTTTTACTTGGGTAACTAATAGATGGCGATATAAACGCGTAACTGCGGAACTGTTTTGTGGATTTAATGATACTAAATATTTGTCACGATTTGGGCCAAAGTTATACTCTAGAGTCAAAATAACCCGGCATGACCGTATTTGTACTCATTAAGGGCGTTTACTGAGTATGTACGGGGCAAATAAACACCGAAAGTACAGACGCCAGCACATCAAGGTACCCGAAACTGTCAAATTTTCCCAATCAACCTTGAACCTAATGCTTTAGCGATAAAGTTGCAAATCTATCAAGGAAATTTGACAGATTGTATTATAATCCGGCCCGCCTCTACTTTAAACAATCACAATACATCACTCCTATCCAATGATATATGGAAATTGAACTTACAGCAAAAAATAAACTAAAGACAGACATGACTGTCGTTGACCGTAGCTATGTTTAGATCGACATTTATTAATCGAATAGATAGATTGATTCCTTTAATAATAATTATTGTAATATGTGCCCCATAACTTTTTACTTACGCATGTCCATTACAGAGAATTCATTGGCCAATTATACGTAATTCCCCTTAATTGTGGTACTTCCTATGGCCCCCGTCCCATAAATAATAACCCGTTATTAGGAGCAATTATTTTAATATAAAGCTTTTATGAAATATCTGTTTAGAATTGTTGTTTGAAATCTTTAGGAATTTTGTAATTATTTTTGGATTAAAATTGTAAAACAGTTTAGCATTGTTATCATCGAACTTTTCATAACACAACATGGCGCGTGTAACCCTCGAAGAGTTAGGCAAAGGTGTGTACACCCGCATTTCACCAGTTATGTTTAAGTCCCATGTAATAGGGGGTGAGCCTATTGCCATCAATCGGGCACAAATCCGGACTCCGGGCTGCTACTTACAAAAATCCAATAGGTAACACTTTTGCCCGATCTGGGAATTGAACCCAGGACCTTATGCTCAGCAGTAGCGCTTGCGACCACTAGACTAACGAGGCAGTTATCATCTTTCTACGACAAAACGAAAATAGACGTACTTACCAAAAATTATAGGATATTATTATGTTAGGTACTTATTGGTGGCATCTGCTAAAAAAGAAAAGTCGAAATTCGGCCAAAACAGAATTGGGATATATCGAGGTATCGGGAAACAGCTTGTTTTTATAGTTACCAATATCTGTAGTTTTTTTTTTTTTTTTTGTTATTTTCCCTTTAAACAAATTGTTCAATACTGGGGCCCTACTCTGAAGCGTAAATCCGAAGTATCGGCCGAATGTTCGGAAGTTTTCTGCTACACTTCATTCTATTTCGTTCGGTCGGTTCGGATCCGACCGAACTTCATTTTGACGTTTGGTCGGATCCGAACCGACCGAACGAAATAGAAAAAAAGTTGCAGTATAAAACTTCCCAATATTAGGCCGACACTTCAGATTTAGTCTTCGGAGTAGGCCCACTAATCAGAATTTGAGGGTTAAATCAAATGTAGGTATATTTCATTCACCTTTATCATAAAATCATAACGCAATCAGAAACCACTCTTCTAATAATTATCTTAGGTCACATGATGCTTTTATACTCACTCCCAACTAGTATTAACTATTTAATACTAGGAGTATTTGTAACTCCTTAGTATTTGTAGTCAATCAACTCAGCCTATCGCAGTCCACTGCTGGACATGAGCCTCGCCCAGGCTACGCCACAAAACTCTGTCCTCCGCCTTCCGCACCCAGTCTGTCCCAGCCACTTTCTTAAAGTCCCATCTAGCTGGGAGGCGTCCCACATTGTGCTTTCCGATACGTGGTCTCCACTCCAGAACTCGTCTGCTCTACCGGCCATCGGTCCTTCGACAAACATGGCCAGCCCACTGCCACTTCAGTTCGCTTACTCTGCAGGCTATGTCGGTTTCTCCGGTTCTGATCCGGATGACTTCATTCCTGATTTTATCCATCAAAGAAACTCCAAGCTTAGCCCGCTCTATAGCGCGCTGAGCGACCTTGAATTTGTGGAACAGCCGGTGTATTCTGTTAAAATCTCACCGTGAGAACTTAGGTGAAGTGAGCTTGAAGTGAACTGTCATTTCACCTGATGCTAGGAATTGACACTATTGACAGCTCACTTTTAGCTTACTTTACCTTTGTTTCCACGGGTGAGATTGTTACAGAATAGATCGGCAGCCCAACTGTTGTGTCCATGTTTCGGCACCGTATGACATAACGTATTTGTAGTAACTATTCGTAAACTGACTTCTTCGACGAACTAACTCCCAGGATATCACTGGTTACGCGGGATGTACGAAAGAGTTACCATGGCCCCGGCACAGGCAACTGAAGGAACACGTGTGGGTTTTAGTCAGTAAAAGTCTGACATGCCCTCCAGCTCCGCCGAAAGCGGGAGAAGTCATTTGATGATTTCCCATCGAAAAAAAGAAATGGATATCACTGGTTTGATAGATCGTTGCGTTGTTTAATTGAAATAAGTAAGCTTGAACTTGATTCCCTTACAATCATGTATCGTTGTACTGTGTGTGGTGGCTGAAGTCCAGCTTTGGGCACCTGTGGGGCTCATTTTACTTACAATTTTTTTACACAACATGAAGATACAATGGCATTCCTAATCTCAATGTTAGTATAGCTTCTCGGAAAATGATTAAATCGTTGAATCTACGGTAATAGCTCTCTTCTACGCCTACGTCATATCTTTTTAAGTATGTAAACTGGAATACGTTAGGCTAACACAAATTCTATAAATACCAACTATCAACTGTGCCAACATTGTCGAATTTACATAAACGACGAAACCAAACCGGAATACCAATTGAACAGCAAATCGAGACAGTTGAGCCCAAGAAAGAATCTCAATCGGCCGCACTCAATCGAACAAAAAATGTAGTCCTCTTAGAAAAGAAAATAAACAACTATTTTCAATTGGCATACTTCCTCAGAACAAGTTTCTGGAAACAAAAGTACTACCGTGTACTGCACACAATTGCAGTGAACTGCATTTATTGAAGCGAAAAATTGGGGTACTGCCAATTTTATTTTTCAATTCCCATCGTATGGTACAACTGGTGTATATTAGGCTGTGTTTTCATTAAACGTGGGCCCATATGGCACTGCGAAACTACTGCGAAAGATTAGTGAAATTTCTTGTCGAGTTTTATATTGCGACGGGCGTGATTCCGAAACTGTTGATATTTTGCCAAGATCGTATGAGGAATAACAATGGTCTATCGAACATATTCTTATAAGAAAAAAAGGTACCTATCTAAGTTTTAATAAATAGATTTTTTTAACAGGTAAGTTATGTAATGAAATAGATTGTTTTACTCGAAACAAATGAATGAACAAAGGACATAATACCTTTCGACATAATTTCTATTAAGACAGAAATTCTACTTTAATAATTTCATCCATAAATAAATAATGCTTACGATGTATCCTCAACACTTTTCCAAAAGAAAGTAAAACGGTAAAACTTTAATTCAAGAACTTCGAACAATTCGTTTCACTCTATTTATTTTTAGTGTTCCGTATCGACACTAAAGAAACGGGAGCCAATTCAATAAAACCAACTTGGTACTAAGGGTTTAATATGTTTGTGGACTTTGAGGGGTGAGATTTTAACACTGGTTTAGTTAGGTAAAAAGTTATAATGGTTTACTGGACATTGTTCTATTTTATTTAAAATCGTATTTATTAATAGTCGGGTATTACTTGAAAACCAACAATAAGTAACAAATAATCGCTAAGCAGGTAATTCAATAACAAATGATTTTGAAGTTTAAAATAAAAAAAAACAACCATTGTTTGTAAAAGTCACACCACAAAATATAATACGTAACTACACTCTACCTACCAGTTTTTAAATTAAAATCACGAACGCGTGTTGTCTATTAATTTTTCTCTCGAATTTATTTCGTAAATTGAAATTGCAGTACAGCCACAGTCTTTTTTTTTAATTTCGACCCTTTTGAACACGCTTTAACGGGCCGCAGAGCCTCGGGGCAAACAACTCGAATGTAGATAAAACATTTCCCAACTCAGGTTCTTAACTAAATAAAAATATGATACTGCCATTATAAAAGTTCTGCTTAACTCCGGAAATAACTTAGTTTTAAAACAAGACGATGGTTAAATACTTTTATTACCACAATTTTCTGTCTTGGGTTTTGTAAAGTTTTAAAATTATGAATGGTTTTTACTTTTTACTTTGAAACTTATTATCAAGGCAAACATTCACTAAGAAGATTAATAATGCTTTCTAAAAATCTATTACCCTCCAATCTGATACGGTAATAAATGAAAATCGTTATTTTATTTTATGTCATCCTTACAATTTGTACCACTGCAATTTAGAGCATTGATCAAATCTACTTAAGATAATCAACGCAGAAAAATTCCATATAGATAACCCTAACCTCGGAAAAATCGATGACACTGTCATCAAAACAAAAAAAAAAATAGGTTCTCATCAGGGGCGCAGCCTTCATACAACCCGGTTCCTATGGGCTTCCCTACGGAACAACCACTCTATTGCCAAATTATATGGTACACCTGTATGTGTAACTTTGTATCACATCACATTTCATAATTATATTGAATACCAGTTTAATACAGTCATCATAAGTTTAAATATATAACAAAAATGCCTACAATTTTTTGTCTGAGTTTATGAAAAGTGAACAATTTTTTCTTCGGCTTCGGGTTGCGCCACTGGTACGCATCATACGGAGCCTCTATTGCTTCTTACAATTAAAACTCAATGAGGACGCAGCTTTACCAAAACTTATTGAACGATTTTAATATACCTAGTCTGTTTATCACAGCCACTTTTCATCGCCAAGTAAATTGGAAGCGTGTGTTTGACGCCATTGGAGTTCAATGGCTTTGGTTTAATTAATTTGTGTAATGACTATACATATTCAATTTAATTAATTTCACTGTACACAGTTTGTTTGTATTGGGAAAGTACACCTGCGATTGGGATACAATGCAGTGATTTCGTATGACCTGAAAAATATTGGGATCACAACCCGTAGTACGTGAGATGGTGTCCATATTAATTTATGTATTATGGATCAACTATGATGATAAAGAGAAGGAAAGTGTGTTAAAGGTTAATTACATCAGAGTTATAATGATCTAGCTGTTACCAATACACAATGCTTCTATTTTCTGAGCTAAAATACATAAAAGGGATTTTTTCCTTCGCGAGTGAATCCAACTTAGAGGAAATGGTACTCTAGAGGTAATGATTGCTAGCAACAGGGCTTTTCTTGTACCTCAAGTAGTACATTATCGCACTAATAGGCATGCTTTTATTCTAAGGTTTACAGCAAAGTACGAAGAAGTTTGCGTGCTTTGACCACGCTTTTCTCCCTTCTCTACTCTCCCACTCCTCCTTCTTATCTTTTGTAACATCACGCCTTGTTTCCCCGAAGGGTTAGGCAGAGGTGTACCTATAGTACGTACACCCACATTTCGCCAGTTATGTTTAAGTCCCATGTAATGGGGGGCGAGCCTATTGCCATCTACCGGGCACAAATCCAGACTCCGGGCTGCTACTGAGAAATTCCAGATAGAAAAATCCAATAACACTGCCCGACCTGGGAATCGAACCCAGGACCTCATGCTCAGCAGTAACGCTTGCGACCACTAGACCACATGGGCGCCGGCAGAAATAATTTCCAGGTGGTGCAGATTTTAGTTTTCTTACAATCTTTGGCGTATATGATTGTTAATAAAAAGATGAAATTTTAGTCTGAATGTTCGAAACATTTACAAATTTCTGGCTATTCATTATGAATTTATTATATAGGTACCCAGTCGTCACGGCTCACACCTATTTGTTCACGACGATCGAAATTAATCGCTTTTTACATGAGAATTGTGTAATTACTGCCTACTAATTATTGTGAATAAAAAAATGATTTCCAACAGACGGCTTTTTATTTCAATAATTCCTGTTGATCCCAAGATTCCCAAGGGGTACAAGTGCACCCCTTGGCACCCCCCTGCCGGCGCCCATGCTAGACCAACGAGGCAGGCAGTTCTTATCTTTTGTCTCACTTCCAATACCTATGTTCTTCACACGCTAAGAATCTGCGTTCTTCTAACAATCTTCTCCTACTCTGTCCTTCTCATATTTCTGACTTTGTTCATTCTTTCTTTCACATTCAGTCCATGTATCTTTGGAATGCGCTACCTCTTGATATCAGGACGGCCACCAGTCGGTACGCATTTAAGCGGAAATTGCAGAATTATTTTCAAAATAAATAGCGTAGAGTCTTTTCAAAACCTCTCTTTCTTGAATTTGTTTGTATAATATAGTTATATGATATAGTAAATATGTATGTATGTATGTGTATTATAAGTTTATAACCTATTTACATACTTGCGTACCTATTCTATTTGTATGATATATTTTTAGTAGTTTTTTTTCTTATCATTGTTCCTTATCTCTTCACCACCCTTGGTTGACTGGTAGAGAATTCCCAAGGCATTAAGTCCACCTTTGTACTTTTTTGAGTGTGAAAAGTTTAAAGAAAGAAATAAATAAATAAATACTTGTAAAAAAACGGACGTTAATGTTCATTTTACTTTACTTTTTCTGCTACGTAATCTACCTATGTATGCTAAGGTTTATTCATGAAAGTCTAGTCATAAGATAGAAGGGATTGCAAAAAAATAATAAATGGAGGTTGGTTTCGATTCTGCGATTCAACTTACTTCTGTATTCAAGAGGGTTCGGTATCTAAATCAGTGCAAATAGGTACTTATGATAGATATCTGGATTTTCTGGATATCTTTGTGGCTGCGTGTAGGTAATGTCGCTCCTTACATAACGCATTGGAGATGAGTCCATAACATTGAGAAATAATAGAAATTCTCTTGTAAATTTAATTTACAATTTAGCTGTGCCCCGCGATTTCGTTCGCGTGGAAGTTGTAAGATACACAATATACTAAAATAACAGTCACATTTTAATAAAACTCCCTCGTCCCCCGACCCGTCGCGATGCATCGCCCGCCCGCGCTATTACTTCGTTTTCGCTTAACGTTCTTTCTTTTTTCTTTTTGATCGGCTCCTAAAGGTCGTTGCGTGATGTTAAATAGCCTATATCTATATTCGAGAATTGGGCTACCAAATGCAAAAATAATTTTTCAAATCTGACTTTTTGTTTACAATTTCATGGGTTTTAATTTTCTTACGCAAAACCTTAATATTTTTTTAAAATAATAGTAGCTTATGTTACTCCCCGTAACATCTGCCAGGGAAAGTCTCGGCAAAATCGGTCCTACCGTTTCGGAGAAACAGATAGACAGACAGACAAAAATTTTAAAAATTACCTTTTTGTTATAAGTAGGTACCGTATATAAGTACTTTCTTATGCATTTAGTAAAAAGTTGTTATTTTGACATTACAAACACACTTCAATTTTATTTATTTGTATAGAATGTGAAAAAAAGAGGAGCTCGTGGCTAAGTAATAACAGCCGCATGGGTCGATCCATCAGGTTAAGCTACGCTTGCCGGGGTTGGTCCGTGGATGGGTGACCATCTTTACACACCGAGACTCCTCCGTGCCTCGGAAAGCACGTTAAGTCGTTGGTCCCGGCTGTCCTTCGTGGATCTTTGACAGTCGTTACGGGTCGTCAGAAGCCCGAAAGTCTGACAACCAGTCTTACCAAGGGGTATCGTATTACCCAGTAACTGGGTTGTGGAGGTCAGATAGGCAGTCGCTCCATGTAAAATACTGGTATTCAGCTGCATCCGGTTAGACTGGAAGCTGAGCCCAATATAGTTGGGAAAAGGCTAGGCAGATGATGTATAGAATATACAAAAAAAAAATAGCCAAAAAAATCCCCATCAAATGTATTTGTCATAACCGCGCGTAAATTATGGGTTTTTAACGCTTTCCTATTCCATCTGTCCATGATCCGTAGCTAAGAATAACCAAGCGTCGCGGAGTCAGCGACACCACAGCAATCAATCATCCGCCGACATCCAAGTGGCAGTTCACAGATAATACAGAGTTGATTCACTGCATATTACCAAGTGGCTGTTCACAGATAATACAGAGTTGATTCACTGCATACTACACAACAGTGGTGGTACGCACACATTAATCTGCATAATATGATTGGCTACGCGCACAGTGACGTTATTTCAACGATGGTATGCATGTGTAGGTGATTCACAGTCGAGTACAGAAGAGCGGTGTAAGTGTGGATCGGGAAGACTTTTGTAGGGAGTGAACTGGATAAGCTCCCTCGATGTTGTTGCTCCCCCTTCTGTCCAAAGCAGATGAGGTTTAAGCAAATCGCTAGACAAATGATATACGAGACAAATTGTTTGAAGTGCCACAGTGTTGTGGCTTCGCTAATTTATTTTTGTTGCGGCTTCCCTATTATGATGAACCGTTGGGCTAATGATGGAATAATGACTCTTAGTGCTTTTTAATATTAATTTACTGACGGATAATGGTGCTCATGAGTTTTATTTAGGCCTTAATTGTGGATGTTAATTTTATGATAATAATTGCCTTTATGGATGTTTTTCGCATTACCATTTAGCCCCACAACAAATCTTCTTAAGTATTAGACTGTTTGATTCAAAGGCGTTTGGTTAAAAATAATAGTAAGCACATATAGAAAGTCTCTGTTGTGTCTCTCAAATAAGGTGAAATCTTCTGTGTCCGTAAAAATGGATGTCAGAAATTAATAATATTTCAGACACGGCACGTATGACAAAAAGAGTGTGGCGCCGATTTTTCCACGAACATTACTTTAATACCTAAACTAAATTCAGGAACGCGAAGCTACGATTCTGTAAAACAGTTTAGGTAGGTACAGGAAAAGCTTACACGCGACTATTCACCTCTACGCGGCCACGTCATAATATTGCGTGCACTTATAATAAATTTTATCGTATGCGAGCACCCGACTCTCCTCAAATGAATAATGCATACCGTTTGGCTTTTCATCGTATTCAAATGATATGAAGTTGTTATTTTTCGTTGGAATCTTGCCCTGAGACCGGACATTTCATATATTAAGCTTTTACATTATTTATTGCTAGTATATTAACTTTTTCCAGCCTTAGACTTGGCTGGTATCGGATTGCAAAATTCATATTTTAGAAAGATGCAGTCATCGTATACAGTTTACTACTCTAGCTTCAAATTATATTGAGGCAAAAATAAGTATTTCATCCACTAACAGAGAGTACAAATATATTATAGTATATTTTTCTTTATTTATCCGCCCGTGTCAATGAAAAAAACTGCCCAAGTGCGTGTCGGACCACGCGCAATTAAGGGTTCCGTAGTTGGGATGAATTTATCCCAAAAACAAACTTAACGTTGTAGTCGAAAAACATGTTCTCCCATACATCGATATACGTCACTGTCAATTCTCCAACTGCAAATGTAAGTTTGTAATCACAAAAAAAAAACATTTTTTTTTGTGTGATAAAAGTACAAATTAACAATTTCGAACTTTTTCCTTTACTTTTGCTGTGAGACCTTGCTTCTTGCCAATCTCATGATTCTAGGTCAACGGGAAGTATGGTTTTGATTTATTTGCGAGTATCAAAATGTGTCGCTTAGATGGTCCTATTTTTTATTGTGTTGATTTAGAAGCTTGATTTTTTCAGAGCTCCAAGGGATCATAAACATACGTATTTTATATTAATTTCAACTTAATACCTCCACACGTTCCTGAGAAAAAAGGTTCTTGACAGACTGACAGACTATAATTTATTTTTATTTTTTATTTATTTTCAAATACTCAGATAACAGAGATCCGTAGTGTTAGTAAAGTACCTTAAAACCTAGTTTTAATACATATGTTACGGCTAAAACCCGAAGTGCGGCTACAACTAGTTTTAGCCGGCTTCAACTAGGTGTGGCCGGTAGCAGTTGGTTAAACTTAGGTGTGGGCTGAAAAGTAGGTTAGGTTAGGTTAGTACTGTGACCTGACTACACAACGTACGAGCCGAACGAGCGGAGCGAGCGGTGCTACGGCAGCCGTTGTGTCGTCACAGTTCTAACCTAACCAACCTTTCAGCCTACATCTAAGTTTATCCAACTGCTACCGGCCACAACTAGTTGTATCCGGCTAAAACTAGGTGTAACCGCACTTCGGATTTTAGCCGTAACACATACATAAATTAAGATAAAACAATTTGGGTATTATTTGGGTATGAGTCACTTTGTAAAGAAGACGAAACCAGTTTCTCAACCGGTCATCTTCTCCACAAACGGGTTCCGTTTTTTCCTTTTGAGGTACGGAACCCTAAAAACGTGTGAAAAACGCCAAAATGAAAAAAAACTCATAAACATTTTATTACAGAGAGCTTGAACTGTAGACAAAACATACAATTTGAAATAAAAGTCCAACAATAGCACAGAATAAAACTTTTATAAGCTCATTTAGTTTAAAGATCTAAGGTGAGACCGTCCTTCTGTCACTCAAGTTTGTAATGGACCACAAAGATTTTTAAGGACTGTATAAAATATGTGACAAAGTAACCACAGCACGGTTGCACGATAAACTGGAATCGTCTCGGGCCGTTGAACCGGAACGGCTGATAGTGCTCGCAACGGGCTTCATAAAAATATATAGTTCTATCTTTTCAGTACTGGCTATTCGGACAGATGCTTATCATTTTCATTTAATGCATTGGAGGTTGGCTGGTCCTTAATTAAGGATGAATTAAACTTTCGTATAAATGGTTCAGCTACAAGGTAGATAGGGCAACACAGTTTATATTTATAACATCTTAACTGTAGGTACGGCCAAAATGTTAAATAAACTCAATAATAACTTGTTATCAAAGATATTACAACTTTGCCGAATGTCAAGCTGACAACAATCTAAAACCTTTTTAATGGCCCGGTTATTTTACCTAATATCTTTTTTATTTTTTTTATTTTGTTGTCAGACATGAAGATGATGATGTCAGTGTTATATTTGTAATTCGGCCTGACATAAAAAAAACAGATGGCTGAATGTCATTCTGCGGTATTGACATTACGACGCAATGTTTAATGCTGAGTCGGCAAAACAGATTCTATGTGCAGACAAAAAAAAATATTTTGGCTGTGACATTACTTGGTTTGATACAAGCAAAATAATATTTTAAATCATTATTTTAATAGGTGCTTTTCTGCCCAACCCTTCGGGGAAACACGGCTTCATGTTATGTTATGTGTAGGTATTTTAATTCTAGAAAAGACCTTAGCGAAAATCTCATGACATACTTAGGTAGGTCTTGAGATTTTTTTTTCATTTCTAACTAATACGGGCCATACGGTACCTTCTAAGTACTTGAATACCAAATGGCCCGTATAAGTGCCAAAAATGGGATCGAGGAGCCTTACTAATTAGAACCTTGAACGTGATTCCAAAAGAAATTATCTTTATTGAAAACACAAATTAAATGTACCTAAGTTATTTCTAATTAACAAGCCAAAAATATTATTCATTTTTGTAATGTGTCTAGAGTAAATTGTGCAGGATTAAAATATAATTATTTTAATTAGCAAGGCTACTCTATAAGACATGGATACACACGCTAGTGCTCTGCACAAAACGAACTCATTAAATGATTTACTTAGCAGAAGTATCCAAGAGCATGAATATGTCATTGTAACATGTTCCACACATTCAACCAAACATAAGTTATTATGGCATGCAAGCTACTTGTATATTGAGAAAATAAATGGTTGTTAATATTATACTTTTCTGTATGTTACTGGCAATAATGAACAATTTACACCGGCCAGGCCGCGTACGCGAGGAGCCGACTGGCTACCTCGGCATGCGCGCGAATCCCACAGCGATCCAAATTGTGTAAATTCCATGCAAATATGTCCTTTAAATACTTCATATACGCTTCAATTTCCATTTACACATTGTCGAAAGCGCTCCGATGCGGCCCGACACGCCTGTATAAATTTTTACTTAATTGTGTTTTTTTGGCTACACATAATTTTTATTTAACATCGTCTACATTTCCACTGTATCTTCTGGACCGCGTCTAAACAAAGCAATGTTGACATTTACAACGTTATCGTCGTAATAAGAGCCTCTTTGTTTCTGTTCTAGAATCTTCGTTACGATGTTGGCAACTGCCCCGTGCAACTTGCCAGAATCTGACTGACCATTCAAACTAATGAACTGCTTGTGAACGTAAGATACTTGCTACATCTTGTCTGGTTTGTATATTGAATATAACTCTCCTCTATTCGGTGTTTACTTAGATTCTGAAACAGTTCTCCGACTTTCGTTTCCCCGAAGAACGGGTCACCGACAGAACGACTACTTATGTTTTGGTATGTTAATTGGTGATGATATTGTGTTTAAAGTATTTCACAACATTTGCTCATAAAATGCAAATGTATTGTAGTCATATAATATGTTATTTAGTCAAAATTATAATTCGCTTCAATAGAGGTTGGAGATTGTTCAGAAAAGGGGATGAAATTAGCCTATGGAATAGCTATAATCTCAGAAAAATGATATATATCCAATATCCTTTATTAAAATAAAATCCAATTCACCCTTAAAAATATTATGCTAGGCTCCTATGTGGTTGCCATTTGCAAGGCTCAACACAGCTGCTGCAAAGATATAGTTACATTTCATGCAAACGTATGATTAGCCAATATCGTTCCGTTCCATGTGTTCATATCAATCTTCTTCAAGGTTTGCCTCACTGTCAGGTAAATCTTCACTAAAGCGACCTCTTCAACAGGTGGCCCCATGAATATGATGAGGTCAGCTCGGGTTCTCACTATCAATGACGAATATGTAAACGGTACTCGAGGCATGTTTTCTATGTGCATTACCAAGTTTCTGAAGGGGCTTCTTCCCTGGAAAAAGTAAATAAATTAGAAGTCTTAGAAATCATTAATAAATTAACGACACAACAAAACATCGACACACAACAACAACATGTAACATCGGCAAAATTCGTAAAAACGATCACCAACGCAATAACTTGTAAAGTCATATAACCAAATACATTCGTAAAATTGAAATTAATTTTCAAAATGCTACATATAAGTTGTGTCATACTGTACCCATGTTTGTAAAGACATAAATTATTTGATTAAACTGATTTACTGAAAGCAAATTACATTATTTAAACGAATACAGATAGAAACATGAAACCATAGTAGGTAATGTTCTTCATTTTCAAATCATTTATTAAACGTAAGTTGTGCCAGAAAGCTTTTTATACCGTTAAAGATTACATTGATGACAAAAAGGCGTGGGATTGAGCTGCTCCAATTAATATTTTTTTTTAATATACATACTGATTTTTTTTTGTTCTTTTCTTTTTGCTAATTTTTTTTCTTATATACACATTGTCATTGATGAGTTTTATATATACAATGACATGAATGTTTACTTTGTAAAATGTTATATTATTTTAATTACTGTGAATGTGAAGACTATGTGGGTCCTTGCTTTTTTTTTTCTCTCAGCTTTAATCATAGTTTGCCAGTTTGAGTAAATTATGCGGCCTACCCAAATGTCCTTTCTTTTGTATTGTTCGTTGAATTGTTGAGCTCCTTAACTTTTATGTTGAGCTGTACGATTACTGACAGATGCTTGCACTGACTGGACAGGTCCACTCAATCTGTGTGGTTCTTTCCTCAAAATACCATTTCAGACACCAACCTACATGGTCTTCACATGATCTGACCAAGATTATGCCTGGACTTTAAAAGAGACTGTGACCTCTGATTTTGTTTCGGCCTTTCTTCTCAGAGTAGTCAGATAGGAAACGCCGGCCTCGTCTTGTTTAAAAAAAAATGTTTGACGTGTAAAAGTGTTTGTATAAACCTACTTACAGAAATAAAATCATTTATCATTTATTGGATGGGGAGGTATAAACTAACATAAGCATATAGATCTACAGGATGGCAGGGACATCGACGCGCAACCTGTTATCATGAATTCAGTACATGATTCTGGACCCCCCTGCGTTGGATTTTTTGGTCGGATATGAAAAAAAAAATTGTGTCTTGGTAGATATTATATACTAAAACATAACATCATTCGCCAGTTATCTTTAAGTCCCATGTAATAGGGCCTATTGCCAACAACCGAGCATAAATCCAGACTCCGGGCTGCTACTAAAAAACAATCTTGGTGGAAAGACCCAATAACACTTTGCCCGACCTGACACACACTAGGAACTACGTACTAGAAAATAACAACACAGATCTTGTTAACTTTCAATACTTACGGGAGGGAAAGGACAGGACCAATTTCCCGTCAGTTGCTTTGCGTACATTTGACCAAAGAATGGGTCTTTGTACAAAAAGTCGCACAACTTATACTCAAACTGTACCGGTACCGGTACATAGCGTCCGCTTATGTATTCATTTAACTGCCATTTTAGCTAAAATAAGAGAATAAATAAATAAGTAAGTACACTTGAAAATATAATAAGAAAATTTTCGGCAACGGTCAAAATGTCAGGTATGTAGGTTATTTTAAATTGGCTAGCTAAACTCCGCAGACGCGAAAGATATCGATATCTAAACATGATAAAACAAAAAAAAAATAAGTCGGTGGCCAAAATCTAAAATACAGATCCCAAGACACCGACTTCCGTAATTGAAGTTATTTTATAATTTTGAGTTAATTTTTTTATTTTTTATTAATAAAAATGTGTTAGGAACCGTACCGTAAAGTTATTCCCGTATCCAGAGGTAGCGATATAATCAAAATCGATGTAATAAGGACTGTTGCGACTATGCCTTCTGAACGTGAACTTGATGTTGTGGATATGCTTGCTGCTCTTGATTATGGTCTCCAACTTTTCAGGATATATTTCTGTGGACTAAAATTTTCAGAAATTAAAAACAATATTGAATTATCTTCTAAAGTTTTAATCGATTTCTTCGACTAACGGCCGAACCCAATAACCTATCTATCACCAGCTTTGACATACTGGAGATAGAAAATCCTTTCTATGGTTTTAACTTCCCAATTATCTATAAGAGATTATGGAATCTTATCAGCCTGACATAAGGACAGATATTACACTGTCAACCATCAAAAGCGATCTGTCTATTACTGAAAATAAGTTATTGGGTTCAGCCGTTAGTGGGTTGAGTTATGGAGGGCAGATTTTAGTTCCCCAATGTATAATACTAGAAGAAGGATGGTCATAGAAAAGATGGATGGATTGTGTGAGGAATGATATGAAAGGAAAGGGAGTAAATGATAGCGTGACGGTTGACAGGCGAGAATGGAAGAAGAAACCGTGTTGCGCCGACCCCAAGTAACATGGGACAAAGGCAGGCAAACACACCAGATTCTGAGCCATCGAATCTTTACTAAATAAGAAACGTTATAGTAAAGTAAAGACTTACCGAAATAAATTGAATAGTGCAAAACAGTAAAAATAAAACCTTCATCATTTCAGAACCAGTGGAGTTCCAAAATACAGTGCAATGCAAACTGCTACTGATTTATATTTTTAAAAGTAACATGAAATCAATTTTAATGACAGACGATGCTTTATTGAGTAATCATACTTATGACACTGCAACTTACTATCATTATACATATATATTTAAAGTTAACAAAAGGCAGTGCACTTTTTTACATCCTATCAATAGGACATCTAAAACAAATTAATAATCGGTTGCTAGTAACGAAGGCTGAAATGGCAGTGTAGTGTTATTTTTTTATTGTGCGCATTGAATTTGTGTAAAATGTTTATTTTTCTTCCTTTCCTTCTTCTTCCTTTGAAAATTTCTATGAATGTTCTTTTTAACCCCCACGGAAACAGAAGGGTGTTGTAAGTTTAACGTTTGTTATTGTGTATAATATGTGGAGCAGTAGTGGCCCAGTGGTACCGGCCGCGACTTACGAGTTGTAGGTCGTAGGTTCGAACCCTGATAGGCGCTTTACTTTGTGTAAATTATTTCATCACCGCTGCTCTCAAAACGGCGAAGGAAAACGTCGTGAGGAAATCGGCATGTCCTAGAACCAAAATTCCGAAGACATTTGACATCCACCAGCCCGCACTGGGCCCACGTAGTGGATTACGGCCCACTGCCTCTCACCGAGAGGAGGCCTGTGTCCCAGCAGTGGGAACATTATAAGCTGATTGTGCTGTGTCTGTCTGCGCCATCGTTGCTCCTAGATGGCTAAACCGATTTTGATCATATTTTTTTGGTTAGAAGCATGGTTAAGTTATATTTTTTCTGTATTGAAATAACTATCAGTGACATATCATGATCCTTATCTCACATCACCTCTGCAATTTATTCAGCAATCATCATTACGTCAAACTTTATGTTGCGTTTACGTTTACCATCAACCTCAATGACCTTGGTGTCTCTGTCACCTTGAGGAGATTAAGCTTTAAAAAGGCATGTTTATGATCAAACCTCTAATAATGAGACAGAGACTACATGTCATAAATACGTAAACATTATTATTATTAATTTATATAATAACTCAAGAATTATTACAGAAGATACAACAATTTTCGGCGAAAAGGCAGAGAACCATCAATTACATAATGGAAATTAATATAAAAATAAAAATGATTTTCCCGTGAGACCCTCAAATTAGAAGATGGTGGCTTAAAGCTATTCATAAAGATTTTTTATTAATTAAACAGATTAGAAACATTTCAAAGAAAGTGACTATGAGGAAAGATTTATGGTTTTAAATTCTAACACTTTCCATGTAATGTACTTGATTTAAAATATTCAAATCACCGAAAATAACGAAAAGGAGATAGGCAATCCTGAGCCCAGCAGTTAACTATTTGGCCAGGGCTGCGCCGAATGCATCGTCGGCGCGGCGCCCTAGGCCGCCAGCGCGACTGCGCCGATCCGGTCACCGTTGTCAACAGTGACAAACAACGTCAAATAGACTCAGTGATTTTTAAGCATTTAATTTCTTACTGTATTTTTATTACATATAAGTTTATTTAAGTAAATGCTCAGTGGCAGCAGCGATGTGGTGGATGTTAGTGGTAGTGCTTATTGTCAACCTTCAACATCGCTGAGCATCCTGGAGAGATGTCCGCTGTGTACCCAAGCACGGTTTTTTAAAGGTAAGAGGGGACTGAATGTGCACATTGGTAAGGTACACAGACCACAAAATGCACTCACCTCAGACCCTGTCTCAACATCTCTACCTACAACACCAGCTACATCCACTTTTGACCCGTTTTGGAAAACTCTTTCAAAATTCAAAAACTCTGTTCCTGTTTTAAAGCGAGTTCCTCGCGGTGCTAGACCCCTAGTGGCACAACACTTAGCAGATTGCGTTCGTCTTGCTGCCCGGGAGAACTCGCAAAGTGCTTGGGAACAGCTGCTCACCTTCCCTTACAGAATTCTACATGTACAAAAGAATTTGGCAACCAAAAAAACATTAACTGCACAAATTAAAGAAAACTGTAATATTTCGGCTCATATTTTAGATTCCAAATTACAAACACAGAGATATACCTCTTCAAGAGGTATATCCCATCTGGTAGAATCTAAGTTAGGGGAAGGTGACATTAGCGGAGCAGCCAGGATTCTTTTCAGTAGTGATGTGGTGGCACCATGTTCTCCAGAAACGCTCGCAGCTCTGGAGAGCAAACACCCTGCCCCAGCGGATGGCCTTTCTTTTCCCGAACCCCCTGATCCGGCTAATCACTCCCTCACCGTTACAGGTCGAGAGTTGGTCACTGCCGTTTGCTCCTTCCGGAGCGGCTCCGCTGGCGGCCTCGACGGCCTGAGTCCTCAACACCTTAAGGACCTTATCAGTCCAGGCGCTGGGGCAGCTGGTGAGTTACTCTTGAAGGAGCTTACGGCTCTGATCAACCTTATGCTCTCCGGCAAGGTGAACGAGGCCGTCATCGACGTTCTGTACGGGGCGAACCTATGCGCCCTGTGTAAGAAGGATGGCGGCATTCGTCCCATTGCCGTGGGAACTACTTACCGACGTATGGCAGCCAAGATTTGTTGTAAATTTTATGGTGAGGTGGTTTCGGAAAAATTTCAGCCCCTGCAGCTAGGTTACGGCTCCAAAGGGGGCTGTGAGGCTGCCGTGCACGCCCTGTCGACCTACCTAAATTCTGGCAAAGGAGAGGTCATCTTGAAGGTTGACATACGGAATGCCTTCAATTCTGTTAATAGGGACACCTTGCTGGCAGAAACTAAAAAAGAAATACCCCAAATTTATAGTTTCCTTTGGCAATGTTACAGGCACCCTTCAAAATTACTATATCGGGACAACCTTCTGAAATCTGCTGTTGGCTGTCAACAAGGTGATCCCCTCGGGCCAGTGATTTTTAGTTTAGCCATTCACCCAATTATTCGACAGCTAAATTCCAAATTTAACGTTTGGTATCTTGATGATGGAACCTTGGGTGGCGATGTAGAAACTGTTTTAAATGACCTTCAATTCTTAAAAAATGAATTTCATTCCATTGGCCTTGATCTCAACCTTTCGAAATGTGAACTATTCTTAGCAGACAGTACTGACAGACATTTGACACTTCCCAAATTTAACTCAATAGCCCCAGATATCAAAATTATTGATAAAAGCTCTCTCCGCCTCCTTGGTTCCCCAATCTTTGAAAATTCCTTTCCCGTTTTTATTGAGGAAAAAATACAAAATTTTAATGACGTTTCGGAAAGATTGTTCCAAATTAACATGCATTCGGCCATAACCTTAATTCGTTACTGCTGTTTCGGCCCTAAATTAACATATTTCCTTCGCGCTTCCCATTTATGGAAACACACTCATCTTTTAGACAAAATGGACCAAATTATCCGGCATACATTAACTTCGATCTTAAATGTGGCCATGGATGACCGAGCCTGGGCACAAGCTACTCTTCCCATACGTATGGGCGGCCTCGGCGTCCGCAAAATTTCTAGTATCAGTTTACCGGCTTTTATATCCTCGATCCACGGCACTGAGAATTTAATCAGGAAAATCCTAGCCTCGAAACTGATTAATTTTGATGTGCCGTGCTTCACCGAGGCTATGGATGCCTGGAGACTCGCTTGCCCGAATTCAGATCCACCCGACAATCCATCTTCCCAGAGACGGTGGGATGAGCCGCTTTGTAGAGTAGTACAGAAAAATTTACTTGACACGTCTGCTACTACTGCGGAGCGTGCGCGCCTGCTGGCTGTGGGTAAGTGGGAGTCGGGTCTGTGGCTTCATGCACTACCGTCGTCGAGCATAGGCACTTTGTTTGACGACACTACTTTCCGCCTCGCTGCTTCTCTGCGACTAGGAGCCCCTTGTTGCTCTCCTCATCGCTGTCACTGTGGCGAAGTTGTCAACAGCCTCGGACACCACGGCCTGTCTTGCAGCCGAAGTGTGGGTCGCATAGCGCGGCACGCGAACATTAATGACATCATCCAACGGGCTCTTGTCACCGTCGGCGTCCCAGCTGTATTAGAACCCAATGGCTTGGCACGCGACGATGGCAAGAGACCGGACGGCATGTCTTTATTTCCATGGAAGGTGGGTAGGCCTTTAGTGTGGGACGCAACTTGTGTCGACACTCTTGCGCCATCCCATCTTCCCGGCTCGGCGTGCTGTGCTGGCGCTGCTGCTGCGGCTGCGGAAAACCTCAAGCGGCGAAAGTATAATAACCTTATCGGTAATTATATTTTCGAGCCGTTTGGGGTTGAAACCCTCGGGCCGTGGGGTCCGAGCGCTCATGGTTTGTTTAACGAAATCTCCAAACGGCTAGTTGACACTTCCCGTGACCCAAGGGCCGGCTTTTACCTTGGCCAGAGGCTAAGCATTGCCATACAACGTGGCAATGCCGCCAGTCTCTTGGGTACATTACCAGTCGACAGCGATGCGGAGGAATTTTTCGACGCCATATTTTAGTTTGTGAATAGTTTTAGTTAAGTTAGGATATAATTTTGTTATTTTATTAATTAATTAGTTATAAGTTAAAATATTAATGTATTGAAAAAATCTAATAATTAATTTATTTATTTTTATTTATTACAACTTTATGCACAAGTACAAAAATACTGTACAGAAGCGGACTTAATGCCTGAGGCATTTTCTACCAGTCAACCTTAGGGTGATGCAGAGACAAATCATGGCAGTTGCAAAATAAGGGATAGATAACTCAAAGAAGGATTAATACTGATACTTAAATACATAATACACACAAACAGAATAAACTTTGTCAGGAGAAATAGCGATAAGTAGAGCAAACAACGAATCCACCAAATCAGCGCTGTGATGATTCTGCCAACTTCTTACAAATATGTTCACGTGCCTTCAGTTTCAAAAATAACCAACCGACACCACACATGGTCGGTCGGTTTCATAGATTTATTTAATTATTTCACACACCAATACGTACAACATCTTATAGTATACCAAGACGATGTTATGCACTCTGTATCTTATAAAATATACCTAAACATTAAAATTCACAATAAAAATAAAACTAAAATAATAAAAATCAAAATATTTTCAAATTTGTATGCCTCCTTCAATGCACCTTTGTGCTCCTGATGCAAATTTCGGCAGGCTATCGAACACATCTTCCGACGGCATATTATTTATAATACGCGCGGCCCTTGACAAAGGGGCAAATTTCAGTAAATTCGTCCTAGCCCTTTGCACCTCTAACAAAGCGGGATGGTGGCGCGCCCCCACATACGCATCCGGGACTCACAACCGCAGCGCCTCCAGCACATCTGGGTGGTTCACCAGCCCACGCAGCACCCTCATCACGTACTTTACTAACGTAACCACCAGCCTAGTGTACCCGACCATGCCCAACACAAACAGATTCGGATACATCAACGGGTAGAATGGGTAACCCCCATATTGATTTAAATATAAATACCTCGTGAATTTATTTTGTATTTTTTCAATGATGAGACCTATATTTATCCTCATGCGGATTCTATATAATGGCACTTGTCTCGATCACTGACTGGTTGCCATACTGATGTTCAGAGGGAGTGCATTCCAAAGAAAGAAAAGTGAATAAAACCAGAGAGGTGAGAAGGAGAAAGAGAAGACGATTGTTGGTGGAATGAAGATTTTTACTATGGGCAGAGCATAAGAAATGAATATGGGAAGTCAGGTAACAAAGAGAAGTGAGTTTGTCAAGTATAAAATACAATATAGACAGAGACCCAAACCCTCTGAGCTGACGTATGTGTAACCATTTTAAAATCAATCGCTGCGCAGACAGATGATCATACTTACGAAGATTGAACACGATTGAATGCAGTTATTTAAAAGGTGATCAAGTTTGTTGAGGAGATTATGGGAAAGGTAAGGGACTATACAAGCATTACCTTTATGTGTGATGGGATAAGGTTTTTCAACCGATAGAGTGACCGCAGCTTTCCGGTGACTTTTTTACTTATAGTCGTGATCAGCTTTCGCAGTCAAAACATGTGTCGACATGCAGACCAAAATCCCTGACATCGGAGCTAAACGGAATGACTGAGTTGAGTGGTCAAAAATTACAGGTGGCACGGTTAAGCAATTTAGCTTCCTTATACTGCGGGGGCTCTCTATAATGATAGCCTGACACTTGGTATGGTTAACAGCCACCCCAAATTGATCAAACCACACGAAAATCCTGGTTTAGCTCCTTAATCTGTAAAGGATAATTATGTTGGCAACACTTGCCTGGCAGTAAAGCTGCAAATCGTCAGCATAAAGATAATACGCAGTCCGAAGCTCGGTGGTAGAGACTAATAAAAATGGAAAGCAAAAGAGGAGATAACATACCGCCTTAAGGAACGGCAGCTGCAAGATCACGCCAACTCAACGAAGAGTCTCCAGCACGAACAGATTGCTGAAGTTCCTGTAGATAAGAGAAGAACGATTCCAATACTTTCTGACATTTCAGTTCACAATAAACTTGCGTTTGAAGTTGTTTTTGTGTGCTGGCTCCAAAGAAGAATAAACAAAAAACAAAGCTTAAAAAAATAATTTATTTAACTAAGTCACACGTTTAGTAAACGCGTAGAAATACATTAAAAACAGAACTATAAATACAAGCATAAAAATAACACACATGAAAATATTATTAGAGAATCATATTTAGCAAAATAAGTAAGCACTGCGAATCCGTAAACATAACATCATAACACCACGCCTTGTTTCCCCGAAGGGTTAGGCAGAGGTAGTACCTATAGTACACCCACATTCGTAAACAATTTTGGTGTATTTTGTTTTAAACAGACAAGCTGTATTTTTTGAAAGATTGTCATAAATCAACAACTTAATAAAGCAACAAAAATAAGGATTAAAATCATTTACAGAAAAACACATGAATTTTCAACAGCAATTTTATTAACAGTAGAAATTAATATTCCTTTTAAGGAATTGGTAGCTGATAAAGAAGTGAGACAAATAAATGGGTTAAAACTGAAATATCGTAGTCAGCCCATTTATAACAAACGTGCACCAAAAAAGTCTTTTCAAATATTCCTCTGAACACAGATTCGTATGGAGTTAAGCCCAATTCACACAGTGCAAGTTTCTGAAACGTTTAAGAGCAATAATCGCAAGCAATAAAGCACGTTAAATTGTTGCCACTCAAGAATTGCATACAAGTTTTTACACGCGTGCGATTTCCATAAAATGCCATTTAATAATTGCATGTAACATCTGTTTACACTAAGGCAGTTATTGCATACAAGTTTTGCCTCGTCCAAACACAGACTTGCACGTCCTTGTACAATTGATTCAACTATTGCCCGTAGTGACCCTGCCCAATATTTAATTAAATTTTATTTAACGTCTTCTCGAGATTTTTTCAATTTGTTTTGTTCGCTCTTGTTTGAATGATAGAAAATTTTCATGCGGGAATTGAATGCGATTTTATTGTACAGACGCGAGCACATCAATCTACTACAATCTGTCAAATTTCTTTAATAGATTTTCGACTTTATTGCATTAGGTTCAAGGTTGATTGGGAAAATTTGACAGTTTCGGGTAGCTTGATGTGCTGGCGACCATACGTGATGCTTAAACCTATACCAGTTTTGAACAGCAACTAAATTGCCGTATTGTGCAACAATTGTACGTGTTGTTAAGATGGTGCCAGTCAACTGTTGCTTCAATTTTATGGTGTGCCACAGGCAGCACCGTGCACCGTGTTAATGGGGCTTTAGCGTGACCGTATCCAGGAGCTAGACCAACACCTCTTAAAGCAGTATTATTTTAATCTTACTTGAGTGTGGGAAGGAGATGGAGCTAGACGTCCTGTGTCCTGTGTGTCTCTTTCTCACACTGAAGTAACCTTAAAATAATACTGCTTTAAGAGGTGGTGGTTGGCCCCTAGTTGCCGCGACCAGACCTAACTGTAAGACCCAGCAACGATTGTTTTTTTTATCGTATACAAAGTGTCTTCGTCTGCGCAGCCCATGCATAAAATCTTCCTTAAAACTTGGACTTCTTCATCTTTTGCCTCACAGCATAGTTTCACGACAGTAACCTGTAACAGATAACATGAGGTTTGATTTGAGGCTAAAATCCATTTTTTCCATTCCAGCTATACTAGAATATATAGCTATGCTACATCTGTAATTAGTAAACATCTATGCAAATCTATACAAATAAATAAAATTGAAGTGTCTGTTTGTAACGTCAAAATAACAGCTTTTTACTAAATGCATACGGGACTTATAACAAAAAAAAACAGTTGTTAAAATTTTTGCCTGTCTGTGTGTTTGTTCCAGCTAATCTCCGAAACGGCTGGACCAATTTTGACGAGACTTTCACTGGCCGATAGCTGACGTGACTGAGGCTTTTATTTTAGAATAATAATTAGGGATACGCGGAAAAAAACCATGAAATTAAAGAGCTTGTTTGTTTGAACGCACTAATCTCTGGAACAACCAGTCGGATAAAAAAAAATCTGATGATTATAGAATATTTAAGATCACGCTACGATCCTTAGGAGCCGACTAAAAAGAAAAAAAAGTCAGAAAGAACGCCAATCGAAAACGAAGTAATAGCGCGGCGGGCGATGCAACCGCCGCATTGCATCGCCGGCCGGGGGACGAAGGAGTTTTATTAAAATGTGGCTGTTATTTTAGTATCTATAAGTGTATCTTATGACTTCCACGCGAACGACATCGAGGGGCACAGTTAGTCATTGATATACAAGAACCAAAATCTGAACTTGTAAGGAGGCGGAAACATTCAATAAATATGATTGCAAGATGTGTTAAGCACACAGCGACATAGTTTGCAGAGTCAGCTAAAGAAGCAGTGCACTGACCATATCTGTTGAAGGACCGATGGCCGATGGAGCAGACGGGTCTTAGAGTGGAGACCGCGGATCGGCAAGCGTAGTGATGGACCGACGACCATAAAAAGGTGGCTGGGACTGACTGAATGCGGAAGGCGGAGGACAGAGTGTTGTGTCGCCTCGGGTGACAGCACGTTGAGTCCCACGCGCGCCTCAAAGAGATGTCAGCACTAAACGCGGTCCGCTACGGCCGATGCCTGCCAGGGTTGCGGGATGTTCGAAAGAGTTACCGTGGCCCCTGGCACAGGCAACTGAAGGAACACGGGTGGGGTTTAGTCAGTAGAAGTCTGACACGCCCTCCCGTTTTCCCACCCAAAAAGAAAAAGAAAAGGTGTTGTGCTGCGACTGCGACTTCGTTTCCTGAAGGTGAAGTTGATGATGAGCAGGCAGCTCTCACCAGATTCTGTCTCTATTCTCTCAGGAACTTAATAGTTCATGTTTAGTAAAGCGTCGCAAGCGGTGTTTTAAGTGACAATTTTTCTTCCAAACTAGCCGTGCTCACAGAAAAACTATAATACATTGAGACGTAATAAATAGTATCGCCATCATTTTCGTCACCATAATATCCACAGTCGGGCTGTGGATGATGACGATGATGAAAATGATGGCACCCACTGCTGTGCATAGGCCTCTCTTTTCTTGTGTCAATCCCCAATCTGAATCTTTTAAATCACCCAAAAACAGTCTAATAAAAAACCCTCATTAAAATCGTTGTTTTTATTTATTACATATATATATATAAATATAAAAAAACGATTTTAATATACGACATGATCACACTAATGACAGTTGCAATTAAATATAATGATATTTATTTACCGACTAGCTGTGCTCCGTGACTTCGTTTGCGTCGAAGTAGTAAGATACATAATATACTAAAAGAACAGCCACATTTTAATAAAACTCCCTCTTCCCCGATCCGCCGCGTTGCATCGCCCGCCGACGCTATTACTTCGTTTTCGCTTAAAAAGTTTTTTTTGCCCTTTTACTTTTTGCTTGGCTCCTAAGGCTCGTAGCGTGATGTTAAATAGCATATAATTATTATCCTCGAGAATCGGGCTACCAAATGCAAAAAGAATTTTTCAAATCCGACTTTCTGTTCACAATTTCATGGGTTTTAATTTTTTTTTGCGCGTAACCCCAACAATTTTTCTAAAATAAAAGTAGCCTATGTTACTCACCGTAACATCAGCTATCTGCCAATGAAAGTCCCGTCAAATTCAGTCCAGCCGTTTCGGAGATTAGCCGGAACAAACAGACAGACGGACAGACAAAAATTTTAAAAATTGATATTTTGTTATAAGTACCGTATATACGTCCTTGTGCATTTAGTAAAAAGTTGTTATTTTGACATTAAAAACATACACTTCAATTTAATTTTTTTGTATAGATATAGATGTATAGACGATTCTAATGAGAGTTTTTGATACTATACGATATGATCACACTGGTGACAGTTGCAATTCAATATACTTAATGATATTTATTTATCGATAACAAAAAGGAGTGCAATTTTTTATAGATTAACCAACCCATATTCCATAGCTGAAAAATAAATCAGGGGTCATCAACACTTAAACAATTTCATGATAATACATTAACTAGCTTTTGGCTTTGACTTCTATATGTTAATCCAGGTTAAGTATAAACTATCTGTGTGCCAAGTTTCATCCAAATCCGTTCAGCTGTTTTTGCGCCAATACAAAACATACAAACAGGCAAACAGACAAAAATTCTAAAAACGATATTTTCAGCATCAGACTCATTCCCACAGCTTGTAGCAATTGTAGCAATGTACGGTTTTGACTTCGTTACTATTATTTTTATTATAAGTACTATTATTTTTATTTTTATTATAGATTGAGGACCTCGTGGCTAAGTAATAACAGCCACGGATTAGGTTAAGCTACACTTGCCGGGCTTAGGCCGTGGATGGGTGACCATCTATACATACCAAGAGTCCTCCGTGCCTTGGAAAGCACATTAAGCCGTTGGTCCCGGCTGTCATTTGTAGATCTTTGACAGTCGTTACAGGTCGTCAGAAGCTTGAAAGTCAGTAAGACCAAGGGGTATCGTACTACCCAGTAACTGCGTTGTGGAGGTCAGATAGGGAGTCGCTCCATATAAAATACTGGTATTCAACTGCATCCGGTTACACTGGAAGCCGACTTAATTAGTTGAGAAAAGTCTAGGCAGATGATGATGCAACATTATCCTTACTGACCTACTGATTTTATAGAAAATCAGTAGAAGGTTGGAAATCGTTAATATTTCAGATTTAAGGTTCTGTGTGCCCTGAATCTTGAACATAGGCAGGTAATGCCCGTTGTGAAATAAGATTTTAAAAAATAAAAAATCCTCCAGACTGAATTTCGGCCACGGTGGTAAATCTCAACGAAGATTAGCCAACTACGTAGGAGATAAAATTATAGTGCACAAGTGTGTGCGCAAACACAGGTGCGATCTCTGTTTTATTACTCTCATAGTCCGATGGGACGGCAATCCGACACGACCGGAGAGAGATCAGGCGCAATAAGATCAAATAATGTGTATCTGCCATCAACACAATGACGGAAGGATTCAAAGTAAACAGCCATGATTATTTCACAACAAATATTTAATTCCCAAAATCATTTACTACTAAAGCTTTATAGACATTTTGTATCAACGGCTTGGTCTTCTTTTTGGCATCCTTCATTTTCTGCGTGATCTTTATGAAGGTTTTCCACCTTAAGACCTCTTCGTTGGTAGCCGTGAAGATGCACTGGACATCGGCTCTGGTCCTTACGATCAGGGACGAATACGTGAACGGTATATTGTAAGGAAAGTTCTCCAGGTGTATTGTCAGGTTCATGAAGTGATACTGGCCCTGAAAAAGAAAATTATCTATATCATATGCATTTACTCACATACATACTTAATCAGCCTATAATGTTCCTACTGCTGGGTCATATGCATTAATACAGGGTCAAATTAAATTAGCTAGCGAAACTCCGTAACCGTAATGGGTATCGATATCTGAACATGATAAAACAAAAAAGAAATTCATTTGATGAAGTTTTTTGGGAGTCATCAACCGACGCGCCGGTAGTGTAGTTACTTAAAATATCAGTTTAAAAATCAGATTTTTTTGTGTAAACTTCACAGGTGTGGTGCGTATCAATATCTCAAATACGATAAAACAAATTTTATCAACTCACACTTCAACTAACAACACTACCAGCAACCCTTAAACGTGGTTTAAGTGATTCTGACATTATTTGGGTGGTGAGATGTCTGCCTTCTGTATTATCACAAGACTCTGTAAAAGTAATTCTTTCAATTAAAATAAAAACCTTAAGTCAGAGTCCTTAGCTTTTCATAAACACAAGGGTCATACTTACAGCAGGGAACGGACATGACCAATTTCCAGGAAACTGTTTGGCATACATTATTCCGAAAAATGGCTCTTTGTATAGAAAATCACACAGCTTGTACGCTCCTACGACACCTGTTGGTATGTAATGACCGCCCAGGAACTCAAATAGCTCCATCTTTATCTGAAAAAATGATAAAATGCTGCATTGAAACAGAAAGAATCAAAAAAATGTTTTAAGGTCGTGTACAACAAAAGATAAATAATATTTATTACTGTAAATTGGTTCAAAACACACTATTACGCGTCAAAATTAAATTAAGTTTTAAAACTAGATAATTTTGGTGTTTCCTAACTGACTACTCTAAGAAGAAATACGGCAAACAAACTCAGAGGTCACAGTCTCTTTTAAAGACCAGACATAATCTTGGTCAGGCCATATAAGAACCATGTCTGAGATGGTCTTTTAAGGAAAGAACCATACAGATTTGAGTGGACGTGTCCAGTCAGTGCACGCATTTGTCAGTAATCGTGCAGCTCAACTCAAAACTAAACCAGCTCAAAGACTCGACGAACAATACCAAAGAAAGGACTGTACGTACATCCTATTATGTAGGTACTTATGAGTAAACCAATGTGACAGTTCAAAAGAGAAGTGTTTTTACAATCAAATCTTGCACAATAGGTAAAAAACACAATTTCTTCGTCAGTATAAAGGCAGACCTTTACAATATCGAATGTTGCTTCACAAACCAGATTTTGGCAATTTCGAAAATGATAAGAATTTATTCGCGAAGGTATGAGCTTGAGTACCTACGACTTATTTTCAGCCAATGACGTCATTTGCGCTCACTTTTTTCACCAAACAAAAGCCTGCGTCATTTATCACAGTTAGCGCTATCTTAGGTACAACAGGATTTATGAATAACTAGCAATCCGCCCCTGCTTTGTACGGCTTTTACAACTCGAACAAACATCGAGATTTTTTTAATAGATGCAAGTTTAATATTTGATGGTTTATATACAAGGTGTAACATAATAAACGTACAACCTCGTAAGGGGTCATTGTACTCATCATTATGAACAACTTTTACTATGGGACCAAACCTGAAATCGTGAAAAAAAAAATCAGCAGCTCCCTACATTTATGTTCGCATAACTCTACAAAATGTAGGGAACAGCAGATTTTTTTTTCACAATTTCAGGTTTGGTCCCATAGTAAAAGTTGTTCATAATGATGAGTACAATGACCCCCTAAGAGGTTGTGCGTTATTTATGTTACATCTTTTATACAGGGTGGCAGAGACATCGACGCACAATCTGTTACCATGGATTCAGTATATAATTCTGAACACCCTGCGTTGAATTGTTTCGTCAGTATAAAAAAAGAAGTCAGCTGTTTCTTACAAAGTGCAATACCTACGCGGTCAAAATGCATGGAAAAGCATTTTTTTTTTTTTAATAACCGACGAAAAATTTCAACGCTGGTCCAGAATCCTGTACTGAATCCATGATAGCAGGTTGTGCCGGAATAAATTCTCTAAATGGTGATGAAAACCGCATCTAAATCGGTTGCGTAGTTTAGAAGAGCATTACGGTCACACAGACAGACACGAAAAGCGACATTAATATAGACTAGCTGTGTCCCGCGACTTCGTTCGCGTGGAAGTCGTAAGATACACAATATACTAAAATAACAGCCATATTTTAATAAAACTCCCTCGTCCCCCGACCCGTCGCGTTGCATCGCCCGCCCGCGCTATTACTTCGTTTTCGCTTAGTGTTCTTTCTGACTTTTTCTTTTTGCTTGGCTCCTAAGGGTCGTAGCGTGATGTTAAATAGCTGTAACTATCCTCGAGAATTGAGCTACAAATTCAAAGCACAATTTCATGGGTTTTATTTTTTTTGCGCGGAACCGTAGTTATTTTTCTAAAATAAAAGTAGCCTGAGTTACTCCCCGTAACATCAGCTCGACCAGTGAAAGAGATTAGCCGAAACAAACAGACAGACAGACAGACAAAAATTTTAAAAATTGCTTTTTAATCGACTTCAAAAAAAGGAGGTTCTCAGTTCGTCGGAATCTTTTTTTTTTATGTGTGTTCTCCAATTACTCGAAGACGGCTGAACCGATTTGGAAAATTTTCAGGTGGTCCCATTGTCATCAGGTCAGTATCTGATGATGGAATCTTGGAGAAATCAAGGGAAATCTTCAAATATTATAGGCACACCTATAGTGATTTGGGTACTTTTTATAGTAACTTGTGCATTTGCTCTCAGAAAGCACCATTTGGTGAAGTGGAACTGATGATGAAGACCACAGATGGCCACCGGAACAACTCAATAATAAGTATGTCAAGGGTTGCGATTCGATTACTTTAAAATGATTGCTAAGCAATATAAGCTCGTCACAATGCATAGTTATGGTGAAGTGGAGGTGATGGTGAAGTACCAGGAGAACTCCTCAGCAATTAATATCCCTGCATCGGGAAAATCAATATTTTGTAAAAGGTGATGAGCAGTTGCCATAAGCCTAATTGTAGCTTAGATAAATTACAAACCGATCCACTACAAAGTGAAAAATAACTTTAATTTCGGAAGTCGGTGGCAAAAACCTAAATTACAGATCCAAAGACACCAACTTCCGAAACTAAAGTTATTTTTCACTTTGTAGTCTTTTTTTGGACGTCGGTTGATTTTTTTTTTGTTTTTGCAAAAAAGTTTTAATTTTTTTAGCTACAAGTACCGGTATATACTTTCTTATGCATTTAGTATAAAGTTGTTATTTTGACATTACAGACCGATACTTCAATTTTATTTATTTGTATAGATTTGGTACGGAACCCTAAAAAAAACCTCGAGAATCTCGACTTAATTCTTTAAAAACCCTCAAGAAATATTGAAATATAGTACCTAATAGGGACGATGACGTAATTTTTTTGTCCTCCAAGTAGATTATTAAAAAATATTGGACACGTATTTTTTCTTTTCTTACGTAATCGAAAGATTACGGCGATACATTGAGTTAAAATGTGGCATGACGTCACACCTTGCTAGATTTTATACTGAGAAGTGACGCAGCGCGCTCCCACAACTTAAATGCGTCTACTGCTGGACATAGGCCTCTCCAATTGCACGACATTCAGCTCGATTCTCGGCAACTCTCATCCAGCTGCTGCCAGCCACCCTGCAAAGATCGTCGGTCCACATAGCCTGAGGGCGTCCTACATTACGTTCGCCGATTCGCGGTCTCCACTCAAGAACACGTCTACCCCAACAATCATCGGTTCTACGGCTAATATGGCTGGCCCATTGCCACATCAGCTTGCTTATTTTGTGAGCTATGTCGAAACTTTGGTTCTCTTCCGGATACCTCGTCCCGGATTCTATCCCTCAGAGAGATTCCAAGCATAGCTCGTCCCATAGCTCGCTGAGCGAACTTGAATTTATGGACCAGCCGTATTCTGAGTGTCCACGTTTCGGCTCCGTTGAAGACTTTAGTCTTTAGGCTCTGCGGAATACGCGACGATAAGACTCATACACGAGGATACCGTAGCTTTAGGCAATGTTTTCAGGGGGCCAACCACCACCTCTTAAAGCAGTATTATTTTAATGTTACTTCAGTGTGAGAAAGAGACAGTGACAGGACGTCTAGCTCCATCTCTTTCCCACACTGAAGTAATATTACAATAATACTGCTTTAAGAGGTGGTGGTCTAGCTCCAGGTGTAGCTAAATAGTTAGTCAAAGTAAAAATTAGAAAAGAAAATTTACCGTTAGGTTGTTGCCGGCTCCAACGAACGAATCGATTTCCATACTGACATAATGAGGACTATTACGACTGAACTTCCTAAATGATATTGACGCATTCTTGAGATATTTGTGGTTGATATATTCTATCTCATGCCGCTCGGGGACTATTTGCATAGCCTGAAAATTACAATGTTTCCACCACATCAAAATTAGTTACGTTGCAAGAGTCATATACCTACGTACATAATTATGTAACTAACGAGACATCTGTGATTATTTGTTAAAACTGATATTTTATTGAAAGATAATATGCCGTCTGTTTGTGACAATGTAAGTGTGATAAATCTCACCGTGAAAACTTAGATGAAGTGTGCTTGAAGTGAGCTGTCAATAGTGTCCATCTCTAGCATCAGATGGAATGACAGCTCACTTCAAGCTCACTTCACCTATTGCGAGATTTTTAGAATAGATCGGCTGCTATCTGTTGTAGATGGTAAATAGTGTAGGTGAAGTGGACCGGCAGCATCTAGTAGGCCAACATAAAGAAATTAATAAGTCCACAAAAAACGTAAAAAGCCAAACAGCCAAATTAAAACCCCCAAAAAGTCAAATTGAAAGAAACATTCATGTTGGATAAGGAGTACGTTGATTACGCGTTAAAGTCAAATGGGATCTCACAATACAATACATTAGTAGGTAGATTACAGGATAGCAGGGACATCGGCGCACAAATTGTTACCATGGATTCAGTACCTACATGTTTCTTTTATAAATCTGACTTGATGTGTGTGTACTATAGGTACAACTCTTCTTAACCCTTCGAGGAATATAGGCGTGATGTTATATGTGTGTGTAATATACTATATATAATTTAATATTACCGAAATTAATCCCAGGGCGTACAGCAAAATCAGTATCTTCATTGTAACTAATACTTGAACTAGTAGTTGAAATGTTTTAATATTATTATGATCTATGCCTACAATCTATGATAGGCAACCATTAAAATACAGTTAAGTCGTAGTATTGTATTATCTGTGGTTAGTTGAAATATTAGCAAATGAAATGCGTTATCGTGCGTGTCAATAATCTATACAAATAAATAAAAATTGAAGTGTCTGTTTGTAATGTCAAAATAACAACTTTTTACAAAATGCATATGAACGTTTAAACCGTATATACGGTTTTTATAACAAAAAAGCAATTTTTAAAATTTTAGTCTGTCCGTTTGTTTGTTCTGGCTAATCTCCGAAACGGTTGGACCGATTTTGACGGGACTTTCACTAGTCGATTTTGACGGGACTTTAATAGCTGATGTTTCGGGCAGTAACTTAGGCTAGTTTTATTTAAGAAAAATAATTAGGGTTCCGCGCAAAAAAGTAAAAACCTATGAAATTGTGATCAAAAAGTCGGACTTGAAAAATTCTTCTTTAATTTTGTAACCCAAATCTTGAGAATAGTTATAGGCTATTTAACAATACGCTACGACTAAAAAACTAGCCAAGTAAAAAGAAAAAAATCAAAAAGAACACTAAGCGAAAACGAAGTAAGGCCTCTGCCTCGAATTTTGCGGGCAGCGGGGCGGGAGCGGGTGACGAGCGGTGCACTCCAGTCAAGCGGTGACCGCCGCGCGTCTGCATTGATAGTGCTGCGCAATTTATTTTTGTGACGTATCGAAATGTCCTCGGACGTGCAGGAACAAATTATTTCAGCTATTTTTGATAGGACACCGATATGGAACAGCAAAGATGTGAACCACAAAAATAGGAGGCTAATTAATCAGATTTGAAAAAAAAATAAAAACGAAAATAAATATTGCAGGCAAATATAAAAATGTTTTATTATGTTAATAAAATAACTAGTAATTAATGGGAAAATCTACCAAATATTCTTGTTGTTCAGACATTTCGTTCGCGAACAAAAACAAATATCTCGACGACACAACACTATGCCGCTATAGTGCCGCGCGATCTGCCCGCTGGTTTCGAGAACGGGTCTGCGTTGCCCGCGCCGCTCCCGCGCCGCCGCCGCCGCCGCCCCGCTGCCCGCAAAATTCGAGGCAGAGGCCTAATAGCGCGAGCGGACGATGCAACACGACGGGTCACGGGACGAGGGAGTTTTATTAAAATGTGGCTGTTATTTTAGTATATCGTGTATTTTACTACTTCCACACGAACTTAGTCGCGGGGTACAGCTAGTATCAAAAATAACTTTTTGTACAATACTTTAATGAATAACTACGACATAATTTTTTTTAAACAAGGCAAAGACACCATTAAAAAATCTAAAAAGGTTGCCTGGTCTTTTACAGATTCTAGGTAACAGCTTAATCGATATTTTGAAAATCTCTATTTTCTTTTCAAATTCGGCTAAGAAGTGATTTGATGAGAAACAAATTGACACAGAGGAAAGTTGTAAATTTTTATTTTAAACAGTTTTACTAAGACATAATATCTATATTTTTCAACAAACAAAACCGATAACATCCTATAGTTTAATGTCATTGTCATTCCATTTAATTTCAACAAAAATATACGCACTTTATTACTTTATAATAACTTTGTCATACTCTGGCTTCCTGTTTACAAAAGTTTTATTACAACTCATTTAAACAGACTAATATATAGATAATAAGTGATCAGTGCAAATTGTTGGTATATGGGATTTTGAATACCTAGTTCTTTAGTTCCTAGTTCTTTGGTTTAGTTTTGATATGACTATCATGCGAACCGCATAGTTCCCCAGTGGGTACCTCGAATCATAATCAACATTTCATAAAATTTTACGGGTCATTCTTAAAGGAACCTACATGTTCTCATTTCTTTCAAAAGCAATATAGAAAGAAAGAACTATACTTGGAGACTACAAATAACGCAAATCGCTTTGCTAATGCTGAATTTATTAACTTCAACCTTTACGCGTAGATACACAACAGTAAGCATCAACCTTAAAAGTTGGTCCATGCGTTCGTTCGCTCCTGCGGCAATTTCTGCCGAAAGTATCTCTCTGACAACCGGAAGTCAACAGTTCAGTATCTATTACAGACTAGCAGCGCTGCGCGGTTTCACCTACATAAGTCTCGATCCCCTAAGGATGTCAGGTTAAAAAGTATCCTATATATTAATCCAGGTTATAAAATATTTGTGTGCCAAATGTTCAAATCCATTCAATAGTTTTTCTTCTTTGAAAGTCAAAATGCTGATGACTGAAAGAGAAAAATCGGTGTTTAACTATTCACCTGATATAACACGTTTATTAGTAAGGAGGTTAGTCGATATATCGCTATATTTTAAGACAAGACGCAAATCAATTTTACCTTTTCCAGTTGGTATTTTTAAATAAGATGGGTGGCTCACATATGCTTATCCTGCAGCGCTCGCACATTGAGCAAATGCATTGCTGATGGTGCGTGCTGGTAGCCGACGAATGTCTCAAATGTAAAGTTGAAAGTGAGCGCTGAAACACATTAGTGTAACTACATCTAACACTATAAATTAACTTTAGGCTCCCTATGCATCTAGCATAGGTTGTGTTCAAACGTATGTGCTGCGTTAACGCGACGGTTACGCCACGTATACGCGGCGTAAACGCGCCGTCACCAAGTGCCAAATGTATCCATTCATTTTGCTGACTGTGCTCACCAACTACGCAGTTTTCATTACCGTGACCTCAGGTCTCAAGTCAACATAAATCAATGTGTAATAAAATATGGCCACTCCTTTTAAGCTAAGCTCGGTCAGTGGTTCATTCGGGCGTGCGTATTTCTTTCACAGTTCTCGCCTTTAATAATAACTCATGCGTTAACGCTAGCGGGAAATATAAAAATGGAACGGTGCTAGAAAAAGAAACCTAGATTATCTTTATGTATTTTGTTTTTGTTGCTAGTTGGGATTTAGTTTTATGGTTCCGTGCCCGAAGGGGGCTAAACGGAATACTAAGCTTCCGCTGTCCGTCCGTCTGTCTGTCAGCGGGCTGTATCCCATGAACCGTAACATGCTGACAGTTGAAATTCTCACAGATTCTATTGCCGCTATAACAATAAATAATAATAAAAAAATTAAGTTAAAATTTTATGGGGGTCCCCATACAAGAAACTCGTTTTCTTTTTACTAAAGTAAAAAACGTAGTGTTCAATACTTTACTGTGCTACGGAACCGTTCACGTGCGAGTCCAACTCGCACTTGACAATTTTTTATTATGTGTATTTTGGCGTAAAATAAATTTATTCGGAAATTCTGCAGGTACTCGTATGTTAGATTACTGTATTTACGATACGATGTGTTAGCCATCTTGTTATACCTAGAACTTTTTTATTAGGAGTTAAATGTATGAAACAGCTTATTTTTTTTTTTTTTGTGATTTCAGAGTTGGTCCCATAGTGAAAGTTGTTCATATTCATGGGTAGAACACCCTGTGAACATTTGGGTAGTGATAAAAAAATAGTCCTGTATACATATGCAGTTTAAAATAATTCAAAGCCTAGAACACAGTCTTTTCAATTTGTAGAATAAATTGGTTGACCTTCGTTTTAATTTTTAGGTACTATGAAACTATTAAATAAAAGTAATTCAAAATTCAAACTTCAACAAAATTAATCATAGACCCAAAAATCTGTACCTTATTCACGATAACAGGCATTGTTGGAGCGTTAATCATATTTTGGAATTGCTTTGTGCTCTACCCGTTAAAGGAAACCTTCTATTAGGCTATTAAAATTGCGGCTTCCTTCGTGTCGGTTGCGGATTCGAACAACAGCCATTGTACTTGAAATAATATCTTGGGAACAGCCATTTTGCTGTTAGTTTGATAAGGACAATAAATTCAAAATATTGGAATAAAGAGGGTTATTATTCCATCGCTGTTTCTAACCTAAAGTTCTTTTTGCAATTCATAATAATGAGTAGCTATTGTAAAGGTTTAATGCCGAAGGCGACCTTATGTGGTACAAATGGTTACATTCGATCGTTCAGTCAGGTGTTGAATTACTTTTGAATTTGAACGATGTCCGATAGAAAATAGCGGTGTTATGTGATGTACGTTTTTTAAAGAAAACTAATCAACATCTGCCTAGCCTTTTCCCAACTATGTTGGGGTCGGCTTCCAGTCAAACCAGATGCAGCTGAATACCAGTATTTTACATGGAGCGACTGTCTATCTGACCTCCACAACCCAGTTACTGGGTAATACGATAGCCCTTGGTAAGACTGGTTGTCAGACTTTTGGGTTTCTGACGACCCGTAACGACTGTCAAAGATACACGAATGACAGCCGGAACCAACGGCTTAGCGTGTTTTCCGAGGCACGGAGGGTTCTTGATATGTAAAGATGGTCAGCCATCCTCAGACCAACCGCGGCAAGCGTAGCTTAACCTGATCGATCGACCCTTACGGCTGTTATTTCTTAGCCACAAGCCCCTCTCTCTTAAAGAAAACCAATATAAAACATATTAAGCAATGTTTGAGTTTAAGCCCTAGTAGTGTTGTTTCGCCCCCATATACTATACACATACACTACAGTACCTAATAAAAGTATTTGCATATACCTTATAATTGTAATTTTTCATTATGTGCCAGTTTTATTAACGCTTCTTAAGCTTTCCTCGTTTCAAGAAATGAAAAACTTTAATTGGTTTCTCTTTCAATTTGAATCCAGCAGACATTTTGTTTATTGTTATTGGCTCTGTTCTACTTACTCCCGTTTAGCAGATTTCACAATCTCCTACATCACAGCGCTTTAAGCGCTTTAGGATTTACAAAAGTGTAGACTAATCGAATACTTTGCCAAGACTAAATTGAGCGGCTCCTTTGCCAAATTCTACGCTAAGAAGATTTAGGGCTTAAACATTTTCTCTTAGAAATTACTCCAAGTTATTCATGGGCCGCATTCACGCGGATAGCATTCAAATACATGTTCTAACACGGCAATTTCCAGTTCAATTTGAATGTTTGGCGACAGGCCAGGTCAGGCTTAATAACTGGCTAAATAGTCCATCGGCAGCGCTGTCAGCGGTGCCGATGTGGTTTAGCGGTCGCTATTGACAGGAATGCATATCACGAGAATTTTGTATGAGTTGAACTTTTTGTTGTGGTATTTTGTTGAACAATATCTTTATTTTGTTAATAAAGGAAACTGTTAATCTGCAATTAGCATAGACTATAGCCAGAATGATGCCTGATCTGATCTAATTAAGTGTCTATCGTGTATGTTTTCTTTGTTTAACATAACATAACATCACGCCTGTAATCCCCGAGGGGTTAGGCAGATGTGTACTTATTAATAGTAAACCCACATTTGGCCAGATAAGTTATTTGTATAGTCATAGCTAAAATGATGAACCTATTTTATAAATAAACTGAGCACTAAGTCTGAAGCCGGTTAAAAAGAGGTTACTGGAACAAGGAGAAAGTATAATTTTCATCCCGGAAAATTAGAAACTTTTTACGCTCGCGGCGAGTGCTCAACTTAAAAGTACAGGAAAATAAGTTCCTATACTTTCATAAACACACTCGTATTAATAAACACTGAATATAGTTAGGGGCAGTGTTTTGAATTCTTGCCTTTTGACTACATTTGAATGTTGTTTGGTTATACAGCGTTGAATTTGTGCAGAAATAATTAATTTTACAAGGCAGATGTAAGTGGAAACCCCAGGAGGGGAAACCCTAGAAAGATAATGATCTTATTGGTGATGTTCTTCAGAAAGGTCAGGTGCGTAGTACTTGCAACCGGCGTGCGTGTATGACTAGATGTATGAACGTAAACGAGGCAAAAGAAGTATAAATAAGGATCGTAGCAGGTGGCGTTCTGTTGTTTCTGCCTACCCACATGGCAGAAGGCGTGAGTTTATGTATTTGTGTATCTATAAACAATTCTCTTTAATTCTTAATTTCTTAAGCTATGCATTAATTGTTGAAATTGTCTAATTTTTAACTGACTTCAAAAAACGAAGAGGTTTCTCAATTTAGTTGCATTTTTTATGTTTGTTACCTCAGAACTCAGTCATTTATAAACCGATTTGAAAAATTCTTTTTTCATTTAAAAGTATTATACTTCCAAATTGGTCCCATAAAATTTGGTCAAGCTCTGATGAGTGATTTTTGAATTAGCTTCAATAATACGTATTTTTCCACTCAGTGTATATTGATGATGTTATAATAATTTCCGGTCACTGTTATTTACATTGCAAGTAGTGGTATAAGATTTTGTGTGCGGTAGGTACCACAACTAAGAAGTGAAAAATAAAAACTTTTTTGCAAAAAAACAACAGACTTCCAAAAACAAACACTACAAAGTGAAAAATAACTTTAATTTCGGAAGTCGGTGGCAAAAATCTAAAATACAGATCCAGAGACACCGACTTCTGAAATTAAAGTTATTTTTTACTTTGTAGTGTTTTTTTTTTGGAAGACTGTTGTTTTTTTTTTTTGCAAAAAAGTTTTTATAAAGGAAAGCCTCTGTAAAAGGGTTTAAGCCTACACAACACAGCCTAAAAAATCTGAAACACAAAAATCTTCGCACGCGATTCCCAAAAATAGTATGTCAGAGTCCTATTGACAATAGAGAAGGTTTGCCGAGATCGGTTTCGGCTCTAAATTGGTTTCGTGTCACGTCTATCGAATATTCGAATTGGTTTTAACCTCACTATGAAATAACTTTCCATATTGCTCTTCACTTTTTTTTCTGACATCGCGTTGGGTTTTTCTATTCATAAGTTTTCTCTTGTATACTAGCACTGAATTGTACTGCCGTTGCTGATGGAGATTTTTATTATATTTTATAGTGGCTTGTTTGTTTTTTTTAATTGGTTTTTAAAAGCCATTTTTTACACTGGAATGGGGATGACAGAAAAATGTTTGCTATTAGTCTCGTAAAAAGATCATTAAATAAAATTCCTTTGAATTTTGGATGGAAAATTCAGTCATTGGAAAAATGTTGTGAAAGATGTCTTTAATTTTAATCGCAAGGTCCTATTTTTCTAGACTAGTCTGTAAAGTAAGTGCTTATTATCAACATCTCATGCAAAACTTTCAAGTTAGGGGAAGAGTATAAAAACTTGACACGTCAATCAATATTTAAATAATTAATGAACATGATAGCACACGATACAAAAACGCCAACACGCAAGCGTCATTCAATTACCGGCCATTACTTCGAAAATTAAATTCCCAAAAAAAAATCAAGACAACAGCTAGTATATTAATATCTGCCTACTGTAATAGTAATAAGAACATTATATTCCCCACTATTTTTATATTATAAGTGATTACCTACGTGAAGTTTTTCCACAAGTTCATTATATTAATCCTTTGTTACCGTTCCCACAAAATTTGTGAAAATTAAAATAATTAATATCCATTCATTATTCTAGGACCATTGTATGGCCAACAATAGGTTGTCACATTGACATGAAATAATTTATACTGCACCACTGTTCATGAATGTACAATTGGAGCCAATAGTTATTATCAATTATTATTCACTGGGAAATGGACAGGGTTGTCTAATAGCTGATGAGTTCTTGTTTTATGTTCAGTTTGAGTGGTGACAAATTGACAATGGCATAATACAAAATGTATAAGGATGTCTACAGTTTCATACATAACATTATCACATGTTGTTTCTGGAAAATAAAGAAAAGAAAGAAAGCAAGGAAAAGTATTTATTGGGACTCGTACATGAAGATCACAAATTAAACTAAACACATATATAAAGACTTAAAAAAAAAACAAAAGCAAAATGAAAATAAAAACAGAAAGTTCCGTACGAGGCCAAAAGGCCCAAAGGCCAAAGGCAAAGGGCAAAAGGAGGGAATGGGACTAGGACTACATTAGGATACATTACATAGCCAACCTAAAAAAAATGGGCAATGGGATCCTCATATCGGCTCATGAAAAAACAAAATGATGACATAACTCATCCTCTGATGATTAAATGAATTGTTGATCATCATCATTAAATATTTGCAAACATGTGGTGACACACGCTGCCAGTAATGCCTTCAGACATTGTTTACCAAAAGTGGTTTCGTTCTACATATAATAAATAAACAACGCTCATCACTCAACATGTATCATTTTATACCTACATCCTCATTTTCCTTACGACTCCATAAGAAGACGATGTCAATCCCTTATATTATATCCAAAATAACTCTCAATAGGCCCACTATCGGCTTTAGCACACTCGAAAAGTATGAAAACGATACCCATGACGAAAAATTTTCACATTTATCGTAGCCGCCATCTTGGATTTACATTTTGACACCACTATCGGCCTTAGCACATAACAGAAAAGTACTACAATAAAGTATACCTGACGATACAATCAGAGCTACTAACGTAGGCATGTGATAAAGACGATATTGGCCATAACTTCGTGGAAAACGGTACAATGACAACTTTTAACACCGTTTTAGTACTGTACAACGTTTTATCAACAGTTATGTTGTTCTACATTAAAGAAGCGTTGCATTTCTGCTTAGCAGAAAGTTTGATTTGAGGAAGTTTTCTTCTACCTTCCGTAGTTAATTACGACGTAGTGTCAAAAAATTAAAAATACGACTGGCCCTCTTTGGGCAGTCAACCCCGCTGTCGAATTGTTGACAGATTATTTCTTGTAGCTTTTTAGACAAAGAAAAAGAAACGGAGTTCCTCTTTGGTCTAGTGGTCGCAAGCGCCACTGCTGAGCATGAAGTCCTGGGTTCGATTCCCAGGTCGGGCAAAGTGTTATTGGGTTTTTCCATCTGGGATTTCTCAGTAGCAGCCCGGAGTCTAGATTTGTACCCGGTTGATGGCATTAGGATCGCCCCCTACACATGGAACTTAAACATAACTGGTGAAATGTGGGTGTACTATACATAGGTACACCTTGCCTAACCTTTCGGGGAATACAGGTGTGATGATATGTGTATGTATGTATGTAAAAAGAAACAGAATACTAATTTGATATGATAACCTTGGATGTTGCAAAACCTTTGTATTAAAACAGATTCCCAAAACGAACAGACGAAACATTTTATAGAATTTTCTTTCTTTAAAAATCTTGACCGAATATTTTGCTTCAGTGAACTACTATAATTAAACCAATTAAATTACAACTTTATGAAATCGCTGAAACTATTAAATCGCCTTCAAAAACAGCCAACCGAACTTCAACAGTTTACCGCACTAACTCCATTTTATAAAGCATAAAATTGAAAAGCTGAATAAAAGGGTATTGCGAAAATGCAAATTGAAACATAGCCAAGTTCATTAAAGTTAATTTCCGTGAAATAAAATATCTACACGGTGAATGTGACGCGGATTTGCGACACTAAGAGCCTGTTCAGACGAGCCACAACCAAGCGGCAAAAATTGTGGCCGTGCACACGAGTTGTAACAATATAACTTAAAAGAGTGTCCATGGAGTTTCTTGCCCGTTCTTCTCCATATGAACCTACTAGCTTCAACTTTCCGAATGACCGATTATTTTGACAATTCTAAAGTGCCTGTAAATCGTTTAACTGAAATAAATGCTTTGAGTTTAAATTTGAGTTTGAGTGTGATTTGCAGACGCCTCCAACGGCAGCGCGAACGTGTAGTCATAATTGTAACTATAATGTAGTTACAATACAAACACTACCTGTACTCACGGCATTCATCAGGCAAGTGGTCGACCATTCATGACTACGTGTACGTATATTGTAGCTGTCACAACGTGACTCCAAGCAACTATTACCACTCACACTAGCCACTTCCCGGCAATATTTATTCCGCTGTGGTTGTATCCCATCTGAACAGACCTTGAATTATGCACAAAACTATTTAAAATGCATGGCGGTGCTGCCTGGACGCCTTCGGATATGTAATGTGACATAATGCGATCCTCAAATGCAATTAACCTAATTCCTGACTGTCTCATTCTCGTATTTCACCTTTCGGGTTAGAATTTGGTGCATAAATCCTACTAGAGTTGTGGTTGGTTTAATGAATCAATGTTTTAAGATAATTCCTGGGAATCTGAGCCGGTTTTGGTTATAGGTAAGCTAGCAGCAAACATCAGGTTTCGCCGGTCAGGTAAAGCGGTACTAGAAGTTCAGTTTTACGATCACTATCCTATTAAAACTACGGATAATGCCCACTTTCCGACTGCCAAATCCCAGCTTTAGAACTGCGATGTTATTGAACAATTAATGCATAACTGGACTAAACTCAAAAGCAAAATATAAAAATACTAGCTGCGCCCCGTGGTTTCACCCGCATAAGTCTCGATTCCGTGGGAATATGGAGATAAAAGCTATGTTTTTTCTAACCCAGGTTATGGTCTACCTATATGCTAAATTTAATCTAAATCCGTTCAGCCGTTTGAGCGTGAAAGCGTAACAAACAAACAAACATTTATAATATTAAATAATTTGCAATAATAAAGTAGGATAATTACGTACTATTAATTACATAAAATTCATCCGAATCTGATTTATCATCCAAAACTTACTCTGATATGTGAAACTTACCTTTTCTCTACTAGAAAGAAAAGAAAGAAAGAAAGAAAAAAAATTTTTTTACCAGGTTAATGCACACAATATTCATACAAAAACAAAAAACCGAAAATAAAAAATAAACTTAAAATACATAGTATAAATTGTGCGCCCCATGGCTGCGCCAAATAGGACTAGTCCAAAGGGAAATGGCTCATAGAGTATTTTGTCGCCATAGTCGAAGGGCAGGCCAGGCCATAGGGCATGTCTTTATCATGCCCTAAGACGGATTGAAAGTGAAAAGTTTATTCTAATTCTGCGCCATATCAGGAAAGTGGAAGTTAACAATAAGTTGGGGCCAGTCGTCCAGTAACTGGACTGCATCGGCTTAACCTACTTTAATGAGCAGCTTTGCAATTTCCACACGTAACTCCAGGTGGGAGCACCGATTGAGAGCCGCAGTTTAGCACACATTGAAGTTCTCAGCGCGATAACGTTACTTAAGCTGGTTAATTTATGCTTCGTTGAATTGGTGCATTTACCCTGCGTCCTGCAGTGTTGTAGGTTGATTTATATTATGCCGTGTGATGTCACAGCTGGGGATTAGGAACTGCAATACGCTTGCTCGGATTGGGAGGCATTGTTCACCTATTTTTTGGAGAGTAACTACTTTCTACATGAAATAAACAGTTTTAAATGATTTCCCTGGATCTCGCAAGTTATGCAAGTTTACTCGACGTTAGTAATTATTAACGTAAAAATATATTCATGCAAGAAAACCTCATTGTTCTGCTATTGCAACGCTTAAGCCAGCGTTTATTCGAAGGCCCATTTACAGTTTTTAAAAACTCAACTATTATGATAACAACAGCGCACTTTCTCACCCCACGGTTATCGAATAAAAAACTTTTCAAAATCTGACATCGTTAGCATGACGCTTGAACCCAGTAAACTACTTTAGCCAGCCGTTTTTACAATTGTGTGAATAGAAGTAAAACTAGGGCACGCAATATTTCTATGGAACGGTGCGTGGAGTACCCTTCTGTGCTCTTGCCTTGTAGTAACGATCCTCTATTAAGGGAAAGGATGAGAGGAAGGGATGTCAAGCACTCCTTAAAAGCGAGAATGTTTTGCTGTTTTGAGTAACGTAAGAACTGGAGATGTTTTTTCTCGAGCACTCGTAGAGTTATTCTTGTTACAATGGACGACCCTGTGAAGGGGTTAACGTGTTAAGTACATGTATATTGTGTACCTACCTACTTCTGTGTTTTGTAAGTAGGCTGTTGATGTTTGTCGTGTGTTTGTAGAAATAAGGAGTTTCGGGTTTCTTTTCGGCATGAGTAAAATGGGTCATGGACGTGTTTTTTGTTTTAAATTCTAAATAATAAAAGTTAACTCTCATCTACTAACCTACTTATTATTCTTTCCAGCGTCCTCTTTCAGGACTAAATTAATCTTCATCGTCTGTCTAACATCATAAAATTTTCATAACATTCTCACTAAACAAACATAAAGCTTTCCTCATAAATAACACCTTGTTTATAAATGATCTTCCCTGAATGACAGCATATATTTTCAATATTTATTGCCATTACATACATAAAACGTCTGTTTGGAGCGATAGCGTTAAATTGTTTGCCCCTTGTCAAATGCGAGCATTGGGCGTAAATATTTGACAACGCACTACATTGGGGATGTTCGTTTATGGAAATAAAAACAATCATTTCGTTTGAAAACGGTGCGTTAGGTCAAAATGTAGCCAAAGGCTGAATTAGGTTTTACAAAGTACCGACCTAATGAAAATAAACAAATCAAGTCATTTATTCCAGTGTACGACTAAACGCCGACAGACACTACGCCGACAGACTGAACACCGACAAGACTTTACTCGACGGGACTCTTCGCACACAGGACACTTCGCCGACAGGGCATGACCAAATGGGTTAGGTTAGATTAGAACTGTGACCAACCGCGCTACATCCAAGTTGGTCGCAGTTACTGAGTGTACGTTATGCCCTGTCGGCGAAGAGTCCCGTCGAAGTCCCGGTGAAACTAGGCTGAGAATCAGCACTTTTCGAATGTCAAAATTATATAAGACAGTCCCCCAAAACGCCCTCTCTTCACCTTTTCCTAGTGCTTTAGCTAGGAAGAAGTGGCGCAACAAACTCCCCAGCAGCACAGCTGTTTGTTCAATTTTAATTTTAAAAATAATAACTTAAGTAGGTAATCCAAGGAAATCGATGTACATATTTAGGTGTTTGAATAAAGGTGAAGGGAAATGGAATAGAACAACAGAAATAAATGATGGCGTAATGAGCCTGATGGCTCTAACTGGAACGATTCGCCCGGTGTTTTGGACGAACCGTTAACTAAAGGGGGATTCGTGTGTATAAATAATACACCGTAACACTTTTCATTACACTTCTATTGATAAAATAATCTAATTACAAATTAAATTACCTAGACCACCAATCAGGGCCGGGAGGCCGACTGTCAACTACATTGTTTTTCTTCGCCTATTCTATATTCAAAATCAACGTTTGTCTTTTTAAATCAATCAATCAACTTGCGAAGGTCGCATGCTGATGGCACGCCCGGTTAAAACCTATACAGTACTTATCGGTCGCTAGTTCGATTGCCGCGAAGAATATAAAGGCCTTTAGAAAGTTTCAAGCCTTGATAGGTGTTCCTAAAGGGGCCTATGGCGGTCATGGTAAATAGATACACAAGAAATCTTAGCGTGAGAGCAATATTTATTTATTATTTATTTATTTAATACTTCATGCACAGAAAAGTACAGAGGCGGACTTAATGCCATAGGCATTTTCTACCAGTCAACCTTTGGGTGATGCAGAGACAAACAGTGGTAGGTGCAATTATGAGAAATTGTGGAATACATATTTATTTAAATATAAAGATACACATAAACCTATCCAATATCTTTTTATTTTGCGACATTTTTTCCACACTAATCCAAAATAAACTTAATTAATTATTATTCTTTCCTTCCAAGACACAATAAGTCTTGAGGTACTAAATGCACTCTATGATCATCATCCTATATCATTTTGACAACAAAATAATGGTAACTAAGTTATTTTAGGGCAGGGACAGATATGCGAGGGATGAGAAAGATTACTGTCATATTTTCTGAACTCCCCCTAATAATTAGGCAAATGTACCGAAGCATCTTTCAAGAGGAGACTGTCATTTGTTTTACATGTACAATGTCATTGTGAAATATTCCTTGTTGCATGGATTCATAATTTTTGATGAACGAAGCATCTATACATCTGTACATACCTATTACAAGTTAAAGTTGCTTTCGCCTCTGTCAGTGTGACCGCGTTATTCTTCTCAACTGCGCAGCGGATTTTGATGCAGTTTTCACCGTAATTTAGAGAATTTATCCCGAAAGGTTTATGTGTATAATACATTAATATTAAACTTACATGTAATCCAGTGAAACGTCCAGGCTACCAGGGTAGCCTAATCATTTTACTGGTTAAACGTCCCGGCTACTGCGTTGGCCCAGCTGACTTGTTCCATTTAAAACGTGTTTTAAACGTGGCATCTCTATGAAAGCTTCTAAAAATTTACTAGATGGGTCTGTATCAAATTCGGCCTCTGTGGATTAATTCCCAAGCATGCAAACATACAGAAATATTGAAAAAAAAAGTTGACTGGTAGAAAATGCCTCAGGCATTAAGTCCGCCTTTGTACGGTATTCTTTTTTACTTATGCTTAAAGTTATAATAAATTAATTAATAAAAAAATCCACACGATTCAAGCATTACGAATATCTATCTACAACTATCATAGGTTCCAAGGTTATTTTAAGACGATAAAATCGACAAAAAACACGGCCATATTGCGGCATATTGCACAATATTTTTGTTTTGTTTATTTTATCTTTCGTAATATTTTTGTAAAATAACTTATTAAAATATTGCTCGTAAAATGGAAAATAGGTTATGATTTTAAACACACTTAGAACAACGAAAATAGTTAAGATTATACTTTATAAATTACGGGCTACCTGGACGTTTAACGTAAATTGATGGAGGAACGGGTTTTTTGTTTTAATTTAATGTGCTACTCAGAACATACCAAGTAAGGACATATGTGCAACAAAAAATAGTTTACAGAGTCTAGTTTGATCATAAAATAGGTTTTATTGAGACAACATACAAAATATTTTCTAAAAACTTAGGTACAACAAATATCTTACTCAAATTCAACCCGTATTCTCAAGTTTAACTTTCTTTAAGTACTTAGGGCTGGTTCTGTATAGTTTCAGCTATACACACGCATTTTTTATTTTGGTTTATCTGCAGTCATTTCCTAGCTAATAAGATTCAATAGAATTGCGCGCGCGCAGCTTGGATGTCCAAGGCTACCACCCGTTTCAGGCGATTCACTGGTAGAAATCTCGATGTTTTGTCAAGTCTTAAAAAACCGTGCGAAGCAGGGGCGGGTCGCTAGTTTTTTTTATAAAGACATATTCAAAATATAATTCGACCTACTTGTTAAATCTTCAAAATTATTTCAAAGATTGTTGTACGAACCAACATTCATCCTTTCAGAATCAAAAAGATTTCCACTATCGAAATATTGGGCAAAAATAATGCGTAAAAAAGGTATCAAAGTAGACGTTTCACGCCGGAATCATACAATCCATACGAGTACTATTAGTGTGTCGACACAAATTTAAAAAAAATCGGAGGAAATCCTGAAAACATTATTACACACAACCTTTTGTGTTCAAACGATTAAAAAACGAGTTAACTCAATGGAGGTTCATCACAGCCAGCGAAATGATTAAAAATATAATCAAAATGAGTTTCATTACTAAAACATGAGAGCAGGGTTTCAAGGCAATTAGTTTCACGTCATTCTGTTTTGTGTTTAATTATTGCACACATTTATTTACACATTAGGTTAACGGCAAAAACGGGTCCCTCTTTTGAAATAAATTGTCTGTGTTGTAAGCTGGACTTTATGTGCACCAGTCATTAGAAAATTCGGCCATTTCACTATCGTCGTAATTCATTGCGCGTTTACTATAGAAAAGCTATCTTCAAAAGGGATACGACCGATGAGAGCCAGCAACGGATTTCAAAATCAGGAGTAGAATGATAGTGTTGCGAGTTTCATAGTAAATGCCAAGGGACTTCGGTCCCTAACAATTTGTTACATGTATCGTTACTTGCGTTGTGTATTTTTGGAACAAAGAAACTCAGTCTATTGTCCGAATTCTTATCTATAAGGTAGTAATTTGGTTAGGGAAAGTCAACGGAAGAATCATTGAAATGGCTCTTTTTATTTCGGCAAACATTTTTATCGAAATTATTGTTACCTTTTTTACTCCCATAAATATTTTAAGTACAGCCTGTAAATTGGCGTGGAAATTGTATTATTTTCGTGGAACAATGGTCATTTTAATGAAGTCTTTTATTTTTATAAGTACCTAGTAAGTTAGTCACTTAATTTAGTCATCATCATCTGCGTAGCCTTTTCCCAACTATATTGGGGTCGGCTTCCAGTCTAACCAAATGCAGCTGAATACCAGTATTTTACATGGAGCGACTGCCTATCTGACCTCCACAACCCAGTTACTAGGTAATACGATACCCCTTGGTAAGACTGGTTGTCAGACTTTCGGGCTTCTGACAACCGACTGTCAAAGATACACGAATGACAGCCGGGACCAACGGCTTAACGTGCTTTCCGAGGCATGGAGGATTCTTGATATGTAAAGATGGTCAGCCATCCATGGACCAACCGCGGCAAGCGTAGCTTAACCTGAGCGATCGACCCGTGCGACTGATATTTCTTAGCCACAAGTTAGTCACTTAATTTAGTAACTAGTGTAAATAATTATTATGTAGGTATATATTTTAATGTATTTTTTTTTAAATATCAAAAAAGTAACTATTTGTATATACGAAATATGAAATAAACCTATGGTCTATCGGTTTAGGTAGTTAACTAAAGGTAAACAATCTTGGTATGTCTTTTTATATTAAAGTGGTCGTATATAATATACACAAAGATTATTTAAATTTAGTTTATTAGCTAACATCGATTTAGTAAATACCTAGTCGCAAAGATTTTTATATACAATTTATAGACAACTTTTAGATAAAAAGACATGCCAAGATTGTTTACATTTAGTTAACTACCTAAACCGACGGAGTATAGTAGATAGCTATCGGAAAATGATCGCGTTTTCAATATAGTAAAAAGAATGCGTATAGGGACTACTACAGATTAATTATATATATATACAGACTAATTATATTTATAGGGACTAATTTACTGTTGTATCAAAAACTACGAGTTTGCTTGTAATATGTATCAATGTTAGAGCAGCCTTATAGTTTAAGTAGCGGTGGTAAAGTGGTACTCTACTCTATACTGTTAAAATAACACTAGAAACACAAAACGGTTAAATGTTATTTTAGGAAAAACAAAAATAACTGTGTATATTCGCTATACGATAGAACCATTTCACGAATTAAATTCATACGCACGAACATTTCAAAATCAATTCATCAAAAGCGCAGGTTTCAACTGCATTTGTTAGTCCCCATTTAAAAATAGATTCGTTTTTTAAAAATTCATTTGTTTACAACGAATCTGAAAAATGATTTTGTATCGACGAATTAATATTTCGTTGCGCCATATTGTTCGGCTAAATTGTTTCGGGAGCTACTAGGGAGGGAATGAAGAAACGAATACTCGTGAACTTTGATTGCGCAACTGTAAAAACAAATATTAGTTTTCCAAGAACCAGTGATTAAACGCTCCATGATTTGATTCGATTTCGTCAATTATAGTAATAAATGTTTGCCGAGACGCCAAGGGAACCCTAGAAATTCGAGTATAGCAGTAACTAATTAATTATTCTTGGGAAACTTGGTTCAGAAATGTTACAATGAAATTGTAATTAGCAATGGTTATAATTTTAGCTTAAAAATAAAATGATATTCTTGGCCCTTAATTTCGAATTTATGTTACTGAAATTATAATAATGTTACGTTGAAATATTTGGAATCGTTTCTTTTTATTTTGATAACATAATATCACGCCTGTATTCCCCGAAGGTTTAGACAGGGGTGTACCTAGTACACCCACATTTTGCCAGTTATTTTTAAGGTCCATGTAATAGGGGGCGAGTCTATTGCCATCAACCGGGCACATGTCCAGACTCTAGACTGTTATTGAGCAATTCCAGATGGAAAACCTCAATAACACTGCCCGACCCGGGAATCGAAGCTCATGTTCAGCAGTAGTGCTTGCGACCACCAGACCAACGAGGCAGTTATTATTTTGATATTATGCAAAAACAATTACTTATCAACACATAGTAACATCGTCACCACCATATAGTCTCTAGAATCTTAGTAAATCAGTTAAGTCCAGAAAACTTGGAACCTGGTGTTCCATCGCTATAAAACCATCATCTGCCTAGCCTTTTCCCAACTATGTTGGGTTAGCTTCCTGTCTGACCGGATGCAGCTGAATACCAGTATTTTACATGAAGCGACCGCCTATCTGACCTCCACCACCCAGTTACTGGGTAATAATAAAGTAAGTCCAGAAAACTTAGAACAGTTATCTGGTGTTCCATCACTATGAAACCGAGTAATATTATTAATTGTCCCAACGTTCGCTCCATATGATCTTATCATTTGTCTATTTAGAATTTTAGGTTCGTATTCAGGAAAAATTGTACGTTCATAATAGCAATATTGTCCAACAATTCTTTTTGGAAGCTGTGAAATGTCATGTTCGTGATTGTTTAATTTTGTTATCATAAATCCCTCTTTTTTGACAAAACCAGCTCCAAATAAAAATGATCCGTCATCATTTTATGAAATGGAAGTTAGAATTTTCTATTCTGCTTTATTATCAGAGATTTGGATCCATGTTTGTTTTTAGAATACGTGACAAAAAATACATTTTAGATTGGATGCTGAATTTGTAACTAGAATCTACCAACCTACTTTCAAATAACTGTATGGAATTCTCTATTTCAAATTGGGAATAATATAATATTTAATTGATCCTCCAAAACATTTTTGACTAATGATTCATGTTCTTTTAAAAAACATAACACATAACACAACACGCATTGTTTCCCCGAAGGGTTAGGCAGAGGTGCACCCATGTAATTGGGGGCGAGCCTATTGCCATCTACCGGGCACAAATCCAGACTCCGGGCTGCTACTGAGAAATTCCAGATAGAAAAATCCAATAACACTTTGCCCGACCTGGGAATCGATCGAACCCAGGATCGAATCTTCGAATCTTTTTTTAATAAATGTGCCTATAAAAACTTTTTGTGCTTCTAATGACGCAGGAACGCTTTTTTATAAATATGCCTGTTTTAACTGTCTCGCCTTTTCTCAAACTTGGTTGCAGTTAATTCGCTATTTTGTACTTTAAGACAATAAAATGGGAATTATTTTAAGTCCGGTTAAATACATGTCTTGAAAACTCTCTTTGGCGAAATCAATCGCACACGTGATGAATGTCTTCAATAGTTTAAAACGTTAATTAATTCTTGTTTCATTGGTTTAAATCTTAAAGTCACTTTAGAGATTAAGGTTTCTAATCAACACATTGATCAAAATATATCATTGCAAGCAATCTTCTCAGTAATCGACGTGTTATTGGATCAATCTATCTTCTCAAATGTTACTCGGCTCCATACATTTTGGTCTTAATACTTTGACAGACAATTCACACAATTCTGTACCTGTTCCTTTCAACTTGATTAATCCAATAAAGCCTGGAGATCAATATAGTTCGCCCCGAACTATGTGAGGTGAGACATTTAATCGTCCCTTTACGTCCCAAGTACCGAACTTCGAATGAAATTATTGACTCTAATCGATGCAAAGTTTACGCCGTTTCAGAATGGTTGTAACTCTCTGGAATTTAATCAACCATCTAAGATATCGGGAATTCGATATTAATCACTTCAGTATTCGGTAACTTTGCGTGCTTACTCTTTGACACTTCGGGTTCACACACGTTTGTTATTGTAGCCGTGAAGGTATTGTGAAGACTTTAGTCCACGCTCGCATGGACGTAAAAATAACGCGGCGGGATTTTGTCGCGCACTGGATTTTCAACTTTCGGCGTTGAGCCGAATACTGAGAATCCAACAGAGTGGATTCCAGCGCGTCGAAAAAACACCCTGTTGGATTTTCAACTCTCGGCGCTAAGCAGTGCGTTGAAAATCCAGTGCGCGATAAAATCCCGCCACGATATTTTTACGTCCATGCGAGCGTGGACTAAAGTCTTCACAATATTGGGTGGCTAAGGGGTGACTATATTAAATCTCTGGGCGGAGTACCGTCGCTTTCATACTTGCTTAGGGCTTCAGTAGTTCCTTTGTGCTAGTCCTTAGATCGATTTTCGGGAGGCGTAATGGTATTTGTAATTATTGGTTGTTCACGATCTTCTCTTGTTACTTATTTGCTATTGTTCTTTTCCTTAGAGGGGCTCGTGGCAAAGTGAGGGGCTCGTGACTAAGAACCAACAGCCGCATAGGTCGATCGATCAGATTAAGCTACAAATTCCGCGGTCGATCCGTGGATGGGCGACCATCTTTACATACCGAGACCCCCGTGCCTCGGAAAACACATTAAGCCGTTGGTCCCGGCTGTCATTCTTGGATCTTTGACAATCGTTACAGGTCCTCAGAAGCCCGAAAGTCTGACAACTAGTCTTACCAAGAGGTATCGTATTACCCAGTAACTGGGTTGTGGAGGTCAGATAGGCAGTCGCTCCATGGAAATACAAATATTCACCTGCATCCGGTTAGACTGCCGACCCCAACATAGTTGGGAAAAGGCTAAGCAGATGATGTTCTTTTCCTTAGCCAACTTGATATTGCCTGCCCTTTATACCACGTCCACATTAAAAATAAACTAATTTACTATAGTATCTACCTACCTATGTAGGTACACACGAAAATAATTCGCTGTCCCTTAATTTGCGCAATGATTCAAAAACAACATCATTAGGACGGTTCATTTCCCTCCATGATTGCTGTTTTCCACTTCGTGCTGTCTCATTAAGATTTTATAATAAGTTTTACCATATAATGGGGGTTTTGGTCTTGCAGTTTATTTTGTTTCCATGACACGACGTATTTATAGTGTATTGTCTGCTGCTTTAGATTGCGGTTGGTCCGTGGATGGGTGACCATCTTTACATCTCAAGAACCCTCCGTGCCTCGGAAAGCACGTTAAGCCGTTGGTCCCGGCTGTCATTCGTGTATCTTTGACAGTCGTCGGTTGTCAGAAGCCCGAAAGTCTGACAACCAGTCTTACCAAGGGGTATTGTATTACCCACTTACTGGGTTGTGGAAGGCAGATAGGCAGTCGCTCCATGTAAAATACTGGTATTCAGCTGCATCCGGTTAGACTGGAAGCCGACCCAAACATAGTTGGGAAAAGGCTGGGTAGATTTATTGAGACTTTCTAAGTACTAATGACTGGTGTTTCGTCATAATTTATATATTATATAGCACAACGACTTGTACAGTATATAATTTGATGTCGATCATGTATCCATAGATGGCATTGTAAATAGGTAGGTACCATCGCGTGCATTTGCGGTGAAAAACTTTTCAACCTTAATACCTTAGTAGGTACTAAGATCGAAAAGTAGTTCACCGCAAATCCACGCGATGGTACGTCATTATCATTTCTCTTATAAGATTACTCTTCAACTCAAATTAGAATAAACTTACGATGAAAAATATTGACACCATCACCTCAACCTTTCGCAAAAGTCTATACGGTATGTAGAATACCAATTTTTACCTTGACTATTTCAAACTAGTAAGTAGCTTAGGAGCCGATGTCACCAATCTATCGAGCTAGCAAACGTAGCAATTAAAACAAGGAACTAATACAATATTAAAGCGTTTAACTTTCAGAAGTTAATTAAACTTTCGTTTTGAAAAAAAATATTTAAGGACGAGGACAAATTGTAAAATTAATAATTACTTTACTGCCCAAAGGTGTATAAAAAAAATTTTGTCGATTAAAATGTCGCACAAAAATTCTACTTCTAGTATCTACTGATTTAGGGGTTCTTTTGTTATGTAAAATGCAATAGTAGATATAATAATAATTAGCCATGTACTGAAAACCTATCATTTCAGATCCAAGCACATAGACATACGACACCACTTTGTACGCGATAAGGTGAAATTAGATTGTCATCAAGTACATTCAATCAAGTGAGAAGGTGGCGAACTCGTTGACTAAAGGAACTCCACAACTGAAGCTGGACTACTGCCCGACAAAATTGGGTTTATGTCCAAGGGAGGATATTGGAATATGAACATAAACCTAACAAAAACAAACACAACGTTGTTTCTGGACGATTCGCGCGTACGTTTCTCAACGAACGCACTATTGTCTGTGGTTTATTTTTGCCTTGTCATTGTACACATTTTTCTCATTTGTTGTAACCGATTATAATTCTTATTACTTTAAACTTTATTGTTTCATCACATTAAATAATTATTCCAGAAAAATCCTACATGACCGAATTTGTATTCCAAAAAAGGTCTTTAGTAATTCCGCAAGATTGAACAAAGCAAAATGTTTATGGTGTAACATCGAGTGTCGGCCGCTCGGAGTGTCTCGCGGAAACAGAGCAATACCCGACACATCGTTTCAAAGGAACAAATTGTAAAGCGGACCGGTATCATTCAATAATGCAAATACTAGGAACCCTCCCAAGTATTATTGAATCATATAATCCATCAGGATTTAGATCTTTATAATACTACTGCATAAATAATTCAACGGTGAATTAAATTCCAGAAAGTTTTAAAATAAATAGAATTGGCATGTGTTAATTGCGCCGTAACGCTGATTTTCACCACGTCTCAGATTTTAATCAGAAGCCCAATTTCCGTAATTAAGAACGTTCAAAATCTAGTCGCAATTTCATCTCAGCGACAATCAAATGTCAAAAACTCGTCAAAAATATAGCGAAATTATAGGTATTTCTGACATATTGAGACTGAGATCCAGACTGCGAATATTCTTAAAATTACGAGAATTGCCCCTCAGATATGTACTTACGTTTCATGAAAAACAAAGTATAGGTACCTAATCTTGATTTAAAGTACCGACAAACTATTTACTAAAATTGAGAAGCAGATAATTTTTAAAAGAAACATATATAAACTTGGAGAAGCAAGAGCTTTGTTATTTATTAAATAATACGACTGCCTCGTTGGTCTAGTGGTTGCAAGCGCTACTGCTGAGCATATGAGATTCTGGGTTCGATTCCCAGGTCGGGCAAAGTGTTTTTGGGTTTTTCTATCTGGAATTTCTCAGTAGCAGCCCGGAGTCTGGATTTGTGCCCGGTAGTTGGCAATAGGCTCGCCCCCTATTTTGCAACTTAAGCATAACTGGCAAAATGTGGGTGTACTATAGGTACATCTCTGCCTAACCCTTCGGGGAAACAAGGCGTGATGTTATGTTATGTTATGTATTAGATAATAATGCGAGAAAGATTTCTACTCAAAACATTTTCTCACAAAAGACATGTATAATAAATATAAGACACATAGAAATGGAACCAAGTACACACTAAGTCTGCAATGCACTCTCAATTAAGCTCAATAACAGTATCTACCAAGGTACCAGCAAATAAATTGAAACAAACGTTACGAGTGAAATATTCCTAGCGCTAACCAGAGGAAGTAAGAACATAGAATAAGAATCTATAGAAGCGAAACTCCCTTTCCAAGCGTATTAAAAACTAGCGGTGCCCCGCAACTTCGTTCGCATGGAAGTCGGAAAATACACAATATACGGCTGGTTGACACTTCCCGTGACCCAAGGGCTGGCTTTTACCTTGGCCAGAGGCTAAGCATTGCCATATAACGTGGCAATGCCGCCAGTCTCTTGGGTACATTACCAGTCGACAGCGATGCGGAGGAATGTTTCGACGCCATATTTTAGTTTGTTAACAGTTTTAGTTAGGTTAGGTTATTATATTTTTTCTTAAATAGTTGGTTAGTTAATTTAGTGCCTGTATAAACAATAAAAACAAGGCTCTCTAAAATAAATATACTAAAATAACAGGCACATTTTAATAAAACTCCCTCGTCCCCCGACCCGTCGCGTTGTATCGTTCGCCCGCGCTGTTACTTCATTTTCGCTTAGCGTTCTTACGAACTTATTTCTTTTGCTCGTCTCCTAAGGGTCGTAGCGTGATGTTAAATAGCCTATAACTATCCTCGAGAATGGACTACCAAATGCAAAAATGATTTTTCAAATCCGACTTTTTGTTCACAATTTCAAAGATATTATTTTTGTTGCGCGAAACCCTAATTATTTTTCTAAAACAAAAGTAACCTATATTACTCCTTATAACATCAGCTATCTGTTAGTGAAAGTTCCATCTAAATCGGTACAGCCGTTTCGGAGATTAACTGGAACAAACATACAGACAGACACAAAAATTTTTAAAATTGCTTTTTTGTTATAAGTACCGTATATACTTTCTTATGCATTTAGTAAAAAGTTGTTATTTTGACATTACAAACAGACACTTCAATTTTGTTTATTTGCATAGATAAAGATGTTTACAGTTTCAGGGCGTAAGAAACGTTCAATACAGTTTGGATTGCACAGCAGATTACATAGCTGTAGCACCGATGAACGTTGGAGTAGACGTGTTCTTGAGTAGAGACCGCAAATTGGCAAACGTAGGGCAGGATCGCCCTTAGGCTAGGTGAGTCCATGATCTTAGCGTGGTGTGTAGTACCAGCTAGATGAAAGTAGCCGTGAATAGAGCAATCATTGGAGTGCAATTGGGCAGTCCTATGTCCAGCAATGGGCTTCTATAGGCTGGTGAAGAATGCTGAACACGTTATTTATGTCCACGCGATAATCGACTTCGACCACCCTGATTATCTGGTTGAAGCGCGGGTCGCTCATACAGAGAGGAGGCCTGTGTTCCAGCAGTGGGAACGTTATAGGCTTGTCGGAAGTACGTTAGTCGTCGCTTGACTAATCGGGACGCCAGCGCCACCAAGCGGCGCTGGACAGAGTCTACAATATAACGCTCCTCGACTGGTCACCGGAGTTAAAAAGAGTTTGTCGGTAGCTGTCGAGCAGTGAACACGTTTAGAAACTGCCCCGCGTTTCGTATAGTTGTGTCGTGTGTGTGTGAATAGCTAGTGTGATTAATTTGATCGTGAATTATAATTTGATTGGAACTGCAAACAGTTTTTCTATTGCGCAATAATCAACACTACCCATAATATGCCCACAGTAATATGGATGACGATAACTAGAGATGTACCTTCTCCGTCAGGCTGATTACGCAAGCGCGGGTTATAGCGGGTTGGTGAAGAGCGGTAGGTCTGTACGGTTAATCTATGGTAGTAACTACTGAGCTCTAATCATGTAGTACGGAACCCCGGACATAGTAACTGGCCGGAACACTATAATACATTAGGTGGACGATATGACCGTCTGGCTTCGCTTGTATAGGAATTTAAATACTTCTTGTTCTTTGTGTAATTATGTGTTTATGTTCACTGTTTTTCTTGTTACAACGTAACTTGTAGGTTGGTTTATTGTCAGCTTTGTAATTAAATTGTAGTGTCTTCACAACATTACTCATCTTGGCTAACTTATACGTCATCAATACAAAATAAAATTTAAGTGTCTGTTTGTAATGTCAAAATAACAACTTTGTACTAAATGCATATGAAAGTATAAACGGTATTTATAACAAAAAAGCAATTTTTAAAATGTTTGTCTGTCTGTCTGTTCCGGCTAATCTCCAAAACGGCTAGAGCTATTTCGATGGGACTTTCACTGGCAAATAACTGATGTTACGGGGAGTAACTTAGGCTACTTTTATTTTAGAAAAATAATTAGAGTTCCGCGCAAAAAAAAATTAAAACCCACGAAATTGTGCACAAAAATTCGGATTTGAAAAATTATTTTTGCACTTGGTAGCCCAATTCTCGAGGATAGTTATAGGCTAGTTAACATCACGCTACGACCCTTAGCAGCCAAGTGAAAAAAAATAGTCAGAAAGAAAACGAAGTAATAGTGCGGGCGGGCGATGCAACGCGACGGGTCGGGGGACGAGGGAGTTTCATTAAAATGTGACTGCTATTTTTTGAAGTCGCGGGGCACATCTAGTATACCTATACAGAAGGAGGAAGGATATGAAGCTACAATTTTTTGTGTTTGGTTTGGGCTTCTTCCAATTCAGTGGGTAGGTTATCAATAAAAAATCCTCTATAGCCAGATAGATAAAACATTTATTCAGTGCACACCAAAGACAGCACAACACAAAAAACACAATTAAATCATGATAACAAATTACATGAATATACAATATAAAAAAAAAACAATGTGCCAATATACAAAAAAGAAAAACATAAGTATTTAAAGAACAGAGTGACGCGATGACAAACTTCAAATCAAATAACGAAACAAGGTGCGGTGCGGCATAATTCATAAGCTAGATTTTTTCATACAACATAGACCGAGTTTACGAATTTGTACAGTAGGTCTATAGATAAACGTTGTCTACATCTCTTTATATACTTTCCTATCGCAGGTATGCTGGAAGAGATTTCTTTAGAAATAAGCATCACCTTTGTACGTATTTTTCTGTTCCTTTCTTCTTGTCTGTATAAATGTGTGTACATTAACTGTTAAATAAATAAATAAAATAAATAAAAATATTTATTTGACACTAAGGAATACACATTACAAGTCAGATATCATAAAATAGCACACAAATTTACTGCCACAAATCTGATCCTAACCCCCAAACTAGGCCTTGACCTGTATTTTGGGGGTCAATGGGTTCAATTTCCAATTACCTACAGAAAAATTACAATTAAAAAATTACAGAAGAAGGTAACACAAAATATGTAGCGATTAAAATTACAAAAAGAAAGTAAAAATGCAAAAAAAAAATTATTTGTGTTTCTATGTCTATGTGTAAAATTATGAGAGTTGATGAGTGTATGTGTGTAAGTGTGCATGCGGTGGAAGTGTGTTTAGTGTATGCATATGAGAGTGAGTGAGTGTCTGGTTTGGTTCGCACCTTTGAATGTGTGTAAGGACGGGAAGAAGTAAGAATGGATGATAGTGTGTATGGATTTTAGATCATATTATGTAATGAATGTGAATAAACTTTCAGTCTCCTGATAGTCCATTTCTTGGAGCCAGTCTGCTACTTTCTTTTTCATTTCAAACAGTAGAGTTACCGTGGCCCCTGGCACAAGCAACTGAAGGAACACGGGTCGGTTTTAATCAGTAAAAGTCTGACACGCCCTCCCGCTACGCTCAGAGCGGGAGAAGTCATTTGATGATTTCCCATCAAAAAAAAAGGTATGAACAGTATCTATATTTACACAAAATCAAAATCATAAGTCATTTATTCAAACTAGGCTGAGAATCAGCACTTTTCGAACGTCAAAAATTACATAAGATGGTCCCCCAAAACGCCCGCCCTTCACCACTTCCTAGTGCTTTAGCTGGGTACAAGAAGTGGCGCAACAAACTCCCCAGCAGCAGCAGCCCTCTGTTTATATACACAATACCCACGATTACTGTCAGTTTGAATGATATCAGCTAAAACACTTCGTCTCGGTACGAAGGCTTACAATACCAGTGCGCTAACGAACCTCAACCTCCTAAACTCCCCAAAAGTAAAATCATAACACAAGATATCAGGCTACTATGAATGTATACATAAAATTAATTCACACCTAACCCCATCACAGAACAGATAACAACTTCCAAGGATATATTAAATTCCATCCAAAAGAACTTTCTTTAAGATAAGGGCGGTACGTAATTTCATTTACGCCGTTTAAAACTTTAACTTCTGAGGGTCTGATTAAATTTTTAACAATATCTTTAATTTATAGACGCTGAAGGAAGTTTAACTGCAAGAGTTTAGGGGTGTGCGTTTCCATCATTTTGTATATCTAGAGTTTGAGATGAAAATTTATATATCTCTACGTTTCTAGATTTCTCTGCTTCGGAAGATTAAATTATAATGTTTCGTTTTAAGTACTGAAATTTTTATGGTCGAAACAGTACTTTCTATCTAGCTTACATTAAATAATTATGTACGTTCAATGTTATGATCTTTTTCTTTCACAATTGCATATTTTTTTTAATCCATTCTTTGATGTAATTTTGCTTTATTTCCTTAAGAAAGCATGGAGGTGCCATCTATACTTCTATACAAAAAAAATAAAGTTTAAGTGTAAGTTTGTAATGTCAAAATAACGCTTTTTACTAAATGCTGAAAGTACACACATCACAAGTGTTTTTAATTATATTTTTTGTAACTCCTATGGATACTTTTTAGTAAATTTCGTCATTTGAAAAGGGAATAGTTTTTGAATTTCGATCAAAGTATTCCTATAAATAATCCTGCAACGGGTTTGAGGTAAAATCAGTAAAAATTCTGCCATACTTCTGAGTGGAATCATTACAAAATACCGTTATTATTGCCGGCACGAGTCGTGAGCACAAATTCCATCTTAACTTTAACTGCCCTCGTCAGCGTGCTCTTGTATTTTATTTTCTATTTGTATATAAATATGCTTGATCATATATTGATTACATATTGCTCCCACGCATGTGCTACCTGCCGTGAGAGGTAATATGATTTTTTAGGTTTAAGACTGAAGTTTGTGCTCACGACTCGTGCCGGCAACTATGTATATTATGGAGAGAAGATGTCATTTGAGCCGAGAAGCAATGAACGGCTTTGCCGTGGGAATGTTGAAAGCTGGTTGTCGGCAACGTACTGTGGCAATCGCTCTGGGCATTACACAGAGTGTTATAAGTCGACTTTGAACACGTACCGCATCACTGGCAGCGCGGTAGAGCGACATGGAAGACGAGTTCGCATCAGCACACGCAGACAAGATCGTTGCATACAAGTTACTGCTCGACGAAATTGTACAATGACCGCGATGATGTTGGTTACGAGGCTTCATAGCTCTTCAGAGATGTTAATAAGCGGTCAAATCATAAGAAATCGCTTGCATGAAGTCAATCTCCGTTCCCGAAGGCCGCTACGTGTACCACCTATTGAGCCCCGCAATCGCAGAGCCCGTATACAATGGGCTCGTGAACACAGAAATTGAGCAGAAGTAGAGTGGCGTTTTGTATGTTTTTCTGACGAATCTCGCCTTGGTCTGAGGCAAGATAATAGACGAACACGGTATTGGAAGACCCCTGGGCGCCAAGAACGTTTAAAATCATGCCAGGAAGTCCATGCATACAGTGGTGGAACAATCATGATATGGGCAGGTATTTGGTATTTCGGCGGAAGGACCGAACTGATTTGGATCAGAGGCAATCTCAATGCACAGATTTACGCTGAAACAATTGTATCAGATGTTGTCTTTCCTTTGCGGACCCAACTTGGTGCTTCATTTCTGCTTAAATGCATGATAATGCACGTCCATAAACTGCCAGGGTCGTTGCAAACACATTTACCGCACCTAATATCCTACCATGGCCTGCTCAAATACCAGACTTTAATCCCATTGAGCACGTATGGGATATGCTTCAAAGGAGAGCTCTGCTAAATACGGATGCCGTTCACACACCAGAAAATCTTTTTCGCCTGTTACAACGGACGTGGGTGGCCATTCCATAGCGTGATTTGGATGAACTCGTATTGAGTATGCCGAATCGCTGCGATTATGTATTACGCGTTAACGGCGAAAATACAGACTTCTACGCGAACGAAGTCGCGGGGCAGAGCTAGTTAATAATGTAATTACTGTCATGGTGATTTACTTAGTACAAAGACTAGTAATAATGTATATTATATTTATTGAAAAAATACAACTTGATCCAGAGTAGGTGTTGGTGAGTGTAAGTATTTACTAATAATATAATTTAATTTAAAAGAAAATTACACAATATTAAATCAAAAACCTCTATAAGTTCCTTCATTCAGTTCTCTGACCCTTATGTATGTCTATTAAACAAACATTTTACACTAACCAACACTGTTCATAGTAATAGGTAAACAGATGCTGCTCCCTCAAGGGTCCGTCCATTTGGGGGTCCGTTGAAAAGCCGGAAAAGCACTAATCCATCACAAAGAGTTACGACGTCCTAGCCCGTTATATACGATCGTGGAACCCACGCGATGGAGCGCTCATATTGGGGCTGCTTGTATCGGAGTTAGTTTGCTTTAGTTTGGAGATTTTGTGGCGTGCTGCAATATGTAGTATGTAGTTGTATCGTGTTGGTAACAATTGATTAAAAGGGTTTTTCACCAACTCGACAAGAGAGACTGGACACATGTGTGTCCAGTTGGTGAAACTCAAAATTAGTGTCACTTATTATTTCGTCACCTGGACATGCCAAGATTTTTACGCGTGTCCACATAGTGAAACTTTAATAAATCACTTTTATGTTTTCGCCAACTGGACACACCCTGTTTTTTTTTTGCAAAAAAGGGGTACAGTCAGGTTAATAATCACCTCGTTCATTGAATTAATGAAAGAGGCGATTTCAGGAAAAAGCTGCCTCACTTTTTTGCTTGAAAAACCTTATTAGCTTCTATGTAAGACCAATTTAAAAATAAAACATTTATATAATAAATTCTTAAAATTATTCACAGAGGTTTTTCTGTGATACTCGAAGTGATGATTCTAAATTATTAGATACATTTAGATTATAATTAATATTTTCACGCTGTTGTAATAAAAGTACCTATAGGTAATCAAAAAAGTAACATTACCTAAGTATACTTATCTGTATATTAATAAATCATCATATTATTTAATTGTTATACATATATTCGATTTATTTCAAAAGTTGTCTTAAACAGGAACTAATAAGGTTTTTCAACCAAAAACGTGAAGCAGCTTTTTCATGAAGTCGCCTCGTTCATTAATTCAATGAACGGGTGATTATTAACTTGACTGTACCCATTTTTTGCAAAAAAAACCAGTCCAGTTGGCAAAAACTTAAAAGTGATTTAATTTAAGTTACACTATGTGGACACGCGTAAAAATCTTGGCGTGTCCAGGTGACGAAATAATAAGTGATACTACATAATTTTTAGTTTCACCAACTGGACATACGTGTGTCCAGTCTCTTGTGTCGAGTTGGTGAAAATCCCGATTAAAATAGCTCATGGTATGGACCGTGTAAGGACCACAACACTGCGCGCCAAAACAAAGATCACGGCCGTTACCCAGAAAGCCGTTAAGCTTAAGTGGGATCGGGCTGGACATATCTGCCGCATGTCAGACGACAAATGTGCTAAGAGAACCACCGATTGGGTCCCACTAAATGCACGACGACATCGCGGCAGGCCGAGACGAAGATGGCGGGACGCGTTCGACTCCTACCGAAAGAAAGGGAGAGAGAGGTCTTTGTCCAGCAGTGGGACAATACAGGCTAGTTAGATTAGATTAGATAGCTCATGGTATGGGTACAAATATTAGTCAGTTAGCAAAGGCGTGGTGGGGCTCCCAGTCTAAGGTGTGCCAAACGTAGATTATTAAGAAAGAAAGAAAATAAAATTTGACCCAGGCTAAGGCACACAATATTCACACAAAAACAAAAACCAGAAAAAAAATTAAAATAGTATTGTGTGCCTCACGGCGGCGCTAGTTTTCAACTGGTTTCAACTTTTCAATTAATTCATTTATTTCAGATTTCAATATAAAATATAAAAAACCGGCCAAGTGCATGCCGGACAACGCACAATGAAGGGTTTCACAGTTAGGACGAATTTATCCCAAGAAAAAACTTAACATTGTAGTTGAAAAACATGTTCTCTCATACATTCCAACTGCAAATGTAAGTTGGTCGACTATTTATCGTTAACTTGTAAAGCCTACTTAGTTGTGATAGTTTTCTTTTTAACTTCGTTTTATATACTACTACCGTGAATTTTTTTTACATGTCCAAAACTAACCGTTTAGCTGGCAGAAGGGGCGGGGGGGGGGGAGACACTTGACTCTAACAAAAGTTAGCACTTTAAAGTTTAATATTTCAGAAACGAATCCCTTAATCGAAAAATTGTTCTCACAAACCCACAATATTTTTGAAAAACCTCTCCAACTTTTACGTGTACAGCCTAAAAAAATTTTTGTTCATGATTTTATTTTATCACTTCGTCGGCGTGATTAATATGTATTATCCATGCCAAATTATACCTTTATAATACTCAGAGTCTCTGAGATAAGCTGCGGAAGGACGGACAGACGGACGGACATAGCAAAACTTTAAGGCGACCTATACCAAATATTGCATCACTTTGATTCAAAAATAAACAAAGAAATAGTGATTGTTTAAAGCCAAAAAAATACATATTGTAGTTTACTATATGTACTTTGACTTTTTGTGGTTCAAAACATGATATCGAAAACTTCGCTTGATCAAAAAAAATCGGAAGAGGAGTCTAATCGATGATTTTTTTGATGTTTTTCTAATTTTGCTTGAAACCTATGAAAGCAATACTTCCAAAAAATATATCTGTAAAAAGTTCATAACAAATAGAAGAACAATTTGTGGTTACATTTTGCAAAATAATTAAATTCATTTAATAATAAAATATTATATAATACAGCGGCTTGCGCACGGCGATTCAGTCGCCTTGACGAGGTCGGACCTACATATGTCCGTTTTGCTAGCGCACGGCTGTTCCGCTAATTTATCGAACAATTCATTCGTAGGACATAGTGTAAATAAGTCAGTATGTTTTTTTGGGTTTCGTATGTTCGAATGAATAACGGAACCCTTATTTAGGAACGAAGTTCTGTAACGCGGCTTGCGGTAGGAGTTAACTGGTAGAAATCGTCACGACTCGACTTTCAAAGTGTAAATTTGGTCAAAAAGAAAATCCATGATGGCGGCCGTGAAAATTTCCAAATTTTCCTTCATTGGTGTCGTTTTCAAGGTTTTCGAGGGTGCTAAAACCGATAGTAAAGTCAAAATGAAAATCCAAGATGGCGGCCGAGAAAATTTTCAAATTTTCCTTCATGGGTGTCGTTTTCAAGGTTTTCGAGGGTGCTAAAGCCGATAGTAAAGTCAAAATGAAAATCCACGATGGCGGCCGTGAAAATTTTCAAATTTTCCTTCATGGGTGTCGTTTTCGTGGTTTTCGCGGGTGCTAAAGCCGATAGTAAAGTCAAAACGAAAATTCAAAATGGCGGCTGTGAAAATTTTCAAGTTTTTCATCATGGGTGTCGTTTTCATGGTTTAAGAGGGTGCTGAAGCCAATAATAAAGTCAAAATGAAAATCCAAGATGGCAGCCGTGAAAATTTTCAAGTTTTTCATCATGGGTGTCGTTTTCATGGTTTTCGCGGGTCCTAAAGCCGATAGTAAAGTCAAAATTAAAATCCAAGATGGCGGCTGTGAAAATTTTCAAGTTTTTCATCATGGGTGTCGTTTTCATGGTTTTCGCGGGTGCTAAAGCCGATAGTAAAGTCAAAATGAAAATCCATGAAAACGACACCAATGATGAAAAACTTGAAAATTTTCACAGCCGCCATCTTGGATTTTCATTTTGACTTTACTATCGGTTTCAGCACCCTCGAAAACCTTGAAAACGACACCCATGATGAAAAACTTGAAAATTTTCACGGCCGCCATCTTGGACTTTCATTTTGACTTTACTATCGGCTTTAGCACCCGCGAAAACCATGAAAACGACACCCATGATGAAAAACTTGCAAAATTTTCACGGCTGCCATCTTGGATTTTCATTTTGACTTTACTATCGGCTTTAGCACCCGCGAAAACCATGAAAACGACACCCATGATGAAAAACTTGCAAAATTTCAAAGCCGCCATCTTGGATTTTCATTTTGACTTTACTATCGGTTTCAGCACCCTCGAAAACCACGAAAACGACACCCATGATGAAAAATTTGAAAATGTTCACAGCCGCCATCTTGGATTTTCATTTTGACTTTACTATCGGTTTCAGCACCCTCGAAAACCACGAAAACGACACCCATGATGAAAAATTTGAAAATGTTCACAGCCGCCATCTTGGATTTTCATTTTGACTTTACTATCGGCTTTAGCACCCGCGAAAACCATGAAAACGACACCCATGATGAAAAACTTGCAAAATTTCAAAGCCGCCATCTTGGATTTTCATTTTGACTTTACTATCGGTTTCAGCACCCTCGAAAACCACGAAAACGACACCCATGATGAAAAATTTGAAAATGTTCATAGCCGCCATCTTGGATTTTCATTTTGACTTTACTATCGGTTTCAGCACCCTCGAAAACCTTGAAAACGACACCCATGAAGGAAAATTTGAAAATTTTCACGGCCGCCATCTTGGATTTTCATTTTGACTTTACTATCGGCTTTAGCACCCGCGAAAACCTTGAAAACGACACCAATGCAGGAAAATTTGAAAATGTTCACAGCCGCCATCTTGGATTTTCATTTTGACTTTACTATCGGTTTCAGCACCCTCGAAAACCACGAAAACGACACCCATGATGAAAAATTTGAAAATGTTCACAGCCGCCATCTTGGATTTTCATTTTGACTTTACTATCGGTTTCAGCACCCTCGAAAACCTTGAAAACGACACCCATGAAGGAAAATTTGAAAATTTTCACGGCCGCCATCTTGGATTTTCATTTTGACTTTACTATCGGCTTTAGCACCCGCGAAAACCATGAAAACGACACCCATGATGAAAAACTTGCAAAATTTCAAAGCCGCCATCTTGGATTTTCATTTTGACTTTACTATCGGTTTCAGCACCCTCGAAAACCACGAAAACGACACCCATGATGAAAAATTTGAAAATGTTCATAGCCGCCATCTTGGATTTTCATTTTGACTTTACTATCGGTTTCAGCACCCTCGAAAACCTTGAAAACGACACCCATGAAGGAAAATTTGAAAATTTTCACGGCCGCCATCTTGGATTTTCATTTTGACTTTACTATCGGCTTTAGGACCCGCGAAAACCATGAAAACGACACCCATGATGAAAAACTTGCAAAATTTCAAAGCCGCCATCTTGGATTTTCATTTTGACTTTACTATCGGTTTCAGCACCCTCGAAAACCTTGAAAACGACACCCATGATGAAAAACTTGAAAATTTTCACGGCCGCCATCTTGGATTTTCATTTCGACTTAACTATCGGTTTCAGCACCCTCGAAAACCTTGAAAACGACACCCATGAAAGATAATTTGAAATTTTTCTCTCTTGATAGAGAGAGAAAGAGAGTGAAAGTGTGAATTTCAAAGAAGAAAGTAGGAACGCGCATTATCATTAGTGACGATTTCTGCCAAGCCGCGTCAAAGAACTTCGTTCCAATGAGTTAACCTACTGCCTACACGACACGCTTACCTATACTGTGACACATTTTGGGTTCATGCAAGTTCACGCTGGCGAGGTAAGCGCACGGCTCGCTCCGTGGGTAGGTTGGTAGCGTTAAATACCTACTTCGCAGGGTCTACCTCGCCTTAAGGGTTCCTTGTTGCCTACGGAACCCTAAAAACACACAAAATACAAAACAAAATATAAAAATATCATACTACCCTCCTCCCTCTATCCTTTCTAGATTTAGTACTGCCTCACAGAGGTTATTTTAATGCACCGTAGTCATCGTCTGCCGACTCCAACATACATACGAGTACTTAGGAAAAGGCTATTCTTATCCCAACTATATTAGGATCGGCTTCCACCATCTAATACCAGAATTTTGCTTACATAGAGCGACTGCCTATCTGACCTCCACAACCCAGGTAACCGATACCACGTGCTTATACTGGATGTCAGACTTTCGGGTTTCTGATTACCCGTACTGTCAATGCTCGACGAATGATACCGTAGTATGTACACATTGTAAGTACACTGTATAAGAATAAACAAACTCAAACTGTGGGTCCTTGTTTTTTTCTTTTTCTTTTCTCTCAGCTTTAATCATAGTTTGCCAGTTTGAGTAAATTATGCGGCCTACCCAAATGTCCTTTCTTTGGTATTGTTCGTCGAATCGTTGAGCTCCTTAACTTTTATGTTGAGCTGTACGATTACTGACAGATGCTTGCACTGACTGGACAGGTCCACTCAATCTGTGTGGTTCTTTCCTCAAAAGACCATTTCAGACACCAACCTACATGGTCTTCACATGATCTGACCAAGATTATGTCTGGACTTTAAAAGAGACTGTGACCTCTGAGTTTGTTTCGGCCTTTCTTCTCAGAGTAGTCAGATAGGAAACGCCGGCCTCATCTAGTTTAAAAAAAAAATGTTTGACATGTGAAAGTGTTTGTATAAACCTACTTACAGAAATAAAATCATTTATCATTATTTTATCAAACAATCAACAGTTGGACGGAGCTATTGGTCGATGAAAAACCTCCTGAAAGGAGACCTACCAATTTGCCATAAACGAAAATTCATGGACATGTGCATACTCCCTATCCTCACATACGGCGCTCAAACCTGGTCTTTGACGTCTCAGCAGAGGTTCAAGCTTGAGGTTTGCCAGCTAGCAATGGAGCATAGCATTCTTGGAGTCAGATTAATGGACCGTGTTAGGAACACGGTGTTGCACTCCAAAATACAAATCTAATCGCTGACGTCACCCAAAAAGCAGCCAAGCTTAAGTGGGACTGGGCCGAACACGTTTGTCGCATGTCGAACGAGTCATGGGCTAAATCTACCACCATGTGGGTCCCAAAAAACGTCCGTCGACGTCGAGGCAGACTCAGGAAAAGATGTCGAGACGAGCTTAACGCCTACAGACAGGATTGGTCCACACTAGCTCAAGACAGAGAGGGGTGGAAAGGAGAAAGGGAGGCCTTTGCCCTGCAGTGGGACAACTCAAGCTAAAAATAAAAAATAAAAAATCAACAAAGTTTCTACCCACTTCTCACCTTTCATAATCGCCAGAAAAACTAACCCCCAATTCATAACCCTTATTCAAATGACAACAAAATACGAAAGACAAAAAAGAAGTTGGACAGTACAAAACGGAACACAGTGCAACGTAACGTTGTTTACGGAAAGAAACAACTTGCGATCGGGACGCGGAACGGGACAAAAGTTGTGCGTCTGTGGTCTGTGTGCAGACAAACAAACAACCAATCTAATTATATGGCGCCCAGCGTAACTTGGATGCTTATAAACAAATAATAAACAGATGGCAAATATACGTCAAATTATAGGCTTTATGATCCTTTTAAAGGGAGGGGAGGGATAAGGGGTAGGGTTAGTAGATCGTAAAGATAAACGTGAAAGATTTAATGTTCACACATGATCTGACCAAAATGATGTCTGGATTTTGAAAGTTTGTTCTCGGAACAGCCGGATAGAAATCCTCATCAAATTTTTTGAATAGTATTGACGTGTAAAAAGTGTTTGCATAAATCTACAGAAATTAATATCATTTATCATTATAATGTAGGAGCTCGATAAATTGGCTCTCAAGAGGGAATCTTTCTTTAAAAGTTGACGAAGAAGCAATTATTCTCAGAAGTAGGTAATTCTTATTGCTAAACATTACTTTGCCTGGATCCTTCACATACAATCTGTTTTACTTTATCTATGTCCTGGTAATACATACTAATCTGTGTAACTCATCCCGCCATCGCTTTCACGGCTTTGTCACTTCCGCGTGTACGTAGTAATATTTATAGCCCATACTTTCGACAGCACCTCGTAAACATGGCCAACCCAACCCAATCCCACGTGCCAACTTATACTGGTATTTCAGGTTACATTCAGCTGTAATGACCCAAAAGATGGACTAAATGTCTCATTTAGTGTAATGAGGTTTGATCTTGTAGGGCGGTTTAAAAGAAGATGGAGTGACAAACATTGAAAAGAGTATGCTTAGATGGTTTGGTCATGTTGAGAGGATGAATGAAAGTCGACTAACAAAAGGTATTTAAACGGCAGATGTGAGTGGAAACGCCGGGAGAGGACGCCCTAGGAAGACATATAGTGATCTTATTGGTGATGTTCTCCAGAAAGGTTAGGTGCGTAGTACTCACAACCGGCGTGCGTGTAGGACCAGATGTATGAATGTAAACGAGGCAAAAGGAGTATGTAAGTATCGTAGCAGGTGACATTCTGTAGTTTCTGCCTACCCCCATGGGAAGAAGGCGTGAGTTTATGTATGTATGTATGTATCTTGTAGGGCACGAAACCATTTAAATCGTAGTCTGGGTTTTCCGGTCAATGGTCATTTTAAGATTTAATAAGTTCCGATACTCATAATTTTTATTATATCTACTATTTCCTGGCAAGAGGCAGTGATTGACAGAGCTTTTGTATTTAGCAAATGTTAAAAAAGCTCTGTCGCCCGCTGTGTGTCTGCTAGATTGAAAAAAAAATTAAACTGACTTGAAATTGTGAATGAAATTGACAATGGCAGTTAAGTGTATCTAGTATTTTTTCCGGATTTAATCTTAATTGACCTCCATTATGTACATTAGCAATTCATTTATTGTTTTCAAAACTTTTCATAAAGTTACATACATTTGACAGGGCCGCGTCAGTCAAGCAGATTAAAATTAAATTAAATGACAAAACAATTTGTTTCTAAAATTTTAATTAAGTCTTAGTACATGGCAATCAGGCTTAACTTATCGTGATTCAATCCACGAAGGCAGACTGGATAACTTTTATTTTTTCTTTTGATAAAATTAAACGCTTCATAAGAAAATGCGACGAAAATTTTATATTCTTCTAGCGTCCTCTTGTGGAGATCTTTTTTTATTTACTTCGTATTTTACTTGCTAACTTTTTATCGTCTTTGTATTTGCTTGAGGCCTTTTCCTAAGGAGGTTAAAAATCATTGCTAGTATCTTAGACCGAGTCTTTCTTTTATACCTAATAAAAGGTCCCTGTATTTTATTTATATTTTATTTGTCCCAGGCCGCTTTTACGTGGAGCGAAAGAAAAACGTTTGTTGCTTTTTGTTTGTGCTTCTTGAAATAAACTTTCTAATATCAGGAGAATAGTCTCTCCAAGGGTTGTTTAATAATATGTAGGTTTGAGTTTTGATGGAGGAGGCAGGACGCCGGGGCGTAACTCCGTTGCCGCGAGAAATCGCGGCACGGCGGACAGAGCTCCGGCAGGATCTCATGGCGGCATGGAGAGTGCGATTGTCGCAACCCAGCGCTGGGCACGCCACAATTGCGGCGATAAGTCCCCTCTTTGAGGAGTGGCTAGAGAGGCGCCACGGCGTCCTCACCTTCCGCCTGACGCAGGTCCTCACCGGACACGGGTGCTTCGGGAGGTACCTGTTCCGGATAAGGCGGGAGGAAACGCCCGGGTGTCACCACTGTGTGGATCGCCCGGAGGACACGGTGGAGCATACGGTAGAGGTCTGCCCGGCTTGGGCGGAGCACCGCCGTGTCCTCGCGGAAGCGATCGGCGGCGGCGATCTCTCGCGTCCGGCCCTGGTCCAGGCCATGATACGGAGCGAGAGTACATGGGAAGCCATTACCTCCTTCTGCGAAGCAGTAATGCTCGTGAAGGAGGAGGCGGGACGCGTGAGGGAGAGGCAAGCTTTGCGCCCTCACGCCCCTAGTCGCCGCAGGAGACGCCCTGGGCGTCGGGAATTGGCAGCCGATTCCCGGCCACCGTAGGCGCGGGCTTGCGGACGGCGAGCAATGGGTAGCTCGCCGACCGGTAAAGACCAAGCCCGAGTCGACGGCGCGTCGTGTTCCACGCGCGCCTCAAAGAGATGTCAGCGCTATTGACGGGGTCCGCTAGGGCCGATTCCAGCTAGGGTTGCAGGATCTTCGAAAGAGTTACCGTGGCCCCGGCACAGGCAACAGAAGGAACACGGGTGGGTTTTAGTCAGTAAAAGTCTGACACGCCTTCCCGCTCCGCCCAGAGCGGGAGAAGTCATTTGATGATTTCCCATCCACAAAAAAAAAAGGTTTGAGTTTTGATATACACTTGAAGAATTTGTTATAGAAATTGCTACTTTGACAAATATTAAAACTTAATTTGATACCTTTTGACAGCGGTAGGTTATGTACAGACGCCAGCACATCAAGCTACCCGAAACTGTAAAATTTTCCCAATCAACCTTGAACCTAATGCTTTCCCGATAAAGTTGAAAATCTATTAAAGAAATTTGACAGATTTTAGTAGCTTGATGTGCTGGCGTTTGTACAACTCTATCTTTAGCGAACCCAATAATTTTGATTAGTGGCATGATTTAAGTTTGTAGCTGAAAAATATAGTCATAATAATTCCGTTTTTTATTATTTCTAGATTGGTGAATTTTTTTTCCTTACATTGTGTGACAAACAAGCAGTTTATATTATTACATCCTCGTAATAAAGTAAGACGAAGTCCTAAAGTAACTCAGCAAAATATTAATAAATCCTACCCGCACATAACTTAGATATACAGGATGCGTCTCTGAAGCTAAATAACTTAAAGTTTTATTTATTTACTGAGTTATAAATCTTAATTACAATATACAAGCTAACACTAAAATATACATAGTGGCAGGGACATCGGCGCACAACCTGTTACAATGGATTCAGTACATCATTCTGGACCCCCTCCCTGCTTTAAAATTTATCGTCGGCAAAAAAAAAAAAAAAATAACCGACGAAAATGTTTCCCATGGTAACAGGTTACGCGTCGATATCCTTGCAACCCTGTATATATTATTTACAAGTATATGTATAATAAAAAAGGGAAGAGCTCATTAGGCATCAAAAAATTCGTCCGCATCGCTATCAATGCGAAAAGTGTCCAAAAGGCTGGCAGCGTTGCCACGTTGGATGGCAATGCTGATTCTTTCTTCTGACCACGTGTTTGCATACTTCGGGTCACACCGCGAATTATGAACCGAAGTATGAAAAGACGCAGTAGCTACATGAATGAAGCTAAACGAACCTAGCTTCATTCCCGGTGTGTCAATCAAAGTTTGTGTCTTTTATCGATTTAATTCAGTGCTAAGATCGCCTTGGACATGGTTTCCTGGGTTAATAATTCAAATACATAATCGTATTCAACCCGTATAATGTTTTATCAGTAGGTATCATGAATATCTATATTTTTGAGGCAAAATAAATATGTCTACCGCCTGTGGTTTATTATTGTTTATTTGTCATTTGTTTTTGTCATACACATCGAGATTGATGATGTCTGGACTTATGTTGATGTATGGACAAGAAAAAAACTTGTTAGTGACGTCATTCTGGTACTGGTCGTAAATAAGTTTTATGTAGCTATAATTATAAAAATAGGCACTGACTGGGGACTGCCGACAGAAATGAAAACCTAGTATGACATCTATTTCAAAGACATTAGCGTGCTTAATAGTGTATTTTGGTTACAGCGCCCTCTAGCGTTAAGTAGTTGAACTCGTTGGAGCATGTCACAAGAAGTTTTCAATTCAAACAAATCATGGGTTTTAATTTATGGTCAATTTATTAATGTTATAAAACAAAATTATAAAAAACCTGCCCCATTTAAGTAGGTAGGAAGATAGACGCTGAAGAGATTAAAGTCAATTTTCAAGTGCCATATTATGACGTTCTAATGCTAGCATGATTCCAGTGCGCGAGGGGGACCTAGCTATACATGACCGATGACACCAACCCTTTATCGGACTGGAAACATGATGGCATTAATACTTCATAATACGGCCCCATACCTAGAAAAAAAAAAATTTTTAAATAAAAAACAGTTATATTACTTTGAAGAAAATACCTTAAGAGTATGATTTCATATTGGATTCAGGCAATCTATTTTCCTGGGCTCAAAAAAAATGTTGTATTTCCATAATTTTGTGTATTGTATTCGACTACTGCTGCCAAGGCAACAACTAAGATTAATAATAGCTTAGCTTAAAAGGAAACAAACCTATGTTTTAAACAAAGTGCCCTCGACGCTCTCACATTTATTGCTCTTCGGCCCAATGACACAGCGTCAAGTCTTATGGCTATAAATCTCTCAAAGCCCGGGAATTTCAGAGGAATGTGTGAAAAATTGTTTGCTTCTCTGCCTAGCAACACGATGTTACATATGCGTAACATTTTCGCTTAGGGTATGTGAAGACTATGTATGTATGTGACATTATCTTATATGGCCTATATGTAAATACTCAAATGTAGGGACCTAATACTATTCATTTAAAATAACGTTGAGCCTTTATATTAAAATGGTGGCGAAGACAAAACTGTACATGTATTTTTTTTCTTAGGTAATTTTGCGAGGTCTGGGAACGATATATTTTAATATCGTTCCCAGACCGTTATCGTTTAGTTTTTATAAAAACTATTATTAAAAAAGATTGTAATGCCGAACTGCCTCGTTGGTCTAGTGGTCGCAAGTACTACTGCGCGGTGTCGCGGTGCGCGGTGTCGCGGTAATCAACCGACACTTCGGCTGCAAGACAGGTCGTGGTGCCGAGGTTGTTGACAACTTCACCACAGTGACAGCGATGAGGAGAACAACAAGGAGCTGCTAGTCGCAGGGAAACAGCGGGGAGAGTAGTAACTCTGCATAGCGGCTCACCCTACCGTCTCTGGGAAGAAGTATTGTCGGGTGAATCTGAATTCGGGCAAGCGAGTCTACAGGCATCCACAGCCTCGGGGAAGCACGGCACATCAAAGTTAATCAGTGTGGAGGCTAGGATTTTCCTGATTAATTTCCCAGTACCGTGGACCGAGGATATGAAAGCCGGAAAATAATACTAGAAATGTTGCGTGTCTTTAGTTTTGTATTTTCGTTTTTTGCCATCGACTTCCGAAATTAAAGTTATTGAAACGACGTTCTCGCGGCTTGCGGTAGAAGTAAACTGGTTATGCAACTTTCTGTCTCTCTGTCTCTCTATGAAAGTGTGAATTTCGTCAAAATGAAAATCCAGGATGGCGGCTGCGAAAATTTTCACACTATTCGTCATGGGTGTCGTTTTCATAGTTTGTCGGGGTACTAAAGACGATAGTGAGGTCAAAATGTAAATCCAAGATGGCAGCTGCAAAAATAAACGTAGAACTTCGTTCCTGACGGGGGTTCCCTGACTGCACACGTTTTTTTTTTTTTTACTTTGTAGTGTTTTTTTTTTGGAAGTCAGTTATTTTAATTTGTAAAAAAGTTTTTATTTTTCACTTTTTAGTTCTGGTACCCTACCCCGACACAAATTCATATACCTCTACTGGTTATGTAAATAACAGTGATAGATACACTAAGTGGAAAAAATACATATTATTTTAATGACTTATCAGTTTAGAACTCTTTAGACAGGCAAAACACGAAAATACGAAACCAAAGACATCGACTTTCGAAATGAAAGTTATTTTTTATTTTGTAGTGATTTTTTTTTGGAAGTCGGTTTTAATTTTTGTAAAAAAGCTTTTTAGTAAATTATGGTGTCTTACGACTTCAACGCGAACGAAGTCGCGGGCAGAAGCTAGTTTATTCATACATTTATATACAGGGTGTAAGGGACAGCCCTCCGCAGACTGATGGGGGTGAGTTCAGTATATCATACTAAGATGACCGGTAGGTACTTGAAATTATTTCAAGAACGTTATGGGAATCCAATAAACACGATTTGTTTTATTACCTCACACGCAATGTATCGTTACCGCAGCAAAACGCGCGTAGCGAACGGCAGCGCAGCGAGCCTTCGGCCGCCGAGTATTTCAACATCCATTGCAATTTTTTTTATTTTAGCTGTTTTATTTATATAAATGGAGTGCTGCGAACAGAGAATGTAACTCTACATTAAAATAAATGAATAATAACTGAAAATACGATAAAAAATGAAAATTAAATTTTCCTGAGAATATTTCCGGTGGAATATTATTCAAAATAAGGAGCTGCATGCACCCTGTTAGTTTGCGGAGGGCTGTCCCTTACACCCTGTATACTTTATTGTACCTCCACCAGAAAATACTTAGCAAAAAATAATTTTAACACTACAAAACATACAATGGGCAGCGTTATCGCTTCCTCGCCTTAGCCCTTCCTTTTGTAAGTGACTTTAGAATATGCAAATGTTTGTAGACCTCGTCCGAATATTTAAAGCTATTATGTGCCCCTACCCTACTAGCACACAAGCTCAACAACAAGTTGCAAACTTGCCGGTTAGTAGTCGTAGACATTTAACTACATACGAGTATTTAATTTAATATCATTGCCATATTCTCCAGACAGGTCAGGTGCCTAGTACTCGCAACGCGGCCGCTGTAACGCACGCCGGCGTGTATGACCAGATGTATGAAGAACGTAATCGAAGCAAAAGGAGTATGTAAGGATCGTAGCAGGTGGCGTTCTGTGGTTTCTGCGTACCCCCAATGGGCAGAAGGAGTAAGCTTATGTATGTATCATAATCAGCCTATAATGTTTCCACTGCTGGGACACAGGCCTGCTCTTTCTGTGAGAAGGACTGGACCGTAATCCAAACGCGAGCCCAGTGTGAGTTGATGGGTGTCACAGGTTCTAGCACATGCCGGTTTCCTCACGATGTTTTCATTCACCGTTTTGAGAGCAGTGGTGATGAAATAATTTACACAAACTAAAGTGCTTGCTTGGGTTCGAACCCACGACCTACAACTCGTAAGTCGCCACCACCACTGGGCCACCGCTGCTCTCTCTCTCTCTCGTATTAATGTGTGTATTTGTACAAAGTGGCGTAGTGCCTAATATTAAGAATTGTCCATAAATAATCTGCCTAGCATTTTCCCAACTATGTTGGGTTCAGCTTCCAGTCTAACCGGATGCAGCTGAATACCAATATTTTACATGCAGTGACTGCCTATCTGACCTCCGCAACTCAGGTACTGGGTAATACGATACCCCTTGGTAAGACTGGTTGTCAGACTATCGGGCTTCTGACGGCCGTAACGACTGTCACAGATTGACGAATGACAGTCGGGACCAACGGCTTAACGTACTTTCCGAGGCGCGAAGGGGTCTTGGTATGTAAAGATGGTCACCCATCCACGGACCAACCGCGCCAAGCATAGCTTAACCTGATCGATCGACCCGTGCGGCTGTTATTACTTAGCCACAAGCCCCTACTAGAGGAATAAAATAATTGTCCCACGTCGATGAAACAGCGCTCACAACCCCTTAGATTTATACCAACAAATGATCAGGACCACAAAAACTTAGTCTTCACACAACTTAAGTACCCCAACTAATATTACAGCAATTACAACGTATAAAACATGAAACTTCTCACATAATTCGCGACACAGGTAACGTAATGCTTGTTAACAAAGTATGAAAGTGTCAAAACTATCGCGCCAAATTGTTTTGCTACATTGTCCCGGTGGAGCGGTGTTTCATAACGTCCCATAAACTTGAACGTAAAAGTTAGGTTGTGGCGTGTGGGGATACGATTAGCGGAAAACAATAAGCTGAATTTCCTAGACGTCTGAAAATAAAAGAACACATTATGTTCACCTTCGTATCCTAACTGTCGGGAAAAACACCCCTTTTTTCCTTTCAAACCTCACTATTTTGAGGGGTCACTGGCCTGTCTGAACTGCAAAATGTGATGCACTGCGGTCGCCTTGGGACAACATCCTTCCTCATGCAAATATTAAATGTACCTATTGCAAATGACACGTCTGATTTTACCATATCTACCATGTTTCATATGTTATTTTGGCTTTAAACTGGATTGACATGAGCCAATAATATTTCTGCCCTATCTAACTAGTCTGTATTGTCCCACTGCTGGGTAAATGCCTCTCTCTCCCTTTTCCACACAATTCTGCCTTTTGCTTGTATCAGCCAGTCCTTTCGGTAGGAGTCAAGCTCATCCCGCCATCTTCGTCTCGGCCTGCCGTGATGTCGTCGTGAGTTTAGTGGGACTCAATCGGTGGTTCTCTTAGCCCTTTTGTCGTCTGACATGCGGCAGATATGTCTGGCCCAGACCCACTTAAGCTTAGCGGCTTTTTTATTAAACAAAAATATTTATCCGTTCCTTTTACTAGCACGACGTGCGTGCTCATATTCATCAAATCATCATCATCCCTCTCCCATAATCTTCCTCAAACACACAATAAATTCAAGCCCAAAAGCTCCATTCACATCATCCGCTATGCGCACCATATCCCAACTCTTATGGGCCCGTCACGTACCCTCGGAAGTGTCGCCAACAGAGCATGCAATTAGGCGACGTTTTGTGCAAATAATTATGCCCAGAGTATTTCGTTTCTCCGTTTGCACCTCTTAATTCACAACAAGCAGGTATCGTGTGAACCTACCCTCGTTACGAACAGAACAGATTAGGCCGTCTGAGAATGTCGGTTGAATGAACATGTTGAATTCTTAACTCGATTCTCTATTTTCAGTCTAATGTGGGAGTAATGTATCAAGTCGAACAAATTAGACCGAATAATAAAGAGAGAGATTTATATCTGTCAATTATATTCGAGAGTATTTCGAAGTAAAAAGACAATGTCTGTGATGTGACTATTTGATTAAAAAAAAGAAAGTTGGAAAGTAAAAAAGACAGTCTTTTGTTTGTTGATTAAATTGGAGTTGTTGATGAAATGTTGGATTGGATTTCTTTGAGGTTGTTGACCTGTGGAGCTAGACAATGATGACAATACTAAAAATAATAATAAAAATGAAAGACCGAACTTGTTTTTCTAATTGTAATTGAATTGGAATGATGAAACACTCTTTGTAAGAACCCGTTTTTTTCTTCTTTTGTTCTATTTTGTCACTCAATTTAAAAAATATAATTACTGAAAATGCTTAACGGCTGGTTTTATTCAAAAACACTTGATGTTTTTATTTAAGATTATGTATTTTAAATGTGTATATCTCACGAACATATAAACCTAAATTAAATACATCGCAACTATGAGTTTACTAATTTCTATAAAAAAAAAACAACAAAAAAAGTATCATAAGTTCCACTTTGTAACTAAAGTGACGTCATGACACTTTCATGGTCCTTTAACATCAACACGGAAGTGCAGCTCTGCAGCTATAAACTGTCACCGGCACCTTTCGCTTTGTGAATGATCGATGCCAAAGATTACTTTGTGATGGTGTGCCGGTCCTTCTTTCACTTAAACTAGTTAGCCTGGGGCTAAAGTGTCGTATTACACGAACATAGGAACACGCAAGCAGGGTTAAGAGGTATGGAAGTGTGTTGTTACTTGTTAGATTTTTATGAGGGCAGAAAAAAAAGACGTTAAAATTTTTTTTCCTCGTTATTTGAAATAACATCATTATTTCTTGTCACCCCATAACCAAAGGGCACAGAACAGTAAAGTACAAAGTATTAGCACAGTAAAGTTACAAAAAAAATTATCTTTTCATGATCAGGATTAATTTTGGTTTCCCAAATAGTTAAATTTAAATTACCTATGTTTACTTTCTAAAGCTACTTAGAAGATCACTAAAAGGCTACAAAAAATATGGTATTCGCAAACATCTCGATATATTTCGTGTCCTAAAATGAATTCATAAACACAACTGTAAACAAAACAAATCATATTCATAGACCTGCCACTCCAACCAAAATATTCAAGCCCTCATTGAAAAACAAACAAAAATATTGAACCACTTATTAAACAGTGAAACATGTTCAAAGAACGTAACAAAATGGAATGAATCAATGTTCAAACAAAGCGAGCATTCCGTCGCGATCATTGGCAAAACGGAACGTAGTCTAGACGGATTGTAGACAAAATATGGACGCTTTATCCTGAGGTATGAGAGTAAAACGATATTGTGAAGAGTTATGTTTTGTTGTGTTTTTTTTTTTGTTTGTAGGATTGTCTTGCATTGTCTTATTAGTAAAAGATGTGATTGTAAAATAAACCATCGTCTATTTTTCTTATTAATTAAATGAATTGGATAATCCGGTATCCTTGTGGAAATATGACTAGCGAAGTGGCGACAAGAATCTAATTAAGCAATTCCTGAATGTAACGAACGATTTTTGAATCATGTTTGTCACATTCACCACTAAAACTCCTGTGATTTAAAATTTGTATGTATTCACTGAACAATTAATGGCCATTTGCATGACAAGCACCAAGTTGTTTAGACATCCCCCTATATTCCAGAGACTCGTCATTATTTTCTTCCCCAAATTCGGCCCAAATAATTCCAACCTCGTAACTCCCCATAGCCATCTCGCCTGCAGTCGGGCAGTGGTGGGCGGAGCAGTGATAGCAGGCAACTGTTTACTTTGTACCGCACCGCGCCCCCTAATGCATCACATTCTTATCTAAACACTGCAGTGCGCCGTGGAACCACTGGGCGAAATTAGCGGATATTTTCTGGGTGAAACTCCCTGAAACAATAGGCTGCTGGGCGGCATGGGATCGTTAAATGTAGAACGAATTATGCTCATCTTCTTTGTATTGTAAAGGGTGTCTCAGTAATAGTGCACTTTTTCATTTTAAAATAAAAACAAGTATTTTGTGACAGAGTTGTGATATTTTCATTGTATTGTAAAGAAGACATGTTCCGATTAAGTATGGAATAAAATATCCGGCAAATGACCCCCACGGCTCCGATGACAGGCCATTACTCTTTTCATGAAATTTTCCATGACTTTTGCACAGAGATGTGGCTGTATCTCACCGACGACGCGTTGGATTTCCGATTTGAGCTCAGGAATTGTTTCGGGTTTATTCGCATAAACCCGAGATTTCACAAAACCCCAAAGAAAAAATCGCACGGCGTTAAATCGCACGATCTTGGTGGCCAGTTGACATCAGAATTTCGTGAGATAATATGTTCTGGAAATCGTTGCTGCAATAAGTCGATTGTTTCATGCGCGGTGTGGCAGGTTGCGCCGTCCTGCTGAAACCACATGTTGTCCAGATTCATGCCGTCCAGTTGAGGCCACAAGAAGTCCGTTATCATATTCCTGTAACGAATGCCGTTCACCGTTGTAATGAGTTTTCACAATTATAACGCGTTGTTCTTTCGAAAAGCGCTCCATTTTTAATAATCGGAATAAACAGAGGTGACAGCTGTCAAATTTCAGAGTTGCCACTTGCATGAAAAAAAAAATATTCCAATTTTAAAAATTGCACTCTTACTGAGACACCCTTTAGATCTAGCCTACAAGAGCTGGAGAGCTCGGAGATTAATCTAACAAAAATTACAACTAACTAAACGTGTTGTTAACTGGGCTTAGCTGAATCTCAGCATTCCACATCTACCTTGCATAGGGAAGTTTGAGATGCTGCCGAGTTTCAGCAAACTTTACTTCACGTCAACTTAAGCACAACAGAATGGACTTAAAGGGAAGCTTCCTTATTACCAACAACTGTCATGGCCCCTCTGGAAATCTCTAAACCGAGTGCGAAGCCAGGTGGGCCGCTGCAGGTACAACTTAGCCAAGTGTGCGTACTCCGGTGAGCCACAGTACGATTGCGGAACTGCATCTCAAACGATGCCCCATCTCTCTGTGCCGTAACACCTGCACTATGAACGACCTTTGCGAGGCCAATGCTAACGCTGTCGATGTTGCAAATTCTGGTCGAAGCATATTTTAAACTATAATAAAAAAGAATTAACGACACGACGAAGAAAACGATTACGCTGGACAAGTAGTATTATGACAGCAGAACAGGCACAAGTAGGTATAGGTCACATCGCAATCTTACTGACCTTGGAAAGGGATCGCTGGAATTGAAGCCAGGTTTTACTGAAACTGCTTTTTGATATTATGACGATAGAATTACCAGCAGGCTACTAGACAGTTACAATGAGTAATCACGGAAACATATTGCAGATTTGTCATCAGAGTCACAATAATAGTACATGTTGTTGCTAACAATTTGATTTTATAATCTAACTCGAGGTGACACACTAAGTTATCGGACGTCATCGGATGATGTCGGTTAAAGTAGTATACTACCACGAAGTGAATATACATAATATAAATGTTTGGTTCGATCAGTCGAGTTCGGCCAACGACGTACTTATACGAGCATACTTCGGCCGATGACGGATTAGGTGTACGCGAGCCGTAAGACTTGAAAAACTTTAGGGAAACCAAAATTATTTGGAAGCACAAACATAGAAAATGCAAGTGTAAATAGGTATTCAACATGTTACGTACACTTCACTAGTCAGAAAAACTCATAATGTTTACAAACTCAAATTGAATTTCCTTATCATTCAAATTACTGAACCAAAATAAGTTTCAAATTAATTCAATTAAAAATCTGCCAGAAATAAAACAGACAGTATCCTGTAGCGAATTGATAAAAAGAGGAAGCATTGGAAACAAAGATGGCCGACTTGAAAAGAAGTAACACAATGGACGAATTAGTAACAATGACGGTGCGTAAACGTGGACTTTTCTAAAAGAATAATTAATTGAAGCGGCAACTTTTTCATCACAATGTCATTCTATTATAATAAGAAGCTACATGGGTACAATACATTATACGCCTTATGCGCTCATTGTTTTAAAAGGAAACGAAATGAACCGATTTCATTAGTGTTTTTTTTTTAATTAATGAGTCCTGAAGAATACCAAGTACCTACCAATCAAGCCAAATAATAATGATGTTTTTTGCTAAAATGTAATTTGAGGGGAAAATGAAGTGAGTAATACCAGAACCGTTAGTAAATCTAGTAGAGACCTTATAATGAACCGGTAACTTAATTTATATCGGATAATTAATACAATATATTGTTAACAAACTACTTGAGACTACAGATTTATGTTGAGGAACTACTAAAGAACACAAAAAAGGTTTGTACCTACCTAAGTACTTGTTAAAGATTAAAAAGTTGCCCTTTCATCTTAGTTTGTGTACCTCATTATTGTTTACTACTCCATATTGTGCTAACTTCAATTACGAGAAAACCTTTATTAATATGTTCAACTAATTATTTACCACATAACTTTCAATATAAGTGAACAACCCGATATATTAAAGATATTAGTTTTACTGTCTCGTGAGAAACGTCTTTAGGGCATTCTGCAGACGTCTAAAGTCTAGACAATACAGAATTGTCACTTTACGCCTGAACTGGATATAGTGGTGGTGCTAAATAGCTCTCTACAGGGCACTTAGGAAAACAGACAATTGTCATGTATGCCGTGCATGTGTGTCTATGTCGCGAAAAAAAAAACAGCTGTCTCATACAGTTTAGAACAGTAGGTGTTAAACTTTAGTATGGAGCAGCAGATTTTTTTTACGAGTTCAATGTTAGTCCCATAGTAAAAGTTATTCAGTTCGATGGTCTAAAGCACTCCTTAAAGTTTTTCGGGTTAATTTTGAAACACCATATCCAAGGTGTAACATAATCAACGCACAACCTCTTAAGGGGTCATTGTACTCATCATTAGGAACAACTTTTATTATGGGACCAAACCTGAAATCGAGAAATTAAAATCTGCTGCCCTCTACATTTAGGTATGTTCGCATAACTCGTCAGAATGTAGGGAACAACAGATTTTTTTTTCGCGATTTCAGATTTGGTCCCATAGTAAAAGTTGTTCATAATGATAAGTACAATGATCCCTTAAGAGGTTCTGCGTATATTCAGTGATATACTTATATTGATTGTTGCCGTACTAACAAAATGGTCAATGTCGGTGCCAAATTAACGAAAAATATATTTACAATTATGCATTGAACATTTGCGAAGTGATAAAAAAAAAATAGTGTATGGTGGAAAGGATACTCAAAGCTTGGTTGAGCACTACAGGTTGCCCACTGATATCACAAATCATAAATGTGTACTATTTGCCGATGATATTTCCATTATTGTTACATCCGATAGAAAGATGAGACTGACATAAACAACACAATTTAAAAACTAATTGAATGGCTAAACATAAATAACTTATCAATAAATCTACACAAGTCCGTCTATATACAGTTCAATAAATCAAATAATCCTAAATACAATATAAAACCTAAACCTTTGAGTTTAAATTTGAAAAAAACCTGAAAACGCGAAACAAAATCAGCTATTCCGTACATCTAAGAACAGAAATAACGACGAAGACGCGACGCCAGCAGCCAAGGCAACGGTCGCGAACGCTGCGCCCTGCATGCGCGGCGCCCCAGTCTCTGAGCGCGACTGCGCCGCAGTCGTCAGTGAAATGACAGTTTCATCCGTGACATTTATACGTAAAGTGAAAAATTGTATTTTTAGTTTATTTTTTGTGTTTCTGTTTTAGTACGAGTGCGTGTGTATATAGTTTTTTTTTAAATTTGTTTTTCAGGTAAGTTTAACTCTGTAAGTCTAAGTGTTTTATATGTTCAATGCCGGCTGTAGCGACGCCGGAAATTGTGCCAGTCAACCTGCCACATCGCTTGATGTGCAGCTGGTGAGATGTCCACATTGCTCCCAGGCACGCTTTTTTAAAGGCGAACGGGGGCTGAGGATACACTATGGCAAGATCCACAAATCACATAGTGTACCACTGGGCCCCCCAGCTACATCCCCAACATCAACACCTCTTGAACAAACCTTGTGGAAAAAGCTAGCTAAATTCAAAAACTCTACCCCAGTGCTAAAGAGAGTTCCCCGGGGCGCGAGACGATCTGTTGCACTGAGTTTGGCGCAATGTCTCCGTCTTGTGACCCAGGAGAACTCACAAAGTGCCTGGGAGCAGTTACTTACCTTCCCTTATAGGATTCTGCATGTTCAAAAAAATCTGGCAACTAAAAAAACCTTAACGAACCTAATTAAAGAAAATTGTATCAATTCGACCCCAATTTTAGATCCAAAATTACCCGCATTCAATAACCTATCACAAAAAAGCTTATGTTCACATGTAGAATCCAAATTAGGTGAAGGTGACATCAGGGGAGCGGCCAGGATACTGTTTAGCAGCGATGTGGTGGCGCCTTACTCTCCAGAAACGCTAACAGCTCTAGAGAGTAAACACCCCGCGCCTGCGGATGGTCTCACCTTTTCCGACCCCCCCGATCCTCCCGACCTAAATTCAACCTTCCTAAACGTTTCGGCTCCCCAGTTGATTGCAGCCGTGAGCTCCTTCCGAAGTGGTTCCGCCGGCGGCCTCGACGGCCTGACTCCACAACATTTAAAGGACCTATTAAGTTCAGGCGCCGGGGAAGCTGGTGAGTCGCTATTGAAGGAGCTTGCGGCCCTGATAAAACTCATGCTCACCGGCGGTGTCAACGAGGCCGTCATCGATGTCTTGTACGGGGCCAACCTATGTGCCCTGCGCAAGAAGGACGGCGGCATTCGTCCCATCGCCGTTGGGTGCACGTACAGGCGTACGGCAGCCAAAATATGCTGTAAGCTGTATAGCGAATCGCTTACAGCTAAGTTTCAGCCCCTACAGCTTGGTTTTGGCTCAAAAGGGGGCTGTGAGGCTGCCGTGCATGCCCTTTCCACCTTTTTAAACTCTAACAAAGGTGAGGTCGTCCTCAAGGTTGACGTTAAGAACGCCTTTAACTCTGTCAACAGGGACACTTTGTTGGCTGAAGTCAAAAAGGAAATACCCGAAATTTATGGTTTTATGTGGCAATGTTACAGGTACCCTTCTAAATTATTATACAAGGACAATGTTTTGGAATCTGCAGTAGGATGCCAACAAGGTGACCCTCTCGGGCCAGTTATTTTCAGCTTGGCTATTCATCCAGTTATCCAGAAACTAAATTCAAAATTTAACGTGTGGTATTTAGATGATGGAACGCTAGGAGGTGATGTAGACACCGTTTTGAAAGACCTACAGCTTCTCAAAGAGGAATTTAAATCTATTGGCTTGGACCTTAACCCATCAAAGTGTGAAATTTACCTTTCTGACATTACCGACAGACAACTGACTCTAGAAAAATTTAATGCAATAGCCCCACAAATCAAAATTTTAGAAAAAAGTTCACTGCACCTCCTAGGTTCCCCAATTTTAGAAGACAGCTTTTCTCCATTTATCAACGAAAAAATCAAAAACTTCAACGACATTTCGGACAGACTCTTCAAAATTAATTTACATTCGGCATTCACCCTGATTAGATACTGTTGTTTTGGCCCAAATTTTATTTACTTTCTACGTTCTTCCCCTTTATGGAAGCAGCCAAACCTCTTGGACAAAATTGACCAAATTATTCGCAGCACACTAACATCCATTTTAAATGTGGCCCTGGACGACCGAGCGTGGCTGCAAGCCACACTACCCATCCGTTTTGGTGGCCTCGGCGTCCGCAAAATTACCAGTATTAGCTTACCGGCGTTCCTGTCCTCTGTCCACAGCACGGAAAAGTTGACCGAGAAAATTTTAGCCCCCTCCTTGGTTGACTCAGAAGTGCCGTGTTTGACTGACGCAGTGAACGCCTGGAAAGTGGCTTGCCCGGATACAGATCGGCCCTTGAACCTATCTTCCCAGAGGCAGTGGGATGAACCGCTCTGCAGGTTGGTACGGAATAATCTAATTAATACGACCACCAATACTGCTGAGCGTGCCCGCCTGCTGGCTGTGGGGGAGTGGGAGTCAGGCCTCTGGCTTCAGGCGCTACCGTCACCCAACATAGGCACCATGCTGGGTGACACCACCTTCCGGCTCGCTACTTGTCTGCGTCTGGGCGCTCCCTGCGTGGCTCCGCATCGCTGCCAATGCGGTGTCAGTGTCGACTGCCTCGGACAACATGGCCTATCCTGCAGTAAGAGCGCAGGCCGGATAGCACGGCACGCCAGCATCAATGACATCATCCGTCGTGCTCTTGTCACCGCCGGGGTGCCAGCTGTTTTAGAACCCAATGGCTTAGCACGCGACGATGGAAAGAGACCAGACGGAATGACCATAATGCCTTGGAAGGTAGGTAGGCCTTTGGTGTGGGATGCAACGTGTGTCGACACCCTTGCGCCATCCCATCTTCCTAGCACGGCAGGCTGTGCTGGAGCGGCTGCTGCGGGTGCGGAAAACCTCAAACGGCGCAAATACTCCAGTCTTATTGGGACTTATATGTTCGAGCCGTTTGGGGTTGAAACACTTGGGCCATGGGGTCCGAGTGCCCACTTAGTTTTTCGAGACATCGCCAGGCGGTTGGTCGACTCCACACGTGACCAGAGGGCTGGCCTATTTTTTGGCCAAAGAATCAGCATTGCTATACAACGTGGCAATGCTGCCAGCCTTCTGGGCACTTTTCCTGCTGACAGCGATGCGGATGAATTTTTTGATGCCCTCTGATTATTTACCCCCTCCCTTTTTTATATACTTGTACATATTATTATTATTATGTTAGTAATTGTATAGTGTATTTAAGATTTGAAAAAATAAAAATTACTTATATTTTGTATTTGGTGTTGGGCCTTTTTAAAAAAGTAGGCAGTCATGGGGACTGCCGACAGAAGTGAAAACTTAAAACATTAACATGTACACAGGCCACTGTACGTCGCCAGTCTGGCGCAATACGTCACATTAACATGTCGGTAACGCGAGCATGTCGCATGCCGCGGACCCGTAAGATTTTCCTTATTAAAAAGCTCCCAATGCGCCTAAAGAAGTCTTCACTACAAAAATTTATCATTGCGAGAAGAAGATATGTTAGAAAAACAAATCATATCACGCTTATCAGAAGGATCAGTGGCTTGAGATGATAGAAGAACGCCTCAGGTTATATCAGTGATCAAAGCTTTGCTTTCCAGATACAGAGCGTTGTTTGACACCTTAAGAGCGTGTGAGGTACGCATCGCTACAACATCCTCAAGCCACGCATCGCATAGAAATGAAGACCGTGCGCCTTGCGAACGCGATATATTTACGTTAGTGCGATCTCACTCGCGCGCGCATCTATCTCGTTTCTTTTAGGTACTTGCAGAGTCCGGTAGGCGCGTTCTTATTGGACGATCGCGCGACCATCATGGCACACCACTGCCACTACTTCAGCCCCCGAGATTTTGTACTTAAGCTAGTTGTGTGTACAGAAAATATACGCTCCTATTTCTGCACTTCTACTCGTGTTTTATTTCAACACTACCGACATCGCTGCTACAATTGGTGACCCCGAGAAGAAAATGGTAGACAAACAAGAAATTAGTCAACCTACTGACCTCGCGGCCATCTCCTCCGTGCAGTCACGTCTCCTTCCCTTCTGGCGCGAATATCCACGTATGTGGTTTATTCAATTTGAAGCCGTCGTCGAACCTCAGAAGACCAGCGACGAAAACAAATATCGGTACGTCCTCGGCCAATTACAACCGACAGACCTTCAACATGTCACAGACATCGTGATCAAGCCACCAGAAACTAAGAAGTACGAAGCCATCAAACAACGACTTCTCTCCGTGTACGAACAGTCCGAGGTGAAGAATTTCAAGAACCTTATTAGCGGATTGGAGCTTGGCAATCAAAAACCGTCTCAGTTGCTACGGCGCATGCGCGAACTCGGTGGCAACATGATCACCGAAGATGGCATCAAGATAGAATGGATGAACCACCTTCCGGCGCAAGTTCGAGTTGTGCTGTCAGTAAACACAGACTCGTCACTTGACATGCTCGCGGCAATGGCAGACAAGATGATAGAATATTCCGAGTCGAGCAATATCGCAGCTGTCTCCTCGTCACAACCAGATTCTGCAGCTGTCAACCAACAAGTCATGTCCGCGCAAATCCAAGTTCTTTCAAAACAACTTGAGAAGCTAACACTCGAAATCTCCGAACTTCGCAGCCGTGGAAGACCACACCATCGCCGTCACCAGCGCTCTCGCTCAAGATCGAAGTCCACCGCAAAGTATCAAAGCGATCCCAATCGAGTATGCTACTATCACTACCGATTTGGGGAACAAGCGAGACGCTGCGTGTCACCTTGCGCGAGGAGAAATCCAAACAAGTCGGAAAACTAGAAGAGGCACCGACCGTGGCGGACGTCGGTGTAACTACGGCAAGCAACCGCCTATGTGTCTTCGATCGCAACACTAATCACCGTTTCCTCGTTGACACCGGTGCGGACATCTCCGTCCTAGCCGCCACCCCGATACACAAGAAGAAATGTTCACCAACTTCGTACAAACTATACGCCGCGAACAGTTCACCAATCAATACCTACGGAGAGAAAGACCTGCAAATCGACTTAGGCCTCAGAAGACGATTTCGTTGGACATTTGTAGTCGCAGACGTCAAAACATCAATACTCGGAGCTGACTTCCTTCGCCACTTTAAACTCCTCGTCGACCTGCATCAAAAGAAGCTAATCGACAAGGTGACAGAACTCTCAATCAACGCCTTAGAAACCTCAACAATGCAACAAGCCGTCTACGTACTCAGCAACAAACAGACATATCAAGACATACTCAAACAGTATCCAGATCTACTCCGACCCATGTCCCTGAAAACTCCCGCTAAGCACGACGTCGTCCATCACATCGAGACAACGGGACCGCCTATCTACGCACGTGCTCGTCCCCTACCGCCCGACAAATACAAAGCGGCTAAAGAAGAGTTTGAACGGATGATGGAAATGGGAATATGTCAACCTTCCAAGAGCCCGTGGGCCAGCCCACTCCATGTAGTAAAGAAAAAAGATGGCAGTCTACGAGTGTGCGGCGACTACAGACGTCTAAATTCAGTCACGCTACCAGACAAGTACCCAATTCCGCGCATACAAGATTTTACCTATCAACTACACAATAAGAAGATCTACTCAAAACTCGATATGAAAATGGCCTACTACAGGATACCTATAAACAAAGAAGACGCACAGAAAACTGCTATCATCACACCCTTTGGGTTATTTGAATTCAACTGCATGACGTTTGGTCTACGAAATGCAAGTCAAACCTTCCAACGTTTTATGCACGAGGTACTGCGCGGTATCGAGGGCTGTTTTTCATTCGTCGACGATATCTTGTTATATTCAGAAAACGAAGAAGAACACAAGATATTACTACATCAAGTTCTCGAGCGCCTGAACAAATACGGCGTAACACTCAACGTCGACAAATGTGAATTTGCACAGACAAAAATCAACTTTCTCGGCTACGAAGTAACAGCGAACGGCATAAAACCAACTGAAGAACGAATAAAAGTTATATCCAGTTACCCTCAACCAAAAACTATCATCGAGCTTCGTCGTTTCCTGGGCATGCTGAACTTCTATAGAGATTGTTTACCAAATCAAGCCGACATGCAGAGCGAACTCAACAAATATCTGCACAACGGTAAAAAGAATGACAAGACACCTATAACGTGGACGCCGACCGCCGAACAAGCATTTCAAAAATGCCGCCAAAGCATATTGGAATGTGTGACGCTAACGCACCCTATCGCCGGCACCTCACTCTGCATCATGACGGACGCCTCAGACCACGGCATCGGCGCGGTGCTGCAACAACGCGACAACGGAGCTTGGAAACCGCTAGCATTCTTTTCTAAGACAATGAGTGCTACACAATCTCGATACAGCACGTATGATCGCGAACTACTAGCGATCTACATGTCTGTAAAACATTTTAGAAGACTCATCGAAGGCTGTGACGTCACCGTCTACACGGATCACAAACCGCTATCCTACGCGCTCTCAAGACCGCAAAGTAGCAGCGACACTCCGCGACGCGAAAGGCAACTCCACTTTATCAGTCAATTCTGCAATAACATCGTGTACGTAAAGGGAGACGAAAACTCAGTCGCTGACGCCTTATCTCGCATTGAGGAAATACACTGTCCCTCAAACATTGACTACGAAAAATTATCACGTGATCAAGAACAAGACGAAGAACTGAAACAATTAAAACTACAGACAAACTTAAAATTCATCACCGTTACTTTGCCCGGCATGCAGCGACCAATCACGTGCGAGATATCAACATCCACGCCCCGCCCATACCTACCACCGGCACATCGTTTTGCAGCATTCAAAGCGCAACATGATCTCTGCCACGCTGGTATCAAGACGACTAGAAAGCAAATCACATCAAAGTTCTTCTGGTCATCTATGAACAGAGATGTAACAACGTGGACAAGAAACTGCGTCGGCTGTCAGCGAGCGAAAGTGCATCGTCACGTCGTCACGCCGCTAGGAAGTTTCCCGCCATCGCAACGCTTCGAACACGTCCATATCGATATAGTCGGACCACTTCGACTATCTTACGATTATCGATATTGTGTTACTATCATGGACAGATTCACAAAATGGCCTGAAGCCGTACCAGTGCGCGAGATAACAGCTGAGATCGTCGTAAAAGCACTGTATGAAAACTGGATCGCCAGATTCGGCTGCCCACTGCGTATATCGACCGATCAAGGCAGGCAGTTTGAATCGTCGGTGTTCAACGCGCTAATGAAAAAGTTCGGCATTACACGCATACGCACGACCGCATACCATCCACAATCAAATGGGCAAATAGAACGCTGGCATCGTACCCTAAAAGCTGCGTTAATGGCTAGAGGCGCAACTACCAACTGGAGTGACGAACTTCCCACCGTACTGCTTGGCCTCCGAACAGCGCTGCGTGAAGACAACAACCTAAGTCCCGCGCTAATGACCTACGGTTCTACACTTCGTGTGCCATCGGATTTCTTCGCACCAGCTGCTACGACTAACATGTCGGACGAAGATTACGTACGTCGCCTCACACAAACGATGACGTCACTCTCACCTTCGTGCACTACCGCTAGAACAACAGCCAGTCCCTTCATACACAAGGACCTCGGTACGTGCACTCACGTCTTTGTGAGGAACGGTACTGTGCGAGCGCCGCTGACACCACCCTATGATGGACCGTATCCAGTGCTACAGAGACACGAAAAATTCTTCAAAATTCAGCTACCACATCGAGAGACAGTTGTATCGCTGGATAGGCTGAAACCGGCATACATCTGCAATGAAACACCAAACACTACAAGCCCTACAAACACAGCAAGCACGCCGAGCATCGTGAATCCTGTACCCTCACACCAACCATACGTCACTAGGACCGGCAGAGTATGCAAGCCAAACGTACGCTTCGCTTAGGAGGGGGTACTGTGAGGTACGCATCGCTACAACATCCTCAAGCCACGCATCGCATAGAAATGAAGACCGTGCGCCTTGCGAACGCGATATATTTACGTTAGTGCGATCTCACTCGCGCGCGCATCTATCTCGTTTCTTTTAGGTACTTGCAGAGTCCGGTAGGCGCGTTCTTATTGGACGATCGCGCGACCATCATGGCACACCACTGCCACTACTTCAGCCCCCGAGATTTTGTACTTAAGCTAGTTGTGTGTACAGAAAATATCTCCACAGCCACACACCTAGTGTCTTTAGGGTGTGTCTACACCCTTCGCGCTAGACCGGTCAGGGCCCTGTCGCACATTAAGATTGGCGACAGGTTTCAGCTCTAGGGCTCACCAGTAGGTACACACCTCCCTGTCTGCACCCGACAGGGAGGGCCACACATCCCCGGGCCCATCCACCCGGGGAGTAGGAGTAGGATCATTAGGTCCCCTTATTTTTTCCTAATTTTCTTTTTAAATTCCCTTTTGCTACGATGTCTGACGCAGACATCGTAGCTTTTGCAAGAGAGGTCCTTTTTAAGGACCCCGATTTCTTGCTGAAATACGGGAAGGCTTGGCGTAGTCGCCACGTCGACCCAAGCGAGGCTCTCGAGAGCCCGCTTTCCCCCCCTGTAGCAGACAGGGGCACCCCTCCTACGGCGGTTTCAATGCCGTCCGTAGTCTCCCCCCAGCCCGAGGTGATGGACACCTCCACCCCTCCTTCGGACTCAGAGTCCGAAGACGCCATCTCTCTCACTTCCTCCTCCTCCTCCTCAGACGACTATCAAGTCGTCGGAAAGGGAGGGAAGAGGAAGAAGAGCGCCTCCTCAAAGGCCGGTAAGGCCAAAAAGCCTCTGGCGGCAGCCATCCCCGCCGCCTCTGCCCCCACCTCCTCCTCTGCCTCTGTCCCCACGGCACCCATCCCAGCCAGTCCGTCCCAAGCCGGTAAGCCTGTATCTGCTACCCCTGCCTCCGCGGCAAATAGCGCCCCCTCATCCTCCTCCCAGGATGCCCCCCCCGCCCTGACTCCAGCTTCTTCTGCCCCCAAGAAGCTGGCACCCCCCCCGCCTGTGTTCATTCAGGACAAGGCTAAGTGGACAGATGTGTCCCAATGGTGCACCGAGCAAAAAATCGGTTTCACCAACGCCCGATCCACCCAGCAGGGTATCAAAGTGAGCGTCCCTACGTCCAAGGACTATAGGGAGCTCACTAGGCTCCTCCGGGCGAGAGGTGTGTCCTTTCACACCTACACTCTTCCCGAAGAGCGCCAGACCCGAGTGGTAATTCGTAGGATTCCTAAAGAAATCCCTACTGACGCCATCAAGGCCGACTTAGAGGCCCAAAATATCCCTGTTTCGGAGGTCCACCGAATGCACCGCGCCAGAGGTGGTCAAGCATTCGACATGGTCCTTGTCGTCTGTCCCCCAACTGAAGGGCACCACCCGATCTTTGGTGTAAAAACCATATGCCACCTCGTGGGCTTTGAGATCCAGAAGCCCAATAAATATGGCTTCATCGGTCAGTGTCACCGATGCCAGCTATACGGCCACGCGCAGAAGAACTGCCACGCTAAACCCAGGTGCGTCAAGTGCCTGGGCGAGCACGGCACTTCTGACTGCCCCCGCCCTAAAGACCGTACCCTCTGCACCGAGCCACCTAGCTGTGTGCTATGTGGTGAGTCAGGTCACCCGGCAAATTACCGGGGCTGCCCTAAAGCCCCGAAATTATCCCCCAAACTGGCCAAGCGCGCAGTCGCCCGCCAGCAAAGGGAAGCCCCCGCCCCTTCGACCCAAATGCCAGAACGGCTAAGCCCTCAAAGGCCTAGCCCCTGGACGGCCCTTAACCATCAAAGGGCTTTCCCGGCCCTGGCCAAAACCAGCCCCCCACCTCCATCCATCCCAGCGCTGATGGACCCCCTCAACCGCGCCGCTGCGCCCGCCCCCGCCCTCCCCCCGAGACCGGTGCAAGCGCCTAAAACCGCCCCTGCAGCCAGAACTGCACCCCCCCACTCACCGACTACGGTTGGCCCTAACCCCCTTGACCCCTTTAACATCATTTCGGGCACCTTCACGGCCTTCCTCACCCCACGCGCCAGGAAAATGGCAAGCGAATTAGTCGCTGCCAGAAATGCCGGCAACCTTCTCCAGATTCTGGAGATATATAACTCTTATCCCGAAATCACCCAAGCCCTATCCTCCTTCGCCAACCTTCCCAACCCCCACTATGGATAAAGAAGCCAAAGGGAGAACTAAGCCCCGATCCCTTAAATTAGGCTACTTCAATGCCAATGGCATTCGCGATCAACGCGATGAGATCGCCGAGTTCCTCCGTGATCATCAAATTGATATTCTCCTTATACAGGAATCCTTCCTCAAGCCCAACGTCCGTAACCCGTCAATCGCTAACTACTGCGTAGTTCGCAACGACAGGTCTCGGTGTCACAAGGGTGGCACCCTCATATACTATAGAAAGGTTCTTCACTGCATCCCTATGGACCCTCCCCCCCTATCCAAATTAGAAGTGTCTGTATGCCGGTTAGGCATGTCAGGACACCAACCGATCACCCTAGTATCGGCCTATGTTCCCCCCCAAACCTCGTCAGAAAATCCCCAGTCGATTTCTGACGACCTCTCTGCCCTCTTCGGCCTGAGCGATTCCGTTATCATAGCGGGCGACCTCAACGCCAAACACCCTGCCTGGAACAGCAACACCACCTCAGCCAGAGGGAGACAGCTGTTCGGTCTCTGCCCCATACTAAATTTCGATGTCATCGCCCCGATGACTCCAACCCACTTTCCCCACGACCCCAACCATACCGCCGACGTCCTCGACATAGCGCTTCTGAAGAATATCAACCTACGGTTGGATTCTATAGAGGCGGTACAAGAGCTCTCCTCTGACCACCGACCAGTGGTCATGAAACTGGCCCCCCGTGTCGGTCTCCATGACCCCACTCAACCCCCTCTCACCAAAATAGTCACAGATTGGAGGAAAGTAAGCAATAGCCTGAAATCCACTTCTTCCCAACACCTGGACTCCATCCCTGATCAGTTCGACTCTGTCGCAGACACGACGGCCGCGATTGACTCGCTCACTGAGCACGTACAATCAGTCCTGAACGACTGTTCAAAGGTAACTCCAGCGGACGATGACCGTCGCTGGAGATTGCCGGACGATGTGCGTGAACTGTTGCGCGAGAAGAACGCGGCTGTCCGTGCATACAGCAACTTCCCCTGCCTTGCGAACAAAGCCCATATGCGCCATTTACAGCGAGCTGTAAAGACACGCCTAGCGGAGCTGCGTACCGCTGGCTGGGACAGGATGCTAAGCGACCTAGAGCCCACTCATCAGGCCTTCTGGGAACTTCAAAGGAAACTAAAGTCCAATGAAGTAGTCTCCATGCCCCCCCTACTCCGCCCTGACAAGACCATCGCCTTCGACGATGCTGACAAGGCTGAATGCCTAGCCAACAGCCTCGAGGCTCAATGCTCTCCCAGCTCTCAACCAGTAGACCAAGCTCACTTGTCAAAAGTCGACGCTGAAGTCGAACGTAGAGCCTCCCTTCCCCCCGTCGAAAACCCTGACTATCCTCTGCCTCCCGTCACTCCAGACGAAGTGCATGATATCATCAAGGGTTTAAAGCCCCGTAAAGCTCCCGGCTCAGACGGCATCACAAACAGGGTAATTCAACTATTCCCTGCCCACCTCATAATGCTACTGACCACCATCTTCAATGGTGCCATGAGCAACAACATCTTCCCAGATGCATGGAAAAAGGCCACTGTCATCGGCATCCCCAAGCCTGGAAAGCCCAAATCTGAGCCCTCGAGCTACCGCCCCATCAGTCTGCTCAATGTCCTCGGCAAAGTCTATGAGAAACTTATTTATAAGCGTCTCAGAGACTATGCCGAAACAAAAGGCCTCATCCCAAACGAACAGTTTGGTTTTCGAACCCAGCACTCTTGTGTGCATCAGGCCCACCGCATCATCGAACACATAAGCGCTGGCTTCCAGCGTGGCTTGATGACGGGTGTCATATACTTCGACATAGCGAAAGCGTTTGACAGAGTCTGGCACAACGGCTTATTATATAAGCTCTACCAACTCGGTGTGCCGGACCGTCTCGTACTCATCTTACGAGACTTCTTGTCGAACCGCACCTTCCGCTATCGCATCGAAGGAGCACTATCCTCCCCCCACCCTATCCGCGCAGGCGTCCCCCAGGGCTCTGTGCTTGCCCCCCTCATCTTCACGCTGTTCACTAGCGACATACCCAGGAGCAAAAAGGCACAGTTGGCTCTGTTCGCAGACGACACGGCCATTTACTGCTCGGGCACCAAACAAGCCTCGATTTCTCTCACTCTCCAAAGAGCGGTCACCAAACTTGGTGACTGGTTCAGGAAGTGGAGAATCGAAGTGAATCCCGACAAAAGTCAAGCGGTTCTTTATTCAAAACCGCGCCATAGCCCCACCCCCCCCCGACCAATCTCCATGTTTGGTAAGCCTATCCCTTGGGAGAAGCGAGCCAAATATCTAGGTGTGATTCTCGATGAGCACCTCACCTTCGCAGAGCACATAAAGAAGGTTCGTTCGCGCGCCGCTTTCGCTCTCGGTAGACTCCACTCGATTATGAATGCAAAAAGCAAGTTGTCACTAAAGTGCAAGTTGCGCATTTACACGGCGTGCATACGCCCTATCATGACGTACGCCTGTGCAGTCTTTGCTCACGCGAAACCCCACCACATCCATAGGATGCAGACCCTCCAGAACCGTGCCCTCCGAATGATCACGGGATCCCCCTTCTATGTCCGGAACGAGATCCTCCATCTCGATCTCAAAATCCCCACCATCCTCCAGTTCATGAAACGTATCTCCAAGCGTTTCTTTGACACCGCCGCCAAACATCGCAACCCCCTAGTTGTCGAGGCCGCTAAATATACCCCCTCCAATATTAGTAAAGTCCGCCGTCCGAGGCACACACTATTAGACCCAGACGACCCTATTACTCTCCTCCAGGAAAGCAATAGGGCTACCAGTACAGTACACAAACACAAAAAACCGACATTCCGACCCCGCCGCCGAGGTGCAGCGCGAAAACCCCGAGTTAATAATTCCCCCCGACCCTTGCTCGAAGAAGCGCCAGCCCGCGCCGAAGCTGAGCCTGTAGCTTTAAATTCCCCAGATTAATAATAATTATCCAATTTTGATCCAGCCTGTCCCAACTTGCTGTCCCCCCAGTGACGCCCTAAGCCGAGGTTCGTACCCCACAGGGGGTGCCCTTAGCGCGCAGTCACTTAGTATTTGTAAGTAACACGCCCCTGGCTGGAGGCTTTGAGTTAGCTTAAGGCAGCCACAGGATTGACCGGTTAAGTAGTCACGGCCACTCTTGGCCAACTACGAGATGCCATTGATAGGAAAAAAAAAAAAAAAAAAAAAAAAAAAAAAACAGAAAATATCATTCATTCCCTCGCTCGACTCCGCTGTGGACGGTCGTGCCGCTGACGCATTCGCTCGCTGCACCGCTGACTCACCGCTGACTCACCGCCATCGACGCTCGCTCGTGACGCCACGTCACGCACCGACTCCCGTAGTCTCTGACTGCACCACCGTTATCAATTATTGCCTTTTTCAAGGCGATCGTTGACAGACTGTTTCTTTAACGTCGTCCGTCTCATAAACGTTCGGCGTGTCTCCTTGACCCCCTCAGGGTAAAAACCACAGTTTCGTGGTCCTTGACGGATACCTCACGGTGACAACCAAGTCAAGGGGGTGTTGACCCAACACACCCGCTGAGCCCCTTCAGGGTAAAGCAGTCAATTGGACGGGTCCCAGAGTTAACCGGCCTTGGGGGGTCTCCTAGTCGGCTCTGGTGACAGTTTTCCTTCCACAGTTACTCACCTAGTGTCTTTAGGGTGTGTCTACACCCTTCGCACTAGACTGGTCAGGGCCCTGTCGCACATTAAGATTGGCGACAGGTTTCAGCTCTAGGGCTCACCAGTAGGTACACACCTCCCTGTCTGCACCCGACAGGGAGGGCCACACATCCCCGGGCCCATCCACCCGGGGAGTAGGAGTAGGATCATTAGGTCCCCTTATTTTTTCCTAATTTTCTTTCTAAATTCCCTTTTGCTACGATGTCTGACGCAGACATCGTAGCTTTTGCAAGAGAGGTCCTTTTTAAGGACCCCGATTTCTTGCTGAAATACGGGAAGGCTTGGCGTAGTCGCCACGTCGACCCAAGCGAGGCTCTCGAGAGCCCGCTTTCCCCCCCTGTAGCAGACAGGGGCACCCCTCCTACGGCGGTTTCGATGCCGTCCGTAGTCTCACCCCAGCCCAAGGTGATGGACACCTCCACCCCTCCTTCGGACTCAGAGTCCGAAGACGCCATCTCTCTCACTTCCTCCTCCTCCTCCTCAGACGACTATCAAGTCGTCGGAAAGGGAGGGAAGAGGAAGAAGAGCGCCTCCTCAAAGGCCGGTAAGGCCAAAAAGCCTCTGGCGGCAGCCATCCCCGCCGCCCCTGCCCCCACCTCCTCCTCTGCCTCTGTCCCCACGGCACCCATCCCAGCCAGTCCGTCCCAGGCCGGTAAGCCTGTATCTGCTACCCCTGCCTCCGCGGCAAATAGCGCCCCCTCATCCTCCTCCCAGGATGCCCCCCCCGCCCTGACTCCAGCTTCTTCTGCCCCCAAGAAGCTGGCACCCCCCCCGCCTGTGTTCATTCAGGACAAGGCTAAGTGGACAGATGTGTCCCAATGGTGCACCGAGCAAAAAATCGGTTTCACCAACGCCCGATCCACCCAGCAGGGTATCAAAGTGAGCGTCCCTACGTCCAAGGACTATAGGGAGCTCACTAGGCTCCTCCGGGCGAGAGGTGTGTCCTTTCACACCTACACTCTTCCCGAGGAGCGCCAGACCCGAGTGGTAATTCGTAGGATTCCTAAAGAAATCCCTACTGACGCCATCAAGGCCGACTTAGAGGCCCAAAATATCCCTGTTTCGGAGGTCCACCGAATGCACCGCGCCAGAGGTGGTCAAGCATTCGACATGGTCCTCGTCGTCTGTCCCCCAACTGAAGGGCACCACCCGATCTTTGGTGTAAAAACCATATGCCACCTCGTGGGCTTTGAGATCCAGAAGCCCAATAAATATGGCTTCATCGGTCAGTGTCACCGATGCCAGCTATACGGCCACGCGCAGAAGAACTGCCACGCTAAACCCAGGTGCGTCAAGTGCCTGGGCGAGCACGGCACTTCTGACTGCCCCCGCCCTAAAGACCGTACCCTCTGCACCGAGCCACCTAGCTGTGTGCTATGTGGTGAGTCAGGTCACCCGGCAAATTACCGGGGCTGCCCTAAAGCCCCGAAATTATCCCCCAAACTGGCCAAGCGCGCAGTCGCCCGCCAGCAAAGGGAAGCCCCCGCCCCTTCGACCCAAATGCCAGAACGGCTAAGCCCTCAAAGGCCTAGCCCCTGGACGGCCCTTAACCATCAAAGGGCTTTCCCGGCCCTGGCCAAAACCAGCCCCCCACCTCCATCCATCCCAGCGCTGATGGACCCCCTCAACCGCGCCGCTGCGCCCGCCCCCGCCCTCCCCCCGAGACCGGTGCAAGCGCCTAAAACCGCCCCTGCAGCCAGAACTGCACCCCCCCACTCACCGACTACGGTTGGCCCTAACCCCCTTGACCCCTTTAACATCATTTCGGGCACCTTCACGGCCTTCCTCACCCCACGCGCCAGGAAAATGGCAAGCGAATTAGTCGCTGCCAGAAATGCCGGCAACCTTCTCCAGATTCTGGAGATATATAACTCTTATCCCGAAATCACCCAAGCCCTATCCTCCTTCGCCAACCTTCCCAACCCCCACTATGGATAAAGAAGCCAAAGGGAGAACTAAGCCCCGATCCCTTAAATTAGGCTACTTCAATGCCAATGGCATTCGCGATCAACGCGATGAGATCGCCGAGTTCCTCCGTGATCATCAAATTGATATTCTCCTTATACAGGAATCCTTCCTCAAGCCCAACGTCCGTAACCCGTCAATCGCTAACTACTGCGTAGTTCGCAACGACAGGTCTCGGTGTCACAAGGGTGGCACCCTCATATACTATAGAAAGGTTCTTCACTGCATCCCTATGGACCCTCCCCCCCTATCCAAATTAGAAGTGTCTGTATGCCGGTTAGGCATGTCAGGACACCAACCGATCACCCTAGTATCGGCCTATGTTCCCCCCCAAACCTCGTCAGAAAATCCCCAGTCGATTTCTGACGACCTCTCTGCCCTCTTCGGCCTGAGCGATTCCGTTATCATAGCGGGCGACCTCAACGCCAAACACCCTGCCTGGAACAGCAACACCACCTCAGCCAGAGGGAGACAGCTGTTCGGTCTCTGCCCCATACTAAATTTCGATGTCATCGCCCCGATGACTCCAACCCACTTTCCCCACGACCCCAACCATACCGCCGACGTCCTCGACATAGCGCTTCTGAAGAATATCAACCTACGGTTGGATTCTATAGAGGCGGTACAAGAGCTCTCCTCTGACCACCGACCAGTGGTCATGAAACTGGCCCCCCGTGTCGGTCTCCATGACCCCACTCAACCCCCTCTCACCAAAATAGTCACAGATTGGAGGAAAGTAAGCAATAGCCTGAAATCCACTTCTTCCCAACACCTGGACTCCATCCCTGATCAGTTCGACTCTGTCGCAGACACGACGGCCGCGATTGACTCGCTCACTGAGCACGTACAATCAGTCCTGAACGACTGTTCAAAGGTAACTCCAGCGGACGATGACCGTCGCTGGAGATTGCCGGACGATGTGCGTGAACTGTTGCGCGAGAAGAACGCGGCTGTCCGTGCATACAGCAACTTCCCCTGCCTTGCGAACAAAGCCCATATGCGCCATTTACAGCGAGCTGTAAAGACACGCCTAGCGGAGCTGCGTACCGCTGGCTGGGACAGGATGCTAAGCGACCTAGAGCCCACTCATCAGGCCTTCTGGGAACTTCAAAGGAAACTAAAGTCCAATGAAGTAGTCTCCATGCCCCCCCTACTCCGCCCTGACAAGACCATCGCCTTCGACGATGCTGACAAGGCTGAATGCCTAGCCAACAGCCTCGAGGCTCAATGCTCTCCCAGCTCTCAACCAGTAGACCAAGCTCACTTGTCAAAAGTCGACGCTGAAGTCGAACGTAGAGCCTCCCTTCCCCCCGTCGAAAACCCTGACTATCCTCTGCCTCCCGTCACTCCAGACGAAGTGCATGATATCATCAAGGGTTTAAAGCCCCGTAAAGCTCCCGGCTCAGACGGCATCACAAACAGGGTAATTCAACTATTCCCTGCCCACCTCATAATGCTACTGACCACCATCTTCAATGGTGCCATGAGCAACAACATCTTCCCAGATGCATGGAAAAAGGCCACTGTCATCGGCATCCCCAAGCCTGGAAAGCCCAAATCTGAGCCCTCGAGCTACCGCCCCATCAGTCTGCTCAATGTCCTCGGCAAAGTCTATGAGAAACTTATTTATAAGCGTCTCAGAGACTATGCCGAAACAAAAGGCCTCATCCCAAACGAACAGTTTGGTTTTCGAACCCAGCACTCTTGTGTGCATCAGGCCCACCGCATCATCGAACACATAAGCGCTGGCTTCCAGCGTGGCATGATGACGGGTGTTATATACTTCGACATAGCGAAAGCGTTCGACAGAGTCTGGCACAACGGCTTATTATATAAGCTCTACCAACTCGGTGTGCCGGACCGTCTCGTACTCATCTTACGAGACTTCTTGTCGAACCGCACCTTCCGCTATCGCATCGAAGGAGCACTATCCTCCCCCCACCCTATCCGCGCAGGCGTCCCCCAGGGCTCTGTGCTTGCCCCCCTCATCTTCACGCTGTTCACTAGCGACATACCCAGGAGCAAAAAGGCACAGTTGGCTCTGTTCGCAGACGACACGGCCATTTACTGCTCGGGTACCAAACAAGCCTCGATCTCTCTCACTCTCCAAAGAGCGGTCACCAAACTTGGCGACTGGTTCAGGAAGTGGAGAATTGAAGTGAATCCCGACAAAAGTCAAGCGGTTCTTTATTCAAAACCGCGCCATAGGCCCACCCCCCCCCGACCAATCTCCATGTTCGGTAAGCCTATCCCTTGGGAGAAGCGAGCCAAATATCTAGGTGTGATTCTCGATGAGCACCTCACCTTCGCAGAGCACATAAAGAAGGTTCGTTCGCGCGCCGCTTTCGCTCTCGGTAGACTCCACTCGATAATGAATGCAAAAAGCAAGTTGTCACTAAAGTGCAAGTTGCGCATTTACACGGCGTGCATACGTCCTATTATGACGTACGCCTGTGCAGTCTTTGCTCACGCGAAACCCCACCACATCCATAGGATGCAGACCCTACAGAACCGTGCCCTCCGAATGATCACGGGATCCCCCTTTTATGTCCGGAACGAGATCCTCCATCTCGATCTCAAAATCCCCACCATCCTCCAGTTCATGAAACGCAACTCCAAGCGTTTCTTTGATACCGCCGCCAAACATCGCAACCCCCTAGTTGTCGCGGCCGCTAAATATACCCCCTCCAATATTAGTAAAGTCCGCCGTCCGAGGCACACACTATTAGTCCCAGACGACCCTATTACTCTCCTCCAGGAAAGCAATAGGGCTTCTAGTACAATACACAGACACAAAAAACCGACATTCCGACCCCGCCGCCGAGGTCCAGCGCGAAAACCCCGAGTTAATAATTCCCCCCGACCCTTGCTCGAAGAAGCGCCAGCCCGCGCCGTAGCTGAGCCTGTAGCTTTAAATTCCCCAGATTAATAATAATTATCCAATTTTGATCCAGCCTGTCCCAAACTTGCTGTCCCCCCAGTGACGCCCTAAGCCGAGGTTCGTACCCCACAGGGGGTGCCCTTAGCGCGCAGTCACTTAGTATTGTAAGTAACACGCCCCTGGCTGGAGGCTTTGAGTTAGCTTAAGGCAGCCACAGGATTGACCGGTTAAGTAGTCACGGCCACTCTTGGCCAACTACGAGATGCCATAGTTAGGAAAAAAAAAAAAAAAAAAAAAAAAAAAACAGAAAATATACGCTCCTATTTCTGCACTTCTACTCGTGTTTTATTTCAACACTACCGACATCGCTGCTACAAGCGTTTACGATGTACGGCATTTCATACAAACTTTCAAGTCCTTGTTTTTCGAAATGAATGAGCCGACTTTAATTAAACTTCATACGCATAAGCAGGATACATAGGTCTAAAAAGTTAGTAAAGAACATTTTCGAAACATCTTATTTAAAAAAAGATAATTGGAAATATCTGTTTCTATGGAAAATTTAAAATCGGTCGAATTCAGCTGTAACACTATTTTTCAAAAATGTTCGGGACTAACTTTTTAGACCTATGTATCCTGCTTATGCGTATGAAGTTTCATTAAAATCGGTTCATTCATTTCGAAAAACAAGGACTTGAAAGTTTGTATGAAATGCCGTACGTCGTAAACGCTCTTAATGTCAAATACTGGTGAAAACGACAGATTTTAATGAAGGCCGCCATGATATGACGGAACCGCTCTTCTAGGACATCGTAGCTTAACATAACACAACGTTTACCTTCATTTTAACATAGTTTTAGAGTTGTTATAACCTCTTAATCACAACTAGCTGTTGCCCTCGACTTCACCTGCGATCCGGGATGAAAAATAGCCTATGTCTTTCTCCAGGTCATGGTCTACCCGTGTGTCAAGTTTCATCCAAATCCGTTCCGCCGTTTAAGCGTGAAAGCGTAACAAACAAACTCACTTTCGCATTTTTAATATAGGAAGGATTACGACACAATTAAAAATACAGATCAACATTTAACGGAAAAATCAAAACCTCCTGTATTCCTTAAGATTTGAGAACGCCACGTAACAGTAATTAAACACAGTAACAAGTATTTAATAAAGCCTCCTTGCCACCTAATACAATTTAGTTTATGTAGGAAAGTGTTGTTGTTCATAAGGCTTATTAAATTGTAAACTTTGTCGACGGGACTTTGGTTAATCAAAACATTTGTTAAAATAATCCTGTTATTGGAAACGTGTAATTAAGCGTAATTGTTTTTGGGAACAGGAAAATAGAGCGTCAAAGTTTACATGGGAAATGTTAAATATTTTAATGAGACATAATTTTAGAAAATTATAATTGGCATTTTGCCTTTCAGAACTTAAATAATTATATAAGACTACACTGCTAAAGACGGCTAGCCCGTGATTCCAGACGATAGGATTCAAACGTATTCTGTTCATAGGCGTCTTATAAATAGGATACGTCCATAATTAACAAATTTAAGAAAAGAGAATGGTTACAAATAAAACTTACGTAGAAATTGATGATATTCTGTCTTCATAAATGTCAGCTCTACTGTTTAGTTAGCAAAACAACTACTTAATCAATTAAAAGTAAAAGAATTTGTTTTGATCTCGATATCACTGATCTCAAAGGACAAACCGACGTAAAGACAAAGGCCAGTAGCCAGTCAAAACATCAAAAATCACAATTCATTATCTTACAAAAAACAAAAAGAAATCTCTTCAACGCAATCAACAAATTGACGAAACGAAGTCAACTCGATATCTAATCACTCGCTATGAACTCGTGCGCCGTGACACACGGACGGATAGTATGGAGAGCAATGGCGACGCGACGGGCGTACTCGGCGTACTCGAAACGACATCTCACGCGACTTCGTTCCTATCCATTTCATTTCACTTGTCTGGGCCGCCTGTTTGTTTGTTGGTTGTGAATGTTGTGAAATACGGGTTTGGAGTTTGTTGAGCAATAGCAATGATGGAAGTTTAAAGATTTTTTGTTGAAGTGCCTAAGTCTATAATAATAACAGATAATAATAGATTGTGTTTAAAAAATAGGATGTTGTGCGGCTTTTACCTAAAAGTGGGAAAAAGGAGAATGGAATAAAAAAATCATTATTATATTAAATGATTTATATAAGTCGCCGCAGGAGACGCCTTGGGCGTCGGGAATTGGCAGCCAATTCCCGGCCACCGTAGGCGCGGGCTTGCAGACGGCGAGTAATGGGTAGCTCGCCGTCCGGTAAGGACCAGGCCCGAGTCGACGGCGCGTTGTGTTCCACGCGCGCCTCAAAGAGATGTCAGCACTATTGACGGGGTCCGCTGTGGCCGATGCCAGCTAGGGTTGCGGGATGTTCGAAAGAGTTACCGTGGCCCCGGCACAGGGAACTGAAGGAACACGGGTGGGTTTTAGTCAGTAAAAGTCTGACACGCCCTCCCGCTCCGCCCAGAACGGGAGAAGTCATTTCGTCGGCCTAATTCGTTAACCTGCTAAGTCCATTTTGACATAGTTTACAGGACGAAGAAAAAACTGAATAACATCTTTATTAATTTAGCAATTAAAATTTTGAAAATCCCGTTGGTTTCTATAATTTTTCTGGATATTTTAACAATATATTTAGCAGCATAACTTATACATATTTTATAAAATTTAGGAAAACAATTATTTAGCAGTTTGTCGAGGTGAAGTTTCAATTTGCTTGAGGATTTAGCAGTTTTTGTTTTAAATTGTGTAGGGTGTATAGATTAATGAATTGTGCAGTAAAACGAATTCAATCAGTAATCATCAATCATCCGTGAACGTTGTCAGTACAAAACTGAGGCCCCAACAGGATTTAGCAGGTTTGCGTTGTGGAGATTGACTGGTGGTCAGAAAACAGTTTTTCGGGCATAGCATTTGTCACCTTTTTTTGCTAATATAGCTGTTATCCCTTAAACGGTACGGCAGATATTAGATTGAACTTTTTAACGGTTATAAAAAGTAATTTTTGCCAACAAATGGACTTAGCAGGTTAACGAATTAGGCCGACGATTTGGTGATTTCCCATCCACAAAAAAAAGGTTACTTACTTGTCCATTACTTTTCATTGCAGCCGTCACTATAATCTTTCGCCAAATTAACGTCTAGTTGCATAAAAGTGTTAACTAAAAGAAGATCTCTTCACCATCTCATTTTCTTTAGTTTCCTCTAGTAGGTAGGTATTTCGTAACTGACTATACAAGATGTAACATAAATAACGCACAACCTCTTAAGGGATCATTGTACTCATTATGAACAACTTTTACTATGCGACCAAACTTATATCGTGAAAAACAAATCAGCTGCTCCCTACATTTTGACGAGTTATGCGAACATATACGTAAATGTAGGGAGCAGCTGATTTTTTTTTCACGTTCTCAGGTTTGGTCCCATAGTAAAAGTTGTTCATAATGATGAGTACAATGACCCCTTAAGAGGTTGCGCGTTATTTATGTTATACCTTGTATATAAAATAAGTAACAAAAAAAAACAACTTAAAAGAAAATTATTATTTTGGGAAAAGACTAAGCACAATCATGATTTGTTCATTTTAAGATTTATTTTTGCTTTATTGTAAAACGGCATTCTGGCAATTACATTAGCTAAGATAAAAATTAGACAAAATGACGATTCAAACGCCAAACACCACCATCTAACCGCTCAATACCGCGAAACTTCACATCCTAATCACCAGTATGTAACTTTTAATTACGCGCTGCTACTCGACCGGCCTCTGATAAACGACTCTCCAGCCAGTTCTACTCCATGACACGTTCAGGGTTTTAAGCCTCGCAGCCAACAATACCGCTTATTATCATTATCGGGTTAGGATTGAGCTGAGCGAGCGATTTGAGCGGATGAATTTTGATTATTGATTTAAATGCCTAATTACACAGCAATGTCTGCTTCTGACATAAATATGATTTTAATGACTTGTGTTCAAGAAAGAAAGAATATACCAATTCCTGACTTTAGGAAAATGTCTTAAAAGGCGTGTCAAGAGGATGGTTTACTTATTCAATATAATCATTTTAATTGCAATAGGGGGCTTGTGACTAAGTAATAACAGCCGCACGGGTCGATCGATCAGGTTCAGCTATACTTACCGTGGTTTGTACCTACTTGGATGGGTGACTCAATACATACCAAGACCCCTCCGTGCCGTTGCCGTTGGTCCGTGGATGGGTGACCATCTTTACATACCGAGACTCCTCCGTGCCTCGGAAAGCACGTTAAGCCGTTGGTCTCGGCTGTCATTCGTGGATCTTTGGCAGTCGTTACGGGTCGTCAGAAGCCCGAAAGTCTGACAACCAGTCTTACCAAGGGGTATCGTATTACCCAGTAACTGGGTTGTGGAGGTCAGATAGGCAGTCGCTCCATATAAAATACTGGTATTCAGCTGCATCCGGTTAGACTGGAAGCCGACCCCAATATAGTTGGGAAAAGGCTAGGCAGATGATGATGACATTTATGTAATTTCACTCAATCCTTGCTCAAACGAAATGAACAGCGCAGCGTTGTAATTGTTTTATTAATCATAAGGCTAGTAGCAAATTCAACCCTGAAACCGATTGATTCACAGACAAGTGTCAGACTCCAGACAGTAATACTGGTACTGGTAGTTCTCGTACCAGGCCCACTTGGCGTAGACAAATCAGATAATCCAGCCGAAACCTAACATTCACATAACTGTCTAGTAGTAGGTATATGTATGATGCTCTATGTCTTAAATATTTAATACTGGCTGTTGCCCACGGCTTCGCCCGCGTGGATGTCTATTTGAATCGGATTTTGTGGATTTTTTTTTTACGCGGAACTCTAATTATGTTTCTAAATAAAAGTGCCCTAAGTTACTCCTTATAACATCAGCTGTCTGCTGAAAGTCCCGTCAAAATCTGTGCAGCCGTTTCGGAGATTAGCTAGAACAAACAGACAGATAGACAGACCGACAGATAGACAGACGAAAATTTTAAAAATTGCTTTTTCGTTTTATATACCGTATATCTTACTGTCATAATCAGAGGTCGGAATTAGGTAGAGTTGTTTATGTACTTACACTGATTTCATACAGCGAAAGAATAAAATGGATACTTCAAATCTTAGTGGTATTTTGAATGAATCGGACAAGGAAAATGATTCTGATGGGCCGTTTGAATAAGCGAACCCTCACGAGTCTAGGCTAGAAGCAAAAGTATTTTCTTATTTATAAGGAGGCGAGGTATGAGAATTTGCTTAAGACTATTAATAATTTGTATTGTGAATTAATGTAAATACTAATAAAAATTGTATGTTAATTATATTTGTTTTATTTGTCTGTCTATCTATGAGGTTTTTATTGTTATTTATTTGTAATATTATTGGCCACACGGGATTGTCCATTAGAAATCCCGGGAAGATCCATATTAATATCAACATTTCGATGCAAGTACATAAATAAGTCTACCTAATTCCGACCTCTAGTCATAATATATGCGTTTAGTAAAAAGTTGTTATTTTGATATTACAAATCTGTTTGTAATATCAAAATAACAACTTTTCATTGAAGTGTCTGCACTTCAATTTTATTTGTTTGTATAGATGAATATTATGATCGAATAATGTCTGATGACTGGTCTTATCAAGGGATATAGTTTTATCCATAACCGGGTTATAGAGGTCAGATAGGCAGTCGCTCCATGTAAAATACTGATATTCAACTACATCCAGTTAGACTGGAAAACGACCCCAACATAGTGGCGAAAAAACTAAGCAGATGTTGATGGTTATTTATATATTATATAATCTTATTTTCTCTCAACCCTTAATCACCCAAAGTGTGGAAGCCTACATTATTATGTTGAACATAAACTATTTTAATACGAAGTAAGGATGAGGGTAACTCCACATTGTCAAGACTAACCCTTACTTATAGGTTATGTGTAAATTGTTGTTAGATTAAGACTATCAATCGTTCATGGTTCACGTTCTTGTGGTAGGTATGTGTTTCTTGTTTTCAAAATGTACATCCTAACTTCCTGATCCTACCTATCCTAACTAATATTATAAATGCGATAGTAAATTTGTTTGCTGAACCGATCATCCTGAAATTTTGCATATACATTGTCAGGTGTACAGAAACGGACATAGGGTACCTTTCATTCCGAAAAAAAATACTCACCCCGAGGAAAACAACAATAACGTACTTATGGTAATAGATGGCGCCACGTGTCTTTCGAATCATGACTGAATTATATCATGACGAGGGAGTTTTATTGAAATGTGGCTGTTATTTTATGTGTATCTTACGACTTCCACGTGAACGAAGTCGCGGGGCACAGCTAGTGTTCTATGAAGCTAAAGCGCGGGCGGCGCATACTAAGCGACGACGGGCGATTGAAAAAAATCAACTCAATGTCTATTGGTCACCTGAAGCTGTAATTGAACATTTTCATTGGTTTTTCGATGAACTCGATATACGCTTGGCACTCTTGTATCCGGCCACTAAGTCTTATGAGGGCCTGAAAAATCATAAACTCAGCAACTTGTTTGCAAAATGATAAGATTTTGACACAAAATGAAAAAGAATTTTAAACCAAAAGTAAAGGATATTTCCTTTATTTTTTCAAGACATATCCTCTATATGTCCTGCTATTTTCATATACCTACATAGTTTATTAATATTTGATTATTTATCTGATTATTTCCCCTCCTTATTTATATAGGTACTTGTATATATATATGGACAAACCCACGATCACACACTACTACAGTCACACTAACACATACTCACAATTGCACAATACACAGAGCTGCTAATTACCTTTTGTCATTGTTTTCTCTTTGGTTCTAAATTAGTTGAATTAGTTTTATTAGTTTAATTTTAATTGTTACAGAGTCTCAATAGTGTATAAGCTATCAATTAAGGGAAAGAGCGAGATAACCCCAACACAAGTATTATTAATTACTTACTGGGGCTGTCTCAATCACATCTGCAAATGTAACTGTCTGAGACCCAATAAACAATTTTATTTTATTTTATACTGGATGATTTTTTTTACCGTCTCGAAATTTTTACAGGGTGTTTCTACCCATGAACATGAACAACTTTCACTATGGGACCAACTATGAGATGACGAAAAACAAATCTGCTGTTTCATACATTTTGGTCAAGTAGGTTTGAACTTTTCTATTAAACAGTAGATTTTTTTTTTCGTGATTTCAGAGTTGGTCCCGTAGTGAAAGTTGTTCATGTTCATGGGTAAAACACCCTGTAAAAATTTCGAGACGGTAAAAAAAATCATCCAGTATATTATTTATATTGTTTATTCATTCTCTTTCTTATCTAATTACATTTTTAAATAGAATATTTCTTATAGTAAAAAGATATAAAAAACACTTAAAAATATAAAAAATAGAGAATATTATAAATATATGAAATGATGAATATGAAGGTATATATATTACTAGCTTTTGCCCGCGGCTTCGCCCGCGTGGATGTCGGAAACTATCCCACGGGAACGTACCGGGATTAAAAGTACTCTATGTTCCGTAATACTCTATTGGTTTACGCAACACCTGCCAGAAAGCTCCCAGTCGACATGATTTTTTCCGACATCTTCAACAATCATCATATTATTATCATTATATTTCAGCCAATTTACAAAAAACTGTAATGAATTATATACCAAAATCTTCCTCATGAATCATTCCGTCTATTGGTGAAAACCCGATGAAAATCCGTTCGGGAGTTATGGAGTTTATCGTGTTCAGACTGACGGACGCGGCGGAAGGACTTGGTTTAGTCAAAATTATGCCGGTCACGCTGTAATAAAATAAGAAATAACTTTTGACGCGAATGAACCGATTTTAATAAAAAACTTGTTTATAAAAAAAAAAAAACCGACTTACAAAAAAAAAAAAAACACTACAAAGTGAAAAATGTTGCTGTTAAAAAAATGTTACTACAGTATCCAAGAATTTATGGAAGATAAATTATTGTAAAAATAGACTTCAAATGTGTATCTGTGTGTTAATTATAATATTTTATGTATAGATATAGGTTGAATATAATATTTAATTGTGAAAGTCTAAACTGTGATAAGTAGTCACTGCATGTAATAAATATTATTAGTTGTAAGTTGTCTTGCTGCGCCCTAACAGGGTCATGTACCGACTCACTAGTTTAAGCCTAGCGTTTAACTATGGTTGTGTACATTGAGCATTAAATAAATAAATAAATTTCGGAAGTCGGTTTGGTTAAGTATTTTCGTTTTTGCACCGACTTCTGAAATTAAGGTCAATTTTCACTTTGTAGTGTTTTTATTGGAAATCGGTTGTTTTTTTTTTATAAATAAGTTTTTATTTTCCACTTTTTAGTTGTGGTATCTCCCCACCAAAATTCGTATACCACTACTTGCTAAATAAATAACAGTGACAGGAAGTTATTATAACATAATCAACATACACTAAATGGAAAAAAATACATATTATTCAAAAACAACTCATCAGAATTTTACTAAATTTATATGCGACCACCTCAGGAGTATACCCTTTCAAATAAAAACTTTGCAAAAAGGCAAATATTGTATATGTCGCGCTAAGTCGTATCAGAAGTTTGAAAAGCATAGTTCTATCAGGTTTGTATGCCGCCGCCAACAAATAATTGAATCAACCATGCGACGACAGATCGTTGACGAAATCTGTCCTCTGACAATCAAGGCCACACATAACATACGACTCAAGTATGGCAATTTGAAGCATATTACCATTAAAATCATTTATAGCCAGAGTGCATCTCACGATAATTCCAATAAGCCCAAACACGGCTAGGATACATTGTTTTATTACGGAGTTTCGGTGCCTACATTCCAGCTTCATCATCAGATCAGTTCGATGGTACTATTTTCATCAGAACCATTTATTTAAATTTGCTTCGTCATAGTCGCTTAACTATCTTAATCGAGATATCTTATATCCCCACCCGTGAAATACTTATCATTGAGGAGTTCCCGTGGCCATCTGCGGTCTTCTTCGTCGGTTCCACTTCACAAAATGATACTTTCTGAATGCAAATGCTTGACTTATTGATGAAAATACCAAAATCGCTATGTGTTTGCCTACCTGAGGAGTTCCCTCAATTCCTCATGGATCCTATCATCAAAACTGAATTTTGGTAAAAATTGGACCAATCTGAAAGTACAGTATATAGTATAACCAATAGAGTATTACGGATCATAGAGTACTTTTAATCCCGGTACGTTCCCGTGGGATAGTTTCCGACATCCACGCGGGCGAAGCCGCGGGCAAAAGCTAGTCCCTTTATAAATGACGGAGTACTGTGGTAACAAACATAAAAAAAACATACAACCGAATTGAGAACCTCCCCTTTTTTGAAGTCGGCTAAAAACAAAGACTAAAATGTTACCTCAAGAAGTCAAGATACGAACAATGACTACATTTCCGATCCCTTAGATCTCTTAAAAACACAAAATTTTTGATATTATTTATGATTTTTAAAATCAACCCCTATTTTACCCCCTTTAGGGGATACTTTTTCAAAAACATTGAACCATATAATTCTTTATTTCCTACCAACAGCATAAATTTGAATTTTCATATCCCTAACTTAAGAAATGCTGGGTTTTCCATACAAACTTTCATCCCCTATATATCGGATATTTTCCCCTGTAGGATTATTTTTGAGACAAAAAGTAGCCTATGTCCTTCCCCAGGATGCCATCTGTCTCCTTGCCAAATTTTATCAAAATCCGTTTAGTGGTTTAGGCGTGAAAAGGTAACATACAGACAGACAGACAGAGTTACTTTCGAATTTATAATATTAAGTATGGATATGGATTATTCTTATCTTAGGTACTGTTCAATAAATAGTTACTACTACCGACTTAGGTAAGTACAATATCTGACCTAATTACAGAAAATTGACATCCATGCGTGACATCGAGTTAGCCACATAATGACAGGTTTTCAGGAAAATAATATTTGAAACAATCAAACTTCCAATACACGGACATTAGGTATACCTTATTTACATTTTAAGTGTCTGTTAATATGCTTAAGTATTCCTATAATTACACACACACAAAGTTTCTTGTTTACTTTGAAAAACTAATTGAAATATCATAGGTTATCATGTGGAAATCATTTAAGTTACACTTAATAATTAACAAGCAGTGGTGGCCCAGTGGTAACGGCACCGGCTTACGAGTTGTGGGTAGTGGGCTCGAACCCAGGCAGCGTTTTACTTTGTGCAAATAATTTCATCACCACTGCTCTCAAAATGGTGAAGGAAAACATCGTGAGGAAGCTGGCATGTCCTAGAACGAAAAATTCGAATACATGTGATATCTACCAACCCGCACTGGGCTCGTTTGGTAGCTTACAGCCCGCTCCCTCTCGAGGAGAGGAGGCCTGTGCCCCAGCAGTCGGAACATTATAGGCTGATTAAGATTATGCTATGTTTATCAACTAGGTAATTTAGCATGCAGGCGTTAATTTTTCCAAAATCAAAATCACGGGTTCATTCTTAACAAAAGCACCAATTTCACTCGAGCCCTGTCTCTCAAAATATTTTCGCTGTTATATCCTATAAATTAATGGGGGGAAAGGGGTGAGGTAGGTCATCCTAGATCGGTTTTTACGCATCAACCTCCAACGCCATTAGAGGGCCCAGTCAGCGGCACAATTTAATTGATTTATTTACCCCTATATCCAATTAGGCTGGCACCAAAAATTGCTTGATGAAATTCAGGCAGAATTCTCTTCATCGCTGCCAGATACACAATTCGACGGCCAGTGCTAAAACATGATAGGTATTCGATCTAAAATCATGATGGATTTTCATTAAATGAAGGTTCGTGAGCAAAACAAACGGTATTTTAATTACTGACATTCTATTCTGTCTGTGACTGACGAGTCTGCTTTATTTATTTGTAATATTTTATGAGGATTAAATATTTTAGAACTGTTTTGTGTTTAACTAGTGTAATATAATGTGATAACATTTTTTCTATAAGTAAAGTGATTACTCGACATTTGTTTTCTAACATAACATAAATTTATATCAGGGCTATAATTCCCAAAGGGTTAAAGCAGAGGTGTACGTATAATTTATTTATTTATATAAAGGCTTACCAACTAAACACATACACAGCATTAGTCTTTGTCATAATATAGATCTTGCATGTATCTAAATTATAGGAAAGCACCTCACTATTAATTAGCGTACTAGAATATTAATACAAACAGAAAAAAAAAACATCATATAATAATAAAACATTAAACAAAAAAATTTAATACTACGATAGAACCTACACATGTAGTTTTTATTCTTTTTTTTTTAATAATAACACTACATTTTATAAAATATATTTTTCTTAAATGTTCACAATTTACCACCGAAAACAAAAAGATCGCAACTGTGGAACAAGTTATTGCATCTTCTGTGGATATATGAAATTGGCGCATTGTATCCGTATTTATTTCGACTGGATTTGATCGAGAAAGATCTATAATTTTGAACTCTGGCGGACGGTCTAGGCACATTCGTGCTCAGCTGACTCACCAAATCTGGGCAATCCACACCTAATAATCCAAATCCTAATGTATCCAGAATTTTTTTTTAATTTTTTTAATTAGGTTTGTCAACAATAATTGTTTACACAATTTCATTATAAAACACATGCTTGACAATAAAATTACAGTGTAACAATCACTTATAGGTAAAAACCCCATGCATAAATTAATAACAGATCAGAAGTCAAGCTAACTTACTCAGTAATAAGCGCATACTTTGATAATCATAATACAAATAATAAAATTTGACATTGATGATTAAAATTGGCAAACAATAATATAATCAATTGATATAAAATTATAGTAAAAGTGATATAAATAGATATAGAAGTGATATAAATTATTTTTACTAGACTTCACTTGTTTCAAGCCAGTAGTTTACTACTGGAGAACAAAGTAAGTATACTTTCCTTTTTTATTATTTTAATTGATCCAGGAAAAATAAAATTACTTCATCGATGGTGTAGCATTTTAAGCCACAAAGCCCCCGAAATTCAAAGGCTGCATCGAACATTTGCATAACTATTATCGATCTGTTCATTCGAGAGCAGTTTTCATACTTTTTACTTTCAATACCTACCGAAGTTAATTTTAATTTATGTTAGGTTGGTACATTTAGTTTATATTTGTGTCGTTGTTTTTTTAGTATAGTAAGTCATTGGCTTTTGTTTTCATCGTCGTAATACCCAGTGGTTAAGGTCTCACCTCTCATGCACGAGGTGGTGGATACAACTCCGGGCCAGTACCAATGTAACTCTGTAATCTTGAATATTACTGACATCGGTAAAGGAAACGCATCGTGAGGAAATCTGGACTTAGGTATAGTTCAAATCGTCAACCCGTCTTGAGCAAGCATAGTGATCAATGCTCGTACTTTCTCTGTATGAGAAGAGGCTTTTCCTCTGCAGTGGGACAGTAATAGGCTGGTATTATTATTGTTATACTGGCTCTCGGCAAAATAATATTTTCCCCACATTTTCTATTGCCCCCAGGCCCTATTAACAAACTCATTACTCCCATAAGATTTAAAGCAAAAATTAGGTCATCGACACACACCTTTCATGTTACTCCAAGCAATTTCCTCTTAATAAGGCCGAGTTCCGACGGGCGTTAAAAACAAAGGTGGTCGGTGGAAACGCGAGCATCGTGGAATAGGCTCGTTAACTTTTCAATTTTCCGACCTAAGCTTAGTAATAGTTACTCTGTGACGCCCCACAGTGTGGTCCTACCCTATTATTTACTATTGTTACGACCTGTAGGCATGCATCAAATTGTTTATAAGGCTTTCATTGTAGGATTGAGGTGGGCAGGTGTTATTTTTTTGTAAATTTTCTGTAAAGTCACCAAAAACTTTGACCCTTATTGTACAACAAAGTATTTTCTTGTCATCTTGCATCGCACCGAACATTGAAAAGTAAATATTTGAGCAAGTTACTTATGGTGGCTTATTTATTTAAAGTTACGTACGTAACTAGCCGCGCCCCGTGGCTTCGTTCGTGTCGAGGCCGTAAGATACACAATATACTAAAAGAACAGCCATATTTTAATAAAACTGCCTCGTCCCCCGACCCGCCGCGTTGCATCGCCCGCCTGCGCCATTATTTCTTTCGCTTATACTTCTGACTTTTTTCTTTTTACTCGGCTCCTAAGGGTCGTAGCATGATGTTAAATAGCCTATAACTATCCTGGAGAATTGGGCTACCAAATGCAAAAAGAATTTTTCAAATACGACTTTTTGTTCATAATTTCATGGGTAATTATTTTTCTAAAATAAAAGTAGCCTAAGTTACTCCCCGTAACATCAGCTATCTGCCAGTGAAAGTTCCGTCAAAATCGGTCCATCCGTTTCGGAGATTAGCCGGAACAAACAGACAGACAGACAAAAATTTTAAAAACTGCTTTTTTCTTATAAGTACTGTAGGTATATACTTTCATAATTATGAATTTAGTAGAATGTTGTTATTTTGACAGTACAAAGAGCAGCGAATTTGATCGTTATTACAACTAGAAATTGTCCAACTGACAGGTGTCAGGAACGCATTCCCTCGACGGCCGGGCTATAACGTGTTGTTGACTGTACGCTCAAAGCTATCTACCTACTACGGTGAGTAAGATTAAAACATAAGATTAGTAGTGAGAAGTAGCCAGCCATTGCTTACAAGCAGCTAACTATTTTCCTAGCTGACTGGTATAATTTGTGAGATTCTTCCTTGATAATGCTTTTGTTTTTTTTTTTGCGTTCTAGAAGTCGGAGCTTTGTTAGACAGTGGTGAATGCTCACTTTATATACAAGTATGGCTGTTAGGTCAGGTTTCTCCTGTTTTCTTTTGGACTAGGTCAAAACTACAAGGCCTGGTTTTCTACGGTAGGTCGTCATCTTGAATTGAGTAATTAGACATTTACTTTAGGTTTTTGAAGATAAAAAAAAGATATAAAAAATAATTGAATTGAATTGAAAATTTTCCTGAGAATTTTTTCAGTGGAAGCATCATCATCTTCCTGCCCTTGTCCCATGTTACTTGGGGTCGGCGCAACACGTTTTCTCCTTCCATTTTCCCCTGTCAAAAGTCACGTTATCATTCACTCCCTTCTCTTTCATATCATTCCTCACACAATCCATCCATCTTTTCTTTGGCCTTCCTCTCCCTCTCCATCCATCAACATTTATATTCATCACTCTTTTAGTCACATGCGTTTCCTCCCTCCTCTTCACATGTCCATACCAAGCCAAACGATTTCCTTTCAACTTTTCTGTCACTGGCGCCACTTTCAAACTTCCCCTTATATACTCCTTTTTTACTTTATCCAATTTCGTCACTCCACACATCCATCTCAACATTCTCATCTCCGCTGCATGCAATCTTTTTTCATCCGTCTTCTTCACGGCCCAGCATTCCGATCCATACAGTACGACGGGCCTTATCACGGACTTATAAATTTTTCCCTTTAATTTGAGGGGCATCCGTGGGTCGCAAGTTGTTCCTGTGACCTGTCGCCATTTCATCCATCCTGAGTTGATCCGGTGCGCTACGTCTCGGTCTACTTCGCCATCCCCTTGGACAAACGACCCGAGGTACCGGAAGTCGGAGCAGCTCGGTACGGGCGTTCCGGCGGATATATGGGCACAGGACTGGAGAGACCGCCAAAATCAGAAAACAAATATTCTGTTTTGGTCCGACTTACAACAAAAATACTACTTATAACAAAAATGCAATTTATATAATTTTTGTCTGTCTGTCTGTCTGTTTGTTCCGGATAATATCCGAACCGGTTGGACCGATTTTGACGTGACTTTCACTAGCAGAAAGCTGATGTTACGGGAGTAACTTGGCTTCTTTTATTTTAGAAAAATAATTGGGTTTCTGTAAAAAAAATTAAAACCTATGTAATTGTGAACAAAAAGTCGGATTTCAAAATTGCAAATTTCAAAAATTCTTTTTACATTTGGTAGCCCAATTCTCGAGGGTAGTTATAGGCTATTTAACATCACGCTACGTTAGGCGCCGAGCAAAAAGAAAAAAGTCAGAAAAAACACTAAGCGAAAACGAAAGTAATAGTGCGGGCGGGCGATGCAACGCGACAGGTCGGGGGACGAGGGAGTTTTTAACCGACTTCAAAAAAAGGAGGAGGTTATCAATTTGGTTGTGTTTTTTAATCTTTGTACAAATGACGTAGTACTGGTAAGTACTACGTCAATTATAAACCGATTTGTAAAATTCTTTTCTTATTTGAAAGGACATACTTCCAGATTGGTCTCATTTAATCAAAATCCAGTTCTGATGATAGGATCCATGAGGAAATGAGGGAACTCCTCAAATATTATAGGCATATACATAACGATTTTGGTATTTTCATCAACAAATCAAGCATTTGCATTCAGAAAATATTATTTGGGTAAGTGGAACTAACGAAGAAGACCACAGATGGCCACGGGAACTACTCAATGGTAAGTATTTCACGGGTGGCGATGAGATATCTCGATTAAGTTAGTTAAGCGACAATGACGAAGCATTTAAATACATGGTTCTGATGAAAATGGTACCATCAAACTGATCTGATAATGAAGCCGGAAGGCCTACTACCTTCCGGCTTCATCATCAGATCACCGGAACTCCGTAATAAAACAATGTATCCTAGCCGTGTTTGGGCTTATTTGAATTGTCATGAGATGCACTCTGGCTAAAAATAATTTTAATGGTAATATGCTTCAAATTGCGCTACTTCAGTCGTATGTTATGTGTGGCCTTGATTATCAGAAGACAAATTTCGTCATCGATCTGTGTGTGCATGGTTGATTTAATAATTTGTTGGCGACGGCGTCCAAACCTGATAAAACTACGCTTTCCAAAGTTCTGACACGACTTAGCGCGACATATTATTTGCCTTTTGGCAAAATTTTTATTTGAAAGGGTAAACTACTATAAATTTGGTTAAATTCTGATGAGTGGTTTTTTGAGTTAGCTTCCATAAAACGTATTTTTATCAATTTAGTGTATGTTGACGATGATAAAATATCTTCCTGTCACTGTTATTTACTTAGCAAGTAGTGGTATACGCACGTTAAGCCGTTGGTCCCGGCTGTCATTCGTGGATCTTTGACAGTCGTTACGGGTCGTCAGAAGCCCGAAAGTCTGACAACCAGTCTTACCAAGGGGTATCGTATTACCCAGTAACTGGGTTGTGGAGGTCAGATAGGCAGTCGCTCCATGTAAAATACTGGTATTCAGCTGCGTCCGGTTAGACTGGAAGCCGACCCCAACATAGTTGGGAAAAGGCTAGGCAGATGATGAAGTAGTGGTATACGAATTTGGGTGGGATAGGTACCACGATTAAAAAGTGGAAAATAAAAACTTATTTATAAAAAAAACACCGACTTCCAAAAAAAAAAACACTACAAAGTGAAAAATAACTTTAATATCGGATGTCGGTGGCAAAAAACAAAAATACTAAACCAAAGAGACCGACTTCCGAAATTAAAGTTATTTTTCACTTTGTATTTTTTTTTTGTACGTCGGTTGTTTTTTTTTTTATAAATAAGTTTTATTAAATTTGTGACTGTTATTTTAGTATATTCTGTATCTTACGACTTCCATGCGAACGAAGTCATGGGGCACAGCTCGTTTAAAAAACACCCTTAGTTGTAATTTACAGCTCCCACATGCGCTCTGTTAAAAATCCGAAGAAAATTTTAATTCAATTAGAGGAAATTTATCTTGGTACTCATTAGCTTCGCTCAATGCTTTCAGGTCACTTTCAAGCCCTAGCGATGATCAATTCAGCTTTAAGTACCCATCAGAATATAATTTAATATTGAAAATCAAGTGAAATATATCGCATTTAACATAGAATATTAATCCAATTTTATACGGACGGAAAATATAATTGGACGTAAGTAATGGAACAGCCCGCAAATGACCCACATTTTCGCTCATAAAGTAAATAATAAATGTCATCACTATTTTTGTTTAATATTCGAAATTCAAATATAGGTAATTGGACATTTTGTTGGAATTGAAACTGAAAAAGAACGAATGGAAATTGTGGATAGCCCTTTACGTAACCTAATCGGCATGTTATTGAAAACTTATTCAACGAATTCCTATTTCAAATACCTAGTGATCCCCCACCATCTATACTCATCTATATTTTATACATGTCGTGGCCAGATTTTAGAATTGATCATTTCATGAAGTTCGGTTATTTCATGAAATGGTTGAATTTCATGAAATGGCCAGCTAAAATTGGCCATATCGCTTAAGGTGAAAGCGCCAGGGTAGCCCGCGAAATTCAAATTTTCTTACGTTTTTTGCAATTTGCAGGTCAGTATTAAGTTGTATGTTGATTAAAATAGGATTCGCGGCCGTCACAAATATGTATTTATAGAATTATAATCATTAAAGTCATCAATACAACTCTCTATGACCAAATAATTCTATTAAATGACAATTTCATGAAATCTTAACATTTCAGGATTATACTAACTCAAGGATTTGTATTACTGATTCTAATTTTGTAATTCTGTAAATACATATTTTTTAAGGTCGCGTATCATAGGTACTTTGATCAACATACACCCAGACACTGAGCTGCAAATTGCAAAAATCGTAAGAAAATTTGAATTTCGCGGGCTACCTTAGCGCTTGTCCCTTAAACGTCAACGTTTAATTATATGTCAGTCGACGTTTGGCCATATCATTAATGTAGGGTATCTGTCGTAGTCCAATCGTAGAAATGGCCATATTGCGAAGAAAGCAATCCATTTATCGACATTCCCAGCTGACGACTGGGCATATCGCAAAGTAGTTGCATTTCACGCCGCTAGTGGCAACCCGACCAAATGGGTTAGGTAAGGTTAGAACTGTGACCAAGCGCGTGCGAGCCGAGCGAGCGAATCCAAGTTGGTCGCAGTTACTTGGGAATTATTCGATTATGAATAGATGCACAACAAAAACAAAGCGACATCAACGCCTCTACCGGTGGATAATCTAACTATTTTACGATATGATCACTAAATGTCTGACCACATCATGAAGTAGTCGTGCGTTTAACTGTTCACATTGTCAAACGTTGAGTATTCAATGATCTGGCCAGACCACATCATGATGTGGCCAGCGGTCGATGTTCTATTTCATGGAATACAACCATTTCATGAAATGGTCGAGCACTTCATGAAATGATCAATTCTAAGATTTGTCCACAACATACGTACATATAATAAAATACTAACATGCTCAAAACTGTACATTGTCTATTTTTGAAAAAGAAAAAAAGCAATTGCTACGAGGTGTGGGTGGGAACAAGTCTGATGCCGAAAATATAGTTTTTAGAATCTTTGTCCGTTTGTCTGTATATTATGTATGTTACGGATTGGCGCAAAAACGGCTGAAAGGATTTGGATGAAATTTGGCACACTGATAGTTTGTAACCTGAATAAACAAAGGGTTAATCCCGGTAGTACGTTCCCGTGGGATATTTTTTGACATCCACGCGGGCGAAGCCGCGGGCAAAAGCTAGTTGGTAATAAGAATGCAAATATAAAGATTTAAATGAAAATTAAAAATAGATAGAAAAAAAAATATCTTAGTATTGTTTATAAAAAGCAATAGTTAGTTTTTTTTCTATTTATTTTAATTTTGGTTTCTACTATAGAGGTATGAGGAACAGTGTGTAACATTCACTTATCCTTCATAGAAAAGGGAGATTCCTCCGACCAGACGGGTGTTGTGTCTGGTGGGCAACTGCGCGACGGTTGATGTCGGGATGTTGTACATATGCCAGTCTCGCGGTAAACTCTGCTTGCGCGATGCAGGATTTGTGTGACGTCAGATCTTTGATGCGTAGTTCGCATGTAGCGTGGTAGATGCCGCCACACTACCAACAAGGAAAGAAATTTTCAGTCTTAATTTTACTCCTTTTTTTCCTCTTTATTTGTTTAAACATTGTATACATACAAGAGCATGCAAAATATTACAACGGGTAAGTCCAATCATATTTAGCCGTAGGTATCGGCGTACAAATATTTCCATAACATTGAAAAGGATTAACAATAAGAAAAATCAAAAAAAATGCTTAGAATATGCACTTACAGAGTTTATAGTTTCTTCTACTAGTGGCATTGTTTCCTTTCAAGCAAAGAAACATTGCTATTATCCAGTTTAAAAGTTATGGTTGCCTGTGAAATTGTAGGCGCACGAGACAACATTGAGTTGGCAACGCATGTAAATACTTGATAATAAAAAGAACGCTTCGACAAACTTCTTGGAGTTGAATGTCTATAGATAAAGTCTAACCAAGGGGTACCGTGTTACCCAGTAACTGGGTTATGGAGGTCAGATTGGCAGTCGCTCCATTTAAAATACTAGTATACAGCTGCACCCGGTTAGACTGGAAGCCGACCCCAACATAGTTGAAACAGGCTAGGCTGATTAATTTTATTAAACGTCTATAAAGGTGGACCGTCAGAACCTTAGCCAACCCACGACATGCAAAATAAAATCCCCATGGTGCTATTGAAATGAAAACTACGAAGAACACTACATTAACCAAGAATTATGGGCTCCACAAAATGAATAAAAACATTCATTTCCATAAAAACGGGAGCGCACTATAATTAAACTACATAGGTACCTGCGATCCTACCTACGTACCTACACGAGTGTGGAGTATAAAACGTTAGTAGTGCAGGGTATGAAAATGCAATGGAGAGGGGAAAGGCTCGGCGGCCATTACGCGGGCTATTTGATTAAGCAACGGATAATGAAATTTCCGACGGAAAATTGTGTTGGGCCCTCGAAATAGATTATAGTGGAAAAATTGTTAGTGTTGTCATTTGTAACTAAATATTAAGATATGTATAGAACAACCGGGGTTGCGGGATGTTCGAAAGAGTTGCCGTGGCCCCGGCACAGGCAACAGAAGGAACACGGGTGGGTTTTAGTCAGTAAAATTCTGACACGACCTCCCGCTCCGTCCAGAGCGGGAGAAGTCATTGATTTCCCATCCAAAAAAAAAAAAAGAAAAAAGATATGTGTAGATTATGAAGTGAACTTTAGGTAAATACTCTGTTCTTCTTAGAGTGTCGATGGCAAATACTTTTTGAAAACAAGTAACATTTTTTGTTTGGCTCAGAACTCATCAACATTAACACCATTCGCTGACGCGGACATTAAGTCTTCACGTACACAGGTGACGGCATGCGGTCCAAGATAAAAATTGGGCCATGGTTTGCGGGAAGACGGCGCATATACTCGTGCCATGGGAGAAACGAACATCTATACACCGTAAGGACTTCGCACTAAGCGTTTCCAAATGTCCTTTATGATGCGCACAGCGAAGGAGTGGAACTCTCTGCCTGCGTCTGTGTTTCCGAACGCGTACAACCCCGATCTCTCCAAAGTGAGAGTGAACAGGCTTCTTCTGGGTAAGCTCGCTCCATCGTCGACTTTGTCTCTGTCATCTCTGTCTGACCTAGACTAGAGTCAAGAGCAAACCTATCTCAAATAAAAAAAGGACTATTCTTGCTTGCAGCACTCGGCCGCTATAGTAGGTAACGCTTGTTAACAGATATCTGTTAACAAGCGTTACCTACTATTCCCATACACCCATGGATACCCACGGTGACTACATAGTCACCGTGTGCATGGGAATTTGTTTTTAAATTGGTCAGATGTAAGTTTCCTCGATAGTACATTGAGGATCGGAACCATGCAAAAAACCCTACCAGTGAGGATTATCTTTGCTGCGGCTGACCTGAGTGCGGATTCTGTTTAAAGTTTTCCAAGTCTGCTGCGGCATCGCATGTCAAGGTGAACTCTGTTATGTTATAAACTTTAACCATTGATCGGAACTTAGGTGCTGTTTGAGACGATATCACTAATATGGATATGACGATAATCCCGGGAATCTGTTATACTTGTTTTTTTTTATTATAAAAATATACTTTCAGTATTAAATGATTATTTCATTTACTTATTAAAAAAAACAATTTCCCGATAATATATGTATATTGAGTGAAATATTAATTATATGTGTAGAGAAAAACGTTGTAAGTATATAACTAGAATAATCATCAGTTCTAGTCACGTTTTAATATCCGTAACCAAAGTACCGATTCCCGGGAATTTTTGGTCAAAGTACCGATTCCCGGGAATTTTTAGTCATATCTATACTTTTGATAGTAATGGCACCCAAGATTCCGTTCTATGCTTATAACACATCCAGAGAACCTTCTTGCCCAGAGCGGGAGAAGTCATTTGATGATTTCCCATCCACAAAAAAAAAAAAGGTAGGTATACCAACAGTATACCCAATACTTATTGGAAGGGTTGTTTAAAAGGCGATTCTTTGTAATTGCATCGTTATTCTCAAAATATTCTCGTGAATAAAAGTGTATTTTTATTAAAACATCACGTTACCAAATTTTTTGTTTAATAATATCTCGTACACTAATGAATTACTGTACATCTACCTTTTCAGAGGTGGCTAAAAAATTCAACTATACCTTGGTTAAAATTTTACTCGCATTATACAGAATGTTACTGATTTTTTTTTAATATTTCAGAGTTGATCCCATAGTAAAAAAATATAAATTTCACTCCCTTAGAGTGTGTCCCTCATTTAACTTGTATTTTTTTGCTCCATATTAACTATAGGTTAGCTATTCTATTACCCCAAAACCACAAACATAATACCATAATGATATAAACAATTCCAATTAGCATTTCAGACAACATTAATTCATAATTATAATTAGCGGAATGAGTGCTCAGTTGATATTGTATTGAATAGAGCAACGGGTTAGCATCTGTTTGGAAATCAAATGTTAATTCCCTTTGGTTTTAGCTAAGTAGTAATAATAATAAATTATGCTTTCAAACATTGAAATTGATTTTAGTAATTGTATCTGGCATTTGTGTAGGTTGTATTGAAATGGGATTATTTCTAAAGTCATATTATGTTCGTATGTTTTGTTATTTATTAGTTTAAAATAAATGTACGATTAATAAGGATAATGTATCTACAGCGTGTATAAGAAATGTGTGTTTATATTTAAGTGTGTGGTACAAACCATCAAACTGAACAACTTTCTTCATGGGACCAACATCGTAATCATGAAAAAGTTATCAACTGTTCCATACATTTGGATCGCGGAGGTATCGAAGTTTCGAATGGGACAGCTGATTATTGTATCACGATTACGGTGTTGGTCACATTTAAAAAGTTGTTCATCTTTAGTACAGTCAGCCTCAAAAAGATATGTCTTTGTTCCATTATACTGTATCAATTTGTAGCCACAAAACATATTGGGTACTTATTTGTTGCTACACATTGATACAGAATTATGGAACACAAATTGCAGACAATCAAATGAATTCTTGTCGAATTAGGTATGTACCTACTATAGAGCAGGGGCTTAGCCTTCATACAAACCGATTCCTATCGGCTTCCCTTCAGAACAACCGCTCTTCTTAATGTCTACTGTTGTCTAATAATAGGGTACACCTATGTGTGTAACTGTGTATCATATCAGATTACATAATTATATTTAAATACCAGTTTAATACATCATAAGATTAAAAACTTACAGTTTTTGTCCGAGTTCATGAGAACTGTACATTTTTTCATCGGCTTCTCTCTAATGATAATTGTAGCTGCACCACTGCTGTAGAGGTTTTAACCGAGCGTACCATTAGCATGCAACCTTCGCAAGTTTAAATCAAGACAAGCTTTGATTTAAAATAGAACAGGATAAAACAAGATAGGTTGACAGTTGGCCTCCCGGCCCTGACTGATGATGTTGATATAATAAGATGTATTAGCTTACCTTATGAATACAATATCAATGAAAAGTCCTAAAGTCATCATTTAAACACGTAGTCATCCGCCCGGCAGTATAACGTCCGTGCGGGTTACTACAGTACTGTAGTGATCAGCCACGATACACAGGCAGGTCACCACGTAGATTGTCTGTAGGGTCTCGACTTCGAGGTGTGTTGGGGAATCTACGTAGAAATATGAACTCGGGAACACTTTTCATGTGATTTATTTGCTTATATGAAAGCAATAATACATTATATGAGCAGGGCTAGTACTTCACTCACTCGACATAAAACAATATGACTATACGTCACAATTTATACCTATTCTAAATTCCAAATAAAACCAGTGTTTGTCTTATCAGCCAATGTCATAATCCGAAGAGGATTCATGCGGAAGGCAGGCTCAACTAAAGCCTCTACAGTACCTACCCATTGATGTTTCAGAGATGTCCAACGTGATTTTTCACGTGACTGTTCTAAGTCAATATCTTCACTACCAGTTGTTATTGAGTAGATACAGCACTCGAATCTCCACTATCGTGAACTTTGTCATTCCAAACATAGCGTTATATAGTCTAAAATTATATTATATTTTATATATACTCCACGACCTCATTCCACCGGCCCCCTTCTACCATCGGAAATCTAGACGTACTGCAAGGTACCATCCCTGCCTAGTTGCTATTCCACCAATTCGCACTAAGCGTTTCCAAATGTCTTTTGTGATAAGCGCCGCAAAGGAGTGGAACTCTCTACCTGCGTCTGTGTTTCCGAACGCATACAACCCAGATCTATTCAAAGTGAGACTTCTTCTGGGTTAGCTCGCTCCATCGTCGACTTTGTCTCTGTCACTTCTGACCTAGACAAGAGTCAAGAGCAAACCCATCTCAAATAAAATTTAAAAAAATATATATACATTATTAAAATAATTATACCTATAAATTATCCGAACGTGATAGTTCGGAGGTCTGTCGATATTCCTTTCGGCTTTTTCGATAGTATACGTTGGACTCACTACAGACATTTTAAAATATGTGATATTTTTCATAAGTGAATTTCCGTGACGGAAATGAAACAAAAATATGGATACTTACTGTCTGCTGTCTGATAAGATGATATTGATATCTCCGATCGCTGGCTATAAGCTAGTGCATGTAAAAAAAAGTTGGTCTCATGTATATAATAACCTACATTTTCCCATATGTACGTGTCAGCGGCCGCGTCCAAATCCACATCCGAATAAAGGCGTATAGTGCGACGAGCGGTGCCTTTGTGTCGCGCATGATTCGATTCGCGTGTCGCGCCTGTTTGCAGGAACCATAAGACATTAAACGACTTAAAACGCTGGCATATACCTGCATTATACAGTTGAATATTTAACCTTATTTAAAATTAATTTAACCCTAAAAAACCCCCTTCTTTTAACAAAGTAATTCACATTACATTAACCGGAATCTCTCACGGCAATTAACGCAACATTATTAAAACCCTACACGCCCAAATAGCTCGCAGAGATTCCACTTCATCCCCTGGGCATATGCACCGTAAAAATAATTACGCACTGCACAGAATCCAGGGAAGCTTCGCAGATAAACCACGGTCCATACACTCGGTGCCGGCTGCAGACTAAAAGATGGGTACGTAATATTTAAAAGATTTTTGGTTTTTTAATCTTCCGAAAAAGATGCGAGTTGTATTACTCGTTCTTGCTGCAGTTTCATATCTAATCCTTAAGGTTTTTCTTGTCTAGTTTAAAATCGGAATAAAACAGAATTATCTTATACTTTCTCATTCTTTTCTTTTTTAGCTACATGACTTCTTCATCATTCTCATCCACTTTGCTTCATCTTTGACATCTGGGTCGGAAGTTGCTTCTCATCTTACCTCTGTCATTTACATAAAGAAAATAAAGAAAAATTGCTTATTCTGCACAAACAAAACGCATATTACAAAAAAAAAACAATACATAAAATACACATATACAAATTAGCCAAAAGCCTCGTAGTCAAGCAGGATAAAGTTGTCAATTTTGTCCATACATCTGTCCTTCTAGATCTCCTTCAGGAATCTTGGGCGAAGAACAGCTTGTGAAAATACCTTTACTCAAAAATAAAGTTTTGCTACTTACCGCCCTTTTACCTCACGCACAGCAGCACCGCACAATACGAAATCCGCGCTGTAATTATAAATCATTCGGACCACGTCCGTTTAAACAGCTTACTATATTTAAATTTTATTATAATCTCCGCTTTTGAACCGCTCCCTGTTTAAACCTGCGGCTTTTCGGTGACTCCCTCTTAAGCTTTGTACTAACATAAAAAATAGAGTGTACGTACATTTCCATCGTTTTCAGAGTAAAAATGCATTTGCATAGCTCCTGTTTGTGTTTCATTGCTTATTCGAATTTTTCGCTGTGAAATGTACACATAATATGAAATGTGTTATAAAGTGAAATAGTGTTTTTGTTATGAATATTTATTGCGTTAAAACTACAGCCTGTGAATAAATGTAGGCTTTGCTCAGAATTTTGCAGAGTAGTCTAGCCAGGGGTGTTCAGCTAGGGTTGTGGGACAGCTAGGGTTGCGGGATGTTCGAAAGAGTTACCGTGGCCCCGGCACAGGCAACAGAAGGAACACGGGTGGGTTTTAGTCAGTAAAAGTCTGACACGCCCTCCCGCTCCGCCCAGAGCGGGAGAAGTAATTTGATGGTTTCCCATTCACAAAAAAAAAAAAAAAGGGGTGTTGGAGAATTAATTCTGTAATTTTTTTTCAACTGTTTTCATTGTTTGAGGTAAGGTAAGTACATTTTATTTATTATCTTGTAAGCAAAAATTCATCAGTTTTCATGAATCATTAAAATAAAACAAAAAGGCAATTTCTCCCGCCTCTTTATAAATAAAGTCTCTTTAAAAGAAATTAACTTTAATTATTCCTTTATCAACAAACAAAAGAAGTAATATACTGTCTTAAAAAAAAAAAAAACATTCGTATTAGACGTCAAATATAATAGCAAGTCAAATTAGAGTCGCCTACAATAAAAGAATGGGGCAGTGAAAAATAAAGAAATTTAAACTCGTTCATGAGTCTTCCGCTAATCGCCAACAGAAGTTTGTATTGGGGCTTCCCTTTGTAGTCTGCATTACAGCTAAATCAGAAAATTAATTCTTCTATTTTTTATAATACGGAGTGTCAAAAAGCTACTTCTGACAGTTAATTATGCGAATTTTCAAAGTCGACGGCCTAATTATAATAAAAATGGACCTATAGAATGGGATGATTACTAAAAATTTGTTTGTCCATCAGGTCGATTATTAAAAAATATCGGACTAGTATTTTTTTTCTTTTTTCACTTAATCAAAAGATTACGGCGATACATTGAGTTAAAATGTGGCATGACTTCACGCCTTGCTTAGATTTGATACTTAGTTGTGAAGTAGCGAGTGCCCACTCCCCAACTTTAAAATGCGTTATAACTACATATATGTAGGTTTTTCTTATCTAGTTTAAAATCAGAATAAAAAAGAATTATCTTATACTTCGATGATAAAGCAAAAAATACGTATCTAATAGTTTTTTTTATTATCTGACTGACGGACTAAATAGAATTTCTTTTTTTTTTACCCAGGTTTCATCCATATGACAGTGAAAAAAATATTGATGACGAAATATTAACATTCTTTTCACTGTACCACCTATGTATAAAAGTTGAAAGGTTGACCAATATTGCTATTCATTAAGATATGTATCATACCTATTAATTAAGTACTACAGACTATCTATGTACTAGTATATCTCTTCTGACTCTCACAAAAACCCCCACTAGACAGCAATTATACAAGGTGTAATTTTAATCACTGATAATCTCATAACGGATCATTATACTCATCATTATAAACAACTTTTCCTATGGGACCAAACCTGAAATCGCAAAAAAAAAAATCGGCTCTACCCTACATTTATGTTTGCATAACTCGGTCAAAATGTAGGGAACACCTGTTTTTTTCGCGATTTCGGGTTTGGTCCCATAGTAAAAGTTGTACAAAATGATGAGTACAATGACTTCTTAAGAGGTGAACAGTGATTAAAATTACACCTTGTATAAGGTCAAATATTTGTAAGCGCAAATATTGTAAGGGGTTTATCTACTCATAAAACTGAACAACTTTTCGCAATAAACATGGGTCGTAATGTAAGTTTTTTTGGACTGTCCATATAAATTGCGCTCAGCTGACTGATTTAGTATCGGGTTAGATTTTTTTTTTCACATTTTGGCTCATGTTTATTGGGAAAAGTTGTTTAGTTTTATGAATAGACAAACTCCTTAAAATATTTGCGCTTACTAAAATTTGACCTTATATAGAGTGGCTAGAGGTTATTCATTCCGGTATTTATTTAAAAGACGCCACTGAATTAGCTATCTTCCAAACCACTTTACAGTACGAAAGGTTGTGACACGGCAACAGGGGAATAAAATTAATGAAGTTGTTCATTAAACTTAAGTGGGATGGTCGCTAATGTCTGGCCAGGGGAAAAAATTATGTAGCAGACCAACGATCAGATACCAGCCTTAATTAATTGATAACGAGCTTATCTTGGCTATTGCCGAAGAGTTATATTGTTAGTTTTGTAAACAAAGCCTTTAGGCAGCAACATATGACTATTTGTCTGTTTACTTCGTTTTTGATAGGTTTTGGTTTTTAGAAAAGAAAAGAAGAAAGAAAGAAAATACGTTTATTTGCGGTAAACATGACGCAAAAAAAAACACAAACAGAAAAAGAAACAAGTTGGGGGAAAATATGCGTCACATCCACGCAAAACGGCCATCGCTCAGCATAATGCTGCAACCCTATGCGAGACAGAGCCCCAGCGCTGGTTTTCAGCGACAGCCGGCGTTGACGTGAAGACGTCAGCCGGTGCAGCACGCAATGTAATTTAAAAAAGAAACAAAATAAAAACAATATCTAAATCTAAAATGATTATTTTAGTACAATATAAAAAATGGCAACATTGCGTACCATCGGCATCGACTCACACGCCGCGCGCCGCCGGATTTGTGTTATCTGTGCGCGCAGCTGTCAAAAAACTATTTGTTTGACTATCTTTTGACATACTGGTTACATAAATTAATTAGCATGGCGCATTGTGTAATGAATGTTGTAAGATGGGATTATGTCAATAACAAACAAAGAATATACTACTCTCTAACGAGAGATAACAAAGGATGTATTGGGTGACTGTGTTTTTCACGCTATCTCATTCCTTTAGGCCTAAAAAGAAAAAGAAGGATTCTTTCAAAGGGATTGGAATATTGCTGACCTCATGTACTATCACAAGTGTCACAACGCCACTACCCCAAGCATAGAATTATTTTTCTTGTGGAGGATCGTTGATTTTAGAGGGTCAACCTTTTTTTATAATATTGACAGTTGCTTGTAGGACGCTCTAAATCTATATCTATACATCTATACAAATGAATTAAATTGAAGTGTCTGTTTGTAATGTCAAAATAACAACTTTTTACTAAATGCATAAGAAAGTGTATACGGCACTTATAACAATAATATATATTTTTTTAAGTTTTGTCTGTCTGTCTGTTTGTACCGGCCAATCTCCAAAACGGCATAACCGATTTTGACGCAAATTTCACTGGCAGATAGCTGATGTTACGAGGCGTAACCTTAAGCTACTTTTATTTTAGAACAATAATTAGAGTTCCGCGCATAAAAATTAAAACCCATGAAATTGTGAACAAAAAGCCGGATATGAAAATTTTTTTTTCATTTGGTAGTCCAATTCTCGAGGATAGGTATAGGCTATTTAACACCACCCTACAACCCTTTGGAGCCGAGCAAAAAGAAAAAAGTCAGAAAGAACACTAAGTGAAAACGAACTAATAGCACGGGCGGGCGATGCAACGCGACGCGTCGGGGGACGAAGGAGTCTTATTAAAATTTGGCTGTTATTTTACTATATTGTGTATCTTACGATTTTAATCTATACACCAATACAAACAAATAAAATTGAAGTGTCGGCTTGTAATGTCAAAAAAACGACTTTTTACTAAACGCATATGAAAGTATGTATATGGTACTTATAACAAAAAGCAGTTTTTAAAATTTTTGTCTGTCTGTCTGTTTGTTCCGGATAATCTCAGAAACGGCTAGACCGATTTTGACGAGATTTTCACTGGCAGATAGCTGATGTTACGACGCGTAATTTAGGCCACTTTTATTTTAGAAAAAATGATTAGGGTTCCGCGCAAAAAATTAAAACCTATGATATTGTGAACAAAAAGTCTGATTTGAAAAATTCTTTTTGCATTTGGTAGCCCAATTCTAGAGGTTAACATCACGCTACATCCCTTAGGAGCCGAGCATAAAGAAAAAAGTCAGAAAGAACACTAAGCGGAAACGAAGAAATAGCGCGGGCGGACGATGCAACGCACGGGTAGGAGGACGAGGGAGTTTTATTAAAATGTGGCTGTTATTTTAGTATATTATGTACCTTACCACAGATAACCAGATAAATTACTCCATATAAAATTTTCAATACCTACTGCTATAATAGCCTACACCTTCGAGTCCCTAGACGTTGCGAACGAAAATGTACAACACACATGTAAATGTTGTGTGTCCTTACAAGCGTATAGTTTTGCTTTGTAGCTGCGCGCCGCCGCGTGTTTATTGTGAATTACCAGGACTGCCTCTTTCAATAAAGATGTCAGTAGGTATTTGTAGTACACTTTATGAAATAAAATAAAATGCTTTTTTAATGTTTTAGCATGTTTACTTGTTAAAAATACTTACGAAAGACCGAGAAGTATTTTTATGCTAGGTAAATATTTAGTATTCTGTGACCACACCCCGAAACTGCAATTGTAAGACAAGTAAGCCACACATCGTACGCAACGTGTAGTATTACTATTTAATAATCAGTGACGTAACCACTCCGCATGGCCACGAATACGAATAAAATACGAAATTGAGGAAACTGAAAACAGGAATTTTTTCGTTCATTTACACAATTAGCGTAAAAGGCAACTACTATGCTTCTACACTATGAACAAATCTGCGCTGGCGCCATGTTTTGACGTCATGCACGCTTTTTTAATACTTGCACGCTTTTAGATAAACAATAATCATATGAAAATAACGTTAACAAGATAGTAACGATAGTAAATTTTATTGAAAATTTATTGAAAATGAATTTTTGCATAAGGAAGATTTTAGCTAAACGTAATTTTCAAATGACTGTTGACAAATGGAGGTCATTGACCTTTCTTTTCTTATCTCAGTCGTATAGTAGAAGTAATTGCGTACCTACTAATAATAGGTAGGTAGTGCGCATAAATACATGGAGTGATTTATCTGGTAATCTGTGATCTTCCGACTTCCACGCGAACGAAGTCGCGGGGCATAGCTAGTTAATAATAAAGCCGAAGAGCTTGTTTGTTTGTCTGGAAATACCAGACGGATTTGAAAAATTCTTTTTGAATTTGATAGCCCAATACTGGAGAAAGGCTATAGGCTATTTAACATCACGCTAGGACCCTCAGGAGCTGAGCAAAAGGAAAAAAAACTCAGAAAGAACGCCAAGCGAAAACGAAGTAATTGCACGGACGGGCGATGCGATGCGACAGGGTTGGACGGGGAAACAAGAAATTTCACACGGACGAAGTCACGGGCAAAGCTAGTCTGTAAATAAAAAGGAATAATAATGTTCAGCTGCAGACGTATTCGTGCTCATTTAGGTTTAATTACGCTTGTGTCGAGACCTACGAGGAAGTTCGCGCTAAATAACTGCATGAATTAAGTTGGTTGGCTTGTAAAAAGTTACCTTTGTAGCACTTAAGCACACATCACTTTAAAGGCACACACAAGTTATATTATAAAATTAATGTAAGCTGTAAAAGAAACAAAAATACCGTATTTATAACGCTACGCTTACTTTTTTAAAGGAAGAAATATGGAGCGTTGTAGCCGTTTTAAAGGCAAGGTCGACCCGTTTAAATATTATATATTATTATATGGGAACATAAACTTACCTTTTCGTGTAACATTTTAGTTGACAGTATATTTTTTTGAAGAAATTAAGGTTATTTTACAACTGTAATTCACATGAATATCAACTTTTACTGTGTGTGTGTGTATGTGTTTTTATAGGTATACATGCCATCTCACATGATTGTAGTAACAATTTTTAGTTACAGATAAAGAAGTTTTATTAACAACAGTATTTTATGGGAAGCTTGTCATATTTCCATTAAATAATATCGAAGTTGATTTGGTTACTTTTTATGAACAAAACATGTTTAATAGGTACATTGGTGGGTAGTGGTACGTAGTAGGTATGGAGCTACCTAGAAAATGAATCGGTTTTGTAAGAAATTCAGACTTTGGATTATGTTTAAATCTTACCCACTTTCTAAGAATGAACTCAGTAGGTACTTCTCAAACTACAAATCCAATACAAAACAGTCCAATTGTTTACTAACGTATTCAAAACATTTACGATCTCCGTGTTTCAGATTTCAACCTGACTAAATCGAATCTAATTTCTGGGCAAATTATTTACTCGTTAAATCCAAGCCCCGGGCAGAGATCAAAGAAAGGAATTAATTTAATTAACTTTTGTATCTATAACGTAAATCAGATTTAACAAACAATTTTCATCAAATGTTTGACAGTAAGTAATAACAGCCACACGGGTCGATCCATCAGGTTAAGCTACGCTTGCCGGGGTTGGTTCATGGATGGGTGACCATCTTTACATACCGAGACTCCTCCGTGCCTCGGAAAGCACGTTAAGCCGTTGGTCCCGGCTGTCATTCGTGGATCCTTGACAGTCGTTACGGGTCGTCAGACGCCCGAAAGTCTGACAACCAGTCTTACCAAGGGGTATCGTATTACCCAGTTACTGGGTTGTGGAGGTCAGATAGGCAGTCGGTCCATGTAAAATACTGGTATTCAGCTTCATCCGGTTAGACTGGAAGCCGACCCCAACATAGTTGGGAAAAGGCTAGGCAGATGATGATGTTTGTCAGTGCAAAACAAAATAGTGGCATACCGATTCGCTTTTGTTTTAAGCAATAAATGGTCGTTGCAAATTGATTTGTAAGATTCGCCAATAAATTGTTTAACAATATTGCGGATGGTGTTTATGATGGAATTGCTTTTAAAATTGTGATACGCCCAATTTTAAAACCTTATTCCAATTACTTACACATAACATCACGCCTGTAATCACAGAAGGGTTAGTCAGAGGTATGGGTATATAGAGGTATGAGGAACAGGGTGTAAAGTTCACTCATCCTCCATAGAAAAGGGAGGATCCTCCGACCAGACAGGTGTTGTGTCTGGTGAGCTACTGCCCGACGGTTGATGTCGGGATGTTGTATATATGCTAGTCGCGCGGTAAACTCTGATTGCGCGATGCAGGATTTTGCGTGACGTCAGTGTGACGCGTTCCACTGTGGCGATGTAGATATGCCGCCACAGGTACTTATAGTAACATCCGCATTCTCCAGATAAGTTTAAGTCCCATGTAATACTTGTATGCAATAGCATATTGCCATCAAACGGGCACAAATCCAGCACCTTAATTGTGTAACACACTATCAATCACAATCTGAATGATTTTGAAACAAATTGCTAATCCATTGATTCATATGTTCGAAAAATTTGTCTGCTCAGCAACGTAATTAACGCAATGAATGTTGTAGAACTATCAAAATGAAACCGATTCCTGCTGCAAGTGCTATTTCACCAATGAAACTGAATGTGATCAACACATAAACCACGTTTAAGGGCTGTCAGTGTCATTATTTTCTTTAGAATAATGACACTGACAGCTCTTGAACGTAGTTTAGATGTGCTGATCGCGTTCAGTTTAATTGGTGAAATGCGCCCTAAGTGTGTTACGCAATTTCCCCGCTAACTCCGGGCTGCTACTGAGAAATTACTCAATACTTTTTGTTTAATATTAGTTTTAGTAATACGTAGAAAGAAAGAAAAGAAGAAAGAAAAATAGGTTTATTTGTCACAGAAACACGTGCATACAAAACGATAAGAATAATCAGAAAAATAAAACAAAATAGATCCACATTATAATCACGAGCTCAAAACAGAAATAATCGGAAGCTGCACGTCGTGACTGTGACAAGAAGGCTTCCACTCGGCATGATGCTGTGCTATGAGGGACCTACAGCACAGCGCTGATTTTCAGTGGTCACACGAAAAACCACCTACGCGTACGCCTATTGGTTTTTGTATAATGGTTTTGAAGGGGTGTGTTTTATCAGACAAAATGTTTCCTGTGGTAAAATCCGTTAACAACCGATCACTGCAGAAAATTGTGGAGAAAGGAGTGACTGTCAGTGGACTTAAATATCACAGTAGGTATCTATAAAAAAAAAAAAACTAGCATTGCAGTCTATTGATATAAAAGCCTGACTGCCTTGTTGGTCTAGTGGTCGCAAGCGCTACTGCTGAGCATTAGGTCCTGGGTTCGATTCCCAGGTCGGGCAAAGTGTTATTGGGTTTTTCTATCTGGAATTTCTCAGTAGCAGCCCGGAGTCTGGATTTGTGCCCAGTAGATGGCAATAGGCTCGCCCCTATTACATGGGACTAAAACTTAACTGGCAAAATGTGGGTTTACTATAATAGGTAATCCTCTGCCTAACCCTTCGGGGAAACAAGGCGTGATGTTATGTTATGTGTTATGTTATTTGAAATAAATGATTTGATTTTGAACGTAAAAGCGTAACACACAAACAAACTCACTATCACGATTATATTCAACACATCTATACAAATAAATTAAATTAAAGTATCTGTTTTTAATTTCAAAATAACAGATTTTTACTAAATGCATATGAAAGTGTTTAAGGTACTTATAACAAAAAAACATTTTTTAATTTTTTGTCTGTCTTTCTGTTTATTCCGGCTAATCTCCAAAACGGCTGGACCAATTTTGACGGGACTTTAACTGGCAGATAGCTGATGCTGATGGAGTAACTTAAGCTACTTTTATTTTAGAAAAAGATTTAGAAATCCGTAAAAAAAATTAAAACCCATGAAATTGTGAACAAAATTCGATTTAAATAGGGGATTATGACATCCACACGGGCGATGCCGCGGGAAACAGCCAGTATTAAATATATGTACATATTATAGTTAAGATATTTCTCCTTTAGCGAAGTTCGAAATGTAATTAAGACTTAATAATGATTCTTCTATTGATAGATGAAACCTAAAACTACCTAATAAAATAAGGTAGTCATATTAATTCCCCCATGTACCTACTCGTGCCTAAATTATAGACCAATTCAATATCTAATATCATAAAAATATCAAATCACGCAATAAAAAAGACAGACTTCCAACCACCCTTGCCATATTAATAGCAATAACTTATGTCTATCGACCTACCACTGTGGAGGGGATTCCCCATTAAAGGTCATCCCAATAACGGCCCTATGTTCTTGAGGGATAATAGGGACCGACGTAAATGGGACTTACTGACCTTAAGGGTTTGTTTACCATAGAGCTTTGGACGGCTGCGATTTTACTCGTTAACTAGCCAACCCGATCACCTGACAGACGTTGGCTTGTCCAAATTTCAATCATTCAAAATTCCCATAGAAAATAGACTTTCAGTTTTCCCGAATTTTGCGATCTTTCCCGGCAACTTTTCAATTTTTTCTTTGCGTAAGGACCTGATTCGAAATACAACGAACATGTTAAAACAAAAATTTGCCAAATCGGTCCAGCTGTTCTGAAGTGATGCTCTTACCAACGAAAAGCATTTCATTTTTATTAGATAGAAGATAGATTTACGGAGTCTCAGGAAATGTATCGTCTTTTCTTTTATTTGAGCCAATGACAGAACTAACTGATGACTGGCCAATTTGCGTATTTAAAGGAACATTCTTTTCTCATGTCAATCTCAATCTGTCAGTGTCAATAACACCATTTTTTTTTTTTTTGGATGGGAAATCATCAAGTGACTTCCACTCTGGGCGGAGCGGGAGGGCGTGTCAGAATTTTACTGACTAAAACCCACCCGTGTTCCTTCAGTTGCCTGTGCCAGGGCCACGGTAACTCTTTCGAACATCCCGCGACCCTAGCTGATCAGTAAAATGAAAATTTTTATACATTTTTGACATTGATTGTCGCTAAGATGAGACTACGACTAGATTTTGAACGTTTTTTAATTACGGGAATTAACGTTTAGATTTTGTGGAGCGGCCATTTCCGACTATACAGGGTGGCAGAGACATCGACGCACAACTGTAGTCATGAATTCAGCATGATTCTAGACCCCCTAGCGTAGACATATTTCATCGGTTATCAAAAAAAATCTGCTGTTTCATAGAAATGTGCAAAAAACCTACGCGGTCAAAATGTATGGAGCAGCAATATTTTTTTTTATAACCGACGAAAAGTGAAAGGTGAAACCATTGTTACAGGTTGCGTGTCAATGTCCCTGCCACCCTGTATACTACCGCTGCTGTTATCCAAAGGCTTCATTTGTCTGGGTACCATAATCTTTCAACCCTAAATTCAGCACTATTGCGTGATGTCAGATAGATATAGGTATAGATTCCATAATAAAAGTAGGTATTTCCCTGGGCGACAAAAAAGTGGAAAAAGTCGATATCATTAATTTATTTTTTCTGTAAGAGAAAACTAAAATCGACTAAAGTTCGTTTTTAGTCCCATACAGTAATTTGACAGGTGACAGGTGTGACAGGTCAAACTATGAAAAAAAAAATGATAGATGGGACATTTGAAATGTCAAATTACTATCTGGAATTAAAAAAATAAACTGTTGTATGTACTCGTAGGTACACAGCCAATCAATCGCCAAATAATACCTACTAATTTTGTGCTCTACTAGATACTTTAGGTAATCATGAATTCTCATTTAAATATTCATTCATTTGAAATGTTAATTAATATTTTGATGACAATTGCAAGAGCGATGACCTAATAGAATATTAAAAAGCCTGGCCTCTGCATTTATTGCTTTACCACATACCATTCATTTGAAATAGATTGATCATTGAATTGTGACTTAATCTTATAATTATTATTTCTCATCAAAAATACCTACAGCTAGTTGATACCCACATATTCATGTGTAAATAAACGTCAACCTTCCGATGTTTAAAACTTGCGTTCATAAACCCCTTTTGTTTTTCCAAAATTCACTCGTAATGAAGACACCGGCCAGTTGTAAAAATGTCACGGTGAAAACTTATGTGAAGTGAGCTTGAAGTGAGCTGGCATTCCACCTGATGCTAGGAATCGACACTATTACAGACCGCGAGGCCTAAGCGAAGCTTTGCATTTGTGTGGGTGATTACCAAAAGTAGAGTCAGACGACGATTCACGCAAAGACGCGTACATACGCGTACAGACGCGCGTCTGTCTATGTGCACTCACACAAATGTAAAGCTCAGCCTGGGCCTCGCGGTTTGTACCTATCTATTATCTATTATTACCTTTTTGTGTTGTGTGCTTCTGCTTTCTTTGCGTCATGTTTGTCGCAAATAAACGTATTTTCTTTTTCTTTCCATTTAAACAAATAAAAAAGTCAAGTCAAAAAATGTTCTTTATCAGAAAAGTCTCGAACACACATAATAGGTGTTGTGAACAAACCTTTAGGCGGAGTTAGCGGGACTTTCCCAACCATAACAGTAATAAGGATTTCGGGTTAGGATACGCAATTAAGGGGAGAAACTTTTAATAACCAACAATTTTATAGGTAATACGATGAAGGAATTGTACATACGATCGATGTTTATGAGTTTGTGAAGAGTTTTATTGGTTTCGAGTGCTCGGTTTGGATGTAATAGGGTATTGGGGTTATAGGGGTCTAAACATGTGAAATGTTTTTGGTGAAACGTTATAATTAGAGATAGGATAATCGAATGCATAACCTAAAGTTAATTTTTCGCTAAGAAATTATGGCAGCGGCTTCTTAATTTTTTTTTTTCAATTTTAATGTTCCAGAAAATCTGGGAATGCACAACTAATCGGATACATGGTATAGAAACGACTTCTTAAACATGTGGTAATAATACCAGTATTTTTACATCACATCACATAACTATTCTTATGCTTGAAATTCATTTTTAACCCCCGATGCAAATATACGACGTGTATCTGGACGTACGACATTAAATGAAAACGAGCACAGTACTAGTCCATCGAAACATTTTAAAACACGAAGATTAGTAGATAATGGAAAATTAAAAAAATGCAGTTTTCAAACAAAATAAATAGCAGAATCAACTGCAGAAAAAGTAAACACGCTTTATCTACGAAAAGTCACTGACCAAGGGTGCGGTGCGGGGTGCGGGGCGCGGCGGCGGCAATGTTTATCTATTATTACGGACTCAGATCTATGTACATCATGTTGAAAAATATAAAAATGAAAAATAATTTCCTGTGGCTAAAGTATTCATTGGATTTGATTGGTTTTTTGTATACAGGCAAAGAACATGATTCTCTTTACGTGGTTTAAAGGAATGTCAATCGTCCTGTTACACCTTGTATTTGTATGTAGGGTGTAGATAATAGGTAATACGGGCTGGTGTCCGCAACTCCACGTCAATGCGCGTATTTTGCGTGATGGTATGTAGGGTGTAATAGGAAGGGTAGTGCGTATCGATTCTATATAAAAGTACTAAATTTATCTATTCCGGAATCGCGAAATTTTTACGATCGATACAAAAGTGCATTCAATATTAGCCAATACCTCAACTTTAGGTATATATGCATCCGAAAATCCAATCTCTGGTTATAATACTCTAGAAGTACAAACAGAGGATCACCGATCTCTTCTGCGTATGTTAAAGACAGTCATCAGACTGGTTTTGGTTGTCAAGAATCTGATTAATAACTCCTACAGTTCACAAGCAAAAGCTGCAGAAGCAATAGTCAAACATATTCGAAATGATAAGGAACGAGTAGCAGAATTTATATTAGTTAAAGAAAAATCCAAAAGCACTAAAAATAAAAATGCAGTCATAGATAAAAAACATGACTGTCTGTTCATGTTTAAACGTAGAAGACGTTAAAGATAATAATGCAATATTTCATAAACAGAGATCGGAATAGGTAGAGTTTATTTACCTAAACTTCGAGGAAGGCAGTAACAGTGAGTGTATAATACCTCCACTAAAATCCCGGAATATTTATAATGACGTTTAAATCCCGGGATTTAAAAACCACGAATTATTTATAGGACTTTATTTATAGTTACAAATTATTGATTTGAAAAATCATATAACATTTTTTAGGGTTACAAACACACACACATTTATATTTGCACTTTTTGTAGTGTACATAATAAAGAGTATTCTATCTATCTATAAATAAAATACAATAAATAATTCGTGGTATTTAAATCCCGGGATGTAAACGTCATTAAACTTATTTCGGGATTTTAGAGGAGGTATTATCCACTCTATGTTACTTCCTTCCTCGAAGTTTAGGAAAATAAACTCTACCAATTCCGATCTCTGTTCATAAAGCAGAATCTTTTTTAAATTCTACATCTTAATATAGGATTATAATGTGAAAGTTTTTATGTTTGGATGTTAGTTACTCTATTACACAAAAACGACTGAACGAATTTGGATGAAATTCGGTACACGGATAGTTTATAACCTGGATTAACACATAGAATACTTTTATCACGTTAGTACGTTCACGTAGGATAATATCCGACCTCCACGCGGGCGAAGCCGCGGGCAAAAGGTAGTAAACAATATTTAGACTCTACTAAAGCTATGTTAGTTCATAACATTATGAGCGCTAAAGGACGACGTTGAAGCATGAATAACAACACAATATTTCATATTAATTTCACTGACGCGAGCTCGAAAGTATTCGAACCTTCACTCGTGCGCTTTTAATTAAAAATTAACTTGCTTGAGTCGCCAGCTTTTCTAATAGTTTCATTACTCATCTCGGTCTTCGTGTCTTATAAAGTGGTTGGTTTCGTGACTTGCAGGCAACGTTTAAACTACTGAGAGAAAGCCATTATACAATTCGAAACACAGGTTGTTTAAGGTGGTCCGGACATTTTATGCTTAGACCTGATGGCCATATCGTGAAAAAGTTTCTTTCCATGGCTACAAAAAGGAGAGGGAGAGGTAGACCAATGACTACCGGATGGCAAATGTCCGGAATGACATGTAAAAGCTTGGCCTTACAGATGACGATGCTTACCAGCGAAGTGAATATCGCCGAAAGATTAAGAAAGCCGACCCCGCGTAACGGGAAGAGGTGAGGGCAAAGAAGAAGGTTGCTTAGAATACGTAAAAGTAAACAACCAGGCGGCCAACCACCACCTCTTAAAGCAGTATTATTTTAATGTTACTTCAGTGTGAGAAAGTGATGGAGCTATACAGGACGTCAAGCCCCATCTCTTTCCCACACTGAAGTAAGAATACAATAATACTGCATTAAGAGGTGGTGGTCTAGCTCCTGAATTTTTCGATGTTGTAGCGAGGGCCCCAATAGGTAAATCTATATCTATACAAATAAATAAAATTGAAGTGTATGTAATGGCAAAATAACAACTTTTTACTAAATGCGTATGAAAGTATACGTATATACGGTACTTATAACAAAAAAGCAATTTTTAACAATGTTTTCTGTCTGTTTGTTCCGGCTAATCTCCGAAACGGCTGGACCGATTTTGAGTGAACTGTCACTGCCAGATAGCTGATGTTACGGGAAGTAAGTTAGGCTACATTTATTTTAGAAAAATATTTAGGATTCCTCGCAAAAAAATTCAAACCCATTAAATTGTGAATAAGAAGTCGGATTTGAAAACTTCTCTTTGCATTTGGTAGCCCAATTCTCGAGAATAATTATATACTATTTAACGTCAAGCTACGACCCTTAGGAGCCGCGTAAAAAGAAAAGTTAGAATGAACACTAAGCGAAAACGACGAGGCAGTTTTATTAAAATGTGGCTGTTATTTTAGTATATTATGTATCTTACGACTTCCACGCGAACGAAGTCGCGAGACACAGCAAGTTTGTTAATAAGTACCATGAAATTGACTATGCCTAGGCCTATTGACCTTACGTAGACACAAAATCTCCAGGCTTCTACTGAAAAATTCCTTATGAAAAACCCTATGATATTTTGGGAATCGAACCCAAAATCTCAAACTCAGCAGTAGCGTTTGCGACTAGATCAAAGAGATAGGTCAAAGATGTAGAGGTATATTATTTTGACCAGTTTTGCCAAGTTCCTGACTCCTGAAACTAACAATTGATAATCTATAAAATATGACGATTATAATAATACAACAATCATTGCTGTACATTGGTTTTGACTACCAAGGCAATCGTCCATTGTCCCACCAGACATGTCCTTTGGATGTTATAAAACTCCCTTGATCTTGTAACACGGTTGATGAAGTTAGTTGGCGCCCCAAAACGCGGTTAACAGCTACTTCAGTAATATTATATTATGGTTGTCAACAAGTTTGTTAAGACTGTGCATAGAATTAATATTAAGTGTTGGACTAATTCCTTTTGAGAGTGTGGAGTCACGCAGATCTGTTGGTGTCAGTTAAGCTATACGGCGCGGGATTATACTCCCATTTGTTTATTTTATGACTGATTTTTGTTTGCTTAGATTAGGGTTTCATTTTGGTTGTTTTGAGTTTTTTTTTTTTTTAACTTTAAACGGACTTCAAAAAAGGAGGAGGTTCTCAGTTCGTCGGAATCTTTTTATTTTTTATTTATATGTGTTCCCCGATTACTCGAAGATGGCTGGACCGATTTAGAAAATTATTTTTTGTTTGAAAGGGTTATACTTCACAGGTGGTTCCATGGTCCATGGTAGGATCTGATGATGGGATCCTGGAGAAATCGAGGTAACTCTTCAAATATTATAGGCACACCTATAGTGATTTGGGCATTTTTTATAGTAAATTGTGCACTTGCTTTTGGAAAGCACCATTTGGTGAAGTGGAACTGATAATGAAGACCACAGATGGCCACCGGAACAACTCAATAATAAGTATTTCACGGGTTGCGATTCGATTACTTTAAAATGATTGCTAAGCAATATAAGCTCGTCACAATACGTATGGTGAAGTGGAGCTGATGGTGAAGTACCAGGAGAACTCCTCAACAATAAACGTCCCTGCGTCGGGAAAAGCAATATTTTGTAAAAGGTGATGAGAAGTTGTCATTAGGCTTTTGTTACTTAGATAAATTACAAGCTTACCCACTAAAAAGTGAAAAATAAAAACATTTTGCAAAAAAATAACTGACTTCCAAAAAAAATACTACAAAGTGAAAAATAATTTTTATTTCTGAAGTCGGTGGCAAAATCCTAAAATACAGATCCAAAGACACCGACTTCCGAAATAAAAGTTATTTTTCACTTTGTAGTGTTTTTTGTTGGAAGTCGGTTGTTTTTTTTTTTTGCAAAAAAGTTTTTGCAAGGATCCACATTTCATGAGCGACTTTAAAAACACAAAGCTTTTACAAATATTGTTTGTTACAGATATTAGGAGCTACTGTCAGTTCAATCAATCTTCTACATTTAACGCAGTAATCTATTGCTATGTTCAAAAAATCTCACAACAATGTATATAAAAGTTTTCCATCACTATTATAATGCCTTTTCTACTATAAAATCCCAAAAAAAGAAGTCTACGTGAAAAATGTCTAGACATTTAAGGTAAATGGTAAATACCTATCTAATACATAGACAGGTAAGACAACAATGTCAATGTCAGACACTAACGTAGGCACAAAAATTAATGGTCTGGAAAAACGATATGGCAGAATCTAGAAAGATATAGAATTTTCGGGTCTAGTAAACGTAGAAAATCTCTTTTTTGCGGGAGATTTCCACAAGAAAAGTTGTTAGGCAATATAAAGCTTATTCTTGGAATAAATGGCTCAGGTTTTGCTTTGATATTACGGGTGGAGAAAAGTATGAAATATTTACACGCATACGTTAGCTAGATACAGTCAGATACATAACTAAATTTACATAATTCTGGGAATTTTCCCTTGTGTTTGATATGTTTTCCAATTGTTTCTTATAAGAAGACTATAGTCTCTGCCTAACCCTTCGGGGAAACAAGGCGTGATGTTATGTTATGTTATGTTATAGTCTAGACTCCATGAAATACGGCAGTATATCAAACAAAGTTTGTATTTAGAAAAGATACATACATACATAACTCACGCCTTCTTTCTATGGGGATAGGCAGAAACTACAGAACGCTACCTGCTACGCACCTTCCTGAAGAACATCACCAGTAAAGTCACTATACAGGTGGCAGGGACCGATGTCCCTGTGTCCGTGTTGTCGCGCAACCTGCTACCATGGATTTAGTACATGATTCCTGACCCCACCCGCGTTTAAATTGTTGGTCGGGTATTTAAAAAAAATGGGCTATTCCACATATTTTGACCGCATAGGTACACTTAGGCTTGGACTTTGTAGGTGCACTTTTGTAGGAAACAGCAGTTTTTTTTTTTAATAACTGACATGGTAACGGGATGTGCGTTAATGTCCCTGCCACCCTGTATGTCCTTCTAGGACGTCCCCTCTCGGCGTTTTCATTCACATCTGCCTATAAAACCTTTTGTTAGTCGTCTTTAGATTTTTTTTTTTTAAATAATATATGGTTCTCTACTTCGCCATAATAAGTTATTAAAACACGCTTCAGTATTTCATGAAATACCTACAATACGTAGTAGATACAAAAAGCACTTAATTTTGAACCCGACTGTACCTACTTGAGTATGTTAGATTACGGTAAGGTAGGCAGTACGTAAGGCCGCAAATCAACTGGTGAAGGTTCTAGAAATTAAGGCTTTCCTAAGAATAATGGAGCAATGAATAATGTATTTAGATGTTGCTATGCCTTTTGTTTCTTGTAAGTGTTTGGAAAAGGATTGGCGTAGTGGCTTGGCTCTTGATAATAATTATGCTATAAAGACTGTTTTCCAAAAAATACAAAACATCTTTATCATTATGTATCACAACTCTGGTCCTAAAGGCGCCGTCTAGTTTAGAGACCGCCGTAAAGATCAAAATGAAGATCCCTTACAGTTACAGACCGACATTAAGTAAAGCTAATTATAAGGTAATAATTGTAACATTGGTTCAATAAAAATTTATTATATTTATAGGAAGGCAGGACCCTAAAACGCCATTTACAAGATGCTAGTTTCTTGCCTGAGGCATACAATAAAATTGACGCAACAAATTGACTTGCATCGTTTAAACACTGTTTAGACGGTGCAATTTTTATTGTTGCTTCACATTATGGAATGCCACAGGCAATTAAATCGCACCATGTAAATCAGGCTTTAGGGGTAGGTACACTTGTATCGTAGTGTAAATTTTACATGCAAAAGGCGACCTTATGTCATACAGGCTGATAGGAAAATAACTCTGGTTTCATTCGATCTTTCAGAGATGATTTCACCAATGAAATTGAATGTGATTAGCACATAAACCACGTTTAAGGGCTGTCAGTGTCATTATTTTCTTTGGAATAAGGACCCTGACAGCTCTTGAACGTAGTTTAGATGTGCTGATCGCGTTCAGTTTCGTTGGTGAAAACCGCCCTCAAGCGAATTCGAAAAATTATTAGGTTTTGTTTCGAACAAACGGCAGTGATAAAATAGGTGTGTAGGGGTATGCAGGTTTCTGTAAGATAAACTGATAAATATAATATTTTATCATCTTATTCTACGCCCCCATATAATATTGCTACTCTGCTAGCGCTCTTCTAGCGTTACAGTACCACTTTTCGCCGGTTATGTTTTAAGGCACGGACAAAGTGAAGACTTCGGGCTGCTATTAAGATTTTTCCTGACTTCAGAATGAAACCAGGACCCTACGCTCAGCATTCGCGACTACTAGCCAAGCAAACGCCCTGAGTTTGTTTGAGAAAGGGGCTGTTTCACCCTGTGTCCTATTTAAAAATCATATTTTATTAAACATTATTGGCACATCTGTTGTGCCAATAATATTAATAGATGGCTATTTAGTTATGTGTACATTTAATTAATTTAAAGAAAGCGCTTCACGCTTTTAGAATTAATCATTGGATATAAAACAAGTGACAAGCTGCATAAGTACTTATATCTTAACTAATACAAGTCAATTTAATTATTTTATATTTTTTGTGCGTGATAAAAGCATATTTTTGAGGTTTTTTTAAACTACATATTTTTACTTTTTAGTCTAGTATATTCCTCATTTAGTTAATAAGTCTGAAGTCAACGAAGTTATGACTTGACCGATTTAATAGTTGCCACCAAAAAATTCCACTATCCACTTCCTAGCTCCATCATCAGACCCTCAACACCAAGCGCAATCTATTGGCCCAACAAAACGAATCATATGAGCCCAAACTTGAGGAGTTTACTAGTAACAACTGAAGAGTTCCACTATCCACCTCCTGGCTCCATCATCAGACTCTCATTATCAAGCCTAATCTATTGGACTCGTCAAACCAAATCATATGAGCCCAAACTCGAGAGGTTTACTAGTAGCAACTAAATAGTTCCACTATCCACCTCCTGGCTCCATCATTAGATCAGCTCCAAGATACCAAATTATAATATTGTCTTCCGAACTACATATACATACAAAGTTTCATGCCGATACGACAGTTGCAAGTAGGTTAAAATTTACTTCCAAGATTTTTTTACATTGTTAGTTAAAGTGAAGCTAATAAAAGCGTGTTAAAAAAAGGCTAATTTGTAGTTTTTGGGGACAAAAATTGATTTTGCGTGCAGCCGAAATGCGTCAAAATATCGTCTTTGGGATCCATTTTGCCTTAAACTCATAACATAACATAACATCACGCCTGTATTCCCCGAAGGGTTAGGCAGAGGTGCTCTTATCAGTAACACCCACATTTCGTCAGATCAGATACATTTTAAGTCCCATCTAACAGGGGGCGAGCCTATTACCATCAACCGTGTAGGAAAAACTCTGTGTCATATTAATGGCCGCGTACACATTGCAAGTTACGCACTTATATGCACTTTTTAAAGCACAAACATGGAAGAAACATGATACACATTACACATGCTCGTCCTGTCGCCACGCCTCATATATGCAGACACGGAGTTACATTCACATTTACCGCTAACAAGCTTTCGCCCGCGGCTTTGCTCAGCAAAGTTGACGGGATGCCTTTTTGTACTGTCCATGTTTTGCTTCGTTAAATATGATGGCGTATGTTTGGCGTAAAGTTGAGTATGATTTATGACGTAGTTTTACAAATATATTTACAAATCACCATGCACTAGCTTTGCAGAGCCTCTTGTCTATTTCGATTCAAACTTAGAAACGTTGAGACGTGCTCCAGTGTCGTTCGTGAAAAATGTTAAAGAATTCATGATGCTATTTTAACTGCCTCGTTGGTCTAGCGGTCGCAAGCGCTACTGCTGAGCATGAGGTCCTTCCTGGGTTCGATTCCCGAGTTGGGCAAAGTGTTATTGGGTTTTTCTAGCAGCCCGGTGTCTGGATTTGTGACCGGTTGACGGCAATAGGCTCGCTCCCTATTACATGGGACTTAAACATAACTGGCGAAATGGGGGTGTACAATAGGGTACAGCTCTGCCTAACTATTTGTATAATAACCCATAACTCTAGGGAGTCATTGTACTCATCATTATGAACAACTTTTACTATGGGACTAAACCAGAAATTGCGAAAACAAAATTAGCTGTTCCCTACATTTATGTTCGCATAACTCGTAAAAATCTGGGAACACCTGATTTTTTTTCGCGATTTTATATATAGACATAGTAAAAGTTGTTCATAATGATGAGCACAATGACCCCCTAGAGTTATGGAATATCAAAAGGAACACTTTGTATAGGTACTTACTTTAGCTAAAGCTGACTCTTTTTGAAGCTCGACGTGTCAGGTCGTAATAACATCTGGGTACCTACTGTAATTAGTTGTTCTGATTATTTTATATGTGATTAACGAGCGAAGTAGTTTCAGTCAGCAAAAAAGTCAACTAACACTTCAGTTTTTAAATCTTAGTTATCGAGATGCCAAACTCATAGAAAAAAATCCGGGCTGATTCTATTTAAATTACCATCGACATACTTAGAAAAATAATCTTAGCTATGGGGCAAAATGTTTAACAAAATCGCAACTGAAGTAAACTTAAAAAAACATAAATTCCTAGCTTTTATATGAAAAGTTAATAAGCAGTTTATCAAATCATTTTTTGGCAATTTAATAAAAGGTAAAATTGACAGTATCGATGGACTTTTGTTAATGACCGTACCTACCTGTATTTTCTGTTGTGAATCAATGTTGACCCATTCCAAAATCAAACCCATCTTATTGTTTCAAATTCTATAGACAACCCCCGTCTATCACCTGCCAGTTCGTTTGCGTTTCAACTTGAAGTACCTACCTGTTACTACTATCTATAGACAGTAGAGTGTTCACACGTCGAGTATCACTTGCGACGAACCACTAATTGGGTCACATCACTAGCACAGATTGAAATCAAACAGAGCTTGAAATGGAGTGTCGGGATGTGTATCAGTGGGTTCGGAAAGTCTTTGTGAGGTGGTTGCAGTAGGGTGATGAAGTTAAAATTGTTAAAGACTTTTTGCCTTGTACAATTCATTTACAATCATTTTGTGCGGCGTTTGGGTAAATTATTATTTATTAGAATCTTATCTAGTATCGACTAGGGCTCCAATCCCGCAGTCTGTATTCAATCTCGGTATTTGCAGGACTAGGAATGTTCAATCCCGTGGGATCCCGGTATTTGCGGGATCCCGCATATATAAAATTTTAATATCTATATAAGGCAAATAAAACAATGAATTAATCGACAGAACTCATTATTTATTTAAGTTTAACTATTAGTATGAGATCAATCGAATTACACCGTTTATTTATCACAGAAAACAGAAACAAATACCAAGAAAAAAAAAAGAAAAAATGTATCAACTACAAAATATATTAACTGTTAAATTCAAATATAAACCAAAAACATTTTTAACTGAATGCTGACAAGAAGAAGGACTTTAATTATTTAGTTTGGTCATTTTGTGAGCATTCAGTTGAAAATGTTTGCGAAAGAAACTTAATATATCTAAAGTGTCGTCTGCCAAACTAATCATCGATAAACCATTGGTATAAGAAAAACATCAACACACTAACTTTCTGTTTACATTCCTTCCCATGTAATGGAGGAAAGACTGAAACATGAAACGATAAAAAACTTTGCACTCAGAACCATCAAAACATTCCTGATACATCGGGTCGCCCGCATAATTGATAGGAAAACAGTTCATACCCATATCGGAAGCTAGAGCTATAAGGTATTCATCCAAATGGAATCATTTCACCGGAAAATATTCATTTATTCGCTACAATCTTTCATAGAATGCAACAGCAGTGCATTATGTTCGAGCTCCTACGCTCTCGATTCAAACTCGCGTGTGAATTATACATGAGATGATATTCTCAATCTGTCGCTCGTCGTTACCAGTTAACCTGACCCTTCTTGCTTCTCTATTATATAGGTGATGCGGAAGCTCCAGAGGTAAGAAAAGGTGGAATGAGAGGTCTAGTTATAATGGTTATGTTCGCTTATGTTTTCGTTCCCGGCGAAAGTTTGACAAATAGCTCGCAGTGCAGTTCCAGTCCCGATAAGCTGATAGGACCCTTTGGGGTGTGAGCGTTTTCCCAAGTATCAGTTTCGAGTTTCGAGTTTGTCCGTCGCCAGTGATTTATGTTATCGCTTTCTTTTTGTCGCAAATATTTTTGTTTGTGTAAGTAGTTTATATGTGAAACTGCGTGAAATATACGAAGTAGGATTGTATCTGGAAGTTAAGTTGGCCGGGTTGGGAAAACGATTTGTTTGTGGAATATTTTTACTTACAGAGGTTTTGTTTAGAGCTGTTTTATGTTTATACTGTACCTATGCGTAAATAATACAATAGAATACTCGATTTAACAAGCCTGAAGGTTCAGAATTTGTATTCATGAGTATTTTACTTGATACGATGAAATAATGGTAATATATGTATGTATTGTGTACAATATGAAAGCAATAAATAAAACTTTATTCAAAGGGGCCTTACGTGCTTGATTTTTACAAATTCCCAATCAAGTTGGCTCGCAGCTAAATAATAACAGCCGCACGAGTTGATCGAAGGGTTAAGCTGCGCTTGCTGCGGTCGATTTGTGGATGAGTGACAATCCATTACATATCGAGATCCTTCCGTGCCTCGGAAAGCACGTTAAGCCGTTGGTCCCGGCTGTCATTCGTAGATCTTTGACAGTCGTTATGGGTAGTCGTAGTCAGTGAAGTCCAAAAGTCTGATAATCAGTCTTACGAAGGGGTATCGTGTTACCCAGTGACCGTGTTGTGGAGGTCAGTTAGGTAGTCGCTCCATGTAAATCCTGCTATTCAGCTGCATCCGGTTAGACTGGAAGCCGACCCTAACATAGTTGGGAAAAGACAACGCAAATTGATTGATTGATTGATTGGTATGAAAGTCGTCTAATACATTTTTTGTAATGGTTACCAGTGAATTCATAAAACGCTATCAGGTTGAATGGAAACTCTGAAATAAGCTACTAGTGTATAACTGCATATTAGGTATGTACCATGGGAAAAACAAACATCTATACACCGTAAGGATTCGTCTTGCTTGCAGCGCTCGGCCGCTATTGTGGTGTTGGATCATTCGGTTCCCTACAAAATGGTTGAGCTGGATGGTGCTGATCCACGCGTCATGTTCGTGAACGGGCGCCGTCAGTGGAGACTGGTCATCTCTTAACTGCCAGGGCTTATTTTTAATCTTATATTTTGAATTGTTTTTAATTATTTATTTTTTACATTGCTCTCACATATGCAACAAGAACAATACCCAAGATTTTGTAATTATTTTGATTTAAAAGAGTGTCCATTGAGTTTCTTGCCCATTCTTCTCCATAGAGATCTACGTTTTGGAATGGGCGACTAGCTTCAATTTTCTGACTAACTGACTGACTCTTTAACAATTCAAAAGTGCCTGTAATTGGTTTAATTGAAATAAATGCTTTGAGTTTGAGTATCGTGTGCAAGGGATTTTGTTTTCAAATTGTTCAGATGTAAGTTTCCTCGATAATACCTCCCCTTGAAGTAATTTTAAACGAAGCATGACCTTTCTACACTGTGGATTTTTGAGACTGGGCAGTTAAAGCAGGTACCTTAACCGTTGTAACTACTGAAAAACGTTCTTAGGACTGTCCTTAACACTTTAACTCCTTACTGGATTCACAGATTTTGTAAAAATACAATAAACTGCAACGGTTCAGATTTTCTGTAGATAGATATATAGATAGAATACTCTTTATTATGCACATCATCAACACACTACACTACCAACTACTACAACGCAACGCAACGCAACTCAACGCAACGCTACTGACAACGTTTAAGGTATTCCATACTCAAAAATATTGAGCCTTTTCAGGAAGAACATCGTAAGCGAGAATTTGCACTTTTAACGACGTTTTTCATTTACGATGATAATTTCTTACAACAATAAAGTCGTGTAAATTTAAAATAAAATTTAACAGTAATCGCGACAAGATGTAAAACTGTCTAATTACGGCGCTTACGATGTTTTTCCTGAAAAGGGTCGATAATTACGTCTAAGTTAATACGTCTCATAAATGAAATTCACCCCGTAACATTTCATGATTTTGAAAATATCTGTCAAGTATCCCCGCGATAAAAAAAATAAGCTACTTATCCACAATCAACACCAACGTAAAGTACTGAAAACACCTGAAAATGTTTACCCCGACTAGTTAGCTAGTATAAAAGCTAAATTCAGGCCAACTCCGGTAGGCGGTCCGTTAATGGGCAAACTTAGGGGCACTGCGCTTTGTAGTCTAACATACAACTTAATTATCGCACAGGCACGGGATAATTACGTCACAGACTGATCGAAAAAGGACAGTTTTCGGTCGGTTTGGCGTTTAGAATAATGTTTGTGGATGTTTTTAGCGGTTGATACTGTTTTAGAGGCATTTTTGAGGCCAATAGTTATATTTTTTCACTACGGGCTTACCTACTTCATTTATAATTATAGAAAATCATAGTCATAATTATTTGTGAAGATCATGAAAAGTAGTTTTGGCACAGCGGCTTATTTGGAAAAGTCTGGAAATGAAGACTTTTATTTATTTTGTAGCAGAGACAGAAGAGAACGAGCTGAACGTGAGGTCCCAGGATCGATTGCCAGGTAAATTTCTCGGGGAATTTCTCAGTAGCAGCCTGGAGTCTAGATTTGTGACCGGTTGATGGTGAGAGGCTCGCTCCACTTAAAGATAATCGGCGATATGTGGGTCTGTCATCCACCATACCACCTCTGCCTAACCCTTCGAGGAATACAGGGGTGATATTAAGTGTTACACAAGAGACTCATTTCAACGAACAACTTAGTAGCGTAATTTGTTTTTTGAATGTACAGCGAATAATTTATAGAGAAAATATTAGAGTAGGTATCCAGGGAAGCTAAACCTAAAGTCCACAATAATGACCTCACACCAACATGAAAAATGACAGTCAACTAGGGTAGGATATTCAGCGCTTTGCAGTTAGTTTGAAATACAATGTTTTTGTTGGGAGCTCGGTAATTGTTCTCCAACGTTACAGGGATATTTTTCAGTAAAAGTTTTCAACATTTTTCGGACTATAAACATGAATAGAGATGTGATCGTGGAAAATAGAGTTGCATGTTTTCGTGACGATGTTATTTGATGGAGTTAAATATCAAGTTATTTTCTGTTTATTATTAACATGTATTATATAAAATCACGTCTGTTAACCCCAAAAAGGTAGCTAGATAGAGGTGTAGTAGGTACAGTCACGAGCACTAATATGTGTACACTGAGCAACTATAAAAGTTATTTTATTTATTTATTTATTTTAACTTTTCACACTTAAAAAAGTACAAAGGCGGACTTAATGCCTTAGGCATTCTCTACCAGTAAACCAAGGGTGGTGAAGAGATTAGATGGCAGGTGCTCTGATATTTTCTCCTAATGTAAGCATTAATTGTATTTTTATGTTGTTACAAACATTGTATTTACACCCATACTATTATCTCAAAGTTGTAATCGTAATTCCACGGGAAAATCACTTTTGAATTGTGCTAAGTGTATACATATTAGTGCTCGTGACTGTACACCGACATTTCGCCAGTCATGTTTAAGTCCCATTTAGGTAATAAAGGGTGAGCTTATTGCTATTACCAAACATTAAGTTGCCATGGGAAAAACCCAATAACATTTTGCCTGACTTGGGGATCGACCCCTAGACCTCATGCTCAACAGTCACGCATGAGAACGGCAACTACACAACCGATGCAGTCGATACTAGGGCTTCCAATCCTAGAATACCGAAATCTCGGTATTGCGGTATCCGGTGCGTGTTGCGGGATTACGGGCACGGGTTCCGCGGGATTTGCGGGACTGGAAAGAAGCACGCACACGACCTCTCCTTAAAAGGAATACCGCCGACTAGTGTGGAAACCGAAAGGGCTTTTTCTGCTGCCGGCTATATTGCACCCAAAATACGATAAGTATAAGGAAATTATTTCGTGGACGTAGCAATAAACTTTAAAAAAATCAAAGCCTGCAATATCGGTGTATAATCGGTTATGTGTTCGTCGAGTCGTTGAGCTCCTTAAGTCCTGAGTTGAGTGATTACTGACAAATTCTTGCACTGACTGGACAGGTCAACTCAAATATGTGTGGTTCATTCCTCAAAAGTCCATTTCAGACACGGGTCTACATGGTCCTCGCATGATTTGACCAAGATTATGTCTGAACTTTAAAAGAGACTTTGACCCCTGAGTTTGTTTCGCCATTTCTTCTCAGAGGTAGTTAGATAGGAAATGTAGCTTCCATCTGGCTTATTTTTTTTTACTATGACGTGTAAACAGTGATTCCGATATCTTATTTACAGATAAACAAGTCAGCTTAAGGCTCTATTATAGTGTATACTAGCCGTGCCCCGCGGCTCCGTAAGATACACAATATACTAAAATAACAGCCACGTTTTAATAAAACTGCCTCGTCCCCCGACCCACCGCGTTGCATCGCCCGCCCGCGCTATTACTTCGTTTTCGTTTAGTGTTCTTTTTGACTTTTTTCTTTTTGCTCGGCTTCTAAGGGTCGTATCATGATGTTAAATAGCCTTTAACTATCCACGAGAATTGGGCTGCCAAATGCGAAAAGAATTTTGCAAATCCAACTTTTTGTTCACAATTTCATGGGTTTTAATTTTTTTGCGCAGAACCCTAATTATTTTTCTAAAATAAAAGTACTAAGTTACTCCCCGTAACATCAGCTATCTGCTAGTGAAAATCCCGTCAAAATCGGTTCAGCCGTTTTGGAGATTAGCCGGAACAAACAAACAGAAAGACAGGCAAACATTTTAAAATTTTCTTTTTGTTATAAGTATCGTATATACTTTCATGCATTTAGTAAAAAGTTGTTATTTTGACATTTCAAACAGACACTTCAATTTTGTTTAATTGTATAGATTACATAAAAACGTTTCGTTGAACATTCGATCTGTCACAGTAAGGTCGTCATTATTCAATCCTATACAGTGAATTCTTCAAGAAAAGAATCACAAAGCCAAGTAAAGCATCGCAAACTAATTCACTGAATACACTTCCAATCCAATAAGCAGCGACATTGCTATAAATCGAAATGCATAACGCATAAATCATGCTTGAAAATCTCAGATATTACCAACTTTAATGTAAAGAGCCCATGAATCACTATTTCTGACATTTAAATAAAGCAGGAATTTTTAAATGTCGTGCACGCAAAATAGTACGTATCTAAAGAGATTTTTCCAGTCAAATAGCTTAGAAAGTAAAACGTCTAACAGAAATATTCCATGCATTTTTCAAATTCTTCTTTTCAGAAAACTTCATGCGTAAAGTTGCCTCTAAAAAAATTAAAACACATTCGAAGCAAACTGAATGCGAAGTGCGTCAATAACGTCACGACATCTTTTTTTAAATACTCAAAGGGCGGGTCGAGTTTTCTAATTATTTGCGACCCACTCGTGAATGAAGTGGACAGTACATTTTAATTCGTGGTCTCCGCAACGAGTAAGGGCCGACCAATGAATTTGAAATGCGAACAAAATCAGAGGGTCAAATAGGCATATTAATAAATAATACTGATGACGCAACTACTTATTGATCTGCGAACGTTTTATAGGTCACTGCTTTTTCCACGCAGGTAAGTGAACTGGATTTATTTTGCACGAGGAAGTTATCTTTCTAACGAAATGTTCGCCTGAATATTATATGTGGGATTTATGTACACATGAGGTATTGGTTCACAGGATTTGAAAAGCTACAAGGAAAAGGTGAAAGTGTAAGCATGAATAAATGTGTATAGCAATTTTTCTTACACTATAGAATTGATCATTTCATGAAGTGTTCGGTCATTTCATGAAATGGCCTGCTAAAATTAACCATATCGTTTAAACGTCAGCGTTTAATTATATGTCAGTCGACGTTTGGCCACATCATTAATGTAGGGTATCTGTCGTAGTCCAATCGTAGAAATGGCCATATGGCGATAAAGGGATTGCTCTCGTCACGATATCGTGACGACAGCAATCCCTTTATCGACATTCCCAGCTGAAGTCTGGGCATATCGCAAGGTAGCTGCATTTCACGCCGCTACTGGCATCCCGACCAAATGGGTTAGGTTAGAACTGTGACCAACCCGAGCCAAGCGAGCGAATCCAAGTTGGTCGCATTTACTTGGGAATTATTCGATTATGAATAGATGCACAACAAAAACAAAGCGATATCAACGCCTCTACCGGTGGATAATCTAACTATTTTACGATATGTTCACTAAATGTCTGACCACATCATGAAGTAGTCGTGCGCTTAACTGTTTATATTGTCAAACGTTGAGTATTCAATGATCTGGCCAGACCACATCATGATGTGGCCAGCGGTCGATGTTCTATTTATTTGATGAAATACAACCATTTCATGAAATGGTTGAACACTGCATGAAATGATCTAAGATCTGGCCACGACATAAATAAAACGAAGAAAGTAGAACGAAAGGAAATGTTTCCTTTTCATGTTACGATTTTGGCATTTTCAGATTGCGTCCTAACACAACGCGATAGTCGCTTACATGAATCAATCAGTTAAGTCGCATGTGTACGTCATAATTCATGTAAACGTTCGCGTAATCGCGTATTCGCGCGACAGTCGCTTTCGGTAAGGACACAGTGTAAATACAACTTCCATTCAATCTGCCTAGCCTTTTCCCAACTATGCTGAGGTCGACTTCCAGTCTAACCGGATGCAGCTGAATACCACATGAAACGACTGCCTATCTGACCTCCACAACCCAGTTACTGTGTAATACGATATTCCTTAGTAAGACTGGTTGCCAGACTTTCGGGCTTCTGACGACCTGTAACGACTGTCAAAGATCTACGAATGTGTTTACCGAGGCACGGAGGAGTCTCGTTATGTAAATATGTTCACCCATCCACGGACAAACCCGGCAAGCGTAGCTTAACCTGATGGATCGACCTGTGCGGCTGTTATTACTTAGCCACGAGCTCCAACACGAAATACAAATTCCATTATAATGGTTAAAATACAGTCACCAAACATCATCAAATCTCAGTACCTACGAGAAGAGAAGAAACCTTTACACACTACGAAAAGTTGTTACTAAGTAAAATATATTTTCGTACATATTATTTCATGCTACACTACTCCTAAAAAGCGAAACATTCTACCTACCCGCGCCTCTGCAAATAATCAAAAGTCTTCCGATTTACACGAATAGTCTGGCCTACGTCCAAAACTCCCTAATGGAATTCTGTGCGACTGTGACCAACCACTTCACAAAGTACGCTTGGATGTAAAAATTATGCATCGCTTCATTCGAAATATCCTTTTACTAAGAAGCCCCTTGGTGTATCGGCAACGCTAATATGTTTGCTGCATCGAGTTTATTGGCTGATGACGTGATTAGGTAAAGTTTCTAAGGAAAACTATCGTAAATTTTGTAAAAAAAAACTGTACATTGTATAAAATCTTATAGGTTGTACTCTATGCAGTGCCTTTCTTAGCCGGCCCATATACTCGTTGTACATTCTGTCAAGAAAGTACCGGGAATCGATCGTTTAAAAAGCGCGCTTAAAGGGATTATCAAATTTTTTTCTGTCGCTAAGTTGGTACAACTGTCCTCTATACTCAGGCGGAGTTTGAGCGTCACTTTTCATTTAGTTTGTTTACAGTGCGCCATTTTGTCAGTTTATCTCAAGTGTGTTTTGCGATTTTTACAAGGAATAAAAAAATCTAACAAACAATGTCTTAATGCATTGCAAATAGAATTTATTGTGATGAAGCACTGAAAATGTTACATAAAGCTTACGGTGAAAGAACTTTATCAAAAACACGTGCGTATTAGTGGTACAGTGCGTTTAAAAGCGGTTGAGATGTGATGGAAGATTTGTCTCGCTCTGGTCGGCCATCAACGGCTTCAACTGAACTTAACATCCCTAAAGTAAAAAAAATTGGTGACTGAAAATCGCCGTTTATGTCTGAGAGAGATAACCGCTGTCTGTCTCACGAATCAATACGTACCATTTTAAACTATTGTTTGGGCATGAAACGTGTTGCCGGTCGACTAGTGCCAAAAGACCTGAGTTTTCTGAAAAAACTCCATCACGTAAAGGTCGCTGAAGACATGATAGAACGAGTCAATTCCGACCCCATAATCACAAAACACATTGTAACTGGTGATGAGACATGGGTCTACGAGTTTGACATGCAAACCACTCAACAAGCTTCGGAATGGCGCCTTCCAACTGAGCCGAAGCCGAAAAAGCGAGAATTCGCGGCGAGTAATGAAATCAATTCCAAAAAATGCGTAAAAGAAATGTTTTGATGATTGGGTTATTCGTTGGCGTAAGTATATAGTTTGTGAAGGAGCATACTTTGAAGGTGATAAAATAAATTTGGATGAATAACTAACATTTTGTGTATTATTGGTCTTTTCCCGGTACTTTATTGACAGAGTAGTATATTTTAACCTATTGTTAGAGTAGCGGGTAATAGCCCTTGCATTAAATTGGATAACTAAATATTTCCGTAAACAGATAGTTTCTAATCAACGTAGAAATAGTTTATTGTCCAGATAATATGTACAGTAAGCAGGTTTACGGGTTAACACCAAGTTGAGACGACATGAGCAGCTTAAAATATTTTCTATAGCTAGGTTACAAAATAATATTTACCAGTGAACCCTAAACTAGACTGTTATTCCGTATCCTGGGGCTCGGAGTACGAATTCCAGAGTGGAGGCTAGAGAAGTGATTTCAGGTGTTGTATGGTATGTCTGGTATGTTTGTGTATGTGTGATGTGTGTGTGGTGTGTGTGAGTGCGTATTTGTTTCCATTGTGCGTCGTTTGATTCAGAGGTAATAAATAACCGAAGTTGTGTTTATCATTCTTCAATTCTTATTCACAATGAAGTGTTTGAACAAATAACGTATCTACCTAATCGTTAAAAAACAATATTATTCTTCTATTTACGCCTTCAATCATCATCATCATCTGCCTAGCCTTTTACCAGCTATGTTGGGGTCGGCTTCCAGTCTAACCAGATGTAGCTATGCAGCTTTAAAAATCTCAACGTGAAAACCTAGGTGAAGTAAGCTGTCAATAGTGTCTGTCCCTAGAGATAGACACAACCACACCACCACCACCACCACCACCACAACCACCATCCGCCACCGTCATCGTCGTCGTGGTCCGCTCACTTCAAACTCACTTCACCTTAGTTTTCATGGTTTGATTTTTACAGAATAGACCGGCTGTACCTATATCATCAAATTAAATAATCCAACATTAAAACCTCTATACCCCAACCCTCCATTCTACAAAGATTTAAAAAACGAACACAACAAAATGAACTGTATTAAGATGCGACGTACAACCCTATATCAGGGATGGCGCTCGTTAAATTTTCAATCTACCGCGAGAGGCAGGCTAATGACAGCTGGAGTCATTACGCGTCGCTTTCTCTATGGACCACCGTCTAGTCAATGGATAGTAAAAAACTTCGTTTTAGTGAGCGGAAAATATGGTACCTATGTATGGACTGTGGACCGATTCAGGAAGTAGTCAAAAGGCGGGGTAGGTTTTTACGTTACAGTAGTGTTCGGTTGATCTACTACTTTCTAAGTAATTTATTACTTGATAATGATAACTTAAGAATGTCTTGAATAGTCTTTGCCGAACGAGCGTAATTAACGTCGCTCAAAATGAGTCAAGGAATTTCTCTTCTACTCGACTTAGTCAATTCGCAAAGGCTCATTCGAGTGTTGTGAAAACAGAATGTTTTGTTTCGGCAACTCACTTTGAGCATGACGCGTGGCTTTTTCTATATAGGCTACCATCTAATCAATGGATAATAAAAAACTTGGTTTGAGTGTGCAGAAAATATGGTGTATTTAGACTATGGATTGATTCAAGAAGTTGTAGGTATAAAAGCGGCGAAATTGGGGAGCTTATTCTTGTTGATGGTAGTATTTGGTTTGATAGTTTTGTAATATTTTGCATTAAGTATATCTAAAATTATAGGTGCTTAAGGGCCAAAACGTGACATATGCGTCACTTAAAATGAGTCGAAAACAAAATGTCCGGCTCGAATTGCTAATTTTGCGACAGCTCATTGTTCGTGGAGCGTGGTGCAAACCGAATGCAACGCAATTTCAGCTACCCATTTTTGGATGCGTAAATTACACTGGGTTTTCGCTTGTGGCACCCATATTCACAGGTTTTCACATATTTAAACTACATTGCAAACGCATCAAGAAAATTTAAACCAAACTGAACCTTACATTGCAATAATTAAACGTTGCACTTCTTAATCTACTTACTTCTACTAAAAGCATAGCAAGACATTCTAAAAACAACTGACATAATCCTTGCAAAGGTGCCTCCACCTCACCCAGTGCCCGACTTACATGAAAATACTTGAATCCGCTAAGTTTAATCATAATATTTTCATGCTTACTCCTTTCAAAGACCGACGAAGAAAATCGAGTCAAAGCGAAGATTTTATTTACTACACACTGATGTATAAGTAGGGAAGGGAAGGGGAATCTCTTTTGAGATAAAAGATGGTACGAAGATCTTGTAGAAACAGAATCAGAGATACAACTTAAGTAAACGAGTTTCTTTTGCAAATACTTTAAATTAAGTTGTAAGTGCATGTGCTATTGACACAGAGTATAGATAATATTGCTCGATGTTCTTATTTTCTTGAATGAAGAAAATATTGTGAAATTGATACATGAATTTTTTTTGGCTAGTCAGGATGTCAAGAGTTCGGTTTTATTTATCTTCTGCGGTTATTCTATTTTTAAATATTTATGTAATAAACCCATAGCCACAATGCAAGAGGTTAGGCATGGGTCATGCAAATTGTGATATTTTGTTTTTCAATGACGAATCGGAAAAGTGATGAGGCATAACTCTTATACACGACAGAAATCTTAACATCACGCCTGTGATCCCGAAGAGTTAGGCAGTGATGTACCTATAGGATACCCACATTTCGCCGATTATGTTTAAGTCCCATTTAATAGGGGGCCAGCCTATTGTCATCAACCGGCCACAAATCCAGACTCCATGCTACTACTGAGTTTCTGATGGAAAAACCCAATAACAATTTGCCCGACCTGGGAATCGAATCCAGGATCTCATGCTCAGCAGTAGCGCTTGCGAGCCAACGAGCTTGACCAACGAGGCAGTCATAAAAAAGGTATACAAATAATTTACCTATTTAAGCATGAGTTATTAAATCGTATGCAGTTGCATACAAACTCTCTTCATACGATTGTAGGAATGTATTATGTTAGAACCTGATCTGTATTAATCTCACAAAACTTATGCAATACAGACAACTCATAGAACTGAAGCTTAAATGAGAACTAGATTTCAGTGATACACTAAAGTGTGTTCTTCTTTACTTGTCTTAAATAAGGTAAACAAACATTGCGGACTGACGTTTCAATTTCGGAAAATTAATTGGTTTAAATGGGTACTTCGAAGCAGTTTTGGGTGTTGGATTAGTAAAAGTTACGAGGAAACGCGGTCACATGGTAGTTGGCGTTAATTCCGTACTAACGTATTCCTCTGTTATCTCTATGGTTAATGATACTAGTTGAAATATTTGTTTACGATATAATATTTGTATCTACCACTGCCATGTATTGTTTTTGGTGTATTTTTATATATAAATGGGGTGTCCGGTTTCGGACTAGCGAAAGTTAAAGGGCAGGTACACACCATCAATCTGAACAACTTTTTCCCGCGGACCAATATCGTAATCGTGAAAAGAAAATCCGTCGTCCCATACAAAACTTCAATACCTACTCAACTAAATGTATGGGACGACTGATAATTTTTTCTCGATTACGACGTTGGTCCCCGGGAAAAAGTTGTTCAGTTTGATGGTCTGTACCTCACTCGTAATTTTCGCTAGTCCGAAACCGGACATCCTGTATATACTTTTTTTTTATTATTACCACGTGACTGCGTTTCCTCTTTATACTCGTCGAATGACGCGGTTCTTAAAAAAAAAAAAACATTTTATACCTACCTTATAGTGGGTAATAGATCCGAAAACACTTCATTTTCGTACCGTCTTTGTTTACCACGAAAGACACTCAAGAAAAAACACACTGTACTTGAAGAACTCAACGCGATTCTTTTGAAGAAAAATGTTGACGAGCAAAGTTTCACGTCAGACGAGTTTCTGGCGCCATCAACTTCCAACACCCATTCTTATCTCGAAACGATTCAATAAAAATCAGTTTTCTAAGTTGTAGAGGTATACCGATTTGTCTAGTGTTATCAAGGAAACTGCTCTCAGTTCACAAGTATGCGATGTTTTCCAAATGGGTGCGTTGACCGGGTTAGCTCGGCCAGTAGAAATGATCGATGGGGTTTTTTTGACGTTCGATGGTGCAAGATTGATTTCTGTAAAGATGAAAATGTTTTTGTAGAGGGTGAGTTTTAAACATGGTCATAGTATTGGGGATTCAGAATGGAGAATTATCATACAGTATTTACTATTCATAAGAGTAGTGAATTTCTTAAAGGCTCTTTAGCCATCAAAACAAATGATGATCTAGTTTTACATTCTTTGATTCAAAATACTCCTTCTCCTTAAAATATACTTCACAGATATAAGATTATCGCTTTCCAGATCTTACATACAATATTTCGAAACTTTCCTAATAACCATTTCCTTCCTTGCCGGTAACGGATAAAGCTGATAACAGACTTGCAACACGCCACACCACACAATATAAAAGTAGCCATTGGTTACATTTTCATCTTGCAATTCTTCGTTACGTAATTACCCAATGTGGTGAGCTGGAGTTGTGTCGACTTGTGCCCGATAATCGGATATTGCAAGTGTGTTTCCTTTATGAGTAGTTACGTTTCTGGTTTTCGAGTTCGTAGTAAATTGAATAATAGTTACAGTGCCTCGGGGAACAATGGTTGGTTTGCTTTGTTGCGTCAGACAGTTCGGAATGGATTCCTTCTGTGTATCTTATTGTATTTTAATTTATTTTGTTTGTGTTACATAACGTTAAAGTGGGAGAGACTTGGATGCTGTTTTTGAAGTTGTATTTTAAAACATTGATTTTTGTTTATTTCTATTTTTATTATATAGGTAGGTGATATTTTTGATTTAATTATTCCTTTGTTACTGATATTGTGTATTGAAGTCTATTCTGTCGATAGAACTATTTAGAAACACTTTCAGAAGTTACACCTTCCGGTAACTCTGATAGACCTAACTAGGTTAAGGCCCAGACTCCAACAAAGCGGAGACGAGATGAGAACCAACCAATAGAATTTCGTTATTCACACATCTCGTCCACTTAGCTTCAGTGGATACCACTGAGCGGAGATGTGAGCTGTGCCTCGCAAGCTGGCAACGGCGCGGAGCGGAGGCGAGAAGAGGTATGAGCGGCATGCAGTGAGCGGCGCCACTAGTTCCCCCCGCGTCGCGCAACCCGACAGCTGCTCTAGCCAGTACACATCTCTGCTCTAGCCAGTACACATCTCCGCTCTAGCCAGCACACATCTCCGCTCCAGTCTAGCCAGTACGCATCTCTGCACAGCTTCAGTGGATAACAAAGCTGAAAAACATCTCTTCTCATCTCCGCTTCGGACATCTCTGCACATCTCCGCTTTGGTGGAGTCCGGGTTTAAGGCTTTCTTGGGCGCTAAACGAGATACTATAGAAGTTTTGTTGTTATGACGTCTAAAGACGTCAATCATCCGCGGAAGTAATAAGTAATATTCCCAAAAGCCGTCAAAGGCCTCCTCGCTAGTGTAGGGTACAGTACTATGCAATGTCTGTTGTGCCGTTGCTGTTTCTATGGCAACTTGAGTTGCCAAATTCAGCTGAACTGATTATGAAGATAGTAAAGAATTCTTTGTTTCTGTTATTTATTATTGTTAGTCTATCTACTGTTTATAAAAAAATCATACACAACCTTTAATTTATTCAGCAGTTTTAGTTAATTGAGTTTAGAACATTATTATGTTTATATTAAATAATAACAGCAACTCAGCATAGATTATTTTCTTGTAAATATACTATGACTAAGTTGCCATTAATTTATAATGCCAAATGAATACCATGTCACGTGACCGAAACCGCGGGCACCGCTAGTATAAATAATAATTGGTACGGATTTAATTGTGTTCGTGCTTCTTTTCAGAGCCTCAGTTCTTAATCAGGGTCCTTTACTCACCATTTTCAAAATATCCCTTTCAAACTGTCACCCATCCTTTGTACAATACGATTTGAGTCGAGAAATTGGAAAAAGAGGTTCTATTGCAACCGCCCTTCGCGTCGGAATGCACATAATTCCGCTCCGCCCAATATCACGCGACGTGAACTACGGCGACGTGCTACTATCCGATGGAAGATAGGTAAGGGCCGGAGTGCTGTGGGAAATGGTGATATTTTCGTTTTAATAAAAAATAATAAAAAAGAAATTTTATTTAGTCCGTCATTCAAATAATAAGAAAAAATATTAGACACGTATTTTTTGCTTTGTCATATTAATAAAAAAAATACTTAGATAAAACGCATTAAATATGGGGAGTGGGGACTCGCTACGTCACAACTCAGTATAAAATCTAGCAAGGCGTGACGTCATGCCACAATTTAACTCAATGTATCATCGTAATCTTTTGATTACATAATAAAAGAAAAATACTAGCCCAATGTTTTTTTAATAATCTACCTGACGGACAAAAAAAAATTGTCATCATCCCGATTCCATTTTAATTTCCTGAAAATAATAATCGATACACTTACATATACAGGATAATTTTAAAAGGAGTGCGAATATTTCAGGAGGTAATCAGGTGTATAAAACTGGACAACTTTCCCCAAGGAACATAGGTCGAAATCTTAAAATTGAAAATCGACTTTTCATACAAAGTGACTGGTCACGTGACATACTTTTGTATGAGAAGTTGAATTTTATTTTTTAGATTTCGACCTATGTTCCTTGGGGAAAGTTGTTCAGTTTTATGCACCTGATTATCTCCTAAAATATCCGCACTCCTTTTAAAGTTATCCTGTATACTCACAGATCGTCTTTTTGTGATGTGGCCTAGTAATTGCGACCAACTTGACGACCTTTTACAGTCCAGTGACGACCACATTTATAATTACCTACAATTAGCTCTAAGTACTACTGACCCTGGAAAAGACACTGATTGATACTAAGCAAGCATATTAAATGTTGAAAATATTGATTTCGCTTCCTTGTGTTCAAACATTAAAAAATAAGCCCCAAAAATCAAAACAAGCCCAGTGCAAACCCATCCTTACATCAGAACAAGACTGTTATTTTCAGTGCGATGCCCTAAGGGCGATTGACCCGTGAATGACCCAACATTTAGTTAGATATATGCACCTCCAAACTCCTCGATGGCACCATGACGACGAAATGAAAAGTAAGTGGTAGTAACTTATGAAAATATTTGACAGTTAGAGAGTAAGAATGTAAGTAACGTATTATGGGGTGGTACGAAGTAGTGGGGATTGTGTAATTGGATTTTGTTCGAGCTGATTTGAGTAAACAAAATCGGTGCGATGCTATCACTAAACTCAGCGATGACATCACACCGGTATTACCTACCCGATGGGTTAGGCAGAGGTATCATCACGCAACACATTCACATTTCGCCAGTTATTAATGTATTAATTTCCGTGTAGTGAAGGCGAGCTTTTGCCTTTAATCGGGCACAAATCCGCTGATCGCAAGCGCGACTGCTGAGCGTGTGCTTCCGAGTTTGATTGCCGGGTTTGGCAACGTTTTAGTCGGATTTTGGCTTAGAAATTGACTCCGGATTCTGGGCTTTTGCCCGGTAAATGGCAATAGGCTCTCCCACTGTTACGTGGAAATATAATCTGACTGACGAAATGGCTTCTTCTATAAACCTACCCTTTTATGTGATCTCTTCCACGTGCTATTCCTCCTGACCTCTTGCACCCATTTACTACATTAGTAGCTTCGTTTAAAAGATCAAGATTTATTTGTCGGTCAGCCATTTTCCTCCATTTCCTTATTCCCGCAGAAAAGCATTCCCCTTAGTTAATGTTTACGGCTTTCGCAGTAAAATAAATATAATTCGTATTTACGCTGTAGTTTTATTTGTTGTAGGTCAATAATAACACTATATAAAGGGTCTTAGAGCTTCCTTAGTGGATTGAAGTTGGCCAGATGTGCGGATTTTTATGATTCTAACCGTAAAAATATACTTCGTGCCGCTACAAAAGCGACATTAATTTAACACACGGGTAGGGCTAGTGGCCAGTAATCAATCATAAAAAATATTGATAAAATAATTCGTAAAATGAAAAATTACAATTTCCAAACAAACTAAATAATAAAGCTCTCTTTCCTTCAATTCACCTATTCTTTGGTCTTTATTCATCTTAATATCATTGATGCGATGTTATGATCCGTGACCTCGGCAAATGACCTCTGCGCTACAGTTCTTTAAATACAGGTTGCTCCAAGATGCTATTTTAGAAAATTGTAAATTAATCAAAAAGTAATAACATACATACATACATACATAAACTCACGCCTTCTTCCTATGGGGGTAGGCAGAAACTACAGAACGCCACCTGCTACGATCCTCACATACTCCTTTTGCCTCGTTTACATTCATACATCTGGTCATACACGCACGCCGGTTGCGAGTACTACGCACCTGACCTTTCTGAAGATTATCACCAATAAGATCACGATATGTCTTCCTAGGGCGTCCCCTCCCGGCGTTTCCACTCACATCTGCCGTGTAAATACCTTTTGTTAGTCGACTTTCATTCATCCTCTCAACATGACCAAACCATCTGAGCATACTCTTTTCAATTTTTGTTACTACATTTTCTTTTAAACCGCACCGTTGCCTTATCACATCATTCCTCAGTCTATCATTTATAGTCACACCACACATGCTTCGCACAAAAGTAATAACATTTAATGAAATTAAAATATCTTCATAAAACGAAAACATGAAATCGTATTATAGGTGTGTTAAATTAATGTTGACATTAAAGCGGCACGCTGTATGGTCATACAGAATTCCCGAAGTCAATAGAACCTTAACTGAGGCAATAAAACCTAAGGGTCAATTTCCGAATTTTCAACAACGTTCGTATTCTATTTAATCTCAGTTTCCATCTGTCAAAAATTTAATTTATTTAAACCTGAATTTTTTACAAGTTTTTGACATTGATTGTTGCTAAGATGAGATTGCGACTTGAATCTGAACGTTTTTTAAGTACGAGAATTGGCCTTCTAGAATACGGAACAAAACTCATTGCAGCGTCACCGTCTGCTTTGTCTGTTGGCTTTCGTGCAACTTATTACCGACACTTTTATTTCCTTGGTAAGGCAGAACAGACCTTGCTAAAATAGTGCTCACTTGGACGGCGGCGTTGAGTACGCTGATCAAGACATGAGCATGAAGAGCCTCCTCCTAACAGAACTCATTCAAAGATGACTTTACGCCTTTCAAAATCATTAACGTGGACCTTTGTACATACCTGCAGGGTCCTTTTACCTTCCTTTAACTGTTATGATTGCGTCATAAGTAAAACAAACCCTAATGATATCGCATTTGCCAATTATTAGTTTGTTAATTTTGTGTACCTAATGTTAGTCATAGACTCCGAACAAACCCAACTTCCCTTCATAGACAGTTGGGAGTGGCTGAAACCTGAGCCGAACTCATTAAACCCAGTCTCTTTCCATGACCACAAAGAAAATATTAACAAAAATAATATTCCGCAACTTAAACCCAGCAGAACATATTCTACTATTGACATAATTTAAAACCTAACAATCTTAAAATAATAATAATAATATGTACAAGTATATAAAAAAGGGAGGGGGTAAATAATCAGAGGGCATCAAAAAATTCATCCGCATCGCTGTCAACAGGAAAAGTGCCCAGAAGGCTGGCAGCATTGCCACGTTGTATAGCAATGCTGATTCTTTGGCCAAAAAATAGGCCAGCCCTCTGGTCACGTGTGGAGTCGACCAACCGCCTGGCGATGTCTCGAAAAACTAAGTGGGCACTCGGACCCCATGGCCCAAGTGTTTCAACCCCAAACGGCTCGAACATATAAGTCCCAATAAGACTGGAGTATTTGCGCCGTTTGAGGTTTTCCGCACCCGCAGCAGCCGCTCCAGCACAGCCTGCCGTGCTAGGAAGATGGGATGGCGCAAGGGTGTCGACACACGTTGCATCCCACACCAAAGGCCTACCTACCTTCCAAGGCATTATGGTCATTCCGTCTGGTCTCTTTCCATCGTCGCGTGCTAAGCCATTGGGTTCTAAAACAGCTGGCACCCCGGCGGTGACAAGAGCACGACGGATGATGTCATTGATGCTGGCGTGCCGTGCTATCCGGCCTGCGCTCTTACTGCAGGATAGGCCATGTTGTCCGAGGCAGTCGACACTGACACCGCATTGGCAGCGATGCGGAGCCACGCAAGGAGCGCCCAGACGCAGACAAGTAGCGAGCCAGAAGGTGGTGTCACCCAGCATGGTGCCTATGTTGGGTGACGGTAGCGCCTGAAGCCAGAGGCCCGACTCCCACTCCCCCACAGCCAGCAGGCGGGCACGCTCAGCAGTATTGGTGGTCGTATTAATTAGATTATTCCGTACCAACCTGCAGAGCGGTTCATCCCACTGCCTCTGGGAAGATGGGTTCAAGGGCCGATCTGTATCCGGGCAAGCCACTTTCCAGGCGTTCACTGCGTCAGTCAAACACGGCACTTCTGAGTCAACCAAGGAGGGGGCTAAAATTTTCTCGGTCAACTTTTCCGTGCTGTGGACAGAGGACAGGAACGCCGGTAAGCTAATACTGGTAATTTTGCGGACGCCGAGGCCACCAAAACGGATGGGTAGTGTGGCTTGCAGCCACGCTCGGTCGTCCAGGGCCACATTTAAAATGGATGTTAGTATGCTGCGAATAATTTGGTCAATTTTGTCCAAGAGGTTTGGCTGCTTCCATAAAGGGGAAGAAGGTAGAAAGTAAATAAAATTTGGGCCAAAACAACAGTATCTAATCAGGGTGAATGCCGAATGTAAATTAATTTTGAAGAGTCTGTCCGAAATTTCGTTGAAGTTTTTGATTTTTTCGTTGATAAATGGAGAAAAGCTGTCTTCTAAAATTGGGGAACCTAGGAGGTGCAGTGAACTTTTTTCTAAAATTTTGATTTGTGGGGCATTAAATTTTTCTAGAGTCAGTTGTCTGTCGGTATTGTCAGAAAGGTAAATTTCACACTTTGATGGGTTAAGGTCCAAGCCAATAGATTTAAATTCCTCTTTGAGAAGCTGTAGGTCTTTCAAAACGGTGTCTACATCACCTCCTAGCGTTCCATCATCTAAATACCACACGTTAAATTTTGAATTTAGTTTCTGGATAACTGGATGAATAGCCAAGCTGAAAATAACTGGCCCGAGAGGGTCACCTTGTTGGCATCCTACTGCAGATTCCAAAACATTGTCCTTGTATAATAATTTAGAAGGGTACCTGTATCATAGCCACATAAAACCATAAATTTCGGGTATTTCCTTTTTGACTTCAGCCAACAAAGTGTCCCTGTTGACAGAGTTAAAGGCGTTCTTAACGTCAACCTTGAGGACGACCTCACCTTTGTTGGAGTTTAAAAAGGTGGAAAGGGCATGCACGGCAGCCTCACAGCCCCCTTTTGAGCCAAAACCAAGCTGTAGGGGCTGAAACTTAGCTGTAAGCGATTCGCTATACAGCTTACAGCATATTTTGGCTGCCGTACGCCTGTACGTGCACCCAACGGCGATGGGACGAATGCCGCCGTCCTTCTTGCGCAGGGCACATAGGTTGGCCCCATACAAGACATCGATGACGGCCTCGTTCACACCGCCGGTGAGCATGAGGTTAATCAGGGCCGCAAGCTCCTTCAATAGCGACTCACCAGCTTCCCCGGCGCCTGAACTTAATAGGTCCTTTAAATGTTGTGGAGTCAGGCCGTCGAGGCCGCCGGCGGAACCACTTCGGAAGGAGCTCACGGCTGCAATCAACTGGGGAGCCGAAACGTTTAGGAAGGTTGAATTTAAGTCAGGAGGATCGGGGGGGTCGGAAAAGGTGAGACCATCCGCAGGCGCGGGGTGTTTACTCTCTAGAGCTCTTAGCGTTTCTGGAGAGTAAGGCGCCACCACATCGCTGCTAAACAGTATCCTGGCCGCTCCCCTGATGTCACCTTCACCTAATTTGGATTCTACATGTGAACATAAGCTTTTTTGTGATAGGTTATTGAATGCGGGTAATTTTGGATCTAAAATTGGGGTCGAATTGATACAATTTTCTTTAATTAGGTTCGTTAAGGTTTTTTTAGTTGCCAGATTTTTTTGAACATGCAGAATCCTATAAGGGAAGGTATGTAACTGCTCCCAGGCACTTTGTGAGCAGAACATTAGCTCTTCCCAGAAAAGCTACAGAATAACGTCTAAGCGAAAAAGTATCCACGCATTTTAGAGGAAAAATGGTGCAATTAACACGAACTAATGGAGCGTGGGGTAATAGTTTCAGCTAGCAAACAAACGGAAAGTCGTGAAGGTAAAAAGATGTTTTAATCCATACCGTATTTTAAAGAAAAATATCTGTTTTGTTTTGTTTAATTAGTGGACAGACGCGGGAAAAATAATGCCGGTTTCACTAGAAAATTTGGATACTAAGAAGTGGGATAAAACATAACATAAGAACAATTGCTGTTGTTTGGCTCAAAAGTAAGTGTCGGAATCTTATTTTGCAATTTACTCCTCTAATGTAGCGTGATTTTGTGCTTGGAGTGGGCCCAGGACATTTTTGCAGCGGTTTAAGTTTGATAGCAAACTTTTCTTTTAGCATTTATTCAGCACTAACTGTGCCCCACGACTTAGTTCGCGTGGATGGATACACAATATACTAAAATAAGAGCGACATTTTAATAAAACTCCCTCGTCCCCCGACCCGTCGCCAACTGTCGCGTTGAATCGCCCGCCCGAGCTATTACTTCATTTTCGCTTAGTGTTCTATCTGACTTTTTCCTTTTGCTCGGCTCCTGATGGTCTTAGCGTGATGTTAAATAGCCTATAACTGTCTTCGAGAATTGGGCTACCAAATGTAAAAAGAATTTTTCAAATCCGACTTTGTGTTCATAATTTCATGGGTTTTAGTTTTTTTACGCGGGACCCTAATTATTTTTCTGAAATAAAAGTTGCCTAAGTTACCCGCAGTTACATCAGCTATCTGCCAGTGAAAGTCCCGTCAAAATCGGTCCAGCCGTTTCGGAGATTAGCCGGAACAAACAGACAGACAGACAAAAATGTTAAAAATTGCATTTTTGTTATAAGAACCGTTTATACTGTCCTATGCATTTAGTAAAAAGTTGTTATTTTGACATTACAAACAGACACTTCAATTTTATTTATTTGTATAGATAACACAATACTAATTGCTGATAACACAATTTGCTAGTTGATTGAATTATTGTGCTAATTATATATGGTAATGAGTTGTTTAGGACGCAGGATGCATAATGGTAAAGAACAGTGCAAGCACGTTGAATTATGTCCGTCATCATCTGCCTAGCCTTTTCCCAACTATGTTGGGGTCGGCTTCCAGTCTAACCGAATGAATAATTACGCGCATATTTACTCAAATAATAACACACTTTTCAACACACTTGCTCGTAAAGTGGCTCTTATTGAACCGCTTTTAGGTTCATAATACCGTGTATTGAACACGCGTGCTTTTTACTTTATTTTACCGCACTAGTGCGGTAATGTGCGCCACAGATAACTATTTTCGAAGATGTGCGCTATTTAAATCTCATCAAATACCTCATGCCTTTTTATGCCTACTGTTTACATAAATAAAATATGATAAATTACCTGATTGTTTCATCAAAATATTTATTTTTATCACAAAAAAAAACACTTTTTTGTTTTTTACATCCAAACAACATACAAAATATTCAGTTTTTATGCTTTTAGTACCTATTAGACTGTTCGACGACTTCTTCAACTTGCGAGGACGCAAAGAAAAAAAAATCCGCAGGCCATATTTAATTTTTTTTTAGTCTATGAAACTTTATTTATTTTTTGCCTCGCAAGTGTGTTGAAAAAGTGTGCATTGATCATTACACACACTTGTATCATAATGTACTATTTATTACACACATTGACTGATTACTTTTAATCAAAAGGTCAGACATACTCGTTCTATTTATACGCAACTATTCAGGGACTAAAGGTTTCCAATCACGAGTCACCGTAGCCTCATAAATGGAGGTCCCTATTGTTGACAACATAATGCTAATAATGTACGTAATACGGTCCTTACTTGCTATCGGGTGTTATTAGTGGTTCTATTGATTAGGAGTTGTGATTGGCTTGTATCATACGAGCCAATCACAACTCCATGATTGTAATGGTTCTGGTACTAGGAATGGAGGTATAGAATATAAGTGTTACTACCTTCCTATTTGAAGGTCGAGTTTTTCACGTGGTTTTACGCTTCGTAGGCAACTTTGATTTTAAAGTCGTTTGTGTTTAGAATATCAGAAATACAGGGTAAATTAAATTAGCTAGCGAAACTCCGCAGACGTGATGGGTCGATATCTAAACGTGATAAAATAAAAAGAAATGTGTTGACTTTTTCTTTGGGGTCAACGACCGTAGTAGGTAGTGTAGTTACTTGAAATATCAGTTTCAAAAATCCCGTTGTTGTATTTGTTTTTTATACAATCTTTACAGAGGTAATAGTTATCAATATTTAAACAAGATGAAACAAAATAACTGATTTTCCCAACTCAAACTTCAAGTAATTAAAATACCAGTGGTCGTTGACCCCAAAATATTTCTTTTTCGTGTTTAGAGAACGATACCCATCACGTCTGCGAAATTTCGCTAGATAATTTGATTTGACCTTGTATTTCTGATATTCTAGTTAATCGATACAAGATTCACGTGTCAAAACGGAACTTAGTAAAAATAAGTCGATAAAATAAATTGCTTTTTCCAACATACATACATTTAGTTTAAAATCAATATTTTCACTTTTCCTATTGACAGCGATGCGGACGAATTTACTGATGCCCTATGATTCTTTCCTCCTTTTTTAGGGTCCCGTAGTCAACTAGGAACCGTTATAGTTTCGCCATGTCCGCATGTCCGTCCGTCCGCAGCTTAGCTCAGAGACTCTTAGTACTAGAAAACTATAATTTTGCATGGATATAAATATCTATTAATCACGCCAATAAAGCGGTAGAATAAACCATGAAAAAAAATTAATTACCTCCTGTACTCGTAAAGTGGAGATGTTTTATCTTTCTCGTCTACCTTATGGTGTAGGGTGCTGTTGGATAGGGATTTCAAAAATATTGCGGGTTTGTGAAAACAATTTTTCGATTAAGAGATCCGTTTCTGAAATAATAAGCTTTAAAGTGCAAATTTTTGTTACGAGTCAAGTGTCCCATCTGCCAGCTAAACGGATAGTTTTGCATATATGCAAAAATTCACGGTAGTATATATACAACGAAGTTCAAAGGAAAACTATCACAGCTAAGTAGCCTTTACAAGTTAACGAGTAATAGTCGACCAACTTACATTTGCAGCTGGAATGTTTGAGAGAACATGTTTTTCAACTACAATGTTCAGTTTGTTCTTGGGATAAATTCATCCCAACTACGGAACACTTCATTGTGTGTGGTCCGACACGCACTTGACCGGTTTCTTTTTATATACTACATGTACCTACATATTATCATTACTAAAAGACTGTTACTTAGCTTATAAATTAGGTAAATATTATCTTGTTTGAAAATAAAAGAGTATTTTCAATGTATTCAGCTTACAGTAACGCAGTAACCATACCGGTCCCAGTAAAGTCCTTAATGAATAAAATAATACTAAACTTATTCTGATTATTCTAGCCAGAACAACGTTTTGAGACCATTCCAACTTGTAGACGTTGTATTAAATCGACGGTAGCAAAGTACAAAGAGTCAACTGCACTTTTTACATAGTATTTTTTTCCTGTTTAATTATCAGTTTTTACTAATATTAAGTCACGTATATAAAGACAACTAAGTACACCTATTTTTCACAAAGTGACAGAGTAGACAAGAATATATACTATTAGTCCGTGTAAACGTCGTACAATCGGCGCGTTCACCTGTTGTTATCAAAGATATCAGTCACTCAACCGTTTTAACGTCGGTTTTTTTTTAAACTTGCGTTATTTTATTGCAACAACAATATTAAGTCACATCAGCGCGAGCGTTACAAAAAATAGTAGTTAAATAAGGAAATATTATTACATAGATACCTTTATTTATTATAACAATCAACAATGTAAAATACAAAAGAATAGTAATAGCTGTATTAATATTAAATGTATTAATATTACATAAATGAAATAAGCTTAAACAATTAGGAAGTCCCGCGTACAAGTAGATATATGGCAGTTGGCTCATTTTGTTTACTTTTTTTGTGCGAAGTAGATAAAGACATCTACAGTATTTTGGAAAAAAATATATATTACAGTCCTTAACAATTTCCTTCCAAAGTATTGACTTTAGTAACGAAATATTGCAAAATAAAAGAAGATAGCTTTGTTCTTCTATTAATATCACAGTTTGCGTCCAAAACGCTCTCCTGTACAATCATGATTTTGTAGATAACCGTTTATACTTTGCGGCCATCGATATTTGAACGCTAAAGTAATTATAATAATATAATTAGTGCTCAACGTTAAGGTTCACGTAATTGTTATGAAGGTTACTTGTTAAATATACATAATAATTTAGAATTGAAATTCAAGGTAGTGTGCCGCTTAATTGTCTTTAGTTTAGTGTTATAGTAAATAAATACAAGCAAAGAGGGCCAATTATATAACCTACTACGCTTAAGAATTGAAGAATTTATGTCTCGTTATAAGCGCTCGTTCAGACACGCGGAAAGCGCGCGATTACAAATCGCCATAATAATAATAATCTTGACTTGGCCCGCGAGGTTGTCGACATATGGGATATGGACTCAGCGATCATTCTGCCGATAGTCGTATCAGGCAATGGTTTAATTGCCAAGAGCCTCGACCAACACCTAAGGAGGCTCTCGTTGGGCAGCTGGATTAAGGACTTGATTCAGAAAGCGGTACTTCTGGACACGGCTCGCATTGCTAGGAGGTGCCTCTCTCTGGAGCCCTGACCGCCGGTAGCTTGGACACTGTTACCGATACCGGTGGGCTACTATTTTTTTATTTTTAAATGTTTTTATAATCTTTATATTCTAATATTTAAAAAAATCATTTATATGTATATATTGTAATAAAGGAAATAATAATAATACTGTTGCCCTGACCGCCGGTAGCTTGGACCCTTTTCCCGATGCCGGTGGGTTACTATTTTTTTATATTTTTCTCCGGATAGAGTCAGTTTGAAAATGGAAGTCGCCGAAGAAATACTATGATGTTTACTGTGGTTGCTCATGAAAAAAAAGAAAAGAAAAAGGCAGTTTCGTAACATTATATCCCAAATTAAGAATGTATGAGGGATTTTTTTTTACTATTTGAGAATGTCAATAAAATCTTCTTCTCTCTCTAAATCTCGATCAATTGCGAATGCGTGACCATGTGAGATATGAACCACATGGTACCCGCAACGCCCTGCCAGGGTCGCAGGATGTTCGAAAGAGTTACCGTCGCTCCTGGCACAGGTGGGTGGGTTTTAGTCAGTAAAAGTCTGATACGCCCTCCCGCTCCTCCCAGAGCGGGAGAAGTCATTTGATGCTTTCTCACCCAAAAAAATTGTACCCGCAACACAATTGAATGCTTTCCTGGAACTCCATAGTAACAGTGATTTCTGATGAATGATTAGCTTGATATTTATGTACGCCGTAATGGGAGATGGCTTGAGCTGTTTTCTACGAGTTTTCATTGTCAGGGATCAGGTTGTCAGGGAAGACACTTGCGTAGGCGAAAGTAACACGCATCAGTAAGATGTAAAAATTGTAATTTACAGTCTTAAAATCTTACATGAATTACACACTAAGTTTTAGTTACGTCTAAATATGAAAAGAGGCGTTCACGAGTTCACGGGACTCGGAAAATTGGGAAGCACATACGTGTGAGCTAATAGTTCTTCTCGCGACCGTATGGTTCACTTGCCAAAAATAGAATGTTTTAAATTCCAAACCCTTCACCACTGAGCCTAGGGCCCTACTTCCCGACCCTCGCCCCATGACCACGAACGGCAACAAAAAAGGATACCTGCCTCTGCATGTTTGCCTAAGTATTTTCTAAAAAAAACAGAAATTTACAAACAACATGAGATGTAATAAAGATGTTAGATTTATGGCTAGTTTATGAAGTGCTGTGGGAAAGGGACAAATTATCGTTTCACCATTTTAACTAATTGACAAAACTTAACCAAGATAACATTATGAGATTTATTATATGTTTACTTTAAATCAATATTGGTGAATTTTACAAAGTAGATATCGTGAGAGTAATAATCATGCTTAAAGAAATGTACTGCTGCTTTAGGCTCTGGTGGTTCGCGCCCTGGCCTGGCGCCGACATGTAAATAAGCCACCGTGGGTATCGCGCGATGTACCGCGCGCGATTACCGCCGTGTCTGAACGAGCGCTAATACATTTAAACACAAACAGTGACATTTGTGGGTGGTTTAAATTAATCAACGCCTGACCTTTATGAACGAAAAACAAATAATATTTTAATATTACTATTATAATATTTTAATATTTTACTTTATCAGTCGCCCACACAAACGCAATTATTTTCTTCTTATACAAATACACCCGCGTAAAGTTTAGCGGCTTTATTATTAGAAAGTACCCACATTTAGAATATCAAATCTAATTTAGCACCTGTAACTACTATAATGTCCTAACCTATGGTGCTCAGACCTGGTCGCTCACCGAGTCGCGAAAGTTCCGCCTTGGAGTCTGCCAAAGAGCGATGGAACGCAACATCCTAGGCGTAAAAACAGGACAGAATTCGGAACACCACGCTGCGTTCCAAAACGGGTATAATGGACGTAGGCAAGAAGGCTGCCAGGATAAAATGGGATTGAGCGGGTCAAGTCAGCCGCATGCACGATGACCACTGGGCAAAAGTCTCTACACAATGGGTACCTGAAGATGGACGGCGCCGCCGAGGCCATCCCAGAAAGAGATGGCAGGATGACATGGTTTGAGGTGGCGCGGGAAAATATAGCAGATTTGCTACGCCGTAGCAGGCGTAGGGCGTAGAGTGATGATCTCGTAGCAGCGTAGGCTTGAGGCTTACGAAATGTACGATTCGGTTATTTGGATACTGCGTGTAGGCAGAAATTAGTATGAACGTGTTATAACTTGATATTTGTTATACAGGGTGTAAGGGACAGCACCTTATTTATCTTTTCCGTGGGGACAGCCCTCCGCAAACTAACAGGATGCATTCAGCTTCTTATTTTGAATCATATTCCATCGATAAATTTCTCAGGAAAATTCTAATATTTTTTATCGTTTTTCCAGTCACTATTCTTTTATTTCAATGTAAAGTCACATTCTCTGTACGCAGCACTACATTTATGTCAATAAAACAGCTAAAATAAAAAAAATCAGCAATGGATGTTGAAATACTCGGCTGCCGAAGGCTCGCTGCGCTGCCGTTCGCTGCGCGCGTTTTGCTACGGTAACGATACATTGCATGTGAGCTAATAAAACAAATAAGCTTTATTGGATACCTTTAAGGTTACTGAAATAATTCCATGTACCGGTCATCTTAGTATGATATACTGAATTCACCCCATCAGTCTGCGGAGGGCTGTCCCTTACATCCTGTATGTGAAACGCGGAAAAAAATATAATAATTTGTTTCGCTTTTAGCGATAAGACGGCCCATTGTATCACACTAAGTAAAATTTCTTCATTCTTGAATCCATCATCATCTGCCTAGCCTTTTCCCAACTGTGTTGGGGTCGGCTTCCAGTCTAACCAGATGCAGCTGAGTATCAGTATTTTACATGGAGCGACTGCCTATCTGACCTCCACAACCCAGTTACCAGATAATACGATACCTCCTCTCCTTGGTAAGACTGGTTGTCAGACTTTCGGGCTTCTGACGACCCGTTACGACTGTCAAAGATCTACGAATGACAGCCGGGACGGATCTTGGTATATAAAGATGGTCACCCATCGACGGACCAACCGCAGCAAGTGTAGCTTAACCTGATCGATCGACCTGTGCGGCTATTATTACCTAGCCACAAGCTTCTTTCATTCCCATCTTGAATCCATATGGTGTACATAATGAAGAGTAGGTATTCTATTCTATTCTATCTAAGAAATTGTATTTTTGTCAAGACATGTTACAGAATGATCTATTTCACAATTATCGACAATACACATATTACATTTACATTTCCTTCGGCAATAATATATTGTAGATAGATAGATAGAATACTTTTATTATGTACACTATAAAAATTACAGATATAAAAGTCGAAATTTTACACAGGGTGACACAATGGGCGGTCTTATCGCTAAAAGCGATCTTTTACAGACAACCTTTGGATGGATTAAAGGGAGAAGGAGAGACAATAATGTAGGTAGCCAATGATGCACCAGTTACAAATACAATAAATATCTACTAATTTATATAAACAAGGTGTAACATAAATAACGCACAACCTCTTAAAGGGGCATTGTACTCATTATTATGAACAACTTTTACTATGAGACCAAAGCTTAAATCGCGAAAAAATAAATCAGCTGTTCCCTATTTTTATGTTCGCGTAACTCGTCAAAATGTTTTTGCTGAAAAAGCTGATTTTTTTTTCGCGATTTCAGGTCTGGTCCCATAGTAAAAGTTGTTCATTATGATGAGTACAATGACCCCTTAAGAGGTTGTGCGTTATTTATGTTACACCTTGTTTATATGTATATATATATATATATACATGAAATTTACATTTCATCGTCTGTCGGAGATTGGGCAGGGCATAGTTGCTCTGCCCAATCCTTTGGGGTATACAAGCGAGCTATTGTGAGCGGTGGTGGCCCAGTGTTAACGGCCCCGACTTACGAGTTGTAGGTCGTGGGTTCGAACCCAGGCACGCGCTTTACTTTATGTAAATAATTTCATCACCACTGCTCTCAAAACGGTGAAGGAAAACATTGTGAGGAAACCGGCATGTTCCAGAACCAAAATTCGAAGACATGTGACATCTACCAACCCGCTCTGGGCCCGCGTGGTGGATTACAGCCCTCTCCCTCTCGAAGAGAGGAGGCCTGTGTCCCAGCAGTGGGAACATTATAGGCTGATTATGAATACATAATCGTAAGTAATTCATTCATTCATTCATAAGTGTGATGTTGAAGAAAATCTTAACATATCAGCAAACAACTAAACGCGTAATAATTTCTTAGAAATAAACACAAATTAACGTAAAACAATTATTTCCCTTTGCCGTCGGTAGGCGTTAACTTATTACTATAGTAAGTGACGCACTTAATTAAAAACTACGACACGGCCTCGAGGCCTAGTACGGTGTTAATTACACAATTTATTATTATCTTTCTCACTCCCCACAAGTAAGAGGCACAAAGACTACTACGGAAAATTAGGATGTTATTGTAACGCCTACAGCACACCGACGCGACGCTGCGGTAAGCGAAAACCACGCAATAACTTGTCAAATTGTACAAAAAATACATTCCTGTGTGGCGGCATATCTACATCGCCACATGCGAACGCGTCACACTGACGTCACACAAAATCCTGCATCGCGCAATCAGAGTTTACCGCGCGATTAGTATATATATAACATCCCGACATCAACCGTCGGTATAATCCGATCCAGCATGTCCCATTGCTGTCCTCTCCCAGCGACGCCCTAAGCCGAGGTCCGTACCCCACAGGGGGTGCCCTTAGCGTGTAGTCGCTTAGTTTTTAGTCTTAGTTTTAAGCCTGGCTGGAGGCCTTAATTTATTGAGGCATCCACAGGAAAGCCCGGTTAAGCAGTCGACAACCTCCTATAGGTTGAACTGCGAGATGCCATTCCCCAAAAACAAAAAACTCAACCGTCGGTCGGGCGTAGCCCACCAGACACAACACCCTCTGGTCCTCATGCCTCTATACCTGCAACTGCCTCGTTGGTCTAGTGGTCGCAAGCTCTACTGCTGTGCATGAGGTCCCGGGTTCGATTCCCAGGTCGGGCAAAGTATTATTGGATTTTCCATCTGGAATTTCTCAGTAGCAGCCCGGAGCCTGGATTTGAGCCCGGTTCATGGCAATAGGCTCGCCCCCTATTACATGGGACTTGAACATTACTGGCGAAATGTTACTGGTGTATTATTATAGGAACACCTCTGCCTAACCCTTCGGGGAATACAGGCGTGATGTTATGTTGTGTTGTACAAAAAATATCGCGTTTCGCAGCGAAACCGCAGCGGTAAGCGTCGGTGTGTTAAAAGCGTTAGTGTTGCTAATGTTAGTGCTGCCCTCTAGGCATAGAATATGTAAACATATAAAAATTATTAATAGCGGTCACGCTGGCCCAGAGATAAAGGAATGGTTTGCGGGTTCAACAATTTAATGTGGACTTTTCGGCTAAATCTTAGAAATCACTTCTGGTTTAAAAGATGTTGCCAATTAAGTTACAGGCCCATGGGTCTTTTTATTTTAACTTTGTCGTAGCGGTGACGGTGCAATTTCCCCAAACACAATATCAGTACACAATTAATTTGACGGAGAAGGTATATCTCTCTAGTTATCGTCATCTATATTTTAACTACTGTGGGTGTACTATGGGTAGTGTTGGTTATTGCGCAATAGAAAAAATGTTTGCAGTTCAAATCAAATTATAATTCACAATCTAATTAATCACACTAGCTGTTTACATACGGAACGCGCAATAGTTTCTAAACGTGTTCACTGCTCGACAGCCACCGACAAACTCTGCTCTGCTTAACTCCTGTCGACGAGCGTTATGTTGTAGACTCTATCGAGCGCCGCTTGGTGGCGCTGGCGTCCCGATTAGTAAAACGAGTGATTAATGTATTTCCAACAAATTTATTATTATGTACCATAATCAATAAATCACAAATACAATTCATCATTTTTCATACTTTTTTTCCTCAACCACGCACAGCTCAGCTTCAATTAAGAGCGTTTACGACGTACGGCATTTCATACACACTTTCAAGTCCTTATTTTTCGAAATGAATGAACTGATTGCAAAGAAACTTCATACGCATAAGCAGGATACATAGGTCTAAAAAGTTAATTAAGAACATTTTCAAAATGTTTTATTTAAAAAAAGGTAATTGCAAATAACTGTTTCTATGGGAAATTTAAAATCGGTCGAATTTAGCTGTAACACTAATTTTCGAAAATGTTCTTAATTAACTTTTTAGACCTATGTATCCTGCTTATGCGTATGAAGTTTCATTAAAATCGATTCAATCATTTCGAAACACAAGGACTTGAAAGTTTGTATGAAATGCCGTAGGTACGTCGTAAACGCTCTTAACTATTTAAAAAATAACGTAAAAGAGGTTTTAGCATAAATGGTAAATAGGTACAGCATTGACTGACACCACAGCAACTGGCTAACATTCAATAAAATTAAAAACACAAGATACAGAATTGCACAATCAGCATCTGAACCAATAAAATATCATCATAACTACTATCAAAATTTCCCGAATCTCACAAAACTAAAACTGTTAAAGCAATATCTCATATCCGAGGCCAATGAAAAAGTTTTAACGTCCAGATATGATATAGTTGAAGTGTGCATTCGCCGATATTCTCGATATCTGTTGTACAGCCACGTACAGAAAGATATCTACACTTACTGATATTCAATACAGAATTTCTTTTAAATTTTCCTGCTGACCTTATCCCAATTAATTGTGTGTCCTTATCTTCCATAAGCATAGGTATCTCCAATAGCCGTCATCTCGGTATTTACTCCTTTCTAGCCATAATAATTATCATCTTTCACATAATCCATACATCGTTTTTTTGTCTTCTTCTATTTTGAAAGCTATCACATCACACAAAGTTTAGGTCACATTCGTGACCTAAACTTTTCTCCCACTTTGCCCTCATTCCTCCGCATCACATGTCCATACCATGATATATCCGATTTCCAAAATACTTCTCAGCCACAATCTTTTAAATTACCTATACTAAATTCTCTCGATTAACATATCCACTTTCATTTATCTGGCAACGCGGCAGGTCCAAAAGAAGATGGCGGGACGAACTCGATACTTTTCATAAAGATTTTCCCTGTAATGAGACACAAACGGCTGATAATAATAAACACATTTATTGAAATAATTAAGTGATGTGCACAAAATCATCTTCGAGCGATTGATTGCATCATATTCCACTTCGAATCTACATTCTCAGTTTCCAAGAACCTGTAACCTATATAACTTGTATCCATATTCTGCCCCTTATTCCCGAATAAACGTTTCAGTCTATCTATATTTTTGTATGTGACTGTACAGCGGTCGTAAAGTACCAAACGATAGAGTTATGGTTTCTCATTGGTGTCTTCAATCGACATTGGTGATAGCTTAAAATTTATAGCTTCATGTTGTACTAGGTTTTAAGGTGGCACTTTTAAGTTTAGTGTCTGTGTTGTGTACCTGGTTTAATATAATATTCATGTATGGCTTATATTCAAACATAAAAGAGAAAATAGCTCGTCTCGGAAAAAGGATCCATTAATTTTGACTTTTTTTTGTCAGTAAGTAGGTAGTTATCTCTAGGCATATATACCTACTTCAAAACTTAGTTTTTCTACAAGTCATGGTTGTGCTGTTATTATTTTTCACGAAGATAAATCTCCTAATTGAATTCATCGTCCTTTTGCTTGAGTGTCTATGGTACCATAGACACTCGACTCTTATCAAACTTCATTTTATTTACCGTCGTCATTTCGTCAAGACGTGAATTATTCAGCCAGACTCGAGTTTCATCAAAACAAACTCAAGAGCGATGAATACTTATTATTTTATTTTAATAAGAATTTAAATTTATAAAATATCGCATGACTGAACAATGTAGTGTTGTTTTATGAATTATGTTTGATTTTCAAAGGTCACGTCAATGTATATTATAACCGAGACCATTCGATAAAGAAGGTTAAGAAGACTAATAATAGCTACCAAAGGGACTTCTTTTGTCGTAACCTACTTAGATTACTTGAAAAACCAAAAAACTTTTTACAAAAAAAAAAAAAACAACCGACTTCGCGCAAGCTTCCTCTACCAAACTATTATAAACAAGAATCACGTAAATCACGGAGAAATCGATGCGAGTACATACCTACATGAGAAAAAAAGACATCACCGAATACATAACCTCCTTTTTGAAGTCAGAAAAAAAAATTAAGAGTCTAGAGTACATAGTTTCATGCCGATCGGCTGTTCACTTGGCAACAGTCAAATAATAGCTTAGAAAATTTTTACCTACAGCAGCACGAACAGAAGTTAGGATCCCGAAGAGTCCCGTCGAAGTAAAGTCTTGTCGGTGTTCAGTCTGTCGGCATTTAGTCGTATAGTGATATTCAAATCACACGACAACACAACGCATTGTTACCATCGCGGGTAGAACCTGGATAAGGCTGGCACAGAAGCGTGGAGATTGGCACATGAAAAGAGAGGCCTATGCTCAGCAGTGGGTGAAAACGGGCTGTGGGTGATAATGATGATGATATTCAAATCACAATTGTCACTCTTTGACAGTTGTATGAATTGGCTCTGACAATCAATTTGCAATTAATTCCATTCTTCAATTAATTTCTCTGACTGTACATGGGTATCTATTTGTGTTACTACGGATTTTTCAAGGGTTCTACAGGCACAATCCTGAAAGCGAAAAATCCACCATTAGGAACGGATAAGGCAATAAGGTTGAAAAGTGGTTCAGCGTAAATGTCCGCGATAGTACCTTATAGGTAGGTACTCTATTGCAAATCATACCATTCCTTCCATGTATTCATCTTTCTTGCCTGACTCCACACATTATATTGTACCTACATATCATACATAAGTGATTATCTAAGTACCGACACACATCATCGGTAGATATATAATATTGGTAAAGACGTGTAGGTAAAATTGAAAGTAATATTTAATGCGAATCGAAAATATTACTTACATGTAAGTAATCCTCCATTTGAGTATGAGATCCGATCTGATATCATCATTGTGAGATTCACAAAGGAAAAACGGTATCTATATTAAACTCACCAACGTAGGTAGGTACCTATCTATCTTTGTTATAATAATAATAGAGTTGGAAGATATTGGGAGCAAACTTATCTAGCTAATGGATAGGCAGGGAATAATAAAGAAATATTCTTTATGCCGAGCAAAACTGAAAATGGAATCGAATGGGTCTTATAGTAGGGGTCTATATGTAGGTGTACTATGGAAGAGTCTAAATGCCTAGCAGTGTAAGCTGACTTTTAATGATTTTAAACTGAAGATCACGTCTAAACGAGTAGTTTTAATGATTTCGAAAAAAGTAGGTAATTAAAAAAAATTAAATCGACTTCAAAAAGAAATTAACTCAAAATTATGAAATAAGTTTAATTTCGGAAGTCGGTGTCTTTGGATCTGTATTTTAGGGTTTTGCCACCGACTTCCGAAATTAAAGTTATTTTTCACTTTGTAGTGTTTTTTTTTGGAAGTCGGTTGTTTTTTTTTTGCAAAAAAGTTTTTTATTTTTCACTTTTTAGTGGGTCGGTTTGTAATTTATTTAAATTACAATAGCCTAATGACAACTGCTCATCAACTTTTACAAAACATTACTTTCCCCGATGCAGGGACGTTAACTGTTGAGGAGTTCTCCTGGTACTTCACCATCAGCTCCACTTCACCATATGCATTGTGACGAGCTTATATTGCTTAGCAATCATTTTAAAGTAATCGTAAGAATCGTAACCCGTGAAATACTTATTATTGAGTTGTTCCGGTGTCCATCTTACCATCTGTGGTCTTTGTCATCACTTCCACTTCACCAAATGGTGCTTTCCAAGAGCAAATGCACAAGTTACAAATCGCTATAAGCGTGCCTATAATATTTGAAGAGTTCCCTCGATTTCTCCAGGATTCAATCATCAGATTCTGACCTAATGATAATGGGACCACCTGGAAAGTATACCCTTTCGAACAAAAAAATAATTTTCCAAATTGGTCCAGCCGTCTTCGAGTAATCAGGATCACACATTAAAAAAAATCCGTCGAACTGAGAATCTCCTCCTTTTTTGAAGTCGGTTAAAATCATTTATAGCCAGAGTGCATCTCGTGACAATTCCAATAAGCCCAAACACGGCTAGGTTACATTGTTTTATTACGGAGTTCCGGTGCCTACCTTCCGGCTTCATCATCAGATCTATTCAATGGTACCATTTTCATCAGAACTATTTATATAAATTTGATTCATCATAATCGCTTACCTATCTAAATCGAGATATCGTATCTCCACCCCTGAAATACTTATCATTGAGGAGTTCCCATGGCCATCTATGGTGTTCTTTGTCCGTTCCACTTCACCAAATGATACTTTCTGAATGCAAACACTTGTTGATGAAAATACCAAAACCGCCATTTGTTTGTCTATAATATTCGAGGAGTTCCCTCAAGTCCTCATAGATCCTATCATCAGAACTGGAATTTGACAAAAATGGGACCAACCCGGAAGTATGTCCTTTCAAATAAAAAAAAAATTTACAAATCGGTTTATAAATGACGGTTTACTGAGGTAACAAACATTTAAAAAAAACATACAACCGAATTGATAACCTCCTCCTTTTTTGAAGTCGGTTAATTAATGGATTAGCAATATTAATGGATTAGCAATATGCTTCAAAATCATTCAGATTATGATTGATAGTTTGCTACGCAAGATGGTGGTTCAGAGAATATCTACGGATAGGCACAATTTATTTGCAATACTGTGGGTAGCTCAAAATTGGTTAGGTATTAGTTTTGGCTATTTTTACATAGATATGTATGTTCCTACTCTGAACTGAAACAGCTCATGAGTCATAAGTAAGGACTATGGTCGACTTTAGGTACGTAGGTAGGTACTACATAATTACGCCGTGTTCACTAACACTAGGTGACACTTAAATGCGCGGGGTTGAATTTTCAAGGCTCGACTCAGCGCCGAAAGTTAAAAATCCAAGAGCGCGCTTTTATTTATGCATTCATTCAGGTGTCGCTGTTGCCTAGGGTTAGTGAAAACGGGTATTAGTGTAACAATAGCGACTCAACCCGCATACCGTAATCATCATCTGCCTAGCCTTTTCCCAAATATGTTGGAGTCGGCTTCCAGTCTTACCAGATGCAGCTGAAATACTAGTATTTCCATGGAGTGACTGCCTATCTGACCTCCACAACCCTGGGTAACACGATACCCCTTGGCAAGACTGATTGTCAGACTTTCGGGCTTTTGACTACCCGTTGTCAAAGATCTACAAATAACAGCCGGGACCAACGGCTTAACGTGCTTTCCGAGGCACGGAGGGGTCTTGGAACCGACCGCGGTAAACGTAGCTTAACCTTCAATCAACTCGTGCGCCTGTTATTATTTAGCCACGAGCCCAGCATACCTTAATAGGTACAACTCCTAAATTCTGAATAGTTGCTCAGAGGTTTTAATTCTATACCCTCCTATGTAGGTCACCTTCTATAAAGGAACATAAATTCTGACTTGTGCGAGTTCGAGTTCAGAGTTCACTTAACAGCCGACCTCCTAAAATCTAAATATCAGGTCGTTTTTCCTCGTTAGTGTGACGATACATCGCGACAGACTCGCAACTTATCATAGTTATGGTCTTTAGTAACGATGGACGATAAAATACAGATCCAAAGACACCGACTTTCAAAAGCTTTTTTCATATACATATATGTATGTTCGAAAAATTTGTCTGCTCAACAACGTAAATAACGCAATTCATGTTGTTGAAATGTCAAAATAAAACCGATTCCTACTGTGTTACACAATTATTATTAGGGTCCAGATTATTATAAGATCTTAATCCAGAAATACAAACAAAACGTTCACGGGAATTTGTTATAATGTTTAATATTTTAGTCCAACCTAAAACAACAGGGCAAAGCTTATTAATTCCAACTATAATCCTTTTGAAACACACACGTAACGAATGATGCAAATATTTGTGTTTCATTTTCGGACTTAACGATGTTTTTAATCCTTAGTGGTCAAGGAGTATGGAGAAATGGAGCTATTCTATCCCGACTAATCTGTGGTTGAATTGTGAATTGCGTAACACACTTACAGTAGGAATTAATAATAATAATAATAACGGCTGCGTCATGCCAGTTTTGATGTACTCTTTCGGCATACTCAAATGGACTCAGACCGAACTAGACGCCCTGGATAGGAGGGTCCGTACATTGCTGACCGCAAACCGGATGCATCACCCACGATCGTCGGTGATGAGACTGTACATCCCGCGGAAGTGCGGGGGTCGAGGCTTTTTAAATGCGAAGACCCTCCACAACCGCGAGGTGTGCAGCCTCAGGGAATATTTTTTAAAAGCCGACGTGGGTATGCACCGTGATGTGGTCGCAGTGGACAATGGACTCACCCCGCTCTCCATGGCTAAAGAGAACTGGCGCAAACCTGTAGTACTTACTACAGATGACCGCAAGGCGGTATGGCAAAACAAGGAGCTTCACGGGCGCTTCTACCGGGCTCTTCATGAACCCGGTGTAGATTTCTTAGCGTCCGTATCCTGGCTACGTTTCGGTGACCTCTTTGGGGAAACTGAAGGTTTTGTTTGTGCAATTATGGACGAAGTTATTTTGACGAATAACTACCGGAGATATATGTATTATGAAGGACGGGACGGTTGACGTGTGTCGGGCATACCACCGTCCGGGTGAGTCTATCAGACATATCATCTCTGGTTGTTCTCGTCTGGCTAACGGAGAGTACTTGCACAGGCATAACCAAGTGGCCAGGATTATTCACCAGCAACTTGCTTTGAAATACGAACTTGTGGACTCTGAGGTACCGTATTACAAGTATGTGCCCGACCCAGTTCTTGAAAATGACCATGTCACGTTGTACTGGGATCGGTCTATCATCACTGACAGGACTATTGTCGCCAATAAGCCTGATATAGTGGTGATAGATCGATTAGCGCGCCGCGCAATGATTATCGATGTTACCATTCCACATGACGAGAACCTCGTGAAAGCTGAGAAAGAGAAACAAATAAAATATCTCGACTTAGCACACGAGGTTGTTGACATGTGGAATGTGACCTTGGCTGTCATTGTGCCGATTGTTGTAACGGCCAATGGCCTGATGGCCGAAAGCCTCGACCAACATCTCTCGAGGCTGTCGTTAGGCGGTTGGATCAAGAGCCTGATCCAGAAGGCAGTACTCCTCGATACGGCTCGTATTGTGAGGAGGTTCCTGTCTCTGCAGCCCTAACCACCGGTAGCTTGGACTCTGCTCCCGATACCGGCGGACCTCTATTTTTTTATATTTTTAAATGTTTTTTTTTGTATATATTGTTATTAGAAATATTTAAAAATGTAAATAGATAAGAAAGAAAATAAATAAACGAATAATAATAATAACTTTATTAGAAACTCAAATTACAATTTACAAAAATAACAGTGAAACCACACTAGGCAGAGCCTGAATCGTGGCTATCATTGGTTTCATTTTGACAGTTCAACAACATTCATTACTTTATTTACGTTTTTGAGCAGACAAATTTTTCGAACATATGCAGCAATTTACTTCAAAATCATGCAGATTGTGCTTGATAGTGTGTTACGCAATTAGAGTGCCACAGCCGGTGTATTCAGTCAAAATCTCACCCTGAAAACTTAGTTGAAGTGAGCCTGAAGTGAGAGGCCAATAGTGTCAATCCTTAATATTAGATGGAATGACAGGTCACGTCACCTAAGTTTTCACGCTAATTTTGAATAGTTCAGCAGGATCGACAGTTTCGTCAGATATAATAAACCTGATTTCTATTGAAGACGTTGAAGCCAGGATTAGCACTAAGTACTTATGTAGGTACTTATCGCCGATAGGATGTGCATCTAAACTATGATTTTTAATTTGCTAGACTACAATGATATTTGGTAGGTTGCATTTGTTGTCCATTTGAAATTAGTTGGTCGATCGCAGCCGTCATTTTGGTCTTGCAAATTAAAAATCAGAGTTTAGCTAATAATTTGTGTACAGTTGAGCTATCTGCATTGGGATTTAACTGTGCATGTGAATGTGCCATATTTTTTGGCAAAGGTGTCATAATGTCATCGTGATTTGATACTTATCTTATAAAACAGATAAAGAATTAGTTGACAATGCAATACAGCGATACACATAGTCACACAGCTCAGGCAACGATGGAGATTTTGAAACACCAATTTCTGGGCCGTGTGATCTCCTGTTATGGCGATTTGAACTGGCCGGCCAGATCGCCAGATCTGACGGTACCAGACATCTTTCTTTGGGACTTTTTGAAATCTCCCGCTTACCACAACAAACCACAAACCTTGCAAGTCTTGAAAGTCAACATTGAAGAAGAAATCCCTAATTTAGATATTGTTTTGCGTGCAACAATTCAAAATACCGTAAAACGAGCACAAATGTGCATCCACTCAGGAGGTGGTCATTTGACAGATATAATTTTTTCGACTTGATGTTATAAATTATATACCTTTATATAAACTTTCCGTGAAAACAGAGCTTAATTTATTTCATTTCTTTCATTTCCAAACAAATGACAGCCAATTCACATTATGATAATACTTTTGCCCCACCTTGTACTTCGACTCACAGTAAAACCTAGGTATGCAACCGGCATGCCAAACAAACCTCTAGGTAGATACTTAATTTTAGACCATACTAAAACGCCTCTATCGCTTGTTTTTATTTTATTGACCATGAGTGTGTTTCAGCACTTCATTTTGTTATCTACTCTGTGTCAACGTTGGACGACCATTATAGCAGTGCGCGGAACGATACACGTCAGATTTAACTCGCAATTTGACGGCAGCATAGGTCATTTTTGTTGATGAAAGTGGATAACTATGTGTGTTGTTGTACCAAGCTGTTATTGTAAAAACTTTGTAGGAACATCGGGAAATTGGCTAGTTGACTATATTTATCAGACTGGGTGAATCTGAATTAAAACTTAGTTTGATTGCCCAATTTGATGTTGCCTTAACCTTAGCACCTACCTAAGAACGCTTATTCATCTCACCGCCAACAAGGACCGCAACCACCTCAGCATAAACAGCCTATAATGTTCCCACTGCTGGGACACAGGCCTCCTCTCTTCAAGAGGGTCTGGGATGTAATCTACCATGCGGGCGAAAAGCGGGTTAGTGGATTTCACGTATTCGATCTTTTATTTATAAGGCAATCACTGTTTTTCTTCACCTTTTCGTTCACCGTAATTTCTGCTTGAGTGCAGTGGTGATGAAATTACTTACACAAAGTAAAGTGCCTGTCTGGGTTCGAATCTACGTCCTGCTCGTAAGTCACTCGAGTTTCCACAAGGCCACCACTGCTGCTACCACAGCTACCTACATACGTAGGTACCTTGAAAATTTAAACGCTCTTTAAATAAATTCACAACATCAATTTCAAATGCAGTTCTTCAAGTTAACGGCAATATCTTCAAACAATTGCTCCTTTCCTGAACCCTAGACAATACAAAAATGCTTAGCGAATACAATAATATTTATAATAAAATCGGCCAAGTGCGAGTCTGACTCGCGCTCCGAGAGCTCCGTACTCCGTAATTTTTTTTAGTTCAGATAAATGAAAATACTAAACGAAGAATATTTTTCATCATCGCAAAGATAACTTTGTTTTTCATAATGATACTGTGAATTACAAAGTTATTTTTTGCATTTGCAGTAAATCACCCATTGTTAAACAAAATACCATATGAATCGGCATTTTTAGTATTTGTTGATTAAATACAGTAAGTATACATTATATACAGATGTTTCAAATTCATAAACTGTCCAGTTGTTGCGATAGAGCTCGTACAAAAATGGTCGAAAACTGACAACTTTTACAGCCACCTGTCTTCATATATGAAGATAAAAATATATAAGTTTAGATATACACGGTGTAAGGGACAGCCCTCCGCAGACTGATAGGGAGAATTCATCTTATTAACACTAAGATGACCGGTACATGAAATTATTATTTGGTATTTGGTATTTTTGGTATTTTTATTATTTGGTTGTTATTTATTATTACGTTATGGGAATCCAATGAACCAGATTTTTTTTTATTACCTCACACGCAATGTTTCGTTACCGTGGCCAAACGTGCGTAGCGAACGGCAGCGCGGCGAGTCTTCGGCGGCCGAGTATTTCAACATACATTGCTGATTTTTTCATTTTAGCTGTTTTATTTACGTAAATGGAGTGCTGCGTAGGTACCGATAATGTATTTTTACATTGAAATAAAGGATTAGTAACTGAAAAAAAGATTTTTTAAAAATGAAAATTTTCCTAAGATTTTCTCCGGTAGAATGTGATTCAAAATAAGGAGCTGAATGCACCCTCTTAGTTTGCGAAGGGCTGTCCGTTACACCCTGTATATACAAGGTATAACATTATTAACGCACAACCTCTTAAGGGGTCAAATTATTCATAATTATGAACAACTTTTACTATTGGACTAAACCTGAAATCGCGAAAAAAAAATCAGCTGCTCCCTACATTTATGTTCACATAACTCGTCAAAATGTAGGGAACAGCAGATTTTTTTTCGCGATTTCAGGTTTGGTCCCATAGTAAAAGTTGTTCATAATGATGAGTACAATGACCTCTTAAGAGGTTGTGCGTTATTTATGTTACATATTGTATATTGTATGTATTTACTTTATATTTTTATCTTCATATATGAAGAAATAGTTACCCAGTAACTGGGTTGTGGAGGTCAGTTAGGCAGTCGCTCCATGTAAATCCTGCTATTCAGCCGCATCCGGTTAGACTGGAAGCCCAATCAAACATAGTTGGGAAAACGCTAGGCAGATTGATTGATTGATTTGTACTCTACTCAATGAATTCTACACAATGACACCCCACATGCCAGGGTAAGATTTTTTTTTCTTTTAAAAATAAAAAGTTTATTGTCTGGGGGACCCATACTCGTATTAGTTGTTAGAGCGCAATAGAAATACACAATCAGTGAAATTTTCAACTATCTACCTATTACGGTTCATGAGATACAGCCCGCTGACAGACAGACGGACGGACAGCGGAGGCATAGAAATAGGGTTCCGTTTGGTATTCTTCAGATACGGAACCCTAAAAACGGTCGAGTTTCCAGCGAACGTCCCGAACCGGACATCCAATAAGAATATGTCAGCAGTCAGAATCACATGCATGGCTCCCGTATGCAGTGCTACAGATATTTCGCTATTACCGGACCTATCTTGCCATCTCGTTGTTATTTCCGACGACATATGGAGATGTTCAGCAAAATAAATAATGTACCCAGGCAGCCCGTGAATCTGGCAGTTTCGTTTCTTTAGTAAACGGCCCAGTGAGTTTTCGATTACAGTTTTAAGTATGTTTTAAAATGATATTTGGTTCACGTGTGTGAATTTTGAGTTGAATGGGTTTTCAATTAAATTACCTATTTGAGTAGGGAAATGTGGCGCCGTTTTTACTTTGGAGTATCATTACCTACTAGCTGTGCCCCGCGACTTCATTCGCGTGGAAGTCGTAAGATACACAATATACTAAAATAACAACCACATTTTAATAAAACTCCTTCGTCCCCCGACCCGCCGTGTTGCATCGCCCGCCCTTGCTATTACTTCGTTTTCACTTAGTGTTCTTTCTGACTTTTTTCTTTTTGCTCAGCTCCTAAGGGTTGTAGCGTGATGTTAAATAGCCTATAATTATCCTCGAGAATCGGGTTACCAAATGCAAAAAGAATTATTCAAATCCGACTTTTTGTTCAAAATTTGATGGGTTTTATTTTTTTTGCGCGCAACCCTAATTATTTATTTAAAATAAAAGTAGCCTAAGTTACCCCCCGTAACATCAGCTACCTATCTGCCAGTGAAAATCCCGTCAAAATCGGTTTACCCGTTTCGGAGATTAGCCGGAACAAACAGATAGACAGACAACATAACATAACATAACAACACGCCTTGTTTCCCCGAAGGGTTAGGCAGAGGTGTACCTATAGTACACCCACAAAGACAGACAGACAAAAATTTTAAAAATTGCTTTTTTGTTATTAGTACCTTATATACTTTCTTGGGACGTCTCCCAGCTAGATGGACCGACGACCTTGAGAAGGTGGCTGGGACAGACTGGATGCGGAAGGCGGAGGACAGGGTGTTGTGGCGCAAACTGGGAGAGTCCTATGTCCAGCAGTGTACTGCGATAGGCTGAGTTGATACTTTCTTATGCATTTAGTAAAAAGTTGTTATTTTGACATTACAAACAGACACTTCAATTTTGTTTATTTGTATAGATGTACCTAAACCTCAAATATATGGACAAATGGCTAGCTTTTTGCAGTACCGACGGGTCATAGGTTTGATTCAGCACTGAACGGAAAGACAATCGAGATAAAAGTTTCGGGTGTTTGCAGACGTTTTACGCATTAGGTACCTACACACCTAACACTTTGTAGGAGTGATAACGTAGCTACGAGTAAAGATACAATTATCCCAGATTCATCTACGAGTTCTACTATATGTATACAGGGTCAAATTAAATTAGCTAGCCAAACTCTGCGGACGTGATGGGGATATCGATATCTAAATACGACAAAATAAAAATAAAAAGATTTCATGATTTTTTTTTTTTTTTTTGAGGCAGTCGCCGCTGTTGATATTACTAAAAGTGCAAGTTGAAAAAACTCTTTTATCGTGTTGAGATATCGATACCCATCTGGTCTGAGAAGTTTACATAAAAAAAAATATTTTTGAACTGATATTTTATGTGACTACACTACCGGCGGCGGTTGATGACCCCAAGAAAAAAACATCATCAAATTAATCTCTTTTTTGTTTTATCATGTTTAGATATCGATACCCATCACGTCTGCGGAGTTTCGCTAGCTAATTTAATTTGACCCTGTATATTATAAGCCTATGGTGTTCAAGACACGCAGTTGCTTTTATGACGTTCACAGTGCTTAGCTTATTATTTATTAGAGTATTATCATTTATCACTCACTAACATTGATACTCAAAATACAATTGCGATTAATTTAGATTCAATTAAAAAACCCAAAAAAACTTACGAGCATAATTTAATAAAAAGAGAAGTGTTGAAAGAACTGAGGGGAAAATATTATGATTACTACATTATTTATACTGATGGGTCTAAGAGCGTTAATGGAAATGGCGCAGCTTACTATGGTCCTTTGAAACCGGAAAATAGTGGTAATAGCCGTTATAAAATAATTAATTCTGTGTCGGTAATGTCACTGGAACTCTTTGCAATCTCAGAAGCACTTGTTTATATTCAAAATATCGACCAAAGAAAAGCAGTAATTTGTGTGGACAGCAAAAACGCACTACAACATATAGCTCGATGCGCCTCTGGTTGCAGAGGTGCACCGATAGCTTATGGTATTCTGTCTAAGATACAAAAGTTAACCGAGAGCGGGTTCGATCTGAGGTTGCAGTGGGTCCCTTCACACATAGGCTTACAGGGTAATGAGGAGGCTGACCGTTTAGCAAAATTGGGGTCGGATGAGGGAAAAGAGATACATTTTGAAACCTATTATGTGTAACTATTACCTAAATATAAAAACAGGTGTTATGAACTTTGGAAAGAATATTTTGATGAAAGATCAAAGAATAAAGGGATATGGTATAGATCTATGGTATCGGAGCCTCCTCATATACCTTGGTTCTGTAACACTAGGTTAAGCAGACGGCTTGTTGTGATCGCTCACAGACTGCGGTCCGGGCACATACCGCTCAATAAATTTGGATTCTTGATGAAGAAGACGAATTCACCAAACTGTGAGGTGTGTGCAACGCCGGAAGATGTCTCACATTTATTGGCGGAATGTGTCAGATTTCAGTTTGAAAGAAAAGACCTAATTAAGCAATTAGAGTTAAATAGATATGATGTGGGTATATTCCATCAGATACAGTGTACACCTAGTTCGGAGGCCGCTTTCGAGGTTTTTAGGTTCGCTAAGTTAAGATTAAGTTAAGTAAACTAGCTATGGTATAAGGTACGATGGGACTGGCATACACAGTCGTGTAAAAGTCCCGAAATAAAAATAAAGAGAAAAAAAAATCACTCTAGTGAGTGATGTAGTCAGAAATGAATATCATAGTCTGTCCAGTCGTAACCAGATGCAGCGGAATACTAGATTTTACATGGAGCGACTACCTAACGTTTACTGAAAATTAATACATTTATTTACCTAAGAGATGCTGAGAGTCGAATTTACGAGGAATTGAACCCCGGAACTATAATGAATGCCTCCTTGCCGGATTGCCGCCGTAGGATCTGGAAGCAAAAGTTCTCGCGCACATGTGGGAGTGGCGCGAGGAGGCAAAACGCCGGGGCGTAACTCCGCTGCCGCGAGAAATAGCGGCACGGCGGACGGAGCTCCGACGGGATCTCATGGCGTCATGGAGAGTGAGATTGTCGCAACGCAGTGCTGTGCACGCCACATATTGCGTCGATAAGTCCCCTCTTTGAGGAGTGGCTGGAGAGGCGCCACGGCGTCCTCCCTTCTGATTGACGCAGGTCCTCACCGGACACGGGTGCTTCGGGAGGTACCTGTTCCGGATAAGGCGGGAGTAAACGCCCAGGTGTCACCATTGTGTGGACCGCCCGGAAGACACGGTGGTCTGCCCGGCTTGGACGGAGCATCGCCGTGTCCACGCGGAAGCGATCGGCGGCGACGATCTCTCGCGTCCGGCCCTGGTCCAGGCCATGGTACGGAGCGAGAGTACATGGGATGCCATCACCTCCTTCTGCGAAGCAGTAATGCTCGCGAAGGATGACGCGGAACGCGTGAGGGAGAGGCAAGCTTTGCGCCCTCACGCCCCTAGTCGCCGCAGGAGACGCCCTGGGCGTCGGGAATTGATAGCCGGTTCCCGGCCACCGTAGGCGCGGGCTTGCGGACGGCGAGCAATGGGTAGCTCGCAGTCCGGTAAGAGCGCGCGCCTCAAAGAGATGTCAGCACTATTGACGGGGTCCGCTAGGGTCGCGGGATGTTCGAAAGAGTTACCGTGGCCCCGGCACAGGCAACTGAAGGAACAAGAGTGGGTTTTAGTCAGTAAAAGTCTGACACGCCCTCCCGCTCCCCCCAGAGCGGGAGAAATCATTTGATGATTTCCCATACAAAAAAAAGGAACTATAATGAATAACATAACATCAGGCCTTGATTCCCTGAAGGGTTGAGCAGAGGTGTACCTAGTATAGTACACCCACATTTCGCCAGTTATGTTTAAGTCCCATGTAATAAGTGGTGAGCCTATTGCCATCAACCGGGCACAAATCCAGACTCCGGGCCGCTATTGAGAAACTCCAGGTCGAATAACCCAATAACACTTTGCCAGACCTGGGAATCGAACCCAGGACCTCGGCAGTAGCGCTTGAGACCACTAGATCAACGAGGCAGTCAAATTATTGAATAACTTATTGAGATCTCTCTTGAAAGTTGGTAGACTGTTGTTGTTGGCGTAATTTTAAAAAGTGTTAATCCCTGGTCATTGTACTCATCATAATGAACAACTTTTACTGAAATCGCGAAAAAAAATCAGCTTATCCTTACATTCATGTTCGCATAGCTCGTCAAAATGTAGGGAACACCTGATTTTTTTTTCGCGATTTCGGGTTTGGTCCCATAAGTTGTTCATAATGATGAATATAACTGTATAATGACCCCTTAAAAGATTTCGTGATACCTATTGTATAGTCTAGGACACCATTGAGCCTTGTGTCTGTGATAGACAGAATTATTGAATCACATAATGCATTGGGCCATTTTTTTAAACAGATGATGATCTGGGATTGGTAGCATTTGGTATTGAGAAAGTTATTTTAATACATTAATTGTAAAATAAACTTTATTCTCCATTCCAAAAAGGAAGAAATACAAAACAGTCAAGAAAATTACACTATTTAATTACACTTAATAATTATAATTTGGTTCAGGCGGATGTGGCGGGAACGGGGGATGCCCAAACGGGGGTGGTCCGCGGGGCGGGAACTGCGGCCTGAAGGATGGAGGCGGCGGTCTCCATGGGGGCGGCGGTCTTGACCCTGGCGGTGGCGGGGGTCCAAAACCAGGGGGTCCGAATGGAGGTGGTGGGAAGTGGTGGAATGGTGGCGGCGGTGGTGGGGGGCCGGGAGGGGGCGGAGGGCCCGGTGGTGGCATGGAACTTGGAGGTGGTGGTGGCGCCGACATCGGTAGTGGTGGCGGTGGTCGCGCGTTCATCGGCGGTCCTTGTGGAGGCATCGGTGATGGCGCCGGCGGCGGTGGCGGCGCCATCAGTACCGGGCCCATCATTGTGGGCGGAGCGTCCGCGAACAGTTGATGAGGACGGTCCGCGTGTGATAGCGGGTTTTGGGCGGCGAGTAACCTGTGAAAGAAACCATATGTTTAATAATAATTATGAAAATCCAATCCAATATTTTGTTTTGAGTTCCAAGTTAATACAATCATTTCTCTAACGGTGGGCATTCACGATAGCTCTATTTGGCGTGGCTCTAAACGACTAAAGTCAAATTGAGCGATTGGACATCCAGAGTTTTACATCACGCCAATGGATTTTAACATTCAATCAAATTTTGGATACACATCACGCCATTTGGCGCGATGGATTGACCGTGAATGCCCACCATTAGGGTCTTCCTCTTTTATGGTTTCGCAACTAATTGTCGCCATTGTAAATTCTGGCTTGCATGTTTTATTGGTTGGAAATATTGTAGCAGACAAGCCTAATAATAACTTTCTGTAAACCTGAGCAAAATGGCTGGCTAACCCAACCTCTGCTCTGTATACTGCTGCATAATTATTATAAACTTTCGAAAAATAGCTGCTGTTTGTGGAAGCGAGCAAAGCTCCTCGCATTGCTCGCTTCCACGAACAACATTCTACATAGCTTATAATTACATAGAAATAAAAAACGTTATATCGTCCCCGTAGAGCGAAAAGTCACTAAGTCTAAAAAGAAGAGTTAGAAGTTTGTCTCAAGTTATAGTTCTTTTAATATAAACTTTATTTTATTTCCTTTAATTAAAAGCTAAAAACATAAAAGTATGTAATGGCATGCCAAAATTATGATGATTTCTATTTTCTAAAACTTTAACTCTCATTAACTCAAAACAGGGTTTTACGACTTAATGACTTCGCTCTATGGGGATGAACATCTACAAACCTTTCAGCAGCCGATCCGTGCCTCTCTCCCTTAACATCCTTCTTGAACGCATACGACACAGAAATAGGTCTGTTACAAAGGTACTGGTTGTTCATAGCTTCAATCGCCGCGTCAGATGCCTCAAACGAAGCGAAGTTTATGAACGCAAATGCCTTTGAGTTACCAGTCTCGGGGTCTCTCATAACCTGCAAGACATAATTTTAATGTAGAAATAATTATTGTAAAAATTGCTATAAGTAATGTCAAGAATGGAACAAACATGAATAAATGGAAAAGCAATGTGAAACTTTGGTATTCCTAAAATATTTTTCCATCTGTCGGGTCGACTAGTATTAATTAAAAATGAATACCAGCTTATTATTGCCCCACTACAGGGCAAAGGCCTCTTCTCATACAGAGAAAGCACGAGCATTGATCACCATGCTTGCACAAGACAGGTTGATGATTTCAGACATATATTCAGTGATCGGAATAGGTAGTGCTAATTTGCCTAAACTTCGAGGAAGGAAGTAACATAGAGTGGATAAAAAAAATCTTCTAAAATCCTGGAATAACTTTAATGTCGTTTAAAAACCACGAATTATTTATTGGACTTTATTTGTAGTTACAAATGATTGATTTGAAAAGTCATAACATTTTTTAGGGTTACACACACACACACATTTATATCTGTAATTTTTATGTTGTACATAGTAAAGAGTAACTATGTATAAATAAAGTCCAATAAATAATTCGTGGTTTTTAAATCCCGGGATTTAAACGTCATTAAAATTATTCCAGTATTTTAGAAGATTTTTTTTATCCACTCTATGTTACTTCCTTCCTCGAAGTTTTAGGCAAATTAGCACTACCTATTCCGATCACTGCTTATATTTAACTATAAGTCCAGATTTCCTCACAATCCTTTTTTAAAATTTATGTAATCCATAATGATATGTACAGAGTTTTATGTTCACATGGCGGCAGTTTGCCTTTACCAATGTTAGTTTTATCCAAAATAAAGACACATTGGTACAAATATAATAAAATATTTACAATGATCCAGCTCAATAATAGTTTAATAATAATAAGAATGTAGCAAAACTTATGTGCACACAAATTCACTTAAAAATATGTATGTTTGTAAGTAAAGCATTATTGTACCCACTTAAAAAAGTAAGAAACATAACAATGATGCATCCTCTGTTGCGTAGTGGGTACTTTATGCAAAAGAAAAATACAAATATTTTCAAAATTTTACCTTAGGTGTCTGCAATATAACACCAAATGCAGAGAAAGTGTCATACAGCAGCTTTTCATCTACTTCTGGATCCAAGTTTCCTATGAACACATTGGCTCCTACGTCCAGATTCTTCTGATGAGCTGATGCCTTATTTACCCTTACTGGTTTACCATATAGCTTTATCATGTTCATCACCTGGAAAATAGAAAATTTGTCATGAGATTGGATCAATAGAAAAATAATACTTAGGGTCAGTTTTGCACTGTCCATAAAGGCACTGTGTACATGAGATTATTTCAAAGTGCAACAGAATTAATATGAAATTACCTGTAACCTAAGTTAGCAAGAACTAATCAGGATGTTTTTACAAACTGTTATGAGTTTTCTGTTGGATGAATTCATTTTTCAGATAGATTAGGAGCTATTAAATGCTGTGTGTGTGTAGAGCCATGATTGTTTTAGTGTGAGGTAACACCTCTTTTACACAACAGAACAATGATGAACTGAGTTCATAGACAAAAGGATCTCAACAAAATGTACTACTATTTAGATGTCAGTTCCTTGTTTTGTTCTAGGTTTTAGAAAGGCACAAGTTTGAATACATAAAAATGTAAAAGCACATACCTTTATGGCATAATCAGCATCCTCCTCACCCATAAACTCAACAAATCCATATCCTTGATGAGTTTGAGTTACTCTGTCTTTTGGCATGTGGACATTCACTGCAATGAAAAGCATAAGTTTTAGCAAAATCATCTTGATTCATATTGAATAGAAAATATATAGGACTCGCTGGTCATGTGTGTTGTGTGCAACCACTTTGTTTGTTAAATTATATTAATCTAAGCTTTGTTTAATGGAATTGGTTTTTACTTCTATTATTGCACCAAAACATTAAGTGTTCAAAATGAATATTGCTTTTATAAAGAGTTGCTAAGTTCATGTTCATTTTATTACATACCCACGGGTCCAGCTTGTACAAACAGCTCCCATAATAAGCTTTCTGTGACTCGGTCGTCCAAACCACCAACGTAAATTGTAGCATCTGAAAGTGATACAAATAATCTCGTAAAATTCTACGAAACATACTAAAATGAGTATGTATGGCAAACGAATAACAAGTTATTCACAACCAAAAAGAGCCACATAAAAGTAATTTCGGTTAATAGACGGAGACTTCAAAACGATACATAACCTCAAAAAGTTTGACCATGTAATTTACTTATAGCGGAAAGTGTTCTTGATTTTTTGTTACAATAGCAATGATCATTTTAATATCGTGAGTTTTCGGGATGGTTCGAATTAGTAATTGTATCAATAAATACCTTGATTTCTTTCGGCGATCGGTCCCGCTGCCATTTTTATTGACAAGCAACAATCATGACTGACAGTTCACAGTTGATTGAATGAAGTCAATTGAATGAACTAAAAAGTCCATAGGCTCAAAATAGTTCGGCATCAGTTGGCAGTGATATTCTCACATATCTCAATGATTACTATTTAGTCTATACTATACTGGAAGCCAAATCCCACATATTTGGGAAAACCTGGAAAAGCTTGAAAAAGGCCAAGCAGATGATGATAAGTTTACACACTATGATAAAGGAAAAAATAATACTATTTAGTTAGTGTATATAAAAAAAAGAAAAGTAGTTTAATTCTGCAATATTTTATTCCATTTGATTTCTACAAGATGTAACATAAATAACGCACAAGTCCGCACAACCTCTTGGATCACTGTACTCATCATTATGAACAACTTTTACTATGGGATCCAACCTAAAATCGCGAAAAAAAGTCTGCTGTTCCCTACATTTTGACGTTTTATGCGAATATAAATGTAGGGAGCAGCTGATTTTTCTTTGCGATTTCAGGTTTGGCCCATAGTAAAAGTTGTTCATAATGATGAGTACAAAGACCCCTTAAGAGCTTTTGCGTTAATTATGTTACACCTTGTATATGATCGGTTCGTATTCAGTTCGATTTCTTTCATCGAATCTTTTCTTTGAGGATTGTTTCTTGTCTTCTGAATCAGACTTAGATTGACTGTCTTGTAATCTTTTAGCAACATTATTAAGCATTTCATAGCACAAGCCAAAAGGCAGTAGAATACAAAATCTACTCAACTAATCTGTACTCAACAAAAATAGAGACACTTTATGAGATCAATATTAAAAACGATAAAATTACAACCATAAGTAAAGGTATAAAATCTATAAAAGTTACAACTATCACAAATATGGAAATCCAATTGGAAATTCTGGGTCTGTATCATTTTCATCTGATTCAGCAATGTCTTTTCCGTATGACTCCGCACCATTATTGCAAGACTCCGCATCATTGTTGCAATAAAGTGCTTACAGTAGGTTAGTCAGTTAGTGTAAACTGATTTATTTATACTGTTTTTGCTTTGATATATCTGGTATTAGGGTAAGGTCCAATTTGACCAAAATAGCAAATACTTCCACTTTCAGTAAGCTTCAATGCTAAACTTTCGGAATCCGCCACACCTAGGCTTGTGTAAAAATGTGTAGCACACCATGCGATTTGAAAATAAACGGCTTTTATTGTTGTTGTGAGTCCAAATTGACCGAAATTGACCTACGATTCCGGCGGGTTCACATTTATATTTTTTGTTTTGATAATAGAATACCCATAAGTCACACTACCCTAGCTAAATTTTAAGATATATATATATATGTGTATTTTTTGCATGCTCTCATCCTTAAACTTTATTACACTTTATAATTCTTTCCTTTTTTTGTTCATTTAAGAGTAAATCTAAAATGTATTTTTTGGCAAACAATTTAGTGTAGTGAAAATGGGAGAAGCCGCTGACTCGTGACATACAGGTTTTTAGCTAATTTGGGTTTCAGAGGCTTCATTTGATTCTGTAACCTCATATTATGTCAATACAGATTATTCTTATTCTTATAAGTTTAAGCCATAATTTGATGGAATTGTCATTTTGTTTTTTTATGTTGATAGAAAATCACGTTAGAATACATGCAAGACCATAAAAAAAAAACAAATATTCTTGTGAGTTCTTATGTATTTTGCTTTGTTGCATGTTATGAAAATATCTGGTCGATTTTCTGGTCAAACTTTATCACAATCATAAAAAAATGCGGAATGGACCTGTCTTGTTTGTGTTCAGTTGTATTGTGTTTGTCAGCTGTCAATAAAAATAACATTTCGTTTCATAAATTCATTTGAGCGCGCATCTTTGTTATCTTCGTTCGCCTGAGTTTTTCGACCAATAATTCTGGAAACGGCTAAATTAGTTTAAAATGCAAAGTTCAGATGTAATATCTTCCTTGTTTTGGTTTAAAAATGAAAGTGATGTGGACGAAGAAAAAGAACCGCAAATATTAGAGCAGTTTGTTCACAATGTTGAAGATTTTAGTTCTCAGTATGGAAGTGAAATCAGTGTTTCATATACCGCATTCAATCTTCGTGGACCACCATCAAATTTTCCTGATTACGGCGACTATCCACAAGCCTTCGTAATGGTAAAAGTAGCTATAATTTGATATAATTTCCTACACTTATCACTTTTTTTTTTTTTCGTGTAATAGTACTGTTTTGCCGCGGAATTTGTACCCCCGTGGCTTCCAAAATACAAATTGATATTTATATTCTGAGATATTCTTTTCTATGATAATAATTATATCATTTAATAAGATATTATTAATTGACTGGCTGTTGCCCGCGGCTTCGCCCGCGTGGATGTCAATACTTCCCTATTTGAATCGAATTTTGTTCTCAATTTCATGGGTTTTTATTTTTTTGCGCAGAACCCTAATTTCTTTTCAAATAAAAGTACCCTCAGTTACTCCTGATAACATCAGCTATCTATCTGCCAGTGAAAGTCTAAATCGGTAAAGCCGTTTCAGAGATTAGCCGGAATAAACAGACAGACAAAAATTTAAAAAATTACTTTTTCATTATAAATAAGTACTGTAATATTTTCATATGCATTTAGTAAAAAAACTTATTTTGACATTACAAACAGACACTTCAATTTTATTTATTTGTATAAAGAGAAAAATATAAATAAGTAATTAATTGTGATGATCCTCTGCAATCTGAAAAATCCAATGTTAGAACTAAATAAGTATTTCCTAAATAGAAAACGTATGTAATCTTTTTTATGGGTCCTTTTAGAATATTATGTAAACATATAAACAAAAACAAAAAAAAAATGGCTTTTATATGTAAATAAGTACTGTTACATTTCTTGCTTGTTTCTTCTGTCAACTTGTGCAGTAAATTATATTTCTTTTCTAGCATATAAACTGGTCACGAAGCACATTCGGGCTACCCTAGTTAAATTCCTTCTTTCTATTATTCATTTAATTTTATGTATTTTTCTTCTTTAAATAAACCAGGCTAAAACCTAAGCCAGGAAGTGCCACTCTGGTTTATTTTGCTTTATTGGCCCTGAAAACCAGACAGCACATTAATTACTCTCTTTAATGCTAATAAATCATTGTACTGTATTAGAAATAGTTTTGAATGGAAAATGAAATCATAAATTTACAGTAAGTTTTAAAATAAGAAAGTGGGTGTGTCTTTTTTATCAGTATCAATATCAGACAAAGGCACTACTGCAAACTTCCTTATGCAAATAAAAATCAAGGGCATGCTATTAATAAAGCACTTGAAACTAACCATTTTCTTTCTCATGTGAAGGGAAGACAAAGTTGTGTGTTTTTAAAAGTAAACAATAATACATTATCCAAGGCTTTAATAACTTTTCAGGCCTTGAAATTGTAAATGTCACTGGACAATTTTATGATTTTTGTTTTTTTTTTATTTGCTTTATTGCTTGACATTTGTGAAGAAAAAAAAAATAAAACAACTTTTTAGTTAGTTTATTGTTGCACCAGGAACACAGATTTTTAAATTATCCTCTAATAGTTAATATAATATTTTTTAAGCATGCCTTTTTAATTTTTAATAGCCATTTAATTTATAAATTGACAAGCATTTATTAACATAGTGTTATTACGGAAAACTAAGATTTGACTTGTTTTTTGGATACCTTTGAGCCATATCTCCAACTCAGGCTGAAGTAGTCCACCTATGGTCAAGAGTAGGTTGATGCTTATCCTTTCCCCATATTCTTATCTGATTATTAAACACTAGCTTCCGCCCGCGACTTCGTCCGCGTGAAATTTCTGGTTTCCCCAACCCACCCCGTCGCATCGCATCGCCTGCCCACGCTGTTACCTCGTTTTCGCTTAGTTTTTACTTTTTTGTTTTTTCTTTTTGCTCGGCTACTAAGGGTCCTAGCGTAATGTTACATACCCTCCCTAACCTTCCCTAGCCTTCCTCAAGAATTGCGCTATAAAATGCAAAAATAATTTTTCAAATCCGACTGGTAGTGACAGAGATTAGCGCGTTCAAATAGTCAAAAAAATAAAAATAAAATGTGTCGGTAACTAATAGACTAAGCGCATTTTTCTTACTTTAAGCATTTTTATACCCGTCGTAATTTCTAAACGGAAGGTCCGATTCGAATAATTTAAAAAGGAATTTACATGTACTTAATCAACCTTGATAATGAAACTATTTATTTGGATAAGGATTAATACCATGTTAATGAAAACACCTTCGCAAATAATGCATTATTTTGTAACAAAGATTACCATTAAAAAAGTTATAGTGAGCCACCCTTAAAATATAGACATATGCTATCGCGGACTTTGTTTTAGAACTTTTTAAGAAGAATAATTCCGTCATTAATGATTTTTACGTAACTTTAACCGTTTACGCAGCGCACGCAACGGAAGCTCTTAAAAGGAATATATTTTCCCCGTTTTTGCAACATTTTTCATTGATGCTTCGCTCCTGTTGGTCGTAGCGTGACGTTATATAGCCTATAGCTTTCTTCGATAAATGGGCTATCCAACACTAAAATAATTTTTCTATTCGAACCAGAAGTTCCTGAGATAATCGCGTTCAAACAAACAAACAAACAAACTCTTCAGCTTTATAATATTAGTATAGATTCAGATATTTTTGTAGAGAACCTATGGGACTTGGTGGGAAGAGGCTCCATCGGCACAGCAAGACTACATGCCACAAAATGCCAGTGCCATCACCAGTCAGGATTTTGTAGGTAAGTGTTATAAACTGTCACTGAAATACAATGTTTATCCATGCAACTGAATGAATTTGAATGAAATGTGGCACATGGATAGACCATGACATGGGTTAGGACATAGCATACTATTTGTCCTTGTAGTACGACCTCCACGTGGCCGAAGCCGCGGGCAAAAGTTGGTTTTCTATATTTATTCAGTATAAACCAGCATTTAAATATTAATTAAAAATTCCTATTATGTTAATTATACAAATGACCATAGTAATAGTAATTTATGCCATTGCCATTTATGCCATCCGCTGCATAAAACTACCTATGTGCCATTCAAAGGAAAAAAATGACATGACTATGACGTAGTTTCCTCGAAGGTAATCAAGAACACGCAACATGCGTTAAGATAGACTATTTTATCTGTCTTAAACCCCTACAACTGATCAAACCTCATCCACACAGTTCCGCGTGAGGGCCTTTAAGGGGTTCTGTTCTCTGGTTCGCCATTTTTTTTTTGCGATGGGAAATCATCAAATGACTTCTCCCGCTCTGGGCGAAGCGGGAGGGCGTGTCAGACTTTTACTGACTAAAACCCACCCGTGTTCCTTCTGTTGCCTGTGCCGGGGCCACGGTAACTCTTTCGAACATCCCGCAACTCAGGCTGGCATCGGTCCTAGCGGACCCCTTCAATGCTGCTGACATCTCTTTGAGGCGCGCGTGGAACACAACGCGCCATCGACTCGGGCCTGGTCCTTACCGGACGGCGAGCTACCCATTGCTCGCCGTCCGCAAGCCCGCGCCTACGGTGGCCGGGAATCGGCTCTCTGGTTTGCCTAGGCTCAGTATTCGTATACTTACGACAGAGTACGTTACAAGACACTGAGAGGCCGATCAAAAGCCCTGAAACGTGAACCAGTTCATAGAAAACAGCTAGCAATCATTTTAGGCAATGAGCCCATGTTGCTTGGTCCGCAACTTCCACAAGGCCCTGCACCTCAATTGCGTAACACGCTATCAATCACAATTTGAATAATAGCATATTGCTAAACCATTGCTTCATATGTTCGAAAAATTTGTCTGCTCAACAACGTAAGTAACGCAATGAATGTATGTTGTTGAACTGTCAAAATGAAACCGATTCCTACTAAGCGTGTAAGCGTGTTACGCTATTGCCCCGCTGGCTGATATAAAATGTACACACGTACTAAAACTTAAAAGGTACATTTGTTTATCATTGACGAAGTTTTCAAACATGGTATCCAAGATCTCGTTGCAAACAATATGACTTTCGGCAGAAGTGTCCTTCGAAAAAGCAGTCTACCCCCTTGAAGTGTCGATTTTCGAGACTTACAACCCTGGAGCGCTGGTCCGCATCTGGGCTTTAGGCCCTACGGCCTGGATGTTGCTGTGGGAAGGAGAGCCAGAGTACGTTGGAGATATGCCTAGGATATTCAGCCCACCAATACGGCAGATTAATGTGCCAACACGGTGAGTTTATCTTTGCTTTTATTGTGTATAGTCATCAGAGGTCAGATCCTTATAAAATTCATTATTCATCCTTTTCTAATAAAATCTCTCAAGTCATTGGACTGAGGGGTCCCCGAAACGATCAATTGCAATTGACCAATTGTCATCAATTTCTATTGTAGTAATATTGTCAAACGTTTCAACTGAATTTGGTGCACGATCAATTTGCTCATCTGTGTATCAATTACGTAAAAATTGACAATTGCAATTGCTTGATCGTTTCGGGCACCCTTTAGTTCAGTCCGTCACATGTTTGACATCTTCAACCTATACATACCTACTTTGCATTCATCACTCCCGATTTCTCCACTTGTTCTGCTAAATCTATGTTGTACGAGTATAAGCTGTCAAGTTACAAAAAAATTAAATAAATACAATGGTCGAGACCTGTTAAAAACAGCTGAAACGAAATATAAACCCATTATGTTATTTTATAAACCTTGAAACACGTGATTCCGTTTTGTGCTTTGTAGTGTACAGCCCTATTCAATCATTATGGGGGCTCGGAACATGAGGCGAATCGCTGCGCAGTATCAAATTCACGTGTCAGCGGGGGTGAGGGGTGCGGTACTGCGCACTTCAGAGCCGCCATAAAGTTTGGTCACGCGTACTATACCTACTAAACAAAAGCGTAGTTTGAAAGAGAAAGCCCAGAAGAATTAGTTAAATTCAGATGATTTTCCTTGAGTGAAAACTTTCCGCTTTACTTTGAGTAGGAAGTCACGTCGAGTTGATATTATGTAACGCTGTTGTTTTGGGTTTGCAACTTGATTAAGGGGGAAGCGCTAAGTTAGCCCGCGATATTAAGAAAATAAAAGAAAGGAAAATTGTTTATTCTGCACAAACAAAACGCACATTACATAAAAATGACATTAAATACACACATACAATGTAGCCAAAGCTTCATATTCGAACCATATAAAGTTGAAAAATTTTTGTGCATATTGCTTGATGTCTGCGTCAGGGACCAAAGACAAGTTAACACATTATATTTTAAATATATGCAATTTACATTGCCTCTGTGTGTTGCGACCCTGGCAAATGACATCACAGAAACAATCAAAACAAAAAGTCGAATTGCAGAGTGGAAAAATAACTAGGTACTTACTTTGTACTTACCTATATTCAATTTTTCTTACGATTTTTGCAATTTGCAGCTCAGTGTCTGGGTGTATGTTGATTTCGTTCGCGACCGTAACAAATATGTAGGTATTTACAGAATTATAATCATTAGAATCAGTAATACAACTCCCTATGTTAGTATAATCCTTAAATGTAAAGATTTCATGAAATAGTTATTCAATAGGATTACTTGGTCTTAGAGAGTTGTATTGATGACTTTAATGATTATAATTCTGTAAATACATATTTGTTACGGTCGCGAATCATATTTTAATCAACATACAACCTAATGCTGACCTGCAAATTGCAAAAAACGTAAGAAAATTTGAATTTCGCGGGCTACCCTGGCGCTTTGGCCTTAATGCAAATGGGAGCTGTTTACCGAATTAGAAAGTAGGTAAATGAAAAAGATCGCTTTTACAGGTAACAAACATAAAACGTCCATCTATACAATACAAATAAATAAAATTGAAGTGTCTGTTTGTAATGTCAAAATAAAAGTATTTAAAGTACTTATAACAAAAAAAAAAAAACAATTTTTAAAATGTTTATCTGTCTCTCCGTTTGTTCCGGCTAATCTCCGAAACGGCTGGACCGATTTGGACGGGTCTTTCACTGGCTGATAGATGATGTTATAAGCAGTAACTTAGGCTACTTTTATTATAGAAAACTAATTAGAGTTCCGCGCAAAAAAGAATGAAACCCATGAAATTGTGAACAAAATCCGATTCAAATAAGGAAATATTGATATCCACGCGGGAGAACCCGCGAGCAACAGCTAGTCTAAAATAAAACAGTTGTTTGTATAATATACAAGGTGTAATTTTAATCACCGTTAACCTCTTAAGTGGTCATTGTACTCATCATTATGAACAACTTTTACTATGGGACTAAACCTTAAATCGTGAAAAAAAAATCTGCTGTTCCCTACATTTTGACAAGTTATGCGAACATAAATGTAGGGAGCTGCTGATTTTTTTTTCGCGATTTCTGGTTTGGTCCCATAGTAAAAGTTGTTCATAATTATGAGTACAATTACCTCTTAAGAAATTAACGGTGATTAAAATTACACCCTGTATATTACGTATGCTATTTTTGGAGTGAATTTTTGCACTTACCTATTTATAGGAGATACCTGGACACTGCTTTTGCGTGATAGATAAACCAAATTTCTTTTACCAGAATGCTAAGACTGGAGTTCAACCACAAGCTACTTCCTTACTACACCGAGTTGGATGCCGTGTTGCTTCGTGGCAAACAGCCGCCGAACCTAGTAAGGAATATGAGGAATAACTTCTCTTACTCTTCTATGTTCTACAAGAAAACGCAGCCGGTAGTGGAGAAGGGTAAGTTTTTTTTTTATTGATTTGCCTAGTTTTTTTCTTTTTTTGGTACGGCCCAGGAGCAATAATGTTAAGCAATTAGGTGGTATTATGTGTGTCCATGGCATCACAGCGGGCCCTAACAGAATACCAGTGCTGCAGTATTTTTTTTTAAATATCGCAGCATTATGCTGAGTTAGGAGCCGTTTTGGCCTCGCACAGGTCTTTATTATAAATTATTTTTTCGTTTATTCGAAAAAAATTGTTAATTTTGTTAGTTTTCAATGATTCTTTTTTACTTGTTGTATTTTCTGTGCGTGTCCCAAATATTTTTTTTTCTTTAAATTGTCACACAAATTCCTTTCCCGTATAGCGGGCGCATGTCATCATTTCTAACTGTAATTTTCATTCAAGATATTGGCTATGACATAGTCGGGAAAATATTATGGTGCAAGTAAAAGTTACCCTGAAGGTGCTTAACATATGTGGGCGTCCAAGCAAAAAGGGTCCAGTTCTCGGCATTTAGTTTCCGAGATATATCTCGCAGTTTTGTAAAGTGGGTGCAAAATTGCATTTATCGATTTTAATTGATTATTAATTAATGCTCAATTATCTACAAGTTCATATAGTAAATGACTTTATATGATGTTTCTAAGTACCAAAAATCAAACTTTGAAAATGCTTTTTCTCAAATCAAGTTTTTTTCAGAGTTTCAACTTCAAATGTCTGATAAAAAAAATGTGCCAGTTTTTGTTTTTTTTTTTAATCCTTATTATCAATTGACTATTCTAGATACCGAATCTGGTCTTAACTCAATACCCCACTACTGGACCCTTTTTGCTTGGACGCCCACATATATATATTCCTGGACTGTAGGTACATTCTTAGATTCAGCCAAAGAAATTGGCACGTTTTAATCGGTATCGATTAATGCACCTGTCCCATCGCCCGCGATTAACAAGATGCGAGTAGAGTTGGCGAGCAGCGAGCGCGCGTCGTCAACGAGCTATTACTCGCTGATATGCGTATGTACAGTATTTTTATATCACGAAGCGACGCGCGCTTTACTTGTGGTAACCAATTGTACAAACACGCTGTGAATGTGTGCGTGAAGAGGAGTAGCGTCAGCAGCACGCGCACACACACACTTCCGACTTCGCCATCATTGTAGCAACAAGATCAAATCAGCAGAAAATAAAATAAAAACAGCTTGGAAAGTTATAAATAATGAAACTAATAGGAAAAAGATACGAAACACTGATTTCACATTGGAGACTTCACGTGGTGCCATAAGCTCTAATTTAGAAGTAGCTCAGGAATTTGTACATTTCTTTACTAATATACCATCTAAAACTACAGAAGCTTTAAATTCCTCACCCGATATTTCAATTGATTTATTAAGAGCGAACGTTCCAGGCTGCCCGGTTGAATTTTAATTTAAACAAAAACCCTATGATAGTTATAAAAGCTTTTCGGCAAATCAAAATCAAGTTGACCGAAGATCTATGGGGAATGTCTATCAAAGTTTGTTCATCTATAATCGAGACTGTAGCGCCATACTTGGCTTTAATATTTAATTTGTGTGTAGATCAAGGAGTCATAATCAAATACAGTAAGGTTATACCACTTTTTAAATCTGGGGACAGTAAAGTCACCAACAATTATAGACCAGTATCCGTGTTGCTGGTATTCAGTAAGGTGTTCGAAAAGGTAATGCTCAATCAAATGGTTAATAATTTTAACACCAACCAAATCTTGCACGATCAGCAGTATGGTTTCACCAAAGGACGTTGTACGACTGACGCCGGTGTCACCTTATTAAAACACATATTTACAGCGTGGGAGGAGGCTCAAGATGCCATAGCAATCTTTTGTGACCTCTCCAAGGCATTTGACTGCGTAAATCATGAAACCTTACTCTTGAAACTTTGATAGCTGTTGTCGCTGAAACTGTCGGCGATCAACTATTAATACAGGGTGTAAGGGACAGCCCTCCACAAACTAACAGGGTGCATTCAGCTACTTATATTGAATCATATTCCACCGGAAATATTCTCAGGGAAATTTACATTTTTTTTATCGTTTTTCTTGGTATTCCTTTATTTCAATGTAAAATTATATTCTCTGTACGCAGCACTTCATTTATGCAAATAAAACAGCTAAAATAAAAAAATCAGCAATGGATGTTGAAATACTCGGCGGCCGAAGGCTCACTGCGCTGCCGTTCGCTACGCGCGTTTTGCCACGGTAACAATACATTGCGTGTGAGATAATAAAACAAATCAGATTTATTGGATTCCCATAACGTTCCTGAAATATTATCATGTACCGGTTATCTTAGTATGATATAGGTACTGAATTCACCCCATCAGTCTGCGGAGGGCTGTTCCTTACACCCTGTATATGTATCTCTTTTACTTACACGGGACTTACAATCTTTTGTACGTTACATTAACGAGAAAATCGATGATATTTACTATAGTTAGTCGCTTCCTCGTCGTCGGTGGAGCAGGTGCCTTACGGTCGAACACAATAACCAATTTTCAGTAAAAGACAGATCGGTATTGATGGTAAACAGTATAATTCTATCTGTCCTTATGTCAGGCCGGTAAGATTCAATAATCTCTTATAGATTATTGGGACGTTAAAACCATAGATAAATAGGTTTTTCTATCTCCAGTATGCCAAAACTGGTGATAGATAGATTAGTTGGTTCGGCCGTTAGGATAATTGTACTTATATATGTACTCTTTGAAACGTCAAGCAACAAGATATCGGGTTGCGTTCTATTAACTATTTCATTTTCTCCCCCGTGTTTATGATGTAATCCGCCTTATTTTCTATACAAGATAATCCCGACGTCATTGGTCACTGTCGAGTCAAGATAAGATGGATGGAGATAATATTTAAATTGATTTTTATCTCGACCTGTGATAATAACAACCTAGATTTATGTAGATAGATATGTATAAGGCTTTGTTTACCTTTAGATAGAAATATGATATCATTATCATAATACTCAAGGGAGGCACTGTTTGCTGCTACTATATTTTGATTTAAAAGAGTGTCCGTTGAATTTCTTGCCCGTTTTTCTCCATAGGGATCTACTACGCTTTGGAATGTGCAACTAGCTTCTTTTTTCTGACTGACCGACTCCTTAACCATTCAAAAGTGCCTGTAAATGGTTTAATTGAAATAAATGCTGCTAAGAGTTTTGAGCTGCGCATCTAAGCAGTCTCCAATTCCTTTTTAAATTTGACTTATTCCTTGCCAGGAATATTTGCCTATAGTGATATTGAGCGATTCTATACAAGATTTCTTGTTCATTGTGTTATGAAATTATCGTTTCTAACTGATCTGAACTATTTAATTCCCCTTTTCTTAGGTGTTAATTACGTTTTGTTGGTAATTAATCTAAGAATAGAAAAGATAAGGTTATCGGTTTTATGCGCCAATCACGTTTCTAAAGCAATATTTTCTCAAGTGCTAATGCAGACGTAGTACTGAAATGGGTGTCCATGGTCATGGTCAAACCGTCATTTCTCGATTTTCAACTTTATAACAAAGCACATAAATGCTAAATTACATTTAGGTACTGTTTTCAATTGATGGATGATGCCGTGCCGCTGTATCTCTAATTGTTCGATTTTCATCTTTATTTTGAAGGATGAACATTTCAAAATGTTATTTTAAATGGTTGATTTAATACAGTAAGGATGTAAGCATTTATTCTTTGCGTTATGTACCTATAGCTACAATTTACAATTTATATTGTAGTCACGTCCCATGAAAGTTCTATGATGCCAGAATATTTCTACCCTAACTTCTATTGAATCGCTATAGGTACAGTCAACGCTCTGCAGAGCGCTGACGGTACCTGATTAAATAAAAGGCTTCTTTGCAGTAAAACTTGAATACTTATGTAGGGTTTCTCAGTTAATTTACATATTATATTTTAAAACTTTCATGGCATCCGCTTGTCAGCACCGGGAGGCCGTCTCTCATAATTTCTTCTATTCTATAATTGTATACCATTATCTTTTAATTACTAGAAAATGTTGCATGTTAAAACCATGCAGGTCAAGTATTTCTACAGTATGCATTATAACATTTTTATTGTGGAAGGTAATCAAAGGCTGTAAAAATAGATTGAAAACTGATAAAATTGGTAGCTAGTTTTCATGCCATAAAATAATTAAACGTAATATTCAATTAAATTGTTAATTCAATACTCAACTAAAAGGGTATCCAGTTTAATTTTTAACAAACAAGTTTAAAGTACTTATTTTTAAATTGTTTCTGGTAATTATAAAATTAATACAACAAGTGTAAGCATACCGTGTTTTTGTAGTATTTTTGGACATTATTAAAAAATCAAATTAGGTGTTTTATTTTATTTTTAACTCGTTGTTTGGGTTAAGTTGGTCGTGTAATTACGCCATGGTTATACCACTGTATAAAATATGACTGTGGTATTGTGGCATTTATTTAAATCATCTCACAAACAGATAATAATACTTATTGAGCTAGTTTTATTAGATAACACAATAGAAATGTGTTTTTAATAACTACCTATTAAATTAATATTATTTAGTAGGTCGCCAAATTTGGTCCCGTGTGAGCGAGAGAGGTGACAAAATGTGACAGCCCTCTTAAGAAGTCGGTCAGTTAGTCAGAAAGTTGAAGCTTGTGTTGCCCATTCCAAAACATAGATCTCTCTCTATGGAGATGAACGGGCACGAAACTCCATAGACACCCTTTTAAATCAAGATATGTATTACAAAATCCTGGCTGCATTATTTTTGTTGCTTCTAATATTTGTGTGAGAACAACGTAAAAAAATGAGTATTTTATTCCATGACATCTTTATCAACCGTTATCTCAGCATTTTTATATTCTCTTCCCAACGACTTGTCTCATACATTTCTCATTGGTAAGAAAAAATGGACATAACTAATTCGTCATAATTTTTCAGGTCAACTTATGAACAGGATAATAGCATCGAATCTTCATGAAGCTATGGTGCCCCAGATCCCTGCGCCTCGAAATCAGAACGAACTTGATACGGGACCACCACTCGGGGACTTCGAGAGATTACCTGTGAGTTTTAAAATAAGTATTTAATGGTTTGAAATGAGATTGCGGAGAGCAGTATTCGCCTAGTTGTAACGACCGCGACTTAAGAGTAGCGGTTTGACGGCGAGCAATGGGTAGCTCGCCGTCCGGTAAGGACCAAGCCCGAGTCGACGGCGCGTCGTGTTCCACGCGCGCCTCAAAGAGATGTCAGCACTATTGACGGGGTCCGCTAGGGCCGATGCCAGCTAGGGTTGCGGGATGTTCGAAAGAGTTACCGTGGCCCCGGCACAGGCAACAGAAGGAACACGGGTGGGTTTTAGTCAGTAAAAGTCTGACACGCCCTCCCGCTCCGCCCAGAGCGGGAGAAGTCATTTGATGATTTCCCATCCAAAAAAAAAAAAAAAAAAAAAAGTAGCGGTCGAGTCGGGTCGTAGGTTCGAACTAATATAGGCGCTTTATTTTGTCTTAATTATTTCATCACCACTGTTCTCAAAACGGTGAAGGAAAACATCGTGAGGAAACCGGCATGTCCTAGAACCAAAAATTCGAAGACGTGGTGGAATACGGCCCAATTCCTCTCATCAAGAGGAGGCGTGTGTCCCAGTAGTGAGAACATTATAGGCTAATTATGTTATGAGATTGCGTTAACGAACATGAAATCTCGTGTAAAACACCTAGATTTAATCATATCATAGGTTTTACAAATATTAGTGTGTAATGTAACTTCTGAAACTTCTCATAGTTCAGCCGTATGTAATCATGTAGGAAGGACCGGTATATCGTCAAAGGCAAACCTGAAATCGTATATATATAGCCTTATTTATTATCTGCAATACTACAGTTCCGATCTCAAAGCCATCGCCATTCCAATATTTATTAATGATCACCTGATAATGATTGAAATTAGAGTATCAGCTGACAACAATATCACGCGATGAAGTTAAAAGTAAGGCCGTTCTTGAATAACTAGAAACGATGCTAGCACAGACTTAATTTAATTAATTGATGAACTAGATTCTAATCCGTTACAATTTTTGTTTTCCGACTGGATTCAGAATCGTCACGAACGGTATATGGAAACACGTCTGGCTAATTCAGAAAACAGAAACCATCCGAAACATAATCAGAATCTAGTTCTTGATTTAATTAATATAATAATAACAATATAGTCGCAACTATAGCAACGCAGGGTAAATATAATAATATATTTGGGTTGTGTTCCTATAGAGACAAAGAGATGGCATAAGCCACAATACCGTCTCTGTTCTTTCCATGTATAGAATTAAAACGCGCTGAGAGAACTGAAGTGTTCTGTATAAAATTATAAAATATTATGAAGGCGCTCATACACACGCAATCAGTGGCGCAACTACAATTATCATTAGAGGGAAGCCGAAGAAAAAATTGTTTAGTTCTCAAAAACTTAAATACCAAATACCAACTTGCCGCGCTTGACTCAGTGGAACGCAGAGCTAAGAGGCTCGTTGGCGACGTAAGCCTGGTGGATGCCAAGCTTCACAGCTTGGCTCATCGCCGCAAGGTTGCCTGCTTGTCGGTCTTCTACAGATTATACTTCGGGGAGTGTGCTCAAGAACTCCACGACCTCATTCCGCCGGCCCCCTTCTATCTGCGGACATCTAGACGCACTGCAAGTTGCCATCCTTACCTAGTTGCTATCCCACCATTTCGCACTAAGCGTTTCCAAATGTCTTTTGTGATGCGCACAGCAAAGGAGTGGAACTCTCTGCCTGCGTCTGTGTTTCCGAACGCATACAGCCCCGATCTCTTCAAAGTGAGAGTGAACAGGCTTTTTCTGGGTAAGCTCGCTCCATCGTCGACTTTGTCTCTGTCATCTCTGACCTAGACTAGAGTCAAGAGCAAACCTATCTCAAATAAATTTAAAAAAAAAAAACTCCGACAAAAATTATAGGCATTTTCGTAATATTTTTAATCTTATGATGACTTAAGAAGAGTGGTGGTTCCGAAGGGAAGCCGATAGGAATCGGATTATATGAAGGCTGCGCCCCTGCAGGCAATACTTATACAGCAGAAAATGTACTGCCCAGCAATATTTCCACAATAGTATGGTCGGTCACTGCCTGATGAAATAGTTCGAAAAGTTTTGCAGCAATACTTGTAATAGTTGCCAGTGTTTTTTTTTTTTTTTTGTGAATGGCATCTCTCAAGTCAACCTAGAATGTGGTCGGCTGCTTAACCTGGCTATCCTGTGCCTTATCAGCCTATAATTTTCCCACTGCTGGGACACACGCCTCCTCCGTACCCGCACTGGTCCCGCGTGGTAGATTACAATCTACCACGCGGGCCCAGTGCGGGTTGGTAGATGTCACATGTCTTCGAATTTTTGTTTCTAGGACATGCCGGCTTCCTCACGATGTTTTCCTTCACCGTTTTGAGAGCAGTGGTGATAAAATTATTTACATAAAGTAAAGCGCCTGCCTGGGTTCGAACCCACGACTTACAACTCGTAAGTCGGGGCCGATACCACTGGGCCACCACTGCTTGCCTGTTGCCTTATTATATTAGGGGAAATATCTAACTGATCCTCTAAAACATTTATTGACCTTCTAATGGTGTACGCTTTTTTAATGAATCTCTAAAAACTTTTTGGGCTTCTAATGATGCACATTTCTTTTAATAAAAGAGCCTGTTTTTAAGTTTCTGGCCTTTTCTCACAGTTGGTCGCAGTAACAAAGCTGGGGTACACCGACCAAGCGGGTGAGGTTTGCTTAGAACTGTGACCAACCAGGCGCGAGCCGAATTGGTCGCATTAATTAAGCTAGGGCCGACCAGTTGGTTAATTTAGAACCGTGACCGCTACATCCAAATTGGTCGCAGTTAGTTGGCTATTTAGTATTTTTAGGACCCCCAAAATAAAAATCATTTGAGTTTCACAAAAAGAAGTGCATTCATTAGACTGTTCAATAATATTTTTAGGAAAGTAAAATGGGAGTTATTAATTTTGTGTTTGTGAGTTTCTATGTTTGTAAACGCACCCACGACACAGGAGAAATTCCTAGTGTGGGGCAACGTTCAAAAAAAAAAAAAATTAATAGGTCATTGCCGAAATGGCTTGCCACACTGAAAATATAGTCGAGTATTGCAGCAATATTTAAAGTATTGGCAACTACACTTGAAAAATTTCTGGCAATATTTATTAGCCATACATTGCCGGCAATATATGGCCCGTTTAGGAGCGCGTTAAGACTTCAGAGTAAAATTACTGACGACTGAAAGAGAGAAATCGGTGCGTACCTATTCACCTGATAAAATACGTTTATTAGTAAGGAGGTTAGGTTAGGTTATCTGTATTTCATCTTTATCTTCTGTCAAATGCTATACCTACACAAGTACACATAGTTATGCATAAAAACTATTCTAGTAAATTGCGTGTTTGCCTGATCACCGTATAAGCTAATTGACTTTATAGGTAGCGTGAGAAACAACCATTCAAATTATCATTTCCTTTATTATTTCATTTATGCAGAAACAAATCTACTTAATACTACCGCGTCATTGAACTTGATCAAGTGATTTTTATCGATTTTAGTTTCCGAGTACAGAAAATGTATTTTTTGTTAAGGCGAAAGCGCCAGGGTAGCCCGCGAAATTCAAATTTTCTTACGTTTTTTGCAATTTGCAGGTCAAAATAGGATTCGCGACCGTAACAAATATGTATTTACAAAATTATAATCACTAAAGTCATCAATACAACTCTCTGAGACCAAGTAATCCTATTCAATTACTATTTCATGAAATCTTAACATTTGAGGATTATACTAACTTAAGGAGTTGTATTACTGATTCTAATGATTATGATTCTGTAAATACATAATTGTTACGGTCGTGAATCCTACCTTAATCAACATACACCCAGACACAGAGCGGCAAATTACAAAAATCGTAAGAAAATTAGAATTTCGCGGGCTACCTTAGCGCTTCCCCGTTAAGTAAAAACTATATGCTATACTGTATGTGGGTGTACTATAGGTACACCTCTGCCCAACCCTTTGGGGAAATAAAGCGTGATGTTATGTTACGTAAAAACTATAGGGCAAATCTTACAGGGTATGACAAATACTTATGTGTGTAGATGTAGGAATGTTATGATTTATCCAATGTGTGAACCCAACCCTTGAAATTTTTGTTGTATGAGACTTCTCCGAACCGTCTCCGAGACCTTGCTCCGAATTTAGCAACATGTTGAGAATCCCCATATTTTGTATTTTACGTTCACAGTCCGTAGGTGACAATATACACTTCTGGACACATCTATTGGCCCACCTTAGAGTTTAGGTTTCGATGGCCCCTACCGAAATATGATTGCTAGATTGAACAAAAACTGTTGATGCAGTTTTAAACCTGATACATTTTACCATCTTTTTCGATCGTATTGTTTTAAATTTGAATTCAGAATACCATACGACATGGAGCTACGCCTAACAAGTCGGATATGCGCCTTGTTAAAGGCAATTGATTTTTGAATAAAAAACATGTTTTATCAAATAAAGGTTTAATTTAATAACGCGTGTTGCCTCCATGGGCATCTACCACAGCTCTCATACGATTAGGCATAGAGTTTATCAACCGCTCTATGAAATTTTGAGGGATCATCTCCCATTCCTCTTCTATGGCAGTTTTCAACTCCTGCATCGTCTGGGCAACTGGCTGACGAGCCCTAACACGTCTTTTTAGCTCGTCCCACATGTGCTCAATGGGGTTCATGTCTGGGCTTCTGGCTGGCCAGTCCATAACTGTGATGTTCACATCCCGAAGATATTCCCTGACGATGCCGGCCGCATGGGCTCTTGCATTATCATGCATAAAAAGGAAATTTGGGCCCACATAGTCCGCGTATGGTATCACGTGAGGTTCTAAGCACTCACGAATGTACCTTTCAGCATTTAATGTTGGCAGCCGTGGTCCTGTAACAACCTCAAGTTGAGTTTTGCCGCTCGCGGATATACCGCCCCAGACAGTCCATGAGCCACCGCCATAAGCAACCCTCTCTTCAAAGCAGCATTGTGCGAAACGCTCTCCCTTACGTCGGTAGACCTTCTTCCTTCCATCATTGCCATGTAACACAATTTTAGACTCATCAGAAAAGAGTACACGGCTCCAATCTTGCTGTGTCCAATTTAAATGACTGCATGCGAAATGAAGGCGCGCTGTTCGGTGGGCTCGCGTTAGTTTGGGCCCATTAGCTGGCTTGTGTGGTACCATATCGCGTTCTTTTAACCTTCTCCGAACAGTTCGAGCGCTCACAGATACTCCGTGGAAGTTGCGAAGTTGGTTTTGTATCTCAATGGAGGTAAGGTGACGATTTCTCAAGCTGGTCGTCACGATGAATCGATCCTGCCTTTCAGTTGTGACCCGAGATCGTGGCCTACCTTGGCGACGAACAAAGCGGCCAGTCTCTAGGTACCTCCGATAAACATTTCGGACCGCAGATCGACTTAAATTAAGTTGAGCACTCACGTTTCTTTGGCTGTGTCCGGCCTGAATAAGTGCCACAGCTTGGGCGGCGACTTCAGGTGAAGTATCCATAGATTATTGATAGAACCTCACCTTAATGTTAAGAATAAGTAATGTTTGTTGCAAAACCAAAGATATCAATCACTTTTTCAAGAATTAAATCCAAGTAAACCAATAAAACCAAGTTTTCTTAGTATTCGATTGTTTGATATCAACAAACAGGCTCCAAATTGTCTTTTGTTTCTTTAAATTCTGTGTTCGAAATTCAAAAAAAGACTATTGAATGAAATTGTGAATGTGCCAGGTTCAAAACTGCATAAAAACTTTTTGCTCGACCTAATATAAAATTTTAGCTAGGACCAAACGAAACTGAAAATACAAGGTGGGCCAATAGATGTGTCCAGAAGTGTACTATCCATCATAATTATAATGACGCACTGTTTGCCAATCGATACGAAGCTAGATAATCTTGTATAAGTATAATCAAAATGAAATGATGTTCGTTGTTAGCGCATAACTTGAGAACGTTTGGACCGATATGGCTATTTATTATTTTAAAATGTTCCTAATATTCCGAATCAGGTTCTTACGAAAAGAAAAAAAGATAAAAATTGCCGGGAAAATTTGGGAAAACTAAAAGTGCATTTTCTATGGAAATGTATGAATTATTGAAATTTGGACAACGTCAGTAGGGTCAGCTAGTTAAATACTATAATCTATACAAATAAATAAAATTTAAGTGTCTGTTTGTAATGTCAAAATTACAACCTTTTACTAAATGCATATGAAAGTTACTTACGGTATTTATGACAAAAAAGCAATTTTTAACATTTTTTTCTGTCTGTCCTCCACGCGTTCTCAAGTTGAAATTAATATCAAATACGTAGGTCTACGGCACCTTGGAGCTCGAAAAAATCAAGCTTCTAAGTCAACGCAATAAAAAATTACGGACATATTTTGACACTCACAAATAGATCAAAACCTATGGTACTTCTCGGTCTCACAGCACAAATAAAGGAAAAAGTCCAAAATCGTTAATTTGTAGTTTAATCACATTAAAAAAAAATGCGTTTACAAACTTACATTTGCAGTTGGAGAATCGATAGTAACGAATGTCGATGTATGGGAGAACATGTTCTTCAACTACATCAACATCTTAAGTTTGTTTTTGGGATAAATTCATACCAACTACGGAACCCTTCTTTGTACATGGTCCGACAAGCACTTGGCCGGTTTTTTTTCATGCCAGTTGCATTTAGCACAGCGCCAATACCATATAACTAAACTGACCTAGACCGTATGAGTCATCAAGAAACAATAGGTGCTATAAATATACTAATATGTATTACCAAACAACGTACTGTGAGACAATATTGTTATGTCTACCCTTTTACAGGTAAAGGTTAATTAAACATGTGTCCGGACTATCATAAACTTACTTGTAATGTTTTCAAATTATATAGAAAAACATTACGCGTGGAATTGCGTTACCTACATCACCATCATTTTTATGACAATCAATATGTTTGGCTTGGTTATGTTAGATATCATGGAAGTGGTGAAGTTTTGGGTCAACAAAATTTCGTTAATTCGCTAGAAGCTTGATATAATTCAACAAGAGCAATTTTTGGATATGATGATTTAAAAGTTTAAAAGCAGCGGTAAGAGTGCGACGAAGCATAGTCACACCTTTCTAGCTCCCTCATTTTTAGGCTTAGCGTAATGTCGTAATAATTGCCGCGTTCACCTGATAACTCAAAATTGATGATTTTTGAGTTATGTCATTTTTGAGTTATGTGAGTTATGTCTTCTTGCAAATGAGCGATTTAATACACTGTCGTGCCATCGACACGACGAAGATAAGAAGAAGTTAAAGTTAGGTTAGTTTTGAATAACCTACTGCTGACAGTCTTTGCTCCTAGCCCAGGTCCTAGTTTTTTTTCGCGCACTGGATTTTCAACGCCCAGCTGAATACAGAGTTGAAATCTCTATAAAATCTCGCCGCGATATTTTTACGTCCGTGCGATCGTGGGCTTTTTCTTATGCTATCTCTATGCTATTATCTATTACACAAAGCTCGACACAAATTCGCACCTGTAACATTTTTTTCCTTAATTTGTAATTTGCACTAATTTGCACAGTGCAGTTAGAGTATTAAAAATATTAATTTTACGTTAAGTTCAGTTACAAAATCTTGCCTCCAATTAAAATCGCATGTTCCATAAATTAAAATAAAAAGTATAAAAAATACGTAGTTTAAAATAAAACTAAAAAAAAACAGCTTTTATCACGCACAAAAAATATATAATAACTTGTATTAGTTAAGATATAAGTACCTATGCTGCTTGTCACTTGTTTTATATCCAATGATTAATTCAAAAAGCGTGGAGCGCTTTTTAGTTGTGTGTACTTTTAATTAATTTAAACAAAGTGCTCCACGCTTTTTGAGTTTTCTAGTAGCCCCTGAAGAGTTCCACTATCCACCTCCTGGCTCCATCATCAAATCAGCTCCAAGATACCAAATTATAGTATTGTCTTCTGAACTACATGTACATATAAAGTTTCATCAAAACGAATCATATGACCCCAAACTTGAGGAGTTTACTAGTAGCCACTGAAGAATTCCACAATCTACCTCCTGGCTCCATCATAAGACCCTCGTTATCAAGCCCAATCTATTGGTCTTGTCAAACCGAATCATATGGGCCCAAACTTGAGGGGTTTACTAGTAGCCACTGAAGAGTTCCACTATCCACCTCCTGGCTCCATCATTAAATCAGCTCCAAGATACCAAATTATAGTATGGTCTTCCGAACTACGATTTATGTTCGCATAACTCGTCAAAATGTAGGGGACAGCTGATTTTTTTTCGCGATTTCGGGTTTGGTCCCATAGTAAAAGTTGTTCATAATGATGAGTACAACGACCCCCTAGAGTTATGGGATATCAAAAGAACACGTTGTATACATATATGACTAGGAAGGAGGTGACTACCGAGATGATGACTAATAGAGAAGTATGGAAGAAAAATACATGTGTCACAAACCCCAAATAAATTGTGATAAGGGCAGGAGAATGATGATGATGTGGCGCCGTCAATAAACCACTCAATAAAAAAAAAAAAAATAAACAAAAATATAAAAATCCAATTCTTTCTTTCAGGATGAAACCATACTATGCGTGATGAAGTATTTGGATATCCAGTCGCTCTGCCGCTGTGCTCAAGTGAACAGACATTTCTACAGGCTGGCTTCAGACGCCATACTTTACAGGAGCATAGACCTTAGACCCTACTGGCATTGTGTGCAGTCGCAGGTAATATTGAGCAAACTTTCGTTTTTGGACTAACTTTCCTTCTAAGCGATTATATTTAGAGGGGCTTATGGCTAAATAATAAGGTTAAGCAACGCTTGCCTAGGTCGGTCCGTGGATGGGTGACCATCCATTACATGCCGAGACCCCTCCGTGCTGAGGCACGTACGTGTAAGCTGCTGGTCCCGGCTGTCTTTTAAATCTTTGACAGTCGTAATAATAGGGTAGTCAGAAGCCCGAAAGTCTGATAACCAGTCTTACCAGGTATCGTATTACCCAATTACTGGGTTGTGGCGGTAAGATAGGCAATCGCTCCATGTAAAATACTGGTATTCAGCTGCATCCGGTTAGACTGCAAGCCGACCCCAACATAGTTGGGAAAAGGCTAAGCAGATGAATCTTCAACATTTAGCTGAAAGACGTTCACTGCTGGACATGACTGTTCCTTCATACAAGCCCAAAAGCTTGGCTTGTCTACCTAACCTACTATAGTCTTCATAATTTTCAAAGGTTTCTGGACAGTGAATGTGGGTGTACTATAGGTACACTTTTGCCTAACCCTTCGGGGAAACAAGGCGTGATGTTATGTTTATGTTCTGGACAGTTTGCCCTAGCTTGCCGTAATAACAACCGCCCAGAGGTCACTCCACTGTTCATAGGTTTTATACTATTGTATTTGTCTTTAACTACTGTAACAGGCCTTGACATAGACAAGCTACGCCACATCGATCATAGGACCGGTCGATGCTGCTTCTCGCATCCGGTGGATTTCCGCAAACATTACCAGGTCATCGAACCACTTTGTGGCATTTGACATTAAAATCCGGTTTTAGAAATCCTGATCAATTATCTTATCAGTAAATCTAATGGCATCATGTTTTATTGAGGTTTAAATAGTTCTGACAGATAAAAAGGTTGAAGGAAACGTGATTCTTCAAATCAAAATGTGCTAATGTGAAACTGAGACAAGGCTGGGTGGTTAGCTTATTTTTGTCGTTAATTGATTTGTCCTTTTTAGGTTTCCGTAGCCAACAAGAAACCCGTATAGTTTCGCTATGTCCGTCTGTCTGTCCGCGGCTTAGCTCAGAGACTCTTAGTACTAGAAATATGGCACGTGTAGACGCGAATAAATCACGCGGACAAAGTGGTAAAATAAAATCGTGAAATTTTTTTTTTTTACGGTGCCTCCCGTACACGTAGTGGGGATGACATTTTTTTTTTCTCGTCTATCCCATGGTGGTGGTGTCGTCGAATAGGTAGTCATGTCCCCCCCCCCCCCGCAGCTAAATGGTTGTTTTTGGATATGTGAAAAAATTCACGACAGTAGTACCTATATGTAACGAAGTTACAAGGAAAACTATCACAGCTAAGTAGGCTTTACAAGTTAATGAGTAATAGTCGGCCAACTTACATTTGCAGTTGGAATGTATGAGAGAACACGTTTTTCAACTACAATGTTAAGTTTGTTCTTGAGATAAATTCATCCCAACTACAGAACCCTTCATTGTGCGTGATCCGACTCGCACTAAGCCGGTTTTTTGTTTTTATTTTTCCCTGGGGAAATCCTCATGGATACCCTCCGTATGTGGAGAACGGAGGGTTATGTCGGACCTTTACCGGCTACAACCCCACTGTTCCTATTGGTACCATGAGTCGGGGCTCGGAGATACTTATACATTTCTCGCACATTGATTTAGCCCTAACTTGTGAGAACCACGTGTACATAATAAAGAGTATTCAATCTATCTATTACGGCCGACTCCCTCTTACAGAGAGGAGGCTTGTGTTCCAGCAGTAGGAACATGATTATGCCAGCATCAAGTCTACGCTAGAAATAAAAATTGAGATTTAAAAATATTAGAATAATCGTGATTTATTTATTTATCTATTAAAATAATTATAATTACTTGTCTGACTGACTGACTCATCAACATCAACACAGAGCCTTAAACCGCTGCGGCTACAAACTTGAAATTTTGGCAGTTGATGCCTTTTATGTTGTAAGCATCCACTAAGGACGGATTTTTGGAAATTACACACGCGTACGAAGCCGCGAGCAACAGCTACTTTTAAAAAAATAAAAATGCAATCTTCTAATTTCAGGTACTCATAACCCTCTCAATGCGCTGCAAGTTCCTTCAGAAACTGGACCTATCATGGTGCGGCAGCCATCTCATGATACAACCCAATTACGTGGTGAAGTGAGTGACCATTGCCTTATTATAATTACTACATAACACATAACATCACGCCTTGTTTCCCCGAAGGGTTAGGCAGAGGTGCACCTATAGTACACCCACATTTCGCCAGTTATGTTTAAGTCCCATGTAATAGGGGGCGAGCCTGTTGCCATCTATCTATAATTACTATTGTTAACGCAATAACTATGTGAACTTGAGTAATGAGATAAATTGTTGCAAGGTTATGGCCGTTTGTTGATTTGTGATTTGTTTTATTTGCGAGTGTGGTATATGTTGTTTTCAGTCCCCTCACTGAGGGACCAGTATGTTAAACTGATTTTTGTAAGTTGTAAATTACTAATAGCCATTGTACTGAATGGCGAGAAGTTACTATTCCTGTGTTGTGACGTCAGATCGCAGTAGTACTGTGCGTGTGGGCTTTGTTGTAGTGTAGTATAGTGTATTGTTTAGCACTTTACAACGATTAGAACTTCGCCATTTTTTGAGATATTTAAACAATTTATTTTTATTGTGACTTGACTGTTTTCTACGTTTCGAGAAATTTAATTTAATACAACCTGTCAAATACCTTATTATGACGAACTTCTATGAACCGAAACCGTACTGTTTCCATTAGCATAATTTACAGGGATCCTGAGAAAAGTAAATGTATTGATGCAAAACTATTCGACTACTACTCATAAGTTTAGAGAAACATCTACACTTTGGATACTTATAACAGTTTTATAACAATTGGTTACCGATATTTCGGATTCATAAGTCCCATATTTTTTGCGGAAAATAGTGGCCACTAAACTCCGTTTTAAGTATTATAAATAAAACTTAACAATGTAAAACTACCGTTTGTAATAATAATAACGTATAGTCTTGTGGAGCACAAGGTAACATACTTATTTTCTGCATTTTCATTCTAAAATATAAGAAATAACCAAACAAACCACGAGGGCGCCACTGAGCGCGGCGTCGTCTTAAGGGGAAGCGCTAAGGTAGCCCGCGAAATTGAAATTTTCTTACGATTTTTGCAATTTGCAGTTCAGTGTCTGGGTGTATGTTGATTAAAGTATGATTATAATTATAATTCTGTAAATACATATTTGTTACGGTCGCGAATCATATTTTAATCAACATACAACCTAATACTGACCTACAAATTGCAAAAAACGTAAGAAAATTTGAATTTCGCGGGCTACCCTAGCACTTTCACCTTAATACAAAAATGTAGCCACACGGTTTACTAAGAAAAGACAATGCAGTGCCGTCTCATCTATCTATACCCGTAATTACTAATAATAAATTTGAAGGGTTTGTTTTTTGAACGCGCTATCTAATAATGATCCTTTTATATTATACTAGCTTCTGCCTGCGACTTCGTCCGCGTGAAATTTCTGGTTTCCACGACCCACCCCGTCGCATCGCATCGCCCGCCCGCTCTATTACTTCGTTTTCGCTTACGAGTTCTTTCTGACGTTTATTCTTTAAGCTCGACTCCTAAGGGTCGTAGCGTAGAATTGGGCTATTAAATGCATAAATAATTTTTCAAATACGACTGGTCGTTCCAGAGTATAGCGCGTTCAAAAAAAATAAACAAAATTTAAAAAAAGATCAGTTTCGTGTCGGTTTTTATCGTCATGTAAAAACTCAAGGTTTTATTCACAGTTTCCTCAAAGACAGCGGTGCTGAATTAACACATCTGCGCATGAATTGCTGCCAATTTGTTGATAACTCCGTGCTAAGAGCTATCGTTGACACCTCCACTAGTCTACAAGGTATTCGTTCGTTGCTATGCTGTTTATGATTCAATGGGCTGATTTGTAGTTAGTTATGGTAGTGTGTTTAGAACCCAATTGAGTTCAATTTTATGTACTAAACTAGGCATTGGTTGACAATTTATGCGCGTAGATAAATTCAAAAATCTTTCATTCGGTGAAATAAACATCGTAGGTAGATTATAAAGCAAAGTTTGACACGTAATCTAGATAACCATATTCCCAACATAACCTAACTCTTCAAAAGCTCCTGCAATAAATAGACCAATCGAAATAAATGCTTTGATTTTTTCTGTTACTAAATACACTATTTTGTTGACCTACTTACGCGTGAAAATACTTAAAGTATCGCATTATATTTTTCAGAGCTATGCCTTCGATCTGTGATCGGGTGTTCGGACTGGATATGCCTCTCGGTGCTAAAGAAGTTAAAACGCCTGGACCTATATAGAACTGATATCACTACGGCTGCTGCAGTCGCCATTATCAGGTCCAACCCTGCACTTCGTCACCTTAATGTTGGTAAGCATCTCTTTCTGTTATTATCATTTATACTAATAGAATAGGGATGAGGACTAAAATTTTTTTTGTCCGTCAGCTAGATTATTAAAAAATATTGAATAAGTACGTATTTTTCCTTTTTTACGTAATCAAAAGATTACGGCGATACGTTGAGTTAAAATGTGGCATGACGTCACACCTTGCTAGATTTTATACCGAGTTGTGACGTAGCGAGTCCCCACGCCCAAACTTTAATGCGTTTTTATAAGTCATTTTAAATTAATAAGAAAAAGCAAAAAATACGTGTCTAATACTTTTTTATTATCTGACTGACGGACTAAATAGAATTTCTTTTGTTTTTACCCAGGCATTGATACCTATTCTGTCAGCTTCTTTCGGATCGGCACGAAGTTTGTGAAAATAGTTCTTGTCTGACGTTTTAGTAAAAATATTAACTAGGATGATAGGCTGCCCAAGGTGTACCGGACGTACCGCCTTTCGTGGAGACTATTTTAATATACACAATAATTTTATGGACCACAATTACAAGGTGGCAGGGACATCGACGCGCAAACTGTAACCATGAATTCAGCACATGATTCTAGATCCTCTAGCGTAGAACCATTTTGTGGGTTGTCAAAAAAAAAAAATCTGCTGTTTCATAGAAAAGTGCAATACCCTACGCAGTCAAAATATATGGCAGAACAAATTTTTTTTTACTAACCGACGAAAAATTTCAGCGCAGGGGTGTCCAGAAACGGTAGTTTTACATTATTATAATTCTTAAAACGAAGCTTAGTGGCCACTATTTTCCGTTTTAAGGATTATAATAAAAACGTATAAGTCTTGTGGAGCACAACGTAACATGCTTATTTTCTGCATTTTCATTGTAAAATAAAAGATATAACCAAACAAACGACGAGGGCGCCACTGCGCGTGCGGTCTCGTCTTAACCTTCCTAAATCGTCACTCATATTTCTTAGCTTTAATGTAACTTTGAACTAAGTGACATGCTATAGGTATCACTATCTATGTTTTTTGTCTGTGGTGTGAATCAAATATTGTCAATATTTTTTACTTCACTCATTAGCAAGCTATAAGACGTTTTCAGCTATTTTGTATATGAAACGCTTGCCAAATATACGAATATTAACCTTACGAAAAATGTGATGACTTACTTTTCAGGTTCATGCAAAATGATATCCGCAATGGACGAAGTGGCAATTGCTCTCGGCGGTAACTGTCCAAACCTGGTGTCTGTTGACTTTTGGAAATCCTACTCCCTGACTCCGAATGGCATCAGAGCGCTCGGGAACTGTAAGAAGCTGCAAGAGTTGGATGTTGGCTGGTGGTAAGTTTATTTTTTAAATTGTTATTTTTTACTTGGCTTAATAGTCAAACTAGGCTGGTTTAGTTCTGCCAATAGGCTCGCCCCCTATTACATGGGACTTAAACATAACTGGCTAACTTTGGGGAATCGCAAGTGTGATCTTATGTTGATCATCTTTTTCTTTACGTGTCGATTCGACTTAAAATTCGGTCCGACCAGAGTGTAGCCACCTGGACAGCTCTGTCATTGGGCAGGAAAGGAGGTGCAGCATGTCCTGCGAGGGGGCTGCACACTGGCATTCTGTTTAGGAGGGGTCGAAGATACTCCATTTGGCCAGATTATTTTGACAGTGGGCAACGGATTTAGAGAGTCCCCCCTTTTTTTGCGTGGGAAGTCATCAAATGACTTCTCCCGCTCTGGTCGGAGCGGGAGAGCGTGTCAGACTTTTACTGACTAAAACCCACCCGTGTTCCTTCAGTTGCCTGTGCCAGGTTTCGAACATCCCGCGACCCTGGCTGAGGGAGTCCTCCCTGGTCCCGTAATCTGTTAAAGAGATTTCCAGATTGGCCACTGCAGTTCGTGTTCAGGCGGCAGATGATATAATTCTGCTGATATAATAAATTATGAGTGTAAGCAAGTGAAAAAGTTTTCTATAGGCCGTCTCAATAGTTCAGGTAGCTGTAATTAGCGCCAAATCTATTATTCTGAAAATTAAACCAGATTCTTTCTTTCAAATAAAACCATGAGTGAATTTCATGGTTTAATTTGAAAGAATGAATCTGATCAAGTGAATTTTTGTGTATTACCTACTAGCATCATTTTGACAGACAAATAAAGCCGAATTCTTATTACTGTGTTGTGTCGTGTCGTGACGCCTTCTGACACAGTGTTAGCCAAACAAAACTCGTTGTGATTTACGTGGTCCTGAACAGATTCGTTTGATTGGTGTATGCCGCGTCACGACACAACACGACACAGTAATGTGTCGGTGGCTTTATGATCTATTAAGGCGCTCCTTCACCGGGAGCATTCGCCTGTAATGTAACAAACCAAGATTCCACTGTAACGGCTAGGGCTTTGCAAGTAGACTGCGCAGGCCATCAACTACTAGGTAGTGTAAATCAGCAACTGTGTTCTGTAAAAATTGTTTGTAAAATATTTTAATGTAAATGTGCCCTGTTTTCTAAATAAACGATATATATATAAAAAAAAAAAAAATAAAAAAAAAAGTGTAGAGAGATAAAATTGAAACCAGCAATATAGGTTAAGAGGGCCTGTCACATTTTGTCACCTCTCTCGCTCCCACGGGGTCAAATTTTTAAGAATGTTAAATGGAAAGATGCTTTTTTGCGACCTATTAAATAATATTAATTTAGTAGGTAGTTAATAAAAACACATTTCTATTGTGTTATCTAATAAACTTAGCGCAATAAGTATTATGACCTGTTTTTGAGATGATTTAAATAAATGCCACAATAAAAATGTGTTTGTATTATTTAGTAGGTCGCCAATTGATTACATTTTTCAAAAAAAGCATCTTTTCATTTAACTTTTTTTTTTAAATTGGTCCTGTGTGGGCGAGAGAGGTGACAAAATGTGACAGCCATCTTAATACATAATTATAATCAAATTGGTAGAAGTAACATGGCTAGGTCGCAGGTAAAGGTTACAATACAGCCGATCTATTCTGTAAACATCACGCCGTGAGCACTTAGGTGCAGTGAGTTTGAAGTGAGCTCAATTCCTAGTAGAGTAAGGTGGGATGACAGTTCACATCACGCTCACTTCACCTAAATTTTCACGGTGGGATCTTTACAGAATAGCACCACAGGTGAATTGCCTTTAGGTAGAGAGATCATTATTTTGTGTGACAAAATGACGGTCGTTCTACACAAAAAGTTTTTTGGTGAATACCATAAAGTCCAAGATTACTAAACGTAAGCACGTACATTGACTACTATCAAACTCAAAGCATTTATTTCAAATGAACCAAATACAGGCACTTTTGAATTGTCAAAGAGTCGGTCAGTTAGTCAGAAAGTTGAAGCTAGTTGCCCATTCCAAAGCGTAGATCTCTATGGAATGTCTCTATCGCATAAATGTCGAACTAAGCAGGATAGAGACGGGAACATATCTAGTAACGTTCATTAATCTCGGCCTTACAATTCTCCGTCTTTCTTCATCTTAATCATGAACAAACACACACAAGCATGTATTTATTCGACAGTTTGCAAGCGGGTGGTTCCGGCGAATGGCTGGCGTGGTTATCCGGCGGGGAGCTTCGCAAGTTATTCCTAGGAGCCCTGCGAGGTGTTTGTGACCGTGATTTAAGAGCCCTGCTGCCTAGGACTCCGAAATTAGCGCAGTTGGATTTGTTAGGAGTCAGGGCTGTTACGCCGGATATTTGTGATGCGTGAGTAGTTTTTTAAAGTTAATTATTTTCTAGGTTTAGTCCAACTCGTACTTTATCATCCTAAGGTTGGACGTCACTTTTTTTTAGCCTACATTGTATTGTGTCCCACTGCTGGGCAAAGGCCTCCCCTTTCTTAACCGACTTCAAAAAGAGGAAGAGAGAGAGAGAGAGAGTTCTCAATTCGGTTGTTTTTATAATGTTTGCTACCTCAGAACTTCGTCATTTATGGACCAATTTTAATAAATCTTTTTTTGTTTGAAATGGTATAGAGGCGGTCACATATAAATTAGGTCAAGTTCTGATGGGTAGTTTTTGAGTTAGCTTCAATAATACGTTTTTTTTTCTACTTAGTGTATTTTGATGATGTTGTAATACCTTCCTGTCACTGTTATTTACACAAGCAAGTAGTAAACTGCGCTAAGCATAATACTTAATTAAACTTTTCAATATAATCTACTGCCAACCTTACAAACCGGCGAGGGGCTCGTGGCTAAGTAATAACAGTCATACGGGACGTTCGACCAGGTTAAGCTACGCTTGTCGCGGTTGGTCCGTGGATGGGTGATCATCTTTACATACCGAGAGGATAGAACGTTAAGCCGTTAGTCCCAACTGTCATTCGTGGATCTTTGACAGTCGTTACGGGTCGTCAGGAGCCTGAAAGTGACAACCAGTCTTACCTAGGGGTATCGTATTACCCAGTAACTGGTTTATGGAAGCCAGATAGGCGGTCGCTTCATGTAAAATACTGGTATTCAGCCACATCAGGATAGACTGGATGGAAGCCGACCCACAACATAATTGGGAAAAGGCTAGGCAGATGATGACCTTACCTTACCAAGGCAGAATAAACATTTTTCTAACGTTCCTATATATTTTGTTAACTTTACAGGATACTAGCCGAATGCAGGCATCTGAGACTTCTAGACGTCAGTTTCTGCGATCAAATTCAAGAATCTCAGGTATGTGTTTTTGTTATATAGTTCGACCGATACCGCTGCCTTAGGTATGTGCGCGGCGAGACGGGGGCCAGTACAGGCCGCTCATTCATAGCCTACCGCGGTACAGCGGTATCGGTCAAGCTATAAGTTAGTCGAAATATTTCTTTTGATATAACGTTTTAATGTCAAAATCAAACTTTATGGATATCCCGTATAAAATTGGAGGTACTCGGGGTATCTCCAATATTTAAACAAATTTCTGGCTGTGCCAACCCCACCCAAAACAATCCGCGTGTGGATTACGGCCCACTCCCTTTCACAGAGGGGAGGCATATGTCCCAGCAGTGGGAACATTATAGCCTGATTATACTGGCTGAGTTGGTAGCCCCGCTACTACTTTGCTGACAAGCAATTATGCTTTTACATTAGCTTATTCTTTTAAAGGTAGTTGGTGCCAAATATCGACGATTTTTGCAGTGAACTGCAACTTCTCTCCTGACTATATCTAAGTGCCTTGTAACTCTTTTATAATTTTAAACAAGCCATGCGTGCCCGATAGGATTTCCCATTCGCCCAAACATGGACTTCCATACAAAGTTTCATTCCCTATTTAACCCCTTTAGGGGATGAATTTTCAAAAATCCGTGCGTAGTGCTCAATTTCGTTACATAAGTAACTCTTGTGCAAAATTGTATGCTTCTAGCCCCAGCGTCAGTGGATTTAAGATTTTTATTTTTCCTCTCAGACGTCGTATGATAGGTACATCAGCAAAATACTCTCGAAACGACAGTAAATATAATCGTGAAAACCGTTGAGCGCTCACATGCAAACAGCATCTAGTAGGCGGACGTTTGACGGGTTAAGTAGATGGTCAAATAAACATTAATTTACTGGCTATTGTTTATTCATTTCAGGTATTAGAATGGCGCGAGCAGTATCCTCATGTAAGCATAAAGCGATCTTTCCAATCGGCAAACTTGAACACCGCACCAAACCCACTATTCTTGGCGCCGAGTTTAGAGTAAAAACTAAACTAACTAGCCTGTCTCACCTTCTCCGGAATTTCTGTCGTGCTATTCTGTAAAACTCACTGTGAAAACTTAGATGAAATGGGCTTGAAGTGAGCTGTCAATAGTGTCAATCCCTAGAATCAGGTGAAATAGAAAGAAAGAAAAAGAAAGAAAATACGTTTTTTGCTAAACATGACGCAGAAAAAGAACACAACACAAAAAGAAACAAGTTGGGGGGAAATATGCGTCACATCCACGCAAAACGGTCATCGCTCAGCATAATGCTGCGACCCTATGCGAGACAGAGCTCCAGCGCTGGTTTTCAGCGACAGCCGGCGTTGATGTGATGACGTTAGGAATGACGGCGGCCGTGAGATTTTTTCAGAATAGACCGGCTGATTAACTTAACCCGCGTTTATACCCATACAGGCTGTCCCTGACCGAGAGGTCCAAAGGCAAATGGGGTAAAGTGGAGGTGGCCGCCTATCATTCAACATTTTTGAAGTTGGGGTATTCTCAATATTTTTTTTAAAGTCTAGTAGTAGTACCTAGTTTAGAAAGTTTCGCTAAAGTTTAATCAAAAGTTAGAAAAGACAAGTAAAACTAAAATCTGAAGTGTTGCAGAGCTACACTGAACGTAAATAGGAACATAATCTTTGTACCTACACTATCGAGGCATCTTCCAGCCACATTTGAACTCACTACATCGATTTCTTGAAAATGATTAAATTAGCGACATTTTCTAACCTGTTGAGAATATCTAGTAAGAAGCCATCTAATTTTCTGCTTTTTCCACCACATACTTTTTCCACCACCTGCTTTTCCTACCACCTACTTTTTCCACCACCTACTTTTTCCACCATCTACTTTTTCCACCACCTACTTTTTCCACCACCTACTTTTTCCACCACCTACTTTTTCCACCACCTACTTTTCCCACCACCTACTTTTTCCACAATCTACTTTTCCCACCATCTACTTTTTCCACCACCTACTTTTTCCACCACCTACTTTTCCCACCACCTACTTTTTCCACAATCTACTTTTCCCACCACCTACTTTTCCCACCATCTACTTTTCCCACGACCTACTTTTCCCACCACCTACTTTTCCCACCACCTACTTTTTCCACCACCTACTTTTTCCACCATCTACTTTTCCCACGATCTACTTTTCCCACGACCTACTTTTCCCACGATCTACTTTTTCCGCCACCTACTTTTTCCACCATCTACTTTTTCCACCACCTATTTTTTCCACCATCTACTTATACTGTTTTCCACTTCTGTCTTGTGTGAAAAGTTCGGAAAACAGAAGTAATGTTATGGAAAACAGAAAAAATCTGCGGGTTCCTGTTCTTTGTAAGTCTTTATTTAAGTATAATATTACTCCAAAATTCCGGAAAGTTGGTATTTATTTACATTTTTTATAAACTAATTTCGACGTAGGCTATGATGTAAACTGACACAGTCTTATTTCTAAAAATTGCAATTGTAAAGAATAAGAGAAATTTAGTGTGAGAGACAGAGAGAGTAGTATATTTCTTCTGTCTCTTGTAACGAAATGTGTCTAAACGCGTCCTAGAAATTTCACTCTCAATTCTCGTCCAATTGTAAAACGGACCCATAAGAAGTTTCACTTAAAAAAAAAGTCAATTTTTATGTCACAAGATTGGGAACTGTTTGTCCTTTTTCTAATAATTATAAGTCATCATCCGCCTTGATTCAAAAGTGATACTGATTCAAAAACGAACTAAAAATGTATAAAAAATGAACTGACTTTAACTGTAAAAGTGATCTATTAATATTTGGCTTTAAACAATCTTACTATAAAAAAGACTGACTTAATTAATTAATAAAAACCAATTTCTCTTGATTAACATGCATTTAAAATATTTTGTGAAAATTTTTCGCCAATTTCTATGCATCTTGTAGGAAGCCTAGTACCTAACATTTTTACCATTGACAGCTAAAATGGTTAATAAATACTGTATTGTAATTTTATAATAACGGTATAAGGGAAATGCGCTAAGGTAGCCCAGCTAGTCAGGTTGTATCAAAATATGATTTGCATCGTAACAAATATTTATTTACAGAATGGTAATAATCAAAATCATCGTAGTAGCAGACCTGAAAATAAAAAAAAACGTAAGAAAATTTGAATTTCGTGGGCTACCCTAGTGCTTTCGCCTTAAGGAAAAGAGAATATGTACTTTAGACTTAAGACATTAAGGCTCATTTTCATTTGTCTTCTGCCACATTGCACCTTTTGAAAGTCGTACCATTCTTATTTCGAAAACAGACAATTTTAAAGTTACAGGGTGGGGTGGTTAGTATACCTAATGGATATGAGGCTTATTGTTGGATAATTTTAGAATATATTTTTCGATTATTTTTGTTTATTAATTTGCTGCTTGAGAACTTAGATAGTTCATAGTACTTACCTATATTTTGCAATTTTTTTTTGCTCAAATTACATACATTTTGGCGTTAGTCGCCTTAAACAAATGGATTATTTTCAGTTGTGTCTACTTTCTATAGTTTATGACTAATTATTTAGTACACATAAAATTGTAGGAATAGTCTATCTTTAAAAGTTTATTTACTTTGTATACGCTATTTAATTAAGGTACTGTAGATACAATTAACGATGTAATTGCTTCCATGGTTATTTTAAGTGACGAAAATTCAGATTACATTTAATTATTTTTTTTGAGGAGTGTTGAAAGTTAAAAAACTATTTTTCAAATAAAGACATAATTAAAAAAAAAACTGGTATCTCATAAATAAGCCTTCTCGGAGACAAGGCTTCATGCTACAATATGCCAGTGTCTAACCCCGCGTCCTAATCAAAAGCGATCGCTGCGCAATTACGCGATCGTCGCGTTCATATGTCACTTTTTGTTCGGAAAATCGGAAAGCGCCTTCTGTCGGCGGGAGCACACGTTCAAGTTCACCGAACAAAAAGTGACATATGAACGCGACGACCGCTTTTAAATATGACGCGGCCTATTGTAGCATAGACTTTTAACAATGAAGGAAAACAACAAGACATTTAGATTCAATTCTAAGCAGGCTGATATTATATGAAGTTGCTTGTTGCCATGTATATGTAAATGCCAATGTATTTTTCTTCAATTTATATCTACAATTATTGAACTTTAGCGTAACTATACTAATTGTTAAAGCTCGTGGCAGGCATTGTCAGTTAACGTGTTAGCGAGACGACACAAGACTCAGATGATGGTGATGGTCTTCAAGTAAGGTGCGTAGGTGCGTCAGGTGCGTAGTACTCGTAACCAGCGTGCGTGAATGACCAGATGTATGAACGTAAACGTAGCAAAAGGAGTATGAAAGGATCGTAGCAGGTGGCGTTCTGTAGTTTCTGCCTACCCCCATGGGAAGAAGGCGTGAGTTTATGTATGTGTATGTGTCCTACGACTATTCACCGTCCCACAATCATGTTTTATGACCGCGACTGCCGCGAATCTTTGCGTTTACTATATTAAACGTGTATAAGATTATAGTGATGGGTGCCTAATGTGGTCTTAGCATAATATTTCCTTGAAATTTTGGAAATGTTTACATGATATTTCGATATTTTTGCGTACTTTATAGCTCAGTAAGAGTAAATATTAATATTATATGTTTCAGATAATTGAGACTTACGTTAATATATTTTAGTATTGATTATATTCAAAGACTTTGGACTCTGAAGTGTTAGGCAGTAATTTATTAAACGCGTTTTGATTGACGGCTTTCCAATTCTAAGTAAACATTTTCACCAATAATGGAGATGATAATTTAATTTTCGTATTCAGAAATGTCGTGATTTTTTTTCTTGTAAAGATAAATGTTGATAGCTATAGCACTACATTCTTTAACGCTTTGAAGGACACAATACGGTTATAGCAGTAATCACAATAACACTTCTATTGTGTCTCGTTTGCGCAAAGTTTTAGGAGAAAATCACCAGATATATTATATTTTTTTATTATTTTACCTACTATACTGCAGCTCAAAACGCGTGGAAATTATTACCTAAAATAATAAAACAAAAAAGGTACAATGTCACAAGTCCAACATTTTCAGTCATAGATGCTAAGATTGTAATAGATTTAATAAATATGATACATACCTGTGTTTTTCTAAATAAAAAATTATAATGTAATACTGTTTATTTTTGCCCCATAAACTAATTCTATTAATTTTGTTTACACTAGGAGAGCTTATCAAGGTATTGTGGGTAGGAATATGGTTTATTTATCTGTAATCCTACTAATTTTATAAACGCGAAAGTTTGTGAGGATGGATGGATGGGTGTTTGTTACTCTTTCACGCAAAAACTACTGAACGGTTTTGGATGTTTGATACTTTTTTTATCCCGATATCCCCACAGGTTCCGCGGTGAAACCGCGGGACGCTGCTAGTGTTAATATATGTTGACTTTCGTATGTACTAGCACCACCACAGGTAATAATAATAAAATAATAAATGTGGTGATAGATCGACGAGAGCGCCGTGCAATTATTGTTGATATCGCTGTTCCTCATGACTAGAATCTCGTGAAAGCTGAGAAATATAAAAAAATCAAGTATCTTGACTTAGCACACGAGGTTGTCGACATGTGGGACGTGGACTCTGCAATCATTGTGCCGATAATCGTTACGGTTAATGGCCTAATAGCGGAGAGCCTCGACCAACACCTCAGGAGGCTCTCATTGCGCGGCTGGGTCAAGGGCTCGATACAGAAAGCAGTACCCCTGGACACGGCACGCATAGTGAGGAGGTTCCTCTCTCTAAGAGCCCTGACCGCCGGCACCTTGGACCCTGTTCCTGATGCCGATGGGCCACAATTTTTTATATTTTTAAATGTTTTTTTTTTTGTTTTTATAAAAATATTTAAAAATTTAAATAATATGTACAGAAAATGAAATATAGAAAAATAATAAATAAATTTATTCAAAAATATAACATTAACGTTACGTTTCTTAAATCTATATCAAGTTCACCCATGATTTGTGCCTCAACTAGGTAATCCTGTGTTATCACATAATTATCATATTAACCTTATTGGTACCTATGTAAAATGGTGTACTTATAAAATTATAGCATCTTAGCTTAACTAATTAAATAAAAACAAAACAACAACAATACGTACAATATTTAGCACAAGTAATAACCTCTCTGCTTCCTTAAGGATTTTCTTGCAGTTACTATGATTTAAGGAGTATATGTTTCCTTTTTCATTTAGCCTGTTATAGAGTAGCGGTCCGAGGTACATATAAAATTTGGCTGTGAAAGCATGATTTGTACTTTTTTGAGGGCAAACTATATCTTTCCGTCTCCTTTTAGTAAATTCAGTACTATAAGGAAGTGCTGCGTGTTGTTTTAGTACAGTGCTCATTATAAATAACTGTCGAACGTTAGTACTTCACAAGATTTATACAGGAGGTTAGTGGGGAAAAGGAAGGGTCGGCAATTAGCCACCTTGAGAATAGGTCTTTGAGCTCTTTCAATGGGCAATGACAAAGTTTTACTCGCCCCACCCCATGAAGTAATACAGTAAGTCAAAGTTGACTGACAAAGAGCAAAGTATGTGTACTTGCCTAGTAATTTTTAGATCTGGAATAAATCGTAGCTTTTTGAATACGAATATCGGCTTTTTCTTTCTTATGAATTTTATTATTTAGAGCTTCCATATAATGTTTGAAGGAAAGGGTTTCATCTATTATTATAATACCCAGGTATTATTTTACCAGTCTTTTTAATATTGGGACACTTACACTGGCTTTGTACAGGGACTGGGCAACAATGAGCATGCAATGCTGAGAGGATATTCGATATTTGCTTGCGCATCTAAAACTTAACGTAATTTGTCTTCTATGCATTTAGGGTTAGTGAGTTATTTTGAAGCCATTTATTTACAATATTGAATCCGTGTTGCGCAAGATTGTAGACTACATTTTCTGAGTCAGCCGAAAAAAGTAGAGCAGCGTCAGTGTCGTCAGCGTAAGTTATGATAGTGCCATGCTCTAGCTTTAGATTGCAAAGGTCATTTAAGTAGATCAAAAACAGAGTAGGCCCTAAAATACGTCCTTGGGGAACACCATAAAATGTGTTTTTTTGAACAGCGCTGAGAACATTGCCAATCTTTACGCATTGGGAACGATCTTCTAAATAATTTTTGAATATTTTCAGCTGGGTGCCTCTTACACCCATGGTCTCAAGCTTACGCAACAGAATTGGAATGGAGACTGTGTCAAAAGCTTTGGCGAGGTCCAGGAAAATTCCTACTGTGTGGTTACCCCTGTCGAGCTCTTGCTAGTCGGTCAGATGATGTACCGCATCGGCAGTTGAAACTTTAAGCCTAAATCCAAACTGCTGTTCAGACAGAATTGATTTATCTTCCAAATATTTCAACAACCTTTTGTTTATAATTTTCTCCAATATTTTTGACATAGAAGGCAGTAAAGAAATAGGTCTTTAATTCGTCACTTGTTCTTTGCTGCCTGATTTATAGACAGGGATAATTACAGCTTTTTTGAGACACTGGAAAATGACCTGAAGATAAACAAATGCGGAAAATATAAGTTAGTGGTGGTACCAAAATGTCCTTGATTTTTAGGGTTCCGTAGTCAACAAGGAACCCTTATAGTTTCGCCATGTCCGTCCGTCCATCCGCAGCTTAGCTCAGAGACTCTTAGTACTAGAAAGCTATAATTTGGCATGGATATACATATTAATCACGCCGACAAGTGGTAAAATAAAATCATGAAAAAAAAATTTTTTCGCTTTTGAGCTCGAGTTTCCGCCTCGGAGCTCATTTCTCACAACACTAATAGGTACCCTAAAAAGTGAGTGTTTTTTTTTCTCGTCTACCCCATGATGTGGGATGTTTTTGGAAAGGTCTTTCAAAAATATTATGGGTTTGTGAAAACAATTTTTCGATTAAGTGATCCGTTTCTGAAACATTAAGCTTTAAATTGCTAATTTTTGTTCGCAACCCCTCATACAAATAGTACTAAGTATGGCTACTTCATATGTGCACTATGCTTTGCCAATATTTGGCGTACAAAATCAACATAAACAAGCAATTACAATTAAGGTGGCATGTCCATAGATTACATTAAAAAAATAATAGTATTTTAATTCAAATATGTCAGGTAAACAGGTCATTATAATTTTAGATAAACACATTCATACTTAATCAATAAATAAAATCATAAGTGTTAAATAAGCAAGCCGTAATCGTTTATCAGTAGTAAACTCAGTGATGGAGTAGTAACATCTATCAAAAGGAATTTAAACAAAGACCTCTTAAAGGATCCCAGACACTCTTTATTTCTTAATATATTAATTATCTTTCTATATTAATAGCTGCTGGTATACTATTATATATTATGTATGAGAGAACATGTTTTTCAACTACATGTTAAGTTTGTTCTTGGGATAAACTCATCCCAACTACGGAAACCGTCATTGTGCGTGGTCCGATACGCACCTGGCCGGTTTTTTAATAATTTTATTCGATGTGTTATCCCAGCCAACTGCACAATCTTCTTTCAAGGTCATGATTATATTTTCTACCTTAGTCTCGTCAATATCTAGCAGCGCGAAGCAGTTTGGCATGTTGGAGTGCTCGTTAGGTTTTGGGAACGACGCAGATTTTTTCCTGCCTGACACTTTCCAACATTAACAAAGAAATGATTTGCTATTTTAGCGGATTCCAGCGGTGATGAGTGTGCTTGTAATAAACCTGAAGATGACTCATATAGTTTCGCGGTAAACGTTGCGTTTTTAATTTAATTCCAAATCTTTTTACTATTTGTTCCAGCCTTTTCCAGTGCCACTTTGTTGTAGATGTTTTTAATTTTTTTTTTAAGGAGATCATTACAAAAAATTCGATATCTTTTGTACGAAAGTTGCAATACTGCATTGTCTGGATTAGATTTAGGTGGAGGATGTGGGTGTACTACAGGCTACAGGTACACCTCTGCCTATCCCTTCGGGGAAACAAGGCGTGATGTTATGTTATTTAGCTTTCATATGCAGTATCAGTACAATCAAATTATTTATCATAATGGTAGTAAAAGATAAACAAAATATAAAATAAAGGAAAAAAGGTCAGAAAAATAACTAATTAACGGCGCTCTTAGGCGCCTCCATAATCTACAGAATTGATGTAGGGAACCTGTTGAACCTTGGCACTATGTGTACCTAGGCCATTAGGCTCGTTTCAAATATTACCGCGATGCTAATTTGTATTGTATATGGTATTCAGTACGTCACTACCAAGTATTCAATGTGAAGTTAGTCACTTACCGCCTTAAGCAGGTGTTTGGTGTTATCGACGTTAAAACTTTTTTGGCGAAAAAAGTAAGTATTTCTAATTTACTTTGCAATCTGATAGTTTAAACGTATTATAATAGTCACTTAACTTTTATATGCTATTGGTTCTTTTATTTAATAAGTGTTAAAACAATCATAAACTTGTGAGATAAGAAACCTCAAAATATTTGAAATCCACCGTTTTGTTGAAGTTGGAGTAGTGTTGTACCTCGGTCTCTGTCGATCAGTTGTACCTTGGTCAGTGGCCAAGGTACAACCTGGAAGTTCTACTTTGGCCAGGAGAATATTTTTTTGAATTATTTCACATTCACGTAATATATTCCTATTCAAATACATTTATTATTTCAGGAATCATGCCTAGAAGCAAAGAGAAGAAGAAAAGAACGCCGGTTAATGTGGATATTCTGACAAATGCCGTTAAAACGATTAAGGAGAAAAAGATAATGGAATAAAGTTTATTACTCTACATCCAAATACTAGTAACCATATGCGACCATTAGACAAGTCAGTTTTTGGGCCTTTTAATTTTAAAGTTTGTCATGTGATAAAACAGTGATTAAAAGTTTGTTATTTTTTTGTTTAAAAATGTTGTTTCTTAGGAAAACAAAAAACTACGATTATTATTTTGATTTTGTTCAGAATTTGCTAGTTATTTTTTGTTAAATATTTCACTAGACCGAATAAAACGATTTTGGTTAAGAAAAGTTAATAGTTTTCTAAAATTTCACCCAAATTCTCGTTGTGTCCTAGGTACACCGTAGTACTGGCCCAGGTACATAGGGTGTGTTGTACCTTGGCCTTACTTACCATTTTTTTTAAATTTCTAAAACACATGTAAGTATGAAATATACATTCCTGATATTTTGGTGGTGAATACTCAAATAATTGACTTTTCAAAATATGCAAATATGGTTTGTATACAAAACGTCAAATCACAATAAAAAATAGGTATCTAAAAACTGTCCTAGGTACAACAGGTTCCCCTACTTTTTTTCAGCTTTTATTTTCGTCGGTCAGTCCGCAGCACCTGTGTTATGCTTGTCTGGCTTTTTGAAATGCAAGCATGTTGCGCATTTTGGTTCATCAGCCTTCTTTGGACATTCTTTAACTGAGTGACCTTGATCACCACAATGGCCGCAGGTATACGTTGTCTGTCGGCATGACTTGGCCGCATGTCCATACTGCTGACACTTATAACATCGTGTAACCAAAGTAAAGTCTCTCACAGGGCATGATGACCAATTTACAAAAACTCGGTCTTCTGATATCAGGGCTTTGCGTATGACTGCAAAGACTTCAACAATGTAATTATAGGTCTCAGTGTCTTTCTTACCTGACTAATGAATTAATTAAATTGAGCTCAAAAACGTCTCGAAGCTGCAGTCCTGAGGTTTATCGGCTAGATTTTGATTGTACAAGCAGGTAAAAACCTCATTTTCCTGCATGGATGTCGACACTCCTAAAATCACAATCCTAGGCTTCCTTTTATGGGGTTCGTTGACTGTTAGGCCTACTTGGTTAGCTGCACTGATTGTCTCAGCTTCTCGATATCTTCCTTCGTCTCGGTGCTGATGATAACACCGCCGTTCTTCGTCTTGCACAGGCCTCTCACGTGGAGATTCATTTGTTCAGGGCTGATAATTTTTTGGACAAGAATTTTTGTATCATCGCTGGTTTTCAACTTGCCACTCGGATAGATGGCCACAGAACTAACTCAGCTGGATAAAATTATTGACACCTTTCTTTACCATGTCAGCAAAGGAAGATCCCTGGGCCGGTTTCGTCGAATATTCGATACTCAGCTTAATATAGCATGTTAAAATTAATATAGCATGTTAAAATTCATGACCTTACTTTTATTTGTTATACTATGTAAAATATAAAATTGTAATTTTATTATTATAAAATTGTGGGTGTACTATATAGGTACACCTGTGCCTGACCCTTCGGGGAAACAAGGCGTGATGTTATGTTATGTATGTAAATATAAAATTTTAGCTGCCGCCATCATGGATTTACATTTAGACTTCACTATCGACTTTAGCACTCTCGAAAACTATGAAAACGACACCTATGACGAAAAATGTGAAAGTTTTCGCAGCCACCATCTTGGATTTACATTTTGACGTCACTTTCAGCTTTAGCACCCTCGAAAACTATGAAAACGACACCCATTATGAATAATTTGAAAATATTTGCAGCCCCCATCTTGGATTTTCATTTTAACGTCACTATTGGCTTTAGCACCCTCGAAAACTATGATAACGGCACCCATGACGTAAAATTTGAAAATATTCGCAGCCGCCATCATCATCATACAAGTATGAACGCTTTTTCGTTCGTGACGATTTATGACAGTTTAATCCTACCGCAAGCCGTGTAAAAGAACTTCGTCCAAAAAATCCTTAAACCTAACAATACTAACGCAGTATACAACGGAACGGAAAATTACCTACTTGCATACCAAATTTGAAGGCAACTTTAAAGCGAAAATATAAACCCTCTTTAATCCCTATCCCGTTGGAATTTAGAAAAAAATAGTTACCTAAATAATTACAGGTACAGAACTTAGTAGTTATTCTCTTTCTCTGAAGTACCTACTAAAGTGTCTTTGGCGATGGCGAGTCGGGCTGACCGATGATGACTTAGTAAGGATTTTTAACCCCCTAGGGGATGATTTCTACACAAAAAGCTTAATACCTATTTCTTCCTAACAAACTTTCATCCCCTAATTTCCCTCCTTAGGGGATGATTTTCCAAAAACGCTGAAACACGTGGTTTTTAATTTTTAACCAGAATGCTAAATACCAATTTTCATGGTTTAAACTACAAAAATGACGATTTTCCATACAAACTTTCATCTCCTATTTTACTCCCTTTTTTTTTGTGGATGGGAAATCATCAAATGACTTCTCCCGCTCTGGGCGGAGCGGGAGGGCGTGTCAGACTTTTACTGACTAAAACCCACCCGTGTTCCTTCTGTTGCCTGTGCCGAGGCCACGGTAACTCTTTCGAACATCCTGCAACCTTAGCTGGCATCGGCCCTAGCGGACCCCGTCAATAGTGCTGACATCTCTTTGAGGCGCGCGTGGAACACGACGCGCCGTCGACTCGGGCTTGGTCCTTACCGGACGGCGAGCTACCCATTGCTCGCCGTCCCTATTTTACTCCCTTAAGAGTTGAATTTCAAAAAATCCTTGCTTATTCCTTGTGTTTTTATTTTTATAAAGGGAACTTCTGTGCAAAATTTCAGCTTTCTAGGTCTAAGGGTTTGGGCTGGGCGTTGATGAGTCAGTCAGTCAGGACTTTTCTTTTTATTCGTATAGATAGATACATAGATTAGAGCGTGACCGGCATAATTTGACTAAACAAAGTCCTCCCGCCGCGTCTGTCTGTCTGAACGCGATAAACTCAAAAACTACCAAACGGATTTTCATCCGGTTTTCACTAATGAACGGAGTGATTCACGAGAAAGGTTTACGTGTATAATTCATAAACGTTTTGTATAAATTGGCAGAAATATGATGATTGTTGAAGATGTCGGTAAAAATCATGCCGACTGGGAGCTTTCTGGCGTCCGCCGCGTAAACAAATAGAGTATTACGGAACATAGGGTACTTTTAATCCCGGTGGTACGTTCCTGTGGGATATTTTCCGACATCTACGCGGGTGAAGCCGCGGGCAAAAGCTAGTAGTTTATAATAGGCATATACCTAAAAGGTTGAATTCCATTATATTATTAAACTCGTGATTTTGCAATGGCCTTCTAGATAAAAGTGAATAATATTATGTCAACAAACATCTTCATTAGATAATTGCAATAACTAATACTTACATATAAAGATATTGAAATACAGTAGCACTTCTCAGTAATGAGTAGGTACTGATAACAATACGGCTTCAGCATTTTACCTTAATTGTCAGTGCCGAATACATGGACTGAGCCTGCACCGATCGGTACCGAGCCGTACAGGCTCGCCTGTACCGGCAACCTGTTTCTTTATGTAATCACACTAGGACGGGCTCCCTCTATCTGGCAGAATCTTGATGCTCCGAAATTTATTTGGCACTAGCTGTGCCCCGCGATTTCATACGCGTGGATGTCGTAAAATACACAATATACTAAAATAACACCCACATTTTAATAAAACTCTCTCGTCCCGCGACCCGTCGCCAACCGTCGCGTTGAATCGCCCGCCCGCGCTATTACTTCGTTTTCGCTTAGTGTTCTTTCTGACTTTTTCTTTTTGCTCGACTCCTAAGGGTCGTAGCGTGATGTTAAGTAGCCTATAACTGCCTTCGGGAATTGGGCTACCAAATGCAAAAAGAATTTTTCAGATCCGACTTTCTGTTCATAATTTCATGGGTTTTAGTTTTTATGCGCGGAACCCTAATAATTTTTTGGAAATAAAAATAGCCTAATTTACCCGCCGTTACATCAGCTATCTGCCAGTGAAAGTCCTGTCAAAATCGGTCCAGCTGCTTCGGAGACACAGACAGACAAAAATGTTAAAAATTGCTTTTTTGTTATAAGAACCGTTTATATTTTCCTATGCATTTAGTAAAAAGTTGCTATTTTGATATTACAAATAGACACAATTTTATTTATTTGTATAGACAACACACTTGGCATAATGTTCTTTAAACGAACATTTTTAAGGCATAAAAATTATTTCAAATAATTATTGTTTGGCCGAATGTTTATGTCCGAATTTACAATGGCATACTTTTAAGATGGCAGAATTTTATTTGTACCTTTGACAAAGTTAAAATTCCGCATAATTTCGTTTAGCATAACGTTTATTTAGAGCGACGAATATTTGGTACAATTTCACTTGGCATACTATGAAGATGGCAGAACTTAGGAGGCAAGAGCGAGCGAAGTGAGCTCGGGACTTAGGCACCCCGACTCGGACAGGCTAAGGTTAGGTGCTCTCGGGGCACGGCTGCTTCGGGAAGTATCTGTGTCGCATAGGCAGGGAGCCGGACGCTCGGTGTCATCACTGCGTCCATTGTCTGGAGGACACGGCGTGGCATATGCTTGCAGAGTGTGCAGCTTGGGAGGAGCCGCGCCGTGCCCTCGTTTCGGAAGTGGGAAGCGACCTGGCGCTGCCGGCTGTGATTCATTCTATGGTCGGTAGCGCAGCGTCGTGCGACGCGGTGATCTCCTTCTGCGAAAATGTCATGTCGCAGAAGGAGGCAGCGGAAAGGGAGAGGGAGATTTCAAGTGCTCTCCCGGCCCGCAGCAGGCGCACCGGGCGTCGGCAGAGGGCAGATAATGCCCTCTTCTGGCCCCCGTAAATGGGTCCCACTCCACAGGACTCGAGGTGGTGGCGCGTAGTGTTCGACGCGCACCCCTATTAGAAGTCGCGGGGTAAATCAAACACCTCACTCCTCTCGCTCGACAAGACGGAGCCCGCAGACGCGGGCTGGCACCAGTCGGGGGCTGCGTTGAAGAGTGCTTAAGTGCCCCCATAGCCCCCGGTGCAAGTGTGCGAGAGAACACCGGGGAGGTTTTAGTCAGTAAGAGTCTGACAGACACCTCTGCCCACCCTAGGGCGGAGGACATCCATGAGGATTTCCACCCCGTCACCAAAAAACAAAGGTTAGGTTGCGTAGGTGGGGGATGGCGGGGTCTTTCAGACCCCGCCATCCCCTAGCGGCGGGGCGGGGCGTAGATCCCCTTTGTGGGTATTTTTTTAAACCATCCAGAAATAGCCGCGCCTAGATCACGCCTTACTTCAAGACGTCTGTCATTGACTTTGAAAATGCTCTTGACCCCAAAGCTTGTCACAAGGTAATATTTTAAGATTTGAGCATAATAATATTTTGGTTTGTTGACCTTGCCCTTTAGGGTATTCAATAGATGAATCTTTCAATTATTATGGATACGAAATGTATGCTAACAGATGATTCTAACTGTACACTTTCTGAGATATGATAGTTCTGCCATTTAATGACTATCATACGAAATGTATGCCAAAAGACGATTCTGACTGTGAACTTTCTGACATATGATGGTTCTACTTTTTAATTATTATGGATTTGAAATGTATGCCTAAATGTGATTCTGAGTTACAAAAAATTATGAGTTAATTATGAGTCAATTATGAGTTTTGAATGTATGATCAATGAGTGTTTGCCAAACGATATTCTGAGAAATGAAGTTTATGCTATCCGCTGTTATGCAAAATAATATTATGACATAACAATTTTTACTATAAAGGGTAGACCCCACTAGGACACTAGGTCATGTGCAATGCCTTAAGGGCGTTACACACAAATGTTCAGGTCCGCACGTTCGGCATCTACCCTCTCATAATAATCTTCAGGTCGGTTCGGTACAATTCGAACTAAGCCGAACGGCTTTTTCCCGAACTTATATTCGATTTTGCTGCTCGGCTTTCCCGAATAACGCGACCCGAACATGACATGTGTGTAGCACCCCTTAAGCCAAGTTTTCACTACCCTTTCCGAGTGAACATTTTGTTCAGAGCAAATGTTTGCTGTTCTGCCGATGTTCGCTCAAAACAGGAAACAACTGTTTTCACTACAACAAGAAAACGAATGCTCGCTCGCCGTGACGTCGCTCTCACTAAAAGAATGAGCGAGCGAGCATTCGTCCGCCGAATCCAACCGATCATCACTGAACAAACATGATCGCTCGCTCAAGTGTTTTCATTTACCGCGCGAACAAACGCTTGCTCGCTCAGAACTTATCAGAGCGCCAAGTGAAAACGCAGCTTTAGGTATTCCTTTGTTGCATCAGCATGATGCATGCATGAATAAGTACCTCTTTTGTTAACTGTACTTTTACTCATGACGTGTAGTGTTATATTTATTATATTAGATGAATTGTTAGCTATTATGTTAAGTGTTTTGATTTAAAAGATCATTGTTGTGTTTAAGTCCTTCCGGTGAACAGTCGTGTACTGTACCTACCTTCACGATAAATTATGTAAGTAAATGCTGTAGTATTTTTTATATTTTATCTGTTTTATATACTAATTACTAGGTATGCTATTATCATATACATAATTATGTATTTTGCAATATCAAATTGAAGAGTAAGCGTTTAAGGGGCTGACTTTGTAAATTTTGACCTTCAAAAAGTGCAAAATCTCGAGTCTATTGAATAAATGACTTTTCATTGGATTCTCTTCCTTATAACTGGTCTGTCCGTCTGTGCTGCGTAGGCACCCATTGTGCAGGATACATCTATTTCAATTTAAATCTAAAATTAATTTAATGTTATTCTTGGCATGAGTAAACATTAGTTACAACATTACACATTGAGGCACGCAACATTTCGGATTATAATTATGTAAGAAGGTAGTGCATACAATTAATAGCCAAGTGTTAGAAAATCAGACGTTACTATCCCATTTTTTATGCGTAGAAAACTATGTTCTTACCTAATAAATAAAAGATAATATCTTGAAGGAGATCGTGAGCACCAATAGTTTGTGTTCAAGGCAGGGATCGAAACCGGTATGATCAATACGGGTATTTTTTTCGGTTACAACCTTTTTTTTACAGGTAAGTATTTTTAAAGGTTACATTAATTCTTAAATTGATTACAACCGGTATTAATAACCGAAATAATTTATTTACTACTATATTACACGTACTCGTCGGCATTAGTTTGTGTCAAAGAGCCGATTCGACCCGCGCGCGTAACGTTTCTCCTTCTTGGTTACCCAGATAGCGGTAACCTTAGTCGTAGATGTAACGGAAATTCTTCGATACCGGTACCAGAGTTTATAAAGGTTTTCGGTCCCTGGTGCAAGGGTATGAAAATTAAATCCTAATTTATTATGATTTTACTCATGCCTGGGACCTACAAGAGACCAATCCTCTAATAATCTGTTATATTTTCAGACAATGTCTCTTCTAGTGTGCCTTTCTCTCTGCTCATTATTTGGCGCGGCGTTTTCCTGCGAGGCTTACATAAAGACTAACCAATGGTCCGACCGTTCCGTCATCGTCCAAATGTTTGAATGGAAATGGTTAGATATTGCAGACGAATGTGAGCGGTTTCTTGGGCCTAAGAAATATGGAGCCGTGCAAGTATGTGTTGCTTTTAAGGGTCGGTACTAGGAAATCGCGTTATAGGTTTTGGATAAGTTTATATAGAAAACTTAAAGCAGTAGCCACGAAAAAGAAACCCGTCTGGCTAGTTCAAGAGTTTCATCAGTCAGTGAAAGTATCGGACTGAGGATAAAGCTTGTATTGTAGATGATTGTTAAAAAAAAAAAATGAATATAACTAAAAACGTGCTAAACGCATTGCCGTATTTTGGTAACTTTGGCGTAAATAAGAAGTCACCTCAGATTTTTTCTGTTTTCCATAACATTGCTTCTGTTTTGCGTATAAAGTTCGGAAAGTTTCTGAATTTATCTTCAATCCGATTTTTTCACTGACTGGTGAAACTCTTGAGCTACCTAGACGTTTTTTTTTCGTGGCTACTACTTTAAGTTTTCTATATAGCTAAACTTATTTAAAACCTATAACATGATTTCTTAGTACCGACTCTTTATAAAGTAGTTGGGAGTCCGTAGTATACGATACAAAATGTTATTTAATTAACAGACTTCGCCGGCATCAGAGAATTTGGTTTTACACCTCGATGGCAATATAAGACCTTGGTACGAGCGCTACCAACCCATGTCGTACAAATTGAACACCCGGTCAGGAGACGAGGCGGCCTTCTTGAACATGACTACTAGGTGCAACAAAGTTGGAGTCAGGTAAATTTTTTACTATACGTAAATTTTGCATTTAGAACTGTCTACCATAGAGAATAGTTCTCCAATTCCTTATTTCTGATGGTTATTGATAGGTACAAGCAGGTCTCATTTATTTCTGGCTCTACTCCATTACATATACATTTATTATTCAGGGTAGATTTTTGAGACGGAGCAGTAAAGGCAGAATCTCCAGTATAAGCTGACCTCTCACTGTACAAAAATCCTATACAGTGCAAGATCAGCTTATCCTGGAAATATATCGCTTGATATGTAGCCATGTGTACCTTTACCATTATACCTATAGGAAAACGGTCTTAGGAGACTGTCCTTAACTTTTTGAGATATTTTGATCTGCATTCACAGATTTTGAAAAAATGTAGAGTCGGCAATTTTCACAAAAACTTTTTTGATGCCAATCGATCGTTTCATATAAGGATTAAAAAAAACTCCATCGATCCAGCTGAGGTTTGAGTTCTAGAAAAGTCAGGAATCACAAAAAACTTTTCCTACACATTGTGTAGGAAATAAAACTCCAACCTATACAATACATTCTACGGACAACGGTTAAGGTACGTAGGCGAACTTTCCCGGTCGACCACTTTTCAACCTTATTACTAAGGGAATAAGGGTGAAAAGTGGGTGACCGGGAACGTTCGCGGGTGTACCTGCCCTTGCTTCCCCAACTCAAAAATCCACTCTGTATAGTAAAATTTATATTTTGTTAAGACTCGACACTTTTTCGTTTTTCTTCTTTCTTTACAGTTTTCATTAATGTCGTTACTAAGCTATTGTTATATTGAACAATGAAATAATTACTAATGCAAACTGTTATCTTGGATCAGTCTCGGTTTGTCGAGCGGCTCATTCGTTGATTGATTACGATTGAGATCAACACGCCGCTTTTAATGCAGAGCGTAATATGCACTTTGATATGTTCTGATTCAGTGGACGAAAAAATAGGTTTGCATTACTGAGGTGTATCTCATAACTAGCTTCTTCCCGCGACTTTGTTCACGCGGAAGTCGTAAGACACTACAATATACTAAAATAACAGCCATATTTCCCGCCCGCGCTAAGTATTAGATACGTCGTCTTCGCTTAGCGTTTCTCCTTACTTTTTTCTTTTTGCTAGGCTCCTAAGGGTCGTAGTGTGATGTTAAATAGCCTAAAACCTTCCACAAGAATTGAGCTATCAAATGCAAAAGATTCATATATTGCTAATCCGACTGGTAGTTCCAGAGATTAGCGCGTTCAAACAAACAAACTCTTCAGCGTTATTATATAAGTATAGATAATTATAAGTGGTAGATACCTACTTACTTACCAGTCTTTGAAAGCAATAATAATTATGTTATAGTTAAAGATCGTTTATAGCAAGTTGCTGATCCATTGCTTCATATGTTTGAAAAATTTGTCTGCTCAACAAAGTATATAACACAATGCATGTTGTTGAACTGTCAAAATGAAACTGATTCCTATTACGATACGCAATGGGGAAGGTCGGGCAAAGCTAATTGTAGATGGCGTAATCATAGCTAGGACTCTACGGCCTACAATAAATTTGACATTTCGTTCATTCACTCCATTTCTTGTTCATTCATGAGTTTGGTTTTATTTCACTATTTCTATAATTTCGGTGATTTCAATATTTTTATCACGTATTTGACATAGAAAGCGTCAGAGTTTAAAACCTTAAATATTTCCTCTTAATTACTTTCTTCAAAATGTTTCCACCCTCTGTTTATTTTTTTCAAAATCTCTACTAATAGCTTCTAGCCACCATCTTTTAATTTTAGGGTCTCTCGGGAAATAGTGGACTCCAATTTCGGAGTATTTAGTAACACAACAACGCGTCATTTTCGCAAAAATAAATTAAAACCACCTCACGCCTTGTATTATTGGCTTGTGTTGGGAACTAGCTACGACAGCGCCATTTTGACAGTTGCCTTCCCCATTAGGGTGCTGTTTCTGAAAACCGATGATGGCCACTTTAAATGTATGCGTACCTACATGTAATGAAGGGGCACGCGATCTTAGCTAAGACGATCTCTACTCCTTCACGTCGATGCGTAATAATAAACTGATTTCCCTTAAGAGCACCTCATGCAAAGTGACAAGAAATCTTTTGGTCAGATGATAAAAACGTGCACTTATTTTGCAGAATTTACGTGGATGTCGTATTCAATCACATGACAGGAGAACACGACACTAGTGTAGGAACTGCCGGCAGTACTGCCACCACTCAAGATAACTCATTCCCTGGGGTTCCGTACACAGACCAGCATTTCCATCACCCAGTGTGTGATTTCAATAATATAGATAATGCTACTGAGGTTAGTTATTTTGATTTTGATGCAAATAAAGTGACAATAAGATGTGACGTGATGTGGCGTAAGTGAGTGGCAATGGGCTCGCTATTATTACCTAGACAAAGATGCATACTTTTTTTTTAAAGACCGCTTGCATGCCGTTGGCATATCCTAGTACTAAAAATCCGATGACATGGTGTTATCCACCAACCCGCACTGGGTTCGCGTGGTGGGTTTCGGCCCACTCCTTCTCACAGGGGGGACGCCTGTGTCCCAGCAGTGGGGGAACACTATAGGGTGGTTATGCTATACACAGTTTCCTGCTAATTTCTAACATCGCAGTTTACACATTTTATTTGCTTTTTATTTTATATTTCTGTATATTGTGTGCCTTTTAGTCTGTGCTAAATAAATGTATTTTCTTTCTTTCTAAAAGCATTATTTCTCAAAATTCAGGTTCGAGTTTGTCAGTTGTCTGGACTCAAGGACTTAAATCAAACAATGCCATACGTTCGCACAAAGATTATCGATTACTTGAACAATCTTATTGATCTCGGTGCAGCTGGTATAAGGTAAGATTCGATTTTGTTAATTAGTATTCGTCTAAAATTTGAAATGCTCTCCATGAATTTATAAAAAAATATTTTCCATTCAGAGTGGATGCAGCAAAGCACATGTGGCCAGAAGATCTAAATGAAATTTACAAGTACCTTCACAACTTGAACACAAATCATGGATTCCGAAGGAACTCAAGACCTTACATTTATCAAGAAGTTGCAAAAGGTGGTGTTGTCACCTATAATGAGTATAAAGGCATGGGAGACGTCACTGAATTTACTGTAAGTAACACTACAAAATGCCTGTTTTCCCTAAAGGGGTAAGGCAAAGATGTACGTATAGTACAACATTTCACCAGTTTTACTGTACCTAAGTGTTTGGGTCATAATAATATATGTGCCTCTCAAAGTCACAGAAGCTTCCATCATTTTTTGACTTGATCTAAATTAGGAATCTATCTACCATCGACAAAACGGAATATGTATTCCGCAAAAATGCTTGACTATAAGATTTGTAGAAAAAAGTATTTGCACTTCATTTTTTCTACAAGTCTCTTCTCTCGCATTAAGAGGGGTCACGTGGATACCGATAGATATCAGATCGAAATGTTAAGAATTTTCTGTGTAGCTGGTTCGTTCAAATTCAAAAGTATGTTGTTTTCCAGGCAGGGTTCGAATTATTTAACTTTTTCTCTGGTCAAAAACCTTTGAAAAATTTAAACTCATATGGAACTGCAGGACTGGACATGATGCCAAGTGAGAACGCTGTGGTTTTCGTTGACAATCATGACACACAGCGTGGTGATGGTACATTGACATATAAAAATGCTACAATCTATAAGGTAATCATGTTTCGTCTTTATAAATTGACATTAATTCCGAAGAATCAGAGTTTTAAAATACTAAGTTAGCCTAGTCTTCCTAACGAAGCTAAAAAATAATTCGACTTACATTTTGTTTTTTAAATAGAGAATTTGCTTGGCCTTGTTTTAAAATATAAAGACCGGTTACCATGAAAAAAAAAACCATATTCTTCAGCCATATAATTATATATATGTAGGGCACGTTATAGCACGCCGAATTTTATGTCATCAACACTATGCGCAAGACTTTGTTTATATTCTTTTTGAAATAATCTTATTCTTTTTCCGACAGGCAGCTCTAGCATTTCTTCTAGCACATCCGTATGGGCAAGCTCGGATAACAAGCAGTTTTTATTTTACTAATTTTGAACAAGGGCCACCCGCTGATACCGAAGAAAATATTACGCCTCCAGCTTTTGATACGGTAACTCTTAAATTACTTTTTTCTTGAATTGCTGTTTCTATAGAAAGTGAACTGATACTGTATTGTTATATATCGTTGTATTTAATAGAACGAACAGTGCACATCCGCAAGTGGGTGGGTATGTGAACATCGCTGGAGCACCGTTTACAAAATGGTCGCATTTAGAAATGAAGTTCATAAAACTGAAGTTGAAAACTGGTGGGACAATGGCAACAACCAAATTGCATTCAGTTTGGGGAATAAAGGATTCATCGTGTTCAATACAGAAGGAGCGATGAACAGAACGTTACAGGTATGTACTGATATCCCAAGAAAAGTATGCACTTCGGGAATATGAACACGCGCTGATGAGATCTAATATAGAGCAGCTACAACCATGGCAGTACTTCCATATTTTGTGTTACCAAGGATACAAAATTATAGATAAACAACTATGCAATTCTAAAAAAAACTATTCAAAACTTTTACGTGACAAATGAAGATCTGCGACCTTGGTGACTAAGAATTGCCTCTATGGGAGGTTACTCTGTGGTGTGACGTTTGTGCTAATTCGGAGACACGAAGATTACCGAAGTGCATACCTTTTGTGGTTTAACTATATCTAGAGTTGGATAAAAGGGACATTAAAAACAGAGATGAAACTAAAACTAGAATCTTTAAGACGAAAAAGACTATATACAACCAAAATTACAGACAGGACTTCCTGCTGGAACCTACTGTGACATAAGATCAGGACAGAAGCAAGGAAGTACGTGCACAGGGAAGACTGTGACTGTATCAAGTACAAGGCAAGCACTGATAACGTTATCTGGAGTCGGAGAAGAATTGTATCTTGCCATACATGTTGGAGCAGAGGTATGTAAAGAAATCGTTCGTTAATAGTGTTCATTTGTTTTATACAAGTGAATACTATTCTATTTTCGTTAAAACGTCACAATATTGAATGCTCGAAACAAAAGACAGCTAGGAAGTGTGACAGAGCAAAGAGCTTCATGGGCTCTTTTTACCGAACCCTTAAGATGACACCGTGCGCGCAGTGGCGCAGTTTTATTATAATCCTTAAAACGGAGCTTCGTGGCCACTATTTTCCGTTTTAAGGATTATAATAAAACTTAACAATGTAAAACGTATAGTCTTGTGGAGCACAACGTAACATGCTTATTTTCGGAATTTTCATTCTAAAATAAAAGAAATAACCAAACAAACGATGAGGGCGCCACCGCGCGCGCGGTGTCGTTTTAATAAAATTGGCTAAATGAAGAATTTCTGGCATCCGTGGTTTTAACGGTTTTACTTTCTTTCTTTCTTTTGAAAGTAAACAGTTGCTAGCTCTGAAATGCAACCGTCTGAATTCTGAGAACAAGAGAACATAGTTATGTGCCTGACACAGTTCTTGAATATGGTCATATCGGATTGTAAATAAAATCGAATGATAGTAAAGCATTGATTGAATTTAAATATTTATAATAAGCCGAAAATAGCGATCCGCTTAGGGGCGTTGCCTTCATTCAACCCGATTTATCGGCTTCCCTTAGTAACAACCACTCTTCTTAGTGTCTACTATTGTCAAATAATATAGTACACCTGTGTGTGTAACTGTGTATCACATCACATTAAATAATTATATTTAATACCAGTTTAATACATCATAAGATTAGAAACCTACAGTTTTTGTCTGAGTGTATGAGAACTGAACAATTTTTTCATCGGCTTCCCTCTAATCATAATTGTAGCTGCGCCACTGAATGCGTTAGAACATCCTACTATATCACTGTTACACATTTAGCAAAACTAGTAAAAGCTGAAAAATATAACGAATTCCTAACATCACGCTTGTATATCCCGATGGGTAAGGCAGAGATTCACCTATAGTACACCCACATTTCACCAGTTATGTTCAAGTCCCATGTAATCGGGGGCGAGCCTATTGCCATCAATCGGGCACAAATCCAGAATCCGGACTGCTACTGAGAAATTCCACATGGAAAAACCTAATAACACTATGTTCGACCCGGGAATCGAATCCAGGACCTCAGTTTATTTAAACTCAACAGTAGCGCTCACGACCACTAGACCATCGGGACAAGCAAAGGAGGAATTAAGAGTCTTTATTTGTACATACATGCTTATCGATAAATGGAATGTAGATCCGAATTCATTTTGTCGATATTTGATACGAAACACTATTTGAAGTCTTCAATACTTACGCTATCTTGATCATAGATTTTATTTTATAAAATTGTATTTCTCTTTTCAGTCATCTCTTCAGTCTACGCGATAAGAAAGTTTCGGTGACCCGGGCTCAATTTTGTGCTTATATCCGACCTACCTATTAGTGCAGTCCTTCAAATCTAAAAGAAAGCCTGTACATTTTTCTATATGTTCTTCTGTTACAATTTTATTTTGTTATAATATACCTAATATCACTGAATTACAATAAATTGTTTTCTTTTCTTAAACCTTTCTTGCTTGTACCTACTTACCTAAGTTTTTCTTGTCATTTTTGATTTTTTTGTATACCGTACTGTTAATATCGTAGTATTAGCATATGCCAATGCTACGATATTAAAACAATATAATAAAGGGTTTTCCAATAGGGACGGGTCGATGTTGACAGTCTGTGGCAGCCATACTATTTTGGTGGGATCTGTAAAATCTGTTGTATATTATGCAGTCAGTGATGCCAAATCACCATGGCAAGTTACACGGTTGAGCAGCATATGCAAATGATAAAACTTTATTATCAAAATGAGTGTTCGTTAGTGCAAACGTTGCGCGCATTGCGCCCATTTTACGGCAGACGCGGTGGCCCTTCAAAGTCCACTCTCCAATGATTGGTGACTAAATTTGAGACGACCGGTTCGGTAAACAACCAACCAACACCTTTACGTCAAAGGAACGCCAGATCGGCCGAGAACATCGCCGCTGTACGTGAGTGTTCAGGAGACTCCGAGGCAGTCGATTTCTCGCCGTGCTCAAGAACTCGGCCTTTCGCAGACCTCAACGACACAATCGACATTCTGCATGAACGGTTTGAGGGTAGAGTTATCTCTTGCAGAGGTGACGTGAATTGGCCACCAAGATCGTGTGATTTGACTCCGCTAGACTTTTTTTTGTGGGGTTTTCTGAAGACGCAGGTCTATGCCAATAAACCACATTCGACCGTTGCCCTGAAAGCCAACATAACGCAGGCCATCGCTCGGATTCAGCCGGATCTATGCAGCAGAGTCATTAAAAATTGGACCTCTCGGATTCGTGCCACCATACGAAGCCGCGGCGGACATTTGAACGATGTCATATTCCATCCATAATGGAATAAATGGGCCTTTTAAATAAAAAATAAATTTCGTTATTATCTCACACACATCTTGTTTTATTCAATTTTAACATCGACCCGTCCTTGTTGAAAGACCCGTTATATTTTAATACTAGCTGTGCCCCGCGACTTCGTTCGAGTAGATGTCGTAAGATACACAATGCAATAAAATAACAGCCACATTTTAATAAAACTCCCTCGTCCCCCGACTCGTCGCCAACCGTCGCGTTGAATCGCCCGCTCACGCTATTACTTCGTTTTCGCTTAGTGTTCTTTCCGACTTTTTTTCTTTTTGCTCGGCTCTTAAGGGTCTTAGCGTAATGTTGAATAGCCTATAACTATCCTTGAGAATTGGGCTACCAAATGCAAAAAGATTTTTTCAAATCCAACTTATTGTTCATAATTTCATGGGTTTTAAGTTTTTTGCGTTGAAGCCTTATTAGTTTTCTAAAATTAACATAGCCTTAGTTACCCGCCGCAACATCAGCTATCTGCCAGTGAAAGTTCCTTTTTGACAGATTGACAGACAGACAGACATACAAAAATGTTAAAAATTGCTTTTTTGTTATAAGTACCGTTTATACTTCCATATGCATTTAGTAAAAAGTTGTTATTTTGACATTACAAACAGACACATCAATTTTATTTATTTTTATAGGTAGATATGCTACCTTCTATATGTACATATGTAGATCAGATGCTACTTTATTATCCTTCCGTAACAATTTAACTGGTTACTTTTAGACATCATTATTATAAATCACATCATTATTAGTAAACATCATTTAATTTTAGATTATAATTAAAGTTAAATAATTCGTAGTGTTTTCTTTTTGTGAGCATATCCCTGCTCCATTCCATATTTTATTGGGTCAAAAAATCGGAATGTAAGGAAATTCTCTCCGGCCAGTGCAGTCACTCTTTACAGCTGATACATTCAGCCTCAAAAAGCTGTTTGCCTCAACAATAATTGATTTGATGGTCTGTAACACTGTATTAATGTGTCCCTTCAATTATATATCCAATGTATAATTTGATTTGTGGCTACACATTGATACAATATTATGGAACAAAGACTGTAGACAAATTAATTCTTGTTGATGTACATATGTGCAAGCGCGCAGCATCGATGGTAGCTCGAGTCATGGCCAGCCCCAAGAGTGTTCTGAAAATGATTGCTGACAGAGTGGACTGTCCGTATATACTTCACTGCTGTCAGTCACATGTGTCATCGTATCGTGTTGTTTACTAGCACTTAAGGACAATGTTACTAACCCTTTATGAGTCTCAAATGCTGCCCAGAATGGACACATAGTGCATTACGTTCCTTGTGCTTATACTAGTCTGTAAACTAAAGCTCTTCAAAATCTATCCAAGGAGTTTTGAGAAAAAGTATTTTTGCTGAGGTTTTTTTTATTGATGAATAATGACAACTAATAGCGCATTTTACTAATTAATGACAGTAATTATTTTAAACCTTGACACACATTATTATTTCCTTTATTTTATATATTTATATTTTTCTAAAAACATTAAAAAATAGTAGCCCACCGACATCGAGAACAGGGTTTAAGCTACCGGTGGTCAGGGCTCCTGAGCCTCCTCCACGATACGCGCCGTGTCTAGAAGTACCACGAAGAGGCTCTTATCTATTATGCCATTGGCCGTCACGACTATCGACACATAGACTGCTGTATCCACATCCCGACAACCTCTCAAGCTCAGGTCAAGATACTTAATCTGCTTAACTTTTTATATAACAATAATCAGTGTGCGACACTTTACCACGATCTATTACCACTATGTCTGGCTTATTGGCAATGAGGTTGAGGCTGACTGCTGGCGTCGATCAGGAGAGGTTTGAAGGGTTCTGCTTGTTGGACTGGCCGAGAGTGCAGTGTGCTGTGCCAAGGTTGCTGATGAGGCTGAGGGTGATGACCAGGTATGCGCGGTCGCTGCATGCTGGTGGTCAGGATACCTGTTGATGCCGTGGGTACTGGCTGGCTGTGTGGCTCGCTGCTCGAAAAGCTCGAGGAAGTGATGCTGATGACGTCACGCTGTCATAGTTGCACGAAGGCTGCGCTGACGATCACGTCGGAGTCACCAGTATAGAGGCATGAAGAACAGGGTGTAAAGTTCACTCATCCTACATAGAAAAGGGAGGATCCTCCGACCAGACGGGTGTTGTGTCTGGTGGGCTGCTGCCCGACGGTTGATGTCGGGATATTGTATATATGCTAGTCGCGCGGTAAACTCTGATTGCGCGATGCAGGATTTTGCGTGACGTCAGTGTGACGCGTTCCATTGTGGCGATGTAGATATGGCCGCCACATCAACAATATTGCTGATAGACTCACCACGATTTTTTTAGATTTTATATTTAGTTGTGACGATGACGTAGCGAGCCCCCGCTCTCCAAATTCAATGCGTTTTATCTAAGTAATTTTTTATTAATTATGATAAAGCAAAAAATACGTGTCTAATTTTTTTTTATTATCTGACTGACGGACTAAATAGAATTTCTTTTTTTTACCCAGGCATCATCCCTATTGACATTTCAGCTATATCTCTGGTATGGCAATGCACCAACGAAGCTTTTGTAACCTATAAGAGATAAATGTCAATAGACGGTGGTTACCACTAACCGAGGAGCCGTCTGGATAGGTTGTACTGGATTCACCCAATAATATAAGGATGAATTCCAGTAAACTCGTAGCTAAGTAATAACAGCCGCACGGGTCGATCGATCAGAATAAGCTACGCTTGCCGCGGTCGGTCCATGGATGGGTGACCATCTTTAAATACCGAGACCCCGTACTTTGGAAAGCACGTTAAGCCGATGGTCGCGGCTGTCATTTGTAAATCTTAACAGTCGTTACGGGTGGTCAGAAGCCCGAAAGTCTGACAACCAGTCTTACCAAGGGGTAAAGTATTACCCAGAAACTGGGTTGTGAAGGTTAGGTAGGCAGTCGCTCCATGTAAAATACTGGTATTCAGCTGCATCCGGTTAGACTGGAAGTCGACCTCAATATAAATAGTTAGGAAAAGGCTACGCAGATGATGAGGTAACTAAAATAGAGAGGTAAATAAGGGTGAATCCCACTGAACTTCTGATTCTGCATCGACCTCTAGATCATGCTTACCATATCTACATACTAAAACGAAAACACTCTTTTCTTGCTAACACTTTTATTCAGCACAACTGAAGTATTGCCCAATCAAACGAGGACTCACCTCTGCACTACATTTTACCATTTAAAATGACTTCAAGCCCACCCAGAAATAATGATGTACATATCATAACCGTTATTTCTAAGTGTTACTAAAGTAAAATAATACTTTCAGTTCCATAATGAAAATACATTTAAAGGTTTGTTACAATATGAATCCATACTAATACTTAATACTAATATTATAAATTCGAAAGTAACTCTGTCTGTCTGACTGTCTGTATGTTACCTTTTCACGCCTAAACCACTGAACGGATTTCGATAAAATTTGGCAAGGAGACAGATGGCATCCTAGGGACGGACATAGGCTACTTTTTGTTTCAAAAATAATCCTACAGGGGGTGATATAGGGGATGAAAGTTTGTATGGGAAACCCAGCATTTCTTAAGTTAGGGATATGAAAATTCAAATTTATGCTTTTGGTAGGAAATAAAGAATTATATGGTTCAGTGTTTTTGAAAAATCATCTCCTAGGGGGGATAAAATAGGGGTTGATTTTAAAAATCACAAATAATATTAAAAATTTTGTGTTTTTAAGAGATTTAAGGGATCGGGAATGTAGTCATTGTTCGTATCTTGACTTCTTGAGGTAACAGTTTAATCTTTATTTTTAACCGACTTCAAAAAAAGGGGAGGTTCTGAATTCGGTTGTATGTTTTTTTATGTTTGTAACCACAGTACTCCGTCATTTATAAACCGATTTGGAAAATAATTTTTTTTAATTGAAAGCACATACTTTCAGATTGGTCCAATTTTTACCAAAATTCAGTTTTGATGATAGGATCCATGAGGAACTGAGGGAACTCCTCAGGTAGGCAAACACGTAGCGATTTTCGACGTAGAAGAAGACCGCAGATGGCCACGAAAACTCCTCAATGATAAGTATTTCACGGGTGGGGATATAAGGTATCTCGATTAAGATAGTTAAGCGACTATGACGAAGCAAATTTAAATAAATGGTTCTGATGAAAATAGTACCATCGAACTGATCTGATGATGAAGCTGGAATGTAGGCACCGGAACTCCGTAATAAAACAATGTATCCTAGCCGTGTTTGGGCTTATTGGAATTGTCGTGAGATGCACTCTGGCTATAAATGATTTTATATGCTATTTTATATTTTATGCTTCAAATTGCCCTACTTGAGTCGTATGTTATGTGTGGCCTTGATTGCCAGAGGACAGATTTCGTCAACGATCTGTCGTCGCATGGTTGATTCAATTATTTGTTGGCGGCGGCATACAAACCTGATAGAACTATGCTTTTCAAACTTCTGATACGACTTAGCACGACATATATTTGCCATTTTGCAAAGTTTTTATTTGAAAACTGAGGTGGGCGCATATAAATTTGGTCAAATTCTGATGAGTGGCTTTTGAGTTAGATCCAATAAATCATATGTATTTTTTTCCATTTAGTGTATGTTGATTATGTTATAATAACTTCCTGTCACTGTTATTTATTTAGCAAGTAGTGGTATACGAATTTTGGTGGGGAGGTACCACAACTAAAAAGTGGAAAATAAAACTTATTTATGAAAAAAACAACCGACTTCCAAGAAAAACACTACAAAGTGAAAAATGACCTTAATTTCAGAAGTCGGTGCAAAAACGAAAATACTTAACCAAACCGACTTCCGAAATTAAGGTTATTTTTCACTTTGTAGTGTTTTTTTTTTGTAAGTCGGTTGTTTTTTTTTATAAATAAGTTTTTTATTAAAATCGGTCCATTCGGTCAAAAGTTATTTCTTATTCTATTAGAGCGTGACCGGCATAATTTTAACTAAACCAAGTCCTCCCGCCGCGTCTGTCTGTCTTTTTATTTTTATTTTTTTGTGGATGGGAAATCATTAAATGACTTCTCCCGCTCTGGGCGGAGCGGGAGGGCGTGTCAGACTTTTACTGACTAAAACCCACCCGTGTTCCTTCTGTTGCCTGTGCCGGGGCCACGGTAATTCTTTCGAACATCCCGCAACCCTAGCTGGCATCGGCCCTAGCGGACCCCGTCAATAGTGCTGACATCTCTTTGAGGCGCGCGTGGAACACAACGCGCCATCCACTCGGGCTTGGTCCTTACCGGACGGCGAGCTACCCATTACTCGCCCGTCCGCAAGCCCGCGTCTACGGTGGCCGGGAATCGGCTGCCAATTCCCGACGCCCAGGGCGTCTCCTGCGGTGACTAGGAGCGTGAGGGCGCAAAGCTTGCCTCTCCCTCACGCATCCCGCCTCCTCCTTCGCGTGCATTACTGCTTCGCAGAAGGAGGTAATGGCTTCCCATGTACTCTCGCTCCGTACCATGGCCTGGACCAGGGCCGGATGCGAGAGATCGCCGCCGCCGATCGCTTCCGCGAGGACACGGCGGTGCTCCTCCCAAGCCGGGCAGACCTCCACCGTATGCTCCACCGTGTCCTCCGGGCGATCCACACAGTGGTGACACCTGGGCGTTTCCTCCCGCCTTATCCACAACAGGTACCTTCCGAAGCACCCGTGTCCGGTGAGGACCTGCGTCAGGCGGAAGGTGAGGACGCCGTGGCGCCTCTCCAGCCACTTCTCAAAGAGGGGACTTATCGCCAAAATTGTGGCGTGCCCAGCGCTGGGTTGCGACAATCGCACTCTCCATGCCGCCATGAGATCCTGCCGGAGCTCTGTCCGCCGTGCCACGATTTCTCGCGCCACTCCCACATGTGCGCGAGGACTTTTGCCTCCAGATCCCATGGCGGTAATCCGGCAAGGAGGTTCGCCGCCTCCCCGGAGACCGTGCGGTATCCCCGGGCTAACCGGATGGCCATGACCCTCTGGGATGCGTTCAACCGACGGACCGGTCGCCGCCTCACGGAACGCGCCCACACCGGAGCTCCGTAAAGGGCCATGGACCGCACGACCCCCGCGTAGAGCCTCCGGCAGGAGGCGTTTGGACCCCCCAGATTGGGCAGGAGCCGCCTCAAGGGAGCCCCGGCCCGCTCCAGTCTGGGAGCCAAACGTCGGAAATGCTCCACGAAATTTCACCGGCTGTCGAGGACGAGTCCCAGGTACTTCATCGTCGACTCGACACCGATGGGAACCCCTTCTACCATTATTTGGGAACCCGATGGTGGCGCGTTCCGAGGACCATGAAAACACATGGCCTCAGACTTGTGCAAGGCCACCTCAAGTTCCAATTGCCGGATCCTCTCTACGATTGTCGCAACCCCGCGTGCCGCTAATTCGGCCGCCGCCTGGTGCGACCTCCCCTGCGCCAGGACCAGCGTGTCGTCAGCGTAGCAAACTACGCTGACGCCATCAGGGAGGTCGGCGCGCAGCACCCAGTCGTATCCGATGTCCCACAGATGCGGTCCCAAAACCGATCCCTGTGGGACACCACACGACATCTCTCGCCAGTTCCACTCTCCCCGGTGACCGGGGTAGATGACGGCCCTGTCCATCAGATAGGCCGTCTGTCCGTCTGAACGCGATGAACTCAAAAACTCCCGAACGGATTTTCATCGGGTTTTCACCAATGGATGGAATGATTCATGAGGAAGGTTTTGGTGTATAATTCATTCATTCAAGCTTTTTTATAAATTGGCTGAAATATAATGATAAGATGATTGTTGAAGATGTCGGAAAAAATCATGCCGACTGGGAGCTTTCTGGCGGGTGCCGCGTAAACCAATAGGGTATTACGGAACATAGAGTACTTTTAATCCCAGCAGTACGTTCCCGTGGGATATTTTCCGACACCCACGCGGGCGAAGCCGCGGGCAAAAGCTAGTAATTTATATTTTGACAATGTTGCCACAGTGGATTTGGTATATACAGGGTGTCCGGTAATTAATGGATAACCTTGCGATAGCATATAATAGACCCTATGGCCGTTCTAAAAAAAATACAAAAAAAATGTATATCCCAAGTAGTAAGTACCTAGGATATAATTTTTTTAGAAAAAAATTCTGTGTAATTTCTAGTCACATTATTTATTGCCTCTCTGTCGGCGGCATAGTCAACGTACAATATTATAACAACAGATAACCGATGGAATTCATTCATTTGTGGTTGTGGTGATGAAAAAAGGAAAAAAAGTTAGTATTCTTTTTCAAAAAAATCTTAGTTATTACTTGGGATATATATTTTTTTGTATTTTTTTTAGAACAGCCATAAGGTCTGTTATATGCGATTTCAAGGTTATCCATTCTTTACCGGACACCCTGTATATATATGTACAACGTGTAACGTTAAATGCGCAAAACCTCTTAAGGAGTCATTGTATTCATCATTATGAACAACTTTTACTGTGGGACCAAACCTGAAATCGCGAAAAAAAATAAGCTGCTCCCTACATTTTGACGAGTTATGCGAACATAAATGTACTGAGCAGCTGATTTCTTTTTCGCGTTTTCAGGTTTGGTCCCACAGTAAAAGTTGTTCATAACTATGAGTACAATGACCCCTTAAGAGGTTTTGCGCATTTAACGTTACACGTTGTATATTTTTTAATTAAAATAATCATTTTTGATTTAATAAAAATAATTATATACCAAATCGGTATAGTGTCGTGATTTCTTAATCACGACACTGCCTAGTGCATATAATGGATTAATTTTCAACACAATGTTATTATTTAGGTACATACCTACCTTTTGGAGTGTAATGGATGCTTAAGTGACAGGGTTAATACAAAAGCACTTTTCATATGTAAAGATTACTTTTATCGACAATTATTGACCACCATTTATCTAAAGTACCCACTTCTTTACTTATCCCCTATGCATTGAAATGTGATGAACTGCTCATGCTTTATATAAGAATTGTGCAATAATATTATAATGATTAATAGGTAGGTATACCTACCTATATCCATATATTTGTAACTTGCTGTGGCCCGCGATTTCGTCCCTACCTTTGCGAGTGTGCGCACGACAAGTCGACAACTTACCAAAGTTTCATCGCAATCGGGTGAATGGTTTAAGAATGCATACTGAACAAACAAACAAACTATAATTTTTATTCAGGTATAATAAGTATCTTTATAATAGGAAAACCGGCCAAGTGCTTGTCGTACCACGCACAATGAAGGTTCCGTAGTTGGGACGAATTTATCCCAGAACAAACTTAATACTGTTCTCGAAAAATATGTTCTCTCATACATTCCAACTGCAATTAATGTAAGTTGGCCGACTATTACTCGTTAACTTGTAAAGCCAAGTTAGTTGTGATAGTTGTCCTTGTAACTTCGTTACCTATTTATACGAGGGGTGTTCAATAAAAAATGAGAATGCGGTGCAAACTTTTTGGAAGTATAAAAAGTAGGTAACTAAATACTGGCTGGTAACGCTGCAATATACTTAAAACAATATGAACTGATTTTATCTTTTGTTTTTAAATAATAGAAGTCGGCTGTTTGCGGTTGGTTGTAGAATTTTGGCCAAAATGGAAAAAAACATTGAAATACGCGCGGTTATTAAGTACCTAATACCTGTGCTGCTGTACTTAAAAAAATTCACCACAGAACAAGTCCACAGTTGCACCTTGATGCGCCGAATTCAAAATGGAAGAAGATCCACCAAATATGACCCTCGCTCGGGACGCCTTACGACAGCAGTGACTGAAGAAATGGTTAAAAAAGTCGAAAAAATTGTTTTAGCAAATCGTCGTGTCGCGGTACGTTTTATTGCTGAAAAAAGAAAGATTTCAGCAGGTAGTGTGCATAGTATCTTACATGAACGCTTGGGGATGAAAAAAGTACCCGCGCGTTGGGTACTCAGAATGCTTACCGATGGGCAAAAACAAACGAGACTGAATATTTCCCGAGGCTCTTTGGAACTGTTGCAACAAGATCCTGATCGTTTTGGCTCGATTTAGAACAATGGACGAAACGTAGCTTCACCATTACGATTCCAAAACAAACTTAGTCTGTGACATGGAAAATACCATCATCTCCAACTCCTAAGAAATTCAAGGCAATTTCTTTTGCCGGTAAGATCATGATGATAGGCTCTCTTTTTTGCGATAGTCAAGGGGTACTAATAATTGAATACCTCGATCATGGAGCTACTGTCATGAGTACTTTATTATTATTTTTTTTGTTTTTTGATATTTCTCGGGACCCCAGGGTCCCGGACCTTTAGAAGGCATATGAGGGGCCGAAGCCAACTCGCAGAGGCCCGTTAGACGCTTTCAATGGAAATGAGGCACTAACCGACGATTATCTCTGTGCGTACTATGCAAGTGCACCCAAGGACAACCCCCGGATGGTGTAGGACTATTGCAGAATATGGAGACAAAAAAAAAATTGGGCTATGGGTTTGGATGGCTAAAGTGGACTGGTTATCTAAAACTATGGAAGGACTATGGCCCCTGCCTGACCAATGTGTGATAAATACAATACACGGATAAAATGCAGGGGGTGACTTGCACACTCAACAATGGGCCCCCGGAAACGGTCGCTAGCACATAGTGTCGTAGCGACAAGGGGGCAACATGTCTTGAGGTGCTTAAGAGGAGTGGAGAGGTATTCCACGGCTATCAGGACAATCCCGGAAGTACGGTCAAGATCCCTACCAGCATCTTACTGGACTACTTCCTTCCTCCGAGCACGTTTGCTCTTGCGAATCTCTACTCAAGCCAGCCAATAAAGGCAAGAATGAGGTGGGAGGTCAGTTTTCGTCAGTGTTCACTCCAGCCGGCCAATAAAGGCAAGCCAGAGATGAGGAACATGACTTCTCCCGGGAGATAGGGTACGTGGGGTCGCTACTGCCCAGCAGCTCGCCACATGCTGCCCTGCGGGTTTCTGTATCTCTCTTGGTCTGGCTCCTCACCCTAGACCTGTTCCGGCAAAGTAACCTCTACCGGCACAGACCTAGAGTTCGAAGCGCGCAAGCCCCACCACGACGTCAACGTAGAGATACGGCGATGGGGCTATTATTATTATTATTATTATTTTTATGCAGACCAAATGAAAAAATTACACAACTAAATCCGCTAAAAACGGCGAGGCAAACATTTGCAAAAATTGTCTTGTTTCATCAAGGTAACGCATTTCGAGATGCTGGCTTTGGAATACTTGAGCATCCTCCATATTCACAAGACCTTGCCCGTAGTGATTTCTATCTATCACCGAAGTTTTTTTTTACATACGATTCTATTATTTTATTTATGAATAATATTTACATATTTTAAAACTAACAGTCTTAAAATAATAGTATATATGTACAATAAAATAATAATATATGTACAAGTATATAAAAAAGGACGTTGACATTTTTCCAAAGTTGAAGGACTTTCTGAGAGAACAGAAATTTGAAGATGATGAAGCAGTAATGGCTGCAGTAGGTACAGGAATTTTTAGGTGATCAGGAAGAGTTCTATAAGGGAATTTTAAGTTAAGAACAAGGGTATTCTAAGTCTATTATTACACCATAAAAGGCATATCGAAAAATAAAAATAAAAACATTTAATAAAAGCTACCTGCAATATACTCATGCTCACTATTTATCGAACGCCCTTAATACTACTGCCTTGTTTTTACTACCCACCAGACACAATACCTGTCTGGTCGGAGGATCCTCCCTTTTCTATAGAGGATGAGTGAACTTTACACCCTGTTCCTCATGCCTCTATAGTAGGTATGCCGAATCCTTTGGATAAAACTGAAGCTTCAGGTGCATTTACGAACAGAACGTAGGCAACAAGTTAACAACGTTTCCAGCAACGCCTTTGGAGTCCTTTTTGAGCTTGGTTAAATTAAGCCACAAATCCGGGAAGAAAGATGCGTCGACCTGTAACTACGTCATTGAAGTTACAGCCAATATACGTAAAGCCCTATCATCCAAATCAAGAATTTTTATAAATTGGACATCGTGCCCTGTCAGGCACTCCACCCTGGTTACCAGATGCTACAAATGCCTACAATATGGTCATGCAGCCAAAATATGCAGAGAGCTGAAATCTACTTGTGGTCACTGCGGTGAAGAAGGACACTCGATCTGAGAGTGTGCAAAGAAAGCTGACACACCAAAATGTGCAACTTGCTCACGATTTAAAAAGCCCAACACACAAAACGGGAGATGCTGAATGCCCTGAGAGGAAAATAGCGGAATACAGGTATATCAACTCTACCAACTACAAGGGCGCCTAGAGCGTCATACTAAAGGCCAGACTTCCGTGTTTAATGCCTGCTGCTGACTCAACAAAACATTGTACTTGACTATACAAACCTTCGATTTTGTTGATGTCTAAGCACATTAGTCACCCGCAGCAAAAATCGAATATACACATAGTGTCGAACGTGTTTTAATTTTGTGCAACATTGACTTTAACCCACTTACAGATTATGCTAACGCATTTAATATGTGTTGTAACTAGGATATAAAGTGCAAGAAACTATTTTTCGCAAACTCAATAAGAAATAAAGTTTTTATGACTTTTTGTTATTTTTAACCGACTTTAAAAAAATGGAGGTTCCTAATTCGACACGTATGTTTGTAATATTATTGGGACTGCATTATATTGACATTATGATAATCTATTAGGGTTTCCAATCAAATGCACAAAATTTTATAGGTGTATGTACCTATGTTTGTATGTATGTTTGTCCACGCATTTCTCCAAAACTATTGATCAGATTGTGTTCTTGGCTTGGGTTGGTTGTTATTGGCTTACATTTACTTCAAATTAGGGAATAGTGCAAATTTCATCAAAATCAGTTTAGTAGTGTTTAAGATATGGACTAATACGTGTAAGTGTGACGGCTTTTTTTTTTGAGTGGAAAATCATCAAATTTTAATGACGTCTCCCGCTCTGGGCGTGTCAGACTTTTACTGTCTAAAACCCACCCGTGTTCCTTCATTTGCCTGTGCCAGGGGCCACAGTAACTCTTCCCGCGACAAGTGTGACGGCCTGGCTTATTGATATGAGCTACGGGTGTGGGTGGTGTCAAAGAGAAGACATCTCAAAACCTTGGTCAAATTCTAGTATAATATTTACAGGAAAACTATTAACTACTACATACAAATATTCTAAGTTTTACTTAAAACTAAAAATTATGAAATAAACAAAGTAATTTGAAAAAATTAAATCGACTTCAAAAGAAATTAACTCAAAATTATGAAATAACGTCAGTTTCGGAAGTCGGTGGCAAAAAACACAGAATACAGATCTCAAGACACCGACTTCCGAAACTGACGTTATTTCATAATTTTGAGTTAATTTCTTTTGAAGTCGATTTAATTTTTTTTTAAATACTTTTTTATTATCTTTGAGACAAATAATAATATTTAAGTAAACTAGGTATAAGATTATGAATTAATTAAAATTTGTCAGTATTTCAAGGCTTCATCTTAAATAGCAAAGTATGAGCTCATGCGGCCTTTTTTTTGGGATGGGAAATCATCAAATGGCTTCTCCCGCTCCGGGCGGAGCGGGAGAGCGTGTCAGACTTTTACTGGCTAAAACCCACCCGTGTTCCTTCAGTTGTCTGTGCCGGGGCCACGGTCTCTCTTTCGAACATCCCGCGACCCTAATTGGAGCTCATGCGGCCTGTGATAGAGGTTTATCCTAGTACAGGCATCTAACATTATAATACCTTGGTAAAATATTTCTAAGATTTTATGTTAATATTTTACCAATTTTTAATACTGAATAAATACTTATTATATTATTATTATAAAAGAGGACATACATTGTACCTATAACTAAAGTGAAATAATGTTTTTAATGTATGTTGACTCTAACCAATATTTGAACTTTAAAACTTAATATTTCGCAAACGGATCCCTGAATCGAAAAATGGTTTTCACACACCCACAATATTTTTGAACGACCTATCCAACGACAGCTTTCTAGTACTAAGTCTCTGAGCTAAGCCGTGGACAGACAGACAGACGGACATGGCGAAACTATAAGGGTTCCTAGTTGACTACGGAACCCTAAAAATTAAATGCAGTTCGTTGGTAAGCGCATCACTTCAGAACGGCTAGACCGTTTTGGCCAATTGGTGTTTAAAAATGTTTGTAATAGTTCGAATCAGGTTCTTAATGAAAGAAAAACTTGAAAAAATGCCGGAAAAATGGGAAAATACGGAAAAACTGAAAGTGCATTTTCTATAGGAATTTTGTATGAATTAGTGAAAGAACAGGACAACGTCTGTCGGGTCAGCCAGTCTATGCAAATAAATAAAATTGAATTGTGTGTTTGTGATGTCAAAATAACAGCTTTTTCTAAATGCATAAGAAAGTATGTACGGTACTTATAACAAAAAGCAATTTTTAAAATTTTTGCCTGTCTGTCTGTTTGTTCCGGCTAATCTCTAAAACGGCTGAACCAATTTTGACGGGACTTTCACTGGCAGATAGCTGATGTAACGGGCTCACTCACGCTACTTATATTTTGGAAAAATAATTAGGGTTCCGCACATAAAAATTAAAAGCTATGAAATTGTGAACGAAAAGTCAATTGAAAAAATCTTTTTGCATTTGGTAGCCCGGTAGCCTTGGTAGTCTTATTAGCTTAGCTTATTTAATATCACGCTACAACCCTTAGGTACCGAGCAAAAATAAAAAAGACGGAAAGAAAACGAAGTAATAGCGCGGGCGGGCGATGCAATGTGACGGGTCGGGGGACGAGAGAGTTTTATTAAAATGTGCCTGTTATTTTAGTATATAGTGTATCTTACGAATTCCACGCGAATGAAGTCGTGGGGCACAGCTAGTTGGTAATAAGAATGCAGCAAACAAAACACTGTCTTATAACGTTTCCTCACCGAAGAACGTTCTGCATAAGTGTCAGGTATTACTAGGTACATATATCTTGACAGATAGTAATTAAACAACCGTAGGTATGTAGGTAGGAAGTACAGTCAACAAGAAGATAAAAGTTTTGTACCTAGTGCAGCGTTTCCACTGTGATTATAATCTATTCAGTCTTTTTTCTTGTTAATGTAACTCATAGTTTTCAAGATCTGTTTTTGACATATAAGAAGAGTTTCAGTTTTTTTATGGAGAAAAGTCATTGCAGAAAATTGTTGTGTCAGGGTCGGTTCATGTTTAGGGTTCCGTACCCGAAGGGTGCCAAACGGGGCCCTATTACTAAGCTTCCGCTGTCCGTCCATCCGTCCGGGCTGTATCTTATGAACCGTAATAGTTTATGAGATACAACCCGCTGACATACAGGCGGGCGGACGACAGTTGAAACGTTCACAGATTGTATATTTCTTTTGCTGCTGTAACAAAAAAATAATAATTAAGGGGTCCCCTTAATTAAGGGTCCAAGAAACCTGTTTTTATTTACTAACGTAAAAACCGTAGTCTTAAATATTGTACGGAGGTACAGTGCGCGTCACATGCCTAGACCCAAGATGGCGTCGACTGCGCATACACAGTCGCTGTAGAACAAACATAAAACGTTACTGCGCCGCCGGTTCAAGTTATTAGACACACACTATACGGCACCCTTCGTGTGCGAGTTCGACTCGCACTTGGCCGTTTTTTTAATATATTTCAACCTACTAAACCTAAATAATGTTGCACCTTTATTCCTGATCATTATCAGTTTCCTCAACCCAAAGGAGAAATGAAAAAATAAAACTATTAACCTAATACACATAGTCCATTTGCGTTAAGAAAATAGTGAGTCATCATTGTCCACCGGCTTAGCCCCACCCCTCGACCAATTAAGTCTAATCAAATTAGGAAGCTAAGTTCACAGTGACCAGTTGACGGCAGATCTTTCTAATTAGTTGCGACCTAATTGGTCGAGGGGCGGGGTTAGGCCGGCGGACAACGATCAATCACTATTTTCTTAACGTGAACGGACTATAGTCGTCTTTTCCAAGGATTGAATAGAATATTCTTTAAACCTGGTACGTAGGTACTTCCTCTTATTTTTCTCTCTCAACGGATCTTTCAGCGTTTTGTCTGGTATAATATCCTATGTTATTTGTCGTAGGTTTTGAACCAGTTAGAAGGGCTATTTTTCCGGCCCTTTCCCTTTGGGCTACGATCTGTTCACCCGGTCTGTGAGCTGAAGGGAAGCTATTTCTAGCCGCTCGTAAGCCTTAATTTTCGAAGCGAGATCATCAGTACTTCAGTAATCCTGTTTGACGACGCTTCGAATTTGCGCCGGGATCTACGTATTATCTCACCTAATTATTTTAATAACACTATCTTAGTACTGTTATTTTTGCTAAGGGAAAAATAACAGCTAATAAAAATCAACTACAATTAATACGCTAAGACGCTATTAATTGTAGTTGATTTTTTTAACTAAGACTGATCCCGCTGCGGGATTACTTAGCTTCACCTTTATAGCACAATATTCCTTAGAAAGTTAACCTAAAAAGCGATTGCAATCGATTATAGGTCGTAAATCAAATCTGTGATTATGAATTTACCATCAGAAAGGTCAAAGTTTTCTCAAGCTACCATCCATTTCAAACAAACTCCCTGCTCTGCATTTTTTTAAATATCTTTTTATATTTTTGTTAGTGTGATTTTTTTTTATTACAATAAACTATACGTGTTGAAGTGGCGAAATTTTAATTTTTTATTTCGTACCGATGCGAACACAAAAGAAAGATACTGAAACGTAAAGATAGGTTACTTAAGTTTATAGAAGCATTGTTTCTAACAACTGTAGATCTGAATAGCAAGCATGTACCGAGTCTAATTTACATTCAAATTATCTACAAGGTGTAACATAAATAACGTACAACCTCTTAAGAAGCCATTGTACTCATCATTATGAACTACTTTTGAAATCGCGAAAAAAAAAATCTGCTGGTCCCTACATTTCTGTTCGCATAACTGCTGATTTATCCAATTTGTATTTTGCCAGCCAATATAATTTTACCTACCTACTGAAAATATATAAAATGAGCATCAACAGTTTTGCTAACTCTACTGTGACTGTGTGTACCTTTTCCTGAGTTCTTACGTGAAAAGTGTTACATTTTTCAATTAGTTAAGTTGTTTGTTTTGTATGTTAAAGTGTTTTGATTTGAAAGAGCATTGTTGTGTTTAAGTTTTCCTGTTGAACAGTTGTGTTAACACAACAGGTATGTAAGTATATATACAAGTACTTGTTTTAGATTAATTTATTTTGTTACATCATCAATGTACTATCTGTACCTATTACGCATATGACACATTTTAACTGGATCGATCCTTTGTGTTTTTTACATTCCTGTGCTTATTGTTTCGACCCCCTCGTTAGTCTAGTGGTCATAAGCGCTACTGCTGAGCATGAGGTCCTGGGTTCGATTCCCGGGTTGGGCAAAGTATTATTGGGTTTTTCCATCTGGAGTTTCTCAGTAGCAGCCCGGAGTCTAGATTTGTGCCCGGTTAATGGCAATAGGCTCACTCCCTGTTACATGGGACTTGAACACAACTGGCGAAATGTGGGTATACTAGAGGTGCACCGGTCTGTATTCACCGGTGCTCCGGTGAATACAGACGTAATGTTATGTTATGCTATAATACCTATTAAAAAGAAAAATTGCGTTTCCGCAGTTCTTAGCCACGTCTGTTTCTACGATACCCTACTTCTCAATTAGCCGTCACCTCAGTGTGACCTTCCTTCGCAATATCATTTTTATAAATCTGTTATATTTTCAGACAATGTCTCTTCTAGTGTGCCTTTCTCTCTGCTCATTATTTGGCGCGGCGTTTTCCTGCGAGGCTTACATAAAGACTAACCAATGGTCCGACCGTTCCGTCATCGTCCAAATGTTTGAATGGAAATGGTTAGATATTGCAGACGAATGTGAGCGGTTTCTTGGGCCTAAGAAATATGGAGCCGTGCAGGTAAGTTTTGTTCTCCTACACACTATGCAATTTGGCTTTCTCTTGAACCTACAAATGAGCCGAAGGCACGGCTCCTGCCCTTTTTTTTTTTTGGATGGGAAATCATCAAATGACTTCTCCCGCTCTGGGCGGAGCGGGAGGGCGTGTCAGACTTTTACTGACTAAAACCCACCCGTGTTCCTTCTGTTGCCTGTGCCGGGGCCACGGTAACTCTTTCGAACATCCCGCAACCCAGCTGGCATCGACCCTAGCGGACCCCGTCAATAGTGCTGACATCTCTTTGAGGCGCGCGTGGAACACAACGCGCCGTTAACTCGGGCCTGGTTCTTACCGGACGGCGAGCTACCCATTGCTCGCCGTCCGCAAGCTCGCGCCTACGGTGGCCGGGAATCGGCTACCAATTCCCGAACGGCTCCTGCCTAAGATGCAAAACAATACAGAGGCTGTTATTGAAAGCTACTCAAACTCAAGCATAGGTCTCTCTTTGAGCATATATAGCTATATAGTTATGAAGCCATTTGATTGGTTGAATCGGGTTTTATGTAAAGTTCCCCAGTTTCGTGACCTTTATATCTAAGTGTCGTTTCATATAATGTTTAATTATCATACCTAAATATTTATTTACTACCCTCAAAGAAGTTGAATGACATCAGTGAGAATCAAAATGGCGAGTGTACCTTAACTAATCGAATCATTCCATTTACCAAAAAAATGTACTTAAAATGTACTATTAAGTACCTAGAAAAATTGTAATTTCTTCAGAACGTAATTGTATAAAAATTTAGGTACACCCGCCATACTGACATCAGGATGGCGGGTGTTTGTTAATATATCAATATTTATTTATTACTCATTAAATATAATTATATCGGAAAAATGTACCTAAAATGTACACTAAATAAAATAAAAAAAACACCCACACTTGACCAGTTGATTAGTTCCTGGGAAATAAAACAACTATGTTTCGCAGTTATTTATTTTTATAATTGTTACGAAATATTTATCTAGATTCATCATTATTTATATATATTTTTAGCATAACCAAATGCAAATTATTAGGTGAATAAAAGAAATCTTATATATTTCGTAAAAAAACAATGTAAAATCTTCGTAAACGCACCCTTTTGATTAAGTGTGATGTGGGTAATTGGTAAATTATTTATCATCTGTACTCTGTCTCTTTATCGATCTTACGTGCTCCATAGTTTATATTAAGTGAATAAATTAATCATTCATACAATTTTCATCGTGATCGTATATAATTATTAACTATGAAACGTGGGAAAAAAAATGTTATTGAGATGGACGAACAGAAAAAGTGTTTTGTAAGTACAAACAATATTTCCCATCACAAAATGATTTACCTTCACCGTGTAGTGAAATATGCTCAAAAATTTCCTGTGAACTTCAACATAAACTTTCCGCGAAAGAACTCTGTCAGTTAAAAGACCGAATCGCATCTTCATCTAACGTGGAAAGTTACTTCAAAACGCTTAAAAAATATCTATGTGATATTGACGTAAAATCAAATAGATTAAGATTAGACAAATGTATCGCCAAACATGCAGACTTCTTAGATGGGGAATTAAAAGAAGCTCTAGGTAAAGTAGACAGCACAGATGGAGTAGAAAAACTTGAAAAATTGTAAAAACATGAATGCAAAAATGAAAAAAACTAAAACACGATTTTCCAACGGACTCAATTTTTTCTGAATAGTCGTCATTTAACTACGTCACGATACTTATTTTTCTTTCTTTCTTTTCATTTTCTAAAAATTGGAAAGGCAAACAACTCGAAAATTCGTAATGCTCGAAAGGTCCTGAAAAAACCAAGAATGGCAGTGCAAAAGCACAAAACTGTGCCACTATTGCTGATGAAGACTACGAGCTGGCACAAGTCTTTACAGTAGGGTGTGTTGAATGGTTTCATTTTAGCATTAATGTGCTTAATCAATCAAATGAATTCAGTCTATTCATAAAAACAAAAAATATTGATGTTAAAACTACTAAAACAGATTTGTACAAGAATCGTGCACGTCTTATAGGCAATATTTTCAAAAAACTTTTATCAATGATAAAACTTTCGTAGGTTCCGAATGCTGTGTAACTTATTGATGATATTAATGATAATATTTTGATACGTGCAATTTACATACAAGAATCATGTACAAATATCGAATGTGCCGTTAACAAAGTCCAAAGAAAAGTTTATTTTCTACCAATAAACTGTAATATGCCAAATATATCAATGCTTAATCAATCAGCTGAGTCTATGTTATGTGATATAATAATATTGTCCAATGCTGACGTAATGACTGCAAAGACTGACATTAACATATCAACATTGTGATATAATACGTTATCTTTTGAGTTGAATCAGACGGATGTAATTTGTCGTAAAGACGTACCTTTGGAAATAAAATTAAATAATACAAAGTACAAAGTCCATGAATTAATTGATTTTTTAACGTTTGGCGGCGACGTTACGACATTCACAACATTGGCTACTACAGGGCCCATTATCGTCCTAATACAGAATGGAAATGTTTTGATGATTTTAATAATTTTGTAACCAAAACTCCGAAGACACTAATTGTAGGCTATTAACATAAGATTTGTAATACAAAGATTCAGTAATCAGTAAAATATACTCGTAAATAAATAATGTATCTATAATCTGGGACAACATTTTGTGATAGTAATAAAAATAAGTAAGTACAAAATGTAGTATCCTTTGAAATCTTTATTTCTCATAGCTAACTATTTACTATTTACATAATTTAAAAACTAAGTCTTAAAATAATAATAATATGTACAAGTATATAAAAAAGGAGGGGAAATAATCAGAGGGCATCAACAAATTCATCCGCATCGCTGTCAACAGGAAAAGTTCCCAAAAGGCTGGCAGCATTGCCACGTTGTATGGCAATGCTGATTTTTTGGCCAAAAAATAGGCCAGCCCTCTGGTCACGTGTGGAGTCGACCAACCGCCTGACGATGTCTCGAAAAACTAAGTGGGCACTCGGACCCCGTGGCCCTAGTGTTTCAACCCCAAACGGCTCGAATATATAAGTCCCAATAAGATTGGACTATGTGCGCCGTTTGAGGTTTTCCGCACCCGCAGCAGCCGCCCCAGCACAGCCCGCCGTGCTAGGAAGATGGGATGGCGCAAGGGTGTCGACACACGTTGCATCCCACACCAAAGGCCTACCTACCTTCCAAGGCATTATGGTCATTCCGTCTGGTCTCTTCCCATCGTCGCGTGCCAAGCCATTGGGTTCTAAAACAGCTGGCACCCCGGCGGTGACCAGAGCACGACGGATGATGTCATTGATGCTGGCGTGCCGTGCTAGCCGGCCTGCGCTCTTACTGCAGGATAGGCCATGTTGTCCGAGGCAGTCGATACCGTTACTGCATTGGCAGCGATGCGGAGCCAGTCGTTGTTTTATTTCTCTGGAACTAATCAACTGATCAAGTGTGGATGTTTTTTTTATTTAGGGTACATTTAAGGTATATTTTTTAGATGTAAAAATTATACTTAATTAGCTTTTACCCGCGGCTTCGCCCGCGTGGATGTCGGAAAATATCCCACGGGAACGTACTACCGGGATTAAAAGTACCCTATGTGTTAATCCAGGTAAACAATGTCTTCTCGCACTGCTTATATATGTAGTATCCGAAGAGCGGCGCGCGGATTGATATTTGTATGACTTCTGGATGATAAAAAACGTGTGTGGTCGGGGGACGTCAGAAACGAAGTTTCTTCTCACGGATTTAAAGCATAAACAAAATTTTCGCAGCCGCCATCTTGGATTTTCATTTTGACCTCACTATCGGCTTTAGCACCCTCGAAAACTATGAAAACATCACCCATGACGAATAATTTGAAAATATTCACAGCCGCCATCTTAAATTTTCATTTTGATCACACTATCGGTTTTCGCACCCTCGAAAACTATGAAAACGACACCTATGACGAAAAATTTGAAAATATTCGCAGCCGCGATCATTATCGCGAGTATGAAAGCTTTTTCGTTACGTGACGATTTCTGCCAGTTTACTCCTACCGCAAGCCGCGTGAAAGAACTTTGACCAAAAAAATCCTAAAACCTAACAATAGTAACGCAATATAAATATAACGGAACGGAAAATTACCTACTAGCATGCCAAATTTGAAGGCAACTTTACAGCGAAAATATAAATCCTCTATTCCCTATCCCGTTGGAATTTCGAAAAAATATTTACCTAAAAATTACAGGTACGGAACTTAGTAAAGTTATTGTTCTCTGAATTACTAAAGTGTCTTTGGCGATGACGAAAATCGGGCTGACCGATGATGATTTATTAAGGATTTTTAACCCCCTAGGGGATGATTTTCCAAAAACGCCAAAACATTTCTTTCGTTATGTCTAAACAAAAAGCTTAATTAATTTCTTCCTTACAAACTTTCATCCCCTATTTTCCTCCCTTAGGGGATGATCTTCCAAAAACGCTGAAATAATGGTTATTAATTTTTAACCAGAATACTGAATACCAATATTCATGGTTTAAACTACAAAATTGACGATTTTCCATACAAACTTTCATCCCCTATTTCACTCCTTTAGGGGTTGAATTTCAAAAAATCCTTCCTTATTCCTTGTCTACATTATAAATTGAACCTCCGTGTAAAGTTTCTGCGTTCTAGGTCCAAGGGTTTGGGCTGGGCGTGGGTGAGTCAGTCAATCAGTCAGTGAATCAGTCAGTCAGTTAGGACTTTTCATTTATATAGATAGATACATATATTGAAGTTTTTAAACATTTTAATGAATTTAAAGATAATTACAATTTTAATTTTATTTATGTGAGTAATGTACCGTTGTTATTTAATTTTAGTTATAATAATATGATTGTGGTGTATTTGAATCTTGGTTTCTAACATAATTTCGTAAGCTTGTGTACCAACAAAAATATGGATAGTGATCCATATTTTTGTTGGTACACAAGCTTACTTAATTTAATTTAATTCATTTACTTCAGATACGGTGGTATCTGAAGTAAATTAAATAAATTAAATTAACAATAATTTCACCCACCGATATCATGAGGCGTCTTGCGATTTCACTAACAGAAATGTTTTGCTAACGCAAAACAATAATCTGAGCTTTTTGGAATATTGTTAAATGATGCATGGTTTAAGACTTAGACTGTAAGTTAGTCAATTTATCACAATCACATACTTCGTAAAAGTGCAAAAGGAGGTGTATAGGTGTAGTTGCTAATGCAGACTGACTCATAACATAAGTTCGCAATTATTAAAGGCAGGAATATATTTTTAAAGCGGGTAGTTAGCTTCTAAACTGGCAAATAATTATAAGTAGGCGAGAAACTTGTGGCAGTAGATTCTCAAATCGGTCAGAATATCGCTTTATTCAGTTAGTATAATAACTCGTAATTACAAAATCTCAAAAATAATATTTTAGTAAACTCGTGGCTCGAACTCAAATCATTTGTCACTGTAGGTCGAATGCTTGCCTGTTGTGCCACGAGAGCAACTATCCTTTGTGGAGAAATTATGTTATACTATCATTTAGAAGACGTTAGTGCTAACGTCTTCACGCACACTTAACGCACAACGCTTAACGCACACTTCGAATTAGTAGAGTGAGTGTGCACTCACTCTACTAATTCGAAGTGTGCGTGGCTGTCATTGATATCAGTACGTACAGTAGCAATATAGTTTTGTAGTGTGCGTTGGTTACTTATCTCATTTGGCGTGTGTACTGTAGTACTTTGCCGGGATGCCACGGCAGGTCACTACGTGGTGTGATGTATACGTTCACTCGTTAAGAGGTGTGTAAAAGGACGTTCTGATTATTGGATGATATACTGGAGTCCCATAATATTATTTTAATGGCTTGTGACAAGCTTGTTACAAGTTCTACGTAAAGCTAGGAGTCAACCAATCTAAAACAATTATACTATGTATATGTCATCATTCGAACTTATTCTACTATAAAAACTCATGACGTGTCTTAATGGCCAGCTGTAATTCCGATGAAGGTTTCATGCTGAAGGCAGGCTCGATTAAAGCCTCTACATTACAGCAGTCTGTCTTAAGTTGTAACCAGCCTTGCTGACGGGACATAGTCCTTGCGAGGTGTGTCAGGTTGACACAACTGGTCCAACTGACGATTGTGGACCCACAGTTTGGTCAGAATTATCTGACAGTCAATGGAGCTTAGTGAGCTCGTGATATTTTGAGATTTTTCCCTCTGGAGTGTGGCCATGAATTAGGACTTCGCATGAACTATTGCTTTTTGAGTTTTCACCTCCCTCACGCTCATCAACGTCCGGTGTGGTAAAAGTTTAGGTTGATTAGTTTAAATTTTCGTCCTTAAGCCCCCTCTAGGCGGATGTGAATTGTCACGTCTTATTGTTCACACTTAAGGCGCTATGTTGGGATGTTTTAGGGTGGTTTTCGGGCAACGAGGTTGAGATAGCAAAACGTTAGTTTGCGTGGATGCTTTGTGGCACATATTAAGGATTAGTGTGGCTGACGCCCGGCAGATTACTACAGTACATAATAGTACATTTTAGGTATTTCTTTTGGTTTTACACACCGCATCCCGCACGAGACGGTGTGAGTCCATCTTGCCCTCCAGATCTCACCAAGGGTACCGAAGTTTGCATATGTACGTAAATATGTTTTTCAATCAACAGACTTCGCCTGCATCCGAGAATTTGGTTTTAAACCTAGCGGGCGGTATTAGACCTTGGTACGAGCGCTACCAAGTCATGTCGTACAAATTGAACACCCGGTCAGGAGACGAGGCGGCCTTCTTGAACATGACTACTAGGTGCAACAAAGTCGGTGTCAGGTAAATGTTTTTCTCATTTCCATGTTATAGGATCGTCACCATCTACGAAAAAAACTTTTTTAGAAAAAAAAAATTGGGCATCCTAAATAGGGTGAAGCTATACTTTACGCCTGGACAGCTTTTAACTATTTACAAAGCGCAAGTCCGATCCTGCATGGAGTATTGCAGCCACCTTTGGGATGACTCAGCTAAATACCAACTTGCCGCGCTTGACTCGGTGGAACGTACAGCTAAGAGGCTCATTGGCGACGTAAGACTGGTGGATGCCAAGCCTCACAGCTTGGCTCATCGCCGCAAGGTTGCCTGCTTGTCAGTCCTTTACAGATTGTACTTCGGTGAGTGTGCTCAAGAACTCCACGACCTCATTCTGGCGGCCCCCTTCTACCATCGGACATCTAGACGCACTGCAGGTTACCATCCCTACCTAGTTAATATTCCACCAATTCGCACTAAGCGTTTCCAAATGTCTTTTGTGATGCGCACAGCAAAGGAGTGGAACTCTCTGCCTGCGTCTGTGTTTTCGAACGCATACAACCCCGATCTCTTCAAAGTGAGAGCTTCTTCTGGGTAAACTCGCTCCATCGTCGACTTTTTCTCTGTCATCTCTGACCTAGACTAGAGTCAAGAGCAAACTTATCTCAAATAAAAACAAAAGAACCGACTTCTAAAAAAGTTTTTTATTTTTCGGTTTTTAGTTGTGGCATCTACCCCACACTATTCGTATACCACTACTCGCTATGTAAACAACAGTAACAGGAAGTTTTATAACATCACCAACAAACAACAAGTGTATTTTAAATACGTACCATCGAAGCTAACTCAAAAAGTAACCAAGAAAAGGTAATAAAATTTATATGGAACTACAGCGCAAGCTTTTTCTATCAAATGAAAAAAAAAAATTAAAAATATCGATGAACGTATTTAAAAATATACATACAGACGAACATAGAAAGTAGTCGGTTAAAAATAGGAAACTTGTATAAATCATTATCGTCTAAATATTGCTTTTATTTTGCTAAGTGTCTCATCACTAACCCTTAACGGTTAATAATATTCTCCTGCCCATTATCTCAACTTATTTCGGGTCGACCCACGCTGTACCTATTGTAGTACTTAATAATTTTATTCCAAGTAATCGTCTTTGCATAAAACTAAATACCTGGTATACGTAATATTATAGCACATGTAAAGGCTCCTACATACAGGCGCGACATGCGACGCGAATCGCATGCGACACAAAAAGCACCGCGTGCCGTGCGATGAGCGGTGCCTTTGCGTCGCGCGTGATTCGCGATACGAGTCGGGCCTGTTTAAAGGAGCCTTTAAAAGAGTAACTATGTATCATCTTTCCCGTTCTTTAAAGTGCTTTTCAATAGCCTTCTTGAAATAAATGATTAGACCAATACATATTTATTTTCTTTCATATATCTATTTCAGCCATATCATATTTCACTATCGCCACTTTCAACGGTGTACCCATTCCTTCTCTTATCCTTTCTTGACCTCAGGCCACAGCCGCACAACTTACGACCAAACCCAATAACCTATTTTCAGTAACAGACATCTCTATTGATGGTAGACAGTATAATTCTATTTGTCCTAATTTCAGGCCGGTAAGATAAATTAAAACCATAGATAGATAGGTTTTTCTATCTCCAGTATGCCAAAGCTGGTGATAGATAAGTAATTGGGTTCGGCCGTAAGGCGACTGCGTCGTGAAAGCGATTTCGTGACAACAAACACATTAAAACATAATTATGTCGGTGGCCACACTGCAGAAGCGACAATTTGTTCACAAGTCGCCGTCGCGTCGCAATCGTCTCAGCATTGCGGCCGCGGCCCTTCTCGTAACATGTTCAACACAACTGCATTCATCCCTTTAGTAGCCCAACATTCTGATTCATATAAGACAATAGGTCTAATCATGGCGATATTTTTTAACAATGAATTACTCACTAATGGTACTCTACCGAGACAATGTGCCCAAGTAACGTGTTTGAAATATCCACTCTTTCGCAGAATTTACGTAGACGTCGTATTCAACCATATGACGATACCCCAGGAAACAACAAGCGCAGTAGTAGGGACTGCCGGCAGTACTGCCTTGCCTCAGAATTATGATTATCCGGCAGTTCCTTATACAGAAGAGCATTTCAATTTTCCAGTGTGTCAAGTTGAAAATTATGAAAATGCTACTGAGGTTCGTTTGTATATTGTTTCTGTTTCTCAATGTTCCATTTCTACCATTTATTGGTTTCTGTCACTATATTGAATCACTATCACACACATAAGCTCCTTAATAAAAATCTTAGTTTATTTCTTTTGATTCAGATTCGAGTTTGTCAGTTGGGTGGACTACAGGACTTAAATCAAACAAAGCCATACGTTCGTCAAAGAATTATCGAATACCTCAATAAACTTATTGATCTTGGTGTAGCTGGTATCAGGTAAGATTCAAAGTTGTTGAAAAAAGTGTACTTATTTGTATTTTAATTTCGCAATGGCTCCTTGGAGAGTCCAAGGAGCCATTGCGAAAATTGGACGGAAAATCCTAACTTAATTATTTCCCACCCAGAGTGGATGCAGCAAAGCACATGTGGCCAGAAGATCTAAATGAAATTTACAAGTACCTTAATAACTTGAACACTAATCATGGATTCCGAAGGAACTCAAGACCATACATTTATCAAGAAGTTTCAAAGGGGGGCGTAGTAACTTTTAATGACTATAACGCTATGGGAGACATCACGGAATTTACTGTAAGTAGTGTGGTCATAGTTGCTTTTCATAAGCACGGGGCCTATACCTGTTTCATTACAAATGTTGATTCTGAGCATCACATTATTAGGCCTTAATCCATGCAATACCGCATCATCATCATCATCTGATCTAAATTAATATTATCAAGAGGTAAAATTGTTTGTTTTCCCAAGTTTTTTTTGAGAAAAAACATTTTACTGATAGAAAGCTTTTTTGGTGGTAAGGTTGACTTCCACGCGGATGAAGTAACGGGTAGAAGCCAGTTGTTAATATTTTTGCTGAATCAGGTAAAATCGTAAAGCGAATTTTTGCCTTACAGGAAAATTTCCGAATATTTTAACTTTCTGGCCATTTATAGAACTAAGTCTTAATCTTCTTAAAGAACACGGTTCAAGAAAGGATTTTCATGACTCTGCAAGATTGTTTAGAGCTGAATCATGGACAAATTAGTTTTCATTAACTATGGTGGCATGACCGTGCGTTTAACTTCGAAATAGCAATTTTGTCATAGCCAAAATATATTTATATTATTCAAATATGTTATTTTTATCAACAGAACAGAGAGAGTAGGTATTTATTCAAAATTCATTATGTCAAAAAATACATAAATTATTTTCCAGGCAGGATCGGAATTATTTAAATTTTTCTCTGGTCAAACACCTTTGAAAAATTTAAGCTCATATGGAACTGCAGGACTGGACATGATGCCAAGTGAGAACGCTGTGGTTTTCGTTGATAATCATGACACACAGCGTGCTGGTGGTGTATTGACATATAAAAATTCTACACTCTATCAGGTAAATGCAATCTTCTTATTATCAATTAGATTAAAAATAATAGCTGTGGATAGTTTCGTCAAATAACAAAAACTCATGTTTTCAAGCGTCGTTAGAATTAACATAATCTGCTAGATTTTTGCATAGCAAAACCCAAGATGACGCAGGTAAAGAAAAGTAATTAAAAAATCGTTTTCTATTTCCTGCAGGCAGCTCTAGCATTTCTTCTAGCACATCCCTATGGACAAGCTCGGATAACAAGCAGTTTTTATTTTACTAATTTTGACCAAGGGCCACCAGCTGATACTAGTGGAAATATTCAGGGTCCAGTTTTTGATGAGGTAAGTCATATATGATATTCTTTTGTTCTTAAATTATAAAAAATAAACAAAGTTAAAACTGATACTTTATTGTTATATCATATTTTAGATAGAACAGTGCACAGCCGCAAGTGGGTGGGTATGTGAACATCGCTGGAGCACCGTGTACAAAATGGTCGGATTTAGAAATGAAGTTCTTAAAACTGAAGTTGAAAACTGGTGGGACAATGGCAACAATCAAATTGCATTCAGTTTGGGGAATAAAGGATTCATTGTATTCAATACAGAAGGAAGTGCGATTAACAGCACAATACAGGTATGTACAGTAGCGGTCAAAACTCCAACGTCAGCATTACAAAACTATCGCATGGTTACTCGTCGCACTTGAGACCTTCTTCTATTTAAGCATTTCACACATAAATACACACCCGTATATTACACTCGTTCATCACGAACCAAACAGAAAAAGCGCGGTATATGGTCATCATCATAGGACTATCGCGGCATGCAGTCTTTTTATGATTATGCTAATGAAAGAAAGACAGCGAATATTTTAAACTAGTCACATAAAAGTTGAGGGTAGATTTGAAACAAAGTCAATTGACTTCTGACTGTAGTTAGAATGGTATGACATTGTTGGTTGTTTGGTGAACTTAGTTACGAGCGTTTTATTGATATTAGAGGTGTTGAGTTTTAAGATTTTTATTCAAAATGCAAGCAAATATAAATATTGAAGCCAGGGCGAACATTGTACCCTTGCATAACAATGGGTGTACTATATCTGAAATATCCAATGAATCCGGATTTTGTGGAAGTTATTTTGTTGTTTTTGTTCTCCTAAGTGATGCTTCCAAATGTGTAATAAGGATTTTTTTAGAGAGATACAGTGAGACGTTGGATGAGGAGATTTGAGGAAGAGGAGTCTTACGAGCCGTGTAAGAAGTGGTAGGCCGCCACACACACCAGTCTCAGTGACACTTTATGGTTGGTGAATATGAAACGAACGGTTTTATACTTTCGCACTGTTCGCCGTGCACTCCATGCCGAAGGCTTCCATCATCGAACACCAGCAAAAAAAACCGTTTCTAACGCAAAGGCACAAGGAGGAACGGTTGCGTTTTGCTCGAGAATATTTCGCCTTTGATTGCTAGACTATTTACTGACGAGAAGACTTTCAAATTGTATCAAAAAGGAAGACTTCATTTGTGGCACAGAGACAATACACGTTGGTCTGACAGTAATATTATAAATAATACGGAGTCAGGAAGAATTAGTGTGAATATGTGGGGGTCGATTAGTGCTCAAGGGCCGGGTGAGTTGGTATTTACACCGACGCGGGCTAACATTACGTCGAGGTTTTGAGCCACATAATGCTACCTACTGTTCGCAATGTTTATGCAGTGGATGAAATTGGTGAATTTTATTTGGTTCAAGATAATTGTCCGATACATCGTGCCTATGATCGTGCCAGTATTGTTCGTGAGTGGTTTAGTGAACATTCGGATGTTAAAGTTATTCCGTGGCCAGCGCGATCCCCTGATTTAAACCCTATAGAAAATGTATGGGGCTTAATGGTGCAAAGATGGGAAGCGCGAGACGAAAGATGTCTCGAACAGCTGAAGTCCCATTGCATAGAGTTATTGTAGTTTACGTTGCACAAATATTTGCAGTATTATTGTGGCCTCCATGCATCGACGTCTTCTTGACTGCTTTGATAATAACGGAGGTCACACTAAATATTAATAAAAAATATAGTATTAAATGTTGTCAGGGGAATTCAGGAGATACACTGGCAATAATAGTAATAGGTTAGTGATCGTAAGATTGTAGGATTGAGGTTTAGTTTCAATCTTCTTTTCCTTGAGAAAATGATTAAATTAAGCTATAACTCCAATAAACCAAAAACATCCCATTTTAGTAGCAACCAAAAATGATTTACGAACAAATCAGGTATTTTATTTATTTCAAAGTTTGGAATATGTTTATGTTTTAAAGGTTGTTAATAACATCAATAAATGTTCCTATGAAAAATAGTTTCTTTTTTAAATTTAAATTGCCTATTATACTTTATTTTACCATATATACCCTACTGTCATTATATTAACGAAACTCAATAAATAATTGAACTCTGACATGAAAACGAAAAAACAAAAAGAGTCGACAGCACGCACTGAGGTTCGAACTTTCACCACTTCACGCACACACAATAACAGCCACCCACTCGTGCGAACCTGCCATCGCTGCTTATAATTTTCACTTCGAATTTTAGCATTGCTTAGGCGCTATGATCGATAATTTATTAAAAAAAGAAACAAGTATAAAAATAGGTAGTTGTAGATATCTTTATTTAGTGTTGACCACACATGCATCTGACCAACCAACAACGCGCTTTCGTAGTTATTCTGTGTGCATGTTACTGTCTGCTTTAAAACATTACACACAGTGATATCTTCAAATCTTACTCTACTTTGTTTATTTTGTATATTTTATTATGTGTTATAATCGTCTCTTTTATTTTAGGTTTAAAGACATTTATTTCTCAAAAAAAACACAAAGTCACTCACTTGAGAAACAATATTTACCTTATACTAATAAGCTTAAGATTAAGTTCGTCACTGCTTGATGATTTTAATAATTTTAATTACTGTAATTGGTTATAACACAACCGTTGTAATTAAATAAATAAATAAGTGCAGATCTGACGTGCAGGCCGAAATGATCATTCCGGTGGCAGTCCAGTCAAGATCGTTGAGTGTACGTACGGATTTGATAAAATGGCGATGAGAGACCTGCACAAAATTAGACACACTAAATTCCTTAAAGCTATTGTATCATATAAAATTATGTTAAAGACATCTAACTGATAGGTACTATTTCAAGACACAAGAAAGACACTTACAATTATATGAAATCAAAATTACAGACTGGACTTCCAGCTGGAACCTACTGTGACATTAGATCAGGACAGAAGCAAGGAAGTGCGTGCACAGGAAAGACTGTAACTGTATCACATACAGGTCAAGCACAAATAACGTTATCTGGAGTTGGAGAAGAATTGTATCTTGCCATACATGTTGGAACTGAGGTATGTAAACAACTGAATCCTACAGCTTGTCACTTCGATCAATTTGAAAACAAATAATATAAGCTTTCGGCCCTTGTCCTATATTTACTTGGAGTCAGCGCAAAACTTTTTCTTCTTCCATTCTTCTCTGTTTGCTGTCATATTATCATTCACTCTCTTTTCATTCACACCATCTCTTACACAAGCTCTCCATCTTTTCTTTGGTCTTGTGGCGGCATATCTACATCGCCACATGTGAACGCATCACACTGACGTCACGCAAAAGCCTGCATCGCGCAATCAGAGTTTACCGCGTGACTAGTCAAATATACAACGTCCCGAGATCAACCGTCGGGCAGTAGCCCACCAGACACAACACCCGTGTGGTCGGAGGATCCTCCCTTTTCTATGGAGGATGAGTGAACTTTACACCTTATTCCTCATACCTCTATAGTCTCCCTCTTCTCTTCCATCAACAAAAACATTTATGTTCATCACTTTTTTATACACAACGAATTTAAGACGTGGACAATCCGTTATAATATATATTTTTTTAAATTTCTACCCTACGTCACGTTTCATTAGACACTGCTTCGTTGTCTTCATTAGCTCCCTAATGTAGTTACCATGCCATTGATGGTTCTGATACTAGATATCAGTAATATATATTTCATTGTCAATCAAATGATACATATAATCGGTTTGCGGTTATTATCTCGTCCATTGACGTGGTTTTTATTGATTTTATCATATTACTCTTTTCAGTCGGCTCTTCGGACTTAACGATAAGAAGCTTAGGTGATCTGGAGTCAAAATTACAGGAGTTTTTAAACTCTATAGTAAATACATGTCCGTATTTTCTATTGTGTTCTTCGGAAATTAATGAATTTATTTGTAATAATAATATTATACTATTGCAATATGTAAATTGTTTTTTTTTCCAAACATCCTTTATATTTTTAGTCTTTGTTAATTTACGAACATAATCATTGATTTATTTATTTATTAGCAAAAAATACTTAAAGTTAAAAGAGCACAAAGGTATCATCATACGCACGTAGATAAATATACCTACTCAACTATTTTCTCATCGCAGGGTAAAGTTCTCTTTAGATACAGAGAAGGCATGAGCATTGATCACCATACTTGCTCAATGCGTGTCATCCATGTTTTGCTCCTGTATTATTCAATATATCAAAATGTTTTTTTTTTTCACTGATTGTTTTTCAATTAAAAAGCAGCTATGTACACATAGCTATTAAAAGCACCCGTATCCCTTATAATATAAACCGTTAAGAATTTTTCACTGCAGTTATGATTAGACAAAAGTAGCTTATGAAACTGTTGCATAATGAGGGGTATCAAAACACGTGTTAGTGCAGGCGAGGTTTTTAATACTGGTAGTGTCACACGAGTGTTTTAATACCTAATTATTTGCACTTGTGTGCACTATTCTAACATTATTTTGTAAGAGAAAACGTGTTATAATTTATTATTCTATTTTTAAATTTCGGTATTGAGTTTAAAAAGTATGTCAATAATGTACTAGTTTTGAAGTTTATAGATAGATAGATAGATATATAATATTTCTTTGCTTAAACCTGTATCATACAAGACATACAAGAAAATGCATGCAAGATGGTAACAACATTATTACGTACAGGCATGTTTGCCACATGATGTGACGTGCAAATGTCTAAAATATCATTTATTAAAACATTCTCTTGAAATAACAATAAATTAACCCTTTCCCGAGTATTGGCAAAATACTTGCCAAGCCAGTGTATTAAATGTAGTGCTAATATTTTAAGAGTATTATATAACACGGTCAAAACTGAAATTAGTCACGTTATTAGTACTGCCCGCGAAAGGGTTAAGTAATTAAAGAATATTAATAATAAATTAAAAATAACAAAAATTAAACAGAACAGTAACACAAAAATAAGTTATTAAGACAATGCAATACAATACCTGTTGAAGGTCGTTGGTGAGGATTGGAACAGTCCGATCCGCAGATATTGGCTCGAAGTCCATCGGAGTGCCAACCGACGATGAAACCTGTGTGTAATTTATTTGTTTATTTTTTTTTTGTTTTTAATGTAATTTAATGGAGTTATATTTTAATGAATAAGTATTCAGATTTAATGTATTTTATTTTGTGATTTTATTTTATTTTAATGATTTAATGAATATTAATGTATCTAATTTTAATTATTTGTCGTGCTGAATGTATTTGTAGTCCGTGTAACTTATTCGGACTTGGTGCCTTATTAAATAAAATATAATAATAATAATCATGTCAACAATAATAAAAAAAGATCCAAAAATAATTAAACTATTCCATTATAAATTAACAAACAAATAATAATAAACTTTTTTATATTTTTAAATGTTTTTTTTTAAATATCTTTTTATTTTAAGAAATATTTAAAAATGTAAATAAATAAGAATGAAAAATCAATAAACGAAATAATAATAATAATCAAATCAACTAAACATATGTTAACACAAATCTTTCCTCTAGGAACTCGTTAATGTTATAGTATGCTTTATTCACTAAATATGTCTTAAGTTATAATTTGAATTTTACAATATGAGAGTAGATAACATGAATTTTCGAACTCTCAAAACCTACAAAATAATATAATGTCCGTCAATGTTAAGTACTTAGAAAGTTATCGCTTCATAACATTTTTAGATTATTACTGTTTTCGGACCTATTTATCAGAGATTATAGTAATTAAAAAGATAATATCATAATACCAAATCTCTGACTGAGGTTTTATCTCTTGGTATATAAAGTATTGTCGCAGTAGGAGGGCCCATGCAGATATTGATCTTCTGTGGTAGTGCACGAAGCGGTAAAATACATAAGGTAAGTGAACTTTCGACAATTTTCATCTAAATCTTTCATGTTTCTTCGGTTCAAAGAAATTTATTTCTCAAAAGAACATACATAGTTCACTTAAATATGAGAAACTAAAAAAATATATATATCTTAAGTAATAAATATAATTGTCGTTCAATCTGTCGAGTACATACAGTGAGTAATGATGAATTATTGTTGGTTAGCCAAATACAACTTTAACCCATTCTTAAAAATGTTTACTGATGAAGGATCTCTTATTTCTTTCGGTAAAAAAGCTATAAAGCTTTCGGTTATAAAGCTTCTTCTTGCCTAGTAATTCATTATAGAAATAGGATAGTAATACAAGCACAAAAATTGCCAGCTTGTTTTAGTCATGTCAATCAAATGGTTTCTCTATTCACCAAACGAAGAAAAATGGTGTTTTACCATTTAAAAAAAAATAAAATTTTAATGAAACAAGTAATTACATTTACATAGGCTTTTACATTAACCTCCATATTCACAAACGTTGCTTAAAGTTAAGTAATGTTAAGCGACTGATTTTCCATAGATTTTTTGACGTTTAAACATAATTTAACTTCAATCAACGTTTATGAATAAAGGGGTAAATATAGAAATGACAAACAAATATAAAACTATATCATTTGTTCTTCGATTTTGTCAGGTAAGAAGAACAATCCATTGCACTCTTTATTATGTTTTCTTATGTATCAGCATCACGTTAATATGAAAAGATAATAACATCATTTCACTAGTACATAATGGCCGAGAACATAATCGTTATGGTCCCTACAGTGTTTACTGTCAACCTGTTAATAATAGTCGTTTCATCCATTGCTGCATTGTAGTCGTATAGTAGAATATCGTGAACAAAATATATTATTATTCAAGTGAACGCTCAAAGAAATCATGTTGCCGTTTGGTCTCTACAAATAAATAAAATTGAAGTGTCTGTTTGTAATGTCAAAATAACAACTTTTTACTAAAAGCATAGGAAAGTATTTACGGTACTAATAACAAAAAAAGCAATTTTAAAAATTTTTGTGTCTGTCTGTCTGTTTGTTCCGGCTAATCTCCGAAACGGCTGGACCGATTTTAACGAGATTTTCATTGGCAGATAGCTGATGTTTCGGCGGGTAACTTAGGCTATTTTTATTTTAGAAAAATCATTAGAGTTCCGCGCAAAAAAATTAAAACCCACGAAATTGTGAACAAAAAGTCCGATTTGAAAAATTCTTTATGCATTTGGTAGCCCAATTGTCGAGGATAGTTACAGGCTGTTTAACATCACGCTACGAATCTTAGGAGCCGGGTAAAAGAAAAAAGTCAGAATGAACACTAAGCGAAAACGAAGTACCAGCGCGGGCGGGTGATGCAACGCGACGGGTCGCGGGACGAGGGAGTTTTATTAATATGTGGCTGTTATTTTAGTATATTGTGTATTACGACTTTCACGTGAACGAAGTCGCGGGGCACAGCTAGTACTGAATAAGACAATTGAAAACAAAAACATTTTCATGAGTAAGTACTTAATGTGTTTGAAATTGTTGTAATGTGCAGAAAGAGTTTCTCTGTCATACAGTGTACGGTCTCAGGAGTTTTAGTTCTCCAAACTGTACTGCGTACATACGTAGTCAATGAGTAATCAATGGTCACTTTATATATTCGTGGATTATGAAGTTTTCTTTTTGGGGAAATACTAAAGGATTTATTGCTAGTTAAAAACCCTGTAATCGAAAGGATCGACGTTAAGTAGTTTGTTTATGAGAACACTCTTCCAAACAGATTGTACAGTAAGTATCTTCGAATATAAGACACGCGCCTTATGAGGGTTCGGAATTTCTCAAATTCACCCTCAACCTGTTTGTCATCCACCACCGTCTTCATTTATTTTAACGTGTCCTTCTAATCATACTTCTGTGTTCCAGGATGTTTCGTCTCATCCTATGCCTGTCGGCCCTGACTGTGGCCCTGGCCTACAAAAACCCTCACTATGCCTCAGGCCGGACCACCATGGTCCATCTGTTTGAATGGAAGTGGGATGACATCGCTGCTGAGTGCGAGAGGTTCCTTGGACCCAGAGGATTTGGTGGTATTCAGGTAAGAAATTATGTCGTCATTGATTTATGAAAGAAAACATACATAATATAACATAACGCCTGTAATCCCCGAAGGGTAAAGGCTCCCACATACTGGGGCGACTTGTCGCGCGACACGGTTCTGCGATATTATATCCGTAGAACAATTTCTGTGAAACCTCGCGCAACGCTTCACACAGGAGCGACCTGTCGCGCCGCGACACAGATATATCGCGTCACGTGATGCGATAATATTACGACATTACTGCGCAGCGCGACACCACGATATCGCATAGCGCGCGCGACGCGACGCAAGAGAGTTTAAATGGCGGTGCAATCCTAGCTGAGCTCAGTATTAGACGATCTTCGTCACAGAACGAAAGCAGGTCTGTACGTGTTTGCTGAGCGACCCGTCCTAGGTTCGATTCCCCGGTCCTAACCTAACCTAACTAGAGCATGCAATTATCCGCGGATTTTTACTATCCGGATAATCTGGATAACGGATAATACATAACTACACGCCTGTAATCCCCAAAGAGTTACGCAGAAGTGTAGGTAAGTATCTATAGTACACCCGCATTTAACTAGTGATGCATATTATACATAGAGTTATAAAAAACAGTTCTTATAATATTCTTACTTATATCTACGGTATTATACACATACTGAGCATAATTTTACTAAAGAAGAATTCACGGAGATACGGAATTAATATGATAAGTAAATTAAAATTAAGTACCTCGGTTAGTTGTTTCCACTTAAACAAATATCAACTTTACGAGCGTGTAAATTAAGATGATTTCAAAATGATAAGTAGGTTTCTACCATAGATATTATAAATTATATTTCTATGGTACAAACCTACCTACCTACTCATAAAACGACCGTAAAAACGTGTTGTAGCCGAAAGTACATTTACATGTAGAAATTAAAGTTATTTTGCACATATACAGCGTGTTACGGAAAGGGTATATACATACAAACCGGGTGAAGAGTGTATCTGGTTTCTAATCTCTGTACAAAATTTCAGCTCAAAAGCAATAACTTTGAAAAACTGAAAATACGTAATATGTTTTTTATTTCGATAGTTTATTCAATTGAAATCATAACAAACGTGTCACCGCACTACGAGGGTCATTATCCATTATCTGTGTCTGTGCAGTACACACACACACCTGCCCCAGCTTAAAACGTATATCCAGTATCTATCTCTTCCGACAGTCTGTGCTCCTAGTACGCACACACTTGCCGCGGCGCCGCTAAAGCGGCAGCGCAGGCGGCACGATTGGCGGCAGGATCAAACGACCGGATTAAAACGTGAATCCAGTATCTATCTCTTCCGAAAGTTCCGAAAGTACATGCAAGCTGACCGATTTTATGTTTACGTATGAAACATGAATTAAATTTTGTCGCAGCAACGTAGACATTTTCTTAAATAACACCTAAATCACTATCATACAATCACTAAAGAAAATAAGAAGTTTACCGACAAAACGGCGGCTTTCCTTTGATCTGCGAATAGTAAGTGTGCCGCGCGCGGCGTGGCCCCTTTGCCAACGATGTTACGGGAAACGTGATAACTACGTAAAAATTGATAATAAGTTTCATTGATGAAGTCTTTAAAAGTAACTTACTTTTTAATGAAGGTGAGGTTCAATGTGCTGGCCTTGGCGTTGTACGCACAAAGCCGCACGCTCACGCAGATTTCGCTGAACATTGCGGAGCATATCCGGCGTTACACTCCTAAAAGCGTTTTTGATTCGCACTTTCATTTCGAGCACGGTATCACACTCCACTGCGTACACAGTATTCTTAATGTACCCCCACAAAAAAAAGTCTAACGGCGTCAAGTCTGGTGATCGTGGAGGCCAAGCCACACTCGTACTACCGCGCCCGATCCACTGAGGGAACCGCGCATCCAGATAGTTGCGAACCTCACGGGCGTAGTGTGCTGGTGCTCCATCATGTTGGAAGATCATATTATTATCCATCACAAGATCCACGTATCTTGCGACGGGTAATACATCGAGGGCATCGTCCAGCCGATTTCTTAAAAATTCTAAATAATTTGGACCGTTCAGAATTTGCGGAAAAAAAACTGGCCCCACAAGTACTTTGCCGATTATGCCAGCCCACACGTTTAGTCGCCATTGATGTTGGAATGACGACTGTGATGAAGCATGGGGATTGGTATGGGCCCAAACATGTTCATTATGCAAGTTGTTTATTCCCGCTCTCGTAAAACTTGCTTCGTCGGTCCAAAGCACTGTGGAACTAAAACTCGGCGAGGCGTCTGTCTGCCTTAGATACCACTCGCAAAAGGTCACGCGTGGCAAAAAATCTCCTGGCGTAAGCTCCTGAATAGGGCGGAAGTGATACGGATGCTGGCGGTCTTGGCGCAGCACCCGCCATACCTTCACATGGTTCTCAGCGCCCAGCACTAATGCTGCTCGTCTTGTGCTACTGCGTGGAGTACTTTCAAAATATTCTAGCACAGCGTCTTCAAATTCAGGATCGCTCCTGCTTGGCCGACCTTCCGATGCAGGCTCATGGAATGAACCCCTGGAGTACAGACGTTGTACCATCCGGCTGAAACATGCCATCGATGGCAGCAGCCGACGCTCAGCTACTGGTCTACCGTCGATGAATCGCTGACAATACAGCTCTCGGGCAGCTCGCAGATTACCATCCGTTGCTCCAACACACAACATCATCTCATAATATTCACTATTACTACGTGACGACATTTTCACGACCGCAGCAATCACTGATCTGACAATAAACACAACTTTGCACCGACACGGTTAGAGAGCGACTTAAAAGGAATCGAAAAAAGTCGGATATCCTACTACAGATTTATCCTACTATCCTAGTACTAAGGTAGCTGACCCAATTATTGCTAATTAAAGAAATTACGAAAACAATAATTCTGTACGACACCAAACACGTCATAAGAAGCATCTCTCATGCGTTAATACACGAAATTGATAAATCCATTTGAAAATTAACCTTAATTAAATGAACAATACTTTCAAACATTGTAATTTTAAAAACTTACAAACATTGAAATATTTTGAGATGAACAAGTAAGTCTTAGTTGCTAAACTTTGCTTACTTGGATATTGGAGATAATCAGAAAATAAACAAAAGTTTTGAGCTTAAAACAGGACTTAAGCAGTTTAGGCTGGATATCAAAATAAAAAAAAATATTTCATAAAAATCAGATAAGAGCGGTGTGCCGACAACTGCCTCATTGACCCGAAATATCATTGTGTGTGTATCCTTTGTTATCCTACATGATTGTAAAAGTACAGAAATTAGGGTTGAGTATTATTATTGTGCGACAATTTTCGTTACCCATGAAGTCCTAGTACTTTAAATAACTTCTGTTGCATAGTTGGAGACATTCGCTGATTACGGAAAAGTTAAATACTCCCTCCCCCCGTTCAAACACGGCGCACGCGCCTATCATCGACGATCGGACAACGGGACGACTGTAAACAAAGTTTGGATACATTCAATAATTCACTTCTTTTTGATGTTATTCGCGGTGTCAGCGGCGTTAAGGAGTAACTACATACTTATCCAATGTTCACTAAAATAAAATTAAGTGCGGAACCCTCTGGCATTACCACACACACACACATTGGCACATTGGTACCAGGATACACATAAGTTAAGTACAAAAGTTTTCTAGGGTTCATTTTCAAATTAACTAAAACTTTTTTTTTGTATTGAATACTTTTGTAGTTTCCTATTATTGCAATTTTAACATACTTTTGTCAGCCATTTATCTCAGTTAGTTTCAGTGTCAAAAACACAAAAAAGGATGATTATGTTAAAGCAGATTTACAGGAAAATTGTTATTAGTGCTGAGCTGGAAAATTTGGGCTATAGCTTTTAGGAGTACTTATTATTTGATATTTAAAGTATGATTTTATGAAAGAAAAAAATTACTCCTACTGTAGTATTAGTTACATACTGGGTACTGCCCAGTATGTAACTTTGTTTTACTAAAAAAAAAACTATTGTCTAAGTTACAATAAGGTTTTTGTTCTAATCATTAGTATGATTTTGTGGAACAAAACTAACATGCAGAACCCATTTTGCAAATTGTACCAGGAGAAACAAATCTTTTACGGAGATGTTTTTTTGTGTGCAGTTTATTGACACCAATCAGTTGACTAGGTCTAGTGATGTGTAGAATTCGATTGGAAATTACATTTGATTTTTATTTTTAGTTAAATGTTTCTTAACTTTCTAATTATGTAGGTATATTCATTAAAAAAATGTTGCCATTTAGTTTGTTATCACCAAAAGAATCCGTGCCTTTGATATGTATATACCCTTTCCGTAACACGCTGTATGTATAAGTATATTGGAAACTAAGAAGTCAGTAAAAAATAAAACTTAAGTACCTAATTACACATAAGTAATTAAAAAATCTGGATTTGTAAATAAATACTGCTTAAAAGCACGTCGGAATTCGCCAGTTTCGTCGTTCGTGTCTATGTGTTCAAGCTTAGGTACCTATGTACTTAGGTTCGGTTAATCGAACCTAGGACCCCACGCTCAGCAAACACGCACAGACCTGCCGTCGTTCTGTCACTAAGATCGTCTAATAATGAGCTCAGCTAGGATTGCACCGCTATTTATACTCTCGTGTCGCGGCGTTATCGCGGCGATATCGCGGCGATATCGCGCTAGTGTTGCATGGCGATAATATCGCAATATCTCCACGCGACACGTCGCGCGACAAGTCGCGCCAGTATGTCAGAGCCTTAAGGCAGAGCCCAAAGGTACCTAAACACAAAAACAGTGTGAAGGTCAAACTCAAGGCATTTATTTAATTGAATTGGCACTTTTGTAAGAAAACATAACAAACGTTAAATAACTGTTTGATATTGAAGAGGTGATTTGGTCCATGGTCGGAAATGTGATCATTATTATGAAACAAATAATAATAATAACATTTTTGATGATAGCATGTTGTTCTGATTTATAAAAAGTGATATCCTATCTTTATTGAGTAACAATACCTACCAATTCATTACAAGATAATTACTAGCTACCTGCCTGATAATTAACAACAAAAGATAATGATTGCCTGACAATTAACGTAATTACGATAACCGTGAGGCTACCAATTTATTTATGGCATCATGCATCTAGAAAAATCCATTAATCCATCAATGATGCTTGGTTTTGCAATCCATGTATGCAACTTGTAATCTTAATCCTAGTTTTTAGAGCTTAATTGATGCATCTGTTTTGTAGATCTCCCCACCCAATGAAAACTTGATCATCTGGTCGCACCAACGCCCATGGTGGGAACGCTACCAGCCCATTTCTTACCGCCTGGTCACTCGCTCCGGAAATGAACAGCAGTTCACTAACATGGTCCGAAGATGTAATGCTGTTGGTGTCAGGTGGGTCATCGAATTTTTTTCTTGTCTTGATAGTTTTCAGATTGAATAAAGTCTCTTTTCAACTGCCCGTAAACTTGTACTTTGAAATTGGCGAAAATTTACAAAAGTTATGGGTAATAATCAAATCACGTCATGCTCATGAAGTTTCGCTAACTTATTGAGAAAGGACTGCTGTAGGATTTTCCTCTTCAATCTTACAAATAATATTATATATTTACTTTTTCGTATAACCTATTCTACTTTAAACGTCAACCATCAGACTCAATCTCGAATCTTCAACAGAATCTACGTAGACGCGATCATCAACCACATGACAGGCACATGGAATGAGAACACCGGTACTGGAGGCAGCACCGCTAACTTTGGAAACTGGCACTACCCTTCTGTGCCTTACGGCAGGAATGACTTCAACTCGCCCATTTGTGTCATCTCTAGCAATGACTATGGCTGCTGTCCTGATAGGGTAAGATTCTTTAGAACTACTTTTATTTAATTGTTTTTTTGTTACGATATAAACACTTATGACCTTCATAATAATTTTACGGGCTGTGGTATGTTGATTTGCTTAATTCGATCTGTATCCACTTACTTGCATGTTCAAAAATCATATCTTTTTTCTGTAACTGATACTTTCATGATAGTCTAACAATACTTTATTTCAATCAGTCAGTTAATATTTTCTTATTTACGCTTTCTTAAATGTTATTCTGTAGGTATCTCGTTGTGTCTCAGGTACGTAACTGCGAGCTATCTGGTCTTAAAGACTTGAACCAGGGTACAGAATACGTGCGTCAAATGATCGTCAACTACATGAACCATCTCATCAGTTTGGGTGTCGCTGGTTTCAGGTAGTATATTAATTTTTACTTAAAAGTACAATTTCCATTAACTTTATCAGAGTTCAAAATGTGTCGTAGTCATTGGGTGCGTATACTGATGTTAGGTGTACATATTGTACCATGTTTTATGAAAAATAACTTTTTTCCTACAGAATCGACGCTGCCAAACACATGTGGCCCGGAGACTTGCGCGTCATCTACGACCGTCTACAAAACCTCAATACCAACCACGGTTTTCCCTCCGGTGCCCGTCCTTACATCTATCAAGAAGTCATTGACCTCGGAGGCGAAGCCATCACCCGTGATGAATACACTCCCCTCGCTGCAGTCACCGAGTTCAAATTCGGATTGGAACTTAGCCGAGCTTTCAATCGCGGCAACCAACTCCGATGGCTCGTCAACTGGGGACCTAACTGGGGTCTTCTCACCTCCGGCGATGCTCTCACCTTCATTGATAACCACGACAATCAAAGAGGTCACGGTGCTGGTGGAGCCATTCTTACTTACAAGCAGGCTAAGCAGTACAAGGGTGCTATCGCGTTCATGTTGGCCCATCCTCATGGCTGGCCACAGTTGATGAGCAGTTTTGACTTCACTAACACTGAAGCTGGCCCCCCAATGGACAACAGTGGCAACATTATCTCTCCTTCTATTAACTCTGTAAGTATAACAGCTTTTGTATTTACATTAAAATATGTTAAAAATTATTGGTTGTATATATTTTATAATCTACTAATAGCACATTTTATTCGCAGCCTAATTATGTTAAGATTTGAACTACACTCTAGAATGTATAATTGTATTTTGCTCGTTTGTAGCTTTTAATTTAATTTTAAAGCTGTTTGAATTCAGACTTCTGCCAGGTTCCGACAAAACATATTTATTTAATCATCATCATCATTATTATCTTCCACTGCATATCCCTCATTCTCTCTTTCTTCTTCCAGGACAATTCCTGCGGCAATGGCTGGATCTGCGAACACCGGTGGCGTCAAATCTTCAGCATGGTCGCCTTCAGAAACCACGCCGGTAATACCGCTGTTTCCAACTGGTGGGACAACGGCAGCAACCAGATCGCTTTCTGCAGAGGAAACCAGGGCTTTGTAGCTTTTAACAATGACTACTGGGACCTGAACCAGACTCTTCAGGTATTTTTATAAGGATTGTATGGTCAACTTACAGAGATTTTAATCTTATATAAGGCCCTATTTTATTAGTCAGAGTTTTTTTTATAAATTACACACACAACATCACGCCTGTCATCCCTGAAGGGTTAAGCAGAGGTGTACCTATAGTACAACCACATTTCACCAGTTATTTTAAGTCACATGTAATAAGGGGTGAGCCTATTGCCATTAACCGGGCACAAATCCAGACTCCGGGCTGCAGCTGAGAAATTCCAAATGGAAAAACCCAATGATACTTAGCCATCCGGGAATCAAACATCATACTCAGCAGTAGCGCTTGCAACCACTAGACCAACGAGGCAGTCCTATAAATTAGATACGAATAAATGATCTCCCAAGTAATCAGCTTCTCGATTTTCTATAGTGGAGGTAATTTTTATACTATGCTATAAGTGAAGGTTTCTTTGAGAAATTAGTTCAATTTTATGATTAGAATCACTTGTTCGTAGGATTCGTGATTAATCACAGTGGAACACAAATTTGAGCGTTATTATAAAGTTCAAAGTCAGCCAATGCTTCAAGAACTAACATTTTCATATTTTCACCTTACAGACCTGCCTGCCCGCTGGTACTTACTGTGACGTCATCTCTGGTGAGAAGAGTGGCAGCACCTGCACTGGCAAGCGCATCACTGTTGGCAACGACGGACGTGCCAGCATCTCACTAGGAGCCAACGAGTTTGACATGGTGTTGGCCATTCATGCTGGAACCGAAGTAAGTGAATTTGTTAAATGGGGTTATGAATATAGGGCTGACAATAGAAGGAGCACAAATGTTTGGTATTGGAACCAAAGATTATGCCCAGAGAGAGATTTTGCTTGCTGTTGGAGGGTTCTCATCCTTGTTAAAGACGGGGTCTCCAACTTCTTCGTTAGAGGCAACGAAATTGTTTTTTGTTTTCATGATCCTCATTGGAACCGAAGTTTCAAATTAATTTCGTCCTAAATTTGCATTGTTGAAACTGCTTAACTCTGCAATGGTCCAAACTTGGCCTTGTTTGCACTGATGTTCCAATTTAATCAGCTATGTTTGAAACCTAAGAATTCCATCTTATCATTAGACACACACATGTTACATATACACATACTTATTTTTTTTTTGTTCCAGTCGAGACTGTAACACCGATGAAAAACCGTTCCGGATCGAGTCATTACTTGTAATCACTGAACGATAGATTTTTATTAAATCTGCACTGTCAATAATCTGTGATCTTTTTATTTTAAGAATAAGTCCACAGTTTTTTAAGAAATAAAATAATACGTTAAAATAATACGTTTGTATTTCAATATTCCTAAATTGTTTTATTTTGTGTGGGCCAGCACGTTTGTATAATTACTATGTATGTAAACCTCATTATTGTTTTAAATTATTGCAAGAGATAATAAAGATCTGAAGAACTTTCTAGTATATTAGGGATGATCATTAATATTTTCTTTCTTCACAATTAGTAACATCTTTACTCGCCGCGCAAGCTGGATAATTAGCAGCATGTAAAGCATTTTGACTGGCTCATCTTTTCACCTCTCCTTATAGTAATTTTCTATACACAAGAAAATAATCTTTGTTCAACTGAAGATCAGGGGGGCTAAAACGGCCACTTTGGCAGAATCATAATAGGATAATATTATGAACTTTAGTTAAATTAATCGTAAAATGGTCACAAATTGACAATTCATAATATTAACTGCGTACAATTCGTATCACGCAATTCATCTGTTTGAAAGTTTTGTACGGAGATTCGTAAAATGGTGCACAAACTATGAATTGCTTTAATGTCAAATAGCAGAATCATAAGAAGTTAGTCAAGAGCAACATCTTACAATTCATATTGAAGATTTTGTGAAGAAATATGGTAATGACAGATTTAGACATTTATGTAAATTTCCTCGAGGATGCATGTGTTACGGAGACCATTTTATATCGCCGACGAAGTGTAGCTCTTCAGAAAATGAAAATAGCCTAGGTAATAGGTACCAACAAACTCTAGGTCCAGCATTTCAAAAGCTATTTTCATTTTCTGAAGAGCTACACTTCGTCGGCGATATAAAATGATCTCCGTAACACGTGCGTCCGCAAGGAAATTTACATAAATGTCTAAATCTGCCATTACAATATTTCTTCACAAAATCTTCAATATGAATTATAAGATGTTGCTCTTGACTAATTTCTTATGATTCTGCTATTTGACATTAAAGCAATTCATAGTTTGTGCACCATTTTACGAATCTCCGTACAAAACTGTCAAACAGATGAATTACGTGATATAAATTGTGCGCAGTTAATATTATGAACTGTCAATTTGTGACCATTTTACGATTAATTTAACTAAAGTTCATAATCTTATCCTATTATGATTCTGCCAAAGTGGCCGTTTTAGCCCCCCAGACTAGTTCTGTTTTGGATCAATCAGCAGAACAATTCAGTTATCACACTGCGCCAAAAACAAATCGAAGGATCTAAAAATATCCAAATGCAGAACTTACAGAACATTATGGCACAAAATACGTGCGTTGAAAGGCAACAATCGAATTCGTTTAGCTGATAAATCCTTCAGAAATCGATCGCCACCCACGAAGTCCGCATTACCCGTATAAACAAGGCATTGGTCGGTTGTAAATCGGTTATTATCACAAACATACTGACAGCTTGCTTAAACAGTATTGAGTAGCCGATGTAAATACACGAGTATTATGCTGCTAAAAATATGACGGCGAAATTATTATGCGAAGTCCGACTGGTGCTACCTACCTACTGACACAGTAGGAATGAAGACGATTAAGATCATGCAGATCCCGGCGCGTAACAAGAAGGCTTGCCGTTTACCTGCGCACTGAGCGATTCGATTCTGAGCCTATTCCAAAGTACTGAGTAACTAGTAAAGTACCTAATATGATTCTACAATAAAACACTCTTATATTATACCACAATAGCCTAGTACTTTAGGACGCGACTGTACTATCGAGGAAATTTACATCTGACCAATTAGAAAACAAAATACCGTCCACACGATGACCATATCTGTTAGCAAGCGTTACTATAGCGGCCGAGAAGCAAGAATAGTACATACGGTGTATAGATGTTCGTTTCTCCCAGGCTACCTACCCGTGCGCACACACATACCCTCCACTGTCGCTCAGCGTTCTTTTTACGTGACGACAACTATGCAGATTGAATTTTTAGGGTTCGATTTCATACCCGAAAGGTGCCAACGGGACTCTACTCCGCCGTCGCTGGTTTATTTATGTATTGTTAGCCGTAATCAAGAGCCACTTGATATTTTCGGAGACTGCGTGTTCCTAGAGGTGTCTGTCAACATTTAAAAGTTGTAAGTCAATGGGAAATAGCTACTCTTTTTGTTTTAATCAACAATGGCAGGTCACTACTATTATTTATTTATTATTAAAACTTTATGCACAAGTAAAAAGAATACCGTACAAAGGCGGACTTAATGTCTGAGGCATTTTCTACCAGTCAACCTTAGGGTGATGCAGAGAGAAAACATAGCAGGTGCAACATAAGGGATAGATAACACGAAAATAACTATAAAATACTGGAGTAAATACATAGATATATATAGTTATATACATATATATATAAATACTTATAAACGGAATAAACTTCGTCAGGAGAAATAACGAACGGTAGAGGAGAAATAACGATCAAAAGAGGAGAAAACGAATCCACCAAATCAGCGCTGGGATGTTTCTGCCAACTTCTTACGTATATGCTCACGTGCCTTGACTTTAAATGACAACCGATTTCTTACCGTCCTGATGTTCAGAGGGAGCGAATTCCAAAGAAAGACTGCCTGGACAAAGAAAGAAGAGTGAATGAAACCAGAGCGGTGAGAAGGACATCGTAGAAGACGATTGTTAGTGGAACGAAGATTTTTACTGTGGGCAGAGCATAAATACTGAATATGGGAAGTCAGGTAAAAAGGAGAAGTAGGTTTGTTGAGAATAGAAAATAACATAGACAGAGCCCTCACCTCTCTGCGCTGACGAATGGGTAACCATTTTAAACGCAATCGGTGCGCAGATACATGGTCATACTTACGAAGATTGAAAACGAATCGAATGCAATTATTGAGAAGGCGGTCAAGTTTATTGAGGAGATCTGCATTCAGGTCATAGTAACACACATCACCATAGTCAATTATGGGAAAGATTAGGGACTGTACAAGCATAGCCTTTATGTGTGATGGGAGAAGATTTTTCAACCGATAGAGCGACTGCAACGTTCCGGTGATTTTTTACTAACAGTCGTGACCTGCTTTCGCCAGTCAAGACAAGTGTCGACATGCAGACCAAGATCCTTAACATCGGAGCTAAATGGAATGATGGAGTTATCAAAAATTACAGGTGGCACAGATAAGCCATTTAGCTTTCGTATGCTATAGGGGCTCCCTATTACGATAGCCTGACACTTGTTAGGGTTAACCGCCACCCCAAATCGATCAGACCAGTCCTTGACCACACCCAAATCCCGGTTTAGCTCCACAATCGCATCAGAAATGTTGTCAGCACTTGCCTGGCTGTAAAGCTGCAAATCGTCGGCATAAAGATGGTACGAAGTCCGAAGCATGGTGGTAGTGAGATTAATAAAAATGGAAAACAAAAGAGGAGATAGTATACCGCCTTGAGGGACGCCAGCTGCAAGATCACACCAACTCGACGAAGAGTCTCCAGCATGGACAGACTACTGACGCCCCCGAAGATAAGAGGAAAACCATTCCAATACCTCCGGAGAGACCATAAGATAGGAAAGGATGGATAAAAGGACTTCGTGACTAACGGTATTAAAAGCATTGGAGAAGTCAATTAACACTAGAACTGTAATTTTAGTGCCTTCCATTCCCCGCCTAATATCGTCAGTCACTTTAAGGAGAGCTGAAACAGTACTGTGCCCGGGCCTGAAACCGGATTGAAAAGGACTGATGAGGGTGTTGTGGTGAATAAAGTGGGAGAATTGTTTATGAACACTGGCTTCGAGTACTTTAGATAGAAAGGGAAGGATGGAAATTGGACGAAAGTGACTAGGAAGAGAGGAGTTGGGTATCTTAGGGAGGGGCCGTACAATGGCTTTACGCCACAGGGAAGGGAAAACACCGGTGTAAAGGGAGAAGTTTATGATGTGGGAGATTGCAGGAAGGAGTTGATTAAGAGCCGCTACTATCATATGGCGGCTGATATTATCGCAGCCAACGGCTTTGGACTTGATGGAAAGAATAATCTTTCTGATCTCTGCTGGGTCGACTGGGGTGAAGACAAAGGGGTTGATATTGGGACGCGTCAGACCAGCAAGGTAGTCGAGGGTTTGACATTTGGTTAGACTATCTAGAGTGGGAACAGTGGAGAAATGGCGATTTAGATCGTCCAAGCCAATTGTGTTAGGAAGGTCTGAATGTCGCGATTTGCCGATACCTAAAGTTCCAAGGAACTTCCAGATATCGGCAGAAGAAGAAGAAGTGATATTATTTAAGATGTGGCGGCGTTTAGCGTTGCGTATCATCTGATTACACCGATTCCTAGCAGCCTTAAAGAATGTCCAATTTTCCTCCGAGCAATCCCTTTTAAATCTCCGAAACGCGCGGTCCCTCCGTCGCAATGCCATCTGAACTCCCCTGTTCATCCAAGGCGCAGGCGGATGCTTCAACTTGATTTTCTTGATAGGAGCATGGGTGTCATAAAGCCTGACCACAACCTTGTTGAAGAAACTAACTTTTTCGTCAACTGATGCAGCAGCTTCCAGGGGTGACCAGTCAATATTGGATGCATCTTGTTGAAGCCTCTCGCTATTTATACGTGCAAAGGCACGCCTGTATTGGAACTTGGGTATGGGTTTAGGGGGCTTGAGGATATAGGAAAGGAAAATAAGGTCGTGATGGGAAAAGCCTGGAGCAGTATGTTGACCATGTGAGGAAACTAGGGAAGGGTTAGAGGTGAGGATCAGGTCAAGCCAAGTATCATCACCGACTGTATTGTGATGAGTGGGTTGGAGAGACAAAACATGCAGACTGGCTGACTCGATCAGATGCAGGAGTTTACGGGACCGAGGGGAGTTATGGGCAAGAAGGTTGGTGTTAAAATCCCCTATAACAATGTGATGTGAATACTCCGAACCCAAAGATTCAAGTACCGATTTGAGTTCAGTGAAATAATCAATGGAAGGAGGGCAATAGACGACACCAAGGACTGTTTTAGCTCCTTTGACACAAACCTCGAGGAAAAGAAACTCTGCGGATTCGTTGGAAGAGGAAGAAGCTAGAATTTTAAAAGGAAAATCGTCGTGAAGGTATATGGCTACACCACCCCCCCTCTTACCGATCCGGTCATTCCGAAGAAGTACGAAACCGGGGAGCGAGTAAGTGGTTGAAAGCAGGTTAGGTTTGAGCCAAGTCTCGGAAATCAGGACGCGTGAACATTGTTGTCAGTAAACGTGACGTACAGTTCGTTAAAGTGACTGGGAATGCTCTGAGCATTGAGATGGCATACGTTAAATAGTCGGCCAGTATTTTGACTGAAGTCTTGGCGTAAAAGATCACCTAAAGTGTCTGTAATAGAAATAAAACTTTCGCCGGAACAGGCACTAGATTCGTTGGCAGAAAAAAAAGATTCGTTATCAGATGTCATAAATACTATTACAATATCAGTAAATAAAATAGATATATATATATAAATATAATAGTTATAAATAATGCGAAAAAAGACTACACGAATAACTGGTACGACGTTTGCATCTCTGCACCACCCACCAGCTCACAACATCATCTAAATTAAACTAATTGTGTGATTAAAAGCACATTTTAAAACAAAACAGAATGGCTATCATGCGGAATAAAATAATAACAATATCACATCACAATAAAATGGCAACAATAAAAAAAAGCCATGTGTACACAATTAAAATATACGGTAGAAGCGTTAATAATTTTAAATATGTCGAGAACGTATCCGATTATGAATACTCGTATTACGCCTCGAACCTTCCATAATAATCATAAATAATCTGTGGAGTTTGTTGACATAATTGAAATTTGCGCTTACGCAGACGCACACAAGAAATAAAAAGCGAAAAGTTTTACCAAAAAACTTGTTAATGGCAAATTATTCTATAGATCTTACTAACTTAAATTCACAAGGGATTATAAGACAATTGCATAACTAAAAGGACTACTCAGAACAAAAAAAAAGTAAATACAACGGTAAGTAATTCCATAATATTTCAATTGCATGCAAACTAGTATGTATAAACAACATGATACCATTATTGACCTACTCTGTTTTGCAGACTAGCTCCTGTGCCTTGAGCCCTTGGATCTTGGACCTTTGGAAACTTCACGAGCAGTGGACTGAGCTCGTCCATTGAGGATACTTTATGCCTACTTCCGTCAAAGGCCTTCAGAACAATAACACCGTCCTGCGTCCAACAAGACCGCATTCCAAAGTGAAGACGTGCCTTCCCAAAGATGGATTGCCGGACCCTGGTCAGGAACTCCTTGACTGAAATGGATGTTCCCTTCAAGCGTGTCTTAGCTTTCCAGACCAAAGATTTATCATCATACCCGGAAAACCTCACCAGTATGGGCCTGTGATGTTCTTTGTTGGCTGCACCAAATCTGTGACACACCTTTATGGAGGATGCAGAGAAGTTCTTGAGAGCCAGCTTATTGGTGATAATATCCAGGATGACTGCGATACTGTCTTCACTATCAGCTTCAGCAACACTTTGAAAAATCAGTGCTTTCCGCCTTTGTCTGTTCTCCAATGCGTCAATCTGCTTGGCACACTCAGTAATCTGAGTCCGGAGCAAGCCAAGCATGCTGAACATAAGCTCCCTGAAGGTCCGGAACTCCTCAGCCACTCTTGCCACAGTATCTTTGGCAGGTCCAGCGCACTGAATTTGAGCTTCCAGCGCTTCCATCTTCTTTGTGAAGTTCTCCTCTAGGCTCTTCTGTGCAGCCAGTATATCGATAAGTTGAGACATCGTGATCCACAAAAGTCAAAGATCAAGTGAAGTGACTCTATAGATGATGAGCTGGCAGGTGGCGCAATTTTAATATTTGAGTCACATATAGTGCCACAAACGTGAGTACCCGTGTAATGGAGGTTATACACAGATTTTTATAACTTTTTGGTAATTAATTGTATAATGCAATTTTAAATATAAATACAAAACCAAAGATACGTCTGTCGTTTTTTACACCTACCCACGAAAAAAAATATTATTATCAAGTAGGAAAATTAAATCATCAGTTCATTTGATATTCTCACCTCACATCCGGTGCCCTTGTCCGGGCTCCCATGTCATATGTTGGCATTATTACTCCCCGCTTCATTTTCCTCATTATAAATTAATTGCGAGCCGTATGTTTACTCACACCTTCATTAATGAGAAACTTAGATCTTAAATTAAACCATATCCTAACATTTTAATAGGTATAATACATAGAAAATACATGATACAAAAAGAAATGAAAATACTTAAATGATTTTGGAGGGTAGTTAGGGAATGAAGACAGGTATTGCCTGACGCTACGGCTACGCTGTCGCACTATAGCGCGAATTACACGTCGCGCGCTATCTCTCGCATACCGCTCGACGTCTCACTGTACAACAGAGAGCGAGTGAAGTGTATTCGCGTTATCGCGACATTGTAGCCGTAGCATCAGGCAGTTCAAGTAGACTGCCCACCTTAATGTAGGCACGTACGCTGAATAGTACCTACCTACGTCGATATCAACTAAATTTTACGACAGTTCTTACCTCGACGGGCTCGTTCAGTGAATTTGTTGGATATCTTGATTTTCTACTGCAGGTGAAGAATTTTTGGTTGATGTTCTTCGAGGTTCTGTCGAAGTAGAATGTTAGAAGCAAAACGACATTTTTCTTTTTTGTAAACAGTCATTAATAAACTAGGTTTTGTGTACATCAATATAAACAGTCAATATTTTACTCCTAAATCCGTTCAGTCAGTTGAAAACAGCACCATGCTCCTCGAAACTCTTGCCTCGAAGTATTAGAATTGAAACAATTGCCCAAAATATCTCACATACTTACTAAATATAAAATTGGAAATAAAACAGAAACGCATCCGCTACATATAGCAAAAGCATTCAATGATTTCTTCATTGATAAAATTAAGCCCATAACTCGTGATGGCGTTCAAGTAACATCAAATATTCCAATATTAAATAATTCTATGTTTAGGGCACCAAGCACTTCCGATGACATACAGAATATAATTAAATCCCTCAAAAATACCAATAGCGTAGGACACGATGGTATTTCGACGAAAATCATTAAATATGTTTCTGATTATATTAGTGTCCATAAAAGTTATATTGTTAATTTGTGTATTACAACTGGTATTTTTCCACACAATCTCAAAACAGCTGTAGTTAAACCACTTTTCAAAAAAGGCAACAGAGAAAACATGGAGTGCTATAGACCGATTGGGCTCATACCAATTTTTTCAAAAGTCTTCGAGAAATATTTATACGAACAACTTTACAATTTTTTTGAAAAATATAAGATTTTAACTGAGGAACAAAAAGGTTTCAGAAAAAATAAAACCATTTACATGGCTGTATACGATTTCCTGAATAAAGTCATCACAAATGTTGACATCAGAATACCCGTGCGTTCCGTATATTGCGACATGACCCAAGCCTTCGACTGCGTGGACCATAAGATTTTGCTTGAGAAGTTAGAAGCTTATGGAATTCGAGGAACCATATTAAAATTGATAGAGTCATATTTAATAAATATGAATCAATATGTGGAAATTTCGAAGATAGATACAAATACTAAAACCGAATTAATATTTAGATCAAATAAACGATTAATTAAGTACGGTGTACCACAGGGGAGCGTGCTAGGTCCCCCGTTATTTTTAATTTATATCAATGATTTACCAAAGGTAACCATTCATCATATGTCACTACTTGCCGACGACAGCACCGTAACTATTAATAACACTAACGAGTTACAATTAGAACACGAAATTGACAGAACTATCCAATCAATAGTTACATGGCTAGATGATAATAATCTTAGAATAAACATTGACAAAACAAAATGAATGTTGTTCAGTCAACGGCCAAAGGCATCTAATATGTTAATAGAACACGGTAGCAAAGTTATTGAAACCGTTGGTACTACCAAATTTTTGAGTTTAAATATAGATCAAAGGCTGGATTGGAAAGTACACACAGAGGAATTAAGCAAATGAGTAAGCAAATCTGCTTATGCTCTTTATAAACTGTCTTCGATCTTAGGTACCGATGCTTTGCTCACTGCATATCATGGCATCGTTGGCTCAATCTTAAGATACGGTGTTATTTTTTGGGGCAACTCGTGTAATAGAGAACTAATCTTTAAGTTACAGAAAAGGTGTCTCAGAGCAATGTTTGAACTAACATGTACTGATACGTGTAAGCCATATTTCATCAAAAATAAAATATTAACACTCCCGTCATTATACATTTATGAGGTTGCGGTCTTCGTTAAAACAAACCCAAATCTTTTCAGGAAGCTATCAGATACTAATACCCGAAGTCGACGGGACTATAGTACATTGTGTGTAAGACAGTCCAAGACAGCACTGATGCATAAAAGTGTCTTCTGCATGGCGCCAAAGATATTCAACCACATTCCGCCACACATTATAGAACTGAATGTTAACTTATTTAAGAAAAATTAAAGATCTTTCTAATTCAAAAAGCCTATTATAATATTTCCGAGTTTTTAACAGACAAAGTATTGATGTAGTTTTATTAACATTCTGTTTTAACATTTTTTATATATATTTTTTTTTAATCCTAATTACTTTGACTATTGACTGGCTTGATTTTATTATACATTTCGATGACGAGTTGATGATACTATTCTGTGGTATATTTGTTATAATTTGATTGTTTTTTTTTTCCTCATTTGATATGTTAATTGTTTTGAATAATGGGCAAACCTACTAATAAAAATGACCTACCGGTTTATATTTGTACGCCGTTAAGGCAAAACATGACTGTGCTATGATTTTATGTAACATTTTGCATGCCATGTGTGTGTATACTTATGTTTTGGACAAATAAATGATCTAATCTAATCTAATCAAATTTTCTCTTCAAATTAGCCCAACTTCAATTTACAAGACCTGTAACAATCCACAAGAGAAAGAAACTTCACGCTCGCAACAAAAACTTATGACATCGGTCGTACAAACTTGTCCAGTTGTAAGTTGCAACAAACTTTTACCCATAAAATAAGTTTCGTCCAACCGTCCGGGACATTTGGACACTTCGGGGACCAGGCAAAGCGGTTGAAACGTGTACAAGTTATAAAACAAACTATCGTTAGTAGAACGGAGGCGTGTACGACACGTCACATGACACGAATTTTTGAATTTCGCCATTGAAGGGATGAAATAAGATGCAGTTTTGATTAGAGTTTCTTTGTTTGTTTGGTTTGGTTAAGTGATGGTCTGAGATAGACATAATATTGATACTGTGTTGATGGCGTAATAACCTAACCTAATTTTAATTTTTTATTTTCTTCCGTGCTGATGAGGTAGGTACTGTAGAGGCTTTAATTGAGCCTGCCTTCCGCATGAATCCTCCTCGGATTGTGACATTGGCTGATAAGACAAACACTGGTTTTATTTGGAATTTAGAATAGGTATAAAATAAGACGTAGAGTCATATTGTTTTATGTCGAGTCAGTGAAGTACTAGCCCTGCTCATATAATGTATTGTGCTTTCATATAAGCAAATAAATAAGAACAATTATTGTACTGCTGTATTTCCATTCCTATCGGATATCCACCAACACACCTCGAAGTCAAGACCCTACAGACAACATACGTGTTGGTCAGCCAAAAGTATCGTGGCTGTTCATTACAGTACCTAAGAATTTAAGTAACATAATATGGCGTCGAAAAATTCCTCCGCATCGCTGTCGACTGGTAATGTACCCAAGGACTGGCGGCATTGCCACATTGTATTTTCGAACTTTCAAAACCTAAAAAATCATATATTTTATATCCGTCAATTTTAATTAGGTACTTAGAAAGTTATCGTTTCACAACATCTTTAGATTATTATTATTGTTTTTGGACCTCTTTATCAAAGATTATAGAAATTAAAAAGATAATATCATGTCTCAGATCTCTGATTGAGGTTTTTATAACATAACATAACATCTCGCCTTATTTCCCCGAAGGGTTAGGCAGAGGTGTACCAATATAGTAACACCCATATTTCGCCAGTTATGTTTATTAAGTCCCATGTAGTCCATGCGGTTATTATCTTTTGGTATATAAAGTATTGTCGCAGTAGGAGGGCCCATGCAGATATTGATCTTCTGTGGTAGCGCACCAAGCGGTAAATACATAAGGTAAGTGAACTTTCGATAATTTTCATCTAAATCTTTCATGTTTCTTCTGGCCTAGTAATTCATTATAGAAATAGGATACTATACAATGGCGAATAAAAATCTACTGCTTCATACATTTTTATGCCAGCACTAGCTGTTGCCCGCAGCTTCGCTCGCGTCAATACTTCCCTGTTTGAATCGGATTTTGTTCACCATTTTATGGCTGAATCCTAATTCTTTTTCTAAAATAAAAGTAGCATAAGTCACTCCTTATAACTATACGATCAGCTATCTGCCAGTGTAAAGTCCCGTCAAAATCGATCCATCCGTTTCGGAGATTAGCCGGGACAAACATACAGGCAAATAGACAGACAGACAGACCGACAGCCAGACAGACGGAATAGAAAACAGGGTTTTTGTTAGAAGTACCGTAAATACTTTCATATGCATTTAGTAAAAAGCTGTTATTTTGACAACGCAAACAGACACTTCAATTTTATTTATTTCTATGTATAATTATCTCGACAAAATGTAGAGATCAGCCGATTTTTTCTTCGTTCTATAAACAAAGTTGTTCATAATGATGAGTATATCCATTTCTTAAGAAGTTTTCTGTTATTTCAATTACATCTATATCTATACAAATAACAAAATTGAAGTGTCTGTTTGTAATGTCAAAATAACATTTTTTTACTAAATGCATAGGAAAGTATAAACGGTTCTTAAAACAAAACAGCAATTTTTATCAATTTTGTCTGTCTGTCTGTCTGTTTGTTCCGGCTAATCTCCGAAACGGCTAGACCGGTTTTGACGGCACTTTCACTGGCAGGTAGCTGATGTTAGGGCGCGTAACTAAGGCTACTTTTATTTTAGAAAATAATTAGGGTTCCGCGCAAAATAATGAAAACCCTTGAAATTATGAACAAAAACTCGGATTTGAAAAATTCTTTTTGCATTTGGTAGCCCAATTCTCGAAAATAGTAATAAGCTCTTTAACATCACGCTACGACCCTTAAGAGTCGAGCAGAAAGAAAAAGTCATAAAGAATACTAAGGGAAAACGAAGTAATATTCATCGCGAAGGTTGGCGACGGGTCCGGGGACGGCGGAGTTTTATTAAAATGTGACTGTTATTTAAGTATATTGTGTCTATCGACATCCACGCGAGCTAAGTCGCGGGGCAAAGCTAGTCTTGCATGATTTGTTTAAACAAAAAACAGCAAGATTTATTATGAGTCATTGTCCTCATTTCATGCGGAGAATTGTTACGAATGTGCATATTTAAGTAAATGGTTGAATAGAATTTCTATTATTACATTGCACTTTGTACCTACTTAACTGTGCCATAGTCGTTTTGTTATCGAAAACAAACGGAACTCACTGACAGAACAAAGTAATAGTTACTTTGGTTTGAAAGTGTGAATTGATACTTATTTTATTACGCAAAAAGTGCCAAGTGATTACTACCTGTGCTTTTCGATTTGTTTTGCTTATAGTGTAGATCTACATTTGAGTAAGTTAACGTAAAATGAATAAATATTACGGATAGTCTATAAACTGCTTATAAATAATATCTTTTATATTTTGGTAATTTTTTTTAACCAATTGCCAGCTTGTTTTAGTCATGTCAAAAAATGGTTTGTCTATTCACCAAATGAAGAAAAATGATATTTTATATTTTTTTTTTGTGATAATTAATTAAACAAGTAATTATGCGGCTTTTACATTAACCCAGAAAATTAATTCAGAAAACGTTGCTTAAAGTTAAGAGTAATGTATAGCGACTGGTTTTCCATAGAGTTTTTGACGTTTAAACATCATTTAACTTTAATCAGCGTTTATGAATAAGGGAATAAATATAGAAATGACAAACAAATAGAAAACTGTATCATTTGTTCTTCGATTTTGTCAGGAAAGTAAAACAATCCATTGCACTCCTTATTGTTTTCTTATGTATCGGCGTCACGTTAATATGAAAAGATAATAACATCATTTTACTAGTACATAATGACCGAGAACATAATCGTTATGGTCCCTACAGTGTATACTTTCAACTTGTTGGTAATAGTCGTTTCATCGTGTAGTAGAATATCGTGAACGAAATATATTGTTATTAAAGTGACCAGACAAAGAAATCAAAGTAGGTACTTAATGTTTTTGAAAATATTGTAATGTGCAGAAAGAGTTTCTCTGTCATACAGTGTACGGTCTCAGGAGTTTTAGTTCTCCAAACTGTACTGCGTACATACGTAATCAAAGAGTAATCAATGGTCACTTTATATATTCGTGGATTATGAAGTTTTCTTTTTGGGGAAATACTAAAGGATTTATTGCTAGTTAAAAACCCTGAAATCGAAAGGATCGACTTTAAGTAGTTTGTTTATGACAACACTCTTCCAAGCAGATAGTACAGTAAGTATCTTCGAATATAAGACACGTTTCTTATGAGGGTTCGGATTTTCTCAAAATCACCCTCAACCTGTTTGTCATCCACCACCGTCTTCATTTCTTTTAACGTGTCCTTCTAACTTCTGTACCGTGTGTGTGTGTGTGTGTGTGTGTGTGTGTGTGTGTGTTCTGTTCTGTGGCTTCTAACTTGTGTACTTCTATGTTCCAGGATGTTTCGTCTCATCCTATGCCTGTCGGCCCTGACTGTGGCCCTGGCCTACAAAAACCCTCACTATGCCTCAGGCCGGACCACCATGGTCCATCTGTTTGAATGGAAGTGGGATGACATCGCTGCTGAGTGCGAGAGGTTCCTTGGACCCAGAGGATTCGGTGGTGTTCAGGTAAGAAATTATGTTGTCATTGATTTGAAAACATACATAACATAACATAACGCGTGTCCCCGAAGGGCTAGGCAGAGCCCAGAAGTATCATAACACGAAAACAGTGTCAAGGTTATACTCAAGGCATTTATTTAATTGAATTGGCACTTTTGTAAGAAAACATAATAAACGTTAAATATCTGTTTGATATTGAAGAGATGATTTTACATAATGATGTGGTTATATCCATAGTCGAAAATGTGATCATTATTATAAAACAAATAGTAATAATTACATTTTTTATGACGTTTTTATGTTGGTCTGATTTATGACAAGTGATATCCTATCTTTATTATTGATATTGTTTTACAAGACGCGAGACTAAGCGGACTAAGTGTTTTGTATTGATTATAATGAAATAAACAATTACGACAAATACATATAATTATTTGGGCCGTCAGTATAAAAGTAAAGTGTGTCGCGTGTGAATTGTAGGTTTTTACCGACTTTCATGTGCAAGATGAACTAAACAATTTTTATAAACAATAGATAAAGTGTTTCCGGTAATATGTCTTACCCAAGATCGAGCCCGTTTGGTCGTAGCCAATTACTGCGGCGATGTCCTCGACCGACGCCTACCGAACCGTTACCCCCGAGCGACCCAAATCCACCAGCGCCTGCGAACAATGAATTGACGAGTGAAGTCATCAGTATGCCGGAGATCCAGAAATGGATAGTATCAATAGATATCATTCTGAACGAAGTATGCACTATTGTTAGTGAAGGCAAAATGAACTCAGACCAGAAGCTTCGTAACTCCACTCTTTGTCGGAGGGTGTCAAGTGGGACTTCTCAGATGGCCGTCTTATACCAATTGTTGAAGTTGAAAACGATCCAGGCCCATACCACAATCCAGCATCTACTGATTCACCAGAACGTTGTGAAGTCTCTCCAGCAGTTCAATGAGGTCGTAGAGACTAAATGGAATCTCTCGGAAACTACTTCTTATGCTAGCATGGTGAAGAAAGGTTCTGATAACTTTGTCCGTCCTGCAAATTTGAGATCAGTCGTCATCTATCCCAGCGATAAGACCCAAACAAGGGACGACACCAAGTCACTTATCCAAAAGATAATATCTCCTGTACAACTCAAGCTTCATGTCCGTGGTCTGAGAAAAATGGGGGCGTTCTGATTAGCACCGAAAATAAAGGCGATATTGACAAACTCAAGAATTTGGAAAAGTTAGTATCATCGGGCCTTAAAATAGATGAACCTTCTAAACGCCACCCCAGGATCGCTGTCATTGGTGTCCCCGTTGCCCTTACCGAGAAGGAGGTATTTGACTGTACTTTCAAGCATAACCTTTCAGACAAGTTGCCGAATATATTTCGTGAGTCCTTCCTTGAGAACATCAAATTGAGCCATAAATTGGGTAAGAAATACCTTTCAACCTGGAACTACATCTGAGAACTACCCGCTAGCATAAGAAAAATTATGATAAACCAAAGCCGAATTTTTATTAATTGGACATCATGCCCTGTGAGATTTCACGATTATCACCAGGTGCTTCAATTGCCCACAGTTCGGTCACGCAGCCATATTTTGCCGAGAAACTAGTCCTACTTGCAACCACTGTGGAGAAACTAGACACTCCTTCAAGAAAGGCAGCAGCAAATATTCTCCCCCTCAACGTGCGATGTGCAAACGCTTCAAGAGGAAATGTGACCATCCAACTGGCGATGCTAGTTGCCCGGCGCGCAAATATGCAGCGATCAAATACAATAACTCACTAGACTATGAAGGCGCCTTAGAGCCCCACCAAATACTTATATTTAGTAAGCACATAAACTTGTGGTAGCTTTATCCTCTATTTATATTTACTCTTAGTTTGTAACTATCATGACAAATCAGTTAATTTGTGATCTAGATAGTTTTTCTGTGTCCGAATCTAAAACATGTTGACTGTAAAAACCTTCTTCCTTCTAGTGAAAAAACGTTAAACCTACTCACACAGAATATTCGCAGCATAAATCAAAATACGCACGGTGTTGAAGTATTATTACAGAATCTTGATATAAGCTATGATATTATTCCCGATACAGTTGTCATGGCTATTTATAGGCCTTCTTCTCAAAATTTTTGAGAAGGAGGTCTATTTAGACTTTTAGCCGGATTTTTAGACTCGCTTGACACAAACTTAAAAAAACATGACATCTTTTAAAAACATAATACTTTTGTACTTTTGGGCGATATTAACATAAACATTGCTTCCGGGAAAACCGGTACCCATGTACATAACATTATTTGAATATTTGCTCATTTCATGGACTTTTACCAGGTCACTATCACCGCACGCATCAGAGCGGCTCATGCTTAGACCATATCATTCTAAAATCAAAAAAATACATCCAAAATATTGATTACTGATTCTTCACTTACCGATCATCAGGCTGTTTTACTATCATTACAAATAAGTGCACCTAGACAAAACTGCATGCGTAGCTACACTAAAGTCAATAGGAAAAACCTTGAAAATTAAATACGCGGTATTAATTTTGACCCTGTTTATAATTCTAACGATGCAAATATTTCTTTAAAATATTTCATTAACTCACTACAATATGCAATAAAGAAAGACACACTCACTAAAACAATGTCTAGAAAGTATGCTTGTATTAAACCCTGGATTACACCCGGTCTCGTTCGTTATATAAGACATAGAGACAAAGTTCACCTAAAATTAAAACTCGCACCTGATAACGAAATACTTTCTGATACTTATAAAAGGTATCGAAACTTCTGTAATAATCTTTTGAAAAAACTAAAAAAATCAGTACGATAAAAATGACATACAGAAGGAGGGAAAAAACAGTTAACTTTTCTGGAAATTTATGACAACAAATACATTTAGTTCGAAAATCCCGAAACTCCACTAGATTTACTACCCGAGGCAATGAATAAAGCAAACAACTTTTTTGCTAACATTGGTAAAAACTTGGCTGAAAAATCTTTAAATTCTAGTCATTTTTCCACTGAAAACCCGACCACGACATTCTCTAAAATCAACTCTTTAAAATATGTTTGCGCTACTGGACGGGGTGGCATACCTTCTAATATACTTATAAGATTTAAATACCTACTTGCCCCTCCGCTAACTCACATTTTTAGCTATGTTGAACTAAAGGAATATTCCCTAAATTGCTTAAGAAAGCTGTGGTCACACCTGTATTCAAGTCTGGAGACAAAAACTGTATAAATAACTACAGACCCATTTCAGTGCTAACAGGGCTCTCAAAAATTTTAGAAAAAATAGTTAACAGTAAATTGATAAAATATCTGGAAGATAACATCCTCCTTACAGATAGTCAATTTAGCTTTAGGCCCAAAAGATCAACTAACCATGTAGTACACAAATTAACTAATTATATTACTATCAATCTGGATAATGGTATGCACACAATTGGGATTTTGCTAGACCTTGCCAAGGCCTTCGAGAGATAAGAGGAGCTCGACTTCTTCTATTTTCTGATTATCTCAGCGATCGTCATCAAAGTGTAAAAATAGGTAAGTATAATGTAAGTTCTGAACTTAAAACTAGTTGTTTTGGAATTCCACAAGGCAACATTTTGGACTCCATGTTATTTTTAATCTATATAAATGAAATGTGCAGCCTGTCGCTCCAGAATGGTATTTTAATGTCTGATGCGGATGACACCGCTCTATTATTCTCAGTTAAATCAAAAGTTGAGGTCTATGAACATGCTTAGAATGGTTTTAACATTGTGTCCACTTAGTTCCATAATAATCTCCTAACATTAAATGCAGATAGGTAAAACAAAATACTTTTTATTTACAATGAGAAATACTAACATACCGCTTACCAATCTAAACATTTACGCACATAATTGTAGTACGTATGCTGATACTGCATGTTCTTGCCCCACTTTAGCTAAAGCTGACCATTTGAAATATTTAGGTGTCACCATTGATTCTAACGTAAACTTCCGTAAACATATCGATGTACTATGTACTAGAGTGCGCAAAGTAATATATGTTTTTAAGAATTTAGGGAACATAGCCGACTATAAATTAATTAAACAGGTTTATTTAGTTTTGTGTCAATCCATTCTTACCTATTGCATAACTTCTTAGGGTGATGCTGCAAAAACAATTTTACTCCCTTTAGAGCGCGCTCAAAGAGCAATTCTTAAGGTTGCTACCTTTCACCCTTTTAGATTTCCTACGCATCAGCTCTACTTAGCTTGTAATGTACTTACAATACGGCAATTATTCATACTAAGCATAGTACTACACCAGCATACTGCACTTCGTGTTGACCCAGTACCTTCCGACAAGAGAAGGAAGGATTTGGTTTGCAAAAAGCCTCAAACTAAACATGCGTTTGCTAATCGACTTTATGTAGTTTTAGGACCTTTTCTGTATAATAGGCTCAACAAGGTACTAAGCCTCTATAGTGTAAGCTATAAAAAATGTAATCCAATGTTATCAGAATATTTAGCGATACTCAATTACACAGACAGAAAAACTACTAGAAATTTTGTCATGATAATGATTTATTCGCTCGTAAGTATCTACTTTTGTATACATAGCCTAGATTAAGTATTAATGTAACAATATACTTTTTCTCATAGTAGCTAGTAGATTATTTTTAGATCAGTTTTATTTAAATATTTTAATGTCCCGATATAACTGTAATGTAAAGTGATGGCCTGAAACACAGGTTTGAATAAACCTAGTTCGGGCGGGTCGCTACCTAACAGTCTAATTACGAACCATCACTACTTGCACCTGTAATAAAAATTTTTTAGCTTTAGTTTATTACTAGGCACTATAATTGTTTAGGAAATTTACTATAGTTGGTTAACTGTACACTTTTTGTAAACGTTTTAATTAATTTTTTTTTTATTAATTATTAATAATTTATTATACAAGGTGTAACATACAACCTCTTAAAGGGTCAATGTTCTCATCATGATGAACAACTCTTACTATGGGACCAGACCTGAAATCGCGAAAAAAAAATCAGCTGTTCCCTACATTTTGACGAGTTATGCGAACATAACTGTAGGGAGCATCTGATTTTTTTTTTGCGATTTCAGGTTTGGTTCGATAGTAAAAGTTGTTCATAATTATGAGTACAATGACCCCTTAAGAGGTTGTGCGTTCATTATGTTACACCTTGTATATTACTGAGTAACAGTACCTACATATTAATTAAAAGATATTGATCGCCTGACAATTTACGTAATTACGATAACCGTGAGGTTACTAATTTATTTATGGCTTGCATCTAGAAAAATCCATTAATCCATCAATGATGCTTGGTTTTACAATCCATGTATGCAACTTGTAATCCTAGTTTTTAGATCTTAATTTATGCATCTGTTTTGTAGATCTCCCCACCCAATGAAAACTTGATCATCTGGTCGCACCAACGCCCATGGTGGGAACGCTACCAGCCCATTTCTTACCGCCTGGTCACTCGCTCCGGAAATGAACAGCAGTTCACTAACATGGTCCGAAGATGTAATGCTGTTGGTGTCAGGTGGGTCACAGAATTTTTTTCTGGTCTTGATAATTTTCAGATTGAATAAAGTCCCTTTTTAACTGCCCGGGAACTTGCACTTTGAAATTGGTGAATTGGTCAAATCACATCGTGCTCGTGAAGTTTCGCTAACTTATTGAGAAATGACTGCTATAGGATTGGTCTCTTCAATCTTACAAATAATATTATGTATTTACTTTTTCGTATAAACTTTTCTGCTTTAAACGTCAACCATCAGACTCAATCTCGAATCTTCCACAGAATCTACGTAGACGCGGTTATCAATCACATGACAGGCACATGGAATGATAACACAGGTACTGGAGGCAGCACCGCTAACTTCGGAAACTTCCCATCTGTGCCTTACGGCAAGAATGACTTCAACTCGCCCAATTGTGTCATCTCTAGCAATGACTATGGCTGCTGTCCTGACAGGGTAAGATTCTTCAGAACTACTTCAATTTAATTACTAGCTGTGCCCCGCGACTTCATTCGCGTAGAAGTCGTAAGATACACAAAATATTAAAACTTATTTATAAAACAAACAACCGATTTCCAAAGAAAATACTACAAAGTGAAAAATAACTTGAATTAATTAATAAGTTTTTATTTTCCAGTTTTATTTGTGGAACCTACCCTACCCTAATTCGTATACCACTACTTGCTTAGTAAATAACAGTGACAGGAAATTATTATAACATCATCAACATACATTAATTGGAACAAAATACTTATTATTGAAGCTAACTCAAAAACCACTCATCAGTATTTGCCTAAATTTATATACCCTTTCATATAAAAACTTTGCAAAAATGCTAATATTGTATACGTCGCGCTAAGTCGTGTCAGAAGTTTGGAAGGCGTAGTTTTATTAGGTTTGGACGCCGTCGCCAACAAATTAATAAATCAACCACATGACGACAGATCGGTGACGATGACGAAATTTGTCTTCTGACAGTCAAGGCCACACATAACTTACAACTCAAGTAGCGCGATTTGAAGCATATTACCATTAAAATCATGTGTAGCCAGAGTGCATCTCATGTCAATTCCAATAAGCCCAAACACGGCTAGGACACATTGTTTTATTACGGAGTTCCGGTGCCTACCTTCCGGCTTCATTATCAGATCAGGTTGTTGGTACCAGTTTCATCAGAACCATTTATAAATTTGCTTCGTTATAGTCGCGTAACTATCTTAATCACTTCTTATCGCTACCCGTGACATATATTGAGTAGTTCCCGTGGCCATCTGTGGTCTTCTTCGTCAGTTCCACTTCACCTAATGATACTTTCTGGATGCATATGCTTGACTAACAAGTCACACATAGCGATTTTGGTATTTTCATCAACAGATGAAAATACCAAAATCGCTATGTGTACGCCTATAATATTTGAGGAGTTCCATCAATTTCTCATGGATACCCCATGGATCAGAACTGGATTTTGATAAAAATGGGACCAATTTGTATGCCCTTTCAAATAAAAAAGAAAATTCCAAATCGGTTTATAAATGACGGAGTACTGAGGTAACAAACATTAAAAAAAAATACAACCGAATTGAGAACCTCCTCCTTTTTTGAAGTCGGATAAAAATAACAGCCACATTTTAATAAAACTACTCCCTCATCCCCCAACCCGCCGCGTTGCTTTGCCTGCCCGCGCTATTACTTCGTTTTCACTTAGTGTTCTTTCTGACTTTTTTCTTTCTGCTCAGCTCCTAAGGGTCGTAGCGTGATGTTAAATAGCCTATCTTTAAGAATTGGGCTACAAAATGCAAAAGGAATTTTTCAAATCTGACTTTTTGTTCATAATTTCATGGGTTTTCATTTTTTTGCGCGGAACCCTAATTATTTTTCAAAAATAAAAGTAGCTTAAAATACCCGCTGTAATATCAGCTATCTGCGAGTGAAAGTCTTGCCAAAATTGGTCTAGCCTTTTCGGAGATTAGCCGGAACAAACAGACAGACAAAAATTTAAAAAATTGCTTTTTTGTTAAAGAACCGTTTATACTTTCCTATGCATTTACTTAAGTTTTTATTTTGACATTACAAACAGACACTTCAATTTGATTTATTTGAATAGATTTTTTGATACGCTATAAATTCTAATGACCTTAATAATAATTTTACGGGCTGTGGTATGTTGATTTGCTTAATACGATCTGTCTTCACTTACTTGCATGTTCAAAAATCACATCTTTTTTTGTAACTGGTTTTTTCATGATAGCCTAACAATACTTTATTTCAGTCAATCAGTTAATATTTTCTTATTTATGCTTTCATAAATGTTATTCTATATCTCTGTCTTCATGTCTCAGGTACGCAACTGCGAAGTTTTTGGTCTTAAAGACTTGAACCAGGGCACAGAATACGTGCGTCAAATGATCGTCAACTACATGAACCATCTCATCAGCTTGGGTGTCGCTGGTTTCAGGTAATATATTAATTTTTATTTAAAAGTGCAATTTCCATTAACTTTATCACATTTCAAGTTGTGTCGTAGTCATTGCATTCGATGCGTATACTAATATTAAATGTACATATTTGACCATGTTTTATAAAAAATAATTTATTTTATACAGAATTGACGCTGCCAAACACATGTGGCCCGGAGACTTGCGCATCATCTACGACCGTTTACACAACCTCAATACCAACCACGGTTTCCCCTCCGGCGCCCGCCCTTTTATCTTTCAAGAAGTCATTGACCTCGGAGGCGAAGCCATCACCCGTGATGATTACACTGCTCTCGCTGCAGTCACCGAGTTCAAATTCGGATCAGAACTTAGCCGAGCTTTCAATCGCGGTAACCAACTCAGATGGTTCGTCAACTGGGGACCTAACTGGGGTCTTCTCTCCTCCGGCGATGCTCTCACCTTCATTGATAACCACGACAATCAAAGAAGTCACGGTGCTGGTGGAGCAATTCTTACTTATAAGCAGCCTAAACAGTACAAGGGTGCTATCGCGTTCATGTTGGCCCATCCTTATGGCTGGCCACGGTTGATGAGCAGTTTCGACTTCACTAACACTGACGCTGGTCCCCCAATGGACAACAGTGGCAATATTATCTCTCCTTCTATTAACTCTGTAAGTATAACAGCTTTTGTATTTACGTCAAAATATGTTAAAAATGATTGGTTGTATATACAAACAATCATTTCGTAATCTATTAATAGCACATTTTCATATGCAGCCTAATTTTGCTAAGATTTGAACTATTCTCTAAAATGTATAATATTGTATTTATATAATCATCATCATCATTATTATCTTCCGCTACATATTCCTCATTCTCTTTTTTTTTCTTCCAGGACAATTCCTGCGGCAATGACTGGATCTGCGAACACCGTTGGCGTCAAATCTTCAGCATGGTCGCCTTCAGAAACTGCGCCGGTAACACCACTGTTTCCAACTGGTGGGACAACGGCAGCAACCAGATCGCTTTCTGCAGAGGAAACCAGGGCTTCGTAGCTTTTAACAATGACTACTGGGACTTGAACCAGACTCTTCAGGTATTTTTATATGAATTGTATGGTATACTTGCAGATATTTTAATCTTATGTTATAATAAATTACACACATAACACCACGCCTGTAATTCCCGAAGGGTTAGGCAGAGGTGAACCCAATAATACCTAGCCCAACCCGGGAATCGAAACCAGGAACTCACGCTCAGCAGTAGCGCTTGCGAGCACTAGACCAACGAGGCAGTCCTATAAAAAATATACGAATAAATGATCTCCCAAGTAATCAACTCCAAGATTTTCTACAGTGGGGGTAATTTTTATACTACGCTATAACTGAATGTTTCTTTGACAAAGTTGTTCAGTTTTATGATTAGAATCACTTGTTCGTAGTATTCGTGATTAATCAAAGAGGAACACTTTGAGCGTTATTATAAAGTTTACCTTGCCACCTTCAATAAAGTTTACATCCTTTATAGTATCAGCCAACGCTTCAAGAACTAACATTTTCATATTTTCACCTTACAGACCTGCCTTCCTGCTGGTACCTACTGTGACGTCATCTCTGGTGAGAAGAGTGGCAGTACCTGCACTGGCAAGCACATCACTGTTGGCAACGACGGACGCGCCAACATCTCACTAGGAGCCAACGAGTTTGACATGGTGTTGGCCATTCATGCTGGAACCGAAGTAAGTGAAGTTGTTAAATGGGGTTATGTATATAGGGCTGACAATGGAAGGAGCACAGATGTTTGGTATTGGAACCAAAGATTATGCCCAGAGAGAGATTTTGCTTGCTGTTGGTGGGGTCACATCCTTGTTAAAGACGGAGTCTCCAACTTCCTCGTTAGAGGCAACGAAAATGTTTCTTGTTTTCACGGTCCTCATTTTGTAAGCGAAATTTCAAATTAATGCGGTCTCTGCGATTGGCCCAGACTTGCCCTTGTTAGAACTGATATTCCAAATCAAACCTTTGAGCCAATTAGCTATGTTTGAAATATAAGAAATCTAATTTATCATTAGACTCATACTTATTTTTTTTTTGTTTCAGTCGAGACTGCAACACCGATGAAAAACCGTTCCGGATCGAGTCATTACTTGTAATCACTGAACGATAGATTTTTATTAAATCTGCACTGTCATTACTCTGTAATCTTTTTATTTTTAGAATAAGTCCACAGTTTTTTAAGAAATAAAATAAAACGTTAAAATAATACGTTTGTATTTTTTTTTACTGAATAAAATATTTACATAATATACAGTGTGAGTCTTTATAATCTGCACATATCGAAATGAGGGAATCTATGCTTAATTTTATCGACGGAAAAAATGTTAAAAAAAATCTAAATATTTATTAATATTTTTTATGGATTTTTAAAAAAAAATGTTTGCTTTTGTGACCCCAGTGTATACAAAACTGTGTAACTTTTAAACTAAACGATTTATCACGATGAAACAAACTCCATAATGTTTGGAAGTAATTAGGTGTCGTCATAAAATAAAAATTATGGACAAAAATAGCCATAATCAAATATAAACATTTTTTTTTGGCAAAAATCTGATTTTTTTTCATTAATTTTTACAAAAATTGTAAAATTTCTCAATAACATGCCCCCATCACCTTCTTTTTTTATAACTTTAAGTTATTCTTCATTGTATTAGGAACCTAACGGTACAAATTGCATGTTTTTAACTCAACCCCAACATTTTTTATCAAATGTCAAAGAAAGGCCCAACGCAAAGTTACGCACATTGTTTAGCAGGTAGATAAACTTTTTTTTGTTAACTTTGTTGTGAATGCGCGCGGGTCGTTTCAAAGATGGCACTCCGAACGCGGAATCGTATTGTTCTCATAAGGGTGGTTTGTTTGGGATGATAATTAATGCAAAAGAGTTCAATTGAAACCCATTTATTATTAAATACAAAATTTAATGCATCAGGTTCTCAAAATGTCCACCTCGTTGTTGTAAACACAAAGCCGCGCGAATTAGAATTTGGTGTGTCGCTCTCCTTATCATTTCGGGATCATTGCGAATATCATTCGCACAGTTTATTATGCGGTCACGCAAATCGGCCTCACTGTTGATGGGGGTACTGTAGACGCGTTGCTTCATGGTCCCCCATAGGAAATAATCAAGGGGCGTCAAATCGGGTGAACGCGCAGGCCACCCTACAGGTCCTTGCCGGCCGATCCATTTGTCATGATAATTTTCGTTTAAAAATCTTCTTACATTTGTAGCGTAATGGGCAGGACATCCGTCCATCTGAAGAAACATTCTTTGACGCACAGCCAGTGGGACATCTTCCAATAACTGAGGCATATCATCTCTCAATAGACTTAAAAATCTTTCACCAGTCAACGTTCTCGGCAATATGACTGGTCCAATCAACATGTTATCGATAAGACCAGCCCAAACATTTATCGAAAATCTTACTTGGAAAGTAGATGACCGTTTCAGTTTCGGGTTTTCACCTGCGCGGCACCATCTGTGTAAATTTCGACAGTTAGTAATACCGTCTCTAGTGAATGTCGCTTCGTCCATCCATAGTATTTTTCTTGGAAAGTTTGGGTTTGCTCTGGTTTTTCTTTGAATCCATGTGGACATCACACACCTTGGACGCCAGTCTACGTCTTCATGTAGATGTTGCACCCTTTGATAGTGATAAGGATGCAATCCTTCTTTCTTTAAAATACGCCACACTGATTTTTGGGATATTCCGTGACGAAGAGCCAGTCGTCTAGTACTTATGGATGGATCAGCAAACAAATCACTTAATACTGCTTGTTCAGTAGCCGCATCAATAATTACTTGAGGTGGCTCGCGACGATCTCTACTTGATCCAAGTCCAGTGATCGACAACCTTCTGTGAACTTCCTGGAAGTTTCGGGCAGATGGCACTGGTTGCCTGTTAGGATACGCAGCTATGTAAGCCGCGCGCGCAGCTCTGGCACTTCCTTGTCCCACTCCATAATAAAAATGTATGTCGGCGATGTGTGCTGGGGAAAATTCACTTAAACGCGGCATCATGTAGCAGCGAACGAAAGTTATGAAAGTCCAGCGAACGAAAGTACCGAAACACATGTAGCAGCGGCGAATAATTCGGAGCGACTGCCAGTCTGACATCTGTCATAATTCAAGTTCCTTTGGCTGGCCCTACCTCCCCGACCTGCGCACATTCAAAAGAAAGTTTATCTACCTGCTAAACAATAGCTATGCGTTGGGCCTTTCTTTGACAGTTGATAAAAAATGTTGGGGTTGAGTTAAAAACATGCAATTTTTACCTTTAGGTTCCTAATACAATGAAGAATAACTTAAAGTTATAAAAAAAGAAGGTGATGGGGGCATGTTATTGAGAAATTTTACAATTTTTGTAAAAATTAATGAAAAAAAATCAGATTTTTGCCAAACAAAAATGTTTATTTTTAAATGTAGCTATTTTTTTTCCATAATTTTTATTTTATGACGACACCTAATTACTTCCAAACATTATAGAGTTTGTTTCATCGTGATAAATCGTTTAGTTTAAAAGTTACACAGTTTTGTATACACTGGGGTCACAAAAGCAAACAATTTTTTTTAAAAATCCATAAAAAATATAAATAAATATTTAGATTTTTTTTAACATTTTTTCCGTCGATAAAATTAAGCATAGATTCCCTCATTTCGATATGTGCACATTATAAAGACTCATACTGTATAAGCTAACAGACTTAAAATAATAATTATAATATGTACAAATGTAAAAAAATATATATATATATAATCATAGGGCATCAAAAAATTCGTCCACATCGCTGTCAACAGGAAAAGTGCCCAAAAGGCTGGCAGCATTGCCACGTTGTATGGCGATGCTGATTCTTTGGCCAAAGAATAGGCCAGCCCTTTGGTCACGTGAAGAGTCGACCAACCGCTTGGCGATGTCTCGGAAAACCAAGTGGGCACTCGGACCCCATGGCCCTAGTGTTTCAACCCCAAACGGTTCGAACATATAACTTCCAAAAAGATCGAAGTATTTTCGCCGTTTGAGGTTTTCCGCACATGCAGCAGCCGCCCCAGCACATCCAGCCGTACTAGGAAGATGGGATACCGTTTGTATTTCAATGTTCGTAAATTGTTTTATTTTGTGTGGGCCAGCACGTTTGTAAAATTAGTATTTATGTAAACCTCATTATGGTTTTAAATTATTGTAAGAGATAATAAACATTTGAAGAACTTTATACTATATTAGAGATGACTACAGATATAAGATTATTTTTTCTATGGGGATGACCCTTCAGAAATAGTAACATCTTTACTCACCGCGCAAGCTGGATAATGAGCAGCATGTGAAGTTTTTTGATTTTGACTGGCTCATCTTTTCAGCCTCCTTAAACTAATTTTGTATACACAAGAAAACAATCTTTGTTCGCATGAAGAACAGCTCAGTTCTGTTTTTGTTCAATCACCAGAAAGAAATATTCAGTTGCCATACTGCGCCAAAAACAGATCGAAGAATCTAAAAATATCCAAATGCAGTATTTATAGAACATTATGGCACAAAATACGTACGTTGAAAGGCAACAATCGAATTCGTTTAGCTGATAAATCCTTCAGAAATCGATCGCCACCCACGAAGTCCACATTACCCGTATAAACAAGGCATTGGTCGGTTGTAAATCGGTTATTATCACAAACATACTGACAGCTTGCTTAAACAGTATTGAGTAGCAGATGTAAATATATTATGCTGCTAAAAATATGACGGCGAAATTATTATGCGAAGTCCTACTGGTGCTACCTACCTACTGACACAGTAGGAATGAAGATGACTAAGATCATGCAGGTCCCGGCGCGTAACAAGAACGCTTGCCGTTTACCTGCGCACTGAGCGATTCGATTCTGCGCCTATTCCAAAGGACTGAGTAATTAGTGAAGTACCTTTTCAGGTTCTGTATACCAATTTGCAGATGACACGTGTATAATGGTCGCTAATAAAAACATCCATGACGCTGAGGAATCCCTACAACGTTACTTCGAAAAAATGTGTAAATGGGCTCATGACGCAGGATTAGTAATAATCGCAACAAAAACAAAACTTGTTCACATACATTCATCACGCAATAAATGTTCATTTATCCCTACAGTTTGCAGCGTAACACTGCATTTTAAAACTTTTTGGTTTTCTTATGACAACCTTTTTTCTCTTTATCTTCGTTCAGGTTGATATTTTTTACTTTTTTTTAATTTCAAATAATGAATTGTTTTTTCTGACATATGAGTCCTTCATTTTTTTCAGAGCAAGCGTCAGTTGCAAAAAGACAATGTATTGAAATTGATCGAATAATGTGATAAATTTACGTCTGATATTTTTTACACCAGCCTTGGATCCCTAAAAAGATGTCGTCGTTGTTGAATTTAATATTACAAGCAAGGTTGCTTCCCGCCTCGCGTTTTCTCTACTTATTGTAAGAAACACCGACAGGATCAGGACGTAGTCAAATAATGATTCAAGGATTACGTAACCGTCTTATATTTCAATTGAACTGCACATACAAAAATCAATACTTAGCACTAGGTACTTATTAACTCTAAAAAACCTATCGCGCCGAGTCCTAAAATTCAAGAGCCCGCGCAACTGGCCAAGCGTTCCCTTCACGCCTGTAACTACCCATTTTCTTTTTAGCGGGAAGGAGCGAGTTCTCTCATTGTTTCCCGCCATTTTTCGTCAACCAATCACAGAGCGACCACGAATATAAAAAAGGATAAAGTTGCCAGTATAAAATATTAAAATGAAAGCTCTATTGATACGAATATCGATGAAAATAATCGATTAGCAAAATCAAAATTCACAAAGCCTAACAATCGACCGTCCTGACAACGTGTGCGTCCCCGCACACGACACCAGGTGGAACCCTAACAATCGGAACGTTGGCAGGTTGCTTGGTTTTACATATTTATTGTTTGAGCGTCAAATTACAATAGAAGGTACCTAACCACCTGCTTCCCTAAGACTGATCAAAGTATGACTCGTTAATCAGTTCCCCAGCAATTGCGGCTAAGTGTGTAACGACTTTACAAAATTAATAATAATTCTCAAACGAATTTACTAAGCTAAATAATATAAGTATTTAATTTAAATTAGGTATAAATTCAATAAGTAATGTATAAATGCAATAGCTCACAGTTCATTAGGTTGAAGTATGGACGGCAGCACATCAAGCTATTACAATCTGTCAAATTTATTTAATAGATTTTCAACTTTATTGCTATAGCATTAGGTTCAAGATTGATTGGGAAAATTTGACAGTTTCGTGTAGCTTGACCTGCTGGCGTCTGTACATATCTGATGTAAATATTAAACTCAACTACAAACATAAGATTAATTCAACTGTCAAGGAACGTAAAGTACAAATCAACTCAATAGATTTATGTAACAATTTTTAAGTCCAGTTATTGAATTACATTCATCGGATCAGTAATATCTTGTATAATTTCTATTATTAAATTTCTCTTTGGATTTGATCAGAAAACAACGATCGATTTATGTTCTCTGTCACTTACAATTCAACTTTGCTTTAGGGTCCGAACGATCGATTAATCGGTTTACCCATCAGCGAACTACTAACCCGAACGATCGATTTTTCGGGGCCTAACTGAAGCCTACAAGACGATCGATTTACTTGTGGCAGCCAGTAGGACATTTGTTGAATCAAGTCACGATCCGATCGATTCTCGTGCCTGATCTGAAACAATGAATGATACTCATCTGTAGTTAAGTGTCTCTAAAACTTAGTGGGATACACTATAGAGCTTGCGAAAATTACAATAAAACGGTCAAATTATGGTTCAATATGATCTTCGTCGTCAGTGCCACTGGTATCAGAGTTGTTAACCTCCAGGGCCGTAGCAATAGCAAAGTGAACGACAGTTTTGTCGTCCCAACCGTACACACTAGCACACTCAATGACTTTCTTGAGCCATACATCAATTCGTTGGTTTTTTGTAGATGGATCAAAATTAGGCAGTATGTTCATGTAATCAATTTTATGAAAGGACCGTGTGTCTCGGGCGGGTTGAGATGCCAAACTATCTTTCAAACATTTGAAAACGTCAACAATATATTTTTTAGATACAGATGGGCTACATGACCTTTCAAAGTGTCCCGCGACGTTACGATGCTCAGCATGTGGGCCGTCACCGTCGTGCCGATTGGCTTCCGCTCGTCGCCGTTGATGGTCGAGTGTTCCACTGCGATGGCTGCGACTGCGGTTGCTACGCTGAGTGGCGTGCCGCGACGATTTACGCCGCGCACTGCGTCGGCTGCGACTCCGGTTGCGGGACTTGGCATGTAGAAGACGCTCCCGTCCTTGTAGCAGCTGCCTCTCTAGTAGCTTAACTCGTTCATGGCTCAAAGCCAGTTCTCGATCCCAGTTGTGACATGAGCTGCGAGTTCGCAACCCTCTCACCCGGCTCCTACTTCGATGCTCCATCGCGCAGGGCGTCTCAAGTCGTCGATGACTGGATTCCATGCTTGGGCGTCTGGATGTCGATCTATGATGCAAGAGCTCAAGAGAAAAACAGAAAAACAACTTTAGCTTTTGATCTAAGCGATTTAAGGATTTTTTTTTATCTGTGATGTCTATTTCTACAGTGAAGCTATGCTCTCTGTATGCGTATGCAATTCAAAGCTGGCAATTGACATAACACCCAACTATTACTAAATTATGACTGCATTCCATTAACTAGTTAACCTATCTCGAAAATGGAGCGGTAAAATCTTGCTCCCCCCTATCGTAATATGTCTGAACATACTACATATGTGCAAATCATAAATTTAATAAAGTTTGTCTTAAATCTTTTAAGTTTCCAGAAGATAACATAATTTTTTTTTTTAAATCTGGAATATCTTAGTTAATAAAGATCTGTAATTTGAATATCCGTGATAAATATCAACACATTACTGTCCATAAAACTACGTTAATAATGAGCTAATATACCAAGCAATCTTACCAAAATGCTTGAGAGTATATCGTAAAAACGATTCACACTTAACTACTTAAACTGAGATTAATGCAAGAAAAACAGTGTAACACAACAGTCAATCATAGAATATCAATCCCTTTGCTCGGTAACGGATCGGTATAACGCAAAGCTAGTATGGGTAGGCACACAATCATGATTATGTAAAACAATTATGAAAACCATTGAGTAGTAAGTTAAATATTTAGGCAGACTGACTTTAAAGATCAATTTACAACTATTAAAAATAAAAAAATAAAAAGTCATGTTACCAAGCAGTGGCTATTGACAATGAATAGAAAATACAGATAATTGCAAATTAATGGGCGTGTACTTACGTTGCTATCCCACTTCTGAAATGTAAGAAACACCGACAGGATCAGGACGTAGTCAAATAATGATTCAAGGATTACGTCACCGTCTTATATTTCAATTGAACTGCACATACAAAAATCAATACTTAGCACTAGGTACTTATTAACTCTAAAAAACCTATCGCGCCGAGTCCTAAAATTCAAGAGCCCGCGCAACTGGCCAAGCGTTCCCTTCACGCCTGTAACTACCCATTTTCTTTTTAGCGGGAAGGAGCGAGTTCTCCCATTGTTTCCCGCCATTTTTCGTCAACCAATCACAGAGCGACCACGAATATAAAAAAGGATAAAGTTGCCAGTATAAAATATTAAAATGAAAGCTCTATTGATACGAATATCGATGAAAATAATCGATTAGCAAAATCAAAATTCACAAAGCCTAACATTATGGTACGTAATCCTTTGTCTTTTTTCCTGTTCTAATGTCTGTTATTGTTTGTCATAGGATGGACTTTTGCAAGCTTGAATCCCATCCATCCATGTTTTAGGACAAGAAATTATATTTTTACTAACCTAGTACGTATCTTTTAATCTTTTTTCTCTATCGAAAGTTCAGTCTGATCTCTCTGGTCTATCCCTAATGAATTTGTCTTAGGATAAATCAGGTAGAACAGGTCGTCTTTCAACCTCCAAGTTTGGGTCCTGAAAACTCCTCTTGAGGCTGTGGGCTAACTCGAACCATTTGGGTCAACCTACTGCGAAGGCCACCACAGCGTCACCTCTTGCGGACGTAATTTCTATGGCAGACTTCAACTTGTGAGTTTTCAAGACGAGGATACCTTTTTTTTCTATACTCTAGCTAAGTGATGTAGTTAGATATACTACCTTCATTGCAAACATATCATTCGAAGACAATTTTATCTTAATTTACGACCGTGTCAAACACGAGTTAGTTTAGTTATCTAATTTCTATTTCCTATACTGTAAAACACGTAAGGGAACCGTAAATAAGCGATTGCAATCGATTAGATAGGTCGTTAACGAAATTCGTGTTTTTTACCCAGAAATACATGTTTTCTCGTGACCATATTACTAAAATACCAACTGGCAACTTTTTTATATTCAAATTATTCTTGTTTTTTACTTTTTATATTAAAGTTTATCTGTATTTTTTTATTTTCTTTGAAACTAAAATTGTACGTAAACTTTAACTTTTTTTAAAGTGGTGAAAAGTGTTTTTTATTTTTTATTTTTTCGCTACAAGTTGTAGCACACACACTTGCCTACATAGCTCACCAGACTTGCAAATGCCCGTTATTAGAAGTAGTTGATAAACACATGTATATCAGTCTAATGGTTGATACCCGATTCTGTTGGGGACCGCACAAAGATTAGCATACTTAAATATAAACTGCCTTACAAAACGCTTAGAATGTTATATAATATATAGCCCTAGCAGACTCGGTTATCAACTACGAACTCAGTGGTTATGGGAGAACTTATCATACATACCTGACAGATATTTATAATTTATAACAAAGAATATTAAAAGTAATTACGCCAAAACATTTAAAAAAGAAAATCAAAAACAGTGATTCTGCTATTTGACATTAAAGCAATTAATAGTTTGTGCACCATTTTACGAATCTCCGTACAAAACTGTCAAACAGATGAATTGCGTGATATAAATTGTACGCAGTTAATATTATGAATTGTCAATTTGTGACCGTTTTACGATTAATTTAAGGATAGTTCATAATATTATCCTATTATGATTCTGTCAAAGTGGCCGTTTTAGCCCCCCTGAGCTGCTAATAATTACCTAATAAATTAATATAATTTATCAGTTTGCCAATTGATTTTAGTTTTCAAAAAAAGTATCTCAACATTCATAAAAAAATTGGTTCCGTGTGAGCGAGAGAGGTGACAAAATACGACAGCTCTTTTAAGATTTTATTAAGTAGATACTGAGGTTGGAACAATAGGATACTGCGATCATGAAATGATTACCTCAGAAAAAGAAAGAGATAAGTGCCTGCCTACTTCCAAAAACTGCACGGAGAAAAAACTTATCCCAACATTCACTGATATATTCCGATTATCTCCTCACAAGGCCACATATGGGTGTTAAGCTGCTTGTGATTTGAATAATCGTGTATGAGGGACAACTTAAAACCTACTCTCGTGAGCCTTCTTCGTGTAAAAAAGTTCAGGCCAGGAAATAGGTAGTCATCATTGTAACTAAAGTCGGTTGAAATATTTTTTTTTAATAATTTGTTTAGACATGCTGTAAACGAAAACCTGACTTAGATTGCACATTGTATCTTTCGGTACCTAGTCATTGTACCAGTGGCGCAGCTACAATTATCATTAGTGGGAAGCCGAGAAGCCGAAGATAAAATTGTTTAGTTTTCATAAACTCAGACAAAAAACTGTGGCTTTTTAATCTTGTGATGTATTAAACTGGTAATAAACATAATAATTATGTAATGTGATGTGATACATAGATACATACATTGGTGTTCCATATTATTTGGCATCAGCAGACATTAAGAAAAATGGTTGTTCCGAAGGGAAGCCGATAGGAATCGGGTTGTATGAAGGCTACGCCTCTACATTGTCCGTACATTTTATTGAACAAGCAATAACGTTGTGGTGTGACCGTTGGACTGCCAAGTCACAGGTCTCGAGTTTGAACCCAAGGCACGCACCTCTGACTTTTCGGATGCATGTGCGTATTGTATAATTATGACTTACTTAAAAAACGGTGAAGGAAAACATCGTGAGGAAACCGGCATTCCTGAGAGATATTTCTCGACGGCATGTGAAGCCAAGTGTGCGGGATTGATCCAGGTATAATTACGGGAATAATGAAACGTTGCTTGATGTGAATGTGCAATTTTAATCTGACAGTATCACAGATCTAGGTAGCCGGTCGACAAACGTTACAAAATAAAAACGATTAGCCGTAATCTACGTAGCCTCAACATTAAATTGTATGTGATTTTCTGTAGGCGCTTGCGGGAACACCAAGTCAGAGGCCCATGGGCGGCATAAAAACTGACACCAGGTTAGTCACTAACCACACGAAAATTAATTAATGAATTGAACCACTTTTATTAAGGTTACAACTACATTTCAGAGTGGGGTCCCCTCATAAAAAGTGGTTTATATTCATGAGTAGGTACTTTCTTCCCCTGAAATATTGCAATTAACAGTCAGCCTGTTTATCCAATTTCCTAGTTAAATTTTTCCCTGGATATCCTGTAGTTGGACTACGCATGCCCATTTTCACTAACACTAGCCGAACCACTATCAGATTTTCAACGTTCTGCTCAACCCTGAAAGCTGAAAATCCAACAGAGCGCTTGTACCTATATTTAGGCATTCATTTGAGTGTCGAGAGTTGCAAGTGAAAACGAGCTCTAGAACCTTAAGATAATGCCATTACTTCTGTTAAACCTTGACCCACTTGTTTAAAGTATTGGCTTGTTCTTAGAACGAATTAATTACCGCTGTATTGATTCCAATACTTCAAGGCAATATTATATCGACGTATTGCTGTATAAAAGTTTTATTTGTAGCTGACGAGCTGTTAACTAGCTTGTTTTCACCGTTATTTTCTGATTGATAAAATAAAATCCATAATGATTATATTGCCATACAGTGAAATGAAATGAAATTGTTTATTCTGTGAATAGGTTATCAACATCAATAAGGCCGACTTTTTTCTTGGTGACAGTCCCATGGTCCTAGCGGGTGAAGGGCGACGCGAGCATAAACAAATGACGCACACCCTACCGCACAAGGTAATGCGTTGTCAAAGATGAGTCTTCAGATTTTACATAACATAACATCACGCCTTGTTTCCCCGAAGGGTTGGGCAGAGATGTACCTATATACACCAACATTTCGCCAGTTATGTTTAAGTCCTATGTAATAGGGATTAGATTTTCTACAGATTTTCTATGAAATATTTCGTGATTTACTTTCGCTAAACGAAATTTCAGGCACAAAACGATTTGAAATACGAGCATGACATTTATTAGCATTTTAAAAATGTTATCTATTCCAAACGATTTGTGCCGAAGACTCTGCCCGTGCATACTTAAAGTATAAACAGCTGATTTGTGTTTTGCTGAAAATTCACTGCAAGCCGATTGACAGCAGATGAAGAGCTACGACGTCTTCAGAATCGAGCCAAGTAGTCCCGCAGCCGTCAGCGCAGCCCTTCGTGTGCTTCAAGTCTAGGAAACCAGGACATATCGCAAGCCCGGTGCACGAACGGTGGTAGCCAAGCGAAAGGTGGAGCACGTGCTGCAAGCAGTGAACGGCGAGTGGATGTTTGCGTCGTACAACTACCCTCAGGCACGTTAGAACATAAAGGTGACCTGTATTGTTTTGTTTACGATTCTTGTGCTGAATTCTCGTTATTAAAGGAAAGTTGTGCAGCCTAATTAAATGGCAAACGAGTCGATAACGTTGTTGCGATGACTGGTATTGGTCAAAAATGTCTTTTGCTTTAAGGATGTAGTCCATTATCTAACCTCAATAAATATCATAATAAACCAAAGATATTAATATGTCTAGATAGACAGTTAAAGCTGTGACTCGTCGAAAAAAATAGCGTCCAACTGTTAGCCGCAATTTGCACACTAGAAAAGCACAATGCAAGCACAATGACTGACGTGAGTGTTAGACGTCAGCTGTTACGCACACCAGCGTAACAAAGTTGGCCTGTTTGTTTTAGTTCTTTTGCAGCGCGACACTCTACCTAGACATACACAGGATTCTTTTAAATTGCCTAGCTAAACTCCGCAGACACGATGGGTATCGATAGCTTAACACGATAAAATATAAATAAAAAAGTTTTTTTTGGGAGGTCAACGACCGCTGTGAGTATTGTTACTTGAAGTATGTGTTGAGAAAAACGTTTTCTTATGTTTTATCTTTTACGTCTGTGAAGTTTACACAAAAACCAGATTTTTTAAAACTGATATTTCAAGCGACTACAATAACTGCGAACGATGACCCCACAAAAAATCATCAAATTAATATTTTGGAGTTTACTCCTTGAGAATTGATTTTCATATATCTAAGGCTATAGAAATTTCATGAGGAGTGAAATTAATACAAGTGCGTTACGTTTTTCGGCGCAACGTACCTTGCGCACCTTACTTGGTATGCTGCGCGACAGATAATAGATATAGGTATGTATACATATTTTGTTTCAGCTGAGTGGATATACTATACATGCATATTTAAATAACATAATATATGTAGACGCTGTACAGTATCAATATGAAAAATGTGAATAAAATAAAAATACATAAATACGTATACATGCTTTCAGTATTATATGAGATGCGTTTATTTATCCTCTTTGCCTATTGCATATTCAAAGACAATCGTACTCAAGGAGCAAACTCCAGTCGGGTGTCGGAGCTGATACACACATACTTTTTTATTTGTAGTTTCCTGTGTGAGTCCCAAATAATAATACTTTTTTTTTGTTTTATCATGTTTAGATATCGTATCAAACTAATAAACTGAAATGCACTCAACCAGCCCTCTAATTATGTTCATCAAAATCTATAATAAATTGCCAAATGAAATTAGAGAAGTAAGCAAAACAAACATATTTATAAATAAATTGAAGCGAGTTCTAGAATCCAAGGCATATTACACAGTAAAGGAGTTTCTAGATGATAAAACGATTGCAAAATGAAATTACTCTATCTAAAACCAACCATTATAAAAATAATATAATACAGTAATTCAAGTATAAAGTATGAAAATATGAATACACAAATAATATATCTACATGCTTTAATAAAATAAAATATATAATTAATTTAATATAATATACTTATAATTAATCTAATTAAGTACATCATTTAATATATATATATATATATTATATCAAAGACTTCTAAGATTTTCATGATAATTACCTATTCTTATGCAATACAAAATAATTAAACATGAATATGCTACCCCTATGTACACAAACATAATAATGTATACATATGTATATAATTATAAATACACAATGATACACATCTAATAATTTATATTGATTTGATTAAATTTCTATTCAGCCCTCTTCCTCTATCCTAAATTTTTGCGTGCCCAACAGGGTCCATATTGATCTGTAACTTGTTTTTTACCATCTCTGTAACATATGGAATGCAATGAAAAATTCAGTATTGAGTATTGAGTAAATTCTGTTGTCGTGTTCAAGAAGAAAATGTTAGGTTGGTACTCTACTCCACTAATTTAGTTTGCCAGTCAACTCTGCTGGAGTAGTTAGTTGGAAAACTTATTTCTCTTCATTACTTCGAGCGGTTTCTGCACATTTTACAGTGTGCCGTCCAGAATAGTGATATTTATTGTGACCGGGGAGTGGCTTATAGATCCATAGCATTTGTGGAGCACTGAGCGAGTAGGTTCCTACTTTCATTATTACTGAGTAGAAAAATAGTTTTGAAAGTTTTGTAGGTAGTTTAATTATTTTTTCCTAAGAAAATCCAGGAGAGGGCTTTGCTTTAAGTTCCTGTTTGCTTGCCCTGCAGAGCTAGGTAAGAAAGAAAAAACAGAAAGAAAATATGTTTATTTGCGGTAAACATGACGCAAAGAAGAACACAAACACAAAATATAAACAAGTTGGGGGATAATATGCGTCACATCCACACAAAACAGACGGACAGACAGAACCCCAGCGCTAGTTTTCAGCGACAGCCGGCGTTGACGTGATGACGTCATCGTCAGCTGGTGCAGCATGCAATGAAATCTAGGTACTAGGTTGTATTTTTTTAAATCATTCTATAATTCCTAGGATGATTTGTAAATCCTACTTAGTTGTCACTAATTGTACCCAATCATCATCTATCGTTGTCACAGAGAACTGTTGATGGGAGACGTAACTTATTGATCCCCTGAACCAGTGATCTTTTAGAGCTTGTCCAGATGACGCGGAATTTGCATTGCGACCAGATGGCGTATTTTATGCGCGCTTTTACGCGCTAGTGTTCTGGAACGGTTTGGGTAGTCAGCAACGTGGATTCCATATAAATCAAAGTACTCTGTGATGGATTCGGACAAAGCGGTTGTGTTGTGGCCTGCGTACCGATGATGGAAACAAAGAGAAAACCGACAATATAGAGTGCACGAGTACATAATAAAGAGTATGCTATTCTATAGTATACAACATTAAATCCGAAGCTTCAAAATAAAAAGAAGAACAAAATAAAAAGTTTTTTAATTAAGGGTGCTCTTTGTACCTGACACTATTCTTTAAACCTTCCTAATATGAGTTTAAATTGATCTATGGCTATGAATATTGAAATTCCATTTTTTTTAAATTAAATACGTCCGCCCGTGGCAACTATCGGGCGTGTACTGGACGGAACAATGGCGACCCTAGTATCCCAATTCGCGCGAAGAACGCACGCCAATCGCACGAGTCGAGAGTCGATTGAGAGAGAGGATTGCATGCGATTGACGTGCGAGTACGCGCGACTGCATGTGGACGGAATGTATGAACCTCACAATCGCGCGATTGTCTACGCACGACTCGACTTGTGGGTAAATCGCGTCATCTGGTCAAGCTTTTGGCTGTTGAAGTCAATCAATCTGCCTAGCTTTTTCCCAACTACCTATATGTTGGAGTCACCTTCCAGTCTAGCTGGATGCCGCTGGATACCAGTGTTTTACATGGAGCGACTGCCTATCTGACCTCCACAACCCAGTTACTAGGTAAAACGATACCCCTTGGCAAGACTGGTTGTCAGACTTTCAGGATTCTGACTACCCGTAACGGCTGTCAAAGATCTACGAATGACAGCCGGAACCAACGGCTTAACGTGCTTTCCGAAACACCGAGGGGTCGGATATGTAATGGATGGCCACCCATCCACGAACCGACCGTGGCAAGCGTAGCTTAACTTTCGATCGACCCGTGTGTCTGTTATTATTTAGCCGCGAGCCCCTAATTAAGCTGTTGAAATAGTGGTGTTCATACTTCGAATATTGCACTTATAAGTCTTTATATACCAAGTATTTGTGTCCCTCTAATTACTAGGGCTTACTTAATTATCTACCTGTTATCCTTTAATCTCATTGATAAAGTGTGTATCTATCTACCAGACGCGTAGCGCGGTAACAACTCCATTCCTACCGGCTTCCCTTCGAACGATCGAAAGAGCAACTTCACCACGATTGAAAAACAGCACATTCAGTAGTGTCTACGATTGCCAAATAATTATAGATATACTACAGGTTTCTAATACACCATAATAGTCAAACAACAAAAACGCCTATTCTTAACTTTGAATTCCAACAACAACAAAAATTGTTCTAAATAAGCCGTCGCCACGACGTGATAATCGCGAACTAAAAATTCATACAAAAGCAACCCCGTCATGACGTCACTTAAGGTCACGTGAGATGGCTTGATATGGGCGACAGTTACTTGCTGTCTATTGGGTTATGACCGAGACAGACAGAAAATGCGTCGGCGAGAACGAGATAGAGGAATATTACGCATTTTATTTTATTTTCACCTGTTGAATAGCATTTTATTCGATTCGTTATATTCCTATAATAGTTTAAAACTATTAGTAAAATTAGAAGTGTATTGATGCGTCTCGTTGGTTACGACGGATTTTTTTAAAATTCAGTAAAGTAAAGGAATTATTTTTATTTCTGCGTAAATACATTTATTTTGACGTAATTAAAACTATGTCTATTTATAGAACTGAAAAATTTCTTCTTCGGCTTCCCTCCTTCGAAATGTCTAGCCTCGCCGCTGCACCTAATTACCTACCTATCTATAGGTATAAAACACATTGCCAACATTTTAGAGAGAAAACCGAGGCCATTAATGTATTAAAAACAGTAACTCCAGGCATTAAGCATCATAATAGTCTACACATCTTCACGCACCGCTGAAAAAGGGTTAAAGCAATGATCCGATGCAAAAATCAGAATGTCATCCGCTTTGACCTTTAGTTCGACAACACGATTTTGAACTCTATTTCGTAGGCTACAGAGTATTAGAATTTAGTATAATTAGCATAAAGCTTCTACCGTTATTGTGGAAATAACCGCCATTAGTTGCTTTGTTTTATCGTTTGGGGTTCAAAAACAAGAATCATTCTATTCTATTTCATGTTAACCTAGTCGGTACAGTCAGCGTAAAAAAGATATACAAGGTGTTCCCTACATTTTAGCGAGTCATGCGAACATAAATGTAGGGAACAGCAGATTTTTTTCGCGATTTCAGATTTGGTCCCATAGTAAAAGTTGTTCATCCGTGTCGGTCCCGGAGGATCCGTGTCGGTCCCGGAGAAAGAATAGACCACCCCATATCATCCCGTGGGTGTCGTAGGAGGCGACTAAGGGAGCTCAAGACCCAGTGCATACCATAAAGCACTTTGGGTCACCCGCGCGATGGCGGGTAAACCATCAACAATCGCATTCCCAAGGAGGGTTGGTGTCAGGCTGGCGGCTGACTGTAAAACTGTGCCAAAACCCTAAGCAACATGAGTGGAAATTATATGATGCACGATAGGACTAGGGCGTACCCCACAGGCGACGCGCAGGGGCAGCACCCGGCTCCTGCGGGAAGTGGACAAGGGTTGTTGCACCACCTCGGGCGGGGGCAACGTAAGAAGCGAGCCCGGGAAGTGAGACTGAGGTATGCAAGTTGGAATGTTGGGACGATGACTGGAAGAGCCAGAGAATTATCGGATGTATTAAAAAGAAGACGAATAAATGTGGCGTGTCTGCAAGAAACAAAATGGAAAGGAACGAAAGCGAGGGAAATTGGTGAAGGATACAAGTTTTTCTACTGTGGAAGTGACGGGAAAAGAAATGGCGTGGGAATAGTATTAGATAGTAATTTGAAAGGAGGCGTGATGGAGGTAAAAAGAATTAATGATAGATTGATAGTTGTAAAAGTGATGTTAGAAAATGTAGAACTAAATGTAATTAGCGTATATGCACCGCAGGTAGGATGTGATGAAAGCGTGAAAGAGAAGTTTTGGGAGGACTTTGACACAGTTTTGATGAACATCCCGGTGCATGAGGAATTGATAGTTGGAGGTGATTTTAATGGAAATGTGGGAAGAATGAAAGGGGTTTATGGAAGAGTGCATGGAGGGTGGGGATTTGGTAACCTAAATAATGAGGGAGAGACACTGCTGCAATCCGCTTCCGCACTTGACCTGGCAGTAGCCAACACCTGGTTTCAGAAGAACGACGGACACCTAATTACGTACAAAAGTGGCAATCACAAGACGCAAATTGATTATTTTCTAGTACGACGCAACAACTTAAAGTACATCAGAGACTGCAAAGTACTACCGGGAGAAGACTTAGTCTCACAGCATAGACTCCTAATTATGGAAATGGTCCTAAAAATAAAGCTCAATCAAAACAAAGAGCGACCTCCCCCTAAAATAAAATGGCATATGCTGGAGAAGAATGATTGTGCGAAGAAATTTAAAGAGCGAGTAGTGGGTAAAATGATAGATATGGGGGACATGAATGATCGAAGTGTAAATGAATGTTGGAGTGAAATGGCGGAGTATATTAGGAGTGAAGCGAAAGATATTTTGGGAGAGACTAAAGGAAAGGGTACGATAGATAGGGATACATGGTGGTGGTCGACAGAAATACAGAATGTGTTGCAGGATAAGAAGAAAAAATTCAAGGAATGGCAGAGTGTTGAAGATGAAAATTTTAGTTTGAAAACAGAAAAAAGTGTCAGTATGATGCTCTAAAGAAAAAAGCCAAAAAAGCTGTGGCGGTAGCGAGAGCAAAAGCCCAGGACAAACTTTATGACACACTGGATAGTCTAGCAGGCCAAAAAAACCTATACCGGCTTGCTAGAGCTAGAGCGAGAAAGATGAGGGATGTTTGTCAGATAAAATGTATAAGGAATGAAATTGGAGTAGTGCTTTCGGATGATCAGAAAATTAAGGATAGGTGGAAGGGATATTTTGAAAGACTGATTAATGAGGAGAATGACTGGAGTGGTGTGCTTGAGAATAAACAAGTAAATGAGGGGTCAGTGAGAATGATTAGTATGGATGAAGTGAGAATAGCAGTAAATGAAATGAAGAATGGTAAAGCAGTAGGTCCGGACGGAATACCAGTTGAAGTATGGAAGTTATTACGGGTACATGGATGGACGTGGTTAGCTTTATTCTTCAATAAATTGTTGCTGGAAGAAGCCATACCTGACGAATGGTGTAACAGTTCACTGGTGCCCATCTTTAAAAACAAAGGTGATGTGCTGGAGTGCAACAACTATAGAGGAATAAAACTAATATCACATAGTATGAAGGTTTGGGAAAAAGTTATTGAAAGGCGACTGAGAGAAGAGAGTGAAATTTCGCAAAACCAATTCGGTTTTATGCCTGGTCGGGGAACAACAGATGCCATCTTTGCTATCCGCCAGCTGTGCGAGAAATACAGAGGTGCGCATAAAAACCTGCACATGGTATTCATTGACCTCGAAAAGGCATACGACCGAGTGCCTCGTGAAGTTCTGTGGTGGGCCCTTAAGGAGAAATGTGTGCCAGGGAAGTATGTGCAGTTGATTCGAGCGATGTACAGTCGATGCAGTACCCAAGTCCGGTCTACAGTGGGCACTACCAGCAGCTTCAATGTGGCTGTCGGCTTGCACCAAGGGTCAGCACTCAGCCCTTACCTCTTCGTGATGATAATGGACGCTCTTACGTCGGAAATCCACGAAGAGGCGCCCTGGTGTATGCTGTACGCTGACGACATTGTGCTGGTTGCTGAGAGCGGCTTAGAAATCCAGAGCAGATTGGAGGTGTGGTGGGCAAAACTGGAGACCGCTGGCCTGAGATTAAGTCGGACCAAAACAGAATATTTGTTTTGTGATTTTGTCGGTCTCTCCAGTCCTGTGCCCATATCTCTCGCCGGAACGCCCGTACCGAGCTGCTCCGACTTCCGGTACCTCGGGTCGTTTGTCCAAGGGGATGGCGAAGTAGACCGAGACGTAGCGCACATTGATAAGAAGACTGTCACTATACCAAAAATAGTGTTTTTCTGATAGCAGTGCCATCTCTTAGCGCGCGAAGAATACTACATTTTGTAAAAACACCTGTTGTTGTAACTCTGATATTTTTCGGTAGATGGCGTAGTGTCGAACTGCTTTTATTGACATGGCGATGCGATTTTTTATGACATACCGCCATTTTTTCATTCGTGACTGTGAAGCTAACATAAACGGTTTCATCTGGTGTATTTCATAGTGACATTATCTGTTTAAAGGCGATTTGGATTGAGAATATTTCGTAAGTACGAATTAACTTTTATACGAATAACGTCACATTTTGTTTAGAATCGTGTATTATGCTATATTATTTTGTAAAAATTGTTATGTTGGAACGACATACTGACATTTTTTATTTAGTGTCACTCTTCGTGTTACAGAAATTAAAGTATTTGAGTTCATGATTGATTCAGAATGTCATTATTTTTTTAGTGTCATTCTTCTTTTAAGCCAAACAGAGGGTTTGTATTAAATTGGAAAGACATACTGACATTTTTTATTTAGTGTCTCTCTTCGTGTTACAGAAATTGAAGAATTTGATTTGATGATTGCTTCAGAATGTCATTATTTTTTTAGTGTCGCTCTTCTGTTTCGCTAAATGCAAGATTTTGATTTAATTGTGAAGTTATTTTGTCATTCTTTTATTAGTGTCATTCTTCCTTTAAGCCAAACAGATTATTCGTATTCAAATGTGAAGTAATGATGCCATTATTTGTTTAGTGTCATTCTAATAATTAGTAAAATGGAACATTCGTATTTGAAGGTGAAGAAACAGTAACACTTATTGTTTAATGCCGTTAATCGTATTATCAAACGCAGCGTATTTAATTATTATGTTAAATAAGTCAAGACTTTATTTGTTTGATATCCATCTCTATTTTTGTTTTTAGTTCATATTCACAAACTATTAATGGCATTTTTTCTTTGGTGTCATTGATCTTTAAAAAAGCACGCAAAATAACACCGTGACCAACTAAGAATTTTGTTTAGAGTCGTTATTAATTGGGATATTTTAACATTGGTTTTTGGGTATATCAATATTGTTTAATACTTTTAATGTCAATTAAGTAAATGATAATAATAAAAAGGTACATCTATATTAGAAATTACTCGTGTTGCTCTTTATTAACACGAGTAAGTACGAAATTTTTACCATTATTTGCTTGTTTTCAGATTTAATATGCCTTTACAAAATGCGAGAATAAACAAACTGAAGAATATTTCTAGAAGACTGTTTGAGGACACACCAGATGATAGAGAAGAATATAAAAAAAGAACTTGCCATGGTATTCAGACTAAATCTGTCCATTTAGAAAGAGCAAATAATAAACCAACGACACAACAGACCTCAAATAATTATTGTGAATTAACTCGCAATGAAGACGACGTTAACCAGAACGCAAATGAAGATATTTCTAGCCACAATCTTGGATTTGATGTCTCTTCCCAAGAAATTCTACCTATAGATCGCCAGGCAGTTGAACAGGTACTATCTTGTGTAAAACAGTAATGCCTCGGTCACGAGTCAGGCGATGCGACTTGCGACGCGTCTTGCGAATACTTCATACTTCTTATGTTATTTAAAATTATTTTAGGATGAACAACTTTATGTGGATGAAAACTTACCTACAAATGAACAACATCATGCAGAAAGAAGAAATTCCAGGTCTTCTATGTCCAGTCGTGCATCTCCACGTGACTTTTCGCCTGCGTCTGACGATGACCCAAGTTACTTACCATTAAAACCATCCACCGAAAACCGTCGACGGTCAGACTCATCTTCTTCTTCAACCTCATCATCGAGTACTTCTTCGTCTAGTTCCTCTTCCTCGTCAAGTTCTTCGTCGAGTTCTTCTTCTGAATGTCCTTCGACCAAAAATAATCAGTGTCCATCTTTGGCAACATTGGCTTCTGCTGCTGTAGACAAAATCTCTACAATCCAACCTACTTTTAACAGTAATGACTGCAATGAAGATGGGCGAAGTTCTGTCACGCATTCCTTAGAATCAAATAATGTAACGTCAGTTTCTGAGCCAACCAGTGTTAACATATTGAACCCTGTCGTAGATGAAGGCAAGGGGAATAGTCGAAAAAAAAGCAGAGGTATTAATAAAAAAAAGATAGCTCAGACTCTAAGGAATCTAGGAAAACCATACGTATCTTCATCATCAAAAATTGTTGCAGAAAGGGCGATGAGTAGACCATGTAATGAAAAGTGCCGCCTTAAATGTCGTGATATTATTACTGAAGAAGACCGCAAAAAATTGTTTGACTCGTTTTGGAATCTGGGCTCATTAACACGCCAAAGAGATTATATAGCTCAGAATTTAGTTAACATATTTCCTAAGTATCAGTACAAAAGGCTTAATAGTAACAGAAAACCAAAGAATGCATTTCATTTCGAGGTAAATGGCAAAAAAACTAGAGTGTGCAAAATATTTTTTAAAAATACTCTTGGTATTGGCGACCGACCTATTAGAACAGTGTTAGACAAGAAGAATGAGCAAGGTGTAGTGGTCCCTGAACAAAGAGGCAAACACAATAATAAAAAAAACATTCCTGAAGAGGAATTAATTGAAGTACGACGTCACATCAATAGTATACCTCGAATCGAAAGTCATTATTTACGCAAACAAACTTCAAGAGAATTTATTGACGGAGGAAAGACGCTAGCAGATTTATACAGGGATTATAAAGCTGAGTGCATCGAAAAAAATATGCAGTTTGTAAAAATACATATTTATAGAAAAGTTTTTAATACGGAGTTTAACATCAGTTTTTTCACACCCAAAAAAGATCAGTGTGATCTTTGCACAGCGTACAAGATTGCAGATATAAAAGAAAATTTGGAAGATAAATATCAAGGTCATTTAAAAGAAAAAGATGAAAGTAGAATAGAGAAGGAAAATGATAAGAAAATGAATAAATGCATTGTGTCTTGTTACGACTTGCAGGCGGTTATGACCTTGCCTAAAGGAGAAATATCAATCTTTTACTATAAAAGTAAATTGAATTGTTTAAATTTCACTATTTCTGAACTGGGAAAAGATCACACTGAATGCTTTTTTTGGACAGAAGTAGAAGGTCAAAGAGGTGTTAATGAAATTGGGACGTGTGTGTTCAAATATTTAAAAAAAATGTCCACATTACATCCAGATTTCGATTTTATATTTTATTCCGACAACTGTTGTGGGCAACAAAAAAACCAATTCATGTTATCTCTTTATTTGTATGCAGTAAAAACTTTGCCAATAAAATCTATAACTCACAAATTCCTCATCAAAGGTCACACACAAAATGAGGGCGATGCAGTTCATTCAACAATTGAGAAAGAAGTAAAAAAAATGTTACGATCTGGTCCTATTTATGTTCCCGACCAATATATTGCTGCAATAAAGAACGCACGAAAAAAAGGAAACGCATACATTGTTAATCTGATGAGCCATAGTGATTTTTACGATATTAAATGTCTTTCTGATAATAATAATTTCTCAAAGAATACGGAAGGAGAAAAGATTAAGATAGGTGATATTAAAATTATAAAAATGATGAAAGATTTAAATGCAGCTACAGTCAAAATATTTTATAAGAAATCTTACTTAGAACAGAACTTTAAAGAGATTAGACTACAATCTAATAGGGTAGCTACTCGTAGGCAACAGTCAGCAGATAATAGGCACCAAGTTCCTAATGTTAACAATCTACTGAAACCTCTTTATGCAGCTAAGCTTCCTTTAGCTGAAAGAAAGAAAAACGACATCAAATCGTTGATTGACCAAAATCTAATTCCCAATTATTACGTTTCTTCTTATTTTGATAGAATCCTTTAAGAATAACTTTAATTAAGTATCTGTAGTAATAGTAATTTTCTTGATCTCAATTATTAAGTACAATAATTATTATAATAATGAAACATGATTGTGATATGCGTACAAACTTTGTTACTATTTTGATAGTTATTTAATTTTTAGGACTACTTACTTTATTTTTAGGGCTATTTAATGTAAAACAGCCTTTTAAAAACAAAACACGATACTTAATTTGAGTGTTAACCTATAAGATGTTTAATACTTTGGTTAATACAATGTTTATGTAATTATCTTACCACCTAAGTCTTTTGAAGTTTTTTGTAATTTTATATTAAAGTCAGAAAATATAAATAAAAATGTGATTTAGCCAGCTGTTGCCGTCGCAAACAAGTTAATATTTAAGTATTTTGTATTATACTTTGCAATAAAAGAGATTTACTAAATAAAAAGTTATTTTTCTTTGCGTAATTAAATTTTTTCTACTGTTATTGTGTCGGTAGGTAGTCATGAAGTAGGAAATGCTGAAAGTTTTGATTAATGAAATAACGTCACTATAAAAGGTTTTTTGAAAAATCTTTTATTTAAAAATACTTTTTCATTTAAAAAAAAATACATTCTAGTCATGCTTAATGCCCTCTGCAATAAAAACCATAACATAATATAAATTTTTTGTTCTTTCTGGTGCATAACTAGTCTTTACTGTTTGGTAAAACTTTAACTGCTTCTACTGAAAAAACAGCTTTTTTTGATAGTGTCACTCTTCTTGTCAATGTGCGATATGGAATGCAATGAAAAATTCAGTATTGAGTATTGAGTAAATTCTGTTGTCGTGTTCAAGAAGAAAATGTTAGGTTGGTACTCTACTCCACTAATTTAGTTTGCCAGTCAACTCTGCTGGAGTAGTTAGTTGGAAAACTTATTTCTCTTCATTACTTCGAGCGGTTTCTGCACATTTTACAGTGTGCCGTCCAGAATAGTGATATTTATTGTGACCGGGGAGTGGCTTATAGATCCATAGCATTTGTGGAGCACTGAGCGAGTAGGTTCCTACTTTCATTATTACTGAGTAGAAAAATAGTTTTGAAAGTTTTGTAGGTAGTTTAATTATTTTTTCCTAAGAAAATCCAGGAGAGGGCTTTGCTTTAAGTTCCTGTTTGCTTGCCCTGCAGAGCTAGGTAAGAAAGAAAAAACAGAAAGAAAATATGTTTATTTGCGGTAAACATGACGCAAAGAAGAACACAAACACAAAATATAAACAAGTTGGGGGATAATATGCGTCACATCCACACAAAACAGACGGACAGACAGAACCCCAGCGCTAGTTTTCAGCGACAGCCGGCGTTGACGTGATGACGTCATCGTCAGCTGGTGCAGCATGCAATGAAATCTAGGTACTAGGTTGTATTTTTTTAAATCATTCTATAATTCCTAGGATGATTTGTAAATCCTACTTAGTTGTCACTAATTGTACCCAATCATCATCTATCGTTGTCACAGAGAACTGTTGATGGGAGACGTAACTTATTGATCCCCTGAACCAGTGATCTTTTAGAGCTTGTCCAGATGACGCGGAATTTGCATTGCGACCAGATGGCGTATTTTATGCGCGCTTTTACGCGCTAGTGTTCTGGAACGGTTTGGGTAGTCAGCAACGTGGATTCCATATAAATCAAAGTACTCTGTGATGGATTCGGACAAAGCGGTTGTGTTGTGGCCTGCGTACCGATGATGGAAACAAAGAGAAAACCGACAATATAGAGTGCACGAGTACATAATAAAGAGTATGCTATTCTATAGTATACAACATTAAATCCGAAGCTTCAAAATAAAAAGAAGAACAAAATAAAAAGTTTTTTAATTAAGGGTGCTCTTTGTACCTGACACTATTCTTTAAACCTTCCTAATATGAGTTTAAATTGATCTATGGCTATGAATATTGAAATTCCATTTTTTTTAAATTAAATACGTCCGCCCGTGGCAACTATCGGGCGTGTACTGGACGGAACAATGGCGACCCTAGTATCCCAATTCGCGCGAAGAACGCACGCCAATCGCACGAGTCGAGAGTCGATTGAGAGAGAGGATTGCATGCGATTGACGTGCGAGTACGCGCGACTGCATGTGGACGGAATGTATGAACCTCACAATCGCGCGATTGTCTACGCACGACTCGACTTGTGGGTAAATCGCGTCATCTGGTCAAGCTTTTGGCTGTTGAAGTCAATCAATCTGCCTAGCTTTTTCCCAACTACCTATATGTTGGAGTCACCTTCCAGTCTAGCTGGATGCCGCTGGATACCAGTGTTTTACATGGAGCGACTGCCTATCTGACCTCCACAACCCAGTTACTAGGTAAAACGATACCCCTTGGCAAGACTGGTTGTCAGACTTTCAGGATTCTGACTACCCGTAACGGCTGTCAAAGATCTACGAATGACAGCCGGAACCAACGGCTTAACGTGCTTTCCGAAACACCGAGGGGTCGGATATGTAATGGATGGCCACCCATCCACGAACCGACCGTGGCAAGCGTAGCTTAACTTTCGATCGACCCGTGTGTCTGTTATTATTTAGCCGCGAGCCCCTAATTAAGCTGTTGAAATAGTGGTGTTCATACTTCGAATATTGCACTTATAAGTCTTTATATACCAAGTATTTGTGTCCCTCTAATTACTAGGGCTTACTTAATTATCTACCTGTTATCCTTTAATCTCATTGATAAAGTGTGTATCTATCTACCAGACGCGTAGCGCGGTAACAACTCCATTCCTACCGGCTTCCCTTCGAACGATCGAAAGAGCAACTTCACCACGATTGAAAAACAGCACATTCAGTAGTGTCTACGATTGCCAAATAATTATAGATATACTACAGGTTTCTAATACACCATAATAGTCAAACAACAAAAACGCCTATTCTTAACTTTGAATTCCAACAACAACAAAAATTGTTCTAAATAAGCCGTCGCCACGACGTGATAATCGCGAACTAAAAATTCATACAAAAGCAACCCCGTCATGACGTCACTTAAGGTCACGTGAGATGGCTTGATATGGGCGACAGTTACTTGCTGTCTATTGGGTTATGACCGAGACAGACAGAAAATGCGTCGGCGAGAACGAGATAGAGGAATATTACGCATTTTATTTTATTTTCACCTGTTGAATAGCATTTTATTCGATTCGTTATATTCCTATAATAGTTTAAAACTATTAGTAAAATTAGAAGTGTATTGATGCGTCTCGTTGGTTACGACGGATTTTTTTAAAATTCAGTAAAGTAAAGGAATTATTTTTATTTCTGCGTAAATACATTTATTTTGACGTAATTAAAACTATGTCTATTTATAGAACTGAAAAATTTCTTCTTCGGCTTCCCTCCTTCGAAATGTCTAGCCTCGCCGCTGCACCTAATTACCTACCTATCTATAGGTATAAAACACATTGCCAACATTTTAGAGAGAAAACCGAGGCCATTAATGTATTAAAAACAGTAACTCCAGGCATTAAGCATCATAATAGTCTACACATCTTCACGCACCGCTGAAAAAGGGTTAAAGCAATGATCCGATGCAAAAATCAGAATGTCATCCGCTTTGACCTTTAGTTCGACAACACGATTTTGAACTCTATTTCGTAGGCTACAGAGTATTAGAATTTAGTATAATTAGCATAAAGCTTCTACCGTTATTGTGGAAATAACCGCCATTAGTTGCTTTGTTTTATCGTTTGGGGTTCAAAAACAAGAATCATTCTATTCTATTTCATGTTAACCTAGTCGGTACAGTCAGCGTAAAAAAGATATACAAGGTGTTCCCTACATTTTAGCGAGTCATGCGAACATAAATGTAGGGAACAGCAGATTTTTTTCGCGATTTCAGATTTGGTCCCATAGTAAAAGTTGTTCATCCGTGTCGGTCCCGGAGGATCCGTGTCGGTCCCGGAGAAAGAATAGACCACCCCATATCATCCCGTGGGTGTCGTAGGAGGCGACTAAGGGAGCTCAAGACCCAGTGCATACCATAAAGCACTTTGGGTCACCCGCGCGATGGCGGGTAAACCATCAACAATCGCATTCCCAAGGAGGGTTGGTGTCAGGCTGGCGGCTGACTGTAAAACTGTGCCAAAACCCTAAGCAACATGAGTGGAAATTATATGATGCACGATAGGACTAGGGCGTACCCCACAGGCGACGCGCAGGGGCAGCACCCGGCTCCTGCGGGAAGTGGACAAGGGTTGTTGCACCACCTCGGGCGGGGGCAACGTAAGAAGCGAGCCCGGGAAGTGAGACTGAGGTATGCAAGTTGGAATGTTGGGACGATGACTGGAAGAGCCAGAGAATTATCGGATGTATTAAAAAGAAGACGAATAAATGTGGCGTGTCTGCAAGAAACAAAATGGAAAGGAACGAAAGCGAGGGAAATTGGTGAAGGATACAAGTTTTTCTACTGTGGAAGTGACGGGAAAAGAAATGGCGTGGGAATAGTATTAGATAGTAATTTGAAAGGAGGCGTGATGGAGGTAAAAAGAATTAATGATAGATTGATAGTTGTAAAAGTGATGTTAGAAAATGTAGAACTAAATGTAATTAGCGTATATGCACCGCAGGTAGGATGTGATGAAAGCGTGAAAGAGAAGTTTTGGGAGGACTTTGACACAGTTTTGATGAACATCCCGGTGCATGAGGAATTGATAGTTGGAGGTGATTTTAATGGAAATGTGGGAAGAATGAAAGGGGTTTATGGAAGAGTGCATGGAGGGTGGGGATTTGGTAACCTAAATAATGAGGGAGAGACACTGCTGCAATCCGCTTCCGCACTTGACCTGGCAGTAGCCAACACCTGGTTTCAGAAGAACGACGGACACCTAATTACGTACAAAAGTGGCAATCACAAGACGCAAATTGATTATTTTCTAGTACGACGCAACAACTTAAAGTACATCAGAGACTGCAAAGTACTACCGGGAGAAGACTTAGTCTCACAGCATAGACTCCTAATTATGGAAATGGTCCTAAAAATAAAGCTCAATCAAAACAAAGAGCGACCTCCCCCTAAAATAAAATGGCATATGCTGGAGAAGAATGATTGTGCGAAGAAATTTAAAGAGCGAGTAGTGGGTAAAATGATAGATATGGGGGACATGAATGATCGAAGTGTAAATGAATGTTGGAGTGAAATGGCGGAGTATATTAGGAGTGAAGCGAAAGATATTTTGGGAGAGACTAAAGGAAAGGGTACGATAGATAGGGATACATGGTGGTGGTCGACAGAAATACAGAATGTGTTGCAGGATAAGAAGAAAAAATTCAAGGAATGGCAGAGTGTTGAAGATGAAAATTTTAGTTTGAAAACAGAAAAAAGTGTCAGTATGATGCTCTAAAGAAAAAAGCCAAAAAAGCTGTGGCGGTAGCGAGAGCAAAAGCCCAGGACAAACTTTATGACACACTGGATAGTCTAGCAGGCCAAAAAAACCTATACCGGCTTGCTAGAGCTAGAGCGAGAAAGATGAGGGATGTTTGTCAGATAAAATGTATAAGGAATGAAATTGGAGTAGTGCTTTCGGATGATCAGAAAATTAAGGATAGGTGGAAGGGATATTTTGAAAGACTGATTAATGAGGAGAATGACTGGAGTGGTGTGCTTGAGAATAAACAAGTAAATGAGGGGTCAGTGAGAATGATTAGTATGGATGAAGTGAGAATAGCAGTAAATGAAATGAAGAATGGTAAAGCAGTAGGTCCGGACGGAATACCAGTTGAAGTATGGAAGTTATTACGGGTACATGGATGGACGTGGTTAGCTTTATTCTTCAATAAATTGTTGCTGGAAGAAGCCATACCTGACGAATGGTGTAACAGTTCACTGGTGCCCATCTTTAAAAACAAAGGTGATGTGCTGGAGTGCAACAACTATAGAGGAATAAAACTAATATCACATAGTATGAAGGTTTGGGAAAAAGTTATTGAAAGGCGACTGAGAGAAGAGAGTGAAATTTCGCAAAACCAATTCGGTTTTATGCCTGGTCGGGGAACAACAGATGCCATCTTTGCTATCCGCCAGCTGTGCGAGAAATACAGAGGTGCGCATAAAAACCTGCACATGGTATTCATTGACCTCGAAAAGGCATACGACCGAGTGCCTCGTGAAGTTCTGTGGTGGGCCCTTAAGGAGAAATGTGTGCCAGGGAAGTATGTGCAGTTGATTCGAGCGATGTACAGTCGATGCAGTACCCAAGTCCGGTCTACAGTGGGCACTACCAGCAGCTTCAATGTGGCTGTCGGCTTGCACCAAGGGTCAGCACTCAGCCCTTACCTCTTCGTGATGATAATGGACGCTCTTACGTCGGAAATCCACGAAGAGGCGCCCTGGTGTATGCTGTACGCTGACGACATTGTGCTGGTTGCTGAGAGCGGCTTAGAAATCCAGAGCAGATTGGAGGTGTGGTGGGCAAAACTGGAGACCGCTGGCCTGAGATTAAGTCGGACCAAAACAGAATATTTGTTTTGTGATTTTGTCGGTCTCTCCAGTCCTGTGCCCATATCTCTCGCCGGAACGCCCGTACCGAGCTGCTCCGACTTCCGGTACCTCGGGTCGTTTGTCCAAGGGGATGGCGAAGTAGACCGAGACGTAGCGCACCGGATCAACTCAGGATGGATGAAATGGCGACAGGTCACAGAAACAACTTGCGACCCACGGATGCCCCTCAAATTAAAGGGAAAAATTTATAAGTCCGTGATAAGGCCCGTCGTACTATATGGATCGGAATGCTGGGCCGTGAAGAAGACGGATGAAAAAAGATTGCATGCAGCGGAGATGAGAATGTTGAGATGGATGTGTGGAGTGACGAAATTGGATAAAGTAAAAAATGAGTATATAAGGGGAAGTTTGAAAGTGGCGCCAGTGACAGAAAAGTTGAAAGGAAATCGTTTGGCTTGGTATGGACATGTGAAGAGGAGGGAGGAAACGCATGTGACTAAAGGAGTGATGAATATAAATGTTGATGGATGGAGAGGGCGAGGAAGGCCAAAGAAAAGATGGATGTATTGTGTGAGGAATGATATGAAAGAGAAGGGAGTGAATGATAGCGTGACTTTTGACAGGGGAAAATGGAAAGAGAAAACGTGTTGCGCCGACCCCAAGTAACATGGGACAAGGGCAGGAAGATGATGAGTAAAAGTTGTTCATAATGATGAGTACGATGACCCCTTAAGAGTTTGTGCGTTATTTATGTTACACCTTGTATATGTTACCTAAGTTTAACTTACTGCTACCGGTGACACCTAACTGTAGCCGGCTTTTAGCTGGCTACAGTTAGGTGTGGCCGATAGCAGTTGGTGAAACTTAGATGTGCACAACGCACGAGCCGAGTGAGTGAAGCGAGCAGTTCCGCAGCAGTGGCCGGCGAGTCCAGCCGGGGTTGCGGGATGTTCGAAAGAGTTACCGTGGCCCCGGGCAACGGAAGAAACACGGGTGGGTTTTAGTCAGTAAAAGTCTGACACGCCCTCCCGCTCCGCCCAGAGCGGGAGAAGCCATTTGATGATTTCCCATCCACAAAAAAAAAAAAAAAAAAGTGGCCGGCGAGTGCCATGGTTCGTTTAGGAACAAAATAATGTAATGTTTTGGGAAGGTATGATGTAGGGTACACCTAGTTTTAGCTGAATGCAATCTGTTACACACTACAGTACTGTACTAACGAGGCGTAGGCAGAAAGTTGGTATGCAAAGCCTATTGTAAGCTTTGTTACATTGCAAATCACCTGCATTGCCAATGTGCGGTCAATTCAGGGCTATTTGGGCTATAAAACAATCAATTATGGGTGCTGTAGAATTATTAATTGACCGCGGGACCTGACCGCGTTTTGGTGAGGCGTTTGCGGCTGGCCTCAGCCCGGATATAGACAATGCTGATTAGATACCGCAACTTTGACTAGACAAGTTAAGGGCTTGACTTAATTTGTAGATTGAAGTCAGTATAGGTATGCTGTAGTTTTTGACAATGACAACCAAACTGATGATGTTTATTGAAGGACCGATGGCTAAGGGAGCAGAGTCCTTGAGTGGAGACTGTGAATCGGAATATGCAGTGAAAATTACAAAAATCTCAATGGATTGAATGTGAAGAAGGTATCCGATAAAAAAGAAGGGTTTTAATGTAGAATTCGTCTGCGAAGTAAGTTGACTGATTGAACATGATTTATTTGAAGATAGAATACAATTACGTGTGAAAATAAAATCATAGATAACCCTCACTTATTTGACGAAAGTCCTACCTGTAGATACCTCAGTTCATTCAAAACAAAAAGGGCTTATTGCAGTTTCTGATAGGCGCTATCTACCAACAAATATGTAAGTACAAAAGAATTAACTGAAATTATCTGCCGGTTAACCAAACCGGAACTTATTCGTAGAGGTTTAAACATGTCATTAATTAATATCAACCACATTTCTTGTACCTACTGCTAAAATTCTCGCAACTAACGTGGGTTAGTATAAGCAGAATAACGAGCAAATAAGCGGATGTTTGTAAATCAACTTTCAATGTTTGTGTTACTTGGAGCTTAGTATAATTTGTAGGAAAATGCCTGAAGGGCGCATTATAATGGACATATCATACGTAAGCACTGTAGAGGTTTTAACCGGGCGGTCCATTAGCATGCAACCTTCGCAAGTTGATTAATTTAAGAAGACAAACGTTGATTTTTAAAGTTCGAATAGAGGAAGAAAAAACAACGTAGTTCACAGTCGGCCTCCCGGCCCTGACTGATATACATATACATATAGATAGAAAATAGGTGTGTCTTGTATATGTGCTTTCAACAAGTGAAGTTAACATAATTATAAACTGCTATTCCGAGTTTAATGTTCTCGTAGATTCGTTACCCTGCACACTTCCCAAACTAGACACCGTATAATGCACGTATTAGTCTGCTTGCCCCTCGAAAGATCATTACAGTACCTATAGCTAGATAGGTAGTATTGTTAAGGCGAAAGCGCCAGGGTACCCCGCGAAATTCCAATTTCCTTACGATTTTTGCAATTTGCAGGTCAGTATTAATCATAATCATAATGTATTTGCTTTATGATATCCATCCATTCTATGTCATCTCTTATTACATCAATTATTGTACAACGCTATGCATTATTTGAGACAGAGTGAACGTCTGTGTCTGTGCTGTGTTATAGACACAGGCGCCCCTCTTGCCATTATCAATTTGCTGCAATTTGTAGGAGTTATTGTAAGCATAAAACTTAGTTTAGCATAAGTCATCATCTGCCTAGCCTTTTCCCAACTATATTGGGGTCGGTTTCAAGTCTAACCGGATGCAGCTGAATACCAGTATTTTACATGGAGCGACTGCCTATCTGACCTCCACAACCCGGTTACTGGGTAATACGATACCCCTTGGTAAGACTGGTGGTCAGACTTTCGGGCTTCTGACGACCCGTAACGACTGTCAAAGATCCACGAATGACAGCCGGGACCAACGGCTTAACGTGCTTTCCGAGGCACGGAGGAGTCTTGGTATGTAAAGATGGTCACCCATCCACGGACCAACCCCGGCAAGCGTAGCTTAACCTGATGGATCGCCCCATGCGGCTGTTATTACTTAGCCACGAGCTCCTCTTTTTTTTGACTTCTTTTCTCCTCTTGAGTTTATCATAAGTACTAAACACTTATTATAATTTATGTAAACAAGGAATGGGTGTGTGCGGTGTGGTTGTATGTGTGGGTATGTGTGGTGTGGGTGTATGTGTGGATGTATGTGTGGGTTTAGTTGTGTATTTCGTGTGCGTCACAGTATAAAAACTGATAACAAAGGAGCAATTTAAATCTGTTCATAAGTCCAAGTAATCCTATTTTTTTTTTTTTCACTTTATAAATTATTACGCAAAATTTCTAGTGTAAGTTTACCGGCGTTCCTGTCCTCGGTCCACAGCACCGAAAAGTTACCCGCAAAAATCTTAGCCCCTTCTCAGGTTGACTCTGAAGTGCCGTGTTTGACCGATGCGGTGAACGCCTGGAAAATTGCTTGCCCGGATACGGTTCTGTCCGAGAACCCGTCCTCCCAGAGACAGTGGGATGAGCCGCTCTGCAGGTTGGTACGGAATAAACTCATTAATACGTCCACCAACACTGCTGAGCGTGCCCGCCTGCTGGCTGTGGGTGAATGGAAGTCGGGCCTCTGGCTTCAGGCGCTACCATCACCCAACATAGGCACTATGCTGGGTGATACCACATTCCGGCTCGCTACTTGTTTGCGTCTGGGCGCTCCTTGCGGAGCTCCACATCGCTGTCAATGCGGTGAAGGAGTCGACTGCCTCGGACACCATGGCCTATCCTGCAGCAAGAGCGCTGGTCGTATGGCACGGCACGCTAGCATTAACGACATCATCCGTCGGGCTCTTGTCACCGCCGGGGTGCCAGCTGTTTTAGAACCCAACGGCTTGGCACGTGACGATGGGAAGAGGCCGGACGGAATGACCATAATGCCTTGGAAGTTGGGTAGGCCTTTGGTGTGGGATGCAACGTGTGTCGACACCCTTGCGCCATCCCATCTTCCTAGCACGGCGGGCTGTGCTGGGGCGGCTGCTGCGGGTGCGGAAAACCTCAAACGGCGCACATAGTCCAATCTTATTGGGACTTATATATTCGAGCCGTTTGGGGTTGAAACACTAGGGCCACGGGGTCCGAGTGCCCACTTAGTTTTTCGGGACATCGCTAAGCGGTTGGTCGACTCTCTACGGGACCAGAAGGCTGGCCTATTCTTAGCCCAAAGAATCAGCATTGCCATTCAGCGTGGCAATGCTGCCAGCCTTTTGGGCACTTTTCCGATTGACAGCGATGCGGATGAATTTTTTGATGCCCAATGAGCTCTTCTCCCTTTTTATTTTTTTATTGTATACTTGTACAGAATATATATATATTAGTGTTATCATGTATTATAGATAGAAGTTAATTAAATACAGTAATCCTATTGAATGACTATTTATTAAAGTCTTGACATTTGAGGTTTATACTAACTTAAGGAGTTGTATTACTGATTCTAATGATTATAAATTCTGTAAATATATGTTTGTTACGGTCGTGAATTATAATTTAATCACCATACACCCAGACACTGAGCTGCAAATTGCAAAAAACGTAAGAAAATTTGAACTTACCTTAGCGCTACCCCTTAAGGTTGTCTGCAAAAGGGAACCTTACCTCATGCAGGTTGGCAAAAAAATGATTCTGGTTGTATTCGATCAATCAAGCGGATTTAGAATCAGTTTCAAAATTGTTTAAGAAGTGTTTGTTTTAGGCTCAATTGTTTAGGCGCATAAAGAGAATACGTCCTCTTGAAATAAATAGCTAAAATTCAGTACATGTATCAGCTTATTTACAGTACTTAGGTCACCCAAAAACAATTTGCATAACCCGGGGATCGCACTTAAATAATTATGAATTCACTTAATAAGGTAAGTAAATTTTTTACCTTTATAACAAAATGCACAGAATAATAGAAAGAAATCAATCCTCAATACTATATACAATCCTCAATAATAGTCAATCACGATGGTATATTATGATTAAATTGGGTTACCTACCGTGTTGAAATTTAATCATGATATACTTTTTATAATAGCAATAGGCTCGCCCCCAATTACATGGGACTTAAACATAACTGGCGAAATGTGGGTGTACTAGTATACATAGCTCTGCTCAACCCTTCGGAGAAACATGGCGTGATGTTATGTTACTTTTTATCTGCCGTTTTTCAATTTCACCTGGCACTACGAACTATAAAATATGACCATGTTTTTTGCTTTAATACATAATTTGCACTAGATTGAACTTTGTTAGTCGATCCTCTAGTGTTGTATGACAAACGTCAATCCGTAAGGGCGAACTCAAACGACCACAAGTAAGCCTTAAGAGGTCGAAACGATCAATTGCCTCCAATTTCTATTGTAGTAATATTGACAATCTCTTCAATTGCAATTGGTATACGGTTAATTTGCGCAACAATAAGTATGAAATACGTTAAAATTGACAGTTGCGATTGATTGATTCGGGGACCCTTAACAGAACCAAAAGAGACATTCACCAGCCGTGGTCTCTTTTGGTTTTGTACCGTAGTAATTATTTATTTTTGATAATTTAAAGTAGGTCTATTAATTAACATCTTGTTTCCTCGAAGGTTCGGAGTTCGGACCCACATTTTGCCAGTTATGTTTAAGTCCCATATAATTGGGGGCGAGCCTATTGCCATCAACCGGGCACAAATATAGGCTCCGGACTGATAGTGAGAATTTCCGGATAGAAAACAAAATAACACTTTGCCCGAACTGGGAATCGAACCCAGGACCTCATGCTCAGTAGTAGCGCTTGAGACCACTGGACTAACGAGGCAGTTATTATTCAGTATATTTTATATAGATATTTATATCGACGCGTGACCGTAGTTATCTACTTAAATAAATAATATTTTATGTCGGTGTCGAACACAATAATTTGCTAACACCCTACATTGCTTGCGCGTCTGCGTGGCATCGGGACGCGCGGAAAGTCGTGCGTGATTGACATTTTCTGCGGTTAATATTGGTGCTTGATTTTTAAATTTAAAGGGTTCCCGAAACGATCAATTGCGATTGTCAATTTTTACGTGATCGATACACATTGATGCGCAAATTGACTGTCTACCAAGTGCAATTGAAGCGATTGTCAATATTACTACAATAGAAATTGATGGCAATTGATCAATTGCAACTGATCGTTTCGGGGATCCTTAAAGGAGATTCAAATCGCGCACCGTTGCAAGCCAGTCCATACCAACATAACATCACGCCTTGTTTCCCCGAAGGAAGAAACAAAGAAAAGAAAGAAAAGTCACAATGTGCGGATTAAACACTCAATACACCACCAATTTATTATCAAACAGATACCGCACCGTATATTGAATAACAAAAAGAAAATACTACAAATACCACAATACAAAGGAAACCTTACCACACCGCAAAATAATATCCATCGCCATTCCATTCAATAAAGTAAATGTTTGCAGTTTAATGTCAACTACAGAACGTACATCGTACGTACGTACTACGTGTCTGAAACCGCCTTAAGAACGTTCCGTTCCCGCATTTGAGTAGTATTTCAGTAATTTCAGTTCAGTCGGCAGCTCCCACCCAACCGGACGTCTGTGTTCCCGCGTCTCGCGAACGCAGCGTAAATTTTTAATTCCCGGCTAAAATCGAAGGCGTAAAAAACCGAAACTTCTTTCGAATCGAATTGTTTTCGATACATTCGTGTAGTGCTGTGGTAAAATAAATGGATGGTATACACAAATGTGAACATTTTGTTAGATTCTTTGGTTGTGTTGAATAAGTTTTTTGAAGTGAACGCGTGTAGGGACGTTTGGCCGGTCGTCCTGAAAATTATTTCGAGAGGTAAGTGATTTTTTATGATATTTTGTTTAAAATTTTGTGATTTTTTTTTTTACTTTGGAATCTGATTCAAATAGACAACGAGCTAGATCTTATTTCGGCGTGTTTAAACAAAATAATCAAACAAGTTATTAATAACAATAAATAAAGAAATAAAATATAATTTAAAAATACTACTACCTACATAGGTATATAATTTAATTGCATAAGAACTTTTAAAATTTGTTAGGTAGCCGCTCACTTTTGAAAATCGAATCTTTAATGGATAAGGTAATATTTGTCAGTGAACACTGATTTTCCTGTTATTATCATTTTAAGTAATTAATGTAATTTAACTTTCCCTGTAATACCAATTCCTTGTTTAACTTCACTATCGTAATTAGTCTCCTTAAATTTCTTAAATACTTAGGTACCGTATCTAAATTATATCTATGCATCACAGGTACCGATGTACTATCAACACTTGTTAACATACGTTGTAGGTATGTACATACCTGGTTAATAAGCCTTTGCTATATTGACGCTTTTTATAGGTACCTACGTACCAGTGGCGCAGCTACAATTATCATTAGAGGGAAGCCGAAGAAAAAAATGTTCAGTTCTCATAAACTCAGACAAAAAATTGCAGACAGTTTTGTAATGTTTGTAATTTTATGATGAGTGTATTAAACTGGTATTAAATATATATGATGTGATGTGATACACAGTTACACACACAGTGTACCATGTTATTTCGCAATAGTACCTAGACATTAAGAAGAGTTCCGAAGGGAAGCCGAAAGGAATCGGGTTGTATAAAGGCTGCGCCCCTATGCTACCTACTTTAAAGCTGCAAGTATAAGAGAAATAGGTACTCTGTTAAAATTAGCACCATATGTTATGAAACATATTAATATTAAAATAAAAATCTGAATTTATCATCTCGACGACACAAATGACCTGCTCGTAAGATCAGAATCGTGGTCTTTCCTTTATGTTTCAAGACAGAAACGTTTCCAAAAGATTGTAATCTCCTTCCGCCAGATAAGAGTTACATAGAGAACGTTACGAAAGCTTCATATGTTACTAATATAAAGTACAAGTAGGTATCAATGACCAAGTTTTCCCTTCACCCCCTTTAATTAGAAACTAGATGGCCATAATCAATAAATACATCATTATAGCACGCCATACTGTGCCATAGTAACTCAAATCATTAACGGGTAATTGATAGGACGGGTAGAACCATATAAAATAATGAGACAAACGAACAATACAAATTTTGTGACAGCTGTCACTTTCCCATACATTATCGGTATACATATATTTGTCCAGCAGTCTCCATTTTGTTTTAAATTTTTAATGTTCTGTAAATACACGTATTGGGTTCAGTTGGAGCCAAAAATGGAACCCTTTTAGTATTATTTCTCCTGTATTATTCACGTCCATTTATCTGTCTGTCTTGTCATCCGCGTGTCAAAAATGATACCGTTGTTAATATGTTATAGTGAGTTATAAATAACAGAAAAAATAAGGTAGGTACTATCATTAAGAAAAATATTGATTAAAATAGTGCTCTGCCCTCAGTGAGATCAGGGTTGGAAGACCTAAGTTTATGTTAGTTCAAGACCACCACCAGCCATTAAAAGCCCCTCCAAATTCAATTGTTTTAGCTGCTTACAGAAGTTTACTGAGTCACTGCCGGTTTTCAATACAATCAAAGCCATTAACAGCTCAAAATACTCGTTTTATAAACAATACGTATTTCACATAAGTCATTACAATAAACAGAGTTTCTTGCACTTCGTAAAGCTGGCATAAATATCCCATTGCTTTCAAAATAATATCCTATCGCCGCTAATTTCAACACATTATAAATTTACTAGCTTCTGTCCGTGATTTCGTTCGCGTGGAAGTCGTAAGATACACATACATTATAAAAAAACTGGCACATTTTTAAAAACTGCCTCCCCCCGACTCAGTGCGTCGCATCGCATCGCCCGCTCGCGCTATTACTTCGTTTTCGTTTAGCGTTCTTTCTGATAGCGTGATGTTAAATAGCCTTAAACCTTCCTCAAGAATTGGGCTATCAAATGTAACTGGGAACTCATAAGTTTCGATATAGGTGTTGATATGTTTTTAATATTATCCGATTATGATACATATTTTAGCACATCGTATTTCGTCTGATTTGTTAACTTTAAACGTTGTTTTGTTATTTAGCATCTATTAAACCACATTTAATTATAATATCAATCTGCCTAGCCTTTTCCCAACTATGTTGGGGTCGGCTTCCAGTCTAACCGGATCCAGCTGAATATCAGTATTTTACATGGAGCGACTGCCTATCTGACCTCCACAACCCAGTAAGTGGGTAATACGATACCCCTTGGTAAGACTGGTTGTCAGACTTTCGGTCTTCTGACGACCCGTAACGACTGTCAAAGATCTACGAATGACAGCTGGGACCAACGGCTTAACGTGCTTTCCGAGGCACGGAGGAGTTTCGGTATGTAAAGATGGTCACCCATCCACGGAAAACCCCGGTAAGCGTAGCTTAACCTGATGGATCGACCCGTCCGGCTGTTATTACTTAGCCACGAGCTCCTCACATTTAATTTTACAACATTTAATTATAATATGCAAACATTAATTTGAATGTTGATCTGTTTGCTATTGCTACATTTTAAGACTAACAGAAACGAATCTGATGTAATTTGGCAAAGAGGTAGAGTGTTTCACTACAGCAAATTGATATTATTTCTTTTGAATGAAACCATGGGCATAGTCGGTAATATTGTTTAAAGAGGCGAGCAAATGTTTACTATTAGTTATAGAATCTTGAGCCCGACCAATGATTGATCATTCAAGAAACGTAGATTTTCTTAAACGAGTTTCTTGATAAAAGTTTATCGATAACAGAAACAGTGTATTAGGAAATTGGACTTTAGCGAAGCCTAATAGCTCTTGGAAAATTGTAGGTTTGGTGTGAAGCTACATTAATTGAATTTTATTCGTAGTAGTACTTAGGTAATGGTTTTAATTTGTTTTTATTATGGCTTCAGCTTTCGTTATTACATTTTTAATAAACGATACTTACGTAAACTCACGTTTTGCTTTTGCGTTCTATGTGAGGTTTTGTGTTTCTTCAAGGTTTATGTTAGACTAGCGACTTGCCCCTGCTTCACACGGTTTTTACGGCTTGATAAAAAAAAACAGATTTCTTTGTTACCTACATGTAACCTTCCGGAATAAATTCTTTAAATGATGGTGAAAACCGCATCAAATCCGTTGCGCAATTTAGAAGAAAATTGCGGTCATTCAGACAGACATGAAAAGCGACTTTAATTTATTATATATGTACCTATAGATTATTCAGGTTTCCTAAGTACTTAATAATGTTGATATGATCATTTATTTTGTGTCTTCGACCGTAGCTTCTTTGAAATATATTTTTCCAAAAGGCGTATTAAAAACCTACATTTGGCAAATATCCAATATTTGAAAATGGAAGAATAATACCGTTGCATATTTAGGCCCGCTTGCACCACAAATCACTGAATACGCGTTAAGGCGCTATGATCCGGCAGAGACCGCGCTTACTAGTTTTTTCAATCCATGGGAAACATAAAAAACAGTGTTATAAAATTCTGAAAAAATATATATCTTATTTAAGGATCTGGCGGACATGCAATCGCTTTTAATAACACGATTAGATTAACATTGCTGGATAGAAAAAAAAAAACGAAAGTTAGCCCTTTTCCTAATGTTTATTTTTTATTTTTTATATAAACGAAAAAGTAGTAAGTAAGATTGTATAGCACAATTCGCTGAGTTTGTCTTAAGAAAGTTATGAAAGTTAAGTTATGTTTTAATAAAATGAATAAAATAAAAATAACGATACCTTCACTCACTATAGGAACAACAATAGTATCCAGTAGTACCTACCAAATGCGCGAGACAAACACTTTCGAGTTTACTTCAGTATAGGCTCCAGCGGATCATAGCGCCTTAACCTTTAACGAATTTAAAACATCGTTCTGTCTGTCATCTACCAGCGGTTGACAGAAACATAAATATGTTTTAAATAAGTTTAGCGCCAAAAGTATTTAGTGATTTGTGGTGCAAGTAGGCCTTAAAGTAAAAAAAATATAGTTAAGGCACCATAAAAATTGGCCAAAAAAATAGACGTGTAAAAGTGTCTTAAAAGATTTACTTACATAAATAAAAATCATTTCATCTCATAAATCAGACGGTTTCCTGAAAAAATCTGGCCAGTGTAGCTTTAATCTTTGTAATTTTAGTTTTTGCATTTTAAGCTAGTACATATTTAGACTCCAGTTTGTGTCATATTCTATATTCTCAAAAGGATGTCTAAAGAAGAAGCGTCAGAGATGTTTACGCAGAACCGTACTGATGGCTTCCACGCAATTGTGCGGAAGAAAATAGCGTCTGTGGCAGCTAGAACCCGGGCCGGGGGCAACAGCATTCTAAAAACAGTGACTGAGAATGTGTTTTCCCCTTTTATGAGGCATTTTGTGGAGAAGATGACCGGTTGAGAAACTGGTTTCGTCTTCTTTACAAAGTAACTCATACCCAAATTGTGTTTCTTAATTTATGTATGTACTAACACTAGGTTTAAGGTACTTTACTAACACTACGGATCTCTGTTATCTGATTATTTGAAAATAAATAAAATAAATAAAAATAAATAAAATAAATAAAACCCAGACAGTCAGGTCCCACGTAATCCCACAAAAGGAGAACGTTTCAACTCTAGATGAGAGACGTGACATATTATACACTAGCTTTGCCGCGAAGGTTCGGCCACGTGAACGCTTCTGTAAGTAAATAAAATAACCTACTACTTTTTTAGTTCGGTACCAAGCTTTGGTGATAGGTAAAAAAATTGAAATTATATTTAGTCCGCCAGTCAGATAACAAAAAATATTAGACACGTATTTTTTGCTTTATCAGATTAATAAAAAAATACTTAGATAAAACGCATTAAAGTTGGGGAGTGGGAGCTCGCTACGTCTCGACTCAGTATAAAATCTAACAAGGCATGACGTCATGCCATATTTTAACTCAATGTATCGCCGTAATCTTTTGATTACGTAAAAAAGAAAAAATACGTGTCCAATATTTTTTAATAATTTACCTGATGGACCGAAAAAAAATTGTCGTCAACCCTATTCTCTCTGCGATAGTTCTCACGTAATCATTGACTCACCCTCGTGTTAAATAATAGTTAATAAGAATGTTAAATATTACGTACAGCTTACCTGGGACACAAATCTAGTTTACCTGGGACACAAATCTAGTTTACCTGGGACAGAAATCGGGGAATTCATAACTTTGTTGTTATTTAAATAAAATATTTTGCCTGGATCTTTTAAGTAAAACCGCAGTTGCCTAAAAGAGCGGTTCCGTCATAATTATTATTACGGCCGTCATGAGAATCATTTTCACCAGTATTTGACATTATGGTATAAACAATGCTCCGTGTATGGACAGCCGTTATTGTGTGACCGTTCGCCGCTTTCTTAGGACCAAATCTTTAGCCTCAGAAACTATTATTATATTACTATAAAACATGACTGCCTCGTTGGTCTAGTGGTCGCAAGCGCTACTGCTGAGCTTGAGGTCCTGGGTTCGATTCCCAGGTCGGGCAAAGTGTTATTGGGTTTTTTCTATCTGGAATTTCTCAATAGCAGCCCGGAGTCTGGATTTGTGCCCGGTAGATGGCAATAGGCTCGCCCCCTATTATATGGGACGTAAACATAACTGGTGAAATGTGGGTGTACTATAATAAGTACACCTCTGCCTAACCCTTCGGAGAAACAAGGCGTGATGTTATGTTATGTTATAAAACATAATCTCACGCCTTGTGTTCCCAAAGGGTTGGGCAGAGGTGTACCTATAGAGACACCCACAGAGGTGTACACCCACATTTCACCAGTTAAGTCCCATATAATAGGGGGCGAGCCTATTGCCGTCAACCAGGCACAAATCCAGACTCCGGGCTGCCACTGAGAAATTCCAGATGGAAAAACCCAATAACACTTTGCTCGCCCCGGGAATCGAACCCAGGACCTCAGTTTATTTATTAGGTGGTGATTGGTTGTGTGGATCGCCCGGAGGACACGGTGGAGGTCTGCCCAGCTTGGGCGGAGCACCGCCGTGTCCAGGCCATGGTACGGAGCAAGAGTACATGGGATGTCATCTCCTCCTTCTGCGAAGCAATAATGCTCGTGACGGAGGAGGCGGAACGCGTGAGGATGAGGCAAGCTTTGCGCCCTCTCGCCCCTAGTCGCCGCAGGAGACGCCCTGGGCGTCGGGAATTGAGAGCCGATTCCCGGCCTCCGTAGGCGCGCTTGCGGACGGCGAGCAATGGGTAGCTCATCGTCCGGTAAGGACCAGGCCCAGGTCAACGGCGCGTTATGTTTCACGCGTGCCTCAAAGAGATGTCAGCACTAATTGACGGGGTCCGCTAGGGCCGATGCCAGCTAGAGTCACGGGATGTTCGTAAGAGTTACGGTGGCCCCGGCACAGGCAACTGAGGGAACACGGGTGGGTTTTAGTCAGTAAAAATATGACACGCCCGCCCGCTCTGCCCAGAGCGGGAGAAGTTATTCGATGATTTCCCACAAAAAAAAAATTTTTTTTGAAAAATAGTGTTACAGCTAAATTCGATAGATTTTAAATTTTCCATAGAAACATAAATTTCCAATTAACTTTTTTTAAATAAGACATTTCGAAAATGTTCTTTATTAACTTTTTAGGCCTATGTATCTTGCTTATTTGTATGAAGTTTCATTTAAATCGGTTCATGCATTTCGAAAAACAAGGACTTGAAATTTGTATGAAATGCCGTACGTCGTAAACGCTCTTAAAATCTGAGATCGATAACACCAATATTTTATTAATCCTTATCTACCACAGTCAAGAAATAACAATCCACTTTGAAATAATAAACACCAAGTGTTCAGAGACAAAATTACAGTCACTTTCCTCTTATACTCGATAAAAACGTGTACGTTAAGCGTGAAAGGAAGTAAGTGCACCTGACAGGTGACAGGCCACGATGGTAGAGGTATCCGAGAATTCGGAATAATATCCACCTTTATTATTGTCGTTTCCGAATCGAATTTGTCTTCTTTATTTTTTAAATGTCGGCTGTTGCCCCATGGTGTTTGATAAATAGCTCGATCTGTATTAGCGATTGTCGAATTTCGTGATTATGATTGGTTGGCCAAAATATCGAAGACGAATTTAACTAACGAGATATAAAGCCGATAAAGAGGTTTTTGAATGTGAACTTGCAGGAAACGTGTTTTTTTCATGTTTATGTAAAGTTAGGGAATCATTAGGCAAATTGACAACCAACTAAAATTGTTCGTATATTTAAAATACAACTGTTATTCTTTGACAGTTTTATAAAATGGCTATTACACGGCAAATAGACAATGAGGTGTCTATTTATATATCATAATCAGCCTATAATGTTCCCACTGCTGGGACACAGGCCTCCTCTCGGTGAGAAAGAGTGGGTTGTAATCCACCACGCGGGCCTAGTGCGGGTTGGTAGATGTCACATGTCATTAAATTTTTGGTGTCTATTTGCTTAACAATAAATTAGCCTGACTGTACCTAGAGGAGAAAGATGTCTAACTATGTTAAATGTAAACGTCACTTCGTAGACTACATTTTAAATATTTTAGGTTTTGGATTTTCCCCGACAAACTATAGTACGTAGGAATACCAATCAGATTAGCTATCATAACGTGAATCCTAAACCGACAATCGGTCCGAAATAATTTTCCTCTATGAAATATCAGTGCGATGAAAACCGTTTGAGCGTTGTATACGCTCCAGTGGCTTTAGCGCTAACAGCTTTAATTAAGGATGGCTGGTAATAAAGCGCTTTCCTTCGTTATTAGCGCTTATTCGTGATGTTACCACAATTTTCGATTCATTTTTAAAGTAATTTATTCTCATGCTTTTATATTCGACAATTTAGCGATATGAGATGGTGGGTATTAAAAATATACTTAGGTGGTTATTTTATACGTAAAGTAGATGTTGTTTCTGGCAATGAATTGGCCATTCTTGGGTGTAGCGGGGACTGCTAGGGATTACGTCAAAAGGATGAAGCATCCGTATACAGGGTGTATGGACCATTCACGAAGAAGTCAATTACGCATTCTGTAGGTACTAATTATGGATTCTCGACTAAGTAACTTTGTGCTAAAATAATTGCTGGGAAACAACTTTTATTAACCGACTACAAAAAAGGAGGAGGTTGTTAATTCGGTTGTATTTTTTTTTCTCCGTAATTTATAAACCGATTTAAAAAAAATCTTTTTTTTTTTGAAAGGATATACTTCTCGATTGGTCACTAAATTTGGTTAATTTTTGATGAGTGGTTTTTGAGTTAGCTTCAATAATACGTATTTTTCCACTTAGTGTATATTGATGATGTTATAATAATTTCCTGTCACTGTTTTTAACATTGCGAGTAGTGGTATACGACTTTGTGTGGGGTAGGTACCACAACTAAAAAAACTTTAATTTCGGAGGTCGGTGGCAAACAATAAAAATACAAAACCAAAGACACCGACTTCCGAAATTAAAGTTATTTTTCACTTTGTAGTGATTTTTTTGGAAGTCGGTTGTTTTCTTTTTTTGTGTGAAAATCTGCTGTTTCAGGTATGGTCCAATACAAAAAAAAAACTTAATAACGGGAAGAACAAGTAGCTATCGGCTTCGTTAAGGGTATTTTTACGCCCGATACAAGCAAATAAAATCCAACTGAAATCACCACTCTGTCTGATTAGCGTGACGGTGATTATGACAAACTCTTCCGTCCTTTCATAACTTGTATAGTAAAAGTCATCGGTAGATAGCATGTGATATTCAGCGGTAGACAGTGACTGTCTAAGATCACGATAATCGCTCCTGGTGATCATCGTAATATTCGACCTACTAAGATAACCACGCTGGGCGTGCTAACTGTACCAGAAACTATGTGGAGCAGGCGCTACATGCGAAAATAAGCTTTCGCAATTTATTTCAAAAGGACCTGCTCACTTTTACGCGCCTATTACATAACTGTTGTTTTTTTAGGGTTCCGTAGTCAATAGTCCCTTATAGTTTCGCCATGTCCGTCGTCCCGTCCGTAGCTTAGCTCAGAGACTCTTAGTAGTAGTAAGCTATAATTTGGCATAAATATGCATATTTATTTTATCACGCCGATAAAGTGGTCAGATAAAATCATGGAAAAATTAAGGTACCTCTTGTACACGTAAAGTGGGGGTGTTTTTTTTTCTCGTCTACCCCATGGTGTGGGGTGTTTCAAAAATATTGCGGGTTTGTGAAAACAATTTTTCTATTAAGGGATCCATTTCTGAAATATTAGGTAAACGGTTAGTTTTGGATATGTGAAAATTTAACGGTAGTAGTATATACAACAAAATTAAAAGGAACACTATCACAGCTAAGTAGGCTTTACAAGTTTAGGAGTCGACCTACTTACATTTGCAGTTGGAATGTGTGAGAGAGAATGTTTTTCAACTACAATGTTAAGTTTGTTCTTGGGATAAATTCATTCCAACTACAGAACCCTTCATTGTGCGTGGTCCGACACGCACTTGGCCGCTTTAAAAAAAAAAAACAATCGTCGAATATTAAATTTTGAAAACTAATTCTAAATTCGAATGATCGAATACAACCAGAGTAAATTTTCTACCAGCCTGCATGATGCAAGGTTCTCTTATGCAGATAACCTTTACAGTACCTACCACAGGATTAAACCGAGCACCTACTAAGTCCTTTACGTTAATCTCTGTAATGGTATTATATTCTCTAAGCTGTAATGGAACTAAAAATAAAAACCAAAGAAGAAGCAATTAGCCACATTACTCCGCCATCTTGCACGAGAAGCATTGTTTACTACCTCATACATAATTAGCTTGTACGTTCTACCTTTTAGTAATTAATTCTGTTTCGAGTCACTTAATCCGGGATCCGTTTCCAAGAGATATTTTGGCGGATGTTCTAAATCTAATTTTGAAAGAATTAACTTTGCTTATGGGGTAGGATTAGATTTTAATTATATATGATGATCCCAGAATGTACGGAAGGTAAGAGTGGTTCTTTAGGATTCTCAATTGTTCCGTATAATCAATCAGCCTATAATGTTCCCACTGCTGGGACACAGGCCTCCTTTCTATGAGAGGTGAGCCGTAATCCACCACGCGGGCCCAGTGCAGGTTGGTGGATGTCACATGTCTACAAATTTTTAGTTCTAGGACATGCCGATTTCCTCACGATATTTTCCTTCACCGTTATGTAATAATTTACACAGAGTAAAGTGCCTATCTGCATTTGAACCTACGACCTACAACTCGTAAAGCGCGACTGTTTCTCCTCGGTCACCACTACTCTACTCAAATGATTTTTTGACATTATCTTAACATGATTAAGTTTTAAGATGTAGCTTTTGGTTAGGTAGAGAGGGAGGGCAGTGAGTGTTGGTAGATGTCACATGTCTTCGAATTTTTGGTTCTAAAACATGCCCATTTCCTCACGATTATTTTTACTTGATCATAGTGAGTTGTCTTAATAACTTTAATTATTATAATTCTGTAAATACATATTTGTTACGGTCGCGAATGATATTGTTATCAATATACAACCTAATAGTGACCAGAAAATTGCAAAAAAAACGTAATAAAATTTTTATTTCGTGGGTTACTCTAGCGCTGTCGCCTTAGGCTTAAAATGATAGTTATCTAGTCGGAATGAGTATCAAAATTCGATACTAACTTCATTAGGTGCAAGACTCGACGTCGGGAGCCTGCAGCTCGAATCTCTGATCAGTTTATCTGCTGCCAAATCTTCGAGATAATCTGATTAGTCTTTAGGAATTCCCTTGCGAATAATGGATATTTATGTACGCAGGCAATATTAAAGTACAGTAGCCCGTATATCAGTGTTAACAAAACCAGTATTAACTGGCCTCTTATTCTATCCAAACTCCGTCCTACGCTAGGCCAGCTCACGATTAAGACGCAGATATATGTCAACGGCCTTAAGTGCATAGCTTGCGTGTTGTGTGCTGAGCTCTCGCAACGTGTTGTACGTCAACCCAGTTATTAGCCCAGTTGATGGGCGTCCTATTGGACGCCCATCAAGAAGCGTTGTCCCAAATAAGACGCATTATTAATTTATTGTACATTAAACAAAAGGTAATAATAAAACACGTATACTAAAAGATAAATAATTAAATAATCTCTAAAATGGCGAAGGTTTTATAAAAATATGCGTGATAGTTTATGCGTGATTCTCAGCTTTTATTCGCATTAGACATAACTTTACAAATTAATGTAATATAAACGTAATCTAAAACATATTAAGTTATTCAGAAAATGCTCTAATTTAACAAATATTATTCCTAAATCATTAATACTACTCGTTTAGACGTGATCTTCAGTTTAAAATCTTTAATATGTTATCGAAATGAAAACGTCGGTATGTTTCATCCAAAAAATAAATCCAAACTATTCTAACATTTCTTGCTTCATTAACATCAAAACAATTATCAAAACCCAATTTGGAACAGCGCCATCTCTATAGTAAATGTGAAAACATTGTGACAGTTCATGGATCATGAGCATCCATGATTCCCACAGAAGATGTCGCCACAAATAACTAAATAATCAATTTTACAACGTCACATAGTATGTTAATAATTTGATAGCACCATCTAGAGCACTTAATAACTCATCTAACCTTGCGCTAGCGATGCCACTAGATCTCTATGGGTGATATCACTGTGCACTAGAACTTTTTGTAGATAAAATCAAGCAATTTCCGCCCGTACTTTGTAGTCTTCAAATGTACCTACTTAAGGTCTAAGTTACTATGAAAGTCCAAGTTCACTGTACACCTTTTCTTGGGATGTTACTCTGCCTGGTTGGTTTAGTAGTGGGAAGCGCAACTGTTGAGCCTGGGGTTCAGAGTCGGTTCTTGGTCTAATGCATAAGCATAACATAATCAGCCTATAATGTTCCCACTGCTGGGACCCAGGCCTCCTTTCTATGAGAGGTGAGCCGTGATCCACCACGCGGGCCCAGTGCGGTCACATGTCTTCGAATTTTTAGTTCTAGGACATGCCGATTTCCTCACGATATTTTCCTTCACCGTTATGAGAGCAGTGGTGATGTAATAATTTACACAAAGTATCTGCCTGGGTTCGAACCTACGACCTACAACTCGTAAGGCGCGGCTGTTTCTCCTCGGCCACCACTGCTCTAGTCAAATTATTTTATGATATTTATCTTAATATGAGTAAAAAGTATTTTTAAGATTTAGCTTTTCGTTAGGTAGTCCTTTTCACTGTTAAATTGATTACAGCTATTTTGTATTACTAATAAAATGGATGCCATGAATAATTGGTGAAAAATTAATCCTCAGATATCCTTTGACCTATCTATGCAAAGCTCAGGAATGAAGTCTGACCAAAGTGACCATTTCCAGTGATTTATCGAAGAGTGTATTTCAACATAGTAATTCAACAACTCTGTAATTTTAAATGTAACAAAAATATTTTACAAAAGTAATTTTCCTATTTTTATTTAGAGAATAAAATGTGTATGTGTGTGTGTGTGTGTTTATGTCTTTTGTGATGCGCACAGCAAAGGAGTGGAACTCTCTGCCTGCGTCTGTGTTTCCGAACGCATACAACCCCGATCTCTTCAAAGTGAGAGTGAACAGGCTTCTTCTGGGTAAGCTCGCTCCATCGTCGACTTTGTCTCTGTCAGCTCTGACCTAGAATAGAGTCAAGAGCAAACCTATCTCAAATAAAAAAATAAAAAATAAAAAAATTTAATCCTAAAAGTCTCAAGGAAACAATCTAGAAATAAACATTATGAAGTGCTACTTACTCCGAAATTCAGTTTCTCAAGAATTGCTGAAATTGAAACTTTACCATTTCCTATGGCAAACATCCGAGTTGCCCGAACCAGTAATATTAAGAGTTTCGACGCAACTTTCTTGCAATCATTTCCTGCCAAAGTTTCCTTCCAATTTTCGAGATGTATTTAATGAATCTCCATGATTGAATCTACTTTATGCCTGAAATTATACTACATTTCACTATCCGCAGAGCAGTAGTGGCCCAGTGGTAACGGCCCCGACTTACGAGTTGAAGGTCGTGGGTTTGAACTTAGACGAGCGCTTTGCTTTGTGTAAATTATTTCATCACCACTGCTCTCAAAACGGGGAAGGAAAATATCGTGAGGAAACCGGCATGTCCTAGAACCAAATTTGAAGACATGTGACCTCTACCAACCCGCACTGGGCCCGCGTGGTAGATTACAACCCACTCCCTCTCGAAGAGGAGGCCTGTGTCCCAGCAGTGGGAACATTATAGATTGATTATGCTATAAGGTCAATATCCTAGCCAACTTTCTAAAATGACCGGGAAATGACCTATACACACCCGGACTAAGTCGAGCCAGCGTGCATTTATATATTTATTAAGTAATGTATAAAGGCCAAAAACATTTAAAAACAGATGAGTCAAAGAAAAAAAATGATGCAGCCTTGAAGTCTAAATACTGGTCATCATTTTAGTGTCATCAATGTTCCAAATATGAATTCACGACCATTTAAAAAGATAACCTTCATACAAAATAAAATTTAGGATGGTTCGATTTGGGAGTCTGGGAGTAGTCTGGGAGTGGGGTATTTTTAGCTCGGACGACACTAATGATAAATGATAAATGATCTTATTTCTGTAAGTAGGTTTATACAAACACTTTTACACGTCAAACATTTTTTTTTAAACTAGATGAGGCCGGCGGCGTTTCCTATCTGACTACTCTAAGAAGAAAGGCCGAAACAAACTCAGAGGTCACAGTCTCTTTTAAATTCCGGACATAATCTTGGTCAGATCATGTGAAGACGATGTAGGTTGGTGTCTGAAATGGTCTTTTGAGGAAAGAACCACACAGATTGAGTGGACCTGTCCAGTCAGTGCAAGCATCTGTCAGTAATCGTACAGCTCAACTTTAAAGTTAAGGAGCTCAACGATTTGACGAACAATACCAAAGAAAGGACATTTGGGTAGGCCGCATAATTTACTCAAACTGTCAGACTATGATTAAAGCTGAGAGAACATTCTTCTATTAAAAAAAAAACTACGTATTTATTCAATCTTCGTTCTCAACTTTACTTGGAGGAACCGTTAAGTTAAAAGTTAAACAGTCAATTTGTTCCAGTCCAATCTAGTGCTAATGAACCGGGGGAGTGCTGTGTCAACTAATGAAATATCTACAATGCATTGAAAGTTACTGGAAGCCAGTGCTGGAAGCAAGTCGCATGGTTGTTACTCGGAACATATTGCATAAGTTTGATTGTTCGATCGGGTCCCGTTTGAATTGTTAAATAACTTGCATATTGTTGTATATGCGAATGAGGTTTCATACTAAACAGGTCACGGTAATTGAATTTCGAATGTAATATCTGCGTCTTGTTTAATAATTCGTGATGCAAAATTAATGTCGAAAATCTACATATTTATAACCCCCGACCCAAACAGAGGGGTGTTATGAGTTTAACGTATGTATCTATGTGTCTTAGCATCGTAGCTCCCAAACGGCTGAACCGATTTAGTTGTTTTTTTTTTGGGTAGGTAATAAAAGTCCGTTTGTAGATTCGTTAAAAATTAAAACGTTATTACATTTAATGAGGAAACTCGTGGTGGAACTGGTTTGTTGCTGTATATTAAAGCTTTTCAGAGTTAAATAAGGTTCAAGGTTAATTAATTAGGGGTTAGGGTTAATTTCTACATTTATATCTATAATTTTTATGGTGTACATAAAAAAGAGTATTCTATTGTATCTATCTAAGATTCGTCTACCTTCTCTTAGGTGTCCTTTAGGAAGATTATAAGTTACAAATTCACGTCGATAAGAAAAAAAAAGCAATGTAAATGCTCTTTTTTTAGATAGTTTGTTACTTAAACTTTAAAGTTTCGTCCATTTAAAATATTAAAATTCAGATATCTGCTATTCTTCTGAAGAAAACAACGAAGCTTTGAATTGAAAACAAAAGTCACAAGAAAATAGTAGATAATTATAAAATACTACGAACGTTACAGTAAGAACTGCGGGGTAATTGCGTAACACACTTATAGTAGGAATCGGTTTCATTTTGACAGTTCAACAATATTCATTGCGTTATTTACGTTATTGAAGTGAACGATTTTTCAAACATATGAAGCAATGGATTAGCAATATGCTTCAAAATCATTCAGATTGTGATCGATAGTGTGTTACGCAATTAGGGTGCAGTTTCAGTTTCATATTCTGATACAATATTGTAATAAATTATTAACTCGAACAAGGTTTTTCGAAGCTATGTAACTACTATTAGGAGGTTAAGTTTTCTCAAGGCTTACAGCCAAAGTAAGGAAATTGATTACATATTATGACAAACTGGTAAAATTTTGATATGGATATTTAAATTGGTTAATTTATAGTTTTAGATTCAATCCTAGCGTAAAATTTCAAAACAATACTGTAATAAATCAGTCAAACAGTATTTTAAAAGAAGGAAAGAAAAAAATAAACGAAGCGTGCACAACACGAATATACCTATATAAGTATTTATTTATATATAAAGTTTTACCAACAGCTTCTGTATACAATATATTATAAGTAAGTATAGGCAATAATTATTAGTCTTGGAATTACACAGTCGCCAATTTATAAACGTAGCTTTAAGTAATGTCTACCATACATTTTTTAACGGATAAACGTCTCTTAAATAAAGCAACGTTTCTAAATAAACCAGTTTGCTTATCTTCTTAATTAATAAAAAATCTTAAATTCACTGACAGACAACGCTCAGCTTAAACCGTTGCATCTAGAAGCATTAAATTTTGTTCAAGAGTTCCTTATGTAACGGAAATGAGCACTGAGGAAGGATTTTTTGAAAATTCATCCCCTAAAGGGGTTAAATAGCAGATGAAAGTTTGTCTTCCATATAAACTTTCATCCGTTATTTAAGCCCTCGACATTTTTTCCGAAGGGAAATCCTTATGCTAAAATAAATCACAAGCGAGTAGAAAACGTACTTACCTAACGCTCAATAAAAAGCAATTATGTCCCTAATCTAAATTACAAAGCCTCTTCATAATGTCAGCTATTCGAATCGACTTGTAACAACCAAACGAACGTAACACAATAATTTCCGCTAACAACATATTTTTGCATTTGTACGTTTTAATTCCAGTGATGGCTGTTAGGCTGCGTACAGACAATCTCGATCACTTAACGTACGTACGTTACGTTTGTAGAATAAATCGTGAGATGTGGTTTTTTAAGCCTAAATCCAAATGACGTGATTCAGCCCGAACTCTGCAGTTTTCTTTAGAACGAAACTCCGCGTTAGTTCCCGCCCGCAATAGTTCTACCACAGATATGGGATACCATATTTGCAAGTTATTCTATTCACTCTGGTTTTGTTACTGGATTAGCAATAAAATCAATTTTAAGTTAGATTTATTGTTACACAAACCGTGTGCCCGAGAAGATTTCCTATCGACAAAAATGTCAACTTCTATACAAACTTTCATCCCCTATTTAACCCCTTTAGGGGATGATTTTTTAAAAATCCTTCCTTCGTGTTCACTATCGTTACATAAGGATCTCTTGTGTAAAATTTCATATTTCTAGAACCAGCGGTTTAGGCTGTGCGTTGTAAGTAAATTACACTAGCAACTATGAAATTTTGCTCGCATACAAAAGGTAAAACAGCGCTCTAGCGCGTCCTCCAGTGTACACAAACCCTTACATATCCGCGGCTATTCCTGTTATTTAGAGAGCAATTTGTTAGGCATCCAATTACGTAAAAAAAAAAACAAAATACCCACATGACTGACGATGAACCGTTGAAAACATTATGGTCATATTTCCCGCGTTGATCCTTTGAGCTCCCGTATATTTTCATTTGGGTTTCGTTTCCCGCCATTTCCGTGATGAATGCCATTGTTTTCTAACGATGGTAGAATTAATAAAAATGTATAAGGGTAGCTGCTGCTGGGTATTTCGTGAAGCCGTAAAAGTCAATTGTATGAAATTGTTTATTGTGGTTGTAAATCTCTTTATTGGTTTTATGGAGTAATTTTTTGCAACTTTATACTAAACGTTGACTGAAACTGAAATTAATCTTGTAGATAAATTTGATGATAAGAGCTACATACAGACCTATGAAATAGTTTCTATAATGTACAGGGGGCCAACCACCATCTCTTAAAGCAGTATTATTTTAATGTTACTTCAGTGACAAAGAGATGGAGCTATACAGGACGTCTAGCGCCATCTCTTTCCCACACTCAAGTAAGATTACAACAATACTGCTTTAAGAGATGGTGGTCTAGCTCCAGGACTCTCCTTCGTGAGAAAATAATAAAAAAGTCAGGAGGCGTCGTGGGGCTCCCGCTTGGAGCGAAATTCCTTTCGCTGTATATTATGTATTAATACAGAGCCATCTAGTATGGTCTGAAGTTTCAAGTGTCAAAAGTTTATTTTTTAATACAGAGTCATCTAGCTCAAGCAAAACATACCATTTTAGCATGCCAAATACCATTTTATCGTTAGTGATGAATTCTACCAGTCAACTACTGCAAGCTGCGGTCAAGAACTTCGTTCCAATATACAATATTCCGTATTAAACTTATTTGAGAATTAAAATAACGCATAAAAAATAAATAATTACCATTACCTATATTTTTAATTCTCGCGTGATAAATAGTCGCGTGACCAACATAATATTTGCTTGCTGCTTATTAAAAATAACTTAGGTATATACTGAACTATATACATGAGCAATATATTAATCTAATTACGTCTAATAACTCTTACGCACTAATATAATTGTTTTAAATTATCTTCGTGTAATAGTGAGCGGGTGGACAGCTGAAGGCTGTTGGCTGAAAACGGTCACGTCAAATTTAGTGATCGATACATTTGTATTACGCGCATTTTTTCAGTTCATTTAGAAGAATAAAGAATTGTGCCAAAGCCTACAAAGTTAAGTTTCTATAATAATACAAATACTATCGATGTAGGTAAATAAATTCAATTCAAAAGCAATATTCGAAATACTTTAACGACCAAATTCAGTACGATATACATACGTAAATCTTGCGAAGACCACTATTAAACTACGTGAAAAAATATTTTCAGGAAAAATTGAGTTCAACGTTACAAGAAAAATAAAGCACCATTTCTGTATCCTATATTTTTAGTTACCTCGTAACATAAACTCACGCCTTCTTCCCATGGGGGTAGGCAGAAACTACAGAACGCCACCTGCTACGATCATTACATACTCCTTTTGCCTCGTTACCTCATACTCCATTATAATGTTAGTCTCACAGCACTTTATGAAGCCCTTTCAAGTAGGTAATATAAAGTTTACGTCAAAGTGCTTATTTTTTCCGTTAACGCCCGCCTATCTTACGCTCGAGGGAAATTCAACCAAGATTGAGATAATCCCCTACATCGCACATGCTATACGATGAATTTTATCTTAGGAAAACTTTAGAGGACCATCTTAGTGTTATAACTAATACCTACAATACAAAATAAATTGTTGTACGCACCTACGTGACGATATGTATCCATGCAGCCAGAAGATATATTTATGTGTTGCCGCGGTCGGTCGTGAATGGGTGACCATCTTTACATACCGATTTGAGATCCCTCCGTGTCTCGGAGAGCACGTTCAGCCGTTGGTCCTGGTTGTCATTCGTAATAATCTTTTTTCATTCGATTGTCATCTTTGACAGACGTAAGGGGTCGTCAGAAGCCCGAAAGCCTAAAAAATTACCTTACCAAGCGGTTTCGTATTACTCAGTTACTGGGTTGTGGAGGTCAGATAGGCAGTCCCTTTATGTAAAATACCAGCTATATCCGGTTGGAGTGGAAGCCGACCCTAACATATTATCTAGTTGGGAAAAGCTAGGCAGCCACAAAAGATTGTAAACATTGGGTGCTTAACTGTAGCTACAAATTGATACAGTATCAGGGAACACCAATTGACACACGTCAATTGACACCACCTTGATCGGAGCAATGATGACCCAGTGATAACGGCCTCGACTGAGTTGTACCTAATTTTATCACTATAAAATTTCTGAAAACTGTGAAGGACAACATCGTGAAGCAACATGCCGTGGAACAAAAAACTTAGACATCGAATAAAACCACACTACACGCACATACCCCCACTAAATATACGTATACACACTTCACTATGAGTTTAAACCTGATTCTTTATATGTGAGCACTGAGCACATATGATAACATGGGAGTATTATACCTGCACCGAGCGGTACCGACCCGCACAGACTCTCCTGTACTGGAAATATACCTGCACCGATCGCCTTCAGCATGAAATCTTCGCGAATTGTTTGATTGGCTGATAAGACAAACACTGGTTTAATTTAAAATAGAATAGGTTAGGTTAGACTGTACCGCAAACTATTTTTTTTTATATAAGCATCCTAAGCATAACTATCGCACTGAGCTAGCATGGTGGATTATGGCCCACTACCTCTTACAGAGAGGACGTCTGGGTTAGGACTCAGGCGTCCTCTCCAACGTCCTAACCTGCTAAAACCTTCAAATTTCAGCCTGTAATAATCCCTATATTACAAGCGGAAATATGTATCTTGGTCAGTTCCACAGGTGTGCACAGGTTTCGCGTTGTACGCTTCGCTGACGCTTCAGTTTCGCCGGAGCTGAATAAAGCTCACTTTGTCAAGTTAATTTTAAAGGTAAAGCGTGCCAGTCAGTTATTTCATAAGTAGTATAAGTACTATAATCACACACGCGTGTTACCGCTACCACGTGAGGTATCGGAGTGTGAAAACATTCTCGGCTTTATAAACCTCTATCTAATACATAAAATATTTCATTACGCCTTTCATATTACGTTCGCAGCACTAATTTACAACAGCCTATATTGTAAGGAAGATAAAATAAAATGTTTTGTTCGTTTTGTTATTCTTACCGTACCAAGAATGTGTCAGAAGAATGTCGGTATCGATTATCGCTGTTATTAAGAACTTCATGGTCTTTTTACATCTGAAGCTTAGGGCAAAAATTCACATGCCTGTAGCTGGTACAAAACGATGTAAGTAGCTGGCATGCCTTTGTGGCATTGACCAATCAGAAGCTGGTACGGCACATGGCATGCCAGTTACTTGCATAGTTTTGTACCAGCTACAGGCATGTGTATTTTCGTCGTTACACTCAATTGCTCTAGGAAAGCGTTGGAGGTGCTTTTCACAAAAATGTTGATAATTTTTCATAATTAAATTGCAGAAACGCTTCTACCCAGAACAACCTATTACATACTCACGCCTTCTTCCCATGGGGGTAGGCAGAAACTACAGAACGCCACCCGCTACGATCCTTATATACTCCTTTTGCCTCGTTTACGTATACATCTGGTCATACACGCACGCCGAGTGCGAGTACTATGCACCTGACCTTTCTGAAGAACATCACCAATAAGATCACTATATGACCTATGAGCCTATTATTAGATACTAAAACCAAATCATTTTTGTGCGGAAAGCGAATCAGCCACCGAATAATTGTATTTTATAGAGTCAAATAAGTTAAAAAACAGTCCACGTAAAAGTAGTTGCAAAGAAAATTTTGGTTAGGTAACAGGCAAGTGCAATATGGCCAAGACAAAGATTATGGCGAACATCTTTAGTAATTCAAATCAGCAAATCGAGATTTCGAGAAGAATTCAGCTTGGATGGGCCGCATTTAGCAAATTGGATGACATACTGAAATCAGCCAAAATTCCACAATGTCTGAAGTCCCGTCTCTATAACCAGTGTGTTCTGCCCACCGTGATGTATGGTGCTGAGACAAAGACGCTCACGCAAGAGGCTGTGACAGGGTGAGAGTTGCACAAAGAGCCATGAAGCGTTCCATGCTCGGCATAAGACTTATAGACTGAGTTCCAAACGTCGAGATCCGAAGACGAACGAAAGTTTCCGGTATGGGAAAACGAGTTATGGAACTCAAATGGAGTTGTGCAGAACATCTGGCAAGACGCAGTGATGACAGGTGGAGTAAGGCAGTGACCGAGTGGCGTCCAAGGACTGGAAGCCGACGGCGGCGAGATGGGCAGACGACATTGTTACCATCGCGGGTAGAAAAGCTGGATGAGGTTGGCAAAGGAGCGTGGGGATTGGCACATGAAAAGAGAGGGCTATGCTCAGCAGTGGGTGATAACGGACTGTGGATGATGGTGATGAACAGGCAAGTTTCATACAAACAGATATTACGTAGGTTGCACCTTATCACTATTTTTATAAAAGAAAACTATCTTACTATCTCCTCCATACAAAGCCCTCTTCTAAGCCTTTCCTGTAGGAAGAAACCTTTAAAAATACTTGTATTTGCCCGATGGCCGTTTTGCGAGAGTGTGACGCATATTTTCCCCCGCAATTTGTTCCTTTTTGTGTTTGTGTTCTTTATTTGCATCATGTTTACCGCAAATAAACGTATTTACTTTCTTTTTTTTCTATTTTCTAAAAATAGCCTGTACTTCATGCCACAAATGATAATATATGTATATACTCTATGTGGAGGCAGATAATTCACTTTGTATCCCCGCGGCGGTAACAGAGTTATTTCCGCTGTAGTTTTATACATTCAAAATATTTTCTTTTATCTTTGAGGCGTTCTTTTATTGTCTCAACAAGATACGACGGCTTACCCTGTGATCCTTTAGGCATTTCTTACATGCTTTCATGAATAAAAGATTACTGGTTTGAGATTTCTGTGAAAAAGGTTGTGCAAAGTTTGGGTATGTGGCGGTGCTGCCATCTCTGTTTTCCCTGAAGAGTTGAGAAATGTCTGCTGTTGTAAACACGGCCTTAAGGTACCTGATGACAGGATATCAAGTTCTGTTAAAAGGACAAGTCTGACGTAATTTTCCAGTCACAATATTTTCTTTGATATTTTGTAAATTATATTTTTATTAATTCTAGTTGAAAGTTTGGCGACAACGCTCCAACTCGCGAAAGCTTTTTTTAAAAATATTTCTTTGAAACGTTTTTTTCTATAAAAATGTGACTATTTAAGTGGATATCGTCCTGGATACCAAGACCACGAGTTATACTGTTATCACTTATGTAGATACTATAATTTACCGACTAACAGTGTTGGTCAAGGTATTTTAGAAAAGCATCACAAAGCTATATAGAGTAGCGCTGGGAAAACAGATAGCCTTGTTGTTATTAGCATCAGAGATATAAATCAAGGATTTGCCCTCACCGTACTTACGTCGCGCGAGAAGTGTCCCTTCTAACCTGAGCGACGTCGCACACTCCGATTTAGTTGCTCATTTAGTCACAGTTTGTGATACGTAGGAGTAACTTTCGTGTTTTTAACACAAACAGCTGTATAAAAATGCCCTCTTGTGCCTTCAGGATATGTACCAATGAGTCAAAAAATTCAAATAAAGCTAAAGGTATTACTTTCCATGTGTAAGTACATTTTATTCAAATTAATTACGATTTCTAAAATAAATACTTTGACGGATGATGACATATAACAAAATTGTGTGTTGTGTGATGACAACATGATATTTTCATAGCGCGGTGGAGCACATCTTTCGATATAAATCACTGACTAACATTAACTTCGTCGAATCCGAGACTTGCTTTGATTTTACGGGTGCATCGACGAAAGAGTTTCAATTTCAGAGTTTGATGATGAACAGGAATGATTAAAATGTACGTCTTAGTACATAAACGATAAAGTCTATAATAGTTATTCCGTAATAAATTACCTCAGTAAACGTACTGGAGAATGTATTAATCGGATAAGTAGGTATTTATTACCTACCCTTAATTATTTAGTGTCCAAGAATATTTTTAGTAAAATATGGAGGTAGGTATTTTCGTAAGCAATAAATAATGAGAAATGAGTGAGATAGTATCAAAATGATAATGAAAATATAATAATGCCTTCTAATAAGAAAAGGGATTATTATATATCGGATAGAATCTTCAGATTTTATCCGATTTATCGCAGTATTTCTTTTTCGCAAACAGTTATCGTAGGTACTGTCTAATACCTAAATATCTCTATTCTTAAAACAAGGTATAGTTTCATTAGAAAGAAAGAAATAAAGAAAGAAGGAAAATAAATTTATTTGACCGAGCTTAAGGCACACAATATTCAAAGATAGAGCTAGAGATTTATATTGATTTTTGCTATATCCATTGCCTTTTGTAAATTCAATAACCATTTTTATTTTCAAATTAAACTCAGAATCAGAACTTTTTGAGCGTCAAAAGTTACAAAAGACAACCTCTAAATCACCCATGAACACTTCCTAGTAATTTGGGTCAGCTGCACTCAAATCAGAGTAGTTTAGTCCCATCTCGGCACCTTTCCATCTCGGCACGCATGAGTTTATACAAGGCGGAACAGGACGATTGACATTCCTTTAAACCACGTAAAGAGGATCATGTTACCCGTATACAAAAAAATCAATCAAATCCAATGAATACTTTAGCCACAGGAAATTATTTTTCATTTTCTTATTTCTCAACATGATGTAGATCTGAGTCCGTAATAATAATAGGTAAACTTTGTAAGGTCAAGAACCTGTGCAAAACATATAATTCTATTCTCTGCGTTTGTACTGTTCTCCGACTAAAGTGCCTGCGCCTACCTACCTGCGCCCCGCATCGCCGCCGCTACAGCCCGCACCGTTGGTAAGTGACTTTTCGCAGATAAAGCGTGTTTACTTTTTATGCAGTTGATTCTGCTATTTATTTTGTTTGAAAACTGCACTTTTTAAATTTTCCATTAACTGCTAATTTCCGTGTTTTAAAATGTTTCGATGGATTAGTACTGTGTACATCCAGATGCACGTTGTATATCATAAATACACAATGATTTATGACAGAGTGGCGAGATGGGAATTTTTCGTGGGCATGATAAATAAATTCATGGGTGCTGAGATGGGAAGGTGCCAAGATGGGACTAAGCCATCAGAGCAGTGGTGGTCCAGGGGTAACGGCCCCGACTTATGAGTTGTAGGTCGTGTGTTCAAACCCGAGGCGAGGCGCTTTACTTTGTATAAATAATTTCATCACCACTGCTCTCAAAACTGTGAAGGAAAACATCGTGAGGTAACGGGCGTGTCCTAAAACCAAACATTCGAAGACATGTGACATCTACCAACCCACACTGGGCCCGCATGGTAGATTACAGACCACGCCCTCTCGAAGAGAGGAGGCCTGTGTCCCAGCAGTGGGAACATTATAGACTGAATTATGCACTCAAATCTATCTATGATAATTTATGAACTTATGAATTATGCACTCAAATCTATCTATGATAATTTATGAACTTATGGTACTCGTAAGAACAAACTTTTGGCTTTAGCACTCACCTAACTAATAACTGAAACTTTACTTTCGTAGGAATCTGATAGCACCGAACTAAAATAAATTGATAGGATATGAATAGCAGTTCTTAGTTAATGAAACCTTATTATCGTCATCAATATAGACAAACAATGATGAAATGTGAAGGGGGATATCCATGCACTGGCCAATATTGGCCAAAAAGTTGGGACTCATGTGAAATGTCAAGCGAATTTGAACCATGTGCGGTGCAGATAAAATTGTCACTGACCTACCCGGCCCTGTATTGGAAAACTCGGATGTAAACAGACTTGCTCCACGTAGCCTAGGGATATCTCGTAGGTAATACAATTTTGAACGATGGTCAAGCGTGAGACCGAATGATTCGCTCCTTTCATATCAAGCGTTAGTATAATGTTGATATTCTCTGGAGTGGAACTGAGATCGATGTGTTGGGAACACTATGAATGAAAATTATGACGTTTTATTGAAAAAGTAATTCCCGTATTGTTCTATAACTCCGTCTCGTTCTCTTTTCTCGCATTCAACGGTCTCTTAATGTTTTCGCAAGCGCTTGATGTCTGTAAACGTACAATAAAACTTCTATTGTGTCTCGTTTACCTTCCGCAAACCGATTATAAATCTACACGTAGTTCTTGTTATAATGCCTGCTTAGCATAAGTTTAATCAGCCTATACTGTTCCCACTACTGGGACACAGGCCTCCTCTCTGTAAGAGGGAGTGGGCTGAAATCCACCCCGTGGCCGCGCCCCAGTACAGGTTGGCTTCGAATTTTTGGTTAGAACCAAAAATTATTAGAACGAAAAATAAAGAGGCATGATTTAGAGGACAGGAGGTTATTTTTCAAGATACATTTTCTTTGTTTTACCCCATATATACTTTCCAACATTTATTTACTCTGAATTGACATAGTAATTGCTTCTGGTTTCAAAGTTAGACGCAAATACGGTAACGGTGTTTAGTTGTCCCTTTGATATATTTATGGTTAAGTAGCTTAGGCTGGAAGAAACTTGTTTCATGTATTCCTATAATATCACCTGCTTTTATTGAAAATTAATATAATATTTATGTAGCAACTAGATGTGTCACGTGACTATGTACTCTCTCTTGCGATAAGACCGCCCATTGTGTCACCGCTTGGAAAATTTCTACTTTTATATCTGTATTATGGTGTATATAATAAAGAATATTATTTAATAATTTAGGCACACAAATGTACAGAGGTGGACTTAATGCCATAGGCATTTTCTTACAGTTAACCTTTGGGTGATGCAGAGACAAACAGTGCTAGGTGCAATAGCGAGAATTGAGAAGTAAATATTTATTTAAATATAAATATATACATTATATCTATCAAAAACTATTAATACAATATATACACCTAATTACATAAAGTATTCTACTTATTGCCATAGTGCGAATGAATAAATATATGTATAATTAATGTATAAATAAATAAATATTCATGAAGCAACAAGCCAGTCTTTGAGAACTTTTTATTCGCTATAAATGTCCTGCTTGGTTATTTATATTTAGTTAGAGGCAAACAACCTCAGTGTGCCTGTCTCTGTGTAGACTGATTACCAGAGGTCGGAATTAGGTAGATTTATTTATGTACTTACACTGATTTCATACAGCGAAAAAATAAAGTGGATACTTCAAATCTTAGTGGTACTTTGAATGAATCGGACAAGGAAAATGATTCTGATGGGCCGTTTGAATAAGCAAAACCCTCACGAGTCTAAGCTAGAAGCAAAAATATTTTCTTATTTTTAAAAATGCGATGTATAAGTATGAGAATTTGCTTAAGACTATTAATAATTTGTGTTGTGAATTAATGTAAATACTAATAAAAATTGTATGTTAATTATATTTGTTTTATATGTCTGTCTATCTATGAGGTTTTTATTGTTATTTATTTGTAATATTGTTGGCCACACGGGATTGTCCATTAGAAATCCCGGGAAGATCCATATTAATATCAACATTTCAATGCAAGTACATAAATAACTCTACCTAATTCCGACCTCTGCTGATTACTGATTGTTGACTGTCTGTTGATTTAATGTATTTGTCTCTTTTCTAAGCAATCGTAATTTTAGTACTAAAAATGAACCTTCTGTATTTTCACATTCGAGTTGGAACTAACAAAACTGCACTCAACTAGTTAATATACCCAGATTACATGAGCAGGAAAGCCAAAGGAAAACCCAGACAGCCAATACGTACATACAGAAAATCGCAACCATGATTACAGGATAATACAATTTTTCCTACAGCTCCCTCGACGCTGGCTCAGCCGATAGGCATTTTCAGTACAACTTGCAAGTGTGCCCCTACCCTAACTTATATGGGAAAACAGTATCTTCCCGCTGGGACTAAAACGGTAGTTGCCTAGACGAAAGTGCGTTACATCTAAAACTTATTCGACTGCACACATCTATAGTCTGACATACAATTTACAGCTAAAAGTCCATTCTCACTTATTTTACCTCTGACAGCAGCAACCCAATAACAACCTTAACGTAACGAAAATAAAGATCACTGTGATTTTGACTGACTTGTTATTGGCAGCCACCCAACAGCAACCTTATTGAAACAACTATAGTGAGTTTGACAGTGACGCATAAACAGAGGTAAAATAATTGTGAGCGCGTATTCATAAACGTTGCTTACAGTTAAGTAATGATTAGCGACTATGATTATCCATAGATTTTTTGACAACTAAACGTCACGTGTAAAAGCCAATTCTTTTTAAAAGAGTAACCGTGGAGTTTTTTTGCCGGCTTTTCTTCGTAAGAAACGACCAACTGGAAGCGTGAGCTTCTGACGTTTCCTAAGTGCCCATGTAGGCTTAGGTGAAATAAAATATTTTGTTTTTTTTTTTTAATTTTGACTTAACTTTAAGCTACGTTTATGAATATGGGGGGTAAATCTTTAAAATAAATTGAATTGAAAAAAAAATCAAATTGAATGCTACACGGATCGTTTGGTAGCTTAGTCACATTGACAGGGGGCGTTATTAATAAACATTTGTGAAATTGTCACAGAAACTGTGCTAAAAAACAAAATGGCGGCGGTAGTTCCGATTTTGGCCGCGCACCCAAAGATTCTTGTAGCATTTCACGGAAATCATAAATTAATTTTCTTTATATCGAGAATATTCGAATGTCATGTACTTAATCAACCTTGATGATGAAACTATGTATTTATTTGGATAAGGATTAATACCATGTTTATGAAAACATCTTCGCAAGTAACGCATTATTTTTTAACAAATTACTATTAAAAATGTTATAGTGAGCCAGCCTTAAAAGATAGACATATGCTATCGCGGACTTTTTTTTTAACTTTTTAAGAGGAACAATCCCGTCATTCATGATTTTTGCGTAACTTTAACCGTTTACGCAGCGCACGCAACGGAAGGTCGCAAAAGGAATACATTTTCCCCGTTTTTGCAACATTTTTCATTGATGCTCCGCTCCTGTTGGTCGTAGCGTGATGTTATATAGCCTATAGCCTTCCTCGATAAATGAGCTATCCAACACTATAAGAATTTTTCAATTCGAATCAGTATTTCCTGAGATTAGCGCATTCAACCAAACAAACAAACAAACTCTTCAGCTTTATAATATTTACCTATTAGTATAAGATGGGCTCCTTATAAGATCCGCTACCAAACTTACTGACTAGCTCATCCAGCATTCTCCTAAAGCTCGTGTAGACGAAACAAAGGACCACAACACTGTATACGAATCTGCGGTATTTACTTAATCTTTAAAATATTTAATGAAATGTGAGCTTATAAGATAAAGTATTAGGAGGTTAAATACAAATCATAGATTCAGTTTTTAATTAAAAAGAAATGAATTCTGAGATAACATAACATAACATCACGCCTTGTTTCCCCGGAGGGTTAGGCAGAGGTGTACCTATATTACACTAACATTTCACCAATTATGTTCGCGAATTCTGAGATGTGGATTAAATATACTGAATAGGATCCTAACGACCAAAGTTTGGAATAACTTAATTAGGTTTTAAGAATAGGCCGTTTTGTTCGTGTTTTTGGAGCGTTTATATCAAGTGTTTTTGTTTACCTTAGGTTAATTTAGTTTAGGATAATTTAAGAGAGAAAAACCGTCCAGAAATGAATTTTTTTTTTCATTTCGGAAACAAGTTCTTAATGTTTTAAGTGACGCTAAGTTATGTGGACGGCTTGAAACGTTCACAAACCATTATCTACTTAGGGCTTTTTAATTAAATTTAAAATAAGTCGATGCCAAAGGCTTCAATGTTCAGTCGTATTCCGGATTACAATTCTGATTTTCTGTCCTTTCTATATAATACGCTGATTATTATTATTCCTTTATTTCATTTATATACATATCGTTTACATTTTTAAATATTTTTATAAAAAACATAGAATGAAAACATTTCAAAATTGAAAAAACTAGTAGCCCACCGGTATCGGGAAAAGGGTCCAAGTTACCGGTAGTCAGAGCTCCTAAGAGAAGAACCTCTTCATTCTTATATCTATGGGAACCTCCTAACGATACGCACCGTGTCTAGAACTACCGTTTTTGCATCAAGCCCTTGATCCAGCTACCTAATGAGAGCCTCCTCAGGTGTTGGTCGAGGCTATTGGCTATTTTGCCATTGGCCGTCACGATTGTGCCGATAACAAGTGCTGTATCCACATCCCACATGTCGACAACCTCGCCAGGTCAAGATACTTAATCGGCTAATCTTTTTCGGCTTTCACGAGGCTCTCGTCATGAATAGTTGCGACCACTATTATCTGTAGACGTTGTGACTACAAAACAACCTTCTACTTACTTAACTAGAAACCAACTCCGCTACATTGCAATTCATTGGACGTGTGACCGATTTATAACTGCCATATCTCAACCTACTTCCAGGAATACTTGACATCACTCGCCAGTGTTAGTGGTTTCCTTTGTTAGAAGATCGCTAGGCCACCTGAAAGGCTTTCGTAGTTTAGAAACAGTGAAGTTTTGGGATTTTGGGTGCCTAATCTATTGTACCAACAATTGTGTGTTTTGTGTTGTGTTGTGTGTGTGTGTGTTGTTGTTGTGTGTATCTATTGTTGTATTGTGTGCTGTATTGTATTGTTGTCAGCGTGTATCAGAAAGGTGTGGTTAAATAAGGGTGTGGTACAGACCATCAATTGAACAATTTCCTCAATCGGACCAACATCGTAATCGAGAAAAAATAATCAGCTATCCAATACATTTTGGTCGAGTAGGTGTTGAAATTTTGTATGGGACTGTTTATAATTCTTTCGCGATTACGACATTGGTCCCATGGAGAAAGTTGTTCAGTTTGAAGGTCTGTACTGTACCATACACTTAAAGACCACACCTTACTATAATGTCGTTCTAGTAGAAGAATGTAGTTCTGGTGAATTGGTGTGTGAAGAATAGCACATGCTGTTATGTTGTTTTGCAAAGTTTTCTCGGTAAGTTTAAAGTACCGAGTATCAAACCCGAACATTGCCCTCCGGAGATACCCAAGTTTATCTCGCCTCGGATCAGATAAAACAAAGAGGTGGCTTAAAGTTTGTATCCATAACTCAAGTTGAAACAAACTTAGCCATCCAAACCATTTTGATACCATTTTTTTTTAAACACGTCGCTACATCTTGTAATTGGTATACCTATATGTAAGAACCCATACCTATTATTATTTACTGTACAATTTATTGCTGTGGGCGTACCTATTTTGAATAAATAAATAAAATAAAATACATCCATCTCAACCATGTTAGAGACAGTTATCAGTAGCAAGGTGTGCTTAAACTTCAGTATTTTACACTGCACAATTTCCATTAGATTGATAAAAAACCGTCAAACAAAATTACTATTTCAAAACCCTTCGGAAGTTTTAGACGAATACAGCACTTATCCTATACATAATAAGGGCATCAAGAGAACCTTTTTTTGAAGTATCTAGACGTGATAAAGGGACTGACCTATTTCCATTACATTTTATATGACAGGAACCAGTCTAATGTCCATTCACTTAAGTCTGTTCGTGTCCGGTCCCCAAAGTGTTATTCGGGATCATTGCCTTCAGTCCCCCATGGGGTTACATTTCATTACAGACTCGAACACCTTCACTTTTTCACGGTAAAATGGGAATTCTTACAAATGTGAATAGGGTGTGGAACTTTTTTTTACAAACATAGAATTGAAGTGTTGCGTATGTGTGTGTGTGTGTGGTGTTATTGGGCTTTATCCGTCAGGAATATCTCAGTAGCAGCCCGGAGTCTGGATTTGAGCCCGGTTGATGGCAATAGGCTCGCCCCTATTACATGGGACTTAAACATAACTGGTGAAATGTGGGTGTACTATAGGTACACCTCTGCCTAACCCTTTGGGGATTACAGGCGTGATGTTATGTGTGTTATGCTAGAATTGAAGTTTTGCTCAAAGAAATGGAATAGAACCTTAAGTATATTTTTTATTACATTTGGTACACCACAGACAGTACCCAATCATTAGTAAAAATTTTCCAAGGTTTTTCCATGAATTGTAAACTTTAGGTTATGTATTCAATGAATGTCTTGATTTTTGTATGAAATAAGTGGTAATATATGGTATTATGAATCATACCAGAAACTCATAAATTTTCGTTATATAATTGTCACTAGCGCTACTGCTGAGCATGGCAATAAGTTCGCCCCCTATTACATGGCGATATGTGGGTGTTCTATATGTACATCTCTGCCCAACCCTTGGAGAATTGCAGGCGTGATGTTATGTTTAGTAAATTTTCTCTAGTACAAACGCTCAGTACGCCATATTTGTTTACCAAATAAAACAAATATAGAAGAATTCGCTTTACTAGTTTTATTCCGTTATTCATATAAAGCTGCCGATATAACAATGCCTGAATGGAAAATAAAAATGGCAAAGTTTTCACTTCGCTCCTCTTGTGCCGTGATACGAGTTGGTTGGGTTTGTCAAAATGTAACTACATTCATACGATGTAGGTAGGGCTGTCGCAGTTTTTCGACTTATTGACGAAATAAGGTAACACGTAGGAGTATGATATATTCAAATCAAAATCATAATAAGTTATTTCACATAACCCTACATGGGGACTTATGAAACATCAGAAGCTAGGTGCACGGTTCCAATTCTTCGTTTCCTATGGAGAAGACCCGGCAAGAAACTCCACAGTTACTCTTTTAAAAATAATTGATTTTTACAATGTTTTCAAATTACAGTGTTAATATTGTGTAGATACATCCTTATTTTGCATACGAACGAGAGATATTGCTTGTTTATTGTATATTCTATGATTGCTTGCTATGCCTGCTAGATTTCTAGTAGGTATTTCTGGGTGAATGGTCTTCGGGCATGGAAATATTTTTTACTGTTGTATTTACCAAAACACTTTACTGCTATGCATGAGCCTCTGCACTTTCTTCTTTTGTACTTTGTTATCTACTTCAATCAACTTTGCATTGTCGTCCAAGACTTTAATGATGTAATATTAATTAAGTTTAATGTAAAACTGTAAAAATATAAAGTTGGTTAATTGGCAGCCCTAAAATGCATATCATTATTTGCACAATACGCTCCGTGTCCAGTAGAGATAATTCTCTGCTTTTCATGCGTCGAGTCGTTTTTATTGCTGATATTCGCATTTCAGTTTCTGCCCACTCAAATATACTTTACTAGCACTACGCGCGCGACTTCATCCGCGTGGATTTAGTACTTTAGTACCCCGTTAGGGGTTCATTTTCAAAAAACTCTGATACACGTTATTGTTTATTTATATAATTATACATTATTGTATACCAGATTATATATTACACATAGATAAATTATAAACTATAAAACATATAACTGGCGGCCTTATCGCTTACTGCGATGCACGTTATTCTTTATTTTCGGTCTTTTTTTTATTTTATTTTTATTTGACTCTAGTCTAGGTCAGAAATGACAGAGACAAAGTCGACGATGGAGCGAGCTTACCCAGAAGAAGCCCGTTCACTCTCACTTTGAAGAGATCGGGGTTGTATGCGTTCGGAAACACAGACGCAGGCAGAGGGTTCCACTCCTTTGCTGTGCGCATCACAAAAGACATTTGGAAACGCTTAGTGCGCATTGGTGGAATAGCAACTAGGAAGGGATGGTAATCTGCAGTGCGTCTAGATGTCCGCTGATAGAAAGGGGCCGGCGGAATGAGGTCGTGGAGTTCTCGAGCACACTCACCGAAGTATAATCTGTAGAAGACCGACAAGCAGGCAACCTTGCAGCGATGAGCCAAGCTGTTAAGCTTGGCATCCACCAGTCTTACATCGCCAATGAGCCTCTTAGCCTTAGGTCTTAAGTATAAACACTGAGTTTCGAGTTAATCGAACCGTGCGTTAAAATTCTTCCATACAAACTTTGACAACCCCCAATCCCCCTTTAGTTTAGAAAAACAAAAATGATAAACTTCATAATTTACTTAGATAAGTACTCGTGCCAATTTTCAAGTTTATTAACTCGAGAAATAAGATTTTTCATACAACCCCCGTCCCCCGTTTCACCCCCTTAAAGGTTGAATTTCCAAAAATCCTTCCTTAGTGGATGCTTACAACAGAAAAGGCATCAACTGTTAAAATTTCAAGTTTGTAGCCCCAGCGGAATCAGTCGGGATACGTAATTATATATGTATAGATAACTATCGCTTTTAAAAGGCAAATAAATTGCCATCGAGTGGAATATACTTCCGTGTCGTAAGTGAATTGAATGCTTGATGGTACTTCGACGGCACTTCGTTGGTACTTCATGTAAATGTGGTCGAGTGATCTTGAGTGCTACAATTTATGTCCGTAACGCAATTTCGTCAATTGCTGTCCGAAGTGCCGACATAACTTTGGGCGCAGTGTCGAGGAAGGCATGTCGCATGACAGCATGATAGGTATGAAACACTTTTAGTAATAGGAATTGTACAATGTAGAACCAGTGAAGGTCGTTGGCCTATATGTTGACTTTTGTTCCATATTATTGCAAGAGTACGAGTTTTCCTATTGAGTTATATCTGAAGCTTCACGGAGGCGTCATTATGATAGTTCGCAAACGTTAGTCCAGCCCATTTCACTACTTATAATAAGACTCCTAAATACTGCAACTCCTAGTAGGCAATTATTGTGGGGTAGTAAAAAAAGTTCCGGCAAAAAAAGAAGAATTGTCCTTACTCAAAATATTAGATCTACTGCCTAAAATACTAACTTTCCGACTACTTTTGTCCGAATAAACATAACGAAACGACTGAATGAGATACTGAAATCTTCGAAAAATAAACATGACTGTTTATTGCTATAATACTTTTCTACCAGCATAAATTACGTTCTACTGAAAACTATGCTTTGTAATTTTAATCTTTACTTGCCTACTGTTAATTCATAAATTACCTTTCATATTTCATAGACTGTGGTGCTATTTTAACTGTAACATTATACTGAAAGTATTAATCTGAGTGGCTATACACCTCTGTTATAATTTAGTATTCTATTCGGAAGTTTAGTTTTGTTATTCGAAGATCCATTTTTTTTAGGAGAAAATGTAATTTGAACATGCTCTTATTTGTTGTTAAATTGGATATTTTTTTCGTTCATATTTTGGGTTTTTGTCGGTAATTCATTATAACGCTGGTTAATTAGAATAATAGTCGGCCACAGATCGCTGGAGATTAATTTGTTTTTCGGAACCATTATTATTTCCCATTATTGTGCAAAGTTGTGTAATTCACATATCACACATCTATAACTAATAGTATTCTTCTCTGTTTTTACCCATCATGACAAAAGTTGTAACCATCAGGTTTTATGTAGGTGTGTTAGATCCTTCCCAGTGATCTGCTACGTATGTTGTCCTCCTCACTGCTGTAATACGTCATACCCTTTAGTAGGACACTCCGATTTTATCTATAATACTTTATTTAAATTCATTTTAGCATTTTATAGTTAATTATACATCTATATCTTCATTCTACCCTATTATTAAATTATACATTCTGACGCTGCTTATTAAGATGTAAACAAATATTCCAATAACAAAAACTATCAGAATCATCATCTGCTAGCCTTTTCCCAACTATGTTGGGGTCGGCTTCCAGTCTAACCGGATGCAGCTGAATACCAGTATTTTACACGGAGTGACTGCCTATTTTACCTCCACGACCCAGTTACTGGCTAATACGATAGCCCTAGGTAAAACTGGTTGTCAGACTTTCGGGTTTCTGATGACCCGTAACGACAGTCAAGGATCTATGAATGACAGCCGGGATCAACGGCTTATCGTACTTTCTGAGGCACGGAGGGGTATGTACAGATGGTCACCCTTCCACGGACGACCCGCGGCAAGCGTAGCTTAATCGTAATAAAATGTAGGTATGGATAGATTCTATTTGTTGACTTTTTCCGACTTCCCACGTGTTCGACCTCAACGTTTCCTATAGTCAAAATTGTTGGCGATCGATAAACCGCGCGTTACCAAAAAACAAAGTAGACCAGAGTACAATTTAACGAAATCGATTCGCTGAATAAATAATTCTGGAAGTCGATTGAATTTACTATAGCAATAATATAATCTATATCCACCGTTTGTTTGGTTAATAGTTTATCTATACATGTGTGCATAGTTTGTGCGTACGTATGGACTTATCATCAAAGCTTAGTCGTACAAAAATGAGGTAATAGTTTGTTCTTCGTGTCAAATTCAAATTTTCATTTGTGATGAAATGTTACGCAATATTTAACAGAACATAACATAACATCACACCAGTAATCCCCAAAGGGTTAGGCAGAAGTGTAACTATAGTAGGTACACCTACATTTCGCCAGTCATGTTTAAGTTCCGTGTAATAGGAGGCGAGTCTATTACCATCAACCGGGCACAAATCCAAACTCCGGGCTACTACTGAGAAATTTCTGGTAGAAAATTCCAGTAACACGATGCCCGACCCGGAAATCGTGCCCAGGACCTCATGCTGGCCTCAGCATGAGGCAGCAGAAATTATTTTTGACCGCTTCTTGGTCTAGTGACCGCCTGGTCACTAGACCAACGAAGCGGTCAGAAGTAATTTCTTTTTAGACCGAGTTCCCATTACTCGTCCGAATTGGAGAGACACTTTTTTAGATGAATTTACCTTATTAAATGGTCACGGTAGGTAACACAAAGTGTGTTTTAACAAGATTGTTTTTGACTTATAAATAGATACTATAGACCTGAGTAAAAAAAATCAAGAAAGGCAAGCAAAACATAGTCAAAGGCTGACCTAACTGACAAGGTAAAGAGGTTTTACTTGCCTGAGGGCACCTACTTACTTTAACCATTTTCAGTCTTCACAAACAGTTTTGTCTAGGATTCATCGCTTGTTATTACGGCCAAAGTCGTAGCAACCTATATACTTATTTTACAGAGAATGTCTAAATGGTACGTTATTTAGTAGTTCTTCGGAATAAATTACTAAGCAAGGACAGGTACCGTTTCTTAGAGTAAGACCACCATTTATCATTCAACCACTACTTAGAACTTAAATAAAAGAAAAGTTACGAAGAAAAAAAAAAATGTACCGAAAACTGTCGTGGAGATTCTTGGTACACTCATTCTGTCATTGGCCGAAGTGAAAATTTGTGTTCATGTAGTTAGTTTTTCATGTTAGGCATATGTATACCAGATCTTGTCTTCGGGAATGGCTGATTAGCAGTTTTATGTAATTTATAAGTGAAGTGGATTCGAACTTACATTCGTATATCTTGAGATTTTGAGTATTAATGTGGATGGTTTTAGAATAGAGGAAAACCCAGAAAACTGTAGATGAAATATGGCAAGATATTTTAGTTATAGAGTAAAATAATATATGTATTATACCTACTGAGATGACGGCTCGATTCGAGGTTGAATGTCGGAAATCGAAAATTCCGTATTTATTCTTATAATACGTCAAATAAAATCACACAAGGAGTTTTGGGAAATTATTTCGAACTCTTAGGGCCGTAAGATCAATTGAAGTATAAACTCTCTTTTGTAGTTTAAACTTCAATTGATCTTACGGCGCTTAAAATGTTAAGTAATAAAGAGACAGATGCCGTTTATATTTAGCTTCCTTCACCCACCCACGCTTGGTAGGATAAAACATGCAACAGTGGACTTTTTATTTATATCATAAGTCAATGTGTTGGTATAATCGAAATGACGTAAGTTTATCGCTCTATTTTTCTCATCGCCAATGACCTTTATTTAAAAAAAGAAAGCCCGAGATAGTTAGGTACGTAGCTACTTATAGGGACGTTTTTTTTTAAACTAAGGTAATTAATTCTACGACTACGGATTTACTACTGTTGCTATACTTGACAAAAATCTGACTGAAAGCACAAACAATAGGACTGACACTGTACTTACAGATTTTATTTTTTTATAAAATAAAACTGGCCGTTTGGTCTCGCGTATCATTTTATACCATAGATTTGTCCATAGACTAGACATAATATACCAATAAACTTTACCACTCGGTTGCTTACAAAATTCTCGATTCTTGATACCGCAACTCGATTTGTAGTTCATACCGTGTGACTCCTAACTGATTACTATTGATCGTCCGTGGTGACTTGTTTATACGTCTAAACACAATACTGTTGGGCTATCTAACGTTCAGGGACGGGTCACTCACGTAAAATCGATACATTTTGGTACGTATGTATGTAGCTTGCGTGTAAGTAAATTATGAAGACATTGAACTGCGTGGGGCGGTTTTTTTAGTATCGTACGTGTCACGATGACAGCATGCAATACATGTATTCTGCCAATCTAAATGATATAAAAAGTTTTTTCTATAATATCGCACTCATCAAATTGTAGTAACCTAAGTAAATGTAACTAAATGTACCTTTCTGTTGAGCGAGTTATTGAAATAGCTTGCATTGAGCTTGAGCAGTTCATTGTAATGAGCGCGTGGAAGAAGTATTATTAAGGACTTGTAATAAAACAGTTGCATTGTACTCGCCTCCACAGAGTAGACAACTCGTTCATGGGTCAATGTATACGCTTTTACAACAAACTTCCCATTGACATTCGAAACTTACCCATTAAACGATTTAAAAGCTGTATTAAACCAAACTTTTTAAAAAAGGGTACTATGAATTATTATTAGATTATTTAGAAGACAAAAAAGCTTGGGATTGAGCTGCTTGCTCTGTTAAGGCTTGTGTTAAAACCGTAAAACTTGACATTTTAATTATTATACAAAATCAGCATTATTTACCATTTAATATATATAATAACATTGTTGAATAATAAATACAAAATTACATTATTTACTTAGAAAAGAATTATATTACTTTAATTATTGTGAATGATTGTGAGCACTATGTGGGTATTTTTTTTCTTTTTCTTTTAGTTTTAATGATGGTGTGACATTTTGAGTACTTTATGCGGCCTACCCAAATGTCCTTTCTTTGGTGTTGTTCATCGATTCGTTGAGCTCCTGAAGTCCTGAGTTGAGCTACACGATTGATTACTGACAAATGTTTGCACTGACTGGACAGGTCCATTCAAAGTGTGGTTCTTTCCTCAAAAGACAATTTCAAACTTAGCTACATGGTCCTCACATGATTTGATCAAGATTATGTATGAACTTTAAAAAAGACTTTGAATCCTGAGTTTGTTTTGCTATTTCTTCTCAGAGGAATATAGGATAGGAAATTTCGACTCCGCCTAACTTATTTTTTTAATATGACTTGTAAAAGTGATTCCTATATCCCATTTACAGAATAAACAATTTCATTTCATTTTATGAACGTTTTTCGTGACCTATATTTACAGAATAGGTGCATAGTTTTTGGTGTTGTTTAACGAAGAAAATTGTTACGCAATTTTAAATGTGGACCTTTAAAATTGTGGCATTTTAAAATTTTCGACTTCCTATTGGATTCAACAGGCAGGCGGACTCAGATTGGGTTTTATTTTATGAGTTTCCATAGATATGAGAAAAATGTTACTAAAATCCTCTACACTGATTGTGTGGCTGAGTGTGGCTTTGGCTCCCCTACTTTAAAGGAAAGAACGAAAGAAAAGAACAATAGAAAAAAAATATTAGAGAAACACGTGCATATAAAAAATGATTGATAAAAAATGATAGCTCGAAGTAGGTAAAGAGGTAAACATACTTAGTAAAACAAAACAAATATGTATATAACATTACAAGCACGGAAAAATTAGTCGGTAGCTGTAAAGATTACCTGCTTGGCGCCACCAATTTAAAACACATCTAACAAACCACCAACACACTGCGTGTCTTCGATAGACAGTAATTTACGCTACAACAAACAAGAGACAAGCGATTCGCACCCCACTTCTGTGTGCACCGCACAGTTCACACAATTCGCACAAAAGGCGCCCGACCGTGCTCAAAGCAATGACCGCAGCGCCATTGCTGGCGAGATCGTTAATCATCTCTTCGTGTAGCTAGGTCATAAATGTCAACCCAATCTTTGAATAGGTATGGTAGAATGTTAAAGTTCCATAGTTTGCTAGTTTTAGTACATAATAGAGAAGTATTTTTTGTAATTGGATAGGGTCGTGTTTGACCAAAATCTCGTTTGGTTGTAATCGAATTTGGGATCTGGACAAAGGCCTCACCCCATGACTTCCAGATCCTACTATCTTGGGCTAATGTGAACCAAAAAAAGAAAATACGTTTATTAGCTGTAAAACATGACCCAAAGAAAAAACAAAAACACAAAAAAAGAACAAGTTTTGGGAAAATATGCGTCACATCGACGCTAAACGGCCATAGCTCAGCATAATGCTGAGACAGTATCCGAGACAGAGCCAGCGGTTTTCAGCGACAGCCGGTGCAGAAGTGATGACGTCAACCAGTTCAGCGTAAAATGAGATACAACATAAGAAATAAAATAAATACCGTCATTTGTTTTATCCAGCTAGTCCTGCCATTTTTTAGGTTGCAATGTGACATAATATCCACTCATGATTTAAAGAATTCGTGAAAAATTCGGAGTTCCACTATCAAAATCAAAGAAAAGTCTCCTTATAGAAAACATACATCACGCCTTGTTTCCCCGAAGGGTTAGGCAGAGGTGTACAAATAGTACCTACACCCACATTTCACCAGTTATGTTTAGGTCCCATGAAATAGGGAGCGAGCCTGTTGCCATCTACCGGGCACAAAAGCAGATTCCGGGCTGCTACTGAGAAATTCCAGATAGAACAACCCAATAACACATTGCCCGACCTGGGAATCGAACCCAGGACCTCATGCTCAGCAGTAGCGCTTGCGACCACTAGACCAACGAGGCAGTCAGTTTCTTTTTCTTATAGATAATCTTCAAAAGTAAATGTTTCTCCATGGAAGTCTCCTTACAGATAATCTTCAAAAGTAAATGTTGGCAAATTATATGCATAATTTAGTCATGTTGCTGTACCAATACTTGAAGAGATACTTAACATTTGGTTAAGCTATTCATGAATATTCACAATATTGCAGTGCGCAATCAAATCAACCAATTTGGAGTAATAAACTAACTTTTCCATACAAAAATCTACCAAGTTTTTATGACAAAAAGCTAACCAACTTTTATTAAAAAAAACGGAACTGTTTTTTCATGCCTCAATCGCCCTCGTTGCCAGGCAACAGTAATTGAAATGCTAATCGAATTTAGGCACTAAAATACTAAAACATTTCTGTTAGGCAATATTATTTTCATCTGTTCTACCGAAACAGACCCAAACAAAACATTATCAATGACATTATTTGTTTACACAGAACCTTCTATTTATTTAATTTCATCTCTTTTCGTATGTTCCATTTGTTTTGTTTTCATTTGTTTTTTTTTTAAACTTTATTGTACGGGGACGTGTGGAATACACAATGTTTGGCAGTTAAATTGTGAAGCTTGGGGCTTGTTTAAGTTTTGAATCAATAAATGTATACTGTATTTGGACAGACTGAATTATCCTACATATTCCGTGGAGTTTCCTATACCTACCTCACTACGTCAGATTATTTTTAATGAGAAGAGGGAAAATCCGAATCGATCGATGGATCGAGTACAAAGCTCAAACTGCGGCCAAGAAGCTGGGCATCCTGAATAGGGTGAGGCGATACTTTACGCCTGGACAGCTTTTAATTCTCTACAAAGCGCAAGTCCGATCCTGCATGGGAGTATTGCAGCCGCCTTTGGGATGGCTCGGCCAAATACCAACATGCCGCGCTTGACTCGGTGGAACGCAGAGCTAAGAGGCTCATTGGCGACGTAAGACTGGTGGATGCCAAGCTTCACAGCTTGACTCATCGCCGCAAGGTTGCCTGCTTGACGGTCTTCTACAGATTATACTCCGGGGAGTATGCTCAAGAACTCCACGACCTTTTTCCGCCGGCCCCCTTCTACCATCGGACATCTAGACGCACTGCAGGTTACCATCCCTTCCTAGTTGCTATTCCACCAATGCGCACTAAGCGTTTCCAAATGTCTTTTGTGATGCGCACAGCAAAGGAGTGGAACTCTCTGCCTTTTTTTTTTTTTTTTTTTTTGTGGATGGGAAATCATCAAATGACTTCTCCCGCTCTGGGCGGAGCGGGAGGGCGTGTCAGACTTTTACTGACTAAAACCCACCCGTGTTCCTTCTGTTGCCTGTGCCGGGGCCACGGTAACTCTTTCGAACATCCCGCAACCCTAGCTGGCATCGGCCCTAGCGGACCCCGTCAATAGTGCTGACATCTCTTTGAGGCGCGCGTGGAACACGACGCGCCGTCGACTCGGGCCTGGTCCTTACCGGACGGCGAGCTACCCATTGCTCGCCGTCCGCAAGCCCGCGCCTACGGTGGCCGGGAATCGGCTGCCGATTCCCGACGCCCAGGGCGTCTCCTGCGGCGACTAGGGGCGTGAGGGTGCAAAGCTTGCCTCTCCCTCACGCGTCCCGCCTCCTCCTTCACGAGCATTACTGCTTCGCAGAAGGAGGTAATGGCTTCCCATGCACTCTCGCTCCGTACCATGGCCTGGACCAGGGCCGGACGCGAGAGATCGCCGCCGCCGATCGCTTCCGCGAGGACACGGCGGTGCTCCGCCCAAGCCGGGCAGACTTCCACCGTATGCTCCACCGTGTCCTCCGGGCGATCCACACAGTGGTGACACCCGGGCGTTTCCTCCCGCCTTATCCGGAACAGGTACCTCCCGAAGCACCCGTGTCCGGTGAGGACCTGCGTCAGGCGGAAGGTGAGGACGCCGTGGCGCCTCTCCAGCCACTCCTCAAAGAGGGGACTTATCGCCGCAATTGTGGCGTGCCCAGCGCTGGGTTGCGACAATCGCACTCTCCATGCCGCCATGAGATCCTGCCGGAGCTCTGTCCGCCGTGCCGCGATTTCTCGCGGCAACGGAGTTACGCCCCGGCGTCCTGCCTCCTCGCGCCACTCCCAGATGTGCGCGAGGACTTTTGCCTCCAGATCCCATGGCGGTAATCCGGCAAGGAGGTTCGCCGCCTCCCCGGAGACCGTGCGGTATCCCCGGGCTAACCGGATGGCCATGACCCTCTGGGACGCGTTCAACCGACGGACCGGTCGCCGCCTCACGGAACGCGCCCACACCGGAGCTCCGTAAAGGGCCATGGACCGCACGACCCCCGCGTAGAGCCTCCGGCAGGAGGCGTTTGGACCCCCCAGATTGGGCAGGAGCCGCCCCAAGGCAGCCCCGGCCCGCTCCAGTCTGGGAGCCAAACGTCGGAAATGCTCCACGAAATTCCACCGGCTGTCGAGGACGAGTCCCAGGTACTTCATCGTCGACTCGACACCGATGAGAACCCCTCCTACCGTTATTTGGGAACCCGATGGTGGTGCGTTCCGAGGACCATGAAAACACATGGCCTCGGACTTGTGCAAGGCCACCTCGAGTCCCAATTGCCGGATCCTCTCTACGATTGTCGCAACCCCGCGTGCCGCTAATTCGGCCGCCGCCTGGTGCGACCTCCCCTGCGCCAGGACCAGCGTGTCGTCAGCGTAGCAAACTACGCTGACGCCACCAGGGAGGTCGGCGCGCAGCACCCAGTCGTACCCGATGTCCCACAGATGCGGTCCCAGAACCGATCCCTGCGGGACACCGCACGACATCTCTCGCCGGTTCCACTCTCCCCGGTGACCGGGGTAGATGACGGCCCTGTCCGTCAGATAGGCCTCGACCACGCGACAGAGGTAGGTCGGCACTCGGTGATACCGGAGTGCCTCCCTGATGCAACTCCAGGGCAGGGTGTTGAAGGCATTGGCGATGTCTAGAGACACCGCCAAGACGACCCCACCCCGGGCCACAGCATCCCCCGTCGTGAGGGCTCGTACGCGCATGATGGCGTCCACCGTAGAGCGCCCCTTGCGGAAACCAAACTGGCTCTCCGCCAAATCCGGCCCCACCCTCACCAGCCGCCCGACAAGGCGGTCTGCAATGACTCTTTCAAAGAGCTTGCCCACCTCGTCGAGCAGCACGATGGGCCGGTAAGCGGACGGCGAGTCCGCAGGGCGCCCCGGTTTCTTAATGAGGACCAGTTTCCCTGTCCTCCATTGAAGCGGGAACTGGCCCCTCTCCAAGCATGCGCTTAGGAGCCCCCTTAGTCGAGGCCCGAGAGCCTCCAAGGCCAGGACCCAGGCTTTTCCAGGTAAGCCGTCGGGTCCTGGGGCGGTATTCTTGGCATTCAGCCTGCGCACCGCCACTCTCAGCTCTACCTCGGTCACCTCCGGAGCATCGTCGTCATCGTCGGCTGCGTGGTCCGCATCCGACACCGCAGGAGGCGGAGCCATGGGCGGGGGAGTATGTTCCCCTCGCGAAGGGAACAGAGCGCTCACCACGTCCTCCACGAGCTGGGGCCGGAGACTGCGTCAGCGGGGGAGCCCATGGGCGGAGCTTGTTCCGCACCATTTTATAGGGGCGTCCCCACGGGTCCCTGTTCAGAGTCTCCAGCGACTCCTCACGGGCCAGTCCCTTGGCCCGCAGGATCTCCGCTCGGAGGGCGGTCTTCGCCGCTCTGTACCCCTCGTACAGCTCCGCCTGAATGGCTTCCGTATCCGGAGGGCGGATACGGAGCCTGCGGTGCCTGGTGTACCGGCGTCGCGCAGCAACGCACGTGTCGCGCAGAGACGTCAACTCCGGCGACCACCAGCACACCTGGCGCCGGGCGCGTCCGGGCCGGACCCGGGGCATTGCCACGTCGCATACTTCGGACATGGCCTCCCGGAACCACCCCGCCTCGTCATTGATGTCAGCAGGCCTGTCCAGTGGTGACACCCAGGCCTGCACGATCGAGGCTTCCAGGAGGAGCTCCCGGTCCAGCTGCTTCAACGCCCACCGCGGACCACTCGGGGCCTGTCGGACCGGCGCGCTCGAGGTCTGGGCGGAGACGTCAAACCGGATGTACCGGTGATCGGAGTAGGTCTCCACCCCCTCCATGACGCGCCAGTCGAGGACACGCGGCGACAGAGCGGGGCTGGCGAACGAAATGTTCACCACTGACTCACCCCGCATCCGCACACACGTGGGGACAGAACCCCGGTATAGGACGACCAGGCCCGTCTCCAGAGCCCAGTCCTCCACCATCCTGCCCCGTGTGTCCGTATGCCGGGAACCCCAAGCCACATTCTTGGCATTGAAGTCCCCGAGGACGAGTACAGGGAGGGAACGGAATCCGACGACGACGACTCTCAACTCCGCAAGGGAGTTGTGGAACTCAGCGAGAGTTCGGTTCGGGGAGAAGTATACCCCTACCACGACAATCTCCCCGAACCGTGCTGCCACGCAACCCCGTCCCCTCTTGACCGCCTCGAGGGACGGGGTACCGGCGGCGGCCGATGAAATTAGAGTCACTGAGCCGCTCAGGTCCTCCACCCAGTCATCCCTGGGCGGGACAAAGTACGGCTCAGCGACCACGGCGATGTTAATCGACCACTGCGCCATGCTCTGGAGCAACAGATCCTGAGCGGAGGCGCAGTGGTTGATGTTCGCCTGGAGGAGGCGTAATGGGGCCATTATTGGCACTCCATATCAGCCCCCTCCCGAACCCCCTGTGAGGGCCCTGCCGCGGTGGTTGCGGCGACGGCGACAGTGGAAGCGGCAGCGGCGGAGGCGGCAGCGGCGACGGCGGCAGTGGTGGCGGCTTCGGCGGTGACGCTGGTGGCAGAGGGCTTGCTGCCCCTGGGTTTGGCGGGTGGAGCGCAGGCCTTGCTCCCAGCCCGGTGATTGGCCGGCTTGCCAGCTGCCGCACACGCGAAGCAGTGCGGCGCGGCTTTACACGAGCCGGCCTTGTGACCGGGCTGACCACAGCAGAAGCAATGGCCGCTACGGTCCACCTCCGAGGTGCATTTAGCTCCCACGTGGTTGCCCACGTGACAGCGGAAGCACCTCAGAGGTCTGGGTTCCAGCAGTTTCACCTGCGTGGAAACCCAGCCCACCTTGAGCCTTTGGCCCTCCCCAGTTATTTTTCGGGCCACCGCCACGGGGCAGCTCACTGTAACAGTTCGCATCCCCGTGAAGTCAGGACGGATGGTGCCTACCCTAACCTGCTCGGCTGAGCACCCTCCAGTCCTAACAACGGCGGCCACCACCTCTCCCTCCGTCGCTGAGTCGTCCAAACCCAGTATGCGCATGTTCGCGCACTTGGTGGGTCTGGACACTCGGGCCTCGTCCGCATTTAGGGACGCCCTAAGCCTCTCGGCCAGAGCGTCAGCGGTCGGGCCGCTGGCCGCACCGGGAACCTCCAGCATCCGGGCCCCAGTCGCAGTGACCCTTATTCGGATGCCATCGGCAACGCCGAGCTCCTCGAGGTTCACCGCCTCCCTCGCCTTGGCAAGCACGTCGCGGTAGGACACGCCCTTCTTCTCCGCTTCCGGCTGTAGTGTGATCACTACAGCTGCGGACCTCGGGGCACGGAGCCTAGCCGCGACGATTCGCTCCTTGCGCCGCTGCCGCCTCTCCTTCTTTTTGGCCGCCCTTGCTGCCTTACCCGCCTTCCTCTTCTCCCCGGCTACTTGCCATTCGGCGTCAGCCGGAGGAGATTTAGGAGGCGGGGGCGGCCGTTTCGCCGCCGGGGCTGGGGCCCTCGCGGGTTCCTGCACGGCCCCGCCTTTCGCCTGCCCCGTTGATGCAGGCTTGACCGTGGCAGCCGCGGCGGCGGCATACGATGCCGCCTTCCGCTGGCCCGAGGCCGGCTGGCTCGCCGCTAGCGGGGGCCGCAGGACTATGGCCTCCAGGGCGGAAAACCGGCTTCGGAAGGCAGCCAGCTCCTGCCGGACTAGGGCCAGAACCCGGTCCTCAGCAGGCACGGGCCCGACCTGCCCATGCCGCGCCTCCCCCTGTGGCACCTCCCGGGGGCCAGCTCCTCGGAGCCTGGCCAGGTCCGCTCGGAGCTCCTCATTCTCCTTTCGGAGAAGCTCCATGGCGGCTGTCAAGCGAGCGACCTCCGCCCGCATCCCTGTCATTCCGTCCGACGGGGGCCTGAGGTGACTGGCCTCCGCTGCCGCCATAATGGAGGCCCTGGCTGCCGATATGGCCTTGTCTTTAGAGGACTGAGTCCTCTTCAAGGCCACACTCTTGATCGCGGCTGCCACGACCTCTGCGAACCTGATCGTTTGCTCCGAATTGGAGCCGCCAGCGGCGTCCGGCTCACCACCTGCTGACTCCGACCCAGCCGAGACTGACCCCAACTGCGACTCTGGCTCGGCCGGGCTGGCTGGGCTCGGCTTGCTGGCTTCTTTGGTGAGCCCTCTGCCCACACCCCTTTCATGGGCCCCACCCCGCCGGCTGATCTTTTTACGGGCCGAGCTCACCCATCCGTCCGAGGAAGACTCCTGGCCATCCCCCGGTTTGGGGCGCTTTTTCAAGAACTCTAGGTTCCTCTTAGCCGCCCCAACCACTTCGCGCTCTTGGCTCTTATATGAGCCCTTCGCGCCAGATACGGCGTCGGACTCCGACCCCGCATCACTTCCCTCCTCTTCTCTACGGTTTTTGTTTTTAGTTATTGGATCCATGTTTGTTCCCACGAGTAAAAACTTTATATTGTCTCAAAATCTAGTGGTTCGCACTAGCGACTAATTTAGCTACCCATTAGTCAAGCTATCAACCTCCCTCACGGTGCGCCGCCGCTTGGAGGTTTGGGGTGATTTTTTATAGAGGTTTTCTTCCTCGCGGCCCGGGCGGTTAAGCCAAGACCCTCGACCCCCGTCAAAAGTCAGAGACATGACCTTGACAATCTTCGGGGCTACGAGAACAACGGTGGCAGAAAGAGAAGGCCTCTTCCTGCCTGCCCGGCGGCAGAGTTAGTGCACACCGAGCCCGCTCTTACTCCGCCGCTGTGCGTCTCTGCTTAGAGCGCAGAGAGACACACGTTGGAGCGTACTTCTGACAGGATATTGGCATACGGGCAACAAGACCCCTTAGGCACACAGTACCTAATGGGGAGTCATTGCCCGTACCCCAGGGTGCACCGTCCCGGTGACTGGCCTTCCCCCCGGACGCATCCATAAGGGAATTCCAGCCCACAGGCACACGGGGAGGTTTCCTGTCCAAGCACCCCGAACTCTCTGCCTGCGTCTGTGTTTCCGAACGCATTCAACCCCGATCTCTTCATAGTGAGAGTGAACAGGCTTCTTCTGGGTAAGCTCGCTCCATCGTCGACTTTGTCTCTGCCATCTCTGACCTAGACTAGAGTCAAGAGCAAACCTATCTCAAATAAAAAAAAAATACGAATTAGTAAATTTTATTTTTACTGTCTTAGATTCTAGGATTTTGCATTGTGTTTTGGGAAAATGAGAAGCAATTGATAGGGCAAGTTAAATGAAAAAGGTAATTTTTACACTCTTATGAATTAGTAATTTTTATTTTTATTGTCTTAGATTCAAGGATTTTGCGTTCTGTTTCGAGAAAAGTTAATTACTATTGTATCAACAGTATGCCATTTGAAAGTAGGCCATGCCATGACCGGTAAATTAAAGAATCCATACAATCTTGTTTGTACAAATTAGCACCCAGCAACATGTTGTTGAATGTGAATAGTAACTCATCATCATCTGCCTAGCCTTTTCCCAGCTATGTTGGGGTCGGCTTCCAGTCTAGCCGGATGCAGCTGAATACCAGTATTTTACATGGAGCGACTGCCTATCTGACCTCCACAACCCAGTAACTGGGTAATACGATACCCTTTGGTAAGACTGGTTGTCAGACTTTCGGGCTTCTGACGACCCGTAACGACTGTCAAAGATCTACGAATGACAGCCGGGACCAACGGCTTAACGTGCTTTCCGAGGCACGGAGGAGTTTCGGTATGTAAAGATGGTCACCCATCCACGGACAGCCCCGGCAAGTGTAGCTTAACCTGATGGCTCGACCCGTGCGGTTGTTATTACTTAGCCACGAGCTCCTCAGTGAATTTGAATAGTAACTAAACATCTTAAAATTCATTCACTGTCAGACAACGCACAGCCTAAACCGCTGGGCCTAGAAATTTTGCACAAGAGTTCCTTTTCAATTTTAGAAAATTCATCCCCTAAAGGAGTCAAAAGGAGGATAGAATAGGGGAATAGGGAGGATGAAAGTTTGTATGGAAATTAGTTATTTTGACCAATGGGAAATGGCAAATCTCATCGGGCACGGCTTGTAGAAAATAAAATTTAAAAGCGTCAAAGCTTTTAAGTTTTAGTCGTTTTCGGAGGCAAGCATTAATTCTTATCTAAGTTGAAAGCTACACGTTCTAAGTCAGGTCTTTGAATTATCCACTGGTTTCCTAAGATACACTTCAACGCCCACTCCTTTATTTCTTCGCGGCCATTGTTGAAATTTTTTCTCAGGCTCTTGACATTGAAGCTCGGAAGGCAAGGGTACTTCGTAAATATGCCTCCTCGACAACCATCCCTGGATTTAAAAAAATGAGCGCGTATATTTTGTTTGAATTTCGAAGGGTCGTAGTGGCATGTGGATCAAAAAATATGGCGCTTGTTTTTATACTATGGTACGTATATTTTGGGTTGGAATGTAGTTCCGATTGTCGAAAATGTTTTTGTCTTCTCGTTACGCATGTTTGTACATGTAGTACTACCATATAGTTATAGTACAAAGTAGGTACCTATCTAGTGTAGTGTAATACTAATACCGTTAGAAATCTTATTGTTTTACATTATCCAGTGTTTTATATTTAAGTGTTGTCCCACTGCTAGGCAAAGGTCTCCTCCATCCCCATAAAAAATACACATATAATAAAGATCTTTTCAAAATTCAGAGCAAGATAATTGGGTAATGTGATATCCTAAATGAGTTTCCATAAACCAACATAAGCCATTCACTCTTGGATGGAAGCCGGGATTCATTAAAAAATTGTATCGCTTACTTAGAAGAGTATTTTTTTTAAACTATCTGTGCCCGCAACTTCGTTCGCGTGGATGTCGGAAAACACCTTTCCTATTCGAATCGGATTTTGTTCACAATTTCATGGGTTTTAATTTTTTTTACGCGGAATCCTATGTAATTATTTTTCTAAAATAAAAGTAGCCTAAGTTACTCCGTATAACATCAGCTATCTGCCGGTGAAAGTCCCGTCAGAATCAATCCAGCCGTTCCGGAGCTTAGCCGGAACAAACAAACAGACAGACAGGCAAAAAATTTAAAAATTGTTTTTTTGTTATAAGTACCGTATATACTTTCATATGCATTTAGTGAAAAGCTGTTATTTTGACATTGCAAACAGACACTTAAATTTGTAGTATGTAGTATACGAGTATATAGATGGGGATTCGTAAACAAAAATAATGCTACGTGTATTTCCGAATTATAGTATTTTGATCTTACGAAGCGACACGCACTTTACTTGTGTTTATCGAGTGTGCAAACACGCTGTGAATGTGTGCGTCAAGAGTAGCGTCAGCATATAACACACACACTTCTTCACAGTCCTGCGCTTATACACACATTCACAGCGTGTTTGTACACTTGGTAACCACATGTAAAGCGAGTGTCGCTTCGTGAGATATTAATCCTATAATCGGAATAAGGGACCGAAATACCATTACATCGAAACATCGTTGATCGTCGTTGAGTATCGTTAGCAGAAATACCTTTCTGCTAACGATACTGCGATCATAAATCCATCAAGCTAACAAGTTTAATGATTATTTTACTTTATAAGCCGTGTGCCCCATTTTCCATCAGCCAAACTGACGAACTTCCATACAAACTTTCATCCCCTATTTAATCCTTTTAGGGGATATCATAAGCATGATCAGCCTATAATGTCTCCACTGCTGGGACACAGGCCGCCTCTCGGTGAAAGGGAGTGAACCGTAATCCACCACGTGGGCCCAGTGCGGGTTGGCAGATGTCACTTTAGGAGATGAATTTTGAAAAATCCTTCTTTAGTGCGTACTTTAGTTTTGGAACTCTTCAGAAAAAAATCATACCTTTCTAGACCCAGTGATTTAGGCTGTGCGTTGTCTGTCAGTGAATTAATGAATTTAGCGCTTGAGCCGCGTCCTGGGGGCCAACCACCACTTCATAAAGCAGTATTATTTTAATGTTAATTCAGTGTGAGAAAGAGATGGAGCTATACAGGACGTCTGCTCCATCTCTTTCCCGCACTGAAGTAAGATTACAATAATACTCCTTTAAGAGGTGGTGGTCTAGCTCCTGAACTGAAGTAGGCTCGCGAGTGGTTGCCTCGGGCATTTGGTAGTAGGTACATAATAATTATTTTAATCATTTTATCACGACAAAGTCAGCGAATTGTGCTAAACAATCTTACTACCTTTTCATATCAATAAAAATAAGAAAAAAAAAACGTCTGTTTTGTAGCTTTGAGATTAAACATTAAGGGGTCACTTTGGGGTTTTTTTCTGTCCAGAAAAGGTTCGCCAGATCCTTAAATAAATATCTTATTTTTCAAAATTTTATAACACTATTTTTTATGTTTCCCATGGATTCAAAAATTAATAAACGTGGTTTCTGTCGGATCATACCGCCTTAAGATTTTTATTTTGTAGATGATAGAAAGATATGTCATGTAAACATGCAGTAATAGAGTTCAAGTATGTTTTCAAAGTAATATAGGTACAGGTACCTAGGTTGAGATCAAATACTCACATAAATCTTGAAAAATTAATAATATTATAATGTTCAAGAAGACAGAAGTGCTTAAAAAAACCGACTAAGTGGATCACGCATAATGAAGGGTTCCGTAGGTGGGATGAATATATCATATAAACAAACGTTAATATTATAGTTGAAAAACATGTTCTCACATACATCGATGTACGTCACGGTCAATTCTCCAACTGCAAATATAAGTTCGTAATCGCAAAAAAAAAATTTTAATTGATAAAACTACAAATTAACGACTTTCGGACTTTATCCTTTACTTGGCTTGTGAGACCTCGCTTCTTGCCAAATTTTATAATTATACATAAGTCAACGGGAAGTACCCTATAGGTTTTGATTTATTTGCGAGTATGAAAATGTGTCACATATTTTTGTATTGCGTTGATTTAGAAGCTTGATTTTTTTAGAACTCCAATGGACTAAAGACCTACGTATTTGACATTAATTTCAACTTGATACCTCCACGCGTTCCTGAGAAAAAGGGTCTTGATAGATTGACATACAGATAAATGGACAACGAAGTGATCTTTTAATGGTTCCGATTATTCCTTTTGACGTACGGAACCCTAAAAACATCGTTATTTGTCTGAAGGGGGAGAAACAAAATATCAAATAAGTAGCATTTTTTTTCATGGACAGAAATATGAAGGCATGTATATATCGTTGTAAGATGGTTGTAGCTGTCATATACATAGTTATATCCTAGGGATATAGCTATATACATTAATTTATTTATATGAAAGTGGTTCATAACTATCGTACTAGGAATATAACTGTGATGCAAGCACGATCTAGTAATATAGCTATTAGCTCCGACCAAATAGATTAGGTTAGGTTAGAACTGTGACAAAAAACGCGCGAGCCGAGCGAGCGAAGCGAGCGATGCCTTGGCAGCGGCCGGCGAGCGCTACGTTGAAATTGGTCGCAGTAGCAAAATAAGGGCACTCCGACTGTTATGAGCCGCTTTGAATTTGAAGATTGTCATCGTGTCACTCTATTTCTTTAAATACAGTTTTTCTTTTTTGTATATTGGCACATTGTTTTTATATGTTGTATATTCATGTAATTTGTTATAATCTTTTAATTGTGCTTTTGTGTGTTGTGATATGTCTTTTATGTGAACTGAATAAATGTTTTATCTATCTGTCTACCTATAAAATATTTAGATGTAATTTGATATATTGGATTTGCTCATTAAAACTTATTCCAAGGCTCCTTAACTTTTATTATAAATTAATGAACACAAGACTGCGCAGTTTACAACTTAATTTGTAGGAACTCTATACCTATAGGTATACAAGCAACGTTTAAACCAATAGCGGAGGCAATGAACAAGTTTGACGTAACTCTCAAAAGCCAGCCAAACATGGCAGGAATCAGAAAATTAATTTCTAGGAAATTTTATCAACTATCCTATTAACGGTCATATAACATCTCCGGAGAAAGATCTTGTGGTTTTAAAAACATTCGTCTGATAACTATTTGCGTTTACAATCATGATGGTCTGTAATCGCTAAAATATCTCTTGAGAAGTTTAGGTAAATTTCTCAAGGAATATTTTAGCGATTACAGACCAATTTCCAATTAGTAGTCTTTGTGTAGGCACACAAAGACTACTAATTGGAAATTGAACAAATACATTATTTTTTTGGGGCCCAAAAAACGTCTAAGGGCATCGCGACAAATCCAGGTAAAGATGACATGACGAACTTGTTAGACGACAGGAACCACTGTTTTCTTTTATGATACCCATAACATGGGATTATACTTCATCACCATAGCTTTACAATCAATGGAGTTGGTATAGCATTAACACTTAACTGAGCAGAGTAAAAACCTATGCCTGAAAAAGAACTGAAGCACTCGTTTTATTCCAATAAAATACAAATTCAAGCAATTTCGTTCCAGTGTTCTTTGATTAATTTATTTTTTAACCGACGTCAAAAAAAGTAGGATGTTCTCAATTCGACTGTATGCTATTTTTTCCACTTATTGATAAAACTTTAGTAAGCTCGCTTTTTTCATTTTATTTAGGCTTGCACGAACATAGCTTGGAACAAATTGAGTAAGTATCCAATAACGTTTTATAATTGGACATTGGCGTTTTTATTTTTTTCTAACGAGCAAAAAATATTCCCCTTTACGAGTTCAATGGTATATTACTGTTTTTATTTATAGCTGGTATAAAAAGTAGGTCATTTTATCGTTCTAGATTGAAACCTACGCTTCCCAACTCTCGGAAAAATGTATATATAATATTTATTTGATACACTAATTAAGTTTACTAGTGATTGATACTCAAGTTTATTTTATGGCTTATTTTTAACATTATCGTAACTTTAAGGGAGAAGGGCTAAGGTAGCCCACGAAATTCAAATTTTCTTACGATTTTTGCAAATTAAAGCTCAGTGTCTGGATGTACGTATGTTGATTAAAGTATGATTCGCGACCGTAACAAATATGTATTTACAGAATTATCATTTTACCAAAATAATTTCCTGTAAGGATCGTATCAGGTGGCGGTTTATCCTGCCTGCCCTCATGTGAACAAGGTGTGAGTTTATGTATGTGTATTTCCTGTACAATGGTTTATCTTGATTGATCCCAATCTGTTAGGGCTTAAAGCACCACCTAAAGCTTGTCATATCCCATATTAATTGCCGTTTTATGTAATAGGGCGTTAATCCAACCATGTAATCGTACCTTAAGATGTTCAACGTCTTTGCTATTAAAACCTTTGACGTTGACGTTGGTTCGGAGGGGTCTCGGTATGTAATGGATGGTCATCCATCCCCGAACCTACCTCAGCAAGCAGTGCTTAAACTTGAAGATCGAGCCGCGGGACTGTTATTATTTAGTCACAAGCCCCTAAACATAATTATACTTATTATACAGGGTCAAATTAAATTAGCTAGCGAAACTCCGCAGACCTGATGGGTATCGATATCTAATCAAGACAAAATAAAAATAAAAAAAACATTTGATGAATTTTTTCTTGGGGTCAGTGATCGCTGGTAGTGTTGTTACTTGAAGTGTGAGTTGATAAAATCTGTTTTATCGTGATGAGATATCGATACTCATTTACCCATTAAGTTTGTGAAGTTTACACAAAAAAGTGACGAACTAAAACTTTAAACTGATATTTTAAGAAACTACACTATTGGCGGTTGATGACCCCAAAAAAAACATATTCAAATTATTCAATGTTTTGTTTCATCATATTTAGATATCGATACCCATCACGTTTGCGAAGTTTCGCTAACTGATTTAATTTGACCCTGTGTTTATTTTTAACTCTCCAGCTTTTATGGCGTTAGTGACGTCAAGCAGTGTTAGCTAACGTGACAGTCGGTCTACTAAAGTAATGTCAGACTAAACATATTACACCAACATTTCATTATTAAGGTATTAATTTGTTACGCGCGTCGGCTGTATGCTTTTAGGAGAACCACTGAATTATGTACTCAGTCCAGCTTTTGGAGATGTTTTTAGCTTTGTTTTTTTTTTGAAAATTCTGCTAACTTTATTGACGGCGGGAACCCCATTATTTACAACGTAAACCTACACATTTTTCGCATGGGCATAGGCAAAACCACATGTTCTACGATCCGTTCATACATTCTCATTTTTACTTCGTCAATATTCGTAATATCAGGGTCCTCGAGTTGATACTAATCAAATACTTTTGTTATTGAATAGATTATTCTGAAGACATCCCAAGTAATTTAATCATCGATTCTTGTATACAAGCTAGAGCTGGTTTTAAAGCAAACGTTTTTCTCCAGTAACAAGTTTCAATCAATACACTGCCTCGTTGGTCTAGTGGTCGCAAGCGCTGCTGCTAAGCATGAGGTCCTGGGTTCGATTCCTAGCTCGGGCAAAGTGTTATTGGGTTTTTCTATCTGGAATTTCTCAGTAGCAGCCCGGAGTCTGGATTTGTGCCCGGTTGATGGCAATAGGCTCGCCCCCTATTACAATGGGACTTAAACATAACTGGCGAAATGAGGGTGTACTACATAGGTACACCTCTGTCTAACCCTTCGGGGAAACTTGGCGTGATGTTATGTTATGTTATGTCAATACACTGTGCTTTATATTCTTTATTGGGTTTCAGCCCATTTTTCCGACTATGAACACAATGAACAAATTTAACTAACTACTTTCCGTTCGCTACCGCCCTTTTGTTGAATTTTGGGATTGGTGCTACTTCAAAATTCAGAATGCATAGGTATATCACGGACACTAATGAAAAACTGGATTTAGAATTTTTTTACTCTACTTTAGGAAATAATGATACCACGTTTATCGTCCTTAAGCTTGGGTTTTCTAGGAAAATGGATTCGTCATAATATAACGGCCCTTCTAAAATCTGCCATTTTCACTAGTATTTGACATTAAGGTGTCAAAAAACGCATTGTAATTGTACAGCCGTTATTGTGTGACAGTTCCCCGCTTTCTTAGGACACTAAGCTTTACCGAATATTGCCTGATTGATTAATTGATTGTATTGCTTAATTTAGAAGAAAATTCATTTAGTATCTCTAAAGAAAAAAAGAAGAAAGAAAATACGTTTATTTGCGGTAAACATCAACGAAAAGAAAGAAGACAAACACAAAAAAGAAACAAGTTGGGGGAAAATATGCGTCACATCCACGCAAAACGGCCATCGCTCAGCATAATACTGCGATACTATGCGAGACAGAGCCCTAGCGCTGGTTTCCAGCGACAGCCGGCGTTGACGTGATGACGTTAGCCGGTGCAGCATGCAATGAAATATAAACAAACAAGAATTAAAATAAACACACAAAACCTAATGTTTATGTTTGTTTGTGTTGTTTATGTTTTTGTTTAATGTTTTTTTTTTTAGTGTGTGTGTGTTTTTGTTGTGTTTTGTTTGTTTTACTTTTGTCTATAGCATTATTTTCTCTGAAACTCCACCTTTTTTTGAAGTTGGTTAAAAATACTACAACAATTAGTCCTTTGTCACAACAGTCTTTAGATACCATAGTCTTTTCTACCCATATAACTGTAGCATAGAGCTTGCAATTCAATTAATAAGTAGCTATGAACAAATCAAAGACAATAATACCAAGTAAGCCTTTTTACTTACCATAATAACCATTCCTCAACCAGTATCCTCCTGCAAATTAACTAAAGCCTTCCCCATAATACCACGGTGGCTTACCTGAACAATAATTGAAAATATAGTCATTTGAATATATCTTTTAGCTCGGGTGGAGCCGAGATTAGACCCGCTCGGCCCAATTACATTTGGCTGATACCCATGCCGATAGATGGGTTATGTTTATACACAATAAATCCATTACACATTGGACTTTTTGTCTGTTACACAATTCATTGATGTAGAATAGACGTGTGGAATAGATGTTTTTATAATGATCAATAATAACAAAATATTTACACGAACAGTTAACATAAAGGAGTACACCTACTTATTTAATATCTGATTTTGCCCATTATTTATGTGTCATGTACCTATATATTTTTTGGAGATCCTAAATAAATAAATGAATATTAACATAACATCACGCTTGTAATCTCCGTAGGGCTAGGCAGAGGTGTAGCAATAAGTATTTCGCCCACACACCCCGCACACTTCGCCCACAGGGCATCCTTACTTCTGATTATTCCGAACCTGACCCGAAAATCCTAACCCTGGACAGTCGACGTCCGAGGCACCTCGAGGTCCTTGTTTGATTAGGTTCCATTTAATCACGCAGACAGAAATAGGAGCTTCGCATAGCGGGGCTCCGTTGACCTGCTGTCAGTCTGTCGGCGAAGTGTCCTGTCGGCGAAGAGTCCCGTCGAAGTAAAGTCATGTCGGAGTTCAGTCTGTCGGCGCAGTGTCTGTCGGCGTTTAGTCGTACACTCATTATTATATGTTACTGCAATTAAACTAAGCGAGGTGAAATTTTACGTACCAAATGTATTACCACTGTTCCTTTTTTAATTCCAGCCAAAATGAAGTATCGAGGCATAATATTTCTGGTCTAAGACACAAGTATTGTTAAATACCTAGACGTGACTAAGCTAAATTAGCTTTGCCCTGTTGTCATTGTTTTATCTATAGCTCGGTTCTACCTCACCAAACCATATTACCTATCGTAAAAGCTAATTTGAATACATTAGTTCGACAACGCCGAACCCAAAATGTCTCTGATGGTATTGACTGAAGCGGGTTATTGAACTTTAGTTTAATCCAATTTATGTCCTTTAACAAATCACGTAAACGACAATTTAAACGGAAAGTTTTAGGTTTAAATAGCTTGACAAATATTTGAATAAGTAAGCACAAATTGACGCTAATTTCCATTAGAGTACTTACGAAATACTTAAGTGGGGGTAACTTTCGTGCAAAAGTAGCTGTAGATTATCTTATCTTTTTTTATAGAACATACTTATATAAACTAACGCCTTCTTCCCATGGGGGTAGGCAGAAACTACAGAACGGTATCTGCTCCATCTCTCTCTCTCTGCATCCATTCATACTCCTTTTGCGTCGTTTTTTGGAGACACCGGTTGCGAGTACTACGCACCTGACTTTTCTGAAGAATATCACCAATAAGGTCACTATATGTCCTTCTAGGCCATCCCCTCACCCCTCTTGTAAGTGACCTTTTGTTTAAAGAAACTGTCTGTTAAAATTGCCTCCGATTGGAAGCTATAAAAATTGGAGCTTTTAGAAATACATGTAAATGACGGTCTGGTTGAAATTTAACGATATAGGTACTCAGCTGTCTAAACTATCATTCCATTATTAGACTGACGATCGAGAAGTTGTTACTTCAAATTGAATCGTAAACCCACTTCCAGTACAAACATAATCATGATAAAATATGTTTTGTTTAGTAATTTTCCTCCTACATTTTCAAGCCGGTAGTATTTTTAGCATATGTTTGAAAGTTTTATTTTTATTCTCGTTAGATTTATTATAATATCTAAAAGTCTCTAGTGCATAATATATAAATCCGCATTTTTACTTGTTTTGATGGTATGCCAAAACTACGGATGATAAAACATTATGACCGCAAAGCTACTAAAAATATAAGAAAGAAAAGTAAAATGAAAATGCATAGAATACGTATTCTAAACGATTTAGACAGATATAGTTTTTATGGTAGAATTTACGGCTTTGAAACGTACGTACACCTCTAAAGCTCTATTCATAAAATAATATATGAAGTTCCATTATTGTGCTGTTTAACATTTTATGAGATTTATTAAATAATCAAATAACAAAAACTATTAAAAAAAACAAAAAACACTTGCACGATTTCTTAGCTTACCTACCTGAAATAATTTTCGTAGCTTTTGCTTTAGGTACCTAACACCAGTTAAATTCAGAAAAAATAAAGAGCGGTAAAAATGTTGGTACATGGTGTGTATTCTGAGGTGTTTTTCAAATCTGTTCGGAGGTTTAGTTAAAATTTTTGAATTTTCTATCATCTCTTTTTTTATAACCTGCAAGAAAATGAAAACAATATTTTAGTTTATCATAAAAGGAGTCAATCATCGTTAGCCCACACATTGTCAGCGATCAAATTGAGATATGAAATAAAAACATTGTATCAGGCACTGTCCGACAGCTCAATCAAGTCACAGCGTACGGTTTTGTCACCTCTATTTGCCACTTAAACCTAGCATAGCAGCAGCTTGTCAACGCCACAGCGCAGCAAATTACTTCAGCGTCCCCACTACGAAAGTTAATCGGATTTAAGCCCCTAATCACACGACATCGAGTGGATTTCATTAAACAAACATGGCGCTTGACAAGACTTATGGCCGTTATAAGTTCATTTTGTTGAGAATTTAAAACACGTCTATTCGTAGATTAACCAAAGAATTTGTGTTTTTGTTACAGTTTTCTTTCGGAATTTGATTTCTATCGCTTTTATTCAATTGTGGGAAGTTTTTGTTCAGCAGTGGACATTTTTTTTCTTGTAGTATCGACTTGAAAGACAAAGAACTTAAATGATAATTATTTTGGATTTCAGTTCGGGCTATTGACCTCTTCCTATAGCTCGCTCATGTGTACAATGCCTTGGATGAGTAAACAAAGTCAATTGATGAAAACCATTTATGCTAGGAGGTAAAATTGACTTGGAAAAATTGGATTATATCGACGTTCGTATTTACTAGGGCAGGGCATTGTGAGTTTAGAAATAGGTACTTCGTATATCTAGATGACATCATTATATATTATGGTCGATGGTGAACACCTTCAGTTTCAATCATATTGTCCGATGAGCAAAATAGTTGAGATTTAAATAGTTTATTTAGTAGAAGTTAGATCGGAGAAAGTCAACATCTGATCTGACCGATTTAGAACAGATGACGTGAATGGTGAAAACTAAGCTGATTATTAAAAGTACATACTCATACCTACTATCAAAACAATTTATAGTTTGACCACATTGCAAATGAGTATGACTTATGCCTGTTAAAGGACCGTTCAATTTATCATGACGGATTTGAAATAATGAGATTAACTTTACTAGTGAGTGAGCTGTTACCCAAAGTAATTAAGAGATATAAGTAGGTAACACTCCCATTATTCATGCTTTCAGTACTAATGGAACAAACAAAGTTATATAGCTCACAAATCCATTTGCAACAAAACATTTGGCTTTTCGGATTAACAGACATTTGTATTCAGATTTAGCATTTGCATTATCATAAATGTTAAAGTTTAGTGTGCATTTAGAGGTGTCGTTTACGTCAAAAAATGAACAATAAATATTGTGGAACGTGGTTCAGATTTTGCATTTTTATTGCACGGCGATAATTTCCGAAAATCTAGTTTGCCAAAAAACACAAATTAATCCCAAATACATGAAAGAAATGGCATGTAAAAATAATAGTTTGTTTATAACTAGCTAATGCCTTTTTCATTTATTTTTTTGTTAGGAACCATCTCCGCGCACACACAACAACGAACATACCAAAGTTTCATTGCAATCGGCCGAGAGTAGTATGCTGTGTTTTTGTGAGTACATTGGCTTGCACTGATTATACCCGTTTCGTAAGATTTTTATAAATTTTAGGCAATATTGTCCCTGTGACAATAGTACAATCAAACGCACTTCTATGGTAACAATTTGATTTTGACAGCGCCTATATTTTTTAATATTATGTAAGAGTGATTCATGTGTTACAATTGACGTGTATTTCACTGTACAGTTTAAGTTTTGAAGCAAGGGCAACGTCATGTCAGATAAAAAATCCCTCATTTTTTCAATTTTCAGAACGTCAGAAGTTATAGACAGCTTCATCGTGTAACAAAATCGTGTGAAAAATATTAGCGTGTATCCCATTATAATAACATCATTTTATTCAAACCCAAGTTTAATGTGCTTTTATAAAATTCGATTACTCTTTCATATTTATGTATGAGATTTAAATTTTGTTACAAATTTATTTTAAAATATTACCTATTGTCTTTGTTATTGTGTCTTCAGCAGGTTAACTTTGTCTAGACAAAGTTAACCTGCTAAAAAAAACAATAATTCCTGTCATTAGTCTAGACTCTAGACTAATGACAGAAATTATCAATTTTTTTTTTTAATTTAACCTTTCCACTAATTCCGTAGCTTTATCTGTAACTGGTCTGTAATCATGAGCGTTATTATTTTTAACCATCATTACTTGTGACTGGTATTCAGTGACCGATACTTAAACACATGATTGTATTCATGACAAAACAACTTTTACTATGCATAACATAACATCACGCCTTGTTTCCCCGAAGGGTTAGGCAGAGATGTCCCTGTAGTACACCCAGGTTTCGCTAGTTATGTTTAAGTCCCATGTAATAGGGGGCGAGCCTATTGCCATCACTGCCACTTTTACTGCCCTTTCCCGCGATGGTTTCTGCGGTATGTTTAAGAGTTCAACAAATGTTTGTAAACTGTTTTATTGATTAATCAAAAAATAACTATGGAACCTCTAAAAAATCAACTTTTCTGTGCTCGTCAAAATGCCACCAGATTATTTTTTTCGCGATTTCAGGTTTGGTTCCATATTAAAAGTTGTTTTTTTTATCATGCGTGCAATCACGTGCTTAAGTATCGGTCACTAATTACCAGTCACCCTATATAATTATTGTTATCATTGTGTGACTATCGATTTTGTCTTTACTAACTACATGTCACCTGTCAGTCCAGCCACTTTTTGATGCCCACTTAATGCTTCATACATTCTTATAAGCACTCGTGAACAATCGTTACTTCGACAAAGTTGCCATGGAGAAGTTAGAATGCTTTTATTTATAACACCGAAAATATTTTCTTATAGAAACTCTCACCAAATCTTATGCCACCATTAAGCTCTTTCACCAAAAGAATTAAAAAGATCCCATAAAAATTTCATGCGTCCAAACAATTCTCCTCGCTGGTACGATTAACCCCAAAAGGCCCGCTGAGGCCAAACCACGCCGGTTTCAATTAGAGCCACATGTCGGCCATTACCGCGACATGACCCATATGCACAGGAACCACGTAGCATATAGTTTTAGTTTTTGTTGCAAGTTTGGATGTCGAGCTGAAAAAGAAATTGTATGCACGTCGCTTGAATTCAGGTAATATAGTTTTTTTTTTTTTGTTGTGTTAATAAAACAATTATAAGACCTTTGTCGTCATAAATATACCATTATCCTAAGGCGGTGACGAAATTTGATTTCAGATGGCCCAACTAATTGGCATAATTACTATAGAAACGATGATGTCTGCAAATGTTAATAATTGTGTCGTAATTTACTCCCGTCACTTACCTTTCATAAGGACCCACCAACGTGTTTCTTTTTGTGTTTGTTTTCTTTTTTTTTGCGTCATGTTTACCGCAAATAAACGTATTTTCTTTCTTTTCTTTCTAATGTTGTGTCTATTCACATAATTGGCAATAATTATTATTATTAGGCATTTATTTGAGATCGATAGAATCCATAAATTGTTAGTAATGACTTAAAACTATGTTAGTAAAACCTATCTAAACATAAAAATTGTTGGCCTGGAACCCGTGTGCACACTGTTCCAGTAGCGCACGAGAGGGCAATCGAACCTTTCAATAATTGTGTTTAGGCTACCGCTGGCGCTGCCGCGCACTCGACGCATCAGAGAGGCAATACGTTTGCGCACAATTGTTTTAAAACAATCGGTTCTACCCTCAGCAAACATTCCTGACGCGCTACAAAAGCGCGGCAGCCCCAGCAGCATCCTAAAACCATTATTGTACTGAACAATAATGATTGATGAACAATAATATAATCAAAGAGACGATTTTCTGAAACACATTGACAGTTTTAGTAGCACAGCACTTCACCACCGATTGGTCGACACAATACCAAATATTTTTATTACAAAACACACGAAGAGTCACCTTTTCAATATTAAATGGGTATTACCCCATTTAATTTTCCATAGGTGTTCCATTACAAGTGTTTTGAATGCTTTCGATTGCAAGTTTATTACACGATCTATTTTCGGCTTCACAACAGTTCGGAACATCGACAATGGAAGATACTTTTTCATTACGGATATGTTCCATTTGAATGTTTTACTCAAATAATACACGGAGGGTTATTCTGGCTTCGGATTGTAACAGTCATCATATTGAACGACTTTTGTTTGATATCCCGATTAAGCCCTAGAGTGCGGTGAGGGCAATACGACCGCTTTCAATTAAAGCCATGTGGAAGCTATTACCGTGGTTCGACCCAGATGCACTATAATGTTTCAATGTGTCTGAGCAATTTGCAAACTTTTTCTGAATGAGAATTTGAAAAAAGGTTTAAATGGTTCAAAGGATAGCAATTTCTGAGGTGGATGTAGGTGTTTTATGCTTCACATAAAATAAAATTATGAAACCAAATTTAATTTGTTGTCATGGAGGGGGTGGAGACCTACTCCGATCACCGGTACATCCGGTTTGACGTCTCCGCCCAGACCTCGAGCGCGCCGGTCCGACAGACCCCGAGTGGTCCGCGGTGGGCGTTGAAGCAGCTGGACCGGGAGCTCCTCCTGGAAGCCTCGATTGTGCAGGCCTGGGTGTCACCACTGGACAGGCCTGCTGACATCAATGACGAGGCGGGGTGGTTCCGGGAGGCCATGTCCGAAGTATGCAACGTGGAAATGCCCCGGGTCCGGCCCGGACGCGCCCGGCGCCAGGTGTGCTGGTGGTCACCGGAGTTGACGTCTCTGCGCGACGCGTGCGTTGCTGCGCGACGCCGTTACACCAGGCACCGCAGGCTCCGTATCCGCCCTCTGGATACGGAAGCCATTCAGGCGGAGCTGTACGAGGGGTACAGAGTGGCGAAGATCGCCCTCCGAGCGGAGATCCTGCGGGCCAAGGGACTGGCCCGTGAGGAGTCGCTGGAGGCTCTGAACAGGGACCCGTGGGGACGCCCCTATAAAATGGTGCGGAACAAGCTCCGCCCATGGGCTCCCCCGCTGACGCAGAGTCTCCGGCCCCAGCTCGTGGAGGACGTGGTGAGCGCTCTGTTCCCTTCGCGAGGGGAACATACTCCCCCGCCCATGGCTCCGCCTCCTGCGGTGTCGGATGCGGACCACGCAGCCGACGATGACGACGATGCTCCGGAGGTGACCGAGGTAGAGCTGAGAGTGGCGGTGCGCAGGCTGAATGCCAAGAATACCGCCCCAGGACCCGACGGCTTACCTGGAAAAGCCTGGGTCCTGGCCTTGGAGGCTCTCGGGCCTCGACTAAGGGGGCTCCTAAGCGCATGCTTGGAGAGGGGCCAGTTCCCGCTTCAATGGAGGATAGGGAAACTGGTCCTCATTAAGAAACCGGGGCGCCCTGCGGACTTGCCGTCCGCTTACCGGCCCATCGTGCTGCTCGACGAGGTGGGCAAGCTCTTTGAAAGAGTCATTGCAGACCGCCTTGTCGGGCGGCTGGTGAGGGTGGGGCCGGATTTGGCGGAGAGCCAGTTTGGTTTCCGCAAGGGGCGCTCTACGGTGGACGCCATCATGCGCGTACGAGCCCTCACGACGGGGGATGCTGTGGCCCGGGGTGGGGTCGTCTTGGCGGTGTCTCTAGACATCGCCAATGCCTTCAACACCCTGCCCTGGAGTTGCATCAGGGAGGCACTCCGGTATCACCGAGTGCCGACCTACCTCTGTCGCGTGGTCGAGGCCTATCTGACGGACAGGGCCGTCATCTACCCCGGTCACCGGGGAGAGTGGAACCGGCGAGAGATGTCGTGCGGTGTCCCGCAGGGATTGGTTCTGGGACCGCATCTGTGGGACATCGGGTACGACTGGGTGCTGCGCGCCGACCTCCCTGGTGGCGTCAGCGTAGTTTGCTACGCTGACGACACGCTGGTCCTGGCGCAGGGGAGGTCGCACCAGGCGGCGGCCGAATTAGCGGCACGCGGGGTTGCGACAATCGAAGAGAGGATCCGGCAATTGGGACTCGAGGTGGCCTTGCACAAGTCCGAGACCATGTGTTTTCATGGTCCTTGGAACGCGCCACCATCGGGTTCCCAAATAACGGTAGGAGGGGTTCTCATCGGTGTCGAGTCGACGATGAAGTACCTGGGACTCGTCCTCGACAGCCGGTGGAATTTCGTGGAGCATTTCCGACGTTTGGCTCCCAGACTGGAGCGGGCCGGGGCTGCCTTGGGGCGGCTCCTGCCCAATCTGGGGGGTCCAAACGCCTCCTGCCGGAGGCTCTACGCGGGGGTCGTGCGGTCCATGGCCCTTTACGGAGCTCCGGTGTGGGCGCGTTCCGTGAGGCGACGACCGGTCCGTCGGTTGAACGCGTCCCAGAGGGTCATGGCCATCCGGTTAGCCCGGGGATACCGCACGGTCTCCGGGGAGGCGGCGAACCTCCTTGCCGGATTACCGCCATGGGATCTGGAGGCAAAAGTCCTCGCGCACATCTGGGAGTGGCGCGAGGAGGCAGGACGCCGGGGCGTAACTCCGTTGCCGCGAGAAATCGCGGCACGGCGGACAGAGCTCCGGCAGGATCTCATGGCAGCATGGAGAGTGCGATTGTCGCAACCCAGCGCTGGGCACGCCACAATTGCGGCGATAAGTCCCCTCTTTGAGGAGTGGCTGGAGAGGCGCCACGGCGTCCTCACCTTCCGCCTGACGCAGGTCCTCACCGGACACGGGTGCTTCGGGAGGTACCTGTTCCGGATAAGGCGGGAGGAAACGCCCGGGTGTCACCACTGTGTGGATCGCCCGGAGGACACGGTGGAGCATACGGTGGAGGTCTGCCTGGCTTGGGCGGAGCACCGCCGTGTCCTCGCGGAAGCGATCGGCGGCGGCGATCTCTCGCGTCCGGCCCTGGTCCAGGCCATGGTACGGAGCGAGAGTGCATGGGAAGCCATTACCTCCTTCTGCGAAGCAGTAATGCTCGTGAAGGAGGAGGCGGGACGCGTGAGGGAGAGGCAAGCTTTGCACCCTCACGCCCCTAGTCGCCGCAGGAGACGCCCTGGGCGTCGGGAATTGGCAGCCGATTCCCGGCCACCGTAGGCGCGGGCTTGCGGACGGCGAGCAATGGGTAGCTCGCCGTCCGGTAAGGACCAAGCCCGAGTCGACGGCGCGTCGTGTTCAACGCGCGCCTCAAAGAGATGTCAGCACTATTGACGGGGTCCGCTAGGGCCGATGCCAGCTAGGGTTGCGGGATGTTCGAAAGAGTTACCGTGGCCCCGGCACAGGCAACAGAAGGAAAAGTCTGACACGCCCTCCCGCTCCGCCCAGAGCGGGAGAAGTCATTTGATGATTTCCCATCCACAAAAAAAAAAAATTGAATTTGTTGAATTTTTTACACATTTTTTTACTGCTCTACTTCTTGAGTCTTTTGAGAATGAAATAAAGGAAAGTACAAAAAAATTCGACGACAGAAAAGTTATTTCTATTATTCTATGAAAAAGTACATACAAAGTTTTTTCAGAAACAAAAGCTGTGCCTTAGCCTTATTACAGTTGCAGTTCTATAATACATAAAAGTAAATGACAAAGAAAATAATAAAATGTTACCTTGAATTGTGGTTTACCAGATATAAACGCGACATCGCGACATCACCTGGCTGTTACCGGGTTCTTATTAATGAGTTTCAAGAACGTAAATACGAGTAGATGACGTCATTCGTCGAATCATTCAAAATCCTGAACCATCAAGTTTTTGTTTGTTCTCGTTTAATATACTTTGTTGTTGGTTCCACATATGTCCCGCATTCACACGGGAGCTTTTTTAACCGACTTAAAAAAAGGAGGAGGTTCTCAATTCGTCAGAATCTTTTTTTTTATGTGTGTTCCCGATTACTCGAAGACGGTGGGACCGATTTGGAAAATTCTATTTTTGTTTTAAAGGGTGTACTTTCCAGGTCGTCCCATTGTCATTAAGTCAGGATCTGATGATGGAATCTTGGAAAAAACGAAAACGAGGAAATCGAGGGAACTCTTCAATTATTATAGGATCACCAATAGCGATTTGAGTATTTTTTATAGAAACTTGTTCATTTGCTCTCGGAAAACACCATTTTGGGAAGTGGAACTGATGATGAAGACCACACACAGATGGCCACCGGAAATACTCAATAATAAGTATTTCACGGGTTGCGATGTGATCACTTTAAAATGGTTGCTAAACAAATTATGCTTGTCACAATGCATATGGTGAAGTGGAGCTGATGGTGAAGTACCAGGAGAACTCCTCAACGCTTAACGTTCCTGCATCGGGAAAAGGAATATTTTGTAAAAGTTGATGAGCAGTTGTCATTAGGCTATTGTAACTTAGAAAAATTACAAACTGATCTATTAAAAAGTAAGAACATAAAAAACTTTTTTGCAAAAAAAAACCAACCGACTTTAAAAAAAAAAACACTACAAAGTGAAACATGACTTTAGTTTCAGAAGTCGGTGGCAAAAAACTCAAATACATATCCAAAGACACCGTTTTTATATATACTCTAGGGCAGCAAAAGCAGCAGGCAGGGTAGCAGCCAAAAGACTACGTAAAGTCGGGGGTGCGCTGAATCGGTATTGGGAGAGATTCGACCTATTCCAACCATGAAGTGTCCCCCAGTGGTGGACAGCGAGAATAATTTTTAAAAGTTGGTTCACTGTCCTCTAGTCGTGGCCAAACAAGTGGTGGACATCGGGAATAATCGAAATCCAGTGCGCGGCAAGAATCGTCGCGTTAAAAAAAGCACCCATGTGAACGTACGCTAACGACGATATTTTTCGTCAAATTATTAGCTTATTAGATAGATAGATAGAATATTATTTTTTATTATTTTATTTTGTTATTTTTTTTATTTTTTTATTAGTTGCTTTTAAAACTAATCAGTCGTTGCGTATGATGCCAAATGCAACTAAGCATAGTTATAGTGTACTTCATACCACTATATAGGTAAGTAAAGTAGCAAAAAAGATTGCTTAGAAACAGAATGAATAAACCCAAGTCAAAGAAAATGTAAGGAAGAATTAATTTTCATTTGAAATTGCGGTCTAAAATAAATCCTTTGAACAGTACAATTCAAACCAGATCCAAAGAACCACGAAGCCATTGAAATCGACGACAAAACAGTTACCATTAAAGATTTAACAGACAGAGATAAGGAACAAAACCTCCCAGAGACAATTACAAAGCCACCTCTTTCCTTTTTCCTCTAAATGCGACAATCTGTAAACGGGAAAAGAAATAGAAAAACAAAATGAAAGCTTAACAGACATAATGGAACAATTAGCTGGTCGTTGAAAGGGGCTGCAATAATAATTAGATAGCAGTTAAAGACAAGGCTGTTAAAGATTCTCTTTTATTTTAATTTTTACTTGTTGCTCGGTTGAGCTTTGGATGGAAGTAAATAATAGGCTAGCTAGAGGAAATAAATAATGCTAAGTTGTCTTATGAAGGTATTCTTGTAGTAAGCAATCGTTTATTATTTAGATTCTATACTACATATATGAGTAAAGTCCACATAAATAGGCAGACCCTCCTTGTAAAATACTGATATTCAGCTGCATCTGGTTAGACTGGAAGCCGACTCCAACATAGTTGGTAAAAGGTTAGGCAGATGATGAGTAAAGTCCACCAGGACACATATTATTTTCTTAAAAGACATTAATTTTCAATAGTACCATGCATATGTAACTGTTGTAAAATTCAGGAATTAATATTCCGTGAATAAAATTAAAAATAGAAAGCACATCTCAATGTAGCCTCATTCAAACATCAAACTCAGCCGATAACAGTCCACTGCTGGACATAAACATCTCCCAGGCTGCGCCACAACACTCTGTCCTTCGCCTTCCGCATCCAGTCTGTCCCAGCCACCTTCTTAAGGTCGTCGGTCCATCTAGCTGAGGAGCGTCCCATACTACTCTCTCCGATAGGCGATTCAAACATCATACTGCAACCATTTACTCATTAACATTACTTGCAACTTTTTTCTTCAGAAGATAGAAAGAAATAAAAATAAATTTATTACAAAAACAACACAAAAAAGAGACAAATACAAAAAAAAATGACAGAGTAACGAGAGGAAGAAGACATTACATTATTACACAGCCATGAAACGTCTGTGTTCTCCGATGTGTTACGTATCCATGTAGAATATATCATAGCCGTATCAATAATTACATATAATGTTATTAGGTTGCAAATTCAATAGCCAATCGAGCATACACGACAAGTGATATAATATAGCCTAGGTATATATGTGTGAAGCTACATACACGGGCTGACTGGTAAAGCAAGGGATATTTATTTTATTGAAGGAGGATTTTCAAAATTCGACCTAATTGTCCAATTGCATACTTATATCAATTTATGGAAATTTCACATTTTGATCTGTGCAAAGCGGCTCGTGGTTAAGTAATAACAGTGAACGGGTCGATGTTCAAGGTTAAGCAGCGGTTGCTGAGGTCAGTCTGTGGAGGGGTGACCATCAATTAAAAAGGATGCACGGTAAGCCTTTGGTTAGATTGGAAGCCGACTCCAACATAGCTGGAAAAGGCCAGGCAGATGATGATGGAGGGTACACGAATCATTCGTTTCCCTGCCTTGTCAGGTTTTCTTTGCGATTTATTACTTCTTACTCCTTACAGTTCGTTAATTATAATGCCGCTAAGCAAGTTCCTCGTTTACCCAGTCATACTATATAGTTCTGTAGTAGTATATTGAAATGCATCAATATTCATGCCGCAGGCGAGTACGATAGGTAGCTGTTTCATGGTACAGCAAATTCCTATGAATGCATTTCACAAAATTAACCGGTGTATTAAGTTCGATTTCAATTGAAAGGACTTGCCAATGTTAAATAGTTTTATATTATTTACGCGACTATAATAGTTTAGTTTCAATGCGAAAAGGGCTTCAGCAATAATAGTTACGTTTCTGGCTCCTACCGCATTTTGTTTCGTTAATTGATTTGAAGTTTGTCATCGTGTCACTATATTTTTTTTAAATACTTATGTTTTTCTTTTTTGTGTATTGTCACATTGTTTTTTTTAAGTTGTATATTCATGTAATTTGTTATCATCATTTAACTGTGCTTTTGTGTGTTGTGCTGCCTTTTGTGTGCACTGAATAAATGTTTTATCTATCTATCTATCCTAGAAATCATAGACACGATCCGTAAAACGTTGTCATTAACGGGAAAGACTATTGTCTCTCTATGTACTCAACCATCCGCTTTTTAGCACTTGGTTGTCATTCAATGATTTTTTTCCCTACACTTATTCAGTATTCTCTGAATGAAATATATTATGTTTCATAATCAGCACATTGCAACGTAGTCTGACGTCACAACACGTTTACGATCTTCAGAGAATTGAGTGCAAATAGATTCTGTTTCTATTAATGACTTGTTTACTGCAGTTCATAACTCGGTCAATTTCCGTTCCATTCCCAACACATTTGTTTACATGCTGTCATTAAGGAGGAATTTTGTCACCGCTATAGGTAATTCGGTATGATTCTTCTTCATATTCTTCGTCGTTCCCTCAATATTGACGATCGTAACCACATATGACGCGTCTCCAAGTTATGCGGTCTTCTGCAGAGTAGACCACTCGGTAAATGCTGCCTCCAGCAGCTTTCTTGATCGCGTCTGACCATCTACGGTAATTATACCCGGCCGTAAATATGGAACATCGAGTTTTTTTTTTAAATTTGGATTTTTAGAGCGTCTTCTGTTTTATATCACTCTTACCCGTGTGACAGTCCCTTTCTTAAGCTGTGACATTAACGCCTGGGTTCTGATTCTCTGTCTCTTCTCGATTGTTAATCCTACATGATGGTGCCGTCAGCTTTCCCTACTTCATCCTCGTTGAACATGCACTCTGTCCTTGATATCCGTTTCAAACTCATTGCATGTTGTCATAATATCTCTGTGCTTTACATCTCTCCACCCGGTTTTAGGTTCTAGTTGGACTATACTACTCATTCAATCAACTCAGCTTATTGCAGCCCGCTGCTAGACATAGGCCTCTTACAAGTTGCGCCATAACACCCTTTCTCCGATATCCGCATCCAGTCTGTCCACCCGCTTTTTAAAGGTCGTTGGTTTATCAGGTTCATCTAGCTGGGGCCGTATCACAGCAGCGTTTCATGCTACGTTTCTTACATTTGGCTATACTACTGTTTTAATTAATTTAAATAATAACATTCTCTTCTCTTGTTGAATCTTTTGAGCTTTAAATTCGTTTCGGATTAAATTTACTTGGTGGTTAGTTGTCTAAAGTTACAAGAGGTACTTATTTCAAAATTTAACATTTTCCTAAGCCACTTTGTTAAACAATCTTGTGGTTTTCTAACTTTGATACGTTGTTTTAAAATGAATTCTTTTAAAACTTACATGTTAAAATTACTTGTTTAATTAATCTTGTTAAAATAATCATGTACCTTTATCTAGTGAAAGGAATTTTGTTGTTGAATTAAATTAATTGGACATGTACTTCGAAGTCTCAATAGGATTAAGATTTCAGTACATTAATACAAACCCTTTGTATTATGTAAGTACTAAATAATTATTCCATTTGACAACATACGACTTAGTTTATATCAAATATTCTTTCATTCATCCCGTGAAAATGTACTCTTTGGTATTCACAAAATTTTATTACAGATCTATTCAATAATAATTTGCAATTGAGATATTATCTCTAAATAATATGTTGTTGAGAAAGTTAATTATAAGTCTAAAGAACATTCGCAATGTCCGCGTTACTCTATAAGCTAAAACTGTCTTCTCTAAATTGCATTGTTTATGTCTTTTAAAAATAAAAGTTAATATGCGAATATTAATATGATCTGCATTATTAAACACAGCCTTAATGCACACGCGAAATGTTCAGACAAGCTCGTTTAATCTGCCCCATTTACCATTCAAGCCTTTAAACTCAGATTTTAATTCCCATCCTCGTTTAAAGAACAAAAGAGAACACGGAATTCTATTCGAAGAACATAAAACGCAATGCACCGCTATTATCACTATTACCTACAAATGACAGTCATAAATGGCAAGTTGACCTTTATGTTTTAAATCGTACGGTTGTGATTTCTTCAGTAACGTAAACATGGGTACAAATCGTTCGTAGTGACTGCTTTCACACTTCGTGTTTGAGTTACGATTGTTATCTCGCTTATTTATGTCACTTCATCGGTTCCAAGTTCAAACGGATATCAACGATTGGTTTTCGGGAAAATTACTAGCGAATCAAAATTGTTTTTGGCGCGATATTCATTTGTTTTGGCATCGTATTTGGAATGTGGTATGCTATTCTATGTAACACAATCAAGTTTTCATCGGTGTTAAATGGAGCAGAAATCAATACTCGAATAGCCGAAAAATTCGTATTTTTTGGCCCGGAATTGGATCTACGTTCCGACATTCTGAATATTTTTTATTCGTGCATGGATTGTGGTCCCCGCGGACAAGCATCACGAATTTCAGTGCCAAGCTCCGAGCGAAAGTTAGTGTTATAATTAAAACCTTTTATAGCTCAACAAAACTTTTGCGTAGTCTAATAAAACATTGTCCAGGTTTCCGCGTTTTTCTTAAAATAACGCTGATTTAAAAGGCGTATGTTTTCTTTCTTTGACACATATTTTTTCTTTGTGGTTTGGCTAGTTTCCAAGTAATATCAACGAGGAAGAAAGATATGTATAAATTTTGGGTCACGTATACAAGAACGTAGGTAGGTGTATTATTGAGTGCTAAAGGTGGGTATTCACGATAGCGCTACTTGGCGTGGCTCTAAACGACTAAAGTAAAATGGAGCGATTGGACATCCAGAGTTAACAGCACGCCAACGGATTTTAACATTCAAGATCAAATTTTGGACGTACATCACGCCATTTGGCGCGATGGACTGACCGTGAATGCACACCGATTGGAATCTAATGATTCCAATCGTTGCACCTAAACACGAAACATTAAGCTATTAGTGTATTATCGAAATTAGACTGTCTTTGATTAATTAAATCTTCCTTATTTATTCATAAAGGACATTTTTGTGGCAAGTTATGATTGCTTTGCTTTTTTAGTAGGAAAATATTTTTTCAAGTTATTTATAATATAAATAAACCTGTTATTATTTGTGGATATAATAGTATATAGTAATACCTATCAATGCAAGAAGCAAGAAGAAAATTGACAGCGTCACCATTCCTGCTTCAAGCGAGGATACAAGAAAATTTGTTCGGCTAATCGAACGAAATCTAACAAAGATTAATCGGCTGATTAGTCAGCCCATTATTCTTTGTTGGATTTCATCCATCTTTTCACAACAAAAAACAGCAGGTCATTAACCTAATAGAAGGTGATTATAAAAGTTAATTGCTCATTTCTACTCCATTACCCGCCTAATCGAATACCTACAACGATATAAAACTCTCAGAAACTTTCTCATAAAAAAAATATATAATGCTGTGCGTAAGTACCTACTGGAATCTCGAACCGCTACGTAAGCCTAAAGGTTCATGCACACACATTAGTCACATCAGCGCAATTTAACGTGTCCGTGATATTTATTGAGTACTAACGAGTTGGGCCGATGTTCTACCTATGAATTCTACTAAACTATAATGTCATAACTTACCTAACCCGATGGCTGACAGCGGAACTAACGATATTACTATGAAAAAGACAAGCTGTGTAATCTTTTGTTCTCGGACACTGGACAGCGCCATCGTCCGGGCCAGATGTCATCGCGGGACTGTTTTTGACGTGCCTGATCGGTAACTTGACGATGACGTGACTGAAGTGTGTGCATGGACCTTAATATTTTAATTTTTATGAGAAAGTTTACCTTAAAGCCGTGAGTACACAAACCGCTACGCAAGCTTAATTCGCCCAAACCTTGTCTACAAAGTTAATTAGGCCGGTACTCAACTGCGAGCGTTCTTAAGTCTGAGGAAAGTAACTTAGAAGAAGCAAGTATAAACATGATTATGAGCAGTGAAAAATTGCGCTGGATAATTGATTTTTTTTTTCTTCTCATATTGGTCTTAAGTTTCATGTTGATCATTATGCTGTATTTTTCCTAAAGCGGAAAACTCAAATATTATTTTCTTGAACCTAGTAGGTACCTTAGCTTTTATCCTTCAATAACCACCGGACTACCAGGACTCACTGCAGGGTACCATCCGCACTTGGTAGATATCCTAACTAGTCGTACTAAGCGCTTCTCAACATTTATTATGCGCACAGCCAAAGTGTGGAACTCTCAGCCAGCGTCTGTGTTCCACATATAACCCGTCTGCCTTCAAAGCAAGAGTGACCAGGCATCTTCTGGGCACGCTCGTCCCATCGTAGACCTCATCCATTGCTTTCCGTAAGGCGTGATCGAGGCCAAGAGCAGGTCCACTCGGCGCTAAAAAAAAAAAACATGCAAAACAATAAAATAGTAACCTCATGTTAAATATTGTAATACTATGTTATTTATTCTGACCTACTAAGTTCGAAAAGATAGCAAAGGATATAAATAATAAATTCTCACGTTTTAAAATCGATAAAATATTGCCGTGAACTATATTTAGACACAGTTGAGCAATGATTTATTAACTCACACGTCATCTAACATTTTTACGCGTTTCTATTTGATTAATAATGTGGGTACACGATAAGGCCTGTAGTTTTTTTTTTTATTTACCGGTTTCCTAGGAAATTAATTAATTTTTCTATTTAAGTGCAGGAGGTTGGGCATCGGTCTACCTACATTCAGAAATTTTGTGAATAATATTGTTACTGAATAAAATTTCCTTGTTCTAAAAATATAGACTTCTGAAAATTGTTTGCAACTTTAAGGGGACTACAGGTCCTAACGCGCGGTCACTATCGGACTGCACAGAAAATAAACAGAAGAGCAATGACACAACGCTGGTCATTTGTTGCAAAATATGGAGCAATTATCCATTTATAATAAATCTATTGATTCGACTAAGAAATTAAAACACTATTACGTTAGTTGTTTGTAGAATAATCTGAAAATCAGAATGATTGCATGTTTATTAGCACGGTTTTTAATAGTCAAAATAAATTTTCAGAGATAACTTCGTGATTTGTTTTTTGTTGTATTATGTTTTCAACACACTATTTAACTAGCATATATCCTGAAGAATATCATATGTTTTTATGATTTTGTTTACTGCAGTGGATTATATACTTTTAGGCATTATGAAACTTGCGTTTATCTCCTGTAGTCTTAAGGACCAAGTGGTCCTTCAAACCTGATGTTTGTTTATACTCAAAGTAAATTTAAACATGTAGATTAACATATATCGATGTAAATTTTTTACCCTGAGCTGGCTTATGGCCGAATACTATAATTTATAAATCTTTATAGGTTAAAATTAAAATTCTTTTATCTTTACCAATAATGAAGCAAATATGTAATAGCTTTGCATAGTAGACCCTCCCATATTAAAGTAACTATCACAGGTGAAATCAGCTTACGAATATATTTATATGCCCAGTTTGGCATTAAAAAAAACTAACATTGGTACGCAAAACGATTCGTTTTTGTTTAGAACAGAGCATAAAAGCGCAGTAGGACAATAAGTGCGGATTTCACCAAAAAAACTGAACGCGATCAGCACATCTAAACTACGTCCAAGTGCTGTCAGTGTCATTATTATAAAGAAAATAATGACACTGACGGCTCTTAAACATGGTTTGTGTGTTGATCGCGTTCAGTTTCGTTGGTGAAATCAGCCTTAAGACGCTGGTTTAAGCTGGTTTTGTTACCACGGACGTACGCTCTACTGTACCTTCGCTTACTTGAATATCTACACGTATAAAAAAAAGAAGTTTCAACAACTTTAGCAGTTTAAGACTTATTCCCGAAAAGGCCAGAATTTGCAAAAGTTTTCTGGGCTACATCGTTACGAAAACCGAACGACTTTTAAAAGTCACTATCAACTATAATTCTAAAGTTTGTACCAAACTGTTAGTTTGGATAAACAGTAATTAGAGTTCGTAGGTAAACCTAAGACATAATTAAAAGTCAGATAAGTAGGTACTGTGTTGGAAACTTAGAACTTCGAATTTGAATGTTCTGAAAATACAATAAAACTATCATAGAATAGAAAAATAATAATAATACATAATATATAGCCCTAACCACCGGTAGCTTGGTCCCTGCTCCCGACACCGGCGGACCACTATTTTTTATATTTTTAAATGTTTTTTATATGAAAACAAATGAATTAACGAAATAATAATACAATCAATCAATCAATCTGCCTAGCCTTTTCCCAACTATGTTGGGGTCGGCTTCCAGTCTAACCGGATGCAGCTGAATACCAGTATTTTACATGGAGCGACTGCCTATCTGACCTCCACAACCCAGTAACTGGGTAATACGATACCCCTTGGTAAGACTGGTTGTCAGACTTTCGGGCTTCTGACGACCCGTAACGACTGTCAAAGATCTAAGAATGACAGCCGGGACCAACAGCTTAACGTGCTTTCCGAGGCACGGAGGAATCTCGGTATGTAAAGATGGTCACCCATCCACGGACAACCCCGGCAAGCGTAGCTTAACCTGATGGATCGACCCGTGCGGCTGTTATTATTTAGCCACGAGCTCCTCGAAATAATAATACAATATAGAAGTTTATTATATCATCAAAGAAATAGAAAAACAAACACGAAGCATTCATTTGTACGCTTTTTATACGCTTGCCAAGTTTTATTGTAATCATGTCATTATAGAATTTGTCGAATAAATCACTAAACAAATACACAAAATTGACTAATATAATCCAATCATCACCTCCATTTATAACTTCAATAAGAATAACATACCTAGTATGTTATTTTTATTTAAAACCAACGGAAAAGATATGTTAATTTATTTTATGAGTTCTATTTAGGTAGGTATATGTAATCTTTTCCTGAAACACTATAATGATAGATTAACTCGTAAATAACATAATTATATACGAAATGAGAACAACAGCTGTTACATAATGAGATATTATTATTAATTGTTATGATACTTTGTGTAAGACCTGCTAGATTATGTATTAATCTCTTTACAAATCTAGAAGATTTAAAACTAAAAGCTAAAACTACTAACTGAATTTTTGATAACTGTAAGGAAATTCGGGAAACTAGGAATGTTGTTAAATACAAAATGCACTTTAATTATACCTAGGAACTCATTTACTTGTGCTATCACTTAATTACTTACCATACTTGCATCATTTACTATAATGTATCATTGTCACCATCATCATCTCAGACAAAATACGTCCTCTGCTGGACATAGGCCTCCGAGGACCACGCCACAAAGACCAGCCCTGCGCTGCCCCCACTATTCGCAAACAAAACTTTATGAGCTCTCTGAACGTAGGCCCGAGTACAAGACCGCGTATGGTACAGTTGAGTGCACAATCATTATTGTAGGACGTGAAACATCTTTATAGAACTTAAATGCCTACCTACCGCATTGATTTGTTCATCACAAAAATAATAAGCTATTTATATACTTTGCAGTCAAGGCTGACAACCAGTCTTACCAAGGGTGATAGTATTACCTAGTAACTGGGTTGTGGAGGTTAGGTAGGCAGTCACTTCATGTAAAATACAGGTACTCAGCTGCATCAGGTTTGACTAAAAGCCGACCCCAATATAGTTGGGAAAAGGCAGGCAGATGATGATATTTTGCAGCCGCTCGCTCGCGTGCAACTTCCGAAAGATCAAACATACAATTAAACGGACATCACTGGTAACAATTTGACCTTGACATCGCTTTTATGTCGTAACAGTAAGGATGATTTTCGTAGAAGTGTTAACACTGATGTGTGGTTGACTGTAACAATACATAAAAATGTTACAGAAATGAACCAGAATTTTTTTCGCACGAAGCAGAACCAACACTTTTATATTACAAAAATGCCAGGATAAGTAAAGAAATAAACACACTTTTCAGATTAATATTCCATCGAAATTCTTAGCGTTCCGTTTTCTGTAGCGACCATCTTTTCTCGGTAAGCTTCAGAAACGTTCTCAGCATAAAATATGGAGATTATTAAGTAATATCGTAAATGTACAAACACTTTGAACTCGATTATGTTTTAACATGAAAGAGTTTTATGACTTCGATAGTATCTATCTATATTGGAATACCGATTGAATGTCTATATTGATTTGACGAGGTATTTGTCGAATCGCGAAAAAAGAATTGCTATTCCATACATTTATGTTCGCGTAACTCGGCAAAATTTAGGCAACAACTGAGTTTTTTTCACGATTTCTGGGTTGGTTCCATAGTAAAAGTTATTCATAATTATGAGTATATTGACCCCTTAAGAGATTTTCAGTTATTCCAATAATATATGTAATTTCTAGGGTGTACATAATAAAGAGTATTCTATGTATCTATCTATCTGCCTTGTAAAATTTACCTTTTGTTAGTCGCCTTTCATAAATCCTCTCAACATGACCAAACCATCTAAGCATACTCTTTTAAATTGTTGTCACTATATCTTTTTTAAAACTATAATTCATAGTCACACCACACATGCTTCGCAAGGAACGCAATTTCACAGCATTTATTTTACTTTCATGCTTCTTTTGCCACACCCAACATTCACTTCCATACATAAGCGTAGGCACCAGCACACTTATGCGATATTATTTACTTTTTTATGCCTTATTTAGAATAGTCCTGTAGCTTTGTAATTTGTAATAAAGAGGCTATAAAATGTCTTATAAACAACCAATAGAAACATTGCATTGAAGCTAAACGGAGAGTTAATTATAAAAATGACACAAAACTTCTGATTAGGTATTCAAAACATCTGCTCTCCTATCTGCTTGGTCAAAATCAGTCCTTATAGTGTCTCGTGGATGAAATAAGCTTTAAACTAGTTCTGTAACTTATTGAAAATCTAAGGTCGAAATTAATAAACGTTACATGTATGCGATAAGATAATGTCCCCGTCTCTATCTTGCACTACTAGTTTGACAGTTGTGTGACAGTGACAAATACCGGTGAAAACGACAGATTTTCATGACAGCCGTTGCAATATGACGGAACTGCTTTCATATGAAACTAAGGCTTAAGAGCGTTTACGACGTACGGCATTTCATACAAACTTTCAAGTCCTTGTTTTTCGAAATGAATGAACCGATTTTAACGAAACTTCATACGCATACGCAAGATACATAGGTCTAAAAAGTTAGTTTAGAACATTTTCGAAAAATAGTGTTACAGCTAAATTCGACAGATTTTAAATTTTCCATAGAAACAGAGATTTCCAATTATCTTTTTTTTTGACATTTCGGAAATGTTCACTAACTTTTTAGTATCCTGCTTATGCCTATGAAGTTTCATTTAAATCGGTTAATTCATTTCGAAAAACAAGAACTTGAAAGTTTGTATGAAATGCCGTACGTCGTAAACTCTCTTTAAGTTTCACTATAATTATTTATTTACAAGTCTATTTTGAATTCAGCCCTTGAAAACCCCTAGCATACTTCTTCGTCCTACAATAAAAAGGTGACGTACTGTATAAACTGACACGCGTGTAACTCAAGTTACTTTATTAGCATAAAGTGGCATGCAAGTTCTAAGTTGATATACATAAGTGTACCTATGTACCTGACACAAATGTCTTAGCGCTGCCATGTAAACTGGGAGCTTAGAGAAAGATGCAACAGTGTGTATGAATATGTACCTGGCTGGTGTAATGCACTAGATAAGTATTTTTACAGAACAATGCTATACAAGTAGTGTTATCTAAACATCACTTCGAAATTAGAATAGATGTCGAAATATGAATCCGACATGGTTAACAACTAATTTTCGCTTTCAAATTGTATTCGGTCCCTTGAGTGAAGTTCAAGTGAATTGATCAGAATAGCAAGTCACCGATTCCAATTTTTAAACAAAACATGAGAAAAGTACACCACCTTTATAATGAAATAAAAAAGTGTAAAAATAAATAATAATAATAATAAATCTGGCGAAATGTGGGTGTACTATAGGTATACCTCTGCCTAACCCTTCGGGGAATACAGGCGTTATATTATGTTATGTTCTTAGTAAATCTTTATTTTTCAGTTTTACAATTTACATTTGCCACTTGCCACATGCCATGTTTTGACTTATAAACATACATACATACATAAACTCACGCCTTCTTCCCATGGGGGTAGGCAGAAACTACAGAACGCCACCTGCTACGATCCTAACATACTCCTTTTGCCTCGTTTACATTCATACATCTGGTCATACACGCACGCCGGTTGCGAGTACTACGCACCTGACCTTTCTGAAGAACATCACCAATAAGATCATTATATGTCTTCCTAGGGCGTCCCCTTCCGGCGTTTCCACTCACATCTGTCGTGTAAATACCTTTTGTTAGTCGACTTTCATTCATCCTCTCAACATGACCAAACCATCTAAGCATACTCTTTTCAATTTTTGTCACTACATCTTCTTTTAAACCGCACCGTTGCCTTATCACATCATTTCTCAGTCTATCATTTATAGTCACACCACACATGCTTCGCAAGGAACGCATTTCCACAGCATTTATTCTACTTTCATGCTTCTTTTGCCATACCCAACATTCACTTCCATACATAGGCATAGGCACCAGCACACCATTGTGAACAGCCAGTCGGGCCTTTTTGGACATTAACTGGTTGGTCACAACTGCATGTATAGCACCATTCACTTTATTTCCCGCATTTACTCTCCTTTCCACATCTTCATCTATATTTCCATCCCTTGTAAACAGACTCCCCAAATATACAAACTCACTTACTTGCTCCACACTTTTATCATTTATTTTCACATCACACATCGATACGTCCTCTTCTCTTTCAAACACCATGGCCTTCGTCTTATTCACATTTATATTCATCCCTTTCATCTTGTATGCTTCATCCATGACAGTCACCATGTCTTGCAACTGTTCTGCTGACGATGCAAGTAGAACTTGATCATCTGCGTAGAGAAGGCATTGACTTATAAATTGTAGGTTTATACAGAGTTATAAACCTCTGACACCCAAGCTAAAATGTAACTTGTGTTATGTGTGCCAGACAAAAATATGTCAATAAGAAGCCGATTTTCAACTTTTAGCCTTTTTTAGAGATTCATTCGATAATATCAATCTAGATAAGATAGATTTATTGGTAAGAATAGTCTTACCAATAAATCTATCTTAGACCCGAATTAAAAGCACACAAATAATCCGCTGTCATGTCAAGAGATCGATCTTCATTCTTCTTTACTTTTGGAAACTTTAGTCTCAATGGTTGGGATTACGTTGGCATCGTTTACGTTGTGACAGTGATTTAAATAAAGCCTCAAACGAACCATATTGGATTACAAAGATATCAGCTCGATTTCTCAACTTTCTATACCAATTTCAAACCAAATTGTGTCTGTCCAGAACTTATCAACGATCATTGTCAGTAAAATCAAAATATTTTATTTCACATAAACCTACATGGGCACTTAAGAAATATTAGAAGCTAAGTGCACGGTTCCAATTGGTCGTTTCCTATTGAGAAGAGCTGGCACGAAACTCCACGGAACTTACACTTTTAAAAAGAATTGGCTATTACAATGTTTTCAAATTGCTGTGTTAAGTAGATTGTTACCTACATATTTAAGTTTCCTAAGCATGCAGTAATTAGAACACGCAGGAACTTTTTAAGTTCCATTATTTGCGAAACCTCCCTTTTGGAACACCTATTCTATGAATCTACACTTTTTTTTGGGTGGGAAATCATCAAATGACTTCTCCCGCTCTGGGCGGAGCGGGAGAGCGTATCAGACTTTTACTCACTAAAACCTTGTTCCTTTAGTTGCCTGTGCCAGAGGCCACGGTAACTCTTTCGAACATCCCGCGATGAATCTACACTTGGGGCCGTATTATAAAGCATAATAAAAATCATCATTTTTCCATTACCAAAAAAAGGAAGATGCTAACGGCCTTCTATAGCTCCATCTCACTCTCACACTAGAAAAACGGTCTTATTAATATGTCATAATACGGAACTTGTAGTCCTAAACAAGTGGCAATTGCTTTCAAAGCGTTCTGTACAACGACTTTCAATAGCACTGACATATTGCTTTTCAGTAAGTAGCCTTAGTCAGTCACATACATTTTTGACTTTTCCATCATCGATAACGCTCATTGAATGTCGCTTTGTTTACGCTCTCAGGCATGAAGAAGATTTGGGCTCCATTGATTGTCAAAAATACAGCCCATTTTAAGAATAAAACAAAAGCCACTATCTAATACTTTAAACTTCAACCACCAAGGTTTTGCGACTCATAACTATACCTTTTAGGCATCACACCGTTGTCACACATTTATGGCAAATACCATGACTATTTCAATGTAATTAAACATCATAACCTTCCCGTTATCGGACCATCAGACATGCGTCGTGTATTTGCATAGGGCAACCATCACGGCCGGTGGCACGTGAGGCCATGGTAATCAACGGTTAGCATTACCTAGGTCTCTTGGGCATATTACATATGACATTATGGCAACAAAGACCTCGTTTACGAGAAGGTGACTCAGTGTTTTGTTAGGTGGCAAGCAATTTTTCATAAAAAATAAATGTGTACCTTATTTTTTGACATGAGATGTTCTGAAGGCGTAGTGGAAATTCACTACACTTTTTGTGGTTTTTTTAGTTTGTTTTTTTAGTTGTCTCTAATTTTTGTGACTAAGATAGTGCGGTGTGCTGTATGATATGAATGCCATGTTTTTGAATTCTTCCAAAAAATCTTCTTTCAAATATTCTTGCTCAGGAGGCGTAATATCGGTAATATTATATTATTTTCTCCGAAATGTTTTCTTGAGGTGATGCGCTAATTTATTTATTTGGGAAAAACAAATAATTGTACAATGTATGTATGTGTGTGTGTGTGTGTGTTTTGTGTAATGTGTTGTGCACTTGTTGTGAAGTATTAAAGCTCCTGCAAGCAGGCGCGACACGTGACACGAAATACGCGCGACACAAAGGCACCACTCATCGCGCGACACGAGGTGCCTTTGTGTCGAGTCGCGTGTCGCGCCTGTTTGCAGGAGCCCTTAGTGATGAACGTACGGGTCTATGATCAGTAAGATGTGTGGTGGATATGACATCGAATTTATGGATACTATTATTGATCTTTGTTATGATGTAGTCAGTCTGTTATTCAAGAAAACCTAGCTAGACTAATGAGAGGACTCTGTTAAAAGAAAAGAAAAACAAAACTAGCATAGAAAAGAAACATTTATCGGCATTATACAAATTAATTAGAAAGCAAATACAAGGGAAATCAAAAGAACATAGATATACCTACTATTATTGAATATGAAAGAGTAATTTATATCAGTCAGAGTCTAAATTCCAGCAAAAAAAATATTACACAACTTACAAACCACAGACACCAAGTAACGGACGGAAATCATATATTAAACGTTTCGACATAATTTTATACTAGATTATTATGAGCATACTGCCTCTCATGAAGACTCAATCTGAGATATGGAGTCACTCGATTCAGTCGTTGAACTCCTTAAGTCCTGAGTTGAGCTAAACGATTACCGACAAATGCTTACACTGACTGGACAGGCCCACTCAAATTTGTGTGGTTATTTCCTCTAAATACCCCTGAGTTTGTTTCACAATTTCTTCTCAGGGGTAGTCAGATAGGAAATATTGACTCCATCTATAACAGGAATTATAAAACTAAACATACAAAAGGACATTTAGGCGTCGAAGTACTCGTCCGCTTCATCCTTTCATAATACCTAATGAGTTTTTAATGTAATTCTTGGGAAATAAAATAAAATAAAATAAACGTTTATTTCAGACTTTCTGTCCATAGGTACACTTACAAAACATAAAATACACATAATAACAAAATACACAACACAGAAATACAACATATACAAAGATACAAACAATAAGATACCAGTGATAACACAGAAGAAGCAACACATTCAATTTGACGAGGAGGAAATGTCTACTGCTCACAAGGTAGTGTGCAGGCGCATCCAGTGGCGCAGCAGTGGAGAGTCCCACCTGTCCGCGAACACGCTTAAGCTAAGCTGTTGCTGCTGGACCTAACAAGACTCAGCAGTGACGCACATTGCTTCCTTATTAGGGCATGAAAGCCATCAGTTTGAGCCTCTGCGAACATCGTCGACGCACTGCAGAATCGTGATAGCCCCAGCAGCACCCTGAACGGAGTGTTGTATTGAACACGCAAGGCGTTGTATGTTCTCTGTGTGTAGTTAACCCACAGGCTGCACGTGTAAAGTGTTTGGCAGTAAGACTTAACATAACATCACGCCTTGTTTCCCCGAAGGGTTAGGCTTAGAGGTGTACCTATTATAGTACACCCACATTTCGCCAGTTATGTTTAAGTCCCATGTAATAGGGGGCGAGCCTATTGCCATCTACCGGGCACAAATCCAGAATCCGGGCTGCTACCAACAGCCCGGGCTATAACAACTATGAACATTTTCTTGTCTTCGTCATGTCTTATCTAAAAAAAGATAATTGGAAATCTCTGTTTCTATGGAACATTTAAAATCGGTCGAATTTGTCTGTAACACAATTTTTCGAAAATGTTCTTAACTAACTTTTTAGACCCATGTATTCTGCTTATACGTATGAAGTTTCATTAAAATCGGTTCATTCATTTCGAAAAACAAGGACTTGAAAGTTTGTATGAAATGCCGTACGTCGTAAACGCTCTTAAATGATAATAATAAATGCTTATGCTGTGTTCTGATAGTTTTTTGTCTTTGTTTTTAGGTACGGTCTTCCATATCAAGCGGTTAAGTAAGAAAGAAACCATTATTTTGCGAGTGGACTGCTACGTTGTTGATCTTGAAGCTAAATTACGATTCTACGGTGAGTACGTAACATTTTCTAATGAAGGACGATGCAAGCGTTAGACTACGATGTACATATGTGCATAATTGTATTGCTTAATTTATACCTAAGTTATACCTATAGTTTAACTAATAGGGTTTATTTGTTACTACTGAAACGCCATAAAAATATAGTGTTATAGGTAATTTAATTGCCTTTTTACGACCACCACAACTTCTGAATCAACTCATAAATCTGACCTTTATTAGTACACTACAAATAAAATTCATGACTAACCAACATTCTATAGAACTCGGCTTCTAAAGAAATGTTCCAAATGAAAGCGTGATCAATATATCCTACATACATAATGCTTTGATAATTACATTGTGTTATCGACTGTTATGGTTCTCGGAAAAATGCTCATACTTTTTTCTGTCCGTTTGTAGGTCCCGTGTGTTGTTGTAACCTTCGTTTAGCGGCTCGCGTGATCACTGCTTATGCATCTTTGATGCATGCCCACTCCAACAGTGCCTCCAAATGTTTTATTATTTTTAGGCCAAACCGTATATAGTGCAATAGGTCGAGTTTATTGATTTGTTCGAAAATAGTCACATACGGATAGCGACCTAATTTTCGTTGTTTTAACCTATGGTTAAATTGTGTCGCCGGCCTTTTGAGTAATTGGATCTATTTCAAGGTGTGTATTTTTTATTTTAGTTCGTGGTAATTTTTTTATGGGTAATTCTTTAGGGAACTATTTTTAGGACTGAATTTAGTATTATGATCGAATAAAAATAGGTTTACTTAATGATGTTAGAGAAAATAATTTATGATAAATCTGCTTTATAAAACCTAACAATCGCCTTTTAAGTTAGTTGGCAAATATTGAATAGACTTTCAATAGAATGTTTAAAATAATTTAATACATACTCACATAAAGGGTTTCTGTCCGAAAAAAAAACATTAAAAAAAAATTATGAAATGCTAACGATTTGTCCAAACACTTAATTACTTTACACTTATTTGATTCAATTTCGGTTTTGTGTAGATACATCATTATTGTGAACACAAAACCTAAATTGAATCGAATACAAAGCAACTATGTATTAATAAAACACGATTCAGTTTATTATCTCATCTATTTCCACTGCATTAGGAACACAAAACCTAAATTAAATTGTGTCGTTTTAGACATTTATAGCTCCAGGCTCGGGTAGGACGTGAAACGTGTGAATTAAGTAACTAGGCTTTGAAATAACCACCTATTTCAGTAGAGCCTCTACTGTTTCACGACATTATATTGGGGACATTTTACTATCGTTTATGAAACAAGAACAGCCGACCTCTTCTGTAACCATATCTCCGTGAAAACAGTTGAATGAGTTATCAATAGTGTTAATCTCTAACATCGGCTGGAATGACAGCTCACTTCAAGCTCTATAATCAGCCATAATGTTCCCACTGCTGGGACACAGGTCTCCTCTCTTCAAGAGGAACTGGAATGTAATCTGGGGGTTGGTAGATGCCGGTTTCCTCACGATGTTTGCCTTTACCGTTTTGAGAGCAGTGGTGATGATATTATGTACACAAAGTAAAGCGCCTGCCTGGGCTTAACCTATAACAAACTCGTAAGTCGGGGCTGTTATCACTGGGAGAGGGGGGGGGGGGGGCAGTCGCCATTAAGACTTCAAGCTCACTTCACCTAAGTTCGGTGAGATTTTATACGGAATGGACGGGCAGGAATTGGTATAAAGAATTGTATTTTTTAAGGATGTTCATTTATCTATGTGCTGGTTAGTTACTACTTTTGTAGTATAAGTGTATTTTGCGATTAGCGATCAGAGATAAAAGAGAGATTAAACTTGTCCAATAATGGCCGAAAACAATAACCTATTTTCAGTAAAAGACAGATCGCTATTGATGGTAGACAGTATAATTCTATCTATTCTTGTGTCAGGCCGGTAAGATTCCATAATCTCTTATAGATTATTGGTACGTTAAAATCAAAGACAGATTGGTGTTTTTATCTCCAGTATGCCAAAACTGGTTGCTGGTGATAGATAGGTTATTGGGTTCGGCCGTTAGTCTACCAAAGCTATAAATGTATATAACCTGCTTATAGGTAATTAGGTCAATATACGTATCCTGGAGAAACTGCAAGATCTTAATTAATTTCTTCTTTGTACAAAAAACCTGTTAATGCAAAACAGTCATACTTATTATATGTCTTCGAAAACACAGCAATGATATGAAGAAGCTTCTTATGATTCTGTGAGAATACGAGTACGTACTTTACCGCTTTTATCTGTCAAGCGTCTTTGCGTTCTTGTGACTCTTTCGATTTAGATCGAAGGTAATATCAATTTAATACAATAGACCGCTATGACTGGATTTTACTTTTCTCTATGTAAAATACACATTGTCTTTAAGGTTGAAAATAGGTCAAACGATATTTTAAGTATAGGTCAGGGCACAGTCAGCTTATAAATACACAAGTATGATTAAACATTTAAGCAACTACATAGATATGTGCTTAAAGTGCTTACAATGTGGGTAGCTGACAAGGGCTCACAGAAAAAACAAAAACAGTACTTACTTAGGTAAAGAACCACATACGAAAACGTGTTACACTTTTTTAAATTATTAAACACTCTTTAAAATTTTTGCACCTTACTAAGGACTATTTCTTACAATAGGTACGGGCTAAAATAAGTGTTTCTATTTTTTTTATAGTTGATTGGAATCGGCAGTTATGTGCTAAGTTGATAGAGAATCTAATTTCCTGAATCTTTAATTGTATAGTTTCCCATAAAGGACCCTGAAAACCTCTTGTTATGAAATAAGTGAATTTGGGGAGCAAATGAGGCGCCGTAACAAAAATTCATAGGCGGATATCTTTCGTTATCATGTTGTAACTGAGGCTTCAGTGCACTCTTAGTGTAAAGCTTTTTGAATGTCTGTGAACAAACTTGAAACTCAACCTACAATTGGACGAAAAATGCCTCCGTTCTATTCAATTTTCACTTCACTTTTCATATCCCATATTTACATGGCGTCCCATTCACGAAGAACAGTTTGACCTGACATTGATATACGGCTGCGTGTTACCAAATGTATTTTCTTTTGAAAGCAGAGATACTGAAAAAACTTTTTGTAATCAAGTAAGCTATAAACTACTAACACTAAGCTCGTCGTGCTATAATAATGTCTTCAAAAACATGCAAACAACATTGTTCTTGTCACTTAACAACGTTGAAGTTCCTTTAAAACACACCAACTCACCAATCGATTTTAAATTATAACTCAAGCCATTACAGATTATTTTTGCTTGATCGTTTATGGACATAAGCGTATGATAGCGGGGTACATAAATTACTGAGGCCACTCCACCGCTATTTGTAGTGAGGGCCGTTTGAATATTCCATTGAAAACATGCATAAGGGTAATTCGCATTTACTCTTCATAAAGTCGAGTTTTTCACTTTTTCCGTGGTATAGTGAAACCGGTAATTTTATGGCTGTTTGACATTTATTAATTCCGTGTTACAGTGTAAATGGTTCGGAAGTAAACTAGAATGGGCAAAGATTAGGTCACGCCCTCTCTTTCTGTTGGTTTATCGAACTGTGTCAAGTTTAGTATGATCGTTTGAGGGTTAGAACACAATAATGCGGACACTAATGGGTCAGACGAACGTAGTGATTGAAGGGGTTTTTCTCACCAGTTTCTAAGGCAAGTTTTCGTCTATGTGTAAGTACAATTTCATCTGAAAAGTGATTCGTGTTCATCAGAATTAAAATTAATTAGGGATACACTCAAAACGGCATTTTGATCGTCAAAAAGAAACAAGGTGATAGATCATTTATGCGTTTTAGTTCCTACAAATAAATAAGCAAGGGAGTTTTGAATATTTGCGTGAGGCACGAAATACAATGCCTATAAATTTGGTCTAGCACGTAAGCCTATAGCTCGCGTACACCTAATCCGTCATCGGCCGAATTAGAAAGTCATTGCGTACACTACTTCAACCGATATCGTCCGAGGAAGTCTGACAACCAGAGGGGAAATTCCCGTATTTTTAAGAACGTTCGCATTAAAATCTTAACCTCAATTTGCCAAAAATACAAAGATTTTTGACAAGTAATTGATATTGATTGCGAATAGATTTTGAACGTTTTTGTTGTGGAAGTGGCTTTCTGGTGTACGCACTCACTTTTTTACCTACATATTATTATATTTGGTTCGATCGGCTAAGTTCGGCCGATCTTACGAGCATAGTTCGGCCGATGACGGATTAGGTGTACCACCTCACGCTAGGGTTCAAATAACCGTACCCTATTTAAACGATACGGCGGAACGTTGAAACTGAAAGTTAGTTATATTATAGTTGTTTAGTTGTCATGTTTTATTACGTGGAATTGGTCGGACAAAGGTCAGATTTTATCCAACTACGGCACAGTCAAAAAGTGGATGAAGTAAGGATGCTTCAAATTAAGGTATAAATCTCGCCCGATTTTAATGGTTTCCATGGTTTTAATTTCATTTTTAATGATATACCTATGGGTTAACGAAAAATTTGCGTCTAGAATATACATTCACATTTTGAAACCTTTGATTTGTACCTCTATTTCGGAGCGTTTGGACCATGGATGGAAGCGAAGTAAGCAAATACTCGTAAATTTTTACCAAAAAATATCAAAGCTATTGTTAGCAAATGTATTTGTCTATCAGTAACGAATAGTCCACAGGACAGCCAATTGGTAAATACACAAAGAGCTGAGCCAAACTTTTGTGGTAACAATGCAGCGGAACTTTTGTTTGTTGGAAGATAAATTAATTCAAAACCTAATAAGTGGAACAAAGCATGAAGGTTTAAATGGAAATGTTTGCTGAGACTCTTGTATGTTTTGGGGTCCTGAAACTAGCTGGGACAGGCAGGGAAATAATTAGGAATGATATCTATAGGTACTATGGAGATGGTGTGAGGTAAATTAAGGTGAATTGCTACCGACAGGTTTTTGGTAGATATTACTAGATTGCTACCTTAAGTAATGTTTTGCAATACAGGATTACTTAAAATTAACTAGCTAAACTCCGCAGATGCGATGGGTATCGACATCTAAACACGATGCAAGAAAAGAAAATAAAAAGATTTGATGTTTTTTTGGGGGGGGGGGTCAACGACCGATGTTAGTAATGTTACTGGAAGTATGATTTAAGAAAAAGTGTTTTCTTATGTTTTATAATGTTTAGATATCAATACTCATCAAGTCTGTGAAGTTTAAACAAAAAAAAAACAGTTTTTTTAAACCGATATTTCAAGTGACTACAATAATGCGGTCGATGACCCCACAAAAAATCATAAAATTAATTAATTTTATGTTATATCATGTTTAGATATCGATACCCATCGCGTCTGCCGAGTTTAGCTAGCCAATTTAAAAGAAATGGCGCATTTCTCCAATTACAGAAAATCACTTTTGCTCGGTGACGTCAAAAATAAAAGCGATTATAAAACGACATCGGGGCTGGCCCAGACGGAGATGGCGGGATGAACTGGACTTTAATAAAGAATGGTCCTTGGCAGCTCTGGACAGAGAGAGGTAGAAAGAGAGTAGTGAGACCTTTGCCCAGCAGTGGCACAGTAATGGCTAGTAAAAAAAATTGTAACCAGTCAACATAAGGGGTTCAATTAGTTTGACTATTTATTTTGCGCATTCAACTGAGTATGTATTTCCAATAGAAACTTACACCTGAGTTTTAGGAGACACACCTTTGTTTTAAAGTCACACAAGTGACTCCTGCATATGAGATATTATTATATACAGGATATGCATGAGTCACTTGTGTGACTTTAAAACAAAGGTGTGTCTCAGAAATGCACGCTGGAGGCAGTGTGTGTTTCCAATGCATTTTTACCTTTAAACAATCGGTAGTGACTCGAAATAAATTAATTTTCTTGTTAACTTAGCGTATTATGGTATAATAAACTTAGTATTTCGCGTTGAAAAATCTGTGAGATTTCATTATGTTGTAATAATTAGTTTATTACACACTTACACGTCACGTCATTACTTTAGTTCAGATTGGTACCTTTATTTGTCGAACACATTAAGAGGGAGTATTTCCCACATTTTTATCACTTACTTTGAAATGAAAATTTATTAGAAATGCTCTACGTAGCTCTAAATCAACCATTTCCTCGTGCATTTGTACAGGATTTTTTGTAATTTAGTTCCCGTCAGCACTCGAGTGTACAAAAAAAGCATTCTTCTGTGAAATTAAATTAAAAACTTGGCGAATTGAGGGAGAAACTGGGAGTCTGTGACATAAGGACGAGGAGGGGAAACATTATTAAGGCGCATACTTGTGCTTCGGGGTTCATAAAAGATATAAAATATATATATTTAGGAACAAATTTTGTTGGGACACGTGTTACCTTCTCTGCATTGGCTTTGGTAATATAACAGGTGCCTATATGTTCGTGGGCTATGTGTTTGGGGGCTTGCGGCTAATAACAGCCGCACGGGTCAATCGATCAAGTTAAGCTACGCTTGCCGCGGCTGGTCAGTGGATGTGTGACCATCTTTACATACCAAGACCTTAATGGGACCGCCTCGGAAAACACGATAAGCCGTTGGTTCCGGATGTCACTCGTGGATTTTTGACAGTTGTTACGGGTCGTCAGACTCAAAGCCCGAAAGTCTGACAACCAGTCTTACCAAGGGGTATCGTATTACCCAGTAACTGGGTTGTAGGGGTCAGATAAGTAGTCGCTCCATTTAAAATACTAGCATTCAGCTGCATCTGCATCGATTAGACTGGAAGCCGACCCCAAAATAGTTCGGAAAAGGCTAGGCAGATGATGACCTCTATGTTTGTAACTCAGAGGTACATTTTACGTAAATCTAGGGATTTTTCAAAAACTGGTTTTGGGATTTCTTTTTAGGTACACTCCTTCACAGGCTATCTATACAAATAAATAAAATTGAAGTGTCTGTTTGTAATGTCAAAATAACAACTTTTTACTAAATGCATAAGATTTTTTTTTTTTAATTTTTGACTGTCTGTCTGTCTGTTTGTTCCGGATAATCTCCGAAACATCTAAACTGATTTTGACGAGACTTTCATTGGCCGAATTCCCATCCAAAAAAAAAAAAACATAGCTAATAATACGGGGAGTAACTTAGGCTACTCTTATTTTAGATAAATAATTAGGGTTCCGCGCAAAAAAATTGAAACTCATTAAATTGTGAACAAAAAGTTGGATTTGAAAAATTCTTTTTGCACTTGGTGGCCCAATTCTCAAGGATAATTATAGGCCTTTTAACATCACGCTACGACCCTTAGGAGCCGAGCAAAAAGAAAAAAAGTCAGAAAGAACACTAGGCGAAAACGAAGTAATAGCGCGGGCGGGTGATACAACGCGGGGCGGGTCAGGGAATGAGGGCGTTTTATTAAACTGTGGCTGTTATTTTAGTATATTGTGTATCTGACGACTTCCACGCGAACAAAGTCGCGGGGCACAGCTAATTCTAGATAAAATTGTTGATAAATTTAATAATGTGCAAAATTTACTTTCTTTTTATGAGTGGGCTACCTTAATTCGCAAAGAAGTAGATAACATTCTTAGAATAATGAATGAAAAAAACGACATCAATTTTCTTGAAGAGCATCGTGCACACCGCGTACATTCCATTCGCGTGTAATTAGCACTTGGTCGAGGTTCGTTTAACCAAGCATTACAAAACTCATACGAAGCCCGAAGCCTCTTTGGTCATCCCTATAATAATTATTCCACCCACAAATGACTAGCTCGCATTGCCATTTTCAAAAAGCGAACGTTCGCTTACGAATACTTCAAAACAAATGCTGGCGATGTGAACTCACCTGCAGTATAGAAGCCAACATTCATCTTTTCTCAAGTAATGAACAGAAAAACTGCAATTACTTCTTTCTTTCTTTTCTAGTATAGCGATATTGCATTCTTTCATCTCAGTGCTCCTAAATTGCCACTTCTATATAGGTTTCACGTTGCTTTGGTAAAGGAAAGAGTCGCGCGCTCATTATAAATTCTGAAACCAATTTCCACAAGTATGGCACATAGATATTTGATGCTTTTCATCTACACAAACATTGCATGTCCTATTTTGAAAACTCAAAGTACTCGTTGGGTATTCGTCATCTCAGCTAAGGATAGTTCAATTCTAAGATATCATGACTTTATTTATACCAACAGCAGTACCTACTTGAGCTGATTTTAGTTTATTTTGTGAATCTTTGGTTACTGACATAATTCTTAAGTATAGGTTGTACGTAATTAAAAAAAATATGGATCACTGTGTCTGAAGTAAATAAATAATAATAATAATCCTCCCTCTGGAGGCCTGACCGCTGGTAGCTTGGACCCTGTTCCCGATACCGGTGCGCTACTATTTTTTTATAATTTTAAATGTTTTTATATATTTTATATTCTACCATAATATTTAAAAATGTAATTTATATAAAATAAAAGAAATAATGATAAAAAAATTGTTCCATGCGATCACTGCGTGTAACAAAATTTTATAATTACCGCTTTGTTAATTATATATTCAAAGTCAAAGTCTAATCGTGTATTTCAAATAGGCACATACAAGGTACTTTTGCACGTCAAAGATTAACAAGAAATTAGAATTGATTCTAGTCGAAAAGGTAGTTTCATATGGAGAAGAAGGGGCAAGAAACTCCACCGTATTATTTTTGTTTCCCTAGCTGTACCAATAAAACAGTCAAAATAATTATAGTTTTTGTGTGTCTTCATTTACTATTAAATCAAACATTTCTTCAGAACATTTCACTCAACTGTTTAGCAGATATTTTTAGCAGGTTAAGTTGTAGAATTTCTTCATTCAGACTAAAACTTCAGTAGAAACATTTCACTTTATGAAGACACAAGCTCTTCGTTCTAAAAATAATTCTCATCAACGTCGAGAACGTGCTTGTTGTCAAAGTCTCGGCAATTTACACCTATCTCCCTCTTACATAATATTAGAACCTTCATGTTTTTCATCTTGCATCTCTTTGAATTTTATATAGTAGTTTCCCCTAGACTAAATTGTTTGAACGGGACTGTTTTCTAGATTTTTCGAATGAGTTGTACATATCCGTGTTTTCAGAATGGTACAGAAGTTTTGTCGCATTAAATGTTTACCTACTTTATTATTTTATAAAAAAAAAGTAGTTAAAAACAATTTTAGTACTCTTTTCTAACTATTATCTGAATGAATTCTGAATGTATTTTTATGTAACTCATTTTGAATGTAATGTAAATAAAAATAAAGCGAAAAATAGGTATCCAATTTCCCATTTAAGATTGCTCTCATGCTCTGCGACAGGCGTTGCTAATTAGATTTTCTACGCAGTGTTATTATAATCATGCACATATTAATTTAACAGTACCCAACCATAATTAACATAAACAGAACTCAAATTCAAATATAACTACGAACTCAGAGGTTAACCAAATATCAGGCTCATTTGCACCTTAGAACATAGACCGACCCGACATTTTCGCAGTTGTTCAACTTCGGGGGACTTCGGGCTATTTCGGCTGATTACAATGGAGGCCGTCCTGATTGAGCAATAAGTATTCCAATCGTCGCGTCGGCCTGGCTAATAACTCAATTTGCCCGCTGGGCTCAAACAGGGTATATTGAAAAGCCTGTATTACCCTTTAGTTATGAAAGACCCGAGTTTTTGGGTCGAATTTGGGAAATGAAGGCTGAAGGATGGGAAGGACTTATGTTTGTTCCTTTTCGAGTTTGTGTTTACATGTCTTATGAAACGATGAGAGGTCGAAATCGTATGTGGTTTTGTACGGAATTTCCTCTATAGAAAGTAACGAGGAAGACCATTATGTAATTTCTGTTACAACGGGGAGATGGCCATTAAGTTATTCGTCGTAATTGTAAGTATAGGATATATTATGTCCTCTTTATATGTAATAGGTACGTATATTGTGTATAAGATGATTGCAGACCCACCAGCGATAAAATTTTTCATCGGTTCTAAAAAAAAAAATTATCTGTTCCATAAATTTTGACGGTGTAGGCACATTTGTATGAAACAGCCGATTTTTAATAACCGACCATATTAAGCGAATAAATGTTTTGAAAAATTTCTAAGCTGGGGTCTAGAATTATGTCCGGAATTCATGGTAACAATTTGCGCGGCGATGACTCCTGTGAAAAAAAGCTTTTTTGTTGAACAAAGTATGTCTAGATGAATATAAATTTTATTATTTCCTACTATGACATACTTGAAGAAGTAGGACAATTTAATAATAAAGCAAAATAAACCATGCAATATGAACATTTTATACCGAGATGGCTTAATTCGTTCATTCAAAAGCAAACTAGCTGATTACTGCATACAGAGTGAGCATAAACATGGATGCAAAAATATTAAAAGGCAGAAGAATCTACATACTAAAAAGCACTGTCGAAGTATGCATATTTTTACATTAAATTACTTCAATAAATAAAAGAAATGAAAATCCCTTATTCGTGTTTACTCATGTAGTTTCCAGAATATTTTCTTGAGTTTGATAATTGCAAAAGGAAACAGCGGGGTAGTTACGGAACATACTACCAATTGCAATGCCTTTCATTTTGACATTTCAATAATACTCATTGCGTTATTTACGTTGTTGAGTAGACGAATTTTTGAAACATATGAAGCAATGGATTAGCAATTTCCTTCAAAATACTTCGGATTGTGAAAGAGTGTTACCGTCATGGAGGGTTACTTTGACTCTAGGGCATAACTTTGGCCCAAATTGAGACAAATGTTTGAACTGCCCGCAGCGCCGCGACTGAATCGTATTCTTTCGGTAACTAATAAATGGCGATATAGACGCGTACTTGCGGAACTGTTGTGTGGATTTAATGACACTAAACATTTGTCTTGATTTGGGCCAAAGTTATGACCGAGAGTCAAAGTAACCCGTCGGTACGCAATTGGAGTGTAGATATCTTTTTTAATTTACTTTTGTAAACATCACCCCTTTTTCACGGTATTAGGTAAAAACTTCAAAACGTCACGTGCTAAGTCCTTACAAAATAGGTAAAAAATACCTACTCCTTACAAAATACTCCTTTTGTATACCCGGGTATACGCACCCGCCATTATGAAGAGCACAAAAGGTCAGTGTAAATTTTACTATACAGGGTTAAATTAAATTAGCTAGCGAAACTCCGAAGGTGTGATGGGTATCGATATCGAATGACCATAAAACCGAACGAAAAAGGTTTTTAAATTTATTATGTCAAGTAACTACACTACCAGTGGCCGTGGACCCCGTAGTCAGCTGTAGTTCCTACTTGAACTTAAGGTCAGTTTTTTTTTGTTTTATCGTCATTAGTCATATACCCATTACGTCTGCGGAGTTCCACTAGCTTATTTAATTTGACCCTGTATAGCGTTACCCCTTCCGCATTTCCACTTACCTACAACAAGGTTTATTAAATGAAGACGTGCAAACCTGCCTTATGTCACGAGTCGTCATTACACCGTGCCTTATGTCACGAGTCGTCAATACACCCTGCCTTATATCACAAGTCGTCAATACACCTTGCCTTATGTCACGAGTCGTCAATACACCCTGCCTTATGTCACGAGTCGTCAATACACCCTGCCTTATGTCACGACTCGTCATTACACCGTGCCTTATGTCACGAGTCGACAATACACCGTGCCTTATGTCACAAGTCGTCAATACATCCTGCCTTATGTCACGACTCGTCATTACACCGTGCCTTATGTCACGAGTCGTCAATACACCCTACCTTATATCACAAGTCGTCAATACACCGTGCCTTATGTCACGAGTCGTCAATACACCGTGCCTTATGTCACAAGTCGTCAATACACCCTGCCTTATATCACAAGTCGTCAATACACCCTGCCTTATATCACAAGTCGTCAACACACCGTGCCTTATGTCACGAGTCGTCAATACACCGTGCCTTATGTCACGAGTCGTCAATACACCCTGCCTTATGTCACGAGTCGTCAATACACCCTGCCTTATGTCACGAGTCGTCAATACACCGTGCCTTATGTCACAAGTCGTCAATACACCGTGCCTTATGTCACGACTCGTCATTACACCGTGCCTTATGTCACGAGTCGACAATACACCCTGCCTTATGTCACGAGTCGTCAATACACCCTGCCTTATGTCACGACTCGTCATTACACCGTGCCTTATGTCACGAGTCGTCAATACACCCTGCCTTATGTCACGATTCATCAATACACCGTGCCTTATGTCACAAGTCGTCAATACACCGTGCCTTATGTCACAAGTCGTCAATACACCGTGCCTTATGTCACGAGTCGTCAATACACCGTGCCTTATGTCACAAGTCGTCAATACACCGTGCCTTATGTCACGAGTCGTCAATACACCGTGCCTTATGTCACAAGTCGTCAATACACCGTGCCTTATGTCACGAGTCGTCAATACACCGTGCCTTATGTCACAAGTCGTCAATACACGGTGCCTTATGTCACAAGTCGTCAATACACCGTGCCTTATGTCACGAGTCGTCAATACACCCTGCCTTATGTCACGAGTCGTCAATACACCCTGCCTTATGTCACGAGTCGTTAATACACCGTGTCTTATGTCACGAGTCGTCATTACACCGTGCCTTATGTCACAAGTCGTCAACACACCCTGCCTTATGTCACAAGTCGTCAATACACCGTGCCTTATGTCACGAGTCGTCAATACACCCTGCCTTATGTCACGAGTCGTCATTACACCGTGCCTTATGTCACAAGTCGTCAACACACCCTGCCTTATGTCACAAGTCGTCAATACACCGTGCCTTATGTCACGAGTCGTCAATACACCCTGCCTTATGTCACGAGTCGTCAATACACCGTGCCTTATGTCACGAGTCGTCAATACACCGTGCCTTATGTCACGAGTCGTCAACACACCGTGCCTTATGTCACAAGTCGTCAATACACCGTGCCTTATGTCACGAGTCGTCAATACACCGTGCCTTATGTCACGAGTCGTCAATACATCCTGCCTTATGTCACGAGTCGTCAATACACCGTGCCTTATGTCACGAGTCGTCAATACACCGTGCCTTATGTCACGAGTCGTCAATACACCGTGCCTTATGTCACGAGTCGTCAATACACCGTGCCTTATGTCACGACTTGTCATTACACCGTGCCTTATGTCACGAGTCGACAATACACCCTGCCTTATGTCACGAGTCGTCAATACACCCTGCCTTATGTCACGACTCGTCAATACACCGTGCCTTATGTCACGAGTCGTCAATACACCGTGCCTTATGTCACGAGTCGTCAATACACCGTGCCTTATGTCACGAGTCGTCAATACACCGTGCCTTATGTCACGAGTCGTCAATACACCGTGCCTTATGTCACGAGTCGTCAATACACCGTGCCTTATGTCACGAGTCGTCAATACACCGTGCCTTATGTCGCGAGTCGTCATTACACCGTGCCTTATGTAGTGCCTTATCGATTGTCATGTTCGTGAACGGGCGCCGTCAGTGGAGACTGGTCATCTCTTAGCTGCCAGGGCTTATTTTTAATCTTATATTTTGAATTGTTTTAATTATCTATTTTTTACATTGTTCTCACATATAGAAGCAACAAGAACAATGTATCCAGGATTTTGTAACAATTTTGATTTAAAAGAGTGTCCATGGAGTTTCTTGCCCATTCTTCTCTATAGAGATCTACGTTTTGGAATGGGCGACTAGCTTCAATTTTCTGACTAACTGACTGACTCTTTAACAATTCAAAAGTGCCTGTAATTGGTTTAATTGAAATAAATGCTTTGAGTTTGAGTTTGATTGATAGTGCGCTGTGTATCGATTGGTACGCAATTAGCGTGCTGAAAACTAGGAAATAAACCTACGACAAATTATTGATGGAAACTTCTTTGAATTATTTGAAAGGTCAACGAATGGCAATTGATGAAACAAATTATACTTTTCTAATAACTTTCGATAGTTGTGGAATATGTACGGCTTTAGTCACGTTTATATTGGAGTGGCTCGTGGCTAAATAATAAAAGCCGCATGGGTCGATCGAAGGTTATGCTACACTTGCCGCGGTCGGTTTGTGGATGGGTGACGATCAATTATATATCGAGACTCCTCCGTGCCTCGGAAAGCACGTTATGCCGTTGATCCTGGCTGTCGATCGTAGATTTTGACAGTCGTTACGAGTAGTCAGAAGCCCAAAAGTCTGATAACCAGTCTTACCAAGGAGTATCGTGTTACTCAATAACTGGGTTGTGGAGGTCAGATAGGTAGTTGCTCCATGTAAAATACTGATATTCAGCTCCATCCGGTTAGACTAGAAGCCGACCCCAATATAGTTAGGAAAGATTAGGCAGATTGATAGTCACGTTTCTATTAGTTGGGCTTACGGCCGAACCCAATAACCTATCTATCACCAGTTTTGACATACTGGAGATAGAAAAACCTATCTATCCATGGTTTTAACGTCCCAATAATCAATAAGAGATTATGGAGTCTTACCGGCCTGACATAAGGCCAGATAGAATTACACTGTCTACCATCAATAGCGGTCTGTCTTTTACTGAAAATAGGTTATTGGGTTCGGCCGTTAAACGAATAGTTTCGGAATCTATCAGAGACCAAAACAAAGCACGACCGTATAGAATTTAGAGCCAAATTATTGAGCCTTTAATCAGAAGACGTAGGTGACACATGCACCGTACGGTTTAGAATTCAAATGTTTCATAGTATTTTCAACAGAAAGTATGAAATTTATGTTCTGTCCTTTGAATAAAAATGCAACTTCGACGCTTACTCGGAAGTTATGCAGCAAAAGTGTCAACATAGTTGCTACGCGGGCAAAGTCACTGGCTTTTACTAGTGTCGTTATAAAGTGAAGAACGGTTTGTGAAGTGCTCGGCTCACGCTTCACTAAATGTTGAAGCGGTTTCATGAATAATAAATTAGCCAATGGCAAAAATGGAACGAAAAGTAAGCAAAGATTTGCTGTAAAGAAAAATGTTTCCGAACAGATTTAATTATTCCTCGTAACTCTCGAATTTCAATGAAAAGTATTAGGTAATTGAATATCTTGTGAATCTTGTCTTTTCTTTTTTTATTATTGTCTATTATGGACTTTTAAGTGTTGTTGAATTAGGATTTCTTTATTAAAGAGGATAAAATACACTGGATAAACTTCTTAGGGCGGATTTCACCAATGAAACTACGTTCAAGAGATATCAGTGTCATTATTCAAAAGAAAATAATGACACTGACAGCCCTTAACGTGGCTTATGTGCTGATAGCGTTCAGTTTCATTGGTGGTATCAGCCCTTACACTAAATGAACTAACAAACTATTAAAATAAAAATATAATAACATAATCTAACTAAGTTTTAGTTATTAAGAAACTAAAATATGGTGTCGAAAAATTCCTTCGCATCGTTGTGGACTGCTAATGACCTATGAGACTGGCGGCATTGCCACGTTGTATAGCAAACAAATTCGACTTCGTTGAGGTAGTAGTAGTACACAAAAAGCTGTTTAATAAAATCGTAAATTTCCCGTATTTTTATAAATTACTAGCTTCCGCCCCCGACTTCGTCCGCGTGAAATTTCTTGTTCCCCTGACCCACCCCGTCGCATCGCATCGCCTGCCCGCGCTGTCGCGCTGTGTGTGCTGTGTTACTTCGTTTTCGCTTAGCGCTCGGTCTTACTTATTTTATTTTTGATCGGCATCTAAGGGTCCTAGCGTAATGTTACATACCTATATCCTTCCTCAAGAATAGGGCTATAAAATGCAAAAAGATTTTTTTTAATCCGTCTGGTATTGACAGAGTCAATAAAAAATTAAATGTGTAGGTAACTAATAGAATAAGCGTATTTTTTTTACTTTAAGCATTTTTATACCCGACGTAATTTCTAAACGAAAGATCCGATATTCAAGTAATTTAAAAAGAAATTTACATGTATTTAATCAACCTTGATTATGAATCTATTTATTTGGATAAGGATTAATACCGTGTTTATGAAAGCACCTTCGCAATAAATTTGATTACCATTAAAAAGGTTATAGTGAACCAACCTTAAAAGATAGACATATGATATTCCGGACTTTTTTTTAGAACTTTTTAAGAGAAACAATTCCATGATGATTTTTGCGTCCGTTTACGCAGAGCATGCAACGGAATCTCTCAAAAGGAATAAATTTCCCACGTTTTTGCAACATTTTTAATTAAAGCTCCACTTCTGCTGATTGTAGCGTGATGTTATATAGCCTATAGCCTTCCTCGATAAATGGGCTATCCAACGATAAAAGAATTTTTCAAATCGAACCAGTAGTTCCTGAGATTAGCGCGTTCAACTAAACAAACAAACAAACTCTTCAGCTTTATAATATTAGTATAGATAATTGTTACCTTATGATTTAAATTAAAAATACCTACCTGCTTTATTAGAATCAGAAGTTTATTAATCAAACTAGCAGCATGTTGGAATGCCATGGTATTCGTTCGTGGAAACAGAAAGATTTGTCAAAAATTAAGTGTTTCCGCTTTTACCGACCACATATTCGTGTCACTTTCACGCAACTTGTTTTCATTTACAAACCAAAATATTTGAACTACGTACGATCAAATTACGAAAATTTTGTTAACTTTTGGACTTTGTCACATTACACACGTCATTTTTATCATCGCCATTTGCATCGTTTACTATGACTTGTTTCTATTTAGGTACCTACTTTTATTTTAGGTTTTCGTAAGTCGACCTACAATACAATAGTCCTCCATTCGGCCAATCTCAGTGGAGCTAGTCAACTAAGCGGGAGATAATTTAGTGCACAAGTTCGTGCGCCGACACAGGTGCACTCTCTCTTCCCACACTCTCATAGTCCGATGGGACCACAATACGACACAGTCGGAGAGAGTTCAGGCGCAGGACCAACAGCTTAACGTGCTTTCCGAGGCACGGGGTTGTCACATCGCTAAGTTCCAAACTCCGGACTGTTAGGAGAAACTCCTAAGTCGAAATAATATGTATGTTACAAACATGTTAACAGCAGAGTGTAGTTAGATTGTATGTTGAAAAGGAGTTCAGAAATACATCGAATATAAATTATTATTCAGTGGCTAATATAAATAAAAGGCCAAAGTCAAACCCTACATAACCTAGATTTAGCTTCCAGGTCAACTCGCAAAGTGTATCCATCTTAATTTTTAAATAAGAACACTATCACTCTTAAAGACTAGAGATATTTATTATAGAGGTTAAGGCTCCCGCAAACAGGCGCGATGCGACTCCGGTACAACAATTTTCACGAAGTTTCCATAGAAATTGTTACACCAGAGTCGCGTCGCGCCAGTTTGCGGGAGCTTTTAAGCGGTAAGCGACCGCAAAAAGGCGAAGAAATATCGCAGTTACAATTCAAAGCAGGTCTTAATAAATCATCATAAATTCTTATGATGTCAAAAAAAAGAAAATTAATATTATTCATCTGTAAAGCTTTTTACTTTTATTTAGACCAACTTACATAATTTATTTGTCACGTTAAAGAAAGTCAGGGTTGTCACACTGAGAAGTCAAAATTACACTTATCTACGTTTTTGTTATAAGTAGTAGTAGGTTTGGTATGTTTCTCTGGCTTATACAGCATAACGAAATTAGCTTCTACCCAGAAAAAATTATGATAATATTTGCCTCTAACATAGAATTAGTAAAAACTAACAAGATGTATGTAAGATAAAATACATTAAAGTTATTAAAATCCCGCTTATCAATAAACTATCAGGTCTAAATTACACACTCCCGGCTCATATGCATATTATATTCAAGTATATTTACAGACAGCGCTTTAACATTACTTAGTTTAGTAAAGTTAGCGTCTCATGCGAATGCTTGCTTTACTTAAAGTTTAAGTGTGATCTATTAATCTTAATCTGTAAATCTAGTTTCAAGTCTGTATCAGTACTTCCCAGAACGAGGGTAGTCTTGAGGATTTCGCTACAAAAAAGCTAAATATGTGGCTGACTTAACAGCGTAACAACTGCGTTTAAAAATCGCATCAACAGTCTTTGCCAACCCTTAATTATTTTGTGATACTACTCTTACCTTTTTGGCATTTAAATTATTTAGATTTATTTTGTGGATTATAATGATGAGGGTTCGCAAAAGTGACGCGGTATCTATTTTTAGCGTGATTTTTAGCTAAGTCGAAAACAAAAATTATTTGGGCCAGTACTTACAAAAAGTAAATTATGGTTTTGTGTCATCATTTATACAATTTGGGAATAAGAAGTTAATTAGTAGTCAAACCTATATCACTAATATAATAAAGCTGATTAAGAGTTTGTTTTTGCTTTTTATTTATTTTTTTGTTTGAACGCGCTAATCTTTGGAACTACCAGTCGGATTTGAAAAATTATGTTTGGATTTGATAGCCCAATTTTTGAGGAAGGTTACAAGCTATTTAACATCACGCTTCAACCATTAAGAACCAAGCAAAAAGAAAAGAAGAAAATAAGTGAAAAGGAACGCTAAGCGAAAACGTAATAGCGCGGTCGGGCGATGCTATGCGACGCAGTGGGTCGGGGGCGAAATTTCACGCGGATGAAGTCGCGGGTATAAGCTAGTCATTTAATATAAAATAATAAATCCAATTACAAAGTTTTCAAGCTTCGACAGATTGGAAATTAATTAATTTCTTTTAAGCTTTCGGTACGCACTTAGCAAAGTCCAAATTATTCTTACGGCCCTTTAGTTAAGTGATTTCTGTAAAAGAGTATAATTGATTTGGGGATGTACCTACTACTTTAGAAGTTTTAAAAGCTTTACTAAGGTACGTTTAATAAAAAGAAAAACATTTAGATAAAATTGACAATTAATCAAAGAGTTCTAGAGAGTCCTTTTATACCAACTTCAGTGTCATTACTTTAGAATTAAATTTATGTGTATTCAAATTCAAATAGTCGTTATTTCTGGTACTGTATGTACGTGCATTTACATTTACATCATTTTTATAAAACAAATTTTGACTTACTTACATTATTACAAATGTATTACTAATACTATAACAATATACCGGGTGAAATTGAATTCATGGGCATCGCCTTAAACGGTCATTGCACTCATCATTATGAACAACTTTTACTATGGGACCAGACCTGAAATCACGAAAAAATCAGCTGTCCCCTACATTTGATGAGTTATGCGAACATAAATATACGGAACAGCTGATTTTTTTCGCGATTTCAGGTTTGGTCCCGTAGTAAAAGTTGTTCATAACGATGAGTACAATGACCTCTTAAGAGGATGCACATAAATTCAATTTCACCCTGTAGACAGCAAGTATGAAATAAAAGTAGGTAGGTATCTATTGAATTGAATTGAATTGAATTGAATTAGGTATAGGTACTATATTTTTTAAATGATAATATTTATTGTATTCTTAACACTTAATTCAATTTATTCTAGAATGGCTGGCGTGGTGTGGTTTTGTACCTGCTCATCTGGTTTTCTCTTTCAAATTAATGCTGAAATAATTTACTACTTTTATGTATGTTTTTTTTTTAATGTAATAAAATGTAATGGACTTTGTCTGAAAATAAATAAATTATTAGGTATTATTTAAAGGATTGCTTCCACAAGTTCCCAGGACAATACAGCAAACAATAAAAAAACATGAAAATTAAGCAATGGTCTGCACTCAGGGCGCACCTAAATGAAAGCTCGGCTTTCATTAATTAGTTTGCCTTGTTTTAAACGTGGTCAGTTTGAAATAAGCTGTTAGCAATACAAAGCGTTTCGTGCGAGAATTCCTACCTTTGTCATTGTCTACTGGTAGTAGTTTTATTCTTGACATTTTTCACAGTAATTGTCTGAAGCATGTAGGTACAGAGAGGGACAGAGAAGAATCAACCCTAACAGAAAATTGTTACGGATAAAAAGGTTGTTTAAAATAACGTTGCTTAAGCAAAATCCTTTCAATATTTTACGGAAAGGATACAATGATTTGCACGCAATATACAGAATTAATTATTCGAATAATCAGTGGTCAGGCATCGTAAAATATTAAAGGTAATATTTTAAATATGGGGAACCGACTAACAAAAGGTATTTAAACGGTAGATTCGAGAGAAAACGCCGGGAGGGGACGCCCTAGGCAGACATGTAGTGATCTTATTGGTGATGTTCTTCAGAAAGGTCAGGTGCGTAGTACTTGCAACCGGCGTGCGTGTATGACCAGATGTATGAACGTAAACGAGGCCAAAGGAGTATGTAAGGATCTTGGCAGGAGGCGTTCGGGACTATTTTCTCGCTCAATTAACTTACAATTATATAACATCACGCTTGTTTTTTCCGAAAGGATAAGCAGGGGTGTACCTCACCCACAATTCGCTAGTTATGTTCGTGTTCGTTCTACGTAATAGGCGAGCCTATTAAAATCAAATGGGCTCAAATCTACTGAGAAATTCCTGGTATAGAAAAACCCAATAACATTTTGCCCGATCTTCGAATTCGAACCCAGGACCTCATGCTCAGCAGTACCGCTTGCGGCCACTAGTTCCGGGAGGCAGTCCACACACACACAGTACAGTAAAATTACATCTATTAAAAATAATAAAAAAATAAAATGGATCTACCTACTTTGTACTTTCGAAGACTTTATTCATCTAATAAGGCAAGATAATTATTTATTAGTTTGTAACTATGGAAGAACTGTTGTAGCAAAACTTTTAGGAGCTTTTGTTAATGAGAAGGTTCACTAGGCGACTCTGTTGCATAAAAAAACAACCGACTTCAAAAAAACCACTACAAAGTAAAAACAATATTAGTTTCGGAAAGCAGTGTCTTTGTTTTGTTTCTTTTTTTTTGCACAGACTTCCGAGTCTGACTTTGAAAAAAAAAACTCGCCGAAGTTGGTTAAAAAGCGACTGAGAATAGATAATGTCATAGGTATTTTTAGCGAAGGTGAAAGCGCCAGGGTAGCCCGCGAATTTCAAATTTTCTTACGTTTTTGCAATTTGCAGGTCAGTAATAAGTTGTATGTTGATCAAAATATGAATCGCGACCGTATCAAATATGTATTTAAAGAATTATAGTCATTAAAGTCATCAATACAATTCTCTAAACAAGTAACCCTATTGAATGACTACTTCATGAATCTTAACATTTGAGGATTATACTTACTTAAGGAGTTATGTTACTGATTCTAATGATAATATTCTGTAAATATATATTTGTTACGGTCTCGAATCATAAGTTGATCAACATAGGTACACCCAGACTCTGAGCTGCAAATTGCAAAAATCTTAAGCAAATTTGAATTTCGCGGGCTACCTTAGCGCTTTCCCCTTAAGCCCTAGTTTAATAATGACACACTAGCTTTTCGTTCTCTTCGTAGTTTTCATCCCAAAGGGACAGCAAAAATTAAACGGTTTTATTTCGCTCTTACATTTCCTAAACTTTTTTGTTAGGTGTTATTTTCTCCTATTTTCAATTTACTTTCGGGACCGGTTTTCGTTCAGTATTTGGGTACCGGGCTTATTTCTTTTGTTAGAAGTAAGACGTGCCCGTGATGTGAAAGGTAATTTGCTTAGTGTTTATTTTATTTAAGACGGGTATTGTTAAACTATTGTTGCTTTTGTGATATTGACCTTAATTCTATTATACTAGGTGCTATTATTGAAACCGTTGCTGGAATAAATCTAAAGAAAACTTGATATTTTATCCTTATTCCTTTTTATTGTGGGAAATCCTTTTGGAAACCCTCCATCTGTAGAAGGCAGAGGGTTATGTCGGATTTTTCCTACGAATACCACTCGTTGGTCTTCTGTAACATATGTAGATATGTTACCGCTATCTCCAGTGATGCGCACTGGTACACCTTTTGTGCTTCAATGATGGTACGTCAAACGTGAAACATATTTGTTTCCTCAAAAGAATTGCAGAGAACTTTTATCGTTTTTTTTTTTTTGTTCAGGGGTGGAAAATCCTCATGGATGTCCTCCGTCCTGGGGCGGGCGGAGGGGTCTGTCAGACTCTTACTGACTAAAAACCACCCCGGTGTTCCCTTCCCACACTTGAACTGGAGATCATGGGGACTTGTGCACCTTCCACGATCCCCGGCTGGTGCTGGCCCGCATCTGCGAGCCACCTCAGGCTCTACGTAACATTCATAGAGATGTTACCGGTATCGCACTGGTAGACCTTTTGTGCTTCAATGATGGTACGTCAAACGAGAAACATATTTGTTTCCTCAAAAAGAATTGCAAAGCGTTACTTAAATACTTTTATCCTTATTCCAATATAGGTGCAAGGTTGGTTGGTCTAGTGGCCGCGAGCGCTACTATTGAGCACGAGGTCCTGGGTTCATTTTCCAGGTTGGGTCCAGTGTTATTGAGTTTTCCATCTGGAAATTTCTCAGTAGCAGCCTGGAGTCTGGATTTGTGCCCGGTTGTTGGCAATAGGCTCGTCCCCTATTACATGGGATTTAAACATAACTGGCGTGTGCTAAAGGTATGTCCAATCTTTTGGGGAATACAGGCGTAATGTTATGTGTCCGATATACAATACAGAATATTGGCTAGCTTTGTTACAAGCAACAGGTCTATACCAGCTATATATTTTACTTACAGAGCAAGAATTACGTAAATGAGAAAACAACTAAACGTTATGTTCTCATAACAAGTATGATCATGATAATAGATAGCTGAGGGGAGAACTTTTTCCTAAGGTTCTCTTGGCGTAGTGCCAATTTCTGTTGATAGTTTTATTAGAGCTCTTCAGCTTTCCATAAAGGCTCCCGCAGATAAGCGCGACGCAACTCCAGTAGAACAATTTTAAAATGAAGTTTGTAAAGAAATTGTTCCACCAGAGTCGCATCGCGCCTTCGCGTCATGCCTGGGAGCCTTGAGTGTAACTGATAGAACTGATTTTTTCGCCAAGATTATTTTGATTAGGTACAGTCACGATTATAAATACCTCACACTTAAGCAAAGTAGAAAAAATATTTTTTTGTAAAATAACTATATTGCACTTTGAAGAGTGGCCTATTCCATAATAGTAAGATTCCGAAAATATTATGTTCGTATATAAAACCATAGCATTTCTACCAATACTTTAGAAGAAAATATTTTTAAATCTTATAAAGGGTGTCTCAGTAAGAGTGCACTTTTTCATTTTAAAATAAAAACAAGTATTTTATGACAGAGTTGTGATATTTTTATTGTATTGTAAAGAAGACATGTTCTGATTAAATATGGAATAAAATATCCGGCAAATGACCCCCACGGCTCCGATGACAGGCCATTACTCTTTTCATGAAATTTTCCATGACTTTTGCACAGAGATGTGGCTGTATCTTACCGATGACGCGTTGGATTTCCGATTTGAGCTCAGGAATTGTTTCGGGTTTATTCGCATAAACCCGAGATTTCAAAAAACCCCAAAAGAAAAAAATCGCACGGCGTTAAATCGCACGATCTTGGTGGCTAGTTGACATCAGAATTTTGTGAGATAATGTGTTCTGGAAATCGTTGCTGCAAGTCGATTGGTTCATGCGCGGTGTGGCAGGTTGCACCGTCCTGCTGAAACCACATGTTGTCCAGATTCATGCCGTCCAGATTCATGCCGTCCAGTTGAGGCTACAAGAAGTCCGTTAGTCATATTCCCGTTCCCGTCCGTTATCACTTTCCCCATTTTTGTAATGAGTTTTCACAATTATAACGCAACTTTATATAATCTTTCGAAAAGCGCTCCATTTTTAATAATCGGAATAAACAGAGGTGACAGCTGTCAAATTTCAGAGTTGCCACTTGCATGAAAAAAAAAATTCCAATTTTAAAAAGTGCACTCTTACTGAGACACCCTTTATAAGTGTATGCTAGCCGCACACGTAACGATTTAGTTGCGCTTTACGTATGTCAGATGAATTAGCACAAGTATCTGAACCATTTGGTCTCACTCAGACTTGCGCAAGTAAATCGTAACGTGTGGGGCTATAAAGATCCGCATGAACAGTTATGGTGCCGGGGGGATTATTGTCTGACAAATGAAAAACTATTGACGATATTGGCTGTCAATTATTCCTATAAAATTCTACTACATTCTTTACAACAGTAAAATCGCCGCTTGTCAGTGCCGGAAGGCCAACTCGGCCAACTGACAACTTACAACTGTTTTTTTCCTATTCTCTTTATTCAAATCAATGTTTGTCTTTTTAAACTTATCATCACTTAAACCCACGAAGGTTGCATGCTTATAGCACGTCCAGTTAAAACCTCTACAGTATCGACTAATTTATTGAAACTTAAAAAAAAAATCAAGTGTGTGTTTTTAATAAAATGCTGGTTGCACATTCAGTGTGTGATTAATGTCTTTTAGTGCGAAACCTAACCTAACTCAATTTTTGCTACACCAAATTCATACTGGGTAACACACTTGAATTGTATTAGAATTTTATGAACACAAAACCCACAAAACCGTTGTTTTCGACGTTTTTATAGGAGTGGCGATATTTCTCGGCAGCCATTAATTTGACCCTTCCCTTTGCCGTAGGGTAGGGTCGTGGGGTAACACTTTTAACAGGGACTTATTTATAGCCGCAATGCACCAGCTGCCGCATAGATAGATCTTCACTTTCAGTTTAATGAGAAAGAAATAATAATATAGTGTTGTAGTTAGGTAGTTGAAGTAGAAAAATCTCGCGTGCTATCTTTTTACTAGGTACAATAAAGTTATAAAAATCATCATAATAATCACAAGACTAGACAGTAAGTGAAAACTTTATTAGGCGCGTTGAGCGCTTTTTAGTATTGTAAAATCTTACGGGTTCACGACATACGACATGCTCACGACATGTGACATGGTCACGACGTGCGACATGCTTGCGACACTGTGCGACATGTTAATGTGACGTGTTGCGCCAGTCTAGCGACGCGCCCGCTGCGCGTCGCCAGACTGGCGCACTGGCCTGTGTGTGTTAAAACACACGCAGGCCGACAGTCCCCATGATTACCTATTTTTTTAATCTTATAAACTGTTCTCCTGTGTCATGTTCATGACGATTAAAACTATTAGATATCAAAAATGACAATGACACTGTTAGATATTATGTACAGTCCAAATCTGGTTTATACAGGATAGTCATCAGTCGTCACGACACAAGCCTATGTGTTAAACCACTGGTAACAATTTGACATTTACAGCGCCTTTATTTGGTAGCAGTAAGGGTGATTTTTGTAGTGCAAGTGTTACCACTGATTTGAGGTTGGCTATTAAATGTAATAATTCATTTCGTAGTAGATACTTTATTGGAAAGAAGTTCTTTAACGCAGCTTGCGGTAGGAATAAACTGGCAGAAATCGTCACGTAAGGAAAAGGCGTTATGCACGAAACAGTTTCAAGTGTCAAAAGTTTTTGTTTTCGTTTTTTGCGAAAAGAAATTCGTTACAATCAGGTGCCCCATGATACCTCCCGACTTTTTTGTTTTTGGTCCATTCTTCTATTGCCAATTTTAACAAAGTCAAAACCCAATATTGGTCATGTCATAATTCTCACCTGCTGAAGACGAATCATAAACTCGAGGTTTTAGTTTTATGCTCATTTTATTAGCACAGCCATCGTTTATGAGTCTAGACGTATGTTTATATACTTACGATATGTTCTAACAAACACGCTTACCTATAAAAGTATCGTGATAAACTGTTACTAAACTATGCTGCGTTTACACTGGTAGAGTAAGGAGATGAGTGATGGAAAATCTATTACGGAAAATCATATTATTACTAAGCCGGCTTCACCTAAAAGCCTAGTTTGACATTGATAGTTAGTCTATACAATATTATACTCTCGTCTCGTTGCGTTAGCTCATATTTTGGGTTGGAGTTTCTTATTTACTTCTTTTAAATGAGTATCTAGAAAATAATGATGCTCAAGGAGGACCTTGAGATTTGGGTTAATTAAGCATCAACCATCTGCCCATTGTTATAGCCTTCCGCTGAACATGGCATATAAGATTGTAACTAGTAGAAATGAAGATGCAGCTATGAAAACTGCTTGATATAATTATACTTCCTGTTTTAAAATGTCCATAAGAAGTGACAGAATTTAATATTGTACACAAGGCTTACGTATCGACATTTTTTTAATTTGAATTTTCAGTACTCTAAACCGACCAGCGTTGGAGTACTGAAAATCCAACTATACAAACGTACTATACTTGTTATTCGCTCTAATAAACGTAAACGCGCCTCAATAAGCTCAGAGATTTGGCTGATTACGTGTCTGGATTTGCGCTGTTTTATTCTGAATAAGGCTTTATGTCGCTTCGCTTGTTCAATTGTTTTTTTTATTTCAACTGAAGGACGTTTTGAGACGAAGGTCTTTTGTATTTGATAGGACTTAATGGAGTTCAAAGTGAATGTAAATAGGTTTTTGTTATTACAAAAAATAATGTTGTTACGTGTGAAAATATAATATTTTCTTTTGAGAATTTAACTGTTTGTTAGACATGATTGCAAATGTGTTTATTACTTGGCTATGGCTCAGCGATTGTTAATTGTTTAAGGTACGTTCCTTCTATGTCAAAACAATAGCTAGTCGTCCTGTTGAATACCAAAGTCCTGGCTGGGAAACATATTGAAATGGAGCTGTACGAATAGAACATTTTATGGTCCTTCGAGCCGGATATTCACATATATATATCTTGGTTAACTATCCCTATTTATATATTGTATTTATTTATACTTTCATAAACAGCACGTTGTTGGTACAATCTCAGACCATGGCAAACCCCAGAGGTTTAATAGTGTGCCTGTAATAAACCTTGTGTAAAATTGTTTTAAATAAATAAATAATAATAAATAAATAACTACTGCCCACAATAACTGCGACGAGTATGATTGTAATTTAGCTTATTATTTTTTGTCGTCATGAACTCATCCATCACCAAGTGGGAATAGCTAGGAACGACAGTCGTCCATTGCCTAAAGGAAAAGACCCTCAAATGATAGCTAGAATTATATCTCGTATCTTTACGCGATTTTCCGGGATCTAACCAGGAAAGGACTATGGGATACGATCATATAACTCACCCGTAAAAGATTTGAAAACAGTGGTCAGTTTTATGATAGTGGGTGACATTTTGTCCAAGAATGCAAGATGGATAGGTGTTATGTTCGCCTGTCACCATAAAGGAAAAATGAATGGTGCAAAAGATGGCAGAGTCATAATTGATTATACTCGTTATGTATTTTTCTGGCATTTATCATTATGATATCTCTTAATATTTTTTTATAAAAATGTTATAACTACACGCCTGTAATCCCCGAAGCGTTAGGCAGAGGTGCACCTATAGTACACCCACATTTTGCCAGTTATGTTTTAGTCCCATATAACAGACGGCGAGTGGCGGCGGGGACTGGATGCAAAAAGCCCAATGGTGCGATGAGTGGAAATGTTAAAGGAAGCCTACACCGAGATGGTTGAGAAAGGCTAAAGAAGAAGAGAAGAAGAGAATAGGGGGCGAATTTATTGCCATCATCACAGTATTGAATAAAAGAAAATGACTTTTTACACGATGATATAAGTTCTCACTACTATTTCAATACATAAATACAGTCCGGCCGTCGAAAGAATTCTTTCTTGACACCTGTCAGTACATGCTAACGAATATGTTTTTTGCGAATTTGATCCTTATTACAACTAGAAATGGTCCAACTGACAGGTGTCAGGAACGCATTCTCTCGACCACCGGATTCTAGTAAAATGTTGAACAATGGCAGCAAGTAGTTTAGCGCGATTAACACCCAGCTTTGATTTATAATAAATTTTATGTTGTGTGTACGTTGCATGGTTTCACCGCTTAACAAATAGGAGCAACAGATTATTATGTAAGCGCGCTTCGGGGTATTACGAAACCCCATATATGTATGTAGGTACTTACGCATAGTCGAGTAAAGTTGTGACATAGCTCACAGAATAAGCAAGCTGAAGTGGCAATGAGCCGGCTATAGTAATAGAACCAATGACCGTTGAGTACGGGTAGAGGTGTTTTTGAGTGCAGACCGCGAATCGGCAAACGTAAGGTAGAACGTCCTCAGGCTAGGTGGAACGACGAGTGGCTGGTAGTAGCTGGATGAGAGTTGCCGAGAATCGAGTTGAATAGCTTGCAATGGGAGAATCCTATGTCCAGCAGTGGACTGCTGTAGGCTGATGATGACAGTCAAGTAATGAGAAGGTTTGGCACCTTCTGACAAAGTTTTGCTTGTCCTGTGTTTAAGACTTATTATTTATCAACTACGTCCCAACAGCTAAAATTTACAAAACAAATGTCAGTTTCAAAAGATGCCTACTATGCGGGAAAATTGCTTAACCTTTTTGTTCCAGAAGTGTATAAACTGTTGGAAAAATCCATGTCTTAACAGGTTTTAACTATTAATGCAAGTACTCGAGCTGTTATGCTTTGATTTAAACTTTAATGGTAAGTTCGTGTTAGACACTAATGACTGTATTGTGTTTGATTTGAAATTCTTGGTTTACTTCTGTTGTTATACTGTGGAACATGTTTATTATTGACGGCTTCAAACCTGTGTAACTTTATGGTTAGAACAGAATTTTGTAGTCATTTTTCACTGGTCTTGTTGTAACGGTGCGCTAAGAATCAATGTACGGTCATCAACAGAAGTAGATTAACACTGTTAATTTTACATGTGCTATCAATAGACCCTAAATTATTAGTACACTGCTTTTCAGTATTTGAGTTTTTATCATCAGAAGAGTTCTTAACTGTCCACATGTTTTATTCTTTTGAACATAAATTGTGTTAAAAAAACTGAAGTGCTTATCGACTTTTGTTACTGACCGTACCTATGCGGTTTAGGAAGATAGGTAATTTTTGATGACTGTTTGTAAGACTAAAAACTTTTATGTCTCCGGAAAAAAGGACGATAAAAATCGGCATGTATTCGAGCTCCAAATAATTCCCGTCTTGATGTCCTTTAAATTATTAATGGACACTAATAAAAATAATGTGCCTACATAATACCCTAACTACCTAATAATAAACGTCTTTTCCTGACTTTTACCATTAAAACCAACTAAAAGGAATCCCTATACAAATGGTCCTTTCATGTTTCATGATTCCATTTTATACCCGTCCTTCCCCGAATCCGAGCAAGCAATTATAACAATTTGAAAAAGTTCAAAATTCGTTCAATTTCGTTTATGGATAAAAAAAAAATTGAATTTCATTCCCTCGTCTCCTTTCGCCGAATATATATATTTTTTTTTTTGTAGAAGTATTTGGTAGACTACAATTAGACGTCTGTCCAAATTGTTAATCTGACTTTATTAGCGTCTACTTTTTCTGGTTTTAAATCATAGTACTAAATTACGGGTCCATAAAAATGATCTGACAACTGCATTGTAATTATGTCGGGTGTGTTTCTTCTCATGGTTACAGTCGATTAGGAAACACCGACTTCTTTATATTGACGTTTAAAAGTGTTCTTTTTAAACAATTTATAAAATAATAATCATGTATGCCGAATATTTTAAAAATCATTACAACAATCGGAGCGATTGAAATTCCCGCGCGGAATTCGCCTTAGTTTAGCCAGAGCTGAGCTTAAAAGCGTGCTTGGAAAGCAGGCATGGCCCGAACTCCGAGGTAAGGATTAACATGTGTCATTACGATGTCAGTTTCCCGCACTAGAAGCTCGAATAAAATTCCCACTAAAGTGTTTGTTTATACGGTTCGCGTTACTAGCTCTGTTAGTCGAACTGTCAGTTCCTGAAAGCATGATAGGGATTCGTAACTCTGCTGTCAAATTTCATGCGAGTTGTTGTGATTGGTTAGTTGAAATCAGAACAGACAATTCACATACATACAATACATAACATCACGCCTGTAATCCCTATATAGTACACGCTTCGCCAGTTACGTTTAAGTCCCATGTAATAGGGGGCTAGCTTTTTGCCATCAACCATGCATAAATCCAGACTTCGGGCTGCTACTGAGAAATTCCTAATGGAAAAACTCAATAATACTTTGCCCAACCTGGGAATTGAACCCAGGACCTCATGCTCAGCAGTAGCACTTGCGACCACTAGGCCAACGAGGCAGTCTGACAATTAAATGAGAAGAACCAGATTAAATTGAATAGGATTTATGAAACTGGGGAGTATATTTGCCATGTTGCCATATACGCTAAACAAACTTTTAAAGTTTAGGCAAACCCTTTTTAGGCTGTAGACGTACCAGGTAAAACCTGTAAGTGACTGATCGAGTAAAAAACTCCTAAGTCTATAAACCTACTGATTCTATTATCAATCACATTCTAGACCTCAGATTTTGCGTCTAGTGTCAAGTAGGTAATCTAAAAGTCTAACATAGTTACCCATATCAATCAATCACTTTCCGAACGTAAGCCAAATTAATTTTGTCTTCAAATGCAGAAGTGCGGAGGTGGCCCAGTGGTATTGGCCCCGACTTACGGAGTTACAGGTCGTGAGTCCGAACCCAGGCAGGCACTTTACTTTGTGTAAATTATTTCATCACCACTGATCTCAAAACAGTGAAGGAAAACATCGTGAGGAAACCTGCACAACCTAAAACCAAAAATTCGAAGACATGCGACTACCACCAACCTGCAAATGGGCCCGCTTGGTGGATTACGGCCAACTCTCCATTACAGAGAGGAGGCCGGTGTCCCAGCAGTGGGAATCGATTGGCTGATTATGCTATGCTCAAATAATCTGAACTTCTAAGCCATCGTATAGGTAGAGGTAAAATTATTTGTAAAAGGTAATCTCTGGAAGTACAGTTGATAAAAATACAATCATTTTTTTACTGATAGAAAGCTACACAATTTCCAAGTGTCATTCTTGTTTTAACTAAAATATATGCTACCATTGACCCGCCCCGGATTCGCACGGGTAGCACTAATTATCTATAGCCAGATGACTTATGGTGGTTGATTGAAATACTGTCTTGAATTCATGCAAGCCTAGTACTTTTTGTGAGGTTACTGTTCAGAAAAAAAACCCAAGACACAAAAAAAATCTCTTGATCCGATCGCTACCAAACTTCACAGGATCACCTGTTGGGCTAATTTGAAGATTTCCTGAAAATTTCATCAAAATCGCTCCAGCCGTTTTGGATTCCATAGGGATCATACATACACACATCCATTTTTATATATGTATATAGATATCCTATATTTTATGTTATAGCAAGAAATTTCACGCGGACGAAGTCGCGGGTAGATTTAAATTCGTGTCAATTTTTATATGGGTGTACGTGTATTCCTGAAATAAAAATTATTTATTTATTTATCGAGTAACATAATTTTATTGCAATATATATATTATGTACAAGTATACAATAAAAAAGGGGGAAGACCTCATTGGGCATCAAAAAATTCGTCCGCATCGTTGTCAATGGGAAAAATGCCCAAAAGGCTGGCAGCATTGCCACGCTGAACGGCAATGCTGATTCTTTGGGCTAAAAATAGGCCAGCCCGCTGGTCCCGTAAAGAGTCGACCAACCGCTTAGCCATGTCCCGAAATACTCGATGAGCACTCGGACCCCACGGCCCTAGTGTTTCAACCCCAAACGGCTCAAACATATAGCTCCCAATGAGGTTGTTTATTTATTCAAATAATAATTTTGAAGGGAAAGATTTCATATAAGATTATAAATATAGTCTGTTCCAAACAAAGTAATTACTCAACTTTAAATAACGTTTTTGTACAAACTTTTGGTATAATCCTTTGTGTACCAATGTTCTATTGAAAAGTAAAGGATTTGTTCTCTTTAAAATGGTTAGTGAAATACGATGTTTCAGAAAGCTTTTTGCCTGCTTCGGGCGATCTATTGTGAGATCTTGACAATGTAGAGTCTAGACAACACGACGGTGGCTTTCCGAAACTGAATTTGAATTTGAGGAAAGTGCAGGGCATTTTTACTTGGGACTTAAACATAACTGGCAAAACGTAGGTGTAGGTACTATAGGCGCACCTCTGCCTAACCCTTCGAGGAATACAGGCGTGATGGTGCATGGCATTATTTTTCTTGAATATATCTATAGTTTATTGTTGCGTAAATATTGAAGAAAATATTGGGTGCCCCATTTACAGTGGTCCAAAAATTTTTTTTTTTGGGTCTAGGTCTAGGACTTGCCAATGATTCATTTAAACGCAACATAATATGTTCCACGAAAATCATTAGTTTAGCAGTAGCAACGGTGTCGTTTATGCATTGAAAATCGAGGCAGACATTTCGAAAACTTAATGTAATTTTTTTTCTTCATTTTGATTTGATATTATCATATTTAATCATTTCTCTTTCTTTAACAAACTCCAGTGTTTTTCTTTTACTAATAAAGCAAAAAAAAAAAATCATAACTTCTAAACTACTGATTTTTGCGGAACATAATGTTGCGTTTAGGATGTCATAGACCCAAAAAAATTTTTGGACCACTATAAATAGACCACCTTGTATTAAGTAGTTTTCAGTGCAGTTGCATCGATGCAGCGTCGCGTTGTGTTTTTGTATCAACTTTTATGAAACCCATTTTGACCAAATAAAATCGCCACCTAATTATTACCCAGTGCGTCTTACTTTCGTCGATTAATGAAAATTATTATTCATTTAAAGAATTTCGTTATAAAGGCATCTGATTACATGTATTAAATAGGTAGGTTTACCATTGAAACCTCTTTCCCCACAAATTACTCACTAGCTTTTCTTAAAATACAGATAAATAATTATATAATTATTAAGACGAACTCTTATATTAAAAGTTTGTATGCCAGTATGCAAGTGGAACTCCGTAATTCCTGCCTATACCACGGGAAAAAGGGGTGAGCTTACGTATCATCCAAGGATTATACCAGGACCTCAGAATCAATGAGGAGCTTAAACATTTTTTCTACCTAATAATAAAATAAAGAAATAAAAACTTCCCAGCCATAAACTTAACTTTCTTCACCTCATCCAAAGTTATCCTATATGAAGTTACGAACTAATTCTCTCATAAACTTCGAGCGTCTAAAGATGATAATATTAATATTTCATGAATCCCTAGTAGATCCTGCAGACAACTCCGTACATAATCATGTTGGAAAATCTTGGAATTAATTTCTGCCGTATTTCGAAAGATTATGTGTGCGAAAGTATTATCAAGCTTGCAGTAGGTAGCATATCAAGGTAGGTAGTATTATCAAGGTGATTAATTACAATGTTCAGTTTAGCTCACCTAATAGCGCAGTGAGGATAAACAAAGACATTGTTTCAGGGAAGTATGATATAATGAAGCAGGTGCTAAACCTGCATAAAATCATTATATACGTACTTAATATGAAACTTAGGTTATGTAACCTAAGTTTATCGACGTAAGTCCACGTTAAGGAGGTTAGGTATGTACGAATCGTAGCAGGTGGTGATCTATAGTTTCTGCCTACTCCCATGGAAAAAGGCGTGAGTTTATGTATGTACCACAATAGCTCAAGTTTGCGCGGGCACTTTTTTAACGCGAAGTTTTATTAATGTGCACTGGAAATAGCCATGGCGCGTTTAAATACCGCAATGTTAGATTTTAAACTGTAATTTTTTTTTTTTTATAAAATAAAAGAGCAACCGACTTCCAAAAAACACTACAAAGTGAAAAATAACTTTAATTTCAGAAGTCGGTCTGCCACCGGCTTCCGAAATTAAAGTTATTTTTCACTTTGTAGTGTTTATTTTTTGGAAGTAGGTTGTTTTTTTTTTGTAAAAAAGTTTTTTATTTTTGACTTTTTAGTGGGTCGGTTTGTAATGTATCTAAGTTACAATAGCCTAATGGCAACAGATTGCCCATCACTTTTTTACAAAATATTGCTTTTCCCGATGCAGGGACGTTAATTGTTGAGAAGTTCTTTAAGTACTTCACCATCAGCACCACTTAACCATATGCATTGTGACGACCTTATATTGTTTAGCAATCATTTTAAAGTAATGAATCGCAACCTGTGAAATCCTTAATATCGAGTTGTCCCGGTGGCCATATTACCATCTGTGGCCTTCGCCATCAGTTCCACTTCACCAAATGGTGCTTTCCGAGAGCATAGGCACAAGTAACTATAAAAAATACCCAAATCGCTATAGGTGTGCCTATAATATTTGAAGAGTTCCCTCGATTTCTCCAGGATTCCATCATTAGATCCTGACCTGATGACAATTGGTCCACCTGGAAAGTATACCCTTTCAAACAAAAACAAATATTTTCCAAATTGGTCAAGCCGTCTTCGAGTAATCGGGGAACACACATAAAAAAAAAGATTGAAAGACGACGAACTGAGAAACTCCTCCTTTTTTGAAGTCGGTTAAAAATCATTTATAGCCAGAGTGCATCTCATGACAATTCCAATAAGCCCAAGTACGGCTAGGATACATTGTTTTATTACAGAGTTCCGGTGCCTACCTTCCGGCTTCATCATCCAATGGTACCATTTTCATCTGAACCATTTATTTAAATTTGCTTCATCATAGTTGCTAAGTATCATAATCGAGATATCTTATCGCCACCCGTGAAATACTTATCATTGAGGAGTTCCTGTGGCCATCTGTGGTCTTCTTCGTCAGTTCCACTTCACCAAATGATACTTTTTGAATGCAAATGCTTGACTGGTTAATGAAAATACCAAAACCGCTATGTGTTTGCCTATAATATTTGAGGAGTTCCCTCAATTCCTCATGGATCCTATCATCAAAACTGAATTTTGATAAAAATGGGACCAATCTGAAAGTATATCCTTTCAAATTAAAAAAAGAATTTTCCAAATCGGTTTTTAAATGACTGAGTACTCTAAGGTAACAAACATTAAAAAAAAAACATACGACCGACTTGATAACCTCCTCCTTTTTTTAAAATCGGCTAAAAATACACCGTTAATATAAAAAGCGTGAACGTGGGCCAGGGTTTCCTAAGACTACGGAGGCCGCCACATAGGGTTCGCAGATTAAAAGCAAGAAAGTAAATTGTTGTATTTCTCTAAAGAGCGTTTTTTGACACTGCACCATAAAGTCGAACCCCACTGCCATCATTTTCATTACGGCCGTCGATTTGACCGAAATTAGCAGCCATCACTCTTCTAGGAAACCGTAACTTTACCTACAGCTACGTACGTACGTTGTAGACACTACGTAATATTTTACGTATTTTTAAAAGGCCTGGGGTCTACTCCGAAGTATCGGTCGAATGTTCGGACGATTCCTACTACACTTTTTTCTATTTCATTCGGTCGGTTCGGATCTGACCAAATGAAATAAAATGAAGTGTATTATGAAACGTCCGAACATGCGGCCGATACTTCGGATTTATAGCTTCGGAGTAGACCCCGAGCTTACTTTCTGCCTATTATAATAAAACTAGATGAGGTAGCAAACCACATTTCCAGGAAAACTCTCTTTCCCATTTATTATTCAGCAAGGTTTGCATTTTTCAGTAGCGTTGTGAAATAGAATTACTTCTTTAAGTTACATGTGTAAACACTTCTGTTGAGTTCACAATTGTTTATTTATTTATATGTAGTTTGTACTGAAAGTGAACATATTATTTTAACTTGACAATTATTGTATGACATATTTTTTACTTGATAATGTTTGGGGTTAGGTGATTTTCAACCTAAATCCAACATTGTTATGTTCGTTTTTACTAAGGATTAATTCGCGTGGAGCGAGGAATTTTTTCCTATGGCATCAACTAAATCTATCTTATTAGATTTTACGTTATAGAATATATTATTCGATCGATATAACTCAACTCCCCTCTAATTACATCTTTCAGAAGGCCTATTCAATTATTCATCAAATTGTCACGCCCACTCTGCCTAGCCGTTTCCAAACTATGTCGGGGTCTGCTTCCAGTAACAGGATACAGCTGAATATAATATTTTACATGGAGCGACTGCCTACGACCGTAACAACTCTCAAAGATCTACAAATGACAGCCGGGACCAACGGCTTAACGTGCTTTCCTAGGCACGGAGGGGTCTCGATATGTAATGGATGGTCACCCATCCACGAACCGACTGCTGAAAGCGTAGCTTAACGTTAGATCGAACCGTGCGGCTGTTATCGTTTAGCCCAACTAATTTTATCTGCTGTTGTGATTTCTGCCAACCAAATACAAAAACAAACAACAGATTTAGGCAGCAGATTAGGAAGTCCATAGTTTGTAACGAACTAGCTACCCGCCTCTGCTTTTCACGGTTTTAACCACTTGAAAAACCTTCGAGATTTCTTTATTATTTGTAAATTTACTATAAATTGATAACATACATAAACTTTCCGGAAAGAAATCTCTAAATGATAATGAAAACCGCATCAAATCCTTTGCTTTATAATTTATAATATTAAGGTAATAACAGCCACACGGGTCGATCCATCAGGTTAAGCTACGATTGCCGGGGTTGGTTCGTGGATGGGTGACCATCTTTACATATCGAGACTTCTCCGTGCCTCGGAAAGCACGTTAAGCCGTTGGTCCCGGTAGTCATTCGTGGATCTTTGACAGTCGTTACGGGTCGTCAGAAGCCCGAAAGTCTGACAACCAGTCTTACCAAGGGGTATCGTATTACCCAGTTACTGGGTTGTGGAGGTTAGATAGGCAGTCGCTCCATGTAAAATACTGGTATTCAGCTGCGTCCGGTTAGACTGGAAGCCGACCCCAACATAGTTGGGAAAAGGCTAGGCAGATGATGAGGTATAGCTGATATAGGTACTTAGATACTAAAACCATTTTTATGGAGGGTTTGGTGTAGGTACTATAGGTACACTTCTACCGAACTGTTTGGACTCCAAACATAACTACATCACACCTGTATTCTCCAAAGTTTGGAGAATACAAGTGTGATGTAGTTATGTTATTTTTTTGATGTCTGCTCAGGTGGTATGTAAAAATATCTGTGTCCTTTTTGATAACACTGTACTTTTATGTAGATATTATTAAGTACCTTAACATCCAAGGACCCTTCCAAATATAGTGAGCATTAGTACAGGTCACCTTTCACCAACAGATGTTCCTTATGCATTGTTGTGGTATTTGCAGGACCGACTCGCAATTGCTTTGTGTGGTTACGAAGGCTACATCCGCGATATAATGTAACCGCTACGAGTTTTCGTCTGAAATGGGAAAGTTATGGAGAACACCTCTGAGTTACTGGTATATACAGTTTTGTTGAGTGAGTGACGAGTTGTGTACCTTAAATGGCTTGAAGAGACTAACAGCTGTGACTTGCGGGTATTAAATAAGGTTGATCGAATTCTTGGAGTTGCTTAACTTGAGAAGGAAATATAAACCAGAAATTCGTATATTGTTACCTACGATCACTTACCGAACTACTGAACCTTTCGGGCGTTTTCAAAGAGTGACTGATTACGGTACCGCAAAAAACTAGGTATTGTCAGAAACTATGACAATGATGCCCGTTTTCAATGTAATAAAATCACGCTGTTGCATTTTTGATGCTTGGGTCAGCATCTTCTAAGCATTAATTTTAGGTGTCGCCTAATGTTAGTAAAAGCATGGTAATTTAATAAAATCTCTGACACTAGGTTAGTCACAAACCACACGAAAAAGAAGAAGACAACTCATTTCCCAGAACTTTTTATTTATGATAAAAAAATATATAGTACCTACCTCTTAACTAGTAGATGTTAAACGCTTTTAAACAATACATAACACAACTAACTATTTACACTAGGTACTTAATTAAATGATTAACTAACTACATAAGACATTTAATAATAATAATATGTTGTGCTCGCAGTAAGACTCCTTCTTTTTAACGTTATCTCAAGTTGGTATTTATTTATTTATTTTTTAGGTTAACCAACAATTGTTTACACTATTTATTTCTGATTTAATAACTAGAGTAACATATTCTAGTGCAACAATTAATTACAGGTTAACACCACATGCACAAAAAAAAAACGGCTTACATAACATACTTATAACTTATTGAAATTATAATTTATACATACAAAGAATAATAATTAAAAGCAATAACAAAGAAAATAATAAAGAAAGTAATAACATGTAATACTGTGAATATTTTTGAGGATAATATACAAACTCAGCAGACGAATAAATATTAATATATAACAAAAGTCTCTAAATGCCGTAAAGCCATACAAAGTACTTTCACTTTCATTTCGGAGAATAAAAGGTTTCGCTAAAACGAAAAGAAGCAAAAAAAACATTTTTCCAGCAAAACTACTTTATCACTTGACTTTTATTCATCACTGGGGATTATTTCGTAAAGAATGACGTCATCCCTACAATGTTATTACTTAGGTCATAACTTAGAGCTATATTATACTGGGACACCAAGTGACGCAACCATGGTCGTGCTGGCAACAAAATAAAGAAGGAATGAACGGAAAAAGAAAGATACGTTTATTGGCACAACAATATAAAAAAATCGTTTTTACAAAAAAAACAACCGAATTTCCAAAAAAAAAACAGTGGAGTGAAAAATAACAACAATTGCAGAACTCGGTCTCCGGTTCTTTGGTTTGGTTGGTGGTTTGGTTTGTTTGGTTTGGGTGTCTTTGGTTTTGTATTTTCGTTTTTTGCCATTCACTATTTGGTTTTTTTAGTTGTGGTACCAACCCCACACAAATTCGAATACCGCTACCTGCTATGTAAATTACAGTGACAGGAACTTATTTATATTTTTAAGTTATTTATGTTATACATTATCTAGGTATATAGATTATGTATGAAAAATACGAATTATTGAAGCTTACTCAAAAACTGCCCAAGCTAAGTTATATCGGACCGTATATGGTCCGATATAACTTTTATTAACTTCATATGTATATGTGTGCTTCATATGTCTACATATGAAGTATACAGTATATATATAGTAAAATGTATATGTATATATATACTCGTACAAGGTGAAACAGGACGATTGACATTCCTTTAAACCACGTAAAGAGAATCATGTTCTTTACCCGTATACAAAAAATCAATCAAATCCAATTAATACTTTAGCCACAGGAAATAATTTCTCATTTTCTTATTTTTTAACATGATTTAGATCTGGGTCGAAATAGTAGGTAAATATTTTAAGGTCAAGAACCTGTGCAAAACATATGATTCTATTCTCTGCGTTTGTATTGTTCTCCAACTAAAGTGCCTGTGCCAACCTACCTGCGCCCCGCATCGCCGCCACCACGCCCCGCACCGCATCGTTGGTCAGTGCCTTTTCGAAGATAAAGCGTGTTTAATTTTTATGCAGTTGATTCTGCTATTTATTTTGATTGAAAACTGCAATTTTTAAATTTTCCATTAACTACTAATCTTCGTGTTTTAAAATGTTTCGATATATTAGTAGGTACTGTGCTCGTTTTCATTTAATGTCGTACATCCAGATCCACGTTGTCTATATATAATTTTAGATTGTTTAGTTATAAAATTTAATGTTTACTTAAGGTCCATACAAAATAGGTCTGCGGTCCGCCATTTAGTGACTTCTGGTCTACCAGTCCTTCGTATAAACTAAATTAGGCTGGACCAGTACCTACAGCGTGTCAGATATGGGTCACTAGAGTTTGCTTGAGGCAATTCCTGGTAGGCGTTTAGACGAAGCTTGATTGAGCAATCTAAGGCAATGTGTGATGATTTATAGTCACGACCTAAAAGATGAAATGATACGATATTGTTATCGTGATTAGGATTAAGATTATCTGTTTAGAAAGAGGAGTCAACTTATTACAATGATAATTATGTATTAAAAAAGGCACATGTGGAAATATAGTCTGTTCCAAAATAATGTATCTCACGAAAAAGGATCAGAAACGTGCCAGTAGATGTCGCACATGCAGTTGCGGATGTGCAGTTTGTAGTGTCACCAACAAATTGAGTGCTTTGATTTGATTATTTGGATACTTAAACTCGAAATTCTTATTTTGAATCACCATAAAGATGTTTTTAATTTGACAATTATGTAGTTAATTTTATAACCTCAGTTGAATGATTTTTCAATTACTATTTTTATCATGTTATTCAAACAATAATCGCTTTAGTGAGCTAAATTGAATTAAAAACTCATTCATCTGTATGAGGAAGGTTGCAACTTTATATCTCACCACTTTTGTCAACAATTGTTATTGAATAACGTTATTAAAAGTAATTGAAAAATCGAAGACATATGACATCTACCAATCCACACTGGGCCCACGTGGTAAATTACAGTCCACTCCCTCTCACAGAGAGGAGGGATGTGTCCCAGCAGTGGGAACATTATAGGCTGATTATGTTAAAGTGCCTGCTTGGGTTCGAACCCACGAGCTACTACAACTCGTAAGTCGCGGCCGTTACCACCGGGCCACCACTGTTTTCCAATTTTCGTAAAAAGTATCAAAATATTGAATCAAATTGATATGTTCCATGTGGTCTATTTTTCTTAGAACATGAGTATTTCATCAAAATATTAACATTACCAATACTAATCTTTCATTTAAAAAACTGAATTTAATTCTCATAGTCAAAAGGGGGCACACTAGAATGACGGCTCGAGTGATGTCATTACCTAAGTCGTCAAATTTGTGACAACATCTGTGATAGATTATTTGCTGCCAAACAAGTAAAAACAAATTCAGTGTTTCCACTCTCTGCTCCTGGATTTCCCCTGTGATACTTGATGTAGATCCAAATAATCGATGGTTTAATTGTACGTGTTTTTTACTAATCAATGAATCTAAAAACAAGTAAATACCTTATCGGTAACTAAAGTTTTGAGCCGTTTGGGGTCGAAACGCTCGGGTCATGGGGCCCGAGTGCGCGTCTCCTTTTTAAGGAAATTTCTCGCCGACTGGTCGACACTTCACGTGACCAGAGGGCTGGCTCGTTCTTTGGCCAAAGAATTAGCATTGCCATTCAACGTGGCAATGCTGCCAGTCTTCTGGGCACGTTTCCGGATGACAGCGATGCGGACGAGTACTTCGACGCCTAAGTTTCCTTTTGTTTTGTATATTTATTTGTATAGTTAGTTAGTTCGTTAGTAGTGGAAAAAGATATTTTAAGTTTTTTAACATATAAATGTAATTGATTTATTTATTTAAAACCAGTTAAATAATTGATATAATCGATTACTCGTCGACGAATTAAATCTCGGCAGAATTAATAGCGATTTAAAAATAAAGAAGTGACGACAGTGATCTATCTAAAACTCAAGTTGAACGGACACTCAATAGCTCGCTTTTCAAAATGCATCTAACGTTTTCATTTTGATATCAGTATCTTAAAATCATACATTTCAATCGTATTTTTTCTATTCCCTAAATAAACATGCGCATGCTATTTACTTTTTCTAAACAATTTTAGGGAAAATGTCCTGAGATGAGAACCCTGAAACAATGTTATTTTGTCAAAATGAAGATCGTGACGTTTCGTGCTCTGATTTGCGTTCAATGTCACCTGACCAATGGCTATATTTTTACGTAGGCAATTATTTCTCAAAAATATTTATTAATCTAAAATCATTTACAAAACTAAGTTGATTTTTTTTACTTTTAGCTCACAACCATTCTACATCATAAAATTTGTACGGTATTTCTTTACTGTCAACTAGCCTATTCAATGTTTATTTTTAACCGACTTCAAAAAAAGAGGAGGTTCTCAGTTCGTCGGAATGTTTTTTTCTTTTATGTATGTTCCCCGATTACTCGAAGGCGGCTAAACTGATTTGGAAAATTCTTCTTTATACTTCACAGGTGGACTCATTGCCATTAGGTCAGGATCTGATGATGGGATCCTGGAGAATTCGAGGGAACTCTTCAAATTATTATAGGCACACCTATAGCGATTTGGGTATTTTTTATAGTAATTTGTGCATTTGCTATTGGAAAGCACCACTTGGTAAAGTATAACTAATGATGAAAACCACAGATGTCCACCGGAACAACTCAGGAATAAGTATATTACGGGTTGTGATTCGATTACCTTAAAATTATTGCTAAGCAATATAAGCTCGTCACAATGCACATGGTGAAGTGGAGTTGTTGGTGAAGTACCAGGAGAACTTCTCAAAAATTAACGTCCTTGCATCGGGAAAAGCAATATTTGTAATAGGTGATGAGCAGTTGTAATTAGGCTATTGTAACTTAGATAAATGACAAACCGACCCACTAAAAAGTGCTAAATTAAAAAAAAATGCAAAAAAAACAACCGACTTCAGAAAAAAAAAACACTACAAAGTGAAATATCACTTTAATTTCGGCAGTAGGTGGCAAAACCTAAAATACGGTTCTAAAAACACCGACTTCCGAAATTAAAGTTATTTCTCACTTTGTAGTGTTTTTTTTGGAAGTCGATTTTGTTTTGCAAAAAAGTTTTACTTCAATATGAACCACTGTCGTTTGTCGTTTTATAAATAGATAGCAAGAGTGCAAATAAATGGAGACACGCGTGTAACCTCACATGTGCCGAACTTTAGTATCGGGTTCTATAGTCAGATGTTGTAATAAACAAGCTTTTTTTACGTGCTCGTTGGGTTTTAAAAATACTCGCTGTGTGTGGGATCCCTAACGGGGATGGAAGCGTCAAGATAGACCAATAAAATTGTAATACTGAACTTGTAAAGTAAACATTATATCACGCCTGTATTCTCCGAGTGGTCAGGCAGAGGAGATAGTTCACCCACATTTTACCAGTTATGTTTAAGTTCCTATTGTCATCAACCGGGCACAAATTCAGACTCCAGGCTGCTACTGAGAAACTTCAGATGAGAAAACCCAATAACATTTTGCCCGACCGGGGAATCGAACCCAGTACCTCAGCAGTAGCGCTTGCGACATGGCCATTATTCGAGCCACGACATGGCCATTATTCGAGCCACTATGTGGCCGTTATTCGAGCCACGACATGGCCATTATTCGAGCCACGATATGGCCGTTATTCGAGCCACTACATGGGCATTATTCGAGCCACGATATGGCCGTTATTCGAGCCATGACATGGGCATTATTCGAGCCACGACATGGCCATTATTCGAGCCACGATATGGCCGTTATTCGAGCCACGACATGGCCATTATTCGAGCCACGATATGCCCGTTATTCGAGCCATGACATGGGCATTATTCGAGCTACGACATGGCTGTTATTCGAGCCACGACATGGCCATTATTCAAGCCACGACATGGCCATTATTCGAGCCACGACATGGCCATTATTCGTGCAAAAAATGGCTTCAGAGTTGTCACAAACATTGTTTATCAAGTTGACACTCTACGTCAATTTGCCGTGTTACAGCAATTTCCTACAACTGTCAAAGAATGACAGTTGTAATTTGAATATACGGGCAATTTCAGTTGGTAGGTAGTCAATTTGGTAAACAATTAAGCTCCTTGACTTTACCTTTTAGATAATTATACAAGTTCATCTGTCTTAATTACTTAGACAGTTTGCCTCTCGATCAATTTTAGTTTCCCTAGAAACACGGAATTTTACTGTAAACTTTTTGTTAAAATAAATATTTGCACAGCTTCGTCTGATTGTTTTATATTCTTGAATCCTAGATGGGTACTTGATTATGCTTTGATATTTCTGTTTTAGTACTTTATTAAAGTTATCAGTTATTACATAATTATTATGACTTCAAGTTTATTTACGAGCGAGTGTGAGTTGAGTGTTTTTTTTGTTGCGGAAATTACATTAATATATGTTAGGACATAATATACCTTACCTAATGTCAAGCCACGGAAATTAATCGTTAAATAAATTGAATACCAACTTGAATTGTCCGTAAATTCAAATCACAAGTTACTGTCATTTTTTGACAGTTGTATGAAATGGCTATAACACGACAAATTGACGTAGGGTGTCAATTTGCTTAACAATAAATTGCCTGGATTGTAGTTACACTTAAACTTATGATTAATAAAGGCCGCTGTTCTGACCAACCATAGCATAACCATAGCATACTGGGCTATTTCATTGTTTGATTTTGAAAATGTAGACTTTAAAAGCAATAGTTAGGTAACCAAAATTATTAAGAACATTTTCTTTTAAACTTCGTTATTTCAATTTTCAGTACTATCACGGACTTTTCCGGTGAATCACCCCTTAGGCTATTATCGCTTGCACCCGGTGGCGTCCGAACGCAGAGCTAGCCCCGCCCTCTACACACATTCTTAAAAGAGTACAAATACCTGGGTTTCTACTGTAAGCAACATAGTTGTATTGTGCGCGTGAGTTGAAATGTCGGTAAGGCATTCTTCCTTAATTATTCTTTTTTTAATTTTGTTAATGCTAAGAGAGTCAATATGCCAGGGAGAATGTATTGGGGTTGAATGTAGACTAAATGTTTTTTGCAGAAAATGATGAAGACAAATTATTGTAAGCTATTAAATGCACAATATTTCTTTGTTATTTACCAGATACTCGTATATCATGATTAAATAATTACTTTAATATGAATCGGTATGAAGCCATCCTTTAAATTTTAAAACATGTATTTATATTTAATTAATTAAACGCATTATTGATTGTAGTGTGAGAATCTCTGATAAACGGAACGATAAAAAATCATTTTTCAGTTATACAAAACAAGTAAGTGTGTCGTGCATTTAATAACTACCATAATTATCTTACTATGTTAATATTGCAAATAAATATACCTAAATTTTGATTTTTATTTTATTTTGAGTTATATTTTGTAGTATGGACGATAAACTATAACATAACATATTCAGCTAATAAGAAGTTTCTCTCGAAAAAAGAGGTAACACTGCTAGATTACTAACTGCGCTTACATGAGTATTATCAAAATAAATACATAACTTAAGTATTTGCCATCTACATTTAAAACTAGGGCTTATTTTTTTATTTTTTATAAGTAGTTTGTACATGGCATTACAGAGTTGTCTTATAAACTAAAAATGTTATAAAGTGAATCCAGTACAACAATAACAGGGTCATAGGACTCCCTTTTCCTAAACTAGGCAGAAAAACCTGTCTGTATCTTAGGAAAGAGTATCCATTTATAATGGGTCTTAGTGGCGGTTACAAAAATATTGGTACGTGCAGTGGGCGAACAAAGTACTTATCTTATATTTAAGGACAGAAATAAAAATGTGCGTGTGTTTGGTAGTGAGTGTGTGTGTGCGTGCACGTGAACGTGTGCGTGTACGTGTGCGTCTGTGTGTATGTTTTAAGCCCATAGTGTGGATGTAAACCTATCTTACTTTACTGTACTGTGGTTAAAACATTATTGTCTTAAATACGATTGTTTTTTTATCTTGATTAATTAGTTTCATCGAACCAGCTTTACTTTTGAAGAATAGAACAAAATGATAATTCTTCTATTGGCGGGTGCAGATTTAACAATTGCACATACCTGTTCTTTTGTTAATTTGTTTATTGCCACAGAAAATCGTCGCAAGAGTAATAAAGCAAAACAAACTTTGTTTTGGGAAGTCCCTTTGATTCGCCAAAATTATTTGTGGGCGGGGCTTGACCGCTCATGCGATTTTTGTTATTTGTTACGTTGCGTAGTTCAAAATATTTTCTTAGATAAACGGTCGACCGCAAATGTCCGCGATAGTACATATTCTACCTATATTTTTCACTGTTGCTATTTTATCCATAGCATGAGTTTTTCATTGATGTAATTGATACTTAATTACACATAGTTATTCCAGTCAATGACAGATTGTTACAGTGCAATTAGTGAGGCTATAGTTCTGATTTATAAGACTTTCTCATGATATTATACGTGTAATGTGTTGGATTTGATTGTGTTGAAGTTACCCATTGCTTGTAGCTATAATTAATTTTTTTACATATACGACATCGATACGATTATAAATGTCAATAAATTATCTTTGAAAAGACAAGACTCTTAAAAGTTCACTTTTCTACATTGAAACGCTAGCAGTTCTTGTTATTATTAAATACCTGGTATTAAAAATAAACGTTGATGGATGCCATGTTTTGATACCGCAACTTTACTTAAGAAAGGCGATGCAGCTGAGTTACAGTATCAATAATATCGCATCGTAGCCGTGCCTTACCAAGATTGACGCAGTCACCACTCTAGCTTTGGCAACGACGCTTACCTGCCACTCTATTTTTAATTAAAGTCTCGCAACCAGAGCCGACAAAGCTAAATAAAGAAAATCAATGTCCGTATCATTTTACAGGTAGGTACTGTCAAACACAAGTCCATGGTTACAATTCGACAGTGCCAGCGACTTTATTACGTAGTAACAAGGTCTGTTTTTGCAGTACAAGAACGTAGCTCTGATGTATGGTCGACCATACCCGAAGTGTGTATCAAGTGCTTTATGATCGTAATTAACTGCATCTAGTGGAATTGAATGAACGCCGAATTGGGGAGAAGTGAAGACAAAGACTGACGTTTTATAAGAAAATATAAACCACTAGAAGATTCTAGACTGTGTACTTGTCTCTACTGGACTTATAAGGGTAACATCATCATCTGCCGAGCCTTTTCCCAACTATGTTGGGGTCGGCTCCCAGTCTAACCAGATGCAGCTGAATACCAGTATTTTACATGGAGCGACTGCCTATCTGACCTCCACAACGCAGTTACTGGGTAATACGATAATCCTTGGTAAGACTGGTTGTCAGACTTTCATACTTCTGACGACCCGTAACGACTGTCAAAGATCCACGAATGACAGCCGGGATCAACGGCTTAACGTGCTGGAGGGGTCTTGGTATGTAAAGATGGACACTCATCCACGGATCAACTGCGGCAAGCGTAGCTTATCCTGATCAATCGAACCATGCTGCTGTTATTACTTATTCACAGGCCCTTCTTATTGAGGTAACAATAAAAAAAAACACTCTTAGAACAAGTGTGCGAGAATAGCTCTCACAGAATCTTAGGGCTCAAGTAGGTATATCATAGTTATTCAGGTCATTTATCCCGAAACGGTCTTTCAACGCAGTGGAGAGCAGTGGTGGTCCAGTGGTAACGGCCGCGACTTACGAGTTATAGGTCGCAGGTTCGAACCCAGACAGACGCTTTACTTTGTGTAAATAATTTCATCACCACTGCTCTCAAAACGGTGAAGGAAAACATCGTGAGGAAACCGACATGTTCTAGAACCAAAAATTCGAAGACATGTGACATCTACCAACCCGCACTGGGCCCGCGTGGTAGTGGGCCACTCCGTCTCACCGAGAGGAGACCTGTATCCCAGCAGTGGGAACATTATTGGCTGATTATGATTATGGTCTTTCAAACTAAGTTACGCTAGAAGCAATCCCATCCTAACATAACAGTTATCAGGAATACTAGTAAGGTGCAACCATGTCGCATTTAGTCACCTAGGCTTGTTTATAAACAAAAATGGGAAAGCTCATCTCCATTCATGGAACTGAATAAAATACACTAGGTTTACAGTGTATTAAAAAATCTGCTATTCCCTACAAAGGGCAATACCTACGCAATGAAAATGTAGGGAAAATGTGCTGCATATTTCTGCGTTGGTTCCATTGTAAAGGTTGTTAATTTTCATGACCACTCCCGTAATTAAAGTATGTGCCCTCTTTTAACCTAAGCCACGGAGGTATAATTCTCTTCAACGTATTCGGTCATCCGGTGACTGACCCAGGCTAATTTTCCTTCAAAGTCAAATCATTTATTAAAATTACAAATAGGCACAAAAAAGGCACTTTTGACCGTGAAAATTTACAAAAAAATTAGATTGATTCTAGTTGTCCCCTTTCAAAAGGTGGTTTCGTATGGAGAAGAATAGGCACGAAACTCCACCGTTAGTTTTTTAAAATGTTTTACAATATTTTATTTAAATTTATTTAAAGGTGCTTAAAAATTAATCCAACAAACTTTAAGGAGTGATTTAGACCATCGAACTGAATAACTTTTACTATGGGACCACCATTGAAATCGCAAAAAAAACCTGCTGTTCCATACTAAAGTTAAATATCTACTGTTCTAAACTGCATGGGATTTTTTCACGATTTCAAAGTTGATCCCACAGTAAAAGTTATTCAGTTCTATGGTCTAAAGCACCTCTTAAAGTTTGTTGACATCTTATGAATGAACCTTCTGTATTTCCCTACTCTGTGGTTGTAGTAAACTTAATAAAAATATGGTAACACAGGTCGTCCATCACGCTTGTATTTCTAATGGGTAAACAAATCTTAGAGTGTTGGCGGAAAAATATTAAGTGCCATCAGACTAATTTCCCTTGAGGATCGAGTATCAACAATGTTGAAGTTTTATGTGGCTTTCGCTAAGTTGCGACAGTCTGTAAGAAGTTTTACTAAGAACTAGATGTGCCCCGCGAATTCGTTTGCATGGAAGTCGTAAGATACACTATTGTGTATGCATTTGGGCAATCAGACTTTTTGTTCACTATTTCACGGGCTTTAATTTCTTTTTGCAAAAAAAAAAAAATATGCAAAAATAATTTGTCAAATCAGACTTTTTGTTCACTATTTCATGGGCTTTAATTTTTTTGCGCAGAACCCTAATTATTTATCTAAAATAAAAGTAGCCTTAGTTACTCTCCGTAACATCAGCTGTCTGTCAGTGAAAGTCCAGTCAAAATCAGTCCAGCCGTTTCGGAGATTAGCCGGAACAAACAAACAGACAAAAAAAATGCTTTTAAGTTATAAATACCGTATATACTTTCTTATGCATTAAGTAAAAAGTTGTTATTTTGACGTTACAAAAAGACACTTCAATTTTAATTATTTGTCTATATGACACAGTAATTTTCTTACATACGCGTCAAAAAGAATCTAAACAAAATACTGTTTAAAAATCACAGCTAACCTACCTCTACACTCTTAAAAATTAAATGAATTATCACTAAGACCGATTTATCAAACTCAAAGCATTAATTTCAGATAAACCATTACAGGCATTTTTGAATTATCAAGGAGTTGGTCAGTCAGAAATATGAAGCAATGTGTATTTAGCCCATACCAAAGCTTAGTATACAGGGTGTAAGGGACAGCCCTCCGCAAACTAACAGGGTGCATTCAGCTCCTTATTTTGAATCATATTCCGCCGTAAATATTCTCAGGAAAACTTATTTTTTTAAATCGTATTTTCAGTTAATATTCCTTTATTTCAATGTAAAATTACATTATCTGTACGCAGCACTTTATTTATGTAAATAAAACAGCTAGAATAAAAAAATCAGCAATGGATGTTGAAATACTCGGCGGCCGAAGGCTCACTGCGCTGCCATTCGCTACGCGCGTTTTGCCACGGTAACAATACAGTGCGTGTGAGATTATAAAATTAATCAGGTTGATTGGATTCCAATAACGTTCCTGAAATAATTTTATGAACATCATAGTATGATAAATTGAATTCACCCCATCTGTCTGTGGAGGGCTGTCCCTTATAACCTGCATAGAGAAGTATCGGTCGATATACAAGGTGTAATTGAAATAATCGAAAACCGGAAAAGGGGTCATTGAACTCATCATTATGATCAACTTTTGCCAAGGGACCAACCCTAAAAGTTGTTCATGTCAGGTTCTATGACCTCTTTTCAGGTTTTCAGCCGTTTCCATAACACTATCTTTAACCCGAGTAAATAGTTTTGTAATATCGTGAGCTCATTTTAACTAAATATCTCCGAAGATTTTCTCTACGTGACAACATAAGTTCAATGGAAGTGACCGTGTGTTTGTTATTATGATTTTCTGGTGATACGAAGCTAGTACGTACTATCGAGGAAACTTACATCTGAATAATTTGAAAACTAAATCCCGTGCATTATGTTAACAAGCGTTACTATAGCGGCCGAGCGCTGCAAGCAAGAATAGTCCTTATGGTGTATAGATGTTCGTTTCTCCCATGGTATCTATTTTACTTGTGATGCAGGTGTGATTTACCTACGTTCTTTCAAAGACAATAATTATATTTGTCTAACGTCATTTTCAAAACAATGACTCCGCTGTTCCCACTCGTGACAAATCGAAATAATTTCCCCCTAAGCTGAAGTTCGCACGGACGCGCAAATAACGCGGCGGGATTTTATCGTGCACTGGATTTTCAACTCTCGGTGTTGAACCGAGCATTGAGAATCCAACAGGGTGCATTCCAACGCGTGGAAAAAACACACTGTTGGATTTTCAACTCTCGACGATAAGCAGAGCGTTGAAAATCCAGTGCGCGATAAAATCCCGCCGCGTTATTTTCGCGTCCAACCGAACGTCGCGTCGGCTAATAAACAAACTTGATCAACGATATTGAATTTCGGCATTGTATCACTTCACGTCGTTCCGACGTCGAACTCCCATAATTAATCACCGGTACCCACAATTGTTTCGACGTGTCTTATCAACAAGTTTCCTAATCAAAGTTCAGTCATTAGTTGTTTTCCAGCTAGTGACACTGTGTCATTGTGTCACATACAATCTAATTGAAAGTTGACGACGGGTTGATGTCTTGTTGTTGTTATGGGTAAATGCTTAGAGTATATAGAGTGAATATACGGGTAAATGTATACCTATAAATAATGCTTTTATGCGAACCTATTTACCCGCAGAGCAAAACTATGGTACAGAAAGTGAATAAGAATAATCATCACACGTCATGAGTGTATAGTCTTTTTATAATTAGTGCTAATTTACACGAGATCATTAAAATTAATGTTCTGTTAAATGAAGTACGTTGCAGCAACAATATAGTTGTACCATGTAAACACACACACGTCACACGTCAACAAACAAAAAGACAACAACAACACAATACACACAATAACAACAACATCGCGCAACATTGCTTTCATTTATCGTATTTGATTGATAAGTTTTGTTTCTCCGTGAAAGTGGAACCTGATGACAAGTTACAGATTTTCATACTTCTCTATTATTTAATAAATAGCTGTGCCCCGCGACTTCGTTCGCGTGGAAGTCGTAAAATACACAATATGCTAAAATAACAGCCACATTTTAATAAAACTCCCTCGTCCCCCGACCCACCGCGTTGCATCGCCCGTCCGCACGCGCTATTACTTCGTTTTCTTTCTGACTTTTTCTTTTTGCTCGGCTCCTAAGGGTCCTAGCATGATGTTAAATAGTCTATAACTATCCTTGAGAATTGGCCTACGAAATGCAAAATGAATTTTTCAAATCCGACTTTTTGTTCACAATTTCATGGGTTTCAGTTTTTTTGCGCGGAACCCTAATCATTTTTCTAAAATAAAAGAAGATTTTGTTACTTCCCGTAACATCAGCTATCTGGCAATGAAAGTTTCGTCAAAATCGGTTCAGCCGTTTCGGAGATTAGCCGGAACACAACAGACAGAAAGACAAAAAAAAATTTTAATTGATTTTATGTTATTAGTACCGTATACTCGTATTTTAGTCAGTAAAAGTCTGACACGCTCTCGCGCTCCGCCCAGAGCGGGAGAAGTCATTTGATGATTTCCCATCCACAAAAAAAAAAAAACTTGTATTTTCAGATGCATTTAGTAAAAAGCTGTTATTTTGATATTACAAACATACACTTCAATTTTATTTATTTGTATAGATAGTCTGTAGATAACAGTTACAGCAGGCTAGAGCATGTTTCATATTTTTTACTTAATAACACAAAAGAAAATAACATAACATAACATAACATAACATAACATAACATAACATAACATAACATCACGCCTGTATTCCCCGAAGAGTTAGAAGAGGTGTACCAAGTGACAACAGAAAACAAACAACAAAAACAAAAAAAAAACAAAACAAAATTAAACAAAACAAAAAAATCAAAACAAATGAAAATTGAGCTACAAAAGTTTAGTTAACAACATAGCTCTTTTGCCAAATTGCAAAACCCGAGTAAACCGTGAGAATTAACTAGTTTATAGTAATTAACATAGTTCGTATACAGCTAACGTTTGGTCGTTTTATTTTAACAATTGCTTTGGTTAACGAAGTAAATAAAAATAAAATCAAACGGCGAAAAGGAAGCTTATTCTGTAACTCAAGGACAGATTATGTATCACATTCTATTCTTCTCCACACGAAACTACCTTTTGGAATTCATTCTATTTTCTTCTAAATTTATTTAATTAAATGAAAAATGATTCTGTGCGGCATTTCCGCCATTTAATGAATATCTAATATGGATCGAAATGATAAATATGATACGGAAATATTGTTTATCTTCTACGAATTAAAAAAAAAACTTGGTATAACAACATTTAGAAATTAAGCAAGGAGTATTTAGCGTGGTTTTGGTGTGTATGTGGGTGTACTATAGGTACACCTCTGCTTAACCTTTCGGGGAATACAGGCGTGCTGTAATGTTATTATGTTTTTTCTTTAATTCGAAGTTATTGTAATTTGAGCTCTTAAAGTAATGTAAAAGAGTATAAATTCATTTTATTAGGATTCAGCCTACACGTTATTATAAGTGACGGCATTATTGCTACGGCGTAGCTGACGTAATCGCTACGCCACCTACGCTGTCGTAGGCACTTTGGCGATTAATGATCCGATACCCGTCGAGTCAGTCTTACTGAATTTTGTAGGAAGAGTTAGTGTATGTACGTGTTATTATTGATTGTAAATCAGGGTTATTGATATCAGTAATTTTGTCTTGAAAATGTGGTTTTAAAAAACTAACGTTCTTCAACATACGTAGGTACAGAGTAATTTCATTAACAATAATTTATTTCAATAATACGAACAACGAAGCAAAAGGAGTATGTAAGGATCATAGCAGGTGGCGTTCTGTAGTTTCTGCCTACCCCCATGGGAAAAGGCATGTGTTTATGTAAAGGCATGTGTGATGCTCTCGAGCATCACCACCGTCAAGCCCCACCGGTGCCGAAAAGGCGCCGGTGCCTCGCGTGGTTCACGCGCGGATAAAATTACTATAACTAAGTCTAATATCGGCTGTGGACAGTTTTACTCTATGGTATGAAAGATATTCTCGTCAAATAAATAATCCTGTACCAAAAATACGCCATCGGAATTGTCGGAATTCCCCCGATGCTCGAGCGTTTTTGACGTCATCGCGTATTAGGCTCGGGCGGCTGATTACTGTTGCTAATATACAATTCTGACATTACATTTTTGGAACCACGAAAAATGCTTCTATTTCCTGATTTACAGAGAAGGTTAGGTGAGGTTACTCTTGCACGTCATAACCTCGTTAAAGAACCCTCTCTCTACGTACAATAAACCACAATCCATCCACAGCAAACTGCTAACAATACAAAGCCATCAATACCTCATTCCGTTGCAATTACCGGTTTTAATTACCTGTATTTTGCATCTAGCCACCTAGGTGCAAAGTTATTGGTATAATGAACTAATTGGCTCTCACATTCGTGCCACATGTTGGGTCACGCAGTCTGTCTGTGTGTTTGACAGAATATACATCACGCCTATTTTCCGCAAAGAGGTAAGCAGGGCTGTGATTAAGACCCGTGTAATAGGGGGCGTGTGCATAATACTATTAGCCGGACATAAGTTCAGATTCAAGGATGCTACTGACGAAAATTAACATGAAAAAACCCTATAACACTTTGCTCGACCTGGGGATCGAACTCAGGACCTCATGCTGGTAGCGTGCATGAAATTGGGTATTTATTTTTTGAAAAAGTTTTGAGTTAAGCAATCCTCATCTCCAATGGCTCGATGTACTCACTTTAGTTACGCTAGGCGCTTATATGAGCCTTATATCATTATAGTTTAACAGCCTAACATAATGTTTCAAACACCTAGTGCATAGTAATTGATATGTCAAACTAATTGACTCTCACAATCGCGCCCGGCCAAGCATTGCTAATTATGTTGGGTCACGCAGTCTGTCAGTGTGTTTGACAGAGTATTTTCCCTAATATAGAGTGTTAACATTGGAAAATTAGGGTATTTGTTTAAGGAGAATCCAAACTCAAAGCATTTATTTCAAATAAACCAATTACAGGCACTTTTGAATTGTCAAGGGGCAAGTCAATCAGAAAGATGAAGTTAGTTGCCCATTCCAAAGCGTAGTAGGTTCCTATGGAGAAGAACGGGCATGAAACTCCACGGACACTCTTTTAAATTAAAATATTGTTACAAAATAGGTATTCGTTACAAATTAAGTATGTAAGAACAATGTAGAAAGACGTGCACGTTAAAAGCGTCCGCAACAAAAAGATAAAAACCAAAAACGATCCAAAAATTGAAATAAGCCGTGGCAGCTAAAAGATGACCAGTCCCTACTGACGGCGCCTGTTCACGAACATGACGCATGGATCAGCACCATTCAGCTCAACAATTTTGAAGGCAACCTAACGTAAGATTTGAACTGAGAATTAAAAATTTGCGATGAATTATAAGACTAGGTTTATACAAAGGAGTTTACACCAGAAACTAAAACGGTTAGTTAATCATACCCAAAACAGCCTTGTGTCGTGTTAAAAATTGTAGATCTAGTCATGATTTGTCTGGGGAAAAGAGAAAATGTTGCCGCAAGAATCTTGAGAGAACATATTTCTTCTAGACTAAACATCGTACCTACCTACTAAAGTAGATAATGAAGCTGATACTAATAACACTTTTAAAGGTTGCGTTTAAACACAGCCGGTAACTTAGGGGCTTGTTGTGTTGTGTTAGATGGAATGCATAATTTAATAATAAGCGACAATGTCCCCAAATGTCCCCAAAACTCGACAAGGATACTTGAAGTCTCGGCCAAGGCTAAACTTGATTACTGTATGCAGGTTTTATAATATTAGGTATTATGTATATCGTACATACTGTTATTAACATTTTCCTTCTAAATTAAGGTTTTTTGCTTCAACAACCATTTAAAAGTTTTAAAATTTTGCCAAAATTGACTTGTTCAATAAACATGCTTTGTATGTCGGTCGTGTGTACCTATGCGTTCCTTAGCTCGTCTATATAAGGTCGAATTTTAGTAAGGGCAATATTTTAAGGAGTTTATCTACTCATAAAACCAAACAACTTTTCCCAATAACATGGCTCAAAATATGAAAAAAAAAAAATTCTAACCCGATACTAAACCAGTCAGCTGAGCATACAATTTATATGGACAGTCAAAAATAAAATGTATTACGACCCACGTTTATTGGGAAAAGTTGTTCAAACTCAAACTCAAACTCAAAGCATTTATTTTAATTAAACCAATTACAGGCACTTTTGAATTGTCAAAGAGTCGGTCAGTTAGTCAGAAAATTGAAGCTAGTCGCCCATTCCAAAACGTAGATCTCTATGGAGAAGAATGGGCAAGAAACTCCATGGACACTCTTTTAAATCAAAATTGTTACAAAATCCTGGGTAGGTACATTGTTATTGTTCTTGTTGCTTTTATATGTGAGAACAATGTAAAAAATAGATAATTAAAACAATTTAAAATATAAGATTAAAAATAAGCCCTGGCAGCTAAGAGATGACCAGTCTCCACTGACGGCGCCCGTTCACGAACATGACGCGTGGATCAGCACCATCCAGCTCAACCATTTTGTAGGGAACCGAATGATCCAACACACGCGCCACCATCAGCATCTTCAGTTTTATGAGTAGATAAACCCCTTAAAATATTTGCGCTTACTAAAATTTGACCTTACTATACTTTCACTAACAAATATCAGTAATCGATTTTGTGTCGCTGGGCTTACTTGAAACATCCTTTATCACTTTACTTACTATTTTCACGGACAAAAATCTGTTTCCGATTTCTGTCTCCATCCTGTATCTTTCCTTAACGACACAACTGACATAGCAAACATTTTCACTGTGTCTTGTCCGAGATGATGGAATTTTAATGGACAACGCTTCAAGCTATTTAGTCAAATGACATCGCTCCAAGTTTCTTACTAAACTTTTGGGAATTACCTACAGAATACATAATGTTTGCCTTGTAGTCCGGTGGTCGTAAGCCCGACTGCTCAACGTTTCTCTTGGGCTCAATTCCTAGGTCGGGCAAAGTTATATTTGGTTTTTTGATTTGCGATTTCTCAACAGCAGCCTAGTGTCTATCGCCCCCATAATAGTCACGGTATGGAGTTATGTTGAACTTCAACATAACTTGCGGAATTTGGTTGTGGCAGTAAGGTCTCTCCTTCTCCCTTTAAATTCATCCAAAGGTTGTCTTTAACATTTTGCGGGACGCAAACGAGACACAATAGAAGTGTTATTTTTACTATTGCTATCGCCGTACAGTATCCTTCAAAGCTCTAAAAGACTGCTTTTAGCGAAAAAATCACCCATTCTGTCACCCTATGTATAACTAGCAGCGCCCCGTGGTTTCACCCACATAAGTCTCGATCCCGTAAGGATATCAGGATAAAAAGTACCCTGTATATTAAAACAGGTTATAAGTTATATGTGTGCTAAATTTCATCTAAATTCGTTTAGTAGTTTTAACGTGAGAGAGTGACAAACATCCATACATCCATCCATCCTCACAAACTTTCGCGTTTATAATATTAGTAGGATTTCTACATTTATATCGTAATTAGTATGGTGTACATAATAAAGAGTATTCGTGGCTAAATAATAACAGCCGCACGGGTCGATCGAAGGTTGCCGAGACGCTTGCCGAGGTCGATCCGTGGATGGGTGACCTTCCATTACATATCGAGACCTTTCCGTGCCTCGGAAACCGATATTAAACCGATGGTCCTCGCTGTCACTTGTAAATCTTTGATAGTCGTTACGGGTAGTCAGAATCCCGAAAGTCTGACAACCAATCGTACGTATCGTATTACCCAGTTACCTACTGGATTGTGGAGGTCAGACAGGCAGTCGCTCCATGTAAAATACTGGCAGTTAGCTGCATCTGGATAGTCTGGAAGTTGACTCCAACATAATTGGGAAAAGGCTAGGTTAGAAAGTATTAGGTATATTCTATTCTAAATACTTCTGCTTAGACCGTAGAAGAACACATGCATAGATTTTGCTAATACCTACATAAATACTGCCTTGTGTTATATTAATGTGAAATTTAATCGTCGACGCGATGTCATTTGCACGCACTCTATATAATTGTAGTGGTTCAATGTTGCTAGGAAATTATGTAAACTGATGTGTAATCTTCCTTGGTGACGTCATTCAATACGATTGTACTGCTCGATTGATTATTTTTGTCCTGTAGTTATAGATTTATAGTGCGAACTAGGTTAGGGAAATGTGGTCTTGCCTTTTAATTGAACGATGTGATCATTACGACTTTGTCAATTAAAATTATTCGTGCTTTAAGAATTTTGAAGTAATCTGATTTTTCGAAGGTCTATTTCCTCAATTTTTACACAGTTAAAACCCCGTTATTTACCGGTGACTTTTTGGCAAGATCTTTCAATAACTTTTTGCAAAACTGAAAAAAAAAATATTGGTTTTCACAGGACTTTCTTCTCAATGTTATCCAAGTCTCTTCCATCATTTTTTGCTTTGTCTCTGCTAGATAATAATGGTTAGGTGTTCATCAAAATTTCAATTAATTCAGGTCGCCAACCACAGAACTAGAATTACGCATAGTTTGATGTGTATGCGGTTGGAAAATCATTTGTCGCAAAACCTCAAAGTCCTTTGAACTAGAACCACATTCGGTTGCGTATTCGATTTATGATTAGATACTAACGCTATAAATTTTAGTTCTATTTTTACCTTTTAGTACCAACACTAAACACATTTGCACTAAAACACTTTACAGGCTGTGTAACTGGCGCACCCAGAGTCGGCATTTAAAGTTAATCAATAATTAACTTCAATTGACAAGTATGGAACGCACAGTCAAAAAAGTGACATAGGTACATGAAAACGTTTCAATATTGCTTACGTGACTGTGTTGATATTTATTTATTTAAGGTCTTCGGTAAACAAATAAGAATAAAAATAGTAAGTGTAACCACAGAATAAAAGGTTACAGTAGTTTATCTACATAGAAAACAGCCGAATCGACGCGCTTCGAAATCTCAGTGTGCACAGTACGCAACAGTCTCGAGTGCGCGGTAGTTATGCACGGATGCGGAATGTACGACATTTATTTACGTGAAAAATATGGCACGAAGTTATCGACTGTATTGTTCAGTGTATAGATATTTGAATTCGTCAATATCTAAACCAGAAATATATTTTTTTACATTATCAACTCAGTCGGCAAGACCTTTAAGAATAACAATGATTTTAGTTTTAATTTATTTCTGTGTTATTTAGGTAGTTGTATATTTATTGAAGCGTAGCGAGCATAACGTCCTTGACAGGTACTTAGTAGGTGAGCATTTCTCTTTTCCCATGCGATCGGTGCACGAGTTAAAGAAGAAAATATAGTTAAACTAGCTTCTGCTCGCGGCTTCACCCGCGTGTATTTCGGTCTGTCACAGACAGTCTTTACCGTGCCAATTTAATATAGCATTATCAAATACCTACGTCACCCAAGAGACACAGTCGGTGGGTAGCCCTAGTGCGTGTTTATCTACCGAGCGGCCGTAGATAATTATTTCAAGGTCACTGCCTAGATATACTACTGCTTCTTTTATTTATACTGTGGTGGAACTGTAAGTCAATTGAAAGTCTTGACTTAAAAACAGAACAGTGATCAACACAGCACTGCCGACAAAAAAGAAAAGAGAATATCAAAGCTAAAACTAAAAATTCATATCATAATATCAATCATACATAAACTAACACTTAAACTAAAGTAGGTATTTGAAATTTAATACCGTGATAACCAAGTAACCCGGGTGAGGTGGGTGACCGTGCGTGGTCAGTGATCGGAATAGGTAGTGCTAATTTGCCTAAACTTCGAGGAAGGAAGTAACATAGAGTGGATAATACCTCCTCTAAAATCCCCGAATAATTTTAATGACGCTTAAATCCCGGGATTTAAAAACCATGAATTATTTATTGGACTTTATTCATAGATAGATAAAATACTCTTTACTAAGTACACCATAAAATTACAGATATAAATGTGTGTGTGTGTGTAACCCTAAAAAATGTTGTGATTTTTCAAATCAATAATTTGTAACTACAAATAAAGTCCAATAAATAATTCGGTAAGCCAAGGGGTATCGTACTACCCAGTAACTGGGTTGTGGAGTTCAGATAGGCAGTCGCTCCATGTAAAATACTGGTATTCAGCTGCATCCGGCTAGACTGGAAGCCGACCCCAACATAGTCGGGAAAAGACTAGGCAGATGGATGTCTCTGAGTGCGGCAGTAGGTAAAAGGCGTGTGAAAGTGGAGCACTGAAACTTGACCTTAATTTGACGTTTAGTAACGGTGTGGTTTACGTCATTTTATTACTAATTACTAATTAGGTTCTTGTTTGGCAATGACCCCTAGACTACTCGTAAATTTTGCTCGTTTTAATAAAAATAATAGTGTTTTTTAAAGTATACTTACTTAATTAGATTATGATAATGTAGGTATTTACTTAATTTAATTATTCCAGTGTTCAGTCTTTTATCGTGGATATTAGCAAATTATAGTACTTGAAGTATTTACCATAGTACATGAATAAGTATAATGCTCGATCATTTTATTGAAACTTCCTCAGTTATCTTTTGCTTTGTTTATAGTGTTTACTTTTATGGTATATTGTCTTTGAATGACAAGTATTAGTAAGTGGGCTAACAAAAATAATTATTTTTCCAACAAAAACAGACTGATCCAGACAGACTAAATAACATTTGTTTTTACCACCTCAAGTTAGAAAGTAATTTTGCATCTATTTTGAACCTAACCTAGTGAACTCCGAGCAATGTCCATAGTGACCTGACGGCTTCGGTAAACAAAGTGACATGTCTGTTCTGGGCTGTACTGACATAAGGCCTTGCCATTTTTATATGTATGTCAAATCCATAAATGTATTAATGTGGATTCACGATAACGCCATTTGACGTAGCTCCAAAAGACTAAAGTCAAATGGAGCGATTGGACATCCAGAGTTTTACATCACGCCAACGGATTTTAACATTCACGATCCAATTTTGGATGTACATCACGCCATTTGGCGCGATGGACTGACCGTGAAAGCCCACCTTTATAGTCAAATCTATTTCTTGCATAATAATGTAGATTATTTTAGTAAGAGGCACAGACATTAGATTATATTTTTTAAAGTCCGGTTGTGGGCCGTAAAAAATTTGGACAAGATTTTTTTATATATTTATATATAATCTAAACTTTTATTTTTTCAAATCTTAAATACACTATACAATTACTAACATAATAATAATAATATGTACAAGTATATAAAAAAGGGAGGGGGTAAATAATCAGAGGGCATCAAAAAATTCATCCGCATCGCTGTCAACAGGAAAAGTGCCCAGAAGGCTGGCAGCATTGCCACGTTGTATAGCAATGCTGATTCTTTGGCCAAAAATAGGCCAGCCCTCTGGTCACCTGTGGAGTCGACCAAACGCCTGGCGATGTCTCGAAAAACTAAGTGGGCACTCGGACCCCATGGCCCAAGTGTTTCAACCCCAAACGGCTCGAACATATAAGTCCCAATAAGACTGGAGTATTTACGCCGTTTGAGGTTTTCCGCACCCGCAGCAGCCGCTCCAGCACAGCCTGCCGTGCTAGGAAGATGGGATGGCGCAAGGGTGTCGACACACGTTGCATCCCACACCAAAGGCCTACCTACCTTCCAAGGCATTATGGTCATTCCGTCTGGTCTCTTTCCATCGTCGCGTGCTAAGCCATTGGGTTCTAAAACAGCTGGCACCCCGGCGGTGACAAGAGCACGACGGATGATGTCATTGATGCTGGCGTGCCGTGCTATCCGGCCTGCGCTCTTACTGCAGGATAGGCCATGTTGTCCGAGGCAGTCGACACTGACACCGCATTGGCAGCGATGCGGAGCCACGCAGGGAGCGCCCAGACGCAGACAAGTAGCGAGCCGGAAGGTGGTGTCACCCAGCATGGTGCCTATGTTGGGTGACGGTAGCGCCTGAAGCCAGAGGCCCGACTCCCACTCCCCCACAGCCAGCAGGCGGGCACGCTCAGCAGTATTGGTGGTCGTATTAATTAGATTATTCCGTACCAACCTGCAGAGCGGTTCATCCCACTGCCTCTGGGAAGATAGGTTCAAGGGCCGATCTGTATCCGGGCAAGCCACTTTCCAGGCGTTCACTGCGTCAGTCAAACACGGCACTTCTGAGTCAACTAAGGAGGGGGCTAAAATTTTCTCGGTCAACTTTTCCGTGCTGTGGACAGAGGACAGGAACGCCGGTAAGCTAATACTGGTAATTTTGCGGACGCCGAGGCCACCAAAACGGATGGGTAGTGTGGCTTGCAGCCACGCTCGGTCGTCCAGGGCCACATTTAAAATGGATGTTAGTGTGCTGCGCATAATTTGGTCAATTTTGTCCAAGAGGTTTGGCTGCTTCCATAAAGGGGAAGAACGTAGAAAGTAAATAAAATTTGGGCCAAAACAACAGTATCTAATCAGGGTGAATGCCGAATGTAAATTAATTTTGAAGAGTCTGTCCGAAATGTCGTTGAAGTTTTTGATTTTTTCGTTGATAAATGGAGAAAAGCTGTCTTCTAAAATTGGGGAACCTAGGAGGTGCAGTGAACTTTTTTCTAAAATTTTGATTTGTGGGGCTATTGCATTAAATTTTTCTAGAGTCAGTTGTCTGTCGGTAATGTCAGAAAGGTAAATTTCACACTTTGATGGGTTAAAGTCCAAGCCAATAGATTTAAATTCCTCTTTGAGAAGCTGTAGGTCTTTCAAAACGGTGTCTACATCACCTCCTAGCGTTCCATCATCTAAATACCACACGTTAAATTTTGAATTTAGTTTCTGGATAACTGGATGAATAGCCAAGCTGAAAATAACTGGCCCGAGAGGGTCACCTTGTTGGCATCCTACTGCAGATTCCAAAACATTGTCCTTGTATAATAATTCAGAAGGGTACCTGTATCATTGCCACATAAAACCATAAATTTCGGGTATTTTCTTTTTGACTTCAGCCAACAAAGTGTCCCTGTTGACAGAGTTAAAGGCGTTCTTAACGTCAACCTTGAGGACGACCTCACCTTTGTTGGAGTTTAAAAAGGTGGAAAGGGCATGCACGGCAGCCTCACAGCCCCCTTTTGAGCCAAAACCAAGCTGTAGGGGCTGAAACTTAGCTGTAAGCGATTCGCTATACAGCTTACAGCATATTTTGGCTGCCGTACGCCTGTACGTGCACCCAACGGCGATGGGACGAATGCCGCCGTCCTTCTTGCGCAGGGCACATAGGTTGGCCCCGTACAAGACATCGATGACGGCCTCGTTGACACCGCCGGTGAGCATGAGTTTTATCAGGGCCGCAAGCTCCTTCAATAGCGACTCACCAGCTTCCCCGGCGCCTGAACTTAATAGGTCCTTTAAATGTTGTGGAGTCAGGCCGTCGAGGCCGCCGGCGGAACCACTTCGGAAGGAGCTCACGGCTGCAATCAACTGGGGAGCCGAAACGTTTAGGAAGGTTGAATTTAGGTCGGGAGGATCGGGGGGGTCGGAAAAGGTGAGACCATCCGCAGGCGCAACAGGCGTAACAGCTCTAGAGAGTAAACACCCCACTCTCTAGAGCTGTTAGCGTTTCTGGAGAGTAAGGCGCCACCACATCGCTGCTAAACAGTATCCTGGCCGCTCCCCTGATGTCACCTTCACCTAATTTGGATTCTACATGTGAACATAAGCTTTTTTGTGATAGGTTATTGAATGCGGGTAATTTTGGATCTAAAATTGGGGTCGAATTGATACAATTTTCTTTAATTAGGTTCGTTAAGGTTTTTTTAGTTGCCAGATTTTTTTGAACATGCAGAATCCTATAAGGGAAGGTAAGTAAAAATTATATATTAAACATTTTGTGAGGTGTAAGTTAATTGTAGAATCTAAAACATACCAATTTATTGTATGAATTATCTTACTATCTGCCGGATAAATAAAAAATCTAAACATAACTTGTACAAATTATGTGCTAAGTATATCATTTAACCGGAACTTGTCTGCAGTTAAACAAGCCGTTAATCCATGAAACAATGCGATTTAGAATAACCTTTCACCTGTTTTGACGCTGCTGCCGCACTTGAGCCGAGTCTCGTTACGAAAGATTTATAACTTGAGAGAATGTGATGAGTCATCGTAATTAAGTTTGAATGGCCCCGGTTAAGGCCGTGCCTGCTTATATTTTGACGTATAAACTTTTTTTTTAAACTGTTAAAATAATATAGTGTTTTTACTACATTCAATTTTACTAGCTGTGCCCCACGACTTCGTTGGTGTGGAAGTCGTAAGATACACAATACCTATACTAAAATAACAGCCACATTTTAATAAAATTGCATCGTCCCCCGACCCGCGGCGTTGCATCGCCCGCTCACGCTATTACTTCATTTTAGCTTAGCGTTCTTACTGACTTGTTTCGTTTTGCTCGGCTCTTGAGTCGTAGCGTGACATTAAATAATCTATAACCATCCTCGAGAATTGGGCTACCAAATGCAAAAAGAATTTTTCAAATCAGGCCTTTTGTTCACAATTTCATGGGATTAACTTTTTTTTTGCGCAAAACCCTAATTATCTTGCTAAAATAAAAATAGCCTTAGTTACCCCTTATAGCATTAGCTATCTGTCAGTTAAAGTCTCGTCAAAATTGGTCTAGCCATTTTGGTGATAAGCTGGAATAAACAGACAGAGACAAAAATTTATAAAATAGTTTTTTTTTGTTATAAGTACCGTATATACTTTCATATGCATTTTGTAAAAAACTGTTATTTTGACATTACAAACTGACACTTTAATTTTATTTATTTGTTCTTATAGTTATATTTAGATTTGTATGAACTTCTCAAAAAAAAAAAAAAAATATCATAGTATTCTTTCCATATAGGTCGAAAACTACAAAAGGCCCACCAGCTTATTTTCAAATTTTCCTCTTTCTGCTTCAAATTCTTACATTTGGCCATATATGCGCGCCGGTTGCGAGTGACTGTAGGAATATATTTGTGAAGTAAAATAATAACAATTAAAATCAATAAATTGCAACTCTAATACGTAAAGTGAACGAAAACACAAAATAGATCCAAAGCGAGGTTCACACGCGCGAATAGACAACGCAACCGAACTAATTAGCGCAAAGTCGCTTTAAGCCGAGAATTATCACTTCTTAGAATGAGTATCACTCAACCAATCAGCAACAAGTTGAAATCAGTTTAATTGTAAGGATTAGAGAACTGATTCAAGCATTAAATTAATTAACTAATGCCGTTTGAACAAGAAACTGTGTCAGTTTTTTTATTGCAATTCCCATAATAGCAATTGGTTTTAGTGTAATTAGATAGTTTTTGTGGTGCATAGGTATATAATTTTGTTAATTTGAATTGAATAAACCTTAGTGAAAAATAATTTTGATCGCTTTGTCTACTTACCTAAAACCACATACCTACCTTACCACACACTGACTTATAGTCAACATTATTATAATATTTTTTTGTCTTAGCCATTTACAGAAGATAAAACTACAGGCATACCTAACCCATTTAGTTTTAGGCTTGAGATGAGAAGATACATGACATGTGTTTGAATAGATGGCACTTAAATAGGCAAGTTGTCAAGTTGTCACATGCTGAGCATCCAGTTAGACTTACCATCGTTAATTTTATTAATAAAATACACCTTTGTATTGTTACAGAAGCGGCATGGCATGAGCGGTGGGGTGGGCGCGACATGCGGCGCGCGCCGCCCGCGCAACCCGCCGCCGTCGCACTCGCGCTCTCGTTGCTTTTGCGCTTAGTGAACGCCGGTCAGTACCCTGCTTTATTAAGGGTGTCAGTAAGAGTGCACTTTTTCATTTTAAAATAAAAACAAGTATTTTATGACAGAGTTGTGATATTTTTATTGTATTGTAAAGAAGACATGTTCCGATTAAGTATGGAATAAAATATCCGGCAAATGACCCCCACGGCTCCGATGACAGGCCATTACTCTTTTCATGAAATTTTCCATAACTTTTGCACAGAGATGTGGCTGTATCTCACATATGACGCGTTGTATTTCCGATTTGAGCTCAGGAATTGTTTCGGGTTTATTCGCATAAACCCAAGATTTCACAAAACCCCAAAGAAAAAAATCGCACGGCGTTAAATAGCACGATCTTGGTGGCCAGTTGATATCAGAATTTCGTGAGATAATGTGTTCTGGAAATCGTTGCTGTAATAAGTCGATTGTTTCATGCGCGGTGTGGCAGGTTGCGCCGTCCTGCTGAAACCACATGTTGTCCAGATTCATGCCGTCCAGTTGAGGCCACAAGAAGTCCGTTATCATAACGGACTTATTTCGTTATTATAACTTTCCCCATTTTTGTAATGAGTTTTCACAATTATAACGCGTTGTTCTTTCGAAAAGCGCTCCATTTTTAATAATCGGAATAAACAGAGGTGACAGCTGTCAAATTTCAGAGTTGCCACTTGCATGAAAAAAAAAATTCCAATTTTAAAAAGTGCACTCTTACTGAGACACCCTATATCACCTTACATAAGCGTATTTTTTGTTTTGTTTACGAAGTGATCTACAAAATGTGAGAAATTGCTTTCAGCTATACTTATGCGTTCGGTAGTAAATGCTCTCTAAACAAAGGATTATAAATCATTAGTTTCGGATATTTAATTTGCCTTTTAAAACGGAAAGTGTTCTTTTTAGTTTCTATTTACTTCAAGAAAAAGTCGCTCCGGTCGCCGTATGAGGCTTGAAGCCTTGACACACTGTACGGGTTTTTAAGAAATGAGGCGAAACTGTAGTTTTATCTGAAACGTGGGGTAGCCTTAAACCAGCCCTAATTAATATTCATAAACAATCAGGCAGGACGGGTTGTCTGCATAACTATCAAATAATTAAAACCACTTTAAAGTCCCTTCCTCAGGGAGATAGGTACCCTCGCCCTGTACCTGACCTACTAACTGATATACTGAACTTGAATTGATCTGTATTAATAATAGAGCTCATGGGACTCATCCCAGCTGTGTGGTTCAGCTTGTGTAACATTATGTTTTTATTTTAAGGGATAATGACAATTTAGTCCTTGTATAAATACTAGAAATGATTAGCTTGCAAACAATTATATTATCAATTTAATAGGTACTAGAGTCCGGCTGTTGAGAGAATGCGTTTCTGACACCTGTCAGTTGGACATTTTCTAGTTGTAATAAGGACGAAATTCGCAAAACATATACTCATTAGTATGAAACTGACAGGTGTCAAGAACGCATTCCCTCGAAGGCCGGACTGTAGCTGATCAGATGGCACGTGACGTCACACGTGTTACTGAAAATAGTGATTTCAAACAGTCAGTTGTTTTATACTAGTGCTCATAAAACTAAAATAAACTTAACGCCCCGTGGAACGAGTTTATCTTACTATCATATTTTTTTTTTCTGGCAATAAGCAATTTTTGGTTTTCGAGTTTTTGAGTGATAGCACATCCCATATAGTAAGCCATCAGTTCGTTATATTATCTGTGGTTTAGCAAACCAAAAATCTGGCGAAGATTAACCCCTCCTCAATTTCCAGGCTCAATGGGCCCCGGAGTACCCGAGAACATTACCGTGACGTTCCTTAACCCCACCACGGTGAGGGTCTCCTGGTCCACCACGGCGGACCTGGTGGAGAAGTATGACGTTACATACAAACCTTCCGACGCGAGGTAAGATCTGGCATTGCAATTTGTGAGTGAGGGTTTCGCAGACTGGAGTTTTTACCCTATGCATTATGCATTGTTTTTACCATATGTATTGAAAAGAAACAGGTCGTGTCTGACTGGGGTATTTACCCTAAATGTGTTCTGTATAGAGCTTTTATGCTTGCATGTAAGTGTAATGTAAATTGACATAGCTTAGCTAATTGTGTAAATTCACCATTAAGGCTCGTGCAGACGGGCGCGACGCGACACCAGTATAACCATTTCTATGTAAACTTCATGGAAATTGTTCTACCGGTGTCGCGTCGCGCCAGTCTACACGAGCCTACGCTTTTTGAATAACTTACTAAAAAAAAAAAAAACTATATATTCGATGGTATTCTAACTATATATTAATGGTAATCATTTATGTAGTAAGGTCTGCGAAACTCCTCTAGTTGTGTGTTCTCTGTTGTATCCTTTCTTGTCTGTCTGTCCATCTGTCGTTTTCTTCTAGATTTATGATTTTGTAGTATGTGTATAGACCTAACTTTTAAGTAAGTACCTATACTATTCAGTTTATTTTATTTATTTATTTTCTTACCACAAATTACGAGAAACGTTATCACATAGTCTTCAGACACAATTCCATAATTAATTTGTGGAAGACTGGTCCCTAAACTAAGTTTTTTAGAAAACCTGTATGTCAGGTCACCAGGCCCCCTTAACAACTTTTACACAATATAATTTTTGTACTGGAGACGAAAAGATTCGCATAAAGTATTCAATTAAAAATCTCAAACACTATCTGTAACATTGTTCATAAAAGTCCGGTTTACAAAACAAAAATTGAAAACGGTGAAATAAAAATTACTTAATAAGTGACGTGAAACAATTTCTCTTACATACTTAGATACACATAGTATGTAGGACGCGGCTCCTTGTTAACGCTCAGTGTGCAAACATACGTAATACGCAACTCATTGTTAAACATTTACACTTATACATGGAAAATCAAGCTTCTGCGTCGCTGTTTATAATGTACCATCGCATACATTTGCGCTGAACCACTTTTCAACCTTAATACCTTAGTAATAAGGTCGAAAAGTGACTATAGCTCTCGAGTAAATTAGAAATCAGTTTGTTAAATTATGTAAACGAACGTTAAGGCTGGGAATACGTGTGCTAGCTCAAAGGTTAAGACTACACCGCGCGCGCAGTGGTCGTTTGTTTGGTTATTTCTTTTATTTTAGAATGAAAATGCAGAAAACAAGCATGGTAGCTTGTGCTCCACAAGACTATACGTTATTATTATTACAAACGGTAGTTTTACATTGTTAAGTTTTATTATAATCCTTAAACCGGAGCTTAGTGGCTACTATTTTCCGTTTTAAGGTGGTTCCATTTATACATGACGCCTTAAGACGACCCCGCGCGCGCAGTGGTCGTTTGTTTTGGTTATTTCTTTTATTTTAGAATAAAAATGCAGAAAATAAGCATGTTACGTTGTGCTCCACAAGATTATACGTTATTATTATTACAAACGGTAGTTTTACATTGTTAAGTTTTATTATAATCCTTAAAACGGAGCTTAATGGCCACTATTTTGCATATAAAATGTAAAACTACCGTTTGTAATAATAATAACGTACAGTATTGTGAAGCACAGGGTGACATGCTTATTTACCTGCATTTTCAATCTAAAATTAAAGAAATAACCAAACACACGATGAGGGCGCCAATGCGCGCGCATTGTCGTCTTAATAGGCGTCATGTATAAATGGAACCGCCTTCTACTTCCATTATCAAATATCCGCTGCTAAACATTAAACCTCATTTTAGATCAGGAAGTGTCAGTATTAATCATTATTATTTGTCTAACGGGTGCAGCAGCAGCTCTCGGTTAAAGTAGAAGCGAAACTCATCATAGCCCAACTATGATGAGTTTATAGGCTTAAAAGCCTGGACAGATGATGATGGAGTAGCAGTACCTACCAATTTAGGTTCATCCTTATCAATGTAGATGAAGTATTTAGAAATTCTTTTCCGATTTTCACGGCAAAATATTTGGTGTTGCAAATTACACATTATGTAGGAACTCAAATCTACAATTCAGCACTCTAAATTAACTTTTTGCTAGCTCGAAATTCGTGGGAAACATGTAATTGAACTCTGAGGATTCTGCGAATTGTGAAACGAATGAAATCCAATTATTTCAGCGTTAGGATTTAGCAAAGGTTTTAAAAAGCACTTAAAATTAACTTTGACTGAAAAATTTAACTTGTGATACGTACGGATTTAGAGAACCTGAGAGTTTTTAAATAATTTCAGGCGTTAAATTTTTTATTATTCCGTCTCGCATATTAATTGGAGACCGAAATAAATATATGAGCACATGTTTTATTTTTGCTGAACCTTTTACAATGCGAGATTTATTCAAAACAATATTTATTAGGAAGCTTCACAAATGCAAAGTTATAATCTGCTTTATTTTCGTAGACTTTTAATTAAGACAGGTTTCTTAGAATCCAATACAGTTGGGTATTCTAATAATTACAAGGTTGCAGACACCTATCTAACGAAGGGCATAAGGGTGACTAAATAAAATCGATCAACGTGTCTACAACAGTACTAACACGTCATTTATAATTAACACACCTTAGCACACACCAAACTTAAAGCTTGATAAAACTATGAATAAAAGACGTTGATAAAAATAACGTATAAAAAAAATGACTATGAAAGAAAAATCTCTGTAATATTATAGCTAAAGCGAGGTTCAGGATTGCATCGTTGCAATATTTAAATTAAACGAGACTTTAAGCGGTATCAAGGCACCAACTTGGAAGTGTTACCGTAACGTCGCATAAAGGAGAAGACGCTAACGATGTTTAAAAATATGTATAGCCAAAGTTGAATAAAATTCTTACATGAAATAATGGAATAAAGCTGAAGTAAGATGACTTTTAATCCTAATGCTTTATTGCAATCCATAATACATACACGTACATAAACTCACGCTTTATTCCCATGGGGGTAGGCAGAAACTACAGAACGCCATCTGCTACGATTACATACACCATTACATACTCCATTTGCTTCGTTTATGTTCATACATCTGGTCATACACGCACGCCGGTTGCGAGTACTACGCACCTGACCTTTCTGAAGAACATCACCGATAAAGTCTCTCTACATCCTTCTAGGACATCCCCTCCCGGTGTTTCCACTCACATCTGCCTTGTACCTTTACCTTTACCTTTTGTTAGTCGCCTTTCATTCTTTCTCTTAACGTGACCAAACTATTTAAAGATAACTCTTATATTTTTTTCACTACATCTTCTTTTAAACCGCAACGTTGCCTTATTACATCATTCGTCAGCCTATCATTCATAGTCACACCACACATGCTTCGCAAGGAACGCATTACCACAGCATTTATTCTACTTTCATGCCTCTTTTGCCACACCCAAAATTAACTTACATACATAAGCGTGAGTACCAGCACACCATTGTGAACAATCTATAATATAATGTTAATACATGAAGTCTTACAATAATGAAGTCAATTATGTACACAACATAGTTTAGAAGAAGAAAGGAGGAATTTAGAGAAAATAGTGACTGTCTAAACATAAAATTTAGGTAGTAAAACTATATAAAAACAGTAACTTGAAAATAATAAGACAAGGATGATCAAATAAATGTTTAGAAAAAAAAAAACGAAACGAGACAAAGCTGAGGCACACATGAGTGAGTCCATCAACGCCTGCTTGCAGCCAAGGCTTGTATAATACTTTTCTCAAATAATGCGTGGAAACTCAAACAACAATAATTTTTCATGCGCCAGTATGTTCATTTGTAGTTTGAGATTTAAATAAAATCTTTTATAAAGTTACCTCCTTGGTTGCCATGAGTCGAAGTCAAATGATCGTTCCATTTTTAAATTACACGTCAGATATGAGTTTTCATAGTAATTTATTCGGTCGCTAAATATGACAGATATGGATTTTCATACTAACATTGCCGAGCTGTTATACCCTAAATCGGTAAGGGTTAATGCCAGATCAGCGCCTCGTCAGCGCTTCCATGATTATCTACTTGACGGCTGGAGACGCCATCTTTTTTAAGCAGTTGACACTCAACCTCGGTTACAGACGGTTCTGCCTATAGGTCTCACGCGTTATGCTAAATAATAATATCCTAATTTACGTGTATATCCTAAATTGTAATATCCAAAATATACGTATCTTCCAAAAGTAAATAAGTCTTTTTTTAAAAAGACAAATCGGTGGAGACCTATAACAAATTGGTGGCAGCGGTGGGATACGAAAATCCCCAGTGTCCTTGAAACTCGCCAGTGTACCAGTTGATATCCAAGTGTGTGAAAGTGTACCAGTTAATATCCAAGTGAAGTGACCGTGGACTGCGTCAGGTCAGCTATCCGGATCATCGCGGCGCGTAAGCGCTGTTCCTGTCATTGAGGTGCGCAGCTGCTGTTCCTGTCATCGTGGCGCGTAGCCACTGTTCCTGTCATTGAGGCGCGCAGCTGCTGTTCCTGTCATCGTGGCGCGTAGCCACTATTCCTGTCATCCCAATCTCATATTAATTTCCGAAGCCGAGGTCAATACCAAATAATTGACCAGTTATAATCACTCAAGATCCCGTCGATTCGGAGTCGGCCGGCCGCAGCGACGCGGCTTATCGCAGCGGAATGTTCCTGTTCGCCATAACATCCGTCGCCCACGCACTGCTAGTACTGTGAGTCTTTGGTCATTGTCTAATCGAGGCCGAGATATTATTTAATAATTTATACAAGGTTACTTGCAACTTATTAACTGACTAACTGTAATTATCATTTTATGACCTTGTGCTACCCGTGACCCGTTTTCTTTCATTTATGGTTAACCAATATAACTATGCCAACAGTTTCTACAGAAGAAAGTAAATTGAAACTTAATATCCCAACTATAGAACAATCCCAAAGTGATACAGAAAAATCGACTACCAGATCTCTTAGTCCCAGGGCCACAAGGGCTGCTACTGCACGTAGCACAATGGCCGAACTGGATTTAAACACTTTGTTTAAATTCGTCAAATCATTTGACGGCAGCCGCGAAACTGTCAACTCATTTATTATAAATTGTAATAACGCCTATGACCTTGCATCAGAAGCACAAAGACCAATCCTTTTTAAATACATTCTCAGCCAGTTGGGTGGAAAAGCGGAAATTGCCTGTTCCATAAAAGAGTTCGCGTCATGGGAACAACTCAGGGAATTTTTAAAAGCACAATTTAGTGAGCGAAAACATTATGCTCATCTTCTCACCGATCTCCAGGAGAGCAAGCAAGGCCCGCAGGATAGTGTTAGCCAATTTTCGCTTCGCGTAGAGACCTGCCTCTCACAACTGTTAACTGAAATATCATTATCTAATACTAAGGCAAAGGAATTGCCCGGTCGTACCGCAGCTATGGAGGACTTAGCCCTCCATCATTTCGTTATGGGGTTACATCCCCGTATATCAAACATTGTAAGGTGTAGACCGCCCAAAACATTAAACGAAGCTATTAACTTAGCGATTTCGGAAGAACGCATTCAACAAAGCCTGTATAAGCGTCCACAGGTTGAACAAAGGTTCGTGAATAATAACAAACCAAAACCAGGGCCTTCAAAACCAAACTCCTACACACAATCCACTACGTCAAATCTAAATAAAACTGACACATTGTTTTGCCGGTATTGTAAAACAGCTGGTCACGAAATAAGAGATTGTAAAAAACGCGAGTTCTATAACAACAAGTTCCAATCCAAACCGAATAATAATGCTCGAAATAATAAAATCAGCCATATCCGCGAAACATCCGATGACGAACCCACGGATGATTTCTCTTCGTCCTATGTCCATGGCTCCAACGATTTAAACGAAATGGGGTCTCGCGAGGGTGCCGCACGGGACGAGGCATAACTATCGGTACCCAACAACAATCAAAATCAATACATAGGACTAACCAACAGGGTAACCAGCCCCAAACTGACGGTCCTAATCCTTATCCTCATAAGGTCAACCGACAGGGTAACCAGCCCCGAACCGACGACCTTAACTTACATTCATCAAGGACTAACCAACAGGGTAACCAGCCCCAAACTGACAGTCCTAATCCTTATCTTCATAAGGTCAACCGACAGGGTAACCAGCCCCGAACCGACGACCTAAACATACATCCATCAAGGACTAACCAACAGGGTAACCAGCCCCAAACTGACAGTCCTAATCCTCATCCTCATAAGGTCAACCGACAGGGTAACCAACCCCTATCTGACAGTCACGGAACTAAAAATCCAGGAGTCTCGCCAGTATCCAACGAGACCAGTACTAAGATTTACGAAATAAATCTAGACACATCCAAGAGGTTTCTACCACATGTAATTTTAAACTCACAAGTTTCAGATATCCCTTTATCCTTATTAGTCGATTCAGGCTCCGTCATAAGCCTATTAAAACTATCCAGTATCAAAGAAAATCAACAACTGGTGAAGGAATCAATCAAACTTAAGGGCATTGACCCCGGCGACGAGCCGACTCCAACCGAAGGTCATTTCCAATTAAAATTAAAATCAAAGGATAATAAGGTCAGGCCATTTAAATTTCATGTGATTAAAGACATAAGTTTACCCTACGATGGTATTATAGGATCCGATTTATTAACCTTTTTCGGCTGTAAAATCGATTACACAACCGATACCCTTAAAATGGGAGAGTCCGAAGTTAAACTATACTTCAACGATCCATTCTATATTATCCCGCCACGTACTGAAACTGTTATTGAATGTTCAGTACAAGATACCGATCTAACAGAAGGTATCATTATAGATCAACACATATCAAAATGTGTCCTTATATCCAATTGTATTGTAAAGGTCAAGGATAACCATCGCGTTAACTTAACGATAGCCAATACCTCATTATCATTCGTAAAAATTAATCCCAAATTAAAACTCGCTATCAAGCCCTTACATGCTGCCCTTCAGGTCAGCTTTAACACTCAAGAAACATCCAATCGAACTACACAAGTCATAAATTCACTACGAACTGATCATCTAAATCAAGAAGAGTCCGAAGCCCTCACAGAACTCTGTTCCCAATATTCTGATATCTTTTATCTACCAGATGATCAATTAACCCACACTACAGCCCTCGATCATCAAATTAAAACTAGTAGCGATATACCTATTCATACAAAGTCGTACCGATTCCCGGAATGTCATAAGAAGGAAGTCGAGACTCAAATCAGTAAAATGTTGAGTCAAAATATTATAGAGCCATCATCCTCACCCTGGAGCTCGCCGATTTGGATAGTTCCCAAAAAGACAGACTCTCAAGGGCAAAGAAAATGGAGGGTAGTAATCGACTACAGGAAATTAAACGACGTCACTATCGGTGAAACATATCCTATACCAAAAATATCAGAGATCCTTGATCAATTAGGAAGAAGTAAATACTTCACGACCTTGGACCTTACATCCGGCTTTCATCAAATACTTATCTCTCCTAATGATGCACCCAAAACAGCATTTTCGGTACCTCAAGGTCATTTCCAATTCACACGAATGCCGTTTGGGTTAAAAAATGCACCTTCCACCTTCCAAAGACTAATGAATAATTGCCTTACTGGCCTACAAGGTACAAGATGCTTTGTCTACTTGGATGACATCGTGATCTATTCATATGACCTAAACTCACATGTTGATAATCTGAAGGCCGTATTCAACAGACTCCGTAAATTCAGTTTAAAGTTACAACCAGATAAATGCGAATTTCTTCGCAAAGAAGTCGCTTACTTAGGGCACATCATTAACGAAAACGGTGTCCAACCAAATCCCGATAAAGTTCGTGTGGTGACAGAGTATCCAGTTCCTCAATCTCCAAAAGACATAAAGTCTTTCCTAGGTTTAGTGTCATACTATAGAAGGTTTATACTTGACTTTGCCAAGTTAGCTAAACCTTTGACTTCCTTGCTAAAGAAGGACGTTACCTTCGAGTGGCAGAATGAGCAACAACTTGCTTTTGAATCCTTAAAATCCAAACTCGTTTCCGCCCCAGTCCTCGCATATCCAGACTTCACGCAGCCTTTCCTTCTTACCTGTGACGCCTCAAATTATGCGATATCTGCAATCCTATCCCAGGGTCCAGTAGGACAAGATCGTCCTATTGCATATGCATCCCGCACACTTAATAAAGCAGAATGCAATTATAGCGTCACGGAAAAAGAATGCCTCGCCATTATCTTCGGCACCAAAACTTTTAGACCGTATCTCTACGGACATCGGTTTAAAATTCTTACAGACCATAAACCGTTACAATGGCTGTTTAACTGTAAAGACCCTGGATCAAGACTTATCCGCTGGCGTTTAAAGTTAGAGGAATTTGAATACGATATTCAATATAAAAAGGGAAAGATTAACGCTAACGCTGACGCTCTATCTCGTTTTCCGGTAAACCCTGTTCAACCATCAGATCCTGGAACTTATAACTCTCTTGGTGAAAGAGAATCCACCCAAGAGTTAGATAGGGACCTAATGGATTTACTGGTAGACCCACCTTCATTCAATCCTGATGCAGATATCCAACCTTCCCCGGATCTTCTCGATCCAAACGAAGACCTTGTGCCATTACCTGATATAAACTTACCTTCTAACATCCCAGACACTCTCAGAGAAGAAATTGAGAACGAAACAATCACATTACCTGATCCCGTATTGGACGAATCGATGGCTTCCGATCCCCAACTTGGTTCTAGTCCTAGACCATCCATAAGTGCAAGTCCAAATGCCCCTATGGATGACTATCCCACGTTCCTCAAATCTATGGCTAATAAAGATAAATTATTTAACACTGAAATTGTGGAACACAATGAAAGCCTTTTAAAATGTCCTGCAAAAGTAATTCTGGTTCCCACGTCTATTGATCTAGACGAATCTAATCCATATATCCAAGATATATTGACTGACCTCGAAATTAGCACTAGAGTACATAATTCCGAGAAAGAGCTTTTCTCGTCCTTGAAAATTGAAATTAATAATAAAATATACTACCTGTTGTTTACCAAAGTCCATCACTTTGACGGAGCCCCCTATCCGGAGATTTTCGAAACCCTGAAAAGAATAAGAAATGAATTAATAATATTTGGAAATGTTAATGAAATTGGCATATCCGATTTGAAAAATCCGTTTGAAAAGCATTCATTCATCAAAGTTTATAATATCCTTACTTACCTTTTCCATGACACGCAAATCAAGGTCAATGTATATCATAACAACATTATATATCCTGTTTCAACTGAAATTAAAAAGATCTTGCACGACAACCATGACATCCCCATAGCGGGTCACTTAGGCTCATCACGAATGTTTAATAGAATAAAACAAACATATTATTGGAAAGGTATGCGTAGTGATATAGAATCATACGTAAAACAATGTAAGTCGTGCCAAGAAAATAAAGCACTTAGGAAAATCAATCGCGCTCCGATGCAAATTACCAGCACTTCAACTGAACCGTGTCAGCGAATTGCTCTGGACATCGTAGGTCCACTCCCCGAAGCAGGTCCTGCAAAATTAAAATTTATACTAACGATCCAAGATGACCTTACCAAGTTCTCCTCCGCATATCCCATTCGTAGTACTACGGCAGAAGAAACAAGTGAATGTCTACTCCACTTTATATCTATATTTGGCATCCCCAAAATGATTCTCACCGACCAGGGTACCAACTTCACGTCGGATCTCTTTAAGAAAACATGTGAATTCCTTAAAATAACAAATCTGTGGGCTTCACCCTATCACCCACAAACCCAAGGTGCTCTGGAACGAAGCCATTCTACTCTTAAGGAGTACCTCAAGTCTTATATTAATGAAGAACAAACAAATTGGCCTCGTTACGTATATACAGCCATGCTCGCTTATAATACTGCCGTTCATTCCACGACTCACTTTACACCTTATGAACTAATGTTCGGTAATAAACCATTCATACCTAATTCTATTTATGATGAATCCCCGGGAGCTACTTATCCCGAGTATGTCCGTATGTTACAGAACCGACTAAAGTATTCACGTGAAAAAGCATTAGACTTCATGAGGAAATCCAAAGAATCCTCAAAGTCTTATTACGATAACCGTACTCGCTCAGTTAGATACAAAGTCGGTGAATTTGTGTATCTCAAAAATCATTTGAGACTACGTAAGGCCCTCTCCCCTCTTTGGAAAGGTCCTTATAAAATAGTAAAGGTTAATAGTAATAATACACTTGCCTTGCTTATTAATCGGCGTCATGTCACCCATCATTTTGATGAGGTGAAACCAGCTGATGTCGGAAGTAACCCATAGTTAGTAGTAGTAGTAGTGCCTTAAACATTCGTAGGTCTAAACTTAAGTATTAATACATAAAGTAGGTATAGTTACCATATAAGTACTTATATATTCATTTAATGTAGCTATTAATTTGCAGAACTCCAAGTCAGGCTCGAAACCAACAGGACTACTATATCCAGCAGATTAAATCAAGTCTTGGACTCTATTTCGATTACCTCGGCACACTGAAAATCAGCAGTGGACAGTTGAACGTATTGATGCCCCTTGATATTTCACACATCGGCCCGCATATTGAAAACATAAACTCCGCCCTAAACACTACTAAACAGCTATGTAAAAGAATTAGTATGATAGAAGATAGTTGTAATAACATAATAGAACCTTTAAATGCCCGCTACAGTGACATGTACAAAGAATTTTTATCTATTTCACATTTGTTAGAGAAACGATCAAAACGTGCTTGGGTGGGAGGACTAGGTACTCTGATAAAACAAATATTTGGTAATCTGGACGAAAACGATGGTCTCAGGTTTGATGACGCTATAAATGTACTACAAAATAATGAGAAGAAATTAATTTCATTAATGAAGCAAAATATTCTATTAACCACATCGACAATTTCATCTTTTAATAATTCTATTAATCAAATCAAAATTAATGAAATTAATTTAAACGAAGCTATCGACAAACTCTCGATCAACTTAATAAATGTAACTAACAAAACAAATGAATTATTATTACGACTAGAAATTGTTCATATACTTAATAACCTAGAAGTGTCAATCTTAACTATGTCATTCCAACTCGAAGACATAACAAATGCGGTCCTGTTTAGTAACCAAAATATTCTACACCCATCGATGATTACGTCACAACAATTGTTCCGAGAGCTTGCCGATAACTACCAATACTTACCTAACGACTTGGAGCTACCTGTTAATTTAGATTTAAATTCTATTCATTTAATCTTGAATGTATCTAGAGTAATTAGTTATTATGCTAGTAATAAGATCTTTTTCGTGTTACAAATACCTTTAGTATTTATCAAAGAATATGTATTATTTCATAACATTGCTCTGCCTACTCCTCACAATTTAAGTAAGCCTAATACCTTCAGTTTAATTTTACCCAGTACCAAATACTTTGCAATGACCAAAGACAAAACCCAGTACAGCACTTTAAATAATTTGGAAAATTGCAAGATTGTCACCGCAGGAAAATATGTGTGCGACATGACAACTGTGTATGCGTCAGACATCAGACCTATTTGTGAAAGTGAATACATGTCAAAAGTGATCAGTGAAATTCCAAAATATTGTGAAACTAAATTTATTTATGGTCATCTAGATATGTGGAAACCCATAGAAAATAATAAATGGATTTACATACAGTCAGTGTCTAATAGAGTTTCAATAGAATGCCGAAATTCAAAATTATTAGAAGTTAATGTTTTAGGTACCGGAATACTTACAATCCCTAAAAACTGCATAGGTTACTGTAAGGGTACTACTTTGATCCCAAAATATAACGCATTAAATATATCTACACCCATTGCCCTTCCTGACTTTAACTTATTGAATGACACTTGCTGTGATGTAATGAGATTAAACCAATCAATCAATAATGTGTCCCCTATTAAATTACTAAATACTGATTTAGATGATCTGAAGTTTAATAAGCATATCTTTCTAAAACAATTAAGTAATCTAGATAACGTCCTTGACAGTCAACCACACATCTTAAAATATGGGATGCATTATTCTATTATCACTATGTTAATTACTGTACTTATAATATCATATGTATGTTTTAAAGTTTATAAATGTATACGACCTGGCAGCAGAACCCCATCAGTTAAAGTATCTTTTTCATCAAAACCGGAATCGATTTGTAAAATTAATACAGAAAACAGTAATTCCGATATCGAGGAAACCTCTCTTCCAGCTATTAGAACTAGAATCTAAAATACTTGATTGTCTGATTTTATACATAATAATTACATAACTTCGTAGCAACCCCGAAGTTATTTCTTAAAGGGGGAGGTGTTATACCCTAAATCGGTAAGGGTTAATGCCAGATCAGCGCCTCGTCAGCGCTTCCATGATTATCTACTTGACGGCTGGAGACGCCATCTTTTTTAAGCAGTTGACACTCAACCTCGGTTACAGACGGTTCTGCCTATAGGTCTCACGCGTTATGCTAAATAATAATATCCTAATTTACGTGTATATCCTAAATTGTAATATCCAAAATATACGTATCTTCCAAAAGTAAATAAGTCTTTTTTTAAAAAGACAAATCGGTGGAGACCTATAACAGAGCGCTGCCGCATGTATTTGACCAGTACAGCATTTTCGATTTATCTCGAAGAAGGTTGTCAAAATAATGTTCGAATTTCCAAGCGTGCTTGAGAAAATAATAGTCGGAGTGTAAATTCCAAATTACATTTGCCAGTATCTCGACACGTGTAACATAATTTTCAACAATAATAATGTCAGATGAATGTCAGCTTGAATTCTGAAGATAAAAAGGTCATTATATTTTCAAAGCACTAAAGTTCCCTCTTTGAAAAGAAAACCACAGGTAAAATAAATTCTGTAAACGGAAACTACGTGTCACTGATACCATTGCGGAACTTATTTTTTTCTCAAACATTCTTGAGTTTGAAAAGCGAATACTTTTGAAGATAAAAAAGCGGTTAGCAGTAAACACTTTTACGTACGATAAAGTTTTGTTTTCTTTGGTATTGTAGATAAATAAAGGAATCTATTGGTCAATGACGAGATCAGAATTTTACTAAAAATAAAATGCTGCCGCTAGGGACAAAGGAAGGGGGTTTATTTGAATTCGGCATGAAAAAATAATATGAAACGGACATATTATTAATATTATGTTTGCTTGTGTAAAAACATTTTGTATATGACTTTAAGCAAAATATTGAAATTAAAATTATAGTATTTGAAAGCTGTTATTACCTATTTCATATTTTGTTTTGATAAGCTAAAAGGCTGAAAGGTTTTTTTTTGTATGTTTGAACGCGCTACTGTCTGGAATTTCCAGTCGGAATTGAACAATTCTTTTTGAATTTGGTACTTAGCCCAATTCTTTAAAATCACGATACACCTTTTAGGAGCCGAGCAAAAAGAAAAAAAAAAATCAGAAAGAATGCTAAGCGAAAACGAAGTAATAACGCAGACGGGCTATGCCATGCGACGGGGTGGGATGGGGGAAGAAGAAATTTCATACGGACGAAGTCGCGAGCAGAAGCTAGCATTATCATAAGCTTGTCTTGATTTTAAATTAATATTTGGTGACCGCTTAACGATCAAAAATGAAAAAGTTTAATAAGTGTACGTATTGCACTCAACTTCTGCTCACCAAACATTTTTATAATAACTAGTCTCCAAAACTCACACAACAAAAGCTTTTAAAATAATGAGCTAGAAATGTGGCTAGACATAACATCAACAACATGCCTCTAGTCTTCATTTTCTCCATCGATCACACAAAACACATTTAAATTTGACATTTGAACATCAGTTTTAACAAAAACAAATCCGCATCAAAATAAAAATCGTGTACATTTGGAAAATTGGCATCCAGTTGAAAAATGCGCTTCGTGACGGATGATAAATCTGGATCGTGGAGCAGCTTATATTATTTATGTCCTAAATTTAGTAGACGAGAGTTGTCATAACTCATGGTTGTGTTTGCTAAGTTTATTTTAGACGCCATCTCTGCTCGAATTGCAGATGGAAACGTTATGAAATGTGTTCAAGTGCTTATGAGCGTAAGAGCTCATAGTTTATCTTCTGGTGACGTATTTGGTAAGAACATTTGTTTTCTGTGTTGTTGTGAACATTCTCTTGTTTTATTTGGTTCTCCACCCGACTCCACCTGTTTTCTTTTACTGACTAGGTAACGGCTGAAATCCAATAACCTATTTCCAGTAAAAGATTGCTTTTGATGGTTGACAGTATAATTCTATCTGTCCTTATCTCAGGCCTTATGCCACGATTTTAGGTTTGGTCACATAGTAAAAGTTGTTCATAATGATGAGTACAATGACCCCTTAAGAGATTTCGGTACATATAATGTTTGCACTTGTTGGCACTTACAAGCAGGTTTATTAGCTTTCAACAGTAATTATGTATGTGCAATAAACAAACGACATTATTTATTGTAGCCGTATCATTCCTGGAACGGCCAACTTCCAATTCTCCTTTCGGAACTGCTTTACAGTATCAGAGCAATATAAATATTGTAAATGTTCTCATAGCTTCCTCAATTAACAAATTTTATTGGAGTGATAATACCTATCTCTGTTGAAAACGGTTTTTCATTAGGTACAATTTTCGCCTCGTTTATTCTCCAAAAGGATAGTCAGAAATATATTTTGTAAACTTATATTATTATTTCTCCAATTACGTTAGGGTGCTGTCCCATGAAATTAATGAATGTGCTTAGTGACAATCTCAACTTAGGATAATTAAATTATCCTTACAGAAAATGACCCCGATAATGAAACCCAAATTTCAGGTTCAGTAGAGTAGAAATAAGCATAATGGATTCCATTTAAATGAAGCAGGAATGAACTTGACCATGTATGTAAATGAGCAGCTAATCATTATACGTTTATAATACTGGATTCTGCCCGTGGCTTCGCCCTCGTGGATGTACTACCGGGATCAAAACTACCCTATGTGTTAATCCAGGTAAACAATGTTTAATTCCGTAATACATTGTTTCATATAAGGAGGTCCGTGGATGGGTGACCATCTTTATACACGAAGACCCACCCCTCTGTGCCTCGGAAAGCACGTTAAGCCGCGGTTGATCCTGGCTGTCATTCGTGGATCTTTGACAGTCGTTACGGGTCGTCAGAAGCCCGAAAGTGTGACAACCAGTCTTACCAAGGAGTATCGTATTACCCAGTAACTGGGTTGTGGAGGTTAGATAGGCAGTCGCAGCTGCATCCGTTAAGACTGGAAGCCGACCCCAACATGGTTGGAAAAAGGCTACGCAGATGATGCAATTGTTTCATATAACTCTATTGGTTTACGCGGCGCACGCCAGTAAAGCTTCCAGTCGGCATAATCTTTTCCGACATACTCAACAATCATCGTCATTATTTCAACTAATTTACTGAAAAAATCCCAATGACTTATACACTTAAACCTTCCTCACGAACTACTCCGTTCTTTGGTGAAAACATTTTGGATTTTGAGTTTATCACATTAAGACTGACAGACGGACAGACGGACAGACGCCGCAGGGGACTTTATTTTTTATTATGTAGGTAGTGACGTACTTGTGTCAGTAAAGTCATTCATATTGTTGACATGTTTAATCAGGCACATGACAGACCTGTTGCACAAATTAACGATGAAGTTAATCGTGAGAATACAAATAAATATAGAACGGAATCCAACAATAGAAAAACCGAAAAAATGACGTTACAAATTGGTATACGGGTTGCTAACTTGCAACTAATTACGGCCGAACCCAATAACCTATTTTCAGTAAAAGACAGATCGTTATTGATGGTAGACAGTATAATTCTATCTGTCCTTATGTCAGGCCGGTAAGATTCCATAGTCTCATTTATAAGATTATTGGGACGTTAAAACCATAGATAGATAGGTTTTTCTATCTCCAGTATCCGGTATAGTATAGATAGATTGTTGGGTTTGGCCGTAAAACAATGTTATCAGTATGCTGAGTAAAGTCTTTTTACATCGCTCTTATTAGAGTATTGCATAAAAAAATACGCTAACAATTCGACGAATCATATTTTTTTTTTTTATTTGGCTCACCAACAATTTTGTATACGCAACTCTTTGTTCGACTGTACATCTGCATGGAATTTAATTCAATAACAAAATAGTGGTCACAACCGTGCAGCGGTAACAGATTTGTTGAATACATGAATACTTAAGTGGTGCAGAAACAAAGTTTAAAAGTAAAAAATAAAATATATTCGTAGTGGCGATTGTCTATATTCATTAGAATTAGCTTTCCTGGTCTGTGGAAATAAAAGCTGGAATCAGAACGCCAGTTACAATTAGTAGGAGTTTAATAATATCTTTGTTCGTTTCCATTTCCAATATTTAGTATAGATTGAATTCGCTACGATTTTATAATATGTCTAGCTTCTGCCCGCGACTTCGTTCGCGTGGAAGTCGTATGACACCACCATAATACGAACAAATTGCAATATTGCTCATCCCGCATAGCAAATAGCGTGATAATTTATAGCCTTTAGACTGACCAGACCTATAGAGAATATCTATACAAAATTTAAACAAAATCCATCGGGTAGTTTTTGCGTGATGCCGGAACATACATACAGACAAACAGACAAAACTTCTAAAAAATATATTTCCGTCATTAGAATCGTTCCCAGAACTCGCAAAAATTACTTTAAAAAAATCGATGTACAGTTTTGACTACGCTACGATTTTATTATGCGTATAGATTATCAATAACTGACTTCTCAAGACGGTTTCTATTAGCATTAAAAGTCGAAACGGTATTTTAAATTATGACACTCAAAATTATGAGGGACAGAGAGAAATATTCCCTAGGTGTAATCCTAGTTTTCAAAGAAGAATGAGAGTTCAAAAGACCTACTTACTGCCACGATTTAAGGCTCCAGCAGACAGGTGCGATGCGACGGTGCGATGCAATTCTGGTAGAAAAATTGCCATGAAGTTTTCATAGAAATGGTTCTACTAGAGTCGCGTCACGCTGTCGCGTCGCGCCAGTCTGCGGGAGCTTTTACTGTAAACCGTAAAACATGACATTGAACATTACGTTCTATTGAAAACATAATTACGTATACTTACATGAAGCGTAGCTTTGGCTCTGTCACTTTCGCGAACTACGCGCTGTCAGTCGCGCTGTTCTACTTGAGATGTGAAATTCCTCAGAGTAATTACTACGTGTCAGTTCTGATATTTGATGTCTGTATAATTAGTCTTTAGTTTAATTGTAATATAAATAACAGGTATAATTGTGATGATACTCCAATCATAATCTGCCTAGCCTTTTCCCAACTATGTTGGGGTCGGCTTCCAGTCTAACCGGATGCAGCTAAATACCAGTATTTTACATGGAGCGACTGCCTATCTAACCTCCACACTCCAGTTACTGGGTAGTACGATACCCCTTGGTAAGACTGTTTGTCAGACTTTCGGACTTTCGGGTATATAAAAATGGTCACCCATCCACGAACCAACCTCGGCAAGCGTAGCTTATCGTGATCGATTGACCCCTGCGGCTGTTATTACTTAGTTACAAGTTCTCCAATGACACTATCAATTATAGAACCTACTACTTCGATGTAGTACTTCAATAGTATGTAGGTACCATCGCGGGCATTTGCTGTGAACGACTTTTCAACCTTATTACCTTAGTAATAAGGTCAAAAAGTGGTTCACCGCAATGGTGCATAATATTATACTACAGTATTTAATATTTAGTTATGATTCCTTCTTCACATATGACATCAGTAGGCCAGTATAGAAGTAGTTTTCTTTGTTATTGTTAGATACCTAATTATTAAATTATTGTAGTATCATGATAGAGCAAAGTTTTAGGTACTTCTATAACTGATTCAGTGTCTATTTATTGAAAGCCGTCATGAGTGATGGCTAGATGAAGTCGACATTTCCTATCTGACTACCCCTGAGAAGAAATGGCGAAAGTAACTCAGAGGTCAAAATCTCTTTTAAATTCCAGACATTTTTCTTGGTCAGTTCATGTTACCCTCTACTTAACGTGTCAATGGCAATCTAAATACTGTTTTCAGTCCAGAACTGAGCTAAAAGTACATTCCCCCTACTATTTGAAATAACTTGTTTATTATAAAAAGGGTAAATTAATTAAATTCGCCAACCAAAACATGTTTCTACCGTAATTTCAACGGAAATACTAATATTATCGTTGTTAACAAATAAACTTCGTCAATTCAATGTTTGGCAAACTCTAAAGTTAATTAAAAGCTAAATAAACATTAACTTAATGTTTTCGTTCATCCTTCGGTAAGATGAATCATTTATTAACATTTTAGAAATCGGATGAAAGGTAATAAATTTGTAGAGAATTCAAAGACATTGTTTCGAGTTCAATCAGATGGCTAATGAATTGGCAGATTTGCTTTCATTCACTTTTGTGGAACCTGCCTAATTTAATTTGAATTTTGTAGAAAAGCGCTTCTTGTGAAAGAGTTTATCCGGGAAAGTAGGTACAGTACGCGTCAAACATTATGGCGGCTCTGAAGTGCGCTACTCGCTGCGCAGTACCGCACCCCTCACCCCCGCTGACACATGAATTTGTTACTGCGCAGCGACTCGCCTCATGTTCCCAGCCCCCATAAAGTTTGCTTCGGGCCTTACCGTCATAATTATCTTTTTACCATTGCCACTCGAAAAAGGGCATTTGATTCATCCATCAACAGTGGATAAAACTTTCTTTTAGTCACTGAGTGAATAAAAACATTTTGAATTTAGAACAAGCACGTATTATACGAATTATGTATCAAAACATTAATAAAACATTCTGAAATGACCTAATGGTTGGCTAAATGGAGCTATTCCATAGAGCTATACAATTAAATTTAAAAAATATATCCAATCCTTTGTTCTCTTATTACCGGTTATATAATAAAATGTGATAAATATCAATACTTTACTACTATTTATTTTCTCGCAGTCAATGGTAAAAAGTAGAGTACACAACTCGTGAAAAAAAAAATCATCTCGGTCCTTGTATCCCTCGCTCCGCTCAGGATTCTAATCTAGAATCCTTAGCTGCTCTCGGAATCCAACTTAGTCCCTCGAATTAAATTAAATTCCCTTTTTTCACTTGTGGTATAATCTACTATATTCAGCCATCAAGCAGAATTGCTGTGTTTTAATATTTAGTGGATAAACATGGATGTGTGGGTGGATGGAAAAACAGTCACGGAAAACTTTCCAAGTTTAGGTTAATCAACAGTTTTGTTAGTTTGTTAGTGAGTTACGCAATTAGGGTGCTGGTCAGGCAAAGTTCAGCAGGACGGCGTCAAGATTTGTGCCCGATAAGTGGCTATAGACACTTCACTATTTTTTTTTGTTAGTGGCCATTATCGTTGTACTGTATTTTTGTACAAGGTAGTACAGGACGATTGATATTCCTTTAAACACCACCACGTAAACCACCACCACCACGTAAAGAGAATCATGTTCTTTACCCGTATACAAAAAATCAATCAAATCCAATGAATACTTTAGCCACAAGAAATTATTTTTCATTTTCTTATTTTTCAACACGATGTTGATCTGAGTCCGCAATAATAGGTAAACATTGAAAGTTCAAGAACCTGTGAAAAACATTTGATTCTATTCTCTGCGTTTGTATTGTTCTCCGAATAAAGTGCCTGCGCCTACCTACATGCGCCCCGCACCGCCGCCGCCATGCCCCGCACCGCACCGTTGGTCAGTGACTTTTCGTAAATAAAGCGTGTTTACTTTTTATGTAGTTGATTCTGCATTATTTTGTTTGAAAAGGTCAATTTTTAAATTTTCCACTGACTACAAATCTTCGTGTTTTAAAATGTTTCGATATATTAGTACTGTGCTCGTTTTCATTTAATGTCGTACATCCAGATATACGTTGCACATTTATTGTTTCTATGTTTTATATTGTAGCTGTTTGTTGTTTTTTTTTTTTAATAAAAAAAAATACTGCCGGGCAAAGGCCTCCCTACCTCCTTCCACCTCTCTCTGTCTCCACTATTACGTGGGACTTACAACATCGCTAGTGAAAATATGACTGTAGGTCTACTTTACAGCTCTGCCAACCTTTTCGGGACGTACAGGCTTGATGTCATGGATTCTCACATTGAATGTGCTTTCCAGTCCGTTTTCTTACTAATTAATCCAATAATACAGATTGTAGCAGGTGGCGTTCTGTAGTTTCTGCCTATCCCCATGGGAAGAAGGCGTGATTTTATGTACTTATATGTGTATAAAATCCAATATTAAAATACGAGTAGTAACAAAAAATTTTTGTCCATTCGTCTATTTATCTGGATGTATGGTTCAGATACGGATTGGCGCAAAACCGGCTGAACGAATTTGGATGAAATTTGGCACGCAGATAGTTTGTAACCTGGGTTAACACAAAGGCTACTTTTAATCCCGGTGGGACGTTCCCGTGGGATATTTTTAGACATAGACGCGGGCGAAGCCGCGGGCAAAGGCTAGTTAATACAGTAAAATGTTTTACTCGTATGTAGAAGATAAGTAATCAAAACTAGTTATTTTCATGATCAACTTAGTAGCCGTAATTAACGATTGAATTATTAACCGTGGTGCTGCCAACCGCAGGAAAGTTTTTCTCACGAACTTAGGTACGCTTGTAAAAGCGATAAAATAATGTAATTTATAACTATAACTTTAGTTTTATTCACCTTTTCCGATAGATTTTGTTTTTCTTAATTATTCTTTACTGTAGACTATCCATTTAAGAGGAATTTTATGAAAAGAAAGTATAATGGAATAATGATTTATTTAAAAAGGTTAAAATCTTTGTGTTTAAACGGAATAATAGATTTCTTGGACTGCCGCGGTGGTCTAGTGGTCGCAAGCGCTACTGCTGAGCTTGAGGTCCTGGGTTCGATTCCCAGGTCGGGCAAAGTGTTATTGAGTTTTTCTATCTGGAATTTTTCAGTAGCTGCCTAGAGTCTGGATTTGTGCCCGGTTTATGGCAATAGGCTCGCACCCTAGTACAGGGTACTTAAACATAACTGGCGAAATATGGGTCCGAACTCCGAACCTTCGAGGAAACAAGCTGTTAATTAATAGACCTACTTTAGAATACCAACAATAAATAATGAATACGGTACAAAACTAAAAGAGACCGCGGCCGGTGTATGTCTCTTTTGGTTCTGTTAAGGGTCCCCGAATCGAACAATCGCAATTGTCAATTTTTACGTGATTGATCCTTCCGTGATTGGTACTTGGCCCAACCCTTCGGGTAAACAAGGCGTGATGATGTTATGTATTAGTTTTCTTATCTTATAAGTAATTTTTAATGAAAATTACAGGCCTAAAATTGCACGATACGAAGGGCTTAGATGTTTTTTTTAAAGTTTTATGCCCACAATTCCTTATAATCTTAATACCTAATTGAGTATACATTCTAGAGTAAGATGTACGACCATTCTTCATGTTGACACAACAAAATTAAGAACAAAACATTTCACCCACGTATTTTACACAGACGCGATCGTGACGGGAGTTAAAACAACACAAGATGCCTCTTAATCAAATTAATTACTATACTTTACAACATAAGCAACATTTACGGAGATTTAAATTGTACATTCTCAGTAAAACGCAATGGAGTAATTGCTTAAGGCACCCTCAAACAGGCCCGACACGCGACGCGAATCTCACGTGACATACAGACACTTTATTTCGCGCGCGATTAGTGTCGCGTGTCGCGCCTGTTTGAAGGAGCCTTTATCCGGTTAGACTGGAAGCCAACCTCAACATAGTTGGGAAAAGGCTAGGCAGATGATGATTAATGGAGTAATTTCTTCGGGCTGCTTAGTTGTTCAACAAATACAAATACTGCCGAATCGAATGTGCGGATCAGAATCCTAATTGTGTAACACACTATCAATCACAATTTGAATGATTTTGAAGCAAATTGCTAATCCATTGCTTCATATGTTCGAAAAATTTGTCTGCTCAATAACGTAAATAACGCATTGAATGCTGCTGAACTGTCAAAATAAAACCGATTCCTACTGTAAGTGTTTTACGCAATTGCTCCGCCTAACAGTTGTGTAGCACGTCTAAGTGCCACCGCAAACTGCGCGTCTTGTCGCTGCGTCTAGTCGCTGCAGCATGATGCAAAATTGTCGTTTGCAGCTGCGTCTTGTTGCTGCGACTAGACGCAGAGCTGTCTGCGACTAGTCATTACGACAGACGTCGTGCAGGAATGGATCATTTTCTTTAGGTATTTGAGAGAGATTGTCTTATTGTTCGTCTTTGTGAAAAATGGAGGTAGTTGCACTTGCCTTAGGCTGCGGGCCGAGTGGAGCGATGGCCACGTTACAAAATTGCTTCGCCACCGCTCCGTTTCGTACCCCGCAGCCTTAGGCCGCGGCCGCACTACTAAGGCGACTGTGACGCGACGGCGACTTACGAACAAATTGTTGCTTCTGCAGTGTGGCCACCGACATATGATAATATGAGTTGGTTTTCACGAAATTACCGTCACGACGCAGTTGCCTTAGTAGTGCGGCCGCGGCCTTAGTGCTTATCATGCGAAGGCGAAGCGCATCCAACTATCGTCGAGTGAACGCGTGCTCCTTGCGTCTAATCGCTTCGACAGGTAGCGAGGGACTCTCCTAGCCTGTCGTTGCGACTCTACAACTCGACGCCAAGTTTGCGGAGCTTTAAACAAAATATGTGGAAATGGGGAATATGCATGTCATTTTTTTTTTCACTAAATCAATAAAATACAGTAATTGAAACCCAAGAAAAGTTAAATTCAAGTACTGCTGCGGAAAACCTCAAACGGCGCAAATACTCCAATCTTATTGGGACTTCAAAATTAACATCCATTCGGCCTTCACACTAATTCGATACTGCTGCTTTGGACCAAAATTTACGTATAGCCTTCGCTCCTCCCATCTATGGAAGCATCCACAACTTTTAGAAAAAGTAGACCAAATTATTAGAAACACACTAACTTCTATTCTAAATGTGGCCCTGGACGACCGAGCGTGGCAGCAAGCCACACTTCCCATTCGCCTGGGTGGTCTCGGCGTCCGCAAAATTTCAAGTATAAGTTTACCGGCCTTCCTCTCTTCGGTCCACGGTACCGACAAATTAACCAGGAAAATTTTATCTTCCTCACTGGTCGATTTTGAGGTACCGTGTTTGACCGATGCGTTGAACGCGTGGAAGATGGCTTGTCCCAATACGGATTTACCTGACAACCCAGCCTCCCAGAAACGGTGGGACGTGCCGCTCTGCAGTATTATACGGAATACCCTAGTAAATACGTCATTTAATACTGCTGAGCGTGCCCGTCTGCTGGCTGTGGGAGAATGGGAGTCAGGCTTGTGGCTTCAAGCGCTTCCGTCATCCACCATAGGCACTATGATGGATGACTCTTCGTTTCGGCTTGCTACGTGTCTCCGCTTAGGCGCACCTTGTGTTGCTCCGCATCGGTGTCACTGCGGTGAAGCTGTCGACAACCTCGGACACCATGGCCTGTCCTGCTGCAGGAGTGCAGGCCGCATAGCACGACACGCCAGCATTAACGATATTATTCGTCGAGCTCTTGTCACCGCCGGCGTACCAGCGATATTAGAACCAAGCGGCTTGGTACGTGACGATGGGAAGAGACCAGACGGCATGACGTTGTTGCCTTGGAAGGTGGGTAGACCTCTGGTGTGGGACGCAACCTGTGTCGACACCCTTGCGCCATCTCATGTTCCAAGCACGGCGAGCTGTGCTGGCGCCGCTGCTGCGGCTGCTGAGACCCTTAAGCGGCGCAAATACTGTAACCTTATCGGTAACTACAGTTTTGAGCCGTTTGGGGTCGAAACGCTCGGGTCATGGGGCCCGAGTGCGCGTCTCCTTTTTAAGGAAATTTCTCGCCGACTGGTCGACACTTCACGTGACCAGAGGGCTGGCTCGTTCTTTGGCCAAAGAATTAGCATTGCCATTCAACGTGGCAATGCTGCCAGTCTTCTGGGCACGTTTCCGGATGACAGCGATGCGGACGAGTACTTCGACGCCTAAGTTTCCTTTTGTTTTGTATATTTATTTGTATAGTTAGTTAGTTCGTTAGTTAGTAGAAAAAGATATTTTAAGTTTTTTTTAACATATAATTATTATAATAACTTCCTAAAATTGGGACTTATATATTCGAGCCGTTTGGGGTTGAAACACTTGGGCCATGGGGTCCGAGTACCCACTTAGTTTTTCGAGACATCGCCAGGTGGTTGGTCGACTCCACACGTGACCAGAGGGCTGGTCTATTTTTTGGCCAAACAATCAGCATTGCCATACAACGTGGTAATGCTGCCAGCCTTTTGGGCACTTTTCCTGTTGACAGCGATGCGGATGAGTTTTTGATGCCCTCTGATTATTTCCCCTCCTTTTTTATATACTCGTTCATAATATTATTATTATTATTTTAAGACTGTTAGTTTTTAAATTATGTAAATAGTAAATAGTTAACTACTGCTTGTTGCTCAAAAAAATATGAAACTCCCAACAATTTTTTACTCAGCGCAAACGACCGTTTCTGTCGCAGTCATGATGTGACGTCATTTGGCACGTTACTGCTTTGTTTACATCTGTTTTTTAGCCCCAAATCATATAAATTAAATTATTTTTTGTGCTTTATTCAAGCAGAAATTGTACTTACTTACTTACTTATTGAGATTTCAATCACTTTGCAAATAATAGATTTTTATTCACATTGTTTTTTACGTCACTTCCGGCATTGTCGAAGGCGACGCGTTTTGAGTTTGCGTTCCGTTCCATCAAAAAAACTGAACATAAAATAATTAATTGTAAGCTATGCAATGCATTAAAAAATGTACAAAAAATTGGAATTTGTTTCTTGACTCCTATAAAATGTATATTTAAATAATGAATAAGTTTTGAATTACGTGCATATTCTCTATTGTCGGCTGCAGCCCATCGCTGTTGCATGTCGGATATTGTGCGCCATGTCTAATATGTTGGTTCTAATTACTAACAGAACGTTCAACGTACGTTGGATTTTGTTCAAGGCGCGAGTGTAAATTACGTCTTGATATTTAGACGCACCTGCGAAGGTATTGTTGGTTCTTTAGTATTGTAGGTTTGATATACTGTATGCAATGTAAGGCTTATGCTAACTGTTAATTATACTATGGGATTGCCTCTCTGGTCTACAAGCACAACTGTTGAGAGTGTGGGCTCCTGGCTTTATGTTTCCAGGTCCTGCAATGTGTTGCTAGGGTTGTCTATTACATATATTTCTCAGCCTAGTTAGTAGTTTTGGTTTGAGCTCGGGTTTTGGTAACAGTGCTTTGACGAAAATAAGGTGTGTGTTCTGTACAACTCTGCCTGCCCCTTTAGGGAAAACAGACTTTATGTTATAATTATATGTTGCAGTTATGATTTTTTTTTAATCAAAATAATAATAACCAATTTTGGTCAAGCAGGGGCCATAGTCCTTCCATAGTTTTAGATAACCAGTCCACTTTAGCCATCCAAACCCATAGCCCAATATTTTTTTTGTCTCCATATCCTGCAATAGTCCTACACCAACCGGGGATTGTCCTTGGGTGCGCTTACATAGTACGCACAAGGATAATCGTCGGTTGGTGCCTCATTTCCATTGAAAGCGTCTAACGGGCCTCTGCGAGTTGGCTTCGGCCCCTCATATGCCTTTCAAAGGTCCGGGACCATAAGGTCCCGAGACATATAAAAAAAATAACCAATAATATATCATGTCAAGATAAGATTTGATAATCAAGGCCACGAAATGGTATCCTTGATAGAGTCTTGGATGGCATTGGGTATCGGTTTTCATATCACCACGAAACGGTCCACTTTTTGCACCGAACCCACACTAGGGTTTTCCATATTCGTGTAATCAATCTCAATAGCCGTACGCATGGGTAAAGGATATTGAACGCCGAATCATTACGGGGTATTTTAAATTGGCTAGCTGAACTCCGCAGATGCAATGGGTATCGATCGGTATCTTAACACGTTAAAATAAAAAGATTTGATGTTTTTGTTTGGGAGGTCGACGACCGCTATTAGTGTGGTTACTTGAAGTATGAGTTGAGAAAAACTGTTTCCTTATGTTTTATTGTGTTTATTTATCGATACCTATCACGTCTGTGAAGTTTACACAAAAAAAAAACTGATTTCAAAACTGATGTTTCAAGTGACTACAATAACTGAGGTCAATGAACCCACACAAAAATCATCAAATTAATTTATTTTTTGTGTTATCATGTTTAGATATTGATACCCATCGCGTTTGTGGAGTTTAGCTAGCCAATTAAAAATAACCCTGTTTAATAAAATTCCATCTTACATAGTTGATCCTAAATAATTATCTCTCCTTCTCCCTTTGATCCATCCAAAGGTTGCCTGTAAAAGATCGCTTTTAGCGATAAGACCGCCCATTGTGTCACCCTGTGTAAAATTTCTACGTTTGTATCTGTAATTTTTATAGTGTACAATAAAGAGTATTCTATCTATCTATCTATCTAACTAAATCACTGCATCACACATAAATTCTAGGAAACCATTATAATGTATATATTACCCCAGATAGGTACCTAAGACAAAGGTATGCACCATGATATAGATCTCCACCTAAACCAAGTTACATGTCATCCTTAACTTGTATGATGAGCTGTACGATTACTGACAGATGCTTGCACTGACTGGACAGGTCCACTCAATCTGTGTGATTCTTTCCTCAAAAGACCATTTCAGACACCAACCTGCATGGTCTTCACACGATCTGACCAAGATTATGTCTGGACTTTAAAAGAGACTGTGACCTCTGAGTTTGTTTCGGCCTTTCTTCTCAGAGTAGTCAGATAGGAAACGCCGGCCTCATCTAGTTTAAAAAAAAATGTTTGACGTGTAAAAGTGTTTGTATAAACCTTACTTACAGAAATAAAATCATTTATCATTTACAACTACATAAATTACTGCATCACCACATCAATAGATAAATTCTCCGAAATCTTAAAAGTAATCTGTATTTATACAAATAAATAAAATTGAAGTGTCTGTTTTTAATGTCAAAATAACAACTTTTTACTAAATGCATAAGAAAGTATATATGGTACTTATAACAAAAAAGCATTTTTTTTTAAATTTTTGTCTGTCTGTTTGTTCCGGCTAATCTCCGAAAAAGCTGGACCGATTTTGACGGGACTTTAACTGATATATAGATGATATTACGACGAGTAACTTAGGCTACTTTTATTTTATTTTTAAATTAGGGTTCCGCGCAAAAAATCTTAAAACACATGAAATTATGAACAAAAAGTCAAATTTGAAAAATTATTTTTGCATTTGGTAGCCCGATTGTCAAGTATAGTTATATGCTATTTATCATCACGCTACGACCCTTATAAGCCGAGCAAAAATAAAAAAAGTCAGATAGAAAACGAAGTAATAACTTGGGCGGGCGATGCAACGCGACGGGTCGGGGGACGAGGGAGTTTTATTAAAATGTGGCTGTTATTTTAGCATATTGTATAGCTTACGACTTCCACGCGAACGAAGTCGCGGGGCAAAGCTAGTAACACATATAGTGTATATAGTACCGTTAACCAATATCAGTCAATTAGATACTGCCATCACTTTATGCTGATTTCCTAGAACTGAGTCATGCACCACCACTGCTACACACATTACAATGGCCTACGGTTCAGCCAGCCGTGCCTGCCTCAATATTGTAAATTACTAGCTTTTGCCCGCGCGGATATCGGAAAATATTCCACGTGAACGTCCTATCGAGATAAAAAGAATCTTATGCCCTAACCCTGGCCATGGCCTACCCATGTGCCACATTTCATCCGAATCCGTTTAGCTGTTTTAGCGTGAAAGCGTAACAAACAAACAAGCTCACTTTTGCGTATAAATTACTAGCAGCACCCTGTGGTTTTACCCGCATAACTCTCGATACCGTGAAAATATCGGGATAAAAAGTATTCTGTTTGTTAATCCAGGTTATTAACTATCTGTGTGCTAAATTTCATCTAAATCTGTTCAGTAGTTTTTGCGTGAAAGAGTAACAAACATCCCTCCATCCATCCATCCTAACAAACTTTCGTGTTTATACTCGTAATATTAGTAGGATGCATTAAGTTAGGGTACTGGGTTAAATTGTTGAAATTCCTGCTGTCTTGTGTAGTACACTTTCAACTACACTTTCAGAGTTAAGAGGTGAAAGTGGCACGTGACAGTGAGGGCACGAACAGATATTTTGTTAATGATAAGTGGTATAAACTTTAGATCAAATAGTAATAGTTATCACCATAATCATAGTTTGCCAGTTTGAGTAAATTATGCGCCTACCCTAATGTCCTTTCTTTGGTATTGTTCGTCGAATCGTTGAGCTCCTTAACTTTTATGTTGAGCTGTACGATTACTGACAGATGCTTGCACTGACTGGACAGGTCCACTCAAACTGTGTGGTTCTTTCCTCAAAATACCATTTCAGACACCAACCTACATGGTCTTCACATGATCTGACCAAGATTATGTCTGGACTTTAAAAGAGACTGTGACCTCTGAGTTTGTTTCGGCCTTTCTTCTCAAAGTAGTCAGATAGGAAACGCCGGCCTCATCTAGTTTAAAAATAAAAATGTTTGACGTGTAAAAGTGTTTGTATAAACCTACTTATAGAAATAAAATCATTTATCATTTACCAGATTGGAGACTCAGCTCTGAAGTCAGAGGATGTGGAGTCTTCATACTCTTGCTAACTAGCTAATATTTTCATATCGATATTACTTATTCTCATGTACAGTTATATCATTGTTCAAAAGGAGAGAAGGCACCAGTAATAACAACATTTTGGCATCAATAATATCCTATCCACATAAAGCCACACCAGAAAATTTGAATGCTCACCAAACCAAATCATGTTGAAATATGTAGTGGATAAACATAAAATATTGTTTCTATAGTAAACGTTTTGTTAGGTCTAGGCCTATGCAAGCTTAAGCCACATATTATATGTGTGTTAATTTATTTTTGTAAGATTATTTTGTGTATTTTATCTATGGGCCTTAGTTGCCTGAAAATAAAGCAATTATTATAGGTTTTTGAAATTTCGCGGGACCCTAGGGTCCCGGACCTTTGGTAGGCGTACGAGGGGCCGAAGCCAACTCGCAGAGGCCCGTTAGACGCTTACAATGAAAATGAGGCAACGACCGACGATTATCCCTGTACGCACTATGCAAGTGCACCCAAGGACAACCCCTGAATGGTGTAGGACTATTGCAGAATATGGAAACAAAAATAATTATTGGGCTATGGGTTTGGGTGGCTAAAAGTAGACTGGTTATCTAAAACTATGGAAGGACTATGGCCCCTGCCTGACCATTGTTTTATAAATATAATACACGGATAAAATGGCAGGGGGTGACTTGCACACTCAGTAATGGGCCCCCAGAAACGGTTGCACGGTTGCTAGTACATAGTGTCGTAGCGACAAGGGGGCAACATGTCCTGAGGTGCTTAAGAGGATTGGAGAGATATTCCACGGCTATCAGGACAATCTCGGAAGTACGGTCAAGACCCCTACCAGCATCTTACTGGAATACTTCCTTCCTCCGAGCACGTTTGCTCTTGCGAATCTCTACTCAAGCCGGCCAGTAAAGGCAAGAATGAGGTGGGAGGTCAGTTCCTCGTCAGTGTTCACTCCATCCGGCCAATAAAGGCAAGCCAGAGATGAGGAACAATTATTATTATTATTATAAAATTTATAAATATATTAATTTAAATGTCGTCACTAAGCTTAAGGTTTGCTTTCCGTAGATAAATTAATAATTACATTCACATGAATGGTTTTTAAGTTGAAGTAAGTTAAAAGGTATTTTGTCTTAGATCTCTGGGAACACATTGCTGTGTCATGAGTAGTGTTTCTGCAGAAGAAAATAGACAGGATATTATCGTTCTTTGTAAAATAATTGTCCTTTCTAAAAAAGTCTTTAACGCTTAAATTACTTTAACAGTATTTTTTTTGCACTTAGAAAATAGTTTTTATAATATTGGTTTTATACTTAAATTCCAACTGAAGTACCAAATCGTTTATAGAATTACAAATATGTGCTCAAAAGAAAAAAAAATATTATGATTTGATAGGGTAGGTCAATATGACAAAAGCGTTTAATTTTCTTGGCTGAAATCTGAAATGGAAAGCAGTTAATCCGTAACAAGTACAGTCATGTATAGTCACGAGCACTAATATGTATACACTTAGCACATTCGAAAGCGATTTTTTCGTGGAATTACGATTGCAACTTTGAGATAAGACCTCTTTCATAATAGCATGGGTTTCAAAATACTATGTTCGTAACAACATAAAATTACAATCAATACGGTAGGAGAATTGTTTTTTAAAAGTTGCTCAGTGTATACATATTAGTGCTGGTGACTGTACATTCTACAGTTCACTTGTCACTGAATACACAACATATGAAATCATTTATTCTAATATAAGCACAAAGCGCAAGATTTTTCTAACGTTAAACATAGCAAACTCCGAACAAGAAAATCCGATTGCAATATTTTCCAGATATTATATTTACAAAATCAGCGTCTATTTTAAATATTCAATATTAAAATGGGGACACCGCAAACTGCTAAATATTCAGGAGTTGCTAGTCGATAGTGCAACGCTAAAAGTTGAAAGTTCATGCCACTAAAAAGGGAATATGATAATTAATGTAAATTAGATCGGGTTCCTGACTGTGCTGAATCGGATCATGACACCGTTGTAAAATTAAATGGTTAAACGTTTTGCTCTCAGCGCATAAGATTTCTTTGTTTAATATATTTTAACTGTAAAAGTTTATCATGTTGTACTCGTATGAGGCGCGGATTAAGTTTCATTTATAGTGTAATCTGTTAAGTATCATTTTTGCAAAGTAAGTCTTAAAGACTGACAAAGATTACAGTCAAAATATTATTCCAAATTATGACAATTTAACTCACTAGTAAAATACTAAATGAGGGTGACGCTTAAAGCGACTCCTGCACGGTCACCAACCGCGTCTCGACAGAGGTGACATTGGTGGTTTACAACCAAACAAAAAAAAAACACACACACACAGCAAAGGAGTGGAACTCTCTGCCTGCGTCTGTGTTTCCGAACGCATACAACCCCGATCTCTTCAGAGTGATAGTTAACAGGCTTCTTCTGGGTAAGCTCGTTCCATTGTCGACTTTGTCTCTGTCATCTCTGACTTAGACTAGAGTCAAGAGCAAACCTATCTCAAAAAAAAATAAACATTGTAACAGCTCTGCCGGTCGTAAGCCAAGGTCACCTCCGTTGGGGACGCGGTTGGCGACCATGCAGCAGGCGCTTAAGGAATAATGGCCTGTTTCACCACCTCTTGACAATCTACCCATCTAGCATATAATTTTAGTCAGTTAAGTTATATTATGTGATAGATAGTTCCAACACACCGTGAAATAAGGTTTCGTATAAGAACATTCCTAACTGTGTTCACCAAAATTGGACATTTCTCAGTACTTGCCAGACCTGTTTCCAGGCCGATCAAATTCATCGACCACTCAATTCCAATAAGCAACAAAAAGCAATTAATTCTCAGATATTACGAGTCCAACCCTTGCCCGCTCATCCAAAACAACTGTCACAAACCGCAATATAGAAGTACCTTAGACCTTTATACAGGGTGTCCGGTATCGGACTAGCGAAAATTAAGGGTGACGTACAGACCATCAAACTGAACAACTTTTTCCCGGGGACCAACATCGTAATCAAGAAAAAATTATCAGTCGTCCCATACATTTGGTCGAGTAGGTATTGAAGTTTTGTATTCGACGGATTTTTTTTTCACGATTACGATTTTGGTCCCCGGGAAAAAGTTGTTCAGATTGATGGTCTGTACCTCCCCTTTTAATTTCGCTAGTCCGAAACCGGACAACCTGTATATCCAGATAAATCAAGAAATATACCCATTTATTGCTTTTAGAAGTATGTAACTAAATTATTGGAGTGAGCTACTCTACTGGGAAACTTACTCAATTATCTACAGGCTGTGGTAGAATTTATATCCACAAAAAAGGGATGACATGGTTATATTATTATCTAGGATGACTTAAGCATCTGTTTGATGATGTGAACGAATTTTGTCGTGAAATAGAAATAGAAATTGGTGATAACGCACCGTTATTGTTTTTGAAATTATTTTACTTATTCAAATAAACGTGCATACTGAAAAGCTAATGAAGTAGAATAGTGACTTTCTGTTTTTATTATTAACCGACTTCAAAAAAGGAGGAGGTTCTCAGTTCGGTTGTATTTTTTTTAAATGTTTGTTACCTCAGAACTCCGTCACGTTTCATAAACCGATTTGAAAAATCATTTTTTTATTTGAAAACATAAACTTCCAGATTGGTCTCGTATTTTGGTCAAGCTATGACGAGTGGTTTTTGAGTTAGCTTCAGTAATACGTATTTGTTCCACCTAAGTGTATATTGATGATGTTGTAATAATTTCCTGTCACTATTATTTACATTGCAAGTAGTAGTTACGACTTTGTGTGGGTTAGGTAGCACAACTAAAAAGTGAAAAATAAAAACTTTTTTGCAAAAAAAAAAAACAACCGACTTCCAAAAAGAAAACACTACAAACTGAAAAATAACTTTAATTTCGGAAGTCTGTGGCAAAAAACTAAAATACAGATCCAAAGACACCGACTTCCGAAATTAAAGTTATTTTTCACTTTGTAGTGTTTTTTTTTTGGAAGTCGGTTGTTTTTTTTTTTGCAAAAAAGTTTTTCTTTTTTAATACCTATTCTTTTTGTTTTTTTATGTTTCTAAGAATGTGTTTAGTTTAGTTTGTGATCTTCGTATGCAAGTCCCAATAAATACTTCTTCTTTCTTTCTTTGAAGTAAAGTAGTGAAGGGTTTTCCATTCATATTAAATAAAACTTCAGGTTAAAACGAGAAATAACATAAAATAACAAAGCACTCTTGAAACTTCCTCCATGTGTTTCAAAAGAAATTGTATGAACAATATAATTTCACTCAATGTAAGCCTCAAGGTATAACTTTTCAGCGCACTGCTCGAAATTTTCGGAACAGGGAAGTTTGTAGTAAACATATACTTGCTAAAGTATAATATTTATGTACTCAAGTTTACTCAGGGGTTGTGAATATTTGATATTGGTGACAATATATTTTATTTATTTTTTTCGTTATACCTAATATTGAAGATTAAGATAGATCGAAAGATAGAATACTTTTTATTGTGTACAGTCACGAACACTAATATATATACACCGAGTAACTTGTAAAAGTAATTTTCTACTATTGTATTGATGTAATTTTATGTTGTTACGAACATAGTATTTTGAAAGGTCTCAAATTTGCAATCGTAATTCCACGAGAAAATCGCTTTTGAATTGTGCTAAGTGTATACATATTAGTGCTCGTGACTGTACACCATAAAAATTTAAAAAAAAATGTATACAGTATGTCCGGTTTCGGATTGTACAAATTTAAAGGTGTGGTACACCATCAAACTGAACAACATTTTCCCAGGGTCCAAGATCGTAATCGTGAAAAAAAAATCAGTCGTCCCGTACAAAACTTTAATACCTACTCCACCAAATGTATGGGACGACTGATAATTTTTCTCGGCTATGATGTTGGTCCCCGGGAGAAAGTTGTTGAGTTTGATGGTCTGTACCACCCCTTTAAGTTTGTACAGTCCAAAACCGGACATACTGTGTATATAAAAAAAAAATGGTTTAAATAATTGTGTTACCTACATATTGTTTGTACCTAGATGGAGATATTATTACGCTGAAGTCTAGGTACGGTAGCTTTGCGGTATTTTCGTTTGATTCCCTTTTAGAGGCTAGTTCTACATAATATTTTTCCATCTGATTGTATTCAGAAAATTCTTTATTTTGATTACGAAACAGCTGCCATCTGATCTCTACAGGTAAATAAGCTTTGCTTTATTTTTCATAAAAACGTACACAAAAAAAAAAATACGTGTACACGGAAAATGTATTTTTATCTTTGAAAACATTTTATATTTGCCGAACAAAGCGATCATTCTTTAAATTTACTTGCGCAAACAAATTGAATTTCTATATGATAGCAATTTTAAACGCCCTTTGTAGCTATTATTGGATAAATATGGCTTCACTATTAATGTTTGGTACCTTTTTGCTAAAAGAGGGGGTTGTGGCTAAGTAATACCCGCCGCACGGGTCGATCCATCAGGTTAAGCTACGCTTGACGGGGTTGGTCCGTGGATGGGTGACCATCTTTACATACCGAGACTCCTCCGTGCCTCGGAAAGCACGTTAAACCGTTGGTCCCGGCTGTCATTCGTAGATCTTTGACAGTCGTTACGGGTGGTCAGAAGCCCGAAAGTCTGACAACCAGTGTTACCTAGAGGTATCGTATTACCCAGTAACTGGGTTGTGGAAGTCAGATAGGCAGTCGCTCCCTGTAAAATACTGGTATTCAGCTGCATCCAGTTAGACTGGAAGCCGAACTCGACATATTTGGGAAAAGGCTAGTCAGACCGTTTTGCTAAAATAAATGATCTTCGAAATAATAATGTAAACATATATGTTCACAAAAATTATGTTCATAACTGTAATTGAAAATGCAAAAATACGAGTGCTTCATTAACCATCCCTAACTTAAAACATTACTCAACAAAAATAACAAATACAATAATGAACAAAAAGCTAAATAATGTGCGACATAATGCTACTGAAATAACACTTAATACCATTCTCTACAATAATTTCAATAAGTATCATGACATGCAATCTCCAATACGTAGGTAGGAGACATAGGTACCTACAATAGGTGCTATAGAGGTAGCAAAGGAGAATGCGTTCGATACGTAGGGAAGGCGGGTCTCGTGTATTGATTAAACATAGCATAATGGAATTAACGTCGACGAAGCGAACTGTGATTGCGATCGTGATTATGTACAATGGTATTGTACACGACATTGTATTTGAACTTGGAATAGCAACACGCTAAGGCATTGATGTGGACGGAAAGGTTTTTGACATGAAAGCAAGCGATTCACAAAATGTTGTAATACAAGTAGATTTTTTCAAAAAGAATTTCACGCTACAGGAATTAATGGACGCAACTAATGGCGCCAAACTAGTGCCTAAGTTTTGGGCTGACTTATTACAGGTGGTTATCTACACGCTAGGAAGAGGTAGGCTTTTGGACGAATTTATAAACGCAACTGTATTTTATTACAGTAACGTTAAAGTTCATTCTGTCTTTGTAAGTTTAACGTAGTGAAGTGATAAAATGACTTTGAGGAACTTAAGTTACCTACATATGTCTTAATACCTTCAATGATATGAGATACAATTAAATTTATAGTGTAACCGACCACTAGCCGATCGATCGACAGCTGTGGGGATATCAGTAGTCCCATGTTAAAATGCAAAATAAAGGTAATATTCCTCGTTTCTTTTTTTTATTTTATAAACCTATTTTGTCCAACCGCTGGGCGAAGGTCTCACCCATATTCTTAAAATTCTCTTTATATTTCGCCTTCTCCAGCCAATCGGTCAGAAACGAGTCCAAATCGTCACGCCAGCATTTCTCAGGCCTACAACGCCCGTCTTCAGGCCCCCACTGGGTAACAATCCTGGCCCATTTTATAAGTATGACCTACGCAATTCCATTTCAACCTTGCATCTATCTGTTCATCGATAAATCTTTTATTGAAGAAGACGCAATTCGTTACAGCTTGTAGAGCAAGATTTTATGACTAATATTCCTTTGCTCTGTTAGCAGATGGTCTTACAAATGTTGTCGAATACGACGATCATATTTTTATAGGCGATATACTCTTACTAAGTTTCAGATTTTATGATCTGAGTTCTTGGTAGTTGTTAAAGTGTGTCTAGGTAGAGAATAACTCCCATCTCCGGTGTGTAATGAAGGTTTTTATGTTTATGTTCTGTTTGTAAGTAGTTCTTCAAAGTGATGTGTACTCGGACACATCATGTAAAGGGCGTTTAATACTAAAACTGCTTTTATTGAGGGGATGAGAGAAAATGTACACTAATAACTTGTTCTGAATAAAATTGATGTTTTATTGGTATCTGAATCAAAGCTGAATAAACTCACTAATGAGAGTGACTGATGTGAGTGGCTAATCTCAGTCAAAAGGCTCTGTTTTATTATTTTACTGACTCTTTGCTTAAGAATTGGTATTGTTACAAAACGCTATTTAAGTCCCCCCCCCCCCCCCTAGGAAGACATATAGTGATCTTATTAGTGGTGATCTTCGGAAAGGACAGGTGCGTAGTACTCGCAACCGGCGTGCGTGTATGACCAGATATAGAATGTAAACGAGGCAAAAGGAGTATGTAAGGATCGTAGCAGGTGGCGTTCTGTAGTTTCTGCCTACCCCCATGGGAAGAAGGCGTGAGTTTATGTATGCATGTGTGCTATTTAAGTTGATGACAAATGAGCTCTCTTGCTATGAAACAGTACTTTAATCATATAAACTCTATATAAGAAAACTTTGAAAGAAGCTGTTGTCAACATTAGTCAGCAAAAATACACACAACTTACAACTTCTAAGACAGAAACGTAAACTTGATCATACTTAATGTTAGTTCGGTGAGTCTATCAATATTTGAGCAGTCATCCCGAAAACGGCTAGACTCGAAAGTGTTGAACTGAATATTCAATTTAGGCAAAGTTTTAGTATTCCTAACAAGTATATTTTGGCACTCTAATATTGTCTGTTCTAAAGGTATTTGATAAAAGTGTAAACAAACCCTGTTCATGTTGAAAAAGGAATTAGTAACACATTCGTCTGTATTTAGAAGGTTTCCCAAGAATTTTTGTTTGAATTACATTAAAAATGTGTAATTTAAATTTAAGATTTTAAAATTAACCTCAATTGTGAAAGGAAAATCGTCTTTAAAATGATTCAAATCAAAGTACTCAATTTGTAAGTGACGCTAAAAGTTGGCATCCACAGGTACGTTCTCTGTTCCATTTATTTACTTTTGAATTAGACCATAGATCGATTTCGACCCCATTTTACACAACACTAGCTATGCCCCGCGACTTCGTTCGCGTCGAAGTCGTAAGATATACAAATACTAAAACAACAGCCACATCTTAATAAAACTCGCTCGTCCCCCGATCCGTCGCGTTGCATCACCCGCCCGCGCTACTACTTCGTTTTCGCGTAGTGTTCTTTCTGACTTTTTTCTTATTGCTCGACTCTTCAGGGTCGTAGCGTGATGTTAAGTAGCCTTTAACTGTCCTCGAGAATTGGGCCACCAAATACAAGAATAATTTTTCAAATCCGACTTTTTGTTCACAATTTCATGGGTTCTAATATTTTTGTGCGGAACCCTAATTACTTTTTTAAAATAAACGTGACCTCAGTTACTCCCCGTAACATCAGCTATCTGCCAGTGGAAGTCGCATCAAAATCGGTCCAACCGTTTCCGAGATTAGTCGGAACAAACAGACAAATAGACCGACAGACAGACAGACAAAAATTTCAAAAATTGCTTTGTTGTTTTAGGTACCATATATACTTTCTTATACATTTAGTAAAAAGTTGTTATTTTGACATTACAAACAGACACTTTAATTTAACTTATTTGTATTTTGTAATTGAAAAATCATGGACCAATTAATGAAAAACCAATTAAAATTAGAATAACGAGTTTTTCAAATTAATCAAGTTAAAGTACTCAATTTGTAAGTGACGCTAGAACTTGGCACCCACAGGGACGTTCTCTGATCCATTTGTTTACATGTCATAAGATAGTTATGGAATAGAGCATAGTTCGAATTCGACCCCACTTTACACAACATTATCTTGGATCTCATTTATTATTTAGACTGGACAATCTATCATTAAGTACATTTGTTGATTTAGAAATCGACAAGTATTATAAATTGCTGTCATTTACTCGTAGATAGTATTATAGGTTATAAGAATTTTCGTAAAATATTTTTCACTAAAACTTTTTTCTGATCAAAAGCTTTCAATGAAAACTTTCTGGCATTATATATCCTCAATCATAATTACGATGGAACTTTATTTCTTACTTTATCAAAAAAAGAGACCAAGATTTTTTTTTGTGAATTTCTTCAATCTCAACTTTGATATTCGTAAGAAAGGAAATTCATTATTTTAATTTGCTTTTTTCGTGGAAAATTTGGTAAAACTCATTTTACAGTTACTTTAAACACCTTGCCATCTCTGTATTCCCTACTCCCAACTTGTAATAGTATTAAGAAAACCAGAGTATCTAGTCTGTTCTGTTCCAGTTTTAAGGCGCATTATGAACATAACAATGCCCCTAGGGCGCACTGGGAAGTAATACTAGTATTTCATACGAGCCTGTAATCAATCAAACTGCCTAGCCTTTTCCCAACTATATTGGGGTCGGCTTCCAGTCTAACCGGATGCAGCTGAATACCAGTATATTACATGGAGCGACTGCCTATCTGACCTCCACACCCCAGTAACTGGGTAATACGATACCCCTTGGTAAGCCTGGTTGTCAGAATTTCCGGCTTCTGACGACCCGTAACGACTGTCAAAGATCTAACGCATGACAGCCGGAACCTACGGCTTAACGTGCTTTACGAGGCACGGTGGAGTCTCGATATGTAAAGATGGTCACCCATCCACGGACAACTCCGGCAAGCTTAGCTTAGCGCTAAGCTGTGCGGCTGTTATTACTTAGCCACGAGCTCCTCATATACGAGTCTGTAATCGTTGAGCCCCTTAACTTTTTAAGTTGAGCTGTACGTTTACTGACAGATGCTTACACTGACTGGACAGGTCCACTCAATCCAACCTATATGGTCTTCACATGATCTGACCAAGATTATGTCTGGACTTTAAAAGAGACTGTGACCTCTGAGTTTATTTCGGCCTTTCTTCTCAGAGTAGTCAGATAGGAAACGCCAGCCTCATCTAGTTTAAAAAAAATGTTTGACATGTAAAAGTGTTTGTATAAACGTACTTACAGAAATAAAATCATTTATCAATTATAATACATTTTAAATTTAATATTAACACCAAAGGCTAGGCCAGAGAATAAGCAGTGCCATGAAATGCCGCCCACATTTCCTACCATACCATTACCTACCATTTTACTTGATTTTATTTATTTATTTTACTATTTATGTACACACAATAAAACATTATACAGTTAGGACATTATGATCATTGAGTTCAAAGGTACTGCTTATTTCTTAAGAAATATCTTCAAGCAGACTTGCGAAAAGAGAAATTAAAAAAGAAATGTAGACAATAGTGTGTGAGAATAAGAAGAGAAGAATATGATTTTTGACGTCTTAAACTAAAATATATATACCTACACATATACTATAAAGCAAAAATTAACAAATACTTAAAGAAATAAATATGCTATAAACCTATATATATAAATTATCACAGTTGAGAGGAGAGGTAATGCTCTTTTATTCGATATTTGAATTGCGAAATAGATTTTAAATCTCGAATGCTAGGCGGAAATGAGTTCCACAATCTTACAGCATGGACAGAAAAGGAATAAGAATAGTAGCTTGTTTTATGAGGATGGGATTTAAGGAGGGATCTAAGGTGTGATCTACACGTTGCGTCGCTAGGGCGAGCGTAAGAAAATCGCTCACGTAGATAGGAAGGATAAGACGGGTTGTGTAAGATGTTGAAGAGGAGACATAAAACTCGAGTGTTCCGGCGAAGGCGGTTTGGGAGCCACTTGAATTCCTTTTAGTTAGTTTATTGTTTTTAATTTTTACTTCATCAGTGGTGAGACAGTGGTACCGGCCCTGACTTACGAGGTGTAGGTCGCGGGTTTGAACACAGACAGGCGCTTTACTTTGTGTAAATAATTTCATCACCATTGCTCTCACAATGGTGAAGGAAAATATCGTGTGGACACCGGTATGTCCTAGAACCAAAAATTCGAAGACCTGCATGGTAGATTACGGCCTACTCTCTCTCGAAGAGAGGAGGCCTGTGTCCCAGCAGTGGGAACATTATAGGCTGATTATGCTTTGTATAGCTAGTTAGTTAATTAGGTAGAATACATACTAAATTGATTCGTAGTTAGACGAATCCTACTTTTTACTAATATCCTACAAATTTTATAAACGCGAAAGTTTGTGAGGATGGATGTATGGAAGGATGATTGTTACTCTTTCACGCAAAAACTACTGAACGGATTTAAATTAAATTTGGCACACTGTTTATAACCTCGATTAACACACAGGATACTTTTTATCCCGATATCCCCACGGGATCGAGACTTATGCGGGTGAAACCACGGGGCTCTGCTATTCTATATAGGGCAAAACTTGGGTAATCGGTGATAGTTTTGTTCTTTACTTGTAAAATTCGATTCATTGATCAGACTATTTTTTAAATTTACTGTGATATAGTAGACAAAATAAGTTTTGCTAACTTATATCTAAAAATGTGGCAAATACTATAATGATTGAAAAATGTACATTTATCAAGTCAGTAGTAACTTGGTAATAAAACACAATTATCTATCACCGAATAGCTGCATATCACGAATTAGCCAAGTTTTGCCCTACCTTAGAAAGTATTGTCTAAGAGTTTCTATTTGTATCCAGTTAATGATAACAGGCTAAATGGGACTTAAACACAACGAACAACATATGGGAGTAAGTAGGTACCTACTATAAATATACCACTGCCGACCCTTGGAGGAATACAGGCATGATGACTTATTATTCTCGCTCCTCTCCTTTATGTCAGGAACTCTACTATCTTCAGTCACTATATTACCTAAGGTTTTAACGTCTTTCAGCGTCTTTGTCGGGACAAGTGACATCAGTTGAGACTTAGTGCCTCCTAAACCGAGCGTAAAGCCCCGTCCAAGGTAAGGAGCTGGCGCGGGTGCTATGGCGGGTGGGGAATATGAAACAAGTAAAATCGCCTTTTGCATTCATAGTCTAGTGACTATGGCGGGCGCCAAGTTTCCAAACGTTCTCATCCACTCGTTGCGGCAATACTGACAGGTCCTGCTTTCGCAATTTAAATACCAAACAAACAAAACAAACAAATATGTGAATAGTAGACCCACCAAAAATTATATTTCAAAGCTGAATACATAAAAAAAAAACGTCACTCGTTCAATAAAACCATATAAAATTCTCCGCGTTCTTGTGTTTTTCAAAAAAAATTTTTACTTTTTCAATGGTCATTCTGGAATCAACTTAATTCAGGCTATTATAAAGATTACATTTGTTTAAGTAGAAACTAAACAAGAATTTGAATATGGAATAGTTAGTGAGCGACCGTCTTTTTTTTTGCCCCTGTGAAAGAAACATGTCTCCGAGAGTAGCGGGAGTTATAGTTGCTACAACAATTCGCGAATCTCAGTGTCCATATAATCGCGCTCGCCACCGCGTCCGCTACCGCCCTAGTCACCGCGCAATTACCCTGAACGAGGCCTTAAGGTCACGTGTCACGTTAACGTCTCCACGTACCTTAGCTTCTACTTTATGCATTACTCATCAAATGGGATCGGGATTACGTTGTCTCCCAACTTTTAATAGCCGATTATGAATTCATTTAGCTATGTTGTCACCTTCGTTACTACACCTCAGTGGATTACTGACAAAAGTTTTGTGAGAGTTTGGAACTATTCGCTTTTGGAATTGATGGATACGGGCTTTATCTTGTTGAAGTATACGTATGTCAAGCATGTCAAGTACATTAGCTTTCTTTTGTTTCTTGAAATAGAAAGATGACATAAATGTTCTTTTGAACGACGTCTTCATAATATATTCAAATGATAGTTCTGTTATACATAAATGGCTATTGTTTCACTTTTCATCGACTAATAACGAGTGTTATTTTTGTATGGATTTATAAATGTGTGTGTGTGTGTTTTATTAAGTTCCTGTCCTATAAATCTCGAAATAGTGTTGTATTTTTTTTTATTGAACGGTTATGTAAATTTCAAATAATATAAACTCCTTTAAATATAATTCGATTTGTTAACCTCCATGTGGCGTTAATTACAACATCATTGTCTTATTTAAAATAAATACCTCCATATGTTAACTACATCAAAAACACTAACATTTTATAGGACCAAAGGGACTATTCCTTTCAAGTATAAATATTAATGAAACAGGCGAAGTGAATTTATTTTAGATGCAGGTAAGAAAGGATTTGTTGAAATCTCGCAAATCCCGGCGGAAAACGTTCGGCGCAAACGAATAGGTACTCAGCAAGTGAATAAGATTTTATTTTCTTTGTTTTTAAATTATACATTTGTGGTAGTGGAACAAAATCACAATAATGTTAAAGACCAGCCGGTGTCATCATCTGCCTAGCCTTTTCCCAACTATGTTGGGGTCGGTTTCCAGTCTAACCAGATGCAGCTGAATACCAATATTTTACATGGAGCGACTGCCTATCTGACCTCCACAACCCAGTTACTGGGTAACCGAATAATAAATTCGTCGCTGTGCTTTCATAAATCGCTATGTGTTTTGGATCAACTTTACAGGAAACATAAAAAACTGTTTTCTAAGAGTGTTACTTATAGTTAGTCGTTGAATATTTTTATGATAATTCATTTACATAGTTTCAAATCATAATGAGAAAGATAACAAGAATAATAAGCTTATAAATAAATAGTTTTTATGATTTTGACACATAGGGTTATTTGTTTAGGTCCTTAATTTACGAAAAGTGCCTAAAGTGTACATGGCTATTTTAAAATACCATAAAGTTTATAGAATAGTGATTTAAAATTTCACATAGCTATTTTATCAGTAAAATAAATAAAACAATGGTTATTATTAAAAACATCTTTAATAGTGAAATAAAATCAGTTCTTGTGATTTTAACATTTCTAAACTACTAGAAAAATCAACTAAATCAAAATCAATCAAACAATTAAGTCAAGTGTTCATTTAACTTAGGAAAAATTTCAATCTTTCCTTATATTGCTACATAAAAGATACAAAATAAAAATTTCTTCTAATTTCGTAATCTCTCCATATTATCACTGTAAAAACAAACATGTTTCACAACATACAAAATTGTCTAAAAATATTAACATTCAAATTGAGTTATATAAACGAGATCTTTTAACAAAAATAACCCGCACAACTAATAGAATTATAAAAAATGAGATCAACATTAATGGTTTAGGCTATCAAAAAATGGATGGTAATCATGGTGCATATATACTGTTTAAGGCTTTGTAGATGATTAAATTTAGTAGCGTCAATTTTAAGCGGGTCATTGTATAGTCGCGTAGCTTCCCTAAATTCAGACGTGTTTATTCTTCTTTGTGGTAAAGAATCCCAATCGTCTGAGTGACGTAATTTATATTTTACTTCGCCAGTAATATATAGAAGACTTCTTATGTCTGTCACAGTGGGATCCCCAGTTTTTTTACCAGGTCTTATACTTGAGAAACTACCAGGCACATTTTCATAGTCTTTGAAGAAGGTATAATCCAAATGATGGACAATATACGGATGTGAAGGTCTAGCTTGCCTCATTCGAGAAACATAATCAGATGGTGAATAAATCGGGGCTTTAAACTTCTTTTCTAGTGTCGAGTGGACGCTATCCACCTCCATCATCGTATGTCCCTTTTCAAGGATAATTTGTTCAATAGTAATACCTTCTGAAGCGCTAAGGTTAGCTAATGCACTACATAGTGTTTTATTTTTGTTTTGGTAGGCACAACCATCGGATATTAAAATTACTTTTTTGTACCCACAACAATTATTTTTTATAAAATCAACTATGCAGCTAGTAACGTTGTTTGCAGATACGCCTCCATCGCCTTCATGCCAGACATATAAATGGACATTTTTGTTATTTTTTATATGGAAACTGTAATTATGTAGTCCTAATTTCATTTTATAATATTGTTCTGAAACAAGAAGCTTAGGACACAGGAGGACGCTTTGCATATCCATGGATACTACTACCACATCGGTAGATATTTGGTTAATAGCCGCGGCTTTAGCAGCCCGGGCTTCATCTTTTTTTATAATGTGTAGTTCGTATATATCATTTGGAATATTTCCTTGCTTGTGACCAACACACGTGTCGCATTGATCTTTGCGGGGCTTAAAAATAGAAATATTGTTCTCATTTAATATTTCTTGAATTTTTTTTCTTTTTACGGCATACAAGTCGTTTTCTTGGCACCAAGAAGTATACACACAATGCATATGGCTAAAAGATTCAAATGTTTCTTCAACGTATATTCTGGTACTGTTTGCACGGCAGTAATGGCTCGGTACTTTTGGTATACATTCTATCCACTTGTTAACAGAATCAGATTTAAGGATTTTGGTTGCAGTGGTAGAGTTATTAGAGACCCTGTTGATCCTTCGGGCTTTGCTACCTTCGCTACTCTCTGCTAGATCAATATCACAGTTAGATCGAATCCACAGCTGTAATGCATCTTTTTTCAAATCAAACGTTACAAGAAATAACTCTTTACAAACACGCACCTTTACACCATATATCCCCGGTAAATAGCAATCGAATCCAAAAGTTTTTTTATGTACATCTGCAGAGGTTTTTCTTCGTCGTAATACGTTACGCGCCTGAATCAATCCATTAATGTATGATTTTTTTGCATCCCATGTTGGTAACTGCCAAAAATATCGAAAAAGATCTTCCCGCATGTCATCAGACAAAGCAGCACATGCATAACTTCTATCCGATTTTATTATTGCTCCATGAATACATGGCTTGTCTCTCATTTTTCTACCCTCCTTCGCAACTTTTTCTAATTTAGTCTTCTCGTCCATTTTAATAATCTTATGTCCTGTATAATGCTTTCCTAAAAGCCTCATCTTCTGATTTCTTTTTCTCTTCTGAGTTTCACTTGTAAATACTTCCTTTTCCTCCGATATGTTATTGGGAACATTTTCCTTATTGACAACGATAGTCTCGAAGCAACCAGTTTGTTCGTTTAATTGTTGCATTCCGTTACTGGGACTTGGGATGATATTGCTAAACGACTCGGAATCATATTGTGTATCTAAGCAGGGATCAGAAGCAACCGTTGTATTTAAGGCTGGAATTAAAGGCTCTAAACAGCCAGTGTGAACATCCAGTCGTTGAATTCTGTCATTGGGATTGATATGGCTGAGTGACTCGAAATTACTTTGTATTTGTAAGCTAGGGTCAGAAAGATTCACAAAAATATCAGATGTTGTAGTTGTTAAGGTTTGAGTTGTATTTGAGATAGGTGCAATTCCACCTCTCGTTATTAAAATGTTGCTGGGAAGATCAGTTATTGTAGTAATTGTGCTATCTACCTGTTGGTACTCACAATCTGCTTGTAAAGTAGTAGCTGATAAAAATAACAACGAAGATTCTTCTTCTAGCTCTGCAGCCAGTCGATTTACTGATGGCTGTTGATCTTCCGTGCATAATGACACAAGTCGTTTGCTTCTCCAAAATCTCGACATACCGACTTATTTTGAAAAAGGTAGCAACGTATAAAGCGTTATTAAACTCACATACCACGTATTAGGTTACTTGCAAAGCATAACGCTCAGTAATATACGCTCAGTAATATAGTAATATACCCTTTACAACTTGCAGAAATAATATAAGCATAATTAAGTACAAAAAGCTGATAGTTAAAGCACAGCTCACTTCACAATACCACCCACCAAAAGTTTACTTCATTCCATTTTAATTTATAAAACACCAACCAAGTAACCTTACGTATTGTTTGACAAAATAAACACTTGAATTAATAAAATCACACTTCAATTTATACTTACTTTGCGCACAGTATGTTATTTTGAACTTCAATAATAACACAAACACTTGCATCTATTAGAAATCACACAATTAGTAAACAATTTAAAACGACCCTCTTTCCTCATGAACCACCAAACGAGTAATGACTAACTTCATAGACTAAAAAATATATGTGATGCTTAACGGGTGCATTTCAAGACAGTACTGGAATGAACGTGTCGAAAAATATCGCTATGTGACGGCACACACATAACGGGCGCAATAAAAAAGTACGTGTTGTAGTAAAGAAATGTAGTCATGTGATTTGTAACACTAAAGGTTTTTTTTAAGCACATTGGATATACGAACAACACATAGCTATATTTTATAACTTCGTAAATATTGAAGTTATCACAAAACGGTTTTTACAGCTTGCGTGTATTGAAATAAGGATCAAAATTGCATCAAAAACCAAAAATCGAAAAAAAACACATAGCGATCTTTGTAGGCGCAACGACGCGATACTCCTTGGTAAGACTGGTTCTCAGACTTTCGGGCTTCTGACGACCCGAAACGACTTTAAAGATCCACGAATGACAGCCGGGACCAACGGCATAACGTGATTTGCGAGGCACGGAGGGGTTTTGGTATGTAAAGATGGCCACCCATGCACGAACCAACCGCAGCAAGCGTAGCGTGCGGCTGTTATTAGTTAACGATCTATTTTGTAAAAATCTCAGCGTGAAAACTTGAGATTGACACTGTTGACAGCTCACTTTGCCTTAGGCTGTGTTCACAAGGCAATACACCGCACGTTTTTTTACAATATTCGATTTAAAGCGTAATAACAGCGGGCTGTTCATAAGGTACATTTTTCTCCGTGTAAAAACGAATAGCCGCAGTGATACCACATAGCCACTCCCACACACAGACCGAATACGTTAAAAATTCAGTCAGTTTACTCGACAAGTCAGGTGGGTATTCGACAAACGTATATAGCTTTGTACGTTTCTTTGCAGTACAAACGACGTGTGAACGAGTCTATACCGCAAAAAAAACGTGCAGGGGGCCGACCACCACCTCTTAAAGCAGTATTATTTTAATGTTACTTCAGTGTGAGAAAGAGATGAAGCTATACAGGACGTCTAGCTCCATCTCTTTTACACACTCAAGTAAGATTACAATAATACTGCGTTAAGGGGAAACCGCTAAAGTAGCCCGCGAAATTCAAATTTTCTTACGATTTTTGCAATTTGCAGCTCGGTGTCTGGGTGTATGTTGATTAAAGTATGATACGCGACCGTAACAAATATGTATTTACAGAATTATAATATTAGAATTAGTAATACAATTCCTTATGTTAGTATAATCCTGAAATTTTCTGATTTTAAGAAATAGTCATTCAATAGATTTACTTGGTCATAGAGAGATGTATTGATGACTTTAATGATTATAATTCTGTAAACTTGTATTTGTTACGGTCACGAATCATATTTTAATGAACATACAACCTAATACTGATCTGCAAATTGCAAAAAAAACGTAAGAAAATTTTGAATTTCGCGGGCTATCCTGGCGCTTTCACATTAAGAGGTAGTAGTCTAGCTCCAGTACAATGCCGTGTGAACCTAGCCTAAGATTTTACGGTGATTTTTTTTTCAGAATAGGTAAGCAGTAGTTAGGTATACCTACTGCTATTCGATATTACATTCCAAATATTTTCAAAGATTAATCATGACTGTTAAGACTCCTGCAAACAGGCGCGAGACGCGACGCCGCACAAAGGCACCGCGTGTCGCGCGACGAGCGGTACCATTGTGTCGTTACGCGTGTCAGGCTGTTAGAACTTTTGCTTGCCAAATTTATTTATTTATTTACTTAAGGTTCACCCACAGCACATACATACACATACATATAAACAATCAAACGGTAATATTCTAATATATATGCCAATTACGGGTAAACACAACACTGACAACAAAGACGCCAGATTACCGCTTAGTTGCTAACTTAAGTCTAGGTGTACAATGGGTTAAGAAAATCGGATATAAATTTTGTTACAAGGAAAGTGAAATTGAAAACAGAGTAATTAATTCATTCATTAACAGCACAGATACATAATTTGACTACGTTTCATTGATGTGTAGGGAGGTCAAGACTCTTGCTTTGAAAGAAAATGAAGTGAATTGAAAACAGTAGACACACAGTAGAACAGTAGTATTTCAAAACTGAATACATAAAAAATGTTAGTCGTTCAATAAAACCATACGAAATTCTCCGCTGTCATACTAAAAATAACACAATAGAGTACACAAAAACGAAAGAATCTACCACAAATTGTGAACGGAATAGGTAGGGGTGGCGGGCGGAAGTCTTATTACCGATAAATTTCCTGACGAAAACGCGGACGCTTTTGTTGTCCGCGTAACCCTAATTTGTTTCGATGGAGTTTCTCACAATACTATTGATTATATAGACTTGTATTAGTAGATAATGGATAGTTATCACGAAGATGCGATTATTGTCGAAAACGATTTTCTTCTCATTCTTACGTTTTTGCTTGATGAATTTCAAAGTAGCACATTGATCAAACCACTAGCCTAGACAAATAAATATCAATCGCTTTCAAAGCATTTCATATTTCTACAATGATTTTCAACAGAATTTATATGTCACGATAGAATGTCACTTCGCCTAGCTCTACACGTTGATCCGAGGTGTCTCCTCGAGGCGTCAGCAGAATTCGCCAGGTTCAAGGCTCCCACAAAAAACTGCGAATTCGCATTGCATCGCAGTTTTGTGTGGAAGCCCTTGACCTGCTGAATCCGCTGAAGCAAAAAGGTGTCCCTGGGTTAAACAGGTTAAACTATCCACAACTAACCCAATCGCTTAATATGCACATGTATGCCAACGGCCTTGAGTGCATAGCTTGAGTGTTCTGTGCTGAGCTCACGCAACGCGTCATACGTCCACCCAGTAATAGTATTCGCCCATCAAGAAGCGTTGTCCCAAATTAGACGCATTATTTATTTACATAAATCAATATTAAAAAACGTAAACTTAAATCTACATATTTAAATTATTTTTTAAATGGTGAAGGTTTTATAAAAATACGCTTGATAGTTTTCGCCTAATTCTCAGTTTTTGATCTGTGTTAGACATAAATTTACAAACTAATTACACTACGTAATATAAACATAATCTAAAATACTCACATTACAAGTTATTATGAAAATGCTCTAATTTAACATATATTTTTTCCAAATCATTAACATTACTCATTTAGATGTGATCGTTGCCTTAAAGGATCCTGCAGACAATGACACAACAGACGTGCGACGCGATTCTGATAGAACAATTTCCATGAAGTTTTCATAGAAATTTAATCGCGTCGCCCTGTCACGTCGCGCCTGTCTGCAGGAGCCTAAAATCATAGCTATGACATCATTTCAATTCGACATCAATGAAATTAGGACAGCTGGATCATCGACACCTTTTACTATTTTATTGTAAGGAGTAATGAGTTCTTGTAAGGTGTGAATGAGGATTTTTAAATCGATATACAGGAGCCCATAAACCATTTTCATTTCGAAGTCTTTATCGTAAAAATAAATATAGTGACATTGACAGGAATAAAGATCGAAGATCGCAATAATGTAGGGCAATACGCCTGTCAATTTATCACGTCGTTAACAATCTTTCAAGTCACTCAGGACTACTAATATTTTTACAAATATATGTCTTCTGTTTTTCTTATATATTATATTATCTTAAAAAACTCAATATCCGAAGCAATACATATAATAATCAACGCGGAATAGACATTGAATTTATTCGACACACAATGTATAAAACATTGGCATTTTTTAGGGATCCTTGCTATGAAAATACTTTAGCAAGAATGTATGTTTGTAAATGGGCTACATATTGTTTAAGTGGATTTCAGTAACCCTAGTGTTATTCATAGTCAAACGTCATCTGTACCATTTATTTCATCATTTTTCTTATTTCTTCTTTCTTCCTGACGGTGGGGCCACATTACGACTATAATTCTACGTCAATGAGGGTTTTCATGAAAATTCATGCACAGTTGGCGCCATTTTGACAAGAGGTCTTCCATTTTGACAATGAATATAAAAATGGATGACGTTCATCATTCTTTTCAGTCATTCGTTCATCATTCAGTCACGACTAAAAAAATATAGGCAGTTTGACACTTTTGAGAGATGCCCGGACCTAACGTCTTAGTGCTGCCACCTAGTGAACGTTAAGTAAACGTTAGAATTGGTCTCAAATGTCATGATTTCATAAAAAAGTCATTCAATAGACCAATTCTAACTAAGAGAGATGTACTAATGATTCTAATGAGTATAATTCTGTAAATACATATTATTTGTTATGGTCGCTAATCATATTTTGATCAAGATACAACTTGACACTACCTTAGCGTATCCACCAAAAACGCATTTAAAACACCGTTCTATTTCTGTCAATCGTTTGAAGAGTACAGAATGTTGTTTTATATAATTATGTTTAACTCTAAACGCATTAAGGGGGAAGCGCTAAGATAGCCCGCGAAATTCAAATTTTCTTACGATTTTTGCAAAATGCGGTTCAGTGTCTGGGTGTATGTTGATTAAAGTATGATTCGCAACCGTAACAAATATGTATTTACAGAATTATAACCATTATAATCAGTATACAATTGCTTAAGTTAGTGTAACCCTGAAATATAAAGATTTCATGAAATAGTTATTCAATAGAATTACTTGGTCTTAGAGAGTTGTATTGATGACTTTAATTATAATAATTCCATAAATACATATTTGTCACGGTCGCGAATTATATTTTAATCAACATACAACCTAAAGCTGATCTGCAAATTGCAAAAAAACGTAAGAAAATTTGAATTTCGCGGGCTACCCTGGCCCTTTCACCTTAAGTGATTTGTGATGCAAGCGGGCCTAAATGCTAAAACGTTTATTAATCATCAGAAACTTTATTCAAAAGATCTTCTAGGAACGTCTAAATGTGGCTTCACCGTATACATCTTTTCACCAGAATACAACGAAATTGACTCATCGTCTATTAGTTACAGAGTCGTCCTGGAGGTGGCTGGCAACTCGGATGCTGTCATCCTGAGCGGGTTGGAAGCCGACACGCAGTACCAAGTGACGGTAGCCGCGCTGTGGGGCGGTCATAAATACAGGAGTAGGCCTATTGTCTTCCGCACGCTGGGTGAGTCTGATGATGTTAAAGATTTTTAAGAACTAGTTATTGCCCGTGGTTTTACTCGCATCCTAGGGGAACTTCTTTATGTACCTGGATGTAGTGTCCTATGTTTTCCGTGGAGTATGTAGAAAAATTCATGCGTCATAGTAGCCTAAGATTGTACTAATGACATTTTAATTAGTATTGAATAAGAATATTGATGAAAGCAGAATAATGTGAATAGTTATGTTTTTAATTTTAATTTAATTTTGCAAGTCTCTTGATTATACACAATGACGGTTTTCTGAAACGACGTTCATTAGGTGGCAGCACTCAGACGTCAGGTCAGGACACCGGTCAAAAGTGTCAAAGCGCCTATTTTATTTAGTCGTGACAGAATAATGAACGAATGAATGAAACGAACGACGAACGTCATCATATATTTTATATTCATTGTTGAATTGGAAGACCTCTCTTGTCAAAGTGGCGCCAGCTTTAAAAACCTTTAAAAGCATTAGAAAAGGGTCTTGTTATTCGGATTTTAAATCAAGTTAGTAACGAAGGAATAAGATTTTACTAAGAATTTTAAGAAAATTAAAAAGTCAATTTTTGTTCGGATCTCGGATAGTTTAGCGAAGCATTGTTTGCTTTGATTTTTGGAAACCGTGTTTATTAAAACGCCCAGCGCAATATTTGTACTCGTAGGAGCAAAAAGTATCGAATTCTGGAAACTCCAACGGCAATGTTACGCGTTTATCAATGGGTTATGGGTATAAAGTGCATTCGTTAACGAATTTGTATTGTTTTGTAATATTGCCTCTTTATTATGTGGTCTAGCTATCGCTGCCATCATTTACTGACTTTGCTTGGATATAATTTTGTTTATCAACTAGAACGGAGACTATAGTACCATAGTATATAGCTTCATGCAAGAAGAATCTTACCCTTCTGACTGCAAGATAAGGCCCAAATCAACCCAATAGTATATGCTGTGTACACATGCAGTGAGTTCAATCACCGGCACCTCGCGACCGGTGTCAAAATCTCACGTCCACCCTCAGATCCTGACAGCCGAGTTATCGCCAGGAATGTCAAAATCTGTCTGAGATTTGACATGACTATAGTCGCTACGTATATATATACCTAGTATTACCATTGGCTTTTTGTCCAGTCCAGTACAGTCCATTATGTCTAGTGTAGGTTACCCCCGTGCCCCGTAATAATTTCCAAACACAATTACGAGACCTAATCACCATTATAAAACAAAACAATACAAAAGAAAAATCGCCTATAATCAACTCCATGACATTAAGACGAAGCGGTGGTGGTGCTTCCATACACCACCTTTTTAATATAATTACATATATGTACGTGCTTCTAACGTGTGAACGAACTTTCGGTAGTCACCCTCTTGTCCGATGTTTCGCGTGTCAACTATTAATATGGTGGCTGAAACATGCTAGCAGAACATTAGCATTAGTAGGATGAGGTTGGACTTGGTTAGGTATCTATGAGTTCTGCTTTTTATTAGCGTGTGAGTTTGTGGTTCGTTTTTAGAGAAAATATTATTTTGGAAGTCGAACCATGTACACGAACTTTTCCGATCGTCAATAATTTTTTTTGTCATTACCTATATAATAAAACACCGGCCTAGTGCTTGTCTGACTTAAGCACCGAGAGTTCCGTATTTCAGTTTTTTTTTTAAAATCAGATAAATGAAAATATTAGACGAAGAATATTTTTCATCTTAAATTTTAACAATCGCAAAGATAACTTTGTATTTCATAATTAAAACTGAATGTGTGAAATAAAAAGTAATTTTTTGCAGTTGCAGAAAATCGCCCATATTTTAAGCAAAATACCTTATGAATCGGCGTTTTTATACAGTATATGGTAGATACAATGATACACGAAGTTTTAAATTCCTAACGTGTTTAGTTGTTGTGATAGAGCTCGTATAAAAATGGTATAAAACTGAACTTTGACGGCCCCCTATTTCTTAATTTTGGAAGATTAAAAAATGTGCTCTATTCGATGAGTGACAATGACAACCCACATGTCAGGGTAAGAAAAAAATCAAAATGAAAAGTTTATTGTACCCCCCCCCCATATACCCCCTCATACCCCCTTTAATTTAACTTTGTTTATTTTTATTATTTGTTTTTGTAGCGGCAATAGAAATACACACTCTGTGAAAATTTCAACTCTCTACCTATTACGGTTAGGGTTGCCAGGCGTCCGGCTAAAGCCGGACATAGGTAGGCTTTTTAATTGTGTGTCCGGCCAAATTAAACGGTGTCCGGCCTGTCCGGCTTTTGTTAAGCTAGCTTCCTAGCTTTTTTTTCTCGTCTACCCCATGGTGTGTGGTGTTGTTGGATAGGTATTTCAAAAATATTGCGGGTTTGTGAAAACAATTTTTCGATTAAGGGATCCGTTTCTAAAATATTAAGCTTTAAAGTGCTAATTTTTGTTAGAGTCAAGTGTCCCCCCATGCCAGCTAAACGGTTAGTTTTCGATATGTGAAAAAATTCACGGTAGTAGTATATACAACGAAGTTAAAAGAAAAGCTATCACAACTAAGTAGGCTTTACAAGTTCACGAGTAATAGTCGACCAACTTACATTTGCAGTTGGAATGTATGAGAGAACAGGTTTTTCAACAACAATGTTAAGTTTGTTCTTGGGATTTTATGCCAACAATGGAAACTTTCATTGTTCTTCCGACACGCAATTGGCCGGTTTTTTTTTCATTCGGCATCTTTCACTTGAGTGAAATGTCTGAACACAAAATAAATGAAAAGTTAATAATTTATTCATTAGTGAATCAATCAAATATTGGATTTCAGCATTCGGCATCTGTCACTCGCCTACCGAATGATCGAAAAATTAAATGAAATAGCCAGATGAACGTTTTTTATTGATTAGTGAAGAAGTTTTGTTTTGTTTTCTTAATTTTATTTTTGTGTTTTCCCTTGGGAAATAATAATATTAATGAATGATTAGTAGTTATAAAGACTGATACGTTATTAAATTTTATTTTATTTCATTAGAATTTAAGAAGTTTTATGAAAAAAAAACAATCCTAGTTTTACGTAAAAACAATTTTGTCGAGTTATTATTACACAAAATCCTTAATAATTTAGGGTGTCCGGCTTTTTTACCCAAATGTCCGGCCAAACTGGCTGGTCTGTCCGGCTATTAGGTTAGACGACCTGGCAACCCTAATTACGGTTCATGAAATACAGCCCGTTAACAAACAGATGGACGGACGGCGGAGGCTTAGTTGGTAATAGGGTTCCATTTGTCACCCTTAGAGTACGAAACCCTAAAAATGAAATGCTGTTCGTTGGTAAGCGCATAACTTAAGAACGGCTAGACTGATTTGGGTAATTTTGTTCTTAAAGTGTTCGTAAAACGTAGTTCGAATTAGGTTCTTAAGGACAGAAAAATTGGAAAAGTTTCCGGGAAAGTTGGAAACTTCGGGAAAAACTGAACGTCCTGTTTTCTGTGAGATTTTTGTGTGAATTATTGAAATTTTGACAGGACAATGTCTGTCAGGTCAGCTAGTAGTTAATATTTCTTAAACGGCTGCTTCTGCTAGATTTTTAATACACATGCCAGTAAAACTACGGCTTTCTAGAAAATCGGAGACCGCTACATAACAGCGGCAGTGACTGACGGCTGTCATGGAAATGATGATAGTCATAGTCATAGTCATTTATTTCGGAACAATATACATTGTGTAGAAATTTTGTAAAATAAAACAGTACATGTACATGACAAAGATAGTTAAAATAACAAATTCAAAACGATAATAATTCACATTCAATTTAAAAAAAAATAATAAAATAAAACAAATAGTCAAATAAAAAGGAAAAACGAGAATCAAATAAGTATAAAAAGATCAAGATCAGTAATTTATGACATCTAATTGTCTAAGAATAGTGCAATAAAATAAAGAATTGTGTAAAAAGATTGGCATACATGGATGATGGCAGCGGGGTTTATCTTTTCGGTGTCATAAAAAAACTCACCAACTTATTTTCATAAACAACGTTTCAGTGACGTCATTTGCCTGCAAATTGCAGGTACTATGTGGCAGCCACCGCTCTTCTAAGAAACCGTAGCTTCACTTTGGTGCATGTTACTGGCATTTTTTTACCCACAAAATTGTATTCCTCTTTCATTCTTCGTTTCTCATCTGCGATGCAAAACCATTGTAGAAAGCAGGTGAAAGTTCATTCTTATGAAAAACAGAAAAGAAAGAAGAAAGAAAATAAATTTATTTAACCCAGGTTAAGGCACACAATATTCACACAAAAACAAAAAACAGAAAAAAAAAACTTAAAATAGTATAAATTGTGCGCCCCATGACTGCGCCAAAAAGGCCCAGTTCAGCATAAATGCCAGACAACTAGTGCCTGAAGCTGAGTCTGGTTTTCAATTGGACCTTGTGTTACGAGGACGTCTTACATAATTTTGAATCTAGTCCAGCCATTAGATGCATTGATGAATAGATGCTTTAGCAGTTATCATTTATTCCAGCTTTTCTTTCATTATCTTCTTTTTACTATCCCAGATGAAATCGGGACGTTCCTCGCCCATACTAGGTCATCATAATTCATCATCAGCCCAGAATCACTCACTGCTGGGTATAGGCCTCCCCTTTCTTTCCCTTATTAGGTACTTCTAGAAAATTCTCTTAACTATTGAACTAGTTTCAACCACTTTTCTTAATGTCAACGATGTTCACAGTAAGGTAAGTGCACCTGTTGCGTGATTCAATCGCGTGAGACTGTCCCAGATACACACAAATAATGGGTCACTGACTCCCCCATTATGTTAAATTAACTCAAACTGTGCGCGATGTAATATCTAAATGTTTTTATGTTACGGCTTTTGATGGAATTACTCCAGCCGTGGTATTTAAATGTCGGTACGTTAGGGTTTTTATGTCAAAGTGGACTAAATGTTAAAGGAGTTTTGTGTGGGCATAAATGCGTTTGATAAACCGTCATCAATATATATTTTAGAAGAAAGTGTACAATGTGCGTGCCGCTAAAACTCAGAAATGAGTCCCGGTACGATCAAGGGAGTTATATGTTGTGGTAGCCCTCTATCTCTCATCCATGAAGAAGGTTCCCGTTTTTACCTGAAGGGCGTGCTTTTGAAGACATAAGGGCTGGAAGTTTCGCCCTCTAGAAATTTCTAGAACAGTCTAGAACATTCGAGAGTATTCGTGAGCATTCCACAACATTCTCGAATGTTGTGGAATATTCTGGAACAACTCCCTGAGCAAACCCAGCAGTCCCAGCTAGTAGTAAATGAATTAGACGGATCATCAAGCGAAAGGACTGGCTGTGCCATTATAAAAAAAGAGCATCATCAAGAGAGCTGAACTAGCCTTGCACTACGAAAACCGTCTTTACTGCTACAAAATAAGGGCACTGTCATTGTTACTACTGATGTGCGGTTGACTGTACCGTTTTATTCTTTGTTCTGTCCTGTTTTTTTAATGTACAATAAAGAAATTACCTAGCCTGGACCTGGACGTCATCAAAAAAAAAATACAAATAAACAACAAATTCAAATTAAAACCATCACAAACACCCAGGATTTTATTAAATACTAGATTTACTGTAAATCCCCAACCTGCAAACGAGAGCACGTTCTTGATGCCAACGTACACAAAGCTAGATTAAACGGAAACCGGAGATCAACATTGGCAGAATTGTCGATGTAAATAAGTGACCTGTTGCGTTGAGATTTATTGGAACCTCCGCCTTGTTATTTTTAATTGATAATTCGAGTAATACTGTTTTTTTTCTGAATCACGTTTCTGTACTTTAGACCTTGATTTTAATAAAATACATTTTTTTAAAAGCTTGAGGCTTGTCTTTAAGTGTAAGAAGGACGTTCACGCCTGAGCCTTTAAGAAAATATTAAAGTTCTATGTTTACGTAAATATTATTTAGTACTTTTTAGCATTAGAAACTGTTCATATCCTGTATCCGTCAGGTAGATTATTAAAAAATATTGGACACGTAGTTTTTATTCATTACGGTGATACATTCAGTTAAAATGTGACATGACGTCATGCCTTGCTAGATTTTATACTGAGTTGTGACGTAGCGAGCCCCACTGAATTTTAATGTATTTTATCTCAATAGTTTTTTACTAATCAAAATAAAGCAAAAAATACGTGTCTAATATTTTTTTTTATTATCTGAATGACAAACTAAATAGAATTTCTTTATTTTTTACCCCGGCATCATGCCTATTGTAAATCTAATTACTTTATTGAAATTGCAAAAAAAATATTGACATCGTGTTTTCAAAAACTTACCCTACAATCGAACAAAGATTTTAAAACTGATAGTTTTCTAGTTTTATTGGTGGCATAGTAGTAAGAGTGTCATAACTATACCCTAAGGAAAAATAAGCATAGCGACAAATAAGAATTCTGTTCCAACTTTCCTCAAACGACAAAAACAAAACACGACACAACTCGCAGATCAAACGAACCGTGTGACCAAAGAAAAACAGCGGGTGTACACAACAGAAGTTGTTGATGTAAATAAAGTGACTTGTTGCGTGTCCCGTGTGCGTGTGTACGCTCCCCGAGGATACTTTGAAGGCAGGGTAGTTTTGTATTATTATGGAATTTTGTTATGTTTTGTTCAACATTGTCTTTAAAATTGCTGATAGTGTTCGTTTTGTCACGTAAGAGAGGTCACAGGTGACGTTGAAAAGGAAATATGTAGTCAGGGACATTAATTATTAAGCAAAATGACTACCGACGTAAACTGTTCTTATATTCAATTATCAACTATAATCTTATTGTTTGACAGTTGTGTGAAGTGGGTAAATCACGGCAAATTGACGTAGGCTGTCAATGTGCTCGACAATTAATTTCCATTATGTACATCGAGCAAGCTTAGAGCGATGCGTTGCGTTGCGTTGCGTTGCGTCGTCGCATTTCAATGACGCTTGCTCGGTTCTAAAACAAATTAAATCCTCATGTATTTTAGAACCGAGCAAGCGTCACTGAAATACGATGACGCAACGCAACGCAACGGAGCAGTGTGGCATCGCTCTTACGCTCCGAAAGCATGTCAAATCGAATTTCGCTCTTATTTTGTAATATTTACTGTAAAAAGATAAAATCAACTAATTCAGGCCTGATTTAGCATGGAAAACTATCGCTACAAATTAAAATAGTGCAATGGAAAATGATAGGTGAGTATTTAAAGTACAAAAGCTAATAAAACATTTTATAAAATAAATTGAATTAAACGTCAGGCTGGTGATCATTCATAGAAGTTGAATCTTGACTTTTGAGACCAATTCTACCTTAAGGAGTTGTATTAGTGATTCTAATGATTATAATTCTGTGAATATACATATATTTGTTACGGTCGGGAATCATACTTTAATCAACATACACCTAGATACTGAGCTACAGATTGCAAAAATCGTAACAACATTTAAATTTCGCGGGCTACCTTAGCGCTTCCCCTTAACATTCTTCATAACTATTTTTGTGTAATGAATAGGCTAAGTCAACTTCTAAAATAGATTCATAGCGCGGTCATAGAACTTAATCTGTAGGTACCTAAAGGTTTTAAGCTAGGATACCCCGACCAAACGGTTTAGGTTAGGTTGGAATTGTGACCAACCACGCGCGACCAAAACTGGTCGCAGTAACTAAGTTAGGGCACCCCGACCAAATACCTAACCTAACCTAACCCAGGTTAGGTTCACAAAGAGTGTTCGATAATATTTTTACGAGTGCAAAATGGGAATTACCTACCTACGTACTGTGGTGACCTGGCACTATACTATAGGCAGATCACCACGTATATTGTATGTTGGGTCTCGACTTCGAGGTGTGTTGGGGGACGTATGTAAAATAAGGAACACGGCAGCACTATAATTCCTATTTATTTGCTTATATGAAAGCAAGTTACACTATTAGGGGCAAGCCTAGCACTTCACTGACTCGATATAAAACAATATGACCATACGTCATATTTTTACCTATTCTAAATTCCAAATAAAACCAGTGTTTGTCTTATCAGCCAATGTCACAATCCGAGGAGGATTCATGCGGAAGGCAGGCTCAACTAAAGCCTCTACAGTACCTAGACTAGAGGTTCGATTAAAAAAATGCCTTTCCAAAGCATTATAAAAATCTTGTTTCAACATTAATTTTAAAGCCTCTAGAACATTTTCTTTGCGTGTACAAAGAAGGAATAAAAATAAATGATCGTTTAAATAAATATGGTGTAAAACCTCTTCTACGAAATCCTTCCTTCCTTCTTTACTTGGTAATATAATTATGTTTAAGAGAGAGAAAATACCTACTCATACTTACTCAGTTCTTAATACCATAAAAAGCTTTAATGTGGCGTGTAAATCTAAATTTATTCCGACTGGGTAAAGTTAAGTAAAGGTCTCATTTTATTAGTAATACTTTTGGTATTCCTAAAAAGAAGAAGGAAAATCATTCATCAGAAAAATTTGAGCTGATTTCACAATAAAAATAAAATAGGTACAGTCGAAGAATGAAAGGGAATTTTTTTTCATGGCACTATCTTGTTATTTTTCTGACTACTGCTTTATGAATGATTTCGACTGTGTAATTAAAACTGTGACATGCATACTACTACTGGATTTTCAAAAGTATGCATCACTAACCTTATAATGATACCAGCTTTTATCTGCTTTCTGCTAAATACAGGTTGTTCGGCGCATGGTTGAACAAACGAAAACAGCGAAGTGGTGCGGTCATGTGCTACGTACTCACGCCAAAAAACTCGGACTTTTCTCCACGTTTTTTTTTTAAATCAATTTTATTAAAAAAATACGAAAATTCATCGCTTAAACCCATAGATATCCACACAATGCCAAGAAAACTGTCCCAAAGATGTTTGGTTCTGTTGTTAAATGTTGTTATGTTCTTTCTAGGTACTATCTGCTCAAAGTATGAATTTTATCAGAACAATTAATTTTGTGTTTTAGCAATGAATTTTGGTAATTTATTAATAAAATAAAATTTTTGAAAAATCCGAGTTTTTTGGCGTGAGTGCATAGCACACGACCGCACTACTTCGCTGTTTTCGTTTGTTCAACCATGTGCCGAACACCCTGTATAAGCCTTTTCTCTTGTTCGCCGCACCTTAAAATACTCTGATTTCTGCACCTATTTACAATATAATAAGTACAAATAATAATACAAGAACCCAATGTTTACGTCAGTAGCTACAGTCAGTTCCAAAAGTATCTGATGGCAAGGTAATAATATCAATATATTACAATATCTTGTTCTCCGCAGAACAATCAAGTAAGTAGTATATTTAATCCAGAACACTGAACATCCAAGTATGGCCTGCTCTTTGTTGTATCGCTTACCTTTTGTACTTGTTCATTGCTCAGTGCGTTTTGGCACGGCTCCAACCGGTTCATTTACCCTGCAGCCGATCTTCCGGATGCATCGCTGTACGCGTATCTGTGTATTATGTGGAGTGTTATTCTGATCATTTTGGTTATGATAAGTTTGATTAAGTGGTTAACATAACATTACAATATCACGTCTGTATTCCGCGGAGGGTTAGACAGAGGTGCACCTATAGTAGGTACACCCACATTTCGCCAGTAAAGTTTGAGTTGTGTTGTTTTGATTGACTCCAGTCAGAGACCTGAGGGGCATATCTCGTAATTTTAAGAACGTTCACAGTCTGAAGCCCAATCCGTAACTAAAAACGTTCAAAATCTAGTCGCATTCTCATCTCAGCGACAATCAAATGTCAAAAATGTAGGGAAATTATAGGTATTTTTTGACATATTGAGACTGAGATCAAACTGTGAACGTTCTTAAAATTACGAGAACTGCCCTCTGATCTCAGTCTCGATATGTCAAAAATACCTATAATTTCCCTACATTTTTGTCACGTTTTTGACATTGATTGTCGCTGAGATGAGATTGCGACTTGAATTTGAACGTTTTTTAAGTACGAGAATTGGCCTTCAGTTCTAGTTAAGAGTCCTAAGATCGGATATTGATACAATAAAAAACGCGATCCACATATAGACTGACGCTCATAAAACCGTATAATTTTAGGAGTTATTAAATGCCATTTTTTGAGGTTTGATTTGATACTGTGACTGGAAATGAGACCTCTTTAATTAATAAATACAACAAAGCTGTGATACATAGCTAAGCATACAGAGAAATGGATGATTCCATATAATAAGTGCAGTACCTGTGTTTATGTGTGTACAGTCTGTGACGAACTCGGTTAAAATACTTAAAAATAAATTATTAAGCTACCTACGCCTCCCGGATTTTAAATCGTGACTTACTGAATTTCCATATCCCAAATACTCCCGGGATTGGATAGGTTACGTCGAAAACGTTTTAAATGTTCCGATCGGTTTTAATCTCACGATTAAACTCCGATTTACGGATTACTTTGCGGCTTCAAGTTTTTACATTGCTCGCCGATTTGAGAACATTTTAGCACTTCAGTTGCGGTGGGGCCGATGAGTGTGATTCTACTATATTCGGGTTTGATAAATATTGGTTTTCTTTTTGTTCCTATTTATTGAAATTGTCAAATTTATAACCGTCTCTTTTTTCGACGGCCGCTAAGTTCATACGGTTATCTACAAAATCATGATTTTACCAGATAGCGTTTTGAACGCAAATCTGTTTTAATTATTTGAAGAATAAAGCTATCTTCTTCTATTTTACGACATGTAGCTAATTACTAACGAAATCATTAAGACCAATTACTGTTAATTGTTTTTAGAATATTTTTTTTCCAAAATACTGTAGATATCTTTCTACTTCGTACAAAAAGTAAACTAAAAGAGTCAACTGCCATATATTTCCGCGCGGGACTTCCTAATGTCTTAAGCTTATACAATTTTAACTATTAAACACTTTATACCTACTTTTTTTGTCGATTACTGTAATAATTAAAGATATGTAATATTTTTTCTTATTTAACTATTATTTGTAACGCCGACGTGGATGATTGTTGTTGTACTAAAATAAAGCAAGTTTAAAAAACCGACATTAAACGGCTATGTGATTGACAACTTTGTTTACAACGGGTGAACGCGCCGATTGTACTACGTATACACGAGTAATGTCTAATTCATCATTTTGTGAAAAATAGTTGTCTAGTCTTTATATACGTGACTTAATATTAGTAAAAATCGAGAATTAAACTGAAAAAAAATCCTATGATAAAACAAAGAATTCCGAGTCGAATTATGCAAAAAAGTGATTTCGTAAAAAGTGCATTTTGTACTTTGTTGCCGTCGCGTCGAATTAGTCCTCTGAATCCTCTAAACCTTTCGACTCGGTTTTTTTCAAACACCCGAAATGATTACCTACCTACTCTAAAGAAAAAACGTTTTTTGTACGTTTGCTTTCACAGACCATGTCAAAGTTAATTTCTTGTCGACGTTGCGAGCATCGAGCAAACAGAATACTCCCGTCGAGTACAAAGTACACGGGGCTCTGACCGATTTCTAAAATTGGATTCGACATTTAGTTTACTAGGTCTTACTGTAGTACTGTTGCGTATCAATGGATACGGAAATCGGTTTCTCTACGTTTAGAGAGGACTGCCATTTTGGGAGATCGTACTTTAAGTAATTTTGGATATTATAAAATTATTGTAAAATGTGAAAAGGCTGATAATTCACTTCATTTTGACTCGTAGATATTCAATGAAAACTGACAGATTTATCATTCATCCTGCCTCATAATAGATATTTTGTAACCCTCCTTTTTTGACTTCGCCACAGTCGGGTAAAATGAAAATTATTTATATATTTATTTATTTATACAATCTTACACTATCTTGACAGGTTCACACCCAATGCGATAATGTGATTAAACTATTATCATTCCCTAGTTAACAAATCCGCCAATGTACAGTTAAAAATATCAAGCCTATGTGAGGCGCTGTTTATTATTCGAATGGCTCTTGCAACCGGTGCGAATTCTGAAATTATCGCTAATGTATTTACTTTATCTGAAGAATAAAGCTATGTCTCTGATTGGTTTACTGAGTAGACAATTTTTATAAAGCACCCCAGAAGCACGATAGCATAATGCCTTTAATATAAACGTAGAATATTATTCCTTCGTGATTTACTTTAATTCCTATACAATCAAACGCTACGCATTGAAAAGGCTGGTTTGAATACAGAACATATCATTGTATTTTCTGTAGGGAATCCATTGTATTATTTTTCTTTTTCAATAACGTATTAAGTAATGACTTTTCCTATCTCGTATTTTTTTTTATATTATACCTTTTTGTTCAAATGAATAAGGTACTTTTGCAGATATGATATATTTCCACATTAAAATGAATATAATAGGTACTCGTATCTAAGCTGTCTATATCTATATATGTCATAAATTAAAGTCGCTTTTCGTGTCTGTCTGTGTAACCGAGTTCGTATTCTGAACTGCGCAACGGATTTTGATGCAATTTGCACCATAAGTTAGAGAATTGATTCCGGAATGTTTATGTGTATGTTGTGGTCTGATCGTAGAAATGGCAATAACGTGATCTGCCTGGCCATTTCACAATACGCCGCCATTTCTTGATTTGGCCGGTTTTATCACGATGCGTCTAATCGAAAGTCGGGTGGATCGAAACAAGCCACGTTTTATTGATATTTCCAGCTGACCCCTGGGCATATCGCAAAGTAGGTGCATTTCAAGCCGCTAATGGCACTCCGTCTAAATGGATTAGGTTAGGTTAGAACTGTAACCAACCGCGCGCGAGCCGAGCGAGCGAAAAGAGCGGCGCCGCGGCAGCGACCGGCGAGCGCTACAGCCAAGTTGGTCACAGTTACTTGGCTATTTAGTGTTTTTAGGAACCTAAAATAGGAATTATTTGAGTAGGAAAATAAGTAGAGACGTAGGTCTAATAAGAATTATTAACCGTTATGATTTTTACGCGTATCTGGGTCGATATGCTCAAGCATCGCTGGGAAAATCGTCGTCGCTGACCGTTTTAAACGATATGACGGATGTTAGATGATCAAATCATGAAATGCAGTGTATCGTGAAATGGCCGGACGGGCCACGATATGGCCATTTCTATAATCGGACCACGACATGTATAATACATTAATATTAATCTTACATATAACAAAGAAATCTCGGTGTTTTGTCGCTTGTAAGTTTTATTATGTAAACTTGGGTATTATTTAGAAAATTTATCAACAGTCTGCTGTTTTGTTAGCTTGATTAGCTCACTAATTAATCTACCATCAACATACAGACATTCACGACTATGAATTTGAATATGTTTATTCAGTCTCCGTGAATGTCACCTGCAAGATTACAAACTTTGAGCTTGTTATTGCAAGTTGTAATCAGTTGTAAGTTTGTTCAAGTGTACCGTAATGCAGGGAAATTTATTGAGATATTCTATGATTAATGCAAAGGTAACAGCCGGGATGAGTTGAAGTTTTATCAGCAGTTTATACGTTTAAAGACATTTATGTTCGCATAACTCGTCAAAATGTAGGGAACAGCTGATTTTTTTCGCGATTTCAGGTTTGGTCCCATAGTAAAAGTTGTTCATAGTGATGATTACAATGACCCCTTAAGAGGTTGTGCGTTATTTATGTTACACCTTGTATAGTAGTGACATCAGTTGGGAACGGTTAGCTAGAAATTGTCGCGGCTTATCTTGGAATGGAATTTAAAACCGCGTATATACAAATACGAAAGTAGGTACGTCATTATGTTTGTTACTTCTTGACACCTCAACTACTGAACCGATTTCAACAAAATTCGGCAAATAGATAGACCATGTACTGATATTGTATACATAGAATACTTTTAATCTTGGTACATGAAGTAATCCCTAGGATACGAGTAAAACACTGTGCAACAGCTAATAGACTAAACTAATGTTTGTTTAAGCGTAAACGATCCAAAGCAAAACCAATTTCATCTAGCCATTCTGAACCCACCCAAGCGAATATTCCCTCCATCTACATAATTATCTCTAGCTTTATACCCAAACACTCCTTATTTCTAAGCCCTAAAACTATTACCAAACTAATGCCGGTATCATGACTGTGCAGAGCCCCCAAGGACTTCGCCTCAACAGGATGGAGGGCTGGTTGGTGCTACGCCCCGGTCATCCGTCTCTCCGCCCGATCCTTCGCCGACGTTTCCAACGGTAATATTGTGTTCTGTGGTAAGGAAGCTTAGAATTTTTGCTGTGGACCGTGATTTTGAGAATTGTTGATGGTAGAAGGTTTGCAATTGCATTTAATAGGAAGTTTATGGCAAATTATAACCTAAATTAATGATGTACTCAATACCAATCTTGATCCCGATATTTTTCTGTAATCAATCAACGCAACGGCAGAGTTTGCCAATCTGAGTCTTGGAGAGGCCGAATTGCAAGCAGCTGCCAAAGACAATCTCAAGATTGGGATTGAGATACATTCTTAATTTCGCCTATTAATTGTTGCAATTGGTGCAAAATTGTAGCTCTACTCATTTCTATTTCTGTAAATGTAAATTAAGGGTAAGCGCTAAGATAGCCCGTGAAATTCAAATTTTCTTACGATTTTTTTTGCAATTTGGAGCTCAGTGCAGACACTGACATCAGAATGTATGTATGTTGATTAAAGTATAATTGGCGACCGTAACAAAAATGTATTCATAGAATTATAATCATTAAAATCAGTAATACCTACAACTCCTTTAGTTAGTATAATCTTCAAATTTTAAATTTCCATAAAATAGTCAGTAGGATTACTTGGTCTTAGAGAGTTGTACGTAAATATGACTTAAATGATTATAATTCTGTAAATGCGTAAATTTTTACGTTTGCAAATCATATTTTAATCAACAAAGTTGTATACCTAATAATATAAATTTGAATTTCGCGGGCTACTCTGGCGCTTTCGTCTTAATAATGTTCCTTAATCATCTCTGCAATAGTGATCCATACAACACTGACGATCGTGCCTACACACGGTAAATCAACCGTAGTTTGTCACGGCAAGTAAAACGTGTGTGTACAACGGGCCACTTTGTCTGTATGGTTGACGTAACCTTTGCTAGGACACTGATTCCATTGTTTAGATTAATGAGATTTTAATTATTAGAGTTCTCGTGCTAGGTATTACTAACGTCGTCGGTGACTTTAGTGGTATAAGTCTGATTTAACACCTGTTCGATATGACTCGAACTTGAACCTTACAGTTACTTACATAGTTCATTTGATTCTAAATGTGACTTATTTGACCTATCTCTTCCAAATCGCCTGAAATGAAAATAGTGTGAAAGTCAAGCTTCCATCAATCTTAATATAGGAAGTCTTTGTTTTTACGGGTCTAATTACAACAATCTTATTTGTTTTGAGTTTAAGGCAGTCGAACATATTATTTTTTTAAATGGCAGTCTTTAAATGAGTAATTACGGTTCTGTACCTAGCTACGAACTTTGACAAAACTATTATAAACTCCACATATTTCTATCAAAAGTAATGTCAGAGTCTTCACAGTATTATTTCAATTATTATAACATGTATGACGAGGTGTATGAACGTAAACGAGGCAAAAGGAGTATGTAAGGATCGTAGTAGGTGTCGTTCTGCAGTTTCTGCCTACCCCCATGGGAAGAAGGCGTGAGTTTATGTATGTATGTATTTCAATGACCTCTTCTGTGAACTAAGCCTAATAAGAACGATCAGTAAGCGCTGATTAACTTATGGCTGATTCCTACAATTTCGGTTTAAAGAATTTATTTCTCATAAAGTACACAAACAGTTCACTTAACTTAGAAGATATACAAATAGATCATGCAGTTATAAGATAATGACTCTGTGAGTCGATAAAAGGGAAACAGAATATTTTAAACTGGGTTTCTAGAGATTAAAAAAAAAAATCAATACAAAAGGTAAGTACAATCAATCATAAGCTGGCAATTAACAGACTGTTAATATCATAGTTAAAATAATTAAGACTGGTCTATCTTTACCAATAATGAACCAAAGGCATTATAGCTTTGCATAGTTCTAATCAATTACCTGTTACGTTTTGGGGGCAACTAGCTTCATATTTCTGACTGACCGACTCCTTCACAATTCAAACGTGCCTGTAATGTTTTAATTGAAATGCATGCTTTGAGTTTTGATTTATATGCCCAGTTTAGCAATAAAAAATGTTACTATTGGTAAGCAAAACGATTCGTTTTGTTTATAGGAACCGAGCATTAGTTAACTTTGACAATGGCGCCTAATCTGACTGTATTCATGACTGAAATTAGCAATTCAGATTATAATATTTGGACGGATGGTCCGCTTTGTTAGAATTTATCAGATTTACCAGAAGTTGTTGGAGGCAATCAAACCTTGTTTATCTATTACGATTTTTCTTTTCGCCTGCACTTAGAATTTTAATTTGAATGTGTTAAAAAATTTAATTCTGTTAGTGTGAATTATAAAATTTATTTATTTTGACTGACCATAATGCCTTGGAAGTTGGGTAGGCCTTTGGTGTGGGATGCAACCTGTGTCGACACCCTCGCGCCATCCCATCTTCCTAGCACGGCGGGCTGTGCTGGGGCGGCTGCTGCAGGTGCAGAAAACCTCAAACGGCGCAAATATAACAACCTCATTGGGAGCTATATGTTTGAGCCGTTTGGTGTTGAAACACTTGGGCCGTGGGGTCCGAGTGCTCATCGAGTATTTCCGGACATCGCTAAGCGGTTGGTCGACTCTCAACGGGACCAGAGGGCTGGCCTATTCTTTGCCCAAAGAATCAGCATTGCCATTCAGCGTGGCAATGCTGCCAGCCTTTTGGGCACTTTTCCGATTGACAGCGATGCGGACGAATTTTTGACGCCCAATGAGCTCTTCTCCCTTTTTATTTTTTATTGTATACTTGTACATAATATATATTTATTAGTGTTATCATGTATTATAGATATAAGTTATCTGAACAATGATCTGAATATAATTAAATAAACAAAATATCCATTTATTTTGACTGTTTTTTTTTTGTTTTAATGGCTATGCTTAACATTTTTGGTGTTGGTTTTGAAGATAAACAATTGTGCTTGTTTTATTTTTAATATTTTTAACGCTAATTTCGTAAATGATAATGTTACTTTTAGTTACTTATTTAACTGTTCATTTAAAATATTCTAGTTGATGGAAGCACCTGTTAGAACGATATCGTCAGTAAGATTAATAAAGATTTTGTGCGATGGCAAGTAGTTGGTTGCATTTCTTTGAAATTTCACCTACATCATCTAAAACCCGACCTCTATTCAAAATGGTGAAGTAAAAACATGCATAATGTTTACAAAAAATCACAAATTTAATTTCCGTTTCTTTACTATCAAGAGTCCTCCACTGATATGCGCAATCTAAATACCGTAATTTGTATTTTTCCCCAAAAAAGAGGTTTCTCTCTAAATCCATTATAATATCCTTAACAGCATTTTAATCAACTCATTCTAGCCTTTTATACTGAGTTTGGATGCTATTCCAGTATTATATACAGTCAGGAACATTAATTGTTTATCAAACTGACACACTACGTCAATTTGCCTTGTTATATGCATTTCATATAACTTTCAAAGAATGACAGCTGTGATTTGAATGTACAAACTATTTAAGTTGACAAGAAGTAGTAGACCAACACACATGGTGTACCTTATCTAGAAGAAGAAGAACAAGAAAACTATGAAAATAAAGATAATAACACACAATTAATATGTTTAAAACAGATACGAGGCGTGGAGATCGGCATAGTAGTTTTGGTGCTAATCGTATGGATCGGGGCGATAGCACTGTTCTTCAACAGATGGGGGAAGATCAGGATGCTGCTGCCGTACCAGCCTGACTATAAACAGGAGCAGTTGAAGGTAGACTTGATAATAATGATGATGTTTATACTGATAAAGAAATTATAGGAGAAGAGTGAAGAGATTTTAATGAAAATATTGATATTGTTGATACTGATAAAAAGATTGCATTAGAGGTGTTTGTAGATCTAGACATAAATAATGAAATTGATAAAAATTTCTTTGTTAGGGATGTAAAAGCAAAGATTTTTAAAAGAATTCGAAAAGTTTTTTAGTGAACACTTAGAGATGAACTATAAATCCATCCGTTATTTGACATTTTAGGTGTAAAATTCAATTACTTATAAGATTAGTCGGAATAAATTTAATTCGCTCTTATCTTAACTTTAATTGAAATTAATAATTGTAATAAAATAGACTTAGAGAATCATTTGTATAATTGATTATCTCCTTCTTCTTAGCGTGTCGATGGCAAGCTAAACAGACTCAGCCCAGAATTCGGCTACGAGTTTGGCGCCATTACTAGCGAAATTGGAATTGATTATTGTATATGTTTCTATTTTATTTCTAGAGTTATTTTTTTTTTATATTTATGAATCGTACAAGCAAATATAATTTCAACAGGTGGATCAGTGTACTTCTCATGTACCAACGTCGCTATAGGAATTCAATATGGTTTGTTCATAGCCCACGAAATTGCTACTTTCTTAATATTCCCAGTAAACATAGATTCCTCTACCTAGTAATCATAATAAAGTATTTAGCAATAATCGCCATGATTTGTTCAATTATTACCCAACTTTTGTCTTGTATGATGTCTATTTTATATATTTTCTTTTGCCTTTTCTTTATGTACAAGATCTGATACGTAATTAATTAGTTTTGTATCCTTGTTGAGAAAGTTGGACATTCAATATTGTAGATAGGTACTTCTAGCCTCAATTTCCATTCAGCTTTGCTTGCAGTAAGCAAACTATCCTTTTTCGTGTTAATAGGAATGATACTATATATTTTAATATCATGTTTTAGCTTATTCGATATTGCCAGTTTCAAACTTATGTATTTCGATTAGACTTTAAATCGTTTTGTCAAAGATTACAAACGGATTAAGTATTGCTTGCTAAACATTTTTGCAATTAGAGAGCTATACAAGATTATTCAGGTCTTCAAGGGCTGTGAGAAAACATACAATTCGAAAACAATTTCAAAAACAGACTTTTGGAATGTTTTTGGCACATCTAGGTCTCCTAAAGACGATCATAAAACTTTCTTATTACTCTGAAATGTAATATTTTTTTCAGGATTGAGTGATTCAAATGCATTTTTCTTTGTCAGGTGCCTGGAAGCAGTGCGTTAGCAGCTGCAGCGGCGGGAGGTACTTGCGGGGCTCATTCCGCGCCATCGGCGTGTTCGGTAAATGTAATTTAATTTTTCTGCATATTTGTAGAGGTTTTATTGATTTTGCTATCAATATTGACTTCACTAATATTCGTATCAGAATCAAATTCCAAATTCTTTTAAAATATTATCATTGGCTTCATCTATTTTAATTGTTGTCTCCTCAAAATTGATTGCATAATCTCTTGTATTTGTAGTTTTACAAGTAATTTTAAAAATGTTTAGGCTAAGCTCTTTTCAAATACTTCTCTCATCTAAACTTATTCCATTACTTTTTTGTACATCACATTTAAAAATTGTACAGAACTTACTACACTTGAACTTTTTTAAATAAAAATATATCCAATTAGTTTTCGTTTTGGTAATTGAAAACTCAATGTTGTGATCAATTGCGAGCTGAAATAGATATTTCTTAGTCAGATTATCAGACAATCTAATGAGATTTATGTTTTTAGAGTCACTATTTTCGTGCAAAGAAAAAATACAAATACAGAATTAACATTTTTATACTCAGTAAGATTAACGATTTTACCCAAATTATTATTGTGCATCAGATTACAAACATATTCCTTTTAGATTTATGGCTTCAGTTCAAGTTCCTTCAAATAATATCACATTGCTCCATCTCTCAAGGCTTTCTACATTGTTATACCTAAAGTAACATTACAAAAAGGAAAATAGTTTGCTTCATTGAAAACTAGAAAATATATATTTTTTTTTAAATAGACTTCTGAATAAATGTCCACCAAGTATTTCTAGTCTTGGTATTTTATACTGAAAGCTACTTATAGATAACAGGTTTATTGTTTGCAAAAAAAAAAGAAAAAATAAAATACGTCTATTTGTGGTACCTAAACATGACGCAAAGAAAGAACACAAACACAAAGAAGAACAAGTTGGGGGAATATGCCAACTCACAAACCTTCAATAATTTTAAATGAGGTAATTACCTCAAACTACTCCAATTTCCAGACGTGGTATTATCCAGAAAAAGCCCTAGTACACTGGGGTTCAGGATTTCGAAATGACGTACTATCAGTAATTAGGAAAATGTAAGATTTATGTGGGGTTTTAGTAATACTAAGTAGGTCCAATTTTTTAATAATTATTGGCTTCTCGCCCACAGACATAAAAGTCCATAATATGTCATTTGACTTTAACTATCGTAGGATACTTACTATTAATTTTATTGTAGGTGTAAAACTAATGTCACAACGCACGCTAGCTTCCCACCTATTATTCAACCTGGACCTACCTCAGAATTTTAAGTACTTAATGGTTCTAGGAAACTTACTATCCAATTTTTAAGTAGTGGAATTTTGGTGGCAATATGGAATATCACGATGTCGAGCAATAAATACTAACCCTTTATTTTTTTATAGTGTATTCCAAACCAGAGGTTACACGCCTACCGATGTTTTAGAAATTGTAAATTCAATCTAGATAATATTCTAAAGTCGTTAGGTAAGGTCAGCGTCAGCCTCCCTAAAGTTATGGATAAACTATTTCATGCTTTTAGCATACCTATCTAAACCACGTTCAAGAGCTGTCAGTGTCAATATTCCACAATAATGATAACATTGCCAGCTCTTGAACGTAGTGAAATTTGCCTTTTTAGTACCTGGGGGCCTACTCCGAAGTCTAAATCCGAAGTATCGACCGAATGTTCGGAAGTTTTCTACTACACTCCATTTTATATTGTTAGTTCGGTTTGGAGCCAACCGAACTTTATTTTGACATTTAGTTGGATCCGAACCGACCGAATGAAATAGAAAAAAGTATAGTTTAAAACGTCCGAACATACGGCCTATATTTCGGATTTAATCTTCGGAGTATACCCCTAGAGCCGATACCATCATTAACAACGCTAACAAAAAAGTGTGGTTTCAATCTAGATTTTTTGAAGATCTACTGAGGTATGGTCAGGAACGAACTTCCCTGTTATGTTATGATTAATACTAGGCCAGATAACAAAAATACTCCACACAACACAAAGATCATGTTTTTGAAAGACCTACTTCCTAAGTTCACACTGTGGACGTACAATAAATATAATTGTGTATTGAACTACAAGTAGGGAGTACTACACATTTGTTCGGGTTGACATTAAGGCGACGATAACCGGCTTTTAATGATTTTAAACTGAAGATCACGTCCAAACGAGTAGTGTTAATGATTTCGAAAAAATATTTATTAAATTAAAGCATTTTCTTAATAACTTAATATGTGAATATTTTAAATTATGTTTATATTACATAGTGTAATAAATTAGTAAAGTTTTGTCTAATACGGATAAAAAATTTAGAATCACGCAAAAAACCATCAAGCGTATTTTTATGAAACCTTCCCCATTTTAAAAATAATTACTTATATTTTAGTATACGTGTTAATAATAATATGTTTTGTTTTTTTTTTTTTTTGGTTAATCAAGTATCTTGACTTGGCCCGCGAGGTTGTCGACATGTGGGATGTGGACTCAGCGATCATTGTGCCGATAGTTGTTTATTTTAATAAAGGAATTAATATGTTTTGTTTTATGTATAATAAATTAATAATGCGTCTCATTTGGGACAGCGCTCCTTGATGGGCGAGTCCTATTACTGGATGGACGTACAACGCCTTACGTGAGCTCAGCACAGAATACACAAGCTTTGCACTCAAGGCCGTTAGCACATATCTGCGTCTTAATCGCCACACGCGCACATCCGGGCGGCAAAATCGAATATAAATATATCAAATGTAGCAAATATTGCTTCGGGTTGGCTTCTTCTGCCTACCCAAACAAGTGTGTAGTACGCCTAATATTAAAACTACCTATAACTTTTTACCAACCTAAAATTCGATTTAAGAAACGCCGACCAAGAGAGAGTCGGGCTCACACAATTAAGATTCTGAACTAAAATAGACACTGAGAAGTCTGTGGAACGGCTGCTGGCGTGCCATAGTCACTGTATTGCATGTAATTAATAAACCTACGCTGGCTCCTAAACTATACATCTTAATGACATAGTGTTACGGAAAAAAATATCTGCACTAATTACGATTCTGCTAACTATCAATTTTTATTTGATAAACAAATTAAATAATATACAATAATTATTTATTGGTCTTTGACTGGAAATCTGTACGCGCGTCATCGAACCTTAAACATTATGCCAAAATTAAAATTCCTACGTTGCATAGGTCTAGAGAAAAACCTCTGTGACACACACAAAAGATTTGTTATAAAGGTTCTGTTTTTTCTTTTAATTTCGGAACCTTAAAAAAATACGTTGTAATCAGATAATAATCAAATCGGAACCTTTACTATCTTAACTGTATCACTGACTGCCAAGGTTAGTGAATTACTTGGCTTGCAGTAGAGCGAAGTAGCGTGATTCCTAACCGCAATGCAGCATTACTTACCTGAAGGTCAAAGCAAATCCTGCAGCTTGAAGCTATTTATAGACCTATAGGGCTTATTGTTTTAAGCATTGCGTGGCCTCTGATTTTGTCGATAAGGGTTAGGTTTGATAGATTATTTTTTGTTATTAATTTTTAGGAAGTTATGAAACAATTAATGAAGACGATTAAATGTTTTACAGTGGTCTCATTGGTTCCTTACCCTTTTTCAGTGGAAAAAAGTCGTAAAAAGAGCTTAAAAACTTTTTAAATTCTTTATTTAATTAGGGACTTTTATAATCTTTCGCTGGTCAGTACTTATAACATCTACCTATTGCTTCATTACTCATAATATTTATTAAAACATCCTGTAGTTATTTTTACATCACAATGTCAGATGATCTATACTAAAATGTTATGTTTCTAAACAAGATTTATTTTGGAAAATGGTACCTATACCTACAAGCTCATCGATGTCGACAAGGGCTCCCACACAAAACTGCGAATTCGCATCGCATCGCAAAAATCTGCGAGCTGTGCATTGAATTGAAGACCTCTCCACCTCTCTCATTTATTAACGTTTTTTACCATTAATTCCGTTAAATCCGCGGGAGAGTTAAACTATTCACAGACGATAATGAACCGTAAACAAAATACAAATAAAGTTTAAATTAGTTGCAGTGTACCACATGGTACCAGCCGGGCCTCACGGTTTTGCCCGACTTGATTGTATTAGTGGTGCCAATTGGTACCAGCCGGACCATAGAGGTTCTACAATTCAATGCGTAGCTCGCAGTTTTTTGAGATGCGATGCAAATTCGCAGTTTTGTGTTGGAGCCCTTAGTGCGAGGGAATTCCTTAGACTCCTCCCTGTTAGACTAAAGTGAAGTTGCCAACATTAAAACTATGTGTGCTTATATTTTCCTAACTAAACATATTTCTCATGATTATAATAACTGTTAGAAGTTAAACCTCCATATGAATATTGTTTTATTTACAATTATTATAGACTGCCTCGTTGGTCTAGTGGTCACAAGCGCTACTGCTGAGCATGAAGTCCTGGGTTCGATTTCCAGGTCGGGTTATTGGGTTTTTCCATCTGGAATTTTTCAGTAGCAGCCCGGGATCTGGATTTGTGCCCGTTTGATGGCAATAGGCTCACCCCCTACTACATGGGACTTAAACATAACTGGTGAAATGTGGGTGTACTATAGGTACACCTTCCTGGGAATACAGGCGTGATGTTATTTGTTATAAATATTTAAAACAAAAATATTGAACCCAAATGCAAATACACCCACTCAACCGTTCCATAATGAAATATTGGATGCGGACCGACGTTAGTAAAGCTGAACGATCAAACGTGCTTTCAGGAAACCCCTTTACATCGGGCTCCGACGTGTTTCAGTTTTTGCTTGATTTTATTGCGAAAGAATGAAGTTGTATAGATTAAAATTTGCGTTTTAATGTTCAAGTGCAAAATATTTTAAAGGAATTTGGGGAACTGTTTGGAGTTTTGTGGGTTAGAGATGCCTGTTTTAGTAAAGTTTGAGTTTTTGATTCGTAACGGATTGTTTTGCGTTCATCACCCTTCTGTCCGTACTTGAATTTATTTGTACCACATTTTTTTCTTTCATACATTTTTTTAGCGGTCATCTCAGAATTCACTACCTTCCCAGCCAATATCTTTCATACATTACATCAATATTTTCTTTGGTCAGCCTCTTTTCTTACCTATATCTTGTTTTCTCTCCCCAATATGAACAAAATATTTGTGCAGTGTCCCTGCGAATTGCTTAAATTTGTTTTTTTAACTTGTGACATAGCAACAATTGGAACATTTTACTGATATTTACTTGAATATCATTATGTACTCGGTGACCATTTTATACTACCCGCGATAAATACTGACAAGATAGTGAAATAGTGCCTACATCAAAATACTAGATTTCATCTTCAGAATCTACTCAAAGTGGTCTTATTCGTTTTATTGAGTGACGGTGACGGTAAAGAAGCAGAACCAATTTTATAGCTTCCACCTCGTTTAAGGCTGTCACGAACTGGAGCGTCAATATTTTTTTATTTTTATGCTCAATTTATTACCTTAAGTATACTAGTGACGTTACAGTATTGATTGCCACCAGTAACAGTTATAGTACCCCCATACTAGTTGATAATGTATTACAATACCTTTCAAACTTTGCTAGAAAACATCAGAAAATATTTCCCTTGGTCAATAAGTCAATAATCCGTGTTGTCATACAATCATTTCGATGGAAACTGTATTGATTACTAAAATTATGGACTAATATTAACTTCTGGTAATTCAGCTTAATTCTCATTAGATTTATTGTTAGTCCCCTGGTATTAGTATTAAAATAAGTTTATGGTCGCCAAATGGTGTTAACTTTTTTTATTGAATTATAGGTATCCGAAGTCAAACTTCACTTTTTGTCTGTTTAGGCAGGCAGCATTGATGAGCTGAACGCTGAACGTAATAAAATGTAGTCATTCGGGATTCCATCATACCCCAACTGTCATGGTTGGGGTATGATAGAATCACACTAAACCTGAAATCGCGAAAAAAAAATCTGCTGTTCCCTACATTTTGACAAGTTATGCGAACATAAATGTAGGGAGCAGCAGTTTTTTTTTTCGCGCTTTCTGGTTTGGTCCTATAGTAAAAGTTGTTCATAATGATGAGTACAATGAGCCCTTAAGAGTTTAACGGTGATTAAAATTACACCTTGTAGTTTTGTATCTAAATCATCTCAGAAAATGCAGAATAAATATTGTCGGAACTACACCATTTACATTCAAGTAAATAAAATGCATCGCACAATGTTATACGCTATTTGACAGCACATCCAACCAACATAGATAAATAGCCACGACCGAAGTCGTTGAATCAATAATAGCCACTAAAATCTGTCGTTTCCATCCGGTACGTAAAATGGCGAATAAAACATTATTCTTATTACAATTCCTTTTAGCGGAGACGGAAGTGAGCTTTAGTACTTTAGTGGTCGTAAGCAAAACGTGATAGGTCTTCAACAATCGCGGTCCGTGTCCCATCTTTACCACTTTCGGACTCGTCCAGACAGGGGCGTTTTCAAGCGATTTTCTTTGCCGCGACATGCGATTCAAAGAAGATGTTTTGACGCATTTCGGCTGCACGCAAAATCAATTTTTGTCCTCAAAAACAACAATCTTATTCTTTTTCACGATTAAAACAATTTAAATTTTTTCTTTGGTAAATTATGAGGGCCAAAACACGATTAACACAATTTGGCTCGATACAAAAAAATCGCAAACTCTCCTCATAATTTCCATTTTTTATGAGAAAAAACTTTTATTCGATTATTATTCAAGCGATTTCAATAAAATTTCATCTACATGTTTACTACTAAAGTCATATGGGGATTATGGGTTTATTCTAATGTAAGAGCGCAAATAGAGTTATTTTTTTTTTTTTATTCTCTACGCTCTATTTGGCCATACCAATGCCACAATGCTCCGAACCCCGTTAGGATGCCATTTCGCCTAAAAGTTTCACTAGAAAATAGCACGACGTATTTTTAATCCTTGAATTGAGGAGATAATCGTTGAGCGTGTCTTGGATTCTTATTGAGAAAATATTTTAGCTTTAAAAATATGAAATATTCTTGTAATAATAATTTCAACGGTCTTTATTTGGACAAGTCTCTTAAACCACGACATCTAGTGACTAATTACCTATTAAAAAGTAAAATAACTATTTGCTCTCACAAAATACAACAACACAAAATTATTTTACATTTTCATGTCTCCACGAGTTTTTCGCGTATCGTCACACATTATTTCAAATCGGAACGACTTGCGCCGTCCAAAACGCCAAATCGCCTCTATCTGTTTAAGCCCTTAGGAATACGATAAACTCAGTTATAAAACGTGTTTTATATGGCATTATACTGCACCAAGCAGAAGCTTGGTGAAACGAGAACGTTTCAAATAAAACAAGCTCGGCAGATGTGTCTTTTTTCATTACTTCAGTCTGATGTGATTTGAAGTTTCTATTTTATTAGGGGACAATAAAATTGGTGCTGATAGGCCGTTTGATTAGATTGTGTTTTGGCCATGAAGACAGGGGGGCCAGGCAGGGCTTCTTCAATAAGGCTAATTTTGAAAACTTTATGATGATTTATTTTTAATTACATTATCAATTTATGTACACTCGGTCCTGCTTTTGGTAACACACTGGCGCAGGCGTTGCACGGGGCAGCCCGCGGGCAGGCGGACTTTCCTCGAGCCTGTCGCGAGCAAGCAACTCTCCAGTTGAGCAACAGATGTCGCTCTCTCTCGTCTGTCGATCGTGGATGTATGGAAATCCATTAGATGGTGCTGCTTGACGCAACATACCGGCCGCCTTGGAAGATCCGTCTTCCAACTAAACAGGAGTTACGCTGGCTTCTTTTGTGGAAACCGGCAGCGGACAAATTTTCGAGGAAGCACGCCTGATTGTGCCCGTAGATGTTCGGATTTCTGCCACTCTCGAAACGCCATCATTCCCTGGAAATAGACGAATAATCCTACCCATTCTCCACTTGAATGGTGGCAGGTTATCTTCTTTGATGACGACAAGACTATCTTTAGCGATGTCATCTTTATTTTGTGCCCACTTCGTTCTGCGTTGCAGCTCAGACACATATTCTTTTGACCACCGCTCCCAAAAATGTTGTCGCAGCTGTTCCAGCCGATGGTAGCGACAGCCAGTCGTAGATGTCGTCGTGAAGTCCTCACTGGCAGGCGCAGTCAACGGTCGGCCGATTAGGAAATGAGCAGGTGTGAGTGGAAGGTAATCATTTGGATCTGCGGACATAGGTGACATAGGACGGGAGTTCAGGACGGCCTCAATCTGTGTCAATACCGTACTAAACTCCTCGTAAGTTAACTTAGCATTACCTACGACACGTCTCAAGTGATACTTACACGACTTCACTCCTGCCTCCCATAAACCACCAAAGTGAGGCGCATAAGGCGGAATGAAACTAAATTTAATGTTATGACTACTAGCAAAATCAATTATTTCGTTTGATTTTTCAAATATAGCTGAAAGCTCCCTCTCAGCTCCAACAAAATTCCTACCGTTATCGGAAAAAACTTGACACGGCTTACCGCGTCGTGATATGAATCGTTTGAATGCCAATAGATAATCCTGAGTGGACAAAGAACTAACTAATTCTAAATGCACAGCTCTGGTAGCAAAACAAACGTATAAACAAATATATCCTTTAATAAGTTGTGAACCTCTGCCTTTGCGATTCAATATAGATATTGGCCCGGCATAATCAACACCACATCGCATGAATGGAAATCCAGCTTCTAAACGTTCGGCAGGGAGATCACCCATGTGTGGAGTTAACGTATTTCCTTTCATGCGAATGCAGGTTACACATTTATGAACCACTAGCCTTGCTAAATTACGTGCTCCCAGCACCCACCATCTATCACGCATGGTAGCCACAAGAAGCTGAGGTCCAGCATGAAGTAAACGTTTGTGTTCGTACGAACACAATAACCAAGTAAAGCGATGTTTACGGCATAACAACACTGGATGTTTCTTATCGTAATCAAAATTTGAGTTACTAAGTCTACCACCAACACGAATGATATTATCCTTATCTAAAAATATACTTAAACCTAATGTTTTATTGCTAGACTTATTGTTTAAATGCACCTTTTCTTTAAGGTTAATATATTCCTTACTGAATGATTGTGATTGAACTAAACGTGTCAACAAAAGTAACGAACTATTAATCTCGCTCACGGTCAATGAACCGGTTATGCGACCTTGACCGACGCGCGATGCACGTAAGTTAGAAATGTAACGTAAAACATACGCGACTGTTCTTTGCAAACGATTAAAACAAGAAAACCTTTCGAAATCAATTATAATATCAGTTTCTACATTTAACAAATTTGTAGTTTTAGAACCTTTTAATTCCGGTAACTTACTCTGAATAAACTCAATATCATTAGTATTTGTTGTCAACCAACTTGAAGTCGGTTCACGAAGAAAGGTCGGACCACACCACCATAAACTAGTGTTGTCTTCCTTTAACGAATCAAAGAGAACACCTCTTGATAATGTGTCAGCGGGATTATCCTTACTTTTAACATGCAACCAAGTAGTGTTGCTTGTCAATTCGTTGATTTGCACAACCCTATTCTGAACAAATGTTTTTAGTAAATGTGGTGATGTCCGAAGCCAGCCTTGAACTATGGTGGAGTCAGTCCAGAAATAGATCTTATCGAATTTCAGCCTAAGAGAGTTTATGATTTTGTTATACAATTTAGCTCCAACTAAAGCTCCACATAGTTCAAGTCGTGGAATACTTAACGCTTTAATTGGTGCGACTTTACTCTTAGCACATAATAATCGACTAGTAACCTGCGACTCATCAATATCAGAGTGTGAGCGTATGTACGCACATGCACCATAGGCAGACTGAGAAGCATCGGTAAAAATATGTAACTCTTTATTTAAAGCATTAGTACACATGACATAACGCGGCACTAATATTTCAGACAAATATTGTAACGAATGAATAAAATTATACCAGACACATGCAATTTGACTTGGGACTTCATCATCCCAACTTATCTTAGCAAGCCATAATTTTTGTAATAAAACTTTAGCCGTGGTAACAGCCGGTGCCAATAATCCTAGTGGGTCGTAAATCTGTGCAATGACTGACATAATTAAACGTTTAGTTATCTTCGTATCACTATAACCTTTATCTACACTTGTTGAAAAATTAAATAAATCGTTCTTGTTAGACCAACCAACACCCAGGGTTTTAGACTGACAATATTCACCAATACATAAATCCTTAGTACTTTCTGAAGTAACATCAAAATTAAAAGTCCATTTCCTTAAGGGGAAACAACCGCTTTGTAGAATTGCGGACGTTTTATTGCAAATATCTAACAACATGTCGCGCTGATCATGCCCCGTCAAAAGATCGTCGACATAAAAATCGTCATTGATAACGCTAGCGATGACGTCATCCTTACATTCCTTTGCCAACTGTTTCAAGCAACGGTTGCTTAGGTACGGTGCTGATGCAGTGCCATACGTCACTGTGTTGAGACGATAAACTTGAATTGGCATGCTGTTATCAGTTCGCCACAATATTAGTTGTAAGTTACGTTGTTTAGGATGGATTAAAGTTTGTCTAAAGAATTTTTCAATATCTGCGCAAGCAACATATTGATATTGCCGGAAACGAAGCAATATTGAGAAGATATCATTTTGTAACCTAGGGCCCACGTATTGAATATCATTCAACGAATTATTATTAGAAGTTGTCGCGCTTGCATCGAAAACGACACGTAATTTGGTTGTTACGCTACTTTCACGATATACCCCATGGTGTGGTACGATATAATACGGTTTAATTGAACCATTAAAATCCTCAAAACATGTCATGTGACTTAATTGCTCATACTCGTGCATAAATTCACAATACAATTTTTTATACTGTGGTAAACGATCTAGTTTCCTCTCTAAAGATAAAAAACGCTGTTTAGCAGAATTATATGAATCACCCAAACAATCAGGTGATTTTTTAAATGGCATTCTTACAGAAAACCTACCGTGCTGATCGCGTTCGGTAGTCTGCAAGAACAGCTCTTCACAAAAACGATCCTCCTCAGTAATAACGGGAGGGATATGTATTTCTTCGATTTCCCAGAACTTTCGTAATTGAGAATCAACTAACGTCAAGTTGCACTGGACATCTGTCGTGCTAGACGCTAATAAACGATTATTATTATAAACTGGACCGGATATAATCCAACCTACCATTGAATCTTGTAAGTACGGACCGGTGTGAAGTTTTATTTTATTATCTTTTAGCAAATCCCAAAAGACATCCGCGCCTATTAATAAATCTATGTCACTCGGTACATAAAATGTGGGATCTGCAAGTAGAATATTGCTAGGTATGCTAAGAGCATCACTATTAACGTGTGTCGAAGGCAACTTCGAAATGATACTAGGCAACACTAAACAATGTAAGGTTATATTAAAATCATCTACCTTAGAACGAATATTAATATCGCACTTGTGACTGGACTGTGAAACGGTTTGTCCAACACCACAAACACGTATAGTGGACTGTATGATAGGTATTTTCAAACGTTTACATAAGCTTTGAGCTATAAAACAATTTTGACTGCCGCTGTCAAGCAGAGCGCGAACTGTGTGATAATTGTTATCAAAATCAGCAATCTCAACTAACGCCGTAGACAGCAAGACAGTCTGTAACGATTTAGCATTCTCTATGAACGCGTTACAACTCCGATTATCAATATTGTCAGCTGTTTTACTAACGCAGTGTAATACAGACGACTGTGGTAACGTATTATTGATAACGGAACGTTGTGGCGACGTATTTGGAATAACGCAATTATTGTCAACATGAATCAACGCATTATGTTTTTGTTGACATAATTTACAAGGACCGAAAGTACAATTTTCAAGTGTGTGAGTGTTTGTACGTAAACAGTTTTGACAAACGTTTTTTGACTGGACTAAATTTAATCTTTCTTTTATCAACATATTTAAAAACTTAACGCATGAATACAGTGCATGTTTACCACTACACAGCGGGCATATCAAGTTATGTTTATTTGTTTTACGTTTACTTCCTGCCGAGACCTTATTATTATTCACACTCGCATAACTAAGTGTAGTTTGAGAATTAGACAGTTTTTTATGATCCGCTGACTGTTTACCCTCATGTTTACTCTGTGAATGCGACTGGTTATTTTTACTATTACCTGAATTAATCATGTCTAACATGTCAGACCTATTGTTTAAAAACGTTAATAAGTCTTCTAGTTTTAAAGCTTTAGAGGTTTTGTTAGACTCCGAGATAAGTGAGCTTCTGTAGTTCTCCCACTCGCGTTCAGTAGCCGAATCAAGTTTACTGACAACTAAATAAATTGTAAGCATATCCTCGAGTGAAGATTCTGGTTCTTTAAGAGAATTTAGGGCTCTCAGATTACGTAAAACGCAATCTACTAGCGTTCTGATCTGTGCCGGACATTCCTTACCCAGTGAAGGTGCCGCAAACAAAGCCTTCACATGGTTGTGTATCAATAGCCTATTATTTTGAAACCTAGCTTCAAGTAGGTCCCACGCATTACTATAGTTAGGTGCAGTAAACTCTAACGAACTGATAACATGTAACGCAGATCCGCTGAGAGACGACTTTAGGTATTGAAATTTCTGTATAGGATCTAAGTCATCGCGATCATGTATCATTGAAACATACGAGTTCCTAAATTCTAACCATTTATCGAAGGAACCGTCAAAGACAGGTAACTTTATTTGCGGTAATTTAATAGACACAGATTTCCCGGAAATGCACTGAGAATTATTTAATCCGTTTTGTTCACAGTCGCCTATCATGTGCTTTGCTATAGCTACAATTGAATAATATTGGCACTCAAACGAATCTCTGTAATCTAAATGTGACAATAATTCTTTTTCATCCACAATTCTTTCTATTTTAGATTGCACGTCGTTAAACTCGCCAAAGAAAATGGCTACGGAATCAATACGCATTTGCACTTGAGTTTTAGTCACAGAATCTAAACATGTTCTATCTAATTTATTAACATAATTTGCGAATAATGTTAATCTACCTTTAATAACACCACGTTGTTTTTTAAGATCAGATAACTGACTATCTAAACGAGAAATAGTTTCATCATCACTCATTTTGGTAGTTTACGAAAGTAGGTACTCACAGTTTGCGTGTTCAGTCGTGTTTTCTCGCCTGAAGACGGCCTCAGCAATGCCAGTAGATCTGATTTCGATCAGTCCTGAAAACGTTTAGGTACGATATTAACACAAGGCGAAGATACAGGGGAAGGAGGGAAAAGGGTAACTGGATAACCTGACCGTTGCTGGCTGTTGCACCAATGGCTTCTGCTCAGTAATCTGTGGCTGGGCTTCCAAATCTCCTCAACGTACTTCTAATTGGAAGTTCCACTCGCTTCCTCACTTCTTCAACCCGGCTCGTCACGCGGCTGATATCTTCTATGTGGCTCGAAGGTCCAATGTTTTGGCCATGAAGACAGGGGGGCCAGGCAGGGCTTCTTCAATAAGGCTAATTTTGAAAACTTTATGATGATTTATTTTTAATTACATTATCAATTTATGTACACTCGGTCCTGCTTTTGGTAACACACTGGCGCAGGCGTTGCACGGGGCAGCCCGCGGGCAGGCGGACTTTCCTCGAGCCTGTCGCGAGCAAGCAACTCTCCAGTTGAGCAACAGATGTCGCTCTCTCTCGTCTGTCGATCGTGGATGTATGGAAATCCATTAGATGGTGCTGCTTGACGCAACAGATTGTTAGAGTTGAGGTGATTTGCAAGACGTGGGTGGCAAGTTTCAAAGGCATTTTTATTTATACTAGTTTAATCTTTTTTTTTGTGGATGGGAAATCATCAAATGACTTCTCCCGCTCTGAGCGGAGTGTCTGACTTTTACTGACTAAAACCCACCCGTGTTCCTTCTGTTGCCTGTGCCGGGGCCACGGTAACTCTTTCGAACATCCCGCAACCCTGGCTGGATAGTAGTTTAATCTGTAATCCGTTTCATCTGTTGTGTTTTGGATAGCTATATACTCATTTTAATGATATTTTTTATTCGGTATTAAATCATCCTTATTTCTAAGTTCAGTCGTTATTAACTAAAATTATTTATTATCGATTCCTTATCATCATACTTTTGAAATTGCACTCTATTTTTTAAAATACTTACTCAAAAAGTTCCTGTATCCAACGTCATTGTTATATCAGCAAATCTATCTAAAAAATATCTCAGCTAATTTAATTTCTCTCATTTTCACTTCCCTTTACCAGGTCAAGAAAACACTTAAATTTTCTTCATTCTTCTTTGTTGTTTCCTCAATGCTGAGGATGGCGACCATATCCGACGCGTCTCCGAGTTATACGGTCTTCTGCTGTGTGGACTGCTCGGCAAATGCTACCTCCAACAACCTCCTTGATCACGTCTGACCATCTTGTCGGTGCTCTTCCTTGAGCAGGTTTTTCTTTCACCCGGCCCTGAGTCAGTACTATGACGTGTTAATGCCATCATGATTCCCTTGCAAAAAAGGGATAGTGCTATCGGTCGTGTATAACTCCGTCTCTCTCAAACTACATAGAACGGCGATGGCTTTAACACGTCATAGTACAGGCCCATAAGCATTTCCAGGCACTGCTTAGGTGACCGCTTAATATGTCCGAAAAAGCTGAGGGCACGCTCCTGGTATATTGTAGATAGCTTACTAACTTCATGGTGATAATAAGTTCCTACACTATATAATTCATTCGTTCTAATGGTGGTCCATGCTCCATGGTATACGAAGTTTTATCTGACTCATAAACATTTTAAACCAAAAAATCTATTTTAAGGCTCATGTCGTGTGTAACGCTATACAGGGTGTAAGGGACAGCCCTCCGCAGATTTCAGGGGTGAATTCAGTATATCATACTAAGATGACCGGTACATGAAATTATTTCAGGAACGTTATGGGAATCCAATAAACCTGATTTGTTTTATTACCTAACACGGAATGTATTGTTACCGTGGCAAAATGCGCGTAGCGAACGGCAGCGCAGCGAGCCTTCGGCCGCTGAGTATTTCCAACATCCATTGCTGATTTTTTTATGTTAGCTGCATTATTTACATAAATGATGTGCTGCGTACATAGAATGTAATTTTTTATTGAAATAAAGGAAATAGTAACTGAAAAAACGATAAAAAAAAATGAAAATTTTCCTAAGAATCTTTACGGTGGAATGTAATACAAAATAAGGAGCTGAATGCATCCTATTAGTTTGCGGAGGGCTGTCCCTTACACCCTGTATTGTGTACATAATTGAGTAAAAAGTTAAGTGTTCCTCAAAGTTCGCCTTACTAGTAATGATACTATCAATTAGAACTTTCTCGAACTTCAGTTGTTACTGATATAATTATTAGTTGAACGAAGTAGCTACTTTGTTTGTTAGCTCACGTACGCATGGACGCGGCAACCACGCGCGCGAAAAAATCGCGTGCCGCGCTAGGAATGGAACAAATACCTATAGAAAGCGGTACATCTGTTCACACGGCCGCGATTTTTTCACGAAGCGATTTTAAACCGCGCGGTGTTCGATTTTCAATGTTTGGCGTTGAGCGTGGAATGAATATGACATACGAAGTTCTGTATTTATGTTCCCACGGACGCGAAAAAATCGCTGGAATAGAGTGCGGACGTGCCACATGCTCAAGGCCGTGGCGCACAGCGATGCCGAGCCGAAGAACGCGTAGGTAAATAAAACATTGGATTAATCACGACTCCAATGTTTTTTTTTTACCGACACGTAATGATAGTAATTTATTTGAAGTTAGCGGACTTCATTGGACGATATCGGTTGAAGTAGCGTAATTACACAGTACGCACTCACTTTCTTTTACTAATTTTTTGTTCGATTGGTCGAGTATTAGATAAGATGACTAATTCTTTCCAAGAAGCCCGAGTTTTTAAGTTAATACATATAAACAAACCTACCTATTTTATGCAGAGGAATTTGAATACGAAACAAGATAATAAAAAATATAAGCTAAAAAATCTTAGTTTTATTTACTTATAATGATATCGGATATTTGACCGTTGTTTTGTTTTAGAACACGTCCGATGTTTTCAAATTCAATATTAGGTACTGTAATAATCTACAAGACTGTTTATGGGAGTCAAGTAGACTATTACGTCTGTTGTGTCTTGTGTCGTGTTGATTTGTGCGGGAGATAATTACTTTAGATCAAGCCTAACAAAGCGTTATATTATTATATTCCTTTAGCTTATTGAAAGTACATTCACAAGCTACGGCTATTTTCTATCTGACTTCTATACAAAACAAATTGGCAATTATTTAACGATCTGTGACACATAAGATTGCCACCGGCATCAAACCTTTACAGTACCTACCTACTTATAATATGGCATCCTAAAATAGTTCTGGGCATAGGTAGGTACATGGGTAGAGTTTATAATAAAGAAAATAATTAAACATTAAGCGGATTTAATTTGAGAAAATTCAATATAATAAACATGCTAATTCATTGATAATTATTACAATTTTCAGGATATTTCCTTAAATCATTGTACGTCGTCAAAATTTGGCCTTTTAAACATAGTTCATTATTATTCAAGGGATGCACCCATTTCCTTTGCTTCGTTTGTGGTATCTTGGCCTCACAAATAACAACCGCTAATAATTTTGCGGAACCCATCGTACGTTCGCACTGCACGACGAATCAGTTCGAAGTGATTTTTTAACGCTCGTTCGAACACTATGTTGAAAGCGCGCCAGGCGATTTTTCCACGCCGCGATTTTTCTGCGTCCGTGGGAACGTGGGCTCAACGCTCAGCGTTGAGTGTTGAATGAATAATTACGACAGTCAAGTTCTGCACTTGTGTTCTTAATGAGCTCTTCCACCCTTTATTTTTTATTGTATACTTGTACATAATATTTATATATATATATTAGTGTTATCATGTACCTATGTTGTAATTAAGGTAGGTACCTAATATTGAAATTGGGAACATCGGAGGCGTTCTAAACAAAAAAAACGGGCAAATATTCGATATCATTTTATGTAAATAAAACTAAGATTTTTTTGACTTATGTTTTATTTATTATCTTGTTTCGTATTCGAATCCTTGGGCACAATAAAATTGACGCGCGTGTGTCCAGTTGGTGAAACTCAAAATTAGTATCACTTATTATTTCGTCACCTGGACACTCCAAGATTTTATGGCGTGTCCACAATATAGTGAAACTTAAATTAATTCACTTTTAATGTTTTCTCTTAAAATAGTCACAACAGATTATTTTTAATGTTTTATTTTATTTATTTTACTGGTCATTTCGCCAATTAAAAAGCATATTCCTGCAATATTCCGTGTATCAGATTTCATTATTAATGCCGTCATCAAAGGTATGATGAGTTCATTATTATGCTCATGATTGTTGTTTACGGTTTTAATCACGTGCACATTTTGGCATTTCCGTTTGCTATAACGTCATTGCTGTATGAAATGATCCACAATTCCATTTTAAACTGACTAATAATAAAAATCAATATTAAATACCAAGGTGTTGTAACATCACGCCTGTTCCTCAAACAGCTAAGCAGAGGTTTATAGTAGGTACCATCGCGGACATTTGCGGTGAACCACTTTTCAACCTTATTGATAAGGTAATAAGGTTGAAAATTGATTCACCGCAAATGTCCGCGATGGTACCTACATGGTACACCCACATTTCGTTATTTATGTTTGAGCCCTATTTAGTCGGGGCTGAGTCTATTGCTATCAACTGGGTACAAATTCAGACTTCAGTATGCTACTGAAAAATTCCGGATGGAAAAACCCAACAACACTTTGCCCGACAATGGGATTGAACCCAGTAACCTCGTACCTACTTAGCATTCGCGCTTACAAGACTAGAGTCGGACATAAGGTAGGTATACATAGATCTCCCATGAATAAAAAAAAATTAAGTGTCTGTTTGTAATGTCAAAATAACAGCTTTTTACTTAATGCATAAGAAAGTATATACAGTAGGTACTTACAACAAAAAACAATTTTCAAAATTTTTGTGTCTTTGTTTCGGCTAATCTCCGAAACAGCTGGACCGATTTCAACGGGTTTTTCACTTGCAGACAGCTGGCACCGCTCGTCATGCGACAAGCGGTGCCTTTGTGTCACGTGGCGTGTCGCGCCTATTTGCAGGAGCCTTTACAAAGTTAATTTTAAAACATTGCTAACACACTATTCATACTATAATCACAAACACAACATAACATCACGCCTGTAATCCCCGAAGTGTTAGGCAGAGGTGTACCTATTTATAGTATACGAACATTTCGCCAGGTATATGTTTAAGTCACGTGGGCGAGCCTATGGCTATCAACCGGGCACATCCAGACTCTAGACTGCTTCTGAGAAATTCCAGATGGAAAAACCCAATAACACTGCCCGACCCGGGAATCGAACCCAGGACTTCACTACTATGTATAATATCCCGTAAAAAACAAACGCCCAATAATTGAACTAATGAGATACCATTAGTATTCCGCGCCATCATTGTCTGCCATTAACGTGCTAATTACTCTGTCAGTCCGAACTGACTGATCGTAATGGGTTCAGTTCGTTTGATTGAATAATTGAATGTCTACGAGAACCGAAATATCAAATAGACATTAGTTTCACAGAATTCTGCAATGTAATCGGCTTTTAAGAATCTTTCACTTTGTTCTGGAAACTGTGGAACATTCTTGAAATGGTATAATTTATTTTAACGACCTTATAACTTGATTGGAGATTAATTTTGTGTCTTGGAACTGAAAGGATGTAAAAGGCTTTAACGGTTATTGGTTCTTCACCAAATACATTAAATTATTAATGCCACGCACTAGTTGTCTAACATTTATGCTGACCTGGGCCTATTTGGTGCAACCGTGGGGCACACAATACTATTTGAAGTTTTTTTTTCTGTTTTTGTGAAATATTTTGTGCCTTAACCTGGGTCAAATAAATGTATTTTCTTTCTTTCTTTCTTATTTCTTGACCCTTACTTTCTTTGAGTCTCAAGAGGATACCGAATTTATCGTCTGGTTCAAAAACCAAAAATAGACCTCAATCAACGTTTCCTCTCATCGTTTTGATCTAAGATAAAAATGTTTACGTCCACGTGGAAGAGGAAAAAAACAAAGATTTAAGCTTCTTTTATTAATATTATTTATTTATTTTTCCATGTTATAAAAGTGCCATCATTTTTATAAGTCAAATTACCTACGCATTATTCATTTCGTCTATTAACAAATAATACCTCAGCAGTCCTAAGAGAATCATGTTATTTTATTTACCCCACGTCACATAACCGTGGTCCGATAGGCTTAAGAGAGATTCTCCCCCGAGGTCAGCGGTCAAGGGAGCCGGTATCGGTATCTGTCAAGTATTACAACTCACTGTCCTTCTCTATTTGTTCAACTGAGCAATTGTTTTGGGTCATTCTGTTTATTTTGTGGGCTTTTTGCCGACTTTTATGATGTGTTGAGATGTAATAGGTATTTTTAAATGAAGCAGAATTATGTATTGAAAAGCGAATTGAACGTTATTCCAAGGGAGCACTTACTTAATTATTTGCACTTATTAGACTAGACGTTTGTCTATTTTATGAACAATTCAAATCTTCCGCGAGAAAATTGGTATAATTTCGTCGAATCTTTGATTCGTTTTGATTGAGATTGTCCAAATCCATTTATCGACAAACCATCAATCTACAAATCCATCAGGCTACGCAATTTAGATCACAGTATCCAATCAACGAAAAAAATCCAACCACATTTCTCACGATCTGAATTCTAGTTAAAAAATGGAGATATAGTTGAAGGCATAAAACTGGTGACCCTTTAAAAATAAAGTCATACTTCACGGAGGCCGAGGGTTTTAGCACTATCGAAAAAAAAAACAGTTTCGTTCCGAATTCAAATAGCGTAGGTACTCACGTTTTTATGTACGAATTTTATCTTAATAAAAGGATTGAATGTCGATATCTTTTGAGTTATCGATACTTTGCAATATACATTGGAGTACTTGACTTTGTAAATGTGTATTTTATGACGAAGAATTGAGATTGTTTGAAAATACTCGTACGATAATTGAAGTGGCGAATTGAAGGGTTCTAGTACAATGATGATACATACATACATTTTTGTGAACATTTTTACATTTAAGAAAACAGTATACGACATAGTTTCATACCAATGACTATTCTCTTTGTTTCATACATTTACTTATGTAAGTACTTTCGACAACTAAAGAAGAAACAAAGGATAATATTAAAATGGGGATTCGATGCATAAAATGGACGTGCACCAGGTGTGTTAAAACACAAACAAAAAAAATTAATCTCACGTTGGGTACGCTTATGAATAAAATAACGTAAACGCGTTTGGAAATGGGATAATTTTATTTTCAATTGTAAATCAACGGAATTCATTATGTAACTGAATAATCGATCTCTAGATTTAATAAAAAAATACGCAAAATAAGGAAACACATTTAATAGTTAATTCTAATTTACTATTTCAGACGAAAATTTTCACATATTATTTTCCAATGTTATAACAGTCCAAACTTAGCATTTTATGTTTAATTTGCGTGACTGGGACAAATAAAATTAAGTCTACTGTATCGAAATTGTACCCCGTATCCAATACAAAGCTTAAGTAGGGCACCTCAAAAAATAACAATACATATAGGTATATTAAGGAAGAATCCGTCCAAAAGAAAATGCTACTTTTCGTCTCTTATAACGAGAAACTTTCAAATTGGACTACTCTGTAAAAAGCTATGCGTGGTCATACATAAAAATATATATATATATAAGCCTGGACTTAAGAATCTCCTCTTTTTTTCGTCGGTCAAAAAGATGAGAAAAGGATAAATGAACATGTCTTGCTTAAGTATTAGTTTCAGAGTATTTTTAACCGACGAAATTCTCTATTTTACCCGAAACTAATATTTATGGCAGTCCTAAATTACTTACGCACTTAAATAAAACAGAAATAATCACACAAAAATTCCTACTTTTACTTATGTAGGTATGAGTATGTGTAAAACTGTTTTTTTCCAACAAATACTGCATTCTTTTACAAAATTCTCTAACCGTATCGCCCTGAGCGGTAACATCCAAGCACTGAGTTAATCAGATCACACCAAGTACTCTAAAGCAAACCTCACAGAATCACCCTCTTTTCTTTTCACATCTTCATCCACACTTTTACAAGACTCCTTACAGCGTGCTACAATTTTATTGACCCCATTCTGTTCATCGGATGTAGTCCGAGGGATGCCTCTCAAGACAGCTATTAACTTGCTTAACGTTTATTTGCTTAGATCACGTGATTCATGTCCCGATTAATTTGGCGTGGACGTGCCCGCTTGACCCTTTGACCTCTGTTCAGAGGTTGGTACTATTTTGGTGACATGGTTTTTCAAAACTGTGACGTCAGGAGATTGTTATGTGTGAGATTAAAGAAAATGTTCCACAATATTCACTTCAAATGCCTTCAGATTAGAACCATATTTCAACAATTTCAAGTTTTTGCGATCAATACTAAAATTTAACGAAGAATCCTTTAGGATGCATTTATAAAATAACGATTCTAACTTATATGTAGGTAAGTACCTAAATACAATCATACTGAGACCATACCATACCATAGTATACCATTAACGTTGAAAGTTTTTTTTTTTAAATATCAAAGCATAGTTCACTTAATTAATAAGTCAAGGCGTAGCAAATCTTAACCTGGCAACACTCAATCGTTTAAGGTACTGTTTCAAATCCGTCCGCACGGATTCGATCGTTCTATCTGTTACCTGCACTGTGTTGTCAAATCCAACGGACTGAAGGAAAAAGTAAAAGAAAGAATGAAATGAAAGAAAATTCATTTGTTTAGCACAGACTAAAAGGCACTCAACACAATATATAACATATAAAACAAAATAAAATAGGGAGGCAATATTTTTTTTGGCTTTACCTCTTCAAGTCAATTTATTCTGCGTGTTCATTTTATTTAGATCAAGGAGATTCGCAGCCCTTTGTTCATGTTTCCATAAATTGCAAGTCCTTTGACGCGGGAACAAAAGCACGGTGCATATATTTTCTAGGAATTCTACTTTTTATGGTTGTAAGTCATCATGAAGTTTTGCGTGTTTAAATGCTAGTCTTTGTTTTCTGTTTACAGAAAAAATGTCATTGTTTTTAAAATTATTTTAACAAAAGTAAAATTAATCTATATTAATTTGACAAGGACATGATCATTCATTTGTTAATTATTATTTCTTTGTAATTCCCGTAATTTTAAGAACGTTCACAGTCTCTCAGTATCAATATGTCAAAAATACCTTTAATTTCCCTACACCTTTGACAAGTTTTTGACATTGTCGCTGAGATGAGATTGCGACTAGATTTTGAATGTTTTGATGTTGTTGTGTGAATGTTTTTTCTGGCCTTCTTTAAAATCCTTCGTTTTATCCGTCTGTGGCGAAGCCCAAAAGACGGATTATGTTTTCCAAGAATAATAATCAATCTTACTTGACTCTCGATGAATTTTAAATATTTAACCGACTTCAAAAAAAAAGAGGAGGTTAAGCATTCGGCGCGGTATTTTTTCGCATTTTGAATTTACTCACAGTCATATGAACTACTTATACAAGAATCTTCTCATATCACAACTTTCTCAGTCTAATACCCAAGAACAGAAAATTCTACATTTTCTAATAAAACCTGGTGTAACTTAGATACATGATAGGTAATACCCGACCTTGCAAATGAACCTTGGTTCGAGCCAGCGATAGTGCACAAAGAAAGGGATTGCTTTAAGATTTTCATTTTACTAAGACTATATTATTACGTACTGGGTTTTCACAGACAATTTTATGATATTCGCTGCAGATTGCAGGAGCTAGATTTTACAAGGGATTTTCACGTTTTAAAATGATATTAAGATATTGATATATCGTGACCTTCTGAGTAACTTATATTTTTTCCAGAGTATTCTCATATACATAGTTTGTGGCGATAATGTTTGTACCTGCCATTTGTAAGAGGTTGTTTTTGTTTCATATGTGCTGGACAAATAATAATAATAACAATCCTATTTCAAAGTCTCATTCCAAACCAGTACAGCCAGGGAAATTATTGTTAAGCAAATTGACTACCAACTTAAAGTCATATTTAAATCATAACTGTCATTCTTTGACAGCTGCACGAAATCTCTGTCACATCGGGTTGGATGTAGGGCGTCAAATTGCTTAAAATTAATTCCTGTCTGTATTTACTTGTGGTTTTTAGTGTCAATTGATTGAATACTGTTGCCAATGTGTTCGGCATGTAACTGCATTAACTACGCGCTAAATGTCAAAGCTTGTCGGAATAGTGTTAAGTGATTAGTGGTAAACCACAGTATTAAGTGACCGCAACATTTGCATGCTTTAAGTACGCATGCATGGTGGATTTTCGAGACAGGGCACTAAGGGCCGGGGTCTTAATTAACCGTTGTAGCTACAGAAAAACGTTCTTAAGAGACTGTCCTTAACTTGTTGACTAATTGCTAAGGGAATTAAGAGATTTTGGAAAAAATGGTACAGACGGCTACATTTCCAGTTTAAGCTGATCTCGCATTTTATAGGATTTCCATCTTATGAGAGGTCAACTTATATTGGAAAAGTATAGCTTGATATTTAGGCGTATGTATGTACACAGTCAGTTAGAAAAACGTCAATTCTCCGGTTTTATTTTTATGATGCCAATAGATGCGATTTCGTGTATGGGTGGTATTCGGGTTGGTTCGTGGATGGGTGACCATCTTTACATACTGAGATTCCTCCGTGCCTCGGAAAGCACGTTAAGCCGTTGGTCCCGGCTGTCATTCGTGGATCTTTGACAGTCGTTACGGGTCGTCAGAAGCCCGAAAGTCTGACAACCAGTCTTACCAAGGGGTATCGTATTACCCAGTCACTGGGTTGTGGAGGTCAGATAGGCAGTCGCTCCATGTAAAATACTGGTATTCAGCTGCATCCGGTTAGACTGGAAGCCGACGCCAACGTAGTTGGGAAAAGGCTAGGCAGATGATGAGATGCGATTTCGTGTAATGATTAAAAGTTTCTTCTGGACCAACTGAAGTCAGAGTACTAGAAAAGCCACGAAACTTACACGCACTTTACACTTTTTATTTGATTTTGTTTTTTTAAGGTTCCGTATCTGAGAAGGAAAAAACGGAACCCTTATATGAACACTTCGTTGTCCATCTGTCTGTCTATTAGTTTGTGAAGACCCTTCTTTTCAAGAACGCGTGGAGTTATCATGTTGAAATTAATATCAAATACGTAGGTCTTCGTAACGGTCCCATGGAGCTGTAAAAAAATCAAGCTTATAAGTTAATGCAATAAAAAATATGGCCGTTTATGTGACATATTATGATACTCGCAAATAAATCAAAGCCTATGAGGGTACATCCCGTTGACCTAGAATCCTGAATCATGTATATTAAATTGTGTGCCTTTTAGTCTGTGCAAAATAAATGTTATTGTATGTAGTTTCATTTCTTTGAAACTCAAAAAAAAATCTCATACATTTTACTTACTGACCCATCTCAAAAATCCAACCCATATATACTGCTTATACTAAACAGCTCATTACTTACTTAATGATCGCTTTGTTTTTTGAAGTGTTAAAAAAAAACTGGTGGAACGGTAATCATAGAATAAAAGTTTGTCAGTACTCTACATACTAAAAATATCAGCTAGTTTTCCGGAAACAGTTTTCTTTTATGTTTTATTCTTCTTTTCTTTCTTTTATCTTTCTTTTATTTACCAAAATCTCAAACTCGTGTAAACTAAGCCTAGCCTTTGCGTAACCATTTAAGGATTAGGGGCTTATCGCTATAGTAATCGCTATAAAAATGCCAGTACTTATAACGCTGTCAGCTTATTTTGTTATAACTTCTTTTGATATTACGACGTACTCCTGGAGCTAGACCACCACCTCTTAAAGCAGTATTATTGTAATCTTACTTGAGTATGGGAAAGAGATGGAGCTAGACTCCTGTATAGTTTCATCTCTTCTGAAGTAACATTAAAATAATACTGCTTTAAGAGGTGGTGGTTGGCCCCCTGTTTTCATCAACGTGTAATTTCAGACGGTTAGACAACGCCCAAACCAGAGTCCTAATAATTTTGTTCATTGTAGACAAAACAGTTTTGTCATGTGTCAAAACAGTTTTATCATGTGGCATAACAGATTTTTCAATACAATTTATAATTGCATAACATCAGATAGGCTAATGTTCCAATACGGGCCCGACAGTAAAAAATATGCAACTTTAACGATCAAAAATTATCGTTTAGATGCGCGACTAGTTTTTTGTATTTTTTAAAATCTAAAGTCAGTCTTAACTCAAGTCTGCTCACAGCCTTAGCTTCCACACGTTTGAATAACTAAACACGTTACGATTCAGCTTGAATTCTAGACGTTTTGTTTTCAAACCTAATCACATGTAAAGAGCAATTGACCTAAAAATAAAAAAGTGGCTCAGGGCGCAGTAAAAACCATAAAAAAATAAAATATGACATCAGAATTGTCGGCGGCAACACACAAGGTGTTTACTTACAGACTTTTGATAAATATGCTGACATGTTTACGGTGGAACAAATTATAGGGCGATTTGTTTGCGTTTGTAGATTTTATTTGTGACTTTTCACCAGTTCATTTTCATCTTTTTGTCTGTGTAGTGACAGGTTGATCTAGCTGTCAAAAGATTTATAATGCATGTACTCAAAAAGAGCGTTTTGGAAAGTGCCACTTTTTCACACTAGTGTTTTTTACTTTTCAGTTTTTTTTTTAACTCCGTCGTCAGCCCGACGCAGTTTTTATTATTTGAGAAAAGTTTTACAAATTAGTCAAGTACAGATTATCATTCATATAAAAGGTACAATAAAACTAATACTTCATTAATGCGTTAGTAATTATTACTTTAGATTTAGATTTTGATCAATGAATTAATTTTCAATATATTTTTTTTTCTCGCACAATGCATAGTAAAACGTTGTATGATACACGTGCGTAAGATGATTTCTAACTCGTGTCGACTTATACACTCGCTGGCTTCGCTCGCGAATGAAAATTCCACTCGCCGGAAATCACCTACTTTCCGCACTTGTAGCATGAATAACTATTTAATTATTCTTTCAATTTGTATTTTGTTTGTAACGTGGCATTTAAAAAAAATTGGTGAGTCATCATCATTGAAAGATGAAAGGTAGGATTCTCAGAAGCCCTCTAGGTGACTGCGATCTACAATCATTTGTGATTTCTCTACAAAAACGATTACACAATTCGAAATCGTACACCAATAGTGAATTTTACTGTTATCGTGATAATATCAGCTCTATTCTAGTCTAAACCAGGATTCAGAATTCAAAGCCGGTCAGATAGAACGTCACACAGAAGTACATACCTACATATAAACATAACAGACACGTAAAACCCTTTGACAGTTGATCACATTTGTCTTTGAAGCTCTATAGCTCCAGTTGTATCGAGCTGTGTCCATACTAACGATACGTTGCTATGACGTCATTATTTAGTAACGAGAATCCAGGCTTCAGGGATCGGAGTTTTATGTCAAAGAGCAAATTCTTTGCAGAATATGGGACAGATGGCTGTGCTGTTATTCGATTTGTTAGACCGAAGATTTGACGATTTTTTTGAAGAGGCCTTAAGAATTGGAAACAATAAAAGTGACCTTATGGTCTTTCGATCTGACAGTTAAAAAACAATGGACAATCGGGTATTTATTTGGAAAATTATTTTTTTAGCTCCTTTATTCAGCTCTTTATAGCTCCTTTTTTCACCTTTATTCTCGTTCTTTACCTGGTTCATCCTTGCAATTATTAACTCATCATCGCTGCATCGTCAGGTTTTACCATGTCCAAAATAAAAGCTTTATTTAAAACTAGCTGTACCCCGCGACTTCTTTCACGTGAAAGTCGTAAAATACACAATATAGTAAAATAACAGCCACATTTTAATAAAACTCCCTTGCCTCCGACCTGTCGCGTTGCATCGCCCGCCCGCGCTATTACCTACTTCGTTTTCGCTTAGTGTTCTTTTCGACTTTATCTTTTTGCTCGGCTCCCAAGGGTCATAGCGTGATGTTAAATAGCATATACCTATCCACGAGAATTGGACTACCAAAGGCAAAAAGAATTTTCCAAATCCAACTTTTTTTTCACAATTTCATAGGTTTTAATTTTTTTGCGCAGAACCCAAAGTAATTTTCTGAAATAAAAGCAGCCTAAGTTACGCCTTGTAACATCAGCTATCTTCCAGTGAAAGTCCCGTCAAAATCAGTCCAGCCGTTTCGGAGTTTAGCCGGAACAAACAGACAGACAGACAAAACATTTAAAAGTTATATTTTTGTTATAAGTACCGTATATACTTTCAAATGCATTTAGTAAAAAGTTGTTATTTTGACATTACAAACGGACACTTCAATTTTACTTATTTGTATAGACGAACACTAAACTGTACGGTGCAATAACCTTCTGCTTAACTAGAATACCGCTGTTGTCGTTTCTGTTTTACAACAAGTTTTCCTTTATCATCTCTTTGTCATCCTTCACAGCTGAGATAAGTAATTTTCTGCTCAATAGCAACGTCACTTTGTACGGAGTTTTACCGTTGAATAATGCTCAATTTTTTAATTTATTGTCTGACAACTTAATGAGATCAGTCCTCTACTTGCGGTCTTTCAACTTGAATGCAATTTACTTGTGTTGTTTTAGTGTGATTCAGTTATTTGATACCTAGGTACTGGTTTGTTGTATATAAAAGAAAATGTTTGTATTTCTTTGTTTTAACCCTCATCATCGTTGTTTTTAGTACTTGGTTTTTACAGACCGTGTCTGTTTATCGATACACATCACGCTACTCTTTTATCAGCATGGTTTAAAAGGGTTCATTTACCAAAAATAAGTCGTTTTTATTATTAGTATTATAGTATTAAAAATGACTTTGACATATTTCGGGGCCCTGGGGTCCCGGACCTCTAGAAGGCGTACGAGGAACCGAAGCCAACTCGCAGAGGCCCGTTAGACGTTTTTAATTAAAAACAGTAAATTTAAAAATCTAAAAATCCAACTGCGTAAAAGGTAAACTTTAAAAAAGATGGAAACAAGATGGTCTATTTTGTCTCCAACCAATCTCATGCAGTCGAAGGCAATAGGTCTTTATTGTTTAAGTAGATGCCTCCGACTGCATGAGATTGTTGGGATTGTTGTGTATTGTTGGTTGTTTTGGTTGTTCTTTAGGTAACAGTCGTAAATACAATATTCGCATAGAATTGGGTGATAACGGCCTCTTACTCGATCACTTCAAGTGTTCGGGATTGTTTTTTTATCATTATATATATCAGTTGTATATATTTTTGTAATGACCTTTTAAACCCCCCTATTTTGATACCCTATTCGATAGGCTTATAAGATTTTTTTTGAAAACATACATTTTGGCGCAAAAATACCGCCATTTTGATTTTTTTTTTAAATTTTAATATACTCAGTGACGCTCACGCAAACAATCAAAAAAACGAATCTAACGACATATCATTCATCAAAATCTAGCTAATAGCTCAGAACCATGCGGCCGCGGACCTTTGGTAGGTATACGAGGGGCCGAAGCTAATATTATTATTGTATTATAAGTATTATGAGGATACTTGTAATAAGCATTAGTTAGACATCAATTCATCTTGGATTGCTTTTTGCATTAGTGCTTGTTCACGTAGAATACGCGGGCGCGGGGGCGGCTGTAGGCGCGGTGGTCTGGGCGAGCTCGTGTTCACATTGGCCGCCAGGTGCTTGCGCGAGTGTGCAAGTTCAAACTGTCTGATCTTACCTGACGCTGAGCGTGGATCGCGCGCGCAGCCGCTAATGTGCAACTTCACACGTTTGATATTGCCGCGAGCGCGCCGCAAGCGCCAGTCACGAGCTTGCCCACTACTTCCACCGCACCTGCGTTTTGTACGTGAACACTTGCATATTATGCTATGTGTCTGATATTTCGTGACCGTGCCCGCCATCGCACCCGCGAGTTAACCCTTCGGGGATTACAGGCATAATATTATGTTATGTTGCGGGTGTAATTTTTATTTTATGTAATCTGTGTCTAAGTTTTAGTTAGTTTATAAGTAAACTGACCTAGAAAAGAGCCTATTCAAAGTATTAGAACTAGCCGTTTTAATAAACTTCTTCAAAAGTTTCTCCTCCTGCCCCCACATTGTAATTTTGAAACTGCATACACAGCACATAGCAATAATGTATGTACGTTTTTGTAATACGGCAACAAAAATTGCAACATAATTCACCCCAAGAAAAAAGTAATAACAATCTTTTGTTTACGAGCGATTTGAAAACGCGATTGCAGAGTCCAGCCTTCTAGAATACCGGCGTGCTAATTATCTACCATTAAGTTAGGTTAGCTGTGCGATTAAATTTTTATTTATTTATTTATTTAAACCACAATTATAACACCTTCACAGATTGACCCAAGGCGATGTTATAACAATCTAAAAATATAAAAATAAATGACCTGTAAGCAAACTTACAAAGAATAATCTACTTACTACTATAACAATTACAAACATAAATGAAATATACATGTTAGAAAATTGTGTCATGCTCCATTTCTTGTACTCAAATGATTCATGGAATTTTGCTCGAATTAGAACACTCATTATAATGTAAGCAATTATTCAAATACGTATTTCATTTGACATTTTTATAATAGGTGGCATAAAAGGATAAGTGTTTGTTCACGTTAAGTCCCATGTAATAGGGGCGAGCCTATTGCCAGCTACCGGGCACAAATTCAGACTTCGGGCTGCTACTGAGAAATTCCAGATAGAAAAACCCAATAACACTTTACCCGACCTGGGAATCGAACCCAGGGCCTGCGACCACTAGACCAACAAGGCAGTCAGACGTTGGAATAAATCCAAACCAAACCAGATTTAACTGTAATATCCCAGTTAATCGTAAGTGTCTTCTTTTATTTCAAACAGTTAAACATTACGATTATGGGCGGACACAAATAGAACTATGAATGCATTGGGGAAGAGTTTATAGCTTTTCAAATGTATGAGATAGACGCCGTTGTTCTAGTTAGTATGTCGTTCATGTTTTTCGCGGAATGTCTTGTTTTATTACCGCTTGCGAATCACGATCTGTGTTTATGAATGAACATGGGATATTTTCTATGGTTTTGGTGTATTGCCTTACGTAACATTTCCTTTTCGTATATTTTCCGTGAGTTATAAAGGGTACATCGTATTTCATGAAAAAAAAACAAACTATAAATGTGAAAAAAGGAATAATAAATACATATGATTAAATTGAATAAAATGTTAGTCATGAAAAAAAAGGAATAGTTACATTTTCTAAAGTCATTTACTATTATGAACTTGTAGATAACTGAGCATTAATTAATAACACAACATACCAACATAACATCACGCCTTGTTTCTCCGAAGGGTTAGGCAGAGGTGTACCTATGGTACACCCACATTTCGCCAGTTATGTTTAAGTCCCATGTAATAGGGGGCGAGCCTATTGCCATCTACCGGGCACAAATCCAGACTCCGGGCTGCTACTGAGAAATTCCAGATAGAAAAACCCAATAACACTTTGCCCGACCTGGGAATCGAACCCAGGACCTCATGCTCAGCAGTAGCACTTGCGACCACTAGACCAACGAGGCATTAATTATTAATCAATTAAAATCGAGAAATGCAAGTTTTTCCACCCAACTTTAAAAAACTGCATTTATCTCGGAAACTAAATGCCGAGAACTGGACCCTTTTTGCTTGGATGCTCACATATATTCTCAAGAAGGTACTGTCGCTATCTTGTAAGGAAAAGGGACTTCCCTATAAGCCCAAAGAGTAGAAGCAGATTCATAAAGATTAGAGAATATTTAGACCTCCAAACGAATTGGTCGTCAGTTTTTGATAGAATTCAAGATGTGTTAGAAGTTTTACACAGAGGTTAGATTTTGTAAATAGTTTGACAAAGAGATTGTTTGAAAATTGTTGAAATTTTGAAATATGGATTGAAAGGTTAAAATTTTACAAATAGTTTAAGATATAGGGTGTAACAAGACCTATCACGAAGCCGTCATCTACGCATTTTATATATCAGCGGCGAGGTGTGAATTTTTGCTTACAAAAACTCACTCGAAGCGAGGCCGGTTTTAACTTATTTGTCAATAAAGTAAAAATTAATTTACTATCTTAGAATTAAAAGTTTTTTCTTTACTGAATTTAACAACATCTGTCGTCAAATAGCAGAACCAAAAAGACGCGATCACTACAAAAACAAAAATTTCAATATTTTAGAGAAATAAACTATAAACTTAACTAAATTAGGTACTATCATTCTAAAATTATGATAGGATTATAAAGAATCAATACAATACAGTTGAATAGGTGAAAACTAAATAAAACGTGCATTATTCCTCCATCTCATTCTCACTGACGCATTTTTTCTATATCTGTCTCTATTATAACCCGTTCTACAGCGGCTTGCTCAGAGTTGCTCTCGTCCATTATCAAGCGGTAATTATCACGTTTTGGCGCCGAGTTATTGTAGAACATTTTTTTGTTGCTGTTGTAATTCAAAGCTAATAATTGGCGTTTTTGTTGTTTGAATGTTATGTTGAATTAAATACCCGTACTTATATTTTTGGCAGTTATTGACTGTGCCATTTTTTAATAGCGGTAGAGTTGCTGGTGCGAACCTCCGACCGAAGGGAAGCCGGTAGGAATCGTGTTATATGGTGCTTTCGCCACAGCTGTATATCAAACTAAGTAGGTAACTTTGTGTAAATATGTATAATTGCTGGGAAACGACTTTTATGTTTGGTGTGACAATACGCTGTCTACGGTAGTGCGTAATGTATCTCACACAAAACACTGCGCATGCTACGGTACAGGGATTGTGGGAGTATTTAAAGTTAAGTTGTAGATAATAGGTTATACGGGCTGGTGTCCGCAACTCCACATCAATGCGCGTATTTTGCGTAACGGGTGGAAAAATCGATTATTCGATCCACCCTAGCTCCTCAACCTGGGTTACCGAAGTACTTTGCCCTGCATGTGACGAGCACTGGCCCATTTAGTAGCACATGAGCTGCTGTCTCGTCGTCCTCCATGCAGGCTCTGCACAGTGGACTGTCTGTGAACTAAAGTTAAGTTATAACACCTCACCTTAACTTTTAAGTTGAGCTGTACGATTACTGACAGATGCTTGCACTGACTGGACAGGTCCACTCAATCTGTGTGGTTCTTTCCTCAAAAGACCATTTCCGACACCAACCTACATGGTCTTCACATGACCTGACCAAGATTAGGTATGTCTGGACTTTAAAAGAGACTGTGACCTCTGAGTTTGTTTCATCCTTTCTTCTCAGAGTAGTCAGATAGGAAACGCCGGCCTCATCTAGTTTAAAAAAAATGTTTGACGTGTAAAAGTGTTTGTATAAACCTACTTACAGAAATAAAATCATTTAACATTTAACACTTGTATTCGTAAAATAAAACGGCACAAAAAGTTAGGAGTTTGACCCTCAATATCTCCGTAACAAGAAGGTTTCCAGGTATGGTCCGATATAAAAAAGATCAATAAAACAGGTAGAACAAGTCTCTCGGCTTCGTTATGGGTATATTTATATCCATTATAGTGTTACAGGTGCCATATTATGACGTTCCAATGCCATCATAATTCCAGTGCGCGAGAGAGACCTAACTGTACATGATCGATAACTCCATTTCTTTTTTGGATTGGAATCATGATGGCATTAATACTTCCTAATACGGTCCTTGGGCAATTTTTATCACTACGCAATTTTGCACCGGGTATTCTACCCATGAATATGAACAACTTTATCTTTGGGACCGAAGTGAGTGTGAACAGGCTTCTTCTGGATAAGCTCGCTCCATCGTCGACTTTGTCTCTGTCACTTCTGACCTAGACTAGAGTCAAGAGCAAACCTATCTCAAATAAATAAAAAAACATCACGAAAAAAATATCTGCTGTTTCATAGTTTAAAGGTACTCGACCAAATAGTATGAAACAGCTGATTTTTTTCATGATTTCAGAGTTGATCCCATAGTGAACGTTGTTCATATTCACGGGTAGAACACCATGTGAAAATTGGGGTAGTGATGAAAAAATGGCCCCGTCTAAGAGACCATTGCTAGTAATAAAATACTACTAGTAACTTTAAATTTTCGAGCAACATTAAATTAGAAAAAAAACATTAAAAAAGAAAAAAAGAAAGTCCAGCAGTGGACGGCTGATGATGATGATGATGAATAAATTAGAATAAAATAAATAGCGTTTATAATTGACATGCATGAACCAGTAAAATCGCAGAAGAAAGTACATATTTCGTAAGTAGGTGCCTACCTCATCTGCTGTAAATATTATACATAATAAATTAACTGCACTGCAATAACGCAACTTAATACTTTAACAGCATAAATTCTACTTACAGCAATTACTTATAACAATCATTTAAGTAGTTACGTTAATTAAATTAATTTGTCTAGCGCTTGATTAAGCCTGTTTATTGCGGTGATGCATTAGTATGAAACGAGCAATTTTCCATTATAACTTAGTAAGGGCGGCGCCTTTCACCTTTCATGAACCAATTTTCACGAAAGACTTTGGAATCTATATTGAAGCTGAAAATCGAAGAATTGGAAGATTCATTTGATTCAGTATTAAGTCATCATTTTGTTCAAAGACTTTCATGGAAGATTGAGACAAATTGGACATTAAGAAAATGAGTTTGTGGAATTAGAGAAAGAAATGTTAAAGTCTTCCATTCAAAATACGTAGTTGAATTGTGATTCTTATTTCGTTTTATTTAATTGATATTACGTTATTATTTTTAAAGTTATTTTTGTATCTATCATCATCTTCCTACTTTTCTTTCATTCCAACCGTGCCAGCCGCCATTCTATTATTCACTCCCTTTTCTTTCATATTATCCCTCACACAAATTCATCCATCTTATCTTTTTCTTTCTCAGCTTATAAGACAAGTCTTTTACAGTGCAAGCAGTGCGGTTATGGAATGCCTTACCCATGTCGACAAGGCAAGCATGCTCTTTTTTCATGTTTATTATATACATATATAATATTGTATATATGTATGTATTTATTGTATATGTAACTGGTACACCACTGATTACCTATGGCTACATTTATATCTGTAATTTTTATGGTGTACATAATAAAGAGTATTTATCTCTCCCTCTCCATCCATTAACATTTTTGTTAATTTTATATTATATGTTTACCTAAATTAAATAATAACTGATAAAAATTCCAGGGTAAAAAATTGTATGTTATTTATACTAGATTTGAAGCTAAATTATGCAATAATAAGTACATTTTTTAAAGCTATTTTTATGAACGTTATGAGCAGAGGTCGGAATTAGGTAGAGTTATGTATTTATGTTAGTTAGGTATTTATGTACTTGCATCGAAATCTTGATATTAATATGGATCTTCCCGGGATTTCTAATGGACAATCCCATGTGGCTAACAATATTACAAATAGGTAAATAATAATAACAACCTCAGAGATAGACAGACAAATACAACAAAGATAATTAACATACAATTTATTAGTATTTACATTAATTCACAATACAAATTATTAATAGTCTAAAGCAAATTCTCATACTTATACCTCGCCTTTTTTATAAATAAGAAAATACTTTTGCTTCTAGCCTAGACTCGTGAGGGTTTGCTTATTCGAACGGTCCATCAGAATCATTTTCCTTGTCCGATTCATTCAAAGTACCACCAAGATTTGAAGTATCCACAAATAATAAATTCTATCGCTGTATGAAATCAGTGTAAGTACATAAATAAGTCTACCTAATTCCGACCTCTGGTTATGAGTTATGGCACAACCAAAACTGCATATAAATGTTCCGTGTTTCAATTTAATTTTACATTTTGGTTTAAAAAGCAATTAACACTGCAAGGCAAACATGTTTATTTTAATAAATAATCAGACAATGTGCATTCAACACACGCCAACCATTCATTATCAGGCCTTATCAATTTTTACATCTATGATTATATTCCATTATTCAGACTAAGATTTGTTATCTGTGTTTATAAAGACTATTTCAAACGGGCACTAAACGATAAGTTAAAAGATAATGACAATGCATTTCTATCTTTTTTGTTTTTCCATACTGAATGCTGTCAAAGGCAACGAATTACTACTAAGTAACTACTACCTGTCGGTCTCTCTGCCTGATTGTCAGCCACGGGACTGTATTTAACTGTAATAATAGCCAGTTGAAATTTTCGATAAATACCTGTTACTATGACTTCTATTATAGTAAATAACTAGCTGTGCCCCACGACTTCGTTCGCGTGGAAGTCGTAAGATAGACAATAAACTAAAATAACAGCCACGTTTTAATAAAATTGCCTCGACCCCCGACCCGTCGCGTTGCATCGCCCGCCCGCACTATTACTTCGTTTTCGCTTAGTGTTCTTTCTGACGTTTTTAGTTTTACTCGGCTCCTAAGAGTCGTAGCGTGATGTTAAATAGCCTATAACTATCCTCGAGAATTGGGCTACCAAATGCAAAAAAAAATATTTCAATGCCACTTTTGGTTCACAGTTTTTATTTTTTTGCGCGGAACCCTAATTATTTTTCTGAAATAAAAGTAGCCCAAGTTACTCCCCGTATCATCTGAAATGGAAAAAACAAATTGCAAATCTTTGTAGTTCTACTATCCAGATCTTGTTCCAGTAGCATTTTAATCAAATAAGCTTAAAAAAATTCAAAGAGCCTTCACTCACAAGGACGGATCTGATCTTCATAGAAATTCTGAAGAAAATCTCAAAGATTACGGCATCATACGACAAAGACGGTGGCTACAATAGGATTTTAGTGTAATAATACCCTTTGAAGTTCACTTGGTCGATCTGAAGGTCTACTTATCGTATTGATACGATGACAATGTACTACAGCGAACATTTGCGGTAAACCACCTTTCAACCTTATTACGTTATACGTCGAAGTTGGAATAGGGATTTATATACAGATACTGTTGTTAGGTTTGGTAACTATGTGTTTGATGTTTCTTTGAGCATAACTACCGAATGTTATGGTACAGATAACATCGAAATTGCGAAAAAATTATCAGCTGTCTCATACATTTGAGTCGAGTAGGTATTGAAGTTTTGTACGTGACAGCTCATTATTTTTTCACGATTACGATGTTGGTCCCATAGAGAAAGTTATTCAGTTTGATGATCTGTACCACAACTACATGCGTTCTGCAGTGTTCTTTTCCTTAATAAATAGTTGCAATAAATACAATTTATCAGATACAAAATCTATTGTACATTAATCTTTAGTTTGCACAATGCTAAGCAAAAGCTTCACTAGAAATAGGGATGATTCCTGGCAAAAAAAAAACTATTTGGTCCGTCAATTATAATAAAAAAAATATAAGACACGTATTTTTTGAAAAAAAAAACTTAGATAAAACGCATCAAAGTTGGGACGTGAGGGGTTCACTACTTTACAACTCAGTATAAAATCTAGCAAGGCCACATTTTGACGCAATGTATCGCCGTAATCTTTCGATTACGTAAAAAAGGAAAAAAAATACGTGTCCAATAATTTTTAATTATCTACCTGCCGGACAAAAAAAAATTGTCATCATCACTATTTCAAGCATTTTAACAATAAATTGAATTTTATGGAGACATGAAATCTTGATCGTATGATATGTGTTCAATCTGGTGGAATACACCAGTCTAGTCAGAATGATCTTAAAGATGTGATGAAAATATCGTGTTTAATACTGGTAAATAAACTTATAATAGTTGACTGATCAGAAATTTTCATAGAAATTGGTAACAAATTGGACTGATTCTAACTACGGGCCTACTCAACTACAATGAATTAATTTTGATAATTTGAAAAGGTCTTGCAAGTAAAAAAACGAAGCTAAAACACACGCATTTATGTCTTATTTCTGAAACAAAATAGTATGACGCGACTGGCATAATATAAAAAAAAAAACACCGTTATAAAATGGGAACACAAAACAGGTAAACGACATTGCTAGTTTTTGTCCACAACTAAGACTTGTAAGTAAGATTATGAACGGATTAGACGTGTCACGTACACCTACACGCTTATAAGATTTAAAATGTCAGTCGTCACGTAGACCAACAGCTAAGGTTGCAAAATTTACGTAATTTTCAAACATTAACATTTTTATTTTTTGACTTTTTACAATTTATTTTAACATGAGATTGGTTGTTTGTAACCTTCAAAGCATTATTGTTTTATTCCTAAACTGATGAAATACCTGCAAACTTATAAACACTCAGTCTATTGTATCCCAAATAATTTTGCTGACGCAAATACTAACAGTTAAATCCAGATATTACTCGTATAGCAGCTGTCAAAGTCACGTTCGTTAATATTATTAATTCTATTTTGATAAACATAGGTGCAGATGAAAACCAGCGTATGATTCTATTTTCAGAAATTCATGGTGAGGTTAATACAATTGATATGTTTTGACGTTAAAATAATACACAAAGTCAATGCTGTGACATAATTTCCTAGTATTTAGTTACTGATGTTAATGCAGTAAAATTTATCTACTCTTTCCCAGCAAAACAAACACAGCTTCCCCACATACCAGTGACTAAACAAATAGTACCTCGTAGATTGCTATTGTATTGTTCTATGAGGTTTTGAATGTTATGAAAGTGCAAGAATACATTTTTACCATAATCATCATTTTTGGCGATGATTTGTCGGGTGTGTTAACCACCATGTATTCTGACGCTTACATCATTCATCTCAAATTTTCCCATCCCACTACTAACTGTATGACGTCCCCTTTATGTTATAACATATGTAGCGGGCATAGTATAGTGGCCATATGTGCGTGTTGCTTAAATCGTGTCGTGCGCAGGACGTATGCTGTCTCCTGGACCGTTGCTTCCAATACCCGCGGCGGAGCGCCCGCGACTGTGGCTGTCAATTTGCATTGCTGCATGCCGTGCCAGACGACCAAAACCATGGTAGCTAGCGGAGCCCTGCCCGCGCTAAATCGCGGGCATGCCCCCACTGCCAATGCCGATGTGCCGGTTGCGACCACCAAGTAAGCAGTAGCATGCTTGCTAGTGTGTTACAAAGTCGCGTTGAGTTTACACGTTTTTCTGCTAAGCACGCTACTCACGACGATGACACTTGCACCGGTTCACGTCTTTACATTCATTTTCAAAACGTCTGTCTGACGTCACCTCCGAATGTAGCTCCATATCATCAACAGCGGGTTTTCAATCACAGTTTCATGTTATTTCACAGGAAGATGCTGCTACTCCGTCTGATATAATTATTCAGAGACCCACTGAGGCATCCAGCGAAACAAATGTGGTGGCCCTATTTGCTACCGAGACATATTCAGCAAAGGTTTGATGACCCTTGGACCCAAATCCAAATGTTTTTCAGCACATTTTAGGAGACACTTAACTTGTAAGGGTTGACACGAGGTCACATTGGAGTTATTCTTCGTTTGAAGATAGAAATGTATAATAATAATATATGTGTTAAGCGGCAAAGGTGTCAAAGCGTGTTAAAGTCACTTTTATCGACTTGTCTACCTTTATTACCTTTTGGCTCAGAAAAATAATGGTTTATGGAGGAACAAATAATGTTATTATACAAATAATTCACAATCGCACTTGCAGTGTTTTAGCTTTTCAAACACGTTTGTTCACTAAAGCCCCGATTAAGCACGCTAGCATTTACATCGCTAAAAATGTTGCAAAGTGTGATATATATTTTTGCAATCATCCTTTTGCACTTTTTCCCGTTATGTAAAGTGAATTTTTATATCCACTTGCTTTTGTTAAAGCCCCCGCCACTAGAACTTTAATGAAATTATTCTAGGGTCACGTCTAACCTCTTTTAGCGAGAGGCTTATCGCTCAGGTTTGTGTCAAGACTCTGCGTTTCAACTCGGCGCTAAGCAACACGGATCTCACATAGGTACTAGAAAAGAAATGAAACGTGAACATTGTATTTATAAGAGAAAATGCTGGATTTACAAGTGTAGACTTTCGTAATAAGTGCAGCGTCTAGGTTTTAATCATTTTATTCCTGCCAATTCAAAAACAGAAGACAGACAGAGATATAACAAATATTCAAAACTAGGTCAACCAAATAGAAACAGAACAGACAATGGAAACCAAACAAAAGACCCAAAACCAACAGACGTTGAACAATCCAAAAACACATAAGCTGAACTATAATAACCATTACAATGCGGCCTACCGTCCTAAATTGCATTCAACCACTTTAAACCTTGCTTTAACTGACGCTATTTGCCGGACAAAGGAAATATTAGCAACGTAACAAGGTGCCTCATTTCCCGTGGTATAATTTTCAAGGGTCTGTGATCGATGCTCGTGGTTGTAAAGGCACCTCTCCACAGCAGCCTACGGCTAAGCTAAAATGTAAGCGAGATCGTCCACTGCGATCCACGGCTACGCTACGTATGATTGCGTGGCTTTTTTTTTTGTGGATGGGAAATCATCAAATGACTTCTCCCGCTCTGGGCGTAGCGGGAGGGCGTGTCAGACTTTTACTAACTAAAACCCACCCGAGTTCCTTCTGTTGCCTGTGCCGGGGCCACGGTAACTCTTTCGAACATCCCGCAACCCTGGCTGGGGCACGATTGCGTGGCTGGCAAACAAATGAACTACGCAGCTAACGTTGCAAACCCCTCCGTGCATATACTACAGAGCAGTGGACGGTTGACTTAATAATTTGTTCGTAAATCTAGTTTGAAGCCGACCAAGTCCATTATGGGGGGCGAAATTCTGAACCGTTTTGTGTTGACAGCAATGAGTGATGGATCAAAAAGAAATGTTTTGTTAAGTTGCTGTAATCTTCCTTTGTTTTCATCCAAGTTTTTTTGGCGTTTTGCCAGCTTCAGCTTTGTTTAAAAACCTGTGTACATTAGCAAGCGCATGGGTAGGATTTTTGTTTATTGATTTTCTGTTTTGAACATTTAGATATTGTTAATATTTTCCAAATTAAGAGATTATCTTTTGTATTTTTCGTACTCCATGAGAGTTTTTATCTTTCTTAAAAGCGGCGCTTGTTTAATCTAACGTTTCATTTCTCTCTTTGTTCTGTATTTAGATTACTTATTTCATGTATGCCACTGGCATTATATAATGCATCCTTCCATTGCATTACCAAAATAGTCTTCAGACCAAACAAAATTAACCTGAACTCCACCATCTGCAAACGACCACATATCTCACTTTGGACAAATATCCACCTGTCAAATTATATAACAATGGTCTGCGTAGCTTGCAATATGCACGTCAGTTGCAGCCCTTCCTGTCCGTAACCATTACACAATTGAGACACAGTACATTTATAAACGGTAGAACAACTGCGAATAGTCACCCGAATCGAAGTACTCACACAGACACGCACCGCTCCACGATCTATGAGCTAGTTTCTCATTAGTAGCTACTAACTACCAGCTGGTAGCTAGTAAGCCTGTAGCTGATGCTTCGGCACAGGTGCTTGCTTTGTATAGTAAGCTCCGTCGTTCGCAAGACATACGTACGTAAACTCACCCTTTTTTCTCATAAGAGTAAAGCTGACACTACAGATCGCCACCTCTGCTGCGATTCTTATACACACACATACCTTTTGCTTCATTCACGTCCTTCATCCTTTCGCAATATTTTAATTATTGTTGACAAATCTCATACTTCGATGCTTAAAATTAACCTGGTTGACCTACTGTTTTATACTTCTAGTGTAACAAAAGCTTGATACCGAACCCTCTAAAGTTAGTCCCTAATTAAATTTCCTGTAAACTCCAAACAATGTACTAATAAGTGTTCCGGATCCATTTTAGAATGAGTTAGACGGTTCATGCCGTGTATATGAAGTTATGAACGATAAATTAAGATCTGTTTTCGATTAGGTTTTGCAAATTGAGTAATCTAAATTGTTATGTGTAGTTTTGTGTATGATAAACCTTGATAAGTTGTAATGAGGACGATAAGTACTTCATTTAGATTTAGGAAGGATTAAAGTCGAAATGTTTATGTTAGTTGAAATAAGTTATATAGGCGAAATCATAATCAGATTAGAACCTACTGTATTTGAGTTAACAATATTTAAGCTGTATAAAAAGAACACGCCAACTGCCTCGTTGGTCTAGTGGTCGCAAGCGCTACTGCTGAGCATGACGTATTGGGTTCGATTCCCGGGACGGGCAATTTTTTTAGATTTTTCCATCTGGAATTTCTCAGTACCTGCCCGGAGTCTGGATTTTTGGTAATAGGCACAACACCTAATGACATGGGACTTAAACATAACTGGCGAAATGTTGGTGTACTTTAGGTAGGTACACCTCTGCTCAACCCTTCGGGGAAACAAGGCGAGATGTTATGTTATGTTTTAAAGAGGAATAAAGTTAAACTGTTACAACAAATGTGTGTTACTACTTATTAGAAACTGTAAACAATAATAGACATACGTTAGAAGTTAATAAATAGAAACCGTCACTTCCTCGGACGAGGCAATCTATTTTTCTCATTTGACTTATACAGCTTGTGTTGAGTAGAATGCAGCTATCTTTTCTTAGTAAATAAAACGTAGATTGAAGCTTCTCTAAAAACAAAAGGCTATTTTATTACCAATTATTATTATGACGACGACATTTCCCTTAAGCGTAAAATCCATTAATTAGTTTAATTACCGAGTCTTAAAAGTTTGCAGCCGAAAAACGTGTGCTGTAAAATATGTACCGAGAAATCATAACAACGTTAATAAAGAATACTTTACATAATTTAATACACTTATAAAAGTACATAATTTGCCTAAAATTCTCGGCTTCCAACAATTTGTTGAATAATTTATTGGCGGAAGTATAGCTTTAATGACTCAATAAAAACGTACCTACCTACTTTATAACGTCTGTAAAATTTTAATATTAATTTAGAATTCAATTCGTGATTCTTAAATCTTTTGTCTCAAATTAATGCACGAGTTGTTGGTAGTAAATTGGGCTTAAATAAGCGTTTCCACAATATTGTTAAAATTATGTTAGTAAAAGCGGTAAATAGTCAGGTAGCTATAGGTTGTTGTTTATTTTAATTACAATGTAAGCAAATTAAAGCTATTGTGATAAACAATGTTATAAAGAAAAAAGCCATCAATAAAACACACATGACGTTCCAATGTACCATTAAGTACAATATTTATGACGTTTTATCCGATTTATTCCAGTATTTGTAGTCATCGCTAACATTGTTTCATACAACGCTGGTCCCCCTTTTATTAAAAAAAAAAACATCGGTTTTTCCTATAATTTTATCAGAATGGTAATCAAATAGTTTGACATTTGCATCCAGGGAGGCAATAGGTATTTTCATAGGAAAATGCGTTTTCTTCACTATGCTTTTTTTCAATTTATTTACAAAATATATTAATTTTCTCAAACATGCTTGGAAATACGAGCATTATTTTGTCAACCTTCTTCGAGATAAATTGAAAATGCTGTACTGGTCAAAAACATGCAAGCAGCGGCCGGCAATGTAAGTATGAAAATCCATAACTGTCGTGTTAAGCGGCCTAGTAAATTACCATGAAAACTCATATCTGTCGTGTAATTTAAAAATGGAACGAACTTTTTACTTCGACACATGTCATGGCAACCAAGAAGGTATTTTATCAAAGATTTCGCTTGCAAATAGAGCAGTTTAAAGTAAAAAAGAAACAAATGAACATGCTGGCACGTGAAAAAATTTCGTTGGTCGTCATTGATTCTGGAATTTATAATAAATTTTGAATTTCCGCGCACTATTTGAGAAAAATACTATACAAGCCTTGGCCGCAACCAGGCATGATGGACTCACGTGACTAAAACAGTGATGAATATAAATGTTGACCGATGGAACGGGAGAGGAAGGGCAAAGAAAAGATGGTTGGATTGTGTGTGTGATATGAAAGAGAAGGGAGTGAATGATAACGTGACAGCTAACAGGGGAGAATGGAAAGAGAAAACGTATTATGCTCACCCCAAGTTACATGGGACAAGGACAGGAAGATGATTAATTTTATAACGCGCGTTTCCTATAAATAAAAACGAATCCTTTTGCTTACCACCAGTAGCAATTTTTATTGTCAAACTGGGCATATATAAAAAGATTCGTAAGCTAATTTTCCCTGTGATAGCTACATCCATTTGGGAGGGTCTACTATGCAAAGCTATGATGACTTTGCTTTGTTAAAGATACAAGAGTCTTAATTTTAACTAATAACGGTCCGAAAATTATAGGAATCTGCCATTAATGCACAATATAAAAGGAGTATGTAAGGATTGTAGCAGGTAGCATTCTGTAGTTTCTGCCTACTCACATCGGAAGAAGGCATGAGTTTACGAGTATGTATGCATAAATTCAAGCTTCTTTTCTACAATACGCTTTTAATATATTATATTGAAAGGGCAAAAAGTTCAAAAGCTTTGCTGAAACCAAAAAAGTACCTGAAATAAAAACTCGTTAGTCGTTACCAAAGCAAAATACACATCCACACATTTTAATACTAAAAATACAGCTGCTTTTTATTCACACATAAAGTCTTATTCACGAGACATGCACACACGCTATAAATCTAAAGAAAACATTTATAGAACTTAATATACACTTCACACGTTTATTTAAAAAGTGTAAAGGTTAGGTTTTTTAGGACAGAAATAACAAACCGTAAACCCAGGTCAGTCATCCTTCGATGTAAATAAAGCCAGGTGAACGGCGTTTAATAAAACATTGAAACAAAACCATGGCCCACATTTTCCATCGTCGGCGGCTGCACGCGACGCGACGGTAATAGGCAAATAATAAAAGTTTAAAACACCCTGTAGCGTTTAGGACGTGTGTAACTGTAAGGTAATTTAGTTTTTTTTTTTAATAAATAAAGTGAAAAAGTTTTCACGTTAACATGTTACGGTTGGGCTGTAAAACTGAGAACTTTTCTTTTTAGAATCATTATTAAGTATTCTGTGACATAACGACACTGAACTTCAACATTATTAAAATTCTCTTCTATTTTACTTGAACTCAAACTCAAAGCCATTTAAGCCAATTAAACCATTTACAGGCACTTTTGAATTGTCAAGGAGTCGGTCTGTCAGAAATATGAAGCTAGTTGCCAATTCCGAAGCGTAGTAGGTACCTATGGAGAAGAACGGGCAAACAATCCATGGACACTCTTTTAAATTAAATTGTTACATAAATCTTAGTTACATCTATATGTTGAATTTATAAATAAATCAGAAAACGATAAGACGTCCTTACATGTTAAAAGCGTCCAGAGTAGTAAACAGAAACAAATAAAAAACAATTGAAAAGTAAAATAATTAAAATAAGCCGTGTCAGCTAAGAGATGACCAGTCCCAACTGACAGCCCCCGTTTACAAACATGACGCATGGATCAGCACCATTTAGCTCAACTATTTTGAAGGGGGCCGAATGATCCAACACATGCGCCACCAGCAGCGAGACAACTATCTTCTAGATGAAGGAAAAGACAAGAAAATTTGAATAATACTAAAGAGGTTTCGTGCTTACGTATCGTGCAAATTTCTATTCATAGTCACCAAACCGTACCTACTCGGGAATACTCGTAGGTTGATTACATACATACGTATACAAAGGCAACCATTGCCAAAAGGAAAACATTGTCATGATTGTGTGTTCTATCCTTATACCCAGTTGAATATGATTGTATACATCTTGTCTAGTTTCATTGGTATTAGTAAAGTAATAACAATAACTTGTACAGAAGCGGAATAGGGATTATGACTATACATTTTTTTGTCCATCAGGTAGATTATTAAATAAAATTGGACACGTATTTTTTTTAAGTAATCAAAATATTTCGTTGATGCATTGATTTTATAGTGGTGACGTAGCGAGCCCCCACTCACCAACTTTAATGCGTTTTTTTAAGTCATTTTTTATTAATATGATAGAGCAAAAAATACGTATCTAATATTTTTTTTATTATCTGACTGACGGACTAAATAGAAGTTATTATTATTTTTCAGGTAAAGCTAGGCTTGCCGGGGTTGTCCGTGGATGGTTGACCATTTTTACATACCGAGACTCATCAGTGCCTCGAAAAGCACGTTAAGCCGTTGGTCCCGGCTGTCATTTGTAGATCTTTGACAGTCGTTACGGGTCGTCAGAAGCCCGAAAGTCTGACAACCAGTCTTACCAAGGGGTATCGGTTATGATACCCCTTGGCCTTGGTCAGATAGGCAGGTTCTCCATTTAAAATACAGGTATTCAGCTGCATCCGGTTAGACTGGAAGCCGACCCCAACATCGTTGAAGGGCGTAGGCTAGGCAGATTGATTTTACCCAGGCATCATCCCGATTTCTGGTTAAAACACGTTCAAAGCCGCGCTTTAAAGCTTTGGACGTACTATTCGCCCAGTTCCGTCTTTATACAAAGTTTTTCTTTTGAATGTCTCACTTGTAATTTTTCACTGGAAGTACATTAAAACATTTTTCCTCTGATTGTCACGAATTTAAATCCGTACATTTCTTTGTTAAACAAACACATTTATCCAAACAGAACTTTACTTTCTAAAGCTCTTGAATCGCGTGTCTTACGATGACAAATAGCCTCGTGGTTTTAAGAATATTGCTACGCAAAATTGTACCTTAAACATGTTTAATTAAGGATACTTAAATTTTTGTTTTTGAGTTAGTTGAAAGCGGTGTGTTTTCACTTTGAATCGTGGGGTTGTTATTGTCACAAGTAGCTATAGCATGTTTTTTTAATGATGTTCTTGTGTCACGCGAAGAAAAATGCTCAATGATATATTATGATTGTTTTTTGCTTTGTCGATAATTGAATACTTTTTAGGTTTTTTTTTTTAATACAGATTTGATTTAAGAATACGATACAGTACTGTAGGTAATCCTCTATAAAAGAGAGATAAGTGAAGGAATGATATTGAACTTTCTGAACCGTATGCAAACGTTACTCTTGTGAAGATAAAACCAGTCGTATACATTCATGGAGTCTAGACTACAAGACAATTTAAATCGGATTGAAAAGTAACAAAACCTTTAGAATAGAGCTATCAAAACGTTGTTAAACACGATTTTCAATTTGATCAAGAACCATCTACTATTTATTCAAAGAAAACAAGTTATTTAACACTGAACTTATATTATTTCTGTAATAGACAACATAAACCTAACTAAAACGATTACGGCAGTGTTATTCTGTAAAAGTCATTTCGACCTCGCTCAAGTGATCAACGTTCAAACGTAACTCGTGTCGTCTCCTTTCGAGTTTAACACGAAAGCGCCAGGTAGCCCAAGAAATTTAAATTTTCTGACATTTTTTTGTAATTTGCAAGTCAGTATTAGATTGTATGTTGATCAAAATATGATTCGCGACCGTAAAAATGTATTTACATAATTATAATCATTTGAGTCCTCAATACAACTATTTAAGACCAGAGGGGCAATTCTCGTAAATTTAAGAACGTTCACAGTCTGATCTCAGTCTCAATATGTCAAAAACACCTATAATTTCCCTACATTTTTGACAAGTTTTTGATATTTGACTGTCGCTGAGATGAGATTGCGACTAGATTTTGAACGTTTTTAGTTACGGGAATTGGGCTTCAGGTAATTCTATTGAATGACTATTTCATGAAATCTTGACAATTAGGATTATACAAACTTATAGAGTTGTATTACTAATTTTGTTGATTATAATTCTGTAAATGCATATTTGTTACGGTCGCGAATGATATTTTAATCAACATATAACTTAATTCTGACTTGCAAATTGCAAAAGACATAAGAAAGTTTGAATTTCGCGGGCTACCTGGCGCTTCCCCCTTAAAAGCGATGTTTAGAGAATTACACTCCATACGGGGTATTCAATTTATCTTGGTAAGTATTATGCGGGCAAACTTTTTTCTTGTGGTTTATACCACACTGATAAAAGGATCTTGTTCAAGAACTTTTTACCTGAATCTAAAACGACAATGTTTTTTTTACAATTTGTGCGATTCTTTTTCAATGTTTCACTTTTATTTTCTTCACTATAACATTTTGTCAAATTTTATACGTAATCCACACTGTCACATTATACTTACTTAATTAAGGTGCATTCACAGTCAGTCCACTGCGCCAAATGGCGTGATGTACATCCAAAATTTTATCGTGAATGTTAAAATCCGGTGGCGTGATGTAAAATTCTGGATGTCCAATCGATCTTTTTGACTTTAGTCGTTTGGAGCCAGGCCAAATGGCGCTATCGTTAATGCCCGCCTTTATGTATTAAATCTCTATACTGATCGTTCAAAGAACATTCAAAAGTTTATTCTTATTGTCTTCTTCAAGTACTAATAATAACCAAGATTGTTTTTATCATTTCTCGGAGTTTTGCTAACTTCGAATCTTTCGTTGATTATGATTAACATTCTCAAAGCATGAAAAGTTGATATACTGTTTTATTCAGATTTCAAAAATGGCAGCAATTCTTAATATCCTTTTTTTTTTATATTTCTCGGGACCCCAGGGTCCCGGACCTTTAGAAGGCATATGAGGGGCCGAAGCCAACTCGCAGAGGCCCGTTAGACGCTTTCAATGGAAATGAGGCACTAACCGACGATTTTCCCTGTGCGTACTATGCAAGTGCACCCAAGGACAACCCCCGGATGGTGTAGGACTATTGCAGAATATGGAGACTTAATATCATAATTATTAACGACGGTATTCAATGAGACGTATTATTAATACGTCTCATTGAATACCTTACAGTCAATTACTCAAATACTGATAACACTTTCAACTTTCACTCACAGCGGATTGTGTGTTTATACTATTGGAATGCTTTTAAGCACTATCTTTTCTTCCTTGTATTTATTGAATTTCAAAATTGTTCACTTTTTCTTGTTGGTTTTTTTTTTCTTTATAGCAATAGAGATTTTAGATCACGGAGTTAACCAATCACTACACAGAGTTGAGTTTTTCTCCGTAGAAAGAAGATTTATGAAGTTTTACCAAATTCTAAGATTTATTATATCTGTTGCAGCACATGCGGTGGTCGCACACACATACACAGAGCTTGGAGTGTGAGGAGCGGTTATTGGCCCGATGTAGCCGTCCTCGGGTGAACTCGGCAATCTTCGTGTCAGCCGAGCCGGCTGGAGGCTTCCCAGGCTTTGACGCTGGTGAATTTCTGAGGCGACACGGCTCTCAGTCTAAACTTTGTCGCAAAGCCAGGTAAGTAGCCAGTGTTAATAGGTTCTTTAAACGGTACTTGTTTCAAGGAATGTTTAATTGAGTACATATTTAAACCTAGCTGTGCCCCGCGCCTTCGTTCGTGAGGAAGTCGTAAGACACACAATACACTATAATAACAGCCACTTTTAATAAAACTCCCTCGTCTCCGGACCCGCCGCGTTGCATCGTCCACCCGCGCTATTACTCCGTTTTCGCTTAGCGATCTTATTGACTTTTTAATTTTGCTCGGCTCCTAAGAGTCGTAGCGTGACGTTAAAAAGTCTATAACCATCGTCGAGGATTGGGCTACCAAATGCAAAAATAATTTTTGAAATCCGACTTTTTGTTCACAATTTAACGGAACCCGAATTATTTTTCAAAAAAAAAGTACCCTAAGTTACTCCTTATAACATCAGCTGTCTGCCAGTGAAAGTCCACAGACAGACAAACATTTTAAAAATTGTTTTTGTTATAAGTACCGTATATACTTTCATATGCATATAGTAAATATTGGTTTTTTGACATTACAAACAGACACTTCAATTTTATTTATTTGTACTTATAGATAAAAATCGGTATCAAGTAAATAAGTCAGTTTTAGTGTACATTTTATTCACCTAAATATCAACTTACAGATCAGCCGACAACATACCTTTAACAGCATTAAGCGACTCATCAGAGCGGCTGTGCAAAGGCAAACATCACAGAGAGGACACCATCAATGAAGAAGCGAAATCCGATGACAGCATCAGTGGCAGTGTTGAAACTGTCAAACATTTCGGTCTACCGATCCTCTCAGTATCTGGCCCCTCTCCCCCAGACGAAGACTACGACCAGATAGATGAGTATCTGTAGCATTTCCACACCAGTTTCCAGCTGAAATACGTGCTGGAAAAGGTAAGGCCACCCTGGCCTAGCCCTGCACAAAGTCCCTAAGCTGATGACTAGCCTAGCATCGCACTGCACTGGACTATATAAACTTTTCCTTTTGTGATAGTGTGTGTTTTTTGAATGAATGTTTTGACTCTTCGGCGTCGCAACGAATTTCAAAGACTTTCCGCTGAAGTTCTCATTGTGTGTCTTGTTGAGGGACCATAGCTTAGCGTGGTGTGTTTTCATTGACCTAACATTGATATTTTTGTATCTTATCTCCCGTGTCTTTTGAGTGTTAAGAAATCGCGATTAGACTTTTAATTCACCTTGATAGTGTAAGGACAGCACAATAATTTTATACTAATAATATAACAGTGCCACTTTTAACTTTATTGGAAGTGTCTATAAAATTATCATAAGCAATCTCGATGTAAGTATCGTCTAAATCTTAATTACGATGTATAAAATAATAATCTGCAGTGTCTTAGACTTTTTCATTTAATTTAGTTGCTAGTTCACTGTGAGTGTAATTATAATGCATAAAATTTTGTATTGCATGTAGGTATGATAACATTTTGCATGTATCTAGTATAATATGTAGCGGTAGAATCTATGAAATGATTTGAAGGTTGAACTTTGGTCCAATGAAATGTATTACCTGCACATGGTGTGTTAGAGTGTAAGATTGTATTGGTAAGGGGATTCTCTGATGGGAAGTTACTCTAGCAGAGTTCTGTATAATACTTACCTATAAATGTGTGTAAAATATTATATCAAGTATTTAGTATTCATTAATCCTTCGACTCCGCCCACCTTTTATTTTTTCCTAAAAGTAATACGAATGAATCTAAGATAAAGCCCAAATCTAAAATATTGTTATTTTTCTGAGCACCTCTATATTGTTATTTTTGGACTCATATCATAAATTCCAAAATATATTTTTTAAATGTCAATTAAATCACGGCACCGATACCTATTTTGTTGAAATGAATACATATTTTTGTAAATAATTAGGAATATTTGAAGGCACTAATTAATGAATCGATAAAGTTAGTCTATATCGTATTTAAATAACTGTTTATTTTCTAAATGTATGAATCTGTACTGGTGTTTGGGGACCAGATGGACAGACATGTCACTGTAGGCCTTAATCCAAATCACGGAGTTTTTCCAAATCCTATAATTAGAATTTTGAAATAATAATACCTAATTCAAAGCTAAGACTATATTATTCCCTCCAATATTTATAGATTTTATCCTTCATCAATTTTGAATATTAGTGTGTTGCACTAACATTAGAATTTATGAGTTGTATTTATTCAAAAATTATAAAATTCTTCAGACATTGTGTAGACGTAAGCGATTACGTGAGCAATTTGCTGAGCTGCGTCTCGACTGCAATTAATATTAGAAAGTAGAAGAGACATTTTAATAGGAAATCCTTCCGACTCAATTATAGCCATCTACCTATCTCACCTTTTTACTTTGATTAAAATAGTATTGCAAGTCGTAAAAACCTTTCGAAAATCAGTTAAAATAATAATTGTATTTAATAGAAATTATAACATAGTTGTCAATTTTAATCCCAAATCGTAGAAATTACACGAAAATATGAAATTTTCAGATTGATAGATACTGTAGAATAATTAAAGTAAATGTACAGAGCTTAATTTTGTATTGGTTTCCGTAAGAGTCAATATGTAACAGATATCTTAAGAATATACCTAGCATATTTTCTAGTCAGAAAAAAATCATAATAATAGAAGTAAAAATAAACTTACTTAGAAAACTTAGGCGTAAAAATAATTTCTTAGTTCATAAACCAGCTATTTCATAGAAAGTAACACATTAAAATATAAAGACAAACGTATCTTTTGAATCGACTCCATAAATTCTTAAGAGTGTCATTTATCTTAGATCGATTCTTGTGTGTAGATTTTTACTGTAAAACAAGTTTCAAGACATGTAAAGAACATTGTTTTCATAATTCTGACTGAGAAACAGGATTCTTCTGTTGTTTGCAATCAAATCTGTGTATGATGGAAGTTGTCTTGTGCCAATATTTTATCGATGTTTCTCTATTCTGATGTACTTTGAATTCTTTCTGCCCTTTTCTATAATTAACTTGTGTGAATTAATTTTGAGCCCGTTTACAGGTGTTATTATGACGATCTGATTTAAAAAAAAAAAGCTGTTAATGGAACATGAACTCTATAGGTACCTACATTTTGTAATCGGACCCAAAATTGAACCGATTATTTTTGAAGTGAAAACTTCATCAGGCGCGTTGAGCGCTTTTCGGTAGAGGAAAATCTTACGGATTTGCGACATGCGACATGCTCGCGTCACCGATATGCTAATGTGACGCGTTGCGCCAGACTGGCGACGTGCAGCGGTCTGTGTGCATGTTAGTGTTTTAAGTTTTCACTTCTGTCGGCAGTTCCCATGACTGCCTACTTTATATTATTTACTTGAGTTGACGATTATATAAAATTATAAGATATAAAGCTAAAGGTTTAGATGTTACACCACTAAAATGACTTTGTTATTTAAAATACTAGTGTAGCTTTTACATGATATTAGAATGCATACCATATTTAGACTTTTACTAATTAAAGTTGTACATATCTCTGAATGGTCACGATTGTTATAATTAAAATTAAATGCTCATAATTTTAATGTACATTATGAAAGGTCTATTAAGTATATTGTACAATTACTATTTACATCCTTACGTCTATTTACTATCACGATGAAATACAATTTTAAAAATCTTATTTTAGTTGTTTTATTATCTATACCTCTCTTATTTAGTTACTTACGATTATGACATCTATCTCGCCTAGAAAGAAGCGATGGGTGATTCTACAATTTTAACAGACAAATCTACTGAAAGTCGACTAACAAAAGGTATTTACATGGTAGATGTGAGTGGAAACGCCGGGAAGAGACGCCCTAGGAAGACTTATAGTGATCTTATTGGTGATGTTCTTCAGAAAGGTCAGGTACGTAGTAGGGCAAAACTTGGGTAATCGGTGATAGTTTTGTTTTTTACTTGTAAAATTCGATTCATTGATCAGACTATTTTTAAAATTTACTGTGATATAGTAGACAAAATAAGTTTTGCTTACTTATATCTAAAAATGTGGCAAATACTATAATGATTGAAAAATGTACATTTATCAAGTCAGTAGTAACTTGGTAATAAAACACAATTATCTATCACCGAATAGCTGCATATCACGAATTAGCCAAGTTTTGCCCTACTCGTAACCAGCGTGCGTGTATGATCAAATATATGAACGTAAACGAGGCAAAAGGAGTATGTTAGGATCGTAGCAGGTGGCGTTCTGTAGTTTCTGCCTACCCCCATGGCCAGAAGGCGTGAGTTTATGTATGTATGTATGTATGTAAATCTACTGAACAATCGGACGTAGCCAAGATGCAAAGATATAAATATGTAATTATGTCTAGATATACAAAACTATGAACTTGTCGAAAAAAATAGCGTCCAACTGTTCGCCGCAATTTGCACGTACACTAGAAAAGCACAATGCGAGCACAATGACTGGCGCGAGTGTACGTCAGCTGTTACGCATATCAGCATAACAAAGTTGACATATAGATATATATATATATATATATATATATATATATATATATATATATATATATATATATATATATATATATATATATATATATATGATATATATATGTATATAATCAAAGCCTAGACGGTCATTCATGTCACAACGATAATTTCCAGAGACGTCTTTTCCATTGGTCACTGTTTAAAATATTCTATTCTATTTTTCTCTATGGCAATGGTGCTGATGTCCACAATTCTGCCAATGTCAGATGTGTTAGGAAAAAACGTGCGGGAAAAAAATATCTAAGAACCTAAATCAATACTAGGTAACGTAAACTAGTTAAGGTATATTAATTGAATTCAATGTGAAACTTATTGACAAGTACACGGAAACAAACAGATAAAAAATATTGTTAGTAAATATGAACATAAATGATCACAAACCATACAAAATATCATAATTTGATGTAATTGACACGGATAAAAAACATCAAAGCCTCAAGCCAAAAAACATCAAAGAGCTTTGGGGAAGAATGTGTTAGTAGGGACCTTTAATTTAGGGGGATGACTATACACTGATGAGTCTTTGACCCGGATTTTGTGAAAGAAAACCGGAGAACAACAATGGCCTTTACGGAGACGGAAAAGAATAGATATCACTTTCTTGGATATTTTTTATAAGCGTAAAACCAAGGCTTGGAGTAACGTTAGGCTGTATTGCATGGTAAAAGGCACCTTTCCGTTTACTTGTATTCTGCCACTGCACCTGCCATGAGGTTAGCGAGCTCTTTTTTGGACATTGACATTGAAAATGTTTAAGGTCAACATTTTGAGACGTAACAGCGTCCTTAGCAAGAGCATCAAAATATTCGTTTGCTCTTATGCCACAATGACTAGGAATCCAAACCAAATATACGGTCTTGTGATTCTTGGCACAAGAGAAAAGAGACTTTTTTATTTGAAGCAGAATTGGACTGTGCAGTTTATTTTTAAATGGATTCTGCTCCAAAGCTTGCAAACAACTAAGTGAGTCTGTAAAGATGACACCAAAACTTATGCTATAAGCCTCTATAAATAAGCACGCCTCTAATCTGGCCACGTACTCATCCGTAAACACTGATAATTGTACAGATCATTACCACCAGAACCAGATACGATCCGTAGATACTTAGCCTGAATTCTGTCCAACCTTGCCAAATCATCTTTCCTTTGTTGCAAGGAATTAAAAGAAACGATCCGTAGTCCAGAACACTCTGGATTAAGGCATTGTATAACAGTTTCATGGTGTAGGGATGTGCACCCCATCAGCGAGCACTTTTAATATGGGAATACTTCTCTCGCATCTATTAACAAAATAATTTAGGTGATGTAAACCACTCAATTTGGAATCTAAAAAAATCCCTAAAAATTTTACTTTTGAAGAAATCGGTATACAATACCCTTCTATGCCCACTGAAATTTGTGGGATCAGCTACCTGCGGGAAAACATAACTACAGAACTTTGGGGGCAGACAAACTCGGACCGTAGGATTTTAGCCATTGGTTTAGAGAGTCCAGGGATACGCAGAGAGATGATGCAGCGTCGCTTGCCTGAGAATCGGAAGAAGGACATTGTCATAAGCAGAGGAAGTATATAAAAAGGCCGCGACTACAGATTCATTTTTCGAGAACGATGAGCGTATATCTGAAAACAAAACCCCAACACTATCCATAGTACTGAGTCCCTCTACCAAATTGAGACCTAGGAAGTAAGTCTCTGGGTTCTATCATAAATTCTAGTCCGATATTTACTAGGTGTTTCAATAATTTTGTAAGGACTGATGACAAAGCGATTAGTCTGAAGTTGTTTGGGTCATCAACGTGCTTGCCAGGTTTTAAATTAGGTATGATAATTTGAATATTCCACTGATCGGGGACCCAGCCTTTGGAGTAACAAAAATATACTATGTTTAAAAAATATTTTTTGCTCTATGCCCTGCATGTGACATAAAGGAATATACAATACCGTCTATACCGAGGGCAGAGTCACGAACATGATTTAAAACTGAGATAAGCTCCTGCATAAAAAATGGTGCATCAAAAGGATCCTCTGAAGAACTGAAAGACGGCTGATTATGTTCTGTTTCCGTTGGTACGTACGGAGGAGCCAGTTTTATCAAAGTATTGCTCAGCAGACTCTCGAGGGATGGGAGAAGAATTGAAGGGAACATCCAGATCTAAAACAACAGTTTTAGATCTGGATGTTCCCTTCAATTCTTCTCCAGTTCAATCCAGTTCCAGTTCAGTTCCAGTTCTTCTTCAGTTCAATTCTTCAGTTGTATGTAAGAAGATCAACAGATCTTCTTACATACAACTGATAAAAAAGTGGAGGGGGACAGTGAACCGCAAAAGTCAGCCCAACCAGCACGTTTCTTCTTTCGCAGCAATCTTTTAGATTTAGCGAGCGACCTATTTAAAGCTATTAGGTTATCGCTAACCATCGCCTCATTATACACCTTTTCAGCGTCATCCCTTTCTCTCATGGCTGTTGTGCATTCCTGATCCCACCATGGTGGAGGAGGAATCTGCCCACGTGCTGAATTTGTAACGGGAAAGCACGAGTCTGCACTAGCTGCTATGGCAGAAATGAGGTTATTATAACAGTTTGACAGATGGAGGGGACTATGAGAATCAAAATCACGGGAAACTAAATTTGGGAGTGAATCAATTTTGTCCTCTAATAATGTAGAATACCAAGTCTCAGCGAGGGAACAAGCTAAAGGTTTGTATTTATTCAAAAAGAATGTGAGCTCGTGCTTCTCATGCCACACGCTCCTCACAATCTATTGAAGGAACACCAACTGAGCCATATGGGATAAAAGTGAATTAATACGTAAAGTAGCAAAGTTGGGCGGTAATTGAGTTTTGTTGGATGAAGACATTAAAGTTAACAGAAGTTTGCGGAGAAGTTCAATTATTGAAGACAAGTTTTCAGAAGATTCTGTGAGTTGTTGATTAAGAGGGCTGTCACATTGTGTCACCTCTCTCGCTCACACTGGACCAAATTTTTAATAATGTTAAATGAAAAGATGCTTTTTTGAAAAATGTAATCGATGGGCGACCTCCTAAATAATATTAATTTAATAGGTAGTTATTAAAAACACATTTCTATTATGTTATCAAATAAACATAGCTCAATAAGTATTATAATCTGTTTTTGAGATGATTTAAATAAATTCCAGAATAAAAAAATGTGACAGCCCTCTTAATACATATTATAATCAAATTGGTAGAAGTAACATGGCTAGGTTGCAGGTAAAGGTTACAATTCAACCCGATTAAGAGCCCAGCCATTAGGCTGAGAAGCTTGGGGAGTGCTAGTGAGCTGCTGGTGAGCTGTTTTATCATAGGAGGGCGAGAGGGATGCATGGATCGTTGGCTTAAGAGATCAGTTTTGCGGTATGACTGGGTCTGTGTTGATTTGTCTTCTGTCTGCTGCACTCCGGACAAGCTCTGCTATTTGCAAAGTGACTTCCAGAGCACAACACACAGAAAGCTTCGCTCTCAGCAATGCTACAACCATCAGTGGGGTGATCATTGCCACACTTACTGCAACGGGGTTTGGAACGACAAAGGCTTTCTACGTGACGAAATCGGCAACACTTGCGGTACTGAATTGTTGGGAGTAGATATACTGTTCTACAGTTAAAGCTGTATAAAAGCAGAAAATTCTTTTTGGTAAGACTTGGCCATCAAAGGTGATGACACAAGTTTCTGTGGGCCTGTATTCAGTTGTACCGTCTTTGGTAACTTTTCTATTTACACGCCTGACTTTAAGAATTGGACCACAGCCTTCTGGAACCTTTAAATAATTTAAGACTTCTTCTTCTGAGAAGTCATTTGGAATGCCACTTACAACACCCATGGCGGTTATATTAAAAGATGGAATGACTGCCCGTACAATCATTCCATCCCTAAAACATTGTTTGATTAAAAAGCGTTTGCATCCTGAGGGGATGCAAATTCAACCGATACACTGTTTCTACCAACTCGCTTAGCAGTAGTGATTTTTGATACATTATTATTTGATAGAAAACGCCCGAATGTAACAGGGCGTAGGGTAGTTCCAGCATTAGATTGTGATTCTTGATGGGAAACATGGACAATACAAGGACCTTTATCTAATACTGAGTACCTCACACGACTTACATGAGTTCTCGGTTGTTTAGTAGGACGATTGGATAAATCACATTACTGGGGCGTTGCGATTAAGCTGGGATGAAAGAATTTGGGAATCCAGATTACAGACCACATCTGCAAACTGGCTTAATGGTTAGGTGTGGGACTTGGGTAGGACGGGAATAAGCCAGTTATGGGGGTAGAAAGAATAATAATCATATCAGGAGGGTCGGGGGGTTTATTTTTATATTCATATTGAATATGGATGGTGACCGATAAAGTTAAAAAACAAACAATAAACAAACCTGACAGCAGGTAACAAGAAGACAAAACAAAAAAAAAAAAACACAATAACCACTCACAATAAACACAATATCACAGAAAAACAGCCAAAATTCTGAACACACGTGTTACCCAAAGTCACACTGTGTCGAGAATCGCTGTTTAAAATATGTAAGTATTTAAGATAAACTGTACCCACATAAATGTGAAAGTTTCCCTACCCCAAAACTTAGTCAACTTTATTTCCTCTTCCACCAAAAATTAAATACTAAACAGGTGTTTACAATGAAAAGTAGCACCGACTACTTAGTGTAAACGACTAAGTATTCATTCGTAAATAAAATGAAAGCAAATTCAGCCATTTCAATCTACCTTTTATAGGCTTTTTAAAGGTAATTTTAAAAGCCCGTTACACCTGCTTTTATCTTTGTGCAACACAATTTAATCCGGCAAAATTGTAGCAACATTTTCACGAGAAACTGGACTTGTATCTGACTGCAATTTAAAACAATGCTGAATTTTTAATATGTGGTCATTTTTACATTGAAATTATTGTACTTTTCAATATCCCTCGTAAAGTGCTTATTATTTTGAACATAATGTGAAGAATACAGAAAACAAGGTAGGGTTTTATAGTATACTAGCGAAGCGACCGGTACGGTTTAATAACTTGAAAAAATATCGGGATTTCTTTAAAAAGTTTAAGTTTAATATTAATGTGTACAAATGTAAGCGTATGGTAGTGTGTATTAATGGGCACATAAGCCTTCTGGAATGAATTCTCTAAATTATGGTGGAAACGGCATCAAAATCCGTTGCGCAGTTTAGAGGAACATTGGGGTTGAGACGACTTTTCATGATACATATTACTACTACTGTGTGTGTGTACTGTGTACTAGCTGTGCTCCGTGACTTCGTTAGCGTGGAAGTTGTAAGATACACAATATACTTAAATAATAGCCATATTTTAATAAAACTCCCTCGTCCCCCGACCCGTCGCGTTGCGTCGCCCGCCCGCGCTATTACTTCGTTTTCGCTTAGTGTTCTTTCTGACTTTTACCTTTTTGCTCGGCTCGTAAAGGTTGCAGCGTGATGTTAAATAGCCTACAACTATCCTAGAGAATCGGACTACCAAATGTAAAAAAAATTTTCAAAACCAACTTTTATTTCACAATTTCATGGGTTTTAATTTTTTGCGCGCAACCCTAATTATTTTTCTAAAATAAAAGTAGGCTAAGTTACTCCTCGTAACATCAGCTGTCTTCCAGTGAAAGTCGCGTCAAAATCGGTCCAGCCGTTTTGGAGATTAGCCGGAACAGACAGACAGACAGACGAAAATTTTAAAAATTGCTTTTTTGTTATAAATACTACTGTACGAGTATATCCTTTCGCGTATAAAATTGTTGTTTTGACATTACAAACAGACACTTCGATTTCATTCATTTGTATGTATAGAAAGAAAAGAAAGAAAGAAAAATATTTTATTTGGGACATGCACAGGAAATACAACAATAAAAAGAATATTAAAACTAACAATATTTTAAACACAAATAAAACAAAAGGAAAGAAAAAAAAGCAAAGAAGACCTGTGCGAGGCCACAAAGGCTCCTATCTCAGCATGATACTGCGATATTTGAAAAAAAAAAGTACCGCAGTGCTGATATTCTGACAGGGCGCACTGGACACACCTTTTTTTTTTTTTTTGTGGATGGAAAATCATCAAATGACTTCTCCCGCTCTGGGCGGAGCGGGAGGGCGTGTCAGACTTTTACTGACTAAAACCCACCCGTGTTCCTTCTGTTGCCTGTGCCGGGGCCACGGTAACTCTTTCGAACATCCCGCAACCCTAGCTGGCATCGGCCCTAGCGGACCCCGTCAATAGTGCTGACATCTCTTTGAGGCGCGCGTGGAACACGACGCGCCGTCGACTCGGGCTTGGTCCTTACCGGACGGCGAGCTACCCATTGCTCGCCGTCCGCAAGCCCGCGCCTACGGTGGCCGGGAATCAGCTGCCAATTCCCGACGCCCAGGGCGTCTCCTGCGGCGACTAGGGGCGTGAGGGTGCAAAGCTTGCCTCTCCCTCACGCGTCCCGCCTCCTCCTTCACGAGCATTACTGCTTCGCAGAAGGAGGTAATGGCTTCCCATGCACTCTCGCTCCGTACCATGGCCTGGACCAGGGCCGGACGCGAGAGATCGCCGCCGCCGATCGCTTCCGCGAGGACACGGCGGTGCTCCGCCCAAGCCGGGCAGACCTCCACCGTATGCTCCACCGTGTCCTCCGGGCGATCCACACAGTGGTGACACCCGGGCGATTCCTCCCGCCTTATCCGGAACAGGTACCTCCCGAAGCAGCACTGGACACACCTACGGACATAAAATAAATGAATAAACTAAACAATAAAATAAATTATAAAACAAATTTATATGCAAAACCGTATTTGATAATAAAATAAAAACTATTACGTTACGATCGACCCACACCCGACGCTCCAACGTGTAGATATAGACAGATGGTGCAGTATCTAGCTAGTTAAACAGATGATAACTTCTCAGAAGATTGCTGAAATAAACGATGGTATGGGAGACGACGATATTTAATACATTAAACAAATCAAACGCGTCCTGCAATCGCATCATAATCGGTTTATGTATTTTTTATTATTTCTTTCCATTTCTAACTACCCAATATGTTTGTGGTCAGAACACTTTTACATAATGCTGGGATATTTAATTATTATTATTTGCTAGGTTTGCTGGGCTTTTTTTTTTTTTTGTAGATGGGAAATCATCAAATGACTTCTCCCGCTCTGGGCGGAGCGGGAGGGCGTGTCAGACTTTTACTGACTAAAACCCACCCGTGTTCCTTCTGTTGCCTGTGCCGGGGCCACGGTAACTCTTTCGAACATCCCGCAACCCTAGCTGGCATCGGCCCTAGCGGACCCCGTCAATAGTGCTGACATCTCTTTGAGGCGCGCGTGGAACACGACGCGCCGTCGACTCGGGCCTGGTCCTTACCGGACGGCGAGCTACCCATTGCTCGCCGTCCGCAAGCCCGCGCCTACGGTGGCCGGGAATCGGCTGCCGATTCCCGACGCCCAGGGCGTCTCCTGCGGCGACTAGGGGCGTGAGGGTGCAAAGCTTGCCTCTCCCTCACGCGTCCCGCCTCCTCCTTCACGAGCATTACTGCTTCGCAGAAGGAGGTTTGCTGGGCTGGCTAGGCTTTTTGAATCTGGCATTGCTTATCTATGACCAAAAGCGGCTGTGACCACTAATCAGGTAGGCTAGCCACTTTTTGTCACTCAAAAAGCCACCTCCAGTGAATTCTGTTGCATTTGAAAATCTTATTTCAACAAAAAGCGATACCATCTCTATTCCCAACATTTTCAAGCCAGTCAACAACATTGTTCTACTCAACGTAGTAAAATTCATATTGACTTGTCCTATTTGCATAACACTGTTACACATTGTTTGAGGAAGGACTGTCGATACCGTTCTCTTCCATATCTACTTTATGAAGCAAAATATTAGTAGTTCCCGAAATAGTTCCACTAGAAAGTATATTATAGTCAGCAACAAAAGTGGGGAACACACACACACACACACACAGACTACTTACGGATTATTCACAGTTTCTTCAGAAGAGCTTAGATTTGTGAATGGAAACTGGATGATTATTACATGGTTGTTACAAGTAACTCGGTAATTCAAAAGTCGAGAAAATAATGTTTTAAATAATAATTCGATTCCATGATAACGATACAGGCTGTTTATAAGGTCATCTTCAATTTGCTGTAGTTACAGGAAAATGTAGATCGGGACCCATCGATAACTTTATCAAAAACAAGTAATCATATATGTATAGATTCATAACCCTGTATAATAATAAATATTCGAAGCGATCATCGACTTATAACGCCGCCTGTACAATCCCACTAGAATCAAACATTAAATGTTTCCTATTTTTTTGTTTGAGCAATTTTCGTTGAAGTCGATTTCTGTGAAGGTTTTATTAGCACGTTAATACTTCATTAGTATCGATTTTGTGAAGTGTGGGTTGGAATAGAATACGAGATTAGTTTACCTGTATTCGATTATCTTTAAATAGATAGATAGATGGAATACACTCTTTTAGAATTCTATAAAGGTTTCTCGACCAAGTTCATTATAGCTTGGACTGTTAACTGTTTATATGAAATGACCTTGAACGATTCGAACTATCGACTTATTCGGCGAACATTGTTAACAAAACTAAGAAGAAAACTGCGGCTATTTCTCCTTTACCATCGTCCACTAGAGTTTGAAGTGGACACAAAGAAACCTAGACATTTTTCAGTTTAAACTTGAAATTGCTCATGAAAATGTCTCTATTGTAAATTATGTACGATTTTTGTAAAAGACGCGCTTCAGCTAGTTACTAGTCTTAATTATTTGAACCAGAATCTGTAGGTATAAGAATGTCAATGTCACTATAGTATTTTTCTTTAATGCGATCCAGCCTGTCCCTTGCTGTCCTCCCCCAGCGACGCCCTAAGCCGAGGTCCCACAGGGGGTGCCCTTAGCGAGCAGTCACTTAGTTTAAAAGTGTTATGCCCTGGCTGGTTAAGCAGCAACCTCCTTAGTTGACCTGCGAGGGGCCATTCCAAAAAAAAAATAGCCTTGTTCTGCAAAATCAAAATGGTTGTATAACTAAATATTGAAATCATAAACAGCCAGTCACATACCAGTTTTAATATACTTTCATACTATTAACTATACGAGTGGCATTGTATTTCAGTCACAATATACCGTAACGTGCGTAAGGGTGCTTACATAAAGGAACAGGTTTCCGGTGCAGATGAGTCTGTACGGGTCGGTACCGATCGGTGCAGGTATAATATTCCCATGCATTGATTTAAAAATAAAGATACGGTGGTCCGACCTTTTGCCTGATGCGTTCGGCATACAGGAACACTAACGCCATCTATTAGAACTGCTCTCGATCATCGTTACCTGCTCGTAGACGTAACCTTGTAAGAGAGTGGTATTTTTCGAGGTAAAAAGAAATAAAAAAATATATTTTCCAATAGTTATAATTGAATAAATGAAATAATAAATAGATAAAATAATAATAATAGATTCATTATGCCAGTTACACCACCTCTTTATTAAACGATGTTCTATTTTATTTAATATGTAGTTAAATGTTTCTCGTGCCATCCTGGTATAATCATAAAAGTTGTATTCATCAAACTTTATGTATTTTATAAATAAATGATCATATGATCCATATTTCTTTCTTTTCCCGATAACATTAGAGACACCAACTGTTCTTTTCTTTCTACATTTAAAATAAACACTTTCCAGAAGTAAAACATCGTCGTCCGACGAACTAGTGGCCATGGTTGTCAATAAGGACAGATTTACCTGTTTCTTATGCTGGTTAACCTTGCACCGATCGGTACCGACCCGCACAGGTTCGCCTGCGCCGGAAACCTGTTTCTTTATGTAAGCACCCTAAGTGTGGCACGATGACCCATTTACAACTTGAACGGAATGACAACTGTTAAGTACCGACATTGAACGTCTATCTTTTGTTTATTTATCAGACTGGAAAGTGGGTGGTGACGTGGAAAACGTTTAAGTTCGATATTAGAAACTTGACGCTTTCTTCAATAGATTGCTGTGCGGAATAGTGAATATGTGGTTTTTCTTAGTAATTGGATTATATTTAAGCCTTTATGAGAAGTGATCATCGTATTAGTGGTTCGGCAACTTGAATATCATCAGGATTGGGAGCGGAATATTTGTCGTGGACGTGGTTCGACAGCGGCTTCCCTGACACCATCCGTCATCAGCAGACAGCCGCTGCGCAGACATCGATGCGACGCTCTGCTAGAGTGACAGTAATCAGCCAGTGTCACTCTTATCTAACCTCTTCGGTGGTTCCAGTAACTTTGTAACAATATTAGACGGCGCCCCACGCCACTAGCCGATCCGTCATATACCTAAGTTACATTTCAAAAGTCGTAAACGTATTGAACAATTTTTTTTATGGAACGTCTTAATAAACGCAAACTCAAAGCATTTATTGCAAATAAACCAATTACAGGCACTTTTGAATTGTCAAAGAGTCGGTCAGTTAGTCAGAAAGTTGAAGCTAGTTGCCCATTCCAAAGCGAAGATCTCTATGGAGAAGAACGGGCAAGAAACTCCACGGACACTCTTTTAAATCAAAATATTGTTACAAAATATTGGTTATATCATTCATGCTGAAATTAAGTATGTGAGAACAATGTAGAAAGACGTGCACGTTAAAAGCGTCCGCAACAAAAAGATAAAAACCAAAAACGATCCAAAAATTGAAATAAGCCGTGGCAGCTAAGAGATGACCAGTCCCTACTGACGGCGCCTGTTCACGAACATGACGCATGGATCAGCACCATTCAGCTCAACTATTTTGAAGGGATATTTATCAGTAGGTACTTCACTAGTACTTTAAAAAGAAGTTTTATGATAAAAGCAGACAAATTTTTAACCGACTTCAAAAAAAAAGGAGGTTCTCAGTTCATCGAAATCTTTTTTTATATGTGTGTTCCCCAATTACTCGCAGACGGCTGGACCGATTTGGAAAATTCTTTTTTTTTTTGAAAGGGTATACTTTACAGGTGCTCCCATTGTCATCAAGTCAGGGTCTGATTTTGGGATCCTAAAGAAATCGAGGATACTCTCAAATATTATAGGCTCACCTATAACGATTTGGGTACTTTTCACAGTATCTTGTGCATTTGCTTTCGAAAAGTACCATTTGGTGAAATGGAACTGATGATGAGGAATGATGAATGAACAACTCATTGATAAGTATTTTACGGGATGCGATTCGATTATTTTAAAATGATTGCTAAGCAATATAAGCTCGTCACAATGCATATAGTGAAGTAGAGCTGATGATGAAGTACCAGGAGAAATCCTCAACAATTAACGTCCCTGCATCGCTGAAAGAAATACTTGTGAGGCTTGTGGCTAAGAAATAACAGCCGCACGGGTCGATCGATCAGGTTAAGCTATGCTTGCCGCGGTTGGTCCGTGGATGGGTGACCATCTTTACACATCAAGATCCCTCCGTGCCTTGGAAAGCAAGTTAAGCCGTTGGTCCCGGTTGTCATTCGTGTATCTTTGACAGTCGTTACGGGTCGCCAGAAGCCCGAAAGTCTGTCAACCAATTTTACCAAGGGGTATCGTATTACCCAGTAACTGGGTTGTGGAGGTCAGATAGGCAGTCGCTCCATGTAAAATACTGGTATTCATCTGCATCCGGTTTGACTGGAAGCTGACCCCAATATAGTTGGGAAAAGGCTAGGCAGATGATGATCGTTGAAAGAAATATTTTATAAAAGATGATGAGCAGTTGTCATAAGGCTATTGTAACTTAGATAAATTGCAAACTGCCCCACTAAAAAGTGAAAAATAAAAAACAAAAAACAACCGACTTCCAAAAAAAGACACTACAAAATGTAAAATCTTTCATTTCGGAAGTTGGTGGCAAAATCCTTAAATACAGATCCAAAAACACCGACATGCGAAAATAAAGTCATTTTTTACTTTGTTGTTTTTTTTTGGAAGTCGGTTGATTTTTTTTTTTTTTTTTTTAAGTTTTTTAGTCATTCACTTAGCCTACCTAGTGACTTTTTAATACTCTGGCATCAGCCATATCAATACTAAACTTTCATACCTTGGCTACTAACTAAGCTGTAAGTATTAATATATTATGTTTTATTTATGTGAATTGGTTTATTAGATTTTATCTATTTTATTTATCACGTTGTCTACATCTCTTTTTATCCTCTGTCCTATCGCAGGTATGCTGGAAGATATTTCTTTAGAAACAAGCATCACCTTTGTACGTATTTTTCTGTTCCTTTCTTCTTGTCTGTTTATTTGTGTGTACATACATGGTTAAACAAATGGATAATTGAGCTGTCGGTTGTAAGATTTTATTTTATAAGCCCCACTTAACGACATACCACGAACGAGCACCTTGGAAATTAATAACCTACATCCCACATTACAATCACGTAAAAATAACAAATTGTCTTATCAAAAATATCTATATGTAACATGCTTTATAACAGCGGTATAAGGAAGCGTTTGGTCTATAAACTATTTTTAACGGTCTCGTAACAACGCGTTTAAGTAATATAAGTCTGAAACTACAAGAGACCTCCGATTTATTAGTTTTGTCACGAAGCTCTTGCAAACGATGATATCAGTGTTGGAATCTGAACAAATTATACTGCATTGCGGTTGAATCAATTATTTTATGTTTTTATAAGAATATTTTGCAGGTCAGCAAAAAAAATGCAAGGTCATTGATGTAACTATTAGCTGTCATTCTTGACTTGCATGTAAATAACCCTGTAAATGGTAAGGGCCTTGGAGAAAACTCTAATTGCAAGTAGGTATGTCCTTTAAAATGTAATTGTGCATTTTTCTTTTGTGGCGGAGAACTTGAGACTAGAAATGCCGATGCATTCCACCAGCTTCTATGATAAATATTTTATAATTCAAGCAGTATGGTTATGGAATGCCTTGCCCGTGTCGATAAGGCGTGCCCAATCTTTGTCCATTTTTAAAATTATGTTAAAAAAACACTATCTGTCTCCTTAAACGTCATTTTTTATATTCTTTATGATTTATGATTATGATTTATTACTGTTGTTGTTATATGTTTTATGATTTATTATTGTTTATGTATATTTATATAGATAAGTAAATTTATCTATTTATGTATGTGTTTATTTATTTATTTATGTGTTATCTAATAAACCTAGCTCAACAAGTATTATGATCTGTTTTTGAGTTGATTTAAATAAATTCCACAATAAAAATGTGTTTTAATAATTACCTATTAAATTAATATTATTTAGTAGGTCGCCCATTGATTACATTTTTCGAAAAAGCAACTTCTCATTTAACATTCTTACAAATTTTGTCCCGTGTGAGCGAGAGAGGTGACAATATGTGACAACCCTCTTACGGCCGAACCCAATAACCTATTTTCAGTTAAAGACAGATCGCTATTGATCGTAGACAGTATAATTATATCTGTCCTTATGTCAGGCCGGTAAGATTCCATAATCTCTTATATCTATTGGGACGTTAAAACCATGGATAGATAGGTTTTTCTATCTCCAGCATGCCAAAACTGGTGATAGATAGGTTATTGGGTTCGGCCGTTAATCACTACTACCTACTGGTATCCACCAACACAAACCAGGTCCGCATGGTGAATTATATCCCACTCTCTTGAAGAGTGGGGTCCCGTGTCCCAGCAGGAAAAAGTGGCCAAAAGGCTGGCAGCATTGCCACGTTGGATGGCAATGCTGATTCTTTGGGCTAAAAATAGGCCAGCCCTCTGGTCCCATGAAGAGTCCACCAACCGCTTGACGATGTCCCGAAATTCTCGATGAGCACTTGGATGAGCACGGTCTTAGTGTTTCAATCCCAAATGGCACAAACTTAAAGCTCCCAATAAGGTTGTTTTACTTGCGCCGTTTGAGGTTTTCTGCACCTGCAGCAGCCGCCCCAGCAAAGTATACACAGAGTACAGAGACATATTAGGCTGCTCATATCAGCCGTGGTTGCGGGATGTTCGAAAGAGTTACCGTGGCCCCGGCACAGGCAACAGAAAGAACACGGGTGGGTTTTAGTCAGTAAAAGTCTGACACGCCCTCCCGCTCCGCCCAGAGCGGGAGAAGTCATTTGATGATTTCCCATCCACAACAAAAAAGTAAAGGCAGTAAGTTTGTCCCGAAAGAACGGAATCCCGAATAACTTTATCCAGAATGAACGCTATCCCGACTTTCTGTATTTCAAATGAACGTAATCACGAATCACTTTATCCCGTAGGAACGCTTCCCGAATGACGTTTGGCCGAAAGTACGTAATCCAGTCACTTTAAACCGAATGCACGCTATTCCGAATAACGTGAGGCCGAAATAACGTTATCCCCAACGAATGCTTTCTTTATAGCGATATTTAACCCTTATTTAGGACTAGGCATAAAATAGCCCAGAAAAAGGAGTTCAATTGAGAAGGCAAATCTGTGAAATAAAATCTAGTGATGATCACCGTGATGATCATGATCATGAGGGGCTCGTAGTAATAATAGCCGCATGGGTCGATTGATCAGGTTAAGCAACGCTTGCCGCGGTCTGTTAGTGGATGGGTGACCATCTTTACATACCGGGACCCAATGTGCCTCGGAAAGCACGTTAAGTCGTTGGTACCGGCTGTCAATCGTAGATCTTTGACAGTCGTTACGGGTCGTCAGAAGCCTGAAAGTCTGACAACCAGTCTTACCAAGGGGTATCGTATTACCTAGTAACTGGGTTGTGGAGGTCAGATAGGCAGTCGCTCCATGTAAAATACTGGTATTCAGCTGCATTCGGTAAGACTGGAAGCCGACCCCAACATAGTTGGGAAAAGGCTGGCAGGTGATGATGATCACAGAGATAGTCTTTATTCAGGCATTAGAAATATTGTGTGAAAAATCCATTACAGTACCTAGTGCGTAAAAATAACAATGACTGTGAAAGGTCCCGAAATCAGTCTTTTGACGTGACAAGTCTGTGAAATCAAGAAACATACGGATGGTACGAGGTCCAAAAATGAGACGTAACGAAAAAGTCTATATCATCTTACCTTAATAATTACAAAACTATTTAATCTTAGCATCCAGTGTCACTTTTTAGCTTATTATAGTCAGCTTCACCAGAAACATAATACCTATTAATGTTGACATTATACATTAGGTATCATATTTCTCATATACACAGACCAGTTAAACAAAATTGCCGTTGAATATTAATTGAAATAAATAATGATAACATTCAGTATCAGTTTTGTCTGTCTTCTATTATATTTTTTCTTCACACTAAAAGCGACTCGCTGATATAGACGTTTCACATTAAACCAAACGGCCGTGTGCCGTTGCCGCTTTGTGATCATTATTCTCATTTGCGTCTATATTGTAATATTTTAACGCTACTTTCTGGAGTGTTAATTTGGTTTTTTTTTATCACCGCGCTGTGTGTGAGACGTCAGTTATTCTGAATAGAAACTTAGAAAGGAGCGATAGCGCCAGTTTCAGTCATTCAGCGTAGTGCTCCTCCCCCGCCACCCCGCCCGGCCTCCATGCTATCTCAAAATCAAAGTGTCTGGAATTACGTTTCTAAGTTTTGTAATTATTAAGTTAATGTGACATAAACCTTTTCCTTACGGTCCACTTTTCTGATCTGGTACCCATATGATTCTGTGTGATTTAAAAGACGCTTCACGTCAAAAAAAGACTCATTCACAAGTCCAATTACCTGAGAGGTTTCGTACGTAAATCTTTTATCATGCTTTCCGCATAACGTTTGAGAATCAACTAAATAATATCTGCAGTAACCACTTGGTTTTAGTTACTCAATGAAACGTGAAAAAGTTGCATTAATTTGAAGGTTGAAAACATGTTTCTAAACCCATTTTCTGTCTTAAATATCAAAATATACAACAATCACGTGTCCGTGACTTATGGTATTCATTTGAGAAAGAAACACTGTTATTATTCTTGATTACTTTGATTGACTTACTGACAATAAGTTTGTCGTCAGGTTTGGAACGCGTAAAACATCCTTGATTGTTATATCATAACCTTGCTGCGTTGATTTTCTAACATTGCCTTTGCATGAGACTTGAAGTTTTTCTTGATTTGGTACCATAATCTCGGGTAATGTACTAATGGAACTAAATATCGCAATATGAAAGAGCTGGCTCCCGAATCCACGTACCATTCGTTTTTACCGTATTTAGTACTCAGGAAAACTGCACTTGATACATTTGAGGACTTATTTTTGCTTGATTATTCAACCATCGGACATTGATTTCGATAATAACCCGGTGCAAAGGACCCGGTGTTTTGCATTTGTAACAGGTTATGTTTTTATTTACTCCTGTCACTTTGATATTTGACATTGACCATTGTTAACATGTCTGAGTTTTTGTTTCGCCCATTTTGAAGCAACCGCCGATTCAGAATTCTGCGTCTCATTCAATGTCACTCACTACTGACATCTCTAATGGTTCCGAATCCATCAACTTTGACTTGATGACGTCAGCTGTGATTGAACTTCCAGAATGTTTGATGGCCATTATCATTGGTGAAAATATGTCTGGGAATCCTGCCAACATCGATGACCCAATCAACTGCTCTGTTATTTGAAAACCAGTTCCACTCAATTTCTGCGATGTTTCCACAATTGGAGTCACGTAGATGGTCATATTCTTGCAATTTTCTCGTCTCGTTGAAATCAAGTGACGCAGTAACAAAATCTTTCTCGAAAAACCTGAGTCATCAAACAATGATTTAAGTTTATCCCACAACTCCTTCGAAGTCGTCGTCTTCTTGATGTGCATATATAAAACGGGACCAATGGTTAGGGATTATTTGGTTGCGTTGTCGCATCATCTTCGGGTTTGATTAGTTTTCCCACCACTGGCTTCGCACAATGTAACATGCCTTCCAACTAACGTAAATTTTCCACTGCAAAAGTCCACTCATCGTAGTTTTCCCTGCCTTTTAACTTAGGCACACTGGTTAAATATTTCATTGTCATCTTGCACAACACGATGGTATTTATTTATTTATTTAGATTTACCAACGTTCGTATACATAAAATCAAAATAAATAAAAATAAATAGCTTGAGAAACTTGGAAAATCTATGCCTATAACCTAAAGTAAACGCGTCGGTTATTCAGTGCAGACTAAGTTGACACATTAGATTCAGATTCATATATTCCATAAAGGCTCCAACAAACAGGCGCGACACGCGACGCGGCACAAAAGCACCGCGTGTTGCGCGACGAGCGGTGTTTTTGAGTCGCGCGCGATTCGTGTCGCGTATCGCGCCTGTTTGCAGGAGCCTTAATATAGATGACGCTAGTAGATACATTTTGATATAAACTCAATATAAATTACAACATGCCAGGGCAAAGGTTGAATTCATAAGTGTTTTTTTTTCTTCACATAACTGGTTTCTTAATGAGCGTCAAATCTTGTTCATATCAGTATAAAACTTGTATCTAAATAATTAAATTAGTTATTAGAATACTGACGTTATTCACTAAGATATGATCGCTTGATGAATACGCGATCATCGTGTTCATTTTGTCAAAAGGCGCCTTTCAGTTTCCCGAACAAATGAGTGACAAATAATGACAGCGAGTATTGCGTATTCGTGCGTTTATCGCTTGTCGCTATTGCAGAATACGGCCTAGAGTTCCTAGGTTTTCCGTGGTAGTGTACTAAATTGGATTTAAAGATTAAATTATTACTGAAAAAATACTGGAAAATAACAATTTTTCATATACATCTCATAAAAAAAAAAAACAAAAAAAGTTTTTTTTGAAAGAATAACAATTCTTATAAACCTACAATTGTCATGATTATGAGAGTTACCGACTGGTAGCCGGTCGATCGACAACTGTGGGGATATCTCCTATTTCGATTTAAGAGTAGGTGCCGACTAACTACTGCAAACAGTCTTCAAAATATAGGTATTTATCGGAATTGTGACAAAATAAATCAACTATTCATATTATGCACGTTTTATATTATTATGGTCTCTGCCTACTATGTTATAGGAAGTGTTTTTGTTCGTTTCACATCATTTTTTTAAAGCAAAATTCAAACAATTCATAATAAGTAAAGCATACTACTCGATCAATGACTTTCTAAATGATAAAAATGTTAACATAATAACAATAACATAAAATATGTGGGAATATTAAATTAAAATTCGACTATTGTGTATTTTTGACATATTAATTAGTGATAATATATTTCTGCATGAGTCATAATATTAATGAAACTAGATATTGTACGCCTTCTGGGTATGTTACAGCGATCGAATATTTTTATGGTAAGAACTGCTTTTCAACCTGTAGCAAACAATAAATGAATTTGAATTTGATAAGTCAGATTTTAATTATGACGAGAATAAATCACCACTTAAGAGAATGTTTCTTAGGGAGAAAATACGTATGATTACTGCCAACACTTGCAAAAGACATCATCATCGTCCTTATGCCTATAATTATTTAACTACACAGCATTTTGCATTTATGGCCATACAATGCTCTCTATCCAGGGTACATAGTAAATGACCCTGGTTTAAATGCCGGGGCTATGAGAGATGCCACATTCCCTGCCATATGACGTCACGCCAACCACTGTCTTGATGCAGAATAAGCTATCAAAATATTTGTTCCTGAAGTCCTGAAGTGGTCCACCGCTGTCACCCTGGGTATCAAAAAGTTATAGGTATCACTTATTTATAAATTAATTGCCTTTTTGGGCCAGTTTTTGAGATAAAAAAGTACAGAAGGACAGAGTAGATTCCGCGGGATATTCGAAAGAGTTACTGTGACCTCTAGCACAGGCAACTGAAGGAACATGGGTGGGTTTTAGTCAGTAAAAGTCTGACACGACCTCCCCGCTCCGACCAGAGCAGGAGATGTCATTTGATGATTTCCCACCCAAAAAAAAACAGAGTAGGTTATATTCCACTTTTTTTTTAAAAAACCGAGCAAGTGCGTGTCGGACCACGCACTTTCGTTCCATAATTGGGAACAAACTTAACTTTGTAGTTGAAAAAATGATCTCCCATACATCGATATACGGCACGGTCAATTCTCAAACTGCAAATATAAGTTTCTTATCGCAAAAAACTTTACCTGTGCTGTGAGACCTTGCTTCTTGCCAAATTTCATGATTCTAGGTCTCTATAAAGCCAAACAAGCGATTTATTTGCGAGTATCAAAATATGTCACATAAATTACCGTATTTTTTATTGCGTTGACTTAGAAGCTTGATTTTTTTCGATCTCCAAGAGACTGTAGACCTATGTAGCGTTCCTGAGAAAAAGGGTCTTGATAGACAGACTGATGGATGGACAGTAAACGAGGTGATCTTATAAGTGTTCCGTTTTTTCCTTTTGAGGTCATTTGTGTGGTTGTGGGCGCATAGTTTACTAGAGGGCCTAGACAAAGTGATATAACGATGATGGAAATGTTAAAAAATTGTTATATTGACATCAATCTATCTCAATCTACCTAGCCTTTACCCAACTATGTTGGGGTCGGCTTCCAGTCTAACGGGATGCAGCTGAATACCAGTATTTTACATGGACCGTCTGCCTATCTGACCTCCACAACCCAGTAACTGGGCAATAGGATACCCCTTGGTAAGACTGGTTGTCAGACTTTCGGGCTTCTGACACCCCGTAACGACTGTCAAAGATCTACGAATGACAGCCGGGACCAATGGCTTAACGTACTTTCCGAGGCACGGAGGAGTCTCGGTATCACACATCCACGGATAACGCCACGAGCTCCTCAATGTATTATATTGACATAATTATGTTACCGGAAAGGTAATGTCAATCAAGTCGAAAGTCGAAATACCAAACGCTTTGAAAGCGATAGCTACTTGTCTAGGTCCTCAGGGTGGCCTCTGATGGGACTAGCTCTATTTCAGCTTAGCAACAGTTAAGCTGGGGCTGCACCTGCGTCTATCGCCACGAAGCAAAGCGCATGCTGCATGAGTTTTGCTAGCTTAAAAAATATCGTGCTAATTTCGTGGTCACATTAGCATAATCAGCCTATAACGTTCCCACTGCTGGGACACAGGTCTCCTCTCTATGAGTAGAAGGTATATCGGTGATCACATTAGCGGCTTCGTAATTCTTTGATGTATTACCGTGCCGCGATAATTGGGACGCAATCCGATATTCGGCTTCGATAGACGATAGTGATTGGTCACATCTACGTATCGTGTAGCAAAGCAGCAAAGCTTGGTAACGATAGACGTTTCTATTACGACACAACCTTTTCAATATAAAGGGTTTTTCAACAAGGGTTTTGTTTTTCAATAGGGGCAACACCAACAACATGACAGTTTTGACATTTAGCAGCACTCACACAAACAGACTTTACACACAGACATAATCAGGTAACAATTGTCATCCATCAAAAACTAGCACTCAAATATTACAAGACACAAATACTCCTTACTATAAGTATGTACCACAAACCGTTCTAGAAAGTACCACACACAAACTCTATTACGATCGCGCCATACTAACCGACAGGACCGTTCGCTACAATAGACCAGATATAAACCTTAAAGATAAAGCTAATAAAGTCACATACCTTATAGATATTGCAGTCCCTAAAACACATAATTTCCAAAAAGCAATAGGTGAGAAAATCAGTAAATACGCTGAACTGAAAGAAGAAGTAGCCAGAATTTGGAGACAAGAAGAAGTGTATGTAGTACCCATTGTTGTCTCCACAACGGTTGTTATACCCAATCACCTCCACCATAGCCTCAAATTGATAGACCTGAAAGACTCAATTTACTCTTCAAAAAGCCACAATTTTAAACACCTGCAGAATAGTGAGAAAGTTCTTGCAAATTGAGGAAAATGAAATCACTTCTCATAACATTCATTCTTCGTGATAAAAATTCACCACAGACGCTACATTGACTTGGCTTGGGCCCGTTAATGTAGCTTAAACTAGCCAAAGAGCTAAGAAACAAAACATGTTTATCAAAATAATAATAACCCCATCGCCGTATATCTACGTTGATGTCGTGGTGGGGCGTGCCGGTAGAGTTTACTTTGCCGGAACAGGTCTAGGGTGAGGAGCCAGACCAAGAGAGATACAGAAACACGCAGGGCAGCATGTGGCGAGCTGTTGGGCAGTAGTGACCCCACGTACCCTATCACCCGGAAGAAGTCATGTTCCTCATTTCTAGCTTGCCTTTATTGGCCGGCTGGAGTCAACACTGACGAGAAACTGACCTAAATATTCTTAATCTGACATTATATTAAACTTTGTCTCTTGAACTGACATTTAACTTTGACATGAATTAATTAATTTGTTCCATATCAATACATTATATTACAGGACATTGACCATGTCTGGAACAAATGCTGCCAAGACATGGGATTACTTCCAAATGATTCTTTGCATCAATATATGCTTAAAAACTAAATTGGTCAAAGGGTTAAAAAGTTTCTGGTAGTTTTATTTATTTATTGCATAGGTATGTATGTATAAGATAGCGTTGACGAGTTTGAACTCGTTGGTTTTATCTTGACAATTAAAGTTTCTATAGCCTCATATGGTGTACAGGGACTGATAATGGAGCCGGAAAGCGGCCAAAGGAACTCCTCAGTCAAACCCCACAATCAATAGCACAATCGTGTTTCAACTCGTTGGTTTTATCTTGACTAGTACTATAGTACTTACTAGTAGCCCAAGACAGTATCTAGGGTCTGATGATGGAGCAGGAAGGTGGCCACAGGAGCTCCTCAACCAAACAAGATAACACCATCGTGTTTGGACTCATTGGATGTTTTGATAAGTGCTTTTGTGGCAGCACATCTACATTGGAACGCATCACACTGACGTCACGCAAAATCCTGCATCGCGGAATCAGATTTTACCGCGCGACTAGCATATATACAACATCCCGACATCAACCGTCGGGCAGTAGCCCACCAGACACAACACCTGTCTGGTCGGAGGATCCTCCCTTTTCATAGAGGATGAGTGAACTTTACACCCTGTTCCTTACGCCTCTATACTCAGACCCTGGACACTAGGTAGTGTCCAGGATCTGATGATGAAGCCTGAAGGTGGTCACGGGCTCCAGTACTACTCAACTAAAAAAGCTTATCCATCAGCAACTTTCTCTGAAATGCAGTCTTGTGGAATCGGATGTACCGTACTATAGGTACCGTATATGCCCGCTCCTGTTTTCAATCATGGCAATATCACGTTGTATTGGGATATTTTCATTTCCCGTTCAAGACTTGTTCGCGACATGTTAAAAATCGTGGCGAGTCTATAACCATAAATCGATTAGAGCGTTGCACAATGATTATTAATATAGCGGTATATTATTGATATATAAAAAGATCAGCAGATTAAGTATATAGAGGCTCGCAAGGTTGGCGACATGTGGATACAGCAGTCATTGTGCCGATAGTCGCGACAGCCAATGGCATAATATTCAAGAGCCTCGACCAACACGAACACCTGAGGAGGCTCTGGATAGGCAGTTAGATCAAGGGCTTTATTCAGAAAGCGGTACTTCTGGACAAGGGGCGCATATCATTAGAAGGCTCAGGAGACCTGACCACCGGTAACTTGGACCCTATTCCCGATACCAGTGGGCTACTATTTTTACATTTTTAAATGTTTTTTTTAAATATTTAAAAATGTAAATGTATATAAATGAAATTACTGTCATTAATTAGTAAAATGGGCCATTAGTTGTCTCATCAATAAAATAACCTCAAAATAAATACTTTTTCTCAAAACTCCTCGGATAGATTTTGAAGAGTTTTGGTTTACAGACTCGTATAAGCCCATGGAAGATAATGCATTGTGTGTCCATTCTAGGCAACACTTGGTCCAACTCCCATATATTGATGGTCAATATCCTTTATCTCTTGAACTGACATAGATATAACTTTAACATTAATCAATTAATTTGTTCCATAAAAATCCTCATGCATGAGCTCTTATTTGATTTTGTTGTCTTTATTCAATTTAATTATGATAAATTATAGTATTGCGCAGGATAAAATTAAATATTTGCACCCCTGAAATGGCAGAATGTGAAAGGGCCATTATAGTATTAAGATCATACACTGTAAACCTACATTCTGGCAAATAAATGAATTTGATTTGATTTAACTACCTTGTAAAAAGAATCAAAAACATAGTTACTAACGGAAATTAATATTCACAAGGTTTTCGCTTCACTGTTGTAACCCCACCCTTACCCGTTACCCCTTACTCGTTAGAAATATCTTTTTCTTTCTGTGGCCCTAGTGTTAATAGTCAGCTCGCGTTTATGAAGTCTATTTGTAAGCATGAGCAACTCGAATCCAAAGGTTCGTTGATTCTGAACGTGTGTTTGTTTAAGCTTATCTTATACATATAAAAAGGGAGAATGCGAATATTTTAAGACCCACAATACCTTAAACTGTTATTTTCATAAAGACTTTAGCCATTTTTTTCATAATAAATGAACACGTTTGCTGAGAGTTCTTAGCAACTGCAAAAAATGAGAATTTCATTCACACACATTTCAATTTTTTTCATTATATTTAAAAGCTCGTCTTTATCATTTCTGTGGAACAGGTAATGAATTTTCCCATTAAGTTCTAATCAAAATCTTAAAAAAAAGTATTTAAAAAATGTTCATTATTGTTAAAGGTACCTAGGTAGTAATAGAACAACTTTTTAATTTAAAACCTTCGTAGTTACTAGAAAAATAAATACCTACCTTGCTGGGTGTTCATAAAAAGTATCGATCTTTCCACGTCTTATATGTCTAGATACCTAATGTTTTCGTGACATTTATTGTAGTGCGGAGTGAGACGTGATGTGAAAACCAATTGACGTTCAGCAAATAAATTGAGACAAACTCCTTTTTACGCTATAAATCCTTCGTTTACAAGGTATGTCCTACGTTTTTTGGGTTCCCAGATAATAAAACAGAAACATTTAGATAAAGTGCTAGTGCACAAAATACAGGTAAATGATATACATCAACAGTCTTCTTACTTCTTATTTTATTCAGAAGCCCAATTCCCGTAACTAAAACCGTTTAAAATCTAGTCGCAATCTCATCTCAGCGACAATCAAATGTCAAAAATGTAGGGAAATTATAGGTATTTTTGACATATTGAGACTGCATGAGATCTGACTGTGGATGTTCTTAAAATTACGAGAAATTCACCTCAGGTTTGCTAAAGGACAGGTGGCAACCTAGTTGCTGTATATAACCACCATTACAAAAATACCTAGCAGCCCTCTTAGTTCGCAGATTTGGTCGTCATCTGCGTAGCCTTTTCCCGAACTATCTTAGGCTCGGCTTCCAGTGTAACCATATGCAGTTGAATACCAATATTTTCGTTCGCAGATTTGGTAAGTCGATTTAAACCATGAAAAATTAGGTTTGTTTATTTACTCAGTTATAAAATTTAATTACAATATACAAACTAGCACTAAAATATATATATGTCGATTCAGGAGGCCGATCAGAGTGAGAATCTTCCCCAGAGAACATAATGTTGGTTAGCGGGCAACAAAGAAAGTATTTTAGATCACACTACTAATTTTTATTAAAATAGGTACACTGAACACAACGAGTCGTATGACAGTTTCTAGGCTAGTGTTGTCCGCGCGGCAAGCAGAGAAGTGCCATGATCCCTCCCTGCGATCGGACATCTTGAATTCAGCGCGCGCGAACTCCAATCTAGACTCCGTCGAAGCGTTGTCGTCACAGCGCTTCCGCCTCGTTGTCAAGTCGAGCTCCCGTACTAATGACTACTCCGACATATATATGTACAAGTATATAATAAAAAAGGGAAGAGCTCATTGGGCATCAAATATTCATCCGCATCCCTGTCAATGGGAAGAGTTCCCAAAAGGCTCGTTGAACCATGAAAAATAATAGTCACACTCAAACATACAAAAATCTTCGATAAGAGTAAAAGAACTCAATTTACATTGCTATATTTTATACTTAGACTTTTTACCGGGCTACGTTACAATCCCTGATAAAACCAGAAAATCACAAAATTACATTCAATAAAAACTGAAGTCCTACCTTACAAAGTGTATCTATCTACCTACGCCATACGGTACATAATTATCGCATATACAAACTCAGATATCGTATTCAAATCATTTTACCCGAACACATTGTTTGTGTATAACACACCTGTCCTGTTCACGGGATTTCACACGTCATCCGGCCCATCATATCTGTAGTATTTACCTTTTATTTGACCGTCAGTTATACCCATATTTGGGTCGTTTACTGACAATGGACCTTTGAATTTAATACCCAAATTGTTTGTGTAGGACATGTAGGAGTTGGACGTTTCTGAGTATTCTTTATACATATAAAGAACATTGTTAAAATCCGCATTGAATTCTCTGATCAAATAAGTTAATAATTTAAATGAAGGATCTGTTTACAAAATGTTTTATTGAATTTCAGTCAACAATATTTAAGAGATGCGTAGACTAGTAGGAGGGTAGTTTTTTGATATTTGTGAAGCAGATCCATACTAATATTATAAATTCGAAAGTAACTCTGTCTGTCTGTCTGTATGTTAACTTTTCACGCCTAAACCACTGAACGGATACCGATAAAATTTTTAAACTTTTTAATAAAACTTTTTGTCTCAAAAATAATCTTACAGGGGATGATATAGGGAATGGAAGTTTGTATGGGAAACCCAGCATTTCTTAAGTTAGGGATCTGAAAATTCAAATTTATGCTTTTATTAGGAAATAAAGAATTATATGGTTTAGCGTTTTTGAAAAATCATCCCCTAAGGGTGTAAAATAGGGGTTGATTTTACAAATTACAAATAATATTAAAATTTTGTGTACCTCTTTTAAGAGATTTAAGGGATTGGAAATGTAGTCTTAGTTCGTATCTTGACTTCTTGAGGTGACATTCCAGTCTTTATTTTTAACCGACTTCAAAAAAGTAGCAGGTTCTCAATTCGGTTGTATGTTTTTTTTTTTTAATGTTTGTTACCTCAGTACTCCGTCATTTACAAACCAATTTGTTAAATTCTTTTTTTATTTGAAAGGACATACTTCCAGATTGGTCCCATTTTTATCAAAATCCAGTTCTGATGATAGAATCCATGAGGAATTGAGGGAACTCCTCAAATATTGTAGGCATATACATAGCGATTTTGGTATTTACATAAACAAGTCAAGGATGTCGGAAAGTATCATTTGGTGGTGTAACTGATGAAGAAGACCACACACACACACCACCCCAAACACACACACAGGAACTCCTCAATGATAAGTATGTCACGGGTGGCGATATCTCGATTAAGATAGTTAAGTGACTTTGAGGAAGTAAATTTAAATAAATGGTTCTGATGAAAATGGTACCATCAAACTGATCTGATGATGAAACCGGAAGGTAGGCACCGGAACTCCGTAAAAAAACAATACATCCTAGCCGTGTTTGAGCTTATTGGAATTGTCATGAGATGTACTCTGGACATAGATGATTTCAATGGTAATATACTTCAAATTGCACTACTTGAGTCGTATGTTATGTGTGGCCTTGGTCGTCGGAAGACAGATTTCATCAACGATCTGTCGATGTGTAGTTGAATTAATAATTTGTTGGCGACGGCGTCCAAACCTGATAAAACTCATGCTATGATTCAAAATAAGGAGCCGAAGGCACCCTGTTAGTTTGCAGAGGGCTATCCCTTACACCCTGTATACGTCTATTTTCTAAGGATGACCCACAGTAACCTTTTTTATCTTTCAGAATTTGATGAAAATTTCATTGTTATTTCCGATCGCTTCGCTTCCCGGTAGTACGTTTCCGTGGGATATTTTCCGAAATTCACGCGGGGCGAAGCCGCTGGCAAATGCTAGATAGGTATAATAAAACAAGGCCCATTTGCCATTATGTGGTGTTGTCACCGCGAGAGTATTGGGGAAACAAGCGTTTCCCGTATGTTTAATGGAGCACCTCTGCATTCGTGCTGGGGGCCATCGCTTAGGTACTCAACCTTACTATGTGTGCAGTCTGACATAACCTTCCACCTTCCTGAAACGGCGGGTACTTACCTATTAGGATATTCATACGAATGAAAAAACACATCAAATCACGCCTCTTTTCCCCAAAATTTTCAGACTAAGATGTATCATACCTACCTAGGTGCAGTACACCCAAATTTCACCAGATATGTTTGAGCCCCATGTAATAAGGCGCGAGCTTATTGTCATCAACCACGCATGAATCCAGACTGTGGACTAAGAAATTCCTGATGTAAAAACCCAATGATAAAAAAACCTCCTGAATTTCCCCTACCCTGGGGAAGGGTTACCTCATAATAATACCCTTACCTAAGCCTTATTCCTATCACTGTCGCACAAGGACACAATTATTGTCAACTACATTGCAAAATAGAGACGGGAATATAATTATTTACGATGTCTAAGGACCAAAACACATACACACGATACGACATGCCGTGGCACATTGCGAACCACGTTTTTACAGACATTGTAATATGAAAATAGTAGAGTTATTGATAAAAACAACAGACAAGTGCGTGTCGGATCACGCGCAATGAAGGGTTCCACAGTTGGGACGGATATTTCCCAAAAACAAACTTAACATTGTAGTTGAAAACCATGTTCTCCCATAAATCGATATTCGTTAGGGTCAATTCTCCAACTGCAAATGTAAGTTTGTAATCGCAAAAAAATGTTTTTTTTTAAATAAGACTACAAACTATTGATTTTCGGACGTTTTATTTTCCTTGAGCTGTGAGACTTTGCTTCTTGCCGATTCTAGGTAGTAGTTTTGATTTATTTGCGAGTATTCAAATTATGTCGCATAAATGGCCGTATTTTTTGATTGCGTTTACTTAGAAGCTTGATTTTTTTAGAGCTCCAAGGGACTATAGACTATGTATTTGATATTAATTTCAACTTGATACCTTCACGCGTTCCTGAGAAAAAAGGTCTTGACACACTGACAGACAGACAGACAAACGGACAACGAAGTGATCCTATGCGACGTCGCGTCGTATCGTGTGTATGTGTTTTGGCCCTAAGTCAAAGCACGTGCTAAGTTAATTAATCTCGGCCTGAAGTGTTTAAGCCGAGACTTGAAGCAGTCGGCGGTTGTAGTAGTTTTTACCCGTGCGAAGCTGGGGCGGGTCGTTCAAGATAAAAATGAAGCATCATTTAGGTAGCAACTATATTTTATTCACTATCAAATATTTCATACATTAGGATTGTCTTCTTGATCCACAATCAAGGCCATACGACGCTCTCTATCCAGGGTACGTAGTGAATGACCCTGGTGTAAATACCGGAGCCGGCAGAGATGCCACATTGCTTGCCGAATGACGTCACACCGAGGATCGTAAACGTGCACTCAAAACCATCATAACTCTTAAACTGAAGAGGTCCACCGCTGTCACCCTGGGAATATTACAGAAGTATGTACCTAATATAACACAGGTTGCTATGACGACAGTCGAATTTCACATTCTGGAATAAACTCAATTTCCAACTGTCTTAGGTTTACATTTGCATATAATTTTAATGATGTCTATTATTTATTACCTCACACGTATTTTTCGGCACTTGCGGGTCACCATAGCACATTTGCGTTGTGTGGTTATATCCGTTCTTCAGATTTCTGTTAGGGGGGTAGAATTTCGAACATGGGTATTCATCGAATCTGACTAAGTGGACCTGCAATCAATCATTCATGCATCTACATCCAGTATTTTCAACATTGTCGGGTAGCCTTCCAATAATATCAAAAATACTGGGTACTAATGGGAAAGTAAGTACTCTTTTATTTTTCCTCGTGCAAAATTTATATACTCATCGAGTACTTTCGAAAGGGGTGGAGTACGAATATCAAACAATGATAGAGTCACCTAATAGTGAAACAGACAGACACAACCTCTTAACGGGTCATTGTGCTCAGCATTATGAACAACTTTTATTATGGGATCGCGAAAAAAAAATTGCTGTTCCCTACTTTTTGACGAGTTATGCGAACGTAAATGTAGGTAACATCTGTTTCTTTTTCACAATTGCAGGTTTGGTCCCATAGTAAAAGTTGTTCATAATGATGAGTACAATGACCCCCTAAGAGGTTGTGCAGTAATTCCGGGACATGTTGTATATAGTACGAAGAAGTAGGATTGTTCTGTGTTAATATAATGGATTGTCAAAAAAATATGTACTACATATTAACTAACTTATTACATAATTATGTATTATGTAATGAATTGTGCCTTCATTCCGGAATATGTCGTATAAGGAAACACTATCACCATACCCTGTCATTACATTTCCGTTGCCTGATGAAAATTAATTACTAGTTATAGGTAAGTTTTTTCGTAGATCAACAACGGATTTAACAACTTCTTAGAATTGACATTGCACGTTTCATGGTGAAGCAGTTGCTGCAGACCGTAATTTTACTTATGATTTTGCATCATTGTCAAAATCACAGTGATCTTTATTGGCGATGCAATAAAGTTGCATCCATTGACGAGTCTGTCAAAATCACAGTGATCTTTATTTTCGTTTCGGTAAATGCCCATAAAAAACAAAAATGGATATCAAGTGGTATCAAAAAATGCAGTGAGAGAAAACGGCAATTACTGTGGCAGTTCAGTATGAAACCTACTCAGCAGAATAAAGCGCGATTTAAAAATTACGCAAAATTATTTATTTATTTATTTAACAGTTTATGTACACACATTTATACAGACAAGAAGAAAGGAACAGAAAAATACGTACAAAGGTGATGCTTATTTCTAAAGAAATCTCTTCCAGCATACCTGCGCTACGAAAGTAGATAAAGAGATGTAGACAACGTGTGTAAGAGTAAAAGAGAAAACAAAATACATAAAATCACAAACAATACAATAATATGAATATATACAAATAAATATATAAACATAAGATATGAGTACATACAAATACATACATGTATACTACCAAAATAAATATCACTAAAATATATACGATAATAATGAAGCATAACATAATAAATACTAACAGCTATGACGAAGTGGAAAGATAGTGTTCTTTCACTCTTCTTTTAAACACTGCGGCAGTTTGGCAGTTCCTAATATCTGGCGGAAGTGAGTTTCATAACCGAACCGCATGCACAGTGAAGGAGTAGGAGTAGAAGTCGGTTGAGTGGGGAGGGGATTTAAGGAGATTTCTAAGATGCGACCTGCAAGGTGCATCAGAAGGACGAGCGTAGGAAAAGCGTTCCCGCAGGTAGGATGGCATTTTAGGAATGTGAAGGACGTTAAATAGCAGACACAATATCCGAGAGTTCCTGCGAAGTCGAATAGGGAGTCACTTGAGTATCTTGCAAAAGTTAGAAACGTGATCATCTTTTTAAGATTAAAAACAAAACGAATACATATATTTTGCAAACGCTCAAGTTTATTTAAGAGCTCCTCGGTGGCATCCAAGTAACAGGCATCAGCGTAGTCAATAATGGGCTGTATGAGAGTTTGGGCAAGGGAGATTCTGATATTCAAGGGCAAGAAGCTCTGGAGGCATTTCAACGTATGGAACGTGTAGTGCACTTTGCGACTGACTTGAGCAACTTGGGCAGTCCACGATAGGTAAGGGTCCATGGTCACCCCCAAGTTTTTAACCGTATTTGCGTATTCTATCTGAACTCCATTCAGACAGAGTGGAGACAGCGACGCGACATCGAGCCTATTCCGCATATACCTTCCGCCCATGATAATAACCTGGGATTTCTTAGGATTGATTTGCAGTCCAAAGGACCGCGACCACTCGCCAATCAAATCCAGGTCACTGTTCATGGCAGACACGGCTGCTTCCGCATCTTGCCTCAAGAAGTGATTGTAAAGCAGCAGATCGTCGGCATGGAGATAGAAGTGGGAAGCGATGACTCTGGTGACAGAGTTAATGAAAATAGAAAAGAGAAGAGGCGAGAGAACGCCACCCTGAGGCACACCTGCGGTAAGAGAGCACCAGTCAGAAGAAAACTCATCTAGACAAACCCGCTGCGAGCGGCCATTAAGATAGGAATCGAACCAATCAACCGTAGAAGAAGAGAAATTGAAAGTTTTAAGGATCCCTAGAAGGATGTCGAAATCAACAGAGTTAAAGGCACTGCTAAAGTCCAGAAGTGCAAGCAAGGTGAGCGATTTGTGGTCCATAGCCCAGCGAATTTCGTCAGTAATCTTCAAAAGAGCCGTTACTGTGCTATGACCAGGTCGAAAACCGGATTGAAAAGGACTGAGAAGGCTATTTACAGATAGAAAAGAAGAAAGCTGCTAATGAACAATGTGCTCAAGAACTTTAGAGAGATATGGGAGGATAGAAATGGGTCGGAAATTGATCGGTGAGACCGGGTTAGGAATTTTAGGTAAGGGAATGATATGGGCTCGTTTCCAGGCCTCAGGAACAGTAGAAGAAAACAAGGAAAAGTTAAAAATGTGGGTCAAAATGGGAAGTAATGCGGGGAGGATAGGAGAAATCATTCTTGAGCAAAGATTGTCATTACCAACTGCAGAGGAGGAGATAGCACAGATAGATTTTTTGATCTCACTTTCACCTACAGGACTTAACTCGAAAGGAGGACACTGCGGCACAGACAAACAGGAAAGTTTATCTAACGTAGCTGATTTGACGTGCGGATCCAACGTAACAGGGGGATGTGAGAAATGTTTAATTAGAGCAGGCACGTCAGTGTCATTACTGGAAGCAACTGGAGACTTACCAATGCCGACAGTTTTGAGAAACTTCCAGACTTCTGAAGAGTTACGGTTGTCGAGCGAATTATGGAAGTAGCGTCTCTTTGCATCTCTACACATACGACAGCAGCGATTACGCAACATCTTAAACGCAGTCAAGTTGCGCTCGGAAGGACAGCGTTTTAACCTCCTTTTGGCTCTATCCCTAGCTGCCATCGTACCTTTATGGCAGGAGTAAGCCAGGGAGCCGGAACATACTTAACTTTGACTCGACGGATAGGGGCATGACGATCGTATAAGCTGAGTATTTTGCTATTGAAAATGTGAACCATATCGTTGATACACGAGCTTTCCAAGACGTCCTTCCAGTCGATGCTACCAGCATCACTCAGCAATGCCTCCAGGTCTATTCCCTTATAGTTCCTAAGGAAAATATATTGAGGCTTACGCTTTGGAGGACGAATCTTGTAGGACATAAAGATGAAGTCGTGGTAAGAAAAATAAGCTGTGAGCTGCCCGTGGATAGAAACATTATTAGAATCAGAGACAATCATCAGGTCCAAAAGAGAAGGGGTGCAGTTAGGGGAATAATGAGTAGCACAAAGAGGCAGAATACTAAGGTTAAAAGAAGATAAAAGATATTGAAGTTTGTGGGTACGACTGTCATTTTTAAGGAGGCAAGTATTAAAATCACCCATCAAGACAACGTGGTCATAAGAGGGACAGAAATCATTTAAAAGCGAATCCAAAGAGTCAAAGTAATCGATAGTGAGATTAGGACTGTACATCACTCCAAGAAGCATCTTATCTCGATGCAAGGAAATTTCTAGAAATAGATGCTCCGCTGAACCCGAGTAGGAAGATGGTGATGTGCTGATAATCTTGTAAGGAGTATCACTACGCAAGTAAATAGCAACACCACCACCACCCTTCCCAGTTCTATCATTACGAATAAGAACAAAGCCAGGAATGGCAAAGTGTAGAGATAAAAGAGAGGGTTTAAGAAAGGACTCGGAGATCAGCAAAGCGTCCAGATGTGCACTGTTAATAGAAGCCAGAAGATCGGAGTAATGGCATGGGACACTCTGGGCATTGATGTGGGCTATGTTGAGATTGTTGGGGAGGTGGGAAAGCAAAGAAGAAATTTGATCGCCAAGAGTGAGAGGAGAGGAAGTACCACTTGCTGCACTAAGGAAACTGCTAGAAGAGGAAGAACAAGAGAAAACATCATCAGCAAGGTCCGCAACGATCATTATTTAAAAAGATTATAAATTTAACTCAGCGAGCTTAAAATAACTATAACATAACTAGACTAGAGTCAAGAGCAAACCTATCTTAAAAAAAAAAAAAAATAAAGACATCAAAAAATAAATACAAAACAACATGGCAAATTATAAATGAAACAAAGTTAAATATGCTAAAGAATAATATTAATAAACTTATAATTAATAAAAATTAATTTGTCTCGGACCCAAAATGTATTTAATAATTATTTTATTGATAAAATCGAGCCCATTATTAATTCGGGAGATAGACTCACAAAACATATTTTAAACAGGAAGGATTCTATGTTCATGGCTCCAAGTTTGCCAAATGACGTATTAAAAATTAGTCTAGCCCTTAAAAATACAAACAGTGTAGGTTACGATGGCATTTGTACAAAAATACTCAAAGCAGTAGCCGAGGAAATTTGTTGCCTTTTGAGTTATATTATAAAGGGCAATGCCCATTTGAGGCCTTTAGTGGACATTAGAATAGAGAAAAAATACTTTAGGCATTAATATTGCCATAAAAAATATGTATTTACTTTCTTCCAAATGAGCGCCACTACAATCTACAACAATTAGTTAAAAAAAGTAAGTCAATTGAAAAAACAAGAAGATTTTTGATTTTGACAACACTGAATTGAATCCGACACTTCGCTTGTTGCTTAGTGACAATGCGACCGCGAGTCAATACATTGACAGAAAACAGAGATTTCAACATGTATAAATGTGAATTTGTGATGTGAATATTTTGCCAGTGCAAACGCACAGTTACGCTCAATGTGGATGTGTTTTGATTTTTCTTCGATTTTTTTTACCGCAACCTGGCTTTGTTATATGGACTTGATTCGGATTTTTACCAACGAAATTGGCTTTGTTTTATGAATTTTGCTCTCACCTTTAACGACAACTTTGGCTCTGGAATCAAGGATCACGGCTGCACTCGAATTTGGATATTTAAAATAGCAAATGGGTTTTTATGCCATAATAACTACAATTGGATAAAAATATATTAGGAAAACCCCTCCTCTCATATTCAATAATCAAGCATTGAAAAAAGAAAAGTTTTTTAATTATTTCTAAAATAGTGGCGTCAATTTGAATATATTTTTTAGATATCCAATACCATTAAGATTTTAAAACACTCCATTTTTATAATAATATTTGATGTCCATCTTGGGCCTAGGATACTATGGAGACTGGGCATTCCCCTTTGTGTATAAGTGAAGGTATTTTTCCAGATGCCCTGAAAAAAATTGGTAATAAAGCCATTGTTTAAAAAAACTAGATAGGGAGTTGATGAAATACTACAGACCGATTTCATTTATACCTTTGTCCTAAAAAATAATTGAAAAGTATAATTTATAAAGAACTCAATTTATATTTAGAAGCGAATAATATTATTTGTAAAGAACAAAAAGGATTTAGAAAAAACAAGACAATTAACATGGCTATTTATGATTTTTTGCATACTGTAATGACAAATATGGATAAAAACACTCCAGTATGTGCGATATTTTGTGACATGACCCAGGCATTTGATTATGTGCAACATAATAATTTAATAAAAAAGCTTGATGCTTACGGGGTAAGAGGAAATGTCCTTGAGCTCTTAAAGTCGTACCTACACGACAGAAAACAAATAACAGAAATAAGCAGAATTAATATTAAAACCTAAAGAGAAGAAATCTTTCTATCGGATAAACGTAACGTTATATACGGAGTTCCACATGGAAGTATACTAGATCCACCGCTCTTTACTCTTTGCATTAATGAATTCCCAATGGCAATCAAATATCCTATGACACTTTTTGCAGATGACAGTACAATAACGATACCTTGCAATCAAAGAGATTTTTATAAAGAGGACATAAATAATTCAATAAAAGAAACTATAGAATGGTTAGACAATAATAATTTAAAAAATAATTTAAACGAGACTATAATTATGCATTTTAGCCAGCGCGCATCGACTCTGTAACATCTTGACATAACATATAATGACATTACAAATGACACAGTTAATACAACTAAGTTTCTAGGACTTACAATAGATCGAAATTTAAATTGGAAGGCGCATATAGAGGCCCTAACTAAAAGGATAAGCAGTAGCGCGTACGCCTTGTACCTTTTGCCACGAACTGTAAACATAGATGCGTTACTAACGGCTTACTACGGGCTAACTGAATCTGTTCTCAGATACGCTGTTATCTTTTGGGGTAACTCAACGAATAAAGAAGTCGCAATTAAAGCACAAAAGAGATACCTCAGAGCCATGTATAATTTAAAAACCACCGATAGTTGTAAGCCGTTTTTCATACGGTATAAAATATTAACATTGGCATCCCTTTATATTCCAGAGACAGTAATGTTTGTTAGAAGTAATAAAAACTTATTTTCGCGAATGGCAGACAAATTTCCCAGAAACAGGTATGATCAAAGTCAGCTATGTCTGCATAGGAGCAGGGCTGCATTTATGCGCAAAAGGTTTTATGCATGGCTCCCACTATATATAATAAGTTACCCAAAAGTTTGAGGCAGCTAAGTAATATAGAATTGAAAAACAGCAAAAGTCATTTCTAACTAACAAAGCATATTACACTATTAATGAATTTTTGACAGAATCTTTTATTTTGACATAGATTTTTTTATGCATTATTATGATTTCGTTTATTAATTTTTGTTTCTTATGTAATTACATTTTTAAATATTTCTTAAAATAAAAAATATAAAAAACATTTAAAAATATAAAAAAATAGAGTTCCACCAGTGTCGGGAGCAGGGTCCAAGCTATCGGTGGTTAGGGCTGCAGAGACAGGAACCTCCTCACAATAAAAGCCGTATCAAGAAGAACTGCTTGCTGAATCAGGCCCTTGATCCAACTGCCTAACGAGAGCCTTGAGAGATATTGGTCGAGGCTGTCAGCCATCAGGCCATTGGCCGTTACGACAATCGGCACAATGACAGCCGAGCTCATATTCCACATGTCAGCAACCTCGTGTACTAAGTTGAGATATTTTATTTGTTTCTATTTCTCAGCTTTCACGAGGTTCTCGTCATGTGCAATGGGTAACATCGATTATCATTGCGCGGCGCGCTAATCGATCTATCACCACTATATCAGGCTTATTGGCGATAATAGTCCTGTCAGTAATGATAGACCGATCCCCGTACAACGTGACATGGTCATTTTCGAGAACTGGGTCGGGCACATACTTGTAATACGGTAACTCAGAGTCTACAAGTTTGTATTTCAAGGCAAGTTGCTGGTGAATAATCCTGGCTACTTGGTTATATCTGTGCAAGTACTCTCGGTTAGCTAGACGAGAACAACCAGAGATGATATGTCTGATGGACTCACCCGGACGGTGGCATGCCCGACACACGTCAACCTTCCCGTCCTTCATAATATGTCTCCGATAGTTATTCGTCAAGATAACTTCGTCCATATTTGCACAGACGAAACCTTCGGTTTTCCCGAAAAGGTCACCAAAACGTAGCCAGGATACGGACCCTAATAAATCTATACCGGGCTCATGAAGAGCCCGATAGAAGCGCCCGTGAAGATCCTTGCTTTGCCGTACCGCCTTGCGGTCATCTGTAGTAAGTACTACAGGTTTGCGCCAGTTCTCTTTAGCCATGGAGAGCGGGGTGAGCCCCTTGTCCACTGCTACCACATCACGGTGCTTACCCACGTCGGCTTTTAAAAATATTCCCTGAGACTGCACACCTCCCGGTTGTGGAGGGTCTTCGCATTTAAAAAGCCTCGACCCCCACACTTCCGCGGGATGTACAGTCTCATCACCGATGAGCGTGGGTGGACCCTTGTAACTAGGGCATCGAGTTCAGTCTGAGTCCATTTGAGTATGCCGAAAGAGTACATCAAAACCGGCATGACCCAACTGTTGAAGGCGCACACCTTGTTTCCGCCTGAAAGAAGACTAGTTAATACCTTCTTCAGGCGACCAAAGAAGCGCTCCTTCAACGATTGCTTCATGTCAGCAACATTGATGCCTAACGCTTCCGACATACCCAAATACTTATAGCTTTCGGCTGAAGAGAGGGATCTAAGCTGTATGGAATCCGAAAGTTGAATCTCCTCGGATTCCATAATCTCGCCTCGCTTTACATGCATGACTGCACATTTTTCCACCCAAAATCCCGTCCTGATGGCGTTACTGAAAGTTTCAGTTACCTTCAGTAGCTCCATCAGTCGCAATTTGTTGGGGGCAAAGAGTTTCAAGTCGTCCATGTAGAGGAGGTGAGATATGACCTGACCACCTCTCTTCAACCGATAGCCTAGACCTGAATCCTCCAGCAGTGTGCTTAGAGGATTCAGGGCTAAGCAGAACCAAAGTTGACTCAAACTGTCACCCTGAAATATTCCCCGTTTAATCCATACAGGTTCATCATTGCCCTGGATCTGTCGACACCCTGGATAGCGCAAGACCATCCTCCATTGCCCCATACACGACGCAAGGAAGGTGCGTAGAATTGCATCTATCTTGTACAACTCCAGCACCCTTATGAGCCATGTATGTGGCACCGAGTCGTAGGCCTTCTTATAATACTCAATAATCAAATTTTTATTGCATTCCATATGTTACAGAGATGGTAAAAAACAAGTTACAGATCAATATGGACCCTGTCGGGCACGCAAAAATTTAGGAGAGAGGAAGAGGGCTGAATAGCAATTTAATCAAATCAATATAAATTATTAGATGTGTATCATTGTGTATATAATTATATACATATGTATATATTATTATGTTTGTGTACATAGGGGTAGCATATTATTTATGTTTAATTATTTTGTATTGCATAAGAATAGGTAATTACCATGAAAATCTTAGAAGTATTTGCCATAATATATATATTAAATTATGTACATAATTAGATTAATTATAAGTATATTATATTAAATTAATTATATATTTTATTTTATTAAAGTATTTAGATGTATTATTTGTGTATTCATATTTCCATATTTTATACTTGAATTACTGTTCCATATTATATTAATTTTATAATAGTTTGTTTTAGATAGAGTAATTTCATTTTCCAATCGTTTTATCATCTAGAAACTCCTTTACTGTGTAATATGCCTTGGATTCTAGAAATCGCTTCAATTTATTTATAAATATGTTTGTTTTGCTTACTTCTCTAATTTCATTTGGCAATTTATTATAGATTTTGATGGACATAATTAGAGGGCTGGTTGAGTGCATTTTGATTCGAGATTGAGGTTTGTTTATTTTGTTTTTGTTATGTCTAAAAGTGTATCTTTTTTGTGTATCTTCGCAAGTGGTGTAGTAATCTTGATGTTTTCTGATAAATTTACATAATTCTAAAATATACAAACAGGGAAGCGTGAGTATTTTATGTTTTTGGAAGTGTGGTTTACAGCTGGTTATTAGATTTTAATATACTATAACTTCTGTCACTGTTAAGTTCTTATCTTTCCACTTTTATTTACTTTTTATTATGATAAAAGCACTATTTCTATTTTTATGAATAAAAATACACAGAGCTAATGTTTACTTGCGCACTGCAGCGCCCTCGGAGAGTCTATCTAGCATGTCGACAGATCCTTGCGGGATCGACGAACCTGTCGGCTTATGGCCATGTCGATGAGGAGTAGCTCCTTAGTACCGCGGGACCCGTTCCTACATCCATTTTGAGAGGGAGACATAATCGAGTTACTCTCAATGTGCGTATTTATTTTCGCTCTCAAAATGTAATGTTTATAGATCGTCGACAAACACGTGATCGGTCTATAATTCTAGGGTTCCCGCGGGACTTCCTGACTTATGGAGCAGGTGGGTAACGCCTGTTGTTAGAAACTGCGGTAGCGACCCAAACTCTAAGGATGACTGGAATTGAGATGCCAGGCGAGTGTGTGAACTACTTAGCCAATTTAGCCAACAATTTGGCAACGGGTGGACTGCTTTGGCTACGTCTAATGGCGTTATTACACTTCACATTCCACACACTCGCTCGACATCCTGCGTCCAGCCAGCCTCAGTGTGACAAACGGGCACCGACCAGATGCTGCGCCAGAATGTGCTCGTGGTGGCATCATCTGGGCGGCGCACGTCCGCCACATTTTTTTCAGGTCGCTCCCAAGCTTTATATACCCGCCTCTCATCGCTCTGGAACATGCGATTCTGTTATTATTATTATTTATTTACTGTTGGCATTTATACCTACTTTATTATTGTTTGCTGAATTGACGTTAAATTATTGATGTTGTGTTGAAATTAATTATTACGAATCATAATATTTGCACGCCATAGTATGTGGCAAACATGTCTGAACCTAAATATAGATTTTTTTTTGTTTTCCTGCATGCATTTTATTCTTGTATGACACACACGTGTTTGAGCAAATAAATATATCTTTATCTTTGCAATAAAGTTGCTATTCGGTTGCTGTTGTCAGAGCTGTCAGAGGTACAATAACTGTGAACGGTCTGCAAAAAATTCCGCGATAAATAACATTGTAAGTAAAGACAAAATTCTCACAAACTGTAAATTGTCAGCCAGTCGTTCTTTATACCCCAGTGTACCCCAGCCAGAGGCAGTCAAAGTTTCTTTTGCCTCCCCAGATAAGTGAAGACAAGCTGGCTTTATTTCATGTCCGAATGAGATCCTGAAATATAAAAAAAGAGTTCTAAGTTTTAATACAAGGATTGCGATTAAACATGAGTTAATTTGGAACTGATAAAACGTTAACGTAGAAGGATCATGTTAACGTGTGCAACGCCTGTTAGGGCACATCCTTGGGGAGACTGTAAGTAAAGGGATCTCCCCTGAGCCTCGCTGTTTGTGGAACTACTGTGCCATAGTCTTCTCTGAGTGCAATATTGATAGAACAACAGAGTTCCGTCTATGGGCGCTCTCAACCCTAAAGGCCTAGAGATTTGGCGTGTAAGGCGCCGTAGCGGTAGCCTACCTAACATTTTCTTTTCTGAGCGGGATCGGCCCTTTCACGATCCCGCTCCGAAAAGAAAACGTTTGGCCTTCCTTTTAGACCTTCATGGTCTTACAGAAGAAAGCAATTTCCGTCGAGTCTCCGACAGCCGCGGCCACGTCTTATTAGGGCCGCCGTCAACTTGACTACTCAGCGCAGATAAGTCTCTCTCTTTTATTACATCACCTATCGTTTCGAACATTCCAAAGTCTTAACTCACTCAATATAAGTCTCGAGCAGGGCGATGTCGTGGTACTTGGAGGGCGACTTGTACTCCGGGTGAGGGATCTTCCTCTTCACGTTGTATATCTGCCATAGCTCAGGAGGGTCCGTGCGCTTCAATATACCTAGAGCTGCGTACATAACTGGACCTCTGCAAATTTCCAAAATATTCGTTCACTACGATAGATGACGACTGTTCTGTTGTTAATCGGTCCACATACATACGAATATTTGCGTGACGATAGACAAATAGAGAGTCGTCCCAGTCTACAGCTTTAATTGGCTTATTCATGGGCTTTGTATAACACGTACGCCGCGTCCTAACCAAAATAATCGTTCGAGCGAATACGCGATCGTCGCGTTAATACGTCACATGTCACTTTTTGTTCGGAAAACCGGACGGCACCTTCCTCTGTCAGCACGACCACGCGATCGGATTTGCCGAACAAAAAGTGACATCAAAAATGACAGAACACCACGAGCGCGTATTCGCACAACGTTCGCTTTTGGTTAGGACGCGGCCTTCAGTCAGCAATCAGTCAACTCAGCCTATCGCAGTCCACTGCTGGACAAAGGCCTCTCCCAGGCTGCGCCACAACACCATGTCCTCCGCTTTCCGCATCCAGTCTGTCCCGGGCACCTTCTTAAGGTGGTTGGTCCATTTAGCAAGAGGGTGCCCCACACTACGCTTGCCGATACGTGGTCTCCACTCCAGGACTCGTCTGCTCCACCGGCCATTGGTCCTTCGACAAACATGGACAGCCCACTGCCACGTCGGTTACTCCGGTTCTTTTCCGGATAACTTCATTCCTGATTTTATCCATCAAAGAAACTCCAAGCATAGCCCGCTCCATAGCGCGCTGAGCGACCTTGAATTTTTGGACCAGCCCAACTGTCAGTGTCCACGTTTCGGCACCGCATGTCATAACGGGCAGGACGCACTGGTTGAAGACTTTAGTCTCCAAACATAGGACGCGGCTTTATGATAATTAAAATAATGATCTCTTACAAGTCACAGTTAGCGCGCATTGACTTTCTTGTAACATTATCTGTAATATTTACTTAACTGCTGACTTCCGGTAGTCAGAGAGACACCTTTGGCAGAAATAGCCGCAGGAGTGAACGAGCGCCTGGGCCAACTAGTGAGGTTGATATAATGATTACTGTTGTGTACCTACGTGTACAGGAGGAAGTTTAATTAAATTGAGCAGAGTGAGTCGCGTTTTTATTTGTAGTCCGCAAATATATTGCTTCTGGAAAAATGGGAACGCGTACGTTCCTATACTTACAACTTGGGACTTGACAAGCAGTGAGCGGCAGTGAGAATGAATCTTTCACTGATGATGGTGCCTCCACAGATCCAATCAGCATTTGCGATTTTATCACCATACCCCAGCAAAGCCTGATGTTGGAAATTATATAATTATTTTCTTGTTAATCCTAGAAGCCTTATCAATTAATTCCACAAGACAACCTTGACCGTACTTCCAAGATTGTCCTGATAACCGTTGAATACCGTCCCACTCCTCAAGGAAATGTTGCCCCCTTGTCCCTTCGACACTATGTGCTAGTGACCGTTTTCGGGGGCCCATTATTGAGTGTGCAATTCATTTTATCTGTATTAAAACATTTGTCAGGCAGGGGCAGGTGCAGGTCTTTCCATAGTTCTAGATAACGAGTTCACTATAGCCACCCCAACCCATAATCCAATATCTTTGTTTCCTTATCCTACAATAGTCCTACTCCAACCGGGGGTTGTCCTTGGGTGTACTTGCATAGTGCGAACAGGAATGATCGTCGGTTGGTACCTCATGTCATTCAAAACGTCTAACAGGCCTCAGCGAGTTGGCTTCGACCCCTCGTATGCCTTCCGAAGGTCTGGGATCCTGGGTCTCGAGAAATGTCAAGAGACGTAAAAATAATATATGACTGGACATAAGTGAACAGGTTCGTCGATCACGGAAGGACCTGTCGACATGCTGGATAGTTATAAAAAGGCCTAAGACTCGAAGCCATGGCTCATGAGGGAGCTTGAGTTGTAAAAAATTATTGCAACTCTTCTCACCTTCCTTGAGTCGTGTATGGAACAATGGAGGACGGTCCTTCACTATCCTGGGTGTCGACAGATCCAGGGGAATGATGAGCCTGTATGGAATATTTTAGGGCACAGTTTGAGTCCACTTTGGTCTTGCTAAGCCCTAAATCCTCTAAGCACACTGCTGGAGGTTTCAGGTCAAGGTTATCGGCTGAAGAGAGGTGGTCAGGTCATAATTATCACACCTCCTCTACATGGATAATTTGAAACCATTTGCCCCCAATAAATTGCGACTGATGGAGCTACTGAAGGTAACTGAAACTTTCAGTAGCGCCATCAGGATGTAATTAGGTGTAGACAAATGTGCAGTCATGCATGTAAAGCGACGGGAGAGATTATGAATCCGATGAATTCAACCTTAGATCTCTCTCCTCAAAAGTCAGAAAAAACGCTAAGCGAAAATGAAGTAATATCGTGGTCAGGCAATGTGAAGCGACGGAGTGTAGGGGAAGAAGAAAATTCAAGATACCAAATTATAGTATTGTCATCCGAACTACATAATTATACATACAAAGTTTCATTTCAATACGAAAATTTTACTATAAGTAGGTTAAAATTCACTTCCAAGATTATTTTACATTCTTTGTTAGTTAGTTACAACATTACATAACATCACGCCTTGTTTCCCCGAAGGGTTAGGCAGAGGTGTACCTGTAATATACACCCACATTTCGCCAGTTGAAGCTAATAAATAATAAAAGCGTGTTAGAGCCATTTAAATACAGCATGTCGGATATAAACTTGTGTTTCTTTCGCTGGGGCACCCAGTTGATGAAGTTGTGTGTACCTGTTAGTGTGTGGTAGGCTTGATAGTATTATAATCTCTTACCATGTGTGAGTATTCTCTTCTTATAGCATCATATCCATATGATGCGCCCTGTATGGTATATACTTCTTTTATAACATTGCAGCTCGCGTCGGGTTCTTGTATTCGTACCAAATTAGCTAAACGATGTTCTTTACATCTGTAATCTAGTGTGTGTATATATTCAATACATTCTGGAACAAAATAAAAAAGCCTGTTACAGAGCAAGTTGAGCTCGCGTAATAAGGGTTCTGTATCCAACCAAATACCTTACACAATAGACAGAGTAGAGTGAACACCTAGGTTCTTTTTACTGCAACAATTACATTGTCTGTGTTCCAGATTCATAGTTATCCAGAAAAATATTTAGAGAGACGGATAGACGAACACAATAATGATCTTGTCTCATGTATAAGGTGGTCAACCCATTGCCATCTACGGCTGCTGCTGCTGAAAAATCCTTATGAAAACCCCAATAAGACTGCCTGAACTGGGGATTGAACCTCATGCTAAGCAGTTGTGCTTAGGTCCATTAGAACAACGAAACAGTCAGTCAGACGGGTCAATATTGGATATTTATGGAATAGAAATGTTTTTTATAAGATCAAACATATACTTCGCGAATAACGATTGTGTATTATGTAATACTCGTACCTACTTACTGTCATGAGCTTTTTGTCCGGTCTTTTGAAGAATGCCCAGATCAGGATTTAATATTATTGTCCTGTTAACAAAGCACATAATTATGTTAAAAACACAATGTAAACCAATAAACTAAATAGCTGACATACTGTTAATAATTTTATCTTATCCTAGACTTTTGAGGGATGTAAACAAAAATGAGATTTTTATTCTCTTAAATCGATAGTCGTCAATAACAATAATACCTAATATAATCAAAAGGTGCAGTGGATTGCATCCAGTTCTTTTGCAGCAGCTACGTTAGTTGAACACAAAACATACGGCACTGTGCACTTAATTTGGAATCTTACCTTATATCATTGACTAGGCTGCAATCTGTACAGCAAACTATTGGATATCTGCCTTGAAAAGAACATATCTGAAAAGTAGGAAAAAACGTACGATATTAAAAATAAACATGCATTTTTTGTCCTCACCGTGTAGGGAATTAAATAAGAATTAACGATCCGCGAAGCTCCGGCACTCTGGCGAGCGTCCGTCACACTAATCCTTAACATGTACCACAAAGCACCCACACAAGTTAACGTTTTGCTGACCCAACCTCGTTGGCCAAAAACCGGTGCGGCAAAAAAAGAATCCAACGTGTCCCTTAATTGTTAACACGAAGATGTAACAAATTCACATTTGCCCAGATGGGGCTTAAGGAAGAAAATTTAAACTAATCAACCTAAACTTTCAACGCCGGTAGGGAATGAACCCGAGGGAGGTAAAAGTTCAAGAATCAATAGTTCATGTGTAGTCCTAACTCATGGTCACACTCCAGAGGGAAAAATGTCAACATATCGCGAAGTCACTAAGCTCCATTGACTGTCAGACAATCCTTACTTAACTGTGGGTCCACAATCGTCAGTTGGACCAGTTGTGTCAACCTGGCCCGACGGGATTCACGGCCAAGTATTAGCCCTCGCTTTGAAAGAGCTGGAGCCCCAGCTGAGAGGTCTCTACACAGCGTGCCTTGAGCGGGGCCAGTTTCCCACTCTGTGGAAAACTGGTCGTCTTGTCCTGCTCAGGAAGGCGGGGCGCCCTGCCGATTCGCCGTCAGCGTACCGGCCCATAGTGCTGCTCGACGAGGTGGGTAAGCTGTTTGAGCGGATTATCGCAGCCCGCCTCGTCGGCCACTTGTGCGGAGAGGGGCCGGACCTGGACGAGTGTCAGTTCGGGTTTCGGTACGGGCGCTCCACCATACACGCTGTGTCACGGGTGAGAGTCCTGGCGGAGGAAACGGTGTCCCGGGGCGGGGTGATGATGGCGGTGTCGTTGGACATCTCCAACGCCTTCAACACCCTGCCCTGGAGTTGTATCCGACAGGCACTGCGGTATCACCGGGTGCCTCTCTACCTCCCCCGCCTCGTTGGGGCTTATCTGTCGGAGAGGTGTGTCACCTACGTGGGATGTGATGGCACAAACCAGCGCCTCATGTCGTGCGGTGTTCCACAGGGCTCGGTCGTAGGCCCCCTCCTGTGGAACATCGGGTACGACTGGGTGCTGAGGGGTGAACTCCAGCCGGGCGTGGACCTGACGTGCTATGCGGACGACACGCTGGTCACGGCCCGGGGGAGTTCGCACAGGGAGGCAGCGTTGCTTGCGACGGCTGCGGTCTCACAGGTGGTGGGCCGCATACGGCGCCTCGGCCTGGACGTGGCCCTCAACAAGTCGGAGGCCATGGTGTTCCATGGTCTCCGGCGGGCGCCGCCACCCGGATCACACATAGTGGTCGGGGGGGCCCGGATCGCTGTCGAGTCTACCATGAAGTACCTGGGATTGGTGCTCGACAGCCGGTGGGACTTCGGACCCCACTTCCGGCGGCTGGTGCCCAAGTTGATGGGCGCGGCTGGGGCGCTGTCAACGCTGCTTCCCAATCTGGGGGGCCCGAGCGCCGCCTGTAGGCGACTCTACGTGGGGATCGTGCGATCGATGGCCCTGTACGGGGCTCCGATCTGGGCGGCTGACCTGACGGCCGGTAGCATTGCTGTTCTGCGGAGGCCACAGAGAGCGATGGCCGTCAGAGTCATCAGGGGGTATCGCACGATCTCCTACGAGGCGGCTTGTGCACTGGCCGGATCCCCGCCCTGGGACCTGGAGGCGAAATTACTCGCGTCATTGTATCGGTGGCGCGAGGAAATGCAGGCGCGAGGTGAGCGACCGATGCAGCGACTAATGGAGCAGCGTCGGTTGCTGCTTCGCGAGGTCCTGGTGGCGGAATGGCGGGACAGGCTCTCACGCCCTACCGCCGGCCTCGGCACCATCGAGGCGGTCCGGCCGGTGCTCGACCTTTGGCTCGGGAGGAGGCACGGCTCCTTGTCGTTTCGGGTGACGCAGGTGCTCTCGGGGCATGGTTGCTTCGGGAAGTACCTGTGTCGCATAACCAGGGAGCCAGACGCCCGGTGTCACCACTGCGTCGACTGTCGGGAGGACACGGCGCGGCATACGCTGGCTGAGTGTGCCGCTTGGGAGGAGCCGCGCCGTGCCCTCATCTCTAGAGTAGGCAGTGACCTGTCGCTGCCGGCTGTCGTTAATTCGATGGTCGGCAGCGAGGAGTCCTGGGACGCGGTGGTTTCCTTCTGCGAGACAGTCATCTCGCAGAAGGAGGCTGCGGAAAGGGAGAGGGAGATCACATCCTCGCCGGGGGTTGCAGAAGGATCCTAAGTTCCCGCGACCCTCGGCGTAGGTGTGAGATGGAACACCGGGGTGGTTTTTAGTCAGTAAGAGTCTGACAGACCCCTCCGCCCGCCCCAGGGCGGAGGACATCCATGAGGATTTTCCACCCTGAAACAAAAAAAAAAAAAAGTTGTGTCAACCTGACACACCTCGCAAGGACTATGTCCCGTCAGCAAGGTTGGTTTCAACTTGACTGCTTATCCCCCCCGTTCAAGGCTGGAACCACAGTTTCAATTAACTATTTCCCTCTTCTAATACGCCTTAATAAATCTGGAGGATGACCATCCTATTCTGGGCCGCGCGCAGATCGAAGATCGTTATTCGAATCAAAATTTTATTCAAATAAAACGTTAACAAAAAGTGTACATGTAGCCAACAGTGTTAAGTTATCCATACAATTATTACAATTATAGTGCTTAAAATAAACTAAAACTAAGATATTATTATTATAGGTGCAAGTAATGTGGTGTCTGGTGTGTGGTGTGTGTTTGTGGTTGGTAGTTTGGTTGGTTGTTGGCTAATTATGAATAATGTGAAGGAAGGAGGAATATGTCGTGAGAAAAGTTTTTAAGAGAGAATAATAATATAATCTATCCTTCTTCCTACTATCCTGCTTATCTATACAAATAAATAAAATTGATGTGTCTGTTTGTAATGTCAAAATAACAACTTTTTACTAAATGCATAGAAAATTATAAACGATTGTTGTAACAAAAAAGCAATTTTTAAAATTTTTGTCTGTCTGACTGTCTGTTTGTTCCGGCTGATCTCCAAAACGGCTGGACCGATTTTGAACGGACTTTCACTGGTAGATAGCTAATGTAACGGCGGGTAACTTAGACTACTTTTATTACAGAAAAATAATTAGGGTTTCGCGTAAAAAAACTAAAACTCATGAAAATTTGGAACAAAAAGTCGGATTTGAAAAATTCTTTTTGCATTTGGTAGCCCAACTCTCCAAGACTGTTATAGGTTATTTAACATCACGCTACAACCGTAAGGAGCCGAGCAGAAAGAAAAAAGTCAGAATTACGAACAAAGATTCGGATTTGAAAAATTCTTTTTGCATTTGGTAGCCCAATTCTCTAAAACAGTCATAGGCTATTTAACATCACGCTACGACCCTTAGGAGCCGAGTAGAAAGAAAAAAGTCAGAATTTTGAACAAAAAGTCTGATTTGAAAAATTCTTTTACCATTTGGTAGCCCAATTCTCGAAGATAGTTATAGGCTATTTAACATCACGCTACGACCCTTAAGCCCGGTTTCCACTGCGAGCGGAGTGGAACCATTAAGAGCTCCGTTTAACTCGCAAGAGTAAACTGTATGGGTCCGCTCCGCTCGCGGTGGAACCGGGCTTTACAGTTTACTCTTGCGAGTTAAACGGAGCTCTTAATGGGTTCGCTCCGCTCGCGGGCTTTAGGAGCCGAGCAGAAAGAAAAAAGTCAGAAAGAACATTAAGCAAATACGAAGTAATAGTGCGGGCGGGCGATTCAACGTGACGGCACAGATTACCAGATAAATCACTCTATACAACATTTTCAATACCTACTAGTGTAACAGCCTACACCTTCGAGTCGCTAGACGCTGCGAACGAAAATGTATTTTTTTTTAATTTATTTTATTTATTTGTTTGCTAACATGCAACAACACTGGTTAGTAGGCATGCATTAGAATTTCATGGCACAGTGTAAGATATGCACCCTGTAAGGGCACTGCAAAAGTTTCATGTTGAATTAAAATACAAAATTGATTCCAATTATTACAACTCATTACAATACTTAATCATTAATCAATCATTTATTAAAAAAAAACATTATTATCAATTCGTTCATTAATTTTAGTCAATTATTATTTCACATTTAGGTACGTCAAGCATTACAAGGTCAATCGACTTAGAATTTGTCAGCTTTATATTCCTCAACGCTATATGAGCCTTTCTTCTCTAACAGAGATTTCAGCTGTTTTGAGAAAATTGATTCATTTGGTAGGGATTTTATACTTTCCGGTAGCTTGTTAAATATATTAGCTAGTCTTGAATAGAGGCTTTTCCCGATAACTTTTAAATTTGAAATGGGGAGTATTAGTCTATTCTTGTTACGTCGGTTATAGTTTTCATTTAGTTCGATATTAGATTTGGAGAGGTGCTTAGTCTTCCTAACGAATATACGCCTTTGCAGTATATATATTACTGGTAGTGTTAGAATTTGTTATTTATTAAAGTGTGGCATACAACTTTCTCGTTGGTCTATATTATTATTCTGATACATTTCTTTTGCTGAATGAAAAGGTCCAAAAAGTCAGTATTTTCTCCCCACAGAATAATGCCATAATTAAGCCAGGAGTAGGCATACGCATAGTAGGCAGATAAGGCGGTATTATAGTCTGTGTTACATTATATGCCTAGCGCGTAGATAAATTGGGACAATTTACTTTCTATATGTTTCTTCCAATTTAGGTTTGAGTCTAATGTTAGGCCTAAAAGTGTAAATTCGTTTATTTCTTCTAATTTTATTTGTTGCGTTAATATATTTAGGTTTATTTATTTAGTGGGGTTCTTTGGTAAGTTCTGAATTGACATATTTTAGTTTTAGATAAGTTTATTTCTAAGTTATGTTCGTTTAACCATTGCTCAGTTTCTGTGAAAGTTTTTTAATAGCTAATTGGTCAACATTCGCAGGCCTTTTAAATACTAAAGAAGCGTCGTCAACGAACAAAACACACGACGAACTTATCTTTTTCGGCAAGTCATATATTTATAGTATAAATAAGGTACATCCTAGAACACTTCCTGTGGGTATTGAATTATTGATGGTAGCCATATCTGATCCTACGCTGTACATTTCCTGGTGAATGCTATCGAAATATTCTACTTCTATGAATTGTACTCTGTCTTGTAAATATGATTTATACCAATTAAAAGCTTGCCCTCTAATACCCGATCCGTAAAGTTTCTGTAATAAAATCTCATGTGACACCTTGTCATACGCCTTCATCATGTCTAGAAATAGTCCAATAGCGTACTTTCGTTCGTTAATGCAACTGTAAATTTCCTGCACATAGTTGTATACCGCTAAAGTAGTTGAGCATTTTTTCCTAAAACCGAATTGGTTTTTATCAAAAATATCATATTTTTTTGACTGCCTCGTTGGTTCAGTGGTCGCAAGCGCTACTGCCGAGCATGAGGTCCTGGGTTCGATTCCCAGGTCGGGCAAAGTGTTATTGAGTTTTTCCAACTGGAATTTCTCAGTAGCAGCCCGGAGTCTGGATTTGTGCCCGGTTGATGGCAATAGGCTCGCCCCCTATTATTACATGGGGCTTAAAACATAACTGGCGGAATGTGGATGTACTATATAGGTACACCTCTGCCTAACCCTTCGGGGAAACAAGGCGTGATGTTATGTTATGTTATATCATATTTTTCTAAAAATTTATTAACACGATTTGCCATTGATTTTTCGAACATTTTTGAGATAGTGGGTAGCAGTGCAATAGGCTTATAATTACTAGGATTTTCTGAATTTCCTCCTTTTTTCGCAAATGGACGTACTTTCGCAATTTTAAGTTTTTCTGAGAAACGTCCCTCGTCGAAAGAAATATTTATTAGTTTTGTAAGAGGCGATGTTAGCTCCTTTACGCATTTTTTTACTAATAGCGGTGGGTTATCATCCACTCCAAAGCTACGTTTATTTTGCATACCGCGTATAATATTAAAAACCTCTCGCTCGGTTACCGGTTCGATGTACATGGAGTTTATTGCGGGCGCCTGCACTGAATGTAACGATGTAACGATTGCCCACACGGCGCTGGCGCCGCTGCTCCCGTACTTTTGTTATTTACACCTACCGATACGAAATAATCATTAAAAGCGGTGCAAACTTGTTGCGGTACCTTTATTATTGTGTTATCTAATTAATATAAGGTAATGTTCTTTAGATTTCATTTAATTTTATTAGGTTTAGTAATATTATTGATTACTGACCACATCGTTTTTGTTGTATTTTTTGAGGCATTCATCTCTTTTATGTAATTAAGTTTCTTTGAAGTTTTAGTGCATTTTTTTTAAATTTTCGAGTATTTATTGTAGTGTTTTTAAATATGGCGCTATTGAGCTGATTCGAGATAATTCTAATCAATCTTTTATTTTTGCATGATTTTATTTGTCCCTTAGTAAGATAATTATTTGTTTTATTTTGCATTATTTTTATCCGTTTTTTTATTAGATTTGTACCTAACCTTACAAGCGTAAAATGAGTTTTACTTTGTAGCTGCGCGCCGTCGCGTGGTTATTGTGAATTGCCAGGGCTGCCTTTTTCGATAAAGATGTCAGTAGGTATTTGTAGTACACTTTATGAAGTAATATAAAATAAAATGAAATGCTTTTTAATGTTTTAGCATTTTTAATTGTTAAAAATACTTATGAAAGACCGACGAATATTATTATGCTAGGTAACTATCTAGTTTTTTGTGACCACACCCCGAAACTGCAATTGTAAGAAAAGTAAGGCACAAATCATACGCAACGTGTAGTACCTAACTATTTAATAATCAGTGACGTAACCACTCCGCACGGCCACGAATAAGAAAGAAAGAAAGAAATACGAAATGGAGGAAACTAAAACCATTTAAAAATTGATTTGTTCATTCATTTACACAATTAGCATTATAGGTAACTACTATGCTTCTACACTATTAACAAACCTGCGCTGGCGCCATATTGTGACGTCATGCACGCTTTTAAATAAACAATAATCATATGAACATAACATTAACAAGATAATAACGATAATAAATAGTATTGAAAATGAATTTGCACAAAGTAGATTTTTGCTAAACGTAATTTTCAAATGACAGTTTGACAAATGGAGGGCATTGGCCTTTCTATTCTTATCTCAGACGCATAGTAGAAGTAATTACATACCTACCAATAAAATACAATACACGAAACATGCAAGTTTAAACAATTTACCTATTTAAAAAACGATAGTAAAACTGTGTCAGCAGGTAAACTGAAAAAAGATAAGTTTTTATCTCTTCTCTTGCTGGATCTACATCCATCAACTACACATAATACACCAGAACTAGCCATATCATAAGAATTTAAAACTGTATACGCGGCTGTCGGTAACCCACTGAGAAATAGGCTGCGTGCGACCCAACTGCTGGTAGGTAGTTAGCGCGCGTAAGTACATGGAATGATTTATCTGGTGATCTGTGGCGACGGGTCGGGGGACGAGGGAGTTTAATTAAAATGTGGCTGTTATTTTAGTATATTGCGTATCTTACGACATCCACGCGAACTAAGTCGCTGGGCACAACTATCTATACAAATAAATAAAATTTAAGTATTTGTTTATAATGTCAAAATAACAACTTCTTACCAAATCCATAAGAAAGTATAAACGGTACTTATAAAAAAAGCAATTTTTAACATTATTGTCTGTCTGTTTGTTTGTTCCGACTAATCTCCGAAACGGCTGGACCGATTTTACTGGCAGATAGCTGATATAACGGCGGGTAACTTAGGCTACTTGGCTCCGTGCAAAAAAATTAAAACCCATGAAATTATAAACAAAAAGTTGGATTTGAAAAATTCCTTTTGCATTTGATAGCCCAATTCTTGAGGAAGGTTTAAAATCACGCTACGGCCCTTAAGAGCCGAGCATAAGGAAAAAAAGTCAGAAAGAACGCCTAAGCGTTCTTTCTGACTTTTTTTCTTTTTGCTCGGCTTTTCTTTTTTTTTGCGAAAACGAAGTAATAGCGCTAATCGGTGGGCGATGCGAAGTTTTTATAAAAACGTATTTTAGTATAATGTGTATCTTACGACTTACACACGAAAAAAGTCGCGGGTAAAAGCTAGTGAGCATATAAGAAGGAAATTAATTTAGAACTCACCGGAGCGTAGTCCCTTTCCTCAAAGTCAATAAAACTGCTCAAACATCTGTAAATTCTGACACACTTTCCGGAGATCCCTTTCCACATGCATTTTGAGCCTGTAAATAATCACAACTCATCATCTGCTTAGTCTCTTGCAAGTCTCTTGACCAGTATCCACTTCCAGTTTAACCGGATTCAGTTTAAAACCAGTACTTTACAATGAACGATCTGCAAGAGATAAAAATTTTACATCTTTGTAGTAAGAAAGGCAAAAGACAAAATTTATTATAGTACTAGAAATAAGGACCTATTAGTTCAACCAGGTTTCAGACTGGCTAAAGTATCAGCTAGTTAGACATCTTTTATGGGGTACTGTTTAAAATGGTACAATGATTAACATTTGATAATACTGTTGGAGATGCTGAAGATTCTAATACCATATTTGCATTGTATAAACTCAACCTCCTTTGTATTAGATGACTACATAGTACATGTGTGAGTAATATGTACTATGGAGCTACCATTTAACCAGGTAATATATTGTCTTTCATTGACTTGAATGTACCCTGGTGGCTGAGAGTACCTATGTCATGCTCACTCAAAGTCTCTGTGGTGATGGTGGCGCATGTTTTGAATCATTCGGCTTCCTTCAAAATGGCTGAACTAAATGGTGCTGATCCAAGCGTCATGTTCGTGAACGGGCGCCGTCAGTTGGGACTGGTCATCTCTTGGCTGCCACGGCTTAGTTAAAATATATTTTTTTTTAATTGTTTTTATTTTTTGTTTCTGTTTGCTACTCTAGAAGTTTTTAACGTGTACGTCTTTTTTTTTGCATCGTTCTCACATATAATTATAAGTTCAACATAATGATGGCACTAATATTTTTTTGTAACAATATAATTTAAAAAAGTATCAATGGAGTTTCTTGCCAGTTCTTCTCTATAGGTACCTACTACGCTTTGGAATGGGCAACTAGCTTCATATTTCTAACTGATCGACCCCTTGACAGTTCAAAAGTGCCTGTAAATGGTTTAATTGAAATAAATGCTTTGAGTTTAAGTTTGACAACCCTGCTAGGTAGGTACTAGGTACCACGATACTCTAGGAAAGACTTTTTGTCAGACATTCGGGTTTCTAACCGTTACGACTGTCAAAGATTCATGATATAAGCTAACATTATAAAGTAATGAAAGCGTTTAGTGCCAATATTTAATCAATAAAATCACTATTTACCTTCATCCAAATTTAACAGCTCACACGACACGTAAGAAAAAGTTAACAAGAAAATAATTACATGTCGTAACAACATGTTTACAAAGAAAAAAATAATACGACTGACTATCATAAAATTTGAGATGAAACTAAGTAAATACGTAGCAGGTAAATATTTGGTTATAAGTTTATAACTTATTTCAAACCTTGCATTCAAAAAAAGACGACTTATCTCTTCCAACTAGTTCTAAGACCAGTTCTTAGTTTTATTGTCCTTCATACATACATATACCTAATTATTAAAAGCGGTTTGTAAGTTTAACCTTTTAAAAACCGGCCAAGTGCGTGTCAGCCCACGCAAAAGTATGGGTTCCGTAGTTGGGATAAATTTATCTCAAGAATAAAAACATTGTAGTTGAAAAACATGTTCTCCCGTACATTAAATATAGAATCTCAACATATTGAGACTGTCATATCATGTACGTATGGAGACGCAACGCAAATAGTAACCTAAGAAAATTCCTGGCTTTGCAAAAGAGCTATTTGGCGGCAGCAATAAACGCTGAAATTCTGATATTTGTTTCGGGGGATAATGTGTGTTTAGAACCATGCATGTTCAAAATACGCTCATCACGATTTAAGTTCAAAAAAATGTATATTGTGTTGCACATTGCCTAACTAGATGGCGTTGACGTCGAATTAGAAGTCGGTGTTAAGATTCTCCGCCATTTAGTTAGGGTCCTGTCAATAGAGTTCAATATTGGAATAAAATTAGATCAATATCTAGTACTCGGTTGTTTTATTATACATTCAACCTTACTTAGATCAAATTCTAGTACTGGCTGAACATCCGCCGCGTCTGGTAATAAACATTGGTCCTACGAGCCCGATAAATAACCGTATTTTTGAGTTCCCGCGCGGCCCGGTCCGCTCACCCGTGTACTCGCAGTGGATTGCTGCGGCAAGAGTACTCGGTCCCCCGCATCGGCAGCGTCAGCTCCGACCAGTGATGTGGACGAGCTCGGCAACAGCGGCAGGAAAGTGGTGACCAGAGGGCGCCACTTGCAACCAGATCAAACAGGAGGTGATCGTATACGTCACCACTGCAGTTCAACGTGTCGTCACAAGGAAGACGTCACACCCCCCAGTTCACGTGACATTAGAAGACTGACGTCACATCCAAAAGTTCAACGTGTCGCCACCAGGGTGCGCCAGAAACATCGTGTTGTGAGTGAAGTGCAAATTGTGAGTACATTTTATTTCATAAACAAAGGAAGTTAACGACAAACGATTTTGAACTTTATTTCTTCCAAGAGTTTAACTTAGACATTTTTTGAAGAAATTTGGACTTGTAGAATTTTAAGTAAATTTTAAGACTTAGAATATTTCCGCTTAGATTTTAATAATTTGTGTTGTGTGCATGTTAGTTATTAAGGACTTAGAATAGTTTCTCAAAAAACGACGGAACGGGGAACCTATGCCCGATTTCCGACAGATTTTAGTTATATTTAAAACACTTGCAAAATTTTGCGCAACTCTTTAGGACATAGAATAGTTTTGTCAATACTAGACTTGTATTTATTTCAAGTCAGGCTTGCTAGTACAAAACAAACATTGTTTTGAAACACTTGTTGGTTTGATTACATTAGAAGTTTTAAATTAATATATACACTTTTAAAGTAGTTATTTAAATTGTTTTCCCGTTAAGAATTGTCTCAAAGATGGAGGGATTAATTAACGTACTAAAAGATTTCCAAAATGTTATTATTAAAGGATTAACAAATTTCAAAAAGAGTCCTAAAGAAAGATTAACGATCGAATACATTGAAACTAGACAAGAATTGTTAGAAAAGGATTGGGATTCGTTTAAAGAAACCAATACTAAAATTTATCAAAACTTTAAATTAGATGATAGTATAGGGCAAAAGGTTGTTGACATTTATGATACAACCGAAGACACTTATATAATGTATAAAAGTTTGTTAAAAGCAACACTTAATAAAACTAGGCCAAGGGAACCAGTACAACCCAGTGACCATTCTTCTAACAGTTATTTTAAGTCAGCAAGTTCATTAGTTAAATTACCAAAGATCACCATTCCAATATTCTCTGGAAAATATGGAGAATGGACAACGTTTCGTGATCTGTTTATATCATTAGTCCATAAAAATGAATCGTTAGATAATGTACAAAAGCTACACTATTTAAAAAGTCATCTTTCGGGTGAAGCTGATCAATTAATACGGAATACACCAATAACGGACGCAAATTATAGTCAATGCTGGGATTTATTAGACAAAAGGTATAGCAACAAAAGATATCTCGCAAATTGCATATTAAAAAGGTTATTTGGAATAAAACGTATGCAAACTGAGTCAGCAACTTCATTAAAAGAACTCTTAGATACCACTAGTGAGTGTTTGAATGCGTTGTCAAATTTAGGCATAAATGTGAGTACATGGGATGTTATCATTATACACATCGTGACGTTTAAATTAGATGTTGAAACGCGTAAACAGTGGGAAATAAGCGTCAGCGGTAGCATTTCCAATGATTTTCCTACCATTGATCAATTCAAATTATTCTTGGAACAACGTTTCCGCGCATTTGAGTGCATAGAACCAAAAAAGGGTTCAGTTCACCAGATCAACAATAACAGTCCAAACCATACGCCTAAGACAATGCTTGCCACAAACTCATCATCACACATGAAATGCGAATTCTGTTCAGAAAACCACAAACTTTGTTTTTGTAAAAAGTTTGCAAAACAGTCGCTTGATGCTAGACGTGAATTTGTACGTAAAAACAGAATATGCTTTAACTGCTTAGGTAGCAACCACACAGTTACAAGCTGTAAAAAGGACACTAGTTGTAAAGTTTGCCAAAAGCGCCACCATTCACTGTTACATATTAACCAAGACCAAAACTCTGAAGCAATGCCAGCTGCTGATAGTGCTAGTCCTTCGACTAGTGCTAATCAGATAGTTGCTTGCTTGTCAACAGGGAAGGTACCCAAACCCAGACAAGTTTTATTAGCCACTGCGCTAATAAAAGCCGAGTCAAAGACGGGTGGATACCAAACAGTACGAGCCTTACTCGATCAAGGTTCGCAGGCTTGTTTCGTTACAGAAGCAGCAGTTCAACTTCTCAATCTGAAAAAGATTCCAATTCAAGGGTTTGTTTTAGGGTTAGGAGACAATAGGTCAACCATGACAAAGTACATGGTACAAATAACGATAAAGTCTCGCATCGAATTTAGTTTTAAATTTACGTTTAATGCTTACGTTTTAAGCAAGATCACCTCTTACTTACCAGAGCGAAGCTTAAAAACAGATGCTTTCGACTGGTTAGAGGTCAACAATCTGTGTTTAGCAGATCCAGAATTCAACACACCCAACAAAATCGACATTCTGTTGGGTGCGGATGTTTATAGCTGTATTATTAAAGAAGGTTTAGTTAAGAGTCCTTCTGGTAGTCTTATAGCACAGAGTACTAGATTAGGTTGGGTCCTATCAGGTGCAGTGGGCCCTGAAAGTAAAAGTACAAATAAAATTAGCGTTATGCATTGCATGGTGCACGTAGATGACCTTTTAAAGAAATTTTGGGAAATTGAAGAGCATATTAGTACTAAAAAGATATTTACACCAGAGGAGAAGAAATGCGAAGAGCTTTATAGTGAGACTACTAAGAGAGATAGCGATGGTAGATATATAGTCAGGTTACCTTTCCGAGACGAAGATCCTCCTTGCAAGTCTGGAAATTCACGTGGCATAGCTAAATCAAGATTTCAAGCATTAGAGAGAAGATTAGCAAAGAACAAAGAGTTAAAAGAAAAATACACAGAAGTAATAAATGAATATTTACAGTTAGGTCATATGAGGCACGTGAAGAAAAATGATAGCAAAAGGGAAGAAGCAGTGTATCTACCACATCACGCAATCATTAGGGAAGACAAGACCACGACTAAAGTTCGTGTTGTTTTCAATGCCTCTGAAAGGAACAACAAAGGAGTATCATTAAATGACACGCTCATGGTTGGTCCAACACTGCAGGCTGATTTACGCCACACGGTTTTAAAATGGAGAGTACATGCTATAGGACTTGTAGCGGACATATTAAAATGTATCGCCAAGTGAAGGTAGCAGAAGAAGATGCAATGTTCCAAAGAATACTATGGCGTGACAGCCCGGACAAAGAGATACAAGATTACGAGCTTGTGACTGTGACCTTTGGAACAGCTTCTGCACCGTACCAAGCAGTCAAAACTTTACGTCAGATTGCTGTTGATGAAGGTGAAAACTACCCACTAGCTGCAGATAAGGTTTTAAATTGCTTCTACATGGACGATTTAATGACAGGATGCAACAGTGTAGAAGAAGGTGTTGAAATATATAAGGAAATGATAGCATTATTAGGAAAAGGCAGATTTATATTACAAAAATGGAATAGTAATAGTCAAGAACTACTTAAGATAATAGAAACAATTGAAAACAATGTAGTTATGGAACAACCGGATGAAACAAGAACAAATATAAATAAGGACAAAACAATAGAACAAACAGAAATACAGAACAATGAATTAAAGAAGATAGAACACAAAGAAGAGAAAGGGTTAGAAATCAAATTAGATAGTACAATAAAAATTTTGGGACTTACCTGGAACCGCAACGAAGATACCTTCCAGTACTCTGTGAATCTTCCGCCTCTGACGACTGCACCTGTAACTAAAAGGACAATTATTTCGGACATAGCCCGATTGTTCGACCCACTAGGTTGGTTAGCTCCTAGTGTGGTGTTAACAAAAACATTCATCCAAAAATTATGGCTTGCAGGTGTTAGTTGGGATGAAGAACTGAACATTGAATTTATAAAAGAATGGAAGTCTTACCGTGAAGAGTTGTCACTACTTAGCAAAGTTCGGATACCTCGTTGGCTTGGAACTAAGTCGCACGACGATCTTGAGCTGCATGGCTTCAGTGACGCCTCCAAAACCGCGTACTCAGCCGTGATTTACTTGCGGCTAGTAGATGTTGTAGGTAATGTTCATATTTCATTGTTGGTTGCAAAAACCAGAGTAGCCCCCGTCAAGCAAATTAGTATACCTCGTTTAGAGTTGTGTGGAGCAGTTTTACTGTCAAATCTTCTAATAGAAATAGCAGATGTCCTGAATATTTCTAGGGATAAAATCAAGGCCGGGACAGACTCCACTGTCGTGTTGGCCTGGCTTAACAGCCATCCAAGCAGATGGAAGACGTTTGTGGCGAATCGCACCTCGGAAATATTGACCACGATGAAGGCATCTCAATGGTTTCATGTGAAAACCAAGGACAACCCAGCAGACTGCGCCTCACGAGGTATCTTACCTAGTGCATTGATAGATAATCGTTTATGGTTTTCCGGACCATCATTTCTAGCTGAGAGAACAATAGTTTATAAAAGGCCAAATGATTTGAATATCGACTTAGAGCAAACAACAAAAACACACATTGCTGTAGTGCCAGAGCCTTCAATGTCCAAGCGGTATTCGTCATTACAAAAATTGGTTAGGGTAATTGCATATTGCAGACGGTTTTTAAGGAATAACACTTTTAAACATAGTTATTTACAAAAGTTAGAACTAGAAGCAGCGTTAGAATGTTGTATAAGACAAACACAAAGGGATATATTTACAGTAGAATATTTACAATTACAGGACAAAGGTTATTTACAATTAAAATCTAGTAAGCTCAACTCACTCTGTCCATATCTGGACGACAGAGGCCTTATCAGAGTTCGAGGTAGACTTGAGAAAGCTCCTTTAAGTGAAGACACAAAGCATCCGATAGTATTACCAAACTCTTGTCATCTGACAAACCTTATAGTGGCAGATGCCCACTTAAAGACTCTACACGGAGGTCCGCAGCTAATGTCAAATTATTTGAGAACAGCTTACTGGGTCATAGGAGTCAGGAACCTAGTCAAACACCATGTTAGAAAATGTGTAACATGCGCTAAACATCGTGCTAGCATCAAGAACCAAATTATGGGTTCGCTTCCAACGGTTAGGTGTTCTCCAGCGCGACCGTTTCTACACAGCGGTGTTGATTATGCTGGCCCTATTAATATTAGGACAACGAAAGGTCGTGGGCACCGTTCGTACAAGGGCTACATATGTTTGTTTGTGTGTATGTCCACCCGTGCCATACATTTAGAAGCCGTCAGTGACATGAGCACACAAGCTTTTTTAGCCGCCTTCAGACGTTTTGTGTCTAGGCGAGGTCATTGCGCCAAAATATGGAGCGACAATGGTACGACATTTGTAGGTGCCTCCCGAGAATTGCAACATTTGGCATCCATTCAGGCAGCAATAGCAGAACAACTCGAGGCCAACGGTACTGAGTGGCACTTCATTCCCCCACATAGCCCTAATTTCGGTGGACTTTGGGAAGCAGGTGTGAAGTCCACAAAATTACACCTCAAACGGGTCATTGGTGATGCTACCTTGACGTATGAGGAAATGAGCACACTCCTCAATCAAGTCGAAGCTTGTTTAAATTCACGTCCAATGAGTGTCATTAATGTTACTGATCCTGGTGAACCGACACCTTTAACTCCTGGACACTTCCTAATTGGAGAACCAATAGTAAATGTACCAGATAATAAATATGAAAGTAGTAATGTTAGTTATTTGTCACGGTGGCAATTTATTCAAGGGATGCTGCAATCATTTTGGAAACGCTGGTCGCAGGAATATTTGTCCAATCTTATGAACCGGTACAAATGGTCTTATAAAATTCCTGAGCCAAATATTGGAGACATTGTGTTGGTTAAGGAAGACGATTTGCCGCCAAGTCGTTGGATGTTAGGTCGCGTAGTAGAGAAGCATCCCGGTACTGATAACATCACCCGTGTAGTCACATTACGCACTCAATCCTCTACTATTAAGAGGCCAACATCCAAACTTTGTATTTTACCAGTTGCAGATCACTGAATTTATGTATGTTTGTTATGTCACATTGTTATTTTAGAAGCTTAGCCAAAATAAGTAGTTTAAGGTTTTCAAATGTTAGATATTAAGATTTATTGTAGTAAAATTTCTTAATTTAAGACTTTAGATCAAACCTGAGATCAAAAGTATGTCAGATCCAGGATTTAGTTCAAGAAGGACATTCCTTCAGTAACGTCCTTGGTGGGCGGTATGTTTAGAACCATGCATGTTCAAAATACGCTCATCACGATTTAAGTTCAAAAAAATGTATATTGTGTTGCACATTGCCTAACTAGATGGCGTTGACGTCGAATTAGAAGTCGGTGTTAAGATTCTCCGCCATTTAGTTAGGGTCCTGTCAATAGAGTTCAATATTGGAATAAAATTAGATCAATATCTAGTACTCGGTTGTTTTATTATACATTCAACCTTACTTAGATCAAATTCTAGTACTGGCTGACCATCCGCCGCGTCTGGTAATAAACAATGTGGAGTATATTTCCATTAACAAGGTTATAGAACAAGAAGAATCTACCTAATTATCCAGACGAATTTTTAGAATCCTTGAGTGCTCCTGGACTGCCAGCTCATAAGGTAAATTTAAAAATCGGCCTAAATCTAAGCCCACCAAAGGGGTACCAGATTAAGAGTGACCAATTTATAACGAAACTTGATAGAAGCAGAGATTTTAACGGGGCGTGGAGCAGGTGATAGTTTTTATACCCCGGATCCCTCGCATTCCAAACAACTATCTGTTTAGTATCAAACAAGTCCAGTTTCCAGTAAGCTTATGTTACGCAATGACAATTAACAAAGCCCAGGGTCAGACGCTGAAAGTTGCGATGCGGATCTAACTACTAGCTGTTTTTCGCACGGTCAGCTTTCTCAATCAATCAATCGATCAAACTTTATTATCAGACACAATTAGTCTTTACGTTACAAAAATTTTAAATAAAAAAAAAAAAAACAAACAACATAAAAAACATAATACATTACAAATTAAATACACATGCACGTTATATAAAAAATAAATACAAATACATATAAAATTATTTAAGGTATTGGAATGACGATCTGTGAGTCGTCCTCCAATGCCACATTATAGAGCTGTCCATCCTGCTGGCCACAATAGCCAACAGACTGTTGGGACTATCGCGCACTCGCCGCATCAGGGACACTATACGCAAACGCATGAGCGTGCCAAAATCCGGCACGCCGGCTTCCACGAACATCCGCAACGCACTGCAAAACCACAGTAATCCCAATATCACCCTGAAGGCATTATTATATTGGACTTGCAGAGCACTGCACGAGCTTTTTGTATAACTGACCCATAGGGCGCACGTGTACAGAGACTGGCAATATGCCCTAAAGAGTGTAATTTTTACCTCTTCTGTACATCGTGCAAACCTACGGGCCAGCATGTTACACCTAACTGCCAATGCTCTGCGTTCCCTCTCCAAATCCGTATCATTGGACAAACGGTTGGTCACCCAGTGTCTCACGTACTTGAACCGTGTCACTCTGGTAAGCGGGACGCCCCCTAAGGTGACTGGTGGGACAGTGTCATAATATTTGTTACCCGCCTTAAAGATCAAGAGCTCACTCTTGGTTGCATTGTACCTGAGACCATGGGCCACCGCATAGTCCTCACAGATACGGAGAAGCCTCCTAAGAGCACTGATCGATGGGCTCAGCAACACCATATCATCCGCGTAGCTGATATTACTAATGCAGTGTCCATCAATGGAGCATCCGACATTGGTGTTGCTGAGCTCACATATCAGTTGGTTGACATACAGGTTGAAAAGCTTGGGAGGGCTGAGTCTCCCCTGCCGCACCCCGCATTCCAACCTGCATGCATCTGATAGGACACTCGCCCATTTTACATAATTGTACTGGATGTTATACTAGTACTTCAGAATATCAACCAGATCTCTTGGGAGGTTGGTGTCCCGCGATAGTTTCCTCCATAGGCTGTCGTAGGACACTAGGTCAAAGGCTTTGGAAAGGTCCAGAAAACATGCATACACCAGTGTTCTACTACTTGCATACAGAGAAGCCACCAGCATTGATTACTACACTTGCTCAAGACAGGTCGGCGATTTCAGAGTTATATAATTCCAGGTTTCCTCACAATGTTTTCTTTCATCGATGTCAGTAATGTCCATTGTCCAAGATAAACTCAGAGAATTGAAAAGTCACATTGGTATTTGCCCGCATTTAAACTTACCCTTTGTGTATGAGAGGCGAGGTGGAAACAATTGGGCCATCACGACATGGGTAAGTGAATAAATCATTATTGTTTAATTCTAAAATTGCTGAAAATATTGAAGTAAAAAAATCTAAAATACCGATCCAAAGACACTGACTTCCGAAATTAAAGTAATTTTTCACTTTTTTCACTTGGTTTTTTTGGAAGTCGCTTGTTTTTTTTTGCAAAAGAGATTTTTATTTTTCACTTTTTAGTGGGTCGGTTTGTAATTTATCTAAGTTACAATAGCCAAATGATAACTGCTCATCACTTTTTACAAAATATTGCTTTTCCCAATGCAGGGACGTTAATTTTTGAGGAGTTCTCCTGGTACTGACAGCTCCACTTCACCATATGCATTGTGATGAGCTTATAACGCTTAGCAATCATTTTAAAGTAATCGAATCGCAACCCGTGAAATACTTATTATTGAGTTGTTCCGGTGGCCACCTGTGGTCTTCATTATCAGTTCCACTTCACCAAATGGTGCTTTCCGAAAGCAAATGCACAAGTTACTTTAAAAAATACCCAAATTGCCTATAATGTTTGAAGAGTTCCCTCGATTTCTCCAAGATCCCATGATCAGATTCTAATCTAATGACAATAGGACCACCTGTGTAATATACCTTTTCAAACAAAATAAGAATTTTCGAAATCGGTCCAGCCGTCTTTGAGTAATCGGGGAACACATATGCATAAAAAAAAAACATTCCGACGAATTGAGATCCTCCTCGTTTTTTTGAAGTCGGTTAAAAATATGATGTTATTTTATTGAGAGTAACAAATCATCTTTAAATCTAATGTTTTGTTATGAAACCAAGACAAATGTAATGAAACCTATTGACGGATCGTCAAGTTTTATCCCAGGCTGGCATAATCGCTTCGCGATTAAAGCCTTTTTCCAAATAAAGATTTAAAAAAAAAAGTTTTGTCCCTCTCCGTAGACGATTGTTTGACTTCGTTGTTGACTTAGTAGACGATAGTAACAGTAGACTTACACAAAACTAACTAAAAATACTCAAAGCTGAGCCATCATAAATAACTAAACTCAAACACGATTATACCGAAGACATCGGGTCAGATAATAATATCCATGTCAGACCGTCAGACTCCATAATTCATAACAAACGAGTCATTGATCAACTAATATAGTACTACCTGACCAGACAGTGAATAGGTAATTTAATGTATAGTGTATTTCTCTTTATTTGTCTCATTTTGTAAACAATAACGGCTTACTGAGTTTTAGGTTATCAAAAACATAATCAGCATGTTTACATAGTTAATTTAATGCAATGCTGTGTGAAATTAATATCGGTTAAATATTATTCAAATGTCAAAATTATTGTAACTAACTTAAAACGTGAGATTTATGAGTGGTTTTCCGAATGTGTTTGTTTACCAAATAATATGAACAAGCAAGAAAATATATTCTATGTCGTTGTAAATTACACATGATTTTACGTAATGTTTATCCTGTATATGTTCCCAGTCAACGTTCCCATGAGGACAGAAAATTTATAATGGATTTGAAATGTTTCATTTTTGATACCATAAATCCTTTGAACGATAAATAATGTGGATGAATGTTTCGAATGATAACTGAAAGGATTTGGTTATGTGGTATTTCGGCGAAAGGTCACCCCTGAGTATTACTAACACGTTGAGAAAAGTCAAAAGGAGGATCTATTTGTTTTATTATTAGCTATACAGGATGGCGATTAGGTTATCACATTAATTGAAACCACGTATTCAGTACATGATTCTGAACCCCACTACGTTAAAATTTTTCGTCTGTTATTAAAAAACAAAAATTTGCTGCTCCATACATTTTTGCCTACCTACGAGGTCAAAATGTGGGTGTACCATAATAGGTACACCTCTGCCTAACCCTTCGGGGAAACAAGGCGTGATGTTATGTTATGTTAAATTTCGGAGGACACGGTGGAGCATATGGTGGAGGTCTACCCGGCTTTGAGTGGAGAACCGCCGTGTCCTCGCGGAAGCGATCGGCGGCGACGATCTTTCGTGTCCGGCCCTGGTCCGGGCGATGGTATGGTGCGAGAGTACATGGGAAGCCATCACCTCCTTCTGCGAAGCAGTAATTCTCGCGAAGAAGGAGGCGACACGTGAGGGAGAGGCAAGCTTTGCACTCTCACGCCCCTAGTCGCCGCAGGAGACGCCCTGGGCGTCGGGAATTGGCAGCCGATTCCCGGCCACCGTAGGCGCGGGCTTACGGACGGCGAGCAATGGGTAGCTCGCCGTCCGGTAAGGACCAGGCCCGGTTCGATGGCGCGTTGTAGTCCACGCGCGCCTCAAAGAGATGTTAGCACTATTGACGGGGTCCGCTAGGGCCGATGCCAGCTAGGGTTGCGGGATGTTCGAAAGAGTTACCGTGGCCCCGGTACAGGAAACTGAAGGAACACGGGTGGGTTTTAGTCAGTAAAAGTCTGACACGCCCTCCCGCTACACCTAGAGCGGGAGAAGACGTTAGATGATTTCCCAACCAAAAAAAGGGGGAACACTTGACTAACAAAAATTAGGACTTAAAAGCTTAATATTTCAGAAACGGATCCCTTAATCAAAAAATTGCTTTCACAAACCCGCAATATTTTTGAAATACCTATGCAACAACTCCCCACATCATGGGATAGACAAGAAAAAAAAACATCCCCACTTTACGGGTACAGGATTTTTTTTCATAATTTTATTTTACCACTTTGTCGGCGTGATTAATATGTATATCCCTGCCAAATTATAGCTTTCTAGTACTAAGAGTCTCTGAGCTAAGCTGCGGACGGACGGACGGACAGACGGACGGACATGGCGAAACTATGAGGGGAACCCTTTTGTTTTTTGGTGACTACGGAACCCTAAAAACGACACATTGTTAAACGAATTGTCAATTTACAGAGTGTCCTTAATTCTAAGTGCAGCAATGGAATTTAACAGAAGCTATTGCTATCCTTTTTAAGCAGATGGAATGAGCAGGTGTTGGCGTCAATATTTATATTGCGCAATCATATTGCGCGCAATATCAGCTCTTGCACTCAAACAATCCCTTATTTTCACGCAATAACATTGACGGCCCATAAGCTTCAATGTTTTCGCGTGAACAAGAAATGCGTAATACCTACACGGTGCAATTATTAAAACATGGCGCAATAAAAAATAAACTCGCTCAAACCTTGCTCAATCATTACGAACTCTATATTAACCATAAATGATTTAAAAAAATGAGCAATTCGTGATATTGTGCAATATAAGGGTTGATATACACATAAGCGGGCAAATTAATCGGCACAGCCGGGCGGTAAAATCGAATATAATGTAGATGTGAACAGGTGCTATAATTGCTTCGGGTCGGCTTTGTTGTTCAATAAATACTGCCGAAACGACAATGCCGGACCCGCTCATGTGTGTAGCAATCCTAATTGATCGTATAGGGTCCGGCTTAGAGCAGTCAATATAGGCAGAAATTGACTTGCAATTCTTAGTTTGAAAACATGTGAGTGAGCTTGGCACGAATGTTTATTCGTTAAAGCTATGGTTCGTTAAAACTTTAGGTACGAACCCAAACTAAAGTGTTCAGGGGGCCAACCACCACCTCTTAAAGCAGTATTATTTTAATGTTACTTCAGTGTAAGAAAGAGATGAAGCTATACAGGACGTTAAGCTCCATCTCTTTCCCACACTCAAGTAAGATTACAATAATACTGCGGTAAGAGGTGGTGGTCTAGCTCCTGATCTATTTGAAATTCAACAGTTAACACATTCGTCCTACGGTGTGTATTTATAAAATTGATTATATGTGTTTGGGTAGTTAATATTTTAGAAAGTTTTTTAAAGGCCTCGTAGAAAAATGTAACAGAGATCATTTTGTCGACCCCTGGCCAGAAAAGCACTATATTTAGTTTATGTTATAACTTTCTATGGGTGGAATAATATGCTGGCAAATTATAAGAGCAGTGTTGGTATCCATTAATCTTTTGCATGTCGTAATCATTGACTCAATTAGTAAACAATTGACTTTGTACCTATGGGGTTCAAACGACACGTAAATACTTAAACAGGGGTCAGATGAGCATCGACCAAAATAGGTCGCCAAAATTACTTAACTAGCATTCTTGTAAAAGTGGTAGGTACCCCGTGATAGGGACCGGGGTTCTACATTAATTAAACAAAAAACAAAAATTGCGGAATATTTCATAATGATTTTGATTCAATAATTTTAAATTAAAAAAATTAAAAAAACCTGCAAAGTTTACGCTTCGTAAAAAACTATTGATATTTAATTATTAAACTATTGATATTATTTAACTATTGATATTTAATTATATTCTGCTGATAGGTGATATCACTGATAGCTGATAAGTTCATTTGTTTTTATTTGTGTGTGAATTTGTATTTATTATTGAATAATATAAAGATGTTTTCCAATATGGATTATGTGGTACCTGAAATAAATGAATTTGAAATTTAATTTTAAATATCTAAGACTTTTAAAATTGCAACTTTATAATTATAAGCTTCGTAATATTTTATGGATGAAAAGGTTTAATTTCAGGAACACCGGGCTCATGTGTCAAACTTTTCCTGATTGATTTCCTTTTCCACCCAAATCACTCTTTGGGAGTTTATTTCTTTAATACTGATTGATGAAATAAATTCGTTGTGGGTGTATACCTACTATAGGTACACCTCTGCCTAACCCTTCGGGGAAACAGGGCGTGATGTTATGTTATGAAATAAACACACAAAGAGTGATTTCATTGTTTTATGTAGATACCTGATAGATTTACATCATATAGTACTTACGAATTAAAAACCTTGTTCAAAAAAAATGCAGACTACCAACCACCAAAAGGCTACAATCAATCTGCCTAGCTTTTTCCCAACTATGTTGGGCTTGGCTTCCGGATGCAATTGACTACCAGTATTTTTCATGGAACGGCTGCTTATCTGACCTCCACAACCCAGTTACTGGGTAACATTATAGGTACCCCTTGGTAAGACTGGTTGCAGATTATTGGGCTTCTGACGACCCGTAGCGACTGCCAAAGATCTGCGAATGACAGCCGGGACCAACGGCTTAACGTGCTTTCTGAGGCATGGAGGTGTCTCGATATTTAATGGATGGTCACCCATCCGCAAATCGACCGCGGCAAGCGTAGCTTAACCTTCGATCGAACCGTGCGGCTGTTATCATTATGTAGAGGTTTAATACCGGTGGCAACCTCATGTGATATATTCGAACACCAAGTGGCGAATAGAATAGTTTGCATTTGACAGGATAGGAAAATTGTTTTGTATTAAGTCAGTGTTAAATTAACATTTATAATGTAATATGCTAGGAATAAGCCATTAAAGTATTATCATAGTGCTCCGGTGCTTAGTTTGTCGCCCCCTTACACACCCACATACACGTAGTGATCTGCCGTGGTATCCCCGCAGATTGCTACAGTACCTATATATACAAAAAAAAAAAGATTGCAAATCAAAATTCTGGTTTATTACTTTCACCAGCAAAAGAAATTCTTCGTGTATTCGCACAACTGTAAAGAATACCCTACTTACCTTTTGTTTTTCTCTCTCACTCATAGAGAGTTTAGGTACCTTCGTCTCCTATTTTTGAAACCGTATAGGTATGCAAATATCGGTTACATACAAGTATTTTATATCGGTTCGTTAAACAGTATTTGCTTTGTCATATTTGCTAGCGCCTTTTTTAGGGTTCCGTACCCAGAGTGCCAATGGGACTCTATTACTAAGGTTCCGCTCTCGGTCCGTCTGTCACAGGGCTGTATCTTTTGATCAGTAATAGGTAGTCACTCGAAATTTTCACAGAGTGTGTACTAAAAAGTAATGTTATATGTTAAATAGGGTCTCCATTTATTTATTTCTTTGGTAAAAACATGCACAACATTACAGACCCAGGTCTTAGTTATTGAACAGTTAAATTTCAATAAAAAAGACATGTTTTCAATAAGGAGCGAAAAAAATCACTTTTTCAAACCGACTCTCGGATGCTATGTTCTTTATAGCACAATTCATCGTGAAACGTGCCCATAGGGCCTCGTCAGCTGGAGTCTCCATATCACAGCGGCGTGTCATCGTGACACCGAGTCGCGAAGCAAGCAGTACGCTGCCGCCGCCGCCGACTGCAGTGTTGCGGTCCTGACGTAACACACACAAGAAACGTGTTTTTTTTTAAATAAAGTAGTTTTATAAAATATGTAGTGTTTAATATTTTACGATGCTACGGAACCCTTCGTGTGCGAGTCTGACTCGCACTTGACCGTTTTTTGTAAGTTTCGTGTGAGATTTGTTAGTAGGTCGGGCGTTTTTTTTTATTCTTTTTCTTTGCGGTATGAACGGGAGCAGTTAGCCTACAAAATATCTTTTCTTCGTTTGTTTAGTTCTAAAAAAATGCCTGTATTGTCCCAATTTCATTGCGAGGTAAATACCTCCCTTTCTTTCAATTAAACTGGAACAGAAGATGTTATTTGTAATTAAACGCCAAAAAATTTTCCCGTACCGGGAATCGAACCCGAGCCTCCTGGGTGAAAGCCAGGTATCCTAGCCACTAGACCATACGGGATATAGATTTGTCGGGTAAAATAGCTAGCAATATACTTATTGTACATACGACTAAAAACATAAATAAAATGGTTTAATCGTGCACGACCCCTTAAGTCCGGAACTTAAGGGGCCGTGCACGAAATCGACTGTTTTTGATCAATTTCATTCACTGTTTGTGAGAAAGGGAAAAAGAATGGTTTGTGATTTGAAAAGTCGAGTACTTCCATCCGGTATCTAAATTGAGGATTTGACGTTGAGAACATGTCAAACTCTGCGTTAGCGTGGGCGAAATTCTAAGAGGTGACACTTTCTTTTGAAGACAATTCAGCCGATTCAGCATCCTATATTTTGGCGTCGCTTGTCTCATCAGATAGTTTTAATGTACCTTCGATGTGTGCTGCCACTTGTACATGCTTCCACAAATGATCTTATATATTTGCCGTCATCTTGGCGACATATATATTCAACAAATACATACCTACATAATATAATGCTACTGCGGGGCAATTGCGTAACATACTTACAGTAGGAATCGGTTTCATTTTGACGTTTCAACAATATTCATTGCGTTATTTACGTTGTTGAGCAGATACATTTTTCGAACTTATAAAGCAATGGATTAGCAATTTGCTTCAACATCATTCAGATTGTGATTGATAGTGTGTTACACAATTAGGGTGTTGGTTTTAGTACTTACACTTAACATGTGTACTTCGATTGGTCGTTCCATAATTAAATCAAAGTCCGAACACACGAGTACAAATTGAGTTGTTTTCATTTCCCAGAAAACCGCTATACGGTGTCCGGGAAAATTGTACGACGTTCGAGTAGGGTACCAATTAATGTCTGTATAGATGATTTATTCATTCATCAGTAGTCTGTGTTCACTCAGTCATGTAGACAAACATTGTTAGACAAACAGATAATACTAGATTACTGAAAGGTCGATAAGCATCTATTAATACATCAGTAGTCTAGCTGCGCTTCTCTGGAAAAACTCGGCATTAAAGATGAAAATGGCAAGAGAAAAGTACTGTAAAATTAAGTTTAGCAATCAGTAGGTAAGTGATAGAAATTGAAATCTTCAAAACTATACTAATAATAAAGCTAAAGAGTTTGTTTTTTACGCGACTGCCCCAAAAAAGGAGTGTAATGTTTTCAGGGTTCATGTATGTATGTGAGTTTCTTTATTCCACCGTAACTTATAAACATCTGAACAGATTTGGATGTATGGGGTATCGTTAGAATCCTGACATCCTCCCGAGTGACACTGGTTATTTATTTTTTTAAATTCAATATGGCGGCAGTATTGCTTCTTTTTCAAGTGTATTTTTTCTTTAATTATTACAATATGGGTATCAAATTGAAGGCATTGATGGCCAAATTACAAAACAAAAAATAAAACTTGTCATTAAAATGTAGAAAATAAAAAATAAATAAAAAATATATATAAAACACGAATGCCAAAAGACGAACTAAAAAGTAAAAAAAACAAGTTGTATTAGTTAATCTTTAATATACAAATCGAAATGTTACTCACTTACTCCCTGACTAAACAGATAAATAAAATTGTCATTGCAGTCGGGGGACCTTTTAAATTAAATCCCCCGACGACAGGCCACTTAACATGACGCTACGACTCTTGGGAGCCGTGCAAAAAGAAAAGTCAAGGAAAGAACGCCAAGCGAAAACGAAGTATTAGCGCGGGCGGGCGATGCGATGTGAAAGGGTGGGACGGGGAACAAAGAAATTACACGCAGACGAAGTCAGGGGCAGAAGCTAGTACTTTTAATAAACGTGCTCACCCTGGGCAGTCAACTCCGCTACCGCGCGCTTTGTTGACCGGCTAATGTATTTTTACCACGGCATGACCTTAATGGTAGTAGTTAGTGCTGGAATAAGAGAAGCAGGAGCTAGACCACCACCTCTTATAGCAGTATTATTGTAATCTTACTTCAGTGTGGGAAAGAGATGGAGCTCGACGTCCTGTATAACTCCATCTCTTTCTCACACTGAAGTAACATTAAAATAATACTGCTTTAAGATGTGGTGATTGGCCCCCTGGTAGTGAGTAGGTATCAAAAGCACATGGCTGGTATAAAAAAAACCGGCCAAGTGCGAGTTGTACTCGCACACGAAGGGTTCCGTACCATCGTTTCATGTGTCTACCTATTCTTCTTCTTCGTCGAATCCATGATTCTCCTTTATTCATTTTATATAAGTTTCGGCCAGAATTCGGATACTTCGACAGCGTTAGCGTTGACCTGTCAAAGATCTTCCATAGTGCAGGTGCTTTTACTATTACGGATTAAGAGATAAAGCGATTGCTAAATTTGAGGCAAAAAACGTCGAATAAATTAGGTTTCTTGTATGGGGGCCTCCTTCAATTTTAAATATTGATTTATTTTATTATTTGTTATTATAGCAGCAATAGAAATACACACTTTGAAAATTTCCAGTTTATGAGATACAGCCCGCTGACAGACAGATGGACGGACAGCAGAGGCTTAGTAATAGGATTCCGTTGGCCCCCTTTGGTTACGGAAACCTAAACATTACAACAGACGGAGATTATAAACAAAAATAACGACATTGTACTTCTTTTCTACCAATTTTGGTACGTCAAATCACTACATTCACCTACATAAACCCGTATTACTAGGAATTGATACGTCATTCTCATTAAACAGCTGCATCGTCCAGTCTCATGGTGTCATGTCAATTCAATGCGACTACAAAGCTCGTTCCAGACACACCTCGTATCGGATCTTATCAATAGATGCCAATGGTTGCTTTGTGGTAGCTAGTCTGTGCTCTGTAGGCAGGGCTGGATTAGCCACGTACCAACTGTAGCAAATTCTACAGGCCCCGCGCTTGGACATACAAAAAAACATGTTTAATGCCGTCTTGTTACCGCCGGTAGGTCCAATGGAATATTATGTTTGAACGGTCAAAACAAATCTTACCTCTCCGAGGCGGCATGCTATAAATATTTAGTTCTTAATTTTTCTATGTATATCAACAAAGTATTCCAGTATTCCCCTATTTCAGTATAAATGGTCAAAAGAAAACCTAGCCTATCCAAGGTGCTAAAATGTTCCAGACAATTCCAAATTCCCAAATCTTAGGATTTGCTACAGGCCCCACGCTGGCTTAATCCGGCACTGTCTGTAGGAACTTATGGTATGTAACTTGCATTAAATGAATAGTGTCTGGGCATTGGAGATTTTAGGCATAAGTCAGTTGGCTTCATCATCTGCCTAACCTTTTCACAACTATGTTGGGGTCGGCTTCCTGTCTAACTGGATGCAGCTGAATACCAGTATTTTACATGGAGCGATTGTCTGACCTCCACAACCCACTTACGGCCGAACCTACCTATATTTCTCCAGTTTTGGTATAATGGAGATAGAAAACCTATCTATCTATGATTATAACATCCCAATAATCTATAAGAGATTATGGAATCTTACGGGCCTGACATAAGGACAGATAGAATTATACTGTCTACCATCAATAGCGATCTATCTTTTAGTGAAAATAGGTTATTGGGTTCGGCTGTAACTGGGTAATACGATACCCGTTTGTAAGACTAGTTGTCAGCCTTTCGGGCTTCTGACGACCCGTAAAAACTGTCGAAGACCCAAGAATGACAGCCGGGACCAACTGCTTAACGTGCTTTTCGAGGCACAGGGTGTCTCGGTACGTAAACATGGTCACCCAGCCACGAACCGACTGCGGCAAGCGTAGCTTAACCTGATCGATCGACCCGTGCGGCTGTTATTACTTAGCCACAAGAGTTGGTTTGTATGTGAGTACACAAGTCTTATAGGTTTTAGGTTCGGAGATTTTTATCTTCTAATTTTATTTTGTGCCAGATTTAATACCTACTAGCGATTCTACCGACCTACTAAGGATTCTAGATAATATTTCTGGAACTACTTCTAGAGATATTATAATAATAGGTATTAAATGAATGAATTTTCAGCCGAACCAAAATTAATAAGTTTTGTGTATAGGTTCGAGTTTTTAATTATATTATTTGAACTAGTTGTAGATAGGTATATTAAAATTTAGTGAACTGCCAACTGTGAAAAGTTTGAACTTAGGCGAATACTAACAGCTGAATGATCATGATAATAAAAAAAGTAAATTAAAAAAATCCAAAAACTCGACTGCGTAAAAGTGAACTTTAATTATGATGGAAACAAGATAATTCTAACAAAGATAAGATAAGATATATTTATTCGTCAAAAACACGTGTAGGTTTACAATTAGTTGGAAAAATACAATAAAAATTTCTCATGCAATCTATAAGTCTTTATTGTTTTTAACAAAGATACCTCCGACTGCATGACATTGTAGTATTTTCCATCTTTTTTAAAGATCACTTTTTACGCAGTCGGGTTTTTGGATTTTTTTTTTAATTAACTTTTTTTATTTTACACTTTATTTTCCACGTTAATAAGACCTATTTAATTATACATTTTTCTAAGTATCATAAGTTTTGAAATTTTAAGTGAGAATGGTTGCTTACCAACTTTAAGTCGTTATAGATCCTAAATGATTTTCAAAGACCTATTCAATGATCACTTGACTTATGTGGTTGATTTTAATTTTTTTTTTCATAATAAGGCCGCCATATTGAATTTTGATTACTGTCATGTCTTTAGTGACACTCATAAGATTAGAGTAAATCGATTGACGTAAGAATCATTAAAATCGACCCACGCGTTTGGTCTAGGTATATATACCACAAAAGAACAAACAGTTGATAAACCCTTCTTTGCGTTGCGCAGTCGGGTAATAAATAAAGTATATTCAAAAATTGTACATACACACCTATATAGTGAATTTCGTATAATGTATGGGTTGCAGATACGACGCAATATAGAACAAAGCTCATAAGCAAAAAGGTCATTTCTCATTTAAAACAAAATGACAAAGACTGTCCTTAAATTCTTTAAAACACTCGAGGACAGTATAATTAATATTTATCAAAAGCTGGACATCTTTTATAGTCTGACATTATTCAGAAACGTAACAGTCTTATAATTAAAACAGATTTTTATAAAAGCAAGATGACATTGAAAAAAAAATGGGACTATAGTTATGTAGGTTCCTATTGTATCTAAGCCCTCATCATTTTTAGAGGTCCGTACCTACAAAGGAAAAACGGAACCCTTTTATGATCACTCGTGTGTCTGTCTGTCTGTCCGTCTGTTATAGCCAATTTGCTCCGAAAGTAATGGACCAATTATGTTGAAATTTGGTACACATATTTATTTATTTAAACTTACACACACTATCTTTACAGGATGACCCAAATACAAAAGTGGTTTGGAAACACACCACGTAAATTGAAAAATCAACTTACGGCTAATACTTAAAAATCTAACTTTGAAAACACAAAGCAACATTAAACTGTATTAAAAACACAATCTGAAGTCAGACTACAGAATTATAATTATGAACATGTTAAAAAATCTTAACCTAAATATAAAATCAGACTTTACACAGAATATTAATATTTAAATATAACTTACAAAGTTCAACAAAACTCTTGCGAATTCACTCAGATTGAACGAAAATATGTTAATTCTCTCATGCACTTCGTTCAGTACATATATTGTGCGGGTGAGGGGTGTTTTTGACAGCAGGTTGGTTCGAGCAGCTGACAGCAGCAGGCACATTGAATTTCTGTATGCATAGGCATATTGAATTTCTGTGACCCAAACATGGACGTGTAAAGTTAATTAATTAATTTTGAATATGGGGTCACTTTTGTGGGCTAATAAGAAAATTAAAAAAAATGTTTGGCAAACTATACCGTGTGACATATCAAATGAAAGATTTTACTGTGGGGATTTCGAATAGATTATATTTTTATAATTTAAAAATAAATAGCTTCAAAATTATTTAAGAAAATAGACGAAAATTGACCATACCCGCCCCTTATCTCCGAAACTACTGAGCCTAAAATTTTTAACACGGTAAATCTCTCAATATTGTGCGTACAAACTTACATTTTCCATTGGAATGTATGGGAGAACGTAAGTTTCAACTACAATGTTAAGTTGGTTCTTGGGGTAATTTTTTCTCTCCTTTCTTCATCCCAACAACGAAATCTTTCATTGTGCGTGGTCTGACACGCACAGACTTGGCTGCTTTTTTTTTATTGCAGATAATATTTTTCACTGTGACAGAATGTGTTTACCTACATTCTACACCAAACCGGTTCATTTTAGTTAGGTACTTTTTAAAACAGACAGTATTATTATGGGGTAAAATTACTTTAAAAAGTAAAACAACCTTATTCCTTTAGCAATAAGGTCGAAAAGTGGTTCTAAGTTTATCTTAGACATCACTGAAATTGGTGAAGGACAACATCGACAGGAAACCTGGACTTATCTATACATCTATACTCTATACATACAAGTAAATACAATTAAAGTGCCTGATCGTAATGTCAAAATAATGGCTTTTTACTTAACACATAAGAAAGTATAATATTACGGTTCTTACAAGTACCATAAAGTAGTAGTAAGTAGTTATCTGTTATAACAATAAAAATCAATGTTTAAATTTTTGTCTGTCGGCCTATCGGTCTATCTGTCGGTTTGTCTGTCTGTCTGTCTTTCTGTCTGTATGTTCCGGCTAATCTCCGAACTAGTTGGACCGATTTTGACAGGATTTTCACTCGCAGATAGCTAATGTTATAAGGAGTAACTTAGAAAAAGGATCAGGGTTCCGCGCAAAAAAATTAAAATCCATGAAATTGTGAAAAAATCCGATTCAAATAAGGACGTATTGACATCCACGGGGGTGAAGCCGCGGACAACAGCTAGTAATTAATAGAAAGTCTGAAATTGCCAACCCGCCTTGAGCAAGCGTGGTGATCAATGCTCATGTCTTCTCTGTAACATAAGAGGCCTTTGCTCTGCAGTGGGACACTAATAGACTTGTATTATTATTAAAATACATTTCAAATGACACAAATATCATTTGCAAGAAAACATAGACTATGTTCATTTTCCTTTCGAAAATAATTTTCAGGAATCCCTGAAAGATAAACAAAACCTTCAAGCAGAAGATATTACATTTTAATTAACTGTTATTCGTTTATAACAAGTGGCGACGGCTATGCCTTACCCCCTTGACATAGAAACAAATGCATGAAGACCGTTCCTCTTCGATAGGAGTATTCTGAGGTCATTCGATATGCTTACGGTTTTTAGGGTTCCGTAGTCAACAAGGAACCCTTATAGTTTCGCCATGTCCGTCAGAATCCACAGAATCTTGAAATAATCATTGAATTAAAAAAAATGTTTTATACTAAACAAACTAAATAGTAATGATGGGCTGACTGTGGGTTTTACCGAGCATGCATCCACCCTATAGTGAATAAACTATTGGTTAGATTTGATTAAATTTTTGAATGCAGACTAGGAACATCATTACGAAATTTAAATTATTGTTGTATCGTCGTCTCCATGTTGTATTCAACTAATTATAGATAAGCAACTTACATTGCTTTAAGTAATTTATTTAAAATAAAAACTTTTATTTTAACAAATCACGGAGTGTTACATTAACACTCTGTGATTTGGTAGACTAAAACTTTTAATTACCTACCCTACATGAACCACAAAAAAAACTTGCTAAGCGCGTGTCGGACCACGCACAATAAAGGGTTCTGTACTTTCTTACTTTCTATTAATTACTAGCTGTTGTCCGCGGCTTCACCCCCGTGGATGTCAATACGTCCTTATTTGAATCGGATTTTTTCACAATTTCATGGATTTTAATTTTTTTGCGCGGAACCCTGATCCTTTTTCTAAGTTACTCCTTATAACATTAGCTATCTGCGAGTGAAAATCCTGTCAAAATCGGTCCAACCAGTTCGGAGATTAGCCGGAACATACAGACAGAAAGACAGACAGACAGACAAACCGACAGATAGACCGATAGGCCGACAGACAAAAATTTAAACATTGATTTTTATTGTTATAACAGATAACTACTTACTACTACTTTATGGTACTTGTAAGAACCGTAATATTATACTTTCTTATGTGTTAAGTAAAAAGCCATTATTTTGACATTACGATCAGGCACTTTAATTGTATTTACTTGTATGTATAGAGTATAGATGTATAGATAAGTCCAGGTTTCCTGTCGATGTTGTCCTTCACCAATTTCAGTGATGTCTAAGATAAACTTAGAACCACTTTTCGACCTTATTGCTAAAGGAATAAGGTTGTTTTACTTTTTAAAGTAATTTTACCCCATAATAATACTGTCTGTTTTAAAAAGTACCTAACTAAAATGAACCGGTTTGGTGTAGAATGTAGGTAAACACATTCTGTCACAGTGAAAAATATTATCTGCAATAAAAAAAAAGCAGCCAAGTCTGTGCGTGTCAGACCACGCACAATGAAAGATTTCGTTGTTGGGATGAAGAAAGGAGAGAAAAAATTACCCCAAGAACCAACTTAACATTGTAGTTGAAACTTACGTTCTCCCATACATTCCAATGGAAAATGTAAGTTTGTACGCACAATATTGAGAGATTTACCGTGTTAAAAATTTTAGGCTCAGTAGTTTCGGAGATAAGGGGCGGGTATGGTCAATTTTCGTCTATTTTCTTAAATAATTTTGAAGCTATTTATTTTTAAATTATAAAAATATAATCTATTCGAAATCCCCACAGTAAAATCTTTCATTTGATATGTCACACGGTATAGTTTGCCAAACATTTTTTTTAATTTTCTTATTAGCCCACAAAAGTGACCCCATATTCAAAATTAATTAATTAACTTTACACGTCCATGTTTGGGTCACAGAAATTCAATATGCCTATGCATACAGAAATTCAATGTGCCTGCTGCTGTCAGCTGCTCGAACCAACCTGCTGTCAAAAACACCCCTCACCCGCACAATATATGTACTGAACGAAGTGCATGAGAGAATTAACATATTTTCGTTCAATCTGAGTGAATTCGCAAGAGTTTTGTTGAACTTTGTAAGTTATATTTAAATATTAATATTCTGTGTAAAGTCTGATTTTATATTTAGGTTAAGATTTTTTAACATGTTCATAATTATAATTCTGTAGTCTGACTTCAGATTGTGTTTTTAATACAGTTTAATGTTGCTTTGTGTTTTCAAAGTTAGATTTTTAAGTATTAGCCGTAAGTTGATTTTTCAATTTACGTGGTGTGTTTCCAAACCACTTTTGTATTTGGGTCATCCTGTAAAGATAGTGTGTGTAAGTTTAAATAGGGTGCCCTTGCACGTAAAGTGGGGAAGATATTTTTATTTTCTTGTCTATCCCATAATGTAGGGTATCGTTGGATAGGCTGTATAAAAATGTTGCGGGTATGTGAAAACCATTTTTCGATTCAGAGAAATACATATTTTGTGGTTTTTACATTTTTACTCGCCAAACTTACGAGTTTGATGGCGAGAAGCGCCTGTTTTTATACACATATTGTTGTTTGTTTTAGATATGTGGAAAAATTCACGGCAGTAGAATATGTAACAAAGTTAAAAGGAAAACTATCACAGCTAAGAAGGCTTTACAGTTTAACGAGTAACAGTCGACCAACTTACATTTGCAGTTGGAATATATGGAAGAACATGTTTTTTCAACTACAATGTAAATTTAGTTCTCGGAATCATCTCATCCCAAGTACAGAACCCTTTATTGTGCGTGGTCCGACACGCGCTTAGCAAGTTTTTTTTGTGGTTCATGTAGGGTAGGTAATTAAAAGTTTTAGTCTACCAAATCACAGAGTGTTAATGTAACACTCCGTGATTTGTTAAAATAAAAGTTTTTATTTTAAATAAATTACTTAAAGCAATGTAAGTTGCTTATCTATAATTAGTTGAATACAACATGGAGACGACGATACAACAATAATTTAAATTTCGTAATGATGTTCCTAGTCTGCATTCAAAAATTTAATCAAATCTAACCAATAGTTTATTCACTATAGGGTGGATGCATGCTCGGTAAAACCCACAGTCAGCCCATCATTACTATTTAGTTCGATATGCTTACGGTTTTTAGGGTTCCGTAGTCAACAGACTACGGAACCCTAAAAACCGTAAGCATATCGAATGACCTCAGAATACTCCTATCGAAGAGGAACGGTCTTCATGCATTTGTTTCTATGTCAAGGGGGTAAGGCATAGCCGTCGCCACTTGTTATAAACGAATAACAGTTAATTAAAATGTAATATCTTCTGCTTGAAGGTTTTGTTTATCTTTCAGGGATTCCTGAAAATTATTTTCGAAAGGAAAATGAACATAGTCTATGTTTTCTTGCAAATGATATTTGTGTCATTTGAAATGTATTTTAATAATAATACAAGTCTATTAGTGTCCCACTGCAGAGCAAAGGCCTCTTATGTTACAGAGAAGACATGAGCATTGATCACCACGCTTGCTCAAGGCGGGTTGGCAATTTCAGACTTTCTATTAATTACTAGCTGTTGTCCGCGGCTTCACCCCCGTGGATGTCAATACGTCCTTATTTGAATCGGATTTTTTCACAATTTCATGGATTTTAATTTTTTTGCGCGGAACCCTGATCCTTTTTCTAAGTTACTCCTTATAACATTAGCTATCTGCGAGTGAAAATCCTGTCAAAATCGGTCCAACCAGTTCGGAGATTAGCCGGAACATACAGACAGAAAGACAGACAGACAGACAAATCGACAGATAGACCGATAGGCCGACAGACAAAAATTTAAACATTGATTTTTATTGTTATAACAGATAACTACTTACTACTACTTTATGGTACTTGTAAGAACCGTAATATTATACTTTCTTATGTGTTTAGTAAAAAGCCATTATTTTGACATTACGACCAGGCACTTTAATTGTATTTATAAAAAAAAGTATGCGGTATATGAAAATATCATAGGTTAGAATGTCTTGAGGTTATTTTTAAACGACTTCAAAAAAAGAAGTAGGTTATTAATTTGATACGTATGTGTTATTGAAACTGCAATACATTGATATAATTATGATAATCTATTATGGTATCCAATCAAATATACAAAATGTTGTAGGTGTATGTGGGGGAGTGTGTTTGTATGTAAGTTTGTCCACACTTTTCCCCGAAACGATTTGTCGCGTTGTGATTGTGTTTTTTATTAACTTACATTTACTTCAACTTAGGGAACAGTATAAGATTCATTAAAATCGGTTCAGTAGTTTTCAAGATATGGACTAATACGTGTAAGAGTGACGGCCTGGCTTATTGATACGAGCTACGGGTGTGGTGTCAAAGAGAAAACATCTCAAAACCTTGGTCAGATACTAGTGCAATATTTACAACCAAACTATTAACTACTTATTACAAACAAATATTCCAGATTGTGCTTAAAACTAAAAATCACGAAATAAATAAGTAATTAAAAAAGTTAAGTCGACTTCAAAAACAAATTAACTCAAAATTATGAAATAACTTTAGTTTCGGGAGTCGGTGGCAAAAAACACAGAATACAGATCTCAAGACACCGACTTTCGAAATTAAAGTTATTTCATAATTGGACCGATTTAAGCAAAAATGATCTAACCCACATTGTCGGGGTTGTGGGTTGGATTATTTTTGCTTAAATCGGCCCAATTTTGAGTACTTTTTTTTTTGAAGTCGATTTCATTTTTATAAATTAATTTTTGACCCTTATATTTCATGTGTATTTATTATATTCAAATGTCGTTTTACCTAACTCTCCTTTATACAACGTGGAGAAAATAATACGATAATAACTGAAAATACTGGCAATACTAGTACATAATTATAGTATCTTGAAATAATCAAAGAAATTCCATCCCATTCCTTTGCTGTGCGCATCACAAAAGAAATTTGGAAACGCTTAGTGCGAATTGGTGGGATAGCAACTAGGTAAGGATGGTAACCTGCAGTGCGTCTAGATGTCCGATGGTAGAAGGGGGCAGGCGGAATGAGGTCGTGGAATTCTCGAGCACACTCACCGAAGTACAATTTGTAGAAGACCGACAAGCAGGCAACCTTGCGGCGATGAGCCAAGCTGTGAAGCTTGGCATCCACCAGTCTTACGTCACCAATGAGCCTCTTAGCTCTGCGTTCCACCGAGTCAAGCGCGGCAAGTTGGTATTTTGCTGAGACATCCAAAAGGTGGCTGCAATACTCCATACTTCTGAAATAAAAATGAGGTCCCCTCTAAAATTCAAAGTTGTAGCCACAATAAAATCCAACAAAGCAAGTTAACGTACTCGTTTCATTCAACCTTCGTAAAACAACCTTTTTAACGTAGATAGGTACAACAGTCTCGCACCCTTATAACGAGTGACTTTAGAATTCATACCGTGTATGAATGTGGCCCTTCACGGCTCCCTCCTTGGCAGAGTGCCAAGAGAAATGTAGGCTGAAAAGAGTCACTTTATATTGTTAACATTTACCGGATTTCATTGTAACAAGGTCATAGGGTTTAGCGTTTTTTTTTTTAAGTGATGTAGCTTTACAATGTTTGACCTTGGTTGATTTAGATGTTAAGGTTGTAGGTTCTAACAATATGATTGTGATTTCAAGATTAATGTTTCACTTATTTCTTTTTAGAAGTTAAGACATCGACTGAGCCTTATTGATGGTCTGAAAGTGTATGAGTTTATGTGAACTAGTTAAGGATTACTTTTTAACTCTTCTACTTTGGTTTCACTTATGATAATGTATAATGTATAATTTCAACATAAATGAGGTAACCAAATTATTTTGTAACAATATTTTATGATTTGAAATAGTCTCCACAGAGTTTATTGCCCTGTCTTCTCCATAGGAATCTACTACGCTTTGGAATGGGCAAGTAGCTTCATCTTTCTGACTGATCAACTCCTTGATAATTCAAAAGTGCCTGTAAATGGTTTAATTGAAAAAAATGCTTTGCATTTGAGTTAAGTTAAGCTTGCCCAATGGATCAAAATATTAACATAAAAATTTATAATATCCTAACCTATTAACTAAAACTATTTAAAAATAACTTAAATATGGCGTCGAAAAATTCTTCCGCATCACTGTCGACTGGTAAGAGACTGGCAGACAAGAGACTGGCGGCATTGCCTCGTTGTATGGCAATGCTTAGCCTCTGGCCAAATTAAATATTTCACCTGAGAAAATAATTAAGGAATAAATATCTAATAAATAATACTAATAAAAACAGCAAAGGAGTGGAACTCTCTACCTGCGTCTGTGTTTCCGAACGCATATAACCCCTATCTCTTCAAAGTGAGAGTGAACAGACTGTCTCTGTCACCTCTGACCCAGACTAGAGTCAAGAGCAAACCCATCTCAAATAAAATAAAAAATACCTGATAATCCTTTGTTTAATAGTACTCGTTACTTTGCTTGCCTTATTTCTGTTCCATAACTGGGCAAAGTCTTTCTTTACCCCATATAAACTTCTCTATTATGCTGCTCATCTCTGCTATAACAACTAATTAATAAAATTTTAACTTTTCCCGGTTACCTTCAAAGTTCATTACCAGTACTTCCTGCTTGTGTTCACACACGTATGATAGACATTATTATTACATCACATCGTGAAAACTACAAATAATTTCAAAATGAACTCTATTATGCTAGAGTTAAGGATGGAATTTGAAATCTCATCAAAAAGCTAATTCTCACAAGCGTCCATTACTCCTACGTATTAAAATAATAAAACTCACAAGCTGGTTGTTTGCTTTTCATCAAGATATAAATTGAATTTGTTTCCATCACAAAAGGGAATGTGAAGGGAATATAATTCGGTTAAACAAAAACAGGGTTTGTCTGTTACCTTTCTCACTTCGTTTTCAGTCATTTTCTTTTGTTAATTAGTGAGTTTTTCATCGTTTTCATCAATTAATCTGTTAGCTTGCAAATGACCTTTGGAAAGGTCTTACGGGATATTGTGAGCAATTAATTTCTCAGCAGCAGCCCGGAGTCTGGATTTGTGCTCGGTTGGTGGCAATAGGCTGACCCCTAATACATGGGATTTAAGCATAACAAGCGAGGGTGAGGGGAGATGTGGGTACACCTCTGCCTAACCCTTTGGATAGTACAGGCGTGATGTTATGTTATATGGTTATAATTATGTAGACAATGTTGCGTGATTACGGCGAGAATTCGGACTTCGTGAGTGGTAGGGTACACTTTAATGAATGAAAAATGTGACTTATCCATTTTATATATTTACCTGTCATTGGTACGTTAACATTGCCCTCATCTGAACATAGTTGTAGTCTGTATTAAGACAATGTGGGCATCGTTAAAAATAATACCGTTAGCTACCATCATGTCACTAAATGTGAAGAATACTTCCTCCAGAACCATGAGCAAATAATATAGTATGTTGTTTATGTAACCATCATGAAAGCTACAATGTAATTTCTTTTACAAATTCTAATTACAATTAAAACACCTTTTGATGGGCAATGAGGCTCAGAATACGCCATTTTCCTTAAGTGTAACAGACAAGTAATCTTTGATATGGGGACAGCACACTCTTGCATTGAAACCAGACTGAGACAAGAGAACAGAAGCGGAGCGTTGAACGTCCATAAGAATTCCAACATTAGGTGCTCGAATATCAGCCAGGGCCGCGGGATGTTCGAAAGAGTTACCGTGGCCCCTGCCACAGGCAACTGACGGAACACAGGTGAGTTTTAGTCAGTAAAAGTCTGACACGCCTTCCCACCCCACCCAGAGCGGGAGAAGTCATTTGATGATTTCACATCCCCAAAAAAAATGGTGCTTGAATATTTTTATAAGCTTTGGTTTGGTTTGTAATGTTACAAAGTATAGAAAGAAAGAAAATACGTTTATTTGCAGTAAACATGACGCAAGGAAAGAATACAAACACAAAAAAGAACAGGTTGGGGGAAAATATGCACCGCATCCACGTAAAACAGCCATCGCTTAGCATAATGCTGTGATCCTATGCGTACTGGTTTTCAGTGACAGCTGGCGTTGACGTGGTGACGTCAAGCGATACAGCATACAATGAGGGTAGATATTTCTTGTAGCACGTTTACTGACGCGATTGTATTTTCGAGGCTGTCTGCTCAGGATGTGCTGGTCTACATCCCTACCTACATTTTAAGTATCGCTTCTCGTGAAGGCTGTTTTACATAAGATCAAGCTGGTTTTCCCCGTAGGGAGAAAGAATGAGAAAGGATCATGAACAACGATGTATGGAAATCCGTCTTAAGTTGAAACACAATAAATCTCTATTTATTATAGTGTTCATTTTCACACAAGTATCCGAGTTTTAAAGTAATTAAACAAATTCGGAGATAACCTAAAAATTATGTCTAAACTACTCGCAACTTATAAAATGACCACAGATCAATCATGTAGGTACAAAACAACATTCTGATTAATGGGTATCAAAAGTGAACAATTGACACATTGCCTTCTCATTACCACCGGCATCGGTTGATCAGAATCAAGCATCGACATGATTAGAATCTCAAGAGTTCTAAAACACAACACAAAAACGTCCTGGCGTAATAAAACACAATTAAATATGAAAACGTCCTGTCGTTAGTTACATGAAACACGCTAAGTTGTTTAAAACAAACACACCAACGAATTTCCGTAAGTATTACTATTTAAGTGGAGAGATTAATCGCGGTGAGTATTCTCATTCGACACATAAACAGGCTTCCGCAGGCGCCGGCTTAGGGATGGCGATCTAGAATCGATTTTATAGGTCAAGTAATTTTTTTTTTATCGATCTTATATAATGAATTATAGATTTTTTTAATCGATTTTAGAAACTTGAAAACGAGTTCCGATGTTTTTCCTGCGGATTGTAACTTTTAAGTTTTGATATCGATTATTGATCACACTTGACTAATTATGCAGGCAACACCAAAACGAATAAGTGATTATCTATAGTAAAGCTGTCGATGTAGAATAATGGCGGGAACAGATCTATCAGAACTCAATTTATTGCTGAATCGATTCTTTCCTGCGATTCGGATAGATTTAAAAATCGATCTTGTTTAGGAATAATCGTCATCCCTACCGGTACGTCTGTCATCTGCCTTGACAGTTGCATCTGCGTGAGACGAAACACAAAAATAAATATTTTCACAACGGAACTATGAAATACATATACAGTACCTAGTACGTTATGATTATGATATTACTAATTATTTAGCTATTTATGAGTTTAATACCATTTTTGTGATGTTTTTATGTAAAGGCTCATACTTACGTAACTCGTACAAATGAAGAGAACGAAACGTCCATCATGACTATACGGAAATGTACCTAGCAATCGTTAATTTTCTGTTTATCTTAAAATCATAATTCCGGATACGAAAACAAAATTCCTGAAGTGAAAAGCATGTAAAAAATAAGAAAATAATTTGTATATTAATTTATATTATATCTTGGGACAACTCACACACGGCCATCTGATCCCAAGTTAAGCAGAGCTTGTGTTATGGTAACCAGACAACTGATATACATACTTATATAATTTATAAATACATACATATTATAGATAAATTACACCCAGACACAGAACAAACAATATGCTCATCACACAAAGTTTGTCCTGGGTGGGAATCGAACCCACGACCTCCGGCTTTGCAGTCAGGGTCACTAACCACTAGACCAACAGGCCTGTCAACTTTGCGACTATTCTAAACCATCGAAGTAGTCAGAGGCTATTTTATGTGCTCCAAAAGGCACTAAAATACAAACACTCCATCTATAATGTAATCAGTTCAAAGTGTACCCGCGACCTCTCACCACTATGCCCTTACCGCCGTCTCGCCCGCAGATTTACGAGAAGGAACGTCCTTCCACCAGCTCGAAGGATTTAATTTACTTCCACAAAGAAGTCGTTTTTCTCCGTTCATGTTTTTCTCGGTGTTTGTAACAGGATGCTATGTTCTTATTTACTGTTGGAAATATTGCAATTTCACATCGAAATTAGAAATTTTGTCATTTATTTCTTGTTAAATGTATTTTCCTCTCTAAGTAAGTATCACACGTAAAAGGCAAAGGTAGTGTCGCTGTACTGACAGTTATTGTGGAATAAAAACTTTTATGTTAGAGGAGTTTTGTGTTATTGCAAGTCATCGTTACCAAACTGCTTAGCTTTTAGTGTGCCCCTACCGTTCATTTCCAAACATTTATTTTACTTTTGACATAAGCACGCCTAAGAAGATCTTTATTTAATGACAGACAACCATTGACGAAAAAATGCAACACTTCATGGACCCTAAGAAGATCCTTATTTATTGACAGACAACCATTGACGAAAAAATGCAACACTTCATGGTCCCTAAGAAGAACCTTATTTATTGACAGGCAACTCAACCATAGACGAAAAATGCAATACTTCTTGGACGCTAAAGTAAAATAAATGGTTGGATTTTATAATAAATAATTTATATTTATAATATAATAAAAGATTATCGACGGTCTCTCTACCCACAAAATTAGACCTCTATCAGTCACAAAAAAACAGACAGTTTTCAGTAATTTCAGGAGTTGTAGCGTGCTTCCAATAAAAATCAAATTTCAACATCAAGTAAGATTAAGCATTAAGCAAATTTTTGTCCTCGTAAAAACTTGGTTTTATAACATGAATATATTTGCAGATTTAATCATCTATGCACCAAAAAAAAAACATTTATTTTCTCTTCCGACTGAAATGAGTTGAAAGTCCTTGGACTTCAGTAGGTAGATGTGCAGATTCAGTAGAATTTAATTTAATCTGTTTGATATACGATGCCATTTTATTAGTAATGATGTTATGTTTTCTATTGCACTGAAAAGTTGAATTAAATTCGAGAAAATGTACAGTAAAAAATTATACTTTATCTAGCAAAAATGTAATTTAAAAGAATAGAGACTGATTTATAGTTTAAAAGTTAATCTTGTTTAAATATCTATGAACCAATCCTTTCGTTATCTATACACATAAAACAAATAAAAACAATTAATTTACCTTGAATGTTCTTTGTTACTTTCAAGCAATGATGAATTGTATGATACTGTTCTCTGTTGCATTTATTTAAAATTCGTGCCTTCTATAATCTATGTTATTACTAAACGTAACTTATATGTCATGTGACTACTGCTCTGTGTACATCCCTAGCTACGAGTATTGTTTTATTGCATAAGATTAAGTTTGCTTTTATGTAAAATACTATGATAGTTCCATTAAACTTCAACGTTCCTAATTAATTATTTCTTAAATTAAATGAAAAGCACCTCAACCACTGCGTTTAAAAACAATATGCAGGTAGTCAATCCTAAGACAAGGAGGCGTGTGAAATAATTTTATTACGAAAAAAGAAACTGTCTTTACTTAGTTTAAACCGAGCAAACTTCCAGTAACTTATACAAATATTTAACACAGTTTATCCACGCCCGGTCTTTGTGGGGTTCACAGACAGGAACAAGCGAAGACAGACATTATTTCTGCATATTACACACATCAAAAAAGTCTAAGCAACATGACTGTACGGTTTTGAACTTTTAAACGATTTTTTCTAATGAAATTTTTCTTTAAATAATAGCTAAGCATTTTTTGATGCATTCGTGACTAAAGCAACAAACTCCTTCATTCAATTGTTCATATATTGACAATAATTAACAAGATGTGTACCATAACATACATCATCATCAACATACGTAGTATAAAATATAGTTAAAACGAAATTTAACTTTTCATGTTTTACAAAGATAAATAACGACATTTTTTTTAATTATTTGGTAATTCTGACCGCCTTTGTTGTTTAAAACTTCTTGGAAACGACTTTTCATTGAATTTATAAGATTGTTTGTCTGATCCTGCGGCAATCGCTTCCAATGGAATTTTCACAAGTCTTTCAGTTGTTGGGTTGTCGATACTCCGTTCAGGTTCTCTATAACACGTCTCTGGAGCATGTCCATGCGTGCTCGATGGGATTGAGGTCTGGCGATTGTGCAGGCCACGGCAATGCCCCGATGTTTTCCATTGCCAAGTACTCTCTGGTCCTCCGAGCTGTATGCATTGTCATGCATCAGCGTGAAATATGAGTCATGAATTTGTGCAAATGGGTGAACATAAGGCACGAGGACATCTTTAACGTAACTTTCAGCGTTCATATTGCCATCTACAAAGACGAGCTCAGTTCGTCTTTTCTTCATAATAGCCGCCCATACCATCACTGTGGAACCACTGTAAGGATGCACTTCCTAGACACATCTCAGCCGTTCAGCATATCCGGGACGATGATACACTCTTACCCTTCTCGTATCAGGCCTAAATCCAAAGCGGGACGCATCGCAAAATAAAATTTTATCCCATTGCTCCTGGGTCCATGTCAAGTGTTCCCTACACCATTCGTTTCGACGGGCGCGATTCCCACGGCGTATAGGTGGGCACCTAGTTGGGCGTCGTGCTCGTAGGCCGTATTCGAGCAGCCTATTTCTCACGGTTTGGTGGCTAACAACAACAGCGCTTGAGAATTGTAGCTTTAAACCTTTCTCCCGGGTGGTTAACATCGGCTAACGTCTTGCAGGCAGTTGTATGTATCGGTCCTGTCGAGCAGTTGTACTCCTTCCACGTCCTGGGTGCTGCTCAGCAGGATCGCCTGTATTAACGTAACGCTGCCAAAGATAACAAAACACGCTTCTATTGACACCAAAGTGTCGAGATACCTGGGACTGATTATCTTCCCGCTTGTAGCATTCCTACAGCTCTCTGCATTTCATCAGCAGTCAAATGGCGTCGCTCCATGACATAAAAATGACTCACCACTATTTTTTTTCAAAAACTGTATATGTATCTCAAAATGATAAAAGTGAGATAAATATTAAATTTATCACGCAACGAAAACACATGAAATCGGGAAAAAATAATTAGCTTTTATTTTAGTGAAAACAAAACACAATCGAAAAGTTTCTATTTTAAAAATCAGCCAGTATATCTTTCCGAGAACAAAAATATTGTATACCAATAACTTTGTTAAGAAAAAAATAAAGTATTAATTAATAAAACATGCAGCTTCTGTAAATGATGGGTATTGCTTAGACTTTTTTGATGTGTGTATTTTATAATCTGAGTTTGTGACTCAAGTTCTTTAACACATTTTTTGAAGTAGTCACCTTTTAAAACTATTTATACCTAAATCATTAATAAAATAACAAAATTATATCGTAACTTAACTAAAACTATTCACAAACTTAAATATAGCGTCGAAAAATTCCGCATCGCTGTCGACTGGTAATGTACCCAAGAGACTGGCGGCATTGCCTTGCTGTATGGCAATGCTTAGCCTCTGGCCAAGGTAAAAGCCGGCCCTTGGGTCACGGGAAGTGTCAACTAGCCGTTTGGAGATTTCGTTAAACAAACCATGAGCGCTCGGACCCCACGGCCCGAGGGTTTCAACCCCAAACGGCTCGACAATATAATTACCGATAAGGTTATTATACTTTGCGTCCCACACTAAAGGCTTACCCACCTTCCATGGAAATAAAGACATGCCATCCGGTCTCTTGCCATCGTCGCGTGCCAAGCCATTGGGTTCTAATACAGCTCGGACGTCGACGGTGACAAGAGCTCGTCTGATGATGTCGTTGTCATTTAACACATTGTTTTCTAAATACTTGGTGCATCGGTTAAATATAGATTAGACTCCTAAAAAATTAGACGTAAGTAGCACGTTTGTAATTTAAACCTTCGTGAAATCTATTTCATGTTTAACTATTGTTCTTATTCTCAAGTGTCTATCCGGTCTTAATAACTTATGCCTGGGTTGCAAAAACTTAGTCAGTGTTGCAATATTTGTATAGCAAGGCTGACTAACCAAGTTGCGCCAGACGCACCTGACCTATTAGCTGAACTATTGTCACTGGTTCATGAACATAAATAATCCATCCGATAACATGTTTATATCCTCCGAAAGTTTAATGGAAATTATAAATTGTACATATGTGCAAATAAATAAATAAACATGATTTGTAAAAATAAACTAATAGATGTGTATGTAGATTTAACAAAATTCCAGACATGAATAGTACGACAATTCTGGAAATTTCAGTGCTTTACAAGCAGGATTGGCAGAACAATCCCATAACGACTTATTCATATTAAAGTTGCATCAAATTCATAATGTCGGCTATTTGTGTTGCAATGAAAAGTATTAAAGGGTTTCTTCACTGGAAAAAAAAATGTTCACGAACGGGGTTTGAAATGAAATATTTCAGTTTGTTTATTTGAGCTTTTCCGTGACCGTTAAAAAAGTTGAAGTGTAAAAACGATGCAATTTGTAAGAGCTGCCTTTGTTTGTGGTAAGGAGTTTCTTGATCAACGTGCTGAAAAGTGGTTATTAGTTCATTTTTATTCCATTAGAGTATGTACATTTTACATTACAAAGCAACAGTCGACACCTTGCCGACCAACAGACAAAGTTGACGCCTCATAAAATTAAATTGAGTAATAACCCTTCGTATATGAACGTAGATCTACGCGAGGCACAATGGCTTTTTGTTTCTATAATTGCCTATACGAAAGGTTATTGACTATAGTTTCATCGTCATCGAAAACAAAATATGAACAGGAATACTTTTTTGCATCAGAAATGACGACACGGCACGATACGAAATGACACGTGGATTAGGTTAGGTTAGCCGTTCAGCTGATTAGACGAACTCTTTCACAAGAAGCTTTGCACCTTACACGCGGGTTAAATGATTTGTACTGTCTAGCCATTCTAGCCAAAAGGCAAAACAAACACTATCTCAACCGTTTACTAAACATAAACCCTTTAATCAAACCAAGAATAACATTAATAAATAAAAACCAAACTCATCTCGTTTTACGATGTTCACTGAGATTTTCCCAGGAGGTTTCTAGGCAATGTATCATAAAAATCTATTATGGCCTAATTAAATGGCGCGAGTCATAACTTTTAGTAGCCACATATGGACCCCATAAAGTCCACTATAAACGTGTGAATTGTGAATGAAATTGGTAGCCGTTTTATTGGCAATAATCTAGCCGCGTCTTTAGAATAAATAATTGAATTGTTTTGGGTTCTATGCATACTGCGGGATTAATTGCTCTGATAGGTAGGTACTGGTAAATTGATATTGCGCTAGCGTTTAATCTGTTGAAGGACACTGAACGAGACATAATACTGTTATTATATCAATGGACGTTTAGTGTCCCTCATAGTGTTAATCAGTTTAGGCATTTATTGAATAAACGAAATTTTGCAGTGTGATTTATGTTGTAAACTCCATGGGCGCATAGACTCAAAATAATGCGTACCTGTGATATGTAGCTTTCTTAGGTATGTATAGTATATTCATATAACACAGCTTGAATTACTCTTTTAATCTTTCTGATAACTATAAACTTTTCTTTATGTATGTTTTGATTAAAAATACTATCATCAGAGTCCATGTCACTCGATTTTTTAAATATAAAAATAAGAATTTATGATAAACAGCCTTTAATTTTTAGATGCCATAACACAACGTGTGATAAAAATAAACCCGAAATCAAAACGTGTTAATAAAGAGGTTATCTCCATAACTAATTTCGTCTAATGAAACATAATAGACCTCCATTTTGTGGAAAGTTCCGTTGTATGTTGTACCCTATTTTCCAGAAATAGTAACATCTGGCTGACCTGATTCCGTATCTTTAGATGTAACCTGGAAAGCAACGAAAACTATTCAACGTCGAATAATATCGGTTTGTGCTATTCTCTGAAAGTACTATGTCTTGTTACATTTCGCAGGGCCGAAGTAGGACAGAAGTTGTAGACGACATTGTGGGCTTTGTAAGAGAATAAAACTAGATGTGGTGTCTTTTTATTTTTGCCAATGATGAGTCAATACCTACTCGTTAATTTTAAAAGCACAATAAAAGAAAAATGTTCCCTTCCACATATCCTTCAGCCTCCAAAGCAAGAGTGAACAGGCATCTTCTGGGCACGCTCGTTCCATCGTAGATTTCATCCATCGCTTTCCATCAGGCGCGATCGAGGTCAAGAGCAGGCAAATTTCGCAAGAAAAAAAAAACAATAATTTCTAATACAAGCGACACAATTCTCAAATAACTTATTCATAAGTAGCACTTACTTATTTTCTCATAAAGGATGATAAAAAGTAGAGTGTCCAACTCGGGAGCAACACTATTTTAAGCTCGAGTAACGTACTCTCGCTATGCTCGGGATTCTATTCTAGAATCCTTCGTTCCGCTCTGCATTCACTTTTTTTGTTAAAAACATTATTACTATTATTTATTTTCATATTTTTGTAGGTCTCATAGCTAACTTTCACTAAGCTAAACCCACTTAATCCACAGAAATTCAATGGTCTACTTAGTTTAGTCATCTTGTACAACTCTGTAATAAAAGAAACCACTGGCACTTTTGAAACTTTTAAACCGTTAAAACGTTTGTTTTCTAGCTTGGTGATAGCATTTTTGTCGAGAAAGATTGTTTGCTATCAGCATGTTTATGAGCTTTTACGTGGCTTTTACATTATCAGTTCTGGGTCAGGGATTTTCAAGCTCCGGGCTGTCCCGGCTAAATGTTCTTCAGTGCCAGTATAGACCCAAAGTTTAACATAAAACATCACGCCTGTAATCTCTAAATGGTTAGGCAGAAGTGCACCTATAGTTCACCCACATTTCGCCAGTTATGTTTAAGTCCCATGTAATAGGGGGCGAGCTTACTGCCATCAACCGGACACAAATCCAATCTCCTGGCTGCTACTGAGATATTCCAGATGGAAAAATTCAAGAACACATTGTCCAACCAGGACCTCATACTCAGCAGTAACACTTGCGAACAATTGACCAACGAGGTAGTACAAAGTTTAGTACAATAAGTAAATGATGCAATCAGGAAAATTAATTGTTACGCAAATTGGTATCCTACATCAACTCCCGTGTTATAGGCATTTCATACTACTGTCAAAGAATGACAGTTGTGATTTGAATACACGGACAATTTAAGGTTGTCAATTTGCTTAACTATTCAGTTCCCTGACCTTACATACTGCTTAATGGCCTAGTCTGCGAACGGAATACCTAGGGAAAAACTTGGCTAATTCGTGATATGCAGCTATTCGGTGATAGATAATTGTGTTTTATTACCAAGTTACTACTGACTTGATAAATGTACATTTTTCAATCATTATAGTATTTGCCACATTTTTAGATATAAGTTAGCAAAACTTATTTTGTCTACTATATCACAGTAAATTTAAAAAATAGTCTGATCAATGAATCGAATTTTACAAGTAAAAAACAAAACTATCACCGATTACCCAAGTTTTGCCCTACATTTTATATTCCATAAATTTTATACTAAAGCAGTTGAATCTCACTATAAAACAAACTCTTCAACCAGACTCCACAAGAATGACCAGAAACGTCACTCCATTTAAAAAACAAGTTCAGAACTCTTTGTGTTGCGAATCAGTTTTAAAATAGAGACAAAGTTCTTCTGACGTTGAATAGAAGTGGCTTTTCATTTGTGTGAAACCTCGTTAGTACTCTAAAGGGTACTTGACGGAACCCTGCCTCGCGAACAAAGTGACCTAAAAATTTTTATGCATATTTTTTGTGCGATTTGGTTTTGCAAGGGCTTAATTTAAATTTGTATTTTTGATGTTAGGGTTCCTGACATAATAGCGGGAATGAATGAAAAAAAAAGGAATTGTATTTGCACCAATAATACCTTCTACAAAATTTATACTAAAGGCTCCTTCAAACAGGCACGAAACGCGACGCGAATCACGAGCGACACGAAGGCATCACTCATCGCGCGACACGCGGTGCCTTGATGTCGCGCTTGTGTAACAAATAGTAGTAAAGGCTCTTAACCTTTACCAATATTTGTTACTTCGCGTGAATTTATGTTGTTTTGCCAATACCGTAGTAACTGAATTGTTTTGTTCTGTCGTTTGTCTGTTTTTAGTTAACTCTTCTATTTTTGCGTTCTAATCATTTGAACGTGTATTTAAGGGCTCCCATACAGAACTGCGAATTCGCATCGCATTGCAAAAAGCTGCGAGCTGCGCATTAAATTGTAGCTAACAATTCAATTCGCAGCTCTCAGATTCTTACGATATGACGTCTCATCGCAGTTTTGTGTGTGAGCCCTAAATCAAGAACACTTTTTTTCACAAATTCACGAATTTTTAATCCCCTTCGGAGAATTGGGAAACTTTCATTTCGTCTACCTAAACACATCATGTGCTTGACCTTTCGTACCCTTTTCTCCTGACCGACATTTCCACCCTGTCCGCTAAGAGAATCAACTGACACACTTGACGTATATATTAAATATATATTAGTTATATTAACTGTGTCCATTTAACTACCATAACGTTTATACAAAAAAATATATTACCATTATTTATTTCTTATCTGTCGATGAAACATTTCATATTTAGTTTTGTTGTGCAAAAGTTTTTTTGTCGTACGGCTCGTTCAGTCTCTTCCTAAACTAACGATTCTATTATTCTATAGCTCATTATTATAAATCAATATAATACTTCTACCTGCGTCTATGTTTCCGAACGCATAAAACCCCGATCTCTTCAGAGTGAGAGTGAACAGGCTTCTTCTGCGTAAGCTCGCGCCATCGTCGACTTTGTCACCTCTGACCTAGACTAGAGTCAAGAGCAAACCCATCTCAAACAAAAAAATAATATAAAATATATATATACATAGGATTCAAACAAACGAACTCCCTTTTGAGAGTTAAAGTTATTGCAGCAAAATTCACATAATCGTACAGTAAATTTTTGGAGAGCAAAGCAATGTAAACACAACCGTACAAATTGACGCTTATCAACAGGAAGTACGTTAAACTCACGTGCGGTTTAGCACCGCAAACAACAATTAGCACATTGTGGCATTGAACAGGTATAAAAATGTGGGGTGGTAAACCACCCATTCATTTTTCTCTTGAGGAATATAGAAAGTTTGATTAAACAGTTGACTTCATGTTTGAGCTGCAAAGCACGATAACCTGAGGGACTGGACAAGTCGCATTGGATGCATGGGACTGAAATTCTGCCTCTTTGGTCTAGTCGTAAGTCCACCAGACCTAGAGGTCTCGAGGTTCGATTCCTAGCGGCGGAATTTTTTTTACTTGGTTTGTTGGTAGTAGAGCTTGTTCTAAGTCCACCTGGCTAGCTACCACCATCTTATCTAAGTCTGTCGCCATAACAACAATGTTAACAGCGTTGTTGTGTTTCGGCAGTTAGAGGTAAGACAGCCAGTTCCTCTGTAGTTTAGGACTTCGGGTAAAGCTCGCTTACACCTTCGGCCTGATCATCATTTACCATCAGGTAAGATCAAGGCCAAGAGCTTTCCCGTTGTGGTTAAAAAAGCGAAAATCGGTTTGAATGCGTTTAAACCGATTTTGACCTATCAGTCCCATACATCGATACCGCTGATAGAATGTCACTTTGTTTAGTCCTACTGTATCACCACGTGATAGTCAGAAGATTTTGTAGGTAGGAAACCTAATTTTTTGAGATAAAAAAGCCTCCACAAGTGGCGGTACTAAGCGTTTGTCTGCTACACCCTGGACAATCAGTCAGTAGACTTGTAAATGTGGAAAAACTTGCTAGAATTTCTCAAAACGCAAATTATAAGCCCCGTACTACTGCTTTTCTTAGCTCCTTGCGGGGGCGGGGGCTCGTGGTTAAGTAATTACAGCCACACAGGTCGATCGAAGGTTAAACTTCACTTGCCGAAGATGGTCCGTAGGTAGGTAACCATCTACTACACATCGACACTCTTTCGTGACTCATAAAGCACATTAAACCATTGGCCCTGGCTGTCATTTGTAGATATCTGACAGTCAGTAACGGGTAGTCACTTCACCCGTCACTCAAAGTGACGAAGTGCCTGAAATTTATCTCCATGTAAAAGCTGCATACGTTTATACTGGAAACCGACCCCAACATAGTTGAGAATCAATATCAGCTGATGATCATTAAACGTTATCAAATTACTACCAAACCATACCCGATCATGTACCATTAAAATTTATCAACATCAATAATTAATTACCTTTATTTTATTACCAAATTTATTGTGCACTACACTCAAAACCTCAAATGAATTTTATTTATCGACTGTATTTTACGAGGAGTTCTGTTCAATTTTCATCCGTCCGTGTAATTGTCGTGCGTCAATTTTCAGTAATTAAACGAAGCAAGCGATGTATAGTGTTGCTCGTTTTAATTAATTATAACAAACGTATGTACCCGTGCGAGTACATTGCGGTTGTCGTACGGAAAATGCAAATATTTAGGTTTTATTCAAAGCTTTCGGCCAGTGTTTTGTTTCTTTTAACAGTAGTACCTGTGGATGGGTGATCGTGACCATCCGTTATATAAAGAGACCCTTCCTGTTCGTCCCGGCTGTCATTCTTAGATCTTTGACAGTCGTTATGGGTAGTCAGAAGCCCAAAAGTTTTACCATAGGTATCGTGTTACGCAATAACTGCGTTGTAGAGGTCAGATAGGTAGGCATTCGCTCCATGCATATGCACTGGAAGCCGACTCCAACATAGTTGGGAAAAAGGAAAAGATGAAAGTAGCGCTTATGACAGAAAAAAATATGGGCATGGTGAAGCAGAAGAATGAGGCAAGATAATTATTGTTAAGCCCATTTCAGTGTGCAAGTTTCTTGATTGTGGCATTGAAGCAACACCGACTTGCATGATCAAAACATTGTTTAGGTGGCGCAACTTTTATTGTTGCCTCAACTTTATTGTAATCGGCAGTAGTGGTGGCTCATTGCTATCGGCCCCGACTTACAAGTGAGAGCAGTGGTGGCCTAGTGGTATCGGCCCCGACTTACAAGTGAGAGCAGTGGTGGCCTAGTGGTATCGGCCCCGACTTACAAGTGAGAGCAGTGCTGGCCTAGTGGTATCGGCCCCGACTTACAAGTGAGAGCAGTGGTGGCCTAGTGGTATTGGCCCCGACTTACAAGTGAGAGCAGTGGAGGCCTAGTGGTATCAGCCCCAACTTACAAGTGAGAGCAGTGCTGGCTTAGTGTATCGGTCCCGACTTACGAGTGAAAGCAGTGGTGGCCTAGTGGTATTGGCCCCGACTTACAAGTGAGAGCAGTGCTGGCCTAGTGTATCGGTCCCGACTAACGAGTGAAAGCAGTGGTGGTCTAGTGGTATCGGCCCCGACTTACAAGTGAAAACAGTGGTGGCCCAGTGGTATCGGCCCCGACTTACAAGTGAAAGCAGTGGTGGTCCAGTGGTATCGGCCCCGACTTACAAGTGAAAACAGTGGTGGCCCATTGGTATCAGTCCCGACTTACGAGTGAGAGCACTGGTGGCCCAGTGGTATCGGTCCCGACTTACGAGTGAAAGCAGTGGTGGTCCAGTGGTATCGGCCCCGGCTTACAAGCTCCCCGACTTACATCTCAATGTCTTTATCATCCCTAAGGTCGTCGGTGATGAAATGTCCAAGATATTTAATTTTGACACATACATTTATTTACTATAGCCGAGTGTCCACCGCCGCCGTCACCGGGACGTCACGATTGGGTTGAATAATCTCGTTTCTCATTGACGTCTCGTTGACGTTGTGCAATTGTCAAACAGTGTAAGGTGGCGTAAGTGAGGATTAGGTATATTTTTTTAACAATATAGGTACATATTTAGAATGTGTGGCTAAAAACGAGGTAACTTCTGAAATGACTGGCTAGTAGAAAATTGAAGAAAAAGACAAGTTGCAATGACCCCAAATAAACAGGGATAACGGGAGGATGATGATGATGTGTTTTTTATTTAAGACTAGCTTCTGCCGTGACTTCGTCTGCGTGAAAGAATAGCTTCCCATTAGTGGAAAAAATTTCGGTATCGGATCAGTAGTTCCGATGATTACCCCCTACTTACAAACTCGCAAATATCTCTTTATTATAAATAATATATTGGTATGAAGAGCGATATAAAATAAAGGATTTCAAATACAATACAATCAACGGAATTGTTTAAATAAACAAACCGTCTTCAACAAATAAAAGCTATTTCTGTCCAACAGTTGAGTCCTTTCACACCACTTTGTTGGCAAAGAAAATAAACGTAATATTATATTTGCGGAACAAGCAAAAGCTTTTCTGTCTGAACTATTACAGTTCCGTGTTCGCTGAAAATATTGTTATTGGGATCGACTTAAATGGCTCTTTTCGATCAATAAGTAACCTTTGATCAAAAGTCCGGATTCACATGGTTCGATTTTAGTTGATCAACTGGTACGTTGAAAGCGATTTGAACCGTCTAAACAGACTTTCAATCAAATTAAATTTCAAATTCAAAGTATTTTTAGTTGAACAATAACAGTTGTTCAACTAAAATCGAACCGAGTGAACCCGGTATAAAGTAGTTGTAAAAAGTTAACTTGATCTTGGAGACAGTTTTATGTTTTAGAAAGCATCGTAGTATACTTGCAAAGTCCTTTTCATTGTAACTGGTTTTGAAATACTCACATTCATTTTTAACGACAGTATTTATTAGACCCTTTAAAGCATGTTTGGGAAATAAAAATAAAATAAATAGATCAGCCTGTGTTATCCTACTGCAGGGCAAAGGCCTGGGACATAATCTGGTACAATAAAACCACAATAATAAGTTCTAGATCAACTTCCCTAGTCAAACTACTTCTTCCTTTATACATAGTACAACACCAACAATTCTAAGGCTCCTAACAGAATTATACTCTAGAATAAAACATGGCATGAAAAAGAGATCCCATTTTATATGAAGAGGGTCAAGCCCTTCTAATGGGATGGTAGAAATACCTAATTTACCACTCCGAATTAGGGTATAAGAGGCAATTTATATCGCGTTATAAATACTGCAGAAAGTTTAAGAAAATTGGCTGAAATGATAGGAAAAAGGCAAAACAAGAGAATTTGAATTGAAAATTGTTTGCGAAGGTCTAATGAAAAAGTCAAGGAATCAATGAGACTCTTGATCTGTTTTATACTAATGGAATTATCTAAGTGATCCTTTTTAGGGTTCCGTACCTCAAAAAGAAAAAACGGAACCCTTATAGGATCACTTCGTTTTCCGTCTGTCTGTCTGTCAAGACTCATTTCTCATTAACGCGTGGAGGTATCAAGTTATAATTAATATCAAATACGTAAGTCTATGCTCCTTTGGAGCTCTAAAAAAAATAAGCTTCTAAGTCAACGTAATAAAAAAAAACAGCCATTTATGCGACATATTTTGTTACTCGCAAATAAATCAAAGTTAGTTAGTTCCCAAAGTGGTCCAGGCGGACCCCCAGGCGTCCACGGGAGACTCGACGGGGTCTACGTTGGGGTATATTTTCACATTTTTCGTGTTGAGTTTTGGGAATATGGTAGAAATGTAGCTGCAGGGGTCCACCGGAACCAGCTAAATTTTGAAAGTGGTCTATGTGAAAAAAAGTCTGGGAACCTCTGATCTAGAATCATGAAATTTGGCAAGAAGCAAGGTCTCACAGCACAAGTAAAGGAAAAAGTCTGAAAATCGTTAATTTGTAGTTTTATCACATTTTTTCTTTGCGATTACAAACTTTTTGCAGTTGGAGAATTGACCGTGACGTTTATCAATATATGGGAGAACATATTTTTTAACAATGTTAAGTGTTTTGTTTTTGGGATAAATTCTTTTCAACTACGGAACCCTTCATTGTGCGTGGTCCGACACGCACTTGGCCGTTTTTTTTTTCAGGATTGGTTGGCTCTTTAGGTTGAACTTACCTATGTACGTACTTAAGTACTTTAAGTATAATGTACATAACTATGATTTTGTAAGAATAATAAAACGATTCAGATTCTAACGAGAATTAATCTTAAATAGTGATAAAAATTATTATTACTTAATATTTTATAGGTAGGTAAACATAACAGCAAAAATAAACACAAAGGCGGACTTCTAAAGGGATTAAAAATCAAAATTGTGAAAAGAACACAAATATAATATTTTTAATATGTGTTTTAAACTTCATCCTGAAAAGGTTAAAAGATTTCTGTTACTTACGTATTCAAAAAAAAAAATAAAAAAATAAGGCTATTGCATTTTTTGCATAAAAAGTTAATTTAAGTACATTGTTAGGGCTAAAAAGATGTTAGCTTATATGAAAATATTCTTATTAACAACAAAATAGATCTTAGCTTAATCGTCAATTAAGTTGAAAAACCGCTCACTCCGGTTCTAAGAAATGCGGTGTTCTATTTTTCTTTACGGTTAGAATACAATAACTTTTAAATGTGATATAAAAATATTTGCCCGAAGATATATAAAAGTTAAGCATTATGTGTGGCTTTATATCTTTAGATTTAATAAACTTAACTTAACTCGAAAATGCGAACGTAAAATGGCTATTATTCAAATTGTAGGTATACCTGTACCATTATTATTTGAAACTAGCTGACTTGACCGATGTTGTCTTGTCTTAAATAATTTTCACTTTCGGTATTCCCGAATTTTTCAACTTTAAAAATTTTCTTTCAGTAAGAACCTGATTCTGACTATTACGAACATTTTAAAACAAAAATTAGCCAAATCGGTCCACACGTTCTCAAGTGATGCGCTTATCAAAGAACAGCATTTAATTTTTATTATAAAGGTAAAAGGAAACATTCTTAGCATCCTTCTTGTTGTATTCAGAAAGATTTAACTAAAGAGTAGCGCATGTAATTGATTTATACATCACTATAACGTTATTACTATTTAAAAATTAAGCATAATAATTCAAACAGTGTAATCATATTGATACATTATCCAAAGCTCGCTTCAATTTAAAACTCCAACAATAGTGATGAAAAAAAAACACAAAATAACGTAACTGAAAACACTTTTAAAAACCGGCCATGTGCGTGTTGGACCACGCACAATGAAGGGTTCCGTAGTTGGGTTAAATTTATCCCAAAAATAAACTTAACATTATAGTTGAAAAACATGTTCTTCGGTTAATTATACAACTGCGGTTACCTATCATAAGTTTGAAAAATATTTGACCGAATTTCACTCCACCGAAAACGTTTCAACTATTATAGTTTCGTTTTTTTTTACTTCATCGAAGTGACGTCTGCCACTGTATCAGTTGTTCTATTATCAATTCGATTTTTTTCTTTACTCCGACGTTTCATTTGAAACGTCGGAAAACTTTTTATCGAAGTAAAACTTAGCCGTTTAGCGTAGTGCTAAATGGAATGTTGAATTATGCGGAATAAAAAGACGAGATAATATATGTGGCAAGGGAAAAGGAATTTTATTTTTTGACAATTTGACATGCGTTAATGGTAACAGTTTTCTTTATATGCATGACATATTAAATTTATAGCAACTAAAAGAGTATTTACAATGAGTATTTACATTGTAGAAATTACGTGTTTCGCCACATTACCCCTCCCGGGAGTGTAAAAATCTTGGGGCATAGTAAAGGACGGCTGCCACTGGGAGTCGCAATGGCCATCGGATCCTCTTCAGCTAAAATGTGTGCCAGTTTGACCCGATTTATGGATACTATCAAGGGTTCTTTCGGCAACTCTAAGATTTAAAATCAGGGCAAACGCGAAGTGCCTCAATTCTTGAGAGAATATCAGCAGTCAAGTTATCTTTACCTGATATATGCTTGATATCTGTAGTGTACTGCGAAATCAGATCTAAATATGTGAATTGACGAGCCGTGCATTTCTTGTATTTATTTATTGCGTTGACATAGAAGCTTGATTTTTAGAGCTCAAAAGAACCGTAGCCCTGCGTATTTGTTATTAATTTCAATTTGATACCTCCACGCCTTCCTGAGAAAAAGGATCTTGACAGACAGACAGACAAATGGACAACGCAGTGATCCTATAAGGTCTCCGTTTTTTCCTTTTAAGGTACGGAACCCTAAAATGAACACAATACCTATCAAAATGTAGCAACGCTTTTAGTACTGAAATACAGTATTTCTACTGCGGGCTTAAAATAACAAAGGGATATAAAATACAGTGCTTTTTATCAAGGCTTGGCTGTCACTCTCTCCATTGGCGACAAAATTCAGGGTACATATTTTTCCGTAACTGGAAACTCCTCGTTGCATTTTTATACTCAACGATTGTTGGTTTAAAAATAAATACGAAAATGTAAAAAATTTTGGGAACAGAATTTGATTTTTGGTGAAATTACACTATGCATTTTTATCAGAACGATTTCATTGTCTGTTGGTAAAAATATATGAATAAATATAAAAATAGTCAAGACCAGAATTTGAGTTTTGGTGAAAAGCTTATACTTTCAGCATCAAAAAACATATTTAGTACTATGTTCAATTGAATCTAAATGCCTAACAAAGTGGTATCCTAATACTGAACTGGTTGACTGCGCGGACGCGGATGGCATGAAGAACGCGCCCGCGCCCCGGGCGAATTCGGGCGGCGCGGCATGTATGTGACTGTGCGTACAAAAAATGACTAAAGATATTTAGGGATATTTTTGGTTTGGAATGATTTAGTTGACGAGATTTTCTTCCAGGCAGAAACTGAAACACAGACGATATTAGCCTTTATTTTGGAGTAAAAATAGAGATCTGAACTGCGTGAGGCACTGTCATCGATTCGGTGACAGCAGGGCTTGACGGTAGGGTGACAATCGCCGCCATTGTCGCCGTTTCAGAGACGGTGGGGTTTTCTCGGTTAAAAACAAATAAGAATTGACTCTAAATACGTTTTACTACAGTATTTTATCTCACGAAGCGACGCACGCTGTACTTGTGGCTACTAAGTGTACAAACACGCTATGAATGTGTGTGTAAGCGCAGGAGCTCTCGGTAATGTCCGAGTCAATGGCCAAGTCGGAAGTGTGTGTAAGGGGTATGTGTGTGTTTTTTACTGACGCTACTCATCTTCATGCATACGTTCACAGCGTGTTTGTACACGTCCTTGGTAAACACAAGAAAACACACGTCGCTTCGTGAGATAAAAATACTATAAGCAAAATTAAAAAAAAAAAACAATTAGATACTGCTCGCCAATATAATATACAGCTGCAGCAGGTTTCCTAAAAGTATCTGTCGTACTAATTTAACATCATCCTGTTTTTCTTAGTAATTCACTTGATTTGTGATCGCAAAATAACTTACTTGTCTAACTAGGAATTTAAGCAATAAAAAGTCATCATCATCATCTGCCTAGCCTTTTCCCAACTATGTTGGGGTCAGCTTACAGTCTAACCGGATGCAGCTGAATACCAGTATTTTACATGGAGCGACTGCCTATCTGACCTCCACAACCCAGTTACTGGGTAATACGATACCCCTTGGTAAGACTGGCTGTCAGACTTTCGGGCTTCTGACGACCCGTAATGACTGTCAAAGATACACGACTGACACCCGGAACCAACGGCTTAAGCATAAAAAGTATTCTCCAATCATTTTAATCTGTTAGAAACTCCTTTATCTCCAAAACAATTATGATGAAATAACTTCAAAGAAACCATTCACTTACTTTATGTTACGCTGATTGATACTAAAAGGAAAAGTTTACGAACTTTGACGTTTCAACCCTACCTTGGCTTTGGTTGAGCTTGAAGAAATTACTTTGGTTCACTCTTCTTTGACTGAAGTTTCGTAAAAGCTCTCTATAATATTCCATCAATCAAATTGTAGGGAAGAAATTAAGGTAAGTACTGCCGGCTACTGAATTGTTTTCTCATCGTTGCGGGTCTTTCTCAACCTTGTGCAATTGATGTGTCTATCTAGCTGGCTCCCCTGAGCCAAAGCAACGAAACAGATTATTCTCGATGTTCACCACTTGTTTGGCCACCACTTGGGGACAGCGAAACAACTTTTAAAAATTATTCTCGTTGTCCACCACTGGGGGACAAATTATTATAACCTAATATCAAAACGCTAAGTCTGCGAGGTTGAAATGGGACTGGGCGAGTCATACTTATAGAATGCATCCAGTCAGATGGGCCAGGATCGTCACACAGTGGGTGCCTGAAGACGGGCGTCGTCACTGAGGTAGGCCTAAAAACGCTGGCGTGATGATTTGGACTCGTTCCTTACTGATTGGACGGCAAAGGCACAGCACAAAGAAAATTAGAAAAGTATGGGGAGACCTTTTCCCAGCAGTGGGACAACATAGGTTGAACGAAAAAAAAAAAAAAAAAAAAAAAAAAAAAAAAAAAAAAAAAACATCAAAATAGTTTATTTTATATTTTTTTGTGATATTTGAGATGGGTTTGGACTCTAGTCTGGGTCAGAGGTGACAGAGACAAAGTCGACGATGGTGTGAGTTTACCTAGAAGAAGCCAGTTCAGTCTCACTTGCCTCTGCATCGTCTCCGGCGCTGCGGGTATTGCAACCCCTTCGCCCTTACGTAACAAAGGACAGGCACCCGTGCGAGCTGTAGCGGCTGAAGCTGATCGCTCGAAGCGGCCAGCAAGCCGAAGCTGCTGAGGTGAGCATGCTTTGTTACAGCGGGCGGAGGTTGCTGTCCCTTCGCGCCTCATCATCTGCCTAGCCTTTTCCCAACTATGTTGGGGTCGGCTTCCAGTCTAACCGGATGCAGCTGAATACCAGTATTTTACATGGAGCGACTGCCTATCTGACCTCCACAACCCAGTTACTGGGTAATACGATACCCCTTGGTAAGACTGGTTGTCAGACTTTCGGGCTTCTGACGACCCGTAACGACTGTCAAAGATACACGAATGACAGCCGGGACCAACGGCTTAAGGTGCATTCCGAGGCACGAAGGGGTCTTGATATGTAAAGATGGTCACCCATCCATGGACCAACCGCGGCAAGCGTAGCTTAACCTGACCGATCGACCCTTGCGGCTGTTATTTCTTAGCCACAAGCCCCTGTCCCTTCGCGCCTCCGGTTTTTATATACACTCTAGGGGTAGCAGCCAAAATATTACGTAAAGTCGGGGGTGCCCCGATTCGGTTTTGGAACAGATTCGACCTATTCAAACCATGAAGTGTTCCCCAGTAGTGGACAAAGAGTTGTACTGTCCTCCAGTGGTAGCCAAACAAGTGGTGGACATCGGATGTAATCGCAACGAAACCGGTGTAGACTGTAAGCTTGTTGAATGTACCTATATAATCAAACGAAAATATTTTATGTACCTACCCCCACTACAAAGGCAGAAATGGCATTTAATTTCGGTTTCCATCCAGCGGGGCCTTTCGTTATTCCATTGCTTATAGACGTGAATTTGTTTTTTGAAGATATTCATTCCAATGTATATACTTTCCAAATTATCTGTCAATAAACATGGATAGTATAGCAGAAATTACATTCCAAAGATTTTTCTATCTAGCGGAACTGTTTATATCCTTAGTATTCACAAGCGACAGTAGTATACCAAATTTAAGCATTTTCAATATAGGTACGTAGGCGAACGTTCCAGGTCGGCCACTTATCACTAAGGGAATAAAGGCGAAAAGTGGGCGACCGGGAACGTTAGCGAGTGTACCTACAGCCAGCTATTGATGCGTTTTTTTTAGATGCATTAAGTATGTAATTCTATTTGTTGTACGCATAATAGACTGTAGATTTGTAGACCTTTTTCTATTTTGTTAAGCACCTGGTACTTGTTGACAGAACTATACTGTCCTCCCATACCTATTAGTTAAATATTAACACTGTCATTTGAAAACATTGTAAAAGCCGATCATTTTTAAAAGAGTAACGGGGAGTTTCTTGTCGGCTCTTCTCCATAGAAAACGACCAATAGGGCATATGCATGTATTTTTTTCTTTTCAATATCTCAATAAAATACAGTAATATACACCCAAGAAAAGTATTAAAAGCTAAATTCAACCTCTGCTTGTTGCTCAAAAATATTATGAAACTCCAACAATTTTCTAGTACAGTCCAAACGTCCGTTTCTGTCGCGGTCATGATGTGACGTCATTTGGCACGTTACTGCTTTGTTAACATCTGTATTTTAAAGGTTTTTTAGCCCCAAATCATATAAATTAAATTATTTTTTGTGCTTTATTCAAGCAGAAATCGCACTTAGTTAGTGAGATTTCAAGCACTTTGCAAATAATACATTTTAATTCATATAGTTTTTTTACGTCACTTCCAGAATTGTTGAAGGCGACGCGTTTTGAGTTTGCGTTTCGTTCCACAAAAAAAAGAAACGGAACATAACATAATTAATTGCAAAACAAGAAATGCATTTAAAAATGTAAAAAAAAATAGGAATCTGTTTCTTGATTCCTAAACATTGTATAATTAAATAATGAATAAGTTTTGAATTACATGCATATTCTCTGTTGGAACCGTGCATTCAGCTTCTGACGTTTCATGTGCCCATGTTGGTTTATGTGATATAAAATAATTTTATTTTTTTTGATTTTGCAAACATATTGTTCATCTATTTACTGTTTTGATTTGACAACCTGCTCAGATGTTGCCATCAAATCAAAATCAAATAATGTATTACTTTGCAAACATAGGTACATACATGTTTTTCTTTTTATGATTAAGTTATCAACTTGATGAATGGACAAATCAGATTTCATATACTTCAGTTTTTTTTCTTTTTCGATAAATAGTGTTACAGGTAAATTCGACCGATTTTAAATTTTCCAAAGAAACAGAGATTTCCAATTATCTTTTTTTAAATAAGAAACGATCAGTTGCAATTGTCAATTTATACATGATTGATACACATTGATGCGCAAATTGATCGTCTACCAAGTGCAATTGAAGCGATTGTCAATATTACTACAGTAAAAATTTATAGGATTGGCTCGTTGGTCTAGTGATCGCAAGCGCTACTGCTGAGCATGAGGTCCTGGGTTCGATTCCCGGGTCGGGCAAAGTGTTATTGGGTTTTCCTGTCTGGAATTTTACAATAGCAGGCCGGAGCTTGGATTTGTGCCCGGTTGATGGCAATAGACTCGCCCCCTAGTACATGGGACTTGAACATAACTGGCGAAATAAGGGTGTACTATAGGTACACCTCTGCCCAACCCTTCGGGGAAACAAGGCATGATGTTGGGTATGTTAAAAATTGATGGCAATTGACCAATCGCAATTGATCGTTTCGGGGACCCCTCAAAATTACTCATATGAAACTGCAGTGAAAATGGAAGATGTAAATAAAACACAAGTTTACAGCAAGAACACCGATTTCTCTTCTTCTTGACCACATTTTTCATTATTTACATAATAATGTTATTTAGAAAAAACACAATGTTTCGTACAACAAATATTATGTAGTTTGGTACAATTCCAGTTGACATCGAAATGGTATAACATAACTTGCTAAAATGTCCGACCAAATGATATAGAATTTTCGCTGATCCAGTTTCTGATATGGAATTGGTACTACTGGTTGGTACTACTGGTACTGCTTTTATTATAAATGCCATGTCTGGAGCTTGTGATTGGTTACCCAAAGTAACAACAACAGACAATCAAATTATTAGGTACCATCGCAGATACTGGCGGAGAACCACTTTTCAACCTTATTACGTTAGTAATAAGGCTGAGGTACGTTGCAAATAAAATAAAAATGATTTGATGACTGTCTGGATGCTCTTTTATGTAGCAACACTGGCGTCATCAAATTTTTATTTTATTTTATTTGCAACGTACCTCATCCTGAGGCATGAGTCACGTGTGTGGCTTACCATTCGAAGCATATACCTCGCATTGTCTGGACGCACCTTTAAGTTTGAAAACAGAAGCAATTTATTATTATTATTATTGAATATATTGCTCTGCAAGCAAATGAAAACAAGAACAATCCAAAGCTGTGCTTGTGTTCATAAACAAGCACAGCTCTGGATTGTACTTGTTTGAAGTTGATACTTTTGCAGATAACGTCATATTGTCACCAATATGAAGTTATCTGCAGAAATATCAACTTCATAGTAAATGGAGGATGAATTTAACCCATATTTTGATCATTGAACAATTAATATGGATTAAAATAAACTAGTCAATTTAAGTTAGAAAAATGAAGATATTCCATGGAAATCACATTTTATTCAAATTACAGACGATATGTCACGGTTGACACTCATGCTCTATATGTCATCATCTGCCTAGCCTTCTCCTTCTCGGCTTCCAGTCAAACCGATTGCAACTAAATACCAGAATTTTACATGGAGCGACTGCCTATCTGACCTCCACAACCTAGTCACTGGGTAATACAATACCCCTTGGTAAGACTGGTTGTCAGATTTTTGGGCTTCTTACCACCCGTAACGACTGTCAAAGATCCACGAATGACAGCCGGGAACAACGGCTTAACGTGCTTTCCGAGGCACGGAGGGGTCTTGGTATGTAAAGATGGTCACCCATCCACGGACAACCCCGGAAAGCGTAGCTTAACCTGATCGATCGACCCGTGCGGCTGTTATTACTTAGCCACGAGCCCCTACATATGTATCAATATACATATCATACATATAGAGCAAGTGTCGACAATGACATGATTTGTCTATCTATGATATAGGCACCTTTAATAATTTATTATTATGAAAAATACGTGGCTATATTTCTCCTATATGCCTCAAAAACCACGTTTGAACGTTGGTCGTGCTCGTGAGGTACGGGTTGTCAAAAGCTCGAAAGTCTTACAACCAGTATTAGCAATGGGTATCGTAATACCCAGGTCATGGACTGTGGAGTTCAGATCAGCAGCATTCGGTTACATTCGAAGCTCACTAACGTAGTTGGATAAACGCTAGGCAGATGATGATAATTTTAGATAGTCAAAATCATCAACTTGTGTCCTTGTCTACACAAGGGCACAAGTTGTGTTATGTTACATTTTGCACATCACACGTTTATTTAGAAATAACATTGCAATCCGAACACTTAAAAAAAATATCGACTTTCAGTCGAACACTACTAGCAACAGAACATTTTACTTACATAATACAGAACACTGATTTAAAATTGTTTAAAAAATTGTGAATTACTTATCTATACATTTATATTGATTTAAAGGCAAAATAACACACAGGTATTTTAATACAACAACACATCTTTATTATTATTATTATAATTCTGGCTGTGATTTTTTTAAATTATTAATATTGACTGACAAAAATATTCATCAGTTTTTTTTTTACAAAAATCTGCCTTTATATAAGTGAGTAATAGTTTTGAAAACGAAACGTTTACAGTAAATGGAGCACTTACGTATATCTCGAAGTACTCGTTTAAAGAAAATAAGGAAGTTATAAATATCAATGAAAAGTTTATTTTGCAAAAAGCCAGAATTAGTAAAAAGTTATCATCTATTTTGGAGAGGGTTGATATAGACAATAATGAATTCACACAGATCACAACAACTATTGTGCCTTTATAATGTGTTTAAACATGTATGTAATGTAGATAATATATATATATATATATATTATAAATAAATATTTGAGTAGCAATACCTTTTCCAATATAAATTAAAAGAAAAAGTTTATCATGTATTCAGCATCTTATTCTAACTTCTGAATTTAAATGATTAAAAACGTATGCTCTGAAATTAATGTATAAAATATTTCGGATATGTTTATTTCTGTGATGATCAAATCATATAAAGATTACATTTTCAAAACTGCTATCGAAGTAACAACAAACATCTCCATCTATATACAATATTATAAAAATACTTTCACGTCAGACAATTTATATAACATCGAAAATACATTTAGACTGTCCATTTATTATGTCCGTATAAAAGTACATAGCATAAGTGTTATATTAGAACTCCTCATTCGACAGACAAAAGTTTAAGAAGATTATGATATACACATTCATGATAAAAAAGAGACTCGTGAACATCATCGTGGTTGGAATTTATCGAAAAACATAGAAAAAGACCTATCAATATCCGTAATATATCTTCACACAAAATATTTTTTCACACAAAGTTTTACACACTTTATCATACACCACTCAAACGTACTCATGAATAAATCTTCATCATGTATTATTCATTAACAACAAGTATATGAACCATATAAATTTCAATTTTTTTACATATCTTATCATACAGTCAAAAGTCCGACACACAATGTCGATACGTACCAACCAGAGGACCAGCCCCTGAATTCATAAGAATACGAAGAAGTTTCCGAAGCGCCATTGATTTTAATACAATATTCATTGGCGAGTCTTCGTCATCGCCGCTAACTAATCTATGCTAGCTGTTTCTAGAAAACGGAGAAAAGCGCGTCATTAACCTCGAGTACCCCACCGTATAACAACGGCCGCGCTTAGAGGAGGTACTCTCATTGGTCCGGTTTATCAAATGATGTATTCGGAGTGCTCTCTACTTTTTTCAGTACTATTTTGAATGCAAAAGTGTGTTTGGGAGACACAGACGCTGGACGAGGAGTCTGAGGAGAACGCGGAGGAGGTTCAGGTGGCATCTCAGATCTAGTCCTCGTGCGTCGAGGTGCTGGAAGATTCCGCATCACCGGAGCCGACGCTGGCTCCTGTGGTCTTTGCGGAGAAAGTCTATTTGGAGTCAAACGCCCGGGCGATGGCTCCGGTGTAATTGGTGGTAATATCAACGGTGGAAGATTAGCACACGGTGACCCACGAGAACCTCGGCGTTCCTTCAATCCCATCTGCGGTGGCGGCGACATAGGCACCTCATCATCCTCAGCCGCCGCAACCACAACCACTGGCTCAGTCCTCAACAACGTAGGTTTCGTTTCAGTCGTATCTGACGCGATAGACCTCCTAAAATAGTTAAGTCCATTTTCTATCTCAGCTAGCGCACGCCTCACGAAGGGGAAACTCTCAGATATCTCTGAAGTGGACTTGCGGACTGGAAACTCTGTTTCACTGTCCCGCTTCCTCGGTCTACACCGCTCGAACGTTGGGTCTCCTGACGCTCCCACCGTTTCAGAGACCTGTCTTGTTAGAGCTGCGTGCTTGATAGAATCCGACTTCGATCGGGGCTCCCTCGTTTTTGGTGTGGGGGAACGTCGATCGCCGAACTTCTTACTAGCAGCACGCTTGATGGAGGAGAAAAGTCCGAGTTTCTCCGGAGGCTTGTCCGTGGGGGGTACGGGAATGGGTTGAACAGGAGCTGAGGAAGGGCCAGGGGTGGGTTCGGGAGGAGGACGGGGGAGGTTCCCCTCGCGTTAGTTGTGCCGAGAGTCTGACGACGGGACATCGCTCGAGCCGGTAGAGGAGAGGGTGGTGTTGGACCCGTAGGGGTCGAGCGAAGACTGCACGGACATAGAGCGGCCAGTGCGTCGGACTCGCGCTGGGGAGAGTTTGCCTGGATCTACGCTGGCCGGGTCTGCCTGCAACAACAGCGGTTTCAGCGTTCTATTCAATGCATTACTACTAAAGGCAATAGTATGTTAAATCAAGAAGAATAGAGATTAGGTACAATAAATAAAGCACAAGACATGAGGTCAGAAATTATTCAGCTGGCAGTGTTGTGAGCGTCATTGCTTACTAATCTAATCGCAAAAAGTGTAAATAGATTAGAACCAAGAGTAGTTTCAGCAGCTTTCTGTACTACTACACTGAGCATACAAAGTAAGTATTGAAAGATCAGCAATTATGAGTTTGAATTGACTTGTCTAACGGAAAACATAGAAGTTATCATGTGACAAGTCTACGCTCTCCCCTGCCAAGGCAGACACATGAGCCCAATCTTGAACAAATAATTGAATATGTTTCGTAACAGCACCTGGTACGCCAGCGCGTTCATTATGATGGAGTAAGGTACCAGGCCGAGCGGGTGGACTTCCCTCATCAGCACATTAGCAGGGATCTTGTGGAACTGGATGTACTCCAAGAAGTTGCCGATGACTTCCTTCAAGTTCATGTTTTGGTTGGTATCGCAGTATTTCTTGCTCCACATCAGGGCAGCCTGGAAATGTTTGAGGTTTTATTGTTAGAAACTTTATTGGGATATGTTATTTTATCGCCTGTTAGAGCTTATTTTGTTAAAAAATCTTCTAGAGCATTGTAATAGCTAGAACGCATTGAGCTACCCACGGTATGGAGAAATATGGTACCCATGGTATTGTATTGGGTTATAAGGGGAAATGATCAATAAAATTTAATAAACTGAACGTTACCCTACGGTAGCCGTTTGATTGTTTTCAACACAATATTATAATCGGCCTATAGCTTTCCACAGCTGGGACTAGGGCTCCTCTCTTTTAGTGGGAGTGGGCCGTAATCACCAATCGTCCCTGTGAGGGTTTGATTAAGACTTAAAAAAATATTTAATACTGTATTACTTACCTGAAACTTTGTAAACTCATCAGCCCTCAGCTCATCTCGTGCTAGTATTAGCCTCACAACATGCTGGGGAAGTAGCGTAAAAGATCCAAGGTTCAGCACTTCATTCCCGTGCTCATCTACAAATTCCAAAACCTGAAAATTAAATAGATTTTTAATAGACCAAACAGTATGTGACAGGCGAAATTACGCTCAGCTGATGCACAAGAGCGAGCAGTCATAGGTATCAAATATCAATACTGACTTTCGTGAAAGGTTTTATTTATTTATTAAAATCTCCCTTACAACTATCATTACAGGTGTATGGACCCAATGCGACAGTGCGATCCTTCACAAATTATATTTACTTATTTAGATACAATTTAAATAAAAAATATAAAAGGACTTATAACACGATAGGAACTATAATCTCTCAGCTTTAATCGTAGTCTTCCAGTTTGAGTAAATTATGCGGCCTACCCAAATGTCCTTTCTTTGGTATTGTTATTCGAATCGTTGAACTCCTTAACTTTTATGTTGAGCTGTACGATTACTGACAAATGCTTGCACTGACTGGACAGGTCCACTCAATCTGTGTGGTTCTTTCCTCAAAAGACCATTTCAGACACCAACCTACATGGTCTTCACATGATCTGACCAAGATTATGTCTGGACTTTAAAAGAGACTGTGACCTCTGAGTTTGTTTCGGCCTTTCTTCTCAGAGTAGTCAGATAGGAAACGCTGGCCTCATCTAGTTAAAAAAAAAAAAATGTTTGACGTGTAAAAGTGTTTGTTTATACCTACTTGCAGAAATAAAATCATTTATCATTTATAACACAATCATCTGCCTAGCCATTTCCCACCTATGTTGGGGTCGGCTTCCAGTCAAACCGGATGCAGCTGAATACCATATTTTACCTGGAGCGACTGCCTATCTGAGCTCCACATCCCAATTAGTGGGTATAATACGATAACCCTTGGTAAGACTGGTTGTCAGACTTTCGGGCTTCTGACGACCCGTAACGACTGTCAAAGATTCACGAATGACAGCCGGGACCAACGGCTTAAGGTGCTTTCCGAGGCACGGAGGGGACTTGGTATGTAAAGATGATCACCCATCCACGGACCAACCGTGGCAAGCGTAGTTTAACCTGATCCATCGACCCGTGCGGCTATTATTACTTAGCCGCAAGCCCTAGAACTATAACACAATACAACACAATCATATTCTACCTACATTAATCTATATTAATTTATAACATAAAATAATTAAAAGGTTGCTTGCGAATTCACTCAAATGACACATGAACACATCAATTTGGCCTTGAAGTTCGTTGGTGATACAAACTTCCCGGGTCACAAGTGTTTTAGCGACTAGGTTGGTCCTGGCTGTCAGCAAGGCCAGCAGTGGCGGGCGCCGCCCCCTCCACACATAGCGATCTGGTACGCAAAAACTCAAGCGCTGCAGCACTCCTGGATTATGCTCAAAGCCACGAAGTAATTGGACCAGTGGGGTAATTGCGTAACACACATACAGTAGGAATCAGCTTCATTTTAACAATTCAACAACATTCATTGGTTATTTACGTTGTTGGGCAGTCAAATTTTTCAAACTAATAAAGCAATGGATTAGCAATAAGCTACAAAATCATTCAGATTCTGATTGATAGTGTGTTACGCAATTAGGGTGCTGATGCGCGACGACAAGAGTAAATTCCCGTCGCACCCTCAATTCATTGTGCCTGACCATACTCAGTACAAATAGAGTACAAATTTGATACTATAGCCATATTTTTTAAGGACGTCCAAAAAGTTGAAGTTACAGACACAGTCAAACACAATTAATCGGCCTTGTTTTTATGATGGTAATGCGCCTGCGATTCCTCTAGTATTATAAATGTACGTGGTAGTGGTACCAGTCACAGCGAGGATCCACTGGACTATGGACGTGCTTTTTTCAGCAAAAGAATTTGTTATGCTCGCTGTCAACCTTTTTCTGTCGTAAGCCCAATTGCTTCGACGTCGTCAAGACTTTCTCGTTTTACATAGGACTCATCATCATCTGCCTAGCCTTTTCCCAACTATGTTGGGGTCGGCTTCCAGTCTAACTAGATGCAGCTGAATACCAGTATTTAACATGGAGCGACTGCCTATCTGATCTCCACAACCCAGTTACTGGGTAATACGATAACCCTTGGTAAGACTGGTTTACAGACTTTCGGGCTTTTAACGACCCGTAAAGATTGCCAAAGATCCAAGAATGACAGCCGGGACCAACGGATTATGTTGCTTCCCGAGGCACGGGGAGTCTCGATATGTAAAGAATGGTCACCCATCCACTGACCAACCGCGGTAAGCGTAGCTTAACCTGATCGATCGACCCATGTGGCTGTTACTACTTAGCCACGAGGCCCCTTTACACAGGACTACACTATTGATATCATCATCATCTGCCTAGCCTTTTCCCAACTATATTGGGGTCGGCTTCCAGTCAAACCGGATGCAGCTGAATACCAGTATTTTACATGGAGCGACTGCCTATCTGACCTCCATAACCCAGTTACTGGGTTGCGGAGACTACACTATTGATATATTTTTTTTAAATAACAATCAACCCACCTTCTGTACAAGTGACTTGGTACACTTGTACTGTATGTATCTCTCAGCCGACGCGAGAAGGGCACACACTGTGTCCACAGTGATGCAACATTGCACGAAGCCAGCGCAGGCGCGGCGAAGCTCGTCTAAGCCATAGTAGTCGGCTGCATTCATTACTCCTGGAATTGTGGGAATAGTAAAGTTATAGTAGAATATACCTACTTAGAAAAGTGTCGATAGCACTAGTAGGTATTTATATTTATACAGGGTCAAATTAAATTAGCTACCGAAACTCCGCAGACGTGATGGGGTATCGATACCTAAACACGACAAAGTAATAATAAAAAAGAGTTGATTATTTTTTTTGGGGTCAATGACCACTGTTAGTGTTGTGACTTGAACTGTGAGCTGATGAAATCCGTTTTATCGTGTTGAGATATCGAAGTTTACAAAAAAAAAGAACTGATTTTTAAGTGACTACTCTACCGGTGTTTGATGACCCCAAGAAAAGAACGTCATCATATTAATTTCTTTTTTGTTTTATCATGTTAAGATATCGATATCCATCACGTCTGCAGAGTTTCGCTGTCAGGCTTTAAAAAATACATCCGTACGTAAATGAATACCTAACGTAGGTACCTAACTATTATTTACTATATTTATTTATTTATTTTTTACAAATTTGGCCACAGCCGCAGCTGTTAAAAAATACCAATCCAAACGGGCACGTTTGGATTGGTATTTTTTTGATTTCAGTGGTAATATGCGTATTGATTTAAAGAACTCCTTATGTATGGTTACAAAAGCGTTTCTGGCAAGTTCTGTTTTAAGATCGCCAGAAATAACTTTTTCCACTAGGAAATTCCTAAGAATGCTAATAAAAATGAAAGGAAAAGAGTCTGTATCCTGATTTGCAATATAACGCTGGCTCTCACATAAGCCTTTGGTCGCATCCTTATACACGTCCAAGTAAATATTGAAGTTTTGTTTTAAGCCGAGTAGTCAGATTGAACCTTAAATAACGTAAGATTTTTTTTGTAATTTAATAGAATTTTGAAAATTATTGAACAGATTCTTGGACGCAGGGAAGGTTGTAATTTACGGCACCAGAGAGTCTACACCAACGGCGTGTGGGTAGAACAAATAAGTAATTTAACAAAAAATATTAATCGACTTCATAAAAGAAATTAACTATTAAGATTTAACTTTAATTTCGGAAGTTGATGTCTTGGGATCTGCATTTTTGTTTTTCACCGACTTCCGAAAATAAAGTTATTTCATAATTTTGAGTGAAGTCGATTACATTTTTTATTTTTTTTTTATATTTCGTAATTTTTGGTTTAAGTAAAAACTGGAATATTTGTTTATAATAAATACCTAGTTAATAGTTTTGTTGTAAAAATACTGCACTAGAATTTGACCAAGGTTTTGAGATGTTTTCCCTTTGACACCACCACACCCTTAGCTCATATCAATAAGACAAGCCGTCACCATTACACGTATTAGTGCATTTCTTGAAAACTACTGAAACGATTTTGATGAAACTTGCACTCTTCCCTAAGTTGAAGTAAAAAAAAAACACAATCACAATCCGATTATTAGCTTCAAAGAAATGCGTGGACAAACATACATTCAAACATACATATCATTATGTCAATATATTGCAGTACCAATAATATTACATACATACGTGTCGAATTTTATTGATAACCTCCTTCTTTTATTGAAGTCGGTTAAAAAACTAGAAACCGCTGGTTACTCATAAAGCTGTCAATTTAATGCTTTGTTTCTATTTCGGCAAACCAATCTCAGCATCACGAGATTAAAATTTCTTTCTTGAGAGGAGTTCAATTTGATTTTCAGAAACCAGAGACGACGATGACTTTATTTGAGCACCCCAATTGTGTAGCACATTTTCAATCATAATCGCAAATTCCGAATTCATTGCTTTATACATAGGTTTGAAAAATTTGTCTACTCAACGACGCAAACGTAAAGAACGCAATGAATGTTGTTGAACTGTCAAACTAAAAGGCAATGTCATTGTCAGTGCAGATTTCACCAGTTGCATCAGTTTCATTTGTGAAATCAGCCCTTAGTGTTACGCAATTGCCCCGCAAGTCTACAAAAAAGCTCGATACCCCCTCAACTGTTGATCGACCGCCTAGTGGTCGGTAACAATAGTAATTGTGTCTCGTATCATGATAGTTGAGGGTATATAAAAACTAAACTTCATTTAAAATTCAATAGCATCATGAAATGACGTCATTCCTAAACCTGCGAAAACATTTTCATTAAGTAGATAATGAAATACCATAATTTATTTCCTCAAAAAATTTGTATTTCATAAAATTAATAACGTTGAAAATAAACTTAAAAAAAAAGAAATTCATAAAATCAATAAATCCGACTGTGTAAAAAGTGAACTTTAAAAAAGATGGAAACAAAAAACTTAATACTCAATGATCATTATGTCCTAACTATATAATGTTTTATTGTGTGTACATAAATAGTAAAATAAATAAATAAATAATACTACGAGAACAATCTCATGCAGTCGGAGGCATGTTCTTAAATTTAACAATAAAGACCTATTTCCTCCGACTGCATGAGTTTGTTTTACACATTTTTTTTTGTATTTGCAGATGCAATATAAAAATATTACATAGCTTATGTCACTCCCACAATTAAGACGAATCTAATAATCATTTATGATTATATCATTTATGTTAAAACCCATCAAGCCGTTTAGGCTACAGAACATGCCAAAGAAACAGAGATACAGATATACAAAGGTATTAAGGTATTCTCGAAAAAAATTACCCTCCTTCTGACTCAACAAGTCATCATTTTTTGCGTAGGTAGTTATGTTACATCTTGTATATTAATTTTAGGAAGTTATTATAATAATTATATGTTAAAAAAAACTTAAAATATCTTTTTCTACTAACTAACGAACTAACTAACTATACAAATAAATATACAAAACAAAAGGAAACTTAGGCGTCGAAGTACTCGTCCGCATCGCTGTCATCCGGAAACGTGCCCAGAAGACTGGCAGCATTGCCACGTTGAATGGCAATGCTAATTCTTTGGCCAAAGAACGAGCCAGCCCTCTGGTCACGTGAAGTGTCGACCAGTCGGCGAGAAATTTCCTTAAAAAGGAGACGCGCACTCGGGCCCCATGACCCGAGCGTTTCGACCCCAAACGGCTCAAAACTGTAGTTACCGATAAGGTTACAGTATTTGCGCCGCTTAAGGGTCTCAGCAGCCGCAGCAGCGGCGCCAGCACAGCTCGCCGTGCTTGGAACATGAGATGGCGCAAGGGTGTCGACACAGGTTGCGTCCCACACCAGAGGTCTACCCACCTTCCAAGGCAACAACGTCATGCCGTCTGGTCTCTTCCCATCGTCACGTACCAAGCCGCTTGGTTCTAATATCGCTGGTACGCCGGCGGTGACAAGAGCTCGACGAATAATATCGTTAATGCTGGCGTGTCGTGCTATGCGGCCTGCACTCCTGCAGCAGGACAGGCCATGGTGTCCGAGGTTGTCGACAGCTTCACCGCAGTGACACCGATGCGGAGCAACACAAGGTGCGCCTAAGCGGAGACACGTAGCAAGCCGAAACGAAGAGTCATCCATCATAGTGCCTATGGTGGATGACGGAAGCGCTTGAAGCCACAAGCCTGACTCCCATTCTCCCACAGCCAGCAGACGGGCACGCTCAGCAGTATTAAATGACGTATTTACTAGGGTATTCCGTATAATACTGCAGAGCGGCACGTCCCACCGTTTCTGGGAGGCTGGGTTGTCAGGTAAATCCGTATTGGGACAAGCCATCTTCCACGCGTTCAACGCATCGGTCAAACACGGTACCTCAAAATCGACCAGTGAGGAAGATAAAATTTTCCTGGTTAATTTGTCGGTACCGTGGACCGAAGAGAGGAAGGCCGGTAAACTTATACTTGAAATTTTGCGGACGCCGAGACCACCCAGGCGAATGGGAAGTGTGGCTTGCTGCCACGCTCGGTCGTCCAGGGCCACATTTAGAATAGAAGTTAGTGTGTTTCTAATAATTTGGTCTACTTTTTCTAAAAGTTGTGGATGCTTCCATAGATGGGAGGAGCGAAGGCTATACGTAAATTTTGGTCCAAAGCAGCAGTATCGAATTAGTGTGAAGGCCGAATGGATGTTAATTTTGAATAGTCTTTCCGAGACGTCATGAAAATTTTGAATTTTTTCCTCAACAAACGTTGGAAAGGATTCGTCAAAAATTGGGGACCCTAGGAGGTGAAGAGAGTTTCTTTCCGTAATTTTGATATTTGGTGCTATTGTATTAAATTTTGCTATGGTAGTCTGTCTGTCAGTGGTTTGGGGAAGATGAATTTCACATTTTGAAAGGTTAAGGTCTAGGCCGATGGAACTAAATTTTTCTTTTATAAAAGCTAAATCTTTTAAGACTGTGTCTACATTACCTCCTAGGGTTCCGTCATCCAAATACCATACGTTGAATTCAGAATTTAGTTGTCGAATAATTGGATTTATTGCCAAACTAAAAATGACAGGCCCAAGAGGGTCACCCTGTTGACATCCAACGGCTGATTTCAAAAGGTTGTCTTTATAAAGTAATTTAGAGGGGTGCCTGTAACATTGATATAGGAAACTGTAAATTTTGGGTATTTCTTTTTGGACTTCTGTCAACAAGGTGTCCCTGTTTACGGAATTGAAGGCATTTTTAATGTCAACCTTAAGGATGACCTCACCTTTACCGCTGTTGAGGTAAGTCGATAATGCATGTACCGCAGCCTCACAGCCCCCTTTCGACCCGAAGCCCAGCTGTAGGGGCTGGAATTTGCTGGCCAGTGTTTCGCTGTAGAAAGCACAGCAAATTTTGGCTGCGGTACGACGGTAAGTGGACCCTACGGCAATGGGACGAATGCCGCCATCCTTCTTGCGCAGGGCACACAGACTTGCCCCATACAAGATATCAATGACGGATTCGTTCACATTGCCGGAGAGCATGAGATTGATGAGGGCCGTCAGCTCCTTCAGAAGAGACTCACCAGCTTCCCCGGCGCCTGAACACATTAGGTCCTTCAAATGTTGAGGTGTCAGGCCGTCGAGACCGCCGGCGGAGCCACTTCGAAAGGAGCACACGGCCGCACACACTTGTTGAGCTGTAATTTCAAGTGTGTTGGATTCCGGATCGGGAGGGACAGGGAAGGAGAGGTCATCTGCCGGGGCGGGATGTTTGCTCTCCAGGGCTGTAAGTGTCTCTGGAGAGTACGGCGCAACCACATCGCTGCTAAAGATGATCCTAGCTGCACCACTGATATCACCTTCGCCTAGTTTAGATTCCACATGGTGCAATAGGCCTCTTTGGGGGAGGTGCGCTGTTAATTTAGAGTCGAAACTTTGGGCCGAAATGTTACAATTATCCTTGATTTGTGCTGTTAAAGATTTTTTATTTGCCAAATTTTTTTGCACATGTAGAATTCTAAACGGGAAGGTGAGTAGTTGCTCCCAAGCACTTTGAGAGTTCTCTCGGGCGGCGAGGCGAACACAACGCGCTAAACTTGAAGCCACGGATGGTCTCGCGCCACGAGGAACTCTCTTTAAAACTGGGGTTGAAGTTTTTAATTTTGCAAGTGTTTTCCAAAAGGGTTGAGCGGGTGAAATAGGTGTAAGGGAAGTGGGTATTGTCGGGCAGGATGAAGGCACATTGTGGAGCTTGTGTTTCTTACCCCAATGTACCTTCAAGCCACGTTCACCTTTAAAAAAGCGTGCTTGGGGGCAATGAGGGCATCTTACTAGGACATCCAACGATGTGGCAGGTTGACTGGCGCTTCGTACGGCGTTACTACTGTCGTCATTGTTCAGCATTAATAATAAAAAAGACTACTTACACGATTTTTAGCAAAACAACACAAAAATAACAAAAATGACGTAATAAAGAAATCTGTCAAAAGCCAACTGAAGCACGATGACAGCTGCGCAGTCGCGCTGGCGGCCTGGGGCGCCGCGCCGCCGTATGTCATTTTGGCGCAGCCCCGGCAACCGTTGCCGTGAGACAGCGTCGGCGTCGCGTCAAAAAGTCAGTTGGCGTTGCTTTAAATTATGTCTGGATCTCCAACTGAGCTTCGAGAATCGCAGTTTGCACTTAGTGCCACGGTATATGGTGTGGAACTGTAGGAATTGGCAGGAAATGCCGATACTGATCCGCTTCTGTATCGCACAGATTTTTTCAATGCGCTCTTATACTGGTAGCAGCGTGACGTGTTTAATTCTCCATATTTTGTTTTTGAGTTCAATTTAATAGTGGAATGGCTAATATTCACATGCTAATCAATTTTTATCAAATCTTGATAAAAAATTTATATTATAATTATTTATATTTTAATTTGGAAAAAATAATTATTTCATTGTCAAGTTGACAGCTTCAAAAAAAGGTAGGTAGTTGATATTTTGAAGTTATTTTAGGAACACAGTCCGGAATATGAATACGAAGCTATTTTAGGAACAAACAGTCTGGACTATGAATGAAGTAGGCGTAGGTCATAATTACGTAGATTGAAGCGTACTCATTCTGCTTCAAAACTTCGGAACACGCTATTATTAGATTCAAATATCAAAGCTGTTTTGTGAACTGTTAACTAGTAACGGTTACGTATTATAATATCTAAACGTGTTCTATTTTCCAAGTAACTACGGTTGATTCACATATGTTTATAACGCATATTGGTCGACTCAAGTACCTACTGTGTAACTTACTTAATTTTGATTAAACTAAAATTAATCGCACTAACGAACGATTAATCTAATGATTTTTTTAAGATATTGGATATTTCAAGTATGTATGTAATACCTAATGGACGACTCGCCTACAGTTTATTAACACTGCGCACTGGAATGATTTCTAAAGCCGTGGGTAGTTACAATGTCCATGTCAAAGAATATACTACTCTCTGACGAGAGGTCCATGTCTTTACAAGTCACGTATAGGTACACATTTTGTATTAAACTGAGTACAAAGTAAGCACTGTACTTTAACATGTTTTTGTATAGTAGCTATTTTTTTTTTGGGTACAGTAGACCCTTTATAATGTATTTATGAACACCCCAAAGTGCACAAAACCATAGGAGCTGAGAAAAAAATATATAAGCGCAGTCGAGGGAGCTCCGCTTCGCGGAGCTCAAATGTTTACAAAAAAATAACCACGAAAGGGATTGCAGGGTCTATGTTCGCTCGCTTCTCTCGCTCACTAGACCCCGCCATCCCCTTCGAACCTAACCTATACGAGTCGGGGTGTCCCAAGTCCCGAGCTCGCCTTGGCCGCTCTTGCATACTCAGTGTGTAGTACACTACACACTGAGTATGCAAGAGCAATATGTGTGTGTGTATGTGTGTAAGAGAGTATGTGTATGTGGGATGCTGAGTATGCCTTAAGTTAAATAACTGTAGTTGAATAAACCGTAGGTGAATTCTCCTTTATGGATTTCGTTCAATAGTTATTACAAAACTCTGTGAAACGATCTTTAGGTATTTTAAACAATAGGTCTTTTGACCGTAGTTATGTCGAAGATAGAATACGTTTAGATATTATAATACTTAACCCTAGGAGCTTATGTACTTTCAATATAATACCGTTCTTCATTAGTAGCTCACATCGGCATTTAGTACTTAGGAGTAACTTAACATGTATTAAGAGGGAGTTTTATTAAAGACATTATTGTTTACAATTTTGTAAATACATATTTGTTAAGGTCGCGAATCACATTTTGATCAAAATAAAACCAGGAGCTAGACCACCACCTCTTAAGGCTCAGTATAATGCCGTTGTCCTTGCTCAAATGGGCGTTACTGTTGAGAATGCCCCGCGCACCCCCTCATAATACTTACGCGCGAAGCGGTCACGAAGTTTCTATTTTGTACGGCGGGCTGCCATAGTGACATAACGCGCGACCGCAACGCTCGCATAATAATATAGGAGAGCAGAGCAGTGGATCAGAATATTTTTTTAGGTAAAAAGTTGTAAGTATGTTATAGAAAAACAAATAGGTACAAAACTTGTGTAAATTGTTTGCAAATTATTGATCCACTATTGTGTCTATACAACGTGTTTTTTTGTATGTCAAAACTATTGGGGGTCATTGAACTCATCATTACGAACAGCTTTTACTATGGGACCAAACTCGAAATCGCGAAAAAAATCTGTTATTCCCTACATTTATGTTCGCGATTTCGGGTTTGGTCCCATAGTAAAAGTTGTTCATAATGATGAGTTCAATGACCCCCTAGAGTTATGACATATCAAAAGAAGCATGTTGTATAAAATATATTTTTTTACAAACTAAGAACTCGTTGTAATATTACTAAAACAGAAAATATTATCAATGTAATCGGGCGGCGGAATGTAGACAGCTATAATTAGCTTTTTCCCGCGATTTCGCTCACAAATAAAAGTGAATTAGTTAGTACCACGGTAGTACCTACTTAATTAAATATTAAAAAAAAAAACGCAGAAAGCGAGTGGAAAATCTGAGCAATTTTTGATTTTTAGTTCAATAATCAAGACATACTATACAGCTATACAGGGTGTAACAGAAAGGTGTGGTCAAATTTAAGAGTGTGGTACAGACCATCAAACTGAACAACTTTCTTCTTGGGACCAACACCGAAATCGCGAAAATATTACCAACTGTCCCATACAAAACTTCAATACCTACTCGACCCAAATGGGACGACTGATTATTTTTTCGCGATTACGATGTTGTTTCCATGGAGAAAGTTGTTCAGTTTGATGGTCTGTACCACACCCTTAAATTTGACCACACCTTTCTGGTACATCCTATACGTGGTCCATTTACCTGTGAACATAACAACTTCACTATAAGTTATTATGTTCAGAAATATAGAGAGTGAGAGCGAGAGAGAAAGTGTATTGAATGTCAGTGATTGATGTTGGGATGCATTTTGTTCAGGTAAACGAATATAGACAAAAGCAAAACAAAACACACATTCTAAATTAAACCAATTGCTTTCAAAATTCTGAGAAGTTTAATTGTCTGCAACACATTCTTTTTGCATTTGGTTCTTCTACGTCATAATCATCAACATCAATGTCCTCTTTTACTTCATCGTCGTCACTTTCATTTTGAAGGTTTTTTTCAGAAGACATTGAAATAATTTCTTTTTGCACTTCGGTATCATATGTAGCATCTTTTATTTCTTCAGTATTATTTAGTGTGCACCTGTTAACTAAATTTTCTTTGTTTTCTTTTCGTTTTCTTTTTATTTCAATAGCACGACTTATATATTCGGGGTCTCTTATTGGCATTTTTCGTGGGTGTCGAGGGTCAACTAATTCGGGTAAAATACACTCTGTGTAAAATGTAATCAGTTTTTTTTTCATTTTTACTTCCCAAAAGTTGTCGTCCCTGTATATAATATCTGTTTGAATTGCCTTATTTTCTCCCGACCATAGACCAAATAAACATTTTTCTTTTGTTGTTATATGGAGTTGGCCTTGAATTTGGTAATACCAACTATGATCCCTATTTATTGTGAATTTATTATTATCTTTAATTTTTTTATAGAATGTAATTTTTTTTTCTACGATCGCCCTTTCCAGTCCTAATTTATATGCACTTATAGGGCATTTTATTTCGCATATTGTACTTTCGTCTATTATACCATCCGGTGATGCACCTAGGAATGGGATCTCGGCATCTATGAACAGGCCGCAGGGGTTAATTTTTATCGATTTTTCTTTTTCCAATTGAGTTTTAGCAATACTTTCATTTTCTAGACCATGTTTAATTGATTTGACGTGGTCTATTGGGTTTTTATAAATTAAATTCTTCACCATATTAGCACAACTGATATCATTGCGTTTTTTGATTACTTTACCGAAATTTGAAGCCGTCAGTAAATTTCTTCTTAGTTCGAGCCATTCACTTGACTCACTTTGAAGTATTGTACCTCTTTCAATTCTTATTCTTTCATCTTCATTCTTCTCTAAATTTTTCAAAAATATTCTTTTTGATTCCTCCAGCATTTCCTTTGACATATCAGGTTTCTCGCAATCCTGTCCATAATTGCTGGATGAGGCGTTTTGATTTTCCAATGTTCTTTTCTTCTTCTTTGTATATTTCTTAGATCTTTTCAGTCGCTTTATTCTGTTTATTTCAAATTTATGTATTTGGCCTCTTGGACTTCTACCTACAATAGATTTATGCAAAATGCTCAAAGGTTTTCTTGTGTTGAAAGATAGAGCAGCAGTATTGCATCTCATTTGATATTGGTATTTTTGAGAAAAGTTTATTCTTTTGCCGCCTACAAATTTAGCAACAATGCTATGATATCTCTCCACAGAGTTACTATCGACATCGTGCAACAAACTGCGCGAGTGTGCGGCTAGCTGTGATAATATTAATTTTATTTTTTGCCACAGAGTGTTTGTATACAAGTCTTTGTCAATATCTTCTACTTCGCCTAGTTTGCCACAAAAGTATCCTTTGCACGTGGTATGTTGTCCAAAAGCATGTTCTGCAGCAAGCATTATATCAGCATGGAGTTCCATTGCATTATCAGTATCCTTGTATTTTGCAATTGCAGTTACTACTACTTTTCGCATAGTTAAGATTCTTTTTTTTGTTAAGAGTTTTCTGAACCGCACAAGAAATTTCGTGTCTGTTGTAAGACTTTGCAGCTTGTTGCAAAAATTCCTCAGCAAGTGGTTTCGGCATTCAATTTTTTCTATTGTTAAATTTTCATACGGCCTTTCTTGCAAAAGCTTTGAATATGTGTTGGCGTCACCATCGGATATAATTCTGCCATATATCAAATTATGCATTTCTATGCTTTTCTTAAATCCCTCGACAATAATCGTTGACTCCATGCCGGTAGATGGTCCTGTAAACAAAAACAAAAAGCATAATAATGTAGCTTTCAGAATTCGGAACCTGTATTACGGTTTAAGTCCTCTAATGCGGTTACCTCAACCATTTATATAAGTTATTTAGGTTGATTTCAAAATAGTAAAGTGAACCATTTACGTTTAGGTAATTTATAAGACAAACAAACATCAAACGATCGTATTTATAATATTACTAGAATTGTATGTAAAACAAATAAGTAAATATTTACCTGTATAGTTTTTATAACAAATATGATCCTTTCTCGAAATTCCTTTATTTTCTGCTCTAGCGCAAATGTAGCAAAATTTATTTTTGACAGCCATGAATAATATTTTATTGGTGCGTTTACCAAGTATGGCTGCTGCTCCTGACAGTGAGGAGTAGTTTTTCTTGTATGATCTTTTTCCCCAACATCCGTCAGCTATAACATCAATTATCGGTATTCCCTTTGCATTTACTTTACCCTCTTCAATGGCAGCACATCTTTCCTCTTCAGCTGCTTCGTTCATGGATCTTAACGCTTCTGATTCCCATTTTTTGTTTACTATATCCATATGAAAGGTGAATAACTTTTGTGAGATCTCAGGAAGTCCTAGAGTTGACGTAATTTCCAGAAGTTGAGTATGTCCACATCCTGCTGCTATAGTACCAGCTACGGCACATGTATTTAAATTCATTTCTTCTGGGGTGTTGTCTCCCTCTATTATAAAACTCATGTTGCATAAACGACATTTCAGTTTTAATTTATTCATCAAACCTGTCAAACGTTCAGATACGATTTCAATTGACTTTAAACCGCAGTCCAAAGGTCCGTGGCTTGATATTTCTTGGAGTGATTTAAAGAAATGACTGATGTTTACTATACGTCTACCAATCGATAATTCGCCAGGTTCCCTAAAACAACGCAAAATATAAAATCCAGTTGAAATACTGATGGCTTTAAAAATATATAATTATATTATGCTCAAACAGGCATGTTTTGTTCAAACAATATCCACAATGTCGAAAATTACCTTTCTGTTTCATAACATGTCGTTTGATTTAGTTCTTGATGTAAATTTACATCGAGTTCAATAGGTGATGCTGGCTTTTCAGTAGTAGGACTGCAAAAACAAAATAATTATTTGTAAATAAAATGCAACCTAAATATATACATAAAATGCACTGTATTGTGTAACAGGTATGTTTATATCTATTATTATACTAATGTGAAGCATGGGGTGGTTTTTGTTGGTAACTAAGCTGTGGTTTTCTTTATTTATCTAAATATGTATTACCTACCAGATAAAGTAGTTAATTTTTTGCTCAACGGTATTATTATGATGTGAATTTACTGTTCTCAATATCTTCAACTACGTTGAAAGCATTCTGTACCTATACTGTATTTAAATACTACAGAGTGACTTTGAAACATGCGACAAAATTTAAGGGGGTGTTATACCCATAAATATGAACAACTTTTACTATGCGACCAACTTAGAATTCGCTAAAAAAATTCGATACATACATACATACATTCGGTACATACTCGATTGGACCATTCTGTATAAGAAAGTCGTTTTTTTTTTTGCAAATTCTAAGTTGGTCCCATAGTAAAAGTTGTTCATATTGATGGGTAGAATACCCCCTTAAATTTTGTCACATATTTTCAAAGTCACCCTGTATAAATAGGATCATCTCTTAATTATTACCCTGTATTGAGCAGTCTGATCACAATCATACATGATGTGATGAGTAATCATACAGGATGTACCAGAAAGTTGTGGTCAAAAAGGGTGTGGTACAGACCATCAAACTGAAAAACTTTCTCCATGTGCCCAACATCGTAATCGCAAAAATTATCAACTACAGTTGATAATTTTTGCACCATTTTTTTTTTTTTTTACACCATAGAAAACTTCAAAACCCTCGACGCAAATGTATGGGACGGCGGAGTATTTTTTCGCGATTACGATGTTAGTCTCATGGAGAAATTTGTTCAGTTTGATGGTCTGTACCACATTCTTAAATTTGTACCACACCTTTTTGTTACACCCTGTATAATGGTTTGCCGATCGATATTCGGCCACGGCGGCCGGTCTATTTGAAACCAGCCAATTTTACGCGCCAAATATGCGCGCAATACACAAGGTGCATTCACTATTCCATCACTCTCATAACCCGATGGGACAGTAGACCGACACGACCGGCGAGAGATTAGGCGCAGGACCGACTATTCTACGTGCTCCTCCGACAGCACGGATCATCTTTCTTGTCGGATAATCAAGTGATCAGCCTGCATTGTCCTAGCTAGCCCAACTAGAAACAATACCTAAAGTTGCTGTTCCCGCGGGAATCGACCCCGCGAACTCCAGATCGAGAAGCTAGCGCTCTCACCACTAGACGATGGAGGCAGTCGATTGTGATCAGTAGGTAGGTAGGTACTTACTCGACATCTAATCGAGAAGCAATATCACCCAGTTCTTGAGTAGCAATATTCTTGTTCGCCAATCTAAAATAATAAAATCATTGAAATACAATTGGCAGCACAGCTGACCCTACCGTAGGATTACTCTGTTGTATTTCGTAAGCCTCAGGTGTACTTAATCAATTCACTAGATTTTTTTTAAATTTTTTTATTATTCTTTATTTAGTTATAATAAAGTTTCTTACCGTCTTTGTGCTATATTCTGCACATTCTGGAGTAAGTGCTTTCGACGAGCAGCTTTCCATCTCTTCCCACTGTTATTTTTATTTCCCATTTTTGTTTTCACGGCACAAAAAGTAAAAATTCCACTGCGGAGAAAAGCGACACAGGTCCGTTCTCAGTAACGTTCCGAAGAACACTGGCGCGGTGCGGGAGGCAAGGAATGAGCAAGCGTATGTCGTAAAAAACGCAAATAAAATCGTATAAAATTAGATATTAACTATTTAATAATAATTAATCCATCACTAAATGCAGTTTTGAATTTGAAATTTTATGGTGTATTTTTAATTATAATTACAATAATTGAATGAAGGGATAAACTGCTTTTAAAACTAATTAAGAGGTGTATTTAAAGATTTTTTTTATGTATTAAAGTATGTTTAATTATGATTTGAGTTCCATCACTATATGCAAAAAAGACTTGAAATAATATATATATTTTTTTTTTGTCAAAATTATTTACGGTTTAAGAGAAACACTGCTTTAAAAAACCACCTTTTTGACCGTTTTCAAGAAATCTCCGCCTTAAAGCAGTATTATTGTAATATTACTTCAGTGTGGGAAAGAGGTGGAGCTAGACGTCCTGTATAATGTTAAAATATTACTGCTTTAAGAGGTGGTGGTTGGCCCCCTGACACTGACCATCAAATTGCAAAAAAAAACTTAAGAAAATATAAATTTCGCGGGCTACCCTGGCACTTTCGTCTTATTCGATTACACTCGGCAATACTGTAGCTTCCCATTGGTGAAAAAAATTCCGGAATTGGGTCAGTAGTTCTGAAGAATACCCCCTAAATATAAAATCACAAATGTTACCCCCATTAAATAAATAATCCTTACGAATAACACAGTGCGATGTGAGTGAATTGTGTTATGAATGATACAGTTCCATTGTTTTTAGTCGGCAACTGTCTGCAAAGCTATGATAATATTAAACCAAAACTTTGCAGACTGTGTGTCGAAAGAAAACAAATAAAGAAAAACAGGGAAAGTCAGAGAAGCTTACTTCCTGCTTGTTGCTTTCAAGTACTGTCATTTTTCATTTAAATAGGTATAAGTAACTAATGTAGGTACAAATGTATCAAATCAATCAGCCTAGCCTTTTCCGAACTATGTTGGGGTCAGCTTCCAGTCTAACCAGATGCAGCTGAAAACCAGTATTTTAAATAAAGCGACTGCCTATCTGACCTCCACAACACAGTAACTGGGTAATAACCTGGGTAAGACTGGTTGTCAGACTTTTGGGCTTCTGACGACCCGTTACGACTGTCAAAGATCCACGAATGATAGCCGGGAACAACGGCTTAATGTGCTTTCCGAGGCACGGAAGGGTCTTGGTATGTAAATATAGTCACCCATCCACGGAGGAACCGCGGCAAGCGTAGCTTAACCTGATCGATCGACCTGTGCGGCTGTTATTACTAAGCCACTGGCCCCTCATATACTAATGCTTACAAAGAATATCTTATAATTATGTGGAAACTATTTCCCTCTGGTACAAATTAATTTAACATTACTAATTTTACCAACATCCGTTGCTAAGTAGCTAAAGTAATTAAACCTTAAGTATGTCACGTTTAAGGCTGGTTTTCCAACGGAGGTGTGTGAGGTAGCTGGGTGGTGCGAGGATGCGAAGCTAGGCTGTGAAACGGTGTGAGTGTTTCCATCAGAAATGTGCTAGCGGTGAACGGTGCGCAAATATGTAGTGCGAGGATGCGTTGCTAAGCTCGAATTAGTGTGCAAATGTGTGGCGCTACAGTATATTATCTACCTCTGGCAAACATCGTATAGTGACTAATATTGTTTTGCTCGCATCCGTCCCTAGCGCACATCCCTGATCTAATGGTTTGGAAAAATGTGTTTGTAACATAGGTACGTAAAGTCTGGGAAACTAATTGCTAAGCAAATTGACTCCCAACTTAAAATGGCTATAGGGCTTTAAAATCACAACTGTCATTCTTTGACAGTTGTATAAAATGGGTATAGCGCGGCAAATTGACGTAGGGTGTCAATTTGCTTAATAATTAATTTCCCTGACTGTACCTACATCCCTGCATATATATTCAGAGAACGCAGACGTGATGGAATGTATTATTAAATGAGATTATTTATAAAGTATTTCTGTACTGAGAAGCTTTAAGTAGGTATCCAATGCTGAAACTTCAAAACTTCGTTGATGAAACAAAGGAGCCTCTTCTTTGCGAGTTATGAAGAGAATTCGCTTGAAATTTATTAAAATATCTCTTTGAATATTTTCTTCAGTTAGCGAGTTCATTAATGGTCCAATTAATTTGAATCTTTTTGAAACAGTTTAATTATTTCACATTTCGTTAAAGAGCTCTACGACTTTTGACTGATGTTTCTAAAAGCGGGATTGTGATTCGTTATCTTATTCGCATTTATTAAAAAAAAAATTGAGTGAGAATGAGAAATGATAAATAAAAAGAAGTATTTCATATCTGAAAACCTAGACTTAATAAGAGAAAAATAAGTCTGTAAGCGCCAACGCGCAATGAGAAAACGTGGTAATCAATATTCGTGCTTTCTCTGCATGGGAAAAGGCCTTAACCCTGCCGAAGGTATTATCATTTCACTAGCTTTTGCCTGTGGCTTCGCCCACGTAGATGTCAAAATAGATGTCCCACGAGAACATAATACCGGGTTTTAAAGTGTTCTATGTGTTTATTCAGGTTATAAACTATCTGTGTGCCAAATTTCATACACATCTGTTCAGCCGTTTTTGTGTTATTGAACAACATAAAACTTTCACATTTATAATATTACTAGCTTTTCTGCCCGCGACTTCATCTGTGTGAAATTTTTTGTTAATTTTTTTTTTCAATTTTTTATTGTCCTATCCATCGCGTTGCATCACATCGCCCACCCGAGCTATTACTTCGTTTTCGTTTAACGTTCTTTCGGACTTTTTTTTTCTTTTTGCTCAGCTCCTACGGATCCTAGTATGATGTTAAATAGCCAAAGAATTTTTCAAATCTGACTGGAAGTTCCAGGAATTAGCGAGCTAACAAAAACTAGGAATTAACAAAAAACCAAACTCTTCAGCTTTATTATTACTTCCTTACTAATAAACGTTGTATAGCGTCTGTATAGTTACACAACGCTTTATCTTCTTTCGAAAGTCAAATTACTGACGACTGAAAGAGAGAAATCGTTGTGTAACTATTCACCTGATATAATCCGTTTATTAGTAAGAAGGTTAGTACATAGAATTAAATAGCAGGATACACGAGTCAAGAAAACACCACTATTTCTAAAATGTGAAAGAATCTTTAGGTAGGTAAGTACAATTTAAAGGAGTAGGAGTTCAAAAACTTTTTACAAAATAAAAACAACCGACTTCTAGAAAAACACTACAAAGTGAAAAATAACTTTAATTTCTGAAGTATCTTTGGTTTCTGTATTTTTGTTTTTGGCTACCGACTTCCGAAATTAAAGTAATTTTTCACTTTATTTTTTGTAAATTGTTTTTATTTTTCACTTTGTAGTTGTACACACAATTTCGAATACCACTACCTTTTTTATGGGAAATTATCAAATGACTTCTCCCGCTATGGGTGGAGCGGGAGGGCGTGTCAGACTTTTACTGACTAAAACTCCCCCGTGTTCCTTCAGTTGCCTGTGCCGGGGCCACGGTAACTCTTTCGAACATCCCGCGATCCTGGCTGGAATACCTGATAAGTATATTACAGTTTCAGGAAGTTATTATAACATCATCCACATAGACAAAGTGGGAAAACACACATAATCAATATCACGCCTGTCTTCCCCAAATGGTTAAGCAGAGGTGTTGTTGAGGTGGTGTTGTTGACTTGAAAGAGTATGGCAGTTGAGAGTATGTCATGCTCACTTAAATGTCTCCCTGATGGTGGCGCGTATGTTGGATCATTCGATTCTCTACAAAATGGTTGAGCTGAATGGTGCTGATCCACGATCATGAACGGGCGCCGTCAGTGGAGACCGGTCATCTCTTAACTGCCAGGGCTTATTTTTAATCTTATATTTTGAATTGTTTTTAATTATTTATTTTTTACATTGTTCTCACATATAGAAGCAACACGAACAATATACCCAGGATTTTGTAATAATTTTGATTTAAAAGAGTGTCCATGGAGTTTCTTGCCCATTCTTCTACATAGAGATCTACGTTTTGGAATAGACGACTAGCTTCAATTTTCTGACTAACTGACTGACTCTTTAACAATTCAAAAGTGCCTGTAATTGGTTTAATTGAAATAAATGCTTTGAGTTTGAGTTTGTACCTGTAGTACACCCATATTTCGCCAGTTATGTTTTTTTTAAGTCCCATGTAATAATGCGTACGTGGGAAAAATACGTATTATTGAAGCTAACTCAAAAACTAACCAAACAGAATTAAAAAAAATTGCTTGGGACCAACTTTGAGGTCTATCCTCTCGAATAAAATAAGAATCGTTCAAATGGGAATACTCTGTAGAAAGTTATGCGTGGTCATAAATAAAAATATATTATATACAACGTGTTTTTTTTATGTCTTAACTTTAGGGTTATATTCTATAAGTAAAAATAATACAAAAAGTCCCAGAATATGTGGTCCAAAAATGCATAGTTTCGAAGATATCATCAATCATAATCAAATTAGGTTCATTGTAAGTTTCATTGATCAATACGAGTAATTCATTTTCATTAATACCAATAAGTCAAAAATAAAGCTAAGAAAATGCAACGTTCTTATATTTCACGCAAAGGTGTTTTAAATTAATAATCGTGATTTTGTCGAATTATTTTGTATGAAAAAGGAAAAAAAAAGAAAAGATAATTGAAAAATAATTCATTTGCCAGTGGATTCTTTGAAGGTCTCATTCATACCATAGAGTTACGACGTATAAAAAAATCACCTGGTATACGCGTCGACTTGAGAACCTCCTCCTTTTGTTTTCGCCGGTTTGAAAGCAATATCTTGTAAAATGCAAAACAAAACAAGCTTGAAACCTTTCTATAGTCACGAAATAAAAGGTGGGTGCAAACATTTCTAGAATTTCTAAATATAAACCAAAGGAAATTCACTTCTCCAACTTCCTCCTTCGGAGAAATAGCATTTTGTGGCAAGAGACTATTTGGAAATTACATTAGGCATAGCTAAAGGTTGAGTATTATACACGGCAGAATAAATAATTCCCGGCTATGTAGGATTTAAAGGCAACTATACTCCATTTATTATACAGTCTGTTAGGTTAAACGAGGGATGTATTGAGGGAGTATATTCAGTATTCGATTCTAGTCCCAAATATGTAAAAAACCTATAACCTTAATTTATGACGTAATTGTCCAATAAAATTGAACTTGTAAACAGTAATCATGCGGCACAACACGTGGCTGATCCTAGAATTCGGGGTCAACGACCACGAACCACATGTGAATTTTTACCGCTGGTTTTTGTCTAGCGCAAGGGTGTATAGAGGTATGAGGAACAGGGTGTAAAGTTCACTCATCCTCCATAGAAAAGGGAGGATCCTCCGACCAGACGGGTGTTGTGTCTGGTGGGCTACTGCCCGACGGTTGATGTCGGGATGTTGTATATATGCTAGTCGCGCGGTAAACTCTGATTGCGCGATGCAGGATTTTGTGTGACGTCAGTGTGATGCGTTCCAATGTGGCGATGTAGATGTGCCGCCACATCACTCCCCTCCGGAGACCGGAGGTCGATAGTGGGCTGAGTCGTGTATCTTGCGATGCTTGCCAGGGCCAGTTGAGGTTCCAATGAGTCGGAACCGGGTGCCGCATAGTTCACCGTGAGTCGGAACTGTCTGCGGAGATGCCCCCATTGAGTCGGGGTGGCGCTGCGTTATGCTCCAATGCGTCGGATGTGGTACAGCGCCGGGTTGAGGCTGACTGCTGGCGTCGACCAGGAGAGGTTTGAAGGGCTCTGCTTGTTTGACCGGCCGAGAGTGCAGTGTGCTGTGCCAAGGTTGCTGATGAGGCTGAGGGTGATGACCAGGTATGCGCGGTCGCTGCATGCTTGTGGTCAGGATACCCGTTGAAGCCGTGGGTGCTGGCTGGCTGTGTGACTCGCTGCTCGAAAGCTCGAGGAAGTGATGCTGATGACGTCACGCTGTAGTAGTTGCACGAAGGCTGCGCTGACGTTCATGTTCGGGGTCACCAGTATAGAGGCATGAGGAACAGGGTGTAAAGTTCACTCATCCTCCATAGAAAAGGGAGGATCCTCCGACCAGACGCTGGCCATTTTGTGACGCAGACGCAGAGGCGTTCCAATGTGGCGATGTAGATGTGCCGCCACAGGTGCATACACGTTGCGAGACTTTTTGCGAAATTTTTGGTATGGTTCTGTCTCTTATTTATCTGTGTGTTTTTTTATTCATTTTTTTATTAGTATCATGTAAGCATGAACTATTGTGGGTCTGAACACGTCTCTCGTTTAAACTAATATACTAACATTAGTAAAATAACGGTCATCACCCTTTCGTTATTTCAATATAAACGTATAAGTAATAAACTCAAAGTAAATACAAAGAAATGTAATCTATTTACAGCAGATTTACATTAAAAAATAACTCTAAAGCGCAGTCATTTCAACAATAATAAACAATAGCTGCCGTTATTTTTCTAATGGTATAAATGGAGTAGGTATAGTTAAATTCAGAATTGTATCTTGTTTGTTTTCGTTCTATTTGTTTGTTATTATTCTTTTTATCTGTTAGCGGCACAAACAATTAAGAATTAATGTTGTGGTACCTAAAGAGAATGGCTAGTCATTTAAAAGCAGGTTTGTCTGACAAAAGAAAAAAAGAAAGAAAGAAAGGTATGTATAGTTGCGGCAAACGTGATGCAAAGAAACAACACAAACACAAAAAGAAGAAGTTGGGAGAAAATATGCGTCATATCCACACGCAAAACGGCCATCGCTCAGCATAATGCTGCGACCCTATGCGAGACAGAGCCCCAGCGCTGGTTTTCAGTGACAGCTGGCGTCAATGTGATGACGTCAACCGATGCAGCATATAATGAGACTTCTACATTTTGTAATCACCATGTTTAGCTGACGGGTTAGTGATCGCAATATCAAACAAAAAGAAATTTCTGCCCATTCCTTGAGTCACCATTTACAACCCCTTTAAGTGGGTTATGAGTGAATTCTTCTGTCCTTCGAAGCAATAAGGAATATCATAAAGTTCTACATTAAGACGTAGTCGAATTATCCTGCTAATATCCTTTCTACTAATATATAATAATATTATAAACGCGAAAGTTTGTGAGGATGGATGGATGGATGTTTGTTACTCATTCACACAAAAACTACTGAACGGATTTGGATGAAGTTTGGTACACAGATAGTTTATAACCTAGATTAACATATAGGAAACTTTATAACGTATATCCCTACGGGATCGAGACTTACGGGGGTGAAATCGCGGGGCGCTGCTAGTTAAATCATTAAAAGCCATCGTTCCATTATGATTACGCCTGATGACACAATCACCGATTATACGAATATCAAAGATCACGTCACCTTTGATTATGTAGAAGGCAACCTTTGCAAGCCTAGCCTCTAATTAATCACTATCTAATCCATCCACAGAATAACATTCATACGGTTATTAATTTCACTATCAAGTACTGACCTTTCGGAATTAATGAATAGATAATATTGGAACAGCAGCTGATAAAAGTAGGGTTTATCATGTTCCTGAATACTTTCCGTGATTTAGTATGAATACTTGTTATTTAGACTGTTGCCGTGGTAACGGCCTTGGGGCCGGGTATCAGGATACTTTATACAAGGATGCAAGGTTACGTTATGGTGGAGTAGATCTTAGTGTACTAGGTAAGTAGGTACTTATCGTTTGTTTATATTGGAGTTCCATCCCTAAAGGTATATTATTAAAATTGCCATAACGAGTGGCGATACGATACACAAGGTGCAACATAATTAACGCACAACCTCATAAGGATTCATGGTACTCATCATTATGAACTACTTTTACTATGGGATCAAACCTGAAATCGCAAAAAAAGAAATCAGCTGCTCCCTACATTTATGTTCGCATAACATAAACATAAATGTAGGGAGCAGCTGTTTTTTTTTCTTTGTTTTATTTGCCTTTATATTTTTTCTTTATTTTTTGTCTTTGTATTTATTTTTGCTAATTATTATCTTGTTCTTATTTAGCGCGATTATAACGTTTTGCAGTAAAATGTTATTAAGATCAAAGTTACTGAAGTATACTGAAGTTCGCACTCAAAATTAAAAAGACCATCCTGTCCATAAAATCCAAGGCTGTGGGGGATGACGGCATCAGTCGTAGTATGGTCGTTTGGATCCTCGATACCCTACTTCCTCCGATTACCCACATCATAAACTTTTCTCTTGACCTATTTCCATTTTCCCATTCCTGTCTAAAGTGCTTGAGGCCTGCGTTCACAAACAGTTTGCGGGGTTTGTTCACCGGAACAACCTTGTTAGCTCGTTTCAGTCTGGATTCAGGCCTGGGCATAGTACAGCTTCCGCTCTCCTTAAAGTGACTGGTGACGTTAGAGAAGCGATGGAGGATACTAAGGTTACTGTTTTGGTTTTAATTGATTTCTCCAATGCCTTTAACGCTGTCAGCCACGATATTCTCCTTGCTATGCTCTCTCATCTCATGGTTTCGTCCGAGGTTCTGGAATGGTTCTCTTCTTATCTTCGGGGAAGCCGGCAGTCGGTTCGCGTTGATGAGAGCTCTTCGAGTTGGCGTGACCTGGATGCTGGTGTTCCACAAGGCGGTATTCTTTCTCCATTGTTATTCTCCATCTTCATTAATTTTATAACTCACTGTCTTGGGTGTTCGTATCATCTTTATGCCGATGATCTTCAATTGTATACAGCTGCGCGGGTGGAAAGTTTATTGGATGCTGTAGCAGATGTAAACCGAGACTTAGATGCAATCAAAAAGTGGTCTGATAGTTTTGGGGTATCAGTGAACCCCTCAAAGTGTCAGGCCATTGTTATTGGAAGCTCGCGCATGATGGGTAGGGTGACGCTTAGCTCTCTTCCTCCTCTCATTTTCAATGGTTCCGTCATACCTATTACCCCTACTGTGAAAGATCTCGGTTTGCATCTTGACTCGACGCTTAGCTGACAGCGCCAGGTCTCTAATGTTAGTCAAAGGGTCAACGATACTCTACGATCTCTGTATCGTCTGAGAAACTTTTTGCCCGCTAAGACGAAAACTATGCTTGTGCAGACTTTGATTTTCCCTATCATTGACTATGGTGACGTGTGCTACTTTGACTTGAATGCGGTGTTGCTGGATAAGCTTGACAGACTGTTTAACAATTGTATCCGGTTCATATTCAACCTCAGAAAATATGACCATGTGTCGAGCTACAGGTCTGAGCTCAAATGGATGCCCATTCGCCAGAGAAGAAATTTGCGTGCTTTGACCACGCTTTTCTCCCTTCTTAACTCTCCCACTCCTCCTTCTTATCTAGTGTCTCACTTCCAATATCTATGTTCTTCACACGCTAAGAATCTTCGTTCTTCTAACAATCTTCTCCTACTCTGTCCTTCTCATACTTCTGACTTTGTTCATTCTTCCTTTCATATTCAGTCCATTCTTCTTTGGAATGCGCTACCTCTTGACATCAGGACGGCCACCAGTCGGTATGCATTTGAGCGGAGATTGTGGAATTATTTTCAAAATAAATAGCGTAGAGTCATCTCAAAACCTCTCTCTCTTGAATTTGTATATAATGTATATATATAATATAGGTATATATTATAGTAAATATGTATGTATGTGTATTATAAGTTTATGACTTATTTATGTACAAATTGTTCCATTTCTAACAGAGCACCTGCCATCTAATCTCTTCACCACCCTTGGTTGACTGGTAGAGAATGCCTAAGGCATTAAGTCCGCCTTTGTACTTTTTTAAGTGTGAAAAGTTTAAATAAATAAAAATGTTACGCTATGAAAGAGCAGCAGTAAGAAACTCTTTGAAGGATAAATAATATTCTAAAATTCGATTCTGTATGAAGTGACTACCGTCGCAAATATTCATGAATAATAATCTACTTATATAAATAAATAAAATTGAAGTGTCTGTTTGTAATGTCAATATAACAGCTTTTTACTGAATACATATGATAGTATATACGGTATTTATAACAAAAAAACATTTTTTTTTTAATTTTTGTCTATTTGGCTGTTGGTTCCGGCTTCTCTCCGAAACTGCTGGACCAATTTTGACGGGACTTTCACTGGTAGATGGCTGATATTACAGACGCCCAAAAAATAAAAAAATAAAACGGAACTGCCAGTTAAATTTGAAAAATTCTTTTTGCATTTGGTAGCACAATTCTCGAAGATGGTTATAAGTTATTTAACATTAAGCTACGACCCTTAGGAGCCGAGAAAAAAGAAAAAGAAGTCAGAAAGAACCACCCACCACCCTTGGTTGACTGGTAGAGAATTCCTAAGGCATTAAGTCCGCCTTTGTACTTTTTTGAGTGAGAAAAGTTTAAGTAAATAAATAAAGAACGCTTAGCGAAAATAATGTAATAGCGCGGGCGGGTGGTACAACGCGGTGGGTCGGGGGACGAGGGAGTTTTATTCAAATGTGGCTGTTATTATATTGTGTATCTTACGACTTTCATGCGTACGAAGTCGCGGGGCACAACTAGTATTCTAATAAAATTCAACGAAGACTAAAATATTCATCTAGCAAACATTATTTGGTGGTTTGGATCATTCTTAATCACTAAAGCAGTAATAAACATGTTGTCACGTTTTTCATAACTTCTCAAGTATTTCCGAGTTGTGCCAAATTTTCCTAGGATAATAATATTATTAATGAACCAAAAATAGTGACGACATAACTTATCATAATATCACGTCTGTAATCCCCGAAAGGTTAGGCAGATCTGTACCTATATAATACACCCTTATTTTGGCCAATTATATTTTAATCCCATGTAATAGAGGGCGAGCCTATTGCCATCAACCGGGCACCAAATCAGACTCTAGGTTGCTCCTGAGAAACTACTCCAGATAGAAAAACCCAATAACACTTTGGCCGACCTGGGAATTGAACTCAGGACCTCATGCTCAGCGGTAGCGATTGCGACCACTAGACTAACGAGGCAGTTTTTATATTCCGTGTAAATTATGACATCACGTTTATATATAGTAATATTAATAGTAATGCATCTCAAGGTTTTAACGGACAAGACACAGTCTAATCCATTTACAAACCATATGTACGCAATTGCATCTCTAATAATATTCCTAACATAGTTTGTATATAAATCGATTGTGTTTGGTACGTATTCTGTACCCTATCCGTATCCTATAATGAATCGAATTTAACGAGAGTGTATGTTCTAACACAATTTACGTCTGAGTTGCGGTAGTAGAAAATGAACTTAGGTACATTAATGGCTCATTTACACTGGGGAGGTTTCTTGCCTGGAATAAGCGATTATTAACAAATAAATAAATACTCTTCTAAACAGTAAGTATCCACTGCGAATCGTCTCATCTTAAAAAATTGGAAGCGTCTGTGTTTTAAAAAAAAATCGTATTTCGAGTTTTCGAATCACAATTTGAGAAAATCACCAGATAAACCTCGTATGTGATGACAGTGGCAGTATGTCGCAGGCGATTTTTTTGCTCGCTAGAACTACTATAACTATAGTATATTATTTTGCGGGTATCGTTGGCGATACTCACGAGACTCGCATAGATATTCTCGCCTTTCGACGGGCGAGAAACTCTCCTCATATAAATTATATTTGAGGATGCTCTCAGAAGCAGACCGGTTGGTAACAAACACGTGCTTTAATGACAGAGCTGACATAATTGCATACGGGAGGACAACGATATTAGTTAGCGATCATGCCGCAAGAAACACGTCATGCTTATCTCAACTTGGAATATTTTAGTAGTAACTGGAAATCTTTAAGTTCATTTCTTGAAAATGATTAAAAACTACTGAAAATTAGTCAGACAGTAAAATACACAATCTTTTTAATTTCGTTTTGTCCGTCACTCACGGCTTGGACTTATTTGAATAACCAAAAACCCACTCAGAAACAGAATTTCTGAAACTTTCACGAACAAAATCGAGAGTTTATTTACAAACTGACAACATTTGACACTCCTTTTAATGTGCTGTATTTCAAAGCATTGATACAAAACCTATTTCGCGGTCCTTTAAATATTTAGTTTTGACAAACGGGCTGAAATTGCATTGAGTTTGACAAGCGACGCAAAGTTTTGAATGGGAATAATGTCAGAACCTTAGATCTCAATGTTATATGAACGAAGCTATTACACAGTTAAATTGGATGCCCATTGGTGTAAATAATTCAGTAAAGTTAGAGAGGGTGAGAGCATTGCGATGCCTGGCAGCCAAAAAGGGATGTGACATTTTTTGCGAAATCAACTTATACCTACAAGGTGTAATTTTAATCAGTGTTAATCTATTAAGGGGTCATTGTACTCATCATTATCCATAACTTTTACTATGGGACCAAACCTGAAATCGCGAAAACAAATCAGCTTTTCCCTACATTTATGTTCGCATAACTCGGAACAGCAGATTTTTTTTTCGCGATTTCAGGTTTGGTCCCATAGTAAAAGTTGTTCATCATGATGAGTACAATGACCCCTTAAGAGGTTGTGCGTTAATTATGTTACACCTTGTACCTATAAGTCGATTTCACTAAAAATGTCGCTTATCCCTTTTTGGCTGTTAGGCATCGATTGGTTCCCAACCAGTGGTCCGTAAAAGCTAAAATATGGTCCGCAAAAGGTTAAAAATTTCAAACTTTTATTCAAAGATACAAGCTCAAAAATCACAGTAATGCAACCGCACTTTTTCTTTTAAAAATGTTGTGTTTTTTATTAAAATTGTACTTTGAGTCTAAGGAATATGTTAAAAGTTTTAATTAAAGTTTATTTTTAGGTTTACACAGTTCATTTTTCTTGAAACATATGGTCCCTGATAACAAAAAAGAAATTAAAGTGGTCTCTGATCAAAAACTGATTGGGAACCCAGTGGGTTAAAAGAAGTAAGTGAGAAATTCATGAATATTGGTGACTAATTCGTGGAAACTGAGGACACGCTTCAATGAGTTACTTAGTAATGTTATCGCAAACCACAACTAGGGCTGGATTTCCTAACAACCGAGGTAAATAACTCAACCAGGTCACTGCGTTAACGTTTTTTAATTGATGACCGTTTCTGTCGTATCTTGTAGAATTAATGCATTTCATAAGATCTAATTTAATATTACTTACTTTTGGAGTATAGAAATGAAACATCATAATGACAAAACATGAACTTTGAAACCTCGTTAACAAGAAAAAAAAAGATACTTGCAAACAAGACTTGACTTTATGTTTGTGCCTGTAATATTTTTTATTCCACACTGATTCGAAAACATCTAAAAGGTTTACCAGAAAGAATCAGCCAAAACTTGGAGCCCTGGTAAGCACGAAATTTTCGCACATCACACATACACACAAATTCGAAGCAAATATTTGTAGGAGATGCGAAAATTTGACCCTTTGTGTCATTCAGGTCGCCTTCAAAGTAAGACCCCTTTTGATAAAATCTATCTAAACTATAGGTACTGTGATGTGTAATTTGTATGTAATTTGTATATGCGGGCGCACATTAATAGATGATAAACTTGTATTATTTAATTATTTAGCATAACATAAACATCACGCCTGTATTCCCCGAAGGGTTAAGCATAGGTATACCTGTAGTACACTTAATTATATTATGTATTTATTAGTTTATCTCAAAGAAACGTACACTACATCAAGCCATCACTTTTTAACCGAGTTCAAAAAAAGAAGGACGTTCTCAATTCGACCGTGTTTTTTTTTTTGTTTGTTTGTTACGCGATTACTCAAAGACCGATTTGAAAAATCCTTTTTTTGTTTGAGAGCTTTCTAGGCTGTTCCATTGTCATCAGGTCAGGATCTGATAATGAGATCCAGGAGAGATCGAGGGAACTCTTCAAATATTATAGGCACATCTCTTGCGATTTGGGTATTTTTATAGTAATTCGTGCATTTGCTCTTGAAAAGTATCATTTGTTGAAGTGGAACTGATGATGAAGACCACATATGGCCCCCGGAACTACTAAATAATAAATATTTCAAGGGTTGCAATTCGATTACTTTAATATTAGCAATTATTATGCAAAAATTGCTGTGCTAAGCAATTTATGCTCGTCACAATGCATATGGTGAAGTGGAGCTGATGGTGAAGAACCATGAGAACTCCTCAATAATTAAGATCTCTGTATTGGGGAAAGCAATATTTTATAAAATGTGATGAGCAGTTGTCATCAGACTAATGCAACTTGGTTAAATTACCAACCAACCCACTAAAATATTAAAAATAAAAATCTTTTTTACAAAGAAACAACCGACTTCCAAAAAAAATACTAAAAAGTGAAAAAAAAAAATCTTTCATTTCGGAAGTCTGTGGCAAAAAACGAAAATACAGATCCAAAGACACCGTTAGTGTTTTTTTTTTTGAAAGTCGTTTGTTTTCTGTCATTCTTTCAAAAAAAAAGCCTAATAATTTTTATTTAAAAATAATTCTAAATTCACTTGAATGATCGAATACAACCATAGTTATTATCCTAACAGCCTGTACAACATAAATTCGCCATTTGCAAGTAATATTTACAGTACATAGATAACTATAGGTATAGTCAACCTCGTAGCTGCTTTATCACTTTTGACAACAATTCGCTGTAAATTGACACTTCACTAAGGTTGATAGTAGGTATCTAACTGTCACATAGACAAAAATACCTTATGATTTTATGACGTAGAAGTTTACATAAATTTGACTTAAACGGCCCTATTTATTGGATGTTAGTTTCTTGCCTAGGGCATAAATAAAGAAATTACTTACTAAAGGTTTACAGTTATTAGACGATGAACAACTTTATGATGGTGCAACTTTTACTAACAGACGGTGAAACTTAAGTATGGGTCAATTTAAGTCGCCGCGGAACGGAGTGGAAGTTGTCGTAACGATATTGTACATAGCAAAATGAATTTATGTCAAAATTAGTTACGTGCTTATTACTGCAGAAATTCCCGAGAATGCCCGGGAATTCTCCAGAAGACGCACGACCTGTTATTTGGCTCGTATCTAGTTTGTCCCTTACACCATTGACATAAAGTTCATTACGCTTTGTACAAAAAAATCTGCTTTCATTCCGTCCCGTGGCAATGTAAATTGAGCCTTAATCTGGCTTTACTGTGGTAAAATAATTACCAGGTTGACTATAAGTACGTAAAAGATATAGGTATATCAACGAAGTAGTTCAGTGAATACCAATAAAGTCAGAAAATAAAAAGAACGTACACAATTGGTATTCTGCGTTGGAAACTAATAAAAATTCAATTTATGCCAACGTTAAACTTGATTTTCTTTTCAGCTGAAGCTTTTAATATAGGGTATCGAATTCGCCGATTGGTTTTAAATTTCACTCGGCCACGCTCCACTCCACTCATTGTCGGTAAATCGAAAATTGAATCCAGTTCGCAGTTTATTATTTCTCGTTGAATGGTCAGACTAAGTACTTTTTCGGATGTGGTTCGACCTTAGCTTGGAATTTTTATTACCATCTAATGAAATTTCGAGCACCTAGCTGCCTTACATGGCTTTCTAGGTTAATTTTATTTTCTATTCTAATTTGATATAAATTTACGTAATTAAGTACTGTATGGAGTTCCACCTCCTTCACAAAACCCCTAAAGTGTTACGTCAAAATATCAAACTTGAAGTTTGTTTACTGTTTATAACATCCAAGTAGCTACTAATATCGAGGAATCTCATTTTATTTAATCACTTTTCTTAGTACTCCAGTTTTACCGACTCGTGGATTTTCATCCAATAAATATAATTGATAAATTTATTAACTTTATACCTAAATACGGATAAATCCATCGCTCGTCGTTCAAGAGATAAACAATTTATTTTCTTTACAACCTCTGAGTACAGTTCAAATATCACAGTTTTCCCTCTCCCAATATTTGACGACAGCTTCAATCAAGTTTGAATCTCTATGATGTGTACACAGTATGGTTATTGAGGCGCGGACAGACATCGTGAGGATGCGTGGCGAATGATTTGTCACGTATACTTCAGGCTGTGTGTGCGGGATGCTCACTATGAACCGTCGCCACACACGCACGTTGCGAGCAATCCGCTCGCAACGCGTTGCCTCACGATGTCTGCATGCAGTCTTAGGTTATCTTACCGAGCAATGTCCTGGGTTGCAGAGTCACGCATCCAGTGTGAATGTATTCAATTAGTTGGCGAAAGACATCTGGTTCGAACTCTTCAATGATCAATGTCTGATGCTGCTGCGAAGATGGCTGCCACAAGATGAATACAAATCAGTTTTTAGAATACATTAAAAAAAAGTGAGCAGTGTTCTGTACCAAATTCAAATATGAATGAAAAACTTTGTCAAAAAAATTGCTTTTCATAATAGGTATATACCTAAGAGTTTATTCATTAAAAGTAATATTTGGTACGGAACCTCTGTAATACCAATTTGAATTTTATTCTAAATCGTATTTTACACTTAAGATGTATTTACAGTGCTTTTATTCACAACTTAAAATTAAGTGCCTTATAAAATCATTCATGAACTGAACTGAAAGCAATTTAAAAGACACAAGAGATTGTGTTTTGCATAATCGAATACGCGTTTAACGTTCAATAAAATAAGGTTCCTGACAATCTTGTGGTTCAAGTGGAAAACTTGAGAATGAAAAATAACCTGAAGAAATAATATTAATAAAGACCATTACACAATGTAAAAACAACACCGAACAATATGAAAAACTGATTTGTGGATAGAACAATGAATACGTCAAACATGCTGTATACACTACATCAGGATCAATAAAAAATAAAGGGTGGAATAAAAAGTAGAAATGAAACAACATCGATTTACTCACCTTTTTTGAAACGAGAAAATGTCAAGAACAACATGCAACACAACAATTGTGACGCAAAAAAATTTGATCGAAAAAGATTTCAATTGGATCAGACGATTGCCTATCTACGTTGTGTATTGAAAAGTGATTTATACAATATTAACACCAAGTACTCAAACCGATAAAAGTGAGTCCCTAAAACACCGTTAATTTTGTTTTTACCTCTTGTATTGGTGCCAATTGCTGCGCGAATGTCGATCTCTGAAGCGAACACAGTAAAAATTCAACGTTAACATTAAAATTTATTCATGCGACTGCAATTTCGTAGAATAAATCTTCCCTTTTAAAAGTAATTTTCTGTCGCGTAGAAGTTATTTATGCAAAATATCAAAGGATTTATCTTTTGACATAAAGTTTTCCGCATTCATGTTATCAAGTTATTCTGGCTTGAGTAATGAGAGGAATTCTTTTGAATAGAGCTAATATTGTGTTATTCATAATACGGGTAATTATATGTAGGACGGAGGATGAACCAGTACGGTTCGAGGGCTTCTTCGTGCATACTGGAGTCTCTTTGCAATGTGATCTATTTTTTTTATGAGAAAGAAGCCTAAATGTTTCTGGAAATGTTTGACGTTCCAAATTAATGCATGTCATTTAATGAGGGAAGTACTCAAGTACCAACAGTTGCATTCGTTTGCTGTAACAAAGTCAGAGAAATTAATTGTTAAGCAAATTGACACCAACTTAATCGTCTGTCCGAGGGGCTTGTGGCTAATAAATAACAGCCGCACGGGTCGATCGATCAGGTTAAGCTACGCTTGCCGCGGTTGGTCCGTGGATGGGTGACCATCTTTACATATCAAGACCCCGCCGCGCCTCGGAAATCACGTTAAGCCGTTGGTCTCGGCTGTCATTCGTGTATCTTTGACAGTCGTTACGGGTCGTCAGAAGCCTGAAAGTCTGACAACCAGTCTTACCAAGGGGTATCGTGTTACCCAGTAACTGGGTTGTGGAAACCTCCACAACTGCCTATCTAACCAGATAGGCAGTTGCTTCATGAAAAATACTGGTATTCAGCTGCATCCGGTTTGACCGGAAGCCGACCCCAATATAGTTGGGAAAAATCTAGGCAGATGATGATATCAAATCACAGCTTTAATTCTTTGACAGCTTATGAAATGGCTATAATACGGGAAATGGACGAACGGAAATATTTTGATTATCAATTAATTTCCCTGACTGTACATTTGTCTTAACCAATGATTTAAGATATAAGAAAAAAAAAATGCAATTCATTGAACTCAACAACGAATGATCAGCACTTTTGAACAGAGCTTAAGAACTGAAAGCCATTGACAACGATGATTTTAAGTTAAAGGTCGCCAATAAGGGAGGTTCAACATTTAACATTCTCTTGCAGTCCAACACGAGTTTATACAGTGTGACAAAGACTTCTTTACCTGCTGTGCGGCATTCTGAAGGTTGAGCAGGGGTTCCGATGATCTCTTTAGAAATAACCGTAGTTTGTTCTCCCTGGGTGCTGGTTCCTTCTTCCGTTGAGGACTGGGAGCCTGGTAGAGCATCTTTTGAAATACTCTGGTGACAACAAAATAATACTTACCTTACTACTTCATATAATTTTAGTTTCATTATATGAAACTAATTTTATTAAGCAAATATTAGTGAGCTTAATATGTATCCTTGTTGTATTCCTAATCTAACTTATGAACCCGTAGAAATGACGTTAGCTAAGTCTGTCCTTTGTACAAGGTTCGGTAAATGACATATTACAAATGATTTTGTCTTGATAGAAGTGATGCTTTTAGTGGTAAAGAAAGAGACGAAGTTGAGTGTGGTATCTAGCTAATTCTTTTTGTTTTTCAGGCTCAGCATATCTGACAATGAAAATTTCGCAATAATCAATGTGCTTTTTTTAAAGTCGAAAGCCGTTACCTCGTTGCCCTTTTAGTTAAATTTAAATAACAAACTCATTGTTTGACCTTGTCAACGGTTATCAAAACTTCACCAATGTTTCTCCAGATATGCAGTGTCCAAAAGTTAACATGGGTCACAAAGGAAAACTTAACAATAATGTAAGCTATGTAAGGAACCTCTTTGTGTTATATTTTATGAGCGGCATTCCTAGCATACTTTGTTTCTGAAATATTTTAATAAAGTCCCGTTACATATGTATATATCTTCAAACATCTATCTTATCGGTCAGAATATGACCAAACCTAGGCACGTGTCTCCCAAATATTTTATGATAGAAGAATTTCCTCCTTTAATTCTGAAATAACGGCAGGAGATTTTGATAGAAAATAGAAATAAATTAACAAAACATTTTTCTAAATGTTCACCCACGCTACCTCGCTATTGAAACTACCCACAACATACTCCAAACCATAATTAATTTTCTTTTATCACGAGTACTACGAAATTAACATTAGAAACCACTTAATTACTTCTACCACAAATCAGACTTTCTTTATTATGGCAACCTTTCTTTTTTCTTTATTATTAATACCAGCTATTAATATCGCAACGCTGTTTTCGTAAAATTCAATAAAATTCTACTCTGATCCGCTTAAATTTGTGCGCTACTGAAGTATATTAAAATGAAATTGTTTGAAATGTATTAGTAGGTACTTGAAATCGAAAAGTAAGCTCGAAAGCGTTCATGCTTCTTAATGATAGGATTTTGTTTGAAGTATTTCTTACCAGTAGTGGCACAACCTTTGAATGAACGAGCTCCTTCACAAAGGTCACTAGCTATTAAGTGTTCTTATTACATGAGCTTGTTGGTAAATGTTATTTTATTTCTGCAAATACACTTTAACACGTCCAAAAGAAATAATTATATTTAAAAACTCGATGAGGTCGGTGTTTCCTAACCGACTACTTTGAGAAGAAACACCGAAACAAACTCACAGAGGTCACATCGGTCTCTGATTGGGGAAAGTACCTATTATCACCATATCATACCAATTTCTACCCCAAACAGCATTATTGTGTCCCATTTTGTAGGCTGTGGATGTGTAATTGCAGGCAATATTTCAGATTTATCTCTAGTTTGGCATTGCTCCTGCGAAGCCCCTGGTATTGCAGTATCCACAGGCGTCGGTGAAAACTGACAGTGCCATTGACTTGTCAGCCATCCACGCCACGTGTCGCGGTACTTCGAACATCCCGTGAGCTCTAATCAATTAGCTCTGCTATCAGTTTGATTTTTGGCACCAAACACAGGTTATCACGGCATGGTCTAATACTCTATTCTCTCCATGCTTTTGAATTGAATATAGTTCGTTCTCGAGAAAAGAAGAAAAAATTAACAAATTGTAGGCAAACCTGCTCCTCGCTGCCAGGACGGCCTTGACTGCGCACACTGGCTCTCTGGTATCTCCCACCAGAAACGTGACGTCACACAGCTCGGGCATTGAGGCGAGGAACTTCATGTCCTCAGCCAGTCCTGACTTGTTCTCGAAGGTGCTGAGGTCAGGCTCTGCCTCCATTGCCGCTAGCGCCCCGCTTCGCATTGACGACTAAAGAAAAAATGGTATTATTAAAAAATCGGCAAGTTTCAAGTTGGAAATATAGCTCTGTGTCGGACTTAAAGACATACAGATAATATGGGCTTGGTTTCGTCACATCCGTTGGTTACGGTTCCTTAAAAACGATGCTTCATATCAATTAAAATAGGTTCTAGAATACGGACAAGGCAAAATCCATCATGAAATGTAGGAATGGTGTAGAGAAGAAATAATGGTAAAGATTATCAGCACCGTTCCAAAATCTCTGGTAAAGTAGTTTTCTGTATAAAAAGGCAGGCACGTAGTTTGAATCCCAGGAAATAATGATTTTGAATGCATCAAATAGTTCCAACCCTAGGAAATGATGTTCGGAAAATCTAAATAGAACTAGTACCGTTTAAATGTCAAATCTCTCTAATGAAAATTAAATACCGTCTATAACTTAATAATTTTGGTCATACATCATTATAGCTTTGGTCATAACAGTGACGGTTAAGTACTTAACTATCGCGGAAGGGCAAACCAACGATCGGGTTTCTCATTAAGACTCTTTATCGATCGGTTTGAAAGGGTTTTGACATAATCATCTCGATTATTGAATGATATTAATATGATGGTGTTAGAACGAGTGATGCTGTTTTCTTTCTTATCAAAAAGCTCACGAAAGGAAAGAAAATTATTCTGGGTCGCCTTTGCCGGATACGGTGAAGAGGATTTTATATAAAGGGTGTCTCAGTAAGAGTGCACTTTTTCATTTTAAAATAAAAACAAGTATTTTATGACAGAGTTGTGATATTTTTATTGTATTGTAAAGAAGACATGTTCCGATTAAGTATGGAATAAAATATCCGGCAAATGACCCCACGGTTCCGATGACAGGCCATTATTCTTTTCATGAAATTTTCCATGACTTTTGCACAGAGATGTGGCTGTATCTCACCGATGACGCGTTGGATTTCCGATTTGAGCTCAGGAATTGTTTTGGGTTTATTTGCATAAACCCGAGATTTCACAAAACCCCAAAGAAAAAAATCGCACGGCGTTAAATCGCACGATCTTGCTGGCCAGTTGACATCAGAATTTCGTGAGAAAGCAAACGACCGGGTACCTCGTGAGGTTCTGTGGTGGGCCCTTAAGAAGAAAGGTGGGAAGTATGTGCAGTTGATCCGAGCGATGTACAGTCGATTCAGTACCCAAGTCCGGTCTACAGTGGGCACCACTGGCAGCTTCAATGTGGCGGTCGGCTTACATCAGGGGTCGGCTCTCAGCCCTTACCTCTTCCTGATGATAATGGACGCTCTGACGTCGGACATTCAGGAAGAGGCTCCCTGGTGTATGCTGTTTGCCGATGACATTGTGCTGGTTTCTGAAAGTGGCCTAGAGGTCCAGAACAGATTGGAGGTGTGGTGGCACAGACTGGAGAGTGTTGGCCTGAAATTGAGTAGAACCAAAACGGAATACTTGTTCTGCGATTTCGGCGGTCTCTCCAATCCAGTGCCTTTAGCTCTCGCCGGAACGCCCATACCAATCTGTCCCGACTTTCGGTACCTCGGGTCGCTCGTTCAAGGGGATGGTGAGGTAGACCGGGATGTAACACATCGGATCAACGCAGGATGGATGAAATGGCGACAGGTCACGGGAACAACTTGTGACCCACGGATGCCTCTCAAGTTGAAGGGTAAAATCTACAAGTCCGTGATAAGGCCTGTCATACTGTATAGATCAGAATGTTGGGCTGTGAAAAAGACGGATGAAAAAAGATTGCATGTAGCGGAGATGAGAATGTTAAGATGGATGTGTGGTGTGACGAGAATGGATAAAGTGAGAAATGAATATATTAGGGGAAGTTTGAAAGTGGCGCCAGTGACTGAAAAATTGAAAGGGAATCGTTTGTCTTGGTATGGTCATGTGAAGAGGAGGGATGAAACGCATGTTGCTAAAAGAGTTATGAGTTTACATGTGGATGGATGGAGAGGGAGAGGGAGGCCAAAGAAAAGATGGATGGATTGTGTGAGAAGTGATATGAAAGAAAAGGGAGTCAGTGATAGTTTGACGAGTGACAGGACAGAATGGAAGAAAAAAACGTGTTGCGCCGACCCCAAATAATACGGGATAAGGGCAGGAAGATGATGATGATGAATGTGTTCTGGAAATCGTTGCTGCAATAAGTCGATTGTTTCATGCGCGGTGTGGCAGGTTGCGCCGTCCTGCTGAAACCACATGTTGTCCAGATTCATGTCGTCCAGTTGAGGCTACAAGAAGTCCGTTATCATATTCCTGTAACGAATGCCGTTCACAGTCACTGCAAATTCGACCTCATTTTCAAAAAAGTAAGGTCCAATCACGCCGCCTGACCAAAATCCGCACCAGACAGTTACTCGTTGTGGGTGCATTTGTTTCTCATGGATTGCATGAGGATTTTCCGAGTCCCAAATTCGACAATTTTGTGTATTCACGAAGCCATTCATATGGAAATGCGCTTCATCGGAAAAAATTACTTTTTTCGAAAAATTGGCATCGACTTCACTTTGCTTCATTACCCATTGAACGAATTGCCGGCGTTTTCCGTGGTCTGCTGGTTTGAGCTCCTGAGTTAGCTGAATCTTGTACGCATGAAGGTGGAGGTCTTTAGTCAAAATTCGCTGCCTAGTGCTTCGTGAAATTTGAAGTTGTTGAGAACGATGCCGAATTGATGTTTTCGGGTTTTCGGCGACACTCTTGTTTACAGCAGCAATGTTTTAAAGAGACCGACCGGTCCGTTGACGCAAAGGATTCTTATTATCTATAATCGACCCAGTTTCTTCAAATTTTTTGACCACTCTTCGAATGGTTGACACATTAGGTGCACTTTCTCGGCTGAAAATTTGGCGAAGTTTGCGAGCGGTTTCAGCGTAACTTTCCCCATTTTTGTAGTGAGTTTTCACAATTATAACGCGTTGTTCTTTCCAAAAGCGCTCCATTTTTAATAATCGGAATAAACAGAGGTGACAGCTGTCAAATTTCAGAGTTGCCACTTGCATGAAAAAAAAAATATTACAATTTTAAAAAGTGCTCTCTTACTGAGACACCCTTTATAATTATAATTATATTAGCTACCTAATATTCAAAAAACAACAATTGTCACAACTATAGGGAAATGAAATATGATATATATAAGAATTAATAGCACGCTTTTCCAAAGCCACTCATTAAAATGTGTAGTAAATTAACATTCTGAAAATGAAGAGAATTTATTCAACCAAGTTTCATTTAATTGGAAGCAAAGCGTACTAGTTAAAATTAAATTTTCATCGCGAAATATTTTATTGAATGTAGGTATGTAGTTTCTCTTTGAAAAGCAAAAACTTCAATTCAAAATGGTTGAATGAACGTTGATTTATATTTGAATACGTACGCTACCCGTCAACGACTTTTGTGAGATTTTTTTTAGTTATTTATTTTAAACTGACTGGTATTTCTAAGGGTAAAAGTTGACTAACACGAAATATTTTAAAACTATTAAGTTAAATATTTATTATCTCTAACAAATGTTCTTAGATCGTTGATTTAGTTTCCACATTCTGAAATTGTTACTTTAAAACATGTTCCTTGCTCAAAAACCAGAATTAAACTGTTCCGTAAAACAAACATTCTGTCTTTCATCTACCTTTGAAGATTGTAAATTAAAATAATTTAACTGAGTTTAATACCTAGTAAAGGGCTTGGGAGAGTTTAATAAGGAGTTACGGCGTTCAGTAATTAGTGAATGTTTCCGGACCGATCCAGAGGGCTATCACATTTTGTCACCTCTCTCGCTCACACGGGACCAAATTTTTAAGAATGTTAAATGAAAATATACTTTTTTGAAAAATGTGATCAATGGGCTCCCTACTAAATAATATTAATTTAATAGGTAATTATTAAAAACACATTTTTATTGTAGCATTTATTTAAATCGTCTCAAAAACAGATCATAATACTTATTGAGCTAAGTTTATTAGATAACACAATAGAAATGTGTTTTTAATAATTACCTATTAAATTAATATTATTTAGTAGGGAGCCCATTGATCACATTTTTCAAAAAATCATCTTTTCATTTAACATTCTTAAAAAATTGATCCTGTGTGAGCGAGAGGGGTGATAAAATGTGACAACGCTCTTAATGTTGGATCAAAACGAACTCAAACTCAAAGCATTTATTTCAATAAAACAGTTATAGGCACTTTTAATTGTGAAGGGGTCTGTCAGTCAGAAAGATGAAGCCAGATGCCCATTCCAAAGTGTAGTAGGTTCCTATGGAGAAGAACGGGCAAGAAACTCCACGGACACTCTTAAATCAAAATATTGGTTACATCATTCGTGTTGAAATTATATATGTATGTGAGAATGAGAACAATGTACAAAGACGTGCACGTTAAAAGCGTCGTAGTAAAAATATTAAAAAACCAAAAACTATTCAAAAATTAAAATAATCCGTGGCAGCTAAAATATAACCAGAACAGAACCATTTGATAAGCGAGAACTGCCAGATGTAAGAAGATTAACTTCGCAGGCAGATTAATTATTAGGGGTTAAAAGGAAATGGCGAAGAAATGTTACTTGGAGATTAAATTTGATGGTATTAAGCGCTTATAAGCCGATAACTCTTCGATAACTTTAAAGACTTGGGGTTCTGTGGATGTTTCTATATCATTATAACTTTTTATTTATTCGAGAAGTTTTTACTTTTTAAATATTGTAATGTAAAAACTTTGAATCAATGAGTTGGAGAAGTACAAGCTACGGTTCTCTATGCTCTTGGTTTTCCATAAGTAATGTAAAATATTTCAAATGATATTGAACTGTATAACCAATGTATTTCAGAAGTGATGCAAAAATAGACTTTCAGACCTCGTATAAGTCACGTTCCTCGTTCGGAAGGTAACATAAATAACGCTCAAGTTATGATAAATTGCGAAACACGAGAGGATTAGGTACCATCATTATCTATCCTTATGATTTGCAAGACAGGCGATTTCATGCTCCTTTTGCTAAGTGGAGTTCGGTCCTTGAAATATATGAAATTTGGATATTATGAGCACGGTATTACAATTTCTATAGTACGTAACGTTTAAAGGATTTATAGCTTTTTAACCAACTTCAAAAAAGGAGAAGGTTCTCAGTTCGTCGGAATCTTTTGTTTATTTTTTATGTATGTTCACCGATTACTAAACGACGGCTGGACCGATTTGGAAAGTTTTTAAGTTTGGAATTTTTTTTATGGTCAGCATCTGATGATGGGTTCCTGGAGAAATCGAAGGAACTCTTCAAACACTGTAGGCACACCAATAGGAATTTGGGTGTTTTTTATAGTATTTCACGGGTTGCGATTCGATTACTTTAAAATGATTGCTGAGCAATTTATGCTCGTCACAATGCATATGATGAAGTGGAGCTGATAGTGAAGTACCAGGATTACTCCTCAACAATTAACGTCTCTTCATCGGGAAAAGCAATGTTTTGTAAAAAAGTGATGAGCAGTTGTCATAAGGCTATTGTAACTTACAAACCGATCCACTAAAAAGTGAAAAGTAAAAAACTTTTTGCAAAAAAAATCAAACGACTTCTAAAAAACACTACAAAGTGAAAAATATCTTTATCTTTCGGAAGTCAGTTGCCAAAAAATACAGAATACAAATCTTAACAACTTCCCTGTCCCCATACAACGCATTTTTCACAGTTTTTTCTTCTGATGAGTTATACATTCTTATATACCATAAAATATAATTTTCATAAATTATTACATGTAGATTTATCCTATTTTGGTTATTTTATGACTCATATGTGACTCATAGACGTAGGGCGAAAACTTCTCTCGTGAGTCATATATGACTCATTGGACAGGGAAGTTGTTAAGACACTGACTTCCGAAATTAAAGTTATTTTTCACTTTGTAGTGTTTTTTTTTTCTGGAAAAAGTTTTATCATTATATCGATAATAATTCGTTAATTCATTAAAAGACGTTAATTCGTTTTATCAACAAATCAAACAAATTTTGTGTTTCTGGGACGAAATTGATCAAAGTCGGGTTCAATGAAGTAATTATAAAATCAAAAGCATAGCTTTAAAGGCAAAAAATAAATAACATTTCTGAAGAATAACAAATGGTTAGGTACCACAATATGATGCTATTCAGAGTTGTGGAATCTAATCATGGAAAAACATGAAGAATCATTATTCTTATTCTGGCAAAATGTGGGTGTTACTAATGAAACAACTCTGCCTGACCCTTCGGGGACTACAGGCGTGATGTTATGTTATGTTACATTATTCTTATCCAGCGAATTTAATTTAAACAGAAGTGTGAAGCATGATGTAAGATAGAAGGTAAACTAATAATAATTATAATCGATTTAGTTACAGCTTTTATAAAAATTGGCTAATATTCTTTGAATCTGCACCTATACGAAGGATTTACTAAAGATTTATGCGATTAACATTATTAAGATGCTTAGTGGGATAAAACTGACAGAAACATTTTTATTGTTTATAATTTTATCGTTTGTGATATTTGTTTTGAACTCCATCGACGTCCAAAACTGTGATGATAATCTTACAAAAAATTATATAATAATATTAAAATAATTAAAGTTATAAAAAATACTAGATCAAATTGAGACTTCAACAATCTAAAAATAGGAAAATTGTCGATGTAACTGAAATGGCTTTGAATAATCCTGAAATTCAGTCCACTGGATTTGAAATAAGTCTTGAACAATACTTGAATGGATCTTGTCCCTCATCTTGAAAGAGAAACCTAAGTGTTTGATCTTACTCATAGGTATGTAGGTATGTCAAATGCCTTTGAAGTGGAATTGTGATAATGGAAATCTAAAATGAAAGTTTATACCTCTAATATCTAAAACAAGGCGTTATCATGATTGTAAAATACGCAAAAAAATAAATAAAACAGTATGCAAACAAATACGTTGAATAGCTTTCAAAACTTTTGATAACATCAGTAATTCAAATTAAGTCAACAAAATGCTATTACAAAATACTTACTTCATCTAAACTAAAGTGTCTGGTAATAGTTATATCCATTTTGAAGACGATGTGAAAATTGATAATTATGTAAAAAATATTTTAAAATATCTGACGGATGCGACAGCAGCGACCGGTTCGCGCGGCGTCTGAACTGCGACTGACGGAAAATAGGAAATGGATGTGACGCGTGCCTTCACGCAGAATGAAACGTTTGTGGTCCAAGTTGAAAAGGATTTAATATTAATGTTGCATCACAAATATTGTATTATTGTTTTAACAATAAAACAGTTTTCATGTATGATGGAATTGCGCTAGGCACCTATCTCTTATTAATGTGAATTTATAAATGCTTAAACGATTTTTAACGTCATTTTTTCTGGGGTGATTCAATTTTTGTACAATAAGCCGTGTGGCCAATGTGATTTCCCATCAGCAATACTGACGAACTTCCATACAAATTTTATCCCCTATCCCCCCCCCATCTCCTATTGAACCCCTTTAGGAGGTGAATTATCAAAAATTCTTCCTTAGTGCTCATTTTCGATGTTTAGGGAACTCTTGTGCAAAATTTCAAGCTTCTAGGTTACGCTGTGCGTTTTCTGTCAGTAGATGAATGAATTTAAGATTTTAATTATGTAGATTTTTGTATGTTTTGTTTGCATAGGTACATTATTATGTCTGAAAATAAAGAATTTAATTCAGTTTAGTATTTCCGCCACGAATAGTTACAGTTCTTTTGAGTAAAATAAATAAAATCAATAAATCTTTTTTTGATCTGAATACGCCCCTCTCAAAGAGGTATGGACATTATTAATATTTTTTTTTTAAGAATCACCTTTTGCGTCTTCTACATCTTCAAAGAAGTCAACATCTTCTTGAATACTTAGTTACGTAAAGTGAAAACACGTAAGAACCAGCAGCTTTAGCAGCGGAAGTAGTAAGAGGAACGGGAATTTCCTCAATGAAAATGGAATGTCGTACTTCGTTGCTTTGAAGTTTATTTCTTTGACTTTTGGCCGCTTGATTAGAAATAATTATTCCACTGATTTTCAGCTTTTAGGTTCGAAAAAGCTTACTTAGATGTTGGTATTGATTGAAAAATGTAATCTCGATAACTTTTGATTTGAAGATTCGAGAGTTGACTGTTTCGTTGGTTAAAGCGAGAATTTAGATTTTGAAGGTGCTTGCTGATTTTTAACCGACATCAAAATTGGAGGAGGTTATACATCCGACATTGTTTGTGGTTCAATTCATTCTTAGATTTAAACTAAGGCACAATATACTTCTTAACTTGCACCATCCACAATCATGAAACATTTTTGTTCCATTTCTGGCATAGTCTGGTCTCATCGAATTTCCAATAATGCCCCAAAGGTGCATGCATATTTGTATCGGCATTGTACAAGCTGCCTAACAACCTGCAGTACTGTCTTTCCTTTATCCCTTAATCCATCCAAAGGTTGTCTTCAAAAGATCGCTCTTAGCGATAAAACCGCCCATTGTGTCACCCTTTGTAAAATTTCTACTTTTATAACTGTAATATTTATGATATACATAATAAAGAGTATTCTATATATCTAATAGAAGTTGAACTATATATTCCATACATGCACACATAGTTTTGGGTGCATCCGGTGGAAGGATGGGCATGATTCAATTATAATGAAATTCTGTCAGCTAGGCTCATGCATCCATTCAGGCTTTACTGACGCAGTTTGGCTTATCCTGATAAAACTATAATAGTGCTTAACCATATAGTGTTAATTTATTAATATTGAAGTTTTTTTTAATACTTCAATATTAATACATAGACGTTTTGTTTATATTGGTCTAGTCGAGGTGAAACTGACGAGCGTCCGGAGTTCAATTTCCGATTCGTAGAAAGAGATGTCAATTTTCCGAAGAAGAAGGCTAAATGTTGAATTTTTTTACAGCTAGGTAATCAGAATTATGTTATGAATAATTTGCTACCTTTTCTAAACCTACCTTAAAATCTCTTACGTAATGTTTCTTAAATAACACTGCTTTAGGCTGTTTTTCATTTCATTAATTTTTTCAGAAATCACAAGTATCAAGTAAGTGATAGTACCTATCTTACAAAAGTAATCATTATTTTTCTCAGAAAACAAATGCATATGAAATGGAATTCCTCTAAAAAAAGATCAAATTCGCGTCTTGTTAGTACTTGAAGGTAGCTGATTCATTTCCTTGAAACGTTTCTGTTGAACAAACAACAATTTAATTTCACAGTCTGCAAAACAGTTTTAAATGTAAATGAACATTTGCATCGCAGTAATCAAAAAGATTTGAAAACCAAGTTGAAGTCAATGTTTTCACACCGTGTCGTGTGTTCTGATGAACACTTGTTCGATGCGGTGGAACTGTGTAAACGGGTTGGTATATTATTAGTTTGTGTTTTACTTAGTTGTGGTGTCGCTAATGGAGGGTTATTTGATGTTTGTAATACATTAACGTTTAGATTTTCGGTAGGTACAGCTGGCAGAAACTATCGTTAAAATTATTAGGTTTTTATTTCAGCTTTTCTTATTCAATACCGTATTTACATACCACCACACAAAAGCATAATTACATTATAGCACAATTAGCCTATAATGATCCCACTGCTGGAATATAGACCTCCTCTCTATAAGAGGGAGTGGGCTGTAATCCACCACGCAGGCCCAGTGGGTTGGTAGATGTCGCATGTCTTAGAATTTTTGGTTCTAGGACATGCCAGTTTCCTCACGATGTTTTCCTTCTCGCTTGGAGAGCAGTGGTGAGGAAATAAAATACACAAAGAAAAGCGCCTGTCTGGGTTCGAACTTATGACCTACAACTCGTTAATCACGGCCGTTACCACTGGGTCACCACTGCTCCACCTACTTATGTTAACAGATATATGTATACATAACATGTTGTGACTTTAACTTATCAGTTTCCAGTAATCAGCCTAAAAACTGCTGGAACTCAGACCCCCTTTATGTGAGAAGGAGTGCAAGTAGCTATACGTTATAATGTGTTATTTTTTTATTATTACAGAACATTACGATTTCCCAGTGATGTTTCCTTACACCGAGTTTGGAACGAGGCAGTTGAAACTAATTGTACAAAGTAAATGAAACCTAAAACTTGAAAGGCACTTTTAACTTCTGATAAATGTTGATGCTTTGTTTTCTAGTTATGACAGCTTTCAATACCCATTAGTGTATTTGTAAACAAAACGATCAGTCACTGTAGTTTTCATTGTAAACTGATGGTCGCGTCCTACTAGTCACTGAAGACTGCTGACAAATCTGTTTTACAGTTGACAAGATTATTTTAATTTTTGTACTTAGATGTCATTGTATCAGTATTCCATCCAGCAGCCCATAATGTATACGTACATACCAAAGGGTTAGCCAAAACAGTCTAGTTGACTATTAGGTTGGTCTAATGGTCGCAGCGCTACTACTGAGCATGAGGTCCTGAGTTCGATTCCCAGGTTGGACAAAACGATATTACCCAATAACACTTCTTTCTTCTCTTCTCCATCTGGAATTTCTCTAAAGCAGCCCGGAGTCTAGATATGTGGATTGATGGCAATAGGCACGCCCTCTATTATATGGGACTTAAAAATAAGTGGTGAAATGTGGGTGTACTATAGATACACCTGTGTCTAACAGCTTGGGAAATACAGGTGTGATGTTATTTTGTATTTTAAGCTTCTCAGTATAACACTAACCTTAGCCGCACTTGCAATCAATATAAAATTATTATTATTTTTTTTTTTTTTTTGAGTTTGACTACTTATTTATTTCAATTAAACCAATACATAATATTTACATAATATATAAGCTAACAGACTTAAAATAATAATTATAATATGTACAAATGTAAAAAATATATATATATATATAATTATAGGGCATCAAAAAATTCGACCGCATCGCTGTCAACAGGAAAAGTGCCCAAAAGGCTGGCAGCATTGCCACGTTGTATGGCGATGCTGATTCTTTGGCCAAAGAATAGGCCAGCCCTTTGGTCACGTGAAGAGTCGACCAACCGCTTGGAGATGTCTAGGAAAACCAAGTGGGCACTCGGACCCCATGGCCCTAGTGTTTCAACCCCAAACGGCTCGAACATATAACTCCCAAAAAGATCGGAATATTTTCGCCGTTTGAGGTTTTCCGCACCTGCAGCAGCCGCCCCAGCACAGCCCGCCGTACTAGGAAGATGGGATGGCGCAAGGGTGTCGACACATGTTGCATCCCACACCAAAGGCCTGCCTAACTTCCAAGGCATTATGGTCATTCCGTCTGGTCTCTTGCCATCGTCGCGTGCCAAGCCGTTGGGTTCTAAAACAGCTGGCACCCCGGCGGTGACAAGAGCACGACGGATAATGTCATTAATGCTGGCGTGCCGTGCTATCCGGCCTGCGCTCTTCCTACAAGACAGGCCATGATGTCCGAGGCAGTCGACGGCTTCACCGCACTGGCAGCGATGTGGAGCCCCGCAAGGAGCGCCCAGACGCAGACAGGTAGCGAGTCGGAAGGTGGAGTCACGGTCACGGTGGACGGTAGTGCTTGAAGCCAGAGGCCCGACTCCCATTCACCCACAGCCAGCAGGCGGGCACGCTCAGCAGTATTGGTGGACGTATTGATAAGATTATTCCGTACCAACCTGCAGAGCGGCTCATCCCACTGTCTCTGGGAAGATGGGTTCACGGGCCGATCTGTATCCGGGCAAGTTGCTATCCAAGCGTTCACCGCATCACTCAAGCATGGAAAGCATATAAAATTAATGAATTATTATAGGCATTTAAGCTTTCAGAAAGCATTACTGAACAAAGTGTTTATTATAATAACCTAGTCCTATTAGCGGTAGATAGGGATTAATCGTGCTTTGAAACTTCGATCTTAATTTTATTGGTAATGCACTTACCGTGGCTTTTATTTATTTAGTTATCTCTGACGTGCCTTGATACTAGACGCCCAGGGGAAAATGCAACTAATGATTCAGATCGGATTTTGTTTTTATTTGTTTTTAATACTATTCAGTCTAACAGTAATTGGAAGCATCTTTTTTATTTTAAATTGTTTTTATTGAAAAAACGAACGTACTTCGTTTGTTTTGAACGTGATTAATTAATAAACTCACGTTACCAAGTGAACGGGTGCAACGGATGTAGGTAGTTAATTCCCGTAGAGGATCGGTAACGTGATCCAGTATATAGGACACGAGCAACGGCCCGTAAGCGTTTGCAGCGTACCCAATAGTCAATATTGATTTTGTGAGAATTTACACCACTTAACGAGGTATAGGTAGGACATGAGAGAACGTGAGTAATATGCTGATAATTGGTAAACTTTTTTGATGTTGGTTAATCTGTCTAAGTACAAGACTATTGGGACATTTTAGTAACAAGGGAATTAAAAAGATATGGCTGCCTTAGTTCTTCTAGCCTACCAACTCTTTAGTGTGAAAGCTGCTGAAAAAAATCTAAATGATCAATAATCGCAAATTACAACACCCTGTAAGCAATGCACATTTATATACATAGAATAGTTCTCAAAAAAATAAACAAACTAGGTAGTCTATATATATATTTGTATTATAAAAGGTAAGAAAAGATAGTTATCAATTAAAATACTTTGCAAGTTAAGTTTGCATTTAAAAACCTGCGGGGCAAGTGCGTAATACACTAACAGTAGGAATCGGTTTCATTTTGACAGTTCAACAACATTCATTGCAATATTTACTTTGTTGAGCAGACATTTTTTTCGAACATTATGAAGCAATGGATTAGCAATATGTTTCAAAATCATTCAGATTGTGATTGATAGTGCGTTACGCAATTAGTGTGCTGTAATAGCGAGGGTGGCAATATGTAATTCACATTTACACGCAAACGAAAAACTGACGTCACTTTTTGAATAAAATTATAAAATATACCAAACCAGATTCTCTGCGACAATTCAAGTCATTTACATCTGCCACAAGCACCGTATTTGAATCATTCGTGAGTTTAATTTATTTACCATCGTTCAGTCTACGACAAGCCAGATGTTCTACAAACGCAGTTTGTCTGGAGTAACGCCCACTGCCACCGTACATCTATAAGTACGTTTGTCATTAGATAACTATAAGCAAACAAAACCTACCTGTTGATGTATCACCTTATACACTTCAATGAAACAATTCTTTGAATTATTAACGTACGGCAAATTTACACCGAATGGAAAATGTTTTATCAGTTACACTGCATTCGTTAGTCCGAGCGAATACACACAACACTATATCGTCCAAATAGACTAAACTGTAGAAATTAGGAACTACTGAACAAAAAGTAACTACGAAAGGTATTTAAAACACGTTTAGAAAGCCATTTCAGTATAATGCAGGCTTATTATTGCAGCTTGACAGGTTTTGGTACATGAAGGTACACAGTATACACAACATTTTAAATTGGTAGTACGCATGCGTGGGATCCAGTGCGCATGCTCCAGGATGATATCAATATGACGCCGTCGCGACGGAAGGTCGTTGTTCAATGGGTGAAGGTGAAATTCATGAATGAAACGAAGCTAGTGAAAGCTTTATTTCAATTGCGAAAATTAAGCATCCTGTCATAATTGAATGACTGTAGTTATTAGATTGCAGAATCCAAAATGCTGCGAAAATAAAATTATGTAATGTTTACCTACATAGAAACTCGTGTCTCTACATAATAGTATTATTCCTTTATTTCATTTACAAACTTATTATTTACATTTTTAAATATTTTTATAAACACATTAAAAAAGAAAACATTTAAAAATATAAAAAAATAGTAGCCCACCGGTATCGGGAATAGGGTCCAAGCTACCGGTGGTCAGGGCTCCTGAGAGAGGAACCTCCTAACGATACGTGCCGTATCGAGAACTACCGCTTTCTGGATCAAGCCCTTGATCCAGCTGCCTAACGAGAGCCTCCTCAGATGTTGGTCGAGACTCTTGGCTATTATGCCATTTGCCGTCATGACTATCGGCACAATGACTGCTGTATCCACATCCCACATGTCGACAACCTCGCGAGCCAGGTCAAGATACTTAATCCGCTTATCTTTTTCAGCTTTCACGAGGTTCTCGTCGTGCGGAACCGCTATATCAATAATCATTGTGCGACGCTCTATTCGATCTATCACCACTATGTCTGGCTTATTATAGTATTATAATCATTATACTTTACAACACGGCGATACTTTTTGTCCATCTTCTTAGTATTTTTTTTATGATTTTCATGCCACGACGAAGCTTTGTCGGGAACCACGCATATCTCTTATCGGTTTTTTTCCCTTCTGTAGTTTATAAATGTCACTAATTGAAAAATGGGCATTTATTAATTTTCTAAGTAATTTCTTATTTAGTGAATATTATAAGCGTAGGCCAAAAATTTTATCTTTATAGCTAGATTTTCATCAGCGTCGTAAATTAAGGACTTAAGAAAAATAACTACTATCTTCTAATTTTATTATTTTATAATTTTGTATCACTTGAAGCACTACTCAAGTTTTTATGACTGCTGTGCAGAAATGAGAGACATCTATCAGATTCTAAAGAAACTGTGACTAAGCAACGGTACGAAACTATGAAGGTTATTAACGTTTTACCCATCCGCCGCCGTTTCTTCGATAAAGGGTGGGCGGCATTTCAACTCTATGGAAGCCTGAAACGTTCAAAGTGAATTCAATAGATGGCGCTATATCAAAATTGAGTTATGAGTAATCATTGAGAGACAGAAATGGTGGCTACAACACTAATATTTTAAACTATTCAATTGCATTACCTAATACACAGATTAAAAATAGGCGAAGACACATCAAAGGTCAAATACTTTAAACCAATCCAAAATTTAAAAGACACTAAAATTAAACGACTAAAACCAAATTAATCCGTACAAAACTATCCTAGAGTATATACTATAAAACCTAATTCAGCAGTTAAATTAACGTTCACCTAAGAGGTAGCAGCTGAATTTAATTCTCGGTACCATTTAAGACATCTTGAAGGGACGGTTGTATGTAAGCCATTAATTAGAGGCATCAGCGTGGAATCTCATACGATTAGTAGTGTAATGGAGCGAGGAGACGTGAGAGACGTTGATGTATGTATGTTTAGCAGACGTATGTACCTATGTACGTACGTTCTAGGCAAATGATGTGTGTTCTTCCTGATATTTTTGTCGTGGCGTAGATGTGTTTGGTGTTACGTAGTTAGTGTGTTACGGTAAATATTTGTTTTAAGGCTGACAAAATCGTTAAAGCGACGAATGTGGAAGAAAAGTAAGTTGATAGTCGATCAATTTATTCGTGATAAACAACGGAGTCTGGCCTAATTTAAAGATAAAATTATATTGGGTTTAATGTGGGCAATAGAATTACGAGCAAGTTTGAGAGTTGTTTGTCGGAAAATACGCTTACTGTTTTTAATACCGTCATTTCTTTTAAATTAGCTAGATTTGTTTCAAGTTATATAATAAAGCAATTTTGTATTTTAAGATCAGAAATAATACTTAATCCCAAACTCAAAGTTTTGAGCAGTTATTCTAAAGACAATGCCAACATTTTCTAAAACCATTTCCAACTGAGTGCACTCCAAAAGTATATTATCATAAGAGAACTTGGCTGCAGATATATTAAATCCCTTCTCTCGGGAAGTTCCCGAACCCAGAGGATAGATTTATGCAGAAGGGAAACAGGACGACAAGCTAAGATAGGTACACAAAGATGGCGTTTTAACTACTTACTATAAGTACAGTTCTGTAGGTACCTAAAATATACCCTCAAAAATGCAATAATAAGCGTCTTAAGAAAATGGCTAGCTTTGATAAGGAAACAAGGTAACCTACCTACCTTGTCAAATGATATTTTGATTTTTTTTTAATTGAATATCAAATGATTTTGGGAAACTACGTTATTCTCATTCGGGACTCATTTTATTTCCACAACCATTTAAGTATTTTCTTGACTTGTTGTCTGTCTGTGCCGTCACGGTATAGCCAGTGTTTCAAGATTTTTCTCCCTTGAATTGTAAACAGTATGCCTGGTTTCAGACTGTACAAACTTATAGGGGGGTACAGACCATCAAACTGAAAAACTTTCTCCCGGGGACCAACATCGTAATTGCGAAAAATTTATCAGTCGTCCCACACATTTGGTCGAGTAGGTACTGAAGTTTTTTAGGGGACGACAGATTTTTTTTTCACGATTATGTTGTTGGTCCCCGGGAGAAATTTATTCAGTTTGATGGTCTGTACTACCCCTTTAAGTTTGTATAGTCCGAAACCGGACATACTGCATAATCTTAGCAAACAAGAGGTCCACTAAACAATACAACTATCAATGTTGTTTTGGAATCTGTCGTAGGATGCCAACAAGGTGACCCTCTCGGGCCTGTCATTTTCAGCTTAGCTATTCATCCAATTATCTAGAAACTAAATTCAAAATTTAACCTATGGTATTTAGATGATGGGACGCTAGGAGGAAATAAAATATTATGTAAATATTATCTTGTTTGAAAATAAACCCGGTCTTCCACACTATCAATCGTTATTTTATGACTGTGACATAGGAACCAGAAATGATTAATTTAAAAGGTAAGCATTATGTTCGATAACTTTTATTACTGAATAAAGCATCCCGCAAGAAAGTTATCGAACATAATGCTTACCTTTTAAATTAATCATTTAAAAAACAAAAAAAAATAAAAACTAAAAAAATAAAATAAAAAACAATAAAAACAAGAAAATATAGAAACAATCATTGTTATATCAGTATATAACAATGATTGTTTCTATATTTTCTTTATGGTTGTTAAATTAGTAATAAGTCAGCCTTCTGAACCTTTCCATTTTGATCCGATACGGTGCTTCAATGTCTCTTGTTGATGTGACGTGACCCCATTTCACGCTTAATTGCTCAAGAGCTTTTTTGTTTTTAAAGGTAAATCGATTAGGACATGGCTTTGTTACGTTATTAATTTCGTATCTTATTTGAATATTTAATTAAGCGTTGTTGAATAGTCAACAATTGTGGCATTGTCAAGTTAGATTGAATTTAATAAAGTGTGCGGAAATTTTGACTTAATAATTTATGTTGGAGAATACCATCACCGTTCTTGTTCGTGAAAATGTCATAGACTTTGCTAGAACTAATTTAAACTTGCTTATGGGAAAGGACATTTTGGATAGCAGTCTATTTTTTTCATGAATGTATTGCTTTCAAATTACTGCTCATAGAAACTTATATTGCCTTACCTATCTATTACTTGAATACTTCCTTACATTCCGTCCACATTTTGGCGGTAGGTAGAGAATTTATAAATGGTATCTCAGATATTCCAAGCCCATATTGTTCCGGCTATATCACAAACCGACGTCACGTGTTTCTATCCCATATCTCAAAATTCAGAGTTCCACAATGCTGCATAAAAACACCCAACGGGAAGCGTGCCTTGTTTGGACTGGCTGATGAGTTGTTTGCGTTGTAAACGAGACCCGTATTTATTAAATATATTCCTTCCTTTTATATCGTGAGTTCAGACATAGAGAGAGCTTCCTAAACATTTTTGGGTTTTTATCTTGTATGCATATTGTCACTATTATCACGATAGTTTTCACGTGAATATATATATATAGATAATAAAAACAACTTTGTGATTGGTAATTGAAACGTAGTCGCAAATCAAAACGTAATTGGAAATTAACATGTTCTTGGAAGAAGAGTTCCTGTGAAACAAATAAGCATCATCTTCCGAAATCAATCAGGTACTCGTAATAAATGCCAATTACAAAATTATTTCCAAAGTAGCTGTGCCCCGTGACTTCGTTCGCGTGGAAGTCTTAAGATACACAATATACTAAAATAACAGCCGCATTTTAATAAAACTCCTTGGGCTTGTGGCTAAGTAATAACAGCCGCACGGGTCGATGGATCTGGTTAAGCTACGCTTGTCGTGGTTGGTCCGTGAATGGGTGACCATCTTTAGATATCAACCTCTCTGTGCCCCGGAAAGCACATTAAGCCGTTGGTCCCAGCTGTCATTCGTGTATCTTTGACAGTTGTTACCGGTCGTCAGAAGCTCGAAAGTCTGACAACCAGTCTTACCAAGGGGTATCTTATTAATCAGTAACTGGATTGTGGAGGTCAGATAGGCAGTCGCTGCATATAAAATACTGGTATTCAGCTACATCCGGTTTGACTTGAAGCCGACCCCAATATAGCTGGGAAAAGGCTAGGCGGATGATGTCCCCCGACCCGCCGCGTTGCATCGCCCGCTCGCGCTGATACTTCGTTTTCGCTTAGCATTATTTCTGTTTTTTTCCTTTTACTCGGCTCCTAAGGATTGTAGCGTGATGTTAAATAATAGCCTATAACCATCCTCGAGAATTGGGCTCCCAAATACAAAAATGATTTTTCAAATCCAGTTTTTTGTCCATAATTTTATGGGTTTTTTTTTGCGCGGAACCCTAATTCTTTTTCTAAAATAAAATAAGCTTAAGTTACTCCTTGTAAAATCTATCTGCCAGTGAAATTCCTGTCAAAATCGGTCCAGCCGTTTCGGAGATTAGCAGGAACAAACAGACAGACAGACAATTTTTTTTAAATTATGTTTTTGTTATAAGTACCGTATATACTTTCATATGCATTAGGAAAAAAGACTGTTATTTTGACATTACAAACAGACATTTAAATTGTATTTATTTGTATAGATGTATAGAACAATCTAGTCTATAAAAACATTTTCTACGAAAAACGTAATAAATATCAACAAAGGTCTGTCACTACGCAAAATCCTCATCTTACATTTTCTCATTTTTACGATTTCCCTTACATACTCGTATGAGCGGACATCTAGATTGTTTCTTTGCGAGATCTAGTCCAACTTACCATAGATTTGGAACATATCTTTTGTTATTTGTACGAAACATCATTCTTGTGGGCATCACTTAAGTTTCGTCCTTCTATCCAACTGCTTCAGTATTTTATTTTTTTGACGAAAGTGATCCCAAAAAACTTACGGAACAATTTCCTTTGTCATTTATTTTATTTGCGTGTACACTTGTGCTACTTTTTCGACCTTTATTAACTTGAATTTTTTTACCGTCTTTATGTTTCCTGTCTTAAATTGTATCATTGTTTGATTCTTACAATTATTTTTCAGCCAACATTTTTATTTATTTCAATATTATGTTCTTCATAAATGGTGATGCTTGGGGAAAGCATATATACAACAATGTCAGTCGTTCAGCTGAATGGTGATGGTAAATACATTAATAATGTTGTTGTACCACAAAATACATTTATTTTTTCCTGTGTGTTCAAACCTTGAACTTCATAGGTACTTACCACTAACGTTGGAACGTAGATCCTGGCTCTTAGTATCTGCGCAATCAATCACTTGATAAGCTACCCATACAGCGGCACGCAGTCGGAAGCGCCTGTAATGAATGGCCTAAAGATATTACGCGTCTCCATACTAATTCATGACTTTGGACAAAGCGTTAGTGTTTAGTTTGAGGAAGTGTAGTTAAGTTTATCTTCATTATCTAATTAGCTGCGACAAATTCAATACGATGAATATCTTTATAGCTTCACGTAGTTTTGACTCATCAATTTTATTGTTGTCATGCATTATCGTAATAACCCAGATATGCAAATGTAGGATAGTGGATTTTTTTTTAAATATTTAAAACCAAATAATATTTATTATACATTTTTTTTTTCAAAGTTTTCAGAAAAAAATAGTTGCAGGCTTATCTGGGTTAAAATATTCCTATTACTTATGACTATATTGCCTAGAAAGATTAAGCTCAGCTTAAGTGTGATCATCAACAGAATATCAAAATACGTTACGTCGATCCTTAGTACCATCATGTCATATTAGCCGTAATTTTCCTTCCATTACTCGGTTATCTGTAGTTCCCGCCACTAAACCGCCTCCCGTTATCTCTGACGTCACGTATACGGTACCTTGCATCACGTGCTCATTACGTTCCCCAAATTAAAGATAATTGTGCCACCCAGATTACGTTATAATGCGAAGATGTAATCCTAGTCACCTGACGTGGAGATAAATTCTGGGTCGTATTAGATGAATAGTTCCACCTCCCTTCCATCGAATCCCACTAAAAGATGGATTACCGGCCAAACTGAGATTAATTACGTCGGTCTCTATACAGACATCGTCTATAGCTTCAATTAGGTTCAGACATTATTCAAGAGAAAGTCTAGATTGGGTTTTTGTTTAAAGTCGAGGTTTTTGTTGGCCGAATAGCCGAAAACGTGAGATATACTTTTGTAAAATACGGGTGGCTTTAATGCTCTAGGCGAAAGTTTTTCAAGAGATTTAATATTGAGTTTTTATTCATTACTAACGTCGAACAAAGAACTCATCCAAGTCTTGTACTTTTTTGAGATTTATTAAGTACGTTTATGGCTATTTTGAAAGCGGATTAGAATGTTATCTAATGAATGTAAATCCATTTTGCACGAAGGTCTCTTTGGAAATGTAAATGTATTTGACAAAATATAATATTTTTAGAACGGGAAATATTTTATTGATCCTCTAAAAGCTATGGGAATTTTAAGGGCATCGAATTAAAATACATGCATGCATGTAGTATGGAAAAAAAGACATGTTGTGCCGATCCCACATAACTTGGTATAAGGGCAAGAGAATGATGATGACGATGGTGTATTTATTCTTATTATTTACTTATTTTAAAAGATAACAGTCCTGTAATAACCAAAGGTCCGGGACCTCAGAGTCCCGGGATATGTCAAAGACGTATAATAATAATATGTACATACAAGTATATAAAAAAAGAGGAGTCCGGAAACAATCAGAGGGCATCAAAAAATTCGTCCGCATCGCTGTCAACAGTTAAAGTGCCCAAAAGGCTTGCTATGTTATTATGGCAATGCTGATTATTTGGCCAAAAATAGGCCAGCCCTCTGGTCACGTGTAGAGTCGACCAATTGCTGATGATGATCAAATCCTTGCTTTTTGGAACGTGCTGAATTTGTCATAATTATATTTGGCCAATCAGTTCAGTATCTATTTCAAAGTTTAGATTTATCATTTGAGTATAAGTATACCAGACCTACCAAGCTAACATTTAAAGATGACTAACCTTTAAATGTTAGTGATAAGTCTGCGAGGTTGAAATGGGACTGGGCGGGTCATACTTATAGGATGCATCCAGCCAGATTGGCCAGGATCGTCACACAGTGGGTGCCTGAAGACGGGCGTCGTCACAGAGGTGGGCCTAAAAAACGCTGGCGTGATGATTTGGACTCGTTCCTAACCGATTGGACGGAAAAGGCACAGCATAAAGAAAATTGTAAAAGTATGGGGAGACCTTTGCCCAGCAGTGGGACAACAAAGGTTGAACGAAAAAAAACCTTTTAATGTTAGCGTAGCAAACAGAATGGTTTTTTCTACTTTTTTCTATTTTCCTTTAGCCATATGCATACACTACAACTTTACAGCTCTATTTTTAAAATTACACACAAAAATAATATATGTAAATAGCAAAATAAAATCAGGCATACATGGAGCATACCGGCCTTAATTACTGGGAGCCAGCAAACCGCGAGCGAGGTGGGGGGGGGGGGGGCACAGAAATTATATCCCAGATAATGGCGAACATTCAGACCTACGGCGACATCTATTGTCCCGTTGCACAACATATTCCATGCACTATGTAGCTGGAAAATGGAAATTGTGGATAAAAGATAATTATTTTGAGTAGTATGGTATTAATATTTTAATGCTTAATAGGCTGAAGTGTGTCTCTGTTTTCAGTCACTTTATCGAGTACTAGCTTGTGCCCGCGACTTCGTCCGCGTGAAGTTATGTCCTGTGGTACTCGGTAATACTGTAGCTTCCTATTAGTGACAGAATTTTCGGAATCCGATTAGTAGTTCCGAAGATTACCCCTACATACCAACTTACAAACAAATTTTACCTCCTTATAATATTAGTATAGATTTATGACTGTAGCATCAGTTTTAAAGCCAACAATTAATAATACCCTGTAAGAATGTTTTAATCTTGTATGGAACAGCTGAATTTTTTTTCGCGATTTCAGGTTTGGTCCTATAGTAAAAGTTGTTCATAATGATGAGTAAACGCACGTACTCCTTAAAAGATTTCATGTATGAGTACATAGACCTTATTATATATCGATACCAGAAGTATCAATTAACGTAAGGGACATTTTGGCGAAAATGAGTTATAATATATCATTGGATTCAGAATTTCTTGCTCTATCGATTGGTATTATTAAAATTTCTCTATCATTAAAAAAATGTCCCTTACAGTACAAATTTTTGGACTGCGTAAAACGATTTATGACAAAAACAAAATTAACAATCATTAACATTTTTTCTTCTCAGAAAAATAAAGTAAGTCATCTTATTAAATAATTTACACCTTAAGGCTTACCTTAAACCTCAAATCAGTCAATTTAAATATCTATGATAGCTAAGCTGTAAAACCTGAAACTAACGTATATATTTGACAGACTTATTTCCATGGTGTTAAAATACCATCAATTTTAGTAGATATTACTATAGGTAACATCAAATTGCAACACTGTAAAAGTCCTTTATAAAATCTTTCGTTTATAGCACGAAAGAAGAGGAAATTCTAAGAAACTTTGCTCTAGACACAATTAAAATTGGAGCAGACAGAAAAAAGTTATAGACAGATTTAAAAAAGTAAAATCGCTTTTTGGCTCGCCTGAAAAACCGTGGTCTGTCCCTTACATTAATTGACACTTCTGGTATCGATATAGTCTCTATCTATGTAAGTATGTAGGAACCAACCATTTTCTAGTCAAAAGCACTATTGCGACTGACTTTTTTAACACTTCGATGGCGGACTCCGACACAACCTAGCTTAGAAACGTAGGCAGAATTATATTATATATTTCCTAGATCAACACTAAAATCATTCCCAAACGTTATCCGCAACATACATATAACATCTATTATAACGACCAAAACATATAACCCAGTACATATGCATTCACAGCATGATGTTCGCGAGCCGAGTCAAGATACAGCGGTTTACTAAGGAAATACGCTCTGAAGCGTATATAGGAGTTGACGCCTTTGAATTTATGAGCGCTTGAATTTTATGCACAAAAGTGGAACTGAATACTATACCGGTGAAGTGCGGGCGAAGGATGGTGTCAGAATTTGTAGAGTGGGAGGAAATTGAGAAGTAGTATCGTTAGATCGTCTCTTTGAAAGGAATGGTTGTGATAATTGGGAATATTTTAAAACTATGTGAGTATGTTATTTGAAATAACGTCGTGTGAGAACTACCTGAGTAAAACTTATCTGGTAAACATGACAAAAATTTGGACTAAAGCAAACAGACGAAGGTTTTTAAAATAATTATCTTGAATACTAACAGAGATCGGAATAGGTATAGTACATTATTTACATAAACTTCGAGGGAGTAAGTAACATAGAGTGGATAATAACTCCTCTAAAAACCCGGAATTTAAAAATCACGAATTATTTATTGGACTCGTTATATAGTTAAAAATGATTGATTTGAAGAATTACATTTTGTAGGGTTCCGTACTAAAATTGTGTCAAATTCAATTGTTTTGTTTTTAGAAGGTAAAATTAATGTAATATGGATGGTTTATGTGCTTATTTGTTTCATCATTATCATTATTCCTTAATTTTAGAGGAGGTATTATCCATTCTATGTTACTTACTCCCTCGAATTTTAGGTATATATAGTCTAACTATTCCGACCTCTGCTAATTAACTATCATGTGAATCTTTTATAAATAGTGAAAGCTTATTAAGGGGTTTTTTATCATTTGTGATGATCCCTCAAGGCACAAATATTTTTATTCAAAACCTGCCCTTGTGTTTTTATAACTTCATATACCACCACAGCACATAACGTGGGAATAACTCCCACAATTTATTTAATTATAACATCTTATCACAAACAAGCCGCAGGCCAATTCCCGACAGTTATTTAGGTAGTCATCTGTTCACTTTCATTCCTTATGATTATATTCTCCACAACACTTATTCTTCATTCTGACTGTAACACCGCTGTATCGTTCAAAAAGTTTCTTAACAAGTTCTAAATATTTATATCCCGTACAACATCGCGTGCATGAATAAGACATAAAAATGATTATCTCCATTAAAATTCCTTATTATAACGCTATTTGAAATCACAAGAGCGCATTGAAAGGCTTCCCGTAGTTATGAGCATTATCTACCGCGGTGTCTCTCACAATGCACCTGCTGGGACCCATTCAGCTTCACAATTGTGCAGTAATGTCAGTTTATACCTTTAGATAGCCTTCGGGGCCGTTAAAACTATTATAATTGTCTTCAAAATAAAACTTAGCTCTTTTCAGAGACACATAGTGGTCCATAGCGTGTTTGATTATGGCCCACTCCCTCGCACGGAGAGGAGGCCTGTGTGCCAGCAGTGGGAACATTATAGGCTAATTATGATAGTGGTCCATAAGAAAGTGTACAAAGAATTGTATTTCAAGCTGCACCATTGATCTCAATACTCTCGGTTTAGGTCCTGGCTTGGACAAAAAATGTTAGTTTTCCGTTACAGATGTTTTAGGTGCTACTTGGAACTAATATAATTAATGTCAATAAAAGTTCTGAACTTTACCCGGAGTTAGGATTTGTGCCCAGTAAATTTATTTATTTATTTATTTAAACTTTTCACACTTAAAAAAGTACAAAGGCGGACTTAATGCCTTAGGCATTCTCTACCAGTCAACCAAGGGTGGTGAAGAGATTAGATGGCAGGTGCTCTGTTAGAAATGGAACAATTTGTACATAAATAAGTCATAAACTTATAATACACATACATACATATTTACTATAATATATACCTATATTATATACATATATTATATATAAATTCAAGAGAGAGAGGTTTTGAGATGACTCTACGCTATTTATTTTGAAAATAACTCCGCAATCTCCGCTTAAATGCATACCGACTGGTGGCCATCCTGATGTCAAGAGGTAGCGCATTCCAAAGAAGAATGGACTGAAAATGAAAGGAAGAATGAACAAAGTCAGAAGTATGAGAAGGACAGAGTAGGAGAAGATTGTTAGAAGAACGAAGATTCTTAGCGTGTGAAGAACATAGATATTGGAAGTGAGACACTAGATAAGAAGGAGGAATGGGAGAGTTAAGAAGGGAGAAAAGCGTGGTCAAAGCACGCAAATTTCTTCTCTGGCGAATGGGCATCCATTTGAGCTCATCACTTGAGGTTTGCCCCCTGCCCTTTAACACTGTCACCTGGTGCATAAAAGCGAGTATTTCTCCCCTACTATTGGGTAACTATTTTAATAATAACTTCTCCAGCAACAAGCGTAAAGTAAAACTTCCAACACAAATTGCTGTCAAATGTGTTACCACGTATAAAAATTATTTCCAAAGTTAATTTGAAGTCCAAAAAAATCTTCACAACTTATTTTTGTTTTAATTCACAAGTTCTTGCTGTTTATAAAATATAACTTTGAGCTGTTAGAATTTCATTTTCCACGTAGTTCTGAAGTTATTTTCAACGAAACAAGAAACTAAGTTTTGACTCGCCCCGAGTTTATAAAGTAGGAATGTGGAGATTTTATTTCATAATGTTTAATATTTATGTCAATTTCGAAATAATTTTGAAGCAAGTAACTGAAGTGTTGCTACTTTTTTTACGTTTCTGTCAAAAGGAAAAAGTTTGCTTCAGAGCTGTCTTTCATCTATGGTTACCATAGTGTCTGGTATTTTTTTAACTAGCTGTTGTCTCGAAAGCCGTGAAATAATGCAATGGCATTGATGACCTATAAATAATTTAGAGAACTCTCATGAGCTTGTAATTTGAATGACATTCATACTTAAAGCACCTAAAACAGTTTCAGGGCCACTACTAAAACATCGTTCTGTCTCTGTCATTTCCAAACGATGGACAGATATGTACACGACGATGTTTGAAATACGTTTAGCGTGAAACACATTTAGTGATTTAAAAACACAAAAGGGAACAAGCTGGGGAAAATATGCACAACATAATGCTGTGGCCCTATAGTCACAGCATTATGCTGTGCGATGGCCGTTTAGCGTGGGTGTGATGCATATTTTCCCCCAACTTGTTATTTTTTGTGTAACTTGTATTTTTTCTTTGTGTCATATTTTGCCGCAAATAAACTTATTTTTTTCTACCTAGAATTTATATTCTGGGTAGAAATAAACTCATTAGTGGCGCCAATTGCCTCAAAGTTGAGCTTTTTCCTTTCTTAATTACTTGCACTCAGACATTTTAGTATTTTCCCACTAATTATCTGTTCCTCTTCAGTTCAATTAAAGGTTCCGTTACGACTTAATTCGTTTTATGAAGGAGAATTGCGTTGTAAGTTTTATGAAGGTGGCAACATTTTGTTCTTTCTGGAATACTTACTGGCAACACTTCGTTCATTGTATAATTAATGTGAAAAAAAGATACATAAAGATTTTTCAAGTGATTCTCTTTTAAACTTTTAAGTCTACATTTAGAATTATTGTATCGAAATTATGTTTATTCCCTACTTTAACGCAATATGGGTAAAATTAGCGAATAATAAAATTGATTATAAGACTGAACTTTCATTGTAGTTTAACAAAACTTTAACGGGAAAACAATATTGTGGTTTGTAATGAAAAACATGTCCGTGAACATTCCTGATTCCGAGCTAACTTCTTACGTTGCACCCGCCCAAGATGGTGCAACAACTCTAGTCCACTTCCCACAGGAGCCGGATGCTGCCCCTGCGCGTCGCCTGTGGGGTACGCCCTAACCCTATCGCGCATTCCATTTAGACCGAACATGTTACTAGGGGATTTGGCTAGTTTTTTAAAGTCGGCCGCCAGCCTGACACCAACCCTCCTTGGGCATGCTTTTGTTGGTGGTTTACCCGCCACCACGGGGTGACCTAAGGTGCTTTAGTATGCACAGTCTCTAAAATATCCCTTAGTCGCCTCTTACGACACCCACGGGAAGGTATGGAATGGTGCTATTCTTTACGTCCGACACCATACAGTACTCATGATGAGATGATGATGTAATGAAAAACATGTCCGTGAACATTCCTGATTCACAATACATACTGACAGAGTCATTATTCTGTGATTTATTCAACTTTTACATCCCCTGACATTTCAGGGCTCATTTCAAAGTCCCCGATCGTCATTTCCGTGAGCCCACACTGAAACTACCTACACGTGCAGTTCCAAAATAAAGATTTAATTTTATTTCAATACCTATTTAAAACAATGACATTATAATTCACAGACGTTAAACAAAGTCAAACTTGGTTTGATTCGGTTCTTTGTGATCACGATTTATATCACACAAAATTAATATTTTTTTTAAATACTTTCAATAACGTCTAACACATTCATTCGGGTTCGATAATATTTTTGCTACTGCTACACTGACCGCTATGCTGCTACGCGTGCTACGAACCGATTCTACGCGTGTTACGAACCGAATGCGACGCGTGCTACGAACCGATGCTACGCGTGCTACGAACCGATGCTACGCGTGCTACGAACTCATGCTACGCGGCCTACGGGACAAGCTTAAGAGTGTTCATTCGGGCACGCCACAATTGCGGCGATAAGTTCCCTCTTTGAGGAGTGGCTGGAGAGGCGCCACGGCGTCCTCACCTTCCGCCTGACGCAGGTCCTCACCGGACACGGGTGTTTCGGGAGGTACCTGTTCCGGATAAGGCGGGAGGAAACGCCCGGGTGTCACCACTGTGTGGATCGCCCGGAGGACACGGTGGAGCATACGGTGGAGGTCTGCCCGGCTTGGGCGGAGCACCGCCGTGTCCTCGCGGAAGCGATCGGCGGCGGCGATCTCTCGCGTCCGGCCCTGGTCCAGGCCATGGTACGGAGCGAGAGTGCATGGGAAGCCATTACCTCCTTCTGCGAAGCAGTAATGCTCGTGAAGGAGGAGGCGGGACGCGTGAGGGAGAGGCAAGCTTTGCGCCCTCACGTCCCTAGTCGCCGCAGGAGACGCCCTGGGCGTCGGGAATTGGCAGCCGATTCCCGGCCACCGTAGGCGCGGGCTTGCGGATGGCGAGCAATGGGTAGCTCGCCGTCCGGTAAGCACCAAGCCCGAGTCGACGGCGCGTCGTGTTCCACGCGCGCCTCAAAGAGATGTCAGCACTATTGACGGGGTCCGCTAGGGCCGATGCCAGCTAGGGTTGCGGGATGTTCGAAAGAGTTACCGTGGCCCCGGCACAGGCAACAGAAGGAACACGGGTGGGTTTTAGTCAGTAAAAGTCTGACACGCCCTCCCGCTCCGCCCAGAGCGGGAGAAGTCATTTGATGATTTCCCATCCACAAAAAAAAAAAAGAGTGTTCATTCAAGTCCACACCAAAGAAACATTTTGAAATTATAAGAAGATTAACCTTTCGCAAGTCGTAATTACAGACACAATTAGTAAACAACTGACTTTGTACTGTAAAGGTTTGATGCCGGTGGCAACCTTATGTGGCACAGGCTGTTAAATAATTGCCTATGATCACATTCGAACATTCATAGGTGTATATTTGAATTTGAAGGATATGCCAATTTTTGTGTAGAAGCCAGTTAGAAAATAGTGGTGTCCTGAACATGAACCATGAATAAGTTAAAATAATATAGTAATATAATGCTTTATTGAGTTTAAACCCTAGTAGTTTATTTATTTATTTATCAGTTTATGTACACACATATAAACAGACAAGAAGAAAGGAACAGAAAAATACGTACAAAGGTGATGCTTATTTCTAAAGAAATCTCTTCCAGCATACCTGCGATAGGAAAGTAGATAAAGAGATGTAGACAACGTGTGTAAGAGTAAAAGAAAAAACAAAATAAATAAAATCACAAACGATACACTAATATGAATGTATACAAATATATATATAAACATAAAATATGAGTACATACATATACATACATTATACTACCAAAATAAATATCACAAAAAATATACGATAATAATGTAAAATAACATAATAAATACTAACAACTATGACGAAGTGGAAAGATTGTGTTCTTTCACTCTTCTTTTAAACACTGCAACAGTTTGGCAGTCCCTAATATCTGGCGGTAGTGAGTTCCATAACCGAACCGCATGCACAGTGAAGGAGTAGGAGTAGAAGTCGGTTGAGTGGGGAGGGGATTTAAGGAGATTTCTAAGATGTGACCTGCAAGGAGCAACAAGTAGTGTTGGTGTTCCCCGCACATATTACAATCGTCATTACATAAAACACGTAATAACCTGCTCGCATGCCGTAAGGTCCTTGTGGATTATAACAGTACCTATGGGATTCAAACGACACAAAAGCCTTAAATGTATAAATCTTAGAAAGATAAAGAAAAGGAAATCCATTAATTAATTTACGTTAGTAAACAAATAATTAATGAAACCATTTATTACCCACCTGTTTCTCCCTAACTTTGTAACAAAGCGTTTTAATTCTTCCACTCAGTAACAAACGATAAATACCAGGACACGCTAATCAGTCTTTAAAGCACTCTCGTCCCAAAAACGCAAGATACTAAAACATTTCCAGAGAAATTAAAACCACCAGTTACGTTTAAATGGATACTTTGTTACCACGAAACATTAATTACTGCGAACTGGGAACACGAAATTAAATGGATAAGAATGTATGAGCCTATGTGAAAAATATAATTATCAAGTTCAAATTCAAATATTTATATTAGATCAAAATCGATATCAAACTCAAACTCAAAGCATTTATTTCAATTAAACCAATCACAGGCACTTTTGAATTGTCAAAGAGTCAGTCAGTTAGTCAGAAAATTGAAGCTAGTCGCCCATTCCAAAACGTAGATCTCTATGGAGAAGAATGGGCAAGAAACTCCATGGACACTCTTTTAAATCAAAATTGTTACAAAATCCTGGGTAGGTACATTGTTATTGTTCTTGTTGCTACTATATGTGAGAACAATGTAAAAAATAGATAATTAAAACAATTTAAAATATAAGATTAAAAATAAGCCCTGGCAGCTAAGAGATGACCAGTCTCCACTGACGGCGCCCGTTCACGAACATGACGCGTGGATCAGCACCATCCAGCTCTCAACCATTTTGTAGGGAACCGAATGATCCAACACACGCGCCACCATCAGCGAGACATTTAAGTGAGCATGACATACTCTCAACTGCCATACTCTTTCAAGTCAACATACCTACATCATAACATAAAACCGCTCCATGGTACTCACATTTACAAAATTGAAAAGATGCTTCTAATTTATTTTATTTATTTATTGTATTAAAAGATTAGTAAACACTAAATCTATAGTCTATATATAGTCAATAAGTCTATAGTAATAACATAATGTCAAAAAAAAGGGACGCATTTCTTCCAAACAAAAAAAAAAAATTAACAAAGCCCAAGTGGCTGTGGAGCAGGACCAGCATTATATGTTAGTAGTAGTATAACTAAGTGCCAAACGTGAAAGCTCATACAGAAGTAAAACAATTGCCTTGTTGGTAGTAAGAGTACTGTTTATGGTGTGTCAATCGTGACGGCTGATGCGACTTCTTATTCTTCTAGGATTTCTCGATTAGTTTACTATTCGTAAAGAGCCACAGGATGTGCTATCTCGCACATGTTTACAGGCGCCGCGAACCGCACCTGTTATAACAGGTGCGGTGCAGCAATGCACTACAAGGCCAAATTCAAAAAAGTCGGCTGACCTATTTACATATGGAATGACAACCTAAAACAGGGCATGATTTACATCGATAAGGACATCAATTTTTGGATGGAAACGGCTAAAGAATGAAATAAAATTAGAAAGGCTGCTAGCGAGATTTACAACAAAGATAAAACGGATAGCAGTGAGACCTCAGACGAAGACTTTGGAAACAGCAACACGTAATACAGCATAGCATAAGATTCGCCGATGAAGCTGGATTTAAAACAACCAGTTGGCGACGTCGTTAAAATCATCCATAGATAAATATTACCCGTCTCTCCACTATTCCATGGCTTACTTTAGGGTACATACCCGGTACAGCGCTAATAATCCTTCCATATCCTAAGGGCACGTCTTCCCTACCATTACCGTGCCCCCCGGTCTACTCCTTGATATGGCATATGTAGGTCCATGAAACTTGAGGCTACAGGGGCTAGTGTGAATCTTTGTGTTCATTCGACTAATCTAGTCTGGTCAACCCACACTGAAGTCGGTGCATTTCATTCATAACGTCTGCACAGACCACTCTGTGCAAAAAAAAATGCACGTAATGCATGAGAATAAGAAATAAAAAAAGCTATCCGACCGCCGCCACGTTCCCGCGCCGCGCGTTTTTTAACCATATCGCCACCGATATGGTTTAAAGCTAGATACCTAGTAAAAAAGCATAATTATTTTTTCCTCAGATCGGGATCCAAATATAAAAAACACATAACATAACATCACGCCTTGTTTCACCGAAGGGTTGGGCAGAGGTGTACCTACAGTACACCCACATTTCGCTAGTTATGTTTAAGTCCTATATAATAGGGGGCGAGCCTATTGCCATCAACCGGGCACAGATCCAGACTCCGGGCTGCTACTGAGAAATTCCAGATAGAAAAACCCAATAACACTATGCCCGACCCGGGAATCGGACCAAGAACCTCATGCCAAATAGAAAAAAATGATTCAAATTCACGTGTTTTAATCAAATTACAAAAAATAGTTTCAAACTTTAACGTCCACAAAAATAGTCACTTGTCATACATTCATAATGAACCTAATCTGCGACACACATGCTCTTAAATAAACAACTACAAACAAACAATAAAATTATAACAATAACAATTGTAACACACTGTTGCAATCTATGTTCACAAATAAAGACCATTGATTGATGGATTGCTTGATCTAAATTAGGTAAGTCATACACTCAAGGACTACAATATCATAACACTATATTACATTTCCCAGCACCTTTTCTTCGTACATCGCCCCTGTCCAGTAGAGAAGAGAAATTATTTTTAATTAAAGTTAAAATTAACAACTCCTAGAGTGGACGACGCGGTCTGCAGTTAAAAGCTTACTTATTTAATATTATATATTAAACCAATCTCGTTTTACGGTACCTACCACTTGACAATTTACAAACGAGTGGAATAAAAATACTTTTAAGTGCTGCAGTTTGGTTACCATTTTTATATGTTTTGTTACTGTGTTACATCGGTAATTACTAGTCCCTTCGGGGCTTACCGGCGTGACGTTGTTATTGTGTTGCATCGATAGAGAAATAGTGACAGTTTTGGGCCTGTACCAATTAGCCTGTTTGACTGTTTGATAAATAAAATAAGTTTTGACACAAAATAAGAATTTGAAGCATGACATACTTCTAATAAATTCAAATCATTTATTAAACGTAAGTTGTGCCAGAAAGCCTTTTATACCGTTAAAGATTACATTGATGACAAAAAGGCGTGGGATTGAGCTGCTCCAATTAATTTTTTTTTTATATACATACTGATTTTTTTTTGTTCTTTTCATTTTGCTATTTTTTTTTCTTATATACACATTGTCATTGATGAATTTTATATATACAATGACATGAATATTTACTTTGTAAAATGTAATATTATTTTAATTACTGTGAATGTGAAGACTATGTGGGTCCTTGTTTTTTTCTTTTTCTTTTCTCTCAGCTTTAATCATAGTTTGCCAGTTTGAGTAAATTATGCGGCCTACCCAAATGTCCTTTCTTTGGTATTGTTCGTCGAATCGTTGAGCTCCTTAACTTTTATGTTGAGCTGTACGATTACTGACAGATGCTTGCACTGACTGGACAGGTCCACTCAATCTGTGTGGTTCTTTCCTCAAAAGACCATTTCAGACACCAACCTACATGGTCTTCACATGATCTGACCAAGATTATGTCTGGACTTTAAAAGAGACTGGACCTCTGAGTTTGTTTCGGCCTTTCTTCTCAGAGTAGTCAGATAGGAAACGCCGGCCTCATCTAGTTTAAAAAAAAAATGTTTGACATGTAAAAGTGTTTGTATAAACCTACTTACAGAAATAAAATCATTTATCATTTATCATAAAAAAGTCTAATAATAATCACTGATTGTAAGTAGGTTGGTATAGAGAGGTAACAATATTTGAAAATAACGTAGTAGACAGAGTTTTAGCTAAAAAACATTTACCTTACATAGGCTCGCCCCCTATTACACGGGACTTAAACATCACTGACAAAACGTGGGTGTACTATAGGTACACCTCTACCTATCCCTTCGGGGAATACAGGCGTGATATCGATCACACAACATTTCATCTGTAACAAACAAGAATTCCCTTAGCAAAAAAAACAAGACATCTTCCCAAACAAACAAACAAACAAATGAAATGAAAAGAAACAAAAGCTAATAAATAATTCATTATATTATAATAAGCGTTTTCGTACGTACGTGTCTTCATGAAAATTGAAATTCTTATACAGGGCTATTTTTTTATTTCCACGTATAATAATGCAAAGGTTTTAGTTAAAATTCCGCGCCGGTCTTGCCATTACCCTATCAACCACGTGACAGACACACAGAAGATAACATAGACGTGACGAATGTATTTAGTGTTGCCATGTTTCGGGGTATAAAATAATTTTTTTGGGAGACAGAAATAAATAATTTTGGAATCTGTATTTTATTTAAAGGTAATATTTATTAGTAATATAAGGTAATATTTGGTAGTAATATTTATTTATGTACCGTGTATTACTTATCATCGAAACTGTATGTACTGGAAAAATCAAATCATGCTTGAGATTAGGCTGCCACATTGTTTTTAACCGACTTCAAAAAAAGGAGGAGGTTATCCATTCGGTTGTATGTTTTTTTTTTGTTTTTTGTTTTTTAATGTTTGTTACCTCAATACTCCGTCATTTATGAACCGATTTGGAAAATTCTTTTTTTGTTTGAAAGAATACTTTCGGATTGGTCCCATTTTTATCAAAATCCAGTTCTGATAACAGGATCCATGAGGAATTGAGGGAACTCCTCAAATATTATAGACAAACAGATAGTGATTTTGATATTTTCAACAACAAGTCAAGTCAAGTCATTTGCATCCAGAAAGTATCATTTGGTGAAGTGAAACTGATGAAGAAGACCACAGGTGGCCACGGGAACTCCTCAATGATAAGTATTTCATGGGTGGCGATAAGATATCTCGAATAAGATAGTTAAGCGACAATGACGAAGCCAATTTAAATAAATAGTTCTGAAGAAAATGGTACCATCGAACTAATCTGATGATGAAGCCGGAATGTAGGCACCGGAACTCCGTATTAAAACAATGTATCCTAGCTGTGTTTGGGCGTATTGGAATTGTCATGAGATGCACTCTGGCTATAAATTATTTTTAACTGACTTCAAAAAAGGAGGAGGTTCTCACTCAGTTCGTTGGAAAAGATTCCGACGAACTGAGTGAGACTTTTTTAAGTGTGTTCCCCGATTACTCGAAGACGGCTGGACCGATTTGAAACATTCTTTTTTGTTTGAAAGGGTGGTCCCATAGTCATCAGATCAGGATCTGATGATGGGATCCCGGAGAAATCGAGGGAACTCTGCAAATATTATAGGCACACGTATAGCGATTTTGGTATTTTTTTATAGTAACTTGTGCATTTGCCCTCGGAAAGCAACATTTAATTAAGTGGAACTGATGAAAAACACCACAGATGGTAAGATGGCCACCGGAACAACTCAATAATAACTATTTCACGGGTTGCGATTCGATTACTTTAAAATTATTGCTGAGCAATATAAGCTCTCACAATTTATATGGTAAAGTGGAGCTGATGGTGAAGTACCAGGAGAACTCCATAACAATTAACGTCCCTGCATCGGGAAAAGCAATGATTTGTAAAAAGTAATGAGCAGTTGTCATTAGGCTATTGTAACTTAGATAAATGAAAAACCGACCCACTAAAAAGTGAAAAATAAAAAACTTTTTAACAAAAAAAAACAAAAAACAACCGACCTCCAAAAAAAACACTACAAAGTGAAAAATGATGTCGGTGGCAAGAACTTAAATACAGATCCAAAGACACCGACTTCCGAAATTAAAGTTATTTTTCACTTTGTAGTGTTTTTTTTGGAGGTGGGTTGTATTTTTTTTCGTAAAAAAGTTTTTATGTATGTATTGGTTTCTCATTGTTGGAAATTAAAACAACTTCCAGATTTATTATCAACTGCCGTTTTTACTTTGTCTTTGTGAGAAAACAAAATGAATGTTGTATACAAACAAATTTAACCTAAACCTTTTTTTTTAAGTCGGTTGAAAACATCAGTTTATTATCACAATAGGCACAATTCAATTTGAAGCATGGCAACCCCAATAACAGTAAATTCCTTCTTATTCTATAAGCGTACGTCTTTGTGAACGCCCACTCGTAAGACGAATGGTTGAATAAGGCCTACATGTTGCAAGAAAATCGTATAGGTAATAAAATATGTTACGGATCATCCTAAAAATGTACAGCGGCGTAATAAAATATTGTTCGTGCTGTTATATTTTGAGCGATCGCTTTGTACAATTATGTCATAGTATAAATGTTTAAAACTAGCAGATATAGGTATTCTTTAATCCGAAAAAATTGGTATACTTTTCCAAAAAGCAAACTTCGATTCGACCATAATTATGCTGCTAAACCAATTACGAACACAAGCTAGCATTAATTTTGATTTAATCAGTACTTAAGAATATTGTTAAACATTTTAAAAGAGTAACGGTGGAGTTTTTTGCCCATTCTTCTCCATACGAAACTACCTTTTGTAAGGGACAACTAGAATCAATTCTAATTTCTTGTTAATCTTTGACGTTCAAAAGTGCCTTTTAGTTAAAACGTTTAAGTAGTTGAAATAAATGATTTGACTTTGACTTTGAATCCAAGATCAAACAGAAAATTACTTAGTTCTAATTTAAAATACAAGTTCACCTGGTTCACAGTAAACCTCTTAATGATTTAAAAGTATTTAAAACCAAGACGAAGGACTAGCACCCAAAAGTTTTCCTTACTGAATTTTTGAACAGGCTTTTTGTAAAAACAATTTGTTTTCACGTCTAAGCCGCATTTGTTCGCCCATAACAAACCTGATTACGTCTTTAAAAATATTGTTTAACAAAGAAATCTGCCAAACAAATCTGGTTTTACCGGTTCCCACCGGTTTTAAGTTAAACGAATCGGTGGAACTTTGATTCGTTCTCCCGAAGTTTTGACGAGATTCACCGAAGTTTGTGAATTTCGGTGAGACTTGTTGGAGTTACTGTTAGCTATTCAATTATAGAGGTGTTTGGGGCTAAAAATATGCTAATAAATATTTTTGTGGGCCGCTAAATTGGATTATGATTTTTTGGCAAGAAAATGCGCTATCGTTAGAAATTTCTGAAAGTTTAAACTGAAAAAAAGGTTTTCTTGGATGACTATTTTTTTTTTCAAAATTCCACAAAGTTCCATCCAGATTTTTTACAAATTCCAGATAAAACAATATATTTTAATCATGAAACATTCCCTCCGTATTTCACCAAACCTCGAAACTGTAAGTTCTGATAGATACAAAGCTGTTATTTACCGAAAGTATTGTCTACGTGAGGTGTGTGAGAAAAACTTTCTTTATTTATTTTTATTCTGTTTTTTTTTATTATTTTAGACGCCTATAAATAAATAGAGATGTATCGCTCGTTTAGGCGAAAGATTGCGAAAGGAAACAGTTTTCTTTTCGGATCTTTTGTTGACCTTTCAAAGTTTTCCGCCCAATATTAATGTGTTTATATTCAAAGTTTTTTACCTTTCCACCGAATTGAACAGAAGTCTATCAAATATTTTTAGACACCAAAGTTCAACTTGAAAATATAGAGCTGATTATGTTGATTTAATATAGAAAGGAGGTACTCATGTAAAACAATTTACACACTTTGGTAAAGTAATCAAACATTTTATACAGGTTAGCATCTTATTTTTAGAGGCAAAACTCACGAGGAGCCGTAAGTAATAATGCATAATGCATAATCAGCCTATAACGTTCCCACTGCTGGGACACAGGCCTCCTCTCTTCAAGAGAGAGTGGGCTGTGATCTGCCACTCGGCCCAATGCGAGTTGGTAGATGTCACATGAGATACTGTCACACTGTTTGACAGAAGCGGACCTTTGAATATTCAGCTTTTCTTTGTTTAATTAATAAGGGTGAAAATATACACGTAGCTATTACAAAACTATGCATGTAGCTGGCATGCCGTGTGCCATAACAACTTATGACTGGTCAATGTCACAATGGCATGCCAGCTACTTGCATAGTTTTGTAACAGCTACATGTGTATTTTCGCCCTAAGATTGAATGTAAAATTTCTGAACCGAAAATTAAGCATTTTGTTTAGGTTAGTACCTAAATATTTATACAAGGATGTTTTGGCGCGTGATTAAAATTGGAACGAACGGCGCCATCTTGTTCCTTCAATACATTTCACAAAGCAATTGCACAAATTTTTACCAACAACGCCCGCCTGTCAACGTTATTCTAGCGCCAAAAAATCCTTATAGCAGTATACATGACACAGCAAAGAAATAATATCAAATAATTAGGTATAGGGTACACTTCTCAAAAGTAAAGAAATAGAAGCTAGCAAATAAATAATTTTTCTCAAACATGCTTGGTTTGAGCATTATTTTGACTACCTTCTTCGAGATACATCGAAAATGCTGTACTGGTCAAATACATGCTTCGAGGCGGCCGGTAATGTTTGAAAATCTATATTTGGCGTGTTTAGCGGCCGATTAAATTACTATGAAAACTCCTAGCATTAAGTCGTGTGATTTAAAAATGGAACGAACTATTTACTTCGACACATGGCAACCATCGTAACTTATCAAAGATTTTATTTAAATTTCGAGTTGGCTTGATATAAAGCTGTTTAAAGTAAAAAAAGAAATAAATGAACATATTGGCGCGTTAAAAAATATCGTTGATCGTCATTGATTCTGGAATTCATAATTAATTTACTTAGTTTGAATTTCCGCGCATTTTTTAATAAAAGTACTATACAAGTCTTGGGCGCAACCAGGCATTGATGAACTCACGTATTTGTGCTTCGCCTTCGCTTCGGCCTACATATTGACATTCGTCCATCAATGCCCCTTTTGCAAGCCGTGGCAGTATTGTACTATTAATCTAGACAAATAAAATAAAATAATCTTTTTCTGATCTCCTAGTAGACATTATTAAAAGGCGTCCAGCAAATTTTTAACTCATTTTGTTTGTTGTAAAGCTGTAACTAAACTATAAAACTAAACCTTATACTCCTCAAAGTTACACAACGGTGTAAGTGTCAGTCACTTATCTCGCTGTCAGTACAGACGTATACAAAATTGTTTTCCCGGTAGTACCGTCGAGTCGTGCTGTGAATCGTGATCGTACACTTGTTTACTTGACGATACTCTTTGTCACATGAGGAGAAGTTTCTGTTCCTCGTGAGTGTATTAATGGCTTTGAAAATGATTCAATCAAGAGTTTATGTTGTACTCAGACGTTTTATTTTTAGATGAAGGAAAATATCGTGGGAAGCCTGGACTTTTAAAGGTCTTAAATTGTGAATAACGCAATGAGTAAGGGTTGTGATGAAATACTATTTCCTTTTCAGTATGATAAAGAGGGAAGACCTCTGACTACATGGTAGAACAGCTTTTATTATGAAAAGAAAGCACTAAAAGTTTAAAGTCAACAGCGATGCTCGCTTTCAGAACTCAGTAATGGACGACATTCAATCCATTATTACTGTTTATTACCTACTAATATTATTATGTATGTATGTATTTATGTATCATTTATATGGCATAAATATGTAGGTATCTATGCATGTATATACTTATTATTTTGCACCAATGACAACCCCATTTTTATGTCCACGCAATCACTGTTCAATCCAAGGTTGCCTGGAAGAGATCTCAGAAAGTGATAAGGCCACCCATTGTACGTTTTGTGATGTTAAATTAATTTTTTGCTATGTATTTTCTGGTGAACAATAAAGTATAAAACGTTGAGACGACAATACGGCAGTAAACAAAAACACTGGTAATACTAATGCATAAGAGTATTTTGGAACTATCTAATAAATCCTAACATTGAAATTTTAAAAGTAATTAATGGTGAACATCCATTGGTACCGGCCGCAACGCACGTACAGCACGCAAAATCCGTGCGTTGCAGCCGGTGTGGACTAATGAACGTTCACCTTTATTCTAACAACCTAAATACACACATCAAAAAAGTCTAAGCAACATGTCTGGTTTTGAACTTTGAACGATTTTTACTATTATAATATATTTCTATTTCTTTTAGAAATAATAACTGAGCATTTTTATACATTAGTGACTAAAGCAACAAAATCCTTCATTCAGTTGTTCATTTAGTCACAATAATTAACAATATATGTACCGTAACATTCCTGTTACGTGGGTTGTTAAGACAGAAAATGCCACGCTCTGTTATCGAATAGCAGAACTACGTGATTCGTTCCTGATCTTTCTTGAAAATTCTGGACCCTTCCACAATTTTCTAGATGATTAGTGTCGTGTTGCAGCATTCTAGATCATTCCAAAAAATACTAGAATGTTCTCGAATTATGTCCTCGTACTAACTAGAAGCTTAAAGTCGCCATATAAATAGAGGGTTGCCAGCGCTGTGGAACATTTAATCCGATCCAGCTTGTCCTTAACTGTTCTCTCCCAGCGACGCCCTAAACCGAGGTCCGTACCCCACAGGGGGTGCCCTTAGCGAGTAGTCGCTTAGTTTTAGTTTTTTGCCCTGGCTGGAGGCCTTAATTTATTGAGGCATCCACAGAAAAGCCTGGTTAAGCAGTCGACAACCTCCTATAGGTTGAACTGCGAGATGCCATTCCCCAAAAACAAAAACAAACAAGTTGCGGAACAGTAAGTACAGTTTGGAATGCAAAACAGTGAACTACTAGTGAGAGAAGTACAAGTGATTCTGATTAAAGTTTCCGATTGCTGTATTTGTGACTATTTAAATATAGTGTTAGTGTTTTTAGCGTAAATTGGTATAAATTTATTTATCCCGAACTCCAGCTCGTAACAATACGTAGTACAAAATAAAGTTAAAAAGAAATTAAACTTTTCATGTTTTACAAAATTAAATAACAACATTTTTTTTTTAATTATTTGGTAATTCAATACAAAGTGTGATTGCCTTTGTTGTTTAAAACTTGTCGGCGACGATTCTTCATTGATTTTACAAGATTGTTGATCTGATCCTGCGGCAATCGCTCAATGGAATTTTAACAAGTCTTTCAGTTGTTGGGTTGTCGACACTCCATCCAGGTTATCTAGAACACGTCTCTGGAGCATCTTCCATGCGTGCTCAATGGGATTGAGGTCTAGCGATTGTGCAGGCACGGCAATACCCTGATCTTTTTTAAAAATCATACCATCACTGTGGAGAAATCTGAAAAAATCATACTATCACTGTGCTACTGTAAGGGTGCACTTCCTGGACGCATCTCAGCCGTTCAGCATTTCCGGGACGATGATACACTCTTACCCTTCTCATATCAGGCCTAAATCCAAACCGGGACCCATCGCAAAATAAAATTTTATCCCATTGCTCCTGGGTCCATGTCAAGTGTTGCGCGATTCGCATGGTGTATAGGTGGGCACCTAGTTGGGCGTCGTGCTCGTGGGCCGTATTCATGCAGCCAATTTCTCACGGTTTGGTGGCTAACAACAACACCGCTTGAGAGTTGTAGCTTTAAACCTATCTCCCGGGCAGTTTACATCGGCTGACGCTTTGCAGTCAGTTGTATGTATCGGTCCTGTCAAGCAGTGGTTCTCCATTCACGTCCTGGGTGCTGCTCAGCAGGATTCCCTGTATTAACGTAACACTGCCAAAGACGACAAATCACGCTCCTGTTGACACCAAAATGCCGAGATACCTGGGACTGATTTCTTTCCGCTTGTAGCATTTCTACAGCTCTCTGCATTTCATCAGCAGTCAAATGACGTCGCTCCATGACGTAAAAAATTACTCACCACTCAATTTTTTCAAAAACTGTATATCTCAAAATGATAAAAGTGAGATAAACATAACATAACATCACGCCTTGTTTCCCTGAAGGGTTAGGTAGAGGTGTACCTATAGTACACCCACATTTCGCCAAAAAAAATAAAGAAGAAGAAGTGAGATAAATACCAAATTTATCAAGCAACTAAAACACATGAAATCGGGAAAAAATAATTAGCTTTTATTTTAATGGATACAAAGCACAATCGAAAAGTTTCTATTTAATCAGCCAGTATGTTTCCGAGAGCAAAAAGATTGTATACCACCAATCTACTTTGTTAAAAAAAAAGTATAAATTAATAAAACATGCAGTTTCCGCAAATGATGCGTGTTGCTTATACTTTTTTGATGTGTGTAGTAGTGATGGGCCGAATATGGGTTTTGCCAAACTTTAACTAGCTATAGTGACTAAACTATTGGATGTAATTGATTGATTTTTTGTTAGCAGACTGGGGACGTCGTTATACGCAGTTTAATTCATTGTCGTATTGTAGTCTCCACCTTTTATATAAATGAAATAAATAAATATTACAAATGCGAAAGTAACTCTGTCCGTACCTTCTACGCCTAAACCACTAAATTGATCGTTATGAAATTAGGTTGCCTAGGATTTGGAGAAGGACATAATATCTTCATTCTGGATATTTGTAAAAATCATTAAATACAAAATACACTCAGACGAAGTAGCGGGCAACATCTAGTATCAAATAAGTACATACCTACCAAATTATACTGACCGATGCTACCCTTAAATATGTACATAGGAAGATACCCCAAAAGGCCGTCTATTTGTAGGCGAAAACCACACGACATTTATTAATTATATTTAACGGCCTTCACAAGTTATATTTATTCCTATGTAAATATCTTCGGGTCCTAGGATTAACATTGGATTGTCATAATAAAACGTAGACAGGTCTATTTACATCATGATCCTTTATCTGGAGACAAGATTAAAGGTCGAATTTCCAAAAATCTTTCCTTAGTGCATGCTAACAACATAAAAGGCATCAACTGCCAAAGGACAAAGCCCATTTTCCCTACATCTTTGGGCCTACCCGTTACAGTCATGATGTTGGTGTAATTTTTAGGAGAAATACACTAGGTATAATTTCACTTAATTTCAATAAAATTGACAATTGCATTTCTGAGATTTTTGAATTTGAATTTATTTCTATGTTAGGTTAGAAAATGCATTAAGTGACAAGCAACAGTACATACGGTAGTTACAGGCATTTCGTTTTACGTTTGATTATAGCGAAACCTCATATTTTTTTAATGTAACTACCTCTAGGTAGCCATGCTATCAACAATATAACAAGGACTGTGCAACAATGTCAAATGTTAATTGCCAGTGAACATACTTTTATTAATTAGGTTTATGACATTGTGTTTGTAATAGTCTGGCTAAGAGTTTAATAAGTCTATATTGTACTAGTCTACTGTGTAGTCTATCTAGCACTAAGCTAGGTAAGTACGTACTGGGACTGAAAATAAAAAGGAAGTCATTTTTAAATATTGCATTTATTTTGTCATTCATCTTCATTAAACAATTAATATCATATTATCAAGAAAGTGTACAGGAGGTGAAATATTGTCTTGATCCTTAGCCCAACTTAAGTACCAGATTATGGACATAGTGTGTGCACAACACCATACTGTACGTCTGCCATCAATGCAGTTACAATAATATTGCAAGATTGCTTGCCTTCCAGTTAGAGAGCTGTCTACTAAAATGTAAATAGAATAAATCTTTTTGCTTATATGTCTCGATTGTATTTTACATCTCAAGTAACCATATAGTATTAGAAGTAGACAACTCTCTTATTTTCAAATCGACAATGATTTGACGTTTGAGTTTGAGGTCATGTTTGACAAATGATGACATGTATTTTAAAACCAAACAACACAATGACAATGACAATGTCTTTTTTGCCACATATTCATACATAACTAGTGAGATTTGTAAATAAATGCAATAAAATGCATTTTTCTCAGTTTTGCCATTGCAAACAGGATTTTTTTTCGTGATTAGGTTTTATGATAAAATGACGATAATTTTGCAATAAACCAGTTGACTGTAACGCTTAGGCCCAAAAGTGGGCATACTCCTTTCATGTTTGTACCTGCAGCAGATTAGGCTCTGCTGTCATGAATCAGGCAGTCAGAGCAAGTAATCCTGAATTATTTGAAATGTATTGAAATATGTGTAGGTATATGTGTTTGAAATGTATGTATATGTGTAATGTATATATGCCTCGTTGGTCCAGTGGTCGCAAGCGCTACTGTTGAGCATGAGATCCTGGGTTTGATACTCAGGTCTGGCAAAGTGTTATTGCGGTCATCCATTAGAAATGTCTCAGTAACAGCCCAGTCTGGATTTGTGCCCGGTTGATGGCAATAGGCTCGCCCCCTATTACATGGGACTATATTCCGCTCACATGACCCTGACACGAGAATGACCTTTCGCGACCACTCTAAAGTGTCCCGATCCACTGGAATGGCTTTGAATTTTTAGCGATTTTTTTTTTTGCTGACAGCGCACTCCGTTTTATTTTTTTTTTAATTTTTTTAATGCAGCGACAGCTTTCGTTCTTGTATTGACAGAATGCCATTGAAATTCCTGATATTTTCGTTAGGTGGTGTGGGTTGATAGTATACGTAATACAATATTGTGTTTGTGCTTGAAATTACTTAGCGGCGCGGTGGGCTCGCGCACGTGTTGGTTTGTACTGAGTTAATATTATTAGTATTTCAAAACTTTGTTCGAACAATGGTAACTATCATGACGTCATTTGATGCAAACTGAATTGAGCAATTTGTAGGAAAAGAAAATAGAGTTATCGCTTTAGATTTTGAAGTAATAATATTAATAATTTTTTTTTTATTTTCATGTTTAAGAAAAATAAAAAAATATTGGTGTAATAAAAAAAAAATAATTCATTTAAAGTTACAAAACAAATTTTGTAGTGAAGCCTGAGCCTAGACCACTAATTATTAAAGCAGTATTATTTTAATCTTACTTGAGTGCGGGAAAGAGATGGAGCTAGACGGCCTGTATAGCTCCATCTCTTTCACACTGAAGTAACATTAAAACAATACTGCTTTAAGAGGTGGTGGTTGGCGCCCTGGTCTGTCCGCTTGACGAAACAGTCATTAGTGTACTATCAGTTCATAGAATTTTTTTGTTTACAAGCCGTGTTTATGTATGTGTCGACAATCAAACACACTGCATACGCACGCAAGTATTCACGTACAAAACGCAGGTGCGGTGTGTGAACACTTGCATTGATATTTCGTGACCGCGCCCGCGAGTTAACGTGAACAAGCACTAACGCGATAACGCGCTGCGCCGGCGAAAAAAATTTTCAATCTATGTTCAAGGACAATTTACCCCCGTTTCGCGGGAGACCGGACATGTGAGTGGACAGCTCAGAGTCTGGATTTGTTCCCGGTTGATGGCGATAGGCTCGCCCCCTACTACATGGGACTTAAATATAACTGGCAAAAAGTGGGTGTACCTATTGTAGGTCACCTCTGCCTAATCCTCCTGGGAAAACAGGCGTGATGTTATGTTACGTGTGTATTTTACAGAACGAGTAACATACGTGTCAGTTAACGAATAATCGGTAGTTTTAAGTAGTCGTATGTTCATCAAAAAAGCTGCCAACGTTGTATCGAACTAACTTTACAAAATCAAAAACAAAATTCCGGGAACCCATTAAGCGCAATGCAAACAAAATTTGGGACGGCTTTATGCAATAGTTAGTCACCACTTAATCCATAAAACTGTATAATCGTCATTCGTTCGCGCCCATTGCGCGCTAAATGGGCTTTAAACGATTGACGTAAAGGATGATTTGATGCATTTGTGCCGAGCGTTGGTGAAACGCAAATTGGTGCGATGCGGTCGACAGAGCCAGCCTTTCTGTTTAATCAGCTTGGTTACATCGCTGATTGTATCGTTCATGTTTTGGGGGATTTAATACTGTATTTCTTTTTGATACGATGCAGTAACTTAATGTTTCCAGAAAAAAAATTATCATGTCTGATGTTTCAATAGTCAGTTAACTTATAACTATACTCCATTTAAATTAAGATAAGAAATTTAAACAAACCTTTTTACAGTCCGTTCAACCGTTTTGACTTCTATTCCGTAGCCCTAAGGATGGCATTAAAAGCAAATTCATTACCAACTATTTACTGCAGGTGCCATTTGTCATGCCACCAACGCAATATAAGTTAAAATCGGTTGAACAGACTGTAAAAAAGGTTTAGTTGAATTTCTAATCTTATTACAAATGGAGTTTAAGGAATAAATATTGCGTTTTGACAACTTTTGTAGGTATAGAAAATATTTCAAACTGTCATATTTACTATTTAAAAGGTCATCCGTCTATTGAAATATCAGAAGGGCAATTCTCGTAATTTTATGAACGTTCACAGTCTGAAGCCCAATTCCCGTTACTAAAAACGTTCAAAATCTAGTCGCAATTTCATCTCAGCGACAATCACTTCACTTCAGGCCTCAGTAATGTTTTTACGTATTAATCTGAGATAGGTTGCAATAATTTCACTTTGCCAATAGTAAATACAACATAAAATAATGTTGGATACTTTTGCACCTATTTTCAGAAATACCACAAAATGAAACAAAAGCTCTCAAGTTATTTATACACATAATTTTCCTAAGTATTAATCAAGGTAGTGGGGAGCAGTGGTGGCCCAGTGGTAACGGTCCCGACTTACGAGTTCTAGGTCGTGGGTTGGAACCCAGGCAGGCGCTTTACGTTTTTACGTGTAAATAATTTCATCACCACAGCTCTCAAAACGGTGACTGAAAACATCCTGAGGAAACCGGCATGTCCTAGAACCAAAAATTCGAAGACATGTGGCATCTACCAACCCGCACTGGACCCGCGTGGTAGATATCAGCCCAATCCCCTCGAAGAGAGGAGGTCTGTGTCCCAGCAGTGGGAACATTATAGGCTGATTATGATATGCTAAGGTGATTACGGTGGTAAAGTTTCTCAAAGTACTCATTATAACTACCCTCATAAATCCCTGTGGGCGTTTTTATCACAAACATAAGAAACGCCAAAATTAGGCAGAGGTGAACCTATATAGTACACCCACATTTCGCCAGTTTTGTTCAAGTCCCATGTAATAGGGGGCGAGCCTATTACCATCAACCGGGCACAAATCCAGACTCCGGGCTGCTACTGAGAAATTCCAGATGGAAAAACCCAATAACACTTTGCCCGACCTGGGAATCGAACCCAGGACCTCATGCTCAGCAGTAGCGCTTGCGACGGCTAGACCAACGAGGCAGTCAGTTCGCGGTTCTTATTCGAAATAATATAATTTTGGTGAACGATTTCATTGATCTTATTTGATTCGATATTAAAAAAGAAAACATGCATTGTAACATTTTATTTAACGCATAAATAATCAATAATGAAATCCTTTAATATCAGAATAATATTACAAAATAATTTTCGTGACAGTTAAAAAACTTTTCTAATTTGAGTAGCGATAAAAAATCCTGACTCAAAAATGTTGCCAAGCCAGATTAAAGCATGATCGAAAAATCTGCCAAAGCAACGAAGATGGAATCACTATTTTCCTTATTCCAAAATGGAAGTTGCTCCACATGCTAGAACATCGTAATTTCGCTCACGTTCCGTTCCAAGACTGACCGAAATAGTTTGGTGACAGTGAAAAATCTTGTAGTCTAACCTTTGGAACATTTAACAAATCATTCACTCACCCATTTCTTTTTCGGGCATGTAATGGGATCAATCAACGCCTCCACATTGGACGTTATTGGCTTACAAAGTGTACAGTCACCATTCAATGGGCTAACCCTTCGCGGAAACAAGGCGTGATGTTATGTAGAACCGCGAAAATTGTTCACGGAATCATTTTCGAACTATGCATTCTCACCACAGCAGGGCGTCGCAAAATGAGTTTCATTTCATCATTTATTGTGTATTGACGAAATTTTAGGTTAAAAACATCGTGAATTCAACCATCAGTACTTGTCAAAAACCCACGCTTACTGCTAAAATAAATGTTTTTAGCACTTAGCACCCACACAACTGTTTTAGTCAATAACAAAGAGGTTGTAGTCGTAATGTAGGCTTTAACATATTAGTTATATCTATCAACCTTGTACTGTTCACAAAATAAAAACAAAATAAACTACTAGTAGAACAATTTATTTCAGTTTTTTTTTTTGGAAAGAAAGTGGCTAGGATGTAGGTACTGAATGTAGAAAACTAAGCCAGGTATATAATTATGGCCCTGTAAAATGTGGCAACGGGCTGGACGAAGCAGCATAATTAAACCATACAATTTTGTACAGGACTTCAAAATATCATGCTGAAGTTGTGATCATTGTAATTCTTTTATGAACTTTTTTAGCGATTACACTTTTAAATGTACTTTTTTTGTGTTATAACTGGCGAAATGTGGATGTATGTACTATAATATAGGTAGGTACATCTCTGCCTAACTCTTTGGGGTATACAGGCGTGATGTTTTGTTATATTGTTTTCCTCATAAATTTCCGATGATATATAAAGTAGGTCCCATCCTATAAAATATTGTCACATATTATTTTAATCGAAAACGACACAATAGGACCCAGTCGTAAATTGTGGAATCCTTTCCAAAGACTACAATAGCAATAAATAAATAACACATATTAGTATCTGTAATTATTGGTTTGTTTGTACATATTTCTTTGTAAATATATTTTGTATGGCTCATCAATTCTGGCTTCATTTTGCTATAATTGTTTCCTTTGTGAGTGTTTGATTTTAATTATGTTAAAAAAAAAGCAATAAACGAAATATGGACAAAAAATATGATGTTTACATACTCTTGTATGATAAAGTTATGACTTTTATGAGAAATTAAAATAACTTTATAGAAATCTCTGATACAGTCAATCAAAATCTTTATTTTGCTCACAAACTGAATTTTAATCATTTCTATTCGTTCACATTACACTAAATAAATTAAATTTGCTATGGTAGAAACACAGGTACTAAAGCTTAAAAAAAAAAAGATTTTCCTCGAGGAATCCCTAACATTACCCAACGGAATGAAAAGAAAATTAAGTTACAAAAAATAAAAAAGCACTTCAGCAAAACCGGAAAAATCCAGTTCTTCTACCACAGTCCGTGTTGATATTTTAAATAAAGTTCACCTCTATTAAACCCTCCGCCGCTCACGTTCGCAACTTTTTTACGAGCGGACAACTTCTAAAGGCACTGCTTATTAAGGTCAAGCTAGCCCAAAGGGCAATATCGGCATGCATAAAGCAGGCCTACAAAAACTTTTCCATTTAACTTGGCCCGTGTCATCCTGATTATATCTGCTCATACTGACCCGGCCTGACTTCACTCGGGAGCAATTTTTAACTGACAAGCACCTTAGTGGTCGCATTTTCGGGGCCGCATGAGAATGGAGGGTCTCATGAAAATTCTGCATATATACATATTTCGAAACAGAAAGAACTATAGTACCCGTCACGAGAAGCTATAAATTATGTAAACAAACATCTTTTACTAAGTAAACATTTTATACTGCGAGATAATAATAAATTGACCATATTCAATCGACATGAAATATAGACGGGTTATATGAAAGTAACAACCTATTTAATTTAGTCGGATCATATTTTAACGACGCAAAGCGCTATCGTTTGTGTTTCTTGGTACCGGAACGCGTCCGTCGCAGGGATTATAAACTATCGGGACGCATCGAATCTTAAACAAATTATTTTTTTTTGTTGGTCCAAATGTTGTGAACTCCTGAACACTTGTTTACAAAATTTATAGCTTCTCATGACGGTTACTTTATGTTTTAATTTTGAGCATACCTCTTTTTGAATTCTGTAAGTAATACTGGAAACTATTTTTTGATGATATTTTGGCTTAACAAGTAATATTATTAATAACAAAAAAACAATAATTATAACATAAACGCACAGTATCTAATTTACGTATCTACGAAATTGAGATCTGGGATTCTCTGCTTTGGACAGACAAAAATTCTTTTTTCGTATACAGGAATGATACTTATCTCAAATTCCGGGAGGGGATGATAAAAGTTAACAAAATGTAACAAACTTAGATTAAGTACATAAAGGACGCCGATTTGGCTAAGAAATTTGGAATTTTTGGTCTCGGAGGCCCGAAAAGGTTTTCAAGTAAAAAAAAAATATTGAAATTTTTATGTCGTTTGAAAATTCTTCTGTAATTGTTGTTTTTGTTTCGTACTACATACGAAATTTTTCTTTTCAGGCAAAAGCCGTGTTTGTCTTTTATGGAAAGAAAGAAAGAATAAAGTTTGTTTGGACACAGTTCGTGAAACACAAAATACAAATAACAAAATAAAAAAAGTGAAAATAATGTTTTAACAACAATAGTGTGCCTTACGGCTGCGCCAAAAAGGTTCATTTCAGCATTAATGCCAGGACAGATGCTGTCTGACGCTGGTTTTCTAATGAACCTTTATTTAGGGACAAGTGACGGAGAGTACAAACAGTTTATACATTATTATTATACTTATAAATAAATAAATAAACTAGTAATCAACTAAAATTACAGAAATAAAAAAAATTAGAAACAACAAGACCTGTCTGGGTGGTATGTGGGTGTTACTATAAGTACACCTCTGCGTAATCCTTCAGGGAAACAAGGCGTGATGTTATGTTTGATGTTAAGATTTGTCTCAGCAAAACCTGTTCTTAGCGATTAGCAAGATGGATCCGTGCACAGTGCACTCTCAAAGCGGTACAGACTGCTGAGCGCGACGGACTATACAATAATACACCGACAGGTATCGTTATCACGTAAAAACTAGTGGGTATTTGAATAAAAATTGGAATTGTTACAATAAACTTAAATAAATTTAAAAAAATATAGTCATGAAAAATTCATTTAATAATACTCGTAGATATTCGGAGAAAGTGAAGTACCTACCTACCTACGACAACAGGTGAAGATGCAATAGGGCCTGCCACGATACTAGGGCAGACCACTACTTCTGTTGTCTGTGTGGTCTCTTCTAGAGGCGTGTTATTGGATACATGAATGAGACACACTGCAGCACTGCTATTACTATTTATTCGCTTATGAGAAAGCACGTTACGTTGTCAAACGTAAAGCTAGCACAGCACTGACTCAATATAAAACAATTTGACTATGTGTCATAGTTTAAACCTATGCTATATTTCAATAAACCAGTGTTTGTCTTATCAGCCAATGCCACAATCCGAGGAGGATTCATGCTGAAGGCCGGCCCGATTAAAGCCTCTTCAGTACAATGTTAAATAGAAGAAGGTAAACGACATTTAATACGATCATTTTCTTTTGGTGACCAATCGGCATTGTCAGTTTCGTGTTAGTGTAAAATAACTTATTATGGAATAGAAAAATATTTCTGTAGGTAGGCACTATCAGAGAAACGAACAACTGAACACCATGATAACTAAATCCCGTGCACATGATGTACCATTAGTCTGTATACCACCCCTTTTTGCGTCGACCAATAAAACAAAATACATAGTACTGTTTTGTTTAAACAAATTTCTCAGGCTCTGTTACAATGATCACAGATGTCTGACCACCTTTTTGTGTTTTTTTTTCATTTACAAAACAAAGGGTTCAGCAAAAATCTGATGCTGCGATGCTATTGATTGATGAGCGTAGATAAGCGTTACTATAGCGGCCGAGTACTACAAGCAAGAATAGTCCTTTCTGTGTCCAGATATTCGTTTCTCTTACTTTTTTTCTTTTTGGTCGACTTCTAGGGGCCCTAGCGTAATGTTACATAACCTGTAGCCTTCGTAATTTCTAAACGGAAAGTCCGATTCGAATAATTTAAAAATAAATTTACAAGTATTTAATCAACCTTGATTATGAAACTATGTATTTGGATAAGGATTAATATCATGTTTATGAAAACACCTTCGCAAATAATGCATTATTTTATAATAAATTTGATTACCATTAAAAATGTTATAGTGAGCCAACCTTAAAAGATAGACAGACATATGCTATCGCGGACTTTTTTTTAGAGCTTTTAAGAGGAACAATCCTGTCATACATGATTTTTGCGTAACTTTAACCGTTTACGCAGCGCATGCAACGGAAGCTCTCAAAAGGAATAAATTTTCCCTGTTTTTGCAACATTTTTCATTGTTGCTCCGCTCCTATTGATCGTAGCGTACTGTTATATAGCCTTATAGCCTTCCTCGATAAATGGACTATCCAGCATTAAAAAAAAATCAATTCGAACCAGTAGTTCCTGAGATTAGCGCGTTCAACCAACCAAACAAACAAACTCTTCAGCTTTATAATATTAGAGTAATATAATTATGTAGATATACAAAGTTAGAACAGACCGAATTCAAAGACCCAAAATATAATTTCCAAACTATGATATCTTAGACTCCTTTCTAATATTCTAATTATTCCAAATGTCTTTTGTGATGCGCACAGCAAAGGAGTGGAACTCTTTGCCTGCGTCTGTGTTTCCGAACGTATACAACCCCGATCTCTTCAAAGTGAGAGTAAACAGGCTTCTTCTGGGTAAGCTCGCTCCATCGTCGACTTTGTCTCTGTCATCTCTGACCTAGACTAGAGTCAAGAGCAAACCTATCTTAAATTTAAAAAAAAATAGTCGAACGAAAAAAAAATATTAATCAGCCTGTAATGTGGAAACCAGTGCCCAGTGCGGATGTTATAAATCTTAGATTTTTTGGTTCTAGGACATGCCGGTTTCCTCACAACATTTCCCTTCACCGTTTTGAGAGCAGTGGTGATGAAATAATTTACACAAAATAAAACGCCTGTCAGGATTCGAACCTACAACATGTAAGTCGCGACCGTTACCACACTGGGCCACAACTGCTCACTCCTTTCTAATAGAGAGACTTAAATACTTCATCCACTTTCGAAAAGGTTTTATTCAGAATTAAAACGGAATGTACATAAATATCAACTTATACCTAATTAATTTATAAAATAACAAAATTATATCCTAATTTAACTAAAACTATTCACAATCTAAAATATGGCGTCGAAAAATTCCTCCGCATCGCTGTCGACTGGTAATGTACCCAAGAGACTGGCGGCATTGCCTTTCGAAAATGATTCAAAACGTTCAACATATGTAATTCAATACGTTCGACTCTTCACGTGATCAGAGGGCTGGCCTATTTTTAGGTCAAAGAATAAGCATTGCCATTCAACGTGGCAACGCTGCCAGCCTTTTGGGCACTTTTCCCACTGACAGCAATGCGGACGAATTTTTTGATGCCCATTGAGCTGTCCCTTTTATTTTATTTTTTTTTTCTCTTTGTATACTTGTACATAATATATATATTTATAAGATTTGTTTACATTACAACAAAGCTATTAAAACTTATGTAAGCAAGTTCTTCATAATAAAGGTTCCTCGGTGATATTATGGCCATACATTTTCTAGATGAAGTTACAGAACCCAATCTTTGACGTAAAGGGTCCTCGAAGAAAATTATTAACCTCTATATTTTATTACGTCGAAACAATATTATATCGTGCGTAATATGTGATAATATATTGTTATTTTTATGTTTATGTACGTTTAATTTACTTTTTCAGAATCGCTAGTGTCATTGGGTAGCAGTCGTGGTTTATTCTCTTATTTACCTGTAAAAAAATGTGTTGGGTCCATTAAACGTATATACATATATTAATATACAGGGTTATTTTCAATTGGCTAGCTAAACTTCGCAGACGCGATGGGTATCGATATCTAAGCACGATAAAACATAATAAAACAGTTTTTCTCAACTCATACTTCAAGTAACAAGACTAACAGCGGCCGTTGACCTCCCAAAAAAACACATCAATTTTTTTTATTTTCTAATTTATCGTGTTTAGATATCGATACCCATCGTATCTGCGGAGTTTAGCTATCCAATTTAAAATAACCCTGTATATATAGCTAACCGCTTCCGTTGTAAATATTACTTCTATAGTGCGTAAGTTTCTTCTCTTTGCGAAAATTGATCAACTTAATTCTTCTTCTTTCCGTATCGGCAATACTTTGATAGGTTTTTATTATACTGTTCGAGCCCAGTAGGTGGCTACGTTGATTACGTCAATGACATGCTAAAGGTCATCAAAGGTGCAAGTGAACGAGGATACTCCAGCAGGTGGGACTTAGTCTGATCAGAAGCACTGGGTGTTGGATAGTTCATTAATTCCTCACTTCGTTAAATTGTGTTTGCAGCGCTCTACTTGGGTACGCAATCGCAATCAAAACAATTATCTTCCCAGATAACAATTAATATCTAATTAATATCAATTAATAATATTAATATCACTTCATCGGATATTTTCTCTCAACTTATCCAAAATTTTCTACAAAATATTTCACCCCGTTATTTAAACCGTATCCTTAACATGTCTGTTAACATCTTATCCGACTACGACGCTTACTCAAAATAACATTAATAACAATACAATTCAGCAGTCGAGAACGGTGTTACAATTTATTATAACAAATGATAGCGGTTGCTGCTTGCTTGTACAGGAAGGATCAGTGGGATCAGTCGTTTATCATCTGCAGTGATGGAGCTATGAATGTGCAAAACATGGGTTTTGTTGTGTTTTCTTATTGTTAAGCGTATAAAGGCCTTTACAGAATCGGGATGGAAACTATAATTCAGTTTAATAAAATAATAGAATAGAATTATTTTGCCGTACAATGTCACTGGAACTTATCCGGAGATTGTTTAACAGTCAAAACATATGGGACTATGTATTCATAATTTTTTTGTGCCTACATTTTTTTTATTACAAGATCAAAAAATCTTTATAGTAAATCTTTTATTACCCACTGTTCTAAAACGCTTGAGTTCTTGATGGATCTAATCTGCACCATCGTATTTGTGTATCTCTGACAGTTGTCATAGCTGCCTGTACGACAATTCATTATGTTAATACAATTTTTCATTTACTTTTATCAAGATTGACCTACAGGAAATAAGGCCTACCGTTTAGGTTACATTGTTACAGAAAAATGTCACTATACGACTAAACGAACGCCGACAGAATGAACACCGACAAGACTTTACTTCGACGGGAGTCTTCGCCGACAGGACACTTCGCCGGAAGGGCATCCTTACTTCTGATTATTCCGAACCTGAACCGAAAATCCTAACCCTAGACGGTCGACGTCAGGGGCACCTCGAGGTTCGGTTAACCCGACGGTTCCTTTTAACCCTGCAGACAGGAACCCCGCGTAGCGGGGCTCCGTCGATCTGCTGCCAGTCTGTCGGCGAAGTGTCCCGTCGAAGTAAAGTCTTGTCGGTGTTCAGTCTGTCCGCGAAGTGTCTGTCGGCGTTTAGTCGTACACTCGAAAAATGTTTAGGATCTACATCCGTAGCAGCAGAGATTTGCGAACTAACGGGACCAGCAAAGGTCTGTACCTACAAGAAATATAACAAAGGTATACGACCCAACTAGGGCACTCTTCGGTCATTTGTATGAATAGGATCAATTGGGCAACTTTAACTTCCGACGCGGGATATCGGTTCGAAAAGTTTTTGTTTAATTTCACTCTACATTTTTATCGGTTGGGTGATCGTATGAGGATCAATAGATTCGGAATTGCGAAGCTGGATTTGCGTTGAAACTTTATGTTTGAGTTGGTCTGTGTACCGAACTATCTAATTCTAATATAGGCACTAGAATCCTACTATTATTATTTTACATAGATTTTTATCCATTACCCTCCTTACTAATAAACGTGATATCAGGTGAATAGTAACACACCGAATTTTCTCTTTAAGGGCTGATTTTTCAATCGTAAGATAACTTTTATCTGAGGAATAAATATGGCGGTTTGACATATTTTCTATAAAAAGCTGTCAAAACGTCAAACTTATTTTTGCCAGGTAAAAGTTATCTGACGATTGAAAAATCAGCCCTTAGTCGTCAGTAATTTGACTTTCGAAAGAAGAAGACAAAGCGCTGTGTAACTATACAGACGCTATACAACGTTTATTAGTAAGGAGAGATATATTTTTATAAAAAAACACCGTAGAAGTGACGTAGTATCGATTAACATTGACAAGTAAGAGATACTAGATTTCAGTTGCTATTCCTGCTATTTCTGTGAAAAATATAGTGTTTTTGATTTTTCACGTTCCACATGAAGCTTTCTGATGTATTCTTTGTTTCTAAGTGTAGGATCTAAGCTCGCTCCATCGTCGACTTTGTCTCTGTCATCTCTGACCTAGACTAGAGTCAAGAGCAAACCTATCTAAAATAAAAAAAAATAAAAATTCTACAGGTACAGTAACTATCTACCTACCTTAGCCAAGAAACTAAATTGATGTTGACCTCTTGTATTTAATCCAAAATTGACAATAGATTAATTTAATTTACATAAGTTAATGGAAATATTAATCCAGATTCCAATTGTCAATAGACTAGCAATGGCTGATGACCGGGCTTAGGGTGGTCTCACACCTGACGAAAGTTGCGTCCCGTATCTTCGGTAGCAAGTAGATAATAAACATTCAAACTTACACACTCAATCGGTGCACGATGATGCGTTATGTCGTCGAGCAAATAAATATGTAGTCGCCACCAAAGTTACGCCCAACGCATCTTCCGTCAGATGTGAGACCACCCTAACTCAGTAATAGGTAGAAATAGTCTATACAAATAAATAAAATTGAAGTGTCTGTTTTTAATGTCAAAATAACAGCTTTTTACTAAATGCATATGACACTATATATGATACTTATAACGAAAAAGCAATTTTAAAATGTTTGTCTGTCTGTCTGTCTGTTTGTTCCGGCTAATCTCCAAAACGGCTGGACCGATTTTGACGGGACTTTCAATGACAGATAGCTGATGTTATAAGCAGTAACATAGGGTACTTTTATTTTAGTAAAAGAATTAGGGTTCTGCGCAAAAAAAATAAAACCCACGAAATTCGAAACGGCTGAACCGATTTTGACGGGACTTTGATTGGCATATAGATGATATTACAATAAGTAGCTTCAGGTAAAATTATTTCAGAAAAATAATAAGGGTTCCGCGCAAAAAAAATTAAAACCCATGAAATTGTGAACAAAATCCGATTTAAATAGGGATGTATTGACATCCACGCGGGCGAAGTCGCGGGCAACAACTAGTGATAAATATTTTTTTTATTAGCAATACACTTGAATAAACTTAAACATGCATTTAAAAGGAAAGGATTGAGCAGCCATAATTATTAAGGTTTTGATTAGGTACATAATCCAAGTATGTCCAAAAGACATAAGTATGTACTGTATTTGCATTGTCTGATCCCAGGTTCTTTTCCATTTTCTCGTAGGTCCTATAAGTATGTTTGTTTATAAATAAAATCAAACCTACCTCAGGACTACATTTCTACCCAAACCAGCAAGAAAAACGTCTGAACACAGCTTTATTAAAAAATCACCCAGTAGGCTCCCAGACGGTAGTGACGTTCAAAAATTCAATTTGTGTCCACGTGAGCACGTGGACCCGGCTCGGCTCCATGATTTATCGTCCAGCATGGCTGATGTCAAGCACGAAACTCTTGGACGTGACGACCCAGCTAACATGCACCAAGCCTTATTTTTAACGAGAATCGAACTCCATAGCAAGCCTTCAAGGAGATTTGAACTTCATAGCAAGGGATCAAGGTATAATTTACTGTGTCGATTTTAAAGTTCATAAGAGGCTTTAACTTCTGCAGCCAAGAGAATTTTCCTTTGCGCTTTATTTTTTGCAAGAGAATATGTTATTGTTTACTAATTTGGTTCAAACAAAATGTGGGTGTACCTATTATAGGTCACCTCAGCCTAACCCTTTTGAGAAAACAAGCGTGATGTTATGTAATTAATGATATTCAAATATATGTATATAAAGTTTGCATCCAAACAAGGTTTCTCATACAATATCACTGCGAAAAGTGATTTCTTTGAACAGTAAAAAACATTTGCCTGCAGATTTTTATAATAGAACTTTCCTAAAACATACTGGCATAATCATATATTCAAATAAAAAACAAGTTGGTACTTAAAATTAAAATAAAAAACATTAAATAAACAAACAAACAAAACCACAAATAACAAGCAAATGATCTTGTCCCCTGTCCTGTATCTTGAAAGAGAGCTGATGCAGTTTTTTTTTCCTTGGTAATTTTAATTTCTTCGACAAAAAGTCATAAGACTTATTAGGTATTATTGCAGACCCGTCAAAACATGCATTATTTATACTTTATCCTGTAATCATTAGACTATTGAAGATAGAAATTCAAAAGGAATTCGTGGAAAAGTGGTTTCAAAAGAAACCTTTCTCTACCTTATTTATTTCTCACATTGAAATGTTGTCTGACGGAAGGTGAAGATTATTTCTTTATATCTATGTACTTACAGTATAACAATCTGATTGTGGAAAATGACCCTTAATAAACGCCTTTAAAATATTATAAGGATACGTAGGTATGGTATAGTCAGAACGATATTTTTGGCAGAGCAGTGGGAAAATATTGATATATAACGTGTAATTTTAATCACCGTTAACGTCTTAAGGGGTCATTGTACTCATCATTACTCGTATAAACTATTTTTACTATGGTACCAAACCTGAAACCGCGAAACATAATCAGCGGTTCCCTACATTTTGACGAGTTATGTGAACATAAATTTTGGGAAGAGCTGATTTTTTTTTCGCTCAGGATTGGTTCTATTGTAAAAGTTATTCATAATGATGAGAACATTGACCCATTAAGAGATTAACGGTGATTAAAATTACATCTTGTATAGGGTGACTGGTAATTAGTGACCGATACTTAAACACAATGATTTTATCTGAAGAAAGTCTAAGTACTGATTTTCTTGATCATTATGATTTGTCTTTTTTCCTGGTAGATCTGATATTTATTTTAATATACACAAATCATCAATACAATATACAATCACTAAGTAACTAACTATACAAATAAATAATAGGTATACAAAAGCAAAAGGACACTTAGGCGTCGAAGTACTCGTCCAAATCGCTGTCATCCGGAAACGTGCCCAGAAGGCTGACAGCATTGCCACAGTGAATGGCAATGTTAATTCGTTGGCCAAAGAACGAGCCAGCCCTCTGATCACGTGATGTGCAGACCAGTCAGCGAGGACATTTCCTTAAATATGAGACGCGCACTCGGGCCCCAGTCCTGAGCGTTTCTACTCCAAATGGCTCAAAACTATAGTTACCCATAAGGTTACAGTATTTGCGCCGCTGAAATCGTGAAAATTAAATTTTGAAGAGTTATGCGAACATAAATATAACACAGAACAGCAGATATGTATATTTTTCGCAATTTCAGGTTTGGTCCCATAGTAAAAGTTGTTTGTTATCATGAGTAAAATCATGTGTTTAAGGTTTGGTCACTAATTAACAGTCACCATATATAGCCAGGGAAATTAATTGATAAGCAAACTGATTACCAACTTAAATTGTCTGCATAATATTATTCAAATCACAACAGTAACTATCATTTTTAACAGTTGTATGAAATGAAAAATTGACGTAGGATATCAATTTCCTTAACAATTAATTTTCCTGACAGTACACAAATAATGATTACCAATAAAACTATGATAATGAATAAGAATTTTAGCGCAAATAGCTTTTAAAATGGAAAACTTAAAACGATTATCATAACTCACAAACATCAATAAATGATCAAAGATATTTCAGACGATACCTCATGAACTATGGCAAAATATATTTCAAGCAAAACAGATATTGTAAATCACGGTAACGAAGCTATCCATTTTGCGAAATAAACGTATTTTTTTCTTTTCATCCCTGATTTTGCTCGTTTTCGCCATCTTTTTGAAGAAGAAATATCACAGGATATAAGAGGAGGTCGTTACAAGATTATTTGTCATCGGTACGTCGTAGAATTTCTTGGTATTCAATTATGGGAATTATTTTGCACCTACTTATTACAGAAAATAGAATTCTAGGAATATTTTTATCTTTTAACATCATCTCGAAATTCTTTCTCAAAACACTAATAAGTTTCGGGAAATCAGCCTCTCGGATATTATTACTGTCTCTTAGCACTGTCGTTATGGACCCTTTGATATATCAGGGACATGAAGTGTAAAGAAAAGAGAAACCCTAAAATAACTTTTTCAGCCTATACCGTTGCCACTGCTCGGACACAGGCCTCCTCTCTGTGTGAGGTTGGCTGTGAGCCACTACACATGTCTTCGAATTTTCGGTTCTATTACATGCCGGTTTCCTCACGATGTTTTCCTTCATCGTTTTGAGAGCAGTGGTTATGAAATAAATTACACAACATAAAGCGCCTGCCTGGGTTCGAACCCTCGACCTACAAGTAGTAAGTCGGGGCCATTACCACTGGACCACCACTGCTCTCGCACTAAATCTATAACACATTTTTCCCCCACAAGCAAAAGATCCAAGCATTTATGTTCAAATCTCTTTGATACTATCTAATCACATAACCTATCAGACAAATGAAACAGTTACTTCAAAAAACTTTACCAAAAATTCTCCTCGACCAAATATTTCCTGGTCATTTTAAAACAACACTGTGTGCGCCAGTTGTTACACGATAAATTAATCTTGTCAATGAACCGATCGGCTCTGCTGCGATACTATTGAAAAACGGCGCGTTCACGTTGACATATGGCCGGGGAAGGCCACGTCTCTGTTTTCCATTTTTAAAATTTTTGCTAGATAGAAATTTTTGGGCAACGATTGAGCTGGAAATTGTTCGTCAAAGTCTAACAGCTATGAATATAATTTTAAGGTACGTACTGGTTTATTTATTGAATTGCTGAACAGTTCTGGGCTCTGAAATATAAGTCCTATAACTTAGGTGTAGCAGATAAATCTAAACCTAATATGTTCGAGGGAAAACGTATTTTTAAAAGTAATTTACGTTATATGAGGAACTTTTTACAAATACTGCACTCCTCAAAACAAAGTACTTGAAATAACAAACTCAATACGCAAACAAAATCTTAGCCAAAAAATATATAAAACTAGTTTTAAAGACAGCAAAGTTAAAACAATCCTTATGACACGAAACACGAACTCATCCGACACCAACACAGCGATAATCCCTACAGTAAAAAAATGCAGCCAAGTGCATGTCGGACCACGCACAATGAAGGGTTCCGTAGCTGCGATGAATTTATCTCAAGAACCAACTTAACATTGTAATTGAAAAACATGTTCTCACATAATTCCAACTGCAAATAATGTAAGTTGGCCAAATATTTCTCGTTCACTTGTAAATCTGGTGATAGTTTTCCTTGTAACTTCGTTATATAAAAAAAATGCCGTGATTTTTTTCACATATCCAAAAACAACCATAGCTGGGGGGGGGGGGGGGTTACACTCGACTCTAACAACGATTTCCAGTTTAAAGCGTAATATTTCGCAAACGGATCCCTGAATCCAAAAATAGTTTTAACACAGCGGTAATATTTTTAAACGGCCTATCTAACGACACCCCACACCATGGAGTAGACGAGAAAATAAATTAACCGCACTTTACGTGTATAAATCATTTTTTTTAAGATTTTATTTTAGCACTTTGTCGGTGTTATTAAAATGTACACCCGTGCCAAATTGCAGCTTTATAGGACTAAGAGTCTCTGAGCTAAGCCGCGGACAGGCAGACGGACACGGCGAAACTATAAGGGTCACTTGTTGACCACAGAACCCTAAAAAGAAAGAAGAAAAAAGCAATAAGCTTCAGGATGCAATCCAAATAAACATACAAACTTTTCCTCGCTACGCTTACTAAAAAGTCGAAGCAACTTCTGCTACTCTAGATATTACTTTCGGAAATGAAGCTCGGTACAGTCCCAATGAAAGCTTACATTGTATTGAAATAGAAACCGACAGAAAGCCTCAATGTTTTTATTTGGAAGTAAGTCGGTAACGAAGCGAGTTGTACAAAGAACGTGGTGGCATTTGTTGCGTTTTTCCTTGCAATTGGATTTGAAAGTTTTGTGACGTAAACTTTAAAGTAGACACAAGATTAATCAATACAAAATTCCACATAATAGGGAATGTAGGGCGGATGAAGTCGCTGGCAAAGTTCTAGTACTAGTATCCATACTAGCTGACAACAGACGTTGTCCTGTCCAAATTTCCATAATTCATACAAATTCCCATATAAAATTCACCAATTTTCCCGGCAACTTTTCCAATTTTTCTTTCCGTAAGAACTCTTAATTCGAACTATTACGAATATTTTAAAATCAAAATTAGCCAAATTGGGCCAGCCGTTCTCAAGTGATGCACTTTCCAATGAACAGCATTTCAATTAAAAAAAAATAGATTATTTTGTAATATATTTACAAGGTGTCAGGGACAGCCCTCCGCAGATTGATGGGGTGAATTCAGTATAATTATCATACTAAGATGACCGGTACATGAAATTATTTCAGGAACGTTATGGGAATCCAGTAAACCTGATTTGTTTTATTACCTCACAGGCAATGTATCGTTGCCTTGGCAAAAACGCGCGTAGCGAACGGCAGCGCTGCGAGCCTTCAGCCGCCGAGTACTTCTACATCCATTGCTTATTTTTTGATTTTAACGTTTTATTTGCATTAATGGAGTGCTGCGTACAGATAATGTAATTTTATATTGAAAAAAAAAGGAATAGTAACTGAAAAAACATTTAATAAAAATGAGAATGTTCCTGAGAAATCTTCCAGTAGAATATGATTCAAAATAAGGAGCTGAATGCACCCTGTAAGTTTGCGGAGGGCTGTCCCTTACACCCTGCAGAGATCGATAGATAATTACAGACCGTATTTAGTACAGGAAGATAAAGTTTACAATTTCATTCCGACGCTTAATGTGACAATGAAATAATAGCTCGATCTAATTCGATCCCAACGCCACCTATCGAGCTAAGAGACAACTCTGTCATAACTGTCATCAGCGGAAGATTGTAATAACCTTTTTTGTTTTTTTTGTTAAATACGTTTTATTTTATTTATAGTCCGTTATGTGTATATTAAAGTAATGCATTTGTTTTTTAAACCTTTATACATTTTAATAATTTTTTAACTAAGTCGCTTTCCATGTCTGCCTGCATGTGCGTTTAGTTAATCTGCACTCATCTAACTTCTCAATGGACTTTTGTGGTTTTCACTATCTGTTAGATAATTTATTCCGGAAGGTGTATGTGTACAACGCGTTTATATTTAATTAGAAATAGGACTAAGACCCCGATGTTTTGATATGTCGCTATAAGTAGGTAAATCGCACCCGCGCGGAGCAGAGGCTTCGGGGTAATTGTGTAATACACAGTAGGAATCCGTTTCATTTTGACAGTTCAATTACATTCATTGCGCTATTTACGTTGTTGAGCAGACAAATTTTACAAACCTAAGAAGCAATGGATTATCTTCAAAATTATTTATATTCTTATTGATAGTATGTTACGCAATTAGGGTGCTGGTCGCTTGTAATAATTATAAAATACACCAAACAAAAAAATTGCAGCATGGTCTGGAAAAGCGCCCACCCAGAGCCCACCTGAGCCAGCCACACGTCGATAAAAATAATTCGAACGAATGGCTCAAACAAGGCGAATTGTTTCTCGAAACTGGAGGTTTCATGCTTGCGATCCAGGATCAAATAATAGCAACTCGTAACTACAGAAAGTACATAGTAAAAAACCCCAATCAGCCGCCAGACACATGCAGATATTGCAACAGTGCCTCTGAGACCATTCAACACATAATAGGGGCCTGTAAATCACTCGCACAGACAGATTATAAACATCGTCATGACCAGGTTTCCCGCAATCATACACCAGCACTTAGCACATAAATATAAACTTATATGTGAAATGGTCCCATATTATAAATACAAACCTGAAACCATTTTAGAAAACAGGAATCAAAAAATCTACATAATAACATAACATCACGCCTTGTTTCCCCGAAGGGTTAGGCAGAGGTGTACCTATAGTGCACCCACATTTCGCCAGTTATGTTGAAGTCCCATGTAATAGGGGGCGAGCCTATTGCCATCTACCGGGCACAAATCCAGACTCCGGGCTAAAAAATAAAAAAATCAATATATTATTATTTATTATTTTATTATAGGGAATGCATGCATTATTCTAGACAGTCCTAAGGTTTGAAATATGTGCTGGTCCATACAAATTGCTTTTTTTAATGAGTTGGTGTTCTTTTTTGCTTTTTGAGAGTTTTTCCTAGATCAAATTGTGCATTTTCACGAATACTCAAATACCCTATTAAAAAAAAACTAATGAGCACAAAGGCAAGTAGATAACTTGGGTATAATAAATTTATAATTGAAGGCATCGCCCAGCTGTCAAGTAATGTAAGTAAGATCGAAAGGTTATTAGTTTCACAGAACTTCAGAGTTCAGACAAAGTTAAGGGATTAAGCGCCTTATGACAGCTAGTTTGAATGAAGGAGGTTCAAAGGGGAAGTCGTTAGATGACAGATGTGGCGTAAACGCAATACAAGTGGGCCATTCATATAATATTATCTTCTGTTGCTAACTTAGGTACCCTTTTATTTATAAACGTTGCTTAAAATTAAGTAATAACTTGCGACCGCAACCATTCATTTTGACGTTTAAACGTCCCTTAACTTTAAGAGCGTTTACGACGTATGGCATTTCATACAAACTTTCAAATCCTTGTTTTTCGAAATTGATTAACCGATTTAAATGAAACTTCATACGCCTTAGCAGGATACATAGGTCTATAAAGTTAGCTAAAAAAAATTTCGAAATATCTTATTTAAAAAAAGATAATTGGAAATATCTGTTTCTATGGAAAATTTAAAATCGGTTGAATTTAGCTGTAGCACTATTTTTCGAAAATGTTCTCAATTAACTTTTTAGACCTATGTATCCTGCTTATGCATAGGTAGTTTCATTAAAATCGGTTCATTCATTTCGAAAACGAAAGATTTGAAAGTTTGTATGAAATGTTGTACGTAAACGCTCTTAAGTAGCGTTTATAATTAGGTTACTTCTGATGGTAGCTAATTTGAGTTTCATGTTAGTCTGGCTTACCTTTTTAATTGAAAACAGGTTGTCTCAACTGTTATTGTGTTGTCATAAAGTTGTTTGGGGTAATAGGGATTTTAAAACAAATTGAGTATTATCACATGTTGTATTGCTGAGTCCTATAATTAGCGGAAACTGTTAGGAGATGTGAGGACTACGCCGTTGCCTATTGGCTCAGGTACAATGCGAACAAAAGTGAGTTGTTGGTATTTTCACCGTGGAATTTTAAAGTCGACACCGTCTCATCTGTTACACTAAATAGTGTACCGCTTAACAGAGCGACGCAGATTAAGTTCTTGACTCACGGAGGACCTCGCTGATGACGTGGACATTGCGAGGCAATGAAGGGTGTTGGCTCGCAGGTTTATACAGTGCCCAAATGAGGTAAAGTGCACAATATGTTCAGAGCATATTGCCAATCGTTTTATTCGTGCACCCTGTGGGTCAGCTATCACTCAATGCCCTGTTTGTGTACATTATAATAACGCTTTTAGGATGTTATTGGGGCTGCCGAGATACTGCAGTGCGTGTGGCATGTTTATGGAGGCTCAGATTGATGGCTTTCATGCCACCATGAGAATGAGAGCGGCCTCCATATTGCACCGCATCCAAATAAGCTCCACCAGCATTCGGAAAGCAATAGCGGACCGGTAAAGTTAGACGGTCCTTTTCTTAGAAACTGGTTCGCATTCAATGTTTCTATTTGATTTCGTTTGTTTTATTTTTATTTTTGTGGTTTTATAACATACATAGTTTGTAAGTACTTACTTGCACAAATATGCATGTTCTGTAATTGAATACTCTGAAAGAAAGTTTTTATTAAGACTACTGATAATGAAAATGTGGTTAAGATTGACAATCGATGTAACCTAAGTACACCAGGATCAGAACCGGCCTGAAAGAAAACTACACTCCACTAAACTCTTTTATGGACTATGTAGGTGTCTGAGAATAAACAATTTTTTTTTTTTTTTTTTTTTAAACGAAAATGGTTTTGTGGGGCGTAAGTTTAAGTACAAGAATTCTGTAAACTCTTCATAAATAAATTATAATAATAAAGTTGTTTTACGACAGTATGATAGAAGTATTTTTACGAAGAATTACTTATAATTATAAAAATGAGGTAATGCTACTTGCTACAGACTAAAACTATAACCAAAGTTGCTAGGTGTATTCATTCCAAAAGTTGTCAAAGTAGAGGCAAAAAGCATCAAAGCAGTAGAGAAAAGAAAACCCATACGACCAACAGCATCAAAGAAAATACGCCAAAAAAACACATTTTCGCAATTAATTTTTCCGCAGCCACTCGGTCGTCTCACAAAATGTTTCTTAAACTTTAATTACGACATCGATGACCAAAATAAGTATGCTAAATGTAAATGACAGGATATTTACCTCTCAAAAGGACGGTAATTAGCGATGTCTATTTAAAAGAAAAATCTTTCTACGTAATTTATTTTGTGAACTTCTTTTTACCGAAATGGCCAGTGAGACCGACGTAATTACGGACAAGCGGGGTCGCGTTGAGAATGAAAGAATAACTTTTTTACCAAAAATGTTGAAGAAACTGAAAAATAAACAATTGAGTGTGCCAAAATAAACATTGGTCGTTTGGCGGTACGAACATTTTTGCTCGTTTCCGCACTCATTTTGGGTTAGTACTGATTTTATCGAGTGCCAGAGATATTGCGTAGATTATTTTATGGAATAAGAATTCTTATTCGTATTCGTATTTCAAAGTATTATGATGTGGTGGCATATCTACATCGCCACAAAGGGACGCCTCACACTAGACGTCACGCAAAATCCTGCATCGCGCAATCAGAGTTCACCGCGCGACTAGCATATATACAACATCCCGACATCAACCGTCGCCCCCCCCCCCCCCCCCCCGCCCTGACTCCTGCTTCTTCTGCCCCCAAGAAGCTGGCACCCCCCCCGCCTGTGTTCATTCAGGACAAGGCAAAGTGGACAGATGTGTCCCAATGGTGCACCGAGCAAAAGATCGGCTTCACCAATGCCCGCTCCACCCAGCAGGGTATCAAAGTGAGCATCCCTACGTCCAAGGACTATAGGGAGCTCACCAGGCTCCTTCGGGCGAGAGGTGTGTCTTTCCACACCTACACTCTTCCCGAAGAGCGCCAGACCCGAGTGGTAATTCGTAGGATTCCGAAGGAAATCCCTACTGACGCCATCAAGGCTGACTTAGAGGCCCAAAATATCCCAGTTTCGGAGGTCCACCGAATGCACCGCGCCAGAGGCGGTCATGCATTTGACATGGTCCTTGTCGTCTGTCCCCCGACTGAAGGGCATCACCCTATTTTTGGTGTAAAAACCATATGCCACCTCATGGGCTTTGAGATCCAGAAGCCCAATAAATATGGCTTCATCGGTCAGTGCCACCGATGCCAACTATACGGCCACGTGCAGAAGAACTGCCACGCCAAACCCAGGTGCGTCAAGTGCCTGGGCGAGCACGGCACTTCTGACTGCCCCCGTCCTAAAGACCGTACCCTCTGCACCGAGCCACCTAGTTGTGTGCTATGTGGTGAGTCAGGACACCCGGCAAATTACCGGGGCTGCCCTAAAGCCCCGAAATTATCCCCCAAACTGGCCAAGCGCGCAGTCGCCTGCCAGCAAAGGGAAGCCCCCCTCAACGGGCCCCCCGCCCCTTCGACCCAAATGCCAGAACGGCTAAGCCCTCAAAGGCCTAGCCCCTGGACGGCCCTTAACCACCAAAGGGCTTTCCCGGCCCTGGCCAAAACCAGCCCCCCACCTCCATCCATCCCAGCGCTGATGGACCCCCGCAACCGCGCCGCCGCGCCCGCCCCCGCCCTCCCCCCGAGACCGGTGCAAGCGCCTAAAACCGCCCCTGCAGCCGGTACTGCACCCCCCCACTCACCGACTACGGTTGGCCCAAACCCCCTCGACCCCTTCAACATTATTTCGGGCACCTTCACGGCCTTCCTCACCCCACGCGCCAGGAAAATGGCAAACGAATTGGTTGCTGCCAGAAATGCCGGCAACCTTCTCCAGATTCTGGAGATTTATAATGCGTATCCCGAGATCACGCAAGCCTTATCCTCCTTCGCCAACCTTCCCAACCCCCACTATGGATAAAGAAGCCAAAGGGAGAACTAAGCCCCGATCCCTTAAATAAGGCTACTTCAATGCCAACGGCATTCGCGGACAACGCGATGAGATCGCCGAGTTCCTCCGTGATCATCAAATTGATATTCTCCTTATACAGGAATCCTTCCTCAAGCCCAACTTCCGTAACCCGTCAATTGCTAACTACTGCATAGTTCGCAACGACAGGTCTCGGTGTCACAAGGGCGGCACCCTCATATATTACAGAAAGGTTCTTCACTGCATCCCTATGGACCCTCCCCCCCTATCCAAATTAGAAGTGTCTGTATGCTGGCTAGGCATGTCAGGCCACCAACCGATCACCCTAGTATCGGCCTATGTTCCCCCCCAAACCTCGCCAGAAAATCCCCAGTCGATTTCTGACGACCTCTCTGCCCTCTTCGGCCTGAGTGATTCCGTTATCATAGCGGGCGACCTCAACGCCAAACACCCTGCCTGGAACAGCAACACCACCTCAGCCAGAGGAAGACAACTGTTCGGTCTCTGCCCCATAAAAAATTTCGATGTCATCGCCCCGATGACTCCAACCCATTTTCCCCACAACCCCAACCATACCGCCGACGTCCTCGACGTAGCGCTTCTGAAGAATATCAACCTACGGTTGAATTCTATAGAGGCGGTACAAGAGCTCTCCTCTGACCACCGACCGGTGGTCATGAAACTGGCCCCCCGTGTCGGTCTCCATGACCCCACTCAACCCCCTCTCACCAAAATAGTCACAGATTGGAGGAAAGTAAGCAAAAGCCTGAAATCCACTTCTTCCCATCACTTGGACTCCATCCCTGATCAGTTCGACTCTGTCGCGGACACGACGGCCGCGATCGACTCGCTCACTGAGCACGTACAATCAGTCCTGAACGACTGTTCAAAGGTAACTCCAGCGGACGATGACCGTCGCTGGAGATTGCCGGACGATGTGCGTGAACTGTTGCGCGGGAAGAACGTGGCTGTCCGTGCATACAGCAACTTCCCCTGCCTTGCGAACAAAGCCCATATGCGCCATTTACAGCGAGCTGTAAAGACACGCCTAGCGGAGCTGCGTACCGCTGGCTGGGACAGGATGCTCAACGACCTAGAGCCCACTCATCAGGCCTTCTGGGAACTCCAAAGGAAACTAAAGTCCAAAGAAGTAGTCTCCATGACCCCCCTACTCCGCCCTGACAAGACTATCGCTTTCGACGATGCCGACAAGGCTGAATGCCTGGCCGATAGCCTTGAGGACCAATGCTCTCCCAGCTCTCAACCAGTAGACCAAGCTCACTTGTCAAAAGTTGACGCTGAAGTCGAACGTAGAGCCTCCCTTCCCCCCGTTGAAAACCCTGACTATCCTCTGCCTCCCGTCACTCCAGACGAAGTGCACGATATCATCAAGGGTTTATAGCCCCGTAAAGCTCCCGGCTCAGACGGTATCACAAACAGGGTAATACAACTATTCCCTGCCTACCTTATAATGCTACTGACCACCATCTTCAATGGTGCCATGAGCAATAACATCTTCCCAGATGCATGGAAAAAGGCCACTGTTATCGCATCCCCAAGCCTGGAAAGCCCAAATCTGAGCCCTCGAGCTACCGCCCCATCAGTCTGCTCAATGTCCTCGGCAAAGTCTATGAGAAACTTATTTATAAGCGTCTCAGAGACTATGCCGAAACAAAAGGCCTCATCCCAAACGAACAGTTTGGTTTTCGAACCCAGCACTCTTGTGTGCATCAGGCCCACCGCATCATCGAACACATAAACGCTGGCTTCCAGCATGGCATGATGACGGGTGTTATATACTTCGACATAGCGAAAGCGTTCGACAGAGTCTGGCACAACGGCTTATTATATAAGCTCTACCAACTCGGTGTGCCGGACCGTCTCGTACTCATCTTACGAGACTTCTTGTCGAACCGCACCTTCCGCTATCGCATCGAAGGAGCACTATCCTCCCCCCACCCTATCCGCGCAGGCGTCCCTCAGGGCTCTGTGCTTGCCCCCCTCATCTTCACGCTGTTCACCAGCGACATACCCAGGAGCAAAAAGGCACAGTTGGCTCTGTTCGCAGACGACACGGCCATTTACTGTTCAGGCTTCAAACAAGCCCCGATCTCTCTCACTCTCCAAAGAGCAGTCAACAAACTTGGCGACTGGTTCAGGAAGTGGAGAATCGAAGTGAATCCTGACAAAAGCCAAGCGGTTCTTTACTCCAAACCGCGCCTTAAGCCCACCCCCCCTCGACCACTCACCATGTTCGGTAAGCCTATCCCTTGGGAGAAGCGAGCCAAATACCTAGGTGTGATTCTCGATGAGCACCTCACCTTCGCAGAGCACATAAAGCAGGTTCGTTCGCGCGCCGCTTTCGCTCTCGGTAGACTCCACTCGATAATGAATGCAAAAAGCAAATTGTCACTAAAGTGCAAGTTGCGCATTTACACAGCGTGCATACGCCCTATTATGACGTACGCCTGTGCAGTCTTTGCACACGCAAAACCCCACCACATCCATAGGATGCAGACCCTCCAGAACCGTGCCCTCCGAATGATCACGGGATCCCCCTATTATGTCCGGAACGAGATCCTCCACCTCGATCTCAAAATCCCCACCATCCTCCAATTCATGAAACGTAACTCCAAGCGTTTCTTCGACACCGCCGCAAAACATCGCAACCCCCTACTTGTCGAGGCCGCCAATTATACCCCTTCCAACATCAGTAAAGTTCGCCGTCCGAGGCATACTGTTCTTGACCCAGACGACCCCATCACTCTCCTCCAAGAAAGCCATAGGGCTTCTAGTACAGTTCTCAAAAACAAAAGACCGACATTCCGACCCCGCCGCCGAGGTCCATCGCGAAAACCCCGAATTAATAATTCCCCCCGTCCCTTGCTCGAAGAAGTGCCAGCCCGCACCGAAGCTGAGCCTGTAGCTTTAAATTCCCCTGTTAATAATAATCACCCAAGTTTGATCCAGCCTGTCCCAACTAGCTGTCCCCCCAGTGACGCCCTAAGCCGAGGTTCGTACCCCACAGGGGGTGCCCTTAGCGCGCAGTCACTTAGTATTGTAAGTAACACGCCCCTGGCTGGAGGCTTTGAGTTAGCTTAAGGCAGCCACAGGATTGACCGGTTAAGTAGTCACGGCCACTCTTGGCCAACTACGAGATGCCATTGTTAGGAAAAAAAAAATCAACCGTCGGGCAGTAGCCCACCAGACACAACACCCGTCTGGTCGGAGGATCCTCCCTTTTCATAGAGGATGAGTGAACTTTACACCCTGTTCCTCATGCCTCTATAATGATTTTAAATAAAAACATTTTTTGCTGGTGTATAAAAACTCATGGTGTGCTTTTGACGTCGGGACTTTGTCTGTATGTATACTAGTCATGCGGTAAACTCTGATTGCGCGATGCAGGATTTTGTGTGACATCAGTGTGATGCGTAGTTCGCATGTGAAGTTGTACTTGCCGCCACATGTTTATTATTAAATGAGATGAGCTCCTACAAGTTAGTCTGTCTAGACATGATTGTTGTTATTTGCTCAAAATATCATGTAACATAATATAATCAGTCAGCACGTTCCCACTGCTGGGACACAGGCCTCCTCTCTATGAGAGGGAGCACATTTATTTCATTGAAGAAACCTTATTAATTATAAAATATCAATCCAAACACTACGTTGGTTACCTCTGCTTTGTAATTTGTATTGTTAGTTACTATTTCTGTGTCGCGACTGTTTATTTTTTATTTAATAATCTGTATGATTTTTAAGTGTTTTTTTTTCGGGTCTGGTCAACAACTTTGATGTTAACCACCTAGAATGAGAGTTTTAATTTACATTTTTATTTTTCATTTCTATCACACGGCTGCTATGTATACTCTGTGAAAATCCCTAAACTTTTCTATAAGCCAGCGTAATCCTGTTATCATCGAAATAAGTCGTCAAATTTTCTTTTATCAAACACCAATCTTGCGCGGTGCTCGTAACGTCTTCCGTATCATGTCGAAACTTTAACATGGAATCGTGAAGCAACGTAAGTGCTTTCGGTTTTTGGATGTTATTGTGCGATTAAAAAACTCACATTGATACATGAATCTTGAAAACATAATACTACTTTTTTTGGGCAGTAGTGTACAACAAGAAAAATAGCAAAGTAATCTAAAAAGACCTTTTTGTAAGTAATTGTATTAGTCAACTAGCTGTTCCCCGTGACTTCGTTCACGTGGAAGTCGTAAGATACACAATATACTAAATAACAGACACATTTTAATAAAACTCCCTCGTTCCCCGACCTGCCGCGTTGCATCACCCATCCGCGCTATTTTTTCACAATTTCATGGGCTTTCATTTTTTTGCGCGGAACCCTAATTCTTTATCTAAAATAAAAGTAGCCTAAGTGACTCCTTATAACTTCAGCTATCTGGCAGTGAAAGTCCCGTCAAAATTGTTTTAGCCATTTCGGAGATTAACTCGAACAAACAGACAGACAGACAAACATTTAAAAAAATGTTTTGTTGTTATAAGTACCGTTTATCTATACTTTCACATGCATTTATTAAAAAGCTGTTATTTTGACATTACAAACAGATACTAATATTTTATTTATTTGTATGTATGTATGTATAGATAGAGTATAGAATGATAGTCTTGGTAACAGCATTTTTAAGTAGGTAGTTTACTTAAAAATGCTGTTGCCAAGACTAATATGTATACTCTAGTAGGTAGTGTAGGTACAACGAAAAAGCCAGCTTTATGGTAATGGACAATGGTACAAGATGTTCTATGTCACGAAGTCCGTTTGGCTATGAATGTTGTCAAGCGTGCACATGCACATTGTTTTTGTGTGCGTAACCTCGAGAGCGCTCAGTGTCGATCGGGACACGGTCCGGATCAGTAGTGTTTTTAGTTCGCGCCAAATTGTTTCACGGAGTAAGGTCAGCATGGCAACAAAACGAAGAAGAGTGGTCCATAGTGAGGTAATATTTATTTATACGTTTTCAATTAAAATTTTATACAAAGATACTTAATATAGCAATAGAAGTATTTATAAAATGAATGTTTTTTTGTGTTATAAAATGTTTATATTTCTTAATTATTTTGATTACATTTTGTTTTAGGGTCGAAACATGATAGCTAGTGTTTATCATTTTCTGCGAGAAGGATATGAATTTACAAAATCATTCATGGAACCCAACTGTGATTTGTCTCATTTACGAGACATTACACGGCGTACAGCTGAAGCTACGGGTGTTAGCCAAAAAACAGTTCAAAGAATATTAAAAGAAGATAAAGAATTGCCATCCACTTCATCAAAATTCACTTCACCTATGAAGAAAAGGAAAAAGCGAGATAATAAAGTGTATTTTTTTATTTTTTTTATTTAAGATAGGTTTGCTCTTGACTCTAGTCTAGGTCAGAGATGACAGAGACAAAGTCGACGATGGAGCGAGCTTACCCAGAAGAAGCCTGTTAACTCTCACTTTGAAGAGATCGGGGTTGTATACGTTCGGAAACACAGACGCAGGCATAGAGTTCCACTCCTTTGCTGTGCGCATCACAAAAGACATTTGGAAACGCTTAGTGCGAATTGGTGGAATAGCAACTAGGTAGGGATGGTAACCTGCAGTGCGTCTAGATGTCCGATGGATATAGATAATTTTACAGCCGATGTGGTTCGCAGTACTGTACAAGATTTCCATATTGTCCATAAAGAAATTCCAACATTAGCTAAGTTAAGAACAGCATTGAATGAAAAAATCGGATTCGAAGGTTGTTTAGAAACTGTTCGCAAGTTACTATTGAAATTAGGTTACAAGTGGCGCAAAACAGAGAACAACTGTAAAGTCTTGACGGAGCGTCATGATATACAAATGTGGCGTTTAAAATATTTAAAAAACATAACAGAGTACCGCTCTCAAAGTCGGCCCATTGTCTACACCGATGAGAGCTACGTCCTTTCGACACACGTGCAAAACAACACCTGGGCAAAAAAAAGGAAAGCACTCCGTTTTTAAAAAAAAATAGCACAGGCACTCGCTTTATTTTAGTGCACGCGGGAACCAAGGATGGTTTTATTGAAAATGCTTCTTTGGTTTATAAGGCCAACTCAACAGCTGGTCATTCAAATATGAGCTATGATAACTATGTAGTGGCTAAATGAAAAATTGCTACCCAATTTACCTCCACGCTCTGTCATTGTCTTAGACAATGCATCTTATCACAACACACGGGCTGAACGACTACCGACGCAATCTACAAAGAAAGCCGATATGCAGCAAAGGCTCAGGGATAAGGGTATAGCATTTGATGAATCTCTTCTTAAATTGGAATTGTACGATATAATAAAGAACTACAAAGCCCAACACGTTATCTACAAGATTGACGAATTTATAAAGAGCAAGGGTTTTAATGTCTTACGCCTTCCCTATCACCCAGAATTAAATGCGATTGAAAATATTTGGGGGATCGTTAAAAATTACGTCGCATCTAAAAATATCGAGCAAAACATGACGAATACGGAAAAACTGATCAATGAAAGATTGGGCCAAGTTAGCAGTGAAACGTGGCAGAAAACTTGTGATCATGTTGAAAAAATTGAATAAGACTACTTGAAATATTTTGATCTCGATTTTGAATTTATGATCAATGTACAAGATGATTCTGACGACAGCAAAACGGAATCGGAAATCGAAAATGTATCTGATAGTGATTGAAAATACTGAATAGTCCTACTTGTTTCGTTTCCATTCTGTAATACCAATGCTTAATTAAATGCCTACATCTTCCCGGCAAAGCCCCACTGGCGCCTTTTCGGCGCCGCTTGTCGACCAACCGTCAAGCCCCACCGGCGCCTTTCCGGCGCCGGTGACTCGCGCGTTTCACGCACGGATAAAATTACTATAATTCAGTCTTATATCGGCTGTGGGTAGTTTTACTCTATGGTATGGAAGATATTCTCGTCAAATAAATAATTCTAAACCAAAAATAATCGTATGGCAATTTTTGTGAGCGCAGTCACAAACATACCGTGCCATCGGAATTCTCCCGGGGCTCGAGTGTCGTTGACTTCGTCGCGTATTAGACTTACCCGGTTAATATTTTTGTATTTATTGCAACCTAATCTAATTTATTTACAAAAAGTATATACTTTTAAAACCAAAATTTTATTTCGATTATTAAATCTCGACTTGAATATATATCAGATTTCTTTGCTAACGTTACCCACTTTTACACACACAAGCGCGCTTGTCGCGATACGTCTACTACAATCAAAGCCGAACGGACTTCGTGAAATAGAATATCTTGTATCATAAATCCGGCTTTTTTCGTTGTTCGTTGTCCAGTTGTCCAGTGGTCCTAGCGGGTGAAAACAAATGACGTGCATTGTCGGCTTTTAAGTACATAAGTAGGTACTATTCTATCGGTCGACTTTAACTGTTTTAGATTAGTACTAGCTTTTGCCCGCGGCTTCACCCGCATGGATAACGGAAAAAATTTCACGGGAACGTACTGCCGGGATTACATAATATCCAGGTTATAAACTATCTGCGTCCCCAATTTTCAAAATGGCGAAGGAAAACATCGTGAGGAAACTGGCATGTCCTAGAACCAAAAATTCCAAGACATGTGACATCTACCAACCCGCACTGGGCCCACGTGGTGGATTACGACTAGGGCTATGCGGTATTGGGTTCCATGGGAAAACCGGTATTATTCGGGTTTCTTAAATTTCAAAACCGGGATACCGGTATTTCGTTTTTTTTTTATTGTAGTAAAACACCTCTTTCCTTCCATTAAATAATCATTTTCTTTTGTATTATTGAAATACAACCACTATAAATACAAAAAAAAACATTTCTACCTTCGATTTCCTCCTTTATAATTTTATTTAAATAATAGCACATAACTCGTCTTATGTATACACACAAGAGGAAAACTGTCAAAACGAGAACTAGAATACACACTGTTTGGAAAATATAGCAAACCGAGGTCTTGAATAGACATTGTGTGGAAAAGCTATCTAACGGAGGTCCTTTGTGTTAAAGTTAACACATTGGTCCTCGGATAACGGATACAACAAACGTGAAATGAGTGTAAAGAGGCTGTGTGTGAGGCGACAGTGGCGTCACATGGTGGATACACAACGGGTGTGTAAGATTATGAATAATCTTGATTAAACCGAGGTTCAGACAACTTTTTCGTATTAAGTATACAGAAAGTCTCAAAATCGCTTGCATAATACGAATCTTTGGTAAAGTCAAACCAAGGACTTTCGAAAAGGTCCTCGCTTTGAAAAGGTCCTCGGTCATGCCTTGTGTATTCATACGCACGTCCTTGGATGGTACTTAAAACAAACACACACCCACACATTGTAACGGCTTGGGCTTTGCAGGTAGGCTGCGGAGGCCGTTAACAAAATAGGTAGTGTAAAGAGTAAAATAAAACCAAAACGGTAGGTTAATACATATAATTAAAAGCAAGAAGTAACGCGGCTAGGTCGTGGGTAGTCACTGTACTGTTCTGAGCACTCGCACACTAGGATAGGTTAGAAAGGTACCGTCCTTGGCTGTAGCTGGCAGATGTAAGGGCCTGTCAGGTCAGGCTCAGTAATAGACCCTTGACGGACGGCACAGCGGGCGCTGCATTGGTTCCAGGCTGTAAGGTCACCCGAAGCACACATCAGCTACCAGCGTCAGCACGTGCAGCGTGCAGTCTGGGGTAGCTCGTAGATAGTACGAGGTTGCTCAGCCTGGACGTAGATCCCTGGAAAGTGCGTTAGGGAGCACATGTTAGATGCGGTGCGTAAGCAGCTAGCCGCATGCGATGTGCTCAGCTCCATTTCCCATTCAGCAACCAAGAAATGGCGTAGGAAGCAGGGTAGGCAGGAAGCCTAGTACAATGATGCGGCTTACAGTACGTCTACCATGAGTTGTTATCGAAAACCTACTCGCTAGCGTTAAAGTCGCTAGCGTATTGACGTCGATCGAATAGATTTCGATAATGCTTGCACCATGAGATTTACGGAGTCATACGCAGGCGCTCGCGTAAGCTTGATAGATCGTGTCGTCTAGCTAACTTCACTCCTTATGTTTTGTTTCTTTCTTTCTCAGTAATAAGAAGAGAGGCTCCCATGTCGTCTATTCAATTTGTAATTTTGTTTACGTTGTGTGGTTCGCGGCGTTTTTGTCTTAGATAAGCCGAGCCACTTGAAACTTTAAAAGTGTAATAAATTAGCTAAGCTCAAGTGTCGTAGGTAATAAAATGCAACATTATTCCATAATATGCACAAATCTTCAAATGCTTCTTTAGCGAGTCTGTAAAATTTGATAAACTTTCTTTCACTTAGGTATATTTTCCAATTGGTATCCAACATTAATTCACATTTTGGCTTGAAATTCACGTTATTTACGTTGTTGGTCTTCAAATTCAGCGGCCACTAACATATTCCATGCTAAACAAGTTCTTCCAGACTTTATTTTGACTTTAACAGACTGAAAAACGTATATAATTATAATATAAACATATGTTTCACACCTCAAAACGCTAGTGAGCTACGTAACTGCTATCGCAAGCGTATTTTTCGGTAGCGTCTGTCGAATTAGTGACTCATGGTGTAGTTTTGTATGGTGACAGCTGAAAAACGTCAGTGACTGTCGAATAGATTACGTTAGGTTTCTTACCTATCGAAATCTGTGCTCATGGTAAGAACTTTAATTCTTTTTGTGACCGCTAGGGGCGCTGTACAATATGTCATACATATCAGTTACGGAGACGCTAGCGAGTTTTGTCTGTGTAAACTCATGGTAGAGCTACAGGCAGTCAGGTAGAAAGCTTGCAAAGATGGCGTGTCACAATGACAGATGCAATATAAGGTTACGTATGTGACACGCGAGCATAACACAAAGCATCTCAGCGGATGGCTTGCAATATCGCTTATAAAACACAGTAAGGACTCGCACAGCCTGATGCAACAGCAATACATACATATTTCAGTCTCCTGCGCACTGGATAATCAACAAACGCGTGATCCGACATTGACCATTGCGAAATCAGATGCTACATAGGTGATGATAATAACATAGATTATCCAGCGCATAGGATGCATTATAAATCCTGATTAATGAAGAACTCGCCCGATCATGGATTTACTCCTGCCAGCGAGGTGGTCAGCGATTGAAATGAACGAGTGATCCTTGTAACACTATAATGTTAATTTGTGAAATAATTAGCTCACCCGACTAATTGCTATACTAACACAAGTCAAAAAAGACCATTTCAGACACCAACCTACATGGTCTTCACATGATCTGACCAAGAGTATGTCTGGACTTTAAAAGAGACTGTGACCTCTGAATTTGTTTCGGCCTTTCTTCTCAGAGTAGTCAGATAGGAAACGCCGGCCTCATCTAGTTTAAAAAAAAATGTTTGACGTGTAAAAGTGTTTGTATAAACCTACTTACAGAAAAAAAAAAAACAAAATACCGGTTTTACAGATTTCGATCCCGGTATTAGCAAAACAGTAAACAATTACCGGTATACTGGTTTTTCAGTAATACCGAATACCGGTATCCACGCCAATTACGACCCACTCCCTTTCACCGAGAGGAGGCCTGTGTTCCAGCAGTGGGAACATTATAGGCTGTTTATGATGTTATGCAATGATATGGTCGTCATATCCATGCTCTCATTCCTCCACAAAGCTCAATGTTCTTATGTATCCAGGAGTGCGAACTTTTACCAGGTAGGGCGAAAGTTTGATTGAATATTTCAGGAGGGTAAGCCAACTTTTTCGCTTCCTTCGCCCCGATTGCATAGGATTATATTGGCATGAGTTCTGTTGATTCCATTGACATCTTATGTAAATACAGCAGAGATTCAATTTGTAGACTTTTTGCATTTCGTTTATGTTAGAACATTTCCGGGAAATAAAAATGGGATGCTTTTCGGTAGCTGCAAATGTTGATAAGTATATTAATTGAATAGGGCCCTATACCACAAAATTTTACAATTACAATTTACAAGTAACAATTTTATTTACTGTGTAAATCTCACAAGTGTCTGTACCACAAAACTCTAAACCAAATACTTGTAACGGAAAAACCAAATTGTAGTGACTTGTAGATTGTAAATTGTAACTATTATTTATAATTTGTGTGATACCCAATCTATCTACAATTAAACAATTTACTTTAGACTTGTGTGGTATAGGGCCCTGATTTTTAAATATTGAAAAGAGATTAATATCATTAAGAGTTATTTATTTGCAGATCTTTGAGCGTCATTACGGGTAGTCAGAATCTCGAAAGTCTGACAACTAGTCTTACCGAGGTGTATCGTATTACCTAGTAAGTGGGTGGTGGATGTCAGATAGGGAGTCACTTCATGTAAAAGATGACGATGAATGGTAGAAGAAATTGGGTAAATATTTTGAATATTCAGAATCGTTTCATAAATAATTTAACACCAATTGGAATTACCATGTGTCGAGCTACAGGTCTGAGCTCAAATGGATGCCCATTCGCCAGAGAAGAAATTTGCGTGCTTTGACCACGCTTTTCTCCCTTCTTAACTCTCCCACTCCTCCTTCTTATCTAGTGTCTCACTTCCAATATCTATGTTCTTCACACGCTAAGAATCTTCGTTCTTCTAACAATCTTCTCCTACTCTGTCCTTCTCATACTTCTGACTTTGTTCATTCTTCCTTTCATATTCAGTCCATTCTTCTTTGGAATGCGCTACCTCTTGACATCAGGATGGCCACCAGTCGGTATGCATTTAAGCGGAGATTGCGGAGTTATTTTCAAAATAAATAGCGTAGAGTCATCTCAAAACCTCTCTCTCTTGAATTTGTATATAATATATGTATATAATATAGGTATATATTATAGTAAATATGTATGTATGTGTATTATAAGTTTATGACTTATTTATGTACAAATTGTTCCATTTCTAACAGAGCACCTGCCATCTAATCTCTTCACCACCCTTGGTTGACTGGTAGAGAATGCCTAAGGCATTAAGTCCGCCTTTGTACTTTTTTAAGTGTGAAAAGTTTAAATAAATAAATAAATAAATAATTGCTTTTTGAACAGTGCCAAAGGCAAAGTGATGAGACGGTGATTGCGAAAATATAACTCCCAATAGCAGTCATTTTACACAAACAATTTAACTCCAAAAGTGAAAACCTAAAAACCTTGACAATAGACCTTTACCTCATCAGAATCTATCCACCAAGAAACTTAAATGATAGAATTTACGATCTTTATTTCGTCCTCTTGTAAGAAAATGCATTTCCTTTTACTCCGTTAAAATACTGTCTTTATTTACAACTAGCTGTGCCCCGTGACTTCGTTCGCGTGGAAGTCGTAAGATACACAATATACTAAAATAACAGCCACATTATAATAAAACTCCCTCGTCCCCCGACCCGTCGCGTTGCATCGCCCGCCCGCATTATTACTTTGTTTTCGCTTAGTGTTCTTTTTGACATTTTTCTTTTTGCTCGGCTCCTAAGGGTCGCAGCGTGATGTTAAATAACCTATAACTATCCTCGAGAGTTGGCCTACCAAATGCAAAAAGAATTTTTCAAATCCGACTTTTTGATCACAATTTCATGGGTTTTCATTTTTTTTTTTTGCGCGGAACCCTAATTATTTTTCTAAAATAAAAGTAGCCTAAGTTACTCCCCGTATTGTCAGCTATATGACAGTTAAAGTCCCGTCAAATACGGTCCAGCCGTTTCGGAGATTAGCCGGACAGACAAAATTTAAAAAAATTGCTTATCTTATATTATAACACACATAACACATAACATCACGCCTTGTTTCCCCGAAGGGTTAGGCAGAGGTGTACCTATAGTAAACCCACATTTCGCCATAAGTGTCGTATATACTTTCTTATGCATTTAGTAAAAATCTGTTATTTTGACGTTACAAACAGACACTTCAATTTTATTTATTTGTATATACAACTGATATAAAAAAGCCGGAATCCTTTTAAAACTATATCACAGAGCCGCCGTCGCCGTTCTATCCGCCGTTATCAGAGAGACTCTCCCCGGTTCTCACCTTGCAATGTATCGGCTGATCCAACTTTGATGAAGACTAACTTTATTTCTAACTCAATTTCACTTCGGTTTCAAGTTAATACACTGTCTTCTAGTGCCTTCCGTCCAGTTTGCTCGGGTAAAAGCATTTTGGTTTTGTATTACGATTTCTTTTCTTGGTTGTCTAAATAATTACTACAATTAGATTTGGTATTATTCAGTTTAAATTGTTCAATTACCAAATTGAATAATTTGAAATTTCTGCTTGTGATTTTTTTTACAAAACTAAAATTATTGGTGATTTCTACAATGGTGATAAAGATTTAGGATATCAGACATCAAAGTGTTAAGCTTCTAATACCCCACGTTTTGACCGAAAGCGATCGTCGCGTTTGTTTGTATGAATTACTAGCTGTGCCCCACGACTTCGTTCGCATGAAAGTCGTAAGATACACAATCAATCAATCTGCCTAGCCTTTTCCCAACTATGTTGGGGTCGGCTTCCAGTCTAACCAGATGAAGCTGAATACCAGTATTTTACATGGAGTGACTGCCTATCTGTTCTCCACAACCCAGTAGCTGGGTAATACGATACCCCTTGGTAAGACCAGTTGTCAGACTTTCGGGCTTCTGACGACCCGCAACGACTGTCAAAGATCTCGTAAAGTCGTAAGATACACAATATAGTAAAATAACAACCACATTTTAATAACACACTTTTTAATTCAATCATGATTCGAAAGACACGTGGTGCCATATATTACCATAAGAACGTTATTGTTGTTTTCCTCGGGAAAAGTACTTTTTTTCGGGATGAAGGGTACCCTAGGTCCGCTTCTATAACCTGACAACGTATATGCAAAATTTCAGGATGATCAGTTCAGTGGTTTAGGCGTGAAAAGGTAACAAACAAACAAAGAAACAAACTTACTTTCGCATTTATAATATTAGTTAGGATGACGTATAAACACGACTTGTTTGATCGCGCGAGTACGCCATATTCATAAATAAGTGCGCAACGATCGCGTAATCGCGCGACGTTCACTTTCGGTTAAGACGCGGCTATTAATATATTTTTTGTAGATCTTATAGAAGAAAACATCAATGATAATCCAAACTACCTGTATCATTTTCTAATTTATGTTTCGACATGCAATTCTATCCAACGTCTTTAGCGTATTTTACTCTAGGTAGCTCGGTAGGTACTCGAAGGTTGCAAATTTGTAATCTGTATGTAGCAAACTCTTGTACCTAATTGGGGCGGTATCATCAAATTGACACCGTTATCGAATTTCACACGATAATCTAGTTACGTTGGTTTACCAATATGCCTCTGAAAACACATGCATCAGTAAACGTTGAAAAATAAATCGATTAACAACTCGATTGCGATATCGAAGTATCGATAGCGCCAATATTATTTTTCGCGAATCGGGTTCATTTTTGTGAGCAGTGTTTTCAATGGGTTTTGAGCAATAATAAAGCAGTGCTGTGTGATTCCAATTAGGTTCCCATGCAACGCCAATAGAGCATTATTTTTGCATTATGACGAGTTGGTAGTATTTTAACCGACTTCAAAATAAGGAAGAGGTTCTGAGTTCGTCGGAATCTTTTTTTTTAATGTATATTCCCCGATTACTCGAAGATGGCTGGACTGATTTGAAAAGGTGGTCCCAGGTGGTCCCATTGTCATTGGGTCAGAATCTGACGATGGGGTCCTGGAGAAATCGAGGGAAGTCTTCAAATATTATAGACACACCTAGGTATAGCGATTTGGGTAATTTTTATAGTAACTCGTGCATTTGCTCTCGGATAGCACCGTTTGGCGAAGTGGACCTGATGATGAAGACCAGAAATAACCACCAGAACTACTCAATAATAAGTATTTCACGGGTTGCGATTCGATTACTTTAATATGGTTGCTAAGCAATTTATGCTCGTCATAATGCATATGGTGAAGTATCAGGAGAACTCCTCGACAATTAACGTCCCTGCATCGGGAAAAGCAATATTTTGTAAAAGGTGATGAGCAGTTGACATTAGGCTATTGTAACTTAGATACATTACTTGACCCGACCCACTAAAAAGTGAAAAATAAAAACTTTTTTAACACGCTTTTATTAGCTTCACTTATAACAATGTAAAAAAATCTTGGAAGTAAATTTTAACCTACTTATAATTGTCGTATCGACATGAAACTTTGTGTGTATATGGAGTTCAGAAGACGATACTTTAATTTAATATATTTGAGCTGATCTGATGATGGAGTCAGGAGTTCGATTGTGGAACTCTTCAGCGGCTACTAGTAAACCCCTCGAGTTTGGGCTCATATGATTTGTTTTGACGAGTCCAATAGATTGAGCTTGGTTATGGTTGAGTCTGATGATGGAGCCAGGAGGTGGATAGTGGAACTCTACAGTGGCTACTAGTAAACCCCTCAAGTTTCGGCTCATATGATTCGGTTTGATGAGATCAATAGATTGGGCTGGGCAACGAGGGTCTGACGATGGAGCCAGGAGGTGTAAAGTACCATAATTATTATTATACATTTATAAAAAGCTATTATTTTGACATTACAAATAGACACTTTGACAATTTTATTTATTTAGTTATGTATATGTATGTATGTATTTTATAGATTATCTATTTACATGTGAAACTATCAGTAAAACTAATTTTGTGCAACTACATAGTTTCGTAATGTAAACTCAGCTTAATACTGAGAAGGCAAGAGCACGGATCACCACGCTTGCTCAAGACGGGTAGTAGTTATTATTTATTGTATTAAGATCTTTCACGTGGTGATCATCATGTGGCCAATGTTTTTTTTCATTCAGAGCTCATTATTTCCATTTTTCATCCAAATATAATTGCCGGCACGAGTCGTGAGCACATATTCCATCTTAATTTTAATTGTCCTCGTCAGTGTGCTCTTGTATTCTGTTTTCTATCTGTATAATTATTATAAATGCTTGATCATAATATAATAATATGTTGATTTCATTGCTCCCGCCCGTGTGCAACCTGCCGAGATAGGAAGATATGTTAGGTTTTTTAAAGAATATTAATCATTATTTATAATAATAACAGAGGTTTAAGCCGCGTGAATCGCGTGTAAGAGTAGAGTTTGTGCTCATGACTCGTGCCGGCAACTATACAGGGCCTTAGTTTAATAAAATAAAACTGTCCAGTTACAAATTAATTTGAAATTATAATTTCTGAATAAAAACAATTAAAGATATCCTTGTGAAAAAAAGAAAAAAATTATACCTTGAACATTGTAGGAATGATGTGAATGCAATTTAATAATTCTTTTTAAGGGCTGCTTCATAACGTACCGATGAGTTTTAAATGAAAATTGCGGAAGGTGCTTCTTTTTATTTTATTTTTGTGTACATTTTGAACCGTAATAACATCATAACATATTGTGGGCAATCTCATGCTGGTATTTACGTAAATATATGGACTTGGCCATGTACAGAAAACGGTTGTTTTTATGTTTATTCAGAATTTAAAAACGGAATGTACCTAAATAACAACTTATACCTAATTAATTAATAAAATAACAAAATTATATCCTAACTTAACTAAAACTATTCACAAACTAAAATATGGCGTCGAAAAATTCCTCCGCATCGCTAGCGACTGGTAATGTACCCAAGAGACTGGCGGCATTGCCTCGTTGTATGACAATGCTTAGCCTCTGGCCAAGGTAAAAGCCGGCCCTTGGGTCACGGGAAGTGTCAACTAGCCGTTTGGAGATTTCGTTAAACAAACTATGAGCGCTCGGACCCCACGGCCCGAGGGTTTCAACCCCAAACGGCTCGAAAATATAATTACCGATAAGGTTATTATATGTTCGCCGCTTGAGGTTTTCCGCAGCCGCAGCAGCAGCGCCAGCATAGCACGCCGAGCCGGGAAGATGGGATGGCGCAAGAGTGTCGACACAAGTTGCGTCCCACACTAAAGGCCTACCCACCTTCCATGGAAATAAAGACATGCTGTCCGGTCTCTTGCCATCGTCGCGTCCCAAGCCATTGGGTTCTAACACAGCTGGGACGCCGACGGTGACAAGAGCTCGTCGGATGATGTCATTAATGTTCGCGTGCCGCGCTATGCGACCCGCACTTCGGCTGCAAGACAGGCCGTGGTGATCTAGGCTGTTGACAACTTCGCCACAGTGACAGCGATGAGGAGAACAACAAGGGGCTCCTAGTCGCAGGGAAGCAGCGAGCAGCGAGCTTTCAATGTAAATATTTAGTATTAAAAGCTCATTTTTAATCACAAATATTTTGAGTTTTTAACCAGAGAACGTGAAATCGCTTAAAAATATACTGTGCAAATTTAACTGCTGATCTAAAAAAAATTAGAAGATATTCTAAATAAATACATTAGCAAATGATGTGAAGACCTACACTACTTGTCCTATAGAATAGCTGGAGGTAAAAAATAGACTAAGGGCGGATTTTCAATAATTATAGTCAGGAAAGTTTTATCTGAAGAACAGCGTCGGCTACACGGTCGCCAACCCCGTCCCAACAGGGGTGACCTTGGTGGTTTACAACCGTGTAGATGGTAGTTAACGACCAATCATTGAAACAGCTCTGCCGGGCGCCAACCAAAGTCACGGACGTCGGGGACACGGTTGGCGACCGTGTAGTAAGCTCTAAAATACCGTAGTTTGATATTTCTTCCATACAAAATATGTCAAACCGCCATTTTTATTCCTTAGATACAAGTTATATCTGACGTTTGAAAAACAGCCTTAAAAGAAATCTTAGTATAGTATAGTATATCTTTATTTGCATAAAATATGGTACATAAAAGTTCTTAAATATAAATATAAGTAGTTCCACATATTTTGCTTACTTAATTCAGCGTGCAAAAAAAACCTTAAAAATAAAATTAAGTTTATACAAAAACACTTTTGACATCATGTGGTAAAAAATGGATGTTTAAGTATGGCCGAATTCTTCGACTTATCCAGCAAATAGGTTTTAAATTTTAGACAGATTTACCATACAAAAACTGTCAGACGTCAATTTTATTCCGCGCATAAAAGATCTGACTTTGGTTAAATCAGCCCTAAAGGTATTAGTGAGTACACGGAACATCGAAGCTTAGTCAGCACCATGATTAGATCTAGTAACTACCCGCTTATAGGTTTAGTAAAGACTTCCTCATTTCCTTTTATTATTTGTTCTCAGAGGTAAACAGAAAGATAACTCTGATGTCGTAGTTTTAATAATTTAAACATCTGATTTCTATTTAATTTCGTTCCAAAAACCTAACTTTCATCACATTGAATTTTTCTTTGAATTCGCGGTAGACAGGCTTAGAGACCTACCTATTTTAAATACACTTAAAATATTTTCCTCGGCCGCCATTTTATTACCCTCACGAATACACCACACTTTCCTTCAGGTCTTTTCTTACTGAGACCACATTTATCCATAAAATACGAATAAAATATTCACGAAAAATTATTTTTATGAACGCTTAAAGCCGGGGTCCATTATATGAAGGTATCTTCCATATTATTGCGCTGACACTTCCCCTTGGGGTTGACAGGCTATATCGTTTTTATGTGCTCTCTTAACGGTCCGGCAGTTAATGTGGCTCTATTTTCTTGACTTTTATGTGGATTAAAAACACGTAATACTCACTTTATTATGCACTAGAATTCTATTTAAGGTGAGAGTAAGCAATGGTTTAAGGATATAAAATGGATATATTGCTGTCATTTTAATAATGTTTTTATTTACTTACTTATAAAGCTGAATTTTGCTGGCTGGCTTAACTTTTTACCACAGCATTGGCTGATTCATCAATCGTATGTGCCGAAACCAGAAGGCCAATTCCCTTTATTAAAATCGTTAAAAATCTAGTCACAATATCATCTCAGCGTCAATGTCAAAAACTTTCAAAAAATTTATTTTTGACAGATTAAGCCTAAGATTAGTATGCAAACGTTCATAAAAATACAGGAACGTCCTATAATATAATAAAAGAATGTGTAGGCAACAAAATGATAAAGGTAGGTACTTCTATCTCTTACTAGATCCATGAACAGGAAACTCAAGAAATAAAACTTGCAAGACCTAGTCCACATATACCTACAAGTTTGCAGGACATGGATTTACGAGCTCATGTGAATCTTGTAGTTACACTGAGTGCAACAATAATGTTGTTGCTGAATATTCATAGATACTTACTTGGTAGTTTCCGCGAAGTTTTTGGGTATACAGCTGTACGGAATACTAAGTGATCCTTTACTTACACATCTAGGTACTTAGTATGGTAGGTACTGTAGAGGCTTTAGTTGAGCCTGCCTTCTGCGTGAATCCTCCTCGGATTGTGACATTGGCTGATAAGACAAACACTGGTTTATTTGGAATTTAGAATAGGTGAAAATTATGACATATGGTCATATTGTTTTATATCGAGTCAGTGAAGTGCTAGCCTTGCCCCTAATAGTGTAATGTGCTTTCATATAAGCAAATAAATAGGAATAATAGTGCTTCCGTGTTCTTCATTGAAATATCCACAACACACACCTCGGAGTCGAGACCAAACATACAATATACGTGGTGATCTGCTTATAGTATCGTGGCAGGTCACCACAGTACTAACATAACATTAGTATCGACCGTGGCTTAATAATATTTATTTTATCGGCACAGGACAGCCCTTACCAGAAGCAGTCATCAAATTACTGGTACAGCAGCTTTAATATCATTAAGATTGTGCCGGAATATAGCAGTTCGTGGTGGATGAGGTATGCCAGCGGCTCCCCTGACATCATCTATCATCACCATCAGGGGGCCTACTACCACCTCATAAAGCAGTATTATTTAAATGTTACTTCAGTTTGAGAAAGAGATGGAGCTATACAGGACGTCTAGCTCCATCTCTTTCCCACACTCAAGTAAGATTACAATAATACTGCTTTAAGAGTTGGTGGTCTAACTCTTGAAGACAGCCGCCACGCAACCACCGATGCGACGCTCTGCGATAGTGACAGTAATCAGCCAGTGTCACTCTTATCCGACTACTTTGGTGGTTCTAGTAACTTTGTCACAAAACGAGATGGCGCCACTTGCTGCGCCGTTATTTACATAGGTCCTAAAAGGCATAGCAAATTACGAAACTATACATAAATAGTAGTATGGTACTACGTTTGATATAAATCAAACCTACAATAATCAATCTGCTTAAAAAGTGGGATAACTTACTTAGGTAGTTATTTCTCGTCTCGTCTCGTCTCGTCTCGAAGTCGTAAAATACACAATATACTAAAAGAACAGCCACATTTTAATGAAACTGACTCGTCCTCCGACCTGTCGCGTCGCATCGCCCGCCCGCGCTATTACTTCGTTTTCACTTAGTGTTCTGCTGATTTTTTTTTTGCTCGGCCCCTAAGGGTTGCGTGATGTTAAATAGCCTATAACTATCCCCGAGAATTGGGCTACCATATGCAAAGATAATTTTTGTAATCCGACGTTTTGTTCACAATTTCATGGGTTTTATTTTTTTTGCGCGGAACCTTGATTATTTTTCTAATGAAAGTAGCTTAAGTTACTCCGTGTAATACTAGCTATCTGCCATGAAAGTTTCGTCAAAATCGGTCCAGCCGTTTCGGAGATAAGCCGGAACAAACAGACAGACAAAAATTTTAAAAATTTATTTTTTGTTATTTGTACCGTATATACTTTCTTATGCATTTAGTAAAAAGTTGTTACTTTGACATTACAAACAGATATGTACTTCAATTTTATTTATTTGTACCTATAGATTAAAATTAACAAACATCAGCATACATACGAAACTTCTAAGATTCTGAAGTTTAGTTATATCTAAAGCCCTTGGAATTCAAAAAGGGAATGCATGTCCTGGTTCGAACAAAGAATGTTTGTCTCCACTCTTAAGCATTTTTAGACAATACTTCTATATGAATGAGTATATTAGCCGAGTGGGAATATATCATCAATTGCCTAACCTTTTCCCAACTATGGTTTGGTCGGCTTCCAATCTAACCGAATGCAGCTGAATACCAGTATTTTACATGGAGCGACTGCCTATCTGACCTCCATAACCCAATAACTGGGTAATACGATACCCCTTGGTAAGACTAGTTGTCAGACTTTCGTACTTCTGACGAACCGTAATGACTGTCAAAGATCCACGAATGACAGCCGGGACTAACAGCTTAACGTGCTTTCCGAGGCATGGAGGAGTCTCGGTATGTAAAGACGGTCACCCATCCACGGACAACCCAAGCCAGCGTAGCTTATCCTCAAGGTTCGACCCGCGCGGCTGTTATTACTTAGCCACGAGCTTCTGCCGAGTGGGAATAACCAAAGTTATTTTAATAGTTGTAGTTGTTGAGATTTTAAAAGGTAAACGTTTTTTAAGTACGAGAATTGGCCTTCTGTTCAGCAGTGGACGTTGTCAGGCTATCAAGATGATGATGATTCGAATTAATTAATTTAGTGGAGACGCTGCCACATACAGGGTCAAATTAAATTAGCTAGCGAAACTCCGCAGACGTGATGGGTATCAATATCTAAACAGAACAAAATAAAAAAAATAAAAAATTGATGATTTATGAGCTAGTTCAATTTGACTCTGTATATGTTGCAGCATCTCCACTAAATTGCTTAATTATAATCATCATCTTGATAGCCTGTTAATGTCCACTGCTAAACAGGAGCTAGACCACCACCTCTTAAAGCAGTATTATTGTAATCTTACTTCAGTGTGGGAAAGAGATGGAGCTAGACGTCCTGTATAGCTCCATCTCTTTCTCACACTGAAGTAACATTAAAGTAATACTGCTTTAATTGGTTGGCCCCCAGGCCAATTCCCGTAGGTATTTTTAAGGACTTTCGCATTTCGACTTCAGTCTCATTCTGTCAAAAAATTCTCTAATTTACTGACAGTTTTGACAAGTTTTTTACATTGATTATCGCTGAAATGAGACTGTTACTTGAATTTGATCGTTTAATTGGCCTTCAGTTAAACGGGATATTTCCGTAATCGATATGCTTGCAACAGAAATAGGTGATTACGGTAAGGTCCTAAAATAAGCGGCTACATTACCCATCCGCCTCACATAATCCCGTTTTAACAGTATCCCCGGGAAAATAAGTGGCTTATTCTTTCCCTGGATTAACACGACGAATTATCGTGTATAATTATGTAGATTCACCAAAAATAAAACAAAAAATACAATATAATCGCAAAGCCAGGTGCCTGCATAGCAATAGACGCGAAAATCGTCCGTTCATAAATTCTGAACGCCCGTAACATATTTGTTAACCCTCATTCTACTCTTCATTTAAGCGGAAACATGCCATTCAATTTTCAACTCTATTCCTTTTAAATAAGAGCTATAAGTAACATGTAAATTAACGGTCCCAGTTTTCAGGGTGCGATGTTGAAGCAATTTTTCTTCATCCCTCCCTTCAATATGTTGGGAAGCCCCTGGAAAACGCCGTATATCTTCCTATGTGCCCATTATGCAAATCAGTGCGAGGCAAATATATGTGGCTGGACATATATTTTGGATTCAATCTGAGCTGTAAAAGTTTTCCGTTTAATTGAATTACTTTTGCGGGCGATTAGGTGCAGTTTATTTCTTGGAAGTAATACTTTAAAAGCCGAGCATTTTAAAAGATTCGTATTTGCCGATCTAGGCATGTAAAGTCATGGAAGTTTATTGTTGAGCAAATTGACAATCAACTTAAATTGTCCGTATATTCAAATCACAACTGTCATTTTTAATTACCATAACACGACAAATTGACGTAGGGCGTCTTATTTGCTTTACAATCAATAACCCAGACTGTATAGTCGAACAAAGAGATTGGTGTACAGGCAGAAGGCTTGCAACTACTTATAAACAATGTTGTCAGTTTGCTATGTACGAGTAGTATAGTGAACCTGACTCATGATGAAAGTGTGTCTTACGTGAGCGTTAAAATTTAAACGCATACAATTAGAATGAATATTGGCCGTGAAAATACATAAATACATAAAACCACGTCTTCTTCCCATGGGGGTAGGCAAAAACTACAGAGCACCACCTGCTATGATTCTTACATACCTACTCCTTTTGATTTGTTTACTTTCATATATCTGGTCATACACGCGAGTAATACTAGTAGGTATGTAAGGACTTTTCTGAAGAACATCACCAATAAGGTCACTAGGGCGTTCCCACTCACATCTGCCTTGTAAATACCTTTTGTTAGTCACCTTTCATTCATCCTCTCAACATGACTAATTCATTTAAGCAGTCTCTAAAATTTTTGTCACTGCATCTTTTTTTAACGTCGTAATTAGTGTAATCTGTCTTTTAGTGTAGTGGAAAGATAAATATTTTTGCATCTTTACCAAACTCTTTGTTTGACTATAAGTATACTCTTGATATTTGACCCACTAGCAGTAGCATGCTCTTGTTCAGAAGCCAGACCACCACCTCTTAAAGCAGTATTACTGTAATCTTACTTCAGTGCGGGAAAGAGATGGAGCTAGACATCCTGTATAGCTCCATCTCTTTCTCACACTGAAGTAACATTAAAAAAATACTGCTTTAAGAGGTGGTGGTTGGCCCCCAGGAGTCACCAAATGCCAGACTGCGGTCCGGATCCGGACTGCCGACCTATTTGATGTGGTAAAGTAGTACAGTAATATTTATAGCTAAAATTTAATCTAAAAATATTAAAATTGCGTAAATTAATTTTGCCTGTGCTTTGTCTTTTCTGCCGTACAAACCATCGCCAGTGTCGCAATACAGAGTTGTCTTTGGTCCCTGGCCCTGACATCAAGCAATGGACAAAATGTTCAACTTTATACTGCTTGAATACGAGGCTTTTGGCTACATTGTTTGTGTGTATTTTATGTTTTTTTTTTTTTTTTGTAATGTGCGTTTTGTTTGTGCAGAATAAACAATGTTTCTTTCCTTTTCCTTCCTTTTCATCGTATACTACAGACAAGCCGCATCGCAACGCAAAACAGTAGCCGCAAAAATACGCCTGGCGAGCGAGCAAGTGCGTTACTCTGCAGCCCGGGCCTGCCTGTAATGTGCGTTGGTTACTTTGGGCAGTACCAAACGGACCGCGAAACACGTATTATTTTTAAAAACGGACCCCCATTGAAACTAATTGGTGATCCCTGCTCCAGTCACTTAGTGATTGTTCGTCAATATTATGTGTTAGCTCGGGTGTTACGTTTCACTCTTGGGTAAACAGATTTCCAGGAAATGCCTCAATTTTGCAAGTAGATGGGATATATTAAGTGCCTAGCAATTTAAGCCCTCTTTATTTATGCTACCTCTCAGTTTATATTATGTACTTTGGCATCAATTGTCGATAGTACCAACTTAACTATAGTCGTATTAGATTCATAACGGTACAATTTCAAAAACATACTGTTTTTTCAACATTCGATCCACGCACGGTAATAAAAATTAAATTTGGAACATTTTGACCGTCACGATACTTTTGTTATAAAACAAAAGGGTCGTCACGACACTCCAACCGAGTGTCCTAAGACACCTCTCGACTGTTTTTTCACCGTATTTCAACAACACCACCTACTTTAATTACCCATCCCAGGATACCGCAAAATAAACTCCACAATGTGCGAACACTGTGCACTAAACTCATTCACTTTGCGGTTATCGGTGAACGCTGGACCCATCGTTCAAGTTAAATGGAAAGCATGGAGCAGCTCAGTAGGTAATTCTGCTGCTGCTTTGAAAAACAGCTATTTGTTAAATTAAAAAAGTGAGGTGAATCGAACGAAGTAATGGAAAAAAAATCAGGTCTTCCGTTACATTTTTTTTTCTGATAATTATTTTAATGGTATAGATTGCGATGGAGTCCTGCTCGAGATTAAATAAAGGATAGTTGAGGCTTGCTTATACAAAGATACTAAGGAGCACCAAAATTAAGTTGAATCAAACAATTTTGTCAGAACAACATCGATCAAGAAAGGATTGATTATCACCTGATGATTTAATCATACAATTGCTTCTGAAGAAGACTTGAAACAGAAAATTATGTCGCTATATCGAACTCAGATTTAAAATTCGAGTTGTTTGACGAAAAATCAATAGAATTTGCCACGCAATATTAAAAATTGACTTCATCAAAGCTGTAAGTACCAACAAAACCCTTTTTGTTTAGGCCAGTATTTTAATGCCTTTACCAGCGACTATTTCAAAGTTTCCAAATCCTTTATACTGCCTAGTATTTTAAAGTATCTCCCATGAGCCCTGCTTAGAGAATTAATCCTTCCTCTCTGACCACAAGAGTTGGTATCTGTTTCTGCATGCCCCTAATTTAGTTTAGTGGCCATTATTTGTCGAGATTTTGGAACTAATGAATGGTGACTACTTTTGGATAATTTTAGTCTTATTTTCTGGAGCGTAATACTGGATTTGTCAAGTTTTTATTTGATTTAGTTTTTAGGGTTCCGTACCTAAAAAGAAAAAAACGGAACGCTTATAGGATCACTCGTGTCTGTCTGTCCGTCTACCACAGCCAATTTGCTCCGAATCTAATGGACCAATTAAGTTGAAATTTGGTGTAATGTAAATACCTAAATGAATTTTGTAGATGGAGGTAAATAAGAAAATTTAAAAAAAGTTTTGCTACCTGCACCATGTGACATATCAAATAGTTTTTTTATAATTTAATAAATAGTTTTAAAGTTATTTATGAAAATAGACGAAAATTGACCATACCCCCTTCTCCGAAACTATTGAGCCTAAAATTTTGAAAAAAATACAGAAAATATTGTATACTTAGGTATTGATTACAGAAAAACCTATAAGAAGTCTATGGTCTTAAAATAACATGGTAAATCTATCATGTGCTTACAAACTTACATTTGCAGTTGGAATGTATGGGAGAACATAATGTACATATGTATGTTTTTCAACGAAGTTAAGTTTGTTCTCGGGATAATTCTTTCCCAACTACGGAACCCATCATTGTGCGTAATCCGACACACGCTTGGCCGGTAGGTATATTTTTTTGTTTCTTTCTAATTTTTTTTCTTCATGTTAATACATAAAGAAAAAAGTTTCAGTTCTTTACAGGCTTATCTTTTTTTCAAAAGTTCCAGCATGTCTGAATGTATAACGGTAACTTTATTTACGAAGGCAGTCACAAACTCAGAATTTAAAAAGCCTTTGAATCAAACTATACTGGACAAAACACACATTAAAAGTTTACTAAAAACAAAAAATAAAATACCACCAACTACAAAACCCTTGCTCGCAAGCAGACCGCACCACTTTCTCTTCCATAATTCTGCCCAAACTGTGGGCCTTGTAATTTATTTTGGCTGGCCAAAAACAACAACTAAAATCCGACATAATCTCCACTAAGGTTAAAACAAAAAACCTTCCCAGAAAATTTTGTTTCAGCGAAATATTTTATTTTATGACCACAATTAAGTTAATCCGTAGATAACGCCCACTTTTACAAAAAGGTACATTATAAATTACCGACTCCGTGTTTTCATTTCCACGTGTTCTGACTACGATTTTTGCAAAGATTTAAATCGTTAGATTTGTCCTGACTGACTTGTGTCGCATGATAAGTGTCAATACTGAGAATAGTGAGCTCACAAATCCCGTGTATGGCGTTTCCATGGCAGCAGGTGGCATTGTGTGTGGCAGAAGTGTCAAAACAAAACAGAAACACTACCATCTTTTGGCGCGGTAGGGCGAATCTAACGATTTAAATCTTTGTTTTTTTGTAGATTACGAGGATTGGTCTAGACACGTGTGAACAGAGCTTCATTTGTTTTTGTAGACTGTTAGCGTTTTTTCGCTATAAGCGCTTATTAACAGTCTGTTTGTAAAATGTTGAAGAGTAACTTTAAAGCGATGGATATTTTGGAACTAACTTTTTACAACTTGTACATATACTTTCAATTGTTTTAAGCCTTCATTTTTAAATTATTTTTCTAGACTGATGTTAAGAAACATACTTTCCTTAGTAAGGGGTCCTCGAAACGATCAATAGCTTCTCATAGTAGACCCTCCCATATGGAAGTAGCTATCACAGGTAAAATTAGCTTACGAAACTATTTATATGCCCAGTTTGGCAATAAAAAATGCTACCATTGATTGGTGAGAAAACGATTCGTGTTTGTTTATTACGCATGAGTAGTTCCGATACATACAAACTCACAAATTTTACCAATTTATTATATTATTACATCTATACATCTCATCATCTGCCTAGCCTTTTCCCCACTATATTGGGGTTAGCTTCCAGTCCACCCGGATGCAGATGAATACATGGAGCATGGATCTTACATGGAGCGATTGCCTATCTGTCCTCAACAACCCAGTTACTGGGTAACACGATACCCCTTGGTGCGACTGGTTGTCAGACTTTTGGGCTTCTGACTACCCGTAACGACTGTCAAAGATCTACGAATGACAACCGGGACCAACGGCTTAACGTGCTTTCCGAGGCACAGAAAGGTCTCGATATGTAATGGATGGTCATCCATCCATGAACCGACCGCGGCAAGCGTAGCTTAACCTTTGATCGACCCGCGTGGCTGTAGGCACTAACTCGTGCGTTCTATATGAATATCATAAGCTTGTTGTTGGCAAGCTTGTTCTAAAGAGAAAATCTTCTCAGATAAAAACAAACAGTGCATTTCTTAATCTGTATAAATTATTTTATTGTATACGGAAGCTGGGTATAATTGTGTATAACTCCTAAAAGCGACAGGTAATTGCCGTATTTATCATTAGAACAAATAGCCGGTACGACACTGAGTAAAATTAATTAGTGTTTGTTATAAGATAATAAGTTTTAATTTATGCGTTCGCTTAGTGTAGGTACCTTCTTCAGTTTTAAATCTTAATAAATTCTTGAAATTTCCTTTTATTCTTTGGCTATTCTTTGAGCTCATAGCTTCGGAAAAGCTTTACATAAATATTTAAAGACAATTTATTTAGATTACTTATAATTCCAGCGACATCTAAATTGGTTTAATTGATTCATAACAAAAATACGAGTAGTATTTACAGTTTATTCAAGAAATACATTCATTTATATTCAGGTTTTTTCAAAAAATCCAAAATATTTTTCAACGTCAGATCTAAAAAACAAATGCATGCGAAAAAACTTTTTGTTACATTCCATATTTTTATTTTACTCTTAAAAATACAGCTAGCATTCACATTCGGAACAAAGCAAATTCTCCTTTGTGTTACGTACGGTGCTTTTTCCTTCAAACCACAATAATGCTACTGTACTCCAACTGGGCCCTCATTTGAGGTTAGTCGTAGTAAAAAGGACTGTAATAAAATTCTTTTAGGTACATAATGAGCTTTGTGGTTTGGATATCCCACCTTTGCTCTTACCGTGGGTGTTTCAAAGGGCTAGTGGTTTTTTTTGACAGGAAAAAGCAGTAAGTAAACATTTTTATCTACTCTCATATCGTAAAAGAACAATGGCGGCTAATTATTTGAACAAAAAAGCTTGTAACATATGTAATTCCTAAATATAGTGTAGAAAAGATACTTAAATAATAACTCCGTGGTTAATAAATATTTCATTCTCTGTTTTTTTAGCGGTAAATATGAATTTTAAAACAACTAATAAAGGTAATCACAACAATGTTGCCAATTGAATCCTTTTCGCGCCAGATCTAGCACTTTTTTTTGCTGTACAGCGCAGTTACATGTCTGAGAAACACATACTAGGTAGTAGTGGTGATGTGTTAAATAAATAAATTGACATAAACAACAAACCTATTTAGTTTTAATACTTTGTAGTTTGGAAGATGTAACATTTTTTATTGTTTTATTGCTTCGAAAGAATTATAAAAATGGCGACAGATTTTGCGTTGTTAGCAACACTGACACTGACAGTGACAGATGCTCTCGAGCCGCTGTTGTTGTTGTCGTTGCAAGTTTCGTGTGTTACGTTTAGATTGGTTTACATTTTTCGAATTTTATTTGACCCGGACTGTTTTATGGACTCTCGATTGATTCTTCCTCTGTGTGACCCGTGCATGCTTTTGGACTGTGATTATCTTCCTTGCGTGGCGACATTGTACTCTTCTTAACTGAACTCGGATTTTGCTTCACAACTTGGTTCTGTCTGACTGGTGTTGGATCTTTACTTAACCATCCCAATGGGAGACAACGAGAGATCTCGTCGTCCGCGGATTCTATGCATTAACCGCAACATCTGCGTTAATTGAAGTTTCAAATTCAAAATTCCCGGCAAAAAGACTAAAGTCAAAATGATGTATGGACACCTGCCATTATTCTTTAAATTATAAACTGCAAAACGAGTTTATAATGACATACTACATCAACACAATACCGAAATTAAAAATAGAATCACATTATAACACTTTTTTCTAACAAAATAATGTAATAAAATATTTTTTCACCATTACGACACATGGCAAATCCAAGAAGTTAATATCACCAAGGAGTTTCCATCAATTATTGTTTTCTAATGGAATGCATAATATGCGGGCGCACCATTTTTATAGCATTACAAAAAAGTTTTGATTCCAATTTTTACTTGTGTGTCGCAGCGCCGCTTTAGCGATTTAGGTGATATGCTGGGTTTTAGCGCCATTCATTACGTTTTGTTGTAGGTACTGAATTTTGTGGTATTTTTTTTTATTCTTGCTTAAAATGTCTGATATCAGTGAATGTGAAGAAAATTTGACTCCGCCTGATATGCAGCGATGGAAATAACTCATAATTTATTACTAGCAAAGTCGAAAAAATTATACATAATATGAGTCGTGATAGCATTTATCATATTCACTCATACTCATATTATTACGACTTTATGGCATGGCAAATGCAAAAAAGGCTATGATCTTTTAATAGGTTCAATCGCAATGTATGAGAGTAGATAAAATAGTGTATGAAACTGCACATAACCAGAAAACACACACACAGCACACACAAAACACATAACGTGAAAACACTCGTGTTTTAATACCCCTCATTATGCAACAGTTTCATAAACTACTATTACTGTGATGGTTTTCCTTCATATGTTAGAACAAAACGTATTGAATAGTCAACTATTTGCAACTTTTTTCAACAAGTCGTTTAAAAAGATGCTTTCCAATAATTTTCTATGCCATTTTATTTTACCCTTCACATAAATCTTTTAGAGCTTCGTCAATTTCTCCCATTCTGATATTCCTATTTGCATTTGCGGGGCAAGTCTTTCAAACTTAAAATTTTCCATAACCCATTTCTGTGACGATGACGGCGTGCATTCTGTTAACACCAGCTTTAGACCTTCCGGGAACTTGGCAATGTTCAAACACTGTTCTGTCGCCATATGCCTTATAACATCTGACTGAAAAATTAAATCATCAAGTGTCAAAAACTTTGAAATTATCTTTAAACGTCTAGACGTTCAAAGATAATTTGGGATGCCCCATATTCACGAAATTTGTTTCGCTTTTACCGGGCGTCATAATAACAGCTATTGTTGATGTGACAAAATGTTTAACGAGCTTATATACTTGAACCACTTATATTTCTAAAGTATGTAGTTCAATTATTTAAGCCTGTTATATATTTATCTACATTTCTTGAAAGCTAGGTGAATCCGCAGCAGCACCAGCACCGGTAAGATAGTCAGACGCGATCAAGAAGGCTGTTGGAGGCAGCATGTACCGAACGGTCCACACAGCAGAAGACCGCACAACTTGGAGACGGTCGCGATGCTTAGCAGTGAGGGAACGACGAAGAAGAGATTGAGAAGAAGGTGGATTGACCACATTGGTGATTGGATTGAGGTGAATCCGCCAAAAAATCTGTTTTATTTTTTTGGTAGACTGCAACTGCCCCAATGCAAGGCCAATCCGCCCAGCCTTTTCCTAGCTATGTTGAGGTCGGCTTCCATTCTAACTGGATACAGCTGAATACTAGCTAGTATTATAAAGGGAACAACTCCACAATCTAGTAATTGGGTAAAATGATACCCCTTGGTAAGACTGGTTTTCAGGCTTTCAGGCTTCTGAACACCTGAAACGATCGCCAAATATCTAAGAAGAATAGCCGGGACCAACTGCCAACGGTGAACGTCCGCACCGGCCGCAGCGCACGGACGGCACGCACCGGATTTTGGTTTATTTGAATAAAGAAATGATCCGAGTGCTCGGTGCGGGCGGTATCGATATTAGACGCAGTGCTATATGACAAATGACAAATCAAACCAAAATCCATTGCGTGACATGCGTGCGTTGCGGCCTGTGCGGACTAGTGGACGTTCACTTTTCGCGTTCTTTCCGAGGTCAAAACCATTTAAACCATTGTGTTATGATAATATGGGTCATCTACTTAGCCTTTCCCATTATGTTGGGTTTGGCTTCCAGTCTAACCGGATGCAGCTGAATACTTGTATTTACATGGAGCGACTGGCTAGCTGATCTCAGCAACCCTGTTACTGGGTAACACAATAACCTTGGTAAGATTGGTTGACATACTTTCGGGCTTCTGACTACCCGTAATGACTGTCAAAGACTTACGAATGACATCCGGAACCAATTGCTTAACTTGCTTTCCGAGGCACGGAGGGGTCTCGATATGTAATGGACGGTCACCTATCCAAGGACCGACCTCAGTAGGTACCCGTGTGGCTGTAATTACTAACGACTTCAGCCGTTAGTAATTATAGGCCGATAGGGATTGGGGCCGATTGGGTTCACCCGATAACCTATCTATCACCAGTTTTGGCATACTGGAGATAGAAAAACCTATCTATCTATGGTTTTAACGTCCCAATAATCTATAGGAGATTGGAATCTTACCGGCCTGACATAAGGACAGATGGAATTATACTGTCTACCATCAATAGCGATCTGTCTTTTACTGAAAATAGGTTATTGGGTTCGGCCGTTAGCAACGAGCCTGATAATTTTCGTTTTTTTTTTAAGCCTTGGGTAGTCTATGTTCATTACCTTTTGATTATATAACCAGACTTGTGAAGCCGAATTCCGACAGAAGAACAATGTGATGCAATTTAGTAAGTAGTCGAGGCAAAATCCGTCACGGCGTATTTCTCCAGTCTTGCTGTATGTCCAAAACTGAAATCACAGTATGTTTTTAAATAAGTTCAGTTTGATGCTATAAAATCTTTTTAAATACGCACATATCCAATATTGGTAAAGATAATTGTCGACTACACGTTGGTGTTCATTTTGTACACAGTAATTAAAATAATAATCATTAAATAAAAATGTGTTGGTACTGTTTTGGCAATGAATTAAGCTGCAATAGATTATTTTCATTTCCTTGATACCATATGTGTATGTACTTCCAAATTATTAATTAAAAAAAACTGAAGTCGCAGTCGTATTGTCATAAAAAATATAAAAAAATTAGCTCTGGCCATACTGTGGCGGATCCCGCACGGGACGAAGTCATGCGACTATTCACGCCAGTTGTTTAAACTCCCCATACAGATAAGTTGACACAATCCACGTGAGCAAATTTCCTCCCGCATCCCGAGTGGGATTTGCCACTCAGGATGGCCAGGGCTAAGTGCATACCTGATTACCACCTTGAAAATGGCAAGGCAATAATTGCACTCCGTCGTGAAACTGCCGCGACGCCGGATATGCATCTATGCATATACCGGGATTACTTGCACTATAGATCTATAATAAATGAAACGTTTATTAATAATTAGTTATAATCTTAAATGAACTTTTGCACAAATTCAAATTGATCAGGAGCCATTTCATTGACATTTTTCCTATTGCAAATTTTCAAAGCTGTTTTCTTTGAAAATTCAAAATTCATCGGCAGGCAATTTTGATATTATAACAGCTAAAAAATATAATAAAAGTATTGCCAGAAATTGTCAACGACACGTTTGAAGGTAAACTGTAAATTATTAATTTCAGGGATCACCAAAATTATGTAAAAGTTTTTATGCCAAAATTAGATTGTGCCAAATCTCCGTGACATAGGCCGAATGAATGACTCTGATGATGATGATTCTTAGTAACATAAAGCAGAATGAGGCTGTGTACAGGGTGAGAGTTGCACAGAGAGCCATGGAGCGTTCCATGCTCGGCATAAGACTTATAGATCGAGTTCCAAACGTCGAGATCCGAAGCCGGACCAAGTGGCGTCCATGGACTGGAAGACGTAGCGTCAGTTGTTCGGCGGCGAGATGGGCAGAAGACATTGTTACCATCGCGGGTAGAACCTGGATAAGGCTGGCATAGGAGCGTGGAGATTGGCACAAAAAAAAGAGAGGCCTATGCTCAGCAGTGGGTGAAGTCGGGCTGTGGATGATGATGATGTGGGAGTCAGGCATACAACATCGAGCATAAGCGACTGACCCGCGCGGCGCACGGATCGACACTGAATGCTGCTTTTTCCTATCTATGGCATCTCGTAGTTGGCCATGAGTGGCCGTGACTACTTCACCGGTCAATCCTGTGGCTGTCTTAAGCGAACTCAAAGCCTCCAGCCGGGAGCAATGAATGCTGCTAGCCCACGCGGTCCTTTATATCATTGCGCTCCTCGTTGGTGTGTCTCCATTGGATATACTCACGCGCCAGCTACCTTCAAATTTACATTTGAATATGAAGCAAATCTTATTAATGAAATGTCATATCTTATTTATTAGGTCATATTTGCTTTATCACTTTTGACAACATCTCCCAGAAAATTGAATCTTCAGGCACCTGTGTCACCACCGGCGACTAACGAGAAGCGGGTAGAGCTAGCAATTAAAAACGAGTTGGCGAGCAACAAGCAGCGAGTGCGTACGGGAGACGAGCGAGATTACTCGCTGGTGTGCGTTTTTACCAAGCGTGAGTCTCTCAGCAAGTGTTCTCTGCGAAGCGAGTGTCGCTGAGCGAGTTCTCTCTTTGAAAACTCTTGTCGCTGTGACAAACGAGTACTCGCCGGTGGTGTGAACAGTCAGCGATCAACTATTAATGTATATATCACTTTTTCTTACACGGGACTTACAATATTTTTTAAGTTTCTTGAGCGAAAAATCGTTGAAAACTAGTCGCTGGTTCGTCGGCGGTGGGAATAAGGTTATCTGACCATCACAGTTACAAATATGTAGACCTTGTCGTTTTATAACATGCAAGAGACATTCAACTTGAGGGTGATAAAGCAAATTACGAGGACGACTTTATAATAACATAACATCATAGTATCGTAACATTATATTATAAACGTGAAAGTTTGTGAGGATAGATGGATGTTTGTTACTCTTGCACGCAAAAACTACTGAACAGATTTAAATGAAATTTCGCAAACATATAGTTTATAACCTGGATTAACATATAAAATACGTTTTAGCCCGATGTCCTTGCGGGATCAAGACTTACGCGGATAAAACCGCGGGGCGCAGCTGGTAACATATACAAGGTGTAACATAATTAACGCACAACCTCTTAAGGGGTCATTGTACTCATCATTATGAACAACTTTTACTATGGGACCAAACCTGAAATCGCGAAAAAAAAATCAGCTGCTCCCTACATTTATGTTCGCATAATTCGTCAAAATATAGGGAACAGCTGATTTTTTTTTCGCGATTTCAGGTTTGGTCTCATAGTAAAAGTTGTTCATAATGATGAGTACAATGATCCCTTAAGAGGTTGTGCGTTATTTATGTTACATCTTGTATAATAAGCAGGTTAAAATTACTTACTTGACCACTAGCGACATACTTGTCAGGCAATTCCAATTGTGGGTATATATTTTCTAAATACCACTTGAACGGTTTACAATTCAAAGCCTTGCGAAGCTCTATCCTTGACGACACATTACCGAAGTCTACTTTTTCCTTTCCTACTCTTTCAAAATAGTATTTAGCATATTCGTCAAGCCATACCTGAAATAAACAGGAATATAAATTGCGTTGCATAGAATTACTTGCATTCTGTGTTTTCTGAAAGGTTAAGCAGAGCTGTACCTATAATACACCCACATTTCGCCAGTCATGTTTAAGTCCCATGTAATAGGAGGTGAGCCTATTGCCATCAACCGGTTACAAATCTAGACTCTGAGCTGCTACTGAGAAATTTCAAATAGGAAAACCCAATAACACTTTGCCTGACTCGGGAAGCGAACCCAGGACCTCATTCTCAGCAGTAGCGCTTGCGACCACTAGCCCAATGAGCCAGTCGAAGCAATTGCCGTAGGAATGTAAAAACACAAAGAAAATAAATTTATCTAAAATAAGTACTTGGATATTTTCTTACATCCTTATTGTGTTAACACAACTGTTGAACAGGAAAACTTAAACAAAACAATGCTCTTTCTAATCAAAACACTAACATATACAACAACTAAATAACTAATTTGTAAAGATAACACTTTACACGTCAGAACTCTGGAGTAGGTTACCTACCTACCTTCAGTTAGCAAAACAGTAAAACAGTTGGGTAGGTATTGTAGAGGCCTTAGTTGGGCCTGCCTTCCGCAAGAATCCTCTTTGGATTATGACATTGGCTGGCTAGACAAACGTTGATTTCAATTAGAATTTAGAATAGGTGAAAAATAATTACTTATAGTGATTTTGTTCTGGATCGAGCCTTATAGTTTTAGCCCCAGTCTTTACCTGTTAATTATAAATAATATTTTAAATATAGCTGCCAAAGCTAATAAATCAGTTATTTGAGTGTAACGGTCTTTAAATTTATAGATATCTTCGAGAAAGTTCCCCCAACACACCTCGAAGACGAGACCGCACACCACAGTATGCATATAATTTTAGATATTTTCAGTAGATAGGTAAAAAAAAAATATTTGCTGGCGACACCAATGTTGTTGCAGCTAATATTTTTAAATACCTACAAATTAAACACCTCAACTATCTGTCAGGCCAACGATGCAGTTACAAGAATATTGCGTTCTGAATCTAAGGATGATAACTCAGAGGCCAGTCTGCAGTGCTGGGGAGATTCGTCCAGCTTCATGTGACGAATGCCATTGTGATATTATTGACATTATTGACATGAGTGATTTTATTAATCGTATTTCGAATTATGTTATTCTTGTTTTTGTTTTTATGAATGTTGAAAAACTAACATAGTTTTAAGACCATTGTAACTCTTAATATTATGAAAAAATTTATTAGTCTGAAATAAAATGAAATTAATCTTTTTTTTTTAAATACATTAAACTTCTTGCGCTTTTGTGTTTCCTGAAGGGTTCGGCCAAGGTTTATAGTACACCCACATTACGCCATTCACTTACACTTCAACGCATGTGACTAAAAGAGTGATGAATATAAATGTTGATGTTGTGAAGGTCAAAGAAAAGATGGATGGATTATATGAGGAATGATATGAAAGAGAAAGGAGTGAATGATAGCGGGACTTTTGACAGGGGAAAATGGAAAGAGAAAACGTATTTCGCCGACCCCACGTGACATGGGACAAGGGCAGGAAGATGATGATTACGCCATTCACTTATTAATAAGTTACACGTAATAGCGATCAAGCCTAATGCTAATTCATTTTTATTTGTAAGAATTTGAAAAGCTTAGCTACTAATACAAATTCTTATAAATAAAAAATGAATTGCGGGCAACTTAAAAAACATGACTATTTAAATTAGCCAACCACTGGACAGCACGTATTAGACTGTAGTTACCGAAACTCGCGACGGGGCGCCACCATCGCGGTGGTGATAGCAGAGCGCTAGGGCTCCGCGGTCGTTCACACGGCCGGCGCGCACGGCACGCTGAAGTATGGAAGAATAGATGGGTATGATGTTGCTACTTCATAATATCAGGCACGCTGGACTCCGGGCTGCTAGTGAGAAAACTCTGACGATAAGTTTGCCCGACCGATTGAACCCAGAATCCTATGCTCAGTATGAACTCATGCGACAACTAGACAATTTAACTTCGATTTGTTAAAAAAAAAAAAACAATTTACCGTTGCTAATCGCCCGTTATTTCTCTTTAATGAATTATTTATTTCGTCATACGGTATCCTCTTTCTAAAAATATGGCCAACGTGAGAGCAAGGAATAATTTCTAATGTTCCACCGCACATCCAAGTTTTGAATGACAGTTCCAAATTCTCTGCGCCCCATATGTCAAATCCATCGTCATAGTATCCTATTCTTTTGAAGAAATCTTTGTGAATGGCGAACAGCCCCCCAGAAATTGTTGGAGTTCTTAAAGGTGCCATCTGATCAGTTCGTTTCAAGTATTCATCTTGGGGTATACTAATCCAGCTGAAGTGTAGGTCCCAATTGAATCCACCCAGCTGAAGGTCGTTGATTTCTTGTGTTATGTACTCGAAAGTGTTGTCGTGAATATGATCGACTATCGGACTGACTACTCGAGTAGGATCTTCTTTGATGCACTGTAATAATGGTTCTAACCATCCTGAAAAAAATATGTTAAGCCATAATAAATAATGACATTTTACTTTTTCGCTTGATAGATGTTAATCTAAGTTACGCTTACATATTAAAAACGAAGAAAGTAAAGTTGAATGATTAAGATGTCCCATATTTTTTATATCATAATGTTACTTAACAAAATCAAAAGTCATTCAAACTAAGCTAAGAATCAGCACTTTTCGAACGTCAAAATTACATAAATCAGTACCCCAAAACGGCCGCTCTTCACCACTTCCCTTAGCTAAGAAGAAGAAGTGGCGCAACAAACTCCCCAGCAGCACAGCTGTCTGTTTAGTTAGAAAAACTTGATTCTATACAATAGTATGCATTTTTTTTTACATTACGCGACACAGAAACATTAAATAAAATTATTTGCTGGTGTGTCAGCTAGCGCACGCCAATAAACCAGCAAGAAAAAAAAACATCGCAGAAATAAAAATTAAAAACATAAAAGAACTTTATACATAAATAAAAGCAAAGCAAATTTGTAAAGCAGTTTGTGCGGAGGGTGATTGGTACTAACACTATTAAGTTGTTTTAATATTTTGGTACTAACACTCTATGGATTATTTTATCCGAAATAAAATTCATTTTATTTTTATTTATAAACGGCGTGCCCGCTTATATAGATATATATAGCCGTAACTCGAAGTCATCAATAACAATAAAAAAACCATGGTCAGTAAGACAACCAGCCACCACAAGCAGCACCCGTTAATGAACGTAACGCAAAGAACAGCCATTACCCCCCTCGCCATATTTGAGTTTACACACAACAATCCTACTTTTTCCTAGTATATAGATCATGTCCCGGAATGAAGGCACAAACTCTTAAGGGTTTATTGTACTCATCATTATGAACAATTTTTACTATGGAACCAAATCTTAAATCGCGAAAAAAAAACAGCTGTTCCATACATTGATGTTCGCATAACTCGTCAAAATATACGGAACAGGCGATTTTTTACGCGATTTCAGGTTTGGTCCCACGGTCAAAGTGGTTCGTAATGATGAGTACAGTGACCCCTTAAGAGGTTGTGTGTTAATTCCGGGACATTTTGTATACATAAATGTGAAAGATTGGATGCTTTTGAGTTTGTTTAACAATCGCCGCCTTAACAGCTGTTTGGATTCGGATGCAATTTGGCATTTTACTTTTTATAATGGTAGTACGCTTCCATGGAATAATTTTTAATAATTTTCTACTTGAAGCCGCTTGCAAAAGATAGTAAGATAATCATTGTCATACTCACCTTTGGTACATTCACAATGACTGTCAAGATAAAAAACAACAGGTGTAGTCACATATTTTATCGGCAACAATCTTGCTCTAATAATTCCTTCACGACGTTCTGCTCGAATCAATTTTACTTTAGGTGTTGCACGGACATAATCATCTAATTTCTGCTTAAGATGAGCTGGAAATTATGAGATTAATTTATTTTAGTAGGCCATTTCAATCTGTGATCCAACATGATCTAATTCTCTGTGATCCAATTTGATTTTCATTAGTACTTTAGTATTATTTGGCAATACTAAAAAGGAGACATGTGACATCTACCAACCCGCACTGGGCCTGCGTGGTAGATTACAGTCCATTCTCTCTTGAAGAGTCCTCTCTTCGAGAGAGACACACGCTTCCTGGCCTGTGTCCAGCAGTGGGAACATCATAGACTGATTGTGATGATGATGATGATGACTAAAAAGGAGTATCAATAACGATAGACCTTGCTGTAGTTAAATTAAAACCAGAACATGAAAAGGCCATCCCTAAACAAAAAATGAAATCAATTGTTTTTTTCTTTACATTGATTATTTTGGTGTTACACTAATAGAAAATGAAATCTTCAAGGACATACTCATTGTCGAATAGTCATCAACCAATATTATTTGTTTTAAAAGATCCGGAGGGCTTCTTGTCAAAACTGATGTTATTGTCCTGATGAGCGTTGACCATGCTTCGTTATAAAAGCATATAATTACTGTAACTTTTGGTAAATCTTTTGAAAACGTCTGATTTCTACACCTGAAATAAAACACTTCTATGATTAAAATGGATCATCATCTGCCTAGCCTTTTTCTAACTATATTGAGGTCAGCTTCCAGTCTAATCAGATGCAGGTGAATACCAGTATTTTACATGGAGTGACTGTCTATCTGACCTCTACAACCCAGTTACTGGGCAAGACGATACCCCTTGGTAAGACTGGTTGTCAGAATTTCGGGCTTCTGACGACCCGTAACGTCTGTCAAAGGTCAATGAATGACAGCCGAGACCAATGGCTTAACGTGCTTTCCGAGGCACGGAGGGGTCTTGGTATCTAAAGATGGTCACCCATCCAACCGCGACAAGCGTAGCTTAACCTGATCAATCGACCCGTGCGGCTGTTATTACTTAAATGAAATGGGAAATTGGAATTACTTATTTGTAGTTGTAGTAGGTCTTTGCTGTCATTTGTCGTTCATGGAAATACTACCATACATTATATCTGGGTCTAAGCAGCGATGCTATGTTCCGGTTTGAAGGTTATGTATGCCGAGAGTTATTATATATGTTTAGATAGAGTGTCGCGCTGTAAAAGAACTAAAACAAACAGACCAACTTTGTTATGCTGGTGTGCATGACAGCTGATGTACACTCGCGCCATTCATTGTGCTTTTATACTGTGCGCGCAAATTTTTTCGACGAGTTAATAAGTTTGACTGTCTATCTAGTAATTGATTGATAAAAAACTGATTTGCCTATGGCTTAATGTAAACTTGATTATCTCTACACTACAAAACTTCGGATAACAAAAGTTTGAATATTCTCACCATGGCTCTCTTACATCTTTTAGGGTTCTGTTCGCTGGTATTACATCACTGACAAATCTATTAAAAGCGTGGTCCTTCCAGCCTTTGTGTACATCCTGTCTTAAGTAATACCTCAAATTATTGACTAAGACGACAGGTCCACCATCAACTCCTGAAAAAAAAAATGCTGTAAAGGAGATTGAGGCGAGCGTTGGAGCGCAGCATCCTTGGAGTTCGACTTACCGACCGAATGCGAACACGATACTGCGCTCCAAGACAGAAATCGCCAATGTCATCTAAAAAGCAAACAAGCTCAAGAGGGACTAAGACAGAAACGTTTGCCAGATGTCGGATGCATTGTGCGCTAAGACCAGCACAACATGGCTCCCTGAAAACGCCTTTAACCGGAATTAGTTCCCTGTATTTTGTTTCCATATAATTAAATATCAAAATATGTTCCGTGGTGTAAAAAAGTCAAGCTAGTACCATACACCTGTCAAATAAACTTGTCTACCACAAGATGACCTATATGAATGAGATATTAAAATAATTATCCGCAAATTTCAGTTATTGACATCACAAAATTTGTTTTTCTTTCATTTCCTAGTGAAGATTTTCCAACTTCAAGGCATGGGCAATGCTTGGGCAAAAAAATATAATTATGATCCAGTAACCTTGCATTCCTTACCTGGTGGATACTCGTCACCTAGGACGATATTCTCTTTTTCATCTTCTGTCAATCCGGTTTGTGCGAATGGAAGTATTTGCCACGCTGTAAGAAATATTTAACTTTTGCCTTAGTTATTTTTTATTATTAATGAATGATTGTTTAATCAGATCCATATTAGGATTATTATGTCAGTTTTATTATTTAATGGGAAGTATACATAGTGGATATTTTATTCCACTTGATTCAATTTCCTTTAGATATCTTTTATTGCACTGCTCTTATATTCACGAGCATGGGTACCGGTGTCATGAATCTCCCATAAACCAAAATTATATTTACAGATTTGAATTAAATTATTTATTAATATTTTATGCACAGACTGAAAACTCAACGGTTGACTAAAGGGACATTTTTAATTACGGGACTTCCGGGAGTCTAGCATCGTTTTGTAGATTAAAAGTGAAATACAAAAAGATAGTACAGCACAAAGACGCTGCTTATTTGATATGACCTGTCTTTTAGAACTGAATGAAACATGTTTATTGTTTATACAGTTAAAGAATTAATTATTATAAAATGTTGAACCTCACCTCGAAATTCTGAACTGCCATTGTCAAACCTTTTTCTGAATCTGTTCAAAGCTTGTTCATAAGACAAATCTGTACCAGCGAACATATTTTTAGTACCATACATAAAACTAGGATGTCTTTTATATTCCCTTACTATCGTTAAACATGAAACCAGCCACATAACCACGATTGCTCCAAATAACTTTGTTACTTTCTTGAACATTTTGTAAGAATGTCTCTATTTCAGCTGTTGGATTAAAAATGACTGATATTCTGAGTTTACCAGTATAACAGCTGTTTACGGTAGTCAACATTCAAGTACTAAGAAGTTTCTCGTTCCCACAGAACGAAGGCAAATATTGATTGTTTCGAACAATGAAATAGTCACTGAAGTCGTTAATGAAGAGTTTCGTTGTTTTTTAGGAATTGGCAAACATTGTGTCAGTTTGTTCGAAACGTACCTATTGTGAAAGTTGGTACCAACCAACTTTATCATTAAAAGCCTTAATACCAATTAAGGCGACGATAACCGATGTTTAATGATTTTAAACTGATTATCACATAAGCGGGTTGTGTAAATGATTTGGAATAAAATATATGTTAAATTAGAGCATTTTTTAATAACCTAAATGTATAAATATTTTATATTATGTTTATATAACATAGTGTAATTAATTTGTAAAATTATTTCTAACGCGGATAAAAACCTGAGAATAACACAAAAACTATCAAGCGTGTTTTTATGAAACCTTCACTATTTTAAAGATAATTTAATTATTTATCTTTTAGTATACGTGTTTTAATATTTTATAACTTTTGTTTTATGAACAATAAATTAATAATGCATCTAATTTGGGACAGCGCTCCTTGATGGGCGAGTCCTGTTACTGGGTTGACGTACGAAGCACTGCGTGAGGTCAGCACAGAAAATGCAAGCTATGCACCCAAGGTCGCTGGCATTTATCTGCGTCTTGAATTGATGGACTGGAATGGATGGACTGTGTGTAAAATGATATGGCGAGAAAGGAGACTACCGAGATCGAATAATAGAATAATGTTTTTGTAGTTAAAAGACATGTTGCGCCGACGCAGAATAACTGGCATAACGGCAAGAGAAAAATGATGCTTGGTATAAAACTATAAAGCTTAGTATTTAAACTTAAAATGAGTATTAGATTATAGAGAGAATATTTTGATATACATATGTAATTATGAAAATTTCAGCCATAGACGGTCATGTTGTTTTTCTACTTAAATGAGCAAGCAGTTTTGCTAAACGCCATTTGAGTGAGCCTAATAAATTCTAACGATTCTTGTATCTAATTTGTCCATTTCACCAAAATTACCCTTCCATTAATGAAGAAGTTTTAAAGGCAAACATTTGAGTGTATTCGAAGAAAATTTACCAACAGACCTCGTCCTGTCTTAATTAAATGCCGCTTGGTAAACCTTACCCGTTTGAAAAACCTTCATTAGACTCATTACTGCGATAATACACAATGACATCATGAAGCAAATGTGACCAAAGATTTTGAACCTTAAGTTGGTTAAAATAACAGCTTTAGTTTTATCGATATCGGTTTACCAAATGCAAATTTAAATTGGTTGAACAGTACAAGAGTCACCGACAAAAGAGACTGGTCTCCTTAGATTTACAAGGGCATCATTAAAGTAAATTGAGGTAAAGGTGGGCAAATACTGAAGTTAACGAGGTACCCCCGAACTAAAAAAAAGCGAATTGCTGAAAGAAATTAGACGTAATGGTTCTTTTTTAAATTAGACTGCCTTTCTTTGTTTAATTGTTTGGGGTGGTTGGGATCTACTTTCTCTTGGTCCACCCCGGGCATCGGCACCATGGGCTTGCTGACATCTCTTTGAGGCGAGCGTGGAACACAACGCGCCTTCGACTCGAGCCTGGACCTTACCGGACGGCGAGCTACCGATTGCTCGTCATCCGCAAGCCCGCGCCTACGGTGGCCGGGAATCGGTGGCCAATTCCCAATGAGGGCGCAAAGCTTGCCTCTCTCTCACGCGTTCCGCCTCCTCCTTCGCGAGCATTACTGCTTCGCAGAAGGAGGTGATGGTTTCCCATGTACTCTCGCTCGCGCGCCGCCGCCGGCGGCGCTCTCGCGAAAAAATTTGATTATTTGATAGCCATTATTGTGTAATAAGAATGTGTTCTCACTACTTTATTGTGGAGAAAATAACATGAGATTCGTTTTAGGCACGGACAATAATTTTAGTCCTATGCAAACTTTCATCCCAAGGGAATGAATTTTCAAAAATCCTTCCTTAGTGCTCACTTTTGTTATTTAAGTCTATGGAACTCTTGTGTAAATGCTTCTAGGCCTAGCGGGTTAGACTGTGCGTTGTATGTCAGTAACTGTTTGTTCTAATTATAGTTTTACTACAATACTCTGAACTAGATTTTAAACCAGTACCTTCAGACAAGAGAAGATAGGATCTGGTTTGCACGGACCTTCAGACTAAACATGCTTTCACTAAAAGATTTTATTTATTTCTTGGTCCGTTCTTATATAATAAATTTAACAAATTGCTTAAGATATAATTATAATGTAAGTTATAACAGGTGCAGTATAATTTTATCCGATTATTTATCAAAACTAAATTACTCAGACACGGAAAAGCTACTAGAGGTGCTGAAGTAAAGTAGCGGACTTAACTGTATTTTAATTTACCTTGCCTAATATTATATTAATTTTAGTTACTTGTAGATATAAATATATTATTATCATATAAGTCTAAAAAAATCAGCTGTTCCCTACTTTATGTTCGCATAACTCGTCAAAATGTACGGAACACCTGCTTCTATTTTCGCGATTTCAGGTTTGGTCCCATAGTAAAATTTGTTCATAATGATGAGTACAATGACCCTTAAGAGGTTGTGCGTTAATTCCGGGACATGTTGCATTTTTATATATTGACACGTGCTTTTGGGCTTCCACACAAAACTGCGATGCGACGTCGCATTGCAAGAATCTGTGAGCTGCGTATGAATCTGCGTGTGAGCTGTGTGTGAATTGTTAGCTACAATTCAATGCGCAGCGCGCAGCTTTTTGCGATGCGAATACGCAGTTTTTTGAGGAAGCCCTTACTTGTGTTACCCAGGTGTACAAACACGCTGAGAATATCTGTGTAAGCGCAGGAGCTCTCGGTACCGTCCGAGACAATGGCGAAGTCGGAAGTGTGTGTGCGAGTGTGTGTGTGTGTGTGTTAAGTGCTGATGCTACTCGTCTTCACGCTTGTTTGTACACTTGGTTACTACAAGTAGAGCGCGCGTCGCTTCGTGACATAAAAATATTATACACCATTATTTCAATATTTATTGTTTTAACAGTATAATACCTCTCTTTCATAAGTTACCGGTGTACCTACTAAATGGTACCATAATGTACCCTACTACCCTCTAATTTTATTACCGCATCAGCAGTTCCCAAACAAATTACTTCCCAAAAACAAAAAGGTCGAAAGTTGCAATTCATCAAGTCTACATTAGACTGGACATTGCCTTACAAAAAACTTTGATTTACAATCAAAGTTTTCGTTTAATAGAACCAAGAGTGAATTTGGTACCGTTTCAAAAAACTTTTTCCTACTAACGATCCCCATTGTTAGTTTTTTTCCATTAGCACTCATTAATTGAAAGTAAAAATTTCAGGAAGCTCTATGCAGTGGAGTTCACTAGGAAGGCGACTTCTTGGCATTATCTTTTTCATTTGAAATCTCAAGAAGTAGGGCTGTCAGTTGCTGCCGTCGGACGTAATCGTCTGGTCTTATGTTAGTGGGTTGGAGTGCTCTAATTACGGGCGTCTCTTGGAATTTTTAAGAATATTTAATTCTTGTTATTTTAACTTTATGGATTATTATTGTAACCATCTCTTTTCGTAATATGTTTCTCTCGTTAAAAAAAACTATTTTCCAATAAAAATGACGATTGGCAGCAGATACATTGGACTGCATAATCAGCCTATAATAACATCATAGGCAACACCCACCTGCCGGGACACAGTTCGAATTGGTAGATGTCACATGTCTTCGAATTTTTGTTTATTTATTTTTGTTCATGTTTATGGACCGATTGTAGTGATACCTACGCAAATAACTGCAGGCATCATAGTAAGAAAGAGATGGAGGTATACGTCCTACATAGCTCTAAATAATACTGCTTAAGAGGTGATGGTTGGCCCCCAGGACGTATACCGCGAGGGCTAGTTCAAGGTGGCGCGGGAAAATGAGTTCCTGGAAGGCTTTGGGGAGGCCTTTGAAACGTCAGTACCTATAAGCTATAAAAAAATACAACAACAAAACTCGAGTCACTAGACCAAAACTCCCATTAGTTCATTATCAATTTATAAAGTCTTAAGAGGGCTGTCGTATTTTGTCACCACTCTCGCTCACACGGGGCCAAATTTTTAAGAATGTTAAATGAAAAGATGCTTTTTTTAAAAATGTAATCAATTGGCGAACTAATAAATAATTTAATTTAATAGGTAATTATTAAAAATACCTTCATATTGTGTTATCTAATAAACTCAGCTCAATAAGTGTTAAGATCTGTTTTTGAGATGAGTTAAATAAATGCCACAATAAAAATGTGTGTTTAATTATTACCTATTAAATTTTATCGTTCGCCAATAGGGAATATTACGCAAAGTTAAGACAGCAGATGGTGCCACGTGGACATGAAGTAAACAAAGCAAACTGTCAAAGGCGAGCGGCAATATTTTTCGATGTTTTTCAATATTATTTCAGCTTTATTTCATCCTTGTTACTATAATTGTAGGTTTAAATAATAGCAAAAGGTTAAAAATATGCTTATAAGAATTTCAAACATATTTGTTTTTGTGATACTGAACTACTTTACAATAAACTTTCAACGTTACATTCAAGTAAATAGCACTAAAAATATTGCGCTTTTACATTAGATTAATACTCTGACCGGAATCTGGATTTGTGCCCGGTAGATGGCAATAGGCTCGCCCCCTATTACATGGGACTTAAACATAACTGGCGACATGTGGGTGTTACTATAATAGTTACACCTCTGCCTAACCCTTCGGGGAAACAAGGCGTGATGTTATGTTATGTTATGTTATGTTATGTTATGTTATGTTATGTTATGTTATGTTATGTTATGTTATGTTATGTTATGTTATGTTATGTTATGTTATGTTATGTTATGTTATGTTATGTTATGTTATGTTATGTTATGTTATGTTATGTTATGTTATGTTATGTTATGTTATGTTATGTTATGTTATGTTATGTTATGTTATGTTATGTTATGTTATGTTATGTTAATACTCTGACCTGTAAAATATCCTTCATTCTTATAGTCTTCAGCTACAATTTATAATGATCAGAACACTAACTTTAATGTTTTGTGACTGTAAAATGCTTGCAACGTAGCAATTTACCACTGCTTGCGAAGTTATCCGTTTTTAGTGAATTAATCAAAATCAAATTAAATTAAATAATTATTTAATTCAAACAACAAGGACCATATGGGTTAGTAAATAAGTACCTAAGAACTATGTTAGTGGTAAGAAATTTGGTGGTTAAGTATCACTCACCTCCAAATATTAATTACATCGATATTAACTTGTCTTAGTCCGAACCCTAATGTGATGCCTTAGAACAGGGCAGTAAAATTTGTCCGCAATAACCGCCAGAATGCCATTGCTGCTAGTACGAACTCTGCTCAATAACGAGGCGACTTTTTTGCGCAGAATAGCTCCAAATCCGTCCGTACTAGCCTCCATGAACATGGCAGATGCACTGCAGAAACGTGGGAGCCGCAATAGCATTCTGAAGGCATTGTTATATTGAACGCGCACGGTGTTGAGGGTTTTCAGAGAATATGTTGTCCATAAGCTACTGCCATAAAAGTTTTGACAATATGCCTTAAATAAATGAACACCTTCGTTCCTGCATATACTACCTAATGGCACAACATTGATTTACTGACTGATGCATTGTTACTATCTAAGAATATTCCTGATGAACGGATATCACTAAAATAATATATCAGTAGATTGTAAACACACCGGATTTCTTATTGACAGTCATCTAACCATAGATTTTTTTTTTATAACCATAGGTGAAAAAGGAGATCTAGACATGAAGTTTGTTTTTCTGTTTACGTTATTTATTTAATTATTTATTCCCCTTAAACTACCATTACAGATTGCATTACCAAATGCGATAGTACGGTCTCATAAAATGAATTTATTATTAAAATTATTTAAAAGTACATTGACCAGACCTGGTATCGCTATCGGAGGGGGGGGTGAAAAGCCCGCGAATGGCTTCTAGAAAAGGATGGTACGGCCGTGCCTGCTTTGCTCGAGACTTGGCAGCGGCACTGCCGTGTTTTTTTTTTTGTGAATAATTTAATTTTTTGAATAATTTAGTTTTCTTGAGTAATAAACACCTTTTAATTGCATTACATTAGTAAGTTGTTGTCCTGCCTGTTATGACTTATGGAGCCGAAACGTAGACACTCACGTTACGGCTGGTCTATAAATTCAAGGTCACTCAGCGAGCTATGGAACGGGCTATGCTTGGAGTCTCTCTGAGGGATCGAATCCGGAACGAAGTGACCCGGCAGAGATAGTTATTGACATAGCTCACAGAATAAGCAAGCTGAAGTGGCAATGGGCCGGCCATATTAGCCGTAGAGCGGATGACCGTTGGGGTAGACGTGTTCTTGAGTGGAGACCGTGAATCGGCGAACATAAGGCAGGACGCTCTCAGGTTAGGTGGAGCGACAATCTTCGCAGGGTGGCTGGTAGCAGCTGGATGAGAGTTGCCGAGAATCGAGCTCTGAATGGCGTGCAATAGCCAAGAAGCCAGCAGACCAGGCAGGTGGAGGGGTCCAGCAGTGGACTGCTGTAGGCTGATGATGATGACGATGAGTAAGTTGTTCACTATGAATTTTCCGTCCAACAAAATGTGCAATTCGCTAATTGTTCGATGATCTGTTACATGTGAATTATCGAGTTTGTACTTAACTCTAGAGCCTCTACGTCTGCCTTTATCTTTCGGAATTGAATTGACAAGTATTAAAAATGCTGAAACGTCGTTTTGACTAATTCGTACTTTGAATCTACCAGCATTATATAACATTGTGTCAGTCACTAAGAAATTACATTCTAGACCTAGATTTTGAGACATAATTACGGTGTAATGCTAAGAATTATGAAATGAAATGGTAAATTACATTTGAAAACCCCAACATCACCTTTGAAATTAAATTAAATCTTTGAGTTACCACATAATTAATACCGATACTAGGTTTCATAGTCACTTGGTCAATCTCTTTTAAAATTATTAAGAACTTTAACCTTTTTGTTATTAAGTTTCCCACCCATTCATTCAAACACAAGAACCGGAACCGGACAAGTGGGTGGGGGTGCAAATTTTCTTCCTTTATATACAGACTATATAAGATTAATAAACCAGCAATGCCCGTACATTGCTGTTTTGTGTGGAGTGAATACTTTAACCAGAGGTCAACAGAAAAAGGAATTTGGTACAAGACCATCCAACCACAGCTTCCAGTACATACTTGGATTGATCAAAATCTTCATAGCAGAAGTGATTTAGTTATGGCACTAAGACTCCGATCCGGTCACATTCCATCAAAAAAGTTTGGTTTTCTGATGAAAAAGGTTACGTCTCCCAACTGTAAAGACTGCGGAGTTGTCGAAGATGTGCAACATATTTTGATGGAGTGTGTTCGGAGGCTTCTCGATATAATTTACTTGGTCCAACAAATAAATACAATATTGGAGAGTGTCCTTTATCAGAACAAGCTAGAATCCTATACAAACTAGCATTTTTGGTTTCAAAGTAGGTGTTAAATGTTTAGTTGATTGTGCGGATATTACAGGGCGACGTTATCGTTCAGCGATAAAGCTCTTAAAAAAAAAAAAAAATAAAGTCACCACAGACGGACGCCATGTTATACTGTTTACCAAGCGTTGCAGGTGCGCCCTCTAGTGGGATAAATTGTCAGTAAGGTTCCCTATAGAGTACATTTTTCTAAAAAAGTATATTTGATTTAACATTCTTAAAAATTGGGTCCCGTGTGAGCGAGAGAGGTGACACAATGCGACAGCTCTTTTAAGAACCAAACCTATAAAACCGAAGACTAATACATTACACAATTTCCTTATCTTCCCTTACTAAAATCGTGCAACCAAGCATCCCTAAACCAAAAGCTAAACGTACAAAAGCAAGCATCACCATTCACGCCGCCTTCATTATCTCTGACGTCACCCAGATTTGACACCACCGTAGAAGAAAGACGAACGCATTTAGCAGAAAATAAAGACGACACTCAGTTGCCATTTGCAGTCTCAGCTAACGACCGCATCATTAATCATACAAAACAGTGGCTGCCTCGCACTTGACTTGCTTGCTAAGTTATTGTACGATATAAGCTACTGGCAGACCCAGATGCGTACTAAATTATGACGTCACGAGAGGATTTTGTTCAGTTTCTTGAATGTGTTCTGAATTTAGAATGTTTGTTTGTATATTCTATGCTCTATTAGACAAATAACGGCTAATTAACGACAGTTATTGTGTAATATTGTTAAAATTACTGCACTTTAGAGTTAATTTTTTAATGTAAATGGTAAATAGATTACGTTGCCTTGTATTTATCGTGAAATAACGGAGTTTATTATACGCTTAAGGGCTGATTTTTCAATCGTCAGATAACTTTTATCCGCGGAATATGCTTGACGTTTTGACAGCTTTTGTATAAAAATATGTCAAACCGCCATATTTATATTTATATTTTTTATTTAAGTTATCTGACGATTGAAAAATCAGCCCTAAATCAAAATAACGAAAGAGTAATAACTGTCATTGTCTAATGCTAACCGTTAATTGTATAATCCATACTAATATTATAAATTCGAAAGTAACTCTGCTGCCTGTCTGTCTGTCTGTATGTTACCTTTTCACGCCTTAACGACTGAACGGACGGAAAATTAGACAAGGAGATAGATGGCATCCTAGGGAAGGACATAGGCAAATTTTTGTCTCAAAAATATTCCTACAGGGGGTGATATAGGAGATGAAAGTTTGTATGGAAACCCAGCATTTCTTAAGTTAGGGATATGAAAAATCAAATTTATGCTTTTGGTAGGAAATAAAGAGTTTTGGTCAGCTAGTCAATTCAGAAAGTATCATTTGGTGAAGTCGAACTGATGCAGAAGACCACTGATGGCCACGGGAACTCCTCAATGATAAGTATTTCACGGGTGGCGATAAGATATAGTACTGATGAAAATGGTACCATCGAACTGATCTGATGATGAAGCCGGAAGGTAGGCACCGGAACTCCGTAATAAAACAATGTATCGTAGCCGTGTTTGGGCTTATTGGAATTTTCATGAGATGCACTCTGGCTATAAATGATTTTAAAGGTAATATGATTCAAATTGCGCTACTTAGGTCGTATGTTATGTGTGGCATTGATTGTCAGAAGACAGATTTCGTCAACGATCTGTCGTCGTGTGGTTATTTGATAATTTGTTGGCGACAGCGTCCAAACCTGATAAAACTACGCCTTCCAAACTTCTGATACCACTTAGCCCGACATATATTTGTCTTTTTGCAAAGTTTTTATTTGAAAGGGTAAACTCCTGACGTGGTCGCATATAAATTTGGGCAAATTATGATGAGTGGTTTTTATAAATACGTATTTTTTTCCATTTAGTATATGTTGATGGTATTATAATAACTTCCTATCACTGTTATTTACTTATCAAGTAGTGGGGTGTGAATTATTGCGAATTTGGGTGGGTTAGGTACCACAACTAAAAGTGGAAAATAAAAACTTAAAAATTTATAAAAAAAAAACAACCGACTGCCAAGAAAAACACTACAAAGTGAAAAATAACTTCAATTTCGGAAGTTGGTAGCAAAAAACCAAAATACTAAATCAAAGACACCGACTTCCGAATTTAAAGTTATTTTTCACATTGTAGTGTTTTTTTGGAAGTCGGTTGTTTTTTTTTATAAACAAATTTTTGTTAAAATAGGTTCACTCAGTCAAAAGTTATTTCTTATTTGTTATTTATTAGAGCGTGACTGGCATAATTTTAATTAAACATACTTATAGTCCTCCTGCCGCGTCTGTCTGACTGAACGCGATAAACTCAAAAACTGCCGAACGGATTTTCATCCAGTTTTCACCAATGGACGGAATGATTCATGAGGAAGGTTTTTTATGTGTATAATTCATTAAAAATTAGTTTACATTTGCTGAAATATGATGATAAAATGATTGTTGAAGATGTTGGAAAAATTCATGCCGACTGGCAGCTGTCTGGCGTGCGCCGCGTAAACTAATAAAGTATTACGGAAAACATAGAGTACTTTTAATCCCAGTAGTACGTTCCCGACATCCACGCTGGCGAAGCCACTGGCAAAAGTTAGTGCTCAATATTTATTATAAATATAGTATAGTGTAATTGATGAATTGTCTGTATTATATCTGACTGCGATCAGTTACCATTTTTGAGTGAAAACGCATGCGGGTCGGTCAACCCGTGAGCGTAAGCAAATCCGCATGACAATAGAAACGCCTTTGCGCACGTAAAAATGCAACAAATTAGAAATACAATTTTACTCAAATAAGAAGATACGATGTTAACAATGTTTTACTTACAATGAACAATAAGCTTTGTACTGTTTATTCAAAAATGCAAGTGCTTGTTCTACGTCCCACACAGTTTAAATCTCAGAATATACGCACAAGAACATATCAATTTATGACATCCTACGCCTATAGCTTTTTGTTTCGTCAATTCAATAAAATAATGTTAATTTTGTTAGTTTTGAATGCTCCTTTTTTATTGTTTGTATTTCCTGTGCGTGTCCTTCTTTTTCTTTATTATTTCTTACCTTCTTTATTATTTGTTAATTAATGTTACTTAAAGTAGGAGACATTATCCCAATGAATTTCATAATAATTTTGAATCATTTAAGTTTTTTAACATTTCTGTAAGACTTTGATTTTCTTACCCTATATTATTTCAATGAAATTGATCGCTAACTATGTATATAATTACCCATAATATAATTTTACTGTCGGTTCGTCAAAATTTTGAAACGGCAACAACAAGTATTAGGCAACCAGACATCGTGAAGATTGGTTACAAAACATGTACCCTAAAGTATGACCTAACTCACCTTTGATGAATTAAATTCTCAGCTAAATTTGTTTATAATCTTCTTAGCAAGTTTCAGTTGAAACTTTCTCTGAGCAACTATGTTAATAGGCAGTGATAGTTGCGGAAAGACGTTTTAATTAATTATAACTTATAAGTTTATAACTGCACTTTGTGAAGAAGAAAGAAATATTTTTTTAATTGGGGACACGCACAGGAAACACAGCCAGTAATAAAGAAGCGCTTAAAGCTAACAAAATTAATATTAAAAAAAAAACAAACAACAAATAAAAAGACCTGTGCGAGGTCAAAAAGGCTCTGCCAAGGTGTAAATGACACCAAAGCAAGTTTAAAACTATGTTGTGGGGGAACTTGGGTGAAGCTTATGTCCAACAGTGAACTACGAAAGGTTGAGACTTCACGAAAATATTTCCTGATTGATCAATAATTTACTTCCTCAAAAATATTGTAGTCTTCAAAAGTTTAAACTTCAAACTTGGGTTTCAAAAATATTTTAACTCAGATGCTAAGATCTTAAGTTTTTTTTTAAATATTTTTATCGAATTCTAAAACATGCATTGTAAAAAAACAAAATGGCTTTCAAATCTGAACGTAATTTAGGACAATATTTTTTTTTAATAAAATAAACTGGCACAACTCTATTAAAAAAAGCATGACATTAAAAATCTATAACAGCGCCATTAATCATAGCATGTTAAAAGTCATTAAGGGTCTCCAGAGCCTACTAAACTATTAGTCGTACCGCCCTATTTTCTTTAATATGGTAATCGAATCAATTTAGTGCGCTCTTCAATATATTCTCGTCGCCATTAATAATTCAACTAAACTATCGACCGATTGAAAGTCTGTAGTCCGCAGGGAACCCTAAAATTAGCGCGTTGTTTTTCGTAGTTATGGAAGAGCCAAATGTGGGCGTAAAAACTCTAACCTTTTTTACTGTGCAAAGTCTATGAGCGAATAAACAGTTTTTTGTTAAACAAAAGTTTATTGGTTGTAAATTAACAAAAAATCTACTAAGGGCTGATTTAACCAAAGTCAACTTTTATACGGGGAATAAAATTGACGTCTGACAGTTTTTGTATGAAAATTAAAAATAAATATTCACTGGATTAGACTTATACTTGGTATAAAATTTTGGTAGAATTCACCCTAAGTGGTCACAAAAGCAAACCCTGTGATATAACATCATCACTTTGTTTCCTGGTTTGATTCACAACGCGATCTCTCAGTTATTTTGAACCTTCTTTAAACACAAAAATGTTCTCCTCGTCCTCATACCTCTAATTAAATTCCCAGAAGCATATTAAATCTGTACGCATACCAAAAGAATGCAGCAGCATCTCTATGAAACGGCAATGTCTATTCCCGGCTGCATCATTTAACGTGTTCATTGAAACAGATATTAAGTATACCTACGCCATCTGTTGATGTCATGCGCAGTAGGGGTGGTGGTAGGTACGGAGGGACTGAAGTGGCACGGTTGTAGACGGTAGACAGTTTCTTCAATGCCACCATGAGTGGCCACCGTGAAGTTCTTCTCCTAGACTTTATTCTTGTAAGATTGTGTTTTGTTTTCGACTTGTAGTGTCATAGTAGTGTTTATAATTTATTTAGTAGTACCTCAAGCGCAGGCTACACTGGGAACGAGGCTAATTTCGTTTAGCTTCGCTCATATAGCTACCGCGTGTTTAAATACACACCGCGAATTATTAACCGAAGTATGAAAAGACGCGATAGCTAGATGAGCGAAGCTAAACTAACAGCTTCGTTCCCAGCGTGGCCTCCTCTTTACATTGTTTATTTTGTTTCTATTTTAAAAACAGTATCTACACGCATTATTTTTAGCTACGAACAATATTGTCTTCTCTTGATGCTTTTAGAAAAAAAACTTATTTATAGAAAAAAACAAACAACGACTTCTAAAAAAAAAAACACTTCAAAGTGAAAAATAAATTTAATTTCGGAAGTCGGTGTCTTTGGTTTAATATTTTTGTTTTTTGCCACCGACTTCCGAAATTAAAGTTATTTTTCACTTTGTAGTGTTTTTTTTAGAAGTCGGTTCTTTTTTTTATATATGTATAAGTTTTTATTTTCCACTTTTTATTTGTGGTGGTTGTTTAACTTCATCAACATACACTAAATGGAAAAAAATACGTATTATTGAAGCTAACTCAAAAATCAGAATCAGAATTTGACCAAATTTAAGCAACCACCTCAGGAGTCACCCACCCACAACCACCCTTTCAATTAAAAATTTTGAAAAAAGGAAAATATATGTCGCGATAAGTCGTGTCAGACGTTTGGAAGGCGTAGCTTTTTCAGGTTTGGACGCCGTCCCCAACAAATTATTAAATCAAGCACACAACGGCGGATCGTTGAAAAAATCTTTCTTCTGACAATCAAGGCCACACATAACATACGACGCAAGTAACGTAATTTGAAGCATATTACCATTAAAATCATTTATAGATAGAGTGCATCTCATGACAATTCTTATAAGCCGAAATACGGCTAGGATACATTGTTTTATTACGGAGTTCTGGTGCCTACCTTCCAGCTTCATTATCAAATCAGTTCGATGGTATCATTTTCATCAAAACCATTTATTTAAGTTTGCTTTGTCATAGTAGCTTAAGCCTTTAAAGTACTGATAACTATCTGAATCCAGATATCTTATCGCCACACGTGAAATACTTACGATTGCGGAGTTCCCATTGTCTTCTTCGTCAGTTACACTTCACCAAATGATACTTTTTGAATGCAAATGCTTGATTTGTTGATGAAAATACCAAAATCCTTATGTGTCTGCCTATAATATTTGAGGAGTTTTCTCAATTGCTCATGGATCCTATATTCAAAACTGGGTTTTGATAAAAATGGGACCAATCTGGAAGTATTTCCTTTCAAATAAATTAAAAAAATGCCAAATCACGGACAAAAAACATAAATGACGGAGTACAGAGGTAACAAACATTAAAAAAAAAAGAAAAACATACAACCGAATTGAGAACCTCCTCATTTTTTTGAAGTCGGTTAAAAAAGGTTTCTTACGCGAAAATGTTTTTGCGACTCATGCTTGCCTACAGCACCAATAATTAAAAACATAAGATCATGCCTTGTTAAAACTATGTATGTACTTACCTAACTATTATGTATGTAAGCGCTGGAGCTCTCGGTACCGTCCGAGATAATGGCAAAGTCGAAAGTGTGTATACACACATACGTGTGTGTGTTATGTGCTGATGCTACTTGTCACCACGCACACATACACAGCGTATCTGTACACTTGGTAAACACAAGTAAAGCGCATGTCGCTTCGTGATATAAAATACTATAACGGGGTTTACTGTCAATGGTAACAATATCACCACTCGTGAAAGTTATTGTAATAGTACAATGTAACCTGGATAAGTGGGATCTCAAGGGACCTACGATTTATCACATAAAGAGGTTTCTCATTTACCAAATTTCGCAAATAGTCAGGTTTTAAATGACAGTTGTCTTACTTACAGAGCCTTCGCTAAGACAGGTCGAAACTTACCGTTTTTAGGGTTCCGTAGTCAACAAGGAACCCTTATATGATAGTTTCGCCGGTACTCCCTTTCTTCTCCTAAAATTGTTTGTCCGAAAATCATTATCCATAACACGTTTGCTATAAACTTCAGTAACCATAATGTTCAAAATCCCGAAATTTTGTTTAACATAATTATCTTTAGTTCTAAAAGTATTCTGTCATAATATCGAGTACTATAATAATTGAATCCCCTAATTTACATGACCTAAAGTCATATGTCCTAAGTATTGTGTTAAATAATGTGTATTATTCCGAATGTTCATTTATAATATTTTTTTTAGTCCTAAAACATTAGCTAAAAATTAGGTTCGCAGAAACGAATCGCTGTAAATCCGACTCCACGCAGTCTTGTCTGCTCTACCCCTAGAGTGTAATTTAAAATCGCGTAGGCGCGGAGGGGCGAGGCGGCCCGCGAGTTGAGGAGCAGGTGGTTGTAACACTCGCCGCCAGCAAGCCGAAGCTGCGGTGGTGAGCGTTAAACCCATCTGCGACGATAAACTCGTGTGGGACCGCCGGAGCCCCGCAGCGCCGGAGCCGTGACAGAAACCATGCCTGCTGCATGTTGCATGCTTGCTTGCATGCTTGCTTGCATGCTTGCTTGCATGCTTGCTTGCATGCTTGCTTGCATGCTTGCTTGCATGCTTGCTTGCATGCTTGCTTGCATGCTGCATGTTTGCTTGCATGCTGCATGTTTGCTTGCATGCTGCATGCTGCGTGTATTTATGACAAACTGATTTAGGACATATTATATTTAGGCATTTCAATTTTATGGCATGTGATATTATGTGATATTAAGTTCGGGTAAGTTATCATTCGGACAAATGATGATTAGGACAAAAAAAGTTATGGCACTTTAAATTATGGATAAAAAAGTTAGGTGACACAATAGAGAACCAGTTTCGCCATGTCCGTCCGTCCGTCCGCAGCTTAGCTCAGAGACTAGACTAGCTACTACTAGTACTAGAAAGCAATAATTTGGCATGGATGTACATATTAATCACGCCTATAAAGTGGTAAAATAAAATCAAGAAAAAAAATTTTTTTAGGGTACTGTACACGTAAAGCGGGGATGTTTTTTTTCTTGTCTACCCCATGGTGTGGGGAGTTATTAGAAAGGTCTTGCAAAAATATTGCGGGTTTGTAAAAACAATTTTTCGATTAAGGGATCCGTTTCTGAAATATTAAGCTTTGAAGTGCTAATTTCTGTTAGAGTCAAGTGTCGCCCCCCTCTGCCAGCTAAATGGTTAGTTTTGGATATGTGAAAAATTCACGGTGGTAGTATATACAACGAAGCTAAAAGGAAAAATATCACAGCTAAGCAGGCCTTACAAGTTAAAACGAGCAATAGTCGACCAACTGACATTTGGATTTTTTTTTTTTTCAGTTGGAATGTATGAGAGAACATGTTTGTCAACTACAATGTTAAGTTTGTTCTTGCGATAAACTCATCCTAACTACGGAACCCTTCATTGTGCGTGGTCCGACACGCACTTGGCCGGCTTATTTCATCTAAAGAGGACAAGATAAACGTGTCGCGACCCGCCCAGATCAATATTCAAAATGATAAATAATTTTTAATTGTCATATTATACAGGCTATTGAACTACGAAGTCCCAATGATAGAGGTTTTTTTTTTTTTTTTCAACCTGTTGTCCCACTGCTGGGCAAAGATCTCCCCCATACTTTTCCAATTATCTTTGTGCTGTACCTTTTCCGTCTAATCAGTAAGGTACGAGTCCAAATCATCACGCCAGCGTTTTTTAGGCCTGCCTCGGTGACGACGCCCGTCTTCAGGCACCCACTTTGTGACGATGATAGAGGTTAAAATTGAAAAAATCTAACAAATGCATTCTCAGATATAAAGGTTTAATTATTCCCCGTAACAGGATATTTCAATGCAAAAATAGAGGATTCTCACCATTCAGGGCCCACTTAACCGGGTTACATTGTATCTCCAATAAAATGCTTAGTTGAGGAAACGTAACAAGTCTACCGATTCCATCTAAACTTTATCCTATGGTAATATGTTATGAAACTTGACTATAGTTGCTGTCAAAGGGCGATATATAATTCGTATGTAAATACGGGGCCCTCGCAATATGCTTGAACTACTTGTACTACGTGAGCAATATGTCTTAAGGAAACGTGGAATACGTTTTCTTTACGTCTACGTCTTCTTTGGTATTTCTTAAAAACGATCATTATAACCCATATTGCTTTAGCCCGCGGCTTCGCTGTAGGTCCTAGATCAGGTCATGGTCTACTTCTGTGCCAAATATCATCGCAATTCGTTCAGCCGTAAAGGCGTGAAAAATTAACAGACAGAACTACTTTCGTAATTACAATATTATTAATATAATTACATACCACACCCACCCATCCTACCCCCCCCCCCCCGTGGTTTGTATAACCCTATGTGTAAAATTTTATCTATCTATATACAGAGGGACATCGACGCGCAAATTATAGGCATAAATTCAGCGCATGATTACAGCGTAGAAATTTTTCAGCGGTTATCAAAAAAAAGTCTGCTGTTTCATAGAAAAGTGCAATACGCTGTGAACATGTATGGACGGCAAATTTTTTTGGAGTTTACTCCTTAAGAATCGATTTTCATATAAGGTCCCCGGTATGGAAATTTTAGGAGGGCATAACATAACAACATCACGCCTGTATTCCCCGAAGGGTTACGCAGAGGTGTACGTATAGTACACCCACATTTCGCCAGTTATGTTTAAGTCCCATGTATTAGAGGACGAGCCTATTGCCATCAACCGGGAAAAAATCCAGACTTCGATCCAGATTCAGATTTTATGAGGAGTAAAATAAATACAAGCGTTGAATCAAAAGCGTTTTCTGCGCAACGAACCTTGCACACCTTTCACGGAGTAAACTCCAGTTCTGCATCGGAGCGGACACACATATACTTTTTTTTTAAATAACCGAGGAATAATTTCAATGGGGTTCAGAATCATGTACTGAATCTATGGTAACAGCTTGCGGTTGCAGGTCGATGTCCCTACCACCCATGTATACGTATAATGGACGATGTGAGAAAACAACCGACTGGTCGCCGTGTCGCTGTGACTGCCTCGTTGGTCTAGTGATCGCAAGCGCTACTGCTGAGCATGAGGTCCTGGGTTCGATTCTCACATCGGGCAAAGTGTTATTGGGTTTTTCCATCTGGAATTTCTCAGTAGAAGCCTTGAATCTTGATTTGTGCCCGGTTAATGGCAGGCAATAGGCTCGCCCCCTATTACATGGGACTTAAACATTACTGACGAAATGTGGGTGTACTATAGGTACTCCTGCCTAACCCTGCAGGGATTACAGGCGTGATGTTATGTTATGTGAGAAAACAAAAATGATCAAAAAACACATTAGAGTGTCTTCTCACTGAGAATTTGCGTAGGCGGCAAACATTTCCGTCACAATTGTAAATGTCGGTGAGAAAACGTAGCGAACCCGCTGCTTTAACGCCCACGCTAGATCAGCGTGATAATTATGTTAAAGCATTTTTAGTTTATAAGCGTTCCGTGCTGAATATGAACTTTTCAAAGTCAGCTACAATTAATAAAAGTCAAAGTTATTTTCATTCCCATGTTATTCACAGACTGATGAATTTGATGATGCTATAATAATTTTATAAAAACAACTGATGGAGTTCGGTTTGCTGTTCTATATGATAAGGAGAGGTATGGCACATAAGCCTGTACCCTAATTGCGTAACACACTATCAATCACAATCTGAATGATTTTGAAGCAAATTGCTAATCCATTGCCTCATAATGTTCGAAAAATTTGTCTGCTCAAAACGTAAATAACGCACTATATGTAGATGAACTGTCAAAATGAAACCGATTCCTACTGTAAGTGTGTGTTATGCAATTAGGTTGCTGAGTCTTGAATCTGAGTTGGTTTCAGTCTTTCTTCTCAGAATAGTCGGTTAGGAAACACCGAACTCATCTATTTTTAAAACATAATTTAATTTTGACTTTTACTTAAAAGTATTTTTTTAAAACAATTTACGGCAATATATATCATTTTTATTTAAGCACGTCTAGTCTAGTGCACAAAAAAAAAATAAAACACGCAGATATAAAAAAAAAACCAAAATATTGTCATTAGGGGGGGGCCTCCCACACAAAACTGCGAATTTGCATACCAGAGCAAACATCTTAATTAGGTTCACAAACACCGTCTTTATTCACATTTCTCACACCAACTTCATATACATTCATCTTCATAGATCTTATAGTATGACTGTGCCTTTTTCTTCCATATTTTTATGCGCATAACGGCGCAATTCCCAAACTAGAGACCAAAGTTTTCCCACTTCTCCAATGTTTAGTGACGGCATTACATCAAGTGAACGCGTGAAGGAATCAGCGCTATTGTGGTGAACAATACTTCTGTTATAAGTTCCAGGAAAAGGATTTTCCCTCACCGAATTATTTCCAACAATACAGATGTGTTTAAGGTAAATGTGAGGAATTGTGAGGGTTATGTTTTGATTTGTGTTGTTATCGTTTTTGGATGTGAATGGTCTTGAGGGGATATTTCTGTAAACACATATTAGTCATTGAAGTGAGAAAATGTTTGGTAGCGCACTATTCTAACGCCCACGAAAACACCGTAGGATCATAATAAAAATGTGGCTTATTCTTTAGTTTAAAAAAAAAATTAGGAACAGAGAGATTCATCGCGCAATGAACCAACATGTTCATAGTAATACAGTCAATTTATTTTAATATCACGTCAGCAACCCTAATCACGCGAATATCACCAGATATCTCAAAAACACTGAAGCAAATCTGAAACTATCGTGATTAAACCATAATTAAAGTTGGTCCGTTCTTGGCAAAGTTTCGGGGATCATCTAATCCGGGGTGACCTACCAAAAGCCCGTTTAATATTCAGTGTCACACTTGAACTCATCCAGGGATTAGAACGTAATGCATGCCCGAGACGGCAGCCGCACCACTATTCGGTGCTTTGCACTTAATATATGGTGGAAGGAATTGCTGGAGGACTGCAGCGCTTCAGAGTTTGGTGGTGCAATGCTGGTAAAGTTTACAGCGCTTTATTTTCATGACGGTTCTAATTTATCCTTCATTGTTGTTTGTTTTGCAGATTTGAAAACAGTTCAACGTTTGTTTATCGCAAGGACCGAGGTATAGAAAATACTTTACTCGGCACAAATATTTTTATTTTCAAATTCTATACAGTCTAACTTTCAGCCATGACGATGAAAACAATCAAGGTTTCTCTACAATTCCAAAGGCACCTTTAGACGATCTTAATTTTTACAGCATTTTTTTTTTTAAAGTTTGAACGTGGGTATGGCTGTATCACAAGCATCAAAAAGATTTCTCAAATCAGTCTTCTCAAAGACTATTCTCAAGCAAAACCCACACAAAACATTCTGCCACTACAGAATAGGGGCGTTGACAAATCTGAGATATTCGACGCGATGTAACTAGATATTCGACGACTAAATTCAGTACCTAGGTCGACTAACGTTCGAGCCATGAGAGACTAGAGTTAGTACTGATAAATGTTAGAGCGAGACTAAATAGGTACGTTTACATTATACCATGCCAGTTGGGAGGTTGACATTGCATCATGAGCTTGCCAATTTGCTTTGTGCTGTATTAGCGTTGCACTTTGCTTTGCTACTGAAGAAAGTTGGTGAATCTACTATGGTAGAACGGTTTGGGTATCTCTGTGAATAGGTTTTGTTTTATTATCATCAGAAGGATAATATTATTACTCCTTTTGCCTCGTTTACGTTCATACATTATAGTCATACACGCACGCGGGTTGCGAGTACTACGCACCAGACCTTTCTGAAGAACATCACTAATAAGGTCACTAGATGGCTTCCTAGGGCGTCCCCTTCCGGCGTTTCTACTCACATCTACCGGGTAAATTTTTGTTAGGAGTATGCAAGGATCGTAGCAGGTGGCGTTCTGTAGTTTCTGCCTACGCCCATGGGAAGAAGATGTGAGTTTATGTATGTATAATATTATTATTCAATTGTTCAAGTACAATTTTGTTTATTTTCACGAATAATATTTTCTGCCGTCATATCTGCAAGTTTATTCATTCAAGGATCAGCTACTTAGCTAAAAACGCTTTTAAATATATGTTTTTTTGATGTGTTTGTGGGTAAACTATAAAGTTTATTAAAGCACGTTTAGAAACCTATAACATATAGGTCAAATAACATAACAAACTTTACAAATCCACGTAAGCCGCTCAAGTCTATATAATTTGAATCTGTGCCAAAGACTATTGAGTTTACTCATCAAACGCATGCCAAAGTCCCGCAAATATAATAGTATGGGTGGTATGGGCCATAACGCCGTGCTCTGAATACTAACGTATGATTAACTTAATACGCGTAATGAACATCACCGTTTACGTTGGGATTTAGGTGTGGCACAGACGTTTAGGTATTGATCTATAAATAATGAGTTAACTGCCTACGTTAGTTAACTAAATGTACAGTAACATTAAAATATTAGATTCAAAGTTAATTAAAAGGAATAAAGAAATAAGCGCCGAGTCAAAAAAATAACAAGACCTAGAAGGTATAAGCTCCTGGTCGAATATAGGTGCTTCAATTTATACGTTTTTAGAACCAAGCACTACATTTGCATAGAAATTGGCAACACAGGTAAATAGTAGAACTGCTAAATCATATCCAATTACGGAATAATTTTTATAGAGAAATAATAATAATAATTATTTTAAAACAAACCAACAAAGTACACAGGGTGTTTATCTTCCGATCAAAACAAAAACAAATCAGGAAAATGAAACGTTTCGTAAAATTAATGCCCAATGGAAAACCAAACATAGCTAATCGACCTAATTGCGTAAGAACTCCGATATTTACATTTCTTTCGGAGAAATAACGTAGTAATATATTTACTTTTGTTTATTTTCACCGTTTCTCCTACGTCATATCAAATTATCCCTCTGTCAGATATCGCGAAATGGATTTTCGGTTGTCAGAATCGGGGAACATTTTCGCTGAAGTATCCCATTTGTTGTAGACCGTGTTACAAAAAGGTTTGGTAGGCGTTTAATAGGTTATCGACCGGCTTATTTGGTCCTACACTAGGCCCCCAGGGGTACGTTAAGCTGCTGATATTGGTGGAAAAAACGGAGCAGTGTGTAACTTTAGTTATATGAAAGTTTATTCTATTGACAGATATGTGTTTCTACGAGTACGTTATGTAACGAAAACAGGAAATATGGAAAAGGCATTTTTTTGTAGTGTTTTCCTTCGGATTTGAAATTTCCGGCGATACCTTTTAGTTATTTTGGTACACAAGACACGTCAAATGACGAATAAGCTGTCTCCGTCGTAAGCACTCAACGGTTTTCACAATATATTTTTCAACAACTTTCAACATTCAACCTTCTTAATGTACGCGTACACTGGGTCGGAATTGGAGCATACGCAGTGTACGAAGCGTTGGCATTTACAAAATCTCAGGCGCAGATTTGGCGATCCAGTGCACGCAGTACCACATAAATCAATACAAAGCAACAAATCCGTACGCTACGTACACTCCGATTCCGACCAAGTGGACGCGTACCTTTACGGACACCAGCGCGGCTATACGACATTTGTCGGGATAGTAAATTCACGAGAAGAAATCACTGCAACCGAACATACCATCCATACAAAGCACAGATTCTCACTAGTCCACTAAGCACAAGTTTTGGTCCAAACCGCTAACATTCGGCGAACTCGCCACACGTATTTCAACGTCCAAACCTGCAATTATTCTACCGTCCAGAAATTATTAAACTCAGCAAGTAGGAAGGAGAATGCACAAAAGGTTGGCACCACTGTTCTCAACAATAATTGGTTTTCGGACCGCGTCGAGAAATTCAAAGTGTACGGTTATAACGGTTTAACAGACGGCTACGTGAAGGCTACGTGGGACAGTTTGTTTGTTCATTAACTTTCCAACGTTTAATAGGAACTGTCTTAATCTGTCGCCTTGAGTTCCAAAGTTCGGGTTTTGGTACTGGTTTTAATCTAAAGTTTGTGTACGTCGGGTTGTGTTTCAGTTTAATATTTTGTGGTAATTAAAATTTAATTTAATGGCTCTAAGCTGAGGAAGAGTTGAATTGATGATTCAATTTGAATGCCTGCTCTTTGGTGCTTTGTTGTTGTTTAGTAAAGATATTGTTTTATACTTGACAAGAAACATTAGCAAACTGAGAATCACGTGATTAAATAAAAGCTTGTAAAAATCAGAGATATTCTGACAATTTAGTAGAGGCGTGAAATAATTTTACATTACAAAAAACGAACGTAAGTTTTCAGGAAAGTTAAACTAAAAATACATTTGTGTATTTTCATGACTTTTTCAGTTTTCTCATCATTACGCCTGTATTCCTCGGAGGGTAAGGCAGAGGTAGTAAGTACCCCACATTTCGCCAGTTGTGCAGTTACGTGTGTTGTTAGTTTTCAGTTTTTTTCATCCCATTAGTATCAAACGTAGTTTTATGCAAACTCATTTTATTTAAACCACCGGAACCAAACCTTCAACGTAGATAATATGTACAATTTTACACACCTACAAAACACGCCAAATATCTTATCAGGCAGCGAACCGGTACGCTGAAATTAGCCGAATTAATTTTGGTCCCCGAAGAATTTAATACAGAATCCATCCGAAGGCATTCTCGTTCTATAATTACGACGTACCAGTTGAAATTTATCAAGTGAAATTTCTGTGACCCTGTTCCGTGGAATAGTGATGGTCGATCCCGGGATTTTCGAGGGATTTTTAGGACCTTCCATCCATTTTTGAGGCTTTCCGCTGCGGTGGAATTCCAATTTTTGACGGCATGTCGTGGTATTTTTCAATATTGTTGCCATACATTCCTATCAGAGTTGTGCAGGGAAATTTTAACGACGCGCTAATTCAGTTCTAGACACGTTAAAAATAACATCGTAATTTTTATTGAAAATTAACTAGATATCCGAACTTTGTTTTATTTTACGAACTAACCTTGTATTTAATTTCGTCCTTGGTCATCGTGGTTATATTCTATTATGGTCCTGACAACGCTATTGAGGACAAAGCCTCAATTAAATAGAGGGGTCTGATATCAGCAAATTGAATTCCAGTGCAGCCTGCTTCGAAAAATCTTCCGTTATACGAGTATGAAATCGTCAGGTTAAAATAAAATTTATCTTTTATCATTTATTTTCATTTGTTGTTTATTTGTGATCGAGTGCAATGATTTATTTCAGAATTTATGAAATATTTTTCTCAATGGAGTGAAATTTACTTTTGAATTTTGGTCAGCTACTGCCTGAGTGAAATGGTTTGTAGTTTTGCAGTGCCTGCATTTTATTGTATTTATTTTGTAAACTAGTTATTGCCAGTTTTTTTATTTTTATTTGAATGTATTATTTTGAAATTTCTTCAAAGATGATATTCTATTTATTTATTTATTTTATTACAACGTTTGCGTTACAACCAATTTCAGTAACTAAAACTATAAAAATAAAATATACAGTTATAACACATATTAAAACATAAAAAAATATATCTATGAATATATCTACTTGGTGTAGTGTCATTTGCGTAAAAAAAAGAAAATAGTTGAACAGCAGAAAATCTGTTTAATTCACTCAAGTTATAATTTAGCACGAAATTATTCTCAAAGTAGAAAATTAGATGGACGTGAAAATTCCACAACTCTCTTACTTAGTAACTCATAAAAATATAATTGCATTTCATAAATTCTTGGCTGCACTAAAGCATCCTTCACACGGTACGGCATTATGCACCGAGATAACAAGATTTTCACCTCTTCTTACAAATTTTGCTTAAAAGCAACGAACAGAATATTTCAGAGTTAATGAAAATTCTCGAATAACATCTTCCGCCTGTTTTTGTGCCACCATCTAAATTGAATAGCCTGCATAGTCTTTGCACTGCCTTAAAACCAACAGCTAGCTTTTTCAAACTGAAAAAAATCCCCTTTACCCCATTTTCGTGTTTCGAAAACAATACGGTGCATGTTCGCATATTTAGTACAATTTCAGTGTTTGTTTTTTCTGTAGGTATTTGTTTATAATAATAGATGGATTAACCAATATGATTTACAATGACTGCGCTATAATTAACTAAAATATAGTGTAGAATTAACAATGTGCTTTTTACGGGGAATATTATTGATCCTCTTAAAGCTTTTCATGTGCGATTGAGTAACGGACTGAGATGACGGACTGTTATAACAATCGATATTAATGTTTGGAATAGGGTTTTCAATTATTATTCGAATAATTTACTCAAATTTTTAACATCTTGATACCACACAGAGATTTATTCAAAGTATTCAGAGACGTTGGTTGATCCAGGTAATGTATGAGGTTACTCTGGCGAAGGCAGAAGGAAACCCACTACCGCAGCCACGGCCAGATTGGTAAGAGGACACACCGATCTGTTAAAAAGAAAATACAGTTAAGAAGGCACTATAACAGTCCACGACTCTAAAAAAACATTTTTGATTGTAACACACCAAAATAAGAAATCCTAAAATAATTATCAAAATCTATAGAACCACAGGAGCAAGATTTGCCCAAGATTAAACAAATAAATAAATAATACCAGACTATTACTATCTCACTGCAGGACAATTACCTCTTCTCATACAGAGAAGGCACTAGCATTGATCACCCCGCAAGCTCAAGACGGGTTGGTGAGGATCCCCAAGATTGTAATGTAAAAAAAAACATGATTCACATACCAGGATAGGCCTGCCGTTACTGTTAACGACGAGAGGACCACCGGAATCACCACGGCCGCAGGTGCTTTTGCCACCAGCGCCGCTGGTGCAAATGTTTGAGGGCTGGATGACGAACTCTAAATCGAGGTCAGCCTGTATACACACAGTATTCGAGATCACAGGCATGGTGACGTGGCTCAGGTACGTGTTAAGGAGGCTAGGACCCCCTGTAAAGATATGACATAGGAACATAATTATTTATAGATATGAAGATTTAATGGGGCGTTAAACAAGCTATGATTTTATTACTGTCTGGATTTATCCAACATTGCAATCCTTGCAATAATTTATCCAATTGCATAAAAAACTTTTTTCCAAAAATAAAACAACCGACTTCCAAAAAAACACTACATTGTGAAAATAACGTTAATTTCGGAAGTCGGTGTCTTTGGATTTGTATTTTAGGTTTTTGCCACCGACGTCCGAAATGAAAGTTATTTTTCACTTTGTAGTGTTTTTTTTTTTGGAAGTCGGTTGTTATTTTTTTTTTGCAAAAAAGTTTTTTTATTTTTCACTTTTAGGTGGGTCGGTTTGTAATTGATCTAAGTTATAATAGCCTAATGACAACGCTCACCACCCTTTACAAAATTATGGTTTTACCGATGCAGGGATGTTAAAAGTAGAGGAGTTCTCCTGGTACTTCACCATCAGCTCCACTTCACCACATGCATTATGACGAGCTTATATTGCTTAGCAATAATTTTAAACTAATCGAATCGCACCCCGTGAAATACTAATTATTGAGTTGTTCCGGTAGCCATCTGTGATCTTCATCATCAGTTCCACTTCACCGAATGGTGCTTTTCGAGATAAAATGCACAAGTTACTGTAAATATACCCAAATCAGGTCAAGGCGTGCTTATAATATTTGAAGAGTTCCCTCGACTTCTCCAAGATACCATTCTCTGATCTGATGACAATGGGACCACCTGGAAAGTAAACCCTTTCAAACAAAAAAAGAATTTTCACACATGAAAACACACATAAATTGCATGCTGCACCGGCTGACGTCATCACGTCAACGCCGACTGTCGTTGAAAACCAGCGCTGGGGCTCTGTCTCGCATAGGGTTGCAGCATTATGCTGAGCGATGGCCGTTTTGCCACGCAAAACGCATATTTTCCCCCAACTTGTTTCTTTTTGTGTTTGTGTTCTTTTTTTTTGCGTCATGTTTACCACAAATAAACGTATTTTCTATCTTTCTTTCTTTTTTCTTTCATAAAAAAAATAATAAAATATTCCGACGAACTGAGAACATTCTCTTTTTTTTGAATTCGGTTAAAAACCAGCGTCAGACAGCATCTGTTTGGCATTCATGCAGAAATGGATCCTTTGGCGCAGCCGTGAGGCACACATTGTTATTGTTATAACATTTTTTTTTATTCATTTTTAATTTTGTTTAACGGTTTTGGGGCCAACCACCACCTCTTAAAGCAGTATTATTTTAATGTTACTTCCTCCATCTCTTTCCCACACTGAAGTAAGATTTCAATAATACTGCTTTAAGAGGTGGTGGTCTAGCTCCTGATGACACATAAATATTATTCTTTCTTTATTTTTTTCTTAAATTACCACCGATTGGAAAAAACAGTTAAAACAATAATAAGAAAAATACTAAAGCATAAAAATGTTTCTCATACCATGCCAGGTGCGACCGAAGCCAGATACGGTAGCGGTAAAGCCGACGAATTGGTTGTTGAGCTCACTGCCGGAAGGCAGAGCGATGGGACTGATGTGGTCTGTTAATAAATATATTTTTAAAGAAAGACAGGTTTATATGAAATCTGGTCCAATCAACTAACAGAGTCGAAATAAGTAGGTATTAATGGATTTGGTTTTAAATAATTATTTTTACTAATTAGGTTTGATTAAAAATAAGTTGTCATTAACTAAATAGTAGTAGTTTAATACTCACTTGAGAATGTAACGGCAGAAGGCAAGTTGATCATGGCAATGTCATTACGGATTAAGGAAGGCGACCAGCTTCCGTGCATTACAACATCAGAAGAATCCAGAGCAATACCGCCAAAGAAAAGACGGGTTGAACCGAGGATAACCCTAAACCTATAAGCCTGGTTTACACCGTCAAACCAGCAGTGAGCAGCGGTGAGAACTCTCCTTGAGTTGAGCAAAGAACCACTGCAGGCACTCAGGTCATTGATAGGCAAGGGATTGAAGGAAGCGAGTAGACCAGCCTGTTAAAGTATCCAACAGCGTTACGGTTTCAAGTAAACAGAGTGGGGACGTCAATACAACAATGAAGTAAACTTTGCAGGTATATCTAACTATGACATTACCAGTCTTTAAGAAAAAACAAATAGGAAAATTGTCGGTGCATCACATAATCACGTGATTGATCGCGGGGAAGGCGCGGGGTGTCGGGGTACCAAACCGCTAGGCGACTCCAAAAAAAAATAGTTATAATGCTATAATTTACATTAACAACATAGAACAGTACAGTACAGAGGAACGCCCATAGCGAAGCGCGTCTATGAGCTAAGTGGCGTGGAGGACGCGCAGCGGCTGTCGCGTACAGGATTGGGTACCCCGACACCCCGCGCCTTTCCTGCGGTCAATCACGTGCATATTTAATGCGCCGACAACATATACGTACTATCCAATATTAGTCACTATAGCTAGTCGGCTCATTGGCAAAATCACGGTAATTTTTAATATTTAAATATCGACGGTTGAAATGTAATAGGGCTAAGCGACATTTTGGTCGAAAATGAGTTATGAATGCCATCCTACTTAAAATTTTCTGCTTTTTAAGATGGCATTCATAACTCATTTTCGACCAAAATGTCGCTTATGCCCTGTTACCTTTCAACCGTCGATATGTAGTTAATCTTTTTTGTTTTAATTTAGTTCAAAATACTCTTACGCTGTATTATTACCAGAGTTTTCATTTATTATCGGTTTGTGTCCCTACATGGTATTTCTTAGATTTGTAATTTAAAATTGAATAGATTCAAAATGATGTTGGTGATAATCAAACGCTTAATTACCTGGTAAGGAAACTGTCCGAGTATAGAAGGTTCACCGCCGTAGATTCTGGAAGGATTTCGGTCAGCTTCCTTCTCAGCTTTGCGGATCCTTTCCGCCAAAGGAGCACCGACTTTACTGAGGTAGCCGTACGCGGTGTTCTCTTCAAGATCACTCTCGAGGTTTACGTTTCTTGCGGATGCGATAGGCCACCAGAGCTAACACTGTCACAGCCAAGAACTTCATGTTGCCGGTACTAACAAATATGAGTCGGTGCAATCGCTTCTCTACATTGATATTTATATGCTCAAAAAATAAGATAATGATCAGGACACTCCTTAATAAATTGCTATCATAGAATTATAAGAGATTAAAAAATATTTTACACAAATCGTACTAAATAAGTCTTTAAAAACAATACATAGTATCAATCTTATCTGTCAACTAGCTTTTGCCCGCGGTTTCGCCCACGTGGTGGTCGAAAATTCCACGGGAACGTACTACCGGGATAAAAAGTATTCTATGTGTTAATCCAGAGAGGCAATTCTCGTAATTTTAAGAACATTCACAGTCCGATCTCAGTCTCAATATGTCAAAAATACCTATAATTTCCTTACATTTTTGACATTTTGACTGTCGCTGAGATGAGATTGCGACTACATTTTGAATGTTTTTAGGTACGGGAGTTGGGCTTCTGGTTATAAACTATATGTGTGCCTAACCCTTCGGGGAAACAAGGCGTGATGTTATTTTATGTGTGCCAAAATTCATCCAAATGCGTTCAGCTATTTTTGCGTGATGAAGTAACAAACATCCAAACATACAAACTTTCACATTTATAATAATTAGCAGATGATCCGAAAGACACATTCGCTAAAAGTAAGCTAAACGTGTTTTTAATGTAAATGTAATTCAGAAATAATTAATTAGTACAAACTTGACTCTGATTTTCCGAGCGCAGCTGGAACTCGAAGAGTACTCTGCGTGGGACTTTGACCGCAGGTCTATGGTCAATAAGATCAGGTAGAATCTGTTTATGCTGAAATAGACGTTGATATTGAGGGCAGTGGTCTTCTTATATGAGACCAGTCATGGTCCATAAGGAGGTCGCTAAGCGGTATCGAGCGAGGGATAATCCTGTTTAAAGACTAATAAGAAGTCGAGGTGGTGACGACCTTAATGCAATGCCCATTTCGGTTTGGCTTCTAGGCCGGAGTACACCCATTCTCCAATGTCAAATTCCGAATTCAAAAAATGTGTTAATTAGCCTACCTACATACAGGGTGGCAGAGATATCGATGCGAAATCTTACCATGGATTCAGTACATAATTTTGAACCTCCCAACGCTGAAAATTTTCGTCGGTTATTAAAAAAAAAAATGCTGTTCTATACATTTTGACTTTGAAGTATTGCACATTTCTATGAAATAGCAATTTTTTTTTATAACCGACGGAACATTTCTACGCTAGAGGATCTAGAATCATGTACTGAATTTATGGTTACAGTTTTCACGTCAATGTCCCTGCCACCCTGTATTTTTGAATTTATTCCAATACTTGATTTTTTTTAATACCCAGTTTTTGTTTTTCGAATCACGACTGACGTATCGTCAGTCGTGATTCGAACCACAACACGCAGACTGTGCAATAAACTCTGAAATTAACTGCAAATCTGCAATGCATACGCTAAAGTAATAGGTATAAAGTTTCTAATAGCTAAGCTTAAAAACAATTTAGTCCCTACTTATACTATAAACAGAGCTTTATTACCGTCATTGAAGGAGGACCAAAGTTTCCCTAAGATTTTGAGTTTGAAGAACTCTCTGAGAAAATAAACTTTAGACTCATTAAGTTAGTCCACAAAATGTAAGGGAAACAGACTTATCCGCGATTATATCACAAAGACGGAGTTCGTATGTTTTTGAATTAACTTTAGAGTTAATTGATTCGAAAAGTTTGTGTGTTATAATTTCGCGTTAGTTGTCTTGGGAGATGTGAGCAGTTTGGATTAATTAAAATGGAGTGTGTGTATTGTAAGCGGTACATTTTTGTGGTTTTTATTTTATGTGGTCTTTCGGCAACTAGTCTGAAGCTAAAGATTTGTTTTTTAAGTTTATTTTTGAGAGCAAACTGAGCTTCTGCCTCTGCTTCTCAAGCTTTAAAAACGTATTATTTTTCTCTCTATTCTGAATTCGCCCAAGAATGGACTTGCTTGCAATAAAACAAAGTACAGTCACAAGCACTAATACAAGGTGAAATTTTAAACAGTGTTAATCACTTAAGGTGTCATTGTACTCATCATTATGAACGACTTTTACTATGGGATCAAACCCGAAATCCCGAAAAAAAATCAGGTGTTCCCTACATTTTGATGAGTTATGCATATAAATGTAGGGAGAAGCTGATTTTTTTCGCGATGAGTACACTGACCCTTTAAGAGATTAACACTGTTTAAAAATACACCTTGTATAATATACACTGATTAACTTTTAAAAGTTATTTTCTCCTACCGTATTGATTGTAATTTTATGTTGTTTTAAAAATTATTAACGGAATAAAAACACATGTCTAAGAGCCAAGTAAACACATAGTATTTTGAAACCCATGCTATTATGAAAGAGGTCTTATCTCAAGGTTGCAATCGTAATTCAACGAGAAAATCGCTTTTGAATTGTGCTAAGTGTATATATTAGTTCTCGTGGCTGTACATATAATTTTAATACAAAAAAATCATGGAGAGAAACAAACCGATGCATGATTTCGTGCTATGTATGAAAAATCGCTACCCAAAAATTTGCAATTACCAAATTCAACCAAAACAATGATCATCGAAGCCTTTCTCTCATACCATCGCCTTCAAACGATCCACACATACAATCATAACCACACAATCCAACTAAATCTAAAAATAAAATAAAACAAGAACCTTACCAAACGACAGACCTCAAAAGCTAAAAAACTCACACAGACGAGCACGATTCTCCCGTATGGTCGCATCTTATCCTACAAAAGCGATGTTTACTGAACTAAAGAGCCTCTGCATTTTTTAGCTTGCACGTCAGATGCACCGCCTCTCATAATGCGAACTAACTTTACCGACATACTCGTATCCTGTAGAATTTTAGAGTTCGGTAGTAAAAATATTCATCGTCTGTCTGTAGGTATGGCAAAAAACTTTTTTACAAAAAATAAAACCATCTTCAAAAAAAAAAAAACATTGTAAATCAAAAAATAGCTTTGTTTCCGGAAGTCGGTGTCTTTGGTTTCGTATTTTCGTTTTTTGCCACCGACTTCTGAAATTAAAGTTATTTTATAATTAATTTTGAGTAGGTATTTTTTAAGTCGTTTTTTTAATTACTTTTTTATTTCATAATTTTTAGTTTTAAGCAAAAACTGATATATTTATTTGTCATAAGTAGTTTACAGTAGTTTTGTTGTAAATATTGCACTTGAGTTTGACCAAGGTTTTCAGATGTTTTCCCTTTGACACCACCCACACCCGTAGCTCGTATCAATAAGCAAGGCCGTCACACTTACACGTATAAGTCCATATCTTGAAAACGACTGAACCGATTATAATGAAACTTGCACTATTTCCTAAGTTGAAGTAAATGTAATCCAATAATCAAATGGTCACATTACGATTAACAGTTTCGTAGAAATGCGTGGACAAACATATGTACATGCGTACAAACATACATACACTAGGTGTAGGCACTTACTTTTGTAAGTGCCTACACCTATAAAAATGTGTATGTTTGTTTGGAAGCCCTAATAGATTATCATATAAGTGAATATATTGCAGTGCCAATAACATTACAAACATACGAAATACATACTTATTTATATTAACGACTTACTTATTCACACCCGTCCATTGCCTTACTTCATAAAGGATAATCATGATATAGTGTTGTTTGCGGATGACACTTCACTTTTGTTTAAACTTAAACGTCAGCAGCTGGTTACTGACGATGTACATAGCGCGATCTCAAAAGTAGTTCACTGGTTCAATGTAAATAATTAACTTCTTAATGAAAAAAAAAACTGAAGACAGCACAGTATTCTTGAGCTTAACTTTGGATGCTAAGCTTCAGTGGGGCCCACATATAGATAAATTGTCAAAAAAAACTAAGCTCTGCAGCATACGCTGTTATAAAAATTCGTAATTTAACTTTTATTTTTATTTATTTAATACATTATGATACAGTTTTATGTTCACATAGCATCTGCCAAACTGCAAAGCAATTTGTCGGCAGTAGGTTCTCGTGGATTTTGCACGAATCTATATAAAATAAACATTAAAATCAACTCTGAAACCAAGACCATGGTTCTGTAGGCAAAGACTCCGCTTGTGAATACGGAGTAGTTACCCACACAACCACATATTCTACAACCACAGCTACTACACTCAGCGGCATCAGCCAGCCAACGAATGCCATAAGACCATCGCATAGAACCTACTCGGTATGAGGTAAGCAAACTAAGGACCCACGACAGCCGCCCGAGGCCGCCGACCGACCGCAGCTACTATGGACACATCGACAGGTAATGCTTCCTTAAGACATTTTTTAAGTGACTGAACTTGGCTTGGAAGTTTATTATAAAAGCGTATACATTGACATCTGGAGCTAGACCACCACCTCTTAAAGCAGTATTATTGTAATCTTACTTGAGTGTGGGAAAGAGGTGGAGCTATACGTCCTGTATAGCTTCATCTCTTTCTCACACTGAAGTAACATTAAAATAATACTGCTTTAAGAGGTGGTGGTTGGCCCCCTGAGCCTTAATAAATTCAAATCATCCATTAAACGTAAGTTGTGCCAGAGAGCCTTTTAGCCGTTAAAGATTATATTGAAGACAAAAAGGCGTGGGATTGAGCTGCTCCATTTTTTTTTAACATACCTACTGAATTTGTTTTTTTTTGTTCTTTTTTTGCTAACTTTTTTTCTTCAGCTTATATATACATTGACATTGGTGAATTTTATATATACAATGACATGAATATTTACTATGTAAAATGTTATATTATTTTAATTATTGTGAAAGTGAAGACTATGTGGGTCCTTGTTTTTTTTCTTGCTTCTTTCTCAGTTTTAATCATAGTCTGGCAGTGTGAGTAAATTATGCGGCCTACCCAAATGTCCTTTGATATTCTTCTTCAATCGTTAAACTCCTTAAGTTTTGAGCTAAGCTGTACGATTACAGACAGATGCGTGCACTGACTGGACAGGTCCACTCAATCTGTGTGACTCTTTCCTCAAAAGACCCTTTCAGACACCAATCTACATGGTCTTCACATGATCTGACCATGATTATGTCTGGACTTTAAAAGAGACTGTGACCTCTGAGTTTGTTTCGGCCTTTCTTCTCAGAGTAGTCAGATAGAAAACGCCGGCCTCATCTAGTTTAAAAAAAAATATGTTTGACGTGTAAAAGTGTTTGTATAAACCTACATACATAAATAAAATCTTTTGTCAGTTATCATACATACGTGTCAAATAGATAAGCTCCTTTTTTGAAGTCGGTTAAAAAAGTTTGTAATTTTCTTTTCTCATACTACTGGGTAAAGACCCACATTGGGAAAATATCATGCGAACTAGAAATTACATACAAATACCCACTCATCACACATACATACATAAACTCACGCCTTCTTCCCATGGGGGTAGGCAGAAACTACAGAACGCCACCTGCTACGATCCTTACATACTTCTTTTGTTTCGTTTACGTTCATACATCTGGTCATACACGCACGCCGGTTGCGAGTACTATGCACCTGACCTTTCTGAAGAACATCACCAATAAGATCATTATATGCCTTCCTAGAGCGTCCCCTCCCGGCGTTTCTATCACATCTGCCGTGTAAATATCTTTTGTTAGTCGACATGCATTCATACTCTCAACATGACCAAACCATCAAAGCATACTCTTTTCAATTTTTTCACTACATCTTCTTTTAAACCGCACCGTTGCCTTATCACATCATTCCTCGGTCTATCGTACATCATACATTATCAAAGGAATTATTGATTCATACATACATAATGGACATTATCACACAATCTACTCATACATTACACCGATATGCGTAAATTGCATAGTATCGCTCATTTAACTATTAATTGGTGCAGTTCACATAATTGGATTATGTTGTATTCAATTATGTTGCTCTAATGCTGCGGGAACATTATTGCTGATTCAATTAATTGCATATCAAATGTTATCCGACGACAAAGGGATGATGGTTGCTGGTATGTGTCATTTTGATTCATAAATAATAAATTGTTTCTGAAATTTTTACAAAGCAGTTTGTCGCTAAAGTGCCACACAGCTTGAACTGGGTGTGAAGAAAATTTTAAACTACCAGAAGCAAGACCATAATTATGTGACATAGACATTTTCAGTCTCCATGCCTCTGAAAGTCATGAAACGCATAATATGTGTTCAGCCATGTTTTAGAAATTTTACTGATCACGAAGAAGATTAGTTCTCACCGAGTCAGCCCTCCGAGCATGGCAAAAAAGAGATCATTTCTGAAGAATCGGCCACATAGCCTTCTTGTCGGAGGTCACTAATCCATCCGTGACAATAACGTCAATGACTTTTCCCGAGCATTTAATGAATTGTTATGTATATTATTGGTTGGTTATTATTTTATATGATTTTTACATATGTTTTTATTTTTAAATTTCATTCACAATTTCGTGAACTTTAAATCCCTTCACTAATTAACCGCGGTCAACTCGGGGTGCATGTAATTAAAGATTAATTTGACTGATAAGCTGAGCTGAGATTTAAGCAATGGAGCGCAAATATCATTTGTTTGATAAGCTAAGCGAAGATGTAAGCGATTAGGCACACAATTTGTAATTCAGCTCACGTCACGTTTGGACATTAGTATGTGTGCTTTGGGGTGACTTCGTAAGTTTAGGACTTGGGCTAAAATAATTTAACGTAGGTACGTAGGCATAGACGCGAATAGGCGTGGAATAGGGATGATGCCTGGGTAACAAAAAAATAAAACTCTATTTAGTTCGTAAGTCAGATAATAAAAAAATATTAGACACGTATTTTTTGCTTTATCAAAATAATAAAAAAATGACTTCGATAAAACGCATTAAAGTTGAAGAGTGGGGGCTCGCTACGTCACAACTAAGTATAAAATCTAGCAAGGCTTGACGTCATAAAAGATTTTAACTCAATGTATAGCCGTAATCTTACGATTACGTAAAAAAGAAAAAATATACATCCAATATTTTTTAATAACCTACCTGACGACAAAAAAAAAAATTAGTAATCAACCCTATTCTTAGATCTTAAAAGATTTCACATAACATAACATCACCCAAATTGGCAGTTATGTTTAAGTCCCATATAATAGGCGGCGATCCTTTTTCCATCAAACGGGCACAAATTCAGTCTCCGGGCTGAGTAATTCCTGATAGAAACGCCCAATAACAGTTTGCTTGACCCGGGAATCGAGCCCAGGACCTCATGCTCAGTAGTAGTGCTAACGACCCTTTACAGACGACGCAGAAACGATTACAAAGTTATTTAATCAATCAATCTGCCTAGACTTTTCTAACTATGCTGCGGTCGGCTTCCAGTCTAACCGGATGCAACTTAATACCAGTATTATATATGGAGCGAGTGCCTATCTGACCTCCACAACCCAGTCACTGGGTAATACGATACCCTTTGGTAAGACTGGTTGTCAGAGTTTCGGGCTTCTGACAACCCGTAACGACTGTCAAAGATCGATGAATGACAGCCGGGACCAACGGCTTAACGTGCTTTCTGAGACACAGAGGAGTCTTGGTATCTCAATATAGTCCTTAACCTCATCGATCGACCCGTGCGGCTGTTATTACTTAGCCCCAAGCTCCTTCATTACATGGTTATTTAATACATCATCATAATAATATCAGCCAAAAGTCGTCCACTTCTGTCTGGACATAGTCCATAGAGCCACAACAAGAGGTCCTGCACTTCCGGCATCCAGCGGATTCCCTCGATCATCATCAAGCCGGTAGACCACTCTGTAGGGTCTACTTACATTGCGCCGTCCGGTATTCAGTCGCCCACTCCAGAAATTTTTTCCTTTAGATCTGAAATCATGTTAAAACTATTAAAAAAAACAGACAAAAGAAACTTGAAGTGAACATAAATCAACAGCTTTGCTCTACCAAAAGGTATACTTCCTACTTTTTTTTAACCATTAATTTTACAGAAAATTAGAGATTTTTCCTACAAATTCTCAAGTCAACAGCTTACCAACTCTTCTGGTACAAAAGTGCATCGTAACGACGTGAGCTAACGAGCGATCGTTACGCCACGTGCGCTTGGCGATATTACGACAAAAATATATAGGTAGGTCGACTCCATACAACGGGCGAAAACTGGCACCCATTTTGTTTGTTTGTTTGTGTGTGTTTGTTTGTTGAGGTGTGTTTGTTTGTGAGTGCGCTACATAGATCTTTCGGCGCGTGGCTAAAATCGGAACTAATGCCACTATCTTGTTTATTCTACAGGGTCAAATGAAATTAGCTAGTGAAACTCTACGGTCGTGATGGGTAGGTATCGATATCAAAACACGATATAATAAAAATAAAAAAGATTTGTTGTTCTTATGGGGGGTCAACGACAGCTGATAGTGTTGTTACTTGTATAACTTATGTATAAGTTGAGAAAATCTCTTGTCTTTTGTTTTATCGTGTTTATATATCGATACCCATCACATCTGTGAAATCTACACAAAATTAATTACAAGTGAAGCTAATAAAAGCGTGTTAAAAACTGACTTTTAAACTGATATTTCAAGTGAGTACGCAAACTGTGGTTGATGACTGCACAAAAAAAATCACCAAATATTTTTTTTTTTTGTTTTTTCATGTTTAGATATCGATACTCATCACGTCTGTGGAGTTTCGCTAGCCAATTTAATTTGACTCTGTATACAAGTTCTGTAACAATTCCACAAATGTTTACCAACAACGCGTCCCCTGTCAATGTCATTCAGGCGCCAAAAAATCCATGTTGCGCTCAAGACGTACACACAACTACATATCAAGCTATACATTTCCAGTAAAAGCTGACCTCTCATTATACGGAAATCCTATAAAATGCGATATCAGCTTATACTGGAAATGTATAGTTTGATATGTAGCCGTGTGTACGTACTCGGTCCATCTTGGTCGAATGATACGTGTAGTATCTCAATGTAGTCTGTGGTCGAATGCCACCTGCGAGTGCGCTTGCATTCGCTGTATGTGAAGCGAGTCTATGTGCCTGAGTTTTCGCTCGTTGTCTGGAGCCGACCTTCTGTTGCTATTTATTTTGTGATATTACTTTGCGGACAACGTCACTTAACGTCTGGGTAATGTCGGTGACGCGGGTAATGTCCGAACTCACCTAATGTAATTGCTTGAAATTGTCACTGTATTTATTATGATTTACGGCTGAACCCAATAACCTATCTATCACCAGTTTTGGTGTACTGGAGATAGAAACACCTATCTATCTATGTTTTTAACGTCCCAATAATCTTTAAGAGATTATGGAATCATACTGGCCTGATATAAGAGGAGCTCGTGGCTAAGTAATAACAGCCGAACGGGTCGATCCATCAGGTTAAGCTACGCTTGCCGGGGTTGTCCGTGGATGGGTGACCATCTTTACATACCGACACTCCTCCATGCCTCGGAAAGCACGTTAAGCCGTTGGTCCCGGCTGTCATTCGTAGATCTTTGACAGTCGTTACGGGTCGTCAGAAGCCCGAAAGTCTGACAACCAGTCTTACCAAGGGGTATCGTATTACCCAGTTACTGGGTTGTGGAGGTCAGATAGGCAGTGGCTCCGTGTAAAATATTGGTATTCAGCTGCATCCGGTTAGACTGGAAGCCGACCCTAACATAGTTGGGAAAAGGCTAGGCAGATTGACTGGCCTGATATAAGAATAGATACAATTATACTGAGACCATGAATAGTGATCTGTCTTTTACTGAAAAAAGGTTATTAGGTTCGGCTGTTAGATGTGTGGTTTTGTAAATGTTAGTATTTCTATCATAAATTGAGTTTTCACTTTTTATTAAAGTATTATCTATTTTTTTTTTATTTGTACTCTAAATGGTAGCGATAGTAAAGTGTGCATTCAGTTTATCCAAACGACTGATGATACTCAAGTGCACACCTCGGATATAAGTTGAGCATGCTTAGGTACTACTACCAAACGTTTTTCAGTGTGACAGTAGCCATTTTCTTCTAACTCTTGCGGAACTAGAATAATAACTGCTAACAGCCGCATGGGTCGATCGATCAGGTTAAACCACGCTTGCCGCGGCAAATCTACAAAAAACATGTCACTATTTTTTTTAGTACAAAAAATATTAATGCGTAAGTATTTTTTTTTCTGAAACTTTTAGAAAGTTTTCTGTACCTACATAAATAATCATAGTATTTATCTGTTTCTGGCTCGTGGCTAAGTGATAACATCCGAAAGCTACGCTTGTCGCGGTTGGTCCGTGGATGGGTGACCATCTTTGCATACCGAAACCCCTCCGTGCCTCAGAAAGCACGTAAAGCCGTTGGTCCCGGCCGTGGATCTTTGACAGTCGTTACGGGTCGTCAAAAGGCCGAAAGTCTGACAACTAGTCTTACCAAGGGGTATCGTATTACCCATTAACTGGGTTTTGGAGGTCAGGTAGGCAGTCGCTCCATGTAAAATACTGGTATTCAGCTGCATCAGGTTAGACTGGAAGCTGACCCCAACATAGTTGAGAAAAGGCTAGGCAGATGCTGATGAATAATGCAACAAGACTACATTCATGAAAGCCCCATCACTATTAATCTTCGTAGAATTTTATTGTTATCCCTTACATTAAAACCAGGAGAAAAGTTTTTATGACTAATCTCGTCAGAGGGATCAACCTTCAGAATGGAGATAGATGTTTCAATTATTCATGTACCTAATCAAATGACTTGTAATGTCGATACTTAAATCTTTCAATCAAAGACTATGCCCATCAAATTATTTTCTACTAGTTGTGCCCCGTGACTTCGTTCGCGAGAAAGTCACACAATACACAATATACTAAAATAACAGCCACATTTTAATTTTAACAAAACTCCCTTGTCCCCCGACCCGCCGCGTTGAATCGCCCGCCCGCACTATTTGATCACGATTTCATGGGTTTTATTTTTTTTGCGCGGAACCCAAATTATTTTTCAAAAATAAAAGTAGTTTAATTTACTCCTTATAACATCAGATATCTGCCAGTGAAAGTCCCGTCAAAATCGGTCCAGCCGTTTCGGAGATTAGGTGGAATAGACAGACAGACAAACATTTTAAAAACGTTTTTTTTGTTATAGGTGCCGTATATACTTTCATGTGTATTTAATAAAACGCTGTAATTTTGACATTACAAACAGACACTTTAATTTTATTTATTTGTTTAGATCACAAGCAAACAAACAAAATATTTTATTCCCCCCACAAACAGGTAAGGCAGTGTGGCAAACGTGAAAATTGCAATATATCCTTGGACAGGAAACCCCTGTCGTAGCAAGAAACGTTTCTAGTGTAACTGGCGTTCCAGCTGTATCTAGGGTTGCCATCCTCAACATATATTCGAGCTAAGAAATGTTTGGAATGGAAGTAGGAGTTATGCTGAATATTTTAAACTGTACATAATTATATTGAAGAACGGGTCTTGTTTGCAGTTTACATTTGAAATTAATTTTGGATTTTTCAACAGCTTATAAAAATTAATAGGTAGGTACCTACTATTGTAAAGCCATCACCAGATCTGACCTGATCTGATCTGGTCTGATCTGACTTAATGTGTGAAAACTCACAAAATTAACTTCAGGAAACGGTTGCTCCAGCGCATAGACCTTCAGAGATCACAGAGGTCAGATATTATGCATCTAATGACAGAACTGACGTGTAGGAGGTCTATTGTGACTCACATTTTTACCCAACTGCCCCTTAACGTTTTTTTTCTCAACATTTCCACTGCACCATCTTCTTCCACTACATGGCATCCTTACCGCTATTCTACTGAGCTGTATACCAAATGAGCTCGTGTTTTATTCCAAACAAGCCGACGGTAGTTTTGTTCAAGCATACTCTGGACGATTGTCTACTTGAACGTAGATATTCTCGCTAATTTTTACTACTGTTTTTATTTTTATTACGTCTGTTGGCATAACCATACGGTCCATAGAGACAACATTACTATTCTACTACCCAACTAAAACTGTAGTGAGTAGAAAACAGATCAATCGATCTTCCTAGCTTTTTCCCAACTGTGTTGGGGTCAGCTTCCAGTCTAACCGGATGAAGCTAAACCAGTATTTTACATGGAGCGGCTACCTATCTGACCTCCATAACCCACTTACTGGGTAACACGATAACCTATGGTCAGACTGGTTGTCAGACTTTCGGCCTTCTGATGACCCGTAACGACTGTCAAAGATCCACGGCCGGGACTAACGGCTTAACGTGCTTTTTGAGGCACGGAGGGGTCTCGCTAGGCAAAGATGGTCACTCATCCACGGACCAACCGCGACAAGCGTAGCTTTCGGATGTTATTACTTAGCCATGAGCCAGAAACAGATAAATACTTTAAATATTTATGTACAGAAAACTGTCTAAAAGTTACAGAAAAAAATTACTTACGCATTAATATTTTTTGTACTAAAAAAAATGGTAACATGATTTTTGTAGATTTACGAATTAATAAAGTTAGTACGTAGATTTTAGTATTTCATCCGAAACAAAAAACCGTTTGATTTAAATGCAAAAATCCCTCGGATTGTAAGCCTTTCATTAGCCACGTGTCACTTTGTATTTATTTTGTTGCAACTTTTAATCTCGACATGCCATTATATACTGTTATGGTTCAGGGCACATGCTGGCCGCATATAAAAGTCCCTTGCCGGTAAAATAATATGACTCTGGCTATCAAAATTGTGGAACAAAGTTTTGAAATAGCTAGTTCAGAATGATTAAGCTCTGGCCACACTGAGGTGAATCCAGATGTTTTAATTAATGATTAACGCTTTCAAGGACACTGAACGAAACAATAGAAATTTAATAGTTATGACGTCTGTGGACGTTTAGAGTGACGCGACTAGCCGCGCCAGTTTGAATACCTCCTTACAAGTGAGTTGTCCCACATCCCGCGCGGGATTAGTCTCAGTTTGTCCAAAGCTTTATCCTAGTCGAAGTAGTCGAAGGATCAATACCATCGTCGTACGATAAGCCCTGCCGTGATCATCGTAAGCTTGGCATGTTTGAAGTATCTATAGTCAAAGCAACCTTTTAGAAAGATGGCAATGTTTACCAGTAATATACGTTGAGAGGAAGAACCATGTATTATTTCATAATTAATTTCAAGTTCTGCAGCAGTCATAAGTGAAGTTGTGTGCCTACCCCTTTCAATTAAATTCATTTTATTTCAGATAAATTACAATCGCTAGTAGTTATTATTACAAGTTTTTTTTTTCAAATAATATAATAATAATACAGAAATAGACACGCAACAATGAAAACTTTGGATCAGGACCGCACTACGCGTACTATATAGTTTTGTCCAATGCTCCATGAAGTAGCACAATGAGCTGCAGGAAGCTATTGGGGCTGCCCCGTATGTGGCGCATCAGAGACGCTATTTTACCTTCTTATTCTTGCCTTTACACCCAACAGTTTTTTTTTTTTTAAATACATGTTTTAGTAGCTTTCTTTACGGAGCTAAAAAACGCCCCGCATTTAGCGTTTCGAGCGACCCGAAATTTTTAAAGTGAAAATCTCAAACTCATATCCATTTCAGCGCGGGTGTATCACACACACACAGTATCTCAAGGCAAAAAAAAAAGAAAAAAGAAAATACGTTGATTTGCAGTAAACATGACGCAAAAAAGAACACAAACACAAAAAGAAACAAGTTGGGGGAAAATATGCCAAAATGTATGGATGGATGGATGGATGTATGTGATGTATGTATATAAGAAGTAGCTATGTCATTTATGACTAGGTAATAGATTCGATATATTAGATAGGTCTTAAAATGATTTTGTTTACTACTCCAAATAAGGCTGCTGATTAGAGACTAAGATATAAAAGCTTGTTTCTATCACAGTAATAGCAAAATAAAGCAATCAACACTACCATCCTCCATTAATAAAACCTTTCAAACCGCAATAAAAGAGCCGAACCATAATTCACAAAATGTACCAATACCACATTAAGGTGGTCTCACGGTTTAACCCGCATTGAGATATTAATCTACCAGTTCTTAACCTATGCCCCGTTATTAACCGTATAAATGAGCTCGCAAACTGGCCGTCGTTTATCATTAAACTAGTTGCTGGTTTTAGTCAATGATTGTGTTGAAGAAAAGGGTCATATTATGAACTATTGGTTGGTAATAAGTAATAAATTCCTGGCTGGTTCAGTGGAGACGTTATCTGTTATATTTATTTGATTAGGTTAGTGATGAACTAGTAGAATGATAGTTCACTTGAATTTAGCAGTTAAGCAGTGGAGTAAGTTTTACGGTGTACTACCTCGTTGGTCTAGTGTTCGCAAACCCTACTGCTGGGCATGAGGTACTGGGTCAGGGCCAGGGGTCCAGGGTGGGGGGGTGGTGGGGGGGTAGGGGGGGGGGGTCTGGGGCCAGGTCGGACAGAGTGTTATTGGGTTTTTCTGTCACGGATTTCTCAGTAGCAGCCCGGAGTCTGGATTTGTGCCCGGTTGATGGCAATAGGCTCGCCCCCTATTGCTTAGGACAAACATGACAGGCGACATGTGCATCTTTGCCTAACCGTTCGGGGATTACAGGCGTGATGTTATGTTTTGTGTAAGGTTGATCACTGACATATTTTATTTGTAGATCACGTACATTTAAAGCGTGCCGTTTCAAAACAGCGCATTACTTGCAGAACAAGGCAGTATTTTTATTTTATTATTTATTTATTTCATTAACAAATTTTACAATGTGTCGAAATGTAGTAATTAAAAACTAAAACAATTATATTATATGTGAAGGAAGAAAAGGGAAGAACAAATGTAACAAATGTAATTCTCTAAAAACTTCTATACTTCTGAACATAATGTCTACGCCAATATGATTATGATCATCAACACTCAGCGAATCACAAAACCTTGTACCAAGCCTAGAAATTGAGTTGAACTGTTCCCTACCCTTTGGACATGGGAACACAAACTTATCATATCCATTAAACAAACGAACACTCGACCAATGGATGAGCCCATTATATCAGTGGGTTTCGGATACCTACAACTACATTGGAAAACCCTTTGTTTTATTGGCAAAGTTTGAGTTATTTCGAGTTTATTGTAAAGCTGATGCGGTTTCGGTTTAGACCTCAGGGTTAGTAGATAAACAATCCTAGAATGTATAAACTATTGGCCTACATAACGGAGAGAGGAGTCTGTCTTACTATACGTTTATTAATAGTAGTTTATGAAACTGTTGCATAATGAGGGGTATTAAGGCGAGGTAGTATCACACGAGTGTTTTAATACCTAGTTATGTGCAGTTTCATACACTATCTACTCTCATACATTGGGTTTGAACCTATTACATAAAATATTTTTTGCTTTTTTTTACATTTGCCATGCCATAAAGTCGTGATCGCATATATCATAATATGTATAATTTTCTCGACTTTGCTGGTTCAGATTATGAGTCATTTCCGTCGCCGCATATTGGGCGGAGTCAAATTTTCTTCACACTCACTGATATCAGACATTTTTAAGCAAGAATAAAAAAATTCCCACGAAAATCAGTACAACAAAACATGAATGTTGCTTAAAACCCAGCACATCACCGCGCATGCGCTAAAGCGGCGCTGCGACAGGCAAGTAAAAATTGGAATCACAATTTTTTGTAATGCTATAAAAATAGTATACCCCGCATATGCGTTCCATTAGAAAAAAATAATAGAAGGTGACATCTACTTCTTGGATTTGCCCTGTATCGTAACTGTGGGAAAAATCAGCTGTTCCCTACATTTATGCTCGCATAACTCGTCTAAATGTAGGGAACAGCTGATTTTTTTCACGATTTCAGGTTTGGTCCCATAGTAAAAGTTGTTTATAATGATGAGTACAATGACCCCTTAAGAGGTTGTGCGTTCATTCCGGGACATGTTGTATATGGTCAAGCTAGCTAGTATACTCGTATAACGGAGAGTAAGCAAACAAGCTTAGTCCATGAACTTAAGGAGAGTAAGCAATACCTCGATAGGTAGATAGACTAATATGCTTTTACTGAGCGAACAAAGGATATGCTTTTAGAGAGCACAGCTTCACTATGATAAGGTGAGCATACATACACATAAATCTCTTATTATAGATCAATTAGTTAAGTGCATAAAATTTATTCCTTTTTTCTGCGCAGATTAAAACTTTTGAAAATAATGTGCAACTATTCTTTAAAATTCCTCTTCTTGAGATAAAAATCTTTAGAGACAACAAAGAGTTCGCGTAAGAGTTGTTTTTTTGCCTGAGGTACAGGACAAAACAATTCTCTAGGTACTGTAACTATTTCGAGTCATTGCGCGCTTTTACAATTTCTAACGTGACCATAAATATTCTCGTGGAAGTTCACGGCACCACGAAAACATCGAACGAATTAAGTCGTTTAGAAATATATAAAGGCGCTTTTTAACCAACTTCAAAAAAGGAGGTGGTTTTATTCGGCGGAGGTGTATGTATGTTTTTTTATATATTTTTTTTTCTTTCTACGATAACGGCGATAATAGCGTCACGTTAGAAATTATAAAAGTGCACATTGAAATAATTGCAAACTTGGGCCCTATTATTAACATTGATTAGGACCAAACTTTCAAAAAGCTAAACCACAAGCCCGGTGTGGATGACATAGGGGCCAATGTATCCTTTTCAAGTTAAGATCATCTGCTTAGTTTAGGGTCTGGATATTTAAAGACTTTTGTGGCTTCAGAGGCCTACAAAATGTTTTGTTACGTAACATACCTCGAAAACAGTTATTCTGTTTTGGAGTTTACTCCTTAAGAATCAGTTTTCAGAAAAGGTCCCCAGTATGTAAATTTTCGGAAGAGTGAAATTAACACAAGCGTTAACTCAAAAGCGTTAAGTGCTTCTGCGCAACGTACCATGGGAGAAACGAACATATATATATACACAGTAAGGGCTTGCAGCGCTCAGCCGCTACAGTAACGCTTGCTAATAGATGTGATCATTGTGTACACGGGATTTTGTTTTCAAATAGGTTAGGTGTAAGTTTCCTCGATAGTACCTTGCGCACCTTTCACGCAGTAAACTCCAGTCGTGAAGAAACGTTAATACTTTGTAATACTGCTCTAAAGGTTGGCCTCACGATGACCATGAGTCCTACAATCGTAGCAGCCGATATACACAAGAAAATACTTCTCTTCATCTTCTCCAACAAAATATGAAGTAAGACAAAAGGGTTTTTTTCGAAGTCCAAAAGGCAAAATTAATTTTAACCTCTGATCCTTACTAATATGGATTGCTGCGACACGATGAGGCGATGACACATGCCTTTATATTCCTTCTATAATATTTCGTTTTACAAATGCACTATCCACCCTATAAAGCTGCATAATCCATTTCATTCACAACAATCTTCACAATAAACAAACTTAAACATTTTAATATCCATTTCGTTACACTAAAGAGGAAGTTACAAAACATTATCGTGTTTATGCAAAGTTCTAACTTAGTTACGTCCGGCGCGTCTCGGGCTTCATAACCAGATTTGTATGACATTGTTTGTATAAATTAGTTTTTGTTGGTGTAGTGCACGTGAGCGACTTTATAATAATAGTATTGCAGTTTTTGTATTACAGATGTAGGTAATAAAGTTTGTTTGGTAGCTTGTTAGTCTAGATTTATATTGATAAAATATCCATTCTAAAAGATTTAGATTAAGTCTACTTATTTTTAGTGGATAGCTTTTACAGTTCATAAACGGAATGATGGCGAACCCAGAACGAAAGTCTTTAAGCAGATCAGCAGTCGGTTGGATACTGTGAGGCTAGCTGGAAAGATGTGATGGTGGCAAAGAGAAAAGCACATTGCTCTGTGCTTCATAATATTCATATTTTGAAAAAGATTTTTTCTTGCCTTTGAAAAAGCCAGTCGTCATTACATGAACCTCGTCAACGTTATTTTTGCACATGAGGTTCCTCTCAAGCGAATCGCTAAGCATTTGTATCTGAAAACATCTGCATTCAAAAAGCACGCATGACGCATGCAAACAAGTGACATTTTCTCACTTTATTTGTCAAAAACTCTTCCCCCACCAATGGGGAAGGTCGGGCAAAGCTAATTGTAGATGGCGTGATCATAGCCAGGTCCACACGGCCTACAATAAGTTTGACATTTCGTTCAGTCATGAGTTTACTTTTATTTCGCTATTTCGTTATTTTCGGTGATTTCAATATTTTAAATCAAGTTAATGATAATAGGGAAAGTGTCAGAATTTAAAACCATAAATATATCCTCTAAGTCACTTTCTTCAAAATGTTTCTACTCTGTTTAATTTATAAAACATCTCTACGAATAGCTTTAAGCCACCATCTTTTAACTTTAGTGTCTCTCGGGAAATGGTGGACTCCAATTTCGAATATTTAGTAACACAACAACGCATCATTTTCGCAAAAATAAAATAAAACCACCTCACGCCTTGTATTATTAGCTTGTGTTGGGAACTAGCTATGACAGCGCCATTTTGACGGTTGCCTTCCCTATTGATCGATCTATTTACTTCCCTACATAGAATTGAGTCAGCATACCAATAGGTCTAAAATGCGTGAAAGTACCTCAAGTGCCCGCGAGAGCTTCGCTTCCGCGCTTATCTGGCTATGGTGTATATTAAACGAGCTTTTTCCTGCACCGACACGGACCTTTTTAAAACGTCACATGGAGTATCCCCTTCATAAATTTACGGCAAATAATTCTGAAATACTATGGTGTTTTATACTGTTATTTTTTACCCATTCTTACTGTGTATTTTTTATAAGTATTAATTATTATCCCTAAATAAAGGTTAATTATAAATTATTTCTAACGCAGTCGTAAGGCACACACTATTGTTGTTAAAATATTATGTCTCACTTTTTATTTTGTGTTTGTACTTTGTGTTTCACGAACTGGGTACGAATAAACATTATTCTTTCTTTCTTATTATAGATAGGGAATATGCATGATTTTTATTTTTTACTAAATCAATAAAATACAGTAACACAAACTGTAGAAAAGTATTAAAAGTTAAATTCAACTACTGCTTGTTGCTCAGGAAAATGATGAAACTCCAACAATTGTCTAGTACAGTCCAAACGTCCATTTCTGTCGTGGTCATGATGTGACGTCATTTGGCACGTTACTGCTTTGTTAACATTCTGTATTTTAATGTTGTTTTAGTCCAAAATCATGATTAAATTATTTTTTGTGCTTTATTCAAGCAGAAATCGCACTTACACTTACTTAATGAGATGTCAAGCACTTTGCAAATAATAGATTTTTATTTACATAGTTTTATACGTCACTTCCGGCATTGTCAAAGGCGACGCGCCGCGACGCGACGCGTTTTGAGTTTGAGTTCCGTTCCACCAAAAAAAACGGAACATAAAATAATTATATGAATAATGCATTAAAAAATAGCAGTTTATTCCTTGACTCCTATAAAATGTATATTTAAATATTGATTAAGTTTTGAGTTACGTGCATATTCATTATTATAAAAGTTAAAATTAAATCTTATCTCTTAAATTTTTCAGGGTTCGGCCAAAGTCTGGAATTTTTTTTAAGTTTTAAAAACTATGTTTCGTAGCTTTTAACATGGCAGCATATTTCTGGTATCTCTAGAGATTTGCAGCGTCGACTATGGTCCCAGACTAAAAAAAAATATCGTACATCAACTGGTATGAAAGTGAATGCGGAACTATAGCATATGAAAAGCAGCCTAAAAGCACTGTGCCGCGTCCGGTGTATACAGATCCTTATTCTTGTTCAGAAAGGGTAAACGCGCCTTCAAAAAAATCAAAATTAAAGGGTAGTCACACCCACAAAAAAAACTAACCTCAAATCTCTCAGAATATACCAGAACCTAGACCACCACCTATTAAAGCAGTATTGTTTTAATCTTACTTGAGTGTGGGAAAGAGATGGAGCTAGACGTCCTGTATAGCTCTATCTCTTTCCCACACTGAAGTAACATTAAAATAATACTGCTTTAAGCGTTGGTGGTTGGCCCCCAGGAAACCACTCAGAAAATATATGATAATAAATTATTCTCATAAGCAGCTTTTAATAAACAGGTAACAGGTTAAACATTAATATATTATGTTTTGTTTTGGTACTCTACAATACAGCCTTCAAGATGATAACTTGACATATCAAACGGAGTGGAGATCTAATAAAGGGTCGCTCTTCAAAGGGTCTTAGGTCTAAGTTCAAGCTCCCTTTGATGATCTTAACCTAAAGTTAAGTAAGGTTTAATAATTATACGTATTAATGATATAATTATAGAGGTAAGTTGGTAAGCTTCATGTGTTGAACGTTCATCTCTTGAATATTAATATCCATTTTTGGTTCCAAACAGAAAATTAAAGTTACAAACAAAAAAAAATCTATGACCTAAAGGCAAACACTTGTTTCTGTCGGTAGGTTTAGGCAAACACTTTTACATTTAGTATTTTAACACTAGATGAGGTCAAAAGTTTATGGGGCAAAAGCAATGAAATATTACTTACATTATTACAAGTTTTTAAAAACGATTATTTCTAAATAAAGCTTTTTTGCAAAAAAAAAAACAACCGACTTCCAAAAAAATCACTGCAAAGAGAAAAATAACTTTAATTTCGGAAGTCGGTGTCTTTGGATCTGTATTTTAGGTTTTTGCCACCGACTTTCGAAATTAAAGTTATTTTTCACTTTGTAGTGTTTTTTTTTTGGAAGTCGGTTGTTTTTTTTTTAAGTTTTTATTTTTCACTTTTTAGTGGATCAGTTTGTAATTTATCTAAGTTACAAAAACCTAATGAGAACTGCTCATCACCTTTTACAAAATATTGATTTTCCCGATGCAGGGACGTTAATTGATGAGGAGTTCTCCTGGTACTTGACCATCAGCTCCACTTCACCATATGCATTGTGACGAGAATAATTTGCTTTGCAACCATTTTAAAGTAATTGAATCGCAACCCGTGAAATACTTATTATTGAGTAGTTCCAGTGGCCATCTGTAGTCTTCATCATCAGTTCCACTTCACCAAATGGTGTTTTCCGAGAGCAAATGAACAAGTTACTATGAAAAATACCCAAATCGCTATAGGTGTGCCTATAATAATTGAAGATTTTCCTCGATTTCTCCAGGATCCCATCATCAGATCATAACCTGATGACAATGGGACCACCTGGAACGTATACCCTTTAAAACAAAAGAATAATTTTATAAATCGGTCCAGCTGTCTTCGAGTAATCGGGGAACATACATAAAGAAAAAGGTTCGTCGAACTGAGGACCTCCTCCTTTTTTGAAGTCGATTAAAAACAGAAAATACAAAAATACGTGTAAGAAAAGTCCTCATTAGACTAATATTCAGTAACCTATTTAGTTATTCAGCATAGTGTTAATAAGAAGGCCAGATAATACAAACTGTACATAAATGATCATTAAACATTAACACAACCGATCAACCTATGTACAAAGACTGTCATAAAAAATATGCTAAGTACCCAACTAATCTCAGTCTCTCGTAACACAAATTCACTCAATAAAACTGGCTGAAGAGCTGAAAACTTGGCTGAGATCCTCACAGATTCCCCTCAGACAAGGTATGATTAATGGTTGTATCAATAGGGATCGCCAGTGGACTATCCGGCTCCCGTCCGAGAGTGATGTATTGCCCTCAGCCCGGTTAGTCTTTATCGCGATTTGAGACTTTAAATATGGAGATTTTCATGCGGAAGACTTTGAATAAAGATCGTTAGGGCAATATCTTTGGTAGTTTCTAGAACAAAAGTATTTATTAGTATTTTCCCTTAACACTTAGATTATTAAGTGTAGCAACACATCTGACTAAACTATGCGTGGCAAGTTCAGCGTGATAACGCCTGCCACGCTTTTCAAATTACCTATAACACCAGACCGAAAATAACGTTGTTGTTATGTTATTAATGTCATAGAAAACTTAAAAACCACTCAGGATTTTTGTCGCGTTTTCCGGCAGGTTAGTGGCTACGCTAAGTTTCAGGGGCTCAACCACCACCTCTTAAAGCAGTATTATTTTAATGTTACTTTAGTGTGAAAAGAGATGAAGCTATACAGGACGTCTAGCTCCATCTCTTTCTCACACTCAAGTAAGATTACAATAATACTGCTTTAAGAAGTGGTGGTTTAGCTTCAGGACTGACAGCGCATAATACTGATTTCCTGGAGATAGAAAACCGACATTTTAGAGGTATGTATGTTTTAAAAGGAGATTTTATTTTTATTTTAGACGTGTCAGTCGGAGTTTTATTCATTTGGGACAAAGTCGCGGGTAACGGCTTGTTATAGAACCGTTGCATCTCCATTCTTGATAGTCAAAGTAAGTAGGTTTGTAGATATTACTAGACAAACATGTTGTAGTTGCTTGTTCGACAAACATAACTTCATAGTACTAAAGCTTCCTGTGCTTAAATCAAACTCCGATAAAATCGATAAAGCTTAGCTAGCTAACTCTTTTGGTATCTGCGGATTTAATGTATGAAATTCAGGTACTTAAGTATTCTTTTTACTGGGTGGAACTCTTGGGATTTGGCCTCTAGGCGCTTTGTTAAGAGTGGTTCGTATGCAAGCCTTTGACTGATAGTAAAGTATTTTGCATACTGTTTCGGCTGTTGCCGCTGTTTTTCTTTAAGAGCTTTGAAAAAATAGACGGTTAGGTACTGGTACAATTCTGTTGTATTTTAGTTTCTGATAAATTCTGAAACTGATTATACAGGATAATTTTAAAAGGAGTGCGAATATTTCAGGAGCTAATCAGGTGCATAAAACTGGACAACTTTCCCCAAGGAACATAGGTCGAAATCTTAAAATTGAAAATCGACTTTTCATACAAAGTGACTGGTCACGTGACTTATGTTTGTATGAGAAGTTGAATTTTATTTTTTAGATTTCGACCTATGTTCCTTGGGGAAAGTTGTTCAGTTTTATGCACCTGATTACCTGCTAAAATATCCGCACTCCTTTTAAAATTATCCTAAATCCTGGAAATATGCAAATTTGTTAGAAAATACTCCAACTTTTTTACTAGCCGCGGTGACAAACATAGAGACCGATCTGTCAGATATAAAAACTGTAAATGTTACCCTCTTCGCGCATGAATCTACATTCAAATAGTCCCCACGTAATGTCCATAAAAATAGTTAATAAACTACCAGACGCAATAAAAAATGAAACTAGCGACACCACTTTTACGAACAAACTCAAACAATTATTAATCAAAAAAGCATACTACACAATAAATGAATACATACAAGACAAAAAAATATGACACGCACCATACATTGTAGAATTGACTTACATAAATAGATAAATATAATTTAATCTTATCAAATAATAATTTTGTTGTGACTGATCTCAATAAAAATAAATGTTATAATTTAGTTAATAAGGACATGTTTTAACATTGTTAATTGATTAAGTATTAATTATATTTCAACATTAATCTTATACTTTTTGCTGTGCCCTACAGGGTCTGTAATTGTACCTTAGCTTTAAGCCCATTGTAAGATCTTGACACATTATGGAATGCAAATAAAGATATGAATATGAATAATATCTGACTGATGAGAAAATGAGCGACGTCTGCGATGCTATGGTGGAACGACGACTGGCGTTCTTGACGGCGCGAAGTAGCGGCGCGGGCGCGGCCGGCCTCGCGGTATGGCTTCATAGGCATGGCGGTAATAAATCCTGCCGTGTGCCCCCTGTGGCGGCAGGACCGTATCACATACACCTACACTTCAGGTAAGTATAGAAAAAAAATCTTTTTTGCAAAATAAAAAACCGACTTCCAAAAAAAAAAACACTACAAAGTAAAAATTAACTTTAATTTCGGAAGTTGGTGTCTTTGGATCTGTACTTTAGGTTTTTGCCACCGACTTCCGAAATTATAGTTATTTTTCACATCGTATAGTTTTTTTTGGAAGACCTAACATTACGCCTTGTTTCCCCGAAGGGTTAGCCAGAGGTGTACCTATAGAACACCCACATTTCGCCAGTTATGTTTAATTCCCATGTAATAGGTGGCGAGCCTATTGCCATCTACCGGGCACAAATCCAGACTCCGGGCTGCTACCGAAAAATTCCAGATAGAAAAACCCAATAACACTCGGCCTGATCTGACTTTTTTTTGCAAAACAGTTTTTTATTTTTCACTTTTTACTGGATCGGTTTGTAATTTATCTAAGTTGAAATATCCTAATGACAACTGCTCATCACCTTTTACAAAATATTGCTTTTTGCCCGATGCAGGGAAGTTAGTTGTTGAGGAGTTCTCTTGGTACTTCACCATCAGCTGCACTTCACCATATGCATTGTGACGAACAAAATTTGCTTAACAACCATTTTAAAGTAATCAAATCGCAACCCTCCATTTCTCCAGGATCCCAGGTGGTCCAATTGTCATCAGGTCAGGATCTGATGACAATGGGACCACCTGGAAAGGGGAACAATGAAGAAGGTGAGAATTTTTCAAATCGGTCCAGCTGTCTTCGAGGAATCGGGGAGCACACATAAAAAAAATAATAAAAGATTCCGACGAACTGAGAACCTCCTCCTTTTTTTGAAGTCGGTTAAAGATATTTTCTCTGCAATTTTAAAGTAACAATATACTTATGTTGTTACCTTATATCAAATGCTTATCAGTACGCGTAGAATAGACATAATATCTTTTTCTATAGGTCCAAAGTGACATTTACTCTCTTCACTTTTGACATAGCGCCGTAGAAATCTTTCGCAAATCTGAAGACCGATTCCCGTAATTAAAAAACGTTCAAATTCAAGTCGCTATCTCATCTCGGCGACAATCAATGTCAAAAACTTGACAGAGGTATTTTTGACAGATTGAGACTGAGATTACAATGCGACCGTTCTTAAAAATACGAGAATTGCCCCCCCCCCCACCCGGTGTTAGTTCTACGCGTGCTGGTAAACATATTATTTAGATGTTGCGTGATTTTTTTTTCTGTTATTTCATCATTCTCTCGCCTTATCTCAATTTACTAAGGGTTGGTGCAACATGTATTTTTCTTCCATATTTCTCTATTAGTCGTCATCTCCATAGTCACCCCCTTTCTAACCATATCATCTTTCACACAGTCCATCCATCGTTTCTCCTACCCTTATAGCCATCCACATTTATACTCAAAACGTTCCTCACGACATTTCTATCATGACTACATAAAATAAAATGTTACAACAGCTATCGATATATCGTAAATATTTGATCAGTTGAACCAATAATTTATGATCCATCGCTCCCATACCACCAACAATCATATGCCATTGTATTTTTTGGCACAAATTCATCAATTTCCATAACATTAGTATTTGGCCACGTTCAAAGCGATAAATCTATACACGTCGGCAGAGCGTAGACAAAAGGGCGGCAGCTGTCGTTAGTACAGATGACAAATTGCAATGTCGCACGTTGGACGAACTCACTCTTTGCGATTCCAGTTTGTGTTAACAAAACGATGACTTCTGCAGTTAAAATGCTACACAACATCGGTATTATTGGTTTGTTTAACCCCCTTATTTATAAACATTATTTAAAGTTAAGTAATGATAAGCGTCAGTTTAACCATATATTTATGATGTTTAAACTTTTCTTAACTTTAAGCAACATTTATAAATAAGTGGGAAACTTTACTGAAATGCGAATAGGTATGGCTTTATACATTTCTGAGCCTCTAACTTCCTTATTTATATTAATTTTTGAAGTGAAACTTCTTAGTCGGAACGATTCGATAATTGGACGAGAATCGAGAGTGAATTTTCAAGGACTCGTCACGTTTTGGTACATATCGATAAACAGAGAAGAAAGATATAACTCTCTATTTCTCTGTTTCTTACAATAAATCTCTCTTATTCTTTACTAGCTATGCCCTGCGACCTCGTTGCGTGGAAGTCACACAAAGAAAGATACACAATATACTAAAATAACAGCCACATTTTAATAAAACATTTTTTTAATAAAACACCTCCCCTGACCCGTCACGTTGCATCGCCCGCCCTTATTACTTCGTTTTCGCTTACTGTTCTTTCTTACTTTTTTTTCTTTTTGCTCGACTTCTAAGGGTCGTAGCGTGATGTTTAATAGCCTATAAGTATCCTCGAGAATTGAGATATCAAATGCAAAAAGAATTTTTCATATCCGTCTTTTTGTTCACAATTTCATGGATTTTAATTTTATTGCGCGGATCCCTAATTATTTTTCTAAAATAAAAATAACCTAAGTCACGTCCTATAACATCAGCTATCTGCCAGTGAAAGTCTTGTCAAAATCGATTCAACCGTTTCGGAGATTAACCGGAACAAACAGACAGACAGATAGACAAGCAAAATTTTCAAAAATTGCTGTTTTGTTATAAATACCGAGTATACTTTCTCACTTATTTAGTAAAAAGTTGTTATTTTGACATTGTAAACAGACACTTTTATTTTATTTATTTGTATAGATATAGATTTTTTAAGAACTTCAATTCTATCACGTGTGCAGTGCTGCACGCGTAACTTTTTTCAACAGCAATTTATTAAGATGTTGTTATACCTCATAAAAAGTTTGACTATAGTAACGGTTCCGTGAAAATGGTTAAGAGCGTTTACGACGTACGGCATTTCATACAAACTTTCAAGTCCTTGTTTTTCGAAATGAATGAACCGATTTTAATGAAACTTCCTACGCATACGCAGGATAAACAGGTCTAAAAAATTGAGAACATTTTCGAAAAATAGTGTTACAGCTAAATTCGACCGATTTCAAATTTTCTATAGAAACAGAGATTTCTAATTATCTTTTTTTAAATAAGATATTTCAAAATTGTTCTTAACTAACTTTTTAGACCTATGTATCCTGCTTATGCGTATTAAGTTTCATTAAAATCGGTTCATTCATTTCGAAAAACAAGGACTTGAAAGTTTGTATGAAATGCCGTACGTCGTAAACGCTCTTAAGATTTTTTATAGGCTCGAATTTCACCACTCTATCCTGATGTTAAGTGGCCCCTATATTGATAGGTTCTTAAATTATACGACAGATATTTACTCATTTAGGTAAGTATAAAGTGTTACGTATGCTCAAAGTCATAACTTTTTTACTTACCATTCCGAGGAGTTTTACGGTGCGTATGCGTTTAATAGGATAAATATAAAACAGTACGGTTCTCCCAAAGCCACGGTAAATGTCTCAATAAGCCCCATAGTGTCCGTTCTAAACTACTGAGCACGTCTGTACGTACATACATGTGTGGAGGGGTATACATAGGTACGTTAAAGTGTTTACAGTCGCCTGTACAGTCGGTCGCGGATATTTTGCTGCATTTCTTTTCTTCTTGATTAGAAAATGTACTGCTGCTCGATATAATTTCTTAAAATTATAATATAAAGACATTATAAAATAATTTGCTTACCTTATCAATTGACCACGTACGATTTTTGAGCATGTTAACATCAGAGTCAGTAGGTACATGCGCAGACTACTTGTGAGCTAGGAACTACACCGGTATGATCAATACGGGTATTTTTTCGGTTTCAACATTTTTTACAGGTATTTGTAAAGGTTACCTTTATTCTTAAATTACTATATACACAACAAGTATAACCGAAATAAAAATAACCTCTACCTTACATGTGCCCGTCGGCATTAGTCAAAGAGCGCGCATCGCTGTGTGTGTGTCAGTCGAGTCGACCCGTGCGCCGGCGAACGCCGACCAATCACGACCCTGGAAGGCTGGCGATATTCTGTTTCTTTCTCGTAATCAAGATAATTTTATTTCTTGTTTTAGGTAACCGATATTAAAACGGTAACCCAAATAAAGGTAACATTTTTCTTCTTCTTGGTTACCCATATAACGGTAACCTTAGTTGTAAGAGTAGCCAAAATTCTTCGATACATGTACCGTCATTTATAAAAGTTTTCGGTCCTTGCTTGTGTGGACTACATAATAAAATAATGCAATGCATAACTCACAAATTTCAGGCACACCTATCCTTTGCAGCTTTCACGAAGCACAGCTTACAATAAAAACTTTACACAACAACATAACATAGATAGAGTTGATAAACTGCTCATAATCCAGACAAAACCGTGTCTTATTATCCCGAGAAACTTCTCACGAATATTTTTCTATTCCGTTATATCCGCGACTGTACATACGTACCTACACAGCGCTTTCAAGTGCTAGCTACACTCCCCTATCGATGGCACTAAGAGCCACTGAACTTTTGATGGCGACGATACTATTTACACTTTACTTTTTTTTTGGTCTAGCAGTAACGTGATTTTTATGTAGTGTTGGTTTTTGTTATACTGGAATGGTCAACTGGAGGTAGTGGTGGGGTAAAATGTATGGTGGTTAGATTGGACACTACGTCAGTTTAAATGGTACTAAATTTTTTTTGTGACGAGTTGGGATTGTTTCCTATCACTGTAAAGCCTAGCAAACGTATGGGAATATTTCGTAAACACACAATAAGTAAGTGCTGTGCTGGTCATCTTTTAAACATTTTGAAAGGGATAGACGAAAGCAGGTGCATATAGAATGCATATTTAATTAGCTACATATGAAGAACGAGGTGAAATCTTCCGGGTTATCCATTTTCTTCATAATTATTCACACAGGGCGTCCCTATGGACAATTAAATTCGCCGCCGAGACATGGCTATATCTACTTTGAGGACACTTTTTGTGGAGCCCGCCACTCACTGATGAAGAAACACAAAAGTATATGGAAAAGACTTTTTTAATTTACTTTTTTATATTTTATTAATTCACACATTTTATAATATTGCTTACCTAATAAGGTAGATTTTACAAGGATTACTCATATATTAACTGTCACATCTCATTTACTGTACATACAATACAAGCAAATAAATGTTTATTTTACTTTACTTTAGACCATTGACCACCCCTGAGAAATATTTATTAACATATCTATTTTACATATTTATATATGTTAACATTAGAATTATTCATGATCACCATCATCATCATTTCAGCCAAAAGACGTTCACTTCTGGACATAGGCCTCCCCCAAGCTTCGCCACTTCGTCTGGTTCTGTGCTTCCCGCATCCAGCGGATTCCTGCGGCTAATTCAAGGTCATCGAATCATTAGAATAATTATGCAATTATAAATATTTTGTAAGAAGTGTCAATCTTACTAAAGAACACTGTCCTTCAAGACACAGGATTTTCCTGGTCTGAAAGACAGGGGTCTTACTCATCTGTAATAGCGTTACCCTCATTGAAACAGCACTGTTGTTACCTAGGCTAAGTTTTTTGGTAAATAAGTGATTACTTACTTATAGAAACATTCTACAAAAAAAGTCAAAACATGACCAAATAAAAAGTACTCCGATCAAGCGCCCAAAGAAAATGAAGTAAAGCCCCGACAAGGATACGCGACAGGAACACGTGCGACGTGACCTATGACCTCGCTCACAAAAAATGGTCTGCTAATGTTTTTATCAACTGCACTTACTTAACGCAATTTTTTTTTGTGTTCGTGAATAAACAGACCATCCTTTTAAATATATGCAATACTCGTGTTACGAGAGATGTATTTATAATCATAATATAATGACAATAGAGTATGGCCAAAAGTGTCGTTAGTTTACGTAACATTATTTGCCTAAATATAATGTATCTACTATGTTATTTCGTGCAAATATTATCTAAAACAATGTAATAACTACTTCTAAATGAATATTCAGCCACTAACCGTCGATTAGACACGAAAACACTTTATTTTCACTAAAAAACAGGCGGAGAAATTACTCGCGCCATATGTCATTGTCGAAACGTTACTTTTTACATTTTTTTTTTCCAGTTTCCGAACGTTATTTTTGGTTAAGAATCATTTATTTGACGAGAATACCCATCTTACCATAGAGTATAAAACTAACATACAGGATATTAGCCCTTATTTATAATAATAACAGACGTTTAAGCCGCGTGAATCGCGTGTAACCATTGTGTTACAGTGGCACTTGACGTTTTTCGTCGGGTTACCGCTTGGGCACCAATGCGCTTAACTTATTTAAAAAAAAAATTAAATCGATTTGAAAAAGAAATTAACTCAAAATATTATGAAATAACTTTAATTTTGGAAGTCGGTGTCTTGGGGTCCATATTTTAGTTTTTGCCAACAACTTAATTTCTCGTTAATTTCTTTTTGAAGTCGATTTAATTTTTATAAATTACTTTTTTATTTCATTATTTTTAGTTAAGTAAGACTGGAATATAATATATTTTGACGGCACGGTTAGCGCAGTGGCTGAGCGATTGGACTGCTGCACTGCGTGTCGCGGGTTCGATTCCCGCACGAAGCAAATATTTGTATGATCTACAAGTAGTTGTTTCGGGTCTGGGCGTTTGTGTTTGTGAGTTTCTATGTTTGTGAACGCTCCCACGACACAGGAGAAATTCCTAGTGTGGGGCAACGTATTAAAAAAAATATATATATGTGTTTGTAATAAGTAGTAATAGTTTTGTTGTAAATATTGCACTAGAGCTTGACCAAAGTTTTGAGACCTTTGATACCATTTACCAGATACTAGTTTTGAAATGTTTTACGTTTGAGCCGTAGCGCACATATACTATAATATTTGATTGAAAGTTCTAATAGATTTTATCTTATGTCAATATATTGCATTTGCAATAATCTATACAAATAAATAAAATTGAAGTATCTGTTTGTAATGTCAAAATATATTTTTTTGAATGAATGCTTAAGAAAGTTTATACGATACTTATAACAAAAAACAAGATTTAAAATTTGCGTCTGTCTGTCTGTCTGTTTGTTCCAGCTAATCTTCGAAACGTCTAAACCGATTTTGACGGGACTTACACTGGCAGATAGCTGATGTTACGGGGAGTAACTAAGGCTACTTTTATTTTAGTAAAATTATTAGGATTCCGCGCAAAAAAACCCATGAAATTGTGAACAAAAAGTCGGATTTGAAAAATTCTTTTTGCATTTAGTAGCTCAATTCTCGAGGATAGTTATAGCCTATTTAACATTACGCTACGGCCCTTAGGAGCCGAGCAAAAGAAAAAGTCAGAAAGAACACTAAGCATAAACGAAGTAAAAGCGCGGGCGGGCGATGCAACGCGGCGGGTCGGGGGACGAGGGAGTTTTATTTAAATGTGGCTGTTATTTTAGTACAGTGTGTATCTTACGACTTCCACGCGAATGAAGTCGCGGGGCACATCTAGTATTACATACATACGTGACGAATTGATGGTTATCAATTCGTCAAGTCGTTCGGTAGAAAGAGGTTTCTTTCTTTTTTTTGAAGCCGGTTAAAAAAAAATCGCAACCTGTAAACGCAGCATGTCGCATAGAAACGACAATCATCGCAAAGATTTCGCTCGTTATTGTTTCACCGTCTATTGTTGAGTTCGAAACTTTTAGCTTTGCTCGCAAAGAATGCACTTTGCGACTTTTATTGCATAGGTAACATGAGTAGGTTTTAGTATTGTGTACCTATTGTTCAGTAATACTCATGCGAGTCGAGTGGCTTCGACGTGCATCATACTTAGACTTTGCCTGTTTGTACGCGGTGAAAAGGAAAAAAAAAAGGAAAATATGGAATGTGTATCATTGTTTTCAAATCTCGTAAGAGGACATAAATTGTATTAACTAAGATTTGACAAGTTTCGTATTTTATTCGATAAATTAATTGCAGTATCATTAATATTGTTTTGTACACAAATATACATAATCCTACTAATATTATAAAAGTGATAGTTTGTATGTAGGTTACTCAATCACGCAAAAACGGCTGAACGAATTTGGATGATATTTGGCACACAGATAGTTTCTAATCTATATTAACACGTAGGATACTTTTTTCCTGTTAGTACGTCGCATGCAATACAGTATTCTGTTCACGACACGCTGTGCACAATTTCTGAGCAGAAAGTAACAAAAAGTACTAACTAGGCTTAAATGAATTCACGATAGCATTTCAATCATTATTATCCTACTAATAGGATGTAGATGAAATTTGGTACTCTGATAGTTTAACACATGGATTAACACATACAATTTTATTTTTGTGGCACGTTCTGGTGTGACAATTTCCGATTTTCACCCAAGCGAAGCCGTGGGCTAAACCTAGTTTAATATATTAAGTGAACAATACTATGATACCATTGAAAAATATCTTTAAAAACGCAGTAACTTTTCAAAGCAAAATAACCAACAACAACATAATTTTGCTAACCATAAACAAGACTTAACATTAAACAAGATAAACGAAATTAAAACACAAGTGAGTATTGCTTTCTGTATGGATTTTAGAGGTTTATAATGAAGGTTTTTTAACTTTTCCTTACACGATTTCATAACAAAACTTCCATCAATCATACCTGAGCAATTTTTCCCGACCGTCCACACAATAAGGGCCAACTTTCCGTTTCTTCAAAGTTCTGAACACGTTAATTGAAACGTTGCTTATCCGGCTGAAAACGCGGTAAAAACGTACCAAGATAGGTTTCATGAAAATTCTCAAAGAACGTCTAATCTTATAAAGGAAACATAATCCCTTGTTACTTGCATGACTTACAGTAATAACATGATATTATGCTAAGACGATCCGTTAGAAAGTATTTTCTTGTGTATTTCGTAAAGAATAATGTGCAAGGAAAAGTAGACTGATATTTATAAATGTACACCCTGGATGAACGAGTAAGCACTAATTATCTATAGTATTTATGGCTTCTGGTGGATGATTGAAATACTATATTGAATTCATGCAAGCCTAGTACTTATTGTAAGGTTAGTGTGCCAAATTTCATTCAATTCCTATTCGTGGGATAATACTAATGATTAAAATACTATCTTGGATTCATGCAAGCCTTTTTGTTAGGTTACTGCTCGGAAAAAATATGACAGACATATGTTTTGGACTCTCTAAGGAACATACGTCGATTTTTATAGATATAGATTGCTGAAAAATTATTAAAGGTAGAGATACCTTCTCTGCCAGAATGGAAAAGACCCGAGGTAGGCATGCTAAATACCTACTACTTGAAACAAACGTCCGTTGCAAAGTGCAAAGTAAGGAATCAGTTATACCATCGACATATAACTATGTAAATAAATAAAAATGAAATGTTGAGAACGGTTAGACCGATATGGCAATTTTTTGTTTTAAAATGTTCGAAATACGTCTTCATGGAAAGAAAAATTGGAAAAGCTCCACAGTTTTTTTTTTTAATTCAGGTTAAAATTAACATCCCTTTTCTCTAGGATTTTTGAATGAATTATTAAAATTTGGACAGGAATGTCTGACGGGTCAGCTAGTATAAAATATTGCTAGTTAGGTATGGTTAGTAAATATTAAATTAATTAAATAAAATTACAAGCTAGACATGAAATTATCTATGTAAACAGTTTTGTTTTTAATTTCTAAATAACTCTAGTCAACTAAAGTTGATGATGAAACTCGTGGTAGGTTAACATTTAACATAACATTACGCCTGTAATCCCCGAAGGGTTAGGCAGAGGCGCACCGATAGCATACACACACATTTCGCCTCGTTGCCTCGTTGGTCTAGTGGTCGAAAGCGCTACTGCTTAGCATGAGGTCCTAGGTTCGATTCCCGGGTCGGGCAAAGTGCTATTAGGGTTTTCCATCACGAATGTCTCAGTAGCAGCCCGGAGTCCGGATTTGTGCCCGGTTGATGCCAATAGGGTCGCCTCCTATTACATGGGACTTAAACATAACTGGCGATATGTGGGTGTATACAGGAATTAAAAATACTACAATATTCCGTCCATCCTCTTTTCATCCGTCTAGATTGAAACATCGTACATTCACGAATACGCATAGATGAAAGTTTATCGAACCCCAAGTTTTAATTTCCTGCCAAAGGATACGGGACAATTTTTTTTGCGAAAAGCGACTACGTAGTTAGGGGATTTCAATTTTTTACTCCTGCTCAGACAGACTGACGTATATTTTTTACTAGACATTCGGTAATTCTTTTACAGACGGAACGTTCCTGATTTTTTTTTGGATGACTGATAAGTTTGCCAGGCTCGACGTATTTTTTAATAAATCCAGGGATACAATGTGGCAGTAGCTTTCAAGTCATTTTATTGTGAAAACACCAGGAATATTTTTCCTAAATCTAACATGTCAACCTAAATCAAACTCATAAATACATACGCAACCATTTTCATTAGCAAAATTACAAGGAGCAAGGTAAGTTAACACATAAGTCTGGCTTCAAACATAACAGACTTGCATGGTGAAACTATGAAAAACAATAGGAAAACCTCTACGGTGGAATTTTATAACCTGCCAGCGATATTTTGGCAGACCAAACCATTCTTCGAAACACAGATTTACCGACTTAACAAAAGAAATAACAAAACCTTCATCAGATTCCTCTATCGCATAACGCAATTGATTAGGAAATACTCGAAGCGATAAAAGCGTACAGACGAAGCCTTGCAAAAAAGCAAATCGACAAAGCCACTTTGCCTGAAAGCCTCACTGGTACCAATTAATAAAAAACAAAACTCAATCGGACAACCACGGATAACCAGAGGTTCCTCTACTTTTAGGGTTCCAAATGGCAAAAACGGAACCCTTACAATTTTGTCATGTCCGACTGTCGGATGTTACACAGTCATTGTACTCGGAAACTATTTGCACTATAAAAAAATGGAAATAATGAGTGTATTTTGTGCACTGCTAAACAATGATGTAGTGAAATTACGAAAGTCAATAGTTTTTGAGATTAGAGGCCCAATTCCCGTAACTAAAAACATTCAAAATCTAGTCGCAATCTCATTTCAAGGACAATCAAATGTCAAAAATGTAGGGAAATTATAGGTAGCTTTGACATATTTTTTTTTTTTTTTTTGTGGATGGGAAATCATCAAATGACTTCTCCCGCTCTGGGCGGAGCGGGAGGGCGTGTCAGACTTTTACTGACTAAAACCCACCCGTGTTCCTTCTGTTGCCTGTGCCGGGGCCACGGTAACTCTTTCGAACATCCCGCAACCCTAGCTGGCATCGGCCCTAGCGGACCCCGTCAATAGTGCTGACATCTCTTTGAGGCGCGCGTGGAACACGACGCGCCGTCGACTCGGGCTTGGTCCTTACCGGACGGCGAGCTACCCATTGCTCGCCGTCCGCAAGCCCGCGCCTACGGTGGCCGGGAATCAGCTGCCAATTCCCGACGCCCAGGGCGTCTCCTGCGGCGACTAGGGGCGTGAGGGTGCAAAGCTTGCCTCTCCCTCACGCGTCCCGCCTCCTCCTTCACGAGCATTACTGCTTCGCAGAAGGAGGTAATGGCTTCCCATGTACTCTCGCTCCGTACCATGGCCTGGACCAGGGCCGGACGCGAGAGATCGCCGCCGCCGATCGCTTCCGCGAGGACACGGCGGTGCTCCGCCCAAGCCGGGCAGACCTCCACCGTATGCTCCACCGTGTCCTCCGGGCGATCCACACAGTGGTGACACCCGGGCGATTCCTCCCGCCTTATCCGGAACAGGTACCTCCCGAAGCACCCGTGTCCGGTGAGGACCTGCGTCAGGCGGAAGGTGAGGACGCCGTGGCGCCTCTCCAGCCACTCCTCAAAGAGGGGACTTATCGCCGCAATTGTGGCGTGCCCAGCGCTGGGTTGCGACAATCGCACTCTCCATGCCGCCATGAGATCCTGCCGGAGCTCTGTCCGCCGTGCCGCGATTTCTCGCGGCAACGGAGTTACGCCCCGGCGTCCTGCCTCTTCGCGCCACTCCCAGATGTGCGCGAGGACTTTTGCCTCCAGATCCCATGGCGAGCTTTGACATATTGAGACTGAGATCAGACTGTGAATGTTCTTAAAATTACGAGAATTGCCCCTACTATCGTGAATATTTTCCGTTACAGCCGCAGACATTACTTAGCCGCGTAGCAAACTATCTCTTAAGTGCAAGCTGCGCATCTACACCGCAGTCATCCGTCCCATCATGACGTATGCTTGTGTTGTATTCGCGCACGCTAAGCCACACTTGCTCCATAGGATGCAGACCCTACAGAACCGTTTCCTCAGAAAGGTCACGGGGGCACCCTATTATGTACGCAACGAGTCTCTTCACGTTGATCTAAAAATCCCAACCGTCCAGCAGTTCATGAAACGCCTCGCCAAGCGTTTCTTCGAATCTGCCTCCAAACACCCGAATCCCCTGATTGCGGCGGCCGCCCGCTACACACCGTCGCGCATAAGTCGCATCCGCCGTCCTAGGCACGCCCTAACCGTCCCGGATGACGCCATAACTCTCCTCCAGGAGAGTAATCCCGCCACCAGCACGATCCGGAAACTCAAATCGAGACCGCCGTGCTTCCGCCCTCGCCGCCGAGGGCCACCGCGACGCCCCCGTCCATACCCACCCCGACCCTTGCTCGAGCCAGCCCGCGCAGCTGAGCCCGTAATTCTAAATTTGCCCCCAAATAATCCGATCCAGCATGTCCCATTGCTGTCCTCTCCCAGCGACGCCCTAAGCCGAGGTCCGTACCCCACAGGGGGTGCCCTTAGCGTGTAGTCGCTTAGTTTTTAGTCTTAGTTTTAAGCCTGGCTGGAGGCCTTAATTTATTGAGGCATCCACAGGAAAGCCCGGTTAAGCAGTCGACAACCTCCTATAGGTTGAACTGCGAGATGCCATTCCCCAAAAACAAAAAAAAAAAACATTACTTAGTTTTTCATAGTTTTTTCGATACATACTATGATATATAATAATATATACTACCTTCTCTGTGTGAATGGAGAAGAGCCGAGGTACGCAAGCTAAACGACTACTAAGGGCTCACACATAAAACTGCAAATTCACATTTGTGTTGGAGCCCTAAGTACTTGAAATAAACGTCAGTTGCAAAATGACGGTCTATGAAATCAATACTGTGCATACGTCAATATTCATCCCATCTAAAGAACCCTTCACTGTTTGTGGACTACTTACCCGATTTTTCTTCGCATTCATTGGATAGGTTTTCAAACGTCTGCTATCAATTAAATATTGATTGATTCGTTTTATTGTCTGTATTGCTCGTCGAGCAATCTGTTGGTTAACAATTCAATTAGAATGTTCATTCTCATGAAGTTCTTTGTTGGAGTGGTTCGTTCGATGAAATAAAAATATTTGAATGTGAAATATAAAAGAGGTAGAAACTATGTTGTATTGTAGAGTGTCGGTTCATTCTCGTTTGTTTATCAATTGCATGGATTGCTCATTGTTTTTTAACCGACTTCAAAAAAAGGAGGAGGTTCTCAGTTGTGCCAACAAATAAAACGGAACATTCTGATCCACATTCAAAATTAGATGTTCAGAGTACATGTCGATATAGTTTCGTACTTACGAAACAATCTGTGACTGACTGGGAACTACTCGTAACTTCGACTTTCTTACTTGTTCCGAACTAAACTAGGTTTCACGTTAACTTGAACTTTACGCGTCTGGCACGTAAAGTGTTAAAATAAATTATTACTCCATGAACTTGCGTTCGGTAATCGGAAAATATAATCATGAGTAGGTTATCGATTAACACTCAAGGTCTGTCCAGAGACCTCATCTGATTCCCTAGGCGCTTGGTTGGGATTAACTTCCAGTATTGTCCAACCAACGAATCAGTATTTTGAACAGTTGGTGTGGGATGCAACCTGTGTCGACACCCTCGCGCCATCCCATCTTCCTAGCACGGCGGGCTGTGCTGGGGCGGCTGCTGCAGGTGCAGAAAACCTCAAACGGCGCAAATATTACAACCTCATTGGGAGCTATATGTTTGAGCCGTTTGGGGTTGAAACACTAGGGCCGTGGGGTCCGAGTGCTCATCGAGTATTTCGGGACATCACTAAGCGGTTGGTCGACTCTTTACGGGACCAGGGGGCTGGCTTATTTTTAGCCCAAAGAATCAGCATTGCCATTCAGCGTGGCAATGCTGCCAGCCTTTTGGGCACTTTTTCCATTGACAGCGATGAGCTCATTGGAGCTCATCCCCTTTTTTATTGTATACTTGTACATAATATATATATATTAGTGTTATCTTGTACCTATGTAGTAATTAAGAATTACGAACAGTAGGTTAATCCACAAATCTTCCTTCATCGAAAAATTCATAATCATCCTCCATCCTGATATATAGGTACGTATATTTTCTCATTGCAATAATTGTGCCGTAATGTGAACGAAACTTTACTCATACCAATTTCATGTTACCTCGCTAATATTTTATCGGGTTTTAAAATAGTTATTTATGCTACAAGTGCGGAAAGTAGGTGATTTCTGGCGAGTGGCATTTTTATTCGCGAGCGAGCAAAGCGAGCGAGTGTATAAGTCTAATTATCTTACGCACGTGTATCATTACATCGTATTACTATGCATTGTGCGAGGAAATAGAAATATATATATTGAAAATTAATTTATTTAACAAAATATAAATCTAGAATAATTAATAACGCGTTTAACGAAGTATTAGTTTTATTGTACCTTTTATAAGAATGATAATCTGTAATTGACTAATTTGTAAAACTTTTCTCAATTAATACAAACTCTTTGCGCCGGGCAGACGACGGAGTTAAAAAAAAACTGAATAGTAAAAAGCACTAGTGTGAAAAAGTGGCACTTTCTGCACAATTTGGCTGATTGGAAAACGCTCTTTTCAAGCAAATGCATTGTAAAGATTATTAAATCATAATTTTAGAACACGCTCCATGCGTCCGCTATTTATTCGACGAAGTAGTGATTTGCTTGGGGTGTATGCACAAAGTTCCCTACGTAATACAAATAATATAGACCATAACGTTAATGGCTATTATATTAGTTAGTAATTGTAATACCTAACTTGATAAAACTGTCCATATAGTTTCTTGCCCGTTCTTCTCCATAGAGATCTACGTTTTGGCACGGACAACTAGCTTCAACTTTCTGATTAACTGACCGACACTTCACCAATTCAAAAGTGCCTGTAAATTATTTAACTGAAATAAATGCTTTGAGTTGGAGTTTGAAAATTTGTTGTCAAAATATATATTTTTTTTATATTAAAAAACACATCTCGAACAAAAAAAAAAATAAACAAAAGTGAAACAAAACACAGTCGCAACACAAGCACGTTCGAAATATATGAAAACAAAACTGGAACAAAGCGGGCCGTGTCACAGAAGTTCCATACACCGACTTACTTCCACTAGAGAGCGCCTATTGAATGAAAAACGGACGCCCGTTCAGCCGTGAGCTGATATGTTTCGATGTCTTGTATCTATCTATCATATCCTGGGCTTAAGTTTGATTATATTTATGTATTTGTGCATGAAATGGACTAACGCGTTGCATCGGAAAGGACTTTGAAATGTGTTTTAGCGTCCGATGTCTTCCTGTCATGAAAAGGGAGGTCTATGTTATGCTGTGCAACTTTGGGTAAATAATAATCGTAAGAAAGAAAGTGTTACAAAATATTCTTGAACCAGTACAGATTATCCAAGGGAGTCTTTTTTGCTATATCCAGCCTTGGACTACGATAGACTTAGTTCATCAAGATTGAAAAATCTATGAAAGGATGAAATTTCTGCTAAAAAACGTTTTTAACAAGTCGACATGAGCTAATTTTGCTGGCCATTGTCCGCAATTAACCGATTTGGACGTTATAAGAGAGAAATACTATTTTCGTCGCAATTTTAAAATAAACCAATATTCTTTCACATTTATTCAAATCCGAGTTGAATTAGGCACTCGGATTGGACCTTATTTTCCTTAAAAAATAAAACCTTTCATGAAATAATTTTCAGTCGAATGCAACAATATTTTTTTATTATTTTTCAGTGCAGCTTCAGAGTGATTAAACACTGAATATTTAATTTTCAATACGCTGCAGTTTCCAAGCTTTTTTTATACAAAAGGTAGATGTAGACGACTTGCGTTCGGTTAGAGATTAGATTTTGTGCGGTAGTCTAAAAATAACAATGCAATTTAGGACGCATAAATTAGGAGGTTTTGCTACAAAAAATCTTATCTTACAGAGGTGTCAGAATTGTCAAGTGCAGAAATAACAAAACTCTTTACCGAATAAAGGTTAACATTATGAACACACCAGCTTTTACCCACGGCTTCGCCCGCATACAGGTCAAAAATTATCCCACACAAAAAGTATCGTATGTCCTAACCCAGGTCATGGTCTACCTATGCGCCAAGTTTCATTCAAATCCGCTTAGCCGTTTTAGCATGAAAGCGTTACAAACAAATAAACAAAGAAACTCACTTTCGCATTTATAATATTAATCTATAAGTTAGGGTTGGACTGGGCACGCCACAATTGCGGCGATAAGTCAACTCTTTGAGGAGTGGCTGGAGAGGCGCCACGGCGTCCTCACCTTCCGCCTGACGCAGGTCCTCACTGGACACGGGTGCTTCGGGAGGTACCTCTTCCGGATAAGGCGGGAGGAAACGCCCGGGTGTCACCATTGTGTGGATCGCCTGGAGGACACGGTGGAGCATACGGTGGAGGTCTGCCCGGCTTGGGCGGTGCAGCGCCGTGTGCTCATGGAAGCGATCGGCGGCGGCGATCTCTCGTGTCCGGCCGTGGTTCAGGCCATGATACGGAGCGAGAGTACATGGGAAGCCATTACCTCCTTCTGCGAAGCAGTAATGCTCGCGAAGGAGGAGGCGGGACGCGTGAGGGAGAGGCAAGCTTTGCGCCCTCACGCCCCTAGCCGCCGCAGGAGACGCCCTGAGCGTCGGGAATTGGCAGCCGATTCCCAGCCACTGTAGGCGCAGGCTTGCGGACGGCGAGCAATGGGTAGCTCACCGTCCGGTAAGGACCAGGCCCGAGTCGACGGCGCGTTGTGTTCCACGCGCGCCTCAAAGAGATGTCAGCAGCATTGAAAGGGTCCGCTAGGACCGATGCCAGCCGGGGTTGCGGGATGTTCGAAAGAGTTACCGTGGCCCTGGCACAGGCATCAGAAGGAACACGGGTGGGTTTTAGTCAGTAAAAGTCTGACACGCTCTCTCGCTCTGCCCAGAGCGGGAGAAGTCATTTGATGATTTCCCATCCACAAAAAAAAAGGGTTGTACACCAACAACACACATTAACAGCATATTTTTCCAAATACTTTTTATAACATTCACAGTGTATGCGGTTTGGCATTACTTAAGTCGCAGTAAGATGGTTGTGCCGTCATAGAGTTATATTCCTAGGAATATAGCTATTTACCGTTATATATATACATAGTTATCCTCCCTCGTTGCCTCCCCGGACTTGTTGACTGCCTCGTTGGTCTAGTGGTCGCAAGCGCTTCTGGTGAGCATGAGGTCCTGGGTTCGATTCCCAGGTCGGGCAAAGTGTTGTTATTGGGTTTTTCTATCTGGAATTTCTCAGTAGCAGCCCGGAGTCTGGATTTGTGCCCGGTAGATGGCAATTGGCTCGCCCCCTATTACATGGGTCTTAAACATAACTGGCGAAATGTGGGTGTACCATAATAGGTACACCTCTGCCTAACCCTTCGGGAAAACAAGGCGTGATGTTATGTTATGTTATATATAGTTATATGAAAGCGGTATAACTGTCGGGGTGCCCTAATTTTGTTACTGCGACCAATTTCGACAAAGCGCTCGCCGGCCGGTGCTGCGGCACCGTTCGCTTCGCTCGCTTGGCTCGCGCGTTGTCGGTCACAGTTCTAACCTAACCTAACCTTTTTGGTCGGAGTGCTTTAATAGCTATATTACTAGATTGTGCTCGTATCATAGTTATATTCCCAGTAAGATAGTTATGAACCGCCTTCATATAACTATATTACGGTATATGGCTATATTTTACTGCGACACATAATTAACCTTATTTAAGGGGTCCCCGAAACGATCAATTGCCATCAATTTAATTGTAATAATATTGTCAGTCGCTTCAATTGCATTTGGTAGACTATCAATTTGCGCATTAATACCAATCACTTAAAAATTGACAATTGCAATTGATCGTTTCGGGGATCCTTAGGTAACTGCAATATTTGAGTACCTATTATTCAAAAAGTACCTATTGCTAAGGGTTTTGGTACTTACTTCATTTGAGTGGCAGTTAGATAACGCTCCGATGAACCCCTAATTGAAAAACGTCATCAAAGGCTTTTTAACTGATATTTTAATAACCACCCGTATGATTAATTTGCATAATAACAGTATATTTGAAATTTTAATTACGGTGAAGTATCCTTTATGAATATTTTAATGTAATTAAATTCGCAGATTCGCCCATAATTACCGTCAGAGAAGTAAAAGCATCACAAATATATATTTTCGCAGTAAATGGGAAATTATACTCAATTGGTTTTTGTATTCGAGGCAAATGTCAATTGAAAGTATTGTTTCAAAGGAAATTGAAACCATTATTGCTATTTAACATACATTGGCTTCATAAAAAAACTAGCCAAGTGCGTGCCGGACCACGCACAATGAAGGGTTCCGTGGGATGAATAAAATTTATCTCGAAAACAAACTGAACATTGTAGTTGAAAAACATGTCCTCCCATACATATTTTTATGTCGCGGTCAATTCTCCAACTGCAATAATGTAAGTTTGTAATCGCATTTTTTTGTGATAAAACTACAAAAAAACAATTTTCAGATTTTTTCCTTTATTTGTAATATGAGACATTGCTTCTTGCCAAATTTCATAATTCTCGGTTAACGGGGAGTACCTTAAAGGTTTTGATTTATTTACGAGCTCCAAGGGACGGTAGACCTTGATATTAACTTCAACTTGATACCTCCACGAATTCCTGAGAAAAAGGGTATTGACAGTCTGACAGACAGACGGAAAACAAAGTGATCCTATAAGGGTTTAGTTTTTTCTTTGTGAGGTTCGGAACCATAAAAAAGAATTAAACAAGGGAAAAAGATGTAGGTATAGCGTTTTAGGTTTGATTCTAAGCAATAGTGATTTAATTAAGTCAGTCTTATGCTTTTGGTTATTGCAACAGAACCTATGTAGACTCGACGATCTTAAGGATAGTGATTTTGGTCACTAAAGCGTGATCAACTAATTTCAAATTAGTATCTCCTAGTTGATGTTCAATGCTCAATTCCATTATCTTCGTTCATCAAAACTAATACCTACTGAAATCTCCGCCACTACCAAAGCAATGTGCTCAAAATTTGTAATATAGTCTTTATAGTTTTGTATCGGACGGATCCTTTAAAGTATTAACAGGTAGTATTTGACGAAGTAGTCGTTGGTCTAGTGATCGCAAGCGCTACTGCTGAGCCTGAGGTCCTGGGTTCGATTCCCAGGTCAGGCAAAGTGTTATTGGGTATTTCTCAGTAGCGGCCCGGAGTCTGGATTTGTGCCCAGTTGATGGCAATAGGCTCGCTCCCTATTACATTGGACTAAAACATAACTGATGAAATGTGGGTGTACTATAGATGCACCTCTGCCCAACCCTTCGGGGAAACAAGGCATGATGTTATGTTATGTTTTGTTTAACGAAGTAATGTAAATAACTAAATTTATTATCACTGTTTAACTCCCTTCAGTCGTACATTTATGCTATAGAGGCACGAAGAACAGGGTGTAAAGTTCACTCATGCTTCATAGAAAAGGGAGGATCCTCCGACCAGACGGGTGTTGTGTCTGGTGGGCTACTGCCCGACGGTTGATGTCGGGATGTTGTATATATGCTAGTCGCGCAGTACACTCTGATTGCGCGATGCAGGATTTCAGTGTGACACGTTCCATTGTGGCAATGCCGCCACATCACTCCTCTCCGGAGACCGGAGGTCGATAGCGGGCGGGATTGCGGGTCGTGTATCTTGCGATGCTTGCCAGGGCCAGTTGAGATTCCAGTAAGTCGAAACCGGGTGCCGCATAGTTCACGGTGAGTCGGAACTGTCTGCGGAGATGCCCCCAGTGAGTCGGGGCGGCGCTGCGTTATGCTCCAGTGCGTCGGATGTGGTACAGCGCCGGGCTGAGACTGACCGCTGGTGTCGACCAGGAGAGGTTTCCCGTTGAAGCCGTGGGTGCTGGCTGGCTGTGTGACTCGCTGCTCGAAAGCTCGAGGAAGTGATGCTGATAACGTCACGCTGTAGTAGTTGCACGAAGGTTGCGCTGACGTTTATGTTCGGGGTCACCAGTATAGAGACAAGAGGAACAGGGTGTAACGTTCACTTATCCTTCATAGAAAAGGGAGGATCCTCCAACCAGACGGGTGTTGTGTCTGGTGGGCTACTGCCCGACGGTTGATATCGGAATGTTGTATATATGCTGGTCGCGCGGTAAACTCTGATTGCGCGATGCAGGATTTTTCGTGACGTCAGTGTGACGAGTTCCATTGTGGCAATGTAGATATGCCGCCACAATGTCATTAAAAACGACTACCATAATAAATTACGAAGCCACGATTGATTCCCAGAAACTCTGGAGACTCTTTCCAGAAACGGAACCGTTTTTCCAGAAAATAATTCTCCTTGAATATCGTAATAATTTTACGAATTCCCGATCTTTCTCTCTGTTCATGTCCAGCCATCAAACGTCCATTAACCTCTGATTTGCCTGTAGTACACTGGCGTCCATAACTCAACTTGACACATCAATAATGAAAAGCTTTCCAAGCGTAAGCACCTACCTACATCTCGACAAGGGTCTTGCCATTTTCTTGTAGCCATTGTGCTGGTCCACAACAATAAATATTACATTTGCGATTTATTTTTTTTACAAGTCACGCGTACGTTGTCGTATTTGGTAGACGGGTTCGGGTTTAAAATGTTTTTGGGTTTTGTAAATACACTCCCGGACTCCTAAAGCGAACCATTCTGCACTTTTTATTAGAAGTCTATAACTTTTAAATGGTCATGAATTCAAATTCGGAACTCATAATTATTTTGATGTTTTAGGCGTTTAGGCTGCACGGTGGCTCGATTTACAGATGTACATCGGTAGGTGCAGATTTAAACAGAACCCAGATTATTTTTGTGCACCTCAGCGGCGAGGTGTCAATTTTTGAAAGAGAGAAGTCGAAGCGAAGCCGGTTTTAACTTTTTTTGGCAATAGTAGATACTACTGACTGTGCCATTTTCCAATAGCGGTACAGTTGCTGATACGAACCTCCGAAGGCAAGCCGGTAGGAATCGTGTTGTATTTTGCATTCGCCACTGGTGCACCTAATGTTTTTATAAGGGTCAATAATAATCCTGAGGTATATATTTATAGATATTTTGGCTTCAGTAAATGTACCTAGAATAGGTACATTTATACTGAAATTCTCAAAATGTTGGCCAAAAATGGATGTTGGTTCGCCAGTGACGGTATATAATCAACAAACACAATGGTATCTCTTACATGTAATACAAAGAGGGAATTCCATGAAAATCAACTTGAAACAAAATCCTAGAAAAGAAGAATGACAGGCCGCTTCAGCAACTCGCAACAAAACAATTTGTATACAAATGATATTTCTCTCTATTTGTCTCGACTGATTCAATTTTTACCGAAGGAAATTGCTTGACAACCGACACTGGTTTTATTTTTTCAGGTGATATTTTTACACTAGAAGTTTGTAAAAACTATTGACCATAGCTACTATTTTTTAAATATTTTTTTCTAGTCCTAGTTTGAAATCATTTTCATCTAAAACTCCATTTGAAATACGATTAGAAATTTAACTAAACCTTTTTTTACAGTCCATTCAACCGATTTTGACTTCTATTGCATTGGTGGCATGAATATGGCAGCTGAAGTAAACACTTGGTATTGTAACCATGTTTTTGCCTTTAATGCCACCCTTATGCCCCCGAAATAGAAGTCAAAATCGATTGAACGGACTGTAAAAAAGGTTTATTTAAATTTCTAATCTAATTTCAAATGGAGTATATGTAGATCTAATCCGGCCTAAATTAATGTTTTTTGGAAATGAAAACTTCTTTAGGCACGTTGAGTGTTTTGGTAGGGGAAAATCTTACGGGTTTGTGATATGCGACATGCTAGCGTCACCGACATGCTAATGTGACGTGTTGCGCCAACCTGGCGACTCGCAACGGCCTGTGTAGGTACATGTTAATCTTTTAAGTTTTCACTTCTGTCGGCAGTCCTCATAATTGCTTACCAAAGGCGTAGCGCGGTAAGAACTCCATTCCTACCGGCTTCCCTTCGGACGATCGAAAGAGCAACATCAACAACCACCATTGAAAAATAGCACATTCAGTAGTGTCTACGATTGCCAAATAATTATAGATATACTACAGGTTTTTAACACACCATAATTTTCAACAACAAAACCGCTTATTCTTAGCTTTGAATTCCAAATGACCGAGACAGACAGAAAAATGCGTCGGCGAGAACGAGATAGAGGAATATTACGCATTTTTATTTTATTCTCACCTGTTGAATAGTATTTTATTCGATTCATTATATTTCTATAATAATTTTAAATTATTAGTAAAATTAGAAGTGTATTGATGCGTCTCATTGGTTCTGCTATTTGACGACAGATGCTGTTAAATTCAGTGAAGCGAAGGAATGATTTTTATTTCTGCGTAAATAAATTTATTTTGACTTAATTAAAACTATTTCTATTTATAGAACTTGAACAATTTCTTCTTCGGCTTCCTTCGAAATGTCTTGCCTCGCTACTGCTGCCTACTACTTTTTTTATCTAGGTTGCCTTTCAAATCATGGGTATTTTTTACCGAATGAATGATAAATGATAGGATATTCGAAAAAATGTTATTGCTATCTATACCTTCGTTGAGTAATGTTCATTTAAATTCACTCTGCCAACCTTAAAGTAAGAATATTAAAAAATTGACTGCCACACAAAATATCCTTCCCATACCAACAGGAACATTAAAATTTTATGTTGAACTTAATATAAACCCATACATTGTACTCCATAGCTAGCCGCCAGATTTCTTGACGTCTAGCGCCCTCTATGCAAGTTGCACTGACGTTTTCATTTCCCGCGTGTGTTCGCGCTTACGGGAGATCCTGTCTCTTTGAATACTTGGCTTACATAATTCTTTCTTAGAATGTTCTCCTCTACAATATCCTTATTATTACGAGTATATGCTCAGCTACAGAGTTTTAAAGAGAAAAGAGGTTTTATTTTGCGGTTGCATTTTGTTGTAAGAATTACTTTGTCTTGTATGAGTTCTCGTCATTTCTTTTTTTTTTTCATATCAGTGACCTACTTTATACAATTTCATGGACGATTATAAAAAGTGGCTTTTCATCATTTTTAGTCATTAAGTCCCAATAGCATTTCAAGATACGCCAGCTTCATTACTTCTATGTAGGTTTGGACAGCAAAAAAAATTCTAGAACGTTTTCGTCGATGTTTTTGTAGCAGGGACAAAGTCACTGGCTGAATTGATGAGATGAGGTCTCTTTTGTGTTTTTCTAGACAAAAAAAAAAATAGTACAAGAGAACACAAGGGAGTATTGTACCGTGTTTATTTCATACTAAGTAAGCGGTATTAGCAGAAAATGTTAATACAACCCGAGCAGGGTTTTCAGATTAGCGCTTAAAAACAAAAACAAACTTGAAACTTTTATTTTTAATGCATTCGTGCTTCGCTGTACAAACCCATACTTGCTTTCCTACCACAATATTCGTGGTTTTATTGCAAAAACTAAACCACCTTTAACAAGTAGCGTTGGTGACTTTTCCCGACACCCTAGGCGAGTCGGATTGTCCGACATTGCTGTGTAACTTTGAATTGACAAAACGAGTAAAAAAAAAACAGAATGGTTGGGGAGAAAAAGTTTTGTGCCTGAGGCCGGCGGCTAACGCGACGTATTGTCTAAGCCAGCCAGTTTCGCCTTTTTGTAAAGCTATAGCTTTTTACACTGTTTAATCTGGTTGACTGTACTGGCTTCGTATTGATCTGTGTTCTTTGGCGTTCATTCGATTGTAAGAATTCGTGAATGGGTCTTTGAGGCATTAGTCTTTGGTTGGACTTCGGACTTATTTAGTTGGGTAATGGTGCGTTTTCTTACCTATATTTCATTGTTAATTCAATTTCGTACTTTAAAACGCATAGTTTGTGAATATTAGCTTGATTGCAGGCGTTGGTTATCAATTCTAAGTCAATATTTAAAACTTTTGAACAGGGTTTAACAACTAACTTTTTCTGCAGACATCTTTATTTACTTTGTGGGGCTTGTGGCTAAGTAATACCAGCCGCATGGGTCGATCTATTAGGTTAAGCTACGTTTGCCGCAGTTAGTCTGTGCCTCGGACCGTGCCGATCAAGACCCCTCCGTGCCTCGGAAAGCACGTTAAGCCGTTGGTCTCAGCTGTTATTCGTGGATCTTTGACAGTCGTTACAGAGCGTCAGATGCCCGAAAGTCTGACGACCAGTTTTACCTTGGGGTATCGTATTACCAGTTACTGGAACTTGGTTGTAGAGATCAGAAAGGCAGTCGTGTAAAAGTCCATGTAAAATACTGGAAGGCCACCCCAACATAGTTGAGAAAAGGCTAAACAGATGATCTTTATTTTATTTTGTGTGGAAAAAAAAATATCTACACAAAGAAATCGTTTGATTCCTTTTGTCTATTCTAGGTATCCCGAAATAATAGCAAAAAAAATATTCTAAACCGGCATAAAACGTGTCAATGATTTCCCAAGTCGGTCTTTCCAACAAAAAATGTAAGCCGTTAGTTTACCCCTGTTTTTGTGGTGCGACGATTCTTCGACGCATTGACGAATCTTATCGAAGTCCCAACGGGCTCGGTTCGCCTTATCGTGACTCGGTACACGATACTTTGCGAAACAATACTGGGAGTAAGGATCGAAGAAGGCTTGGATATAGGAAGGATGGGTATAGACGGAAATTGGAGCCTTGTATGTTTATTATGTGGCGGAAAAGTTGTGTTTTGTCTTTTGGATATATTATAAATGAAATTTTATTGTTTTTGTCTATTCATCACAATTTTAACATTCATCCTCATAGTTAGTCGGAAAATCTGATGTGATGTATATAGACCTAATTTTTATATGACTGTGGCAATAAATGTACAGGTGGTTTTCTCTAAAGTGAGCGCCTGCCGTTTGCCTTCTGCAAGTAATTGAGAATCTAGGAAATACATACCATGGTTCTCCATACAACTTTAAATTAATACATTAATCGCTCTTGTTGTTTTTTACCAACTAAAATAGTCAGTAGAAGCACCACCTTTGTACTTTCATTTGATTAAGACCTATGTTTTTTCTTTTATTTCTACTTGTCTGGATCTCTCTAAAAGATACTGTCTCAAGAACTTCCCCATTTAACTCTCCAATAAGACCCAATTAAAAATACTTTAATTAAACCACACTCCTTGCTTCGTCGATCTTCGTGTCGAGATATCGTAGCTCTCCAGTTTACGCGGGCATGTCTCCGTCGCGTAAAGCTTCCAACATGATAAGACGGATGGATACATCATTCAGGCACGTTGCTTTTGTGTACCAGTTTTATGGCCCAAGAAGTTTGGTAGCTCAGAGGCTCCTAAATTATTTAGGAAGCAAGAATGAGTGTTAGGAATTGAATACAGAGTACTGGAGGAGTTGTTATTGGTGGCGGGTAGACGCATTGCGGATAGAAAAGTCGTTTAGTTCTAGCAGAATGGCCACAGCGTCTTTCATGCGAGACGAGAGGCTTTGCGGTCTTTTATTTTGTATCTTTAGCGCGTTGATTCCTAATAATAGTTACTTTATTTTAGGAAAAACCTTGCCAAAGGATGTGATCAGAGGGGCAATTCCCGTAATTTTATGAACGTTCAAAGTCTGATCTCAGTCTCAATATGTCAAAAATATCTATAATTTCCCTGAATTTTGACAAGTTTTTGACATTTGATCGTCGCTGAGATGAGATTGCGACTGGACTTTGAACGTTTTTAATTACGGGAATTGGGCTTCAGATGAATTTTACAACACATCAGTTTTAAGACCGAGATTATTAAGAGTCTTACTTAATTGAAAACCTATGTATATAAACATAGATTTTCAATTAAGTAGACTCTTAATAATCTCAACCTAATACCAATAAAAGGTCGTTAGAACATAGATAAGTTCACATATTTCCACCCATATTTGGTCAATCATTGTTTCAAGTCGTATTGGGATGATTATGCGGAGAATATCCATGATAAGTCGAAACTCCCATCCCCACTGCAAATGAAAGATTCATCACGCAACAAATACGTATAAATTGCAAACACAATTCAATTACGTATTATTTGTGATCCCGAACCGAACCGGTTTCCAAGAGTAAGGAATAACCGAAAGTGTGCAACTTTACGATTCCCCACTCAGGGGTAAACAAGGTAACGTTTATGACCCCTCTCTATGCGAAGGTAGCATGTAAATAGATGCGTCTATTTTACAACGGAGTGCTCATGTTTATTTGATTTTAAAGATGGTTGTAAAAGGAACATGTATTCAGGAAGGGTTTTTGTAAAATATATTGGTGTTGCGTTCTGTTATGATATCTTTATTATTTGTTTAGTACGTTTTCTTTCACGTTGACGTCTTGAGGTTAGCAGAGCTGTGGTGTTTGGCAATGCATCAGAATAGTAGGTAATCGTAGAAAACATAATTTAAAAAGTAGTTTTTAGACATTGTTTTTTGATTGGAACATTTACTCGTATCTATTCAACCAGCAATATAAACTAGAGAGGCTCAAAAAATCAAAAACAGACTTTTCTGTGATTTTAAAAATATATGTGAAGCCGGTTTTAACTGAGCTTCAAGTATCGCTCTGTTTCTATATCTAAACGAAAGATCTAGGTATATGAAGGTGATGGTGTTCTATATAATCTAGTCGTTTCTGGCACTCGCCGGCCGCTGCCGCAGCACCGCTCGCTTCGCTCGGTCGGCTTGTGCGTAGGGGTCACAGTTTTAACCTAACCTAACCTAACCATTTTTTTAAAATAATTAACCTAATCTAACTAGTTCGGTTCCGAAGAGCCTACTAAAAATAATTTGGTAGGTACTTATATTTACATCTAGCAAATTTATTCAGTCGTCATTTGTGATTATGTAATTTGATTAGTAATGATTTGATATTTTAAAATTACATCTAGCAACTTTTGATCAGTCGTTCATTTGATGTCACATACATTGGGATTTTAAAATTTTTCTGAATAAAACATTTGGTCATTTAAATTTTGTTATTTCGTTTATTGTTCTTTTGAAATTTACTCAAGAAAGTTTTGATTTTATAATATGCAACCGTTATTCTTTATTTTCAGTCTTAAGTATAGATACTGAGTTTCAACTTTGACACTCCCCAATCCGTCTTTAGGAGGTAGTTTAGAAAAACAAAAAAAAATGACAAGCTTCATAATTTACTTAGATAAGTATTCGTGCCAAGTTTCAAGTTTATCAACTCAAGAAATAAGATTTTTCATACAACCAAAATCCGCCCTTTTCACCCCCTTAAAGGTAGTATTTCCAAAAAATCCTTTCCTAACGGATGCTTACAATGTAAAAGGCATCAACTTCAATATTTCAAGTTTATAGCCGCAGCGGTTTTGGCTCTGCGTTGATGAATCAGTCAGTCAGGACAAGTAATTATATATGTATGTATAAATGTACAGTCAACCGCTTGTCAGTGAAAACACATGCAGTACGAAAATCGTAATGCTATCTCTAATACAATTTAGACAAAATTATTTACCAGCGCACTTTATCAACTTTGTGCTTACAAAACTTGTGTTTTCGCTACTATGTCTAATGTTTTAAGTAAAAGGACGCTTTTCCACTACTGTTCCCCTCCCCCTTTAGTGATATATCGCGGTGGGACACGCGATCCGCGTACGTCACTGTCTCAAACTGACGTTTATAGACAACGGTAGCACGAGTTACTTTGGTCCCTTTAGTGACTAAAATGTTCTACTTCCAGTTATTTGGTCCTGTCTGTATAGGTTCTATGATGTTAGGTCAAATATTTTTGTTCTTTTCTCGCAACGACAGGAGCTAAAATGTTAAATTAATATAAAATAGTGACCCGTATTGCAAGGTGACAGTGAAGAAAACGTGTTGCGCCAACCCCAAATAACATGGGCTAAGGGCAGGAAGATGGTGATGAAGCAAGGTGACAGTCAATTGTTATTTTTTTCGTATTAGTCCTAATTTAACGGTAGCCAGTTTAATAAAGTTAAAATTATACTGGTTTTATATGAACTTTGTATTATAGTATTTATCATCTCATGAAGCGACACGTGCCTTACTTGTGTTAACCAAGTGTACACGCACACATACACAGCATGTATGTGTGCGTGAATACGAGAAGCGTCAGCATATAACACACACCTGGACACCTACATAAACACTTCCAACTTCACCATTGCCTCGAACGGTATCGAGAGCTCCTGCGCTTACACACACATTCACAGCGTGTTTGTACACTTGATAACCACATGTAAAGCGCGTGTCGCTTCGTGATATAAATTAATAATAGCAGTAGCAAGTTCGTTAATAATTTATAAGACGTATTCAAGGAAAGATTAAACGTAGAAAGCTTTTGCAGTAAAGTTGTCGCTTTCTCGTAGCTCGTAGCGCTTGCTAGGACTATTTTCATGGGAAAGTAATTCTAGTTGAATTATAGAAAATGGCTGCCACCCATATTAACCACTCGCTTGCTTCTGGCAATGACCGTTTCCAATACTAAAAGTCGAACTTTGCTCTTGGTAGCAATCGTTTCCAATTTGTTTCTATTAAACGACTTTAAACTCTATTTTACATTTCGTAAAGTCCTTCAATGACGTTTTTAAACCATAGACTAATAGATTAACATCTGAACGCAAGTTTGCAACATCAGAAAACGAATTTTTATTTACAATTTTATTGACCGTAGCCATTTTGTGATTTTCTGTGCTCGGCGTCATTGTTTCACCCATGTTTCACCAAATATGGTTTACACATGGCACAATTACATTTTTTATTAAAAGTGAAAAATTATATTGTAAGTTTGTGATAATAACTCAGTACCTATAAACTTTATTTTGATACGAGATTTCGCAGCAAATAAAAGTCTGTGCTGTGTGTTATATACTGTCTATTTTCTAAGATTGTTACCTCTATATGTATAGGCACACTAGTGAGCTGTCCCTGCTTCGCACGTTAAAATTTCTTTATTATTTCTACGTTTAATATTAATATTTTAAATACATAAACCTTCCGGAATAAATTACCTAAATGATGGTGAAAACTGCATCAAAATGCGTTGCATAGTTTAGGAGAACAACGCGGTCACACAGACAGACACGAAAAGCGACTTTAATCTATAATAGGTATAGAAGTTGACGAAGTACCTACACAGCATAATCATAATCAGCCTATAATGTTTCCACTGCTGGGGCACAGGCCTCCTCTCTGTGAGAGGGAGTGGGCTGTAATCTACCACGCGGGCCCAGTGTGGATTGGTAGATGTCACATGTCTTCGAATTTTTGGTTCTAGGACATGCCGGTTTCCTCACGACGTTTCCTTCACCGTTTTGTGAGCAGTGGTGATGAAATTATTTACACAAAGTAAAGCACTGGCCTGGGTTCGAGCCCACGACCTACAACTCGTAAGTCGGGGCCGTTACCACTGGGCCACCACTACTCTTAAGTGCACAGCAAAGAGAACAAAATCTCTAGAACATACATTAAACCATGGAAATATAAAAACCAGCAAGAAACATTTCAAGAATTTCTTCAAAAAGAAAATACTCAGGTCCTTGGTCTTTTTTGTACCAAAAATTCAAGGCCTTTTCCAACAAAGAAAGTAGTAATAAAAATAGCCAAGTGATGCGTGGTCTAGTTAAAAATGTAAACAGCAAGGCAAGTAGTGTTGCGGCGAACGTAACTTTGGTAGGTAACGACTGAATTCAAAGTAACTCTCGGCTCGGGCGAACGTTGTAAGATACTATACTACGTGGTCCATGAGAATAGAGATGGTTTGAATATTTTTACGTGTACATAAACGTTTTGTGACTGGAATAGTGTTTTATTGGTATCTCATTTACAGACGTGAATTTGAAAAGGACAATGACCTAGTTCCTACTTTATGTATAAATGTATTTATTTATTTTTTAATAACCAACTTCTATTTAATTTTACAGTTTGTACCACATATACAAGTTAAATTGGACTTGGTCTTACGGTAGATATTACGTGTTTCAATTTTTTATTTACTAATACTAATATTCGGTACTGGCTCTTTGCTCTAGTGGTCGCAAGCGCTACTACTGAGCATGAGGTACTGGGTTTGATACCCAGATCGGGCAGTGTTATTCGGTTTTTCCATCAGGAATTTCTCAGTAGCAGCCCGGAAACTGGATTTGTACCCGGTTAAGGGCAATAGGCTCGCCCCCTATTACATGGCAGACTTAAACATAACTGGCGAAAAATGGGTGTACTATGTATAGGTACATCTCTGCCTGACCCTTCGGGGAATACAGGCGTGATGTTATGTTATATATTAGTAAATGCTTCTTGTTACTCGCAACAAGCCAATTTCTAAAAGTATTAACAGTATTAGTATTTTATATTACTTTGATAACAATTGATAAAGCACAACGAATAATCATATTATTATGTGCAACAGTACATAACACAGTTGCATATACAACAAACTTTTAAACCCTTACCTCCTTGCTAATAAACGTATTATATCAGGTAAATATGTAGTTACACACCGATTTCTCTCTTTCAGTCGTCAGTAATTTTACTTTCGAAAGAAGAAGACAAAGCGTTGTGTAACTATATAGACGCTATACAACGTTTATTAGTAAGGAGGGTAGTGTTTATTTTAAATTATACAAGCAGTACTACGCATTCCGTGTATAATTTGCAGATACATCACTAACTGTCGAGAAAAGGTTACCATAAACGTATCGATAAAACAGCACTAATGTAAATTGAGTTCCAGTCGCTCCAAAGCTGGAATAACACTCTTCCATGTAAACTAGGACATGATAAAAAAATGGTTATAGGTATAAACATTTTTCTATATCATATCCAAGTTTGGGTGCCAGGAGTTTCACAAAATCGAGCATGTACTTAGTCTACTTACTATAAGGATTTAAGTTACTGAAGTAATGCATTGTTAACCCATTTTCTCTCCTTATGTATTAGGTTTATGAAATAAATAAATTATTATTATGATTATAGGTAATAGTTAAAAATAACTTTTAGCTCAATATCCATCATATTAAAACCTAATTGTAATTCTTTTCACAGATTTTTAACACTAACACCCAATTGGACACTAGTCGCTACAAAGCTCGAATAATACTAAAAATTTAAAAATTCCTACATTCAGCATCTTTTTACCACTAAAACAACATTGCGAATTCTTTTCACAGATTTTAAAACTGGAAGTCAACCCGTCGAAACCTCACTTCTTTGTGAATAAAAATGTTGGACAAGGTAAGCAAAGCTCTGAAACTAAAAGGCGCTGAGAAAGCGGAACTAGACTGAAAGCCAGGTCGAAAGTAAGTAAGCCGGTATTACGGCTTGCCAAAGTCTTAGATAGGACTTTGTGAAGCCGTATTGTATTGGAAAGGGTGGTGTAATACCTTAACGAGGTAGCAGGGAAGATTATTAACGGTGGAGCAGTTTTGTAAAAGTTGTTAGTAGAGAGGAGGAAAGAGTTGTTTGTTTTGTTGGATTGGTACTGCAGTACCCAATCAAATGATTGGCTCTTCGATCTTGGAAAAGGTGCAATGAGAAAATTCGAAGTTAGGTTTTAAATTACCCCTTTTGCCAATCTTAGGAAATAGGAAAGTGTTTTCTTTGTGAAATGAGTTATGCAATACGAGACTGACGACTGAGTGACGGGACTATCACTGGCAGATAGCTGATACGGGGAATAACTTAAGCTACTTTTATTTTTTTTAAATAATTAGAGGTCCGCGCAAAAAAATTAAAACCCATGAAATCGGAAACAAAAAGTCGGATTTGAAAAATTCTTTTCGCATTTGGTAGCCCAATTCTCGAGGATGGTTTTAAGCTATTTAACAACACACTACGACCCTTAAGAACCGAGCAAAAAGAAAAAATTCCGAAAGAACGCTATGCGAAAACGAATAGCGCGGGCGGGCGATGCAACGCGGCGGGTCGGGGGACGAGGGTGTTTTATTAAAATGTGGCTGTTATTTTAGTATATTGTGTACCTTAGGACATCCACGCGAACGAAGTCGCAGGGCACAGCTAGTCTATACATAGTCTTGTGCTGATTGATTTATGAACACAGAGCCTAAACCGCTAGGGGCTACAAACTTGAAATTTTGTCAGTTGATGTCTTTTATGTTGTAAATATCCAACAAGGAAGGATCTTTGTAAATTCGTCCTTTGAGGGGGTGAAAAGTGGGGATTTTGTTTGTATGAAAAACTTATTTCTTGATTTGATAAACTTGAAACTTGGCACGAATACTTATCTGAGTAAATTATGAACTTTCTCACTTTTTGTTTTTCTAAACTACCCCCTAAAGATGGTCGGGGTGTTTCAAAGTTTATTTGGAAGAATTTTAACGCGCGGTACAATTAACTCGAAACTCAGTATTTATACCTACCTAAAACCGAAAGTAAAGAATGACGTGTATTAGGATTTTTGAAAATCTACCCCTGACGGGGTACTAAAGTACGAAATCCACGCGGACAAAGTCGCGCGGGAAGTGGTTAGTATATTAGTTTTAGGGTGGACTTTTGTATTCATTATATTATATTAATATTTACATTATCAAAGGAGTTTTTCTGAGTTTATCAGACTATCAGTGTTTCGTGATATTATTAAAAAATTCTGTATAGTAATATTCAAATTGTTAATCAAAGGATTCAACAATTAAATTATCCGCAATGTTTCGGAGTAGGTATTCTTGAGGAGGTAGTGGCTTAGTAATAACAGCCGCACGGTTCGATCCATCAGGTTAAGCTACGCTTGCCGGGGTTGTCCGTGGATGGGTGACCATCTTTACATACCAAGACTCCTCCGTGCCTCGGAAAGCACGTTAAGCCGTTGGTCCCGGCTGTCATTAGTAGATCTTTGACAGTCGTTACGGGTCGTCAGAAGCCCGAAATTCTGACCACCAGTCTTACCGAGGGGTATTGTATTACCCAGTTACTGTGTTGTTGAGGTCAGATAGGCAGTCGTTCCATGTAAAATACTGGTATTCAGCTGCATCCGGTTAGACTGGCAGCCAACCCCAACATAGTTGGGAAAAGGTTAGGCAGATTGATTGTTTCGAAGTAGGATTGTTAAGCAGTTAGTATGCAAAGATTTTTATGAAATAAAGTCCGAATATTACTACGGGATACTAAAATACCGAATAAAACAAATCCTTCTTATAAATACCAGCCATTTTCTGGTACTACAGAGGCAAAGGTTGTAACATAAATACAAGAAAACTTTTTGAGTTGAACTTCCGCGATTGTTTCATTGTTAAATACTTGTTGCTTATTCAACGGATCTATTCGTCAATCTAAAGGGAATATTATAAGGATTTATTCTTCCTGATTCAAATAAAATTATGAAACTCCAGGATATCACGACAAACATGTCGAAACTTAAAAACTAACAAAGTGATTTCTTGAATTTGATCTTTTATTTCTTTCAGAACTCCTTTAAGGTCCACTTGCATGTTTAGTCGGGTTAAATGAATAAATGTAGAGTTTGTAAACTTCGAGTTAAGTAACTAACATTTTAACTCTTCTTACGCGTTGCGCCACTAAAAAGTAACACCGGGTTAGATAACTTGACAGTAGTGATTTTTGAGTTGGGAACATTGCAGTTCAATCGAGGAAACATAAAATAGGATTGCAGTGTCTATGGCCTGATATGTAATCTGACCAAACATGAATTAACGAACAATGAACGGTAATTTTATAACCATCTCTTTTAGACTACATTACGATACGTAATACTTTCTTGTCTTTAAATTTTATAACAAGACATTTAATTTTAATGGATTGTATTGTTGTGGATTTCCATGGAGACTTAGTTTATTGATTGACAAAAACGTCAGATATGGAAAAATATGTTTCAAGTTTTTTTTATAATTTGTATTTATTTTTATACGAGTTCATGAATATATTGCCTGCTGTTATAGTACCAAATGTTTACTTATTATAACGCCGAATAATATAAAATACAAAATAAGTTATCAGCGGGACCTCATAACGTCAATTTATTTCGACATTACTTACACTAACGCAGAGTGTAGCGATGTAACTCTCCCACATCGATGGGTTTAATATTTAAAAGTTTAACTCTGGGTTAAAAGTTTTACTCTTTACCTCTAACTCTTGGTGGCGCAAGGTGAATTATTTGATTATCCCTGAGTTAGCTGTTAACTCAGAGTTATAAAGGATAACCATGAACACGCAAGTAGGCCTTAGAAAACCACCAAATATAAAACGAAAAACATTGTAAATAAAGAAAAACATTGCGAAAAAACCTGAATTCACAACGGTTTTCCAACACGTAATGAGCGACGATTGATCATTACCTCATTTTCTTCTCTCTTTTAGAAGACGCCTTTGTCTTACAGTGGGACGACATTATACCTCTGAGGGTGAATTAGACCAAACGTTTATACCGAGTATAAGTCTAATCCAGCAAATTAATTTTTAATTTTTGACAGCTTTTCCATACGAAAACTGTCAGACGTCAATTTTATTCCTCGGTTAAAAGATATCTGACTTGGGTTAAATCAGCCCTAAGTTAATATAATATACGGTGAAATTGAGGAATAATGATTACTTTTAAACTTCACAAAGTTTAAAAGTTAATTAAGGTCAGTGTGGGCGTCAAAGTATAGCTTTTTGAATCATATATTATTCATTCTGGTAGGTATTTGAATTGGTATTGTGTTTATTAGCCGATTAGTGATTTATTACCAAAAATGGACTGGAAGACAGTTTCGTGATCATCATAATTTGATAGGGTTCCGTATGTCCGAGTGAAACAACAGAACCCTTATAGGATCACTCGGGTGTCTGTCTGTCTGTCCGTCTATCGCAGCCAATTCGCTCCGAATCTACTGCACCGATTAAGATGAAATTTGGTATACATAATTATGTATTTCTGTGACGCAAACACGAACGTGTAACGTAAATAAATGAATTTTAAATAAATATGAGGTTAACTTTTGTGGGGGGGGGGGGATGAGAAAATTAATGAATTAATGAAAAAAGTTTGTCAAACTGTGTATGGACTTCAAATATATATTTTATGATTATAAAATAAATAGTTTTAAACCACCACTCCCCCCTTATCTCCGAAACTACTGAGCCTAACATTTTGAAAAATACAGAGATAGTTCTATACATAAAAATTACTTTTCTGTAATCTATAAGATAAATAACGTACAACCTCTTAAAGGGATCATTGTACTCATCATTATGAACAACTTTTACTATGGGACCAAACCTGAAATCGCGAAAAAAAAATCTGCTGTTCCCTACATTTATGTTCGTATGACTCGCCAAAATATAGGGAACATCTGATATTTTTTTCACGATTTCACGTTTGGTCCCATAGTAAAAGTTGTCATAGTGATGAGTACAATGACCCCTTAAGAGGTTGTGCATTATTTATGTTACACCTTGTATAAGAAGAGATAAATAAAATAAATAAATAATCTTAAAATAACAAGGTGAATCACTCAATATTGCGCGTACAAACTTATATTTTTATTTGGAATGTATGGGGGAATATGTTTTTTAACTACAAAGTTAAGTTTGTTCTTTGGATAAATCCATACCAACTACGGAACCCTTCTTTGTGCGTGGTCCAATATGGACTTGGCCGGTTCTTTTTATCATCTTACCAACCTAACACTGTGACTTCTAAAATATATTCTTAATTATTATGTATTCTGTTAATAAACGAATAAATGCTACCGGAAAACCACAGACCAGCTCACCATATTAATATAAGTACTCTAGAAATGTATTTCATGGGAAAGCTTTTAGTTCTTGCAAATAACTAAGTAATGAAATATTCTAGTAACGTTCAAACATACATTATGTTACGTACGTTAGCTGGAATCAACATTTCTCAAGACTATGTGCTTAGGTTCCTGTGTGTGTACCTAATATATGGCGCTAGCTGCTGTAAGACCTCTTAGTGCGTTTGCCCATCACAGCCGTCACCGAGACGTCAACGACAACGAGATAACGGTGCCGAAGTAGCGATAGGTACATTCACTATGGCCGCGTGTCCACAGCGCGTCCGTCACCCGAGCACCGTCATCCCGGCCGCTGAAGTTTCGAGTAGTTCGGCGCGACCGCTAGAACTCGGCCCGAGACTGTGACGGGCCGATGTGCCGGCAATACAAAACACGTTTAATCTTGTCCGTCTTGCCGTCGCAATGGCACCGTTCGCCCGGCTAGTTTTGTTTATTTATTATTTATTTATTTATTTACTAATAACTAACTTATATTAACAGTTTCCACTACTCATTTATGTTTTCTGTCAATAATACTATTAATCACACATACAATTATATAAATAGGTTAAATTACTTGAAACTAGAAAAAAATAAATGAAATTAATCAAAATTATACAAAACTAGATAAAAGTAATAATAAGATAAAATTACCCCATCGCCGTATCTCTACGTTGACGTCGTGGTGGGGCTTGCGCGCTTCGAACTCTAGGTCTGTGCCGGTAGAGGTTACTTTGCCGGAACAGGTCTAGGGTGAGGAGCCAGACCAAGAGAGATACAGAAACCCGCAGGGCAGCATGTGGCGAGCTGCTGGGCAGTAGCGACCCCACGTACCCTATCTCCCGGGAGAAGTCATGTTCCTCATCTCTGGCTTGCCTTTATTGGCCGGCTGGAGTGAACACTGACGAGAACTGACCTCCCACCTCATTCTTGCCTTTATTGGCTGGCTTGAGTAGAGATTCGCAAGAGCAAACGTGCTCGGAGGAAGGAAGTAGTCCAGTAAGATGCTGGTAGGGATCTTGACCGTACTTCCGGGATTGTCCTGATAGCCGTGGAATACCTCTCCACTCCTCTTAAGCACCTCAAGACATGTTGCCCCCTTGTCGCTACGACACTATGTGCTAGCGACCGTTTCTGGGGGCCCATTGTTGAGTGTGCAAGTCACCCCCTGCCATTTTATCCGTGTATTGTATTTATCACACATTGGTCAGGCAGGGGCCATAGTCCTTCCATAGTTTTAGATAACCAGTCCACTTTAGCCATCCAAACCCATAGCCCATTTTTTTTTTGTCTCCATATTCTGCAATAGTCCTACACCATCCGGGGGTTGTCCTTGGGTGCACTTGCATAGTACGCACAGGGATAATCGTCGGTTAGTGCCTCATTTCCATTGAAAGCGTCTAACGGGCCTCTGCGAGTTGGCTTCGGCCCCTCATATGCCTTCTAAAGGTCCGGGACCCTGGGGTCCCGAGAAATATCAAAAAAAAAAAAAGATAAAATTAAATGATATTAGATATAATGAGATAAATTTAAACAAAGTTAGATAGAATTGGAATAAATTATTAAAATATTTTACGAGACAAAGATTTCTCCTTACCTACTTCTAAACTTTGGTACGCCACCATACTTAACACAAATGGTGTTGGGTACAGATAGCGGAAAGACTTCTGAACCTTTCCGATGACCACTTTTTCATTGGGGTTCCAGATTGCACTGTTAGTTTCTAGCAAACTGCGGATGAAAGAGTTGTACAGTATGGTTATGGCTTGACGATTATTGAAAATTTTGGCCTGACGCAAGACAAAACCTAAGTTTTTGCGGGGTTTGTTTCAGGTCTATATTATTATTATTATTTATTTATTTATTTATCCATACTTACAAATATCTTTACAGGCTAGACCCAATTATGTGCTGGTTTGTCTATTACAGGGGATCCCAAACTTATTTTGTCTACTGCCTACTTTGAGAATAAATTATTTTTTAGCGCCCCCATTTTTTCACCTACTTATAAACCACTATAACTTCAAATTAAATTAATTATTGTGAGCTATATTGGCGGAGAGTTAAATATTTTCTGGGTCTCTTACTGTCCCCCTTTAGGCCTGCAACGCCCACAAGGGGGCGTTATCGCCCACTTAGGGAAATTTGGGAAAGGCTGGTCTATCATAACATACAGAATCACCGAGTTCGGTGGCGGTGCACCAACGATCACCGTCACCGGGACGTCACGTTCGGTTCAAATGATCTCGTTTCTCGGTAACGTCCCGGTGACGGCTGCGGTGGACAAACCCCCTTGGGATGTTTTATTTGAAATAGTTACGTTTCTAAATATGTGATTATATGATATTTAATACGTTAGGTAGGTACTAATATATTATTCTGCCTCGTTGGTCTAGTGGTTGCAAGCGCTGCTGCTGAGCAAGAGGTCTTTGTTTCGTTTCGCAGGACGGGCAAAGTGTTATTGGGTTTTTCCATCAGGAATTTCTCAGTAGCAGCCCAGAGTCTGGATATGTGACAGGTTAAAAGCAACAGGCTCGCTCCCTATTCATCATCTGCCTACCCTTTTTCCAACTATATTGGGGTCGACTGCCAGTTTAATCGGATGCAGCTGAATACCAGTAGTTTATTTATATGTGGCGAATGCCTATCTGACCTCCTAAATAAATTTATTTACGTACTTACCATAACAATCATTTGAGTAATTTATAGGTCGGTTTACAATTATTACTTCTGTTAACTGTTTTTAAAAAGTTGATCAGATAACTAAGGCACGATTTAAAAGCATTAACTTAATTAATACTTTGCTGCACTATATAAATTATTATACCTGGATAAGGGATGTACGGAATCGGGAGGCATGGCTGAAGAAAGGAGATGTCTATACCCAGCAATGGGTGATTCCGGATTGAAATGATGTTGATAACTACCTACTATTCAATTACAGTCTTCTACATTATTTAGGAAATATTAAATAAATCTGATAGATTATCTTCCACACTTATAAATAATAATAATATAATATAATTTTTTATTATTATATTTTTTTTTTAATTGTAATTTTGGTATTATTTATTATTATTATTATTTTTTCATTTTTTTATTGTAATTATTATTTTGCAATTGATTTTAATTTTAATTTTGTGATTTTGATTTTTTTTAAATGTTGATATTGATTTTAATTTTGGATTTTGATTGTAATCTTGATTTTATTTTTTTATTTTCATGCTACTTATTAACATAGTTTGGTACCTAAGTTCTAATACTAACACGATATGGATGTTTTCCGAAATAAATGATTGATGATGATGATGATAAAACGTTGGTAAGGGGGTAATTAAAATTAATATTACCCACATTTCAATAAAATTTTCCTCAAACAACTTTTCCCTCCGCCTGTTATAAAAGATGCAAGCTCCGCCAACTTATTTTATCATAAATCCTGAACAAGCAGTAAACCTTGAGATAAAATTGATTATCCAGAATCTGGTGTTCGAACTTTCATAAACTATTGACTTATATGTTTCTTTGGTCTAGTTGTCCAGTGGTTTAGTAGTTGCAAGCGCTACTACTGAGCACGAGGTTCTGGGTTCGATTCCCGGGACGAGTAAATTGTTATTGGGTTATTCCATCTGGAATTTCTCAGTAGCAGTCCAGAATCTGGATTTGTGTATGTTTTATTTATTACACGAGACTTAAAAATAACTCGCGAAATGTGGGTGTACTATATGTACGTGCACCTCTGCCGAACCCTTCGGAGACCTGTCGTCGTTGTTGTGGTGTTGTTGAAGTAGTTTTTGTAAATATGTTGTGTTGATGTTGTAGTTGTGTAGTCTGTAATAATAATACAAGTCGATTACTGTGCGACTACACGGTAAAGGCCTCTTCTAATGTACAATCAACGGTATTAAGTGATCTGCCACCGGAATGATCATTTTGGCCTGCACGTCAGATCTGCGCCTATCTCTGTGTGTGTGATGTTCTACCGCAGACAGTAACACGCACACAGTATACTACGATAGAGCGTTGTTGGTTGGTCAGATGCATGTTTGGTCAACACTAAATAAAGATACCTACAACTACCTACTTATGTACTTGTTTTTTTCTTAATACATTATCGACCACAGCGCCTATTTTAAAACAATGCTAAAATTCGTAGTGAAAATTATAAGCAGCGATGGCAGGTTCGCATGAGTAGGTGTCTGTTATTGTGTGTGCGTGAAGTGTGGAGAAGGTTCGAACCTCAGTGGTACGCGTTTTTGACTCTTATTGTTTTTTTCATTTTCATATCAGAGTTCCATTATTTATTGAGTTTCTTTAGTATCATACAATGACAATAGGGTATAGAGGGTAAAAATAAAGTATAATAGGCGATTTAATTTATAAAAAAACACTATTTTTCATAGGAACATTTATTGATGTTATTAACAATGTTTAAAACATAAACATATTCCAAACTTTGAAATAAATAAAATACCTAATTTGTTCGTAATTCATTTTTGGTTGCTACTAAAATGGGATATTTTGGTTTATTGAGGTTATAGCTTAATTTATTCATTTTCTCAAGGAAAAGAAGATTGAAACTAAACCTTAATCCAACAATCTTACGATCACTAACGTATTACTATATTATGGCCAGTGTATCCTCAGAATTCCCCTGATAACATTTAATATTATATTTTTTTATTAACATTTAGTTTGACCTCCGTAATATCAATGCAGTCAAGAAGACGTCCACGCATGGAGGCCACAAGATTACTGCAAATATTTGTGCCAAACTATTTCACAACTCCATGCAATAGGACTTCAGGTTTAAATTAGGGGATCGCGCTGGCCACGGAATAACTTTAACATCCGAATGTTCACTAAACCACTCACGAACAGTACTGGCACATGTATCGGACAATTATCTTGAACCAAATAAAATTCACCAATTTCATCCACTGGATAAACATTGCAAATAGTAGGTAGCATTATATCGCTCAAAACCTCGACGTAATTGGAGCTGTTGGCACTAATTCACCCCCACATATTCACACTAATTTTTCCTGAGTCTGTAATATTTATTACTGTCAGCGCAACGTGTATTGACTCTGCGCCACAAATGAAGTCTTCCTTTTTGACACGATATGTAAGTCTTCTCGTCAGTAAATACAGTAGTCTCCCAATCAAAGTCTAAATATTCCCGAGCAAAACGCAACCGTTCCTCCTTGTGCCTTTGCGTTAAAAATGGTTTTTTCGATGATGGAGACTATCGAAATGTGTGCATGGCGAACAGTCCGCAATGACCTATCAAATTCTTCAGCAAATCGTCTTGTAGGTACGAAACCATTTGTTTGATATTCACCAATCTTAGAAAAGCGTCGCTGAGACTGGTTAATAAGAGGCGGCCTACCACTTCTTACACGGCTCTTAAGACTCCCCTCTTTCTAAAACTCCTCATCCAACGTCTCACTGTATCTCTCTCAAAAAAAGAAATCCTTATTACACATTTTGTAGCGTCACATAAGAGAACAAATAAAATCAAAAATCAAATGGAAAATCATCATCATCTGCCTGCCTCTTTTAACCATATTGGGGTCGATTTGCAGTCTGGCAGCTAAATACCATTAATATCTAAGAAGCGACTGCCTATCTGCCCTCCACAATCCAGTTCCAGTAACTGGTAATACGATACCCCTAGATAAGACTGGTTGTCAGACTTTCGGGCTTCTGTCGACCCGTAACGACTGTCAAAGATACATGAATGACAGCCGGGACCAACGGTTTAACGTGCTTTCCGAGGCACGGAGGAGTCTCGGTATGTAAAGATGGCCACTTATCCAGAGACCAACGGCGGCAAGCGTAGCTTAACCTAATCGATCCACCTATGCGGCTGTTATTACTTAGCCACAAGCCCCACAATGTAGGGTAACATGATACCCCTTGGTAACACTGATTGTTCTGACAACCAGTCTTACCAAGGGATATCGTGTGGGCTTCCGACTACCCGTAACGACCTAGTATGGAAAATGTTCGTTTTAATGGTAGCCTTAACCACTGTTACTAAACAGACTATGCTCATGGAAAATATTCGTCTTAACATTTTTAATGAGCACTGTTTTCATAAGAGGCCTAAGTATTTACAGGGTCTTACTTTTATAAATAGTGCTGCGAACTTTGAAGCCTTTTCAGGCGCTGCAAAGTTTAATTTCAGTACTTTTAGTATAAGCATTTGTTGGCTATGGAAGCGAGGTTTAAGAATACATAATTAATCGATCGAAGAAGCCTTTAGGAAATGCGCTTGTTCTAGATAAAATAGGTGATAAAACTATTATTTACAAATAAAATGTTAACCGTATCAAAACTGAATATGTACATCATTATTTTTAGTTTTATTTATATCAGTAGCAGCCCAGAGTGAGCTTATAACCGAAAGAAAGAAAGAAAGAAAAATTGTTTATTCCCGTTGTTATTGTTTATTGTTTGTTTTACTTTTGTAACCGGTTGATGGCATTAGGCTCGCCCCGTGGGACTGAAACATATCTGGCGAAATGTGGGTTACACTTCTGCTCAAGCCTCCGGAGAAACAAGGCGTGATGTTATGTTATGTTTAGGCCCCACGTCTGGAAAAGAAAACGAGGTAAAAATCCTACACACTGAAAGCAAAATACAAAATTAAAAAAAAAAAAATTATTTGAAATTCGATATTCAAACCATCCTCGCGCTTTTTAATACTGGCCCAGGTGCAACGTAATCTCCTTGGGGAAATGTTTTTGTATGGTTCGGAACCTCAAAAAGAAGAAACGGATCTCTTATAGGATCACTTTATTGTCCCTCCGTCTGTCCGTTTGTCTGAGTGTCAAGACCATTTTTCTCAGGAATGCGTGGAGGTATCAAGTGGAAATTAATATGAAATACGTAGGTCCCTTAGAGCTCTATAAAGATCAATATTCCAAGTCAACAAAATAAAAAAGGCCATTTATGCGACATATTTTGACACTTGCAAATAAATCAAAACCTACAGGGTACTTCCCGTTGACTTAGAATCATGAAATTTGGCAAGAAACAAGGTCTCACAGCACAAGTAAAGGAAAAAGTCCGAAAATAATGTTAATTTGTAGTTTTATCACACAATTCTTTTTTGCGATTGCAAACTTACATTTGCAGTTGGAGAATTGACCGTGACGTATATCGATGTATGAGAGAACATTTTTTCAACTACAATGTTAAGTTTATTCTTGGGATAAATTCATCCCAACTATACGGAACCCTTTATTTTGTGTGGTCCGACATGCACTTGGCCGTTTTTTTTACTTCGAACCTCTACTCATTCCTCTCTTTGTTGTTATCTGTGGTTATGGTGTGTGGACTAGCGGCCGAACCCAATAACCCATTTTCAGTTAAAGACAGATCGCTATTGATGGTAGACAGTATATTCTATCTGTCCTTATGCCAGGCCAGTACGATTCCATAATCTCATATATGTAAATTATTGGGACGTTAAAACTATAGACAGATAGGTTTTTCTATCTCCAGTATGCCAAAACTGGTGATTATTGGTGGTTATTGGGTTCGGCCATAGGTAGGTAGAGTGCTACAAGTATCTTTTGGCGCCTGAATGACATTGACAGGGGGGCGTTGTTGGCAAACATTTGTGCCATTGTCACAGATAATGTATTGACCAAACAAGATAGCGGCGTTGATTCTGGTTTTAGCCACGCGCCAAAAAAATACTTTGTAGCGTTGTAAAGGTAACTTAAACAGAGTGGCAGGGACATCGACGCATGTTCGAAAGAGTTACGGGTGGGTTTTAGTCAGTAAAAGTCTGACACGCCCTCCCGCTACGCCCAGAGCGGGAGAAGTCATTTGATGATTTCCCATCCAAAAAAAAAAGGGGACTTCGACGCGCAACCTTGTGTTTTGTTTCTTTTTTGTTTGTGTTCTTTTTTTGCGTCTTGTTTACCGCAAATATACGTATTTTCTTCTTTCACGTCAACACCAGCTGTCGCTGAAAACCAGCGCTGGGGCTCTGTCTCGCATAGGGTTGCACCATTATGCTGAGCGATGACCGTTTTGCGTGGATGTGACGCATACTTCCCCCCAACTTGTTTCTTTTTGTGTTTGTGTTCTTTTTTTGCGTCATGTTTACCGCAAATAATCGTATTTTCTTTCTTTCTTTTTTCTTATTTTCTTTCTTTTTTTCTTTTCTTTTCTAACCTATTACCATGGGTTCAGTACATGATTCTGAACCAACCTGAAATTTTTCGTCGGTTATTAAAAAATAATTAGCTGTTCCATACATTTTGACCTGGTATTGCACTTTTCTATGAAACAGCAACTTTTTTTTTTGATTACCGAGGGAACATTTCTACGGAAAATCATGTACTGAATTTTTGGGTTCCGGTTTGCGCGTCGATGTCCATGCCACCCTTTATTATATTGGTTTGATTTAAACTTACTTACTTATGCTGTTGAAATAAGGGGTTTATTGACTGCAGCTGAGCTAATTTAGTGTCGCAAAATGGTTGACAGTTTCGTCAATATAATTTTAAGTTAGGAGATGCAAAGTATAAATAGATAACAATTTCTAAGTTCGAAATACCAGCAATAAACGAAAAAAAAAAATGTTATCGAATTAAATGTCACAATAGAATACAAACTACCTGCAAATTCATAAATTCAAAACCTCTAGACTACAAACCAATCAAACTACCAGAAAAGTACCTAATCAATAGACTACAAAGTAGGCTATTTCGTTAAAACTATATCGTTTTATTGCCCAAACGACTGTGTAAAATAATTCGAAAAGTTCCGAACGACTGAGCAATGATTGCCTTTACCCCTATTTTGAAATTCACTCGTATTTCAGGTCGTCAAATAAAGGAAGTCGTCTCATGTGTTATTCATCATCTGTAGCAACTGAAAACATCTACTTGGGTACCTACATAAGTTGTTATGGTTTCATACATATACAGGATGAGGTTAAGAGGGTTGTCACATTTTGCACCTCTCTCGCTCACACGGGACAAAATTTTTACTAATGTTAAATGAAAAGATGCATTTTTGAAAAATTTAATCAATGGGCGGTCTACAAAATAATATTAATTTAATAGGTAATTATTAAAAACACATTTTTATTGTGGCATTTATTTACATTATCTCAAAAACAGATCATAATACTTAATTACAAAAGTTTATTAGATAACACAATATAAATGTGATTTTGATAACTACCTGTTAAATTAATATTATTTTGTAGACCGCCCATTGATTACATTTTTCAAAAACGCATTTTTCATTAAACATTCTTAAAAATTTGGTCCTGTGTGAGCGAGAGAGGTGCAAAATGTGACAACGCTCTTAAGAACAACCGATCTTTTTGTTTAAATGTCACCCTGAATACTTAAACCTGTCAATCTCTAGCTGCAGGTGGAATGACAGCTCACTTCACATAAGTTTTCACGTAAAGATTTTTACAGAATAGACCGGCAGGGATCACTATAGCGTCGCGGGATGTTCGAAAGAGTTACCGTGGCCCCGGCACAGGCAACTGAAGGAACACGGGTGGGTTTTAGTCAGTAAAAGTCTGACACGCCCTCCCGCTCCGCCCAGAGCGGGAGAAGTCATTTGGTGATTTCCCACCCAAAAAAAAGGATCACGATGGCAGATATGCCAACCGATAGACATTTGGATTTAACAATAGGAATTCTATCTAAAGTATCTTGGACGTAGGTAGAATATTTGATGAAAATCAACATTTTGGCAATCATTTTTTTAACCTAACATCTTCTTTTTCCTAAAGGTGCAGAGGTGGGTAGTACACTCATATTTTGTCATTTATGTTTAAGAGCGTACATCACGCGTGTGCTGGCAACGTCGAATTTCTGGAAGTTTTTCGTGATTAATTTATTAAATTTAATTCAAAGAACAATTTCCCAAGTATTCACTCTAAGAAAATATCATTTCTAGGAGTAAATACCAAAATAACTATCAAAAAATAGCATACATACTTATAAATACCAATGATCCTAAGTATTCGTCAGAGGAAATTGTTCTTTGATTTAAATTTAATAAAATAATCACGAAAAGCCTCTAAGAATGCGATGTTGCCAGCCCGCGTGCGATGAACGAGTCACCTGTCCCACCGCCGGTGATTAACAAGAAGCGAGTAGAGCTAGTAACTAAAAACGAGTTGGCGTGCAACGATTAGCGAGTACGCGAAGGCGACGAGCGATTACTCGATTATTATGCGCTGTTATACGTTTGTACCAAGCGTGAGTGTTCTGCCCGCCAAGAGAGCGTCGCTGAGCGACTACTCTCTTTGATAGCTCCTGTCGCTGCAAGAAACGAGTACTCGCTCTGCTCAGTGCTCAGTACTGTGCTCAATCGGCGATCAACTATTAATATATAGGTACATATAACTTGTACTTACACGAGACCAACAATATTTTTTACGTTTCTTAAGCGAGTAAATGGCGATGGGCCAGGTGCCGAAGTCTCATGTTTTGCCTATCTATCAATTGGGCAAACATATACTCCAGGTTACTTATGAGAAATAATCCATCCTGTAAATGCTAGTATATAAACAAATTCCCGGAATAATAATTCCTTGTACATACATTTGTGTTAGTTATCTTAATTTCTCTTTACCCTTCAGATGCGTCGTCTTGATTCAATATTTAGACTGTATCTGCGTAAGTAAATGATTACAATGTACGTAAAGGATTTGCATTAAGAAAGTTTTAAGCAAAATATATACATATGTAGGTATGTTCCTGATCAGCAGGAAAATAAACTCTCTTATATAAGTATCATGGAAGCAAATACCTGATACCTACCTATTATTTTTTATTAAAGACCCAATAAAATATCTGCAATGACTTCGCGAATAAGACAATAAAATTGTCATTAATTCAGTTGAAAAGCCGAAAAAAACCTAAAAATCCAAAAGGATTCCAGTAAGCTCCCACCAAACGGTTGATATATTATTCAGTCTGCGTCCGAGAGCGTAAATGAAAAAGTTTTTGTATTCAATGACTATTCGAACACCACCAAAATACTGGTAAACCGGGTAAACCCAAAAGTTTTCGAATCGAACCGAAATTACGAGTTTGGAGCAGGCTTAGTTAAATATTCAGGAAGTGTCTGTCATTCAATGAAGATTAGGTATGAGCATAAAAATGTTAATATATTTTTTTATTGATCCAGGAAACTATATTTAGATGTGGCTTATGAGGCAAATTGAACTACTTTCTATCGGGAAAACTTTAGATTCATAGTTTTATACTACACTACCGATCTGCCCATGCTTCGATAACACCCGTGTTATTTTGACATTACAAACAGACAGTTCAATTTTATTTATTTGTATAGATGACTGCAATGGTTCTTTGCTAGCAAAGTAAGAGGTAACATAACTTGAAGAAATCCTTTGAGAATGTTAAGCCCTTCAATTATCCTAGACTTTTACAACAGAAGCTGTGAATTGGGTTATTCCGTTTGTCCACCCTGAAACAGCCACCCTTTTTTTTTGGATGGGTAATCATCAAATGGCTTCTCCCGCTCTGGGCGTAGTGGGAGGGCGTGTCAGACTTTTACTGACTAAATCCCACCCGTGTTCCTTCAGTTGCCTGTGCCGGGGCCACGGTAACTCTTTCGAACATCGGGTGTTATTTACCTATGTGGTAACATGTTAAAGCATCGAGATTTCTGTGGTATATCTAAGTCGACTGTATTATACACATAGAGCTTCCGGAATAAATGCTCTATACATACCTATAATGGTGAAAATCACATCAAAATCCATTGTGAAGTTTAGATTTTATTTACCTATAGACTCACACAATGTAGATATAAATACGCTACGCTTCGACAATTTCGACGAAAATATAGAAAAAAAGCCCAGTTTTACCTATTTTGTACATTGATACACAAAATAGAGACAAACAATTGTCGTCTACCCACTACCCACCTACTCAAGACACGTGTCCGTATTCTTGAAGACTATTTAACAATGAACGGTTTTACATAAATATAATACAAAGACGAAAGCCGAGGTGTACGTTTAAATTTACCTTATTTTTAGACCTACACTTTTATAGCAAAACAACGAGACAAAAATGGAAAAAAGAAAACTTTTAAGCCAGTTCTATGCATAGTCACGTATAAAACGTTGCACAGGCACCTTATGCGTTTCAAAGTAACATGCTAATGAAATTCAGTGTGTACGTATTTCTTACTTTTAATCGATGGTTTAGTTTAGCTGAAGAAAAATCTATTCTGTCCCACCGCCCACGATAATCGAGAAGCGAGTAGAGCTAGCAACAATAAACAAGTTAGCGAGCAACAAGGAGCGATTGTGTGACGGCGATGAGCGATTACTCGCTGGTGATTATGACATTTTGACATTTTCTATATAAAAGCTGCCAAACCGCAATATTTATTCCTTAGATAAAAGTTATCAGATTATTGAAAAATCAGCCCTTAATCATCATAATTATCCTTGTTAGGCGTAATGCAGGCCATACACGATCAAGTTTACAATCAAGTTTGCAGAGGACTTGAAGCGGCGTCCAGTAAACTTGATGGAGTATGGCTATCAGTGTGCATGACAAGTCCACTTGGAGCAAAATTATAATTTCGATTTGGCCGACTTGATCAAGCTTTTAGCATCATGCAAACTTGAAGGTGTATCCGAGCGGTCAAATATGCATGATGTTGGTCGGCATCTGCAGGCTACAGAGAAGTTCTCAGCGAGCTTAATGTTCTTTATAAAAAGTCTGGGAACGAAAGTTCCCAAATGCACTTGAGCGGTCAGTGTCACTGTGTTACGGTTAGATACCTTAACTCAACGGGTCTTGAAGTAAACGAAACGAGGCTTTCATATGTCCAGCGAAAATATTAATTAAAAAACTTTTTTGCAAAAAAAAAAACAACCGAATTCCAAAAAAAAAAACACAACAAAGTGAAAAATTACTTTAATTTCGAAAGTCGGTGTCTTTGAATCTGTATTTTAGGTTTTTGCCACCGACGTCCGAAATTGAAGTTATTTTTCACTTTGTAGTGTTTTTTTTGGAAGTCGGTTGTTTTTTGTTTGCAAAAAAGTTTTTTATTTTTCACTTTTTAGTAGGTTGGTTTGTAATTTATCTAAGTTAAAATAGCGTAATGACAACTGCTCATCACCTTTCACAAAATATTGCTTAATTTTTCAGGAGTTCTCCTGGTACTTCACCATCAGCTACACTTCACCATATGCATTGTGACGAGCTTATATTGCTTAGCAATCATTTTAAAGTAATCGAAACGCAACCCGTGAAATACTTATAATTGAGTAGTTCCGATGGCCATCCATGGTTTTCATCATCAGTTCCACTTCACCGAATGGTGCTTTGCGAGAGCAAATCCACAAGTCATTATGAAAAATACTGTGTGCCTATATAATATTTGAAGAGTTCCCTCAATTTCTCCAGAATCTCATCATCACATCCTGACCTAATCACATTGGGACCACCTGTGAAGTATACCCTTTCAAACAAAAAAAGGGTTTTCCAAATCGGTCCAGCCGTCTGCGAGTAATCTGGGAACATACATAAAAGAAACATTCCGAAGAATTGAGAACCTCCTCCTTTTTTTGAAGTTGGGTAAAAAGAAGACTTTTGAAGAAGTTAGAGTAGAAGATCGATTATAAAGGGCAGATTATAAGAGGCAGAAAGACTATCTTCTATCTATAGCAGGCTAACCGTTGCAGTGATTGTTGAGTGAGTGAGAGAGGTCACGAATTCAAATTCTATACGTTATATTATGGACGATTGAATAGTGATGCCACTTCTATCAAAAGTAACCTTAAGTTGAATGTCGTCACTTTACCACATTAGCTCTAAGCTTTGTAATAATATAAATTAGGAGAATCAAAATCTACCTTTTAACAAGGAATTTACTGAGAAAAAAATTCACAGACTAGCTTAAGTCTATGCCCTATGATGCAACTGAGCAACTCCCCCCCCCCCTTCTCCCTCTTCCTTCCTTTATCCTAAATAAATTCTTCTCATAATGGAATAATGCACATGTTACACACACACAAACACTCACCCTCTGTTCCACTGTTCATTATTACATACAAAATTTTAGTGATTTTTTTTTTATTTATTTATTTACTTAATTTATTTTCTTAATTTATTATAAGACTTCGTTAAAGATGTGAAAGTCTGGAACAAATTTCTTCCATTTTTTTTGTTAGGCGGTGATAGTTGCGCCACAGTATTTTACTTTTGCAGCTATCTTCGTGTCTTTTGTTAATTTATACCTACATTGTTCCTAATAAACATTTTTTTCTTTTTTAATGTGTCAACAAGAATAATTACAGCAATATGATTCCAACATTAATCATCACCGAATTCAGCCCATTAAAGATAGTGAGCAAAAAACTACCAGTTTATTTTTAACAGTAACCTTACCAGCATTTTTATATAATCAATCTTTTACGAACTTAGAAAAACATACACAAACAGCATTCGCAAGATTGTAAGAATCCTTTGGTCCTTGCAATTTCCGATTTCACTCGGTCTGGCAATAATCGGAGCAGTCCAACTCTGAAAAAGTTTTCAATGGTACCGCCTTGATTCCACTTTATTCACTGGACCGTGCCTGGAATAAAGTATCTCACGATTCTACGTTTAATTTCGTTCGGTTTGACAAATCTGTTTTTTATTTTGCCAACCCTATTTTTTTGGGATTTATTTCGCGATTTCTCGTTATAAGGGTACATGGTTTAGATTATTGTAGATTTGTTGCAATACTTGCTTTCTTATTGTTTAATTTAGGGAAAATGATAACAAAACCATTCTTTTGCTTCAATGCGATTAAAAGTTGCTGAATTTGGGGCCAAAAAAAACGAGTGTGTTTCGTCATCGACACGCTAAGAAGAACTAAAGTGAAATTAAGGTTAACATTTTGTGCTCAATTTATACTTACGTAGGGTAATCTAATGAACATTCTGAACTCGCGGGACATAACCCTAAGGGTAAGTTGTGAGACTATCCATATACCTGACTCTTGACCCTGACTTTTTATTATCAGGCTTTTGGAGCGAAATAGTAATTACTTATGTAACAGCTGGTAGTGTTCATCCTACAATAGACCTTCAATAACCTAACCCACAACTTTAGACGCCTCTGACGTAACGATAGGCAATTATGGACTAAGCAAGTACTTCATTGGAGAAAATATCAATTTATACCAAATCTTTATTTAGGTGCTTTTTATCGAGTTCAAAACTAGCTATGTTTCATTTAGGACCTCTTGTAATGTGCATAAAAATTTATAATAAATTACCCAATGAGATTGAAGACTTAGAATTTGACTATAAATTTGTAAACGCACTTAAAATTCACCTAATAATAGTGTTATTATAGCCTAAATGAGTTCTTAACAAATTGACATTCTGTAATATCATTATTTTGTAGATTATTTGAAGATTGACGCAATGTAATAATGTAGAAATGTAATAAAGACATTCAATAACAAATTAATTAATAATGAAATGATGACAATAATAATGTAATAATATATTTTTAAAAAACTTTATGTATTAATGCATGCAATAATAATTTAATAGATAATTAAGAAACAATGTTGCGGTGCCATGAACGAAACTTATATTTGTAACAAGACCTTGTAAACGACATGAATGCAATAAATAAATAAATATTTATTTTACACCAGAATATACATAGCTGGCAAACGCCCACATATTGGCAAATCTCTCTTTTCATTCCAAACTTCCCTGTTTTATGCTTCTCGCCCAAGATTAACATGGAAAATAATAAAATCCAAAAATAAAAGCTTGTCAGTTACCAATCTCTCCAAACCTCTTGGATGGACACTACGACAAAATAAAATATATATAATTTTGATTAACGCCACCTCCCCAGACAGGTCACGGTTCTATTAGACCCGCCATGGGGAATCTTTTCATTAGCTTAAAAGCGTGTGTAGATTGTTTTTAAACGTCATAACAGCGCCTGTTAATTAATTTGGTTAGAGAATACCTATAATTAACGCTTTTATTTATTTGGAAAACAACTCACGTTTTGTTCGTAATAAAAATGATTAATTAGTGTTTATACTTAAGACCAAAAAACTTAAAATATCTTTTTCCACTAACTAACTATACAAATAAATATACAAAACAAAACGAAACTTAGGCGTCGAAGTACTCGTCCGCATCGCTGTCATCCGGAAACGTGCCCAGAAGACTGGCAGCATTGCCACGTTGAATGGCAATGCTAATTCTTTGGCCAAAGAACGAGCTAGCCCTCTGGTCACGTGAAGTGTCGACCAGTCGGCGAGAAATTTCCTTAAAAAGGAGACGCGCACTCGGGCCCCATGACCCGAGCGTTTCGACCCCAAACGGCTCAAAACTGTAGTTACCGTTAATTAGTGTAATTGTTTATTGTTTTTGTTTTAATGTATTAAAATTTATATTTATATTTTTGAAACAAGTTTCAGACCCCCTTCAGCTGAATATAAGGTTGATCCTAGTTTAATTAGTGGGAAATGTTAATCAAGCGCCTGTTGCAGACAACTGTGTTGATGGACCTTTTCTTCTCTCAGATATAAAATGTACTATTTCATAATTGAACACCAAAATATCAATAAATATCGTAGTTGTTAGAAAAAACGTCGTTACAGCGCCGAGAAATTAAACTTTGTGTAAGGTTGCTTTTCTATAAAACTATTATGCTGTCGTCAACCTTTTGTTGCGTTTGACGTTAGTTTAATTTCAGTCATAACGACTATCAAACTTTGTTCCTTTCACCTGTGCTTCAATTCCTCCAAAAACTGTACCTCCAGAGTACTCGGTACCTGCAAAATTGCTATAGAAAATTGAAGTTTTAAAATTCATAGAATCGTTCTCGTACCATACATTTATGAAGAAATGTTCTGTACAATCACGCACATGGCTGTATATGAGAGAAAATAAGAGATTCTTTTCTTCCTGGATTACTGGCTTTTGACTTTGTGATACTCAACGAAGCTATCACTTATTCATGAGACTGTGAGCAATCTTAAGATTTTTTTCTTCATATGAAAATGGCTGCGCTCAGAAAATTTAAACGATATAGGTATAGGAATATTATTTGAGATGTGTAGTCTTTGATAGTGTCTCTCTTCTTTTTACGTCATTAGCTCCTGTTTTCGAAAATGGAACGCGAAATGCAGTGTCAAAGGCTTATGAACGTGCATCGTAAATGAGTCAACTAGGAAAGCGAATTATCTTAGTGCCTCTAGGCGAGCTCCATCTATCATTACTTTGTGCTTTAGCGTAAAAGCGACACTTTTCCGACCTCATTTGATGAGAAAGTCACTTGACATAATTGCTTCTTTTTGTAATCTTATTTCTAGACTGAAATAAACAGAGTCATCATTATGCAGCTTCTTTATGCTATTCAGAATTTATTATATAAACGTTTTGTAGTCTAAACTTCCAATGATTTAGAACGTACAATCCTAGATAATATTAGCGAAAGTGAGTTTGTTTGTTTATTTATTTGTTCGTTTGTTTGTTACTCTTTCACGCTAAAACGGCAAAATTTGGCACATGGGTAGACCATGACCTGGGTTAGGACATGTGATAATTTTTGTCCCGATATTCCTACGGGATCAAGACTTATGCGGGTGAAATCGCGGGGCGCAGCTAGTAATATTATAAGTGCGAAAGTAGCTCTTTTTGTCTGTCTGCTGTTACCTTTTCATGCCTAACCTACTGACCCTATTAGAAGATTATCTTGAGACCTAGAGAAGGACATCCTTGAAAGGACATTGACCATCCATGTATGGGAGTTGGGCCAAGTGTTGCCCAGAATGAACACATAGTGCATTATGTACCTTAGGCTAACACTACTCTGTAAACGAAAGCTCATCAAAATCTATTCGAGGAGATATGAGAAAAAAATATTTTTTGTTAAGATTTTTTATTGGTGAAGAATGAAATCCAATGGTACGTACCGCAGTAATTATTTTAAACAATTACTCACTTTATTATTACAATCAAGTATTTCATGATTTCTGACATTCAGAATTGATTTACATTAATAATACTCACAGTTATCTACTTGACATTAAACAATGAATTACTAACATTGATATTATTACATTATTCGTTTACATCGTATGATCTATAATTATTCACTTAATCGTCATCATCGTCATCGATGATAATTGTATCGAGAAATAGAGCAGGACGCCTAATAACGTCTTGGTGCCTAGCCCAGCCTAAAAACCAAACTAGGCACATAATGTGGGCACAACTGCCAATTGTTCTGCGACCTGTGAAACATGAGCAGCAATAGTTTCTTATGCACTCTATTCCAGGATTGTCCTGATGTATCAATATGTAGCAGTGGTACATTTTCGACGATACATGTCTACTCTTTATGTGTGCTCTTATGAGTTGGACATTACTGGAAGGCATAGTAAATGCTGACAGATCGTTAAGATCTCCGTTATATTGTTGGATAAGAAATGATCCACTGCTGCGTACATGTTCACTGTAGTAACAGCCTTTCGAATTCGTCACGAGTGCGACCAGTCCAATAAAATAATTCGGCATCATGTTGCTGATTAAGATTTTCAAAATCTATAATGTGGCTTCTGGGTAGTTTTAATAATTCCAACATTTCGAAGACTTGTTCGGGATTAAAATGAAAACAACGATTTCGTGCAGTGAAAAGATCATCCCAGGAGTTGTCTTCTAAATGTTCCTGGCACACGCATGCATGTGCTGGAATAAAGTAATTGTGGTTTATGAGCAATTGCACTTTTAGACTTTTCGGAACTCGAAGACGAGTATTGTTTGTACAATTGTATACCATACAAGTAGTTGATGTGTTCGGGGCTCGGCAGTAATTCTCAGGAAGCCTAAACGTTACGTTTTCCACTGCCGGCGGATCTTCTAGAGCAGGCGCATCTTCCACAGCAGGTATATCTTCCACAGCAGGTATGTTCTCCACAGCAGGCACACCTTCTACAGCAGGCACATCTTCCACTGCAGGCACACCTTCCACTGCAGGGAGCGTTAGCCTTCCTCGTCGAGCTCTTGTCCAACAACCATGGCAGATATGTTCGCTGTTATCGAATGTTATCTGAAAATAAAAATAAAAACTTGAATACCGTAACAGCCAAACTCAAGGCCGTGAAAATAGTACTCAAGTTAGATATCGTGTCGTACACGTCAAAAGTGAATAATTGGGCCTACAAAAATCGCAATCAATCACTTAGTTCAATTAATCACCTATGGCAATCACCATGCGTTACGAAACGATCACGACAGTCGAAAGTCGTTTTGGTAGCCCCTAAGATCATAATAATTAACACGTGACATTTACATGAACGGTCCTGACAGTGTTCAGTGGATTCAATTTGACTACCGCTTAGTGATGTTATACTTAAAAAGTACTTACCTCATGTGGAGTTAAAGCTTGAATTATGTTTTGAACCGTATTATGATGGTTGTTCTGTAGATTACGAGTTAACGTGTGTCTTCTGGTTCTTTCCACAGAACGGTTACAAAGTAAACATACCCTGTTGTGTGGTTGATACATTGCTCAGAACACTTAGCACTTCGAAAATAAACTCAATCTAAACGCAATATGTAGCACTACGATAGTCCAAATGAAAAGCCAGGTCAATGGGTGAAACAATACAAAAGTCCAAGTAAAGCCAAGTAATTAAAAATAATGGATGAAATAAAAATGCGCACAGTACACAACGGATCACGGGTGAAGTTAAACTGCAGTGCGAAATCAGTGGCGCGCGCGCAAGCAGGTACAGACGCAGGTATATGCATGAGAGAGACAAACATATACATAATCTAAATGTGCGCATGCGAGACAGCATTTTTTTCACAACTCTGATTGTGTTGCAACTCTCAGCCGGTAAGCATTCATTAGAAATGGTTTTCGAGCCGAGCGAGATTACTTTTGATGGAATCTGATTGTCATGGAGTTACATATTATTTTTATGCGAAAACATTTTATTAAAATAATAGTTAACTAAAATCGTCCCGAAAATCTGAAAAACAAAACTAAAAAAAAACCCTGGGACCGATTTTTTTTTTAATATTTTTTAAAATTATATGTTAATACAAGTAATCATTTGGAAGTACTCCCATGTCTGGGCAGCATATGGCCCAGAACCGGTCAATGTCCTTTGTATAAAAATAACCGGTCAAGTGCGAGTCGGACTCGCACATAAAGGGTTCCATACCACCGTACAATATTTAACACTACATTAAAAAAAAAAATGCTTCAGTTTAAAAAAAAAAAGTTTCTTGTATGGGGACTCCCTTTAATTTTTAACATTATTTTATTTTTATTATTTGTTTTTATAGCGGCAATAGAAATATACAATTTGTGACAATTTCAACTGACTACCTGTTACGGTTCATCAGATCCAGTCTGCTGACAGACAAACGGATGGACGGACAGCGGAGGCTTAGTAATCTAGGCTTCCGTTTGGCACCTTTCGGGTACGCGTACCCACGGTACTAAAAAAAATATATTATTCAAAATACACGCAGATGAAGTCGCGGGCCACAGCTAGTAAAAAATAAAAGTCTCCTTTTGTTATTCATTACCATCACCATCATTGGCAGCTTTGTCCCACCCACTGCTGAGCATAGGCTTCTGCCCTTTTAGTTATTAAGTCTATTAAAATGACAAACAATAACCATTATGATGCTGCCTTCCAAAAGCCCTTTAATCGTGTCCTATAGCCACATGCCAACGGTCCGGTCGTCACATTATAACTTGAACAGACAAATGGCGAACACGTTTCGTCATTATGACTTTTTGTTTGAGCCCATCACAATATTTATTGAAGGAGTTTTTGAATCAGAATGAGTAATCGAGCGCCTGTTTCGTTGCGTTTATGTGATGGTTGGTAATTTTGTATATCTCCGTGAGACTAGCGGATTAGCTAGAATTATCTGTCTTTTATTCTGTCTTTTATAATATTACCGCTTCACATGCACGAGATAGATAGATATATAGAATACTCTTTGTCATGTACACAGAAAATATTTACAGATATCAATCAATCTGCCTAGCCTTTTCCCAACTATGTTGGGGTCGGCTTCCAGTCTAACCGGATGCAGCTGAATACCAGTATTTTACATGGAGCGACTGCCTATCTGACCTCCACAACCCAGTAACTGGGTAATACGATACCCCTTGGTGAGACTGGTTGTCAGACTTTCGGGCTTCTGACGACCCGTAACGACTGTCAAAGATCTACGAATGACAGCCGGGACCAACGGCTTAACGTGCTTTCCGAGGCACGGAGGAGTCTCGGTATGTAAAGATGGTCACCCATCCACGGACAACCCCGGTAAGCGTAGCTTAACCTGATGGATTGACCCGTGCGGCTGTTATTATTTAGCCATGAGCTCCACAAAAAATATTTACAGATATAAAAGTAGAAATGTGATGTTGGTTGTGGGTTCAAATCTTGGCAAGTACCAATGTGACTTTTTTCAATTCATGTTATTATGTTCTTTCTGAATTTATCTTGGACTATAATTATATAAGGGGCTTGTGGCCAAGTAATAATAGCTGCACGGGTCGACGCTTGCCACGGTTGGTCCGTGGATGGGTGACCATCTTTACATACCAAGACCCCTCCGTGTCTCGGAAAGCACGTCTCAGCTGTCATTCGTGGATCTTTGACAGTTGTTACGGGCCGTCAGAAGCCCGAAAGTCTGACAACCAGTCTTAGTCTCAGACAAGCAGTTGTTCCATGTAAAATACTGATTTTCAGCTGCATCCTGTTAGGATTGGGAAACAGGCTAGACAGAACATTTTAGATTTATTTAGTTTTATAATACAGTTGTTGTGTTGTTGTGTTCTGTGACTGCCTCGTTGGTCTAGTGGTCGCAAGCGCTACTGCTGAGCATGAGGTCCTGGGTTCGATTCCTAGGTCGGGCAAAGTGTTATTGGGTTTTTCTATCTGGAATTTCTCAGTAGCAGCCCGGAGTCTGGATTTGTGCCCGGTTGATGGCAATAGGCTCGCCCCCTATTACATGGGAATTAAACATAAACATAACTGGCGAAATGTGGGTGTACTATAGGTACACCTCTGCCTAACCCTTCGGGGAAACAAGGCGTGAGGTTATGGTTATGTTATGTTATGTGTTCTAATTTTATATTTTATATTGTATTTTATTTTGTTTTGTATTGTGAGTATAAATGTATATTCATGTCTATAGGCTAATTGTTTTGTATTGTTTAGTAGAGTATAAGCAGTATATAAGTTAGCTTTTATGCCCGAGATGGCTTTATATTGTAAAATTCGTATGCCGCTTATAGCGGTGGATATGTCCTGGGGGCCAACCACCGCCTCTTAAAGCAGTATTATTTTAATGTTACTTCAGTATGAGAAAGAGATGAAGCTATACAGGACGTCTAGCTCCATCTCTTTCCCACACTCAAGTAAGATTAAAATAATATTGCTTTATGAGGTGGTGGTCTAGCTCCTGAACATAATTATACTAACCAACTTAGTAGCTACCATATCTGACGATTATGTTCATTTCATTTCAATTAAGCACAAGAAAATTTTGGATATCAAAATTTACATGAAAATAGGATTCCAGTTGTCCCTTCCAAAAAGTAGTTTCGTATGGAAAAGAATGGGCAAGGAAGTCATAACATAGGTATCTACGTACTCACTCTTTAGAAAACACATACATACATAAACTCACTCCTTCTTACCTATGGGGTAGGCAGAAACTACAGAACGCCACCTGCTACAATCCTTACATACTCCTTTTGCTTCGTTTACGTTCATACATCTGATCCTACACGCACGCCGGTTGCGAGTACTACGCACCTGACTTTTCTGGAGAACATTACCAATAAGGTCAATATATGTCTTACTAGGGCGTCCCCTCCCAGCTCTTTAGAAAAGTTAGTAATACATTCCTTCCAAACCTTTTCTGCGTTCTTTAGCTTCGTTATTAATATACAGGCTGTATCAGAAAGGTATGGTCAAAATTAAGGGTATGGTACAGACCATCAAACTGAACAACTTTCGCCATGGGACCAACATCGTAATTCCGGAAAAAATATCAGTCATCTCATACATTTGGGTCGAGTAGATTTTAATGTATGAAACGACTGATTATTATTCGTTCGCGATTACGATATACAACATGTATACATTACGAGAAAGAAAAAATAGGTGTTGTATGAAGTTCTTCCTGGTAAAGACTGCTTTGAAAGTGACAGCAGTTCTGCGTCCTAGCTAGCACAGATTAGTAAAACTGCGTCGGCGATAGTTGCATCATCTAATATTCCCAAATCCAGCGATAATAACGTTTCTGTTGATGGATTAGTAAAAAAATCACGTTGAAATTATCAGCTTGTTCGATCATAACATTGTGGACCTAAAAAGCTAAAAATACTACAAAAAAAAACTAACTTTCATCCGTCATAACATCTGTATCCAGTGAATGCTAAACAAACCAATTCACAAAACCACGTTTCTTGCTAATTGCGAAAAATCCTGCCCAAGTTGGGTGTCAAAACGCTGGGACTAACACTAATCCTCTGGGTACCGACTGACGTAAAAAAAATAAAAATCCGGGCTTCACAGTAAGCCTTCGGACATAGCAGATAGCCCTAAACTGGAATGGTCTGGAACATTGCGGTAAAAAGTGGTACATTCTGGTACGTTAGTACAATCCTCGCTTGTGACGTTTTTAGAGTGACAGATTGTTAGTTCCAGTGAATGGTGTATGTAGTGCGGTGAATGGCTGCATTTGGTATATGATTGTGAACAATTTAATCGATTGTGAATAACTGTTTCATATCGGGTGGTTGCATCAAAGGATTATAAACGTACTTTTTTACAAGTGTTTACGGATATGATAAATGGTTGAAAATTTTTTGATTTTTTGAAGTTTACTCCTTACGAATCGATTTTCATATAAGGCCCCCGGTATGGAAATTTTATGAGAAGTGAAATTAATACAAGCGTTAACTCAAAAGCGTTATGTTTTTTCTACGCAACGTACCTTGCGCACCTTTCACGGACTAAACTTCAGTCGTACGTCGGAGCATAAAAACACTTTTTTTGTTTTGATCTGAGTCAGTGTAGCTTACTTTTTCTTAATAATTGATTGTACGCTAATTCTTGATTTTTACATAGGTAACATAACATCACGCCTGTATTGCCCATCATCTCTGCCTAACCCAGGTAGAGGTGTGCCTATAGTACACCTACATTTCGCCAGTTACCTATGTTTAAATCCCATGTAATAGGGGGCGAGCCTATTGCCAATAACTAGGCACAAATCCAGCCTGCGGGCTGGTACTGAGAAATTCTAGATGAAAAAACTCATTAATGTTTTACTCGACCCGGGAATCGAACCCAGGACCTGATGCTCAGCAATAGCGCTTGCGACCACTAGACCAATCTTTATTTTTCTTCTATGCTTAAAGCTAGTCCATCGAACTACTGGGGAACTACCTACGTTTCATGCATCAGAATTAGGTACATTAATTTGAAAAGTCTAATTTTGACTGGCATACAGAAAGTACGAACTGTATAAAGAATAAGTTATCATAAACATAGCTAAATAAACTAAGATTTAATACTATTTCGGTGCTGGTTTAGGTATTAAGCAACCGCTTTATCTCAGTTAATCTTGAACCAGCGTTCATAAAGAAGATTACGCTAAGTGCTTTTGGTAATCTTAACATTCCATTAAAATTTTTGACGGTTTACATCATTACGCATCAACCGAAATTGTTGATGACTTTCTGTAATCCTGGAAAGGCCAGCACCCTAATTAGGGTCCTGGAGCTAGACCACCATCTCTTAACGTAGTATTATTTTAATGTTACTTCAGTCTGGGAAAGAGATGGAGCTAGACATCCTGTATAGCTCCATCTCTTTCTCACACTGAAGTAACATTAAAATAATACTGCTTTAAGAGGTGGTGGTTGGCCCCATGGTCTTTGTATGATGAATGAATGTAATTGTTACTCAATTGAGTAAGTTTCGGTTTACACCGTGTACTAAGCGAAACGAAAACGGAAGTATGAAAAGACGCGGAGGAAAACTAAACGAACTTAGCTTCGTTTCGCTGCGTTCCCAGTGTAGCCTGCGCTTGAAAATAATAATGCAAGGTACAGACGCCAGCATGTCAACCTACCCGAAACTGTAAAATTTTCCCAATCCACATTGAACCTAATGCTTTAGCGATAAAGTTGAAAATCTATGAATGAAATTTGACAGATTGTAGTAGCTTGAGTGCTGGCGTCTGTACATAGACTGATTGTTCTTGAGCCGATGAAGGGATGGCAAAGGGTGCGCTCAGATTACATACACACATAGGTTTTTTGATCACATGCACGTTGTTCGGTGGCTTGTTTTTTGCTTGTCGCTCTACAGTCCTTTCACAGCATAATTTACGCCTGATTTTGTGTCACAGTGATCTTTATTAACCTATCAAACATCGTATGAACATCCATAGGTACATACGCAAAATACTCTCGAAACGACAGTAAATGTAATAGTGAAAACCGTTGAGCGCTCAAATGCAAACGGCTTCTAGGGACGTTTGACGGGTTAACAGGTTTTTTTTTTTGGATTTTAATGACCTGGCTACTGAGGCCTTTAAGTCAAGTCTTTGTTTTTTAAAGATAAATTAAATAGGTTTTTCGCAGTCACTTTTAACAGAATGCACTAAAGTTCGTTTTTTAATCCCGGATAGTAATTTGACCGTTGCAAATGTCAAACTATGAAATGAAAACGAACGGAATGAAACGAACTGTAGGTATTATGTCAGAGGTGAAATAACAGTAAAAGGACTAAGTTTTTTCTATGGAATTAGTATGTACTATATTGGTTTTTACGGATATGACGTGCATAGACAACCAAGAACACAGAACTGGCGTCTCGATACTGCTGTGACGCCATGAACAAAGAACATCGACATTGTTAATATTTAACGTTTAGTTTTCGATGATAACGAAACAATTATGACCATTCAAACTTATTTCATGCTTAATAATTTAGTAAAATAGTCTTAGTCAGTCATCAGAAATATTTTGTTTCGGCATCAATTATTTAATTTTCAGCAGTGTCGAGCAGGTTCCACATTTTTGTTTCTGAAAACTACCTACCCCGTGAGTCGCATTTGTTTTCAATGAGAAGGTAGTTTAATTGTAAAATTAGTTGTCATATTTAGTAAGTTTCATTAGTAGGTAGGTATATTCAGTAACGGCCGAACCCAATAACCTATTTTCAGTAAAAGACATATTGCTATCGATGTTAAACAATACAATTCTATCTGTCCTTATGTCAGGACGGAAAGATTCCATAATCTCTTAAAGATTAGATTTTTAGGGTTCCGTAGTCAACAAGGAACCCTTATAGTTTCGCCATGTCCGTCCGTCCGCAGCTTAGATCAGAGGTTCTTAGTATTAGAAAGCTATAAATTGGCATGGATATACATATTAATCACGCCGACAAAGTGATAAAATAAATAAAATAAAATCATGAAAAAAAAAAATTTTATGGTACATACTTCATGTACACGTAAAGTGGGGATGTTTTTTCTGGTCTACTCCGTGGTGTGTGGTGTTGTTGGAAAGGTCTTTTAAAAATATTGCGGGTTTGTGAAAACAATTTTTCGGTTAAGGGATCCGTTTCTGAAAAGCTTTAAAGTGCTAATTTTTGTTAGAGTCAAGTCCCCCCCTCCCCCGCCAACTAAACGATTAGTTTTTGATAAAAAATTCACGGTAGTAGTATATACAACGAAGTTAAAAGGAAAAATATCACAGCTAAGTAGGCTTTAAAAGTTTACGAGTAATAGTCAAACAACTTACATTTGCAGTTGGAATGTATTACAGAACATAGTTTTCAACTACATTGTTAAGTTTGTTCTTGGGATAAACTCATCCCAGCTACTTCGGAACCCTTCATTGTGCGTGGTCCAAACACGCGGTTGGCCGGTTTTTTCTATCTCCAGTATGCCAAAACTGGTGATAGATAGGTTATTGGGTTCGACCGTTAGTGTCTCAGCGTATTTGTATTTAGTTTATTGTGTCGTTTAAGCCTCGTATATACAATGCTAGTTTATTGCCTGCATTCAATAAAATTTAAACAGCATTTAAGCATCATTGTCTAGACACTGCTTATACGGTGCAACTTTATTGTTGCTTCAACCTACGGTACAGGCAATTAAATATGTACAGTCACCGTCAGATATATTGTAGCAGACAAGGTGACCAAATGCTTCTGAACAATTTAAAATGTCAATAAGTTCCATACACTATAAGTTACCATAAAGCGGGTTGCAGACCAAGAGCTAAGCTAAGGTAGTTTAGCTTAGCTCGCATAGCTGAGGTAATTTTTCATACTTGTGTCATAGTTTGCGGTCTGCACACAAGTATGAAAAACTGCGTCAGCTATGCGAGCTAAGCTAAACTAACTTAGCTTAGCTCTTGGTCTGCAACCCGTATTTTAATATCTGAACATTCATTACTTCATTAATATCTGAGCAGATGCTTGTCAATAATTTCTATACAAACAACTAACCAAAAATATCTGAACACTTACAACTAGTTACTCTCTTCCCGGCTTTCAGCTTATAAGAAACGACCGGTCGTGGTGTTGGTGGTGGTGTTGCCATATATCTCCGTGCACATATTCCTTTCTCTATTGTCAATGTGTCAGCGCAGCCACCGCCATCAAATGCTGGTGAACATCTGTTTCTAGAAGTCGAATTACACCATTCGAAATTACTTCTTGGTGTCTATTACTGTCCCTCTTTACGCGTCAATTTCTTTTCATCTTTTGAAAATCTCTTAGAAATGCTGATCCCTTCTTACAGTCATAGTATAATCATGGGTGACTTTAATACTTGCCTTCTGAAAAAAGACCATCGCTCTTCTACTCTGACTAATATTTCGATTTCCAGTAATCTTTCCATTCTTCCGCTGAGTGCCACTCACCATTTTCCTAACGCTACTCCTTCACTTCTTGACTTGATGTTTGTCTCCTCTCTTGATCGCGTCGCTAAGCATGGCCAATGCTCAGCTGATGCCTTTTCCTATCATGACTTGATTTTTCTGTCATATAAAATTCGCCCACCTAGGGCTAAAGCCAAAATCCTCATGCAACGCAACTTTGGTGGTATGAACGTTGACAGTCTTTGCAAGGATGCGTACAATATAGATTGGTCTGCTTTATTTTCCTCTACATCAGTCGATGAACAAGTTAAAATTTTTGAGGCTAAGCTTGTTGAACTTTATGATCTTCACGCACCAGTTCGAGCAGTTAAGGTTAGACATTTGCCGGCGCCGTGGCTAACAGATGAAATTAAAGCATTAATGCATAAAAAAGTGACGGCAAAGTCTAAATTTAAGCGAAGACCTAATGCCGCTAATAGGGAAAGATATGTCTCAATCCCTAAACACTGCAATAAGGTGTGTAGGAATGCTAATAGCCATCACATTCATACTTCTGTCCAAAATGGGAACGCATCCAAAGTTTGGAAATTTCTTAGGTCATTGGGGGTCGGTAAAACCCGACAAGAATCAATCCCAAAAGATATTGACATCGATGCAATGAATAATCATTTTACTGCTTCGTCCGACTTTGATAGGACAATTAAATTGAATACATTGAATTATCTTTCTTCTCTTCCGACTCCCAGTTATTCTCCATTTGTTTTTGGTCAATTCTCCGCACGTGATGTTAAGAAGAGCATACTATCGATTACTTCCAATGCAGTAGGAAGTGACTGTATCAGCCGTAATATGTTAGTCCCTGTGCTGGATGTAATCCTGCCCGTTATTTGTCACATCCTTAATTTTTCTGCATCGAGTGGTGTCTTTCCATGTTCATGGAAAGATGCTCAAATAATTCCACTACCTAAAAAATCCAATCCAGCATCCTTTTCTGAATACCGCCCAATATCCGTCTTACCATTCCTATCCAAAGTCCTTGAGCGGTTAATCCACAATCAAATAAGCACTTTCCTCTCCAAAAATAATCTCCTCAACCCCTTCCAGTCTGGCTTCCGTCCTGGTCATAGTACCACCACAGCGCTTCTGAATATTACGGACGATATAAGGACAGCCATGGAAAACGGTAATTTAACGGTCTTAGCTTTGCTAGATTTTAGTAATGCTTTTAATACTGTTGATTTCGATGTTTTGCTTGGCATTCTATGCTCTCTTAATATATCTCCATCGGTAATCGACTGGTTTCGAAGTTACCTGTTCGGTCGGCGGCAACGTATTTGCATCGGAGAGACCTTGTCTTCCTGGAGTAATACTTCTGCCGGTGTACCACAGGGTGGCGTGCTATCCCCTTTACTTTTCGCAGTTTTTATTAACTCAATCTCCAACGAACTAATTTCTTCCTACCATCTTTATGCAGATGATTTACAAATTTACTCTCGAGCTCCTCTTGGAAATCTGGCAGAGGCTATCTTAACAATTAATCGAGATCTGGCCCGTATATGCGACTGGAGCAAGAGGTATGGACTTAGGTTCAACCCCATAAAGACGCAGGTTGTGGTGGTGGGCAGTTCTAGAACGGTCTCAAGAATCGACTGGACGACTCTTCCCCAAGTTTCTTTTGACAACTCAGTTATTCCCTTCAGTGAGAAAGTAAAAAACTTGGGGATATTCACTGACAAGAACTTCTCTTGGACTGCCCAGCTACAGGAGGTTAGCCGTAAGCTTTTTGCTTCCGCTGCATCTTTGAAGAGACTGCGTAATTTTCTGCCGACTGCCACCAAGATTGCGCTTGCACAATCGCTACTTCTACCCATCCTTGATTATGCTGATGCCAGCTATTTAGACCTTACTCAAGACCAACTCGATAAACTTGAGCGGCTTCAAAATTTTTGTATAAGGTTCATATACGGTTTGCGCAAATATGACCATGTTTCCGAATTTCGCGTGAAGCTCAAGTGGTTACCAATTCGCCTTCGCCGGAATGCTCATATTCTTTCCCTTTTGTATAATGTGCTTTTTTCCCCTTTCACCCCTCTCTATCTCAAGAAACGCTTCCAGTTCCTTTGCGACTCCCACACGAAATCCTTAAGGTCATCAGATAACTTGAAGCCTAAAATGCCTATGCATTCCACAACTTTTCTTGACAAATCCTTTACTGTCCAGGCCGCTCGTTTGTGGAATGCATTACCAGTTCCAATAAAGCGCGCGCAATCACTGCCTGTGTTTAAACGACTCGTGAAGGAACATTACTTGTCGTTGTGATTTTGTTCTCGTTGCTGGCTGACAGTCTTCTTTTGTTTTCGTCTCTTAGATAATATTTAGTATGTATGTATCTATGTATATATTATATGGCATATTTATCTACTATATAGCATATGTATGTATCTGTGTATCTATTATAGTATACTGTACTTATATACTTTTAATTTGCACCAAGAACAACCCCATTTAATGTCCATAAAATCACTGTCCATTCCAAGGTTGCCTGGAAGAGATCGCAGTATGCGATAAGGCCGCCAATTGTATATTTTGTAGTTTAAGATGTATCTTTATGTAATGTGTAATCTGGTGTACAATAAAGTATATATAAATAAATAAATAAATATATCTGACGGCGACTGTACCATACAGGCAATTAAATCGCACCGTGTAAGGCACCTGTCCCACTGTCTACGAGGAAGCGACTAGCTATAAACGATTTTCTCGTTCAAGAAACGTACAGAAGATTGTAGGTCCCATGTATGTAAAAGAGATTCTTATATTAATTGTTGATCGGTGACTATGGATACTGCCAGCGAGTACTCGTTTGTTGCAGTGACAAGACCTATCAAAGAGAGTACTTACTTAACGACGCTTGCTTGACGGGAATAAGTCTGCGGGCACAAAACCAGCGGCGGTCGAGCGATGGCGAGTGCGGAGCGGCGCGGGGCGGGGCGAACCGGCAGCGGGCTTGAAACTGGCGGTCAATCCAGTAGGAAGTAGCGGCCGTCGAGCGGCAAAATCAAACAAGTTTGTTCCCGTCACTTGCGTGACGCTACCACGCTGCCACCGCCCGGGCATCGCTCGATCGCTCCGCGCCGCTCCGCCCGTTTTGTGCGCGTCTTTTCAGAATGCTATACTTTTGAATACGCCACCGCCGCGCCGCGCCGCTCCGCAATCGCCGTCGCTAGTTTTATGCCCGCAGACTAACACTCGCTGAGAGACTCACGCTCGATACATACGCATACAAGCGAATACTTAATCGCTCGGCGCCATCGCGCACTCGTAGCTTGTTGCTCGCCAACTCGTTTTTAGTTGCTAGCTCCACTCACATCTCGTTGATTGGTGGGACAGGTGCCTAAATCCTATAAGGGGCCATATAGGGCCCTAAATCGGACTCCTACGTCTTTAGCTACTTTCATTGAATTGGGATTGCCTGACAAGCTTCGAACTCAATCGGGATACGGCTTCATCATAAATAGATTTTATTGTTCTTTCAGGGTAAAAGTGGGGATTATTTATAAACACAATAAAAAGACAGAATACAAATCCAACATAATGCTTTATTTTACAAATACTATGTAATCGCCATCTAAATGTTACGCTATAGTACATACCTAGTATAATTACATTTGGAGACACCGCATTATATACAGAAATTTCAACATTCAATAATAATTATGTAAAGTTATAAGGCACATTAAAACATCTTATTACATATCTATTTAGTTATAATTCTAAAATTTACTAACTATACAATTGTGAATGCACGGATTTATATTTTACGTACAGAGTGTGAAGTTAATGGTGTAATTATTTTTCGATCTTTTCTTAATAATGAGTGACAAACTATATTTAAAGACAATTTTCTTTCTAATCAACTATGGGAACCCGATAAAGGTTAAGTTAACTAAAAAACTAAACATCAACGGCCTGATTTCTAATTCCGGCTCGGCTGTTAATTTTTATATTACGTAGGGCCGTAAGATCAATTGAAGTTTAAACTACGGAACAGAGTTTAAACTTTAATTGATCTTACGGCCCTTAGAATACCTAAAATAATAATTTAGTATCTAAACAAAACGTATTTTTTTTTTCAACATAAACAAAAAAACAAAATTAACTTCACACCTCTCACTATCAAAATGACACCATATTTAGGTATTTTTCAACTATAGTTAAGAAGCTATTTACATTGAAATCACGGAATAAAATTTCAACTAAAATAATGTCTTCCTCAAAAAATATTAACAACTAATCCGAAATTATTTTCTAAGATAGTCTTAAATAATCGTGACATTTTTCAATGTTTACGGAATTTTATACAAAATTTAAATACATGTGATATCGTGTATGACAGTTAATAAAAAATATTTCTAGAAATAAGCGAAGGTATGTTAAATCATTTCACTAATTGAAATATAATAACACATTGATAGCATCGAACATGAACGAAATAACAATTTTAAATATAATCTAGTTAATTTTTTTCATTTCTATTTTAATCGTAAAAGCTAGCTGTAAATAAAATGACTTCCGATAATTATCGGAAATGATTTTATTTCTACACGATCTTCGATATTCACAAATTATATTCAGTCAAATATTTACGTAGTTCTAAGCTGTTAGTAGAATAAGGAAGAAATAAAAACAGGAAAGTGACTAAATTAAGCACAAACACCTAGGAAGACTAATTGGCAGTATCGTGTCTTGTCTGAACTATATATATTTATTGAAAGCTCAAAATTAGAAAATAAAAGAAAATTAAAATACTGGCTCATAGTCTAAAAGCTAATTTACACAAAAGAGTTTCAACTTTTAGATTTTCAAATATCGCAGCGAGAAACTCTCCTCGTGTAAATGAGCCGTGAATTGTGTTGTTAAAATTGAAGATAATTAAAAATTAATGATATCCTATTTAATTTTTTATTAAAACTGAAATGGATATTATAGGTATTTATCAATATTATTTTTGTGTGCAATCACAACGAGGAATGTTATTTTTTTAATAAAGACAAAAAGAAGGAAATTTCTAAAAACAGATATTCAAACAACAACTAAATTGCTTCAGGAATGTAGAGAATCTTTCAATAACAATGATTGTGAAACCTACCTTGTAAAATAATAAATATAATGTCAATGTACTTTTACTAATACAATTTTCAAAAAAAAAAAAACTATGCCATCTTGTTTGTGAATTGAAAATTCTATGAATTATTAATAATGTCAAAATGAATTTCAGTCACTTTCGAAATACCTCAATACATGTGACTAAAAATAAATTCGCTCAGTAACTTATGAGTACAAAAATATTTACTTACGTAATAACATACTTTTAAAAATCTATCATTCATTATTTTGCAATTTCACTAAGAATTTACAAACTACGACGTAAGTCAATACGACTAACTATTAGAAGAATATCTTTAAATAAATCACAATTATGTAATTTACATAAAACTAAAAGTAATTTTTTGTAACATTCTTTGTTTTCCATTGTTGACATTTGATGTATAATGTTGCCTTTACGCCATATGAACATTAAAAAAGTGTTTTTTTTTTTCTAAATTTTATGAAATTTTGCTTGATGAACGGGAATAAAATAGCATGAAACGTCAGATAATCATTACTGATAGTAACCAAATGTATTGTAAACATAAATATGGCGCAAAGGCACTCATTATGGGTTCGTTATGACTTTCATTCTATATTTCAGTCACTGACTTATTTAATTTTGTAATTTAAGTAATCGTAATAAATATATTGAAGCATACAATTATCCAAGATATGTACAGTTCAAGTGTATACTAAAATCTAACCAGAAGTTAATACTCGATAAAGAATACTATTACAACATTAATTTTTACATAAAACACTTTAAAGTTTATAAAAAGACGGCAATAAACATTCATTCTAGGTGAAAATATCGATAAAATTTATTTATGTAAAGATATGTATAATTTAGATAAGTTTCCCATTAAACACTATTAGAAACACTGGAAGAAAACTAGAAACAACTCAAAATAAAATGCTGTTTTCCAACGACAGCAAGACTATAACAATTTTACAGGTAATAAATAAAGTTATTTCGCGATAAGAGAAACATAGGCAAGCACCATCGATATTACAGTTCTTGACGATAACGCAAAATTTTCACGTCCACAAATTCTCATCTCATATAATATTTCACACAGAATCTGTAGGAACTAAACAAATGGCATCCAAGCGAAACTAAAATCAAACACATCAGTCATCGATAGGCCGAGTTCAACGGGGTTCATATCAGCAATTGAAAAATGTACAACAGCCTGTTTACAAAGCCTTATCGCCTACCGATAAACAGTTTGTAGCATATCTCACTATACAATAAAGTACACGTTTTACTACAAGCATTCATTGCATCAGACAACAAGTGAACCGTTTCAATTAACACTACGCCACAGTCACTATCATTGTCACTGCCGTTTATATGAACAGCACTTCGAGGTAAGCCTCCGGCTACTCTTCTTGCATCAGCTCCGGAGCTAATCTCTCTGCGTTGAAGTTCTCCATGTTCCACATTTGCCTCGTCTCCGACTCGTTGCACGTCTCCATGGCGATCTTATCTTTGTTTCTTGTTATCGCCATACATTTCTCGCTTGAGCCGTGCTTTAGTAACTTCGTCTGTAAACAAATCATTATTAATTGAATAACTTTTCTCTACTTAGTAAGCACAATTTGTAATAGACAAATGGCACAGTTTGTGACTAGCTTACCATTGCAAACCTAACTCAAAACTGCTGGAGAAGGATTTGAAACGCGCTAACGTAGTCTAAGTCCTATCTGACGGTTCCCGACTTCCCGTATTTCATAAGGAAAGGGAACATAATTTATGCGAAAGCACTCCAATAATTTCGCTGACTTAATACTATATTTAGCAGCAGGTACTAAAAGCTTGCTCGTTACCTAACTCCTTAAATTAATTTCGCCAAAATGTTGCAAAGTTAATTATTTCCCACGACAACTTGTCCCAGACTAATCTTATTCACTTAAAATTGTTAAGAAACATTTGTAAAATCATAAAAGAACTCATTATTCAAGAAAAGCTATTATTTTGTTTAATTATTTTTAATTCTATGGCTTTATAATGTAATTCTCATTGTTTTCAAATATTTTTTTTTATTTTACTTTTTATGAGTTTCAGAGATTTTAATGACCTTAGAAGACATGATACTTACACGAACGTTGTACAGCCACAGCTGGTTGCCCTTGGCCCCGTGGCAGGGGTACAACACAACGTCGTGACCCGAATAGTCCAGACATGTTTCATCACGTCGGATCTCGCCGTTCTTCGAGTACATCCAAAACTGAAAAATTATTAAAAACATGTCAGCTATTATGTTCACGTGATTATTTCTATACGTCTTCCGGAACTTACAATGTTTTTTTTTTTTTTTTTTTTTTTTCTGAATGCAATGTTATTATATTATACTGTAAGAAATTATTCAAATAAACCTATTTTAAACTAATTAACTTCTGAAAAATGTGTTTGCATGTATACAAAAATCTACAATAAAAAACATAGTAAATTAGCAAGTGTATAAACAGTATTGTGTCTTTAAGCTACGTTATATTTTAATTATTTATAGTGTGGATATTGAAAATTACTGGATATGGCACCCAATAACCCGATAAGCCAAAACCATAAAAATCAAAACGGGAAATAAAAAAACAAGAGTATACAATCAGTTAAAATGAACAGGGTCAGTTAAACATGGGTTATAAATAAAAAATGCATTAAAAGGGTATAAAAACTTATGTACTAAATAGTCACTTAACACAAAATGATCACGTAACAATCAGGTATCAAGGGAAAAATGAAAATGTACGTTCCATAAAACTGGACCAGAATTTTGTAAAAGACGATCATACCTGTGTTAAATGGCTTTAAATGTTATAATTTACCTCGCGACAGTACCAAAATTGGAAGAGTAAACATACTGTAAAATTTGTATTCTAATCTACCACACTCCAATTCACCCTTCAAAAGATCACAAAGGGTAAATGTATGCCCAAGTTCAATCACAGTTGGATCAGTTCAGTAAATTAATGAAAAATCTAATGTCATCTACTGTGTTAACTAACAAACTCAAAAATCGTTAACACAATAAATGTTGCAAATTTTATCGCATTAGAGCAAAATACATAGATGAATAAAGTTATAATGCAAAACACATGCGTATCATAAAAGGTCCCCGATATTATCAATCGCACTGTCAATTTTTCGTGATTGATACACATTGACGCGCATATTAACCGTCTGCCAAGTGCAATTGAAGCGATTGTCAATAATACTACAAAAAAAAATTATAGCAATTGATCAATCGCAATTGATCGTTTCAAGGACCCCTCCTTATGAAACATGAAAATCGTGATGCGCATACGTTTTGCCGATTAGTATTGTACAATGCATTATTATGTTACTATGGTTTGTTTTCAAAGCAGCTACCACAACCACTTACCAAAATGATGATGAGCACCAACACCCAACTACGAGATAAAGCGAAAGCAGTAGATTTGAATAACTTGGCGGCCTTCGACAAACCTGATTTCCGTATTCCCCGTGACATGGCCACACGTTGACGGGCTTCTTCATGTCTTCAGGACCCGCAGCCGAGTCGACGCACATTTCCGACCCAGGATTCGCGATCTGATGCCATCCATAAGTTATAAAAGGCGTGCCAAAAGCAAGCGTGCTGCTCCAACGTCATCATTCAATTCATTCGACATCATTTAAGAAACATAGGTTAGGAAAATCAAATGACAAATGATGATGTTGGAATGTTGTGATAATAATGAAGATGAAAAAACATACATAACTGTTATAGATTTTGAACAAAAACACAATCATTCTATAAGATGTTCGTAAATCAAAATAGTTATCAGAAATTAAGCCTCTAACGCCCCCAATGTAGGAAACAAAGACCAATCAAATTCCCCCCTGGAGTACCTGATTGCCCCCAGTGCCGTGACATCTACGAATTTTGGCTTTTGGCATTTTTGCATCATCTGTTTCTTGATCGTCGTGCGTGACACCATCAAGGCAGTAGTTGTTAAATTTGTTTTGAAACTATCGGTGATGACCATAAGAACAAATGCAAAAAATGTGAATATGGGTGCAATAAAAAAACAACCGTGCTGTCCAACGTGCATAAAAGAGTGCAATAAATTGGAAAATTTAACGAAACCGAAACAAACATTGAAAATTTTGAACAAAAACTCCTGCAAAGTGGTACTGCCGCAATCGGTCAAATTGAATTTGACAGAAGACCTGATTTCCTCCCTGCCGATGACACGGGTATAGTCCGACTGGCTTATGATGATCTGACTTGCGCGTTGGAGAGTCCAAACAAATCTTTTTGAAGCCAACATTTCGGATCTGTACGGGTAATAATTTCGAAGAACACTTTCATTAATAATTTGCACTCATTGTTGTTATGCAGAACAATTACGCAGAAAAAAAATCTTGCTGATTATGATGCTTTAATCTCAAAAAATAAGTCAAATTGTATTTTATATTATTTAGACATTGTAACTCGAGTGAATAATAAGAACGTACCTCGCCATGAGCAACGGACTCCCCAGGAATGAACAGTTCGGGATAAATGTTCTTCAAATACCACTCAAAAGACTTGCAACCTAACTTCTCTCTCAATTCCGTGCGGCTGGAGATGTCTCCGTAATCACCCTTATCGTTACCAACACGCTGATAGTAGTACTTTGCATAATCGTCCAACCATACCTAAAACCATAAAGAAACATTGTTACTTGACTGTTTAGATCTAAAACTAAGAAAAAAAAAACATTATGTGACAAAAATTCTCACCTCAGCTAATCGGACAGAGTTTTTTTTGAGGACATTGACACCGGTTCGCCACTTGTAAGGTGAACGCTTCCTGAATATGTGTCCGACGTGTGAACATGGAACTATCTCTAGAGTTCCACCGCACATCCATGTTTTAAACGACAGCTCCAGATTTTCGCCACCCCAAATGTCAAAACCGCTGTCGTAAGTTCCTAATCTTTCGAAGAAGTCTTTGTCTATAGCAAACAGACCACCAGCCATAGTCGGAGACCAGACAGGCTCCGCAGTATGTTGGTGTCTCGCTCGCTCCTTCGCAGGAACAGGGTGCCAATTGAACTGGAGATTCCAGTCGAAACCACCAACATTGACTGAAGATGAGTCTCTATAATGATACTCGAGGGTATTGTCGTCGATGACGTCAATTACGGGGCACACTACCGTAGTCTTACTACGGGCAATTCTATCTAGTAATGGTTCGAGCCATCCTGGAATGAAACACCTGAGGTTAACGACTGGTCATTAGGGAGGATTTGTGTTACGCTAATTGTAAGATTTTACCTTCAGTGCACTCGCAATGGCTGTCGAGATAGGTAAGCACGGGCGCCGTGACGTATCGGGCCCCGAGGAGCCGCGCCCTGATGAGACCTTCTCGCCTAGTGGCTCTGACTATCCTAACTTTTGGTAACGATGACATGTAGTCATCTAGCTGCTGCATTAAGTGAGCTGCAAATACACAGACGTATATAATATTAGTTTTAGTTTCCTGAATATTAATCAATATCTACAAATGTAACACAAATACAGTTTGGAATTATTTTATCGATTCATTGAACTTGAAAAACAAGACGAACGGAAAAGGTAAGCAGATAATTATAAAAAAAATCTGCATTCATCTTTTGCAAACACAGACTTACGCATATCCGAAAAGTCATCGACGAGAATGATCTCCTTGATCAAGTGCGCCGGCGACCGATCCAGCACGGAATGAACGGTTCTGAGTAACACCGACCACGCTTCGTTGTGGAAGCATATTACGACAGACGTCTGCGGTAAGTCTTCTAGGTACCTGCCCGGAACTTTGCACCTGGTGAAATAAATATTTAATTTATTACAGTACGACACAACTTAGATGTAGCATCGGCAAAATTCGTAAAACCGATTACCGTCCGAACTGAGTGCACCTTCAAAATCACCAATCTTTAATACTGCTTTAGGAGAAAATAATCTTTACGCAAACGCAATAACTTGTAAATTCATTTAACCAAATACATTCGTAACATTGAAATTAATGAATGCAAATTTTCAAATTTATACTACATCTAAGTTGTGCCGCACTGTACTTATCATTTGGACTCGACCTGGGATACAATTTTTCTGATAAATAGTAATGTTTAATTTTTTGGTATATGCATGCAAAAATAATTTTCGGGCTCCACCCTAAAAACGTTTATAGACAAAAAACGTATTACAGTTTTTTTTTTCAAAGACAAAAATACCTTTTGACCAGAGAATATAAAATCTCTTAATTGAGATGAGTTAAGACATCATGGAAACCTAAATATTATCTACCAAAAGATACCAACTGTAAAAAGTATCAATAACATTAAAACGTTAAATAAAATCCTTATCTTTATATCTAAGTTATTATTTCCTCTCAGCGTTGGAAATTTTATTACAAATAGAGCTGGGCCCGATAAGACTAGGTTACAAAATGTAGTATTTTTCACAGGTTTAACTGAGATTTGCGCGGAAAAAATCTTAGTAGCAGAGAGTAAATCTTTTTCTTTATCCAATATAAAGCAATGCGTTGATTCAGAGAAATGCGATAAGAGAGAGGGGAAGGATTCACGAAAATCCCTGAATCCCTCGGGATATTTTGAGGTCGTACCTCATACAACATGTTGTACGGATTTGGCATCATTTTCTTACCATTCGTCCCTTGGGTCCGGCAGCTTTCTCCTAATAGATATCAGGTCACTGACGTATTGGTTGAAAGCGTTCTTTTTCCACCCCTCAGACACAGCTGTTTTTGCGTCTTCGCTTATATTCTTCGGTAGGACGACCGGTTTTCCTAATTCACCGGGTGCGTTGTCCGAGCCCGGGGCAGCTATCACACCGAGCCCTACGGGATGTGAACTATTATAACCAGCGTCCTTTTCAAACAGTAATTATATTGCAATATGATTCACTCACTAGTTTTTAAAATCATGATCGGTAACTTAGAAAGTTGAGTAAATGGAACTGAAGTAATGCATCGGAAAATTGACATGGAAAATGAGTTTTCAGTTTTCTAATGACATTAGAATTTAAAATGATTTAAATCATGATTTAGTTAGTTAGATAAATATTATAGTATGGCAATTAATTATGAAACATCTGCGGTTAATAACATGTGTAATGGCAGTGTAAATTAATATTACAACTGTTAGCTACAACTGTCCGCCACCAATACAATTATGGCATACAATCTGCTTTATATGCACAATTAATTACACACTACATCCCCAAACGACATAAAAGACACTACACGTACTTATAAAGGATCTACATTTAAGGGTATAGAACACAGAGTATTAAACAAATGGAGAATTATGTACAATCGAACTATTCTTACGATTTTATATTTCCTATGGTCGCAAATCAAAGTAGGCAACGTTGTCGGTGCGTGCGACCTGAATTACTTGACTCACAGGGGACAAAAATCCTTTGTCGTGGGAGGATTGCTAGCTCTTCCACTGACAAGGTCTCTCGCGAAATTGGGTGACTTCGGATTAAGGTTAAAATGAGCATTAGCACTCCATTTGCTCACTACTCCGTGATAAAGTCAAACAAAGGCCATTAAAAATTACCTTCCTTTCCCGCAAGCCGACCGATCCAATCGACCCGCGTTGGTGCTGTGATGGACAAACGCACATTATCATGCAAAATGTCGAAATAAAGGAAGCCAATAACAAAGTCTAACATGCAGATCAATAAATCAAGTGAGGGGTGTACGCCATACAAAAGTGGACTTTGGTAAGAGTACCTATCGTTTATTTTCTCTATAATATTTTTTTCTTATAACTTATTTTTACAGTTGTAGGGATAACTTTGATAAAATATGTGGCAGTGTTCAACTAGATTCTAGATCTATGCCCCGGAATGTCTCAACCATCATGTTTATACTAAGCTTTCTTAATTCGTGACACAGAATAAAAATACAGGGTCAAATTAAATTAGCTAACGAAACTCCGCAGACGTGATGGATCTTAACACGATAAAATAGTTTTTATTAACTCACACAGTGGTCATTGACCCCAAAAAACATCATTTTTTTTTATTTTGTCGTGTTTAGATGTCGATACTAATCACGTCTGCGGAATTTTGATAGCTAATTTAATTTGACCCTGTATAGGCCTTTAAAATTTACCTTTGATTTCCCTCACTCAAGCCATTCGAACATATACAAGATGTAACATAATTAACGCACAACCTCTTAAGGGGTCATTGTACTCATCATTATGAACAACTTTTACTGCGGGACCAAACCTGAAATCTCGAAAAAAAATCAGCTGCTCCCTACATTTTGACGAGTCATGTGAACATAAATGTAGGGAGCAGCAGATTTTTTTTCGCGATTTCAGGTTTGGTCCCATAGTAAAAGTTGTTCATAATGGTGAGTACAATGACCCCTAAGAGGTTGTGCGTTAATTATGTTACATCTTGTATTTACCGGCTTTTAGTTTGGTTCCGTGTCGGAAAAACGAACAGAATCATGTAAAAGAAAAAAAAAAAACATTCCCAAATTCTACGACGAGTACTTCACCTACAATTTATTAATGTCGTGAGAGGAATATGCTATTCAATCTCAAAATGTACTTCGAAAAAAAATCTGTTTGTCTATAATTACTTTTTTTTTGGGATTAAGAGGGAGGGTTAAACATTGATGGCCATTTTAAAGCATTCGCCTAGATTCAAGGTACATATTTTAAGCAAATGACTTTAAAAATTACCTTCAATTTCCTCAAGCCTTTCGTTCGTAATGATCGGCACATTTAGTGCTGTTTCGGACAAACGAACAGTATTGTACAAAAATTCTAAATAAAAAAAAAAAATACTGTGGCAGATATAGATTTTTTTCTCTAGTTTTAACATATAACATCACGCCTTGTTTCCCCGAAGGGTTAAGCAGAAGTGTACCTATTATAGTACACCCACATTTCTCTAGTTTTAAAAATGATTTGGTTATGAACTTTATTGGCTTTTTAGTACTTACTGCTACCAGTCCGATGGACAGGTGACCTTGATATGCGATGGTATGTTGTGCATTTTGAATCGGATGTTGTCATTTTTATTCGATGTCAAAGGTGTTGTTAGTAGTTTCAACATTATTTTAATTGTGCAATACCGTAATGCGTCACAAGGAGTTTGAGGGTCAACACTGACTGAGGCATAGTTTTAATAGACAGTGTCGTCAGGTGCCTATCAAGCCTAACTAATGTGTAACATTGTTATGTCCACCCTACGGTACCGCCCCGCTATTGAACTGTTTCCATAAATAGACCGGGTAAAGATACAGAAGAAAGCAAAAACGATTCATTGTTATAACACCCTTGGGGAAAATCCTATTAGAAATTCATTCTAGTATTCCGTTACGTCTATCCTCATTACCATTTGTATTGCATGTCTTAACCGAAAGACAATCGCATAGGGACACGCTTCTAAGAAAATGTAAAGACAACACGGAAGGAAATATTTGTAAATGCAAACAGTAGCACTGATGCCATTATAATTTCAGCGAGATGCTGTTTTTGAAACGGAATAAATAAAAGGAACGAAGAATTTCGAGGTTTACTCTTTCCTGTCCAACCTCAAGGGATGCGATCCACAATTTGATTCGTGTAGATAGATTTCCTTATCGAAACATACCTAATAAAATGTATTCTTCGTATCAATTTTGTATTCATCAGATTCTGATTTATTTATTGCGATATTATCGTTAGAGTTATGTTAGTTCGTGGGTGACACAGTGCAAAAACGTGTAAAGCTATCGATATATCTGGTATTTGATTTAACACCTACACCAAGCAAGCTCATGCAGTTTCAATGCATAAATAACACTCACCATCAGATAGGTTATTGCCGTAGGTTTCGCTCTTCCGTTTTGTAGATGTAGGCTTCGCCATTTTCAAGGGTTTCGCCTCCGCATCATCGTATTCAATCGCTGGTGCAACGATCGAATTCCTTGACCCACCATTAGTAGTCAACAACGCGACCATAAACCATATTGCTGTCAGTATGAGCACAGCCTTTAGTATCAACGTCCGCCTCCGTAGGAAAAACATGGTGTAGTATTTCATTCTCTTCACAAGTTATTCCGAGATACAGACTGGATAAAGTTCTATGTTTATTTGATTCACTCAATACATTTTTCGAAACTTGAATATTTTAGTCTTAACTCCATTAAAATCTAGGATGTTTAAATCAAAAAATCTTCTTTATAGAATTTGAGCAATAATGTTAACACTATCTATAATCACAAAAGGGTGACTAGCATAAATGATGAGATATGTCTTCGTGTTTTACGATTGCCACAAGATATGCTTCTTCGATATGACAGTTGCACTGATGAAAATTAACTTCACATGACTTTGGTGAATGTATTGGCTATAATTTCACCTCCGTTTGTTTATGCTTGAAGAATTTCTTTCTCGTTTTTTGTTTCATTTCCAAGCGCTCATTGAGCATGATTTATCATCCATATTCTTCAGCACGAGTCCTGGGAACAAACAGTTGCTTATCAATAACATAACACGCACACTCTATCAAGCTGCATAAATAAAATCCACATAATTTTGATTGATGTTCTTCTTTAAGTATAGCTGTATTTATGGCAAGCGATTTTTCTCGCCAAATCCCCGCCGTTGGCTACTGAAAAGGTAATTGTGTTGGAAGGCTCCTTTCAGGGGCTCGCCACCTCGTATACTATGATTAGAAAAAAATGGGCTTAGATTGACGTCTTGTCGTAGTCAAAAGGGTTATCTCTCATGACAGAATTTTATTCGTAGAAATAATATAATTATAAGAGAAGAGAGAATTAAAAAACAAAACAGAATATAAAATTGCCCTCGGTCACCACACACTGGATAGCGTGCCACGTAAATTACCAGCAACTTCAATTGTATGGAATTAAATATTAAACTCGTATTGACGCCACGAGTTTGGAAATTGTAGATTATTACTTTATATTGGGTCAGTTGATATTGTTGTACTGAAATGTACTTTTTTCCTTTCGTAATAATCTACCTAAGTATACCATCAAACGCAGACACATACAGATACACCCTGCCTGCATACATACATACACACATACATATCACATTAGAGAACTGGAATTTATTTTTATCTTGAAAGTTATAATATTTAAAAATAGTAGGAATGAAATGTAATTAATAGCTAATAATATTTTAGATAACTAATTGATATACCTACTTTTATTTTAGATACTATTACAACTATTTTTTTTTATATTATTGATTTAGTATTATTAATGCTGAAACGCCGACGTCTGCCCTCTCGGAGGTGGCCGGTAATGGCTGCAACACAGTTTTTTTTTTAAACTAATGTAGCTGTTAACGAACACTAAAAATTTGTGAACCTGTTTTTGTTCCAATAAAACATTTTAATATTTTGATTTGAATAGTATTCAAATAAATAAGGTCCAATAATCCTTTAGAACAGTGTCATTTATAAACCTCAAATAGCGAAAGTTTCGCAGCCCTACGAAGAACTAAAGATGTACAATGGAGCCCTTTTCCAGTGGTATGAGGTGGTGGGTGGTAGTTTCCGCCACACGACTGATGGATTGTTCTGCTTCGTACATTATCGGGGCTAGCTGCCAGTGCCATTTTTCAAGTGGTCACACTGCTATTTTGTAGGCCAGAACGGCAACACCCGGTGTCGCTTTTACTGTAAAAAATTGCTTTGAAGTAATTCTATGTCACGGTCCAATATATTTTAAAATATTTTGTACTGGAGCAAGTTTATACGTGTTTATTCTTAGAATAATAGCAGTCTCTTTAACACCCTAATCGATACAGAACACCCCGTCGATTTGTGTTACAGACCTAATACTTACATATCAAATACCTAGGGCAAAAACTGATAGTAAATTAAAAGAATACGTAATAGAAATATATTTTCTAAGAATTTACTCATTATACTTACATGCGATGTTTGCCCTCAGGGGACTTAAAACTTCTAAACAAAGAAATAGTAATTTATAGGCAAATGGCTTTGCCCAATTGAAACATTTAGCAACACATAGATGAGACTAGTTTCATCCCATTATCCATATTTTATTATCAGAGAAAGAATTCCAATAAAAAATTCAATTGGTCTCACGGATTCAAGAAATGGAAATGAGTGTAAAGTATGGTTCCTTAGGTAATCTGACCTCAATTTCCATTGCCGCACACACTTAACCCAAATTTTATTCAACTTTTATCTTGAACTTTTTAATTAATCCAACGAGCTTTGCATCATATTAAAATGTAATTTTACCTTGTAACTGTGATGTTCTTGCGAATTCGACCCGGTGTCGTATCTGTAACAATTACATAAACATTTAGGGCACAAGATAAAGATGCGTCAGTGTCCATATATTTAAAGGGAATGTCGAAATACGAACAATAAATTAGATAAAATCTTTACGGTCTCAATTTTACGTAAATAGCACTAAATGGCGAAATATCCGAACATCTGAGACGTCTGCTGTAATAAATTCGAGGAACTCCTCCCGAGGGCTTAAAGCAATTTAACCGATTTGGTATAAATTCAAAATATTCACCGAGATTATTATTTCATCCGTATTGGAAACGTATGTATATTATGTGGGTGTGATTGCTTCGTACAACTCTAAAATTAGATTATGGGAATGCATTTGTTTTTCTCTAAAACATACCATACAACCTACCTAATAAATTAAATGCTGTTCATTGGTTTTAGGCCTATCGTTTTAAATAATACCAATAGTGAAAAAATATGTTTACAGCTTTTTTTTACTTATAACTTCTCAAAGGTGCATTCTTCGTAAAAACCAACAATTTGCTACAATTTGAGCGCAGCCGTAGCTCTGTAGATCCAATAGAACCCGAGATACAGCAGCTCAAACATTGGCCATTTTTTCAAAAATGTTCAGATTTAGCCGTCTTGCGAGCAGGATATCTGTTTAAATACTCATTCTACGAGGAAAGTCATAAGTTTGATGAGATGAAGTTGTCAAGTACTTAGCTAGTGTTTGAAGTGCTGTATCTCGGGTTCTATTGGACATACAGAGCTATGCACTTAAATTGTAGCAAATTGTAGATTTTTTCCGTATGATGCACTTTTTAGAAGTTATAAGTAAAAAATTCAAAGAAGTCTGAAAGTTTCGAGATTTTTTGGGCACCCACGCAATTAGCACAGGGGGCCAACCACCACCTCTTAAAGCAGTAATATTTTAATGTTATTTCAGTGTGAGAAAGATATGGAGCTATACAGGATGTCTAGCTCCATCTGTTTCCTACACTGAAGTAAGATTACAATAATACTGCTTTAAGAGGTGGTGGTCTAGCTGGTTCATTTTCTTTATTAAAATTATGTTAGTTATAGTCCGAATAAGGTTTTTAGGGAAAGAAAAATCGGAACATTTGCTCGAAAAATTGGAAAATTTGAGAAAAACTAAAAGTGCTTTTTTCTATGGGATTATTGGGGACGTGACAACGTACGTCAGGTCAGCTCGTTGTAAATAATTAAAAAATCAAATAATTTAATTTACTTTTATGTATTACGTTTACTTACTATTAAATAGGACAACAAAACTAAAGGAAGCCCAGTATCCTTATCAAGTAAGTTCATTTGTCACAGTCAGGATTCTTAGAAACGAGAATAAGCGAATAACTTCAACATGAGTCATGGGCTAGTTAACGAGTGATTCCGCATTACATTTGGGGTGAGGCAAGCGGGCAGCTGATTGCAGTTACAAGCATAAACGTTCGGGTACGTCGCATATTACATACCGCGGCGTATTCATACGCAATGCAGATCCATAGTACGAACTTGAGTGTAAAAATACGCATTATGTTTCGGTACCAGTTATATTTTAGCACGCAGCGTATTAAATATTAACGTATTGCTCTTTATTTTAGTTGCTAATTTCTATTTGTGTTATAGCGCAATATTAGCGTATTTCTCTATATTTTAGTTGCTAATTTATTTTTGTGTTATAGCGCAATATTAGCGTAGCTCTTTATTTTAGTTGCTAATTTCCATTTGTGTTATAGCACAATATTAGCGTATTGCTCTTTATTTTAGTTGCTAATTTCTTTTTGTGTTATAGTGCAATATTAGCGTAGCTCTTTATTTTAGTTGCTAATTTCTTTTTGTGTTATAGTGCAATATTAGCGTAGCTCTTTATTTTAGTTGCTAATTTCTTTTTGTGTTATAGTGCAATATTAGCGTAGCTCTTTATTTTAGTTGCTAATTTCCATTTGTGTTATAGCACATTATTAGCGTATTGCTCTTTATTTTAGTTGCTAATTTCTATTTGTGTTATAGCGTAATATTAGCGTATTGCTCTTTATTTTAGTTGCTAATTTATATTTGTGTAATAGCGCAAAATTAGCGTATTGCTCTTTATTTTAGTTGCCAATTTCTATTTGTGTTATAGCGTAATATTAGCGTATTGCTCTTTATTTTAGTTGCTAATTTATATTTGTGTAATAGCGCAAAATTAGCGTATTGCTCTTTATTTTAGTTGCCAATTTCTATTTGTGTTATAGCGCAATATTAGCGTATTGCTCTTTATTTTAGTTGCTAATTTTTATTTGCGTTATAGCCGACCTCGCCGAAGCTCTTCAACCTGTACGTGAACGCACTGATAGGGGAGCTCAGCAGCACCCGTGTCGGCTGTCATGTTGATGGTGTATGTGTCAACAATATTAGTTACGCGGATGACATGGTGTTGCTGAGCGCCTCGGTGTGTGGCCTGTCCAGGTTGCTGGGCATCTGCGAGCGTTACGCGCTGCATCACGGTTTGCTCTATAACGCGAAGAAGAGTGAATGCATGGTCTTTCGGGCCAGGGGTCGGAGCTGCCCAGAGTTTATTCCACCTATTAAACTGAACGGTGTCAATTTAAAAAGAGTTCAGCAGTTTAAATATCTCGGGCATATCGTGACCTCTGACCTGAGGGACGATGCAGATATCGATAGGGAGCGGAGAGCGTTGTCTGTGAGGGCCAATATGATCGCCCGCAGGTTTGTTCGTTGCTCGGGGGCCGTCAAAATAACTCTTTTCAGAGCGTTTTGTACGTCCCTGTGCGCGGCCAGCCTGTGGGTTTCATATACTCAGAAGCAGTACAACGCTCTCTGTGTTCAATATAATAATGCGTTCAGGGTGTTGTTGGGGCTGCCCCGGCACTGCAGCGCATCGGGGATGTTCGCCGACGCCCGTGTCGACTGTTTCTACACGACAATGCGTAAGCGGTGCACATATCTGGGGCGCAGGCTCCGGACCACCTCCAACACCATCGTGAGTGTATTTGCGAATAGGTTTGATTGTCAATACATAAACCATTGTTATATGGTTAATGTAATGACAAACAAACAAATGACTCAGAGGCAGGGGTATTATTAATAAGTGTTTTGATTTTATTTCCATAATTATAATTTAATTTAATTTTTTGTGATTTTTAATTTAATTTTTATGATTTTTAATGTAATATTTAATTTTTATGATTTTAATGTAATATTTAATTTTTTTTTTTTTGACATTTTTAATTTTAATTTATATTATTTGAGTGATTATTATTTTTTTTATATATATTTGTAGATATTTATTGTTATATAATTTGTAATTTTATTCCAATTAATGAAACTGTAACAATATGATCTGCAATGGATTGAAATAAATTATTTGAATTGAATTGAATAGCGCAATATTAGCGTAATGCTTTTTATTTTAGTTGCTAATTTCTATTTGTGTTATAGCGCAAAATTAGCGTATTGCCCTTAATTTTAGTTGCTAATTTATGTTTGTGTTATAGCGCAATATTAGCGTATTGCTCTTATTTTAGTTGCTAATTTATTATTTGTGTATCAATAGAAAGTCAACATTCAATTAATTGACACCCATGGCAAATAGTGTTTTAACGATTCAATTTAGTGCCTAAATTATTTATGCGACATTTCAAAATGCAAATGAATAGGTTCATATTTTACGAATTGCTAGAATTTAGCCGTTGAAATTGAATGTAATGACATCTGACGTGCAATACTAAAGAAGATAAAAACATATCTATAGATTCTATTGAGAATTAAAAAGAATCACATTTAAAAGGAAAGTTTTGAGTATGAGTGTGGATGTCAATAAGAGTAGGGGAAGACCAAAGAGACGGTAGACAGACTGTGTGGAAGATGATTTTGACTTTCAAAAGTGCCTTTTAAGTGCCTATTTGAAATAGATGATTTTATTTTGACTTTGATGATATGGTTAGGAAAAGGTTGACAACTAAAAGAAAAGTGTGGAAGAAGTAGACAAACATGTTACACTGAACCCAAAGAAATTGAGATAAGTAAGGGAAGAGAATGATGTATGTTTGTGTAATGTAAAACAAAAACATGGCACAGCTACGCTTCAAAATGAAATGAAATTGTTTATTCTGTAAATATGATATCGGAATTACTTTTACACGTCATATTAAAAAAAATTAAAGCTAGATGCAGTCGACATTTCCTATCTGACTTCACCCCTGAGAAGAAATGGCGAAACAAACTCAGGGGTCAAAGTTTCTTTTAAAGTTCATAATCTTGGTCAAATCATGGGAGGACCATGTAGATCCGTATCTGAAATGGTCTTTTGAGGAAAGAACCACACAAATTTGAGTAGACCTGTCAAGTCAGTGCAAGCATTTGTCAATAATCGTGTAGCTCAACTCAGGACTTAAGGAGCTCAATGACTCGACGAACAATACCACAATAAATTGACACTACCTATCAATTGAAACAAAATATGCCTTAATTAAAGTTATCATTCCGTGTGCGAAATGGAATTTGTGAAGCACGTCGTCCGCGTTTCCCTCAGTTGTCGGGATTGCATAGAACAATTTTAATTAAATAGTTTAAAGCGATGTCACAATATAATGGTGCAGTGTTTCTAGTAAGCATTTAGATTATTTTGCTGGAGTTTGCAAGGCAGTTAGTTGCGTTTAGAGCCACAGCGTGAGCGGAAGACTAACTTATACAGGCACTAAGCGAGCAAAAGTTGCCATAATATTGAATACCAGTTGTGCCCACGACTTTTTCTGCGTAGATGACGGAAAACAACTTCCCTATTTGAATCGGATTTTGTTCACAATTTCATGGATTTTAATTTTTTTCCGCGGAACCCTAATTTTAACCAACTTCAAAAAAGAAGGAGGTTATCAATTCGACACGTATGTATGTAATATTATTAGAACTGCAATATATTGACATATGTTTTTCTTTTTGGGCTTCTTATCAAATATACAACATTTTATAGGTATATGTTTGTTTGTATGTATGTTTGTTCACGCATTTCTCCAAAACTGTTAATCTGATTGTGATTGTGTTTTTTCATTGGCTTGCATTAACTTCAACTTAGGGAACAGTGCAAGTTTCATCAAAATCGGTTCAAAAGTTTTCAAGATATGGACTAATACGAGTAAGCGTGACCGCCTGGCTTATTGATACGAGCTACGGGTCACAAAGGCTGTCAAAGAGAAAACTTCTCAAAATCTTGGTCAGATTCTAGTGCAATATTTTCAACAAAACTCAAAAAACACAGAATACAGATTTCAAGACACCGACTTCCGAAATCATAATTTTGAGTTAATTTCTTTTTGAAGACGATTTAATTTTTTTTAATTACTTTTTTATTATTTTTCTAAAATAAAAGTACATTAAGTTACTCCTTATAACATCAGCTATCTGCCAGTGAAAGTCCCGGCAAAATCGGTTCTGGCGTTTTGGAGATTAGCCGGAACAAACAGACAGACAGACAAAAATCTATACAAATAAATAAAATTGAAGTGTCTGTTTGTAATGTCAAAATAACAAATTTTTACTTAATGCATAGGAAAGTATAAACGGTTCTTATAACAAAAAAGCAATTTCTAACATTTTTGTCTGTATGTCTGTCTGTTTGTTCCAACTAATCTCCGAAACAGCTGGACCGATTTTGACGGGACGGTCACTGGCAGATAGCTGATGTTACGGCGGGTAACTGAGGCTACTTTTATTTTAGAAATATAATTAGGGTTGCGCGCAAAAAATTAAAACCATGAAATTAAGAACAAAAAGTCGGATTTGAATTTTTTTTTGCATTTGGTTGCCCGATTCTCGAAAATAGTTATAGGCTATACATCACGCTACAAAAATCAGAAAGAATACTGAGCGAAAACGAAGTAATAGCATGGGCGGGCGATGCAATGCGACGGATCGGGGGATGAGGGAGTTTTATTAAAATGTGGCTGTTTTTTTAGTATATTGTGTATCTTACGACTTCCACGCGAACAAAGTCACGGGGCACAGCTAGTATTTAAATATTGTTTCTTTTTGTTATATGTACCTATTGTATATACTTTCATATGCATTTTGTAGTTAGTAAATGTGTTATTTTGACACTACAAACAGACACTTCTATTTTATTTACTTGTATTGATTGTGTTTCAGTAAAATGGGGCAAACTTTTTTACCTGTGAAAAATATAACAAGGTAGGTACCTATTATTTTAGGACTTAATAGAGAGAGAGACACATTCATTATGTGAAACTTTGAAAGAAGGATGGCTTAACAGTTCTGAACAAAAAAAAAAAAAAAATTGATTTGATTATAAAGCATAGGTATCACAGTATTGCAAAACATGCATAGGTACTTACAACAGACCCATGATAAAATTGATTAAGCTCTCAAATATAATTCAATTACACACTAAATCATACCTAAAAACCATCATTGGCAAATGCACCGAAAGAGTTCAATTAAACTTTTATACGTTTCTATAACCGCACAGTTTACTGGCCTCGAACGGCGCGAGCGTTGCGTGTGCGCAGCCGTGACCTAAGCGAACTCAGGTGGCTCCTCCTACCCGTCACGAGCCTATGTGCAACTACTAATTTACGTCATTACTTCATTCAGCATTTTATGGTGAATTCAGTCATTAAATACTGTGACCGGGTTGGGGAAATTGAATTTGACAGATATAGCATTATATTTTGTACCTATTTTGTTGTATTTTTTGCGTGATAGACCTATGTTCGTTGACCCCAAAATAAAATATCATCAAATCATTTTAGTTTTTTATTTTATTATTATTTAGATATCGATACCTATCACGTTTGCGGAGTTTCGCTCCATCAGGATGGATAGTAAAAAATATTTCCTTATTAATGAGAGCTGGACCTTTAAGTAGATGAAGGAAAGTGTATCAACATTATGTTGGGAAGACAGTACGGTAAGGATCAGATTAAACGATAGATTTATGTAATGGTAAAATACGTAGCATACCTGACAGTACAAAGAATGATATCCTAATTTAAAAGATCAAAAATATAATGCAGGTAGTATTAAAAACTTTTTGCAAAAAAAAAAAACAACCGACTTTCAAAAAAACACTACAAAGTGTAAAATAGCTTTAGTCGGTGCCTTTGGATCTGTATTTTAGTTTTTTGCCACCGACTTCCAAAATTTTTCACTCCGTAGATCGGATGTGGATCGGTTTGTAATTTTATTTATCTAAGTTACAAAAGCCTAATTTCAAATTTTCATCACCTTTTACAAAATATGGTTTTTTTCCGATGCAGGGACGTTAATTGTTGAGGAGTTCTCCTGGTAAATCACCATAAGCTCCACTTCACTTTTCCGCATTGTGACAAGTATAAATTGCTTAGCAACCATATTAAAGTAATCGAATCGCAAACCTTGAAATACTTATTATTGTGTAGTTCCGGTGGCCATCTGTGGTCTTCATTATCGGTTCCACTTCACCAAATGGTGCTTTCCGAGAGCAAATGTACGAGCTACTATAAGAAAATACACAAATCGCTATAGGTGTGCCCATAATATTTGAAAAGTTCCCTTGATTTCTCCAGGACCTCTTCATCAGATCCTCAGGACCTCTTCATCAGATCCTAACCTGATAAAAATGAGACTACCTAGGAAGTATACCCTTTCAAACATTTTTTTTTTCAAATCGGTCCAGCCATCTTCGAATAATCGGGAAACATACAAAAAAAAAACAAAGATTCCGACGAACTGAGAACCTCCTCCTTTTTTTGAAGTCTGTTAAAAAAAAAAAACAAAAATAATACCCAAATAATCTTTGACTCATTATTTTCGCATTCGATCGCTGGCGATTAATAAATATTTCCGTAATAAAGATCAATCTTGATAATAATCCAATTACAACATCCCGAAAAAGAAAGATATTAAAAATGTACCCACGTCAGAAGAGAAATCGGCAGAGCTCTCGACTAAAACGAAGATAAAATGGCCTAATTTGGCAATCCCCTCTCGAGGATTCATTTTCCTTTTTATCGAATTCGATGGAACCCACTGAGTGACTGACGCCTTTCCAGTTAAAGCCATTTTCAAAATTCTGAAATTCGGCTTTCGAAAATTCGACGCTGTTCATTGAACGGGGAAAATAATTAAGAGCTGTTATCTAAAGTGCAGAAGTAGACAATGGAGAAAATAGATTTTATTACGGTGCTCAAAAGCGATGAGATACACTTTGGTGCAGTTTTCGTAACATACATAACATTTGTTCCATCTTTACGAGGCATTAAAACTTTGGTGTCGTCTGGGCCCTCCTTTAAGAGAAAAGCAAATAAAATTATGACCGATAAAACTTAACGAAAAAACTTTTTGTAATAAACGGAACAGATATAAATAAGATGTCTTTACAACGCCCGTAACGACGTTGATAGAAGTGACGGTGGCACGTATTTCAGTATTCCAGTACCAACTTTTGTGAAAATATTTTCGTCAGCTTCTTTTTTTTCTGCCCGAATTAATTTTGAAGAATTCCTACTATACACTGAACATTTCATATATAGCGCTTGGACAAATTCTGCAAGACTAATGATGTTCCGGTTAATCGAATAAAACGATGAAACTATTACTAATAAAGTGTCCGACTCACACAAAAATGAGCTGGTTTTAGAAGGTTGGGTGGTTTTAGGTGGTTGGTGGTAAGTGGAAAACTTTTCATTTGCAAACACCATTTCCCCAGGAACAGAGCGGGCTATTCATTATAGAACGTTTCCTATTTTAAATTGAAGCTTGATAGAAAATGCAACTGATCGATAGGATTTAAAAAAATCATCAATGGCGAGATAGTCTGAAAAATTGTTTGCGAAAAAGTTCATTGTCAAGAAGAAATCTCGAACTGAATCTGAAAAATAAATAATACAACCCTCAGATAATACTTTATTTAAGTTAATACGAATTCATCGAACCAACTACTGCGAAACTGCATTCTTAAAAACCAAATAACACAGTACTTATCGAAATGACTACGTATAAGAAAGTCATCGAAGTAAGCACGTAGTAAGATTGCATGCGCACCGCACAATGTGGACGAGCACCGGTCAGGGGTCGCCGACCTGCCCCCCCCCCCCCTGCACCAAATCCTCCTCCGCCCCGCACCCCTAAGAGTCCTGCTAATGACATTTGCGAGGTTTTAAAGCTATACATACCATCACGTTTGCGATTAAGTGCCTTTTTCTTTCTATTACTGCATACGGCATGTACGTATACAGTGAATTTCTGTACAAAAATAGGATTTTATTAGTGCAATACCTTTTACATTTCCATTATCCGTTAGGATACATAGGTATTTTTAGGATCATCATTCTCTCGCCTTAGCCCAATTTATTTGGGGTCGGCGCAACATGTCTTTTTCTTCCATACTTCTCTATTAGTCGTCATCTCCATAGTCACCCCCTTTCTAGCCATATCATCTTTCACACATTCCATCCATCGTGTCTATGGTCATTCCCTATACTTTTATAGCGTTTATACTAGAAACTTTCCTCACGACATTTTCCTCATTTTCTTTTAGGATCTATAAAAAAAAAAGAATTTGCGAATGTAAAATTATACCTTCCTCCACAACATAGACTAAAGTAACTTAAAAAAGTCATAGAGATATCAAATGAATCAAGAAAAAGAAGATTTTAAGTGCGTGTGGGCCTTTTACGTCTTTGCGTGTCGTTTAAACCCCGTAGGTACAAAGTCAATTGTCTACTAATTGTGTCTGTAATTACGACATGCGAAAGGTAAAAAATACAGTAAGTATTAGGTAGATAAATCACATCTCACAAAATAAAACTTGTATAATAATTATTAACAAACTACATAATAATACTGTTAAGTGCTCATTATGACGATAATTTGTCATATACCTACATGTAATTACTTTCCACTCACATTAATTTATAAAGTGATCATTATGTGTCAAGCACATCATCTATTTGATTAAATGAAATTTATAATAATTATTCTACCTCAATAGCTTTATGGTCTCAATTAACTAGCTCTGTTAAACCTCCTGAACCTTTTCCTGGGTTCGATCCTAGGTTGGACAGTGTCATTACATTTTTCGCTTAGAAGGTTAGATTTATTCAGAAATTGGAATACCTCGAATAGAAATCGAAAAAAAAAACAAATAATATAATATAACATCACGCTGTATTCCCCGAAGGGTTAGGTAGAGGTGTACCTATTACACCCATATTTCGCCAGTTATATTTAAGTTCCATGGAATACGGGGCGAGTCTATTGCAATCAGCCGGGCACAAATCCAGACTCCGGGCTGCTACTGAGAAATTCCAGATGGAAAAACACAACAACACTGCCCGACCTGGGAATTGAACCCAGGACCTCATGCTAAGCAGTAACGCTTGCGACTACTAGACCGACGAGAAACCCGAAATAAATAAAATAAATGCACAAGCCTTCTAGATAGAGTGAACAGGTATATTTTGGGCACGCTCGTTCTAATGTAGACCTCATCCACCGCTTTTCTTGAGGTCAAGAGCAGGGCAATTCAGCAATAAAAGAAAGCTAGACTTGTTCATGGCCTTAAAAAAAAGAAAATGAGTTGATGCCTTTAATGACTTACTTTCAAGCGTACAAATAACTATTACAAAAGAAACATCATCTTGTTTACGATTATCGATTACAAAATAATGGTTGAATAGGGGAATCGATTAATTTGTAATTGATTTGGTTAATTTGGTTAAATCTCTCTCATTTTGATAATGAATAGACGTTGCGATATTTCATAAATCGTTTTACCATAATTTCATCACTTGGAATAGGTCACTTAACTAGAAGTAAATCAAGAAAATAATTAGTTAGCTATTCTTAGAATTGAATAAAATTCAAGAATTTTATTAAAAACGTACTGAATGCTGATTGATATAACATAAAATTGCACGTTGTCTACATCTCTTTATCTACTTTCCTATCGCAGGTATGCTGGAAGAGATTTCTTTAGAAATAAGCATCACCTTTGTACGTATTTTTCTGTTCCTTTCTTCTTGTTTGTTAATATGTGTGTACATAAACTGTTAAATAAATAAATAAATAAAATTATTAAATTTGTTTTAAATTCTAAGTTTTATCTTAAAAACCGGTACCTCAAGGTAAGTATTAAGCCCTAAGGCTGTTGCAAACAGGTGCGACACGCGATGTGTCACAAAGGCACCGTTTGTCGCGCGACGAGCGGTGCCTTTCTGTCGCGCCTGTTTGAAGGAGCCCTTACAATAAACGACTGCAGCTATCTATTAAATCATAAATGAAGTTAACACTATAATAAATTCTAGTCACAATAAAAAGCAAAGAACTGTAAAAAGGCGTGAGATATATCGTTTCATAAGTTTCCTGGTATGGAGAATAATTTATAATTATTATGGCGGTATTATGTGTTACCAGATTCATTCTCATTAAAGCAAGAAATGAATAGATAGATCATAGAAAATATTATGGGTGTTTATACATAATAATAAATAATGCACATGCAGTTAAAATAAAAACATTGTTTATGGGCTCCCACACAAAACTGCGAGTTCGCATCGCATCGCAAAAATCTGCGAGCTCGCATGTGTGTTATGTTTGGCAAAAGTCACAGTTTTGTGAAAAATTTTGCGTGCGATGCGAATTCGCAGTTTTGTGTGGGAGCCCTAACTATCAACGTCTAAAAGAATAAGCCACCCAAAAACAGACAGAGCGCAAAACATAAAAAAAAACAAATCTCTAAAGAAGATTGCATACTGCTTGAAGTTAACTAGTGTTCTCAGAACAAAGTTGTAGTGAGTCTAAAAAGTAACTACCTCTTTACAAACAGCAGACGAAAAACTGCCATTTCAATTTAAAATATTTCAGTGTGTCCACCAAACCAACCAACAAAACGTTTTAAGCGAAATAGATTAAGAAACAAAGACTACTTTATCAGCTATACTAATGCTCGGCTACACAAAACATTAACCTAGAAGTTTTACACTTCATGCGTCCTTAACAAAGTGGCACTTCAAGGGAATACACAGAGGTAGAAAAGTAGCAAAGTTTGTGCTTTTATCTGGACAAATAGTTCACATTGTCCTATTGTATTTTCGTTATCTAGACGTGGTGGATTAGTTCCTAGTTTTTGCACTAAAATGTAGAATTTTCTTGACGTAATGAACACTCGATAGTGTCCAGTCTACTTTGAGACTTTTGTCCACATTGGATAGTTTAGGAGCTAGACAATTTTTTTTCTCAAAAATGCTTTGTGTTTACCTGTTTTTTTCTTATATTTCTATGGTGTTTACACTGACGAAAAGTGACTGATCGGTTGGTATTTAAAAAAAAAAATTAATAGAAAGAACAACTTTTGCATTTACAGGTAATGGATTAACTGCTAAGTAAACTAAGTTGAAGGTTCAAAATCGGCCTTAAATCTTTTAACATCAAAATACATTGTATTAAAACACTGTTACTTGGTACATATAAAAGAAAACAAACAGCATTGATGCTTAAGCATGCAAAATGATCAAGAGCCTATACTTTCAATAAACTATTGACGCTTTACCGCTGTTTCCAATATTCCCCACACGTAACGTTACAACGTTATGCGTACATTTAGCCTTAAAATATTCATATTGGTTCATCCCTACGTGAGAATTTTGTCACTTGTTTCTTTTTTTGCTAGTCATTCATTATTGAATAGACGTAACATAAAAAAATGAGCTTTGAAAAAGCATCAAATATTTCATTCTTAAACACATCAGCATAGCCTGCCATGTATTAAGGCAAATGAGATAAGCAGTTGCCATCGGATGGACCTGCTAACTGTTTACCAACCCATAAACCATGAAACGCCAAGCAACTAAACTTAATAGAAAATGAATTGTTGTCTACCTCTTTAATCACGCACCAATCGCTCGATGGGTCAAAAAACATATAACATCACATCAAAGAGTTGGGCAGAGATTGGGCATAGCACATCCATATTTCGCCAGTTATGCTAAGTCCCATGTAATAATAGATGGTGAACCTTTTGCCATCAACCGGGCACAAATCCAGACTCCGGGCTGCTACTGAGAAATTCTTGATGGAAAACCTGGAAAACCCAATAACACTACCCGACCTGGGAATTGAACCCAGGACCTTTTGCTCAGCAGTAGAAATAGCGACCACTGGGCCAACGAGGCCAAAAAAGTACCTAGCCAAATATAACGAAATCAGACGATAATTTCAGGCACGTGTTTATTTATGGCACCATAATCCACGAGATAAATATACACAGTCTATGGTCGTATCATTACCAACTTTACCCACTGGGGTACTGTAAATTTACACCGTGAATAAAGTTCTCATTGTTTACCGAAAAGCGTGCGAATTTGTAAAAGTTCAAACGGTAACTGACTGCTTCATTTTTGGAGGGAAAATTAATAAATGAAGTATTCCGTTCAGTCAGTATAATTACCTCGTGCTTTAAATGAAGGATTATTAATTTGTATTGTAGTCGTTTCTCTGTTATCCGTAAACGTGTTATAAAAGTCGTATAGTTGAAATGGCGTTTAGCTCTATTGTCCTCTTATTTAATTAATTTTAAAATGACAAAGACAGCTTTCATCCTAACTAATATTATAAATGCGAAAGTGAGTGTTTGTTTATTTTTTGGATGAATTTGGCACATGGGTAAACCATGATCTGAGTTAGAATATAGGATAGATACTTTTATACTGATATTCCCACGGGATCGAGTCTTATCCAGGGGTGAAACAGCGGAGCGCAGCTAAGAAATTATAAATATCTTAATAAAATTAAGTTTTTACTAATAGTGGGCTATTGTGTGGGAATGACTGGATAAGATAAAAAATGGCGTTTAAATCCTTGAAACGATTACTTTTTTAAAAGTATCTTTTGAGTTATATGAATTTTATATAAATAGAAAAATGTTTTATTTTTAAGCAGGTAAGTAACTCTGCACCCTAATTGCGTAACATGCTATCAATCACAATCTGAATGATTTTTAAACATATTGCTAATCCATTGCTTCATATCTTCGAAAAATTTGTCTCCTCAACAATGTGAATAACGCACTGAATGTTGTTGAACTGTCAAAATGAAACCGATTCCTACTGAAAGTGTGTTACGCAATTGATGCGCAGGCCTTTGTTTTAAATATTGGTAGAGATAGCTTACTAAGCAAAGCGAAGCAAGTAATAAATATAAAATAAATAAAGGTACATTATGAAAGTGCCACCTCACACAACATAAGAAAGGAAACGATATACTCTTGCGACGCGCTCAGAACTAAAACGACCGAGAATCGCAACAGTTTCGAATTTATACGAAAGCAATACATAAATACAGGAACATCCCTATTTAAAGCACGTTCTAAAGGCACGCACTTCCCGACCGCACGTGTTTAATGCATTCACTATAAAGGTGACTCCGTACTCTGCCCCCGACAACACTTAAATTACTTTTCTCTCCAGCGATTTTATTTGTTCCCAGTCAGGATTTAGATGGGAAAATGTACGAAACAAAAACTAATAGAGGTGTGCTTTTGTTATATTTTTTGTGCCAGTACTAGTTTTCTTGGGTCCAATGATTTACGAGAAGATTTTTGTTATTACGTTTCACACGGTAGGGTAATGTTTGAAGTTTTTAGTACTCCTCACCTTTGTTACGTGTTTGCTTGAAGGCTTTTTGCGTACTAAAATCTGAACAGTTTCAGGCTTTGTAGTACTTTATCAATTAAAACTTATTGCTTTTACGGGTATTTATGATGATTTCTTTGGCTGAACTTTGGTCCTACACCAACCGGGGTTGTCCTTGGGTACTAACTTAGTGCGTACAGAGATAATCGTCGGTTGGTGCCTAATTTAATTAAAAACGTCTTTCGGGTCTTTGCAATTTGGCTTCGGCCCTCTCGTATGCTCCAAAGATGTCTTGTTATAGCTGAGCGACGATAATTCATGACTACATCATATTCAACGTAACTAATATTTGACTGCCTCGTTGGTCTAGTGGTCGCAAGCGCTACTGCTGAGCATGAGGTCCTGGGTTCGATTCCCAGGTCGGGCAAAGTATTATTGGGTTTTTCTATCTGAAATTTCTCAGTAGCAGCCCGGAGTCTGGATTTGTGCTCGGTAGATGGCAATAGGCTCGCCCCCTATTACATGGGACTCAAACATAACTGGCGAAATGTGGGTGTTACTATACTATAAGTACACCTCTGCCTAACCCTTCGGGGAAACAAGGCGTGATGTTATGTTATGCTAATATATACTGGTATTTATGTCAGAGGGCACATACAACGTTTTATTACTAGCGTAAAATCTTAGGGGCAAAGCCAACGATGCAACTATCGAGGACGTACAAGATTAAGCAAAGTAGAAAAGACTTCATCGCATGTAGGATTTTGGCTTCGAACCAGTAAGTATAAGTTTACGAGCAAGTGAAACCTTTTCGTGGTAACAAAGAATGATGTTTTGAAGAATTTTAACAGAGTAGCGATGTTTTATCCTTTTAGAGGCACTACACACTTGTCCGGCTCGGCATGTTTTGGCATAGCCAGGCGGCAAAATAGAATATATTACGTAGATATATTTTCGGGAAAAGCCGCTCGACTTAGCTCGAATCGGGAAGGTCGGGCAAAGCTAATTGTAGATGACGTGATCATAGCTAGGTCCCTGCGGCCTATAGTAAGTTTGACATTTCGTTCAGTCATGAGTTTACTTTATTTCGCTATTTCGTTATTTTCGGTGATTTCAATATTTTAAGTCAAGTAAATGACATGGAAAGTGTCAGAATTCAAAACCATTAATATATTCTCAAAGTCACTTTCTTCAAAATGTTTCTATTCTGTTTAATTTATAAAACATCTCTACGAATAGCTTTAAGCCACCATCTTTTAATTTTAGTGTCTCTCGGGAAATGGTGGACTCCAATTTCGAGTATTTAGTAACACAACAACGCATCATTTTCGTAAAAATAAAATAAAACCACCTCACGCCTTGTATTATTGGCTTGTGTTGGAAACTAGCTACGACAGCGCCATTTTGACAGTTGCCTTCCCCATTGTGCCGAGCCGACTCCAACATAACAACGAGGTAGATGCCGAACGGAGCTTGCCGATCGGTACGAGTCGAATGAAAGCCGATTACGTATACTTGATTGGTTCGGGTCGGCTTTGTTGTTCAACAATTACTGCTGAATTGAATGTGCACCCGAACATGCGTGTAGCACCCTCTATACTGACTAGTTTGTCATGCATCTTATAAAATACGCAATTGTTCAGCAACCACAAAAAGTTTCTATATCATTATCAAAAACTAAGCACGTCTACCTATTTCTAAAAACATTCCCTCTATTACGCTCAACAAAAATGGTTCTCATGTGAAACCATAACAGTTCCCAACTCAACAGTTAGGCCGGGAGATAGGCACTTTTAATTAAACAAAACAACAATCATTTTTCACGACAGCATTAAGTTGATTGTGAATATAGGAACCAACATATATTTATTTTTATTTTACACGACTAATGAGTCGTTGTTTCACGACGGGATGCGTGTCGGTAACGATTGTATTCATTAATTGAAACAGTATACTCGACTGAATATCGCATCGGGTCGGCTGTCGTAACGAACGCCCTTGGCATTATTATGCGTGCACGTACAAAAATGGACCGCATACCAGTTTTGTATGGTGTAAGGACTTGTCAGTACCTACATATTTTGAAATGGGATAGTCTAGAAACAACGCAAACATGTATCTCTTACTATCGGATATTATACTGTTGTTGTTGTTTGGTTAGGTACATACGAATTTTGTTGTTAGTTTTGCCTTTCTAGGAAAATTCGTTTGCGGAAATTAACCTACCGGTAATTAAATGAGGTAGTTTTCATATTCATTATTTAACTATAAATATATGACAGGATTATGTTGAAACACCATTTACCTACTTCTCATTTGTCACTTAAGGTAGATAATTAAAATGATTCAAGAAGAATACGGTTTTTCAAATACCGAAAATTGCACTTCCCCCAAAATCTTTCATTTTAATTTTTTACTAGCTATGCCCCGCGACTTCGTTCGCGTGGAAGTCGTAAGATACACAATATACTAAAATAACTGCCACATTTTAATAAAACTCCCTCGTAACCCGACCCGCCGCTTTGCATCGCCCATCAGCGCTAGTATTTCGTTTTCGCTTACCGTTCTTTCTGACTTTTTTTTCTTTTTGCTCATCTCCTAAGGGCCATATCTTGATGTTAAAAAGCCTATAACCATCCTCGCGAGTTGGGCTACCAAATGCAAAAAGAATTTTTCAAATCCGACTGGTAGTTTCAAAGTTATTTTTCTAAAATAAAAGTAGCCTAAGTTACTTCATATAACATCAGCTATCTGTCAGTGAAAGTGCCGTCAAAATCGTTTTTTTTTTGTTATAGGTACCTTATATACTTTCATATGCATTTAGTAAAAAGCTGTTATTTTGACATTACAAACCGACACTTCGCTTTTATTTGATTGTATAGATAATTTTACAAAAATTGAGTTTTGCCGGCCATTTGCTGCTTTATCAAAGTATAAACAACTCCCGACCGCGTGCTGCAAATTGTCCTGAAATCCTGAATATAACATTACTAATACGAACAGTTTCATTATAAAGTTACAGATGCGAATAAACAGCTTTATTTATATTACTAACTGTTAGTAATATAAATTAAGCTGTTTATTCGCAGCTGTAACTATGAGTACCTATCTCATATTACTGAGCAAGCCGGATCAATTGTATGAAGTAAGTACCTACCTACTCCTAAAATCAAAAGGAAGGCGCCTTAACCTGTTGAATCATGCTGTGGCTTTGTGGCATCAGCAGAATTCAGCAAGTTAAGGGCTCCCACACAAAACTGCGATGCAATGCGAATTCGCAGTTTTGTGTGGGAGCCCTTAACCTGCTAAATTCTGCTGACGCCTCAAGGCGTCACCCAATTCAATAGGTTAAACCTTCAACTGTCTTGTTATGAGACACAATTCCATAATCAGCCTATAATGTTCCCACTGCTGGAACATAGGCCTCCTCTCGGTGAGAGGGTGAGAGGGAGTGGCCGTGATCCAACAGGCCGGCCCAGTGCGAATTGGTAGATATCACATGTTTTTGAATGTTTGGTTCTAGGACATGCCGGTTTCCTCACGAGTTTTCCTTTCTTTTTTGAGAGCAGTGGTGATGAAATAATTTACATAAAGTAAAATGCCTGCTTGGAATCGAACCCGCGACCTGCAACTCGTAAGTTGCGACCGTTACTGCTGGGCCACCACTGCTTACAATTAATTAATTAATTTCTATTATTACTGACCTCTAGGAGGTCGGTCGACAGTTGAGGGGAACAGTAAGCAATAATCATGCCACGGGAAAAACTAGGGCTCTGCTGCCCATCATCAAACTAAGATAGATTAGGGCTTGGAAACAATAAATAATTTTCTATCATTCATGGATTTGTGCAGCTTCATTTTGGGCGTAAGTACATTGAGTATGTCCTAGAAGTTTCAGACTTCGAGCTTCCGAACCGAGCTGCTTCGACGCGATATCGTTGCGTATGAGCTCCTGAATAATGTTTCTAGTCGAGTAGAAAACATTCAGGGGTCTATACCCCTGGCTTATTCTATAATAAGCCTGCAAAATACCCCGAAGAACCACCGTTTGACAATTTATTTCCTATATTCACAACACCATTATTATTATACTTTTGTAGGAATATCTGCCATTCTTGAAATCGACTTTATTCATCGTTATAAAAAAATAGTGTTACAAATTATTATGCTATTATAAAACTATCAAGTCGTGTAGCTCATCGACTATGCGCGCCATTGTAACCTATTTGCCGCAATTAACGCTGACACCTAACACGGCATTGTAAGCAGATTACTTATCTTGTATGTTTTTCTTTCTACATTTTAATTTTCATAGAAATAAATGTTTATTACCTCGTTACCTCTCTAACAAACACACACAATAATCACTTCATTAAAATTCAACTGCGCACTCTTATGTAAATAAAGTTGATTGCATACTCCGCCCTATCTGTATGGACTTGGACATCAGTCAACAATGTACAGAATTCTTTGTCGCAAATGACGCTGTGCGGTTCGACGGTTTAATGTGACCACAACTTTACCGCAACGAATTGCCACCAGAGTAGGGCTGGCAGAAGCTTAATTGAGCTGTATTGCACCAGCGATACAGGGCTGCCTCTAAATAGCGCAGTTAAACGTTTAACAGGGACACTTTATTCCGGGTTTTTGCTGCTAATAGCGTTCTAGTATAAAACTTTGAAATAAAATTCAGTGTTCTGTGGAATTGAACGAGCTTAGAGGGCATTTTTAGTAGACATAATAAAATTTTAAACTAGGTATTTAGCTTGCTTGTTAGTAGATATTTGAGTTTTGTTTAGCTACTCGTGTGTGCTTATAGATAATTAGGTAATCTCCATTAGCACATACCAGTCACACATTACGCCATAAATGCTGTAAACTGTTTTTAATAAGCTGGTTACAAATGTCCGAATTTCACACCTAAATAACCATTGCAAAAGTAAGTCGCATTCGTGTTTATATGAGCACAGCTATTCAACACAAATCTCATCTCTAAATCTCATGACTACATTTACCAGAATAAGTAGAGAATACGACCATAAACGTTCTCTCAAAATTCTGCCTTCAAATATCGAATAAACCTCTTTATTTACGATCAACGTTATGAGAATCTCGTACTAACACCAAAATGGTTATTAAAAAGTCAGTAATATATTCCATTCATGAAAACGGTCACATGTCACTGGATAAAATAGAATGTGGTGAATAAGCCACGAGAACAAAATTTACAGTGGCAGCCGCAAAAATTTATATCCTGCGTTTAATATTTTACACTGCAGTGAAGAGATACCGACCTTCAAGGCTCGAGATAAACAGCTCTAGGTGTGGAAGATTATATTTTAACTCGATTACGACGCAGCCAAAACATATTTTGTGAGCGTTTTTGGTTAAACCGATCTGGGAAGATTGCTTCGTTTGATGAGATTTAATAAGATAACGAGATGGTGATGAGAAAAAATAATGAATTTGTTCAAAATCTGGATTGGTATTGTATCATGAGAGTTTGGCACGAATACCCTAAAAATTTTATATGCCAGCATAAATTGCTTTTAATTGAATACACAAGAGCTTTGCTGATGTTTATACCTGTAATAACGAATAAGCTGATTCAGCAACTGGATTCATTTGCTCGCAAGTTACGACATTATTTCCCAAATGCTATTGTTTTATCATAATGTACCAACCTCCCTGCCATTTACGTTTTCCTTAAGTACACAGACAAGAAAGAAAATAACAGTTCACGTTCCATTATTTTTAGATCAGAAGGTAAACAGCTCTTTGTCTTTTCCTACATAGCACAACTTAGAACTGAAACATACAACAATAAAATAAACAAACACCAGCAGATGATCAATATTCCATTAAAGACTTCCTGATACCATTGAGACAGCCGCTCGAACCATGCACCCATCACAAAGATCGTGATGTGGTGCGCTCGTGAGGCACGCACCCGGTGTGCTCAGCCAAGGTCACGGCTCGTCAGCACACGAGGCCATTGCTTCGATAAACCACAGAGTAACTACTTGTAGTGGTTCATCGATCATATACAGGGTGGGGATTTAGTGACCTGCATCCGTCAAGGGGGTGATTCTACCCGTCATACTAAACAAATTTCGCAATGACACACATACACGTATGAGATTAGTTAAAAAAAAAAACATACGTGAGTCGAAATAGTCCGTATACTGTTGTGTAGAAAATTTGATATTTTTTCACGAATCGGATATGAGTTTCATGGTGAAAGTTGTTTACACAACTGGGTGTCTAAATCGCCGCCCTGCATTTTCCAGGACTTCTTTTCGAGACATGCACGATTGCACGCCACAAGTACCGCAATTCCGGTAAGCCAGGATCAACAGTGGCCAGAAAAGTGCCGAAACAATAAGCTTGCTCTTGGAACTCCCAACGATATCATCGGATAATAATAACTTAAATAACATAACATCACGCCTGTATTCCCCGAAGTGTTAGGCAGAGGTTTCAGTATCTATGGTACACCGATATTTCGCCACTGATGTTTAGGTCCCATGTCATACGGGGCAAGCCTATTGCCATCAACCGGGCACAAATCCAGACTCTACTGAGGAATTCCAGATGGAAAAACCCAATAACACTTTGCCTGACCCGGGAATCGAACCCAGGACCTCATGCTCAGCAATAGCGTTTGCGACCACTAGACCAACGAGGCAGAATATAATAGTGGATGATTAAGAAAAACCAAAATTTCCACGTTCCTCCTCCAGAACTTGAGAAAAGTAAAAAATGCCACATCTGTCACCTAATTACAATAAGTTTAACAATACAGGGTCAAATTAAATTAGCTAGTGAAACTCCGTAGATGTGATGGGGTATTGATATCTATCTAAACATGATAAAGCAAAAATAAATTAATTTGATTTGATTTTTTCGTAGGGTCAATCGACGGCTCTTGAAACATCGATTTAAAAATATTATTTTTTGTGTAAGCTTCACAGACGTGATGGGTTTATCAAGTTATACTTCAAGTTACAACACAACCAGCGGTCGTTGACCCCCTAAATAAAAACATCAAATCTTTTTTTATTTTATTTTATCGTTTTTACTTAGCTATCGATACACATCCCGTCTGCAAGGTTTCGCTAGCTAATTTAATTTGACCTTGTATTGGCTTTGTCCGTTCCCCCCACACGACTGCTTAGCGAAAACATTCTGATTAACTGACTGTAATGAGTTCATATAAGTAGACTGTGGCAATTCAATGCACATGTATCTATAAAATTATAAATTACTTAACATTGAGATTAAGTGATCTCACTTGATCTACTAGGCCTTTTGAAGTGTGTGATGATGTCATTATGACATCTTAAGTGGCTAAAATGATGTGTTGCTGACGTATCCTTTTAATGTAATTACTTAATTGTTTAGAACGAAACCGTTTTTTAAAGGTTTTTTTTACTTGTAAATATGAGATTATCTGATCTTGCATTCCGCATAAACGACCTTACTTTAATCAACTTAGCCTTTTTATTTTTTTTTTTTGTGGATGGGAAATCATCAAATGACTTCTCCCGCTCTGGGCGGAGCGGGAGGGCATGTCAGACTTTTACTGACTAAAACCCACCCGTGTTCCTTCTGTTGCCTGTGCCGGGGCCACGGTAACTCTTTCGAACATCCCGCAACCCTAGCTGGCATCGGCCCTAGCGGACCCCGTCAATAGTGCTGACATCTCTTTGAGGCGCGCGTGGAACACAACGCGCCGTCGACTCGGGCTTTGTCCTTACCGGACGGCGAGCTACCCATTGCTCGCCGTCCGCAAGCCCGCGCCTACGGTGGCCGGGAATCGGCTGTCAATTCCCGACGCCCAGGGCGTCTCCTGCGGCGACTAGGGGCGTGAGGGCGCAAAGCTTGCCTCTCCCTCACGCGTTCCGCCTCCTCCTTCGCGAGCATTACTGCTTCGCAGAAGGAGGTAATGGCTTCCCATGTACTCTCGCCCCGTACCATGGCCTGGACCAGGGCCGGACGCGAGAGATCGCCGCCGCCGATCGCTTCCGCGAGGACACGGCGGTGCTCCGCCCAAGCCGGGCAGACCTCCACCGTATGCTCCACCGTGTCCTCCGGGCGATCCACACAGTGGTGACACCCGGGCGTTTCCTCCCGCCTTATCCGGAACAGGTACCTCCCGAAGCACCCGTGTCCGGTGAGGACCTGCGTCAGGCGGAAGGTGAGGACGCCGTGGCGCCTCTCCAGCCACTCCTCAAAGAGGGGACTTATCGCCGCAATTGTGGCGTGCCCAGCGCTGGGTTGCGACAATCGCACTCTCCATGCCGCCATGAGATCCTGCCGGAGCTCTGTCCGCCGTGCCGCGATTTCTCGCGGCAACGGAGTTACGCCCCGGCGTCCTGCCTCCTCGCGCCACTCCCACATGTGCGCGAGGACTTTTGCCTCCAGATCCCATGGCGGTAATCCGGCAAGGAGGTTCACCGCCTCCCCGGAGACCGTGCGGTATCCCCGGGCTAACCGGATGGCCATGACCCTCTGGGACGCGTTCAACCGACGGACCGGTCGCCGCCTCACGGAAAGCGCCCACACCGGAGCTCCGTAAAGGGCCATGGACCGCACGACCCCCGCGTAGAGCTTCCGGCAGGAGGCGTTTGGACCCCCCAGATCGGGCAGGAGCCGCCTCAAGGCAGCCCCGGCCCGCTCCAGTCTGGGAGCCAAACGTCGGAAATGCTCCACGAAATTCCACCGGCTGTCGAGGACGAGTCCCAGGTACTTCATCGTCGACTCGACACCGATGGGAACCCCTCCTACCATTATTTGGGAACCCGACGGTGGCGCGTTCCGAGGACCATGAAAACACATGGCCTCGGACTTGTGCAAGGCCACCTCGAGTCCCAATTGCCGGATCCTCTCTATAATTGTCGCAACCCCGCATGTCGCCAATTCGGCCGCCGCCTGGTGCGACCTCCCCTGCGCCAGGACCAGCGTGTCGTCAGCGTAGCAAACTACGCTGACGCCATTAGGGAGGTCGGCGCGCAGCACCCAGTCGTACCCGATGTCCCACAGATGCGGCCCCAGGACTGATCCCTGTGGGACACCGCACGACATCTCTCGCCAGTTCCACTCTCCTCGGTGACCAGGGTAGATGACAGCCCTGTCCGTCAGATAGGCCTCGACCACGCAACAGAGGTAGGTCGGCACTCGGTGGTACCGGAGTGCCTCCCTGATGCAACTCCAGGGCAGGGTGTTGAAGGCATTGGCGATGTCTAGAGACACCGCCAAGACGACCCCACCCCGGGCCACAGCATCCCCCGTCGTGAGGGCTCGTACGCGCATGATGGCGTCCACCGTAGAGCGCCCGTTGCGGAAACCAAACTGGCTCTCCGCCAAATCCGGCCCCACCCTCACCAGCCGCCCGACAAGGCGGTCTGCAATGACTCTTTCAAAGAGCTTGCCCACCTCGTCAAGCAGCACGATGGGCCGGTAAGCGGACGGCGAGTCCGTAGGGCGCCCCGGTTTCTTAATGAGGACCAGTTTCCCTGTCCTCCATTGAAGCGGGAACTGGCCCCTCTCCAAGCATGCGCTTAGGAGCCCCCTTAGTCAAGGCCCGAGAGCCTCCAAGGCCAGGACCCAGGCTTTTCCAGGTAAGCCGTCGGGTCCTGAGGCGGTATTCCTGGCATTCAGCCTGCGCACCGCCACTCTCAGCTCTACCTCGGTCACCTCCGGAGCATCGTCGTCATCGTCGGCTGCGTGGTCCGCATCCGACACCACAGGAGGCGGAGCCATGGGCGGGGGAGTATGTTCCCCTCGCGAAGGGAACAGAGCGCTCACCACGTCCTCCACGAGCTGGGGCCGGAGACTCTGCGTCAGCGGGGGAGCCCATGGGCGGAGCTTGTTCCGCACCATTTTATAGGGGCGCCCCCACGGGTCCAATCAACTTAGCCTACTCTCTTGATCGTGTAGTGGGGTCTTAATTAGCCTTTGAAACATCCATTTAATACAATCGGCCTACTAGCAGATAAACCCAGAAGTAAACCATCTCGACATGTCATTATACCTACTAGAGCGAAGCTTAAACTTAATATAGAATAACATTTGTATAATCAACAGTCTTCGATTGACAGAAATGATCACTATAGCTGACGCGTTTTAGCATGGCAGTAGCGGTCATTGCGCTTTCCCTAATATCTCTCCGTGGAAACCAAACAAAAAACTATGTATGGTTTTCAGTTATTGTAACACGTTGGGGGTCACAATAGATATTGATTCAGGACGTTACCGGACTTTATTTCAGTTTTATTAAATAAAAAAATGGTAGAAAATGTAGGTGGGTCAATGACCGCTATTGTTATACTAAAAAGCGAAAACTATAGTCTGATCATCTTTGTCTATCAATGTGTCTATGTGTACATGCGGAACTAGGTTTAATCTGTATAATAAATTAGGTACTAATTTATTGTATGCGGGTTAAAATCTTAAAACAATAATGGAATCAATTTCCATACAATAATATCTTTTTCTAACCTGTGATCGCAGGCGTGAAGGTTACCTTAAGTTAATTACTTAAAACTTGATAAGATGAGTCATGTAATTACGAGATTACAACATTATACAACATGACTTGTGTGAATAATTTATTGAGTAGGTACCAAAAACTCCATTACCAAATGGAATCCATCTGCAACAATACGTGAAGATTATAATTAGATTTGTGATTCATTTGGAACTTACATAGTTTATATGGCAGTAATTTACATTTTGAAGCTCCGAACTAATATTATAAATGCGAAATTGTTTGTTTGTTACGCGTTCACGCTTAAACGGCTGAAAAAATTTGAATGAAATTTGACACATGGGTAGACCATGACTTGGGTTAGGTCAAAGGATACTTTTTATCCCGATATTCCCACGAGATCGAGACTTATTATGCGGGTAAAACCGTGGGGCACAGCTAGTGTCATTATAAATTCATATCAACTAAAGTAATTTCCACTAACAATGAAAATGTAATTTTGCCAAAAGCTTTAAGCAAACACAACTCATTACATAACGGTTTAGATAAGGAAAAGTTGCATGTGAATATTCACCTGCATTTTGAAGTAACATCCTACTACTAGCAACTTGTTTCATAAACTAACAAACAATGACTCAAGTACCCTAAATAGCACTTCCGTGTTCTAAAGCATCTCCGAGTGGAGCTACAACAAAAGGAAATCTTAGAGTGAGCTTTAAATAGCTATACCCAGAAGACAGATTATATCACATTTTAAAACTTGCTTAGTATTTTTTGACTAAAACTAGTTTTATGCAAGGCTGCTCTTACACTATGTGCAGTTGTACCTTTTATATAAATAAAACCATGGTTTTCAAGCATGAGTCAATTTCAGACAGTACTTTTTGAATTGACGTAAATCTGTCAAATATTCAACTTCAAATTTCGAATAACTGAAAATATTTTTTTTTCTGGAGAGCACTGCTTTTTCAATTTAGATACAACCACACATAAGTAAACAAAAAGCTGAATACTCAAAATGTAATAATGGATAAACAAATAACACCGACTGTATCTATACAGCAAAGGAACAAAAAGAGGACACAAACGATGCCCATCAAGTCGCAACAAATAACTCTACTATGATTTACGATGCCACTTAATCCTTAGAGGAGTACCTAAAACTTTGTATCTCAGCACATAATAACAATGATATACACGATATATCACGATACAATGACGTCTGTATCAAGTTAAATGTTCATAGTTACGCAGCCACTGGTGAGAATAGTACCCCGGAGAACAATACTCGGACCAAAATCACAATTTGGCTGTAGATTTTTTGTATAAAAACAAGCAATAAATATTGCTTGTCCGTATTCATTGACGGTTTTATATTCATTGCGGATGTGATTAAACGTTCCGTTGTCAAATTTGGCTTTCATAAATTTAAATCACAAATTAGTATACGAATCACATTTTGAGTATCAGCAACGTTGCTTCGTTTGCATTGTCTAGATGCGAATTAAGAAATAATTCTACTGGTATTTAGCTAAACTAAGAATTATCTATGAACTTATTTATTCGGCATTAAGTAAATTGAACTATAAACTTGTATTGTATTGTTTCACAGTTGTATTTTTTTAACCACAAAATAATACTTATTTATTATAACATTTTTATCAGTTCCTGTCCGGAAATCAAGGATGATTACGCTGTCATAATTTTTTAAACAAGTGTGTTCATTGCTCTCGATCCATCAGAATTACATAAAGAATTTGTTGTGAACAAAAATATGTTCATCAGCACAAACCATGTACGCTGGACGAAAAGCCGTACGTGGTTAAGTCACACGGCAATGTACAGAGCAATCAGTTCAGTAGAGCAAGCTGGCCACAAACGGTCCCAGTGCAAACCGTTGCAGTAACTACTGCCGGTTGCTATCGTTCGCAACGCGATTAGCAGTTAAACGCGTCTGCAGTAGCGGTGCTTTCAACATGTACAACTTTTATGGCACTATTCTATCTTGATCTTCCATTTGGATTCAGCTTCATAGTCTAAAAGCTCTTTGATATCTGGTCACGTAACACATTAAGAATCATCAGAATCGTTGGACGGCCTTGAGGCAATTTTATAGATTGCTCCGGTATTATACCGTTTGATGACAGTGAATCGGATTGTGATTTCATATTTTATCGTAATATGGTTTAGGGGCTTCGCAGATATTTCTTTACAAACATGAGTTTCCAGTATTTTATTTTATTATGTATATGAAACCTTGTGAATACCCGAAAAAGATATTGAAACTAGAACGAAATCCAGCACAGGCTAGCAACAGTCACCAAAAATTCGAACATTTCGAATCAAACAAATAAATCAGCGCGGTTTAATACGCAAAATTTGGAGCACAAAAGAAATTTTAATACGAATATTATTCGTCGTATAAATGATGATAGATGACGCGTGTACGTGCATACATTACCTTATCAAAGTCAGAATCACGAAACAAAATTCCAATGTAATAAAACAGTCGGTGCGGTAGTAATGGAATAAGCAGTGGCATCCTGCAGGGGGCGATGACCTTGTCTTGTATCAGACACGTGATTTAGTACTTGTTTATCTTCACGATTTGTGCCAATGAGGTCTCGATAGACTTGAAGTGCTATTGATGTCTGAAGCATCAGCTGTGTCATCAAAAGTAACCCTCACAGTAGGAAATTGGTAGGAAACGCCTATTTGTATCACAAATAATAGCATGTGTATATAATTATTATATAACTATCTGTGCCCGCTACTTCGTTCGCGTGGATGTTGGAAAACCACTTCCCTATTTGAATCGGATTTTGTTCACAATTTCATGGGTTATATTTTTTTTGCGCGGAACCCCAATTCTTTTTCTAAAATAAAATAGCCTAAGTTACTTCTTATAACATCAACTTTGCCAGTGAGAGTCTCGTCAAAATCGGTCCAGCCGTTTCGGAGATTACAAATAGACACTTCAATGTTATTTATTTGTAATCAATCACACACCGACTAATGAGTTCAATTACGAAACTAGCAGTAGACTAGTTTCTAGCAGAAAAAAGACTAAAGGGCTACTTTAAAAGCTACCGCAGACAGGCGCCACGCGAAAGTGCGACGCGATGCTGGTAGAAAAATTTCCAAGAATTCATAGAAATTGTTCTACTAGAGTCGCGTCGCGCTGTCGCGTTGCGCCTATCTACAGGAGCCTTAAAAGGGGTACTTATCACACAGACTGTCTGGCATTTAAAAGAAGGTAGTATAACTGCTTGTCTCTAATCTAAATGTCAGTAGTCAAAGAATTTTCAAAATAAACGACAGACATGTAGGCAATAATACATCCTTTTTTATTTATTAACCTTTTAACACACATATTATCTATAATTACTGTTTAGTAATGTAGAAATGTCAAGTCTATACTAATAAATAAAGCTGAACAGTTTGTTTGTTTGTTTGAACGCGCTAATCTCAGGAACTACCAGTCATTTGAAAATTTCTTTTTGCATTTGATAGCCCAATTCTTGAGAAAGGTTAGAGGCTAATTAACATTACGCTACGACCTTAGGAGCCGAGCAAAAAGAAAACAAACTCAGAAAGAACGCTAAGTGAAAACGAAGTAATAGTGCTTGCATAATTTCACGCGGACAAAGTCGCGAGCAGAAGCTAGTTTAATATATGATGACATAAAAATGTATTTTACTGAAAAGATATACGTTATTGATGTCTTATTGTTATATGAATCCAATGAAATACTTTTAGAACATTACTAGCTTTTAATTAGTTATGTAAGTAATAAAAATATTTCTATTGTGATTCATGAGAGATTTATTCTCCTTACAACGCGAGCTAGTATTCAAAGAATGACACATAATATGAACGTACTTGGAAATACTTAGGAATTCGAAGAGATAATTTAACTAAGTAGGTACTGCCGTTTGATTGACGCGAAAGTCAAGAAACTACGTGTAACATAACCCTTTGACCTTTAATTATAAACATCAAATTGTCCATAACTTATTACTAGTGACAGAAATGGGTTACTAATCGAAAATGTCGGGTACACTATTGGATAGTTCCATTAAATTTATCAGCAATCTCAATAGAAGGGTCACTATTGCTGGCAATAATGTACCTAGTAATGATTGTAGAGCTTTCAGATTCAGACCCCGTCCCTCCCAAAATGGAGTTGAGCGCTGGGTCAATTGATTAAATCCAAGGCAGATTGGGCTTTACTCACAATAGCCGAATTATTGAAAAAAGTAACTGTTGAATTGAATGTATGATTTGAATTTTTACGATTTTCATTCACTGTATTAAATTTTGAAGTTATCAGCCTACCTTTACTGAGCAGCCACTGCAAGGATCCAAATCTGTTAACAAAAGAAAACACACAATGAATAGAAATCGTTAAAAAATAATAGTAAAGTATACTAACAAGGACTATAATTAAAACGCTACAACAGCGCACACGATCCAAATTATAAACACAACGGTGGCTGACCGTCCTGCCCGGCAGTCAGCACAACCGAAAATCATAGAACACTCAAAGAACGATCTCATAAGACCCTTGACATACACAACTCGTTTTAGAGCCGTACCTAGCCGTTCGCTCCGAGATCGTTCGAGGTCTCGAGAGTCCTCGCAGTCCCTCGTTACGGCGGGGCCCATTAGACCAGGGGGTGCAAACCGCGCCACGATTTTAGTTTCCGACCCAACGCGCCCCCAAGCACTTATATCCGCACATATCCGCCTATATCCGCCCCTTAATAAGGGAGTCGGCGCCTAATTGACTTAACGTTGGATTAATAACGGTTTACGACTGAAATATGTTTACCGATGAATATTATGCTGGTTCGTTTTTAGATTGGCAGGGATTTTGCTTGAAATTAAATTGTTTTCGGGAGTAATGTGTTTTTGATTCAACTTAGTAACTCAAGATTTGCAATCACTGTACTTAAAGATCTAAATGGATACCTACAATCCTGAAACTTAGTTAAACTTTACCTAATACTCCGCCATTTCACCCAAAAATATGCAATTCGCGTAAACCATTTCGAATTCACACTTCGAGCGAATTAAAGTAAAGAACAAGATTGAGAGTCTTCACGAAAACCGCTCATTAAATAAACCTTTGGATGAAACTTTTGAGCAAACTCTGGGTGTTGAACACTTTAGTTTTTAATTGATCGCCAGTCATTGAATAGTGGAGTAAGTTTGAGATGGCGGGGACGCGTCGGCGAAACTGTAATAAAAGGCTTTTGAGATTCACCTGGAGTTAGGAGTAGTCGTTGAAGCGGTTCATATCTTTGTGTAGACAAATGTTGGGTGACGATTTTGTATTTGTCTTGGCCGTTCTTTTTTTCCTTACTGGGCTCTGCTTTATGAGAAGAAGGAATATTGGGTTCTGGTAAGGTATGTATTGCTTCTTTATCATTGCATTTTTCTCTAAAAACTCTAGTACAGTACATATGAGTATATTACCTACTGTTATAATAAATGTTTTACCTTGGTTTACAATCGAGTACAATGTTGCATCATCCCTTTTTACTCATACATTGTTAGCATTCTACACAATTATGAACAGTATGTTATGATGATCCTATTTAATGGAGCAATGTTTCAGATTGTTGTAATAACCGCGATTATCATTGTAAATACTTCCGCAGTTATTACTGTTTTTTCAAGGTCATCTCAATGTGGAGAGACGATATTTATATTTTTTTTTATGCAATCGAATAAATATGATGATTATACCAGTCTAAAATCTTTTTTGTAAATTGTTCTATTCTATCTTACATTTCAGGAAAACATTGACACTATGGGAGAAGAAGAAGAAGAAGTAATAAATTTTACTCCTAAAACAATAAGCACTTAAAATTGAATTGTTCCAGTTCTACTGTAGTTACGATTTCAAGGTACTTACTCGTAAAACTACTTAACACTAAAAGTTGGTAAATACTTATATAGCCCACTTTCCTTCATCTTCTTAAGGATTCATCAATTAAAGGTTTCACGTTTTGTACGAAATAACTTGGAATTTAGTTTGGCACAGATTTTGCTTTAGTTTTACCTCAATTCTGTAGTCCTTGACCGACATTCTTATTAAGGCGAAAGCGCCAGGGTACCCCACGAAATTCAAATTTTCTTATGTATTTTGCAATTTTCTAGTCATTATTAGGTGGTATACATTGATCAAAATATGATTTGCGACCGTAACAAGTACAGTACAGCACACAGTTGCAGTACAGTAAGTATTTACAGAACTTTTATCATTACAGTCATCAGTACCTACAACTATAGTGAGTTGTACTGATAATTGTAATAGACAAAAGTACCGTCATTGAGTGACAATTTTATGAAATCGTGACATTTGAGGCTAATTTTAACTTAGTGAGTTGTATTGATGATTCTACATAACACATTGCATAACATCACGCATGTTAATTCCCCGAATGGTTAGGCAGAGGTGCACCTATAAATACACCCCACATTTCCCCAGTTATGTTTAAGTGACAGGGGGCGAGCCTGTTGCCACCAGCCGAGCACAAATCCAGACTCCACTGAAGGAACACGGGTGGGCTGCTACTGAGAAAATCCGGATGGAAAAACCCAATAACACTTTGCCCGACCTGGGAATCGAACCCAGGACCTCATTCTCAGCAGTAGTGCTTGCGACCACTAGAACAACGAGGCAGTCGAGGCGGAGTGTTGATGATACTAATGATTTCTGTAAATAAATGTTTGTTACAGTCGCGGATTATATTTAGATCAACATACAACCTAACACTGACCTGCCAATTGCAAAAAACGTAAGAACATTTGAATATCTCTGGCTACCTAAGCACGACCCCCCTTAACTGCATTTGGTACTAACTCGTTTATATCTTAATTGCTACTCCCTTTAGTCTTTATTTTTAGGAATTCTAGTAGAGGCTAAAACGATCCTATTTTCTGTTAGTTCACAGAAAATGTTCGTTGTTTGTGTAATAGCTTAGGGGGAAATGAAAAAATTGACAAAGTGCGTAATAAATTTTTCTTTTGCGTTTCTTTATGTGTTTTCTCAGTATTTATTTGACACAGTTATGGTAGATATTTGGAAAGCTTCCACGTTCCGATGTCGTTGACTGCTGGGGTATGGTATCTTGTTGAACAGGAAATCAATATTTCTTTAAGAATTTAATTGTGATTCTTCCATTTCGTGCTTCACAATTCATTTTTTCATCTGATTTGATTTGTGTTTCTGATATTAAATTTTTTAGAGGAGACATTTTTTCTGTCTTTTTAATCACTAGAGTAATATGATAGATCATGCTGGATTTAAATTCCCGGTGATGCAAGGCATATTTCTGTATTTATTTTCATTTATAAAAGTCTCGGATTCTATAGAAATAAAATGGCTTTGGAAAAGTGCTATCATAACAGTAGACCAGGTTCTTCTATATTAACTAGCGAAGCATGTTTGTTTATTTTTAGTCTCTACGTATTTAATATTTTATCCTTTTCTTCGAACCGTACCTATTGACAAGTGTATACATTGTGCTGTAAGAACCTGTATGGTATAACGTGTGGGTTTTACAGGTACGTTCTCTCATTGCGCCATGTCAGTTGTCAGCACATGTCATGTTAGCTAGTTTATGATGGTCATGCTAATAAGAACATTGGACAGCCGACAGTTCATGTACAACGTGAAATGACATTATTTAATACCGTTATGCAACAACGCACGTAGGTACTTATCCATATTAAAAATCTGAATGTTTGTTTGTCAGTTCTTTGCGTTTCAACTACTGAATCGATTTCGACGAATTTAGGTAGGTAGATACATAGATTACAGAACCAAATAATTACAGAAAATACTTCTTTATGGGTACAAAAATGAGTTTTCCTTAAATGCGAGTGAAACGCGGTCATCATCCTCATAGTATGATTTAATAAATCTAAATCTCTGTGTTTAATGAACTTCAGTAAAGCCAAGACAAAGAACCGTTTATCCCTCTTCGTGAAATATAGACCTATTGCTATAATAGCTACACTATAACACTAACACATAACTATATAGAACTATACAACTTCATAGAACTTCTAATAACGAACCTCAAGCATAATTAAAACCAGCTTAGCCAAATTAAGATTAAGTATCGAATATTCTACCACCAATGTTTTACTATTGGGATGACGACAATTTTTTACAATCCCGGTGTAGTTTTAATTAAGCGCCACGGTTCAGTGGGCAAAGATGCAGTATTCTTTGCTTATAATGTGGGTAGGTACCAAAAGAATTCATTTCATTTTAAGTATTGAAACATAAAAAGAAATCGCCATGCAAAATCACAAAGCGCTGATTTCTCCTTCAATTCAAAAGCTTTGAGAAAAGTTAAGAACTTAGGGAAACTTACGAGTTCCCTCGAGAAATCAGTAAAACCGCTAGCTCAAAAGCAATCAGCCCGTTACATAGGTACAATATTCATTCTACGGCACCTTTGCTCTTTAAAATGAAAAGCATTTTGTATTTTATGTTTAGTTCGATATTAAAGCTGTATGCTTGGTTGTTTCAGTCTTGAAACTCAGAATAGCAAGAAAAACAAACAAACTTCTATATCTTACAATAATATAACAAACTTGTGTTCGGATAATAGTAACATAACATCACGCCTTATTAGGGTTGGGCAGAGGTGTACCTATAGTACGGACATTTCGTCAGTTATTGTGATTCGGATAATATTTTCTAATTAAAATACCCGTTCCTTCTTTAAGAAACGGTATTGCGATGAGGCAGATTAACACTATTAAAATCTCTTTTAACGAAGATCGGAGTGAAACTAATTAGAATCAATTATGTGACCAGTCAAATAATATATTACAAACAAATTGGCGACCCGCCTATCCTTCGCACGATAGGCAACAAATCAAGATTTATTTATTATAACATGTATGTTTAATATTAACTTTATATAAACTTAAACCTTCCTGAATAAATTCTGTAGATCAACGTGCGAACCGCATCAAAATCCGTCGCGTAATTTCAAAGAACAACGCGGTCACACAGACAGACACGAAAAGTGAGTTTAATTTATTACAATTATGTATAGATACAGAAGTCAAAAGGCCAAATATAAATAAAATGCAATATAAAATGGGGTTTACAGAACAAAATAGTTTCCCTAAAGTGTTTCCTCTGTTGCACCGCCGTTGTTGCTTCATCGGGACACACACTGAATTGCAAATGCATTAAACGTTGAAACATCTTGTGTTGTTTTAGCTAATGGGGTCCTAATCATTGAAGTGAATTGGCTCGTTCTGGGATTTTACGTATGTGTATTTATTTAGAGTCTAACGGCCGAACCCAATAACCTATCTATCACCAGTTTTGGCATACTGGAGATAGAAAAACCTATCCATCTATGGATTTAACATCCCAATAATCTATAAGAGATTATGGAATCTTACCGGCCTGACACAAGGACAGATAGAATTATACTGTCTACCATCAATAGCGATACGTCTTTTACTGAAAATAGGTTATTGGGTTCGGCCGTTAATTGGCTTGCTATACATATTGTGATTGAGAAACGCCTTTCTCAATCAAAATATGTATGTGCTAGCGCCCCGCGGTTTCACCCGCATAAGTCTCGATCCCGTAGCGATATCCGGATAAATAGTATCCTATAATCTAACTCAGTTCATGGTTTACCCATGTGCCAAATTCATCTAAATCCGTTCAGTAGTTATTGCGTGAAAGAGTAACTATAGGTCGACCGCTTAACTGAGACGTTGCCCGAGGTAGCAGCGCGGTGAGGGAGGGGTGTGGTGACGTGATGCAAAAGCTCAGTGATTCGTCAACTTGTGACAACTACCACCCCTTCCGCACCGCACAGCTACCTCAGGCAACGTCTCAGTTATGCAGTCGGCCTATAACAAACATCCAGCCATCCATCCTCCAACTTTCACATTTATAATATTAGTAGGATTCCCGTCACCACGGGAACAAAAGTCGTGTTGCAAAAGCTTCGGTTATGGAACCTGTCCTTCCTGCGGAAGTATACTTTCTTTCCTGACAAAGTTACAACACAATTACATAAGTACCTACTTCAAGTAGGGGCATCGGTAAATGATAGGCTTTATCTATAGAACGATGCATGTAACTGATTAGATCAAAAACCGACAGCACCACCTGTACCACCTTTTCTATTTTGTTAAGTACCCGGTACATGTTGACAGACTTACACTGTCCTCAAATACCTATTAACACTGTAACTTGAAAACATTGTATAAACCAATTATTTTTAAAAGAGTAACCGTGTGGTTTCTTGCCGGCTCTTCTCCATAGGAAACGACCAATTGGAGCCGTGCACCTAGCTTCTGAAGTGTCGAAAGTGACCATTTAGGTTTATGTGAAATGAAATATTTTGATTTGATTTAATTTTATAATACCCCCTCTAAAGTTCTTCTATTATTAAACATGTACTTCAAAATTACTTACTACATAGCTTCGTCACATTTATTTTTCATAGACATTACAGCGTAATAATGAATATCCAGTCAATTCATAATTCAACTAACTCGTATCAGCAATACGCAATACATAATATTAATTATAGTTTTTAGTAACCAGTATCGAAAGGTGAAGGAAAATCGTGATTCACACACTAAACATGGGCTAGATTATACATGTGATGTCCAGTGAATACCGATAGGTCAAGTTGAGCAGGATCATTAGCCGTTCATTAAATTTATACTCACACGGTGTTATTTATAGCAAGAGTTTGTGTAGATATTCACTTTATTTGAGGCCCAATTTTACAGCTTTGTTTTAATTTTTTTATTTAACGTTTATACTAAAAAAAAATACAGAATGATTCATATTAAGTAGCAACCAAAAACCACTAAGGTTTAAACTGGTGCTATCATGAGTCTATCTCAATATCGAACTATACAATGATGCATTTTATAGGTGTGCGTTATTATCGCTATCATTAATAACATCTTTAGGTCTTTATATAGTAACAATCATTCCTACATAATACTTAAGTAATATTCCTTAAGTTTACATTTGGTATTCTTATGTGTAATATCATACATTTGTTTAATAAATCTCGGTAAAATATAACCGGTAGTTCGTTCGCCATACGTATTATCTGCGCGCTGTGTATGAAGTCTATTGTGGAGCTCGTGGCTAAGTAATAACAGCCGCACGGGTCGATCCATCAGGTTAAGCTACGCTTGCCGGGGTTGTCCGTGGACGGGTGACCATCTTTACATACCGAGACTCCTCCGGGCCTCGGAAAGCACGTTAAGCAGTTGGTCCCGGCTGTAATTTGTAGATGTCCGAAAGTCTGACAACCAGTCTTACCAAGGGGTATCGTATTACCCAGTTACTGGGTTGTAGAGGGCAGATAAGCAGTCGCTCCATGTAAAAGACTGGTATTCAGCTGCATCCGGTTAGACTGGAAGTCGACCCCAACATATAAGTAATTAGGAAAAGGCAGGCAGATTGATATATTTGTATACGAAGCCTATTCTCAGAAACTGCCCGAATGCATACAGCCGAGTGCATTTAGTGAGGGGTTTTCTGGTTTTTCTCTTATATAGACATAACATCACGCCTGTATTCCCCGAAGGGTTAGCAGAGGTTTACCTAAAGTACACCCACATTTTGCCAGTTATATTATGGTCCCACGTAAGAAGGGGGCGAGCCTGTTGCCGTCAACCGGGTAAAAATCCAGACTCTGGGCTGTTACTGAGAAATCTCAGATGAAAAAACCCAATAACACTTTGCCCGACCCGCGAATCAAACCCAGGACCTCATGCTCAGCAGTAGCGCTTGCGACCACTAGATCAACGAGGCAGTCTCTTTTATAACTTATTGTTAAAACCTATTAATAATCGCTTTGCTAACATACTGAACCATTTATTCATATATCTGTTTTATTCAGAATATATTAGATCCTGTAGCTTCATGAGTGCTTAGGGATTTACTTTGCTACAAATTTTCCAAACTGAAGTGATGTAAAACTTTGTCCGACATATTATGTCCGACAAAATTTTATCATCAAATACTAATATCTTAATACGAGGATCAAGCATTTGAAATCTAAAGATACCTAGAGCCCAACATTACTTAGTAGTTATTCATAGAAACATTTTATTTAAAAAAAAAACTGTCCATATCTGCGTTAAATATTCTGAACGATAAGTAAAATCCTCATTAACGCCTTTTAAAAGCTCTTCGAACACACACTTGACGTATTAATGAGTATAGCCTCGGGGACGCACATTCATAATTTTGAATAAAGCTGAGTATAGAACATTATCTAAACTTTACTTTAAAAAGTAATTGATTGAATATGATTTTGGGCTGGTTTTGCACATTATTATAATTTAATATTATGTTCGCATTATTTGTCAAAATGTAGGATACTTACAGCTGATTTTTTTTCGCGATTTCAGGCGTAGTCTCAGAGTAAAAGTTGTTCATAATGATGAGTACAACACTATCGTGGCAGCTCCCTAGCCAATAAAAAAGCATGCGTGTATATTTTTTTAATAATCTTAAATCCATAAATGACTACCGGAGAACCTATTTGATAAACCGCATTTAGAAAGACGGTAGTTTGTCAGCCAAGCTCGGATTACTGCTAGAATACTAAGTCGATCTAGTGATTACTATTGACAACAGACTGAACGAATAACAAATAAAAAATTCAAAGCCTGAATCCAAAAAGCATGTTACGAATACATATTATTAACCCTAATAAGATTCGACGACGTGTTCCTTGTGGGTCAAATGAGCTTCCCTTTTGAATTTCTATGTAACAGCGTTCAACCTTCCGTTTTTATTGTTATTGACATTGTGTCCTCCCTATTTGATAAGGGACTAACAGTGTTATAACTACGCTGAGAGCTGTCTGAACAGAGCGCAAAGTTTCTTGGCGTACATGACCTAACCTTTGTTGTAATCCCTTTTGAGCATTTAATGGAAGTCGATACAATAATAATATTACTTGTTTGATAAACCGATACGTGGCTCCACGACAGCTCTATTAATTGAAGTCGATTTCCCTCAGTGCTCTGCCCCCTCCCCCTACTTCCAGTTAGTCGTAACATCCCGTAATATTTAGGTCAGTGCGATACACACGTACGTACCGAGGTGCATTTTTAAATTGAAATAAAAGAGAGATTCATTTTCGCTCCAATTCACCAAAAGTCGGGCAAGAATAATATGTCTGACTGGTTTTAATGAGAGAAAGAGAAATTTAATTATTCCTTTTTTAGCGATATTTATTCGTACCCGATTTTTCATTAAGTAAAAAAAAGGTTTAGAGAAGGCGTTAAATAAGAAACTCATATTTTGTTTACCATGTCACTAATGATGCTCATTTTAAAACTTTGGTAAGGGCCATCTAAACCTCTAAAGAAAATGATGGACACTGTACTATAATGACTTTGTTCACTTAAAATTATTACGTCTAAAGAGTGATGGTAAACAGTTACTCCATCTACGTCTTTCACTTTTAGACTAACGTAGAAATCTAGAAAGCTTGCTATTAGATGTTATCAAGTTACACAATGTGAGCGTAGATTTTTATTTTGTCTTTCTTGTCTGAACCTAAAGTAAGTATATGTAGCAAAAAATCTTTCTATTTTTCTTTGGATTTAATTAAACCCTTTTAATTCCATTGTACCAAACCAATCCCATTTTCTATTCGTTTTATCGTGAGTGACACTTTTCCGAGGAAATTCGGAAAGGCTATTTGATTTGGAATTTTTTTATTAGGCATTTTGGCAGCTCTTTAAAAGGGTCGTGGCCACAAAATCTTAATTAGATTATGTTAAGTATTAATATTCATTGTTTTAATAAAAAAGTAACTATTCCGTTTACTCTATAAAACTTTATTTTTTTCTTCTACTTAGTCTTTGCACTCGCAAAGACAAAGAGTTTAATCAGCCGATAATGTTCTCACTGCTGGGACACAGGCTTCCTTTTTCTTTAAGAGGGACTGGGCCGTAGTCCGACACGTGGGCCCAATGCGGGTTGGTGGATTCAAATTCAAATATTCACATGTCTTCAAATTTTGGATTCTAGGATGCCAATTCTGTCACGATGTTTTCTTTCACCGTTTTGAGAGCAGTGGTGATGAAATCATTTACACAAAGTAAAGTGCCTGCTTGGGTTCGAACACACACCTACAACTCGTAAGTCGCGGCCATTACTACTAGGCCAACACTGCTCGAGACAAAGAGTAATACGTCTAAAATATTAACTTTTTATAAAATATTAAACAAAACGAGTTCAACTCAAAAGCAGCCATTCAAATAAGGAAAAATGTGGATAGGAGAAAAATAAACCACTTGACTCGCACTCTAATATAATATGATTTATGCTTGAAAAATCTCAGCCAGTATCATTACCATAATGAGAAATTTCTTCAATGGCAACACTCATTTATCGCTTTGAGAGGTATTAGATAGGGTGACGAGAGCACAGCTGAGAAATGAGTGGTCTTTGAACTAATATTTCTTAAAAGTAGAAAGGGTAATGAAATGGATGAAAAGAAAATATTATGCAGAATGCGTTTTGGGAAAAAGGTAGAGATGAAATTGAGAATTTAAATAATAATCTTATCACAATAGCTTTTTCCATCTACTTAAAAATCTAATTGAGATTAACTTCAAAACCTACCTTCCTACTTATGTCTTAAGAAGTAAGTTGGATTTATTTATAACAGGTAGGATTATAATTTTCTCAAGCGTCCTATTACAATAAATAATCACCAATATTATCCTTCCTGAATCCATCCAATTAAAATCCTTTTCCCTGAAATGATCAAGTGACATCATTATCGATATTTCTTCTTCAGTTACATAGTCTTGCTAATTAGTGTAATGGCTTAGCAACAGTATTGTTAAATAGTCGATCTTTACATTTTCCCTCTTCAAAATATTTACTTCAAGCAACCTGTAATTTCAACATCCACGTGTAGTCAAAATAACACCTTCACTTGGTCGTCAGTCGATCTATTCTGTAAAAATCTCTCCGTGAAATCTTAGGTGACGTGAGCTTGAAGTGAGTTATCATTCCACTTGATGCTAGAGATTGACAGTTCACTTCACCTAAGTTATAGAACAATCACTTATGAATAGACCGAAGTATAGATGTGCAGTGTTTCTGTGACAAATAAACCTATTTTGACCTGACTGCGGCGAAGCCAACCTGATTATGTGTTTGACATGAAATGTATGTATATCCGTCCCTATGTTCCCTCGTAACTACTAAACGGCTGAACCAATTTTGTATGGTCGTTAAAATAGTCTTTATTGTGCGAGTGTCACTGGATAAAATAAAATTAAAAAAAATCAAAATGACGGATTTTTAGTGCCAAAATGTATGTTAAAAAAAACTCCCAAATCTATCGAGTTGGGTATCAAAATGAAGAGTTTTAAAAGATGATTTAAAAAAAATATATAAATTATATGCTTTAAGTTCAAACATACATATATTACTACTGCTTTGAAATATAATTTTAGTGATCGTTACGTAAAGCGTTACTTAATACAGTGAGGGAAAAATAATCTTAGCTAAAAAGTGTAAAATAAAAAAAGTTAGGTAAATTAAAAAATCAAAAAACTCGACTGCGTAAAAAATCAACTTTAAAAAAGGTAGAAACAATATATATAGATATATGGTTTGGTAGTTATTGATTTATTTTATATGTTTGTAGCCCACGCTGAGGGGCAGGTGGGGGATACGGGCGTGTAGGCGGGGGTGACGTTGTTCCCTTGACGAAGAAGTGGAAATAAAACCACGCGACACGGGGTAAAACACTTGTATTTCCAATACGACACAACACAATACAAAATATTAAAAGGAAATACACGGGCAAATTTACACACTATTTACAAACTTAGCAACTTGACTGGTATTACTAATTACTTCAAGCGCGGCGCGAAGTGAACCAACGGGTGTAGGTATGTCGCTTCACTGGATGATCGCTGGAGACTGACTTGCTTGTGCCAAGGTGCACCCTTTTTATGCGCTGGCATGGGTAGCGCAAGTGGCGGGGGTCGTAAAATGTACCCCCCGCCGTTATTACCCAATGACTGACAATGCGGGAGGCGCGCATTTTACTACCATGGCACAAGTAGCGGGTATACTAATTGGTAAAACATGTCCAGTCAAATTGCTTTACAATATTCCTATAGTTATATACTCCTATCCTAATATAACTATCTTAAACCTAGAAATAGAGCTCACATTACTGTGCTTCGCCTACATTCCACCCCCTGTAACAGGGTTCAGCCGCATTACATCTTGGTCTGTGGGAAGCACAATAATCTTTGCTACGGGCCGACGCAGGACCCCATATACAGTCTTAACATCTACTACACGGATGATTCCATCATTTCCGTGGTACACTGTTTGGATTATCCCCTTTGTCCATGCACTTCGTTCTTTGCTACTGTCCACCAACACTACTACGTCACCGACACGCACATTTGGCACATTGTTCTTCCACTTTTCGCGACGTTGCAGGGTCGGGAGATATTCCCGCAGCCAGCGCCGCCAGAACATGTCGGCAAGCGCGTTCACACGCCGCCACTGCCTGCGGGAGTCGACGTCTTCGATGTCCCTCGGTGCAAACGGCGTACTCCCGGATGCAGTGCCCAGGAGTAGGTGGTTCGGTGTCAGGACCACAGGCTCGTTGTGGTCATCGTGCACGTAACTCAGCGGTCGGCTGTTCACTATTTGCTCGGCCTCTGTGAGGAGGGTGTAAAGAACCTCCTCACGAGGCGCTCGCTCTTTGAGTGTGCTTCGTAGCGCGTTCTTCACCGACCTCACCAGGCGTTCCCAGCAGCCACCCATGTGAGGTGTCGCCGGGGGATTGAAGTGCCACGATATGCCTCGGTTGATGGCCTCGTCCCTGAGCTGCCCATGGTTGAGGTCTTTCAGTGCAGCTCGCAGCTCGGTGTTGGCTCCGACGAAATTTGTACCCTGGTCGGAGTACAAATGTGCTGGTTGCCCACGGCGCGCTATTAGGCGCCGTAGGGCTAGTATGGCTGAATCGGCGCTCAGCGTGGCGGCTAACTCCAGGTGGACGGCGCGCGTAGTGAGGCAGGTGAATAAGGCTCCCCACCTCTTTTCGCGGCGCCGGCCAATCGCCACTTCCATTGGGCCGAAGTAGTCGACTCCCACTCGCACGAAAGCTCTTCTGGTGTTTTCCAGCCTTGCAAGTGGGAGATCACCCATTTTTGGTGGGGCGGGTTGAGCTCTGCAGATGCGACAGAGCTGGCAATTTGCGACCACTGTCTTTACTGATGTCCTGATCTTCGTGATCCAGTATTTCTCTCGTAGGTTATTGACGACGGTTTCGTGGTTCGCATGTAAAGCCATCGCATGGTAGTGTGCGATTAGCTTCCTAGTTAGAGGGTGACGCCCGTCCAAGATTATAGGGTGCCTTTCACTAAATGTGAGCACTTCGCAGGCACTCAGACGTCCTCTCACTCGTAGCAACCCATCGTCGCTAATCATTGGGTCCAAAGCTTTTATGCTGCTGTCGTTGGGAACGGGCAGCCCCTTGAGAATGGCAGCTCGTTCATCGTGAAAGCTGTCTTCTTGACACAACTTTATTAAAGTGTTGTGTGCTTCTTCTAAGTCGTGTGTTCGCAGCTCCGTCGTCGCCCGGCGTTTACGGCATCGGCTGACGAAGACGAGCGTGCGCGCCATAACGCGCTGTATGCGCGTCCACGATGAATATCGTTCGTAGTTCAGGAGTGGTGCTGGAGGTGCTATGGTGGCGTGGACCCGCTGAATGCACTCAAGATCCGCCTCCGCCGCCTCAGGCTCCTGACATGTCGGCCACTGCTCCTGTGAATCACGTAAAAACGAGGGGCCCGAGAGCCATTTTGCATGGTTATCGGGCCAACACAATCTGGTCGCTACGTCAGCTGGGTTGTCCTTTGTGGGGACCCAGCGCCAGTTGCCTCTATCTGACAGCCTATCTATTTCCGCTAGTCTATGCGAAACGAACCTTTGAAACTCTTGTGCATCAGAATTTATCCATTTTAAAACAGTTTTGCTGTCAGTCCAATAAAATTTCTCTTTAATTGGTAACCCTAGCTCCTTTTCGGCGGTATCCGCTAATCGGCAAGCTAACACCGCTGCTTGTAGCTCTAGTCTAGGGATAGAGATAACCTTTTGTGGCGCTACTCGCGCTTTCCCTAGTATCATAACAATCTCTCTATTGCCTTCGGAGTTATAGCCTACTAGGTAAGCTACCGCGGCGTAAGCTAGTTCGCTAGCGTCCCCGAACACATGTAACTCTAGGTTCTCTAGGTTTAACCTATACCACCGCGGTATCTTAACATCTTTTAATCGCTGTAAATTATTAAGCCAATTAAGCCACATATAGGCATCTTCCTCATTTAATGGTTCATCCCACTTGATTCCTGATTTCCAAATTCTTTGCATTAATATACGTGATTGGATGACGCAGGGATAAAGGAAACCCAGAGGGTCATATATTGACATTATTGCGCTCAAAAATTGCCGCTTAGTGGGACTCAGATCGCCATTTATTATCTCTGCCGGTAACCGTTTAAATGAAAGGTCAAAACCCAATTCATCTTCCTTGGGTGACCATATTAGACCTAGTGTCCTCTCTACCGAACCTACTCCCTTTTCGAGGGCTACTCTCTCAGGCATATCTATTCTTAGTCTGTCCCTAAGCTCTGATGAGTTCGTGACCCACCCCCGTATTACAAATCCCCCGGAGGCGTGTATTCTGGACACTTCCTCAATCAGTCTGTTAGCCTGCTCTTCGGACCATGCGCTATCTAAATAATCGTCCATATAGTGCTTCGTCCTTATGGCTTCAACAGCTTCGGGATAGACGTCAACCCATTCACTGGCATTTTTATTGAGTATATAGATTGCCGTGGTTGGTGATGAGACTGCACCAAATATCATAGAATTCATCACATATGTATCTGGTTCTTTACGTTGGTCCGCGCCTCTCCATAAAAATAATTGCGCGCCTTGATCTTCTGACCTAATTCTTATCCGCAAAAACATATCAGCGATGTCCCCTGAAAATGCTATGGGGCCTATCCTGAACTTTAATAATATGCCGAGCAATGAATTTAACATGTCAGGGCCGGTCAGCAGGTTGTCGTTCAGACATGTACCGTGAGATGCAGCAGCCGCGTCAAACACTAAGCGAAGCTTCCCTGGTTTGTTTGGGTTCACTACACCAAAGTGTGGTAAATACCAAACCGGAGAGCTATCTATCTCGCCCTCTACTTTGCGCGCATAGCCCTCGTCTAATAGTCGATCTATCTGTTTCGTGTATAACTCAGCGAAACTAGCGTCTTTGCGCATACGTCTCTCGATACCGTACAACCTCTGCCGGGCCTGATTATAATTGTTAGGCAATTGCGTATTATCATGCTTCCACAATAAACCTACTTCCCACTGTGACCTGTCAGGAGTGCGGTGCCTAGTGCTATCTAGTACATCTAAGGCTCTTTCAACATCCTTATGTTTGCGAGTATCTTGTGAAATTCCTATGGCTTCTAAGTCAAACTGTGATTTTACCAAATCATGTAGATCAGGAAGGGAGACTGTTGTGCAATTCACTGTTTCGTTAGTACTAGCTGAATCGAATGGTCCATGTATGACCCAACCTAGCTTCGTGAGTGAGGCAACCGGCTTACCGGATCGTCCACGGCGGATGTCCCGACTGACGAGCAGCTCCCAATTGTCTTGTCCGAGTAACAGCAGCGGCTTGGCTCCCCTCATTTCCACGCAACCCAAGTTACAGAGGTGAGCGTTGTCACGTATCACTGAGGCGGACACTGTTTGCGTTGGTAAGTTCACGTTCACCATTGTACGGCACTTTACTTTGTGACACTGTCCATTAGGTCCTTTCACACGCACTTGTACTACTCGCGAGGTTAAGTCCGTCACTCCGTAGCCACCCGCGGTTTTTAGCGAGAGAGGTACACGCGGTCCCGCTAGGTTGGTTGCGAGCGAACTGTCTATGAGCGATACGGTCGCACCATCGTCTAATAACGCATAGCACTGTTTGTCGTCGCCGTTTTCGTCACTTAAAGTCACTGGCATTATTTTCAGTAACGCTGTAGCTCGCCATTCCCCGATGTTTGTTACACTTTCTGTTTTATCTTCTTTCTGCGGCTTATCCGCGTGTAACAACACGTGATGTCCATAACCGCACTTTTCACATCTGTTTGCGCGGCAGAACCTCTTGGGATGCTTCTTGACAAGGCATTTGAAGCATGTGTTCTTTTCTTTTATCGTGTCCCAACGTTGCTGCACACTTAGCTTCTTAAACTGGTCACAATCTTCAATGGCGTGTTCCCGTTGGCATATTACGCAATCCTTAGGTACGGAGGATTCGTCACTCTGCGTATTTACTCGATGAGCCAACGGTGGTCTGCTGCTGACAGGACGTGCGGTATTCACTGGCCGGGCTTGACCGGTGACATTCTTCTGTTGCTTCACAAGGGGTTTCGACGGTCCAGGCTCATTCATCATTGGTTGCACATAGTATGACGTCGAACGTGTCAAATGTATGAGAAAGTGAGACAATATCTCTAAGTTCGGTGACACTCTTAAATCCACTCCCTGTGCGTTATCTAAGCCCATCGCAAAGTCACCATACTGCGCACGTTGTACTGGTGTCAGCTTGCTCAGCAACTCACTCACTAATTGTGGGTTATTTATATAACCTTGTGCACGAATGTTCTTCAATAAGGACACACAGTTTCTAACTGTTGATGAGAATTTCCTCAGCTCCCGGCCACTTTCCGTCACTCTGGGTAAATCTCTCACTTTTCTCAACGCACACTGGAGCACTACGGTCGGGTGACCGTACTCTTCCTCAAGCGCATGCATTATCTCTGTGGGGTCTGTTGACGTTCGCAGTAAATCCTCCACTGAACTCTTTGCTTCGCCATGCAGTGAGGTCTTTAGTCGTGCTATGTTCTCATGTGTCTTGAAACTGTACAATTCAGTTGTGTCCCAATACATCTTCCGAAACGATATCCATTCGGAAGGGTCTCCGTGAAATGGTGGCAATTCATATGACTGCCTTGGTATCGGTCGCGGGCGTGCCATGCTTGCGATTGCTTCTGCCAGCTTGTCTATCTTCCTGTCTCTTTCACCCGACGATCCTCGACGTCTTTCTCTTTCATCCACTCCGTCATATCTCTGCCGCCGTGTATCCGACTCGAGTGTTGGTACTCGAGGTACACTTGCGGCCGGAGTGGTAAAGACGGGATAGTCATCAGGCAGACGGAATCTCACTCCTTCTGTCGACAATGGCATGTACATTTGCGCGGTCGGTGCTGTCATGTCAGGTACCGGGACTGGCGCATGCAACACATCTATCTTCCGAGGCACGGTGGATTCACGATTCGCTGTACTCACATTTTCATCGTGGGTCACAGCTGTTTCACGGGGTGCAGTCACTTCAACAGGTGCGCGGGATACAGAAGGCGCACACAATACTGCATCCTGTTGAGTCATTTGAGGCGTTGTTTTAAACCATTCTTCAACGCGCTGTTCCGAATCCACATCCGAGACAGAGTCATCACTCTCAGCAGCGGCTTCTATCTCTGCAATCTCTGCTTCCATCCTTTTCTTCACGAGATTCTCTTTGTCTCTCATGAGCTTCTCCTTTAGTTGCACCAAATCGCGCTCAGCTTCGTACTCGATCCTCTTTCGTAAGAAATCGACGCTCCTGCGGCTATTCTTAGATGAGACTCTGCTGCTTCGCGTTGATCCATGGCGACTTCGTGCGACTGTCTGTCCTTTCTGCAGTCCTTCTGACGTACTTCCGCTGTGGTCAATCACACGACCACCCGTCAGAGGAATGTTAGGAGCCAGCGTCGGTGCCAATGTTGGAGCCACCGATGGTGAACCTGGTGCCTTTTCAGATGGCGAGCCTGAGTCCGAGATGACGTCATCCTTTCGACGCGCACTTATTTCCTCGCCCAATCTTCTTAGCTTACTGCGCGTGGTCATTGCACTTTTCTGACTCATGATGTATTTTCACTTCTTCTTGTTGAACCCGATCCGGCTCGAAGGACCAAAATGTAGCCCACGCTGAGGGGCAGGTGGGGGATACGGGCGTGTAGGCGGGGGTGACGTTGTTCCCTTGACGAAGAAGTGGAAATAAAACCACGCGACACGGGGTAAAACACTTGTATTTCCAATACGACACAACACAATACAAAATATTAAAAGGAAATACACGGGCAAATTTACACACTATTTACAAACTTAGCAACTTGACTGGTATTACTAATTACTTCAAGCGCGGCGCGAAGTGAACCAACGGGTGTAGGTATGTCGCTTCACTGGATGATCGCTGGAGACTGACTTGCTTGTGCCAAGGTGCACCCTTTTTATGCGCTGGCATGGGTAGCGCAAGTGGCGGGGGTCGTAAAATGTACCCCCCGCCGTTATTACCCAATGACTGACAATGCGGGAGGCGCGCATTTTACTACCATGGCACAAGTAGCGGGTATACTAATTGGTAAAACATGTCCAGTCAAATTGCTTTACAATATTCCTATAGTTATATACTCCTATCCTAATATAACTATCTTAAACCTAGAAATAGAGCTCACATTACTGTGCTTCGCCTACAATGTTATTTACTATTTTCTATCCAAATAATCTCATGCAGTTGGAGGCAATAGGTCTGTTGTTAAGAAGATACCTCTGACTGCATAAGATTGCTTGGAGACAAAATAGGTCATTTTGTTTCCATCATTTTTAAAGTTGACTTTTTACGCAGTCGGGTTTTTTGATATTTTAAATTTACTTTTTTTTATTTCTATCTTTTTCTTTCACCTTTAAAAAGAAAACTAAATAAGAATTCCTCATCGTTACCTTTGTCTTGGCCTAATGTCTGTTTACCTGAAAGTATTCATTACCAGGTTCAAATCAATAAAAAAATCTTCGTTCAACTACGGGTCAACAACCCGGTCACTTTGTAAGTGAACAGTAACATCAAAGTAGGTATTAAAAACCTATATAATATTCAACCTAGATAATACCTACATTATATTCATAATATTCAATTTTAAGCCTTTAAAAACTCTCAAGTTACCAGAAACACTCGATAATAATCCTCTTCCATACACTATCACTGTGGAAAAGAGAGAATATTTAAAGAGACATTTTTCTTAAAATTTTCATCAGTGATTTGAGCGGCCACCTCAGCGGCTGAAACTTCATATTCAATGGCGTCTGGGTCGAATAAATCAAAACGCTACGACGTCGAGTAAGCACTTCCGTCTTTTGAAAGCGACTTTCTGAGATTGCGCTTTTTATTTCGCCTCTTATCTTTAAGCTGTATATATTTCACTCGATATTGCTTTAATGATTGATTGGTTTTAAGCAATTATTCTGACTCTTTATTTTTGAAACACTAATTGTTGGTTTAATTCTCAAAATGTGTCCTTGGAATCAATCAGTTGTGCATTGATTTAGTGTGGGTGGTGGCATGAAAAGCTGCGTTCTTTTCGTGTCATAAAATAGTTGCATATTCACAATAATAGAAAACAGCCTATTGCAATATTCGGTTTTATGATTTGTAACGTTACGGCTCGCCAGAGGGCGAACTGTAAGCCACAAGTTAAGTAAAAAAAATTGTTACAAATAGCATTAGATCATGTAGGTTGGAGTCAGGTCTGAAGCTGGTCTTGCGGCGAGCAGAGGGGAAACCAGAAGTCAAGACCGCGGTGGCGTGCAGCAGGAACGGAGCGCTTGTAGTCCGGGCATCTTACGCCGTGCAGTAGGAGTGGCTTCGGAGTCAGGGCTGCGGCGTCTTCATGCCGTACAGCAGGTGTGGCTTCGGAGTTAGGTGGTCCGGAGTCAGGACTGCGGCGTCCTACGCCGTACAGCTGGAGTGCCCCGGTGTCAGAGGCAACTCACGGACACAGGTGGAAGGGCCGATGCTGTAGGCGACCTGGAGTCGAAGCTGCGGCGTCTTTACGTTATGCAGCAGAGCCGCCGCAGACGTAGTTAGATGGACAGCTTCCGGATGCGGCCGTCCGGCGACTCACGGACGCGGCTCCTGGACGTGGATTGGTCTCAGAAGTCCACCGGTGAGGTCAGATGGTCAGACGGGCCTGACTGATGATAAATGAGTGATAACTTCAAACTTCACGGGAGGAAAGTGGAAGGTGGAATGTGAATAAAATAAAACTCTGCTTGAAGGTAGAATCCGAACTGGCTTTATTCGGAGCTTGGCCCTGTAGTTATACTAGATCTATCGAACATTTCAAAAATAATTTAATTTACTCACAAATTGATTGCCAGCCAGTAACAATAAAACGGTTGACAAAGAAACGTGGCATTAATCAAACATTATAAAGATTCGTTGTCATTTCTGAAACATTTGAAAGATTTTTACATAGAGACCATTCTGACAGATGACAATTATTTGCCACTGATACGTCAAAATATCTAAAATGAATGATGAAAATATCGCTAAGAGTGGAATTTACTACGTAAAATACAGTTTTACACGTACTAACGATTAATAATAACAATAAGATATGCTTTCCAAAGTTGAGTTTTCAAATATGGCTTAGATGAATGTCATACAATTTCATGACCTGAAAACATAGAGTTATGAAATTCTAACCGAATAATAACAAAAATTACTGAACACACCAGCTCCTTCTATGCCATGTACGTAAATATGATGTGGTATCGTAAAGTAAAATACACAGACTGAAAAATACATCCTACTCTATTGAAAAGAATACCAACCCATCTAGCACAACACAAGTACCTACGTTAAGTCAATGCACCTTATAAATAATCTCATTAAAATTAACATACACGAACATTATTTAAATATACATGAGCTTATACATCGTAAATTAAAATCTATAAATAATACATAGAAATATTATTTTTGTAAAGGAACTACTTATATGAAATTAGGTACTCTGACGACTGTTTCATTTCCGGCTATAGTTACGTACGTATAATATGTGTTTTCTAAAACAAAACCCAAAAGGCCAAAGCCGACTACAGGCTAATGCCTCAGGCCATGTCCTATTTAAAAAAGCGATCGTCGCGTGCATACTACTATGTCACTTTTTGTTCGAAAAACCTGAAAGCGCCCTCTGTGCGCGCGACCACGCGTTCAGGCTCACCGAACAAAAAGTTCGAACGATCGTGTATTCGCGCGATGATCGTTTTTGAATAGGACACGGGGTCAAGGTGCGTTTTTGGGTCTAACTTTCGCACGATTCTTTAGGGTTAGTCAAAATATGATTGTGTAACAACTATCCTCATTCCAATCCAAATTATGTTAATAACAGGCTTTAGTGATTTGGATCTTTAGAATCTTTAGAATTAATTTCCCAATTAATTTATGAATCTTAATGCTGTTAAACATAATAAAACAGATCTGCGACGTTTGACCTTTTTGCTCAGCAGTAAGTTTATAAAAAAGCGGTCCAAAAATAGCAGAATCGCTGATAGACGCATCTAATTAATTTGGAGGTCAACACGTGTTGCTTGTTATCTAACATCTAGCTAAGCAAAAACGATGGTTTCGGGCAAAAATATTGCGTCTAATTGTATGTTAGAAGTGTATTAACTTGTTTCCGATATTTTTTTCGATTGGATACATATGTAGGTAGCTTTGCATTTGTAGCTTTTTGCCAACCATGTCGGGGTCGGCTACCAGTCTAACCTGCCTATCTGATTTCCAAACCCGTTACTGGGTAGGTAACACGATACCACTTGGTAACACTGGTTCTCAGACTTCCCAACTTTCTTTTTCCTTCTTCTTCTTCTGGAAGATTATTAATACACCACTCCGATCAAGCATGGGCCTTCAAAAGATTGGATTGGCTTCCGATGTTTGAACAATGTGACAAGTAAGTGCCGTATAGCGAACAACTGATAAGATAACCGTAAAATTATTAAAAGACTAACACTTTCCCCGCGACTTCTTCCGCGTGGATTTCGTACTTCCCCTAAACTTTAAAATTCACTACCCCTTTTAATCTCGTTAGGGGTAGATTTTAGAAAAATCGTGATACACGTTATTCTTTATTTTTGTGAGTTTCGAGTTAATCGCACCGCGCGTTAAAATTCTTCCATACACATTTTGACACTCCCAATCCCTCTAGTAGTAGTTTGGAAAACCAAAAAATTACAAACTTTATAATTTACTTACGATCGTGTCAAGTTTCAAGTTTATTAACTCAAGGCATAAGATTTTTCATACAAACAAAATTCCCCCTTAAAGGTCGAATTTCCAAAATCTCCGAAGTGCTCCCGTACATTATAAAAGGAAGCGGTGTGCGAGTTTGAAGCCGGTTTCAGCTCTGCGTTGATGAATCAGTCAGTCAGTCAGGAAAGTCAGTCAGGGACAAATGTGTAATAGATGACTTCTAACAAAATATTATTACAAAATCAAACATCACAACATCAAATTAAAAAATCTAAAAAACAACGCATAAACATAAATTCTAAAGTTCAATGTTAAATCATTAAGATTGATCGACATTGGCATTTTGAAAACTAAAACAAAAGTTGCACTCAGCCAAAGTCAATAATAAAAATATAATTTCTGCACCCTTATTCTGAAACTCGCGTTCAACCACGTTTTAACATAATTTATGTCGTATCTCGTATCTTGTGCCGATTGCTTGCTACATTTCGAGTGCCAGCCAGATGTCGCTACGGTCGCAACGGTAACACGATATCGGTCCGCGTGGATTCCAAACGAGATTTATTGGACAAACCGATAGTGTTCTATTAAAAATTGGATTTCTATTAGGGTTTTCAGTATTTTGAAAACAGGCGAGTTCATTTGCCATTGAAATTGGAAGAAGGAACTAACTGTGTACCATTGCGGACGTTTGCGATGAACCACTTTCGATGACCTTAGTAATAAGGTCGAAAAATACCTATATATCTTTTTGACGCAGAGTTGAGTTGAGCATCTAATTGTTACTGCTGAACAAAAATTCAGAAATGTTTTTTTCATTGTCACCTGATATTTTAGACAATATCATCATGAATTACACTAAACGTATGTACTTGTACACCCTAGGAACCTTTCTCTCAAACACTTTACGACTCATTAACCCTTTTCCCAAATCTGCTAGCCCTAATTTCTATCGCAAACGGCAATTTACGTTAACGCCGACACTAGTGTATGTGTAATTCAAAATCGGTGCGGGAAACGTATTGAATATGTAGCGAGGCATTTTTCTAACAAACGTGACATCCTGTGAAATTGCATTTTGCAAATGAATAATGTCTTTTGCACATTCGATGCAATACATTTTAAAATATCTGTTTTTGGTAACAGATTGTTCCAATCACAGAGTTGTCAGACAAAGTATTGGTTTTTGAAATCAAAATACCGTGAAATAGGACGTAGGTAGGTAGTTAGGACGTAACTGTTATTTTAGGAAACACTGTAATTAACCCTTTAGTTTTTCCATTTGTCTTGTTAAGAGGGAAAATTTATTCACCTAGTTCGTTACTTAACTTGCGAAAGTTACTTCATTTAAAGTTCGTTTTATCATTTAAGATTTAGTTTTAAAAATACGACTTGCCGACGACAATTAACTACATTTCACTACACAAAAAAACAGTAAATTGTTTAAGTAGTCAACTTTCAAGAATCAAATAAACACAAAAGAAACCAATGGATCAGTACCCCAAGAAAAAGCTTTGTAAACCTGTAGTTATTTAATTAATAGAGGCTCGACATTGAGTCCGTGGCATTGAACGTTCTATCATCGATATCCGATTCCAATAATCGAACGATACTCGTAAAACTCGTTTCTAAGTGAAGCCAAAGGAAAAAGCACCACTATTGGCCCAGTTTCACCGTCATAGCACACATTTGCCTCGCACTCGTTATGTGATATATCGCGATATTTGTGATTTGGCCAGTTCGGGCACAACCGGACCATTTCTATTTTACCCTTGAACTTTGTAAAACTTGGTCTCGGGGATTGTGACGTCAGACGGCCGTTCCAACCTGTTCTTGCTTCTTATCTCGAAAACTTGGCAAAACAACCGACCGTCTTTGTTGAATACTTCGCAATATGACATCTGTTACAAATGATAATTTATTGTTTTCCAAAAGAAAGTTTTTGTTACCTACAATCGGCAAATTTGCTCAATGATAAACTCGCAGTTGTAGCTGATATTATCAGATTTTCTCTTAAATTCATTTAAAAAAGTTTTGAGTAAGAAAGTTAATACACCAACTTCTTAATTATATTTTTTTTATCAACCTGTACTGTCCAACTTCTAGGCAAAAGTCTCTCCCATAACTTTTCACTGTTCTTTGTATTGCCTCCTCCGGCCAACTTCTTTCTAAAACAGAATAAATAACGAACCAATTTGGAAAAATAATCAACTCTAAAGAAGTATTTTTTCCCAATCTACCATCCAAAACAAAGGAAAACCCTAACCATCCATCCAGTCACTATCCCGCAAGGAAACAGTAGAAATAAACTAGTTTTTACATTTCAATATTGCACCTACCCATTTCAAAAGGCAACACAAGCAGGGTTGCCACTAGCCATAATATAAATCCATTTACGTTGTCGACCAACCTAAAGGTAGGTATAGACCAGTATAGAGGGACACATTAAATGCATTTTCGCGTCTTGTACCTCTTTAGGTCCCTTTATACGTGAATCTTCAAAGTCGCTCCCATTCAGCCAGCAAATGGACTAATATCGTAACTTGAAACGACCGTCCCCTGACAACGCATAGTACCTAAATCGTCATTTAGTCGTTTCGGCTGCTTAATGTGCCAAGTTTCAATTAAAAAGCCATCGCAGTGCCATATATGGGCCATTAGTTCTGATTATTAGCGAGGGTGTATTATGTGGAGTGGATAATTTTATTAAGGTAATGAAGGTGATATCTTCACTGTGTTGTTTTGAGAGTTGAATGTACAGGTATACGCATTAATTAGGAAATTTTTGATAATTAATGGTGTTGTTTCCCTTTTACTATATAATCAGCTTCATAACTACCTTGATTAACTTTGGCGCTCTGATATTTTATTTTTAAAAGTTCATTAAGTTTTTAAGTTTGACGGCACGGTTAGCGCAGTGGCTGAGCGATTGGACTGCTGCACTGCGTGTCGCGGGTTCGATTCCCGCACGGAGCAAATATTTGTATGATCTACAAGTAGTTGTTTCGGGTCTGGGCGTTCGTGTTTGTGAGTTTCTATGTTTGTAAACGCACCCACGACACAGGAGAAATTCCTAGTGTGGGGCAACGTTTAGAAAAAAAAAAAAAATTACAGATTTACATTTTATAAAAACACTGTTCTGCAATGTATCTGTTTTCTTATCGGTCATAGTTTGTTATAGGAACAAAAATAATGTGATAAAAGATACAAGAATCATTGATTAACATTTTAATACTGACGGTAGTTAGGCAATAAAAAAAAAATAATAATCTTCTGAGCAAACACGTGTCAAATAAATGTACATACAATCGCCGATCAAAAATTACTTATTTTGTGACAAGTGATCTTCGTAACTTGCGCCGCGTAAAACTTTTCTTCCGACTTTCTCGGAAATTATATTGAAGCGGGAAAGTTCATCTTATTTTATTGGTTTCGAGTTAGATAAGGATTATGGTTCCTTTCAAAAATGAACTTAGCTATAATAGACGTTTTGGTAATTATTACCTAAGTAATTTTTTTAATGATTTAAGTTAATTAAATCCTTAAGTTTTATTGACCCACTGTCATTTACTAAATTCTGATGCAAATACTTGCGCAACTTTAAGTGCATTAAGTACCAGTTTAACCACAAAACCACTGATTCCTCACCATCCACTAATGACATCAAACTAACATGTGTGAAACATAAACAAAAAAAAATGTCACTAATGTACCAATAAAGTGCCCACATTAAATCTAATTTTGCAAAAATAATTTTCAATGCAACTCTGGGCATGATGTTAGTAAATAATAAAGCATAAAACAAAGCCTGTTCACGACCTCGTGGTTCGGTCGTGAGAGCCATCGTCCGGGCTAGTTCACAAGATAGACTCATCCCATCTCTGTCTATATTATTAAATAAAAGAGAGATGGAATATAAGATGATCATCGATTATGAGGGTAACACTGCGCAGAATCCTATCTCTAGCAAAAGCACTGACCGTAGCTGTATAGAAAACAATAAATTTTAAAGAAGTCACGTCTTTATAATAATAAATATTGAGCCACTAAAATTATCTAGCAGCATTGTTATTTATCTGATAGGAAGCCACAGTTTATTGAAGACATTCTTCGTCAATTAACCTTTTAGCTACCAACAATTTATTTTTAAAAGTTAAATGTCTGTACAGCAATATTGTAACATTTAAGTAACATAGGTACCTACGCGTTCTTGACCAATTTAACATGTTCAATAACAAACCCAAAAAGTAATATCTCAAGGTTTCATACTATTTCAATCTAACTCACCTTATAGATACTACTTCTTCTAAACACTTCATTACACAAATACTTAACTGTGTATCTGATTGAAATGCGAGCAGAATGTCAAGCAATCAACTTTTTATATTTGCTACTAAAGTAATAGTGACAACACATGCAAAGTCAACCTGTCCCTAACAGTATTCATGCAATAAGAAAGCTCGTTGACAGTCAAATAAAACGACAATATCTAATATATAAAACTCTTGAAAATATTTGCAGTCGTAAAATATCAATATGCGTAAGGAATCCTTTCCTAGGAAAGTTGGAAAGATGGGAACAAGACGACAATATAAAGGGGAATAAATACCGCGTTGGCCCATAAATCATTTGCGAACATGTTACACTCGACGGCAAACACAGTTTCTTTTATATTTCATTGTTGCCTTAGCGATTACGAAACTCGCATAATAAGGGAGTAGAAACACGGAACGACTTTTAGTCACCGAAATGTGATACAATGGGATAACTGTACGAAGGAATATATAGCTAAGAATGGCTACATTTTAGTTTTATTTTATTCCGGAAGTTCGCAAGTTCGAAGAAATCTCCGCTTGTCGGAGCCCGAGGGCCGACTGTCTGACTTTTCTTCAAATAAAAGGCATAACCTTCAAATTCAAAAGTAATTCTACACTTGTCTGGACGATCGAATGTAACCATAGGTAATTGGTACCACAACATAAGGTCGCCTTCAGCATAAAACCTTTACAGTACCTACAAGCATCAAGCAGATCTCAAGTATTTGATAGTGTCTCAAGTCTAATAAGACAAAATTTAGAGTCTGGAAGCTGCGGAAAGGCGGGACGCAAGCTCTTAAATCGCACAAAATGTTAATCCATGAAGAGAAAGGGAGGGAGGTTCTCCTTACCTACTTGGGAAGAAGGAAATTAAAGTCCACATATCCGCGTGCTATGCAAAAATGCCTCGGCTCTCAAAGGAAAAGTTTTTGAAGATAATTTCAGTGAATCCGGTGAAGAGATGAGAATTTTATTGTTGTAAATCAAACACTATAAGAACATGTTTTCAAAGTCTTTGAAAATGCATATTCGGTAGTACTACAGAATACAGAACTCACAACAGAAAACAATATATTTCTTTCTAGTAAAGAAATAATTTATAAAAACACCATCGTCGCATTTCAATATATCAGAAAAAACAAACTTCCTTTAACGACGCAAAGTTTTATGAGGTAACTTTTCAAATATAAGAAATAAATAAAAAATCCGAACTTTTATTGGATTCATGGATGGTGATATGAAATTTTCAAATATGAAACTGGATACGATATAAAATCGAGCTGTTAAAAATCAAGTAAAGCCGACATTAGCTCACTGAGTATTACTGTACTCTGCACTATATTATGTCTGCTGCCAGCCAAGTGAATTTCATTAAAATGGCAAATATTGCATGAAATTTCTGCAGCACTGCATTTAACTTTGTAGCATTCAGGAGAAAATTTCGTCAAAGAACTTCTGGAAGTTGGTTCCGAATGCAACAATAACTTTCTGCTAATGTCCCTGGAAGAACATTTTGGAGAGAAATATTATTTTAGAGGACACTACGGTAAAATTGGGAACTATTAGGAACGTAACATTGTCTGTCTCGTTAGTTTTGTGTGGGTGTAGTAGATCAGCTCTTCCGCTTTAGCGAACACATTGTAGTATTGATGCTGTTATGTACGTTAAATTATCTTACCTATAAGTTCAACACGGCACTCCAAAACGAAAACACTGAAACAAAGAAAGGAAATCTTAATTTCGTAGTTCTAAGTTACTCCACCATTTTCAAAGTTCCAAGTTTCTCCAGCATATTTCGGAAACTACAGAAAATTAACCCGTTTACTTTCAATGGCCTAACCGACTGAACTTTGTCAATTCCGTGGCACTATTACACTCGACCTGAAAACGTCTTTCAGCCAATAACACACACTAATGAAAGTGAACAAGAAATGGCCGCACTGTCTTACGTTACGGTTATGTACGTACATTATAGTGAACTTACATTTTATAGTGAAGAGTTTTGTGGCATTTTCTTTTATTACTAAGTTTATAATGGAGGAGCTCGTGGCTAAGTAATAACAGCCGCACGGGTCGATCCATCAGGTTAAGCTACGATTGCCGGGGTTGGTTTGTGGATGGGTGACCATCTTTACATACCGAGACTCCTCCGTGCCTCGGAAAGCACGTTAAGCCGTTGGTCCCGGCTGTCATTCGTGGATCTTTGACAGTCGTTACGGGTCGTCAGAAGTCCGAAAGTCCGACAACCAGTCTTACCAAGGGGTATCGTATTACCCAGTTACTGGGTTGTGGAGGTCAGATAGGCAGTCGCTCCATGTAAAATACTGGTATTCAGCTGCGTCCGGTTAGACTGGAAGCCGACCCCAACATAGTTGGGAAAAGGCTAGGCAGATGACTAAGTTTATAATGGTTGCGGGAAAAGACTGTGGACTTTACTGGTGAAGTAATAGTGTAATAGCCTGGAATATTAGTTTCGAGAAAAATTTTGGTAAATGAAAAACTGATTTAGTATCACATATTTTATAGGTACCTACCTACACAAACACATGGCTAGATAGATAACATATGAAACCATAAAAAAATAAGAAGGTTAGGTTTAACATAGATGGATAGATAAATCGTTTATTGTAATATTAACATGACAATAATTAATCTATGCCGTTAGTTATTTTGCATTCAAATGTAGGTACAGCATAACTTACTTAATTATTGATATATTCCCACGGGAAATTAAAGAACAATAATAAGAAACAAGAAAATCAAATTAGGCAAAGTAATCCCAAAGATGCTCAACAACTTTATTGTTTCATACGAAATACAAATCGAAGGAACAGCCTCGGGGATATTCGTAACAATTTGCAAGTATGTAGAACTTCCTAACTTATTGGATCAAACCAACGTTCGTAAGGACAAACTTTCTCGTGTAGTTTATCTCGTAATATCTCGTAATAATTTCTAATTCGATAAGTCACTTGATTCCTTATTCGGCCAATATTTTCTTCTTTGGAGGAGAAATGATCAAGATCAATCTTGTCTTAATTTAGCTCTCATTTCTTTCTGTCGGGGTAATACCATCTCTATTAGCTAACTGATCAATTTATGAAAGCTATCGCTTCGAATCGTGAGCCAATTCTTCAGCTGTAATGGGTGAGAGCAGTTTTATTTCTTTATTGCCCTCGTGTGTATCGTGTTATTAGTTTATATTAGTAGTTGCTTCTAAGGCGAGGCAGGTATCAATGTTATTAAGAAACGTAGATATCCTAATGTTGTGAGTCGGATATTTGAATAAAATAAGATTTAAAGCATTAATGTAGCTCAGTATTTTTAAAACGCTGTTTTTCATCTTCCTCACAAAAAAGGTGCCTTTCATTCCATTTCTACAAAAAACAAACTTTTCTGTTTGTCGCCGAATAGCTTCTGACGTCATTTTTTGACGATGTCCTCTTTGATTCTCGGATCCTCATCCTCTCGCACGACTCGCGGTATCAAACGGCCACCGCACTAAGCCCTCAAAGAAGTTACTCGTTAAAAGGCATTTGTATTGGTATAAATCCTTCGCAATGACGTTATTTCAACGAATTCGATAAAATTTGTTCCTTTCAACAAACCAGGCTGTTTTTCATCAAAATGTGTGTGAGCGTGAATTTTGTATCTATAGAAGACAACACAGCAAAAAGGTTTCTGTCACAAACCACGTTAAATTTAACATTAAATGAGCGTAAGTACAAACATTATCAAGATATTTAATATCATTTGACTTATAAAATGTGACAGTTTCGCCTTTAGAATATTCGAAAGATTTGAAGATAAAACTGAGATCAAGTGACCTGTGAAGTAAAATTTGAATTGAACCTTGTCGACAAATATAACATGTTTATATCCACTAGCCACATTGAAAATATATCTAACATCTTGAAGAAAAGTAGGTACTTACAAGATAATGAACAGAAAAAGATCACAGTAACTTTAGTACTAAATGTAAAGAAATGATGATGCGGAACAACGTAAGTAAGTAACAAAGAACTCTGAATAGGTAAAGAAAAAGAGCGTGATTTTTTAAATGGTTAAGTAACAAAAGCAAAGAACTAATAAGAAAATACTGCATCTTATATTACACGAGGCACAAAGAAACCGGTTTTTAGCCAAGACACACCTGTTTGTTGAAGAACTCATAAATAAAGTGGAAACAGCTAAACTTGCTCAAACATTTTCAGGGGAATCCGCAAAAACAGTATATTGTACGAATGATAGTGCTTTTGAGAAGAATACTGCTGCAAGTGATGTTGGTAAACGAGGAAACACTGCGGTAGACGGGTTTTTGGGTAAGCTAAAAATTAAAAACAGTTTAAAGAAGAAATATTTTAGGTTTTAATTATTTTCGACTGGATGTGGAAGGTGGAGATTCAGGTGTCGTGGAGCGAAGTCTGACTGTGTGATGTACCAAAGACTTGGAAGTATTTTCAAGTTATTATTTGAAGACGCACTCAATTTTCAGTAAAAATTTCCATAGCTTAATAATAAAATAATGCACGAAACCAGTGTTTGTCGAAGAAACCTTCATAATTATAATTAAGTAATCACTCTACCGGTCTAATAATTAATTTGTTCCAACCTTTATGGCATTAGCGATAACACTTGAATTAAATTATAATTACGTAGGAAATTATAGACAGGCTAAACGTTTTATAACAAATTGTAAAGCAAACAAGTATTAAGGAATTTGAGCTGATCGGAATTTGAGCTGAGATTATCGTTGAACTCCTTAAGTTCTGAGTTGAGCTGCACGATTACTGATAGATGCGTGCACTGACTGGACAGGTCCACTCAATCTGTGTGGTTCTTTCCTCAAAAGACCATTTCAGACACCAATCTACATGGTATTCACATGATCTGACGAAGATTATTTCTGGACTTTAAAAGAGACTGTGACCTCTGAGTTTGTTTCGGCCTTTCTTCTCAGAGTAGTCAGATAGGAAACTATCTAACTAGCCTCATCTAGTTTAAAAAAAATATGATTGACGTGTAAAAGTGTTTGTACAAACCTACTTACAGAAACAAAATCAATTATCATTTATCATTTGAAAATTAGATGAGGATGGAAATTACGTTTTTATTGGAAAACAAGGAACAACGAGATAAGATAATGGAGAGGTTATTAAATATAACAACATAGTAAAGTCAAAAGAATGAATTGCATGTACATTTTTACAGGGCATCCCTCTTTGTCATCTATACAAATCTGTGAAAAGTACAAAAAAACTGTTGAAAAAAAGGAAGGCATACAATGTTTTTGATAAAAAGGTCAAATTCCATCAACCTTTTGTTGATTCAAACGCGGAAAGACGACATACACTAGATCCTACTCACAATACGTGGAAGTGAATAAAAAATACTTTTTTGTTGGGCAGCAACCATCCGGGTCCTTAACGTGAGTATTAGCCATCCACTTCCAATAAAATCCGTATAACTTATCAAACAACAGGCTTTGTATACAAAAGCATAATGTACTGTAATAATATTTTATTTCTGTGATAAATTTCGCAAGCTCGCACTTCTGAAACCGTTGGAGTTAACCTTTTCTACGCAGTCACCTCTATGGTACTTAACGATGTACTATGTAGGGACTTCACCGAAAATCTATTGAACGTCTATTTTTCTTCGTTTGATATAAAAAAATATATAAAAATGGGACGCCGGTGTGTGTGGGTGGAACGATATTCCATACTAACGTTATGTTTGGAGAGAGTAGGCATTTGAAAGGAGCTAAAAATACCGCAAGTGGCGTATTTGTAGTCATAACGATAAAGAATAAACTTTTTCCCCTCTTAAACACAACTTAATTTTAAGCCTTTATTGTATTATGCTGTAAACTGGTATATCGCCCTATAAAAATGTGCGTAATTCAAAATAATCCCACCCCTACATTTATTAAGTTCTATAAAAAAAGTACCTAAATTAAAAAATCTAAAAACCCGGCCGGCTGCGTAAAAAGTAAACTTTAAAAAAGATGGAAATACTACACTTAGAGCCGATTTTTTAATCGTCAAATAACTTTTATCTGGGAAATATGTTTGACGTTTTGACAGCTTTTGTATAGAAAATATGTCAAACCGCCATATTTATTCCTTGGGTAAAAGTTATCTGACGATTGAAAAATCGGCCCTTACACTTTTTAGTTAGGATTAGTTTACTCTCACTGTGTTAAGTAACGCTTTAGGTAATGGTCGTAAATACAATCCCCACTTATAACCGGGTAATGATGGCCTCATACTCACTCACTCCAAAAGTTTGGGTTGTTTTTTTATCATTTCTCATTCCAAATTACATTTAAGCATGTAATTTGTATACTATATTTTTGTAATCACCTTATAAAACCCTTTATTTTGATACCCCACTCGACAGGTTTGGGGGAGATTTTTTTTAAACATCCAAAAATCCGCCATTTTTTTTTTTTTTTTTGTTTTAATATACCCAGGGACACTCGCGCAATAAAGATGTCTCTAACATTATATCGTTCATCAAAATTGGTGCCGCCGTTTAGTAGTTATGAGGGAACATAAGGACGGACATACATACATAAATACATACATACAAGTCAAACACATAACCCTTCTTTTTTGGCTTCGCCGCAGTTGGGTAAAAAGGCAATTTTCATTAAACTCTTATCATTAACGCGAACGACATAATTATGTGATTATTTAAGTAAAAATGTCGCATGTTGCCTTGAATAAAGGGTTTTCATGTTACCGCTCTAAAAATCGTATTCTGCTAAAATAAAAGAACTTTTATTTATGAGTACAGCTCTCAACAAAAACGATGCAAGCAGCTCCCATACCAGTTAATCTTTTTAATGCAATCGTGCTATCCAATACTCGTACCATGCAAGCGAAAATTTCCTGCAATTTTTCACTTAAACAAAAGAGCGCAAATTCCATTGCCAGTTCTCTCCACTACGTTTTCAAGAAGCACCGTCTAAACGCTGCGGTGGATGTTAATCTCTTCCGTCCGATCGCTCTTTTCAGGGTTAATGGTGTGCGAAAGTCTTTGGTGTGAATTGCGATTACGAAAGATACCCACGTTCCAACGCTGCGTCTTAACTCCAGACTTTATTAGCAAAGTAAAAAAATATATAATTTGTTTCCGTCCTGTTATATGCTACAACTTCTTCGTACTAAAGGAAAATAACTTGGACGTTCCTGACTGAATTTCAATCAAGCGAAAGTAGCTACTTGTGTACAGCAAAAAATATTGGAGACATATTTTCTCTGGAGATTTGTCAGAAACGATCATAATTTATTATGTGCTCAAGTTCAGGCCGTGTAAATAATACTGAGTGGCTTTTTTATATTTTTTTTCATACAAAATACAGCAGGTTTTTTTTGTCACGTTAATCCCGTGAGAAATAAAATTCTAAGTAAGAGCAACAAACGAAATCCAGATTCAGGACATACACCAGCAAACTCGTAAACGAATAATAACACTACAGCAATTAACTAACAGACCCTGAACAGCACAATGCACCACCACTTAAAACCAAAACTAATAATAACAACAACATGAAAATAAACCTCAAAATAACATGAAAACAAATCGTCTACAATCCCCAAGCTTTCAAGACGTTTCGTTGATAATAATGAACTCGGTATACGAACAATTTCAAAACAAAACAACGCGAAACAGCGGAAGCTAGGAGAAACAATGTTGCTATGCCATAATATTATATTATCGCGAAGCAAGAACCGAGCTCTGTTGACCGCACGCTATGTCGAGTGACAAATTAAATGAATTTACGGGCACACAGACTTAGGCTGCAAACATATGTTATGCTCTTTGCTGCGATGTAAATACAATATACATGAGTCAGCTTTCTGAGGTCGCTCCGTTTCATCGTGATAGGTTTAGTCTTGATCTCCTTGAATTTATCGTTGCTTGCTGTAGGTTATTAACGGTTAAAATGCGAGCTTTTGCGGGGAGAGAAATACGTAGTATCGTATGAAGATAGAGTAGAGGAAGAATTACTGGCACGTAGAAGGTATCTGTAAAAACACTTGCTACTACTCGCCGTTTCACTCGTATTCTGGGAAAACTTTACACGTGCTGGAATAAAAAGTATCCTATGTGTTATGACAAAACATAGTCTATCCGTGAGCTGAAATTCATATAAATCTGCTCAGTCATTTACGCATGATTGAGTTACAAACATCTTTGTAGACTTCGCACTTATTCGTTTCCTCAGCTGTCGATCGACCGGCTAGTGTTCGGTAACAATACAAATTTAATCGTGTAAGATACAAATAAATCATAGCAGTTCAAGGTTTAATATTACCCGAAGGATTAGAGATGTCAGATTAAGATAGAGAAGATTCAGAATCCCGTCGCGATGATCTTCACAACGCAGGTCATAACACAGCCAGTGTAGTGTAATTATTGTATTAACAGCTAACATTTGAGATGTACTTATAACACTGATTGTGACAAACTTTGTTTCGCAACTTTATATCAAGCTGATAAACCCTCGTCTCATCGTTAGGGTCAGGTCAAGGTACCATCTATGAATCTAAATCGAGCCAATGAACAGCTTAAGTTACAACTTAGGTGACTAACGATGATTGCCTGACTAAGTAACATTTACAGGCACTTAAGTAAGTTCATTGTAAAATTCTTTTACCAAGCTATAAGCTTTTATGTAACAAGAAATAGGTCTTTAAATGAGCTTGCAAAACCTTTTTCTTTCAGTTTAAATAAAGGTCTAAAAGACTTTGATAATGATCAGGCTTTCCATCATAATTAATATTGTACGGTCTGAAATGAAAGTGTTGTTTTAACAAAGATCTAAATTGATAAAAAATATTTGATACCTACAATGTTTTTGTGATTATGATGAATAATTATGTAGTTGGTACCTATCTAACAATTGTCAAGCATGTGAGGTTATTTCATACATTTATAATGTTACACCTGCTCAAACTTATATTTCTGGCCATGAAGGCCCTCCTTAGATTACTCAAAAAATTCTTTATGTTATTCATTGTCATGTTGTTATTCGTCGAATGACATCGAAAGCGTCTCCACTTGTGTCATTAGTTGAATCTCATCCAATACAAATCAATGACAACTCACTCAACAAGTAGGTAGCCACCGACCATACAGCGAACACAACTTGTTCGTGTAATAAATACTTACCACTTTTCAGAGCATAGACATGCAAATGTGCCGGTTACGTCTGCTCCACGTTTTATGAATGTCGCCGCTATCGCTTACAGGGTTGGCGACGACGAAATATTATGACTGCACTGCGACTTAACTGGTGAAGACGTTTATATGAATGGAGGATTTTAGAAATGGTTTTGTTGAAGTCGTTGAGTTAATATAAAAGCCATTTTGGCAGGAGGTGAGTCTAGAATACTTCACAGTCTACCTAAATATCCTTTAACGGTTTAGTAGATAAGGTAATTTTCAAAACAAAGTTCTGGAATTATTTTCGAACATTTGGAGTTGGAAAGATCACCGTTTCATTTCTTGTAGATTCTATAGGTAGTAGGTAGGGGGGTTCTATAGGTAGGTGGTAGTTGACTTTAAAGGTCATGAGAACCGATATCGAGCGTTGGCAACACTAAATTGCTATCACCATTCACCAATTGCCAAGCGCGGTGACTGTGACCATTTTCTTACACTATACTTATATAATATGCATCATATCAATGAAATTCACTAACAAACAGGACTCCATATCAAAAAGTAATCTCTTCAATTATATTTTTCACCCTATACTTCTGTTAAAGTAGGAAATGAAACTTTGGAGATGGTTGACCAGTATGTCTATCTTGGCCATATTCTTACATTTGGCAAAGAGCATCAGCAAATCGAGATTTTGAGAAGAATACAGCTTGAGTGGGTCGCATTTAGCAAATTGGATGACACTGAAATCAGCCAAAATTCCGCAATGTCTGAAGTCCCGTTTCTAAAATCAGTGTGTTCTGCCCACCATGACGTACGGGGTGCTGAGACGTGGCCGCTCATGCAAGAGGCTGTGTACAGGGTGAGAGTTGCACAGAGAGCCATGGAGCGTTCCATGCTCAGCATAAGACTTATAGATCGAGTTCCAGTCGTCGAGATTCGAAGGCGAAAAAGAAAAAGAAAAAAAAAGAAGTAAAGAAAGTTTTCGATATTGGAAAACGAGTTATGGAATTCAAATGGCGTTGGGCAGGGCATCTGGTAAGGCGCAGTGATGACAGCAAGGCAGTGACTGAGTGGCGTCAAAGGACTGGAAGACGAAGCGTCGGTTGTCCAGCGGCGAGATGAGCAGACGACATTGTTACCATCGCGGGTAGAACCTGGATAAGGCTGGCACAGGAGCGTGGGGATGGGCACATGAAAAGAAAGCCCTATGCTCAGCAGTGGGTGAAAATGGACTGTGGATGTTGATGATGATGACCCTATACAGATAGATGTGACGAACGTACTAAATAGATCTATGACGAAAGCAGAAACTACAACATGAAATCTGTCAATCATACGGCAACCCTACTTCACCAATGAAAATTCTCCCGAGTTTACGGCTATCCCGAATTTGCAACAAAATAAACGATGACTGGGAACAAATCGACGCGGTGCGACGTAGATGACATTTCTGACAGGCACTTTGTACCGGGATTGCGTAAACGAAATCGCGTCAGAAAAAAACTTGAGCGAATTGAAAAAAAAAAACAAGCTTTGCCTGACACTTTCCGTATTAGTTTTCGTAACGTCTAGACCTGTCTTGTTGTTTCGTTTTTTGGCTCAAACTGTAGTTTAGGATTCGATTATAACTGTCAACGTTCATAAAGAGAACGTGTTTTGTATTTCTACAATAGGACATTAGACTCACTAGTTTTTGACAAACATTTCCTCCTCAGAGTTTTTTTTAGAGGCCATAAAAAAGGAACCTTTTACTGGTCTAGGTTTAAACAGAGGTTTATGAGATATTTCAAGACATATTGTTAAGATACTTAACCTGGTTGATAATTTGTGTAAATCTGATCAGCCGTTATAGGGTGAAATGTAATTTCAAACTTTAACATCACTTAATACAAGTCATAAATTCATTCACGGACAGACAACGCACAGTCTTAACCACTGGGTCATGTAGCAAGAAATTTTGCACAGCAATGCCTTGCAGTGGCGCAGCTACAATTATCATTAAAGGGAAGCCGAAGAAATAATTGTTCAATTCTCATAAACTCAGACAAAAAAAAGAACTGTAGGATTTTATCCTTATGATTTACTAGCTTTTGCCCGCGGCTTCGCCCGCATGTATGTTGGAATATATCAAATTAGTACCTACCCTACGTGTTAATCCAGGTTCCCAAACATCTGTATGCCAAATTTCCTCTAAATTCAATCAACCGTTTTTGCGCCAATCCGGAACTTATGTACATCCCGACAAACAACAAACGGACAAAAATTCTAAAAACTATAGTGTGCGCAACAGACTCGTTCAATCACTTCTTTTTAAATATATGCAATGCACAGTTCTGACTTCGTTACTATTTTTAGCCAACTTCAAAAAAAGGAGGAGGTTATCAATTCGGTTGTATGTTTTTTTTTTAATGTTTGTTACCGTTACTCCGTCATTTATAAACCGATTTAAAAAAAATATTTTTACTTGAAAGGATTGAACTTCCAGATTGGTCCCATTTTTATCCAAATCCAGTTCTGATGATAGAATCCATGAGGAATTGAGGGAATCCTCAAATATTATTGGCAAACACATAGTGATTTTGGTATTTTCGTCAACAAATCAAGCATTTGCATTCAGAAAGTATGATTTGGTGAAGTGGAACTGACGAAGAAGACTACAGATGGCTACAGGAACTCATCAATGATAAGTATTTCACGGGTGGCGATAAGATATCTCGATTAAGATAGTTAAACGACTATGACGAAGCAAATTGAAATAAATGCTTCTGATGAAAATGGTACCATTGAACTCAGGACAGTAATAAAACAATGTATCCTAGCCGTGTTGGGGCTTATTGGAAATGTCATCAGATGCACTCTGGCTATAAATTATTTTTAACCGACTTCAAAACAGGAGGAGGTTCTCAGTTCTTCAGAATCTTTTTTTTTATGGTTCCCCGATTACTCGAAGACGGCTGGACCGATTTAGAAAATTCTTTTTTTGTTTGAAAGGGTATACTTTCCAGGTGGTCCCATTGTCATCAGGTCAGGATCTGATGATGGGATCCTAGAGAAATTGAGGGAACTCTTCAATATAGGCGCACCTATAGCGATTTTGGTATTTTTTATAGTAACTTGTGCATTTCCTCTCGGAAAGCAACATTTGGTGAAGTGGAACTGATGGCGAAGACCACAGATGGTAAGATGGCCACTGGAACAACTCAATAATAAGTATTTCACGGGTTCGATTCCATTACTTAAAAATATTGCTAAGCAATGGAAGCTTGTCACAATGCATATGGTGAAGTGGAGCTGTTGGTGAAGTACCAAGAGAACTCCTCAAAAATTAACGTCCCTGCTTCGGGAAAAGCAATGTTTTGTAAAAGGTGATGAGTAGTTGTCATCAGGCTATTGTAACTCAGATAAATTACAAACAGACCCACTAAAAAGTGAACAATAAAAACAACCGACTTCCAAAACAAACACTACAAAGTGAAAAATAAGTTTAATTTCGGAAGTCAGTGGCAAAAACCTAAAATACAGATCCAAAGACTGACTTCCGAAAAAGTATTAGTACCTACCGAGTTTCGAGTTAATATGATAGCGCGTTAAAATTTTTCCTTACTGTTCTTACGGTCCTAGTGTTCCTTACGTGTTTTAAAAAACTAAGAGTGACAATTTATATTATTTCCTGAGGCAAATATTGCCATGTTTCAAGTGTATTAACCAAAGGAATAAGATTTTTCATATAATCCGTATCCCCTCTTTTCACCCCCACAGGAGTGGAATTTCGAAAAATCGTTTCGGATTTTTCCACAACTAAAATCAAAGATTTCTTGTACCAATTTTTGAGTTAATCAAGCCACACAGTAAAATCCTCCTCTTAAAAATCTAATTACCTCTTCTCACCCCGTCAGGGGTAGTTTTGAAAAACCAATAGTAAGAAACTTTATTGCTTATTTAGGCAAATATTCGTGCCAAGTTTCAAGTTTATTAACCAAATGAATAAGATTTTTCATCAAACTATATCCCCGGTTTTCACCCCCACAGGGGTGGAATTTTAAAAAATCGTTAAGGATATTTCCAAACCTTGACTCAAAGATTATTCATACCAATTTTCGAGTTAATCAAGCTACGCAGTAAAATTCTCCCCTGTATTATTGACAGCCCCTTTTCACCCCGTCCGGGGTAGATTTTCGAAAAACCTTGATACAGGTTATTCTTTATTTTTGGACTTAAGTATAAATACTGAGTTTCGAGTTAATCAGACTGCGTGTTGTACCTCCATACATTTTTGACACCCTCCAATCCCCCTCGTGGGGGTAGTTTAGAAAAACTAAAAATTACGAAGTTCATAATTTATTAAGATAAGTATTTGGGCCAAGTTTCAAGTTTATTAACTCAAGGAATAAAGTTTTTCATACAAACGAAATACCCCCTTTTTACCCCCTTAAAGGTCGAATTTCCAAAAACCCCTTCTTAGTGCTCCCCTACATTATAAAAGGAAGCCGTGTGCAAAATTTCACGTTCCTAGTCCCAGTAGTTTCGGCTGTGCGTTGATATGTCAGTCAGTCAGTCAGTTTCTCCTTTTATATATATAGATTAAACTGGTATTTAAATATAATTATGTAATGTGATGTGCTACACAGTTACACACACAGGTGTACCATATTATTTGACAACATTAGACATTAAGAAGAGTGGTTTTTCCGAAGGGAAGCCGATAGGAATCGGGTTGTATGAAGGCTTCGCCTCTGATGCCTTGTATTTATCTAAGGATGGATTTTTGAACATAACATCACGCCTATATTCCCCGAAGTGTTGGGCAGAGGTGTACCTATAGTACACCCACATTTTGCCAGTTATGATTGAGTCCCATGTAATAGGGGGCGAACCTATTGCCATCAACCGGACACAAATCCAGACTCCGGACTGCTACTGATTTTTGAACATTCATCCCATAAAGCCCATAAAGGGGTTAAATATTGGGGTGAAAGTTTGTATAGAAGTTCGTATTTTTTGTCGATGGCAAATCCCACTGGGCACACGGTTTGTCTACTTATTAGTTTAGATAAAATAAACAAAACCTCATCAGAGCAATGAACCTCTAGTCAAAACAAGCGAAAACGACCTCAGCGAAACACTGCGAGTAAGTTTAAGTTATCACGTTGCAATTTATATGGCGACAGCCAATTAGTATCTGATTCGAAATACGCAACAACTTGCTAACTGCCGAGATTCTTCACGACTTTGTCAACAATTCCGCTGAGTTTAGAAACTTGAGTGCGTATCAGAAACATTCATTATTTGTCAGGTGAAATGGATCATGGAATTTTGGACACGGATAATGATGCAAAGTTTTCAAAAAAAGTATACAAAGTATTCACATTCTTTGGATATATAAATGTTTAAAATTTTTAACGCGAGAAAAACTACTTCGATACTTGATAAAAGAACGAACAGCGTAAGAAACGTTCTAATTAAATTCTTATCCAAAGGATTACACATCACGCCAAATGTATTGACCCACAAAAACCGCCTCACTGACACTCAAAGTGACCCAAAACTTAATTGTAAATCGTCTGATTTGACGAGGGGCTTCGCAATTTTACTCAAATCGACCGTTCATCGAGTGAAAACCTCTATCTAAATTGGCATTTCATCAGCGTAGAAGCGCCGCAAAGCCGTCACAAGAGATAAAATAGATAAATCAATTGATTGACATAATATCCGAAAGGCGAAGGGACCTTTAATCAATAGGCGGGAGAAGAAAAGAGCACCAAGCCGATTAGCTCCGGAGGTCGGATTGGAGGGAAATGATTAAACGCGGAATTAGCGGCGATAAGGAAGTGATAGGCGACGCCGGTTGATCGGCGCTGTTTTGATACCAAGTTTATCAACTTCGGATTTTATGATTGAATGTTTAATACTTGTTTAATGAAGGGTCATTAGAAATGCTTATTATTAAACACGTCACTACCCATCCCGCAAGTTTGGTTATATGATGAATAAAGTGAATTCTCCCAATTGTGAAACATGCGGAACGGTTGAAGATGTTCATCATCTACTTATGGAATGTACTAAGACAAAGAAGGAAAGAGAGACCCTGTTGAGAGCGGTTCAAGTTAATAAATATGATATTGGTTCATATGTTAAAGTTTTAGCGCAGCCTTCTCCTGAGATAGCAAATCTACTTGCCGGTTTGTTTAGACTTTAATAATTTACATTGTATTTCTAGATTTAGTTACTAATAGTTTAAGTTACGATGAGGCTGACATGCCTCTGTGGATAAAAACCTCTTATAAAATTAAAGATTTAAAAAAAAAACTAAGTGTTTATAAAAAATACCAAAATTATCAAATGAACATAATTTTAAACATAGCCAATTTTTATCATAACATTAAATTTAAGGAAAAAACAGCAACAAACACATTATTTATAGAAAGGTTAACCGGATTACATCCATTTTAAACAGTAATATTAACATATATTTAAAAAAATATGGCAATCTCTTGCCCCTAAACACTTATCTATATTAAGTATATTCCATATGGAGAAATGGTGATTACCGATCGTACAAAGTCGCTCTCCTGATACTCAAAGACATTGAACGAGATAACGGTTCACAAAGGGAAACCTTACCAAAATTGATATCTCTGCCAATAGGATTACTACTACAGCTATTACATGTTAATATCTCGTAATGTACCTTTAGGTACTTTGAAACCCTTTAATATAAAGCTCTTTGAAAGATAGTTATTATCTTATTTACTTTGAGGTAATCTATTTTTCGATTGCATGAATAAACATTAAGATAAAGATTTGGTTCAATTTAAATGTAAAAGGTTCTTTGTGAAACATAAATGAAGAATCGACTTTACAGATTGAAATCAAAAACAAATAAATGGAATTGATTAAAAAACAAAAAAAAAACATTTTACAATAACACTGAAAAAGCAACAACGCTGCATGTCACAAAAACTAATCCATTCCGAAGCTAAACAATATTCCACGTAAAACTATTGAAAGTATTAAAATTCAATTTACCGGCAACACTCATTTATACACAGTCCATATTCAAAATGATTCACAGTGTACGTAGTGGAAAAAATATCAACCGCCCACCCGAACTTCATTGGCAAACAATTCGCCCGTACTCGAGAGCGTTACCGACACTCGGGGGTAAAAAAAATGGCAATACACTAGTCGACATCGCACGCACAACAAACACGACGGTAGCTTCCGTTCGCATGCAAAATAAAACCCATCATCCCGATCCGACATCAATGCGCAATACCATACGCTACCCCATACACTTACGGACAAATTACAATACACACGCTCTGAATATTCGACGTTATTGCGTAAACTCGTCGCGCATTGTTCGCCGTAACGTAGTTTCGAACGTCCGTGTCGCTCGTAAATCATGAAGGTAATTTAAATTTTGTCATTAGAGCTAAACTTATGTTATTTTGCACCGAAACGTGCACCTGTTGTGAGATAACATGAAGCATTAATCAAAATAATGGCACATGAAAAGGAAATTTGTTGCAGTCAGCAACACAAATCTGCGGTAAAAATTAGGTTGCGAAATAAAATGTTGGTAAATTGCAAAATACCGCAATTCAATTTATAACAAAACAGCTAGTTTTATTTGCATGTAAACAGTAGGGCTGTATTTAATCGCTTCGTTAAACAGTGTTCCCGTGAGCGTGGCCGCGAGTGTACAATACATGCGGGTTGGGTGCGCTGCGTTTTATAGCCAAGCCATGTATCAAAGTTTCGCGAGCGGTCTGAATATCTACCAAGAGTCGGGACCTCCCGTCGACAATACACGACCAGACTTTACGGCGAAAATTCGCAAACTTTGTTTAAAATTAGTTTCTGTATACCTTTCTCGTGAGTCGTTACAGGAAGACACAATTGTACTTCGAGCTCGGTAACGTTCGCTTAGAACAACGAGATTTTGTTCTTGAGCGAAGTGTCGGCGATACCATCTTTGCTTAGTAAAAGCGACGTTATAAACCTAATCTGAGAGCAGAAATATGAAAAAACCAGACAATAAAAGTCTGCTACCGTTAAAATACAAGAAACAGCTTTGTTGAAATCCTGTGTTGTGAGATAACAAGACATTGCCAGTTTGACGACAACTAGAAAACGTAATTTTTTTTCTGAATAAAAAAACTAGGCCATGGTCTAGACTTTAAGAGGATAAAAAGAAAACGTCCAATCTAAAAAAAGCAAGCTTTACTTAAAATAAAACACACAAAAAAGTTTTAAAAATGAAAACCATTTCCATAGACAGAGCACTATCGACATAATAACATGCTGATTGTACAAATTATATATATACCTATAAAACAAGAGCAAATCCTAGTAATAATAACTATTGTAAAGAACGTTAATCCCGATAAGACAAGTTGGATCTAATTAAAACGATTCCCGGTCTTGTTCTTCGAAATATTAATCGAAACAGAAGACACGAAGGCTGATACAATTTAGTTGGATACAAGGCAATTTAGTTGTTATTTCCTAAGAAATAAGATTCAGGCCGCGTAAGGAGCAAGTAGGCATTGTAAGCTAGAACAGTAACCGACAGAACGCCAGCGGACAGGCAAGCGCTTGAAGCGATGTAGCCATAATTTGAGACGTTTCATCAGAATTACTGAGCCGGTCGAGGTAATCTTCACAAAACTTCATTTTAGTCAAGTGAACGCAAATTATATCCCTTTGAGAATGTAGAGCGAATAAGGTTAATGCTAACTTACCTATTTTCTGTGATACCTACCTAGGCTTCTCCTTGTCCAAAACTTTTCGATAAGTTAATAGCTTAATATGTTTTATGTTCTCAAATATGTTCGGAGTTTTACAAAAGTTTGATAGGTAAAAAAGAAATTTATTTACCTTCGTGTAGCGAATAACGATGTCTTTAAGCCGCGAAACATTACATAAATCAAAAACAGGGATAATGAGATTTTAACCAAATTTATGTGAAAAGTTTGCTAAGAGAACATCAATTGCTTTTGAAGATTTATACGTATATTTATTAAAACCATCAAGTTAGATTCCGAATCGTTCCATAATCTAGATAAACATCAACATAATATTTGTTCAATGAAAATTGACTATTTCTTTCAACTCAGATGAAAAGATAACCGACAGAATCATATATTATTCTTGAAAGGAAGCTCGGAAATCATTCAACGAGTAAATGTAAAAACAATTCACGTAAAACACGATTCCAGTTTTCCCCGAGTATATCGCAAAGCCACAAAATGAGATTACCAAACGTTTCAACGTACACTCGGATACGTTGGCCAGTTTTATGATTACGACTGTTGCACTAAATAAAACCGTAATACGATTTGCCATTTATCAGAAACCAAATACACTTTATGCCAACAACATAAGGTAGAAATTTATTTAAACTATTTGTTTGCGAGTGTAAAATAGTAAGAACCGAACTAGTAACAAAAATCGCATTTAGGAAACAGGCATAAACCAGCAAACACATTGTTTGAACAGGTTTTAAACATAAACAAAGTCTGAATACAAAAATGTCTTAAATTCTAAAAACCTCAAATTGCAACTTGTATTGGACCAGACATACAGTTGCATTATCGTAACTTTTTGTAGTATAATAGGTAATCTAGATCGACTTTCGACCCTGAGACTACCTGAACTGTCTACGTGATGAAAAAGAAAAATAAGCGAAGCAATTCTTTGTCTGACAGATGACAACCCCGATGACAGCGAGCGACAACACTTTTTCGCAAAACTGTTCAGTTATCATAATTTAAAGAAGAAGTAACCGAGAAATATTACCAACTATATTTTATTCAGTTATAAATAATATTTTCAAGTCAATGAAACAAAAGCTACCCCTGTGATCTTCTAAAAACTATTTTCTGAAAACGATTGCCTTGAACGTATGTACCAACATTGTAGCCAATCTAAGCAAAATTTATCCAACATTGTCGAAGTTCATCCATAATGAAACTGTTATCCTGCCGTGGCGCGTGTTTTCTTTGTACCAAAGTATAAAAGGGCCCACTTTGATCCTCTTAGTTCGGCACAGGACCAGTGGCAACAATTCAAACTATTCACGATAAAAGGGGTTTAACTAAAAATAGGTATCTACGTAAACCTCTGGGCACAGGCTTTCTATGAGTACAAGGGAAGGGGGAGGCTTTGTTAAGCAGCGTAAGTAACGAGACGTTTTTGTTAGAAGAGCGTCGCTGTGTCCTTATTTCAGCCGAGCAGAAGTTGAAATCTTTATTGAGAATATCGTAATTGCAATAAATAATACCAGCGATAAAACGGAGCGTACAACATCAATAATTCATCCACCAATAAAAGTTGAACACGAAATGAGTTTCAAATTTCACCGATTTTGTATTGTACTTTTTTTGTAATTAAAACTTTGCAGACTTTTAAAAGTTGTATGACTTTAATATTAATGAATTTAAGTATGATAGAGACATTAGACCTCATTAGACGCGATCACTATTAAATGTTGCTGTTAGACATCATTTTATTAGTTAGTGAACTAACTTCATTCTGTAAAGCTGAAACTTTGGTCTTTTTTTAACCTAATAATGTGATGTGATAATAATTATTATGTTGAGTTCAATCATCGTTAAAGATAATGGTGGTAATGTCATCATAAATAATATTTTATTAACATAAATGTGAAATACATAAAGCAAATGAAATATAACTAAGATTTGCAATAAGTAGTAAAAAGTTAATATCTAAGAGGTGAATACAACCTGCCTTATATTGCTTAAATAAGGCATTATTATGAAACTAAAATTCAAGTGGGCCTATGCTTTATGACCAATAAACAATCACAATTAATGATTTCGTTGGTTTTGCTGCAATCTTTGAAATTCTACCACGTCATAATTTTATGAATGGAGAAATTAATAAAAGATTTGAAAATACGAGTGCAAAAATAAAAAAGGGAACACAAATGCCATCATAAACACCGGTTCTTGGCACGATATTCCGGCCAGAGAGGTACATTTTGCACTTACTTGTGGCCAAACGAAAATAGGGCAGGGAATTTCTACACAGAAATTTAGCAGCAAACGCCATATTGCGTACGTACCGCTGGATTTCTTTAAATTGTCCCTACAATGTGTACAGTAAAATATAACTAAGGCCAGAGGTATTTTGTTGAATTGATGTATTCTTAAAAGATCATTGTTTAAGTTCTGTATTTTTTTTTTAATTATTTGACACGTTTCGAAGCTTTAATACCTAAACATCCTAAAGTGTGAAAGCTAACTACGAGCTGCAAAATATATTTGTAAAATTCAACTTGAAATACTTATTTTATTTATTTACTATCTTTTGCCAGCGACTTCACACGCGTGGATGTCGGAAAATATCCCATGGGTACGTATCTACTTCCGGGATTAAAAGTACTCTATGTGTTAATCCAGGTAAACCATGTCTTCTCGAACTGCTTATATACATAGTATCCGAGGAGCGGTGCGCGGATTGATGTACTCGTATGATTGCTGCAGGATAAAAAAATCCTAAAAACTAGCAATAGTAACGGAATATATTATTGTAACCATAGATGTACTTTATAATATTTGCATGCCAAATTTGAAGGCTACATTAAAGCGAAAATATAAATACTTTTTATACCTCAGCCCGTGGAAATGTCGAAGAAAAATAGTCACCTAAATAATTACAGGATTTACGGAGCTTTGTAAAGTTTTAAAGTAAATTGTGCTCTGAATTACTAAAGTATCTTTGGTGATGGCGAAAGTCGGGCTCAGCGATGATGAGTTAGTAAGGATTTTTAACCTCCTAAGGAATGATTTGCCAAAAAACCCAAAATACTCCATTCATAATTTCTAAACAAAGGTTTTTTCCTTACAAACTTTCATCCTCTATTTTCTCCCCTTAGGGGATGATTTTTCAAAAACGCTGAAACACGTAGTTTTTAATTTTTAACCAGAATGCTAAATAGCAATTTTCAGGGTTTAAACTACAAAAAAGGCAATTTTCCATACAAACTTTCATCCCCTATTTTACTCCCTTAAGGGTTGAATTTCAAAAAATCCTTTCTTATTCTTTGTCTACAAAAAAGAAACCTCTGGGCAAAAGTTCAGCTTTCTAGGTCTAAGGGTTTGGGCTGGGCGTTGATGAGTCAGTCAGTCAGTCAGGACTTTTTATTTATATAGATAGATAGATAAACTAGTAAAATTTCGTATACTTTCTATAAATTATTTCCCTAGCAATGTTCTGACAGTCTGCTTCAAAAGCGCACGTATATGCTCAGATTAAGCTTCCAATCATCCCGTTTCCAGGAAGAAGAACAAGCACATCCACAATCGGGACAAACTTCCCGTACGATTAACGCTTTATCAAACACACTCGCGTTGCATTGCATACTCCTCTTACATAACCTGCAATACTAAAAGTTCGTGAGTTCCCACAAATTACCCCCCCCCCCCCCCGCTCATGAAACTTGAAGCTAATTGTCATATTTACTCCCACGAACTTGTTCTAGCTCGAGCCCACTTAATTCCAAGGAATTAGTCTTCTCAAATACTTTTAGCTGTAGGTGTAGGTCGGTTTAAGTTCCCGAATCATTCATACATCAAATTATAACATTGAATTTTGGAGTCGAATTCGTGACTCAACTTGAGTTGAAGTTGACATTTAAATAACTGAAGATGTCAGAGTTTTAATAAACAAAAATGTAGCTAAAGAAATAATCCATTAAGCAAGCTAAGCTAATTTTGACGAAAAGTGACTGAAATCACTTTGAGCTATTAGAACCTGTCGCGACCTATCAACGGCATTAATTTGCAGTGGTTTACCGTGAATAATGTTGTGTTATATAAAGTTGAGTTAATGGAAAATTGAGCTTGTTTTATTTTATATACCTACCAACCGAAAGAAGCAATGAATATTTTGAAAAACAAAAAAAAACATTGCTTGACTGGTTATGTGATCGGTAAAATTAATTGATTAAAAAGATTGAAATCATATTCGGAACAAGCTGCTACCGTTTTATCAACGAAAAAAAAACTTATACAAACTTAGTTTTGGTATAGCCTTGAATGTGAACCGGACTATACATACTTTAGACGTAAGTAGAACATTCGTAGTACAAAGTCAACAAAATGTTAGTGGAATGAAAGTGTAAATAGAATGAAAGAGCAAACGAATGCAGCGTCACGGAGACGCGTGATATTGACACAATATATTTCCCTTAGAAAGTTTTCTACGTCATGCTCAATTTTATTTCATCCATCGCTTGCCCTTTCTTTTTATACGATAACCTGTCGAATGGCTAACTTGTAAGTTGATCTAGCAGTAATTGACCTATCGCAGACTAGATTTTCCGTCATGATTAAAATATTTGTCTGACGTGTTGAGCCCTGTCGCATTTGGCATAGTGAAAAAAAAAGAAATTGAAGAATTATAAATAATAAAATAAATAAATAAATGTATTTCACCAAAAGCCATCACAGTACAGGAACTGAAAACTTGCGTTAGGTATGGTAATAACTTTAAAAATCAACTTGTTAAACTTTCCTAAGTAAATAATAAAGTTTAAAGAATGATAGACCTTCTAAATGAAGGTGCAAATAACAAGCATATCACCAATGTGCACGTTAGCTAAGCTGACAGTTACAACTTCCGTGTAATGATAAACAATGTACGTTTTTACTTCCTTTCCCGGTCAACTGAAAACTACTGCATATATAATTAGTATGAATGAAAACAAATTGTATGCAATGACTATTATGGCTGAACAACCTGTAATAAGGGATATTAAACGCGCTGTCGACGGTAATTGCGATGGTGATGATATTGTAATGAACGTAATTAATAATGTTGAAAGTAGAAAAAGTGATTGTATGAAAACTGTTGTCTGGTTTGGTAATATTGTAAAATATACAAAAGTGGGAGATGTTAAAACACATCATGCGATTATTATGAAATTAATTAACTTTATCAATACAATAACTGAACACACAACATAAATGATCCAAAAGAAAGTTATTGATCACAAGCTAAGGAGATGATAAGAGAAGCAAGTTTAAAGGCTCCTGCAAACAGGCGCGACACGCAACGTGACGAAAAGGCACCATGTGTCGTGCGACGAGTGGTGTCTTTGTGTCGCACCTGTTTGCCTTAATCTTTTTTAGCTTTGATTTAAATATAAATATTTACGAGAAACAGTTCAGTCAATCGTTTCGAGTGGATAAACTCAATCGGCAATATCTAAACATGAAGGTGTAAGTTGTAAAAAAGACTAGGGCGGTATCTGATCAGCATACATGAGAAAAAAAACACCGAACCAGCCAGCGACGCGATTATATCGATGAAATTGGACAGCTCTTGCAGATTCCACTTTACTTAACGCAGAAACGCTGTTATTTTTGTGTTTGGAATTTACCTGGAACGAAAAAAAAAAACAAATTAGATTTTTGGTATTTTTAATTTTTTTCGGCAGGAATGTAGCACAAATGTTGGGGGTTTGTACCATACTGACTTGATTACTTACTATAGCTACGTTGCCATAAGCAGAGAAAGAAGTTCTTGAATGCTCATTGTTGTGAGAAACGGTAAAAAAATGTTGTGCGCTATTGAAAAGTAAAACTTGACATTTCAACTTTTCAATAGACTCGACATTTCCAAATATGGATTGAATCTTTGTAATCTGGCACAAAAGTTGTCGCTATTAGAATCATACCCTCCGCTGACCTTCCAATCTTGTATTATATTTTCTCCGCAATTTCATATCTAATATCTCGAATCATATCTACAGCTATCGAAGAAATTTAAAAAACATGAGACAACACTTTCATTTCATCAGAAAATATCTCATATTTTCACGCAACGAATGGAAATCTATAGATATATTCCGATATCGTCCAATTTCGTCCAAATCAGCTTCATGTGTATCCACATACAGTCAGCAATGCCAACACTATTATGCTAAACGGAATAACGGAGGTATCGGAGCCGTTGCGAGGTCCACACGTCCATGATGAGATGACACTCGTTTTACGACCGCCCATTCGCAATCCAACTGGATTCCTGACACAGACGCAACATCTAGTGTTGCTGTTTTTGTTTTATTATCTACTACGTGCTGTGTTTCATGTCGCGATAAAATTGACATGCACACTGTATCTGGTTGGATCAGAGTGTAGAAAGTAGTGATTTTATTGTCCGTTCCGGACTTGTCATGGTTTTGTATCGACTTGTCATTATATCGGATTGTACATTCGTGATTTTATTCTTACTCTTATAGTGACGTCACTGATAAGTTTCGCCGAACAATCAATCAAGTCATCAACAAAATTGATACTTTGCTTACATTACATTCATCTGCTGAATCATTAACACAATGACCAACTGCGTGACCTTGTAGAACATTGCCTTTTATTTCCTTAGTACTTTTCATCTGATTATGGTTTTCCTTCTTTACAAAATATAATATCATTACAGTTTCCTTTATAACATTTCTTACAATTCATGTTTTAGAACCGAGACGGAAAACTTTACGTCAGCAATTTAACATGAAAAGAGCATACAGAAAATTTTTGAGTCAAGGAACTTTAAGGACTTGTTTGTAAGTATGAAATGCTATTATTGCAGTTTGAAGAGTGCTACACGGGGACCATTGCTACTCTACCGACTGCGAAATGGCAGCCTGATATGATAAAGTCGTTCTAGGAAATGAATTGCTGAAGATAGATGAAAGTAATGAAGTGTTTTTATTGAGTTTAAGAACATTCACAGTCTGATCCTCACTATGTCAAAAATACCTATAATTTCCCTAAATTTTTGACATATGATTGTTGCTGAGATGAGATTGCGACTAGATTTTGAACGTTTTTGGTTACGGGAATTGGGCTTCAGCTATTCAATCTGGCATTCAATACTGGACCTGTTTTGAATGTTAAAAATATTACTTTTTTACGTTGATATTGTTTTTATACAAAGTAACCCCTTTGCTTCCAAAAATTCGACAGAAAGGTAATTTCAAAGATATAGGTAATCCAACATCAGATTTCAACCGAAAATCTAAAAGTGTATTTGCAATACAAAGTTCTCAATTTAGGTCAGGAGTCTACAACTCATCTGGAACGTTATAAAAAATATCACCTACGAAATCTACAATCCTGTCATTATTAGCATCGTACAAGGGTTGCGTGTCCCCTAAACGAGTGAGTCCTACCACGCCTAGGGGCAAATGTCCCAAAATTGTGACGGCACATTTCCGGCCGGTCGTCGGTCGGTACAATTTAGTTAGAGAAGTGCACAGCCGGCCTCGGTCGACCGATATTACGTCGCGACCGTACCTGCTAATCCTATTTCTGTTAACTCGATTTTGTTTCTACTTTGGACATTCGGTTTTGTTTCTTAATCGATTTAATGAGGGAGATTTTGTGTTCTTTTGCCAATTAGGTATTGTTTGTGTTTTTGTTTTTGGCTAGAATTAAATTTTGTTAGGTGTTATTAGAATATATGTGTTAATTAGGGTATCTAAAGCTTTTACATTTTTAGAAGAATTTAAAAACAATATCAATGAAAATATCTTTAATTTTAAGCTTGTTTAATTATACAACTATGGTATTTAGTTTTATAAGACTTATCATAAATAAAAAGCAGCCAAGTGTGAGTCGCACACGAAGGATTCACCACCGTACAATATTTAACACTACAATTTCTTTAACACGGTTCTTGTATAGGGTTAAAAATTAAAGAGGGTCCCTTTAATTTTTAACTTTATTTAATTTTTGTATGGACGGACGGACGGACAGCGGAGCCTTAGTAATAGGCTTCCTTTGCCACCCTTTGGGTACGGAAACCTAAAAACGGTTACCTATGTTATATATTTTAAAAGTCTATACAAGTTATTTTGCGATTCATTAAAAATGCAGCAACATTAATTCATTGAGAAAACTTTAAAAAAACCTGTTTACCTATAACTTGAGTGATATTAAATTGGCTTTAAGCTTGTTTTTAGTTTAAACCCTAAGTAATAAATAAATAAAAGTGGGTAATAAACTTATAATTGATGACTTATTAAATAAATAACGATACAGTTATTGTACAGTTAATATGTATATTTATTAATAAACAAAACTTGTTTAGGAAGTCGTTCTTTGTTTTTTCAATAAATGTGTCTTACAATTTATTAGAACGATTATTTACCTACATTACTAATCAAATTGATACCTAGTACTTACCTTTTGGTACCTATTTTGATAAGCTCAAATGTACCAAAATGTCAAGAAGACGATTATTGATCTCATACAGATATTAGATTATTTAATTAATGGTTGGAAAGATTAAAATACTGGTCGTTCATGAATATTTTCCTGTTTCACTACAATAGCTCAATTTCCCAATACACAAAAATAAGCATTGTAAACACGTAAAACTTACTAAAACGCCGTAACACTTACATAATAACACTCAAGCCTGCTGCTAACCAATGTCATATGAGTACGTAATAATAATGCAATTTAACGAATCGTAAGACCGCAACGGTTAACCCACATCAGAGTGGCAGCAAGGCAAACCGCTGTGTCGTCTCTGACACTTATGAGTTGCTAAACTTTACATGTATTGGTGAATTATCTGTTATAAGCGAAGAGATAGGTACCTACATACATACGCACAAAGATTTAAGGCGACTATAACCGACTTTTAATGATTTTAAACTTAATAACATAATATGTGAATATCTTAGATTCTGTTTATATTACACTAGCTTTTGCCCACGGCTTCGCCCGCGTGGATGTCGAAAAATATCCTACGGGAACGTACTGCCAGGATTAAAAGTACCCTATGCGTTAATCCAGGTAAACAATGTCTTGTCGCACTGCATATAAATATTATAGTATCCGAAGAGCGGCGCGCGGATTGATATACAACGTGGATCTGGATGTACGACATTCAATTAAAACGAGCACAGTACTAGTCCATCGAAAAATTTTAAAACACGAAGATTAGTAGTTAATGGAAAATTTAAAAATTGCAGTTTTCAAACAAAATAAATAGCAGAATCAACTGCATAAAAGTAAATACGCTTTATCTACGAAAAGTTACTGACAAAGGTGCGATGCGGTGCGGGGCGCGGCGGCGGCGGTGCGGGGCGCAGGTTACTTTAGTCGGAGAACAACACAAAATCAAAGTTGCGCGTTATTAATTAAAAGATCACTGATTGAATGATTAATCACATAATATCAAATCACAATCAGAATTTACGTCATCAATAGACACAAATTTTTAAATTTTCCATGTCCGTTGTTCATTATGCACAAGCAACATCGTCTTATTAAATTTCCATGGACTCGTCGTAACGTAACAAGTCACCATCTGCCATTCTTTTTAGTTTGTCGAAGGAATTAATCATTTTAATTTTTAAATCGTCCACAGTGTTAACTCCGCCCCCCACAAAAAGAAATCCAGTAGTATCAGGTCTATATCAACTAAAGCTTTTCATAAAATCACGACAATCCGCGCGCGACTCGTCTCACGTTAAAAAAATAGCACGTGCCCTCCTCAAAGGGCGCCGGTGCACTGACTGACCTAATTATCGAGAGCCCTAGACTTTGCCGAAAAAATTACGCTCACACACACACTCGCAATAATTGTCTACGCACAACTAATGCATAATTTGCGTAAGTAATATTTCTTTTTCTTTCTAATTGTAGGATTTTGTGGGACTGGGCAGGGCGTGTCAGAGTGGAATCGTATGACACCTTTCTCTGTCTTTCAAGCATATTGAGACGCAAAGAATGGAATCACACGTTTTTGACCTTACAATGTTTACCTATTATTACGGACTCAGATCTACACCATGTTGTAAAATAAAAAAATGAAAAATAATTTCCTGCGGCTAAAGTATTCATTGGATTTGATTGTTTTTTTTTTGTATACGGGTAAAAAACATGATCCTCTTTACGTGGTTTACAGGAAAGTCAATCGTCCTGTTCCACCTTGTATGATTGCTGGACGATAAAAAACGTGTGCGGTTGGGGGACGTCAGTAACGAAGTTTCTTCTCACATGTGATTTAAAACAAAAATATTGCTGCCTCCATCTTGGATTTACATTTTCACCTCACTATCGACTTTAGCACCCTCAAAAACTATGAAAACGACACCCATGAAGAAAAAAGTGATTTTTTTCGCAGCCATCATCTTGGATTTACATTTGACGTCACTATCGACTTTAACACCTTCGAAAACTATGAAAACGACGCCCATTACGAATAATTAGAAAATTTTCACAGCCACCATTTTGAATTTTTAGTTTGACCTCACTATCGGCTTTAGCATCCTTGAAAACTATGAAAACAACACCCATGACGAAAAATTTGAAAATATTCGCAGCTGCCATCATCATCATACAAGTATGAACGTTTTTTTTCGTTTGTGACTATTTCTGCCAGTTTACTCCTACCGCAAGCCGCGTAAAAGAACTTCGTCCAAAAAATCCTTAAACCTAACAATAGTAACGCAATATATAACGGAACGGAAAGTGACCTACTTGCATGCCAAATTTGAAGGCAAAAGTGAAAAAATAAATCCTCTTTAATCCCTATCCCGTTTGAATTTCGAAAAAAATAGTTGCCTAAATAATTACAGGTACGGAACTTAGTAAAGTTATATTTCACAGAATTACCTACTAAAGTGTCTTTAGCGATGGCAAAAGTCGGGCTGACCGATGACGAGCTACTAAGGATTTTTAACCCCCTAGGGGCGGATTTTCCAAAAATGCCAAAACACGTCATTCGTAATTTCTAAACAAAAAGCTTACATAATACGAATTTCTTCATTACAAACTTTCATCCCCTATGTTCCTGCCTTATGGGATGATTTGCCAATAACGCGGAAGCACATGGTTTTTAATTTTTAACCAGAATGCTAAATACCAATTTTCATGATTTAAACTACAAAAATGACGATTTTCCATACAAACTTTCATCCCCTATTTTACTCCCTTATGGGTTGTATTTCAAAAAATCCTTACTTATTCCTTGTCTACATTGTAAAGGAAACCTCTGTGCAAAATTTCAGCTTTCTAGGTCTAAGGGTTTGGGCTGGGCGTTGATGAGTCAGTCAGTCAGCCAGTGAGTCAGTGAGGACTTTTCTTTTTATTTATATAGATAGTGTAATTATGAAACCTTCACCATTTTAAAGCTAATTTATTTAATTATATCTTTCAGTATTCGTTTTTTAATAATACCTTTTGTTTTGTGTATAATAAATTAATAATGCGTCTAATTTGAGACAGCGCTCCTTGATGGGTGAGTCCTATTACTTGGTGTACGACGGACGTACGACGCGTTTCGTAAACTCAGCACAGAACACGCAAGCTATGCGCTCAAGGCCATCGGCATATATCTGCGTCTTAAGTCGTTAGATTTACCCTCACCGTACTTAGAGGTCCCGAAAAAGTGCCCATACTGAGAAGAATGAGCTCGTACGTCCCGCATGGAACGATGGATACGATCTTCAGTCTAAGTGAGCGAGACAATACCATTCAAATCTCAATGTCAACGAAACAGAAACGTTACCATCCTTTGACACGGTTGGCCGAATCTAACTACATTAACCTTTTTACATAACATAACATCACGCCTTGTTTCCCCGAAGGGTTAGGCAGAGGTGTACCTATAGTACACCCACATTTCGCCAGTTACGTTGGTATAAACCTTTTTTAGGTACGTATTAATATTTTAATTGTAGTCACTATTTTAATTGGATACTTAGCCACGATACCAACTTTGCTGGACAAGAGGAGAGGAACTCGGCATATAGCAGTCCACTGCTGGTCATAGAGTCTTCTCCCAAAATAACATCAAAAACTCGGTTTAACTTTGGCGTACGCTTCCCGCTGCTCATTTTTACATGTCTTAAATTTTTCATCTTATTGACCCTCCGTGGAAGGTTGAAAAAGGTGAATAAATGTTGTATTAAGAACATACAAGATGTATTTTGTATGTAATGAAAACATACTGCTATCACCAATCTAATTACAAATGCACAGTTGAAAACAGATCTTGGCAAGATGTCTTACACTACCGATTACATAATATCTCTACAGACTGATAAATGCAAGTCTATGTTATCTTGAGTTAATCTTAAAATAAAGCACAGATTTTGCATTAAACAATGCGATAAGGATGCACTAATCATTGTCTTACCTTGGCCGAGAAATTCATGGAGTGTGTCGGCCAAGGTTGTAAAGATTTTTCGGTAGTCGCGTGCTTACTTGTGCATTACATATATGTCGTAACGTAATCGATGTCTCAAATTTTGATGGATTTTAATTGCCGTTACGTATAGCTTGTGCATTGCTCAACTTATACGAATTCTTCAGAAGCAGTAAAGACTTGTCAGAAGTACGTAATACTCATGTGCTGTGATCGCGAAAAAATAATAAGTTGACCCATACATGTGGGTCGAGTAGGTTTTGAAATTGTATATGGGATAGCTGATATTTTTTTCGCGATTTCGATGTTGCTCCCATGGAAAAAATTGTTCAGTTTGATGATCTGTACCACACTCATAAAATATGACCACACATTTCTGAAATACGCTGTTACTTTATTCAAAAAATTGTCAAACAATATGCTGCAAAACAAATGAAAAGCCTGCTCATGAATTTAGCTATTTTGTACAATGGAAGCATAATTTTCTTCTTGGAAAATATGATACAAAATTTACATGAAGGTAACGATCAAAACTAAAATCACTGAACTGATTCTGATAAATGGGTTACCAGTAAATTAATCAACTGAATGAAATTCAATATATCGGCTAACTAGAATCAATAATTCCTCACATATGGACATGACTAATGAGACACTGAATGATTAGGTAATCATTTATGATTCCGAGTGGCGGTGTTCGGTTATTTGACATATTTACATTTAGCTGCATATCAAACAAGGATATGGATGAACCATTTTACCTTTTCATGTGGATATTAAACGAATTATTACTAACGAAATATTAAACGTAAGCTATTTTGGGGCTTGTCAGTTTTAAGGCAAAGTTAACGACATAATCTAATTAAAAACTTATATACATTGGATTAGATTCAATATTAAAATTCGATCAGAAATTATAGTGATTTTTTTATCCACTCGAGAATGACAAGCTCCATATTACAACCACACAAAACCGAGAGTTTAACATGAATAAATACTTGAGATAGCACTCTCTTAAACTATTACATAAATCTAAATATTACTTCGGGAGTAAACTTTGCCACTAAGCAATGTCTTTGCATACCTACTCGCTTTGTTTGTTAAGTCAACGTGTCAAAACTTTGTTCAAATGCTATAGAAGTAGGTACAGACAGTTTACATTTAGCGGTGTACCTACCTGGTGTAGGAGGCCAGTAAAACATAGATAAGGAATTTGGTGTAAGCAGAGGTAAATTTTAATGTTAAAAAGGTCTTTTACTAAACGGTGATGTAAGGGCCAGTTGCATTATTTATTTACTTATTATTTGTACAAAAGCGATACACCGATGCGTTTTGCAGCATTTCAAGTACTCTCTTGTGGGTGACGCTCGAAGTATTCAAAAATGGCTTCTTGTAGGTGCACTGGGTATGGCTCCCTTCCTCGTCCTTGGGCATGCGTCGGTACGGTGAATTGACCGAATGTTCGCAATCGTTGTTTGACAGCTAAGGTTGTACGGCGAAATCTGGCTGTTGGTAAACATCTCTCGGTACAAATTAATGGCTCCTCGCACACTATCATTAGATAACGCGTAGGCACGAACCATTATCCCAATATTCTTCATTGGAATATTGATAAGAGGCGTCATTTTTGTTTATTCAACAACACGTTTACAGGACACCTTTATCGCGAAGTAAGCGGGGTTGTTTAAGCGATACGCGGAAGCGCAATTGGACATGCGGAAATAGCGGCGCAGTCGCATAGACTGCAGTCAGCACGGGAGTGTGGCCTGCCTGTCGGTGCATCGGAGACAGACAACACAAAGAGGCGGGGTTTGCACCCGGATTCCCTTCCGGCAGGATCGGCACGTGTTTTGCCGCGTGATTACTTTACTGTTGACAAGTTCACTTCTTGCGCGCTCAGTGTTCATGAATAATGTATTTTATTGATCAATCATTGATAAATTAAAGTTATAGGTTTTTTACATCATTTCGGATGAAAATCGAATGCCCTCAATAAGTCCCTCGTTTTACCTAACATACTGAATAAAAATCAATTGCCGTACGTTAGTCACGCGAAATCTCGAAAATAGCTCGACCGATTTGATTTTTTTTTTGGCCTCAATACTGGAGTGGTTTAGAAAAAAAGGAAATTAGGAAAAAGCCAAAGGAACAGCCGAAAAATCAAAAAAATCTAAATTTAAGAACGGAAATTGTCCACGTGCTACGAAGTTCACCGGGTCACATAAAAAAAAAATTATTCTTTATATGTCTCCATAACGCTGTAACGTCATATTAATTGACAGCGTTGCTTTACATGTTAAAGAATATAAAAAAAGGTTGTTTTTATATTAGTCAAAAACGGAAGAGACGGGCTTAAGGTAAACGAAATTTTAATGTTTACGTACTTCTGAACACTAACGTACACTTCAAAATAACCTCCCATAAGTTTATTTCCCTATTCCACCGCCTGTCAAGCGAACTGGATGAGTAGGCTGTAACACGATGACGTCACCAAAGTAACAGCGTAACCAAATATGAGATGTTGGCACACGGAGAGTTATACTGATGCGTCATGAATTAGTACTTACATGGTACATTGAAATTGGATTAGCTTTGAGTTCCGTTTCCTGTTACTTTGTGGTTTTACTTTGTAAAGATATGCTGCCTGCGGATAGAGGTGGTTTAATTTTAAGTTCTGCGGTTCACCTATGTTACAGATGCAATCATTTTGATTTAGTATGTGATTTTCTTTAATTGAAAATATCGTGGTAACTGATAATGGGAGTATGGAGGAAGAAAACGCGTTGCGCTGACCCCAAGTAACATGGGACAAGGGCAGAAAGATGATGCGTGTCGTAACTGGTAAGTAGGGTAGATATTATTTAGGGTAGTACGTCCTTTTCGGGTGACTACTGAAAATCAGTGCTGTGCTGTGGGTCCCTCATAGCACAGCATCATGCTGAGTGGCAGCCTTCTTGTCATAGTCATGACGTGCAGCTGCCGACTATTTCTGTTTTGAGCTCGTGATTATAATGTAATTGTTAATTTTTTTTTTGTTGCGCAAAGTTGAAAATCGACTTTTATTGAATAATTTAAGCTATGTTTTTTTTTGGATTTCTAAATTAAAATTTATCAACATAATCATTTTAAACGAAAAAATGGAATAATCCTAATGTCAAAATAAACCAACACTTATGAATAAATGTGCCGTAAGCCAGAAACAATGTAATAAGTGACCTACAAGCTGTACTTACAGTCTAACCAAATATAAACTCATAATTTAGACTTTCGACTGTGGGAAATGGGTAAGTATAGTGCAAGCAAGCGATAGGCGGGTACTATCGTTTACAGACACCATAACATCGTGAAGCAATCTTTGGGCCCCGCACATTACAGCTTTAACCGTATTTCAAGATGTAAAAACTTGTTTCATATTGCCACTTCGTGCTCTTGCCAACCCACCGGTAGGATAGGGCTGTAACACTGACTGAGAATAAAATCATTATATAGTCATCTTTAAAAACAGTAGAATAATAATAATTGGGTAACACATTCGGAATGACAATCACCTAGATTTTGACAGTTCAACAATATTTAAGTAATTGTGTTTTCTTTGATGTTGAGCTGACGAATTGTTTGAACTTATCAAGACATGCATTATTGTCGTGCTAGTTTGATGGTGTTCTCAACTGTCAAAAAGACGGCACAGTAGCTGGATGATTGGCTTCCACGCTATTCCCACACAAAGATGTTCTAGGTAAAAGGGTTTGTAATCCACCTAGCCTTTTCCCAACTGGCTGGCGGGTAGCCGGATTCAGAGGGACAAATACCAAGACAATTAATACTGATCTGTATCTGGATATTGTCTATTTGTGGTTTGTGTTTGTAAACGCATCCACAATACATGTGAAAATCCTAGAAATGGCAATGTAGGCATCACATATAGTTGAAGCGTAGACAGATAGGTAGGATACTCTTTATTATGTACACCATAAAAATTACTGACTATATAAGTGTAGAAATTTTACATAGGGTGTCAGAATGGGCTAGAGCGTACCATTGTTTGTTCATATTTCAACAGTACCTAAAAAATATCTACCGACTATAAATTACCACAACCCAACACAATGTAGTTTCTATTTCCATACCAACCTACTATCTCTACACCAAAAGACCACAGGCAGTAATATCTCACAAAAAAAAAGTTTCGGGGAATACAGGCGTGATGTTATGTTATGTAAAACAAAGTCATCAAACCGCTGAATATTTTACACTGCGTGCCCATAATATTCACCGCGCAAGGCTCAGGTCGTCGACAATCCAAGCTCCTTGACCCACAAAATTCTTGGACAATAACACCAAACACTGCGCACGGCATATCCATTAAGGCGACAATACCCGCGGACGTGTACCTGCCCTGAGCATAATATATGCTTCTAAACTTAGGTGTTTGAGCCTATTGTGTACTGCGTTATTAGTCTGTCGTTGAGAATATTATTCATAGCTTTTGTTGTCTTTGTAAATATAAGGTTGGTACGTCATCATTTCTGCTCCTTTGCTTACAGCTGGAAGCTGTTTGTTTTGAACTGAATGTGGGCCAGTAAGCTTAACACAAATACGCTAAAAACGAGTGCAAAATGTTACACCGATAATATTCAACACAACTTTTATCACAACAAAAACCTTAACACAATCTCAGAAATAAAATCTTTTAAGCCAAAGAATCTGCACAAGCCAGTCGGATAATAAAACAAAAAATGGTTAATTAGTGACGTAACTGCGCATTACAATCGGCTGCATCGGCGTTTACGCAACAGTCGCGTATGAGGTCGCGACACGCAGCCGCAACACTTGCAAGAATTTACGAGAAATATGAATATGCAGAGAATCAACGTAAACGAACATGATAATGGAAAATATTCAATAATGAAATTATGTAACTTTATTGTAAAATACATAAAGTTTATTTTGGAAGAACGAGAAACTTCTTTTACGCAGAGTGGCTTATAAAGATCAGTCTTGTACTTTGCTAGTGGATAGGACAACAAGATATGCGTTAGATAAGAAAGAACCAGTTATAGTACGGGTAGAAAATCAGTCGTGAAAATATCTGAAAAATAAAGATAAAACAGGTTCTTTCTTATCAAGCGTTGTAATCAGCTGGTCTTCTGCGTCTTATTACTCTGTGGAATGCGCGATGCGCGCGCGCAACCATGCTCCATCGATTTAATGTGCATTGTTGAGGCGGGTTGCACACTCTGCGAGATTATCGTTTGGATTATAGTTTTAATTACTGGTTACCTTTGACGTGTTATTTATTAAAGTTGTTTTAGCCATTACCTAGAAAAGATCATCCTGCTGGGACTAACATGCGCGCGGTGTGGGATTCTTATTATAATTGTAGAGTCCTCGCATAGCCAGTTTTATTCGCATTAGATAATGTTATGTATGACTTTTTAAATATTTACAATTACACAGTTCAATAAATTTCATCCTAAAATATGAAGTTTAAGGAATTCTTTTTGTCTTGTTAGTATTTAGTATCTTTGACTTGAATCGATTTTAATCTAATGATAAAATTGATTCATACGGAAATTAATGCTGCTACAGTTGCCTTTCAACTTTTGATTATCAATGACATTTTGTTTTGTTTAATGGACGATGACGTAAACACGGTTGCTCAAATTGGGGCTAATATAAACCTTGAAATTTATAAACGCTATAAATTCTACATATCCTTATCATTTTCAAGCACATGAATAGTAGAGACGTAGTTTACACCATTTCAGTTTTAAGATTTTAACGAATCCAATTTTCAACATTATTTAATGCTGTAAACATACAATTGCTGGAAGCACTCTTATCCGTTGTCATGTTACCTATGATGCTTGACTGGCGCTTGGCTTGGTTATCATACCCACCACAGTTAGGCTCAACAACTGTTACCAGGCACCCATAACCCGCCAGTAGCTACACGATCAAACATAAAGTCATCATCAAATCACACACATTTACCACAAACGAGCTCGTACGTTACTCAACTATCATTATAATATCGAAGCGTTATTTTGAACTACAATAAGTGCTGTAAACAACAACATATATTTACTCCTTATCATTACCACAGTCACTATGAATGACGGATCAGCTGTCATACCCACCCATCCTGTCAGCAGCAACTAGGTATACTGTTTACGCTGTAGCATAGTGCGGGTGACATTTGACGAACTGTTCCTTTTCACACTTGAACGTTACCGCTATTTACAATCATGACTGAATATTTTAGCTGCACACTCATAGTCGTAAAATACAGAATCAGTAATAACTAACTAAATAACTAGTAAATTAAATAAAGTTACCGCCAAAATCTTATGGTCTACAAATAAAATCAAATTGAAAGAAAAATTTGTGTGTAACGTAACGCCATACCTACACATGTTTAGTGATGGGATGTATTGCTATGATAGGTAATCGATATTTTGATATAGAAAAAGAAGTTTACCGTAAGTATTTTTTTAATTTTTGTTGTTAGACATCTTTAGAGTTAAATGAAACAACGGAACATGCATTATTAATTATCGAAATTTTATTCGTTTATTTTTTTTAAATATGCATTTTTTTAAATTCAAAGCACAATAAATATTTATTTATTGACTGACCTGTTGGTCTAGTGGTTAGTGACCCTGACTACTAGGCCGGAGGTCGTGGGTTCGATTCCCACCCAGGACAAATGTTTGTGTGATGAGCACGATCATTTGTTTCTGTGTCTGGGTGTTATTATCTATAATATGTATGTATTTAGAAATATATAAGTATGTTTATCAGTTGTCTAGTACTCATATCACAAGCTCTGCTTAGTTTGAGACTAGATGGCGTTGTGTGAAAGTTGTGGAATATTATTATTATTATTATTTTTTTTTTATATATTTCTCGGGACCCTAGGGTCCCGGACCTTTGAAAGGCATATGAGGGGCCGAAGCCAACTCGCAGAGGCCCGTTAGATGCTTTCAATGGAAATGAGGCACCAACCGACGATTATCCTTATGCGTACTATGCAAGTGCACCCAAGGACAACTCCCAGTTGGTGTAGGACTATTGCAGGATATGGAGAAAAAAAAATATTGGGCTATGGGTTTGGATGGCTAAAGTGGACTGGTTATCTAAAACTATGGAAGGACTATGGCCCCTGCCTGACCAATGTTTGATAAATACAATACACGGATAAAATGGCAGGGGGTGACTTGCACACTCAACAATGGGCCCCCGGAAACGGTCGCTAGCACATAGTGTCGTAGCGACAAGGGGGCAACATGTCTTGAGGTGCTTAAGAGGAGTGGAGAGGTATTCCACGGCTATCAGGACAATCCCGGAAGTACGGTCAAGATCCCTACCAGCATCTTACTGGACTACTTCCTTCCTCCGAGCACGTTTGCTCTTGCGAATCTCTACTCAAGCCAGCCAATAAAGGCAAGAATGAGGTGGGAGGTCAGTTCTCATCAGTGTTCACTCCAGCCGGCCAATAAAGGCAAGCCAGAGATGAGGAACATGACTTCTCCCGGAAGATAGGGTACGTGGGGTCGCTACTGCCCAGCAGCTCGCCACATGCTGCCCTGCGGGTTTCTGTATCTCTCTTGGTCTGGCTCCTCATCCTAGACCTGTTCCGGCAAAGAAACCTCCACCGGCACAGACCTAGAGTTCGGAGCGCGCAAGCCCCATCACGACGTCAACGTAGAGATACGGCGATGGGGATATTATTATTATTATTATTTATTGTGCTTTGAATGTCATTTTTTAAAGTTTTGTATTAAATACATATTTTAAAATAAATTTCAAAATAATAAGATAAAACAAGGACATTTTTGAAATATTAATTAAGAGAATGAGATTTTTGCTGTGAGAATCGATATCGATAAAACAACGGCCTGAATCTGAATTGCATAATGTCACTGACATAGTCATGCGATTCTGACATCTGTCACCCGCACCACGCTACAGCGCAAACATTTATAGAGTACCATAAGTATCTTTTGGCGCCTGAATGACATTGAGAGGTGGGCGTTGTTGGTAAACATTTGTGAAATTGTCACAGAAATTGTATTAAAAACCAATATGGCGACGTTAGTTCCAATTTTGGTCACAGTCCAAAAGATAATTGTACCGTTGTACAGTTATCGGGCACCCATAACCCGCCAGTAGCTACACGATCAAACATAAAGCCATCATCAAATCACACACATTTACCACAAACGAGCTCGTACGTTACTCAACTATCATTATAATATCGAAGCGTGGGATAGTACTCGCGTGAATCACTCTTAATTGTACCTCGTTCTACCATCTGTCATTGTGGCGTAATTACTTTCGAATCTTGCCTCCGTAACGCGCTTCCGAAAGCCAATGTTATTATTATGATCGTCAGTTCGTGGTCATGATTTATTGTGGTGGTAATTTCGTTGAGATCGGTGATTCGCTTTGTTGCTGACAGTTCGCAATTAGGTGTAATTACGTGTGTTTTTGCATAGTGACCGAAAGATGTTTGGTAAGACAACAATTTTGGAAGTATCTTTAGCTGGCTATTCATAGCGGAAAAGAGCGCTTAGCCTGCGGGCACGAAACTAGCGGCGGTCGAGCGATGGCGACTGCGGGGCGGCGCGACGCGGCGGCAACCTAATCAAAAGTATAGCATTCTGAAGAGACGCGCACGTAACGGACAAGAGCGGCGCGGAGCGATCGAGCGATGCCCGGGTGGTGGCGTCGTGGTGGTGACGCGTAAGTGACGGGAACAAACTTGTTTGATTTCGCCGCTCGACGGCCGCTACTTCCTACTGGATCGACCGCCAGTTTCGTGCCCACCCCAAGCCCGCTGCCGGTTCGCCCCGCCCCGCGCCGCTCCGCAGTCGCCATCGCTCGACCGCCGCTGGTTTCGTGCCCGCAGACTTAGTGAAAGATAAACGCATTCATTTGTTTCTTGCCTTATTATGAGACCTTGATCTTGACAGCACTGTAGTGTCTAGGCTATTCTCATTTAGTTAGTTTAATCAATTAATAATCAATTCTATAGGCGTTCAGTGCCTACTTTTCTACAACGTGGCAAAGTTACATTTGACAAATCTACAGTACCTACCTTTTATGTAAACAAACAATTACAATGTTGTTATACTTTGATTAGCTCTATCAATAAACATGATACATTTAATGCGAAAACACTTCCTCAATAACGGCCATCAAATTAGTCTAATCAATAAAACAACTCTTGTTACGATTCCCCCAAACGGATAAAAAGCTAAACAATCATAATTCTTGTAAGACCGTCAAATAATAATTTAATCATGTCATCGATGCAATACCAAATCTTCGTAACAGACTATAAAGTTAAGTCGGCTTATCCCTTGATGGCGCGATGATGCTAAGTCATAAAAATATCGAAAGCTTTTAATGCCCTGTCATAAACGGGAAGTCTAAGGGGTGCCACGCACATTTTCGGATCGGCGCGATTCGGCAGAGCCGGGCGGCAAAATCGAATATAAATGCGGATAGATATATTCGGGAAAGCAGCAGTGGTGGCCCAGTGGTAAAGGCTGCGACTTACAAGTTGTAGGTCGTAGGTCCGAGTCAGGCGCTATACTTTGTGTAAATTATTTCATCACCACTGCTCTCAAAACGAGGTGAGGAAACCAGCATGTCCTAGAACCAAAAATTCGAAGACATGTGACATCTACCAACCCCCACTGAGCCCACGTGGTGGATTAAGGCCCACTCCCTCACAGAGAGGAGGCCGGTGTCCCAGCAGTGAGAACATTATAGGCTGATTATGTATGTTGATGTATATTCGGGAAATGGCCTCTCGGCTTAGCTCAAATTATGCCAAGCCGATCCGAATCGGCACGAACCGAATGAAAGCCAAATACGTGTAGTAATTGCTTCGGGTCGGCTTTACTTTTCAACAAATACTGCCGAAACGAATGTGACGAACCGAACATATTGTGTGTAGCACCCCTGACTGCCTTCGAGACATCGACTTACCAAGTTCTACAAGCCACCACATGTTTTTTTTTGTAGTAATAAAATATGTTAGGGCTTTAATAAGGAATAAATAAATGATGTAATCATAGAGCCGTAAATGAAGTCAGGTATATGCCGCAGACGATTGTAATTGGCTATTAATATTAATCTTCTTTTAAACAAGCGTAAAACAGCTTGCGTCTGCGGCTTGTGTCTTTCAACTATAATTATTATTTTACTAGCTGCGCCCCGCGGTTTCACCCGCATAATTCTCGATCCCGTGGGAATATCGGGATAAAAGGTATCTAATGTCCTAGTTTAGGTCATGGTTAACCCATGTGCCAAATTTCATCCAAATCTGTTTAGCCGTTTTAGCGGGAAAGACAACAAACTCACTTGCGCATTTATAAAGCGTTTAATTGTTAAACGGGTATAAATTCCCGTTTTTTATTATCTGTTGGGCGTTTAGTACAAATAAAATCCTAATAAAGATATAAACAGGCTGTAAAAATAAAAACAATTAAGATTTTGTACATAAAATGAAAATTATAATTAGGTATCTTCCAGCGGCGAGGTGTGAACTTTGGCAAGAGAGAAGACGAAGCGAATCGGGTTTGAACTTACTTATCAATAAAGTAAAAATGAATTTATTAACTAAAAAATTAAAATATTTTCTTTACTGAATTTAACACCATCTCTCGTCAAATAGCAGAACCAGAAAGACGCTATCACTACACAAACAAAACTTTCAATGTTTCAGAGAAATAAACTCAACTAAATTAGGTACTCGTTCTAAAATTATTATAGGAATATAAACAATACAGTTGATCAAATGAAAACTTAATATAATGTGCAATATTCCTCCATCTCGTTTTCGCTGACGCATTTTTACTATATCTGTCTCTATAGTAACCCGTTGTACAGCGGCTTGCTCAGTTGCTTTCGTCCATTATCAAGCGGTGCCACGTGACCTCATGACGGGATCGCTATTTTATGAATTTATATTTTCCCTATTCTGACGTTTTGGCGCCGGGTTATTTTATAACATTTTTTTGTTGTTGTAATTCAAATTTAATAATAGGCATTTTTGTTGCTTGTTAATGTTATTGTGAATTAAATACCCGTAGTGTAACTATATTTTTTGGCAATAGTAGATACTATTGACTGTGCCATATTTCAATAGCGGTAGTGTTGCTGATACGAACCTCCGAAGGAAAGCCGGTACGAATCGTGTTATATGCTGCTTTCGTCACTAGTATCTTCTCAACTTCTGTAGTTCCCGAAAGTATCTACCTATGTTTATTTTCTGATATTAAATAAATAGAAAACGTTTGCCTACAAATCTGTATACCACTGTATACCTATCTGTACATGCAGTGAACATCTACTCAGGTATTATGAGAGTGTTGACCATTTTTAAATGTCTAAATTATAGAAATATTTTTCCTGTCGTCTTATAAAACCAGTTTCGAATAACTGTCCAGAAATCATGCATTAACCAGTTTTCATGCATATATTACGTATGTAATAATAGCACATATTAATATTCCAACAAACTAGCTAGTTGAGTTCAAGTGAATGCTAAAACCACTAATTTCATATGAAATTGTGTACATTTCTCTCTATGTAATGACAAATAGCAAGACGTTTAGATGCAAATTAACTACATTTTCGACTCAAATAATTATCAATTCTATTGTATTCGTAATAATAAGTGTGTATGAAATGTTCGTATGAACGTTGAATAACAGGTGAAAATAATAAGTGTTTTTACGATGTTTCTAAAAACAGACAATTATTTATGTGTTAAAGTTGTGTAACGAATATTTTTTACAACGGATATACACGGTGAAGATTTTGTCAACTGCATCTATCAAGCGGTTGATTCTACCCGTCATATTAACAAGACAATACAATTGATTCTAGTTGCCTTCCAAAAGGTGGAGAAGAATGGGCAAGAATCTCTACCGTTATGTTTTACAATATTTTGTATACATTAATTATATCATTACGTATATATAAATACGATACACCTAGAATAAAATTACTATCCCACAATAGATAAAAAGAATAAAAAATAAAGCAATGACAGATAAATCAAATCAAATCATCTCTTAACTGCCAGGACTTATTTTTAATCTTATATTTTGAATTGTTTTTAATTTTTTAAATAGTTCTCACATATAGAAGCAACAAGAACAATGTACCCAGGATTTTGTAATACTTTTGATTTAAAAGAGTGTCCATGGAGTTTCTTGCCCATTCTTCTCCATAGAGATTTACGTTTTGGAATGGGCGACTGAGGTGAGGAATTTAATTGTATGCAATAAACACCAGCCCGTAGCTATTGAACTCCAGGACACCATGTCATGTCTCTTACTAAACAAAGACAGAAAGGGCATTGATCACGCTTGGTCACTGCGAGCTCGCATCAGTACATCTACATATTCCACGTTGCCTCATGAGGTTTACGTTCACGGTAACGAATGATATTCTTGGGAGAGGTCAGCATGTCCAACAGTGAACCTCTTTTAGCGTCCTCTAAGTTATGTTGTAGTAAACTGTATCTTAGCTTAACAGAGAAAGTATCTACTAAATAAACATAACAACCAATAGTTAGGTATGCAAAGTAATAGATATGTCGTGGCCAGATCTTAGAATTAATCATCAATTCATCAAATGATTGATTGAATCTTTATTTCATGAAATGATTGAACACTTCATTAAATGGCCAGCTAAAATTGACCATATCGTTTAAACGTTAACGTTTAATGATATTTTAGTCGATGACGTTTAGCCGTATCATTAATGTAGGGTATCTGTCGTGGTCTGATCGTAGAAATGGCCATATTATCGTGACGAAAGTAATCTATTTATCGATATTTCCAGCTGACCACTAGGCGTATCGCAAAATAGTTGCATTTTACGCCGCTAGTGGTACCCCGACCAAATAGGTTAGGTTAGGTTAGAGCTATGACCAACCGAGTGCGAGCCGAGCGAGCGAAGCGAGCAGTGTCGCAGCAGCGGCCGGCGAGCACTACATCCAAGATGGTCACAGTTACTTAGGAATTATTCGAATAGGAATAGATGCACAACAAAAACAAAGCTACATCAACGCCTCTACCGGTAGATAATCTAACTATTTTACGATATGATCATTTATGTTTGGCACATCATGAAGTAGTCGTAGGTTTAACTGTTCATGTCGTCAAACGTTGAGTATTCAATGATCTGGCCAGACCACATCATGATGTGACCAGCGGTTGATGTTCTAGTTGATGAAATACAACCATTTCATGAAATGGTCGATCACTTCATGACATGATCAATTCTAAGATCTGGCCACGACAGATATATTCGATTTTGCCACCCGGCCTGTGCCCTGTGAATTTTGCCGATCCGAACAAGTATGTTAGTATGTATCACGTCTTACATAGGAGCTTTCCTGGTTTTAATCCCGCAAACAGGTGTATATGCAAAGAGTCCTCAAATCATCGGACCTGAAATATGAAAACGATACACATAATAGTTTCTTTTATGCTTAGGATTTAATAATGCACCCGTATCGCTTCATTTTCCCGGATCCACATTATATTTATTTTGGTATCACAGCTAACACACAAAAGGAGTCGAACACAAACAATTATTTTCTAAACCGTTGAATTCGAGTGGCTGCGTTTGTTCACGACAGGTAATTACTTATACATATATAGCCCATATTGTATGCATTACGGCACCTAGTTACAATATGTATCACTTGGCTGGTCAATTGGCACATATCGATAATGCCAAATGGCGTTTTCCTTACCAAATGGCATTATTATGCCATATGCAGCAGTTTGGCAATGCATTGGTCGATCGCCAAACGCCCAGGAGGTCCCCAGGATCGCTGCGTCTGAGCCAATTTATTGGATCCCTAATGTATCGGTATATTATGGCAACGACGATTTCAGATATAATCAACGTGACAAATGTCTCCGTTCCGCCTGTCCTTATTGTCTTATGGGGATATAAATCCTCCTTATATTCTCCCAAACTTATCCTGTTAGACACAACCTCTCAGGACATAAAAGCATAATATTTTCTCATTTTTTCACACAAATAAAACATTCTTGCGGGACTACATTAAATATTTTATTGAGGATCGTTTCTTAATGGACAGCTGTTGGAGATTATCTCTAAGGCGTAGATACCTCTCTAACTTAATCTTTAAGGAATACAAGTAACGATAGGATAACGCAATAATCTTAGATCATGAGATAACCGAGAGCCTATAAAATAATACAATTCAACAGGTTGCTGATAAATTGATGGACCTTATTTAAATTTAGTGGGTCGAGACTCGAGACGTAATGTAATTGTGTTTGTGGCACGCATCTAGTAGCAAAGTGAACTATGCGTCCCACAACAAGAATGGTCTATACAAGGTGTAATGTAAATCTCTTAAGGGGTCATTGTATTCATCATTATGAACAACTTTTACTATGGAACCAAACCCGAAATCGTGAAAAAAAATCTGGTGTTCCCTACATTTTGACGAGTTATGCGAACATAAATGTAGAGAACAGCTGATTTTTTTTCACGATTTCAGGTTTGGTCCTTTAGTAAAAGTTGTTCATAATGATGAGTACAATGACCCCTTAAGAGATTAACACTTTTTAAAATTACACCTTGTAGATCCTAAAGATATCTCCCTAGACTTTCACAAAGTCAGGAAAGTTATTTTTGTCTACAATACCTAGTTACGGTCAAAATTTGGTCATCCATAATAACAGATTATATTAAGCCCACGCAGACAACTTCGAAGAACAAACAACAATAAAAGAAAAAAACCGCATTGAAGGGTTCCGCAGTTGGGATGGATTTATCCCAAAAACAAACTTAACATTGCAGTTGAAAAACATGTTATCCTATACATCGATATATCTACGTTACGTTCATTTCTCCAACTGCAAATGTAAGTTTGTAATCGCAAAAACAAAATGATTTTTTCATATGCTAAAACTACAAGTTATTGATTTTCGGAATTTTTCCTTTACTTGCCAAATTTTATGATTCTCGGTCAACGGGAAGTAGCTTAGATTTATTTGCGAGTATCAAAGTATATCGCATAAATGGCCGTATTTTTTTATTTCGTTGACTTAGAAGCTTGATTTTTTTAGAGCTTCAAGGGACTGTAGACCTACGTATTTGATATTAATTTCGACTTGATACCTCTACGCGTTCCTGAGAAAAAGGTCCTAATAGATCGACATACGACAGACAGATGGACAGACAGACAGACGGAGAACGAAGTGATCCTATAAGGGTTCCGTTTTTTTCCTTTTGAGATACGAAACCCTAAAAACGAATAACAATACGTCTTATCGTTTCCTTCGCGGAATAGTCTTATTACTAATTGAGTCAGCTATTATCAAAACAAAACGATCGGCAAAAAACGTTATCAAAACATGTCTATAATTTCTTAGTCGAATAAAAATATCGAACTATGTAGGTGTAAACATGCGAAAAATGCTGCGATAAATTCTGTCGCCTAGTGGCTGAAAGCTATTTTTGACATTATTTAAGACCTTTGTAATAAGATGGTTGTCGCACGCAAAGTTATTCTAGAAATAAGCGTATAAGCTCCGAGACTGGGTTTCGAACAAGTTGTGAACAGTCTCATAACATGTTGGATGCTTTTGGCGACCCTAGGGCAGTGGGTGAGCGTGGCCGAGTGCCCTATGCCCCGGTTACATCCGAACGGGCCCTGAGAAAGGTAAAATGGCATTTGCTTTCAAAATCCCGTTGTTGAGGCATTTCGTTTAGAGGATATTGTTGGTTTGTTATATTGTAAGATTTCCTATGGACTTTCTGTTAAGGTTTTTTTAGACTTCAAGCACACAAAGGTGGACTTAATGCCAGTCATACAGTGGTAGGTTACTATGTTGTGTATGAACGAATTATTCTAAATGATTGTATTTATTGAAAAGGATATTTACAAGCAATCAACTGTTTATATGAGCTTAAACAGAATCTTTAAATCAAACTGCATCAAGTCATTTAATTCACATTCACGTTGATATTGATTCCAATAAAATTAAGATTGAATACTTGCACTTCAACGGCCTTTAAAAGAAAAGACGGTTTTTTACTACCCTCCGACAAGAAATGATCTCAAACACGACAACTTGTTAAGATAATCGACGTGTCAGTAAAATTAACGACTTCCAAAACTTGCTGCCTCGTAAATCTTTTAACGTGCGCCCGACGGATATCGGATCCGTGTCAAACGATCCATAAACTGTGCTTCGATAAATCATCACTACCAATTCCATATTAGCACCAGATTGAGCTATTTTACAAATCAATAAAACTCCAGGGCTAAAACTTCAAACTCTTAAATCCAAAACCGATTGAACTTGCTCAACTTTACGCTAGTTTGGACTCTATTGTTTTGTTTTACAAGCCATTATTGGTTGTAGGTTTACAATCACGGTACCGAGAGGTCATTGCTTACATCTCATGCATCACTTAACTTGATCCGTCGATCGTGCCTGTACATAAAACAACGAGTTGAAAAGCACTTAAAATCTCACATTTTACTCACACAGTGCTTAAAGATCAGACCATTTAAATTGATGGAGATTTGGGCATCTAAGCAAATCGAACAGAGCTCAAACGCTTCAAATGGTTAGTGCGAATCACAATAATACTGACAATTACTCGAATAATTCTAGGCGTCTGAATTAATCGAGTGCCCAAATAGCATTTCACTGTTTCTGAGTTGAGAACTCGATTTTGATCCACAAATTAGAGGTACGGGATTGTTTAGAATATTTGATAGAATTTAACATTTCCCAATTATTTAGGTCGGCAAAGGGAGGAACTGAGGAACTATAAAATTGGAGCTGGGTATTCTGTGGACTAACTTACTATCCAATAATTTTCACAAGACTTAATTATAACTGGAATAATTAAAAGCAAATATTATTTATCAAAATCAATATTAAATACGACGTTCAATTAATTGTAAATTGATTAGTGAAATATTTGGGTATTCATCAGCAGCAATTATTTAAAACCAACCAGGTGCATGAGAAAACTCTGCGGTGTTCCCACAAGCGGCAACAATTTAATACTTAATCGATTTTCTCCGAATCATTCGTCAAATTGGGGATCGAGAAGCTCGGTACAAACTACCTACAAATCCGTAGAGTATGTTTTGGAAACTTTCCAAGCTTCGTACCTAATTCTCAAGGCTCTTATGTCAAAGTTTGTATGCAAATTCTATAGTATCCATGTAGCACTACCTTTCCAAAAGCACTTTACTTTTCTGTCTTCAATTTTCTGAATATTTACCTGTGAACAAAATATAATTTTATTAGTAAGTACCTACGTTAGCTATATTATTTATTTAAGTGTAGTGAAATGAACATCGAAATCGAAAATAGTAGCGCGATTAAAAGCCAATCAACCTTCGGCGCCGTTCCTAGTTTCTTTGCAGTACCTACTGCTCAACATTTCTCACCAAAAGTATTGTAAGTCAATGCATCATTCATTCTAGGTCTTATTCTCAAGATTAGAAGTAGACAACGAAAAGAAAAGAAGACAACAGAAACCCCTTGTCCTTAAAACTAGTTAGCATCAGTAATTAAAACAAGCCTCGACAGACTCAAGACACTTTTAGGCCGCGTTTACACAAAACGTCTATAGTGGGCCGCCTACAGTGAAAATGTATGAAAAACAACTGACAACGACTATATGTATGATGTTAATGCGGCCTTAAGCTGAACGTCCACTGGTACGCACCAGCCGCAACGCACGCACGGCACGCGACTGATTTTGGTTTGTATGTATGAATAATGAAATGAACCGAGCGCTCGATGCGGGTGCTACCGATAGTGGACGCAGTGCTAATACTGAATTCATACAAAGCAAATCAAAATCCGTTGCATGCCGTGCGTGCGTTGCGGCCGGTGACGACCAGTGGACGTTCACCTTTAAACTCACTTTCTTCCAAAGGAAACAAAAGGCGTCCGGAATCAGAAAAGCATGGCGGCACAGCGAGAGCTCAAACAAAAAAAAAAAAGCCGTAGATTTGTTTAACAAACCGTAGCGGAACGCGTTTATCTATCACGCCCACTAGTTGCGATAATGCGCCGGTCGAATTACAATCGGGCGAACTTAGCGCTAGTTTTGTAACAGAGAAAAAAAAACCGACTGTTAAATATGATGTCCTAGTAATACGATGCTCTAGTTCCACTTTTGTTATCATGTTTTCAGCTCTTAGGTCATAGCGTGGAAATTGTGCGCTTTATTATTTCCATTTTGGCGTTGCATTGGTAGCGTGGTTTTCGGCTAAACTATCTGCAGTGCTCAGGCACTGACTCAGTGACAAAAGCACAATGATAAAACCCAGCCCACAATATTATAAATCGTGTATGACGTGATTGCAAGAATACCTACAAACATCCTCCCATAATGTATAATGTGCCTACTTTCAAATTGCATTAGCACTACTTATAATAGAATTGTCACCTATGTAGGTACCTATACCGTGATTTGAGAGATCATGAATAAATTATCCAGAACATAATACAAACGCATACATCCTCATGTTATCCTGGTACCAGGGTATATGAATGATAATGCAATCAATTGGATTAGCCACGTGCAATCGCGACAGTTCGGTAACACACACCCAATCGGATCAGATTACAGAGTCCGTCTGAGCTTGGCACACATCAATCACGTTGGAATCAATGCTTTACTTCTTATCTGATGTCTTAGTACCTCGGGGAAACGGATTGCAGATCATTTATAGAATTATGGAGTAGTGACGTCACTACTCCTATAAATTAGTTAGTAATTTATCACTACAGTTTGTCTTTTGTTTTTCTAAACTACTTCCTTAAGAGGGCTTAGGGGGTGTCGAAGTTTGTATGGAAGAATTTTAACGCGCGGTCCGATTAACTCGAAACTCAGTATACAAAATTAAGGCCGAAAATAAAGAATGACGTATATCAGGATTTTTGAAAATTTTTTTTTTTTTTTTTTTCCTAACTATGGCATCTCGTAGTTGGCCAAGAGTGGCCGTGACTACTTAACCGGTCAATCCTGTGGCTGCCTTAAGCTAACTCAAAGCCTCCAGCCAGGGGCGTGTTACTTACATTACTAAGTGACTGCGCGCTAAGGGCACCCCCTGTGGGGTACGAACCTCGGCTTAGGGCGTCACTGGGGGGACAGCAAGTTGGGACAGGCTGGATCAAAACTTGGATAATTATTATTAACTGGGGAATTTAAAACTACAGGCTCAGCTTCGGCGCGGGCTGGCGCTTCTTCGAGCAAGGGTCGGGGGGATTTATTAACTCGGGGTTTTCGCGATGGACCTCGGCGGCGGGGTCGGAATGTCGGTTTTTTATGTTTGTGTACTGTACTAGTAGCCCTATTGCTTTCCTGGAGGAGAGTAATAGGGTCGTCTGGGTCTAATAGTGTGTGCCTCGGACGGCGGACTTTGCTAATGTTGGAGGGGGTATATTTAGCGGCCTCGACAACTAGGGGGTTGCGATGTTTGGCGGCGGTGTCAAAGAAACGCTTGGAGATACGTTTCATGAACTGGAGGATGGTGGGGATTTTGAGATCGAGATGGAGGATCTCGTTCCGGACATAGAAGGGGGATCCCGTGATCATTCGGAGGGCACGGTTCTGGAGGGTCTGCATCCTATGGATGTGGTGGGGTTTCGCGTGAGCAAAGACTGCACAGGCGTACGTCATAATAGGGCGTATGCACGCCGTGTAAATGCGCAACTTGCACTTTAGTGACAACTTGCTTTTTGCATTCATAATCGAGTGGAGTCTACCGAGAGCGAAAGCGGCGCGCGAACGAACCTTCTTTATGTGCTCTGCGAAGGTGAGGTGCTCATCGAGAATCACACCTAGATATTTGGCTCGCTTCTCCCAAGGGATAGGCTTACCAAACATGGAGATTGGTCGGGGGGGGGTGGGGCTATGGCGCGGTTTTGAATAAAGAACCGCTTGACTTTTGTCGGGATTCACTTCGATTCTCCACTTCCTGAACCAGTCGCCAAGTTTGGTGACCGCTCTTTGGAGAGTGAGAGAAATCGAGGCTTGTTTGGTGCCCGAGCAGTAAATGGCCGTGTCGTCTGCGAACAGAGCCAACTGTGCCTTTTTGCTCCTGGGTATGTCGCTAGTGAACAGCGTGAAGATGAGGGGGGCAAGCACAGAGCCCTGGGGGACGCCTGCGCGGATAGGGTGGGGGGAGGATAGTGCTCCTTCGATGCGATAGCGGAAGGTGCGGTTCGACAAGAAGTCTCGTAAGATGAGTACGAGACGGTCCGGCACACCGAGTTGGTAGAGCTTATATAATAAGCCGTTGTGCCAGACTCTGTCAAACGCTTTCGCTATGTCGAAGTATATAACACCCGTCATCAAGCCACGCTGGAAGCCAGCGCTTATGTGTTCGATGATGCGGTGGGCCTGATGCACACAAGAGTGCTGGGTTCGAAAACCAAACTGTTCGTTTGGGATGAGGCCTTTTGTTTCGGCATAGTCTCTGAGACGCTTATAAATAAGTTTCTCATAGACCTTGCCGAGGACATTGAGCAGACTGATGGGGCGGTAGCTCGAGGGCTCGGATTTGGGCTTTCCAGGCTTGGGGATGCCGATGACAGTGGCCTTTTTCCATGCATCTGGGAAGATGTTATTGCTCATGGCACCATTGAAGATGGTGGTCAGTAGCATTATGAGGTGGGCAGGGAATAGTTGTATTACCCTGTTTGTGATGCCGTCTGAGCCGGGAGCTTTACGGGGCTTTAAACCCTTGATGATATCGTGCACTTCGTCTGGAGTGACGGGAGGCAGAGGATAGTCAGGGTTTTCAACGGGGGGAAGGGAGGCTCTACGTTCGACCTCAGCGTCGACTTTTGACAAGTGAGCTTGGTCTACTGGTTGAGAGCTGGGAGAGCATTGAGCCTCGAGGCTGTTGGCTAGGCATTCAGCCTTGTCTGCATCGTCGAAGGCGATGGTCTTGTCAGGGCGGAGTAGGGGGGGCATGGAGACTACTTCTTTGGACTTTAGTTTCCTTTGAAGTTCCCAGAAGGCCTGATGAGTGGGCTCTAGGTCGCTTAGCATCCTGTCCCAGTCAGCGGTACGCAGCTCCGCTAGGCGTGTCTTTACAGCTTGCTGTAAATGGCGCATATGGGCTTTGTTCGCAAGGCAGGGAAAGTTGCTGTATGCACGGACAGCCGCGTTCTTCTCGCGCAACAGTTCACGCACATCGTCCGGCAATCTCCAGCGACGGTCATCGTCCGCTGGAGTTACCTTTGAACAGTCGTTCAGGACTGATTGTACGTGCTCAGTGAGCGAGTCGATCGCGGCCGTCGTGTCCGCGACAGAGTCGAACTGATCAGGGATGGAGTCCAAGTGATGGGAAGAAGTGGATTTCAGGCTTTTGCTTACTTTCCTCCAATCTGTGACTATTTTGGTGAGAGGGGGTTGAGTGGGGTCATGGAGACCGACACGGGGGGCCAGTTTCATGACCACTGGTCGGTGGTCAGAGGAGAGCTCTTGTACCGCCTCTATAGAATCCAACCGTAGGTTGATATTCTTCAGAAGCGCTATGTCGAGGACGTCGGCGGTATGGTTGGGGTCGTGGGGAAAATGGGTTGGAGTCATCGGGGCGATGACATCGAAGTTTAGTATGGGGCAGAGACCGAACAGTTGCCTACCTCTGGCTGAGGTGGTGTTGCTGTTCCAGGCAGGGTGTTTGGCGTTGAGGTCGCCCGCTATGATAACGGAATCACTCAGGCCGAAGAGGGCAGAGAGGTCGTCAGAAATCGACTGGGGATTTTCTGACGAGGTTTGGGGGGGAACATAGGCCGATACTAGGGTGATCGGTTGGTGGCCTGACATGCCTAGCCGGCATACAGACACTTCTAATTTGGATAGGGGGGGAGGATCCATAGGGATGCAGTGAAGAACCTTTCTATAGTAAATGAGGGTGCCACCCTTGTGACACCGAGTCCTGTCGTTACGAACTACGCAGTAGTTAGCAATTGACGGGTTACGGACGTTGGGCTTGAGGAAGGATTCCTGTAAAAGGAGAATATCAATTTGATGATCACGGAGGAACTCGGCGATCTCATCGCGTTGTCCGCGAATGCCGTTGGCATTGAAGTAGCCTAATTTAAGGGATCGGGGCTTAGTTCTCCCTTTGGCTTCTTTATCCATAGTGGGGGTTGGGAAGGTTGGCGAAGGAGGATAAGGCTTGCGTGATCTCGGGATATGAGTTATATATCTCCAGAATCTGCAGAAGGTTGCCGGCATTTCTGGCAGCGACTAATTCGCTTGCCATTTTCCTGGCGCGTGGGGTGAGGAAGGCCGTGAAGGTGCCCGAAATAATATTGAAGGGGTCGAGGGGGTTGGGGCCAACCGTAGTCGGCGAGTGGGGGGGTGCATTACCGGCTGCAGGGGTGGTTTTAGGCACTTGCACCGGTCTCGGGGGGAGGGAGGGGGCGGGCGCGGCGGCGCGGTTGCGGGGGTCCATCAGCGCTGGGATGGATGGGGGAGGGGGGCTGGTTTTGGCCAGGGCCGGGAAAGCCCTTTGATGGTTCAGGGCCGTCCAGGGGCTAGGCCTTTGAGGGCTTAGCCGTTCTGGCATTTGGGTCGAAGGGGCGGGGGCTTCCCTTTGCTGGCGGGCGACTGCGCGCTTGGCCAGTTTGGGGGATAATTTAGGGGCTTTAGGGCAGCCCCGGTAGTTTGCTGGGTGACCTGACTCACCGCATAGCACACAGCTAGGTGGCTCGGTGCACAGGGTGCGATCCTTGGGACGGGGGCAGTCAGAGGTGCCGTGCTCGCCCAGGCACTTGACACACCTGGGTTTGGCGTGGCAGTTTTTCTGCGCGTGGCCGTATAGCTGGCATCGGTGACATTGGCCGATGAAGCCATATTTGTTGGGCTTCTGGATTTCGAAGCCCACGAGATGACAAATGGTTTTTACACCAAAGATAGGGTGATGCCCTTCAGTTGGGGGACAGACAACGAGGACCATGTCGAATGCATGGCCGCCTCTGGCGCGGTGCATACGGTGGACCTCCGCAACCGGAATATGTTGGGCCTCTAGATCGGCCTTGATGGCGTCAGTAGGGATTTCTTTCGGAATCCTACGAATTACCACTCGGGTCTGGCGCTCTTCGGGAAGAGTGTAGGTGTGGAAGGACACACCTCTCGCCCGAAGGAGCCTGGTGAGCTCCCTATAGTCCTTGGACGTAGGGATGCTCACTTTGATACCCTGCTGGGTGGAGCGGGCGTTGGTGAAGCCGATCTTATGCTCGGTGCACCATTGGGTCACATCTGTCCACTTTGCCTTGTCCTGAATGAACACAGGCGGGGGGGGTACCAGCTTCTTGGGGGCTGAAGAAGCCGGAGTCAGGGCGGGGGGGGCATCCTGCGAGGAGGATGTGAGGGCGCTATTTTTTGCCGCTGAGGCAGGGGTAGAAAATTCAGGCTTACCGGCCTGGGAAGGACTATCTGAGATGGGTGCCGTGGGGACAGAGGCAGAGGAGGAGGTGGAGGCTGAGGCGGCGGGGATGGCTGCCGCCAGAGGCTTTTTGGCCTTGCCGGCCTTTGAGGAGGCGCTCTTCTTCCTCTTCCCTCCCTTTCCGACGACTTGATAGTCGTCCGAGGAGGAGGAGGAGGAAGTGAGCGAGATGGCGTCCTCTGATTCAGAGTCCGAAGGAGGGGTGGAGGTGTCCATCACCTCGGGCTGGGGGGAGACTACGGACGGCATCGAAACCGCCGTAGGAGGGGTGCCCCTGTCTGCTACAGGGGGGGAAAGCGGGCTCTCGAGAGCCTCGCTTGGGTCGACGTGGCGACTACGCCAAGCCTTCCCGTATTTCAGCAAGAAATCGGGGTCCTTAAAAAGGACCTCTCTTGCAAAAGCTACGATGTCTGCGTCAGACATCGTAGCAAAAGGGAAAAAAGAAAATAGAAAAGTAAGGGGACCTAATGATCCTACTCCTACTCCCCGGGTGGATGGGCCCGGGGATGTGTGGCCCTCCCTGTCGGGTGCAGACAGGGAGGTGTGTACCTACTTGTGAGCCCTAGAGCTGAAACCTGTCGCCAATCTTAATGTGCGACAGGGCCCTGACCAGTCTAGCGCGAAGGGTGTAGACACACCCTAAAGACACTAGGTGAGTAACTGTGGAAGGAAAACTGTCACCAGAGCCGACTAGGAGACCCCCCAAGGCCGGTTAACTCTGGGACCCGTCCAATTGACTGCCTTACCCTGAAGGGGCTCAGCGGGTGTGTTGGGTCAACACCCCCTTGACTTGGTTGTCACCGTGAGGTATCCGTCAAGGACCACGAAACTGTGGTTTTTTCCCTGAGGGGGTCAAGGAGACACGCCGAACGTTTATGAGACGGACGACGTCAAAGAAACAATTTGTCAACGATCGCCTTGAAAAAGGCAATAATTGATAAAGGGTGCAGTCAGAGACTACTGGAGTCGGAGCGTGACGTGGCGTCACGAGCGAGCTTCGATGGCGGTGAGTCAGCGGTGAGTCAGCGGTGCAGCGAGCGGGATGCGTCAGCGGCACGACCGTCCACAGCGGAGTCGAGCGAGGGAATGATTTTTGAAAATCTACCCCTAACCCCTAAAGTACGAAATCTACGCGGACGTAGTCGCGCGGGCAGTGCTAGTTTTATATTTTTGTATTGACGCCTACACCAATTTTAGCTTAAAGATTTTATTTTCGGTATTTGTAAGGCCGACGCAGAAGAATTGTAGACAAGTGTAATTATAACCTATTTAGGAAACTTAATGAAAAATGTTGTTATTCCTACGCATGGACGCACAGAAACATTCAAGAAAAACTTCAATTAACGAATTCCAATGCATTCCCCGAAACACATTAAAAATAAACTACTGTTGAACACATCAATTTTAATAAAAGGTTAAAAATTATTAATCTACCGCTATTTGAGAAGGTCGTAGAACTCACTACACCGAATATATGGAACCGACCAAATAATTATACGGAATTTTGTGTAATGGAGTTACGTCAGGTGTGATCGCAACCGATGCGAGGCGACTAATAATACTCAATTCTCATACAGCCTGATAGGTCCAATCAGAAGCACGCACATTGAATATGAAGCCTTCATTATCAGAGATAGATGCGTTCCCGTTTTGAATAGTGCAAATCTTCATAATTATAACGTGAGCAGCCTGCCTACGTATTGTGTGTCGTGTGTGAAACGCCTTAATTACATTGACAAGTACGAGGCAACTCGATCTAGTAACACAGCCACTCCGATGAATATTAATAAGGGTTTCATGCTGAACCGGTGTCTAATTGTAAAATATTATGGACGTATGCATAAGCGTTTGACTACGACAATTATGAGGTTACGAAATAGAATAACTGTTGTCAAGTGACAAAACTGAAAGAACGTAGAAATGAAACTGTGTTTTAACAAAAAAAAAAGATGGAAGCGCTCGAAGCTGACAAAGTATCAATATTGTCGGTATCCACGCAATTCGCAACGGCTGTAACAAGGTGGGTCGCTGACAAAACAAATTTACATAAATCCGACTGAATCCGTAAAAATGACGCGCGACAGCCGAGCCGATAAGCCCCGAGTATCATTAGCTCGGGACAGAGTCGAGCGATCACTCACTTGTGCGGCCTCCGATACCAATGGGCTAGGAAAAAATCCCAAATATCAATCTTCTTTTCCTCATTCTTCCTACGATCAATTCTAAATTGAAAATCCTGAGAGATGCGGAATCACTCAAGTCCTTATCTTTGAGCTGCGAAAATAAGAATTCGATAACTGGAAATTATTTGTAGTAACAGTCGAGTCTACAAAAAGTCGTAGGAATGATCGATTGGTTACAAAAGAAAATAATATTGAAATATATGGATTTTATTCCAGTAAGAGTTGGGTTAAATTCAATTTTATTATGGTTATCTGTGTGACTAGATTGGGTACTTACTTCAATCTAAGAACCTAAACATATGTTTGCACATTGCATTATTACCGATACGAACTATTAGATCTGCTGAAGATCAGCTGAAGATTGTAAAAACTATCTTTGCATTATATAGATTCAATCTCTTAGTATTGTATAATTACATAGCACATGTGTGAGCACTATGTACTTACCTACTATAAAGCTACCATTAACTGGGTACGTATTTTGGTGACTTGAATTTGCCCTGGCGACTGAGAGTATGTCATGCTCACTCAAATGTCTCGCTGGTGGTGGCGTGTGTGTGTTGGATCATTAAGTTCCCTTCAAAATAGTTGAGCTGAATGATGCTGCTGATCCATGCGTCATGTTCGTGAACGGGCGCCGTCAGTAGGGACTGGTCATCTCTTAGCTGCCACAGCTTATTTTATTTTTGAATCGTTTTTGATTTTTATCTTTTTGTTGCAGTCGCTTTTAACGTGCACAGCTTTCTACATTGTTCTCACATACTTTATTTCAACATGAATGATAAAACCAATATTTTTTAACAATATTTTGATTTAAAAGAGTGTCCGTGGAGTTTCTTGCCCGTTCTTCTCCATAGAGATCTACGCTTTAGAATGGGCAACGAGCTTCAACTTTCTGACTAACTGACCAACTCTTTGACAATTCAAAAGTGCCTGTAATTGGTTTATTTGAAATAAATGCTTTGAGTTTGAGTTCGCCCTGAAATTTTACATTAAACTTGTCTACCATCTCAAAATTACTCGCCAAACTCACAAAGATGAAGTCATCCGAAAATGATTTCCGATTTTCTTAAAACGTGAACAGTTCCCGTTTATTAAATTAATTCGAATTCTGTCGGTGCACTTCGAGGAAGTTTCATAACGTTCCCCGGTTGAACTTTGAAACTACTCGACTTTAGCGTCTTCTTTTATTTCATGAGACACAATCAAACTGGGCTACAACCTAAAGGATTTGCTAGCAATCTCCAACCCCGCTGCAACGCAAAAGGCCTTTGATATAATTTGAGATAAAAACTTTATGTACTACCATTTTATATGTGGTTCAAGTCTTGAATGTCTTCTGAAGTTTGTGGTATGTTTTGCTTTGAACAAGTCGCTTTTACAAATCTGTTGTATTTTACTGTAATTTTATTTCCAAAGATATACAAGATGTAACATAAATAACGAACAACCTCTTAAGGAGTCATTGTACTCATCATTAGAACAACTTTTACTATACTATACTAGTTCCCTACATTTATGTTCGCATAACTCGTCAAAATGTAGGGAGCAGCTGATTTTTTTTTTCACGATTTCAGGTTTGTGCCCATAGTAAAAGTTGTTCATAATGATGAGTACAATGACCCCTTAAGAGGTTGTGCGTTATTTAAGTTACACCTTGTATAAAATGTTTGTGCCTTTGTCTGGAAAGTAGTAATGTTTCGAATAATTTATTTATTTCTTTCGTCAGCTGAAATATAGTCATTGTTTGTCAAAATTATCACCTATTATCAAAACTTCATTTCCAGTATATATAAATAAATAAAATTGAAGTGACTGTAATGTCAAAATAACAACTTTTTACTAAATCTATACAAATAAATAAAATTGGTTTGTCTGTTTGTAATGTCAAAATAACAACTTTTTACTAAATGCGTATGAAAGCATACACAGTACTTATAACAAAAAAGTAATTTTTTTAATCTTTGTCTGTCTGTCTGTCTGTTTGTTCCGGCTAATCTCCGAAACGGCTAGACCGATTTTGACGGGTTTTACACTGGCAGATAGCTAATGTTACGGGGAGTAACTTAGGCTACTTTTATTTTAGAAAAATAATTAGGGGTCCGCGCAAAACAAATAAAACCCATGAAATTGTGAACAAAAAGACGGATTTGAAAAATTCTTTATGCATTTGGTAGTCCAATTTTCGAGGATAGTTATAGGCTATTTAACATCACGCTACGACCCTTAGGAGCTGAGCAGAAAGAAAAAGTAAGAATGAACACTAAGGGAAAACGAAGTAAGAGCGCGGGCGGGCGATGCAACGCGACGGATCGGGGGACGAAGGAATTTTATTAAAATGTGGCTATTATTTTAGTTATTTTAGTATATTGTGTATCTTACGACTTCCACGTGAATGAAGTCGCGGGGCACAGCTAGTTTTTGATAAATCATCAAAACATAATGTCCTAATATATCTTTATTCAGCTGACAATCAGAATACAGCAAGTTCACGAACTCATCAAAACACGTGACTGAATAGGTCTCAAGAAAATCCTCTTTATTCAAAAGAAGTAAATTACAAAAGCTGTTTCGCCTTCGAAGGGGAATGAAGCTGAATCAGCCGAAACACGGATTTGATAATGACATAAAAGAGCAATTCTACTAAATTATCGTGTGAAACGCAAGCAAAAAAGATCTTTATTGGTACTTTATGAGACACACTGAGTGTCGAAAGATGGTATTTAGAGTTATAAAAGACGTAAATTAAATCGTCAGTTCTTTCACTTTGTTGCATTCACCTCGGGAATTCGGAAGTCGTAATTTTTTGGTCTTTTGATGAAATGAATATCGAACTGAAATCTTAATCTCGAAGTAGCGTCAATTCGTAAAAACTGAATAATGCAAGTCCGTTAAAAAAACTTCCTGGGTATTTCCTTTTCACCTCACTTGGAACAGTAAAAAAACTTGTACTTTTTCACATAAAGCTTTAGAAAAATCATATTCATTCCTATTTCCCTTTTATTACGGTATTTATTTACCTACTATTTGCATGAATTCCTATATTGAAACTCCCGTTTTTCAAGGTACGATCATATCAGAGATTATGCCCATAATGATATTAAACAACTAGCTGTTGCCCGCAGTTTCGCCCGCGTGGATGTCAATACTTTCCTATTTGAATCGGATTTTGTTCACAATTTCATGGTTTTTAATTTTTTTGCGCTGAACCCTAATTCTTTTGCTAAAACAAAAGTACCTACCTTAAGTTACTTCTTATAACATCCGCTATCCGCCAGTGAAAGTCCCGTCAAAATCGGTCAAGCCTTTTCGGAGATTAGCCGCAACAAACAGACTGACAGACAGACAAAAATTTTAAAAATTGCTTATTCGTTATAAATATCGTATATACTGTCATATGCATTTAGTAGAAAGCTGTTATTTTGACATTACAAACAGACAAACATAACAAAACATCACGCCTTGTTTCCCCGAAGGGGTTAGGCAGAGGTGTACCTATAGTACACTCACATTTCGCCAGTTATGTTTAAGTCCCATGTAATAGGGGGCGAGCCTATTGCCATCTACCGGGCACAAATCCAGACTCCGGGCTGCTACTGAGAAATTCCAGATAGAAAAACCCAATAGCACTTTGCCCGACCTGGGAATCGAACCCAGGACCTCATGCTCAGCAGTAGCGCTTGCAACCACTAGACCAACGAGGCAGTCAAACAGACAATACAATTTTATTTATTTGTATAGATATTTTAGTCCCGTGCCATCATTCCTTCATTGAGACAGAAATCACCTTTCGGGTGTCGGTTTCAATCCTTGCGCGGAATAGAATATTTGAATTGCTAACAGATAGGGTCACCACTAACACGTTTATTTATTTATTTATTTACATCCACCATTACAGGATACATAACCCAATGCGGTAAATGCGCCTATCCTAATTTGATCATTCTTAATATTAACATCTATTTCCATAACAAATTACAAACAATGCATTCCTTGTGAACATATACGTACTAACAGATAAATGAAATCTCACGTAGATATTTTAATTACAAAACAATGACATGTGACAATATGGACACCTTTAAGTATTTTTGCTGTTTAATTACTGTTGAAAATCTAACGATCTCTACATGAATGAAAAAGACGATGTTTTGTGGTGGCAATTCATTGAATACTTAAGAGCGTTGTCACATTTTGCACCTCTCTCGCTCACACAGAACCAAATTTTTAAGAATGTTAAATGAAAAAATGCTTTTATGAAAAATGTAATCAATGGGCGGTCTACAAAATAATATTAATTTAATAGGTAGTTATCAAAAAACACATTTCTATTGTGTTATCTAATAAACATATGTAATTAAGTATTATGATCTGTTTTTGAGATGATGTAAATAAATGCCGCAATAAAAATGTGTTTTTAATAATTACCTATTAAATTAATATTATTTTGTAGACCGCCCATTGAATACATTTTTCAAAAATGCATCTTTTCATTTAACATTATTAAAAATTTGGTCCCGTGTGAGCGAGAGCGATGTAAAATGTGACAACCCTCTTAACTGAGTTAAATAACAGTTTCCTCATCTCGTATGCATATACATCAATTTCTCTTTCCATTAAGATAATAGACAAACTTAACGCAGTTTCTGCATAGGCTGATAGTTAGCGGGCTGTGAAAGGTGCACTTGCAAGAAATTAATGTGGCGTTACACCTCGTGTGCCTCATTAAACTCGGTTTGAATACTGACCAAAACTGGATGAAAGTAAGAATGGTTATGTTTAAATTTGATGTCCATCATTAAGTGCTCATCTTTATGAAATTGTGAAATTTTCTTTTATATTAACAAGATTTCGTAATGATTGCGTCATGTCAATTAAATCCAATAGCTTGCTGATATTCCACGTTTAAAATTATAATGAATGAATTATAGAATATTATCATTACCTATCTACAAATACTCACTATAAGGTACATGGTGTAAGGGACAGTCCTCCGCAGACTAATGGGGTGAATTCAGTGTATCATACTAAGATGACCGGTACTTGAAATTATTTCGGGAACCTTAAGGGAATCTAATAAACCAGATTTTTTTTTTATTATCTGACACGCAATATATCGTTACCGTGGCAAAACGCGCGTAGCGAACAGCAGCACAGCGAGCCTTCGGCCGCCGAGTATTTAAACATCCATTGCTGATTTTTTGATTTTAACTGTTTTATTTAGGATAAATACAGTGCTGTGTACAGAGAATGTAATTTTATATTCAAATAAAGGAATAGTAACTGAAACAACGATAAAAAATAAAAATTTGCCTGAGAAATTTTCCGGTGGAATAAGATTCAAAATAAGGAGCTGAATGCGCCCTGTTAGCTGGCCGTCCCTTACACCCTGTATTTATTGCATTCAACGCGTCATTGTCCTACTGCATTTCATATGCCATTGTTTACTTACTACTTTTACGATATGTTATTATCTAGAAAAATCATAATCATAAATATTTCAAAATATTAAGTGTTAATCATAGAACCCGGTACCAAACGGTTATTGTCCATCATGACCAGTCAATTCCTAAGCCACCCATTGGCTCTCAGCTTACACACTAAGCGTCGCTATTAACAAGACGTTGAGCGTGCAATCAGAATACGCAATGAGCCTCCATTATACCATCCCACAAAGACTAAGCACATAGGCCTATACGTCAAAGCCTATTCATTCTTGATAAGTCCAAAAACCCGTAAGATAAGGGTTATCCGAGTCTTAGAAAAGGTGAACAAGTTATTATGCTCATAATAAATGAAGACCCACGTTTAGCCTGTTTCTTTATTATGTAAAACTTGTGGGCATAATTATGAACATTTTCGGCATGACATTCTTTTGCTGGTTTGTTAATAATTAATGAGGTAGCCTCCGTATTGTTTTTGAACAAAAAAAAACTTTTATGAATATTTTTTTACTGAAATAAAAATTATTATTTTTGGCTCACTATGGTATCGCTTGGGTAAGCAACAATATGACATGGTAACGAGTGACATATGAATACGATTATGAAAATCCAGGGGTCGTCATTATTCGCTATTTTGCCCCTTCATTATCATAGCCTAACAAAATAGCCGTTATTATAAAAAATCGTTATTTGTAATTCCATTATAAACCTTTAATATGTTTACTCATTTTATCCGTAAATCTTTCCGCAGGAAAAGTTATTAAAAGACATAACAAGTTTTCTTGGAATTCAAACTTCAACAGCAAGGCAGAGATTCGTTCCATCATTTAAATTACATTGCATCTACAAAATAAATCACTTAAGCAAAATTGCTTGAACCTTGAAAGAGCCATGAGAAAGCAATTTATTTAACACAATAAGCAACAAACTTCAGAACAGTTATAGGCACATTAGAATAAACTTAATCGTTTTATATACAATTTGTGATAACCCACTCGTCATTAGCGTTGGCTCATCAAGAATGCACCTTAATTCTTCACGCAAAGATTGGAATTCCAATGGAAAGTACAGGAACGTTGAATCCAAATAGGGGAACCATACGGTACTTGACGGAGAGTGGAGCGGTACAGCGTCGATCGAGTCAGGTCAAAGGTTGCTTATTCATACATTGTTAACAATCTTCTTTAAAAGATGTACCGTTTGCGATTCCACCATTTGATTGTAACCTCACATTCGTAATTGAAGACGCTTGGAATGAGGGCTTCGCAAATACTCAGCGAGCGAGCAGACCAACAGGAAAATCGCGTAGCTGTTTATAATTTTTCAAACAAAGTGGCCCTTCACCAGTTTGCGCTGTTATTTCAGGATAAATAAATAATATCCCGGTTATCAAAGAGCGTTTAGATGGCATCATAAACAAAGAAATTGGTCGTCCGCTTAGTGATGAGAGCTTTCGAGAATTCTCGATTTAATAAGAAAGAACCTCTTTCTTATTTTTAAACAGCTTGAAATGTTCTCATATTTCGAACGTTCCCAACAAAATGATACCAGTTCAACCAGTCATTATTTACACGCAGTAAATTACAGAGCTGAACAAAAAAGATCATCGATAGCCACAACTACCGGTATCGGGGCTACTAACACGGCCTGTCGCAACACAGAACAATTTAATAATACGATAGAGGTCGTCGCATTTATGGTACACGACGATCGGGTAGCATCGGGCCATACCGATGAAGCAAGCAACTGACCTTTACTACCTCCCCGCTTCCACCTCCCTTCTATTCCCCACCGCAGTCCCCTTTACCAAGTCGCATCACGGATATACGAGCGATACCTTTTACGTTAAAATCCTTTATGCATTTTATTTCAACAAAAGTATCGTGATCCAACTTACATGATGTGTCAAACTCTTCTTTAGACGCTTAATTAGATATTGATCTTTCATTAACATTGACATGCTAAACAGCCTTGGCAGTTTCAGATCTGACATTAAAAACTAATTAAGGAACATCGTGATGAGTCTTTAAGAGCCTTGATTTATGTTTGACATTTGCCTAATCATTTAGTATCATATTAGTTTTAAATACGACCCAGATTTTACTAAAACTGTTGGTCATCTGTTTGATTGGGTCACTGTCAAATTTAAAACCATTCGGGTCGATTCCGATTCACAATTTTAATTTGACCTGTCGTTTTATTTGTCTGCCTCGTTGGTCTAGTGGTTGCAAGCGCTACTGCTGAGCATGAGGTCCTGGGTTCGATTCCCAGGCCGAGCAAAGTGTTATTGGGTTTTTCTGTCAGGAATTACTCAATAGCAGCCTGGAGTCTGGATTTGTGCCCGGTTGATAGCAACAGGCTCGCCCCTTATTATATGGGACTTAAACATAACTGGTGAAATGTGGGTATACTATAGGTACACCTCTGCCTAACCCTTCGGGGATTACAGGCGTGATGTTATGTTATGTGGTTTATTTGACTTTCAGAATAATTTTGTTTTTATCATCCAATTTAATACCTATTTATTTCTGTTTAAATTCCAATTAGCAAAGTTCACATACTTTTACAATCTGAACAAAGACCGGCTTACCGCACAGATGGTGAGCATAATAAAACTGTAGTTAGCAGAAAAATAACAACTTGGTTCTTAAAATAAACCACGCGAAAACAAGTCCACAAGTTGGATGCAAATTATATGCAAGACCTAAGTAAAAATAAGCTAGTATGGAGCCGAGTATTTTTCCTTCAAATGAAATTGTGGGCATTTCAATTTGACGACTGGTTTAGCGAAGTAGTAGTTTCATGGGAAGGTAATGCGAGGCAAAGCTATAATTCCTATAAACCGCAGGGTGTAGGCACTGGGGCCGGATGCGACGGTCATAATTCATTACATGCACTTCGAGCAAGACGTGCACGATACTGCAGCGGAACAAATCCCGTAAATTGTTAGTCAAGTTCAAATTGGTAGTGACATAATTCAGATTTCTCCGTGCAGATATATATGTGGACGGTTAGAATAACTTGCAAATTAGAAGAGTAATCTACGCTAATATTATAACGCTGAAGAGTTTGTTTGTTTGGTTGAACGCGCTAATCTCAGGAACTGCTGGTTTGAATTGAAAAAATATTTTACTGTTGGATAGCCCATTTATCGAGGATCGAGGCTAACATCACGCTACAATTAATAGGAGCGGAGCATCAATGAAAAATGTTGCAAAAACGGGAAAAATTTATTCTTTTTGAGAGCTTCCGTTGCGTGCGCTACGTAAACGGTTAAAATTACGAAACAATCATGTATGGCAGAATTGTTCCTCTTAAAACGTTCTAAAAAAACTACAATAGATTATGTCTATCTTTTAAGGTTGGCTAACTATAACTTTTTAATGATAATCAAATTTGTTATAAAATTATGCATTATTTGCGAAGGTGTTTTCATAAAGATGGTATTAATTTTCGTCGTTGTATAGAAATTACGACGGGTATGAAAATGCTCAAATTAAGAAAAAAATTTATTCTATTAGTTACCTTTACATTTAATTTATATTGATTGTTTGAACGCGCTAATTTCTGACACTACCAGTCGGATTTGAAAAATTCTTTTCGCATTTTATAGCCCAATTCTTGAGGAAGGCTATAGGGTATTTAACATTACGCTAGGGCCCTTAGAAGCTGAGCAAAAAGAAAAAAAAAGTAAGAACGAGCGCTAAGCGAAAACGAAGTAACAGCGCGGGCAGGCGATGCGATGGGGTGGGTCGGGGGAACAAGAAATTTCACGCGGACGAAGTCTCCGGCAGAAGATAGTATATTATATAGTTAAATAATAAAACAAGGCTACGGACAAACATTCGCATTTAGAGAAATGCTCATAAGTTTATGATTATTTTAAAGAATTTAAAAACTTTTTAATTCGGAAGACTCGTAAAACTAAACTTAATTAACTCAGTTATCGTGTATTTTTTACTTCAAATTCGTGATTGCCATCCGGAATTGAATTTACAAATTGCATTTGGGTGATTCGTTTTTATTTAAGAGCATTTCAAAGTCAAATAAAATAATTTAAACGTACCTATTTGCGCTTTCAAATCACAATGCAATCGTTTTATATTTCTGACCAATTTAGTAAATAATGTTATAACTATAAAGGAAATTAATTTAACTATCAACCATAATATTGTATTGCGTAAACATACATCACATTCACAAAGCGTAATACCTCAATGCATATTATGTCTCCTATGATTCATGAAACTGCAGATGACGCAGCCTTCACATCCGGGTCACTAAGATACAATCAGTAGGATTTAAGGCGACATTCCATAACCAGCAGAACTATAGTATTATTTATATCAATATGGCATTTCTTCAATAAGCCAGTCAGACTCAGTCGATCGGAAATACCGCACGGAGCATCACATGGCATGATACGAAAATAGATAATGTCGATACAAAATGCATTGACTAGACCGTGCTCTATAAACATGACATACCAGAATTACAGCGATCTGTTTCAAATTTTGTAACAGACAAATACAATTTTAAACTAGCTGTATACCCCTTGACTTCGTTCGCGTGGATGTCGTAAGATACACAATAAACTAAAATAACAGCCACATTTTAATAAAATTCCCTCGTCCCTCGATCCGTCGCCAACCGTCGCGTTGAATCGCCCGCTCGCGCTATTACTTCATCTTCACTTAAGTGTCCTTTCTGACTTTTTCTTTTTGCTCGGCTCCTAAATATCGTAGCATGATGTTAAATAATTTATAACTATCCTCGAGAATTGGGATACCAAATGCGAAAAAACAGACTTTTCGTTCATAATTTCATGGTTTTTTTTTTGCGCGGAATCCTAATTATTTTTCTAAAATAAAAGTAGCCTAAGTTACCTGCCGTGACATAAGCTATCTGCCAATAAAATCGGTCTAGCCGTTTCAGAGATTAATCGGAACAAACAGACAGATGACGGACCAAAATGTTAAAAATTGTTTTTTTGTTATAAGTACCGTTTATACTTTCTTATGCATATAGTAAAAGTTGTTATTTTGACATTACAAACAGATACTTCAATTTTATTTATTTGTAAAGATGTATAGATATAGATAATATAATATAAAGAGCTACCTTTTATAAACCTAGAAAGCGCACAAGAGGTTTCCAAAAAAAGAAACTTTACTTTGCCATAGTAACCAGTGTTGCATCTCAGTCGTGACATAAGAGAAAAGATCAAGCCTCCTAACATGGCTTTCAGAATAACTTAACCTTTAGCATACAAAGCCAAAGACATAAAGATGACACCCGAAAGTCATGACCTTTGAGATGACGCAAAAAAATAATTTTTCATACAATTGTCTATAAATTTTAATGATTCGTGAGACGGATTGATATTGGCCTGTAGAGATGATTATGATTGATGGATTATAACTTTGACTATGACATCATTTCACCTATGACTTTAGAAAGCAACTTGATATACATCCGAATTTTAACTAGTCATCTCCATAATAACTTTTATTGCAATATGTAAGTTTGCACCATGCGAATCCTACGCAATATTCGGGACACTTATTTTGTAAGACATTTTCCATGCACAGCGAAAACACTGCTTAAGCACTGTAATTAGTGTTACTAAGTAGCTTAAAAGCGTTACAGCAAAAGTAGCAGGTTTAAAATCGTCTACCAACACCCCACTGGCTCGTTACACTGCATCTTACTTATATGGACACAGACGTTAGGAGAAAACAAATGTGAAAACAACCAAACATATTAAAGAAAATACAGAATATAGATTAGTCCACCAGTCCAGTATACCAGTCAATTATAAAGATATAAGTGGTGATTTCGAAGCTAAAACAAACGTCAAACATAATAAATCTATTACAGAAACAATCGAATAACAACAAAAGCAACATAAATAAAGTTGTGTCGGGCCTATTTCTGTAGACAGTCTGCTAAGCCGCATAGATGCCGAGAATGGTGACTGAAACGTGCTAAAACACAATGCACGAAGATATTCTATTCATAGAAATCCTATTTTTACAAGAGGCTAGTTTTGAACCAAATCGACTGATCAGTTCAGTATGAAATATTTAGTGGAATCAAAATAAGATTTTTATGAAGATGGAACGATACAAATCAAAGAATTGCGACCTCTCGTAAGCAAATTCTAATAACGGAAAAACACACCACCAACGGTATTTATAAATCGATTACAATTTTAACAGATGCCCCGCCGAAGTTAAGCTTAAAAACATGTTTGTTCAGGTGAAAGTATTAAATTATTTAATTTGCACAGAGATTGTTCACCTATACGGAATTTTTCACTTCGCATTCACTTTTGTTCATTCGTTTTTACGAAGTTAGCTATCTTGAGCAGGATGTCGCTATATGCAGAGCGTGAGAACTCGATTCTATCTTAATAAGTTTACCCACGATTCGGATTCACTCAAGAAACGTCATTCAAGCACTCATTTCGTAATGACTCAACTAAAATGGCGATAAAAATCTGGATCACTTGTTTTTGCTTTATAGTTTACCCATAGAATCGATGTGAGCAGAATTAACGACAAGTATAGTAAATTAACAACAAGATACTTACCTAATTAGAAAGACAGTTTTGAGTTACTCAGATACTATAATAATATAAGAAAATTATAAATTAAATGCTGAAATAGTTTCCATTTCTGTAATAAGATTAAATATTTCTAACACTAACAGCGCGAGTCAGCAGAAGCCATTCGGAAAACTTTAAGATCGCTACTATAAAATTGTACTCCCAATAGTTTTGCTGAGACTAAACAACTTTTGCGAAGAACACTGTATGAAATCCAACTGGGTGAGAAAATAAAAGCTAAAATGTCTAGCAACACGATAACTGTAACAAATAGAGCAGATTGGAACGAAAACAAAGTTTAGTGCAACGAGCACTAAGTTTACAGACTTTTGCGAAACAAAAGAGAAGATAAGAAATCAATTAAGTCTAGCCTTTTACTATTTTAGGATTCAGTGATTTATAGACTATATCGGTATAGTTAACGATGTCATCAATCCCTGTTACTAAGCGTGTGATAAGAACACGCCTACCGCTTGCAAGATTCAATAATTAGGTAAGTACTTTTAAAAGCAAAAACCCTGAACACAAAAAGAGGAACCTACTTCGTAATTAATCCATAATTCTCAAACACACGGCATTATGTTATAACGAGTCATCACTAGGATGTTTGTTTAGAAAGTAACATCGCAAGTGCAAAAAGTATGTAAACGTTCATCTCTGCACAGTTCATATGCCCCTGGTAGCTGTTACACAAGTATTGCATAAATCCTTTCACTACTTGCAAATCTAGAATACGCATTTAAAATAAAATTTTATCGATTATGAGTTTATCGTGTTTTATTGTTAATTTTAGTTTTAGTCTCGGACTGCCTCGTTGGTCTAGTGGTCGCAAGTGCTACTGCTGAGCGTGAGGTCCTGGGTTCGATTCCCAGATCGGGCAAAGTGTTATTGGGTTTTTCTATCTGGAATTTCTCAGTAGCAGCCCGGAGTCCGGATTTGTGCCCGGTAGATGGCAATAGGCTCGCCCCCTATTACATGGGACTTAAACATAACTGGCGAAATGTGGGTGTACCATAGGTACACCTCTGCCTAACCCTTCGGGGAAACAAGGCGTGATGTTATAATTTGTGTTTAGTTTTAGATTGTTTTTGCTTTTTTTTTTGGTCCTTTTGGCATGTTTTGTCACAAATTACTGTGAATCATATTGGTTTAACAATATGATTCACAGTAATTTAAACTGCATGTTTTGTGAAAGCATTGTTATATTCGTGTAACAGACCATAATATAAGCTTGTTGTAGATTATTTTTTAAATATTAGTAAACTAATTAGGATTTAAATTGGAGCACAAAAACTCAACATGCAACTAGATAGGTACTATCGTACTATGAACATTATTTTGTATAGAATTGTAATAATTTCCAAGAAGAATATCCATAATGCACTGATAACAAAATCTAATTAAATTAATATCTACCGATAATACTTTAATTGGATTTGTTATCATATGTACTGCATAAAAAATTCTACAACGTGTAAAATATAGTGTACCTACCTATCGTTAGTAAGAGTGAATTTTTTATGTTTATTGGAAAATAATTTGTTCGGAGTTTTTTTTACTTACCTCTATATTTACACAAAATGCTAATCGATTTTAAAACTATATGGATATGAATATAATTATAACATTAATTTACACATCGCCAAATTGCCTATTGAAGACACAGGCTAGACTTCAAAATAGAGAGATTTTTGAAAAAGTTTTCTCGGAAACTTTGAATTCTCAGACGCCACAAAACTTGGCCGTCGAACTTTGCCATGGGTCTCGACTCTCGCTTCCTAGTTAGTCACTATCCACAGTATCTATCGTTTGTCTAAACAAAGTGAATTCTAAACTAGTATGGCAAACATACGTGCGTTAGCTCAATCAAACAGAGACGTCCACGGTTTGAATTGGTTATTTTGACTATACAGCAGTTGCTAATTGAATCGTGTAGGTGTATACAATGTACTGTTTTACACACGATGACGTATCAAGCTATACCTACATTTCTAGTTAAAGCTGACCTCTTATTGTATGGAAAACAGGAAAATATGAGGTCAGCTTATACTGGAATTTATAACTTGATATGTCGCTGTGCGTACCGAATACCTACGTGTGTATTTCTGTTGCTAGCTGTAAATCTAATTTCAACGGTTTTATAGCTTTTGTTCTTGACGATCAAACTTTTCAAGAGTGTGTGAATTTTATTTGTCGTTAAAATTGTTTCAATTTTGCAGAGCAGATTGGAATTGGTTTATGTGACATGTTTCGGTTTTTATACGCTTAAATTGTAATAAATCTATTGATTAGTAAAATGAACAAACTGCTGTAAAAATACTACTTACAATGTAAATAAATAATCTATCATAATTCTATTACAAAATCTCATCGACTTCCAACAAAATTTCAATATCCACCAATCACATCAAACAAATTCATCGACTCGCAACCCCTTGACAAATCATCTTCTGCTACGCCTCCCCTTGCCTTGTTGTTTTCTAATTATCTACTCCATCGCATTCAAACCAGAATCGGTATCGGCGCACAAAATGTTCCCAATTAAAACACACAGTTACACACACACAGAGACAAAAGGCACTTCAAAACAAACTCGAGTTTAATGCCTCAGATTGAAAGTTAATTAGATTCCCAATTCCTCCCACTGGGCGAAGCAATTTGAGGCAAAATTAATATGAACGAACAAGGAGAAACAATATCAGATTCGGTTGTTTCTATTTTCTGAACGCAATTTTACAACCTGCCAACAATTTTGCCAAAACCGAACGGCATTTCGGAATCCAACAAATATTTTTTGCAAGGAGTTCTAATAAAATTTAATTTAACTAGGTACTTTACTTCCTCCATTTTTCAAATGAGAAATCCTGTTGATTAAATACAAAATGTAGATACGTACATAGATTCATATAGCTTATTTGTTCTTGTAGCATCGGTAAAATCGTTTACACCTGCTTTGTTAATTGCATCTTACAGAACTTAAGTATCAATAAATAAGTTGAAAACATTGCCATTCCCTTTAAATTCTTCTTTTATTATACTATTTTCTACTTAACAATTTTATTATACTTATCCTTATGGAAATCCAAATATAAATGTTTAAGTTTACAGATTAATAATGGCTACAACAAGCTAATATATTCCTTTTTCTCATACCCACATAGGTAATACAAATATGTCCAAATTACAAAATACCATGAAACAGCCAAACCAACAAGCCTTTACCAAATCGTGACTCCAAGTGAAAGTGACTGGCCATCAGAAGGCAATGAAAACAACACATCACGACCTTGCAGATCAATCAGACTAATCGTAGCGAGTGACTTGTAGCTACTGGCATTTGATGTTTGCAAAGCTGTGCGTATGACGTCATAGTGACTCATGCGCAGCGAAATGGATCGTTTGTAAGGTGTCCTTAATTACCTAAGCAGGTACCTACATGCATGCTGCATGTAGGAGGGTTTATAATGGAAGGCGTTCGTGTGCATATTGATTAAATATTACAACAAAGAAGGTTTTTATTGGATATTTTATTAATTTTTATAGATTGATAACCAGTTTCTGAATTGAAAATTCGAAGTTTAAACTTGTCAAACTCTACCATAATAAGTTCAATACATTTCATATTATCGATGCAATGACGAAAAATACTGAGAGAAGATAACTGAAGTACGTAAACAATAAACGAATCAAGAAATTGAATATTTGCAATGCAAGTTAATTGCCAATAAAATTTTAATACTGGATGATGCAATGAGATTAATTAACGATAGTGGAAGAAGCTTACTTATCTTACTTGTAAATCTATATTATCTATATTATAATATTACGAGTATAAAGCTGAAGAGTTTGTTTGTTTGTTTGGTTGAACGCGCTAATCTCAGGAACTCCTGGTTCGAATTGAAAAATTATTTTAGTGTTGGATAGCTCATTTATCGAGGAAGGCTATAAGCGACATAACATCACGCTACAACCAATAGGAATGGAGCATTAATGAAAAATGTTGCAAAAACGGATTAATATTATAAAGCTGAAGAGTTGGTTTGTTTGTTTGGTTGAACGTGCTAATCTCAGAAACTCCTAGTTCGAATTGAAAAATTATTTTAGTGTTGGATAGCTTATTTATCGAGGAAGGCTAAAGGCTATATAGCATCACGCTACGACTAATAGGAGCGGAGCATTAATGAAGATTGTTGCAAAAACGGGAAAAATTTATTCCTTTTGAGAGATTCCGTTGCGTGCGCTGCGTAAACGGTTAAAGATCCCAAAAATCATGTATAACGGAATTGTTTCTTTTAAAAAGTTCTAAAAAAAAGTCCGCGATAGTGTATGTCTATCTTTTAAGGTTGACTCACTATAACCTTTTTAATGGTAACTAAATTTGTTAGAAAATAATGCATTATTGCGAAGGTGTTTTCATAAACATGGTATTAATCCTAATCCAAATAAATAGTTTCGTAATCAAGGCTAGTTAAGTATATGTAAATCACTTTTTAATTATTCGAATCGGACCTTCAGTTTCGAAATTACGACGGGTATAAAAATGCTTACAGTAAAAAAATGCGCTTAATCTATTATTTACCTACACATTTTATTTTTTATTGACTGTTTGAACGCGCTAATCTCTGACACTACCAGTCGGATTTGAATAATTCTTTTTGCATAATAAAGTCAAATTCTTGAGCTCTTGATTCTTGATTCTTGCTATATGGTATGTAACAGTACGCTAGGACCCTTAAAAGCCGAGCAAAAACAAAAAAAAAGGAAGAACGAGCGCTAAGAGAAAAGGAAGTAACAGTGCGGGCAGGCGATGCGATCCGACGGTGTGGATTGGGGGAACAAGAGATTTTACGCAGACGAAGTCGCGGGTGGAAGCTAGTTGATTCATAAATTGTTCTTCGTTATAAACCTCCAGCTAGGTAACTCACCGCTTATAATAGCTACTGGAACTTGAATGGTTCTAGTTAGTTCTAAAGATTTGACGCAACTTATCTCTTCCTTAGAAATATTAGAATTATCTTTGTCTGAATTTAGATTTGAATCTAATCTTACTCGAGAGTCGTTCAATAAATAATTCTTTATCAACCTGTGGCTATGGATCTCGTCGGAATGAACTCAATTGACTACTGAATCTGTAATCGTCTTGGCTAGTGCTTCAAGATTTGATGCGATTTTATCTCATTCATTGGTTTTAGAATTTGCAGTTCAACTTGAAAGTTTCATACTATAAAATCCAAACAAGCCATTAGATAGGTATACAAAAATCAGTAGGCTATTTGAAACCAATAAAGAAACTAATCGACCAATGTAATACAAAGTTGAAAATAACTTTCAATACAGCTGACATTTACATGTACATAAAGATTACTTCAATGTGAGACCAATCAATCAAACTTTGAACAAATCTAAAAGTCAATGATAAAAAAATAACCAAAAAATCAACAACTTGCACGCAAGTGTCATTAATCGAAGATGACAAGCGATAACATTGTGGAGCTACCGTCGCCATCGTCATTAAGTTGGTAAAGGTTCAGTCTCACTAAACGATCTGAGGTTATATGTATGTATTTAGAACAGTAAACTGTATCAACTATAAAGTTAAATCGATGATAGAAGCAAATTGATTTTTAATTTACCTACATTAAAATTTCTATAAAAACATAATAGACAAATTTATATGGAGCGATTTGGTGAATGTACATCGATCGCCTGTTAGATATTTCGCTTTGTAAAACATACAATAGGTAATAAAAATGTTCAACGAAAAAGAAAGAGCTACTGCAATGTAAAGAGGTTAATATTATATGTCCAAGAATATAAACAAAAACGAGTTTGACGTTTCTTGTTTACATGACAACAACCAGTTAAAAGATACTCGTATAGGCATACAAATTAATACTTATGGATAATGTAATGAGCAACCAATTTACATACACACATAGTACAGTAACGTATTAACATAAACATTATCATGTTATGCATATGATATTTGCTTCACGCGCAGTAAGCACAAAATTAAAATCATGGGTGACTGCTACCCATTATCTTTTCTTTGCCTTCTTTATTAATCGTACCGTAAACATTTTAATTAAAGACACATTTTATTCTAACTTTAGATAATTATTTGGGCATGCTCTCATTTTTTTTAAAGAAATGTCTGACTGTTTTTTTTTTATTATATTCAATGAATATCATAAAGTAGATAACTAGTTCAAGAAACAATGTTAAAAGAGAATAAACACGTCATAATTTTTTACTTCAATTAATAAACCCGCTCGCACAGCGGGAACCCCCCCTATAAACAGCAGTTCTAAAGGTAGCCAGAACACAATAAGTGCTATAACGAACAAGGGAAATATCAAGTGGCGTCCAACCGGCTACCGTGACCATCGCACACGATCTTGATACTTGAATGAGATGTTAATATATTAGATACCATGATTACATTACTGACTTAGCATTTTATGTTGGCACATGATTAGTTTAGCCTGTTATTGAATTGTTGATATCGTGGAGTAGACTTCGGACATTAATCAGTTTATTTATAGGAGAATGACGTATGGACTTATAGTCTGGCCGGATCCTGTTACAGTTACAAAGTCATCTAGTCAAAGCGAAAATGAAAGTTATGACATCAGACGTTCTTAAGCTCTGGGGAAAAATTCGATGAAACTGAAAATTAGTAAGTCATGATTTATGCTGTAAAATCAAACTTCAACATGTAACACAGGCCTTGTTTTTTGCTGAAATAGGTACAGTATTTGCGGGCTGTATATAAATAGTATATGTATTTATGCGAAGGAACTTTAAAAACGTTTTGTATTCAAATTAAAATATGCTATCACCATAGTCAAGCCTTCTTGGGATAAAATATATACCCTGTACCTACGAGTAGACCAACTTACATCTAAATATGCCTAAAAATATGAATGAACTATCAGCCAGGTCTTGGTACGACCTTACCCAACAAAATTATACTAATAGCAGGACCCGCATAACTTGCCTCTTTTTTATGGAGGTTGAGAATTTCCACGGAAACTTTATTACATATCCATAAAATAAAAAAATATTAGCTAACTATAAAACATAACTCTTTTAGGTCATGTTAATCTTTAGTAAAAACGCTTTCGTTCTCGAATTTTGCCGTTTCGAGGATCATAAAAACGACAAGATCTTGTTACAGGGTGAGTCGCAGTTTATATGTAATAAAGCCTATTTCTTTCATGAGTATATCTTTCAGCGTTTCATTTTATAGCTGCCTTACTGGCTTAAAAGAATCAGTCTTCTTTTGTGAGAGCGTCTGGAACTGCAATGTGGAAGTTTTCTTCATCAATAAAAAAGGGTTAAGTGATTTGGCCTGCGTTACTGAATATCGGCCTATCTTTATTGTTTAGTGTGTCAACTTCAAGCCTATTCTTTTGGGATTCAGTGTTAAAAAGAAAATCTTCTTTATCAGCAGCTTCGATGTCACTATTTCATCGCTTTTTTTTGTTAAGGTTCGTTTGTAAGTTTATTCAACTTATCTCCATAGTTTATTTGCGCTTATTAATCTAAACACAGCCATGTTTTTCATTATAACATCTCGTTGCATCTTTTCTTCAAACTCCTACATAATATTTCATCACAATATCCTTTGTTTAGATGCTTTTATATTATTGGGATAGTTTCTCTTCGTTTAAGAGCGTTACGTGCATCAAAAGTAGCCGCTAATGAGCTTTGTGCCAGAGAAATTGAGGTCAAACCTGAAACACTTTCGGTAAAATCTTCACGCTAGAGTATTATGAAATTTAACACAACGCGTTACTGCAGCTTCGTTTCGCGTCAAGTTGGCAAAGTTGGTGTTGATATCACAAGTTTGCGACTCATAAGGAAAAACGATCGTGTTATATGAAACTCACACGCGTGAAATTACTATCCCGAAAGTTTTGCTGAAACTACCTACTTAGGTGTTGGTGAGAACTATGTCATTAATTTTCGAGATTCATTAGAAACTTGAGTTAAGGATTTAGTCGGAACTTTTATTTTACTACGTAAGTTTAATACTTGTTAAATAAATGTTAGTGATTGTAACTTTCTTGAGTCGGCTAAGTGGAAGTTTTCCGGACACGCCTTATAAGCCACATATCCCCTTGAAGCGCTTATAGGTAGCCGCACCTCTTACTGAACATTAACTATCTGCGGAATGTACTCGTAGACCCACCGAGTGTGTGGGAGTGTCAAGTAATGATGGCTAACTACTACTTCAGTCACCCCACGATAAGTATAAGGGTGATATGACAATAGCCAATGTTATTATAGTTGTAACTTTCTTTACCATGCATAAACAATTTTTAGTATGTGTTGTAGTTCTAATGGCTAAAATAAGGTGACCAGTCAGTTCACCAAAAATTAATTCATAAATTTTTACTTGACAAGCAACGATTGGCAAAAACATTATTTGTCATTTCATCATTTAAGTTTACCAAATAATTCACTTAGCAAAATTATTATCCGCTAAACTTTTATTTATATATTATTTGACAAATAATTCATTATTTTTACATGGTACAATTTCACTTGGCATATTATGAAGATGGCAGAACTTAGGACGCAAGAGTGAACGAAGCGAGCTCGGGATTTGGGGCACCCCGACTCGGACAAGTTAGGTTATTCGTGGTTATTCTTTTTAAATCCATCCAGAAACAGGAGCCCCGCGAAGCGGGGCTCCGTCGATCACGGCTTACTTCGAGACGTCTGTCATTAACCTTGAAAATGCTCTTGACCCTAAAGCTTGTCACAAGGTAATATTTTAAGATTTGAGCATAATAATATATTGGTTTGTTGACCTTGACTTTTGGGGTATGCGATAGATGAGTCTTTCAATTATTATGGATTATTAAGTGTATGCCAAAAAATGCATTAAATAAAATGAAGCATTAAATGAATGATGCATTTAATAAAAGAAGTGTTTGCCAAATTAATGTTTATAAAAGAAGTGTTTTTAAAATGCAACATTTGCAGAAAAGTTGTTCGCGAAATAAATAATATACGAATCGTTGGTTGGAAAATGAAAATTTGTCAATGGAGTTTTGGTGAAACTTTAGTGAAACCTAAAAAAACTTAATGCAAATGAATAATAATATAAAAAAACGCAAAACTTTTTTCATCTAGACATAAACACCGAAATTTTAGCTATATTTACTAACTAGCTATGCCCCGCGACTTCGTTCGCATGGATGTCGTAAGATACACAGTATACTAAAATATCAGCCACATTCTAATAAAACTCCCTCGTCCCCCGACCCCTTGCCAACGATCGCGTTGAATCGCCCGCCCGCTCTACTACTTCGTTTTCGGTTAGTATTATTTCTGACTTTTTTCTTTTTGCTCGGCTCCTAAAGGTCGTAGCGTGATGTTAAATAACCTATAACTATCCTCGAGAATTGGGCTACCAAATGCAAAAAGGATTTTTCAAATCCGACTTTTTGTTCATAATTTCATGGGTTTTCATTTTTTTGCAAGGAACCCTAATTATCTAAAACAAAGATAGCCGAACTTACCCACCGTAATATCATTAATCTGCCAGTGAAAGTCCCGTCAAAATCGGTCCAGTCGTTTTGGAGATTAGCCGGAACAAACAGACAGACAGACAAAAATGTTAAAAATTGCTGTTTTGTTATAAGAACCGCTTATACTTTCCTATTCATTTAGTAAAAAGTTGTTATTTTGACATTACAAACAGACACTTTAATTTTATTTATTTATATAGATTATTCGGCACGGTTTTCGTTAACTGGGCTTACACATCGACACAGAATGCCCGGAAGCTTATGGCAGCTCCACAATTAGTCAAACGTATGCCATTGGATTTAATTAACGGCTTTCGTGGTGACAAGCAACTAAACCCTAGTGTGACCCGGGCATAGAATTTAAGCAGAACTTAATATTATCAACACTGAAGCAAATTAAGTGGTGGATGTTGGATTAGAGATGGAACAGGGAACAGATTAGAATAAAATAGTAGTATATTACTTATGGAAGGTGCAGACCATTACGTTGAACTGAGGACTGTTCAAACAGATCGTATTCTTGTGGAAGCTAAAACAGTAAAATTTTACCAAATGTTTAAATACCAATTTGATTATTTGAGTAAAGTATATTCAAAAGATATGGCGTAAGTAGCGTAGCAAATAGCAAAGGTAACAGGGGCGAAGCCTTCATACAACCCGATTCCTATCGGCTTCCCTTCGGAGCAACCACTCTTCTTAATGTCTACTATAGCCAAATAATATGGTACACCTGTGTGTGTAACTCTGTATCACATCACATTACATAAATATATTTAAATACTAGTTTAATAAATCATAAGATTAAAAACCTACAGGTATTCGTCTGAGTTTATGAGAACTGAACAATTTTTTCTTCGGCTTCCGTCTAGTGATAATTGTAGCTGCGCCACTAATGAATGAATAAAAATGGTAATGAATGGTAATGAATTAAATTTTGACGACACGACGACACGACAGTAGATATAGACAATATTAAAATATGGAAAACCCATCTTTGACTTTAACGACTTAGTCGAGAGCAAATATTTCAAAAACAGATCTTTTGCTTTAGCTCATACAAGCATAAACAGTACAAAATGACCACAGCCATTCGTTGTCGCCATCTATCTATCTACATTGTTATATAAAATCGTAGCGGAGTAAAGTCTGTACATTGAATATTTTTGACAAAAATTAATTGTTACGAGGCTTGGGAACGATTCTTATGCCAAAAATATAGTATTTAGAATTTTCGTCTATTTGTCTAAATGTATGTTCCAGCATCACACAAAACCAGCCGGGGTTGCGGGATGTTCGAAAGAGTTACCGTGGCCCCAGCACACAACAGAAGGAACACGGGTGGGTTTTAGTCAGTAAAAGTCTGACACGCCCTCCCGCTCCGCCCAGAGCGGGAGAAGTCATTTGATGATTTCCCATCCAAAAAAAAAAAAAAAGCATCACACAAACACTACCGGATAGATTCTGTTCAAATTTTGTAAAGATATTCCCTATAAGTCTGGTCAGTTTGTAGGGTTTAAATTATCACGCTATTTGCTATGGAAAATGAGCAATATTACATTATATTCGTATTCTTCTATAGTTTACCGAAAATTGTAAAAAAAACAGCCAAAAAATTAAAATACTGCAGGTAGTTACAGATTTAAATGATTATCATCACGCTATATCTTTATGGAGCTAAGCAATCAATCATGATAATAATATACAGGGTGGATTTTGAGACGGGGCAGTTAGGCCGTTTCTCCACCGCCACATCAATGAGACGTCAACGAGAACGAGATGACAGCGCCGAAGTAGGGATACATACATTTACTATGGCCGCGCGTCCATCGCACGCCGTCACCGGGACGTCACGTTCGGTTCGAATAATCTCATTTCACGTTGACGTCCCGTTGACGTTGTGCGGTGGACAAACAGTGTCAGGGTAGGTACCGTAACCTTTGTACCTACAGGAAAAAGGTCTAAGAACTGCCCTTAACTATTTGAGAAACTTGGATCTGCATTCATAGGTTTTGAAAAAAATTACAGTCAGCAAAAAAATGGGCAATTTTACAAAAACATTTTTTTTATGCCAATTGATCCTGTTTCTTTTCTGATAAGAATCAAAAAACTCTGTGGGAAGAACTGAAATTTGAGAACTAAACAAACCCGTGGTTAGTACCTAAGTTGGATTCTGTTTTTTTTTTTTTTTCATATTGTTATATTACACACATCAAAAGTGTCTAGGGATCATGTACGTTTTTGCTAGTAAAAATTAGGTTTTTTAAATTATATTTTTGGTAACTCCAATGGATAATTTCATTTAAAAAGGGTATTCCCCTATCAAATGACGAAATTTATTAAAAAGTACTTTTACTATGGGATAAAACGTGAAAACGCGAAAAAAATCCGCTATTCTCTACATTTTGACGAAAAAAGCATAAATGTAGGGAACAACTAATTATTTTTTCGCTATTTCAGGTTTGGTCCTATAGTAAAAGTTGTTCATAATGATGAGTACAACACTATCGTGACAGCTCCCTAGCCAATAAAACAGCAACGTGTATAGGGAAGCTTAATAAAAATGTGGCTGTTATTGTGGTGTCTTACGACTTCCACGCGAATGAAGTCGCGGGCAGAAGCTAGTGAAAAATAAATTCGCACAATCATGAAATATTCGACCAAATAAAGGAAAAATATAAATACAAAATGTTCGAACAGCCGCAGGAAACGAGTGTTAATACATCATTGATTACAAATTATAAATTGATTTTGCACATGTTGATATCGCAATCAGGTACACGGTTGCAATACATGAAATTATTAATAACATTTAATGCTACCATAATTTTCATGGTAATGGTTTTGACATTGTGGCTAAATAGCCGCCGGATGATTCGATAATGAGTTATGTATTATGTGGTAAAATTTTAATGAGACAGTCATGCGGATTTAGAGATTATTAATGTTATAGAAATTGCGGAAAATTATCATCAGCGAGCTGGCGATTTTGGTTTAGATAGTGATCTAATCAGATGCATGGTTTAGTTACCGCGCGCGTTAGTATTATTTAATGCTCCAAAAATTTCAAATGCGTGAAATTAAGCTAAGAACTTTTTTTGACATCATTCAGACATAATTTAAACTACCTCTTCTCTAAAATCAAGTTTTGCATAACTTCAATCAATTAATTATCGACTAGGTAAACAGGATTGGCTTTGCCTACGATACCCCACACTTCACGGAATCCAAGAAAAAGTGTAGCCTTCTCTTCAAAATCTTCTGCGAACTCAACACGTAATGACTTACGCTACAGAAAATTATTATTGTGAGCGGAAAATTTTAGTAAGATATCATAGAAATTAAAATAATATTTCTTTATAAAAGCCCGTGTTGTGTTCTATGGCACGATCTACCGCTTTTCGTAGAATTCATAACGTGCGGCGACTACCGTTCATAGCTCTACACTCGATTTTAATTTATTAATTTGTTTGGCAACCGAACAACCGACGCGTTTAATTTATTGCTACAAAATAAATCTACTGTGATAGTGACGTCACGTAATCATTTGTGTGTTTTTGAGTAATAATTAAAGGTATTATTAAACGCTAGTGTGGATTTCGAAACTGTAGTAAAGCTTATTTGTTCAGTTGTATCAGTGATTTTAATGCCGTGGCGGCAATTAAATCTGATGATTTACATGAATGTTTTTGGCGATAATGCTCTTAAATAAAGCTTTGGTATGAATTAACTATCACATAAATTAGCGATTGATTTACAAATCAGCATTACATACTTTGACTTATGACAGTGTACCCTTTAAGTCACACAGTCATACACAGTCACAAACGATGCACGTGATAGACCCCTTTTATCACAAACATGTCACTTCTGTCACTCGATATGCACTTCAATTACCAAAATTATTTCAGTAATCACACCTACGCACACACAGGCATAGATGATTTCAAAAGTGTAACCCTTCCTTTTAGCGTGTATAATAAAGTTAGAGGAAGTTCCAAGTGAAAGTGTCACGTTACCTCTGCGAGATGTCTCGAAGGACGCGTAACGTGTGCGTCGTGTGGGTAATTACGCGAGTGTTCACCTGAAACAAAGACACATCGTGAATACACGTGCAGATGGAGGAGAATGAAAAGGTCTAGCCAAATATTTAGGGCAAAATTCCAAATATTTAGAAGCAGGTAGACAAAACAATGAAGTTATTGTAAGTAGGGTTGATTAAAATTATTTCTATGGTATCAAAGATGAATAAGAATCCTGTAGTGGTAGAAAATAAAAGACTTAAAAATGATCAACTTCGAGTCTGAAGATAATCTTCCTCTACTTAACACTCAAGAAAGTAGTCGCAAAGACTGTTATTCAAAGTTTTAGCACAAAGGCAAATAAAATCGATCCACTTGTCCCTGCAGCTATGTTCTAGTTACAAGCTGCAATAAAGACGCAGCTTGTTATTGTATTAAAACTTGACACCTAAGGAATGACCGTAAGAAGCGCTGAACCGGGAAGCCTGGTACAAAGGGAGGCCTTTGTGCAACACTGGAACATTACAGCTCAGATTACATCTTGAAACTCAATCCTAGCAATGTATTTAACTCTTCGTACCATGAATTTTGCCACTGATATATTATGTGTCTTTCTATTTTGTAGTTGTGAGTTTATAGATAAGAATAGGATTACCTTCGTCAGCAGTCTAGGCTTTGATTTTATTTTTGTCAGCTTTCCTATTTTCTATTTCAATTATAAGTCTTCTGTGATAATCAATTCTCGTGCCGACGCGGCGACGTTACGACACGCCATACATACAATGGTGTTAATTCAAAAAATAATGGCACCAATTAAAGTGGAGTTGAAGTTACAGTTTTATGGCATCACCGAATTGAAAATTAATGAACCCAAGGTGTTGCTATTCTCGCAAAACAATTTCTTGCACGACATTCTTCGAAATACACGGTAAATAAATTGAAACCTACAGTCAGTACTGTTGTACTAGCAATGTTCGTTTCCGGCAGTTCACGATTAAATCTATAAAGGGTTTAGATCACGCACGATACCATTCGTAGTGTTGAAATTATTCATGGACTACACTATAATATCAGACCTGTATAATTTAATTTCTGTTCATATGAATATTGTCATATTTTCTATATTATCCAATGTCATTCATGAATGCCATTGTCATTAACATTCGCGATTGTTTCAATAATTTAAAAGGCTAACTTTTCCAGGGAAATAGCAATCTTCAAGCATATTATTATAACCAGTTTCTTCATTCGTAAACTAAGTTTAATAAAATTCTTCCGTGACAAATCGATGCGTGTAAATAATAGTTTTATTTCATCAAAAGCGATTCCAATCTTAGCAAACACGCAAGACAAATTCTTTTACATCTAAATAATGTCTATGGGTGAAAAAGTACAATGTACCATCAATAACATTTCAAAATAATGTATTTCTTAAAAGCTTTAGTGGAACTAATGGAAGATTTGTTGACATTTGATAAGTTCTGATGAACAAATATTTTGTGACGTAACATGTCATTTCAATTTCACGGTCCCACTGACATAATCCAGATTAGGTCAACAGATAAAAAAAGTTTTTCTCAAACCCCATTTTCGTTAAAAACTTTTTTATGAAATAGAGCCAAGTTCTTGTAATTTGAAGGGAGTAAACTAGGAACAATAATATTTAAGTCAGGTAAGTATTATTAATTGGTGGCTCATAAAATAATGTCACTTGATTTCTTTTCACTTTTGACGAGCTTAAAATCGAATGTGACCTTCAATATTGTATTGTTTACTAGCTATGCCCCGCGACTTCGTTCGCGTGCCACATTTTAATAAAACTGCCTCGTCCCTCGATCCGCCGCGTTGCATCACCCGCCCGCGCTATTACTTCAATTTAGCTTAGCGTTCTTACTGTCTTTTTTCTTTTTGCTCGGCCCCTGAGGGTCGTAGCGTAATGTTAAATAGCCTGTAACCATCCTCGAGAATTGGGCTAACAAATGCAAAAATATTTTTTTCAAATCAGACTTTTTGTTTACAATTTCATGGGTTTTAATATTTTTGCGCGGAACCCTAATTATTTTTCTGAAATAAAAGTAGTACTTCTTATAAAATCAGCAATCTGCAAGTGAAAGTCCTGTCAAAATCAATCCAGCTGTTACGGAGATTAGCCGGAACAAACAGACAGGCAGACAAATTTTTTTTTTTTTTTTTTGTAAGTACCTTTATATACTTTCATATGCATTTAGTAAAAAACTGTTATTTTGACATTACAAACAGACACTTAAATTTTATTTATTAGTATAGATTTTTCGTAGGAATAATATGAATAAAGCCCCACTTTTCAGACTGCAAAATGTATCTCAGTAAAAGTGGGTGATAATATCAGTATACTACTCTGTCAAGAAAGTACCGGGAATTAATCATTTAAAAAGCCCGCTTAAAGGGATTGTCGAAATTCTTTTTGTCGCTAAGTTAGCACAACTGCCCTCTATATTCACACGGAGCTAAACGGAATTATAGCTTACAAATTAATATTAAAAATATTATAATTACATCGACTTACGTCCAAAAGCAATCCAACCTCGTTTTGAACTGGGACACATAAATATTGAAAACAGGGGTTACAGAAGCTTACACTTACAAATTCTCAATGTTTTAGTAAAGATATTAATTATCCAAAACCAACTACTTATTAACGTAATATTATGCAGCTTTTATGGTTAGACTGGAAGCCGAACCCAACATGGTTGGGAAAAGGCTAGGCAGATGATGATGATTATGCAGATTTTATACGGTAACGTAATTAACTGAAGACCATTTGTATATACATAGTTATCGGTTACTAGAATTGATGTTAAATTATTTCATTAACAGCAGTTACTGATTATCTTATGCTATGGCTACGAAGCTACTGTACTGTTTTCCCTCGTTTCTTTACGATTTAAGATAGGCAGGTATATAATTTAAGCAAGGCATGTATTTTCATTTTATAAATAAAATGTATCTACCATGATGACCTCAAAATGCTCACTGTTTTATATAAACTTGGAATACTCAAAAATTATTTCACAGTCTTCTATCGTCATTGATAAATGACGATAGAAGACAAATGATAATGATAATTATCATTGTCATTTGTCACCAAGATATCTGTTAATAATATCTAACCTATGACCTAACGTCTCACATTATCCACAGAACTCGGCTCTTGAAAGACTTTCGCTTACGCGTATAAACTTGGCTCGTCCACCACTTTATGAAATGACATTTTCTTCGATTAACGTGCTAATGCATAGATCACATAGTTCACTCGTTGGCCTCCGAGGCCGATCGATCGTCGGAACCAGACGAACCCCTTTAGCTGTCAAAGGTCGCAGGTAGCGGTGAAAGTGTGCGATGCTTTCGCTAGGCGGTCTGCCGCGTGATTGTGTCCCCGGCTTAATGTCATGGAAAGTACGCGCGATGACGAAAGTGTTAGATGATATTCTGGAGTTGCAGAAAGTATAGTAACGTTTTTAATGGAAATATGATAATTAATTTATATGGATTGTTTTCTGTCAGTCAATGGAATGTTGTCATTTAACTGTAGGAGTGTGATATACAAGCGAGTTCAGTATTTAAATTGGAGCAACTTAAAAGCAGTTAGGAATCGATGAGCCATAGAAAGCAGCTCGCTAGCAGGCTTGGTTGTGGAAGGCTTAAAATTACCATAGATAACCAAAATACATGTATTGTAGTAAATATGAACGAACTTTTATCTTTTATTAACCCCGACCTACAATTTACGAGAATCTCGAAAAAAACTTCGGCCTTTGACCTTTGTATTTAAACAGCTTGTTAGTTCTTTTAAGTTCGATACCCATATTTCTATCAAAATGATGGTTGGTTTGTATTCTTTATAGCTGTACTTATATTTGTGTCATAGAAACTTGAATCCTCCACAGGGAACGAAGGTAATAAACTAGCGAAAGCTAAAACTTTCCCGACATTATTAACATTTATTACTTGTTTTAATTACGCATAAAAGCCATTTGGATGAGACTTATTAACTAATTTTATTTCGTGTTGTCAAATATTCCTCAAGGAAGGAGTCTCTAATTCTTAAAAACATTTTACCTTGTTACTAACTAGATTAGCAAACAATTGCTTAAAGAAAGGAATAGGTGTGTGACAATGATAGGCTCTAACGTAAAACAAAAGCATACTAATAGAAAAGATAAATCATTGACGTCTCCATCTGTACCCACAGAGCAATATACAGACAGAGACGGCACGAGTAAATCAGCGCGGATGATCGCACGACAACATAAACGAGCGGACACGAAAAGAGCCGAAGGTTAACAGATAGCAACCGATATGGGGGGATTCACTTTCCGAACGGGCGGGGAAAGGTCTATTCGATTAGAACGAGATTTATGTGTACTCGGTCACTTTGGGAACTTTCTATACATTATTATGCCATTAGTATACTCGGATAAGATGGATGTAAGCAAAAATGTGAGGTAAAAGATACGCATCCGAAAAGAAAAAGACTTAGGAAAAGCAATGAAAGTAATTGGAACCAAAATAGTTTTGAAGAACGGTATAAAAAAATATCTACTTATCTGTCGTAAAAAATCAAACAAAATATAATAGAAACTATCCGACAAAGTAATACAAAATACTAAAACAAAATCAATCTGCCTAGCCTTTTCCCAACTATGTTGGAGTCGGCTGCAACTCTAACCGGATGCAGCTGAATATCAGTATTTTACATGGAGCGACTGCCTATCTGACCTCCACATTCCACAACCCAGTAACTGGGTAATACGATACCCATTGATAAGACTGGTTGCCAGACTTTCGGGCTTCTGGCGACCCGTAATGACTGTCAAAGATCCACAAATGACATGATCCATGAACGGCTTAACGTGCTTTCCGAGGCACAGAGGAGTCTTGGTATGTAAAGATGGTCACCCATCCACGGACCTATCCCGGCAAGTATAGCTTAACCTGACAGATCGACCCGTGCGGCTGTTATTACTTAGCCACGAGCTCCTACAAAAAACTAAAACAATAATGTAGAATAAAATAAAGTTAATTACGACTCTTAAATACACCTTCAACATTTATTTCTACAATTTATAAAGTCCAGTTCATTACTCTTTCTAGGACAGAAAATACTGCACAGCTGAATTGCAGTAACAAAATAATTTAGTCCAAGCCGGAGGCTCCGAGCTATTTCAGACACAATTGTCTCAACCAACAGAGGTTAATTTGGTCCAAGTACGACTCGGCAAAAAGGAAGGGTTTATTAAGTAATTTATCCCATGTATTCTTCATGACCGTATGAAGATTTTATGACACCGTAGAATAAATAAGGAAGGAAATGAAAGAAGGAGAAAATTCAAAACAGCCAATATGAGAACCATTATAAACATATTAAAACGGCTATGGGGGTCTTGACGTACAGAATTACCTACCTATACTACCTACCTACCTACTAAAGAAGAGTATATTTTCAATTAAATAAATAAGTAAATGAGAGGTATTTTATTTTTCTGATAAACTGTTGTAGCAATAACGGTAAAGACTATTAAATAAGTCAATTTATATAGGTATATAAATTGACTTAATACAGAAAATTAGGCACCTACACAGGTATATAGGTGCCTAGTTTTCTGTTTAAGTTTGAAACAGCCTAGAATTTCATAAATTCTTTTACTTATTAAAAGTTCAAAGCAAAAACAATGGCCTTAATAAAATAGCTTTATAGATGCGGTGCGAAAATGTACGACTATTCAGCGACTAAAAGATAATTAAGTCCGTTTAGTGGAATTATTAACATAAAATATGTTTAAATCATTAATTTGGGCAAGTGAGTATTTGCATGAAAACATGATTTTCTGTCCTGCGGGGCAATTGCGTAACACACAGTAGGAATCGGTTTGATTTTGACAGTTCAACAACATTCATTGCGTTATTTACGTTGTTGAGCAGACTAATTTTTCGGACTTATGAAGTAATCGATTAGCAATTTACTTCAAAATCATTCAGATTGTGATGGATAGTGTGTTACGCAATTAGGGTGCTGGGTCGTTACAAGTTGCGCAAGCGACCCCACAATATTAAATATGCATTGTTTTCATCGGTATTTAGGTATCAATTAATAATTCTACTATAACTTCCACGATTTTTTTTTTAATCTTTATTTTAAGGGACTTTTGAACTCAGTTCATGCCAGCCCCATCATAAACTTATCTTCGATTACAAACAAAAAGCAATAAAAATCTAAGCTAAACAAGAATCTTAAATACTAACTAATGTATAAATGATTTTTGCTTCCCGGGACAAAGGTCGAGATAAAAAACTATAAAACATGCCTAAGTCTAACATATTTATTCCTAACTTCCTAATAACTTTGTTTCTCTCAGGTTCGTTCCTGACGCACTCCATCAAAAGATGTTGTACATCTTCTCTTTTACCGCAAACCTCGCAATTGGGTGAGCTTACCTTTTTCATAAGGTACGCAAAGGCTCTTAATGGCATGTGTCCAGAACGAACCCGATGAGCAGTTACAACAGTACCTCGGCTAATGGTTTTGCTATCAAACCACATATGAGGAGGCTCGTTTTGTATGATCTTGTACCATACACCTTTTAGTTTACTTTGCTCATTAAAGTGATCTTTCCATTTATCATAACAAACTTCGATATTTACCTAGAGTTTTTGGCAACTCACAGTGTTCTGGTTATGATTGCCAACACCCTAATTGCGTAACACGCTATCAATCGGAACCTGAATGATTTTGAAGCAAATTTATTATCCATTGCCTCATATGTTCGAAAAATTTGTATGCTAACAACGTAAATAACGCAATGAATGTTGTTGAACTGTCAAAATAAAACCAATTCCTACTGTATGTTACGCAATTAGGTGGCAGGTCTGTCAAACTACTCTTTTACCGATGTTTTAATTTAAAACAACGGTAAAGTGCAATAACTACACGGTCAAAATACGGAATCGTAAAAGTCAGCTGTTCCATAGAACAGCTGACTTTTACGATTCCGTACCCGAAGGGTGCCAAACGGAACCCTATTACTAAGCCTCCGCTGTCCATACGTCTGTCTGTAAGCGGACTGTATCTCATGAACTGTAATAGGTAGACAGTTGAATTCTTTTCACAGATTGTGTATTTCTATTGTCGCTATGACAACAAATAATAAAAATAAAATGAAGTTAATTAAATAAAAGCTTTAAAAAAAAATAAAGGGGTTATTTTTATAACCACACAAGAGACGTGTTTTTTACTGAAGTTTTTTTTTTAAAATATGTAGTGTTGTAAATAAATATTGGGCGGTGGTACGGATCTCTTCGTGTGCGAGTACCACTCGCATTTGGCCGGTTTTTTTTTAAATTACCCGACGAAAAATGTCGACCCGATGCGCTGAATTCATAGTAACGGCATGCGCGTTGATTTCCTTTACACTCTTACCTACGGTAAATCAGCATTTAGCAACTTGCGTTAGTAGGAACACAGTAGCAGATTTCTACCTACATATTTAGGGTTCAGCTAACTTGTGCTAAAAACGTATCTAAGTTTAAATCACAATCCAATAGAGAATGTCATCAAACCGTTCAGTAAATCATAGTCAATCAACAAACTCCTCACTCAACGACTCGAACGGAACTAAAAATAGATTCACGAACTCCCGTCATTTTCTTTAGGCCGAGTTCGTAAAATACATAAACATCTCGCCAGTAAGGGGATTACAGGCGTGATGTTTATGTATTGTACTAGGGGGCTAGGCAGGGAAAGTTAGGCAGAGGTGTACCTATATTATACCACATTTCGCCAGGTATGTTTAAGCCCCATGTAATAGGGGGGAGCCTATAGCCTTCAACCGGGCACAAATCCAGACTCCGGGCTGCTACTGAGAAATTCCTTAGACAAAAACCCAATAACACTTTGCCACCTGAGAATCGAACCGAGGACCTCATGCTCAGCAGTAACGCTTGCGAACACAAAACCAACGAGGCAGTCGTTATTAGCCTCTCTAGAACATTACCTAGTCAAGTTTCTCCATTACTTCGCGTGAAATACCTTATTGTAGTTTCTCATTTAGTCACGTAAAACATTAAATAGGTAGGTACTACAACTGGTTTATACGACCCAAGAAATTAATGTGCCTTATAAACCCGAAAATTATGAGAGCATGAACCTGTTTTCATATACAAGGTGTATGTATTACTTTTATACAGCGTGTAATAAAAGTTGTATAAAATGAGGAAGTTTGGTTTTAAGAATCATTGGTCTAATCTTTATTAAACTTGGGCAGTTTTTTTACGTTTCAATTTCATTAAATGGACTTTCAAACCCGCCTTTACAAATAACAGTTTTGTTAATTCCAACTATCTTTTTGACGTTTCAAGTTCATTAAATGGACTTTCAAACCCGCCTTTACAAATAACAGTTTTGTTAATTCCAACTATCTTTTTGACGTTTCAAGTTCATTAAATGGACTTTCAAACCCGCCTTTACAAATAACAGTTTTATTAATTCCAACTATCTGTTTGACGTTTCAAGTTCATTAAATGGACTTTCAAACCCGCCTTTACAAATAACAGTTTTGTTAATTCCAACTATCTTTTTGACGTTTCAAGTTCATTAAATGGACTTTCAAACCCGCCTTTACAAATAACAGTTTTATTAATTCCAACTATCTTTTTGACGTTTCAAGTTCATTAAATGGACTTTCAAACCCGCCTTTACAAATAACAGTTTTGTTAATTCCAACTATCTTTTTGACGTTTCAAGTTCATTAAATGGACTTTCAAACCCGCCTTTACAAATAACAGTTTTGTTAATTCCAACTATCTTTTTGACGTTTCAAGTTCATTAAATGGACTTTCAAACCCGCCTTTACAAATAACAGTTTTATTAATTCCAACTATCTGTTTGACGTTTCAAGTTCATTAAATGGACTTTCAAACCCGCCTTTACAAATAACAGTTTTGTTAATTCCAACTATCTTTTTGACGTTTCAAGTTCATTAAATGGACTTTCAAACCCGCCATTACAAATAACATTTTTATTAATTCCAACTATATTTTTAAATCGTTGTTGCACTTATTGCATCTCATAATTTTGACCCGGTCCATTAATACACAATTATAAAAAAAATAGGTCATCATTAACAGATTGTTGTCGTGATAATTAAAATTACTGTTTTGCATATCGTTGTTGTTTCCTGTGTACTGCACCTACCTTCTTTATATTAATTTGGAAACCACATAATTATATTTGAGGGAAACCGAATTATTATCAAGAATTCATTCATTTTAAAGAATTATAACATATCACCGGGTGATAATAACTTGTTTTTAGGGTTCCGTACCCGAAGGCTGCCACACGGAACCCTATTACTAAGCCTCCGCTGTACGTCCATCCGTCCGTCTGTCTGTCAGTGGGCTGTATCCCATGAACCGTAATAGGTAGACAGTTGAAATTTTAACCGATTTTGTATTTCTATTGCCGCTATAAATAAAAATAAAATAAAGTTAAAAAATAAAGGCAGCCCATACAATAAACTTTTGATTTTGAAACATTTTTTTCTTCTTACCCTAGCATGTAAGGTGTCATTGTCATTGTCTAAAGTACAAATATTTATTTTTTTTATCTTCAAAAATAAAGAAATAGGGGGCCGCAAATGTTGTCGGTTTTAGACCTTTTTTGTACGAGCTCTATCGCAACAACTAAACAAGTTAGGAATTTGATATAGGTATATATCGGTGGTACAGAACCGTTCGTGTGCGAGTTCGACTCACACTTGGCCGGTTTTTAAAATATTACTAGTAAATATTATTAGTACCTAATTGGTAATTACAAAATGTTTGTTGGTACCTAATAGGTAATTACAAAATGTTTGTTGGTACCAAATAGGTAATTACAAAATGTTTGTTGGTACCTAATAGGTAATTACAAAATGTTTGTTGGTACCAAATAGGTAATTACAAAATGTTTGTTGGTACCTAATAGGTAATTACAAAATGTTTGTTGGTACCTAATAGGTAATTACAAACTGTTTGTTGGTACCTAATAGGTAATTACAAAATGTTTGTTGGTACCTAATAGGTAATTACAAACTGTTTGTTGGTACCTAATAGGTTATTACAAAATGACAGATACCAAAGAAAAACAAAATTACATCACATACCTATATTTTATAACACTATGCTATAGCAAAATGTCCAAGTGACAGTTATATGATAATGTCGTTAGATGTTGATTTATGTATGCTTGTGACTAATGTGTAAGACGTCACCGGCACTTACCTGATTCCATGCTTATCAATATGACAGACGCTAAAAGCTTTATTTGTGTTCGTATTTACTTTCAAGAGTAATGGTAAATACTGTATATATACAACATACTGTATGAAGTTGGAATCAGATGAATCAATTGCACAAACACGCTGTAAGCATTAGTAGAAATAAAAAGATATCTACAATTTTAGGATCACTCGTGTGTCTGTCACAGCCAATTTGCTCCGAATCGAATGTACCGATGAAGTTGAAATTTGGTACACATCTGAATTTCTGTGACCCAAACACGGACGTGTAACGTAAATAAATAAATTTTGAATATGGGGATCACTTTTAGGGAGCAATTAAGAAAAAAAAATTTTGCAAACTATATCGTGTTACATATCAAATGAAAGGGCTACTCTGAAGGGGCCCCAAAAATAGATTTTTTTTATAACATACATTCTGTCAAGAGAGTACCGGGAACTGATCATTTAAAAAGCCCGCTTAAAGGGATTGTCAAAATTCTTTTTGTCGCTAAGTTAGCACAACTGTCCTCTATACTCACGCGGAGTTTGAGCGTCACTTGTCATTTAGTTTGTTTACAGTGCGCCATTTTGTTAGTTCATCTCAAGTGTGTTTTGTGATTTTTACAATGGATAAAAAAATCTAACAAAGATTGTCTTAAATTTTGCATTAGAAATGGAATTTCTTATGCTGAAGCGCTGAAAATGTTACATAAAGTTTACGGCGAATCAACTTTGTCAAAAACACGTGCGTATGAGTGGTACAGTGCATTTAAAAGCGGTCGAGATGTGGTGGCAGATTTGCCTTGCTCTGGTCGGCCATCAACGTCTTCAACTGAACTAAACATCCCTAAAGTAAAAAAAATGGTGACTGAAAATCGCCGTTTAAGTATGAGAGAGATAGCCACTGTCTGTGTCTCACGAATCAATTCGTAACATTTTAAACGATTGTGTGGACATGAAACGTGTTGCCGGTCGACTAGTGCTAAAAGACCTGAGTTTTCTGCAAAAACTCAATCGCGTAAAGGTCGCTGAAGACATAATAGAACGAGTCAATTCCGACCGAATCACAAAACGCATTGTAACTGGTGATGAGACATGGGTTTACGAGTTTGACATGCAAACACTCAACAAGCTTCGGAATGGCGCCTTCCAACTGAGCTGAAACTGAAAAAGCGAGTATTCGCGGCGATTACTTTCCAAAAATGTTTTGATGAATAATACATATTTTGTGTTTAATTGACAAATACCCGGTACTTTCTTGACATAGTAGTAACTTACTAACTTAACTCGAAGGGTTAGGCAGAGTTGTACCTATAGTATATTTTTTTCTAATTATTAAATCAATAGTTTTAAAGATATTTAAGAAAATAGACGAAAATTGACCCTAACCACCCCCCCCCCCCCCTCCCCGCCCCACTATCAACTGCTGAGCATAAAATTTTGAAAAAAATACAGAAAACAGTTCCATACCTACTTATCGCTTACCGGAAGACCTATAAGAAGTTTATGGTCTTCAAATAACACAGTCAATCTCTCAATATTGTGCGTACATTTGCGGTTGGAACATGTTTTTCAACTACAATATTAAATTTGTTCTTGGTCTCTTCTTTCTTTATCCCAACAACGGAACCGTTTATTGTGCGTGGTCCGACACGCACGTGGCCGGTTTTTTTTTTATGTGGTAGAGCAATTAAATACAGAGATGTGAATAAAGATGTTGATAGGAAAAATATTTTCAACAATATTTATAAAAAATAATTGATGAATAAAACGAACAATACCTAATTATTTCTGATCAACTTGTAAATAAAGCAACTACAATTTATTCACAAAGAATATTACGATGATCAACGGCGGCATCATTTCGATAATAGCGCAATCGAAATTCGCCTCCAAATACGAAGAATCGGAAACAGTTATAGGTAATCAGCGCCCGCAAACACTACAATGGATGTTACGCAACGCGATAATTTCCCCCGAACAAAAGGTTCAGCGTAATAATAAGTGCACACAGCACACAATGAATGCATTCATCATAATTCAACTTACAATGAAAACAGTCACAGCTGTAGTTGCGAATTCTCAATTGGATATGATTGCAAAACTAAATCTGCAAGTGTAATCACATATTAAAAAGAGATAAAGTGATGAAGTCATCCGTCCATCACATATGGAATGGAATGGAAATATGGAGGCAACACACTCAAGGTCAAGTAATGTGATGCATACAAACTTGAAAGATAACTTAGTAGAAGTACCGTTGATTTCGATAATATTAAATATCAATAATGATTCTAGATTACCAACTGGTATCGATAAGAATGAATACAGATTTGATTATAATAATGAGATATATAAATATTTTATATGATACAGACACAATTATAAAGCACGATAAATACAAAACAGGAAATAACGGTACCTAAAAGTACAAACAACTTTACCATAAAACATTGTCAAATAACACGTGTTCTCAACCATCATTAAAGACTACACTATCAATCAATGGTAAAACTAACTATGGTAAACACAATGGTCAACACTGGTAAACACTATCAATGGTAAAAGAAACAGAATAATTGGAGGTAACAACCGCTATGAATATACATGTAACGATTAATAGAAAATGGCAATTTTCCCACGTGTAACACCACACATCAAAATTAATTAACAAAATGAAAGTAACGAGGTTAAAGAAAACAGTAATCAAAGCAAATAAAAAGAAATTTCTTTGCAAACATGGGTAACAGGCCAGTCATTTTTTTCCGTAGGATGCACCTTCTAGAAGTTATCAAGTCAAAAACTGAAAGAAGTCCGAAAATTTCTAGGTTTTTCGAGCACCACGCAGTTTGCACAGGTCTTTCGGAGGTGCAAACTTGGTTTCACACTATTGGTATCTAGGTACTCTAACAAAATCCCAAAAAAATTGTACATTGCAATTTTTTGCGACCTAACGCGATTTTTGTGTTACGGTGACTGGTCTATAATAATTGGTACATAGACATTTTACATTAAATATATAAATGATAATGATAAATGATTTTATTTCTGTAAGTATAAGAAAGTTATAGTTCTCCCCTCATTATTATTACTCATATTATTATTTAAAAATGTGATTTTTTTTAAATTTAATTGCCTTACCGTAATACAGAGGCAACTAGTCCATCGTACAGTATTAAAAAAGCCCGACTGTTGACTTTCTTTGAAAGTTGAAAGAGGGCAGATATAATATGAATACTGTACACGATAGTGAAAAACTGAAGGCTGATAGACATATTAGACACTAGCAACCCGCCCCTGCTTCGCATGGGTGCGATGGTGACATGTCAAAGTAAAGTAGGTACGGAAAAGTTTGTTTGTTTGTTTGAACGTGCTAATCTCTGGAACTACCAGTCGGATTTGAAAAATTATTTTTGCATTTGATAGCCCACATCTTGAGGAAGGCCACAGGCTATTTGTTTTATTATTAACATTACGCTAAGACCTTTAGGAGCCGAGCAAAAAGAAAAAAGTCAGTAAGAACGCTAAGCAAAAACGAAGTAGGTAATAAGCGCAGACGGGCGATCCACTGCGACGGGGTGGGTCGGGGGAGTAAGAAATTTCACGCGGACTAAGTCGCGGGCAGAAGCTAGTGTTTTATAAGTACACATAAACCTTCCGGAATAGTGCTCTGAATGATGGTGAAAACCGCATAAAAATCCATTGTGTAGTTCAAAGGATCTAAGCGGTTACACAGACAGACATGAAAAGTAATATTTTATACTATGTATAGATAACGGAACGGATCCTAACACAGCCTGTGTCAATGGCCGAACAGCCTAATCCAATAAAGTGTACATTATACGAGATGCCTCCGTTGACGATACACGTAACGGTAACGTATATTTAACAGGTTTCCCAATACGGTGTGCGAAGCGAGCTTGAAAAGAAACTCATTAATTCATTAGCCACTATATAGTAACTAGCTAGTCGGCTTATACAGTAGACTTGTTGGTTTCTGTTAGATAAAGAATTCGTACGTCATCAAATTGTGGTTAGTTTTATTAAGTTTAGGAGCATTAAGTTTCTAACTTAATGTTTCTTGTACAGTTATTTTTGCCAGGCATATTGTATTTAATCTTAGGGTATTTATATCACTATTTTCCTCAATCATTGGGATACTTAAATCAATCACTTTTCGTATCATAATTTATTATTAACGTCGGCCCATTTATCACTTTCGTTGATTTATTATGTGAATGTCTGAACAAACAATTACATTCACTTAATTTAACTTCAATTGTTATGATTCCATTAAAATTAACCATTACCATTATCATAAGCGACATTTTTAATTCCATTAGGTGTACAAATGATGTATCTAGAGAAGGAGAAAAAATAAAACACTAATGTGACATTTATAAAGCCGAGAATACCGTCTGGAACGGTTCCGGAGCCTCCAGCGATGACCCTATCTGAGATTGTTCAACAGAAAATAAACCTTAAAGGGTTCTGATAAGGATCAGAATCGCTGGGATTTACGATGTGTTTATAGGCCTGATGAAAACATTAAATATTACCTGTCATGTGTTAAGAATGTGATTATCTTTTAATAATCCTTTCTTTTGTAATGCATGTGCTTTGTGTAAACGTCTACTTTGATAACTATTGCACTAACGTGATTTCTTATGAACACTTCTGCATGATTTCCCTCTTCTTTCGTTCTACTTATAATACGCAGTCCGAAGGTCAATATGGCACCGATTATAATGAGAAGCTTAAAGCAACATTCCGAAACAGCTCACACGAAATCGCCAACATTACCATATTTATATCTATACCATAAATCTTTAATCGTCGGAATAACTGTCCTACATTTACGAAAACGTTGTATATTTAAACATGGTTTTGTAAACACAAAAGCCCGAAGGTAGAATCTTAGAAATCATCCGGCACACTTTTGTGAACCGGTTTCAGATAATATTACAATGAATGTAAAATGTTTATTAATGAGAGTGACAAGACTAGGCGACGGTCAATGGCAGTGGCCTTGGAAAACGCTGCAAGCACACGGTATTTGGTATTACATACATATATACAGTTACACTGTTAGATAATTTTGTACCGGCTTTAGCAAATTTAGTTTAAGTTCTGACCCAAATTGAATTGCGGAGAAATGTAACAAAACCACATAATGAAGATATTATTATAATATACCTAATAATATCTTCATTCTCATTTACCACTGCTAGTCTATTATTATCACTAGTAGATAAGGCAGCTATTTTAATACACTTGTACCTACATGAGAAATTGTACACCTGACATATGGTTTGCATTGCTTATTAAAAGATTTATTACAAAGCTTATGTTATGTTATTCACTACTCATGGCTACCGTATCGTTGTTAAGCCTATTCGATGAACGTAATCGTGCTGTCTCTATCGGCAATCAATCGTTGGCTTAGATGTATGCGTTTGTTAACACACATGATCTTGTAGTGTATATGATGAAGATAATTACCGCATACAGACGAGGAAACACTACACCGATGAACATAAATTACTGGGAGTGATGTTGCAGTGTCGTGCCAATTATTAGGAGTAGGCTTTGAAGATATATTAGCTGGCGAAGCAGTTACGGTACAAGTTTTAGTTGATCGCACACCAGCCAGATAGACCTTGATAAATGTAACTTGCATTCATTCCTACACTTTTTTGGGGAAAATCCCCCAAAAAAGTGTAGGAATAACCCTCGGGGTATTGATACGGATTTTTATCAGCTTAGACTATGTTTTTGCAGAATCTAACTGCACCAAAAATAATATTGTGACTTTTTGAACCTCTTTTACTTATTAGGATCTCTTGTGAGGACTTCCTTGGTCAAATCTAGTGGATCAACAGTTATGAAATATTATAACGTTCATAGACTCATTATTTATATAACCGTAACAACAAATAACTGTCATTAATTATTATTTAGAACAAAGCATTAAAGTGTAGTTCATAAACTCAACGTAGTCATAAATTTTAACACAAACATGGGTTAATACGTCACGTAGTACATACAAAAAACATTAGTCCATAAAACGATAAAACCTAGTATTGTAACTATATCAATCAATGTCGCAAACATTAGGTAAATTACCATTAATGGTACTCTACATTTTGTTAACTATGACTACAATATAGTAATTAACCACTACGAGTAACAGAGCATTGAAAATAGCACACAAATTAATGTATCTACCTTTCTGTGTTTACTCAACTGGTTCTTATTAAAATTTTGTACCAAAACAATGCCTGTAGTAGAATATTCTAGGGCAGAGATGAGAAGATTTATTTTAAGGCGTTATATCTGGCCTTTAAAGTCTCAAACTTTATATTTACTGTAGAAGTAGCCAGATCCAGTTAGTTAGATCTTTCTATGACTACATAATTATGTCTGTTCCAGGTCTGGAGTCCGGATGTTTGTGCGAGCAGCTCGCGTATTAAATACTCTTCAATAGATCGCGATATTATGGAATCCTAAAACGTACAATACCGGTCTTTACCGGTCTTTTGATTACTTTAAAAACTAACTCGTCCCCTTTTCGAAAAGCCTTAACGTCTCTACAATGGCAATTTTAAGAAAACGACGAGTACCGCTTTAGTTTCTAAGTATGCTAAAGGAAACGGATCATTATGGCGTTCGAAAGTAGTAAGAGTACTATTGGGTACTATTGTAAATATTTCTTGCACTTACAAACTGATTAAAATACACGCTGGGATTTAATACATATTTAATTTCTACTCTTAGGAGAAAGTTAAATCTTTGTTATAAGTTTGTCCATCTAAACTAACTTGATTTCATTACAATTTACTTCTGATATATAAAAAATTGTGACTGAGGAGGAGCTCGTGGCTAAGTAATAACAGCCGCACGGGTCGATCCATCAGGTTAAGCTACGCTTGCTGGGGTTGGTTCGTGGATGGGTGACCATCTTTACATACCGAGACTCTTCCGTGCCTCGGAAAGCACGTTAAGCCGTTGGTCCCGGCTGTCATTCGTGGATCTTTGACAGTCGTTACGGGTCGTCAGAAGCCCGAAAGTCTGACAACCAGTCTTACCAAGGGGTATCGTATTGCCCAGGTACTGGGTTGTGGAGGTCAGATAGGCAGTCGCTCCATGTAAAATACTGGTATTCAGCTGCATCCGGTTAGACTGGAAGCCGACCCCAACATAGTTGGGAAAAGGCCTAGGCAGATGATGATGATGATGATATAAAAAATTGTGACTATCATCCTCTTGTCATTATGACAGTTTAATTGGGGTCGGCATAGCATTTAATTTATTTTTCTCCCATACATCACAACTCAAACAGCCGTCATCTCAGTATTCATTAGTTATTAGTAATTTATTATCTTGTCTCTTTTAAATCGATCGATAGGTTTTGATAACACTTAAATTTTTAGCTTAGGTAGAATATAATTTTACATTTTTCCGTACGTGATAAAATCAGCAGTGTTAAAGAAATCTCTTGATATTGATCAGTCAGTTTAGATAACACAAAAAGAAACTCAGATTATTCAAAAATAGCACAGTTTATTCACTCCCATAGGAGCTCTTGACCTAATAAAACTATAAATAAGGTAAACATATTTCAGCAGACACGGAAGCATTTGCTCGCATTAATACGTATACGTGTTTTAACTGCGCGAGCCAAAAGAAAACGAAATATTCGACGGCATAAATAGTAGAAACGAAGATTAAACCCATAAAATCTATTCCTGGTTTAGTCACCCACCATCCAAGAAACTCGATATTTTAGTTCACAAAATAACGATAGTCAGATACTTATCTACAGTTTTCCAAAAAGGCAATGTTTACCAATATAGAGCTCAAAAGTTTATAATTTTAGATTATATGCGTATGTTTACTCGGAGACCTTTTTTGAACCGACTAAAGATCCTAACATTATGTTAAACACATCACTACCCAAATTTGTTTGGCCTATTTTCCATACTTATACTTTCTGTTCAATACTTGTAATGTAAATAGACGTAAGTTTTCAAACTGTTATTCTTTTATATATAAAAAGAACTTGGATATTACCAGAATTGTTGATTCACGGAAATACAAACAGACAGACATTTTGATAACTTGATAATAATATTCTATCGTACTGTAACGGAAAACTATAGTATTACGTTTGTAACGTGCTCGCAAACACGTTTGCGGTATGCAAATGACTGCATTCAATGCTCGTTTCGTGTTCGGCATAGTAAGCGCGCACCTTAACATTATTACTCATACAGTACTCATTTTAAAACTATTTAGGTAACAGCAGATTCATTGATCTGTCGCATAGCCTATTATTTACGGTGATGTATTTGCAAAACATACTTCTTTATTGCAAATTGCAACAGTATTTCATTATTAAACCATTTAAGGTCAATCCACGCTGCTGGTGTATGAAATAAGTTATTATTTCTTATTCTGATTATATCAAATCAAAAACGGAAAACGTCCATACCTAAACGATTACAATAATGGTACCTATTAGACTTGAGTAAAATATACAAATATTAATATGACACTCATTTACAGTAGAAACGTGTTAATACCTAACTGATATATAATATTAGCGCCAGCATTAGTATTCTAAACTGTACCAGTGGTAAATCAAAAATCATCGGTCGCTTACCTTTTACCACTGGGCCATACGTCACAAGAACAATACAATACGAATGGTCAGGCATAGGCTAACGGTACGGCCAACCAAGCCACGGTCAAAGATTCTACATATTCAGCCGACGTAACGGTTCCGTTTCTTTTTGTTATTTCTACACACGCTCATATGGTAAATTGCTTATTTCATGGGCCCATTTCAAGCAAACACTCGTTATGTTAATATCATGCAGTTGTTTGATTATATCTTTAATTTTACGGAAATAAGGATTATGATAGCAACGTTGATTGAAGTTATCTCGTTTGTTTGATAAAGTTTTTATTTTTATCAAGATAAACATTTTAATGGTCGTTTAAAACGTGATGTGTCAATGTGTCATAACATATTTTGTAAATCAACTCACCGCGTCACCGTCGGTTGCGAGACAATTAAATTAAACAATGGTGTAGGTATGGGTGTAAATTGTAAATTGGTTGATTGGTTTCATCGACACTGCAGCAAATTGATGGTGTAATTCACAAACTGTCGAAAAACTTGCAGTACGTGTTCACGGTTTTAAACGTATGACTTGATTTTGTGTTCCATCAAAGAAAATTCAGTGATAAAGAACGGCACTACTCGAGTTAATTTAATCCCAAATCAAGCTCATGAGATAACAAAGAAAACAGGAAAATATATTATGAATAAATCATTATTCAAACGCTTTATGAAATACAACAAAAGCGTTCATTTCTATGATAAATGAGAATTCATTTTCTCTGAAAAAAAAGTAAAATGAGGGCAGTAAACACCATTTTCATTGAATCGACACTCGATGCTAACAATGAGAGTAAATCTCATCGGCTTACAATCTCAACGAAGGAGGAAGCGAGAGTGTCCATTTATCAATTGTAGACATCAGACGGGTACAATAAGATGTGCTTACGGACATTGTGTCTTGAAGAATGAGTCAAGACTCGGGGTCTTACTGTTGAACAGTCAACACGCATAAAGGAATACGAATGAAGGCAACAATGACACAGCTATAGATTATTTATTTATTTATTGCTGAATGGGCCTGCTCTTGACCTCGATCACGCCTGATAGAAAGCGATAGATGAGGTCTGTGATGGAACGAGCGTGCCCAGCAGATGCCTGGAGCTAGACCACCAACTCTTAACGCAGTATTATTGTAATCTTACTTCAGTGTGGGAAAGAGATGGAGCTAGACGTCCTGTATAGCCCATCTCTTTCTCACGCTGAAGTGACATTAAAATAATACTGCTTTAAGAGGTGGTGGTTAGCCCCCCGATCACTCTTCCTTTGAAGGCAAACGGGTTATAGTATGTGAAAGGGATTACAGACGCTGGCAGAGAGTTCTACACTTTGGCTGTGCGCATAATAAATGTGGAGGAGACTGGAGAAGCGCTTAGTACGACTAGCCGGGATATCAAACAATTTACGACTAGCCGGGATATCAAACAATCAAGTGCGAATGGTAACCTGCAGTACGTCTGGTAGTCCGGTAGTAAAAGGGCAATGGTGGGATCAGATCGTGGAGCATTTGCGCACACTCTCCGAAGCACAGTCAGTAAAAGACCGACAGGCAAGCAACATTACGCCGATGAGTCAGGCTGTGAAGCCTAGCCACCAACGTCTCCTAGCCTATAAGCCTTTTTGCTCTGCGTTCTACCAAGTCAAGTGCAGCAAGCGGGTATTTTGCTGAGCCATCCCATAAGTGGCTGCAATACTCCATACAGGAACGGAGCTGTGCTTTGTACAGATTTAAAAAGCTGTCCAGATGTGAAATTTTCGCCTCACCTTGTTTAAGATGCCCAGCTGCTTGGCACTCGACGACGAAATAATATTAAAAGACGGCACTATATATCTAAAGCAGCTGAATTAATTAATTTGAAATTCAACTCTACAAACACGGGTATCAACATCGTTCATTATGAGACTGTAATCAATAACCAATCTCACAGTCACATAAAGAAATATCAATATTTAAATTCAATTAACACCTTCTATACATGCAAAATTACTGAACAAAGAACAGGTTAATATTTCACAAAACGTAATTACTGAAGCGGCAATTGCTACGTTCATTAATAACAGAGAGAAAATTATTAAAAAAATGAGGTTGGCTATCTACAATGAATGAGTTAGGTCCCAAAGTGAATTGAATAGAAGTGACTCATTATTTCCAAACACGATCTTTGACAACATGTGTGGGAACAATGGAGATGGCGCGTCAAGACAACTCAAAACAATGAATTATAATAGCAGTGCCCCATCCAGAAGCGGAGATGATTGCGAGGTGTTATGTGACCCTTGAACTATGACTTGAACCAGTCGTGGACGAAGCATTTGAAAGCGGTTCGATGACAAACGAAAGTTTAGTTGATTGCTTTAATACAACATTTTTGATAGTCATATCATGTGACCTCGAAAAGAAAAATGAACAATCAAGGTCAATTTCTCTTCGAATTGGTGTGCTGTATTGTGGTGCTTCTTTACAGACTTGTCTCATTAAACTACGAACCATGAACTAATAATACTTGTGATGAAAATTAATATCAAACTATACAGCAGGCAAGGCAAAAAAACCAAGTAAAATAATCAACATACTCTTCGAAGATATCACGCTAAATATGGATCTTGATATAGAAATTCAACAAGATATAATCAAAACACATTAGCGCTACCTACCCATTTATCAGTGACACTGATATTTTTTACTGATAATAAGTAGGTACTAACTAGTACTAAGGCCGTCACTCCATTTAAAATACTGGTATTCAGCTGATTAAGACTGGAAGCCGACCCCCACATAGTTGGGAAAAGGCCGGCAGATGAGGATGATGATGAATAAGTAGGTACTAAGAAGTATTTGAAATATATTATGTGGCACGATAAAAGTACTCACTGGACTATAATGAAGTCTGATAAACTTATCAGATTACTAATAGATTGTAAAATGTTTTCGAAATCAAAAATATAGGTAACAAAATCATTTCGAAGAAATCAAACGAAAATTAATTATGGAAAATGTTAAAGAGCATTAAATAACGAATAACAAATGGCTTTTATAAATTTTAATAATTGTATTATTCATGTTCTATAATTCTGTTGTTTTAATATTAATTCTCAAATCTACGGAAATCCTTTCCTGCTTATTAAAGCCAGAGCACATCGGCGGACAGCGGGGTAGGGTATTTTAAATTTACCAACGTAAATTCGTGCGTATCTAATGGTAACAAGATATAGATTCCAAAGCTAAGAGACCGACTACGGAGCATGAAAAAGGATTTCTCTCGTCAGTATTAAAGAGCGCGCTGGAGGATACCAAAGTGGGATGCGACGACATGCGGCGGGACGCGACAGCATGCGGTGTGAGGTAAGGGCAGGTTGCGACGGCATGTGGCGGGATACGAAAGCATGCGATGATGCAAACGATCGCGGGAGAGGGGCGGTGCAAGCGGGGGTGCACTCCACATTTCCCCCGTGGCATACTGCAGGTGGCCGTGGGATGCTGCCGGCATGCTGCAGCATCCAGAAGTGCACCGATGGCCGCTGGCCGCATCGAAAAACGTCAGTGTGCGCTGGCCAAGGTAAATCATCCTCGATGCCTTCCCCCACCATCCGCCGGTGTGCGCTGGCTTTTATTCTTTGTAACCTTATTCTTACGCACCTTATGCGTCCTTAACAACTTTGGCTTGTGTTAGCCACTGTCATTTGTCAAACAGATAATAGACACATTGCTTCTGTTAATTTTCTGAATCTGAGCTGAATCTGAAGCTGAATTGGTAGGTTCACAAGATAGTATCTCCTTATCATTAAAATGTTAAGCAGATCATAAAGTTGTATATATCAACTGACTTATATTCATTACATCAATAAGAGCCTTGAATTCTACTCTAGTAACAAGTAATGTATCTTCCCAACCCAATTTATTGTAAGTAAAATAATTTAAACTCAACAATAATTAGCTGCCCTATCCAACCGTACGAAATCATGGTCCTCCAAAATTTGCTCCCAAATCACAACTCTATATCCTTAATCGGTCAAATTCGGCTTATCGAGGGTCCAAACTGGACACTAATGGGCTTTTAAGGTCAATATTTCAGGGCCCCGGTCGGTGGTTGGGTAGTAACGTCCTCAATAATTGGTCCCAAGTCTCGGCGGGCCAAACTCCAGGGAAACATTTGGAGCTAAAACGTTTGTTACAGTTCGGCTGTTAAATTTAAGCACTCCTCGCATAGTTTACTGTTTCAGGTATTAATAACGATGCCGTTGTATATAATTTTGAGCTTATTGACAAAGCTAATTATACGCCATAAACAGTCGCTGTAGAAATGTTCATACCTGCTACGTTATAGAGGAAATAAAGCTTTATAGTGAACGCATTATAGTAAACCGTGTGTCAAAAATGTTGAGTTGCGACAATCTTCCCATATATACCTTAAGTACTTGGAGATGAGAATCCGATCCCTTTGTCTATAAAGTATAAACAAGATAGTAACCCTTTCCGTTGAGTCACCTTTTCTACTCATGCGTGAAGACAAACACATAATAGGCTTATTTAAGTTTATCCCTCCAATTATAATATTGGGGGAAAACCGGAAGATAAGACAAGATAGATAAGGTGTTTGATGATAACAATATTCTAATGAAAAATTACGGAAAAACATGGAAATAAACTGTTTGAGACTGATATGAAAAGAAGGTGCTCTCTCAGTCACTTTCCATCGGGCGTGATCGAGATCAAGAGCAGGTCCATTCAACGATAAAAAGGTACCTATAAAATAGTACCTGCAGCGGAAACATAATAAAAGATAAAAAAAAAACATCTTTAGGTACTGAACCACGGTTCAAAGGAGTATTTTTATATTAGAAATGATTGTCTGTAAAGTTGAAAATAATCACACATCTTTATCACATAAAACGTTTTTAGTTGTTAAAATAAGTAATAAAATGACGTCAACTACAAAAGGGACCTCAAAAAGGTTTGTATGTTTAATAGGTGTTGTTCTCGTGAGCAAATTGTAGTTAAACTAAGTCTCAACTCAGGGAATTAGGTTTTTAGTCTGGAAACTAATGAACCAACGACCTGTAATTTGACTAATTTTGTGGAAAGTTAGGCGAATGCTAATTATGTTTATGTCCATGCCCAAAATGTTTTATACCTAAATGAACACTTTAATGGATTAGAAGAGAATAAATTAATTATGCAACTTCAACGATTTTCGTCTGCATCCAGAATCTTGCTACGATTTTTGAAATTAGATATACTTAAATCATACACAGAGAGAGAAGGCCTGTGTCCCAGCATTGGGAACAATATAGGTCGATCATACTAATTATAGGCATAACTATACCTACTTAAATACTAACTCAATTATGGTTAAAGATTAAGATCGTAAAAGAAAGAGATTTTTAGACACTTAAAGATTTCAGTAAGAACATACTTCTAATTTTACTTACAGAGGAACTTCTAGTCGGTAATGATGGCAATTAGAGATAAGTAGGTACCTGTAATTAAAAAAGATTATTGATTACATAATTTTAATGATAATGCACATTCAAATCGAGAACATCATTATTATAATAATACCCTTTCTTTATTTGACTTTGATGAACATCTGTACATAGATGGATAGAAACAAAACAGAAAATGATCTGGTAAAACCAGTCTTACGCTCAGGCCACAGTGGGAATAAAGCTACCGCGTGTTTGCATACTTCGGTTCACACCGCGAACTATGAATCGAAGTAAACGAACTTAGATTCGTTACCAGTGTGGCCTGCGCTTCAAATATTGTTTTCTATTCAGGTGACAAATAGGTGATGAGGTGTGGAGGAAGTGAGGTGACAAATGATATATCTTTGTTCAGACTGAAAACGTGCTCCTTGCGTGACGTTAAGGCCTACAATACAGCTACGAACCGAACCTGCAATCCAATAGATTTGGCCGCAGATAGACTATGAATATTGTCCTCTTGTAATTCACGTGGCTCGTTTCATGGCAGCCTAGTCCATAGGTCTGTTGTCACCGTCACAATATGGTCGCACAAAGGAGTTGAGAACGTATAGATTCGATTGCCTTTACCTCGGATATCGCTTTGTTTTCTAGTAACAATCAACGTACATATTACTTGATATATGGAATCTAGAAAGGCTATTTGAATTTAGATACAGTTTTGCTTCACAGAGAGTCAGTTATAAATTGGAAGCTAAGATTCAACAACAACAAGGAAGACAAGGAAGAATTATTTACTAAGAATCCTTCCTTTTCAATATCTTAGCATCCAATTCAAACTAAGTTTTGGTTGTAGTAGCTACTGCTACTATAACCAAAACTTAGTTTGAATCTGAAGTTTATGCAACTTATAACAGTGATAGCTAACGGTCTAATTGTTTATGGTAGCTTTTCCCATAAGTTGTTGTCAGAGAATGTGATAACTATTACTGTAGTAATTAAGGTTGTGATTGGCTTAGCAAGCACATTAGTGGATATTAGTAGGTACTCAATTAGTTGGTACTACCAATTCATTGGATATGGGTTAGTAAACCCAAATCCTCTATCTACGACACCCATGGGAAGCGTTACTGTGACTAATTTCTATACACTTGTAAACTATAAACATCCCTACTAGTACTAACATAAAATCACACTGTATTCCCCGAACAAGCGGAGTTGTATAGTTCACCCATATTTCGCCAGATTTGTATATAAATGATGTAATGAGAGCGTGCCTATTGCCATTAACTGAGCACAAATCCAGACTCCGGGATGCTACAGTGCTGAGAAATTCCTGATAGAAAACCCCAATAACATTTTTCCCGACCTAGGGATCTAATCCAGGACTCCAGGCTCAGCCGTTACGCTTGCAGCCATATGACCAACGAGGCAGTCACTTGTAATCTAGAAGTAGATACTAATTCTAAAACATTTTCATCAAACAAACCTACAACTGATATTCTCATTACCTAGTCCTCGCAGGTACTAAAATGTTTATAGTCGGCCTCATGTTTGCAAAACACCACACCGTCATATGACGTGACAATAAATTCGCTTCCCACAAACATTCCCAATCTGCGGCCATTGTTCTACCAACTATGAAATTTTGGAACATTAGAGACGTAATAATAACTGCTTAGATACACACATACATGGCTCTTTGTTTATACCTATTGGTGCATGTGATAAAAATTATTTGGATGTTTGTTATTAAAATAATCAAATGTTTGATGTAGAGATGCATGCGATGGGAGCATTAAATGATGTAACCGTTTCTGAACTAAATCACAATGTATTTAGGACTTCTTCAGGCATCTTGTTAAAATTTGTGTCATGGGGAAACTAAAAACAATAAATCCAGCAAAGAGCAGATTTTTACGATAATATGATAATTAATGAAAATATTGATGATGTAACTTCCAAGTATATGATGCTATTTGAAATTTTTATTTCAATACGTGCAGATACAAAGTAACATATAACACACTATTTTTTGCTTGTATTGCCACCAATATTTTAGAACGAAATAAATACACGTTTCTGGAAAATTTCGTGTAGCAAAAAGTAAGTTAGATATCCGCAGCAACATTAATCAAAAAACCGCAAAACCAAACCCAGCACAAAATCAGGTTCTAGTAAAAAACGATGATCACAAATATCTACAACAGACAGTAACGGAAGAAACATTGTAAACGTACTTACACAAATTTTCTAACAAATTGCATTACAAGCTTAAACATTTTAATTGGATACCGACATCGCTGAAGAAATTGCAGCGATAGTTAAACTAAAAGATCGGAGATAAGACGATGAATTTAAACAACCAATTTTTGGCAACGAGGAAATTCAATATCGAAATTCAATATATATATCACATCTGAAAATCTTGGTAGTGTGCAGGAAAAAAACAATTGGTGATTGTATAATACGGCCTACACAAAAACGATTTAATAGAAAATTTACCCAGCAAGACGTTTGATAAGAATATTATTGTTGTACAAACGCATTGGCAGCACGATAACTGCCGCCAGGACGATTTTACAACATGTTTTGAAATAAGGTGAAATTTTTGCAAATCTAGTTTTCTTTGGGAAATTGCATTTTACGTTTTATAACTATGTTTCGAGTTGTATTTTGTTTTATTTATGAAAGACATTTTGTATTGTCAGAAAATGTTGTTAGCAATTTTATTCGAGCTTTCAAAAGTCGTCGCCTAGAATAATTTGAAGCTTTGTATTTCGGGAAAGGGTTATTGTGATCCTTCTTACACAAAATAGTGATTCTACTGTTTTGCTGTAAAATCCACTAACTGAAAAAGTGTGATTTCGTAATGAACGAAACGAATAATGCTGAAATAAGACTTCCAATCAATCCCATACATTAAAAAAAACACTAATCTTTGAAAATAAACTAGTTTGTAATCTCCATTGTTTATTCCTACAATACACGCTCGGATAAATTGAGATAATCGAATTCTGTGATAACACCACACATACCATTGCACAACCTCAACGTACAAAATAGACAATGTAATAAAAACATGGCACTATAAGCTACCGAGCGAAAAATTGCTCCAATGTACACATTCATCTTATCTTTTAACATTAATAAAGAACGAGTGTTATGATTGTGTCAATTGACTGCTTTGCAATTATGATGTCATTCAATTCAATGACCGCAGACCGGCTGTATAGGCCGAGATATTACATTCAACATTGTCGGTACAGAACTGGAATTTATAATCTAGAGGACGTATGATGACAAGAGAACTTTCACACAGTTATCAAAGTCTTTAATGGTCGGGGAGATAGTAAAGTTTTATCAGTAAGCTGGAGGCAAAAATCGTTAACGTTGCAAACAACCTTATGCGGTTAAACAGGTACTCTTGACCGACGAATGGCCTCCAGTGACACCGCCGCGCGTCACTATTACACGCGGCCGGTACCACGCGATGCCGATCGAAATAACGCGAACGATCGATTCCGAGGTGAAACACCAATTGCGAGTGCATAGACGACGGACCCGGTAGAACTTAGTATAGGGTCGATGAAACCTGTTCGACGCTCAGCTCTTGGCAAAGTACTCATTTCTTCAGACGACTAATGTTTCGATAGCAATCTTGTTCTAGTAATGAACGCTTGGACATCCTAGGTGTTTGAAGAGCTGTGTTTATTAGAATTGCTGGGCAGATCTTACGTGACACAACGTTTTGTATAGCAATTCAAATAATTGAAGCAGTCTAGATTCCAAATGATAATATTGAAAAGCTTTCATCATTTGCAGCTATATAATGGGGCTATTATTACCAACAGTATGGTGATGCTTAGTTGAATGATAAAGCCTTCAATTAAACAAGACTTACGTACAACTCCGCACATTCCCTCGCATACTTACATTTTTCTCACGCTTTTTCTTTGCACATGCACATGCTTCATGATTAATTAATTTGTATTTTTTCCTGTGATTATCGAAGTAAGGAAACTAGTTCTTAAAGAACACCTACCAATCGTGTAGTGTGGTAATAAGCCACAGCCCGCTACAAAAAATATACAGGGTTATTTAAAATTGGCTAGCTAAACTTCGCAGACGCGATGAGTATCGATATCTAAACACGATTAAAAAAAAAAGGTATGATGTTTTTTTTTTTTTGGGAGGTCAACGACCGCTGTTAGTATTGTTACCTACTTGAAGTATGAGTTGAGAAAAACTGTTTTCTTATGTTTTATCGCGTTAAGATATCGATATCCATCACGTCTGTAAAGCTTACTCAAAAAAAAGATATTTTAAGTGATTACAATAACTGGCAGTCGTTGACGCCACAAAACATCATCAAATTAATTTATTTTTTGTTTTATCATGTTTAGATATTGATACACATCTCGCCTACGGAGTTTAGCTAGCCAATTTAAAAGAACCCTATATATTTAAGGACCTAGGATAAGGATACCTATCGAAACACGTTTTTAAACTCTATTCTTCGGTTATAAATAAATAATTTGAACGGTTTCATTGGACTTTTTATTGTCCTCGTGTATTTATTTTAAGAATCGGATGTACATTCAACAGCCATTGTCTTTATTACTAAAAATAGCTCGTAACTGGTTTTCTTGTCTTTTATGTGACAATTTTTTCACTGACAACTCTTCAACATGAAGAAACCTGCAACTCGCGATCATTTAATCTAGACCAGTTACCCACGTCAAGTTCAGTAAGGCACGCTTTTAATCGAAACCCAAACAATTCCCATTTTGCTTCCCTAAAAATATTAACTCTGATATGATTATTGAGATAGATAGAGAGATAATTAGAGGCTCATTTATTTAAAAAGTGCACATCATTAAATGTTCAATAAATTTTAGAAAGATCTATTAAATATGTTCCGTTCAACAAATGCAAAATACCAATGACTATTAAAAACCTTAATTGACACATCATTGACTGAAACACCCCTATTAATTTACAACAAAACACTACCATATAATAAGTTGAACACCATCGAACATACCAACGTCTTGTTACTCAAACCACAAACAAAATTACGGCCGATGATTACAAGTTTCCTTCAACATTTTACGAGGCCTTTTACAGCAACATTCGACCCCCTCGTAACGCTAACTAGCATTCTTTACTAATAGGGACCCCTGCTTATCTTGTATTAGCCATTCTGAGTAAGCCGGCAAAGTTTTTTGTGTTGTATCAGCATAAAAAATATGTCTTGCTATCGTAAATTTGTTCAGTACACTTCACAGCAGTATTTACGCTCCCTATAAACTTTTTTTGGCTTCAGTCGCTTTTAGAGAAATTTCTAAAGAAACGTCTTGCTACAGAAATTTAATACTTTCAGAATCTGCTTCAGAAATTCTGACAAATAAGTCGTGCTTAATAAATATCTCTGGTTGATCAGAGTCATCATGAATAAAATTCATGACCAACAAATGCTGACGGGTGATCATATTCTGCCTTAAGTACATCAAGCATTTGACAACAATTAGCTGCTAAAATAAAATGAGATGATTTGATGCCCCTAGAACACCAAACAACGTGGGTATATTGGTCTTCTTTTAGATAATTTATAGTCAATGAAACAGCAGCAACCTCTTAAAACTTGATAACTATAGTAAAAAGAGAAACAAACGGAGAAGAAAATAAAGCAAAATACAAGACCCCAAGTCATATCAAGTCACGATAAGAAATTGTGTCGCTGTTTTAAGTGCTGTTGTTATTTAGGCACCCGACAAGACTATGCAACTTTTCAACTACGTAAAGTTACTAAGAACTAAGTTTTAAAGAATTCTTTCACTAACTTAATAGTCATATTTCTAGTTATATGACAAGTAGAATGTTCAAAGTTGCTTTGAAAGGAGCTCTTGTACTGTGTATTGAAGTTTTTTTTCTTCTGCGCATTGGAGCTTTACTTTTTTGGTGTATTCCGGAAAACTGAAGGGTCAACAAATAAGACCCGTGTAAAATAAATTATCGGCTTACGACTGGTTGCTTTGATCAATTTTCTTGTAAGGCTTAGTAACCATGGGGATAGGGAGCGTTACAAAATCGGTTATTAAGTAGGAAAGAATATGAATACTGCTGCAGACAAACAGTGAAAATAACAAGTCTAGATATTTCAAGCACTGCGAATGTAATGGATTAAATCCGGTACTTTATCTAATCTTCACTCTCACTGTAGTCATATTTGTTATTCTTTTCCGATATTTACTATAATTTGTCTTTAAATAATTATGATGTGTATGTGGCACGTTACATAATACGTTTACGTAAAAAGAATACTTATAGAAATAAGTACATAGTAAATAGAATCGGATACAGCAATTAATGATTTCATTACTGTGCAAGTATATTAAACAGAAAATAATAGGTACAATAAAACAAATTACGTACTTAAAAAAACGGTGTACTGGTCAGGCCAGTAACATAAAATGTCTTATTGTTACTATACAATTTTGCAAATAGAAAAGAGTTCATGTTTTATTCATAATGTGGGTTTAAATTGATCGTTTGTATTGTTGCAGTCAACATAGTAACTTTCATTACATACCATAAAAGTTATTTTAAACTGAAAATAGGTGAAACCATAGCGAACGAATGTATGGGGGTCATTTCCTTACGCAGTTATAATAATATAAATCGGATGTGTGCATTGTGATTACGTTTGAACGAACAAAGGGACTGTAAAAGTGGCATTTACCTAACCTATAGTCAACACCGTGCTGTTCCAAGAAATTAACTTTAAAGTTACACAACGTGTTATAATCCTGATCAACGATCCTGTAAACTTGAAAGAGACATGACATCATTTATGCCAAAACCAAGGACTGCACTAGACTGAGTTAGTTATAAAATCCAAGTGTACACTGTGAATGTGTGTGTGAAGACGAGTAGCGTCAGCTCATAACACACACGCACATACCCCCACACACTTCCGACTTCGCCATTTCTCGGACGGTACCGAGAGCTCCTGCGCTTACACACGCATTCACAGCGTTTTTTTACACTTGGTAACGACAAGTAAAACGCGTGTCGCTTTCTAAGATAAAAATACTGTAAATGATACAACCATTGCATGATGGGCATTATTAACATATCAATTGGCACGCGGTCAAATGAAACTGGTAATTATATGTATTTTATGAACGACTTTTACGAATTTTAAATGAGAACTGGCGGAGTTATAAATTAATACCAATCCGTAAATTATTTGCTTCAAATAAAACTGTTGATCAGTGACCTTAATCCAATATACAGAAATACTAGTGCCTATACACTACACAAGTACTACACAGCACAACTACTACACAGGTACAGTACGACACAACTTAGATAAATGTAGCATGAATTAAAAAATTTGCATTCACTCATTTCAATTTTACGAATGTATTTGGTTATATGACTTTACAAGTTATTGCGATTGCGTAAAGGTCATTTTCGCCTAAAGCAGTAAAAAAGATTGGTGATTTTGAAGGCAGTTCGAATAGTGATCGGTTTTACGAATTTTGCCGAGGCTACGTCTAAGTTGTGTCGTACGGTACTATAGAAGTTACGTTTCGGTTATGCTGGGTGCAGAAGATGAAAGGCCGACTACAGTGAGACACGTAGATTAGGAATAACCGACAGAAGAAACGTGAGTTACTGTCGTAGCTCTGGCCGATATGAGAGATGAAAAAGAACAGCCTAATAAAATTACAAGAATTGATGGAGATATGAATACGAATGATTATATATATATATATTTAATTCAAGCCACATTAATAAAAACAATACCAACAAAACGTAAATCATGATGTAAATTTGTAGTATTACTCTTAACAAGTAGTCAAGTACACAAGTACGCTACAGAAAATAAAGTTTTACGACATTTTCCTTTTATCTCGTTCCGTATGAATTAAATCAATTTTCCGCGTTTATACGCATTGTGCAATTATAACACGGTTCTAATTGTTGTTTTACTTCGTCACGGGTCTGGGTAGTCATCAGCGATTAAATTACTGTGATAAGAATGGATTATGTGTCACAAGTTAAATATATATTTGGTATACACGTGTTTCTATGACAAACAAACCTACTTGTTTTCTTTCTTTATAATCTTTCACAAGTCTTTTCAAAAGTCTTGTGTCCCTCTTGTTGAGAAATTCAACAAAATTTTCACTATCATTACACAAAATGTCATCAGCCTCAAAATAATCAATATCTATTATAATAAAGTAATTAATGCAATTTCTAGTAATCAATCTATGCTGTATTCATTATATTTTTCGTACAGTAGAGCAAAAACTCACAAAATCACATAATTGGAGTTTTAAAAAACTGAGTATTATATACTTTTTAGTATACTTTACAGTGAATTCTGGCTTTAATTCAAGTGAAGCGTCACGTATAGACATCAAGGGACTGACTTAAACAAGACTGGCGAAAGTGGGCTGAACTATAGGTACACCTCTGCCTAATCCTTCGGAGAAACAAGGCGTGACGATATGTTGACTAATGTAAATTTTAAACAGCCTACAGTGACTTCTCGTTCTACAGTTACAATAACATAGTGTACTTAATCAAGACCCAAGCAGCGGGTCATGCAAAATTAAACGAAAATGACCAAATATCAAAAAAATCGAAGACTGTGACGCGTCACTGGTTTATTGACAACTGATCCGTTCTGTAAAAATTTCTCCGTGAAAACTTAAGTGGAATGAGCTTGAAGTGAATAGTGTCAATCCCTATCATCCGGTGGAATGAGAGCTCACTTCAACTAAATTTTAACAAAATTGATCCGCTGGATTTATCTTCACCCTTTTTATTTATAACTAGCTGTGCCCCGCGACGTCGTACGCGTAGAAGTCGTAAGATACATAATATACAATAACAGTCACATTTTAATAAAACTCCCGTGTCCTCCGACCTGCCGCGTTGCATCGGCCGCCCGCGCTATTACTTCGTTTTTGCTTAGCGTTCTTACTGAATTTATTCCTTTTTCTCGGCTCCTAAGGGTCGTAGCGTGATGTTAAATATAGCCTATAACCATTCTTGAGAATTGGGCTAACAAATGCAAAAAGAATTTTTCAAATCAGATTTTTTGTTCATAATTTCATGGGCTTTAATTTTTTACGCAGAACCTTAATTCTTTTTTTCTAAAATAAAAGTAGCCTAAGTACCTCCTCGTAACATCAGCTATCTGTAAGTGAAAGTCCTGTAAAAATCGGTCCAGCTGTTTCGGAGATTAGCCGGAACAAACAGACAGACGGGCAAAACTTTTCAAAAATTGTTTTTTTTTTGTTATAGGTAACGTATATACTGTCATATGCATTAAGTAAAAAACTGTTATTTTGACATTACAAAGATACACTTCAGTTTTATTTATTTCTATAGACAACATAATATTCAGCGGGTAGCTACTACAGCAATAGCAATTCAAACTATAATAAAATGCTGCATTTATCGTTAGTAACAGGAAACGCTTTATCGCTAGGACATTTAAATAAAAAGTATAATATGCTTATCCACTATCCGGGCACCGACTACATAAAATTTGTCGCAACTATTCGATAGTTTTTAGTAGTTACAACCAAATTATATCAGTTGAGTCTGTTCAAACTGTACTAATAAATATCATGTTTTAATTACAAGGATTGAGTACCTACTGTGTTTTTAATTAATAGCTACGAAAGAAATTTTACTACAGCTCATTTATTATTTAAATTGTTTTGATAAGTACTGGTAAATTTTCTAAAAGACATTTTCTTACTCCTTCATTAGGTATCAATTTAGTCTAAAGCTACACTTCTGGACACATCTATTGGCCCACCTTGTATTTTCAGTTTCGTTTGGTCCTAGCTAAAATTTTATATTAGGTCGAGCAAAAAGTTTTTATGCAGTTTTGAACCTGGCACATTCACAATTTCATTGAATAGTCTTTTTTTGAATTTCGAACACAGAATTTAAAGAAACAAAAGACAATTTGGAGCCTATTTGTTGATATCAAACAATCGAATACTAAGAAAACTTGGTTTTATTGGTTTACTTGGATTTAATTCTTGAAAAAGTGATTGATATCTTTGGTTTTGCAACAAACATTACTTATTCTTAACATTAAGGTGAGGTTCTATCAATAATCTATGGATACTTCACCTGAAGTTGCCGCCCAAGCTGTGGCACTTATTCTGGCCGGACACAGCCAAAGAAACGTGAGTGCTCAACTTAATTTAAGTCGATCTGCGGTCCGAAATGTTTATCGGAGGTACCTAGAGACTGGCGGCTTTGTTCGTCGCCAAGGAAGGCCACGATCTCGGGTCACAACTGAAAGGCAGGATCGATTCATCGTGACGACCAGCTTGAGAAATCGTCACCTTACCTCCATTGAGATACAAAACCAACTTCGCGACTTCCACGGAGTATCTGTGAGCGCTCGAACTGTTCGGAGAAGGTTAAAAGAACGCGATATGGTACCACACAAGCCAGCTAATGGGCCCAAACTAACGCGAGCCCACCGAACAGCGCGCCTTCATTTCGCACGCAGTCATTTAAATTGGACACAGCAAGATTGGAGCCGTGTACTCTTTTCTGATGAGTCTAAAATTGTGTTACATGGCAATGATGGAAGGAAGAAGGTTTACCGACGTAAGGGAGAGCGTTTCGCACAATGCTGCTTTGAAGAGAGGGTTGCTTATGGTGGTGGCTCATGGACTGTCTGGGGCGGTATATCCGCGAGCGGCAAAACTCAACTTGAGGTTGTTACAGGACCACGGCTGCCAACATTAAATGCTGAAAGGTACATTCGTGAGTGCTTAGAACCTCACGTGATACCATACGCGGACTATGTGGGCCCAAATTTCCTTTTTATGCATGATAATGCAAGAGCCCATGCGGCCGGCATCGTCAGGGAATATCTTCGGGATGTGAACATCACAGTTATGGATTGGCCAGCCAGAAGCCCAGACATGAACCCCATTGAGCACATGTGGGATGAGCTAAAAAGACGTGTTAGGGCTCGTCAGCCAGTTGCCCAGACGATGCAGGAGTTGAAAACTGCCATAGAAGAGGAATGGGAGATGATCCCTCAAAATTTCATAGAGCGGTTGATAAACTCTATGCCTAATCGTATGAGAGCTGTGGTAGATGCCCATGGAGGCAACACGCGTTATTAAATTAAACCTTTATTTGATAAAACATGTTTTTTATTCAAAAATCAATTGCCTTTAACAAGGCGCATATCCGACTTGTTAGGCGTAGCTCCATGTCGTATGGTATTCTGAATTCAAATTTAAAACAATACGATCGAAAAAGATGGTAAAATGTATCAGGTTTAAAACTGCATCAACAGTTTTTGTTCAATCTAGCAATCATATTTCGGTAGGGGCCATCGAAACCTAAACTCTAAGGTGGGCCAATAGATGTGTCCAGAAGTGTATTATACATTACATTTTGTCCGTATAAAAATATAAATATGTGGGTAATATAAATTACGTATGTTATCTTCACTTTATGAATAATAAGTGTCGATACGCATATTATGAGTTATATAAAAGTATTTCATGAATATTACAACGGGCCGGAAAGCAATTACCTACGCCTATCATGATTATTATGAGTAAAGTATAGGAATACTACCTTGCGTAGTATTCCTTCTTCGTAGAGTATTATTATATTCAAACTTATTTGGTTTTTTTTTTTTTGTTCGTCCACGCATAACTTTTTACAGTGTAGTCCGATTTGAACGATTCTTATTTCACTTGGGAGGGTATATCTCGAAATTGGTACCATGTAAAATTTGTTAACTTTGCTTCAGCGATTTTTGAGTTAGCTACAATAACACGTATTTTTTCCACTTAGTTTATGTGTATGATGTTCTAAGTTATTAAATTTTTATTCCTGTCCTTCCATTTACTATGTTCGAATCTGTGTGAGGTAGGTACCACAGCTAAAAAGTGAAAAATATAAACTTTTTACAAAAAATAAAACCGACTTCAAAAAAAAAACACTACAAACTGAAAAATAACTTAGATTTCGGAATTCGGTGACGTTATTTTTCACTTAGTAGTGTTTTTTTGGAAGTCGGTTTTATTTTTTGTAAAAAAGTTTTTTATTATACAAAGAGGAAAGACCTGTATCTTCAGTTTCTTAAATATGTAGGTATATATTATTAAATAACCTTCTTTTCCTTCAAAAACAATATCTGTATGTCTTATCCAATACATTTCTTCAATTTAAATATTTTGATTTAATATACAAAGTTAACAATGAATATTTGCACTTTCTACGCCAAGACACGTGCTATCAAAAGTTATAACATATCACACCGTCATGTGTTTGGCCTCGCTAGTACTGTCACCTAGATCGTAAGTTACTGATAGCCTTTTGATATCGTATTTAGTGCAAGGAGCCCTAGTTCAGTGAGTGGAGACAATAATAATACTGCGATAAGTATGTAATCATGCATATATGGACGTATATGAATATATGGTTAAAGAGAATTGTTATCAGATAATAACAGTATCAGCGACACTAATTTGGTTTCAATTGGTAAATGAGTCCGATTATTGATGACAATATAATCTTCAAGGGCGCAGATATCCACAGTCTAATTTCGTAACACACATGCTGTGAGAATTGCTTTAGTTTTAACAATTTTATAACATGTACTGCATTTGTTTCGACCGCTGTATCAATAAGAAACATTATGAGTTTTTATTATATTGGCAAAATTAAATCCGAAACTCATTAAGATGCTGGAATTAGTGTTAGAGGAAACTTAAATTAAGTTGTGCCTCACTAATTTGAACCCTATTAGAGTCGTAACGGTTATGTACAACTATTAATATCATAACCTCAGCTAAAGTAGGCGCTACGCAATATGCTTTTAGAGGCCAAAAGTTTGGTAGATGTAGAAGTAGGAATAGCAAGATTTGAATTTTGAACCCTGTAAGCCTATTAGTCGTTTCCATACAACAACTATTAATTTCGTGAAGTTACGTAGTCTGAGTAATGTGTTGATAAACTTGAAATCTCCAGGGATGTGCCGCATCGGTCGGGGTGAAATGTAATTCATATTGAAGTTCGTGACATATATTCATCATCATCTGCTGCTAGTCCTTCGAGACGAGCTTCGGTATAAAATAAAAGCACGTACAGATTTCTGATTTCATAAAATGTACTGGAAGAAAAATGGGTACCTTTCCGACATGTGCTTTTTCAACTTCGTGAATCTGAAATATTATCCTATAGTGGCTTAATATTTCAAAATTGTTTAAATTATTAATAGGTATATAAGTAGCTGTATATATTTTTTATGCAATTATAAATCTATCAATAGAACTAAGAAGTGAAACATGAAGCAATATTGAGACATAAATGTTAGAAAGTGCTCTATTTTATTTTCAAATTCGATAACGGCTATGTTATATTTTTAACCGACTTCTTAAAAAAGGAGGAGGTAGTATTTGTTATGTTCATTGATATTTTCATCAATTATAGACCGATTTTGATAATTCTTCTTTCGTTTGGTAGAAGAATCTTACGCGGTGGTCCTTTATAAATCTTTTTAACTTTGGTTGGGTATTTTTTGAGTTAGCTTCAATTATACGTATTTTTTCCATTTAGTGTATGTTGATGATGTTATAATAACTTCTTGTCACTGTTATTTACCAAGTAGTAGTACCTATACGAAAAATAACTTTAATTTTGGAAGTCAGTGGCAAAAAACGAAAATACAAAACCGAAGACACCGACTACCGAAACTAAAGTTCACTTTGTAGTATTTTTTTTTTGGACGTTGGTTGTTTTTTTTTTCAACCGTTATTTTATTTGCTGTGTGTATATAAACAATTTTGAGAAAGTACAAGTCACAAGTCAATTGAACTAAACCTGAATGAACACGCTTCGTAGACGTTCGATGTAAATAGTGTTGACTGGACGCTAATAATTAACTACTTGTTTAACCTATAAATAAATCATGAATATCGTTCATTGACTTCGCGATCCAAAGCGCGAATTTCGGCCATGATCGGGCTCGCGATGACGTCACAATGAGAGCAAATGGGGCAGACGTAGACAGATGTTAGCTAAAACCGCAGCCGAGTGGAGTCCAAGTATTAGAGAACTTATCTGTTATGACCGCAAAACGCAATACACGTTTGTACGAACCTGTATTTGAATAATTCAAGTTCTTTGAAAAACGTTACGCTACAGGTAAATTTATTTAGTAACCCTGGTTGAATCGACATGATAAAAGAATAGTTCAAAGCAGTAAAACACTATATAGATATTGAATTTTGTTCACTCGAGTAGCAGTTGTATCAATGCTAATGTGTCGCGGCACAGTAAGATGCGTGGTTTGTTTTTAAATTAGTATTTAACTCCTTCCAGCAAGTATAGGTTTAATACAGCTAGATCCATAACAACAACAGAAATAAAATACTCCTATACTGATGGCAAAAAAAGTATTTTCTTAATTGTAAAGGAAGAAAAAATCAAAGCTGTCATGAAAGACAATATTGTTGCAAAAGCATTTGACTAAATATTGCCTCGAAATATTAGTAGAATAGATTCTGCTACATCTGGTACGGTTAACTAAATTCATGGTAGGATCACGTAAAATGAAGTCATACACAATATTTCCAAATTGATTTTAAACATGGGATCAGAGGATGAAAATCATCAGCACAACTATAATTATAAACCCACCATATTAAACTTCCTCATTTTTCCGTGCGTTGTCGGCGATAACAATAAAGATATACATCCAAGCAACAGTCGTCTCCTAACACTGCTTGCAACCATATTAAACTAACTCCTTAACATGACATTTTTTCGTACGTTGTTGTCGATATCAATATACATAGATATGCATCCAAGCAAAAGTCATACTGTGCTTGCAAAATAAATCACAAATAAAAGTAAATCTGTCGGTCAATTCCGTGATGTTCCCACGACCGGCACCCATTCTGCACCGTGCGGTGGTACAGAAGTCAGTCTCCGTGTAATTACTCATAGCTTGGCTTTGTCGCCCGCGAGAAAACTCATGTTGCGTCATGTTGACAATTAGAACGTGTTTTGTGCAACTCTAATACGAAAAACGAATAAGTTATAACGTAAGTTAACAATAACTGAGTACGAAGATTAGCTTAGTAATGTTTCAAAGGAAAGGAAGGATGCAAGGAAAGGAAATACAGAAATATACTGAACGAACATGAGACGGGTACTGATGAAGATTGTACTGCTGTAGGAAAAGTAAAACTGTCTTTTGATTAATTCTATTGTGCTAATGATAAAGTAGAACCTTTCAAAAATCTTATGTTGAGAACCAAAGTTTTCTTAATTGATTGTAAGATGAATGAAGTTCCGTTTCAAATTAGTCATAAAGAAGAACGAGCTCTCTCATGTTTAGTTATTTAAAACTCGTCTGTTCGCTGTAGACAGTTTAATAGGTTTGACGCACGTTAATTTCAGACACGTTATTACGCTAAGCAACACATCTCGTACGATTATAATTTCGATGGGCTGCTCCGAGCCAGACAAACGACTCTTTTGTCCATACCGTATGGGTGTTCAAAGACTTGTATAAATTAAACACCTTGACGGGCCCAGCTGAATTTATGACTATTGTTTTAAGCAGAATCTCACAGTTGAGTCTTGAAACAGCTAAAATTGCCTCAGCAGTTGGTCTTAAACGGTGTGGGGGAACAAAACTCGTTACCGGGTACCTACAGAGTTGACGTTCCAGAAATATGGAAGCCGCCGTGCATAATTTTGATTGGCTCTTAAACAAAGCGCTTTGAAATTAAGCCGCACATTGTTCCCAAGTATTGCTTCGTGCTTACTACTAGGAGCTTAACACAGTTTCACTGAAATGTTATGAAAGCTTAGGTAAAATCTAAGCAATAACCGCGTTTATTTTATTGGAGGAAAAGTTTTAAAACAACAGCCGGCCGAGGTGCCTTTGAGAACTCGTGATAGAAATATAAACTTTATTATCATAGGTCTAGTACTGAATATTCATAGGGCTATATTTGCTTTGAAACTTTCGATAGCTGTTAATTTGAAAATTTATTTAGGCTTTGGGTCAATATATTTTCCGTAGTTTTTTTGTAATCCTATTCGTGGTTCGTGGTTTTATTTATTTCCGGATGTGCCAAAAATATATATTATGAACATTTGGTAAAAATGGACATGAAATTACACCCTCTGGAGATTTAGATTTGTTAAACCATGCAATGGTCAGATTTTATTCATTTTAAGTACTGCGCTTATTGGATTGAAATGTGCTCATTAATGGACTAAATAATAGATAAGTCCATGGATGGATATTTAGCTAATGTTACTTTTACTTTAACAATATTTAAATAGATAGATAAAAAGATAGAATACTCTTTATTATGTACACCATAAAAATTACAGATATTTAAATGAACTAATAAACAATGTTTGAGTGAACCACACATGTAAGCGTAACCAGTTCAACCAGTCACTTTAACACAGCTCATCATTCATTCTATTTAAAGACATTTTGTTTCTTAGAGTCAGCACCGTCGTTGGCAAGTACTTCTTCTTACAACTTCCGTTGTTAGTCGGGAAGCGATCGACACAAATCAGTTTGTCGATGGACGGACTCACCTCACTAATTAGCTTTCGGAGCAAAACGCCGAGGGTCTCACCAAGTCCCTGAAACTATTCCACTTTCAATCTTCCGCAGACAGTTCAAAATTTTCTGCTGACTTTAACTGATGACTGGCACATAATGTAATATATTTTAGAGTTTCTGTGCTCGGCATTTTAGTTGGCATGGGTTATTTGCGTTCATTAGCTTTAAAAGGGTTAATTTTAATTACATTTAGAATGCTCTGTGGTTGAGTTAAATAAGCAATTACAGAGAACGTAATCTGTAAATACAAATGAGAATCTATTAAAACATTTACATTTTAGATACGCTATACCTATTTGGGAACTTAATAGCATGTTGACCGGATAAAAAAGGACTAGCTAACGATTCGCTTCGGATTGGAACAACTTTAAAAACGTTTAATAGTTTAAAAGTACTAAATCACTTCTAAAGAAACCAAAAAGCCACAACATTTTTTCGACAGTTAACACCCGTAATTTTTTTACTTGAGTTAAATTTGACTGTTGCCTTTCCGTGAGTTAAATTAAACGCCATTTATTACTTCAGAATGAATTATAAACAGTTATTATGGGACTAATTAGCAGGCGTAGCTTTAAGTTAATAGAAACGTTAGCACAAATCTTAATCTAGTTGATGAATGTTGAGTACAAACTGTGGAACTTTGTTACGTTGCATGTGGTATAATGTATATCCGTGAAGATCCAAGCCTATATACGTATATAAATGTTACTCCAGAATTTTATCAGGTAGGTAGATAAGCAGCTACTTTTAATTTACTGTTCTTTAAAGTGACTCATAATATTATTATTATCGTAATGCAAAACCACAATTGGTAGGAAAAGTAGATAAGCTATCAGTTTAAAGTATGCCGAATTCTTTGCCATTATCTACAGGCTGTCCCAAACTGAGTGGCTTAAAGGCAAATGGGGTAAAGCTGAGATGGCCACATATAATTTTAAAATTTTAAAGTTGGAATATTCTCATCAGTTCAGAAAATTTCGCTACATTTTCAAGAAATCGACGTGGTGAGTTCAAATCTGGCTATAAGATACCTTGATGATGTAGGTACAAGATTGTGTTCCTATTACGTTCAGTGTGGCTCTGCAACGTTTCAGATTTTAGTTTTACTTGTCTTTTCTAACTTTTTATAAACTTATGCGAATTTTTCAAGTCCACGTTAAAAAAAAAACATCCCGACTTTAAAATTTTTATGATAGATCGCTACCTCTAGTTTACCCCATTTCTCTTTGGACCACTCGGTCTGGGGCACCCTGTATAATAGAAGAATTTAATCAAAAACTAAACTCTTGGCAAAATCAATCAAATGCTGGTTTTAGCCTTTTGAAGGGCCAAACACCGTAAGATCTGGGGATATGAAAATCTATCCTCTAATCCATCTATTTATCTTTTGTTCCATAAAATCAGCAATCGTATAACTGGCATTGGCTTCGTCTCTTTCAGGATAACAAACTGCGCCTTTTATCGTTTCCTTCTTCTTTAGTAGCTTCATAATTCAAGGAATTTAGATAGTCGCGTAATTATTTAATAACTGTGTGGTTACCGTCAACATTATCAACTATCCTTGACACAGTAGAAGCCTCCAAAGCTGTGTATTGTCAGGTGTAATCACCATGGCAGCAATCAAGTCAGGTACTTTCCGTGTGAAGGATACTGATTCATTTATGAGTGTTATTGCTATTTATCGTTATTTGTAATTATTATGATTTCAATTGCATTGAATAGGGTCCGATTAACAGAGAATGCGAGGTGCGAACCGTTACAATTCACGATGGGTAAAGTAATCGCAATTTTACTTTTATGACAACATCATTAAATTTGGTTGTGCTTACATGAATAAAATTGGCAGTTTGAAAATAAAAGAAATACCTAGTTTTACTTAATTATGAAATTTGCATAATCAGGTTTATCAATATTTGCATCAGTTGCAAATATGAATCAGCCACTCATATATTTTAATGTAGGCATATATTTGCCACAGATAAATAATTTTGTTAAAACAAAGACTTCTAATAGAAAATAATATTCAAATAAGCAGATATTGGTGAGATCATCGTCTTGACATCAAAATCGAATTCACTACAGTTCAACTGCCTGTGATTCATATTATTGGAATATTTTTTGCAAAACTTTTATTTTATGTTCAATAGGAGCTTTTAAAGTAGGTAAACATTTTGCAAGTTTATTTATGAGAATTTTCAACTACTGAAGTTTATACTGAAGATAAAAACGTTACACTCCTTTTTTGGGCAGTTGTGTAAAAATATACACACACCTTGGAAGTTAATGGTTCGTTCAGTATCGAGACTAAAATACTCTATTGTTTCGAAGATAAACAGGAAATTTGCACGTTACTCACTTCGTGCAAAGCCGAAAACATTACTATTGAAATCTCCAATATCCGATTGTTCTTTATTAATAGTAAAGTGATGGAAGAATGATCGATTGAGCTAACCTCGTCTCACGCACCGGTCAAACAACAAAAAATAATTAAAGAAAAAACAAGTCTACTCGAGACGTCAACGAACTCCGATACACGAACTTTATAAAGATTTCCTTCACCTCGACAATCCTTTAATGCCAACTTATAAAGACTGGACGGGTGACATTCCGAATGCATCCAATCGCATTACTATTCGCAAAGCATACATAACACACCGACCTTGAATATGATGTGTTGTGATTTTCCCGGAACTCAAAACAGGGCAGTGATAATCCAGAAAAAATCCACAATGTTTTTAATGAGTGTATTTTTTTACAGACACATGTCACTGACAATCCACAGGTAAAATTCGAAAGCTCGCGAGCGGATGCCGAGCGACCGTGGCGTGCGTGCGTGCGTCGCGCCGCCCACAGTAAGACTGAGGGAGAATTGAGGTGTAGAGGTCCGTTTGGTCGGAGGTCGGAGGCGATTGGCGGAGGGCCGAGTGAAACGGGATGCGGCAACGAGATGTGCGCATCGGCCGGCTTCCGTTCAACACGTTAGATAAAATTCACTGTGGAAAACTTGAGGATAACTCCGCGCTGGCTAAATGTTGTGACCGCACTAACTTATCTGTACGTGAAGTATGAACGATATTGATAGATATGCATTGATTATTTGTATAATAAATATTTTCAGCACATGAATGTGATAGATAACATGCGATAACTGAATAGTTGAAATGATATTTTTTCTGTAGGTGTATTAACCTCATGTTCACGGTCTTTAACCCTACGATTGGAGTTAAGACTGTCTTCACGCTTCGGCTGATTTCAGAACAATTGGATAAATACTTACGGCTTTATGAAATAATGTATTGCTAATTCTCTTCCATTTTACAATGCAAGTGCCATTACTCATTAAAGCCATTACTCTTCATTTCAACGATAGTCGTTACTATCGTCAAAGTACACTATTTGCTAATATTATATTGACCTCAAATGCAATAATATGACGTGATAATCATACAAATTAAGTTTTAATTTCTTGATAATAATCACCATCCATTACTTAGAGGTATGTCTTTACTCTTATGCAAATAATCAAGAAATGGCAAAGGATTTTCAACACAATTAACATCAAAACCTTCCAAACTCGGTAAATATTTCAAGCTAAGCTGCTTACAAGTACCGCATAACATTCAAATGTTTCAGTGCACGGATTCATTAGGCTTAGACTAAAAAAAAATCTCATTGGACTCATATCGGGGGCTAGCGTGCAATTACTGTCAAAGATATAGAAGGTACAGAAGTACCAGTGTTAAAAATGGCCTATGAAACAACACGTATGAAACCTTTACAGTAATTACTAGTTTTTTTTTTATAATTTACATTTATAACAATAGAACGGACACTTCAGAATTTCGAAAACATTTTAAGACGTTTTGAATAGGAAAACGGCAAAGTGCATTGTAGCTTATACAGCCAAGTCTTTGTACGCAGCGGTGGAGTGTGCACCGTAATTATAAAACTCAGTACTCTCAGCGCTGGTGAAACGAGCAACATCGACATGTCAGTGTCATCATTGACAGATGACAGTTTGACTTTTGGGTAAACAAGCGAGATTTTATATTCGTAGTAAAATGCAATACTTACTCCTAAGTCACACAGAAATGAAACAGTCCATAGCCCTAATCTAGTCATAATTACAAATAAATTAGTGTAAAGAAAGAATAGTTCTGACTACCTAATATTATGTAATGAAACGTTTAAAGTTAAAAATCAATGTATTTTAATGTATTTTTTTTTGTAAACGCTAAGTTAGTATGTTTCTATTGGCCTAATACGAGTATAACCTCAAAATCAAAGTGTTTTGGGTTTTTACAATGCTCAGAAGTGTCCGTGATATTAATTTAGTTTCAATTGATTGTAAGCGTTATTTAGATCACAGAAAGTAAATTAACTTCTCTGTTGCTTCTTAGGCGGACGATGTATGGACGCCGAACAATGTCCTTTAAACTTCATCGTCGGTATTCGCTGCAGCTGTTTATATTATAGATTCCTACTCACTGGCGTTAGCTATTGTTATTACTTTGTTTAATTATTTAAAGCAATGCTCTAAATGTTATTTATGTTTATTTGCAGTTCTACTATTTTATTTTGTAAAGTTGTAAACATGTGCCCAAGTGAAGTTACATTGAATAATAGTTGTTAAACAGATTTTTGCCGGTTCACAACAACTAGCTGTCAAACGGTAGCCTACGTGTCTCACTCGTATCTCACTTGGGAAAATGGTAGTCGAGCTTGAACACTCGCAGAGTGAAGACGTTTTTTTTGTAATAAGAAACAGTATTATCAAAGTGTAGTATTGATTTTAAACTCATCAAACTATATAGATTTTGCTTTCTTTGCAACCTTTTGGATACACTGGTGACATTTCTGCCACTAGCAATTTGGATATTTAGTATCGACACTGTTTAACATAATCAACAAAACCAGTCTTCTTACTTCTTATTTCTTTAATATTCTCCCCATAGTATCATTATAATTCAGTCGCTATAGTAGGTACATGATAATTCGGAGTATACAAAGCGGTCACTGCAGTAAGAATCCTCTTGGACTTATGATGTCTAGAAAACACTGCAGTTAGGCATCTTTTGGGCATGCTCGTTCCAGAGGAGGCCCATTCAGTGATTTTAGAATAGAAAAAAAAAGTTAGGATTTCCTGACAATTATGATATTTAGCACGGTAAACGTTTATGCACATAAGTTGTTTCATCATTCATCATCATTACGAAGTAAACCTTCTCTAGCTCTCGTATTCAATGAGAATGGGCTCGCGTGTGCATCGGGCCCGTTATCAAATGAACACTTCCCTTATCGGGGACCGGCTTGTACCATCTGGCTATTGCGTTTTATTTGTATCGAGCATCGGTATCTATTACATTCTTCTACAGCTGACATAACCCTAATAAATGGTTATTCGTTCGATTTCTCAGAAGTTGTTGGTTAATGTAAAACAATGAACACGAAAGTCCATTATGACGGTAGTCTATTACCGTAATCTGTTGGCGAAACATGAATTGCAATTTAAAATTGATTAATCTTTCTTACTGATATCACAGTACCTACGAAACTGATAGCGATATTTAATTCATAGAATTTGCACAATTTTCGTTCTGATAGCTTTGAATTTAGTAATAGTTGATGTAAATCTCTGGAATATATCGTAAAACAGCGCTAAACTACATACGACGTAAAAGTTAACGAAAAAGCAAAAATTGTAAACGCTTTTCATCATTCATAAGGGCACTTGTCCATCAAAGCACACGCCCCAACCGCGCCGTGGCGTAAAGATGAAAGTAACAGCGGCTAACTACATATTTCATGAACTAACAACGGAACAATATGGACCTGCGTCAAAAGTCAGGCGCGTGGATGACAGGCAGACGTGTTGGCTATTACAAGGCTATGAATGAGATTGGAAGTTTATTCAATAGTTTAATGACCAGCTTTCACTTGTTTGATCAAGTTTATAGTGGACAGGCGGTGATGTTAAAAAGATAATGTAATGCTTGATAAAAATAGTAATTTATAATACTCTTGACTATGCTGTTTATCAAAATTTCTGGCTTTCGTGTGCCGATTAGCAAGAGGAAATAATGATGCCGAAATAAAAATAATAATAGATAGATAGAAGATAGAATACTCTTTATTAAATACACCATACAAATTATAGACATAAATGTATAAATTATCAATTAATTATTATTATTTTATCTGTCAGCAACATTGTAAATTAAGCTGACTGCTAAGGGTATCTTCGCTATTTTTACTTAAACATCTTCAGTCAAGGAGGACCTTACGATGCACCCCACAAATACTCGTACTTAATCGATTAAAATTATCGCAAAATAATATTTGTAAGTTACCATAAAAGAAGTTGTCGATCAACAAAATTAGGCAATTTTGTTGGCGTCGTAAGAAACACCATTTATGCATATGACATGTCATAATATGCGCCTTCAGTGGGCGAAATGACGTCATAAATGTGGCTTTATGAGATACCTACGTTCGTTATGTTAGACACGTCTTACGATTTCCTTATAAAATATCTTGCACAACTTAATTCAATTCAATTCATTTAATTTATTTCAGACAAATTACAATCGCTAGTACTTAGTTAATAATAAACATCCATACATTTTTTTTAAATAATATAATAAATATACAGAATTAGCAATGAAGACATTGGATCAGGACCGCACTACTCGTACATTTAGTTAATGGACACGACATGTACTTGGGCATAAGTAATTGGCTAGCATTCAGAATTGTATTATGTAATCTTGACTTATTAAGAATCAACAGTTCTGTCGTTCTGATCCCAAGAGTCGGTCTTAAGAAAAAGGTCCGACAGGACATTGACTACGTAAGTAGAATATTCTTAGTCTAAATAAATTAAGAGTGAAAATACTACAAAGAGAAAATGAAATCGATTTACGATACTTAGTACAAAGAAAAGATAGTATCGGCTTGTGGTTTGCCTTATTTATTTGAATTCGATTTCACTATCATTCCATAGTTAAATGAGTTTTGCGTTTTCTTTCGTAGAAATAATCATAAATCTGAAATGCCTTGGTAGTGTATTTCTTGGTAATCTATCTAAGTCCTAACTATTTAAATAAAAATGAAATGCTGTTCGTTGGTAAGCGCATCACTTGAGAACGGCTGGAACGATTTGGCATTTTTTTTTTGTTTTTAAAATAATGTTCGTAATATTCGAATTAGGTTTTATGGAATGGAAAATTGGAAGAGTTCCTAGAAAATTTTCAAATTCGGGAAAAACTGAACGTTAAATTTTTCTATGGGATTTTGAATTAACTATTGAAATTTGGACAAGACAACGTCAATCGGGTCAGCTAGTGCTCAATATAAATTTATATTTTAGAAATCCCCTTTAACAGAATTAACCTAATTGGATTGCACTCAATAGTCATTCAACACCACTAAACAGGCGAGCTAAATGGAACTATTTCTATCTAAGCGGATCTCACCAATCAGAAAATATTTGCACAATTTGTGTATTTTTAGATGAAAAAATTAATTCGTGAAGTATAAATAACACAAAATATAAATCTTAATCGAACGCTTGATAGATCGAGTGTAGGATTGTTAAAATTATCGTAAAAGATCTTTTTTTTTAAACAGATACTGGACTTTTTGTAAAAACTTGTCGGTACAAGCAAAGACAAAGTAGACCCATAATGCCCATCACGGAGTAGAAAATAAACTGGTTACCTAACTATTACTTCACAATCACAACTTTCAATTTCGTTGCTTCTTATTGAATCAATAGTTATATTTTATTTATTAATGTTATTAATTATGTACCTACACACAGTAAAATACATAGAAACATGACATAATTATACTTTTGAGTACAAAGGTACTGCTTATTTCTTAGAAATTTCTTCCAGTAGACCTGTGAAAGGAGAAGTGAACAATATGAATATGTGAAGTCAAACACTTACACAAATTATACATGTATAACGCAAACATTTACATATACACTTCTGGACACATCTATTGGCCCACCTTAGAGTTTAGGTTTCGATGGCCCCTACCGAAATATGATTGCTAGATTGAACAAAAACTGTTGATGCAGTTTTAAACCTGATACATTTTACCATCTTTTTCGATCGTATTGTTTTAAATTTGAATTCAGAATACCATACGACATGGAGCTACGCCTAACAAGTCGGATATGCGCCTTGTTAAAGGCAATTGATTTTTGAATAAAAAACATGTTTTATCAAATAAAGGTTTAATTTAATAACGCGTGTTGCCTCCATGGGCATCTATCACAGCTCTCATACGATTAGGCATAGAGTTTATCAACCGCTCTATGAAATTTTGAGGGATCATCTCCCATTCCTCTTCTATGGCAGTTTTCAACTCCTGCATCGTCTGGGCAACTGGCTGACGAGCCCTAACACGTCTTTTTAGCTCGTCCCACATGTGCTCAATGGGGTTCATGTCTGGGCTTCTGGCTGGCCAGTCCATAACTGTGATGTTCACATCCCGAAGATATTCCCTGACGATGCCGGCCGCATGGGCTCTTGCATTATCATGCATAAAAAGGAAATTTGGGCCCACATAGTCCGCGTATGGTATCACGTGAGGTTCTAAGCACTCACGAATGTACCTTTCAGCATTTAATGTTGGCAGCCGTGGTCCTGTAACAACCTCAAGTTGAGTTTTGCCGCTCGCGGATATACCGCCCCAGACAGTCCATGAGCCACCACCATAAGCAACCCTCTCTTCAAAGCAGCATTGTGCGAAACGCTCTCCCTTACGTCGGTAAACCTTCTTCCTTCCATCATTGCCATGTAACACAATTTTAGACTCATCAGAAAAGAGTACACGGCTCCAATCTTGCTGTGTCCAATTTAAATGACTGCGTGCGAAATGAAGGCGCGCTGTTCGGTGGGCTCGCGTTAGTTTGGGCCCATTAGCTGGCTTGTGTGGTACCATATCGCGTTCTTTTAACCTTCTCCGAACAGTTCGAGCGCTCACAGATACTCCGTGGAAGTCGCGAAGTTGGTTTTGTATCTCAATGGAGGTAAGGTGACGATTTCTCAAGCTGGTCGTCACGATGAATCGATCCTGCCTTTCAGTTGTGACCCGAGATCGTGGCCTTCCTTGGCGACGAACAAAGCCGCCAGTCTCTAGGTACCTCCGATAAACATTTCGGACCGCAGATCGACTTAAATTAAGTTGAGCACTCACGTTTCTTTGGCTGTGTCCGGCCAGAATAAGTGCCACAGCTTGGGCGGCAACTTCAGGTGAAGTATCCATAGATTATTGATAGAACCTCACCTTAATGTTAAGAATAAGTAATGTTTGTTGCAAAACCAAAGATATCAATCACTTTTTCAAGAATTAAATCCAAGTAAACCAATAAAACCAAGTTTTCTTAGTATTCGATTGTTTGATATCAACAAATAGGCTCCAAATTGTCTTTTGTTTCTTTAAATTCTGTGTTCGAAATTCAAAAAAAGACTATTCAATGAAATTGTGAATGTGCCAGGTTCAAAACTGCATAAAAACTTTTTGCTCGACCTAATATAAAATTTTAGCTAGGACCAAACGAAACTGAAAATACAAGGTGGGCCAATAGATGTGTCCAGAAGTGTACTTTAATAAATTCATAAAGCTAAAATATATAAACAAATATATGTATTACATATAAATACCCACAGTTTTTGTTTCTTTTCGATTAATTCCCTTCACTTTCCGATCGCAACACTCATTTATTACAAGTAAATATTCTAATCCGCCCATGTTAAGGTCGGTGCACATAAGCAAATACGTGGAAACATCACTCATTTTATTTGACACAAAAACAAGACTTGCGAATTTCTCGCGTGCTTGTAAAATCCATGCGTGTTTGCGTCATTGTGTTCAAACCCTTACGCTAAACAATTTAATCCATGGAATAAAGTAAGTTTTCAGAAATAAAGACGTGAGGTTCTTGCACTAATTGAAACTTCCAAGCATGGGGCATGGGGCATGGTAGCACGCAAACTGCTGCACACACTTCTAATTGCATCGAGACCCTGCTATAAATATATTGTTTTGTTAGGCAAGCCAGTAATTATTTAATTTAGTGACTCTAATTATTTACATTCTCCTCATTAGTTTACTGAGCTAGCTATGTAAGCAGAATCACATGATCGTTAGATATTATTTTATCATTATTCCGTTTTATAGTTTCTGCCTACTCAAGTGGGAAGAAGGCGTGAGTTTAAATATTTTTCCCTGTGTTGTAATTACGAGTTTGATAAATTATCTCCCTTTTATACATATTCATAATTCAAGTTAATACTGACAATCTTTTCTTACGTAGCTACCTATTATCCGAGCTAAGATAGTGAATTTCTTAAGAATTCTCATTCATTGTTAACATTGTCAAGTTAATTGTGGCCTACTCTAAAGTTTAATGAATTCAATGTCCTAGAAGAGTCGATTTTCTTAATTTGTTGGATTTGACTGTGCCCGTCGATTTTGTTTAGACCGACTTAAAAGTTTTGAACTACTTAAAAAAATTACTATGCGTTTTCATATCACACACACCTTTTACTCTGTCGGTAATGACCCGTAGCACGATAATAATTACGTAAACTTCTTCAATGTTATCTACCAAAAGCATACGTCACGCTACACAAACATAAATAAAATCGCGTATCTTTTGTAGAACACGAACTCAAAGCTACTAGAAGTACTAAAGCTGTACAACACACTTCCGATTGCACCGACCGTAGTCGAGATAACTTATCAGTCGTCCGTAGGGTCATTACCGTCTCTTCCATTATTATTTTTATCCTCCCTTACTCTTCTATTGACTTAGGTCGGCAGACCAAACTTTTTTCTACTTTTTACCGTCGTTCGTTTGTTTAGGCAGTTTTTATTACGTTATTTCTGTTTGGAGTTTCCTTTTCAGAGTCACGGATTGAGATTTGCTCACTATTATCTGTTCTAATACGTTCTTTATTTTGATTTAATACATAATTTACATGATTGTTTCCATTGTGATTACTAGGTCAATTGATGTTTCTTTCAATATTTATGTTTGATGTAGGTACGACGGCACATTCACATTTGAAGAGTTTGCAATGAGTAATATATATTAATTCATTAAATTATACCTACGGTTCAGTGGTATACGAATGTAGTTTATTAATTAAAAACTGTAGGTATGTTACATATTATTATTCAATCGTTTTCCGTTTTTCTGGTTGTTGCCACCGATCAAACAATGGTCGTGATAAGTATAACATTTACATAGATGTTTTAATCATTCGTGTGTTAATAATTAAAGTGATGTGTAGTGCTTAAATGAGGCAATCATTGATGTGTCTGTTAACTTCAAGGTGAGGTTTACTTCTTCGATGATAAGAGAGATGACTCATTGAGGAATTTAACTACTTTTTCTGAGGTTGGAGTTCCCATGAGGTTTTTATTATAGAAGGAGCGATGTAATCATAGAAATATAAAATATCAATGTTCAGTATATTTTTATGAGTTACAGTTTTTTGGTTGATTATGATTTAGGCATTGAAGTTTTCCTTGTCTTTTCTCTAATCAAAACTGGCAAGTTGTATAGTATCGATATTGTAGTTACTATCTACTGCATTAATGGTAATCGTTTAAAGGTGCAGTTTTAAATATTTTGCTGGTCATATGATTTCAATATTTGCAGTTATGTCGCCTGCCCGCATAATATCTAAAGGGAATTCTAGTTTGAAAGCAGAACAATGAAAACCGTGTTAGGAATACTAACAATATGCTTGCCTGTGAATGTAATAATCTCTTGATAACTATTGAGAATATTCGCTCCGTGTTATTTCAACAATGCACTGAAATCCGAACTGAAACAGTTTAGATTTTAACGCTTTGCTCTAGTTCATTTAGATGATATGAAACGTTTTAGTGAGTCGAATATAATGAATGGTTCATTTTTGCCGACGATTAGAAGAAAGATCTTTACCTATGAAATTGGAGATTTGTATGAAAATTTGAAAATATAAAAATTTTGGTAATATTTTTATTTTAGCTAATCAAAGTACTGGCGCAAATTATCTATACAATTTTCCATTTTGATGGCAGTTTGTTTATCTCTTTACTGTAGAAGTCTGCTGGACGGGAGGCGATGAAGTCAGTGAAAGCGTTTTGAACTGCCTCTCGGGTGTTGAATTAATTCCCACTTAAAAAATTGTCTAAATTTTGAAAAAAGGTAGAAATCTGTTGAGGCAAGGTCCGGTGAGTACGGTGGATGACGGAGAGCTTCCAGCTGTAACTCTTGTAGTTTTGCGATGGTCTGTTGTGAAGTGTGAGCTCGCGCGTTATCGTTGAGAATTAATGGGGAAGAGCGATTGACCAGTATTGGTTGTTGAATTGCGAGCTTCTCCATCATTGTTTGCAATTCTTGGCAATAGATATCTGTCGACACTGTGGTGCCATTCGGTAAGAAGCTCTGATGTACAAGTCCGGCACTGGTCCACTAGGCAGTCACCGTCATCTTCCTATGAGTAATCTTTTTTTTAGCGCACTGATTAGGTGCTGTACCCGGGTCCACCCACTGAGACGAACGCTTACGGTTGTCGTACAGGATCCACTTTTCGTCGCAGGTAACAATTCGATTTAGAATTCCCTAGTTTCTATGCCGATTCAGTAGTGCTTTGCATGCTTCGACGCGTAAGTCTCGCTGTTGGTCGCTTAGTTCGTGTGGCACCCACTTATCTAGCTTTTAAATCTTTCCGATTTTACGCAAGTGCTTCAATGTTGTTTTGACACTAATTCCAAGGCCCGCAGCAAGCTCAGCCGTAGATTGAGATGGATCCGCTTCCACTATCGCCTTCAATTCGTCGTTGTCGACAATAGTTACCGGCCGACCATGAGCCTCGTTCTTCAACTTCAAAATTTCCAGATTTTAAACGATTGAACCAATAATGGACCGTGTTTATACAAGCAGTGTTAGGCCCGTACACGTCGTTAATGTTTCGTGTTGTTTGTAAAGCTGTATTTCCACGTAGGAACTCATATTCGAAAATTGTACGAATTTTCAGTTTATCCATGGCGCCAAAAACTACCACAATTTCACAAAAACAAAAAAATATCTAAAAACATATGACTGAATTTGAAATTAAATTAACACGGCCTTCGAATAAAATTGATTTGAATTTCGAATTGCGCGCCAATCCACAGATAATTAAATCTGAAAATGCTGGTTGTAGAATCTCCAATTACATACGTAAACCACCTATTATTTCGAATTTGTTTATATTTCCTTGCATTGTTAGCTGACGAGCTAACACACTCATGTCACTCATTAAACTTGATCCATCAACCAGTTTCAAGGGTTGCTCTTCGTTGTGCCATATACTTCTGTTATGAACCATGGGGCAATTGCATAATACACAGTAGGAATCGGTTTCTTTTTGTCAGTTCAACAACATTCATTGCGTTATTTACGTTGTTAAGAAGACAAATTTTTCGAACATATGAAGCAATGGATTAGCAATTTGCTTCAAATCATTCAGATTGTGATTGATAGTGTGTTACGCAATTATGGTGCAGGTTATGAAAAATATTTGATTCTGTAACAATTGGTTAATTCATAACTGTTGTTTGTTTTCCAAAAATCTATTTCAAGCTATCTATGCCAGACCAGTCTATTTACGTAAAGACCAGTCGCCAAACCAGTTTATTCATCCCTGATTCCAATAACTATTTCTATCCGAAGTTACGATCAGTAAAATATACAAGACATAAACTTTAATGTGATACCAGCCCGGCACTGGATAATAAGCACCCTTTGAAGCGAAGTGTCAAAGAACTGCAAAAGGCGCAAGGCCACCTAGTGTGCATCAGCTATGCAAAATATAACTCAATTATGATTACCAACACAAACAGTACTGAATAATGCCACAGAGCAGAAAGATACTAACAGTAGGCTAGCTTCGAATAACTCATCAATTCAACCGCTTAGTTTTGTTTCCAACTAGGTAGTGTGCATTAGCTGTGCAAAATAGAACTGGATTATGATTTGCAACACAAACAGTACTGAATAATGCCACAGAGCAGAAAAATATTGACATGACAGTAAGCTAGCTTTGAATAATCCATCAATTCAACCGCATAGTTTTTTTCCAACTATGTATGTATAAAAGGATTGGTTTCCAGTCTAATTAGAGACGCGTGAATAATACAATTTTACATTGAAAAGCGAGAACGCAGTCATCTGACGACTACCACAAGCTTTTGTTGGGGCTCTTAAGCAGTATTGTTTTAATTTTACTTAAGTGTGAGAAACTATACAGGACGTATACCTCCATTTCTTTCTCACACTTAAGTAAAATTAAAATAATACTGCTTAAGAGGTGGTGGTTGGCCCTCTGGACAATACGTTTAGAATAGACCAGAAGGTCTATTCTGTAAAAATCGCTCCGTGAATACTTAGGCGAAGTGAGCTCGATGTGAGCTGTCATTTATTTAATTATTTATTTAATACTTCATGCACAGAAATGTACAGAGGTGGACTTAATGCCATAGGCATTTTCTACCAGTCAACCTTTGGGTGATGCAGAGACAAACAGTGGTAGGTGCAATTCACCTGAAGGCCAATTCCCGTAACTAAAAACGTTCAAAATCTAGTCGCAGTCTTATCTCAGCGACAATCAAATGTCAAAAATGTAGATAAACATAGACCTTTAACTGTTATCGATGTATAATTAATCATATTACTGAACCGTTTCGGGTGTTGACAGATTGTGACTGAGATTAGCATGCGAACGTTCTTAAAATTGCCGGAGTTGTCCCTCTGATGCTAGGAATTGACAGCTCACAGCTCACTTCACCCACTCACACTCTGCACTTCACTTCACTTCTTTTCACTTCAGCCTATATTTTCACGGTGAGATTTTTACAGAATATATCAGCAGTTGTAGGAGTTCCGGAGTCAAGACTGCCGTACATGCCGTAGGGAGTTCCCTACTGTCATGAATTTATAGGACACAAAAGGACTAACGCACCGATACGTAAATGTGCTCTTCGAGGCACAGAGAAAACAGAACGTGAAAAATACAATGCCACCCGTGGGCATGTGACCGCCCGTATTTTTCTGAATATTCATGAAAAATTATCGAAAAATAACTTTTAAAGGGGGGTCTATCTTTAATAATTATTAATTAATTATTAACAAATAGATAAAATTGAAGAATCGGTTTGTAATTTCAAAATAACAATTTTTTACTAAATGCATAAGAAAGTATATATTTATACGGTACTTATAACAAAAAAGCATTATTTTTCATTTTTGTCTATCTGCCTGTTTGTTCCGGCTAATCTCCGAAACGACGGGACCGATTTTGACGGGACTTTCACTGGCAGATAGCTGATGTTACAGGAAGTAACTTAGGCTTAACTTACTTTTATTTTAGAAAAATAATTGGGGTTCTACGCAAAAAAAAATAAAACCCATGAAATTGTGAACAAAAAGTCGTATTTGAAAAATTATTTTTGCATTTGGTAGCCTAATTTTCGAAGATAGTTATATGCTATTTAACATCATGCTTGGATCATTAGGAGCCGAGTAAAAGGAAAAAGCCAAAAAGAACACTATGCGAAAACGAAGTAATAGGGCGAGCGATACAACGCGACGGGTCGGGGCACGAGGGAGTTTTATTAAAATGTGGCTGTAATTTTGGTATATTATATTGTATATCTTACGAGTTCCACGTGAACGAAGTTGCGGGGCACAGCTAGTCTTTAATAATTAATTTAATTTTAATTCAATTTTTTTTTTGAAAAAAAAAATGTCTTCACCTCCGTTTTTTTTCATATTCGATAAATTTTAATAAAAAAATTTCGTTAATCCGATAAAAGCACTCATAGGCTTTTAGAAATAATAAACAGAATTTAAATCGTGCTAATAACATCGGGGATACGGCAAAAAATGTAAAGCAAGGTCACAAACGCTACTCAAAAAATAAAAAATTGATTAACATGAAAAATATTAAATATAGACCCCCCCTCCCCTTTCAAATTAATTTTAGATAATTTTTCATAAATATTTAGAAAAATACGGGTGGTCATCTGGTCATATTATTATGCCCATGGGCGGCATTGTATAATTGAAACATCCATGCATTGCCTTCTTTTTCACCATACAGCTGTTATTTTATCTCCAGTTTCAGACCATTCGAGAACTGCGTGCCAAAAGTTGTTATTGTCTGAAGTAGAACTTCTGTACCCACTTATTTACCTATGTAGTACCTACTAATGCCTTGTTATCTGTTGCAGTTTGTTCACCAAATGTTTACGTACAGACATTATTCCCAGCGGTGTATTTTGAAACCACTGAAATTATATGCACTGTGGCTGAGAAACTATCGTGTTTACATTTTCGTGTTTAATTTTGGTATTTTGTGTAGGTATATTGCCAAAGATGTTAACATTTGTTAAGTACTTTCAAGCCTGTTGCAAATTATCAAGTACACGAGATTACTAGGTACGTAACTAAATACATAGTAATGCAGTATAAATGAATGAGTTACCATTTTTGCTCGTAGATAAGAATAAAACTTAGAATAAACCATTTTAACATGAGCTGACTATTTTACGCCTTACAATAATTCTATTTTGCGTCCTGGACCTGTATTCCCAGAACGGTTAGCAGAGTTGACACCCACATTTTGCCAGTTACCTACAATGCTAATATAACTGGGCATGTGCACATTATAAATATCTAAAGAAAACAACACCACGCTCGCAACTAAATAACCAATAAATTACTTCACCCGAAAAGACCATTAAAATAAGTAATAAGCAGTTCAATTCACGGCCTCATTTCAACTCGGACCCTCAATGCGAAGAGCAATAGTATATTAAAAACTTTTTTGCAAAAAAAAAACCGACTTCCAAAAAAAGACACCACAAAGTGAAAAATAACTTTAATATCGGAAGTCGGTATCTTTGGATCTGTATTTTAAGTTTTTGACAACTGCTGCAAGCTTTTACAAAATATTGCTTTTCCCGATGCAGGAACGTTAACTGTTGAGGAGTTCTCCTGGTACTTCATCATCAGCTCCACTTCACCATATGCGTTGTGACCAGCATAATTTGATTCGCAATCATTTTAAAGTAATCGAATCGCAACCCGTGAAATACTTATTATTGACTAGTTCCGGTGGCCATCTGTGGTCTTCACCATCAGTTCCACTTCACCAAATGGTGTTTTCCGAGAGCAAATGCACAAGTTACTATAAAAAATACCCAAATCGCTATAGGTGTGCCTATAATATTTGAAGAGTTCCCTCGATTTATCCAGGATCCCAGTATCAGATCTGATGACAACAGGACCATTTCAAACAAAAAAAAAAAAAAAAAATCCAAATCGTTTTAGCCGTCTTCGAGTAATCGGGGAACACAGATAAAAAAAAGATGCCGACGAATTGAGAACCTCCTCATTTTTAGAAAGTCGGTTAAAAAATAAAACAGTCGGTTTTCTTGTCTATGTATCCGCGTAGTTCTTCTAAACTGCACAACGGATTTTGATGCAGTTTTCACCATCATACAGAGAATTTTTCTGGAAGGTATACGTGTATAAAACCAACTTATAATTAAAAAAAAAAACTATAAGTTCACCGTCTGAAGCTAGGAGCGGGTCGCTAGTGTAGTAACTAATAAAGTACCTTCGGTAATTGCCGTAATATCTCGGGTCACAAAATAAATAAGCAGGTAAATAAAGCATGAGTTAATTATTTATAATAGTTTACGGAAAAGGAATACATTACGAACCGTTTCAGCCCTTAAAATATTTAATTATTCATGCGCCTGAATTGTGAATAATTAAATGAATAATACGTACGCCCGAATAAAGACAATTTAAAACTTTATTGCTTTCAATAGTGAGGGATGTGCGCGTAATTATAAATTATTGGTTGCATGCCAAAATCTATGATGGTACTTAATAATCCTTTAACCCGGCCATTAAGTCTCCTCATCAGATAATAAATTGTAATTATAATGTTTTAATGGGTTCCTGGGGGTAGGCTGGCTATGTTTGTCGAAAGACCGCGGGCCGGTGGAGCAGACGAGTCCTAGAGTGGAGACTGCGTCGGCTAGCGTAGTGTGGGACGCCTCCCAGCTAGATAGACCGACGACCTTAAAAAGGTGGCCGGGACAGACTGGATGCGGAAGGCAGAGGACTGGGTGTTGTAGCGCAGCCTGGGAGAGGCCTATGTTCAGCAGTGAGCTACGATAGGCTTAGTAGAATGGGTTCCTTGTTACCAGATAATGTTTGCTGTAGGTACTAATTATTATTTTATGTAGGTACAGGAGGGATACGGGCAGGAGGATAATGAAGTTTTATAACTAGGTAGATAGGTCCTAGATTGCTTGCATATATGAGTGCTTAGATTATGTGAGGATTGAATATCTGCAATTGAATCGAATCGAACGTCATCGGGAAACTGACGGGCATTGTCTGGCACAAATCGCCATTTCCATAATTACTTCCACTGAAATGTATGTGTCAAAGAATAGACCAGGAAACTTGACAAAGCTGGATTGGTCAAAATTTCCTGGAAAACTGGGACATTCAGAAATTGAAAGGTTTAAAAAACTGAATGTAACTTTGTAAAAGATCTGTCATTGATTGACTAATAGCTTAATTAAAATATTTCAAGTACCTACTACTTGAAATATTATAACGTATGAAGTTAGGACAAAAGTTCTGAAAGTTTTTTTTTACTATGATTACTTTTTCAAAACAAAATTTTTTTTATTTTTTTTTTTTTATTTATTTAAACCACAATTATAACACCTTCACAGATTGACCCAAGGCGATGTTATAACAATCTAAAAATATAAAAATAAATGACCTGTAAGCAAAATGTTTCAATAATGTAGACGAAATACTACTTACTGAAGTTTGTAAGAAACGCTTCTCACTGATATATAGCAAACTGAATAATTTTCATATTTAATTGTATTTATTACTTTGCTCAGTTCCGTTTATAGATAACTTTAGAGTAGATTCAAACAAACTACAATTGAATACTGTGTGAACTGTGAAAATAAACTCTTTGGATAATTGCCTAAAATTCATTACGTATTTCGCAAATGCGTTTTGTAATTTAGGTACCTTTTTTATTCATTTATATTTATTGGATCGCCAACAGAGGCTATACAATTACATATACATAATGTTAACATAAACAGAGACAAATAAAAGTGTTCGCTTCCAATTATAGGCGACCATATCATTCACCTTTAATGTAGATACAGTAAATAACCAAAAAAAAAAAATCATAATTTATTCTACTCGTATACTGAGCACATTTCATTAGCCGAAAATATTCCTTTGCAAACACGAGATCAACCGACACAGCAATACTCAATCGAACACCAAAAGTAACAAAAACTAAAGCAATCCTCTCCGATCCCGGCAGCCGGAAAAACCGCCTGAAAAAATAACGCCCGACGCCAATTTTCTAAACAGAACAAAAAAATAACAATCCGATATCAATCCAATAAAAGGCAGGAAGGAAGCAGCCTCCGACTAAGCAATCACACGTCAGACAGAGACGGAGCACGATATACCAGCAGAGCGAGCGAGATAAACAAACGATTGTGCCGAGTTTCCAAAGAACGGTGTAAACAATAAAACTTTTTGAAGAAGTTCGCGCTTATTCGGCGCGGGAAAGGGTTCCAGAGTAATGAATAATACAGATAAATTATTCAAAACACAATCGTATTAAATTCGAGTCGCTTGTGAAATTTTATTACAGGGTGTCCGCAAAGAAAACTTTCCGAGTGGCACTCCACCAATTTATGGACTTTTGTTTCTGTTAAGGAGTAATTAAAAATTTCACGGTTAGCAAAGTTATGGCGAGGATTGCTCGTGATTCAATTGTTTTTGCTTCATTTTGTTGTTGTTTCATTTAACTTTGAGCAAAATTTTACATTCAATAAAGTAATACAATAATTTTAAAATTATTTATCTTAAAAATTTTAAGTGTCTCGTGGACCGGAAACACAATACAAACGCGCAATTAGAAAGTTAGAAAGTAAACGTAAATTGTTTATTTAATAAGCGGTCATCCTCTTTCATAAAACTTTTCCTTAGCAACGAACCAACCATTCAAACCAACCAACCATTCCAACATTCCATTCCATTCCAACCATTTCATTTTCAACATCATCATCATCATCTTCCTGCCCTTGAACCATGTCACGTGGGGTCGGCGCAACACGTATTCTCTTTCCATCCTCCCCTGTCAGCCGTCACGCTATCATTCACTAGTCTCTTTCTTGTCATTAATTTCATTTTCAACATAAAAAGCAAAATGTTGTCTCTGTCATCTGACACTAGTCTGTATTTGGGAACTTTTCACTATTGTTTCCTACCGCTTATCGGAAGTAACCCTCTAAATCAAGGTCCAATTGTCTCATTGACACAAAAAGTCATTTAGGTGCGTCTCCAGGAGGTCGTTGGCGGTCGTAGCTTAGAGCACTTTACGTTTAACCTTTGAACAAAGGAATATTAGGGGCTCAAATGTACTTTAGGACGAGGATATTTGAGAATGTTTTTTACTGCGCCAATTTGGGAGGTGCAGTTGTCAATTTTTATCGGTTAATCTGGCTGGGGACAGTTTACGTTATGACTTTCTTTCTTCCTTCTTGGCTCTTTCAATATTTCTAATTTTGCATAGTTTCCTACTTGTTCCTTTCATTTTTACGCTTGTCACTCACGGATTTTTCCCTGTAAGTCAGAAGTTTTAGAGCGCTGAGTTTTACGATCCTAAACACTGTCCTTTTGCTTAGTCAATATTAAAACATCGTGTCAGTCACACGTACTAAATTTTGTCATTATTTTCCAGCTTCATTAAAAAGTACTTAATTTAATTTTACGACTGAACAAAACTCCTTTCTTGTTCATAAAATTCAAATAAAACATTAAGCTCTCCCCCTCATCGATATTCAACTTCAACAAACAAATCTCGTCCATGACTCACGATTAACTTTCATTAAGAATGTTAAACTTTCCACGTAATCGAATAGAATTAAGATTAGTACCGAATTATGACGACCATTATAGGAAAGTGACCGGGTTCTTTAAAACACAATGGCACGTGAATAGTAGATATAACAGTATTATTAATGCTGTCTGCAGTTTGTTAATAACTTTAAGCGCTTATTAGATAATTAAGCTTAGTGCAATAGAAACTGGGGCCTTGCTAAAGCAAGGCCCCAGTTTCTAAAGAACATAACATCACGCCTATTTTCCCCGAAAAGTTAGGCAGTCCTGCTCAACCATAGCGCTTCCAACCACTGGATCAACAAGGCAGTTAGTTTCTAAAGAAAGCTGTTATTAAATCTCATGTTATAAACGTTTTTTCTTTCTTTTTCTTCTAACATAATAATATGGCTTGTTTTCAGACACTGTTGTCAAGCGCTATATTGGCTTAAGTATATCAATAAAGCCTTAATCTCAAGAACTACACACATCAAAAGTATCTAGGGATCAAGTACATTTTTAAGTATAAAAAAATATCCAATTAATATTTACCCAATCTAGTCTTCCAGACTGGCTTTTGACTTTAATTCCTATACCTATATGTCTAAGTTAACAACAACTTACCCCTATATTTTGTAAAAATTAAAAAAAACTTGCAATTTTTGTAAATTGTGGGAAATTAACCTAAGTTAATGTCGTCAATTAAATGGCAAAAAAATAAGCAAAAATTGGGATTTTTAAATTTTTTATTGCAAAGATAAAAAAAAATAATAATCTGTGTTTCCACCATTGACACGAATGACACAATCACAGAGATTTATTTGGCTTGCTTAAAATCAGTTCATCAAAATCACTTTGAGGAATGGCCGCTCATGTTCTTTCTAACAAGTCAAAAGTTGTTGTGGGGTATATGCACGGCATCCATATCGATAGAGCTCTTCTTTGAAGCCTATTCCATGCGTGCTCAATTGGGTTGAGGTCTGGCGATTGAGCAGGCCTCGACAGAACGTTAATGCGAGCATCGGCATGAGTGCATGTTACGACTCTAGCCGTGTGTGGACGTGCATTGTCGTGCATTAGTCGCAACGAATCACCAACCGGCTTCGCAAAGGGATGATCACGGATGAAACAACTCTCTCCGCATAAATCTGAGCATACCTCAAGGTAGCCCCTGATCCAAATGAGGTTCTTCCACTGATCCAAATACTGGCCCAAACCATTATTGTTTCCCCTCCATACGAATGAACTTCCTGACAAAATTTTAAACGTTCTTGACGTCCAGAGGTCCTCCAAACTCGAGTACCTCTTGTATCCGACCTTATACCGAAACGAGACTCATCGGAAAAGCAAACACAACGCCAGTCTTCTTCCTCCCAATTTCTGTGTTCCCGAGCACATTGTAAACGGGCCCTACGGTTGCGGGGGATAGATGGAACTCTCAGCGGCCTTCGGGAACGCAGACCCACTTCACGTAACCGATTTCGGATGGTTTAGTCGCTTATCAGCAAGCCTGAAGAGCTGTGGAGCCTCGTAGCCAACACCATGGCGGTCATGGTTCGATTCCATCGAGTAGTATTTTGGATGTACCGGTCCTGTATGTGTGATGCGAGATCGTCCTCCATGTCGCTCGGTCACGCTGCCCGTGCTACGATAGCGTGTCCAGGGGTGGCTTATAACGCTCTGTGTAGTGTCAAGAGCGACAGCCACAGTACATTGCCTGGAACCAGCTTGCAACATTCCGACGGCTCTCATCATCTCTTCTCGTGTCAAATGATGCCATCGCTCCAAATCAATGCAATTTTTTTCAGTACCGATGCAGAAATTGTAATGGTTTTGTAAAAACCATATTACACACTTTTATAGAAATCCTGATTGACCGTTGATTTTCTATTTTTAATCAAAATTTAAAGAAAATTCTTTATTCAAATAGTGAAATTCACTAAAAAGAATCAATAACGATCCATAAAAGTTAAAATAATAATCCTCAATTGTGGCGATGCGTAAACGTACTTGATCCCTAGACATTTTTGATGTGTGTAGCTCCTGGTCACATTTTTGCTAAACTCTTTGATTGGTGGACAAAATAGCACAATGAGTTAATTCTTGTCTTAATAAGTCTCACGAGATTGCGTACCAGTGTACAATACACAGGTTTTTGTTCGAGATTTACGCAATAGAGTAATTAGTGCTTCAAATTGAAGGGTAAATTGCAACAAAACTGTTTTAACCAACTTGTTTCTTTAAACATTTTTATTCGGATTTAGAATTCTAGATAACAGCGTGGGTATTCCTGTCCAATATGTGGTAACCATAGGTTTCTGTCAAAACGTTGTACAAATCTATCCTATAGGATGATTATTGAATTCATGGGCATCCTCTTAAGGGGTCATTGTACCTATGAACAACTTTTACTACGGGACCAAACCAGAAATCGCGAAAAAAAATCGGCTGTTCCCTACATTTTGACGAGTTATGCGAACATAAATGTAGGGAGCAGCTGATTTTTTTTCAGGATTTCGTAAAAGTTGTTCATGATGATGAGTACAATGACTCCTTAAGAGGATGCCCATGAATTCAATTTCACAATTATTGTATTCACCTAGGTTCCTGGCAACGCCAGTCTAATTGTAATACCAGCAAATGAAAAAAAAATTGTTAGTAGGTACAATAACTACAAAACAAGATGAAAGATAACAGTAATTTTTGTTCATTGGCCGACGTATTTGTCTTTGATGTCTTTGATAAATGGCTGCTACTGTGTCAGCTTGTATTCAATTTAATCTGTTGGAAAATCTTATGTCAACATACATGATTGGTTGTTAGCTAACAGAATAAATATGATATTTAACAGCCTTTCTACACTGGCTAGACTTGGTCAAACTTTCTAAAACTATAATTCGACTATTATTTCTGCTCTCTCCTATCATCATTATCCTGCCTTATCCCAATTTATTTGTAGTCGGCGCAAACTGTCCCTTTCTTCCATAGATAGATATATAGAATACTCTTTATTATGTACACCATAAAAATTACAGATATAACTGAAGATACAGATACAAACAATAATAATACAAACAAAGAGATAATGATACATACTTCCCTATTAGTCGTCATCTCGGTAGTCACCCCTTTCTAGCCATATCATCTTTTACACAGTCCATCCATCGTTTCTTTGGTCATTTTCTACTCTTATAGCCATACCTACATATTTCTGCACTCTTCTATAAAACACAAAAATACTCTCTCTACCTCTAACTTTTGACATTTTATTTCCAACAGCTTCCACGATAACAATAACTCGCTGCAGACAGACCAAACAGCATTAAATATTTAGAGACGTCTGCAACTGATAGCCTGCCGTGCCGAGCAACAGACCAGCCCAACCGTGGGCAGTAGAAATTACTCAGAAGTTGCGGGCAATTTCTGTCATAACTAAGTAAATCCAAAGCACCGGTGAGACACGCAAGGCGAAATGATTTAATTAACTGAAGACCGGGTGTATCTAGCTTAGCCTGGGTATCTGTTTGTGCCTTTGCTAAGCTGCCTTAGGAAACAAGGTTCAGGTGTTAGGGAACATTGTCAGGTTGGTATCTTGATTGGAAAATCTGCATAGTAATTTGAACATAGAATAAGTTAAAGAAAAGAGGTGTGTCAATGGAAATAAGGGAAACTAAAAATTTTAACTTCCTCTTTATTTTTAAGAAAAAAATTGTTCAAATAAAACTGGTTTCATTAAACTTTAATTGTACATACGATACCTATTTGAGTTAGGTATAAAGACAGGCAAAAATCAATAGGCCACAGACTTTCAAAGCTTCTTAGCTTTGAAAGCTTGAAGCTTTTAGCTTTTATGTTTACAAGCAAAAATATCCCAAACGGTACTCAGACCCTTTCTTCCTTGTCATTTAATATTAAAGTCACACATTTCCATCCCGAACAACATTGTTCAACAAATATTTAGGGCAAAGGTATGTCATTTAGCCACCGTTACAAAAACCCTGTCCCGCGGGGGACCAATAGCTTACACATGTAACCTTTAGCCGAATGACCTCTCAAAATGGCGGCTAGCTCGGCTTTGTCATATACTTTTGACACGGTATGAGAAAGTTCAGAAGTAGTAGTCAGTAGACCCAAGGAAATAGCAGCAACGCTCTTAAGATATTGGTGAAATGGTGCGGTATGCACTTTGAGAAGCCTAGATCGATACATTTGCTATTTTTGTTTGTTCTTGTGGGCAAATCCTCATGGCTACCTACAGTCTCAGGAGATCGAGGGTTATTTTGGACTCCACCCGACTAAAACCCAACGGTGTTCCTTCTGCTACCAAGAGTCGGGACTGTAGTATTTAGGTACACTAAGCCGCAAGTCAGTGGTAACGAAACCTATATAAGCTGACCTGTAATTCTATTGAAACTTCTTACTACGCTAGGTAAGCTCAAGATCAAAGTGTTGCCACTGACGTGCGGTCGACTGTACCTATTCGCCATGCTGCGTGCGCACCTCCAACAGGAGACTTTCCTACCTTCACAAGAGTGTTCCAGAAACTTCTGTATCTGAACCAAACAGGTCACACATTGGAAGCTTTATGGTAATGTATGTTTTGTCACGACCATCTAAATCTTGTTTACTAGAACTTCTGAACGTGCACCGTGCGAACACAACGGGTTATTGACATTATCGCCACGATAAGTGATTGGATTAGTGATAACAGCCCACTTGTTACATTAGCCTGCCTATTATTATCCCATCTTCTTGTCATAATCTCTTAATAATTGCTATTATCCACGCGAAGAAGTGGTTTATCTATTTTTTTTCATTCTTTGACCACGGGTTTGGGAAAGGAGAAAAATCTGTAGAATTCAGGAAAAAATACAGGTAATTCATTTAAATGTATACTGTTGTGGTAGTTAATTGATATTTATCAATTAATTCTATCGACTTTAAAAATGGCGTCTCACCGATTTAGTTAGTCTGTGCTTAAAAACAATGACAGTAAAACATTGATCGACCATTGATCACAGAAAGAGAACTGTCAGCTGACACAACAGTGTCACTTCACAACATGTCAAATGTCATTAATTAATCAAAATGACAGCTTACCGCCATAACCATAGAAAGAGAACTGTCCGCTGAATTTCTTGTGTTTTACCAGCAAACAAACAATCTTAAAGTAAATGGACAGTTGAGAACTGGCTTAAATGTATTTCCCTATTTTTAAGTATAGTGTACAAGGAGCTGGCCCAGGCTACATACATTTTGGAACATCTCCTTTCGCAATTTCAATCATTAACCACACGACTAAGGCGCTTTGTACACACACGTTTTTCTTGCCGGTTTGTTCGCCGTGTGTATGCACGGTCGTCAGTGTTGTATGTATCACCATAGAAGCTTGTTGATAGACAAGTTTTTCTACGGCGCGGTTTATACACCGTACCGTAAAGAAACCGTGCCGTGTACAAAGGGCCTTAGGCCGTTTGTCCACCGCCACGGCAACGGGACGTCAACGAGAACGAGATGACGGCACCGAAGTAGCGCTACATACATTTACCTACTATAATTAGTTCGTAGTAGTAGGTTAGGTTCGAATAATCTTGTTTCTCGTTGACGTCCCGTTGACGGTGGCGGCGGAAAAACGCTGTAAGGCTAGTAATTTATGTTTTGTTTTAGTGCCCTATTTTCAGAAGGTACTCTTTTACAGTACACATGCGTTAATATGACACTTCAAGCAAGAAAAGAAAGAAACCATTACACATGACACAGGTATGAGTGATAACGCTCCACAAAGCACAACTTTTTCTATAATTCTATCGCGCCAGTCAGGGAAATTAATTGTTAAGAAAATTGACTAGCTACCTACTTATATTATCCGTATATTTAAATCACAACTGTCATTATTTGACAGCTGTATGAAATGGCTGTAACACGGTACCTACATTGACAAAGGGTGTTAATTTGCTTAATAATTAACTCCCCCGACTGTAAATAGCCTATCGAATTTTGATACTTCGCTTATGAATAGAAACAAGCCTTCTGTATCCATTTCGTGGTCACTGTATCAAATATTCCTAAGGAATCGTAACATACTACATAATATGCCCGCTAAAGGTTACAGGTATCAAGTCAAACTGTTACACTAAGTTGGGCGTCGCATTATAAAATGTTATACACGAACATGGCATGATGGTAGGTGGTATATAATAATATTATCACTCATAAGTTGGTTATCGAGCACATTTAAAAGCAATAAAAAAGGCAGAAATTGACCAGATTTTCTGGGCTTATGATTTTATAACAATTATTTGTCAACAACAATTTGATTTTACTGTTCAGATGAGATCGGACAAAACGAGTAAAATATTTGAAAAAAAAAACGGTTAAAAAAAACGGTTTTCTGTCTATCAGTCTGCCAAGACCCTTTTTCTCATTTGGCCGCCGGTGCCAAATGAGAAAAAGGGTCTTGACAGACTGATAGACAGACAGACACACAACAAAGTGATCTTAGAAGGGTTCCGTTTTTTCCATATGAGAAAAAAAGACAATTCAATTCAATGATTAACACATAATATAAACATAATATCACGCTTTGTTTCCTCGAATGGTTAGGCAGACGTGTACTTATAGTACACCCACATTTCGCCAGTTATGTTTAAGTCCCATGTAATAGGGGGCGAGCCTATTGCCATCTACCGGGCACAAATCCAGACAAATCAATCGGGTCGGATTTTTCAATAATTTTAAAATAAATACTTTTAAAGTTATTTTAGAAGATACCGACCGGGCAGTGGCGCCCTCAACGTTTGTTTGGTTATTTCTTTTATTTTAGAAAGAAAATGCAGAAAATAAGCATGTTACGGTGTGCTCCACAAGACTATACGTTATTGTTATTACAAACGATAGTTTTACATCGTTAAGTTTTTTATAATCCTTGTATCGGGAAGTAGTGGCCACTAAGCTCCGTTTATCATCATAATATTAAATAAATATTAGGGGTTTAAATATGAAATTGCCGTTTTGTACTGAAAAATTCAAACAATTTTTTTTCCAAGGTAAAATATATTTATTTAATCAAGCATGTACCCTCATTGTCTTTACATTTCTGCCATCACATAGGAAGGTCATTTATGCGTTTGCGGTAGAAGAACTCTGGGGACCCGGACTCAACAAACTGTGTGAAGGCATTTTGAATTGCTTCCTGGGAAGAAGTTTTTTTTACTATGTAAAAAATTGTCCAAATGACGAAAAAAATTAGTCGGTTAGGGCCAGGTCCGGCGAGTACGGAAGATGACGGATGGTCCCTAACTGTAGGTCCTGTAGTGTTAAAACGGTTTCTCGTGCAGTGTGTGTTATCATGGAGCAATAGTGGTGAAGATCGGTTGACGAGTCGGGGCTGTCTCGCTGCGAGTTTCACCATCATTGTTGCAAATCCTGTACAGTAGACATCTGCTGCTATTGTTTGACCAGATCTGAGGAAGCTGTAGTGAATTACACCATGAAGAGACTACCAAATAGTTACCATCATTTTTCTATGGGTAAGCTTCACTTTAGGGCATTGTTGCGGGATTCAGCCATTGCGTTGTTCGCTTGCAACTATTGCACTTTTCATTACACGTCACAATTCGCCCCAAAATCCCTTAATTTCTGTACCGGTCCAACAAGGTAAGGCAAGCTTCAACGCGCGCTTTTCTCTGCAGATCAGTGAAATCACTGGGTACCCATTTCTCAAGCTTTTTAATCTTACCGATTTGATGCAAATGGATCAATATTGTGGGTATGCTAACATCGAGCCCTGTCGCTAATTCCCTGGTAGTTTGGTACGGATCGGCTTCCACCATCGCATTCGTCGTTAATTAACTTACTGGCTGGTCTGCCTCGGGGTTCATTCTTCAAGTCGAAGTTTCCACTACGAAAGCGATTAAACCAAAAACGCACGGTGCGTTCATTAGCGGTATCCTCTCCAAACACAGCATTGATATCGCGAGCTGTTTCTGCTGCGTTAGTTACACGTCGGAACTCGTATTAAAAAAATACTCTAATTTTTAGTGTATCCATCTTTACTTTTAAAGCTGAATGAAAAAAACAATTGAAAGTCAAACAATCGAATGTTGTACATTTTTCAAATTTAGAATGTTATTACCATGTGAAAAAAGTTTCAGTCTGGAAGCTCACACCATGCAGGTTCAATTTTAATTCAAAGTGGCCAGTACGTTATAACGGCAATTTCATATTTAAACCCCTATTATTATTGAGTTTCAATTTAATTTATTTATTTATTTAAGGATTACCAACGAGATACATTACAATTATCTTATTCATTAATAAATCTTGTATAATAAATTCGTAAAAGTAAATATCCTTCAATTACTTATAACTGACTATAAAATAACATAATACGAGCGCAAACTAACTCTCTTCATAAATAAACAACATTTCAATCCACTTTACGCCATATTTTAATTTTAAACAAGAAAAAACTATTCAGTCTGAAAATACGAGATGGAATTGAAAACCATAAAAAATAACTTTTTCAGCGACATGCAAATACCATTATGAATTATTAAATTGCCACTGGATTTTTTGTTAGAGATGGGGACATCAGGCACTTTAAGAGGGAAGCGCTAAGGTAGCCCGCGAAAATCAAATCCCACCAAAAAGATGAAATGTAAAAAACTGCCAAGTCTCTCCATGCAATTTTTCCACCGTAAAAAGTTTTGAGATCTCATGGAAGCCAAGTCACTATAATTATAATAAAAATAAAACTATTGCTACAGTCACTAAATGTTGATAGATAACTACCTACAAAATAAATTGAATAGGACTTCGCTTCTATGAGATCTCAAAACATTTTACGGTGGAAAGATTGCATGGAGAGACGTGGCATTTTTTTTTTACATGTAATGCTTTTAGTGGGATCTCATTTATTTTTTGTAGGTGGGTCTCTTTCTATATAACTAACTAACAAACTAAATAACTGTATAAGTAACAAACTAGCAAACTAACTACGTATATAAATTAGTATTTTTAAAAACTAATTATTTAAGTAACTAATAACTAGCTGATCCGGCAAACTTAGTTTCGCCGAATACAAATTTTCGTTATTATATATAAATTTTTAGTTTCTAGGTGTTTTTTTTTTAGATAGATGGCGCTGTCATACGAAAATATCCAAGATTTTCTAAAGTACTATTTATACTGCGCACTGCGATTTAGAAACTAGGTACAATACCATCTATCGAGCGAGCACAGACTATTTATTGCATTACATTGATTGAGATTTGAATCAAGTTTTATAACTTTGTTCATTTAATATTTATAATAATTATTAACTCCATGTATTAAATTTATTTTTTGCTTTAATAAATATTTATTTATTGATAATTAATTTATACCGATTTAATATTTTTTGTACGTAAACAAAGAACAAAGATAACAATGCAGTCGAAATTCATGCACCGTGTTCCTGCAAAACGGCAAATATAAAATTGTTTTCTATAATTAACTATTTATTAGTGTTTTTTTTTATTGTTCCTTTATTACAGGCTAATAATCTATCTTGATGCCAAATTTCAAGGTTCTAGATCTGCTAGAAGTATCTTAGACTCTTGATCAGTGAGTCAGTGAGTGACAAAATGTTGTAACTTTGATCGACGATAACTCGTAAACTATAAGTTCAAATATAACGTAATTTGGAAGTTTAGCTAGTTATAATGATTACTCTTGGTTACCGAAATTTCAAACTGCTAGCTTTGTCCACAGAGAAGATGTAGGGGGAGGGAGGGGGGGTGGTGAAAGGCCCGCGAATGGCTTCGAGAAAAGGATGGGCCGGCCGTGCCTGCTTTGCTCGAGACTTGGCAGGGGCACTACCGTGCCCCCAGATTTTCTTACAATTTTTGCAATTTGCAGCTCAGTGTCTGGATGTATGTTGATAAAAGTATGATTCGTGACCGTAACAAATACGTATTTACAGAATTATAATAATTTTGAATTTCGATTTGAAAATGAAAATTTGAATTTCACGAGCTACCTTAGCGCTTCCCCCTTAAAGTGTTATTCAAACACTTTAGTCTAGTTTAATACTTAGATTTACAACAGGGGTGTTATAATTAATTTGAAGCAAAACGTACAGTCCGGAACTTGGTAAACGGAAACACACTATGTTTACGAGTCCATTCATTAAAAGTTACACTACGGTCTTCGGAGACCGGTCCGTTTGTGAGCGAGTGAATGTGAGCTAGTTACTAGTTGGAACCAAACAGGTGTTACGTGAATAGTTCAATTGTTCAGTTGGCCAATTCAATCAAAGGCCTGTTCCATCTAACATTAATAGCACGCGGTAAATGTCTATTGATGAGTATTGCCTTTGAGTGGTAACTTGAGATCGATAGAATTCTATCATGATAATTTCGGTACTTGGCAAACAGATATTTCAAATTCAACGCATCTGTAAGCCTATGTGGAAGCTAGTTTACGTATCATTTACCTTCTATATCTATCTATACTAATAATAAAGCTGAAGAGTTTGTTTTTTAGGGTTCCGTACCACAAAAGGAAAACACGAAACCTTTATAGGATCACTTCGTTGTCTGTCTATTTGTCGTCTGTCTGTCTGTCTATCAGTCTGTCAAGATCCTTTTTCTCAGGAATGTCTGAAGGTATCAAGTTGAAATTAACATCAAATACGGAGGTTTGCTTGGAGCTCTAAAAAAAACTTTTAAGTCGACGCAATAACAAAATACGGCCTTTTATGCGACAAATTTTGATACTCGCAAATAAATCAAAACCTATAGGGTAGTTCCCGTTGACCTAGAATCATGTCTGGCAAGAAGCCAAGGTCTCATAGCACAAGTAAAGGAAAAAGTCCGAAAATTATTAATTTGTAGTTTTATCACACCGTTTTTTTTTGTAATTACAAACTTACAATTGCAGTTTGAGAATTGACCGTAAACATGTTTTTCAAATACAATGTTAAGGTTTTTTTGGGTTATATTCAGAACCCTTCATTGTGCGTGATCCGACATGCACTGGCCCTGTGGAAGATTAGAGGCTATTTTACATCACGCTATGACTCTTAATAGCCGAGGAAAAAGAAAAAAAAATCAGAAAGAACGCTAAGCGAAAACGAAGTAATATATAGCGCGTGCGAGCGATACAGTGCAACGCGCTAGGTCGGGGGAACAAGAAATTTTATGCGGGCGAAGTCACAGTCCGAAACTAGTGTTCGAATACAAAAGGAAGGGAGCTAGGATTTCAACAAAATATAAGCGAAATATAAAGCTTTTAACTAAAAGTCCATTTCCCAATTGCAGTGCTTTTATTTGTAATCATGTTTTTGACTGCCTGAAAACCTTGTTATATTCATACCAACACGGTTAGATAGCTAATGTAGCTAATGTAACTATACGCTTATGCAGATCGTTTCCGCTTATCGCTGTCCGCTTCCAGTCGCGCCAAAGTGAAGGCTACGTTTTACTTCATACACCACTGGGCGAGATATTCCATAACTTCATTAAATCCCAACTTGGTACATAATACCTAGTAGGCAAAACAGACTTCGCCCAATATCGGAACCATATTGAAGATAGCAATATTTAAGCCTGGTAGAACCAGGTCCTAAACGACTTACGAGGCAATAAGTTTTAATGAAGTAATAGTCGCCTTTCTGGTAGAATTTGGATTTTATTACGGGCCAGGTAATAGTTATTTGTGCAACAAGAGAGCAAAGTAAGTTTTTGTTGCGAGTGTTGATTTTGAATCCCGAGTAAGCGATGGATTCTGTAATTGAATCACGAGCGTAGCGAGTGATTCTAGGTTAGAATCCTGAGTGCAGCGAGAGATTCAAAGACATGAGATGCAAATAACTTTGGCCTCGTGTAACACATACAACTTTTCACTTCAGCAGCGAGAAAATATTACCTAAATGTAAAAAAAAACAACATGGTAAAAATTAAACCACATCTCGTATATATGTAAAACAAACAATATCAAAAAATTAAACGTTAAAAGTAAAATTATTTCAGTTTTGCAAATTAAATTGTTTCTTTTGGAGCCTACTAGGTATGGAATTTGAAAATCGAACTTCGAATCGACTTGGTTTCGAATCTCTCACGTTTTCGCATCGAAGTAAAAGTGACAGAACAAAGTGAAGTTCAACTCTTTGGAATTTTGTGAGTAGACCCAACACTGATCACGGCAATTAAAAAAAAATACTTTGTCTTACGCTCGCAGCAAAATCGAATTTTGCTCACCGTCTTTAAACAGAAAAACCTGTCCGTTTAAGGTGCTGAGGTGAAAAAGTATAATTAACACCTTTCTTCACACACAAGGATCACCTATTCCAAAATTTATAATTTTAGACATCAAAACAATTCATCCACACAGCTGTTTAATACCCTAACGTGGCCAAAAGGCTGGCAGCATCTTTATTTCTTTGTCGAAATAATTGGCCAGATCAAAAATATTTGAATTTCAATCTCAACACTTAATGAGTTTCTTATTGGTTATTTAACATTCATAATTACTTACCTAGCTGCTTAGTTACTGAGTATGACATAATGTGAATAACATTTTTTTTACTCTACCTATCATAAAAGCGTGTGTAATTTCTAATAATAGTTTCGATTCGATATTCACTGTGTGATTAAGACACGGATATGTTAACCCTTAATGATACACACGAGGTACTAAACTGATAAATTATTGGACGATTAGGTATCAGATCGCCTCCATAATTATCAATTTCCTCCTTGTTATTGTGATTAAAGTATTTGTAATGTGAATTACCTGATAATACTTGTGGGCACTGTACATAAGATTTCATTGTTTGTCAAATAAGATTCATTTTCTATTAACTGCCAAAAATCATTTTTGCACCCCCTAATCTTCAACCAAATACAACAATTAAGTTACAAAATTCAAAAGTCAAAGTCAGCCTGACAGCCTGAAACTACCTAAGTATTACTTTGAACATACAATCATAATTTTGAATCACTTCAATAATGCCAAAAGGTGCTTCATTTTTACGCACTCGTTTTTGCACCATTCACTAGACAAGCCTTCCTTAAACTCAATGCGCTCGCTCACTTTTAAGTCCGACATCCAAAGCCACCCAGCTTTATATTTCGATGCCAGCCAGTGCCAAAGTTGGCCACAACCGGCCATTGAATGGTACAAAACCGACCAACTTCGTCCGAGCTCGCACTAACACGTACGTATCTATCGAACTGTTCCCTGCTCCGTATGGGGACTCTTGAATAGATGTAGATTGGGAATCTTCAATAGATGTTGTTTTGGCTAAGTAACCCAGAGTTTGGTGGAAGGATTACAATGGAACAAGTTGATTATGGAAGTGAGTATTCTGTGTTTGAGATGGTGAAGTCAAATCGTATACCATAAAAATATTTCATGTAAAATAGGTTGCCAAGACTTACATAATGGTTTCACTGTTAAAAAGTTAGCAGATCTAATGTAGAGCCAAGCTCCTGACTCCTCCAGGCCTAACTCTATAAACTATACACCTTGGTCAAAATCCGCCGCTTGGCCGTTTCGCGGCCGTTCGCACAGACACTCCTATGGACTTATGGTAAGAAATTAAGTCAATGGTATTTAATGTTGTGTCATGCAATCATGCAATAGTTCAATGGAACGGCCATCAAACCATCAAGATTCCACAAAATATTAAAGCAATTTAGAAGAAATAAAAAAAGTTATTTGAAAAAATGTAATCGACTTCAAAAGAAATTAACTCAAAATTATGAAATAACTTTAATTTCGGAAGTTGGTGTCTTGGAATCTGTATTTTAGTTTTTTGGCAGCGATTTCCGAAATTTAAAGTTATTTCATAATTTTGAGTTAATTTAATTTTGAAGTCGATTATTTTTTTTAATTACTTTTTTATTTCATAGTTTTTAGTTTTATGTAAAAACTGGATATTTGTTTGTAATAAGTAGTTCATAATTTTGTTGTAAATAATGCACTAGAATTTGACCAAGATTTTGAGATGACAAACCTTTGACACCACAGCCGTAGCTCGTATCAATCAGCCAGGCTTACACATATTAGTCCATATCTTGAAAACTACCGATTTTGATGAAACTTGCACTGTTCCCTAAGTTGAAGTAAATGAATGTAAACCAATACAAAAAACAATCACAATCCGATTAATAGTTTCGGAGAAATGTGTGGACAAACATACAAACATACATACACCTATAAAATTTTGTATATTTGGCCCTAATAAATTATCATATGTCAATATATTGCAGTTCCAATAATATTACATACATACGTGTCGAATTGTTAACCTCTTTCTTTTTTTGAAGTCGGTTAAAAACCATAACAAAATACTATGAGAGTGAATTGGTTATCTTTCCAAACAAAAGTAGATAATGACAAAGGTGAATGCTTTCAACTCTCCCTTCACTGAAACAAAGTCCATTCACTGTGGCTTCTTACATCACTCACAGGTCAATCAGACGACTATGAAGCACATTTCGATGAAAGATAACAACTACATACTACTATCTAAAGTACTCAACATGCTTTGCAAATACTATAGGTAAATCGCAATTTCATTTCACATATTCAGCGGGGTAAATGCGTAACACACATATACAAGGTGTAATTTTATCACCGTTAACCTCTTAAGAGGTCATTGTACTCATCTAGAACTTTTACTATGGGACCAAACCCAAAATCGCGGAAAAGAAATCAGGTGTTCCCTATATTTTGACGAGTTATGCGAAGATAAATGTAGGGAAAAGCTGTTTTTTTTTTTTGCGATTTCAGGTTTGGTCCCATAGACGTCCTGTATAGCTCCATCTCTTTCTCACACTGAAGTAACATTAAAATAATAATGCTTTAAGAGGTGGTGGTTGGCCCTCAGCTGATTTTTTTCACACTTCCCCACACCAAACCTTCAAAATTTTCAAGTTTTTTGTCATAAGTGTTGTCTTCATAGTTTTCGAGGGTGCTAAAGCCGACAGTGACGTCAAAATGTAAATCCAAGATGGCGGCTGCAAATATTTTCAAATTTTTCGTCATGGATGTCGTTTTCATAGTTTTCGAGGGTGCTTAAACCGATAGTGACGTCAAAATGTAAATCCAAGATGGCGGTTGCGAATATTTTCAAATTTTTCGTCATGGGTGTCGTTTTCATAGTTTTCGAAGGTGCTAAAGCCGATAGTGACGTCAAAATGTAAATCAAAAATGGCGGCTGCAAAAATATTTTTTTTAAATCATACGTGACAAAATATAGTGAAAATTCGTTTATTTACGTAACACGTTCGTGTTCGGGTCACAGAAATTGATATGTGTACCAAATTTCAACTTAATTCGGTCCATTCGATTCGGAGCAAATTGGCTATGACAGACGGACAGACAGACAAACACAGACACACGAGTGATCCTATAAGGGTTCCCTTTTTTCTTTTGAGGTACGGAACCCTAAAACGGCTATTGATAATGATTAAGGAAAACTTTCGACATAATATGAAGAGGTTACAACTTTGTAAAGTACATTTTAACCGCAGTCGAAAATATATACGGAACTATTCAAGTATAGGTAGATGTTACCAACAGCTATGTCAATATTCATCCAACTTGAAGTGAGATGCGAATCGAAAATTTGCTGGAAATGCACCATTCAAAATAACTATGAGAAAGTTTGGACCCGATAGACTGAAATTTCTCCTGCAGTTTCGATTGAGACGTCACTGATAGAAACTATTTTAACAGACTAGATAGTAATACCATTCAAAATGTTTGAATGAAAATTGAATGTTCATTTTGATCAAAAAGGCTTTATTTTGCAATAATTAATCACAACTTGAAGCTTTATTGAAATGCACGATAGAGTAGTGAGAATATTCGATTAAGTTATAACATATAGGACAGCTGGAACACAGCATTCTGCTTTGATATAGGTATCTGAATATTAACAGTACGTAATAGGTATAAAGTTTATGCAAGCACGTGTAAGTTTATTAATACCTTTGTTACACAAACGTGTCGGAAGGAAAGGGGACAAAATATACGGAAGAGCTTACACAATATATGAGTGACAATGAAAATTTCTCGGTATACAATTTGAACATGTTTAATTAATTAACTTTGTATAAGTTTAATGTTGAAAGTAAACATAAATCAGGAAGTATCGATGTGGCGTTTGCCATTTTGTACAATTTAATTTATGTACTTTCATAATAAATCTATGTGATGACTAACGACGAAGGAAGACATCATTACGAACCCTGAAATAGCAATGGTCGCCACAAAATTGCCATCCCGCATTGAGCTAGTGTTGTGGTCATTGCTAGTTCCATTTCTGCACGAAAAGAATATTATTTGCACTGCATATGGATAACAACAGACTTGTTATTGTTTTTATAATACCTACCTATAAATAGCTAGTGTCATCTTTATTAAGCATATTTTTTTAATTTGCTTTTTTCTTTTTCAGTTAGTTTTAATGATGGTCTGGCATTTTGAGTACTTTATGCGGCCTAGCCAAATGTCCTTTCTTTGGTATTATTCGTCGAGTCGTGGAATTCCTTAAGTCCTGAGTTGAGCTACACGATTAGCTACTGACAAATGCTTGCTCTGACTGGACAGGTCCACTCAAATTTTGTGGTTTTTTTCTCAAAAGACCATTTCAGACACGGATCTACATGGTTCTCACATGATTTGACCAAGATTATGACATGTCTGGGCTTTAAAAGAGACTTTCACCCCTGATTTTAATTCGCCATTTCTACTCATGGGTAGTCAGATAGGAAATGTCGACTCCAGTTAGCTTATTTTTTTTTTATATAATGTATACATATGATTCCGATATCCTATTTACAGAATAAACAATTTCATTTCATTTCATTTCAAAGGACATACAATAATAAAAATAGAACAACAACTCATCAGTCCTTTCAATTATAGCAATATTTTCTTTCCCTCCGGTTGAAAACCCTTCTTCCCCTGCATTCACAATATATTCTCCACTTGCAAATGCAATCAAACCGTGAATCACGAAGCAAAGCAAGCAATTGTCATAATTCAGTGGCATGACCCTGCAAAAGGTAAGGTAAAGCCAGGACATTCAACGACCGACTAATTGGTTCATTACCAATTCGTCGCTTTAATCCGCTGAGCCACCCGTGGTCTTCAACCATACCACTAATTGCTTGCTGTATTGATGACGTTCGGTACATTTGATTGGTAAGCTTTGCCAAAGGCAGGATTACGAGCAGGAAAGGAATGAAAAAGATGTCCATCATCTTATAAGGATGAGGAGGAGCCGTCTATGAATCCATAGCAACTTCGCCTTTAATAATTATTAAAGGCGAAGTAGAGCTCGCGAGCTCTCGGTCAATCAAAAGGGGCACAAAGAACTCTACAACAATAAATCCGATCCGAACATCATAAATCGGCTGAAGCAATTTTCTCAGTGGAAGACGCCTAAACATTAAACAACAAATTTTAACGTTCGAGACAATTTAAATAGGCGTTTTTATATTCTAAAGAGGGGTCCTTATCACTGCTTTCTTATCTCGAAGCTCGTTAAGGTAAGTATTTTACGAGCCCCTTAAACAAGGACATAGGACTGCGTTTTTACATTTTACTTGCTTGCCTCGTAAAATTGTAAGTTACGACTGTTATCACACAAAAAGGGGGAAATATTTTTATAGAAACAGAAATTATGTAAGCGCCTGATATTTTATTGCGAGCAATAAAATTTCGGCGCGATATTTGCTAATGGGTTAAATAAGGCAGTGAGTGCGTATTAAACGTTAATGAATGGAAACCTGAACAAATTGAATTTAGCCTAAAATCAATATTAAATTTTAGAATAGGTACATTATTTTATGTTTACTAGAGCTGTATTTATTTTTAATTAATTAATTAATTTATATATACTTTATTGTACACCAGATTACACATTACATAAAGATACATTTTAAACTACAAAATATACAATTGGCGGCCTTATCGCATACTGCGATCTCTTCCAGGCAACCATGATTTAATTATTCGATTTTGTTCTCAATTTTTTCTAACATAAGTGAGGATAAGTCTATAAATTCCTCTAAAGGTAGGTACCATCGTCATTCTAGATGTCTGCACTTATTTTTCACTAAACAGTCGATAAAATCGATACAATCCTGAGCCAAGTCTAAACAAACTCTAACCCCTAAAGGTGGGCATTCACGGTCAGTCCATCGCACCAAATGGCGTGATGTACATCCAAAATTTGATCGTGAATGTTACAATCCGTTGGTGTGATTTAAAACCCTGGATGTCCAATCACTGCATTTGACTTTAGTCGTTTGGAGCCACGCCAAATGGTGCTATCGTGAATTCCCACCCGATTTAAGCCCGTCAACCAATACTAATTTACAACACCCACTACTGAACAACTACTAACCTTTACCCAAGAAAATAAAGCTCACATGGATGATAAATGAAAAACACACACTATACAAAGTTAAATGCAGAAACGATAACTAACAGCTGAACCTTATTTACCTTTTCTATGAAAGCACTACGCCTATATATTAAGTTCATATACCTATTAGAACACCTGACATTGTTAGGAACGAAACAGCTCACTGATTGGAAAACAACGTTAGTATGTTCAGTTTGGCTTTGATGATACCAACTATACAATAATATTAAGATAAATTAATTGTACACACGGCTATATATTAAGCTATACATTACCAGTTTAAGCTGATCGCGCATTTTATAGGATTTCCGTACAATGAGAGGTCAGCTTATACTGCAAATGTATAGCATGATATGTAGCCTTGTGTACCTCCTGTGAATCCACTATGATAATATGAAAAAACATGTACTGTGAATTCGGTCTGATATAATAGATGATAATAGCCAGAAAGAGGGTGTGATGGCTGATAGACAGTGTATGGAAGATGATTCAAAAATAAAGTCTAATAATCATTATTATTCTTGTGCTCTTATCACAACTTAGCAGGGGTCAGTGCATCATGTCTTTTCCTTTCTTCTATAAATTTCTATTAGCCGTCATCTCAATCGTCACCCCCTATATCATCTCAAAGAAAAGCTTTAATGTAGTAGTTTTAAACACATGAGACAATAATAGTGCTGCACTGAGATTATTTATTTTCGAAACGATGATTTTTTAGAACGCGCGGAAGAAAAACTGAGAGGCCCTAGAACGGCAGTGTCTTTCATACAAATCTATCAACAGAACTGATAGTCACACTTTAACGTTCCACACATTCTATACGTAAAAGCATACACCAATGGTGTTATTAATAAGTTTTGAAACAAAATTAAAGTAATAGTCGACATCTCTACGAGTATATTCTCTATCCTCTTCAAATGCTCTGTGTTCCTAGTTTCACAGGTAAACGCTTCGGTCCCGTCTCCAGACCGTCCCTTAAATCGCCTTTAATTCATACAAACACACTGCATGAAACTGTCACGTATTCCATGTTAGGTTGGAAATTCCGAGCCAGATGTTACGAAAACCGACGCGGTTTTACATAGGTACTAGAACTGGGAAAGGGTAAAAAGTAATGCAATTTTGTTCAAGCAGGGTATAACTAGTAAGATATAAAAATGCAGGGGTCAATGGAATCCTCTCTTGTCAGTAGGATAGGCTGAAGAGTACTACGATGAGAAAAAGCCAAAATATCTTATAGCAGTACTAGCTTTTGCCCGTGGATTCGCCCGCGTGGATGTCGGAAAATATCCCACGGGAACGTATACTCTATTAGCTTACGCGGCGTACGCCAGAAAGCTCCCAGTCGGCATGATTTTTTCCGACATCTTCAACAATAATCATATTATCATATTTCAGTCAATTAAAAAAAAAACCTTAATGAATTGTACACTTAAACCCTTCTCATGAATCATTCCATCTATTGGTGAAAACCGGATGAAAATCCGTTGGGTAGTTTTTGAGTTTACCGCGTTCAGACAGATAAACGCGGCGGGAGGGCTTTGTTTAGTTAAAATTATGCCGGTCACGCTCTAATAACAAATAAGAAATAACTATTGACCGAGTGAACCAATTTTAAAAACTTATTTATAAAAGAAAAACAACAGACTTCCAAAAAAAACGCTAAAAATTGAAAAATAACTTCAGTTTCGGAAGTTGGTGTGTTTGGTTCAGTATTTTCGTTTTTTGCCACCTACTTCGGAAATTAAAGGTATTTTTCACTTTGTAGTGTTTTTCTTGGAAGTCGGTTGTTTTTCTTTTTTGTAAATAAGTTTTTATTTTTTTGCTGTAGTACCTGCCCCACCCAAATTCGTATACCAGTATTTGCTAAGTAAATAACATTGACAGGAAGTTATTATAACATCATCAAGATCAGCATACACTAAATGGAAAAAATACGTATTATTGAAGCTAACTCAAAAACCACTCATCAGAATTTGAACAAATTTATATGCGACCACCTCACCCTTTCAAATAAAAACTCTGTAAAAAGGCAAATATATGTAGCGCTAAGTCGAGTCAGAAGTTTGGAAGGCGTAGTTTTATCAGGTTTGGACGCCGTCGCCAACAAATTATTAAATCAACCACACGACGACAGATCGTTGACGTAATTTGTCGCCTGACAATCAAGGCCACATATTACATACGACTCAAGTAGCGTAATTTGAAGCATTTAAATCATTTATAGCCAGAGTGCATCTCATGACAATTTCAATAAGCCCAAACATGGCTAGGATACATTGTTTTATTACGGAGTTCCGGTGCCTATCTTCCGGCTTCATCGTCAGATCCGTTCGATGGTACCATTTTCATCAGAACCATTTATTTAAATTTGTCTTCGTTTTTGTAAATTTGTCGTTGTTTGTTTGTCATTTAGTCGCTTACTATACGACAAAATAATGCTTCAATTTTCAACTTTACATAGTCAAGACTAAAATAATTTTAAATTAATTGATTTTTCAAAGTCATCAAATCGGTCATCATTGTTATAAAAAAAATTATGTGTTTTAAAGTCTCAAGTTATGAAATTCAATTACACAATGTATACCTATAAGTACATTGCAAGATTCATCCGATTTCGTTCATTCTTTATTTTACCTCACTACCTTTTTTTGTCACAAAACCTTCAACTGGCAAGTTGCTGAATACGATTAAAAGTCCAAGTATTCTATTGATTACGATATCTGTGAAACTAAGCATTCAAGCTAAACGCAGCCGCCCGAAAATTCGCATCGTCTAACTGCAGCACAAAACCATATTTTAATACAACAAGGCAATATTTAGAGTGGTTCTAAAATACTTTTTGATGTAACATTTAAGTGTGATCAGCAAAAAATGTCTATTAACACTCTCACATTAACATATCATCTAAATTGACATAAATTTATTCGATAAACTGATTTTTAGCTTTAAGAGTATTCTTTACATTTTACTTCCGTTCCGATGTTCATTAAATATTTTGTTCAATAATAAGGATGAAAAAAACTGAAGGCTTAATCGACTTTATTTACTGACTGTACCTACAGTACCTATCTACTACCTAGGATTTTAAAATGTTTCGTTAATACCATTTGAAAAGTCTCTTTTTTACTTTTTTCTAACAAATGGGATTTCGTTGTAGAGATTTTTCAAAGTTATTGAAGCTTTACTAAAGCTATCTGAAATAGAAAACGTTATTTGGAATGGAAATGAAGTTAGCTTCTTTGAATACAAAAATAAAATCATAGGTATTTATGAGTCTGCAAGCATTGTAGGATATTAAGGGTACGGTCAAAATTAATTTAAAAAATCAAATTTTCAGAATTTAGCTTGAAGCTTTAATTTTCATTAAGCATTACATCAATACAGACCCTACGTGGTCTTTTATTATATAGTATTGAGGAAATTCGATAAACGTGTAGTCAGTGCAGTTCTGTTGTGAACCTTTTTATTGTGCACTTTATGTTAGGCTAGTCACAAGCATAAATATATTATTATAGCCAGATCGGCAATAATATTCTCAAGAATACAGCAAACATATACAAAACGGCACAAATATGTGATATCCAAGAAACACCCTATGATTTTACAACTAAATGAGTTAGTATTTTCAATTTCACAGAGTTTGCAGACTTTATTGTAGGTATTAATGAGAGAGTAAGCTGAAGAGCGTCTAGCTAGCAATGAGGTGTTGTCAGGTGTTGGGATTTTTGAGTTTATTTTGCTTATGATTGCTGTGTTTTGACTAGGTTTGCTTTTAATAGTTTTGTGTTTGGTGCATGCAGAAAGAATAAAAAGCTGGCGGACTCTAAGAACTCTCGTTTCACGATAGAGTAAGTCAGTAGAGAACAGGTAGGCCTTCTTAAAAGTTATTTTAAGAAGCGCTCTCTGTGCTCGTTCTACCTCAATCAAGTAGGTCTTTCCAGCACTACCCCACACACTGATGCAATACTGAATTATGGATTAGCAAATCACAAGGTAAACTTGTTGTAGTGTGTCTATATATTTGCTGTCTTCTTGAAAACAGATATTTATGAATGACTTATGAAATCAGATATCGTTACCGAACTGTCCATAGTAATATATAATTAAGCTCGTGACTGTATCTTCTACAATTTCGTAAAACTCTCCGTAGAGCAATAGTTTCAGAGACATACTTGAAGTCTAAGTACATAAGCACAAGTAAGTTAAGTAGGTACCTAAACTTGGAAAGTATTAAGTCTGCAATATGCATGAGCAAAGTTTACTTTTCAACCAATCAGAAACGAATAGGTACGTTATAGTTGAAAGGTTTAGATATAATATATGTATATTACTTATTACAGTTTTGAGTTAATGAAACCGAAACCAAGAAGAGCCAGTTAGACTTAAAATCCTAAGACAACATAGTAACACAACTTAGATACTGAGAAATCCGCCAGAATGAATTGATTTTGTAGATTTTTGATTATTAATTTTTTACTAAGTAAGATTTTTTTTTTAAAAAAAGTCCCGTGAGATAAATACTTTAATTAGGTTATCCAAGTAAACTTGAGCCTTCTGAAAAGCCCAATCATATCACCTACTTTAGTCATTTTACCAGACTTACTGAGTTGTAGAAAGATAGAATCAAAACTAAGTATATATATATAGTATAATATGTAAGTAATATGTAAGTGTGTATAGTATGTAGTGTATACAGTAGAATCTTAAAATCACTTACTGACATACAACGCATAGCCTAAGGGCTCAATCAAACGTACCACAACCACGACAAAACGTGGACGGGCGTAGTTTGTATGAAAATGCATAGTTTATTTACACGGACCGCATTTGGCCGTCAAAATCAACCATGTAGGCGATACCGACCACAACAAGGCAACGTCGCAGCCACAACGCAACCACCAGCGAGACCATACACTAGCGGCCGGCCACATCGCAAACACAACGTTGCGTCAACGCGACCTCACAACTACTAGCGACAACGCAACTGGAAGAAGCTGCAGCGACACGTAACCACTCTGCTTGCTCATATTTTGTCGCCGCGATGTGGTATGGTTGTGGTACGGTCAGCAACAGAAGTAGATTAACAGTTACTTTTACATGTGAAATCAATAGACCCTAAATTATTAGTTCTCTACTTTTCGGTATTTTATGTAATAGCTAAGATTTTCTGTCGTTAGAATTTAACAACTGTCCATTTTTTTTTAATTCTTTTGAACATAAATTGTGTTAAAAAATTTGAAGTGTTAATCGACTTTTGTTGCTGACCGTACGTGTGAATGGGCTCTAAACCGCTGGGTCTATAAGCATGACATTTTGGTTTAGAGTTCCATATATAACAAAGATGAGCACTAAAGGTTTTTGAAAATTATTTCCCTTAAAAGGGTTAATTACTCGTAGCATACTGGGGTTATATGTATAGGGGATGAAAGTTTGTATGGAAGTTCGTTATTCTTGCTTATGGGAAATCCCATCGGGCACAACAGGGCTTGCCAAACAATAATACTAACAAGCAGATGTTATCAAATTCAGGAAGTTTGAATTAAATAAAGCATCTACCAACATGAACGACAATCACAAAACGTCAGTTGGAGCTAGTATCAGTAAATCATAGGCAGACCGCAGCGGAAGTGATGCGGTCAGGACGGACCGACTGATGGGACTGTTAGTACTGGTAGTAGGTTGATTTGCACTGGTTATGCGGCAGATGGTCGATAATTCAGTAAATAGGCATTAGGGATGGGTTTCGATGTAATTGAACGGTTTGATTGAGATGGAGCTAATAAGGCCAGAGATACAAATATACCTGTGATTTATAGGGGAATCTGTCAGACAGATAAGCTGTTGTGGCAAACTGCTTGGTATAGCAACTTGGGTAAGGCTTATGTCCAATGTACATATCCAGCAGTGGACTGCGATAAGCTGAGTTGATTGATAATAGGGTAAACAGTAAGCAAAATTTTATCAACAAATTGAAACTGTTAAAGCCACAGACAAAATATATTATAGCCACTACGGCTATAATATTTTTTTAGAGACGATGAAATCACTCAAGACAGACAGACAGTAAAAAACCCAATTCATCCAAAAATCTAATATTTAATAATTTTAGTTAGTTTTTTTCAATCTCACCTATCTCGAGAACCTTAGTAGAAACGTCCCAAGTTTTTCGTCCCACAAATTTTACAATCATGCAAAACACAAATCTGTTCGCGCTGTAATCAGATAAAAATTGTTGGCGAGCTTAATAAACGAGGCGGTGCTATTCCCCTAACATAATGGAATCTTTTTAGACACTTTAAGACAGCACTTTAGCTTAATGAAGAGCCATAATTCATTTTGACGCTCCTAGTAACTAGAGCAATGGCGTGCCTTCGCCGGAGTATACGCGGGTAATTAGATCTACGAGGAGTTATCGATTTTTTAATGTTAGCTTTATTAATGGCAAAGCTGAGCTTAACGATAATAGTGATGAAGATTGTTTGATTACTACAGGTAATTTTAAAGACGATGGAGAAATCGAGAACGATATCAGTGAATATACTGAAACAAATTCTTTTAAACAATACCTTGGGAGACGCAAACTAAAAGGAATTTAACCGGTTCCGTGCGGAGGTCTTTTTAGCAATCTCTAGTGCCTGGCGTCAAACAAAGATTCTGTGACGCCTCTGGGGCACCAATTTACGAAATTACTTGAAACGAACACTCACTGTGGGCATGATATGGGTGACAAATAAAGACACTTATTTACTTAGTTTTGTATCCTCTCGGGCACCATACGCCATACGCAATAGATTTACATGGTGCCTGTGCGGCATCATCCGCACGGAAACGGTTAAGTAATGTTCCTACATTACGATAGCTTTATTAATCGTAAAGCTGTACTTTATAAATACTTACTAAAAATTATGAAGAGAGACGATAGAGAAATCAATTATAATAATGGGAATAAAAAACAAATAATTTTATAGAAGACCACCACAAATCATCAAAGTACTTAAAATATACAAGATGTAACATAAATAACGCAATCATTATGAACAACTAACCAACTACCATAATTAACGCACAACCTCTTAAGGGGTCATCCCTTTTAATTAAGAGGTTCTGCGTTAATTATGTTACACCTTGTATATAACATAAAACGTGATCTGCGCTGATAAGTGCCTTAATTTTAATTAAAATATGTTAATAGATAACAAAACGAAACAGCCACCACTTAAAGGAAAGGCTTATACAAAGTCAAAGACATCAGATCTATTACACACTGTATGACACAACGTAATTTATTAAAATTGTATATCTTGTCTCAGTAGATGCTTTGATAAATATTCATACACGCCTTTTCAACAAAACTAAATACGTAATATATTTTAATTGAACACTTTACTAATAAAAGTCTCGATCTTCTAGGCGTTCAGGCTCAGAAAGTCCCTTTCCCAAAATGTCCCTTTCTCAAAATGTCCCTTTCCTACGACAGCTACGCGTTAACTGGGAATATATATACTAAATATTTAGAAAATCACAATTTATTATTGTTTTAATTGAGCATAATATAAAAGTCCATTGTTTGCATAAAGTCTCAAAAAGCGACATCTATCCTAATTAAGTTAATTAACTACAAACAATATTGTTATCTATCTCTAAGTGGACATTCATGGGCAATAAAATAAAGGAAGCACCATCAAAGAAAAGGGAAAGAAACATTCTGGGAAATGGACACTATGGGGAGGGGACATTTTGCGAAATGGGACATTCTGAGCCTGAACGTTATTTTTGATCAAATTAGTTTTGGGTGGAAAAAAGAAAAACTTTGTCCGTGAACCTCCATACTTCATTGGCGCAAATGGGTCTAGGTTAACTGACGTTGTATTTTTGTGTTAAATTAGTTCTGAAGCCTTCGCACTTAGATAAAATTCAAATAAATAACATAACATAACATCAGGCTTGTATTCTCTGAAGGGGTTAGCCAGAGATGTACCTATAGTACACCCAAATTTCGCCAGTTATGTTTAAGTCCCACGTAATAGGGAGCGAGCCTATTAAACAAATGTCAGGATTATTTTCACAGTTCAAACATAATCTGAAAGAGGTTAATTATATTTTTACTGCCAATGAGAAGTGTGGTTTAAGAAAGGATACCTAATAAATTATACATTTTGATCCAAAAATAATCAAAAACTGACTTTGTAAAAGCCTCGAGGCACTTAAATGTCAATGATAAACAAAATGCACCCTAAAATGCACCTGCGAATGTCGAGAGAGAACCGAAATTTATAAATCGTTAGGATTTTATCAGTCATTACATTGACAAGGTTTAGTCATCTTTTCAACTCAGCCTATCGCAGTCCACTGCTGGACATAGGCCTCTCCCAGGCTGCGCCACAATATCCTGTCCTCCGCCTTCCGGATCCAGTCTGTCCCAGCCACCTTCTTAGTCATCTTTTACCTGTAACAAAAACCATTTGATATGAAATCAAATATTCAAAGAAAATAAAAAGCTTCTTCTTTTATAAAAGAACATAATTTATTGCAATTAGGGATCAAAGGAGTTCCTGGAGCCGCCTCGGGTATACCGTACAAATTGAGAGCCAGAATATTCTGTTGGGTTTTCTAAGTAGCAATTAAATAGGTAACCACTGATAATATTTGACCTTTATATTTTTATTGGACTTTATTATCACTGACGATGTACAGTATAAAAAAGCGTGTTAATAATTTAAAATAGCTGAACGGCGATGTATGCTAATTTGTTTCGTAGACCAACATGGGGGTTGATATACATACGTCAAATGTGTATACACTCTGTTTGTTATCTATTAACTTCTTTTCATGACGTTGCCTTTACACAGGTGTGTCTGTATTGGGATTACATTTAGCTGAATCATGTTTTTGCATCTCTTAAACCACTCTCCTCTCTTTCCTGCTATGGGAGTCATACAAAATGCATTGGAAAAAGGATCGTGGCAAGATATGGGCGGTAGTTTTATATCTGCTAATACCTACGTCATAAAATCCTGCATAAAAGCATGTAAAGTCAGGGAAAATAAATGTTTACCAAATTGACTACCAACTTAACTCTCATTCTTTAACGGTTTGATTCTTTGTCAGCTATATAAGTTGACTATAACGCGGAAAATTGGCGTAGTGTGTCGATTTGATAAACCATTAATTTCTTTGACGGAACTTTGGCCACCAATCAGCCTACTAAGCTTGCTAACCATACATTGTATAAAGACTCATGTTTGTGACTCAGCGCTGGGCACGCCACAATTGCGGCGATAAGTCCCCTCTTTGAGGAGTTGCTGGAGAGGCGCCACGGCGTCCTTACCTTCCGCCTGACGCAGGTCCTCACCGGACACGGGTGCTTTGGGAGGTACCTATTCCGGATAAGGCGGGAGGAAACGCCCGGGTGTCACCACTGTGTGGATCGCCCGGAGGACACGGTGGAGCATACGGTGGAGGTCTGCCTGGCTTGGGCGGAGCACCGCCGTGTCCTCGCGGAAGCGATAGGCGGTGGCGATCTCTCGCGTCCGGCCCTGGTCCGGGCCATGGTACGGAGCGAGAGTACATGGGAAGCCATTACCTCCTTCTGCGAAGCAGTAATGCTTGTGAAGGAGGAGGCGGGACGCGTGAGGGAGAGGCAAGCTTTGCGCCCTCACGCCCCTAGTCGCCGCAGGAGACGCCCTGGGCGTCGGGAATTGGCAGCCGATTCCCGGCCACCGTAGGCGCGGGCTTGCGGACGGCGAGCAATGGGTAGCTCGCCGTCCGGTAAGGACCAAGCCCGAGTCGACGGCGCGTTGTGTTCCACGCGCGCCTCAAAGAGATGTCAGCACTATTGACGGGGTCCGCTAGGGCCGATGCCAGCTAGGGTTGCGGGATGTTCGAAAGAGTTACCGCGGCCCCGGCACAGGCAACAGAAGGAACACGGATGGGTTTTAGTCAGTAAAAGTCTGACACGCCCTCCCGCTCCGCCCAGAGCGGGAGAAGTCATTTGATGATTTGCCATCCACAGTTGATTAAAGTATGATTCGTGACCGTAACAAATACTCGTATGTATTTACAGAATTATAATCAATAGAATCAGTAATACAACTCTCTAAGACCAAGTAATCCTATTGAATGACTATTTCTAGAAATCTTAACATTTGAGGATTATACTAACATAAGGAGTTGTATTACTGATTCTAACGATTATAATTCTGTAAGTATGGTCGCGAATCATATAATACTTTAATCAACATACACCGAGAAACTGAGCTGCAAATTGCAAAAATCGTAAGAAAATTTGAATTTCGCGCTTCCCCTTAACAAAGACCATTTAGAGACCAATATGAAGAAACTGGACGGTCGGTCGGTAGAAACACATAGACAGACCATAATAAGCCGACATGTCAATAAAGACCTGTTTGAGTTGTCATCTTGACATTGTTCACACAACAAGAGAGTTCATTTCACGTCTTCTATTTGCGATGGTCGAGTATTTGTATGTACCGTTCGGAAATTCGGTAACCGTATTTTCCTGAACCGAGGTCGTTTCGGTGGGTAAAAATGCGTGGAGACAAATAGTATATTGGTTAGTTTGTATTAGGCAAGATAATTCTAAGTTTTGTACTGCCGCGGTTTGTGGTAGTGCAAGTATCATTGCGCGTTTGTAAGAAGTTTTGTCTCTGTCGGGTTACGTACTCCGGACGTACCTCGTCCACTGTCACTCAAAACTTTTGAATAGTTTTTGTTGTTATTCTATAATTTTCTAACCATGGTCATACAAAGTAGGCAAATACTTCTATGGTTGCAACTGCTGTGTATCAGATCTCATCATGGCATGTTCGTATTTCCGAAAATAGACGATGATTGCCAAAGCGCAAACTTTTCCTGGGATTTTTGTTCTTATCTAGCTAGTTTACATGTGTCGTAAAACAGGAACCGTTTTTCAAATGTTGTTTTTATTGCTTACTAAACTAAATAAATGTAGGTATTGTTATCTTTATCTTTCCGACTGAAAAAAAAAAGAGTTATAGAAGGCATAGTAGATATTTCAAACTATTCCAAATATTTTTAACCAATACGAAAGGTGTCAACATATCTGTAACCATCTCTTTCTCGTTTTATTCGTTAGTAAAGCAAATCAATAGTTTCAGCTCAGTTTCGTCGAAACACAAAAAAATTCTGCACCTTAAAGTTAAGGCTAATAAGATGAATGATTGGCTACCTACTCTGTTATCTGGCTTCAGAGCCTAGTAACTAGAAGATGAATTTTAGTTCCAGATTTCCCGTATCCCTTTCACACTCAAATATCAAACACGAATGATGAATCGAATCTCTTGCAAACTCCCTGTATTATAGGATACCTTGCACCTATAAATATGTTATTTTATCCAGACTCAATAATACAGACGCAAAGTTTCTGGAAAGGTAATATATTTATTTATTCGTCCAGATGTCAGACCTTAATCCTTAGGTACTTCGTCGTCGTCAAAATTTGAAATACGAGTAGTTTAGGATGAGAGTATGGACAAAGGCTTCTTTCTACTCTTGTTACAGTTAAAGGGTAGCTAAGTAGTTATAAGATGTAAAGAGTATGGACAAAGGCTTCTTTCTACTCTTGTTATAGTTAAAGGGTAGCTAAGTAGTTATAAGATGTAAAGAGTATGGACAAAGGCTTCTTTCTACTCTTGTTATAGTTAAAGGGTAGCTAAGTAGTTATAAGATGTAAAGAGTATGGACAAAGGCTTCTTTCTACTCTTGTTATAGTTAAAGGGTAGCTAAGTAGTTATAAGATGTAAAGAGTATGGACAAAGGCTTCTTTCTACTCTTGTTACAGTTAAAGGGTAGCTAAGTAGTTATAAGATGTAAAAACATGATACTAAAATTAGAATTACCTTGAAATAGCTAAGGCTTCGTCATCTGGCTGGGTACTAAACTATCAACTGGAGGTAACTGAACCCATGATTGGTAATGGCCTTCATTGGTTTGTTAATTTAGTGTCCAAGATTTAAGGCTCCGTGCACGAAATAAAAAACACTCTTTTGTCAATTTCATATCTAATTTTGAAAAAGCTTGAAATAATTGAAACTTATGATCTGTATGACTATAAAAGTACACTTTTCGTGGCGCAAAACCATTCGTGTCAGTCACAGCACCTGTTAACAGTTTCATCACTTTCGCTTTCTCGAAAAATAGTTAATTTCGCCTTTGGTTTACTAAACTTAATGAATATAAAAAAATAAAATAAAATTTAATATTTTAATAAATAATTTTATTAAAATCAGAAATTCTGTCAATAATGTGTTTTTTCCTCTTATTAAGCAAAACTTTTAAGAAAATTAAAAATTACACTTTAGTCTTCAGATATAATTTTTAATTTTCTTAAAAGTTTTGCTTAATAAGAGGAAAAAACACATTATTGACAGAATTTCTTATTTTTTTTTTAATTACACTTTAGTCTTCAGATATTCCCAGGATTGCGGGATGTTCGAAAGAGTTACCGTGACCCCGGCACAGGCATCTAAAGGAACACGGGTGGGTTTTATTGACCGGGTTTCTTATATTATTTTTTTTCAAAATTATCTTTCTGACATTTTGTATTGAAGTTGAAAAAAGTGGTCCAGCCACGTGCAAGTAGACCATATTATTATAATGATGTTGACGATATTGTTTATGCTCAAAATCACAAGTAGTTTCTCGTAATACTATATATGATAAAACGTTAGTCACGTCTCATTTATCGGAAAACTAGTTGCGAATATTAATGATTTTCCATTAATCCTTAAATTATTTGAAAAAATCCCTTTCAGCCACATGCTAAATTAAGAACCGGACTTTTCAAATCACAAACAATTTTCTTTTTAAATTATTTTTCCTTTTCTCATCAAAACTGAAAAAATTTATCAAAATCAGTCGATTTCATGCGCGGCCCCTTAACAAGAAAACGTTCTACAATTATTATAAATCACAAATGCAATACCAAACAAAATTCAAAATTGGAATCATTAAAAATATCACTCTCAAATAATATCCTACATTTCACAAGAATTTGTGATTCAAATGCGGCTCGTGAATGGCATTGTTTAAATTTTTAATCCGATTATTATTTAAGCTGAGCTCGGGGCAGGAGGAGACGGAAATAGTGATGCTATACTGACTAGTGACGTAGGTAATTAGTGCTGTGACGGACTCTTTGTTAGTTTTAATTGCTAATTTAATGAACTGTCCTCACCTTACAACTAGTATTTGTTGAGACTACCTTGTGACAATTAGTGTTTTGTCGGACTCTATATTATAATACCGTTCGGATGCCTTAATCAATATTGTTTACCAAGAAATAAATATTTTGTTCTTTAATTTTTGAAACCACTTTTTATTCCTGTAACAACATGACAGTACAAAAAGATTACTTGACTAATAAAATATTTAAAAATATGTACATGGATTCAGTCATCAATACTCCTCTTATTTACAAACATTTCTTTAAGGTTAAGTATGGATTAACGTTTGCTTAACCATAGTTTTTGACATTTAAACGTGTCATAACTTTAACCAACGTTCAACGAACCAACGGGGTAGGTATAAAACAACGTCAAACATGAAAATCGTGGGAATGACGAGTGGACTCAAGAAAATCCATAAATTTTGGAATTTTCATTCCTGTTCCACACCATTTTCATAATTTAATGTATGACCGACACTAACTCACGAAAAACCGTCTATAATCCATACTTCTAAAAATAACAGGTACATCTAATTCCTAAGGCCCACTTGCATGAAAAACTTAACTCATTGCTAACACGAGGTTAAATTGACAATATTGTATGACAAACTGTCAATTTAACCTCATGTTAGCAACTAACTCTAAGTTGTTCATGCAAGTGGGGCTTCGAAACCTAGATTTTGCCGATGGGATTTATTATCCCGGGATGATAAAATATGTAGCATTCAGCGCGAGCTATTCCCGATCATTGATTGTCTAGAGAACACGACTATTAATAACTGTATCAATATTCACGAGCAAGGCTGAATAGCAATCGTTAATATTGCTATGAATTGTTATAATACTATTGGTAATACAATTAGCAATTATGCTTTGATTAATCATGTCTTTAAGGGAAGTGTGTTTCAGCCGACGACGCTTGAAGGCTCCTGCAAACAGGCACGACACGCGACGTGACACAAAGGTACCGCGTGTCGCGCGACGAGCGGTGCCTTTGTGTCGCGTCGCGTGTCGCGCCTGTTTGCAGGAGCCTTGACGCTTTCAGTCGTCCGTAGTGTCCTGTAGTTGCAGAAAACACCAGAATCTGAAGGCAATCACATCTCAGCGACAATCAACGCCAAAAGCTTTTAAAAAATGTAGGTAAATTATAGGTATTTTTAACAGATTGAGACTGAGATTAAATGCGATCGATCTTAATTAAGCGGAAATTGTCTGATGAAACCTACTAAAACAGCATTTATGACCCTTGGCAGCAGATTCAAAGATCAGAGATGTGATCAGTTTTTTTAGGAACCGTTCGTATTTTGTAGTAGTTTTAAATACTGAAATAAATTTAATCTTGCTTTAGATTCTGTACGATATCATTGATTTGATTAGTATAAATAACTTTTCCTAAAGTTTTAATTCGTGGTGCATAACATAGTTCAGAGTTTCACACTCTATTTTATACAACCTATGCCGTCATTATATGTCAGCTGAAATGGTTTAATTGGAAGAAATAAAATATTCTCATCGCGACAGTTGAAAGAGCAATGTCACTGTATATCTAAATTTAAAAAAAAGCTAAGCGCATTCTCCTGTCCGTCTCCATGACTGGAATCTGCCGTCAAACCATCATGCATAATATTACGAATTAATGCAGAAGTGACGTCTGAATTTATTAGGAACATTAACTGCTTTATTTTTACTGCCGTGCGTCAGTAACTGCTGTCCAAGAGCTAATGCAAAAATGAAATTAAATACGATGGAAAACTTCTAAGAGATTATATTTCTATAGATAACTTTTTTTTAGTACTTAGGGCTAGTTGCTGTAATTCAGGTTTCATAAAAGTTGATTTTGTATAGCTTCAGCTATTCACACGTATTTTTACTAATTGAATCTTATTAGTAGTTTACTAGATAATAAGATTCCAATTAGAAATACTTACTTCGCGGGCGCAGGGACGTTTCGTTTGTTTTAATTTATAGTGTTACTCAGAACATATCAAGTAAGGATATATGGGCATCAAAAAATAGCTTATACAGTATGTTAGTTAAACGAGGGACGTATTCAAACCCACAATAGTTCCTTTTCACATGATACTAATAAAAATAGGTCCTGAGGTGGTGAAGGTAGGTGGTGAGGTCCTGGGTTTGATTCCCAGGTTGGGCAAAGTGTTATTGGGTTTTTTTATCTGGAATTGCTCAGTAGTAGCCCGGAGTCAGGATTTGTGCCCGGTTGATGGCAATAGGCTCGCCCCCTATTACATGGGACTTAAACATAACTAGCGAAATGTGGGTGTACTATAGGTACACCTCTGCCTAACCCTTCGGGGAAACAAGGCGTGATGTTATGTTATGTTACTAATAAAAATATGAATAAAAAAAAACACTGATAAATAACAGACAGAACCATACCAAAAATTTCGCAATAAGTCTCGCAACGTGTATACACCCTTGCGCTAGACAAAAACCAGCGGCAAAAATTCACACGTGGTTCGTGGTCGTTGACCCCGAATTCTAGGATCAGCCACGTGTTGTGCCGCATGATTACTGTTTACAAGTTCACTTCTTGCGCGCTCAGTGTTCATGAGTAATGTATTTTATTGGACAATTACGTCATAAATTAAGGTTATAGGAATACCCTCCCTCAATAAGTCCCTCGTTTAACCTAACAGACTGTATAGTCTTGTGTAATTAAAAATAGGTTTTATTGACACCAACTACAAAATGTTTCGTAAAAACTTAGCTTAAACTTTTTTAGCTTTTTTTAAGTACTTAGGGCTGGTTGCTGTAATTTAGGTTTCACATAAGTTGATTCTGTATAGTTTCAGCTGTACACACGTATTTTTATTTTGGTGTAGCTGCAGTAGTTTATCATCTAATAAGATTCCAATTGGAAATGGCAGGGGCGCGTGCGCGGAAAAACTGCGCGCGCGCTGCGTGGGCGTTAACTCTACTTCCGGCCCCCTTTTTGAATGTTCAAGTGGCTAATGACGTATTTTTTCCTGTCTTTGTAATTTTCGAGTCAAGGGAATAAGATGCCAATGGAGTGGAACTCCGTTTCAGACAAGAAACGTTTATAAAATACACTGTCAAAATGTACTAAACAAAACAATTTTGATATGGTACAATCAACGGTCTTAAGTGGACTACCACCGGAATGATCACTTTGGCCTGCACGTCAGATCTGCGTCACACAGAGAGACAGGCTCTCTCTGTGTGTGATGTTTTTATGCAGACAGTCTGTAACGCGCACACAGTATAACTACGAAAGCGCGTTGTTGGATAGTCAGATGATATACTTGTTTACTTATATACTTGTTTTTTTTTTCTTGATAAATTATTGACCACAGCTGCTTTTAAATAAAAGCAATGCTAAAATTCGAAGTGAAAATTATAAGCAGCGATGGCAGGTTCACACGAGTGGGTGCCTGTTATTGTGTGTGCGTGAAGTTGGAGAAGGTTCGACCTTCAGTGCGCGCTTTCGACTCTTTTTGTTTTTTTCTTTTTCGTGTCAGAGTTCAATTATTTATTGAGTTTCGTTAAGACAATGACAATAACTACACTTCTGGACACATCTATTGGCCCACCTTAGAGTTTAGGTTTCGATGGCCCCTACCGAAATATGATTGCTAGATTAAACAAAAACTGTTGATGCAGTTTTAAACCTGATACATTTTACCACATTTTTCGATCATATTGTTTTAAATTTGAATTCAGAATACCATACGACATGGAGCTACGCCTAACAAGTCGGATATGCGCCTTGTTAAAGGCAATTGATTTTTGAATAAAAAACATATTTTATCAAATAAAGGTTTAATTTAATAACGCGTGTTGCCTCCATGGGCATCTACCACAGCTCTCATACGATTAGGCATAGAGTTTATCAACCGCTCTATGAAATTTTGAGGGATCATCTCCCATTCCTCTTCTATGGCAGTTTTCAACTCCTGCATCGTCTGGGCAACTGGCTGACGAGCCCTAACACGTCTTTTTAGCTCGTCCCACATGTTCTCAATGGGGTTCATGTCTGGGCTTCTGGCTGGCCAGTCCATAACTGTGATGTTCACATCCCGAAGATATTCCCTGACGATGCCGGCCGCATGGGCTCTTGCATTACCATGCATAAAAAGGAAATTTGGGCCCACATAGTCCGCGTATGGTATCACGTGAGGTTCTAAGCACTCACAAATGTACCTTTCAGCATTTAATGTTGGCAGCCGTGGTCCTGTAACAACCTCAAGTTGAGTTTTGCCGCTCGCGGATATACCGCCCCAGACAGTCCATGAGCCACCGCCATAAGCAACCCTCTCTTCAAAGCAGCGTTGTGCGAAACGCTCTCCCTTACGTCGGTAGACCTTCTTCCTTCCATCATTGCCATGTAACACAATTTTAGACTCATCAGAAAAGAGTACACGGCTCCAATCTTGCTGTGTCCAATTTAAATGACTGCGTGCGAAATGAAGGCGCGCTGTTCGGTGGGCTCGCGTTAGTTTGGGCCCATTAGCTGGCTTGTGTGGTACCATATCGCGTTCTTTTAACCTTCTCCGAACAGTTCGAGCGCTCACAGATACTCCGTGGAAGTCGCGAAGTTGGTTTTGTATCTCAATGGAGGTAAGGTGACGATTTCTCAAGCTGGTCGTCACGATGAATCGATCCTGCCTTTCAGTTGTGACCCGAGATCGTGGCCTTCCTTGGCGACGAACAAAGCCGCCAATCTCTAGATACCTCCGATAAACATTTCGGACCGCAGATCGACTTAAATTAAGTTGAGCACTCACGTTTCTTTGGCTGTGTCCGGCCTGAATAAGTGCCACAGCTTGAGCGGCGACTTCAGGTGAAGTATCCATAGATTATTGATAGAACCTCACCTTAATGTTAAGAATAAGTAATATTTGTTGCAAAACCAAAGATATCAATCACTTTTTCAAGAATTAAATCCAAGTAAACCAATAAAACCAAGTTTTCTTAGTATTCGATTGTTTGATATCAACAAATAGGCTCCAAATTGTCTTTTGTTTCTTTAAATTCTGTGTTCGAAATTCAAAAAAAGACTATTCAATGAAATTGTGAATGTGCCAGGTTCAAAACTGCATAAAAACTTTTTGCTCGACCTAATATAAAATTTTAGCTAGGACCAAACGAAACTGAAAATACAAGGTGGGCCAATAGATGTGTCCAGAAGTGTATATAGGGTAAAAATAAAGTATAATAGGCAATTTAGTTTATAAAAAACACTGTTTTTCATAGGAACATTTATTGGTGTTATTATTAACAACCTTAAAAACATAAACATATTCCAAACTTTAAAATAAATAAAATACCTAACTTATTCGTAAATCATTTTAGGTTAATACTTAAATGGGATGTTTTTGGTTTATTGAGGTTATAGCTTAATTTTTCTCAATGAAAATAAGATTGAAACTAAACCTCAATCCTACAATCTTATGATCACTAACTTATTACTATTATGGCGAGTGTATCCCTTGAATTCCCATGATAACATTTAACATTATGTTTTTTTATTGATATTTAGTGTGACCTCCGTTATTATCAATGCAGTCAAGAAGACGTCGATGCATGGAGGCCACAATATTACTGCAAATATTTGTGCCACGTAAACTATCCCTCAACTCCATGCAATGGGACTGTTCTGGGAGCTGTTCGAGGCATCTTTCGTCTCGCACTTGCCATCTTTGCACCATTAAATGCCATACATTTTCTATAGGGTTTAAATCAGGGGATCGCGCTGGCCACGGAATAACTTTAACATCCGAATGTTCACTAAACCACTCACGAACAATACTGGCACGATGTATCGAACCATTATCGTAAACCAAATAAAATTCACCAATTTAATCCACTGGATAAACATTGCGATCAGTAGGTAGCATTATATCGCTCAAAACCTCGACGTAATAGGAACTGTTGGCCCGCGTCGGTATAAATGCCAACTCACCCGGCCCTTGAGTACTAATCCAGCCCCACATACTCACACTAATTCTTCCTGACTCCGTATTATTTATAATATTACTGTCAGACCAATGTGTATTATCTCTGCGCCACAAATGAAGTCTTCCTTTTTGATAAGATTTGAAAGTCTTCTCGTCAGTAAATACAGTAGTCTCCCAATCAAAGTCTATATATTCTCGAGCAAAACACAACCATTCGTCCTTATGCTTTTGCGTCAAAACGGTTTTTTCGCTAGTGTTCAATGACGGAGGCCTGCCGCATGGAGTGCACGGCGAACAGTGCGCAATGACGTATCAAATTCTTCAGCAAATCGTCTTGTAGGTATGAAACCATTCGTTTCATATTCACCAATCATAAAGCATCGCTGAGACTGGTTAATAAGTGGCGGCCTATCACTTCTTACACGGCTCTTAAGACTTCTGTCTTCTTCAAATCTCCTCACCCAAACTTACACAAAATCCGGTTTCATTGGATATTTCAGATATATTACACCCATTGTTGTTCGTCGTGGCTTCAAATATTTGCTTGCATTTTCAATAAATTCTTCAAACTCAACACCTCTAATATCAATAACACAAACGCTCGTAACTAAGTTCACCAACTTTCTTCAACTTTCTTCTAACTACAGTCAGAAATATGATTTTGTTTCAAAAATAAAAGTTGAAGGTTCAACTTTTATGTCACTAGTTTAAAATATTCCCTGTCATTTTCTCACTAGCTTTATCAGAAAAAGACTGCGTACCGCGATAGGCGTATGATGATGACCATATACCGCGCTTTTTCTGTTTGGTTCGTGATGAAAGAGTGCAATATACGGGTGTGTATGTGTGTGTGAAATGCCTAAATAGAAGAAGGTCTCAAGTGCGACGAGTAACGATGCGATAGTTTTGTAATGCTGGCGTTGCACTTCTGACCGCTACTGTACCTACATGCGAACTTTCATCCTTTTAGGTTCGAAATAGCCAGCTTAACGATAAAAATAGATACCTATTTGAAATTTATAAATATAAAAATGAATGTGTGTATGTATGTTACCTATGGACTCCAAAATGACGGAAGCGATTTTGATGACATTTTCAGACAACCTTTAAATTAGTCTAGCGGGTGATCCTGTGAAGTTAGGTAGCGATCGGGTCAACAGATTTTTTTTGGCTTTTTGGTAATGTTGTGTCATATTTTTTCTGAACAGTTAACCTACAAAAAAGTATTAGGCTTGTATGAATTCAAGATAGTATTTCAATAATTAGTGCTACCCGTACGAAGCCGAAGCGAGTCGCTAGTATTATAATATTCAATGCTTGGTATCAAAATGACTGTTACTGAAATGAGAATTCCTTTTTCATGACACAACAGGTACATTTCAGGAAATAAAAATGTTGAATTGTTTCATTCTTTCACGGCATCTTTCAGTTCGCATTAACTGAAAATAATTCCACATTCGACAAAAGCGTGCCTTTAAAAATAAAAAGTTAAAAATGTGCTTTAAATTTCAATTATTAACTGAAACTGAGACGTGGGAGATCACGATTGGCTCATACTGTCATTACCAATGCACAGCGGACACTGGGCACGTCCACTCGTGCAGCCGGCGCACAAAGAACAAATTTTTAATTTTTAATCGCCCTTTCGTCGAACTTAATTTTAATTTAAATTCATATTGGCTCTTCATATTGGCCGTTGCGATTCCACCCTAAAAAGTATTTTTGCCGAATCAAATTATGTTATGAATTATGTTTGATTACTCACGGTTATCGGTTGATTACAAATTATGGATAAGTCAGGTGACTTAAATATATATATTTTTTTTTTATTTGAGATAGGTTTGCTCTTGACTCTAGTCTAGGTCAGAGATGACAGAGACAAAGTCGACGATGGAGCGAGCTTACCCAGAAGAAGCCTGTTAACTCTCACTTTAAAGAGATCGGGGTTGTATACGTTCGGAAACACAGACGCAGGCAGAGAGTTCCACTCCTTTGCTGTGCGCATCACAAAAGACATTTGGAAACGCTTAGTGCGAATTGGTGGAATAGCAACTAGGTAGGGATGGTAACCTGCAGTACGTCTAGATGTCCGATGGTAGAAGGGGGCAGGCGGAATGAGGTCGTGGAGTTCTCGAGCACACTCACCGAAGTACAATCTGTAGAAGACCGACAAGCAGGCAACCTTGCGGCGATGAGCCAAGCTGTGAAGCTTGGCATCCACCAGCCTTACGTCGCCAATGAGCCTCTTAGCTCTGCGTTCCACCGAATCAAGCGCGGCAAGTTGGTATTTAGCTGAGCCATCCCAAAGGTGGCTGAAATACTCCATGCAGGATCGGACTTGCGCTTTGTAGAGAGTTAAAAGCTGTCCAGGCTTAAAGTATCGCTTCACCCTATTTAGGATGCCCAGTTTCTTGGCTGCAGTTTGGGCTTTGTACTCGATGGTGGCTCCGAAGTTGAGACATGATGTCAACTCCATGCCTAGGAACTCGAGCCGATCAGTTATAGGAACAGATGTACCCCGAAAAGTAGGAGTTTGATCGAAACGACTCCTTTTAGCGGTAAAAAGACACGCCTGTGTTTTGGTGGAGTTAAAAGAGACCAGATTATCATCACCCCACTGGGAGACAAGACTTAAGGTCAAATCTGTCCGCTCTACCATGGCATCTCTTAAGGAACAAACTTCGGCCCCACTGGTTTTTGCGCTGGACAAGTATCTCTCTGAAACTGTACTGTCATCTGCGTACCCAACAACACCAGTTTGAAGTAGAGGTAAAGGTACCTGATGGTTTAATGAAACCTTATTCATTGTCATGAAAAACACGTGCGGTAACGTATTCAAACGTTGCAGTATGCATGAGAGCTGCTACAATTAGAAACTTGTAATTAAAACGCTGAATTAATACGTTGCACCTGAATACAATTTCCCCCAAATAGTCGTGTACGTTCTGCAGAGCATATGTGGTTTAATATGGGCAGCGGTGTGGGCACCTAACGGGCAACTGCAGCCTACAAACAGGCAAACGGAAACCAAAAGAATGATTAAGCAACACTGCCTCCTTGTCTAGTGGTCGCAAGCGCTACTGCTGAGCATGAGGTCCTGGGTTTGATTCGCAGATCGGGCAAAGTGTTATTGGGGTTTCCATCTGGAATTTGTCAGTAGCAACACGGAGTCTGGATTTGTGCCCGGTTGATGGCAATAGGCTCGCACCCCATTACATGGGACTTCAACATAATTGGCGGCATGTTGGTGAACTATATAGGTGCCTCTAACCTCTCGGGGCATACAGGCGTGATGTTGTTATGCTGTACCGGTTCAGTCGACCTCTTAATTAAATTTTCCGTAAGCAATCAAACCGAGTTGCATACTCGGTATGATTGCATTCAAGCACTTACGAACTTTGTCCATTTCGTCTGTTGACACTACTACAGCGCTTTATATTCCGCTGAAATTTAATTTTCTAATTTCCGTTTTATTATACCGCCATTGTTCTTCCGTCGTCCATACTTGGTGAGTTATTTTAAATTAATTCACGGCAGAATGATCGTGTTTATTGTTTTGACAAGTTTTTTGGTGGCTTTGGCGGATACGGTGTCGGTTAGTTAAGAGTCGGGATTATTATTTTGGGTTTTGAAAAAAAAAAATCATATCCAAATAGGGTTTAGGTGTGATGGAATTTTACGTAAGTACCTCCATTTTATATGGACTTAAAAGCTAGACTACGAAATGTGCGCTTTGTGTATAACTCAGGCCTGAGTTATGCACCAGCTGTTGCCTGCGGCTTCGCCCGCGTAGAAGTTAATACTTCCCTATTTGAATCGGATTTTGTTCACAATTTCATAGGTTTTAATTTTTTTGCGCAAAACCCTAATTCTTTTACTAAAATGAATGTAACTTAATCCTTATAACATCAGCTATCTGCCAGTGAAAGTCCTGACGAAATCCGTCCAGCAGTTTCGGAGATTAGAATAAACAGACAGATAGACAAAAATTTTAAAAATTGTTTTTGTTATAAGTACCGTATATACTTTCATATGTATACAAACAGACACTTCAATTTTATTTATTTGTAGATGTACAGATACAGATTAGAACTTTGTAGTACTTCCAACATCTTCTCAGAAGCCGGTGAAAGAGCTAACTTTTCCTGCAATTAGATCAGGCCCGCAATGTGGTGTGTGTAAGTTTGCGTTACGATGAAGAAAAGTATCACGAGGTGGAAACTATCTCTTTCGTGAAACGAATGACTTTTACTAACTTTGTAGTAGATTTTCTAAACACAAAAAGTTAAGGTGAAAGCGCCAGGGTTTTTTTTTGCAATTTGCAGGTCAGTATTAAGTTGCATGTTGATTAAAATATGATTCGCGACCGTAACAAAATATGTTTACAGGATTATAATAATTAAAGTGATTAATAATAATTAATAACACAACACAACTGGACTAAAACATAACCGGTGAAATGAGGGTGTTACTATAGGCACACCTCTGCCTAACCCTTCGGGGAAACAAGGCGTGATGTTATGTAAAGTGATTAATACCACTTTCTAAGACCAAGCAATCCTATTGAAGGCTATTTCATTTGAGGCTTATAATAACTTAAAAGGAGTTGTACGTACTGATTCTAATGATTATAATTAAGTACGTACTTAAATGTTATGGTCGCGAATCATACTTAAATCAACATACACCCAGACACTAAGCTGCAAATTGCAAAAATCGTAAGAAAATTTGAATTTCGCGGGCTACCTTAGCGCTTGTCTCTTAAGTCAGAAATTAGGCGTGTTCAAAGAGATTTCAGTTTTAATAGAGGATACAATATTGTTTTAACTTTTTAAAAATGTTAATTTGCGTAGATCCATGCACTGCAGTCAGCAAAGTCGATTAACACTTCAGTTTTATTAAATCTTTATTATTGAGTGTAATGTTTAATTAAAATCGGAACAAAAGTAAAATTTAAAGAATAAACTCAGATATTTTTTTTTTTTTGATTGGTCTTATTGTAACTTCAAATAATTTTGATTCAATTTAGATACTCGTAATGTGTTTAAGTACCAATGTTAATCGACTTATGTATTTTTACGCTGACCGTACCATGTCCAAGAGATTTTTAACATTAAGTAATTAAGTAGGTAATCTATTAGTTTATAGAGTTTTACTTATTAGAGCTGTAATCTTGGTATATTCTCATACCAAAATTACAGCTTAATTCACCAAATTAAATCAAACAAACATTCAATCAGACGTACTAATAGAACCAATGCGGTTCAACCAACCATTCATAAATAGGACTCAGAATGGACCCACATTTTCATCGCAACAATATTTTAGTTGAACATCGCGAAACTGACCCAAATGCTATTTGGATTCGGGAATAATACGATTGGCAATATTATTTATTCAACTGAAGGACGGACGAGTATCATTGCGGCGGGTGCGTTGAGGTATGAACATAAGCTTTCATAATTTAGCTGTGGAATTGAGCGATGGGTGGGCCCGATAGTATTTTGTTTTGAGTTGTGAGGCTTTTGAGGAGAAAGATGTGATGTATTCCGTTATGGTTCGCCGGAATGATGATTTAATTTGACTCTTCTACGATTGAGTAAAGCTGGACTAAGAGATGAATCTCGTGTAACTTTATTAGTGATGCCATAACAGGAGTGATAACAGGAGTGATCTCGCCGCTTCATACACACTACTCGTTGTTTGTTCCATGAGAGCGGCTCTAAATGTATAATGGAATTAGGCACACGTTTGAATAATAAAACTGACCTGACTCTATAGACATATGTAGGAAAATAGAGGTTCTAGTTTTTGAAGGTTTATATAACGTTTAGCCTTTATTTAGCTGAATTGATAAGCTTTTTCTGTGTGTTTTCGAACATAGGCAGCACTTATTTCCTTGCCGTGTCAACAAGTTATACCGATTGTAGGAACCGATCCATTTCAATTCAAACGAAGTTCAAAATAAACATTACCAAGGCAAGGACCTATCGAAGAATGGAGTACTTAGCTTTAAATGTTCAAGTGCTTTAGACAAGGCTGTTCTATTTTAGTTCAGCAAATGTTTGCAAAAGTAATGTTTGCACATAACATTTCCATCCATTTTCATATTATGTAGGCTTTCAGAACGCGACCTTCGAAAAAATATTCAGATCATTCTTTTGAAAACATTTGTTATAATGCTTTCCCGATCGCGTAGCGCCTGTAATGTTATGTTATGCTAATAAATAATGTTATTATATCTAGGAGAATTTTATTAAAGTGTTGAACGGTTGAACCCGAAAATGCTAGACAAATATAATCCTGAAGTAGGACCTTCAAAGCTCGTATCACTATGACAGAGCAAAGATTAAGATAAATTCACAGATTATGGCCACTGTACTGCGTCTTTCCTAATTGGTAACGCATGCTATGAAATTGTGATTACTTACCAGCTTCATCCAGCTTCCTCAGCTTCCTAAACGTTTGTTAAAGTCCAACCAGTAATGTCATCAAAAACCTCAGCGAAGCTACAAATGTGCTCATCCTAAAATTGCTCTGACTACTTTGAACCTATAACTACAACATCACGCCTTGTTTCCCGAAGGATTGGGCAGAGGTGTACCTATAGTACACTCACATTTCGCCATTGAACCATAGAGTGTGCATTTTATTTTTTTGTTTATAATGTGAGTCTTATTTCTTCAGATTAAACCATTTTTCATTCTTCTAAACTACAGGCAGCAGTAACTGCTCTAAACTACTGCAGAATAGTTTACAGGAAAATACACAAAATCTAATCTCCACTTCCAGCCACTCAAATCCCGAGCCTTTGATAAACAAAACATACAAAATGCATTCCATCAACTCAATTCGTTACCAAGATAGACAAATTGCCAAAACCTAACGTATAACGTAGCGTCCAGTTTATTACACCGCTTTACTTATTCATCAGCTATGCAAATGAAAAGCAAATAAAGAGAGAAATGGCCATCCCGGTAACGTACGCGCTGGTTTTATCTCGAAAACGATCAAACATTACGATCCCATTTCACACGACGTATTTCCATATGCGCTATAAATAATGCCGTTTTACCTTCCATCCAAATAAAGGGGTTCCATGGAAACGTTACTTTTTATTGAAATTGCTGGATGCGGTCCGTTTGTACGAGGACAGGTTTTTTTTTTTATATTGGGTTTTTTAATATTGGGTGAACTTTTAATATGTTTCCGCTCCTAATTGCTTTTTAGAAACTATATATATATATGTATATACTAATAATAAAGCTGAAAAGTGTATTTGTTTTTTTGTTTGTTTGAACGCGCTAATCTCTGGAACTATCAGTCGGATTTGAAAAAAAAAATTGCATTTGATAGCCCAATTCTTGAAAAAGATTATAGGCTATTTAACATCACGCTACAACCCTCAAAAGCTGAGCAAAAATAAAAAGTCAGGAAGAACGCTAAGCGAAAACGAAGTAATAGCGCGAGCGGGCGATAGGTTGCGACGCAGTGGATCGGGGGCCGAAATTTCACGCGGACGAAGTCACGGGCAGAAGTTAGTTTGAAATAAAATAGCCGGTATATTTTGTGTTAGATACATTTTAAAATCCCTGCAAAAAAAAATCAAGAACAAAGAATGGTGCATCTGACAGTTGTTTGTTGTCAGAGAATTAATGCGGTGGGCAGTAGTATAACGACATACCTACATGTCATATGTCAATTCGTCCTTTTTTACATTAAAATATCGTAGGGGATAAGATAAGATAATTTTATTTTGCAAATGTGGGTATAAAGGATAACAAAAATGATTACAACATCAGCCATATTTTACCATGTAGGCATGCAAAAGATACACAAAAAAAAAACTAAATTACAAAATCTTTCTCGTTAAGGAACTCACTTAAATTATAATAACATTTCACCACTAAAAAGCTTCGAAGTCTTTTTTTAAATAAAGAAAGCGGCAGCTCTTTCCAACTCTTCAGTATTTTGTTAAAGATTATAGGAGCCATACAGTAGACACTAGATAATAAGTGCCATAAGTGCTGTCTTGGAATCAGTATTTTAAATCGTCAGCCAATCTACAGGACTAAAAAGAACCAATCGAATAACTTGGTGAGAAGAGCGAGCGGTGACCCGACGACCGTAATTAAAAAATTGTACGCGTTCAAAATACACAGGTATTATTGGGTACATACAAAATACAAATATCGGATTGCATAAATTAAAACTTCCTGAATTAAATGCACATCCATTAAGAGCGGAAGACAAAAGTATTCAAATATTAATTAAAGCTCAAAACGAAAATCATTACAATGGGATGCGCCGTTTCTGCTTTCAAATAAAATACATAAATGTTTCGCTTGATTATTGGTTCGACAAACAAAGGCCTCTCCCAGGCTGCGCCACAACACCCTGTCCTTCGCCTTCCGCATCTAGTCTATCCTGGTCCCACTTTTAAGGTCGTCGGGCCATCTAGCTGGGGGGCGTTCCACATTAGAAGCAGCCTGGGAGAGGCCTTTGGTCATCAGTGGACAGTAATAGGCTGAGTTGATTGATTAAGGCTCGGACTCCACCAAAGCGTAGAGTTTGTTTTAAACAACCAATAGAATTTCGTTATTCACAAATCTCGTCTCTAACAGCTTCGGTGGATACCACTGAACGGAGATGTATCATATTTGTATGGCGCGATCGAAGCAGAGATGTGAGTTGTGCCTCGCCGAGATTGAGCTAGGCGGCGGTACAAAGCGGAAATGTGAGCTGTGCCTCGCAAGCTGGCGACGGCGCGCAGCGGAGACGAGAAGAGATGTGAGCGGTGTGCAGTGAGCGGTGCCGCTAGATCCTCCCGCGTCGCACAACCCGCCAGCCGCGACCGCGAGCACACATCTCCGCTCTAGCCAGCACACACACATATCTCCCCTCTAGTCTGGCCAGTACGCATCTCCGCACAGCTTCGGTGTATACTCTAGCTGAAAAACATCTCTTCTCGTCTCCGCTTCAGACATCTCCGCACATCTCCGCTTTGGTAGAGTCTGGGCCTCATTGTAATAAACTAAGCAATCGATTGTGGTCCTTTGATAGAAATGAGACAATGCCTCATCTAGAAAGATACACACTAAATATAGTACGGCGCAAACTCCAAAAATTTGACTATCAGTACAAAAACAGAAAAGCCCTGAGGTGGCACGAGAGGCTTCCACGTGCCGAAACCCCGCTGGGATAGGTACGGAACGCGAACATAACAATAATTTGAGATCCATTATACTAACACAGGAGCCAAACTAGAGGGATGTTTTGCCAACTTTTTATGCGCACCGCCTTCGAGCAAAGCGTAAAGTACGTACGATTTTACGGTAGAATGTATTAAGTATGCCCACAGAGTTGTGAGCAGAATTCATAATAACGTAATTAATGACCGCCGAAACATTGGCCCGAACACGTCCAACCTGCATGCAAAAACCCTTTGGAGGAGGCCGAGCTACGTATTATTTATTACCAGAGGCAAGAAACGAAATTTTAGGCGTAAACAAGACTGGGCAATATCGGCTGCGGTGAAATTTTCGGTGGGTTGGAAACGGCTTGTTGGTAGGCCTGTCGGAGTTCTTTTAAGGTGTAAATTGTTAATTATAAAGCCTGCATTATGATGTTGATTTTGTTAATAGGATATAAATATTTTGATTTCGTAGAAATAATTGGACAATTGTCTTGTGCAATTAAAAATACGTACCATGGTCATCGATAGTTCAAGTTATTTAATTACACAAATCAAAAGTGTTTAGGGATCAAGTACGTTTTAGTTAGAGTATCGCCGCAATTGAGAATTATTATTTTAACTTTTTTGGACAGTTATTGATTCTTTTTAGTAAATTTCACTATTTGAATAAAGAATTTTCTTTAAATTTTGATTAAAAATAGAAAATCAACTGTCAATCAGGATTCCTATAAAAATGTGTAATATCGTTTTTACAAAACCATTACAATTTCTGCTTCGGAACTGAAGAAAATTGCATTGATTTGGAGCGATGGCATATGACACGAGAAGAGATGATGAGAGCCGTCGGAATGTTGCAAGCTGGTTCCAGGCAACGTACTGTGGCTGTCGCTCTTGGCACTACACAGAGCGATAAAAGCTGCCTCTGGATACGCTATCGTATCACGGGCAGCGTGGCCGAGCGACATGGAGGACGATCTCGCTTCAGCACTCGCAGACAGGACCGGTACATCCAAAATACTGCTCGACGGAATCGTACCATGTCTGTCATGATGTTGGCTCCACACCTCTTCAGGTTCCACAGCTCTTCAGGCTTTCTGATAAGCAACAAAACCATCCGAAATCGTTTACGTGAAGTGGGTCTGCGTTCCCGAAGGCCGCTGAGAGTTCCACCTATAGCAACCCGCAATCGTAGGGCCCGTTTACAATGGGCTCGCAAACACGGAAATTGGGAGGAAGAAGACTGGCGTTGTGTTTGCTTTTCCGATGAATCTCGTTTCGGTATGAGGCCGGATACAAGACGTACTCGAGTTTGGAGGACCTCTGGACGTTAAAAACGTTTGAAATTTTGTCAGGAAGTTCATTCATATGGAGGGGGAACAATAATGGTTTGGGCCGGTATTTGGATCGGTGGAAGAACCGATCTCATTTGGATCAGGGGCAACCTAAATTCTCAGATTTATGCGGAAAGGATTGTTTCATACTTGATCATCCCCTTGCGAAGCCGGTTGGGTGATTTGTTTCGACTAATGCACGACAATGTACGTCCACACACGGCTAGAGTCGTAACATGCACTCATGCCGATGCTCGCATCAACGTTCTCCCGTGGCCTGCTCAGTCGCCAGACCTCAACCCAATTGAGCACGCATGGGTTATGTTCCAAAGAAGCGCTCTGCCAAGTATGGATGCCGTGCATATCCCACAAAAATTTTTTGACTTGTTAGAAAGAAAGTGGGCAGCCATTCCTCAAAGTAATTTTGATGAACTGATATTATGCATGCCAAATCGCGAAACACAGATTATTATTTTTTTTATCTTTGCAATAAAAATTTAAAAAATCCTCATTTTTGCCCTTTTTGCCATTTAATTGACGACATTAACTTAGGTTAATTTTCCACAATTTGCAAAAATTGCAATTTTTCTTGATTTTTACAAAATATAGCAAATAAGTTGTTAACATAAACATAGGAATTAAAGTAAAAAGTCAGTCCGGAAGACTTAGATTTGGTAAATATTAATTGGATAATTTTCTTTACTTAAAAATGTACTTGATCCCTCGACACTTTTGATGTGTATTATTATAAAGTTCCTTATTTCTGTTGCTTCTTCTTGAATACCTAATCAACTTAAAATAAACGAAAGAACCAATCTCCTCTCCAAGGTAAGCGATGCAAAAACAAAATAAACAGTAAGAAAAAGTTTGTCAGTTTCCTCCATCATCATAAATATACATTATGCGTTCAAGTTTTTGTAAGTTAGAAGGAAGGTATTTGTAGCCCCATCATTTTATTTCGCCAATAGTAGGTACCTACTTGAATAAAAATATTTATCCATCCCCTCGCGAACCCCTATAACATAGAAAAATGCTAAAATATCTCCTAATAAGATCCTACTCAAAAAATATAGGAAGGGATCCCATTATTCAAATGAATGCCTTTTATTTTTCTTATAGCAATATAATCTTACCTATTGATGCGTCCGAAAACCTGTAGGCGTTACAGTGAGCAACCACGTACAAGATAAAGTCTATGTTAATTTTATTGGAAAGACAATTATTCTTCGTAATTAGAAGTAATTATCAAATTAAAGACTATTTTTAGAAAGTAAATAAATGACCTTTTGTAAAATAAAGGCGTGGGAAGGGTCAAGGGACTACCATTATGAAGGCCTACCTAAATAGAAAAAACCGTAATTAAATGCTTAGCTGAAATCTGTATTGCTAACAATTTCATAAAGGAAAATTGTGTGCCGTTTTAATTATCAACAAAAAGGTAGGAAAATTTTAGATTGATTGAATATCTAGAGTTGATTCGATGGTTGTTTACCATCCCATTTCTTACAGTTTTCATTTTGTGGGTATTATTTTTAAAATTCGGTATCTACATTGTTCTCCCCAATGCTAACTGGACCAATTATTAAAAAGAGTTACTAACATCACACCTTGTTTTCCCGAAGGATTAGGCAGAGGTGTATCTACAGTACACCCACATTTCACCAGTTATGTTTAAGTCCCATGTAATAGGGGGCGAGGCTATTGCCATCAACCGGGCACAAATCCAGATTCCCGCCCGCTTCTGAGAAAAATAGTTATTATTATTATTAAAATAAAGCCTGCTGTGGAAATGCGTTCTTCCGAAGCATGTATGGTGTGACTATGAATGAGAGGCTGAGGAATGATGTGATAAGGTAACGGTGCAGTTTATAAGAAAATGTAGTAATAAAAGTTGAAAAGAGTACCTATGCCTAAATGGTTTGGTCATGATGAGAGGATGAATGAAAGGCGACTAACAAAAGGTATTTACACGGCAGATGTGAGGGGAAACGCCGGGAGGGGACGCCCTAGGAAGACATTTATAGTGATCTTATTGGTGATGTTTTTCAGAGAGGTCAGGTGTGTAGTACTCGCAACCGGCGTGCGTGTATGACCAGAGGGGAAATTCCCGTAATTTTAAAAACATTCACAGTCTGATCTCAGTCTCAATATGTCAAAAATAGCTATAATTTCCCTACATTTTTGACATTTGATTGTCGCTGAGATGAGATTGCGACTAGATTTTGAACAATTTTAGTTACGGGAATTGGGCTTCAGATGTATGAACATAAACGAGGCAAAAGGAGTATGTAAGGATCGTAGCAGGTGGCGTTCTGTAGTTTCTGCTTTCCTCCATGGGATGAAGGCGTGAGTTTAAGTATGTGTATGTAAAACCCAATTCGAAATAAGTTTTAAAACACGATTTAGTACCACACTTAAATCCAATCCAAACCAAGAAGTCAGAACATATTTAAATCAGCCCGAATTTAAATGAGAACGTCTACAAACGACCCTGGATTTTTCACTCTATTCTTTTCATTTGCGCGATTATCCAGATGCATATCCATATAACACTAACCATTGGCAATACCGTTATCATACTGATATTAGCTCAGCATGGGCAACCATATAATTAGCGGAGGGTTTAACCGCGCGAACGTCAATACGGCATGTAATGAACCGGCCTAATTAGGGCACATATAAGCCGGCGCTCGTTTGCGGTATATCGAGAGAATCTCATGTGTGAAAGGAAATGTATTGAATTTAGCAGTGAGATCTTATTGACTAGAGAATTTAAGGGCAAACGTCTGTCTCGTTGGTCTACTGGTCGCAAGCGCTACTGCTGAGCATCAGGAATTTCTCACTCACGACGAAATGTACTACAATTCGTCAGTTAGTTTAAGCCTGTGGTGTACTATCGAGGAAACTTACATCTGACCAATTTGAAAACAAAACCCCGTACACACGATGACCACAGCTGTTAGCAAGCGTTACTATAACGGCCGAGCTCTGCAAGTAACAATAGTCCTTACGGTCGGTGTATAGATGCTCGTTTCTCTTATGGTACCTGTAGTAGGTACGTCCGTACCTACTACAGGTACACCACTGCCTAACCCTTTGGAGATTACAGACGTGTAATGTTATGTTCTTAACGCTTTCAAGGACACTAAACGGCCATAGACGTCATATAATAACAATAAAACTTCTATCGAGTCTCGTTTAGTGTCCTTGAAAGCGTTAAGGGAAAAGTGTGTAGAACTTCTTGAGAAAAACCTTAGAAGTGGAAATCCTTGTCGGAATTTGTTTTCCCCGATAGCCAAAAGCACTCTTCAAGTCTTGAGCCATAAGTTAGGGGTGCTACACAGATTTTCGGATCGCTATGATTTGGCTCAGGCCACAAAGCCGAATGTTTATTTTACCACCCGGCTGTACCGAATCGTACCGACCCGAACATTTGTGTGTAGCACGCCTTAATTCTAGGCAAGCGTCAATATTATCGACCGCATCATCGTTTTCCATTAGATCAGTCAAACGCGAGTTTATGAAATCATGAAAAAAAAAACACAACACTCCTTTTTTGGGTAGTCGTGTAAAAATAGATAATACCGCAAGTATGCCATGTTATTGCTATCTATACCGCGTTTGGAGATAAAATACCATTTAATCATCGATTAATTTGTAGCCAACATCAACACCAAGAATAACTGACATAAATAGGCATTAGCGTCGATATACATACTTGCACTCGATTTAAGTATTACCGGGCTGGATTGCTAATTGATGGCACAGCCAACCCTCTCGTATTCGCTTCGTAACTGTGAGACATCTTGGCCTGTAGATACTAAGCCTGGTCTGGTAAAACCCGCCGTTCTTCAGCAGATGACTGTAGGTACTACACACATCGTAGGTTAGAAAGTAGGCGGCATCAATTCAACTCAAAAATAAACTCGAACTGAAATGAGCACAAGATATACTATTTTAACACCTTAATATTTTTTTGTTTGAAAATACGTGCCACCGACTTCCGAAATTAAAGTAATTTCATTTTTTTTTTTTTTTTTTTATTCACTATGTAGTATTTTTTTTTTTTTTTGGAAACCAGTTGTTTTTTTTTTTTTTTGTAAAAAAGTTTTTATCTCAAACTGTATTGTCTCACTGTTAGGCAAAGGTCTCTGCTATATCATGGTTTTTAGTCGAATCCAAAGTCAAATAAGTTCTGAACCGGGGTCTGTTGGTCCTGGTTAGTTACTTACATTGTCAAATAGGTTTTACTTAATTCAATTCATGTAAGTACATATTTTACGTAACGCTCTCATCACTAACAAGGCGAGAACGAGGCGAGGCGAGTCTAGTGTGAAGATTTTCATTGGTACCGCAACTTACTTGTTAACACTACACTTTCAAATATTACACTAGTGTAATCTACATATGAGCATGATTGAGTGACCCTCGCATTACGTTTTAGTGACCCAATTCCTTAAGTGATTACAACTGATGTGAAAAAGATATGCAATTCATACTTTCTTTACTTATATAAGAACTATTTTTCCTATGCTCTAAAGGCCTTTTTAAACAACATTTTTTTATTGCTGCTCAGGAGACATTAGTACAGCTACAGTGAACCGCGAGGTTTTTATAATTATCTATATTATTTATGGTAAAAACATTATGGTCAACAATTCAAAAATATTTCAGATTTCATGGATGCAAAAGGTGTTTTCCCATGAATTTACAAACGGAGTATAGTTGAGGAATTTGTTTACATACTTCTTCACCATGTTTACATCGAGAAAGATGCTACATAGTTTTCAAAAAGCAATAAATTCCCACTAACCTTTGAAATCCTTTAATTTCTCGAACGTACCGCCTCAAAGTCTTTCATTCACTTCGATAATCTATTTAGTTTTTACAAGATGAGCTCACTATCACCGCACTAATGTTTTGAATTTATTATTTACAATGCAATCCTCCAACATAAACACGTTACTCAAACTAACCTAACAAAACGCACTTAAAATTAACTTATCACTTCACAATCAATGAACGTAACGCAAAAAATAACTCCGAACACTATTTTTCGAGAAGAATTTCGTCAAATATTTATATTTTTTGATGAAAATAATTGAAAACAGAGTCGCTCCTGCAGGATTGTTGTCAAAACTGTCATTTGTTCGACGCCATGGATATGACGCATGCGTAGTAGGGTAGTTTTGTTTTGCGCATGACGCTGTCTAGTTGGCTTTTATTGAGAAGATTAAAAACTTTTTGGTGGTTTCAAGAATATTTTTAACTATGTTTGCGTTATTTTTGAGACTTCTTTTGTATTTTACCTTCGTGCTTTTAATGCATTAAATAATATTCATGTTTTATTTATCAGGATCATTATTTTTGATTGCAGTTTGGAGTATTAGAGGGAGTAGAAAAGTACCGTCGGTGATTGAAAAGTTGCCTATGACACGTGATGCGAAAGTTGCGTGTGTTTGTGTGAATCACGTCACGTTACAAGAAAAGCTTTAAGTTCGCAGAGGGATTTTGGGAAAGGTTTCATGGCTGTGACTGTGAAGGAAACAAACTAGAAATGCTTTGACAGAAAGATAGACATTGAGCGGTCCTCAAGCGAAAGAAATAAGTACGGTTATGTGATTTATTGTTACTTACCTATTTAATGAGTTAGTTATTCGAGTTTTTGTAACATTAAGTTGTTGTAATCTCTGTTCTTCAAGTACATACCTAATTTTGTCAATTCTTCTATTGTGTCAAAAGCAAGTACCTACATATTAAATCAACAGTTTTAGTATTGTTTCCGATTACACACAGGACAGAATGTAAGATAGGCTATGCTTTCTCTTTACTTCGATCGCTTATTAAGTTCGGGTCTGTCATAGGGGTCTCCAGGTAGACCTCAGCGGAGAGCAGACTATTTGCGGATAATGCTTAGGTTTTGACTTAACAAATCCAAGATTCTTAATATTAAACTAAACGTATAATACTGAAGAATGAGAATGTGGAGTAGGAAAGGTAATTATGAAAAACCTTTTTTATTTTTCTTTTTAATCTGTAGGTACTGTCCCACTGCTGGGCAAAGGTCTCCCCCATACTCTTCCATTCGTCGTTGTCTGCTGTCTTTTCCGGTCAAGAGCGAGTCTAGGTCGTCACGCCAGCGTTTCTAGGGTAGACTATTTGGATAATTAAAAAAACAATATGAACTGTTTATTAATGGTTCAATAACCCTTACATTGGTCAGTACTATTTTAGCCGAACAGACCAAAACCGGTGATTTTGTGAAATTATTATTAAGATGATTTGATACATATTTCAGTGATTTCAGTGTTTATATTATATTTTAACGTATATTTAAAGGTTACTAAATAGATAGCGTGTAGGCACATGTAAAAAATATTCTATTCGTGTTGTGAATGGGGCTCCAAAAAGTGTGTTTTATAACTACAGTGAAAATATTAGTGATATTTTGTCTGCATCAAGCCGCGATGGTCCCATTATATGAACAACAGGAGTACTGCGGAGTATTGCTTAATCAATATGGTATTTTACCAATCATGTACTAGTTACCTATCTACACCTCACACACTACAAGCCCCAATCTAAGTTACATCTACTTTATTGCACAAAGCCACATCTTGCTTGCCTCAGTGACGACACCCGTCTTCAGGCACCCACTGCGCGATGACCTCGGCCCATCTGTCTTGATGCTACCTGTAGGCGTGGCCGCCCAGTCCCATTTTAGCCCCGCGGTCTTAACACTAACATCAGCGATGCCTGTTTTCAAGCGCATCGTTGTGTTAGTTTCATTTTAAAAATGCTACGCTTCATCTCTCTTTGGCAAACCTTAAGTTTTGACTTCTGAACCTCGGTCAAAGACAAAGTCTGAGCGCCATAGGTTAGGTTAATTACAAAAATGACATAAAACTGGAAGCTGTTCCATCCACGAAGAGGCGTATTATGTGGGTGACTTATGACGAAACTTTCCTGAAGAGTTTTAACAAAATGTTCATGTTCGACCGTGCTTAAATGTCTAAAGTTTAATTAAATTCGCGAAAAACCGTCCCCTTTAATGCCGATAGACTATCAAGATTACATTCTCTTGGATTGTTACTAATTACATTAAGACTTTTATATTTAAGGCCATGAAAATGTATGCTGATTATAATCTATACTTCTATACTTATATTATAAAGCTGAAGAGTTTGTTTCTTTGTTTGGTTGAACGCGCTAATCACAGGAACGACTACTAGTTTGAATTGAAAAATTCTTTTAGTGTTGGATAGCCCATTTATCGAGGAAGGCTATATAACATCACGCTACGACCAATAAGAGCGGAGTATCAATGAAAAATGTTACAAAAACGGGGAAAATTTATTCCTTTTGAGAGCTTCCGTTGCGTGCGCTGCGTAAAAGGTTAAAATCACGCAAAAAATCATGTATGACGGAATTGTTCCTCTTAAAAAGTTCTAAAAAGCTCGTGGCTAAGTAATAACAGCCGCACGGGTCGATCCATCAGGTTAACCTACGCTTGCCGGGGTTGTCCGTGGATGGGTGACCATCTTTACATACCGAGACTCCTCCATGCCTCGGAAAGCATGTTAAGCCGTTGGTCCCGGCTGTCATTCGTCATTCGCATGTCGGTTGTCATCTTTGACAGTCGTTACGGGTCGTCAGAAGCCCGAAAGTCTGACAACCAGTCTTACCAAGGGGTATCGTATTACCCAGTTCCTGGGTTGTGGAGGTCAGATAGGCAGTCGCTCCATGTAAAATACTGGTATTCAGCTGCATCCGGTTAGACTGGAAGCCGACCTCAACATAGTTGGGAAAAGGCTAGGCAGATTGATTGAAAAAGTTCTAAAAAAAGTCCGCAATAGCAGATATCTATCTTTTAAGGTTGGTTCACTGTAACTTTTTAATGGTAATCAAATTTGTCATAAAATAATGCATTATTTGCGAATGTGTTTTCATGAACATGGTATTAATCCACAGCCAAATAAATAGTTTCATAATCAAGGTTGATTAAGTACATGTAAATTCCTTTTTAAATTATTCGAATCGGACCTTTGGTTTATAAATGACGATAGGTGTAAAAATGCTTAAAGTAAGAAAAATGCGCTTAGTCTATTAGTTACCGATACATTTTGTTTTTATTGACTGTTTGAACGCAGATAGGCAGTCGCTCCATGTGAAATACTGGTATTCAGCTGCATCCGGTTTGACTGGAAGCCGACCCCAATATAGTTGGGAAAAGGCTAGGCAGATGATGATTGACTGTTTGAAGGCGCTAATCCCTGTCACTACCCGTCGGATTTGAAAAATTATTTTTGCATTTTATAGCCCAATTCTTGAGGAAGGCTATATAGGGTATGTAGCATTACGCTAGGACCCTTAGAAGTCGAGCAAAAAGAAAAATTAAGAACGAGCAAGAAGCGAAAACGAAGTAACAGGGCGAGCAGGCGATGCGATGCGACGGGGTGGGTCGGGGGAACAAGAAATTTCACGCGGTCGAAGTCACGGGCGGGAGCTAGTATATTATATATTAGATAATCTGTTAAAATTAATTTATTTCAGGCAGGGGCAGGCCAGGCCCCAGTGCAGCAGTGCAGGGCAGTGTGTATTCAAAACTCTACATTATTACTGTACAATGGTACACTCAATAATGTAGAGTTTTGAATACACACTACTTCTGCCGTCATGCTGCCGTATCATTTACCGACCTCATAATCTACCACATTACTACATAGCTGTCTTTAGGGTCTATTGAGATGTTATGTTATGTAATAGGAATAATGTTCATAAGAAGAACGATCAAGCCGGAAACAGAGTTGTCTTCACTCTCATAGATGTTGATTAGATTAAACGAACCGTCGTACACTAATGATTACACCAAGTTGGAGGGAACGATACTGGTTGGAATAGTAATATTAGTAACGCGTAACCCATACTTTAGTTGCAATAGTATTAATAGTCAAAATGCGTCACACATATTGGTCGCAAGCGCTACTGCAGAACATGAGGTCCTGGGTTCGATTCCCAGTTCGGACAAAGTGTTATTGGGTTTTTTCATTAAGAATTTCTCAGTAGCAGCGGAGTCCGGGTTTGTGCCCGGTTGATGCCATGGGACTAAAACATAGCTGGCGAAATGTGGGTGTACTTCTGCCTAACCCTTTGGGGAAACAAGGCGTGATGTTATGTTATGTATCACACATATAGCGGGCTTAGCAGTTGAAAAAAAAGGGAAACAAAGAATGAACTAGGTAGGTTCTATGGTGGCAGTCCATAAACGTTCCCAAAAATCTTAACGAATGATAGAATGAACTTTCCCTAAAAGTATTAATAGAAATTCAGTGACTACAACTGGCAATTGAATACAAATCGCTTATATTGGGACCCTAAAAATATCATAAATGTGAAACGAAGGCATATCGTGGGCCAAACGGCTTCTGTCATAAATGGTGACACTAGCTAAACTACAATACGAACCAATGTGGACCAATGTAAAGTGACCTCTCGCGTACTGTGTAAATGCTCCTCAGTTATCTGTGGTTTGAAGAGTATAGAGAGGTGCGGAAGGTCAAACAAAAGTGGTTAGTTTACTGGCAGGTTCGTTTTTCGTATATTGTTTTTTTTTAGAAATAATAGTGTGCACTAAACATACGCTATCAGGTCAGTAGCGTGACTGTCTAGTGTTTTTTATAAGGCACATGTTTACATGCAAGTGTTGTAATATAAGGCGGGAATGCATTAAATTAGTTCAGTTCGAAATGCTAAATGGGGGCCTATTTAACTTAGATCGAATTCATGGAATTTCAATTCGCTTTGGTACTTAATTGCGTTAAGTATTTTTATGGTCCATTATTTTAATGGATGTGAATTCTTTTCTTTGATTAATGTAAAATCTTTTTCTTTTTATTATATTTATTATGTATCAGGGCACGTTGCCCATAACACCAGCAATAACCATTGATAACACTTAGGAACATGTCATGTCACTAATTTCCTGAAACATCTACAGAAATAAATAGTTCAATTCTCTTTTATAGCTAAAACAACACAACTTACATGTAACATTAAAAAGAATAATTTTATTGACACAATTCAATAACAATATTACCAGGGGGTGTATTATATACACATGTGAAAACAGTCGGAAACCAAATTAGCTAGTGTACGACTAAATAACTGCATCGCGTGACTAAAAATATCGAGCGAAAATCGATAAACAAAAGTTCTGGATAACGGCTATCTCCTGTGATTGCAAATAAACTAGGAACCAGTGTTTTGCAGGTTGAATGAATTCGAAAAAGGGAATTCTAAGACAAAGTTATTTATTTGTGGACAAGACTTATATGACAGGGAACGATAAATATGAGTTAAATAATTGATACTACTCGTATATTTACTATAGAAATTGGACATGGCCTACTCTTTCCCCGGCTTAAAAAGTATTTTAAGTCAAATTACAGTAAGCAGCCATGGTTTATGCTCTTGACTTCTTTAACAAGCACCCTTAAAGGTCACCAGGCAATCACGTCTTCCCATCTCGTTTCCTTCAATCAACACCAGCGTTCATTGACTATAAGCAGCTGTCAGATCCTTTTTCCTTTCCCGTTCATCCTTCTCAACGACCTTGGTTTTATTTGCTTTAAGCACTTTTTACCCTCACCCCCGGTCGGGTTAAAGTGTATAGCGTTCATTTGTTTAATCAAGGGACACTTTATTTGATCAATTGTCCCGCTCTGTTGTCATTGCCGGCGTTTTGGGTTTTCCCTTTAGCTAATGGTATTTGACTATTGGGTTTTTAGTATTGTAAGCGCTTTGATTTTTTTTTTTGGTAATTGTTTGTTTTAGTTTTATTACTGTTAAGGAATAACGTCCAAAAAAATTTGTTAGCAACTTTTTTCTCGGGTACGTTTCGTATTGCTCGACTCATTGATTCTAAAGGATTGGCTCTGTTTCAGATTTTTGCTGTTTGAAGATCCAAATATCAGGGCTGTCAAAAAACTGATATTTAGTTTGATTTAGGGGATTATTAGCCAACTAGCTCCCGCCCGCGACTTCGACCGCGTGGAATTTCTTGTTCCCCCGACCCACCCTGTCGCATCACATCGCCTGCCCACCTTGTTACTTCGTTTTCGCTTAGCGCTCGTTCTTACATTTTTTTCTTTTTGCTCGACTTCTAAGGGTCCTAGCTTAATGTTACATACCCTATATAGCCTTCCTCAAGAATTGGACTATAAAATGCAAAAATAATTTTTCAAATCCGACGGGTAGTGACAGAGATTAGCGCGTTCAAACAGTCAATCATCATCTGCCTAGCCTTTTCCCATCTATATTGGGGTGGGCTTCCAGTCAAACCGGATGCAGCTGAGTACCAGTATTTCACATGGAGCGACTGCCTATCTGCGTTCAAACAGTCAATAAAAACAAAATGTGTCGGTAACTAATAGACTAAGCGCATTTTTCTTACTTTAAGCATTTTTATACCCGTCGTAATTTCTAAACCAAGGGTCCAATTCGAATAATTTAAAAAGAAATTTACACGTACTTAATCAACCTTGATTATGAAACTAATTATTTGGATAAGGAATAATACCATGTTCATGAAAACACCTTCGCAAGTAATGCATTATTTTATAACAAATTTGGTTACCATTAAAAAAGTTATAGTGAGCCAACCTTAAAAGATAGACATCTGCTATTGTGGACTTTTTTAGAACTTTTTAAGAGGAACAATTCCGCCATACATGATTTTTGCGTAACTTAACCTTTTACGCAGCGCACGCAACGGAAGCTCTCAAAACGAATAAATTTTTTCCGTTTTTGTAAAATTTTTCATTGATACTACGCTCTTATTGGTAGTAGCGTAATGTTATATAGCCTTCCTCAGTAAATGGGTTATCCAATACTAAAAGAATTTTTCAATTCAAACCAGTAGATCCTGGGATTAGCGCGTTCAACCAAACAAACAAACTCTTCCTCTTTATAATATTAGTAGGTATAGAAGTATAGATTAAAAATAAGTACCTAAAGGGCGATGACCTAATCTTATCCACTCTTAGAGAAAAGCTTCTTTAGATCGTTCTTTTAAGACCCCTATGTTAACCTTAGTCCTCCCGTTCGTGATCAGACATTCTTAAGTCTACTAATAACTACGGATCATTAGAAAAAAAAACATCCTAGTAAGATGATTGCCAGTAACATTATAGAATTACAAGAGGTGTAATATAATATTCTCAGGAGATGTGCACGTGACGTGATGGAGTTCGTGGCTGATGACGTCAGACGGCTCGGAGGCGTCCACGGAGCTGCGACTACTGTTCCGCACCAGTGAGCCCAACGAAGTGCTGCTGGCGGCTGTGGGACTGCTGCTCGACGTTAAAGATGGCGCTGTACGTGGGCCTTTGAAGTGTGGATTAGTATAGAGATTAGTATAGAGGTAGCCAAAATACCAACCTAATATTATCCCACTGCTGGGCAAAGTCCTCTTCTCATACAGAGAAGGCACAGCATTGATCACCACGCTTGCTCAAGACGGGTTGGCGATTTCAGATTTATATTAACTACTAGCGCCCACCCGCGACTTTATTCGCGTGGAAGTCGTAAGATACACAATATGCTAAAATAACAGCCACGTTTTAATACCATTCCCTCGTCCCCCGACCCGCCGCGTTGCATCGCCCGCCCGCGCTATTACTTCGTTTTCGCTTTCCGACTTTTTTATTTTTACTCGGCTCCTAAGGGTCGTAGCATTATGTTAAATAGCTTATAACTATCCTCGAGAATTGGGCTACCAAATGCAAAAAGAATTTTTCAAGTCCGACTTTTTGTTCACAATTTCTTGGGTTTTATTTTTTTATTTTTTCTAAAATAGAAGAAACCTAGTCAAAGTCCCGTCAAAAACGGTCAAGCCGTTTCGGAGATTAGCTGGAACAAACAGACAGACAGACAAACATTTTAAAAATTGCTTTTTTGTTAAGTACCGTATATACTTTCTTGTGCATTTAGTAAAAAATTAGTATTTTGACCTTATACTCGTAAGCAGACACTTCAATTTTATTTATTTGTATATGCAGAGAAGTCCAGGTTTCTCGTGATATTTTTCCTTCGTCGATTTCAGTAATATCCAAGATAAACTCTGAATTTGTCCGACAGCACTTTGACCATTTTAAGAAGGCTCAAGCCCGTTGCCCTCGGAAAGTAAGAGATCCAGATAGATTAGTTCTGCCTAGGGCACCAAAGACTTCTATGTATAAAAAGAACTGTTACCATATGTGTGGACTTATCGATAACAAAATACCAAAGAACTTTAAAGATTTACCCAACAATTTATTTTTTATAAAGTTAAAATTATGGCTGCTGGAAAAAAGATTTTATTCTATAAATGAATTTACAAGTAATGTTATATAATCAGCTTGAAATGAATGCGATGATAATTATTAATGAATGTATTGTAAAAAATAATGAATAATAATATAAACTAGCATTTAAAGCATGCCATTGGACGTAAATATTTAGGTTAGAGTACCTGTAATATTTTATTTTAGCACTTTAGACATTGTAATGTTTGCATGTCAAATATCTGACTATGTATTAGGAACTTAATTACTGAATTTAAGACCAACGCTCTGTACCAATACTTATTGCAAATAAATGATTATGGTTTATGGATTATGAATTGAAAAAGACACATTATTTGATAAAAATCTAACCTTCAGAATAGCCGCCCGTTATTCTGAGGAGCTCGTGGCTAAGTAATAACAGCCGCCCGGATCGATCCATCAGGTTAAGCTACGCTTTCCGGGGTTATCCGTGGATGGGTGACCATCTTTACATACCGAGACTCCTCCGTGCCTCGGAAAGTACGTTAAGCCGTTGGTCCCGGCTGTCATTCATAGATCTTTGACATTATTTACGGGGTGACAGAAGCCCGAAAGTCTGACAACCAGTCTTACCAAGGGGTATCGTATTACCCAGTTACTGGGTTGTGGAGGTAAGTTAGGCAGTCGCTCCATGTAAAATACTGGTATTCAGCTGCGTCCGGTTAGACTGGAAGCCGATCCCAACATAGTTGGGAAAAGGCTAGGCAGATGATGATTCTGTGGTGAACATCTAACTAACAGGTACTTAAGTTAAGGTCGAGTTAACTTAGGTCATGTTACTTCTTTATACATCGGATGAACAGTGTATGTACAGTGATGTAACTACAATAGATTAACCTTTTAGATGCATACGTGATGTGTCTTATCGATGCAATGGTTGGCGCCGGTAATTTGAAAGGACGTATTTAAATTATCGAGTTTTTGTGTGAAATACTTTGTTGAGTTGAGAGGTGCGGTAAAAAATTATGTGATCATTAAAAGTGTCAAAAGAAGTTAGGTCAAACTTGTCAATACTTTTTAGTAAAATATTTTTTTTGTAGGTGATAAATAAGTTAAGTATGATGAGGACATGAATGATGATTTTAAAACTCAGTGGTAACGGCCCCGACTTACGAGTACAGGTCGTGGGTTCGAACCCAGGCAGGCGCTTTACTTTGTGTAAATAAAGTCATCACCACTGCTCTCGAAACGGTGAAAGAAAACATGGTGAGGAAACCAGCATGTCCTAGAACTAAACATTTGAAGATATGTGACATCCACCAAGCCACACTGGCTCCGCGTGGTGGATTATAGTCTCTCACTCCCTCTCGAAGAGAGGAGGCCTGTGTTCCAGCATTGGGAACATTATAAGCTAATTATTATGCTATAGGGCTGTAGGTATTAGTAATTTGGTGCCCAACATGGTTTGCAAGATCCGAAAATTTAGGCTGCTTTTGATTTTAAACGTAGTCCCGAAGATCTACTCAAATCAAAACAACACGTTGCTGATGACGCACGATATTTTTTGACATTGTTCTTAGCTTAATCAGAATCATAAACGTAGGGTAGGTGAAACAATTTAATTAAATCTTAGGAGCTCATCCAATCTCATCTAGCAATTATAAGCTAAACGAACAAGGTCATAACTTACAAAACGAATTTCATCAAAAATCACCTTTTCAGTCACAAAGGGTACCTGCAATAACTTCACACAATTAATTACAAATTCGCATGAACGTAGCAATCTGCTTGAAACATCTGTAATTACAATCTCCTTCGTAACTTTAGTTTAATATTCACTTTTAATATTTCTGTCGACATTTTGGTATTGTTAATTTTGTTGTAAGTTTGAAGCTTTTTGAAATACCTTCACGTATTATCATCTCCTTTCACATGTTGTCTGAAGGACGACTATTAATAATACCAAATCGATTCTGATGCATTCCATTGTAGATTCCATCGGACATCCAGATGTGATGAAGACGATTTCCACAATAGGTATGCTGCTTCTCTACGGGCTCCTTTTCAAGAAGTTTTTCGGGAATCATCCAAAAATTATTCCAAAAACTTAAATGCTATAATTAATAAACATAAACTTAAATGTTATAATAAAACTTTGGCAATAGATAGTTAGACCATCTTTTTAGCAAGAATTCCTGCTGAAATTGAGCTTATAACTCAAAACAAAGCCTAAAATATACGTAAGTCAAGTACATCAGCAGAAAATTACTTCTAGTAAAGTAAATTAATTTACTAAGTTTTTCTTGAACACACCTTGATTTAAGACCTTTCTATAGCTTTACAAGTGGGTTCTACTCTAACCTTTTGCCTGAAACGCCTACATTAAGAGTAACAAGAATAAATATTAATTAATCATTATAAATGCCTATCAACGGCTGGCAACATTTTGTAAGATTACGAGGAGGAGCGTGTAATTATGATTGCTTAACACCTCCCATTTGATGACTAGACTATAATTAAATCAAACCAAAAGTCATTTATTCAATCAAACTAGGCTGAAATCAGCACTTTTCGAACGTCAAAATTACAGACAGGCCCCCAAAACGCTCGCCCTTCACCATTTCTTAGTGCTTTAGGCGGGAAGAAGTGGCGCAACAAACTCCCTAGCATTGATATGATTTCGTTAGGATGTTTATTTCCAGCCGATGATATCACAGTAGTTATTTACGCACTTATGTAGGTATGCAATATACAAATGCAGTCAAATTAATTTAAATAAAAATCGGCTGTACACACAACATCACGCCTAGTTTCCCCGAAGGGAGGTGTACATATAGTACTCCCACATTTCGCCAGTTATGTTTAAGTCCCATGTAATAGGGGGCGAGCTTATTGCCATCTACCGGGCACAAATCCAGACTCCGGGCTGCTACTGAGAAATTCCAAATAGAAAAACCCAATAACACTTTGCCCGACCTGGGATTCGAACACAGGACCTCATGCTCAGCAGTAGCGCCTGCGACCACTAGGCCAACGAGGCAGTCGAGGAAATCGGCTGTAGTTGTAAGTAATTCTGATAACACGTTATTTAATTGCTAGTATACTGTCACTTGAGCAAAGGCCTCCCTCCACGCATCTTTTTTTATCTTCTAGTTTTGACAGGATCCATCTGTTATGTACACTACCATCATTTTCGTGGCCTGCCGTCTCATTGTTTTAGGACACGCACCTGCCAAGAATGAGTTCACATTAGCAGTATAACGGTTTGGGCACCGATTTCACGACTACTCTTGTCGGAATATCCGAAATAGTTACTAAACTATTACATAGTACTTTGCCTATCACAGACAGCTTTGGCCGTTATACATAGCATCGTTAATGATTTCTCAATAAAGATCGTATCATAAGGTTACATCTGTGCGAATCAATGAAGCATACCTGCCTGTACACGCCTACGCTATCCAAGGTCAAGAGTCTATTAAGTTTATCTTCGTAATTGTTAATATTCTATTATAGCATTTGGATAGTATTTCTATCTAAATGAAATATGCTTTCTAAGTATCATCATTATTATCCCCAGCCCACCTTCAGTCTCTGTTGGCCGTAGGACGCAGCGGGGTAATTGCGAATTGCGTAACACACTCACATTAGGAATCGGTTTGTTGAGCTGACAAATTTTTCGAACATGTGAAGCAATGGATTAGCAATTAGGGTGCTGATTGTGCCAGACTTCATGCTCTTGCGCCAGTCTCAACATCAAAATTAAATCCATCCATAGGTACTTACCTACATAACATTATAAATAACTCCGTCTGTCTGGTACCTTATTGTTATGAAATTTGACAGATAGGTAGCCTTGAACCTGGAGAAGGGCATAGATTTTATCCTGGATATTTGTATTCAAAAAGATGAGATACAAGATACACGCTAACGAAGTCGCGGGCTAGTCTGGTTATAAAGGCAATGGAACTCTGAAGATAAAAATAAAAATAAGTTACCCGTTTAAACCGACAACATATTTTTTTCATAAAAATATCCATATCGGTACTTACCGTAGATACCTGTGGGCTAGGCATCTGTGCTGTTGACCGTATTCATGGCAATAAACACTTAAGATTACTGTCAAGATAAGTTCGCATTTAAGCGCTAAGTGCAGCTATCTCCCTCGGCTCATCGGTGCCAACAAATAACTTAATATACGTAAATATATTCTAGTTTGTAGATATTTCACATGTTACATTGCTCCGTATCACTGCATGCATTGCATTAGGCAGCCCTACCATGGTTTCGATATGAAGACTTCGGCGTTCGATTCGAGAATTTCCCATTTTTAAAAAGAAATTCTGGCATTGGTAACATATTTTCCTAACATAAATGTTGCTTCTCCGGGGCAATAAATTATTGCCAGTTCTGTCGTTCAGTTTTTTATCCGGAAAATTTTGAAAGGTACTTCATTTGTTGCTTTTAATTTATTCTCCAAGTTATATCCCTATGCTTCTAGGACGGAGCTCGTGGCTAAGTAATAACAGCAGCACAGGTCGATCCATCAGGTTAAGCTACGCTTGTCGGGGTTGGTCCGTGGATGGGTGATTATCTTTACATAGCGAGACTCCTCCATCCCTTGGTAAGCCGTTGGTCCCGGCTGTCATTCGTAGATCTTTGACAGTCGTTACGGGTCGTCAGAAGCCCGAAAGTCTGACAACCAGTCTTACCAAGGGGTACCGTATTACCCAGTTACTGGGTTTTGGAGGTCAGATAGGCAGTCGCCCCATGGAAAATACTGATATTCAGCTGCATCCGGTTAGACTGGAAGCCGACTCCAACATAGTTGGGAAAAAGCTTGGCAGATTGACATACTTAATTATATTTTTCTGAGGTCGGAGGAGGTCATTCTTTAGCCACATTTATATCCTGAGTTAGCACAATGAGTAGGTATACTAAATACTTATAATAACACTAGAGACCTGTGTATGTATGTATGCGCATGGGCATCCATGTGTGTCGATTACGGGTAGTGAAACCAGTATCTGGGCAAACTTGAATAACATTATTTTAAAACTATACCAAGTCTCATTGGAGCCTTAAATGGATATAAACGGCACGTAGCCGTTTAAACTACATCCTCTTTGCCAATATTAAAGGGATTCGTGTTGATAATAAGGCAATTAACAAACTGAATTAATATAAAATATAACAGAATTATTATCTTAATTTCGATCATTTAGATACAAAAGGTTTGACAAGGTTACGAGATATGAATTTTAATTAACGATTTACTTTAATTATGTGGGTGACGTGACAGTGAGACAAATAAATTAGATATGAATCGGCAGACGATTATTGTTCTCTTGTGAAACTTGGGTAACAGATGTTGCAAAAATAGCCTAGACATAAGGCTACACGATGATAAGATCAATGTTAGTAGATAATGATGCCGATAAACTACCTAAACTATCACTAAAATTCCTTACAATAAATATCACTAAATTTAAAAATAATTTTGACAGAACTAAAATCGAATTTGAGAATCGCGCGACTCCACGTGATACTTGTTTGCCCTACCCCGTGAATTTTTTTTAGAGCCAGAGGCGCGCAGGGGGCAGCCTCGACGTGTTTTATATGGAATTTTTCACTTTTGGTGTGGAAAATATTAAAAATGATTACCTACAAGTTGAGTCTTAGGGGTTTATGAGCTTTATAAAGGGGGTCGACATTTTCATTATTTTTGAAAAAGAAAAAAAAGCTACAGTACTGTTTTTGCACCTGAAGTCGAGGTGTTGGTGTGAATGTTAGATCATGCCAACTAATTTTATTCCACACCTTTTAAATCGTGATTAAAAATAGTCGGATTTAGTTAGAAAATCTAAATTTTAGGTGAAAAACGTCAAATTCAGAATAGCAAAATTACCATTTTCACTAAACTAATAACTCAGTACCAACTTAGTGCTGTCAAACTAAAATACAGTTAAGCTGTGTCACTTTTGTCAATTTCTGAATAGAAAATCGTCGTTTGACAGGAACAAACTAAGTTTTAGTGATTTTTGGTCTAGTTTAGAGGCATTTGTGACAAGAGAATCGGCACCATTGTCATTCCATCACTAAATACCTAAACTAGAATCCCCTGCTGTCTATCATTCCCACGTCGGTATTACTAACATTGCTTCATCATCAGCTTTTGTCCCAATCTATCTGAGGTTAAGTACCTACACTACTTCAGATTGCTTATCATGATCTTCCGTTATGTCGAAAATACTGTAGCCTTAATTTTGAAATAAATATATGGTAAAGTTGAGGATTAATGTTAAGTACTGTGCTTGACGAAAACACGATTCCATAAAATTTTCTCCAAAGAAAAAAATTACAAGTTTACCTCCAAACCGAACAATAAACTGCTAATATTCATGATTTACTTCAAATTAGATCATGAAACTTTGTATAATAACTGAACTAAATATACAGCAGATACTATTTTTTTTTTATAAATTACCATTATTTTCACTGTAAAAAGAAATTACCTAAACTATCGGCGGTCACCATCGCTCAACATGAGAGCAGTTGTGGCCCAGTGGTAACGGCCCCGACTTACAAGTTGTAGGTCGTGGGTTCGAACCCAGGCAGGCGCTTTACTTTGTGTAAATAATTTCATCACCACTGCTCTCAAAGCGGTGAAGGAAAACATCGCGAGGAAACCGGCACGTCCTAGAACCAAAAATTCGAAAACATGTGACATCCAGTAACCCGCACTGGGTCTGCGTGGTGGATTATGGCCCACTCCTTCTCATCGAGAGGAGGCCTGTGTCCCAGCAGTGGGAACCTTATAGGCTGATTTATGTATCGCCCAACACCCCACCCAGTCTCACTCTCACTCAGTCCGCGAGCAATAGTGTTTGAGCGAGATAAAGAATGAACTTGAGGTGAGGTATTGTGGATTCGAGTAAATGCTGGTGGTCTTTTCTCTATAAAAACGCTCTTGCCTGTTTTCTTTCTGGTTTATGACCTTGAAGCAATGATTTTTTTACAGTGAGATAAATATGAACTACTTGCGTGTCCCTGTGTTTCCTTTTGATGATATACTATCTTTATAAGCGCTAGAACCCTCAAAAAATTGCAGTTACAGATATTGTTTCATCATCATCGTGCTCCTGCTCTTAGGGCCGTCGCAGCTTGTCTCATTTTTAACCGACGAAAAAAGGAGGAGGTTCTCAAGTTGAGGCGTATAAATGTTTTTTTTTATGTATGACCACGCGTAACTTTTTACAAATAAGTTCGATTTGAGCGATTTTTGTTTTTTTTTTTGGGAGGGTACACTTTGTAGTTGGTCCCATGTAAAATGTATTAACTTTGTTTGAATGGTTTTTGAATTAGCTTCAACAACACGTAGTTTTTCCACTTAGTTTATGTGGATGATGTTCTAAGTTATTAAACTTCCTGTCACTGTAATTTCCATAGCAGGTGGTGTGTAAGGTAGGTACCATAACTGAAAAGTGAAAAATAAAAAACTTTCTTACAAATAATAAAACCGACTTCCAAAAAAAAAACACTACAACGTGAAAAATAACTTTGATTTCGGAAGTCGGTGGCAAAATACGAAACCAAAGACTCGGTGTCTTTGATTTTGTATTTCTTCCGAAATCGAAGTTACTTTTCACTATGTACTTCTGTAGTGTTTTTTTTTTTTTGGAAGTCGGTTTTATTTTTTGTAAAAGAGTTTTTTTCATACCTGCATCTCTTTTAGTCTTCATGTGAATAGTCTCCTGAAAAAAGCAGCTCTTCTTCAGTTTCTACTCTTTCTAAAAACAAACACCTATTCTTTTCAAACTCATTCCAAACTCCCTCACACTTGCACCACCTTCAGTAGTAGGTCCCCACGTCAGAGATCTGTATCGCGAGCTACGCTCCCAGGTGTATCCAGTAATAAGGACGCAGATACACGACACGACAACTGTGAAATTGCTTGATCGTGATGTATGCTGCGACATTTGGCGCAGGACGAGTGTGTTTCCAAACACGGTTGCAGTGCGGAAGAAGTTGGGGATTTTGGAGGTTACTTCGGGTTTAAAAGGGCATGCAAGAGGGATGCGGATATAGAAAAATCATACTGGATTTTGAACTGTGCTACAATAATGTGGTTAATTAGTTTCGATGCTTCATCATCATCTTCCTGCCTTTGTCCCATGTTACTTCGGGTCAGCGCAACACGTTTTCTCTTTCCATTTTCCCCTGTCAAAAGTCACGCTATCATTCACTCCCTTCTCTTTCATATCATTCCTCACACAATCCATCCATCTTTTCTTTGGCCTTCCTCTCCCTCTCCATCCATCAACATTTATATTCATCACTCTTTTAGTCACATGCGTTTCCTCCCTCCTCTTCACATGTCCATACCAAGCCAAACGATTTCCCTTCAACTTTTCTGTCATTGGCGCCACTTTCAAACTTCCCCTTATATACTCATTTTTTACTTTATTCATTTTCGTCACTCCACACATCCATCTCAACATTCTGATCACCGTGCTTTAATAAACATTAAATAATAACGCATTTTCAACTACATCACTAAGGGCATCTTTTTAGAGTTCCGTACCTCATAAGGAAAAAAATGGAACCCTTATAGGATCACTTCGTTATCCGTGGATCTGTCTGTCTGTCAATACCCTTTTTTCAGGAACGCGTGGAGGTGTCAAGTTGAAATTAATATCAAATACAGGTCTACGGTCCCTTGGAGATCTAAAAAAATCAAGCTTCTAAGTCAACGCAATAAAAAAAAATACGGCCATATAAAGGGCATATTTTGACACTCGCAAATAAATCAAAACCTATAGGGTAGGTACTTCCCGTTGACCTAGAATCATGATTGCCAAGAAGCAAGGTCTCACAGCACAAGTAAAGGAAAATGTCCGAAAATCGTCAATTTTTAGTTTGTCAAATAACAAAATATGTTATTGCGAGTACAAACTGACATTTGCAGTTGGAGAATTGACCGTACATCCATACATCGATGTATGGGAGAACATGTTTTTTAAAAACAACGTTAAGTTTGTTTGTTCTTGAGATAAATTCATCCCAACTACGGGACCCTTCATGTGCGTGATCCGAAACGCACTTGGCCGGTTTTTTTTTGTACTTTAAGGCTTATCATTCCACTGCTGGGGAAAGCCTCCTTCATGACTTCAATAATATATTCATTTCAGACCAGCGTTGCGCTAGTAAATGTGCACCGTTACCTGTTGGATTCGTCCAGCTCGTCCTGCTATCGTTTATAATGTGTTACTTTCTTTAATTTTTTCTCTTTGCAAGCATTAATTACATGAATGCAAGTTGCAAAAAAACAATAATCATCAAAGTCAATGTCACAAGCCTCCACGCTTCGATCACAATAAGTACTAAACATTTTTGTTCATATCACGTCAGATTCTTCCCTAATATTAGAAAATACGATCCTTAATCCTTTTAACGTTTACATTTCCTTCAAAAAAAGAGGAAACATATTGATGGGATGGAAATACATTTTCGTTTCCATACGTCCCCGTCTGCGGCGCGAAAGGAAATTAATATCCTGTTTTATAAGTTATTTTTCTTCAGCCTTACTTCCTATTGTTTTGTTGATGCTTGATTTTGTGAGCGAGGTTAGGGATATTGGAATAAGATAAATCACAACTTAACCTTTTTAATAGGGCAGTGGTTTTAAAATGTACCACATAGGTTTCATGCATTTTGAACGCACTCAGTGTTCATTTAAGAACCACAAAATATCATAAACGCGACTGAGGGAATGACTTCACAAAATAGTACCAAAAGCCTGTGTTTTGGAACGTACATTTTTAAACTGTCAAGTAAGAAAAAAAGTGTCACTGTTCTGTTATTTTTGCAGCAGTATCAGCTCATTTCTTTGCTTATTATCTCGAGAAAATAGTACCAAAAGCCTGTGTTTTGGAACGTACATTTTTAAACTGTCAAGTAAGAAAAAAAGTGTCACTGTTCTGTTATTTTTGCAGCAGTATCAGCTCATTTCTTTGCTTATTATTTCGAGAAAAAATCCGGTAATAATAACAATATTATTACCGGATTTATATTGCCGAACTCTAAAACAAGCAATATTTGTATCAAATATTGTTTGTTTTAGAGTTTATAAATATAATATCTAAGTAAAAATTACAGTTTCAGTATTAAGGATGTGTTTTAGTATTTATGATAAGTCTAAACGTCAAAACAGGTAGGGCCACTACCTGTTTTGACGTTTAGACTTAGGGCCGAACCTAATAACCTATTTTTAGTAAAAGACAGATCGCTATTGATGATAGACAGTATATTTCTATCTGTCCTTATGCCAGGCCGATAAGATTCCATAGTCTCTTATAGATTATTGGGACTTTAAAACCATAGATAGATCTAGGTTTTTCTATCTCCAGTATGACAAAACTGGTCACAGATAGGTTATTGGGTTCGGCCGTTAAAGACCACATGTTTTTTTTTCTAAAGGCTAGAGACCACGTGGTTTCGCCAATAGAAAAAAATAAAAATTACACTTTTTATTTTTGTGGTTTTATATCCTTGTAAGAGCTTAAAGCCAAAAAATTACAATAATCGTGATCCTTTCGATATCGTGCCCTGGTATTGTGTTATTTTTTTGAAGCACTATATGACACCTTAAAAAAGCTGGTCTCTCTTATTCGACGTAGATATAAGGCAATATATGTAAATGTGGGTATAACATAGATAGTACAAGTTAATTACCAAACAGTTCATTCTTTAAAGGGGAATCAACATAAACCTATAACCTTTTGAACTGCCATGAATCGAAAGAACTGCACGGTCTCGCCGAGCTTGATCCTCCTCAAACAAACATAAAACAACTGATAAGACTGTGTTTCCTTCACTTATCCTTCACTTTCGTTCACCTCATCCATACTTGACGTCACTCGGTACCGCGAAATACTTGCTAGCTTCTTCTCTCAAATAATACTAAAGAGAGGGAGCAAATTTTGTAAGTTTGTGTATATGTATGTGGAGTATAATCCCTGGAACCACAGCTTCTATTTGAAAAATTCTTTCATTATTAGAAAGGTACATTATTCCAGATGGACATAGGCTACATATATATTATGTAAATATGTACAAAAAGAAGTACTTAACAATGCAATGAAACATTATCTTGAATTCATTCAAGCCTACTGCTTTTTGTTAGGTCCCAGCTCAGAACTTGTGCACAACGTGTCGTGAACAGAATACCGTCTTCACATGTAAATTGCACCCGGGCGAAGCCGGGTCGCTTCGTTAGTACACGATAAAAGTAATTATTTTGGTATAAATTGCTACCATTTTCATGCATTGCAATCAAGTTTAATTTCCTTCACGAAGCAATTGGGCGAACCAAATGGTATTAATTGAGTGGTAGCGGTTTCGAGGGTAGAATGTCGAAAAATAAATGCCAACTCCCTTGAGCGAAACTGGAATATTTGAGATATTTACTGTCCATAATAAATGCTTCGAAAGCCATCTTCAGGCCTTACAAGTAACTCACTGGGTAACAATACAATAAAATTAAAAAAACAAAAACGTTTATTGCAATACAAAAACACTATATATCTTACATACATAGATGTTTACACAATACCTAATACAAACACTATTTAATATCTTACATCGATGTTTACATTTACTTCCATTACAGTAAAACGACATTACAATGAGTCACAAATTCGTCTGACACATTTTGACAGATCGTCTATTAAAGCTGTGTATGGGGAGGCCCATGTCATAGACAACAATAGGCTATTTTACGAAACCATTACCAAGCCAGCAACAGGAGTGGGTGAAACATTGACAAAAACGCAGACAGTTTGAGTTGCGGGTAACTCAAACTATGTAATACCTACAGCTAGAGATCAGTGCATATTTCACCACCCATACTCCGTGTATTCCCATTTCATACGTATTTGGCGCGAACGCCAAATTCGATAAGTCGAACGCTTTCGAGTACCACTCGAAATGCAGTTAATCGAATTACGCTCCCGCTCGGCGGTTCTGCAACGGCTAAATGAGTTTTCATGTATTGTCAACAGTTTTATAGGGATGCATACATTAGTGTTTATTGATTCTTGTTAGAGCTAGGAAGCTGTGGTAGTGTGAGTGTCATGTAGTTGTCTGTAGCACAGGCGATTTCCGTTGTGTACAGTGTGTTCTGCCTTTGTCAGAAACCCGGCTAGTTACCGTAGCGCATTTACGCAATGGCGATGAAGTTCTAATTAAGGACGGGAAGAGGTGTTTGCCCAACTGTTGGAGAGTAAATAATGAGCACCAGTCTGTAATCATCCCACAGCTGGACAAAGGCATATTCTCATTCACAGAAGGAACTAGCCTTGGTAATTGTTTTAACTATTTTTTGCAAAGATTACCCGCACCCTAAATACGTAACACATTATGAATCACAATTTGAATGATTTTGAAGCATATTGCTAATCCATTGCTTCATATGTTTGAAAAATTGATCTGCTCATCAACGTAAATAACGCAATGAATGTTGTTGAACTGTCAAAATGAAACGATTCCTACTGTAAGTGTGTTACGCAATTAGGGTGCTGAAGTATTTATCTACTGATTTTAGTACTTAAAGTAAAATGGCTTAGTTATGTGCTAGGTTCGACACCCACCATAAAACAGCTGATTAATGTTCAAAAGCTTTCTGTTGCTAATTGGCATTTTATGAGTTTTCTATTTAACCATATGTTAATGGACTGTAACATTATTACTGATTCTATTTAACTAGCCATTGCCAATGACTTCGCTCTGTTCCAAACTTCATCCTCGTAAAACTCACTCGGTGGTTGCCTTTCAATTTTTTTTATTGCGCCTTTTGGGTTATTTCAGTTTATGAAACGTGGAATAAGAGTTAAAAGGTTATTTAATTTCGTTTCATGTTCCTCATGGAATAATGCTAAAATCAACATATTTTTTGTTAGTTAACATAATTACCTTTTGTTTTGTTTCTTTCAGATTATAAATTACATAAATATATTCATAACACACAACCCCACAGATCCAACGAAACACCAACACCGCAAAACAGTACCTTTATCCATCGAACAGTGAAATTAATTACATCACTCATTGCTAATGAAGCATGTTGGTTGCGAGACAATATTTACTCACACGCCCCTCCGCCCCGTTACCGCTCACCCGCTGTCGCCTGCGCACGTCAGGATCAGCCTTTGTTCTGGTTTCAGTGAAGCTATTATGAATCGGGAGTGTTTGTTCGCTTAATATGTTTGTGTATCGATATTTATTATGATTATACATGTGCTTGGCAGATTCTCGTGCACGGAATTGTGTAGCGGATTATTGAACGTGATGGATTGTGGTTTTGTATTCTTGCATTTTGGTAAGGATGTATTCTTGTCATGGTGTGATTAAAGAGTTTTAATTCCAGTAGTGGTAACTTAGACTTGTTCCGTTGGTCTGTTTATAGACAATCCAAGTGAATGAAAGAAAAATGGGTTTTTTGTCACAGAAACATGTGCTTACAAAAATATAAGTTAAATTGAATAATAAAGAAAAATAAAAGACTAAATACATCTTACAAGGTGGAGACGACAATACAACAATAAATTAAACTACGTATATGTTAAGCCGTTCCCAATCTGCACACGAAAATACAATCAAATTATATCTAATAGTTTAGTCACTATAGATATGTAGTCAAAGATTGGCAAAACCCACAGTCGGGCCTTCATTAGTATTTACTTTGTTTGAAAAATCACTTTTTTAATTTCGATGTTATGACTTATTTGATAGTACCAAAACACTCTTATGCGTTATTATCAGTGGGACTTTATTTGTAGTTACAAATTATTGATTTGAAAAATCATAACATTTTTAGGGTTACACATACACACACACACATTTATATCTGTAATTTGTATGGTGTACATGGTAAGGAGTATTCTATCCATCTATAAATAAAGTCCAATAAATAATTCGTGGTTTTTAAATCCCGGGATTTAAACGTCATTAAAATTATTCCGGCATTTTAGAGGAGGTATTATCCACTCTATGTTACTTCCTTCCTCGAAGTTTAGGCAAATTAGCACTACCTATTCCTATCACTGGTTATTATTGCCAGTGTTTCCATTTATTGTCGTATTTTTGTCTCCACATTGTATAATCACGAGCACTGGACAGAAATAGCCGGCAGTTGCACGTCGTGACTGTGTCATGTAGGCTTCCACTTAGCATGATGGTGTACTATGGGGGACCCACAGTACAGCGCGTTCTATTATTTTCATCCAGTCTAGTACCTGACCAGCGACTTCGCGCAGTTTTGAAGAGACCAGACACAGTCATACATAGCTACGTGTCACATCTAGTAAAATGGATAGCTAACTATAGTAACGGCTTGACTTCGTTCTGGTTCCTTCTTTAATTTTTTTGCAACTTATTGGTTCCCACACTGCTGGGTAAAGGTCTCTCCTTTACCCTTCCAAACCACTGAGATAAAGTACTACGCTAGTAATAAAAGTTCTATGTTCCAAACCTGTCTATTTTGTGCAATCTCTGGCCATGTTGGCCCCGCAAATAACAAGAAATAACAGGAAAATTTGCTATAAAATATGAAATTCCACAGCCACGTGATCTTCATTACCACGCATATCGATTAGCATCTAGATGCGACACGGTGCGAATTTATTCTCTATGCCACTTGACTTTTGATTGTGTGATATCGTGTCACGTCATGTCATTTTGCACTACGTTGCGTTGGAACGCGTTGCGTTTCGCTCATCTAGGACAATGAGTAGCCATGTATTTCCTTACCGCTTCGTTTATCTATATCTACAGTATAATATGCTATAAGCTGAAGAGTTTGTTTGTTTTCTTGGTTGAACGCGCTAACCCCAGGAACTGCTAGTTCGAATTGTAAAATCATTTTAGTGTTGGATAGCCCATTTATCGAGGAAAGCTATATAATATCACGCTACGACCAATAGGAGCGGAGCATCAATGAAAAATGTTGCAAAGACGGGGAAAATTTATTCCTTTTGAAAGCTTCCGTTGCGTGCGCTACGTAAACAGTTAAAGTTACGCAAAAATCATGTATGACAGAATTGTTCCTCTTAAAAAGTTCTAAAAAAAGTTCGCGATAGCATATCTCTATCTTTTAATGTTGGCTCACTATAACTTTTTTAATGGTAATTAAATTTGTTATAAAATAATGCATTATTTGCAAACGTGTTTTCATAAACATGGTATTAATCGTTATCCAAATAAATAGTTTCATAATCAAGGTTGATTAAGTATGTGTAAATTCCTTTTCAAATTATTCGAATCGGACCTTCTGTTTAGAAATTACGACGGGTATAAAAATGCTTAAAGTAAGAAAAATGCGCTGTCTTAATAGACATGTGTCGGTAACTAATGTTACCGACACATTTTGTTTTTATTGACTGTTTGAACGTGCTAATCTCTGTCACTACCAGCCGGATTTGAAAAAATATTTTTGTATTTTATAGCCCAATTCTTAACGAAGGCTTATACGCTTGGACCCTTAGAAGCCGAGTAAAAAGAAAAAAGTAAGAACAAGCGCTAAGCGAAAACGATGTAATAGCGCGGGCAGGCCATGCCAAGCGACAGGATAGGTCGGGGGAACAAGAAATTTCACGCGGACGAAGTCGCGGGCGGAAGCTAGTAATATAATAAAGCTGAAGAGTTTGTTTGTTTGAAAGCGGTAATCTCTGGAATTATCAGTCGGATTTGAAAAATTATGTTTGCATTTGGTAGCCCAATTCTTGAGGAAGGTTATAGACTATTTAACATCACACTACAACCCGTAGGAGCCGAGCAAAAAGAAAGTCAGAATGAACGCTAAGCGAAAACGAAGTAATAGCGCGGGCGGGAAATGTGGTTGTTATTTTAGTATTTTGTGGTGTCTTACGACTTCCACGCGAATGAAGTCGCGGGCAGAAGCTAGTGGAATACGTAATAATTTTGAGTTGATTGACCGTCAATGAGAGAGAGAATCAATGAGAACCTCTTAGCTGGTACATCAGTACAGTCCGTTGGCGTAGCTTGACACTTTAAATGTCTAGATATCTCTATTGTTTCTTCGTGTTTTTATTTTAGATGTCGTTGGTCAAATTCTTGCTATATCCCCTGATCACGTCTTAACAAGCGTCATCGTCGTGAGGTGCATATTAACCGTCTCTGAATGGTAAAATGGCAATACATAAATAAAAGTACAGTCAGCAAAATTAATTGTTAAGCAAACCGACACCCTACGTCAATTTGCCGTGCTATAGTCATTTCATAAGTTATTAGAATATACGGAAATAGTCAATTTGCTTAACAACACACAGGGAAATTAATTCCCTGACTTTACGTCCGGCGCACTTGTCCTATCGTAGACTTTGAGAATAGAATTGTAGATAGATAGAATACTTTTTTTATGTACACCATAAAAATATAGAATAAAAAAATATATAATATAATATATAACATTTATTTGTATATCTGCATTTCTACCTAACACCTTTAAGTTCCTAGGCGTGATGCCCATGTATAGTGTTGCCTTATAACCTTAGGTCTTTGACCGCACGTCAAAACCAACAAGTGAATTCTCACGGATGACCTAATGACATTTGATGAGTTCAGCTAACACGTAGAGAATGTCCTACCTATATATTTAAACAATTAGTATGAAATTGCTAATAATATTACAATATTTACCAATATTCGTAATATTTGTTACGTATACGAGTAGATTGTATTTAGTATGGTGTTAGTCCTAGATGTGGCACAGTATTGTGATGTAGGAATTTTGAAGAAAAATACAATATACATAAACATACATAAACTCACGCCTTCTTCCCGTGGGGATAGGCAGAAACTGCAGAACGCCATCTGCTACGATCCTTACATACTCCTTTTGCCTCGGTTAAATAAAATATAGTAACAAATAACTTGCCAACATTCTTGAATCAGCCTTTCTATGTTTACTGCCAGATCATCATCATCTGTCTAGCCTTTTCCAAACTATGTTTGGGTCGGCTTACAGTCAAACCAGATGCAGCTGAAAACCAGTATTTTACATGGAGCGACTGCATATCTGACCTCCACAACCAAGTTACTGGGTAATAAGATACCCCTTGGTAAGACTGGTTCTCAGACTTTCGGGCTTCTGACGACCCGTAACGACTGTCAAATATCTACGAATGACAGCCGGGACCAACGGCTTAACGTGCTTTCCGAGGCACGGAGGGGTCTTGATATGTAAAGATGGTCACCCATCCACGGACCAACCGCGGCAAGCGTAGCTTAACCTGATTGATCGACCCGTGCGGCTGTTATTACTTAGCCACAAGGCCCTCCTTCTCCGTTTACTGTCAGATAATAATTGTAATTTTAAGAGATAGGCTGCTACCCATCGCTTTAAAATAAACCGCTACCGAGAAGACTAAAATTACATAAGTAATTAAGAATCTCGAAAATCAACATTGATAACCTTGACCCCAAATTAATCGTGCAGTTCCACAACCATCTCGACAAAAACCGCAAATACTTATTATTCGTAAGGAAACCGCAAATAAAAGGCGTACTAGATAATTTAATAAGTAATGTTTAACATTCTGAGAAAACACTGTAGCGACGAGCTGGAAATCACAAGAGGAAAATTATGGGCTCGAATTAATAGTCGATAGAGAAAAATGGAAGGAAATAGAGGATGCCATTCCCAATGGACACACAGACCAGAACAGCCGGTGTCAGTAATAGAATTTTTATTCTATTTTATTTTACAATTTTATTTTATACTGGTCAAAAATTTTATTTTACTTTAGTAGCATAAATGACCTGATTAAATGGCTTTTATTATTATTGCCTTTATTACATTAAATATTTACATATAAATTATATTTTTAAATATTAGAATATAAAAATTATAATAACATTTTAAAATATAAAAAGTAGTAGCCCACCGGTATCGGGAACAGTGTCCAAGCTACCGGCGGTCAGGGCTCCAGAGAGAGGAACCTCCTAACAATGCGAGCCGTGTCCAGAAGTACCGCTTTCTGAATCGAGCCCTTAATCCAGCTGCCCAACGAGAGCCTCCTTAGGTGTTGGTCGAGGCTCTTGGCAATTAAGCCGTTGGGTGATACGACTATCGGCACAATGATCGCTGAGTCCACGTGAGTTATTATTATTATTAATATTCTGAGAATAGAGAGAGGTAAGACTGAGTGTTAGAATGTATTAGACACGTAGACGGTACTGACACTGACCCCGTGTCCTAATCAAAGAGATCGGTCACGCGAATACGCGGTCGTCGCATTCATATTATGTCATACATTTATTCGGAAAATGGAAGGCGTCCTCTGTCGACGAGACGACGCGAACAGGTTCGCCGAACAAAATGAACGTGACTGTCGCGTTCGCGCGACTTTCGCTTTGGTTAGGACACGGCCTTTTTTTTTTTTTTTTTTTTTTGTGGATGGGAAATCATCAAATGACTTCTCCCGCTCTGGGCGGAGCGGGAGGGCGTGTCAGACTTTTACTGACTAAAACCCACCCGTGTTCCTTCTGTTGCCTGTGCCGGGGCCACGGTAACTCTTTCGAACATCCCGCAACCCTAGCTGGCATCGGCCCTAGCGGACCCCGTCAATAGTGCTGACATCTCTTTGAGGCGCGCGTGGAACACGACGCGCCGTCGACTCGGGCCTGGTCCTTACCGGACGGCGAGCTACCCATTGCTCGCCGTCCGCAAGCCCGCGCCTACGGTGGCCGGGAATCGGTTGCCGATTCCCGACGCCCAGGGCGTCTCCTGCGGCGACTAGGGGCGTGAGGGTGCAAAGCTTGCCTCTCCCTCACGCGTCCCGCCTCCTCCTTCACGAGCATTACTGCTTCGCAGAAGGAGGTAATGGCTTCCCATGCACTCTCGCTCCGTACCATGGCCTGGACCAGGGCCGGACGCGAGAGATCGCCGCCGCCGATCGCTTCCGCGAGGACACGGCGGTGCTCCGCCCAAGCCGGGCAGACCTCCACCGTATGCTCCACCGTGTCCTCCGGGCGATCCACACAGTGGTGACACCCGGGCGTTTCCTCCCGCCTTATCCGGAACAGGTACCTCCCGAAGCACCCGTGTCCGGTGAGGACCTGCGTCAGGCGGAAGGTGAGGACGCCGTGGCGCCTCTCCAGCCACTCCTCAAAGAGGGGACTTATCGCCGCAATTGTGGCGTGCCCAGCGCTGGGTTGCGACAATCGCACTCTCCATGCCGCCATGAGATCCTGCCGGAGCTCTGTCCGCCGTGCCGCGATTTCTCGCGGCAACGGAGTTACGCCCCGGCGTCCTGCCTCCTCGCGCCACTCCCAGATGTGCGCGAGGACTTTTGCCTCCAGATCCCATGGCGGTAATCCGGCAAGGAGGTTCGCCGCCTCCCCGGAGACCGTGCGGTATCCCCGGGCTAACCGGATGGCCATGACCCTCTGGGACGCGTTCAACCGACGGACCGGTCGCCGCCTCACGGAACGCGCCCACACCGGAGCTCCGTAAAGGGCCATGGACCGCACGACCCCGGCGTAGAGCCTCCGGCAGGAGGCGTTTGGACCCCCCAGATTGGGCAGGAGCCGCCCCAAGGCAGCCCCGGCCCGCTCCAGTCTGGGAGCCAAACGTCGGAAATGCTCCACGAAATTCCACCGGCTGTCGAGGACGAGTCCCAGGTACTTCATCGTCGACTCGACACCGATGAGAACCCCTCCTACCGTTATTTGGGAACCCGATGGTGGCGCGTTCTGAGGACCATGAAAACACATGGCCTCGGACTTGTGCAAGGCCACCTCGAGTCCCAATTGCCGGATCCTCTCTACGATTGTCGCAACCCCGCGTGCCGCTAATTCGGCCGCCGCCTGGTGCGACCTCCCCTGCGCCAGGACCAGCGTGTCGTCAGCGTAGCAAACTACGCTGACGCCACCAGGGAGGTCGGCGCGCAGCACCCAGTCGTACCCGATGTCCCACAGATGCGGTCCCAGAACCGATCCCTGCGGGACACCGCACGACATCTCTCGCCGGTTCCACTCTCCCCGGTGACCGGGGTAGATGACGGCCCTGTCCGTCAAATAGGCCTCGACCACGCGACAGAGGTAGGTCGGCACTCGGTGATACCGGAGTGCCTCCCTGATGCAACTCCAGGGCAGGGTGTTGAAGGCATTGGCGATGTCTAGAGACACCGCCAAGACGACCCCACCCCGGGCCACAGCATCCCCCGTCGTGAGGGCTCGTACGCGCATGATGGCGTCCACCGTAGAGCGCCCCTTGCGGAAACCAAACTGGCTCTCCGCCAAATCCGGCCCCACCCTCACCAGCCGCCCGACAAGGCGGTCTGCAATGACTCTTTCAAAGAGCTTGCCCACCTCGTCGAGCAGCACGATGGGCCGGTAAGCGGACGGCGAGTCCGCAGGGCGCCCCGGTTTCTTAATGAGGACCAGTTTCCCTGTCCTCCATTGAAGCGGGAACTGGCCCCTCTCCAAGCATAGGACACGGCCTGATGCTGATTATTGCTGATACTCGATTGAATGATCTGCTTACGAAACAACTTGAGATTGCCTAATCTCATTATGTTTGCATTGTGTTTTCAATACAGGTTGTAATATTTAGAGGTGAGGTGTCCACAAAGGACATTTAAGCTTTACAATGGACTTGATATGTAGACACTGTATACTGTGTTCTTTGGGTGATGATTTTCATGACAATTTTGTCGGAAAACAATCATTCTTGCTGACGCTGCTAAACCGATATAGGTATAAATAATAATAATTTGTTCAGGAAAAAAATATATTAATGTGTGGCAGGAACTTGGGCGCGCAAACATTAACCATGAATTCAGCACATGATTCTAGACCCCCAAGCGTAGAAATGTTTCGTGGGTTATTAAAAAAAAAAAATCTGCTGTTTCATAGAAAAGTACAATACCTACGCGGTCAAAATGTATGGAATAGCATTTTTTTTTAAATAACCGACGAAAAATTTCAACGCAGGGGGATCCAGAATCATAATGAATCCATGGTAACGGGTTGCGCGTCGATTTCCCTGCCACCCTGTACATTAATAACGATTAAATTGGCATTTTAAGTATTGTCTCACTTATCTTGTCCTACCTTGATTTGAACAAGTCATGTTAGTTCAGATGGTTGCATAGACAGACTGCAATGATTGTTAAAGTTTCATAAATATTCTAGAACCTTCTACAGTCTCTTAGAACAAAAGTTGCGTACAGCTACAATATACTCTCTGGCATATTACACAATAATGCGTACTCTTTACTGGCTCAAAGCCTTCATGTTTATCTGTTAACAAGTGATTTGATTAGCTTTTGTTATTTTTGTTAGCCAATCTAGGTACCTAACAAAGCAGACCTATCGGGCTCGGTGTTTGAAACCATTGGGCCATAAATAGAATACTTATCGTTTTCCAGGAGCTTATTTTAATACACATTCATACAAAAACTCACACCTTCTTCCCATGGGGGTAGGCAGAAACTACAGAACGCCACCTGCTACGATCCTTACATACTTCTTTTGCCTCGTTTACTTTCATACATCTGGTCATACACGCACGCCGGTTGCGAGTACTACGCACCTGACCTTTCTGAAGATTATCACCAATAAGGTCACTATGTGCTTTCCTAGGGCGTCCCCTCCCGGCGATTCCACTCACATCTGCCGTGTAAAGTCGCCTTTTATTCATCCCCTCTCAACATGAGCAAACCATCTAAGCATACTCTTTTCAATTTTTGTCACTACATCTTCTTTTAAACCGCACCGTTACCTTATTACATCATTCCTCATCCTATCACTCATAGTCACACCACACATGCTTCGCAAGGACCGCATTTCCACAGCATTTATTCTACTTTTATGCTTCTTTTGCCACCCCCAACATTCACTTCCATAGGTACATAAGTGTAGGCACCAGCTCACCATTGTGAAAAGTCAGTCGGGCATTTTTGGACATCAACTGGTTAAAACCACCGGAATGGTGGTCTGGCTGGCTTATTTTAATTCATCGTTTAAAAAAATCATCAATATCTTTTTGTTTTGGAGAAATGCTGATTCCTATTAATTTTTGTTTCTCGTTGACCTATTTCTGGAGTGGGGCTTGTGGCTACACGGTAACAGCCACGCGAGTCAATCGAAGGGTTAAGTGATGCTTGCCGTGGTCGGTTCGTGGATGAGTGACCATTTATTACATATCGAGATCGTTGTGAGTAGAACCCTAAAAGTTTGACAACCAGTCTTACAAAAGGGTTATCGTGTTATCCAGTAACTGTCAGATACATAGGTAATCGCTGCATGTAACACTCAGCAGCATTACTTTAGACTGGAGGCCGACCCCAACATAGTTGGGAAAAGGCTAAGCAGATTGATTGAGCTATTTATGATCATTGACCGTAAAGGCATCCACAAAAAGCAATACAAAAGGTTCTTAACTGACGCAAAGATTAAAACTCATAAGTAATAAAACAATAACGACATTTTACACAATTCGCTTTTACTTGATGCCCGTATAGCGTGACTAAGTTCAGTTATCGCCACAAGTAACATGCATAACATTTAAGTAAGCTAAGTGAAATAAATTGGCCTTATATGAGGCATGTGACGCCGGACACATTGAGGTCGGGGTCAAAATTTCATAGTATAGCATAATCAGTCATAGTGTTCCCACCGCTGGGACACAGGCCTCCTTTCGTCCAGAGGGAGTGGGCTGTAATTTACCACGCGGGCCCAGTGCGGGTCGATAGATGTGACATGTCTTCGAATTTTTGGTTCTAGGACATGCCGGTTATCTCACGATGTTTTCCTTCACCATTTTGAGAACAGTGGTAGTGAAATCATTTACACAAAGTAAAGTGCTTGCCTGGGTTCAAACCCACGACCTACAACTCATAATTTGGGGCCGATACCTCTGGGCTGCTCATGAAATTTTAAAATTAAATTTCATTTAAGGCAAAAGCGCCAGGGTAGCCCGCGAAATGCAAATTTTCTTACGTTTTTGCAACATAACCTAATAATGACCTTTTTTTTTTTTTTGTGGATGGGAAATCATCAAATGACTTCTCCCGCTCTGGGCGGAGCGGGAGGGCGTGTCACACTTTTACTGACTAAAACCCACCCGTGTTCCTTCTGTTGCCTGTGCCGGGGCCACGGTAACTCTTTCGAACATCCCGTAACCCGACCTGCATGGTCATTATTAGGTTATGTGTTGATTAAAATATAATTCGCGACAGCAACAAATATGTGTTTACAAAATTACAATCACTAAAGTCATCAATACAAGTCTCTAAGACCAAGTAATCCTATAGAATGACTATTTCATGAAATCTTTACATTTGAGGATTATACTAACCTAAGGAGTTTTACTATTGATATTGATTCTAATGATTATAATTCTGTAAATACATATTTGTTACGGTCGCCAATCATGCTTTAATCAACGTATACACAGACGCTGAGCTGCAAATTGCAAAAATCGTAAGAAAATTTGAATTTCGCGGCTACCTTAGTGGTTCTCTCTTAAAAAGGTCGAAAGTTGGTGGTGTCTAAATGCGCTATTAACCCGAATAAAAATAATCATTTTGTATTGAAAAGTTAATGCTTTAATCAGGATCTGTACCGAAAAAGTTTAATGTATTCCGAATTGACTTAGACAGAATGTTTAAATTATCATATTTAAAATCATGTAGTTATAAGTTGTTAGGTCTGTCAGTGTGCTTTAAAATTTTTGCTTTTAATAACGGTAACTGTGTAGCACAGTCTATTGACCTGTCTATGTCTAGGGCACTATTGAAGGTCAGATTCATGCGATTCAAATTAATTGAGTACGAGCTCTCATTCATACGAAGACATAGACAGTTTGAGATCAAAAGGATCCTACTGAATTATATCCAATAGGAACATATCAACCTTCTAAAAGGAAACACAATGGTAACTTATTCTACTAGAAGGAAAAACAGAAAAAATATTGACTGTACAACAAGAAATCCTTTTTTATTTTACGAAATTTACATATTGCGACTAGAGGTAAAAAGATTGGCAGTGTTAGAAATGGTTTCTTAGTTATTTCTTATCATCTAAAAAGTTGACATAAGCTCTAGTACTTCTGGCCGGGTTCAGGCTTGGGGGGGTGAGTCCTGATGTACTCGATGGCCCTCGCGATGTACTCGGGGATGGGTTCAGGGGCGGGAGGAGTGGGGAGATGAGCACCCTGAAAGACAACATGATCGTGTTAGCACAATTTGATAATCAGAATAAAAAATAATAAGATGCAGACTTTATAGGTGGTCATATCGTAAGCTCACATCTAGTTTATAATATCAAAATAGAAGAAATAAACAATAAAATAGAACTGATGCATAGTACTTATAAAAACGATAAAGACAATTCAAAAGCTACGATAAACTGTGAATAAAGTTGTAAACGATGATCAGTCGGAACTACTCCATTAGATCTGTCATAGAGATGTTAATCATAATAAATCTTTATGCGTTAATAGTGTGAATGAGTTACGTTATCTTGTAGAATTTATTTATAGAGCTGGTAACTTGAATACATTTTCTACGTTTTAAATATCAGTTGCTGTACACGCTACAGGACCTCTTCTCAAACAGATAAGGAATTTACATGGACCATCGCGTTTGATGTGCGTGGTTCTCAGACCAATTTGTACCAAAGATTGTATTTTGCTATTAAAAAAATCGTAAATGAATTTAGTTTTAAAATTTCACATTGATAAATCCAAATGCAAAAGAAGATAAGCCAAGAAATAATTGACTATTCTCTGAAAAATACGAAGTTGTTTGAAACTTAGATATTTACCTGGGGCTGGTAACCATTCTCGTCAGCGACGTAGGTGAGAGAGATCTGTTCACCACCGGGAGCGGTGTACTGGTTGGAGCCCTGGACGGAGATAGCTTCGGCTTCCTGGATGAAAAAGAACGTATTAAGTATTCGGAAATATCAACAACCAACTTAAAAAGGAAATACGAGCAGACGACATCCCAAAAATAGACCGAAGATGAAGATTCTTTGACTTGTGTATACTTTAATTAAAATCAAATCACGTGCCGTTGAGCTGATGATCATAATTTAGTGTTTCCACTATTGCGTACAATTTTGACCTTAGGCGAAATATCAAGGTTCAAGACGATATAATATATTAACATATTTTGTACGCAAGATCATCCGCTGTGACTTAAATGTCGTTTGCTTGGCCTTGATTCTTTGGGACAATTTATTATTTTTGGAACTAGTCCTTTCATTTTTATTATCCTTGATGGTTTGACGTAACAGCTTTTCATTATTTTAGACTTTAGCTAACGCCATTTAAAGATGTTATCAGAAAAACAAAGATTTTGAACTACTGAGTCAGTGTGACATGTTAATGGTCCAGACCATTAATCGTCTTTGGACGAGGCCCTTAAGTTTTCTTTTACTTCAAAAATTTCTTTAGGTACCCATGCTAAAATCATGATCTAGGTATAGTCAAAATTCTGACTCTAATACAAAAAACTGTACTTACAGAGCCAACGTTCTTGAGGACACCGGATTCCTGAGCGGAGATGCCGTTGCTGGTCTCGTAACCATAGTTGTACTGGTCAGCGAAGACGTCAGCAATCTGCTTGAGGACCACGGCGTCAGCCTCAGGGTTGCGCGCCAAGTGCGAGACATCGGCGGCGACCACGGCTACGACGGCGAGAAGGGCTACAAAGGATTTCTGGAAAACAAAGGAGGGTAAGTATGGGTCTATTTTTTCAATTTTTTTTTTTTGTTTGTAAGTATTGATTTTTTTTTTATCTTGACTGCCAGTATTGATAAGATTTAGGTTAAAGATTAGATTCATTTTCACTGAAGGGCATTGAATCAAAAAGTTTAAATTTATAGAATTCTGGTCACTTTTCACATTTCCAAATTTTTTATTTTTCAACCCTCCTAATGCAGGTGGTATCCCGAATTTGTTATCATAATGACAGCCACATTTAATGAACGATTGTTCTCAACCGCGAACTTAAGTTGAACAAGAATACCACGTGATTGGCCACATGGGTGCCGTTCGCAAATACCAGCCAATGATGCAACTTTATCTTCACTCACCATCTTGTGTGTCAAAGTTAACAGACGATGTGTAACTGTGATTATAAAATAAACGAGCCGCGGTTTTATACTCGACCCTCTTCCTTCGTATATGGTTCTAAGTAGCGGCATTTGCATTATTTTGCAACAAAGAAGCTCTGGTCTTCAATATGATTTGTTAGTTTACAAGGTGAACGCGATTCGGTGATTTTTCTGTGGTCAGACCATATCCGTGTTTGATCTTTTTTCTATTCATTATCGATCTTCGATTGGATTGCAACGTGACATTTGTAGTGATTGTGATCTCCGCTGATTTGATAGGCCTTAGGAAAAAATAATAATTCATCAATGGATCTGCGTATTAACGGTTCTATGTTCGGCGCATTAAAATAAATAGATCTTAGCTGACGCTTATTTTAGTTTTTGGATCTTTTATTCGAAAAAAAAATGTTTCTAATGTACTCACAAATTAACTTTTTTGGAACTACATTTCTACAAGTTCGATGTAAGTACGGGTAATATTTAATTACAAATTAATATTAATTATAAATTGTTTATGAGCAAAGACTCATATTTAAAATGTGAACGTCGTTTTTTTTCTCAACAATAACAAAAAAAAAAAATAGTTTTTCTCGAAGATTTTAGGGAAAATATAACTTAGCTACTTATTTCTAAAAAAACAGTCTTTAGTTTGACAACATAGAATTTAATAAGCCTATTGATGCATACCAAGTTAGTGTTAGGTAATTTAATATTTCACAGTGGTCATTCAAAGAAATGTTTTCAATTTTTATTATAATAATGTATCGTATGGTAATATTATATGTGTAATAGTGATATTATAAGTTTAATTTTAGATCGTAATTGGAAACTTTGCAAATAAATTATTTATGATCATTCGTTGTCAGTTTTTGTACTGTTCGTATTAGGACAGTAGGTACATAAGTAGGTATTTCACAAACAGACCAAATATCTCATATTATATTGAGCTAGGTATAGTAACATTTTTGTTTGTAGTATTTTATGTGTATGTGTGTGTGATTTTGCCCATGTTTTTGAAAGACAAATAACAGGTGGAGAAAAGTAATGTCATAATGTGAATGTGCCATATTTTTTGCAAATGGTTTCTGTCATTGTGATTTGATACCTAAGCTCTAGACAGATAAAGAATTAGTTGACAATGGAATGGAGCGATACACCCTGTCACACAGCTCAGGCAACGATGGAGGTTTTGAAACACCAATTTCCGGGCCGTGTGATCTCCCGTTATGGCGATTTGAACTGGCCAGCCTGATCACCAGATCTGACGGTGCCAGACATCTTTCTTGGGGGCTTTTCAAAATATCACTTCTACCACAACAAACCACAAACTTTTTAAGTCTTGAAAGCCAACATCGAAGAAGAAATCGCCAATTTTGAGGATGTTTTGCGAGCAACAATTCAAAATGCCGTAAGACGAGCACAAATGTGCATCCACTCAGGAGGTGGTCATTTCACCGATATAATTTTTTCGACTTGATGTCATAAATTTTATACCTTTATATAAACTCTCCATGAAAACAGAGCCCATTTTTTTCATTTTCATCCAAATGGCAACCAATTCACCTTATGGAATTACTTTTGCGCCACCTTGTACTAAATGATTTGCCGTATTTCATCCGGTTTCATATAATATAACAACTTAACAAGTTTTAATGAGAACTGTGAACTTGAAAGTGTACAAGTCTAAATCAATTTTAGGTGTCAGTAAATAAATAAAGTTTATTCAAATAAATAATGTAATATCATTACTTATGTGTAATTACTTTATGAAGACACATGTTAACTTTATGTACTCCAACTATTTAGGTTAATGGCACATACACATACATATAATGTAGTTATTTTACAAGTATCAATAGCAAGGTTAATGCGAATACATTATAAATAGATGGTTACAATCACATACCTATAAACTAGTTGTTAATTTGCTTTCGGTACCGTACAAAAAGACTAAATGTACAAGTAGGTAAGTACTTAAGCTAGGTGTACTTTCATTTCTTGGTCGACCTGTTTCAAAAGAATGGTCCACACAATATTCACCTGTCGCCAAGGACGAATACTGATGGCTTGCTTGGCGCAGAGACAAAGCTTTTCCTACGTCGAATCATGATGTGGGAACCCATCACGATTCGACGATGATGGTGACGGATTCCCATTTTTGCTTTTTTTCGGTCTGCAATCCAAGTAAGTTATTACTCAAAATCAAAAGTCATTTATTCAAACTAGGCTGAGAATCAGCACTTTTCGAACATCAAAATTACATAAGACAGTCCCTCTAATCTTCCGCCCTTCACCACTTCCTAGTTAGCTGGGAAGAAGAAGTAGCGCAACAAACTCCCCAACAGCACAGCTGTCTTTTTAGTTAGTAAAACTTGATTCTATACAATAGTTATTTTAATACTTATTTTTATAGATCAAATAGCGCTTTCTATTTAGTTGTGTAGAGGAAATTATAGCCTGAGAGGTGGCAAACAACAGTAAATAAAATGACAATAACTTTAAAAGTCTGTTTTCTCCTTTGACCACCCCTCGGCAAATTCTGTGCATCTGATGTTAAAGGTGCTAACTCAATTTAACATCAAATGCGCAGTATTTTCGACATCGTGATAAAATTGCTCTACAATTTTGACTACCATTTCCTTTTCATTTAATTTCCATTTAAACTTCAGTAACGTTGAAAATATTTAACTGTCACATAGGCAACTAGACCTTGTCGTGATAAGACGTGCACTGCAAGTGACATTCAACCTAAAGGAGGGTACACACGTAACTTCAAGCATGGCAAACCTGCATGAACTATCATTTTGTGCATCAAGCGTGCACAAATTCCCTATAGGCTACACACTGTACAAGCAAGCTGAAGCAGCATCAGTTTTTGTTTGAGCGATGGATGACGACGACGCGCTTAGTTAAGCTGCATTAATTATTGTGTGCAACTGGTGTGTGTATGACTGTGCAAGCTTAAACTACACACACACGTTCAATCATGCTTGCACAAGCGTGGCTTGTTTAAGCCGCATAATGAAAATTCTATTAATCTTCATGCCGATTGCACAAACTGATCATACAGATACTCAAGCACGCTTGCACAAAATGATTCTTCATACAGGCTTGTCATGCAGTTACGTCTGTACCCTCCTTTAGGGTAATAAAGCAATTAGAATACGAGGTCAACTACACAACGTCGAAGCGAATAAGGGACTCATTCTTTACTATAAAGGAAACTGTCTTTACTGTTTAATAAGCATGCTTAGCAGGTGTTATAATCAATGATGGCAGCGGATGTCACAAGATTCCATGACAGATAAGTTATGCAGTCCGGCCAGTCGGCTCTTTGACTAATAAAATATCAAGATCAACGTGTAACATTGGTTTATTGTTCAAGGTTTAATTGAATAACTCAAAACCTCAGACACCTCAAATCAATTTTAGCGTTCCGCACCCGAAGGGTGCCAAGCGGAACCCTATTATTAAGCCTTTTCTGTGCGTCCGTCTCTGTCAGCGGCCTGTATCTTATGAACCGTAATAGATAATAAAAATAAAATAAAGTTAAAAATTAAAACTTTTGATTTTGATTTTTTTTACCCTGTCATGTGGTGTCATTGTCTAGAACTGATTGAGAAGAGTGCAAATATAATTTTTATTTTTTATCATGTTCAAAAATGAAGAAATAGCGGGCCGCAAAAGTTGTCAGTTTTAGACCATTTTTGTACAAGCTCTATCGCAACAATGAAACAAGTTAAGAATTTGAAACGTCCGTATACCACGTACCATATACTGTATTTAATCAACAAATACTTAAAACTGCTATTCATTGGGTATTTTATTTAAATAAGGGTGATTTTCTGGAACTGCAAAAATAACTTTGTAATTCACAGTATTATTATGAAATACAAAGTTATCTTTGCGATTGTTCAAATTTAAGAAGAAATACATTATATTCTTCGTTTAGAGTTTTTTTGAAAATAAATATGTAGTGTTAAATATTGTACGGTGGTACGGAACCCTTCGTGTGCGAGTCCGATTCGTACTTGTCCGGTTTTGTTTATATTAAATTGATAATATCCTCATCATTTGCTTACCCATTTCCAAACTATGTTGAGGTCGGCTTCCAATCTAACTAGATGCAACTGAATACCAGTGTACTAATATTTTACATGGAGCGATTGCCCATCTTTGTTTTTTTTTTTTTTCTTGGATGGGAAATCATCAAATGACTTCTCCCGCTCTGGGCGGAGCGGGAGGGCGTGTCAGACTTTTACTGACTAAAACCTACCCGTGTTCCTTCAGTTGCCTGTGGCGGGGCCACTGTAACTCTTTCGAACATCCCCTCCACAACCCAATCACTGGTTAACACGATACCCCTTGGTATCTGAAATATATTTATTTTCATAAATTATTTTAAACATAACTTGCGAAATGTGGGTGTACTATAGGTACATCTCTGCCCAACCCTTCGGGGAAACAAGGCGTGATGTTTTGTTATGTTAATTATTGTAAACTATATTTGATTTCATGTTGTATTCTAAAATATATGTTTATATCCTATCAAAAATAATAATATGAAAAATATGAAAAAATAATAATAAAAAATTATTATACTTAACTGGTTAATTTAGCCTGTAGACAGAATAATATATATTCGGGACCCTGGGGTCCCGTACCTTTGGAAGGTCTACGAGGGGCCGAAGCCAACTCGCAGAGGCCCGTTAGACGCTTAATGAGGCACTAACCGACGATTATCCCTGTACGCATTATGCAAGTGCACCTAAGGACAGCCTCCGGTTGGTGTAGGGCTATTGCAGGATATGGAAACAAAGATATTGGACTATGGATTGGGATGGTTAAAGTTGACTGGTTATCTAAAACTATGGAAGGACTATGGCCCCTGCCTGACCAATGTTTTATACATACAATACGCGGATAAAATGGCAGGGGGTGACTTGCACACTCAATAATGGGCCCCCGGAAACGGTCGCTAGCACATAGAGACACAAAAATAATTATACGAGTACTTAACTGGTTAATTTAGGCTGTAGACAGAATAATACATATTATTATGGGTACAATGAATTGAGCGTGCGACAGGAGTTTACACATGTCGCTTATCTGGTTAAATATCGAGCATAGGAGTGATGCAGCGCTTGAGTTTTTACGTACCAAAAAGCGGTCCGGTACGATACCGGACCGCTGTGTGTGGAGGCGGCGCCCGCCACTGCTGGCCATACCAGGACCAACTTGTTCGTCAAAACACCTGTAACCCTGGCAATATGTATCATTAACGAACTTCATGGCAAAATTGATGTGTTCACGTGTCATTTCAGTAAATTTGCAAGGACACTGTTGTTTATTTTATGTTATAATATAGATGAATGTAGCTCAATTCTTATTACGTTGCAAGTTGTTTTAGTCCTTTATATTATACTAGCTTTAGCCCGCGGCTTCGCCCGCGTGGACGTCGGAAATTATTCCTAGGTACTGTCTAAAATCACCGTCTAGGAGTACCACCATTTTATTCCGTGATACTTTGTTTGCTCTTAATATCTTCGATAGTTCGATTTAGTGCTTCGATTACACTTTTGTAGGATACCTATTATACATTCATTCCAAATCAATAGTTTACATTGCTGCAACAATCGTCCCCGCTCGCTGATTTTAACCGACTTCGAAAAAGGAGGAGGTTCTATGTTCGACTGTATGTATGTTTTTTTTATGTATGCCCACCGATTTCTTCGTCCTCGTGCATTTGCTCTCGAAAAGCACCATCTATTGAAGTGATATAAGACCACATATCATTCAATAATAAGTATTACACGGGAGGCGATTCGATTATTTTAATATGGTTGCTAATCAATTTATTCTCGTCACAATGTATATGGTGAAGTGGAGCTGATGGTGAAGTACCAGGAGAACTTCTCAACAATTAACGTCCCTGCATCGGGAAAAGCAATATTTTGTATAAGGTGATGAGCAGTTGAAATTAGGCTTTTGTAACTTAGATAAATTATAAACCGATCCACTAAAAAGTGAAAAACGAAGAACTTTTTTTAAAAAAAGAAAAAACAACCGACTTCCAAAAAAGACACTACAAAGTGAAAAATAACTTTAATTTCGGAAGTCGGTGGCAAAAAACTAAAATACAGATCCAAAAACACCGACTTCCGAAATTAAAGTTATTTTTCACTTTGTAGTGTTTTTTTTTTTTGGAAGTCAGTTGATTTTTTTTGTATTTTATTTTTTACTTTTGTTACAAACTGGCATTTCCTCATGATCTAAGTTTATTGGCTGTTCAAATACCGAATGTGCCGTTTGGCCACCATTTAGCAACATGGCGACTATTCCAGAAGAGGGTACTGCAACAGCAACTCCTTTATCTTATCTTTACAGATTTGAGACCTTTTATAAGGCAAAGGAAATATTCTTACCACCATATTTTACAAAGAAGGCATTCTATGGTTTTACAAAGGCTATTTGAAGACTTATCAATCACTGACTAAATATTTAAAAAAGATTTTAAAAATTTTGACGAGTTATGCGAACATAAATGTAGGGAGCAGCTGATTTTTTTTTTCGCGATTTCAGGTTTGGTCCCATAGTAAAAGATGTTCATAATAATCAGTACAATGACCCCTTAAGAGGTTGTGCGTTAATTATGTTACAGCTTGTACAACGTCCCGACATCAATCGTCGGGCAGTATCTCACCTGACACTACACCCGTCCGGTTGAAGGATCCTCCTTTTTATATAGAGGATGAGTGAACTTTACATCCCGTCCGTCATACCTCTATAGCACACCGCACACTAAAAAGGGAACACTCCATCAACTTCACTGAACTTCACTGATGTAGGTGTAGGCTTCCAATGCATATCCAGCATGGTCAGGAACACATAAGATTGGCATGTCTTCACTCATTTTACATGCCGAGTGTCCTACACCTGTTTTAGTGATAGATGCTGACTTGAACCGGCCTCAAATAACAGAAGAATACAAGTGAACATCAAATAGCTGCTGTTTCATACATGGTGAACTTATAAAAATATGGATTCTAGTGTTGAAATGAAGTTTGAGACATTTCTTTAAAAACATATATACATATATGATTTTAACTACGAGCTTCATGAATTACTGCATCATGATAAAACTGCGTGACTACTGATCGATAATTTTACTAATAATTACACAAACGCGCGGCGCAGCATATGGCGAGCTGTTGGGCAGTAGAGACCTCACGGACCCTATCTCCCAGGAGACTTGCTTCTCACCTCTGGCTGGCCTTTATTGGCCGGCTGGAGTGAACACTGACGCGGAACAGAGCTCCCACCTCTTTCTTGCCGGCTTGAGTGGACATTCGCAAGAGCAAATGTGCTCGGAGGAATGAAGTATTCCAGTAAGATGTTGGTTGGGATCTTGACCGTACTTCCGGGATTATCCTGATAGCCATGTAATACCCCCTTGTCGCTACGACACTATGTGCTAACGACCATTCTTGGGAGCCCATTATTGAATTTGCAATTCACCCCCCGCTTTTTGATCTGTGTATTTTATGTAAAACGTTGGTCAGGCAGGGGCCATAGTCCTTCCATAGTTCTAGGCAGGGACTGAAAACCTTTATAAATTACGGTATAGGTATCGAAGAAGTTTAAGGTTAAGGTTACCGCTATCTGGGTAACCAAGAACAAGAAACATGTTACCTCTATTTAGATTACCATTTTAATACCGGTTACCCAGAAATGACCTTGATTACGAGAAAGAAATAGAATATTGCAAAGCCGACAATTTATTGGCATTAGAAAATACTTTAAAGTTAGTCGGGGTCCGCAAAATTTCTTACCGGTGTTCCTATCCTCGGTCCACAGCACCGAAAAATTAACCGCCAAAATCATAGCCCCTTCACGTGTTTGACCGATGCAATGAACGCCTGGAAGGTGGCTTGTCCGGATACGGTACAGCCCGAGAACCCGTCTTCCCAGAGACAGTGGGATGAGCCGCTTTGCAGGTTGGTACGGAATAACCTCATTAATACGTCCACCAATACTGCTGAGCGTGCCCACCTGCTGGCTGTGGGAGAATGGGAGTCGGGCCTCTGGCTTCAGGCGCTACCGTCACCTAACATAGGCACTATGCTGGGTGTCACCAATTTCCGGCTCGCTACAAGTTTGCGTCTGGGCGCTCCTTGCGGGGCCCCTCATCGCTGTCAGTGCGGTGAAGCAGTCGACCGCCTCGGACACCTGGGCTTTCTTGCAGCAAGAGCACTGGTCGGTTGGCACGGCACGCCAGCATTAATGACATTATCCGTCGAGCTCTTGTCACCATATGGGTGCCAGCTATTTTAGAACCCAATGGCTTGGCACGCGACGATGGGGAGAGGCGAGACGGAATGACCATAATGCCTTGGAAGTTGGGTAGGCCTTTGGCGTGGGATGCAACCTGTGTCGACACCTTCGCGCCATCCCATCTTCCAAGCACGGCAGGCCGTGCTGGGGCGGCTGCTGCAGGTGCAGAAAACCTCAAACGGCGGAAATATAACAACTTTACTGGGAGCTAGGTATATGTTTGAGCCGTTTGGGGTTGAAACACTAGGGCCGAGTGCTCATCGAGTATTTCGGGATATCGCCAAACGGTTGGTCAACTCTTCACGTGACAAGAGGGCTGGCCTATTTTTAGGTCAAAGAATAAGCATTGCCATCCAACGTGGCAACGCTGCCAGCCTTTTGGTCACTTTTCCCACTGACAGCGATGCGGACGAATTTTTTGATGCCCAATGAGCTCTCCCTTTTATTTATTTTTTTTTTCTCTTTTCTTTATATACTTATACTATATTATATATTTTAGTATAGTGTTAGATTGTATATTGTATTTAAGATTTGTTTTAACTTGATTGAAATAAAGATTTAGTAAGTACCTACGGTAAAAAAAAACTTTAAAGTTTAAAGTATTTTCTCTAGAAATACTTGTAAAGTAAGTATTTTATCATGCAAACTGAAAGACGCATTGCCGTGCCGTGTCAGCCAGGGCTGTGATTGGTCGGCGTTCGCCGGCGCGCGGGTCGACTCGACGCTTTGACACACACATAAGCGATGCGCGCCCTTTAACTAATGCCGACGCCACGTATAAGATAGAGGTACTTAATTTTTATTTCGGTATCCGGTATTAAAATTGGTTGTATTCAATTTAAGAATTAAGGTAAGGTAACCTTTAAAAAAATTGTTGTAACCGAAAAAATACTCGTATTGACCATACCGGTTTCTGGTTCTAGGTAACCAGTCCACTTTAGCCACCCAAACCCGTAGTCCAATATCTTTGTTTCCATATTCAGCAATACTCCCACACCAACCCTTGCATGGTGCACAGAACGATAATCGTCGGTTAGTGCTTCATTTTATTTATATCGTCGTCAGCACACATCAGCGGACGGCGGGGCAGTGTATTTTAAAACCAACGTAAATTGGTACGTATCTAATGGTAACAAGATATAGATTCCAAAGCTCAGAGACCGACCACGGAACATCAAAGGGATTCTCTTTGCGGTATTAAAGAGCGCGTTGGAAGATACCGCGGCGGGCCGCGACAGCGAGAAGCAACGGCAGCTTGCGACGGCATGCGGCGGGATGCGAAGGCATGCGACGGTATGCGCCGGAGCCCGCTAGCATAGGATCGCGGGGGAGCGGCAGTGCAAGCGGGGCTGCACTCCGCATTTCCCCCGTGGCATACCGCGGGATGCCGCGAAATGTTGCCGCCATGCCGCAGCATCCAGTAGTCCACTGGTGTGCGCTGGCCTTTACGGGCCTCTGCGGGTTGGCTTCGGCCCCTCGTACGCCTTCCAAAGGTCCGGGACCCCCGAGATATGTCAAAGACATTTTAATTAATAATAATAACAAGACGCAACTAAACAAGTTCACGACTGCTGTGCGCTGCTGTGATGTCTTTTTCAAATGATTAGTGTTTTTATTATTTATTTATTTATATATACTTTATAGTACACCAGATTACACATTACATAAAGATACATATTAAACTACAAAATATACAATTGGCGGCCTTATCGCATACTGCGATCTCTTCCAGGCAACCTTGGAATGGACAGTGATTTTATGGACATTAAATTAAATAATAAAGTTTTTATTGTAAGTTCAAAAATGTTTTTAAGCTTTTAACTTTTATTTTAACATTTTCTGTTGTGTGAGGCTGTATGGGGGTGTGTTTGTGTGTGTATTCAGAGAGGAGAAGTACAAAATAAAAAAATAATAGTATTTATTTAAAGGAATTTATTATTTTGTTAGACATTTTACATTTTTGAAACTGTCATTACAGATAATTTATCTACAGTATCCAGCAACCCAACCAGGTTCCTTGTGACAATAACCGGAACAGCAGTTTCCTTGACGCCCATCGGGTTGACAGCCGTCGCCATTGTTAATGCAGGCCGAAACTTGATCTGGTATGAAGATAGCCGCAACAACGAAGATAGCGATTAGAATGATCAGGTTGAATTTCATGTTGATTTTGGTATTTTACTGAATCGTTATTACCAAGAAGGACCGCTTGCTGTAGTAAGGGAGGCTACTCTCGTTACTCTGTGAGTTAATTCACGCTACAAGCGTTTATATACTTTTAAGAAAGAAAACGAAAAAGAAGGAGAAATATGAGAAACACTTTTTTTCTCATAGTTTATGATAATATTATTCCAAGCCCGTCGAGCCGCACGAAGGATACCAGGATTATTAATTTTTAGGGTTCCGTACCCAAAAGGTGCCAACGGGACCCTATTACTAAGGCTCCGTCCGTCCGTCCGTCCGTCACAGGGCTGTATCTTTTGAACCGTAATAAGTAGACACGTGAAATTTTCACTGGGTGTGTGGCTTTGTACCACTATGGCCGCCATAACAACAATTAATAAGAATAAAGTTAAAAATTAAAGGTCTCCATACAAGAAACGTGTTTTTTTTTAACTAAAGTACCTATTAAAAAAATTGTGTTAAATATTGTACGGTAGTACGGAACCCTTTGTGTGTGAATCCGACTCACACACGAACTTCTTTGTTTTGCAATGAGGACAAGCAACCCCAGTTGACTGGTTTTATTTTTAATCGTAATAAAGTGGGTATATAGGTATAATATGAAAACAACAATAATTTATATACAGGGTGTAAGGGACAGCCCTCCGCAGACTGATGGGGTGAATTCAATATATCATACTAAGATGACCGGTACATGAAATTATTTTAGGAACGTTATGGGAATCCAATAAACCTGCGGAGTAATTGCGTAACATACTTATAGTAGGAATCGGTTTCATTTTGACAGTTCAACAACATTCATTGCGCTATTTAAGTTATAGTGCAGACAAATTTTTCGAACTTAGGAAGCAATGGATTAGCAATTTGCTTCAAAATGATTCAGATTCTGATTGATAGTGTGTTACGCAATTAGGGCGCTGATTTGTTTTATTACCTCACACGCAATGTATCGTTACCGCGGCAAAACGCGCGAAGCGAACGGCAGCGCAGCGAGCCTTCGGCCACCGAGTATTTCAACATCCATTGCTGATTTTTTGATTTTAGCTATTTTATTTACATAAATAGAGTGCTGCGTACAGATAATGTAAATTTACATTGAAATAAAGGAATAGTAACTGAAAATACGAGAAAAAAAATGAAAATTTTCGTGAGAAATTCTCCGGTGGAATATGATTAAAAATAAGGAGCTGAATGTACACTCTTAGTTTGCGGAGGGCTGTCCCTTACACCCTGTAGATGTACATTTTTTTTTATTTATTCTAAAACAAACGCAACTAAAACGACAAAACTGACGTACCTAAAAATGTTTCATGATTAAAACTAATAATATTTATGTGACACTTATTTATTTGTATGTAGGTACAAGATAACACTAATATATATAGTATCACCTCATCGAGTACTTCGGGACATCGCTAAGCGGTTGGTCGACTCTCTACGGGACCAGAGGGCTGGCCTATTCTTAGCCCAAAGAATCAGCATTGCCATTCAGCGTGGCAATGCTGCCAGCCTTTTGGGCACTTTTCCGATTGACAGCGATGTGGACGAATTTTTTGATGCCCAATGAGCTCTTCCCCTTTTTTATTTTTTATTGTATACTTGTATATAATATATAACTATTTATGTTGAATAACTATAATATTAAAATCGAAATCGCAAACTTCAGAACAATGTTAGGACATAGAATCAATATAGGTACTCTTAGTATAAAGTAAGGAAAGAAGAAACAAAATAAAAGGGCACTCATCCTCCTTATCATGGTGCCTTACTGACGTGCAGATTAGACGCGACGCTATGCGTCTACTTGGCTCACGATAACGGTTGCCATAGCTACGCCGAAATGTCATGTAGGGGGCCGCGGCGCCCCAGGAGCTAGACCACCACCTCTTAACGCAGTACTATTGTAATGTTACTTTAGTGTGGGAAAGAGATGGAGCTAGACGTCCTGTATAGCTCCATCTCTTTATCACCCTGAAGTAACATTAAAATAATAATGCGTTAAGAGATGGTGGTTGGTCCCCAGGCCGCCAACACGACTGTACCGCAGTCAGTGCTTTAGTCAAGCTTCATTGTCAATTTTTTTTAAGTAATTTTTAGGCTTCCGTACTCGAAGGGTGCCAAACTAAAGCCTATTTACTAAGCCTCCGCTGTCCGTGCGTCTGTTTGTCAGCGGGCTGTATCTCATGAACCGTAATAGGTAGACAGTTAAAATTTTCACTGATTGTGTATTTTTATTGCCGCTATAACAACAAATTAATACCATACTATCAAATTTTGTTTTTGAAAAATAATTGTTCTTATCCTTGCATGTGGCGTCATTGTCTAGAACTCATCGAGTAAAGTACAAAAATACAGGGTGTAAAGGACAGCCCTCCGCAAACTAACAGGGTGCCTTTAGCTCCTTATTTTGAATCGATGTACTGGTCATCTTAGTATGTTATACTGAATTCACCCCATCAGTCTGCGGAGGGCTGTCCCTTACATCCTGTATTTAAACAAGGTGTAACATAATTAACGCACAAACTCTTTAGGGATCATTCTACTCATCATTATGAACATCTTTTACTATGATACCAAACCTGAAATGGCGAAAAAAAAAACAGCTGCTCCCTACATTTATGTTCACATAACTCGTCAAAGTGTAGGGAGCAGCTGATTTTTTTTTTCGCGATTGCAGGTTTGGTCCCATAGCAAAAGTTGTTCATAATGATGAGTACAATGAGCCCTTAAGAGGTTGTGCGTTATTTATGTTACATCTTGTAAATTTTTTTATTTATTTATTTATTTAAACTTTTCACACTTAAAAAAGTACAAAGGCGGACTTAATGCCTTAGGCATTCTCTACCAGTCAACCAAGGGTGGTGAAGAGATTAGATGGCAGGTGCTCTATTAGAAATGGAACAATTTGTACATAAATAAGTCATAAACTTATAATACACATACATACATATTTACTATAATATATACCTATATTATATATATATATTATATACAAATTCAAGAGAGAGAGGTTTTGAGATGACTCTACGCTATTTATTTTGAAAATAACTCCGCAATCTCCGCTTAAATGCATACCGACTGGTGGCCATCCTGATGTCAAGAGGTAGCGCATTCCAAAGAAGAATGGACTGAATATGAAAGGAAGAATGAACAAAGTCAGAAGTATGAGAAGGACAGAGTAGGAGAAGATTGTTAGAAGAACGAAGATTCTTAGCGTGTGAAGAACATAGATATTGGAAGTGAGACACTAGATAAGAAGGAGGAGTGGGAGAGTTAAGAAGGGAGAAAAGCGTGGTCAAAGCACGCAAATTTCTTCTCTGGCGAATGGGCATCCATTTGAGCTCAGACCTGTAGCTCGACACATGGTCATATTTTCTGAGGTTGAATATGAACCGGATACAATTGTTAAGCAGTCTGTCAAGCTTATCCAGCAACACCACATTCAAGTCAAAGTAGCACACGTCACCATAGTCAATGATAGGGAAAATCAAAGTCTGCACAAGCATAGTTTTCGTCTTAGCGGGCAAAAAGTTTCTCAGACGATACAGAGATCGTAGAGTACCGTTGACCCTTTGACTAACATTAGAGACCTGGCGCTGCCAGCTAAGCGTCGAGTCAAGATGCAAACCGAGATCTTTCACAGTAGGGGTAATGGGTATGACGGTACCATTGAAAATGAGAGGAGGAAGAGAGCCAAGCGTCACCCTCATCACCATCATGCGCGAGCTTCCAATAACAATGGCCTGACACTTTGAGGGGTTCACTGATACCCCAAAACTATCTTCAAAATGAAGATATAGGGGCCGTAAAAGTTGTCAGTTTTAGACGATTTTTTGTACGAGCTCTATCGCAACAACTAAACGAGTTAGGAATTTGAAACTTGTATACATTATCGTGTACTATATAATGTATTTAAACAACAAATACTAAAAACGCAGATCCATAAAGTATTTTTTTTAATACGGACGATTTTCTGCAATTGCAAAAAAAAACTTTGTAATTCACAGTATCATTATGAAATACAAAGATAACTTTACGATTAAATGATAAATGATTTTATTTCTGTAAGTAGGTTTATGCAAACACTTTTACACGTCAAACATTTTTTTTTAACTCCCTTTTAACTCTCCTTTTTTAACTCTCCTGATTTTTAACTTTCCTTTCACTTCTCTCTTTTTTCAGAGCCGTGAAGAACCAACCTTTGTAAAAGAAGTCCAGCTCATTTTAGCTATACCAACCTTGTTTAATAAAATGCTCTGATACTCCTTACTGCTGCGTTTATATTTTAGCCGGTAGGCACCGACGCCTTCTGCAGCAGAAGAATGAGGATTCCCCGAAAACAATGTTCTTGCCCGATTTTCTCCATAGAAACCTACTACGTTTTGGAATGGGCCACTAGCTTCATCTTTCCGACTGACCGGCCCCTTGACAGTTCACAACTGCCTGTAAGGCCTCTTGTCCACGTCACGGTTGTTCAACCGTACGGCGTGTTAGCCGTACAGTTGAAAAAACGTGAGAGCTTGTACATGACATGGCAAAACCACCGGGCGAGACATCGGCCAAGTACGGCTCAGTAGCGTGTTTTTTCATCACCACTTGAGTCTTCAAATGTGGGCTGTAAATGAATAAATATATCTTTCCAGGAATCATATTTAAGCCGCTTATTTTTATAATCATCGATAGTCTTATGCCATATTATAGGCCTTTCCTGAATCAATGTAATTAATAATTCTTGATTTATGCTCATTTTATAACAAAATCGGGAATCAGCGTATGTAAACCGTCACAAATCCGTGCATAGATCCGGCGCCGTCGACACACTCCCATAAGCCGAACGTCCAGCGCCGGCTAAACTAACTTAGTTTAGCTTAGCTCGCATAGTTGAGCCAGTATTTTCTTTTTAGTTAGCTTAGCTGGCATAGTTTGCAGTGGACGCACATGTATGAAAAATTGGCTCAACTATTCGAGCTAAGCTAACTTAGTTTAGCCAGCGGTGGACGTTCGGCTATAGACTGCCATACAACACTGTTGAAAACCACGCCGTGCGTAGACGCGGCGCGCCGAGGTGCAGACACGGCGCACAGGGCGGCGGCGCCGTGCCGTGGCGCCGCCGTGCACGTCTACAAGCTTCCATAGTGATCCATACAACAAAGAAAGAACTTAAAACTAACAATATTAAAAAAAGTACAATTACCTACATCAAAGCCAAAAAAAAAGCATGTAGGTAAATACTGTGCGACTCACGGCTGCGCCAAATAGGCCCATTTCAGCATAATGTCGGCAACAATGGTGCCCGACGCTGGTTTTCAAATGAACCTAAATGGTGAGTGTACGAATGTCAATGTTAGTTTAAAATGATAGAATAAAATAAAAGTAGTATATGAGAGAAAATATACAATGTGTCTGTACACAGTGTGACGAAAATTAAGGGTGAGGTACAGACCATCAAACTGAACAACTTTCTCCCGGGGACCAACATCGTAATCGCAAAAAAAAATATCAGTCGTCTCATACATTTGTTCGAGTAGGTATTGAAGTTTTGTATGGGATGACTGATTTTTTTTTCACGATTACGATGTTGGTCCCCGGGAAAAAGTTGTTCAGTTTGATGGTCTTTACCTCCCCTTTAAGTTTTACTATTCCGAAACCAGACACCCTGTATATATAAATAAGAATAATGTTACGGAAAAATTATGATAATATAGTAAACAGTACATGCGGTACAACTACAATACAAGAAATAAAAAAAATTTAAAAATACTGGTATCAACCGGTTTCCAACACTTCAACACTGACGACCGTGCCTACACACGGCGAATTAACCGTAGATTTTCACGGCGAAAAACCGTGTTTGTATAAGAGGCCTAACTGGTTTAATTGAAATAAATACTTTTAATTTTCTCCGCTCGTTTTTTCCTAACACATCTCAAATTGGCAGAATTTTCGACATCGGCACCATTGCCATAGAGAAAAATAGAATAGGATAGAATACTTTGAGTTTGAGTTTGTGAAGACCGCGGCAAAAATCACGTTTTTCTTTTGTCAAAAGCTATACAAAAATAATTTTGTCATCTTTATTGCGAATCACATCACACGTGTAACATTTGCTAGTTATGAATAATTTAATTGATTAACTGGTTTAATAGGTCACATACCTAATTATGAAGTTGTTATTTATTAGTTAACTAGCTCTTGCCCGCAGCTTCGCCCGCGCTGAGGGTGGAAATTATCCCACGTAACGTAGGTACTACTGGGGTAAAAAGTATATAAGTATATGTCCTAACCCAGGTCATGGTCTACCTGTGTGCCAATTTTTATCGACTTCCGTTAAGTAGTTAAGGCGTGAAAAGGTAACAGACAGACCATTTGTAATAATAATAATATTAGTATGGAAGTATGGATTGACGCATGCGCCTAGATTCCTATCATCTGCCTAGCCTTTTCCCAACTATATTGGGGTCGGCTTCCAGTCAAACCGGATGCAGCTGAATACCGGTATTTTACATGGAGCGACTGCCTATCTGACCTCCACAACCCAGTTACTGGGTAATACGATACCCCTTGTCAGACTCTGTCAGACTTTCGGGCTTCTGACGACCCGTAACGACTGTCAAAGATACACGAATGACAGCCGGGACCAACGGCTTAACGTGCTTTCCGAGGTACGGAGGGGTCTTGATGTGTAAAGATGGTCACCCATCCACGAACCAACCGCGGCAAGCGTAGCTTAACCTGATCGATTGACCCGTGCGGCTGTTATTTGCGCCTAGATTCCTATATTTTGTCAATATACTCGTACGTAATATTTATTACATCATGAATGCGACTAACGGAACGATTGATTTCTAAAAATATTTGTAGGTAGGTATTGTTAGATTTATTCAGCTCAAACGAAACTGAGATCATTTGGAACCGCATCGATCGCTTCCGCAGAATCTGAAAATTACCTTTTGTTGATTATTTAATACATAAAAAAAAAATTAATAATAATAGTCTTCCTGTCTGAATTTCGGTCATGGCGACCAATCTCGGCGGAGATTTTATTATAGTGCACAAGCGTGTACGCAGACACAGGTAAAGTGAGAGAGAGGTAAAAAGCTTACTTCCCTCACTCTCATAGTCCGATGGGACTACAATCCGACACGACCGGAGAGAGATCAGACGCAGGACCAACGGCTTTATGTGCTTTCTGAGGCATGGGGGTGTCACACCGCCAACTTACGAACTCCGGGCTGGTACTGACTAATGATGAAACCCGATATCACTATTGCCCGACCTGGAAATCGAACCCAGGACCCCACGATCAGCAGTCGCGCTTGGACCACGAGACCAACGGGGCAGTTAGTAAAACAATATGTTAATTATGACAGTGAGACAATCTTATTAAATGTCAGCTATAAACTAGTAAAAAAAAGAGGAATCTTCACATGGCCGACAGCTTCGGCAAATACCTACGTACTACATTAACATAAAGATCAGGTTTTAATTCTGACATTTTAAGATGAAAATAAAATAAAGCATGGTATGGAACTTTTTGCTTTTTCATTCATAGTGTTTATAGCATGTAAATACATAAATATGTCATCTCACGTTTTATTCCATTTGTTTAAACTTTTTGTCTGGTGTTTGTAGTGTTTTCATTGCTGGTTTAAAGTGGGGTAAACCTATGGAACCAAAAGCCTATGGAAGAAAAATAGGGCGAATTTTTTTAACAAAATGGCCCAATTTTAATTTATTTTGCGGCCCTCAATCAAACATTATTAATTAAACGCAGAATAACATCACAAACAAAAGTTAATATGCGGTAACATAACCTAAGATCAGTCTGATAGATCCTATCCTACTAATATTTATTATAAATGTGAAAGTTTGTGAAGATGTTTGGATGTTTTATTACTCAATCACGCAAAAATGGCTGAACGGATTTGGATGAGATTTGGCGCACAGATAGCTTATAACCTGGATTAACACATAGGATACTTTTATCCTAGAAAAAGCTAGTAGTTAATAAAAAGAAAACATTATTTTGTACATAAATTCAAGTTCAAAATTGTTTATCATTATTTTTGGGATAGGTTTTTCCGATACCAAGGCTTTAACGATGGCCGCGGTATAAAACCAAATGCGCCGCTTGCCATAGTGATTTCGTCATTCTCCTTTCTTTTTTAAATGCCGATTTTAAAATCAGGATACTCATTACAAAATTAGCCTTCATTCACATCGCGGGATGTTTGAAAGAGTTACTATGGCCCCGGCACAGGCAACTGAAGGAGCACGGGTTGGTTTTAGTCAGTAAAAGTATGACACGCCCTCCCACTCCGCCCAGAGCGGGGGAAGTCATTTGATGATTTCCCACCCCAAAAACAAAGGCTTCATCCACACTATACTATAGGTGCGTTCACCTGTTTTTTTCTTATTTCAATCCTAAATAGAAACAATAACACAATTATTATTTAACCTTAGACATGATGCAGAAATATGAAGATTTGAACAATAATAGACAGATCATTAACACTTTTTGTAATGGTCATTGTATCGGAAGTTGGCCCTGACTTTTAACAAAAGTTATTATGTGTTTCAAGTTCAAACAGTATTTTTATGTAGATAGATAGATATAATAGTTCCTAAGTACACCATAAATATTATAGGATATAAATGTAGAAATTTTACAAGGGGTGACACAATGCCCCGGTCTGGTCAATTGGCGTTATGGAATTTTTTATACGAACGTTTTCATACACTACTTTCTAATTGCAGGATGGTAAACCTACTCTCTGAGATAATTGAACTCATTTTAAGAATATTTTGTTTTCAACTGGTGCTATGCCCAGTTGATGCCAATAGGCTCGCCCCCTATTACATGGGACTTAAACGTAACTGGCGTAATGTGGGTGAACTATAGGTACACCGCTGCCTATCCCTTCAGAGAATACACACGTGATGTTACGTTATATGTTGTTATCAAACTGACCATTTAGTCGATGGGATGGGCATAGCGTCTTCCAGTCTATTCATAGCTATCCGAATTCTGGGCCGACTCGATTTAGATTGCCATCAACACGCTAAAATGAGCTAGAGAAACCTATTGTCCAGCACCAGGCATGGATGGTGGTGTAGGCAATCGTTCAGACACGACTGCTAAGCGTATTGTTCTGTGTTATCCACGGTGGGCAGTGTTTTTGGGTTTTGTCAACAGGAGTTTTTCGGCAGCAGGCTGAGGTCTGGGTTTGTGACCACTTAATGGCAATAGCATAAGCATAATCAGCCTGTAACGTTCCCACTGCTGGGACACAGGCCTCCTCTCAGTGAGAGGGAGCCGGCCCAAATCCACCGCGCGGGCCTGGTGCGAGTTGGTAGAAGTCACATGTCTTTGAACTTTTGGTTCTAGGAGATGCTTTTTGGTGAGTGTGCTCGAGAACTCCACGACCTCATACCGCCTGCCCCCTTCTACCATCGGACATCTAGACGCACTGCAGGTTACCATTCCTACCTAGTTGCTATTCCACCAATTCGCACTAAGCGTTTCCAAATGTCGTCAAAGTGAGAGTTAACAGGCTTCTTCTGGGTAAGCTCGCTCCATCGTCGACTTTGTCTCTGTCATCTCTGACCTAGACTAGAGTCAAGAACAAACCTATCTTAAAAAAAAAAGATGCCAGTTTCCTAAAGATGTATCTTTCTGCGTTCAATCGTAGGCATCCGCAGCAAACTGGCGCTAAAGTAGGCTGGGTAAGCGGACTTCCGGACGGAATAGTCTGCCCTAGTTGATATGAAGTACATATACAGAAGTGATACGTGCAAATTCTTCCGTAACAATGCGAATAGTTGCAGTACAATGTACGTTATCTTAACGTTGCTATAGTTTGTACCTAATTTAGCCTTTAGCGCGAATTTCACCAATCGAACGCGATCAGCACATCTAAACCGCGTTCAAAAGCTGTCAATGTCAATATTCCACGGAAAATAATGACACTGACAGCCCTTAAACGTGTAATGTCATTGGTTAAATTCGCCCTTAGGGTCTAAAGCACTTTATGTGTCTACTGGCTATGAAGTTTATGTTCTCGTCTCTAGTGATTATAGACATAGAAATTCTTTTGAATGTATGTACGAGTATGGATGCTAGTGCAATCGTGATAAATGGATACATCAGGGTGACTAAAGTCCAGCTGGGGTTGCGGGATGTTCGAAAGAGTTACCGTGGCCCCGGCACAGGCAACAGAAGGAACACGGGTGGGTTTTAGTCAGTAAAAGTCTGACACGCCCTCCCGCTCCGCCCAAAGCGGGTGAAGTCATTTGATGATTTCCCATACACACAAAAAAAAAGGGTGACTAAAGTAGTTATTGAATGTAACTCACAATTAATATTATCCTCCTTATTTTTTACCCCCATTATTTATTATTTACGTAAATACAGGTATATATAGGTACTATATTGATAATATTGTAATGTGTTGTGTGTAGTTTTCAGTCATCTACCAGTAGATGTTTTTCTCCAAATTCCACCATCTTGTATAACCTAACATGATCAACATTCTGTACCACACATTAACCCTCAGTTCACCGAATTATTAAGTGCTAAATGCTGGCATTACCAATCGTTAGATAAACTTTACGAATATCGGGTCCAAATTACAAATACTCAGTATTTATGTGCATAATCTTCATTTATATTACGTGCACTTAATTTATATGCATTCCATGAGCAAGTGCAAACAAAATAATTATTAGCTGCTCTTACCTCATTGTATAAACAAATACCTAATACTTTTAAATATGAGAAAGATTTGCGTTTCCTGTACTTTTACCAGGTACTGTTTGTAGAAACCGAATGTTATGGCTAGTTACCTCATTCGATAGGTAGGTACTGTAATAATTCGAACGGATGTTATAAAGCCAAGCGGATTATTCCGTGTTTGTGTAATGCTTCATTATTATAATATATATTTTAGTGATATTTATTTTGGTAGTATACATGTACATTTGTGTGTATGTACTCATATTTTATGTTTATATATATATTTGTATATATTCATATTAGTGTATCGTTTGTGATTTTATGTATTTTGTTTTCTCTTTTACTCTTACACACGTTGTCTATATCTCTTTATCTACTTTCCTATCGCAGGTATACTAGAAGAGATTTCTTTAGAAATAAGCATCACCTTTGTACGTATTTTTCTGTTCCTTTCTTCTTGTCTGTATAAATGTGTGTACATAAACTGTTAAATAAATAAATAAAATAATGTTGATTGTATAGTGTATGGGGGAAATCAACACTACTAGATTTTAAATTCAATAAAGCATTATATTATTTTAGTTTATCAAAGGTACATGTTCAAGACACCGCTATTTGCATTATCACTTCTATACAAAACAATTGGCCTATCCTTCAAATTCAAATATGATTCTACACTTGAATAAATGTTCGAATGTAACCATAGGCAATTATTCAACAGCCTGTGTAACATAAGGTTGCCTTCAGCATCAAACCTTTACAGTAGCTACAACGATGAATATAATATGTATACCTTCTTTTTTTTCTTCAACACCTTCCAGCACCCTTCATTGAGAGCCAGCAGTAAGTTCATATACACACACACATGGCTGAAGAGTCAATCAGGTTGGGCTTGTTCACAAAAAGCTTGTTATTACGATAACTTTTGTATTTGCTATTCAATTCATGTTTTAGACGCATACTCGTCATCACTTCTATGTTTAATTTTGGCGGTTAATATGTCGGTTAAGTGTAGAAACATTTACATAGAATTTGAGTCGTAATCCTTTCCGAACGCATACAACCCCGATCTCTTCAAAGTGAGAGTGAACAGGCTTCTTCTTTCGGTTTTCAATTCCTCAATCAAACCGAGTTATCCATGTAGACTTTGGACTTTATATAGCCCCAAAGGAAAAAGTCTAGAGGTGAGATATCACACGATCTAGGCTGCCAATTCACTGGTCAGAAGCGACAAATTAACTCTGCAGCGAATTGTTCTCGCAATAAACCCCTAGTTTCACGGGCTGTATGGCACGTAGCACCATCTTGTTGGTACCTAATATCCTGGAGATCACGGGCTTCAATTTTAAGCAACATATAGTCCGTTATTATGGCGCGAAATTCGCCACTCGAAATGCTCGGACGCGTCATAGAAAATTGGAACTTCAGAATGGACCGTGTTAACCGCAGTTACGGCCAACATTTGAAAGAAATAATATTTAAAAGATAAATGTATTGAGTGGTTCTTTTGTATGATGTTATAGATAACCTGATAAAATTTGTATTTTTTTTTAATTTTTAAAAGTATCTGTAAATGAATCAACCATTAGAAGGAAACGGCCCAAAGCGCTTCGTCAACAGCTGCGACATTTATATGCGAATAACAGTGTTGTTACCACAATCACCAATGTGTTTGGTATGGTAGCTATGCGTGGTGATTATCGTCAATTTTATCACAATGTTGATTTACGTAAGTCCCCAACCCGAAGTTATGCTTTGGACCTTATGATGATGGACTTACAATATTATTCACTTGAAATTAAATTAATTATTCTACTCTGTGATGAGGAAGTATCACTCGATGTATAGTTTGCTACTCTTGGATCGTGGACGATCGGCCTTAAAATAAATTATTCTGTCAACACAACACACGTTTTACAAAAGAAGATAAAAATGTACCAGGTATCGGATCGTTTCGTAAATCCCAAAGTGCAAAGTTGAGATAGTTTCATGTCCACAAAGCGAGTTTGTGATCATGAATAATCAACTTTGGGTTATCAAGAATGTTTCATAACTATCGATGTATCGATGCTTGTTTCTTATTTTTCGAAGAGTTTATTTTTATTTGTGTTTACCTGCAAACTGCTTTTAGTTTTGTTTTATTACTATAGATATAAGTAAGTATTACATAGATTGAGTGCATGTTGAGTGTCTTGGTATTCTCGCATTGGGAGCAGACCTGAGGCAAGGAGGATCTTCACGGGGCGATAATTTATGGATGAGAGGACCGAGGATCAAATGTATTGATTGTAGGTTTAATAGACTGTAGATTTGTAGACCATTTTGCTATGTTGACCTGGTACTTTTTGACAAGCCTACATTGTCCTCCCATACCTATTAACACTGCAATTTGAAAATATTGTAAAAGCCAATTATTTTTAAAAGAGTAACCGTGTAGTTTCTTGCCGGTTCTTCTCCATAGGAAACGACCAATTGGAACCGTGCACCTAGCTTCTGACGTTTCATAAGTGCCCATCTAGGTTTATGTGAAATAAAATATTTTGATTTTGATGATTAACAAAGAAATCCATTACTAATACTCAAACAAAAATACTTTATTGACTATAAAATGGCAGTAGAGTTTGTACTAGCTTCAAGCTTGATCGGTGGTTGACTTGTTCTTCTTAACCGTAGGCGGGTTTGGGTACAACCCTGACGCCCTCAGCTGCTGGGGGGTGTGCAGCGATGTAAGCCAGACTGCGTACGATCGCTTCAGGGATGGGGGGTGGCACGGGGAGGTGGTTTCCCTGGAAAATGAAGAAGGAAATACTTAGAAGAGTCAAACATTATGTGATGGGTGATCGATAATAGTGTTGGCTTGTCAGGTCTTGTCGAGTCTAATAGCAGGCGACGAGAGAACTCTTATATCCTAAAAGAGACACGCTACTCCTGGTTTCGGAGAAACTGATCAAGTATCTAGATTTAAGATCATTAATTGACTGTCAAATATTATGTTAGCTATTGTGATCGGATTAACCGGTAGACTAACGGTCACTTTCTCTAATACATCTGAATCCCAACTTAATCCCAATCCTTGTCTATAACCAATCAACGACCGAGTTTGTCAATCTGAATCTTTGAGAGGGTGAATCACAAGCAGCCGTCAAAGACTGCGGATCAAGATTGGGATTGAGATATTTACCATAGAAAGCGGCAGTAAAATAACGACTACTAATGTAGAGATCATTTAATCAAGTGAAGTATATAGTTACTTCTATATCTATAGTCATAATGGTCGCTAACTTCTTATAGAATACGGTTTTATTATGGCCTCTACGAGAAGCTATACAGGGTGGCAGAGACATCGATGTACAACCCGTTACCATGGATTCATTACATGATTCTGAACCCCTGCGTCAAAATTTTTCGTCGGTAATTAATAATAATAAAAACAGCTGATTTCTACAAATGTGGTCAAAATGTATGGAACAGCAAATTTGTCTTTTAATGAACGACGTTAAATTTCAACGCAGGGATCTAGAATCATATATTATATGTACTGAAACCATGGTGACAGGTTGCGAGTCGATGTTTCTGCCACCCTGTATTAAATTGTACGTTCAGTGCACCCAAATGACTTCTCCCACTCTGGATGGAGCGGGAGGGCGTGTCAGACTTTTACTGACTTTAACCCACCCGCGTTCCTTCAGTTGCCTGTGCCGGGGCCACGGTAACTCTTTCGAACAACACGTTCAGTGCACCAATCAGTCAGACTTACTACATTACATTGCCTACTGGCTGGCATGGCAACGACATGGTATATTTAGCAGGCTTCCTCTCTTCGAGAGGTACTAATAGCTCAGCTGATCTACCACGCGGGTCCAGCGCGGGTTGGTAGGTGTCACATGTCTTCGAATTTTTGATTCTAAGACATGCCGGTTACCTCACGATGTTTTTCATCACCGTTTTTGAGAGCAGTGGTAGTGAAATTATTTACACAAAGTAAAGCGCCTGCCTGAGCTCGAACCTACGACCTACAACTCGTAAGTCAATGCCATTACCACGGGCCATCACTGCTCCCAAGAAGGAAGTAATTGAAGTTTATAGGCTGACGCACGTTTGTCCGCACCCTACACATTTGTGGAATGCGATGCGCAGCGGCTTGATGCAGAAGTAATATGCACTAGCTTTATAGAATCAACTTACCTACCTGTAATAATAAAACATTTTTTTTTCTTTCTTTATTTTTTCCTTTTTTTCTTACCTGGGGCTGGTATCCGTTCTCATCAGCAGTGTAACTCAGCTCGATGGGCTGACCATCGGGGGCGGTGTACTTGTAAGCGCCTTTTACTTCCAGGGATGGGTATTCCTGGGAAATTCAAACAATGAATAGAGTAATATTTGTTTGAAAGCACGTTCAGAGATTGCATTGCCAGATGCCTCATTTTTTAGGCCAAGAGTGGAATTAATGGAGGGCAAGGAATCAAATATCTTCTTTGTATAATTATAATTTCGACGGCGAGGTGCCAATACCTTCTGACATTTTTCGAGGTATTGAGAAATTTTATTTGGAAACATGCGAATAACGCCTTTAAATTCAAAACGGGAAAAAACTGAATTTCTCGAAAAATGTCAGTTAAGGGTATTAGCACTTCGTCTTCGATATGCAGATAGATATTTTTCCTTGCGTAATATTTGTGGATGAAATTAATTTTATCGGTTCTTGAAGTTTCCAGTCAACCTATGGACATATTAATAAAATAAACCATGCCTTCCTTGTTAAATTGAGACTTTACATAGAAGAGACAATAAGTTAATATTGAATCATTTAATCCCACGATACTGTCATTTACGATCACACCTGGTCTGTACGTGAAACAAAACTAGTTTCCATCAATTTATTTGCCGGCCACAAGGTCTCCAGTGCTTTTATTTAACGATCAATTTAATTTGAATATATTCTCAGTATTCCTTGCATTAATTTAACATATAGTTAACATATATTTGGGCCTTGACATAACATCAAATGGTGATTTTGTCTAGTCGATGGCATCAGTTTCAGTGGTAATGTTAGAAACTATTCACCTGCAAGGTTGAGGCAATGAACTTCTGCAGTATTTATGATTTATTTTTTCTCATTTTGCTTTACTCCCGTCCCGTAAGGCTCGTGCAGGCTAGCGCGACGCGACGGCGCGACACACCAGTCTACGCAAGCCTATAACATTAGTGTTGATGACTTTTTTACAATCTACATTTCGATTCGTTATGGCTGTAACGAGTTGCTCGTTGTGACAAGTAAAATGTGTTGCTTCGGATTTCTAGAGGTAAAAATGCGTAAGACTTTTTAATATTAACTCCGAACTTTTCAATGTTTAAGGACATTGACGATAACCTAATAAACAGTACAAGGTTTTGGAAATCTTTTGAACTTTTTTCTCACTAAACATAACAAGGTAAATTAACGACCAATTAAAATGTAAAAGCTCATTTAATTTTAATTTATGTCTGTCTCTTCACATCTATTTTTAGTTATTAGCAGTTATCACTAACAATGTATTCCGCTTGTATAATAATAAATAACATCACGTCTGTATTCTCCGAAGGGTTAGGCAGAGGTGTACCTATAGTTCACCCACATTTCGCCAGTTATTTTTAAGTCCCATGTAATAGGGGGCGAGCCTATAAAAAATAATATGTTTAGTTAAATTAAGTAAGTTCTGAGGAAATAAATAGTATATTTAGTACCTATTAGAAACGTCAGTAAAGTTCAAGGAGGTCGTGGCTAAGTAATAACAGCCGCACGGGTCAATCCATTAGGCTAAGCTACGCTTGCCGGGGTTGGTCCGTGGATGAGTGACCATCTTTACACACCGAGACGCCTCCGAGCCTCGGAAAGCACGTTAAGCCGTTGGTCCTGGCTGTCATTCGTGGATCTTTGACAGTCGTTACGGGTCGTCAGAAGCCCGAAAGTCTGACAATCAGTCTTACCAAAGGGTATCGTATTACCCAGTAACTGGGTTGTGGAGGTCAGATAGGCAGTCGCTCCATGTAAAATACTGGTTAGACTGGAAGCCGACCCCAATATAGTTGGGAAAAGGCTAGGCAGATGATGAGAAACGTCAGTAAAGTTGCGCCTACGCTCACGATCTCACTAACAGTTGAATTAAATATAGCTGCGAAAGTTTCTGCGAACATGAACTTTGATTTTGTGATCCCACACTTTAGACTGTTTTTGGGTAAGGTCAGTAGTAGATCAACAACAAGTTATTTCTAACCGATGTCTTATCTTCTTTTATCGTTCCTTTATCCTAGATTGAAAATGGGAACTGTGACTGGCTAAATTGGCTTCATCCATTTTATTTTCTTTATTTTGTTAAATCAATTAATGTACAATTGGTATTGGCGATAGGATTGACGATAGTAATGTCATTACCTAGGTAATGTCAATCAATGTTTATTTATTTATTGATAAATGATAAATGATTTTATTTCTGTAAGTAGGTTTATGTCAAACATTTTTTTTTAAACTAGATGAGGCCGGCGTTTCCTATCTGACTACTCTGAGAAGAAAGGCCGAAAAAAACTCAGAGGTCACAGTCTCTTTTAAAGTCCAGACATAATCTTGGTCAGATCATGTGAAGACCATGTAGGTTGGTGTCTGAAATGGTCTTTTGAAGAAAGAACCACACAGATTGAGTGGACCTGTCCAGTCAGTGCAAGCATCTGTCAGTAATCGTACAGCTCAACATAAAAGTTAAGGAGCTTAACGATTCGACGAACAATACCAAAGAAAGGACATTTGCAAAAGTATTTGTAAGGCAAACTATGATTAAAGCTGAGAGAAAAGAAAAGGAAAAAAACAAGGACCCAGGTATTGATATGACACTTCAACAACTTACTCACTAGAACATACACAAACAAAAATGTTTGACATTACATTAATAATTGACCAATATTTGACCTAGGTAATGTCAGTCAATGACTCTGACGTCATTTTTTGTTTTTTTTTTTTTGTTCAAGTCAAAGTCAAATCGTTTATTTTAAACAGGCACATACAAGGTACTTTTGAACGACAAAAATTAATAAGATTATAAAATTGATTCTATTTGCCCCTTCCAAAAGGTAGTTTTGTATGAAGAAGTATGGGCAAGAATCTCCACCGTCCTTCTTATTTTGCATCTAACATAAACATCATTGCTGTTATGTCTACCTTTGCAGACATTATTCCAATTTATTTTCTGCCAGAGTTTAACTATTTTTGTTATACCACCACTAAAACAACTGAAGGATTTTATTTGCATCTAGATTGTTTTAACCTTACAAAACCATTATTCTCGAAATGAATTTTGGAATCACAAAATTTTCCATATTTTAGTACCTAGTCAGAATCCATTTAGCTATAAATGATGCAGTAGCATCCTTAACTTTTGCGAATAAAATTGAATTGGAAATAAATGCATCTCAATTTAGGAGTCAATTACTTTTTACCCAAATATGGAAGATGGAATTTCACAGCCGTTAGGTAGTTTGTATTTGAGACAGTTTTGTTACCTCATACAGTCAGTCAGTGGGTACTAAACCCATTTAATAAATGAGATGACTTTGGAAGTTTGCACTAGACCGAGTTTTCAGGTCACAAATGATCGAGGAAAATTCAAAATGGTGGGCAGTACATGACAAGATGTGAAGTACTTATCATGATTTCCGATGGTTCTCTTAGTTTTTTCTCTTGTTTAAATATTAACAAACATATCTTACCGAGTTCTGGTTCTTCACGACACCCTGGGCTTGGCCGTAGATTCCATTGCCGGTCTCATACGCGAACTGGAAGGCTCCGTCGGGGCTAATTTCGTAGTCAGACCTGACGACCGGCGCGTCGTACTCATCTTTGGCGCTTGCGCACGCGACCGCCACTGCGAAAACTACTAGGAATTTCTGGAAGACGGATTAGAATAATTAGATGTTTAAAGGAGTTAAAGTATGAATTGACAAGAAGATAATATCTAATATAATTATGTCATATGCAGTTCCTAAAGATGTCAGTGGAGATCACTGAGTACCTAGCAGTCTCATTGTTTTGGAAATTTATTTGCAATGGCAAAAAGCTGAACAACAAAAAAAAAATTAATTAAATTGAATTAAAACACGGATGTTTCGTAACAGAAATCAGAGATCACAAAGGTTAATTGTAAACGAAAAGAAAAGAAAACTTATTAAAATTAAGCTATACAAAAAGTAAACGTTTCAACATCTACATTTTATTGCTAGATGCATAACAGTTAACAAAAAAACAATGCTTACCATGATGTTATTGCGATGTCAACTTTTTGTTTCGATCTGATTGAGGTATTCTAAGATGGCCTTTATATACTAAACGTCCAGAATAGAAATGAGGTTTTATTTTGTTTTTAAGAACTGCCATTGGCCAAAGATTATAAATGTGATGCAGATTATGCGGAGATGCAATTTAAAGATGCATAATAATATGTTTTATTCGATCAAGAATACGTGAACGCAGAATATTACCTTATTAAGAGCATGCTTGGATCTGGAGCTCGTGGCTAAGTAATAACAGCCGCACGGGTGGATCCATCAGGTTAAGCTACGCTTGCCGGGGTTGTCCGTGGATGGGTGACCGTCTTTACATACTGAGACTCCTCCGTGCCTCGGAAAGCACGTTAATCCGTTGATCCCGGCTGTCATTCGTAGATCTTTGACAGTCGTTACGGGTCGTCAGAAGCCCAAAAGTCTGACAAACAGTCTTACCAAAGGGTATCGTATTACCCAGTTCCTGGGTTGTGGAGGTCAGATAGGCAGTCGCTCCATGTAAAATACTGGTATTCACTCAATTCAATTCTGGTATACTGGTATTCAGCTGCATCCGGTTAGACTGGAAGCCGACCCCATCATAGTTGGTAAAAGGCTAGGCAGATGGATTGATTGAAGAGCATGCGTGAATAAACACATTTGCGGAGAAGACGCCAAAACCTGTAAGAAATGGAAAATAAGTAAAACACTGTGATGTGTAATTAGTCAGGCGCATTGAGTCACTGGAAATGAGTTAGTTCGGCTAGAATAATTTATTTATGACTGATTCATTTGTTACTGTTACTCTTACTGTTAGCCTGTATCATCCCACTGCTGGGCAAAGGCCTCTCATCTTGACTTCCAGTGCTTGGAATCTGGTGCTAATGTGGACCACTTTTTCTAGCTCGTCCCGCCATCTTCTATGAGGTCTGCCGCGACATCTGATTCATTTGAAGCGATGCAAAATACTTTCGTCTGGTCCCTTATTCGTCTATGCTCTAATTACTCTATACCCTTGCTGAACAAGATAAGAAAGTCAAAGGACAAGATCGGAATGGACTTGTTCCAATTTGCCAAAAATTCAATCAGATATTTTCCACTGAAACGTCTTCATCGTTCCATTCTATTCCCCACAATGAATATTTAGTAAAGTAGTAATTAATTGGCAACAAAACAATGATAAAATTAATTTGAAAATTATGCACAAAACTGGCTACTTAACAGACTATTTTAATTGGTAGCTTTTAAAAGGAAAAATAAAATAAAACACCAATTAATTGAATTACTTTAGATGAATCTTAAATAGTTCTCTCGCCTCTCTATCTTGAGTTGTTAGTTGATAAAATATAGACACAACATAACTCATAAATCCATGAGCGAAACAGCATCATCGTTTGTTTATTTACCTCCTTACTAATAAACGTTGTATAGCGTCTGTATAGTTACACAATGCTTTGTCTTCTTCTTTCGAAAGTCTTGTACTGGCGACTGGAAGAGAGAAATCGGTGTGTAACTATTCACCTGATATAATACGTTTATTAGTAAAGAGGTTAGGGTTTGCGCAGTAGGTAATGGTATATCTTTTGTTTTCCATACATGTTTACCAGCCGTCGTATCAGGAGTCATTTCTTAACATACCACTTTAGACATGGTAACAACACACATAACAAGTACCTACGCCCCGAAGGATTAAGCAGAGGTGTACCTTCCTTTTATACTTACTTACGCCCACATTTCTCAATTATCCATTTATATTTCCCAGGAGCCCACGACAACACTTTTATTTTTTATTTTTTGTTGTTTTTTTTTGTTTTTTTTTTCGGTTATCCTTATATTTTCTAATCCAAAATTAATTATATATTCTGAATATAATGTGTTCTTTTTATTTTCGCATGACATTCATATAATATTGTTGCTGTTGTATCTTATAAAAAGGAACAAAATATACAATAACATGATTATTTATTGTCTTCTAATCAATTCACGCTGTTTTTTTTTTACAAAAAGACGTGAGTTATTCGCTTAATAATTATAGAAAAAAGGCAAAAAATATAAGTTAGATACCTACTACAAAATATAAAGTTGATAAATGGCTCCAAATCAATTAAAGAAAGGTAGAATTACTTGTGTACATATCTAAATTATAAATAACTAGCTTCAGCCCGCGACTTCGCCCACGTGAAAATTCTTGTTTTAACAGAAAATATATCCTATGAAACTCGGCAATACTGTAGCTTCCCATTAGTGAAAGAATTTTTGGAATCGGATCAGCAGTTCCCTACATGCAAACTCACAAATGTTACATCTTTTTGTTATGAACTATTATTTTATAGATAAGAAAAGCCTGATTCTACCTATCTAGACCAAATGTTCAGGTAGGTCCTTACCTATGGAATATCATGATAAATATCGATTAGCACTCACATCCACGCTATATATTAATCACTATTTAAAAAGATAACATTGCTGTAATAAACAATGAAGTTAAACCTTATTCTAGGTAAAAATGAAAACCAAAATTCATTTATTCAAATTAGGCTGAGAATCAGCACTTTTTGAATGCTTTAGCTGGGAAGAAGTTGCGCCACTTCTTCTTCCGCCAGCTAAAGCACTAGGAAGTGGTGACGGGCGGGCGTTTTTGGGGACTGCCTTATGTAATTTTGACGTATAAAACCTTAGTTAAAAACTTTTTGTTACAAATAAGGACTGTCCTATCTTCACTAATCAATTTGCATTTTGCATAAGCAATGTGATAACTGATATTTTTAAACCATGTGATATTTGCTTACATTTATGCTACACGAGTAGATGAACGTTAGCTTGTCTGCTTGTCATTCAAGGTTATACATAACCGTCTTAGCCTTTTTTCTTCACACACACATAGTTGCCAGGTGCACTGAGATAATAGGTAACTTATCACTCATAAACTTTATACGACATTTATTAGCAAACACATGCAATATTTGAAGACAATAAAAAAGTGATGGCATTGTCGGATGTCTATTTTTATTTTTAATAAATTGATTTGGAAGATTGAAAAAGGAACCTCAACATAAATAAATAATCATAAAATAGCAAAAGAATGCATACAGAACAAAACTAAACCGTTCGTTATTTTTATATAATCTAAAACCAAAACCAGTTTGTTTTAAATAAAGGCTAGTATTGTATCTAACCTATCTTTCCCTATATAACTATTTCTTTCATTTCCTATTATTCCATCTGCGATAGCCTTTTCCCAACTATGTTGGGTTCGGCTTCCAGTCTAACCAGATGCCGTTGAGTACCAGTATTTTACATGGAGCGACTGCCTATCTGACCTCCACAATCCAGTTACTGGGTAATACGATACTCCTTGGTTGTCAGACTTTCGGGCTTCTGACGACCCGTAACAACTGTCAAAGATCCATGAATGACAGCCGGGACTAACGGCTTAACGTGCTTTCCGAGGCACTGGGGAGTCTTGATATGTAAAGATAGTAGCTTAACCTGATCGATCGACGTGTGCGGCTGATATTACTTAGCCAAATTCTAACAAAAATAGCAAAACAATAAATAAATTAAACTCGGACTCAAATCAAGCAAAGAGAAGCTTTTGTTTCGTTTACTTGGAATTTGAAAGGTTCTGCTGTTCACAAGTTTCTAAAGAATATTCATTTTTTATTTGTCTTTGTAATCAAAGTGTTTGTTTATAGAATTCAACTTTCCGGTATAGGTACTACAGTTTTTAGGATTCCGTACATCAAAAGGAAAAAGAACGGAACTCTTATAGGATAAATCGTGTTGTCTGTCTGTCTGTCACAGTCAATTTGCTCCGCATCTAATGGACCAATTAAATTGAAATTTGGTACAAACGCGGACGTGTTACGCAAATAAACGAATTTTGAATATGGGGGGGATCACTTTTGGGGGCAAATAAGAAAACTAAAAAAAAAAAAACTTGTGCAAACTATACCCGTGTGACATAACAAATGAAATGACTTATTGTGAGGATCTCCAATAGATTTTTATTATAATATTAAAATAAATTGTTTTAAAGTTATTTAAGAAAATAGACGAATATTGAGCATACCCCCTTATCTCCAAAATTACTGAGCCTAAAATTTTGAAAATAGATACAGAAAATAGTTCTACATTTATACATTATAGGAAAACCTTTTATTATTATGTCGTTTATTAATTTTCTTTCTTATCTAATTACATTTTTAAATATTTCTTAAAATAAAAAGATATAAAAAAAAACATTTAAAAATATAAAAAACAGAGGTCCGCCGGTGTCGGGAGCAGCGTCCAGGCTACCGGTGGTTAGGGCTGCAGAGACAGGAGCCTCTTCATAATCGAGGAGTACTGCCTTCTGAATCAGGCCCTTGATCCAACCACCTAACGACAGCCTCGAGAGATGTTGGTCGAGGCTTTTGGCCATCAGGCCATTGGCCGTTACGACAATCGGCACAATGACAGCCAAGGTCACATTCCACATGTCATCAACTTCGTGTGCTAAGTTGAGATATTTCATCATCATCATGTTGAATGGTAACATCGACAATCATCGCGCGACGTGCCAATCGATCTATACCGATATAGTGGATCCGATATGGGGGATCGGTCTATCATTATGACAGATCATAATGATAGACCGATCCTAGTACAACGTGACATGGTCATTTTCGAACTGGGTCGGGCACATACTTGTGATACGGTACCTCAGAGTCCACAAGTTTATATTTCAAAGCAACTGGCTTGTGAATAATCCTGGCCACTTTTTTATGCCTGTGCAAGTACTCGCCGTTAGCTAGACGAGAACAACCAGAGATAATATGTCCGATGGACTCACCCGGATGGTGGCATGCCCGACACACGTCAACTGTCCGGTTCCTCATAATATTTCTCCGGTATTTATTTGTCAAGAGGTAGAGGTAGTTGTTAGCCAAAATACGGACGCTAAGACACTGGGCTCGTGCAGAGCCCGACAGAAGCGCCCGTGAAGCTCCTTGCTTTCCCATACCTCCTTGCGGTCATCGGTAGTAAGTACTACATGTTTGCGCCAGTTCTCTTTAGCCACGGAGAGCAGAGTGAGCTCCTTGTCCATTGCGACCACATCACGGTGCATACCCACTTCAGCTTTGCAAAAATATTCCCTGAGATTGTAAACCTCGCGGTTGTGGAGGGTCTTCGCATTTAAAATGCCTCAACCTCCGCACTTCCGCGGAATGTACAATCTCATCACCGATGATCGTGCGTGATGCATTCGATTTGCAGTCAGCAGTGTACGGACCCTTCTATCCAAGGTGTCGAGTTCGGTCTGAGTATATTTGAGTATGGTAGGTCTACAGTGTTAGTAACAAAATAGCTTAGCCTAAGTTAGTACATAATAACTAAAACAGATCGGGTAAGATTTGCAAGCGCCCACACTAGTAGGCTATCTGCCTGGGCGGCTATCGATTGCAGGATAGTGTCGGGACTGCCACGCAGACTGCGGAGTAGCGGGGCAGATTTCTTACGCCACAGTGCATCAAAGCCGTCAGTGCGTGCCTCTCCAAACATTGCCGAAGAACTACAGTAGCGTGGCAATTGCAACAATACCCTGAATGCGTTATTGTATTGGATACGCCTTATAGGCCTTTTGGGTATATGTGAACCACAGGGCTCCCAAGTACAGTGCTGTACAGTACGCCTTAAAAAGGGTTATTTTAATTGAGTCTGCACATTGAGAAAATCTGCGGGCCAGCATATTCGCCCTAACTGACAATGCTCTGCGCTCCTTCTCTAGATCTATATCATCTTTCAGGTCGTAAGTTACCAGATGGCTCAGGTATTTAAATTTATATACCTGTTAATCGGGTTATCTTTAATTAGGAGAGGAGGGACAGTAGTGGGACACCTGGTGCCAGACCTGAAGATCATGAATTCTGCCAATTCTGCCTCACTACTATTATAAATTCACCCATAAGTCGCATCGTACGACTAGCACACATTGAGTAGCTTTCGAAGAGCACCGATCCAGAGAGCCAGCAGCACCACATCGTTTGCGTAACTAAAATTTGTTAAAACAAACTCCATCCACGTAACAACCAACACGTGTGCTGCTGAGTCGCTCAATCAGCGCATTAACATACAGCATAATCAGCCTATAACGTTCCCACTGCTGTGACAGAGGCCTCCTCTTGGTGAGAGGAAGTGGGTCGTAATACACCATGCGGGCCTAGTGCGGGTTGGTAGATGTCACATGTCTTCGATTTTTTTTGGTTCTAGGACATGCCGGTTTCCTTATGATGTTTTCCTTTACCGTTTTGAGTATTAATATACAGACTGAAGAGCAAAGGTGAGGACAGGACCCGCTGCCTCACTCCGGCTAGCATAGCTTCTACAGCTCTCCTACTCACCACACCTGAGTCAGTCTCACGGCTATTGTGAGCTTGAAGCACGCCGTCAGTCTCTTGGTTCAGGTACCAGTGCTTGAGGAGTAATACGAACTCTGTTGGCAGCGCTGTCTCTTCTAGCTTTTGCCAAAGAAGATCGTATGGGTCAAGGTCGACGGCCCTGGACAAGTCAAGGAAAACTGCATAAACAGGTGTATTTCTATCCGTGTAATACCTGACAGCGTGCTTCAAGCTCACAATAGCAGTCTCTGTTGACAGCCCAGGCCGGAAGCCGCACATGCGTATGTGAGTGAAGCATGCTGTCAAAAACCTTGGCTATGACGGGGGGAGTGAAATAGGCCTGTAGTTTGACTTGTCCGATACGTCTCCTGTCTTGCTTTTGACCACCGGCACCACCAGAGTTCGCACTAGATCAGGCGGAAGATGTGAATGACACAATCACAGATTAAATAAAAGTGCCAACACCCGAAGTAAGTGGGAACTAGCATGCTGCGGCTGCTCAATGCTGAGTCCATCATGCCCAGGGGATTTACTTCTTGTCATTTTCTTCAATATGTGTCCTCTATGAAGTCTATGGTCTTAAAATAACACGGTTTCTCTCAATATTGTACGTATAAACTTACATTTGTAGTTGGAATGTATGGGAGAACATGGTTTTCAACTACAGTGTTAAGTTTGTTCTTAGGATAATTCTGTCTCTTCTTTCTTCATCCCAACAACGAAACCCTTCATTGTGTTGTGCGTAGTCTGACATGCACTTGACCAGTTTTTTGTACAATCTAAATAACAGTGATGGGCCGAATAAAGGTTTAGCCAATCTTTGTCTAGCTATAGTGATAAACAATTGTATGTACGTATTTGATTGAATTTTTGTATGCAAACTGGAAACGTTATTAGATATACGATGTTTAATTTACTGTCGTATTGTCGTCTCCACGTTGTATAACCTATTTTACACCAAAAAAGTTTCCAACTTCTTTGCCAATTTGAGAGGAGACATTTACCTAACGGCTGTAAGTACCTGTGAATAAAACTCGAATCATTTGCTCTTGATCTCTACAAACTTTCAAGGCCACGTTATTTACCGTTTGCCGTTCCACGTGATTACTATGGACATTAAGATTATAGTGATATAACGCAAATGAGGCAATTCTACGGCAGCTTTCATTCTTTATCTAACTCCCACACATCTTAGCTTTTTAATAGATGCATTCGTGAGCTTTACTTTTTATTGTCCATGTCCAGCTACCTCGTTCATCATCATCATCATAACTTCAGTCGAAAGACGTCCACTGCTCGACATAGGCCTCCCTCAAGCGCCGTCACTTATTTATTTATTTGGGATCTCACATACAATACACACACACCACAACACACACAACACACACACACACACACACACACACGAGACACACACACACACGACACACACACAACACATATACAACACACACACACACACAACACATATACAACTCCCACACACAACACGACATTACGTATTGTATACACATATACAATATAAGAGACCACAACATGTACATATAACTAGGTCTAAACAGGATAAAAATAAAAATAAAGAAAATAAATTATGGAAATTGAGAAAAAATAGCAATAATAATTAAAAAGTCAAGATTGAGCATTCATATTACAATGGTTTAGTATAATAATAATTAATTATTTTCAGCTTCTCGCATCCAGCGGTTTCCTGCGCTCCAATAAACCCGCTTTATCGCTACATTAAATTCATTTCGTAGAAATGTTGTTAATAAAAATTTGATATTTAAGTGTGCAGTTGGCATTTATTAATGTGTTATCGATATTAACATAGTGGTTTTCTGTCGTAAATTAAAGGCGATTTATGTTTCGCCTTAAGGCATCCTTCTTCCTTATAGAGTTACAGTACACTCGACTACACATCAAGCTATACATTTCCAGTATAAGCGGACCTCTCATTGTACGGAAATCTTAGACAATGCGAGATCAGCTTACACTGGAAATTAATAGCTTAATATGTAGGCATGTGTACATAGTTATTTTGTGTAGGACGGGTCGACAGAAGCCCGAAATTCACTTTTGGATAACAGAATTCTCCAAGTAATTGGGTTGTGGAGGTCAAATAGTAGCCGCTTTATGTAAACTACGAATATTCAGCATTATGGTTGGATGGTAAGACTCGAATCCATCTACCGTCTGATTGTCCTCAAATTGATGGAAATGTTTTTGTGGTTTTGGACTATCTGTTAAACAAAAATGCCCATCCACCTTGAGAAGGTTATGTTTATTTATTTTGTCTAACACTTTCAACCACATTTTCGAAAAGAATGAACGTCATAGCCATAACTAACATCATTTGACAACTGCATTTAATGTTTATTCATAAGCTTAAGAACAGTCTGGTCTTCCAAATAGCTTTATTTGGAAGTTAATGCTGTAAAGTTTACGGCTGTCTATGGAATGTCACCTTAGGAGCCATCTTATTTTGAGAATGATATCATTCGTGTGAATACCATGTGTACTAAACGTGTGCGGAATACCTAAATGATCATACACATTAATGAGGTTTTAAAGGTACTTCGTTTGAGGCTTTTACTAGTTCCTTCTTATTTGTCATGGTGTATTTTTGTATGGGATTTTCCCTACCTACTTGTATGTCTTTAGCAAATAATTCTCACGGTATCTTGTAAGTGAGTACCTACGGTTTGTAAGAAAAAGATTCTGTAAAGTTAAATGGCGTTACAATTTAAGGTAACGTTGGATCTTTGGGAGTGTAAATATTCGTTGTATTCAGTACTGCAATAATACCAGGTATTGAAAGGTCGCTAGAATTTTCACCATGCTCACTTTCTTTATTTCAATCACGTCATAAATAGCAAGAGTGTAACGAATAGGGCAATAAGGTAGCTTATTGCGGACCATTGCTAGACTTAAATGAGTAGGACAGGTAAGTTGAAGGCCTGGCTCTTCGCCTTTATTTTTAACTAGCTTCTGCCCGCGACTCCGTCCGCGTGGAAGCCAACTATACCATAAAATATATCCTATGGCATTCAGCAATAGTGTAGCTTTCTATCAGTGAAAGAATTTTTGAAATTGGTTAAGCAGTTTCGAAGATTACCTCCTACGTCCAAACTTCACTACTAACTTTGATTTGTGATTAGTGTAGTATAGATTAGATGAGAGCAGTGGTGGCCCAGTGGTAACGACCGCGACTTGCAAGTTGTAGGTCGTAGGTTCGAACCCTGACAGGCGCTTTACTTCTTGTAAAATTATCCATCACCCCTGCTCTCAAAACGGTGAAGGAAAATATCATGAGGAACATGACATCTACCAACCCGCTCTGGGCCCGTGTGGTGGATTACGGTCCACTCCCTTTATCAGAGAGGAGGCCTGTGTCCCAGCAGTTGGAACATTATAGGCTGATTATGCTAATGTAAATTAATAGTGAGTACCGTTAGTAAGTAACGTTCTAAGACCATTTGGACTCTTTTCAAAATACGGCTTTATTTCCATCAGATCCCGAAACTACTAGTAATAAAGCAGTTTGCAATCGATATGTGGTGCATTTCGTCTCGACATCGTCATGGCTATGGAGGCACGATACATAGCGTGCTGACGACGAATGATGAATTTATAATGCCGACATAATGTCGTTAATCACTCTAGGGTTGAACGACTGTTCGATTCAGGAATAAATAATATTTCTACACGTGGTTGTTTTTGTTTTGTGAAATAATTTTGTTGCGTTTTATTCGAACTAGGAGTTTCCAATGTGTCACTTCATAATGAAACTGGCAAAGGAACATGCTATGGAAGGATGATGAAAAGTGATTCACGAATTTTAAACGCACGGATGGTGGTCATGTTGAGGGGATGTCTTATTCTCCACTCTGTGAATGTGGGGTAACAATCGCAGTATTGTAAATAAAAAGTTAGAATACGCTTTGCTCTCTTCTCCATCCTCTGGTCAATACTTTAGCCGCCTTTTGTGATTGCGACATGTTCGTGAACGGGCGCCCCGTCAGTGGAGACTGGTCATCTCTTAACTGCCAGGACTTATTTTTGATCTTATATTTTGAATTGTTTTTAACTATTTGTTTTTTACATTGTTCTCACATATAGAAGCAACAAGAACAATGTACCCAGGATTTTGTAATAATTTTGATTTAAAAGAGTGTCCATGGAGTTTCTTGCCCATTCTTCTCCATAGAGATCTACGTTTTGGAATTGGCGACTAGCTTCAATTTTCTGACTATTTAACTGACTCTTTAACAATTCAAAAGTGCCTGTAATTGGTTTAATTGAAGTAAATGCTTTGAGTTTGAGTTTGACACCCAGGAAAGAACCGAAAGAGATGAGATGACGCTATACTTTGTGACACCACGCGGACTGCACGCATAGATAGTAGCTACCATCGCGGGCATTTACGGTGAACCACTTTTCAACCTTATTACCTTAGTAATAAAGTACATACCACAGAGCACGGAGTCACCTCTGCGGAAGCTGCTAGAGGTGGCATTTACAACATTTGCCACACCAACGTGCCACCAGTTACTCGCACTAAGTACGTACGACACAAATGACGTACAGAAACTGACGGCTTTGAAAGTGGTCTGTGTCAGAAGTTGTGTGCTCAACGCACTTTCGAAGCCACGAATTTTATAATATAATACCTACTGCCTTGTCACAGTCAGTCGCGACGCGGCGCCGCGATTCCATACTCTATGTTGCATGTGCATATCTATAACTATTTAAATGCTTATGTTTTATGTAACTGCAATGTATCCACAGAATTAACTTAGTTGTATATTTAAGGGGAAGCGCTAAGGTAGCCCGCGAAATTCAAATTTTCTTACGATTTTTGCGATTTGCAGCTCAGTGTCTGGGTGTATGTTGACCAAAGTATGATACGCGATCGTAACAAATATGTATTTATCACTACATAGTATAAAACAAAGTCGCTTCCCGCTGTCTGTCTGTCCCTATGTATGCTTAGATCTTTAAAACTACGCAACGAATTTTGATGCGGTTTTTTTCAATAGACAGAGTGATTCAAGAGGAAGGTTTAGGTTAGGTGTATAATACATGCAAAATATAGTAGAGAAACACTGATAATTTTAGAGGTTTCTAATGTAATGTTGTAAATAAACACATTTTTTTGCGCTTACATTGCAAACGCTGGCTGAACCCTACGAGATAGATCAAAATAATGTACTACAGTATTGTACACGTTAAAAAGGTATACAAAAAAGTCCGCAATAGTATATGTCTATCTCTTAGGGATAACCCACAATAACCATTTTTTATCCTTTACTTTTTACGAGAAATAATGGCTTATTTACAAAGCGATTTTAAGCAAGACAGCATTAATCCTTATCAAATTAAGTACCTTAAATACATTGTGCATGTAATCAATAATCAATATGGCCCTGTACAGCATGTAATTTAAATGAATATTTTCGAAGATATTACAGTTTAAAAGGCCGGCGGCGCGTGCCTATAAATAGCGCGTCGAAGGTCGCGCTTCGCCCTTAATCCGATCCAGCATGTCACTTTGCTGTGCTCTCCCAGCGACGCCCTAAGCCGAGGTCCGTACCCCACAGGGGGTGCCCTTAGCGAGTAGTCCCTTAGTTTTAGTTTTATGCCTGGCTGAAGGCTTTAATTTATTGAGGCATCCACTGGAAAGCTCGGTTAAGCAGTCGACAATCTCCTATAGGTTGAACTGTGAGATGCCATTCCCCAAAAACAAAAACAACGCGCTTCGCCCTGTAGAACTTTATGATTAGCAGCGATCGCACGCGTTTATCGGAGCTCTCTAGCGAGGAAAATAACAATTTTATTATTACTTAATAAAAACGTGCTTTTCAGCGCGACAACGTAATCCGTACTTATAAGTACGTTACGATAAATTAAAAAAAATATATATTCGAAATTGTATGTTAGTATTTAAATACTAAAGTGAATTCTTTTTTAAGACAAAACGTGCTTTTCAGCGCGACAATTTTTACGAAATTGTATGCTCGTACTTTAGTCGGTATTAAGGTTAATTTTTAAACTGCACTTATAGTAAGTACATTAGGTTAGATAGGATTAGATTAAAACCATAATTTATCAATTGTATTTCTTCTATTAAGATCTTGGTTTTAATTTAGAGTTAAGGCAATTTAGTATTAGGGCAAGTATTTTTAATTATGGAAAATCGTAGTTTAAGGTAAGTTATTTAAGTTAAAAAAGAACTGAATTGATTAAGTATCTTTTGTTGTTGAGAATTTTTGATTATCTGTCGTATACAGGGTGTAAGGGACAGCCCTCCGCAGACTGATGGGGTGACTTCAGTATATCATACTAAGACGACCGGTATATTAAATTATTTCAGGAACGTTATGGGAATCCAATACACATGATTTGTTTTATTACCTCACACGCAATGTATCGGTAACGTGGCGAAACGCGCGTAGCGAACAGTAGCGCAGCGAGCTTTCGGCCGCCGAGTATTTCAACTTCTGTTGCTGATTTTTAGATTTTAGTTGTTTTATTTACATACATGGAGTGCTGCATACAGAGAATATAATTTTACATTGAAATAAAGGAAAAGTAACTGAAAATACGATTAGAAAAATGACAATTTTCATGAGAATATTTCCGATGGAATATGATTCAAAATAAGGAGCTGAATGCACCCTGTTAATTTGCGGAGGGCTGTCCCTTACACCCTTTATTTAGTATCAGCATTGCACCCGTGCGAAGCCGGGGCGGGTCGCTAGTAGAATTATAATATTAGAATTAGTAATACAATTTCTTAAGTTAGTATAATCCTGAAATGTTAAGATTTCATAAAGAAAGTCATTCAATAGACTTACTTTGTCTTAGAGAGTTGTATTGATGACTTTAATGATTATAATTCTGTAAACTCATATTTGTTACGGTCGCGAATCATATTTCAATCAACATACAACCTAATACTGATCTACAAATCGCAAAAATCGTAAGAAAATTTGAATTTCGCGGGCTACCTTAGCGCTTCCCCCTTAAATGACACCGTCTAGATAACAGCTCGACTCACGAGGGAAATGAATACGACAACACACCGGCTTTAATCTGTACATCGTAACTCCTGTGGGTGTCCCTACACTACGTGGCAAAAAAGGTGACAATGTTACATTCACGACAAATCAAACTTTTTTTGTAAATCTAATCCGAGCTTCCATGTCGTCCTGAAGGGCAAAGCCGTCCTTTTTATAGTTTTGGTATTCCCATATCTAGGTAATAGGCTGCACGGTTGGTTTTGTGGTCGCAAGTGCGACTGCTGAGCTTGAGGTCCTGGGTTCAATTCCCGGGTCGGGCAAAGTCTTATTGGGTTTTTCTATTAGGAATTTCTCAGTAACAGCCCGGAGTTTGGTAGTTGGCGGTGTGATACCCCGAGCCTCGGAAAGCACGTTAAGCTGTTGGTCCTGCGCCTGATCTTTCTCCGGTCATGTCGGATTGTCGTTTCATCAGACTATGAGAGTGAGGGAAAGGAGTGCATCTGTGACTGCGCTCACACTTGTGTATACCTCCCGCGCCGAAGGCTGGTCTCCGCTGAGATTGCTGGCCATGGCCGAATTTCGGCCTGGAGTTATAATAAATAGGTAGGTATTCTATCAAGGACTCTTTTCGACAATTTCTGTCAGCTTATCGACATAGAGATTCTCTTTGTTGTTGAATTTCCATCTTATTAATGAAAACCTTTTGAATTATTTAAAGGGATAAAAATTGGGGTAAAAAGGGTAGGTAGTCACTGGAAAAGCCTCGCTAATTATATCATTTTTTGATGATCAATGCTCAATTGCTTATGCCTTCTCTGTATGGGAAGAGCCTAACTAAAACTGCCTCGTTGGTCTAGTGGTCGCAAGCGTTAGTGCTGAGCATGAGGTCCTGGGTTCGATCCTCCGGTCAGGAAAAGTGGTATTGGGTTTTTTCATCTGGAATTTCTCAGTAACAACTCAGAGTCTGGATTTGTACCTGGTTGATGACAATAGGTTAGCCCCCTACTACATGGGACTTGAACATAATTGGCGAAATGTGGGTGTACTATAGGTACACTTCTGCTTTACGCTTCTGGGAACACACACTTTCCTTTTTTTTATAAAATACTTATCATTTTCCGAGCGCCAACCCTACATACTGTAAGATTTGCACAATTATAAATTATAAAAGCTCATTTGTCGAATGTTTCCTTGTATCTTACATTACAATATCTCAGTTTGATTAAAAAACTAACTGTGCCCCGCAACTTCGTTCGCGTGGAAAACGTAAGATACACATTATACTAAAATAACAGTCACACTTTAATAAGACTCCGTTGTCCCACGACCCGCCGCATTGCATAGCCCGCCCGCGCTATTACTTCCTTTTTTTCTTTTTCCTCGGCTCCTGAAGGTCATAGCATAATTTTAAATAGCCTAAAACTATCCTCGAGAATAAGGCTACCAAATGTAAAAAGATTTTAATAATCCAACCGGTAGTTCCAGAGTTATAATTTTTGCATGGGTTTAATTTTATTTTTTTGCGTGGAACTAATTAGAGTTCTGCGCTTTTATTTTTCTAAAGTAAAAGAATCCTAGGTTACTCCTTATAACATCAGCTATCTGCCAGTGAAAGTCCCGTTAAAATCGGTACAGCTGTTTTCTAGATTAGCCGGAACAAACAGACAGACAGACCGACGTAAAGACAGACACATATTTAAAAAAAATAAATGTAACGTTTATGCTTTCACATGCATTTAGTAAAAAGCTGTTATTTTGACATTACAAACAGACACTTCAATTTTATTTATTTGTGTAATATAAAAGGAAAAAATAATTATGAACATAATGCAAAACATTTCATTATAAGGATGGATTTTGATTATTTTTTTCAGCGGTAAATCAACAGAGAAGATTTAAAAAGTATGATTAACGTTGTATATATTGTTATGATTTACTTAATAATGAAGTATGTATGTATATAATAATAATAACTCCACCGCCGTATTTCTACGTTGACGTCGCGGTGAGGCTTGCGCGCTCCGAACTCTAGGTCTATGCTGGTAGAGTTTACTTTGCCGGAACGGGTCTAGGATGAGAAGCCAGACCAAGAGAGATACAGACACCCGCAGGGCAGCATGTGGCGAGTTGTTGGGCAGGCGGCAGGTTGGCTCCCGGGAGAAGTCTTGTTCCTCACCTCTGGCTTGACTTTATTGACCGGCTGGTGTGAACACTGACGAGGAATAGAGCTCCCATCTCATTCTTGCTTTTATTGGCCGGTTTGAGTGGAAATTCGCAAGAGCATATGTACTCGGAGTGCTGGTAGGGATCTTGACCATCTTTCGGGCCCTGCGATTGTCCTGATAGCCGTGGAATACCTCTCCACTCTTCAAGCACCTCAGGATATGTTGCTCCCTTGTCGCTACGTCATTAAGTGTTAGCGACTGTTTCCGGGGGCCCACTATTGAGTGTGCAAGTCACCCCCTGCCATTTTTTCCGTGTATTTAATAAAAGATTGGTCAGGCAGGGGCCATAGTCTTTCCATAGACCTAGATAACCAGTCCACTTTGATCATCGAAAACCATAAAATCCAGTATATTTGTTTCCATGTCCTACAATAGAGGACTATTGTCTAGGTGTGTTGTTGTTGTTGTTGTTGTGGGGTAGGAACCCCAACCGGGGGTTGTCCTTGGGTGCACTTGCATAGTGCGAACAGGGATAATGGTCGGTTGGTGCTTCATTTAATTGAAAGCGTCTAACGGGCTTCTGCGAGTTGGCTTCGGCCCCTCGTACACCTTCTAAACGTCGGGGACCCCAGGGTCCCGATATATGTCAAAGACATTTTTAATAATACTTGCATAGGCACAACCTTGTAGCCAGGATTATTCACCAGCAACTTGCTTTGAAATACAAACTTGTAGACTCTGAGGTACCGTATTACAAGTATGTGCCCGACCCAGTTCGAAAATGACCATGTCACGTTGTACTGGGATTGGTCTATCATCACTGACAGGACTATTGTCGCCAATAAGCCTGATATAGTTGTGATAGATCGATTAGCGCGCCGCGCAATGATTATCGATGTTACCATTCCACATGACGAGAACCTCATGAAAGCTGAGAAAGAGAAACAAATAAAATATCTCGACTTAGCACACGAGGTTGTTGACATGTGGATTGTGAACTCGGCTGTCATTGTGCCGTTTGTCGTAACGGCCAACGGCCTGATGGTTGAAAGCCTCGATCAACATCTCTCGAGGCTCTCGTTAGGCGGTTGGATCAAGAGCCTTATTCAGAAGGCAGTACTCCTCGATACGGCTCGTATTGTGAGGAGGTTCCTGTCTCTGCAGCCCTAACCACCGGTAGCTTGGACCCTGCTCCCGATACCGGCGGACCTCTATTTTTTTATATTGTTAAATGTTTTTTTGCATATATTTTAATTACAAATATTTAAAAATGTAAATAGATATGAAAGAAAGTAAATAAACGAATAATAATAAATGTTTTTTTTTTTATGTTTTTATAATATTTACAAAATTTTTAATTATTTATATATAAATGAAATAAGGAAAGTAATAATAATCAGCTTGTATTGTCCCAATGCAGGGCAAAGGCCTCCCTTTCCTTTTTCCATTCCACTCAATCCTGAGCCAATATGGACGATCCGGAGCCAATAGTTATGTATGTACTTAATAGACTGTAGATTTGTACACCTTTTTCTATTTTGATAAGTACCTGGTACTTGTTGACAGGCCTACACTGTCCTCCCATATCTATTAGGTAACACTGTAATTTGAAAACATTGTAAAAGCCAATGATTTTTAAAAAGATTAACCGTGGAGTTTCTTGCCGGCTCTTCTCCATAGGAAACGACCAATTGGAACCGTGCACCTAGCTTCTGACATTTTATAAGTGCCCAAGTAGGTTTATGTGATATAAATTATTTTTATTTTGATTTTGTCTATACTTATTACATAAATGTTTGACATTAAATAAAATCGTAAAAAATGATCGTTAAAAATCAGATGACATTAATAATGCATATCAAAAAGGAGTCAATAAAATTGCCTAATAAGGTGAAACTAGATTTAAAATATTATCCACATATTTAAATACTGCTATATTTAACTGATTGATGCATACGTGAAAATGTTGCATCATCATTGACTAAAACGCATTTTTATACATATGCAAACTACTTAAATTATGTTTAGGTATCATATTAAGTGGGACTGGGCCGGTTATGTCTGATGCGCGTCTTTCCAATTCATAATAAGGTCAAAACTGAGCAATAGGAAACTGCTCGCATATACACTGTAATGCTATTTTTTATTTTTATTTTATTTGAGATAGGTTTGCTTTTGACTCTAGTTTAGGTCAGATATGACAGAGGCAAAGTCGACGATGGAGCGAGCTTACCCAGAAGAAGCCTGTTCACTCTCACTTTGAAGAGATCGGGGTTGTATGCTTTCGGAAACACAGACGCAGGCAGAGAGTTCCACTCCTTTGCTGTGCGCATCACAAAAGACATCTATTTTTAAATCTGTGATTACAATGTATACAAGAATTTTGCGTACAGCTCATGTATAGTTTATAACGTGGCCGCGCGCGTCCTGGTTCCAAACTATACTACACCACTTACGCCTGACAAGAGTTTTAAAGATATTATGGTTAAATATATTTACTGATCGTTGGGAGTCCCCTATGCTGCAAAGGTGGGTACGGCTTCATGTCATTATTTAATTTTGTTGTCAATACTAACATTAGTTTTTTAAGTGCATTGTTACTAACAAAATACCTATGGACCTGGTCTGAAATAAATGTTTATTTATTTTACTATTTATGTACACACAATAAAACATTATATAGTTAGGACATTATGATCATTGAGTACAAAGGTACTGCTTATTTCTTAAGAAATTTCTTCCAGCAGACCTGCGAAAGGAGAAATTAAAAAAGAAATGTAGACAATAGTGTGTGAGAACAAGAAGAGAAGAATATGATTAGTGACGTCTTAAACTAAAATATATACTATAAAGCAAAAATTAACAAATACTTAAATAAATAAATATGCTATAAACCTATATATATATAAATTTTCACAGTTGAGAGGAGAGATAATGCTCTGTTACTCGATATTTGAATTGCGAAATAGATTTTAAATCTCGAATGCTAGGCGGAAGTGAGTTCCACAATCTTACAGCATGGACAGAAAAGGATAATAAGAATAGTAGCTTGTTTTATGAGGATGGGATTTAAGGAGGGATCTAAGGTGTGATCTACACGGCGCGTCGCTAGGGTGAGCGTAAGAAAATCGCTCACGCAGATAGGAAGGATAAGACGGGTTGTGTAAGATGTTGAAGAGGAGACATAAAAATTATTAAATTAAATTAATTTAAAAAAAAATATAATAATTTTTTTTCCTTTTATTTGTGATAAGTACTATGTTATTTAGCCAAAAATAATCCTTATGATGAAGCCTTTCGATCGATATGATAAAACTACAGGGTGATTATTTTTCTCATGTAACGGGTTCGATTCCCGGTTCACCATGTAATTATTTAAATATCTATGAATGCAGTTTAAATTGTTTTTTTTTTAATTCAAATAATGTCTTCTTTCAGTAAAATGTTCCATCTACAATATTACTTTCCCTCCGTGTGGCATATCCGTGGGACGGCCTGTATATAATTACCAAAAGAAAGCCTCCTAAGATATTGGTTGTGGTTCTCGTCCATTAGATCAATGGCCGATGTAACAATCGGCTAATGCAATGACTACGATATCAAGTTATTTTTTCATTTATTTCTAACATACAATATAACATCAGGCCAGTAATCCCCAAGGGTTAGGTAGAGGTGTACCTATAGTACACCCACATTTCAACAGTTATGTTTTAAGTCCCATATATAATGGGGCGAGCCTATTTGCCGATTGCCAAACTAACCGATTTGTGCCATCATCCTGGCACAAATCTGGGCTGCTACTGAGAAAAACCCAATAACACTTTGCCCGACCTAGGAATCGAAACCAGCGTCCCATACAAAAGTCCTACCCACCTTCCATGGAAATAAAGACATGCCGTCCCGTCTCTTGCTATCGTCGCGTGCCAAGCCAATGGGAACTAATACAGCTGGAACGCCGACGGTGACAAGAGCTCGTCGGATGATGTCATTAATATTCGCGTGCCGCGCTAAGCGCACTACTTCGCAAGACAGGCCGTGGTGTCCGAAGCTATTGACAACTTTGCCACAGTGATAGTGAACTAATCCTTTGTTACAAGATAGCCATTAAAACTGAGATACAATCAATACAAGGAGAATATTCCCAGTAGTTAGTCATTTGATCATTCTCGGAACAATAACATAGCCTGAGATAAACCTACGTTTGTGAGCACGATCGAGTAACTGACCAACCCTTTAGGCTATTACCTCAACCCTTTGGGGAAACAGGTGTGATGTTATTTTATGTGGTAGTGAATGAAATGCACTACTATTTATGCTCAATATATTAAAAACCCGCAGACTATAGCTAACGTCTAACTGCCACTCTCAGAGACGTCATAATGATAATTAAGGGACTTGACTCCTTTTAAACGAAGTTCTTCCCTATTTTTAACCAACTGACTTTATCGTCTAAAGTTGTTCCTAAATAATTAACAGTTTTTTTCCACGGAACGTCATAGCCGGCAATTTTAACAAAGCAGATGGGAAGTGATCGCTTTTTTGAGAACAATATAATGTCCGTTTTAGCAGAATTTAATTTAAGCTTCCAATTAGAGACGAAGTCCAGGAGAAGATCAATCGAAAGTTACAGTCATTGAATGACTAGATCTAGCTCATCAGAAGAAGTATATGTCGCAGTGTCATCAGCGTACACGGCGCGATGCATTAGCCTTTGCTTCGGAATACCAATGAGATACAATAAAAAGAGGTACGGTCCTAATATTGATCCTTGTGGTACTCCGGCAGAGAGTTGGCTCTGTTTGGATGTTTGATTTTCAACAGCCACAGAAAATGTTCGTTCACCCAAATATGACTGTAGAAGCTTAGCAAACAACAAAAGGATGTGGGTGACTATCAATTTGTGGATTAAGCCCTCGTGCCAAACTGTATCAAAAACGTTTTCGATGTGTAACAGTACCATACCTGTGGATTTTTTATGGTTGAGGTTGTTGGTGGTTGGTTGGTAAACTGTGCTCAGTAACTCTAGCTAGCCGTTGGGCTGTGGAGTGGGATTTGAGGAATCTGAACTGATCTGGGATAAGGAGATGCTCAGTAAATTTTGAGAGGCGGCTCAGGGACTCAAAAATTTTAGCCAAGCTTGGGAGGAGGCTTACAGGGCGATAGCTAGAAGGAATTGTTTCATCTTTGCCAGGTTTCTTAATAGCAACAACTTTAGCTAGTTTCCAAGAGGAAGAAAAGTAGGCCAGTTGAAAACAACCGTTGAACAATTTGGTGTGGAGGACTACACATTTTTGTGATAAGTTTTTAAGCAAAGAGTTGTCTAATTTATTTTGTACCTGTTTAGTTTTATGGTCGATTCTCTAACAGCAGCAACAGTTTCTGGGTCACTATTCCAATCTCTAGTCAACATAGAGTTTTCCAGAAAAGCGTCTGCTAATGCTACACATAATCATTTTCCCATTCTAAAACGCGCGTTCAAAAGCCACTAGTGTGCTCATACCTTAAGTCTCAGACAATAGTTAACAACCACCTTGTTAGTGCCTCTAGGCCCATCATTACGTAATTAATTGAATTAAGTTTATTAGTGACACATAAATGCCAAGGATTCCATGCAACGAAACTAATGATATATCGCCATGTGATCTATAGACATTCAAGTTATTAAATAATTCAGCTTAGCCTAGATTTTTATGCAAATATATTTAACTAACTGTTGCCCGCGGCTTCGCCCGCGTGGATGTCAATACTTCCCTATTTGAATCAGATCTTGTTCAAAATGTCGTGGGTTTTTTTTTTTGCGCGGAACTCGAATTCTTTGAAATAAAAGTAGCTCAAGTTATTTCTTATAACATCAGCTATCTGCCAGTGAAAGTCCCGTTAAAATCGGTTTAGTCGTTTCGGAGATTTTCCGGAACAAACAGACAGATAGACAAATATTTTAAAAATTGTCTTTTTGTTCTAAGTACCGTATATACTTTCTTATGCTTTTAGTAAAAAGCTGTTATTTTGACATTACTTACCGACACTTCAATTTTATTCATTTGTATAGTAGAAGATAATATATTTAAAAACATGGATAAAAATAACAGAATTAATGACGCTGCTTTTGGTAATAGACGAGTTTATTATAGGTTTGGAAAAAAATCAATATAATGAATTAAGGCAATTAAAGTTAATTATCACATCATGACGTAGCTTATTATTCTTTGCTATTGTTCGTCAAGTCGTTGAGCTCCTTATGTTCTGAGTTCAGTACATGATTACTGACAAATGCGTGCACTGACTAGACAGGTCCACTCTAGTCAGTGCACGCATTTCAAATCTGTCGGGTTGTTTCCTCAAAAGACCATCTCAGATCTGCATGGTCCTCATATGGCCTGACCAAGATTATGTCTGTACCTCAAAAAAGACTGTGAGTTTGTTTCCGCCTTTCTTCTTAGAGTAGTCAGTTAGGAATCACAGAAATCATCTAGTTTTTTTTTTTATCTAAATCATCTTAAACATTTTATGACGTGTGAAAGTGTTATTTTAAACCAATTTACAGAAATAAATATCATTAATAGCTTAAAACCAATCCTCAATCGTAAATCTAATTTGAGCCCCCAAATCAAATTACGCATTGATCCCACACTGGTTCGTCCTTGTGTGACATATGCATCCCTCCCACAGACCCAACTCCCACTTACGTGGGTAAGCTGGCTATGGGACCAGAAGGCGTGCGCGCTCCGCAGTAGTAACAGACGTGTTAAGTAAATTGTTCTGTACTACTTACTCTGCAGAGTGGCTCATCCCATCGTCTCTGGGAAGATGGATTATCGGGTACATTTGAGTTCGGGCAAGCGAGTCTGAAGGCATCCATAGCCTCGGTGAAACACGGTAGGTACATCAAAATTAATCAGTGTGGTGGCTAGGATTTTCCTGATTAATTTATCAGCACCCATGGACCGAGGATATGAAAGCCGGTAAACTAATACAACAAATTTTGCGGACGCCGAGGCCTCCCATACGAATGCGAAGAGTGGCTTGTGCCCAAGCACCTCGGTCGTCCATGGCCACATTTAAAATCGTAGATAATGTATGCCGGATAATTTGCTCCATTTTTTGTCTAAAAGGTAAGTGTGCTTCCATAAATAGGAAGCGCGGAGGAAGTATTTAGGGCCGAAACAACAGTAAAGAATTGGCCGAATGCATGTTAATTTGGGACAATCTTTCCGAAACATCAGTGAAATTTTGTATTTTTTCTTCAATAAAAACGGGAAAGGAATTCTCAAAGATTGGAGACCCAAGGAGACGAAGAGAGCTTTTTTCAATAATTTTGCTAAGCTATTGCATTAAATTTGGGTAGTGTCAGATGTCTGCCAGTACTGTCCGCTAAGTATAGTTCATATTTCAAGAGGTTGAGATCAAGGCCAATGGAATGAAGTTTATTTTTTAAGAATTGTAGGTCAGTTAAAACAGTTTCTACATCGCCTCCCAAGGTTCAATCATCATCATCATAATAATATATATATATATATATATATAACATCATAACAACACGCCTTATTTCCCAGAAGGGTTAGGGGTATATATATATAATTGTAGAATTTTTATAAAAAAAGCATATATTTAGGAATTTATATATATATATATATATATAATTTAAAAACGCACGTACAAAACGCAACAAAAATGACGTTCAGTCTGAACGAAGCCTAATTATGTAAGTTCAAACCAGTCTGTAGTTTCACATAATAACAGGTTGTACCATCGGCAGATTCAAAGGTTTCCTAGGCAGTTTGTGTGGTTATAAATAACATAGTCATCATCATTTACCTAACCTTTTCCTATGTTGGAGTTGGCTTCCAGTCTAACCGGATGCAGCTGAATACCAGTATTTTACATGGAGCGACTGCCTATAAATAACATAGTATTTATATGAAAATTATTAAAATATGACAGATGCATCTTAGCACCTTCAAGAATGATGTTTTTAAAGGTATGGAAAGTTATTACCGGAGAATTTTAAATAGAGATAACATTTTTTTTTTTTTTTGCTATCTTTATGTGACCCACTCCTAAGCAATTTGTTTTCTTTGAAATTATTAAAAATTTTAAGTACATAATTTAAGAAATAGCAGCCCGTCCTCTTTGTGAATAGGTCAAGCTATCACCGAGATGCACAAACCATCCAATGAGAGCTTCCTGGGTTAACAGTTTCTTAGTTGTCGGCTTCTAGGCCCAGTCAGCTCAATTACTGCCAAATCCACATCTCTCATGATGACAATCTCGTATACTTAAGTGTTTTTTTTCAGCAGTTACCAACCCCTTTTAGACCTAACCTGCAAAGTTCTATTATAGCTTACCAGGTCGGCCAACCACTCTGGTAAACCGTATAGTACTATCACTGACCTAAACTGGAGCTTTGATCTACATGACTGTACGTATGTGTAAGTAGGTATAGTTAAAGTCGTCGTTGTAGTTTACCACTTTTGACAACATAGTCCTTTAGCGGGCGCTTAACGAGACACAATAGAAGTTTTATTGTTATGACGTCTATCAAGCGTCTGCGAAAGCGTTAAGGACTTAGAGAAAGTTAGAATTAGCCTCAAATGTCACGACTTCATGAAATAGTCATTCAAAACGGTAATTTGAATTTAGATAGTTGTATTGATGATTTTAATGATTATAATACCGTAAATACATAATTTGTTTCGATCGCCCATCATATTTTAATCAAAAATAACCTGATAGTGACCTGCAAATTACGAAAAACGAAAGAATGTTTAAATTTCCCGGGATACCCTGGCGCTTTCGCCTTAATCTGGCGGTTTCCCAGAAACTTCGCCGCAAGAGAGCGCTATGCGTTTGTCACTTGTCAAAGCTATTTTGAAGACAAACCGACCAATCGGTGACAAGAAAAAACACTTAGCGCCATCTCGCCGCAAAGTTTAACAAGGTCCCTGAATAAGGTGCCTGAATGAAAGGCATTGACAGCTGAATGAAAGTAACAAGCACTTAGCGCCATCTACGCTGAACTAATTTGACAGTTTTCTTCCCCATTAAAACTTCAATATGGTAGAAACTATTTAACTATCACAAAGACAATAAGACCTTGTATTCTTATGACCTGCAAGTGACTTTCAGCCTTAGGATGGTAACGCGATTACGAGGTTGATTGTACTAGCTACAGTCTGTTTACAACATAAATCTGTAATATAAGGACACGGACTCCACAACCACCTGTGAGCTAATGACGTCACTGGCCACACCGCGGTCAACTATGTGACCGACTAGTGATGGAGTAATTGCAGAATGCCACGTGTGTGGCCATTAATGTGGGAGGCCTGCGATCTGCAGTGAATGAACTGTGGCTCTGTAAGTGTATCCTAGTGAGTCGCGTTTGTACGTCATAATTCTTAGAAACGACCGCGTCGATCAGGCTTCGCACGGTTTTTACGATTTGACAAACCATGAAGATTTATTTATTAAATCTAAGTTAAATATGAATGTATTATATACATGAACTTTCGAAGTCATTTTAGGAATAAATTCTCTAAATGCGGTCATAGAGACAGATAGGAAAAGCGACGTTATTGTATGCTATATAAAGGAGAAAAGTTACGTATTTTAGGTGTTGAAATTCACACTTAATCATTATATCAGAACAAATAAAGTATTACACGGATAATAAGGCATTTAAAACGATAATTTTACAAATTGATGAGAACTCAGAAATCTATAATGATAAAACTATTATCAAGCACATATTAAATTATTTGAGAAATATTCATAGTTTTAAAATCATTGTAGCGTATCGTTGACTAATTCCGGAATTAATTTAAATAATCGATTTTCGTTGTTTATAATTTATTTTAATGAATACATCTGCATAATCGATTAACAATTTGCTTAACAAAATGGTGCAAATCGTCAATGTCCTTACAACATTATTGAGCATTGGTAAATCTTTTATTTTTTAAACTTTAAAATAATTATTGCATCCGGTACGATACCTAAAACGTATGCGGGCAGAATAAACTTACACTATTAATAGAGGTTAAAAAGTTATGTTTCAACTACATAAATTATTAGTCGAAATTACGGAATAAATTGATGATAGTTCGGTACCACGCGAGGGAAAATCGAAGAAAAGTAAAAATTGCCTTCACTTCTGTGAATGGAACATAGCAACTAACAAGGCAGTAAAACAACACATTTGGTAAACGTTTTTAAATTATTTATTGTCTAGAAAACAAAAAATTAACAAAAAATTAAGTTCTTAAAGCCATTTTACGCTTTATTGCAGGTTCATCGAGTGACATTATACGTTGGCTTGGTTTGGTTCAGATCTTAGTTTGCTACAATTGTTTAATTTACAATTAGTTCTTCTCGGAGTAGGGGTGGGCTGCGATGTATTCGAGGGACCTCAAGATGTAGTCTGGGATGGGCTCAGCGGGAGGGGGAGTGGGGAGGTGATCACCCTGTTGACAAAAAATAAACGAAATTAGCACCAAAAACATAATACAATTCCAGGAGACAGGTGTATGCCAAAGTAGGCTCTTAGCATTTTCGGTTTGAGGACCGTCGAAAACGTGTCTAATCTCGAAATCTGAAAGTTTGAAAATTCAGTATCCGGTACTGAATTTTCTAAGTATTTACATATTTATTCGGAATATAATATTTACATAATATATAAGCTAACAGACTTAAAATAATAGTAATAAATGTACATGTATACAAAAAACGAGTGAAAAGAATCAGAGGGCATCAAAATTTTCTTAGTTGTTTTTTGTTGAGCTAAGTTCTGGGGTGACACAACTTAGATTGCCAATTGATATGATTACAAGTTAAAATGTATATATGAAACTAATATTATTAAGAGCATCTTTTGGAAATCTATCAAATGTAGCCAAACCTGATGGCTATCTTTAAATATATATTTTTTGCTAGATGACCTTTTAGCCTGTATCTGCTATAGTTCTATCCAATCACAACATCTCACAAAAAACATGTAATTTTTAATGACCTACAATAAAAGGTCAGCCCAAACCACTTAAATCAGGTTTAAGAGATTATTTTAAGATCCAAACATGACACATTAATTTTTTGCCTAGACTATGAAAGTCTATTTAAATCGACCATCTAACCAGTTATGGAGACAAATCATAAATAGGAGAAAAGTTGATTCCGCATAGCTGATTTTGAAGCAGAACTATAATATTTTTTTAAAGACAAACACTTATCATAAGTCTACTTGTTTTCTTCGTTAATTATCATAGTATCTTCGAACAGTAATGATTTAGGGCTTGGTAGCAATATTAAATAATGCTTATATTTTCACCACCTTTTGAACAAAATATATGGTGTTCCTGCACACAGATATTTTATTTTAGCCCAAATCGCCATTAAAGTAGGCGCTGTCCTTTGTATATTCATTGGTTGATTTTGTGTTGTGTACTGACCTGGGGCTGGTATCCGTTCTCGTTGGCGATGTAAGTCACGGAGAAGACCTCACCCTCAGGAGATTTGTAGGTGTTGGAGCCAGTCACCTCAAGAGCGACCTCGTCCTGGAATAGAATAAACACAGTTTTAGAAAAATGAGTATGAGAGCTTTGTTAAAATAGAACTAAGTACTAAAGGGAAATACGAAAAAGGCCGTTTCTCAATAACCGTATAAACACAATCCACTAGATAATTTCAAAAATAAAAGTAAAAGTATTTGTATCAAATTATCTGCAAGACAAGGTAATCAAAATGTATCCAGGAGCTAGACCACCACCTCTTAACGCAGTATTATATTAATCTTACTTCAGTGTGGGAAAGAGATGGAGCCAGATGTCCCGTATAGCTCCATCTCTTTCTCACACTGAAGTAACATTAAAATAATACTGCTTTAAGAGGTGGTGGTTGGCTCCCAGAAGGAGTACAAAGGCCACAAGATTACTCTCATTTAGAAAAAATGGCTTTTATTTCTATATTACATTTATTCCAGAAGTGTCAGCCAAAAGATTTTAAATAAAAGTATTTCTTTACTAATTCATTTTTTCGCAGATGAACATGACCAGTATTTCTCTCCAAAAAATATGTAACATAAGTACAGTAGGCTAGGTCTTTAGCTAGCCTAGCGTAAAACGTAGTTTCAATAAAATAAGAGGCCAGCTTATACTGGTTATGTTTGTGGGGCTACCGTACAAATAGCTGGATTGTATGTAACTCACCTTTCCGACGACCTTGACCTTCCCATCAGCCTGTCCAAAGATACCGTTGTCGGTCTCATAGCCGTACTGGAAGTTACCCTCGGGTGATTGATTGTAGTCGCTGCGCAGGACCTGCGCGGCCTGTTCCACGACGCTGGCGTACGCGCACGCGAAGATGCAAACTGCTACGATGAAGGATTTCTGCAGGGGGGAAATTGATTTTAATATTTTTTGGGTTGAAAATGCAAGTTTTGATCAAAAACAAGAACAGAAGCCCAATTCCCGTAACTATAAACGTTCAAAATCTAGTAGCTATCTCATCTCAGCGACAATCAAATGTCAAAAATGTAGGGAAATTATAGATATTTTTGACATATTGAGACTGAGATCAGAGGCGCAATTCTCGTAATTTTAAGAACATTCACAGTTTGATCTCAATCTCAATATGTCAAAAATATCTATAAATTCCCTACATTTTTGACATTTTATTGTCGCTGAGATGAGATTGCGACTAGATCTTGAACGTTTTTAGTTACAGGAATTGGGCTTCAGACTGTGAACGTTCTTAGAATTACGAGAATTGCCCCGCAGGTCGTTAACATCAGTCAACTTCAACTTTACATATTAATATGTCAGAAATATAAAGCAAACAATAATATGTAATGAAGAAGTCAAGGAATATCATAGTGTAACAAATGAGCAATCTGGCATTTCAGTATTGCGCCAATATTAAGTAAACCATTCACTAACACACGATCTATATCATATGCACTTGTTAATTGAGTCTGTATCATTATTTATACATCAGTTACGCATCTTACAAAACGTAATATTCATTTTAAAAAACTTTTATTGAAACGAAATGATTAGGTACTGTTTACGAAATTATCACAAAATGATTTATGAGCAAAAACATTTTAAATTACAACCGAACACTTTTTACCAACCAGATTTAAATCACTAATTCACTATTTTTAGCACCCGAAACAAAATGTTTTTATTAATTTATCGCCGTCTGCACTTACCATTTTGATGTTGCTTATTCGAACTAGAGGTTCAATCTAATGCTGAAGTAGAATCTAAGTTTCTTATATACACATTCCCAGGAATATCGAATATGAAATCATACCTACCTACTAACTACACCGGTAGGAAAAGTCAACTTTTGTTTTTTTTAAACGACTTAACGCGTGTACGTTTGACATTTTCGCTTTGAATAAACGAAAAACGTGTTTTGAACTAGTGAAAAAAAAAAGTATTACATAAAACGTGGAATCCTATTTTCGTCTGAATAAATTAAAGTGAATATCAAGTAGTGATCATCGATAAATAGGTAATTTTAGAGTACCTATCATCTGATTAGCAAGATAGTTTGTGGTCATCGTGGATAATATATATACAAATTTATATATCTCCGTCCCTGAGAATAAAATGATATTTACAAAAACGCAACTTTTCAGGAAAAATAAAAAAAACATGTTTCCGTCGATATATGCAGTAACTGCACTGCATTTATCATTAACTAGGCGAATATTTTTTCAAGAGAACATAATTATTTGGCTGTTTGTCATACTAAAAATTGGGAATATATTTTGATAATATTATATTAACATTTTGCTCTCGTAATTTAAAGCCTGTGTTAAAACTTTGAATATATTGTAATAATTTGTAACTTCGTAAGTAACTGTATAAAAATTACAAAAAAATTGAGCAGATGTATTAGCACCCACAAATCCCAAAAATAACATAATATAACAGTAACACTTAGATAATGAGATAATGGCAGTTATCAATTTAATCTACGGGGACGGCGATATATAAAGGCATGAAAAACTTGTCGATGGAAGCGTTATTGGAAAATCTATCTAGGTACCATGTACCCTAGGTACATTATACAAAAATTAAATAAGCATATGCTGTAATAATAAGATGTTGTGGCGCAATCTGGGAGAGGCCTATGTCCAGCAGTGGACTGCGATAGGCCGAGTTGATTGTTGATTGGAGTAAGCATATACCTACATAGGCTTTCTTCGTTATGTGGTCGCAAGTGGACATAACTGTTCCGTTAATTTTATAAATTGATTGGTTTTTACTATTTACATAATTCATGCAATAATGAAGAAATTCATAATTCCTTCATAAACATCGTTTTACGTTTCAAAACAGTTACATGTTCAATGCCAATCATCGATAAACGATTGGCACTTCAAATATCTAGATATCCATTTGAATGATACATCTCTAAACACATTCAGAAAGGTACATTCTTGAAGTATATTAATAATACTACTACCTCAGGTCGTTTAATACAGAAATAAACAATAATTTCTAATGTGGTAATCTCACACTTTTTCATTGTAATTGGAACAGATTTTATTAAAACCTCGTTCGAGCAGAATTTTATTCATACTAATAAAATAGGAATGTCGCCTTTTATTCTGTCATCCACATGTAAACACTCTTGTCACCCATGTCCTTTCCTCATAGATGCCGTCTGATATGAACGACTATGATGTGGCAAATCCTCTGGGAAAAATACTGTGAATAAGAGGGAGGGTACAAGATGAAGCAGCATTCACATTGCATTGGTACAGCTAGTACATAATGACAATCAAAAGTAACTTTCCTTTAATTAGGACTTAAAAAGTCCTTTCATCATTATCATCATCAAAGAAGACAAGGATCGCAGAAACAGCTGATGAATATAGGTCAAGGCCAAACTGACAAAACGGAGAAACAAAGTCCGTAGGAGTGGGCTCAATAGAATGCCGAATATTAATTATATTGACTTATCATTGCGCACTTAGGTATTTGTTATTTGTCAATTTCATCCGCAAAGTTCTCTCAAACATTGCAAAATATGTAACAGCCTATGCAGCTATTAATAATGTCATAGTTGAGCCAAGAGTTTCGTTAATCACCTAGTGCGGTAATCATTACCACAAAATACATATGGATGCAGAAAGTCGGCTCCACACAACGAGCGAAAACAGGCGCATTCGCACATCAAAAAAAAAATCTGCTATTCCCTACATTTTGACGAGATATGCGAATTGAGTTAAGTAAATTTTCTGTACTACTTACTCTGCAGAGCGGCTCATCCCACCGTCTCTGGGAAGATGGATTATCGGGTACCTTTGAGTTCGGGCAAGCGAGTCTGAAGGCATCCATAGCCTCGGTGAAACACGGTAGGTACATCAAAATTAATCAATGTGGTGGCTAGGATTTTCCTGATTAATTTATCAGTGCCATGGACCGAGGATATGACAGCCGGTAAACTAATACTACAAATTTTGAACCCAAGGAGACGAAGAGAGCTTATTTCAATAATTTTGCTAAGCTATTGCATTAAATTTGGGTAGTGTCAGATGTCTGCCAGTACTGTCCGCTAAGTATAGTTCACATTTCAAGAAGTTAAGATCAAGGCCAATGGAATGAAGTTCATTTTTTAAGAATTGTAGGTCAGTTAAAACAGTTTCTACATCGCTTCCCAAGGTTCCATCATCATCATCATAATAATATATAAATATATATAACATCACGCCTTATTTCCCAGAAGGGTTAGGGGTATATATATATAATTGTAGAATTTTTATAAAAAAAGCATATATTTAGGAATTTATATATATATATAATTTAAAAACGCACATACAAAACGCAACAAAAATGACGTTCAGTCTGAACGAAGCCTAATTATGTAAGTTCAAACCAGTCTGTAGTTTCACATAATAACAGGTTGTACCATCGGCAGATTCAAAGGTTTCCTAGGCAGTTTGTGTGGTTATAAATAACATAGTCATCATCATTTGCCTAACCTTTTCCTATGTTGGAGTCGGCTTCCAGTCTAACCGGATGCAGCTGAATACCAGTATTTTACATGGAGCGACTGCCTATAAAATAATAAAATAAAATAAATAGTGTTTTATTACAGGCGAAACAAAAACCCATATACAAAAAAAATTGAATTGAATTAAAACATGGGGGTATGTAAAGGTACCGATACTCTTCAAAACAATAAGTCTATCGTCAATTTTTTTTTTGTCGTCATTTTTTGTTCTCACTTAGGTAAACAGAAATCCAGTGCACAAATAAAGGGCTTGCTAGGTTACACGAGACAACCCTCAAAATGCTGTTACTGGAGCGTCTCAAACTCTGCCAAAAAGACGCGACCCTCGACCTCATGATGGCGTAAAAATCCGGGACCCTCGCTTTAGCAAACATGCTCGAGGCACTGCAGTACCTTGGCAGTTTCATAAGGGTTCGGTAAGCATCATTGTACTGAATCCTTAATGAATTGTACATCTTTTTTGTGAAGTTGCACCAAAGTTGGCAGGTGTACATTGATAAACAATAAGCTCTGAACAGAGTGTTCTTTACGTACTTGGTGCACTTCACAAATTTGTGCGCGAGCATGTTACTCCTCACGGAGAGGGCCCTACGCTCCCTTTCTATGTCGCAGTCGTCCTGAAGTCTGTCCGTCAAAATGTGCCCTAAGTATTTAAACTGCTTCACGACCTTTATGGTCGCACCATTCAAATACAGACTGGGTATGTTCATCGGACCAGCTCCAGACCTGAATACCATAGATTCGGTTTTGAGAACATTATATTTCAGTCCGTGAGCATCAGCATAATGCTCACAGACAGACAACAGTTTCCTCAAACCTTTGATTGAGGGACTCAAAAGAACCATATCATCAGCATAGCTCAAGCTGTTCACGCAAACATTGCCGAGATGACAGCCAACCTTTGTTCTTCTGAGTTCCGCAATCAGATCGTTGACATACAGGTTAAACAAGTCCGGAGAAGTCAACCCTCCTTGGCGAACACCACAATCTAACCTGTAACTACTAGATAGAGTGTCACCCCATCTCACTTGATTGGTTTGGCCCCCGTACCAGAATCCCAACAGATCTACAATTTGGTGAGGCACTTGTGACTGTTTTAGCTTGTCCCAGAGGATTTCATAATTCACCAGGTCAAAAGCTTTACTCAGGTCTAAGAAGCAAGCATACACTGAGGTTCTCTAGTGGGTGTAATAGGCTATCGTACTCTTGAGGCTAATAATCGCAGAGTCTGTTGAGAGTCCGGGTCGGAAACCAAACTGCGCATCGTCAATCTTTATATTCTTCTGCAGTTCAGGCTGTATGAGGCGCTCCAGCACCTTACCTATAACCGTACCGAGTGAAATTGGCCGGTAGTTACTAAATGCACTCAAATCACCTGTTCTATTTTTGACGACTGGAACTACCACAGTTCTCATTAAAAGTTTCGGTAAGTAGGCGTGTTTGACACATAAGTTAAAAAAAGCACATATATGTGGAAATAAGTTGGCGCTTCCCCAGACAAGGTGCTCCACACTGAGACCATCGTGTCCTGGTGACTTACCACGCTTCATATTCGTCACTGCAGAGATTACATTTTCTAGCGTAAATGGTTGCAGTGACTCAGTCACGACGGTATCATTGCTGAGCTTACCATTCGCATGCAGGGGTTCAACTTTAAATTTACTGGCAAACAAATCAGCTATTTTACATTTTTCCTGCAATCCATCAACAGAGACAGGAAGGCTCTGTTTAAAATTAAACTTTTTAGTCGCGTTCCAAAACTTAACAAAATTATTTTCTTTTCTATGTAAGGCAAAAATATTCATTTTTATACGATCTTCATTTTTTTGACACCACTTGATTTTATTTTTACACGCAGAACGACTACTACGCATATTTTCAAAAATCAATCCTTGTAAAGGCCTACCAGCCTCCACCCAAATCTTGAAATGGCACCTAGCAATTTGATGATAGTCCCGCACGTGGTAGTTCCATCCAGTCACCTTCTTGCATCGCTTCTGTTCACCTAACCGAGAACTCAGTACAGCAGCAGTCTGCAATGTATCAACAATATAATTATAATCCAAATTTATTGATTCACAATATTTGTCATAATGTTCGCAATTTATATTGTTTTCACAACCACACCTAAAAATATTAAAATCGTCACTTAATTTATGAGAACAATGTTTTTGGTATGCATTAATTTGTTCTTTGGTGCGCGTGCCCCATTTGATTCCATTTTGGCGGTTACTGGAATCGGCGAAGGCCGTCTCAACAGTCACACAGATTATATTGCAAACAATACGCAAGGGATAGTGATCAGACCACATGACGTCATCTATGACGTCAGCGGCTACCACAGTATCCCAAGCAGCCTTTGTAGAGATGCAGTGATCCAGCCAGCGCCAACACCCATGTGACTCACTCATAAACGTAAAAGTTTCTGAATCTAATCCCAGAAAATTAAAATCGACACATTCCCATTCCATATCTGTACAAAACTTTATCAGCTCAAGGCCAAATTTGGCGTAGGGATGCGCATTAAAATCACCCAACACATAAACACATTGGGCATCCCCTTCTTCTATAATTGCGTTTATTGCACCCAAACAATCAATGAACTCAGTTACTACTCAGATTATCGGCGTTAGCCGATAATCTAACTGAGTAACTCAACTGGCATATACACATTAATAATGATTACACATCCCATTCCAGTTGATATTCGCACAGCCGCTAGTCGGTCGCTACTACAGCTAATAGGTGAGACATGCGGAAACTTATTTTTGTTCCACATAATGGCTAAGCGCCCATACGGTCTACCCCTTAATATCCCTACTGAAGTATCGACAGAAGACTTGGCTACACACTCAAAATCCTCATTAATTTCATTTACAAAATGTATGTCTATAAATAATATGTATGAGTATTTATATGAAAATTATTAAAATATGACAGATGCATCTTAGCACCTTCAAGAATGATGTTTTTAAAGGTATGGAAAGTTATTACCGGAGAATTTTAAATAGAGATAACATTATTTGTTTTTTTTTTTTTTGCTATCTTTATGTGACCCACTCCTAAGCAATTTGTTTTCTTTGAAATTATTAAAAATTTTAAGTACATAATTTAAGAAATAGCTGCCCGTCCTCTTTGTGAATAGGTCAAGCTATCAACGAGATGCACAAACCATCCAATGAGAGTTTCCTGGGTTAATAGTTTCTTAGTTGTCGGCTTCTAGGCCCAGTCAGCTCAATTACTGCCAAATCCACATCTCTCATGATGACAATCTCGTATACTTAAATGTTTTTTTTTCAGCAGTTACCAACCCCTTTTAGACCTAACCTGCAAGGTTCTATTATAGCTTACCAGGTCGGCCAACCACTCTGGTAAACCGTATAGTACTATCACTGACCTAAACTGGAGCTTTGATCTACATGACTGTACGTATGTGTAAGTAGGTATAGTTAAAGTCGTCGTTGTAGTTTACCACTTTTGACAACATAGTCCTTTAGCGGGCGCTTAACGAGACACAATAGAAGTTTTATTGTTATGACGTCTATCAAGCGTCTGCGAAAGCGTTAAGGACTTAGAGAAAGTTAGAATTAGCCTCAAATGTCACGACTTCATGAAATAGTCATTCAAAACGGTAATTTGAATTTAGATAGTTGTATTGATGATTTTAATGATTATAATACCGTAAATACATAATTTGTTTCGATCGCCCATCATATTTTAATCAAAAATAACCTGATAGTGACCTGCAAATTACGAAAAACGAAAGAATGTTTAAATTTCCCGGGATACCCTGGCGCTTTCGCCTTAATCTGGCGGTTTCCCAGAAACTTCGCCGCAAGAGAGCGCTATGCGTTTGTCACTTGTCAAAGCTATTTTGAAGACAAACCGACCAATCGGTGACAAGAAAAAACACTTAGCGCCATCTCGCCGCAAAGTTTAACAAGGTCCCTGAATAAGGTGCCTGAATGAAAGGCATTGACAGCTGAATGAAAGTAACAAGCACTTAGCGCCATCTACGCTGAACTAATTTGACAGTTTTCTTCCCCATTAAAACTTCAATATGGTAGAAACTATTTAACTATCACAAAGACAATAAGACCTTGTATTCTTATGACCTGCAAGTGACTTTCAGCCTTAGGATGGTAACGCGATTACGAGGTTGATTGTACTAGCTACAGTCTGTTTACAACATAAATCTGTAATATAAGGACACGGACTCCACAACCACCTGTGAGCTAATGACGTCACTGGCCACACCGCGGTCAACTATGTGACCGACTAGTGATGGAGTAATTGCAGAATGCCACGTGTGTGGCCATTAATGTGGGAGGCCTGCGATCTGCAGTGAATGAACTGTGGCTCTGTAAGTGTATCCTAGTGAGTCGCGTTTGTACGTCATAATTCTTAGAAACGACCGCGTCGATCAGGCTTCGCACGGTTTTTACGATTTGACAAACCATGAAGATTTATTTATTAAATCTAAGTTAAATATGAATGTATTATATACATGAACTTTCGAAGTCATTTTAGGAATAAATTCTCTAAATGCGGTCATAGAGACAGATAGGAAAAGCGACGTTATTGTATGCTATATAAAGGAGAAAAGTTACGTATTTTAGGTGTTGAAATTCACACTTAATCATTATATCAGAACAAATAAAGTATTACACGGATAATAAGGCATTTAAAACGATAATTTTACAAATTGATGAGAACTCAGAAATCTATAATGATAAAACTATTATCAAGCACATATTAAATTATTTGAGAAATATTCATAGTTTTAAAATCATTGTAGCGTATCGTTGACTAATTCCGGAATTAATTTAAATAATCGATTTTCGTTGTTTATAATTTATTTTAATGAATACATCTGCATAATCGATTAACAATTTGCTTAACAAAATGGTGCAAATCGTCAATGTCCTTACAACATTATTGAGCATTGGTAAATCTTTTATTTTTTAAACTTTAAAATAATTATTGCATCCGGTACGATACCTAAAACGTATGCGGGCAGAATAAACTTACACTATTAATAGAGGTTAAAAAGTTATGTTTCAACTACATAAATTATTAGTCGAAATTACGGAATAAATTGATGATAGTTCGGTACCACGCGAGGGAAAATCGAAGAAAAGTAAAAATTGCCTTCACTTCTGTGAATGGAACATAGCAACTAACAAGGCAGTAAAACAACACATTTGGTAAACGTTTTTAAATTATTTATTGTCTAGAAAACAAAAAATTAACAAAAAATTAAGTTCTTAAAGCCATTTTACGCTTTATTGCAGGTTCATCGAGTGACATTATACGTTGGCTTGGTTTGGTTCAGATCTTAGTTTGCTACAATTGTTTAATTTACAATTAGTTCTTCTCGGAGTAGGGGTGGGCTGCGATGTATTCGAGGGACCTCAAGATGTAGTCTGGGATGGGCTCAGCGGGAGGGGGAGTGGGGAGGTGATCACCCTGTTGACAAAAAATAAACGAAATTAGCACCAAAAACATAATACAATTCCAGGAGACAGGTGTATGCCAAAGTAGGCTCTTAGCATTTTCGGTTTGAGGACCGTCGAAAACGTGTCTAATCTCGAAATCTGAAAGTTTGAAAATTCAGTATCCGGTACTGAATTTTCTAAGTATTTACATATTTATTCGGAATATAATATTTACATAATATATAAGCTAACAGACTTAAAATAATAGTAATAAATGTACATGTATACAAAAAACGAGTGAAAAGAATCAGAGGGCATCAAAATTTTCTTAGTTGTTTTTTGTTGAGCTAAGTTCTGGGGTGACACAACTTAGATTGCCAATTGATATGATTACAAGTTAAAATGTATATATGAAACTAATATTATTAAGAGCATCTTTTGGAAATCTATCAAATGTAGCCAAACCTGATGGCTATCTTTAAATATATATTTTTTGCTAGATGACCTTTTAGCCTGTATCTGCTATAGTTCTATCCAATCACAACATCTCACAAAAAACATGTAATTTTTAATGACCTACAATAAAAGGTCAGCCCAAACCACTTAAATCAGGTTTAAGAGATTATTTTAAGATCCAAACATGACACATTAATTTTTTGCCTAGACTATGAAAGTCTATTTAAATCGACCATCTAACCAGTTATGGAGACAAATCATAAATAGGAGAAAAGTTGATTCCGCATAGCTGATTTTGAAGCAGAACTATAATATTTTTTTAAAGACAAACACTTATCATAAGTCTACTTGTTTTCTTCGTTAATTATCATAGTATCTTCGAACAGTAATGATTTAGGGCTTGGTAGCAATATTAAATAATGCTTATATTTTCACCACCTTTTGAACAAAATATATGGTGTTCCTGCACACAGATATTTTATTTTAGCCCAAATCGCCATTAAAGTAGGCGCTGTCCTTTGTATATTCATTGGTTGATTTTGTGTTGTGTACTGACCTGGGGCTGGTATCCGTTCTCGTTGGCGATGTAAGTCACGGAGAAGACCTCACCCTCAGGAGATTTGTAGGTGTTGGAGCCAGTCACCTCAAGAGCGACCTCGTCCTGGAATAGAATAAACACAGTTTTAGAAAAATGAGTATGAGAGCTTTGTTAAAATAGAACTAAGTACTAAAGGGAAATACGAAAAAGGCCGTTTCTCAATAACCGTATAAACACAATCCACTAGATAATTTCAAAAATAAAAGTAAAAGTATTTGTATCAAATTATCTGCAAGACAAGGTAATCAAAATGTATCCAGGAGCTAGACCACCACCTCTTAACGCAGTATTATATTAATCTTACTTCAGTGTGGGAAAGAGATGGAGCCAGATGTCCCGTATAGCTCCATCTCTTTCTCACACTGAAGTAACATTAAAATAATACTGCTTTAAGAGGTGGTGGTTGGCTCCCAGAAGGAGTACAAAGGCCACAAGATTACTCTCATTTAGAAAAAAATGGCTTTTATTTCTATATTACATTTATTCCAGAAGTGTCAGCCAAAAGATTTTAAATAAAAGTATTTCTTTACTAATTCATTTTTTCGCAGATGAACATGACCAGTATTTCTCTCCAAAAAATATGTAACATAAGTACAGTAGGCTAGGTCTTTAGCTAGCCTAGCGTAAAACGTAGTTTCAATAAAATAAGAGGCCAGCTAATACTGGTTATGTTTATGGGGCTACCGTACAAATAGCTGGATTGTATGTAACTCACCTTTCCGACGACCTTGACCTTCCCATCAGCCTGTCCAAAGATACCGTTGTCGGTCTCATAGCCGTACTGGAAGTTACCCTCGGGTGATTGATTGTAGTCGCTGCGCAGGACCTGCGCGGCCTGTTCCACGACGCTGGCGTACGCGCACGCGAAGATGCAAACTGCTACGATGAAGGATTTCTGCAGGGGGGAAATCGTTTTTAATATTTTTTGGGTTGAAAATGCAAGTTTTGATCAAAAACAAGAACAGAAGCCCGATTCCCGTAACTATAAACGTTCAAAATCTAGTAGCTATCTCATCTCAGCGACAATCAAATGTCAAAAATGTAGGGAAATTATAGATATTTTTGACATATTGAGACTGAGATCAGAGGCGCAATTCTCGTAATTTTAAGAACATTCACAGTTTGATCTCAATCTCAATATGTCAAAAATATCTATAAATTCCCTACATTTTTGACATTTTATTGTCGCTGAGATGAGATTGCGACTAGATCTTGAACGTTTTTAGTTACAGGAATTGGGCTTCAGACTGTGAACGTTCTTAGAATTACGAGAATTGCCCCGCAGGTCGTTAACATCAGTCAACTTCAACTTTACATATTAATATGTCAGAAATACAAAGCAAACAATAATATGTAATGAAGAAGTCAAGGAATATCATAGTGTAACAAATGAGCAATCTGGCATTTCAGTATTGCGCCAATATTAAGTAAACCATTCACTAACACACGATCTATATCATATTCACTTGTTAATTGAGTCTGTATCATTATTTATACATCAGTTACGCATCTTACAAAACGTAATATTCATTTTAAAAAACTTTTATTGAAACGAAATGATTAGGTACTGTTTACGAAATTATCACAAAATGATTTATGAGCAAAAACATTTTAAATTACAACCGAACACTTTTTACCAACCAGATTTAAATCACTAATTCACTATTTTTAGCACCCGAAACAAAATGTTTTTATTAATTTATCGCCGTCTGCACTTACCATTTTGATGTTGCTTATTCGAACTAGAGGTTCAATCTAATGCTGAAGTAGAATCTAAGTTTCTTATATACACATTCCCAGGAATATCGAATATGAAATCATACCTACCTACTAACTACACCGGTAGGAAAGGTCAACTTTTGTTTTTTTTAAACGACTTAACGCCTGTACATTTGACATTTTCGCTTTGAATAAACGAAAAACGTGTTTTGAACTAGTGAAAAAAAAGTATTACATAATAAAACGTGGAATTCTATTTTCGTCTGAATAAATTAAAGTGAATACCAAGTGGTGATCATCGATAAATAGGTAATTTTAGAGTACCTATCATCTGATTAGCAAGACAGTTTGTGGTTATTGTGGATAATATATATACAAATGTATATATCTCCGTCCCTGAGAATAAAATGATATTTACAAAAACGCAACTTTTCAGGAAAAATAAAAAAAAACATGTTTTCGTCTATATATGCAGTAACTGCACTGCATTTATCATTAATCAGGCAAATATTTTTTCAAGAGAACATAATTATTTGGCTGTTTGTCATACTAAAAATTGGGAATACATTTTGATAATATTATATTAACATTTTGCTCTCGTAATTTAAAGCTTGTGTTAAAACTTTGAATATATTGTAATAATTTGTAACTTCGTAAGTAACTGTATAAAAATTACAAAAAAATTGAGCAGATGTATTAGCACCCACAAATCCCAAAAATAACATAATATAACAGTAACACTTAGATAATGAGATAATGGCAGTTATCAATTTAATCTCCGGGGACGGCGATATATAAAGGCATGAAAAACTTGTCGATGGAAGCGTTATTGGAAAATCTATCTAGGTACCATGTACCCTAGGTACATTATACAAAAATTAAATAAGCATATCCTGTAATAATAAGATGTTGTGGCGCAATCTGGGAGAGGCCTATGTCCAGCAGTGGACTGCGATAGGCCGAGTTGATTGTTGATTGGAGTAAGCATATACCTACATAGGCTTTCTTCGTTATGTGGTCGCAAGTGGACATAACTGTTCCGTTAATTTTATAAATTGATTGTTTTTTACTATTTACATAATTCATGCAATGATGAAGAAATTCATAATTCCTTCATAAAAATCGTTTTACGTTTCAAAACAGTTACATGTTCAACGCCAATCATCAATAAGCGATTGGCACTTGAAATATCTAGATATTTACTTGAATGATACATCTCTAAACACATTCAGAAAGGTACTTTCTTGAAGTATATTAATAATACTACTCCCTCAGGTCGTTTAATACAAAAATAAACAATAATTTCTAATGTGGTAATCTCACACTTTTTCATTGTAATTGGAACAGATTTTATTAAAACCTCGTTCGAGCAGAATTTTATTCATACTAATAAAATAGGAATGTCGCCTTTTATTCTGTCATCCACATGTAAACACCCTTGTCACCCATGTCCTTTCCTCATAGATGCCGTCTGATATGAACGACTATGATGTGGCAAATCCTCTGGGAAAAATACTGTGAATAAGAGGGAAGGGTACAAGATGAAGCAGCATCAACATTGCATTGGTACAGCTAGTAGATAATGACAATCAAAAGTAACTTTCCTTTAATTAGGACTTAAAAAGTCCTTTCATCATCATCATCATCAAAGAAGACAAGGATCGCAGAAACTGCTGATGAGTATAGGTCAAGGCCAAACTGACGAAACGGAGAAACAAAGTCCGTAGGAGTGGGCTCAATAGAATGCCGAATATTAATTATATTGACTTATCATTGCGCACTTAGGTATTTGTTATTTGTCAATTTCATCCGCAAAGTTCTCTCAAACATTGCAAAATATGTAACAGCCTATGCAGCTATTAATAATGTCATAGTTGAGCCAAGAGTTTCGTTAATCACCTAGTGCGGTAATCATTACCACAAAATACATATGGATGCAGAAAGTCGGCTCCACACAACGAGCGAAAACAGGCGCACTCACACATCAAAAAAAAAAATCTGCTGTTCCTTACATTTTGACGAGATATGCGAACATAAATGCACGTAACAGCAGATTTTATTCGTGATTTGAGGTTTGGTCCCATAGTAAAAGTTTTTCATAACGATGAGTATAAGATATTGTATAAGAGAAACTCTGAAAGTAGCACCGGTGACTGAAAAGTTGTGAAGAAATCGCATGTCATGATATAGATGGCTATAAGAGTAGGGGAAGACCAAAGAAACGTTGAATGAACTACGTGAAATATGATATGGCTAGAAAGAGGGTGACTACTGAGATGACGACTAATTGATAAGTATGGAAGAAGAAAACAGGTCGCGCTGATCCTAAATAAATTTGAATACGCGCAAGAGATTGATAATGTTTTCACTCGTTGTGTGGAGCGTCTTTCTGTATCTATCTATTCTGTGTCATTACGGCTCAAGCCTTGTATCGTCATTTAAGTGAAACAAAGCTTCGTATGACCTGGATATTATCTTCATTGTTGACAGCATTACTTAAGCCCTCTTGATTACTGTGTATTATGAAACAATGGTTTACCGTATATATGTCTGGTTAATATCTTAATGTAGTTGGTTCAAAGATGAACCAACGATGAAGATGTCCTTGACCTTGTCTATTTTGAACTTTACTGAACGGATTTGGACACTGCTTGTATTAGCACGTTATCAGTAAACATCAAATCTTTAAGTGAAGGCACGCCTCGATCCATTGAAACCACTTCCGACCTTGCACACTGCATAGATCTTCTCACCACAACTCATGATAATTTGCAAGAAGAGAATATAAAAATATTTTAAAAAAAACAAGCTTGTATTTTTTTTTAAATGAACTTAAATGAAAAAAGATAATTATAGTAGGTAATATTTGTCATTTATGTAGAGGTATATTAGAATATATCTCTCCTTACCTAGAGAAGCCCCTTCTCTTGGTAACCCACCATCATAATTTAGGCGTACGTAGATAGGTAAGTTCTTTCAAAATGGAAAATATATATAAAATCAGTGCTTCAAACTTTTAAAATTTAAAAAAAAGCTTGTAAAAAATGTGCCATTGATTAAATTATTTTGTAAAACAATTTGGGGTTCACAGCAAATGTCCGCGATGGTACATACAAGTAGGTACCTACTACACTGTAGCTTTAAGGAAAAAAAATTTGGTGTAAAATATTCACAAAATAAAAAGTGTTAAAAATAAAAACATTTTAGTACATTAACGCGGTTCGTACCGGCCGGCCTAGAGCCGTAATGGACTGAAAAGCTTTATTTTTAGAGAGCACCTGTTTTCATGACAGGTTATTTTTCAGATAAATAAAAGACGTCGCATAAAACCGTTGCTACCCAATAAAATCTGTAGCATTTAACCTTTTGATAACATGTTTGATCCTGTTTTAGTGAGCATTATACATTCATGTATATTAATTATTATAGCTACTTACAGCATCGTCATTAGGTAGAACTATTTAACCTTTTACCTAGGCTTTTTGATCAGTCAGTAGGACATTGAGAGTTTATGTTCGTTTACATTTTCATGTTCTTCACATTTTCTCCTTTTTTATGTTATTTAAGAACTAATCTATAAGTTTCTATTCATTTTTGGTGATCTTTGTTTGGCTGACAAACAGTTTAGGACATCCAATTTTGTATATAGGTAGTACACATAAGCTGTAAACAATGCTGTCAGAGTTGAACGTAAATTCTACGCAGCTTATTTCTAAAGGTACGAGTACTTTTTTCCCAGGTTTCCTTCATTCATGAACTATCAGAAAAGTATCCACATAGCACACAAATCAGCCTATTATGTTCATATTGCTGGGACACAGGCCTCCTCTGTGTGAGAGAAAAAAACAGGCAACCTTGAGGTGATGACCCAAGCGGTGAAGCTTGGCATCCACCAGTCTTACGTCGCCAATGAGCCTCTTAGCTCTGCGTTCCGCCGAGTCAAGCGCGGCAAGATGGTATTTAGCTGAGCTGTTGGTGTTTCCAATGAATGTCTTATTAAGTGGGATCTTGTTTCTATTTAATCTACTCTAATTCCCCTGGTTAACCGTTCAGCGTCAAAATTGGAGAATATTTCTCACAATTAGCAGTTCAATCCAAATAAAAACTTAAAAGTTCGGTATCTCCCAAACGATAAATTTTGTACCCCAAGTTATTGGGTCAAAAATGTTGCAGCTCTAGAGTCACCCATTTTAAGAAATGCAACCAATTACAAATCACCCTGTATAGATCCAAAGCACTTATTGCAAACTGTGGTTTTGGTTTAACGACAGTCTTTGAATCTAATTTATTGTTAAGATGAGAGAGATGGGAGAGAATTTGTGCCCGGTAGATGGCAATAGGCTCACCCACTATTACATGGGACTTAAACATAACTGGCGAAATGTGGGTGTACTATAGGTACACTTCTGCCCAACCTTTCGGGGTAACAAGGCGTGATGTTATGTTGTGTGTTAAGAAGATGCCACACATATTAGTATTTATTGCAAAACGGAGTGAGATACTGTGATTAAGTCTAGATCTTCCACGCAACCGTCCATTATACTAATATACAAAAAGACTCCAACATTCCTCGACTAATTTACTTGACCCACGACCCGGCATAGTCTAGCGGAGAACACACTCGGTCACCTTGGAGCGTACACTTTCATCCGAACCGCACTATGCTAGCGGAAAACAAGCAGATAAAATAATGTTTACTTATTTAATTTTGATTGAAAAATTAGTTTAGCCTTCATTTTTTTTTGGATATTTAATTATATCGGAAGAGTACATTTAAATTCATATATTTTTGGAGCGAAAGGTAATTTTTTTGTTGTGAGATAAATTAATTAATTATGCGAAACTTCCGTTTTAGACGTAAGTCATGTAAACGTATTTTGAAAAACATTTTAGGTTCAACTATAATCAAAAGTAAAAGAAAAAGACCAAATAAAAACCAACAGAAGACGGACGCGCCGCAGGTAAGTAAGTATATTTACAAGAATATTTGATATTCATCTTGAGCATTTAATTAAAGCTTTCCGACAATTATGACCCACATTCTTGTACAGTGCTGGGACGAGAATCTTGGTTTGTAACTGACAGATTTGGCACTAATCTCGATTTTTCATTACTATTAATTAAATTCGACTCGAAGACTGCCTCGTTGGTCTAGTGGTCGCAAGCACTACTGCTGAGCATGAGGTCCTGGGTTCGATTCCCGGGTCTGGCAAAGTGTTATTAGATTTTCCATCAGGAATTTCACAGTAGCGGCTCGGAGCTTGGATTTGTGCCCGGTTGATGGCAATAGGCTCGCCCCCTATTACATGGGACTTAAACATAACTGGCGAAATGTGGGTGTACTAAAGGTACATCTCTGCTTACGTCGCTAAACTCTGGGTTAGTGTAAGTAATGTCAAAATAAATTGACGTTATGAGGTCCCGCTGACATAGAACCATTATTACTAGTACTTTATCTCAGTGCCCGCTGATAACTTATTTTGTATGTATTTTATATTGTTCGACGTTATAGTAAGTGAAAATTCGGTACTATATCAGCAGGCAATATAGTAATGAACTCATATTAAAATAAATACAAATTATAAACAACTTAAAACATATTTTTCCATATCTGACGTTTTTGTCAATCAATAAACTAAGTCTCCATGGAAACCACAAACAATCGATTAGAATGAAATGTCATGTTATCAAATTTATAGACAAGAAAGTAAATTACGTATCGTAATGTAGTGTAAAAGAGATGGGCATAAAATTTCCGTTCATTGTTCGTTAATTCATCTTTGGTTGGATTACAGATGAGGCCATAGACACTGCAATCCTATTTTGACATTCGTCGATTGTACTGCAATGTTCCCAACTCAAAAATCGTTATTGTCAGGTTATTTAACCCGGTGTTACTTTATAGTGGCGCAACGTGTAAGAAGAGTTAATATAACTCGGAGTTTACAAACTATACATTTTTTCATTTAACCCGACTAGACATGCAAGTGGGCCTAAGAATCGATCTTGAAAACGGGTCCTAGATTATTATTAGCGGGAGTAATTGGAATTTAATAATTTAATTGTTCAGTAACTCATAACCACATCCAACGGTTTAGCATGCTTTAATATTTTTTTATTCGTGTGGCGACATTAATACCGAATTTCTAAGATAACGCATACGAAATATGAATCTATTATTATTGTTGCTCTCTAGCATTATCTAAGTGCTAAAAACTTCCCTTTTTATGTGTCTAGCGAAACATGTTCTAAAATAAAGACAAAAATCAATCCTTATTCGGGTTTTTTCTTTGTTTATTTCAATAGGACCAAAAAAATGCTAATTAATTTTGTATCATTTTACTTTATATTAAATTACTATAGTGATTTATAAAAGCAGCCTTCGCCGATGCTGTGTAGATCATTTGAAAATATAGTGTGGATAAGTCACTACATGCTCTCTGTTAGCTCCAGTTAATAAGGCTGGCATGAAGGCACAAAGAAGTAACCTACCTAATGTGCGCTTTTATAATTTCTAACATGACGATATTATCGTGGACGTTCATAAAAAAAAAAAAAAAAAAAAAAATGTATGGAAATACGTGCGTGCACCGTATATTGTTTTCCCCGTCTTTTCATGATGCCGTAACGTGGACGTCCATATAGTACCTCACGTTCGTAACCTTAATTCGAACGATTTTTGAATTGGAAATTCTCGTTCCGCGCATGTTTTGTTTAGTTTGAAGACTTTATTCATAACATCTATGGTTACTGTGCTTAACGCATAAATTATAACCGAAATGCTTTAGGATAGTTGTATTTTTAATTAAAAAATCGATGTAATTAACGTTACGTTTACTTCACACGTTCGTGCTGGACGCACAGATTCATTATTAATGTTACCTAATGTAAATAATGACAATGATCCAATACAAAAAGGGTAGATATTAACGACCTTTGTTTTGACGTTTTAACTATCAAACTAATATCAGTTTGCACTTGTACTGCTGGGCCAGACACACTATTTATAATGAGTAATTTACTAAGGACTATGCAATCATCCTTCGTAAAGGACTTATACGCCATCCGGTGACGACAAGCAGATTCAAAAATGCCCTGGCCCATACAAAATGTGAAATGATAATAGGTATGTAATTTACCTAAAAGGCAAGCTTTCGCGTGATTGTGCCAAATTAATATTTCAGCCCCGTACACAAAAAAAATGGTAGACCTTTCTTTACACTCAGAGAAATAAAGTATGCCTTATGAGAAAAAAAATCATTTTGATTTAAAACGCCGTATTGTGCGAGGAAACGGCGATGACATCCTTTAGAAAACAATGGGGTACGCCTGTACGCCAGTGCGGGACCTTTGTACACCATGATTTATAAAGTTTCCGCTCGAAGCGCAATGCTGCTACTTTTCTTTCGTTATTGGCCGTTTTATGGGTTCTTCAGGGAATCTGCAATTCAAGACCGAGATTTATAATTTACATATTTTTAGGGGAGACAAAAGGTATGAAAGTTTAATTTCATTTTGTGTTTGTAATGGTGTTTTGTTTCGGATGTTATCTACAATGAGTATAACGACATACAAATCATAACTTAATTCGTTTATTAGGGTTCCGTACATCAAAAGCAAAAAACGGAACCCTTATAGGGTCACTCGTGTGTCTGTCCGTCTGTCACAGCCAAAGTGCTCCGATCAATCTAATGGACCGATTAAGTTGAAAGGTACAATTATTAATTTCTATGACCCAAACACGGACGTGTAACGTAATTATATGAATTTTACATATGAGGGTCACTTTTGGGGCAAATACGAAAATCAAAAAAAAAGTTTTGTGAGCTGTACCGTGTGATATATCAAATGAAAGGGCTTACTGTGAGGGTATCAAGTAGATTATAGTTTTAAAAGAAATTATTTTAAAGTTGTTTAAAAAAATAGACGAAAGTTTTCCATTCGCTTATCTCCGAAAAAACTGAGCCTAAAATTTTGAAAAAAAAAAACAGTAAATAGTTCTATACATATAGATTTACAGAAACATTTATAAGAAATCTATGGTCTTAAAAGTACATGATAAATCTCTCAATATTGTGCGTATAACTTACATTTGCAGTTGAAATATATGTGAGAACATGTTTTTCAATTACAATGTTAAGTTTGTTCTTGGGATAATTCTTTCTCTTCTTTTTGCATCCCAATTACGGAACCTTTCATTGTGCGTGGTCCGACACGCACTTGGCCGGTTTTTTTTTTTTAAATAACATCATTACAGCCTTGTTTCCCCCGAAGGATTGGGCAGAGTTCTACACCCACATTTCGCCATGTTTAAGTCCTATGTAATAGGGGGCGAGCTTATTGGCCATCAAACGGGCACAGATCTAGACTCCAGGCTGCTACTGAGAAATTCCAGATAGAAAAACCCAATAACACTATACCCGACCTGGGAATCGAATCCAGGACCTCGTGATCAGCAGTAGCTCTTGCCACCACTAGACCAATGAGGCAGTCAACGAGGCCGATTTTTTTGTCTGGTTAATGACATTAAAGACATTATATTGCCTTTTCTACCCTGTGATAAATGTCAGAACTCGTGAAACTCTCTCCGCCGAAAGTAAAAAGATGTGAACAAGAACTTTTTATAATATTCCAGTTAAACAAAGATTTATTTTTAAAAAAAGTATCTTATTAGATGCTACAACGTGTAAAGTTATGTGCAATCATTGCAAGGGCGTGTAATATTAAAATAATAATTCACAAAGATACCGTGTAAGTGCCAGGTATTAAACATATTTATCATACTTTGTATTAAAATAATAAATATTTGCAAACTTGCATATTGTAAGATAGAGCGGAGGAAACGTTTTGTCCCGAGAGACTGGAACCAATGTATCATGATAAAATTGAAAAGGATTCTTTGAGAATTTAGATTTAGAAATTCCGGTACTTTTAGTACAGAATAAGAAACATCGTAAGCTTTTGTAGTTACACAAAAACGTTTGTTATAAAACGTTATTTTTCGTGTGTAAAGGATCATTATCTTTTATCATTTTCACTGACTATAGTTCGAACTTTTTAGGGTTCCCTAGACAACAAGGAGCCCTTATAGTTTCGCCATGTCGGTCCGTCCGCAGCTTAGTTCAGAGATTCTTAGTACTAGAAAGCTATGTTTGTATGTTTTTTTTTCTCGTGGTATGGTATGGGGTGTTGATGGATAGGTGCTTCAAAAATATTGCGGGCTTGTGATAACAATTTTTCGATTATGTAATCCGTTTCTGACATATTAAGCTTTAAAGTGCTAATTTTTGTTAGAGACAAGTGTGCCCCCCCGCCAGCTAAACAACGGTTAGTTTTAGATATGTGAAAAAAATCAGGGTATTATTATATTATTACTGCTGTGATTTTTTATTTTCGTGAGTATATACAACGAAGTTTTTTTTTTTTTTTTATTATTTATTTATTTAGAGGCTTTTCCCTTACAAAGGTATGCCAGCCTCATCATACCCTAATCTAGTTAATTATTACACTTACTTAAACTATTACTAATTTGTACATTATTGCGTTAGGGAGGGAGATAGTGACGCAGCAACCATTTCATATATCAGTTTCGCTTCGCCCGCACTAGGTATTGATAAAATTCTAATGAAAGCCCCAACGTCATATTTATTAATGTTTAACTCCTGCATCACTAACTCTCTTTCTCTTCTGTTCTTTTCACATTCCATAAGTAAATGTTGGACATCATCGACCTTGTTACACACTTGGCAATTAGGGGAATCGACTTTTTTCATTAGATATCCAAATTTACTAGATGGAAAATGGCCAGAACGCAACCTATGTGCCATAACAACATACGACCTTTTCAACCGACTTTCAGCAAACCAAGGGATTCGAGGAGGCTTGTCTTGTATAGTCTTATACCATATGCCTTTCTCTTTAGACCTTCTGTCGAAGTACTCCTTAAAATTATCGTAGCAAATGGTTTTATAATGGCTAAGTATTTCTGTATAGGATGGAGCGATGTCAATTTCCAATCCTTCCAAAATTGCTTTCTTTGCAAACATGTCAGCCTTCTCGTTTCCACGAATACCGATATGAGATGGAATCCATTGCAACCTCAAATTAATGTCACCAAGTTCACAAAACAGTTTAAGAATTACATATAAGCTATCGGTGTACCTCTGCAACCAGAGGCGCATCGAGCCAAATGCATTAGACCACTTCTGCTATCCGTACATATTACTATGTTTTGATTGACAGAAAGGTCCACATTGTTCCAACTTATTATGTTCTCTAGCGTCTTTGAGATTGCAACAAGTTCCATCGTCATTACAGATACGTCTGCATCGATAGTTCTAAACATGGCCGAAGTTCCATCACTTAAACTGTAATAAGCGGCACCACAACCACTTTTGCTCTTAGACCCATCAGTAAAAAACATTTTCCATCCAGGATATTTTTCACTAAGTTCCTTAATAACGTCAAATTTAAGTGAGGTAACCTCATGCCTGCGTTTTGCTACTTTGACACAGTCTAAATTACATCTAATTTTATCTCGAACTTTTATACCTGTTACCCATTTCTCCAGTGAGTACATATCTAAAATTCTTGAACAATGTATGTTACGTGGCTTACACTCATTGTACACAGTCACGAGTAATGGTTTTTTCTTATTGTTCCAATATCTTGTGACTAAAAGATCATTTAGCTCATCTATTAACTTAATAGTTACATTATCAAAACATGACATACTTTTTGTACAGAATTTGTAAGCCAAGTATAATCTTCGAACATACAAAGGAGGAATAGACACTTCAGCTTCCATTACATGTATTCGAGAGCTTTTTATAAAACCACCTATACATCTTAAATACTGATTTTGAATTTTATCCAGTTTACTTAAATTACTGTTTGCACCACTATCATAAAGAAAGCAACCGAAGTCAATCCTACTTCGTACCAATGAAATATACAAAGATCTCAAATATTTCGGATGAATTCCCCAAGTCGGCCCCGCTAAAACTTTAAATAAACTTAAATATTTTGCCGTTTTTTCATATACTTCATTAATGTGTCTCTTCCATAGAAGTGATTTATCTAGCCAAATACCTAAGTGTTTCACACAATCTGCTGAGGAAACTGGCAGATTGTTAATTGTAAGTTGCAATTGTCGTCTTCTTCTACCTCTACTAAATAGACACATTTTAGATTTATCTGGTGACATGTCCAGACCCATCTCATCCAACAATACGACCATAGTATCAAGAGCAACTTGCATTTCCTATTCCACGTGGTCTAAATCTTTATGGCTAAGATAAAATACGAAATCGTCGGCGTACTGAGAAACAATAACATTCTCAATTTGGTGGCAAATTTGTGATGTGATAATATTAAAAAGCATCGGTGATATTGGATCGCCTTGTGCCAACCCCCTGCATGCTCGCCTAACATCAACAGTTCGTCCATCACTACAATTTCTTACAATCAAGTATCGCTCTAATAGAAATGAATTGATATAACTACAAACTTTTGAGCCCATTCCCAAATCATCTAGTGTCTGAGCAACCTTCTCCACCAAAACATTATTGTAAGCATTTGTGAGGTCTAAAAAGCAAGCCAGCGTCGGTTCATTCCTGGTGAAGCCCAATTGAATATACGTAGATAGTCTTGAAATACAATCTAAACAAGATTGAGCTCTTCTAAATCCAACCGTGTAAGGTGACAAAATGGAATGTTTTTCAATATACCATTCTATTCTTTTACCGATCAACAACGAAGTTAAAAGGAACACTATCACAGCTAAGTAGGCCTTACAAGTTTACAAGTAATAGTTGACCAACTTACATTTGCAGTTGGGATGTATGAGAGAACATGTTTTTCAACTACAATACAATGTTAAGTTTGTTCTTGGGATAAATTCATCCCAACTACGGAACCCATCAATTGGTCGGTTTTTTTAATTTACTATGACTAAAACCGCGCGAACCATTACAAACTTATTCATTGCATTTTCAATAATATGTAGCGTGAGTTTACGATTAAAATGAAAATACTTATATTTATTTACATACCTAAACAAAAGTTCATTTCGAGCAAACCAGTTTTATAGATACAATCATTTCTTAAGGGAATTAGAATACATAGCACTCAGCTGGAGCTAAACCACCACCTCTTAACGCAGTATTATTGTAATCTTACTTCAGTGTGGGAAAGAGATGGAGCTAGACGTCCTATATAGCTCCATCTCTTTCTCACACTGAAGTAACATTAAAATAATACTGCTTTAAGAGGTGGTGGTTGACCCCCGTATCAGTTTATTCAGAACAACACAACCATCCACACATTTCATACGAGAATTAATTTATTTGTAACTTCCCCTTTCTTGAACTCCTGGAAGTCAATTTCAGTCCCTAATAAGTCGTTTATAGGCCTAAAAATACCGAAGACAGTTTCTCCGTGACCTGAATGTTGCTACCGTCTCATCTTTGTTCCTAAATCAGGATAAAAGGACAATATTTCTTTGTATCCCGAGCTCTGACAAGAAATAGTGCCGTATTTCACCAGAATCCTCATCTACCCATTTTCTTTTAACATAAGGTAAGGATACCGAATAAATGTATTGAGGTCGCTAAAAAACCTTTAAAAGCTTTAAGTAAATTAAAGTATTCCACAAAGGAATCTTTTCGTTTGTAGTTGCAATTTTCTTTTTCTTTTCTAATTTGTTTGCCTCCATCATAAAGATTAAAAAACAACACTATAAAGTGAAAAATAACTTTGATTTCGTATTTTTGTTTTTGCCACCGACTTCCGAAATCAGTTATTTTTCACTTTGTAATGATTTTTTTTTTTTGGAAATGGTCTTATTTTTGTCAAAACGTTTTAAATTTCATATTTTAATTGTACGAAAAGCTGTCGTTTAGCTGTTGTTTGTTTTGTTGTTGTGTTGTGTGTTGTTTTAGTAGATTACAGTAATACAATTTCGTGTGTATAGCTGAAACTAAACAGAATCAACTTAACTGAAACGTGAATTAGTAAAGAAAGTTAAACTTGAGAATATGGGTTGAATTTGAGTAAAATATTTGCTATACCTAAGTTTTTACGAAACATTTTGTAGGTTTACGATTTTTTTTTAGTTTGTGTCAATAAAACTTATTTTATAAATAAATTAGACTATATAAGCAATTTTTTGATGCCGATATGTAAGGACTTGGTAGGTTCTGAGTAGCACAATAAATTAAAACACACAACCCGTTCCCCATCAATTTACGTTAAACGTCCCAGGCTACCTAGGATGCCCGTAATTGATAACGTATAATGCTACCTATTTTCGTTGTATTTTAATATGATGTGTTTAAATATTAATAATAACCTATTTTCCATATTACAAGCAATATTTTGATAGATTAATTAATAGAAATAATACGGAAAATAACATAAACAAAATCCAAATATTGCGCTATATAGCGCCATGGCAGTGTTTTTTATATCGATTTTTTCGGCTTAAACCAACCTTGAAACCTATGATAAATGTAGATATTCGTAAAGCTTGAATTCTGAGGATTTTTGTGATATATTACACTAATGCATTGTGTTATTAAATAAATTGTACTTATATAGTAAACACAACACACGTAACCACTTGACAGAAATTTACACTGACATTAGAATGATGACTTTTACCTTTTTTTTTCAATATTTCTCTATGCTTATAATGCATGAAACTAGGCTCATAAATGCATGGAATTAGTACTTACTCATTTAGTATTTTTTTTAGAAGCTTTAATAGAGACTCCACCTTAAAAAAAAACATTTTAAAGGGAATAATTCGGCTGCGCCAACGTAATAGCCGGGACATTTGAACGAGAAAATATTGGGCGACTGGTGGTAGCCTGGAAATTTCATTGGATAAGTTTATCTACCTTTCTGCACATATCAAAGTTTATGTTTTTGTAATTATTTAAAAAAAAATGTAAATTACAGTGACAGGAAGTTTAATAACTTAGAATATTGGTCGCCAAAACTTCGGTCCGCGGGCCAGGTCCGGCCCGCGAGCACTAACAATCCGGCCTACGCTGTAGATATCTTACTCGCCAACTAGTCCCAAAACGAAAATTTGCGCGTAATTCAAAACTACAGTATGTTGCTATGATGATCTAGCTAGGTCCTGGCCCTTGGAGGCTTTAGTATAGGAGTTAGTCTGGCCCTTGGGCTAAAAAGTTTGGCGACCCATGTAGAACATCATCCACATAGACAAAGTGGAAAAAATACGTGTTATTGAAGCTAATCAAAAAACCTAAGAAAAGTTATTATTATACAATGTGACCAACTTCGAGATGTACCTTCCCGAATAAAATAAAAATTATTCAAATCGGACTACTCTGTAAAAAGTTATGCGTAGTCATACATAAAAATATCTCGTATAATATATATATTTACGAGTTATTTTTATGTATGACCTCGACTTGAGAACCTCCTCCTTTTTGTTCGTCGGTTAAAAACGTCATGGCAATCTGTGAAACTATAATAATATACATTACGGATCTCCAGAACTACTTTCTTTATTTACTCAGTGTTATTATTCTGACTTTAAAAGTCAGCTTTTCCCTTGGATAAACTCTTTAGAATCAGTGAGCCAGCTGTTTCACACCGTGGAAATAGTCACATCTTCAGGTGACTAACGAGTTGAACCACTGGCCAAATGTCGGGGCCTTAGAAATGGGAATAATGCTGCCAAACAAACTGCCTAGCCTTTTTCCAACTGTTTGGTTGACTTACAGTCTAACCAGATGCAGCTGAATACCAGTATTTAACATGGAGTGACTGCCTATCTAACCTCCACAACCCAGTAACTGAATAATACGATATCCTTGTACTGTTTGTCAGACTTTCGGGCTTCTGACGACCCGTAACGATCAAAGATCCATGAATGACGCCGGGACCAATGGCTTAACGTGCTTCCCGAAGCACGGAGAGCTCTCGGTATGTAAAGATGGTCAGCCATCCAAGGACCAACCCCGGCAAGCGTAGCCAGCCCATGAACTGGACTGGAGTCTCCAGCAACCCGTTCTTAGTTAACCTAATGGATTAACCCGTGCGGCTTCTATTTCTTACCCACGAGCTCCTTCTCCTCCACGAATAATGCTGCTAAACATAGAGTTTTAAATTATGAACTTACCAAATGATACCCAGTACCTACTTATATAACTCCATTTTGATATTCCTGCCCTTGTCCCATGTTGCTTGGGATCGGCGCAACACGTTTTTTCGTCCATTCTCTTCTGTCAGGCTGTCATTGTTACATAGCCTAGTTAACCTGTTTAACCCAGGGACACCTTTTGGCTTCAGCGGATTCAGCAGGTCAAGGGCTCCCACACAAAACTGCGATGCAATGCGAATTCGCAGTTTTGTGTGGCAGCCCTTAACTTGCTGAATTCTGCTGACGCCTCGAGGTGTCACCGGGGATCAACAAGTAATAGTGATTTAATGTTCACTAAAAGTTCTTTCATTACAAAACCTTCGTTCCAGTTCTTGAATACACCGCCACTTCACTTCGAAAGGCTTCTTTATCGCCTTAGCAAAATTAAATTAATCGTAGTGTTCGTGTCAGGACCCCGGCGGCGTCAGAGGGGCAGATTAGTTGGAATCCTACAATTAACTCTTGCAAAGCTCTTATATTATAAATTCAGTCTACCGCCGCCTACGTGACAGACTCTTGCTCAGATTAGACACTGATTGTTGCTGTATGGATGCTGTTTTGTGAATAAAATTAATTTGAATTTAGAGTGCTTTAAGCCCTGATAATCAAAAAAATCCTCCGGTACCTACTCTTATTTATTTATCGGGCTTTTTAGAGTTCCGCACGTCCGAATGAATAAACAGAACCCTTATAGGATCACTCGTGTATCTGTCTCTCTGTCCGTCTGTAATAAACAATTTGTTCCGAATCTAATGTGCCGATTAAGTTGAAATTTGGTACACATTATGAATTTCTGTGACCCAAACACGGACGTGTAACGTAAATAAATGAATTTTGAATATTGGGGCCACTTTTGGGAGGCAAATAAGAAAATTAAACAAAATTAGTTCTGCAAGCTGTACCGTGCTGTATCCGTACAAATAAATAAAATTGAAGTGCCTGTTTGTAATGTCAAAATAACAACTTTTTACTAAATGCATAAGAAAGTGTATACGGTACTTAAAACAAAAAAGCAATTATTAAAATGTTTGTCTGGCTGTTCCGACTAATCTCCGAAACGGCTGGACCGATTTTGATGGGTCTTTCACTTGCATATAGCTGATGTTACGGGTAATAATTTAGGCTACTTTGATTTTAGAAAAATAATTAGAATTCCGCGCAAAAAAAATTAAAAATTAAATTGTGAACAAAAAGTTTGATTTGAAAATTTATTTTTGCATTTGGTAGCCCAATTCTCGAGGATAGTTATAGGCTATTTAACATCAAGCTACGACCCTTAGGAGCCGAGCAAAAAAAAAGGCAGAAAAAACACTAAGCGAAAACAAAGTAATAGCGCGGGCGGGCGATGCAACGCGACGGGTCGGGAGACGAGGCAATTTTATTAAAATGTGGCTGTTATTTTAGTATATTGAGTATCTTACGATTTCCACAATCTTACGACTATACGCCTTTCTGTGACGGTCTCAATTTTTTTTTCAAAATATTAAAATAAATAATTTCAATGCTATTTAATACATGAAAATTGACCATTCCTTCATTTGATAATTAATTTAATTTGATATTGATCATTCCTTATCTCCGAAACTACTGTGCCTAAAATTTAAAAAAATATAGAATATAGTTCTATACTTCTAGATTACAGGAAAACCTGTAAGAAGTATATGGTCTTAAAATAACATGGTTAATCTCTCAATATTGTTCGTACGAAGTTATTTATGCAGTTGGAATGTATAGGAGAGGATGTTGTTTTTCAACTACATACAGTGTGGCGATAAGTCAGGAAGGGGTCGCAACTACTTATAGCTTTCTTTGTTTTTGTTTACTAACGTTAATTTTTATCAGATAATAAAATATAACTCACGGAATAAAATGAAATTTTCGAGTTAGGTTTTAAATTTTACGTCACGTAAATGACTACAATTTCTTCAATAATATATACAGGGTGTCCGGTAATTAATGGATAACCTTGCGATAGCATATAATAGACCCTATGGCCGTTCTAAAAAAAATACAAAAAAAATGTATATCCCAAGTAAGTAAGTACCTAAGATATAATTTTTTTAGAAAAAAATTCTGTGTAATTTCTGGTGACATTATTTATTGCCTCTCTGTCGGCGGCATAGTCAACGTACAATATTATAACAACAGATAACCGATGGAATTCATTCATTTGCGGTTGTGGTGATGAAAAATGTAAAAAAAGTTAGTATTCTTTTTCAAAAAATTCTTAGTTATTACTTGGGATATATTTTTTTTTGTATTTTTTTTAGAACAGCCATAAGGTCTGTTATATGCGATTTCAAGGTTATCCATTCTTTACCGGACACCCTGTATATAAATAAATATATCAATGTAAAATAATAGTGTTTGATTACCAAAAAAATGGCATCAACTTACTATAAAAGATGCCCATCATCGCTCAGTAGATGTATCTGAGTGTATTTTTTTTTCTTTTCTTTTAAATAGCCAGTTCGTGGCCACAAACTGTTAAAAATCTTTTTTTTTCTAATTAAATAGTATTAATGTATGATTATTATATAATTATAATTTAATCCATTGTTGCTAAATGTACTGTTTCGTTTCTTTTGTAAATGATAAATGATTTTATTTCTGTAAGTAGGTTATACAAACACTTTTACACGTCAAACATTTTTTTTTTAAACTAGATGAGGCCGGCGTTTCCTATCTGACTACTCTGAGAAGAAAGGCCGAAACAAACTCAGAGGTCACAGTCTCTTTTAAAGTCCAGACATAATCTTGGTCAGATCATGTGAAGACCATGTAGGTTGGTGTCTGAAATGGTCTTTTGAGGAAAGAACCACACAGATTGAGTGGACCTGTCCAGTCATTGTAAACAGGAGTCAAGGGTTTAATTTTCAGTTTAAACCCCAGCGCTTAGCAACCCACGAGGGGAGCTAAGCATAATGCTGACGCTTGAACCTTTTGCTTCCGGTATTATAGTTTTGTGTATGTCACAATACTACTAGCTGTAATACTGAAGACAATAAACGCTATTCATTTACAGCCTCACAAAGACGGGTCTTTCGAGAGTACTTCTCATTACTTTCCTCAAAACATGAGGAGTTAGCAACCGTATTTCAGCTCGGATTTTCGCCTTCAGCTGCTCGATTGTCCTGAGTTTATTAATGTACACCTTGTCTTTTAAATAACCCCAGAGACAATAATCTGGCGCTGTTAAATCCGGGGAATGTGCGGGCGAGTGAAATGTTGAAAATCTCGAGATTAAACGCTCGCTGAAAGTCTACCTAAAGGCAGGCATTGTGGCTCGAGCCGTATGCGCTGTGGCTTCATCTTGTTGGAACCACATCTCTGGACTGTCGACACGAGCTGGCCTTAAAAAAAATGTCAATCTAATTCTTTAGATATCGACGACAATCGACCGGTCAGTCGGCCGGTCGGTCGGACGGCCGGTCGAACGGCTGGTCGGTCGGTCAGCCGATCGTTTTTGTTTCAAAAAAATAGGGCCCAATAATCTTGTGTGATGTAACTCGCACCAGACTGTACACTCAATAGGGTGTAAGAGATCGGATACTGAACCTTTCTGCTGAAAACGTGCCACCAACCTCGAATCATGAGTACGGAGGGAGAGTTACGCACGTGGAAATGGCGGCGATATGCTCGCTGGGTTTGAATAATCGACCGATGATGTTCAAACAAGATTCTATTATTTTGGTACATTGGATAGGGGTGAAATTATCCATGATAAATCTCCAAAACAAATTGTATTCAAACATAAGCGTCTTTTCCAGCAGGCGACCAACTATTATGCCCCTCGATCTCATAATACTAACAAGTTGTATCAACTCAAGACGAATCTCACACTCACGTCCAACAATAGTTATATCATGTGCATCAAATTGTTTAACAAAGTACCAAGCAACATAAAAACACTTCCATTTTATAAATTTAAGCGTAACTTAACAAAAATGCTTAATGATAAATGCTTTTATAGTGTACCTACTTGAGTTTTTAGAGTATAAGTTGTAAATTGTGGTATTTAATGTAAGCTGTGAATTGTGTTTAATAATTGTGTCCAAATATAATTGAATCGAATTATAATTTACTAATCGCATGCATTATTCATCTTTATTAATTCATTTCTTAAAATAGTATTTAAGCATGTAAATTTGCACGCCGACATTAATGGCATAATGAGTGATCGAAGTAATATCTTAAGAACTTTCTGTACCTTATTTTATGCAAATAAATAATTTTGATTTTGAACATATTTTATAATTTGTTTAAAAAAAAGAATAGTAGATGACAGTGCAAATCGTATTTTATTTTTAAAGCCCCGTCGTGACTTTTGCGCCACCAGTACAATGTTAAGTTTGTTTTTTGGATAAATTCATCTCAACTACGGAACATTTCATTGTGCGTGGTCCGACACGCACTTGGCCGGTTTTTTTTTCGTATATCATATTTACCAGCCATCTGTTCAGTGTTTACCTACTTCCTTCCATGCCATGCCATATTTCACACAATCAAAAGAAATCCAACGCGAACGCTTATACAGTACTTATTTATAATGTTCATTTAAGTTTATTCAAAATTGAGCGTTATAATATCTGGTCGTCCCTGTTGAATATTACATTATATGATCCGAAATATTTTTAATACCACTCTAAAAATGGGCAAGGGTCCAAATGGTTTTTTTTCAGCGTCTGGGTCAAAAACTGTTTCGTTCTACGTATATTTCCAAACATATTGAAAAAAAAAACTGCCGCCCAAAATACACAATAGTAAAAAAAACGTAGGGATCTCAAGAAACCCAGACGAAGCTATCACAACCAAATACATAAGTGTTCTGTCTCCAAAACATGCCACGAATAATGTAATGTAATGAAAATCTGTCTAGGCAAAGTAAGAGAGACCTACTTCGCACGTGACCAAGATATGTTAAAGCCAAAAGATTTCGCGAGGATCTAGTCAAATTGCACCCTAAATCCACCTCGTCTCGCAGAGATAGGTTTCATAATGTAAATAAGCTATCAAGTATAGTTCCTAACTTATGATGTAGACTTAGAAATTCTGTGCGTAAAAGCATTTTGGTTACGTAAAGGCACTGACTCAAAGTGACATGTAGAACGTGTGTACCAATCAAATAATTTAAACAAGATTCTAAATTGTTAGATTTAGAATCTAACAATTTAGAATCTTGTTTAAATTATTTGATGTCTCAAGATGGCAATATTTTCATATCCATGTATTTATTGGGGAGTATTTTTAGCAAGCCGGCACTGGCTGGCAGTGGCAGCCCAGGAGTCTGCATTTGTGCCTGGTTGATGGCAATAGGCTCGCCCCCTGTTACATGGGACTTAAACATAACTGGAGAAATGTGAGTGTACTATATAGGTAGGTACACCTCTGCATAACCCCTCGCGGAATACAGGCGTGATGCTATGTTATATTTTTAGCAATCATCAAAACAACATTTATGACCGTTTATCGTAGGCCTATGCTATACAACATACGACCATCCGCATCCATTCTGCCTTAGCTGTCAACGTCGGTCCACCTGACTGGAAGGCCACCATATCTAAAAGGTGCATTTTTCTGAAGTTGACTCCCTAAAAGTACTATTATTACTTTATTAGCTTTGAGCAGAGAAGCCGTTTCTGAGAAATGCAGTAGCCATTTTTAAAACCTTTGAAGGTCGATTCGATTTGTCTACATCTGTCCTCAATCCCCTGAAAAACTAGATTTCAACTTCTAGTACCGAAACGTATCGTACGTAACGTAACGTATTTGATCGAATCAAGAACAAAAACCTGAATTTCTAATGAGCACATATTCTTCTCCATTTTATCGGTTACTGTGATCGGTTCAAACAATGGGATTGTCTCCACGCTCTAATCAATTTGTTTCCATATTATGTGCTAAACGAGCTTTCCCGACATTTGTAATTTCGTGCGTATTATAAGCAGCGTACCGTGAATAAATAAGGATCAAACGATGTAAGGGTATACTTGTAATATATTTTCTTGATGTCAACGGTATAATTTGGCCAATGGTGACATTTCTGGAGTAGATCGGTAACGTTGTACATTGTAATGTGTAATAGGAGAATTTTTCATTAAGATGAAAGGAGCCTTCCGGTTTCGTATTAGCAATGTCGCTTGTGTGTTGAAATTACATGAATTGTCCTGTTTGCGCAGCGTGTGTTTATGAAAGTTTTACAAATTGTTACGTTTATGTTTGTTCTGTGCAAATTTATGTATCACATCACTGTTGAATGAAGCATAACAATTGACGTATGCGTGTATTTGAGATTAAGTTTTTAATTAACTTTTGTAGATTTTCCCATTACCTACGGAAAAATAAATCAGGCAAGCTTTGTATCCAAGTCAAATTTTAAAACAATCTATATATCTCGAGCCTTAAACAAAATATTTAGACGTCCAATTAAACAAAAAATACTATCTTCAATTCCCAAACAAACACAGGAAAGCCGATTCAAAATCTTAATGGTCTACACTGTCTACAGAATCGCTACAGAATTCAATAACATTGGCGAAACGATTCGTAGAAAATTGAATAAGACTGAAATTGAGAGCCGTGAAGTAATATCGTGAAAACCCAATTCCCCTCATTAGAAACGCGTTCAAATTCAAATGGGGTTGAAAAAACCCCCGGCGCCTTTTCCGGCTACCCGACTGGCGATTGGCTATTCAAAACAATTTTCGAGTCCGATTAGCCAACCGAGATATCGATAAGTTTATATCGAAATTTTATTGGAACCAACTGATTGGATTATGGAATAATAAGGCTTTGACAATATTTGATTTTATTATACTGTTTTTTGTCTACTAAGGAGATGACCTGAGCAAGAATGCTTGTTTTTCAATTAGAGCTTTTTATACTTTTCAAAAAACTTGAGGCTTGATGACTTAAATACAATACCTATTCCTTAACTACGTATTTAACCATCATTAAACCGGCAGACACCAACTAAACACAGTACCAGCATAAATTATAGGTACCTACATAATTATCAAACCTCTAAACAAACCTACACACATTCAAACAATAGAAACAATTGATTGATATGTCCTTTTGGCATAAAGCTTCCCGCTCCGTTAAATAACAAAGGAAGCTCTAAAACCTCAAATTAGCTGCCTCCATACCAAAATCATAAAGTCGTAAATATACATTTTTGCGTTTTCAAAGAGCTGTATGTTGACTATGTTGTATCTCATGACAAAGGCTTTCTGCTTCATTAGGCAGGAGTACGAAAAGCTTTGAAAAAAACTCGCTTTCCATCTTTTGAAGGGGAATCAAAATTGCCCATTGAAAGCGAACCATTAATGCGATAAATGCTGATACATTGGAGCTCGCTGATTGGCTCTTATTATGCAAACTGAGAGATCTAATTGGTAGTAAGATTGTATGTACTGAAGGATGGACGTCTGGATGGTAGAACACGGTTTAAAAAGAAAATTGAATAACGGTACAATTTGTGGTAAAATTTTAGTGTGTAAGTATTAAGAAGGATCATTTAATTCACTAATTTGACGGTGTAGTGGATATTTCATTGTGAATTAAAACGTAGGTAGCAAAAATGGTTGGAGGGTTTTTACTAAGTCATTGGTATTGAACTGCAATTTTATTGGCGTAATTGAGAACAGTAGCTTTTAGGCTCTTGGTATGTTTCATTTTAAACCTCTTTGTCATAAAAGGTTAGGTTAGGAATTTACAAATATTCTTTATTTCCTTTTATTCCCTAACAATCACACGCGCCTATCTAGCCCAGTAAATAATACTTCTCTAAAAATCAAGTTTTGTCAGAATTTAACATACACCTACACTAGCACTTTATTCAAAGTCGTCCACTACATTTTATTGCTATAATAACCGCGACCTAAATATGCGTACACGCATCAATTCTGATGACTAAGTAGTATTGCTTCACTATCAGAGTTCATCTACCACCCACGGGCAGATTCCTGCATATGATACTCCTCTGACATTCAAGTTTGGTAGAACAATCGTTCGATCAAGATGGCAGGCTTTCGAAATACCACAAGGTGCTAAGATACAATGCGTGCTGGAGAATAAAGAAACATTTATCGTAGAAAGAGTAATAAAATCCTAATTCGGTAATCGTCATGCAACAAGCTAGAAACTTTTTGAAAGAAAAGAAGCTCAGTTGAACAGATGAATATAATTTTAGTTCCTAATATTTTGATTTAGAAAACTTAGCTTTGTTTAATTTAGAATATTCGTGACAATCCCAAAAATTGATTTTAAGCTGATGAAATAATAATTTCATCAACCGATTTTGTCGACATCTTCTACTGAGCGGAAAGTCCATCATTGTATTAATTTAGTCTTAAAAATAATACATAATGAAATTCACAAAACAAACATTTGCCCCAGAGCTTCCGCGTCGGCCATGTAATTGCGTGTACCTTAAATTTTCCATTCAAAAAACACGCTAATTAGTAAGCTACATCTTTCTTATCGCTGACAAGTATTAATATACTGCGCTAATTATAAAAAACGAAATTAATTAGGTAATCAGATTATTCGATTATGGTAACTAATAGTAAAAGATAAATTTTCCAACAAGGTCTAAGAAATGCTGCCAGCGTGACGATTGGGACTCGTTCCGGACCGATTGGTCCGAAGTGACAAAAAATAAAGAGGAAACTATAGGGAGGACCTTTTCCCAGCAGTGGGAATACATAGGTTGCTATAAAATAATAATTAAAACCCATTAATTTAAAAACTAGCCTGTTTTCATCCCTTTACAAGTGCCAAACTAGAGAAAAAAAATATTTCGATTTCTAGCTAAATGGATTATGGCATTTGGAGCGTGAGTGTGATTTAGGTTAGTTTGACGGGTAGGATCAGGTGCAGGTGGGTGTAGTGGTGGCCTAGTGGTAACAGCCCCTACATATGAGTTGTAGCGCGTGGGTTTAAACCCAGGCATGCGCTTTACTTTGTGAAAATAATGTCATCACCACTGCTCTCAAAACGGTGAAGGAAAACATCGTGAGGAAACCAGCATGTCCTAGTACCAAAACTTCGAAGACATGTGACATCTACCAACCCGCACTGGGTCCGCGTGGTAGATTACAGCCGACTGCCCCTCGTAGAGAGGAGGCCTGTGTCCCAGCAGTGGGAACATTATAGGCTGATTATGCCTTTGCTAACGGATAGGAGGAATCTTATTGTATGGTGCAAAGCTCAAGAACTTTCACCTGGCCTATTATTTTGCATTAAAATAGAGCCACATTTTACAAATTGAGACAAAACTTCTTCAACGGGTAAGCAAAATATTTCAACCCCAAATCCTAGTGCACAACATTCCTCCCCGTTTCATTTTCCCATCACCAGCTATTAGATTTGCTCACAATTTTCCTAATAAGTCGGTAGGAGGTAAGAGGTAGGAGGTGAATAATAAAACGGCCGTGTAATTTCATGTAGGTATCGCAATACGTACATTAGTGTGGCAGGTGCGAACGTTGCGATTTCGGGAGAAGATTCTGGAAGGTTACGTAACTGCATTGAGTCTTGGTTTTAATATAAAGATGGTGGTGGATGATGGTTGTGATGGTTTTCATAATAAAAAGTATTTCTATTATATTCTATTCTGTGGTGATTTTGGTCTTATAGAAATGTGAAAGAGGCAGATATAAGCTATAGGAGGGGAAAAATTAAATCTGGTCTTGTAACAGTACCAGTGGCAGTGGAAGGACTTGGAATCCAGCCAGGGTCGCGGTATGTTCGAAAGAGTCACCGTGGCTCCGCGCACAGACAACTGAAGAAACACGGGTGGGTTTTAGTCAGTAAAAGTCTGACACGTCCTCTCGCTCCACCCAGAGCGGGAGAAGTCATTTGATGATTTCCCACCCAAAAAAAAAACTTGCCTTTAGATATGACAAATGTATCATAACCTGATTCCAATGTTTTGCTTACTAATGTATTGTTGTGTTGTTGTAAAGGCTCATTATAATTCATCATCATAATCATTTATTGCTACAGCACCCTAATTGCGTAACATATTATCAATCGGAATCTGAATCATTTTGAAGCAAATTGCTAATCCATTGCTTCATAAGTTCGTAAAATTTGTCTGCACGACACGTAAATAATGCAATGAATGTTGTTGAACTGTCAAAATGAAACCGATTCCGATTGATAATGTGTTACGCAATTGCCCCGCTGTTTTGGCCTTAAAGTCAGTAATTAAGATCCTAATACACAGATGTACATGCAAGACTTTACACTGTACAATGCTAGAGAACAATATGTATGTCCAATGGAATGCTTTAAATGCTAGCTTCATTCATTAATTTTAGAATAAATTCAATATTAATTATGCGGAAGCTTGTAATTAGCTATTTTTACTATTTATGATTGATTTTGAAAATAAAATAACTTAATATTATTGTAATTTCTGTAATTATTTATGTCAGTATTAATTGGTGATGTCATAACAATTTAAATGTTATCCGCAAATAATGTGCATGGATTGGGAGTGTGTTCAGGAAGATCATTATATAATGAGAATAAAGGGGATCCAAAACGCTCCCTTGTGGTACACCCGAGTTGTAGCATTTTGAAAGAGATCTGGTTCCCCCAGATCTATACTCGCAGTCATACTTAGAATCTTAATACATTACTTTATACCCACTAGGAAGAAGAAAAAATCGACGTAGACATCAAGCGATTACCAAGCGTGATATCTGCGTCAAATTTTATACTTAAAGTCAATATCGATACAGTTACTTATTCAATGAAATCTAAAAAGTACTCGAGCATCCGCGAGGATTTTTCGTTTGGTGGAAACTTGCCCTAAAGGGATTCCCCACAAACGGTGTACCGCCGCGTTATCGACTAATGACTTTCATTAGTCGTTACTCCGCCTGCGGGGAGTCCCCGCATGCTGTCTATCGACCGAGTTATCGCCTACTGAAAATAAGCTATACAGGCTAAAATGACTAAAATTCTGTCTTTGAAAACTTGGTCTAAACGTCTGCAATGGGGAGCTCTTTTGCCACGATGAGTCAGATAATGTATATCCAACAGAATATAGAAAAGAAAGAAAAGAAAATACGTTTATTTGCGGTAAACATGATGCAAAAAAAGAACACTAACACATAAAGAAACAAGTAACAGTAGTGCAGTAGTAATATAGCATGCGTAATTAAATGTAGAACATAAGGTATTATCGAAAACATTTAGGTACCTAATAAGTCATAATAAGTGATAGTCTCTGGCGCACCGCCTGAACAGCTAGCAATAAAACACCCATTCTCAGAGCTGCAGGAACACTTGTTAACATTTCAAAATGTAATATCACCGTTGATAAACATCATGTAACAATGTATGAACTTCCCATTTTCATTATTATCGTCACGGATGTCTCAAACCTCACATGTATTGGTGAGCACACACATTGGTCGTGAAAGGTCAGGCACCACGTTTGGTTAGCAATCATCCAATCAATCATCCACTTAGCTATCAACTACCGGATCTGATCTCTGGGAATAATTCAATAACTATTTATGTCTGTGCAGGTTACATATTAACACTGCTTAGAGCATGGTGCGTCATTGTCCAAACTAAAAACTTGTTTATAATTTATATCAGTAATAGCAGCTTTTGGAACTGAGACTTTAGGAACTAAATACTGTATAGATGGTCAGCATTTAATTCTCAGAATGTCAGCATGGTCATGCTATTTTAAAATAACGTAGGTTCGAAAGCAACCAGGTAGTAATTATTAACTTTTGCAATCACCATTAAACGGTTTGACCAAAATGGTGACTATTGTGGTCGCCAAGTGAAGAGATGAGACTGAAATTAAATTGATTGAGTCCATGACCGTAGTAAACAGCAACTTGAATTAGTAACATGTCCATTGTCCCTTCATAATTGATAGTTTTATTATGAGCCAGCTAACACACTGCAGTGTCGTTTTGTATTGAGAACTTTATTATACTGGATGATTTTTTTTACCGTCTCGAAATTTTTACAGGGTGTTCTACCCATGAATATGAACAACTTTCACTACGGGACCAACTCTGAAATCACGAAAAAAAATCAGCTGTTTAATAGAAAAGTTCAAACCTACTTGACCAAAATGTATGAAACAGCAGATTTTTATTTTCGTGATCTCATAGTTGGTCCCATAGTGAAAGTTCTTCATGTTCATGGGTAGAACACCCTGTAAAAATTTCGAGACGGTTAAAAAAATCATCCAGTATATACTCGTAAAATCCTCATTTAGATAAAACAGCTTATTTGTATCATTTTGTCGTGCCATTCATAGACCATATTGTTAACTGATAATAAAGAAAGTCTATCAGAACGGACGACTGCATTATCTAAAAACTGTTATCAAGCATTTCCTGACACTTTATAATACGTAATGATACAACAACACAATTGTTATTTATGACTCCCGCTATGACGAAGATTTAAATAATATATTTCCGTAATTACTTTTGATTAATTTGTCCATTAGCCAGTTGCTTCGTCGCCAATTTTAGAGTGGTTGCTAATAGAAACAAAACACGTCCCCAATGTCAATGGCAGGTTGTTAGGCAAACCACTGGCACGATGCCACTGTGTACATGTGGTGCTTTCGAACCTAACACGCTAATGTCAAGTGATGTTCACGCTTTTGGTATTAGGCACTATTAGCCGAAGATTAACGACATGAGTTCGATAGAATCCAAGCTTCACGTATGTATAGATGAGTGCCTATTGAATGTACCTGTGAATGAAAGAATGTGTTAATGAAATAATGAATTTAAACATTTATTTGTTAAACACAGATTCAGAACAATTCAGCTGACTCTCTGTGTTTTGCAGCGCGCGTACAAAAGAGAATGCCCAAAAATATCCATATATTTTAAAAACCCAGAGACGATATAAAAAAAAAATATGTGGGGTAAAAGGTAGTTATCAAATATGAAATTACTTTCTTTAACACATTGAATGCCGACTACGGATATATCCGTATATAGTTTCTATGCAGGACGCCGACTACGGATAGATACGTAGGACTTCTATACGAGTTTCAATAGAATCAACAAGTACCAAGGATGCCGAATCTACGTAATTATACGTATACGTGTACTTTTTTTTTCGCTGATGCCATATACGTATACAATCCGTAAATAGACAAATGTATGGTGGCAAGGGCAACCAACTTTGGCCGTATAGCCAATTTCGGCATTGGGTTAAAAATATCCCCATGATAATAAAAATTATTTTATTTTAATGATTTTCTTGTTTTCTTTATGTAGGTATATAAATTTGGTTCAATACTCAATACTCAATCATTTATTTGCATTCCACTATGTGCAATTAGGTGGTTACTTAAAATTATATGTGATCATTATGGACCCAGTCGGGCACAGCAAAATAGTAGGAGAGAGGAAGCTTTGAAAAACTTAGCTTAGTCTTTTGAACTAAATCTAATATTATTATATTAGGGTTTTTTATACATACTTATATAGTTTACGCTTGTTTAGTGTAAGTGTTATTAGCACTCTCAGTGCTTAACTGACTTTTGTTACTTTGTTTGGATGGTGGAATATGTGCAACATAACCGAACCTATCTCTTTTTGACCACAGGAAACTCTTTATTCGACGTTTGCAATGTTGCCGCTTTATACACGCTGTGACGCTTATGGTGACCATTTTTAGAGACAGTAATTTCATATTTGGTATCTACCATGTAGTATTTTTTTTAATCGACACTGGGTTTTTTTTGGACATTTTCCTTTCATAGTTGCAACAGGTATAATAAAATGAAAATTAATTCAGAAATATTATAAATGAATAAGTTATTAAAAATTATTATAAATTATTATTTTTTAATATTCTAAATTAATATGTTAATTATTAATAAATAATTTTACAAAATCAAAAAATCAAAATCAAAATATTTTATTTCGTATAAACCTACATGGGCAATTATGAAACGTCAGAAGCTAGGTGCACGGTTCCAATTGGTCGTTTCCTATGGAGAAGAGCCGGTAAGAAACTCCACGGTTATTCTTTTAAAATTAATTGGCTTTTACAATGTTTTCAAATTACAGTGTTGTTAAGTATGGGAGGACAGTGTGGGCCTGTCAAGAAGTACCAGGTACTTAACAAAATAGAAAATGGTCTACAAATCTACCGTCTATTAAGTCTACAACGTTCTCACATTCACAAAATATAAAAGAATCTAGTTAAAAGAAGACTATATACCTAATGTAAAATAATGAAAAGATTATATCATAAAAGTTTGTAAAAAAAAAAGTAATTTGGGAGCAGTTAACAGACATTTACATAAATAGTTATGCTGTTAATGAGGAACCAGGGAAGCCACATGTGCAGAAGGAGTTAGCGCCAAACTTTTCTGTCTTCAACGTAGTCCTTAATCGTAGAACATGCTTTTTTAGTAAGAACACGTTTGATGTGGGTTTTGAACTTTCCATCACTAAGTTCTGTAACCGACTTTGGCAACTTACAAATTAAGATAGCTAGAGTAGATACAGTTGGTCTATTGCAGCGTGAATGTGAAGCTTGATCTTACCTACCGGCAGGTAAGTATATCTACCGGTAAACTTGACGCTTAGTAGCTTGGCAACACGTGTACCATAGGAGAAACGAACATCTATACACCGTGAAAAAATCCCGTGCACACGATGACCACATCTGTTAGCTAGCACTGCAAACAAGAATAGTCCGTACGGTGCATAGATGTTCGTTTCTCCGATAGTCCGTGTCGTTTGTCTACCCGTATTTACGGATTGATCTAGTCTCTTGTGTATGCTGTCAAAGCTTAAGGCATCGCCGCAACGTAAATGGCTGTGTGAATCACATTACACATACGAGTACATACGTTATTTCATACCTACCTATCTGTGATAACATGAACTGACAGTTTGTCCAGTATAACATAGGAGGTGGCAAAATAGGTATATAATGAAAGCAGAATCGACATCGTCGTGCCTACGTAAATAGGGAGTATGACAAAAAAAATTTTTGGTCCGTCAGGTAGATTATTAAACAATATGGGACACGTATTTTATCTTTTTTCACGTAACCAAAAGATTACGGCGATACATTGAGTTCAAATGTGGCATGACGCCATGCCTTGCTAGATTTTATACTGAGTTGTGACGTAGCGAGCCCCCACTCCCCAACTTTAATGCGATTTATCCAAGTAATTTTTTATTGACATGATAAAGCTAAAAATCATCATCTGCCTAGCCTTTTCCCAACTATGTTGGGGTCGGCTTCCAGTCTAACCGGATGCAGCTGAATACCAGTATTTTACATGGAGCGACTGCCTATCTGACCTCCACAACCCAGTAACTGGGTAATACGATACCCCTTGGTAAGACTGGTTGTCAGACTTTCGGTCTTCTGACGACCCGTAACGACTGTCAAAGATCTACGAATAACAGCCGGGACCAACGGCTTAACGTGCTTTCCGAGGCACGGAGGAGTCTCGGTATGTAAAGATGGTCACCCATCCACGGACAACCCCGGCAAGCGTAGCTTAACCTGATGGATCGACCCGTGCGGCTGTTATTACTTAGCCACGAGCTCCTCGATGATAAATGATAAAGCTAAAAATACGTGTCTAATATTTTTTTATTATCTGACTGACGGATTAAATAGAATTTCTTTTTTTTTTACCCAGGCATCATCCCTGTTAACATAACGTTGACCATACTCGGTCACAGTGGTCTCGAACCTACCGATTTTTCGGTATTTCTACCGATATGGCCTCTCGTTATAAATTAGTCTGTAAGTTTTTTTTTTTCAATAAATAAACGAATTTGATTGAATATTCTATTTTTTTATCAAATACCCATTTTGGGTACAAATATACCGATTTTAGCTGGCAACTCTACCGATCTCGCTCTATGACGTTCGAGACCACTGCTCGGTCAGCAGCTCGGAAGCTCTATACAAAATCCAGCCTTAGTTTTACTATGTCTTTTCGTTATTGCAGCTATGTACTTAACAGTACACGGAATAGGGCTCCCGTTGCATATTTTAATGCGCAGCCGAATGCGACGAAGCGCGAAATGGAAATCTTTCGGGATCGTAACTGCCTGCCTTAACTGCAGCGCAATATTGGAATACTGTTTTGGAAAAAATATGCTATCAAGGATATTGCCAAGCGCTTTTACAATATTCTGTATAAGGGATTTTAAAATTAATTTAACAGTTCAGCTGTGAAGATGGTATGCTAAATTTTGTGGCTAAGTGTCGACAAGATCAAATGGAAATTGATTTTGAGAATTATACATTTTTACTTTTGTTATAGTTGTAGTAATCGGCCTTTTCTTTAAGCAAATTGTATGTAGTCTGATAGTGTACCATACCAATCGTTTAAATACAGTTTTAGAAAGCTTTTGCAACCGAAAACCGGAAATCGTGGTGATAAAATTACCCAGCAAGTAAGGTGTTGACTACACAACAAGTTGAGGCCGTAATCCCTAAAATTTATTGCGGTCAGGTCATGCTGGCTCCCTCCTTTATATCCATACCTATCTGTATACCTATATTTAACTGTGAACTTAAACTACACAAGAGTCAATAGTTTTTTTCCGATTCGACAGACCTAATAAAGGGTACAATGTCGTAAGTGAATATGATTTACGATTAGTAACTGCAGTTGTTTTAGGATAAGGCTACACTTATTAATTACATACATCGCGGCAAGGTTGCCTGCTTGTCGGTCTTCTACAGATTGTACTTCGGTGAGTGTGCTCGAGAACTCCACGACCTCATTCCGCCTGTCCCCTTCTACCATCGGACATCTAGACGCACTGCAGGTTACCATCCTTACCTAGTTGCTATTCCACCAATTCGCACTAAGCGTTTTCAAATGTTTTTTGTGATGCGCACAGCAAAGGAGTGGAACTCTCTGCCTGCGTCTGTGTTTCCGAACGTATACAACCCCGATCTCTTCAAAGTGAGAGTTAACAAGCTTCTTCTGGGTAAGCTCGCTCCATCGTCGACTTTGTCTCTATCATCTCTGACCTAGACTAGAGTCAAGAGCAAACCTATCTTAAATAAAATAAAAAAATTAAAAAATATTTAACCCAAAGTATGCACAGGTATCTCCTTACCTATCATTACAGCTATAAGAACTTTACTACAATCAGCAGACATTACATATTACCAGTAGGTATCAAGTAACGCCAGCATTAACTTCTAATCCCTACAATAGTTGTCTCCTAAACAACAGTTATGTTTGAAGCACCATTCACTGCAATGCAACGAAATCTGGAATCAATAACATTATTCCTGGAATTATTGAAGCGTTGCACGTAGGCACGATTATATTAGTGCCCAGGGCACAGAAAACAATGAAACAACAAACCAATTGCAGATGGCAAGATAAACCAATATGAAGGCTAATGAAAAATAAACAATACGATTTTAATAGAAAACTGTTCTTTACGGTTTTCCTCTGAAAACTTGTTGTTTTAGATGTCGGGAAATAAAAAGAAAAATGCATAATGTTAACGTTGAATGTTGTTTTGTTCTAATAATTTATAATATTACACAATTTTTAAGTACCTATTAATAATTACCAATGACTATAAAAGGTCGAAAATATTTCATTATGATTTTATGAATATTATTATGCTCCTATAAACAAACATACCTTCACTGCATACGTTCATTTGTTCCTATTACATAATTTGATTTTAACCTGACTAACCTACTTGTATTATAATCGTTTTTATAGGTTACTGTTGGAAAATTCTGAAGTAATATTGAGTACCTACCTATATTTCAGTCTACATTCCATTGTTTACATTTAGTTGTTTACAACCGACCTGAAACATAAACAACCAATATATTTGCTCTGAATAATTCAAGATTCATTTTATTTAGAACAAGATTAATGTAAGCGGAACCACATGAAAAAATACACACTGTATAACTCATAACTACTCATCCATCCAAATTTTTATTTCAAACAACGTTGCATCCATTTATTATTTTTTATCAATCATCAGCGCATTCCAAATAGTTTCGAAACGTAAGAGAAGTGCTTCTATAATTACATTTATCTATTTAGGACGTTATGATCCGAAAGATCGCATCACTCTATCATTTGGTTGCTTTTAAGCATGTCAAAATGCTGAGGATAACAGTAATTGTGCTCAAACTTGCCACCGGGATAAAAAGAATCCTATGTCCTAACCCAGGTCATGGTCTATCAGAAACTGTGTGCCTTTATCGAAATCTATTCAGCCGATTTAAGACGTAAAACGGTTACAGACAGACAGTTAATTTCGCATTTATATAATATTAGTATGAATTTTCTGGGATGAAAGCACCATATTATTATGTCCAGAATAAGATAAAAATGTCTATGTAGCAAGCTTATTTGTGTAATAAGTACTGTACTTAATTTGGCTGTAAAGACGTACTTAACTGACTGGGAGACTCATTTCCGCATTTTGTAGTCATGCAGTTTGCACCTCTGATTCACGGGGCCAACCACCATCTCTTAAAGCAGTATTATTTTAATGTAACTTCAGTGTGAGAAAGAGATGGAGCTATAGAGGACGTCTAGCTGCATCTCTTTCCCACATTCAAGTAAGATTACAATAATACTGCTTTAAGAGGTGGTGGTCTAGCTCCTGGAGCCATAATTGCCGCAATTGTTGTTTTCTGCAAACTTGATAACTTACAACACAAAATTTATTTATTTAATTACAACGGTTGTGTTATAACCAGTTACAGTAACTAAAATTTGAAAAATAAAAGAGACAATTATAACACATATTAAAATATACAAAATAAACAAAGTATAGTAAGATTTGAAGTGAAAACATAAGTAAAAGAAGGTTCACAGCACTTTCATAAATTCCCCTCACAGTACTTCTGACATACTCAATAAAATCTTCGTCCATCCATCCGCAAACAGATCGGCTGTTGGATTAGAATCCAAGAGATCATTAAGTGCGGCCAGACTGCAAGGAATTGGCGACTTAGCACGTGCAACAGTAAGACATGGAGGCAAAATAGTTGATTTCCTGTCTATTCCTGTCAGCTATTTTGTAAATAACAGACAGTTGCTAGAAATAACTTTCTTGTTGATATAAGTAATAAAAGAAATCGGTAATTACGTGTGATTTATCAGCTTGTAACTGTCTACAGTTACTTCCTCTGTCTGAGAAAAATTGCCCTAGATTGGGGTAAAAGTTTTTTTCTACGAACGAGGGAACTTCGATGGCCACGCACGCTGACTGCCTCGGCATCTTCCTGGCTCGGCATGCTGTGCTGGCGCTGCTGCTTCGGCTGCAGAAAATCTCAAGCGGCGAAAGTATAATAACCTTACCGGTAATTATATTTTCGAGCCGTTTGGGGTTGAAACCTTCGGGTCGTGGGGTCTAAGTGCTCATGGGCTCTTTAAGGAAATCTCGAAACGGCTGGTTGACACTTCCCGTGATCCAAGGGCTGGCTTTTACTTTGGCCAGAGGCTAAGCATTGCCATACAACGTGGCAATGCCGCCAGTATCTTGGTTATATTACCAGTAGACAGCGATGTGGAGGAATTTTTCGACGCCATATTTTAATTTGTGAATAGTTTTAGTTAGGTTAGGTTATTATATTTTTTTTAAATAGTTGGTTAATGGTTGGTTGTTAGTTAATTTAGTACTTGTATAAATAATAAAACTGATAATTCCAAAAAGAAGAAATAGATATATTATCAACATCCCACGATGCAATAAATACTACGTTCGTCGTGTGTGACATGGTTAATTCCACTTCCGTGCAGATATTAGTGGAGAAACACGGAAAACGGGAGAGAGACCGTGCCTACGAGCTCGTTGAATTATTGAGACACCGCTCGCGTCCAAATTGAGTTCGTGAGCCTCCATATACTATATGCTCAGTTATATCTATGTAGGTCCGTACACAGTGAAAATATATTATTGATTGGAGGAAACCTAAAAAGTGCTCAAAAATTCCCATAGACACGCGTTGTATTGTGGACTCGCGCTTTCTCGTTCGTATTTTGTACACAAGATTTATGTTCAGCACAGCGAAGATATGTGTCATAATTTCATCTGGTTTAAAATTATAAATTGTGTGGGTATGATGCATAAATATTTTTTTTTTTCATCCATCCTATGTTGTACCACTGCTGGGCAAAGGTCTCCCCCATATTTTTCCAATTTTTTGTATGCTGTGTCTTTTCCGTCCAATCAGTTAGGAACGAGTCCAAATCATCACGCCAGCGTTTTTTAGGCCTGCTTCGGTGACGACGCCCGTCTTCAGGCACCCACTATGTGACGATCCTGGCCCATCTGTCTGGATGCATCCTATAAGTGTGACTAGCCCAGTAAACCTTTTATATCAAAATTTTATCATGCTATAAAAATAATTTTAGCTACTGCTGTTACATACGCATTCCTATTTCCATCACAATATTTACTGATACTTAAAAGATCGTCATAGTATGAGTAAACAAAACATATGTTTATAGTATTGTGTTGGTATACATATAGACTGTACTATACAATATACAGACACGAGCGAATCTGTTCTTGACAAACAATTTCTTAGGACAATTGAACAATGACACGAAAGTGGGGTCGAGAGCTAAAGCTGTTGATAGAATCGACCTAAAAATAAATAATCTAATGCGTCCGTATCTCAATATTAATAAAATGCAGAATCAACAAAGTAGTTATAGATAAAAGTTATTGAATTCCATTTGTTATCTCTTGCAAGCACTCAATCCAATATTGATAGAAAAGTTTTTTTCATCAATCAATAAACACAAGATAAAAATTTAAACGAAAACACATGTAGCTCGAGATTGAAAAGAAACAGGATGCGTAGGCATTATAGATATTACAGTGATAGTCGAAAGTTAGCGTGTAGTAGTGCCGTGTATCCACGGGTACGTTAGCGAGTACACGCGCGGCGACCCTGGCGACCCGGCCGCCGCCCGCACATGCGCACTGCGCGCTACCCAACACAAATCACAAAATGACGCCGCCGGACAACGCGACGTATTAACACGCTAAAAATATTCAAGACAAACCCTCAAAAGTGAAAGATAATAAACCATTTACTACAATCTTCGTACATTGTTTAACAATATCCTACAGTACGTGAATAGACACACACGCACGCGCGATTGTATGTCAAAACAAACCAGTGCTTTTGCGATGTAAACATGAACGAACGTAAGATCTTGCTTTTTATTCTTTCCGTGATCGTTTACAGTATCTACAGTGTGCAAATGTGGTTTACGAAACAAAATGTAGAAGCAAATGTTGTACTCTCTGAAAAAATTGCCAACACAGTGATAACGCCCGAAGAAAATCAAACAACCCCAGAGAATACACCGGAAGCATTAAAACCTGTCATAAAATCAAAAGTCATTCCGCTGTTTATAAAAGACGCATGCAGCATTTTAGAAGTGTTTACTGTAAAACCGACTATGACGAGACGTAAACATAAACACCAAGAATGGAGCGCAAATAATAACCCAGTCACCGTCATAGGCATCACTGTGTTTCTCCTGGTACTGCTGCTCAACGCTATACTAGATGTTCTGAAAGTGAAAGAAGAAGAAAGGGCCAGGCGGAAGCTTAACCCAGATGGAGAAAGAAGACAATCGTTAGCAGAATTTGCTAATAAGAAAACATTACGACGTGAATCAAGCAAGTTTGGACTGCAGCTGTTTCAGATTGCTGAATCTGTTGTGAATCACGAAGAGGAAAAGAAGAATAACTGTCGTCAAACAAGACCGTATCTGTCGTCAAATAAGAGAGGAGATTCTACAAATTCGTACCTAAGTGAACCACATAGGAAATCTCAAGAAGGATCGGGCCCAGCGTCAATTGCTGAGATACCAGCAGGAGATCCGAGACTCGTCAAAAGGCAATCTGTAGCGAAGCTTTTTGGTATTAATTTATTTTTATTTCCATTTCTATTCTTGTACTAACGCAATGTTGATGAAATAATTTACGAGTTCATTGCAAGTCTGCTCTTTATTGATCGAAACTTTAATGTTGATATATGTGAATGTAAATGTGTATGATCTTAATGGTTTCTAAAGTTCTATCTCTTCTTTCACTGTTTTATATTCTCTGTTTCATAACAAGGTCTGTCTGACGACTGAAAAGACTTTCAGGTAATTGTAATCTCACACGTCTTTTAGTTCAATTTTTATAATGAGCTTGCTTTTTTTTAATTCTCTTCAGTAGTTCGATTTTTGTAGCTTCAGTTCTTTCTTATCTCTATTACAATGATTGAACTTAAATTGTTTCATGCCTTGCCTGGACTACAAACATATCTTTCGATAGGATACCTGAATCGTAAAGAGCCAAAGCACTTTACAGTTCAATAAATCCTTTATAGCGTTGCATGTAAGCACGTAGATAGATACCATCTACATTATATTCCTGAACATAATCAAATCTGTCAACAAACACATCCATGTTGGCAAGTTTGTATGTAATCAATTGAACTCACAGTCCATTGAACACTTGATTACATTCCAAATGGTTAATCAAAGGTTTCATAATAATATACAATCTGTAGCAGTACAATAATTTTCTGCCCTGGATTCGCAATCAATAGTATCACGGAGGTTTGTGGCGGATTTAGTTGGCGCCTAATTGGCTTTTATCTGTAGTAAATCGGTTTACTAGTGAAACCCTTCCATCCAATTTATATGTAATTACTTGTTAGCTGACAAATCATGTGCCATATTCCCTGATGTGATATTAATTGTTAATCTTTACATATTGTTAATCTGCTTGCCTCAGCTTTTAATTAAATATGCTAGTGTACTACCCTTGATCGATAATACCTAATTAAGGGAGTATTTGTATAACAGTTTCAATTACAATGTTATCAATTTGCGAATTAACTGTCTGAACATTTACAGAGGTAATTAAAACAAGGAATTTGTAAGTATTACAAGGTTTAAGCTAGGAACGTTAGGGTGTGTAACTCTGGAAATAAACCCATGTAATCCTCATCATTTATTAGCGTTACAGGATGTTCTGGTTATTTATTTATTGTGTTAAGCGGAGCTTCAGTACCCTTATCAACTCGTTGACGAAACCCCAGACAAGGATTGGGACATTGGGAATTGTCACTTGTCAGAGAAAGCCGGATGTTCTATAAATTGACATCATCAGCACTACAATGTCGATCTTATACGAGTGTTATTTCTTGCATCCGTAACGGTTCGAAAGCACTCAATTTTCCCTGAAACCAACCCACAAATGGCCGTGATACCCGATACCTTTTTTCATCCTTAAAATTCTTGTGTGTTCACCAGATGCATCGTTGAAGGTGCTAACATCGATCAGCCACGATTCACTGTGTCATGTGTGTGACACTAAGTCTAAGACAAATGCCTTAAAATAATGTGGGACATCATCACGATTCCCTAATGGTTCATGAGCAAAAATTTCTCCGACTGCATTAAAACTATGTATAACCAAATTGTATTTCATTGCAATAGATAATGGGTATAATGTTGTAGTTTAAACAAAATTCTTTCTATTTAGGAGCTCGTCCAGTGCCGATGGTTCGTCGTTCATCATTCCCCGTTCTTCCTTTCAATCCTGAGGTTCAGGCACTGATGTTAGGACACCGGCAGATGTCAATGGACAGCGATGATGAAGGGGACGCCAGGGGACGACGCGTCCGACTCATTCGTAGATTTTAAGTTGTTTGACTCCATGAACAATAGATAATCTATTGTCTTCTGAATGTTCGATGTACAGTTAGCCCGATGTTCGATGTAGTTCATTGAAAAATATTTTGCCGTGGTTCTAGTCTTTTCGCTACTTGCCTAATTTAATACTTCTGTGACATTTTACCTAGAGTTTTGTTATGTACTTATTATAGTAATCAAAATTGTATTAGATTTATATTTGTTTCGTGTTATGGTTAACCTTTGTTGTCGAAAGGACAATAATATTAAGTTGACAGTATTCGGTGGAAATAGCCATATTTGCTGATTTTTGAGTAGACATGAAAAGTTGCAGTAATGCCTTAGTTAAATTATTTAGAAGTATTTTCTGCAGGTGTATTCATTTTATTAAAATTATGACTCACATATTCTATTTACATATAAAAAATACATATTATTAGATGTAATTATATTACCTGTCTGCACCAAAATTAATTAATGTGATTAATCAAACTAATTAAGAATTTTGGCAAAACAATGAAAATTTACTACGAAATTTTAAACTATAAGAAAATTAAATTATTAATAGCAAAGCTGATGCTTTTTTCTAGTCAGAATTTCCAAAAAAATAGATTTTAAATAGTGCGAATGTGAATTCTTCTAACTACTTTCCTATATTTTTAGATGACTAACAATATTATTTACTTATTACATTGAAGAACAATCTACGTACCTACATAAGTTAAATAAACATTTCCAATTCTAGATTAACCACTGTCATAGTTAATTTATTTAAAAAAATAAAACTTGATATGTATCTCTCAATGTAATATTTTCCAACAATCCAGCATTTTTCATGCATTATTAATATTGTTCATCGAAATAAATCAAAACTACCTCTGAGTTGTGAAGGTCTAAATTTCTATATTATTAAAATAATCAAGTTAATTCTCACATCTATGAAATGTATCATTATTTTATTTATATATCGCCTAACATCTAATTGGAATGTGATGCGCTAGCAAGAATGGGATTAATACCCATGTATCCTAGAAAAATTGTTGAAGAAAGAATCAAATAATTAGGAACCGAGAACATAAATGAGCTTAAAGAGTTAAAAGAAATGGTGAATAAAGAAAAATTTAAGTGAATACAGGATGAAATTGAAAGCATGTGACTTTCTATGAAGGCTGAGTCCTGGCCATAGAAAATGTCAATAATGATTTGTGAAAATATATCATGAAGAACAAGGCATATTCAATGATAATTTGATCGATATCAATAATGATGTAATTGCGGGAGAAACTAGTGAAACTACTTACTGCAGATGTTGTTTTTCACAATAACATTTTTTCAATTTCAATTTCCTCCTGTATATCTACAATGTTCTAAATATCCACCTGAACTGATGTGATTCATATAAATTACTTTAAAGTCTGATCTACTTGTACTGTATGTGTGATACTTGTGTATGTACCTACATAATTATATTAGTGGACACTATGTGACCTGACATTTTGTATAGCACCTTTTGCGAATTCAAAAATATCAAATATAGAATATTGATGTAGTTTTTCCTGAAATACATAAAAATGATGACTTTTTGTGACTCTTATTTTAATTAAGTATGTAGTACCTGAAACATAATAATCACAAATTCTGGATTTAGCGTGTTTTAGTCCTCAGGTGTAAGTACCAAAATTACGATTGGTAATTAAAGATACATACTTTAATGATGACGATACAACACAACATTGCAATTAATTATAATCCTTATTAACTTTAAGCAGTCACATTTGGAACATTCCATAGTACCTATGCAAGCGTGGGTGGTCAGTTCCAACCATTCTATAGAATTAGAACTAAACGCATATGGAGCTCATCAACCTTTTATGTTTTGTCTGAAATTCATAAAATCGAGGATAAGCAAATATCTAAATAGATGTTTTTCTATACGATACGTTAAGAACAACATTAGCTAAAGTAAACTGTGTTGAGAAAGATATCTCTCAAAATGTTTTGACTTTGTATAAAAATAGAAAAATAGAAGCCGGTAAATGGCTACGAATGGCCGAGGATCGGGCACAGTGACGTGCAATTGAAGAGGTCTATGTTCCGATATCAATGATGATGAAGATAGAAAGCATATAATTTTTAACCATCCAATTAGGATTAAACAGGCATCTGAAAATGATTCCTGTGGTAATATCTTAGTTAGCTACAAGCCAGCTTGAATAAAACTAAAGTTTCCCGCAAAATTATAAATTGAATGAATTGAAGTCCAAGTCACGTTCTCATCTTCTTGGAAACTCATATCTCTTCGGCACACTTTTTAAGCTCAAAGTTACTGTTCTAAGAAAACGTTGTTTCGTTTTTAATATATCCCAATTAACAAGACTACAGTGGGTAGACTGATAAAAATAGCCGGTTTAATGATTGCAGCGTTAAAACCAAGACGAATATTTTATTTTAATGTATGCTCCGGTTTTAGCATACATGATAAAATACATTTTATTATTGACTTTCGCAGTCTTATTATTGTCGGAAGTTGTTCTCATTTTTGGTAACAGTTTTTCAAAGTGTCTAAGTAGTTACCTTTGTATATGCACATTTTAGATTTATGATTAATTGTATTGTTCAGTTTGATCAATGAATCCAAAGTTACCTTGGAGCTCTGTATTGTTAAACCATGTACGAATTTTCCATCAAATCTTTAGACACTTCAACTGGATTTCAATTTGAGAAGCTTTAATCCATCTCGTTAGTAGCGTACGTATTACACATCCGATGTTTCGTCAACGTTGTGGTCTCATTATTTGTTATTGTGTTACGCTCGAATGTCCTCGACCTAACATCGTGCTCAGCATTGGATCAGCGCCAACCTCTCCGACCAATACTGAGCTTATCACTATACCTTGCATCGCTTTCGTAATGATAATATGGGTAGATAATTATTTTTGGAGATAGTTTTTGCATATTTTTTGTTTCATTGGATTAAATTTTGTTTTCGTCAATCGTCACCAATATTACCTTGTTATAGTAGGTAATTGGCAGTTTTCTATGATTTATTTTAGACGATGCCGGCTGACAGATATAATATGTACAATTTTTTTTATTTTATTGTAAAAGACGTACTCAGTTCTAATATAAAATGAATTATTGACATGACGAAAGCTGTCTAAACAGAATGCTGCTAGCTATCCCCAGCATCTATTATACCTGCGACGAAAAATTATTTTAACAGAATTTTCTCTATCGCAAAAGACCTTGTTATAGATTTAAAAATAATTCACGTGCGTCCGACCGACATGGGATGCAGTCTTCTTCAGACGGGAATCAGAGGAGCTCGCTCTGACTTTTACATTTCAAACGACATGAACAAAGCTTTTAACTGAACATACGTTATAACATAAACATAATGAAGAGCTGCTTGAGTGCATTATTTTTAACAAACGTTTAAAAGTGAAGTGAATAATGAACTAGGGTAAACAGCAGAGTCTTTTGTGTGAAATAGTAAACATGGATTGCTATGATGATTTATCACCAACCACCGTTCTCCATTGGAATTACAGAGGGTTTACAGAATTTCCGTTAAACCAACTAAAGGGCGAAGAAGCAGAAGTGACAGACATATATTTGAAGGAGAATCTCATGACTCGTTTGCCATCTAACATCGGGGTTTTGGAGCATTTAGAGAGCCTGTACGTAAGCGGTAATGATATAACCGAGTTGCCGAGAGAGATATCGAAGTTGCGATGTCTTAAGTGCCTCGATGTTAGCGGGAATAGATTGAGGTGTATTCCTGAAGAGATAGGTGAAGTGAGGAGCTTAAAGTTTCTGATATTGGATGAGAATGAATTAACAGAGTTGCCTCTAAGGATTTCTGAACTAAGACGTCTACGGTACCTATCGGTTTGTGGTAATTTAATTTGTTACTTTAATTTTATGTTCCGTGTGGTGAATTCGATGTTGTGAGTTCTTTTTTCATATTTTTGCATGACAATAACAGAATGCTGAAATTCTGAATCGGGTCATCAAAATTGATAAAATTATTAATCATAAGTGGTCAGTGTACATGCATGAATAATTTGTGGTGATTTAGTAAAAGCTTGCGGTAATCACTGGCTAGACACGTGCATTGTTTAATAATAGAGCTTTTCAAGGCTAACGATCTCACAGAACATCGGCTTGATGAACGTATTTAAAGAATTTGCAACATGTGGCAGAGCTCGTCAAGGCCGCTGTCTTCTCACTTTTTTTTTAATTTATACATTTACTCACATCATTATAATTTAGTTATGCTACGGCTACATTGTCATGATAACGCGAACTAAAGTTCGCACGGTCTCTGCTGTACAGCGAGACGTCGAGCGATAAGAGAGCGCGTGAAGTGTAGGTCGATTTGTCACGACAGTGTAGCCGTAGCATTACAAGAACAGAATTAAACCTTCACTAATGCTATGGCTACATTGTCGCGTTAGAGCAAACTATCTACACTTCATGCGTTCTCTGTTGTACAGCGAGACGTCGAGCGGTGTGCGAGAGAGAGCGCACGAAGTGTAGTTCACGTTATCGCGACAATGTATCCGTAGCAGCAGCGAGACGTCGAGCGGTATGCGAGAGAGAGTCCGCGAAGTGTAGTTCGTGACAATGTGGCCACAGAATAAGTAGGTAGTGATCTTAGTGGAAATCCATCCAAACTTAAGGACCATTGCACGCCCAACAAATAAAAACCTCCTCTCTGGCACGGAAACTCGTCTGAGTTAGTGTTAGGTTTATTATTAAAACGAGTGTAAAGAATTATATTTTCATAATGGATCATCAAAAACCTAAAATGCGAGTTCATTATAGACCCTAAACCGACGCCACACCAATATCCGCATTGCCAAATGTTTTCCTAAGGCCCATTTGAGTTACATCACAGGAACCTATTTACTGGCCATGCTTAGCTAAACAGTGGCCAGTACTAATACGTTCTAGTTACGTTTTACTATCGTCGTAAAGTTAACGAAGACAGTAGTTTTGGCGCCTCGGATAACAAACTATCCGCTATGAATCAAGTTTAGCGTTTCCTCATTGATTTGTTTGACCCATTTACGTATAGATGTTGGTACTGACGACGGAGACCACCTCCGAATGTTTGCGTTTGAAAGTCATAATCACAATCATAAATCTTTATTTATCTCAACATCATATTACAGGCACTGGTTAATAAAATGCATAATCTTAAATGGAGAAAGGTGTCTGAGGTAGGAGGGTCCTGAGTTACAGATCACCCGGCTCTCTTTTAAAGGACATGTTAATTTACAAAACAGTTAAAGTTAAGATATAATAGGTATTATAAAGTCTGAAAATGCAATTGAGTGCAGAACGTAAAAAAAAATTTCAAACAAAATCAAAGAAAAGCAAGTCAACATAAAGTTCAAAGAAATATACAAATTATGTATATTATTATTCATTGATACGTACTTAGGTATCTAGCTAACAAAATAAAATACTAATGAGCATAACAAAAAATGAAGAATGGAAATGGGGAAATGAAGAATGTTGTATGTATGAATGTATGTAAGTCTAGGTGTGTGATTGTAAATGTGAGGCTATTATTAAGACACTGGTGTTTTAACCGACTTCAAAAAAAGAAGGGGGTTATCAATTCGACACGTACATGTATTTAATATTATTGGAACTGCAATATATTGACATACGATAATCTATTAGGGCATCCAATCAAATATACAAAATTTTATAGATGTATGTATGTTTTTATGTATGTTTGTCCACGCATTTTTCCAAAACTGTTAATCGGATTGTAATCATTCTTCTTTCATTGGCTTACATTACTTCAACTTAAGGAACAGTGCAAGTTTCATCAAAATCGGTTTAGAAGTTTTCAAGATATGGACTAATACGTGTAAGTGTACCGGTCTGGCTTATTGATACGAGCTACGGGTGTGGTGTCAAAGGGCATCTCAAAACCTTGGTCAAATTCTTGTGCAATTATTACAACAAAACTATTTACTACTTATTACAACAAACAAATATTAAAGTTTTCACTTAAAAATAAAAAAGTAATTTAAAAAAAATCGACTTCAAAAAGCAATTAACTCACAATTATGAAATAACTTTAATTTCGAAAAGTCGGTGGCAAAAACAGAATACAGAAGGCCAATTCTCGTACGTAAACAACGTTCAAATTCATGTCGCAATCTCATCTCAGCGACAATCAATGTCAAAACTTGACAAAAATGTAGGGAAATTATAGGTTTTTTTGACAGATTGAGATTAGAATGCGTACACGGCTTAAAAACATGAGAATTGCTGCCCAGATCTCAAGACATCGACTTCTGAACTTAAAGTTATTTCATAATTTTGAGTTAATTGAAGTCGATTTAATTTTTTTAAATTATTTATTTTATCCAATATCTATCTATCTTCATATCTGACTTAGGTAAGAAGATTTTGATCATTAATCTGTGGTTGATTCTAAAAGATCTTTCGTAATAACTCTCGACGTTAAGGAAAGGAATAGAATTACTTCGACATTATACAGTTTTTTCAAACAGCGAAATTTGTGTTGTAATGTCCTATCATCCAGTGTTTACTTTCAAAACATGGTGATTGTTTGTCTTTATTTACCTAAACATGTATTTTTAGAAACCTAACAATAGAAATAAACAATTGTCTGTACGACGAAATTGCATAAATAAATTACCGTGAACTTGGAAAACAAATTACTTACACCCGTGTCTTTAGTGTGGGTGGCTGCTAATGTTAGAACACGGCCTGCTAAAGACAGATCCATCTAGATTCTTGTTTAATGTTTTGTGCAAAAATCCACTACAGCAGTAGTTTAGAAACTTAAGCAATTCTTCCAAGTATCTCGAGCCATTGAAGAGCCAACAACAACCTTGCAATCGTTGATTTAATTCAGCCAATCATTAAAAAGACTGAAAGAAATATTACTTAGGAGCATGCATGATTTAGAATTATGCCATGTACCATAGTCCAGTGGGGCAACTGCGTAACACATTTACAGTAGGAATCGGTTTCATTTTGTCAGTTCCACGACATTCATTGCGTTATTTTTCGGTGTTGAGCAGACAAATTTTTCGTACGTATATGAAGCAATGGATTAGCAATATGCTTCAAAATCATTCAGATTGTGCTTGATAGTGTGTTATGCAATTAGGGTGCAGGTTTAAATACTATAGATTTTACTACTACGAGTACTTTAATGCTATCATACCTAATTATATTGTAATGGTACAACATTGCTTCCTACCACATTATCATCGTCAACTTCATTAGATTTTCTATCTATTTACAGATAATAAACTACGATGGCTTCCCCAGCGACCCGTATACAACTACCATCACTGTGAGTTCAGATTCTGGAGAAACTCAAACTTGAGGACTTTGCCGTACTCGCTATGGTATCACATGTTCAGAGATCAACAAACTAGATGTCTCAATATTGGGTAAGTTTCGATGGTGCTTGTCTTTCCCAACTGTTTCCAATAAATCCTCGTAGGCATCGTAACTCTCACACATCATATCGGGAGAGGAAACTTCGAACAGTTCTGTAGTGTTTTTTGTACCTTTTAGTGTTCTATTCTTGAAACTTGACATTATGTCGTTTTCAGTTGCTAAGATAACATGTAGAAAAATATTTATAATGTGTAGTGCCTTCTGTATTGAACGGTACTCTATAATGAATCAAAACGTACCTACCTATCTATGTTCTAATTTATCAACTTTATTTCCAGGTGTTTAGAAGCTTTAACTAGCCAAAATGCTGACAAAAGAAGACATCAGTGCAAATTAAAATTAAGCCAAGACTCCAAAGAATTAGAAGTTAGAGTTGAATGTCCACCTCAGTACAATGTCATATTAGACTGTAAATACTACTCCCCGCCAAGTCTCCATGAGATTTGCAGGAGACAATTCTATCAAATGATAAACACTGCAGTGAGAAAACTGAACCCACAAACCTACAGTTTTTACTCTGAACAAGTAAGAGAAAATCTTTACAATGAGCATAATAATAACATAATAGATCTACAAGAGAATTTTCATGGATTTAGCATTGATGCTGAAGAGAAGAAATATTCTGATGAGAATGGTAATGATTATCAGTCAGTAGTTGTAAAAGAGGGAATTTACAAGAAAGCAACAAAACCGTACTACGTGCCAGCTGATATAATAAGAGAATACTTTAACTTCTTACCCAACGTGTTAATATCAGATCTGAGTAATGGTCCCGTTTCAACATGTGAGAATTTGAACTGTAAGAAGCCTGTATTTGATCACGTCTTCTATGAATTTTGTGTCGGGTAAGTTTTCAGTTTAAAAAATATCGTCTTAACTTACTAGCGATCTGTTAAAATAGTTTCGTACTTATATTATTTCTACTACAGTCGTTTTTAGTTTGAATAATATATGTATGTTCCACACTAGCCTTGGACCGAAACAATTGGAAGTCACGGGGGAAGCTTTTGCGCAGCAGTGGGATGAGGCAGGCTGACAGTAACCAGTCCTAACCGGTAATACCAACTTAGTTTTTAACTAACATGAATGTTTTCTTTTCCAGGGAAATAATACTTATCGATAAAATTGAAGACGTTCTACTGAGTGCCGCTTTTTGTTCAAAATATTGTGCAGATTTCTGGAAAAGAAGCAAAAGTACAATACCATGGACAATGTCATAGAATAACTTATTTAAGTAAATAATGGATTGTTGTTATTATTATAAAGGGACTATTATTTATTTACCCATTGAAAGCGCCAGTCCTTAGCCTAAAATACTTAGACCATCACATCATACTTACACCATATTCTAAGCTAAAATAAGACAACCAACTATGTAGATGGGTACAACAGGTACATGTTATAATATTCTTAGGTTTCTTTTCTACAGCCAAGGAGGTATAATGTGATTATTGTGATTTACCCACGGAATTAGTATGTACTATATAGATTTACCTAGAGATAATTTCATGGTGTTACCAATTTTTGATTTCTGAGTTGCTTTTATGACATTTCTGCTGTTTGACAGATTTTCAAAATTTGAAAAGAAAATGTTATTGCGGTTAACTCACAAGAAAAGTGATTTTCTTTACTAACTTCATCCATTCATTGATTTTGTTTGCTATTGAGCTGCTGTAATTTCCATCATGACTGACAAGACCTCAGATGAAAAAACTAAAACTGAACCAGTAATAAATAAAGTTAAAAAACCACGTGTGAATGTTACATCATCCCATGAATATTTCCATGGTCACGAATGCCACTTGCCAATCGAAAGAATATCGGCTTATAAGATAACGAGTCGGGGAATTCCAAGATGGATATTCAATTTTATGTCCGTTCATGCCGGTGATATTAGAGCTATCAATATGCACGGGTAATTTTACGTTTTCTTCCAAGTTTTCACTAATATAGATACCAACTACATTTTTTTTTATAACGTTACATAAAATCACGCTCGTTTTCCCCGAACGGTTAACACAGGTGTACCTGTACCTTTAGTACCTACACCCACATTATGCCAGTTACGTTTAAGTTCCTTGTCATTGGCGAATGTAATACACCGCATTTTAGAAGGCGCAATACTGCCAATCCTCTTGTTTTAGGACCCATTATAATCAGAATCCGCTTTGGTTTTGATGTCCCAGTGGTAACGGTCTCGACTGATGAGTTACGAGGCACGCACTTTACTTTTTTTTAATTTATTAAATCACCACTACTCTCAAACGGTGAATGAAAACATTGTGAGAAAGCCAGTGTGACCTAGCACCGAAAACTCGAAGATATATGACATCAACCCGCACTAGGCTAAAAGTGGTGGATTACGGCTCACAGAGAAGAGCCCTGTGTCCCAGCAGTGAGAACAGTCTATAATGCTATACGTACCTACCTACTTAATAATTTCACTGTTGTCTAGATCGTATGCAGCCTTGTGCGCGGAGAAGTACCGACATCATCAGAACTATCACCTCACCATCCACCCATACAGCAAGTTAAGATTCTACCTAGAAATTATGTTCGTCATTCTGGCGATTGCAACTGCGCTAATTATCGCTTACCATTACTCTTCAAAGGACCCTAGAATGATCTATGTTAGTACCTACCTCTATTTACTGAATCAACTCAGCCTATCACAGTCCACTGCTGGACATAGGCCTCTCCCAGGCTGCGCCTACACCCTGTCCTCCGCCTTTCGCATCCAGTCTGTTCCAGCCACATTTTTTAAGATCGTTTGTACCTATATCTATTTAGTATGTTGTCAAAAGATAAGATAAAATTGGCAGTGACAGGCAGCAAATGTTGCATAATATATTTTTAACATTTGGCACGCTTAAGTCTACCTCTTATCTCGATATGAAGAACACGGTTTGGTCGAGATAAATAGATTGACTTCGACGACAGTTCGGCCTCAAGGGTGGTAGGTATGGAATATGGGAATTGGTGTAAGTCCAAGCATATGAGACATTTTAGGAATGCCTCTTGTCAGATATTTGTAAGCAGCAAGGACCAATATCTACGGCGAAAGCGTATACAATGTGTAACTGAATTAATGCACATTATGAAAGTTGTTGTTCGGAATCGTTTACTGGATCGATTTCTGTCATTTTTAATATAGGCACGTAATTTTTATCCCAAAAATAATTATCTAAAACTACGTAAATTACAATCACACATTGTACATTCAAAACAAACCAAAATGGACGAAGTACATATTAAGCTAGACCCATAGATACCTACGTGTGCGACTGTGTGCGTGCATAGATTTGTAATGTTACCACGATTTTCTCATACAACCAGTTTATCTAACAATAAATAAATAATGTTTTATATAAGCTGTAATGTAAATAACTGCAAATCTCTTGAGGGGTCATACTTATTATTATGAACAACTTTTACTATGCCGCCGAGTTCTATAATAATAACTAATTTTGTGTTTCTACCATATCCAACGAATGCCTTTGTCTTTGTCTTTGTCTATGGGACCAAACCTGAAATCTCGAAAAAAAAATCAGCTGGTCAAAAAAATTGAAGTTCTATTGTTATAACGCCCGTGGGCCGCAGTGTTAAGCAAACATTGTATTCATCCCGCAGGACTACCACTACGCCGAAATTACGTTGATTTACGATTTCATGATCGTGTTCAATATTATCGCTAACTTCTTCACCGGCTACATTGAAGGGTATTCCCGCAAGTTTGCTGTATTGTCCTTGCGGAAAATTGCATTGAATTATTTAAAAACCTGGCTGATCGTGGACTTGTTTGCATGTGGTGGTATACTGGCCAAATTTGATGACCAGCAGTTTACCAGTGGTTTGGTTTTGGAGTCTATAAAAATAATACGCATACCTATCATACTGGTTTATTTAAAGAATATTCTCATCGTTATGAGAGCCTCTGTGAGTACTATATCCTTTCTAATATTTTAAAATAATGAATACCTAGGAGTTGGTTTTTTGCTAATCCAAATTTTGCGATTGATCAGTTTTACCAGAAGACAGGTGTGGAGATCCTTTTCTTTTTAATAATCTACCTATGTTGGAACATCTACTTCCAATTTGCCGTGGATTACCTAATTGAGGGTAGTTTTAAGCCGGAAAATCCTAGAAGCTGTTCATGGTTAACTGTTGGAAACTTGTGGAACCAGAGTACAGAAGTCCGGCTACTTTATGCTTTTGACAGAGCTGGTAAGTTGGACTACCTACAATAAAACTACCTACCTCTCTACTTTTCTCAGTGATGTGTACAGAACAGGTAAAGCTAACAGTTAACAGTTGCACCTCATGGCAGCATTCTCCTGGATGCCGAAATCAAAGTGCCAACAGTGCCAACCAAACCAATTCATTTGGGACACTTTTACTGTTGATATGTAAATAGAACAGTTTTGATAATTTACTGCTTGAACTAAGCTCATTCTGTTTGGAATTTAGTAGGTATTGTTTATGTCCTATTATGGGTATCTCCTTTCGCCACCAGATAAAAAATGCAAGAAAATTTTTTTTTTTTTTGGAAAATGTAAGGAGTATCCTAATATGGGACCCCACATAGTCCCAATATGAGATATCTCATATTAGGATACGTTACCTAATATGATATGAGTTTAATATAATTTTATAAAGAAAATTTTATTTTGAAGATACTTTATTGAAAAAATAATGTCGAATCAACCTGAGACACAAATGCCACAAGTAAAATTAATAGTAGATGCTTCCACACCTCCGCATAACTCGTAGCACCATCACCACCGAAAGCATTCGGTACACTGAATCCATTCTTCTCCAGAAATGTTATTGGAGTACAGATTGCAGTAGTAAATGCAAAGATGTGGATCTTTGTTACTATCGCTGTCATCAGGCTCCAGCAATTGTGGCTCCTCTTCGTCGTCACAAGATGTACCATAATATTAGATATCCCATATTCAGCACCCTCACACTATACCATGTTGGGGCCCCTACAGACTATATTTTCAAACAAATGTTTCCGAGAAAATAAGTATATGAATTACAGCAAGAAAGTTCATATCTACGTCAAAATATAGGTTGTTAGATCATGCAGAAATATATATGTAGACAAATTAACATACTTATTTTAACAACACTAAACTTCTAACGCGTACACTCAATAAACTTTGTTGTGAAAATATTCAGTCGGTCACCCTTGTCCCTTGCGAACCGCCATTGGCAAACTGACATCTGCGTGATGCCAAGATGGCCTCCGGCGTCTATGAGCTACTGTTTCATGCACCGTACGATAGATGGCTTAACTTGTATATCGAGAAAGCTATCATCCCGAATTGGGGAACTATACTATTATATAATGGGCCCGCTTCCCTAGGTACCTATCTGCCAATTTCTCCTTAACTCTTCTGTATGATGATGAAATTCACGAGGCTATTGTGGGAGGCTATACTTCCATCCGTAAATGTTATTTTTTCCTATGCTTATGTTAATTATACGTAACTGTTTCAGTTGGTATGCTTAGAACAAATACGAACATGAATCTTCTAGAACAAAAGGGGTGCTTAGAGAACTACCTTGTTATATGCTGGTTGTTTTCCAAGGTAGGTATATTTTGAGAAATTGATAGTTACCTTCACCTACTGCAATGTACTCCCATAACATTTTTTGGGTAGGCACCTACTCAATTCAAAACCAAATTCTCACCAGCATCCCATACCTATATTTTGCAGATATTCATATTTCATTACGCACTAAAATATATATGTGCAGTTTTTGGAAAAGAATCTGCAAGTGCTCAATACTATATGATGAAGAAACAGATAGAAACATACATGGTGCAGAAAAACTTCCCACCAAGACTTAAGAGCAAAATCCTGAAGTTCTACGCTATTAGATTTCAGTCGAAGTTCTTTGAGGTATGAAAAGTTACTTATCGCTTATAGCTTCACCTCAGTTTCAAGCCATGATAATAGTATGAAAGCCAACAAGACCAAGCCCAGTACCCACTGTCGGGACGAGCATAACAGGGATTTGTTGGTGATGAATCATAATTATGTTGTTGAAACAAACACAATACACAATAAGGAGTTGTTAACATTGTAACAACTCCTTATCTTGACAAGTTCGAAGGCAATAATAAATAATATCCTCCTGACCGGTCACGGCAGTCAGTCCCAATGGAGACTAGCGAAGTACCTGCGCAGGAAATATAGTGCCCAAGTGTGCGCAAAGACAGGTGCACTCACTGTTTCTTTACTCTCATAGTCGATGGGACAGCAATCCGACACGACCGGGGAGAGATCCGGCGCAGGGCCAAAGGGTTTACGTCGTGCTCGCCGAGGCACGGAGAGTCTCGATATGTTAATAAAACAGTTACCTATCCATGGACTGACCGCGGCAAGCGCAGCTTTTACCTCGCAGATCTGTCGATCAGCGCGGTTGCTACTTAACCACGAGCACCTTATTAAAAGCAATAGGTAGCGAAAATGGAAACTGTTTAAAAACATTCCTTCTATATCTTTTGTTTCTGTAGGAATCCCGTATGCTGGGATGTGTGTCTGGTCAATTACGTGAAGATATCCTCATGCACACCGGTCGTCAATTGGTGAGGGAACTGGATTTCTTGAAACAGTTGCCTAGCTCTTTACTGGTGCAAATCGCTGTCAAACTACGCCTCGTCATTTATATCGCCGGTGATATCATATTCAAGATCAATACCGTTGGTAAGTCATCATCATCATTGGTTATCCCACCTAATGCTGAGCATAGGCGTCTTCTCTTCTGTGTCATGCATTCCTGGTACCGTTGGAAGAAGGTACCTCCCTATATTTTCAATTCTTTCGTAGTTAAAACATGTCTGATGGTCTCCACCACCCGTGATTCTCTCTCTCTCCTTTTTGTTTTGTTTGAAAGGTGTCTTGATCGAGAGTTTTCAGCTATGATTCAAGAAAATCTGTTCAGCCGTTTGAATACTATCAGCTCTTTTCTAGTTGATGAGTGATGTGAGCATCTTCCACAGTCTGATCGAGTCGAAATTTGGTATTCTGGCCCTTCAATGATATTAGACGAACATATTAAACCTTCAACGGATGTTGCAGCATCAGTTGAAACTTATGGCAGAGGATTAAGTTTATTATAAGTTGTAGGTAATATTTTGATCCAAGCGTTGTCGCTTCGGGGGACGGCAAATGAAAACGCCAAACAGATGAGGCTTATACCCAGCAGTAATGAAAGTATGCTACTGTAGAAAGGATAGCTGCTGTTAACTTCCTATTTTCATTAGCCGTCCCTCGACGCGCGACGCGTCGACGCTTGCATCAAAATATAATCTAAGGCCAAAACATACAAGGTGTAATTTAAATAACTGACCACGTCTTAACCCCAGTCATTGTATTCATAATTATACATATCTTTTACCAATCATGAAATCGCGAAATAAAATTCAGGTGTTCCCTACATTTTGACGAGTTATGCGATCAAAAATGAAGGGAGAACAGCTGTTTTTTTTTTTCGCGATTTCAAGTTTGGTCCCATAGTAAAAGATGTTCATAATGATGAGCACAATGACCCCTTAAGAGGTTGTCAGTTCTTTAAATTATATCTACCTTGTATATTTTTTTTACTTTTTAGAGGATTTTGTTTGTGTCGCGATTTTTTTTAACCGTCAGAAACTTGAGACCCAGGAGAAATCATTAATTACGATTGTTTTCTTTCGTTTATATACTTAAAGCAAAAATGCACTAACAAGTTTTAGTTTGAATTAAGAAAATTAACCGATGTTATAGAGGATATTACGAACATACTGTGACTTCATGTTCTCATTAACTTATAATTCCAATAGAATACACAGTCACTTTTCACATTTCAATAAACATTAAACTTGTATTTCAATTCACAGGTGACTGTCTCTACTTCATCGACAAAGGTACAGTGGCTATCTACTCTGACTCAGCCAAGGAGATCTGTCACTTAGAAGACGGGGATTACTTCGGCGAAATAGCATTAGTTATGAAACACCACTTCCGGACAGCGTCTGTGGTAGCTGTCACTAACTGTGAGTTGTTCAGGCTTGACAGGGAACATTTTGAGACAACCATAGCGTATTATCCGACAGTTTATAATAGTATTAAAGAAGTGGCGATGAGAAGGTTTGAGAGGACTCGCGTGCTTGATGAACATCATAAGGCTGAACTGAGGGCGGGTGAGAGACGGCTTAGTGTTTGAAGAGGATTGAGTGACCATTATAACGCAGATCTAAAAGGTTAATGGCAATAAGGTCGCCCCTTATTATAGAACGCGTCAAACTTTATGGCGGCTGTGAAGTGCGCTACTCGCTGCGCAGTGTCGCACCCCTCACCCCCGCTGACACATTGTTACTACATGGGACTTATGCATAACTGGCGAAATGTGGAAGTACTATATGGGTATGGGTACACCTCTGCCTACCCCTTCGGGGATTAAAGGCTTGATATTATATAAAAAGTTTTTTCGGCAAAGTCACACTTGCACAAAAAAGCGAAAAACAAAATATTTATTTCCTACTAACTTCAATGATTTTATTTTACAATGTGAGAAACGTCTGCTTAGTTGCAGGACGCATAACTTTATTTCATAAGTTACTAATGACTCGTCATTTAAGAAGAAAATATTTATTAAGGATTACTTCTTTAAGTTCTAATGTTTTCTCAGTTAAGGTAAGGACAATAAATAAAAAAGTTGAATGATTTAACTTTCGTTTTTATTTAAAACCAGCCACCATGTAGGTTCAAGCGGAATAACTTCGAAAATCGAATATTATAAGGCTAAGAACACACTACGATTCCTCCAATTGTCAACAATGTGCCTTCACAATCAATCGAGTTAATAAATTATAACTATGGAGGAATTAATCGCAGTGTGCTCTAAGCAGAACTGTATTTTTTTAAGTTGAAAAATCTTTCATAACTTCAGCTATTTTACAGTCACGATGTTCACTAGCAGCCTTGCACAAGTTGCCTTATTTACCCGATTGCGGCAAAACCCAAAAGTGGTGTAATGTAGTTACAGTTTTAAAAGTTGTCGGAAGTCAACTTGTGAAAATCTTGCAAGTGAACACCATGCTTTAGTTTAACATTTATATTTTATGCAACATAATAATTATATCCGCACAACTGCATTTAATAACATAATGACTAATCTCTTATTTCACTCCGTTAAAACGAATAATAAAATTTTCAGTCAGTCGCTATCATCGAACAACACAAGATATAACTCGTAGGCAGGAGTAATATTACGGAATCGGGGTTGGCGATATAAAGGTGTTTGTTTTAGAGGCGGAGCCGCGGCGGCCAAATGCCCGAATATTCAAACAATTGACCGCCTCGTTGGTCTAGTGGTCGCAAGCGCTACTGCTGAGCATGAGATCCTGGGTTCGATTCCCAGGTCGGGCAAAGTGTAATTGGGTTTTTCTATCTGGAATTTGTCAGTAGCAGCCCGGAGTTTGAATTTGTGCCCGGTAGATGGCAATAGGCTCGCCCCCTATTACATGGGACTTAAACATAACTGGCGAAATGTGGATGTACTATAGGTACACCTCTGCCTAACCCTTCGGGGAAACAAGGCGTGATGTTATGTTATGTTATAATATTCAAACATTAATGTCATAAAATTATTTATCAAATAAAACCAATTTAATGGATATTAAAAACCTTTTTCTGTATTTTATTTCAATTTAAAGTTCTCCGCCTCTAAAAAAACACCCATTATTTAACATTTTATCTAGACTACCGAGAAAGGCGGCCATACACGCTGCGGTCCATCCAAGAGGTCAACCTGTGTAGTTAGGGAATATCGGAATAGGCCTGTGCAAGTGTGTAGTTGTGAGCAAATAAATATATCTTAACATTTTGGAACATATCAGTGGGTACAAAAATATGTGAAACGTAACATGAAATGTAACCTACGTTGAAACGAACATGCTGTCCAAATATACGCAATTCAACTTGAAATGTAACACACGTTGCAACAAATTTGTTTAGCTTTTGTACGTTTCAAATGTGTATCCATGACGTGTATGTGGTCGACCTGCGTACGCACTCCTGCACAGGTAGACCTCTGCGGTGAGCCGTAACGTGTATTATTAAGCCATACACGTATGCCATTGATGACGTTTCAGTGTAAAAAATACACGAAAAACAAATTCATCCCGTAACTAGAATGCTACCTGTTACATTTCTTGAAACGATTGCATCCCTGGCTTGCTCGAAGGTTGTCTAGAATTTAGGGCCGAGATTGTTAAACTTTACTTACCCGTGCTTTGGCTAAGCATCTTCTGTCACTATCGCACTACTGTTAAACTACAAGAGAAAAACAGAGACGGGGACATAGCTAAACCAGAACACGTGCTAAATAATGTTTATCAATCTCAGCCTCAATGTAGTGGAAGAAAATTTAGTATTTCTCTAATTTACTCGTAATATCACAACCAAAATAAATAAATTCTTACATCTATACAATTTTTTGTGAGTAAAAATTACAATATTGTGTGTAAACGCAAAACAATGTTTTCTGTGTAAATTATAATAAGTGATTTAACACAAATAAACTTTGAACATCTGATCGTGATCTTAAATTAGTGTAGCCACTTTTACAAGATTATAAAAAAAAAAACTCCCTATGCAATGAATGCTGAATAAAGTTACGACACGCTTATAAATAAAAAAATACCTTATCTAATTATGATAGTTTTCTTGACGTAACTTTATTTAGTCATTATTTTTATGGGAGTTACGACTGATTTCTGATACAACCAATAAGAAGAATCAATAAAATATGAGACAAGCAGATAACAAAAACAAAAATGATTCAGGACATTCAGTTACATAACTTCATTCATTTACCTATCAATAAACTAGAACAATCATTGAGTCAATAGAAATCTCGTCTTCTTAGATATCGTTTACTAAACTTCACAGTCACATTTATAAAAATACACGCAACCGCCGCCGTCATCTCAAAACTTTGTAAAGAACATCAATTTATAAGAACGGAATATGTTTTGAGGTAGATTACAGTTTTATTTTAGGCATTAAGGAATTCATATTTCCGTATAATAAGCATTTAGGCACATAATATCGCACATTAGTAATAACTGCGAGATGAATCAAAATACATATTATTATTTAAAAATCCTTCAAGTTTTGAGATGGGGCAGCCGCCTTTCATATGAGTAGAATCTGCATGAATATAAAATTCTTTATTCTGTAACTTAATAATTTAACAATACTTCGTGCCCTCAGTTTAAGAAAGGCGTAAGTCGTCAGAAAAACTTAATGAACTAGCCAAACTAAAAAGGCTCATAATTTAAATAATTATAGGTAGACAAAATTGAATATTGATTTCTTGCCATTTCCCAAATATGTTGGGATTTCAATCTAATACAGGTTGAACCAGCTTTTCGCAGGAAGCAAAGGTCATCTTAGTCCCAATGCTAGAAAGAGATAGAGCTAAATGGGACGAATTACACCGTCCCGTTTTCGCACAGCAACAATGAGAACTTTGAAACTTCCCCAAAATCTTATACTAATCTATCTATATCTATACTAATAATAAAGCTGAAGAGTTTGTTTTTTTTTTTTTGTTTGTTTGGACGCGCTAATCTCTGGAACTACTAGTCGGATTTGATAAATTCTTTTTGAATTGAATAGCCCAATTCAAGCAAAAAAAAAACGAAGTAAAAGCGCGGGATGTTTTGCAAAAAAATTTAGCTGTTATTTTAGTACATTATTGTGTATTTTACGACTTGCACGCGAACGATGTCGCGGGTAGGAGTTAGTCTGTAGGATATATGCCGATACCCATAGATTCGCTCAGTATGATTTTGTTCTTCTAAATTAAGTACATCGGGCGTTAGAAAGAGACAGTCACACAGGTATCAGTGACAGAGACAACACTCTACAAACCTGAACTTCTTCTAAAACTCAATCCGTCTCTTATTACAAAACAAGTTTAATCTTCAGAACCCGGTTTAAATCATGGAACCATTTTTAAATTTATTTCGACTACAGTAACGTTCTTAAGAGCGTTGTCACATTTTGCACCTCTCTCGCTCACACAAAACCTCATTTTTAAGAATGTTAAATGAAAAAATGCTTTTTTGAAAAATGTAATCAATGGGCGGTCTACAAAATAATATTAATTTAATAGGTAGTTATTCAAAAACACATTTCTATTGTGTTATCTAATAAACTTATGTAATTAAGTGTTATGATCTGTTTTTGAGATGATGTAAATAAATGCCACAATAAAAATGTGTTTTTAATAATTACCTATTAAACTAATATTATTTTGTAGACCGCCCATTGATTACATTTTTCAAAAATGCATCTTTTCATTTAACGTTATTAAAAAATTGGTCCCGTGTGAGCGAGAGAGGTGCAAAATGTGACAACCCTCTTAATACAAAACTGACAACTTAGTACAGTACGCGTCAAACATTATGGCGGCTCTGAAGTGCGCTACTCACTGCGCAGTACCGCACCCCTCACCTCCGCTGACACATGAATTTGTTACTGCGCAGCGATTCGCCTCATGTTCCAAGCCGCCATGTCTGCACCGGGCTGTACCGGACTAAGATGTAATTTTTGTTTAAAGGACAGTATTTCAATCACAGTTATGTTTTTATTATAAAAACTGGCTCAATTTAAACCATTTCAAAAGAAAAACCTTGTTATAATAAGACCGAATGTGCCTTATCTACGGCCAGGCACTGTATCTACGCCTTTCTTACCCTGAAGATGCAATTATTAGCTAAATTCGCCACAATAATTTAATTTACACATACTATCATAATTTTAATTTCAGTTCATACATATGTTCACACAATTTTGTGCCGCTGAACGTTTTCTTGAGCTTATCGTAATGGAATAATTTTTATTTATTGAACGTAGTTGTAGTGCGTCTGCGCCGGTACTGGGTAGTACATCTCACTCATTACGTATGGACTGATTATAGCACTGGAAGTGTAAAGGAAAATAGAAATCATAAAGGGGCTGTTTTATCAAAAGAACCCCAGAAGGGCAATTTCCGTCTACTAATATCAGTCTCAAACAACAGCTCCTAATCACAAAAAACATCAAATTTCTACATTTATATTCTGTAATTTTATGGTGTATAAAAAAGAGTATTCTATTGCAGTAACCAGTAAAATGTTCAGCATATTATGATGGTTGTTACACTGGACGATCAATTCATCGACAATTCGACATCGATCAAACCCTATTACTACCAAATTGATCGATAAACATATTCAGTTCTGGTTGATGACTAGCACAAGGTTGATCGATTGATTATTATCGTTCAACATCGTGTTTTATAACCATCGATCATCTAGAGCTATTACACCTACGCAATCGACGTTCGATCGGATGAAGGCATCGATCGATCTTAACCGATGTTCTCGAAGCAATCTATTTAAGGGGGAAACGCTAAGGTAGCCCATGGAATTCAAATATTCTTACGATTTTTGCAATTTGCAGATCGGTGTCTAGGTGTTTGTTGATTAAAGTTAGATTCGCAATCGTGACAAATAAGTAATTACATAAATATAATCATTAGAATCAGTAACATAACTCTTTAAGTTAGTATAATCCCCAAATGTCAAGATTTCATGAGATAGTCATTCAATAGAATTACTTGGCCTTAGAGAGGTGTATTGATAACTTTAATTATTATAATTCTGTAATACATATTTGTTATGGAAGCGAATCATATTTTAATCAACATACAACCTAATACTGACCTGCAAATTGCAAAAAACGTAAGAAAATTTGAATTTCGCGGGCTACCCTGGCATTTTCGCCTCAAATGTATATGAATAAAAAAAAAAGTAAAAAAAATGTTTATTTGTACACTTAGAAGAAAAAAACATGCATAAGTACACAAGGATTCAAATGTTGTACAACAGAGTCACTCACCCATGGCTATAAGGTCCATACAAAAGCGTCGGCTATGACCTCGGATCGTCCTCTACGGGCGCCAGGCGCGCGCTGCTCGACGTGTAGAACAGAACGCACGGCGTCTTCCACCACGAGCCGAATTGTACCACTTCGTCTGCGCTTACGGGGACGATACTGGAAAATTTGTAATATTTATTATAGACATTTACCATAACTGGATTTTGAAACACAAACACCTTTAAACGCATACACACACACTCGCATAATACAGAACAGCAGCACAAACAGAAAAAATACCAAGTTTTTTTAATTTTATTTTTTAACACTACCACACAACAGCAATAACGGACAGTCCTCTATGCAGGGCTTGCATGGAGGCTGAGGAAACTGTTGCACATGTACTCTTTGAATGCACAGGCGCCACCCAGATTAGAATACAAACCCTCGGAGCACTCAGATTTTTCGCAGATGTTCTGATCAGACCAGGAGACGTGATCAACTTCTGGAGGGAGGTGGGCTGGTTGGAATAACCACCGATGGCCGCCATGGTCCACAATGGTCCACTTTTTTTTTATTTTTTGTGGATGGGAAATCATCAAATGACTTCTCCCGCTCTGGGCGGAGCGGGAGGGCGTGTCAGACTTTTACTGACTAAAACCCACCCGTGTTCCTTCTGTTGCCTGTGCCGGGGCTACGGTAACTCTTTCGAACATCCCGCAACCCTAGCTGGCATCGGCCCTAGCGGACCCCGTCAATAGTGCTGACATCTCTTTGAGGCGCGCGTGGAACACAACGCGCCGTCGACTCGGGCTTGGTCCTTACCGGACGGCGAGCTACCCATTGCTCGCCGTCCGCAAGCCCGCGCCTACGGTGGCCGGGAATCGGCTGTCAATTCCCGACGCCCAGGGCGTCTCCTGCGGCGACTAGGGGCGTGAGGGCGCAAAGCTTGCCTCTCCCTCACGCGTTCCGCCTCCTCCTTCGCGAGCATTACTGCTTCGCAGAAGGAGGTAATGGCTTCCCATGTACTCTCGCCCCGTACCATGGCCTGGACCAGGGCCGGACGCGAGAGATCGCCGCCGCCGATCGCTTCCGCGAGGACACGGCGGTGCTCCGCCCAAGCCGGGCAGACCTCCACCGTATGCTCCACCGTGTCCTCCGGGCGATCCACACAGTGGTAACACCCGGGCGTTTCCTCCCGCCTTATCCGGAACAGGTACCTCCCGAAGCACCCGTGTCCGGTGAGGACCTGCGTCAGGCGGAAGGTGAGGACGCCGTGGCGCCTCTCCAGCCACTCCTCAAAGAGGGGACTTATCGCCGCAATTGTGGCGTGCCCAACAATGGTCCACTTGAAGACTAAGTGCGGAAACCAAACCCTAACATAATATGCCAAGTTTTACCTCAACAATTTAAATTTTATTTAAAAGAATTGATTTTGTTTTCCTCCCTTATTTTGTATTTTTAGCTCTGCAGTTTCGAAGAGACTATTAGAGCGAAAATACACATACCTGTAGCTGGTACAAAACTATGCAAGTAGTTGGCATGCCATGTGCCGTAACAACTTCTGATTGATGAATGTCACAACGGCATGCCAGCTACTTGCATAATTATGTACCAGCAAAAGGCATGTGTATTTTCGCCCTTGAACTAATCGCCAATTTCAACTTTTTTTAAAAAGTATCTAAATGTTTAATGGTACCAAAGATACAGGCTGTGCCTGGTTTGGAAGCATCGCTATTTAGATTACATGTAAGTATTGTAATTTTAATGTTGAAATAAATGATTTTTACTTTACAACAACCCAAAAATGCCCTAGTTTCGTCGGCATTACGCGATTTGTTTTTCTGGGTACTGGCAAAACAAAACTTTGCAACTTCGGCCGACTGCTAACAAACGTAGCGCGGATTACGTCATGAAGTTAAGCGTCCTCCTCAAACAACCTGCCTGTTGAGCACTGTTCTACAAAAGCTGAACCATTACTATTAGAAGTAGAGAAAACTAAACAGTCCGCTTGTTTCGTGTGTTCACAAGCGGATTAATTAATAGGAAATTAAATAAGATTAATTAATATCATATGTAGAGATATTAATTAATCTGTACTATCGTACTACCGGGCTAGAAAAAAAAAAATATCCTATGTCCTAACCCAGGTTGTGGTCTATCCGTGTGCCAAATTTCGTCCAAATCCGTTCAGTCGTTAAGGCGTGAAACGGTAACAGAGATACAGACAGAGTTACTTTCGCATTTATAATATTAACTAGCAGCGCCCCGCGGTTTCACTCGCATAATTCTCGAACCCGTAAGGATATCGGAATAAAAAGTAACATATATGTTAGTACAGGTTATAAACTATCTGTGTGCCAAATTTCATCCAAATCCATTCGGTGGTTTTTGCGTGAAAGAGTAACAAACATCCATCCATCCATCCATCCTCACTAACTTTCGCGTTTATAATATTAGTAGGATAGTATGGATGTATGGCTTGGAAGTAAATGACAATCACCAGCTGATATCCTCATCAATTTAAGCCTCAGCATTCCATTGGAAGGTATTCATAAACGATACTCCATTTACATAATATTAGAAATTTAAACAAAACTTTTTACAGTCCGTTCAGACAATTTTGACTTCTATTCCGTAGGTATAAGGATGGCAATAAAATCAAAGACATGATTATAATACCAACTGTTTACTGCAGCTGCCATTCGTCATGCCACCAACGCAATAGAAGTCAAAATCGATTGAACGGACTGTAAAAAAGGTTTGTTTTTATGTCTAATCTTATTGTAAATGGAGTATAATAAATAAAAGTCCTCACCTCAAATCATTGAACAGGTACCAGACCGGAGCCACGTCTTTCGCAGCCGTCTGTATGTACGCGACCAAGTTCTTAGGGTTGTCCTCAACGCATACAACGGCCGCTGACAACGTGTATTCCTCCTCTGATTGCGTCGTGACGTTCTTTTTCTTCTGTTTGTCAGCCCTACTGTTCGGTGTGAGCGGCTCGGTAGGGAATTCAACCTAGAAAGTATAAGGGATTTTGTTCGGTTTTGCGTTTCGATGAGTACAGTCAACAAAAAAGATAGGTTAACTGAACTGTAGGTGAGTACTAGGGCGATCGGGCGGAGAGAGAAACAACAACCGTTCGCTTGCGTAGCCGATTTATTACTGACGAAAGGGGAGCGCGGGCGCGGAGACGCAGCTCGCGCGGCCCGGCGCGTACGTAGGTACATTATGTATACATAGGTAACTATACGCATACACCACATTAACACAAATTAATCATTATTGATGTGCTTTTTGAACATAAAACACACACACACATGAACAATCTCAAACTTTTGACTACTAAGCCAGGCGCACGTTACAGCCGCATCGGGCCGCATCATATTGCAATACAAAAAGCGCGGTGCGGGCCGCCTGTAGTGTGCGATGGTTCATACAAAATGTACGAAAGTAATGCAGGAGGATTTTTACAAACAGGCGCGCACCCCCCAAATGTGCGCTGCGCTTTACTTGTCTTTTTTGTTGACTGTACAGTAATTTTTGAGGTATTAAAACTAATAGCGGAAAGCAGGGTTCGTAAAAATACGATGAGTATTTATAATAAATATCAAAATATCTGATATTTAAAAGAATTAAGAAATTTCTTTCTTGATTAAATACAAGGTGTAATTTTAATCACCGTTACCCTTTAAAGGGGTCGTTGTACTCATAATTATGAACAACTTTTACTATGGGACCAAACCTGAAACCGCAAAAAAAATCTGTTGTTCCTTACATTTGTTCGCATAACTCGTCAAAATGTAGGGAACGCAGTTTTTTTTTCGCAATTTCATGTGTGGTCCCACAGTAAAAGTTGTTCATAATGATGAGTACAATGACCCCTTAAGAGGTTAACAGTGATTAAAATTACACCTTGTATATCAGTGAACCCTGACGGAAATTGATCATACAACATTAATACCTACTTTCACTCACCATAACAAAATCAGATAGCAAACGGCAAAATATTTTTATAATTTTAAGTTATTAATAACAACAAATGATGTATATCTTACAGGAAAAACCGTATTGATAGGTACAGATTATAAAATTTAGTCACACATGTACAGGGTAGCGTGGCCGAGCGGTCTAAGGCGCTGGTTTAAGGCACCAGTCTCTTCGGAGGCGTGGGTTCGAATCCCACCGCTGCCAGATATCTTTTTTCTACAATTCAGGGATTTTTAACAATATCTGTTCCCGAGAAGTTGGCACTCCGTGCTCACTCAGCGATAACAATTTATAGGTACATATAGAAAATGGTAATGAATGATATTTGAAAACATTGTAAAAGCCAATTATTTTTATAAAAGAGTACCTAGCCATGGAGTTTCTTGCCAGTTCTTCTCCATAGGAAACGACCAATTGGAACCGTGCACCTAGCTTCTGACGTTTCATAAGTGCCCATGTAGGCTTATGTGAAATAAAATATTTGATTTTTGATGTTAGATAGCGAACATTTTGGTATTTGTGTGTGTCTGGCTATATTTATTGCAGGGATGCACAGACTTATAGAGAATAGGAGCCACTCGGGTCAAAGAAAAATAACTAGGTAAAGGTTTAAAAAGAATTTAATTAGGTACCTTCTTTGTATAACTTACAATATTTAGTTTGATGCATGGCATCGCACTGACGTGACAATTTTTTTTTATGCTTGGCTCAAGGTTACTTGTCGCCCTTAGAGCATTAAACCAACCGGAGACGCCATTGTCAGGCGTTCCCCCCTGCCAAAGGTACGAGACCGCCGGTCATAGACGTTATATAAAACTAGTTGCCGCGCGTTCCACGTCATTCAGCAAATCACAGTAGTGCGGAACGACCGTAAGTGAAAAATGCCGAATTGCAGTGTTTTTTCGTGTAAAAAGAGATCGGAAACATCTAGTAAACAAAAGGATAACGTTACTTTCCATCTGTAAGTATTATTTTGTCTTAATATTAACAAATAATGCAATAAATTAGCAAAAAACCAAGAAATATTGTCGGTCAATAAGTGTTGCCACTAAATCGTACAAGATCTAATTTTGAGTAATTTTTAAAGTTGTAATTTATAGAGCTTGACAATTATTTCAAACTTCTATTTAGCATTTGTTATTGTTATTACTGTTTAAAATCTATTTTTTTTTATTTTATAATTTTTTTTTACTAAACCCTTTAAAATTGCTATTTATGATCAAATAATTGATTAATAAATTCAAACTTTATGTTCCACAAATCTCTTATTATTTTCTCGTATCGTTATTCTTCATTACTTTAAAATATTTGCGGGTCTAGTTATCCCGAAAATACGCAATTTTAATTTAAAAATAGGCCACACTGGAGCAAAATGAGAGTTGTGACAGCAAAGAAACAAATATCGATATCGACTTTATGAGTATGTTATTCTGACTATTAATTTTTCAGATTTCCAAAAGATGCAATGACTCGGGATGTCTGGATTCGGGCTTGTGCAAATCATGATTCGTGGACTCCTAAACGTACTAGTACAATTTGCTCACAGCATTTTGAAGCTTCATGTTTTATATTACTATCTAATAACAAGAGGAGACTAAAACAATGCGCTTTGCCAACTTTGAAATTAGCAAAGGTGATTTTTTTTAATTTAAGCACTAGGTTTTGGTTGTGACTTTGTCCATGTTTGACGTCTCAACTGTTTAAAGTGGAAAATTGAGATGGCGCACTACCAGAACTTTTATAAGATACAAGAAGTCAAAAAAATTATTTAGGGTTAAACCCCTACTTACCTACGCGCTTCCGCATTTTTACGTAGTTTTGTTTTTTTCTGTTGCGCAGACGCTTTAATTGTTTACGCGAAGTAACCACTTATGAACATTTGCACTCAATATACAATGCAAAAGCGCGTATACTCGCGCAGGCCGAGAACAACGAAAAATGTAGACGTGTGCTAGTTAATGGATTTTTGGAAAGTTATTATCTACTTTACTTTTGTATTCTCGGTTTTTTAAAATCCAGGTGTGTTCATCGAGAGTTACAGTAACTAGTAGGAGAAAGGATAGGTAAATATTGATATTTTTTTCAGGTTGACCCAGAGAGAGAAGAGTCTGAACCAGAAACTTCTTCATCTAAAATAAGAAAGGTTGAAATACATGAAGATCCTCAACCTACCCAAACTGGAGAATGCAAAACCACTGAAGATCAGCCCTGTTCATCGCCATCAAGAATTAATATTTGTAAGTCACCTACATTGACTTACAATCCACCAATACAAGATACACCAAGGAAAAGAAAACTAAAGCAGCGTCTACAGATGAAAAATAAACAAATAAAAAGACTTCAAACTCAAAAAAGATACTTAAAGAAGGTTGCAGGGCTGCAAGAACTATTAAATGACCTGACAGAAAAGTCCTTAATTAATAAAGAAGATCGTTTAGTGTTAAACAAAATTGGTGTGGAGGAAAAAGAGCTTCTTACTAGACAGCTACTTAAAAGCAAAACTGGAAAAATTCCTAGAAACAAATATTCCCCTGAACTTCGATGTTTTGCATTAACTCTAAATTTTTATTCTCCGAAAGCATACAGATATGTGCGAAAGACTTTTGGAACATGTTTACCTGCTCCAAGGACTCTAACAAAATGGTACAGTTCCATCGAAGGGAAACCAGGGTTTACAAAAGAAGCTTTAGTTGCATTAAAATTACGAGCTGAAAGTAACCCGGACAAGAAAATTTATTGTACTTTGGTAATGGATGAAATCAAAATAAAGCAATTGACGGAAAGTATAGCAAGCACTCAAAGACATTATGGTTACGTGGACTATGGATTTGATTTTACATCTGATAATTCTGAAGAAGCAACTGACGCTTTAGTATTTTTATTAGTAGGTATAAATACTACTTGGAAATTACCTATTGCGTACTTTTTAGTAAAAGGCGTAAAAGCTGAACTAAAAGCTCGACTTGTGACACAAGCTTTTCATTTAGTTTACGAAACTGGTGTCGAAATAAAAGCATTGACGTGTGACGGTACTAAAGCGAATCTTGCCATGGCTGAAGAGTTGGGCTGCTGTTTAGATGTAAACAGTTTACAAACCACAATTCTAGACCCTCAGACGGGGCAACAATGCTTTTTCTTTTTAGACCCCTGCCATATGCTCAAATTAGTTCGTAATGCATTCGAGCATTTTAGCTTCTTTACCCAACCAAACTCTGGAAATAAAATTCAATGGACATATATACAGAAATTACATGAATTACAGGAAAAGGAACTATTTTATATGGCAAATAAATTAAAGGCAAATCATATTTTTTTCAAAACAAAAATAATGAATGTTCGCCTTGCAGCTCAGCTCTTCAGTACAAGTGTAGCTGATGCATTAATTTTTTGTAACAATATAATGACGTTGCCCATGTTTGAAAATGTTGACGCGACAGCAGATTTTCTAAAATTAATCAATGATTTATTCGACATCCTCGATTCAAAAACTTGGGGCAAAGGTTTTAAACAAGCCTTGAATTTAAAAAACTATGAAACTGCTTTTGCGAAATTAGATGAAGCAAAAGCAGTACTGCTGAATTTGGAGACTGATATGAAAAATCGCAAGAATAACTTCAATAGAATCAATCTTTTAAAATCCCCTCGTTACACAGGGTTTCTCGGATTTCTTGTATGTATCGAAAGTGCAAAACGTCTATTCGAAAACTTAGTTTTGGCTTCAAATTCACAATTAACTTATTTACCGTTACACAAAATAAGCCAGGACCACGTTGAGATTTTTTTTTCAGTTGTCAGAAGCCACGGTGGCTATTCTGACAATCCAACTGCTCGTCAGTTTGAATCTATATATAAAAAGTTATTGGTCCACACAGAGTTAATACGAAATGAAAGGGGTACGAACTGTATCCCATTAGAAAAAATTTCTATACTCAACTGTACATCAGCAATTGAAAAAATCAATTCTACCTCCCGACAACAAGAAACAGAAATATTTTTAAATGATAACCCCATGGAAGAAAATAATATTATTTCAGAAATAGAAATCGAAACATACTTGTCCCCTTTTGGAGAAAAGGTTGTGGAATATATAGCGGGATACGTAGTATTTTCTACTATTAAAAAAATTAAATGTAGTACATGCGTAAAAGGTTTATGTGGAGAGCCAAATGAAAAAAGTTTAACCTATCAAAAAAGTAGAGGTGGGCTTAAGTACGCATCGAAAGAGGTTATTGATTTATGTCGCCTTTGTGAAGTGCAGATACGGAAACACTTAACTGATGACAAAAAAGTTAGCCCCTCTTGCTCGCCGCAAAGTGTTACAAACAAAGTTTTAAAACATTATGTTGGCAGACAATTGTTCCCAAACATCGAGAGTCATTATTTTGATAATGATTTTACTGTGCACAATATTGAACTTGCGAAAACGGTAACACAAAAATATACCAATATTAGAATAAACTATTTGTCTAAGAAGACTGACCCCAAGAAATGCATTAGGCATATTTACACCAAACTTATACACTTTAAAAATCAATAGGTTTTCATACATAGATTTTTTGTTTTAAACTTTTAAGTTCTTTGACAAACTTGTGAGGCCACTCATACTTCGCAGCTTTCTCGCACATGCTATATTTTCTAAAATATGACAAAAGTAATCTATTCTCGTGTATAATCTTATTTTAAAGATAATTTTTAAATTTCTTGTCTCAAAAGTAAACTTATTCTTTTTGTTGCTAGTTCGAGCGATAAGGCTGCGATAAATGACAACGCTCTGTGTCATCGCATCTGCAGACTCAGCCGAGTTGATAATCTATAATCGTTAACGCTAGTAGGAAACTAATCAAATGTATGGAAGTGACATCATCTCAACGTTAAGTCGCGTGGTCAGAATAAACAAATAGAAAATTCGTAGCCAAGTTAACATCGTTCAAAATGATAGACAATGTCCATCGCTACATCCTGTAGTTTTATGGTATAAATAGGAACCAAGTTACAATATTTGTAAAACAAGCGATTGACTCAGGCGCGTCAACATGACTACCAACTAATCGTTTTCTAAAATCATTTACGCACCTCGGCGTTACCGATTGTAGAAAGAGATTCGACACTAAACTTGGCTAGACCTGCTGGTCTTCTTGTGAATAAAAGTATGTGCTAATCAAAATTTCTTTCAAATAAAAATTTACAAATCATTTATTCAGTTTATTTATTCATTCATCATTTATACTTATTCAATTTTTTCTGCAACCTAAGAAATCATATCTTGATTGTCGAGATTATGAAAAAAATAAAATAAAGTCCAGATATAGAAAAAGCTCCCAGCTTTTTTATCATATCTATTGGCTGAATTCATCGATAGCAAAATATCGATAGTGTCAAGCACTCTCATCGCTTACATAAAAATGACGTCATCCCGTACACTGACAAGGCGTCTCTGTGTGTGTTTGTACTTGTGTGCTTATATTTTTTGTTTGTATTTGATTATTTTTCCGTGTGCGTGCGTAACGACGCGATCGAAATTGCATTAGTGTATTGTCACTATTTGTGTGCATTGCCTCGTCCCCCGCGATGAAAGTGACAGACTTATTCGCATAGATATTAGTGCTCGTGGCGTCTCCGGTTGGTTTAATGCTCTAAGTTGTCGCCACACGTAATATTGCTTCCCAGTTTTCATTTGCTAGGCGGTTTCGATTTTTCCTTATGTTAAGATTCATAACGGAAAACGTTTGTTCACAAATATACGTCGATCCAAATAAACTTGCACGTTTTAATGCATTTGTTCGCAATTTTTATACGTATTTTTGCTAACGCAAGGGTCCGATCCGATCGCAAGCTCACATCACATGCACGCAATTGCGGCCTAAGTGGTGTAGGTACACAATATTGTCAACATTTATTTTATAACTAGCTGTGCCCCGCGACTGTGTTCGCGTGAATGTTGTAAGATACGCAATATACTAAAATGACAGCCATATTTTAATAAAAACTCCTTCGTCCCCCGACCCGTCACCAACCGTCGCGTTGAATCGCCCGCCCGCGCTATTACTTCGTATTCGCTTAGTGTTGTTTCTGACTTTTTTTCTTTTTGCTCGGCTCCTAAGGGTCGTAGCGTGATGTTAAAAAGCCTATAACTATCCTCAAGAATTGGGCTACCAAATGCAAAAAGATTTTTTTTCAAATCCGACTTTTCGTTCATAATTTCGTGGGTTTTCATTTTTTTGCGTGGAACCCTAATTATTTTTCTAAAATAAACGTAGCCTACGTTACCCGCCGTAACATTAGTTATCTGCCAGTGAAAGTCCCGTCAAAATCGGTCCAGCTGTTTCGGAGATTAGCCGGAACAGACAGACAGACATACAGACAAAAATGTTAAAAATTGCTTTTTTGTTGTAAGTACCGTCTATACTTTCTTATGCATTTAGTACAAAGTTGTTATTTTGACATTACAAACAGACACTTCAATTTTATTTATTTTCTAATTTTTTTTTATTTGTTGGCGGGCCGCAGCCATACCGACTAACATGGTAATGACTTAGATTAGTTAAAGCTAATATGGAATAATGGCTGACTCTCAACCTGTATATTTTGGTCTACAATTACTTTCTACAAACATATTTTTGGCGACTTACTTCTTAAAATACTGAGTAAACTATTCCTAATAAGTTGCTTACCTTATCATTAATAACAACATCTCCATCTGATTGCAGTCTTATAAGTAGCTGTTGGGGTAGAACACAGTTCGACTCCTGCGTCGGACTCTTTGATGAGCCCGCTTGTGGACTTGGCCTAGAAAATAAGATAAATATTTTAAAATACAATAGGGATGATGCCCGGGTAAAAAAAAAGAAATTCTATTTAGTCTGTCAGTCAGATAATAAAAAAATATAAGACAGGTATTTTTTGCTATAACATATTAATAAAAAAATTACTTAGATAAAACGTATTAAAGGTGGGGAGTGGGGGCTCGCTACGTCACTACCCAGTATAAAATCTAGCAAAGCATTACGTAATGCCATATTTTTACTGAATGTATAGCCGTAATCTTTTCATTACGTAAAATAAGAAAAAATACATGTCCGATATTTTTTAATAATCTTACTGACGGACAAAAAAAATGTTTAATCATTATCCCTATTCTCTTTAAATTGTTTTTACGATTGGCAATACTTAGCAAGTATGGTCCACCTCGTAACTACTTTATCGCCTTAAGGTTGAATGTCACTTGCACGTCATAAAGCGACAAGGTCTTGTCTATGTGACAGTTCGATAGTTTCATCATTAGTGAAATTTCAATTACACTGCTCTTTCCACGGATCATTTGGCACTAGACTGACGTTGACGGGGGGCGCTGTTTGCGTTTGTAAATGTTTACAATTTGTGCAGTTGCTCTGTGAAATGTACATGGATATGTAAGTATTGAAAAAACAGTTATAAGTAGTAAGAGGGAATTGTTGTTAAAAGTGATAAGGCATTTAGAAAGAAAGAAAGAAAGAAAATAAATTTATTTGACCCAGGTTAAGGCACACAATATTAATTTTAAAAAAATACAGAAAAAAAATTTACTTAAAATACCTAGTAACCCACGCCCCACTTATAACATAACCCGCGCCATTAAAGAACCAAATTGAAAATGGCAGCATTTATCATGCTCTCTCACTCGCACAGTGCAAGTGAAAGGAGATGAGAGTGGATCTCCTTTGTTTGGCCGAATCAAATCAATTTTTATTATTTTTTTTTTATTTTAGATAGGTTTGCTCTTGACACTAGGTCAGAGATGACAGAGACAAAGTCGACGATGGAGCGAGCTTACCCAGAAGAAGCCTGTTCACTCTCACTTTGAAGAGAAATTAAATCAAACAGTTTATTTGTGATACACCGGTGTATACAACATAGGTCTTACAATATACAATGAGTTCATGCTGTGATCAGCCCCATGAGCATACAAATTTATTAAACAATAAACAATCATATTAATTTAAATATTATCAACAAAGTTTATATGCACTCAATCAGACATCAACACTTTTGTCAAAGTCATTTCAAGTCATTCTCAATTCGTTTTTTAATACGAGGTCGGCTATACAGTGATCCCTGGGCAATCATCCCTGCTTACTGACGGGTATTGTTACCGCACCATGAGAATCTTGTATGGTACAGGAAAGAAGAAAAAAAAATTCTTACCTGTCGGGGTGTTTAAAGTGACAACCAGGTCGAGCACAGTGCAGTCCGTACCGGCATGGTTTGCCACCGCCGCCTCTTTTAGTCTCCGGCTGGAACGCGATACAATTTATCATATTATTATACTGTTATTTATTTCACGTCAAAATATAACAGGAACAGTAGCGCAACTACAATTATCGTTAGAGGAAAGCCGAAGAAAAAATTGTTCAGTTCTCTTAGACTCTAGATAACATCAAAATGAATTAACTCAAAAATTCAAATCATTACATCACTTTTCCTAATTTAACGCCACCTATGGTCAAGTAACATAACCAAAGAAAAGTTGATAATTTATTCTGTCTGTTTAGTAATAGCGTCCTATCACTAAACAAACAGAATAATTTATGATTTTTTTACAGAAATAAACGATAAAATTACCGATTATAGTTTTATTTCGGAAAAAAACATTAAATTATAAATATTATAAACATTATATTCTAATGTTATAACGAATAAAATGCAAAAGAGCAGGTGAAAACAAAATACACGTGAATGTATGTGTCAAGAAATCAACATTAACAAAGAACATTATTATAGAAAATGAAAAGAAAAAAACACAAACACAAAAAATAACAATCATTCATTCTATCTCGTTCTCGCCTACATACTTTTCTATTTGTGTCCCTGTCATAACGCGCAGTAATTCGGCTTCCCCTTGTTACCTACGACGCGGTGCTGCGGGACACGAAATCACAAGTGTTCGTACCTACGAATTTAGTACCGCATTCTGACAAACGAGGGCCGGCTTATTTTAGACAAAAAATTTTAGGCATTTTCGTTTTTAGTCTTATGACAAATATGTTATTGAATATCTGTAACGTGATGTGATACACAGTTACATACACAGGTGTACCATTATTATTTGGCAATAGTAGACACTAAGAAGAGTGGTTGTTCCGAAGGGAAGCCGATAGGAATCGGATTGTATGGACGCTGCGCCACTATCAGTAGCGAAGCTATAAATTCCATTAGAAGGAAGCCGAAGAAAAAATGGTTCAGTTCTCAACTAAAGATAACCTTAAAATATCTCAAAATTTTTAGTTATTCCTTTACTTTTCTTAATTTAACGCCATCTATGGTCAAGTACTAGAACCAAAGAGACGCTATCACTACACAAACAAAATTATCAATGTTTTATATAAAGAAAACTATAACAGGTTGATTATAGTTATATTTCTGAAAAACAGTATATTACACAGATTCTAAAATTATGTTATAACATAATTTTAGAATCTTACAAAAAAATATGTTATAACTTAATTTTAGAATCTTATATACTTATTAGATTTATTCGTTACAACGAATAAAATGCGAGGAAACAGGTAAAAAAAATACACGTGAAATTATTTGTCAAGAAATCACAACAAATCTACGAAATGAAACATTACTAACTATCTAGGTCTCTATTCATATCAAAATGACAATATTTTAAACAACTTCATACACAAGCTCATGTAAATCAAAATATTATCACTGTATGGCACAAATCACGCAAAAACAAAATCCAGCTGAGTGCAGCTATATGTAGATTTTAAAATTATGTTGAGAATGTGACTAACTGATTAAATGCAAAAAGTAAACAAAATAAAAGTTAGTTTATCTGTCAACAAGTCGACAAAATAATTTTCAAATCTACGAAATTCAGCAGCACCTCATTCTTTCTCGCTCTCGCCTACGCATTTTTCTCTTTCTGTCCCGGTAATAACTCGCTCGAGAATGGCTTACCTCACACCGTAACGAGCGGTGTTTCAGAACCCCCGATTGCCACCGAAGAGTGCCTGAAGAAGCGTGGTCTGTACTACGATTAATACTCTATTCTGACACACCACGTACGGCTTACAAGCGCTAGCGTCGTTGGAATTCTTAATTGAGACAAAAAAAAATATAATTTTTATTGACTATAGGTACGCGTTTTATAATGTTTATTTTTTATCTTATGATGTATTAAATACTCCCCGTGTGGTTGCCGGGTAGTAGAATAGAACCAACCTATTTCATCCAGTGGGCGTCGTAAAAGGCGACTAAGGGGGGGGGCTGGGGGATTCTTTTGTTCTCCTCTTTGTGGTATGAACAGCACACACCCAAGCTAAGGGTGCCGTGCCGAGAGCTGCATGACTAGGAGCCTAGTCGCGAGCGTGCCTGTTGTCTGGGATCGGGACGCCCCCAGACACTAATAAGCCTTACCTCTACTTGCGGGGCTCTGTAGTGTTGACAGATTTTTTCCTCTGCTTTTCGTGAGAACTAAATGACTTATTCAAATTTTAATCAACTCGGAGGCGGCGGTGATGCACGCCACATCGGTTGTTTCCACGGGGCGAAAAGCGAGCTGCGTAATGTTGCTTTGCTACGCTGAATGTGCAGGGAGGTATAAAAGATAAGATGGATGAGGTGTGTGAGATGGTGAAGGATAAGATATGTGTTATGTGTGAATGAGACAAAAAGAAAGGGAGTGGACATATCCAAACACGGTTCTCTGACCGCTATTTGGTGCGGTGTTCAAGAGACACATAGGGCCTGTCAGGGGGTGGGGGTTGTCCTCTCCGAGCGGATGATGAAATGTGTGAAAGAGTATGTTTGTGCGAGTCCCAGGACTCTATGGATAAGAGCCTAAACTCTATCTTTATTTTATGCGTTTATGCACCAGATATGGGAAGCTCACCTTCGGAGAAGGACGAATTTTGGGGCAGTATAAGGGATTTAGTAAATGGATGTAGATCAAACGAGAAAATTGTTATGATTGGAGACTTGAATGGTTGGGTTGGTGTGAAGAGGAGTGGGTACGAAAAAGTATTAGGTGCATTTGGGGATGATAGAAAAAATGAGAATGGGATGAATTTACTAGAGATATGTGTAGAGAAGAATGTGTCTGTCATGAACACTATGTTTAATCATAGAAAGGTTCACAGGTATACTTGGGAAAGGCAAGACAGTAGAAGTATGATCGACGTTGTGTTTGTGGATGAAAGATTAACCTTTTGAACGTCATTGTCACATATACGTGACAAGCAAGCGCGTGCCCTGTACGCCAACGACACAAATATGTGACAAAAAATGCGGTGCACTTTATCACGAAATAAACAATTAAATCATTACTTTTGTGTGTTTTTATTTGTATACCTTAAATATTTAAGCTCTTGTCCATATTTAATTGCGTGAAACGAATTAAATTATACCATGGATATAAAGAAATTTGATGACAAAAAAAGAGAAATTAAACGCGGTGAAATTGTGGCTTGGCGTGGAGGACACGCGCGTGCGCTTATGCTCTGGCGTTCAAAAGGTTAAAGAGTAAAGTGACAGATACTAGAGCATATCGGGGTGTTAATGTAGGGACTGATCATTATCTGGTTATGTGTCGGGTGGATGGTTTGTTCAGACATTGGCGTCACCGAGTTCGAGTTCCTGTGACTGCTCTAGAGAGAATAAAAGTAGAAAGACTGCAAGATTTGAAAGTAAAAGAGGAATATAAGAGGGAAGTTTTTACTTCCCTTCCTTCACTTTTGTGAAGACGGATTGATTAATTATTTGGTGATACGAATGATTACAGTCTAGAAGAAGTATGAGATATAGCGAGAAATAATATGGTGCAAGTGGCCACAAAAGTATGTGGTCTAGCGCAGAGGAAATGTGGTAGTAAAACGAATCATTCTTGGGTAGATGGTGAAGTAAAAGAGGTTGTAAGGAAGAAGAAAGAGGCCTGGCTTAATGTGTTAGCCTATAAGGCCCAAAATAGGATGAATCAGGCAACGAATGTGACAGAAGATTTAGAAAGAGTGAAGAAAAAATACTTCGAAATGAAAACAAAAGTGAAAGAGGTGGTAAAAATGAAGAAGGATGAACAGGAAGCTAGAAGGAAGCAAGAAGTTCCTTCCTTCCTTCCTTCCATTCTACCCTCGGATTTGGCTAACTCCTTTTAAGGAGCTAGCAAATCTTGGCTTATGCGTTAAAAAAAATTTCAGGTTGCGCGTAGTATCTAAACAAGATAAAATAAAAACAAAAGAGATTTGATGATATTTTTTGGGGGTCAACGACCACTTGTTGTTTGTTACTTGAAATATGATGAGTTGCGAAAATATATTTTATTTTGTTTTATCATGTTTAGATATCGATACCCATCACCTTTGTAAAGTTTACACATAAAAGAAATTAAACTGATGTGACTACAGTAACTACGGTCAATAAATCCATAAAAAAATGTCATTCATCACATTAATTTGTTTTTTGTATTATCATGTTTAGATAACGATTCCCATCACGTTTGCGGAGTATCGCTAGCTAATTTAATTTGACCCTGTATGGGAGTCTCCTCACCATTTCTTTCTGTGTCCCTTTCGCCCAGTATGCTTTCTCTCGAACAGTCGCACCGCCACAATTTATAGCTAGTATCGGTGGTAATCTGCAATATAAAAAGATACCATGTATGTTGGTAAAAAAATATCGTTTCATTTTCCAGAATGTATTAAATTCTGATGTCATATATCAGTTCTTCGTACGTCTACCTAAATCTAAACTAATATTGTAGAGAGGTATTTGTTTGTTTGTAACTATACAGGGAGTTATCTTTGGAACTGTTGATCCGATTCCGAAAATTGTTTCAGTAATAGGAAGCTACAGTATTGCCGAATGTCTTTTGGTGTAATTTCACGCGGCCGAAGTCGCGGGCAGTACTAAATATAGCGGTTTACTACAGGCCTTAGATTCACACCCATATTCTAAGTCGTAAAGCTCCTTGACTCACAACTCGGTCGAGGAGACCTCAAGGCGTGCCTCGAAAGATCCTCGAAATCGGAATTCAGTCGTAAGATTAAGGAAATTATGAGGTTTCTCGAATGAGTGTGAGTCGAGGTGATATGTCACGAAAACGGCATTATTTGGAGAAATATTCCGTTTATTATATTGGCTAAACTTATTTTTAGAACAGTCTGTGAGCGCGAATCCACGCGTTATCTGTGGTTTTCAACTTATTTGGACAAAATCAGCTAATCGATAATTAATGTGTCTTAAAGTGTCTTCAATCTTGAAACTCTAATAAAGTAATAATTAATTGTCGATTTCGACTGATTTTGTGCAAACATCCGCAAACAATTTGAAAATACATAAAACCAATTTAACCTACTGTGTTAAATAATTTGAACTGATAAGATCTTGTGTGCGCAAAACATTTTATGCAGCAGGAAACTTACTTGAAAGTTTCCTGTTGCATAAAATCATAAAGCGGCTAATACTTGGATTATAGGTGGAATTGGCAATCCACTCGTCTGTTACCACCAATATCTTGAAACAACAGTGGTAACAAAAAACTCACCACACAATCTTCGATCATCATCATCGATCTTTAGTAAATCGAAATCTAATTTTAAATTCATTTTCATCATAAAACTCAATTGGATCCTCTGCATCTCGTAAATAGCGTCGCGATATGTAACTGTATGGATTATCGTACAAATATTCTAAAAACCCTGCAAAAGACATTACGAAAATCGGATAAACTACGCAATGTTTTGGTTAAAAGTTATCTTAAAACTTCTTCAAGGTAGATGCCGACGCGACGTACCTTATATTTGACAGTTGGTTCCTCAACTCAAACTCACCTCAACTGAGAAAACTGTTTGAGATGAGGAGTAAAATTGCAACTATGAATATCAAACTATCAAATATCATGTTTTTCGATGCATAAACATTTATTATTTTTTTTCTCTCAGTTTTATTTTTTGAGCGTGGGATACTCCATTTGCGTAATTCTTACATCGCTGTTTTCGCGTATTTGTTAATATTACTCAATTTTATCATTAGTGGAAGCTTGTAATTGGCCATCTTTTACACATTGTATTTGATATTGATATGTATTAGCTGTAAGTTTTCCTAAAAATTAATAAAATAAAATAAAACTACCTAAGTGAGGTTGAGTCGAGTCGAGGAAAACATGAGGTTATGACTTACAATATGGGTATTTTACAGTTATAAAAAGGAAACACGACCAATTATGCCATAAAACACATCCTATGGCATTCAGCAATACTTTAGCTTTCTATCAATGAAGAATTTTTTGTAATTGGATAAGTACTTACAGAGATCACCTCTTGCAAACAAACAATTTTACCTCTTTATAATATTGGTTTACCTAACGATCCTCTCCTGCTGTACAGTGGGAGTGAACCTAGAACAGCGTTCACAATATATTCATAGGTACTTTTATACACAACTAGCTGTGCCCCGAGACTTCGTTACTTACGTTAAGCTCACTCGTCCCCAACTCTCCGCGTTGCATCGCCGGCCCGGCTATTTGTTCACAATTTCTTGGGTTTTCATTTTTTTGCGTGGCAACATAATTATGTTTCACAACTAAAAGTAGCCTAAGTTACTCCTTATAAAATCAGCTATCTGCCAGTGAAAATCCCGTCAAAATCGGTCCAGCCGTTTCGGAGATTACCCGGAACAAACAGACAGACAGATAAAAAATTTAAAAATAGTTTTTTTTTGTTATAAGTACCGTGTACTTTTCATATGCATTTAGTAAAAAGCTATTATTTTGACATTACAAACGGACACTTCAGTTTTATTTATTTGTATAGATAAATAACCAGGAACCCAGTGTGACACTCAAAGCTTGCCAATTTAGTGGATATCAATACCTATACAATATATGTATCTGTTTTCATCCACTTTCTAAGATGCGCACTAGTTCTAGGCATCCTCCGCGCGGCTCCGAGTCATCGCGCATTTTCGCCGCCGGGTAATGCAGTCTAGGACTTGATACTTAAAGTAAATGTACCTAACGCTTCTGGCCGATAGAGCTGAAAGGGTCTGGAGTGGTGGCCGCGTACTGGAAGACGCAGCGTGGGTGCCTCTCACAAGGTGACCCGATGACCTAGTAGAGGTTGCGAGAATTTGCTGGATGCGAGCAGCACAGGATCGGTCGATGTAGCGACGCTTGGGGAGGCCTATGTCCAGCAGTGGACGTCTTTCAGCTGAATGATAATGATACGTACCTAACGATCCTCCCCCGCTGCACAGTGGGTGTGAACCTAGAACAGTGCTCGCACCAGGCGGGCGTGCTTCGTCTGGCTGCTAGTGACGCGCGCACCAGTTCTAGGAACCCACCGCGCGGCTCCGGGCCTTCGCGCACTGCGGCCGGGTACTGCAGGGCGCAAGCTAGGACTACGGATTCGCGGCCTTCCTAATGACAGACGGGGTAATACGTTAATAGACGAACAGACAATATCGAGTGTAGAAAATGTTACTTCAATATGGATCGTTCAAATCTAGACAAAAATGCCACTGGTGTATTTTGCTAACCACAGATTTTAGGTATTTTATGTAGCAGTGGACGTCTTTCGGTTGAAATGATGATGATGATTTATTGATTCTTGAACATGCTGCTTAGAAAGAGCAATAGAGAGAGCTCAGGTTTTTAAGGGCACGAACAAACTAACAAGGAGACCTTACGGTCTCGGAAATTCAGATCGGGATGAGATTCAGCAGATTGGTAGTATACCTTAAGAGTATCCATACAGTAAAGCAATAAAGCGCACTAGTCCGAAAATTCAGAGAAAACAGGCTGTAAAGTGTTACGCGCAGCTTATATACTAGTAGAGACTGCTGAGGCTGACCATATAGCCACCGAGCTGTTGCCGGGGCAAAATCTCTAATATTTTACTGCCATTTCGCTCTAACCTCGTAAATAAAATAGCAGTTTAGCTGTTCTTAAATAAAAGGGTAGTTGAAGGCTCTTATTTGTAACAAATACCCTCGTTATACGATGTGGAAGACATCTAACCTCTTTATTACACTTGAGACACCTGTTGAGCTGATGTCTGCCGATGGCGAACAGTTGTGATATCTCCGACTCCTCTCTGTCGGCTTGTTGGTTGTTCGGTAGTTCGTGGTTCTCTACTGGTACTGTGTCGGCGTCGCCAGCACCTGGTAATTTAAGTATAATTTAATATAATCAACCCGCATTGGGTCCACGTTTTACATGGTATAATCCGTTCCAAAAATGTCTGATAAATTTGTAAGCAATCCCTCATAATCAGCCTATAATGCTCCCACTGCTGGGACACAGGTCTACTCTCAGTGAGAGGAGTGCGCCGTAATCCACATGCCGGTTGCCTAACGATGTTTTCCTTCACCGTTTTGAGAGCAGTGGTGATGAAATAATTTACACAAAGTAAAGCGCCTGTCTTGGTTCCAACCTACGACCTACAACTCGTAAATCACGGTCGTTATCACTGGGCCACCACTGCTATCCCTCCAAAACAAACCATGCTGAGGTCAAATTGTTACGTAATCATTCAAGGGAACTAGTAACACATTCATGTGTGTTTAGAAGGTTTCAACTACGTATCTCACTACTTTTTCCCACAATTATTGTTTAAATAACATTGTAACATCGACGAAAAATGAGGTTTTCCTCGAAATTAACCTCAACTGTCAATAATCAAATCAAAGCACTCAATTTGTAAGTGGCACTACAAATTGACATCCACAGGTACGGTTTCTGATCCATTTGTTTACATTTTCATCAAACACTTTTGGTACAAACCATACACTCTATAATAGACCACGGGCTTGCGTTACAGCAGTGGATTCATTTAAACGGATTAAGACCCGTTACAAGGCAAGTAAAAATGATACACTAAGTACAAAAGATGTGAACATTCTAAACTTGATAGTTCTGCGATATATCGGGTGTTTTTTTAGAGGCGGTGAACTTTAAATTGTAATAAAACACAGAAAAATGTTTAAATGTCTATAAAAAATATATAATCTTTCAGTAAATTAAGCCTTTGTGTCAGCCGTGGCGGCCACATGCCTAAATTACATTTAAACGTTAATGTCATAAAACTATCTGTCAAATAAAGCCAATTTCATGGATATTAAAAACATTTTTTCTGAGTTTTATTTAAATTTAAAGTTTTCCGCCTGTAAAAAACTGACTTTATAAAAATATTCACCTACCTCCATAATCTGACGGTCCAAATAAGATCGCTACTGGGATTTAATATACTCGTTAGTGAAATTATTATCTTTATCAATAAAAGTAAGTAAGTAGACACATAAAAATTAATGTTGACAGCAGATTTACTGACCATAACGTTACTTAGCACGTATTTTGGGTTAGATTATGTCCCCGCCTCTATCTTGTACTTGTAAAGGGTTTTCCAATAAGGGCGGGTCGATGTTGAAATGGAATAAAACAAACTGTGTGTGAGGTATTAACGAAATTATTTTTTTTTATTTGAAAGGCATATGTATGCCATTATTTATGGAATATGACATCGTTCAAAGGTCCGCTGCGGCTTCGCACGGTAGCACTGATCCGATAGGTCCAATTTTCAATGACTCGGCCGCATATGTCTGGCTGAATTTAGGCCGGCAGCGTCATTGGTCCGTAATTTTTCGAAAACGGCGTTTGTGAGGCCATCACCATCAACGACGAGCGCTACAGATCAATGATAACCAATTTTTGCCCCGAATTAAACGATATGGACGTGGACGACATGTGGTTCCAGCAGGACGGCGTTACGTGCCACACAGCGAACGCCACGATGGACATTCTGCATGAACGATTTGAGGGTATGGTTATCAAATTTTATCATTAGGACGTGCTGCTCATTCGTGTAATTTGCCATGATGATTTGGCATCAGTGACTAAATAATAAACAACAGATTTGACAGATCCCACCAAAACAGCATGGTTGCCACGACTGTCAACATCAACCCGTCCCTATTGGAAAACCCTTTAGTTAGACAACAGTGCGACAGTGCAAGGAATAATGCTTAGGTAAAGCACGTGCGCTTATTAATCTCGGCCCAAGACCACACCAAAATAAAACATTAAATCAGCTCACCATCTTCTTTCGCAGTCCACCCGTCTTCCCTCAACTCCTCTTGGCACTCAAATTCAGTAGCCGGTCCTAGAAACTCCAACTCCGTATACTGATACTCCTCTGGATACTGTCCATTCATCACTTGTGGGGGGACCGGACGTACTTTAACGTTTAAACTTGGAATTCGAACGGCCTTAGGCGGACTGTTCACGAGTAATGCCTTCTCTTTCTTACGTGTGTCGAGGATTTCGTAGTGAATCTGGTGTAGGATGAAACGGTTCCAACTCTGTGGGTGTAGAACTGAAATTCTTTAATTGGTTTTTGACTTGCTTTTGAATTTGTTTTGATAGTAACGAGTTTTCCTTATACTAGGGCCATTACAAACGCTACGCTGGTTCTCTATTGTGTCACCTAACTTTTTTATCCATAATTTAAAGTGCCATAACTTTTTTTGTCCTAATCATCATTTGTCCGAATGATAACTTACCCGAACTTAATATCACATAATATCACATGCCATAAAATTGAAATCCCTAAATATAATATGCCCTAAATCAGTTTGTCATAAATATTACAATCAATAATATACAAATGACATAAAATCGTTTCCAATAAAAGTTATAAGTCCTAAATTCAAATTACGTAATGTTTATTTATAATAATGATATTCTTAGAACAAATTTGTTTAACAAAGCTTTTGCTATGAACTTCTCTCAGGCGTTTGTGAACATGTGGTTTTTGTAAGCAAGCAAGCAAGCACGCAGCATGCAACATGCAAGCAAGCACGCAGCATGCAGCATGCAAGCAAACATGCAGCATGCAAGCAAACATGCAGCATGCAAGCAAACATGCAGCATGCAAGCAAGCATGCAAGCAAGCATGCAACATGCAGCAGGCATGGTTTCTGTCACGGCTCCGGCGCTGCGGGGCTCCGGCGGTCCCATGCGAGTTTATCGTCGCAGATGAGTTTAACGCTCACCACCGCAGCGGCGGCGAGTGTTACAACCACCTGCTCCTCAACTCGCGGGCCGTCTCGCCCCTCCGCGCCTACGCGATTTTAAATTACACTCTAGGGGTAGAGCAGACAAGACTGCGTGGAGTCGGATTTACAGCGATTCGTTTCTGCGAACCTAATTTTTAGCTAATGTTTTAGGACTAAAAAAAAATATTATAAATGAACATTCGGAATAATACACATTATTTAACACAATACTTAGGACATATGACTTTAGGTCATGTAAAATTAGGGGATTCAATTATTATAGTACTCGATATTATGACAGAATACTTTTAGAACTAAAGATAATTATGTTAAACAAAATTTCGGGATTTTGAACATTATGGTTACTGAAGTTTATAGCAAACGTGTTATGGATAATGATTTTCGGACAAACAATTTTAGGAGAAGAAAGGGAGTACCCGCTACGCTAACGCTAGTAACGCTAGTTACGAGTCATAAATCATTATGTCAATAACGATAACACAGTTACGCGCCACACTAGCACAGCTCCATAAAGGTCGTAAGTACGAGCGAGAAGTCCGATAAAAATGATTTATGACTCTAACTTTGTGTTTGTAATGGCCCGACTATAGCGTATGCTATCAATATTTTGGCAATTTATGTATGTAATTGGTTACCCAATCACAGTTGGACGGAAGATTTAGTTACTATCAAAATCTTAATTAGTATTTCATTAGACGGAATTGGTTTTACAGTTATAATAGGTCATGAATGAGACGTTATCACATTTTAATTCAAATGGGATTTTACATAGTCACCAGTTTGGGTTCACGAAAGCTAGGTCGACGACTGACGCAGGAGTAAAACTCATCAGTCACATTTTAGAATCCTGGGAGAAGTCCCAGGGTGCAATTGGCAATTTCTGTGACCTCTCTAAAGCGTCTGACTGCGTTGACCACAATACACTGATCTGCAAATTACACTACTAAGGAATTCGTGGACGAGCTGCTGATCTTGTTCTTTCATATCTACCAAACCGGCAACAAAAAGTAAACGTTAACAGGGCGACTTCCTCGGGATCTCTAGTTAAGATGGGCGTGCCTCAAGGTTCAATTCTTGGCCCTTTCCTATTTCTGGTTTATATTAATGACCTTCCTTACATGATGGCTAACTTATCGGATATAATTCTATTCGATGGTGACACCTCACTTATTTTTAAAATAGATAGAAAAGATACGGATGTCTTATATGTCAACGATAGTCTGGTTATTCTTTTGAAATGGTTTGCAGCTAATAATCTTTTACTTAATGCGAACAAAACTAAATGTCTTAAGTTCGCATTACCAAGTGTACCCCAAGTGGATCTAAATTTGAAGCTTGATGGCAAGAAACTAGATGCTTTTACGGAAACGGTATTTCTAGGATTTACTCTAGATTCTAAATTGCAATGGGGCGCCCACATTAGAAGTATTTCAGGTAGATTAAGTTCAGCTGCATGTGCAGTACGAAAATAAGGCAGTTGACTGATATAGCCACAGCTAGGTTAGAATACTTTGCTTATTTCGACAGTATTATATCTTATGGCGTTCTGCTGTGGGGATCGGTAGCCGACGTGGATTCAATTGTCATTTTACAAAAGAGGGCAATCCGCGCGATCTATAAAATAGGTCCTCGTGAGTCCCTTAGAAACAAATAAACAAATTCAAAGAAATTGAAATACTAACTCTGCCTTCTCTTTATATCTTAGAAAGTATTTTATATGTTCGCAAAAACTTAGGACTTTACAAAATAAGAAAAAATTTCCATAATATAAATACAAGTAGTAAACATGAAATTGTGATACCCAAATTTAGATTTACTAAAACAAGCAAGACATTTCTTATAAACAGTATTCGCTTTTATAACTAGTTGCCAATGTCGGTTACAGAACTTTGCAATGGAAAGTTCAAAACCCACATCAAACGCCTCCTTATTAAAAAAGCATAGTATAAGATTAAAGACTATGTTGAAGACAGGGAAGTTTGGCGCTAATTCCTTCTGCACAAGTGGCTTCCCTGGTACCTCATTAACAGCATAACTATTTATGTAAATGTCTATTAACTGCCCCCAAATTACTTTTTTTTTTTTTTTACATACTTCTATGATATAATCTTTCATTACTTATTACATTATATAATCTTGTACTTTAAATAGATTCTTTTATATTTTGTGAATGTGAAAACGTTGTAGGCTTAATAGACTGTAGATTTGTAGACCATTTTCTATTTTGTTAAGTACCTGGTATTTGTTGACAGGCCTACACTCCCATACTTAATAACACTGTAATTTGAAAACATTGTACAAGCCAATTATTTTTAAAAGAATAACCGTGGAGTTTCTTGCCGGTTCTTCTCCATAGAAAACGACCAATTGGAACCGTGCACCTAGCTTCTGATGTTTCATAAGTGCCCACGTCGGCTTACGTGGAATAAAATATTTTGAATTTGAGACATACATGACCAAACCTGAAATCGCGAAAAAAAATCAGCTGTTCCTTACATTTATGTTCGCATGACTCACCAAAATGTAGGGAACATCTGATATTTTTTCACGATTTCACGTTTGGTCCCATTGGTCGTTATACATAGTGTGTATCATTCGTTCAAGCCAAGATTTAAAAGTAACTGCGGGAATCATACTTCTTTTGATTAAACTTATTTCACAATTAATTTCAACAGCTAAAAGACAAGAGTAACACCCGTCCACCCGGTCATCGACTTTTTTTCGAAGAACTAAACAAACATTCAAAACTGAGCTCTATTCTAAACTACACAAGGTTTACCTACCTGTATCAAAGCAACTAAATCGACTCTTGCGTCGGCGCCTCGATCTGGCAATATAAGTCCTAATGCGGCGGCTTCTGGCACTGTACGGAACGCGCGCAGGAAGTTGTTAGCCTGACACGGCGCGCCCCCAGAAGTGTCTAACATTCTGAAAAGGAACCCTGAAAGGTTGAAAGTATTGTTATTTTATAATTTTGACAATGCATTGGCCGAGTGTGGTCGAAATTAATTTGGGCAGTTTTTGGTCGAATTTCATTTGGCCGAAAACGATGTTTTTTTTTTCATTTAAAATAGTCTGCGTAAAGAAATTATAGGCAAAGTTGTGAGTCAAATGAAATTCGGCTACCAATAAGCTAAGCACATAAGCTGACTTTTGTTTACATTGAATCCATCCCTCAACCGACTTTTCAAACCTCCGCAGAATATTTATTTTAGGCCCTGTTCCCATGCATCACGTGTTAACGCAAGCACACTCATGCAAAATGATATCTAGGTGTCATGGGAACCAGAACATAATGTAAAGTATCCTATAAAATATTATAAATAAAAAGTGAGCATACCCAATTCGCAACTGAGACAAAATTCTTTGGCACATGTATGTGCTAAGAGGGTCGCCTTTACCGGCAATGTGTAATATAAAACCTGAAAAAAGTTGTGTCTTATAATCTAGTGATTAGGTAGGTTCTTAGTAGCCCTGCAGCGAACAAGTGATACTTTAAAAATCAGCGATACTATTACGCCAAAATTCTTTGCAGTCGTGGTCATGAAACGCGAGAGCGAGATGACACGAGACTCGGTATAGATATTTTAGAAATCCCGTACTAAGGCCCGCTTGCACCACACATCACTAAAAATGTTATATGATTGAGACAGATGCTTTAGGTTTTAAAGAATGTCTCAATCACCGATCATATTATGATTTAAATTATCACATGTAAGAGCCTTAACACACTGACGATTTGCAAGGGTGTTTCCAGTGACGCGATTTGTGAACGTGCTCGTTGGGTGTGCGTAGCGAGTACGCCACGACTGCGCAACGTGTTCGCTGCGTTTTCATAATATTGTTTGCTAGCTTACGACTCGCTCTCTCTTGTATAATCGCGTCAATCGCTCTCGGTACGAAAATGCGGCGAATACGTTGCGCACTCGTGGCGAGCTCGCTCCGCACACGCAGCGAGCACGTTCACAAATCGCTTCGCTGGAATCACGCTCGCCGATCGTCAGTATGATAAGGCCCTAAGCCATTTTATTTTCCATGCCGTATAAAATATAATGTATTGAATAAGATTGTTATACTTTTACAAATTACCTGTAACATAGAATTGCAATACGAATTAGGTAACGTAGTTTCTAATCCCGGAAGTCCTGTTTTGTTACATTTCTCTAATTCTTCGTTCGGACCATGTTTATTGTAACGTATATCTATCTGTAATATTAAATATATTGTCATTTAATATTAGTATTCAGCTGCATCCAGTTGAGACTGGAAGCCGACCCCAACATAGTTGGGAAAAGGCTAGGCAGATGATGACGTCATTTAAAACAAATATAAATTAAGATTTCATGTTCAGTCAGCAAAATAAAAAGGTATGCAGGCAGTTAACTACTTCTTTTTAGCCCTTATATTTCGTGTAGGCACTGTGGAGTCGCTTGTGCTAGTCTGATGTTTTAGAAGTTATTTATAACGCACTCTATAGAAAAATTTATATCGCCTGTATAGTGCTACAGATTTTTATTCCTGCACCCTAATTGCGTGACACACTATCAATCAGAATCTCCTTGATTTTGAAGCTTACTGCTAATCCATTGCTTCATTATGTTCCAAAAATTTGTCTGCTCAACAACGTAAATAACGCAGTGAATGTTGTTGAACTGTCAAAATGCAACCGATTCCTACTGTGTGTTACGCAATTTTACTACCCCGCTAGCCTGCGTACCAAATCCTTGACATAGTCTACCCTTGTGGGAGGTTTCGCAAAGGCTATGTGTGACAGGACAACTTCTTTATGGCGTGTCGATGGGAATCTAAATAATGTCAGCCCAGAACTTAGCCAAACTAATGTTCATATTTAGGGCTGCGCCACCTCTTCTTTTTACCCGACTGCGCGATAGCAAAGACATGGCATTGTTTTTAGACAATCTTGTCGGCGTATTTTTTGACATTTCTGTGGAAGTCCGTAAAAGGACTGAAAATATCAAACGCGATGAACTACTTACTGAACAAAACACTTACTTAGGACGTAACGAAGACACTCTTCAACACTCAGTTGTCAAACTTAAATAATTGATATTGTACCTTTTGATAATGCTTGGGTATAGGCTGAGCAACGTATTTATTTTCGTTCTGTCTTGAAGCATGCAAATCATCGAAATTATCTTCTATATACGGCATCTGCAAATATTTCAGATGTATTATTTTAAAGTTATAATAGGTAAGGCATGAGGGAAATGTCGCGAGGAAAGTATAGTACAGTCCGGCCATTTAAAGAATGCGTTCTTGGCAATGGTCAGTTTCATACTAACGAATATGTGTTTTGCGAATTTGATCCTTATTAAAACTAGAAACTTTCGACAGGTGTCGAATGTGGATGGCTATAAGAATAGAAGACCAAAGAAACGATTGGATGGACTATGTGAAAGAAGATAATTATTGCTCTAAAGGGGGTGACTACTGAGATGACGACTAATGGAGAATTATGGACGAAGAAATGTTGCACCGACCCCAAATAAAAGCAAGAGAATGTTGAGTAGGTATTTTAATTTTTGTATCATGATGCCTTTTGTAATTGTAGGCGCATTCAAGGAGCGAAAATATTAAGCAATTTTCAAACACAGTCCTTTCGCTTGTAGCGGGCGGGCGCATGTCACCTTTTCGAACTGCCGTTTTCATTTAAAATGTTGACAATGACTTAGTTGGACAAATAATAAGGTGCATTAAAAATCTACCTGCTGCTTAACATTTCCATTCCTTAAATGAACACCACACAAAATCTTATTTTTTCGTCGTATTCCAATTACAAGATTTTTTTTTTTGTTGGAGGTGACATCTACGTCAAACGAGATTACTCGCGTCAGTCCAACAGTCCGGACTGCAGTCCGTCTGTCAGTCGACTGGGAGGCGCATAAATAAATAAAAAAACAATAGTAGTTTATGGGTTTTTATTTTATACCTGATTTCTCTTAAATGTTCTAGGATTCGGTGCGTATCCAATAGGGCCTTGCATTTTCATTGATTTCAATACTTCGGGGTCGATCGGTTTTGGTTTCCTGTATAAAGAAGACACCGGTTATAGTAGTTGATATTACGAAACGTTCAAGACTTTATAAAGGACTCGCCAATATCGATAGAGAATTTTTGATTAATATACAACAAAATACAGGAATCATTAAATACATAGAAAAGGAATAATAATTCCTACACAGGCAGACATTAGTTGTCTAGCATTTATGCTAAACTGGGCCTATTTGGCGCAGCCGTACGCACACAATATAGTTATAACAAGTTTTTTTCTATTTTTTTTTTTTGTGTATATTACGTCCTTTAACCTAGGTCAAAGAAAATTATTTTCTTTCTTCATACGAGCCAATTCAAACATCGAACGCGTTAGACTACACCCCTACAGTATCGGGCGTACGTAAGCCTTGGGGGCTTACTCCGTAGCGACAAATCCAAAGTATCGGCCGAACGTTCGGAAGTTTCCTACTACACTTCATTGTATTTCGTTCGGTCGGTTCGGATCACACCGAACTTCATTTTGATGTTTATTCAAAGAATTTAATTTTTACAAAGTAACATAACATAACGCCTTGTTTCCCCGAAGGGTTAGGCAGAGGTGTACCTATATAGTACACCCACATTTCGCCAGTTATGTTTAAGTCCCATTTACGAAGTAAGGTGATAATATCCCTCCCACTAATAAAATATACCTGTATATTTTCTTAAAGAACTCCTCGGGCAGTTCGTTGAACCACTTGCTGCCTGACGTCAGCGGCGGCAGCGGTACCGTGGCGAACTGGAACGTTGTGTCGCTGAACCCGACGAACGGCATGCCCACTACTTGATCCGCGAACTCTGTTGCTCTGGGGAATAGTGAAAAGGTTACTCATAATAGAATTCGAATAATTAAAGTCATCAATACAACTATCTAAGACCAAGTAATCCGATTGAATGAATAATTCATGAAATCTTAACATTTGAGGGTTGTACTAACTTAAGGAGTTGTATTACTGATTCTAATAATTATAATTCTGTAAATACATATTTGTTACGGTCGCGAATCATACTTTAATCAACATACACCCAGACACTGAGCTGCAAATTGCAAAAATCGTAAGAAAATTTAAATTTCGCGGGCTACCTTAGCGCTTCCCCTTAAGTTTCACAGTCTACTCCCGCTAATGGGTTAGATGTGGGTTTGGGTGGTTTACAATCTCATCCCATTCCTCAATGATCCAACTGTTGATCCTTCAAAAGCGTACATTTTAATATGCACCTAGAAGAGTGTCATAAATCTGTTATTGTATTTTTTTCATTGCTAGAAACGAGTTTGCGGATTACTGACAAGAAATGAGTTTATAATAATGGATCTATGCTGACCAACTACGAAAAACATTCATATTCTCACCTTGAAAAGTTATTGAAGACCGGTTCATGGTTATGCTGGGGTGAGAACAGGTGCAGATGCCCCGCTTGATCACCGAACACTAATGCTTGACTAGTGGATGACACGTCCATTACACTGCATAAAGAACTTTGGGTGTCTACCTGAAAAAAATGTAGAGAAAAAATTAAATTAGAATTATAGTTTTAACAAACGAAATCAGTTTACTAGTAATTTCTTGACAAATATGCATTATTTATTTTATTCCCTTCATCTCATAATTAATATTATATGTTCATCCTAAATATTATTGAAAGGTAAACAAACCGAAGGCCCACGTGATATTAAGTGGTCATTGCCGTTAGAGTCCGGCCGTCGAGAGAACGCCTTCCTGACACCTGTCAGTTGGACAATTTCCAGTTGTAATAAGGATCAAATTCGCAAAACACATATTCGTTAGTATACAAGAACGCATTCTCTCGGCAGCCGCACTGTAAGTGGTCACTGCCGCGTCTTTCCAATCTGTACAAGGCCAGAATGTAAGGGTGTGAAACTAATCGCGTATTGAACTTTACAATTACAAGTTAGAATGAACTTTGTAAATCTTACAAGAGTGTGTTCCACAAAACTCTAAGCCACATCATTGTAACGGAAAAACCTTACAAATAGTTATGTATATTTTAGTGACAATTCAGAAATTTTGAGTAACACAAAAATTTACATACAGGTACGACGTTTTTCCGGAAAACCCTAATTAGTTGACAATTGTAAAAATAGGGTTTTACAGTAAATTGTAGTGATTTGCCTACATATTTGTACAATAAGTCACGAAGCGTGTGTCAAAGGGTATTACAATTTTATTTCTTTTGTTTTTGTAGCATTAAAAATTTCAGTTCTAGTGACTGTAGCAGTAAAGAAGAGAATATAGTACTTAGGCAAGCTAGGATGTACAGAGAACGCATAAATTTAACATTATTATAATATACCAAATCAAGCTTTTATTGAAAGACTAGCCGTACCTTGCGACTTCGTTCGCGTGGAAGTCATAAGATGCACAATATACTAAAATAACAATCCCATTTAAACAAAACTCCTTCGTCCCACGACCCGTCGCGTTGCATCGCCCGCCCGCGCTATTACTTCGTTTTCTTAGTATTCTTTCTGACTTTTTTCTTTTTGCTCGGCTTCTAAGAAATGTAACGTGATGTTAAATAACCTATAACTATCCGCGAGAATTGGGCTACCAAATGCAAATAGATTTTTACAAATCCGACTTTTTGTTCAAATTTCATGGGTTTTAAATTTTTTTCGCGGAACCCTAATTACTTTTCTAAAATAAAAGTAGCCTAAGTTACTTCCCGTAACATTAGCTATCTGCCAGTGAAAGTTCGGTCAAAATCTGTCCAGCCGTTTCGGAGATTAGCCGGAACAAACAGACAAACAGAAAGACAAAAAATTTTAAAATTGCTTTTTTGTTATATGAACGCATAAACTAAATGCGTATATACTTTCTTATGCATTTAGTAAAAAGTTGTTATTTTGACATTAAAAACAGACACTTCAATCTTACTTATTTGTATAGATTCAGAGTGAGTAAATCTGCAGTTAAAAATAATGTTTAGACTATTGACTTTGGTCAAGCATGCTACAAGAAGTCACCCTCTCAATCCACAACAACTTTGTACTTATACACACTTATAACATAACATAACATCACGCCTTGTGTCCCCGAAGGGTTAGGCAGTAACAAACTTATAAGTTTACATAAATGTACGATTCGTAGAATTGTATTTTTACAAATCTACAAACCGTGCAGTCATGTAGGATGTCGTGACATACGACTCCATGTTTTGTGTTATGCTTTTAAAAATAAGAAAGATTTGTAGATTGTGAATTGTAACTCACACATATTTGAAAATTCTCAGTTGCAATACCAAAGGAATGGCCGCTACGCGTTCCAGTAATTTTTTTTCTCGAAAAAATTGAAAATAACTGATATTTTCAAGAGCAACCTACAACAGAAAATTACTCATTTTTGATAATCATGTTAACTTGAATTTTTCTAATTGACTTGACTTTATTGACACTAATATAAAATAAAGTCGGTTTCCGCGTCTGTCTGTATATCCGCTAACTCCTCCTAAACCACGCAACGGATTTTGATGCGGTTTTCACCATAATTTACAGAATTTATTCCGGAAGGTTTATGTGTATAAAACGTTAATATTTAACTTTGATATAGCTCAGAAATCTCGATATTTTGACATGTCGCCACATCAGTACATTGCTTGCACCCGTGCGAAGAAGCGGGCGGGTCGCTAGTTGACACTAATCTACATAAACCTCACCTGAAACATGGAATGCTCAGCTCCACTAGGAGCATTAACATGTAGTAACGCAACATGGCCGTCTCCGGACAAGGCGACCGCTCTTCCAGAGAAGGCAGGTAGGAAGTGTAGCAACAATGGCGGAGATACTGTAGGGAGCGACCAGGCGCCATCGCCCGGCGTACTGTTGGCGCGCAGACAGCGCACGTCCCACACTAGCACGTACGGCTCTGCTACTGCCATGCCGACACTGAGGAAGTGTTACAGGTTCTTAAGTATTTTAAGAACAGTAGTGAAAGGGTGCATGACGAGATCATTGTGCATTTTTTTTTAGGGTTCCGTAGTCAACCAGGAACCCTTATAACTTCGCCATGTCCGTCCGTCTGTCCGGCCGTCCGCAGCTTAGCTCAGAGACTCTTAGTACTAGAAAGCTATAATTTGGCATGGATATACGTATTAATCACGCTAACAAAGTGGTTTCATTTCCTATAATTTATTGACATTTGGTTTTTCATTTTGTGTTTGCATGGTATTTTACAATTTTTTAATAATTTATTTTTTAAATGTAAGTAAATGATAATTTCTAATTTATACTGTTTTGCATGTATTCTTATATATTTGTACTTTGATTACTTATGTTTCATGTTGGACTATATTCGAACACAATGTGAATTGTTACTGAATAAACGAATTGAATTGAATTGAAATAAAATCATGAAAAAAAAAAGTTTTAGGGTACCTCCTGTACCCGATGGTGTGGGGTGTAGTTGGATAGGTTTTTCAAAAATATTGCGGGTTTGTGAAAACGATTTTTCGATTAAGGGATCCGTTTCTGAAATAGCTAAGCTTAAGCTTTACATAACAAGTAATAGTCGGCCAACTTACATTTGCAGTTGGAATGTATGAGAGAATATTCTTTCAACTACAATGTTCTTGGGATAAACTCATCTCAACTACGGAACCCTTCATTGTGCGTGGTCCGACACGCACTTGGCCGGTTTTTACAAATATGACGGTAACTAGTATCTATGAATCAAAGGTTTTCTCCATCGACACTTGTATGTAGTACTAGCTATTGCCCGCGGCACCGCCCGCGTGGAGGTTGAAAAAAAACCTACGTGTACATATAAACCTCCATGGAAAAATACTTACCTACATATATACATATGTATATGCCAACTGTTTTTAATTACTGTACCTGTGTAACTGTTTTAACTAAAAATAACGAAATAAAACAGTAATTTAAGAAAATAAAATCGACTTCAAAAAAAAAAAGAAATTAACTCAAATTTATGAAATAACTTTATTTTCGGAAGTCGGTGGCAAAAAGCTAAAATACAGATCCCAAGACACCGACTTCCGAAATTAAAGTTATTTCATAATTTTGAGTTAATTTATTGTTGAAGTTGATTTTTTTTAATAAATATTGATAAGTCAGTGTTGATATAGACTGAGCTCAGGCTTTTGAAATTCTTTGAACAGCAGGTGAATCTGGTATCAAAATCCAAAACAATTTTTGTTTCGAAATCAGGTATATAAACAAAGTTCAGAATGAAAGATAAATCACGACGGAACGGCTTTCAAATTACTATTATTTTAATGATGGTCTGAAATCCACATAATATAAGAACAACAAACAAACTAAACCTGTGGGATGTGCAAGTAGTCTAATTAAATGACTAGAAAAATCAAAACACTTTTTAGGGTTCCGTAGTCAACACGGAACCCTTATAGTTTCGCCATGTCCGTATGTCTGTCTGTCCATGGGTTAGCTCAGAGACTCTTAGTACTAGAGAGCTGTAATTTGGCAGGGGTATGCATATTAGGGCGCACAAAACTGAGAACTCGCATCGAATCGCAAAATCGCTGCGCATTCAATTGTAGCTAACAATTCAATGCGCAGCTCGCAGATTCTTGCGATGCGACGTCGCATCGCAATTTTGTGTGGGGGCCCTAAATCACGCCGACAAGGTGGTAAAATAAAATCATGAAAAAAAAAATTTTTAGGGTGCCTCCCCTACACCACCATTTTATCACCACTGCTCTCAAAACGGTGAAGAAAAACATCGTGAGGAAACCGGCATGTCCTAGAACCAAAAATTCGAAGACATGTGACATCTATCAACTCGCACTGGGCCCGCGTGGTAGATTACAACCCACTCCCTCTCGAAGAGGAGGCCTGTGTCCCAGCAGTGGGAACATTATAGACTGATTATGCTGATTCAAAATAAGTAGCTGAATGCATCCTATTAGTTTGCGGCGGGCTGTCCCTTACACCCTGTATATAACGAAGTCACAAGGAAAACTATTAGACCTAAGTAGGCTTTACAAGTTAACGAGTAATAGTCGGCCAACTTACATTTGGAGTTGGAATGTATGAGAAAACTGTTTTTCAACTACAATGAATGTTAAGGTTGTTCTTGGGATAAATTCACCCCAACTACGGAACCATTGTGCGTGGTCCGACACGGACTTGGACGGTTTTTTTTTAAATTGAGTCACAAAATTATTGGTTATCTAGCCTAGACAATCTAATGATAAGCAGTTGCTTCTGTATATTCTGCAACAGCAATAATCACGTCCACCTAAGGGCAAGGACGTGACGAAAATATAATTTCATTGCACCAAACTTAAAAGAATGCGTTTAATCATGTTTTTAACAATATACAATATCGAAGATAAGATACATACGTCTGCGTAAATCCACAAGTGATAAGCAAGTCCCCTTGCATGTCCAAGTCTGAGAGACAAGCGGAATGTGCCCTGAAGGTATGGTTGGCCGTGCTGGGGGCCCGTAAGTCCCGTAACGCGACCATCCCGTTCGCACTGCCGCATGCGATTAAAGAGCCGCCGCCGCTGCGGAGAACGGCGCAGCCTTCTTCTTGTATAGGCTGGGAAATGAGAAAGAGATTTATTTTCCTCAAGTATTTTAAACCTTTTGGCTGCTTAATTTAGGTACAGACCATAATTTCAGAAATTATGGTCTGTTCCAAAAATATAAAAATGAAAACAAATGGATCAAAAAACGTACCTGTACCAATTTGTAGTGCCATTCGCAAATTGAATGCTTTGATTTGATTATTTGACTACTTAAAACCCGAAATTCTAATTTTAAAGATGTTTTTCATTTGATAATTTTACTGAGGTTAATGTTATAAGTTTGTTTGGTTTGCCTGTAATTTGTTACACCTTGTATCCAGGTCGTCAAAGAAGTGGGTTTGACCACTGCCAAATAAAACAATAAATACTCACAATAGCCATCTCAGCCATTTTATTGAGGTCGAGATCAATCAGCTTGTTTTGATGTCCACCCATCATCAACTTGTTAGCACTAACTTGGAAGATACACTGCATGTCTGTCATATTGGCTGATCTAGAAAGAATAATAATTTTTAGCAAGGTTTGATGTTTCTTTGAAAAGTTTTCAACTATCTTGCCATTATCTGCTACAAACTATACAACATGTCCCGGACTCAACAACTTATAAACAACTTTTATTAACACATTCAGTGCCCAGCACCCGACTCCCGGGTCCAACAATAATTCGTTCGTGTGCCCACAACCCGGCTCCCGAGTCGTACATATAGATAGCTATTGTTGACATGTGACCATGCCCAGCACTCGCCTACCGGGTGCAAATCAAAACGCCAACGAACAAACAACGAATTATTGTTGGACCCGGGAGTCGAGTGCTGGGCACTGAATGTGTTAAGGGACCAAACCTGTAAATCAGCATATATTTTTTTCGCGATTTCAGGTTTGGTCCCATAGTAAAAGTTATTCATAATGATGATTACAATGACCCCTTAACACATTCAGTGCCCAGCACCCGACTCCCGGGTCCAACAATAATTCGTTCGTGTGCCCACAACCCGGCTCCCGAGTCGTACATATAGATAGCTATTGTAGACATGTGACCATGCCCAGCACGTGCCTACCGGGTGCAAATCAAAACACGCATGCACGCATAATTATGGCATGCGAAGTAGCATGCAGTCTTGGACTTTGGCAGTGAAAGTATTAAGAGGTTATGCGTTAATTCCGGGACATGTTGTATATCTCATAAATATTGGGATCACCAATGCTTTTCGTTACAAACCAGAGTTTTACATTTAACAGGGTCATTGTATTAGTATACATGATTTTAGGAGAGCCTTTACCAGTGCCGAAAAAAAATTAAACATGGGGTGTAAAGTTTCAGCCCACAACACAACTGGTTGCGGCCAGACACTAGAACAAGGCAGAATTTTTTTTTTTTAATTTTGCACGGTAAAGACAACCAAGCCCACATTTTTCTAGTCAGCAGTAGACATTATTACTTACTTGAAAGTACGTTTTGGAATTCCTCGGCGTATTTGATGGCGCAGAGACGTTTTGGTCAGTGCAAAAATGCCTTGTTCAACAGTTAGGATATCCCTCACTTCTTCAGATTCGTGCACTTGGAAAGAAGTGTACTTTTGCATTCCTGGACCATAGTATGATGTTACATGACCCTAGAAATAATGTGTAAAAATTAGTAGTAAATGGTATTTAGTTTCCCAAATATTTTTCAAGGCAAAAGCGCCAGGGTAGCCCGCGAAATTCAAATTTTCTTAGGTTTTTTGCAATTTGCAGGTCAGTATTAGATTGTATGTTGATTAAAATATGATTCGCGACCGTAACAAATATGTATTTACATAATTATAATCATTAAAGTCATCAATACAACTCTCTAAGACCAAGTAATCCTATTGAATGACTATTTTATGTAATCTTGACATTTGAGGATTATAGTACTAACATAAGGAGTTGTATTACTGATTCTAATTTTGTAAATACATATTTGTTACGGTCGGCAATCACACTTTAATCAACATACACCCAGACACTGAGCTGCAAATTGCAAAAGTCGTAAAAAAAATTGAATTTTGCAGGATACCTTAGCGCTTCCCCCTTAACAAAATAGTAAAGTAGACCTTAATTTTTTTTTGAAAACTTCACTATTACTTACTCCCTGGTTTCCCATCCATATCAGCTCCTCATACTTGTCGAAAACCACTGCAGATACCCCAAACCTGTCGCCTCCGTCCACCAGCACACTGGCCCGCACCTCATATTCCGCTGATTGTTTCGGCACCAAGTATTGCGGAGCATATTCTGCGGTGTATGGACCTGAGAATTATGCTCTGATAAATATTATCATGCTAACATTACTTAACGACGTTTCGATAACGAGACATAGTGTAAAGATAATCTATACAAATAAATAAAATTGAAGTGTCTGTTTGTAATGAATGACATAAAAACAACTTATTACTAAATGCATAGGAAAGTATAAACGGTACTTATAACAAAAAAGCAATTTTTAACATTTTTGTCTGTCTGTCTGTTTGTTCTGGCTAATTTCCGAAACGGCTGGACCATTTTGACGGGATTTTCACTGGCAGATAGCTGATGTTACGGCGGGTAACTTAGGCTACTTTTATTTTAGAAAGTAATTAGGCTTCCGCGCAAAAACATTAAAACCCATGAAAATGTGAACAAAAAGTCGGATTTGAAAAATTCTTTTTGCATTTGGTAGCCCAATTCTCGAGGATAGTTATAGGCTATTTAACATCACGCTACGATCCTTAGGAGCCGAGCAAAAAGAAAAAACACTAAGCGAAAACGAAGTAATAGTACGGGCGGGCGATTCAACGCGACAGGTCGGGAGACAAGGGAGTTTTAAATATATTGTGTACCTTACGACATCGACGCGAACAAAGTCGCGGGGCACAGCTAGTAATATATATTATTATGCAACCTAGGCTTTGGATAATATTCTGTACTTTTCTTCAATACTTGTGAAAGCTTGTTTTAAGCATTTCATATGTAGCTTGAGCTTTTTGCAACAATGATAAGGTAGTCTATAATGCAGATTGATTGTTATGATTTTATTTTATGTCAAACAGTTGAGTGATGGAAGTGAAAAAAAAATTATCTCATTCATTTTTATATTTCCAATACTTATTAAAATAATTTTTTCATGTTGATACTGAATTTTCATTCTAAGTAAATAACTTTTACTGTTTCTTAATTATTTAACATTGACCCCTGAAAGTCAATAATCTGTTTTAATTAAAAACAATTAATTAAATGAATGAATTGTCAACGAATGAATTATCAGAAAACTAACATTAGCTGATGAACTTCATAATAGAAAACTGACAACTAGAGATGATTATTTATTTGTTCAATTACTTTGGTGATAGAAAAACAATACAATTTATTTTTATTTTGCTGTAAGTAATTGAAATAGCTTATCCACTATTTTCAATTAAGTACTGTTAGTAAGTAATTCTTCTTATTAATTTTCAAGAGTAAATATTTTACTTCTATTTTATTTTTCAATTTAGAACAGCAAATCAAAATAGTTCATCTGTTTTTTGAACTATTTTCTGGGAAAAGTTTCTAGTTTACATGGCTTAGTTCAGCAATTAGTAGTGTTTTGTTCACTTTAACCTGTTTAACAATATTGTATTGTTTTGTGGGACAACACATATAATACAATAAGGAAAACGACAGAAATATTTTTATCAAGTAGTTTATATACATCAGAACAGTTTATATTTAACAAAGACACATTAGACAATTCATTATCATTATGAGCACTGATAATAAATTGAAAGTTGGCTTGAAAAGCTTAGCATACCACTTATTTCTTGTTTAAAAAGCCACCACTAAATAAACACCACTTTTGTGCTTTCAGATAAAAGCTGTAAAAACTTATCTCAGAAACAATCTAACATTGAAACATTGTTGAAACAAATATTAGCCCAACTGATTAAAAACAGCAAGAAAACAATACCTACAAAGCAATGAATTTGTAAACAGTAATTTTACATCTAACTTTCAAAAAATAACATTACTTGAGAGTAAAAGAATCTGTTGTTTACTGATCCGAAAAGAAAATAAAACTGAGAAACATAAAACCGATGTTCCACTCAAGGGATGCCTGAAGGCAAAGTTAACCAATTTAATCCATTGGTACAACAAATACCTTTGTATTTTAATGAATACTATTGAAACACTAATACCCACCAGTTAGCAGATGATCCGTCGGCATGCAAAGATCGGAATAATGATATTCCATACTAAAAATATTCCACTTATTTTGTTTCACAACATTTATAATCACTATTTTAACTCAAAAGTCACTATTTAAACGATTTTAATATAAAATAAAACGAAATGGATCAAGGGTTCGACGACGGCAATCAGGAATATTTTCAAGTTACTCAACATGAAAGTTGCATTTACACTCTGTGTTCGATAGCAGGAAATTGGTCTTTGTTACAAGTAACATACGGATCACAGAAAATACAGTGTGCTTGTTGGAAAACAAAATATACTCGCGTCTTGTCATCAAACTGTATTTGCGTTCCGTTCTATGTGTAGTGAACGCGAAGAAAAAATAGAAAAAGTCAATCTTAAAATAATTTGGATGTATGTATGTACATACATACATGAAATGGATTGCTTTACTTTTTCGGATATTTTCTCAACCGAAATTTTATTCGGATTCGAAAAAATAAAATGAGAATAGAAATATTTTCTATAGTTCTGAGGTCATAAAACTTCAAGATACCTTGCTTTTGAAAACTCAATTACCTACCTAATTACTTCACCTTATAGTAGGTATACCTATTGATGAATCATGCACGGGATACTTACACGCTAAGGCACTCACTGCAATACCAACCAAACCAAAGCCACCTAGCCTATCTACAGGGTTACAGGGAAAGTCGTACTGAATATTATAGGAGGTTATTATTCAGGTCATTTCTGATGATTTTGATTCTGAAATAAAATGTCCGAAATTTAACCGTTATGGAGATATTAAATTTTAAAGATTATTTTTAAAAATCCTTTATTTTTTGGCTTTTAGTCGTTTTCTTTGGGATTAGAGCTCCTAGAGTCGGTTTTTTTGATGTATCTAGTTAGAAGACATGTCCATTAATAAAAATGATCAATAGAAACTGAACCTACTACTAACAGCTTAAAAAACTGCTCGACAACGGTTAGCATTATGAATTTTCTAATAGAGTGTTCTTAACTTTGATGGGCTTTAAAAAAAATGTATGGAACTTATTCTGCGAATAACTTTATAAAGTTCTACGTCTCTTTAGCTATTCAAAAAGGTATATCATCTACTAGGTTTGTTCATAAAATCTTAAAATAATGTTATTAGAATAGGCCCATCTGGTAGTACAACATAACAGAATTTCGATACAAAAGAATCCGGCTTACTACCTGGCACTTTTAAACAATGAAAAAAGGTTTGGGTAGACATTGTTTGTGCCCGGGAGACGTGCGGTGACAGGTATTTATTATGTCATTTTAAATGTCTGAATTGTCAAATCGTGGATCGTGGTGTTTGTTTAGTCTGCTCATCTGCTCATGCGATTCTTCCATGGTAGATGTGTTATCCGTGCCCTCCGATTTTTTTTTGTAAAAACGCGACTTGGCTGGGATTTTTGGACTGTTTCATCTTCTAACTGTGTGACGTGGCTTGTAACTGGACTTTGATTTGTGTTGTGAACATGGCAACATTTACCAACGAGGAATATGCTGACATCCTAATGTGTTATGGATTTTGCGAAGGATTGTCGTTGCGTGCACGCAATGAATACATGCTAAGGTATCCTACTCGCCGAGTACCTGATATTGGCGTATTTGACAGAGTTTATCGAAGACTACGAGAAACTGGTTCTGTGCTAGTACGTCGGACTGACATGGGACGACCTCGTGTTCTTGATGACGACGACGAAGATAATGAAATACGACGTCTCTTTGAAGCCGACCAAACCACGTCAACAAACGTTGTCGCTCGACGGCTTGGTATTTCCCAGTGGAAAGTCTGGTTCGTAATGCACAGTTCTGGGCAATACCCTTACCATTACACGCCAGTGCAAGTAATTGAAGAAGGGGATCCATTGAGACGACTAGACTTCTGCAGATTTATGCTCAATGCCGATAATGAAGATCCGGATTTTTTAAAGAAAATCATGTGGACAGATGAGTCGAAATTTGACAAAGACGGCATCACAAACTATCATAACACCCATTATTGGGCTCCCAAAGCGCAAGGTAACCCCAAGAAAAAAAGACCAAAAGGGTCACAAAGGAGATTCAGTCTTAATGTGTGGATGGGTATAATATCAAATAACTTGATAGGGCCATACTTCCTGCCCGATAACTTGAATGGCGAGACATATGAAAACTTTTTGAGGGAGGAGTTACCCTCTTTAATGCAAGACTTGCCTATTGCATTGAGACGAGACATGTTCTTTCAACATGATGGCTGCCCAGCGCACTACAGAAGAAGTGTTCGAGCATGGTTGGACGAGAATTACCCAAACCAATGGATTGGAAGAGGCGGACCCATAGCATGGCCGGCGAGGAGCCCCGATTTAACGCCGATGGATTTTTATGTGTGGGGTCATATGAAAAGCCTAGTATACGACCAAATGACACCGATCGCAAATGTCGATATTCTAAGACAAAAAATTATTGATGCGGCTGAGGAAATGAGGCGGAACCTACGAACTTCTGTCGTGAAAAGTAATTTAAGAAAAATAATGAGACTTTGTGTAAGAAATAGCGGCGGCCATGTAGAACATGAATTATAAAAATATTGCTAAAAATTTTTGTCTTTTTTTTACGTATTTTAGCTACTTTTACCTCAAACTAAAAATGTACCCTCTCTTAACTTAACTGTTATTTGGGCAATGTTTTGCCTATTTAATAGCAAGTGTTATACCTTTTTGAATAGCTAAAGAGACGTAGAACTTTATAAAATTATTTGCAGAATAAGTTCCATACAATATTTTTTATTAAAAGCCTGTTAAAGTTAAGAACACTCTATTAGAAAATTCATAATGCTAACCGTTGTCGAGCAGTTTTTTAAGCTGTTAGTAGTAGGTTCAGTTTCTGTAGATCATTTTTATTAATGGACATGTCCTCTAACTAGATACATCAAAAAAACCGACTCTAGGAGCTCTAATCCCAAAGACAACGACTAAAAGCCAAAAAATAAAGGATTTTTAAAAATAATCTTTAAAATTTAATATCTCCATAACGGTTAAGTTTCGAACATTTTATTTCAGAATGAAATTCATCGGAAATGACCTGAATAATAACATCCTTTAATATTCAGTACGACTTTCCCTGTAACCCTGTATATAAGTGAGAGTCAACGTTGTAGTTAAACGTCTCTGATGGCTTGGTACCTTTACTCGTGCAAATCATTCTTGTTTCATTTAGATTCAGCCGATGATAACTTTATGTTGGGTCAGTCATAGGCTATCCAACCTACGTCAATATATCTCAATCTGATGGTACCGTAAAACGGGGGGAATAGGGATGCAGGGGTGAATCGGGACGAAACTTTAAAATGGATTATAACGTTGAAATAATATAGTTTGTTGCCAACAAGGACACTTAATCGTTAATTATAATACAATAAACACATGTGTAATTTTTGCCAACAAACTATATTAATTCAATGTTAAAATCCCTTTTAAAGTTTCGTCCCGATTAGTGATGTGCCTGGTGGCAATATTGCCACTACCGGCAATATTCCCAATGTTGCCACTGCCGGTAAAATACCAATATTGCCAGCAGCATTGGCAATATTGCCAATGTTGCCTGTCAAATAATACCAATATATTTTATTATTACTGCAGGTGTAATCATCGTTTAGTTATATTTGTGTAGTGTATCGGTCATAAAATATTTGAAATACGCACACGCGTGTCGTGCAAAAAGATAGGACACAATTATATGAATAAACATCAATGTATGTTCCATCTCTTTCGCGCTGCACATGCACGGCACGGGGTTGGGAGAACAGTTTCTGGCACAGAGTACTCTTTTTTAAATAGGTTTCTGGGCATCTCTCGGAGTATGGGCACGTCACTTCCGTCCGTTCCTAACCGACAAAATATTATTAAGATTTAGAAATATAAAGTAGGTATTAACAAGAGCTGTGATTTTAAAATGATTATAAAAACTACTAAGTTGTTACTATAAACGATGATTTACTGATTATGTAAGGATTACCGAAACAAGTGCATTGAAATATTATGCCTTGTATTCAATACTTAACAATCGTCAATTCTTATCTTAATATTTATGTGTTATTTCTTATATTCACTATCGTGTGCGGCAACATGGGCAATATTGCCGGTAAAATACCGGGAATATTGCCAAAAATGCTGGCATTATTGGCAATTTTACCCAAAACAATATTTTATTGTATATAATGTAGATTATGGCCTTTAAATGCTAAATTTAAGTATTGTATATAGTTTCCGTAGTTAATTTGACTTATAATTAAGCAATATTCCCAATTATTTCCACTCCCGGCAATATTGCCACCAATATTCCCACTTCGGGCAATATTGCCGGCAACGGCACATCACTAGTCCCGATTCACCCCTGCATCCCTATTCACCCCGATTTACGGTAGTCTGGCGTTGGGACATCGTCATTTCGTTCAAACTGCTTCCTATCATTGAATTCCTGGTTATCCGAAAGGCTTATTGCGTTTCTATGAATTTAATCAAAAAAATCGCAGGAAAATCAGAAAAAAAATTTGTAAGTATCGGTTAGGATAGGATATGGATCCTAAATTAGCAGTCGGGCAGGCTAGCCTCCCTAGCTAGCACCTGATTTTTAAATTAGGTGCTAGCTAGGGAGGCTAGCTATTCAGTGTTGTGTCAAAACTTGTCGGAAACTATACATGAACTATAGTTCAGTTTCCGACAAGGTTTTGACACAGACACGAAAAGGGACTGTAAAGGTATACCAATACAGTCCATTTTCGTGTATGTCTATGTCCGCTAAGATCTTCTAAACTGCACAATAGATTTTGATGCGGTTTTCATTATAACTTTATTCCAGGTTTATGTGTCATGAAATACACGTAGGCAGACTAGCAGTCTCGGCCGCCCTAGGCCATTTAGTAGTAGCCGCCCGCCCGCCCGTCTGCTGACTTTGCAGTGTTTACACCTATTTACATGGGCCCTAGCAGAATTCTATTCAGGGGGTGTCTTCAGTTCCACGAAGTGAGCTCGAAAGTTTTAGCACCCCGCCTCAAATAGGATTGGTGTACTTTTGTCCGCTGTGATATTTGCCAGTCGCAGGCGCAGGTTGGCCGCACTTAATATCTGGCCGCCCTAGGCCCGGGCCGCTTCGGCTTCAGGGAAAGTCCATCACTGAATAATTATTTAATACATTTTGTTCGTTTTGACACTTCGCCACATTTGAAAATTACACCCGTGCGAAGGATTCCTAATAAATAAGGCTGCAAAAAAAGTCTTGGAAAATGCTTTTATTAATGCCTTAAAAATATATTCTTATATTAGTTGATAAACTTCGCTGTTATATTTTAAACAATGCAGAAATAAAATAAATTAGTTGCTCTTTAACATAATACTTATTATAATAATTATTGTACAGTAGTAGGTAAGAAATGTTGATAATAACTCTTTGTGAATTCTGTCATGAGATCAGGCATTGCTTCAGGTAATGTGGTGATGAGTCGAGCTGGGCTGCCAGAGTATCTTGCAAATGAAGGTACAACTGTCTCCGCAGGAAGCACAGAATTGTCCTCAATCATGCAGCAGTCTTTTAGCACACATCTCCGACCCTGTAAATTAAAATAAGAATTGAAAATATAGAAATAATGTTTGCATGAAGAAGTAGGGCAATAGTGTAACATAACATAAGCATAAAATCACGCTTATATTCCCCGAAGGGTAAGACAGAGGTGCACCTATAGTACACCAACATTTCACAAGAAACGTTTAAGTCCCATGTAATAGCAGGGATCCTATTGCTATCAACCGGGCACAAATCGAGTCTCCATGCTGCTACTGATAAATTCCAGATGGAACAACCCAATAACACTTTGCCCGCCAACCCAGGAATCGATCTCAGGACCTCATGCTTAGCAGTAGCATTTGCGACTGCTAGCCCAGTAAACCTACGTACATGAATAATGATTTTATTACCAAGATCAATCAAACTGATTGGACAATACAGATGTTCACAGTCCCACAAGCTCATTCGGCCCAGTGACATCATTACAGTTTGTGACACACCTTGTCAATTTTCACAGTGGATTTATTAGTTCCACTTGAAGCCGCCAGGTCATATGTTTGTGGCACTATATGTTTTGTTTCTTAAAAAAAGCTATAAGGATATAAGGAGTATGTAAGGATTGTAGCAGGTGGCATTCTGAAGTTTCTGCCTACCCCCATGGGAAGGAGGCGTGAGTTTATGCATTTATGTGTATAGTAACTTACAATAACAACATTCTTCCCAATGTAGACATAGGAGCCCACAACAGCAGCGTTCACTACTGTGTTTTCACCAACAAATACATGGTCACCCATTTGCAACGGGAAGAAGGCCACACTGGAAATAATAATAATGTGGTTAGTCTGAGTCTCATTCATAGGACTTGATTTTTTTCTAGGCAAGGCTAGTTTCAAACTAACAATGAATTAAATGTTACTACTGCACCAAGGAAATAAACTATGTTTACTGAAGTTCCAAACACTATTTATAACTTGTATTAAAAGCTATCACTTACCCTTTACTGAATTTCTTAAAAGGAGGCCTTATAACAGAGCCTTTGCTTATAATACAAAATCTTCCAGTCTTTACATTTGCCAAGTCTCCTCTGATTATGGCATCGCTTTGGACTATCACTTTTCCGTGTAAAACGATATTTTGAGATCCACATAGCACTGTTTGTCTGCTTACTTTATTACCTGATGCCTGTAACAGTAATAGAACCAGTTGTAATGTACGTCATGTTCACACAACTGTTTTTGTGACCAAACGCCACTTACAGTTTCTACGTATTCCGACTTATTATAATAAGTATCTTGAAGCTCCATTTTATTTCAGTAAATACTAAGTTGTGTACAAAAACTAATGATTCATCCGAATTTGATTAAGAATAGTCTTAGTATTTACGAAACGAAAGTCGAAACTGAGTGAACGAAAGGAAATGTCAAAGTCAAATAAAATTGTCAAAATAAGCGAACGTCACAGTGACGCTTTTCAATTTTTCAATGTTTACGTAGTTATCTATGGTTTTTATTGATGCTCAAATGACATTTGATTTATTGGTTATATCAATAAAACAAATCAATTAAAACTGCAGCAGTGTTCATAAAATGGAATAAGATTTTTTGCACTGAATGATTCGAGTGCACCAGTATCTAATTTCATTAAAAATCTTTTACCCCTAACTTCACTGGCACAAAGTTCTACAAAAAATTTAAATGCCATAAAGTCATTGAAAAAGAAAACCAGTTTCTTTTCTGCTCACTAAAGGCTAGTTACAAAGGTTTTTTTTTTTAAGAAAAGGGTCCAGTAGTGTATATGTTGTTATAATTATTTATAAAATTTAGACAAGAAAAAAACCATTACGTTTTGTGTTAGGTATGTTATGTTTGGTAATAAAACTTTACATTTTTATTAGAATAAAAATGTAACGATTTTAAAATAATATTTTACAACTGGGATAGGCAGAATGAGACAGTGACCAGCCAATAAAAACAAAAAAATATCGTTGAAAAAAATTGGCGCCAACACAAACTTTTCAGTTTTTCCGAAAGAAAAATAAAAATATTATCATCTTTACATTAGAAAGAAAATGGATAGATACGTTTTAAGAGAACCTAGGGTCGGGGCAGGTAAGGATTATAGGTACATAATTTATTTTGATCGTTTTTCCGTACCTCGTGTCACAAGGTTGTCCAAAGAAATAAATATATTTTTCAGACTATCCGCAGGGAAATCAAATGATGGCGTTCTCAGTGAACGCAGGGAGAAATAATATGATGTAAGTAAAGCCATTTCGCATTATAACTAGAAGTTATATGCAGTTACTTTTTGGATTTTAATTTTAATAAAGTTTGAAATCGGTTAAAAAAAATGATGTACCTACTTGATATTTTAAAGGGAAAGTAAATAGGTAAAATAGAAGACTATTACGGGTACTATTTAAAAATATCAAAATTAAGCTATCTATGTAGACATTATTTCGACGGCCGCAAACTATATACGCAACCAAGGAAATGGTCAATTACTTTTTTTCCAAAATACGGTAAGTAGATGTCTATAACTAGGTACTTCGTACCTACAAAAAATGTACTAAACTAGCTGTGCCCCACGACTTCGTTCGCGTGGATGTCGTAAGATACACAATATCCTAAAATAACAGCCATATTTTAATAAAACTTCCTCGTCTCCCGACCCGTCGCGTCGCCAAACGTCGCGTTGAATCGCCCGCCCGCGCTATTACTTCGTTTTCGCTTAGTGTTCATTCTGACTTTCTTTTTTACTCGGCTCCTAACGGTCGTAGTGTGATGTTAAATGTGATGTTAAATAGCCTTTAACTATCCTCGAGAATTGGGCTACCTAATGCCAAAATAATTTTTCAAATCCGACTTTTTATTCATAATTTCATGGGTTTTAATTTTCTTGCGCGGAACCCTAATTATTTTTCTAAAATAAAAGTAGCCTAAGTTACCCGCCGTAACATCAACTATCTGCCAGTGAAAGTCCTGTCAAAATGGGTCCAGCCGTTTCGGAGATTAGCCGGAACAAACAGACAGACAGACAAACAAAAATATTAAAAATCGCTTTTTTGTTATAAGTACCGTTTATACTTTCTTATGAATTTAGTAAAAAGTTGTTATTTTGACATTACATATAGACACTTCAATTTTATTTATTTGTATATGTTTATAAGTCATCTGCCATAATTATAAATCCACTTCTACGCGGGACTTTCTAATTGCATATGCTATTTAATTTTTAATATTAAGACAGTTATTACTATTGTTTTGTATTTTATATTGTTTATTGCTATGATAAATAAAGGTATGTATGTAATATTTTTCCATATTTAACTTATTGCTCTACTAAAGTAACGCAAGTTTAAAAACCGACGTTTTATCGGCTATTTGACTGATATTATTTGTTTACAACGCGCCGATTATCCGACATATAGGTACGCAGACTAATGGTAGGTATATACTATATCTGTGTCTACTTCGTCACTTTGTGAAAAATAGGTGCAGTTGTCTTTATAAACGTGACTTATTATTGGTGAAAATTGAGAACTAAACAGAAAAAATAAATCCTATGATAAAGCAAAGAATTCTGAGTCGAATTATGTAAAAAAGTGAATTTCGTAAAAAGTACAGTTGACTCTATCTACTTTGCTGCCGTCGATTTCATCAGGTAAGAGTGTTCGAGGTTTTAAATAATAATAATTATAATAGGTAGGTATACGTAATACGGTACCATACCATGCCTAAACCTTTTTCTGTAACTTTAAGGTCTTCTTATCTTCTTTTCTTTTATGGCGAGATGATAGATAGATAGAATACTCTTTATTATGTACATCATAAAAATTACAGATATAAATGTAGAAATTTTACACATAGGGTGACACAATGGGCGGTCTTATCGCTAAAAGCGATCTTTTACAGACAACCTTTGGATGATTTTTTTTACTTACCGGAATTTCTTCTCAATTAGGTAAGTAGGGCAAAACTTGGCTAATCCGTGATATGTAGCTATTCGGTGATAGATAATATGTGTTTTATTACCAAGTTACTACTGACTTGATAAATGTATATTTTTCAATCATTATAGTATTTGCCACATTTTTAGATATAAGTTAGCAAAGCTTCTTTTGTCTACTGTATCACAGTAAATTTAAAAAATAATCTGATCAATGAATCGAATTTTACAATTAAAAAACAAAACTATCACCGATTACCCAAGTTTTGCCCTACTTATTATTTCTTGGTTTTTCAGGCCTCCTGAGAACGTTTACTACAGCAGCGGACCATATACACAATTTTCAAACATGCAAAATGTTCCTAACTCAAGTTACATGGAAGTTGCTCAAATGAATACGCCGGTTTTTGGACAAAATGTAAGTATAATTATGCTTTATTATCAGTTGCTATGAGTATTATTTAGATGGCTGGTAAATGGGCTGGTAACAGTTGAATGAGAGTGGCCGAGTTAAGCGCCTGCTACACTGAGTTGTATTAATGTTTGGTCGTAAACCACCATCTACACGGTTGTAAGCCACCTAGGGTCACCTCTGTCGAGATGCGGTTGGCGACCGTGTAGCAGTCGCTTTAGGATCAAGTAGGTACGGTAGTTAAATGACATGCGATTATAGAGGCCTGTTTCCAGCAATGATCTGATACAGACTGACGATTATATGATGATTACCAGTGTTTAATATTATATTTGTGGCTATACACATTAAGGAAAAAAGATTTTAGATAATCAAATATTATCAAAGATTAGATTATCCTTTAAAATAAAAGTTCGCGAGCACATTCGTAAGAAGCTGGCAGTATCATCACAACGTTAACGTTTTCCCATTGTGTCTTATTTGTTTTAGTATATTCGTGTATTTATGTATATATTTATTTGCGCTTATTTATATATAATTAGGTATATATTATTATATTTATAGTTTGTAATAGGTATATGTGTATCTTTATATTTAAATAAATATGTATTCCACAATTTCTCATAATTGCACCTACCACTGTTTGTCTCTGCATCACCCAAAGGTTGACTGGTAGAAAATGCCTATGGCATTAAGTCCGCTTCTGTACTTTTCTGTGCATGAAGTATTAAATAAATAAATAAAGGAGGTTTTGTCGATGTAATAATATCACAGAGCAGTGGTGGCCTAGTGGTAACAGCCCCGACTTACGAGTTGTAGGTCGTGGGTTCGAACCCAGGCAGGCGCTTTACTTTGTCTAAATAATTTCATCACCACTGCTCTTAAAACGGTGAAGAAAAACATCGTGAGGAAACCGGCATGTCCTAGAACCAAAAAATCGAAGACATGTGACATCTACCAACCCGCACTGGGCCCGCATGGTAGATTACAGCCCACTCCCTCTGGAAGAAAGGAGGCCTGTGTCCCAGCGGTGGGAACATTATAGGCTGATTATGCATTATGCATATGTCCCCGTATGATTGTGAACACCCTAAGTTTATAATCTATAACTCGCAAGATTGTAAACTGTCGATAAGTTGTGAACTATACCATACTGCTTACATTGTAACGTATTAATTTTCGATGGTTACATGACAAACAGTCAAATTGTGAACGATCATGTACTTACCGACAGGGTTTACAATCTGTCCGATTTTACCACTCGTAAAATTGTGAACCGTCTCTGATTGGTAGGTCTTGGCGGTAGCCGAATTGGCCACAGTAACTGAGCCAGGGCACCTTGACCAAATGGGTTAGGTTAGAGCTGTGACCAACCGCGCGCGAGCTGAGCGAGCGGTGCCGCAGCAGAACGGCTGGAGAGCGCTCCTTCCAGGCACGTATCCAGACTTTTGGTTCGGGGGGGGACAAACATTGAAACAACCATGTGAACTGTGTGAAAATCGCTGTAATCACTGTACTATAATTTTCACTGTACTATACTATAATTAAAGAACACGCAAGCGAATAAATAAACAGATGGCTTAAAACGTTTTTTTTTTCAGTCAGATTTCGGGGGGGGATAAATCCCAACTATCCCCCCCTCTGTGTACGTGCCTGGCTCCTTCCAAGTTGGTCGCAGTTACTTGGCTATTTAGTTTTAGCGCAAGGTGCATTCGTCGCATGCAAGTTTGCTACCAGTTCACAATTTGTCCTTTTGCCATGGATAGATTAAAAACTATCGAAAAATAATGCGATAAATTGCAAATGGTTTGTTGCAGTTGACAATTTTTCGATAAGTAGTTTATAATCTCGCGAGATAGATTATAAACTAACGAAGTTCATAGATACTCATACGGTGACATACCTACAAGTTTTTGAGGCTGACTGTACCTCTAATATAGAGATGAATTTATTGAGGGATCTACTTATACATTCAAATTAGTTAGATACCTACATAAATTTTCGTTAAAAAACATCGTTTGACTTTCAGATGTTACCGGGGCAAACTCAAATGATGACGGGAATCGATCCCAGGTATTTAGCCAACTACTCTGACAACAGCGCTCAATTTATAGTGACGGGTGAGTTTAAAAAAATCTAGCAATGTAGGTAAGTACCTACCTAGTAGTTGCTGATCCATTTGTAGTAGTATGTTATGGTGTATAAAGCGTCTTCCGTGAGCTGACCATGGCTTGACAGGGCATGTCAAAAACTAAATTCAGGGTTTAACTGCCTCGTTGGTCTAGGTAGTGATCGCAAGCGCTACTGCTGAGCATGATGTCCTGGGTTCGATTCCCAGGTGGAGTGAAGTGTTATTTGGTTTTTCCATCAGGAATCTCTCGGTAGCAGCCCGGAGTCTGGATTTGAACTCTGTTGATGGCAATAGGCTCGCCCCCTATTACATGGGATCAAAACATAACTGTCGAAATGTGGATGTACTATAGTTACTCCGCTGCCTAACCCTTCGAGGATTGCAGGCGTGATGTTATGTTATGTTAAATTCAGGGCTAAACCCTTTATTTCACTGCTATGTGTGCTATGACTCGTAGCAGTGAGGCAGTGAACTTGGCCATTGCGCACTTTTCTTTGCATTCTCCTCATAATACATATGTCTATGCACAGTTTACATACTCTCGGTAAATACCTATAACAGATAACTTTATGGTACAAAATGATAGATAGATACGAGTAGGTACCTACTCAGGTAACTATTTAGAAAGTATCAAGCCAAGAGCGAGAAGAAAAGCATAAAGGCTCCTGCAAACAGGCGCGACACACGACGCGACATAAAGGCACCGCGTGTCGCGCGATGAGCGGTGCCTTTGTGTAACGCGCAATTCGCGTCGCGTGTTGCACCTGTTTGCAGGAGCCGTTACCCTACTGTGAAAATCAAGATTATGGGATTTGGTATTTTTGTTGAGCAATGTGTAGTCGTAAGTATTAATTAGGTATGTATATTAATAGACTTGGTAATTCTAGTTGATGATTGGCATCAGATTCTCATGAGATAAAAAACATTACAATAGTGCTGGAACCTAATTCATAGTTCTCTCGAACATATTTTAGCACTTAAAACTTATCTAGAACTCCTATCTTATTGTGTTAGGTATTTTTCTGATTTATGATGCATAATCTTGAGAGCAATTTGACACGCAACTTGAACATTAAAAAGACTTAAATAGGTACTTACTGTACCTAATTCAGACGATAAGCGTGATGAGTTTTATCACAGACATCTAAATGGCGTTTAAAGCAGATTAATGCTGTCTTGGCCTTCATAAAAGTAAATGAAAACGTAAGACATTCATCTTATTATGACAAATCTAAATCATACTCTCATTATCAACCAGCTGATGACTCGGATGAACGAAACCATTCAAATATCATCGTAACTTGACTCCTCAGTAGAAATAAGTGATTTTTTCCCCATTGCGATGTGCTAAAAGAGTGTTTAAATAAGAATCAGAATAATTTATTGGTCCATTGTTACAAAATAAATTTTAAAATAATTATAATGTATGTTTACTGTAACTAGAATATTTTAAGGGGGAAGTGCCAGGTAGCTCGCGAAATTCAAACTTTCTTAGTTTTTTTGCAATTTACAAGTCAGTATTAAGTTTTGTGTTGATTAAAGTATCATTCGCGACCGTAACAAATATGCATTTATAGAATTATAATCATAAAAATCAATAATACAACTCTATAATCCTAATTGTCAAGATTTCATGAAATAGTCATTCAATAGAATTACCTGGTCTTAAAGAGTTGTATTGATGAATTTCATCATCATCTGCCTAGCCTTTTCCCAACTATATTGGGGTCGGCTTCCAGTTGTATTGATGAATTTAATTATTATAATTCTGTAAATATAATACATATTTGTGACGGTCGCGAATCATATTTTACTCAACATACAACCTAATACTGACCTGCTACTTGATAGAAACGTCAGAAAATTTGAATTTCGCGGCTACCCTGGCGCTTTCACCTTAACAATAATTGAACTGTGGTCCCCAAACTAGGCAGCGCCTGTATCTTGGGGGCATGTGTTGCATTATCTTAAATTTTATTTCAGGATGTTTGATAATGGACAGAATACTTTAATTAATTTATCTATCAAGATAAAATAAAAATAAATACTTACTCATGTCTTCTTTACCTGCGCTTTTCATTTTTTAGACTGTATTGTAGTTCAAGCGTAAAACAAAGCTTCACAATACTAAGGCCCAGGGCACGAAGCCAGCGGTGGCCGAGCGGGGCGATGGTGACGGTACAAAATTGTTCCGCCGCCACTGCACCGCCCCGCTCGGGCGTCCGCTCTACGCCGCTGGTTTCGTGGCCGAGGCCTTTAGGTAAAATACCTGACTATACTCAGTTTTAAAAATTAACAGAGTAAGTATCTCCAATTGAAATTAAACTTTCCAGGTCAGCAGATGCAAAGGGAACCCAACACTGCACCTCTTTTAAACACAGGATTCGGTACTAATTATCAAAACTCCAACTTCGGAGGAGCAGATAGGAATAAAGCTAAAAGTTTTACTCCTCAAGTCTTAACGAGTATTAATAGTGGTAAGTTAATGATTTCTTAGAGGAACCCCGGACTGGGCAGCAGTGTCTTGCTTTTCGTTCAAGATTAATTTAATGAAGACTCATTAATTTATACTAGTGGTTGGCAGACCATTGGTCTAGTCTGGAGTTCAGCTTTCAAAGGATTGATTGTTAAGTTGGACATGGACAAAGCTAAATTAGTTTTTTTTTTTGCACAAGACAGTGTACAATTCATGGTGAAAGTCTGTGTAAACTTTGAGATACAACAGTATTTTAACATGTTTATTTCTTGTTTCATGAATGGCATCACCCAAAGAAACGCCCAAAAATATGACATCTTTCGAGGGAACTCCGAAACCCAGTTTCCAGCACAAGCAAAATACGACAATTGCACCAGTTCAGCAGAACGCAATACATGGTAAGATTCTCTACATATTTACCTTTATTTGTGACTGAAACTTTACCTTCTTGGCGTCTAACTGAACAAAATACTTCGCTACTAAGACTAACTTTTTGAGGAAACTTGCAATAGGACCTAAATATATATTAAATTCATTTAATACCTTTTTTCCAGGATAATATTACATATTCTCTACTTCCCTGTACAGGGTGACAGGGACATCGACGCACAACCTTTTACCATGGATTCAGTATGTGATTCTGGACCTCCTGCATTGAAATTTTTCATTGGTTATTTAAAAAAAATCTGCTGTTTCCTATAAAGGTGCAATAGGTACCTACGCGGTCAAAATTTATGGAATAGCAATTTTTGTTTTAATAACCGACGAAATATTTCAAGAATCTACCTAGTTGCTATTCCACTAATTCGCACTAAGCGTTTCCAAATGTCTTTTGTGATGCGCACAGCAAAGGAGTGGAACTCTCTGCCTGCGTCTGTGTTTCCGAACGCATACAACCCTGATCTTTTCAAAATGAGAGTTAACAGGCTTCTTCTGGGTAAGCTCGCTCCGTCGTCGACTTTGTCTCTGTCATCTCTGGCCTAGACTAGAGTCAAGAGCAAACCTATCTCAAATAAAAAAAAAAAAAATCATGTATTAAAATCCATGGTAACAGGCTACGCGTCGATGTACCTGCCACCCTGTATACATAGCTTAGAAACTTTATGTATGTTGTTAGTTAGTTAGGTGGGTCCCAAAGCCTGTAAAGGACGACGTATTGAACAAGTTTAGTTCTCAGATCAACAGCACTCAACTTCAAACAAAACATCCATATAGAGTAAGCACCCACGCCACCCACAAATTGTGCGCTGTCAAACATGTACCTAAAAGTATTCTTGGTCGACCTGTGCTAAAGCCTCGTAACTCGGTCTAACAAGCTCATTACTCTCTATTTTCGAGAGAAGTAAAGTTGTAAAGGGAAACTTCGCGATACTTGGCAGGATACGCGTTTCAAGTTGCGCCCCCAATGGGTTGTGTGTGAGTTCAAAAAGTCTCCCTATCACCGTAAGAACGTGATTTAATTAAAGACGTGTACACACTTTGTTCGGGACATGTCCGGGTTTGGGTTGTCATGCCAGATTTTGTCGCTATGAAATTGAATTTGTTCCGTAATAATTCAAATAATAAGTCTGAAGGAACAAATACCTGCTAAAAAAATTGCATACTTACTACTTTACAGTTTACACACTTTAAAGAGCATTTTCATCAACTAGACAATAGGTCTATTCCAATTTGTACCACATTTGCTGGTTCTGCACTTTTCGCATTTAATCGACCTCCGATATAAAGTAAATTACCTTGTCAATTTATACAGGTTAATGAAAAGTTTTGCCCCTAAAAAAGAAGGACACACACAAATCATATCTGATCCAGTATTGTGCATTTTGTAACATTGTGTTGTATCTTGGAGACATTGTAGGCTAAGGCCCCGTTCACACGACGTTGATCAGTACGATATTTGACTGTACAATTTTGAGATCAAATGGCAGTTTCATGTTGACGTGTGATCCCAACCTTTTCCCATAAACTATCGTAGTTAGGATAGCGCCATGTGAACGTAATTAATCATCATAATAAAATTAATTTTATTTCCAGCGACACCCAAAAAGTCTATGGGCATTGAAGTGACGAAAAAAGAGCCACAGAACCAAGTAATGACAAGGATGGACAGACTAAAGGTACACATACCTACTCGTAGGGTATCTAGAACATACGTATAAATAGCTAGGCTCTCTTTTGTTTTAATAACTGATTACGAACTCCATATTTACTTTGTTACAACAAATGTTCTTCTCAAAGAAAGAGTCCTGCATACTAATTTTCATAATTCTCACACATCATATTTGAGTACAAATATTATCGTCCCCTTTTAACTACCACTCTGTTATAATATAATGCACTGCGTACCTTCCCAAGAGTATAATATCCCATTCAACCCAAACCCGTATTTAATCTCGCATTTATAATTCACATAGCAGTTGGATTACATAACTTTAGTGTGGTTGAGGTAGCCGTAACCCAAGTATCTCACCTCATTTCATCAAAAGTCAAATATCAATCTCATAAACTTGGGTACCTCCATTTTGTTTGAGCTCCTATCACACCGTTGTGTAACCTAAACAACTATCGATCAACAAAACGTTGGTTTTAAAAATATAGGACATTGTAAGTTCACTTCCCTCATTCAAGTTAATTTATCCTCCACACAATAGTCCTGGTAAGGACATAAAATTGCAATGCGATATCCAATAAAATATAAAAAAATTGCTGACGGGTTCTCGCTCTATGGCGCAATAGACTGCGTATAAATATGTAGAGTAGGTGGGGAGTTTGTTGCGCCACTTCTTCCAGGCTAAAGCACTAACTAGGAAGTGGTGAAGGGCGGGCGTTTTGGGGGACTGTCTTATGTAATTTTGACGTTCGAAAAGTGCTGATTCTCAGCTTAAGTTGAATAAATGATTTAAATTTGATTTGATTTGAGTTGTATATCGCTTTAAAATCATGCTTCACAAAACAGTAATGACTGTTTTCACTAGCTGTCTGTTTTTAAGTATTCAAACTAGGTGTTATTTAAACGCTTCGGTACAGATTGCACAGAAAATAATCAGCATATTTCTACATAGCAGTATATCCCTCAACTACTTACTACAAGAATTATCCACACAATTAATTTAATTACATCTGCAACCGTCCTCAACGTAAACCCATGTCAAAACACCGCCGCCGGTCTGACAGGCAGCCTCTATCAAAAACCATACAGAGTTGACTCATAAAATGAAAACCTAAAGAAATTGCTTGTGATAAAAGTAAGAGCAGGGCATTTTTCTCCTTTGTCGTCTCTGTGGCAGTGGAGGGTCGCGTTGTGGGGACAGTGCCCTTGCAATTTGATAGGATGTGATTATGGGGAACTTTACACACGGTTTCACTGAGGTCGCGGCGAATCACGATGCAAATGATGCATTCAATTACATTTTATTTATTTTTTATTTATTTATTCAAAATCTGTATTAACATTAACACACATAAAGTCTGCCAAGCTGCATAACAGTTTGTCGGCAGTTGATCTCGTCTAGCAATGGATTACAAATTTTGAAAATTATCATGCTAAACTTGATTAATAAATAAAGTTGTTTCTTATTAATACCTAAATAATTTCTCATGATAATTATCTCAGTCAAAAAACGTCCACTGTTCAACATAGAGATTTGTTTCTTAGTTCTAAAAAAATGTTTTGCTGCGTTTTTTGTTTAGTTACCTAAATTGGTTATTATTGTTTGACTGATCATCACACGTGCTAAACTAAACAACTTCCTGTCTATCTTTTCGATAAGACATCAGTCTCTTACGCCAATCACAGTCAAGTCCTATTGCCATTGATTTGTTCTAAGTAAACACAGTGAAGTTCATTGCGGGAAGTGTGCCGGTGCGCGCGGCCGATGCAATATCCGTGCCTCTGTCTTTTAAAAGTGATTTCTTGAACATCCCTTTCGGCCGTTTGATTTAGCCCCGCAAAGAGATAAGTAGGGTCTGCTATTTCCTACAACAAGGCAGGGCTGCCTTGTTTTTTTACCAGATTATTGTCGGCCATCTCTGTGTTTGTTACATTTCGTTTATTTCTAGTAGATTTCCTAGACTGAAGACAGTTGAACCTGAAATAACATAACATAACATAACATCACGGCTGTAGTAGACCCACATTTTGCCAGTTATGTTTGAGTCCCATGTAATAGAGGGCGAGCCTGTTGCCATCAACCGGGCACAAATCTAGACTTCGGGCTGATATTGAGAAATTCTAGATGGAAAAATCCAATAACACTGCCCGACCCGGGATTCGAACCCAGGCTCTCATGATCAGCAGTAGAACCTGCGACCACTAGACCAACGAGGCAGTCACATAACACACATTTTTATTTCATCTATCTCATATTATGTGACTGTTTTCGATACATAACACAACTAATTGATCCCTAATGCTAACAATTAATCGGATTACGATGAAATAATCCATTGAGCTAATGACTTATTAAATAGGTTCATTTAGGAATTTAACTGATTGATAGTGTGCGATAATGAGAATTAGTAAATTGATTTAGGTACAACAACTTTGATAATTCTATATTAATTTCAATATTTTTTAATGCACCATCCTTCCATTGGTATTTTCTGTATCAACAGCAGACATATTTTTATTAAATAACTAGCTAATGCCCGGCTCTTTTTAATTTTTTTTTATTAGGAACCTTCTCCGGTACGTACACAACAACTTACCAAAATTTCATCACAATCGACGGTCGAGCTATTTTCGAGGTTTAGCGAGACTAATGCACGGCAATTGATTTTTTTATATGTATAGATAAAAGTGCATCTCTGCCCAACCCTTCGGGGAAACAAGGCGTGATCTTATGTTATGTTATAAAAGCGCGTTCTTATGCCACCACTCTTAAACAATTCAAGTACTTATCACTATTTTACCACCCATCGTATAAACCACATAAGGTAAAAGCACTATAGGTACCTAGAATCTCTCCCTCTCATAAATAGCTTATGATCGCACATATCTACAAAATGTGGCGATGTTATAATAATAAACGGTCGCATTCAGGCGCTCCACAAAAGCGGTCCGCGGGCGTTTTCCGGTCCAGTTGAGAAGGTGCTTAAATGGCACAAGGCTTTGCAGGACATCGGCGTTTTTGTATTTTACGAAATAGTCGGTGAGTTTGCTTGATGAGATAATGTTGTTTTTTATTCTTTTGATAAGCTTTATGTCATGTTGGAGATGTAAGGACTGAGACGGTCACGATTTAGATTATGGTTCTGTTAGTAATAATTGGATTGTACTCTCAAGTAAGGTTCACGTCAAGTTAAATTCGTCTTCCTTTATTTTCTGCCATGGTATATTAACTGTTGCTTTGTACGTATGTAGGGCAAAACTTGGGTAATCGGTGATAGTTTTGTTTTTTAATTGTAAAATTCGATTCATTGATCAGACTATTTTTTAAATTTACTGTGAAATATTAGACAAAATAAGTTTTGCTAACTTATATCTAAAAATGTGGCAAATACTATAATGATTGAAAAATGTACATTTATCAAGTCAGTAGTAACTTGGTAATAAAACACAATTATCTATCACCGAATAGCTGCATATCACGAATTAGCCAAGTTTTGCCCTACCTATTGTGTACGTAGCGTGTTATTTGAGGTAAACTTCTCTTCCAGCCAAATGTGTGAGCGTAAGATCTGGAGAATCTTGCGCAAAGAACCTTGTAATAAGAGATGACAACGGCCCAGCCATGCAGGTCGTTTACTACGAAGTAGACTTCTTGCTACCAGAACTGAAGATCCCTTCCACCGTGAGGTAGAACAACAAATTGTTTGTAAACACAAAACTAGATTGTTTCCATTCTTTCGCTTGTGTGGACTAGGGATGGGTATAATTGAATTGTTACCGTCCTTTGTAGACTTTGTTTGTAATCCGGGTCTTAATCCCGAGTCGTGGCTTTTAGTGGAACGATAAACAAATAAATGTAGTTAGTTCCAGTATAATTTTAGCACGGGTTACATAAAATGGTGATGTGGAAGCTTTCTCAGTGGGTTTGACCAATTAAAATTGATAGCAGCAAATCTCCCAAATTCCTATATTCTCTGGAAAAACAGCATCGTTGTTGATACAGACGATTAGGTTGTGTGGATATGCCTCACGCCATGGCCTGAATGACTAGTCTTTCCTTATTATTTTAATAACATATCCTATGCAGGGTGATAGGTAGAATGATGGCGGGAACCTGCAGGCTTCAGGCATTCAGTGTGCGGCCAGCGACAGGGGATGACGTCGCGACGTTGCAACGTCGAGCTGCAGTCGCTGCTCATCATGTTGCACGGCTGTGTAAAGAGTATGGATTGAACAATTAGTTGTTCCTGTTTTGTGATTGATTCGACTAATAAAATATTGTATGTTAATATCATTTTGTTTTATTTTCAAAGATTTTACTAAGGGGATCTAGTTTTTTGTAGGAATATTGTGTGCCTACAGCTAAAGATAACATCTTACAGATTTTTTGGATGCTATTTGGTATCAATCCAAGAATAAAAATGAGCACAAGAATATTATGCATGTGTTTACCTTGTTGCAAAACCATCCGTCACACCAAACCTAGGTAACATTATTATCATGTAAAATTTATATCTGTAGAAGAGTAATGTTATAATACAAATCCCATTGTGTGGGAAGTTTGCACCTGAGGAGTTAGGTTAACTTTACTACCACGTTGTGCGAATATGATCGTAAAACGAAGATATCTATGAATTTGTAGTTAATCCCATTGCTCCTTTTTATGGTACCTATATCACAACAGAGTTGCTTTACAAGTCCCTGAGTGGCACCTTTGACTTACTTGGAACTAAGGCACTGTTTGACGTGAATTGAAGAAATAGGTTCCATTGTTGCTTTTGGTAAGATACAGTGAAAACCATTTATTTTATGTGAAATATTTTATTTTATCGAAACATTAATTGTTCTATATATTTTTGTAATTCGATAATAAGTTAGAAGTCTTATGACTTTGAAGCCTAAATAAAATAAAAATACGATAATGAATGTTTTCTTCAGAATATAAACTAAAAGCCATCTATCAACACCCTAAAAAAATAAATGTCCAAACTACAAAGTAAACTTTAAAAGTTGGCTAGACACTCTTTATTTGACAGAAAGCGAGTGATTAATATGAATTATCTAGTCACAGCAAAAACAATTAACCAAGTTTTGAAAGTCTAATACAGTTTTTAATCGTTACAAACTTAAGCGTGCATAAATCTCGTTTAAAATAATACTAAGCTTTTAAAGAGCAGTAAAATAGTTGAAATAAACAAAGCATGCAACGCAACTCCTTTTCAGGCATTTAGTATGTATGTTGATTTGATAGTGAGAAAGGTTTTCAAAAAATGACTTTTTATTTGCAGTCGGGTTTTTTGTTTAAAGTGTCTTGTTTTATTTCTCTGTAAGTATTACTACCAAAGCGCGCACTCAATTCATCATTTTGTGTGGCAATAAAAATCGGAATAGTGAAATTATCAATCCAAAGATAATCTATACTCTATACAAATAAATAAAATTGAAGTGTCTGTTTGTAATTTCAAAATAATAACTTTTTACTAAATGCATAAGTATGAAAGTATAGGTATACGGTACTTATAACAAAAAAGCAATTTTGCTGTCTGTTTGTTCCGGCTAATCTCCGAAAAGGCTGTACCGATTTTAACAGGACTTTCACTGACAGATAGCTGATGTCACGGAGAGTAACGTAGGTTACTTTTAGTTTAGAAAAATAATTAGGGTACCACGCAAAAAAATTACCCATGAAATCATGAACAAAAAGTCGGATTTGAAAAATTCTTTTGCATTTGTTAGCCCAATTCTCGAGGATAGTTGTAGGCTATTTAACATCATGCTACGACCCTTAGGAGCTGAGCAAAAAGAAAAAAGTCAGAAAGAACACTAAGCGTAAACAAAGTAATAACGCGGGCGATGCAACGCGACGGGTCGGGGAGGAGGGAGTTTTATTAAAATGTGGCTGCTATTTTAGTATATTGTGCATCATACGACTTCCACGCGAATGAAGTCGTGGGGCACAGCTAGTGGTAAATATACTCGTAGATGCATGGTAACAATAGTTCCATAATAAAATCAAGATTGCCAGATTGCCACTGTGACGTTGATGCTTACCCTTTATTTTTAAAAGTATGTACGTCCGTTCACGATACTTTTTTTTAAGTGGCAAGTTATTTCCCTAAGTACTGAATCGTCAAAGTTCATCATATAATAAAGTAGGTACCTATCTAGTGGATATGATAGAAGGACGTTAACCTTAGATCTTTATTTCATAAATACCTATTGTGAAAAGAAAATCGTGTTTTCATTATGCATACAAATTGAAAATCAGTGAAAAGCAATAAGAGAACAGAAAATGAATTCTATTCTTATAGGGGCATGCAATATTCATATTTTAAATCACCTAGGTACTCGATAGACCGGTGTATGGTAATGAGTTTAAATTTTGGCGTTTGTTCAAGCTTCGATAGCACTGTTTACGAAGCTTTCTTCAATATTAAAGCAGCTTAAATTTGCTTAAAAGCGTTGCAAAGCATTTCCGAGTGACATTAAGAAAAATACCCACAAGATTGTGGGACAGATGTTGTTGAGAGTCTGCCAAGAAAGTAATACGCTTGTTTCGCTTCATTGTAGAATGGAATACTTGGAATTTGAATGGAATAGTGAAACTGATTTTCTTCTTCAATCGCACATCCAAAATCCTCGTGTCTGCAATATTAGATTCTCTTATTTATCCGTCGAATCTGTTTTGTAGGAGTAGGTTTATGATACCTATCTAGTTTTTTGCTAAATGTTGGATGATGAATGCCTTTTAGAAACCAGGGCTGGAGTTACAAATTGCTTTTATGTATCGTGTTGATTAAAAATGTCAAATAGATGTTAACAAGTTCGTAAAAGAACCCGTGAATATGAAAGTTACACCTTTTAGAAATAATTTCAAAGCTGAAAGCGCAGTGTCTCAGGTAGATGATGGAGAGTTCTCTTGGATTAATTCAGAAGTCACAAGAACTCTTAGAAGTTAATCTAAGTTACTGACTTCAGAGAAGTGATAATTTTGAAGCGGCTGCGTAATAAAAAGATTCATTGGTCTTGTAATGCATGTAAAACAATTCATTGGTCTTGTATGCTTATTTAGTTAGATAGAGTAGTGGATAGTAAATCTATTAGGATGTAAAGATAAGATTTTAAATTATCTGGATTCACAAACATAAAAAACAATTATTTTTAAAAATAAACCGATTTATAAAATTTCCGTGTACCTAACACGAAAATTTTAGGGAAGTTCATTGGAGCATTTCCCTAAAATTTTCGCGTAACTAATTGCTTACCAGGCACAAAACTAAACGTAGGCAATTACTCAACATTACAAAACTATTCAACTCGAACCTATTCATTAGGAACAATTTGTACGCGCAGAAAATTTCATTAACAACCTAAGAACTTCATCTTGACTAAAATTAAGATTTTCCTTTTAACAGTCGATTAACATGCAAATTGCATATTAATTTTAGCAAAATGGACGGCGATTAAAAGTTAATGTAAAGGCTCAAAAGATCGTTCCACAGTGTATTACAGGTACTTGGAGAGTGATTAACTAAGGTTTTCAAATATATTGGATAGCTGTGAGGTTTACTAGGGTCGTCTACGCTGTAATTTAGAAAATTTAATTTAAATTTTAGGATTACTGATACCTAATTGTATTGTAGAAAGTCATGTGTATGAAGAAGTAAGGATTCATTTTAAACCTGCTAAGCAGACCATCACTTTGTTAGGCATTATATTCGTATCAACCAATTAGGTGTTAAGTTCAGTCACCATCATCGAGGCGACGTAATCGACCGTCAAATATGGATCGTTGTAATAAAAAGTACGAACCCAGAAAAATTCGTACCGCAGGCTATGGAATTCCCCTTTGCATAATATTTTGTTGACAAATTGGCGACAAAAAAATTTTATACCTGTATTTAATAGTTAAAGAACTATGCTATTGTGGAGAAAATAGACTGACATTTTCGCTTCATAGTTTCATTGTAACAAGACAAGTTGCTCGCCAGTTCCTGAAAAGTATAAAGCTTTTTTGAAATACCGGAAAAATCCGACGCTAGCAACCCCGTAGAAAATTGGGACACAAGGAAATTGTGTGCATTTCAGCGGCAGTGCAAACATACGGTAAGATCCTATTCAGAATGCATTTTTTTTTGTAAACCTACTGAATTATTGCAGTCCGTATGAGGACTGAGATAGTTTCCTAGAATTTCGTCTTGAAAAGTGTCTTTCAAAGAATGCAACAGAATATTTACCTGCCCACCAGTTTTTAGCTTGCCACTGGAGCGCAAAAAAAATCTTTTGCAAAATTGGGGAATGGTACCTATTAGCATTAGTGTCCAATCGGAACCTGCCTCTTGTGTTTATTGTCTTTAATTTGAGCTTTTTGGGGACCAGAACTTTTGCGACTTGTTGTGCTGACCATATGGCCAGCTTGAACGTTTATGAAATTTTGGGAGAACGCTTTTGATTCGCCTTTTGTCTGCGGGACACCTGTATGAGCGGGAGCTATTATCAAGAAAAATAGAAACATTGCATTTACAATACGCATTATCAACATATTTTTCACGAATTCTCCTCTATTTTCGGACTGAACTGTGTATTGTACAGTATAATTGCATATTATTAAAGGAGTAGGTACAGGTTTAATGTATTCTAGATGATAATCCTAATTTATTGATGTTATGGACTGATAAGTAATGTCCTTTTCGATTAACTTTCCTTTTTGAATTTATGTTAATAAATTATATGTTTGAAGACTGAGGTCTTCACCCAATGCGTTTTGCCCGTTAAGGCTCCTGCATCAGGCGTGACTTGCGAAGCGAATTGCACGCGACAGAAATACGTCGCGCGACACGCGGTGCCTTTGTGTCGCGTGCGATTCGCGTCGCGTGTTTGCAGGAAACTTTATGACGTACGGTGCCGAAACGTGGACACTGACAGTCGGGCTGGTCTACAAATTTAAGGTCGCTCAGAGCGCTATATAGAGCGGGCTATGCTCGGAGTTTCTTTGAAGGATAAGATCAGAAATTAAATTATGCGGAATACAACCGGACTTACCGACAGAGCTTGCAGAATAAGCAAGAGTAAGCTGAAGTGGCAGTGGGCTGGCCATGTTTGTCGAAGGAGAGGAGTGGAGACCGCGTATCGGCAAGGGTAGTGTGGGACGCCTCTCAGCTGGATGGACCAACGATCTTAAGAAGGTGGCCGGGACAGACTGGATGCGGCAGGCGGAGGACAGGATGTTGTGATGCAGTTTGGGAAAGGCCTATGTCCAGCAGTGGGCTGTGATGATGCAGAACGTAGATATAGTTTTTAGGCTCTAATCTTAGAATTTAATAGATAGATAGATAGAGTATTTTTTATTAAGTACACCATAAATATTACAGATACAAAGTAGAAATTTTACAAGGGGTGATACAATGAGCGGTCTAGAGCTATCATTTAAAGACAACCTTTAGATGGATTAAGGGAGAAAGGAGAGACCGAACCGACCGGGGAATCTGTGCAAGGATTGCACAGATAAATTCCTCATACAAACGAGAAACTTTATTTTTATTTTTATTTAAGATAGGTTTGCTCTTGACTCTAGTGTAGGTCAGAGATGACAGAGACAAAGTCGACGATGGAGCGAGCTTACCCAGAAGAAGCCTGTTAACTCTCACTTTAAAGAGATCGGGGTTGTATACGTTCGGAAACACAGACGCAGGCAGAGAGTTCAAACTTAATATCATTCCTTCTAAGCTCTTAATCAGTTCCACTTGAGTATTCCCAGTGGCTATTTAAAAGTACAGTTAAAATATTTATTTAAACAGGTGTTCATTACATTCTACATTTGCGGCGGGATAGTGGGCTTGTTTGCACCGTCCAGTCTGTGTCAACAACGTCTTAACCGCGGTTTACGATGTTGCCCCCGGCATAGTTCACTACCGCTTTATAGTTAGTACTGTTAGTAGGTAGAGTGGGTAGGTACAGAAAATACATACTTATATAAAATTTTATTTGTATACATAGACTCGGTCGCTTATTTTAATCTAATCGGTGTACGAAAATGAATTTTGCCAACAATTTGATATTGCTTTCAGAAATCAGGAGGGTTTTTGAAGTTGTTACATTAAATCCTTGCTTAGATGTAGGGGTGGTATCTGGTGGTACAGATAACTGATCAGACTTACTCCTTCCCTCAATCTAGAATAGATTACAATAACTATTATTGACAAACATTACTGTACTGCCTACTTAAAACGAGGTACGGCTGGAATTAATTGTAACTAAGACCAAATGGCTGGTCTGCAATCATCATTAAACCTCATTTAAAACTACAAAGAGCACGGACTAACAACAGTCGTAATGGGAATGGGCGAGGAGAAGCAATTAAACAAGTTCAGACAAGTTTTGACCCGTCCTTGCGGTGGGTCCCTTCGCACCTCGAATATAATCAGTGTTGAACTATGTACCATAACCTGAACTCGTCTAGGGAACACTAATTAACGGTGAACTACAAATTGCAGAAATTCACAGGCTACTGCAAATGTCCACTTGTGTTAAATTAGGTGATTGCAGTACAAAGTTATGAGGCTAACTTTCGTCGAAGTTGTCAGTGTGTGGGCTAAATAGTTGCTGGGTCTTAGTGCTCCTTAGTATTGTTGATTTGTTGCTAGATACTTGTCATAGTTAATGATTAGAAAAATTAAAAATCTCAATTTAAACAAGATCACCACTAGTTTTCGGTTTTATCACTGATATTTGGTTATAATAGAACTAAATTAAGCCCAACTTGACTGACTGACTGACGGACGACACACACCTCAACATAATGTAAACAATCTCAATCTCAAACCATTTATTTTAATTAAATCATTTACAGGCACTTTTGAATTGTCAAGGAGTCGGTCAGTCAGAAATATGAAGCTAGTTGCTCATTCCAAAGCGTAGTACGTTGTATCCCGGCGGTGTAACCGTGATACGAGTATTTATTAGGTATGTTCAGTTAAGGAAATAATCAAATTAAACAAGTACACACTGATACATTACAAAGTTTATTGAATCAAAACTATTACTGTGGGTACAAAAACATCGACTGTGGCGAGCCACCAAAATTATAGAACTTTCCCAATCCTGGAACAGCTAGGTATCTTCTCTAACACCTCGCCTCTGTTACAAGCGTGCTAAGGAAGATACCAGCATGAGACTGAATCACAATAAAGACTCGGAGTCGCTTGTGAGGGTTCAAACGCTTAATAACCTCTAGCTCATAAAAGTACTGACACAATTAGGCTGTGCTCAAAAGGAAATATAACATCGACAACGTGTCCTGAAATTTAGTTCCATAACTTTCAGTAGAAAATACTACAACTACAACTTAAACTCAGTTATCAATCAGATAGTCACAGATAAAACTATTGATCTCAGCTGACAACAGTTAAACTCAGGATTGTCTCAGTCGATGGAGTGAGGTCCCTTGGAAAGGAACCACAGAATAAACCTGGGTTCTCACGAATAAACGCGACCTACGGGAAAGGTCCGGGAGAGAACGATGACGCTTTGTTACCTGAGTCAGCAACGCTTCCTCGCACGAGGATTCGGTTAGGTAAGGCCTTGTGGATCTTCCTGTACAAATGGATGGCCACACTACCTGCACTCGTCGGGTGAAACCTGTATGGCGCCTGACCACGGGACGACACCAAGGCGTCACGTTTACAGTCCGTTCACTATAACTTGGCCCTTGCCGTCATGTTGGCACCATTGCTTTTATGCGTTGTTACTCGTACATACCGGCAAGCAATGGTGCCAACATGACGGCAAGGGACAAGTTATAGTGAACGGTCTGTATACCCGTTCGTTTATCTTAGGCTAGCTTAAACAGCCAGACCTGAAACAAAATCCCCCTAGTCAAAACTAGGCCTAGGACTCTCAGAAGGAACAAAAAGAAACAGTCATGTACTCACAGGTTCAGCCATACTAGAAACACGCCACAATTATAATAAACCCATCGGGTTATGTATTCAGACACAGTCTGGACAACACAGAACTGGTGCCTCTCAAATTCTAGGTGTGTTCAATCCTCAACACCACGTCAGCCAAAGACCCTCATTTCTCTTTGATCAGAAGAACCTCTAATCGACCTTCGTGAAAGATCTATTCACAGACAAATTAGAATTCATGAGTGGCATTCCCTTCCGAATTGAAACTATAATAAATAATACATTTTAATTATTTAGGACATTGTATAACGATATAATGTGGGAGATTATACCTGAATGCCACCTAATAGCTAATTACTAATTAACATAAAAACAATTGTCAATACCTCAATTTGAAACAGCGCCATCTCTACAGTAATTGTGAAAACATTGTGTGAGTTACAAGCTTTCATGGTTCCCACGGGAGATGTTGCCACAAGTAATTAAATAGTCAATTTTGCAACGTCACAAGGTACCTATCCTAGATAATATAGTCTATAGAGAAGAACGGGCAAGAATCTCCAAGGACACTCTTTTTTAAATTATATTGTTACAATAATTATTAGTTACATCATTATCTTGAATTTATAATTAAATGTGAGAACGATGTAAAAAAAGACGTACGTCCGTTAAAAGCGTCCAGACTAGCAAACAGAAACAAACAAAAAAAAATAAGCCGTAGCAGCGAAGAGTTCACCAGTCACAATTGACGGCGCCTGTTCACGAGATTTTCAACGCTCGTAGCCTTATGGCTATGGCGTAGACAATATACCTAATTTAGCTTTTATTAGTTTAAACTTTAAAGCAAACAACTACATTTTATAGATTTTCTACTAAGCGAAACGAATTACCATTCATGTTAATATCAAAAGCTACTTGCCTACAAATAATTACAAATCCAGTATATTCGTACAAAGCAACTGCCAAAATATAATTACCACTGTAATCAGTTAAGAGCAATGTATGATAGATAATTAAACACACAATTCAATGTTATATGATTGCCCGTGAGAATCGTCAGCTATACGAAATAATTTTCATTAATCCGAGCAAATAGTTTCCTATGTTTGTTAAATTATAACTGAAAATGGATTCCGTGAAGTGCGATATTGAAGCTTTATATTGTTTGACTGTTTATACATTGTATTTACTCGTACTTTAAAATACTAGTCATTTGATGCTCAGTTTCGAGTTTTGTTGGATATTAATTTAACACACAGCTACAGTTATGTTTTTTTGGGTACAATTATCAAAGTATGTAATTGTCCTGATGTGTGATATATTTCGTTAGTATAATGTTACCCCTGCTAGGACTCAGGCCGCTTCTTCCTGAGGCCATAATTCACCACCCGAGCTCATTGCGGGTTGGTGGATATCACACATCTTCGAATTTTTATTTCATACAACTATGGCCATGACGTTTATTTGTTATTACACATTATTCATCATATATAATTTTATATTAAAGAATATATGGCTTCAAATAAACCCCAAAAATACACACAAAGACAACCTCAAACCCAAATGACTGAACCAATAAAATGAGCCCAAAATGTAATAAATTCCGTATCTTTTGACTTAGATACTGTTTATACAATAGACGGGTAACGCGGGTATATGCAGGACGGACAACGGTCCGCACTGATTTATGATTGCATATATCGACGATCGTATGTTTATGTCCCTACTGGCTTATTCTAATGTAAGCGATGGAGCCAGAGGCTGGGAACGTAATGTCATGTATTAAGAGAGCGTTATTTTTTAACTATTCGATACGTTGGTATTTCTTTGAATTTCAAAATAATTTGGTTTATAAAGTTGTGGACCTAGGCATTCGCAAAAACTTATTCAAATAAAGTTTAAAAAAAAAATTCAAATAAAGTAAAAAAAATATCAAAACTGGCTACTCCGAGAAGTAAGAAGTTAAATAAAAATATGTAGTTTCAAAAAAACTAAAAAGCACGCTTTTATCACGCACTAAAAATGCTAAAATAATTAAATTGACTTGTATTAGTTAACTATAAGTACTTACCTATGCAGCTTGTTACTAATTTTATATCCATTGTAATTCAAAAAGCGTGGAGCGCTTTGTTTAAATTAATTAAAAGTACGCACAACTAAAAAGCGCTCAACACCAAATGCAATTTATTGGACACAAAACGAATTATATTACCCGTAACTCAAAAGGTTTACTAATAACCACTGTAGAGTTCGACTATCCACCCTCTGGCTCCATGATCAGATCCTCATTACCACACCCAATTTATCGGACTAGTCAAAACGAATCATATGAGCCCAAACACGAGGGGTTTACTAATAGCCACTGAGGAATTCCACTATCCTTCTCCTGGCTCCATCATCAGATCCTCGTTACTAAGCCCAATCCACTGGACACATCAAAACGAATCATATGAGCCCAAACTCGAGGGGTTTACACTGAGGAATTCCACTATCCACCTCCTGGCTCCAACATCAGATCCTCGTTACTAAGCCCAATCTATTGGACTCATCCAAATGAATCACATGAGCCCAAAGTCGAGGGGTTTACTAGTAGCCACTGAGGAATTCCATTATCCACCTCCTGGCTCCATCATCAGATCCTTACTAAGCCCAATTTATTGAACTCATCAAAACGAATCACATGAGCCCAAACTCGAGGGGCTTACTACTAGCCACTGAGGAATTCCACCATCCAGCTCCTGGCTCCATCATGAGACCGACCCTCGTCACTAAGACCAATCTATTGGACTCGTCAAAACGAATCATATGAGCCCAAACGCGAGGGATTCACTATTAGTCACTGAAGAGTTCCACTATCCACCTCCTGACTCCATGATCAGATCAGCTCCAAAATACCAAATTATAATATTGTCTTCCAAACTACATATACATACAAAGTTTCATGCCGATACAACAATTATAAGTGGGTTAAAATGACTTCCAAGATTTTTTTACAATGTTAGTTAATTAGTAATTAGTTAGTTACAAGTGAAGCTAATAGAAACGTGTTAAAAAAATTGAAATTAAGCGTATGTTTTGTATAATTATGTATTTACGGTCATCAAAAGAGAGTTTTCATGATTTGATCAAACATTGATTTCGGTAGATGTAATAAATAATAATAATAACCCCATCGCCGTATCTCTACGTTGACGTCGTGATGGGGCTTGCGCGCTCCGAACTCTGGGTCTGTGCTGGTGGAGGTTTCTTTGCCGGAACAGGTCTAGGATGAGGAGCCAGACCAAGAGAGATACAGAAACCCGTAGGGCAGCATGTGGCGAGCTGCTGGGCAGTAGCGACCCCACGTACCCTATCTCCCGGGAGAAGTCATGTTCCTCATCTCTGGCTTGCCTTTATTGGCCGGCTGGAGTGAACACTGACGAGAACTGACCTCCCACCTCATTCTTGCCTTTATTGGCTGGCTTGAGTAGAGATTCGCAAGAGCAAACGTGCTCGGAGGAAGGAAGTAGTCCAGTAAGATGCTGGTAGGGATCTTGACCGTACTTCCGGGATTGTCCTGATAGCCGTGGAATACCTCTCCACTCTTCTTAAGCACCTCAAGACATGTTGCCCCCTTGTCGCTACGACACTATGTGCTAGCGACCGTTTCCGGGGGCCCATTGTTGAGTGTGCAAGTCACCCCCTGCCATTTTATCCGTGTATTGTATTTATCAAACATTGGTCAGGCAGGGGCCATAGTCCTTCCATAGTTTTAGATAACCAGTCCACTTTAGCCATCCAAACCCATAGCCCAATTTTTTTTTTTCTCCATATCCTGCAATAGTCCTACACCAACCGGGAGTTGTCCTTGGGTGCACTTGCATAGTACGCACAAGGATAATCGTCGGTTGGTGCCTCATTTCCATTGAAAGCGTCTAACGGGCCTCTGCGAGTTGGCTTCGGCCCCTCATATGCCTTTCAAAGGTCCGGGACCCTAGGGTCCCGAGAAATATATTAAAAAAAAATAATAATAATAAGGTTTATTCACAAAAAAAATACAGAAACACATTTATAATATAGGTACATTACAAGTTGCAAAATCTGTACAAAATGTATATAATCCTGTCCCTTAGACTAGGATAGCCTGTATTCTAAGAGATAGTGTTCGGCCAAATAATTATCGGAACATGATTTAATACAACAAATGGACGGTGTTGGTGTTATCAAGCTTCTGTAATTTTGTTATGTGTAGTGTGAATTAAATGAAGTGAAATGACAGACAATGTGTGTGTGTGTGTGGGTGTGTGTGTGTGTGTGTGGGTGTTTGTGTGTGTGTGTGTGTGGGGGGGGGGGTGTTACATACACGTTTGAGTTTATGATTGGGAAATATTTAAGTACCTAATTATGTGCATTTTTAAAGTAAGAGCAGTAACCACCATTGACGACTGTGTTGGATTGCTAGATGATGTATGTTAGCAAAGACTCCGTGTAGGCATAGTCCTTCAGTAGTAGCCACTCTGTTACTACTGATTTCACTTTGTATGTGTTTAAGTTTAAAAATGTTTAATGACGAATTTATTCTTTGGTATATGTGTTCCACAAATATGTATTTAATCAGGAAAATCGCAATCTTACTAGACAGTTTTTCTTCTACTTGTAACAATAATAAACCAAATTACTTACTTTACGACCAAAGCTTCATTTGATAACATTTTCGGTTCAAATTAAAGTAGGGTTAACAGTACAGGACGACCGCACTTATTGCGGTCTGTGTTCATTATCATTGTGGTCGATTCACCATCTGTTATTACTTTTATGTTGGCTTTACTACTTTATATCGCATGAACAGGTTTAATGTCAAGTGCTTTTGTTGTTGTTTTTAATGGTAAAGTTAAGGTTTAGGTGTGGTTTAGGCTGATGCGATTGTAACGATTGTGGAACTAAGTTAGTTTAATATGGAATTAAGTTTGTACCTACATTAGACAATGTTTATACACTTATTGAGATGGGTAATTTATTTATACGATAAAAATATATACCTACACTGGATAAACTTCATAAACTATTATTTATAATTTCAATATTATTTATAATATAATTACTTATAATTAATGTATATAGAACTAATTATTAATACTTAATTACCTACGGATGGAAAGACCTTAGTCAGTTTATAATCACTCGTAAACACGTCAGTGTGTACAAAGTGATCAAAAAAGCCATTACAAAAAAACAAATTAATTCGTATCATCTGGAAGCTAAAACTCTCTTCAACAGCTTCCAACTTGAACGTTATCAGAAAATCTGTGCGTGTAAATATCACAAAATCCTCGCGACTCGCAACCAATCAGTCGTGAGAGATCGCTCTATTTCCTCCAAGTGCATCAATTCACCGTCGTAATACGTTCACGCTCGTTCCGTATTACCCGTATGTCATAATGGAGCTCTGAATTGATTGGGCGAATTTCTATAGAGCGCAAAAAATGACGATAAATCGCGATCAATTTACTTTACGTCTATTCAGAGATTTACCCCTAAACGCTATTGTAGCATGAACAATGGTGGCTTTTGGAAGTGACGTAAATGGATAATGTGAAAATATTGATATTGCTATTTATTACTATTTACAAGACTACGAGAAAGAGTGTAATTTTCAGAATGTTATATGGGTGGTTTACATCTGTTAAAATTATGATGAAATAATCTATACTTTCATCATGGTTAATTGCTTTGTACGGACCAACATTAACGGAAACACTATTCATCTGCGTAAATTACCATTTAATCTTTCGCCGTATGATATTCAGAATAATTTATATAAAACTGTAGCATCAGCCGGGATCAATAGATTAGATCCAATAACCTGTGAGAGAGTGGGCTATTTCCCGCGCTTCCATTCAATGAGCAAATACATGAACACTCGTTTCCATTACATACACTCGATGTGTAAAACATAATTACCTATCTTAGGTATAAACTTTTCTGCTATAAAATATTGCTGATTTGTTTACGTTTTCATTTTGGCTTTATTCACGCGAACTCACAATTTAAATTCTTATCAGAATTTGATCCTCGATTATATAAACCTGTAGTTTTATTGTTTACGCCATTCGTTTTCAAACAGTTGTGTGAATCCACAAAAATAAATAATTGTTGGTAATCTTACATAAATAATATTTCCGTAGGCACACTGAATTTATAATAATGGAATATTGGAAGAATAAAGTGGCTATTGTTACCGGTGCAGCTCATGGAATAGGTGCTCATATAGCCGAAGATCTTGCGAAGATCGGAATGACTGTTATTGGATTCGAGCCCACTGATGAAAGACTCGATGAAATGCTGAATAAAATGAATGATTGGGGCAGGTTTGAAGGACAACTAATACCGTGCAAATGTGATGTTTCTAAAGATGAAGATCTCAAGAATGCTTTTGAAGGAATCGTAGCAGCATATGGAGGAGTTGATGTACTGATCAATAATGCGGCTATAGGCAAGGAAGGTTTAATATGCACAGGCAGTATTCAAGATATGAAAGCTATCGTAGATACTAACATTTACGGATTGATAACTTGTACACGTTATGCGATTGAGTCCATGGTAAAAAAAAATGTTTCGGGGCAAATTATTAATATCAACAGTATTTGTGGACACTATATGCCTCCTTTTGCTGAGCCGAAGATTAATATGTACATTGCGTCGAAGAGAACTATGACAGTTTTAAATACGTTGTTGAAGAATGAGTTTAAGTGGCTTAATCGCAAAATTAAGGTTACGAGCATATCTCCTGGGATCGTACGCACAGGAATATTTAAAACAGCTGGAATTAATTTCCTAGATGAAGACTTTTTCGAAAAGAATCCGCATTTGACAACAAAAGATGTTTCTAATGTTGTTCTTATGATATTAGCAGCTCCTCGTGGTATTCAAGTTAATGAAGTTATGTTTCATGCTCTGCATGAAATCTACTAATTGAATTATTTTATATGCATAAAATAATTCAATTTTATATGCTTCAAATTATTATTATGTTATTTGATGGTTTTGATGAAGTTTACTAAAGTAATCGTTGTACCAGTATTATAATATGTTTGCACAGTACGGAATATTGTATAGATGGCAACTTTGATCAAACAATAAAGGTTATGACAAACGAGTTTTATTCTTTCATCATTTAACTACCTCAAATCATCCATTCCATTCAACCTCAACTACACACACCCAATACACATTTCAATATTTCAGATTTGATTTGCAAGGCCAGCTTTGTTTAGTGGCACAAATACTGACATACTAAAAACTGTGGTACTATACCATTACACATAACATCTACTCCCTGAAGGAGAATAGGTATAGTGTTATACAAGTAATTTAGACCTGGGGAGTGAATTCAGGACCCAACTCGCATGCAGCAATGGCGCTTGCGGCCATTCGACCAGTGAAGCACTCTTTGATAGTCTGATACTATGATATTTTTTCGTCGCTAAAATAAAAAGATAATAAAAATAATATAATAAATAAATTCCTTTCATAAATTCCTTTAATATAATATATAAATTCCTTTCATTCAATTTTGACTAGTGGCATAATACATACTTACAAAAATCCAGAAGATAACATTTCAAAGTTTTTTTCACCACATTAAATTCTCGTTAGGTTATCAAAACAACCAATCTGCATAATGCGCATTTATTACCAGTGATAACATATTAAATGTCCCACTTACAGAGGAAACTTATGTTTTATAAAGGATGGTCATAATATTTGGAGAGGTATTTGAAGTTTGGACTTTGGTTAAAATACTACAGAGATTTTTAGAACCTAAATCATGAAGTGTTGGGTTAACAAAGTAGCGGTTATCACGGATTGTGGGGATGAAGTTGGTTTCGCTATTATGGAACAGTTAGCTAAAGTTGGGATGATAGTTATCGGTTTTAATAAAAATGAAGATATATTAGAAAAAGTAACGGTGAAACTTAACCCTTTTATTGCAAATAAAATTTCTGGAAAAATTGTGTTGTGCAAATGCGACATATCGGATACAAAGCAATTGGCAGCAGCTTTTGCAAAAATCAAGGACACGTATGAAGGAGTGGATGTTCTGATCAACAACGCTCAATGCAAAATCGATTGTTTGGTTAATACTGGAGAATCAAAAGATTTTAAGAAAATTATTGACGTAAATATTAATGCTTTAGTGGCTTGCACAAGGCTGGCAGCTGGATCTATGATAGAAAGAAAAAATAGAGGACATATAATATGCATGAACGACGTATGTTCTTACCAGATACCAATGGAGTCAATGAAAACTGTGTACATAGCTGCTAAAGCAGCTATAACTTCTGTAAATGAAATTTTGAGACATGAATTTCGTTTCTTGAAGGCTAATATAAAAGTAACGAATATAGCTTGCGGTAAGATTGAAGGGTATACAGAATCTGTTACTGATGCTCCGGGACTTCGAGTTAAAGATATAGCCAAGCTAGTGAAACTGGTATTGAACACACCTGAACAGCTTCAAGTGCACGAGGTGTTGTTAGATTCTGTTGTTGAATAAGTGAATTGTATACTCAGCCTCCAAAAGATGTATACATCGATAAGAATTAATTCAAGCTGACTGTTCAGTGAAATAGTATACTAGCCCATATGGCTAATATAGTACTCAGTGATCGAGTAGAACGTTGAGTGATTGTTAAATTTAGATAGTAGAGTCAAGTGACCAACGACAAAAATGTACTAAAAGTCGAGAAAGAATTTACGTGTCGAAGTTGTAGACATATCGGTGTGGTGTGTCATTCTTGTGCCGAAATATTTAGAAATATTTTGCAATTTTTATTGTTTTAAAATAATGCTATATTACCCAGTGATGTTTATGTAATAATTCATGTTATTAACCTTCTCTTTTTCTACGATTGTGACAGTAGAGATTAGAATATCAGCGGTGATCTCTCAATGGGTTTAAAAACCGAAAGCTTGTCATAGGTGGCAGCACTGCTACCCGTCTATAAACCGCCATTGTTCTATTTATGTGGACTTTTGTGTCGATCACAAATTAAACGAAAACTACATAAATAATTGTGTATGCGACTTTGAGAGCTAAGCAAAAAGGGCAGCGTCTACCACTTGTAAAAAAGCAGCTGTAGTGGAAAAGTAAATAAAATATGAAAATTTAATTATTTAGGTATAGTTCATTTTGTGTTTTTTGACTTGATGTTCTTATTTTGTTAAAGACTGGAGGCGTATGACAGGAATAACCTGATCGGAGTTGAAAACCAACTCGAGGATGATCTTCCTGACTGAAAATCTTGTTGAGGTTTTAATTCTAGCACTGATCTAATAATAATATGATAGTACAATATACACATACCTTTACTATAATTTACATAATATCACACCACAAGTGCTTCTAGGTAATTAAAGCAAGTTTAGTTCTCTTGGGAGCGTCCTCTTTATATGAATTTCTTCCAAAAAAGTCTTAAGGTTTTAACAGAATAGCACGTAAATAGTCTCTTTCTCCCACAGTTTTCGTCTTTGAACATCTTTGGCAAATACATGGGTACCCGTATTTTTGCATTTAATAGCTGCGCAAAGGGGCAAAATTAATTATGTGTAAAAGAAGTCACTTATTTACAAAAAAATGTACGGATAGTGACAGCTAGCTGTCAAATTCTTGGTCACGCAATAGTAGCGACATCTGTAGTGAGCAAGTGGCAGTTTTTATCCCCATTGTTTAGGTGAGTTTTTAATTGTTTCCATGATATTATTAGTTTTAATGTTCTTTTGTATTGTTGTATCATATTTCCTATGCGTATCCCAAATAAAATATTTTTCTTTCTAACTTTATTAGTTGTATGGTGATAAAGTCTTTTCATAAATACCCTAACGATGATGTCTGTATGATTTGATCTATACCGACCTATTTTTATCTATTTGTAAGAAGGTAAATAATAAACATCTTGTTGAGAAAGAACTCTGCTAGTCCTAGCTACAAAATGTTTTTCACAAACAAAAGTAGTACCTAAGTAGTCGACTCGTTGGTTCGCCATAAATTCAGGCATCCACATTCATGCTAACGGAGTGAATACAAAAGGATTCGCGGAGCGTATCCAACCAAAGGGAGCAGTAGCAAGCACGCATTATCATAATTAAACGGATAAAGCATTACCACTCATTTCAAATTATCACTGACTTGGCAACCTCATTTCATTCCGTGATGCCCTGTGTTTTATCCGGGAGATGTGGCTTATGTGTTAATCCAAATCTGTTAAATTAAACCCCGGTCTTGCAAGCATAGAGTTTTGTTAGACAGAGAACATACTGTTTATAATTGTGTTAGGTCTAACCTTATAGTTGTTAAGCACTAACAATGTATTATAGTAAGTACAATAGGTACTTGTGTGCATCCATAAACTTGCACGTGTCTCTCAAAGTAATAGGTACAACTAAACCAAATGCTGGTTTAGAGGTACCTATTCCAGCCGGGGTTGCGGGATGTTCGAAAGAGTTACCGTAGCCCCGGCACAGGCAACAGAAGGAACACGGGTGGGTTTTAGTCAGTAAAAGTCTGACACGCCCTCCCGCTCCGCCCAGAGCTGGAGAAGTCATTTGATGATTTCCCATCCACAAAAAAAAAAGAGGTACCTATTGATTCAATTTTAATCGTTCGTGTTGGCACGATTTACACTAGATATATCTGTGGTAAAAATATTGTTAGTAAAAACAATAATAAAAAAAAAAAAACTTTTATTTCAAACCAAGTCATTTCAAGTCCATAAGTTGTAAGTGGTTAGTAACAGATTGTGCTTATATGCTATGTTAGTGTTATTAGTACTTATAATTTTATTTGATTGGTTTACGATGATCCTATAACTACGAGTATCTTTACCCAGTGTCTTTGGATGGGGCAGTCCACTCTGCCAACAATCATTTCCAGGATGCCGTTACGAGTGTTACGCAGGCGTTGCAGTAAGGAAGCCGCTTTTTTGCGCAAGATGGCGTGAAAGCCATCCGTGTGAGCTGCAGCAAACATTCCCGACGCACTGCAACGCCGCGGCAACTGCAACAGCATCCTGAAAGCGTTGTTGTATTGTACGCGCAGGACGTTGTAGGCTCGGCTCGTATATGATACTCACAGGCCGCTGGAGTAGAAGGACTGACAGAACGCCATAAGGCTCACTTTGACGTCTGCCGTGCAGCGAGCGAACCTGCGGGCGAGCATATTGCTCCTCACCGCCGACTCCTTGCGCTCGCGCTCTGTCGCCATCATCACGTAGGTCACAGGCGACAATCTATTCACAACATTAAATAGGTACTACGCCGTTGAGATAAACTGGAGGTACACGACGGGGCTGTTGTTTAGGTGCCGTAAACACTAAGACTTCACTCTTTTCTGAGTTGTATTTAAGGCTGTGCACCTCCGCATATATCTCGCAGATCGTGAGTAGCTTCCTCAGTCCGCTTATCGATGAACTAAGCAACACCATGTCGTCCGCGTAACTTACGTTATTGACACAATATGTACTGTCTATATGACAACCGACATGTGTGCTGCTCAGCCGCTCGATAAGCTGATTTATATAAAGATTAAATAACAGGGGCGAGCTTAACCACCCTGCCTTACACCACATTCTATTCGATACTCATCCGACAGAGTACCGACCCACCTCACCCGATTTGTCTGGTGAGCATACCAGTATTTGAGGAGGGCTGTGTACTCCGCCGGTACACCCGTGCCTCTCAACTTGTCCCATAACACATCATAGGAGACGAGATCGAAAGCTTTCGACAAATCGAGGAAACACGCGTACACCGGCGTCCTCCTCACGGTGTGACACTTGACGGTGTGCTTCAGACTGCTCGGGCACTCTCTGTGGAAACTCCCGCCTTGAACCCAAGCTGGGCGTCATGCATTTTAATATATTCTGAGAGGCAACCTGTCATCCGACCGTCAAGCACCTTGGCCATTATGGTGGCTAGCGAGATGGGTCGATAGTTGTTCATGTCTGATGTGTCACCAGTTCTGTTTTTAACTATGGGGACCACTATCGTCGGCATAAGCGGTTCCGGTAAATAAGAGTGACCTAGACACAGAGTGAGAAATAGGGATAATACTCGAGTCTAGGCATATGAACTCCCGCATATTTAAAATGTTCGATGCTGAGACCATCGTGACCCGGCGACTACCCACGTTGCATTCCAGAAACAATTGTAGCCACACTCTTGGCTGGTACTTTTGCGTTCCGCTTTGTCACAATGCTCTCAGCACCGTCCGCTCCACAAGACGCTGAGCGTAAGAGTGACCGTACCGAAAAGTGGTCCCTAAAAGCATGAGCAATATTTTTGTTGGCAGTAATACTACCGACACTCACTGGGAGACTCGCACAGAGACTCGGCGTCACATTAATTTTATTTGTCTTTTTCCAAAAATGCTTAAAGTCTTTGTTAGCATGGTTGACAGCAAGGAGATCCATTTTCGCTGATCTTGCCTGTTCAGACACCACTTGAATTTGGCCTTAAAATGTCTCCTCGCCTCCGCCATATCATGAAACACACGATCACTGGTCGGGCGACCGGCCATTGTCCACAACCGAAATTTAAACCGCGCCTCGCGGTGAGCATCTGCTACATGTTTGTTCCACTCCGTGACATAGCCACCCTTCCGCCGACACTTTATCTTATAGGTCTGTACGGCGGCCTGTAGCAGTATATTCACAATATTGAAATAAATTTCATCAAGAGCTGAACAATGATCTCTGTGATCACAGAACTTATCACAACAACCAGTCAGCTCCTGAGGAATTTCCATAAGTCTCAGCTTAGAGTGACAGAGGTCGTGGTCCTTTCGCCCCACACAACACGATGAACACGATTATCATTAGGTATGTTATCTACAATTTTACAATTTATTTTGTGACTTGCATAGTCGCATTCGATTACAATCGGGAAATGGTCAGACAAATACAAGTCAGTCATACATTACTGTCACAATAACGACTGATTGTTGCGTAGACTCAGTGAAGATGCAGTGGTCCAACCATCTATTACAGCCATGCAACTCACTCGTAAAAGTATAGGTAAGTATATAGTATTATTGTCACCCATATTCACATCTACACAGACCCAACTTTAACCGGAACAAAAACTTAACATTTCGTTATAGAACAACTCATACAAATAATAGCCAGTAATTTTTGGATAGCTGTAGTTTATTTTAGATAGTATAGTGCCACAAACTAATCTGACTCGTTGGCTGAAAGTGAAACTAACGAAACCGCTATGTCATTGTCATCATGTGTGTCATTCTTTCTTTACCGACTGCGCCGCCGCCACCGGGGCAGATGGGTTAGTGGGACCTCAGTGAGACTATAGAACTTTCTTGGTTAATCGAGAACTAAATATAGATAAAAAAAAAACATTTATCTAATTTCGTTTTACTTACTTACTTTGTAAGCATTAAGGAGTACACTACGAGCTACCTCTTATTTTATTTCGGTCCATCCTGTCCTGTCTTGGTCCTGTATCCTAATCACTTCTTAATCGTTACTTATTGTCACCGCCGGGGTGCCAGCTGTTTTAGAACCCAATGACTTGGCACGCGACGGTGGGAAAAGGCCAGGCGGAATGACCATAACGCCTTGGAAATTGGGTAGGCCTTTGGTGTGGGATGCGACCTGTGTCGACACCTCGCGCCATCCCATCTTCCCAGCGGGCTGTGCTGGGGCGGCTGCTGCAGGTGCAGAAAATCTCAAACGGCGTAAATATAACAACCTTATTGGGAGCTATATGTTTGAGCCGTTTGGGGTTAAAACACTAGAGTCCGAGTGCTCGTCGAGTCTTTCGGGACATCGCTAAGTGATTGGTCGACTCTTCACGGGACCAGAGGGCTGGCCTATTTTTAGTCCAAAAAATTAGCATTGCCATCCAACGTGACAATGCTGCCAGCGTTTTGTGCACTTTTCCCATTGATAGCGATGCGAACGAATTTTTTGATGCCCAATGCATCCCCCTTCCCCCTTGCTTTGCTTGCTTTTGCTTCCCCCTTTTTTTATTTTTTATTGTATACTTGTACATAATCTAAAGGTATATTTTAGTGTTATCTTGTTATTGTAATTAAGATTTATAACAAACAAATTCCCTTCTTAATTAAGATCAGTACTGGTAAATTGACTTGACAACAACCACAAAGGTTCTGCAGGATAAACTTGTCTAAACAAATGTCTGTGACAAATATAAACGAGGCAAATTCTGTAATCTGTGGATTCTATTTATTACCTTTTATAGTGTATTATCTATGATTCTATTTTTAAGAATGTGACATTTTGAGCTAATCGATCATTCTTCTCATAAAATATAAATAAATATATTGCAAGAATGTCTTTACCTAAGACAAGTGAACTATATGAGGACCCGCTCAGAAGACCGTCAAAAGGGTATAGCAGAGGTATTAGACTAAAACACGGAATAACCCTATCTGTTCCATTGGAAGAGCCTCACATTGAATGGAGCAATCTAATTTTTCTGCCGTTCCATCCAGTCTTTAGGATGATCGTTGTTGCTATCGTTTTTATAAAGGCAATGATGGTAAATTTCATCTTATTTGATCAATCATTTATCTAGCCTAGTCTTGGCCCCAGTAGTCCGGACCGTCCCGACTATCATTTGTAGATCTTTGACGTTTATTAGTCAGAAGCCGGAAAGTAACCAGTCTTAACAAGAGGTATCGTGTTGTGGAGTTCAGATAGGCAGTCGCTCCATGTAAAATGCTGGTATTCAGCTGCAACTGGTTAGACTGAAAGCCAACCCTAACATTTGGGAAAAAGGCTAGGCAGATGATGATTATTTATCCAGCCTTCAGTGGTCAAGTTGTTTTAACCTGAAGAACTGCTCGATCGGTTCAGGTTGCGTGTCATTTACATGCATTTATTTTACGTTAATGAAATCATAATTATGGGATAAGGGCAGGAGAATAATAAATTATTATGGCAACAAGGCCGCAAAGCTGGATACTCAACTGCTATTTGGTCACCGTTCACACACAAAGTCCGCCGGTCAACTTGAGCTTTGACTCTTAAGGTCTCGGTTTCAGCTACATTTTACAGACTTTGCAATTATCAGCACCCCTAGTAATAGTACTAAGACCTGAAATGGAAACGCGAGAGAGTTATTCCTAACCCACTTAACAATTGACATACATTTTATTATAGATAGATAGATGATAGAACAGAAGAAGGCATCCTCCCGGTCTGATACCATACTGTGACTGTGATTAAATATCAGATTTGTAGCTGCTTGGTGGTAAACATAAGTTATCGTATTCGTTGTTTATTTGCAGGGTCCCATACAATCAGTATATCCAATTGTGTATTGCAATGATTCTATGGACCACCACCCGGTTTTGGCATTCATTAAGTATTTTTATTGGTATTGCTGTGATTCTATTTATGCCACTGATACCGTTCTCCATATGGTACACAGGTAACGTCTAATGAATATTCTTATTCGATAATACTGTAATTACTGCATACTGTAACTTGGTGTAGGTTGCGCGGCTGCTGACTCGGTTTTTTTTCGTTCCCAGGCAAGTCGTTGACAAGGCAATGAGACGTGAACATTTACCAAAATCAGCAAAATGGTTGGTGTGCGATGTAGTATCTCTTATTCCGTTTAATCGCTTAATGATGTCAGACCCCTGCCAACCACCTCGGATGTGGCCTAACATATTATTGTTTAATGATTTTCTGGTGTAAGTATTCATTATTGGACATTAGAAACTGCACTGTTAATCGACTTTCGTTGCTGACCGTTACATTGCATTATTAAGTCCTTTTTTGCTGTATTAGATTAGAACATAGAAAAACGACTTTTGTCGAAATCGTGTTTCTATAATCTAAAACATCTTCAACGTTCAGACTCAATTACATTTAGCATTATTATTAGTGACAAAGTTTAAAATGTTTGCCTAATTAAACTGAAATACTTAATATTTCAGTTTAATTAAACTGAAACAGGTAATTCTGCTTGCTAGCAAAACGGAAAGTACATCATATTTTGATGTTTAATAAAGATTATGACTATTCAAAGGACATCAATAAATCTGGGCTAATAATTTCATACCAATGTCAAATGTCATACAAAATCTAAACAAAAAAAAAAGTTATATTCCGCTAGATTGATATTATATGTTATTTTCTTTATATTTTTACTACTTTCTGCGCCCCGTGACTTCGTTCGCGTGGAAGTCATAAGATACTAAAATAACAGCCAGATTTTAATAAAACACCCTCGTCCCCCGCGTTGTATCGCTACCTGCGCTATTACTTCGTTTTCGCTTGGCGTTCTTTCTGACTTTTTTTCTTTTTGCTCGGCTCCTGAGAGTCGTAGCGTGATGTTAAATAGCCTATAACCATCCTCGAGAATGGGGCTACCAAATGCTAAAATATTTTTTCAAATCAGACTGGTAGTTCCTGAGTTATTACAATATTTTTGCATGGGTTTTTTTTTATTCCCGGAACCTTATTTTTCTAAAATAAAAGTAACTTAAGTTACTCGCTGTAACATCAGCTATCTGCCAGTGAAAGTCCCGTCAAAATCGGTCTAGCTGTTCCAGTTTTCATATGCATTAAGTAAAAAGCTGTTAGACATTACAAACAGACACTTCAATTTTATATATATAGGCTAGCTTCTGCCCGCAACTTTGTTCGCGTGGAAGTCGTAAGACATCACAACATTAAAATAAGTGATATCGCTGATGAACTATGAATAATCATTTATTCCAGCTTGGCGTAATTACTGTTACTTAGTATCGTAATTTACAATCAATGCTATTTTCTCTCGTGTTATGTGTTCATCTCCCAATCCGTACCTAACAGATATTTGTCAGTTGCAGTTGGTTATAGGGAAACGGGGAAGGCCTATCCGCTATACTTAACGCGGAGCACTAACGCTCCTGAGTTTTGACGACTGTTGACCTTTAACTGATCCACCATAATATGGAAGGCAGAACCGTAAATATTCACAATTCGAATAAATCAAACTAGGCTATAAGGCCAATCTGTAACTGCATTATAAATCAACCAAACGTTACTGATGATACTGTTTCCAAGAAGGTCTCGCCACAGGATACTTTCCGTGAGCCTTGTTGGTGCGCATTTCCGGGAGTGGTGGTAGGCTTCACCAAGTACCCCAAACTGAATTGGTAGTCATTTTAACAACGCTAGGGTCTCGATAAATTTACCCCGTTCTTTCTGTAGGACTTTTACTAAATCGTCATTATTTATTGAGACACGCTATTTGGACGCAATGCCGCTAACAGCCGCACCGCATCCTCTAAATGGGAAGATTAAGGAAATGTGAAGTGACGAAATTCCACTTTGGCGTGCACCAAGTACGATCGCAATGAATTCTGCTAGTGACTGAATCTACGGTACGCTTGTGTTAGTTTTGCGTTATTTCAATATAAAGGGGCTAGTTGCCGTAATGGTGTCATTCACATTAGTACGCGTTGAGAACTACTCGATACTTGTCTTTCTCAAAGACAGTAGGACTTTGCAGTACTCTGTCATAGGATTGCGTTAGACATTTTAATGCCTAGGAAATGTGTCTTATTAGAATCGTATTAGTGTCCTCATAGGTTCTATGCGTTAGGTCTACTAGAACACGTACAATGAGACAAACGTTGTAAGACGGTTCCCGGTCTCACTGAAGTGGGTACTTTGTAAACAGACAAATTAACGTACCTATAAATACTGATTATAAGCGCAAGCGTAACGATCCCTTTACCCCTTTCGCATCATCAGGACTGAGTTGGTGATATCAGCACCCACTTGCTAGACGGGAGATGTTGGCGTTACAAGATTTATAATACTAAAATATAGTTAAATATTATGTATATGTTTTCATACCCTCTTGTCTTCTTAGTCTTAAATATTAATAGGTATTACAGATAGAGACGTGTTGCTCAAACACTAAGAAGTGGTGAAGGGTGGGCGCTTTGGAGTTGTTTATAGACTTTCGAGTCTATTAATTAATTATTCTTGAAATGTACTCTTTGCCTCCGACCAATTAGTAGTCTTATAAGAGAGTTTATCCAAAACTTTATTAAATAATGTTTCTTGAGTTTCAATTCTCAACTCTTATTATCAAGTAGTTCTTGAATGTTGTATTCTTTACCTCAGACCAATAATTCGGTCAGACTGACATGAAAACGTATCTTGCAGATATGCTTGTTGTGCAAAGGGTGAGCTTCCAGGGGTTTGGGTAACCACATCTATCTCATATCCAGTACGAGGACTGATAGGGACCATGTCTCTTTAGGAGCATGATGCCGACGTAATGCCGCCGGAACTAGCCGCACCGTTGTTAGACAAGGACGGTCACATGGTAGCCGCAGGGAAAGCCGCTTCGTCACGTTTACCAGTTCGAGAGAACTGCTAGGGACCATGTCTCTAAAAGAGCACGATGCCGACGCAATACCGCTGAAAAGCCGCTTGCGTCACTTATGGAAGTGTAGCTCTGAGTACTTCGAGTGTAGATGTGAGGTATCGTGTGAGTCATGACTGATCAATTACCCGTTACGCTAGAGTAAGGGTTACTCACAGCTTATACATATAATAATATACTTTGCATCTCTCTATTATTTATTAGCTTTCTAAAACCACATCTAATATATTTCATAAATATAAATTCCCAAGTCTCAATTACCATTTCTATCAATACTTCCCTTGCCTTATTAACCCTTTAACCGCCAAGATTTAGATTCTTTGGACTTACCTCCAGCGCCACGTCACTTTAGGTATAAGTTGGAACAGTGTTGGGAATACTTAATATCGATGCATAAATTCTTTATTTATTAACAAAATTAAAAGCCGGAAATAAAATCAATGTTTTATTTTCCTACTTAATTAATAATCTAACATTGTTCAGTCTTCAATCGATTAACTATGTTAACGTACTTGTGTGGTTACAAAATCAGTACTCGGGAGATGGGCACGTAGTTCGTTCTTCTGTTGGTGACGATTCTTCACGAGCATGTCGTATTAAATTTAATATTTTCATGTAAACTTCTGAGCGGATTTCCGGCCGTACAGTTTCCAGCTCAAAAGCTAATAAAGATGCGAAGTATTCATTTCGTGGATCACTTGGTCTCTGATCAAAAAAATTTGCGTCTGGTAGGTTTATAAAAGCAGTCACATCACCATCTTCTAACTTTGCATAATAGACATAATTTGGTTTTGTCTGCGTCGATTTATTTGAAGTAGTAATTAGTCTTCTTTTACTTGAAATCATTATACGTGGACACAAAATCGAAGGCGACGTAGGCCGCGATTCTTCATTATTCGACATGACACACGTCCTCTCTTTCAGAACCGAAAACAACAACTGGACGTGGACACTGAACTATTTAAATTTGGAGGCACAACTGAAGAGAATCGGTGCATAACAATCTAGGGATGCGTGACATAATATTAATTATATCGATATTTTTTAAAATGTTTCACATGTATGATAAATTTTGAAACATGGAGTTACACACAATGTTACCTGACACACTTCGCACATAAAGCGAGATTCCTTGCGGCATTTTTTCTTTAATGTCGTATGTTGACACACAAAACATGATCTTGACTTTTTGTTTTCTGTATATTGGGGCATGTGATTAGCCAAGTGTGATGCAGTTAATCGCAAGGCAGACGCTGATCTAGACGTCGTCGGTATAGAATATTCTAATTCTTGTGCTTTATATTTTGCGATTAATTGCCTAATAACGGCCAACTGAAAATCGGCGATGGACTTATTATTAAAATGCAGTATTTTATATAATGCATGAGCATTTAACATGCATAAATCAATTAAATGTAAGCCTAGTTTTTTTCCCATTTTCTACATTTTCTTATGCACTGAACCGAATGTAATACCATGTCGGTATTGTCAACTGCTCCTTTTTTTAAGTTATAGTCGACTATAACTTCGGGCTTCATTTTAGGCAGTCCCGTTTCTCTGTCATATTTAGTGGTAGGCCCGAATTCAGCTGTGTGAAAGGTAGACAACATGTGTATGTCTCTTTTATCTTTATATTTTAATGCCATTAGGGGCTTTTTGTATCTTACATCAATTTCACCCTTTTTCAGAGATTTGAAATCTGTGACACCGGCTTTCTTTAACCGATCAATTCTAGCCGTACCACATGCATATGTCTGTTGTTGGTACAAGTATTCGAACAATTTTGGACTCGAGTACCAGTTATCTGTGTACAAGCGTCTATGTGCATGCATCAGGTCTTTTAACAGGGTTGTTACCACAGCGCCTGTTATTCCTAAGTTTGCCGAATCTACAATTTCGGTTCTAGATCCACAATAGATAATATAATCCATAATAAGTCCTGTTTTCACGTCGCACAAAATGAATAGTTTGATACCAAACCTGTTCCTTTTGTTAGGTATGTATTGCTTGATGGAAACATACCCTTTAAACGGCATTATACTCTCGTCTATACAAAGGTCTTGGTGAGGTACATATGAATTTCTAAAAGTTTTCTTAGTGTGTTTTACCAATGGCAAGACGTTTTTCAAAATGTGGGAAGATTCTGCATTTGGCGACGAAAACCTCAATAATCCGAAAATAGTAGTATAGCGATTTCGAGACATAGTTTTTGAAAATATCGGCGATTGTAGCAAAGGGTCAGTTGACCAATGCTCTTCGATTTTCAAATGTTTATTTCTGGTAAATAAAAAAGTTACGGCTAAAAACACATACATTTCCGCAATAGTAATTTCTCGCCAACTTGCAAACCTTGAATGAAGCCTTATGTCACAATTCCGAATAAAATTTTGGTGCTGAGCATTTGTAAATTCAACCAACTTCAATACAACTTCTTCGCCAAAATAATGCTTAAAAAAATCGATTTCTGTTGATTCGGTACTGAGATTTATATTCTCTGTTAAAATCCCAGAAGCAAAATCATCGAATCCATGAATTTCGGGTACGAACGCTGTCGAACTCCATCTGTTATTTAATTCCTCCTCTTCCTAAAACAATAAATACCAAAATGTATTTTTAACAGAAGTAAGCATGTTATTTTAGGCCAAATTACATGTTTTAATAAGTTAACCAAGTTAGAGAAAAGTTTATAAAATTGCGAATGGTAGGTAAGTAGGTACTCTGAGAATATTTCATAACAAGAAAAGCATTGTAATCTGACCTGGAATCATTTTACTGGTTTCTACCGGTAAAAACTTTTATACTGCTCATACATAGAGGCATTATTATAAAAATATAGGTATATACCTAAACGTAATAACACTACGAAATCTGTTGTTATTAATGGTAATAAAGGTAATTTATCTACTTAATAATTACCTACCTAGGCACCTTTTTAATATGAAATAATTCCAGCCTATGAATGTACCTACCTTAGTAGGTAGGTATATTAAAACACAAACACAATAAATTTCTTGCCAAATTAAATAATCGAATTAAACAATAAATTAAACTTACCAAATCAACATCACTATCTGTGTTAGAACTGTCGTCGCTTGTCAATTCATGATTCGATTGCAAAATATTTAATAACTCTTCGTCTTCCAGCATTTCTTTTGCATTTAGACTTCCACACAATAACACGAAAAAGGGCTGTACTACAACACTAGTTGCATTGAGCGATAAATCTTTCCCGTGATTTCACGGTGACGGCGCTAAGGCAACTGACAATACAGCGCGATTTAACCTTGAATCTCCTTAGCCGCACGTAATATTACGGTGACGGCGACCGGCGACTGTCTGCACTAGTAAGGTTCCGCGTAATGAGATTTCTATATTTTTGTCGTAAAAATTAAATCATTTTAAACTTAAATACATTTTATTGTGTACAAATACTTGTATCAGAGTAACACTATGGTTATTTTGTTATGAAAGTACCCACTTTCATTGCAAATAGTGACAGTAGTTTCTATAGTGCCTTGTTTATTCATAGACAACCTATTAAGTATTTTTCGAATTTGCCCCATCCCTAGTACTCGTAAAATTACGTGATTGGCGATACAGGTAAGGAGACAGTGATCACATTCAAACATTGAGAAATGTCCATAACAATAAAGATTATACCCTACATCTTAAAATTGACACATTTTATATAGAGTTTGTGCACTATGAGAACTTTTTAAATAAAATAACGTAATTGTACGTGTGTGGCGATTCGGGCACAGATTTCAGAGCCCGTAATATTACGGTGTCGGCGCTTAAAGGGTTAATGGGACAAGGCATCGTTTGGGAATTCATTTTTTATAGTCGGTGGGAGAGTGTCCAGTCTGGAGACGAGCTCTACAGGGTCGTACGGGGTGGGGTGCGGCCTTTTCCCCTTAGCGGGAAACCGAACTAAACGCTGATATTATCATAATTAGGAAAAACAAAAATTTTATCAGCCTAGGGTAATTAAGGGACAGCCACAGTTAGAACTGTGACCAACCGCGCGCGAGCCGCGTGAGTGAAGCGAGCGGTGCCGCGTCAGCGGCCGGTGAGCGATACATCCAAGTTGGTCGCAGTTACTTAGGAATTATTCGAGTAGGAATAGATGCACAACAAAATCAAAGTGACATCAACGCCTCTACCGGTGGATAATTTAACTATTTTACGATATGATCACTAATGTTTGGCCACATCATGAAGTTGTCGTGCGTTTAATTATTCATATCGTCAAACGTTGAGCCATGTACCTTAGCTTTAAGCCCATTGTAAGATCTTCACACATTATGGAATGCAAATATAGATATGAATATGAATATTCAATGATCTGGCCAGACCACATCATGACGTGACCAGCGGTCGATGTTCTTATTCAAGAAATACAACCATTTCATGAAATGGTCGAACACTTCATGAAGTGATCAATTCTAATATCTGGCCACGACATAATACAGTGAATGTGTGAATTCAATGAATTCAGTTTATTATACTAAGATGACCGGTATATGAAATTTTTTCAGTAAATGTTATGAGAATCCAATAAACCAGATTTGTTTTATTTCCTCACATGCAATATATCGCTACCGAGACAAAACGCGCGTAGTGATCGGCAGCGCAGCGAGCCTTCGGCCGCCGAGTATTTCAACATCCATTGCTGATGTTTTGATTTTAGCTGTTTTATTTACATAAATGGAGTACTGCGTACAGAAAATTTAAATTTACATTGAAATAAAGGAATAGTTACTGAAAATACGATGAAAAAAAATCCCTGACAATATTTCCGGTGGAATATGATTCAAAATAAGGAGCTGAATGCACACTCTTAGTTTGCGGAGGGCTGTCCCTTACACAACAATAATAATGCTTATGCTTTATGATGTCCGTTATGGTTGTTTGCAGCACTTACAGAGTGATTGAATACTTTTCAATGGGAACTTCTCATTCATACCCGATGCTCCTGTTAGGTCATGCAATTGTGATGTGTTTGAGTATCAACTGCATTTCCTGTTTCTTTTTGCTGGTTACACATCAAGGTTTTTGTGAACATTGCAATGATCATAACGTTTATTTCGATTGGAGGTCTTTCATCTGGTTTAAGGTAATTTTAGTTAACATTGTTCTGTATATTTCTATATCTACTTGTTTTTGTCCCCTTATATAATATGTAATACGGTGAACTATTAATCGCCCTTTTAGCAATGTTTATTGTGTATGTGGGTGTGTTTACAGTTTAACGAGACGGATGTAGATAAAGGATATGCAGCCTACGTTTGTGGAGCAGTATTTGTGTATTCTTTTGCAATAAATGAAAGATTAGAAGAATTGATGCCCTCTGCAATTAAAGAATTCATATTGATGTGTATATTAATGGTGGCCGGTTATGTAACGATACATTTTATTATTGTACCGAAAGCCATTCATGAATCTATATTAAGATTTCGCAGAATATGTGATGTGTATAAAAGAGTAAGAAAAGTCATTCATGAGACCAAAAGAAGAAATCCCGACGATAACTCTGACGAACTAGTTGAAACTTACTATAAACTGTTATGGAGAAAACGAAGTGGGATCGCTACAAAACCTCCGATTGTTGAAAGTCTCCCTAGGTATTTGAGGCTTTATCTCAAGCAAGATTTGATTTGGCCTTTATTTCACCATAGCCCTACGTTGAGAAAAACAAGTTATCCTTTTAGACGATGGTTAACCGAGTTAACAATTGTATCTTACAAATTGCCTGGTGAGAGATTCTTTTCAGGTCCCAATACTAAAGGTACTTTATATTATTTGAAATCTGGCATAGTTCAGCTCATTTCTGTTGATGACGGCGTGACACCAATCCTCTCTGTTACAAGTGGAACAATATTTGGAGATATACATTTTTTTGTGCCTCCATTGAGAAGGAAGGTTATTGCTCGCTGTCTCACATATTGTGAATATTATTTCGTTAAACGGCAGTCTTTGATAAAATCGTTACAGAAGTATCCGTCAGATAGAAAAATTGTCATGGACGATGTTATTAACAGAGTAAAACACGCAAAAATATTATTAGCTAACAAAAAACAGTTAAGTTGCTTCGATACAGATGAAGACGAAGGAATATATTGGCTTAAGAAGCGGTGGTGGGAATTATTTAACTTCATTGAAAACTATACTAAAACAACCGGCGAACCGAAAGAAGCTTTAAAGGGCAAATTGCCACCTGATGATGCGTCATACCATTGTTCAAAATATATAGGACAACTTGTATTATGTAATAAAACAGAACTGCGGACAAAATCGATGTTCACCAACTTCAAATTTCCATGGATCATTAATCCGCATTCTAAGTTCGGCTTTGTATGGTATCGAATTGTTGCTGTCGACGTGTTTCTTGTACTGGTTTTGTATCCACAATATTTGATAAAACCTCACATTCCCGCATGGTTCGAGTTTTTTACTTTTTGCTCCGATACCATATATACTATTGATATTGGTGTATGCCTTGTGACTGCTGTGAAGAAACAAGATAGTGTCACAAATACTTTTCCTACACTTATGTTTGAACGCTTCAAGAGCATTACTTTTATACTTGATTTAATGTCAACAATTTGGATTGAAGATATAGCTGAGCTTTGTGGGAACTCACGGTATTATTACACTCTTCAATTTAACAGACTTATTAAAATTTACGTCCTTTTTTATGGGGAGTATTTAAACTTTGATATTCGAAAAGATCCCATAGTGAATGTTTTTCGTGTTATTACGTTAGTTCAATTCGCCTTTTTCATTGTAAGTAGCAATGTAGTGTTCGAAATGCTTTATTATTTTCCTGGACTGACAATGGAATACTTTTTTGGAGAAAGATTGTGTTCTAAGGCACTTGAAGAAATCTGCACTCCCACACCTATTTTCGGTGCTGCTGTTTCGTGGGCATTTGAATGGTCCTGTCATGCTCAAAAACCTCCTCAGACCCTGGAAGATTTATACGTAGCTTGTTCATTAGGCTTTGTATGCTTTATTATAAATGTTTATTGCAAAGGCAGAGTTGTCTCGTATTTGTATTTGGTAAACAAGGAACAAATAAAGTATCAAAGTTTTGTGTTACACCTCAAGGCTTACTATCAACATTATAGAATTCATAATGATTTACTCAAAAGACTGGATAGATATCTTATATGTCACTGGCAGTATTATAAAGGTACGGATGTACTGGAGCCAAATAAGCTAGATAAAGAAGCAAGAGAAATATTCTGGAAAGCCCAAGGCAATTTGGCTGAATCCATAATTACTAAATCTAAGGCATTCAGATATGCTGATCCTAATCTTATAAGGGACTTGGCTAGAGAAACACACCCTTTGATACTACCACGGAATTCCGATATACTGATGTTTGGAGTTCAGAGCAAACATGTAACGTGGGTTGTTCAGGTGAGAAATTACTACTCGTATAATTAAAGACTATAATGTTCTAAACGACTGCCACACCATTTGACCACTATCCATACTTCCATACTAATGTTATAAATATGACAGTGACTCTGTATGTCTGCTTCTCTGGTCAGTTTGTCTGTCTGTTACCTTATGACGCCTTATTCTTGATGAAATTTGATACACTAGTAAATGAGATACACCTAGGTTAGGACAAATAATACTTTTTGTCCCGGTAATACGTTCCCACAGGATATTTTCCCACTTCCACGCGGGTAAAGGCGCGAGCAAAATCTAGTGATAAGATAATTGTATCTAGCAGTTTTCTGTTTAACCCCGGGACACCTTTTGGCTTCAGCGAATTCAGCAGGTCAAGGGCTCCCACACAAAATTGCGAGTTCGCTTTGCATCACGGTTTTGTGTGAGAGCCCTAAGGGTTAAATGAACCTGATTTGAGGTTTTACCGATGTCTATATACTAGATTTTAAAATTATACATTATTTTTAGGGTACCATAAAATGCGAGTATGTCAGCGAGACAGGTGAAATGTTTACGGATTATTTAGGACCTGGTTCTGTGCTGTCTATCTGTGAAGTATTCCTTGAGAAGGTTTCACTGAGATCCTACACATCAATTACTGAATGCGAGGTTAGTCATATTTTCACCTTGATGGAAAGCACGAAGTTTAAAGCCGCGTATTCATTGGGAAAAAAAGTTTAGCAACATTACTTCAGCAACATGTTTTTATGATGCGGAAAACATGTACGGACAACATGTTATTACATGGTAAACAAAAGTTGCACAAAATTGTTTCTAACATTATATTGCGGCAAAAAATGCTGCGCAACTGTTTCTCAACTTTGTTTCCAATGATTACGGGGCTTTAGTCGACAATATTACCTAAGCCATACCATACTTATTTATATTGATGAAATAGTTTTTTTTTTTTTTGGAATTACAACTATGATCCATCTCTGATTTTTTTCTTCATACGATATTTAGATTAAAGATTGGTTCCTAATAGGCAAAGAAAGATAAATAGTTGATTTAGTGAAAACTATTTTTTTTCATCCCTGCTTATTAGATATACAGGGTCAAATTAAATTAACTAGCGAAACTCCGCAGACGTAATGGTAAACACGACAAAAAAAAAGATTTGATATATATTTTTTGGGTTAACGACGCGACGGCTGGTATTGTTGTTACTTGAAGTAAGATTTGAGAAATCAGTTTTTTTTTGTTTTATCGTGTTTTCATTTAGACCTACTAAATAATAATCAGTGAATTTTGAAGACTAGAATATTGAGCTAATTACGCGCGGAACAGATTTATAAATTAATTCTTTATTGCCATAAAGTAAGCGCACAAACGTAACTCGTTACAAAAAAAGGTGTTGGGCGCTAAAGAGCTGTATTTAACGCTTGATTTACCTAACATAATCCACCTAAGTAGATGAACTTAAAAAAATAACTAGCTATTACGTATATTATGGTTATTTATGTGCAATAATAATATTTCATGTTATTTATTACTTATGTTTAAAAAAAATACAAAATTAAGCAAATAATTCGCCGCGAGTGAATTTTGCAAGACTGCAACCTTAACATTGAACAAGGCACTTCCTACCATCTGTGGACGGTGTTCCAGTGCCTCACAACAGGGCAATCAACCCTTCCGAAAATGGTACTCAGAAGACCGTTGGTGCTGCCTCGCATGCCGCGCATCAGAGAGGCCGCACTCTTTCGCACTATTGCTGTAAAGCAGTCCGTGCTGGCCTTAGCAAACATACCTGATGCACTGCAAAACTAGGCAACCCCAGCATCCTAAAACCATTATTGTATCGGACCCGTATGGCATTGAAAGATCTACGCATATAACGGACTCACAGGCTGCAGACATAAAATGTTTGGCAGTATGCCTTAAAAAGAGCAATTTTGACATCTTTTGTACACCTAGTAAACCTGCTATTACATCATCATCAACACTATTTCATCATCATTTCTCATTTTAACCGTATAAAATGTTTTGTTTACTATCGATTTTTAGATTATGTACATTAAGATTAATGTTTTTTTTGACTTGTACAAGAAATATCCAATTGAATATGCGTTTGTGCAAACCTGTGTGGAAGAGTCTAGAGGTGTGTACGACGAAATCTTCAAGAAAAACATTTTGAAGCGCAGAGATGTGAGTATCTTTAAAATTTGTTTTTACTTGTTTGTAAAAATGAGAACCTATATAAGTTACATTTTTTTCATAGGTTGTCAAATCTGTGAATGGAAAATAAAGTACAGGTTATAAATGGTCTCCAAAAAACGTTTTTCTGTAGCTTCTCCCTTACTAACTTCTCTCTAAATGTAAACCATCTCAATTACCACCCTGTGTGTAAACCATCACGAATCTAAGCAGAAAAATTGTCAAGTTTTTAGTATCATTAATTCGTTTTTGTTTCATTGCTTTCAGTATCTAAGTATCTTAAAGGAAATGGCCGATCAGTTTATTCGAGGGAATCTACCGCTTAAATCTAAAATAACTGATGACATCGAAGCTAATCGTTCGTTACCCGTTGAAGGCTTACTATGGGGAGAGCCAGTATCTAGGTAATGAATTAACCATATCTTCTCCGTAAAGATTTTCATAATATTATAACTAATGCCAGAAGCTGGCTTTGGCTGGATGACCCTAGTTTTGCATTCCAAAACTAGGGTCAAGATTCATAACTCAGAAAGGTATCACACCTCCGCTGCGAAACCATAGCAGCGAAACCGAATGATTCGCGATTCGAGTAGCGGAACATCATGTGAGTCAATTGCTCTCAGTGTCAAGTTTCCCTGAAGACCGAGATTGATAAACGTTACATAGGGCAAAAATCATAGACTGCAGTTTGACTTTACTTTACTGTAGTGTACCCGTATACATTATAATGAAACGCTTGTTCGCATTCGCTTATAAGAATATTAACATTAATGTGATACTAATAAAGTTTACATTCTTGAGACGCTTACTTTATTTACCAAAGTTACGAGTAAGTCAAAGTGCGGTCTGTGAATCTTGCCCTTAGTATCAACTACAAGTGCAAGATAGAAACGGGAACATATCCAAGCGGAAAGTACGTGCTAAGGAACGTTTATCAACCTCGGTCGGTGTATCTCGGTCTAAGTTTTGAAAGGAAAACTCAGATTTAGGCACTGTTTGAGCAGCAAGAATCATCATGTGATATAATACATATTTATTGTCTTTGCTATATATACAATACACAGATTTTGAATTATAACAGCTTTAACTGTTACGTGATATTTACTCTGGGTACCTTTAAATAATTATTACCTAAACAGAGATTTTTTTAAACTGTGACAGTAGAGGGAAATTCAAATCCATATGAGATAGGGGAAAACTGTCTCAGAAAACATTACCTAGCTATATTTTCATGAAAAAAAAAATTGTCGCACTTAATATTTGGGTCAAATGCGAGGAGTTAATAAAAAAGCGGCCAAATGCGAGTCGGACTCGCACACGAAAAAGTTCCGAAGGTGACGGTGAAGGTGTCCTACCTTACGTTTGTAGATTCCCGGTCTACACTCAAGAACACATCTACCTCAACGGTCATCGGTTTTACGGTTAATATGGCCAGCCCATTGCCAATTCAGCTTGCTTATTCTGTAAGCTAATTCGCCAACAAATAAGTAAGTATGCCAATTTTTTATTCATTGAAAAAATCTAATGCTTCCAAAGACAGTTTACACGTAACTCTTAGGGATTGAGATTTCTCCCTACTGTCCCAGTTAAAAAAAAAACACTGTATTCGGCAGTGGCGCAGCTACAATTATCATTAGAGGGAAGCCAAAGAAAAAATTGTTCAGTTTTCTTAAACTCAGGCAAAAAATTGCAGGCATTTTTGTAATGTTTTTAATCTGTTTACAGTATTAAACTGGTATTAAATGTACTGGATGATTTTTTTTACAGTCTCGAAATGTTTACAGGTTGTTCTACCCATGAATATGAACAACTTTCACTATGGGACCAACTCTGAAATCACGAAAAAAAAATCTGCTGTTTAATAGAAAAGTTCAAACCTACTTGACCAAAATGTATGAAACAGCTGATTTTTTTTCGTGATCTCATAGTTGGTCCCATCCATAGTGAAAGTTGTTCATGTTCATGGGTAGAACACCCTGTAAAAATTTCGAGACGGTAAAAAAAATCATCCAGTATATATGACAGTTACACACACAGGTTTACCATATTATTTCCGAAGGGAAGCCGACAGGAATCGGGTTGTATGAAGGCTGCGCCCCTGGCATTCAGTCAATAACTTTAAATGCAGATACAAAAGTAAACTAAGGAATTAATTAATAACGTTATATTACAGGTTCATGAAATACTGGATGCTATTCAGAGTTGTCATTGTATGTGTATCTATTACATCTGCATCCATTTTAGGTAATTATTCAACATTAGGGTTACACCTACAATAAGTTTGCGCAATATGATTGAGCCAGCCCTTGCACTCAAAAGATCCATTATTTTCACGCAATAACATTAACGGCCCATAAGTTTAATTTTTTTCGCGTGAGCAAGACCTGCGCAATACTCATTTACTATATTGACGTGTAAAAAAGTGTTTGAACAAACCTACTCACAGAAATAAAATCATTTATCATTATCCTACACGGTGAAATATTAAAATATGGTGCAATAAAAATTAAACCCGCTCAAACTTCTGTTCAATCATTGCGCAATCTTCAATATTAACTCTAAACGGTCAAATATATTGCGCAATTCGTGATATTGTGCAATATAATTGATCGTTTAGGGCCCGCTTTAGACATTCCAAACAGGGGTTGAGGCTAAAAGTTTAATATTGTTTTAAGGTAGCGTTGGGGCAACATCGCGTTGGACATTTACGATGATCAGTGCGTTCTGTGACTGCGTCGCTTTCGTAGACATTGTCATCAAGTTATGTGTAAGTGTCGACCCACATTAACTCGTGGGCGCAGTCATGAAATATCAAACACACTGCATACCACGCAAGTGTTCACGTACAAAACGCAGGTGCGGTGTGTCACGGAGAAAATACAAAGAGGGATGTTGTAATTTGATTTCTATAGGATACAACGTAAAATGTGAACGTTTACAAAGTTGTGCACAGGACGAACGCCAACAATACACTGACTAAGGCCACGCCTACGTGATGACGTCAGGACCTAGTTGAGAATCACAGTGCACAGTTGTTTAGGCCGTCTCCTCTTTGTATTTGCTCCGTGCGGTGTGTGAACACTTGTATAGTATGCAATGTGTTTGATATTTCGTGACCACGGCCGCGCCCGCGAGTTAACGTGCACAAGTACTAAGCCTAAAAATAATACTTACACGAAAAAAACTTTACAGAAAATTGTCGGATAAAGTGAATGTCAATGCTATTGTTGAATAATCATTAATCATTTCAGCTACCCTATTATGACCACCGTGGATTATATATTACTGATAAAGCAAAATGCTTGAAAAACTATTTAACTAAAGGATTTACCTTAGATATCATTGGCGCGGCTCCTTGGTGCAGCATCCTAACAACTCTCTTGTACCGAAAAATAAGCGATGAGACTTGTTTTCTTATTAATACAGTGCTTAAATTTGCCCATTTGTACATTGTGTTTGCATATTTTGGTTATATTACGGATGTTCCGACGGTGAACATGGCTTACGTTATGGTTTGTATAAACTTGAATTTTGTTAAGAAAGAAAGAAAGGATGAAATAATCATTTATTTGCAGAAAATATAGGTATAGTTGTTATAAAAGTCCTAGGCACGCAAATCAATTTTATATAAGTACCTAATATATTTTAATAAAATGCACAGAATATATTACAAATACCTAATGGCACTCTCCACCGAATAATATGGTAATGTGGTACTACGGCAGATTTTGTTTTATTGCTCCGGTATTTAGAGTAATTACATCGTGTAATTTATTTTTTATTTTTTCTATGTATATTAAAAAAAATACAATAATTTCAATGGTCTCGCAATGAACATAACAATATTCCCTTAATAAAATCTAAACATGCTTTTTTTAAATCTAAACGCACCGTAACAATTACGTAATTACAGATTATGCGATCGTTAACTTTTTCGGTAAGCGACGATTATGATTTTATGTGCGTAAGAAACGCATATATCTTGTTTCATATCAAATATAAAACAATTATATTCGCGTTTTATTTATATTTACACGATTTGGTAATAACGTCTTTTTCCAAAACATGACAGATACCTACTTAAGCTAAATTGTAATGTCGTTCACTGTACTCATAAATACACTGAACGACATTGCGCAGTCTCTCTGAGTACCTACCGACATCATCGCAATGCAAGCGGTTTTACAATAAAATGTGTCTTGACAGCTACTAGGCTCCACTGTAAAATAAAAATGTCACGAAACAAAAATAATATAATTAAATAATTTAACTTTGATCTATTATAATGCAGATGTATTTAATGCGTACCTACAATATAAAATGAGTTTTTTTTTGCAGATACTAAAATGGCAAATCGTTAACATTTTAATAGTTTTGGGAACTAGCCACTATCTGATGATAAACTGCGTGCATTTTCAATTCAATGAAATGAAAGACTTGGTTAGTATCAGCCTCAGGAACAGTTGTTGGATGCCAACGCTGTTTGATTTGCCGAAAACGTTAAATGTGGACCAGCTACATTTGGTATGTAATTCGACTGTTAACTTAATTTGATGATAAGGAATTTGCTTTTTTAAATGGTTCTATACCGGCAACGGTAACTTCACATATACGATTTAATATAATGATCTTAATATACCATATACAGACTGAAATAAATTATATTCTATTCTATGTCAGCCACAAAATTCGCTGTTAACTAAAAAAACACAAAAAAAAAATAACAAAAATAAATTTAATTTCGGAAGTCGCTGTCTTGATATCTGTATTCCGTGTTTTTGCCACCGACTTCCGAAATTAAAGTTATTTTATAAATTTGGGTTAATTTCTTGTTGAAGTCGATTTAATTTTTTTAAATTACTTATTTTTCTATTTCGTAATTTTTAGTTTTAAGTATAAACTGGAATATTTGTTTGTAATAAGTAGTTAATAGTTTTGTTGTAATAATTGCACTAGAACTTGACCAAGGTTTTGAGATGTTTTCCCTTTGACACCACACCCGTAGCTCATATCAATAAGCCAGGCCGTCACACTTACACGTATTGGTCCATATCTTAAAAACTCCTGAACCGATTTTGATGAAACTTGCACTGTTCCCTAAATTGAAGTAAATGTAAACCAATAAAAAGAACGGTTATAATCCCATTAATAGTTTCGGAGAAATGCTTGGACAAACATTCATACACTTATAATATTTTGTGTAATTGAATAGATTATTATATGTCAATATCTTGTAGTTCCAATAACATTACATACATACGTGTCGAATTGATAACCTCCTTCTTTTTTTGAAGTCGGTTAAAAAAGTTTGCTGAGAGGCGGTAGGAGGTATCTTGGTAGGTCAACAGCCAGATGGGTGGATTACCTACAAAGGACCAAGGATGAGTGCACAGACCTGGGAGCAGTGCACAAAGGGGAGGAGGCCTAATACCTACCAGTGATTGGAACAAGGCTGCCAGTGTCAGTATTACGATGATGATTGTAAATGTACGTGCGAGTTTTAAGATTTGTAGAAAAACGATTGACCGCTAAACTATAATAACAGGGGCCTACTCCGAACCGATAAACCGGAGTATCGGCCGAATGTGCGGATGTTTCATAAAACACTTTTATATATTTCGTTTGGCCGGCTCGGATCCAACCAAACGTCAAAATGAAGTCCGTTCGGATCCGAACCGACCGAATGAAATAGAAAAAAGTGTTATTATCAAACATCTGAATGTTCGGCCGATACTTCGGTTTATCTCTTTGGTGTAGATCCCCAGGATTATTAATTTCAGGTCTTCGCTGAAAGTCTAAATCTAGCTGAAAACGGTATGCTGAGGATGAGTGTTGGTAGATTTAACACTGATCGTTCAGGCTCGGGAGTTGGTATGACTCTTTTCACACTCGGTCTAGTTTTTTGGTAAGTGTCTACAGTAGCACTAACAAGTAAAAAAAAAAATCAACAATGTTATTGACTAACATTTTCTAGTTTTTTAAAAAGTAACCGAGTGAGCACATGTTATCGTTTGTTTCATAATTTTTGAAGTATTAAAGGCACTTCGAGTTTAAAAATAAAATACCGATGAACTGAGAACCTCCTCCTTTTTTCTGCCTACTCAGTTAGATTCAGAAGAATGTGATACCTCATTGTGATGAATAATATCTATAGATCATAAAGATCTGTGATATGATATTAGATATTTTATATAACAACGAGGTATCTTTTGAATTTTACTGAATAGGCAGATATTTATAACGCAAGACATGTCCGCTATTATTACATTCTAAGAGGTGAGGTTCTTTTGAAGCCGATGCGGCGTCGCTTGTCTCGTCACATTGACGTTCCTTCGATATCACATATTTGTGCTGCCACTTGTACATGCCCCCCACAAATGATCACATATACTTGCCGTCGTCTTAACGACAGATTATTCATGAAATGAGATATTATTGCCGAGCTGTCCATAGTAATATATTTATACTCGTGACTGTACTTATTCTATTATTATATCCAGGCTCATAACCTGTTACACTCTTACTCTATTGGTACTAAAAGGCCGTGGAGATACAGTGTTTCAACACTCTGTTTACCAACTACAGAGATTTCTCAAGTCGGAAAGAGTAGAGAAAGAAGTCATTGTGAAAGTCTTGGAACACTTTCGATATTGTTGGATGAGGTAAGTAGCTATAAACTTTTAACTGCTAACTACTCTTTAATTGTGACTATTGCCGCTCTCGTTTCAGGGATGTTGTAAAAGGAAACTAATAATAACAGTTTAATAATGCATTATGTTTTGCTTTCCAAATTCAAAAACGTGAAAACCGACTTCAAAACGAATAAAGTAATATGAAGTCGTGAGGAACCTGGATGTCAAGTTCCCTTTGATTCTGTTTCATTTAAAAAAAAATGCATCGTGCATATTATTTATTTTAATTAATTATCGGTTTTTTCAGAACCAAAGGTCTGAATATTGAACGACTATCGAACGCCCGCATTGGTGTGATGTTTCGACAGGATTTGAGTTACTATTTCTATAAAAAGTACGTTGCTTTATATATATGCTACAAAGAAGGCTACAAACGTATTTAAGTAGAACTAGTTTTTTGTTGAAACGTATAATTATGAACCTCGTTAGTTTATAATCTATCGGTATTAATTCCGTTAGTTTATAAACTGTTGAAAATTTGTGAACTGCAACAAACATTTTACAATTTAACGCATTATTTTCGATAGTTTATAAAATCATAATCTGTCCATGGGAAACCGACAAATAGTGAACTGGTATTAAACTTGATTGTGACGTAACACACCTTGCACTGATACTAAATAGCCTGCTTAGCTGCGAGCAACTTGGAAATACCACTCACCGGCAGCTGCCGCGGCACCGCTCTCTTCGCTCGCTCTGCTCGCTCGCGATTTGTCACAGTTCTAACCTTTTTTTTTTGGCAACGGGGGGGGGGGGGGGGAATCCTCATAGATGTCCTCCGCCCTGGGGTGGGCAGAGGGGTCTGTCAGACTCTTACTGACTAAAACCACCCCGGTGTTCCCTCGCACGCATGCACCGGGGCTACGGGGGCACTTAAGCACTCTTCAACGCAGCCCCCGTCACAGTTCTAACCTACCTAACCCATTTCACCCAGTTCACAATTTTTCGCCAGTTTATATTATAATCTAACGAAAATAGACCGATAGCTTATAAACTAACACTTCTCACAATCTTAGGGTCAGTTCATACCGAGACATGACACTGCGCTTAATTTTTAAAATACAGACACAATATCGATCTTATTTACCACATGAAAAGGTACCATTTCAGAGCGAGCGTGAACGCGTGTCGGAGTACGCAAAGATACGCTGTGCTGCGCAGCGCGACATACCTTATCGTGTAGTAAATAAGCTCGATTTTGTATCGCGATCTATAAAAGTGCGCATAGCATCGGGTCGCTTCACGTCTCGGTGTGTATTGACCCTTACGGTGACAAAAACACATCTCGTCCTGCTTTTCGTTTAGAACTTTAACTATTTTGGACTCGATTATCGGCGGTGGCGAGACGATGCAAAGAAAAGTGGCTGGAGTCAGCGATGTGGCATATTACCTACCAGGTTACGACATATTTAGGGAAATGGATATCGTTTCTAATGTATATATAGTTCATCGTGGAAGAATAAATGTCTTTAGAGACGGGGAGCAGATTATAATTCTGACTAAGGTGAGAGATGTAGTCATACCTAGTAAATTTGTCTTGAAAAAAGTACAGACACAGCTTTGTCTGTACTTTTTTCCTGTTTTTGATGCCGAAGTTGTTTTTTTCTTAGGCTAGTGGATACAATGATACGACATTGAATGATATACGTATACAACACGTCACGGCATTAACGCGTAACCTCTTAAGGGGTCAATGTGCTCATCATTATGAACAACTTATACTATGGGACGAAACCTGAAAACGCAAAAAAAAAACTGCTGTTCGCTAAATTTTGATGATTTATGCGAACATAAATGTAGAGAACAGCTGATTTTTTTCCGCGATTTCAGGTTTGGTCCCATAGTAAAAGTTGTACATAAGTACAATGACCCCTTAAGAGGTTGTGCGTTAATTCCAGGACATGTTGTATAGAGATAGACAGAGATACATAGATTGGCAGGCAAACATAATTAATAAAAAAATTATTAGTTTTGTATTCCGTATCTTTAGCCAGACTTTTTGAACGCCACTATTATACATTAAAACCGGCCAAGTACGTGTCGGACCACGCACAATGAAGGGTTGTTGCGATGAATTTATCCGAAGAACAAACTTAACATTGTACATAGTTGAAAAACATGTTTTCTCATACATTCCAACTGCAAATGTAAATTGGTCGACTATTACTTAGCTGTGACAGTTTTCCTTTTAACTTCGTTGTTTATACTACTACCGTAATTTTTTTCACATATCCTTGACTAACAAAAAAATCACTTTAAAGATAAAGCTGTTCATTCAGAAATTGTTGATCGAAAAATTGTTTTTACAAACCCGCAATATTGTTGAAACGCCTATCCCACACCATGGGGTAGACGAGAAATAAAACATCCCCACTTTTCGTGTACTGGAGATATTCTAATATTTTTTTTCTTGATTTTATTTTACCACTATATCGGCGTGATTAATATGCATATCCCAAATTATAGCTTTCTAGTACTAAGAGTCTCTGAGCTAAGCTGCGGACGGACGGACGGACATGGCGACTCTGTTCCTCTGTTCTGTTGTTCTGTTCTGTTCTCTGTTCCTTATTGACTACGGAACCCTAAAAATTAGAAGACTAATGATAAATAATGTATCATTTACAGGGTGATATATTCGGTCAACTTGAAGGCGTAAAATTGCGTCCTATTCGCGTGACGGCAACAGCCGATGGTTACGTAGACCTGCTGTATATTGATGTAGCAGCGTTCCAGAATATCGTCACTAATGAGGTAAAGGAGTGGAACTCTCTGCCTGCGTCTGTTTCCGAACGCATACAACCCCGATCTCTTCAAAGTGAGAGTGAACAGGCTTCTTCTGGATAAGCTCGCTCCATCGTCGACTTTGTCTCTGTCATCTCTGACCTAGACTAGAGTCAAGAGCAAACCTATCTGAAATAAAAAAAATAAAAATATTTGTTTTCACATAAACCTACATGGGCACATATGAAACGGCAGAAGCTAGGTGCACAGTTCCAATTAGTCGTTTCATATCTAGGTTTTACATACCTAGGTATTTATTTATGAGCTCGAGTGCTTTGTATAATTTTAAGAAACAGAATTAATACCCTGTGTAATATAATTATACATAACACAATTGTACTCGGTGAAAGGGACGTAAAATTTTAACACGGGGGGGGGGGGGGGGGGTGTTAAAATTTTACACCAGTGTAAAAAAATTGGAACAACTTTAGGATTATTTACTGTTCAAAATTATACTTTTTCCAGATGAGGGCGACTATTAGAAAAAGCAGGCAAGCTCAAAACGACTTCATGGCAACTAGAGATATTTTCATAGAGAATCCATACGACAGTGTCCAATATCTCTTGCGTGGATTGAAAACCATAAAATTACCAGTGAGTTTAAATAGAAATCATCAAATTTTTTCTGCGAGTTATATTTGCTGGGAAACGTCGCAGTAGTCATATTTCCCAGAAAATACAAAAGAAAAAATAAACAAAAATCTTGAATGTGTTATTTTGATCAAAATTCTTGAAACCTGCTTTAAAACCACAAAACTTAGTTTAATAACTAAGTTTTGTGGTTTTAAAGCAGGTTTTTGTTCATATTGTTTTTTTGCTCAGTGGAGTCGGAAACCTGTGGAAGCTCGTAAAAACTCATGGTATATCCGCTGGCTCTACTTGGCATGGTTTATTGGCCCGTTCGTTTCATCGTGCTTGGTACTCATTTTCATATTCCTGCCCTTAAACTCCACCTTATGGCTCAGATTGTATTGCGCCATCTTCGTAATGGACGCTATTGATATAGCCAACTTTATAGCAGAGTTTTATACAGTAAGTATTATGTCAGATTTTTTTTTGTTGGATTTATGCTACAGCAAACAGCTCGCACTCTTCTCTAGTGGCCCCTGAATGCATGTTCAGATAAGACGTTTGACGCTGCGACGGACACGCGTGTAACTGAGATATGTGGAGTAATTACATGTTCCTTCCACATACACGCGTTTCAGAATATCGGGGCGTCTTGTTTCGTCCAGCACTACGCGTTTACTACGTTTTATCTGTACAGTCACGAGCACTATATATGTTATACACTTAGCACAAATTCAAAAGCGATTTTCTCGTGGAATTACGATTGCAACTTTGATTAAAGACCTCTTTCTTAGTATGGGTTTCAAAATATTACGTAACAACATAAAATTACAATCAATACGGTAGGAGAAAATGACTTTTAAATGTTGCTCAGTGTATACATATTAGTGCTGCTCATGTAAAGACCGCGTAGCTAAGTCCACATAGTCCTATGTACTAACATTTTATTATTTCTACTTAAAATATTACAGATTGAGCTTATTGTGGTGAATGATAAATGTACTCTCCGTCGCCTTGGAATAAAGAAATTCAAGGATTGGGGTTTTTATGTGGATGCTTTATCTTTACTAATCCCACTGATTACTTTTCTTACTGACGATTGGACGTTTCAAACTGCAAGATTGTTAAGACTAAAGTTCTTTATTGATTTTGAATACCATTTTTGCAGAGGCTTTAGGGTAGGTATTACAATGTACCATAATTTATTATACAATGTATCAAGGAACCGCATTACCACACATGCGTCTACACATTGAGAATTTTGTGATAATTGAATTTTAATACCTATTGATTCCTGTAGAAATGAACATATACTTAATGTAATGATTAATACAAGTACAATTTCAGAGTCAAAAAGCTCCTTGTATATTGAAAATTGCGATTATTTTGTTGTTGTTGCATCTTTTCACGTGTGGTTGGATCTTGTTTGCATGTCAAGGTATGTTATCGATTTTATTTATCTGTTGTTATATTTTCGTCATTAGATTGTGAAATTCTTTAGCATGCTTGAGTACTCTAGCTACTACAGGCTTCCTTTAGAATGGATCAAAACATTATTTTGTTTTCAGATTATACATTTAAGGTGTGTTACCTTTTTATTTCGTTCTAACTGCAGCCTTCACGCGTGATTTCTCATTAACAGGCCATAGATATTTATTTTTATTATATCCATAGATGATAGAAGATGCCTAAACTTCATATTGGTTAGTTCTGTGTACCTACGTCATACGAACTGTCATAATTATAATAGTATAACAAAATGTTGAAAAAAATACCAATAGTTGGAAACCGAGCTTACAACCACAGGTTTGTAAAGCAGTCGTCGAACCGCTAAGCTATTTTTTTTTTAAATTAAATAAACCGCCCGTTAAATAGCCGCAGCGTTTAATAGGCGTTATTATTTATGTCATGATTAACTGCTTAGCTCCATAAAGGTATAGCGTGATGATAATCATTTAAAAGGTTAAATCTGTAAGTATCTGCAATATTCTAACCAAAAGGTTGGTCTTTATACAATTTGCGGTAATCTATAGAAGAATACGAACATAATGCAGTATTGCTCATCCCCATAGCAAATACCGTGATAATTTATAGCCTACCGACTGGCCAGACTTATAGGGAATATCTGTGTAAAATTTGAACAGAATCTGGAACATAACATTCAGAAAAACAGACAATCCGACAAAAATTAAAGGGTTCCGTAGTTGGAATGAATTTATTCCAAGAACAAACTTAACTTTGTAGTTGAAAAACATGTTCTCCCATACATTCCAACTGCTAATGTACCTAAGTTTGTACGCACAATATTGGGAGATTTACAATGTTATTTTAAGACCATATACTTCTCGTTTGCCTCGTTGGTCTAGTGGTCGCAAGTGCAACTGCTGATCATGAGGTCTGGGTTCGATTCCCAGGTTGGGCAAGATTTGTGTGGTTTTTTCTATCTGGAATTTCTCATTAACAGCCAGGAGTCTGGATTTGTGCCAACCGGGCACAAATCCAGACTCCGGGCTGTTATGATGGCAATAGGCTCGCCCTCTATTACATGGGACTTAAACATAACTGCCGAAATGTGGGTGTACTATAGGTGCACCTCTACCTTACCCTTGGGGATTACTGGTTAGGGTTGGGTCATTCGGGAAAACAAGGCGTCATGTTATACTACTTTTTGTTTTTCCTATAATCTATAAGTATATAACTATTTTTTGTATTTTTTTCAAAATTTTAGGTAGTTTCGGAGATAAGGGAAAGGGAGGAATGGTAAATTGTCATCTATTTTCTTAAATAACTGTATATATTTTAAAATGATAAACAAAAATATAGGTACTTGAGACCCTCACAGTAAGCCCTTTCATTTGATTTGTCACACGGTACAGTCTGCAAAACTTTTATTTTAAATTTTCTTATTTGTCTCCCAAAAGTGGTGACCCCCATATTCAAAATTCATTTATTTTCGTAACACGTCCGTGTTGTGTGATATTGCCTGGCCGCGCCACAGTGGAAAATCAATAAAACATATTTCTAGATAAATTGTACTATTAACGTACCATACGGTACGTGTAATGAAATAAATTGTACCTCAACGAATTATGACATATAATGAAGTTTTGATGGTGCGGCTGGGGAGTATACTCCCTGGCCCCGCCACCACGGTTTCTGTAAACTATTCGGCGAACCCGGACATAGTATACACTGAAGAAATGTAGGGAAATTGTTCTTTTCCGTACGCTGTAAAGAGATTCGAAAATTTAAATACTTTAGAAATCATAGCCTTGCGTTAAGAGTTATCCCAAGAGTTATTAGGTACCCGGACATAGTATACACTAAAGAATTGTTAAAGAATTATTACACGTCCGTGTTTGGGTCACAGAAATTGATATGTGTACCAAATTTTCACACAACCGGTCCATTAGATTCGGAGCTTTGGCTGTGACAGACGGACAGACAGACATACAGACACACGAGTGATCCTATAAGAAGCTTTTTTATTCGGACATACGGAACCCTAAAAACTATATTTTTGACATTAGAATCGTTCCCCGACCTTGTGGCAATAACTTTTTTTTTAAATATTCAATGCACAGTTTTGACTTCGGTAAGATTTTATTATACAGGGTTATTTTAAATTGGCTAACTAACTCCGCAGATGCGATGGGTATCGATGTCGGGTGGCGACTAAATAATAGGCGTTTAATTTAATAATATTCTTATTTTAATACCTATGCTATACTTTTGGTTCATTGCAGAGGAGAAATTCCCGATCACTATCGCAGATACGAGTCATTTGAACACGTCTATAGACTTCAGTCAATGGATGCCACCTAATCATAGAAAGGGAGGTAAAAACGTCATCTAAAAATCTTTAATGATTTCGGAACTTGGAGTTTTGGGCGTTAGCACCCTAATTGCGTAACACACTATCGATCACAATTTGAATGATTTTGAAGCAAATTGCTAATCCATTGCTTCATATGTTCGAAAAATGTGTCTGCTCAACAACGTAAACAACGCAATGAATGTTGTTGAACTGTCAAAATTAAACCAATTCCTACTGACGCAATTACCCCGCTGATTACCCCTAGCGAACAAAGATCTACAAATTTGAATGACAGCCAATATATGGAACCTATCTACTTTATTGATTTTATACTTATAATCTTCAGGTTGCGCGCGCTCCACGAAACCGTTCGTTGGTGAAAATGGGGTAAAAAACCCATCTTTTGTAGTCCCCAGATTTTGGGGACACGATTATGTCGTAGCAATCACCTTTATTTTACTTATCCTCACCCATACCCACAGTCTCGAAACTGTAAGTATGACAGCGTATTTATTTACATAATTATGAAACCCTTAATACTAGCGACTGACATAAATATTCGCTCGATGTGAATATTCGTATCGAGCATTTGTTCATTGTAAACAAATAATGCTCACGACACCTGAATATTCGTCTCGAATATGGGCTATGCTCCATCTATCCACCCAGTTGTAATCAAAATGGCGGACGCAGAGATGGCGTGTGCTGCGTTCCTTTTAATCCAAACTTTTAAAACAGTTGGGGATGACTGCGGTATTCATTAATAAATAGAAGCATTTTTTCTTGACTTCTCTGGATTTTACCGAACGCCAAAACACCACGACACAAACAATGCAACAAAGGCGAAACACGTGTGCTCGTGGCGGTGCTCACGCTAGCTAAATATTTCAATAGGATTCTACAAAAAACCGACAGCTGAGTGGTCGCTCGGGCGATCGTTTCTCGCCATCGAGCTGTTCGGCTCGCTGTACTATCATGCCGAATATTCGACTTGTAGACATGCTCACATCGAGCGAATATTTATGTCAGTCGCTATCTTTATAAGTAGTCACAAAAAAAAAAACTGTTATTAGGGCGTTTTTAGTTACATGCGGGATGCGCGGGAGGGATTTTCCCGCATACGTCAGCAAATCTGCATGACACTAAAAAACCTTAATTGAAGAATTCTTGATAAGTCAAGAATGATAAATAAGTCTAATAATAAGGCCTTTTTAGGTAATTGCTGTGTCCCTCAAACAGATTTATTACAAAGTGTTCATCACCTACTTTATGTATCTTCTGGACATGTGGATAATGGCTGTGGCGATCAACCTTGCGATGAATAAATATCGCGTTTTTTACCAATATGCTTATAACGTTCAAACTATGACGAATTATTGGAGTGACAACGGTTTAGGTAAATCTCTTATCGAAATAGTTCAAAGCTATACCGATCACGTATGGAAGAGGCAAAAAGGTAATTATTATTATTATTTACACCATCTTTATTATGCGTGAATATTTACTATGTTAGTAAAGATTCAGGTAATTTTTTTTTTTTCAAGTATTTGTTTCAGAATTATGTACCTAATAATAATTCCTAGCGCAAAACAAAAGAAAAATAATTAAAATTTCTTTCGGTAGGGGATTGGCTTCCCGAACTAGCGTACCGAGCGCCACTTTGTTTGCGTCTGGATCTATTCACTGCATTATACATACATCATTTGGACGCTGCGCCGACTTTCCGCCAACTGCCTTTTTATTTCAAAAGGCAACTGTGTGCAAGATTTTACAGAGTGGTCATATTCCCAGGTTGGTAAGATTATTACATTTTAAAACATTCGTTTACTCATTTAATATTAAATATGTAGACTAATGTAATATTTTACATTTTAATGTATCAAATATGGACCACAGAGAGACGAACCTCCAAATAATCCTTACGCACTTTAACCAAGAGTTTTGCTTTTTGCATCCAGGCCCTGATCCAACTGCCGAATTAGAGCCTCTTTAGTTGTAGGTCAAGGCTTTTATGCCATTAACCAAAACGACATCCTACATCCGATGCTCCTGTTTCTGTACTTATTTGGCTCTTTACCCAGCTGGTCAGCGCTAGTATCTTCGGTGATGTCTCCGTGAAGATGGCGCATAGACGACTTTGACGTTTTTATCTTCGAAGTTCTCCATGCCGTTTTGTAGAAATACACTACTTTAATCAATTTTACCGGATTAACCGACATATCTTGCAAAGTAAGCAAACTGAAGTGGCAGTAGCCATGTTTATCGAAGGACTGATGTCGGTGTAGCAGACGAGTCCTGGAGTGTAGACCGCGTATCGGCAAGCGTAGTGTGGGACGCTCCCCACCTAGATGGACCGACGATCTGCATGCGGAAGACGGAGGACAGGGTGTTGTGGTGCAGGCTGGGAGAGGCCTATGTCCAGCAGTGGACTGCGATAGGCTGAGTTGATTGATTGAAATAACTTTTCAAGAGTTTTGTTCGGCTCGAAGCATTTAATACCCCGGGACACCTTTTTGCTTCAGCGGATTCAGCAGGTCAAGGGCTCCCACACAAAACTGCGAATTCACGCCGCATCGCAACTACGATTGCTATTTTTTTTTGCAAAATTGCGAATTCGCAGTTTTGTGTGGGACCCCTTACCCTGCCGAATTCTGCTGAAGCCTTGAGGAGACACCGGGGATCAACAAGTTGGTTACAATTTCTAGGCAAGTGCATAGTGCGGGAGGGGGATATATTCACTACCACTTACTTTATTCATGAAGGTGAAGTCGAGAAGTGGTGTACTGATTCAAGGTAAGTATTTGTTCATATTCCTCATGCCCTGCTTAACTCAATTAATTTGGGTTCCATTGTCTCAGTAGTCACCTCTTTTCTAGCCATATCATCTGTCACACAGTCCATCTATCGTTTCTTTGGTTTTCCCCTACTCTTACAGCCATTACCCTCATACTTAAAACTTTCCTATCGACATGTCCCTCCCGTAAGTGATTGTGCATTATGTATAATATTGCTCCAAATATTTATTGCTTTTTAGCCCTTAACATGACGTTTTCTTTTCAGCGGCGAAGGCCATTTAATGTCAGTGTTGTATACCAATGGCTATTTTGGATGTGTTTCTGGATTGTTTCCCAATGCTTGTTTTCAATATTCTTACTACACACGAACGGTTAGTTTTCTGTATCTGTTTAAAACTAAACTGAATTCAAATGGCAGAAAAAATGTGATATATACAGATATCCCAAGAAAAGTATGCGCTTCGATAATCATCGTCTATCTTCGTAAATACGAACGCGCCATGAGGGGATCTATTATAGAGCTGTTACAACCATGGAAGTACTGTAGCCAAGAGTAGCTGAGTAGCCAAGAGTACAAACACGCTGTTAATGTGTGCGTGAAGACGAGTAGCGTCAGCACATAATACACACACGCACACGTAAAGATTCTGATTCTGATTCCGTACACACTTCTGACTTCGCCAGTGTCTCGGACGGTACCGAGAGCTCCTGCGCTTACACACACATACACAGCATGTTTGTACACTTGGTAACCACGTGTAAAGCGCGTGTCGCTTCGTGACATAAAAATACTGTACCATGCTTACGAAATTATAGATTGACAACTCTACGCAATTAAAAAAAAAACGTTTTAATACTTTTGAGTGACAGATGGCTAATATGGCCATAGCCATCGGGCGAAGACAGTACTGTAGCAATCTGCTGGGATACCAGACAGATCACTACGCGTGTGGTGTGTAATTTTGTTATATATCTCTTTGGTGTGAACTGGGAGGTCAATGCTACAAAGATACACGCACACCACCACCATATTATTATTTAATACTTTATATTAAGCACTTTACAAGTCAAGCGTAATACTAGCACTGAATCAATATAAAACCATTTTCCTATCCTATCAAATTTCAAACTATTCTATCTAAATACATCAATTTTTGTCGTCATAAAACTATCAAATAACTCGCGAAGGTTTCATGCTAAAAGCAGGCCCGATTAAAGCCTCTACAGTACTTTACGTACAGACGCCAGCAGGTCAAGCTACCCGAAACTGTCGAATTTTCCCAATCAATCTTGAACCTAATGTTATAGCAATAAAGTTGAAAATCTATTAAAGAAATTTGACAGAGAATTTGAGCTTGATGTGCTGCCGTCCATACACAATAATTATCAATTTTCCGTTGAGTCTCATTTTGGCTGCCTTGCTGGTTCAGTGGGCTCAATACCCAGGATGGGCAGTGTTGTGGGTTTATTTTTATTTTTATCGTTTATCTCAGTATCAACCCGGAGACTAGATTTGTGAAACATAACGGGAAAAATGAGGGCGTTACTATCCACCTCTGTCAACCCATTGGGTAAATACAAGCGTGATGGTATGGGTTACGTCTTATATTATTATTAAATGTGCAGGTTGTGGATCTAATGTACCTCAGTTTGAATGTATGGGAAGACTTGTTGGAAAGTTACCCGGAAGTCAAGACACAGTTGTATGAAGTCACCGCCCAACTGGTGAAAGATGCGAACGTGTAGGTATTATATTTACAAGATGTTTCGGAAAGGTGTGGTCATATTTAAAGATGTGGTACAGACCATCAAACTGAACAACTTTCTCCATGGGAACAACATCGTAATCGCGAAAAAATTATCAGCTTTCCCATACATTTGGGTCGAGTAGGTTTTGAAGTTTTGTATGGGACAGTTGATTTTTTTCGTTATTACGATGTTGTTCTCATGGAGAAAATTGTTCAGTTTGATGGTCTGTACCACCCTGACCACACATTTCTGATACATGCTGTATTGTATTATATTTGGATACCTCTGAATATGCCAAACGATGCAAGGTTCGGACACTGTCTGTATAATCTCATCAGGCCTCTAAATACTACGCTGCCGGAAAAGAGCTTTTCCACTTTAAATATATACCTACTTACCTATAATATCATCATACTTACTCCACTGTCAAAAACTTAATTTGTGATTATATCTAAAAGAGACCGCATTCTGACTTTATTAGGTAAGCGTCTCATACGAATGTGAATTTTATTCAATCTGCCTAACCTTTTCCCATCTATGTTGGGGTCGGCTTCCAGTCTTAACCGGATGCAGCTAAATACCAGTATTTTACATGGAGCGACTACTTTTCTGACCTCCACAGCCTACCAACTGAGCAATACCATACCACTTGGTAAGACAGGTTACCAGACTTTCGGGGTTCTGACGTCCCGTAACGACTGTCAAAGATCCACGAATGATAGCCGAGACCAACGGCTTGTCGAGCTTTCCGAGGCACAGAGGAGTCTTGGTATGTAAAGATGGCTTGCCGGGGTTGTCCGTCGATTGGTGATCCACGGACCAATCCCAGCAAGCGTAGCTTAACCGGATGGATCGTCCCGTGCGGCTGTTGTTACTTAGCCATGAGCCCCTCTCTGTGTGTGTGTGTGAACTTTATTATAAACCTGATATTCATATTAATAAAGTGAGGTCTATGAATCTTTTAAGACTCAATCTTATAGATATAATCACAAATTAAGTGTGAATCCTGCTCATACAATCTTACCAAAGCATGGTTGCAAGAAATAAATATTTTTACCGTTGTTGTAGGGGTAAGCCGGGTGACCAGAGCAGTATGGGGGCCGGCCCTAGTCATGCAGGTGCTTCACTTGGCGCTGAGAACTACGCCGCATGACATGCTGTAGCAGACCAAAGATGGTTTTATTATTGTAATGACAAAACTGGCGTTTGATGCCACGCTATGTGACTAACTTCACATCTCATGTAAACAAAATGGAACAACTGGACCGTTTTTAAGTTTATTCGTGAGACAATGAATAAATTCTTACTATAATATATTCATATTTTTGTCGCTGATATTGCCTTTCAATTTGGTAGAAATTGGACAATATGAATAAATTAAATTGTCGGCCTGTTGTGAAAATATTCCGTGAAAAACTACTACTTTACTACTACAACTTTTATGTATTAATTCTAAATTAGGTAATGTCACTTCATAAGGACTTTCAAAAATGCACGCTTATTAGTTTCAGAGTAAACCGATTGTGATAGACAGACAGACACCGCTGAGAATCCACAGGTAATGCACATTTGCAGGAAAAAATACGGTGTTTCGTTGTAGGTATCCAATTCTGAATATCGTTCTGAGGGAGCTAAACAAACTGCGATAATTTTCCTTTGAATATCTTATACAAATAACATTGTCCTATTATCACCTTTTTATTAACGTTAGGGAGATAAGCACGCTTTTTTATGATGCGATTTACACCACCTCTTGGGTAGAAATAATATTTTCTGTTGTAAGAAAATTCCGCACGATATACTGAAATAAAATTAAACGTTTATTCCCGCCAAAGCCATTTCTCGGCAAATCGCAAATGGTTTTTAATCTAGAACCAAATTGTTTATATGCTGAATTGCTGCTTTTTATACGCGTTGGTGGAAGATCATATCAAAACTGCGATGGAAAACATCGTGAGGAAACCAGCATGTCCTAAAACCAAAAATTCAAAGACATGTGACATTCGCCAACCCGCACTGGGCCCGCGTGGTAGATTACGGCCCATCACTCTCTCTCACAGAGAGGAGGCCTGTGTCCTAGCAATGGGAACATTATGGGGAACATTACTCGTAGTCACAACAGATTTTCACACCAGTGTGACTGACAGGATTTATTTTTCCTGTTAGTCACACTGCTAATATTTCTACAACATGTACCTCTTGTCATTATCAACTAGCGCGGTGAGATAAATGTTTGTTTCAATAAAAACGATTGATTTTATTATTTAACATTTATTTATTCGATCGGTCCACCAATGGGTCAAACTCACGATCCAATGGGTCCCTCTTAATGGTGACGAGAGATGGCGGGATGAGCTTGTTTCTTTCAATAAGAACTGTTACTCAGAAGTTTTCAATTGAGAGAAGTTGAAAGAGGGTATTGGTTGATTATGGCTTTATACTTATTGCAAAGCTTTATTTCGGAATAAAAAAGTAAAAATACATCAGACTGGTGCGTTGGGTGCTAAAGAACTTTTAGGTCTGCACACAGGCAAATAAATGAGTAATATCCTAACTGAGTCCCAGATACAGGGGAGCCCGGGGCAACGCGGGCCCCTTAAGGGAAATCTTAAATAAAACCTTAGAAAAAAGAGATAATGAAAAATCAAAAGTCATTTATTATATATTTTCATTGATTGTTCTTTAAAACAAACGCCAAATATATAACTTAGAGCTAATTTCACCCAACTGTTCATAATCGGACATTAGTAAATCAGCCATTAAAATACACATCGGTGCTAATGGTATTTACGTTCCACCAGAAAAAAATAACATTACATTAAGAAACCTGGCGTTATGATGTATCATTCACTCTTATATCCGTAAGTTGTCAAAGCAACCAAAATAAAAAGTAGTAATGTCACATGTCAATGTTCACTGACAATAGATCATTTTAGCTAGCCGTATAACATAGACCAAACCCTCTCTAAGATTCCGAGTCTTACGAAAATCCGGAGTAGAAACTCCATATCTTCTTCTCTGACTGTTTTTTCTTGATTTTGAATTTCTGTTTGTCGTTTTGTTCTTTCCTTTCTTCTTATAAACTGGTTTCTGTGTATGAGGTTCTTCCAGCTTCTTCTGATAAAGTGAACTTCAAGTGGTTCATTTTTGGACCTGTGTTTTGAGTTTTTACATAATATCTACAGGAGCTTACTGTTATTTCCACTTCCCCAAGCTGTATTTATCACGTTCTGTTTTCCTTGGGTAGTGGCGAACCATACAATTGTATCTGCAGAAAAAAGATAAACTTAACACAATTATCCGAGGCAAAACGGACACCTTGCCCATTTGGCCCCCGTAATGCGCCCGAGGTCATATAAAATAAATATTAACAAAATCGAAAATATATCTTGTAATTGGTTCACCACTTTTTATAGTCAAATAATTGAACGTAGCTTTATTGACATTAGAACAAAGAATTTCACGCAATCATAAATTAGCTACAACACAGACTTAAAAATGACAAAAAATATCAAATGCCTCAACTTACCTACGTATTTACGTTCTGTCGACGCGCGACATGCAGTTACACGCATAAAACCACTTGTCTCGCAAGCGCGAGGTCGACTGGAAAGCGATCCGACCGACTAATTCCAAACGGGGGCCCGTAATGCCCCGGCTTCCCCTACGGGTTGAAGACAGCATAGCCAGACCTGTATACTTAGACCCTTTGTACACTTCACGGTTTCATTACGGTACGGCGTAAAAACCGCGCCTAAGAAAAAACGCGTGAGCTTGTACATGACACGGCAAATACCGGACGTGACAACGGTTAGGTACGGCTCAGTTGTTTTTTCTTAGCAAAAAGATCATCATCTTATCAATTTTTTCCCCATATTACAGGCCTTTCATGAATCAATGCAATTAATAATTATTCTTAATTTATCTCCATTTTAAAAGGTAGGTAAGCTGTCACGAAACGTGAAAATATCCGGTGCCGTCGACAGACTCCCCTAGATTGCTATACAACACTGATGTGAATCATGCCGTGCACAGACAAGGCGCATACCGGCGCCAGCGCCGTGCCGTAGTGCCGCCGTGTCGTCAACTTGCTTCCATAGTGATCCATACAATACTGACGACCGTGCCTACACACGGCGAATAAATCGTAGTTTTTCACGGCAAGAAAAACGTGTGTTACAAATGGCCTTAGATCTACTCCAGCAAGGGTACCAGCGGAGAAATTGAGCACCACTATGGACGAAGTTGATCGTGAGAAAGCTGAAACCTTAACACAAAACATAAAGCTGATCAACAAACAAAGCTGATCGGTTCATTTATATTTCTCTTCAAAATCACGTTAATTATAATTTCCTGGGTTTATAAATGGCGAGTTTTAATGAGTTGAACTTTAACTGCTTCCAGAATCTGTACTCATGCCGAAAGCATGTCGTTACACAAATAAACAGAATATGTGTCATTTTACACAAATACAACGAACATTTTGTAACATGCTCTGTGTTACAGGCAGCCTGTCACACCGTTGTATAAAAGAAGAACGTTATTTTGTTCTTTCTGAACATTTCTCCACAGTCTGAACGTAAATAACGCCCAGGTTTTACACTTGTTATTGTTCCAACATAGTGGAATAGGGATTGATGACATTGGATAGTCGAAAGCGATAAGTATGTCGAATTTCATCGACTTAATTTATCGGGGGTTAATAACATTTTTACTAAATGAATGATTGTTTATGATTGCTATTGATGACAGAAACCGCAAACCGCAAAATGTATCCCACTACATGGTTCGGTGTAACATAAGTTCCCTGTGTTTTGTCATACTCAGGACTGTCGCAACATACACACACTCCACTGAACAAATTGTGTGTTGGTTCGCATTTATTTTACGTTTGCCACGAAAATGTTCTCATACCGCCTGTGTATTTGCGCAGATTTCAACTTAAAACAAAACATAACTTCCTACCTACTGTTATAAGAAGTTACAACATTTTGTAACTTCGGGCTGCTGAAAATTGAAATGACTTTTATTAAACTTGTCTAGAAACTGGTGGAATGATGATAGGGGTAATACCGGATTAAAAAAGATTTTTTATCTGGTGCTTAATTGTATTTATTTATAATAACACAGGAGATAATAAAATCACAGTACGTTTAATAGTATCATATAATTATTTAAAAAAAAAACGTAACTTTAATTATAATACCTAAGGATATCGATTTATCAACACATCACATACTAACATCCTATTAAAACAGCTTACAAAATTAAGACCTAGTTTCACCATACCATGTTAGTTAGTTTAATCTGCGGTTAAAGAGTTAACGGGACATTAAAAGTAGCCAGGGTTTCACCAAGCGCTAATCTGTCTTAATCAGGCATTAAATTTAATTGCTGCTCTAGAGGTCCGTTTATTTTATAAACCGACATTTAATTATGATTAGACAGTTTTCAAAATCATCGAAATGAAAAACGCGAGTAGCTACACGGCTAGATAAAATTATGCATTGTCTGTGAACATTGACATGTGACATTGCGACTTTTTATTTTGATTGTTTTGATAACTGACCGATATAAGAGTGAATGATACATCCTAACGCCAGGTTTGTTATTTTTTCCTGGTGGAACGTAACTGCCATTAACATCGATATTTATTTTAATGGCTGGTTTACTAATGTCCGATTATGAACAGTTTGGTGAAACTAGGTCTTAACCTGAAACAAAAATGAACAGGTAGGTACCTAAATTATGCACTTCTTCGAATTACAAATTCAAATTCCTCCAGCATCTTTGAGTATTTCACGTTTCATTATATCTCAAGGATCTGGCGGTAACAATATCTCAGTTGTCTGAAACTGGGAGGGGTGAAAATCTTCCTTAGAAGCAATTCCACTTTGTGAATTTTTCATCGCATTATGGTAGCTATAAAAGTCGTGGATATTTTATTATCACCGCTTTATGGGCGGTAAGGTTAATAAAAGGAATTATTTCAATTACAACTTCATTTTTTCTTTGAATTTAATTCGTGTGCGTCGTGGGAGTCATACGTTTATTATCTAGTACGGTTATTATCTTTTTTATGGCTATGTAGATTCCATATTACGTTACGGAGTAATTTTTTGGGCAAATTCCTGCGAAAAAGAGAACATTTTTAAAACACAGAAGAGGTGCATTAGATCAATATGCAGTCTCAAATCAACGGAAAGTTGCAAACCGCATTTCAAACAACTTAAAATACTAACATTACCGTGTATTTACATTTACGAGACAGCATTGTTTGTCAAGAGAAATAGCGAACTGTTTAAGAAAGCTTCAGAGCAACGATATAGATCGACAAGACAAGAATATCGTCATGAATTACGTCTAAGACCCTCAAAGACCGCTCTTATGCACAAAAGCATCCTCTGTATGGCCCCGAAGATATTCAACAAAATACCAAATGATATTAAAGATCTTAACTTGACACAATTTAAACGGAGATTAAATAACTTATTGACTGAAAAATGCTATTATACCATTGACGAATTCCTTTTTGACAAAATGTAATAAGTAAACTAAATGATAATTATGTATTTATGCTTGACAATTCAAAAACCTGACTTATTAATTGTATTCAAAATGGTTATTATAAAAATAGACTGTATTCGAAGTACCTATTGAAATTTGTTAATTTGTATGTAATATTGATTTTATATTCTTAAATTGCTAAATAGTGTATGCCCTAATGGGTAGTTTTTTGAGTTACCATATCCTAATTATAAGACCTATTGTATCACCAAAAAACACTAATAAATACTTTGACTTTCGACTTTTGAATCCTCAATTACTGTTTTAGGTTTCTTAATTTTGTTATCTTCTAAGGCATTTAATACCCTTTTTCTCAGGTGATGAACATGTTATTGCACAAGCACGTCATGCTGGGTAGCACGACCAAAGTCCAAGCTATTTTTCTTCAGCAAGAAGTCAGGCACCATTTGTTTCATTTTTACAACACAAGTTTAAAACCTTCAAAACATGTTTAAACTTTTTGTTTCATCACAAGCGTTTGAACTGGAGTACTAGAGCACTAAATCGTGAAATCTTTGAATCACGTGTAAGTTCCGCTAAGTAGTTAAAGATTTTGCTGAAGCGCTAAACTTTGGAGTGCTCTAACTTTGCCGGTAGTCATTCATTACAGATGTGTTAGCACTAGTTTTATTTCGACTTTGATTTATGTTATTCTTAATCTTTTTTGGTTCTACTGTAAAAAGCGATCAAAACGGGTTAGCAGATAATTTAACTGTTGTCATTTAAAAAAACAATGTGCTCCACCAGTGCTTAGGTAACCCTTGAGATAACCTCTGAGCAAGCACATTGTTGATTAACCTCATCAAGTCACTCGGTCAGGGAGTTTCTTAGATGACAGGCATTTTTCATGCTCACTTTCAGTCACACCTCTGTATCTAAGATCTTATTAAATTCGGACTTTTACTGACTAAAACCCACCCGTATTCCTTCAGTTGCCTGTGCCAGGGCTACGGTAACTCTTTCGATCATCCTGCGACACAGGGGCTAGCCTGGAGTGAGTCTAAAATACCTAGAAACTGAAAAGCTAATTGGACCGCCGTATATTTATAAATATTGGCTGTATTGAGTCCAAATGCAAAACATTGCAATATCAAACCTCGGCGAGCAATTTACGAAGCTATTCAATAAAACATCTGAAGAATTTCATAGCTCTTTCAGCGATAACTCTCAAACAATTTTATGCTTTGCTTTTTTAATCATAACTCATTACATTCTTGTTTCAGTAAACTTCACAAGTTATTGGACGTTACGGAGCAAGATATTTTTTTTTTTTAATAAGACTTCATTTTCATAAATTCTAGACTTTAGAGATTGTTTTCTAAATTGTTCTGGACGTACCTAATTTCTGTGTTAAACCGAAGTAAAATTGCGAAAATTTATATTAAGGACAATTATATAATAGCTTCTTTCTTCAGACTATAATAAAATTACTATGTGGGACATGTAGGTAGGCGTGTTACATGATTAATTCCTTTTACTTACCTCGAGTGCCCCTGCAAAATTAAACAAGACCAGAGGAGGGTATCAGACAAAGTCTGCACCGAGATTGAGTGCAATCTGCCACAAAGCATGTGTGACAGGGACTGAAGTTATACCTACGTAAAATACAGATAAGCTTAGGGCACAACGGTGGAACACTTTGCAAGTGCATGCTCGCTTGCTTTTGCTTTTTTGTTCAAAGAATACCTAAAAATTGAATATTCTTGAGAAAAGAAGAAGCAGATACTGATATGTGAATGTGCACATCATTTTAAAATAATCTGAAAGAACGTTTTAATTGACTTGCATGAAGACTATATAAAAAAAAATAAACATCATGATAATATTAAATGAACACAGATGAAATGCGACCGCTCCCAAAAATGGGTCCCAAAAATGTGTTATGTCATACACCGGGCCGCATAAAGAATGAAGAAACGAGAGATTGGGCAGGTTTGTATGAGTAGTCAGAATAATAATGAGGTTGAACACATTAATAAACGAGAAATAGGGTGAACACCACCTTAAGTTAGCGTGTGTTTAAATAAGTTATAGAAATAACAGGAGATGATAAATTAAGTATTTCTTATAATAACTGTACGAGTTATGCTAAAAAACCTTATAACCTGCCACTGAGATTCTCTTACATAAATAAATCCTTAATTTAGAAGAAAAATTACAACAACCATTGCGTTGTTTAATTGCAAAGAAAAATTGCGTGCGATTGAAAACTTAACCCTTGATTCACAATCTACAACCTTAGATCATTTCTACATTAGCATTATTCATGAGGCCCAATCAAAAAAGCAAAAAAGAGCAAAGCAATTTCAGTGTACTCCAAGCTTTAATTTTTGCGTTAGTCTTGTAGATTCTAATCTCGTAACAAGGTTAGGTATATTAAGTTCTTAATAGCACAACGAACTTTTGATTACCTAGGTACCATTTTTTTAGTTTGTACTCACACGAGTACACGGAGAATAAACTTTCAGGCTAAAATATCACGAAAAGCAACTTATAAATTAGATGTTGACTTAGAATATTCCAGAAGAAACTTTACCGCGTTGAGTTTTAAATTAAAAAGTTTGGTTTTTGTTATTTTAATTATTCAGTAGTCTTGAAAGTTTATTTGAATAAGTAGACACTTACGCGTGTAATTAACCTTTTATTAACGTTGTTCTATCATAGTTTCAGCAAGTTGTTCAAAAAGTAAAATTTTAATGTTTCTGAGGAATTTGTAATTCCTTATTAATAATTCCTAATTTGTAGTTACTCTTTGACATTTCTCGGGACCCTGGGGTCCCGGACCTTTGGAAGGCGTGTGAGGGGCCGAAGCCAACTCGCAGAGGCCCGTTAGACGCTTTCAATGAAAATGAGGCAACAACCGACGATTATCCCTGTTCGCACTATGCAAGTGCACCCAAGGACAACCTCCGGTTGGTGTAAGACTATTCCAGGATATGGAAACAAAAATAATTATTGGGCTATGGGTTTTGGTGGTTAAAGTAGACTGGTTATCTGACCAATGTTCTATAAATACAATACACGGGTAAAATGGCAGGGGGTGACTTGCACACTCAATAATGGGCCCCCAGAAACGGTCGCTAGCACATAGTGTCGTAGCGACAAGGGGGCAACATGTCCTGAGGTGCTTAAGAGGGGTGGAGAGGTATTCCACGGCTATCAGGACAATCCCGGAAGTACGGTCAAGACCCCTACCAGCATTTTACTGGAATACTTCCTTCCTCCGAGCACGTGTGCTCTTGCCAATCTCTACTCCAGCCGGCCAATAAAGGCAAGCCAGAGATAAGGAACATGCTAGTTACTCTTATTGTTAAATGCTTTAATTTAGTTATTTATTTTGAACCGTTATCTCCTGTGCTCTTACATTTGCAAATAGTTTAATGATTTGATTAATAAAAATGGCGAATGGTTTAATGGTGAATTTAATTCAAATTCATTCATCAGTCTCACTATTATACGAGATTTGAAACCAACATCTAAAACATGTCAGTAAAATGCTAGGTAAATCATTTCACTAAATATTACGCAACAGAAGAGATAACTGTAATATAAGACATACACCAAACTACCGCCTTTTCTCAGCAAAATTTGTTCAGCAGGAAATTTTCAAATGGCCAAAGTTTTACGCGGGCTCCTAAACTAATTGTATGCGGAACCACAAAAATGATTGCCGTGTCCTTAATGAGTATTTCACGTGGTTTGGGAAGCTTTCGAGTTAAACTGTAATGAGCGATAATGTACGGCATGGAAATATTTCAGTTTGCGATTATCATTATGCGTTGGGTGGGGTTTTAGTGTAAGCGAATTTAGGACATGTAGATACAGTCAGCGAGGCCTAAGATGAGCTTTGCATTTGTGTGAGTGTACATAGATATAGCGTAGGTGTGACGTCGGCCTAGAGCGAGACGAATCCTTTGCTTGGTTTAAACCGGTTTATACAATAGGCACTCACACAAATTCAAAGCTCAGCTTAGGCCTCACGGACTGTACCCGTTGCACGGATAATTTAAATGAGACAAAAAATGCAATGTATTATTGATTTTATTATGAATTCAAACTTATGAAACATCAGAAGCTAGGTGCACGGTTCCATTTGGTCGTTTCCTATGGAGAAGAACCGGCAAAAAACTCCACGGTTACTCTTTACAAGGACAGTGTAGACCTGTCGACAAGTACCAGATACTTAACAAAATAGAAAATGGTCTACAAATCTACAGTGTATTAAGCCTACAACGTTCTCACATTCACAAAATATAAAATAATCTATTTAAAAGACAAGACTATATAATGTAAAATAATGAAAAGATTATATCATGGAAGCATGTAAAAAAACAATAAAATAAATTAGATTAAATTGGGGGCAGTTAATAGACATTTACATAAAAAATTATGCTGTTAATGAGGTTCCAGGAAAGCCATATGTGCAGAAGGAATTAGCGCCAAACTTTCCTGTCTTCAACGTAGTCTTTAATCTTAAAACATGCTTTTTTAGTAAGGACACGTTTGATGTGGGTTTTGAACTTTCCATCGCTAATTTCTGTAACCGACTTTGGCAACTTGTTATAAAAGCGGATACTGTTTATAAGAAATGACTTGCTTCTTTTAGTTAATCTAAATTTGGTACAATGTGGTGTCATTATACCAAATTAAAGAGCGGATTAGAGAGAAAACTCATCCTCATTAAGATTAGTTTTCTCTCTAATCCGCTTGTTATCCAAAGTGTCGAGATAGAACCTATTTCTTTTACACACTACGAATTGCACTTGTTGAAATAGTTTCTGTTGTCATTAGGCACAGATAAACGATGTTTTGTCTACTCAAAATATTACAAGACTATTGTGTGTTCTGCTCTCGTTATACTATATAGCTAAATGATGGATTACATTAAAAAAAAAACTTTGTTGCAAAAACAAAACAACCGACTTCCAAATAAAACACTACAAAGTGAAAAATAACTTTAATTTCGGAAGTCTGTGCCTTTGGATCTATATTTTAGGGTTTTACCAGCGACTTGCGAAATTTAAGTTATTTTTCACTTTGTAGTGTTTTTTTTAAAGTCGGTTGATTTTTGTTTGCAAAAAAGTTTTTATTTTTCAATTTTTAGTTTTTTAGTGGTGAAATACTAACTATTGAGTAGTTCCGGAGGCCATCTGTGGTCTTCATCATCAGTTCCACTTCACCACATGGTGCTTTCCGAGAGCAAATGTACTAGTTACTATAAAAAATACCCAAATCGCTATAGGTGTTCCTATAATATTTGAAGATTTTCCTCGATTTCTCCAGGATGCCATCATCAAATCCTGACGTGATGACAATGGGACCACCTGGAAAGTATACCCTTTCAAACAAAAAAAGAATATTCCAAATCGGTCTAGCTGGCTTCGAGTAATCGGGGTACATACATAAAAAATCAAATGAAAAAAGATTCCGACGAACTGAGAACCTCTTCCTTTTTTTGAATTCGATTAAAAATGGTAGGTATATTTTTAATTTAATTCATCATCATTTTAACGCTATTGAGCTACCCGTTAACAGTGAGACTGCAAGTCAAGGAAATACTTTCAAAACTTTCTTGTATTCATAAAGACAGTTACTGAAAACGCAACTTTGGCAACGTGGTTAATTTAGACAATTTTATTCCAATTTAAAGAAATTCTGTACAGCAGCAATCCTTTTCTTTACATAATTCAACGGCTATACAACTGCGACTAACATCGCGACAAGTATTCATGTGCCAACTTGTTTCGCTGAATTTAATACGGAACAAGACTGCACGTGTCTAGAAACACAAATTACATGTGTTTGCAGACATATTTTATTTTGTGTCGCCTCCGGGACATGTCAGGCGTAAATCAATTTTTTGTATAAGATTTTTTTATGGTTATGTTTTTTTGTGGATTTACGGAACAGCTATTCTTGTGTAAAATAATTTGTCTCGTCTAGTTAAAACACAAATTGGAGGTACTAAAACACATAAACGTAACATCACGCCTGTAATTCCCTAAGGGTTAGGCAGAGGTGTACCGATAGTACAACGGGTACACCCACATTTCGCTAGTTACGTTTAAGTCCCATGTATAGGTATTATAATACATAGTTCAATATTATACTCATGTTTGTTATCAGAGTTCTCTAAGCGGGGAAAGTCTTTAATTGAAGAAATGCTTGCATCAGAAATGCAAGTATTTTCAATGAAAATAATTTAAAAAATAATAAAATAAAATGTATTAGCCTTTTAAGTTTATAATAAGTTGTAGGTAGGTAATATTTTGATCTAAGCATCGTAGCGTCGGGGCCAGGGCTAATGAAAACGCCAAACAGACGAGGCTAATAGGTTATCAATTAAGAATATATGCTATTGTTGAAAGCATAGCTTTTTTTATTTGAGATAGGTTTGCTTTTGACTCTAGCCTAGGTCAGGGATGACAGAGACAAAGTCGACGATGGAGCGACCTTACCCAGAAGAAGCCTGTTTACTCTCATTTTGAAGAGATCGGGGTTGTATGCGTTCGGAAACACAGACGCAGGCAGAGAGTTAGCTACTGCCTATACCTATTTATTGAGACCATTCCAATGAGCCCAAACACAAAACCTACCTGTGCTGTAAGTTGGTGAGGGAGTTGGGCATCCTGCAAATTCCAGGTAATGCTGCAGCATCAGTTCAAGGTTACTGTGTTCTTCTAATATCGTTGAAGTAACAGAATACCAAATTTCGAATCAATCAGACCTGTGCAAGGTTCACATCCATTCATCAACAAGAAAATAGCTGATAATCTTCAAATGGCTGAACCAATTTTTTTAAATCATAACTAAGAACACTTTCGATCAAGTCACCTTTCAAACAAAAAAAAAATCGAAATAGGTTCAGCCGTTTGGGAGCTGCGATGGCGCAGACAGATTCACAGCTACACAAATAAACACGATAAACTTAAAACACGCCTCTGTTTCCGTCGGGGGTTAAGAGCGTTGTCACATTTTGCACCTCTCTCGCTCACACAGAACCAAATTTTTAAGAATGTTAAATGAAAAAATGCTTTTATGAAAAATGTAATCAATGGGCGGTCTACAAAATAATATTAATTTAATAGGTAGTTATCAAAAAACACATTTCTATTGTGTTATCTAATAAACATATGTAATTAAGTATTATGATCTGTTTTTGAGATGATGTAAATAAATGCCGCAATAAAAATGTGTTTTTAATAATTACCTATTAAATTAATATTATTTTGTAGACCGCCCATTGAATACATTTTTCAAAAATGCATCTTTTCATTTAACATTATTAAAAATTTGGTCCCGTGTGAGCGAGAGCGATGTAAAATGTGACAACCCTCTTAAAAAGGAACAGCAGCTACGTCAGCGCGTAGCTCGGCTACGAGAGCGTAGCACGCCTACGCAGCAGTCGTAGCTCCGGCACGGACGTCAGCTGCATCTATTATAGCTACATCCTAACTATGCAATTTTGCTCAACAGTATTCTTGTTGTTCTTGTCGTAAAGAAAATGGTCATAATTTATAAACTTCGGAGTGTCCTAATCGGCGACTAAAATATTGAAGGAAGATGATGTTAAATTATAAATATACATTTTTAATTAGGTACTCATACAGTATTTGAACTCTATTTTTATTTCGAATTTTAACTGTTTTTTTTTTTGCAAGCAAACTAATTAAATGTTTTCAATTCAATAAACTTCTCATAGGTACAAAATTAACTTACAAACTATTAAAATAAAAATATAATAACCTAACCTAACTAAAACTATTCACAAACTAAAATATGGCGTCGAAAAATTCCTCCGCATCGCTGTCGACTGGTAATGTACCCAAGAGACTGGCGGCATTGCCACGTTGTATGGCAATGTTTAGCCTCTGGCCAAGGTAGAAGAACTAAAACATTTTGGCCAAAATTAATTCTTATTCCATTCCCACGTACAACTAATAACCATTCAAAACTCGACGCACAACTTAAGAGGACAGTCACATTTTGTCACCTCTCTCGCTCACCCGGTACGAAATTTTTAAGAATTTTAAATGAAATTATGCTTTTATGAAAAATTTAATCAATTGGCGAACTAATAAATAATATTAATTTAATAGGTCATTATTAACACACATTTTTATTGTAGGATTTAATTAACTCATCTCAAAAACAGATCATAATATTTATTGAGCTGAGTTTATTAGATAACACAATAGAAATCTGTTTTTAATAAATATATATTAAATTAATATGATTTATTAGTTCGCCAATTGATTACGTTTATCAAAAAAGCATCTTTTCATTTAACATTCTTAAAAATTTGGTCCCATGTGAGCGAGACTGGTGACAAAATGTGACAGCCCTCTTAATAAAATGCAGATACTCGTTCGATACTATTGATAAAGTCAGCGCTGCACACTTTTTGATCGCTCCACCATTCGAAAGGCCTGTAATTTGGCCGACTCGGTTTATTTTCCCTTAATATCGGATCTCAATCCCGTCTGATTGCAGCCTAGCAGTTTTTTAAACGTTTCAAAAGGCGAGTTGAATAATTTTCACTGGGAGATGAAGCAGTAATTCAGTCTTTTCAATATGAAATGTTCAATTTCTTTTATACAGGGTGAGAAAAAGGGCAGTGGAGGGAAATAATCTTAAATATAGCAATATTTACGCAAAGGAAAAACTTGTTTGTCTCAGACGGAAATCAAACCGACAAATGCCAAAAACTAAATAGTGTAAGTATTATTTTGGTAGCAATCGTTAGGGTCCATAATGAGAACCAAATTATCTGTTCAAAACAATACATTATTGTTTTAGAAGAAAGGAACATTTATACCTACATATCTTTTTCCCGTGATCTTCTTTTTTCCCACCCTGTATATCGCTATAGGCTTTTGAGTGAATGCGAAGATTTATGGATATATTTTATGTTTTGAGCGTCGAAAGTAAATTGCACGATCATTTATTGTGATTATGATCATCTTTTTTTATTAACTAGAATGTTAGGATGAATGTGATATGTATTTTTATCACACTCATTTTTATAAATAAAAATGTATTTGGTCAATGCTCGCATCAATGGTATTATCTATTTGAGCATTTTGTTAATGGTTATTACTAACCATGAGGGGGCCAACCACCACCTCTTAAAGCAGTATTATTGTAATGTTACTTGAGTGTGAGAAAGAGATGAAGCTATACAGGACGTCTAGCTCCATCTCTTTCCCACACTTAAGTAAGATTACAATAATACTGCTTTAAGAGGTGGTGGTCTAGCTCCAGAGGTCAAAATTACTATTATTCTTGTTAATTGCCCCTTTTTGGAGTTCTGTACGTCCGAAGGAAAAAACGGAACCCTTATACGGTCACTCGAGTGTCTGTCTGTCTGTTCGTCTGTCAGAGCCGATTTGCTCCGAATCTATTGGACCGATTAAGTTGAAATTTGGTACATACGAGTATATGAATTTCTGTGACCTAAACGAACGTGTAACGTAAGTAAATTAATTTTGAATATGGGGTTCAATTTTGGAAAAAGATGAGAAAATGAAAAAAAATTGTTTTACAAACTGTACCAAATGACATCAAATGAAAGGGTTTGATATGAGAATTTCAAATATTTTTTTAAAATAATTTTAAAATAAATAGTTTTAAAGTTATTAAAGAAAATAGATGAAAATTGACTCTTATCTCCGAAACTGCTGAGCCTAAAATTTTGAAAAAAATACTGAGAATATTTCTATACTTATAAATTACAGAAAAACCTTGAAGAAGTCTATCTATTGTCTTAAAATAACATGGTAAATCACTCAATATTGTGCGTACAAACTTACATTTGCAGTTGGAATGTATGAGGGAACATGTTTTTCAACTACAATGTTAAATTTGTTTGTATTGGTATATTCGTGTATTTATGTATATATTTATTTGCATTTCTTTATATATAATTAGATATTATTATATTTATAGTCTGTAATAGGTATATGTGTATCTTTATATTTAAATAAATATGTATTCCACAATTTCTCATAATTGCACCTACCACTGTTTGTCTCTGCATCACCCAAAGGTAGGCTGGTAGAAAATGCCTATGGCATTAACTCCGCCTCTGTACATTTCTGTGCATGAAGTATTAAATGAATAATAAAATAAATAAATTTGTTCTTCGGATAAATTCATCCCAACTACCGAACCCTTCAATGTGCGTGGTCCGACACGTACTTGGCCGGTTTTAATCCTCGAAGCGAAAATACCTATACACGTAAAACAACGAGTAGGCGGTTGGTTAGGCATTTCAACTCAAGACCTTATCTTGACAGTCCGCTGTCTTAATCGTTAGGTTATATCTATGACTTTCAACTCGATACAGACTCAACTCGACAGGGCGCTCCACATTAATTCAACAGTTCAACTCTAGCCACCATTAATGTAGTTGACCAAGTATGGCTTACCACTTTTGACAAATTCTCAGGTAGGTTGAAACTATCTATCATCATACACAGACAAATAGACCTTGTCGTTTTATGACGTGCACGTGACATTCAACCTAAGAGCTCGTCCAGATAACGCGATTTACACGCGAGTTGACTCGCGCGTAGGAATTTGCACTGCGACCAGATGGCGCGTTTCATGCGCACTTTTACGCGCGAATCTTCTGGGACGGCTTCAGTAGTCAGCAACATGGATTCAGACAAAGTGGTTGTGTTGTGGCTTGCGTACCGTCGATGGAAATGACGCAAGCAAAGAGAAAACCTACTATAGAAAGTGCACCCCATTTGACATGATAGAATGACTTATTTATAACCTTATATAATTATAAAAATAATCTGAAGATTCTATGTCCTCCCATATCGCCGCCCTCTTTTCCATTTCGTCGATAAAGTTCCGTGTCGAAGTTATCACGCTCCATTTTTTAATATTCTAAATTCGTCAGCCCGCGGCAACTATCGCGCGTGTACCGGTTCGTATTAGACAGAACAATGGCGTCGCTGGTATCTCGACTCGCGCGTAGAGTGCGCGCCAATCGCACGAGTTGTGAGTCCAGCGACTTGCATGCAGTTCTCGTGCTAGTAGCAAAACGCGTGACTGCATGTGGACGGAATGTATGAACCACTAATACCTCAAAAACGCACAATTGTCAACTCGCGACTCGACTCGTGCGTAAAATCGTGACATCTATACAAGCTCTTAGAGTGATATAGGAATTACGAGGTCGATTATACAATAAACAACAAAATTATTCATACTCAACATCACCATCAACGAAAACATCGGCATACACACACACAGGGCGGCTGCAAACACTTTACCACGGTGTTTGCAGCCCCTAGCATCGTGTCACGTTTGCTACCCCTGCATAAATTCGTCACTCTGACGACGGTAACAATGACAAATAACCGCGGACGTGAGTGCTGTAGGTGCAAAGAGCACTGTTAAGGCTCGTACAAACAGGCGCGGCACGCGACGCGACATAAAGGTACCACGTGTCGCGAGACGAGCGGTGTCTTTATATCGCGTCGCGTGTCGCGCCTGTTTGCAGGAGCCTTTATGGGGAAAGTGAAATGTGACAAAATGTTGTGTTTTTTTTACAGAATTAGAGCGCCTGTATCCTTGTACCTACTGCATCGTATATCATTATTTTTAAAGATTGCTGACAAAAAGGTGTGGCCATATTTAAAGGTGAGGTACACACCATCAAACTGAACATAACATAACGTAACATCACACCTGTATTCCCCGAAGGGTGAAGCAGAGGTGTACTATAGTACACCCACATTTTGCCATGTAATAAGGGGCGAGCCTATTGCCATCAACCGGGCACAAATCCATACTCCGGGCTTCCACTGAGAAATTCCAGATGGGAAAACACTTTGCCGACTCGGGATTCGATCCCAGGACCTCATGCTCAGCAGTAGCGCTTGCGACCACTAGACCAACGAGACAATCAACTGAACAATTATTAAATTTTGACCATACCTTTCTGGTACACGCTGTATAGATCACTGATAAAATATAAGACCTAGACGGCTGGCCTAGACGCTCTCAGAGCGTGTGCATTTACCGGTCGCATTTCGTTTTTCGGGCTGCAAATTTTCTAACAGAAAACTGCAATCACACTTCTATAAAATTTAAATGAAATGTCTAGCGCGACCAACATATACCTTCACTACAGGTCCTGCGTAACATTCAGGCAGTAAAAAATAGTAGTGATAAGGTCATATCGTTCCAGGAACTCTATTCCCGCGCGACCATGAACCAGTCCGCGCGGTACGCGTCCAGGGGGCCAACCACCACCTCTTAAAGTAGTATTATTTAAATGTTACTTCAGTGTGAGAAAGAGATGGAGCTATACAGGACGTCTAGCTACATCTCTTTCCCACACTCAAGTAAGATTACAATAATACTGCTTTAAGAGGTGGTGGTCTAGTTCCAGGTCGTCGTCTCGCCACCTCTTTCTGCGCTTGGAGAAGGCCTTTGCTCAGCTGTGGGCAAAATAAGCGAATTGAAAAAATAAAGGTAGGTAGGTATGTCTAATTTCGACCTGTGTAACGATTAATAAATATGTCATGCATATACAAGGTGTAAGGGACAGCCCTCCGCAGACTGATGTGGTGAATTCAGTATATCATACTAAGATGACCGGTACTTGAAATTATTTCAGGAACGTTATGGGAATCCAATGAACCTGATTTGTTTTACTACCTCACGCGCAATGTATCGTTACCGTGGCAAAACGCGCGTAGCGAACGGCAGCGCAGCGAGTCTTCGGCCGCCGAGTATTTCAACATCCATTGCTGCTTTTTTATTTTTAGCTGTTTTATTTACATAAATGGAGTGCTACGCACAGAGAATGTAATTTTACATTGAAATAAAGGAATAGTAACTGAAAAAACCATTAAAGAAAAAGAAAATTTTCCTTAGAATATTTCCGGTGGGATATGATTCAAAATAAGGAGCTGAATGCACCCTGTTAGTTTGCGAAGGGCGGTCCCTTACACCCTGTATAATTATAAAATGACTAGAATGCTCAGATAGTTGTTCAGGATCCAGATAGGTACTTTGGAAAATTACCAAATTGTAAAGCAAATTGACTACCCATTTAATCAAATCACAACTAAAAATTCTTTAACAGATTTATAAAATGGCTGTAACACGGCTAATTCACGTAACCTACCTATTTATTTACTATGAAAAGCCTACATAAGAAATCTACTAAAACAGCACAATTTTAAAACTAAAATTAACTGTAAAATTAATTTTTACATCATATCTCCATCCTTCCACCTTACCTCTTTGAACAACCCGAATACTAGGCGTCACTTTATTTACAGAAAGACTTCTGCAGCACACTATACGTCAGCAAGGATGAAGAATTATGTTTGCATGGAAACAACTTGATTTTGAAGTTATAACCGTATATTGAGCTCATTTTTGCATGGCAAATGTTTCGACCTAGTTAATGTGCGTGGAATCTTAACATCGCGATTCAGGAATCGCCACTCATCTAACAACGCCATCTATCGGCACGGAGGTTAACAATTACTGATTAAACACTCTTCCAACACGATCCGTCCGTGGTGTAAGTCTTTATTTGCGGACTGTTAATGTACGTCATCATTCTTTCCTTTTATTACACCAGCAATGGTTTATGAACAGCACGATGCGATGCGCTCCACAATGTATATTACACGAATTGGGGTCATTTGTGCGAGTGCCAGAAAGGAGTTTTCAGATGAATTTTTGGATTGATATTGATAATACCGGGTGTTAAAAGTGAAGGGTAATTTTTTAAGAATATTATGGTTGATTATCTTTATTTTTGTGAATATTTTCGTGTATTTCGACCGTATAGTTTTTAATGAATCGTAAACGTGACTAAGGGGTGATGTCTTATTAATTAATTTTATTAGGGGCGGCTAGTACCTACCTACCTATTAATTTATGGTCTCGAGTTATAAGCGCACTTACAGACATAGAGATTTTGCTGTTTCATGACATGATGGTAAACAATACTATCGGTTAACTTATAAACAAAACACAACAGTTCTTTTTATCACTTTCAAGTAAAGGACAGTGTGTGATTTTTACTTTAGTCTACTGAATGTGCTATAAAATCAAGGCTAATATAAACTAGTTTTAAAGAACGGCGTCGGAGCGAGCGTCCATTAAACTCTATCAAGTTGACGCTTGCTCTCAAAGGGAGTCGGGACGATTTGTCTTACAGTAAAGTGCTGTGACAGGTATGTATCTTTAAAATCACGTCTAAAAAGATGTTGCTGACAGTGAGCAATTTTCTTCTAAAGTATTGAAAGTAATGGAAATATAAAGTAAATATCTGCAGGTTATGCACAACTGTAGTATCCGGTCCGTAGCCATCAGAAGCAAAGCTGCCACATACCAGCTTCAAGTCTCACACTGTTTAAACCCGTGAATGCTTCTTTTAATAATAACCCCAGTTTTTGCCTGGATCGTTTTTTTTAATGATGTCTCAAATTCATGTATTCAAAAAAGAGATCCAACACTTATCTATCTAATATATATATACACATACATAAACTCACGCCTTCTTCCCATGGGGGTAGACAGAAACTACAGAACGCCATCCACTTGCTATGATCCTTACATACACTTTTTGCCTCGTTTACGTTCATACATCTGGTCATACACGCAAGCTAGTTGCGAGTACCTGGCCTTTAGGGCATCCTCTCCCGGCGTTTCCACTCACATCTGCTTTTATTAGTCAACTTTCATTCATCCTCTCAACACAACCAAACAAAAGCATACTCTTTTCAATTTTTGTCACTACATTTTCTTTCAAACCGCACCGTTGCCTTATCACATCATTCCTCAGCCTATCATTCATAGTCACATTACACATGCTTTGCAAGGAACGCATTTCCACATCATTTATTCTAATAATTTATTCTAATTTCATGCTTCTCTTGCCACACCCAACATTCACTTCCATACATAAGCGTAGGCACCAGCACACCATTGTGAACAGCCAGTTGAGCCTTTTTGGACATTAACTGGCTGGTCACAATCGCATGTATAGCACCATTCACTTTATTTACCGCATTTACTCTCCTTTCCACATCTTCATCAATCTTTCCATCCCTTGTAAACAGTCTCCCAAATATACAAACTCACTTACTTGCTCTACACTTTTATTATTTATTTTCACATCACACATCGATACGATACGTCCTCTTCTCTTTCAAACACCATGACCTTCGTCTTATTCACATCTCTCTGTCTGTCTTATAAAATAAATATAAAAAACATCCACTGTTATGTAAATAACAGACAAACTCTGTAGCAATTTATACAATCCAGTACCAGATTACTAAAGAAGCGAAAAAATACTAAAAATAATCTCACCATTTTCAGAGGAGCACCTTAATGTCTGCATTCACTAACAGTTTAGTTTCTTTCATACAATTTACTGCCCCGGTATCACTGAGAAGCGAAGCAGGCGGAAAACTAAATTTAATACTTCCCTTTCAAGAAAAATACTGCAAGTGTTGGTCGAGTTACAAAAATTCTGGAGTATTTTAACTGAAATGAAACGTCGCGCTGGTGACTAGGTATAACTTAGTTTCAATCTATACATATAATAAAATCTTAGCGCAGTCAAAGTACACTGAATATTTAAAAAAAAGTGATTGCTACGAAGTCTGGGAACTATTCTAATGCCGAAAATATAGTATTTAGAATTTTTGTCTGCTTGTCTGAATGTATGTTCCAGCATCACCTTAATCCAGCTAGGGTTGCGGGATGTTCGAAAGAGTTACCGTGGCCCCGGCACAGGCAACAGAAGGAACACGGGTGGGTTTTAGTCAGTAAAGGTCTGACACGCCCTCCCGCTCTGCCCAGAGTGGGAGAAGTCATTTGATGATTTCCCATCCACAAAAAAAAAAAGCATCACCTAAATACTATCGGATATATTTTGTTCGCATAGATATTCCATATAAGTCAGCACAGTCTATAGGCTATAAATGCCAATCGATCCAGTTTCTCATTAGGATTAAAAAACTCTACCGGACCAACTGAGGTTTGAGTATCATTGGTTATAATAAAAATAAATATTTTTTTTTTTGAGATAGGTTTGCTCTTGACTCTAGTCTAGGTCAGAGATGACAGAGACAAAGTCGACGATGGAGCGAGCTTACCCAGAAAAAGCCTTTTCACTCTTACTTTGAAGAGATATCTATGGTTAGGTGACTGTTAATGAGAAATCCGGTGTGTTTACAATCTACTGTTATATTATTTTAGTGGTAGCTGCTTGTCAGGAATAATCTGTAAGAATGCATCAGTTAGTGTATCAGTGTTGTGCCGTTAGGTAGTAGATATATGCAGGAATGCAGGCGTTGAGGCGTCTATCAATTCACTAAAAAGGAAAAACTTCGTTAACAACGAGAAATTGCTTCTGACGGCTGCAGGTGTCGACCTCAGGACGAGCTGCTTCTCACACGGACAGCTGTACGTCGCTTGCTTCCGCGTCACCAGTCCTAACTCTCTTCATACTTTGGCGGCTGAGATCAAAACTACAAACGTAGTATACGGAGAAGTTTTATAAAAATGTAGCTTATAGTTTAGTATATTGTGGTGTCCTGCGACTTCCACGCAAATGAAGTTGCAGGCAGAATCAAGTTTTGTAATACGTATCAGCTTTTGGTTTTGTCTTTGTGTTATAACGAAACGGTTTTAAGCAAAGGTCCCCGGGGTATTGGTATTGACTGTATTAAGTAGATAGGTACGGTATGTTAAAATTCAAGAACATAAAAACAAATACAAATTACTAGCTTTCATTTGCTGCTTTTTACAAGCACACTCTTCAACTACACACTCTCAATACTCATTCCAAATGACTCTTTATCTATATATTTTTGTAACAACACTCTCTACTGTAGAAACAGCTACCTAATGTCCATAAAAAAATTACAATCATATACCAAAACTATTATGAGAACTACCATTTAATTTTTACAAAAAAAAAAAAAAAACTGAAAACATGGCTTCTCCAAAATAATTTCTAAAGTAAAAGAATTTTTAGAGTTCATTTTATTATTTTATTTTATTAATTTTAGGAAAGCTTACAGCTAATACATTTCAATATCTAATACAATGTGTAAAAGATGGTCAAGCTTCCACTAATGATAAGGGTAACAGTAGATTTATTTTGTTTTTCTATTAAAAATGTTGTTGTTGTGTTTTTTATTATTTTATATTGTATAATATAGTGTAAATGTATCTTTTTGTCTATGTCTATGTGTTTTGTATTGTTTATCAGAGTATATGATGTAAGATATAAATTTGGTTTTATGCCATTACGTAATAACTATTGTACACATTTGTAGCAGCGGATGTGTCCTGAACGTATCTATAATAATAACCAACTTTGTACCTACCATATCCGACGAATGTCTTTATCTTATCGATAAAAGGAATTAATGCTAGATCTCATACGTGGCACCTGTGCTTCAACTCGCCATTGCACTGTTTTACTTAGTAAGTATTTAAACCAAGATAAAACTACGATTGATAATAGTTGACAAAACACAGCAAAAGATTTCACAGACCACATTGTTCGTAAGTAGAATCTAATCAGCGAACAAATAATAAAAAGTAGGTAATCATGGGGACTGCCGATAGAAGTAGGCCGCTGTGCGTCACCAGTCTGGTGCAACACGTCAAATTAGCATGACGGTGAAGCGAGCATGTCGCATGTCGCGAAACCATTAGATTTTCCTGTACCAAAAAGCGCTGAACGCACCGAAAGAAGTTTTCACTTCAAAAACAATACAAACTATTTACCAGTTCATTCAAACACTTTTCAACGCTAAACACAAACTCTAAACACAAACTGTTATTTGCAACACTCGAAATTAACAGTTCACATAACAATACCATTTCGTAGGTAACCTAGTATTCAGTGTAAACTCTGCACCGGCAAGTTTAAATTGAATCGAAGAACTTGTTAGGAGCGATATATAGCCGATCCCAATTGATCCAGACCCGAAAGTTTGCCGAATATTCGTTGAAATCTCGTGAAAGAACTAGTATATACGGTTAAACGAAATGTTACGTCAGCTGATTGAATGTTCCCTGCAGCCTGCTATTTTTGTGTCGGTATTTTTGGCTTTCGGAAAAGGTAATAAACTGTTGAGATAGATAGATAAATCATTCATTTCCTTTCATCAAAACAAGTGGCACTATGACATAGGTACATAAGAAAACAAATCGAATGAGGAACGACCACGGTAATGTGCGATGCGTGATAGTAGATTCTTGGTGGTGTTAGTGCCCCGTTGGTTACATAAATTATAATTTTACTTTAACGCAATCTATGCTCCTCGCAATCTATGCTCTAATGTGATGACTTTGTTTTGACTTTTTGCTAATCTATCAAGAAACAAATGCAAGATCAAAAACAATTGAAAGAATACATTCACCTTGTACTCGTAAATGAAATATTTGGGCGCGACAGCCGTTGCCCCGACGCTCCATGTAATCACGGATTTGGGGGCGGCGCTCGCAGTGAATGTCCGAGGCTTTACTGCGAATCCGAGAGTGTCCAGTAATCTCTGCTGAACAAGTATGAGCACGAACTGAAGATCTAGAATGGATTATTGTAATTATGATTATTTGGCTGTTCAGTGAGCATTTTTTATCGGTGTCTAGATAAAATCAGAATATATGTATAAGGTAGCATGTAAACGAAATAATATGGTTAATTTCTTTTTTCCTTCTTTTTCTATAGGTAGGTATGCAGATTTGCAGCACCTTCACTTATTATTGTGATACAAATTAAAGAACGTTTTATCACTGACAGCAAAAAAGGTGTCAGAAAAAACACATTCAATATTCACAACACATCAAACTCATATCTAAATTAAGTGGTGAAAATGGCAACACTTCACCAGAACAAGGCACCAGGTAGGTACAAATTTTCGTCACGTTTTTCCTCAAGTTGAATTTTAAAAATAGGCCTACAAATACACTTTACATTTCACTTTAACATTAATAAATCATCGAGGTTTCCAAGTAGCGGAACATTAGACTCGTAACACAAAGAATTACTTACCGCGCCGTCTCAGGGGTGCAGGCGAGATGAACTCTAAATTATACATTTATATTTCCAGAACAAAGAGAGAAATTAGGTTTATATTTTTGATATTCGCTAAGAGAGCTGGGATTTCTTTGGGATTACCTCAGTGTAGTGGATTTTATTTTTCTTGAATTTAAACTTTGAAAGTACGAGTACCTACTACGTTCGAATATAAAAAAGTATGTTTGAGTCAGCTCCACAGACCAAGTATTCGGCCCCGACGCACGAGTTTATTCCGTGAAAGGTGCGCAAGGTACCATTGGGCAGAAAAACGAGTTAACGCTTGTATTAATTTCACTCCTCAGAAAGTTTCCATACCGGGGGCCTTATATGAAAATCGAATCCTAAGGAGTAAACTCCAAAAAAATAGTATAAAAAAAAAAACAATTATTGCACCCGCATCTTATTTATCAAGGCTTTCTATTTGACACAATTTTCCTTGAAGCAATCATGGTAAGAGAAAAATTCAAGTGAACTTGATAGTGAGTTGAAAAACCAGCCACGTGATTGTCGAACCACGCACAATGAACGATTTTGTAGTTATGATGAATTTATCCCAAGAAAGACCTTAACATATTATTTGAAAAACATGTTCTCCTATACATTCCAACTGCAAATGTACGCACAACATTGAGAGATTTACCATGTTATTTTAAGACCACAGACTTCTTGTAGGTATTCCTGTAAACTATAAGTATAGTATTTTCTGTATTATTTTCAAAAACATAGGCACAGTAGTTTCGGAGATAAGGGTATTTGTTGTTATAGCGGCAATAGTAATACACACTGAAAATTTCAACTGTCTACCTATTACAGTGCATGAGATACAGCCCGCTGACAGACAGACGGACAGATGGACAGCGGAGGTTCAGTCGGCACCGTCTGGGTACAAAAAAGTCTCTTCTCTGTGACAGCTGTCACAGAGAAGAGACTTTTTGACATTTATTAAATAATTACTCCAGTGTTACGCGAATTACGCAAAGGATTTTCAAATGTAATAATGACGTAATTGTTTAGAGTCGATGTTGTAGAAGGTGTAAAAAGCGTGTGCAGATGACATACCCGGAAATGTGTAGGTCTGTAAATCTGCAACAGCTCAAGATAAGGAATACTTACCACAATGGTAAGGACTACACATAACATCACGCCTTGTTTCCCCGAAGGGTTAGGCAGAGGTGTACCTATATGGTACACCCACATTTTGCTAGTTATGTTTAAGTCCCATTTAATAGAGGGCGAGGATAAGGGCTACGTACTTATAAAATGTTGTAACTTATCGTAAATGAGTAAGTCAATCATTTTGCTACTCCTAATTACTACACTACTTATTCGTTTTTTAAAAATGCGTATTTTTGCATAATCTCATTACTTGTTATTCTACCCGCTGATCAAGTTTTAAGGGGTCCCCGAAACGATCAACTGCAATTGATCATCAATTGCCATTAATTTCTGTTGTAACTAGTAAAGTTGACCACCGCTTCAATAGCATTTCGTACACGATCGATTTGCGCATCAATGATCTCAATCACGTAAAAATTGACAATTGGAATTTATCGTTTCGGGATCCTTTACAGTTACGGTTTTCTTGAATTTGATCAGTAGGTACCCAGGATCCGGCAGTAATCATGGATTATATACAAATGTACACATTGAGCATAAGTATACATAAAAGAATACAAAATCACGGCTAGTTTATCAATATGGCTTGACTCAAATGGCTGAGGCTTTATGCTGTTCACCTATTAAAAACGTTATCTTTTATTTCGCTACCGAAAGAGCGGGCACTTTTCTGTCGTATCATTTAGGTACTAATGTAGTAAACCAATTTCATTTAAATTGCTGAAAGATATACAGCTCGTGTGAACGAGCTTCGCTCTTTAGTTTAGGGAATAAAAAATTAAACAGGTTTGTTTTAATAATCTAGTTAATTAATTATCCCTTAGAAGTGCTAATAAGGAAAATGGATCTAAGTAAACGTTCCTTAAATAAGCCTGTATTATGAATTTCATCACGTTCCAGATAAATATTGGGTGTCTGTTTTTTGCCGTCGGGAAATCCACGGGGATTCTTCTTGAAGGTTAAAAAAAATATTTTACAAAATAATTGGAAACTATTCGAATAGCTTCCGAGAGGAAACCATACCTCTAAGTATACAAATAAATAAAATTGATGTGTCTGTTTGCAATGTCAAAATTAAAGCTTTTTACTAAATGCATATGAAAGTACTTATATACGGCACTTATAACAAAAACAAAAAAAAAGTGTTATTGGGTTTTTCCATCTGGAATTTCTCAGTAGATTGATTGATTGTTTCTTTTTTTTTGCACGAAATATGGTAATTTACAGATTTTTTAACACACAAAAGTTCTTCATATTCCGCCTACTAAATTCGGCATGCAAATGTGACAATAATAATGATACGACGATAATCAAATTAAACAAAATAATTAAATTACAATTTAAAAAAAATACTAAATCAAGAATTGTCGACTTATCAAATTACAAATGTCAAAATAATTAAATTACAAATTATCTAAATGTCAACTTTCAATGGCAACCACGGAAATACATAACATAACAGAATTAAATAACAGATGTCAATAGCTAAAAATAAGAATGTCAAATTTAATTTTCACGTCAGGCAACTTTTGCCTTTGTCCTATGATTCATAAATTCATTAATACTATAAAAACAATTCTCTATAAGCCATGCTCTGAGATGCTTTTGAAGTAAGCTGGTTCGGAGTTCTCTAATAACCTTCGGTCATAGACATATATATTACTGCGTATATTATTAAATATGCCATTCGACTAGTGTTTTTATGGCAGTACGCTGTTCTACATCTTGGCATTGCCACTTTTGTTGGATCCCTTGAGATTTTGCCCACTTTATAAACATTTTCACTATCGGCTGTACTGAATAGGTGAGGATGTTTTTTTACAAATACTCCCATTTCCATTATGTTTAAGCAGGCTAATGTTAATAATCTGTGTTTTTTAAAAATAGGTCTATACGATTCTAATGGGTCTACACCAAACACAGCTCGTAAACACTTTTTTTGCACAATAAATGCCTTAGTGCTGTCCGTGGAATTCCCCCATATAATTAAGCCGTATCTTAACACAGAAGAGATCTATCCATGATAAGCCAATAGAGCGGCATTACGTTGTAGCCTATTACATACATTTTCAATATGTTTTTTCCAATTACAATTTTATCAATTATTATGCCTAAAAATTTAGTATGGTAAACTTCTACAATTTCATTATCACGTCCAATAATTTTCATTGCTTCATTTGTCATTTTGTAATTAGAGAAATTAATATATTTTGTTTTGGAAACATTCACACATAAATTATTTTGTTCAAGCCATTCTATTATAGCTTCTACGGCAGCATTTATTTTATCCTCAAATTGTTCATTTTTATAATCTTTATTTATTATCAATGAGATGTCGTCTGCAAACAACACACACTTATTCTTCATCACTGTTGGCAAATCATTTATGTATATAAGAAACAGCAATGGCCCCAAAATACTACCTTGAGGCACGCCATATGTATTGGTCCTGTATTGAGATTTATACTTTTTCACTTCTCTGTCTTTATTAACGCCTAATATTTCAACCCGTTGTTGTCTATTAGCTAGGTAATCTTTTAGCCAATTTAACGCTTTTCCTCTTATCCCGCAACTCTCACATTTTTCTAACAGTATATCATGTTTTACAAAGTCAAATGCTTTGCTCATGTCGAAGAATATTGCAGTGACCGGTATCTTCTTATCTATATTCTCAGTAATCGATTTTATCGGTTGATAACAAGCTAGTGCGGTTGACTTTCCTCTTTGAAAACCATTTTATTCCGTACTTATTATATTGTATTTGGATATAAATGAGACAATTCGATTATACATTGCTTTTTCGTATATTTTTGAAATTATAAGTATTAAGGTTATTGGACGATAATTGTTTAAATCATGTTTATTGTTTTTTTTATATAATGGTTTTACCACTGAGAACTTTAATTTGTTCTGGTAATGTTTCTTTTGACTTCTGCTATGGTTAATGAAATGAAATTGTCTATTCTGTAAATAGGATACCGGAATCACTTTTACACGTTGTAATAAATAAAAAATAAGCTAGATGGAGTTGACATTTTTCCTATCCGACTACCTTGAAGAAGACATGGCGAAACAAACTCGGGAACTACTGAACTCAACTAGTATTTGTACAATACTATGGCCTCTTAATCATGAAAGCAGCAGCACGCGTACATGTGATTGTGAACCGTAGACGTACATCACATACTTTCACAGTACGTACCTTTGCGTGAACGCAGGTTAACGCACGCTCTTTTGTTTGCGTGGCTGCAGAAGGACCTCAAAGCGCGCGTATTGGAAGCATACATCCCATCAAAAGTCATTCATTGAAATTAGGCTGAGAACTAGGGGGCAACTACCACCTCTTAAAGCAGTATTATTTTAATGTTACTTCAGTGTGAGAAAGAGATGAAGCTATACAGGACGTATAGCTCCATCTCTTTCCCACACTCAAGTAAGATTACAATAATACTGCTTTAAGAGGTGGTGGTCCAGCTCCTGCACTTTTTGAAAATCAAAATGACAGAAGACAGCCCCAAAATGCCCGCCCTTCACCACTTCCTATATAGTGAAGCTTCGTTAGTTGGGAAGAAGAAGTGACGCAACAAACTGCCCAGCAGCACAGCTGTCTGTACGTAGGTATGTGTGTTTGGGTGTGTGTGTCAATGCAAGGTGACTGTGGGTGCCACATTATGTTAAGGGAAGCGCTAAGGTACCCCGCGAAATTCAAATTTTCTTACGATTTTTGCAATTTGTAGCTCAGTGTCTAAGTGTATGTTGATTAAAGTATGATTCGCGACCGTAATAAATATGTATTTACAAAATTATAATCATTAGAATCAGTAATACAATTCCTTAAGTTAGTATAATTTTGAAATGTTAAGATGTCATGAAATAGTCATTCAATAGAATTACTTGGTCTTAGAGTGGTATTGATGACTTTACAACCTATTGTATACTGATTAAAATATGACTCGCGACTGTAGCAAATATGTATTTGCAGGTAAGTATTAGGATACTTACCTGTAAATGCAAAAAACGTAAGGAAAATTGAATTTCGGGGGCTACCCTGGCGCTTACGCCTTAAGTATCATTCCCATGACAATTCATGACAATGATATTAAACAAAATTAGCGAAATCATTGTTTGGAAAACACATGCTCAATACCCGCCATAATATCGTTAACAACGTTCCTACATACACATAACAGAGCCACCGCAAATTAGTGCGAGCCTGCCCAATCGTGACAAATGAGCCGCCGTCTCATATTCCTAACCGCGGCCGTCGCAACTGATAATGTACGAGCTAAAAATGGCTATTAGCTTAATAGATTGTTAGGGAAAAAAGGATTTTAACACGTATGAAATTGGGTTAAAGGTGCTTTATGGCAGTCTGTAATGATGGCCATACATGTACGTACTTATTTAGCTATGAAAGAATACAGGACGGTATTTTTCAGTAAACTCTAATGGCCTGTGCTAATGACTATACTTAATATCCAACTTATAACTAGTTCATTGGCCTGTGTCCCCTCTAGATAAGTTCCGATAATTCAATAAAAAATCTATTCCTTTTTTCTAATATTCATCTAGCCGATCGTGACTATCAGCAGCACCCTAATGAGGGTTTTGTGACATGACGTTCACTAGGTGGCAGCACTGAGACTCAGGTTCGGGCACCTGTCAAAAGTGTCAAAGCGCCTATATTTTTTTTGTCATCATCGTCAAACTGAATGATGAACGAATGATGAACGTCATCATATAATTGTTATGCTCTTGTCACCGTTGGCGTACCAGCGGTATTAGAACCAAACTGCCTGGTACGTGACGATGGGAAGAGACCAGACGGCATGACGTTGTTGCCTTGGAAGGTGGGTGGGTAGACCCCTGGTGTGGGACGCAACCTGTGTCGACACCCTTGTGCCATCTCATGTTCAAAGCACGGCGTGCTGTGACCCTATAGCGGCGCAAATACTTACAATCTTACTAACGGTAACTACAGGTTTGAGCCGTTTGGGGTCGAAACGCTCGGGTCATGGGGCCCGAGTGAGCGTCTCCTTTTTAAGGAAATTTCTCGCCGACTGGTCGACACTTCACGTGACCAGAGGGCTCGTTCTTTGGCCTAAGAATTAGCACTGCCATTCAACGTGGCAATACTGCCAGTCTTCTGGGCACGTTTCCGGATGACAGCGATGCGGACGAGTGCTTCGACGCCCAAGTTTCCTTTTGTTTTGTATATTTATTTGTATAGTCAGTTAGTTCGTTAGTTAGTAATTGTACGTTATATATTATATTATATATTATATGTACGTTGTTATATTGTATTTAAGATTTGAGAAAATAAAGACCTCTTGTCAAAGTGGCGCCAACTGATGGCGTGAATTTTCATGAAAATCCTCGTTGCATCACACTTTCGATCACAATCCGAAGGATTTTGATGGAAATTCCTGATCAAACGTAAATAATAACAACGTAAATAATGCATGAATTGTCAAAATGCAAGGCATTACAGTCCGCGAGGCCTAAAGTGAGACTTTGCATTTGTGTGAGTGCACATAGATAGTGTATGTGTGACGTCGGCCTAAAGCGCGATGCGTCTGTGGGCGTCTGTACGCGTCATCCGACTCTACTTTTGGTAGTCACTCACACAAATGCAAAGCTAGCTTAGGCCTCACGGATTGTACCATTGTAAGTATGTTACGCAACTACCCCACAGGTCACGGCGAACAAGGCCGTAGGTAAGCGATGCCATTTACCCGAAAGAAAAGTTCTTTTAACCGTACGAAAAAAATCCATCTAACCAATATACTTTAGCAAAGGCCGTGGTTCACAATAGCTAGTCACTTATTCAATGATAATTTGCTACAATAGATTGAACTGTGTATTGGTTCGTTCAGGGAGGCTGCATTATCTCCGACGCCATCTTTGTCTTGTAAACCAAATAGACTTGAACACATTGCAGCCTTAATAGAACAGAATAGAATAATTTATTTCAGATAATTAAAATCCATATCTTGTTACTTTATATAAGCAATAATATTAGCGTATAATTATGTTAGTATTGTTAGTACTTATCTTTATGTAGACTTTATGTAAACCCTCACCCAGTGTTTTTGAATGGGGCAGTCAAATCGAGCAGCAATGACTGTCAGAATGCCATTTTTAGCACCCCGCAGACGCTGCAGCAAAGAAGCCGATTTTTGCGAAGGCCATAAGCCTTGAAGCCGTCCGTGTGGGCTTCTGCAAACATACCGGAGGCACTGCAGCGCCACGGTAGCCTTAACAACATTCTGAAAGCATTGTTATATTGAACCCGCAGGGTGTCATAAGATCGTCACGTATAGCTCACCCACAGGCCACTCGAGTAAAAATATTGACAATACGCTTTAAAGAGCGTTATCTTTACTTGAGTTGTACATCGAGCGAACCTGCGAACAAGCATATTACTTCTCACCGCCAACGCCCTGCGTTCCCGCTCTATATCCTCGTTATCCTTGAGGTCATCCGTCACAATCATCATCATTTGCCTAGCCTTTTCCCAACTATATTGGGGTCGGCTTCCAGTCTAACCGGATGCAGCTGAATACCAGTATTTTACATGGAGCGACTGCCTATCTGACCTCCACAACCCAGTTGCTGGGTAATACGATACCCCTTGGTAAGACTGGTTGTCAGACTTTCGGGCTTCTGACGACCCGTAACGACTGCCAAAGATCCACGAAGGACAGCCGGGACCAACGGCTTAACGTGCTTCTCGAGGCACGGAGGAGTCTCGGTGTGTAAAGATGGTTACCCATCCACGGACCAACCCCGGCAAGCGTAGCTTAACCTGATGGATCGACCCATGCGGCTGTTATTACTTAGCCACGAGCTCCTCATCATCCGTCACAATATGCCCCAGATATTTAAATGAACAAATACCCCAAATATTGCAAAAATGCCCCAAATGCCCCAGATATTTAAATGGAACTGGTAACTGTTTCTAGTTAAGTTTTAGTCAATGTAAGTATTCTCTTTGAGTAGGTTATAGTTAAATCTGTTGGGTAATAGCTATTTTGTGGTGTCTTTTTGAACTAGTCTGTGGGAGATACCAAGCATGCTTGATTTCTGAACAGGAATGGGAAAAATCGCTGCGTTATGTTTTCTTTGCTAAAATATTGATTACCTGCACATTACATTGAATTAGAGTAGTGGAAAAACGCCTTCAGCATTAACAAATTAAATAGTGATGAGTAAATTGCAAGAATTTTGCGCTACTGCTGAGCATGAGGTCCTGGGTTCGATTCCCAGGTCGGGCAAAGTGTTATTAGGTTTTTCTATCTGGAATTTCTCAGTAGCAGCTCGGAGTCTGGATTTGTGCCCGATATATGGCAATAGGCTCACCTCCTATTACATGGGAATTAAACATAACTGGCGAAATGTGGGTGTACTATATAACAGGTACACCTCTGCCTAACCCTTCGGTGAAACAAGGCGTGATGTTATGTTATGTAAATTATCAGAATTAGCCACAGAATAATAATGTTGACTACAACCACTTCGAAAATTCTTGCAAAGAAAAAACCGTGTGAGATATTCACTTAACACATAATATCCATACTATGTAAATAAATAAATAAATTCTATTTCTATTATTATTTTTATATGTTTACACATCTCGGACCTTTCGAAGGCGTACGAGGGGCCGAAGCCAAATCGCAGAGGCCCCTTAGACAATTTTAAATGATGAGGAGGCACCAACCGACGATTATCCCTGTATGCACTATGCAAGTGCATCCATGGACAACCCCCGGTTGGTGCAGGACTATTGTAGAACATGGGAACAAAACATATTGGGCTATGGGTTTGGGTGGCTGTGGACTGGTTACCTAGTAGTTACTATGAAAAGACTGGCCCCTGTCTGACCAATGTTTTATATACAATACACAGATAAAATGTCAAGGGGTGACTTGCACATTCAGTAATGGGCGCCCGAAAACGGTCGCTAGCACATAGTGTCGTAGCGACAAGGGGGCAACATGTCCTGAGGTGCTTAGAGGAGTGGAGAGGTCCACGGCATTCAGCACAATCCCGGAAGTACGGTCAAGACCCCTACCAGCATCTTACTGGAATACTTACTTCCTCCGAGTACGTTTGCTCTTGCGAATCTCCACTCAAGCCGGCTAGTAAAGGCAAGAATGAGGTGGGAGCTCTGTTCCTCGTCAGTGTTCACTCCAGCAGGTCAATTAAGGCAAGCCGGAGATGAGGAACAAGACTTCTCCCGAGAGATAGGGTCCGTGGGGTCGCTAGTGCCCAACAGCTCACCACATGCTACCCTGCGGGTTTCTGTATCTCTCTTATTTATTTTTTTATTTTATTTTATTTGGTTCACCAACAATTGTATACATTGATATAAGCAAGTAAAACAGAGGAAACAAATCAGAATAAAGTGTAACAATCACTTATAGGTAAACTCTGCATGCACACAAAACGTTGTCGTAACTTACGAAATCTCTCTTGGTCTGGATCCTCATCCTAGACATGATCCGGCAAAGTAAACTCTACCGGCACAGACCTAGAGTTCGGAGCGCACAAGCTCCACCACGACATCAACGTAGAGATACGGCGATGGGGCTGTTATTATTATTCTATTTCTATTTTTTTAATTCTAATTCTATTTTTCTTCTATATTTAATTCGAAAGTAACTCTGTTTTTATGTCTGTATAATACCTTTTCACGCCTAAACCACTGGACGGTTTTCGATAAAATTTGGCAAGGAGATAGATGGCATCCTGGGGAAGAACATAGGGTACTTTTTATTGCGGTAGTACTTTCCTGTGGGATAATTTTCGACATTCACGCAGGCGAAGCTATGGGCAAAAGCTAGTTATTCATAATGCTTGTATTTCAATTACGGTTTCCTTCGTTCTTGTTTAAATCTAAAAGGAAGGATATTTTATTTAAGTTTTCTAAGTTTGTCTCTCAAAAGCGGAAGTATATTAATATGTTACTTTCTTCTTTCTGTTCATGTTGTGTTTTCATTTGAAATCTAAACAATATTTTTTAGTTGTGTTTTTTTTTTGTCAGTTTGTGACGGGAAAAGTTGTTGTGCTCCGCGACTTCATTCGCGTGGAAGTCGTAAGATACACAATATACAAAAATAACAGCCACATACAACTCCCTGATCGCCACCCGCGCTATTACTTCGTTTTCGCTTAGTGTACTTTCTGACATTTTGTCTTTTTTCTCGGCTCCTATAAGGGTCGTAGCGTGATTTGAAATAGCCTATAACCATCCTCGAGAACTGGGCTACCAGATGCAAAAAGAATTTTCAAATCCAACTGGACTGGTTCCAGAGTTATTATTTTTATTCACAATTTAATGGGTTCAATTTATCTTTGCGCGGAACCCTAATTATTTTTCTAAAATTAAAGTAAGTTAACTTTCTCATTATAACATCAGCTATCTGCCAGTGAAAGTCCCGTCAAAATCGGTAGCCGTTTCGGAGATATGCTGGAACAAACAGACAGACAAACATTTAAAAAATTATTTTTTTGTTTTATGTACCGAATAGACTTTCATATGAAATTAGTATAAAGCTGTTATTTTGACATTACAAACAAACACTTCAATTTGATTTATTTATATAAATAAATTATAATAATGTACATCCGGCCCCACAAATTATAGACCTATTTCAGTACTACCTACCTTTAGTAAAATTTTTGAGAAATTAATTTTAGAATAATTGCAAAGATTTTTTAATAAACATAAATTATTACATAACAAACAGTTCGGTTTTACAAGGGGTCATTTGACATATTTATAATGCATGGGAAGATAAATGTGATGCCTTGGGCATCTTTTGTGATTTGTCCAAGGCATTCGATTGCGTTCTTCATGAAACGTTAATCAGGAAACTCCGCCACTACGGGATCCGAAACACCGCTCTGGATCTTCTTACTTCATACTTGAGTAATAGGATTCAGTGCATTGACGTTAATAGGAAAAGCTTTCCCGGATCTACAGTAAAAATGGGAGTCCCGCAGGGCTCAATTCTTGGTCCTTTCTTTATTCTTATTTATATTAACGACCTGCCTTACCTCGTAAAAGACGATCATGATATAGTGTTGTTTGCGGATGACACTTCACTTTTGTTTAAACTTAAACGTCAGCAACTGGTTACTGACGATGTAAATAGCGCGATCTCAAAAGTAGTTCACTGGTTCAATGTAAATAATTTATTTCTCAATGAAAAAAAAACCAAATGCCTTAAGTTTACGCTGCCTCACGTTAGGCAGGTTAAAACTAAGGTGTTGATTAAGGGCGAGGAATTGAATCCTGAAGATAGCACAGTATTCTTGGACTTAACTTTGGATGCTAAGCTTCAGTGGGGCCCACATATAGATAAATTGTCAAAAAAGCTAAGCTCTGCAGCATACGCTGTTAGAAAAATTCGTAATTTAACTGACATAGAGACAGCCCGTTTAGTGTACTTTAGCTATTTCCATAGTGTAATGTCATACGGTATTCTGTTGTGGGGAAATGCCGCCGACATTCAGACTATCTTTGTTTTGCAGAAAAGAGCTGTTCGATCAATTTATAAGTTAAGCCCAAGACACTCTCTCAGAGAGAAATTTAAGGAGATTAAATGACTGTGCCTTCTCAGCATATTTTTGAAAATCTTTTATATGCCCATAAAAATATACAATTATTTAAAAAATACAGTGATATCCATAATATGAACACTAGGAACAAACACAAATTTGTTGTACCTACAACAAGGCTCAAGAAAATAGGTGGTTCGTTCAGATGTCAATGTATACGTTTTTATAATAAACTTCCAAGCCCCGTTCAAGATCTGAGCCTTAATAAATTCAAATCATTTATTAAACGTAAGTTGTGCCAGAAAGCCTTTTATACCGTTAAAGATTACATTGATGACAAAAAGGCGTGGGATTGAGCTGCTCCAACTAATTATTTTTTTTTTTTAATATACATACAGATTTTTTTTCTGTTCTTATCTTTTTGCAATTTTTTTTTCTTATATACACATTGTCATTGATGAATTTTAAATATACAATGACATGTATATTTACTTTGTAAAATGTAATATTATTTTAATTACTGTGAATGTGAAGACTATGTGGGTCCTTGTTTTTTTTTCTCTTTTTCTCTCAGCTTTAATCATAGTTTGCCAGTTTGAGTAAATTATGCGGCCTACCCAAATGTCCTTTCTTTGGTATTGTTCGTCGAATCGTTGAGCTCCTTAACTTTTATGTTGAGTTGTACGATTACTGACAGATGCTTGCACTGACTGGACAGGTCCACTCAATCTGTGTGGTTCTTTCCTCAAAAGACCATTTCAGACACCAACCTACATGGTCTTCACATGATCTGACCAAGATTATGTCTGGACTTTAAAAGAGACTGTGACCTCTGAGTTTGTTTCGGCCTTTCTTCTCAGAGTAGTCAGATAGGAAACGCCGTCCTCATCTAGTTAAAAAAAAAAAAAATGTTTGACATGTAAAAGTGTTTGTGTAAACCTACTTACAGAAATAAAATCATTTATCATTTAATGTATAATAGAGTATAAGTGATTCTAACATAGTTCTGATGTTATTTAATTCAGACTGGCTAAGTATGTATCAGTAGTTCTAATACAAAACCGGCAATTTAACTAGATTTTGACAGTACAGGTTAACTAAGTCTCAGAATCGAAAACATTAATGACTTACTCATTTCAACAGTAACATTAATCTCCAATCTATCGACCATGAAATAAATTCAATACTTCCCAACTACCAACGGACATCGGATATCGATAGTAAAGATAAAGTTTTCTTTTTAAAAAGTTAGTTAATTAAAAACGGTATTGATAGTTATGTGGTGTCGGATGCGAGCGATGCTATTTGGAGCGCGCAGTGTTCGTCAGCAGTTCGCTACTGACCAACACGAACTGCTGCCTAGTCCCGAGTCTTGGGTGCGAAGATGTACAATTACTAGAGGTGCCGTAATTAGATACAAAAAGTTTAGTATCAAGCACTGTATGTCAGGAGTTTCACAAAATCTGGCATGTATACGTCCTTAGCAGGGGTGTAGCCTTTATACAACCTGATTCCTATCGGCTTCCCTACGAAACAACCGCTCTTTTTAATGTCTAGTATTGCCAAATAATAGTACACCTGTGAATCGCATCACATCACAGTACATAACTATATTTAATACCAGTTTAATACACTTAAGATTAAAAACGAGAACTGAACAATTTTTTCTTTGGCTTCCCTCTAATGATAATTGTAGCAGCGCCACTGGCACTTAGTCTAATTACTATAAGGACCTGACCTGACTACTCCGTCGGTCTCGTGATCGCCGTGGGGTCTTGGTTTCGATTCCCTGATCGGGCAAAGTGTTATTGGGATTTCCATTAGGAATTTCTTGATAACAGCCCGGAGTTTGTAAGTTGGCGGTGTGACACCCCCATTCCTCGGAAAGCATGTTAAGCCAATTTAAAAGTAATAATATCTAGCACAACTTTATATCCTCGTGGAGAAACTGTTAAGATTTGAATAATAATCGTTGGTCGGCGCATTTGCTGGACGTCCCAGTTTCACGAATAATAAGTAAGTACCTACCGACGCAAGTGATTCTGTAACACTGAATTTACATTATTAATTCACATCCATTCACTTTCATTACAGTGTTTTGAAATTTTAGAGTTACAGGCAAAGATGATCGTGTTTGGATTGATCAAGTTTTTTTAGCTTGTATCGTATCGCCCCTCGGTATAAAAAGAGTCGTAAAAAAAAATACGCTGTTTCGAGATAAATGATGTTTTTGAATTTTCAAGCCTTTTTCATGTTTAACATAATATGAAAATTGATTACGATATAATATACATTTTCAATATATTTATTAAACATGCGAGAGACTTGAAAATTAAAAAAAAATCATTTATCTCGAAACAGTGTGTTTTGTGTTACGACTCTTTTTTGTCGAAGGGCGGTACCTTTACAAAAGTATTTACAAATTCTAGCTTTACAAAAAAAAAAAAAAAACAGTAAGGAAAACCTTCTTATACACCGTAGGCAAGCTATCATAAAACACACGTAAAAGAAAATTCTTCACAAACTCTTTCAGAATTTCAACTTTAGTAACAGACAAAACGTAACTAACATATTCACTACTTTCCACCTTAACTTTCCGCTCCTTTTCCTAAAGTCCCGACTGCTAAAAGGCAAAGCAGCGAGCAATAAATCCAACTACAATGGAATACAAAAAACTCCCATAGATTTCCGGTACCGAAAATGTAGGGAAAATGCAAAAGACTGAGACACATTTTTAACACTCGGGCTAATCTCGGAACAGGCATTCATCATTCCTAAAATACTCCCTCTTTGTGAGCACTTCAGCACAAGTTTGAGCAAAAAAGTTAAACATGGAGATGATTATTTTGGTAGCATTCGATATTGGTGGAATGTCGTGTGCGACAATTCACCTCACTCAAGTCACAACCGGGAACACATGTTGACTCTGGGCTGCTGTTAACAATGCCTAATGAAGAACTAAATCAAACCCAGTACGAGTACAAGGACTGGGCGCAGTGCAGTCACCCTTGCGAACGCCAAACCAAGACACTAGGTACTACTTTCTTTAAAAAAAAAGTGAGATTATAAAGGTTCCGTTTTCTTTTTAAGGTCGTAACTTTAAAAACATAAGATACACATACTGGTAGGTTGCCAATCAAAACTATAGCTTCCGGTGTATTTAATTTCCATTTTAATTCCAATTTTAGTTTCAATTGTAGTGTTCGCTACAATATTTGCAACCGAACAGCTCAGCACTTTTGCCTGCGTGCATTTATTCCATAAATGTATATATCGCAACTGTTACCAGTCAGTACGTGTTCGGATACCAATCGCGTAACTCAAACCAAAGCAGATCAAACCATCTTAGTGCTAATTTAGCTTAGATTTACCATTTGATAATTATAACCAGCATTCAATAAAGCCTTTAAGCCATATTATTTCGTATCATTAAGACCAGTGGTCGTCAACCAACAACCAAACCATGACCAGTCTAATATACTACCAAATCAACCAAATATAACCCAGAAGTTCAGAGCATCAAGTAATCGCGCGCGCAACGCACGTGTATGTTGTGTTTCGTATTGCTGCCGAGTGAACAAACTTCTTTTATTTAGTCATTAGTGATGGAAGAAATTAATAGTGATGTAGAAGATGACAGTGATTCGGAATTTTTAAATAACTGTTTACGAGAAAAAGAGCAAACGCAAGGATGTGATTCGGATGGAGATAATACTTACGAAGAGGGTAGCAGAAATGTGGTGAAAAGAAAAGAGAGAGAAGATGATAATAGTGCTGAAGATGATTTTATTACTGTCGTGAGAAGTAAGTCCAAACGGATTAATAGGAGTGATTCCATTGATGCGGAAGGAAATAAGAGGGTAGAACAAAATAAAAAACAGAATGACCACTCAGAAGAGGTAAATATATACGAAATATGTGTTACGTCTACGGAAAGTTTACCTAAACAAATGGCCTTGGCAAAACTGTTAAGATCAGAGAATATAAAGGGTATCATCAGAATTAAATATAAAAGTTATAACAAAGTATTAATTCAGTTTAAAGAGGATAAAGATGCTATTATGTTACTGGAGTGTCCCAATTTGAAGGAGATGGGTTTTAGATGTCAGAAGGTAAATGAACTGTCGTTATCCTATGGAGTGGTAAAAGGCGTTGACATTGATTTGAGTGAAAAGGAATTACAGAATATAGTAAAAAGTCAGACTGAAATTATTTCTATTAATCGACTTAAGCGCTTGAGTACAGAGGGTAAATGGATCGATAGTGAGTCGGTGAGAATATGTTTTAAAGGTAACATTCTACCCCCATACATATATGCGTACGACTGCCGTTTTAAAGTTGAAGCTTACATGTTCCCGGTTACTCAGTGCTCAGGATGTTGGCAATTTGGCCATATAATTAAGTATTGTCCAACAAAAAAAAAATTATGCCCAAAATGCGGCGGTAATCACGAAAATTGTGATATACAAGAAATGAAGTGTCTAAATTGTAAAGGTACACACTTTGTGTTAGACAAAACGTGTCCCTTATATTTCAAAGAAAAACAAATTAGAATAATCATGAGTAAGGAACAGGTACCATATCGGATAGCACTACGAATGTTTATTGAGAGGCACGAAAAGATGACACGCTTACCCCAAACGTCTCCTAATGTCGTTATAAATAAAGATTCAACAAGAGGCTCACAAACGTACAGTAGCGTGGTCGCTAGAGCGATAGTACATCAAGAACCAACGTCAATGAAGATAATCCCAATGGATGACACTAACGTGGCGCCTGTACGACCTACGCGCACGTCTCAATACCAACCTAGTGTGACGCGAACTACGCAGAAGAGAACGGACACTTGGCCTTCTCCGGAACAGGTAGTGGAAGAAATAAAAGGGAAAACACCGGAGTGTGAAAGAGACAACGGCAACACACAAGATGAGCAATTACAGTATAAATTTGATTTCTTAAAATTTATGATAAAAATGAAAGGTATTTTTATGTCGAAAGATAATTTAGAAGTTAAAGTGGGATCAATCATGAAAATCCTTTGGGAAGAATGTAAGAAGTTTATTATAAGTTTGTTTTCTAGTGGCGAATGTATGGAAAAGGTTTTTAGTTTTAATAATGGGTAACAATAGTCATGATAATATTTGCTTAAACATTTTCCAATGGAACTCACAAAGCTTACGACCCAAGTTAACTTCATTTGCAGAACTTTTAAATCAGGAAAAGGTTCATATAGGTATACTTAGTGAGACATGGTTAGACAATGAAACTCACATTAACATTAGTGGTTATAATGTGTACAGAACAGACAGAAGCGATTCTTATGGGGGCGTATCAATAATAGTCCATAAGTCCATTCAATCTTATTTAAAACCAATTTCTTTGATTAATCCTGGAATAGAGATAGTTAGTGTAAAATTAGAAAATTGTAAAGATCTAGAAAATATCGTAAGTGTTTATTGCCCCTCCTCTGTACATACGCAGCCCTCAGACTGGGAAGAACTTTTTGCATCTTTTTCAAAATCCACGATAATAGCAGGGGATTTTAATGGTCACCACACCAATTGGTCGGTCAAAACTGATACGAGAGGTATACAAATAATGGATTCGGCACTAGAAAATTCATTCATCTCCCTTAACAATGGGATGGCAACGAGAGTTAAATTAGTTAATGGTCAATTGCAACAAACTTCGCCAGATGTTACATTTGTGTCGTCCGATATCGCGATTAAATTTGACTGGAAAGTATTGAACGAAAATATCGGTAGTGATCATCTAATTATTAAAATTGTTACTAATATTACAAATAGTTACTCTGTCACTAAAAAAAGAAATTTAAAACAAGCTGATTGGGTAGAATATAGAAAAACATTATCAAATAATTTATCAAGCAACTTAAACTTTTACAATAATAGTCATAATGTGCAGGAAATGTATAACTATTTTGTAGCCCAAATTAATGCAGCGGGAGACAAACATATCCCATATACAAAATATTGTTCTAAACCGACAAACAATTTTAAGCCAAAAGATTACTGGAATTCAGAGATATCCGAAGCAGTTGCACAAAGGAGATTAGCCTTATCCAAGTTTCGCCGTAACCCGACTCCAGAAAATTTAGGTAAATTAGAGGAAAAAACAAAAGAATCTCAAAAAATAATAAATAAAGCTAGATCTTTAAGTTGGCAAAAGTTTTGTAATTCAATTGATCAATCAGTTTCGTCTCCTGATATGTGGCGACGCATGAGATGGGTAAAAGGTTTTAGGCAAACAAAAAGTCATCCACCACCAGATAAACAACGGACATTACTGAGTTCGCTTACTCCCGATTACGTTTCGAATTCTATGCCCAAATTTAACTCACATAATGAAACTTTAGAAATCAACTTTAGTATTCAGGAATTAGAAAGCTGCCTGAAGAAAAAAGATTCGGCACCGGGTGAGGATGGGATTTCATATTCCATGATTTACAATTTACCTAACGAATGTAAAAAAGACTTGCTCAATATTTTTAATAAAATTTTCAATTCAGGTATTGTCCCCGACCAATGGCGAAATATTTTAATCATTCCGATTACTAAAAATATTAATAATAATAACTCAGAAATTAAACTCCGACCAATCTCGTTAATGCCCTGTCTCTGCAAAACCTTTCACTTAATGTTTAAACGTTTGGAATGGCACACGGAAAAATATGGTGTTCTTTCAAATCGTAAAAAATTCAGAAAATCCCACTCATGTATGGACGCAATTACTCGTTTAGTTACATATATTCAAATAGGATTTTCTAAGAACATTCCAACTTTAGCATGTTTTATAGACATTGAAAATGCGTATAATAACGTATCTATTGATGTTGCAATAAAGATACTGGATCAGTTAAAAGTAGGATCAAAATTTTGTATTTATTTATGGTCATTTTTAAGTGACAGACGGCTAAATATTAAGATAAATAATGATAATGACTCAATAATTACTAGATGTACCAATAAAGGCTTAGCTCAGGGAGACCCTCTGTCCCCTTTAATATTTAATTTGATAACTCACGGTTTAAACCGATTACCTCTGGATGTAGAATTGGCGCAATATGCAGACGATTATGTTCTATATATTAAAGACAAAGATATAAATAAATGTGAAATGTATATGCAAAGAGCACTTAATTCCATAGTTCCAGTGTTAGGAGAACTAGGCTTGACACTATCTCCTAACAAATCATATTCTTCTGTTTATAGCAGGGGTCGAAGAAGAATATTACCCACTTTGAAAGTGGACGGATGGAATTTGGCTTTTTCAGAAAATATTAAGTACTTAGGAATGTGGTTAGACAGAAGTCTGCGCTGGCGCAAACACATTAATGAGGTAGTTGAGAAAAGCTCAAAACTCTTAAATATATTAAAAGTTCTTGCTGGTAGCACTTTTGGAATACACACAAAACATATGCGAAGACTGTACATTGCCTTAATAAGAAGCCGAATTGATTATGGTTGTTTTTTGTATGACTGCAGTGCGAAAACACACATAGTTAAATTAGATAAAGTGCAAAACCAAGCTTTAAGGATCATAGGTGGCTTTGTTAAGAGTTCACCGATTCACGTAATGGAGAGCGAGTTAAATATAACACCATTATTATTAAGAAGGCAATACTTAGCGTATAAATACAGTTTGAAAATAATTTCTTGGTCAAATAATCTAACTACTGAACTGGTCTCGGATTTGAGTGTTCTTTGTAATATAAGATACTGGCAAAACAAGAAAAAACCATTATTAGTAAAAACACACAGTGAGGTGAGTCAACTAGAGGTTAAGGCTGTACACACCCTTAATATGTTTGATTTAGATATATGGGTAACGGGAATAGATATTAAAAATATAGTAAATATAAATCTTAAAAGTGTTATCCATTCTAAAACTTGTTATGACCCTAGTTTACTAGTAAGTAATGTTATCGCAGAATTAAATATGAGCTATAATAGTTGGCATTGTATATTTACCGATGGGTCTAAAAGTGATCATGGTCGAGGAGCTGGATTTTATGATAAAACCTCACAACACAAAGAAGGTTTCCAAATAAATTGTGAGGTATCAATAATGACGCTGGAACTTATTGCAATATATCGGGCATTATCTTACGCGATTAATCAAAATTTAAACAAAATTGTTATCTTTTCAGGTAGTAAGAGTGCCCTACAACATGTGGCTCGATGCGCCTCTGGCCGCAGAGGTACATCGATAGCTTATGATATACTTAAATTAATTATTATCTGTAATAAAAGTGATAAAGATTTAAAATTGCAATGGGTTCCAGCACATATAGGACTGAAAGGGAACGAGGAAGCTGACCGTATAGCAAAGTTAGCGGCAGTAGACGGCAAGTCTATTAGTTACATACCGGATCATTGGGAATTCATTCCAAGATTTAAAATGATATGCTTTAGTAACTGGCAAAAACATTTCGACAGTAAATCGGTGGATAAGGGCATATGGTATAAAACCATACAGGGTGAGCTTCCTCGTGTACCCTGGTTTGATGATACCAAATTAAGTAGAAATTATATAAAATTAGCCTTTAGACTCAGATCCGGACATTATCCATCAGCAAAGTTTGCATACTTAATGAAGAAGGCTGATTCACCTAATTGTACAATTTGTAATCAAATTGAAGATGTACAACATTTGATGATGGAATGTGTCCGAAACAAAGATGAACGCGACTCACTGCTGAGCGAACTGAAATTAAATAGATTAGATGTAGGTCTAATTCAAAGCATTCTATCGAAACCGAATTCGGAGGCGGCCAGAAAACTATGTCGTATAGTAGCGGTCTCTCAGCAGTGATTCGTCCTATTTAAAATTTATGATATAGGTATGTTAGGTATATATTAGTGTGTAAGTTAGTACATATAAATAGGTATGTGAAGTAATTGTTATAAGGTACGATGGGGCTGACATATCCTTTTGGACAAAAGCCCCTAAATAAAATCCAGAAAAAAAAAAAAAAAATAACCCAGAAGTTAGTGTTAAACCACGCAAGCACTAATTTCTACATGTAGTTTATATTTTAATTTTAATTTTAATTTTAATTTTAATTTTAATTTTAATTTTAATTTTAATTTTAATTTTAATTTTAATTTTAATTTTAATTTTAATTTTAATTTTAATTTTAATTTTAATTTTAATTTTAATTTTAATTTTAATTTTAATTTTAATTTTAATTTTAATTTTAATTTTAATTTTAATTTTAATTTTAATTTTAATTTTAATTTTAATTTTAATTTTAATTTTAATTTTAATTTTAATTTTAATTTTAATTTTAATTTTAATTTTAATTTTAATTTTAATTTTAATTTTAATTTTAATTTTAATTTTAATTTTAATTTTAATTTTAATTTTTATAATCGGTTTATATTGTTATGTTGTATGGAACATTGTTATCTGAATTCAAAATTTTATTTTATTTTTATTATGCTTTTATACCTACTGTCTGCATTAACGTATGCCATCCTGTCAGGAACGCGCCAATACTACGCACTTTAAAATTCACGAACATGTTTGCGAGTCTCCTATCGTGAACTTCGCAGGAATAAACCTGATAGCACGATATTCTAGGAATAATATCGAACAGTTTCACGAATACGCTCGTCTTTTCGTCTGCAGTGTTACAGAATACATCCACCGCAAAGCCTGCTCGGGGCAACTTTGTTTCGCATTTTCAGTACAGTTTTTATTTCTACTATTTACTTGTGTAATTCATATTGACGTGTACTGGATGCTCGTGATATGTATTTGAATACTTTCTGCTGTGTGTTTTTAACAATGTGAGGATTAAAGTAACATTTACATCCCACACAGTGCTGATATTAACATAACATAAAATCACGCCTTGTTTCCCCGAAGGGTTAGGCAGAGGTGTACCTATAGTATACACCCATTTTCCGCCAGTTATGTTTAAGTCCCATGTAATAGGGGGCGAGCCTATTGCCATCAACCGGGCACAAATCCAGACTCCGGGCTGCTACTGAAAAATTCCAGATAGAAAAACCCAATAAAACTTTGCCTGACCTGGGAATCGAACCCAGGACCTCATGCTCAGCAGTAGCGCTTGCGACCACTAGACTGACGAGGCAGTCATTCATTCATGCAGCAATGCTGACATTGTGTGGGATAATCCCATAATTTGAATAAAAATACCAAACCTACTTTTCAAAATGGATGGCAGTATGATACACAGGAACATCATTTTTAGCTTTAGAATGTCTGTTTTTGATCACTGATTCGTAGGAAAATCTTAGGGTTTTTAACAATGATGCTTACGGCTACATTGTCGCGATAACGTGAACTACACTTCGCGCGCTCTCTCTCGCACACCATTCGACATCTCGCTGTACAACAGAGAGCGCGCGAAGTGTAGCATAATACAATAAACGTTGAAGTGTTCCTGAATTGTATGCTAGCTCTATTTAATAAAAAAGTTGATAATGTTAATGGCTCCAAAATAAATCATGTACACAATAAACAATAACATGTTATAAATACAACAAAAGACAGCATTTTAATGAGACGTGTTGAATGCCATCACAAATTCATTATTACATGCGTGAAGATCCAGAATTCGAACAAAACGAGAATCCAATTAACAACGCCGTTGACAAAGCGTATGAAATCAAATTAACACGCGATTCCCTTATTTGGTACAGGTGCTCAAAGCAATTAAAGTCAAATTAAAAAAGTCACACGAAGCACAGGTCCAAAGTATTTTGGCTTTGTTTATGAGACATCGTTTTGATGACAAGCCCGGGTTCTTGCGTAGCAAACATGCTACTTTTTAATCGACTTCAAAAAAGGAGGAGGTTCTCAATTCGGTTGTATTTTTTTTAATGTTTGTTACCTCAGAACTCCGTCATTTATAAACCAATTTGAAAAGCTTTTATTTATTTATTATTTATTTATTTGATAGGATATACTTCCAGATTGGTCCCATTTAAATTTGGTCAAGTTCTGATGAGTGGTTTTTGAGTTAGCTTCATTAATACGTACATATTTTGTCCACTTAGTGTATTATTGATGATGTTATAATAGTTTCCTGTCACTGTTAGTTATTTACATTGCAAGTAGTGGTATTCGGTTTTGTGTGGGGTAGGTACCACAACTAAAAAGTGAGAAATAAAAACTTTTTTGCAAAAAATACAACCAACTTCCAAAAAAAAAAATACTACAAAGTGAAAAATAACTTTCATTTCGGAAGTCGGTGACAAAAAACTAAAATACAGATCCAAAAACACCGACTTCCGAAATTAAAGTTATTTTCGATTGGAAGTTGGTTGTTTTTTTTTGCAAAAAAGTTTTAGAATCAACAATCAGCGATTAATACCCGCTTCCACTGATATTAGAGACACCTAATGTTATAGGACGACCGCATAACTGAGACGTTGCCTGAGGTAGCAGCGCGATGAGGGAGGGGTGTGGTGACGTGATGCAAGAGCTCAGTGATTCGTCAACTTGTGACAACTATCACCCCTTCCGCATCGCACGGCTACCTCAGGCAACGTCTCAGTTATGCGGTCGGCCTATAGTTACGACGGGCAAAAGTAACTCTCTAGAAAGTCGGAACAGCGACAAAATGCGAATCAAAACTTTGAAACTAGTGTAGCGTTAAAGTATCGCAGAAACATGAATTTTGGTATCGCGACCGAACACAGAGTCGCCAAAATCATATGCAGCATTGATACAGTCGAACAATCACCGATCGCCAATAAGCACCTCCGTAATATAGTGTGTCTGCAAGGAGGGACCAGAGGGTATTTCATGAAAGGAAGTTTTTTGTCTCTTTCATTTTCCATCCTATTGGCTACACTTTTTACTTGCTACCAGACGGTGGTACACTTTTAAAAATATAAAAAAATATTCAAAGTATAGGAATAAAGTTACTTTTTATTTTGGTCCCGCTTATTAATTGGGCATTTGATTGGTTTGGTTCAGTAATAAACAAGCGGAATGACTGGACATTTCGAAAGGCTGTTCACCGGAACAATTGCGCAACACACAGTGGGTAGGAATCGGTGTCATTTTGACAGTTCAACAACATTCATTGCGTTATTTACGTTCTTGAGCAGACACATTTTTTGAACGTAAGAAGCAATGGATTAGCAATATGCTTCAAAATCATTCATTATTTTAATTTTCAAGTTCTTTGATTAAACAAATGGTATGTGTTTGGTAAATATTTAACTAAGAGCTAACAACAGTGAATAAATAATCACTTTTAAATCTTCTAAACCCTTCCCTTCCCCTTCTAATTGGGATGAAGTAAGTATGAAAATCTCTCAACATTTTAACATCTATAAGTTTATGCGCTTATTTTGATAAAGAACTAAATTCTAACGGAACGGTAGATATTATTGATTAATTGAGCTTCATTGAACCTTTGCTATTTGATTTTGTTTAAGACTTATTTTATTGTCTTCACGCAAGTCTTTTTCTTAGGCTATTTGTATTGTTCATTTTAGGAGATTATTTTACAAGTTTATTTAGTCTTTAGAAGTTTGTAAAGATATTATTATTCTATTTATTATCCCTGCCTCGTTGGTCTAGTGGTCGTAAACGCTACTGCTGAGCATGAGGTCCTGGGTTCGATTCCCAGGTCGGGCAGTGTTATTGGGTTTTTCTATCTGGAATTTCTCAGTAGCAGCCCGGAGTCTGGATGTGTGCCCGGTAGATGGTAATAGGCTCGCCCCCTATTACATGGGACTTAAACATAACTGGCAAAATGTGGGTGTACTATAGGTACACCTCTGCCTAACCCTTCGGGGAAACAAGGCGTGATGTTATGTTATATTATATATTTATTTTCATCGACACTGTTTATTTATTATTTCGTTTTATTACTGAATGTACTTTCTAGATAGGTTGGTATTTAGCATTTTGGTTAACAAAAATTAAAAACCACGTGTTTCAGCGTTTTTGAAAAATCATCCCCTAAGGGGTAGTACGTTCCCGTGGGATATTTTCCGACATCCACGCGGGCGAAGCCGCGGGCAAAAGCTAATGATTTCATAATGATAGTCAAAACTGCTATTTAAAATATCGCGGCGGAATTTTATCGCGCACTGGATTTTCAACTCTCGGTGTTCAGCCGAGCATTGAGAATCCAATAGAGTTGCATTCCAGCGTGTCAAAAAAAGACTGTTGGATTTTCAACTCTCGCCGTTAAGCAGAGTATTGAAAACCCAGTGCGCGAAAAAAAAATCGCTACGATATTTTTACGTTCGTGGGAACGTTATCAACTTAAACTTTGCTACTTCCACAATACATAGCAGAAATGAAAGGTAGCTTTCACAAAAAAACACCGACTTCCTACTCCCGCCTTCCACTTACCTATTACGAAGGAAAGAAATTAATCGGCTTTGACTAAGACGTTCGCTAATTAAGATTAATTCCCTATATCTTGCTATTATTCACTCATCTATTAATTAGATAAAATCGGCGGGTAATTTACGGGACGTTTCCTCTTGAGTTTGTTATTGTTTTATCTCTTAGAATGGTATAATCAGCCTATACTTAATGTCAAAAATGTAATGCGAATGTAATGTAATGTCTAATGTGTATTGCTATTTATATCTGTAATTTTTATGGTGTATAATAAAAAGTATTCTATTCTATAATGTTCCCACTGCTGAGACACAGGCTACTCTTCGAGAGGGAGTCGGCTGTAATCTACCACGCGGGCCCAATACGGGTTGGTAGATATCAGATGTCTTCGAATTTTTGCGTTCTAGGACATGTCGGTTTCCTCACGATGTTTTCCTTCATCGTTTTGAGAGCAGTGGTGATGAAATTATTTACACAAAGTAAAGCGCCTGTCTGGGTTCGAAGCTACGACCTACAACTCGTAAGTCGCGGCCGTTACCACTGAGCCACCACTGCTCTCTAACTTCATTGGCGCGGTGGATAAAAACTTGGTGTTTTGATCCTGGTCCTTTTCGTTTGGTCCTTTTTTTAATAATAATAAAAGTAAACGTTAACGGGGAGACTTCCTCGGGATCTCTAGTTAAGATGGGCGTGCCTCAAGGTTCAATTCTGGGCCCTTTCCTATTTCTAGTTAGTATATTATATTATAGTATATTAATGACCTTCCTTACATGATGGCTAACTAATCGGATATATTTCTATTCGCTGATGACACTTCGCTTATTTTTAAAAAGATTGAAAAGATACGGATGTCTTACATGTCAACGATAGTCTGGCCATTCTTTCGAAATGGCTTGCAGCTAATATTCTTTTACGTAATGCGAACAAAACTTAGTGTCTTAAGTTCTCATTACCAAATGCTCCCCAAGTGGATCTAAATTTAAAACTTGATGGCAAGAAATTAGATACTATTACGGAAACGGTATTTCTAGGATTTACTCTAGATTCTAAATTGCAATGGGGCGCCCACATTAGAGCTATTTCATGTACATTAAGTTCAGCTGCATATGCAGTACGAAAAATAAAGCAGTTGACTGATATAGCCACAGCTAGGTTAGTATACTTTGCTTATTTCCACAGTATTAAGTCTTATGGTGTTCTGCTGTGGGGATCGGCAGCTGACGTAGATTCAGTTTTCATTTTACAAAAGAGGGCAACCCACGCAATCTATAAAATGGGTCCTCGTGAGTCCCTGAGAGACAAATTCAAAGAGATTGATATACTAACTCTGCCTTCTCTTTATATCTTAGAAAGTATTTTGTATGGTCGAAAAAACTTAGGACTTTCCAATATAAGAAGCGATTTCCATAATATAAATACACGTAGTTAACATGAAATTGCGACACCCAAATTTAGATTAACTAAAACAAGCAAGTCGTTTCTTATAAACAGTATCCGCTTTTATAAAAAGTTGCCAAAGTCGGTTACAGAACTTAGCGATGGAATGTTCAAAACCCACATCAAACGTGTCCTTATTAAAAAAAGCATATTATAAGATTAAAGGCAGGCAAGTTTGGCGCTAATCCCTTCTGCACATGTGGTTTCCCTGGTACCTCAATAACAGCGTAGCTATTTATGTAAATGTCTATTATTTACTCCCAAATTACTTTAATTTAATTTATTTTATTGTTTTTTTTACATGCTTTCAGGACATAATACCTTCATTATATTAAATTATATAGTCTTGTCTTTTAAATAGATTCTTTTATATTTTGTGAATGTGAGAACGTTGTAGGCTTTATAGACTGTAGATTTGTAGACCATTTTCTATTTTGTACAGTACCTGGTACTTGTTGACAGGCTTACACTGTCCTCCCATGCTTAATAACACTGTAATTTGAAAACATTGTAAAAGCCAATTATTTTTAACAGAGTAACCGTGGAGTTACTTGCCGGTTCTTCTCCATAGGAAACGACCAATTGGAACCGTGCACCTAGCTTCTGACGTTTCATAAGTGCCCATGTAGGCTTATGTGAAATAACATAATTTGATTTTATATTTGCATGAGTTTTCGATATTGGTTCGTTTTTTGACTTTCTGCCTGGAAACTAAATAGTAATGTAAGTTTTCCTGTCTATGGTGGGGTGGTACTCAGTCTAACCAGAAGCGGTTGATTTTCAGTAAGGATATTTCTACAAGAGATTTTGCGTACCATAATCACAAACAATCTTGTTTTCATTTAATTTAAAAGAAAATAGGCTTATCTCTTGATAAGCATTCTCCGTCCATTAGTGGTGTTTGTGTAAAGCTTTTATTTAACTACAAACAATGGTTCAAAACAATTAATACGACATGAAATTAGTATTAAATAGCAATAATACTAATTATGCATGCGCAGTCAAAACTATGTACTACCGTACCCAATTTTCATTCAAGTCTTTTTAAAAGGTGTTTTTCTATATGCTAAACAGTTTTTGAATTTTGTACGGTTAAGCAACCGCACATTGTACTTTACGTTGGCCTAGTTAGAATACTGCAAATTTTGTTAATTTATAAAATGTAATATAGTCACGTTCTGAAGAACGTCAGTCTTCGATGTAATATCGAGCTCGCGCAACATTTAACATTTTAAACATTTTTATAACATTTTTAATTATTTTCAGATTATATTATTTTAGTGCATTTTCGTATTAAAATACCTTTTTGAACATTAACATTCATTTTATTAACATTCCACATTAAATGTAAGGGTTTACCCTTACATTTTGGTCCTTCGAGCCGGATAGCAGCATTTTGCATGATGCGATGGGAGTTGCGAAATCGAGAGCCAACAGAGCTAATGTAGGTCAACAAGTAAACACGCATTTAGCTCATGACAACTCAAATGAGGTACTACTAGCCACGGCCCAGGTCAAAGCAATAGCCAATGACGGAACTATGGTCATTTTACGCGCTTTATTGGACCAGGGCTCTCAGGTCAGCCTCATTACAGAAAATGCTGCACAAAAATTGCAATTAAAACGAGAAAGGATGAGCGCGGTGGTGTCAGGTGTTGGGACTTCAGCCATCACCAACTGTAAAGGAGTGCTCCATCTTAAGTGCCAAGCGATATACAACAATTTTAACATTAACATTAATGCACTTATTATGAAGAAAATAACAAACAAACTGCCAAGTAAGACAATAAATAAAGATAGTTTTGAACACTTACAACATTTGCAACTCGCTGACCCAGATTTTAACATATCTCAGGATATAGATTTACTATTGGGAGCCGAGGTATATTCTGAAATATTGTTAGAGGGGCTATTAAAAACAAATACGTCATCCGTTATAGCACAACAAACACATTTAGGCTGGATAGTATGTGGAAATTACAAAACATTCAATTGCCATGTAATTGTCAACAACATTCAGGATCTTGCCCAATTCTGGGAACAGGAGTCTTTGCAAGAAGAGAAAGAAGATGTCGACCCAGACAACAAGTGCGAACAGCTGTACAAAGAGACGACAACACGACTTCCTGATGGACGATACCAAGTTCGTCTCCCCCTCAAGGACAATTTTATTGAACAATTAGGAACATCGAAACCACAAGCAATCGCTCAATTTCAGCAACTAGAGCGAAGGATGGGTAAAAACCATGCGTTTGCAAAGAATTATAAAGCCTTTATGGAAGAATATGAAGAAATGGGTCACATGGAGAAAGTCGAAAACAACACTGGGAACAAAAACATGGAATATTATCTTCCACACCATGGGGTAGTGCGGCCAGGTGCTATCACAACGAAACTCAGAGTTGTGTTCAATGCATCGGCAAAAACAAGTTCAAAACGCAGTCTTAATGACTTAATGGAGGCAGGACCGAATCTACAAAAAGACATCTTTAGTATTTTGCTGAAATGGAGACAATACAAATATGTCTTAACATCAGACATTGAGAAAATGTACCGATTTATAATGGTGCATCCAGAACATCAACCTCTACAGAAAATAGTGTGAAGGGGTTGTCCACAGCAACTGCTAAGAGAATACCAACTATGTACAGTTACCTATGGGACCAAGGCCGCTCCATTCTTAGCACTCCGAACACTTCAACAACTAGCAAGGGACGAAGGTGACAAGTACCCGGAAGCTAAAAACATCCTACTCAACCAATTTTTTGTAGATGATGCGTTATTCGGAAAAGATACCATAGATGAGGCCCGAGATACAAGAGACCAACTTATACAGTTATTGAAGGAAGGAGGGTTCAATCTCAGAAAATGGTCGAGTAACGAACGTCAACTGCTAGAACATATGATTAGTCCAGTCAGTTTAAGCTTTACAAAGGCATCAGCTTCCAAAACGTTAGGCTTGACATGGGATCCGAAACAAGATGAATTTATATTTTCAACCACACTAAAAAACAAAACCAACACTGAAACCAACAAGAATTCGTCCAAACGGCAAATCTTAAGTGACATATCAACAATTTTTGATCCATTGGGGTTACTATCCCCAATAACAATCAAGGCAAAAATCTTATTCCAACAAATCTGGAAGTACAAAATCGAATGGGATGATACAGTTCCAGATGGAATAGAAAAGGAATGGAGAACATTAAAGACTGAATTAACAAACATGCAGCCGTTCAAAATTTACCGATGGCTTGGGATAGAAGCAAACAAGAATTGGGAATTACACGCATTTTGTGACGCATCAGAAAAAGCGTTCTCGTGCGTAGTGTACAGTAAGATAGAGGGAAAACAGCAACAGATTGCATTGGTTGCGGCAAAAACAAAGGTCGCTCCAATACAAAAACAACAAACACTTCCCAGACTTGAGTTATGCGGTGCTCAGCTGTTAGCTCAACTGGTAAAGAAAATAAAACATTGCCTTGATAAGCCTAACATTAAAGTAACAGCATGGACGGACTCGATGATCGTACTTGGCTGGCTGAAGGGAGATGTCTCGCGATGGAAAGCCTTCGTCGGACACAGAGTTCAAGAGATCATATCTGTAGTGCCCGCAGGGAGTTGGAAGCACGTGAAATCGGAGCAAAACCCGGCTGACTGCGCGTCACGTGGACTACTGCCGTCTCAGTTACACAACTTTCCTCTGTGGTTTAACACATTCGCTGCGGCAGCGCTAGAAGCCAACTTACCTTCTGTGCGTTACGCAAAAATACTTCCCGTACATTTTTCCTTCTAAATCTGAATACACTTAAAGCAAGAACGTCGGCAATATGTATAGGCATCCGGGAACTTAGTTTTATAACCTCCGCACCGGGGGGGCCAGACAGGGAAAACTAGCTGCCGCACACGGCGAAACTCAATTACGGCCAAATACTTCCCGTAACGCAGCGAATGTGTTAATGGACCTGAATGGCTTAACAGTGAATTCATTCCTGAAAAACATGACACGATAAAGATGCCTGAAATAGAAGTTAAAAAGGTGCATGCAGTTACGTCGCAAAGTACGGAAAACAAAAACATCAACCTTGTAACAGAACTACTTAACAAGAACAGCTGTATTATGACTATAATACGCATCGTAGCTTGGGTGTCGCGTTTCATAACAAAGACGTCGCAAAACAATCGGCACGGGGAAGACGCAGCTATGAATCATCCAAACATTAATGACCCGGCCGCGTCAAAACAATGTAATTTAACACTCGCTGACATTCGATGCGCTACTAACATAATAATAAAACATGTACAAAACGAATATTACGAACAAGAAATCAATGAATTAAAGACTAAAGGAAGAGTAAGCAAAAATAGAGGACTCCAGAAACTGTACCCTTACCTGGATGAAAACAACATATTACGTGTCGGAGGGAGACTACATTATTCAAATTTACCAGAAGAAACAAAACACCCAGCTATCATCCCAAAAAACAGCAAACTGGCGTATCTTTTAATTGCCCGTGCGCATGCTACAACACTACATGGTGGAGCGAGACTAACTATGGCTACATTGAGACAGAAATACTGGATCACAGGAGGAAATAATACTGTTAAAAAATATCTGCAGGACTGTGTAAAATGTTGTCGCTTCAGACCATCGAAACAATACCAATTGATGGCTGACCTATCCAGGGAGAGAATAACACAATCGCCACCATTCTACCACACAGGAGTCGACTTCACAGGGTTTGTTAATGTTAAATTAAACAAGGGCCGAGGCGTCAGAACGAGTAAAGGTTACGTCGTTGTATTCGTATGCATGACAACAAAGGCGGTGCATCTAGAACTTGCATCAGATTTATCATCTCAAACATTTATACTGGCTCTCAACCGCATGATTGGACGACGAGGTTGTCCGAAACATATTTATTCTGACAACGGAACAAACTTTGTTGGAGCCGAAAGGGAGTTAGCCAAACAACTGCATATCTCACAAACATTTAACAACGACACCTTATCGAAAAAGAGTAACGAGATAGGGATAGAGTGGCATTTCAACGCCCCAAGCTGGCCGACTGCGAGAGGACTTTGGGAGGCTGCAGTTAAGTCTATGAAATATCACCTAAAGCGTGTCCTGGGAGAGCAAAAGTTGACATACGAAGAGTTTTTAACACTGCTTACACAAATAGAAGCCTGTATGAACTCTAGACCACTTTGCCCTTTAACAGAGGACGTGGATGATATTGATTACCTTACACCTGCACACTTTTTAATTGGCCGACCTTTAACATTCTTACCAACGGAAAATATCGAAAATCAAAACATCAACATTCGACACAGGTGGCAGTTATTAGACAAAATGAAACAAGGGTTTTGGAGCAGATGGTCATCAGAATACCTGCAACAACTTCAAGTTCGTAGTAAATGGCTAAACCAAACAAATAATTTAACAATAGGGGATATTGTCTTAATTAAAGAAGACTGCCTTCCTCCTGCGAAATGGGCACTTGGCAGAATACAGGAAGTTCACCCGGGGAGAGACAATCTAGTCAGAGTTGTGACGTTAAAAACTAAAACAGGGCTACTAACAAGACCAATCACAAAATTAGTGAAACTCCCAATACCAGAATCCCCTATAGAAGTACCTGACACCACCACCATCAATGACAAAAGCTGCACTAAAAAACAAAAGCCTACAACAATTAATACTAACAGGAAACAACGTTTTAAATCATGCAAGATAAGTTCCAGCCTGCTATGTATCCTCGTAACATTACTTACGTTATTTCAGCCCACAAGGCAGAGCAGTGACGGCATAAACGTCACACCGTTTGAACCAAATAGAGGAGTGTATTTTGACAAAATCGGCAATTTGCAAACCGTACATGATGACTGGAAGATTGTAACATATTATAACATGACAACTTACTGGCAAGGCATGGAAAATATACATAGACTTGTGAAACATCTAGGAGAAAGGTGTGAGCAATTTGCATACCAAACCTTGTGCAAAACCATCATGACTGAATTCGAACAGGAACTCAATGAACTTGATCATAACAACTACATGTTGGAAACTCATCAAGGGCAGACAAGGGGGCGCGTTACCCGAGGCCTCGTCGATGGAGTAGGTTACCTTGCAAACAGCCTATTCGGCGTGCTAGATGAAAGGTTCGCAACACAATATAAAAAAGACATAGAAACATTACATAATAACAGAGACCATCTATTAAAGCTGATCAAAGGTCAAACCTCAATCATCGAGGCACACAATAACATTTTAAAGAGAAACGAAGAAGCGATGAACACTCAGTTTAATCTATTAGAGCAACACCTTAATGCTACAGAGAATTATCTAAAGAAATTGGACGAAGCTGTTCAACAAGACGAAGCGTTGAACTACTTTAACATCATGGCTGTGACAAGTTCAACAATTCTGTCCAAACTCCGCCACATACAACAGATGCTTTTAGACACAGCTATTAACATTCACCATGGTCATGTAGACACCAGACTTTTACCGCAGAACCAACTCTTTCAGGAGCTTAACATCATCTCTGGACAATTGCCACAACAATTATCGCTACCCGTTGACAACGTTGACATCAAAACCAATTAGCTGATATTTACAAACTACTAGAAGTAAAATCTAGATTGTTTGAAAATTATTTCATCATCGAAATAACATTACCACTAACGGGTGACACTCCATTCACTATATATAAAACAGTTCCCATTCCGATGATCAAAAATAACAACCAGTCAATTACAATGAAAACAAACTCAGAATATGTTGCAGTAAACGTGAGAAAAGAGACATACATGCAGCTAACAGACAGTGACCTGGAACATTGTATTAAAATAGAACCAAGGACATATGTATGCTCACTAAACAAACCAACACGCAACATGCGAAATCATCAAATTCCATGCGAAATCGGCGCAATAACAAACATTACATTATCAAAATGTATCTACACATCCGAGTCGTGCACCAACAAATGGACACCATTACAAAAACCAAATACCTGGCTCTATGTCTGCTGCACGGATTGTCAACTGCAAATAATCTGTGAAGGTCGTATGACCACGAAGGCAATACGGTCAACGGGAATTTTAGAAGCCAAAGAAGGATGCATAATTAGAAACAACGAAGAAACATATTATACACAAGTTTACTACACAAACAAAATTTATGTCAACCCGGAAATACCGCTGATTGACCTGGATGACATCAACAATCTAACATCGGTACAACCGCTTGACTTATCAACAAGCCAACATAACACGCATTTTGTGAAAAACGATTATGAAAAACTTCATAATTCGTTGAAAGAATTGGAAGATCAGACCAAACAGACTGAAATGTCGCAACACGATGTCCATCAATACATCATTTCGTACTCTACGATGGGACTTCTGATCCTATCAATATTCGTCGCGGGAGGAGCCTACGTGTACTGCAAACGCTGTGGCAAGCTCGCCGTCAGCGCCGCCGACGCGCCAACCAGATTACCGCCACAGAAGCCACCAAGAGCTACAGCATCCACCTACGCGACACCTCATTCTTTTGACATTTAACTTTATTCACATTTTAATCATTTTATTTACATTTTTTTATTCCATGAATTTATTTATATTGATAAAATATTCTTTAATAAGTTAGCTTAATGATTACTTTTTGCCCCGCCAAGATGTACGGTTAAGCAACCGCACATTGTACTTTACGTTGGCCTAGTTAGAATACTGCAAATTTTGTTAATTTATAAAATGTAATATAGTCACGTTCTGAAGAACGTCAGTCTTCGATGTAATATCGAGCTCGCGCAACATTTAACATTTTAAACATTTTTATAACATTTTTAATTATTTTCAGATTATATTATTTTAGTGCATTTTCGTATTAAAATACCTTTTTGAACATTAACATTCATTTTATTAACATTCCACATTAAATGTAAGGGTTTACCCTTACAAATTTAATAGATAAGTAATCTAAAAATTATAAGTATTACCTAATTTCACCAATAATTACACCAAATTATACTATAGGTCCATACGAAAAACTTGTAGGTACCTAAATGATGCATTTAGTAGGTAAGTACCTAAATTTTTTTACAGTCAAAAATAAACGAGTACCTACTAGTTCGGAGCGTGTAGATATCTGAAAAGCTACAGATTAGGATACACATCGCAATCCTTACTAATTGGACAAACTGTCTCTACTAATAACCTACAACATTAATAGCCAGTCTTATTTTAAGCCGCTAAGGTTTAATTTGCATTGAAGTTTGCACGTGCTAACATTTTTTTTAAAACTTTTTTAGTAGGATGAAACTGTCATTTTATTTATTGATTATTAAAGGTGATAAAAAGGGCTGGACTTACCAGTGTTTTGATGATAAATATTTTTTTAAAATTTTTTCCTCTGAATTACACATCTAGTATAAATCTAAATTAAATAATTTTGCCAACGTTTTCTAAACGATAAGAACATAAATTAATGAGCTATCGTGAGGTTCTGAATCGAAGGGCAGGTCAAATAAATGTTCCGAAGTATGCGGATCATTTATCAAACCGTTCAGGTCATTGAGCCTATTTCCTTGAAATAAAGTTCAAAGGCTTGAACTAGATTTCATTTGAATTTGGAAATGTTTAATTCTGAATTGTTAATGTTGTTTTGTTGTTGCTACGAGTTAAATATTAATTTTAGTATAATGGTTTACTACTGGCATAATGTATCTGTCAGTTGCATCCGTCATGGAAAGTTTTAGGTTCTTGTCGATCTAATAAACTGAATTGAACATTTCTTGGTTCTCCAACATTGATATTCTATTGATAAACATCCAGTTTCATCTGTATCCGCTGTAAAAACAAAGTTTTGACACTGCCATTGACAATGCTCTGGCTGATACGAAATTGATTTCCAAACTAAGTTGGACTTCAAATCAAGATAGAAATTCTGTCATAGAGGCGTTATTTTAATAGTTAAGGTGAAAGTGCCAGGGTAGCCCGCGAAATTCAAATTTCCTTACGTTTTTACAATTTTCAGGTCAGTATTAGGTTGTCATCATCATCTGCCTAGCCTTTTCCCAACTATATTGGGGTCGGCTTCCAGTCTAACCGGATGCAGCTGAATACCAGTATTTTACATGGAGCGACTGCCTATCTGACCTCCACAACCCAGTTACTGGGTAACACGATACCCCTTGGTAAGACTGGTTGTCAGACTTTCGGGCTTCTGACGACCCGTAACGACTGTCAAAGATCCACGAATGACAGCCGGGACCAACGGCTTAACGTGCTTTCCGAGGCACGGAGGAGTCTCGGTATGTAAAGATGGTCACCCATCCACGGACCAACCCCGGCAAGCGTAGCTTAACCTGATGGATTGATGGAGGTTGTATGTTGATTAAAATATGATTCGCGACCGTAGCAAATATGTATTTACAGAATTATAATAAATAAAGTCATCAATACAACTCTCTCAGACCAAGTAATCCTATTGAATGACTATTTCATGAAATCTTGACATTTGAGGATTATACTAACTTGAGGAGTTGTATTACTGATTCTAATGATTATAATTCAGTTCATAATTCAGTTGTTGTAAATAATAGAATACGTAAGTTAATATTTCTCTTTAAAAAGCTGCGTTTTATTGCAGACCCATTAATAATAAAGCGAGTTTACTTTGCTCTTTGCCAATAGATTTTAACTTACTGTATTACCTCTTGGGGTGGTGCAGGTAAAACATTGTTGTTAACCATTGAGAGAGCTCAGAGAGCGATTCTCAAGGTGTCTTCTTTTCACCCTTTTCTTTTTCCTACTAACCTCTTGTATAAACACTGTGAAGTATTAACAGTTCGCCAGTTATACATAATGCACATCGTACTAAAGCAACACGCCGCCCTTCCCTACAGCACTGAATTAACTAACAAAAGACGAAAAGATATAGTTTGCGCTCAAAAAATAAGAACTAAGCATGCTTTTACGTCAAAATTTTACTTCTTCCTGGGTCCGCTCCTCTATAATAGACTAAATTCAATCGCAGACATCTATTCCCTGAGCTATAATAATTGTAAAAAAAAAATTAAGAATGCCCTTCAACAGATGTCGTACGAAGATACAGAGAAATTGTTAGTCGTACTAAAATAAGTAGTATTAAGGTAGTTAGTATTTAGTTTATCGTAGTTTCTTTAAAAGTATTGTTTGTTACAGACGGTTTTATTGTTTTTATGATTGATTTATTTTAAACAATGTCAGCTCTTTTCGCCTGAAACACAGGATTTCCTAGTTCAGGCACATGAAATATAAGATGTTTATTATATAATCTGGGACTTTGTATTGATTACGTATTTTGTAAATTTTTGAATAAAAAAGTTTTAAATTTTTAAAATTTTAAATTTTTTTTCAGTAAATACATATGTGTTACGATTGCGAATGATACTGTAATCAACATACACCTAGATACTGAGCTGCAATTGCAAAAATCGTAAGAAAATTGGAATTTAACGGGCTACCTTAGCCCTTAAAGCGCTGTCAAATGAAAACTCTCTGGTGTGTACCAAAATAAAAGCAAATTGAGAAAAACACATTGAATAAGTTATAATTTAGATCGATCCTGAGCTATAGGTACTTACTACCTTTGGCTGTGAATGACAGTAATTGTACCTTCTCGACCTCCAATGCATAATAGGGGAGATATATTTTCGCAGGAACGGCAAGCTACAACCTTTTAGTTTTCTATGAGAGGGGCTCATTAACAATAATAAATCCAAACTAGGTGAGCGCAATTTCTTTAAACAATGAGTAAAAATAGCACGGTAACAATTATAAATCAACAATAGGGGGGCACAATAGCGGCTGGGAGAGAGTCGTCAACTTTAATTATGTTTTAAAATGCATTGTTTGTGGACTAACGCTGTATAGGTAGAGAACTGTGCGTATGAATGCGTTGGTAAGCGGTGATTGTTGGTCTTTCTATTTACTTTGGTCCTTTGTTGCAAGTTAGTAGTAAGTTATTTTTTCCCATATTGAATGGAAATTTAGTGAGGTATTTATCACTCCTATTGATTAAAACTAAAGGTGAATTTTGTCACTGCATGCTGAAACTTTACAAATGTTACAGAAAGTTATAAAAACTCACACTTTAGTGAATTAAAAATTTTAAAAAAACCTTACTTTTACTAAAACAACGCGAATTTTCTTGAAACTCAACACTTATCCTTTTCCTTAAAGAAATTTTTCTATGAAATATCAAAATCGGTTCTCTAGTTGTAGCTGAAAACTGTTACCATAAATTCAGCACGTGAGTCTTGACCACCTAGCGAAGAAATGGGGAATGCTACTGTCAAAATGGCGCTGTCGTAGCTAATTCCCAAAACAAGCTAATAATGCAAGGCGTGAGGTGGTGTTGCGAAAATGACTCGTTGTTGTGTTCCTAAATGCTCAGAAACTGGAGCCCACCATTTTTCGAAAGACCTTAAGCTTAGAAGATTGTGGCTTAAAGCTATTCATAGGGAATTATTTGAATTAAATCGAGTTCGAGGTTATGATGGAAACACTTTGTAGAAAGTGATTACGAGGAATTAAGCATTATTTAAGGTTTTTAATTCAGACACTTTCCGTGTCGAATAAATATTGTTTTAAAATACGGAAATCACCGAAAATAAAGAAATAGTGGATTAAAACCAAACTCATGAATGAATACGAAATGGAATTAATGAACGAAATGTCAAATTTATTGTAGGAAATATGGACCTAGCTATGATCACGCCATCTACAATTAGTTTTGACCAACCTTCCCCATTTTCCGTCGGTCATAAAAAACAGTCTAATGTTTTATTTATAAGTGCAATACCTACCAACATGGTCAAAATGTACAAAACAGCAAATTTTTGAAGTGAATACTTCTTTAGGCGCGTTGAGCACTTTTTGTTAGGGGAAAAACTTACGGTTCCGCGACATGCTCCAACGAGTTCAACGACTCAACGCTAGAGGGCGCTGTAACTAAATTACTTTATTTAGCACGCTAACTTGTTTGAAATAGATGTCATAATCGCATGCAACTGTTAGTTTCACTTCTGTTGGCAGTCCCATGGCTGCCAATTTTTTTTTTAATAACTAACGGAAAGTTTGAATGCTGGTGCGTCTAGAATCATGTTTTCAATTCATGATACACGCTGTATAGCTATGTAAAGTAATCTAGATATTCTTTGCAAAGAATTCTCCATCTAATCGTGTGCTCCCTCGCTCCACTTTCTCGCACAATCTCGCCTGAATCTGGCAGCTCTTAAGACGTTGATTAAGCCTTAATCAGCCTTGATACGACAAAATATCGCTCGAGTACGACTTGTTTTAGGAACGGCTTTCATAAATAAATATGTAATTGAAGTCTTAAAGAAACTGGTTTTTTAGTATTGAAAATAATAGTTTCCTTTTGTCTACTGAATTTTATAAATATAAGTAATAGTAATAATTGAGATTCACGTAGGTAGGTGTACAACGTGCATCTCAATTCTGTAAATTCAATGTGTCTATGTAGGTTACCTAAGTCCTAAATGGATGCAAGTAGCGCAACAGTGTAGGTATATTCTGATTATGGAACAATACGCCACCTCCCTCTCGAAGCATTAAAAACACAACCACTTTCAAACAAAAATGACTTGTCTTTGATTATCAAAAAAATACCACCAAATTTCTATAAAAGATGTCCATCGTTGTTCTGTGGGTGGTTGTATCTATATTTTTCTTTTTAACTGACTTCAACAAAAGGAGGAAGTTCTCAGTTCGTCGGAATTCCCCGATTATTCGAAGACGACTGGACCGATTTGGAAAATTCTTTTTTGTTTTAAATGGTATACTTTTCAGGTGGTTCCATTGTCATCAGGAATCCTGATGACAATGGATGGGATCCTGGATAAATCGAGGGAACTCTTCAGTTATTATAGACACACCTATAGTGATTTGGGTATTATTTATAGTAACTTGTTCATTTGCTTTCGGAAAGCACCATTTAGTGAAGTGGATCTGATGATGAAGACCACAGATGGCCACTGGACCTACTCAATAATAGGTATTTCACGGGTTGCGATTCGATTACTTTAAAATGGTTGCTAAGCAAATTATGTTCGTCATATGGTATGGGCATATGGTGAAGTGGAGCTGATGGTGAAGTACCAGGAGAACTCCTCAATAATTAACGTTTCTGCATCGGGAAAAGCAATATTTTGTTAAAGGTGATGAGCAGTTGTCATTAGACTATTTTAACTTAGATAAATTACAAATCGATCCACTAAAAAGTGAAAAAAAAATAACTTTAATTTTGGAAGTCGGTGGCAAAAACCTAAAATACAAGCAAGGACACCGACTTCCGAAATTAAAGCTATTTTTCACTTTGTAGTATTTTTTTTGGAAGTTGGTTGTTTTTTTTTTGTTTTTATAGATAGAATAGTCAGTCGTGTCCGCAAACTGTTAATTTTCTTTTTCGTTCAATAATACATATTAATGTATGATCATCATATAATGGAGACAATAAAAGTTATTCTATTCTATCTATACATCTATATCTATATATAGTGTCTGTTTGTAATGTCATAATAGCTTTTTAATAAATGTATATGAAAGGATATAGTACTTATAACAAAAAAAAAACAATGTTAAAAATTTTTGTTTGTGAGTCCGTCTGTCTGTTTGTCTGTCTGTTTGATCCGGCTAATCTCCGAAATGGTTAGACCGATTTTGAAGGGACTTTCACTGGCAGATAGCTGATGTTATGAAGCGTAACTTAGATTTTTATTTTAGAAAAAGATTTAAGGTTCCACGCAAAAAAAATAAAACCTATGAAATTGTGAACAAAATCCATTTTAAATAGGGAAGTATTGACATCCACGCGGGCGGAGTCGCGGGCAATATCTAGTGTTAAATTAAATAGTTAAATCTTTAAGTAACTACAAGAGCTAGCACAAAATCGCCAACAATTCCATTCCACTTACAAAACCGACCATTCTCCACCACTTAAACAATTCAAGTCCCATCTAACGGAGCCTTAACGAACACACTAAAACCCCATCTAAGTATACAGACATAAGATTAATATTTCATTAAATTAGACAATTACCTTCACTAACAAAGGCTTCTGACTTTACCTTCCTTAAGGGAAGCAATTTTTGGACAAATGAGTTAATTTAGCTAAATTGCATTTACCCGAGGTAACTTCTGTTTTATATGTGCTTAGGGGATTTTATAGGGTCTTTTGAGATTGCACTCATGCTCTTAAGGGGTTAATAAATTGTGTTTATAATTTTATGCTAATTAGAGGTTGGGTTAATTAATTTTTGAGTTATGATCGTAAGGGTGTTTTCTTAGGTTTTGCGTATGGTGTGATGTAGAGACGATCATATTTTTGGAGGAATATTGCCGGATCAGGTGGTCTAATATAATGAAAATTAATGAGCGAGCTTATAATTTTGAATTTATGACATACGTTTTCCTGGTCTCATAACCAAGGTCATACACCTCTACTTACCGTTTTAATTAAAGGTGTGATATTATGTTAATCCTAAAATTCTTGTTTCCAAATATCTAAAATGAATTGAAAGTTTCGTCCATTTCCTGTAAACAGGTACTAATTAAACTAAAACATGAACTAAGTAATTATGGCAGATAGTTTCGTTTCAAAGCTTCTTTGAATCCCTTAATAAATAAAGCTAGATAATTTAATACTAAATTCTAAAAGCTTAATAAAATAGTTCAAAGCCGAAACGAATCTTCCTATCTAAACTATTTACTTAATATAAATTAGGCGATATGGTGCATTAGCTCCTCTACAGGATGTGTTTCTAAACAGGGATTACTTTCATATTCGTAGGTATAAAAGCTTGTTTACGGTAAGATATCTAAATTAAGGCGAAATGGTATTGTGACAGGTTTGGAGCGTTCGTATGGCCAAACGGAGCATACAGAATTTAAAAAAATACAACTTTAACTTTAAAACTTTAAAAAATATTTCTTTTTAAAATTCTATATGCTCTGTTACATTAAAATGAACCCATAATCCCCTTCTGTATATGGTGAACGTGTAGATGAAATTGTATTGAAATTGCTTTTTTGCGATTTTTTTTTTTTGTATAGAGCCAAATTAAGACAATCGTGTTTTGGCCCTCATAATTCACTGAAGAAAATCCTCAATTTTTGTAATCAGAAAAAAATAAGGCATATTTGTAGTTTTTGAGGACAAAAATTGATTTCGCGTGCAGCCGAAATGCGTCAAAATATCTTCTTTGGGACCCATTTCGCTATAAGGTGCTACCCCGAGCAAAACCATGCGATAGTGCGTTGTTCAGAGGCTATTAACTCATTAATTAAGAGAAATAAACTACATCTAAAAGCACATTATTAACGTTGGTTATCCTATCGTCACATTAAACGTTCTTATTTTCTTATTTGTTTTTATGTGTTGTAACTACATACATTTAAAACTCCTTTTAAAAAATGACTAAATTTATTGATTGCATGCATCTTTTGCTAAAGGTAACGTTCTATTAATTTGAGGATTACTCTTTGATTTAATGCAACGTCAAAATAATTACTTTCTTAAATAATAACAGAGTGTCCAATTTCTTTAATAAGCCAAAAACAAATGAATAAATACGTTAGTTTACAAGTCTTCTTGTTCCTTTATTTAAAACATGTAATATTTTTATCATGTTTTCTATGACATTATCTCCCATGTTAGGCAAGGTGCATCCACCTTTTCTCTGTACAAAATACCTTGGATAATATCTTCATATAAAACCCAACACTTTACAAGATCTTGGACCAAAACCAGCTCACGTTCCCTTGCAATCACTGCACCAACGAGGCGTTAATTCCAAGCATGAATATTCTATCCGCCAAGCTAAATATATTTGAGCATCAATAAAGTGCTTGATCAAGGGTTTCCATGCTCAGCATAAAGGCATTACCGACGAGATGAAGTTTCATAAAATTCCGTGGAACAAAACTCAATCTACCCCCTCATCCTCTGTGCCACTTCACCCCTCTCTCTCATTCACGAAGGCTATAGATTCTGATTAAAAATTAATTAATGAACTTACGCCGCCTAAAAGGCAATATTTGATGCCTTTTGATGACCGCCGGGAAGTTTTAGACGTAACTTAAGAAAATAAAGTGTGTAGAATTAATTAGCTGGGTATTTAATTTTGGTTTTAGTGGTATCTGGTTACATAATTTTAACTTTAAACTTGGTCTTTATAGAGAATAAAGGTCTTAATTTCCGAACCGGGTTATTTCAGCAGATTAAAGCTACTGATATTGTTTTCGGAACAAGATTTTTAATCAAATAAGTTCTCAAAATTACTTATAACCTCTCTTCGCCAAAACAAAATAAATCTTCTAACACATGCACATCATAAATAATTCTCGTGTATCCTCTACAAAAACTTCAGCTCGGTTGCACCGATATGCTTAATGCATGAACCTCTAACCCCGGTCGCTTGACGTAACTTCAATAAACTCTGATTAAAATTTAATCAACCGTGTAACTTCGTCGGCAAGCGTTTTTGCTAACAAGCGAACGGTGCAATCTTTGACTTGTTCAAACATTGTTACTTGTAGCTACATAAATTATCCCCGAATATTTTTATGGGAGAATTAAAGTATTAAATGCAAATCGTTGGGTTTATCTTGCTTGAAAGGGTTTGGGATAATTCGGTTAAGGAAAATAAAAGAAATGGCAAAATTTGCGCATTTATAACCGCCTTGCTGTAATTGAACTTAAATTAAAATTTCGAAGAATGCGGATGCAATCAAAAGTGAATGAAAATAAGTAGTTCAATATTATGTCCGCTACATGTAAGATTCATACGGCTAACGTCAGTCCGTTGACTTCATCCAGTCCATGGCCGATTTTGGTTTGTAAATAAGAACCTTATTTTCGTTGAAGATATGTAAAAGGAAGAGCGCGTTTAGTTCAAAACATATACCGGATGTCGTCAGTATTGTAGCCAATCATACAGCTCCAAGAAATAGTATAGTACTTTAATCTTTTTTGCCGAATTCCTTTACGTAAACGGCACCAATAGGATAACGGATGACTCCAACATCCGCGTTACATCTTCCGTACCTCATAAATTATTTCCAGGAAGGGTCTCGTCTCAGGTCACTACACATCCAAGGTAAAAATATATAATTTATATAGGCTGGTCCTTATGTACAAAGTGGTCCTATAGGCGGTCCGAAAGAGCTTAATGATCCGTAAACGGTTCGACTGCGCGGGACGCATCGGGACGAATCGGGAGGACTCGAGGGCGCTGTTATGACGGGTTGAAGATAATATGCGTAAACTTCGGAGTTAAGAAAATATTTTTGTTGGAAGAAGAAAGTAGAGCGAAAAGTACAGTGGTGTTCTTAAAAGTATGAAAACAAACATATTTACAAAGAAATGGAGGCTAGGGGATGGTAATATTTAGGTACAATGAAGATTCTAGTGAGTATGAAAAGTGTCCAATGCCTCATAATTATTATCTTTAATAAACAATAAGTACACAACAGTACCTATAGTAATGTATAATCTGGTGTACAATAAAGCATATATAAATAAATAGTAAATAAACCATCCAAATATAGGCCTTATTGTGAGTAAACGTTTAGGCATTCTCAGTCTAGCCTCTTATAATATCTTTTACAAAGTAGACTTTCCTTAAAACGTTTAATTAAGTTACCAGCTTCAGTACAAGCGAGACTATATCGTCGTAGAGTCAACTTTGGGTAATTCATGAGTTCAGAGCTTTTTGAAGTAATAAAAGTGTGTGTGAAATTGGTGAGGAGTTCCTGATACGACTTATGATTTTGTTCATCCTTGTAATGATTTCCTCTTTCCGACTTTTGGTATTTACTTTTTTTTAATCTAGGTATCGGTAACGAAGTTTATTCTGATCTAGAGTCCAACTCTTATAATTCTGACCTTTATTATTTTTGCGTAGCGTAGATTGCATTGTAATTATGTTATTATTAGGTCACAGCGGGACACTTGTCTTCATTCTGGACATGGACCCAGTGGGACCGAAGTTCATTCCTTGAGAGAGGCCATGGTAGAGCGGACAGATTTGACCTTAAGCCTTATCAGTGGGGTGATGATAATCTGGTATCTTTTAACGCCACCAAAACACAAGCGTGTCTTTTTACCGCTAAAAGGAGTCGTTTCGAGCAAACTCCTACTTTTCGGGGTACATCTGTTCCTGTAACTGATCGGCTCGAGCTCCTAGGCATAGAGTTGACATCATGTCTCAACTTCGGAGCCACCATCGAGTACAAAGCCCAAACTGCGGCCAAGAAACTGGGCATCCTAAATAAGGTAAAGCGATACTTTACGCCTGGACAGCTTTTAACTCTTTACAATGCGCAAGTCCAATCCTGCATGGAGTATTGCAGCCACCTTTGGGATGGCTCAGCTAAATACCAACTTGCCGCGGTTGACTCGGTGGAACGCAGAGCTAAGAGGCTCATTGGCGACGTAAGACTGGTGGATGCCAAGCTTCATAACTTGGCTCATCGCCGCAAGGTTGCCTGCTTGTCGGTCTTCTACAGATTGCACTTCGGTGAGTGTGCTCAAGAACTACACGACCTCATCTCGCCTGCCCCTTCTACCATCGGACATCTAGACGCACTGCAGGTTACCATCCCTACCTAGTCGCTATTCCACCAATTCGCACTAAGCATTTCCAAATGTCTTTTGTGATGCGCACAGCAAAGGGGTGGAAGTCTCTGCCTGCGTCTGTGTTTCCGAACGCATACAACCCCGATCTCTTCAAAGTGAGAGTGAACAGGCTTCTTCTAGGTAAGCTCGCTCCATCGTCAACTTTGTCTCTGTCATCTCTGACCTAGACTAGAGTCAAGAGCAAACCTATCTCAAATAAAAAAAATAAAAAATACCAAGGAAAACGGCTAAAAATTACACGAAAATAATTCTATTAGTACACCTAAACTAACATTAATTGGCTAACAATTAAAATGCTTGCTAACATTAATACGGCAATGGAAACCATTTCCATGATTAAAATCTTTCCACTTGACCAACAAACATAATTTAATACGCAGTGGCGAACATATAAAATATTGTAACAGCATTAATATAATATTACCGTTATGAGAAAATACGGAAGTGTACAGAAAACTGAGTGTAATTTAAGTTTAGCGTGCTCCACAAACTTTGTGCACGGAAAAGTAATTTTTAAACTTAATTGTTGGTTTATGTTTAGTTGCACAGAGGTTGGAATAGAATCTATTATAGTTTTTAAACTAGACTGTAATATAAAGAGGTTCATTAGGTGTTTATAGTTCTGGCCAAACTGAAGCGAGCGAGCGGGTTGCGGGACGAAATTTGCTCTATGGAGGTTTTCAAACTGGATTTCCTAAAAACAATCGACACGCGCAGTTGTGTCCCGCACCCCGCTCGCTTGCTCGCTTCAGTTTGGCCAGAGCTTAACAGGGGCTCCAATCCATCAATTTATGAAGTAAGTTTGAGCATAGTAATTGATCATTCAACGGGAGTTCTTGCATACCTATAGGATAGAACGTAACCTTGGATCTGATTAATGCATTTATTTGTATTCTTGGGTATTAATTTGACTTTGAATGTGTTATAGGATACCTACAAAATATTAGAGTATTTTAACTTTTACGACGCCTATGCTGACCGAATTATTTTTGAAACATTTTTGCTAGCTTTTTAAAAGACGGATATTTTGAAACTTTACTGTCGTTTTTTCTACCTTAATTGTAATTACTTAAGCATGTAAACTTATAAAACATTATACACAACATTACAATGGCGTTTGATAACAAAGATGTACATTGCCCACCTTTAAGGCGCGACACAAAGGCACCGCGTGTCGCGCGACGACAGCGGTGCCTTTGTGTTGCGAGCGATTCGCGGCGCGTGTCGCACCTGTATGCAGGAGCCTTTACAACTTAAGCTATCCTAACTATAATATTATAAATGTGAAAGTGACTTTGTTTCTTTGTTTGTTACGCTTTCACGTCGATAGATTTCGATGAAATTTGGCACATAGGTAGACCATGACCTGGGTTAGGACATAGAATACTTTTGATCCCGGTAACTCATTCCTGTGGGATAATTTCCGAACTTCACGCGGGCGTAGCCGGAGGCATAAGCTGGAACACCCATAAAGCCACGCGTTGCTGTCCGGTATCTAATTCAAACTTTATCATACTCGTCGCTATGTTAATAAACAAAGTCGGGTAACTGTTGCAGTGGACTCAGGGTTGCCAGGTTAAACTTTACCTGTATTACCTGGTTCTACATGTGCTTCTGAAATAGCTTTTTCTAGAAAGAAAACTCGATCTGTTTTCGTTTGCAAGAGATCCTATGAAATAGTGTTTCATGGAAGATAGATTCGTAAACATCGTAGTTACAATGATGGTGATATTACGTAAAAGGGTTTTATGAGTAGAGACTTCGGAAAATTTAATTTAATTTTGTGAAGACGGCTGAGCATATCTTTCGAAAACATGTTTGATGAAACGATCTTGGGCAGATATTGTGTTCAGTAAGAGGCTGTTGCTTTTCATAGGTAACTGAATAACATACTAACAGATTACTGATCATATGTATATATATTACTGAAAGATGCGTGCACTGACTGGACAGGTCCACTCAATCTGTGTGGTTCTTTCCTCAAAAGACCATTCACCAGACACCAATCTACATGGTCTTCACATGATCTGATCAAGATTAAGTCTGGACTTTAAAAGAGACTGTGAACTCTGAGTTTGTTTCGGCCTTTCTTCTCAGAGTAGTCAGATAGGAAACGCCGGCCTCATCTAGTTTTAAAACATATGATTGACGTGTAAAAGTGTTTGTAACTTACAGAAATAAAATCATTTATCATTTATAAAGGACCAAAAAAGACGTCCAATTAATTGTTAACAACAGCAGAAAAAAATTACAATAACATCATACAAAAGTATAAGTGATTCAATGAACTGCAAATAATATTTGTTTATTTAACCGGCTCACCTGAAAACCCTAACCACAAACGCAGTAACAAACGAGGAGTCCAGTTCGTTATCTATACAACAAGTTGTCTCTCGTTTCCTATTCCAAGTTGGATAACACAACAGATTTCTGCTGCGGTTCTCTTTTAAATAAAGGCGCCGCTCGACTGCAGCTAAGATACGCACGTGTAGGTACTCAGCTTCGAAAATATAGGCGGAATCGTCCACTGCGAGTCTGCGACCCACGGCCACGCTACTAATGCGTGACTAGCAAACAAATGAACCGTATAGCTAACGTGGCGGACGTGGACGGTCGCTTTACGGCCGAACCTAACAACCTATTTTCAGTAAAAGACAGATCGCTATTGATAGTAGACAGTATAATTCTATCTGTCCTCATATCAGGCCGGTAAGATTCCATAATCTCTTATAGATTATTGGGACGCTAAACCATAGACAGATAGATTTTTCTATCTGAAGTATGTCAAAACTGGTGATAGATAGGTTATTGGGTTCGGCCTTTAACTGTATATAACGTTGTAAACTCATAGACTAGAAAGCAGTCAGAATACTGTATCGTGAAAATTATTTTCCTGTAACAAATAGTTCGCGAAATAGGAAAATTGTAACGGGATTGTTTTGTTAATTATGAAAAACAATGTTTTTACAATAGAGACGTGATGCACTGCACATTGTAAAAGTGTTTTAAACTGGATGTTACACATCCCTAGTTTTAAGCCTGGCATCTGACTTAATTGAATTTTTCCTTTGTCTTTTTTTAGTGTTGCTGAGGTAGGTAAATAGATAAGGATGCATTCTTGCAATTTGTAGATAGGTACATCACGGAAAAAAATATTTTCTACAATACTACAAGAAAGCATAGTTAAGGTAACGAGAATTTGTTCTTAGCAACGAAAATTACTTTAGCAGATACTGATCAAATTATAAAGAGAATAATTTTATTCTACTAAACACTACTGACAAATACTAATAATTACAAACATTTGTGCAGTCAACCATCTTATGCTTATGATTACAAGACGCATTGTCACGTACAGAAAAATGTTGTATTCAGAACGACCCAATTTGTAGAGCGGGCGAACGAGGGGTCGGGCGGATGGAAGGGGATCGTAGAAAAACTCGACACTTATAGTCCCACTCGTAGTCAACGGCATAACTTATAATATAAAATGTACCCATTACAACACTATGTGTCAATATCCCGAATTATTCTATTCAGTAACCCGTATTAGATATAGCTTTAATTACTACAGCAAAACATTTATATAAACATAATTATGCTGTTTAGCCGCATAGAGACAATATATGATTAAGCCGCGATAGTAATGTCAACTGTTCAAAAATTGTGTATTTATTCCTCACTAGGTGGCGTTGTACCATTGCGATTGATTTCTATATCGATATCGCGGTGTCAAGATTTTCCGCCTATAGCATAAGAGAATGCTTGTTAACCGCTCCTTTTTTTTAATCCGATCCAGCATGTCCCCTTGCTGTCCTCTCCCAGCGACGCTCTAAGCCGAGGTCCGTACCCCACAGGGGGTGCCCTTAGCGAGTAGTCGCTTAGTTTTAGTTTTATGCCTGGCTGGAGGCCTTAATTTATTGAGGCATCCACAGGCAAGCCCGGTTAAGCAGTCGACAACCTCCTATAGGTTGAACTGCGAGATGCCATTCCCCAAAAACAAAAAAAAAACAAAACACTTATTTTTTTATGTGTAATCACTACACTACATCTTTGAATAAACCAGTCTTAGGTTATGTGTCGGTATTACTGGTCCACACTCAAAAAGAAAATTGATTGAACATTATTTCAGTCGACCCGTTAGCAAAAAAACATACATTTAACATATCATAAAATTACAAGTTTACAACATAGTAACGAATAACTGTCTATAAAGTAGTTAACTTGCAACGTGAACAGTTATTTTTGGTAATAATTACGATACAATCATTTGTGATTACTCTCTTAACTAAATAGAACGGTATTGTAGTGTTAACAAAAGGCGTATAGCACAAGACATTCTTGTTGCATGTCGATATACTCGTAACTGTAACAAGCTTTTCTTTTCCGTGTTGATCGCAGCACGATAACCTACATATATGTACCTACCTGGATATTGCATACCGAGAGTCATTGATGTGTTTCAGAAACCCTATAAACCTGATGAACAACTGCCCCGTTGGTCACACATGGTCGCAAGCGCGACTGCTGAGCGTGAGTCCTGGATTCGATTCCCGGGTCGGGCAAAGTGTTATTGGATTTTTCCGTTAGAAATTTCTCAGTAGCATCCCGGAATTTGGTAGTTGGTGGTGTGAAGCCCCCGTGCCTCGTATAGCACGGAAAGCCGTTGGTCCTGCGCCTGATCTCTCACCAGTCGTGTCGGGCTCGGCATCGGACTATGAGAGAGAGAGAGAGAGAGAGAGTAAAGGAACAGAGTAAGTATCTCCTGCATACTTTGCTAATTTCCGTTGAGATCGGTCTACGTGGCCGACATTCGGTCAGGAGGATTTATTTAAACCTGAGGTATTCAAACTTGTCGCGAGATGTTCGAAAGAATTACCATGGACCCTGGCACAGGCAACTGAAGGAACTCGGGTGGGTTTTAGTCAGTAAAAGTCGGACACGGCCTCCGCTCCGCCCAGAGCGGGAGGTCATTTGATGATTTCCCATGCAAAAAAAGAAAAAAAAGTATTCTTACTTCAATCAACAAGACCAACTATTGATCAAAGTATTCTTATCAGTCTAAATAACAGTCAGACATAAATCAGATTCGTCAATTCATTATACTTAAACTTATTTTTAGTTTTTAAATTCAAGTCATAATCGATACTGGTAATCGATATATCAACACGTGCAAAACAATCCTACCGAAAATTCAACTGAAATTCCGACACCAATATTGAAAACAAAATTGACCCGACCAGACCCGTCTGCGAAACACGTCGTCACTCGTCAGCATCACACCCTCACAGCTCCTCTGTAATTGGCAGGTCGGAATGACCCGATTACAGTAGGTGACGAGAATCGCAGCTTGCCAGTACGAATCGGAATTTCATTAACCGGTGACGAGTTTTAGTACGTTTCGGTCATATCTCGTCGGTACCGAGATTTGATGATTTCTGGTCATCGGTTTTGGGGGATTGATAAAATGTGATTTGACATATGAACGTTTACATTTGCGGATACTTCAGGTGGTTTACCCTGTCTGCTTACAAAGTACTTTGAATTGGTTCCAGATCTTAACTTGCCTTCTTCGGCATCGTCTCCCTGCGTGTTGCTACTATAAATATGTGGAGATCTGGTCATCGGTTTTGGGGGATTGATAAAATGTGATTTGACATATGAACGTTTACATTTGCGGATACTTCAGGTGGTTTACCCTGTCTGCTTACAAAGTACTTTGAATTGGTTCCAGATCTTAACTTGCCTTCTTCGGCATCGTCTCCCTGCGTGTTGCTACTATAAATATGTGGAGAGGGTGCATTACTTATGTCTTTTTCTTACTATCTATAAGTGAACTGTATCTCTTTTCTATAAGTATACTAGCTTTTGCCCGCGGCTTCGCCCGCATGTATGTCGGAATATATCAAATTAGTACCTACCCTACGTGTTAACCCAGGTTCTAAAATATCTGTATGCCAAATTTCCTCTAAATTCAACCAACCGTTTTTGCGCCAATCCGGAACATACATCCCGACAAACAACAAACGGACAAAAATTCTAAAAACTATAGTGTGCGCAACAGACGCCCTTCAATCACTTCTTTTCAAATATATGCAATGCACAGTTCTGACTTCGTTACTATTTTTAACCGACTTCAAAAAAGGAGGAGGTTATCAATTCGGTTGTATGGTTTTTTTTAATGTATGTTACCGTTACTCCGTCATTTATAAACCGATTTTAAAAAAAATATTTTTTATTTGAAAGGATTGGACTTCCAGATTGGTCCCATTTTTATCCAAATCCAGTTCTGATGACAGGATCCATGAGGAATTGAGGGAACTCCTCAAATATTATTGGCAAACACATAGTGATTTTGGTATTTTCGTCAACAAATCAAGCATTTGCATTCAGAAAGTATGATTTGCTGAAGTGGAACTGACGAAGAAGACCATAGATGGCCACAGCAACTCATCAATGATAAGTATTTCACGGGTGGCAATATCTCGATTAAGATAGTTAAACGACTATGACGAAGCGGTTCCCCGATTACTCGAAGACGGCTGGACCGATTTGGAAAATTCTTTTTTTGTTTGAAAGGGTATACTTGCCAGATGGTCCCATTGTCAACAGGTCAGGATCTGATGATGGGATCCTGGAGAAATCGAGGGAACTCTTCAATATAAGCACACCTATAGCGATTATGGTATTTTTTATAGTAATTTGTGCATTTGCTCTCGGAAAGCAACGTTTGGTGAAGTGGAACTGATGACGAAGACCACAGATGGTAAGATGGCCACCGGAACAACTCAATAATAAGTATTTCACGGGTTGCGATTCCATTACTTTAAAATTATTGCTAAACAATAGAAGCTCGTCACAATGCATATGGTGAAGTGGAGCTGATGGTGAAGTACCAGGAGAACTTCTCAACAATTAACGTCCCTGCATCGGGAAAAGCAATGTTTTGTAAAAGTTGATGAGCAGTAGTCATTAGGCTATTGTAACTCGTCCTCGCGCACATCTGGGAGTGGCGCGAGGAGGCAGGACGCCGGGGCGTAACTCCGTTGCCGCGAGAAATCGCGGCACGGCGGACAGAGCTCCGGCAGGATCTCATGGCGGCATGGAGAGTGCGATTGTCGCAACCCAGTGCTGGGCACGCCACAATTGCGGCGATAAGTCCCCTCTTTGAGGAGTGGCTGGAGAGGCGCCACGGCGTCCTCACCTTCCGCCTGACGCAGGTCCTCACCGGACACGGGTGCTTCGGGAGGTACCTGTTCCGGATAAGGCGGGAGGAAACGCCCGGGTGTCACCACTGTGTGGATCGCCCGGAGGACACGGTGGAGCATACGGTGGAGGTCTGCCCGGCTTGGGCGGAGCACCGCCGTGTCCTCGCGGAAGCGATCGGCGGCGGCGATCTCTCGCGTCCGGCCCTGGTCCAGGCCATGGTACGGAGCGAGAGTGCATGGGAAGCCATTACCTCCTTCTGCGAAGCAGTAATGCTCGTGAAGGAGGAGGCGGGACGCGTGAGGGAGAGGCAAGCTTTGCGCCCTCACGCCCCTAGTCGCCGCAGGAGACGCCCTGGGCGTCGGGAATCGGCAGCCGATTCCCGGCCACCGTAGGCGCGGGCTTGCGGACGGCGAGCAATGGGTAGCTCGCCGTCCGGTAAGGACCAGGCCCGAGTCGACGGCGCGTCGTGTTCCACGCGCGCCTCAAAGAGATGTCAGCACTATTGACGGGGTCCGCTAGGGCCGATGCCAGCTAGGGTTGCGGGATGTTCGAAAGAGTTACCGTGGCCCCGGCACAGGCAACAGAAGGAACACGGGTGGGTTTTAGTCAGTAAAAGTCTGACACGCCCTCCCGCTCCGCCCAGAGCGGGAGAAGTCATTTGATGATTTCCCATCCACAAAAAAAAAAAAAAAGGCTATTGTAACTCAGATAAATTACAAACAGACCCACTAAAAAGTGAAAAATAAAAACAACCGACTTCCAAAACAAACACTACAAAGTGAAAAATAACTTTAATTTCGGAAGTCAGTGGCAAAAACCTAAAATACAGATCCAAAGACACTGACTTCCGAAAAAGTATTAGTACCGAGTTTCGAGTTAATATGACAGCGCGTTAAAATTTTTCTTACTGTTCTTAGGGTCCTAGTGTTCCTTACTTGTTTTAAAAAACTAAAAGTGACAATTTTTATTATTTCCTGAGGCAAATATTATAAAGTTTCAAATGTATTAACCAAAAGAATAAGATTTTTCATATAATCTGTATCCCCTTTTTTCACCCCCACGGGGGTGGAATTTCGAAAAATCGTTTTGGATTTTTCTATAACTGAAATCAAAGATTTCTTATACGCATTTTTGAGTTAATCAAGCCACACAGTAAAATCCTACTCTTAAACCCTGCTTTTCACCCCCACAGGGGTGGAATTTAAAAAAAATCGATTACGATGTTTCCATAACTTGAATCAAAGATTCCTGATACCAATTTTTGAGTTAATCATGCTACACGGTAAAATCTTCCTCTAAAACTCCTATTTTTCACCTAAACTATATCCCCGCTTTTCACCCCCACAGGGGTGGAATTTTAAAAATTCGTTTAGAATATTTCCAAAACTTGACTCAAAGATTATTTATACCAATTTTCGAGTTAATCAAGCCACGCAGTAAAATCCTCCCCTGTAAAATTGACAACCCCTTTTCACCTCGTTCGGGGTAGATTTTCGAAAAACCTTGATGCAGGTTATTCTTTATTTTTGATCTTAAGTATAAATACTGAGTTTCGAGTTAATCGGACTGCGCGTTAAAATTCTTCCATACAAATTTTGACACCCCCCAATGCCCCTCGTGGGGGTAGTTTAGAAAAACCAAAAATTACAAAATTCATAATTTATTAAGATAAGTATTTGGGCCAAGTTTCAAGGTTATTAACTCAAGGAATAAGATTTTTCATACAAACGAAATACCCCCTTTTTACCCCCTTAAAGGTCGAATTTCCAAAAACCCCTTCTTAGTGCTCCCCTACATTATAAAAGGAAGCCGTGTGCAAAATTTCACGTTCCTAGTCCCAGTAGTTTCGGCTGTGCGTTGATATGTCAGTCAGTCAGTCAGTCAGTCAGTTTCTTCTTTTATATATGTATATAGATATGTACTTATCTGTCAGCCGTCATCTCGGAGCAAACTTCCTTCTTGCAGTTTCATCTTGCATCCCTCTTTTCTTTTTTTTTTTCAAAGATTTGTGGAACCAGCAAATCTACGTGTTTAAATAGTCAGACTCAACGAAGACATTGGGGCTTGGATGGAATCCGCTACAGGATTAATTGATCTTTGACTCGAAACTAGAGCCGCAAAGGAACCACGCAATCGCCCGCAATCAAACATCTGAACGTACAGTACCTATCCCAAGATAGTAAATATTGCACTGGCATTGTTACTGTTCTTAAATTTAATTTATTATTACCAACAACAGCTCATCATACCTACATATCATACATAATACGCAATTTGACACAACCAAACTTTGTACTTAAAACCACTTTGTGCACTATTGTTTTTAAAACCGTTATTTTCACTTTTTTATTTTGTTGTTTGTATTTTGTGTTTCACGAACTGTGTCCAAATAAACATTATTCTTTCTTTCTTTCTTTTTATTTTGACACTGTGGGGAAAGTACAATTGATTCGGGATAAGTTGAAACTAGTCACATACTTTATCATGTCTCCATATTGGCAAGGACACAGATCCAACAATGACTTTAAAAGCTATCCAAAAAACATGAAAAACAATACGAAATCAGTACATGTGTCGCGATCAATCACCTGCGCATTGAGTAATGCTGAGCACAGGTTATGGATGTGCACCCAATTTTAGCAAATGTCGGATGAGCAAAAATTAAAAATTGTCAACCATCTAAACTGTTGCACGATTGGCCTATTCAATCATTTTAAATAAATATTGCTTTTCTAATAAAACATGAAACAAAGCAACACAAAACCATAAATAAACATTTAAATGCTTTGGACAAGGTTAACATTAAGCTGTAACAAGAAATCGATGTGATGACAACACAACAGGGCTTCACATTAGTCTGAGTATCTACCACTAGCTGTGCCCCGCGACTTCGTTCGCGTGGAAGTCGTAAGATACACAATATACTAAAATAATAACCACATTTTAATAAAACTCGCTCGTCCCTCGACGCCACGGGCGTTGCATCGCCCGCTCGCGCTATTACTTAGTTTTCGCTTAGTGTTCTTTCTGACTTTTTATTTTTGCTCGGCTTCGGTCGTAGCTCGATGTAAAATAGCCTATAACAGCTATCCTCGAAAATTGGGCTACCAAACGCAAAAAGAATTTTTCAAATCCAACTTTTGTTCACAATTTCATGGGTTTTTTTTTGCGCGGAACTCCAATTATTTTTCTAAAATAAAAATAGCCTTAGTTACTCATCGTAAAATCAGCAATCTGCCAGTGAAAGTCCCGTCAAAATCGGTCCAGAAGTTTCGGAGATTAGCCGCAACAAACAGACAGACAGACAGACAATATAATACTTTCTTATGCATTTAGTAAAAAGTTGTTATTTTGACTTTACAAACAGATACTTCAATTTTATTTATATGTATTTATATAGATTAATATGATGCAAAACTTGAAACAGATACATGATACTTTGGTCGAACAATATCGGACATCTACCATGGTCAAATTAATTTGCATCTACTGAGTTGACACCAGCGCATCTCAAACGAGAGCTACATTTTTCACCAAATATGCTCAGACCAAAGCTAGACCAGATAAACCATATTGTCAGCATTACTAGAGGACATGACTCTAAATAGATCTCTATCCATTCTTGGAGAACAGATCAAGACACTGAAATCCACCAAAGCAGAGGTCGATGACATATCAGTCCATGACATTCACCAGTTCACCATCGTCTACATACTGCTAGGAGTCGTCATATGCGCGGCAGCAGTCTGGATCTGAAGAAAAGTGAGATGCTGCTCGCAATCTACGGCCAGCCAGGCGGAGCCTCACCACATACAAGAATCTGTGGCAACTATATCGGAGTCAACCAGAGCGCATAATGAAGTGCAACCACAAAAGCAAAGTACTGCTGACCGTCAGCAAAGTGAGAGTGAACAGAGAGGTTTAAGTGCATATTTTGTCAAACAGTGGTGAAGTATAAAAAATAGTTCTGCTTTAGACAAAATTACATAAACTTTCATCTAGCTCATATGACTTTCGTGTTCCACAAAAGCACTATGTTCGTCATAACCTCAAGTAGCTACAGGTTTTCCGGACAGTTCCTAAACAGAGTAAGTTTATAGCTTAATTTCGTGACATGGTGGCCATTTTGTACAGACATCGTAACAAAGTTGTTTTAGGTCTTCAACGTTTTCCTGGAAAAATACTTAATGCTTGTATTTCATCAGCTGTCCCTTTATGTTTGATGTTTGGTATAGATATTGTAATGTAATGTTAGCTTAATGTTATATCTCAGTTCGGTTACTATTCTATTGAGTTTTTATGTAGCTTTTATTTTTTTGGATTCTGAAATTCGGTAAATAAAAAAAATAATAAAATTCATTTAATTCAGTTGCATAGTTGGATTGTCTGTCAGATCTCCTAGAGAGAACGTATTGTTGTTCAGCCTATGACGAATTAGGGCAACAAAAAGTATGAACAAAAATCCTGAACTGCTATATTCTCGATTCAATTTAATTTTGATAATTAATTAATTAATGGAACAATGTAGAATTGTAGAAAGACGTGCTCGTTAAAAGCGTCCGCAACAAAAAGATAAAAACCAAAAACGATTCAAAAATTAAAACAAGCCGTGGCAGCTAAGAGATGACCAGTCCCTACTGACGGCGCCCGTTCACGAACATGACGCATGGATCAGCACCATTCAGCTCAACCATTTTGAAGGGATCAGGGGGAAGAGGAGATTAGGTTTTGACTTTGCGCTGTCATAGTCAAATTATTCACCATTTATCATCCCACTCCCAAAAAACTTTAAACATTATTTAAATCAATATTGATTTCAAAAAAAAATAGAATCAGTGATCAGGGCGACGGCTGCGAAGGCTGCACCCTGTGTGCTCGGCGCCTCAGACCCCGAGCGCGGCTGCGCCGCAGTCGTCAAACGGTGACACTCCGTCATTAGTGACATTTTTTGTAAATAATGTGTTTAGTTTTAGTGCGTGTTGTTTATATAGTTTATTTTATTTTTATATAGGTAAGTGGAACATTATATAAGTTATTTATGATCAATAACGGCAGTAGCGATGCCGGAAATAGTGCCAGTCAACCTGTCACATCGCTCGATGTCCAGCTGGTGAGATGCCCGTATTGCTCACAGGCACGCTTTTTTAAAGGCGAAAGGGGGCTGAGGATACACTATGGCAAGATCCACAAACCACCTAATGTACCATTGTGCCCCCCAGCCACATCCCCAACATCAACACCTCCAGACCAAACCTTGTGGCAAACGCTAGCAAAATTAAAAAATTCTACCCCGGTTTTAAAGAGAGTTCCCCGGGGCGCGAGACAGTCTGTTGCGCTAAGTTTGACGCGATGTCTCCGTCTTGCGACTCAGGAGAACTCACAAAGTGCCTGGGAGCAATTACTCACCTTCCCTTATAGGATTCTACATGTCCAAAAAAATTTGGCAACTAAAACAACCTTAACGAAGCAAATTAAAGACAACTGCAACAATTCGACCATAATTTTAGATTCAAAATTACCTGCATTTAACAATCAATCGCAAAAAGGCTTATGTTCACATGTAGAATCCAAATTAAGTGAAGGTGACATCAGGGGAGCGGCCAGGATATTGTTCAGCAGTGATGTGGTGGCGCCTTACTCTTCAGAAACGCTAACAGCTCTAGAGAGTAAACACCCAGCGCCTGCGGATGGTCTCACCTTTCCCGACCCACCTGACTCTCCCGACCTAAATTCAACCATCCTAAACGTTTCGGCCCCCCAGTTGATTGCAGCCGTGAGCTCCTTTCGAAGTGGTTCCGCCGGCGGCCTCGACGGCCTGACTCCACAACATCTAAAGGATCTACTGAGTTCAGGCGCCGGGGAAGCTGGTGAGTCGCTTTTGAAGGAGCTTGCGGCCCTGATTAACCTCATGCTCACCGGCGGTGTGAACGAGGCCGTCGTGGATGTCTTGTACGGGGCCAACTTATGCGCCCTGCGCAAGAAGGACGGCGGCATTCGTCCCATCGCCGTTGGGTGCACCTACAGGCGTACGGCAGCCAAAATATGCTGTAAGCTTTACAGCGAAACGCTTACAGCTAAGTTTCAGCCCCTGCAGCTTGGTTTTGGCTCGAAAGGGGGCTGTGAGGCTGCCGTACATGCCCTTTCCACCTTTTTAAACTTCAACAAAGGTGAGGTCATCCTCAAGGTTGACGTGAAGAACGCCTTTAACTCTGTAAACAGGGACACTTTGTTGGCTGAAGTCAAAAAGGAACTACCCGAAATTTATGGTTTTATGTGGCAATGTTACAGGTACCCTTCCAAATTATTATACAAGGACAATGTTTTGGAATCTGCAGTAGGATGCCAACAAGGTGACCCTCTCGGGCCAGTCATTTTCAGCTTGGCTATTCATCCAATTATCCAGAAACTAAATTCAAAATTTAACGTGTGGTATTTAGACGATGGAACTCTAGGAGGTGATGCAGACACCGTTTTGAAAGACCTACAACTTCTCAAACAGGAATTTAAATCTATTGGCTTGGACCTTAACCCCTCAAAATGTGAAATCTATCTTCCTGACATTACTGACAGACAATTGACCCTAGATAAATTTAATGCAATAGCCCCACAAATAAAAATTTTAGAAAAAAGTTCACTGCACCTCCTAGGTTCCCCAATTTTAGAAGACAGCTTTTCTCCTTTTATCGACGAAAAAATCAAAAACTTCAACGACATTTCGGACAGACTCTCCAAAATTAATTTACATTCGGCATTCACCTTGATAAGATACTGTTGTTTTGGCCCAAATTTTATATATTTTCTACGTTCTTCCCCTTTATGGAAGCAGCCACATCTGTTGGACAAAATTGACCAAATTATTCGCAACACGCTAACATCTATTTTAAATGTGGCCTTGGACGACCGAGCGTGGCTTCAAGCCACACTACCCATCCGTTTTGGCGGCCTCGGCGTCCGCAAAATTACCAGTATTAGCTTACCGGCGTTCCTGTCCTCTGTCCACAGCACTGAAAAGTTGACGGGGAAAATTTTAGCTCCCTCCCTGGTCGACTCTGAAGTGCCATGCTTGAGTGATGCGGTGAACGCCTGGATAGCAACTTGCCCGGATACAGATCGGCCCGTGAACCCATCTTCCCAGAGACAGTGGGATGAGCCGCTCTGCAGGTTGGTACGGAATAATCTTATCAATACGTCCACCAATACTGCTGAGCGTGCCCGCCTGCTGGCTGTGAGTGAATGGGAGTCGGGCCTCTGGCTTCAAGCACTACCGTCACCCAACATAGGCACTTTGCTGGGTGACTCCACCTTCCGGCTCGCTACCTGTCTGCGTCTGGGCGCTCCTTGCGGGGCTCCACATCGCTGCCAGTGCGGTGAAGCCGTTGACTGCCTCGGACATCATGGCCTGTCTTGTAGTAAGAGCGCAGGCCGGATAGCACGGCACGCCAGCATTAATGACATTATCCGTCGTGCTCTTGTCACCGCCGGGGTGCCAGCTGTTTTAGAACCCAACGGCTTGGCACGCGACGATGGCAAGAGACCAGACGGAATGACCATAATGCCTTGGAAGTTAGGCAGGCCTTTGGTGTGGGATGCAACATGTGTCGACACCCTTGCGCCATCCCATCTTCCTAGTACGGCGGGCTGTGCTGGGGCGGCTGCTGCAGGTGCGGAAAACCTCAAACGGCGAAAATATTCCGATCTTTTTGGGAGTTATATGTTCGAGCCGTTTGGGGTTGAAACACTAGGGCCATGGGGTCCGAGTGCCCACTTGGTTTTCCGAGACATCTCCAAGCGGTTGGTCGACTCTTCACGTGACCAAAGGGCTGGCCTATTCTTTGGCCAAAGAATCAGCATCGCCATACAACGTGGCAATGCTGCCAGCCTTTTGGGCACTTTTCCTGTTGACAGCGATGCGGACGAATTTTTTGATGCCCTATAATTATATAAATATATATATTTTTTTACATTTGTACATATTATAATTATTATTTTAAGTCTGTTAGCTTATATATTATGTAAATATTATGTATTGGTTTAATTGAAATAGTCAAAATAAATAAATAATCGCCTTTAATTCAGACCAAATACTGTCCAGAATTTGTTAGTATTACATTAATTATCTTAAAACTATATTAGTAAGGACGTAATCAATTAATGCCTTCATAACAAAATATAAATAAATAATAGCAAATAAATTTAAATTAAATTGAAATAAATAATTGAAAATTAATTAAAATTAAATTGAACTAAATAAGTAAGAGAAATTAAAAAATTTAAATAAAATAAATAAAAATACAAAAATTCATCAGGCAACATGCAGCCTGATGAGCTTTCCCACAGCTACCGATACTGGTCTGTCTGCAATCATCCTTAAGTAGCTACTGGTAGATGCTAAAACGGTTTTGAAGAAAATAAATTTGTTTCATCTGTGAGCATGTATTGTAACTAAAGATAAGATTTTATTCAAATCACTCACCCGTGCACTCTCGTGCACGCACACAAACACTTCATAATTAAGTAAATAAGTCGCTTAATTTTAATTATAGTTTATAGAATTAGTTTTTATTTTTATAGATATATATATTTTGTTTTAATAATTAATTATTTTTGAAACTATTTCCACTGATAAATATTTTTTACACATTTAACATGTAGCACGTTTGAGAAATTTTTGTTTTTAATGTAACTTAATTTGGAAGGTGCTGGTGTTTGTGATACAATGATTTTATCATTAGTACGGACACCAACGATACACTTCTTTCTGGAATACTCTTTTTGTGAACCATATGTGTTTTTTCTGAAATGAAAAAAATATTTTTATCCTTTATTACAACAAATACATAGAAATTATATTTTTAAATATTAGAATATAAAGATTTATTATTATTTCTTTACTAGCTGTTGCCCGCGGCTTCGCCTAGATGTCAATACTTCCCTATTGATTCGGGTTTTATTGACAATTTCATGGGTTTAATTTTTTTTGCGCGGAATCCTAATTTTTTTTCTAAAATAAAATAAGTTACTCCTTAAAACAGCAGCTATCTGCCAGTTAAAGTCCTGTCAAAATCGGTCCAGGAGTTTCGGAGATTAGCCGGAACAAACAGACAGACAGACATAAATATTAAAATATTTTTTTGTTATACGAGTAAGGACCGTATATACTCGTACTTTCTTATTTTTAGTATAAAGATGTTATTCTGACATTACAAACAGAAACTTCAATTTTATTTATTAGTATAAATTATTATTCAAGTACTACTTAATTTAAAAGCTAACAGTCTTTAAATAATAATAATAATATGTACAAGTACCTATATAAAAAAGGGAAGAAGAAAGAATCATAGGGCTTAAAAAAATCCATCCGCAATTTCATCTTGTTTTGTTGAAGTGACATGAATTAGTACGTTTACAACCTATGACTAATGAAATGTCGCGTACTTGGTTGTCGAACTAATGACCTTAACCTAACTGATACATTTATGACAAAAACTAATAATTAATAAATAACACGATTAGTTATTTTAGGCATAGGTAGGAAGGCTAGCAAGTTCCAACTGAACTCAGTCTTTATTTGACATAGACATGACTTGGCATTGTTTGACCTAGAATTTTCAACACAACATTCTAGTACTTCACTGTTTCAGATCGATTGCGCCTGAAGTTGAACAATCGTAGCGCTGAATGTTTCAGGCTCGATAGTGTCATGCAAATGGTCATACTACTCCAGATACCGGTGCTATTGTATCTACAATTTGTAGGATTTATGTGTGCGATAACTCACTAGCCTCGTGTATCAACCCTAACTGTAGGGGTGGATATATCGTGGCCAGATCTTAGAATTGATTACTTCATGAAGTGTTCGGTCATTTCAAGTAATGGTTGTGTTTCATGAAATAGTTAATATTGACCATATGGTGTAAATGTCAACGTTTAATGATATTTCAGTCGAGTTTTAGGCCATATCATCAATGTAGATCGTATAAATGGTCATATCGTGACGAAAGCAACTATTTATCGTCATTCCCAGCTGACCACTGGGCATATTGCAAAATAGTTGCATTTCACGTCGCTAGGAGCACCTCGACCAAGTGGGTTAGGTTAGGTTAGAACTGTGACCAACCGCGCGCGAGCCGAGCGAGCGAAAAGAGCGGTGCTGCGGTAGCGGCCGGCGAGCGCTACATCCAAGTTGGTCGCGGTTACTTGGCTATTTAGTATGTTTAGGACCCTTTTTTTTGTGGATGGGAAATCATCAAATGACTTCTCCCACTCTGGGCGGAGCGGGAGGGCGTGTCAGACTTTTACTGACTAAAACCCACCCGTGTTCCTTCTGTTGCCTGTGCCGGGGCCACGGTAACTCTTTCGAACATCCCGCAACCCTAGCTGGCATCGGCCCTAGCGGACCCCGTCAATAGTGCTGACATCTCTTTGAGGCGCGCGTGGAACACAACGCACCGACGACTCGGGCTTGGTCCTTACCGGACGGCGAGCTACCCATTGCTCGCCGTCCACAAGCCCGTGCCTACGGTGCCCGGGAATCGGCTGCCAATTCCCGACGCCCAGGGCGTCTCCTGCGGCGACTAGGGGCGTGAGGGCGCAAAGCTTGCCTCTCCCTCACGCGTTCCGCCTCCTCCTTCGCGAGCATTACTGCTTCGCAGAAGGAGGTAATGGCTTCCCATGTACTCTCACTCCGTACCATGGCCTGGACCAGGGCCGGACGCGAGAGATCGCCGCCGCCGATCGCTACCACGAGGACACGGCGGTGCTCCGCCCAAGCCGGGCAGACCTCCACCGTATGCTCCACCGTGTCCTCTATAATAATTTATATTTTAGGGTCCTAAACATTGGAGATGTTTAGGACCCTAAAATATAAATTATTCGAGCAGGAATAGATGCACAACAAAAACAAAACGATATCAACGCCTCTACCGGTCAATATTCTAACTATTTTACGATATGATCACATTTCATGTTTGGCCACATCATACAGTAGTCATGCGTTTAACTGTTCATATCGTCAAACGTTGAGTATTCAATAATCTGGCCAGACCAGCGGTCCATGTACTATTTCATGAAATAGAACCATTTCAAGAAATGGTCGAACACTTCATGCAATGATCAATTCTAAGATCTAGTTACGACAGGTACACAGGTACACAAGCAAGAAAATACATATTTTTAAATTCAGTAGGGCAAAACTTGGGTAATCGGTGATAGTTTTGTTTTTTACTTGTAAAATTCGATTCATTGATCAGACTATTTTTTAAATTTACTGTGATATAGTAGACAAAATAAGTTTTGCTAACTTATATCTAAAAATGTGGCAAATACTATAATGATTGAAAAATGTACATTTATCAAGTCAGTAGTAACTTGGTAATAAAACACAATTATCTATCACCGAATAGCTGCATATCACGAATTAGCCAAGTTTTGCCCTATATTAATATAATTGTGAAGGACAAAAAATAAAACATGTTTTATCCTACGTCAAAATAAAATTGAGCCGAACACAAAAAAGAAAATGTTTTTTCAAAATAAAATTGAGACGACACCGACGACGAAAACGAACAACAAAAATGTCGTTCTCACTCAACTTCAAAACAAAACATTAATTTTGTTCGGCAGGATTCGTATTCCGACCGGCTTAGCGCGAATGATACAATAATCCTTTAATCGTCGGTGGATGAGAGAAATACGACTTTGAGTAATACCCCATTATCTACTTCTTCCTTCCACTGTTCTGAAAACACGAAACAAAACAATTTCGGCTATAATTGCAACGGATCTCTACGAAATCCGAAACGTTCGTCAAATGTTTCAATATTTCATTGATATACAGGGCATTCCACGGATATGCCACATGGAGGGAAAGTACTTTGAATAATGTAGATGGAACATGTTACTGAAAGAAGACATTATTTGAATTTAAAAAACAATTTAAATTGCATTCATAGATATTTAAATAATTACATGGTTGAACCGAGAATCGAACCCGTTACATGAGAAAAATAATCAACCTGTAGCTTTATTATACCGATCAAAAGGCTACATCATAAGGATTATTTTTTGTTAAAGAACATAGTATCACAAATAAAAGGAAGATCATGAATTTTAACATTTGATGTGAAATTTTGTTCAGAAAAATGAAAAGCTGACATTGCCATAAGGACATACAACTGACATTATCATAAATACCTATTACTAATACATTTTATTATTAATAATTTTATGGGGTTATTTAAAAAATTTAGTTTACAAGAACCAGTATGAAAGTGTCCACGAGCTACAAGCAGAACTTAGACGTATTATTCTAAATATCAAAAGAGTTCGACTTTGTATTCAACAGGAAGGCACTCATTTTGAGCATTTGATAAATTGATTAATTTTATATTAGAAATGTTAAAATGCATGGTCTTCGTTTTATTTTTGACACTATGTTATTTAGCAAAAAATAATCCTTATGATGAAGCCTTTCGATCGGTATGATAAAGCTACAGGTTGATTATTTTTCTCGTGTAACGGGTTCGATTTCCGGTTCAACCATGTAATTATTTAAATATCTATGAATGCAGTTTAAATTGTTTTGTAAATTCAAATAATGTATTCTTTCAGTAAAATGTTCCATCTACAATATTCAAGGTACTTTCCCTCCATGTAGCATATCCGTGGGACGCCCTGTATGCTGTAAAATTTTGTAGAGGCACTTTATTTTGACACAAAAAATATGGCAAAAATCACTCACTCTTTAAATACATTAAATATGAATTCGCACAAAAATTATTTGATAGAACCTCCTCTTTTTTTGTGTCCACCATATTTTACACCACTTTGGCTTATCATTTTTATATCAAAGAAAAAATACCGTGCATTTCAGCAATTAGGTATTTATGTAATACTAGCTGCGCCCCGCGACTTCGTTCGTGTGGATGTCGTAAGATACACATTATACTAAAATAACAGCCACATTTTAATAAAACTGCCTCGTCCCCCGACCTGTCGCGTTGAAGCGCCCGCCCGCACTTCGTTTTCGCTTAGTATTCTTTCTGACTTTTTTCTTTTTGCTCGGCTCCTAAGGGTCGTAGCGTGATGTTAAAAAGCCTATAACTATCCTCGAGAATTGGGTTACCAAATGCAAAAAGAATTTTTCAAATCCGACTTTTTGTTCATAATTTAATGGGTTTTATTTTTTTTGCGCGGAACCCTAATTATTTTTCTAAAATAAAAGTAGCCTAAGTTACACGCCGGTTGCGGGGGTTGTTTTTTTTTATATTACAAACAAACACTTCAGTTTTATTTATTTGTATAGATTTCTAACAACCAATTAGGTACGTCCACAAAAGATAATAACAAAAGTTACCATCACTAAGTAATTTTGTTTCCCGAAATACGGAAAGTTACGTTCACGTGTCACTACCACAGAATAACTACTTTGTTTTGCCACGCAAACAAAACTAGCAGTATCAACATCCAGTTGATAAGACAATTGAGGTATCAGCGAGTTCCGACCGCCACATATTGCCCCATTTGTCGGCAGTCCGGTGAGTAACGCTCGACTGCCCTTTGATTGCCCCCTGTCTTCTTAGCGAACGTCTTTTGTTTCGTTCATTGTTTTTTCGGATTAATGTTTATCGGATGCGTGGAGTATCTCTTTCGGTTATGTGTAAAGGTGATTATTTGTGGTTTTTCGATGTGGAAGATGTGTTGGGTTACTAGAGGTAGGTAGGTAATCTTTTTTTTAAATATTTTCTTGTATTTATCTGTTTAGACATTCAGCAATAGGTAGGGATTTGTTGTCAGACTTGTGCGGTACTTGTCCATTGGCAAATCCGCTTTTCGATTCAGTCTTTAATAATAATTTCAGAGGGTATTTTCTTTTGAGCCTTCGTGACATGGTTGGTTCATCCATCATAAGGTTTTTTGCAAATATGTTAGGATGGCGCGCAATTCTTGCCTATGTATTCATTTTGTCCTTTATTTCTTGCTAAACAGTTTTTATGTCGTGATGTAATCTGTCATTTGTTATATACCATTAGGTAAACTTGAGTTGTCTTTTGTTTGAAGTAGGTTTCTATAGTTTTGGTTGCCTTGCTTATAACTTTTTTTATGTTTGAGGAATATTTATAATATGAACCTATTAAACTTAATTTTCAATGAAGTGCCTTTAAGGCGAAGAAGACTTGCCCCTTTTTGTACCTTTTTAGTGGAGTGTTGGACTAAACGCCGACAGACACTACGCCGATAGACTGAACACCGACAAGACTTTACTTTGACGGGACTCTTCGCCGACAGGACACTTCGCCGACAGACTGACAGTAGGTCGACAGAGCCCCGCTAGGCGGGGCTCCTATTTCTGTCTGCGGGGTTAAAAGGAACCTAACCAAACGACCGTCGACCGTCTAGGGTTAGGATTTTCGGGTCAGGTTCGGAATAATCAGAAGTAAGGATGCCTTGTCGGCGAAGTGTCCTGTTGGCGAAGAGTCCCGTCGAAGTAAAGTCTTGTCGGTGTTCAGTACGTCGGCGTAGTGTCTGTCGGCGTTTAGTCGTGTAGTGATGTCATCAGCAGTGCGGCTCAAACGAACTCAATTTCGTATAAAAAAAAAAACAAAATCAAAAGTCATTTATTCAAACTAGGCTGAGAATCAGCATTTTTCGAACGTCAAAAATAGTATAGTTAGTATAGTATAGTATAGTTTCAGATTGTAATAATGAGGGTATTTAATTAACCGTTTCATACCTAGAAAATATAATAAAGTCAGTTCATTACCTTAGGTGCCTACTATACCACTTTCTTTCATTTACAGTCTCCCCACAGCAATATGAGAAAACTTTCAAAGTACTCTCGGCGAAGTAAATTCATAACAAAATTCGGTGACAACAAGCCTCGTCATTGTTTGGGAAAAACTTACGAATACTTGCAAAGTTTTATCTTATATCCAGATGTAGTTCTAGCAGTTTTATTGAGGATGGTTTGATATTAAGTTTTTGTTATTTTTAGTAATATTTGTACTGTTTTCCCAGTCTTACCAAAGGCTGTCGTGAACTTAATACCTGGATTGTGGAGGTACCTGCATTTGGTAAGACAAAATCTGGTGAGGAGAAAGGAGAGAATGTATTTTTCGTTAATTGTTTTAAGGGCTTCGACCGAAGACGTTGAGTATTATGATCAGCCTTCTGATGTGGGTGTCAACTTTGATTGGGTTCTCTTGTGGAAAGTAGGTTAGATTTATTAGTACCAATGTTAGGTAGGTACGTGTCAGTTTTACGTGTTTTTAGAGTACCATGTAACTGTGTCTACAACTTTAAGATTAACCTGTCTTCCGTATACCGTCTCTTATGTCATTTTAGAATGCTTCATGATTGATAATGACTGAGTAGATTATTAACTTGAAATACAAAACTCGGTAGTTTTGTTTGCATTAAACGAATTCATACAAGACCAACCGAAAGTTATAAATTAAAGACCATCATTAATTAGAACCGTAAATTAAATCATTTTCATTTAGACCACAAAAGGAAGGCGCTAATTAGAAAATTACAATTCAAACAATTATATTGAAAATTGCTGTAGACCGCGGTAAATTGTAAGAGAATTAAAAATTATTACATTGAATAAATTACTAAATTTATTTACTAGTATATAGGTTGATAACATAAGTTCTTATGATATATGGGTTTCACTATATTCGGCATTTCCGCCGTATAAATATTTAGACGTTTTTCCTGGACCGACTAAAACTGTTCTATTTCAGTTCTAAATGAGCTGTTGAATAACAATTAACCACTGCTGTGGTGCGATCACATTTGAAAACAGAGTAACATAATATCACGCCTGTAATCCCCAAAGGGTGAGGCAGAAGTGTACCATAGTACCTACACCCACATTTCGCCAGTTATGTTTAACCCTTAGGGCTCTCACACAAAACCGCGATGCAACGCGAATTCGCAGTTTTGTGTGGGAGCCCTTGACCTGCTGATTTCGCTGAAGCCAAAAGGTGCCCCTGGTTACAGGTTAAGTCATCAACCGGGCACAAATCACGACTCCGGGCTGCTACTGAGGAATTCCTGATAAAAAACCCAATATCACTTTGCCCAACCTGGGAATCGAACCCAGGACCTCATGCTCAGCGGTAGCGCTTGCGCCTACTACACCAACAGCGCAGTCAAAAAAAAAAAACAGAGGAGTGACAGCATATTACGATTATTTAAACTATAATATGAATTTTATCAATTTAAACACCTTAAACTAACATCTCTATCACGTGCCCAACTGGTGTTTGTTGGGCACATCCAATAACAAAAGACAACTAAACTAAATACTTTCTCCCCCATAACATCATAAAAGTTATTTCACCTAGTGTCTCCCATCAATAATTGATCGTTCAGAACCGGGAATAAGATCCCACCTGCCCGTATTATCTTACCGGGCCATAAACGAAAGGATTTAAACAAAGCCACGGGCTATTGTTCGACGTTTAAGTTTGGCCGCCATCTTTGTTTTGGAATTTCAGTCGTTACGTACGCCTGATTAATTTGGGGGTGATTACGTTAAATAGGTGAGGGGGTGAATTGATTTTAGCGTTGTTGAAGATTTTCTTGTTTTCTGACGCTAGAGAATGTAATCTTTTAAAAATGTTTTTTTTAACATTTGTCTGCGTCTAATTACAACGCAATATTAATTATTCTTTAATTTGTCATAGTATCTCATGTAGTATCCTGTAATTAATGTAGATTATGTTAAATATAGCATTACGAAATTATTATTTAGTCAGTTAATATACAAATATAATATTTAATTAACAGTAGTATATATATCTTCTATATCTATACATATTATAAATTAAAGTCGCTTTTCGTGTCTGTCTGTGCGACGGCGTTGTTCTTCTAAACTGCACAACGGTTTTTGACTTTGGTTTCACCATAATTTAGAGAATTTATTCAGGAAGGTTTATGTGTATAATACATTAATATTAAACTTCCTGTATATAATAAAGTAATCTCAATGTTTCTTCAAGTCGTAAAAAACATGCGAAGCAGGGGTGGCTCGGTACCTAGATGAGAAAGATTTAACCCGTTTGTTGCAAAAAATTGGATTGCTAACGTAGATTCTGCATAATTATTATAATCTGCCTAGGTGCAATACAAAAGTCGCGCTACTCCGATTCGATAAGACACAGACAGACCTTTAGAAAAATACAGTTGTAACTTTTATAATTTGTTCATAGTTTGAAAGTCGACTTTTGTTATGCTTCGATTGAATACAAAATAATATTTTGATAATTCAAAAGTTATAATAAACTTCAACAAAAACATGATACTAGTCATGATTTAGTATCTAAAGTTTGGCATTTTATGTTAATAAATTCAGATCTCACAATAAGATTTTACTAAAGGTTTCAACAAGTTGACTTCAGATAGGACTATGAAGTAATTTATTCGTTAACTTTATGGATAAATGTTTTACATTATCTTCATTATTATGTATATTTACTATCTGTTCTATACGTATGTATTTAATTTAATTTATTTTCTTGTGTTCGATGACTCTAATTACCTCTATTACCAGGTTACATAGTATATCCTATCTCCTGCTTGAGTTAACAGATAATTGTTCAAAGTGCCCGATTAATACCACTTTTCAAATCCGGGGACAGTAAAGACACCAATAATTATAGACCCGTATAAACCATTATATAAACTCAATCTCCTTTGTATTATATAATTGCATAGCACAGGTGTGAATACTATGTACTGTAGAGCTACTATTTACCGGGTAATATGTCTTTCATTAACTTGAATGTGCGGCTGAGAGTATGTCATGCTCACTCAAATGTCTCGCTGATGGTGGCGCGTGTGTTGGATTATTTACCTCCCTCAAAATGGTTGAGCTGAATGGTGCTGATTCATGTGTTATTTTCGTGAACGGGCGTCGTCAGTTGGGACTGGTCTTCTCTTAGCTGCTTATTTTTTTTTTGTTATTGTTTGTATTATTTGCTCTGGACGCTTTTAACGTCTACTTATTTTTTACATCGTTTTCGTTCATCGTTGTTCGTTCGTGTAAATTCAACATTAATGATGTAAAATGTAATATTTTGTAACAACTTAATTTAATAGAGTGTCCATGGAGCTTCTTGCCCGTTCTTCTCCATAGGCACTTACTACGCTTTGGAATGAGCAACTAGCTTCATATTTCTGATTAACCGACTCCTTCAACAGTGCCTGGTTTAATTGAAATAAATGCTTTGAGTTTGAGTTTGAATCTTAGAACTACCTATATATTGCAATGACAGTAATAATTATTGATAAACAAAAGGGCCGTGGTATGGTTATTAGAAATCTTAGACACAGATCGACGAAGATATATTTGTCACCATGTAACAAAGCATTTTCCCAAGCTATTACCAAAATCAAATTCATCATAGGCTTTGCGAGAGTGTCTTCTAGGAAGCTTCTTGTTTAGAGCACAGTTTAATAAACAAGCTCCAGCAATTACAGGCTTTACCTTGTTATACCTGTACAACGAAGTGTATTAGGTATATAATATTCGTATCACATAAGTACAGGGTGCAACTCGAGCACAGTTACCTTATGTAAACATTGCTGTGATCTCTCAAAACACTGTCTGCTTCGTGCACTGCTCCGGGATACACAGTGGGGCCATGAAACTAGATGTATTACTTCATGTAGGAACTACATAATATAGCATCACGCCTGTTATCCCCGAAAAGTTAGGCACCCACATTTCGCCAATTATGTTTAAGTACCCTGTAATAGGGGGTGAGTTTATTGCCATGGACACAAATCCAGACTCAGGGCTCCTACTGAGAAATTCCTGACGGAAAAACCCAATAACACTTCGCCCGACCTGGGAATCGAACCCTGGACCTTATTCTCAACAGTAGCGCTTCCAACCACTGGACCAATGAAGCAGTCATTTAGGAACTATCAATTTAAAACCAGCTACTCAGAGCGAGTAACATTATATGATATTAGTCATGGTTATTTTGCAGACATGCTTTTCTCAACTTCGGTGCCACCATCGAGTACAAAGCCCAAACTGCGGCCAAGAAACTGGGCATCCTGAATAGGGTGAAGCGACACTTTACGCCTGGACAGCTTTTAATTCTCTACAAAGCGCAAGTCCTATCCTGCATGGAATTTTGCAGCCACTTTTGGGATGGCTCGGCCAAATACCAACTTGCCGCGCTTGACTCGGTGGAACGCAGAGCTAAGAGGCTCATTGGCGACGTAAGACTGGTAGATGCCAAGCTTCACAGCTTGGCTCATCACCGCACGGTTGCCTGCTTGACGGTCTTCTACAGATTATACTTCGGGGAGTGTGCTCAAGAACTCCACCACCTCATTCCGCCGGCCCCCTTCTATCAGCGGACATCTAGACGCACTGCAGGTTACCATCCTTACCTAGTTGCTATCCCACCAATTCGCACTAAGCGTTTCCAAATGTCTTTTGTGATGCGCACAGCAAAGGAGTGGAACTCTCTGCTTGCGTCTGTCTTTCCGAACGCATACAACCCCGATCTCTTCAAAGTGAGAGTGAACAGGCTTCTTCTGGGTAAGCTCGCTCCATCGTCGACTTTGTCTCTGTCATCTCTGACCTAGACTAGAGTCAAGAGCAAACCTATCTCAAATAAAAAATAAATAAAAAGAAATGCTTGTCTAAGGGCCGTTTTTCAATCTTTAGATAGTGTAGAAAATATGTCAAACTACTATATTTATTTTTCAGATGAAAGTTATCAGACAATAATCGAAAGTGTTACAACACAAAAAGCTATCCGAAAAAAAATGTTTACATGTAAAAATTAGCGATTGGTAGTGGCATGACAGCCGCACGGGTCGATCGAAGGTTAAGCTACGCTTGCCGCGGTCTGTTCGTGGATGGGTGACCATTCATTAATATCAAGATCCCCGCCGTGCCTCGGAAAGCACGTTAAGCTGTTGGTTCCGACTGTCATTCGTAGATCTTTGACAGTCGTTAAGGGGAGTCAGAAGCCAAAAGTGCGACAACCAGTCAAGGAATATCGTTTTAACCAGTAAAAGGGTTGTGGAGTTCAGATAGGCAGTCGCTTCATGTAAAATACTGGTATTCAGCTGAATTTCATTAGACTGGTAGCCATCCCCAAAAAAGTTGGGAAAAGGCTAGGCAGATTGATTCGTAAACAGAGGTAAGAAAAGTTTTGGTGAGTTTTATAGAACAATCGCTCACTTCCTAGCCCAAACTCCTTAAGATAAGGAAGTTTTCTAGTACGCAAGTACATTAAACTGAGACGAGATGCACAGGAACACGTTATCAAGATTATGTACCTAACTAGTTTAGAACTTAACAAGTTTTGCTAGCGCCTTGCATTGGAATAATGTGGCAATTTGGTGCTCAAAGTTATTAAAGAAGTTTAGTTTAAAATACAATGCAATGACTTTACATTATTTTGTCATTTATGGGATTTTGATTTCGTGATATTTCAAATTAGTTGCAAATGCAATGGTTTTTCTAGGGTTCCGTAGTAACCCTTATAGTTTCAATATGTCCGTATGTCTGTCCACGGCTTAGGTAGACTCTTAGTACTAGGAAGCTGTAATTTGGCACGGGTATACATATTAATAACGCCGACAAAGTGGACAGATAAAATCTAGAAACATTTTTTTTTTTTGGGGTGCCTCCCTACACGCAAAGTAGGGATGACTTTTTTCTTTCTCGTCATACATGGTGGGGGGTATCGTTGGGTAGGCCGTCCAGAAGTGTTACGGATGTGTGAAAAAATATTTTTCGATTCAGGGATCCGTTTGCGAAATATTAAGCTTTAAATTGCAAATTATTGTTAGAAACAAATGTCAGTTAAAAAAAAAACCTGCTGTTCCCTACATTTAGTGTTCGCATGACTCGCCAAAATGTTGGGAACATCTGATATTTTTTTCACGATTTCACGTTTGGTCCCATAGTAAAAGTTGTTAATAGTGATGAGTACATTGACCCCTTAAGAAGTTGGGCGTTATTTATGTTACATCTTGTATAAATAGTTATTTTCGAATATGTGAAAAAATTCACGGTAGTAGTTTATACTACTGCTGTGATTTTTTTTTTATATAACGAAGTTACAAGGAAATCTATCACAGCTCGAGTAATAGTCGGCCAACTTACATTTGCAGTTGGAAGGTATGAGAGAACACGTTTTTAAACTACAATGTTAAGCTTGTCCTTGGGATATATTCATCCCAACTACGGAAACCTTCATTATGTGTGGTCCGGCAGGCACTTATCCTGCTTTTTTAAAATCTTTATTTTATTTAGAGGCTTATTCATATTAATATGATATTTTTATTTGCTTTCCATAATGTTTAAAGGCCAGTGGCTTAAAGCTAATGTACAATAATTACGGAGTCTGTAGGGCACAGCAAAAAGTTGGTGTATAATTCTTAAAATAAAAAGCCATTTGGTCATACTGTATACATAACCATGTCAGCTCCATCATGAAACAAATGCCATGGTTGTTACGGAAATCTTAGTGACAGTATAGGTAGTTCAAAATGCAATGTTGCGGTTAAAACCGCTTACAGTTAAAGTGCTGGAGTGGACCGAATGATCGATTTTCCCACCCGTACGCAAAATACGCGCATTGACGTGGAGTTGCGGACACCAGCGCGTTATAATTATAGTTACAATACAGTCAAAGTGGAAATTAGCGATAAACATGTAAAATTTAAATTTCAACTCTGTAGGATAAGGAAGAGGTTCTAATTCAGCTTGCAAGATTTGACCTATACCTGCTAACTAACTAACACGATAAAAGCTTGTAAACAAGGCATCACCACGCTTTGCAATATTTAAAATAGTAACTTGAGTGACGAACTTTTTGCAGCCTGCAAACCCAGGTCAGCCAGCTCTACCTTACATAACACACATCAATCAATCTGCCGAGCCTTTTCCCAACTATGCTGGGGTCGGCTTCGGCTTCCAGTCTAACCGGATGCAGCTGAATACCAGTATTTTACATGGAGCGACTGCCTATCTGACCTCCACAACCCAGTAACTGGGTAATACGATACCCCTTGGTAAGACTGGTTTAAGACTTTCGGGCTTCTGACGACCCGTAACGACTGTCAAAGATTCACTAATGACAGCCGGGACCAACGGCTTAACGTGCTTTCAGAGGCACGGAGGAGTCTCGGTATGTAAAGATGGTCACCCATCCACGTACAACCCCGGCAAGCGTAGCTTAACCTGATGGATGATGATGACCTTACATAACACACATAATCAGTGCATAATGTTCCCACCAGGGGCGAAGCCTTCAAACAACCCGATTCCTATCGGCTTCCCTTCGGACCAATCACTCTTCTTAATGTCTACTATTGCCAAATAATATGGTACACCTGTGTATAACTGTGTATCAAATCACATTACACAATTATATTTAATACCAGTTTAATACATCATAAGATTAAAAACCTACAGTTTTTTGTCTGAGTTTAAGAGAACTGAACAATTTTTTCTTCGGCTTCCCTCTAATGATGATTGTATCTGCACCACTGGTACCTACAGTGTGTAAATAGCGAGTGTGATTAATTTGATTGTGAATTGTAATTTGATTTGAACTGCAAACGGTTTTTCTATTGCGCAATAACCAACACTACCCATAGCACGCCCACAGTAGTAAAAATATGGCTGACGATAACTAGAGAGATGTACCTTCTCCGTCATATATAAATAGATAGTACCTACGTTGCTGCTGGTTACCATTTACATCATACCGTGGGCGTTGTAAAGGACAAGACAACAGCACGAAGTAAATATTTTACTTCGTGGACAACACCCACGACAAGTAAAACCTCCAAAATAATTCAATTTCTATAATAAGTTTCCTGGCTAGGCTTTTTACAAAATATTGTTTTTCTTTTCTGTCGTGTTGGCGGTCAAAAGGTTAAAAGAAACGTAAACCTTCCAATAAAGGTACGAAATAAACACGTAACTGTTTGACTTTGCTAGTTCATAATCTATCGTTTTATGGCACCGGCTGCTGTCCCCGAACTATCAAAGTTTGGGACGAAACTTATAATATTTACACTATATACAGTCTCAACGTTGGGTTCACACGAGGATAGTATACAGGGTGTATCAGGAAGGTGTGGTCAAATCTAAGGATGTGGGCACAGACTATCAAAACGAACAACTTTCTTCATGGGACCAACATCGTAATCGAGAAAAAATTATCAACTGTCCCATACAAAACTTCAATACTCGACCCAAATGTGCAGGCTGATAATTATTTCTCGATTACGATGTTGGTCCCGTGGAGAAAGTTGCTCAGTTTTATGGTCTGTACCACACCCTAAAGTTTGACCACACCTTTCTGATACGTCCTGTATAAGAGGGGATAATTGAGTCGAAATTAAATAAGCAGTAGATTGGATTTGATTAGGTACGCACCTCTGCCTATCCCTTCAGGGAAAACAGGCGTGATGTTATGTAAGTTATGTTGCGTGGATTCTATTTTTCGCTTACGAATATATTGAATTAATAGGGGCTGCCAAACTGTTGCAGTGTTTAAAATATGAGTGAAAGAATCTTTCCACTTCGTCATAGTTGCTAGTATTTATTATTTTATGCTGCATTATAATCGTATATATTTATTTTAGTGACATTTATTTTGGAAGTATGTACGTATGCATTTGTATAAACTCATATTAGTGTATCGTTTTTGATTTTATGTATTTGGTTTCTCTTTTACTCTTACACACGTTGTCTACATCTCTTTGTCTACTTTCCCATCGCAGGTATGCTGGAAGAGATTTCTTTAGAAATAAGCATCACCTTTGTATGTATTTTTCTGTTCCTTTCTGCTTGTCTGTTTATATATGTGTACATAAACTGTTAAATAAATACATTTTTTCCTTCATATCTTCTATTGCAGGGAAATGGTGGAAGAGATTTTTAAAACATTTAAAGTACCTACTTAATACTGCCTCCTTTTACACTTTTCAAACTTCATCAGCGCTACATCTACTACAACTGTTCAAGAGGCAAAGTTTGAATCTATCTGCAATATCTCGATCAGTTTTACACCATTTCAAAAGTTATATGAAAACGCCAGTTCCTTCAAAGAATTCGTATTGAATTTATGTTATACATAGGAAGTATATTCAAAAGCGGCTTTAAATGTTTAGGTCTACCCGTGTGAATTTCATCATGGCGACCACGCTGACATTCATTCATTGAAATAACAATACATATTAACGTAGTGCAAATTTTAAATTCATGCTGGCTCCTCAATTCGATTGTCTCCACTCGTTTAATAAGCAGTTCCGGGCTTGCGGACGGCGAGCAATGGGTAGCTCGCCGTCCGGTAAGGACCAGGCCCGAGTCGACGGCGCGTTGTGTTCCACGCGCGCCTCAAAGAGATGTCAGCAGCATTGAAGGGGTCCGCTAGGACCAGTGCCAACCGTGGTTGCGGGATATTCGAAAGAGTTACCGTGGCCCCGGCACAGGCAAAAGAAGGAACACGGGTGGGTTTTAGTCAGTAAAAGTCTGACACGCCCTCCCGCTCCGCCCAGAGCGGGAGAAGTCATTTGATGATTTCCCATCCACAAAAAAAGGTGGTTTTTTTCAGTGTAGTGATCAGTTTTACACCATCTCAAAAGTTATATGAAAATTAAAGAAAACTGTTACGACGATTTTTCCAAGAATAAACACTAAAGTCTTATAAAATCCTAGCTCCATCAGCCATGAACTAAACCCGTGTGATATCGCCACTAGCCCAGACGAAAGTAAACCTGAGAGAGACGGGATCTCATAAATTATTAATAAATAACTTTATTCAGTAAAACTTCACAGAACTTCGACAAAGAATACCTGATAAAATTATGAAGATAAACTTTTAAAATGTACGGTTGTTACGTTGGTACGTGAAAAAGTCTGGGAAAATTTTCCTCAAAACATGAACATACGAGAAGCTTATACGGTTCTGTGTAATATCATAATTGACGTATCACGTAAGGCAAACAGAAAACGAGGGAAGAATACTAAGGCATCACCACTCGTGTTAGTGATTTTTTATTCTGCGACTAGCTGTGGCCCGCAACTTCGTTTGCATGGAAGTCGTAAGATACACAATATACTAAAACAACCATATTTTAATAAAAGTCCCTCGTCCCCCAACCGTTGCATCGCCCGCCCGCGCTATTACTTCGTTTTCGTTTAGTGTTCTTTCTGATTTTTTCTTTTTGCTCAGCCCTTAGGGGTCGTATCGTGATGTGAAATAGCCTATTATCCTACTCGAAGATTGTGCTACCAAATGCAAAAATAATTTTTCAAACCCGACCCACACCTTTTCAAACCCGACCCACACCTTTTCAAACCCGACTCACAGTTCACAATGTCATGGGTTTTAATTTTTTTTTGCGCTGAAACCTAATTATTTTTCTAAAACTATTATCCTCAATTACTCCCCGTAATATCAGCTATCTGCCAGTGCAAGTCATGTCAAAATCGGTCCAGCGGTTTCGGAGATTAGCCGGAACAAACATACAGACAAAAAATTAAAAAATTGCTTTTTAGTTATAAGTTCCGTATAATTATACTTTCTTATGCATTTAGTAGTTTTTATTTTGATATTACAAACAGACACTTCAATTTTATTTATTTGTATAGATGTAAAGATGTTTCTTGGGTAAATTGTACCCTTTTGTAATCCATCATGGAAAAGTCGGGCGATGAAGGAAACATTTTAACGTTGGAGTAGACATACATTCACATGTTTGATTTGGACTTTTTATGATAATAAAATACCTCTAGCTTTTCTATGCGTGGTACGTGCGTGTTAAGTATTTTATTGTATCTATAGCTCTTGCCCACAGCTTCGCCCACGTGGATGTTAGAAACTATCCCACGGGGAAGTACTACTGGGTTTAAAAGTACCCTATGTACTTCCAGGTAAACAATTGTATTACTTCCATCATACATTGATTGCATATTATAACTCTATTTGTTTACGCGGCGCACGCCAGTAAAGCTCCCAATCGGCATGATTTTTCCGACATCTTCAACGATCATCGTCATATTTCATCCAAAAGACACAAAACCTGAATTGAACAGAATGAATAATTCTTATTATTAATTATTATCCTAAACCAGTCTGTGCAATGTTTGTTATGTGATTCAGGAAATCTCGTTATGTTACACGCTCGAATTCCCATGCAACGCACGCATGAAAACGGTTGACGTATGCCTCATGGAAGGATTTATTGGCTCAAAACGGAGCCTAAGTGAAAAGTGTTTATTTAACTTCCTGGATCCCTACAAATAAAATGTCAACACATTGCCCTTTACCGTCGCTAAACATTTTGGTAGAAAGGTCTAACAAACGCTTGCAAAACGTATTGCCGATGCTGATGACGCCAGGAATCGTAAACTATCTAGAAAATGACCGAGTTAACGTTAGGTCGTGTATTAAAATTAGTCGTAAAATCGAATTCCCATACAAAAAATCTCTCTACCTGAAAATTGAAACTACCTACCAACAATTCACTCCATTCACTGTTCTGAAAATGCGCGATCAAAAAATAGTCACGCGCTCGATACTGTCACATCGAAAATCGGTCACCGTTTCTCGTATCCGTCACGTATTCGTTCCGCGTGCGTTCCGTACGTGTTCGGTAAGATATCGTAGCGTGTAAACGGGCTCGATGAAATGGAGCGTGGAGGATGATAGTGCGGATTTTTGCACGATACGAGTAGGTATGTTTATTCTGTGATTCTTGTGCTGTAGTTGGATGATGAATTTTTAAGGAAATGTTGTTAAAGATTTCAATTTCTGTCTTTCAAAAACGCGTAAGAAGAAAGAATAAAGAAACGCACGTCATTTTAGTAAAACTTGAATTACGAAAAGCCTTAGGCCCCGTTCACGGCCTCGAGTGATGCGACTTGCGCCAAGCGACACGCGCGCGCTTCATTTGTTTCCGTCTGTCGCTCCGCAGGTCGCGTCGCGGTGACTCGATGGTTGCTCTGGCTGCGGTGAAACCAGCGGTGGCCGAGCGATTGCAACAGCGGAGCGACGCGGCGCAGCGATGAAGTGACGCGCACGAAACGGGCGAGAGCGGCGCGGAGTGATCGAGCGATGCACGAGCGGTAGCGGGGCGGTGGCGACGCGCAAGCGACCGGAACAAATTTATTTGATTTCGCCGCTCGAAGGCCACACGGTCGAGTATAATATATTGTTGTATTTTTGACTGACCGAGCGCCAGTTTCATGCCCAGCCCAAAGGCCGCTGCCGGCTAGCCCCACGCCGCGCCGCTCTGCTGTCGTCATACGCGTGTCGCTTGAGCGTGTAGCTCGTGGTCACGGGGTCACTGCTACCAAATAAAAACACTTTTAGGGTAACTATTGTTTGACGACTGACTCACTTAACATAAAGTGGATAGCTATTTTTTGGTAGTCTCCTCTAGTAGGTAAATTTCCTATTGCCTGGTGTCGGCGGCATGAGCTATCCAATATTAACTTATACCATAGGCTGGTAATAGGTCGGGCTTGCGGATGGCGAGCAACGGGTAGCTCGCCGTCCGGTAAGGACCAAGCCCGAGTCGACGGCGCGTCGTGTTCCACGCGCGCCTCAAAGAGATGTCAGCACTATTGACGGGGTCCGCTAGGGCCGATGCCAGCCGGGGTTGCGGGATGTTCGAAAGAGTTACCGTGGCCCTGGCACAGGCAACAGAAGGAACACGGGTGGGTTTTAGTCAGTAAAAGTCTGACACGCCCTCCCGCTCCGCCCAGAGCGGGAAAAGTCATTTGATGATTTCCCATCCACAAAAAAAAAAAAGGCTGGTAATAGGTAAACAAATAAAAGTGTAAGACGGTGGTTGGTGTGAGTGTATCTGCTTTCCTCAAGATTACATTAAGTCCGCCTTTGTACAGACGCCAGCAGGTCAAGCTACCCGAAACTGTCAAATTTTCCCAATCAACCTTGAACCTAATGCTTAAGCGATAAAGTTGAAAATCTATTAAAGAAATTTGACAGCTTGTAGTAGCTTGATGTGCTGCCGTCTATACCTTTATGTTGAATAAATTGTAATCTAAATCTATACAATATATTATATATTAAACTCGCTTTTCGTGTCTGTCCGTGTGATCGTGTTGTTCTTCTAAACCACGCAACGAATTTTGATGCAGTTTCCACCGTCATTTAGAGAATTTATTCCGGAAGGTTTATGTGTAAATATTGAGTATAATAAAGAAGTCGTGGCGGCATATCTACATCGCGCCACAGTGGAACGCGTCACACTGACGTCACGCAAAATCCTGCATCGCGCAATCAGAGTTTACCGCGCGACTAGCATATATACAATATCCCGACATCAAACGTCGGGCAGTAGCCCACCAGACACAACAACCGTCTGGTCGGAGGATCGTCCCTTTTCTATGGAGGATGAGTGAACTTTACACCCTGTTCCTCATGCCTCTATAAAATCATGATGTTTTGTCAAGTCATAAAAACCGGGCAAAGTAGGCAAGTCGCTAGTAGGTAAAAAGTTAGCAAAGTGTGAGAGTCGCACACGAAAGGTTCCGTACCACCGTACAATTTTTGACACCACGTTTTTTACTTTAGTAATAAAAACACACGTTTCTTGTATGGGACCTCCTTTAATTTTTAAGCTTATTTTATTATTTGTTGTTACACCGGCAATAGAAATACACAATATCTGAAAATTTCATCTGTCTACCTATTACGGTTCGTGAGATACAACCCGCTGACAGACAGACTGACGGACGGACAGCGGAGGCTTAGTAAAAGGGTTCCGTTTGGCACCCTTCGGGTACGGAACCGTAATAAATGTACATGCGAAAAAAGTCCCTCACTTAAAAACAAAAACTCTTCAAGTTCGTAGACCCAATACAGTATTATTAGGCCATCACCGTTTGAAAGTAATCTACGGTGTAAAGTTACTACCTTATTTTCTGTGCGAGAAACACTTTATGGGTACTTGTAAAAGAAACTCATTTACTGGAGAATCCCTTCGAGTAGACTATAGAGAACGAAACAGTAGCTCCCAACGAGTTTCGTAGACTGACTGGAAACAAAGGGTTTAATTGAGTTGAAAAATTGCAACTTTGGCAATATGGATTTTATTAAGGTGCCATGCAAAAGGCGACCTTATGGCGTACAGGCTGTTAGGAAAATTACTACGGTTGCATTCGATCATTCAAGCGAATTTGGAATTATTTTTAAACTTAAATTATATTAGGTTTTTGTTCCGGAAAAAATGACATTGAAAAAGTAGTCGCGTAATGTAGTGCACTTTCCTCTGAGATAAACTGATAAAGATATCTATACTTACATCTATAAAAACAAATAAAATTGAAGTCTCTGTTTGTAATGTCAAAATAACAACTTTTCACTAAATGCATATGGAACTATATACGATACGTATTGTAACATAATAGCGATTTTTAAAATGTTTGTCTGTCTGTTTGTTTCGGCTAATCTCCAAAACAGCTGAACCGATTTTGACGGGACTTTCACTGGCAGATAGCTGATGTTACGGCAGGTAACTTAGGCTATTTTTTTTTAAAGAAAAATAGGGTTGCGCGCAAAAAAAAATAAAACCCACGAAATTGTGAACAAAAATTCGGATTTCAAAAATTCTTTTTGCATTTGGTAGCACAATTCTCGAGGCTAGTTATAGGCTATTTAACATCACGCTACGACCATTAGGAGCCGAGCAGAAAGAAAAACAGTTAGAAAGAACGCTAACCGAAAACGTAGTAATAGCGCGGGTAGGCGATGCAACGCGGCGGTTGGGGGCCGAGGGAGTTGTATTAAAATGTGGCTTTTTTAGTATATTGTGTATCTTACGACTTCCACGCGACCAAAGTGGCGGGGCACAGCTAGTAATAAATACAATTCAAGTTTATCATCTATTATTCTACGCCCCCACACAATTTAAGTTAAACTTTTCACACTCAAAAAAAAAAACGAAACACAGTCGGACTTAATGCCTTAGGCATTCTCTACCAGTCAACCAAGGGTGGTGAAGAGATTAGATGGCAGGTGCTCTGTTTGAGAGGACATTGTAGTACTTTCATTTGTCTTTGTTACGAAAGTATTTATCCAGTCTTTTGTTGACGATAGTTTTCCAACTTAAGAGAGTCATAATAATTAGTGTAATTTAAAATCATTATAAAACAAGTCTTGAGCTCGAAGTTCGGTAAAATGATGAACTTCCATACAAACATAAACGCCCTGAGGAGATGAATTTTCAAAATTCCTACCTTCGTGCTTACCTTCGTTAAACAAGGAACTCTTGTGCAAAATAGATCCAGCGGTTTAGGCTTTGCGTTGTTGCATTTATTAAGTAGACGTGCAGAGCTTGGCTTTACTGCATCGAGTATATTTTCAACAAATTAAAGTAATAAAGCAGAGGTGGCCCAGTGGTAACGGCCCCGTCTTACGAGGTTCGAACCCAGACAGGCGCTTTACTTTGTGTAAATAATTTCATCGCCACAGCTCTCAAAACGGTGAAGGAAAACATCAAGAGCTTCTAAACGATGTTCTTAGGAAAGTGGTTTGCAGATTATTGAGAGAGAACAAATTCACGACTAATTAAGTAATATTATAAGATATAAGACATTAGATATAAGATAAGATATTTACTTTTTTATTATTTTTTAATTTTTTATTTGAGATGGGTTTGCTCTTGACTCTAGTCTAGGTCATAGATGACAGAAACAAAGTCGACGATGGAGCGAGCTTACCCAGAAGAAGCCTGTTCACTCTCACTTTGAAGAGATCGGGGTTGTATGCGTTCGGAAACACAGACGCAGGTAGAGAGTTCCACTCCTTTGCTGTGCGCATCACAAAATACAATTTGAAATGCTTAGTGTCAGTTGATGGAATAGCAATTATGTAGGTCTGGTAACCTGCAGTGCGTCTAGATGTCCGATGGTAGAAAGGGGCAGGCGGAATGAGGTCGTGGAGTACAATCTGTAGAAGACCGACAAGCAAGCAACTTTGCGGTGATGAGCCAAGCCGTGAAGTTTAGCATCTACCAGTTTTACATCGCCAATGAGCCTTTTAGCTCTGCGTGCCACCGAGTCAAGCGCGGCAAGTTGGTATTTAGCTGAGCTATCCCAAAGGTGGCTGCAATACTCCATGCAGGATCTTTGCGCTTTGTAAAGGGTTAAAAGCTGTCCAGGCGTAAAGTATCGCTTCACCTTATTTAGGGTGCCCAGTTTCTTGGCCGCAGTCTGGGCTTTGTACTCGATGGTGGCACCGAAGTTGAGACATGATGTCAACTCCATGCCTAGGAGCTCGAGCCAACCAGTTACAGGAACAGATGTACCACGAAAAGTAGGAGTTTGGTCGAAGCGACTCCTTTTAGCGGTAAAAAGACACGCCTGTATTTTGGTGGCGTTAAAAGAGACCAGATTATCATCACACCACTGGGAGATAAGGCTTATGGTCAAATCTGTCCGCTCTGCCATGGCCTCTCTCAAGGAACGAACTTCAGCCCAGCTGGTTTTTGCGCTGGACAAGTATCTCTCTGAAACTTTCCATACATATAAGATGATATTATTGTTAGTTACTTTATAAGGAAATAAGTTAAAATTAAGTGTCTGCACTAATGAGCCTTGTTTGTAGTACTGTTTGTTCCGTTCCCACAGCCAAACCGTGAAAACGGTTTTGCAGGGCATGGTTCTTAAGTTAAGACTTGTATTAACTTAAATTTATAAAAAAAAAGAACCGGCATGTCCTAGAACCAAAAATTAGAAGACATGGGACATCTACCAACCCGCACTGGACCTGCATGGTGGATTACAGCCCACTCTCTCTCGAAGAGAGGAGGCCTGTGTGCCAGCTGCAGCAGTAGGAACATTATAGGCTCATTATGTAAAGTAATAAACAATGAAAGGTTTTAAAAAATCTGCCGAGATTAAAAAAAAAAAATAAATCGACTTCAAAAAGAAATGAACTCAAAATTATGAAATAACTTTAATTTCGAAATCGGTGTCTTGGGATCTGTATTTCAGATTTAGGTTCTTGCCACCGACTTCCGAAATTAAAGTTATTTCATAATAATTTTGAGTTAAGTAGGTAATTTCTTTTGAAGTCGATTTATTTTTTTAATGAAATTACTTTTTTATTTCGTAATTTTTAGTTTTAAGTAAAAATTGGAACACGTATTTGTAATAAGTAGTTAATAGTTTTGTTGTAAATATTGCACTAGAATTTGACCAAGCTTTTGAGTTGTTTTCCCTTTGACAATCAATAAGCAAGGCCGTCACACTTGAGGACACGGTGGAGCATACGGTGGAGGTCTATCCGGCTTGGGCGGAGCACCGCCGTGTCCTCGCGGAAGCGATCGGCGGCGGCGATCTCTCGCGTCCGGCCCTGGTCCAGACCATGGTACGGAGCGAGAGTGCATGGGAAGCCATTACTTCCTTCTGCGAAGCAGTAATGCTCGTGAAGGAGGAGGCGGGACGCGTGAGGGAGAGGCAAGCTTTGCACCCTCACGCCCCTAGTCGCCGCAGGAGACGCCCTGGGCGTCGGGAATTGGCAGCTGATTCCCGGCCACCGTAGGCGCGGGCTTGCGGACGGCAAGCAATGGGTAGCTCGCCGTCCGGTAAGGACCAAGCCCGAGTCGACGGCGCGTCGTGTTCCACGCGCTCCTCAAAGAGATGTCAGCACTATTGACAGGGTTCGCTAGGGCCGATGCCAGCTAGGGTTGCGGGATGTTCGAAAGAGTTACCGTGGCCCCGGCACAGGCAACAGAAGGAACACGGGTGGGTTTTAGTCAGTAAAAGTCTGACAAAAAAAAAAAAAGGCCGTCACACTTACACGTATTAGTCCATATCTTGAAAATTACTAAGCCAATTGTGATGAAACTTGCACTGTTAGGGAACAGTGCAAGTTTCATCAAAATCGGTGTTATATTGATAATGTTTTATTGGCTTACATTTACTTCAACTCAGGCAAGTTAAAGTAAACATAAGCCAATAAAAAATGGTCACAATCCGATTAATAGTTTCGGAGAAATGCGTGGACAAACATACATACACCTATACAATTTGTATATTGGTGTAATATTGCAATTCCAATAATATTACATACATACGTGTCGAATTGATAACCTCCTTTTTTGCAGTCGGTTAAAAATTAATACCTATTGGCACTGTAGTGGAAAGATTATTAGTTTTGCCTATAAGGTTTATCAAATATTAGCTTGTTTGACTGTACTCGTGTTGCTGTGTAAGGTACAGACCATATACTTATTATGTATACCTGTGATATTGTATGTGAAATGGTCTTGTTGCTATGTAAGATAAGTGGCAATGTGTATGGAAGTATCGGTTACTAACGATTGATTTGGTTTCAGGATGATTCTGTGGCATTTTGGACCTAGCTTCGAGTTTTCAGTAAAATAGAAATTCCGGCGCAAATGTATTTTTCCTTAGATTTGACTAGATTCTGCCCGCGACTTCGTCAAATGAAATTTCTTGTCCCCCCCGACCCATCTCGTCACATCGCATCGCCCGCCCGCGCCACTAGGGCAAAACTTGGGTAATCGGTGATAGTTTTGTTTTTTACTTGTAAAATTCGATTCATTGATCAGATTATTTTTTAAATTTACTGCAATATAGTAGACAAAAGAAGCTTTGCTAACTTATATCTAAAAATGTGGCAAATACTATAATGATTGAAAAATATACATTTATCAAGTCAGTAGTAACTTGGTAATATAACACATATTATCTATCACCGAATAGCTGCATATCACCAATTAGCCAAGTTTTGCCCTACTTCGTTTTCGCTTAGCGTTCTTTCTGTATTTTTTTCATTTCGCTCGGCTCTTAAGGGTCATAGCGTGATGTTAAATACTTTATAACCTTTCTTTATAATTGGGCTTACAAATGCAAAAATATTTTTTCAAAGCCGACTGGTAGGTACCCCCTACACACAAACTTACAAACAAACACATTTTACCTCTTTCTAATATATTTATAGATAACACTGTGACATTTTAAAACAGAGTAGGTAAACCAAACTAAAGTTGAATACTGTGGAACACAAAAGCGTGCCTCCATCCCATTCTATTTATAGAAAAAAGAGCACTATAATCATCGTCACTTATTCACATTAATTTACATATTTTTACAAAAAAAAAAGCGCGCTTTTCCGTTTACAACTTTCAGCCCTGAATGGAGAGTTGTAAATTCAACAGTGCTCTTTTATTTAGGTATTCATTTAGGTGTCGCTTAGTGTTTGTGAAAACGGGCATAACAGAAAGAAAAGAACAGCGTTCCAATCCCTAATGCCTAATTACCCATTATAGCATTTCCTGCTGTAATTGGTACCAAATCGTAACACTTCCTAACAAGCAAACAGAACTACTAATGATAATACATAAATAATGAACGTAATGGGCTCTGAATGCATGTTGAATGAAAATTAGTTCGGAGAAGTGGGTTACTAGCAACAATTGTTCTTTTACTAATGATACATTCTATCGATAAGTAATGAGTAATTGAGTGTTTTATACAGATTGCGTTGTTATTTTTTATGTTTAGATATTATTTTTGTGTTTGTTTTTAGAAAAAACCATGGGAGAAACAAACATCAATACACCGGAAGGACTAATCTTGCTTGTAGCGCTCAGCCGATAAAGTAACGCTTGCTTACATATATACATATGTGGTCATCGTGTGCAATGGATTTTGTTTTCAAATTGGTCAGACGTAAGTTTCCTCGATAGTACTTACTTAAAGTGACGTTAGTATGTACATACATACTTTGCGGTCTGCAGTAGCAACTGCAACATTTTGTAGGGATTTCGAAAACTTTTAAAATATTGTTCACAGGGTAACCGTCTTCTTATTAAATGCACTGATTTTCTGAATCAATCATTCTTATTGGCAATGTGCTTCAGACCTTCAGAAAGGTCAGGTGACCAGATCTAAGAACGTAAACGAAAAAAATTAATATGTAAGGATCGTAGCATTCTGTAGTTTCTGCTTACCCCCATGGGAAAAAGGCGTGAGTTTGTATAATAAATAGTGTGTGTTTTAACAAGAATTTAATATAATTTCTTCAAGTCCAAAACTTATGAAAGGTAACAAAAAATGGTTGATCGATTATCCCAGCTTCGTCCAATCTCTTGGCCAACCATTAAGTTATCTTTAAGAAGTATACATAATCCTTATACAATCCAATTCCCCATTTATATATACCAAAGAAATATTTTTCAAAGTCCCTTTCTACACCCGACAAACTTTCAAAACAGTTTTGCAAACTTTTATTTGCCGCTGAAAGACAGCTAGTTTTATAACCTTAACCGTATGACTACGCAATAAGATTGCAGTTTCTCCAATAAAGTTTCAGGGGTGGAATAAGGTTGTGTTCTTCCTAAAGGCACTGCCGTGTCTACTTAGTTCGCTGTATGAATGGGTGATTGATGTCTTAAGGTGTTAGCTGTCGACGAGTCGGTATTTTGTCCATATAATTATCTATTGCGAGTTTGAAAGGACGTGGAAGGAGGTATTTGGACGCGTCTGAGGTTACCTTTGTGCTATTGAGCACTTTCGATTCAGGGTCAATATTGTACACCTTCTAGTCGGTTCTGAGTACTGTTATGTAGTTGTATATTTATTAATTAAAATCTGAACGATATTTTGTCAGTTACACTAATTTGTAGGACGAATATTATTTATTTATTAGCCTTTTTAGTCGGACGAACATAAAATGTAGTCTTCAGTCTCGTATTTGGCGTTTTTTTTTTGTCCGTTTGCCAGTTGGCAAAGGCCACCTCCAACCTTCTCCGTTCCTGTTTCTCTCTGGCCACTCTGCCCCATGTAGTTCCAGAGTCCTGGCTGTTATCATCATCCCACCTTTTCTGTGGTCCACGAATATACAGGATGGCGATTTAGAGCAATGAAACTCTTGTCAGATTCGTGGAAAAACAATCAAATTCCTATACAACAGTAGACTATTTCGATGCTTTTATGAAAAGTTTATTTTTATTCTAAAAAATGGATTTGGTTTTCGTAAGAAAACTTGTTCAGTATTTAGGACGGGTAAAATAACCCTCTAGGCTAATGCAGGTGACTAAATCACTACTCTGTATAACGCAATTTTAAGTTAATATGATTTTAGGGCGAAACAGGAGGCATTTTGGAGTATTTGCAGGTATGAAACATTTTGTAATAACTAACCTGACTTTTTGTATACCCTGTCATAAAATTGATTTCAAATTCTTTGTGGTTTCCTCAAGAATACGAGAAAATAAATTGTCCTAAATGTATGTGGGAGGCTTGAAATAAACGATGTCTTATTAAAGTGCCTCTTGTTTTTCAGGTTTCTATTATTTCGAGTAGTGCTCGCTCTTACGTGTTCTGTTATTATATATAATTGCAATTTTACATGAAAACTGAAGAATGCTAGGGGAACCAGTGAATAGGTTATATATATTATTTTTATCAAACTTTTTAAGTAAAGCAAAGTTTGTGAGCATGTAAATTCTGCCTATAACTTGAAAATTATTAATTAGATCAAATAACCTTTTAAATTTTAACGAATAAAACAAAATGAAAATATGAAAAACTCGTTTGAATAATAAACACACTCATTATATTTCCAGAAAAGCCGCTGACTCCAAAATCTCAAAGATTAAGATTACAGAAATTAGAAATAATTCTTGCCAAACCTGTGCCTACCGGATGAGATTTAAAAATAAAATAGCAGCAATTTTGGAAACGCCAAAAAGCCAATTATTTTGTATCCGCTTTATTGTAAATCGTTCCTGCTATTGGGAATCCCTCGGGGTCCCTAACTAGGTACTTACTGAAGCCTTATTTATTGGTGAATACATAAAAAGGTTAATCATCAATCCCAATGGTACGGGAGTTTTGGCGATAAAATGTTTTGTGGTCTATCTATCTGGGTATTAGGTAAAATATTTTTGAACTGGTTTTTTCAGGTTTATCTTTACCTTTATCTAACTACCTACTGTTTATTCAGATTACTGGTGATTAAATTATGATTTTAAGCCTTTTATTTATTTGAAGGAAATACAAAAAGTAATTGCATCATTGTTACCGTTTCCTTTTATTAGAGCACGAAAGTATGCAAGTAACTTGCATGCCGTTGTGACATGCCCAAGAAGCCATCATCATCTGCCTAGCCTGTACCCAACTATGCTCAAGTCGGCTTCCAGTCTAACGTATGCAGCTAAATCCTACCAGTATTTTACATGGAGCCACTGCCTGACTTCCACAACCCAGTTACTGGGTATGACGGTACCTCTTGCTAAGACTGGTTGTTTTTCGGGCTTCTGACTACTCGTAATGACTGTCAAAGATCTACAAATGACAGCCGGAACCGACAGCTTATCGTGATTTTTAAGGTACGGAGGGGTATCGATATGTAATGGATGGTCACCCATCCACCGACCGACCTCGGCAAGCGTAGCTTAAATTTGATCGACCCTGCAGCTGTTCTTATTTAGCCACGGGCCCCTTCCAAGCAATGCCCAATAAACTATGTTATCATCAATTAGAACTTGCTATGGCACAATAAGCATGTAAACTACTTGTAATGAAATAAAATGAAATGGAATGAAATTGTTTATTCTGTAAATAGGATATCGAATCACCTTCACACGTCATTTAAAAAAAATAATACTATATGAAGTCGATATTTCCTATCTGACTACCCTTGAGAAGAAATGACATAACAAACCCAGGGGTCAATATGTTGGTTTTAAAGTCCAGACATAATCTTGGTCAAATTATGTGAGGACCATGTAGATCCGTGTCTGAAATGGTCTTTTGAGGAAAGAACTACACAAAGAGTGGACCTGTCCAGTCAGTGCAAGCATATTTTTTTTTGCAGTAATCGTGTAGCTCAACTCAGGACTTAAGGAGCTCAACGACTCGACCAACAATACCAAAGAAAGGACATTTGGGTAGGCCGCATAAAGTGCTCAAAATGCAATGTATACTTTTGTGCAAGTTATTCGCAAGGGTATTGTAATATTATTAGAAAGTTGTTTAGCAATAGCGGTTACTGAATCCTAATTTTTGTATTCTAGTCTGTTTATTAAATTTTTCTCAACAAAAACGTCAAAACTCTAGATTTATTATTATTTCATTACGATACAGGACGAAGTCTTGCTTAGGGCAACTATGTAAAAAAATATTCATTAAACCTTGTGCAAAGAATTAGGTAACTTATTAAAAACAATCTTTATAAGAGGGTACAAAATCTCGCTACAGCCGAAAAATAAACTTAAAATTTTGTTCGGGTCAACGCAACAGGGAAAGTTGTTTTCGTGGAATTTCTGAAAGCATTACAATGTTCAGGTCCTACCAGGTAAAGCCAGGACACACATTAGGCCGCTAAGCCAACAGAGTTCCTTGATTGTAAGATTTTGCTGGTGCTCCTTGTAACTTAGAGTTAACAATTTAAATCCGCATAAGGTACCGTAAAGTACCATTTGGTTAAGTGCTTAAAGAGGCCCTAGAGTTTAGAGTAACCATCAAATGATTATATTATTGTTATAGTAGAAAACGAACATTTAGTTAGTTGCCTAATGCCTCGTCTAAAGAGACGCGGGGCGTCGCGCGTCGCGTTAGAGGTGCGGCCCACACTGAACTCAAACATATGGCGTTTTATGAGAGCGTTTACGGAGAAGAGATTTTACACGCGTTTGATTCAAATGCAGGCGGAGCCCGTGGATGGCACCGCCACGTCACACGCGACGTATATCGCGGCGGCAGACGCAGCGTTGCGGCCAGCTATTCCTGCAATTCTCCGTTCACGGTAAAAACGTAGTGGCACCCGCGGCAGGGCCCACGTACATTGTCATGTTTGTGTTTGCGCGTGTGATAACGCGGGCACACGCCGCTTGTCTGTAAACTGACAAAACGTCCGACGCGCCGCGGGGCGACGCGCGTCGCTTGCGGCGGCGCGGTCGCCGTGAACGAGGCCTAAGTTAGTTGTTAGTCACTGGGCTCCTGATGACAAATATCGTGTAACGTAGCTTTGTAAAATACGAGTACCTATGTAGGTATGCTGAATGGGAATGGCTCAGACATTAAAAACTTCATCTGCTTAATCTTTCCCCAACTATGTTGAGGTCGGCTTCCAGTATAACCGGACGCAGCTGATTACCGGTATTCTACATGGAGCTGCGACTGCCTATCTGACCTCCACTCTTATGGAGCTTGTGACTACCGGTACCGATTGTCAAAGAAATAAAAAGAAAATTCAAATTAAATCATTCATTTCTTTGCCAACATGTGTAAGGATATAGATATTATACTCGTTTGATAATGTTCTCCACGCTCTGCCGTCACATGGACATGGAAAATGTACACATAAATTACAATCTATTATCAAAATAACAATACATATTACAAAATTATTAAATTGGAAAATCATTTTAACCATTTTAGTTTTCAATGTCAAGGAGTATCTAGTAACTTAGTCAATAATTACACAAATGTCAAAAGAGTAAATAGTGAATAAAGAAATAAAAGTCCTCGATAAATAATAATTGTAATTTTCAAAAGATCTCAGCCCAATGCCGAGACAATTTAGATCCCAAATAAAACTACAGTTTCACGTTATTATGAAAGCTCGACTGCATCACTGGACACACCAATACCGATACCAATACCAATACTGATGTAGAACTCGGTACAAAACTGGCGAGCACAAACATTGTATGTTGATAACGTTGTTTTGAAACGGCGCTGTCACCGATACAACCTTGTTTCCACACATGACGACGTTGACAGATTGATGGCTCAAATGTTTTCTAACTGCGATTTTCTTGGTTTAGTATAAATTAGATTTGTTAAACAGGATAAATTTTCCAAGTAAGCGTGGATAGATTTCATCATCAAGAATTGAGAATGTTATCCTACAGGCACTAAATTAACTAACAAAGTATTAAACAAATATGGTAATATACCCAAGAGACTGGCGGCATTGCCACGTTGTATGGCAATGCTGAGACTCTGGCCAAGGTAAAAGCCAGCCCTTGGGTCACGGGAAGTGTCAACCAGCCGTTTGGAGATTTCGTTGAATTAAACATGAGCACTCGGACTCCACGGCCCGAGGGTTTGTAAGAATTGGATTACATACATGATTCGAATGATAACTACAATTTTAGTTTTCATCAAAATCGGCCTCGAGACTCTTTATTTATTTCATACAGTTTAGAGTCACCCACGCAAACTTGGAAAACTCTACTGAACTCTATTAAAAATTCTACTTTGAGCATGCGTTATACTAAAGTGGTTCGCGACTTTTACCGGGGGCAGCCAGTTCCACTACTAAAATAGATAACTAAAGCTTCACTTTTTATCATGGCATTAGCTACATAATTATTGACAACTAACTGTCCCTGCTACTTCGTTCGCGTGGAAATCGTGAGATACCCAATATACTAAAATAATAGCCCCATTTTAATAAAATCGATCCATCGCTTTGCATCGCCCCTCCGACTATTACTTCGCTTTCGCTTAGTGTTCTTTCTGACTTTTTTCTTTTTGCTCGGCTCCTAAGGGTCATAACGTAATGTTAAACAGCATATAGCTATCCTCGTAAATTGGGCTACCAAACGCAAAAAGAATTTTTCAAATCCGACTTTTTGTTCACAATATCATAGGTTTTAATTTTTTTGCGTGGAACCCTAATTATTTTTTTTACATAAAAGAAGCCTAAGTTACTTCCCGTAAAATCAGCTATCAGCCAGTGAAAGTCCCGTTAAAATAGGTAGTTTCGGAAATTAGCTGGAACAAACAGACAGACAAATATTTTAAAAATTGCTTTTTTGTTATAGGTAAGTACCGTATAAACTTTCTTATGCATTTAGTAAAAAAATGTTACTTTGACATTACAAACGGACACTTCGATTTAATTTATTTTTATAGATGACGTCTAATTTGTGCTGACCCGAGATATTTCTCTATCCTAATATTCTGATCGATACACCTCGATATATCACTTATGTTACTAACATCCTCATCATCATTTCACCGGAGAGACGTCCTCTGCTGGACATAGACCTCCCACTAGCGTCACCACATCGACCGGTTCGCTGCTTTTAGCATCCAGCGGATTCCCGAATACACCTAGGTATGTCATCATTGACATCATTCTCTCGTCGTCGTCTTCATCCCTTATCCCAATTTATTTGGAGTCGGTACAACATGTTTTTGTCTTCCATACTTCTCTATTAGTCGTTAAGCCGTTGGTCCCGGCTGTCATTCGTGGATCTTTGACAGTCGTTACGGGTCGTCAGAAGCCCGAAAGTCTGACAATCAGTCTTACCAAGGGGTATCGTATTACCCAGTAACTGGGTTGTGGAGGTCAGATAGGCAGTCGCTCCATGTAAAATACTGGTATTCAGCTGCATCCGGTTAGACTGGAAGCCGACCCCAATATAGTTGGGAAAAGGCTAGGCAGATGATGATGACTTCTCTATTAGTCGTCATCTTATAATCACCCCCTTTCTGACCATAATATGGCTAGAAAAGGGGTGACTACCGAGATAACGACTATAACATAGTCCATCTGTGGCGACATATGTATCTACATCGCCATATGCGAATGCATCACACTGTCGTCACGCAAAATCCTGCATCGCGCAATCAGAGTTTACCGCGCGACTAGTACACAACATTATTTTTAGTATATTCGAAACCTGAATATAGTTTGTTCAGAATAAGTCGAATCGATTCCAATAATTTTTACACCATGTTATAATTTGTCCCAAAAATATTTTAAAAAGGTTACAAGTTGGACACCGAGCGACACTAAGTACTTTATCCGCAATCATACGCGCACAACACAGGTCACGGCAATTCATAGCGCAGCGGCACCAAGCGCGGGTGCACAGGCAGCGGGGCAGGGACCGCTTCAGTTGCCCGGATGCTACAGGTTGATGCGCATGTATCACGCTCCGCGTGGACGTGCGGTCGTCGTGTTTAGATTGATCGTGTACCTATCGTATGTAAAATGTATCGTGCAACCATGTCTTTCTCATACACAAACGTCAAGTACACAAAAATGGTATGACATTGTAAGTAGTGATCAAGTCAATTATTGTAGAATAGTGATGATTAACATTTTTAAACACGCCAAGATAGTTAATTGTAGAAAGTTATTATTTGTACCTACAGCCTGATGTGGTTAAGTAATGCGATGTTTAACACTTTTCATCCACTTTGAACTTGGCATACAAATCGCATTTACTACATGTTATCACTTACGGCTGCATTTACGATTAAAGAACATAATAATATCTACCTACACTTGACCATTACGACAGTCCAAAGCCTGGAAGTGTAGTGGAAAATGTTATCACCAGTTAATTACAATACAATCGCCGTACGGTTAGGTACCTACTGCCAAATTATTATCAATGAGCGCAAGACGATGCTGGAGGTGCGGGCGGTGCGGGGACGCCACGTGGTGAGCATGTTTTTGTACGGACGACCAGATAACAGAACAAGCTATAACTTTGTGATTTTTCATGATACAATTTTGAAATTTTGTACATAGATTCTTTACATAAAAATACCAGACACGTGTTTCGGGTTTCGCATAAACTAAAACTAACGTAAAACATAAACTAAAGCTAACGTCCCAACATCAACCGTCGGGCAGTTGCCCATCAGACACAACACCCGTCTGGTCGGAGGATCCCCCTTTTCCATGGAGGATGAGTGAACTTTACAAAGAAAGAAAGAAAAATATTTTATTTGGGACACGCACAGGAAATACAACAATAAAAAGAACATTAAAACTAACAATATCTTAAACAGAAATAAACGGAAAGAAAAAAAAATAAAACAAAGAAGACCTGTGCGAGGCCAAAAAGGCTGCTATCTCAGCATGATGCTGCGATATTAGAAAATTAAAAAACAAATACCGCAGCGCTGATATTCTGACAGGGCCCACTGTGACACCCTATTCCTCATGCCTCTATACATCCATCGTTTCATTGATCTTCCCCTAATCTTATAGCCATCCACGTATTCAACACTTTCCTCACGACATTTTCCAGGTATGAATAGGCATATTATTTTCTTTGCGCGCGATGCGAAGTCAACAACAAAATTTTTCAGTTACTTATAATATTTTCCTTCCATTTACTTATTCAAAGTCATTTCCGTTTAGTAAACTAGAGCGTGTCAAAAGGGCAAAATACTAAGAAAAAAAAAGATCAAAGCAAAAAACAGGAATTTAACAAAAAGTGGTAACGGTAATTGTTCCAATTATACTAAATGTACTTACAAAGTATTTGGCATAAATGTTTGAAGGTAAGTCGCACAGAAACAGGGAGTGTTAGGGTCGTTGACCTTTCACCGACGCGTTGGACGAAATTATAAAATTTTGCTTAAGGCGAAAGCTCCAGGTAGCCCGGGAAATTCAAATTTTCTTACGTTTTTTGCTATTTGCAAATCAGTATTCGGTTGTATGTTGATCAAAATATGATTCACGACCGTGAAAAGTATGTGTTTACAGATTTATAATAATTAAAACCATCAATACAACTCTTTAAGACCTGGTAATTCTATTGAATGACTATTTCATGAAATCTTGACAATTAGGATTATACAAACTTATGGAGTGGTATTACTGATTTTGATGATTATAATTCTATAAGTGCATATTTGTTACTTACGGTCGCGAATGATACTTTAATCAAAATACAACTTAATACTGACTTGCTAATTACAAAAAACATAAGAAAGTTTGAATTTCGCGGGCTACCTGGCGCTTCCCCCTTAAGACAACAATATTTCGGTGCTCGAGCAATATCTTGAAAAATGTGACATTTTAATTTTACCGCTCAGGGAGGAAGAATTTTGTAATACGAGGATAATTTTATTAGACACTGTGTAAGCTACGCTGTGAACAAAACAACTGAAAATATTTAAAAATACGATGTTAAATTCACAAATGAAATACCTACCCAATTAAAATGATTATAAAACAGAATATTAATTACAGGAATATTTATTAATTATTATTAACAGGATATTTCGCTTTGTTGTAATTAAAAGTAACTTTTCAAAACGAAACTTTCGGAAAACTTCAATTTACATAATTATATGTACACCGATTGTTTTTGTGATATATAACAATTGACGTATAACGTGACCCTATTCCTATTCTTTGCCTATTATTATTATATTATTTGGCCTATTCTTTGGCCAAAGAATCAGCATCGCCATACAACGTGGCAATGCTGACAGCCTTTTGGGCACTTTTCCTGTTAACAGCGATGCGGACGAATTTTTTGATGCCCTATGATTCTTTTCACTCTTTTTTATATACATATACATATTGTTATTATTATTTTAAGTCTGTTAGCTTTTATATTATTAAATATTATATTCCGAAATACATTGTTTTTGTAATTAATAAAACCATCCTTTTAAAATGTCACGTATAACCAATTGTTTCCTCGCTTAAAATTCAAAATAACATTTTACTTTCCTACTAATTCCTACTAATATTATAAACGTTATATACCTATATATTATAAAGTTTGTGAGGATAGATGGATGTTTGTTACTCTTTCACGCAAAAACTACTGAACGGATTTGGATAAAATTTAGCATACAAACCGCGGGGCGCAGCTAGTTCTTTACATAAAGACAATTTTTTTTCTACTTGTATTGTCCCACTGCCGGGCAAAGGTCTCCCCCACTCTGTGTGGTCTCCTCCACTTCTCAGTGTGTTGCCTTTTCAATATAAAAACGATTACGAGATTATAACTTCAACAATAGCCACACTGGGATCAACAATATAATCCATATGTCATGACCCTCGTCACTGAAAAGACGACTGATTAATTTATGAGTGTGTTTTTACGTAGATAGAAGATAGATGGGATACTCTTTATTATGTACACTATTTATGTTCGCATAACTCGTCAAAATGTAGGGAACAGCAGATTTTTTTCGCGATTTCAGGTTTGGTCCCATAGTAAAAGTTGTTCATAATGATGAGTACAATGATCCCTTAAGAGGTTGTGCGTTATTTATGTTAGATCTTGTATATATATCCACTAGCTTAATAATTCTTTCTCATTTAGGAACTCATTAATATTAGGTTACCTACCTAAATGTAATCGATACCTATTTACGAGAGGTGATTAGGTCATACCCGCTCTTTCACTCTACCTTATGAGGAAAGGACTTTACCCTGCATTGGAACAACGAAAATTAGCCATATTATAATTTAGTTAGCTTTTCATTTCGTACCGACTCCTTAGATAAGAAATTGGTACAGCTATACCGTATACCAGTGGCGCAGTGGCAATTTAGCTACAATCATCATTAGAGGAAAGCCGAAGAAAAAATTGTTCAGTTCTCATAAAGTGAGAAAAAAAACTGTAGGTTTTTAATCTTATGATGTATTAAACTGGTATTAAATATAATTGTGTAATGTGTTATGATACACGGTTACACACACAGGTGTACCATATTATTTGGCAATAGTAGACATTAAGAAGAGCGGTTGTTACTAAGGGAAGCCGATAGGAATCGGGTTGTATGAAGGCTTCGCCCCTGCCGTATACTAACAACACAAAATTATTGAAACTGCAAAGCATTAATTCTCAACGTTATAAACCCAATCGGAACTAAAACAAAAACAATTGAAAATCGGCACCGGTACCTATTTCGTTTATTAAAACCGGGAGTTCATAAAAGATTTAAAGTTGTGCGGTATTTACTAGTTTCGTATAATTCCGTATCTTGACTGCACAAGGCCCGGCCATTACTGCCATTAGTATTAATAACGCGCGTTCGCTCTCATTAAAGTGTGCGCTAACCCTCTCAGCGCTGCGGTCTATTCAGTACCGGGTTAAAGTACAGTTATTGATATCGCTTTTTATAGACACTTTGAACCATTACCACTTTGACAGGAGAGGTGGAAAAATGCTGTGTAAGGTAAGTTTGTTTGAGGTAGAAGATTTAATTTACTTTTTCTGTTTTCTGTTACTTTGGTATAAAATAATGAACACATGACATCACGCCTGTATTCCCCGAAGAGTTAGGCTCAGGTGTACCTACAATACGCCCACATTTCGCCAGTTATGTTTAAGTCCCATGTTACAGTGGGCGAGCTTATTGCCATCAACCGGGCATAAATCCAGACTCTGGGTTGCTACTGAGAAATCCCACATGGAAAAACCCAATGACACTTTGCCCGACCCGGGAATCGAACCCAAGACCTCATGCTCAGCAGTAGCGCTTGCGACCATTAGACCAACGAGGCAGTCTAAACTCAATAAAATAACGAAGTCTGTTTAAAACTTAGGCTGCAAATATAAATGAGGTAAGTCTAAAGGTTTAATCGATCCCGTTCAAGTAAGCGACTTGATAAAATTGTACGTAAAAGGAATGTTACCTTCAAAAGTAAATAGAAAAAGAGAAAATGAATACAATAGGTATTTTATACAACTTTTCGCACAGACGAAACATGTAAGTCAAGCCACTTTCATCACAAGTACGCCAATTGAATTCGAAAGATCCCGAAAAAAACACTTCATTCGTGAAAACACGAACGCCTATTTACTTTGTCCCTTCATGGTTAATTCTATACATGTGCGCAGCTATTACCATGGGCGAAGGTGCACGAAATCACAATTAACATAGAGATGTGACACTCGACCCCAGCCGGCCCCTTTTAGCGAAATTACCAAAGACACGCTTTTAACAAGGTCTTGTAAAACTTTTGGTCCCTACGAAATAACACAGATTAAAATATATTGCGCGGAAAATGAAGTCCGCACGCAGCGCGTCAATAAAAATGGTCGGGTGTGTTCTTTCTGTGGCACGTTGGTGGGTAAGGGTTTCCAAAATGGGAATAGAAAATGAGATGGTGTTTGTGCTTTGACAATGGTATTCATTAGGGCACCCTAGGGTGAGAGGCTAACTGTGACTTTAGGCCGGTTTAATAAGTAGCCTTCCAGTTAATTATGCGTTCAGCCTATGTGATACAAAATGGTGATACGCATATTCATTTTTAATTTTGTGGATTTTACTCGGAGTTATTGACAAAGGATGCCTTGTGTGCACGATATGAATTTAATTATTTTGTGTTTAATTAAAAATTCATACAATTTAAAATACTTTAACGTCTAAGTAAATTATAATAATGCTCCTTCACACTATTGTTAAACTTAATTTATTTTTTTGCTTTCATAATAACGTGGTCCATTACAAACTGAATATTTTATTCAAAGCTCAGTGTTTTTATTTATTCACTTAAAATTTTATTTCTTTCAACTTTGATTTATGTTAATTTAAAATACAGGAATTATCATCTACCCTGTTACAACATGGCAAGCCTATTTGCAACTTTACCCTATTTACTCAAGTATTTTCCCTCTTAAAACTTTTCCTTAACCCTAAAATGCACTCGGTAAACAAGTACAGGCCGTTGATACCACATCTCTGCGGGAGCTTGCTACCTACTAATGGGAACATGGGCGATGCGACGTCGACATCGAAATTGCGGACCCATTTACTGGTTTTAATGGTCGAACGAAGTTTTTTTAAACCGGACTACGGGGCTATTGGAAAATTTGTCGCGCAGTGTTTTACTACCTCTTTCCTGTTTATTTATTTGCACCTTCGTGAAAATAAACCATATATTCCATATATTTTTCTGTCTAAAAAACAGTTTTATTTTTCGTTAAACCGCTTTTTGATAATTAACGGATGCATAAAAGTTTCAGTTTTTGCACATGCTCCTGTAAGTTAGGTACTCTGCAATCTATGTCACAAGTTATTGGAAATTTACTTCCAAACATGTCGTTCCATCACCAGCTATCAGTGGCGCAGATACAATCATCATTAGTGGGAAGTCGAAGAAAAAAATTGTTCAGTTCTAATAAACTCAGACAAAAAACTGTAGGTTTTTAATCTTATGATGTATTAAACTAGTATTAAATATACCTAATTGTGTAATATGTTGTGATACATAGTTACACACACAGGTGTACCATATTATTTGGCAATAGTAGACATTAAGACATTCGCATTCACATTCGCTTGTGCCGCGTTCCGATGCGGACGCGTTTGCATATTCTTTATATCGTTTAGCGCGGCGTAGGTTGTCGCTCGTAATTTACTCGCCATGAGTAATGAACTTGTGGTGAATGAACTGCTGGCGTTCCTGCAGCAGAAGCTGGATGTGATGGACGAGGTGTCTGCTGTCCAGATCTGCGCAACAAACTTCAGTGAGGATGACGTAGCTGCTGCCAAGCTGTTGTTGTTCAGTGTGCTGAACAAGCGCGACCAGATGGTGTCCCGCCGGCGTGACGGGACTAAGAGGAGCCTGCAGGATATACCTAATCACGCTGTTCAAGGAGACCGACCCTGACGACGTGCCGACGTTTGTGGCGAAGGAGCTACACAAGCTTCCTCCCGTCACTTTCGACCACGTCGATGTAACGAGCCTTCTGAAGGACATTGTCTTTCTAAAGGCCCGCCTCGCGGATGTGTTAACGAAATTAGATGCATCCCAAAATACAGTCACTGATTTGCGCAAAGAAGTTAGCGAGTTGCGCAACTGTGTGGCGGTAATTAGGTCACCTGTCGATGCATTAAACGTAAACACACGTCGCGGAGCCGGCCTCGATATATCGTCGTCGAATTCCGCGTCAGCAGTTTCGTCGCCAGCGCAGCCGTCGATTGCTGAGCTTGCAGACCGCCCCGCCGGCGCGCCCCGTAGCCCCGTGCTCGTTACCGTGGCTCCTCCACGCAGCGCTGCCCGCCCCATCCCGCTGCCAGTGTCTGCAGCCCTGACGAAACCCCCACAAAGGGATTTCGCTAGCGTCACCGCGAGTGCCCCTGGCGCTCCAAGTATCAAGCCCATGCCAGAAAGGGCGCCGAATAGGGCTGATAATGATGACGGTTTCGTGACGGTGCAAAGGAGGAAGCGCCGATCGCGAACGAACAAGAATCGCTGCGGAAAAGCTCCTACGGTGCCTGAAGTGAGCCTGCGTGCCGCAAAGCCGAACACACCGGTGTACATCTCCCGCCTGCACTACACCACTAAGGTGGAGGACATCGTGGAGTACGTGCGCCAGAAGATGAGATACACGCCGAGGGTGCAGTTACTGGAATCGCACAGGAACGTCAACTTCAAGGCGTTCGTCGTGCGTGTACCAAACTGTTATCTGCCCCTCGTCATGGAAGAAGACTTTTGGCCACAGGACGTGGTGTTCCGTCGCTTCCGCGGACAAGTTCCACAGGACAGCACAAAGTCCACCTAGTGCCAAGTGAAGCGCTACTAACATAGTCTTTAGCCTTATTTACTAACACAATTGTTTGATAATAAAAATATGTATGTTTAGGTTAAGGTATTTTTCTATGGGCCTGTGTCGCCTGAAATAAATGGTATTATTATTATTTCCTTTATTCCATTTTTATACATATATCTTACATTTTTAAATATTTTTATAAAAACATAAAAAAAAACATTTAAAAATATAAAAAATAGTAGCCCACCGATATCGGGAATAGGATCCAAGCTACCGGTGGTCAGGGCTCCTGAGAGAGGAACCTCCTGACGATACGTGCCGTATCGAGAAGTACCGCTTTCTGGATCAAGCCCTTGATCCAGCTGCCTAACGAGAGCCTCCTCAGATGTTGGTCGAGACTCTTGGCAATTAAGCCATTGGCTGATACGACTATCGGCACAATGACTGCTGTATCCACATCCCACATGTCGACAACCTCGCGAGCCAGGTCAAGATACTTAATCTGCTTATCTTTTTCAGCTTTCACGAGGTTCTCGTCATGCGGAACCGCTATATCAATAATCATTGTGCGACGCTCTATTCGATCTATCACCACTATGTCTGGCTTATTGGCAACAATAGTCCTGTCAGTGATGATAGATCGATCCCAATACAACGTAATATTGTCATTTTCGAGAACTGGGTCGGGCACATACCTATAGTACGGTACTTCCGATTCCGCAAGGCTGTATTTCAGAGCAAGTTGCTGGTGGATAATCCTGGCTACAAGGTTATGCCTATGCAAGTAGTCTCCGTTAGCCAGATGAGAACAGCCAGAAATAATGTGTCGGATTGATTCCCCGGGACGGTGGCATGCCCGACAGATGTCAACCGTGCCGTCCTTCACAATATATTTCCGGTAGTTGTTCGTCATCATAACTTCGTCCATAATCGCAAAGACAAAACCTTCGGTTTCCCCAAAGAGGTCTCCGAATCGCAACCAGGATACGGACGCTAAGAGGTCTACATCGGGCCCATGTAGGACCCGGTAAAAGCGCCCGTGAAGCTCTTTACTCTGCCATACCTCCCTGCGGTCATTAGTATCTAATACTATATGTTGGCGCCAGTTCTCGTTAACCAAGGAGAGCGGGGTGAGGCCCTTGTCCACTGAGACCACATCTCGGTGCATCCCCACGTCGGCTTCTAGGAAGTATTCCCTGAGACTGCATACTTCACGATTGTGCAGGGTCTTAGCATTTAAAAAACCTCGACCTCCGCACTTCCGCGGGATATACAGTCTCATCACCGATGACCGTGGGTGATGCATCCGGTTTGCGGTCAGCAGTGTACGGACCCTCCTATCCAGGGCGTCTAGTTCCGTCTGAGTCCATTTGAGTATGCCGAAAGAGTACATCAAAACCGGCATGACCCAATCGTTGAAGGCTCGCGTCTTATTTCCGCCTGATAAAAGACTGTTTAATACTTTATTCAGGCGGCCAAAGAAGCGCTCCTTCAACGATTGCTTCATGTCAGCAGCATTAATGCCCAACGCTTCCGACATACCCAAATACTTATAGGTTTCGGTTGCGGAGAGGGCTCTAAGGTTTATGGAATCCGAGAGTTGCGTTCCCACGGATTCCATAATCCTGCCTCGCTTTACATGCATGACCGCACATTTGTCCACACCAAATTCCATCCTGATGGCGCTACTGAAAGTTTCGGTTACCTTCAGTAGCTCCAGCAGTTGCAAATTGTTGGGGGCAAAAAGTTTCAAGTCATCCATGTAAAGGAGGTGGGATATGACCTGACCACCTCTCTTCAATCGGTAACCTAGACCTGAATTCTCCAGCAGTGTACTTAGAGGATTCAAGGCTAGGCAGAACCAAAGTGGACTCAAACTATCACCCTGAAAAATACCTCGCTCGATCCTTATTGGTTCGCTATTCCTCTGGATATGTCGACATCCTGGATAACGGAGAACCGTCCTCCATTGCCCCATACACGACTCAAGGAAGGTGCGTAGAGTTGCATCAATCTTGTACAACTCCAGCACCCTCATGAGCCATGTATGTGGCACTGAGTCGTAGGCCTTCTTATAATCTATCCAGCATGTCGACAGATCCTTGCGGGATCGACGAACCTGTTGGCTAATGGCCATGTCGATGAGGAGCAGCTCCTTAGTACCGCGGGATCCGTTCCTAAATCCATTTTGAGAGGCAGACATGATGGAGTTAGTGTCTATATGTTTGTTAATTTTAGCTCTCAAAATGGATGTAAAAACTTTATAGACCGTTGGTAGACAAGTGATCGGTCTATAATTTTTAGGTTCCGCAGTACTACCTGATTTGTGGAGCAGGTGGGTTATTCCTGTCGTTAGGAACTGGGGCAGCGATCCTGATTCTAAGGCTGACTGGAACTGGGATGCCAAGCGGGCGTGCGACCTTTGCAGCCACTTTATCCAAAAGTTGTGTAGCCCGTCCGGCCCTGGAGATTTCCAGTTGGGCAACGGACGGACTGCACGAGCTACATCTTGGGGGCTGATGGTTAGTGCCTCCATTTCTGATATTTGATCGCATGCTCGCTGGAGCCCCCCAGTCCAATCACCTTCGGTGTGACTGACAGGCACCGACCAGATGCTTCGCCAGAAGGAACACATGGCGTCATCATCCGGTAGGCGCGTGTCAGTCACACCTTGGTTCGATTGCTCCCAAGCCCTATAGACCCACCTTTCATCGCTCTGGAATGTGCGATTCTGAGTGTACCGCTCCATTCTCCGCCTGTATCGACGAATACGGTTTGCCCATGCACAGATCTTCTGCTTCAGGAGGTCGATACGCTCTGTGACGCGGCTCAAATAATCTCGAGAACTAATATCCGTCCCCGAGAACGCCCGCCTCACAAAGCGCATCACTCTAGGGCGAGTGTTGCCCTGCCTGAAAGAGATTAGCTTGTCGATGAGTGCTCTAGCCTCACCGATACGTCGCTCAATCCTGCACTGCCAAGCTGGCATAGTTGGTTTTGGTCGTGGAGCTCTGTCACTGTTAGGAAATTTAACTTGAGCTACACGACATGCCGCTACAGCTGCACAGTACAAGATTGAGTGGGTGTCGGCGAGGTCTTTGCTGCCGTCAAAACAATTTGACAGCTGCGAGTCTAGAGCACACACCAGCGCCCTGTTTTTCTTGTGCATGGGCAAACGAGGTAAACGTGGTCTAAGTCCCGGCGGAGTGGAGCGGTACTCCCGGAAAGCATCCTCCAAAGCGCTCCTCAGTCGTACATTGCATTGGGAATTCACGGATATAGCCCCGTCATCATCCACTTCACCAACGCGGTCGGGTCGCGGTGAAGCACTGGGGAGATTTTGCAGTTGCACCGCGACCGGTGGCAAAGCAGGTGTAACATGGCTATTCCGTGATTCGAGACGTAGTCGATCAAGCACGACGTCATCCAGCATATGGTTACGCTGGATGACCCGCACCTGATCCGACAGTCGTTGCGCCGACACGTTGACAGCTGGCTCAAGCACCTGAAACAGAGAGAGCATTCGACCACGGTACGCAGTCAAGTTACTTCCCCCCTCAGTAGCCCCAAAGTATGCGCGCATGACATTTTCGTTGACTGTTTGTGTCCATCTCATGCGCTGCACACTTCCACCGGAAGCGGGGACCCTATCAGAGGCCGATGGGCCTCGGAGTCCTAAGCTGGCCGGTGGTCGGCCTCTTCCACGCCGACGTACTGGTGGTGGTGTCGTCGGCGGCGAGAAGTATTCGTCGCTCGAGCTCGACGCAACTGCAGCGGCCGATATTACTGGACTCACATCTGGAGCAGGTTCCGGTAACTGCGAGGCGGAGCTGAGCGACGAACCCGAAGATGTTGGGTGTGTGTTTAGGGTCAATTGTCGTGCCCGACTTCTTGTCAGCATTGTACTATTGTCCGTGTAACATTTCGCTCTCCGTCTTAAGTCGTTTTTTACTTTGTGAGCCTGTTATAAAATCAGGCTCAAAAAAACATCTCTATAAATGGTGTAGACACTCACAACACAACATTGTTGCATGTTTAAAGTTTAAAAATACTAAAAAAATTACACGGACTAAATTTTTTCGGCCGTCAGCTTGACAGTCGGGCCACAGACTATATGTTATTATTATATTTTTTTTTTTGATATTTCTCGGGACCCCAGGGTCCCGGACCTTTAGAAGGCATATGAGGGGCCGAAGCCAACTCGCAGAGGCCCGTTAGACGCTTTCAATGGAAATGAGGCACTAACCGACGATTATCCCTGTGCGTACTATGCAAGTGCACCCAAGGACACCCCCGGATGGTGTAGGACTATTGCAGAATATGGAGACAAAAAAAAATTGGGCTATGGGTTTGGATGGCTAAAGTGGACTGGTTATCTAAAACTATGGAAGGACTATGGCCCCTGCCTGACCAATGTGTGATAAATACAATACACGGATAAAATGGCAGGGGGTGACTTGCACACTCAACAATGGGCCCCCGGAAACGGTCGCTAGCACATAGTGTCGTAGCGACAAGGGGGCAACATGTCTTGAGGTGCTTAAGAGGAGTGGAGAGGTATTCCACGGCTATCAGGACAATCCCGGAAGTACGGTCAAGATCCCTACCAGCATCTTACTGGACTACTTCCTTCCTCCGAGCACGTTTGCTCTTGCGAATCTCTACTCAAGCCAGCCAATAAAGGCAAGAATGAGGTGGGAGGTCAGTTCTCGTCAGTGTTCACTCCAGCCGGCCAATAAAGGCAAGCCAGAGATGAGGAACATGACTTCTCCCGGGAGATAGGGTACGTGGGGTCGCTACTGCCCAGCAGCTCGCCACATGCTGCCCTGCGGGTTTCTGTATCTCTCTTGGTCTGGCTCCTCACCCTAGACCTGTTCCGGCAAAGTAACCTCTACCGGCACAGACCTAGAGTTCGAAGCGCGCAAGCCCCACCACGACGTCAACGTAGAGATACGGCGATGGGGTTATTATTATTATTATTATTATTTTTATTTTTATATATCTCTCGGGACCCTGGGGTCCCGGACTTTTGGAAGGCGTACGAGGGGCCGAAGCCAACTCGCAGAGGCCCCTTAGACAATTTTAAACGATGAGGAGGCACCAACCGACGATTATCCCTGTATGCATTATGCAAATGCACCCAAGGACAACCCCCGGTTGGTGCAGGACTATTGTAGGACATGGAAACGAAACATATTGGGCTATGGGTTTGGGTGGCTATAGTGGATTGGTTACCAAAAACTATGGAAAAACTATGTGCCCTGCCTGATCAATGTTAGGTAATACACGGATAAAATGGCAGGGGGTGACTTGCACACTCAATAATGGGCCCCCGGAAACGGTCGCTAGCACATAGTGTCGTAGTGACAAGAGGGCAACATGTCCTGAGGTGCTTATGAGGAGTGGAGAGGTATTCCACGACTATCAGGACAATCCCAGAGCCCGGAAGATGGTCAAGATCCCTACCAGCACTTACTGGATTACTTCCTTCCTCCGAGCACGTTTGCTCTAGCGAATCTCCACTCAAGCCAGCCAATAAAGGCAAGAATGAGGTGGGAACTCTGTTCCCCGTCAGTGTTCACTCCAGACGGCCAATAAAGGCAAGCCAGAGGTGAGGAACAAGACTTCTCCCGGGAGATAGGGTCCGTGGGGTCGCTACTGCCCAACAGCTCGCCACATGCTGCCCTGCGGGTTCATGTATCTCTCTTGGTCTGGCTCCTCACCCTAGATTCGTTTCGGCAAAGTAAACTCTATCGGCACAGATCTAGAGTTCAGGAGCGCGCAAGCCCCACCACGGCGTCAACGTAGAGATACGGCGGTGGGGTTATTATTATTATTATTAAGAAGAGTGGTTTTTCCGAAGGGAAGCCGTTAGGAGTCGGGTTGTATGAAGGCTTCGCCCCTGCCAGCTATAATTGCTAAGAAAGTGATGGAACAACATAAAGAGGTCACTTATTAAGGTTCTTGGAAGGTCACAAATCATTCAAGTTTACTACCCGGATCAAGTACTTATAAAATAATACCAGCATTTTGTAGTCGCACAGCAGAGGAAAAGCCTCTTCTCATACAGAGAAGGCACGAGCATTGATCACTACGCTTGCTCAAGACGGGTTAGTGATTTCAAACTTACCTATATTAACTACAAGTCCAGGTTTCCTCAGGATGTTTTTCCTTTACCGATGTCGGTAATGTCCAAAATAAACTCGAGAAAAATTTATGAAGTGAAAATGTCACATTGGTACTTGTGCGGATTTGAACCCATAATCTCGGGCATGAGAGGCGAAGGTCCCACTGGGTCATCACGACATAAAATCCATCAATCGATTATCGATCATGATCAATCACTTACATAATTACATAAACAACAACATAACATCACGCCTGTAATCCTCGAAGGGTTAGGCAGAGGTGTACCTATATAATAACAATAATACTGTATAGTGTAGTTATATAATATCATTTATAAAAGTAACAGTTACTGTTTCTCGTTCGACACTAAGCAAAGTTATAATTCGTACATTAATTGTACGTCCTGTGTTTTGTTAGACTGCATAGCTACGACGTAGCGGTCGCTACAAATTCATTGCTACAACTTCGAGCTACGTCAGCTACGCCGCGTAGCATTCACCGAACTGCTACGCATCCAACAATATTATTTCTTATTGATTATGCCTTATTTGTGCAATTAGTAAAATGAAAAGTTACATGTTTTAACGACAAAATAAAACTTCCAACCGTTCTGCAGATCAATTGATTTCTTTTGCAAAAGCTCCACAAACTAAATGAAATCTGTGACTGTGAGGAACGAGTTTTCGATAGAAATAAACTCAAAACCCTTTTGCACTCCCCTCCCGCCGCCCCCCATTGTGTTTTCTGATCACTGCCATGAGATTAAACTCCAACGTCAACAATAATCATTAATATCAATTATGTTCTAACAGCATGCTAGGAATGTTCGAGAGTGAAGTGATAAATTACATTAGTGACCTATTGTCTGCAATTAGTTGCTCATTGATGGTAATTAACAAGCTAATCAGGTACCAAGTACATGAGTTATGTAAATTTAAATGACCACAAAATAATCAAGACAGATTAAGTAAGATCCCTCTTTGATTTTGACCTACATTCAGTAAGGGGCAGGAGGTGACTGATGTGGTATAAATATGTTATTTATTAATCCATCTAAGTGCAGTCCACACGGCTACATATCAAGCTATACATTTCCAGTATAAGCTGACCTCTCGTTGTATGGAGATCCTATACAATGCGATCCTATAGCCGTGTGTACATAGCAAACAAACATTTAAATAGGAAAAGAAGAAACTGGAAAACACAGATGTGTTGCTTATTTCAATAGAAATCTTTTGCAGCATAACTGTGATAGAATATTTGGAATAAAAAAGTAAGAAAGAAAAATATTTTATTTGGGACACGCACAGGAAATACAAACAGTAAAAAAAGAGCGTTTAAAACTAACAAAGAATAAGAATAAGAATAAGAATATTTATTTGCATAAAAACATGGTATAGAAGATGGTACAAAAATTAAATACAGAGCATACATGTTTTTGCTTAACATTATAAGTGTGCAATGTTTTCGTGCATAAGTAGGCAATTAAATTTACTATTTAAAATCTTAGTCATTTAAATTTTTTGTCAAAAAAATTCTTTTACACTATAAAAACTATTAGTGGACAGCCAATCATACAATTTACTTTTAAATTAACAAAACAACAACAAACTTAACTATCTCTGCATAATGCAGCGATATTTAAAAAATAAATATCGCTGCGCTGGTATTCTGATAGGGCTCACAAATAGACACCAGTAGATGAAATGACAAAAAAGGGGCCCAACCTCTGTACTTTATTTTCTACTGCTACCACTATCAGTAAACGTTAGTAATGTTCCCAGACGTATTAGGAGTGGCTCCCCAGAGGATTATGGCTGACATATTTGAATCAATCCGGGGGATCCGATTAGTGAGGATATTGCGGACCATTGTGAACCTTTTCTCATACAAATGGAATTGCACCCCTAGATACTTTGGTTTAGGTAGAGAATTATATCTTTCTGTTGTAATCGTTTCAGGACATGTTTTATAATAAATAAGTAATCACCTGATTTCCTAAGGCTATAACTTTTTTTGTAAATAAGAAAAGTCGTTCTGGTTCTTTTATAATTGTTATACGAGTATATTGTTTATTCGGATTTATAATTTTCTTCTGTTTAAGTTGAAAAAATAATAAATCTATTTATTTTCTGTGACTTGTTTGAAAAAACGCGTGACTTCACAAAACTTCATAGAAAAAGTCTGCTGCTAAACACTGCACCAAACAGTGACCTTGAGGGCATGCAATGACACTTCATGCATTTCATGCGGATTTTTAGTGCCCTAGAAGCGATAATTTTGCTTGTTCATGTATCTGGAAAGGTGAAAATGTGCCCAATCACTCATGATAATTTTCGAAGGAAAATCGTCCTCTTCGCGGTCTGCGTTCATTATTCCGCGTTCTTATAGAGTATAAGCGCACCGTGATTTTACGATGTGTATTTTACATTTGTGTACTTCACAAATTTCAAAGTCGCAATGACAGGGAGCCAACCACACCTATTAAAGCAGTATTATTTTAATGTTACTTCAGTGTGAGAAAGAGATGCAGCTATACAAGACGTCTAGCTCCATCTCTTTCTCACACTGAAGTAAGATTGGTGGTGAGAGTAAGAGGTGGTGGTCTAGCTCCTGTATAGTCATTGAATAGAATGTATATTCCATTTTCAAAAATGAGAGATTCCAAAGGGGTGCCACCTGTTACATAGTTTAGGATGTATTGTTATAGCTCTTTAATCACCTTTTAATTGTATAAACTAGGTAACAATAAAGTAGGTAGGTATCTAGGTATATTCTATTTGTTTATACACATAAACGAAATTGAAGCGTCTGTTTGTAATGTCAAAATAACAGTTTTTTACTAAATGCATATGAAAGTATATATGGTAGCTGTAACAAAAAAAAAACAATTACTTAATAAAAATTTTGTCAGTCTGTCTGTCAGTTTGTTGAGGCTAATCTCCGAAACAGCTGGACTGATTATGACGAGACTTTCATTGGAAGATAGCTGATGTTATAAGGAGTAACTTAGGCTACTTTTATTTTAGGAAAAGAATTAGAGTTCCGCGCAAAAAAATTAAAACCCATGAAATTGTGAACAAAAAGTCGGATTTGAAAAATTCTTTTTGCATTAGGTAGCCCAATTCTCGAGGATGGTTATAAGCTATTTAACATCACACTACGACTCTTGGGAACCGAGAAAAATGTCAGTAAGAATACTAAGCGAAAACGAATTAATAAATAGTGCGCGCGGGCCATGTAACGCGGCGGGTCGGGGGACGAGGGAGTTATATTAAAACGTGTCTTTTATTTTAAAAAGGATAATAAGTATCTTACGACTTCCACGCGAACAAAGTTGCGGGACGGAGCTAGTTAGAGAGTGTAATAATTTCAGGACTAGGACATAATTATGGTATTTGAAACTTTATGCCTAACGTTAGTTGCTACACCAAATTATATACCTATGGTTAGCAACATCTTAATCCTATCCTAACCAGTTAATATTATAAATGCGAAAGTGAGTTTAATTGTTTGTTACACTTTAATGCTAAAACGGCTGAATGGATTTAGATAAATTATGGCACATAGGCACTGGGTTAGGACAGGATACTTTTTATCTCGGCACTACGTTCCTGTGGGATAATTTCCGACTTCCACGCGGGCGAAGCCGCGGGCAAAAGCTAGTTATTAATAAAGTAATGATATAAAACGTAATACAAATACTAATTCTCTTTTCAGGGTGGTCATTAATTTTTGCGGGATGTTCGAAAGAGTTACCGTGGCCCCGGCACAGGCAACAGAAGGAACACGGGTGGGTTTTAGTCAGTAAAAGTCTGACACGCCCTCCCGCTCCGCCCAGAGCGGGAGAAGTCATTTGATGATTTCCCATCCACAAAAAAAAAAAAAAAAAAAGGGTGGTCATTAATTTACAAATTCACCTAAAATCAATTGAAGCTGTCTATTTGGAGACTGTTGTAAAATGTTCTATAGTAACATATCATGACATCACGCCTATATTCCCCGACCGGTTGGGCAGAGGTGTAGCTACAATATATGTCGTATTCCTTAGTCCTGGGTGAAGTAGTATTTTCATCAAAATACCTAAATGTTTCATTTTTATCCATCCTAAAATCAATAAAGATAATATTTTCTGCTCCAATATCCCACTTCTACCTCCAATAACAACAGAAAAATATCCCAAATAAACTTTACAATTCCACCCATGTTCGCAGAACTCTCACTAATTTGACGTCCGAGCTCAAACCAAGATTGATGTTCGAAAAACATGTTCGAAAACAACAAACAATAAACTGGCCAAAACAGGTGTTTATAAAAACGGGAGCACATCGATCAAAGTTTTTGTAAGGGCGCGTCTACACGGAGTAAGACAAATGAATCTGTTGGGTTATCGGTCTCTTTAAACGAAGGTGCTTTTTATTGTTTAACACTAGAAGAAAATGGGGAAGGGAGGACTTATTAATTTGAAATGATTGACGTCTCATTAAGGGTACAACCATAATGAGATAGAAAACGAAGGTGTTAAATTCGAACTGTGCCGTTCTTCCTCTTCTTCTTAGCGTGTCGATGGCAATCTAAATAGACTCGGCCCAGAATGCGGCTACGAGTTTGGCGCCATCACTAGCGACCATCAGTTCCTGTAACGTGCAGCTGACAGGACACGCAGGACAAGATATTAAGTGTCCCATCGTTTGCCAACTGTGCCGTTTTAACAGCGATATTCATTATCGAATTTCTCTGGATAACAAACCAACATACAGCGTGCCGCTTTAATGCCCACAATAATTTAACACACGTATACGGTTTCGCATTTCCATTTTATGAAGATATTTTAATTTCATTAAGCGTTATTTATTATTGTGTTATTGATTTATATATAGCACAGAGGTCATTTGCCGGGGTCACGGATCATAATATCGCATCAATGAAATTAAAATGAATAACGTGCAAAAAGTAGGCGAGTTGAAGGAAAGAGAGCTTTATTATTAATTTTGTTTGAAAATTTTAATTTTTCAATTTACGAATTATTCTATCTTATTATATTTTTTATGATTACTGGCCACTAGCCCTATCCGTGTGTTATATACAATATAATATTACCTAATGTCGCCATTGTACCCGCACGTTGTATTAACATATTCTATTCTATTCTAACAACTGGCATAAAAAGGATTGTTTTAATTAAACATTGGACTTTTTGTGCGAGAGTGAACAAACTTAAAACAGTTCTAAAAAAAACATTATCTCTCATTGTGTCTATAGCTATTTCTATTGTAACAAGCCTCGTATTTTGCATCTATGGAAAATGTCAATTTACTTAGCATGATTAAGATAAACTTGCGACTCACGGATGCCCCTCAAGTTTAAGAGGAAATTTTACAAGTCGTGATAAGGCCTGTCGTACTGCATGGATCGGAATGCTGGGCCATGAAGAAGACGGATGAATAAAGATTGCATGCAGCGGAGATCAGAATGTTGAGATGGATGTGTGCAGTGACGAAAATGGATAAAGTAAAAAATGAGTATACAATAAGGGGAAGTTTGAAAGTGGCGCCAGTGACAGAAAAGTTGAAAGGAAATCGTTTGGCTTGGTATGGGCATGTGATGAGGAGGGAGGAAACGCAAGTGACTAAAAGAGTTGTGAATATAAATGTTGATGGATGGAGAGGGAGAGGAAGGCCAAAGAAAAGATGGATGGATTGTGTGATTAAATTTTAGGTAACCACGAAGAAAGCTATTCTTAAATAGATCGTACCAACCTGAAGATATTTTTTTGCATTGCTTTCTATATAAAATACTTATCTACATACGGGTGTCCCAGACCAAGTGGTCCAAAGGCAAATGGGGTAAAGTGGAGGTGGCCACCTATTATTTCAAAAATTGAAAGTTGGGATATTCTCAACAGTTCAGAAAATTTCTCTAATTCAATCACTTTCAAGAAATCGACGTAGTGAGTTCAAATCTGGCTGGAAGATGCCTTGATAATGTAGGTACAAAGATTATGTTCCTATTTACGTTCAGTGTGGCTCTGCAACGCTTCAAATTTTAGTTTTACTTGTCTTTTCTAACTCTTTATTAAATTTTAGAGAAACATTCTAGCTCAGATTAAAAAAAAAAATGAGAATATCCCAACTTTAAAATAATTCCTACCTTCGCTTTACCCTATTTCCCTGTAGACCATCCGGTCTGGGACAGCCTGTATAAACAGCGTTTATCAGAAACGTGTGGTCATATTAAGGGTACTGATCATCAAACTAAACAACTTTCTCCATAGGACCAACATCGTAGTCGCAAAATAAATAAACAGCTGTTCCACACAATTGGCCACTCATTTTTGATAAACGCTGTATAAGTTTAAGTTAAAGACAACGATATTTTAAAATAAATATTACAATTACTATATAGAACAATAATTTCCAGTAGCAAAATTAAACGGTCTCTAAGCCATTGTATTGGCAATTAGACTTGTGTTTATATCCTTGAGTTCGGAACGTAATTTCCATAGTACATACTTGCTTCTAAAAGCTTTCCCTTGGGGCGTTGATCCGGTTATTTGATCTCGCTGTTAAAGGGGAACATTTATTGTGACATTCTTCAGAAGTAGCTAAAATACTTTGATAGACGGGTTCTTATATTATACGAATCGTTTTTGATAAAAGTTACGACTCGTTGCTTGTTACAAAAATTAAGACATAGTCTCCATTGCATAATTGGATTTTTAATAAGGACATCTTACTTGTTCTGTAATAAATGAATTTTTATTTAATGGTTTTGTGTTTAGGTATGATTCGAAAAGAAGATTAGTGTCTTTATCGATTCATAAAGAATAGCAAACATTGTTCAGTGTTTGTGATAAGATATGGAATCAAATCAAAACCAACTCAACCTATCGCAGTCCACTGCTGGACATAGGCCTCTCCCAGGCTGCGCCACGACACCCTGTCCTCCACCTTCCGCATCCAGTCTGTCCCAGCTACCTTTTAAAAGTCGTCGGTCTATCTATTCGGTGATAGGATATACTCGTAGAAACGCTAAACGTAAATTTATATAACGAATATTACCTCAAAAACACCCATCTCCACCGTTCAAATCCCAAAATCAATTACGTCTTCCTATTAATGTTCCCTAATCCCACTATAAGTCTACCAACCCATTACGTATTGAAATAATAATATCTATTTGGAATAATTTCGAACGGGTTACTAGCTAACAATTTATTAGTTCATAGTTATAATAGGGATCGGAAAAAGTATCGATCCCGAAGTAGCATCGATACTTCTTTTACGATACTTAGTATAAGTAGGTACTCGATAGTTTTGAAGTGGAACTCGAGTGCAATCGCTAGTTTTCTTTCCAATATCTATACTATTGTGACTGTCTGCCACTTATCCCAATTTATTAACAGAGTATTATATTTATTTTAAAAACTGCACATGGGAACGGCCCACTTGCAAACACATAAATTCTCTATTTTATGGGAAACATTCCGTCTGCTAGGGACAATGCGACCGACCGTCACTCTTAAGATGCGATATTTTGTACAAATTCTAAAGAATTAGTAAAATATCCGATTTCAAATACAATGTTGGGGCCACATCTGGTTACCGTAAATTGTGCCCAGGCAATTCAAATGGACCCTTAAAAGCTATTAAGAAATTACTAAAAACTGTTTGGGTTGATGTGACAAAAACGGTCATAAATCTGTCCTACGGAAGTGTTGCGGGGACTCGCTGACTGAGCATGGGGAGTTTTATGAGATGCGAAATGAAAGAGGCAGTTGGTCTAGAACGGGCTTAGGGTACAGTCGTAATATTACAGGCTAGTAAACAGGGATAGTTGGGTTTTAACAGCGATAGGGGATAGTCGTGATATTACAAGCGAGTAAGCAGAGATAGTGGGTTTTAGACCGCTATAGGAGATAGACGTCCGTCTCTAGGTTAGTTCAGTTAGGATATATGGTGAATACCAAGAGGCCATGTCCGAATGGGCTGTCGCAAACTGCGAGTTCATATAGTTATTATGTTAAAGTTGGTAGTGGACTTAAGACCACTTTAAATAGCGGTAGACGTAGTTTTAGCTAGGTAACTGTGAGGAGCTGTGCCCGAGGAGAACTGGTGATTCATGAAGTATCTTGTGAGTTGTGTAATTTTATTCTCTCTAAGGAGATATTTGGTGAGTGTCAACTTTATAACTTTAATATTTAGTAATAGTGTGTACTTATAGTAGTTAAGCACTTATCCATAATATGTAGGTTGATTTGTATTGTTACCTATTTATAGGTAACCGTTAGGTGATTTCGCTGACGAACATGTAAATGATCATTTATTCCAGCATTGCGTAATTACTGTAACTTAATATCGTAATTTATAACTAATATTATTTTCTATTGTATTATGTGTCCATCTCCTGATCCGAACCTTAACAGATATTAGTCAGTTGCAGTTGGTTATAGGGGAACGGGGGAGGCCTTCCACTTTACTTGACTCTGAGCACTGACGCTCCTGACTTTTGACAACTGTTGACCTTTAACTGATGCACCACATATGGAAGGCAGAACCGTAAATACTCGCAATTCGATTAAATAGAACTAGGCTATAACTGTAGCGTTGCCATAACTTCTGGGAACCAATACGGGACGTTTTTTCTTCCGATACCCAAAACTCATAATCGTATATAACACATTCAACACTGACACGGGGCTTTTCAACTACACCATACTACATAACATAGCACGCATGTGTACCTTCCTACATAGCGAGAAGAAACAAACTAATGTGTTTTCTAAGATTCCCTCTAATCTCAAACTTATTGAAAGTGTAAAATAAATAAAACAATTATTTTTATTTAATCATACTTTTTATTCAAAACGTCTTATGTAGACAATTTTTTAAATTAACATAAAATTACTCAGGTATTTATTTTTTTGCCCAGTCATATTTTGAAGTTGATTTTACTTTTGCAATAACTTCTTTTTCTTTTTTTATATAATCATAGAACTGGGCGCATGTCATTTTAAAATTGTAATGACAAATCAATATGGATTCAATGGTCTCTACCGACAACCTGTTCCGTTCGTCCGTCCATTGAGCCGTCATCAATGAAAATATTCTTTCGACATTTGCATTGTGGGCTGGAATTGCAAATATATATTCACACAGCTTTAATAGGCATGATTTCTGCTCTAAATGTTCTGTATCTCCAAAAAATTTCAGCCACTTTTGTTCCATGCTTAGTGTTTTCATTGTCATTATTCTTATTCAAATAATCTTTTAAGTAAACAAACTGGTTAAATAGGGTCTCAGTCTGTTCAATATTTATTTGTTTTGTTTGTAAATATGTTACAGTTCGTTCAATTTCTTCCCATTTAGGAATACTGTTCAGAGACATCCAGTCGAAGGCATTGAAGTTTTCAAGCGGTTGTGACCATTTCTTAATATATTCGACAGCTGTATTAAAGAAATCTATTGCTTGTTTTTCAAAAGCTTCGACCATGTCATTATTTTCAGAATTAAGCTTTAAGCGATTCAAAATTTGCTTCGTCGCTATTCCAATAAAATTTGATGTTTTTCTCTCCATCATAATTTGCATTGTCTCTTGTAATATGGACTTCACTTCAATTACCGTGATGTTAGATTTTTCAACTTTTCTTATTTGTGATTCAAACGTACTAAGCTGCGAATGCAAGAAGCAAAAATACACTTCACTGATTGGATTATCAAAAAAATCTTTAATAGCTTTCGGTGGCTTTTCTTCAGCATTAAAGAAATCTTTTAACGGCTGCCATAGCTTTAATATTCGCTCAACTGCTGGTAATAATGATAACCACCTGGTCCCAACATAAGACAATAAGTTTTTGTAAGCAACATCAGCATATTCACAAAACTCTTTCAGTTTTTCCGTTCTCACAGTGTAAATGTGGAAGTACTTGAACACCTTGACCACTGTCGATTCAACGTCGACAGTCAAAAGATCAGCAGCTGTGGATAGAGTGTTGTGTAGAACATGTGCAGGACATCCTACGCCTTCAATATCTCTTCCCAGTTCAGCGTTTAGTCTCGAGAACACATTATTACACCCGCCTCTGCTGGAGCCGCCAAAGTTCGTATTTGTATTATCTCCGCAAAACGCGATAAGTTTTTCACGAGGAATATTCAGATTTTCTAGAGAAGTTTTGCAATATTCAGTGATTGTTTCAGAACGCTCATTATTTAAAGAACCCAATTTTAATAGCTTACATTGCTGGCCATCTTTTTCGTTAAAATATTGAACCACTAAAGGAAAGATTTTCTCGGCATTATGATTGCTGGCATCAGTAGCTATTCCAAAAAACGTCGCATTGATTAAATCCGTAACACAAAGTTGCACACTATGAGGAGCAAGTATACTTTTTACTATTGCCGTAGCCTTAGTTCGTGCAGTAGTTTGTTTAGAAGCAATTTTTGAGTCTGGATACATCAGTGCATTTAATTTGGTAGTACAATCCAACGAATTAAAGGATTGGTGATGGCGTACGACTTTGTAAGCTGTAGTCAACTCAGCAGCTGCGACCAAAATTTCCTCTTCCGAGTCTTTCTTTATCATAAAAGTAGAAATATCCTTTGAAGTTGAAGCTGTCCTGATGTGTGATTTATGAACACTTGTAGCTATGTGCTGTTGAATGTCAGATTTACCACCATGACCTATGGAAATGTATGAATTACAAACGGAGCACAGTGCTTCAAATTCCGTCCTACCTCTTTTTATATACGACCATTCTGTGGTGTATTCATCCTTAAAATGACACTTCCTCTTTGGCATCTTTTACAACGACACGGTAATAAGTAAAAAAGAAAAATAGTTTATCTAAACAACTCGATGTCTCTCACTGAGCGTCAAGTTCGCGTGGACTACACAAATACACGGCCGTCTTAGATTACGTTCAGTAAACACTGAATCAACTGACTGAGCGAGCGATCCACCCGCCCCCCTCTTATGCGCGCGTCCGTCCCGCACTCCGCCGCCGCCACCGCGTGCCGGCGCCGTAAGGGCGGCGGGCGCCCGCGCCATTCACCTCTATTTTCGTATTTTGTCGAAATACGGGACAAATATGGGACAAGTAGTAATACGGGACGGGATGATCAAATAGGGTGACAGTCCCGTATATACGGGACGTATGGCAACTCTAGCTATAAGGCCAATCTTTAATTTCATTATAAATCAACCAAACGTTACTGATGATACTGTTTCCAAGAAGGTCTCGCCACAGAGTGCGTTGTGTGAGTATCTTGTCCGTACATTTCCAAGGGAGTGGGGGTAGGCTTCACCAAGTATCCCAAACTGATTTGGTAGTCGTTTTTACAACGCTAGGGACCCTGTCTCGATAAATTTACCCCGTCCGTTCTGTAGGACTTTTACTAAATCGTCATTATTTATCGAGACACGTTATTTGGACGCAATGCCGCTAACAGCCGCAACGCATCCTCTAAATGGGAAGTTTAAGGAAATGAGAAGTGACGAAATACCACTTCGGCGTGCACCAGGTACGATCGCAATGTATTCTGCTAGAGACTGAGTCTACGGTACGCTTGTGCTAGTTTTGTGTTATCTTGGTAAAAAGGGCTAGTCGCCGTAAGGGTGTCATTCACACTAGTACGCGTTTAGAACTACTCAATACTTGTCTTCCTCAATGGCTGTAGGACTTCACAGTACTCTGTCATAGGATTGAGTAAGACATTTATATAGTGCCTAGGAAATGTGTTCTATTAGAATCGTATTAGTGTCCTCATAGGTTCTATGCGTTAGGTCTAATAGAACACGTACAATGAGACATACGTTGTAAGACGGTTCCCAGTCTCACTGAAGTGGGTACATTGTAAACAGACAAATTAACGTAGCTATAAATAATGATTATAAGCGCAAGCGTAACGATCCCTTTACCCCTTTCACATCATCAGGACTGAGTTGCAGATATTACACCCACCTGCTAGAGGGGAGACGATGGCGTTACAACATTTATAATAATATAATATAATTATGTATATACTTTTGCATACCCTCTAGTCTTCTTAGGGTTAAATATTAATATTACAGACAGAGACGTGTTGCTGAGGAGTTTGTTCCACCATTTCTTCTCCCCAGCTCAAGCACTAGGAAGTAGTGAAGGGTGGGCGCTTTGGGGCTGTCTATAGACCTTCAATTCTATTAATTAATTATTCTTGAAATGTACTCTTTGCCTCCGATCAATTAGTAGGCTTATAAGAGAGTTTATCCAAAACTATATCAAATAATGATTCTTGAGTTTCAATTCTCAACTCTATTATCAAATAATTCTTAAATGTTGTATTCTTTATCTTAGAGCAATAATTCGGTCAGACTGACATGAACACGTGTCTTTGCAGATATGCTTGTTGTGCAAAGGGTGAGCTTCCAGGGGTTTGGGTAACCACATCTATCTCATATCCAGTCCAAGGACTGATAGGGACCATGTCTCGTTAGGAGCATGATGCCGACGCTATGCCGCTGGAACTAGCCGCACCGTTGTTAGACAAGGACGGTCACACGGTAGCCGCAGGGAAAGCCGATTCGTCACGTTTATCAGTTCGATAGAACTGCTAGGGACCATGTCTCCATAAGAGCATGATGCCGACGCAATGCCGCTGATAAGCCGCATGCGTCACTTTTGGAAGTGTAGCTCTGAGTACTCCGAGTGTAGATGTGAGGTATCGTGTGAGTAAAGACTGATCAATTACCCGTTACGCTAAAGTAAGGGTTACACACAATTTATATAATAATATACTAGCATCCCTCTATTATTTATTAACTTTCTAAAACCACATCTAATGTATTTTCATATATATGAATTCCTAAGTCTCAATTACGATTTCTATGAAATCAATCCTTTCCTTGCCTTATTAATGGGACAAGGCATTTCATTTCATTTCATCTGGGAATTCATTTCTTATAGTCGGTGGAAGAGTGACCAGTTCGGAGACGAGCTCTACAGGGTCGCACGGGGCGGGGTGCGGCCTTTTCCCAATAGGGGAAACCGACTCAAACACTAATATTATCATAATTAGGAAAAACGAAAATTTTATCAGCCTAGGATGATTTAGGAACAGTCACACTATTAATAAATCTGAAGAGTTTGATTGAGTATTTATTTGTTTATTTACCAGTCGGATTTGAAAAATTATTTTTGCGTTTGATAGCCCAATTTTTGAGAAAGAGCCTTAGGAGCCGAGCAAAAAGAAAAAAGTCAGAAAGAACGCTAAGCGAAAACGAAGTAAGTTTGTTATATAAATAAGGTTCCTGTGACATCGCTGTCAGTGGGAATCCTGCTAGTTGTAGTGAGTTAGACAAGTCAGTAAATAGTTGTGCATATTTTAGATTATTTCTAATTTTATATGTACTAAACCTACCTACTCTTTATCTGGATATCAAACTGACTACCCACTACAATATCGATACTTTTTATTCGATCCTTAATTATAAACATTCCAATATTTTGGCGAATTTCCTTCATAAACTTAATTTTCTATTCTAGTTACTTCACGAAAGTGTACAAGTTTAGACTACCTAAATAATTAATTGTGATAATGTTGTGTGTCGACCCTAAGTTACGATGTCGTTATCAGCAGTAGGTCCGTGTATTTAAATTAAATTCGCCTTAGTTTCTATTTCTGTTTTTCTATTTTCTATTTCCGCAAAATTTCTAGTGTAACTCCTGTTCCTGTCCACAGCACCGAAAAGTTAACCATGAAGTGCCATGTTTTACCGATGCGATGAACGCCTGGAAGGTGGCTTGCTCGGATTCGTTGCAGCCCGAGAATCCGTTTTCCCAGAGACAGTGGGATAAGCCGCTCTGTAGGTTGGTACGACATGTTCGTGAACGGGCGCCGTCAGCGGAGACTGGTCATCTCTTAACTGCCAGGGCTTATTTTTAATCTTATATTTTGAATTGTTTTTAATTATTTATTTTTTACATTGTTCTCACATATAGAAGCAATAAGAACAATGTACCCGATAATTTTGATTTAAAAGATTTCATGGAGTTCCATGGAGTTTCTTGCCCATTTTCTCCATAGAGATCTACGTTTTGGAATGGGCGACCAGCTTCAATTTTCTGACTAACTGACTGACACTTTAACAATTCAAAAGTGCCTGTAATTGGTTTAATTGAAATGAATGCTTTGAGTTTGAGTTTGACAACCTCATTAATACGTCCACCAATACTGTTGAGCGTGCCCGCCTGCCGGCTGTGGGAGAATGGGAGTCGGGCCTCTGGCTTCAGGCGCTACCGTCACCTATCATAGGCACTATGCTCGGTGACACCACATTCCGACTCACTACAAGTTTGCGTCTGGGTGCACCTTGTGGGGCTCTTCATCGTTGTCAGTGAGGTGAAGCAGTCGATCGCCTCGGACACCATGGCCTTTCCTGCAACAAGAGCGCTGGTCGGTTGGCACGGCACGCCAGCATTCATGACATCATCCGTCGGGCTCTTTTCACGCTTGCCAGCTATTCTAGAACCCAATGGCTTGGCACGCGACGATGGGAAGAGGCCAGACGGAATGACTATAATGCCTTGGAATTTTGGTAGGCTTTTGGTGTGGGTGGGATGCAATCTGTATCGGCACCCTCATACCATCCCATCTTCCTAGCACGGCGGGCTGTGCTGTGGCGGCTGTTACAGGTACAGAAAACCTTAAACGGCGCAAATACAATAACCTTATTAGGAGCTATATGTTTGAGTCGTTTTGGGGTTGAAAAACTAGGGCCGTGGGGTTCGAGTGCTCATCGAGTAGACCGTGACCAGAGGGCGGGTAAATTTTTAGCATTGCCTTCCAGCGTAGCAATGCTGCCAGCATTTTCGGCACTTTTCTCACTGACGTCTCTTTCTTTTTTTTTTCGTTTATATACTTGTTCATAATAAAAGGTGTCTCAGTAAGAGTGCACTTTTTCATTTTAAAATAAAAACAAGTATTTTATGACAGAGTTGTGATAGTTTTATTGTATTGTAAAGAAGACATGTTCCAATTAAGTATGGAATAAAATATCCGGCAAATGACCCCCACGGCTCCGATGACAGGCCATTACTCTTTTCATGAAATTTTCCATGACTTTTTGCACAGAGATGTGGCTGTATCTCACCGATGACGCGTTGGATTTCCGATTTGAGCTCAGGAATTGTTTCGTGTTTATTCGCATAAACCCGAGATTTCACAACACCCCAAGGAAAGAAATCGCACGGCGTTAAATCGCACGATCTTGGTGGCCAGTTGACATCAGAATTTCGTGAGATAATGTGTTCTGGAAATCGTTGCTGCAATAAGTCGATTGTTTCATGCGCGGTGTGGCAGGTTGCGCCGTCCTGCTGAAACCACATGTTGTCCAGATTCATGCCGTCTAGTTGAGGCCACAAGAAGTCCGTTATCATATTCCTGTAACGAATGCCGTTCACCGTTGTAATGAGTTTTCACAATTATAACGCGTTGTTCTTTCGAAAAGCGCTCCATTTTTAATAAAATCGGAATAAACAGAGGTGACAGCTGTCAAATTTCAGAGTTGCCACTTGCATGAAAAAAAAAATATTCCAATTTTAAAAAGTGCACTCTTACTGAGACACCCTTTATATATATTTTAGTGTTAGATTGTATTTAAAAATTGTGCACATTATAATAAATAAAACGCAAGATTTAAGACGCAGATACATGCCAACGGCCTTGAGTGCATAGCTTGCGTGTTCTGTGCTGAGCTCACGCAATGCGTCGTACGTCCACCCAGTAATAGGACTTGCCCATCAAAGAGCGCTGTCCCAAATTTGACGCATTTTTAATTTATTATACATAAAACAAAAGGTTAAAACACGCATACTAAAAGACAAATAATTAAACTATCTTTGAAATGGTGAAGATTTCATAAAAATACGCTTGGCAGTTTTTTTCGTAATTCTCCGTTTTTTATCTGCGTTAGATCTAACTTTGCAAAATAATTACACTATGTAATATAAACATAATCAAAAATATTCACCTAATAAGTTATGAAGAAAATACTCTAATTTAACATAATATTTTTTTTCCAAATCATTAAAAAAAAAAAAAAAAATCATTTAGAGGGGCTTGTGGCTAAGAAATAACAGCCGCACGGGTCGATCGGTCAGGTTAAGCTACGCTTGCCGCGGTTGGTCCGTGGATGGGTGACCATCTTTACATATCAAGACCCCTCCGTGCCTCGGAAAGCACGTTAAGCCGTTGGTCCCGGCTGTCATTCGTGTATCTTTGACAGTCGTTACGGGTCGTCAGAAGCCCGAAAGTCTGACAACCAGTCTCACCAAGGGGTATCGTATTACCCAGTAACTGGGTTGTGGAGGTCAGATAGGCAGTCGCTCCATGTAAAATACTGGTATTCAGCTGCATCCGGTTAGACTGGAAGCCGACCCCAACTGGGAAAAGGCTAGGCAGAAATTTTTTTTTCCAAATCATTAACACTAAGTACTTGTTTAGACGTGATTTTCAGTTTAAAATCATTGAAATTGAGTTAGCTATCGTCGTTTTAAGGTTTGTCAAGGGATTGTATTTGAATTTTGGGATGGTTTTCAGTGAGTGTATAACAGCCACATTTTTATAAAAACTTCCCTGTCCTGTCCTGTGTTCCTGTGTGTGAATAGTTTGTAGTTTTGGTCTCAGCAGCCAACATATAAAGAGAGTCAGGACTGGTGACGCGAGAGCAAGCAACGTACAGCTGGCCGTGTGAGAAGCAGCTCGTCCTGAGGTCGACACATGCAGCCTTCAGTAGTAATTTCCCATTGCTTGCGAAGTTTTTAATTATTAGTGAATTAATGAATGCCTGCGTTCCTGCATATATATTACCTAATATCACAATACTGATACACTGACTGATACATTCTTACAGATTATTCCTGACGAACAGCTATCACTAAAATAATAAACAGTAAATTGTAAACATCCGGGATTTCTCATTAACTGTCACCTGTATTTATTTTTTTATGACCAAAGATGACAGAAGAGGCCGAAACTTAATGTTTTCCGCGTACGTTCTAAGAACTATCACTTATTAGTATTTATACAAAATGTGGGGGACCCCCGTCAGGAACGAAGTTCCTTCTCTCGCATATGAGGGAAGGAACTTCGTTCCAAATTTAAAACAAAATTAAAATGTTCGCCGCCTCCGTCTTAGATTTTCATTTCGACTCCACTATCGGATTTAGCACCTTCAAAAACCATGAAAACGACACCCATGATGAAAAATTTGAAAAGTTTTGCAGCCGCCATCTTGGATTTTCATTTTGACCAAATTTACATTTTCAATGAAAAAGAGAGAGAAAGTCGCATGGAGAGGCTAACGCTTTTTCGTTCCGTGACGATTTCTACCAGTTTACTCCTACCGCAAGCCGCGTTAAACAACTTCGTTGCAAAAGGAGCACAAAATATAATAATCAACTGTTGGAAATCGAACTTAGGCTGCAAAGCAGTCACCGAACCACTAATCAATTTGCTTTATTGAAAGTTGACTAAAATAGCCGTTCTTATACATTTCATGATTGACTGCTTAGCTCCATAAAGTAGTAAAAGTAAAGTATAGTAAGATAATCATTTAAAAGGTTAAATCTGGTCCAGTGCACCGAATTTTTTTGCGATTTCTGACTTTTCTAGTATTGCAACCTCTAATCAAACTTGTTTCTTATATGGATCAAAAAACTCTAACGAACTAAGTTAGAGTTTTTTGATCCATATAAAAAACAGGTACGGTTGGCATCAAAAAAAGTTTTTTTGAAAATTTACCATTTTATTGCTGACTGTATATTTTTTCAAAATCTGTGGATACAGATCAAAATGTTTAAGAAAGTCAAGGAAAATCTCCTAAGAACGTTTTCTTGTAGCGACAACGGCAACGGTTAAGGTACCTGCCCTTCTCAAAAATCCACCCTATTTATGTCACGATTGACTGCTTAGCTCCATAAAGATATAGCGTGATGATAATCATTTAAAAGGTTTATTAAATCGGTAACTATCTGCAATATTCTTACCTTTTGGCTCGTCTCTTTACAATTTGCGGTAAACTATAGAAGAATACGAACATAAAGCAATATTGCTCATCCCCATAGCAAATAGCGTGATAATTTATCGATATTGATGATTGTTTTGTGTATTATTGATAGGCCATGGTTTTGTTACAAAATATCATAACATAAAATCACGCCTATATTCCCCTTAGTCTTAGGCAGAGGTGCACTTTTAGTACATCCACATTTCACCAGCTATATTTTAGTCACTCGTAGGTAAGTAATAACGGCCGCAGGGGTCGACCAAATTTAAGCTACGCTTGCCGAGGTTGGTCGGTGGATGGGTGACCATCCATTACATATCGATACCCCTCCGTGCCTTGAAAAACACGTTAAGCCGCAACGTTCATTTGTAGATCTTTGACAACCATTACGAGTAGTCAGAAGCCCGAAAAACAGCCAGTCGTAGCAAGAGGTATCGTCAAACCCAGTAACTAGGTTGTGGAGGTCAGATAGGCAGCCCCTCCATGTAAAATACTGGTATTCAGCTGCATATGGTTAGACTGACAACCGACCCCAACATAGTTGGGAAAAGGCTAGGCAGATTGATTGATATTGTAATAGGAGGCGAGCCTATTGCCATCAACCGGGCGCAAATTTAGTCTCCGAGCTGCTACTGAGAAATTTCAGATGGAAAATACAATAACACTGCCCGCCGAATCAAACCCATGACAAGGCAGTTACGAAATAATTAATTAAATATTGATTTCCCTCCTTTCCTATATATCCCCTCATACCCCCCTATTCCCTATTCTTTGACTATAGAAAAGAACTCCAAACAACAACAACAAACAATTCCAGAACTAATATTTTCATTCGTCAATTAGGTATCTTTTTAAACTTGACAAAAATTGACTTGAAAGCGATCTCATAAAACAAGCCAACAAAACAAATTAATTATAAGCAAATGTCTTTATAAATTCCGAATAAAGAAGCCTCAGGTGTACAGGAAAAATAATTAGGCTGAAAAGCTTAGTAAGCCGGCAGATCTTTTGTATAAACTGGTGTCGCAAGCCCACGAATTGATTAGCAACCGTTAATTAATCTTCTTCACAAAACTACCTTTATTTTATTAAACCGAGAATTTATGTTCTAAGATTAAAGTCACACTGGAGGCTGCGATCAATAGGTCGGTAATTGGTAATTTGGGAACAGTGTTTATCTTAGTCGCTTTTGTTTAAATATTAGTGGCTATTTACCATCAAATAATGTAAATATTCGTGAAAAAGTATAAGAAAATGAAATTATTTAATTTTGTCACCAACGAACAAATGCATTTTCTTACCGTTTGTAGGACATAAAATCTACAGGCCTTGATTAATCCTACTAATATTACAAATGCGAAAGTTTGTGAGGATGGATGGATGTTTATTACTCTTTCACGTAAAGACTGCTCAACGGATTTAGATGAAATTTGCCACACAGATACTTTATAACCTGGATTAACATATAAGATACCATTAATCCCGATATCCCTACGGGATCGAGACTTATGCGGGTGAAACCGCGAGGCGCTGCTTGTAGACTATATTTATAAGAGACGTATACTTGAGCATAGATTCTTAGTGCAACTATACGATAAGTACCTACCTTAGCTCAAGCTCAAGTAGATATACGACTTAAGATTCAAATGCAGTAAAGGTAAAATGACGCGCAATCCCGCAACTGTGCCGAAGTCGCACATAGGACCCGTCTAACCAGCGCCTTCAGACACGTAAATCCGAATTCAATTTAAAATAACTATCACATTGTTGGTTAAATCTTTGCAATCTTTTCTCTTGCAAAGTTTCCGCCACCAAAGGTTGCAGTCAAAAGTTGTATTAAGTTGCTTAAAGGTGAGCACACACCGGGAGAATTCGCGTGCAATGTAATAAGCTCGAGTTTCAGCATTTCATCAATGTGTCGATGTGAGAATGAAAGAACGCTGACTTGGAACCTTACTATATACTTCGAACACTGGAATACATAGTGAGAATAAGGCGTAGTACATACTACTTGCCACTTAAGACCGACATTGTCAAATCGAATGGATCAATGTTACACATACAAATGCTCGCAGTTTTTTATCTCCGCAGATTGCTCCACGTCAAGCAGTTACAAAAGCAAACGCCTCGGATAGTATTAGTCTGTACATACATTGAGCTGGGGCCCTATACTAAAGTCGAACGTTGCATTGTTATATTACAAGCGAATACTCTCTGTTAAGGCACTCCATAACAACAATTCTCCTCGACTGCCTCGTTGATCTAGTGGTCGTAAGCGCTACAGCTGAGCATGAGGTCCTGGGTTCGATTCCCAGGTCGGGCAAAGTGCTATTGGGTTTTTCTATCTGGAATTTCTCAGTAGCAGCCCGGAGTCTGGATTTGTGCCCGGTAGATGGCGATAGGCTCGCCCCCTATTACATGGGACTTAAACATAACTGGCGAAATTTGGGTGTACCATAATAGGTACACCTCTGCCTAACCCTTCGGGGAAACAAGGCGTGATGTTATGTTTAGCTAACAACAATCCAAAATTCCACTGTAACGGCTAGGGCTTTGCGAGTAGACTGCGCAGGCCGCCAACTGCTAGGTAAAGTCGAGAGATAATTGAAACCAGCGAGATAGGTTAATACATACTGGATGATTTTTTTTACCGTCTCGAAATTTTTACAGGGTGTTTTACCCATGAATATGAACAACTTTCACTACGGGACCAACTCTAAAATCACGAAAAAAATCTACTGTTTAATAGAAAAGTTCACACCTACTTGACCAAAATGTATGAAACAGCAGATTTTTTTTTTCGTGATCTCATAGTTGGTCCCATAGTGAAAGTTGTTCATGTTCATGGGTAGAACACCCTGTAAAAATTTCGAGACGGTAAAAAAAATTATCCAGTATAATTAAATAGGTAGAAGTAACATGGCTAGGTCATGGGGAAAGGTTACATTACTGGCGAATGCTCCCGGTGAGGGAGCGCCTTTAGATGGTGAGGAAACTGTTGGGACGGTGGTCGTAATATTTACGAATTTCAAACTAGTTTGTGCGAACTTCACAGCTACTGGAGTGACGCCCCGGGTGAATCCTGTTTTATTCATTCGTCTGCATTTGAAATTCCTTTCGTTTGTAGAAGCTATTGTTTAGTATTGTAGTCATCGATTGAGAGTTCTTGTCTACAGGAGTGCGAGTGAGTTACAATTAAATAGATATTCCTAAGTTGACATGATAATAAAATTATAATAATCACCTGAACTGACATAGGTATAACCTTGATATCAATTAATTAATTAAAATTTGTTCCAAAAACCCTAATGCATGAGTTCTTATCTGTTGTTGTCTTTTTTTTAATTTAATTAAAATAATATAATTGCAATACAATTAAATATTTGCACACCATAATTACTGTAATGGTAGAATGTAAAGGGGTCAGTATAGTTATAAGATCATACTCTGTAAACCTACATTCTGGCAAATAAATTAATTTGAATTTGAATTTGGAGACGGATTTTGGCGAGGCGAATGTAAATACTTAGGTACTCATTCTGCGCCTGCAGACTGCGGTATTGAATATTCCTTTTATTTTTAACACGCTTTGATTAGCTTGTAACGATTTTACTAACTTTACTAACGATGTAATAAAATCTTAAAATAATATACAGGGTGTAGGGGGCCCTCCGTAGACTGATGGGGTGGACGGGTGAATTCAGTATATCATACTAAGATGACCGGTACATGAAATTATTTCAGGAACGTTATGGAAATCCAATTAACCTGATTTGTTTTATTACCCCATACGTAATGTATCGTTACGTATATTGTACGTGGAAAAACGCGCGTAGCGAACGGCAGCGCAGCGAGCCTTCGGGCGCCGAGTATTTCAACATCCATTGCTGATTTTTTGATTTTAGCTATTTTTTAAAAAATAAATGGAGTGCTGCGTACAGATAATGTAATTTTACATTGAAATAAAGGAATAGTAACTGAAAAAACGATAAAAAAATGAACATTTTCCTGAGAAATTTTCCAGTGGAATATGATTCAAAATAAGGAGCTGAATGCACCCTGTACAAAATAAATAGCAGAATCAACTGCATAAAAAGTAAACACGCTTTATGTACAAAAAGTCACTGACCAACGGTGCGGTGCAGGGTGCGGGGTGCGGCGGCGGCAATGTTTACCTATTATTACGGACTCAGATCTACATCATGTTGAAAAATAAGAACATGAAAAATAATTTCCTGTGGCTAAAGTATTCATTGGATTTGATTGATTTTTTGTATACGGGTAAAGAACATGATTATCTTTACGTGGTTTAAAGGAATGTCAATTCTCCTGTTACACCTTGTATATGCCAAACTGCCGCTTTAAGCGCTTTCAAAATATCGCTACAGTCCCGAGGCGTACGATACATTTTACCTAGTGAGTGATATTTATCATCATCACATCTACACAACATCATAATAATTATAGCTAGATAGGTACGTGTACTTTTAACTGCACACAAAAAGGGTAAAGAACAAAGGGGTACTGGGTGACAAACAGGTAGGGTAATAGAGTGATTATTTTCATACTAAGCCTACGTTAGCATTGACGTAAAAATGTCGCCGCGGGATTTTCTCGCGCTCTGGATTTTCAACTCTCGGTGTTGAGCCGAGCACTGAGAATCCAACAGAGTGCATCCCAGCGCAGCGCGTCGAAAAAATACACTGTTGGATTCTCAACTCTCGGCGCTAAGCAGTGCGTTGAAAATCCAGCGCGCGATAAAATCCCGCCGCGATATTTTTACGTCCGTGCGAACTTACTCACTGCAGTTGGAATGTCAACTGCATCCATACTATTTTAACGTATACCGTACGATAAAAATCACAATTATTTCTGCACTAATTTGCACATTACTAATCAGTAGGACGTTTTCAACACGTGTGTGGCTCGGTTATGTTCAACAGAACGTCACGTAGTTGTAATGTGAAGCAAAAACGGCAACACGCTGAGTAACTAAATGGATAAACGGTTGTATGACCAGAGGCTAATGGTTATTGCTCTGATAGCTAATGTGGCTTTGTTCTCTAGGCTATTGTTAATTTTGCTAGGTATTACATACAGGTCATGTGTGCTGTTTACTTGGAATTTTAAATTGTCATTCAGGTCTCGTGAAGTGAAATATAACATAAACTTTAAATTGTGAAATTGAAGGGACCGGGTGTATTATTTCGTTATAAAGAGTTTTCGTTAAAGGGAGAGTAAAAGAAAACAATATAATTTTAAAAAAAGTAACTAAGAATATGGTAACGTAAAGACAACCCTTATCAATAAGACGATAGTAGCGAAGTGCAGTAAATAAACACGTACTAGGCAATTACAACAAAAAAATAACACATTTCTAAGAATCACATTATGCGTACGAAATATTTACGACTCTATAACAATATTGTGTTTAGAGGTCAGTGAAATTAATGTAAAAGGGTATAAATAATGACGTATTGTTGAGAGTGGTTGTAACGTTATATATAGACTTTTTAATATATGTCGGAGATGCAGAGGGATTTAAATCCGAAATATTGTCGGTGTCCGCCATGTTGCACGTGGTTGAACAGAATCAGTGCGCACACCCAGCGCTGTCGAGCTCTGATGTCAATTGAATTGTGTCGCTAACACACTAGTCTCACCCTGACATCTGACAGATGTCAAACGACACACGCAACAGTTCATTGACAGCCCCGACTCGAACTACTGACTCAATGACAGTTGTTATCGATTTGATTAATCGAATAATCGAATAAGGTATCTCAAACGCTAATAGATGGCGCTACTATTACGTAAACAAGCCTTTTACTTCCCTCCTACGACATATGTATATGTGTAAACCAAAAAGCCTTACGTTTTAAGGAGATTAAATAGGAGTTCGCTATATAGAGTTTACACTGTACTTACAATTTGAAGTTTTCCCAGCATCTATGATTTTGTCGTTAGCATTTGCTATTCTTATTACGATCTATCAGCACCTGATAACTGACCACCTGTATGTGTACATTATGGGATTGCAATGAAGATTAATTTAATTGGATTGATATAATCTTTATTACCCAAGTGTTAGTATACTCTTTTATTACGCCATTTTTGTAATAATGCTGTATCCTCTCAGCTGGCAACCGCCATTTTTGCCATTGCCATTTCTGCTTTTTAAAAATAATGTTTAGCTTCAGTATCAAGTGCACAGAGCACTGTAAATACAGCGTTCTTTTATTTCATTTTGAGAGAGAATCTTGAAATAAAACAGACATTGTAAAATCCTTATTTATCTGAGCAATAAACTGCATATCCAACAACAAAAGAATGCTAATGCCAGCAGGACATTTTTTATTTAAATTTCGCCCAACTTTATAGCCCATATAAGGACGATACCGCTGTAATTCAAGGACACTTGTCCCGTATCGGACCGCACGTAATCCCACTAGAGAGGATTTTACGCGGACCAGAATTGGGAAGTTTAACCGCGCAGTAACTGATGTAATGTGTTCAGAATTGTTTTCATCCCCTGTGGTCGAAGTACAACGTTGCTACTCTATGTTTGTGTGTCAATTAGAGTAATTGGATTTGTAATGTGATTTTCGAAAGTACCTAAACGGCGGAAAATTATATGTCAAAAGTTTGGAGTGTGAAAATGAATGTCGACGAGTTGAGGAAAGGAAAGTGAGAAGTTATTCGAATAAATATCAGACAAACTTTAGTTCAACACAATTTTATTGTTTCATTACAATTTCAGCCTTGCTTTTATAGATAGTTTTATACATTATTTACATCACAAACCTCTTTCTTGTCGAGTACAAATTCCGTAAAAAGTTTTTCAAATTTTGTTCATTATTTAAAATTATCATTACAATTTTGTGTAGATATGAGAAAATAATTTTCATTTATAATAATAATGATAACATGGGGGTTAGAATAAATACAGATGTGGATCCAATGAAGAAACTAAATGATGTGGATCCTAAATCAATCGCTTACAATAACGATCATAACATTCTTAAGTGATTGTCTGTTGAGCTACAATCACTCTTCTCGTACTGTCATTGACGAGAAAGGCCTAAACTATTAGCTAATTGCGAACACCGAGCAACTACCTCATCTTGTAGAAGGCTAAACGACATAGCTATTAATATAAGTCCGAAAACCAGATAAGCACAGCATGCGATCATTTGAACGTACTCGCTTCTGGTGTGTTCTGTGCTTTGCTTTGTCGTGAGGAAACTGGTGGGGACAAAGTCTCCGAAGCCAATCGTGGCTAATGCTATGAAGCAGAAGTATGCAGCATCGAGGAAGCTCCAGTTTTCCCAGGCTGAAAAGATGGCGGCACCGATACAGATGTAGGCGAGGAGAAGGAACAACACGATGCCGACGGGGATGTGGCAGTGTTCGATCCCGTGGTGCATATGATGCTGCACACTGGTGGAAGCGCTGCTGCTGGGTACGGTACAACTCTTCATCTTATGATTCTCCTCATTCCAAATCAAAGGCACTCGTGATGGCGTGTCATGCGGACATATTCTGTAAACAAATTCAAACGTTGAAAATAAAATTCACTTTTTATAAACTGAACTCGCTGCGGAAACTAGTTACAATATGTTTTAATGAAAACATTTGATCGAAGTTTTATTTGCGAATGTGAAAAAATATGCGTTGAATTTATTCTAAACTGAAATAACTCAGCGATTAAAAAAACAACCATTTCAGCCTTATAGTTTTATTACTTTGATAGTTTTAACCTGGCTAACCTGTAAACCCGTAACCAAATGATTTTTTTTTAAATTAAACACTTTTACTAAAAACGACTTTGATTGATTCGCATTTGAGGACCATTTACTTCAAACCTCAGGTATTCTAAATGCCAACTTAGTCTTGGAATCACAAGAGTGGCCTTATTTCTTTGTAATCTTCTCTTCGTCAGCCGTATCGGTGATTCCAATGTAAACTTCGACCAGAACTTGCCCACTTCGACAGTGGTAGCAGTGGCTTTGCGCAGGTCCTTACGACGGCAGATAGGTTGGGGATAGATTATGACAACTTCACTGAAGGAAACAGGTTAAGAAAATCACTCACGACTCATCAGGATCCTCGGAATCGTCCAGATCATCCTGACTCCTGTTCATCTGCAGTTCCCCGCACTCCTCAGCGATTAGCTGCTCAATGACGGCTCCCCTGGGCCTCTGCAAGGTGGACCGGCCCCTGCCCCGACCGGGACCGTGAACTGTGGCCAGGCACTTGGTACTACCCATAGACTTCTTGCGGTCTAAGGTCTGGGTTTGGAGTGATGATGATGTGTGGGGTTCTGTAGACAAGGATGTATGTTGGTTAAGAATTAATATATCATAGATACAGTTTTTGTCGGAATGTCAGTTCCAAATCGTGCAGAAAAAAAGTAAGAAATAAATTTAAGTTCAAACTTGTTGATACTATTTTGTTATTATTCTATGGTACACACACAAATACAACCACTATTCTTTTATTACTACTCTGTGGAGATTTTAAATAGTCCGGATAGACGTTATCCACCAGAGAGTTAAACCGGGATTTATAAGAAAGCGAAAGTATTTATTGGGACTCGCACAGGAAGATTACACAAACTAAATATTATGACACAGCTTAGAAAAATAAAGGCACAGGTATATTTTAAATTGTTTAGCTAATCTCCGCAAAAGCGATGGGTATCGATATCTAAACACGATAAAATAAAAAATAAAAAGATTTGATGGTTTTTTGGCAGGTCACCGACCGCTGTTAGTGTTGTTACTTGAAGTATGAGTTGAGAAAAACTGTTTTCTTATGTTTAATCGTGTTTAGATATTGATCGACACCCATCACATCAGTGAAGTTTACACAAAAAAAAACTGATTTTTTAAACTAATATTTCAAGTGACACATTAACTGCGGTCGATGACCCCACCAAAATAAAATCATTTTTATGTATTTTTTGTTTTATTATGTTTAGATATCGATACCCATCGCGGCTGCGGAGTTTAGCTAGCCAAAGTCCTATACGAGGCCAAAAACATGATACTGCAACATTTTAAAAATAAATGTCGCAGCGCTGGTGTTCTTAACATGAGGATGTAAAAAATCGCCAGCTAATCTAATAAAGAAGAATTGCTATAGCCTGCCGTATTAAATTACTATAAAAATCTGTTTCACACTCACCGTCAGCCAAAGCACTGCGCTTCACTCGACCGAGCGTGGCCGCCCTAGCAGGGCTAGCTGGGGCTCTCTCGAAAACCTGGGAATACTGACCCCTGTCTCCAGCCCTGGCTTTCACAGTACCAGGTGACCTGTGACTTCTTGGTGGGAATGACGTGTACTGGTTGTGTTCTGCTGGCTGTGGGAGAAGACGCTGCTGTTCGTGGAGTTGGAGGTAGTTCTCCGGCTAAAGAAAAGAAAGAAAAAGGTTGATTTATTACTAGTAACCTGGGTATCTGTTCTAATGGTTTTAATATCAGGGAAAATTATTGCTGAGAAAATTGTTTATCAGTTTAAATTGTCCGCTAATTTCCCTGAATTCGTGAATTTAACGAAATGTTGAAAAAGACAACTCATTTTACTTGGAAGTCGAAAAGACAGTGCCAAGCCGGAAAATCTTGGTTTACAAAGTACGAAGAAAAAAGTTTTAAATCGGTATGACTTTCTTCAGAAACTTCCTAATTTAACTGCAGCTCTTTTCATTCTTTAGACTTTAAAAGGCAGACACGTATTTTCAAATCTTATCTAAATGACTTCTTCAGCTGCCATCTTTTCTCGTGTCACTTTAACTTTATATACTGACTCATTGTCTCGTATCTTAATTACATATTTTAATTTAAGTCTGTGGTTGGCATACACTTGTGTGTTTGTAATCAACTCTCTACAGTGTAATTACCGGCGACCGTTGCCGTTGTGACTAAGCCAACTACACATTGTTCATCAGGAAGGTCTGCCAGGGACATTTATAGTTTGCTACCTAGTTTTAAGGTAGACGCACATCTGTCCGCGCAGAACGAGAGGACTTTTTGAATCTATTTACTTAATTAAACTGGGTCAGGCATGAAATTTTACTCAAAATTTATTTTATTTTTGTGTTACGTTAATTAATTTACTGTCAGGCAGCCTTGTGTGAGGACATCGTTGAGCACAAAAGTTCCTTCTATAACGAAAGTGAGCACTAAAGGATTTTTCAAAATTCACCCCAAAAGGGCAATAATAAACGTTTTATTTCGTAATTTTTACTGATGGGAAATCCTATTTCACATGGCTTGTTTCCACGGCAAATCATACGAATCGCCAGAAGAATTCGAAAGTTGCCAAATCCCAGACGAATTCGGATGGCGTCATCAAATTTGGCGTGCACAATGTTGATGAAGTCGACGATGCGGCCGATACGCCTGCATTCTATGGGCTACGTCTTTGGGCTACGTGCGACACATATTCCATCATTTCGATTACCATTTCGAAATTTGAATAGGTGTCATACCTACTTAAAAAAAAAAGCCGCACTTTTGCAAAAAAGTCCGGATATTTTACCTTTTATAATCTTTATGTTTTCTCAGTACTCACTGACCTCTTTATATTTTCAAAAAAAAAAAAATCGTCTTAGGTAGAGAAGTCCGGACAAATGATAAGGCTCGACAAAGTCCGATGGGGGGCCAAAAGTCCGGACATGTCCGGACAAATTTTAATCCCGACGGATGGTAACTCTAGTCACGTATCAACCAAACGAATCTATAAACTCAGTCGGTTGGTTCGACACGAATAGATGTGCAAAGCCTTCCGAAACTTCGCCTCTTTCGGCGCAGACTAATGTGCGTTTACCTTATTAGACTACTACCTTGTTTTAAAGAGGTGTCTCGTTTCCCTAACGTTTCTCTTTTGTTTTAAAATTCTGTGTGAGAATACTGCTAGTTGAAATTACTTCACATTTTTCGAAGTAATATTTTTGCTGTCAGGAAAATATTATTTTTGTGTTACGTTAATTCATTGTCAGGTTATTTATTACAACAGCCTTGTGTGATGACATCGTTGAGCGTTATATTTTCGGGCTTTTTCTCGGAGTTTTGTTAGCTGTTACAAAAATTCATTTTTAGTAATTTGGTCAATCCCCGTGACACAACCAAAGGTGTCATGGAAAATTAACGATTTGCTTCCTACGGCTTTTGCCCATTTTTCAACGGCAAAAAAGTGGTTTATACGAGGCTGTACGGTCTCTAATCCATTGATTTTTATAATCATTATAAAATCTTTCTATTGACACACGCACTTACAGATCTTCTTTTACATTGGAGCACTATTCGGCAATGATAACTCTGAACAACGGTTAGTATCCAGTCCACAATTTAAATTAATTGCTTATTTAATTCATCACAGTGAATAGTAAGTATAACAATAATTCCTTGGTACTCACTTCTCCATCCTTCCTCCAGGTGTTAGGCACTTTCCTCTTGGTAGCCCTGAGCCAGGCCAATCGCGCCAGCCTTGCTAGGGATGCCCCCAGTCCTGCTAAACATGCCAGGGTGAGTGGCACCCCAGCTGCAGCGTATGCAACCGTTGCCGCTCTGCCAGCAGCTGTTCTTGGTGAGACGTTGCCGTAACCTGAGGGTGTAGAGCATATTTAAGATTACGTGATAGACTTCAATGCATAGGTTAAACGCATAGGGACGTATACTGTTTTTTTAACGTACCTATGTAATGTATTGAATACAAAATAGTGTCCAAGATTGCTCATGGCTCGTGTAGACCTAGAGACCTGGCAAAACTTTTCACCACATCACCCACACTATCTTCCATCACACTTCATTCCGTACTAGTGTCATTAAATAGCTTGTGCACAAGAACATAATGACTGAAGCTTTTGATTCGTGGTTAAATGCCAGTATTACAAAAAACAGTGAAATGCACTTTTCTAAAACCTAACCCAGAATGATCGCTAGGAAACGTTTTCAGACTATTTAGGTATTTTTAGGATTCCGTACCTCAAAAGGACAAAACGGAACCCTTATAGGATCACTTCGTCCGTCTGTCTGCAATTTTTATGGTGTACATAATAAAGAGTATTCTATCTGTCTATCAGTTTGTCAAGACCCTTTTTCTCAGGAACGTGTGGAGTTATCAAGTTGAAACTAATATCCATTACGTAGGTTTACGGTTCCTTGAAGCACTAAAAAAATCAAGCTTCTAAGACAATCCAATAAAAAATACGGCTTTTTCTGCGACATATTTTGATACTCGCATGTAAATCAAAATCTATAGGGTAGTTCCCGTTGATCTAGAATCATGAAATTTGGCAAGAAGCAAGGTCTCACAGCGCAAGTAAAGGAAACAGTCCGAAAATCGTTAACTTGTAGTTTTATCACGTAAATAAAAATTGCGAATAAAAACTTACATTTGCGGTGGGAAAATTGACCGTGATGTTTATCGATATATGGGAGAACATGTTTTTCAACTACATTGTATTAATAAGTTTGTTTTTTAGATAAATTCATCCTAACTACGGAACCCTTCATTGTGCGGAGCCTGACACGCACTTGGCCGGTTTTTTATTATGACCATCGTTTCAGCATCAGTTGTCAGCATCTTACAAATTGCCGCAGCACTCACCTATTTGGGTTAAGGGGTTTTATGAACTTACCTATTGTAGTAATAAGCGTGATACAATAAATCAGAGCTCCGGAGAAGGTCCACTTGGAGTCCATGGTGAGTTCTGGCGGTTGTGCCTCGGGGGACTGCCTTGCAGCCGCCACAATGGACGACTCGAACTTACGGAGCTGCTCGTGGACCAGCCGCGTCCAGTTGCGTTCGTACAGAACGTTCAGGCGTTCTAGAACAAAATATAAGATGATGTTAATTTAAATGTTCAGTTTAGGTGTAATTTTGTTGAAGGTTTTGACTGTGAATAATGAAGTAATTTATGTAATTTGATGAAGTTGGCATAATTAAGATTTGTATCTTTTTCATTCTACATTTTTTTTGTCACCTTTTGTACAGTCACGAGCACTTATATGTATACACTTAGCACAATTCAAAAGCGATTTTCTCGTGGAATTACGATTCCAAGTTTAAGATAAGACGTCTTTCATAATAGTATGGGTTTCAAAATACTATGTTCGTAACAACATAAAATTACAATTAACACAGTAGGAGAAAATGACTTTTAAAAGTTGCTCAGTGTATACATATTAGTGCTCGTGACTGTACAATGTCAAAGTGAAGTCACACAGATGAAGTACACACACACGATGAGTTACACGTGACTGCCTTCTTTATAAAGTCTATTAAGTGTCTATAGAGTGTTGTCCTATGATGAATAATATAAATGCGTAGCCGCTTTTTAACAGACTTCAAAAAAAGGAGGAGGTTCTCAGTTCGTCGGAATCTTTTCTATTTTTTTTCTGTATGTTCCACGATTACTCAAAGACGATTAAACCCGACCGATTTGGAAAATTCTTCTTTTGTTTTAAAGGGTATACTTTCCAGGTGGTCCCATTGTGATCAGGTCAGGATCTGATGAAAGGATCCTGGAGAAATCGAGGCAACTCTTTAATTATTATAGGCACACCTATAGCGATTTAGGTATTTTTTATAGTAACTTATTTATTTGCTCTCGAAAAACACCATTTGGTGAAGTGGAACTGATGATGAAGACAACAGATGGCCACCGGGACTACTCAATAATAAGTATTTCACGGGTTGCGATTCGATTACTTAAATATGGTTGCTAAGCAAATTACGAGTATGTTCGTCACAATGCATATGGTGAAATGGAGCTGATGGTCAAGTACCAGGAGAACTCTCCAACAATTATCGTCCCTGCATTGGGAAAAGTAATATTTTGTAAAATGTGATGTGCAGGTGTCATTAGGTTATTTTAACTTAGATAAACTATAAACCAATCCACTAAAAAGTGAAAAATAAAATTATTTTTGCAAAAAAAAAACAACCGACTTCCAAAAAAAAAACCCCTACAAAATGAAAAATAACTTTAATTTCGGAAGTCGGTGGCAAAAACCTAAAATACAGATCCAGACACTGAATTCCAAAATTAAAGTTATTTTTCATTTTGTAGTCTTTTTTGGAAGTCGGTTGTTTTTTTTTTTGCAACAAAGTTTTTTTTTTAATCTAGCAGTAGCATTTTAGTGATATACCACGGATCAGTCAGCCAAATAGCTAGAGTCACCTTCGCCGGTCCCGCTCAGTTAAAAATAAGAATCATCAAACGTCCAATTTATAACTCAGAAGAAACCCTCTCAAGCATTTACAATTATTACTAAGATTAACTGTTAGCCCGACGCTGGGATTGGCCATCAAGCGTCAAGTGTTGACGATAAGATCTTGACTGAATAGACTACGTGCGCACGGGCGCTTTTTTAACGGTCTTGTCAACGCTCGCCTTAGCGCAGGGAGTTGAAAATGCTACAATACGCTTTTTTAACGCGTAAAGGAAATTAAATGAAATTGTTTATTCTGTAAATAGGATATTGGAATCACTTTTACACGTCATATTAAAAAGAATTTTAAAGCTATATGGAGTCAACATTTCCTATCTGACTACCCCTGAGAAGAAATGGCGAAACAAACTCAGGGGTCAAAGTCTATTTTACAGTCCAGACATTATCTTGGTCAAATCATGTGAGGACTATGCAGATCCGTGTCTGAAATGGTCTTTTGAGGAAAGAACCACACAAATTTGAGTGGACCTGTCCAGTCAGTGCAAGCATTTGTCAGTAATCGTGTAGTTCAACTGAGGACTTAAGGAGCTCAACGACTCGACGAACAATACCATGCATTCTGTTGGATTTCCAACGCTGAGCTCAACGTCGAGAGTTGAAAAATCAGCGGGTTTTTTTACCGCACACTGGCACGATAAAAAAACGCCCGTGCGCACAAAGGGTTATATGTCGATGGGAGAACTCAAATTAACGAGCCCCGCAATCAAGCTTTGTTTAGTTTAATCAAAAGTGAAAAGTACCATTTAACTTTTAAGGGGTATACTTTGTTGGTAACGTTGTCAGATTCTGAAGAGATACTTTTGGAACTTTGACTATCGGATTTTGATAACAATATTGTCTATTGTACCTACTATGATGTTAGTGAGATCGGAGATCTTGAAGAATGATAATAATTTTGCACTGAAGCAGATTTACGTGTTGTTTATAATGTTTCTATGAAAACTTCAGCACAAATAATAGTACATAACAGCCGCAGTCTGTATTGACTGCGTTGCTGGCAGCGCTAATGATGATGACTGCTCCCAAATTACTTTAATTTTAATTTTTTTTTTTTACATGCTTCCATGATATAATCTTTTCATTATTTTATATTATATAGTCTTGTCTTATAGATTCTTTTATATTTTGTGAATGTGAGAACGTTGTAGGCTTAATAGACTGTAGAATGGTAGATCATTTTCTATTTTGTTAAGTACCTGGTACTTGTTGACAGGCCTACACTGTCCTCCCATACTTAATAATACTGTAATTTGAAAACATTGTACAAGCCAATTATTTTTATAAGAGTACCTAACGACCAATTGGAACCGTGCACCTAGCTTCTGACGTTTCATAAGTGCCCATGTAGGCTTATGTGAAATAAAATATTTTGAATTTAACATTCATGTACTGCCTTTAAAGAAAGAAAGAAAAATAGGTTTATTTGTCACAGAAACACGTGCATACAAAACGATAAGAGGAATCAGAAAAATAAAACAAAATAGATCTACATTATAATCACGAGCTCAAAACAGAGATAGTCGGCAGCTGCACGTCATGACTGTGACAAGAAGGCTTCCACTCAGCATGATGCTGTGCTACGAGGGACCCACAGCACAGCGCTGATTTTCAGTGGCCATCCGAAAAAGACGCCAAAGAGAGAGAGGCGTTGGCTGTACATATGCAGCCAAATTCTGAATAAAAACTTTTTGCATCAGACTATTTTTTAAACAAAACTCGACAATAATGGATTTTCAAAGGAAATAGCTGGTGACTAAAACTCACCAGCAATGAAATTCCATACAACTTTGCTGGCGCCTATTCAAGTAGCGCGGAAAGGTCGACTTTGCTCAAAGAAGGTTGTCAAAATAATGATCACATTACAAGCATTTCTGAGTAAGTAAATAGTTTTAGTTCTGTATTAATATCATTCAACTGGGATTAATTAATTGTGACATTGACAAAACCAACGTAATTTTATACTAAATCCAATTAAATAAAAAGTTTGTATACCCAATAATTTTTTAACTCATCTCTACTGGTATTGTTTCTTTTGTCGTTATTCTCTGAAGCAACCATTTTCTATCTCCCTTTGGCTCGTCCTTTAATTGACCCGTTTTAAATATTCTGAGAAAGTGAAATAATTTACAACAGGAGGGAAGTCTATCTGAACGAACCTTTGATCTCTAAATTCTTAGAACTTGGTGTAGCTACTTTAATTTCCATTATTATTTCGGGTATACGTTTCTTATTTAATTACTATCCTAGACATGACCTGGATAGAGAACTATTTACTGTGCCTACAACGACTACTTGCGATCGACGACTTTTTCTGTTATTAAGTCCTCATTGCATAACATTTTAATAAATGTAGCATAGTTTTTTCTAATCTCAATGTACCCTTCTTGTAGAATCTTGGTGATTCCGTATATAAGTTGTTTATATCACTACACCTCGTTGCCTCGACTGCCTCGTTGGTCTAGCGGTCGCAAGCGCTACTGCTGAGCATGAGGTCCTAGGTTCGAATCCCGGGTCGGACAAAGTGTTATTGGGTTTTTCTATCTGGAATTTGTCAGTAGCAGCCCGGAGTCAGGATTTGTGCCCGTTAGATGGCAAAAGGCTCGTCCCCTATTACATGGGACTTAAACATAACTGGCTAAATGTGGGTGTACTATAGGTACACCTCTGCCTAACCCTTCGGGGAAACAAGGTGTGATGTTATGTTATGTTATGTTATGTTATGTTATGTTATGTTATGTTATGTTATGTTATGTTATGTTATGTTATGTTATGTTATGTTATGTTATGTTATGTTATGTTATGTTATGTTATGTTATGTTATGTTATGTTATGTTATGTTATGTTATGTTATTATCCGGTTCTGTTAAATATTTCTACTACTGCATTAGATTTACCTACATTTATTGACACAATTCGAGACAATCCGGTTAGTTGGAGCTTCCGAGATAAATTGTTTACCTTACCTACAGATTACCTGCCTACAGATTTTACCGTAGTTTCAATATTTAGTAATAACCCACAGCTAATAGTTATATAGGGTGTCTCAGTAAGAGTGCACTTTTTAAAATTGGAATATTTTTTTTTTCATGCAAGTGGCAACTCTGAAATTTGACAGCTGTCACCTCTGTTTATTCCGATTATTAAAAATGGAGCGCTTTTCGAAAGAACAACGCGTTATAATTTATTGTGAAATCTCATGACAAAAATGGGGAAAGTTAAAATAACGGAATAAGTCCGTTATGATAACGGACTTCTTGTGGCCTCAACTGGACGGCATGAATCTGGACAACATGTGGTTTCAGGAGGACGGCGCAACCTGCCACACCGCGCATGAAACAATCGACTTATTGCAGCAACGATTTCCAAAACACATTATCTCACGAAATTCTGATGTCAACTGGCCACCAAGATCGTGCGATTTAACGCCGTGCGATTTTTTTCTTTGCGGATTTGTGAAATCTCGGGTTTATGCGAATAAACCCGAAACAATTCCTGAGCTCAAATCGGAAATCCAACGCGTCATCGGTGAGATACAGCCACATCTCTGTGCAAAAGTCATGGAAAATTTAATGAAAAGAATAATGGCCTGTCATCGGAGCCGTGGGGGTCATTTGCCGGATATTTTATTCCATACTTAATCGGAACATGTCTTCTTTACAATACAATAAAAATATCACAACTCTGTCATAAAATACTTGTTTTTATTTTAAAATGAAAAAGTGCACTCTTACTGAGACACACATTAGTACCTACTGGTGATTTAAAACCTGTTCAATAATGATATTCTTGAATGCTTACATGATAGTTATCAAACCGGACAATATTATCTGACATTGACAAAGATGATAGACGCCTGCTTAAATGGACGTTATAATAAAAGATTTTTTAAAGAGCTGTTTTACCTTTAATAATAAAAAAAATCTAATATCAAAATTAATATGATAATAAAAATTAATAATAAATGATTAATAATAATAATGATTTTTAGCGTCTAACGGGCCTCTGCGAGTTGGCTTCGGCCCCTCACATGCCTTCCAAAGGTCCGGGACCCTAGGGTCCCGAGAAATATGAAATGATTAATAATAATTATTAATTATGATGGTCGTCCCAAAATACTAACTCCTGAAAAATCAATATCATTATCATCCAGCCAAAAGACTACTGGACGTACACTTGTACAAAAAATTGTCTTCTTATAACAAGTAATCCTTACAATTAATTTGACAAGATAATATCCTGTTCCATTATACTTTATCAAGAAAATCCCTATCAAACTCTTAATTAACGAAACAAAACAAATCATTGTTCAAATATTCCTTGATACACTATCAGGGGCGTGTCCAGTTACAAAAGTTATTTTCATTAAGCTACTAAAATCTTTCCTACGTGATTAATCTTCTGAACGGCTAATTTAAATTCCTACTGATTAGTCTGTAAATAAAGTTATCTCGACTTTACTTCGTCTACTTTCGTTTAATTGAATTCTTTGTTTTTATCTGTCTGGAATATTGAAACGTCAAACATTGGAGAGTTAATTGGGTGTTTCAATGAGGCTTCAATTCAGTCAGATGTAAGTGAAATCAGTCTGTTATTTTATGTTTAAATATTTAAATTATAGCATCGCCTTGGATAGGTCTGTGAAGTTGCTATAATTGCGAATAACGTACTACATACATACATACACTCATGACTTCTTCCCATTGGGGTAGGCAGTAACTATAGAACGCCACCAGCTACGATCCTTGCATATTCCTTTTGCTTTGTTTATGTTCATAGATCTGATTACACACGCACGCCGGTTGCGAGTACAAAGGTCAATATTCACCTGACCTTTCTGAAGAACATCACCAATGTCACTATATTATGTCCTTCTTGGGCGTCCCCTCGCATAGGACAGGGGACACATCTGCCTTGCAAATACCTTATGTTATTGTGAATAAATAAAATTAGAATATTTAAAATCGATTCATTAAAAAGTCTTCTTAATATTTTAGACATGACGATGGGTCAGACAATGCTCATCGAATGAACAGTCCCCCTTCTGCGGAACACACTTTCTTTGAGAAAAAAAGGAAGTTCTTTAAGTTTGAAAAATTTGTCTGCTCAATAACGTACATAACGCAATGAATGTCGTTGAACTTTTAAAATTATTGCAAATGTTAGTGTGTTACGAAATTGCCCCGCTGATTTAACTAGAAACATTATTCAAAATCAGAATGGCTAGCGAGAAACACATAATTGATTCCATAATTGTATGCGTACTACGAGCACCGGAGCGTTCTGCCAGAAATCCCAGAGCTCCTCTGCATATTGTACTAAGAACGAGCATGTGGTTTTAGTCGGTAAAGACTTCCAATATCCATAAGGGTTTAAATAAATAAAAAATAAAATTGTTTATTGGGTCTCAGACAGTTACATTTGCAGATGTGATTGAGACAGCCCCAGTAAGTAATTAATAATACTTGTGTTGGGGTTATCTCGCTCTTTCCCTTAATTGATAGCTTATACACTATTGAGACTCTGTAACAATTAAAATTAAACTAATAAAACTAATTCATCTAATTTAGAACCAAAGAGAAAACAATGACAAAAAGTAATTAGCAGTTCTGTGTATTGTGCAATTGTGAGTATGTGTTAGTGTGACTGTAGTAGTGTGTGATCGTGGGTTTGTCTGTGTGTGTGTGTGTTTTGTGTGTGTGTGTGTTTATGTATGAGTTTACGTGTTAGCTGATAGTGCCATTATAAATCGAAGATAAAGATACCATTAGGTGATCACAATGTATAACATTATGATAAAGAAGAGAAGGGTTCATGTTAGTCTGACTAGAATATGCTCTGTTTCTTCATAATTTAGAGTTTTTAACCACTCTGTTATAACTTTTTTGCATTGATGCGAGACCTCATGGTGGAACTTAAGTTTAGCGTTAATTTTGTTGTATATGTAGGCTGATTGGCATACATACTGACGCCTTGCAAAAACCGTACGTTTAGAAATACAAACTTCAATGATGAAAAGTTGAAAAACAGAAACAAGAAAGAAATACCTACTAAAAACTCCGTACTAAAATAGAAATACATAGTTGATGCTACTTATTCAATGCAGGTATTAAATATCTCAAAGCGTGCTGAAGGTATTCAGTTCCCAACTTTTCTCAGTCTAAGTAAGGTTTCCTATTCAAAGTAGAGCCAATAAAGCCTTGTCCACCTTCTTTAAAGTAGAAATAAGATTCTTGTAAGAGGACGTCTTCAAACATTGACTTAAGAAGGTAAGGATCTATTTACATCGTCTAGATTAGTTATATCGTGTGTTATATCTCACTAATAAATTGTTATGCATAGTTAATTATTTAATTGTTAGTTTACTTGCTGAATTAGGTATACATATAAATAATATATTTAAATTATTATTATTTATTGTTATTTTCGGCATATTTATTTTGTTATCCCTGCTATAACTGCTTACCCCGTTATTCATAAAAGTTGATTAAAGCTAATGATTAAACATTGAGTTTTAGATGTTAACATCTGGTTAATCATATTTTGGCATACACATCTCTTAACGTTAAGCAACGTTTATAAATAAACCTCTGATTAGGTACCTAATTAATTGACAAAAGAAGGTATTTCTAGAGACACTGGAAATGCTCCGTCTGGAGGACAAAATATCGTTTGATCAAAAAGTTCGCGGAATTCCATGGCAATCTTTTCTACCGATCTGTGAAACCTTTGAACAAGGTCAAGTGCCTAGTACCTACACGCCATAGCGGGACCTTACATGCAGAATGTCAGAATCACAGCATATGGGTTTCTTTATTTTCTATCTACGTTAACAAGCAATGGAAGTTGTGGCATAATCAGCATTTAACGTTCGCACTGCTGGGACACGGGCCTCCTGTCTGTGAGAGGGAATATAGTCTATTATCGACCACGGACCTAGTGCGGGTTGGAGGATGTCACATGTCTTCGAATTTTCGGTTCTAGGATATGCTGGTTTCATCACGATGTTTTCTCTCTTCGTTTTGAAAGCAGTCCCATTGTACACACAAGTTTTTCTTGCCGTGAAAAAGTACGGTTTATGCGCCGTGTGTAGGCACGGTTGTTAGTATTGTATGGATCACTATGGAAGTTAGTTGACGACACGGCGGCACCATGGCATGGCGCCGGCGCCAGTATGCGCCGTGTCTGTCCACGGCGTGATTCTCATCAGTGTTGTATGGTAGTCTAGGTGAGTTGGCCAACGGCACCGGATGTTTTCACGTTTCATGGTGGCTTAATTACGCTGATTTTGTTTTAAAATGGAGATACATCAAGAATTATTACTTACATTGATTCATGAAAGGCCTGTAATATGGAATAAGAATTGATAAGATGATCGGATTTACCTATCCAAATTCTTTTCCGTTTTTGAGTTTTCTATACTCGTAATAAGTAATTATGATCTTTTTGCACAGAAAAAACACAACTGAGCCATACCTAACCGTTGTCACGTCCGTTTGTTTGTCGTGTCATGTACAAGCTCACGCGTTTTTTCTACGGCGCGGTGTTTACGCCGTACCGTAATGACACCGCGTCGTGGCCTAACGGTACAATTTGATTTAGAAATCACAAATGTCAGTTAGGTCGCGAATCCAAATATAATGACAATATGATCAATACGTGGTGGAATCGACATCGTGGTACTAGGAATACGTGTCACAGAAAATCGTACGTGTTGAGTTGAAGTGCCTATTTGAATATCAAACAAGTGCAGCCTTTCCTGCGTTCCCCTACTGATATGTCTACACAATTTGTTGGAAGATTACTTGATCATTCCACACCATTTATTCCTTATAGAGTTCAATGAAACGTTGAGTGTTTCCTGACAAAGGTTTTTAGCCACGCCTTGTGATATAGGAAAATGAGAGGATGGACGGCAGTGACGCTTTCTGTAAAGCACGGTGATTAAATACGGCAATGTCCCCACGATTGCTCATTTAAAAATAGTAGGCCCCGCATTCGAAAATGATTATTTTTTTAAATTGCATAGTTGGTTTTATAACAAACTACATACTGTGTTATTCATTTGCAAGTGTGTCAAGATTGCTCATTAAAAATATATTCTACAATAAGCGATCTAAATAACAAAGATTTTAGTATTATTTTTTGGTTTCCTAAAACAGTGTTTATTATCATTACTTTTCTAATCTCGAACCTTCTGAACGTAATCGAGTCATCTAAAAATTCAATCAAGCACAACTGTTGACTTTGCACGTCGATTTGTGTGGAAAAATCCTGGCAGCGACGTGGATAAGTGTGCGGTGACAGCCCTATCTCGATCTGTTTACGGGTTCTTTCAGAATTGGGTTCGTGATCCCGCATCGTAGGGGTGTCGCGTTAACGTGCGTAATTGGTATTGAAGTTTTCGATAGGTAATTTTTTGTGTGGCCCACTTAATTTTTTTGAGTTTGAAGAAAATTTTTGGTGTGTTATCTCATCTTGACAAAATGTTTAAGTTTGTTTGGTTTTAAGCTTTTGAAAAACATTTTGTGACAAGTTAAAAAACAGAAGGTTTTGTTACAGGTAAGCAGCCACAATTTCAATGTCATTTCTGATCATCAACAGCTTTTGCACCTATTCTGTAATCTTTTATCTACCTATCATTTCGCTATAAAAAAGTTAAAAGCCTGTACTAAAATTAATTTCTCGTAACATAACTTCTCCTGTTAAAATGTATTAACAATAAACTTTAATATTTCTCCATTTAAAAAGTGTAATATAAAATTATTTGAAACACAAAGTACGCAGAGGTAACCTATATTTTGTTATTTTACGATATCCGAACATAAAATGGAGACGGGTATCATTTCGGTCGTGAATTCCAACGTAGGATCGTCTATAAACTTTGTACCTTGAGGCGATATTTGAAACTTTCGTCATAGAAGACGTAGAATAAACATTGGGAACATCTGGATTCTGTATTTAGACATATGGTTTAAATGAGAAGGGCCAGATTTCTTATGCCTACGATAAAACAAATGAGGTTTTGATTTAAGTTGATGTTTTTAAAATCGAATTAGAAGGAAATAGCTATAGATACATACATACATAATTCATGCCTTCTTACCATGGCGATAGGTAGAAACTAAAGAACGCCACCTCCTACGATCCTCACATACTCTTTTTGCTTCGTTTACGAAATAGCTAAACTTTTCCGGAAACTCTTTCAGTCTGTCTATCAAGGGTTTATATAACGAGTCACCATAGTAATCTCTCTCTCATCAATCGGAGTACATTTCATTGTTTTACTTTTCCAGTCAGCATAAATTCATTTACAGCCATCCTTAACAAAATTATGAAAATTCTCAATTCAAAAATATCGTGCGCCCTAAAAAAGGCCACGCGGAAAAAGTTTTATCAATTTGGATATTCCGAATTCCGATACGGTGTTGCCAGCGGATGGATATTCCGATATACATCGTTGCAACTTATACAGCCCTCGTTCGAGATTTATTCCCGTACGATTTTTATTTCCTATCCATTCGAGCGTGTTGCGGCAGATACGCGTCCGGGCATTTTGCGAAATGCCACCAATCGTTGTGCAATGTGGATATAATTTAGTCTTTATAAGTGTACTTGAAATATTTATTATATTTATGTTCTAGCTTCTGCCCGCGATTTCATCTGCGTATGCGTATTTACCGAGATAAAAAGTATTCTATGTGTTAATCCAGGTTATAAACTCTCTGTGAGCCAAATTTCATCCAAATCTGTTTAGCCGTTCTTGCGTGATTAAGTCCAAACATCCAAACTTTCACATTTATAATATTAGTTGGATACATCTTACTTTCTTACTTTTGGACAGTATTGACTAACTGTTGTGATAAGAATAAATATTTAGCCTGATTGGTGTTTTAGTCCCCCTAATAATGTTATTAGTTTTAGGATAAGCCCTCGAGGCTGGAGCTAAATCGCTTTAATTTGCGTCACTTCATCAACAAACACATCTGTCCGAAACCTTATTTATTAGGTCCAGGGGGCCAACCACCACCTCTTAAATCAGTATTATTTTAATGTTACTTCAGTGTGAGAAAGAGATGGAGCTATACGGGACGTCTAGCTCCATCTCTTTCCCTCACTGAAGTTCTTACTTCAACACACAATAACAACAATAACACTGCTTAAGAGGTGGTGGTCTAGCTCCAGAACTAACACCTGAATGTCAGTCTACGTAATAGTGGTAGTTGTTTACAGAAGCCTAAAAGGACTTCCTAAAGAACTACAATATGTGTTGTACCTACGAATTTTTCTTCTTGTCTGTTTACATGAGTGTACATTATAAATGGTTAAATATACTCGTATAAATAAAATAAATAAATAAAGTGTGTTAATACTTATGTATTAGTTTTACTACAGTTTGACAGCGTTCAAAGGTTCCATCGCTTATCTTCGGACAAACCGAAATATAGCGAATAAAATGTGACTGGTCAATTATGGCAGTGACGGAGTTAGTGTGTCAATCGATAAAAACTATTTATAGTTATTATCAATCGGAAAAGGGGAATTGAAAGCATTTTCGTTCTAGAAGATGGGAGAGCCTTGCAATCTTGCAAGCATATCTAGGTACAGTTTCAAAGGTTCCATCGTTTATCTTCGGAAAAACCGAAATAAAGCGAATAAAATGTAACAATCGACCAACAGAAATTGATATAAATTCCCACCTTAGTGGTTCCCCTTTTCAAATGACATAAAGTATTAGCTACAATTTTTTATTTTTTTTATTTGAGATGGATTTGCTCTTGACTCTAGTCTAGGTCAGAGGTGACAGAGACAAAGTCGACGATGGAGCGAGCTTACCCAGAAGAAGCCTGTTCACTCTCACTTTGAAGAGATCGGGGTTGTATGCGTTCGGAAACACAGATGCAGGTAGAGAGTTCCACTCCTTTGCTGTGCGCATCACAAAAGACATTTGGAAACGTCTAGTGCGAATGGGTAGACTAGTAACTAGTTAGGCAGTGCGTCTAGATGTCCGATGGTAGAAGGGGGCAGGCGGAATGAGGTCGTGGAGTTCTTTAGCACACTCACCGAAATACAATCTGTAGAAGACCGACAAGCAGGCAACCTTGCGGCGATAAGCCAAGCTGTGAAGCTTGGCATCCACCAGTTTTACGTCGCTAATGAGCCTCTTAGCTCTGCGTTCTACCGAGTCAATTGCGGCAAGTTGGTATTTAGCTGAGCCATCCCAAAGGTGGCTGCAATACTCCATGCACGATCGGACTTGCGCTACAATGATGGCATTACCCGTTTACTCTGAGTGAACTGAAACTCTTGTGCAAGTGCTGACTATTTTATAAAACACGTAAATCAAGTGTTAACATAAAGTGAATAAGAAAGACGTTATTGGAAGATTTCTTAATTTTATAATTAAATAGCTGTTGCCTGCGGCTTCGCCCGCGTGGATGCCAATACTTCCCTATTTGAATCGGATTTTGTTCACAATTTCATGGGTTTTAATTTTTGGCGTGGAACCCTGTTTTTTCTAAAATAAAAGTACCCTAAGTTACTCCGTATTATATCAGCTATCTGCCAATAAAAGTCCCGTTAAAATCGGTCCAGCCGTTTTGAACTCCATGGGTTTTAATTTTATTGCGCGGACCCCTATTTTTTCTAAAATAAATGTGGCGTCAGTTATTCTTTATAACATCAGCCATCTGTCAGTGAAAGTCCCGTAAAAATCACTCTAGCCGTTTCGGAGACAAGCCGGAACACACAGAGAGACAGACTAAAATTTTAAAAATTACTTTTTCATTATACATAAGTATTCTTTAAACTGTCATATGCATTTAGTAATAAGCTATTATTTCGATATTACAGCATACGCTTCAATATTATTTATTTTTATAGATTAAAATGACTTATTAGCCAATAGACTAGATTGTAATTTGAATAAAGGATCACCTATTGTGATACTTTATTTAAAGAAAAAAAAACCCGGTTACTCGTAATCCTTCCCAAACTAAAGTTTGTTTTGATAAATTTTCCATTTTAAAACTATAAACTATCTTCAGCAATTTTCTACTACGTTCTCTTTCTCGTTCAAAACCTATCACGATATTTTCAGCTGGAAACTGAAAATTGTTCCCTAGTTTGGCCATTTTCTAACAATAGTTCCGTTTCACGGTCACGCGATATATCGCTCCGTCTTTGTCTTTGTTGTGGTGAAGTTTTCTTGTTTTTATTAAAATATACATCACAGTTGTTTGCCGAGAAAGGGTCGGCAGAAGTATAGTTAGTGATTTTGTTTGAATAGGGGTTACAATAATAATCGGGTTTTTTTTTAATCGGATGATAACTAAGTATGGCTATTTAGGCTCATAATACTTTCTCACCCCACTAGACTATACCCATTATTCTATTTAATAAAATAAATTATAATATCAATAATATCTAGAGACTACTACGGAATGGTGTGCAGGCTTATGTATGGAAGTGAATGTTGCGTATGGCAAAAGAAGCATGAAAGAAGAATAAATGCTGTGGAAATGCGTTCCTTGCGAAGCATGTATGGTGTGACTATGAATGATAGGCTGAGGAATGATGTGATAAGACAACGGTGCGGTTTAAATCAAGATGTAGTGACAAAAATTGAAAAGAGTATGCTTCGATGGTATGGTCATGTTGAGAGGATGAATGAAAGACGACTAACAAAAGGGACACGGCAGATGTGAGTGGAAACGCCGGGAGGGGACGCCCTAGGAAGACATATAGTGACCTTATTGGTGATGTTCTTCAGAAAGGTCTGGTGCGTAGTACTCGCAACCAGCGTGCGTGTATGACCAGATAAATGAACGTAAACGAGGCAAAAGGAGTATGTAAGGTTGGTAGCGGTGGCGTTCTGTAGTTTTTGCCTACCCCTTAAGGGAAGAAGGCGTGAGTTTATATGTACATATGTACTAGTTAATGAACCCTGGACCTGCAGCTTGTTATGCATTATTTAAGTACCATATGCTTTGTTTATTTGTGTTCAACAATAGGATAATAAACGAGTTTACTTTCAAAGCAATTATTGGCATAAAATATTCCAGTTACGGAATACCTTCTGCAGGTTTATATTTCATTGTTCGCTGTTAATGTTCAAAGTATTTATAACAGTTGGATGCAGTTTTCATTTTAAATACATTTTATGATAAGGTGGCAACACAAAGTTGTAAGAATTGTTTAAAAATTTACCATAGATATAACTAGTTAGTTATGTCTATGGTTATTTAAAATAATAATGTCTAGTTGGGTATTATATTATTTTGTTAACAATATGGTCAATGTCCTAAGTCTATGGTCCATTTGCACCATAAATCACCTCATCCTGTCTTTGTCTTCATCAAACAATTGACAGAAATAGAACCATGTTTTAATAAAATTCGTTTAGCGCTAAATACATGTAATGATTTGTGGTGCAAGTGGGCCTGAATGTTCGAATTTTGAATTATACAAAAAATAAACATAATTTGGCGAGTGATTTTATACAGCTACGTTAGAACTCCTCTTCGTTTAATTATGAGATTTTCTAAAATATTTTCACGCTGGCATAAAAGAAATCAAGTAAACTCAGTACGTACAGACTTAACACAGCCTCTCACTGAATAAATAGCAACCTAAATTGAGTAATTACAACGTTATTTTGCTAAGAGGCGGGTAAGAGGCAGCAATTTGATTAAATAACAAACTTTAGCATTTTGGCTGAGTAAATACTTAGCCGTTATGTAAGTACAAATTTGAGACTAAGAAAAACTTCTAGAAGTGAATTCATGAACTTTCCTTGTGCGGTATGTGGTCAAAATTATCTATAGTCACAGCTCGAGCCATAGCAGGGTGGTCACCTTGCTATGACTCGCGCTCGCCTGAGATACGTTGTCAGTTTTGTGGAAAATCTGTGGGGTGATTGCGTAACACGCTTGCAATAGCAATGCCTTTCATTTTGACAGTTCAGTAATATTCATTGCGAATAAGTAATTCTTTCAAAATCCTTCTGATTCACACACTTTTAATAGTGTGTTACGCAATTGGGGTGCCGAACTGCAAGACCGATCTGGCCCAGGTTCTTCTGTTCGGATTGATGTCTTCATGCATGGGTGATAGTGGCACTTGACTAAACTGTAGACATGATTAATGGGGTGTAAGAGACATTCGTTTCTATATCTACATTTGTTAGTCTATGGCCTCTATGGGGTCTTACACGCGCCTATGAATTCTAACACGTGTTCACAAAAACTTTATTATTACTAAATTGTTAATAAATGATTTACTATTTTAAGTTTAGTTTGGTCTTACACTAGACTTGCTGTAACATATTCTGCAACCAGTACTTATTTAATCATTTATTTTCTACTTTGTACTTTTTAAGCGTTGTTATTTCTTGTTTCTACAAAAAAAGTTTCACCGTACCTATCTTAGAAGGAGTAAAGACCTTTATTCCTAAAAAAACTAAACCTGTTTTAGTTATAGTGTTTGTCTTCTTCTTTCAAATTCAAATCATAATTCGAAAGAAATTGACAAAACACTTTTTTAACTATAATAGGTTTATTAAGCGTTTGAGTTTTTTTTACGAATAATACGGTTACTATATTGTAGGTTCCTATTTATTATGTTTCACATTTAATGGATTAATCTTTAGAGGTTAAAACTTAGCGCTGTCTGTCAGTCAGTCTTGTTCAAGACAGCCCTACGGGGTAATAGCATAGTATAAAGAGAGGAAGTACGTTATCTTCATACAAACGCACCGCGCGCGGCTTGTATGTGTGCGCCAAAGTATCTATGCGTCGCTGCACGCACACTTAAACAAATCTCGGCCCGTTTCGCAGCGCGCCAGTCGGGGCTAACATCGCACGAGGTTCGCGCGTCACGGCTTTTCGGCACCGCTAAATGAATGAAAAATGTGTGATAATCGCAGGAGAACGTATTGCTGTGTGTTTGGGTGTCTTAATAATTCATCGATTCCAGAATTGTCTCTGTTCAAATTACCTATTGAACAGGAAAGAAGTCACTTTTTCTAGCATATCATTTTTACTTGATGATGAGATACCTACTTACTTATTTTTTGTTGTATTAGTTTTCTATCAAACAGAGGAAGTAGGTAGGTCTACATTCCCACTAGAATGTACTAGGTACTTTCGATCTGTCAATTGATTTGCCGCTATTGCTTTGTTCATGTTTAGTCGTGCCGATTTCTCAGTACCTATTGTAGGTATAGTAACTAAGTACCTACTTACAGTTATAAAATCGTACTTAAAAAATAAGTAATTAACTAATTGTGAATCAGATAAATAGAGCAAAGTTCGAATCACCTACCGTTTACTCGTGCTCATCACCGCCCCGCGCCGCCCGTCTGCTGGCCCGACGCTCTTTCTTTCATCGTGAAAGGTTTCATCATCGTTTAGGTACCCAGACAATACAAGTAAAAAATATAACTTCCCGACCCTTGCCAATTTATTGGCACTGAATTAAAATTTAACTAAAAGTGACAACCCTGAGACAGTAGGCAATTATATTGCGGATTGTGCCGGAGATAGCCTACTTCTTCTCTTTATACTATGGTAATAGCGTTCACTTCATTGATCGAAGGTCGAAGGTTGCAATAGCAATGCCTTTTATTTTGACGAATTTTTCAAACATATGTTGCAATGGATTGGCAACTTCCTTTTAAATCTTTCAGATTGTGATTCACAATTAGAGCGCTGTTTATATTGTATGAAACTGATAGAAGAACAAAGTTAAGTTTAATTTCAAAGCGAGCAAACTCGTGTTCCAATAAAATGATTTTATAAATAGATTATTTTCAAATCCAATCACTGTTTTATCCAAAGTTATTTCTATAGATATCGAATTCTCATTATTCCCAAGTATTATGTAACATTAAAACAATGTAACTGCTCCGAAATTCTCTATTTTACGTGAAAAGTTATGTACTTTTTACAGATCATTAAGTCTTTTGGTTTTGAAACAAATATTTAGTAAATGTTTGAGGTTTTTAATGCATTACTCCAACAAGGGGGGCTCGCCAATTATTCTCAAATATGTCACGACATGAAAGCCGTAAAAAGGTTTTGGATCCGCGTCCAATTTTGCTGTATTTTTTCATAAATTTTAAGGGTACTTTACACTTTTTTTTTTCGTTTTCATAATGACTTGATTTTAAGTCCAATTATTTGGAAGTAATGAATTGGTTGTAACTTATGATGTTCGTTCTAGTATTACCTAAGTACAAGGGCTATAATATGTGGTGCATACAAACCCGTGATTTTCTAAATAAAAGATATTTCTGCAATTCTTTTTCAAACGCCTATTTGTTGGATGTAGAAAAAGCGGCCTACCACAGTTTCGGATACCGGAACTCAGTGCAAACAATAACTGTAAAAATATTCAGAGTAGATGTTTTATGGCAGTCGTTCCCCGTAAAACCAATAACTCACTATTTCATGGAACTGCCTGGGCACTAACTAACGAGCTAACCATAAACCAATCATTTTGACAAATAGGGAAATCTCGAACTGACTTCCTCGACTGCCTCGTTGGTCTAGTGGTCTCAAGCGCTAATGCTGAGCATGAGTTACTGGGTTCGATTCCCAGGTTGGGCAAAGTGTTATTGGGTTTTTCTGTCTGGAATTTCTCAGTATCACCCCGGAGTCTGGATTTGTGCCCGGTTGATGACAATAGGCTCGCCCCCTATTCCATGGGACTTAAACATAACTGGCGAAATGTAGGTGTACCATAGGTGCACCTCTATTCAACCCTTCGCGGAAACAAGGCGTGATGTTATGTTATGGAAATCTCGAAGCGGTAACGGACTGAAGAAATGCAAGAAAAAATCAGGAGTTGACAAACAGATTATAAAACTACTAACAACCCACCCTGCTTCGTATGGTTTTTACGACTTAAAAAACATGGAGATTTCTTTATTATAATTATGTTTATTATATTAAGTTTAATAATAATAATTTAACATTAAACCCTCCGCAATAAATTCTCCAAATTATGGTGAAAACCGCATCAAAATCCGTCGCGTAGAAGGACAACGCGTTCATACAGACATACACGAAGAGTGACTTCAGTTTTACATAGACTTAAAGTACGTAACGAAAAAAAAATACGTTTAAATTAGACACTAAAAGATTTTTTGGTACCTATTGCTATACTAGTAGAGGAGCTCGTGGCTAAGTATTAACAGCCGCACGGGTCGATCCATCAGGTTAAGCTACGCTTGCCGGGGTTGTCCGTGGATGGGTGACCATCTTTACATACCGACACTCCTCCGTCCGTGCCTCGGAAAGCACGTTAAGCCGTTGGTCCCGGCTGTCATTCGTAGATCTTTGACAGTCGTTACGGGTCGTCAGAAGCCCGAAAGTCTGACAACCAGTCTTACTAAGAGGTATCGTATTACCCAGTTACTGGGTTACTGTAAAATACTGGTATTCAGCTGCATCCGGTTAGACTGGAAGCCGACCCCAACATAGTTGGGAAAAGGCTAGGCAGATTGATATTGCTATACTAGTGAGGATTATTTACATAAAAATATATAACATCCTAACCTAACTAAAACTATTAAAAAATATATATATAGGATTTAGGCCTATAGTGTGGGACGCAACGTGTGTCGATACTCTTGCGCCATCCCATCTTCCCGGCTTGGCGTGCTGTCCTGGCACTGCTGCTGCGGGTGGGGAAAACCTCAAGCGGCTAAAGTACAATAACCTGATCGGTAATCATATTTTCGAGCCGTCTGGGGTTGAAACCCTCGGGCCGTGGGATCCAAGTGCTCATGGTTTGGTCAGCGAAATCTCGAAACAGCTGGTTGACACTTCTCGTGACCCAAGGGCTGGCTTTTACCTTGGCCAGAGGCTAAGCATTGCCATACAACGTGGCAATGCCGCCAGTCTCTTGGGTACATTACCAGTAGACAGCGATGCGGAGGAATTTTTCGACACCATATTTTAGTTTTTTTTTTTTTACTTAATCGTTTAAATAAAAAAAAAAAACCTTTTAATAAAATCGACCACAGTTGGTACCCACATATTGCATCATTACTTCATTAGGCACGTATTGCCTACAAAAGCCATTTTAAAATACAACATAATCAATAATTTCCTTGAAAAGTTATTCTAAAAATACAAAAATATTAGCATATAAAAAAAAAACTTCAAAATCAAACGAACATTTTTGTGCACGAGCCATGAAAAAAAAAAGATTTTTATTCCCATTCAGCGAGCCACGCTACAAAAGGTGGAAAGCGAACATGTGTGATTAAATTTTCAAAACACATCAAACGCACAGCTTGCCTCCTGCTACCAATTAAAAGTTTGACACAAAGCGAATGACCACCATCAATGGTGGTAGGTGGTTGTTAGAAATGGGGATTTTACAGGTACTATTTGTAACAGTAGGGTTTAATAACATTTAATACAGGTAAACTACGTTGGTCTAGTGGTCGCGCAAGCGCTACTGCTGAGCATAAGGAGTTGGGTCCGATTCCCGGGTCGGGCAGTGCTATTGAGTTTTTCCATCCAGAATTTCTCAATAGCAGCCCGGAATCTGGATATGTACCTTGTTTTATGGGTCTTAAACATAACTGGTGAAATGTAGGTGTACTAATAGATGCACCTCTGCCTAACCCTTCGGGGAATACAGGCGTGATGTTATGTCTCTAAATAAGAGGCTGATAACAACTAAAGCGTGGACACTGTCGGATTGCATAGAAAAGAAAGAGAAGCACAATGGCGCAATGCTGGTAATTTATTGCAAAATATGAAGCAATTATCTATTTACAAAAAAAAATATATTTATTGGGCTTAAAAATTAAAGCACTATTAAATTGTTGCTAGTAGAATAATTTGACAAAAAATCAGAATGATTTCATGTATTAGTGTGGTTTTTAATCGTTAAAAGAAATTTTTAGAGGTATCTTCGTGATTTTTTTACTATCATACCAAATTAGTAGTATTACGTTTTCAACACACTACCTAAGTAGCATATATCCTGAAGAATATCATTTTTTTATTTTTGTTTTGTTTACTGCAGTGGATCATATACTTTTAAGCATTATAAAACATGCGTTTAGCTCCTGTGGTCCCCTTAAAGTGGGAACTTAGGTATTTTAACTTCTTAATAACTTGGCAACATTTAACTTTTTCTATAATCTATGTGATTCATCTCTGTGTAGGTTGATCATTCATTATCTTTCATTTTTCTAGTTTATCATGTACCAATGTCCATTACCTATCAGCAAACCATTTCTTTATACTTTAAAACAACACTTTTATTAAACAAATGTAACATTCTATTTACCGATCGCGTCTAATAGCCATTTTGGACGTCACCACTCAGAATTTAACCCTAAACTGAAATAGTTAAGTCGGATTTCCTGTAACAGGTCATGTCAGAACTAGCGTGTTTCGCGTAAATACGTATACAGGGTGGTTTCGACATGCGGTAATCGCTAAACGTCCGGTTGGGGCACGGTTCGGGCGACGCCTGTTGCCCCGGTTATAAAACCTTTATTAGGGTTCGTGATGGGATGAAAAAAGGGCAAAACACTTTGATGTTTGATGAAACACATTTTTTTGAAAGACGAGATTTTTGTTAATCATGTGAGTTTTAAGTTACTTGGCTTAGGTAGATTAATTTTTTAAATAGAAAAATAGTAAGTACTTACAAATAATTGTGTATTTTTTATGAGTTTATTATGGGTCCCCAGAAGACGATAATGTAAACTGAGAATAAATGAGAATAGGTAGGTAGTGATTGACGCGGGTATTGAAATAATGATCATGACTTGCCGCTGAAAATGGATTTGAATTTCACTGCAGCCTTCATTAGACCTCATGATTATTATGAAGAAAATCCTGAAGCTCCTGCAAATTATAGTTAATGTTTTAATAGGTATCCAAATGAGAGTTACGTTGCATTTACAGCATTAAACTATATGCCAGTATGCACGTCGCAAATAAAAGCAGCATGCGCCCTTTTTGATTGCACAGAATTTAATTAGAGAATTAACACTAAACGCAAACCGCTGTTCATAATCTGAATATAATAATAAATCTAACTTGTTTCCACTGTAGCACTGAAATTACAATTTTAACTCAAATAACTGGAACAGGAATACAACTGGCTGGTTTTAAAAAATTCTTTATGGTATAGAATATCAAAAACAAAAGAATAAATATTCAAAACTTAACGTCTCCTTCTTCGTGTTGATGGTACGGCTTATTTTGAATTTGGTACCTTCAATCAAAACTTTGGCATAAATAACAAGATGGAAGGTGAAACGAGAGATCAGTTTCATCACGATACGATGCGATGTCGCCGTATAAACTTAAAGAGGTAAACAGAACTGTGGTTAGTACCACAATGATTATATCAAAAGCAAAAATAGAAAAACAGTTAATATTATTAATAGAAATAAAAACAACCTCGTAAGGCCCAATGTACAGTGTATTGAACAAAGTGGCATGCAGCATTCCGACCCAGACTTAAAACAAAATCTTATCATAAACGCCCGATATACATTTAATTTAAATGCATATTTCTTTTAAATATTCGCGCCAACTGTCATTTTGAGTGATTGATAAGATTGGGAGATACCTTGGGAAGTATTTTGACAGCTGACATTTTGGAGAAATCTATAGACAATCAGTCAAAATTTTTTTTGCCACCATGACACCGATTTATGAAACAAGTGAGTAAAAATGTTAATTTATTAATTAAACCTTTATACCTATTTTTTTAGCAAATTAGACAAAAAAGATAAACGCATATTTTATCTGCAAAAGTTTTTATTTTAGTTTAATAACAGTTATTTGTATTTTTTTATACTTCATCGAAAAGTTATGTACATTGTATTGCACACTGGGCGCTATTTTTTTTGGATGGGAGATCATCAAATGACCTCCCGCTCTGGGCGGAGCGGGAGGGCGTGTCAGACTTTTACTGACTAAAACCCACCCGTGTTCCTTCTGTTGCCTGTGCCGGGGCCACGGTAACTCTTTCGAACATCCCGCAACCCCGGCTGGACTGTCAAAGACCTACGAATGACAGCCGGGATCAATGGCTTAACGTGATTTTCAAGGCATGGAGGGGTCTTGATATGTAATGGATCATGATCGACATGGGAATCGTTTCGTGGCACTGACTTGTGTTGGAATATGGTTGCTAGCATGAGGACACGATTGCAACAAGTAATAGATAGTGAAGGCGCATCAATCGGCTATTAATAAAACAATCAGGGGGTAATTAAATTGATTTTTTGTGAGTGATGTTATTGTTAGTGAGATTAGAATTTAGGATACCTGTATCTTAATATCTAACTTACTAACATGTTTATTCATATCACTAATAAATAAATTACCCACTTGTCCGACTTAGAATATTTGTCATGCACAAAACTTTATTATTTTTAATTATAATTTAAAAAAAAAACCTAGTCAATAAATATTGTTCATTTCTTATTACAAATTGTTTATTTTTTACTTCCACATGTTTTTTTTTTATCGAATAATGTTCTTATTATCAGGTAAATAACAAAAATAAAAATTCAACAAAATGACAAAAAATGTTTTTAATAATGCAAAAAGTTAATGCCGGTGAGACTCGATCCTAAGACATTTAATTTACCAGTCGAATGCTTATACACCTATGCCACGAGACCAGTTAGTCAACTACATAGTTAAATTTATGCTTCATATTGTTTGCTTCATAAATATTATGAAGCAAATACTAATAAATAGAGGAAGTAGTACACCCGTTGATTTTACGCAAACCGACATCTATGCTAGTGTGCCCTGCAAACCTATCTAGTTTGCTGTGTGTACCTACATAATTATTAGATACGCAGGCAACTGTAGCAACTAGGAAGGGAGCTGAACAAATTTTGGGAGGCGACCGTTTATCGTTTTCGTGTGCGGTACCTATTAAAATATGTACCACCAGTCCTGAAATAGAGGTTTGGAATTGATGTGAGTTAGGTTAGCTTTCTAGCAATTCTATTGATGCCATCAAATATTCAGGAGCTTTTAAGTACATTCCGATGTTCGTGTTGAGTGGAGATAGAATTTTTAAAGTGACAGACAGACAGTAATTTTGGTGACGAAAATTGGAGAGCTTTTGTACCTACTTTGATTTTACCAGTAAAAAGACTTATTGATGCTTATGGATATCCGGATATTGAAAATCAGTGTTAGAATAATTTTTATTTGTTATATGTTCTAGAAAAACAAAAAGGTCGCTGATAAGGAAGATTTATGCTATGAAAGGACAAAAACAAACAAATCATGTCGTTTGTAAACAAACAAAAAAACCTGACCGATATCTGAAAACCTATTTAAAAGTCCCCTAAACAATGAGAATACCTCACGATTTCGTAATATTTTATTCAAATTATTCTATGTTGACGACCTCGACTATTTATCAGATTAAACATGCAGTGTTGATATTAAAAACAAAACACAAAAAAAAAAAATACATTCACGATAATATTTAACAGAGCCAAAACGACGGACCTTTGAAAATTTTTACGGAGCTGCTAGTAAACAAACAAAAAATTTTACAACTTTTTATTAAAAATATTTGGAATTTAGTTGCCGTGATGTTAAACGTAATTTTTAATACTTTTTTCCTTTTTCGTTACTTTGTTTCGACCTGACATATATTTCGTAGCGACTGTTTGTCATGACAATCTACAATCATGAAGTATTGTTGCTGCTTCGACCTTTATATAAGCATTGTATTTATAAAAATAAATGTTCTCTACTTATTGTGTTTGTTTTGTTTACTCGCGATCACGTGCGTGCTCTGTTGATTGGTAGATACTAAACAAAATTGAATTAGAAGCCATTTGTAAAATGTTTACCCCAGTTTCAACTTGAGGCTTCAATATGTTGTGGCGGCATCGCCACAATGGAACGCGTCACACTGACGTCACGCAAAATCCTGCATCGCGCAAACAGAGTTTACCGCGCGACTACACACCCTGTTCCTCATGCCTCTATACTGGTGACCCCGAACATGAACGTCAGCGCAGCCTTCGTGCAACTACTACAGCGTGACGTCATCAGCATCACTTCCTCGAGCTTTCGAGCAGCGAGTCACACAGCCAGCCAGCACCCACGGCTACAACGGGTATCCTGACCACCAGCATGCAGCGACCGCGCATACCTGGTCATCACCCTCAGCCTCATCAGCAACCTTGGCACAGCACACTGCACTCTCGGCCGGTCAACAAGCAGAGCCCTTCAAACCTCTCCTGGTCGACGTCAGCAGTCAGCCTCAACCCGGCGCTGTACCACATCCAACGCACTGGAGCATAACGCAGCGCCACCCCGACTCACTGGGGGCATCTCCGCAGACAGTTCCGACTCACCGCGAACTATGCGGCACCCGGTTCCGACTCATTGGAACCTCAACTGGCCCTGGCAAGCATCGCAAGATACACGACTCAGCCCACTATCGACCTCCGGTCTCCGGAGGGGAGTGATGTGGCGGCATCGCCACAATGGAACGCGTCACACTGACGTCACGCAAAATCCTGCATTGCGCAAACAGAGTTTACCGCGCGACTAGCATATATACAACATCCCGACATCAACCGTCGGGCAGTAGCCCACCAGACACAACACCCGTCTGGTCGGAGGATCCTCCCTTTTCTATGGAGGATGAGTGAACTTTACACCCTGTTCCTCATACCTCTATAATGTCAACTAAACTTTATAAAATTGATGAGGATCCACAAAACATTGCTTAATTTGATAAGTCTACTAACATCCTGAAAGGTTTATCAACACAATTTGCTATATAAGCCTGTCAAATTCACGTGGACAACGCTGCCAGTCTTTTGGGAACTTTTCCCACTGACAGCGATGCGGACAAACTTTTTGATGCAATGAGCTCTTCACCTTTTTTTGTTCTTTTTCCTTCATGTACTTGTACAAAATATAATTATTTAAGTGTAAGATTGTATAGTAAACTCCTTACTAATAAACGTCTCATGGGCTGTCGAGGCCTGTCGCGGCCTGGTACGCGGCCACGCTGTAGAGGTCTGTCGCGACCCGTGCCGAGCGTTCACACCACAGGCCTCATCGGATTGACGGTTCCTACGGCCTGTTGGCCTGGCCTGGCGTGATCTGGCTTGTGAGAAAACGGGCTGTGAGACCGCAGCATAATACAGAAATAACTGCCAATCAGGTCACGTATCGTGAGATTTGGCAACAGATTAAATTAGATTTAAACCGGGGGTGAATATTTCATTCGTAACATAAAACTGTTTACTTAAAAAAATGTCATATGTAGGAAATCAAATCACTTCCGGCACATAGCTCGTCGCCTAATAGCTTTAAAAATAACACCACCCTCCTTGAGAAACACGAAAACCTATTAATCCAATCCTATGAATCAGTAAAGCCAATCAATGCATACACACATGTAAACTTGTGGCACCTTGGCACACAAACCGGCAGTTCTTGGCGCCTTGCCAACTAATTAGTCATGTAAATGGAAACTATGCAACGTGGTGTTTGGCGACACTAGGGCTTACGGATCTAGGGAGCCGGAAGGTGCAGGATTCTGAGAGGAACGCAAATATTGGAAGGTTGGTTTGTGATTTGGGCTTAGATTTGTAGTGGAGGTAGACGAAGGTGGCATGTAGGCAAAGATGGACAGTAGAAATAAACCATTTCTGTCCGAGTCAAAAGGTACTGGTAGTAACGGGGGACATGAGTCATGGCCAAATTCTGAGAGAGACACACTAAAGCCAGTCTAAAAACAATACAAATCTAAGGAACACTGATATCATTATCCCTGTAAAAACTTTGTTTTGATAACATGTGACAAACATATTTTTAGGGTGCCGTACGTCCGAATGAAACAACGGAACCCTTATAGGATCACTCACTGTCTGTCTGTCACAGCCGATTTGCTCCGAATCTACTGGACCGATTAAGTTGAAATTTGGTACACATATGAATTTCTGTGACCCAATCACGAACGTGTAATGTAAATAAATGAAGTTTGAACATAGGGTTCACTTTGAGTGGAATATTAGAAAATTAAACGAAAAAAGTTTTGCAAACTTGCTGTGTATATTTATAGATCTATCAATACTCTGGCGCCATCCCATCTTCCTGGCTCGGCGTGCTGTGCTGGCGCTGCTGCTGCGGCTGCGGAAAACCTCAAGCGGCGAGCGTATAATAACCTTATCGGTAATTATATTTTCAGGCCGTTTGGGGTTGAAACCCTCGCGCCGTGGGGTCCGAGCGCTCATAGTTTGTTTAACGGAATCTCCAAACGGCTAGTTGACACTTCCCGTGACCCAAGGGCCGGCTTTTACCTTGGCCAGAGGCTAAGCATTGCCATACAACGTGGCAATGCCACCAGTCTCTTGGGTATATTGCCAGTCGACAGCGATGCGGAGGAATTTTTGACGCCCTATTTTACTTTGTGAATAGTTTTAGTTAAGTTAGGATATAATTTTGCAATTTTATTAATTATGAAACAAAGAATATTAAATATAGTTCTATCTATACAAATAAATAAAATTGAAGTGTCTCTATGTGATTTCAAAATAGCAGCTTTTTACTAAATGCATATGACAGTATACTTAGGACGAAAAAACAATTTTTAAAATTTTTGTCTGTCTGTTTGTTCCGGCTAATCTCCGAAACAGCTGGACCAATTTTCACGGAATTTTCACTGGCAGATAGTTTATGTTATTAGGAGTAACTTAAAAGGTACTTTTATTTTAGAAAAACAATTACCAAACAGTTACATAAACTTAACTGCACTGTCACTTTTTTGTTAGGTGGGAAATCATCACATGACTTCTCCCGCTCTAGGCAGAGCGGGAGGGCGTGTCAGATTTTTACTGACTAAAAGCCACCCGTGTTCCTACAGTTGCCTGTGCCGGGGTCACTGTAACTCTTTCGAACATCCCGCAATTGATTATGTACCCTTGCTGGACAATCAAATATTAGACAGCCTTCCACATTTTTAAAATTAACCAGTCTAGAACTTCTGGCATAAAAGAGCATCCTTGCCACTTCCTTACACTTATACTCCACGCTATTCTGTAGCGCTCGCGGCGGATTGCAATCACTGATTGATCCCAGCTTCATGCACCAGATATTTCTGGTTGACTAAGTGCACACATATTAACTTAGTTGTATGAGGTTCCTAAACTACGTCTCAAGGAATCGTTCACTGTGAATTCCTGGAAATTCTTGAATGGGATTTGGAATTCGAATTTTGGATGCAAATTACAATGTGGTCGGGTTAAATTTCAGTTAAACAGTTGTGGTTTCTCGGTTTTTAGGGTAGAATACACATTACGAAAGGAATCTTTGAAAGTAGATATGAGTTTATTTTACTTTGTAAAATGTCCATCGGAAAACTTGGTAGCAATCTTACCAACATAATTATATTATTATATTGAAATTGACATTTATTATGGTTGACAATTTTCCTTGACATACAATTATGTATAAATTTATAATGACTTGTTTGTATTGTTTTTATGTGAATTTTTATTTAATTTTAATTTTTTGAAATCTGTGACAATTTTTATCATTTAATCTTCGTTTATTTTATTTTCATTGCATTGACATTTAATTTTAATTTTGTGGCAGTATTCTGAAATTTTAAATTTTATTTTATTGTTTGTTTGGATCTTACCTGAATTAAATGCATTAATAATAAACATATATTTAGTTGAAAAATAATTTTATGTAGACGTTAACAATCTCGGGCACGGGACGGGCAATATCTTAGGGTGGTTTAATAAATTTCAAGATAATTCAATTAAAAATGTAGGTAAGTATATATATAACTTCATACAGTCCATTGGGAGTTCTTCAATAAAATATGAGTACCAACTCAAGGAGAACAAATAAAATTTGATCAAAAGTATACACAAAACATTTTAATAATTCACCTCAACACACCCGAGCGAAGTCCACAGTTATCAAACTGATTAAATTATTTTGTTGAAAACTTTTGTTTGAGAAAAATAAAATACATTTTTAACGAATCAAATGGATAATGAATTTTTCATTTGAAAGCCCAACGGACACTTTAATTGGGCAGTATAAAAGTTGAATAAAGTTTTTATTGCGTCTCTCCTAATCAAAATTTTGGCACCCGAAGTCGAGTTTTGTTAGCAAAGAATCTTCAGCTAAGAAGATTAGATTTGATTCTATCTTTAAGACTCGTGACTTTTTCTAACTCCGTGTCATGATATTAAAAACTTCGCATTTGATTTAAATTTCATACAGTTTCGTTAATAAAAGTTCTTCTTTATAGGGTTCCGTACCTGAAGAGTGCCAAACGGAACCCTATTACTAAGCCTCCGCTGTCCGTCCGTCTGTCTGTCAGCGGGCTGTATCTCATGGCCCGTAATGTCATAGGTAGACAGTTGAAATTTTCACAGATTATCTATTTCTTTTGCCACTATAACAACGAATAATAAAAATAAAATATTGTTAAAAATTTAAGAGCGTCCCCAGACAAGAAACCTGTTTTTTGAAACAGAAGTAATTAAAAAAAAATGTATGTACTATTAAATATTGTACGGTGTTACGGAACCCTTCGTGCGCAAGTCCGACTCGCACTTAGATAGAATAGAATACTCTTTATTATTTACACGATAAAATTACAGATTTAAATTAGCTTTGTGTTGTGTGTATGACTGCCTCGTTGGTCTAGTGGTCGCAAGCGCTACTACTGAGCATGAGGTCCTGGGTTCGATTCCCAGGTCGGGCAAAGTGTTATTGGGTTTTTCTATCTGGAATTTCTTAGTAGCAGTCCGGAGTCTGGATTTATGCCCGGTAGATGGCAATAGGCTCGCCCCCTATTACATGGGACTTAAACATAACTGGCGAAATGTGGGTGTTATTATAAGTACACTTTTGCCCAACCCTTCGGGGAAACAAGGCGTGATGTTGTTTTGTGTTATGTTATAAATGTAGTTTTACATAGAATGACACAGTGGGTGGTCTCAGCTGGTTTTGTAAAGTTGAAGTCTGATTTGTCCTGTGTAATCCCGGGCAGATGTCCAGGTTCAGTTGTGGACTGAGCTGGTCTCACTTTATCTTATACCAAGTACCTAGATAGCGGGGACAACTTTATAAACTTTTATACTGGAGACGTTCGCCGTCTAGCAGTTTAAAGGAAAACAACGTAACAGAGCGAAGCTCTTTATCTTTTGAGAATTGTGAAGTTTCCCCGATGAAGGCTTTATGTGTTTAGTGACGACTGAGAAATGACTTGTCTTGAGGAAGATTTTTTGTTTGTTATGCTACAGTTACATTGTCGCGATAACGCGAACTACGCGCGGTCTCTGTTGTACAGCGAGACGTCGAGCGGTGTGCAAAAAGAGGGCGCGAAGAGGAAGAGGAAGAGTAAGTAGAAAGGGAGTGGAAGAGGTTCGCGTTTCGCGACAGTGTAGCCGTAGCATTATAGTTTTAATGATATTTAAAGTATGTCGTCTAAATACTGAATTCTTACCTACGAGCACTTACTTACTTAGTGAATATCGATAACTAAACTTTAATAGTAACTTACAGCTCAGGGAAAGTTGACTAATGACTGATTTAAAAGAGTGTCCATGGAGATTCTTGCCCCATTATAGGAACTTGACTCACACGAAAAATATTATTGAACTAGCTGTGCCCCGCGACTTAGTTCGCGTGGAGGTCGTAAGATGCCCAATATACTAAAATAACAGCCACATTTCAATAAAACTCCCTCGTCCCCGACCCGTCGCGTTCCATCGCCCAGTCGCGTTATTACTTCGTTTTCGCTTAGTGTTCTGACATTTTAACTTTTTCTTTTTGCTCAGCTTCTAAGAGTCGTAGCGTAATATTAATTAGCCTATAACTATCCTCAAGAATTGGGCTACCAAATGCAAAAAGAATGTTTCAATTCCGACTTTTAGTTCACAATTTCATAGGTTTTATTTTTTTGCGCGGAGCCCTAATTATTTTTCTGAAATAAAAGTAGCCTAAGTTTCTCCCCGTAATATCAGCTATCTGCCAGTGAAACTCCCGTCAAAATCGGTTCAGCCCTTTCAGAGATTAGGCGGAACAAACAGACAGACGGACAGACAAACAAAAAATTTTAAATTAGCTTTTTTGTTACATGTACCGTATATACTTTCTTATGCATTTTGCAAAAAGTTGTTATTTTGACATTACAAACAGATACTTCAATGTTATTTATTTGTATAGATATATAGATAAATACTTTTCGTTTGAAAAATCACAACGAAATATATTATTGATTAAAAAACTGTGTAGTCAAAAATCTATCCGGTAGGTAAGTTGCACAATCATGTTTTTTCAAAACAAAAAGTTTGTGTTTGCGCGGCGGTTGAATGGTTCGGAATAGAAAACCCAATTTTAACCTTTGTTTTGAAAATGCGAGTTTGAAAATGCAGTTAGACGAAGGTATTGGGGTTAGTTAGTAATTGTTACGATCTGAAATTCTTTATCTTAGTTATATTGGCAGTGTTTTTTATTTATTTATGTATAACCATCGTAACATTACTAGATGCCTTCACGTGTTTCATCAACTTATATCATTTTCTTGTATTGATTTAGTTCTATAGGTACATTTATGAGGATCTATTAGTTGGCAATATTAATAATATAATTTATAGCCCTGCAATAGGCGTACATTAATTTACCTAAAGCTTAGTTGTGATTTACCGTAGGAAATAGGAAGTTCAATATTGTCAAAAAATATGTTTTTTCTTTTATTGATTTAAACCAGCATAAGCTTATGCATAATCAGCCTCTAAAGTTCTCACTGCTGGGAACGACAGTGGAGTTCTGCTGCTGTTCTCTTCCTGTGGCCCGGGGTGAGGACAGTGTCTGTAGAAATCGCCAATGCCTTCAACACCCTGCCCTGGAGTTGCAGTAGGGTGGCACTCCGGTATCACTGAGTGCCGACCTACCTCTGTCGCGTGGTCGAGGCCTATTTGACGGACAGGGCCGTCATCTACCCCGGTCATCGGGGAAAGTGGAACTGGCGAGAGATATCGTGCGGTGTCCCACAGGAATCGGTCCTGGGGCCGCATCTGTGGGATATTGGTTACGACTGGATGCTGTGCGCTGACCTCCCTAACGGCGTCAACGTGATTTGCTACGCTGACGACACGCTGGTCCTGGCGCAGGGGAGGTCGCAACAGACGGCGGCCGAACTAGCCATGCGGAGTTGCGGCAATCATCGAGAGGATCTGGCAATTGGGACTTGAGGTGGCCTTGCACAAGTCCGAGGCCATGTGTTTTCATGGTCCTTGGAAAGCGCCACCGTCGGGCTCCCTAATAACGGTAGGAGGGGTTCACATCAGCGTCGAGTCTACGATAAAGTACCTGGTAGTCATCCTCGATAGCCGGTGGAACTTCGTGGAGCATTTCCGACGTTTGTCTCCCAGACTGGAGCGGGCCGGGGCTGCCTTGAGGCGGCTCCTGCCCAATCTAGGGATTCCAAACGCCTCCTCCCGGAGGCTATACGCGGGGGTCGTGCAGTCTATGGCCCTTTACGGGGCTCAGGTGTGGGCGCGTTCCTTGAGGTGGCGACTGGTCCACCGGTTGAATTCATCCCAAAGGGTCATGGCCATCTGGCTAGTCCAGGGATACCGCACGGTCTCCGGTGAGGCGGCTAGCCTCCTTGCCGGATTGCCGCCATGGGATCTGCAGGCAAAAGTCCTCGCGCATATGTGGGAGTGGTGCGAGAAGGCAAAACGCCGGCGCAACTTCGCTGCCGAAAACAATCGCGGCACAGCGGACAGAACTTCGGCGAGATCTCTTATCGTCATGGAGAGTGCGATTGTCGCAACCCAGTGCTGGGCATGCCACATTGCGGCAATAAGTCCCTTCTTTGAGGACTGGCTAGAGAGGCTCCAAGGCGTCCTCACCTTCCGCCTGACGTTGGTCCTCACCGGACACGGGTACTTCGGTAAGTACCTGTTCCGGTTAAGGCGGGAGGAAACGCCCGGGTGTCACCATTGTGTGGATCGCCCGGAGGACACGGTGGAGCATACGGTGGAGGACTGCCCGGCTTAGGCGGAGTACCGCCGTGTTCTCGCAAAAGTGATTGGCGGCGGCGATCTCTCGCGTCCGGCCCTGGTCCAGGCCATGGTACGGAGCGAGAGTACATGGGATGCCATCATCTCCTTCTGCGAAGCAATAATGCTCGCGAACGAGGAGGCGGAACGCGTGAGGAAGAGGCAATCTTTGCGCCCTCACGCCCCTAGCCGCCGCAAGAGACGCCCTGGGCGTCGGGAATTGATAGGCGATTCCCGGCCACCGTAGGCGCGGGCTTGCGGACGGCGAGCAATGGGTAGCTCGCCATCCGGTAAGGACCAGACTCGAGTCGACGGCGCGTCGTGTTCCACGCGCGCCTCAAAGAGATGTCAGCACTATTGACGGGGTCCGCTAGGGCTGATGCCAGCTAGCGTTGCGGGATGTTCGAAAGAGTTACCGTGGCTCCGGCACAGGCAACTGAAGGAACAGGGGTGGGTTTTATTCAATAAAAGTCTGACACGCCCTCCAGCTCCGCCCAGAGCGGGAGAAGTCATTTGATGATTTCCCACCCAAAAAAGGCCTCCTCTCTTTGAGAGGGAGTAAGCTGTAATCTACCACTCGGGGCCAGTGCGAGTTGGAGGATATAATATGTTTTCGAATGTTTGGTACTAGGACATGCTGGTTTCCTCACGATGTTTGCCGTTACCACTGGGCCACCACTGTTCTCGCATTTAAACCAGAAACATCCTTTTTTTAATCCACGGTCCACGATAGCTACTTCATATAGTTTTACAACAGATTTTGAACTTCAAACCCTCTTTAAAATCATCTGTCGTACCTACCTACACTAATTAGGAAAGTTAATTTATTACAGTTAATCGTAGTATATCATTTACCTACATGTTGTTACCTATTGTCCTATGGCATTGTCATTTTTATAAAGAAAACAACACTTTGTACCCAGAACTCCATTTACAAACGTCAAAGAAGAACGTCATTGTGTGATCACTTGCGGCCCACATATTTGTTTAGCTGAACTATGCCATCGAGGTTTGTGTGCCTTTCGATCGGGATTTCCTGCGAAACACCGCGACACAGCTTGGCACACGGGGACATCAACTCAAATGTGTGGGTCGATAGTGGTCAAACGTTTGGACCTGTACAGGTGCTTAAAACACCTCGGTTATTGGTTCACTTTCTGTCTGTGAAATTGTAGGATGTATGCTGAGTTTTGACACTTAACATAGATACGTGATTGGCTGTGTGATGTTTTGTTAGCTATTATGCTTTCTGTGTGTGGTCTTGGTTTTTAAAAGCTATTCAGTCCCGTTCCATAAATATATTATACCGGATACTGATTAGTGAAACGTAACAAAAAATGTAAAACACGTTGAAATAAATTCGCCTCAGTCCTAAATGCAGAGTAACAAAATATAAAAAAACTTTTTTACAAAAGAAATAAATAACCATCTTCCAAAAAAAAACACAACAAAGTGGAAAATAACTTTAATTTCGGAAGTCGGTGTCTTTAGATCTGTAATTTATTTTCTGCCACCGACTTCCGAAATTAAAGTAATTTTTCAATTTGTAGTGTTTTTTTGGAAGTCGGTACCTACCTACCAATTTTTTTTTTTTTTTTGTAAAAAAGTTTTTTTTTTTCTCTTTTTAGTTGTGGTACCCACCCCACACCAATTCGTATACTACTACTTGCTATGTAAACAACAGTGACAGGAAGTATTATAACATCATAAAGATACACAAAGTGGATTAAAAACGAATAATCGAAGCTAACTCAAAAACTACCCCAAAAACTATTTAGTACCTACTAGTGCTAGACAAACACATAAACATGCTTCAATACAATAAAAACCCTTTTCGTTGGAGGTTATAAGCAAGAAATAATATTTGATTATTTTATAAACTGTACAAACGAAGGCCATTTTAATCTACTCCAATACAGTGGAGGTCGTTCAACAAACTATTGTAAATAAATGCTACAATTATTTGAATTACAAAAGCGTTTCAAATGACGGAGGCTAACACAGTTTTTTTCAGAATTCCAATTCAGGTTTAAAGGAAATTAGATTGACTTAATAAATTACGTTTCCAAATCATTGGGTGGGTAAATCCATTATTGTAATGGAGTTATTAACTGGAATCGATATGTCTAGTGTAGGTAAAGTGTGAATTGATAATATTAGGTGTAGTTAGTTGGTAAAAGGCGCAGTAATGACAGGTGGAGTAAGGCAGTGACCGAATGGCGTCCAAGGACTGGAAGACGAAGCGTCGGTCGTCCGGCGACGAGATGGGCTGACGACATTGTTACCATCACCGGTAGAACCTGGATGAGGTTGGCACAGGAGCATGCGGATTGGCACATGAAAAGAGAGGCCTTGCTCAGCAGTGGGTGAAAACGGGCTGTGGATGATGATGATGAGTTGGTAAAAACGTAACCCTGGCTTTGCTGTCACGCAGTCTTATTTTATTACTAGAAATAAAGATAAAGTAGATCAACCATTTTTCAAATTATCTAAAGTACATACATTTTTTATGGGGTAATGTGTTAAATGTTACAACAAAATACCTTGTGATATACATTACAATTAAATGAAAGAAAATTTAAAATTCATATTAAAAGTACACTTTGTAAACAAGCATATTACAAATTAGAGGATTATATCCATGATAAGAATGCTTGGAAATGTGCTGGGCCTGCTCCATAGGATAATCTAGAGGCTAGTCAAAATCAAACTGGTTGCTAATTTAATGGTATAATTAATTACTTTTATGACATTGATTTTGCATTCTGTGATTAACTCACACGCTGACTTATTACTTGTTAAAACTTTAGGTAAATCGTCTACTTTTACACTGTTTGTAAATGTGAGCACCATGTATATATCACATAATTAACTTAACTTTATTTTTCATTGTTTATACTCATTGTGGTATAGTAATTTTACCCTAAGTGCATCGTCTTCACATAATTATAATGATATAATTAAATTAATTATATTGTAAAACATTTTAAAAGAGTAACGGTAGAGTTTCTTGTATATTCTTCTCCATACGAAACTACTTTTTGGAAGGGGCAACTAGCATCAATTCTATTTTCTTGTTAATCTTTGAAGTTCAAAAGTGCCTTTTATGTGCCTATTTGAAATAAACGATTTGACGTTGACTTTAAGGTAAGGTAAGGTGTAGATTAATTATTTACATGCATGAAACATAGGCATAGGGCCCATACAATAATCATTTGCAGGGCAGTTTTAGGGCAGATCAAAGTGACAGGAATAGCTGTTACACAGCACATGGTACAAAATCGCTTGATAGGTATGTCACTTTTTGTCAAATATTGCTTCGTGCCGTAAATGGTACAAGCTTTTGTTTTCGAATTGTCCTTCGTTATTCAAAATCAAAAGCATATGTACATAGGTATCTTGGCTGTACAGTTCAATTGTTTTCCTTAATCTCGGTCAACGTTAAAATGTTCAACGTTAAATTTTCTCTCCTTTATTTTCAAGGAAGGTACGTATCTGTGTCAAATTTCATCAAAAACTCTTTGGTAATTCGGCCGTAAAGGAAGACTAACTTTCGCATTCACCACCAATATCATAAATTCTAATAACAACGTAGGTAAATAAGTATATTACTAACAGATAAGATTACATTAAGGTTTCATAACATGAACCGAAGTTCTCAACTTTTAATACGCAGCAAGAACTTTTAATATCAAGTTTTAAATGAGATATAAAAAAAATAAACAAGGTATGTGGAACTAATTTAAAAGTGTTTTTCATACATGTATAATCTGAAAACCCTGTTTAACCAAGTTGATGACTAAAGCTTCATGGAGTTTACATTTAGGGTTTTGAATAATTGAAACAACAGATTGATGACTTCTAAAATAACTGTGGAAACAAACTTAAGGCTCCTGCAAACAGGCGCGACATGCGACGCGCCACAGCGACACAAAGTCCCCGCTCGTCGCGCGACACGCGGTGCCTTTAAAACTTACTTTAACATGTAGACAGTTGATGATATAGTAGTACTACTACTATCTACATCATCATCATAATTCAGACGAAAGACGTCCACAGCTGCACATAGGCCTCCCCCAAGCATCGCCACTTCGACCGCTTCTGTGCTTACCGCATCCAGCGGATTCCTGCGGCTTTCACAAGGTCATCGGTCCACCTTGTGGGAGGCCTTCCAACGCTACATCTTCTGTATACTATCTACGTTAGAACTATTTATCAATAGAGTGCCTTCCTAGTACCTACTAATACAAAGTAGTGGCTGCGGTTGCGATGCAACCACCGATGTAACCACATATTACAATATCAATCTGCCTAGCCTTTTCCCAACTATAAGTATGTTGGGGTCGGCTTCCAGTCTAACCGGATGCAGCTGAATACCAGTATTTTACATGTAGCGACTGCCTATCTGACCTCCACAACCCAGCAACTGGGTAATACGATACCCCTTGGTAAGACTGGTTGTCAGACTTTCGGGCTTCTGACGATCCTTAACGACTGTCAAAGATCTACGAATGACAGCCGGGACCAACGACTTAACGTGCTTTCCGAGGCACAGAAAAGTCTCGGTATGTAAAGTTGGTCACCCATTCACGGGCAACCCCGGGAAGCGTAGCTTAACCTGATGGATCGACCCGTGCGGCTGTTATTACTTAGCCACGAGCTCCTCCTGTAACCACGTATTACGAAGGTGATAAAAATATGACCGTAAATAATAAATGATTTTTATTTCTGTAAGTAGATTTATACAAACACTTTTACATGTCAAACATTTTTTTTTAAACTAGATGAGGCCGGCGTTTCCTATCTGACTACTCTGAGAAGAAAGGCCGAAACAAACTCAGAGGTCACAGTCTCTTTTAAAGTCCAGACATAATCTTGGTCAGATCATGTGAAGACCATGTAGGTTGGTGTCTGAAATGGTCTTTTGAGGAAAGAACCACACAGATTGAGTGGACCTGTCCAGTCAGTGCAAGCATCTGTCAGTAATCGTACAGCTCAACATAAAAGTTAAGGAGCTCAACGATTCGACGAACAATACCAAAGAGAGGATATTTGGGTAGGCCGCATAATTTACTCAACCTGGCAAACTATGATTAAAGCTGAGAGAAAAAAAAAAAAAAAAACAAGGACCCACATAGTCTTCACATTCACAGTAATTAAAATAATATTACATTTTACAAAGTAAATATTCATTTCATTGTATATATATAAAATTCATCAATGACAATGTGTATATAAGAAAAAAAAATACCAAAAAGAAAATAACAAAAAAGAATCAGTATGTATATTAAAAAAAAAAAAAAAATTCGTTGGAGCAGCTCAATCCCACGCCTTTTTGTCATCAATGTAATCTTTAACGGCTTTCTGGCACAACTTACGTTTAATAAATGATTTGAATTTATTAAGGCTCAGATCTTGAACGGGGCTTGGAAGTTTATTATAAAAACGTATACATTGACATCTGAACGAGCCGCCTATTTTCTTGAGCCTTGTTGTAGGTACAACAAATTTGTGTTTGTTCCTAGTGTTCATATTATGGATATCACTGTATTTTTTAAACAATTTTATATTTTTATGGGCATATAAAAGATTTTCAAAAATATACTGAGAAGGCACAGTCATTATATTAATCTCCTTAAATGATCGCAATTTTGGCCTTTAAATACCACAGTAAACATAACTGTGATCAGTGAGTAGGTAAACCAAATATAAACTAACAGATAAGCAGGTATATAACACCTCCTTCCTGTGTGAAAGATGATATGGTTAGAAAGGGGGTGACTACCAAGATGACGACTAATAGAGAAATATGGAAGAAAGAGACATGTTGCGCCGACCCCAAATTATTTATTTATTTATTTAATACTTCATGCACAGAAATGTACAGAGGCGGACTTAATGCCATAGGCATTTTCTACCAGTCAACCTTTGGGTGATGCAGAGACAAACAGTGGTAGGTGCAATTATGAGAAATAATTAATTTATGAGAATTAATTGGGATAAAGACAGGAGAATGATAACACCAATACTAATATATGTATTATGAATCTAAAAATATTAGGTACAGTATAGCATAAAATAACAATTTATATCGCATAAAATTTGTAATAACAATTAATTGGTTTTGTGTCTGTGTATGTGACCGCTTAGATCTTCTTAACTACTCAATAGATTTTAATGCGATTTTCATAATTTAGAACATGTCGTCCGGAAGGTTTATGTGTAGAGTCTAGACGCTAACTCTGCAGAAGTAAAAAAAAATGGTGGAATTTGCAAATCTATAGACGGCAACACCGTGTGTACTACAAAAACAGAATTTGATACTTGTTTTTTTTTTTTGTTTTTGATAGGTTTTGTTGTTTATGTTCAGCTTCAAGATACGATTTTAGTTCTTCATGTATTCTACCTGGAATTTACAAATTATAAGTACTGAAGTACAGTAGTTATGAATTTATTGTCTATAGTAGTATCACAATGAGTGATTACCGCAAAACCACAAAGTTTGTTGTTTTGCTTCATTATGTTATAATTTGACACGATCTTCTTGTAAACAACATGAACAGGCTTATGAGTATTGGAAATAATGTCCTTAGATAAATAATATATTAGGCAAAAATCAAAAGGCTAAATATCAAAACCATTAGATGTACTTACACGTAAACTTTTTGATCTCTTGTAAGCATTGTCGTTTTGTGGCTAAGGACAAAATCGTGCTGTTTCTTCACATTTTGGAATTTACATAATTATCATGTTATACAATAACTCCCGCACTCCACTTTTAATAGTTTTAACCATTTTTCTACTTTATTTTATGAAAAACAACTTACAGCGTAAACAATCTGACAGCTCATGTACCACGAAAGTGATTGATGTAAAAATATAACATATATAAAAACTATATATACTTACTATATATAATATATAAACTTTTTGGGGTTGCCCATTTATTCATTTGCAGAAGCGTGGCTAGCCTCTAAGCCTAGCCTCTAAGTTGGCGTGGCTAGCCTCTATAAAACATTTATATTTAACTTAGACATAGCACAGAAATCTAAATTTTTTGATACGTTGCCATTGCACCCCATTGCAAGTTAGTTACAACTTTTACTATGGGCCAAACATGAAATCGCAAAAAAAAATCAGCTGTCCTCTACATTTTGACGAGTTATATTATGCGAACATAAATGTAAAGAGCAGCTGATTTTTTTTTTGCGATTTCATGTTTGGCCCATAATAAAAGTTGTTCATAATGATGAGTACACTGACCCCTTAAGAGGTTGTGCGTTAATTATGTTACACCTTGTCTATAGGTACCATTTTATAAACATATTGACATTGTTGAATATTATATACAAAATTACATAAATAGTTACTTTGAAAAGTATTATATTACTTAAATTATTTTGAATGTGAGCACTATGTGGGTCATCTATTTTTTTTTCAATTTTCTTTTTTTTCTCAGTTTTAATGATGGTCTGGCTATATGAGTACTTTATGCGGACTACCCAAATGTCCTTTCTTTGGTATTGTTCGTCGAGTCGTTGAGCTCCGTAAGTCCTGAGTTGAGCTACACGATTGATTACTAACAAATGCTTACACTGACTGGACAGGGCGTCCACTCAAATTTGTGTGGTCCTTTCCTCAAAAGACCATTTCAGAGACAGATCTACATGGTCCTCACATAATTTGACCAAGATTATATCTGTACCTACTTTAAAAGAGAGTTTGACCCCTGAGTTTGCTTTACTATTTCTCATTAGGGATAGTCAGACAGGAAATGTCGATTCCATCTAGCTTATTTTTTTATATGAGGTGTAAAAGTTGTTCTGATATCCTATTTACAGAATTAACAATTTCATTTCACTGCAGATTAAGTAAATTACAAATAATAGTTCCAAATCTACATCTCGACTAAACAGTAATATACCATAACAGTAACTAAATACACAAGATCTACACTATCTGATAATGGGCCATTTGTATCAAATTAATGTCCTGTTTCACCCCTTTATGACGGTAAAAGCCATATATTGGTTTATGGCAACATTATCGTTAGTATGGTTTTCGTTTTGGCCTTTGACCTCATATTCGATACAGGAAGGGATTTTCTTAGTCGGTTTTATGGTGTATTAATGTGGCAAATTGGTGGGCTTGGCAAAATTTGTCTAAAATGATATTTTTTTGTTGTTATATTTAAAACATTAGTCTGTTTCATTAGTAGTTTTATTATTTCTAATTTATCGCTACCTACGAATGAACGAAACATTAAGTGGTAGATAAAGTCGTTTTTCATTGCTTATGGTACAGAAAATAACAAAAATATTAATTATATGCTGTCTGATATACATGAACTTCAAAATTATAAAACAAAACGAGAAATTTTCATACGTTTTTATTTTTACATAAAATAAAAATCGTCCATAAAGCTTCTTAGTATGTAAAATACACTTACCTACTGCTAAACACCGAAGTAAGGCGTAGAACAAGCGAGTAACAGGTGGCTCATCATTTTCAAGTATTATGAAACCTCCGAAGATTCCTCTCGATCAATCATTACGCCCTTCTCTTTTGTCGGATCATTTGCTACCCTTCACTTTGGTAGGTACGTCTTTTACATATTCTTTATTTTATCCTTATTTCTCTGAAGTTCCTAACTTGATATCTATGATGACGAATTTACTTTAGCCAGCCCGAATTTTTCGCGTTAAAAAAAATATATATTTCAGTCTATATTTCAATATATTTATCCGTACAATATAACAATATTAAAAGATTTCAAAAACGGAAATTAAAATCGAAATTATAGATTATTAAAGTGGCTTCAAGGCGATTTAGAAAAATTCTAACGAAAAAATATTAATAAGAAAACAGGCACGTGAATTAGTGACTCAAAATAGAAAACGAACGTTTGTGTTATTTTTTTTTTATACACATGGGTTTTTAATTAATTGTTCCCAAATGATCCTGTTTTCCTTGCCTTAAAAATGGCTGACTAAAATTTCCTTTTCTGGGCCCCAGACACCCCACTTTTGTTACCAAGGGGTCCCCAATGCCTACTAAAGGTCAATGCATTGAATTACCCAAAAAGGTCTGGGCTATAATTAGAATTGTTATACGTAAATTAAGTAAGCATTTTATGGTTTATTTCGGTCTACCCTTAGATGTGTTTTAACTGCTATTATTTCATTTACACCTGTTTACGTTAATTTAATTTCTTGTGACCTTAAATTCCATTATTATTCTCCAAGAACACATTGGTAAAACGCATGAAATCACCAAACCACTCTATTAGATACTGTTTTTCACTAAAGTGTACATTTACAGTGCTTTCGATTTATTATGGAATACCTCAAAGCCGAAAATATTTATCAGCTCTACCGAAAACTTTTATAATAAACTAGCTTTTGGCTTCGCCCGCGCTATCCTAGAACTCGATCGCAGCGCCCCTACCGGGTCCAAATATGAATTTCAACCATCCATGGTTTTCAACTCAAAATCGGTCCAGCCGTTTAGGAGGAGCCGGTGACATAAGTACAAACGTACAGTAGAATTGAACAGGGTGTCCGTTAATAGAATAGAATAGAGAATAGAATAGAATAATGTATTCATAAGTTCACACATAAGTTGACATATAAGTTGACATATAAGTTGACATAAGTATAAATTACATAGAAGTTATATCATTACAAAGTTAAATATTAATATTATGAAGAAAATATTAAACAATGCCTAAAATAAATCTAGTGTATAACTTATATATAAGTATATAGGTTAAAGGCCTACTGAGTTCAATAGCGACCTGCCTGATGTAGGTTTATTCAAACCTGTGTTTCAGGCCATCACTTAACAACGCTGAGTACTTTAGTGGACTATTATGTTACTGAACATAGAGCTAGCATTGATACATAATAATTATATTTTAAAATAAAAATTGACTTAACATTAATAAACTTATTGCATTACTTCTAGCAATTTTTCAGTGTCTGAGTAATTAAATTTCGCTAAGTATTCAATCAACATTTCACTACATTTTTTACAATTTACACTATATATACTTAGAGACTTATTGATTTTATTATACAAGAACGGACCTAAAAATACATACAACTTATTTGTAAAAGTATGTCTAGTTTGAGGCTTTATGCAAACTAAGTCTTTTCTTCTCTTATCTATAGGTATTGGGACATAAGGAAGTCTGCTATGCTGGTGCAGTACAATATTCAATATAAATAGTTGTCGCACGGTTAAAACCTTACATGCCGTGTAAAGCTCGTGTGTGGGAAATCTAAATGGGTGAAAGGTGGCTACCTTAAGGATAGCTCTCTGCGCACGTTCTAATGGCAGTAGGATTGATTTAGCAGCCCCACCCCATGAAGTTATACAATAAGTGAGAATGGATTGACACAAAGCTAAATAGACCTGTTTAATCAATTTGTAGTCCGATATATATCGTAAATTCTTAAAAATGTATATCAATTTACGCATTCGAGTGCATAACAAATCAATGTGTTTATGGAAATTCAAATTTGTGTCAATCGTTACACCAAGATATTTCATATGATCGGCTTTTGCTAAAGTAGGACAATTACAGGCAACGTCAGCATACGTGCCGCACTTATGCGCATAAATGTTTATGTTAGTAGTTGGCAGGTTAGTATTTTTTATAGTAAATAAAATGTGTTTGGTTTTCTCTGCATTTAGTGTTAGGAGATTTTCATATAGCCAATTAGACACTATATTAAAACCGTTCTGGGCTTGTTTATACACCTCATCTCGAGATTTGTCTGAAAACAATAGAGCTGTGTCATCTGCATATGACACCATTGTGGAGTGTTAAGCTGCACAGGTCATTTATATATACTAGGAATAAAGTAGGACCCAAAATACTACCTTGTGGTATTCCGTATTTACTATTTGGAAGCTCAGAACTAACGTACTGACCAATTTTGACACATTGTTTGCGGTCACTAAGATAATCAGAAAGTAGTGAGAGCGTTGTTCCTCTTATTCCGAGGGTTTCAAGCTTGTCCAATAATAAAGGGCAGGAAATTGTGTCAAATGCCTTGGCGAGGTCTAGGAAGATCCCAATGGAGTGCAGGCCCTTATCCAAATTAGTTGTTATATAATCCGTCATTTGATGAACTGCCTGATTAGTTGATTTATTGGGCCTAAAGCCAAATTGTCTATCTGAAAGCAATTTGTTATCTTCTAGGTATTTCATTAATCTAATATTAATGATCTTCTCTAGGATTTTGGAGAGCCCTGTTAAAACTGAAATGGGTCTGTAGTTGTTAACACATTTTTTTGTCACCAGATTTATATATAGGAGTAACCACTGCTTTTTTAAGCAACTTAGGGAATATACCATTAGTTAAGCATAACTGAAAAATATGAGTTAGTGGCGGAGCAAGTAGGTATTTGAAATGTTTAAGTATGTTGTTTGATATGTTGTCCCACCCAACCGCGCAAACGTCCTTTAATCCAGAAATAATTGTTAGTACTTCATCGACATCCGTATCTAGTAAGACAAATGATTTGAGTGTGGGGAAAGTTTTAGGTTGGCTTTGAGGGAAAGAACTTCTAGATTGTATGGTCTTTTCTGCTAAAGTTTTGCCTACGTTATAAAAATAGAAATTAACTTTATTTTTTGATTCAATTGGGTTGTTCTCTATTGTCAATAAGTCAAGTGGAGGTTCAGGTTGTTTTGTTCTAAATGTATTTGTTTTTATAATTTTCCAAATAAGTTTACTATTTTTGCCTGCTTTCTGCAGTTCTTTTCTATCATATTCATTTTTTATTTTTCTCAGAAGGTTGTTGCAGAAGTTTCTATATCTTTTATACGTAATGGAAAGAATTTCATTTTCAGGCTCAAGTTTGGACTTTATGTGAAGTTTGTCTCTATGCCTAATACATCGAACAAGTCCAGATGTAATCCAAGGTTTAATGCACCTATACTTTCTTGGCGTTATTTTAGCAACTGTATGTTTTATTATTGCAGAGTGAAGTGAATTAATAAAATAATTAATAGAAATGTTTGCATCGGTAGAATTATAAACTGGGTCAAAATTAATATTACGTATGTCTTTTTCGAGGTGTGTCATGTTGACTTTAGTATAGCTACGTAAACAATTTTTTCTGGGTAAAGAAACTTGCAATGTTAGTAAAACTGCTTGGTGATCAGTAAGCGAAGAGTTCGTAACAAATGTTTTGGTTGGGTTATTTGTTTTTATAATGAAATGATCTAAGCAAGAACCGCTTTGATGCGTGGGGTGGTAATGAGCTGGCAAGAGTCCGTGGAATGAGCAGATATTAAGATAGTTATGTGCATGTATATCCATTTTCCCGGAAGCAATGTTGATATTGATGTCTCCCGTTAGTATTATGTGCTTAAAAGCTGTAAGACTTTGTAACTGCACGTTTAGTGAATCTAAGAAATTTGCGACATTTTGAGAAGGAGGTCTGTATATAGCCATAACTACCGTATCTGAATTAATTTTAATAAGTAAGCAATTACTATTTTGTAGCAATGGTTCTTCTACAGTTGTACTTAAATTATTGTTAACATATACAACTAAGCCATCATTTTGGTTGATGTTTCTGTTGGTTTTATGCGAAACATATCCGTCTAATAATGGTATAACAGCTGTTTGGTTTGACAACCAACATTCTGTTAGGACTATAATGTCGCAACTTATACCCAGGTTCTGTAGCAATATTTCAAAACCATTTATATTTCGATTTATGCTACGAATATTTTGAGTGAGTAGGGTCAGCGATTTCTCTCCCAAGGGAAAGAGGTGTTTACAGTCATCAAAATTACAATTTATAGCTTCAGACACAGAAAATTGATCTAGATCACTAAGTAATTGATCAGTCATGATAAATAAACAACTAACAAATACAAACAAACAAAAGCTACTACTAGTGTGCTTAATAGATAGGTTAATAGGTAGCGCTCTTAGGCGTCTTCATAATCTATGGAATGGATATAGTTGTCCTCGGCATATTTTTGTGCTGGACAAATTACATCACCAGTTTTATGATCCGTTTTTCTCTTAAAACGTTTGCATGTCGCACAGTTGGGTGGACTGGTTTTTGTGCTACATTCCTTAAAAGAGTGGCCAGTCTCTCCGCAGTGATTGCACGTCGGGCTAGTTTCACGGCAGAACTTGGCCGCGTGACCGAACTGCTGGCAGTTAAAGCACCGAGTAACGATCGTGAAATCTCGTACTGGGCATGACGTCCAATTGATGAATATTCGTCCTTGATTCACTAGAATCTTCCTGATGCTAGCTGGCACTTCTAGTATGTAATTGCAATTAGGGAGGTCTTTTTTACCAGATTTATGGCTCAATTTAATTTGTTCTTCAAACGATTCACGAGTAATCGTCTTACCTGAGAGGTTTTGCTCATAGATGCAGTCAAAAACCTCCTTATCAGTCAGGGCTACGGGGACTCCAATAACAGTGATTCTTGGGCGCCGTTTTGATGGTTCTTCAACCTTAAGGCCAGAAGATGCGAGTTTTTGTAAGCATCTGAGCTTTTGAATGTCCTCTTTGGAGTCGGTACTGATGAGGACACCTCCATTTTTTATTTTCTTAAGGCCACGAACATGTAGTTTAAGTTCCCCGGGCGAAATAATTTTCTGTACGAGAGACTTGGTATCGTCACTGGATTTGGTCTTGTCACTGGGATATATGGCAACTGAGCTTAAATTTGCTGGGCGCACGAAGTTATCCGAGCCTTTTTTGACCATATTAGCGTACGAAAAAGGTTCTGGAGGGTTCGAAATGCCTTCAACTACTTCTTTGAACTGTAGGAGAGAGTTCGCGATGTTCTGTTGTTGCTGCAAGTGCTGAATGGTACTATGGGCTTGAATGGTTTTTTGTTTTAAGGCTTGATATAAAACAGCCATCTGTGATGCGCCATTTGAGACGCTACGGCAAAGATTGGCTACACGAACCTTTTGGTCCGAGATCATTTTTCCCTCAGCGACTAAACTGCATACTTCATTTAGGATTTTTTCTATAGATCCCATCCATTTCTGTATCTCCGGCGTAGATATAACTTCAGATGGAAGCTCATTTTCCAAGGGAGGTGGTGGATTTGGGGCTATAGGCTGGAAATCTTGAGTTGGTGTCGGCGGAGGACTTCGCTGTACTAGATGGCTACGGCCAAACGGGCTAGATCCTGTGTTAGACATATCTAACACAGAAACACTATTTGTCTTTAAAAATACTTTAGCTCATTCTTACACAAAGTCGGTAACCTCGTAATAATCACTCGCGACATACTTATATCACTGACGACGCAAATGATTCTAACAATTTTATTTGTAATTAATTAATAGTATCATAATAAGCTAAGCCAGATACGTCCGCACTGTCAAGCGATTCAATTTGAATTCCTTATGGTCACTAATGAATTCAATTCTTTATTGCGTACCATAATGTATATAGTTGTTCAGGAATTATTACATTAGTCACAGTTCTGGACCCTGTCGGGGAGAACATAGATCAAGTAGGAGAGAGGAGGAAGAAAACTGGGTGCTTAAGGCGAAAGTGGCGGGGTAGCCCGCGACATTCAAATTTTCTTACGTTTTTTTTCAAGTAGCAGGTCAGTATTAGGTTGTATGTTGAGTAAAATATGATTCGCGACCGTAGCAAATATGTATTTACAGAATAATAATAATTAAAATCATCAATACAACTCTTTAAGACCAGGTAATTCTATTGAATGACTATTTCATGAAATCTTGACAATTAGGATTGTACAAACTTATGGAGTTGTATTACTGATTTTGATGATTCTAATTCTATAAATGCATATTTTTTACGGTCGCGAATGATACTTTGATCAACATACAACTTAATACTGACTGGCAAATTGCAAAAAACATAGGAAAGTTTGAATTACGCGGGCTACCTGGCGCTTCCCCCTTAATGTGATAAATTTTATTATTAGTTTAGTAGGTAGCAAGTTTACTGTTTTATTAATACAGAATTGAATTTACGAATTATAATAATTGTTTTTTTTAACTTAAATACATTTATTTATTTAGTAACATTTTTTACATAAAATCTAAATCAGCACGGACAATTTATTTAAGCTATTTTAAAATAAAACTATTAACTACTTATTATACAAATACTTATTAAAAATATTAAAAACTGTATCACACGTTAACCTAAATTACCCTAATCTCTAGTCACAATGACACGTCAAACAACTAGTCGAATAACCCGCCCCTAACTGTTCCCGGCGCAAAGGTGCGGTGCCCATAACGCTTGCTGCGTTGCCACGTTGGATAGCAATGGCTATAAACCTTTGCACCAAGAACGAGCCGGAGCGGGAGTCACCCGTTTTGTCACGGAGCCTGTGCCCTACCTCACTAATGAGCTTTTTGGCCTTAGAGCCCCAACCACCCATGGTCTCAACGACAATGGGCACAAAATGTAACATTTTAAAAACAGGATATTTATTTAAATATTCATTATTATTTTATTCGTTTATTTATTTACTTTCTTATCTATTTACATTTTTAAATATTTCTAATAAAAATATATACAAAAAAACATTTAAAAATATAAAAAAAATAGAGGTCCGCCGGTATCGGGAGCAGGGTCCAAGCTACCGGTGGTTAGGGCTACAGAGACAGGAACCTCCTCACAATACGAGCCGTATCGAGGAGTACTGCCTTCTGGATCAGGCTCTTGATCCAACCGCCTTACGACAGCCTTAAGAGATGTTGGTCGAGGCTTTCGGCCATCAGGCCATTGGCCGTTACAACAATCGGCACAATGACAGCCGAGGTCACATTCCACATATCAACAACCTCGTGTGCTAAGTCGAGATATTTTATTTGTTTCTCTTTCTCAGCTTTCACGAGGTTCTCGTCATGTGGAATGGTAACATCGATAATCATTGCGCGGCGCGCTAATCGATCTATCACCACTATATCAGGCTTATTGGCGACAATAGTCCTGTCAGTGATGATAGACCGATCCCAGTACAACGTGACATGGTCATTTTATTTACTTATTATTATTTTTATTTATTGCGTAATTAATATTTACTATCCCTAACGTAAGTTAATTAATGGATGTACCATATTTATTTAAACATTTATTTTCCGTATTATGAGTAGGTAGGCGTATCTTTAATAGTGAGTATTTGTAAATACAAAGAGATAGATATGAAGTACTTATAATTTATCATTTAAGTATACGCCTATACTATAGTAGCATTTGCTAACAAGGAAAAGTTTCAATTTATTGATAAAGATATTGTATTTATTTAAAATATTTATTATTACGGATAATTTATTACAAATTTACTAATTGTAACAATATTTAAACTTAATTTTAACTTAACTTTAATTTTTTTAATTTTTTTTTATTTTTACTAATTTTATGGACATGACCAAAGTACTATTGGACTGCATTTTTAGTCGCGATGTTAAGTTTAGTCTATTTTTATGTATTAAAATAATTTTCTTTTGTATGTCCTCTCTTTTTGTTAAGAATTCTGGGTACTTACGCACGAACTTACAAAGTTCAAATATTATATAAAGACAGGGTATGGATAAGATTTTTAGTTCCTGAAAATGGGGTCAGGATTGTCTGACATTCAATGGAGTTTCAGTTAAGTAAGATCGGAATAGCTTTTGAGGTTTTTCTCTGGAGTTTGCGCATGAGATAGGTTTTTTTTATGGACTTTTACTTCTTGGTCTTTTTCCTCCCTCTCTGGCTCAATACCGTCCTATGGGGTAAAAGATTATGATGTTCAGCTCTTTTTTAACCCCTTCTGGACTGATATGAATTGTCACATCATATTGTTTGCTCGTACGAGGCTGCGTCATGTCTTTTTCGTTAGTTTTGGCTGATAAGGCTCAAGCAGGACAACGTAGGGTTGTGTGGGTGCAAATTAGCAAACATTAATGTTTAACTTGACTGATACTTGTCATTGTGTCAGGTCTTCGCGATTCGTTCTTCATAACTTAAATTCTCTTGCAAGGGACATCTTCATATTGTAAATTTTATTTCTGGCGTTAGGTAATTATTTTTTATTTTATTAGACATAGGACTACGTCGATCCATTTATTCCAGGGTGGTCATAGCTCGAGCTCGTGTAAAGGTTTCATGCAAAAGGCAGCCTTATGTTGTACAGACTATTAGGAAAAAACCTATGGTTATATTCGATCATTCAGACAAGTGTGAAATTATTTTTGATTTTGAAGGATTAGCTTTTTGTTTGTAAAAAGATCAGTCAAAAATTATAGAGTTACGTTGAACACATTTCTTTGAGTTAAACTGATAAAAGATTAATACGCGTTCTTAAAGTTTATCATCTAATATTGTAGTTTCACCCCCTTCGACTTACGTCGAGGTAGGTAGGTACTGTAAGCTTACGCTCTACAGTACTTACTACTTGGATTATATATATATACAGGGTGTCCGGTAATTAATGGATAACCTTGCGATAGCATATAATAGACCCTATGGCCGTTCTAAAAAAAAATACAAAAAAAATGTATATCCCAAGTAAGTAAGTACCTAAGATATATTTTTTTTTTTAAATTCTGTGTAATTTCTAGTCACATTATTTATTGCCTCTCTGTCGGCGGCATAGTCAACGTACAATATTATAACAACAGATAACCGATGGAATTCATTCATTTGTGGTTGTGGTGATGAAAAATGTAAAAAAAGTTAGTATTCTTTTTCAAAAAAATCTTAGTTATTACTTGGGATATATTTTTTTTAGTATTTTTTTTAGAACAGCCATAAGGTCTGTTATATGCGATTTCAAGGTTATCCATTCTTTACCGGACACCCTGTATATATATTTTTTAGAACGGCCTTATGGTCTATCTATTATATACAATTTTAAGGTTATCCATTCATTACCGGACACTGTATATATAAATAACATAAACAGTTTAGTTTATTTAACTTAACAATATTTAAAAAAAAAAGTCTTAATGACTGTACGTTATAAAACTTACTGTCTCTCAGGAAGGACTAGTTATATATTTACATTTTAAAAAATATGGTTGAAACCATCATATTATTATTTGCAATAGTAAGAAAACAATATGGTTCGTTTGCGTTAAATATTATACATAGTACAACAATAAAAAACTACTAACAGAATTACAGGTACAGTCGTGAACAGCAATTGCCACTGCAGCCGCGAACAAACGCATCAAAGTTGTGACGAGTTTTATTTGCAACGCATAAAAGTTACGCAATATTATTGCGTTGCCGGGTTGCAAGCACTTTTGTACGCGACTGTGTTATTTTGCAATGATGTTGTTTTGCTGGATGTAATTATTTATTTTATTTCATACATACATAAACTCACGCCTTCTTCCCATCCGATATACTCCTTTTGCTAATATAAATAATTATTTTAATAATTCTCTTTTATATTGTAATGACATTTCTATAAGTGAACCTGTGCCTAATAAAACCTTGTGTCCAAAATATCCCTGTGTCCAAAAACTCCCCAAATGTCTAGTTATTTACGGCTAAATTAAAAGTGAATTTGGCTCCAGTAGGGTACGTAAAAGAGGGCTTCTTCTTAGTTTTGAGGTTCTCCAAGTATGTAATTAGGTAATCGTATAAAAGTCAAGTACTCAATTCAAGCATACAAAGTAGAGGGCGGATAGATTTTAACCTAAATATTAATTATTTTTGTAAAAATAAAATAAATCTGTGTGTGTCCCTGTCCAGCATTGCTCAATCAATTATTAGAAGTTCGTATCTCTAGAAGTTTGCATATCAATTACCTAACTTAGTTTTTTTATTTCATGTGATATTTTATAATAATGTGGGCCTCGATACCGTTTCGTCTGATTTATTATTGAAATATCTAAACTGAACATGATTTATTTCAACATTTTTTTTTATACAAATAGTATTCTTTATACCTACGAAAGATAAACAAGAACAAACCCCTAAAGCCATCGCTTCCAGTCGATTTCAAATCTGTGTGTATTCAGGTCAGAGCGCTCAGGTACAGTCGAGCACAAAACTAGAACGTGCTCAAATAGTTATTAAGAGGCGAGTGCCATTGTTTGTTCGTTACTCGGTTTTAGAAAACGGTATCCCAATTACATTGTTTATAATTCTGTTGGGCGTTTTACAATAACGAAGGAAATTATAGGTAGAGGTAATACGTTGCAGATCGTTTTTGGCGCAATGTTTTAAAGGGTGTTCTCTAAGATCTATTTACATCTTAAACAAGGAAATAAATGAAAAACGCTTGCTCTTGCACCTTATTTTCCCGATGACCTGACTGGTTTCGGACTCAAACAAAGCACATAAATAAATATTCAATTTGGATAAAGGCAACTCCGAAATACTTAAACAGAGAAGCACACTGGTAATTAAAAATTAAGAACCTTTTCATAATTTAAATTATGAAAAGGCTTTTTATTCCTAATTAATATTTAAATATTAGTTCATATTTAATTAATTCTTGTTTAGGAAGTTACAGCCGATATTTTTGTTAGGACAAAATATACAATAAAAATAAAATCCCAAAATCAAGAATGTATTGCTTAATAAAGACTAAAAATGGTAGCCAAACATAAATTCTATCTACACCCTCAAAGTAGAACTAAAACAAGCTGCAAAGCTATCATTTCCAGTCGATTTAAAATCTACGTGGATTCAGGTCACAGTGCTCAGGTACAGGCGAGTACAAAACGAGAGCAGCGTGCTCAAATGTGATTACCATGAACGTTTTGTCGTGAATTATACTTCTTTTTTCAACATTACATGCCGCGGAAGGCAGACTTATAGACGCGGAGTTCGACTTTTAAAAACGATTTTTATGTTATTAAAGTCGCGTTTCTAAAGCGTGACTCCCAGACATAAATGCTATTTATTGTGAATTTATTTGACAATGTTTGCAGTTATTGAATTTTGATGTGTACGTACGAAACAGCGAATATTCAAACAGTAGTGTTTGAATATTCGCCGTTTTACAAACGTATTTTCTTGCTTTGTTGAAATTAATTATATTTTTTTTACCAGAGTCATTTTGCCGGCTTTAACAAATTATTTGGTTTCTCGTAAGCAAAAATAACTAAATCACCTATTACTTGGGGATTGCGATGTAGATTCTCCTATTAACGGAACTTCTATTAAGCCTGTTGTGCCTGTTGGACTTTGGCCCATTAAACTCGTTACAGACCTACCCGTCATTGATGTGACCTTGGGTTTGTAGGTTTGGATGTTTTTCACTTGTGTGGATTACGTCATTGACGCAATTGGCGGTGTCAATTCAATAGTGTAGGTACATAATTCGATAAGATTCTGATAACGGTTTTCATAGGCCGATTAAAAATACCAATTAGTGTATAGTTACAAAAAAATAGATTATTGAACAGATTATCTATATATATAAAAGAAGAAACTGACTGACTGACAGACATATCAACGCACAGTCGAAACTACTGGGACTAGGATCTTGAAATTTTGCACACGGCTTCTTTTTATAATGTAGGGGAGCATTAACAAGGGGTTTTTGGAAATTCGACCTTAAAGGTGGTGAATAGGGGGACTTTGTTTGCAAGAAAAATCTTATTCCTTGAGTTAATAAACTTGAAACTGGGCAAGAATACTTATCAAAGTAAATATTGAACTTTGTAATTTTTTATTTTTCTAAAATACCCCCAAGAGAGGGGTTGGGGGGTGTCAAAGTTTTGGAAGAATTTAAACGCGCAGTCCGAGTAACTCATAACTCAGTATTTATACTTATGACCAAAAATAAAGAATAATCTGTATCAGGGTTTTTCAAAAATCTACCCCTGACGGGGTGAAAAGGGGTAGCCAATTTTACAGGGAGGATTTTACTGCGTGGCTTGATCAACTCGAAAATTGATATAAATAATCTTAAAGTCAATTTTTGGAAATATCCTAAACGATTTTATTAAATTCCACCCTTGTGGGGGTGAAAAGCGGCGATACAGTTTATATGAAAAATATTATTAATTTGTTTAATGAACTTGAAACTTGCCTAAGTAAGCAATACAGTTTCTCAATATTCGTTTTTAAAAACTACCCCTCAATCGGGTGTCTTAGAGGTGTTAAAGTTTGTATGGAAGAATTTAAACGCGCGGTACGATTAACTCAAAACTCAGTATTAATACTTTTGACAAAAAAGAAATAATAATAAATTTTGTTTTTTTTTTAATTGATCCCTGACAGGGTGAAAAAGGGTAATTAGATTTTTAAGGGGTGAATTTTACTGCATGGCGTTATCAAGTAAAAATTGGTATAAAAACTCTTTGATTTTTATGGAAAAATCCAAAACGATTTTCAAAATTCCACCCCTGTGGGGGTGAAAAGAGGGGATACAGTTTATACGAAAAGTCTTGTTTCTTTGGTTAATTTTGCCTCAGAAAATAAAGATTGTCGCTTTTAGTTTTTTAAAACAACCCCTCACGGGGAGTTTAGAGGGTGTCAAAGTTAGTAAGGAAAAAATTTAACGCGCTGTCAGATTAACTCGAAACTCTGTACTAATACTTAAAACCAAAAATAGAAACTCCATGTTTCAGGGTTCTTCAAAAGTTATACAATAGAATGGTACCTAATGCTTTTTTAAAAAAACAAGCCTTAGGCGTCGTGATTTGCGGGATGTTCGAAAGAGTTACCGTGGCCCCGGCACAGGCAACAGAAGGAACACGGGTGGGTTTTAGTCAGTAAAAGTCTGACACGCCCTCCCGCTCCGCCCAGAGCGGGAGAAGTCATTTGATGATTTCCCATCCACAAAAAAAAAAAAAAAAAAAAAAAGGCGTCGTGATGAAAAATGAGGACACAATTTATTTGAAAAATCTTATTCCATTGAGCTATGTATAAACTTAAAAATTGGCCCGAATACTTATTTATCTGAATAAATTATAAAGATCGTAAACATTACTTCTCGAAAGTGCCTTTCGAAGCGGGTGGAGGGGGCGATAATTTTTTTAGAGGAAAGTGCTAGTTTTATATAACTAATTGCAAAATTAAGTCTATTGACGTCAACATTTATTGCGATTCGAAACAAGATTAACTGTTTGTTATCAAAATAAAACATATTAACATTTTGCGGGACACTAACAAGACACAATAGAAGTACAAAAAAAGTTTCATTACTTTTTGTTATTACTGATATAGCCATATAGTGTCCTTGAAAGTGTTAAATAAAGGTAACCCCTTGGTATATAAACCACAAAATATCTATAAAGTGTTTAATACATTATGTATCACTGTTTCTACAACTGTGGTGTGTGGTATATACTCGTACATGATAAGTCCAAAATTGGTAATTTTCTGTTTTTACATCACCCATACTAAATATTTATTTACTTTCGTTTGGTCTATTCTATGTAAGTCTCCTGCTACTATAAGTACGTGTTACAGCTTGGAAAACATGTGATATGTCATAAAAAATATCTCGTTTGATAAATTCATGATAAAATAACTTAACATGACTGCCAAATATGTACCAATTATACATGATACATATCATAGAAGAGTACTTATCACTTTTTAACCAAAGATACTGCCTCGTTGGTCTAGTGGTCGCAAACGTTACTTCTGCGCTCATGAGGCCCTGGGTTCGATTCCCAGGTTGGGGAAAGTATTATTGGGTTTTCTATCTGCAATTTCTCAGTAGCAGCCCGGGGTTTGGATTTGTGCCCGGTTGATGGCAATAAGCACGCCCCCTGTAACATTATACGTAAACATAACTGGCGAAATGTGCGTGTACTATAGGTACACCTCTGCCCAACCCTTCGGGGAAACAAGATGTGATGTTGTGTTATGGTTATGTTATTTAAAATTATAAAAAATTTAAAATTATACATTTTTTGCATGTTAAGTGTACACGGGGTGAATTTTTGAGACGGGTCAGTAAGGTACCTTAACTGTTGTAGTTACAGAAAAGTGGTCTTACGAGACTTTCCTTATTTTTTTGATAAATTTTGATCCCCATTCACAGATTTTGAAAAAAATTACAGTTGGTAAGAAAACGGACCATTTTCACACAAACTTTTTTGATCCCAGTCGATCCTGTTTCTTATAAGGATCAAAAAATTATATCGGACCAACTCAGGTTTGACTAGAAAAGCCAGAAATCGTAAAAAAAACTTTTTCCATACATTTCGTAGGAAATGAGACTCCAAATTACTTTTTTAAGATGGATAGATTGGCCACTACAATAATCAGAATCAAAAATCAAAACTTTTCCCATACAAGTCTTAACGTATTGAAGGACATATTTCTCAGAATTACAGAAATCACAAGCAACAAAGTATCTAAATTCTGTTCTCAAAGTAAATAGTCCGACGCCCCCAAGGAATAAACCTGTATTATACTATTACTGACTTTTTACTGTTACACCATTTACGCAATCTATGGGTCGGGATACACTTATGCAATTTTTTTGAATTTTTTTCTGCGGTAATTTCCAACGGTTTTCCTTATAACACTTTTGTTCTTTGGAAATTTTCCATTTTTCATTTACTAGAAAAATAACGAAATGCATTATTACAAATTAAATTCTGTGGCTACATTACGGTAAAGTAATATTACTGTAAAATATTTTGACAAAATTTCTGGTTAACGCGATTACAGGTTTATTATCGTAAATTTTGTGGTAGACATTTTCGGTAATGCACTGTTACAGTTATCATCTGGGAAATAAATTTATACTTACTATACGTAATGGCGGTAACTTGCTCGCGCTCGGCGACTCAAGAACGCGTTTCTACACGTAACGCACATTATGCACACTAATACTGATGCTGATTTTTCTCTAGATTGTTCAGAATATGTTCCAAGTCCAGAAAGGATTGCAGTCAATAGCCCATCAAGTACGTTTTCGGGTCATAGCGGAGATTCCCAATGTATAGATAGAATTTTGAACACCTCAAAAGTAATTGATACTCCCTCTACTATTTCTAATTTATCGCTACTTTTAACAAACAGTGATTTCATCGCTTCTTCTACCACCATTTATAAAATAAATAATGAACATAGTTCTACAATTGATACTGTCCAGTACAATAAAGAAAAGCAATTTGCAAATTTAAATTTAGTACCTAGTTATCCTTTAGCCGATAATCTGTTAAGTGGAGAATTCGAGGAAACATTGCAACCTGAAAGCTCCCCCGAAGTTAATAAAACTGACGTCAACATGTCTGTTGATATTACACTAACCGACAGTTCTCCAAATGAACATCCCAATTTTAGAACTGAATTAACACGACATTCATTAGAATTTGAGCCAAGTAATTCGGACGAACCTTCCACTTCACAAAATGAAAAAAAGAAACCAGAAAACGTGCAAATAATGAAGACCAGTGGTCTAGCAAAAAAAAAAAATTACTTGAAAATGCTGGTCAGGATTACGAAGGATGTCATAATAAGAATAAGTATCCACAAAAGGTCATGGGTCCTGTGTGTTCATGTAAAATGAAATGTGGCAGCAAATTTACCTCTTCAGAGAGGCAAGACTTATTTGATAAATTTTATAAACTTTCTGATCGAGAACGCCAATGGATGTTTATTATTAAACATACTAAAACCGAAAATATCAAACGAATGACTCTAGAACGGAAAAATAATCGCACACAGACTATAAAATATTTTTTTTCTTTAAATAATGTAGATATTCTTGTTTGTAAGAAATGTTTCCTAAACACTTTAAAAATTAATGAACAAATGGTATATACAGCAATAAAAAAATTTAAATTAGACGAAGGGATTACAGACTTAAGAGGTAAGCACACCAATAGACCTCGAAAAATGAGCTCCAGCACGGAATCGAGTATTGAGAAGCATATTTCATTATTTCCTAAAGTAGAGTCTCATTATATAAGAAAAACCTCAACTCGAGAATATTTGTCACAAGACCTCAACATATCAAAAATGTATCGTTTGTACACTGAGTGGTTTCCACAGCAAAATTATGTTGAAGTTACGATGGCGACAAAACGTCAATGAGACCATTTTTAACACAAAATTTAACTACTCATTTTTTAAGCCTAAAAAAGATCAATGTTCTACATGTTTTGTATATGAACAAGCCAGTCCACTAGAGAAAGAGTCTTTAGAAGAAAGCTATAGACGTCATTTAAATAGAAAAGAGAGAATCCGGCAAATTAAACATGAAGAAAAAATGAAAATTGACAAAAACGATAGCACGATTGCTATCTTCGACCTGCAAAAAGTGTTAAGTATTCCACAATCTGCTGTAGGCATTTTTCATTATAAACGCAAGTACCCTGTGTAAAATTTTACTATTTTTGACGCTCTAAGTAAAAAAGGGTATTGCTACGTATGGCATTACCAAATCGCAAAACGAGGCTGCATAGAAATTGGGAGTTCTTTGTTGCAATTCTTGAAGAGTGAACAGGCGCGAGGTGTTAACAAGATATATTTTTATTCGGATGGTTTAACAACCATCCGAATAAAAATATATCTTGTCTTGGCCAAAATAAGAACAGGTATATTTTTGCCTTATATGCGTATGCAGCAAAATCTTTAAATTGGTCTATAACGCATAGATTTTTCGAGACTGGACATAGCCAGAACGAGGGAGACTCGATGCATGCCTGTATTGAAAGGAACATGAGAAATAAGTCTATTTACACACCTGATCAAATATATAATATAATTCTAAACTCCAAAGTCTCGGGAGAAAAATATACTATGAATGAATTGGAGCAAACAGATATTTTAGACATAAAAAATTGGTAAATCCTTTGAATTGGCGTCGCGATATAGATGGGAATACGATACGCTGGTCTGATGTAATGGAAATTCATGTATCATCATCCCAACAGGACAAGGTTTTCTTTAAATATGATTTTGATGAGGCATGTTCTGAATTAAATATTTCAAATTCATTTCAAACCAAACGACGTGGGCGAAAACCTAAGACAGATGCTTTGATAGAAGATACTGTATTGGCACATGCTTATCATCAACCTCTTCCTATAAGCAAGGCGTTGCATACAGATTTACTGTCTTTGTGCAATAGTGGAGCGATTCCACGGTATGACCACGCATTTTATGAATCCTTAATTTCTGTAGAAAATAGTGATGATCGCGGTGATACTGATGATGCCACTGATAATACCGATTAGTTATTAATGTTTTTACTTGGCTATTTTTTATACTTTTACTGATTGTAATTTGTGATCTCTATGAGAACTTTGTTCCCATTAAACGTTATAATTTTAATCAATTTTGTGAGTTTTCTTTAATTATTCCCTCGAAGATACCGACGACAAATTTATTTTACATAATCGGTTTTCAATGATTACGATAATATGACTACCAAAAAATTTCTATAAAATACGGGTTACACTACTTTACCCTTTTATGGTTATTTAAAATTTTACCATAATAAGTCGGTAACTGAACATTGCAATCTCTCTCTGTAATGAAAAAATACGTTTAATAATCCAGTAAAGCAATATTATGCCTATGATTTTTAAGAAATTTACAAGAATGATTCGGTAAGTAAACATTACTGGAATAATATTGATAAGTCAGGATTGTAAAATATCAATACCCTAAAAATTGTATGAAACTATTTTCGGTAATATGTATTTTGGTGAATAACTAATTCTGTGTATATTTAATAGTTACACTTAATACTATAAACTTTTCGGGTAAAAATTAGCTTTTTCGTTATATAACAATGTTGATACCTTTTGTTGAAGAGATATACCCCAAAAACACTAAATCATTTTTCCTGTAAAATTTGATTTTTGCGATTACCGGTTTTTTCCCCGGGGACGTCGTACAATATGTTTCATTTTCTTATTTTTGAACATGATGTATGTAGATTAAAGTCCGTAATAATTTACAAGCAAAAGACAAAAAAAAAAGCCAAAATAACAGCCACATTTTTATAAAACTCCCTCGTCCCCCGACCTGCTAGGTTGCATCGCTCGCCTGCGCTATTACTTCGTTTTCGCTTAGCGTTCTTTCTGATTTTTTTCTTTTTGCTTGGCTCCGAAGGGTCGTAGCATGATGTTAAATAGCCTATAACCATCCACGAGAATTAGGCTACCAAATGCAAAAAGTTTTTTTCACCAATTTTTCAAATCCGATTGGCAGTTCCAGTTATTATTTTTGTTAACAATTTCATGGCTTTTAATTTTGATGCGCGGTACCCTAATTATTTTTCTAAAATAAAAGTAGCCTAAGTTACTCCTTACAACATCAGCTATGTGCGAGTGAAAGTCCCGTCAAAATCGGTCCAGCCATTTTGGAGATTAGCTGAAACAAACAGACAGACAGACAGGCCGACAGACAGACAAAAATAAAAAAAATTGCTTTTTGTTATAAATACCGTATACTTTCATATGCATTTCGTAAAAAGCTGTTATTTTGACATTACAAACAGACACTTCAATTTTATTTATTTGCATGATGTTGTTTACTATGTCAGATTAACCTACTTTAAATATAATTGCCATAATTAACGTCTACAATTTGCCTGATTATCTGATAGAATTAATTACACCATGTTTTTAATACATACAAGCACTCTCAAGAAGTCTTTCCTTTTGAAAATATCAAGTCTATAGTAAAATCACAGATAAATATTGACTGTTCCTGTGACTATATAATAACTATATTAAGTCATAACAGTTCCGTAGAAATGAAACAAACGGTAAAACTATAAGCAACTACTACTATAAGTTGAATACTGTTGCTATTTATTAAGACATCTTAATTTTTCGGTCTTTCCAGAACTTTCAACAACATTCCATTATCACTTACAAAAGACGAGCCAGTGATAGCTTTAGATTTATCACTAGCTAGAAACAGAACAAGATCAGCTATTTCTTCAGGAGCAGAAATTCTATCCAGCGCTGTCATATTCTGCATGTGTTTGTAAATAGCTTCTTGCATGTCTCCGGTTGCTCCCATATTTTCAACGATATCGGTTCGTACAGGTCCTGGATTCACAACGTTTACTCGAACTCCACTTCCCGCTAGTTCTTGTGCAACAGCTCTTGTGAAATGATCCAGACCAGCCTTTGAAGTACTGTATGAAAAAGTATCCTTTGCTAGTGCTCGGAGTGCAGCAACACTTGATATATTGACGATGTTACCTTTGGTCTTTACTAGATGTGGAGCAGCAAGATGTGTCAAGTAAACTACTGAGCGCAGGTTTATCGACATTACTTGATCAAATACTGCCATAGCATGGTCGGCTTGAATATCTGCTGACTGGGCTATGCCAGCATTATTTATCAGAATATCCAATTTTCCGAATTTGCTCAAAGTTTCACTGACAATTCTTTTGACATCTGCATCTTTAGAAATGTCAGCCACTAGCACTAAAGGGTTGCCACATTTCTTTGCGACGTTGTCCAGTTTCGCCTTGTTTCTCCCTACTATAGCGACTTTAGCACCTTCTTCAGCAAACTTGATGGCTATAGCTGCTCCAATACCAGAGCTGCCACCAGTCACGATAGCCACTTTGTCTTGGAAACTCATGTTTATGCGCCAACTGTGAATTTAGTACTAAATTTTTGTTACAACTATTTAATATAAAACAATCTAATCTAAAATATATTCAGTGATAAACAGAGACGCACGATTGATAAATGTAATTAATTTTGAGATAACGAAATCCCTAAACTTAGGTCAAACGATGCCAGCAACACATGCGTGACAACAACACGAGCCGACGGGCTATGGACAACGTTGATTATACATCGATTATATGCTCGTTCGGCTTGTTAAATACCATAGGTCAAAGCTAAAGTGTGCAAACAGAAGGTAAAGTCCAATCATCTCAAATATTATACACATAGATTGTCTTATTTTATTATAAACTAACAAGTTCTAATAACAATAGGAGAATTGACTTCTTATTTATCAATAGCTGTAAAAGTCAGTACGATGGTCAGTGCTATAACCAAATCATAAACTCCAGAGTGAAGCCGACCGCAAACCACGGAAAGTTTATGTTGAATTTCTCTGTAGCCATTATCGTTATCTCTGTCAATTCTATCTTCTTGCCGAATATTGCCAAACTATGTAAATAAATATGATCTTTATGGATGTAGGCTGTCTGTAATACTTGTGATTAGTAAACCACTTCTTTGTCATGTCATTTACATCGTACGTGGTACGTGTTGCGTCCAACAAGATAAATTTGGTTTTAATAAAAAAAACAAAGCCTACGTACAATGTTTAGTACTTACTATTTTCTGTATTCCCTTGACGATGACACATTTGAAAAAAAGAGTATTATTATTTTCACTTTATTATTATTTTTACAATTAATTTAGGTACATGGAAAAATATAATGAGCTAACGTTATATGTTCTGTGTAATCATGATAAATTGGCAAATTTTTAGTGTCATAATGACACAGAAAATAGTCGGGATAATATAATTTAGAAGATTTATATTTTTGATAACCGTAATTATCATTTTATTAAATTAAAATGAACCAACGTCGAATAACATATTTCAGAACAATCAGTTTCAATGAATACTTTTCATTGAACTATACTTTTAGCTTGGCGGCGTACGTTACTACGCGTATACACTAGAGAAGCGTGTTCTTACTTTCAAGCGTTCATAAATCTGTCATTTTTCAACAAGCAAAACATTAAATCACTTACTAATTCAAATAAAAGGTTCGTAACAGGGTTGGTACGAATTGACTTCTTTATTTATTTATTTATTTATTTAACAGTTTATGTACACACATATAAACAAACAAGAAGAAAGGAACAGAAAAATATGTACAAAGGTGATGCTTATTTCTAAAGAAATCTCTTCCAGCATACCTGCGATAGGAAAGTAGATAAAGAGATGTAGACAACGTGTGTAAGAGTAAAAGAGAAAACAAAATACATAAAATCACAAACGATACACTAATATGAATATAAACAAATATATATATAAACATAAAATATGAGTACAAACAAATACATACATTATACTACCAAAATAAATATCACAAAAAAATATACGATAATAATGAAACATAACATAATAAATACTAATAGCTATGACGAAGTGGAGAGATAGTGTTCTCTTTATATATAAAATACTAAAGCTCAAGGTTGCCTGGAAGAGATCGCAGTATGCGATAAGGCCGCCAATTGTATATTTTGTAGTTTAAGATGTATCTTTATGTAATGTGTAATCTGGTGTACAATAAAGTATATATAAATAAATAAATAAATAAAGCTATTTACATGAACGTACTAAAATCGATTTCATCCGTAGATTTCAACAGCATTCCGTTATCACTCACAAAAGACGAACCAGTGATGGCTTTAGCTTTGTCACTAGCTAGAAACAGAACAAGGTCAGCTATTTCTTCAGGAACAGAAATCCTGTCCAGAGCTGTCATTTTCTGCAAATGTTTGTAAACAAATTCTTCTTTTTCTCCGGTTGCACCCATATTTTCAATGATATCAGTCCTCACTGGTCCTGGGTTCACAATGTTCACACGAACTCCACTTGAAGCTAGTTCCTGTGCAACAGCTCTCGAGAAATGATCCAGACCTGCTTTTGATGCGCTGTATGAAAAAGTGTCCTTTCCAAATACTCCGATTCCAGCAAGGCTTGATATATTGACGATGTTACCTTTGGTCTTCACTAGATGTGGAGCAGCAAGATGTGTCAAGTAAACTACTGAGCGCAGGTTTGTCGCCATTACTTCGTCATATGTTTTCATAGCGTGATCGGATAGAATACTGGCTGAACCGACTATGCCAGCGTTGTTTACCAAAATATCCAATTTTCCAAAATGTTTCACAGTTTCATTGACAATTCTTTCGATGTCTGTTTCTTTAAAAAGGTCAGCAACTATCACTAAGGGATTGCCACAATTCTTTGCGACGTTATTTAGTTTCTTCGTGTTTCTTCCTACTATAGCGACCTTGGCACCTTCTGCAGCAAACTTAATGGCGATGGCTGCTCCAATGCCAGAACTAGCGCCAGTCACGAGAGCCACTTTGTTTAGGAAACTCATGTTTATAATTCACCAATTGCAAATGTTGAATCTTTGCTATGACAGCAGCTATTTATTATAACTGACAATCTAATCTTTAAAAATATCAAGATTACACATACATGGAAGTACGGACGATGAATGGAATCTAAGATAAGACTGATTCTATTATAGACGACTATTCAGTGTATGTTTGGTGTCAATTGACTAAAGCAAAGTTCTTTCGTACAGTCCTTAAATCGAAAGTGGTAAAAGAATACAATTGTAATAATGTTTTAATATCTTACTTTACGGTTTTATAAAATAAATAATACGAGAGTTATCTTCTCGTCTTTCCATACACGGCTGCAGAGGGCTTAATTTTTTATAACCAAATCAGTAACTCCTAAGGATATATCTACTTACAGAGTGACTTTTAAAACAGGGCAGTAATAGCAAGTAGGTATCAGATAGTTGTAGTTACAGGAAAAGTTCTTAGGAGACTGTGCTAAACTTTGTGAGTATTTGCGAACTGCATGCACACATTGCAAGAACATTGGAAAAATGGCACAGTCAGCTAGAAACACGTTAATTCTCAAGTTTTGGTTGTATGACAACAATAAAAGCAGTTTACCAACCAACCAGCCAACCAACTGAAGATAGAGTACTTCAAAAGCCACAAATCGAAAAAAGCTTTTTCCATACATTTGTTAGTGATCCAATCATCTTATCATCCACGATTTTTCACAACGTAAGTATGCTTTTTGAAGTGAAAAGTTCTTTAAGCGCGTTGGGCACTTTTTGGTAGGGGAAAATCTTATGAGTGCGTGACTTGCGACATGGAGTTCAATGACTCAACGCTAGAGGGCGTTGTAACCAAATTACTCTATTTAACACGCTAGTTAATGTCTTTGAAGTAGATGTCATATTCGCATACAACTGTTAGTTTTAAGTTTTTTTTTGTTTAACCTTATAATAATAATAATGTTCCACTGCTAGAATATGGTCTCCCATATAGACTTCAACATCTCTCTCTCTTTTTCTGCTCTCTTCTCCAGCCAATCTATCATGTTTGACCCATCACTGTCCTGGTGCATTCGACAGATATGACCAACAAAATCCCACTTCAACCTGGCAGACTTTCTCCTACATCAGCGATGCCTGTTTTGGACCGTAAAAACCTAATTGACTTATCGACCTAATTCACAATACAACCATAATGTGAATTACATAAACATACAATAACATCACGCTTTTTTTCCCGAAGGGTTAGGCAGAGGTGTACCTATAGTACACCCACATTTCGCCAGTTATGTTTAAGTCACATGTAATAGGGGGCGAGCCTGTTTCCATCTACCGGGCACAAATCCAGACTCCGGGCTGCTACTGAGAAATTCTAGATAGAAAAACCCAATAACAGTTTGCTCGACCTGTGAATCGAACCCAGGACCGGGTATTAATGTGAATTAATAGTAATTTAAATATTAAAAATACTTATCTCCATCGCTTTTTGGCAAACCTTGAGTTTAGACTTCTGAGCCTCGATAACAGAATAAGTCTAAGCGCTGTAGGTTAGGAAAGGGTGCGTCCCATAACGTATAAACTCATTTGGTCTAATTTCATTTTATTATCGTTCATAAGATCTAATCAACGTGAGTTATACCAACTGTTGATATAATTTCATTATGTATAACATTTATTTACTCTAAAACTTATTTAGTATAACGTTGTTTGATATAATGTTTATGTAATCGAAAATCATTTGGTCTAACGTTTAATATGTATGTTTATTTAGCCTTAGCCTTCGTGGCTATTTTTTTTAAACCACCCAGAAATAGGAGCCCCGAAAAGCGGGGCTCCGTCGAACTATCTTAGCGCAGGTGGTAATCAGTTACTAGATATGTTTAATATCTACTTAGGTTACTATTATAACTATGATAGAACTTACAAAGAATAAAACAAAGAAAAATACTTTTAAATATTTATTAAACAACATACAAAGTTATTGTTTTTTAAGGTTAAATTAGAAGCCAGAGCTCGTAAAAATTCACACTCTGAATATTCGTTTTGAACAAATAAGTTTTTTATCTTTCATATTAGAACAAATAAGTTTTATATCTTTTGAGTGGTATGTCAAACGATTTTATATTTAATGTATGTTGTGCTTATAAAAAATAGTTATTTTAAAATTATATCAATCGTTTATTATATTAACTAATCGTTATATTAAATAAAATTATAGCTTCCTTTGTTATATGTTGTAAATATTAGAGATTTTGTTGTTATATCATCTATTACTTACCCGTTAGGAAAGGCAGCCTACAAATTTAATGTCGACGAGCTCACGCTATAGGGAAATAGTAAGTTCATCCTTCATCACTTATGCATTACTAATTAAAATAAAATTAGCTTATTGACAAAGTATTGGGAATTATTTCTGAATAAAAACCGATTTCTTTTAGCCAATATTTTTGGGGTTTCCTAAAAGAAAACTCGACGCCTGTTAGAATGCGTCTATGAAGTGGTTATGTGGTCTTGTTAGGAAGTTAGTAATTACTCAAAAGGGTAAGGACAATCTCTTAGGAACGTTTTCCTTTGTTTGTACTGAACTTAATTGATAATATACATATACATAATACAAGGTGTCGAGAAAGGGTATCGGGTATTTGTAAGTTCAATGAAACAAAAATTATTTGTATGCAATAAAAAAGTTTATTGTTTATTATTAGCATATGAATTGGAGAATTATTTGGAAAAGATGATGTTATCCAAATGATGACCGTTACGTTGCTGGCACTCTTCTAAACGGACACGAAGATTGGCGATAACACGTTGACATATAGCTATCGATATTGCTGCCATTTCTGACCTGATGTTTTGCTTTAACTGGGTTAGATTCGTCGGATTGTTTTGATAAACCTTACTTTTAAGGTATCCCCATGCAAAATAGTCAAGCGGGCTAAGGTCGGGGCTTCTGGGAGGCCAGTTGATGTTACCCCTTCGCGAAATGACTTTATTAGGGAATAATTCGTTAACAACTTCCATTGAGTCATTTGAGGTATGGCAAGTGGCCCCATCTTGCTGGAACCACGTTCTTGAGTTGAAACCTGCAAACTCCTGCAACTCTGGGACCAAAAAAATTCGCAACATATCGCAATAACGGTCACTATTCACATTAATTGCTCGGCCTCGTTGATCTTCATGAAAATAAGGACCAATTATGCCTTTAGCAGACATAGCGGCCCAAACAACGACCTTTGGGCTATGCAGGGGTCGTTCATGCTTTCGTCTCGGATTCTCCACTGCCCAGTACCGACAATTCTGCTTATTAACATGACCATTCAGGTGAAAATTTGCTTCGTCACTGAACAGTATGTTGTTAAAGTTGTTAAATCGCTGCAGCATTTCGTTCGCAAAATTCAGTCGATTAGCATAGTCCGTATCCTTCAATTCTTGAACCAATTGAATTTTATAGGCTTTTAGATGTAAGTCTTTCTTTAAAATCGAATGTAAAGACGATTTTTTGATGTTCAACGCTTGGCTTCGCTTTCGGATGGATAAAGACGGATTTTGACGAACCGACGCCTCAACTTCTTCAATTGTTTCTTCATCGCGAACTGAACGAGGACGACCAGAGTTTTGAATTTTAACTGTCGCACCTGTATGCTCGAACATCCTGATCCATTTCCTAATGCTATCGTCACTTGGCGCGTGGCGTGTACGATATTCCGCACGATAGAGACGTTGAGCAGTCACTATTGAATCACCATTACGATAATACGCTCGTACGCAAAATGCGCGATGCGTCCCCGAGTACTGTTCCATCGTGACTAAAACTCCACAAAATGGCGGACGCCACGAACCCCTCCCCGCACCCTTTAGACGCCCCGTTTCGAATATGGCGCGAAAACAAATACCCGATACCCTTTCTGGACACCTTGTATTAATATTTTTAGTAAGTGCACTTATAGATAGTAGATTCAAAATTGCATCAGATAATTATGCCTATGGCATTAAGTCCGCCTCTGTACATGTGTGTGCTTAAAGTATTAAATAAATAAATTACAATTGTTTCTACATTAAGTTAACTAAGGTATAATTTTATTTATTATGTAATTTACGAACTCATGACTAATTGACAAAAAACATGTTATGATTAATTGGCAAAAACGCGGTATCTAAGTAAATTGATGGAAAAACCCAAGATACGCATTTTTCAAATGTTGGATTGCCAACATTATAATAAAATATTTATAATAATAATATTTATATTTATAATATTGTTATAAAAGTCGCTTCGATAATTATCAAAACAAAAGCCAAACATCAGAAACTTAAACTTTAAACCCATTCATGAAAAGTATATTTTTTAACAATATTAACAAAATATTAAAACGTACGAGTAACATCGCAAAATTCGATTTTGATAATCACAAATTCCAATTTTAAACCAACCCAGATAATGTGTTTTTTTTTTTTTACTAAATCCATACTAATATTATAAATTCGAAAGTAACTCTGTCTGTCTGTCTGTATATTACCTTTTCACGCCTAACCCACTGAACGGATTTCGATAAAATTTGGCAAGGAGATAGATGGCATCCTGGGTAAGGACATAGGCTACTTTTTGTCTCAAAAATAACCCTACAGGGGGTGATATAGGGGATGAAAGTTTGTATGGGAAACCCTGCATTTTTTAAGTTAGGGATATGAAAATTCAAATTCATACTTTTCGTAGGAAATAAAGAATTATGTGGTTCAGCGTTTTTGAAAAATCATCCCCTGAGGGGGTAAAATAGCGGTTGATTTTAAAAATCACAAATAATGTTAAAAATTTTGTGTAAGTACCTCTTTTTAAGAGATTTGAGGGATTGAAAATGTAGTCATAGTTCGTATCTTGACTTCTTGAGGAAACATTTTAGTCTTTATTTTTAACCGACTTCAAAAAAAGGAGGAGGTTCTCAATTCGGTTGTGTATGTATTTTTTTTAAACCGATTTGGAAAATTCTTTTTTTATATTGAAAGGACATACTTCCAGATTGGTCCCATTTTTTATCAAAATCCAGTTCTGATGATAGGATCCATGAGGAATTGAGGGAACTCCTCAAATATTGTAGGCATTTAAATAATATTAATTACGTATTTTCATCAACAAGTCAAGCATTTGCATTCAGAAAGTATCATTTGGTGAAGTGGAACTGATGCAGAAGACCACAGTCATATGTCCACAGGAACTCCTCAATGATAAGTATTTCACGGGTGGCGATATCTCGATTAAGATAGTTAAGCGACTAATGCCCGTTTTCACCGACATCCCCTAAGTTTAGGGGATCCCATAAGAACGGTTAGGGGGCTGTTAAAAGGTGGTTTCTTTTTCACCAACAGTAAGGGGTCAGTTATACGTTAAAAGGTCCCCTAAATTTAGGTGGGCGAAATCGATAAGTTCAAAGACGAATCAGTCACTACTATCGAAAACAAAATGTCACTTAGTTATGTGTCCTCTAGTTAAGTGGTAAAAATGATTTTGAAACGAAATTTAATTTAGGGGCTAGTTTGGGGGAGCTTTTAAGCTAAAGGTCCCATACGTAGGTGGTAGAATAGGGGATGTCGGTGAAAACGGGTATAAGACGAAGTAAATTTAAATAAATGGCTCTGATGAAAATGGTAGCATTGAACTGATCTGATGAAGAAGCCGGAAGGTAGGCACTGGAACTCCGTAATAATATAATGTATCCTAGCCGTGTTTGGGCTTATTGGAATTGTCATGGGATGTACTCTGGCTATAAATTATTTTAATGGTAATATGCTTCAAATTGCGCTACTTGAGTCGTATGTTATGTGTGGCCTTGATTGTCAGAAGACAGATTTGGTCACCGATCTGTCGTCGTGTGGTTGACTTAATAATTTGTTGGTGACGGCGTCCAAACTTGATGAAACTACGCCTTCCAAACTTCTGACACGACTTAGCGCGACATAAATTTGCCTTTTTGCAAAGTTTTTATTTGAAAGGGTATAGTCCTGAGGTGGTTGCATATAAATTTGGTCAAATTCTGTTGAGTGGTTTTTGAGTTAGCTTCAATAATACGTTTTTTTCCATTTAGGGCTGATTTTTCAATCGTCAGATAACTTTTACCTGAGGAATAAATATGGCGGTTTGACACATCTATATATATAAAAGGAGAAACTGACTGACTGATATATCAACGCACAGCCGAAACTACTGCGACTAGGAACGTGAAATTTTGCACACGGCTTTCTTTTATAATGTAGGGGAGCACTAAGAAGGGATTTTTGGAAATTCGACTTTTAAGGGGGCGAAAAGGGGGGTTTCGTTTGTTTGAAAAATCTTATTCCTAGAGTAAATAAACTTGAAACTTGGCCCAAATACTTATCTTAGTAAATTATGAGCTTTGTCATTTTTGGTTTTTCGAAACAACCCCCCTGAGGGGGATTGGGGGGTGTCAAAACTTGTATGGAAGAATTTTAATACGTAGTCCGATTAACTCGAAACTCAGTATTTATACTTAAGTCCAAAACTAAAGAATAACCTGTATCAAGGTTTTTTCGAAAATCTACCCCGGACGGGGTGAAAAGGGGTTGTCAATTTTACAGGGGAGAATTTGACTGCGTAGCTTGATTAACTCGAAAATTGGTATGAATAGTCTTTGAGTCACACGGCTGGGATACATTGTTTTATTACTGATCTGAGTTCAATGGTACAATTTTCATCAGAAGCATTTATTTAAATTTGCTTCGTCATAGTCATTTAATTATCTTAATCGAGATATCTTATCGCCACCCGTGAAATACTTATCATTGATGAGTTCCTGTAGCCATCTATGGTCTTCTTCTCCAGTTCCACTTCACCAAATCATACTTTCTGAATACAAATGCTTGATTTGTTGACGAAAATACCAAAATCACTATGTGTTTGCCAATAATATTTGACGAGTTCCCTCAATTCCTCATGGATCCTATCATCAGAACTGGACTTTGATAAAAATGGGACCAATCTGAAAGTATGTCCTATCAAATAAAAAAATAAATTTTCAAGTCGGTTAATAAATGACGGAGTAACGGTAACAAACATTAAAAAAAACATACAACCGAATTGTAATCTCCTCCTTTTTTTGAAGTCGGTTAAAAATAGTAACGAAGTCAGAACTGTGCATTGCATACATTTGAAAAGAAGTGATTAAACGAGTCTGTTGCGCACACTATAGTTTTTAGAATTTTTGTCCGTTTGTTGTTTGTCGGGATGTATGTTCCGGATTGGCGCAAAAACGGTTGATTGAATTTAGAGGAAATTTGGCATACAGATGTTTTAGAACCTGGATTAACACGTAGGGTAGGTGGTAGGTATTAATTTGATACATTCCGACATACACGCGGGCGAAGCCGCGGGCAAAAGCTAGTATAAAATAAAGGTAACATAAATCTAACTTGTTTTAAAAGCAGGATTGCAAAAGAGACAACACCAATTATTGAAACACACTTTAGACCATTTATTTAGGCAACAGTAACTTTCAGCAGTGCTCCATTATCACTCACAAAAGATGAACCAGTGATTGCTTTAGCTTTGTCACTTCCTAGAAACAAAACAAGGTCAGCTATTTCTTCAGGAAAAGAAATTCTGTTCAGAGCTGTAACTTTCTGCAAATCTTTGTAAATGGCTTCTTCCATTTCTCCGGTTGCACCCATATTTTCAAAGATATCAGTCCGCACTGGTCCTGGGTTCACAATATTTACACGAACTCCACTTGAAGCTAGTTCCTCTGCAATAGATCTCGAGAAATGATCCAGACCTGCCTTCGATGTACTGTATGAAAAAATGTCCTTTCCAACTACTCGGAGTCCAGCAATGCTTGATATATTGACGATGTTACCTTTGGTCTTCACTAAATGTGGAGCAGCAAGATGTGTCAAGTAAACTACTGAGCGCAGGTTTACCGACATTACTTCGTCATATGTTGTCATAGCGTGGTCGGATAGAATACTGACTGTACCGGCTATGCCAGCATTGTTTATCAAAATATCCAACTTCCCAAATTTGCTCAAAGTTTCACTGACAATTCTTTTGACATCTGCATCTTTAGAAACGTCAGCCACTAGCACTAAAGGGTTGCCACATTTCTTTGCGACGTTGTCCAGTTTCGCCTTGTTTCTCCCTACTATAGCAACTTTAGCACCTTCTTCAGCAAACTTGATGGCTATAGCTGCTCCAATACCAGAGCTGCCACCAGTCACGATAACCACTTTGTCTTGGAAACTCATTTTATGCACGAATATCAAATACGGTACTGATTATTTGATAAATATGCTACTATTTATTATAACCAACAATCTAATCTTTAAAAATGTAATTGATAAACTTACGAACGCAATTCAATACGGAATTGAATTGATAAATAGAGGAATATTATGTATAAAAAACTTTTTGCAAAAAAAAACTCCACCACTTCACCAAATGGGTCTTTTCGAGAGCAAATGAACAAGTTACTATAAAAAATACCCAAATCACTATAGGTATGCCTATAATAATTGAAGAGTTCCCTCGATTTCTCCAGGATCCCATCATCAGATCGTGACCTTGACGTGACAATGTGACCCCTGGGGAAGTATAACCCTTTAAAACAAACAAAGAATTTTCCAAATCGGTCCACAAATCGGTCCACCGTCTTCGAGTAATCGGGAACACATATAAAAAAATACAATAAAACAAAAAAAAAAGATTCCAACGTACTGAGAACGAGTTTTTTGAAGTCGGTTAAAAACACAATGTGCATCGTCGCCCAGCCTGAATTGATTCAGGTTGTGTGCGATGTTATTTTATTTATATTGTAGGCATCTGCTCCAAAAAATCTTAAATCCATTGACAGACAACGCACAGTCTAAACCACTGGGTCTAGAAGCATGTGCACAAGAATATATGTATTATAAAGGATATCCGGTAAAGAATGGATAACCATGAAATAGCATACAATAGACCTTATGACCGTTCTAAAAAAATTTAAAATTAATTATAATACCCCAAGTAGTACTTAAGGTTATCCATTTGTGGCGGCATCGCCACAATGGAACGCGTCACACTGACGTCACGCAAAATCCTGCATCGCGCAAACAGAGTTTACCGCGCGACTAGCATATATACAACATCCCGACATCAACCGTCGGGCAGTAGCCCACCAGACACAACACCCGTCTGGTCGGAGGATCCTCCCTTTTCATAGAGGATGAGTGAACTTTACACCCTGTTCCTCATGCCTCTATACTGGTGACCCCGAACATGAACGTCAGCGCAGCCTTCGTGCAACTACTACAGCGTGACGTCATCAGCATCACTTCCTCGAGCTTTCGAGCAGCGAGTCACACAGCCAGCCAGCACCCACGGCTTCAACGGGTATCCTGACCACAAGCATGCAGCGACCGCGCATACCTGGTCATCACCCTCAGCCTCATCAGCAACCTTGGCACAGCACACTGCACTCTCGGCCGGTCAAACAAGCAGAGCCCTTCAAACCTCTCCTGGTCGACGCCAGCAGTCAGCCTCAACCCGGCGCTGTACCACATCCGACGCATTGGAGCATAACGCAGCGCCACCCCGACTCAATGGGGGCATCTCCGCAGACAGTTCCGACTCACGGTGAACTATGCGGCACCCGGTTCCGACTCATTGGAACCTCAACTGGCCCTGGCAAGCATCGCAAGATACACGACTCAGCCCACTATCGACCTCCGGTCTCCGGAGGGGAGTGATGTGGCGGCATCGCCACAATGGAACGCGTCACACTGACGTCACGCAAAATCCTGCATCGCGCAAACAGAGTTTACCGCGCGACTAGCATATATACAACATCCCGACATCAACCGTCGGGCAGTAGCTCACCAGACACAACACCCGTCTGGTCGGAGGATCCTCCCTTTTCATAGAGGATGAGTGAACTTTACACCCTGTTCCTCATGCCTCTATACATTCATTACCGGACACCCTGTATAACGAAAATGAGCACTAAGGAATAATTTTGGGGGTATGAAAGTTCGTCGTTTTTTCATTTAAGAATTCAGGTAAAAAATACGGTTATAATGGGAGTGAGTTGATTTTAGTTTATTTACTGTTTAGATTTTTGTACGATGAAACTAAGCTCCGTCCGCTGGAGAACGTCATTGGCGTTACGCACATGTACAAGGTGTTACATAAAGAACGCACAACCTCTTAAGGGGTACTCATCATTATGAACAAATTTTACTATGGGACCAAACCTGAAATCGCGAAAAAGAAAATCAGCTGCTCCCTACATTTAAGTTCGTATATCTCGTCAAAATGACTGATCGGCTGGAGCTCCTAGGCATGGAGCTGACATCATATCTCAACTTCGGTGCCACCATCGAGTACAAAGCCCAAACTGCGGCCAAGAAACTGGGCATCCTAAATAGGGTGAAGCGATACTTTACGCCTGGACAGCTTTTAACTCTTTACAATGCGCAAGACCGATCCTGCATGGAGTATTGCAGCCACCTTTGGGATGGCTCAGCTAAATACCAACTTGCCGCGATTGACTCGGTGGAACGCAGAGCTAAGAGGCTCATTGGCGACGTAAGACTGGTGGATGCCAAGCTTCATAACTTGGCTCATCGCCGCAAGGTTGCCTGCTTGTCGGTCTTCTACAGATTGTACTTCGGTGAGTGTGCTCGAGAACTCCACGACCTCATCCCGCCTGTCCCCTTCTACCATCGGACATCTAGACGCACTGCAGGTTACCATCCCTACCTAGTCGCTATTCCACCAATTCGCACTAAGCGTTTCCAAATGTCTTTTGTGATGCGCACAGCAAAGGAGTGGAACTCTCTGCCTGCGTCTGTGTTTCCGAACGCATAAAACCCCGATCTCTTCAAATTGAGAGTGAACAGGCTTCTTCTGGGTAAGCTCGCTCCATCGTCGACTTTGTCTCTGTCATCTCTGACCTAGACTAGAGTCAAGAGCAAACCTATCTCAAATAAAAAAAATAAAAACAGCTGATTTTTTTTCGCGATTTCAGGTTTGGTCCCATAGTAAAAGTTGTTCATAATGATGAGTATAATGACCCCTTAAGAGGTTGTGCGTTATTTATGTTACATCTTGTATATTTCTATGGCGTTACCTAACACCTTAGTTAGGTTAGGAATAAAAACTTAGTGCAATAGCTGCTAGACTTCAGTAAGATTTGGCATAAATAAAATTACAAGCGGACGCATAGTGGTTGGCATATTTGCTATTATAATACTCTCAAGCAAAACTATATGGAATCTTGTTACGAGAGTTTTGCTATTAAAATGCTGCTACCTAACCCTTTGTTGGCTTTTTTTAACACTGCGCAAGGGGTTATTGTAAATTCGCCACAAAGTAAATTCGTCACATTTTTGTACACTTCATATATTGAAAGTGTATTTATTCGCCACTTGCATTAAAATTATGTGTAAATTCGTCACAAGAATTGATTATAGGTACATCATTTTTGCATAAAATCCTGGTAGCAAGCAAAGTTATTGGTGTTTAGCGCTCGAAATGAAAGAAATTTCTTATAATTGTAATGTTGTAAGCAAATCAGCCACTTGCAATACATGGTTATAAGGATTAGGCGTGTCACGCTGTCCTTGACAACACGGCCTTAAAAACGAACAAAACCAGACCATTTCAGCGTATATTTTAGTTGCAAGTAAAACTGTGATTTATAAGTAGACGTAAGGTTAACTTTTATTTCTGTGATTATGAAAAATAAATAAATAACGTTTTTATTCTATTTATTGTGTGATTGTTTTGCTGTCTGTGTGGAAATAAACAATTTGACGAATTTACAATAATCAAAATTAATACGTATATGACGAATTTACTTTATTGAAAACAGAGCTGTGGCAAATTTACACATACTTTTTTCCGTGGCGAATGCACAACAACCTGCGCAAACCATCTGCGTCTATTTATATCCTTAAATTGTATGATCTGGGATCAAAGGCATTGCCAAAACTAAAATGAAAATACTTGAACATTGTTTCATAGAACAACAGTTCCAAAGTTCAAAGCGTCACGTAAGTATACTAACACAATACGCTTGAAATTCGTACTGGCGTAGTTATAAGTACATGCAAAACGCAAGCCTGGCTCACAATAAATGTTATTGATCAACCGCGTAGTCAGCGGTGTGTGAAATGTTTGCTGGTTACAAACGTAGTCAATTAACCCGTTAAATGCGAATGGCGTGTTCTTATTAATGTTATTCGAATTTCGGCAGTTACTTGGCAAGTATTAAATTATTAAAATAAGATGAAGTAGCGTGGGCCGAAACAACAGCTGGCATGTCTTTGGAAACTAACAGCTTATACTTAATCATTTTTAGACAGTTATCAGAATTTTACAATATTAGTAAAAAAAAGTCATACAAAATTATAGGTATCATAGAAGTACCTATGTAAAACTTCAAGATTTGATCAATGACAGCAGTTAGGTATTTATTCCAAAACTTTTGCATCTGCTATTAATGCTTCAGTCCATATTCAAATTCAGAATAAAATCTGTATGTGACAGCTCGATCCAGTTCGAAGTTTGAAACTCGAGAAATCCGTTACATTGATAGGCTAGAACTTACACGGCAGATAGTTGAATTGGAATATTGCATTGTATCTTGAATTCTGTCCATCCCAAGTCATGTTCTCGAATTCCGACTGCACTTTAATTAAGATCGGGACTCGATACATCAATATATTGAAAGGTATGGATGTAACCACGTTGGGTATCGAAGCTGGATACATTAATTGGATTTCGAAAAACGGATATTTCCCGTCCAATTTCCCGCCACTTCACGCTTGTTTCATATGTAGTGACATTTAGAATCGAATAATTATGACACTGTTATGTATCGTGAATGAAAAAAGGAATTGTTTTTATTTTTTGTTCATGAAAAATGCAAAACACAGAAAAAATAAAATAAAAATAACCAAAACACGTTCTTTAACAAGTATTCGTTCGTTTTCCGACTTCCACTCGGACGAAGTCATGGGCTGAAGCTAGGGTAAAAACAATAAGCAACATCGTTCAATAATGTTAAGATTTCAAATAAGTATCTGCAAATACCATAGACCTGGAGATTATTTCTGCATTGTAGACGCTGCAAGTTGCAAACGTTATTTTTCCAGCTGTGTGAATCTGTGTGAATATCAACTCCCACGGCAAGTGAAGATTTATTACCCGCAGGCGTGCAACCGCTATTATTAAACTATGGTGGTAACATGGTAGAAACTGCGACTATTTGATTTTATAGCCAAGTGTTCGCTTTACAAAAAAAATCTTATACGACTCTTTGGTGTGGAGGCTGTAGGTATTTAAAAGAAATTCTATTTAGTCCGTCGGTCGGATGATAAAAAAATATTAGACACGAATTTTTTGCTTTATCATATTAATAAAAAATCGGCCAAGTGTGAGTCGGACACGCACACGAAGGTTTCCGTTCCACCGAACAATATTTAACCACGACATATTAAAAAATATACTTCAGTTTAAAAAAAACACGTTTCTTGTATGGCGACCCCCTTAAATTTTTTAACTTAAATTTTTAATACTTGTTGTTCTAGCGGCAATAGAAATACACAATCTGTGAGAATTTCAACTATCTGCCTATTACGGTTTATGAGATACAGTCCGCTGACAGACAGACGGACGGAACCCTAAAAATGACTTACATAAAACACATTCAAGTTGGGAGTGGGGGGCTCGCTACGTCACAACTTAGTTTAAAATCTAGCAAGACGTCATGCCACATTTTAACTCAATGTATCGCCGTAATCTTTTGATTACGTAAAAAAATAATAAATACGCGTCCAATATAATTGAAACAGGTTTGATATTATAAACGTTGCTATGTTTGTAATTGTTATAGTAGTAAGTAGATTATTCTTTGTAAGTTTGCTTACAGGTCATTTATTTTTATATTTTTAGATTGTTGTAACATCGCCTTGGGTGATTCTGTGAAGGTGTTATAATTGTGGTTTAAATAAATAAATAAATATTTTTTAATAATCTATCTGACGGATAAAACATTATTTAGTTATCATCATCCCTATTGCTGGGAAATGACTTAATTTTGGTGTGAAAATTCGCTGTTTTCGGTTGTGCGCAACTTAACGCACGCTAAATATTGTGCTTCTGGGTGCGTGCAACTGTACGGGGATCGTGGGTTAAGTTAAAACATACTAATATACAACAACTCGTTTTCGTAATAAAACATTTAAAAAAAGATGGAACTTTGACCTTCAATATCTCCGTAAGCAGAAGGTTCCCAGGTATAGTCCAGTAGAAAAAATGATCATCATAACGGGAAGAATATTGTAACTCTCGGCTTCGTTAAGGGTATTTTATAAGTACTCGTTGTACTCTACTCTCGCATTTACTATTTCTGTACCAAAACACAAAAGACCCGGCCACCCATCGCCGTGTAAACACCTTAATACCGCAGGGACGGGTTGCCTTCTAAATCGCTATCATGTAGGGTAACCGCCCAGTTGATGTCCTTGATAATATATATTATTATTCTTCGCACTATTTAAAACATCGCCGCACCCACGTCCTGTATACAGTTTAGTAGATCGTTGACCTTTTAAAAAGGTAGTTTTATTTTTTCCGAGCCTTTTTTCTCACAGAAGGGCGCTTGAAGTAGTTAGTCAACGCTGGGGATTTATTCTTAATATTAAGATAGTTGAGAGCTTTGAATACAAGCTGACTTTGTTTGAAAACATGCGACAAAATTTAAGAGGGTGTTCTACCCATCAATATGAACTATTACTATGGGAGCAACATAAAATTCACAAAAAAAAAATCGACTTTCCCGTATAAAGTACATCACACCCGATTGGACCATTTTGTTTGAAAGTCGAATTTTTTTTTGCGAATCCTAAAATGTTCCCATAGTAAAAGTTGTTCTTAATGATGGGTAGAACATCCCCTTAAATTTTGTCGCAAGTTTTCAAAGTCAGCCTGTATTAATTGTGTCAAAGTGTGAAATTAATTGTTTGGTGCCGGTGTAAGTTTGTAACTCCGGGGATTTATAGAAATTTTCGCATTTCTATGGGCTAACAATGAATCGACGAAACCCATACTTATTTAAGTTTTCAATAAGAACACCATCAATTCGTTAAATAAAAATCATAAAGCAGAGCTTCGTAGATTAATAAAATAATTACAAAAACAAAATATTAATCCGACACGAATTCTCACACAAAAAGTGCTAACCTTCCTACCTCTTTACAATATTTCTGAGGCTCCCTTATTTTAATCCGCTTACCTCACCACCAAATCATATAAAAACGGTTATATACAAAAAAATCCTCTCACAAAGTATGGGCAGTAATTCCCATTTTAGCCCAACCCCATAAGATTTTCCGTCCAGTTCCCAGCTTACCACAAGCTTTTATACAAGGATTTACTAGTGCCGGCTTATAGTCGCCATTTTCTTGATGACATCCATGGTCTTCCATTTTATTTAAGTAAGCAAAAAACTTTTTCGCTTTTTCGTATTCTGACATGCAATTTATTTAAGCTTCCTTATCAAGTTGTATTGAGAAAAATATGAATTCAGAGCTGGTTTTATTGTTTTTACAATATTTGTTTCTTGTTACTATTTGAAGGTTGATGAGTGCTTATGAAGCAAACGTACATTTTAAGATAGATTATAATCAACATTATTATACTCTGGAACTCGGTATCAAATAATTTTGTCAAGAGGATGGGCAGAAATGTCTACCTGTTTGGCTATAACAAGCTTCGCTCATGTTTCGCACTGCCAAGAGAAATGTTTTTGTGAAATGGCATCTCGCAGTTCAACCTGAGGATGAGGTTGGCTTTACTGCCAAGAAAATGCTAACTGTAGTGATTATACAGGGTGTAAGGGACAGCCCTCCGCAGACGGATGTGGTGAATTCAGTATATCATACTAAGATGACCGGTACATGAATTTGTTTCAGGAACGTTATGGGAATCCAATAAACCTGATTTGTTTTATTACCTCACACGCAATGTATCGTTACCGTGGCAAAACTTGCGTAGCGAACGGCTGCGCAGCGAGCCTTCGGCCGCTGAGTATTTCAACATCCATTGCTGATTTTTTTATGTTAGCTGTTTTACTTCCATAAATGGAGAACTACGTACAGAGAATGTAATTGTACATTGAAATAAAGGAATAGTAACTTAAAAAACGATTAAAAAAATTTAAAATTTTCCTGAGAATATTTCCGGTGGAATGTGATTCAAAATAAGTAGCTGAAAGCACCCTGTTAGTTGTTGGGCTGTCCCTTACACCCTGTATAGCCCCTATGACTGCGAATAGGACCAGTTTTCCCATTGCGTAACTCACTTTCAATCACATCCGAAGGATTTTGAAGAATATTGCTAATCCATTGCTTCATATATTTGATCATTTCTTTGGTTCGACAACGTACATGACGCAATGAATATTGTTAAATTGTCAAAATGAAAGGCAATGCCATTGTTAGTGTGTTACGCAATGAGGGTTTTCTAAAATGACGTTCACCGGGTGGCAGCACTGAGACGTTAGGTCCAGGCACCTGTCCAAAGGGCCAAAGCGCCTATATTTTCTTTAGTCGTGACTGAATGATGAACGAACGAATAAAACGAATGATGAACGTTATCATATATTATATATTCATTATCGAAATGAAAGACCTCTAGTCAAAGTGGCGCCAACTGGTAGCATGAAATGTCATCAAAACCCTCACTACCCTGCAGGTACATACTGTAAGTAAACAGTACTTTTACAAATAGAAATAACCTAAGAAAATACTCAGTGACAGTAGAAATTCATTATAGAACATACCTAAATACAGAATAAAGACGGCTATTTATCCGTAAAGTTTTTGTTACAGCTCTCAATGGAGCGATGTAACAAAACGTTTGAAAAATAACTACCTACCTACCTGTAACCTGAGACTCGTAACCTTTGTCCCTGCTATTACAAGTCACGATCAAGTGAACTCATGTTTTGTGACGAAGTAAATACCTTTGTAGATACCAGGGTGAATCAAAAAGTTCTTAGAAGTGTTTATATATAAAATCTTTTTGAGGGAAATTCGAAATTCGAATTAAAGAGTGTTAATCACATAATATTTATGCAAACTGTCACTTGTTTCCGTCAGTGCGTTCGCACGTAATCAATTTTTTTTGTGCAACGAGTTGCTAAAAACGCAAGATTATGGATAAGAGTGAGTTACGTTCGGTGTTAAAGTATCTCAGCCTGAAAAAATGGTTTACGAAAGAAATTTTTTCGGACATTCAGCAGACATTAGGGCATGATGCTTTACCCTATTATATGGTTGCGTACTGGGTGGCTGAATTTAAAGGAGGTAGATCAAGTTGCAAGGATGACTCGCGTTCTGGGCGGTCTTCAACCTCCGTTACGGAAGAAAATGTAAAAAAGGTTGAGAATCTGATTTTAGAAGACAGAAGAATAAGTATAAAACATTTGGCTGAGTTCCTAAAGATCATTTGATAGCATTCAGTCCATTTTAATTGATTCACTGGGGCTCAGAAAAGTGTCGGTAAATGGGTGCCACGAATGTTAACCGACGAAAACAAAAAGCGAAGTTTGGAAATTTCTAAGCGTAATCTCGAAATGTTCCAACGAGATTCGGATAATTTTTGCCATCGCCTTGTCACCATGGATGAAACGTGGGTTCACCATTTCGATCCTGAAACTAAGAGACAAAGCATGTCTTGGAAACGACTATCCTCTCCATCCATTAAGAAATTTCGAGTTGCTCCTACCGCTGGCAAAGTTATGGCCTCATTGTTCTGGGATTGTTAAGGAATCCTGTTTATTGATTACATGTCAAAAGGCCAGACGATTACTGGACCATAATATGCAAATTTGATGCCGAAAGTGCGTGAAGCGATTAAAGAAAAACGTCGTGGAAAACTGTCGTTGAGCGTGTTGTTTCTTCAAGATAACGCTCCTGCTCATCGCTCGGAAGTTGCGCTCAACGCAATCCACTGTGCTGGCTTCAATCTCCTTGACTACCCACCATATTCTCCAGACTTAGCCCCAAGTGATTTCCACTTATTCCGAAAATTAAAAGAGGAAATTCGTGGAACTAAATTTCACAATGATGACGCGGTTATGACTGCCGTAGAGGAGTTTTTCGAGAATCAAGACAAATATTTTTTTCGCAAGGAATAAGAAAGTTAGAAACGCGTTATTCTAAATGCATTGCATTGGAGGGAGATCATGTAGTACAATAAAATATTATTGTTTCATTTTTTGCATTTTTTAATATTGATTCCAAGAACTTTTTGATTCACCCTCGTAGGTACCTACCTGCCTATATAAAGAGTCAAGGTTGTACTGCTGTTATTAGAACCGTCATCTTATTTTAACTATTTTGTTTTTGCTCATTTAAGTGGATAAGCAAAAACGTGACGCTGCGCGCGCGCGGTGATGTCGCTGCATGCGAGAACCAGTGACCGAAACCGGTATGATCAATACATGTATTTTTGTGGTTACAAACTTTGTATTATTTAAAGGTTATCTTAATTCTTAAATTGAATATAACTGGTAATAATACCGGTAACCGAAATAAAAATTCCTTCTACCTTAGACGTGCCCGTCGGCATTCGTCAAAGGGCGCGCATCGCTGTTTGTATGTCAGAGTTGATCCTGCCCACGCGCCGGCGAACGGCGACCAATCAAGGTCTTGGCTGGCTGGCGATATTCCGTTTCTTTCTCGTAATCAAGGTTAGGTAACCGGTATTAAAACCGTGACCCAAATAGAGGTAACATGTTTTTTCTACTTGGTTACCCAGATAGCGGTAACCTTAGTCGTAGAGGTAACCAAGACTCTTCGATACCTGTACCGTAATTTATAAAGGATTTCGGTCCCTGGCGAGAAGCACAGAACCGATCAGTGGCGTCGCCTATGTCAAGAAGTGGACGTCCTTCGGCTGAAATTATGACGATGACGATGAAGTAGATGCTGCATTTTTGAAAATAAATTATCATCAGTATGTGTTCTATATTACTTGAAAGTAATTAAATAATATTCCCATTAATATCCCTGAACCCACATAGCACAGCCGATGGCATTTAAATTCATAACATTTCTCTCGCCAGTCCGAAGTTTTTAATTGGTGGTTATTGTCGCTCATTGATTTATTGGTTGCTGGATTGTTTTATTTCAATCCTTGATTACCAAGCTATCTACTACGTTGATAGCGATTTTATCGTAAGGACTTTTAGATAAATGATATTCCCATGAAATAAAAATATTATCATTGTATTACATAATGGTTGAGCTGGATGGTGCAATCATGCGTCATGTTCGTGAACGGGCGTCCTCAGTTGAGACTGACCATCTTTTGACTGCCAGGGCTTATTTTTAATCTTATATTTTGTTTTTTTTTTACAGTGTTCTCAGATATAGGCATTGACGCAACAAAAATAATGTACCCAGGATTTTGTAGTAATCTTGATTTAAAAAAGCGTCCTTGGAATATCTTGCCCGTTCTTCTCCATAGAGATCTACGTTTTGGAATGGGCAACTAGCTTCAATTTTCTGACTTCAATTAACTGACGAACTTTTAGACAATTCAAAAGTACCTGTAATTGGATTAAGTAAAATAAATGCTTTGAGTTTGAGTTTATTAGATAGTTAAGCTCATTTTCGTGATGATAGAATACTTTCCAGTTGTTTGCTTCCGATGTGAAAAGAGTGATATCATAAGATTAAGTCATAAAGGTTTCCTGATGACTTAATCTCCCTACTCTGTCATCACGAAAATTAGCTTCAACAGTTTCAGAAGACTTCTAAGACAACTTCAACCTTAAAATTCTCCAGCAATTTGAACAAAATGTTGAAAACTTGTTCATTGAGTAATATGTGACGGTGCTTCCAAACTCCTCCTATCTACAGGATGTTGTTTGACGAGCGATGAACAAAGTTGCTTTATGTTGATACATTTGTAGTTCTTGCTTACAAGTATATGATGGAACTTTTAGATGTTGTAAAAGTAAACTTTAGTTAATTTTCCTTGCAGATAAGGCTTGTAGGTGAGACAAACGGACTGTCGTTTTGAGTTGTGGAGAAAGGTCAATGACTTTGATCCCCGCACGTTACTTCAATACTTGTTTCAACATCAATGTTTTGTCCTAGTTTAAGTATACCTATTAGTGCAGAGAAGGTTTATGAACCCACGATACAAGAAAGCTAGATCTACATACGTGAATCATGAATAAAATAAACTAATAATTCTAGCGTAGACTATCGAGACGATACCATATTTGCATTTGACATTAAGGACTATTCGAAATTCGTCACCCATTCCAAATACAACGATAAATTCTAAAATACATTTCAATTCGGCTGAATTAGACTTCAATCAATATGGCGGCTAGACTTCAAACCCTGATAACAGTGAAAACCAGATTTTTATTTGGAATAAATAATACCAACACATATTAAGGTTACAAACGATAACGAAATTGATGTCTCGTGTGCCGAGTGTAAGCTAAATGAGGTCACATTAGAGTCATGGAGTTCATTTGAAAGGACTTTAAAGGGCAGACGATTATCTGCCTACTCATCAACCAAGCAAAACCGAGTGCATGCAAAAGATTAAATCGTAAACACCGGATATTTAAGATAGTTCATTAAAATCCACTTAAAAGAACTTAGATACCTACTCGTATATGTAGCTGAAAAACCTTGTTTTGGCTTACGACATTAATAAAAAGGAGTGTAATATTTTAAAAGCTTTCTATTTTGCTTCGTTGTGAAATGAAAGTAACACAAACGCATTGTTAGTATAATAACTTTACCCACAAAATCAAACGAAAATAAATTCTAAAAACACATTTAGCAATCTGATCAATCTATGTAACCTATGTACCAATAACGATCACCATGATAACCTAAAGATAGTTCAAAGCTGTATTGCCTAGTCTGGTAGCGAATAAAACAGTCAACAATTTATTACACAACACAACAACAACTATTTATATTATTCTAACCTCCAGTTTTCCGTTCAGTACAAAGTCACGAACCGCAAGTACAACAGAGTATTCAACAGAGTCCAAACTTCAAATGATTACGCTGCGACCAGTAGAGCAGATTTAGGCCCCATTCTCACTAAGTCGTGACGACAGATTATTGTGTCGTTTAAAGTGTCGTGGCTTGTGTACCTATATGGAGGTGTTCACATATAGGACAACACGGTTAACTGTCGTCCACGACTTTTTTTTTGCAGTGACGACAGATTGTCAAGTCAATGGGAACGGCTAGCACGACAGTCGTAAAACGGTAAAAAAACGTCACGACTTATCGTGACGGCAAATCGTGTGTCATTATTGCAACTTTCTACCGTAGCCACGATAAAAATATATTCAAAAGAACGCACAGGTGATCAGGCGACTGATGTGTAAAACCACAAGGCGACTGCCGTAAACAGTAAAAATGGCGTCACGATCCAATGGGAACAGCTAGATGCAACAGTCGTTCAACGATAAAATATTTCGAAGACACAGTGACGATAAACAGTCGATACAATGGGAATAGCTAGAGACGACAGTGGTCCAACGATAAATTAATCGTCACGACATAGTGGGAACGCGCCCTTATGGTGCGGTACCACAACAGTTCAAACCGTGGATGCTACTAGACTGCCTTGCTGTGACTGTGATTGATACCATTTTATTTGGCACGGCTACATGATTGTTTGTGTACGTTATCTTCAAAGTTTACTTGCTAGGCCACTGACCAATGGTCGTGCTTACGTAAGATATGTTGGATTCATGATCGTCGCAGTTAACCGAAACCTTATGTCGGTAGGTAGCTATATAGATGATAGGCATGTAATACCAAAAGATCCACCATGATATGAGATACCAAAAGTTATGACGCATCGACTTAATATACGCTACTCTGTACTTTCATAAGTGTAGTCTCTGTAAACTATTTACTCCTGCCCCAGGTAGAACAAGGCCACCGCTATACGGCATTATAAAAAATATCGAGCATCCCCCGATGGCATTTTTATTACACCGCAAAATAATGACGGTCCCCTTTCGTAGACCACCGTTTTCAGACCGGAATATATTTTAGTATGAACGCTTATAAATGGTGAATTGTGAATAATGTTATATAGAGATTATCGGTTAAGGGTTGAAATATGGTGTAATAGACTGGGTTTTCAACGGATTTCGTTGACTTGAATTCAATAAAGGAGTCAATGTGGGTTTTTCGAGTGATTTGGGGGGGAATAGCTGTTTGTTGGTTGTTTGGGATTACTCGTATAATGTCAGAATGAGACTTTTTTAAACACATTTTGGATTCTTTTGTTTTGGATAACTTCGCTTGATATACTTAATTACCGCGTTTAATATTTTCGCCAAAAGGCATGCGTGTTTCATCTAGCTCCTCCAAATACTCGGAAAAGTCGTATAGAAATTGGTAATATATTAAATTTTCAAAAAAAAAACACACAACTGTAATCTGATTAAATTTTCAAAATTACTTTCCATCGGTCTATCTTTGGCTCTATTTCTCCATTGTGATATGAGAAATACCCCACCCCCTGAAGTGCTTTGAACTATTTTAAAACTTATATCATTTTCAAGATAAGTCAGGTGATTTAAGCTCCAATAAAGTTACATTCTGAGAAATCTCAAGTATACCTGAAACTCTGAATGCACCACAATCTGGTCTAGACATCATTTTACCTAGATAAACGCTGTATTATCCTGAAAGGAGAACATTCTCAGCTTTCTCAAACATAACTACATTTTCTACTACAACAATGTTTGCCTTTACGGGCCATTTTAAAGGATAACGATAAGTACCGGAGACACGTCGACCAACAATAAAGTTTGCTTGAGAAAAATACGCTGGAGAATATTTCTGCAAGTTTGTAAATACAGCTCGTCTTTGAGTTTGCGGCGTTTACTGGATAGCTTTAAACGATCTCTGGAGGTCAAATGGGAAGAATCAATTGACCTGCGGGGTAATAACGTAACACAGACACAATAGTAATGGCTTTCGTGATAATTCAACAAACTTCATTGCGTGATTCACGTAGTCGGGCAGACGAATTTCTCAAATATATTATGAAGCAATGGATTAGCAATTTCCTTGAAAATTCTTCGGATTGTAATTGAAATTGAGTAACGCAATAACCTCACCGCTATATCTATATGTTGACGTCGTGGTGGGGCTTGCGTGCTCCAAACTCTAGGTCTGTACGAGTAGAATTTACTTTGCCTTAACAGGTCACAGGGACAGGTATGAGGAGCGAGAGCAAGAGAGAAACAGAAACCAGAAGGGCAGCATGTGGCGAGCTATTGGGAAGTAGCAACCCCACGGACCCTATCTCCCGGGAGATGTCTTGTTCCTCACCTCTGGCTTGCCTTTATGGACCGGCTGGAGTGAACACTGATGAGGAACAGAGCTCCCACCTCATTCTTGCCTTTATTGGCCGACTTGAGTGGAGATTCGCAAGAGCAAACGTGCTCGGAAGAAGGACGGATTCCAGAAAGTGCTGGTAGGGATCTTGACCATCTTCCGGGCTCTGGGATTGTCCTGATAGTCGTGGAATACCTCTCCACTCCTCAAGCACCTCAGGATATGTTGCTCCCTTGTCGCTACGTCACTAAGTGCTAGCGTCAGTTTTCGGGGATCCATGCATTATTGAGTGTGCAAGTCACCACCTGCCATTTTTCCGTGTATCATAAAACATTGATCAGGCAGGGGCCATAGTCTTTTCATAGTTCTAGGTAACCAGTCCACTTTAGCCATCCAAATAAATAGCCCAATATGTTTTCTTTCCATGTTTTACAATAGTCTTGCACCCACCGGGGGTTGCCCTTGGGTGCACTTGCATAGTGCGTAGAGGGATAATCATCGGTTGGTGCCTCGTTTCATTCAAAACGTATAATGGGTCTCTGCGAGTTGGCTTTGACCCTTCGTACGCCTTCCAAAGGACCGGGACCTCATGGTACGGAGATATGTAAACACATAAAAATAAATAATATAATAAAAACAACTTTATTGCAGACCACAACATGGTCCATAAAAAAATACAATAAAAAAAAAATATACAAAAAATGACATACATAAACTCACGCCTATTTCTCCTGCGCATTAAAATAAAAACGAAACTTTACGCTGCTATTTCCGCTTGCAGGTCTTGGTGGTCTTGACCTTGGTCTTGGTCATCTTGGTTTAATGTGATCACAATTGCATTCACTCACTTAAAGTGTTTAACTTCTCAAGCATAAATCACGATTTCAAAGTAAATAGATTCGAGTAGAGAATAGTAATGTGTGAATCACGATTTGATTATCATTCTTTTTAGATTATTGACTGGGCCTGAAAATGCTTATGCTCTTAAAACTGACTGAAATGTAGATATAGTCTATTTTTCTTTTTAATAATTTTATTGTTTGTAAATTTAATGTATCTATTGCTATTTATCTTTTGACTTGTTCTGTAGCTCCTTAAAAAATATATAAATAAACAGTTCTGAAAGAAACCAGCGTACAAATCAAAAGAATATTACAAACGTTTTGTTTCCAGTTTATTAAAACTCCAACTATTCTGCATTCGTTAACCCTGCAATGTTTTATTCAGGCCATGTAACGTCAGCATGCCACTGACAGGTTGAAGACGTCGGGCAGCGCTGTCATAGTAATATTTAATAGGAAGGACGGACATGAGTACAATAAGATTCTATGTTTTTGTTGCTGGCTGTATAGCTGGCGAGTCGGTACCTTTAGTGCCAGAATGTTTTTACGTATTCTTCGCATAGGAATGTCGTGAAATTGTTCTATTTTTATATTTAGGGTTTTTGGGTTTAGGTATACTTTATTGATTATTCAGGATAGCTATTATATATTATAGTATTATATACCCTATTTGAGTAAGTAGGTACTTTCCCTTTTTATTTTATTTAGGCATGCATTAGTTCCTGCGGTGGAAATTCTTGAAATAAACGTAACATACGCGACATCTTTAGAGTTGGTGCGCCATTCTAATATAAAGTTATTGTTTTTTTAAATTTTTAGAAGTCGGTTCATTATTAGCAATCTATCTATTTTTCTTTCTAAATAACCTGTATTGTTCGGCACCTGGGCAATGACCTTCCCTTGCTCTTTTCCAATATGGTCCAGTCAAAAGAGAATATTGCAATATTTCCGATAATCCTTAGGGCTGATTTCACCAATGAAACTGTGGTGCTGTAAAGATCCCACCGTGAAAATTTAGGTGAAGTGAGCGTGATGTGAACTGTCATTCCACCTTACTCTACTAGGGATTGAGCTCACTTCACCTAAGTGCTCACGGTGTGATGTTTACAGAATAGATCGGCTGAACGCGATCAGCACATTTGAAATACGTTCAAGAGCTGTCAGTGTCATTATTCCAAAGAAAATAATGACACTGACAGCCCTTAAACGTGGTTTAAGTGTTGATCACGATCAGTTTCATTGGTAAAATTAGCCCTATGGTCGAATTTCACCACTGGTGAAATCCGCACTAATAGTCCACCTCGTAATTTCTTTACAACTTTAATAAAACAATTTCCAGAAAATTTAAACTTCACTATAAGGTTGAAACTATCTAACTGTCAAATAGACAAATAGACCTAACCCTTTTTATAACGTGCAAGTGACATGAACCTAACCACGCGTCCTATTTAAAAGCGATCGTCCCGCGAATACACGATCGTTCGAACTTTTTGTTCGGTGAACTTGTACGCGTGGCCGCGACGACAGAGGGCGCTTTCCAGTTTTCCGAACAAAAAGTGACCGCGTATTCGCGCGAAGATAGCTTTTAAATAGGACGCAGCCTAAGGGTGATATTAATTAGAGGTCCACTATACTGCCTTTAAAAAAATTCGTAGCCCGGTTACACAGCAATAAAACAATGTTATAGTTCTAGCAGGCTTGGATCTAGATTTTCGCTCAAGGGGGGCAAATTTTCCTCTCTGGAGGCTGGGGGATGATGATTATTCCCAAGCCGTGATTTTTAAAGGTTTTTTTTAAAAAGGGCTGTCCTTTTTAAAAAAAAAACCTTCGGTAACTATTTTCCTTAAACTCAATAATACAAACAAAAGGGAGCACCCTCTTTTCGAGGATGACAACGATTTATCTACATATGCCTTCCTTATTAATATACTGTGTACAAAGCAAAAATACAGGTTATAAAAAAAACTATGTTTCAGTCTAAGTGAGTTATGTGGTGGAGAAAATAAAGGTTGGTCGAAGCCCAAGGGGGGCAAGTGAAGTGCACTCCGTATCCGCGCCTGAGTTCAGTAGAACTTGTAGAGACGACAATGTTAGGGCAAGAAATCCCCTTACAATTTATAGCAAGGACTGCATCGCAACAGCGGCGCAAGTAATTATTATGTTCTTGAATGAGTGAGTAGAAACTTACGACTTTATTATTATTTTTACGGGCTGTATGTTTGTTGGGTCTATAAAAGTGTATTATGATGCTTTTGAAATGAATAAGTACTTTTCAGTAGAATATAGAATAGAATAAAATAGAATATTAAATTAAATTAAATTAAAATTGTTTAATTTCAGACAACAATGATCCATAGTGTTAGTAACAAAAACAAAACTTAAAAACTATGTTAGTAGGTTGATAAATATAACTAAGTATGTTAATACATCAAGCCACACCTCTCACATGCAGCCTGATGAACCGGTTGAACACCGACGCGTCTAACCTATCCGCTATCATTTTCAGGATGCCGTTGCTACTCCCCCGCATAGCTTTCATGACCGACGCCGCTTTCTTTCGCATAATTGCGTAGAAATCGTCTACATGCGCGTCAGCAAACATGCCTGAAGCACTACAAAAACGAGGGAGGCGCAACAGTGCCCTGAAAATGTTATTGTATTGAACTCTGAGAGCACTGTAGGCACTTTGCGTGTATTTGACCCATAGACCGCTCGTGTAGAAACTTTGACAGTAGGCTTTAAATAGCGTCAATTTAACGTCGATCGTACAACGAGCGAATCTATGCGCCAGCATGTTGCCCCGCACCGACAGTGCCCTCCGTTCCCTCTCTATGTCCTGATCATCCTTTAAGGTGTCAGTCACGATATGACCTAGATACTTAAACTGAGAAACACGGTTTAAATGTTCTCCATTTATAGAAATTGGTGGCGCGCTACTTGGTCTTTTGTTGTTTCCCACAATAATCATGAACTCACTTTTTTTACTATTATACTTTAAACCATGCTTCTCAGCATAAGCCTCACACACAGACAATAATTTTCTCAATCCACTGATTGATGGACTCAGCAGCACCATGTCGTCCGCATAACTTATGTTGTTAACACTAACGCCATCTATGCGTCAACCGACATGCATGCTGCTCAGTTCCTCAATCAGTCGATTCATATATAAATTAAAAAACCTCGGCGAGGTTAACCCTATATATAAAAGTATAGAATAAATATATAAGTATGTAGTACATAAATATTAAAGTATAGAAAAGAAGAGAAATGGTTTCCTTGTTTCCTCGAAAGGTCAGTAGTTAAAAATATTTGGTTGTTGGCGCGGTTAGCAGATAGCTAATAAAGGGGTTACAGTAGATAGCCAAAAATCCTTTTAATTGCCAGGTAGCCTACTTAGATTACAAATCGTAAAAAGATTTCCCATTAGGTGGTTTACCCAAAAATGTATCGAAAAATCTACTTAGGGTGAATTAGTATAAGTCTAATCCAGAGAATATTTTTTTTTTACTTTTGACAGATTTTTCATACAAAAACTGTCAGACGTCAATTTTATTCCGGAATCAACCCTAAGACACTTAAAAAAATATTCTATCAAACCTCATTTACCTACGAACATCGATTACCTGCGTCTCCGACAATTCTCATAATATTCCGTCCTCCATAGATTTGGGACCGTCTCAATATGACCATATTTTTGTGAAAACGCCAGCTTTCGACGCCATCAAAGACCATTCTCGACCTTTCTTAACACCTCGTTACTTTGATACGCCATTGGATTCAATAATATATTTCCTATTCCTATATCTTGAATATAAATCTTGGAATCGGTTACTAAAATGATTTCTGTTATATAGATATATGAATCTTCTATTGCATGTTATGAGAAGTAAACAATGGCGCGCCAGTTGAAAACAGTACCCTAATTGCGTAACACACAATCAATCAGAATTTGAATGATTTTGAACCTTATTGCTAATCCATTGCTTCATATGTTCGAAAAATTTGTCTGCTCAACAACGTAAATAACACAATGAATCTTGTTGAACTGTCAAAATGAAACCGTTTCCTACTGTAAGAGTGTTACGCAATTACCCCGCTGGGTTTTAAAAGATACTAGCGACCAACCCCGCTTCAGACGGTTTTTACAACTTACATCGAAATTTCTTAATTACCTTTATGTAAGGTTATTAAGAATGTATTATGATACCTTCCGCAATAAATTTTCTTAATTATAGTGAAAACTGCATCAAAATCCGTTGTGTATTTTTTTGTTGGCTTTGCACGTTTGTGCATTTAGATTGTGTAGTTTACACAACTACACTCGGACAGAAAACACGAAAAGCGAATTTGTTTTATACTATGTAGGAATAAATTGTAACTCTCGTACTGCCGCTCAAAGCTTTTTCTTACGCAGCCTGTCAAGCGTCCGGACGACACAGTAGTTATCCTGTCAAACGTCCACCCCTTGCGCCCGCGCAATTTGCAAACAAAATTGCGTGCCATTTCATAATATCTAGTAAAGTATTTATAAGATTCCAATAGTAAAAATACGCGTGTATAGCTGAAACTATACAAAATCAACTTATCTGAAACCTAAATTACAGCAACCAGCCCTAAGTACTTTAAAAAAGTTAAACTTTAGAATATGGGTTGAATTTGAGTAAAATATTTGCTATACCTAAGTTTTTACGAAACATTTTGTAGTTGGTATCAATAAAACCTATTTTATAATAAAATTAAACTAGACTATATAGGCTATTGTTTGATGCCCATATGTCCTTGATAAGTGAGTATTAAATACCAAAAGCAATTTTTCCCAGACGATTCACTGTTTACCCAAGTCCCTCTGAAGGGTAATTTCAAGTCACAAAGCACAGAAACGCGCCAGCGTCTAGAAACGCCAGTAGGTTCCCATTATCATTACATATAGTTCTTTAGTTCCTTGCTCTTGTTTCATGTTTATTATTGGTGTATGTTTATTATTACATATATGTATGTATTTATTGTATATGTAAATGGTACACCACTGACTACCTACAGTATTGTCTCTCCTTCTCTCTTTAATCCATCTAAAGACTGTCTGTAAAAGATCGCTTTTAGCGATAAGACCGCCCATTGTGTCACCCTATGTAAAATTTCTACATTTTTATCTGTAATTTTTATGGTGTACATAATAAAGAGTATTCTATTGTACTCTATTCTAGTTGCTAATAAAATTCGTGGCGCCAAAAGTGCGTTGAGGGCACGACTTCTGTCACGAACTGCCGTCAAAGCCGTCAGTTTCTATAAGTCATTTGTGTCATAGTGCGAGTAAAGGGTGACTAAAATAGAGTAGAATATATTTATGGAAATTGTTGACAACTGGCGCGGCGGCCGCTATTAAGGTCCGAACCCAATAACCTATCTATCACCAGTTTTGGCATACTGGAGATAAAAAAACCTATCTATATATGGTTTCAACGTCCCAATAATATATAAGAGATTATGGAATCTTACCGGCCTGATATAAGGACAGATTGAATTATACTGTCTACCATCAATAGCGATCTGTCTTTTTCTGAAAATAGGTTATTGGGTTCGACCGTAAGGCGGTTCTAGTAGCGCGCCGAGGTGTCTCTGTGTTCTGTGGTTTGAGGCATATTTTCCTCTCAATAAAATTCAAGCTACGAATACCTCTGTCATCTATCACTCTACAAATGTATACCTCTGTCATCTATCACTCTACAAATGTCTATAAAATACAACAAGACAACCGGCGGAGCAATTGCAAAACACACTTAACATAGGAATCTGTTTCATTTTGACAGTTCAACAACATTCATTGCGTTATTTACGTTGTTGAGCAGACTTTTTCGAACATTATGAAGCAATGGATTAGCAATATTCTCCAAAATCATTAAAATTGTGATTGATAGTGTGTTACGCAATTAGAAAGAAAGAAAGAAAGAAAAATAGGTTTATTTGTCACAGAAACACGTGCATACAAAACGATAAGAATAAACAGAAAAAATAAAACAAAATAGAACCACATTATAATCACGAGCTCAAAACAGAAATAGTCGGAAGCTGCACGTCATGACTGTGACAAGAAGGCTTCCACTCAGCATGATGCTGTGCTATGAGGGACCCACAGCACAGCGCTGATTTTCAGTGGTTACCCGAAAAAAAGACGTACGGAAATCAGGTCAGGTTCAGTGATCAATACATAAATAGTTACATAACAAAACAAAAGAACCAGTAACAACTTAAAATATACTGCAACTATACAACCAAATACAGGTATGAATAAATATTATGAAATAACCCAAAAAAGACTCCGTAGGCATCGCAGGTGCGTGCATAAATAATGTACCTACCTGAAACATAAATTATTGTTACAATAATAGAACGTCAAGTGTTTCGTCTCGCTCCCACCCTCATCCTCGCGTCTCCCGCGCTCACGCTCACACCTCACAACATTATAAATACAATAACAAGGTAGACAGAGACACACAGCAGCGGCACTTCCCCACCGCGCCCATGAGCGTGATGACGTGTGTGAGCTGGGCTGCGGTGCGGGGCGCACGCGGCGCACGAGTCCTGTGAGGTCAAGTGGCGCGTCACGCGTGATTATAGGCAGTGAGTTTCACCCGCCAAACACCACTGCGACGGTGGGGAACCGGCTTGCGCTTGCGTCTCAGTTGTCGTTTGAACAAAAGTGAGGATTTTAGGGAATACCACCCAAGTACCCACATATACGAGACGCGTTCGACGCATCGTTATGCCGCCTCAAGCCGTCTGGATATTGATATACCTTACACATAGATGACAAACCTTATGTGAGTATTATTTATAAAATATCTGCTGCTCATACTTTTGTTTTTCTAATAGGATTTTTTTCAGATGTAACTTAAAATTTTGCTTTGTTTTCAGGGATCTTATTGGAGGTGGTAAATCATTCCAGCAGCGAGAAGCGGCATACTTGAAACATCCTCTAAAGGCTGCGGTCCTGTGTCGAGGCATCGAGATCGGGTTAGACGTGGATCGAGCAGAGTAGCCGTAGTGCTCGTGCCTCCAGTTAATTTTTTTAAACAGGTATTCCGGTTTGTGTGTTTTTATGATACCGAACATTAAAACTGCTAAATGTAGTTTCCGTCGTGCAGCCATTTTTAATAAATTGTGTTCATTTAAATACGGTGTGATATGATGCCTCCGGGGTATGCCAAAGCAGTACCGAGCACACGCATTCTGTACACGCTGTATTAGACGTTCTGTTCGGGAAAGGAGGCACGGCCCGTATACAGCGTCACAATAATTAAGTTTAGACAGCACTAAGCTATCCACTAATCTCTTCCTCATGGCGATACTAAGGAAGTCTCGCACCCTGTACAGAACCTTTAATCTATAAAAGCAGTTTTTCACTACTTCATTAATGTGCTCTTCAAAACGAAGCTCTGGGTCGGTGATTAGACCCAGGTTACGTGCGACTTCTACCCTTTGAATGCTTTCTTCCATAATTTTAACGTCTGGTTTCGCAGATAGAATTTTTTTTATTTGATTCCTGCTCCCCATGACAATAAACTTAGATTTTAGAGGGTTCAGTACTAATGAGTTGCCCATAGACCACGAAGCAATTCTATCAAGTTCCTCATTTAGGGCACGTACCGCGGCTACTATGTTACTGGCGTTAAACGAGACATATAACTGAGTGTCATCCGCGTACACATGATATTTGCAGTTCTTAATGCACGTAGTTATGTCAGCACTGTACAGTATATAGAGAAGCGGGCCAAGCAGCGATCCCTGAGGAACTCCTCTTGTTATTAATTGTGGGGAAGAAGATACCGTGGAACCGTCCTTCATGCGTATCTCCACCCGCTGCGTTCTGCCCGTTAGGTAACTCTCAAACCAGCCTATAGTCCGGCTATCAAAACCATAATACGCGAGTTTGGACAACAATAAAGAAATATTAATTGAATCGAAAGCCCGCGAATAGTCGAGTAGTACCAGTATAGATCCCTCACCATGGTCCCGTGCTTCAAGGATATTACCCAAGACGTCTGCCAAGGCAGTTGTGGTTCCGCGGCCCTTTCTGAAACCCGACTGCAGCTCGGGCAACATGCCATGTGCCTCGAGAAAATCGGAAACCTGCAGATACACCACTCTTTCCAACACCTTGGACAAGCATGGCAATATGCTTATGGGGCGGAGATCTTTATAGCTTTGTGGGTTATTATTTTTTGGAATTGGCCGCACAATTGCATTACGCCACAGATCAGGAAATACATTAGAAGTAATGGATCTATTTACTATCTCCGTTATTGCAATTAATGATTGCGGGAGTGTAAGTCTTATCATTTCCAATGAAATACCGTCAATTCCTTGCGCATTTGTTGTTATAGCCTTTAAAATATTTAAAACTGTCTTTGGATCCGTTGGCGTCATTGTAAAATTTGCGGCCCCGTACCGGTTTGATTCAAAGAAGGTTTGTTGGAAAGTGTTCACATTAGGGTCGCCCGGGACATCTAGGAAAGCTGAATTTATCCTGTCTGGGTCGTTAAATTGCTCTAAGAGTACATCATCAACCTTACTCACTGGAAGCACATGCTTTTTTAGATTGTGCCATAATGATTTTGAGTCGCAAATATTATCATTTATGTACTTTGTAAAGAACGCTTTTTTTTCATTTAATAAACCAACTGTTGCTTGGTGCTTGAGGTCTAAGTAGTATTGCTTGTGTGCTTCCAGTTTGGTTTGACGATATCGATAGCGGGCATCGTTTCGCAATTTAAACATTAATTGTATAATGTCTGTTATCCAGGGTGTAGGTTGCGTTCTGAAAACTCTAGTTTTTAAAGGTGCGTGAGCATCGAAAAGCCTGACAACATGAGAATTAAAGGAATGCACCATGTCATTTACATCCTGTAGTTCGCAGATTGAGTCCCACGGGATCGCCTCCAAATCTCTCCGGAAATCATCAGCTGATATATCTCTAAACGGGCGATATGTTACCTTTTTACGAACCGGTTTTTCTTTTTTAAAAACGATTTCGCATGACACGAACGAGTGATGGCCGAGTTCCGCTATATGGTCCACAACAACATCCCGATATCGTGCATCCGTACATATCACATCGATCAGAGTAGCGCTGTCTCCTACGAAGTGCGTAGGAGTGAGTACAATCTGATCCATGTTGCAATATTTAAGAAAATCCGTGAACCTTCTTGCTTTAGAATTGTTTATGTCGAGCATATTAACATTGAGATCGCCCAATAAAATAATATTGTCGTACGGAGCCAGTGCACAGATGCTGTCCGTGATCGCGTCTAGGTATATGTCTAGGTCTAACCAAGGGGGCCGGTATGCTGTTCCTATAAGCAATTTCTTATTCTTTGCGGTTATGTTCAGCCACATTTGCTCCACTTGTGGATGATGCGGATGCAATTGGGATGCAGGAATGTTAATCAACGAATTTGTTTACTGATTCAGTCAACAGTATCTTACCAATGTCATGTCATGAAAGAAAAACAATGTATTTGCAGAAAAACAAGGTGATATCGTTAGCAGAGCAGTATCAATTATTTAGCGATGGATAAATTGGGTCTGGCGCGTGGCGTTTACGCCTACAACAAATTTGTAAGCCAGGGATGGATTCAAGCGTAATTTATTTAAGCGTTAATCAGAATCACAGACAATTCAACATTTAAATCACGATTGATTAATTGAATAAATGAACTGCGGACGAGAGTGGCAACGGTGGTGTCGCTCTAGTGAAACGTCAAGAACGTCATGCAGCCATCTGACTCATGCAGTTTTGCAGCGAACGGTGGCGTAGACTAGACGGTCACGACGGATCGCTTACGTCCTGAATCTTAATCCGAGTGTAATTGTGATATTTTTGTAATTTAAATTTAGAATCCTGATTATAAGGCTGCTGATCAACCCCCCCCCCCCCTAGGATGATGATGTAGGATGAAGGCCTGTCTACTTTTTTCTGGAATATCTCGCGCGATTACCCATTTTAAGATGAGTGATTCGAATACAGATACCACGATGTGATAAAAACCTTAACCACTGCGGTTCCCTAATGGATTAAAAATTGACTAGAATTATTTTTCTTACTGTGCGCACAAAAAGATCTGTCTGTCCTATCCTCTTAATATTAATCCATTTTACTTGAAACAACACCCACAGGAAACCAGAGGCGGCCAAGTTTTAAGACAAAAACAAAAAACATTTTCAAAGAAGATAATAAATAATAAGTATTTTAAAGTACATTGGTGGTTTCACTCGTTTTCACTCTCCAAAAGGTCAACGTTTTCAAACATTGAACCTGTCAAAACATAATAAAAATGTTAGCCTGTTCTAAGTATATCTTTTAACGTGAAAATATTTATTACTTCCGGAACAGCGAGGTTTATTTTTCCGTTTCTTCGTGGACATTTTTATGGCATACCTGTATTAACGATTTATGAGAGCAGAAACATTATTGTACCTTTACATTGTATACAAAATATACCATTAACTACCTAGGTACATAACAAAGATGTCAATCGGGCGACAAACACTTCAATTTTAAAGTATATTAGCAATACAAAATAATAAGATTTCGTTTTTTATTTATAAGGAAAATATAATAAACTATAGATATCACTTATTCACCAGTGGAAGGAAGCCCAACCTAAAGAGGAAGATGATGATGATGAAACACTATCCTCTAAGAAAAGAAAGGCAACCAATAAAGCGGAGGCAAAAAATGATGAAGAAGATTAAGATATTCTTGACGAGAAACCACAAGAAAGTGAGCCCACATCGAAACGTCGGCACAAGGGAGCTGCGGAAAAGGGTAACTAGTACTATTAATACTTACATATAAAACTTTTCATAATTAAATAAAATGCCGAGATCGTTTTATAACCTTTTAGAAAATGATAAAAATTTGTTGAAATCTGACGAAAAGCAGTAAATTGGAACGGAACGTTTGTCTATTTGCCTGTATTTCCCAAAGTGGTAGTCTTTGAACTCAAAGACTACTTATTCTAAACGTGTGATTTGAAACTTGTAAGTATGCTGGCTAAAAAACCAACAAAAAAAACTGATTTATTTCAACATAAGATTACGAAATGACATCCGCTGCAAAACCTGGAGATTGTTTTCAAAATCATTTTCGATCTCTAAATACGTCCCCGCGTGTAATCGCGTAGTTCGCTCCAGAAACAAACTGCTTGTAGCTCCCCACGCGGGTCCTTAATGGATTTTGTAGCGAAAGTCAATAAAACACGACAAAAAAGATAATACAGCACCTAAGATACCTTGAAAAAAGGCTTGAAAAAGAAAAGAAGTTAATAATTGACTTAAAATGTAATTATAAAAAGAATAATAAGCTTTGACTTTCATATTTTATGGCAATAAACATTTATAATTTTGTTAAAAACATATATACATAGCTACTTAAACACAGAGAGGCCCAAACCGCCTAAATTCCAGCAGTGGGAACGTTATAGACCGTCTTTTGAAGGTTACATTACATATTCAATAGATATGACCCAAGATGGGATAAAAATTAAGACTGCAAATAAAATTGATAACGTACTTAAGCAGTAAAAGGGGCTCGTGGCTAATCAATAACAGCCTCGCTGAAAGGGTCCATCTAAAAATTTATTGACTTAACATAACATCACGCTTTGTTACCCCGAAGGGTAGGCCAGAGGTGTACCTATAGTACCTACACCCACATTTTTAGACCATTTTTTTTAGAGCTATTACATCTAAATTGTGATTAGATAGGCAGTCGCTCCATGTAAAATACTGGTATTCAGCTGCATCCGGTTAGACTGGAAGCCGACCCCAACATAGTTGGGAAAAGGCTAGGCAGATGATGATGACATCTAAATTGTGTTTATCCTCGTATTAAGTATTTGTGTGATTATTGGGACCCAACAGGGTAATACAAAGATACCATGGATTATACTTTTTAAAAACTGAAACAACTAGATAAAAGTCGTCGTTTCGGGTGTAACAAGTTCCATGAATTATTTATTTTATTTATTTTATTTTATTACATTTAGAAAAACTTACAGCTAATAAATACATTTCAATATCTAGTACAATGTGTTAAAGATGGCCAATTACAAGCTTCCACTAATGATTAAAGTGAGTAATATTAACACTGCTTTTTAAAAACTGTTATGTAAGTTTTTCTTTCGCTTTTTTATCGAAGGACCAGAAGGTCGATTCCTGTAATTAAAAACGTTCAAAATCTAGTCGCAATCTTATCTCAGCGACAATCAAATGTCAAAAATGTAGGTAAACGCTATACAATTTTTGACAGATTGTGACTGACATTTGAATGCAAACATTCTTAAAATTACCGGAATTGCCCCTCACATTGTATCCTCTGATGTTATTACCTGTTATGTTTGTCATAGGCAGGACCAGTTAAATCATGCCGAGTTCGGCTCCGCCCAACGGGCCAAGAGATTTCCGTTTGGCCTGAGCTGAAGCGAAGCTACATTCAATCAGCGTCGAGACCACGAGCGCCGATCTGTTCAGGCTCCACGTACCTTATTTTGTTTTAAATATCATCGTAGCCGGATGGCTCAGTTAATAACACTCGCTTTTAAATATCGATTGTTGTCAATTTTATTAAACTAGGAATGAGTCCAGACATGCGCCAACTTGGCTTCATCTCTGAAGTATTATATTCCTTAGAGAGCTTGAATTTGCGTGCGGTGAACCTAGGAAGGGCAATTGCAATCGAATTTTTGTATGACGTGAACCAGATACAACAACATAACATCACGCCTTGCTTCCCCGAAGGGTTAGGCAGAGGTGCACCTATAGTACACCCACATTTCGCCGGTTATGTTTATGTCCCTTGTAATAGGGGGCGAGCCTATTGCCATCTACCGGGCACACATCCAGACTCCGAGCTGCTACTGAGAAATTCCAGATAGAAAGTTCCAGTAACACTTTGGCCGACCTAGGAATCGAACCCAGGACCTCATGCTCAGCAGTAGCACAACAGTGGCAGTAGTAGTAGTGAGCTGGATCCTTAACAAAAAATTATTTACCATCAGATGCGTCTAAGTTTTCTCGCGTAAATATTTCATAAAACAAATAACCCTGTCTGCAATATTTATATTATTTTAATTTTAGATTGTGATTGTTTCCTTTTTTACATTTTATATTTTCGGTGTATATTTTATTTTAGTGAGGAGCTCGTGGCTAAATAATAACAGCCGCACGGGTCGATCCATCAGGTTAAGCTACGCTTGCCGGGGTTGTCCGTGGATGGGTGACCATCTTTACATACCGAGACTCCTCCGTGCCTCGGAAAGCACGTTAAGCCGTTGGTCCCGGCTGTCATTCGTAGATCTTTGACAGTCGTTACGGGTCGTCAGAAGCCCGAAAGTCTGACAACCAGTCTAACCAAGGGGTATGGTATTACCCAGTACCTGGGTTGTGGAGGTCAGATAGGCAGTCGCTCCATGTAAAATACTGGTATTCAGCTGCATCCGGTTAGACTGGAAGCCGACCCCAACATAGTTGGGAAAAGGCTAGGCAGATTGATATTGGTGTATATTTTATTTTAATAAATTATACGTGTTTCAAGTGGCGAGTCATTCGTTTTATTTCGCTACTGTACCTACCTATGTACATTGGACAAGTTAATCCAACAAACCAAGATGTTTAAAACAAACACCGAACCTGAAGTGCTAAAATAATTTATAGCATATACATAAATAAAGCGTGCGTGTACGAAGCCAGCAAAGGAAATGAAAGGAGAGGTGTGGAGTGAGGTCATAGCCGCTGGCGATTTGTTATCTGTGGCCGCACGAAGAGCTAGAGGTGTTGCAAATGTGTAAACAATTTCCGTTGGATGTATGTTTTGAATTCACACAGATGATGATTCGAATGGAAGGTTTGAAAACACTTTAAATACGGAAAGATAGATCATTCAGATTAACTGAATTCGATAAAGATAAAATGTATTATGATAGATGATAAGACGTGATCAATAAAGCTGATTATCCAAACGAAAATGGTATTAAAGAAATGATAAGATTTGGCAATTAATGATGCTGTTATAAGACATAAATATCTATAAATTATTTACTAATGATGGTGGAATAGATATAATTATAATACTGTGATTATAATTATATCTATTTCACCATCACTAGTAAACAATACTTAAGGCTATCTTGATAACTGAAGCACAGACTAAAGTTAACATTACAATCTTCTTGTATTTGAATGGAGGGAAGGAATTGAGTACGCACAGCCGCTGGCGATATATTTTCTTTGACCACGCAAAGAACCGCGAGGTGCTTCAAATGTGCTTACAGTTTGTTTGCTTTTTTGTATTATATTCATACGGTTCGATGGAAGGTTAAGCTACGCTTGCCGCGATTGGTTCGTGGATGGGTGACCATCCATTACATATTAAGACTCCTCCGTGCCTTGAAAATCACGTTAAGCCATTGATCCCGGCTGTCATTCGTAGGTCTTTGACAGTCAGTGGGGTATCGTGTTACCCAGTAACTCAGACAGGTCAGACAGGCAGTCGCTCCAAGTAAAATACTGGTATTCAGCTGCATCTGGTTAGACTGGAAGCCGACCCCAACTTAATAAGGAGAAGGTTAGGTAGATTGTTTATATTCATGAATTTACCAGTGGAAGAAGTGAATAAAACAACGCTACAAATGCTACAAATAAAAAACAAAAAAAAAAAAACAACAAATAAATACTGTGCTGACCTTAGAATTGGTGTAAAGGGAGGAATATAATGTTCACGCCTACAGCAATGAACGTGTCATCTTTTGTACAGATTTTTAAAAACGGATTGCTACAGAACGATTGGTGGACAAAAAAAATCAAATAAGTAATAATGTATACATCTTGTAGCGAAAAAAAAAATAAAAAGACGGAAGATTCACTTTTCTGCTACGACACGTTTAATTTTGTTTTTAAAATAAAAATAGAAAATAACATTAAAAGGTAAAAAAATGAATATTATAGTATAAAAAAATTGAAGGTTGTTGTGTGAAGGGAATAAAATAGAGAACTTTGGTCCGATAGGTACGCGAATAACGAACGAGAAAATAAACGTACTATCTAGTCGATTGCCATCACTAATAAGTAACGCTACCAAAACATATCGTTATAAAAAAAATTAGAGAACCAAGGTACCTCGCTTTTTTACAAATTTGAAAATAAAATTAAGTAGTTAATGAATTAAAAAAATCTGCAGAGGATTACTATCTACACTATTAAATTAGAACGTAAAATATCATAAAAAAAACCCGTGGCATAAGTAATTGCGTCCGGCGAGGTGACGTAGACTGTAGGTTGTCGCAGTTCTTTGTTCAGGAACTGGCGTTGTTTGCGAGACCTTCAGCGGTCAAAATGCGGTCCAACTCTCGACGTTGGCCAAGGACGTCCAGCGTAATTTTAGGCCAAAACCTGGAGGCCGAAAGGCGGCCTGTTCAAAGCTGTTCAATCCTAAGACAAAATGAATTAGGGTTAGACCAGCGTGATCAGACTGAACTTCCGATTGAGGAAAACTGTTAAAAGATACGTACCAGAAAAAATAAAGATGAATGGTTAGACTCGTACTTAATTTATTTATTTATTTTTTAGGTTAACCAACAATTGTTTACACTATTTATTTCTGATTTAATAACTAGAGTAACATATTCTAGTGCAACAATTAATAAAATTACAGGTTAACACCACATGCACAAAAAAAAACGGCTTACATAACATACTTATAACTTATTGAAATTATAATTTATACATACAAAGAATAATAATTAAAAGCAATAATAAAGAAAATTATCACATCATTCAATTCTGTATACAACATTGGGATGTAAATTACTTATTAAAATTATAATTGAATAAATGATGATTGATGGATTGATTGAATTATGAAAAAATATAACGACCATAATTGATAAGAAAATAAAAATAAACTGAAAACATTGAAAAAAAATTGAAATGAAAACAGGCATAAAATTTAAAATTAAATCGTCTTTAGATTATTTACAAAAGCTCGTAGGAATTTATTAATATTATCGTGATGTACATCTACTAAATCACTGCGGCCATTAAGGATTCTGCACAACCTAGGTACCGGGGAATTTGCACCAAGCACAGACTTTCGAAGTGGCGGACACAGGGGTATTATCCTATTCCTAGGATATCTGGAAGGCGCATGGAAACTAATAAGCTTCAATAAACCAGGGCAGTCGATCTTATTGCGCAACAGTTTGTAAAGAAACAAAGCATCGGTTATATCTCTACGCATAGCCAACGATTGCATCCTGAAATGGCACAAACGGACTTTGTAAGAGGGTAGACGCTTAGATTTCCCCTCACTAAAGGCTAAATGCCACACAAAACGTTTCTGGACCCTTTCCAGACGCAACATGTGAGTGGCATAGTGAGGTCTCCACACAACACTACAATACTCCATAACACTGCGTACGAAACTGTTATATAACATTATCTTGGTGCTACTTTTTCGAAAGCCTTTGGTGTTACGAAGTAAGAACCCTAACATTTTTGATGACTTATTAATAATGTTTTCAATATGAGGCACAAAAGTGACCTTTTTGTCAAAGTGCACTCCTAGATCCCTTATTGTTTCGACTTCTTGGACTCGCTCCTGGTCTATGAAGTACTCTGTGTACAACTAACTTTTCGCGTATATTTGACATGGTAGCATTTCTTCGGATTTAGTTGCATTTTATTATTGTGGCACCATTTTATAACTTGGTTAAGATCGTGCTGCAAAAGTTCGCAGTCTCTTTTTGACTCTATTACTTGTGCAAATTTTAAGTCATCAGCATACAGAAAAGGTTCGGAAAAACGAAAACACTCAGGAAGGTCATTAATGAACATGATAAATAGTATTGGAGCTTAGTGAGATCCTTGGGGGGCGCCCGATGTTATTTTGTGTGCAGCCGATCGAAAACCGTTTACAACGACAAAGAATTCGCGTTCAGTAAGATAGGACTTGAACCAACTTAATAAATGCCCTGTTATACCATAGGCTGCTAGTTTATACGAGTATATCAGTATAGAATGGAGCATTTTGTCAAATGCCTTACTAAAGTCGGTATATACTACGTCAAATTGTTTGCCTCCATCTACAGCCTTTATCAGGGACTCCGTGAATGACACTAAATTTGTGGCTGTAGATCTAGATGCTACAAAACCGTGTTGATTGTTATTAAGATACAATCCCAAATGTTGCTGAATGTGTGGACATATAATAGGTACTTACGGTATCTTTTTTATCTGACTTATGCACTGGGACTACCTTGGCTCTTTTCCATTCTGACGGAAAAGTTTCAGTAGCCAGCGATGCATTATATATTATTAGTAAAGGAGACACTAGAGCTGTGGCACAGTTAGAAATAAAAACAGGTGGGATACCATCCAGGCCAGGTCCTTTACCAATGTTTACTGTTTTTAGTTTTTTTAGTAAACAATCGCGGTCAATCACTGGAATACTCAGGCCCTGACTATTATTATGTAGTGCTTGGACGTACCTTGTATGGCAGTTAATTTCTGTATCTTTGTCAGTCGTGTACACGGTTGCGAAATGGTTGGCGAAAAGATCGCAGATTTCAGAACCGTTAGATGTAACAACCTGTCCATCAGTCATTGCCAAGGGGTAGCCACTAGAGCCACCGCGTTTCATGTATACCATTCTCAATATAGTTTTGCCATAAGGTATTAATAGGACGGCGGGGATAGTGTGGTTCACTTGAAAAAAACTCGTTAATTTTCCACAAACTGGGTCCGTATCAATTCATTCAACTTTTGCAACTGAGAAAAAAATGGGACCCATCTGTCAGAAGAAAAATAATTCGAATCACGAAATAAAAAGATAAAAATCGACCAGGCTCAAATACAAACGGAAAAAAGGTTGATTATAAAGAACCAAAAAGTTTTGACATGCAGAGTTATGCTGCAATCTATACAAATAAATAAAATGGAAGTGACTGTAATGTCAAAACAACAACTCTTTACTAAATGCATAAGAAAGTAATGGCACTTATAAGAAAAAGCAATTTTTAATTTTTTTGTCTGTCCGTCAGTATGTTTGTTCCGGCTAATCTCCAAAACGGCTGGATCGATTTTGACGGCACTTTCACTGGTAGATAGCTGAAGTTATGGGGAGTAACTCAGGCCATTTTTATTTTAGAAAAATAATTAGGGATCCGCACAAAAAATAATTAAAACCTATGAAATTGTGAACAAAGTCGAATTTGAAAAATTATTTTTAATATACATTTGGTAGCCCAATTCTTGAGGAGAGTTATAGGCTATTTAACACCACGCTACAACGCTAAATGCCGAGCAAAAAGAAAAAGTAAGAAAGAACACCAAGCGAAAACGAAGTAATAGCGCGGGTGACAATCGAAGGCAATGCAACGCGACGGGTCGGAGGACGAGGGAGTTTTATTAAAATGTGGCTGTTATTTTAGTGGTTCTCTATTGTGTCACCTAACTTTTTTATCCATAATTTAAAGTGCCATAACTTTTTTTGTCCTAATCATCATTTGTCCGAATGATAACTTACCCGAACTTACTATCACATAATATCACATGCCATAAAATTGAAATCCCTAAATATAATATGTCCTAAATCAGTTTGTCATAAATATTACAATCAATAATATACAAAAGACATAAAATCGTTTCCAATAAAAGTTATAAGTCCTAAATTCAAATTAAAAAAGCGAAAAATGCGACATAAGCCGCGAAAAAAAATTGTGACGTTTATGCACACAGTTGGATCAAGCAGCATGCAACATGCAAGCAAGCACGCAGCATGCAGTATGCAAGCAAACATGCAGCATGCAAGCAAGCATGCAACATGCAGCAGGCATGGTTTCTGTCACGGCTCCGGCGCTGCGGGGCTCCGGCGGTCCCACGCGAGTTTATCGTCGCAGATGGGTTTAACGCTCACCACCGCAGCTTCGGCTTGCTGGCCGGCTTTGCCGGCCAGGCTCAGCCGCCGGCGGCGGTGAGTGTTACAACCACCTGCTCCTCAACTTGCGGGCCGCCTCGCCCCTCCGCGCCTACGCGATTTTAAATTACACTCTAGGGGTAGAGCAGACAAGACTGCGTGGAGTCGGATTTACAGCGATTCGTTTCTGCGAACCTAATTTTTAGATAATGTTTTAGGACTAAAAAAAATATTATAAATGAACATTCGGAATAATACACATTATTTAACACAATACTTAGGACATATGACTTTAGGTCATGTAAAATTAGGGGATTCAATTATTATAGTACTCGATATTATGACAGAATACTTTTAGAACTAAAGATAATTATGTTAAACAAAATTTCGGGATTTTGAACATTATGGTTACTGAAGTTTATAGCAAACGTGTTATGGATAATGATTTTCGGACAAACAATTTTAGGAGAAGAAAGGGAGTACCTATTTTAGTATATTGTGTAACTTAGGACATCCACGCGAACGAAGTCGCGGGGCACAGCTAGTGTACAATAAGGTTTTGCAATTAGATATGTATGTAGGTAAAGATAATATTTCGAAGATTTTTATCAAAACACGACCTAAATGTCATCAATCTTTTAATGGATTTAAGAGATAAGCTAACTGAAAAGCAATCAACAGGGCCGGTTATCAATACAGAACGACCTACTGATAACAAATATTTTAATTAGATTTGGCAAGTCATCAAAATGATTTGATTTAAACTAGATTTGGCAAGTCATGGAAATAATTTATTTGATTTAAACCAGCTTTGGCAAGTCATGAAAATGATTTGATATGTCAACTCACGATAGTCTTTAAAATGATTGAAATCAAAACAAAAATTGTGAAATGATTGTGCAATAGTAGAAATTTTGATAATAAAGGTTGTGGAGAGGTTCCAAATACCAAGGGTAGTTTGGACCCTTCTCGGTCTTGTCCCGACACCAGTGGACCCAAGTGGACCCCTACACAGTTATACAGGGTGTCCGGTAAAGAATGGATAATCTTGAAATAGACATTATAGCAGTTCTAAAAAAATGCAAAAAAAAAATATATATCACAGTAGTACCTAATTTTTTTTTTTTAATGTTAACTTTTTTAACTTTGTTACATTCGTTTTCACCACGACCACAAATGAATGAATACCATCGGTTATTTGTTGTTATAATAGTGTACGTTGACTATGCCGAAAGAGAAACAGTAAATAGTGTGACTAGTATGCACACTATATTTTTATAAAAAAATCGTATCTTAGATACTACTTGGGATATGTTTTTTTTTTGTATTTTTTTAGTACCTAATCTATTCGTGGTCTATATGTGTATGCTATTTAAAGGTGATCCATTAATTACCGGACACCCTGTATGTTATTATTATTGACGTGTAAGTGTTTGTATAAACCTACTTATTACGGAAACAAAATCATTTATTGTATATTTACATGCAGCAACATTTTGCTGCATGTAAATATACAATAAATGATTTCTATCATTATACATATCATCATTATCATTCACATAGTATCATTATACAAGTCTCGGTTTTATTAAATCTCGATTTCGCCCTAAACTCGATTTAACTTAAATCTTTTTAAGCATGTCTTGCACAGTCACATTTCACATTCGATTAAACTAAACTGAGATTAAGTCAATAATTGAATCACCGTTCATTCTTTGCGTTCCGTTTTCAAATACAACGTGATGGCACCTCAGTTCAGAGAAAAAAGAATTTGATTTGTTAAATAAGTAAATGTCAAATAGTCAATTGTATATTGTAGTTGTTATCGTAGTAATTGTATTGTTAGTGTAGTTGTTAGTTCAAATTGTGTATTGTAGTTGTATTCTCGTGTTATTTTCTAGTTTTCTTTAGCATCAGTCATAATATACCTATATAACATAAATTACAATAAAGAGAACTAGGGCACCTAATTTTACCACGACAGAAATATTACATTTATTACGTCTTATGGAAAAATTCCCGATAAATGTCAAATGTCAAAATGTCTCTAAAATCGAGATTTAACAACTCTAAGGGCCGGTTGTTTCAAACGGTTGGTTAACGTAACATACGTACGTCAAATAAGGACGATTACATAAGATATTTAACGTTCTTTAATTACAAATCGTCGTTTCACTGCATAAAAAACCGATTGTCAAAGTTATACGGGCTGCCAGTAAAAACCAATACTTTTTTCCAATAAAAATGGTTGGGAGATTTTTATATCATGGCAACATTTCGCCATTCACGTCAAATATTCAAGTGAACACTAACAAAACAAGCTTATAAAATCACCGCCGACAATTATTATTTCTACCATGTAGATAGAATTTGAATAAATGAGCACAATCAATATTGCACCCAATAGGTACTTTCGGAAATCTAGATATTTTATAAAAGTCAGTTTCAACAGCTAATCATCGTTATCTGGCAGGCTTATAATGAGGACGTAATTTAGCAATAGTCCTAGTCACTCGATGAATAATCCTGAAAGCTTGACATGTCACCAACACATCTCATGAAAGATCCTGAAGCGTAATATTGCTGAGTTGCAAGTACCTGGTTTTACTGCCTTGAAAATTGTGAACGAATTATAGAATCAAATTATGTAGGTAGGTAATACGGGCTGGTGTCCGCAACTCCACGTCAATGCGCGTATTTTGCGTGATGAATCAAATTATGTATCATATATACCTAAGTATCTAAATGATTACTGCGTAGGTACACACTTACTTTTAAGTAGCAAATATTTCATCTTCGATTTGACGTGTTAACAATAGAGTTACTTCCTTTAAAAAACGGTATCTTGCAATAAATTCCTGTTTGTCCCATAGGTTTAGATTGTGGCGGCATATCTACATCGCCATAATGGAACGCGTCACACTGACGTCACGCAAAATCCTGCATCGCGCAATCAGAGTTTACCGCGCGACTAGCATATATACAACATCCCGACATCAACCGTCGGGCAGTAGCCCACCAGACACAACACCCGTCTGGTCGGAGGATCCTCCCTTTTCTATGGAGGATGAGTGAACTTTACACCCTGTTCCTCATGCCTCTATACTTTAGACTTTGAAATATTTTTCTTCCTTTCTACAGTATTAATTGTTTCATCATCAGATGAACTATCGTCGAACAAAGACGAATACAACAAAAGAGAGTCCGTAATATTAGTGTTGCTGTTTGGCGCAGATGTTTGAGAATAAAATGACGTTATTATTTAACGACGTTAAGGCCATAATTTTGTTAAACAACGCTTTTTTTTGGTTTGACGATAGTTAGCGCCATGTTTGGCGTAAACGCGTGCGTTAAGTGAACGTGAAACAAGCCGGGCCTTAACCGACGTAGATAGACGTTTAACTTTGACGTTTATTTAAATCGAGATTTAAGCTAAGTCGATAACATGCAAGTCGTTTAATTAAGTTTAAGCCTAAGTCGAGTTTAATTACTGTGAATGTGAAGACTATGTCGGTCCTTGTTTTTTTTTTCTCTCAGCTTTAATCATAGTTTGCCAGTTTGAGTAAATTAAGCGGCCTACCCAAATGACCTTTCTTTGGTATTGTTCGTCGAATCGTTGAGCTCCTTAACTTTTATGTTGAGCTGTACGATTACTGACAGATGCTTGCACTGACTGGACAGGTCCACTCAATCTGTGTGGTTCTTTCCTCAAAAGACCATTTCAGACACCAACCTACATGGTCTTCACATGATCTGACCAAGATTATGTCTGGACTTTAAAAGAGACTGTGACCTCTGAGTTTGTTTCGGCCTTTCTTCTCAGAGTAGTCAGATAGGAAACGCCGGCCTCATCTAGTTTAAAGAAAAATGTTTGAGATGTAAAAGTGTTTGTATAAACTTACTTACAGAAATAAAATCATTTATCATTTAATCAAGATTTAATTACAAGCGACTTGCAAGTCGCCCTAAGAAATATAAAAATGAACACATAAAAATAACATATTTTATTTAAAAATGAAATTAATTATTAATATCCCACGGAAACGTACTACTGGGATCGAAAGTACCCTATGTGTTAATCCAGTTTATAAACTATCTGCGTGCCCAATTTTATCCAAATCCGTTTAGCCGTTTTTGCGCCAATCCGGAACATAAATCCAGATAAACAGACAAACGAACTAAAATTCTAAAATAGTAGATTGTTTGCCAAGGGAGCAAACAACTATTTTAAAGGCAAGAGTGTTTCTTTGAATCCTGAGCTCAGTGAGGGATTCAAAGTACGTTACTCTAGCTTAAAATAGTGTTGCCCCCGCGGTGGACACTCTGCTTTTTATCAACCTCTATTGGAAAATAAGTAAGTGCAACTTATGAATAAAAATTTACATACAATTAGGAACAATAAGACATAACATAGAAATATTTTTTAAATAAAACTAGGTAAAATCAGAATTTGAGTAAACAATTACGAATGAAGGCGGAATGCATTTCGTGTGTTTTTACTTTTTCACAATTTTTTCTTTAATTTGGCTCGCACGCGGTTTGCTTTATCAAACAGCCTGTTACTTGTTCATATAATATTCGTGATTGATCTGTTTGGTGATTGGAACTTTTACTAACAATATTTACATTCCAAGTTCAAATCACTTTTAGCCCCTAGGGATTAAAGAGCTATTTTAGTCCCTGTTTACTAAGAATAAACTAGCTCTTTTTGAACAGATGTGATAAAAACTATATTTTCGGCATCAGACTCGTTTTCACATCTCGTAGCTATTACTTTTTTTCAAAAATATTTGATGTACTGTTTTGACTTTGTTATTTTATCATAATATTATGTATCTACAGATAAAAAGAAGTTTTAAGAACTTCGTTCGTCGGAAATAAATATATTCGCAGTTCTGGGAATAGTTTTGTTCGTGTATCAAAATGCCCAATGCCAATACAATTTTTCAATTAACTCTCACTGTAATTTGAATCCCGCACTGGCACAGCCAGTTATTACTTCTCCCAATTTAGTTTAACAACCTAACACGTCCATTTTAGACTTCGACCACTTAAGCATACATATTTATCGGATTATCAATAAATTCCGGCAATTGCTGTGTCACAGAGTACATAGATACCGGAAGATTAACTCCATTCAACTAGCGAAAACGCACGCACACATAGACACGTGTGTATGTACTGTATAGGTTTTTAACCTGGATGCCTTTCTCATCTAACTTCCACCAATATTTGATAAGTTAATGGAATATTTTAAAAATAAACCCTAATTCATATTTTAGAATAGGAAAGATTCGAGAGTCGCCCTGTTGGCTGACAGACAGAAAAAAGATTTTAACCTAAATAATTATCGAATTGCAAATCAATATGCGTTTCATTTTTATAGCTAAATACCCGGTACGGTAAGAATGCCGAGTTCTTGCAGTACTGTCAGCAAGTACAACCACGCCCGAGTCGTGACTGGCATTTTTTGACATTACTTTGAGATCACTGTACGTATGTGTGCGTGCGCCTGTTTTCATTATATGAACCTTCTGTATCTATCTATTTTCCGAGTATATGACGTACGAATTTTCCCGTTCAAACATTCGGGCGGCACGGCAAATATAACAAAATCTAGTTTGCATCGAACCCCGATACTTGCTCTCCAATATTTGCATTTTCACCAGAACAAATCGGGAATTCATGGAAGTGTAATATTTGTTGAGTAAACGTTGCGTTGTTGTCACTCTGACATCAATGTTGTATTAGGAAGATTTGACTATTTGCTGTTGCTCAATTTCTATATCGTACAATCAGACTCGATCTTAGTGACTTTAGACCTCCTCTTTCGTTATATAGATTATTTTACGGGTTAAATTTTGTCAAGACTGTCAAGATGACTAATAGTAGGTAGTATCTAAGTATTTGGCCACCGTGTTTTTATTGGTGAAAAGTTTAATTTATAATTATTAGGTATACTATTGTAGCTAATTTCATCCACTCGAAGTCTTTGTCACAAAATAGGGTTTCATGGATAATCCCAAATAGATAGTACTTATTGTACCTTACCCACTTCAATGTCAGACCCTGTACAAATACCGGACCCTAGTTTCTAGTTCGGTGGTTGAGAGTAAAAACGTGCCTAAATAAGTGGTCATTCGATGCTAATAAAGGGAATAACGATCGTCAATTTTTTATTGTTCCTTTTTTAAAGGTCCAATTACCGTCTTTTTTTCTGTTATGTTTATAGCATGCATGTGTTTTTGTCATCTGTGTTCATACCACTGAGTCGTGAAAATCTTTACCAAATGTTGTGTGCTAGAAAGCTTGAGAGTCTGCAAACTACGAGGTTGCTTGTGGCGAGCGTATAAAATTATCGTTGATCGCATCATCAACGAAGGCGTAATTAATATAAAAGTAAACTAGATAGTTCTACTGTTTTAAACCTAACAGAATCTGTATTGCGACGCCAGTGTTTGCAAATCAAAAACACATTTATCATACTATCGTGTTTGTATTTGCACCCAAGTTTTAAACTTGTTATTGCAAGTTCTTGCCTATTAAAAGTTAAATAGAACGTTGCTCTAGAATTCTAAATATTGAAAACAATATTGCAAAATTAGATACTTACAGTAACACATCCATGATCTTTATCTACGAGTATGTAGTGTTACAGTTAAGACTTTTTTTTCTTATTTAGTCAAAAGGCACGTATTTTATTTATTGGCGTCTTATCCAATGGTGCAGTTAACAATCATTTGCGTCGAAACAAACTTTGGGCGAATTTCACTAATGAAACTGAACGCGTTCAGCACGTCTAAGCCGTGTTCAAGAGTCGTCAGTGTCATCATAATTGACACAGACAGCTCTTGAAGGCAATTTAAATGAGCTGTTCGCGTCCAGATTCATTGGTGTAATTCCTTATGTATGCTTTGAAAAAGTTAAATTTCATACGTCAAACTTGACAAAAGAAAAATGGCGCCCACCCGTCAACATGCCGCCGATCCAATTAACCACACTATATCATAACTCATCGCAAAATTGATCGATTCCCGTTAATGACTTTGTCCAGTATTAATATTTAAGTTCGCTATATTGGGGCCAGCGTAAACTTTAACCAACGTAAACATAATAACAGTGAAGTGGACGTAAAGAGTGTTATAACCGTCATTTTGACTTGTCAAGTACGCGCCATGACAGGTGTGTTGACAGTTGGGTAAATATTTACCCCACTGCAAAGAAGGGTTTTAGAGTGGTATAACGTGTTTTTTTAACGATGTAATATGAGGAGGTTAGTTACAGCAGTGGTAATAAATTATGATGTTATGCTTAGAACTAGAAAGGAATTACTATAAGCACCAAACTATTCGTTAATCCGACTATGATGACTTGTCGAAATATTTTTTTAGAACGAAGCTCTTTAACGCGGCTTGTGATAGGAGTAAACTGGTAGAATCGTCACGAATGAAAAATCGGAACCATAATAGGATCACTCGTGTGTCTGTCTGTCCGTCTGTCACAGCCGATTTTCTCCGAATCTACTGGACCAATTAGGTTTAAATTTGGTACCCATATAAATTTCTGTGACCCAAACACGAACGTGTAATGTAAATAAATGAATTTTGATTATGGAGTTCACTTTTGGGGGCAAAATTAAAAAAAACAAATGCAAACTATATCGTGTGACATATCAAATGAAAGCGCTTGGGAGGATTAAAAAAAAATATGATTAAAAAATAAATACTTTTAAAGTTAATAAAGAAAATAGATGAAAATTGAGCATCTCCTCCTCTCCCTCCCCCTCCCTCCTCTCCCTTATCTCCGAAACTGATGATCCTTAAATTTTGAAAAAAAAACTTATAAATTACGGCGAAACCAGTAAGAAGTCTATGGTCTTAAAATAACGTGATAAATCACTGAATAATCTGCGTACAAACTTACATTTGCTGTTAGAGTGTATGGGAGAATTGGGAGAACATGTTTATCAACTATGGTTACTGGTGTTAAATTGCAATTCGTAAAATAATTGTAACCAATTCGGTATATTCGTCACAAATATTTGCCTATATTAATATGTATAATTATTAGTTTTAATTTTTCATTTCTTTTTACTGTTTTGTTTTTATTCTTTAAACAGCGGTGACGCGCAAAATAAAGTGCATACAGTGCTCTTCTTTAAGTGATGGGGCACTTAGACTTTAAGTTTGGATTGTATAATTATATATGTAATAGTGTACCCATTGTTGAAGAGCCAAATAAAATAAATAAATAAACTATAATGTTAAGTTTGATCTTGGGATAAATTCATCCGAACTACGGAACCCTTCATTTTGCGTGGTCCGACCCGCACCTGGCCGGTTTTTTAATGCAGAGCCATCTGGTATAGTTTTTAGCAAGCTAAAACTGCTCTGTATCAATACACAATATACAGCGAAAAGAACTTCGTTCCAACCGGGTGGCCCACGACACCTCTTGGCTTTTTTCTACATTTACATATTTCATTCATATGGTGTACTTAATAAAGACCTTCACACCGGGAGAAGTAGGTGACGATAGTACTGTATAATTATAATTCAAACTTCTGTTGAAGTGTCTGTTTGTAAGGTCAAAATAATAACTTCTTACTAAATGCATATGAAAGTATATACGGTACTTATAACAAAAAAGCAATTTTTAAAAATTTTTGTCTGTCTGTCTGTTTGTTCCGGCTAATCTCCGAAACGGCTGGACCGATTTTGACGGGACTTTCACTGACAGATAGCTGATGTTACGGAGAGTAACTTAAGATCTTTTATTTTAGAAAAATCAATAGGGTTCCACGCAAAAAAAATTGAAACCCATGAAATTGTGAACAAAAAGTCGGATTTGAAAAATTATTTTTGCATTTGGTAGCCTCGAGGATAGTTATAGGCTATTTATCATCACGCTACAACCCTTAGGAGCCGAGCAAAAATAAAAAGTCAGAAAGAACACTATGTTTTATAATTGTTGTTGAATGGAGGGGGAGAGGAAGGCCAAAAAATGATGGATAGATTGTGTGAGGAATGATATGAAAGAGGAGGGAGTGAATGATAGCGTGACAGCTGACAGGGGAGAATGGAAGAAGAACGTGTTGCGCCAACCCCAAGTAACATGTCCCAAGTAACTTGGGGTTGGCGCAACACGTTTTCAGGGGCAGGACGGGCAGAAAGTTGATGATGATATCTAAAAATAATAACATGAATACCTGTGAAACACTTCTAATCTAAGACCAATTGAAATAATAATATTTAAACCAAAAATGAAACTAATTATAACAAATTCAGTACCCAGAAGATTTCAGATACACGTCGTCGTTGTTTCGGATAATACCCGCGGGAGGTAAATGGGGTATTTCGGATCGAAGGTATCCGAAAATCTAGAGATAGTACGTTCGCACGTTTCGTTCCGCAATTTGCCGCTGCATTTCCAATTTCTATATCCATAATTCCTCCTGGGATCTTTTCATCAAGTCATGCATTTCCTTTGTGTGTTCTAGTATTACCCAATATAGCGATTCTAGAACTGGTTCTGTGCTCTTGTGAATTACTTTGGGAATTTAAAAAAAACTTTCATAACTTTGAAGTAAACTCCTCCTAGTGGTTTTTAATAAAACACATAATTTATTCACTGCTAAAGTAGCGCTGGTTTATCCATTTTTTGCGCACTTATCTTCTAGAAATGCTTTTTGGGAGTTTGTTTCTCTCAAAGAATTAATGTTCTGGTGTGTGGCAACGTTTAAAAATATAGAATCTATGAATATTATGGCTTGTGGCTAACTAATAAAAGCCGCACCGGTCGATTAATCAGGTTAAGCTTCGCTTGCCATGATTGGTCCAAGAACCTTCGGTGTCTCGCAAAGCACATCAAGCCGTTGGTTCCGGCTGTCATTAGAGTGGATCTTTGACAGTCGTTACGGGTCGTCAGAAGCCTGAAAGTCTGACATCCAGTCTTACCAAGGGGTATTACCCAGTTACTGGGCTGTGGTCAGATAGGCAGTCGTTCCATGTAAAATATTGGTATTCAGCTGCATCCGGATAGACTGGACGCTGTGCTCAACATAGTTGGGAAAAGGCTAGGCAGACGGTTATGATGATAATGATGAGTAATACCAATAAACCTAAAGCAAAGTGTTATTTACAAACCAATTACAAAGCACATAATATTTATCTACCAACAAAGTTCTGCCAAAATAAAATAATTATCTATATCCTTTTCCTTCGCGAACGGCGCGCGTAATTTTAGCAAAATGACAACCCAAATCTCGGTTTATTGTTTCAAACGCTATTATTTAGAAGATTAGAACGGCCTATGGGACTCAGTCGCTTAGAGATTTCAATTTGCAGACTATAATACACCCCTGTGCGGGATACGTCCCGTTTACTTTCCATTTACCTCCCGTTAACGTAAGATAATGTCGTATTGAACCTTTGTGTGGATGAGCTGCCGAGCTCATAGGCAGAGTGCGTTCTTGAAAAATTTATAAATTAGTACAGTGTGCAGTTATTAATCTTATCGTTATGTTGCTGTCAATTGTTTTAAGATGGCAGAGAATAAATGATGCGATGATTTAAATATGTTTCATGTTAAACATATTAAGTGACCAGTGGGCCTAGTGTCAACAGGCTTATGAATAAATGAGGTTATAAGTCAGTAGCTGTCGATTATTAAAAAAATGGCTTTGTCAACGGCAATCTTGTTGACTTTTAACCACAGTCAATGGATTCTGTTATTGCAAAGGAACATCGAAATTGGAATGAAAATTCACAATTTACAGCCGTTTAAACAATTCACAAAAAGATATTAAAAATAGAACAGGGAAATATTGTCATTTCTTTGAACAAGAAATACGAGTAAATAACCCATTCTTTGTATTGACTGCCTCGTTGGTCTAGTGGTTGCAAGCGCTACTGCGGAGCATGAGGTCCTGGGTTCGATTCCCAGGTCGGGCAAAGTGTTATTGGATTTTTCTATCTGGAATTTCTCAGTAACAGCCGGAGTCTGGATTTGTGCCCAGTAGATGGCAATAGGCTCGCCCCTTATTACATGGGACTTAAACATAACTGGCGAAATGTGGGTGTACTATTGGTATACGTCTGCCTAACCCTTCGGGGAAACAAGGCGTGATATTATGTTATGTGTAGCATTGCTCATCTACTTTTTGTTACGGAGTTGTCAATAACACTAAAACTCATCAAAATAGAATATAATAACAACTAATGTACTATCGACCTCAATATCGCGTTTCATTATATCAATTTATTTTCCATTCGAATAATATTCGTAAAAACAATCACAGAACAGTCTTCGAATAACCTTTTGATTTCGAATAATTATTCAGAAAATAAGTCGGGCACAGAGAATTATTTCACAGTGAATGAATTCTGAATAAAAATTTGAAGTCTTTGACAAAAAGTATGAAAATGTGTTCTCTTATGCTTGATCATGTTTGTTGAGAGATTCATTATTATACATCAAGGACTTTGTTAGACAGAAATGTTAAGGAAATAAGCTGTTTGAATTCTTTGTGGGCCTTATGTATTTGTCGTATGACTTCCTATTGTTTTCCTAGAAAGAAAACATCGTTGAAATGTCTCTGGATTATGCAGATTCTTCATAATTATTTCAGACAGTCTTTTGAAGTATAAAAATACTTCAATTCCCGTATTTATAATATCTTTAACATATTCTTGGACATGCTATATATAACTCTAATACAGTTGTCCTTATTCTAACTAATATTATAAATGCGAAAGTGAGTCTGTTTGTTTGTTAAGCTTACGCTAAAACGGCTGAACGGATTTGGATGAAATTTGGCACATGGGTAGACCATGACCTAGGTTAGGACATAAAATACTTTTTATTCTGATATTCGCACAGAATCGAGACTTATGTGGGTGAAACCGTGGAGTGCAGCTAGTTTGTAAATAAAAGTAAAACACGAATTGACACCATGTATATTCGCCGAAACGTTTAACTTTTACGAACAAAATGGGATGGAATAAAAACACACACACACACACACACACAAAATTGCAATTCACACAAAATTAGCATCCCATTAAATAAATTAATTTATATTAAACATTCAAATGCTTACCTAATTGCTATGCACCGTCACGTAGTAGCCTACATTTATGTATAAAGAAAAATGTAGCGGGTCCACGAGATAACTCGAAATTTTGCAGTTATAGCCTATTGCATGGACGACAATTTTGTGATTTAAACTTAGTAATTCTGTTGGTATATGTTGGTAAAATTGACACCCAATGTAAGTGCAGTGCAGTTGGTCACCTAGAGCGTCCTACGTGTCCATGAACCTACACTTTTTTGGACACAATAAACGCCACTGTTGCTACAATTCAAGGGCCCATTTACAGTCCGCCGGCGGATATCAACCAGTCAGTTAATCGTTAGTGATCACAGACTCACAGTTCCTTTTAAGATTTTGGAATGACAGCATTGCGATCCCAGAGTGTGTGGCCTGTTGCCGGCACAGGCCTGCATCGACATGTATCGGCCGGACAGTCCGTGATCTCAAGATCACGGACTGTTCGGCCGATACTTACCGATGCCTGCCGAGTACGGCGACTACCTGCAGTAAGCAGTTCTGATAGCATGGGACTGGAAATTAGCGGGAATCCCTCGACATCATTCAGGTTTAATTGTCTAATTGTATCTAAGTTCTGATATAAGATGTTTAAATAGTAATAAATTATGTGACAATACTTTTCAAATGCCGCCTGCAAATTCAGGCTACTGCCGGCGGGCGATATTGCGGTGTGAAACTGCGCGCTGCCGCCTGCTTGTGTGTGGACCCTGAGCTGGTATCTACCGTTGCTGGCAGACAATAATCGCTATAGTGTGTGGTCTATGCTGGCCTTGGACGGCAATCCGCCTGATAGGAACAGAGACAGCAGGCCAACTGTGTAATGTGTGGAGCCCTTAACGTGGCTAACTGCCGAGTCCACAGAGCATGGAGACGCTTCGATGGCCGCTGCTAAATGCGGCACTTTCCAACACTTTCCATACAAACCACGCGAGGCACCGTTTACTCGCTGAAACTGACGGCGTTGAATAGCGAAGATGACAGATGACAGTTACTTTACCTCTGACAGCAGTCAATAGTAACCTTATCGTGCCGAGAATAAAGATCATTATGATTTCGACAGGTTTGTCAATGACCTCGACTCAACAACAACCTTATGGCGACGAGTATAAAGATTACTGTGATTTTGACAATGATGCAAAATCAGAGGTACGAACGCAACGAATTTTATTGGTACCAACTGTCATCTCTACTGGCAAGTACTTAAAAGTTGAGGATGAAACGATTTCTGTTTAAGGGGGAAGCGCTAAGGTCGCCCGCGAAATCCAAATTTTCTTACGATTTTTGCAATTTGCAGCTCAGTGTCTGGGTGTATGTTCATTAAAGTATGATTCGCGACCGTAACAAATATGTATTTACATAATTATAATCATTAGAATCAGTATACAATTCCTTAAGTTAAGACCCTTAAGTTCCTTAAGTTAGTATAATCCTGAAATGTTAAGATTTCATAAAATAGTAATTCAATAGAATTACTTGGTCATAGAGAGTTGTATTGATGACTTTAATTATTATAATTCCATAAATACATATTTGTCACGGTCGCGAATCTTATTTTAATCAACATACAACCTAATGCTGACCTGCATATTGCAAAAAACGTAAGAAAATTTGAATTTCGCGGGCTACCCTGGCGCTTTCACCTTAAGTAAGGGACAAAGCGATGTAGCGATTCAGGAAAGCGAATTCCCTCGAGACAGAATTAACGCTAGGCGATGGTAATGATGGTCCTCAGCTAAGTTTTTTTTTTTGTTAGCCATTATTCTCCCACTACTGGGCAAAGGCCTCCTTACTCTCTTTCCACTTCTCTCTGTCCAGAGCTGCCAAGGACCAATCTTTATTAAAGAAGTCCAGCTCATCCCGCCATCTCCGTCTGGGCCTGCCGCGTCCGTGAGCGTGCCTGCTGTGTCTGTGTCTGTGTGTGGTGGGTGCTTTTCTAGTGATGGAACGGATTGTTGTATTCTTAATCCAGTCCACAAGTTTAATACCCAGAAATAAAATTTTATTTTATTTTTTTAATTATACATAAACATACGCACGCATGTAAACACACACACATACTATAGCAAAAGTGTCGTAACGGTCAAAATCTTACCCTTTTTTCAGTCTAGCTCTCATTTGTCAAGTGTGCAGAGTTTATCGTGAGATATGGAACTTCGTACCAATATTATTATTGTCCTTCATAATAATATTCAGATACGCATTGGTAGAATCTTGTCTATATTTTATAGTCCGGCCGTCGAGAGAATGCGTTCTGTACACCTATCAGTTTTATACTAACGAATATGTGTTTTGCGAATTTGATCCTTATTACAACTGGAAATTGTCCAACTGTCAAGTTTCAAGAACGCATTTTACCATGGGAAATATTGCCTTTTAATCTGACTTCGATTCTTAACAAAATCTAGAATTACTTCATACAACATTTTGTACATAAACAATTCTTATTTTGCAATAGTTTAGTTTGTAAAACAAACTGACAAGCTGTAGACAAGAATTGAAATTGAATGTCAAAACATTCTTACTGTAGCTACGTTGAAGGCAGCTTATTTGCCGTAATCTTTGATATTTTACCATGTCTGCATTCCTGTCGACTTGTCAGGTGAAATAACCTAAGCTATATTAAAAATGAAGCTGCTATTTCTGAAACCGTATTTGCAATGAAAATGTAATGCGGCCACATAACAGACTTGAAAATATTGTTATCATCTATCTACAACATGTTCCATTTGATATCCCATAACTCTAAGGAGTCAATATACTCATCATTATGAACAACTTTTACTATGGGACCAAACCCGAAATCGTGAAAAAAAAATCAAGTGTTCCCTAAATTTTGACGAGTTATGCGTATATAAAATGTAGGGGACAGCAAGTTTTTTTTCGCGATTTCAGGTTTGGTCCCATAGTAAAATTTCGTCATAATGATGGGTTTTTTTTTTATTTTATTTGTTTGTATATTCAGAATTAAAACTTGTGTCGACACTCTTGCGCCATCCCATCTTCCCGGCTCGGCGTGCTGTGCCGGCGCTGATGCTGTGGCTGCGGAAAACCTCAAGCGGCGAAAGTATAATAACCTTATCGGTAATTATATTTTCGAGCCGTTTGGGGTGAAACCCTCGGGCCGTGGGGTCCGAGCGCTCATGGTTTGTTTAACGAAATCTCTAAACGGCTAGTTGACACTTTCCGTGACCCAAGGGCCGGTTTTTACCTTGGCCAGAGGCTAAGCATTGCCATACAACGTGGCATTGCCGCCAGTCTCTTGGGTACATTACCAGTCGACAACAATGCGGAGGAATTTTTCGACGCCATATTTTAGTTTGTGAATAATTTTAGTTAAGTTAGGATATAATTTTGTTATTTTATTAATTAATTAGGTATAAGTTGTTATTTATGTATATTCCATGATGAGTATAATGAACCCCTAGAGTTATGGGATATCAAAAGGAACACGTTATATAAATAGTGCAAAACAAAGTCGCTTTTCGTGTCTGTGTCACCGCTTCTAAACTGCGCAAAGGATTTTAATGCGATTTTCACAATCATTTAAAGAATTTATTCCATATTTAACTTTTTACACGTGAAAAGCAGAGAAGCAGGGGGGGGGGCAAAATAGCTTCATTCGCAAGCCATTTCCATGGAATTTGCTTATAGTTTGGGCGCGACAGCTTAGATAATAATATCTAAACTTGATACTTTCATGTGATTTGTCATATTAGTATAGGTGTGCGTTAAAATCTGCGCGCTATACAGATGTAATTGTAACGTGATCGCGTTTTTTAATGTCATTCATAGTGAATTCACTTAATTCTAAAAGGCACGAAAAGTGAATTTATTCTGAATAAAAAAAAATCAAAGAATTATTTTATTCCACTTTAGTTTAACGAAACAAAGCTACGAAATTATTTCAGTTCCCCACTCACTATTGTTCTTTTCACTTTTAATAAAAGTGTTCCCAACACCAATTTATTGTTCCTCCGTACTTTCTTGAAATCCAGAGAAGTTTATTTTGCATTCAAATGTTTTCATCATCATTTGTCATGTTTGTGTTTATCATCCGGCTAGAAATCCCAATTTCCACTGTCTTCTTAAATATAAAAGTGAATTCAACTATTTAGTTATTTTAACTAGTTTATTTTTTCAGTTTTTTTATTTGAGATAGGTTTGCTCTTGACTCTAGTCTAGGTCAGAGATGACACAGACAAAGTCGGCGATGGAGTGAGCTTACCCAGAAGAAACCTGTCCACTCTCACTTTGAAGAGGTCGGGGAGTTTTCAACGAGAAAAGGTTTCTAAAAAGATTCTTTACATTATCGCCGTTTTAAAATGCCCAGAATTTTAAAGAAAAGTGTTCTTCGTAACACGGTAACAGATATACAAATAGTTTTCGTTTCCTTTAGTTCCTCGCATAACGTGACTTGTAGTGTGTCCCAAACACAAAGTTATAGCGACAGATGCGCAGATCTGTAAACTTTACTTAGCTCGTGGTTTGAGATATGTTCTCGTCTTTATCTGGCACTTTTAAATTGACAATTGTGCGACAGAGACATGAATAACGTTTAAAGATCGCAGCCTGAGAGTTCAATGTGGTCTAAAAATGTGACGATACAGTTTACTTCATTTTATTGGATGGCATACAAAAATAACTATTAACATAAGTGATTACAGCCGCCTCGACAATGCCAGAGGTATCGCAAGAGTGATGTCATCGTCCCTTCAGCAACAAAACTGTATCGGCATCCCATACCTTCCAATCAAACCGGAACACAGCAACGCTGCTTGGCGGCAGAAATAGGCAGGTGCACATAATCAGCCTATAATGTTCCCATTCCTGGGACACACGCCTCCTCTCTTTGAGAAAGAGTGGGCCATAATCCATCACGCGGGCCAAGTGCGGGTTGGTGGATGTCACATGTCTTCGAATTTTTAGTTCTAGGACATGCCGGTTTCCTCACGATGTTTTTTCTTTACCGTTTTGAGAGCAGTGGTGATGAAATTAAGTACAAAAAGTAAATTGCCTGCCTGGGTTCGAAGTCACGACCTAACTCGTAAGTCGGGGTCGATACCTATGGGCCACCACTGCTCTTTATATAATATGCAGGTACGGTGGCAAACAAAAAAAAAGACAATACGTTTATTGTCGGCAAAGAAGAACATGTCGGGGGAAATTATGCGTCACATCCACGCAAAACGGCCATCGCTCAGTATAGTGCTTTGACACTATGCGTGACAGAGCCACAGCGCTGATTTTCAGCGACAGCCGCCGTTGACGTGATGACGTCAACTGGTGCAGCATAAAGTGAGATACAAAAAAGCCGCCAAGTGCGAGTCGGACTCGCACACGAAGTGTTCCGTACCACTGTACAATATTTTGTAACACTACGTTTTGTACTTTAGTAAAAAAAAAATACGTTTCTTGTACGGTAAAAATAAAATAAAGTTAAAAATGAAATAGGGTCCCCCTTTAATTTTTATTTATTTATTTATTTAACAGTTTATGTACACACATATAAACAGACAAGAAGAAAGGAACTGAAAAATACGTACAAAGGTGATGCTTATTTCTAAAGAAATCTTTTCCAGTTTTTTCTTCTTTGAATTTTTAACTTTGTTTTATTTTATTATTTATTGTGATAGCGGCAATAGAAATAGACAATATTTTTTTATTATTATTACCTGTACGCCGATAAGGCAAAACATAATTGTGATATTTTAATGTAATAATATATATTGTATGCCATGTGTGTGTATACTTATGTTTTGGACAAATAAATGATCTTATATTATCTTACAATCTATGAAAATTTCAACGGTTGACCTATTACGGTTCATGAGATACAGGCTAACAGATAGACGGATGGACAGCGAAGGCTTAATAATAGGGTTACGTTTGGTACTTTTCGGGTACGGAACCCCTAAAAGCAAAATAAGATATAAGAAATAAAATAAATACACAATACAAGTTCTAAATCCATATACAAGTTCTAGCTGGTCGCAGCTTCTTCAAAGGAGTTCGATAAGGTTTTGGTAATAAGCTTATGAAACTAATTATACTTAATGCATAATTTATAAATCGACCCTCGTTAAAAGCCATCTTAGTGCCATTTCAACGGTGTGGAAAATTTTCCTAAAATCAACAACCCATTTTGGAGTTTCAAAGTTTGTTTACAAGAGTAATTTCAGGACCATTTGCAGTGAAATTAAATTCAGTGAAATAAAGTCGTATTTTAAATATGCACTTTGCTTTTTGAGTTTCTGTAGCGTGAAATGATTTGCTAATTTGAACAGGAATATGTAGAAGTGCTTTTTAACAAGAGGTAAGCAAATATAACTTCCTGTACAGTAAAATCTACGGGTATGCACGCCATTTGTATTTTAAATCGCTGTTTCGTTACAATATTCATAATTTAACTTATGCCATTGTTCTAGCCTTCGTTATCTCTCTTCTTCTTCGTCGTTCCCTCAGTGCTGAGGATCGCTCAGCATTAACCACATACGACGCGTCTCCAAGTTGTGCGGTCTTCTGCAATGTGGACCGCTCGTTACATGCTGCCCCAACAGCCTTCTTGATCGCGTCTGACCATCTTGCCGGTGCTCTGTCTTGAACTGGCGAGACTTCGTATAAACAAACTAGCTGTTGCCCGTGGCTTCGCCCGCGTCGATGTCATACTAATTGCCTACTGTGGATACTTCCTTATTTGAATCGGATTTTGTTTACAATTTCATGGGGTTTAATTATTTTGCGTGGAACCCTAATTCTTTTTCTAAAATAAAAGTAGCCTAGGTTACTCCTTATAACATCAGCTACAGGCAAAAATTTAAAAAAAAATTGTTTCAAATAAGCCGTATATACTTTCATAAGTATTTAGTAAATAGCTGTTATTTTGACATTACAAACAGACACTTTAATTTTATTTATTTGAATAGATTTGTATAAACAAAGGACTATGTTGGGGTTCTGCACAATCATGGCATTCTGAATTTTTTGCATAACCCCTAAAGAAAAAGTCGTAAGTTTACGTAATTCCCGAATAATGCATAGGTGTGTTAAATATATAGGCTGTTTGTCTAGGTTACTTCTCTCAAGTTAGAATCAACATTCAGTTTCCAAGTTCATGGTAACAAAAAACAATAGCCAGATGAATATTCTCACTCTCATCTCTTACACCACCCCACAGCACCGTACCTTCAAACAATAGCGTGACAACGAACTCGGCCGCTTTACGTTGAATAACAATACGCCAGTACGCCAGTACGCCCTTCAAAGTAAACTTTACAATACGTAGCAACAGAAGAGAACGTATTGCCGACACGACACGATTAACCCCGAATACCTTCGAATCAAGAACGTTTGAAAAAAGAAGCGTCTAAAATAGTCGCGTGACAAACGAGGTTTAATGCAATTTAAAGTCGGGCTAGGTTATAAATCTAAAAAAAGGTCAGAGCTAAAAAGAATTTGGATGTATAGTGCATAAATAAATAGCCTAGATACTTGCCAAGTACTATTGAAGACAAAAGTGCATGGAGAGCCTAAGGTCGACTTTTGACTGAGGTTTTGCATTACGTTTCATGACTTTCATGAGACGACTAGATGGCGCTGTTCAAACATGAAAATAACACCGCAAAGCTTAAAAACCTTATTATGCAGAGGCACATAATAAGGTTTTTAATACCTAAAATAATTACTAAGAAATAATAATATATTTATATTCAAATAAACATAAATTATTTTATTTTCTTATTTCCGAGTACTTAATACAGCGCCATCTAAACCAAACCAAATAAACCAATTGGTATATTAGTTAATTCGACTACAGATGGCGTAGATCATAAATAATAAAAATCCCTACATTCACAAACTAGCTTTCATTTTCGCATTCTACAATAAGTAGATCGTAGCTCAGGTGGATAAGCATGACAGAATAACAAAGCTCGTTTCACAGGGCACTGGTTCGAAACCCAGTTCACAGTCGGTTTTTTTAAATTTTATTATTATATAATGTAATTTATATTCTATTTTTTATATTTTTAAACGTTTTTTATTTTATTTTTTGTTATAAATAATATAAGATGTATAAATGAATAAAGGCATAATATACAAGTATACATATACTACTCTACTATATATAACATTGTATAAATAAATATATATAAATTACTTTCGTAATTGGTGGTAAGTATTAGTATTATTAGTAAGAAACATTTATGTAAGAAGATTTAGATATATTTTTCTTACAGATTAAGATTTACTAAGTTTAGTTCTCGTAAAGGATAAGAAATTAAACTATTTTAGTGATATTATACATTAAGACATTTAATTCTCAAAGAAGAATACAATTTATTTCTTTCTTTCTTATACAGTGTATAACCTAACCTAACAGTTTTACACCCAATTGACAATTATTTAATTCACTTGTTATGAGAAATACAAGTAAAATTTTTAACTGAATAACTCTATTACAAAATGGAAGACATTAACAAAGTAAAACTGTATAATAGATGTTATAAGTATTCTAAATCAAAACTGTGTTGTGCTATTCTTATAGTATTTAGTTTTATTTACATAATGTTATAATACCTTACACTATATATGCAACCTTAGTTCTGTAAATATTTTACCTACTCACAAATTATAAAAAAATTACGTTTTGCATAATTATGGTTAGTGGTATTGACTATAATGATTGATTTGTGCATTATGTTATGACTAAGGTTCACAGCTTAAGTATTCGTTCCAGAACGAGGAAGAAATTGAAGCTAAACCTCAAATCAATAACAATTGTAAGACCGGGTTATAGCTGTCATTTTGGGACCAATTTGTTTATAATAATAAATAAATAATTAATTATATTAGAAAGGAATCTATATTTATATTGTTTTTATTTTAATTTCTTATATTATATAAGAAATCAAAATCATTAGTGTAAAAACATTTTGTTGTTATAAAGTAGTGAATAAATTTATCCCACTTACACTAAGTTTGATCACTGTAATTTATCAAATAAATTATAGCTACCCCGGTCTTTGTTATTACTCAATCCAATAGTCAACACTTTATATTATTTTTTTAATATTTCGTGTGTCCGCCATTTTGATCGATTACAGCTTGCAACCGCGAACCCATGGAGTTTATTAATTTTTCACATAAATTTAGACCCCGTATAGAATCCCATACCTGCATGCAGTGAGTACTCAGTACTTCCTTAGTCCTTTCGTTCCTATTGTCCCACCTTTAAACCATAACGCCCCATAAATTTTCAATGGGGTTTAAATCTGGCGATCTCGCAGGCCAAGGAATAATCTGTATATCCGATTGCTGGCTAAACCACTCTTGCACAATTATGGAACGGTGTATAGGACAATTGTCCTGCACGAACGTTATCACTGACATGTCTTCTACAGGAAAAACATTCCGTACGGTGGGCAACATGACGTCATTCAGCACATCTATGTAGTTTACACTGTTTGCACGACTGGGTATTACAGTAAGTTCTCCTGGTCCTGCAGCACTCATCCATCCCCAAATGTTCACTGTTATACGACCGGATTCAGAGTTAGGCACAACGTGATCACTATCATAACGCGTATTATTCCTACGCCACAACCTAACTCGCCCATGCTGGCTAGACTTGAAAGTCTTTTCATCACTGAAGATGACTCCGTTGCTCCAGTCGAAATTTCTGTATTTCAAAGCGAACTCCAATCGTGCTCTTTTATTAGCTTCGGTTAGCAATGGCTTAATAGCATGTCGACGATAATGCAGACCTTCACTATGAAGAGCACGATACACCGTCCGCAAAGATGTATCAAACAACTCTGCGTAATATCTTGTTGGTGTAAAGCCATTTTCCTCATAACCTTGCACCATAAGTTGACGCTGGTCTGAGTCAATATGGCGTCTTCTGCCAGATCTACTACGGTGTTCCAACGAACCCTCTTCTTGAAACCGCTTTATCCATAAAGTGACAGTCTTTACCTATAAGGGAAATATATTATTTATTATTTTCGTGTATCGATAACCATGGATAATAAAATAAATAACGAACAGTGATTTTAAAACATTACTTACGTTTAAGCCAGTTTCTCTCGAAATTTCAGAATAATTTAAGCCTTGATTATGCAATGCTATTATTTGGGCCCTCGTAGCCATATCAATATTTGAACGCGAACTCATGATAAAAATAAATATTAAAAACTTGTAAACGCAATCGTAACTGAACTCACTCATAGATAGTAAAGAACATTATGATTGAACAAAAAGATTTAATTTTTACACAGTCAATATTAAACTACCCTCAATTCTTTTGAGATTTATGATACGGGTTAAAGTCACTTAACAACTTCAATATAATAAAGAGAAGGATAATTTCAACTCAATGCGTAATGACGCAATGGTCCAGTGGCTAATGGTATCGGTAAATTTTATGCCACCGAGTTCGAATCCTAGTTATTACGTGCTTTGCTTTATAAGGTTTGTAATGTCGTAGGAGAATTTGTGTTAAAATTGAGTAATATTGTAACTAGCAAAAAACAAGATAATGTTCTTGTATATTTTCCAATCCAACTACTATACTAGCGCCATCTATGTCATCCAAGACATATTATTAAGGCGATGAAACCCTGTACAAACGATTTTGGTATGGAACTCTCCATGCACTTCTGTCTTCATGTGTACCTACTGTTGGTAATGGGATGCAATTCAGCAGTTTCGACAAAAATCACCACCAATATAATTTTTGAGGGTTGATCGGCAGTAGGATCTTCACCAATTCAATGCAATCATGATATACGATGATTAGACCTGAGTGTAACTAATTCAAAATATTCTGAGAGTATGTCATGCTTACTCAAATGTCTCGCTGGTGGTGGCGTGTGTGATGGATCATTAAGTTCCCTTCAAAATAGTTGAGCTGGATGGTGCTGATCCATGCGTCATGTTCGTGAATGGGCGCCGTCAGTAGGGACTGGTCATCTCTTAGCTGCCATGGCTTATTTTAACTTTTGAATCGTTTTTGGTTTTTAACTTTTTGTTGCGAACGGTTTTAACGTGCACGTCTTTCTACATTGTTCTCACTTACTTAATTTCAACATGAATGATGTAACCAATATTTTGAGTTAAAAGAGTGTCCGTGGAGTTTCTTGCCCGTTCTTCTCCATAGAGATCTACGCTTTGGAATGGGCAACTAGCTTCAACTTTCTGACTAACTGACTGACTCTTTGACAGTTCAAAAGTGCCTGTAATTGGTTTATTTGAAATAAATGCTTTGAGTTTGCGTTTGATTCTCCATCGTAACTTACAAGCCTTGTACCCATTACCCGTCTGGCATACATCATAGAAAATCAAACACTGTTAAATAGTGTTAGTGTAATAGTGTAAAACTTCTGCTACAACTCGCTCTTCCTATTGTGTATCCCACGCTTCACACTTCGCTTTGCATCAACAATGTCCTCACCGTTGTCGCTACAAACTTTGCCTACCCTCCCGAGCGGACATGAAGATATAACCGAACGTCGTCTCCACAAATTCTCATTACCAACATGTCTGACTAACACGGAACTTCACACAAAATGAACCCGCTGTAATTGTGGTTCGGATCTAACCCTTTCAGAGGCAGATCTTCTAAGTTATATACCCTGGGAAATGTGTCAGCGGCAATCGAAACGTCTAGATTATAATGATGGAAACTATTGTTGGTCCAACTGTTTGTAATTGGGGCGAGTTGGCGCGGACAGTTGGTCGGATATAGTGTGTAAACTATTATAGGGAAGAAGTAAGGAGTTTCGTTAGGATTTTGGAGGTGCCAAATCCATGTAACATAATACAATGGGTAAGTTGTGAAGTGGGTAGTGTTATCATTACAAATCATTTTACATGATCTGTCCTGAAATGAATGCTAACAGGAACCCATTGATCAATTCAAAATAGAACCTAATTATGCGCTGAACTTTTTCCACTCAATGATCTTTACCTGCTTGTCTGTAAAGACAAGCATAGTGATGGTAATTTCGCCAGATCAGTTTCTTGTTATCAGTAGACAGAAGAATGGCCTTTCATATAATTTCGATGAACTGTCTTTGCTGCCTCCACGACACACACTACCGGGAAAGCTTAGAAAAGAATCGGTGAAAACAAAAACCGCCCAATAAAACCCTACGAAATTCACCGAAAATATTTTCACTAAGCCTTCTCACAGAGTATGGGAAAATTCGCATTGTACCACGAATTGTACATAGTCTTATTTTCACGCAAAACCAAAAAAATGTTGGATAGGATAAAAGCATTTTCAATCGCACAATCCGGAAGGCCTCAAATCCTAAATAAAGAAAAAATATGGCCGGATTCTGCAAAACAAAAAACCAATGTTAGCTCTCGTTCGAAGTGACTACTACTTTTTTATTAGGTATCATTGGCGATGAAATATTCTGTATTGGCATCTAGCTCATCTAGCTTTTATAATTTCATTATAATTTAATTTTTCTGCGAATACCGCAGAATCTCCGACTTTGAAGGATTTTTAAATCATCAGTTAGTTTGAATGCGATTTTTAATCACTGTCGGTAAAAATGATAAACTCTTTTTTTTATCATAGGTAGAAGCAACTTTATACAAAAGCCTGAGTACCTTTTAACCCATAAACTATAAATGTGCATGATACAGCTTATACAATCTAACAGTAAAATATATACGTATATTACGTATAAGTACGTATATATAAAGGAAAGAAAAAAAGGAGAGCTCCTTGGGCGTTAAAAAATTCGTCCGCATCGCTGTCAATGGGAAAAGTGCCCAAAAGGCTGGCAGCGTTGCCATCCAACGTGGTAACGCTGCCAGCCTTTTGGGCACTTTTCCCAGATACAGCTAGGTTCGAATAAGTAATTTGTTCACGTCAAAGCACCCAAGCATCTTTATCTCAAGTCTCCAAAATCATTAGTGATTAATTAATAGTTTATTAGGAGGATCACATTTCTATTGGTGTCCCATAGAAGGCCGTCTTAACTGCTAAATATTATCGGCAGTTTATGAGACCTTCTATACCTTATCACAAGCACTTCCATGGCGGCTACTGGCTCTCTTGTGCTAATTTCTTACCCAAACATTTTTAAATTGTGCTAATGTTATTTTAAAAACTAATGTTACTGCTACATAGGCCTTTATAAGGTTATATAAAAATAGAATCCATTTCAAAATCATCTAAATTCTGGGTCAACCAACCCGACCTGCGATCCGCGGCAAAATCTTTTTTCCTATAACAACTATCAGTAGAATGCCGAAAAAGGTTTCCACGGCTACGCTTGCTTTAACCCATTTTACCACCCGCTCATGTATAATTACGACATCAGTTTTAAACGTATAACCTTAGTTACACGTATGAAGCTGACATAATTATTAACATTTCATATTATAGAGGTACATTTGAGTCAAGTGCTGTGAAGGGGCGCTACTTTTGCGGTTGTAGGCGCTTTGAAACTTTCAAGCGACGAAAATGGGTCACAGAACAGCAGTTTATCCTTTTCAGTTTCTTACTTACAATTACAAGTCCAATGTACACCTCTATAAAATGAAATGTTAATAATGATGTAGGAGATACTCTGCAGAAATAAAGCATTGTAATTGAAGTTACTGACGTTTCTTGAATGACCTTGTTTCCTATAAGTACCTCCCTATTTTATGCATAACAACGTCCTTCATATTCACTTCAATATATTTTATTTTACATAAACCTACATGGGAACTTAGGAGTTTCTAGTGCACGGTTCAAATTGGTCGTTTCCTATGGAGAAGAATCGGCAAGAAATTCCACGGTTACTCTTGTATTTAACCTCATAATCATAGGAAACATAAATAACATAATATTTTTATTTTTTTCATTCTTTCTTTTTATGTACTTCTATATTAATAGCTCTGTATTTCAACAGGATCAGAATATTTAAATCGATTTAGTTGGATCTGATGTATTTTCCTGATAACATCAACATCAGTCGTCGGCACAGATCGTTTTGTATACTTAGATAATATTTTTGAAATGCAAATAAATGTAATTATTTTATTAAAAATCGATTTTTGCCTGAAATTTCGTTCAGTGAAAGTAAATAACGAAATAATTCATAGACAAAGCTGCAGACTCATCTTTGACAACGCAAGACCTGGTGCGGTCGGGTTTGCGTCATTCGTTTTTACCCCCTTCACCCGTTACGACTATGGGAGTGCAAGCAACGAAAAAGTCGGTTTATAATTATACATACAATTATAAATTGAAATCACTATCGTGTTATAATAAAGAAATCTCAATGTTTTGTCAAGTCGTGAACATCGAAGAGGTGAAGTCATAGGATCATCTGATGGCATGTTTTTAGATCTTAAGCTTCATAAGTTGTGTGTTTAATGCCAAAATTTACGCTGATTATTAATTTAATTATAACCACAGAAGGAACATATAATTCTACTCATATTACATACCTACTACATCTACCTATTCGCATATCTAATAACGTTATCATATAATTGAAAGCTATTCTCAATTCAGGTGTCAATTGATATATAGGTACAAATTCCAATCATCAGTGCAGGTTAATCAAAGAGCATATTAATTTGACATGTAATTGGCAGACATTACCTTGCCTCATTGCATTCCTGACTAAATAAACCTGAATAAGTAATAGAATGCAAAAGCAGAACTGGATTCTACATAAATATTGTATTTATGTAGAACTATCAATCAATATGCCTAACCTTTTCCCAACTATGTTGAGGTCGGCTTCCTGTCTAACCGGATGCAGCTGAATAGCGGTATTTTACATAGAGCGAATGCTTATCTGACCTCCACAACCCAGTAACTGGGTAACAAGATTTGATGACACGACAGGTTCTATATTATGTACAACAGAATATATAATTAAATTGTGTTGCAAAAAATGGAAGCGTTTGCATGAAACTGCCTCGATTCTCACCAATACAACAAAGAAAACTAAATTGTCTCTAGAAAATAAACATTTTCCCCAGAAATTATTAGGGTTTGCCCACAAATGTACTATCTTCTAGGCCTACGAGGCTCATTTTGGACACTATAACACAGATAACGACCATTTATATAGTTATTTACGGTTATCTTAGTCTTTGAAATATAGATAAATGAAAGGTTCATGATCTTACAAACCTCTAAGTACCTACAATCTGTTACTCGTTAGTACTGCCATGGCCATGGTTGGTTATGGATTGACGACTTGTGCTAGTTTTTATCCCCGAAAAATCCCTTAAACGCGGGCAAAAGCTGGTTAAATCTAAAATATCGCAAATTAAGAATCAAAACAATTTCAATTCTCTACCACAACATCGCACCCACTAGGTAATGCTATCATGGTTGTTTCAGTTGTTTTTTTTTAAACAATTTACAAAAATAATCAAAAACTGATAAAGTCGTATTCATAGGGAAACAAAGTTAATAGTTGTGAGATAGTTTGTGCCACAAACTATCTCACAACTATCAACTTTGATACTTTTGCTACCTTTTATCCCGGATAAAACGTTGGATGTCATCGGAACGAAGCTGTGGGCAAGAGCTGGTTTATTCTGAAATATCACCAATTTAGAATCAAAATTATTTCAAATCCCACCCACAACATCAATCAATCTGCCTAGCCTTTTCCCAACTATGTTGGGGTCGGCTTCCAGTCTAACCGGATGCAGCTGAATACCAGTATTTTACATGGAGCGACTGCCTATCTGACCTCCACAACCCAGTAACTGGGTAATACGATACCCCTTGGTAAGACTGGTTGTCGAGACTTTCGGGCTTCTGACGACCCGTAACGACTGTCAAAGATCTACGAATGACAGCCGGGACCAACGGCTTAACGTGCTTTCCGAGCCACGGAGGAGTCTCGGTATGTAAAGATGGTCACCCATCCACGGACAACCCCGGCAAGCGTAGCTTAACCTGATGGATCGACCCGTGCGGCTTTTATTACTTAGCCACGAGCTCCACCCACAACATCGCACCCACTAATTACCAGACCATTATCACCCAGCTCTGTATCAAAGTTGTCTTTGTTGCTACAACTTCGTGCCAATTTACACCCGAAGCGTTGAACCATGCACAACAGATAATGCCGCTCTTACTTAGGTACTACGTACAGAACCGCAATTAACATCAACACAGTTTGTATTCGTTGAAATTATTCTCTCAATGTGAACACACAGATTTTCATCATCATTATTGTTGATGGGATGAGGAGGGTTGGTGAGTAAAGATTCCTTGGTTGGTAAAAATTGCGAATGTTTTAGAACGCGCTGAATAATTTGTTTGATTTCGTACTTTTTTATGGAATATTTTGTTATGTAGGTACTGTCAGCACTAGAGGAGTGCTAATGGTAGAGCAATATTATGTATAAATAATGAATAAAATTATATTTATTCCGTTTATTTCAAGAAAAACGTATTCACTTCTACGCGCCTAATATAACCCCCTCCCACACCTCCACACTCCTCACTCACTCCTGTTTTTCCAAACATAAACCTAATATTTTATTTTTAAAGCTCATTCCAAATTTGTTTGAATTTTCGAATGCCACCCCAGTTATTTTTCTATCGGCCTGAGTGACACAAGGTCGCCTTTTGCAGACAATCTTTACAGTACCTATTCTATTCGACGACAAATTTGTCTATGGCCTACAATATAGCGATAGCGAGGTCAGGCTAATTTGAGGGCGCGACCTAAACAACTGTTCACATCGCTATCAGTATGGCGGTGTCAAAGAAGGCCGGAGAATTCACCTTAGACCAACCGCGTCGTCTTCACTTATATCCATACGTACTGTAGAGGTTATAACCTGAAGGCCAATGGAGAAGGTCGGGTAAAGCTAATTGTAGATGGCGTGATCATAGCTAGGTCCCTGCGGCCTATAGTAAGTTTGACATTTCGTTCATTCATGAGTTTACTTTTATTTCGCTATTTTCGGTGATTTCAATATTTGAAATCAAGTAAATGATATGGAAAGTGTCAGAATTTAAAACCATAAATATATCCTCAAAGTCACTTTCTTCAAAATGTTTCTACTCTGCTTAATTTATAAAACATCTCTACGAATAGCTTTAAGCCACCATCTTTTAATTTTAGGGTCTCTCGGGAAATGGTGGACTCCAATTTCGGAGTATCTAGTAACACAACAACGCATCATTTTCGCAAAAATAAAATAAAACCTCCTCACGCCTTGTATTATTGGCTTGTGTTGGGAACTAGCTACGACAGCGCCATTTTGACAGTTGCCTTCCCCAGTCGCAATCTCATTTCGGCGACAATCAAATGTCAAAAATGTAGTGAAATTATAGGTATTTTTGACATATTGAGACTGAGATCAGACTGTGAACGTTATTAAAGTTACGAGAATTCCCCTCTGACGTGCTGTTAGCATGCAATCTTCGCGAGTTTAAATGATGATTCGATTAAAAGACGAACATTGATTTTGAATAAAGAAAACAGGAAAAAACAGTAGGATGTCAGTTTGGTGACAAGCCATCTTGTTGTAAAAAACGTATGATTGAATCCTATGACCAATATAATCCAAGTTTTATTACAAAGACGCCTTTAAGAATCCCCCTGGTGTTTACAGTACCTACCTACAAGAGATCCCACAGCCAATAGTCCACTCCAACTGTTCCACCGATCAAAACATGTGGCCACGACAAACGACTGCGGCCTAACAGTTCAATATCTACAAAAGTAATTTGAAAAATATCCAAAAATGTTCCATATTGCCTAGATATTCGCATACTGGGGCATTATCATCGAAATGAACCCACTGGAGAGGCAATCTCTCGGATGGATGCCGCCGCACATTGCACCTGACATCTGCATTACGGAATTTACGGAACAAATATTACATGGAAAGCATTGTTTTTTTTAACCTTTTTTGTACGATCGATTTGCATTGTGATTGGGAATGTGGAATTGGTTTTAATGAACAATAGGATAGATGTGAGAGTATTCGTTTTCAGTAGTGACACTGATCACAGAGGCAATTCCCGTATTTTTAAGAACGACCCCATTCTAATCTCAAATAGAAAAATTTGACAGACTCAATCTGTCAAAAATCTCAAACTTACTTTTTAACAAGTTTTTAACATTGTCGCCGAGGTGAGATTGCTACTTGAATTTGAAGATTTTTCTAAGAATGAGAATTTAGCCTTCAGGAGTTCAAGACAGAATTTTAATTCAGCTTCGTATTTAAACTTAGCACCCAATCATAGCGTTGATGCGTTTCCTATTGAAATACTCTACAGTCAGCTTATTACAAAGCTTGGCTTGGCTTGGCTTACCATGCCTCGACTTTATTTGACATGTTTAACTTAATTTTGGGTAACCTGTACACAGGTACAGTGTCTGTGTACGGGTTACCCAAGAATAAGTTAGAATAAAAACACAATCTAAGCTTTTATTATAAAGAAAATAAGATTACTTACTATTAATCCCAACTCCAATCTATTCACTTTGCGTTATAATAAATCTGATTTTAGTGCTCTCGCGTTGTTTATTATAAACGCCAAGGTTCGTTACGTCAAAAGAAAATTACTGTCTGTATTTTTATTCACAAATCTTAACACAAATTATAATTATTAAGACCGAATTATGAATACAAAACGAGTTTTTAGATAGGACTTCTGTACGAAACCCTACCAAGAAAGGAAACCTTTAAAACAAATAAGGTTAACTCCGCTGACTACTTTTCCTTATTCACATATTTTCAGTTTTCTCCCTGAAGTCCCAATACAAAATCTTGTATACTAGTTGTTCTAAAAAGTATCTTAAACTGTCTGTCCGGTTAAAATTAAAATCTCCTCTGCCATCACCACTGTTAATCCATCCAAGCAACGCTGATACAATCACTAATCCCATCGGTGAATTTGCACAACCACGCAACTGCATTTTATTATTTCACGGCGGTCGCTATTGAATTAGAACGCAGCGAAGCGATTGGCGGCACTCGACAATTGTAAAGCGAACGAATCGAACTCCACAATGTCCATTGTCACACAGATAGACTCCAGCTTTCTGTCGCGGTGAATAACCGTCGATGTATTGTGTAGTCAGAGATGGGAACGCGCGCGAGTCCTGCCATTGTTTCGCGAACGTCAACACTTCCCGCTGTAAATGAATGCAGAACTGGGACGGTTATTGTCGTTTAGATCGTCGGCGGTTTTTACGAAATGCAAATGTTACAAAAAATACTGGAGCGTAACGGGTTTATACGTGAGTCTTTACTCTTTAGGTTAATATGCAATTTAAGCAAATATGAGAGGGTTATGAAAAACACTAGCAATTCGTGCTTGTAGTTGTACCAAACAATTTTGTTTTACAGTGTTTTCGGAAAACGCAATGTTGTGCATTGTGCAGTAGTAAACTAAAATATTTCGAGTTAAGTAAGTTATTTTGAGTTGAAATTCGAGGAATTTTGTGTCAAAGGTAAACTGTAATTATAGTTTGCTGGAGCAACATTTTAATGGGACTTTATTTCAATAGTGCGAGGAGCGAGATTTTCATTTATGCAGTTGAAAATGCTAAAAATAGACCAATGTTTTGATTGTATGTTTTTACAGTCATTTTACAATAATAATTATAGCTACTTATTAAAAACAGAACAAGACCGTGAGAGATGACCATCAAAAAAAAACCTCTGCCACTTTACTCTGCCCATCAGTGAGTGGTTGAGACTAGAAATGACGACGATGATTCAGAATACCATTTTTTTTCAAGCTCTCAGAGCTGTGGTCGTAAACGTACTACCAAAAAATAATAATTATAGATCTTAAAATATGATTGTGTAACAATCTTTTAAAAAAAAAATGTTTCGCTAACGTGTATTAAAAATCCGATAGACTGTAAATAAATAATATCCAATTCCCTGTGGCCTTTTTAAACGAGAAAACGTAACGAAAATATATTTCACCTGTGTCTACAAAATACGTAGCACAGATTTACGATGTTCAGTTACGTTAGTATTCACCGGCGGCGTTGGCAAACATTTTGCGACTCCATCTTCGGTATAACAATTTCAGTTATCGAGTGTAAAGCAGATAGTAAACGAAGATCATGAAATTGAATCTGTATGTACATATGCCTCTGATAGAATTTAAGATGTGATTTTTATCTTTTGTCATTGTTGTCGTATGAAGAAAGGGATTATTTTCGTTACGTCTTTTTTAGGGTTCCTTACGTCCGAATCAAAAATGGAACCCTTATAGGATCACTCGTGTGTCTGTCTGTTCGTCTGTCACAGCCACTCCAAATCTACTGGACCGATTAAGTTGTTTGGTAAACATATGAATTTCTGTGACCCAAACACGGATCATCATCATCTGCCTAGCCTTTTCCCAACTATGTTAGGGTCGGCTTCCAGTCTAACCGGACGCAGCTGAATACCAGTATTTTACATGGAGCGACTGCCTATCTGACCTCCACAACCCAGTAACTGGGTAATACGATACCCCTTGGTAAGACTGGTTGTCAGACTTTCGAGCTTCTGACGACCCGTAACGACTGTCAAAGATCCACGAATGACAGCCGGGACCAACGGCTTAACGTGCTTTCCGAGGCACGGAGGAGTCTCGGTATGTAAAGATGGTCACCCATCCATGAACCAACCCCGGCAAGCGTAGCTTAACCTGATGGATCGACCCATGCGGCTGTTATTGCTTAGCCACGAGCTCCAACACGGATATGTAAAGTAAATAAATCAATTTTGAATATGGGGCTCACTTTTGTGGGACAAATTAGAAAAAAAAAAAAAAAACTGTACCATGTGTGAATGAAAGAACTTGTTGTGAGAGTCTGTTAAGTATTTCTTTAAGTTACTTAAGAAAATAGATGAAAATTGGCAATTTCCCTTATCTCCGAAACTACTGAGCCTAAAATTTTCAAAAAAATACAGAAAATAGTTCTTTGTTTATAGGTTACAGAAAAACCTATAAGAAGTCTATGGTCTTAAAATAACATGCGCACAGACTTACATTTGCAGTTGGGATGTATGGGAGAACATTTTTTTCGACACACAATGTCAAGAACATTACAATGTCAGGTTTGTCCTTCAGTCCGTAATTGGAAATTTATAGGCACTTCACTTGAGTGAAGCCGAGGGCAGCTGGGCACAGCTTTGAGGAGGAACCCTCAGGGCGCGAGTCCTACTCGCACTTGTCTGATTTTTTAGTATTGTTTATAATATTATACTTTTGGGGCTAAACAAATACTGACAGAATTTGTTTTATACGTAAATCACATTTATTTTAATCGCATGATCGTATTTTCTTGCAATAAAAATGTGAGCTATAGAAAGTAGCACAAATACATCTCTCTTCATAATATAACATCACGCCTGTATCTATTCACCAAAGGGTAAGGCAGAAGTGTACCTATAGTACATCCACTTTTCGTCAGTTATGTATAAGTCCCATGTAATTGGGATCTAACTTATTGCTAACAACCAGGCACAGAACCCGAACCCGTCGAGAGGGCCTACTCCGAAGCGTAAAACCGAAGTGTCGGCCGAATATTTGGACGTTTTCTACCTACTACACTTTTTTCTATTTCGTTCGGTCGGTTCGGATCCGACCAAACGTCAAAATAATGTTCGGTCGTATCGGAACCGATCGAACGAAATAGAACGAAGTGTAATAGAAAACTTCCAAACATTCGGCCGATACTTCGGATTTACGCTTCTGAGTAGGCCCCCTTTTTCTTTGTGGATGGGAAATCATCAAATGACCTCCCGCTATGGGCGGAGCGGGAGGGCGTGTCAGACTTTTACTGACTAAAACCCACCCGTGTTCCTTCAGTTGCCTGTGCCGGGGCCACGGTAACTCTTTCGAACATCTGGCGACTGTATAGGCCCCCTGGGTTCGATTTGTGTTCAAGTTCAGCAGTAGCACTTGCGACCACAAGACACCATCGTGGTCTCTTTTCATCATTGTATCAATAACTCAGAAGTCATAGAGTTTTCCGAGAGCATGATACCTCAGCAAGGAAGCGAACAAAGATAGCAACCGTTGACAACTGTGTCTTTATATAGATATTACAAATATATTAATTGAATGTACACCCTCGAACGTTCCCGGTCGCCCACTTTTCACCCTTATTCCCTTAGTAACAAGGTTGAAAAGTGGTCGAACAGGAACGTTCGCGTACGTTCAAGTGCGTAAAATTACCACCAAAAACGACGCACTTGATGTGACGATGTATTAAGTTCGCTTCTCAAGTTACTGTAAGCTATAAGTAATTAATTATTCAATTAACTGTTGTGTTCTTACTTGATTTCAATTAGACACAATTTAATCGATTTCTAAATGTTAATTTTATGTGGAAAGTTGATTATTGGTTGGTATTAAACTGATTTGATAAGTTTATTGCAATACAGGAAGAATCTCTAAAAAAAAATTTTACAAAAAAAAAACCGACTTCCAAATAAAAATCACTACAAAGTGAAAAATAACTTTAATTTCGGAAGTTGGTGTCTTTGGTTCTGTACTTTAGTTTTTTGCCACCGACTTCTGAAATTAAAGTTATTTTTCACTTTTTACTGGGTCGGTTTGTAATTTGTCTAAGTTACAACAGCCTAATGTCAACTGCTCACCACCTTTTACAAAATATTGCTTTTCCCGATACAGGGACGTTAATTGTTCTCCTGGTACTTCACCATCAGCTCCACTTCACCATATGCATTGTGACGAGCATGATTTGCCGAGCAACCATTTTAAAGAAATCAAATCGCAACCCGTGAAATACTTATTATTGAGTAGTTCCGGTGGCCATCTGTGGTCTTCATCATCAGATCCACTTTACCAAATGGTGCTTTCCGAGAGCAAATGTACATGTTACCATAAAAAAGTAACCAAATCGTTGTAGGTGTGCCTATAATATTTGAAGAGTTCCCTCGATTTCTCCAGGATCCCATCTTCAGGTCCTGACCTGATGACAATGGGACCAAAGAAAGGAATAATTTTACAAATAGATCCAGCCATCTTTGAACATACATATAAAAAAAGATTCCGATGAACTGAGAACCTCGTCCTTTTTTCGAAGTAAGTTAATAAGTTTCTTTACTTAAAATTAAGTCAATGTTTCAGCTTAATGAATCTCTGTTTATATAGACTAGCATAAAATATTAACTTTAACGTTTAGCTTCAAATTCTAATGTTTGATAGCTGCAACACACATCTCAAATCAAAAGCACTGCCGGCCAGAAAAACCGCATCACCCCATAAAAATAAAATATTTACCAACGGTACAAATTCACTTTTACGTACATTAGACGTCGACATGGCTAAGCAACTGTATATGTGGCACAAATCTGGTATTCATGGCAGTAGGTGCATAATAAATCGAATCGAGAATGGTAATAGTATACCTTTGTCCGTCGATCTCGATTCGTCTCGGGACGATTGAGAGCCGCTTGAATGTTGAGACAATATTATCGTGGGGACGTCCACGATAATATTGTCTCGTCGTACGTCCACCGCACGGCATCACGATAACAAAAGGAGGTAAAGCATGGAAATAAGAAGCATGGATTATGAAGACGCTTTTAAATTTCCGTCCACGATAATTATAACGTGCACGTCTTTCCATACATTTTATGGACGTGGACGTCCACAATAATGTCGTCACGTTAGAAATTATAAAAGCGCATACATATTTCTCTTGTTTGGAGATAATTTTTTTTAATCAAATATAACGGCACAAAGAGTCTAGCTTTTAAGGCACTCCGATCCAAAGAAGTCAAATAATTATGTTCTAACTAGCTGTAGACCGCGGTTTGCCCGCGTGGATGTCTACACTTCCCTATTTGAATCGGATTTTGTTCACAATTTCATGTGTTTTAATTTTTTTGCGCGGAACCCTAACTCTTTTTCTAAAATAAGAGTAGCCGGAATAAACAGACAGACAAAAACTTTAAAAGTTGATTTTTTGTTATAAGTACCGTAAATACTTTAAAGCATTTAGTAAAAATCTGTTATTTTGACATTACAAACAGACACTTCAATTTCATTTATTTGTATTGATGGATTTGACGAACAAAACTCTTTAGGTCCGTGAAGGTATCAAAAACCAATTGGACCAGAAACCTACTATTTTTAAAAACATTTATAAAATCCTACTAAAAACAATAATTTAAAACAATTTTATTATAAAATTGTCAAGAATTCTCTAACGCAGTTTTACTTTTACAAAAAAAAAAATGTCTTTTTTTGTTGTCAGGTAAATATCACCTAGAGCGATAAGACCACCCATTGTATTCATATTTCTTGCTTATCTATTCGTAGAATAACATTATTACGTATAAGAATGTGTCTGTTTTGTGTACACCAAAAGGATTTGTTTGTTTTAGTTAGAGGATTTATTTTACGAAACCGTAGCGACCTTTTTATTTTTCCCACTTTTCCGATTGTTTAAGATCACAAAGTATTTATATAAACTAGCAGTGGAGTTGTGTAGCTCCACCAAATAGATCAACTTAAGTTTGATCGAAGTTAAATCGGATATTAGATCGGTTTTGATACGATACAGATTAAGTTAGGAAATTATATTAGATCCTGTGAATCGGAGGGTTTTGCTCCACCGAGAAATATACGTTCCATATTATTATGATTCACTGAAGTTGTACCTGGTTGGTTACGAAATACCAAGGCTAGGCTTATGTATATTAATAAAAATAAAAAATAATAATATTTATTCAGAATTAAAATTGGTAAAATATCAACATTAAATCGTAGAAATAATTTACAAAGTCGTAGAAATATTTATTACTGTGAATGTGAAGACTATGTGGGTCCTTGTTTTTTATTTTTTTTCTCTCAGCTTTAAATGATTAAAGCTGTCCTTTCAAATGTCCTTTCTTTGGTATTGTTCGTCGAATCGTTGAGCTCCTTAACTTTTAAGTTGAGCTATACGATTACTGACAGATGCTTGCACTGACTGGACAGGTCCACTCAATCTGTGTTCTTCTTCTCTGTTCTTTCCTCAAAAGACCATTTCAGACACCAACCTACATGGTCTTCACATGATCTGATCAAGATTATGTCTGGACTTTAAAAAAGACTGTGACCTCTGAGTTTGTTTCGGCCTTTCTTCTCAGAGTAGTCAGATAGGAAACGCCGGCCTCATCTAATTAAAAAAAAAATATTTGACGTGTAAAAGTGTTTGTATAAACCTACTCACAGAAATAAAATCATTTATCATATAGGTATTGATATGATAATAATCCTACTTGCGTGCACAATAATCAGGAAGGAAGGGGCGGTAATATCGGGAGACCCCATTTTCAGCGATCGATCTGTATGGGCTGAATACTCTTCCATTGTAGCTATTAACTTGTCTTATTGAGAAGTGTAAAAGCTAAAAAACGTAATAAGTTTAAAATGAGTATTCCAGAGCTGAGCAGTGGTGGCAACGGCCGTGACTTACGAGTTGTAGGTCAAACCTAGGCAGGCGCTTTACTTTGTGCAAATAAAAAAACGGTGAAGGAAGAAAGACATGTGACATCTAACAACCCGCACGCCGAGCCCGCGTGGTGGACTACGGCCCACTCCCTCTCACTGAGAGGAGGCTCGTGTCCCAGCAGTGGGACATTAAGTATAGGCTGACTATGAGTATTCGAATAGGTAAGTGCTCCTATGAATGTGCTAAGCAAGCTGTAGAAAAGTGACCTTTTAATAATGTCATTAGTAAGCAACAAAATATTTATTAGGTCCAAGTTAGTGTAGGTAAGGAGGTTTTTCTTTGCTACTAATTGATATAATCATAAACCTCGGTCAGATTGTATCTAATTAGTTAAGTACTAATGTAATAAAAATAATGCCGTTTTAATGTTAACTACAAACGCCATAGTTATTTACACGTGTTTCCAGAGTTTTAAATTACTAATTCCCAAGGGCACTGCACACAGAGCAGTAGCACTGCAACACACAGTGCGCTACAACTATGAAAAGTGTACCTACTGCAATGCATAATTGAAAGGCATTGTGCGTTGGTCTATATTACCATAAAAAACGTCGGTTGTTACATTGCCTCTAATCACACTCTATTTTAAGATAAAGGGTAAACACATACATTACATAATATCACACCTTGTTTCCCCGAAGGGTCTGGCAGAGTTATACCTATAGTACACCCACATTTCGCCAGTTATGTTTAAGTCCCATGTAATAGGGGGCGAGCCTATTGCCATCTACCGGACACAAATCCAGACTCCGGGCTGCTACTGAGAAATTCCAGATAGAAAAACCCAATGTCACTGCCCGACCTGGGAATCGAACCTAGGAGCTCATGCTCAGCAGTAGTGCTCGCGACCATTAAACCAACGAGGCATTCAGAAGGGTAAAAACTTCAGATGAAAATGAACTAAGGCGAATGAACCTTTAAATCTATCTAAGAAAGTTAACAGCCACAACAAACAAAGTGTAACGAAATAATCTCAGCCATCATTTATACAAGTTTAAACACCAATATCACGGTAAAGCCCCATTAATAAAAGAGGGAATAACCGCCGTTATAAAGTGTATAATTCACGCAAATAACTTAATACAAGCTAACTTAGAAATTTACATAATAACCGCCTTTTCAACGTTTTGAAAGTAATTTTTCACTGAATTTGATGTTAATTCTAGCTTAGGCTAGGTTATTGTGGACCAAATTCACAAGTTTTATGTTGAGGATTCAGTGCCTCAATGCACCCATTTACATCTAGAGAGCACAAATACGTTACTCAGTGTGGAACATCATTCAGTGCGTAAAAGTTCTTCAGTTCGATTCACGGAACAGACAATGTTATTGAGATCAGATGGAAAATACTCAATCGCAGTTTCACCTTCATAAAATAATACATACATTCATACATACATAAACTCACGCCTTCTTCCCGTAAGGGTAGGCAGAAACTACAGAACGCCACCTGCTACGATCCTTAAATACTCCTTTTGCCTCGTTTACATTCATACATCTGGTCATACACGCACGCCGGTTGCGAGTACTACGCACCTGACCTTTCTGAAGAACATCACCAATAAGATCATTATATGTCTTCCTAGGGCGTCCCCTTCCGGCGTTTCCACTCACATCAGCCGTGTAAATACCTTTTGTTAGGCGACTTTTCAGCGGCGAACCCTCGGCGAATCCTCTCAACATGACCAAACCATCTAAGCATACTCTTTTCAATTTTTGTCACTACATCTTCTTTTTAACCACACCGTTGCCTTATCACATCATTTCTCAGTCTATCATTTATAGTCACACCACACATGCTTCGCAAGGAACGCATTTCCACAGCATTTATTCTACTTTCATGCTTCTTTTGCCATATCCAACATTCACTTCCATACATAAGGGTAGGCACCAGCACACCATTGTGAACAGCCAGTCGGGCCTTTTTGGACATTAACTGGTTGGTCACAACTGCATGTATAACACCATTCACTTTATTTCCCGCATTTACTCTCCTTTCCACATCTTCATCTATCTTTCCATCCCTTGTAAACAGACTCCCTAAATATACAAACTCACTTAGTGTCTACAAAATATTTTTTTCTAAATCCTAGCATTCATCAGCATGATCGCAGGTTTGATTCCCGTGTAAAACTAGTATATGTATCATACCTGTGAGATTTGTGTTTGTAAACACATTCACGGAGTAGGAAAAATACTAAAGTGTCGCAGAGAAATTCATAAACTACACAATAAAAAAGATGAAGAACAACATATTAAAACCTTCTTGGCTACAAAAGAAAAAGAAGACTTATTTCATGCTCTATGGTTCAAGAAAAGAAAAACTTCATCAACTGATTTATCTTCCAGCGCAGTCTGTAGTGGAATAACTTCTTATTTCTTGAGGACTTGGTTTCTTGATGAATGTAAAACAACTTTTTTATGTTCATTAAATATTGTGTCCAAGACATTTTTGCGACCCCGCAATAATATCGCGGCTAAATGCTAGTGCTAGACTATATTTTTATAGCTGAAGTTTATTTCATTTTGCGGTCAAATTATTTCAGTTGCTTTTATATCTTTAGTTTCAATTTATTGCTTGATATTTAAAAACTTCTTAATCTAGAACTATGACATAACATCACGCCTGTATTCCCCGAAGGATTAAGCAGAGGTTTACCTATAGTACATCCACATTTCGCTAGTTCTGTTTAAGTCCCATATATTACGGGGCGAGCCTATTGCCATTAACCGGGCACAAATCCTGACTCCGGGCTTTTACTGAGAAATTCCAGATGGAAAAACACAATGTCACTGCCTGACCCGGGAATCAAACCCAGGACCTTATGCTCAGCAGTAGCGCTTGGGACCACTAGACCAACGAGGGAGTCGAGGCAGTAATCTAGAACTAAACGAATTTTAAAGACGAATAAATTAATGTTTATAATTATTGTCTCTAAATATAATTACTTGTCCTGGCTGATTCATCAACGCAGAGCCGAAATTACTGGGACTAGAAACGTGAAATTTTACGCACGGGTTCCTTTTATAATGTAGGGGAGCACTAAGAAGGGGTTTCTGAAAATTCGACCTTTAAGGTGGTGAAAAGTGGGGATTTTGTTAGTATGAAAAATCTTATTCCTTGAATTAATAAACTTGAAACTTGGCACGAATACTTATCTTAGTAAATTATAAAGTTTGTCAAAGTTTGTATGGAAGAATTTTAACGCGCGGTTTGACTAACTCAAAACTCAGTATTTATACGTACTTATGACCGAAAATAAAGAATAACGTGCATCAGGGTTTTTTGGAAAAATGTTTTTTTTTTTAATGGGCTTTAAAAAAACAGGGGACAGTACGAATACCACGCGAACGAAGTCGCGTGGGAATTGCTAGTGATTTATACAGAAGGCCTCACATCAGTGGTAACAACACCAGCAATAAGCTCGCCTCGCATTTATTGAAACTCCGTATAATACGCTAGGTCAATTCAAGGTAAAAGCGTTACCACAAACATGCGGCCGACTGTACGAGTTCACAAAAAGGTGGATTATGAACGCTCGGCAATTATTTAATAGGAAACGCTTATTTTTATTTCAAAGCGCTGCTTGGTCATCAATTGTTTCTCAAACAAAAACTCACTCAAGTGACAGACCACATAAAATTCGAAACAAAGATTTAAATTGTTTGAATCGCCCGACCGCGTCAAAAGATGGTCACGTTTCTGTTTTTTCGATAATGACATTTCGCTCACTTATGTGGATCGGGATATGTGTTCTCACTCTTCTCAGCATGCTCACTTTTTCACTCAAACTCTCGGGTTCAATCTGTGATTTGACATTGAATTCATTTGTTTTAAAAATAAATCATCGTCGAAGCCCATAATTTTGAACTGATGTTTAGAGAATACATACCTTATCGTCAGTTGTACAGATAGTGCAATTCACGAAGACGCGCCCCACCAATTTTTGGTTGAGGGGATCGCGGGGTGCGTGGAGTTTGCTCCGAGCGGCAGTCGCGAACCGTCAGCGGTTCGATGCACACGAATACTACACTCTATGCTGCGAAAATCCAGACTCGTCACGAAAGTTGCTCTACTTTATATATTTTTAAAATGTCGAAAAAATCTCAGCGTGTTGTTCTTAAAAGCCAGGTATGTAAAGAAGTTTGTAGTTACTAAAATACATGAAATTAGCTAACGAAAGTAATTTAATTTTAATAAATAGCAAATTTTAGTAATAGTGGATTTCATTTCATCTTTACAAATAAGTAAAACTATGTAATGTTTTTTTTTTTTAATTTTAGGCAAGAGAAATTATTTCTAAAGTTTACGATTTTATGAAAAAAGAAGCAAGTAAAAATTATGCAGAAAAACTCACTGATGCGCGATGGAGAACCGCACAGGCTGTTGGAGTATCTGAAAGCACAGTGACTAGAATTCTACGCGAAAGAAAGGAATATACTAATATAATGAAGCAAACTACAGTACCTGCTATGGAATCGAATATAACTATGGAGACGGATGCGATAGTTCCTATAGCCCCAAGTGCGGAGAGTACAACAGAGCCGACTACGGAAGCGGATATTGAGTCTGAAAATGAAGCGAGTACGTCGCATTCGAATTTAGTATACAGAAGTGCTTCTATTTTTACATCACCTATGAAGAAGAGAAGGGTAAGACCACGAAAAATTAATTTAGACGAATTTGATATTGGTGTAGTCCGAAGAACTATCCAAAACTATCATATAGAACATCGTCAATTTCCAACATTATCACGACTTAATATTGTTTTGAAAGACCGTATACAATTTGATGGATGTATAACAACCCTAAGAACATTGTTACTTAAACTTGGTTATAAATGGAGAAAAACTGAGAATAACAGGAAGGTGCTACCGAAAAACATGATATTCAAATGCTAAGATTGAAATATTTAAAACAGGTAAAGTCTTTTCGCAATGCAGGTAGACCTATAGTCTACACAGATGAATCATATATTCATACCAACCACGTGCAAAAAAAGTCTTGGGCCGAAAAAAGTTGTAAAACAGCAATAAAACAAAACTTAACAAAAGGAGTGCGCATAATTATAGTACATGGCGGAAGTGCAGAGGGTTTCGTACCAAATGCGTTGTTGACATACAGAGCAGAGATCAAATCCGGAGACTACCACGATAACATGAACACAGAAAATTACTTAAAGTGGCTAAAGGAGAAACTTATACCAAATCTCCCAAATGATGCCGTGATAGTCTTGGATAATGCAGCCTATCACAATACTAGTTCGGAAAAAATACCAACATCCAACTCCAACAAATTAGACATGCAGACTTGGCTGAATGCAAAAAATATCTATTTTGAACCAAGCTACAAAAAACCTGAACTTTATGACCTTATATTAAAAAACAAAGAAAACTTCCGCAAGTACAAAGTTGACGAATTATTGAAAGAACATGGATTCACAGTGCTTCGGCTGCCACCTTATCATCCAGATTTAAACCCAATCGAAAACATTTGGGGTATTGTAAAAAACGATGTTGCTAGTCGCAATATCAATCAAAATTACACTTCGATTATGCCCATTTTAAATGAAGCATTTGATCGAGTAAATAAAGATGTCTGGTTCAATACTTGTCAGCACGTGGAAAAAATAGAAGACGAATACATGAGACATTGTGATCTTGATTTTAGTTTTATTGTAAATGTCGGTGATACATCAGACTCTGAATCAGATATTTCTGAAACGAGTGATTGACGATTTTCATTTCTCAATAAAGTTCAATAAAACTATTTCCGTATTTCATTAATATCTATAATTACCTCCCATTATAAAAATAGTAATATTATCGATATTAACTAATAAACACATAAAATATCCACACCTAAAAATAAAATAAACATAACCCTTTCCTTGCGGTCGGGTAAAAAATATAAAATTGAAGTAGAGCATCTTTCACTTTGACTATGACGCTCTGTCCTGATTAGTCTATTCATTGTAGTGTGCGTGTACACTCATAGGTAATTAGTGTGTACCGACAACACTCAAACATTGACGGAAGCTTGCACACATATACTATAAACGGTTAGGAGGAATAGTGGGGCGCGTCTTCGTGGATTGCACTATCTATATCCGAAGTGCAATTTCGTTGCCAAGAAAAGCATTAACACTATGAACATCGGTATTTCAAATGTTTATGCAACCAAACTGCTAAGTTTCATTAAGTTTTGGAAGTCAGTGTTGCTTCCCACAAGTGGCGTAGTCCCAGGATCTCGGTTCTCAACTAATAATTGTACTACGCTGCAGACCTCCCAACTTGTAGCTAGGGCATCTAAATACTGCTAATGCTGGGCTAATTAATAGTTATGAGGAATCTTTGTGTAAGGAGCTCATAGAATACCTTAGGTTAACATACCGACAAGTAACTGGGAAGCATCCGTAAGTGATGTTAAAGCGATTGCATTAAAATAACTTAGCCAAAAGACCACCTAAAAATTGAAATCTAACAAAATCAAATGAGTTGTTATTGTTGTTATTCATAGACCTAATGGATTGTACCTTGCTTTACACAAAATATAAAGCTTTTAAAACATTGCCTTATTACATTTAAAGGTTTTAATTAAGTGTTTGTTTAAGTAATCCTATTATAGCAATCATAAGACTTGAGACCACATTAAACAGCACAATGGTTTCTCCTAACTTTTCTAAAAGTATAGCGATCGTTATCTACCAAACTACTTAGGCCATGATAACATTGACCACATAATATATGTAGGTACAAATACATTAAATAGAAGTCTTTGATGGAAACGTTCAGTAAATCCGGTATATCGGGTAACCAATTTTGTAAATGGAATCGCAAAGAGCATTGGGTGCATTCAGGTGTATCACCCAAAGACTCGTGTAATAATGGCATTAAATAAAATTAAACGTAGTTTATTACTATTACTACGTTCCTTTACAAGCAGAAATGAGCGGCTATGTCTTTAAATAATTAGAATTTTAAACGTTAGCGTTTTAACTATAATTCTTGAATTGTAAATAAGACTTGAATGACAGGTTGGTTGGCATTTGGCTTCCTATGTGTAACATTTTTTTTTTATCAAAAGTGTAAAAAAATAAATTATACTATTAGGGACCTACCTAAATCGTAGGCAGTTTTAGTCTACCTTTGTGTAATATCTTAATAATTCAGGAAATAGTAGCACCTATGTGGTTCTAACTTCTCGGTCTATTTTAAACCGTAACTGAATAGACATTTTAAAATAATTAATCAAACAACTCTAGTTCTTACAAAAAAAGAAAAAAATTATGACGGAAATGAAGCATAGAACGCAATATTTTCAAATAGTGAAGTTTCTAGAATATTTGCAACGGAATTCCATTATAAAACCGTCCGACAGTAATGAAAGTTAATTACTCGACTAGCCAGTGAAATAACGTGTTTTAATAAAAATGTATGTAGGTGCTTTTATAAAAGTTATTTAGGTGAATGGAGATTTTAGACATCTTTTCAAAAAGAAAAACGTAACAAAACTTGTTCTATATATACAATTATATTTTAATAACAAGTCAGAACATTAGGTTTGCAGGTATGTACTTCTAAAATAGCCTGTTTTATGATCAAATGTACCTGATGTGAATCGAATGTTGATAAATGTTAGAAAATCATGTAGGATTTTATCATCCAAATAGCCTCTTATTTGGATGATAAAATTCTAAATATTGTATATTTTTTAAAGAGGATAAAACAATTGCATTTCACAGTTGATTTGAATTGAAAACAATATCAGGATAAAGACATGAATTGTTCGATAAAAAAATCTGCTCAATTCAAAGTAGAGCTTTAGATTTATAAGTCGCCTCTTGGAATTACTACTGAAGCAGCGAGTGGACATCAATCTGCCTTTGCCTTTTCCCAACTATTTTGGGGTCGGCTTACAGTCTATCCTGCATGCAGTACATAGAGGGACTGCCGATCTGACCTCCACCACCTAGTTACTGGATAACTTGATACACCTTGGTAAGACTGGTTGTCAGACTTTTGGGCTTCTGACATTCCGTAACGACTGTCAAAGATCAACGAATAACAGCCGGGACCAAAGACATAACGTACTTTCCGAGGCACGGAGTGGTCTCGATATGTAATGAATGATCACCCATAGACGAACCAGCTGCGGTAAGCGTATCTTAACCTTCGATCGACCTGTGCAGCTTTTATCAAATGATAACAGATGCACAGGTCGTTCGAAGGTCGAAAGTCATCTCAGATGATAAAAATCACCTAGGTACCTTATAACTAATTAACTGAAATCCCTGAGCAAAATCGGCTATTAAAGTCAAACACAAACTCATTTTCGAACACTCATAAAATAAAATGAGAACAATAAATTCCCGTGAAAGTTCCTTGAGACCAAAAATAATTAATTGGTTTGTGCCTTAACAAAATAAAGCCTGTTTTAAGTTAATTAAACCCCAGTCGGGTATCAGACCCTTCACTGCCTTTTTACTTAATTAATGTTATTTTTAGGGTTTTTCTATAGCTGATGAGGTTAAGTTTACCTCATTCAACATGTGAGGTTAGAAGGTGAAATGCTAGGTCACGTCCTAATTCAATTAAGCTGTAAGTGCTTATTCTAATATCTATCTACCAGCCTATTTATTATTTATTTAAACTTTTCACACTCAAAAAAAGTACAAAGGCGTACTTAATGCCTTAGGCATTCTCTGCCTACTAAAAACAAAAACCGTAGAGAAGAGGAGGGAAGTGATGCGGGGTCGGAGTCCGACGCCGTATCTGGCGCGAAGGGCTCATATAAGAGCCAAGAGCGCGAAGTGGTTGGGGCGGCTAAGAGGAACCTAGAGTTCTTGAAAAAGCGCCCCAAACCGGGGGATGGCCAGGAGTCTTCCTCGGACGGATGGGTGAGCTCGGCCCGTAAAAAGATCAGCCGGCGGGGTGGGGCCCATGAAAGTGGTGTGGGCAGAGGGCTCGCCACGAAGGAGGCCAGCAAGCCGAGCCGAGCCGGCCCGGCCGAGCCAGAGTCGCAGTTAGGGCCGGTCTCGGCCGGGTCGGAGTCGTCAGGTGGTGAGCCGGACGCCGCTGGCGGCTCCAATTCGGAGCAAACGGTCAGGTTCGCAGAGGTCGTGGCAGCCGCGATCAAGAGTGTGGCCTTGAAGAGGACTCAGTCCTCTAAAGACAAGGCCATATCGGCAGCCAGGGCCTCCATTATGGCAGCAGCGGAGGCCAGTCACCTCAGGCCCCCGTCGGACGGAATGAAAGAGATGCGGGCGGAGGTCGCTCGCTTGACAGCCGCCATGGAGCTTCTCCGAAAGGAGAATGAGGAGCTCCGAGCGGACCTGGCCAGGCTCCGAGGAGCTGGCCCCCGGGAGGTGCCACAGGGGGAGGCGCGGCATGGGCAGGTCGGGCCCGTGCCTGCTGAGGACCGGGTTCTGGCCCTGGTCCGGCAAGAACTGGCTGCCTTCCGAGGCCGGTTTTCCGCCCTGGAGGCCATAGTCCTGCGGCCCCCGCTAGCGGCGAGCCAGCCGGCCTCGGGCCAGCGGAAGGCGGCATCGTATGCCGCCGCCACGGCTGCCACGGTCAAGCCTGCATCAACGGGGCAGGCGAAAGGCGGGGCCGTGCAGGAACCTGCGAGGGCTCCAGCCCCGGCGGCGAAACGGCCGCCCCCGCCTCCTAAATCTCCTCCAGCTGACGCCGAATGGCAAGTAGCCGGGGAGAAGAGGAAGGCGGGTAAGGCAGCAAGGGCGGCCAAAAAGAAGGAGAGGCGGCAGCGGCGCAAGGAGCGAATCGTCGCGGCTAGGCTCCGTGCCCCGAGGTCCGCAGCTGTAGTGATCACACTACAGCCGGAAGCGGAGAAGAAGGGCGTGTCCTACCGCGACGTGCTTGCCAAGGCGAGGGAGGCGGTGAACCTCGAGGAGCTCGGCGTTGCCGATGGCATCCGGATAAGGGTCACTGCGACTGGGGCCCGGATGCTGGAGGTTCCCGGTGCGGCCAGCGGCCCGACTGCTGACGCTCTGGCCGAGAGGCTTAGGGCGTCCCTAAATGCGGACGAGGCCCGAGTGTCCAGACCCACCAAGTGCGCGAACATGCGCATACTGGGTTTGGACGACTCAGCGACGGAGGGAGAGGTGGTGGCCGCCGTTGTTAGGACTGGAGGGTGCTCAGCCGAGCAGGTTAGGGTAGGCACCATCCGTCCTGACTTCACGGGGATGCGAACTGTTACAGTGAGCTGCCCCGTGGCGGTGGCCCGAAATATAACCGGGGAGGGCCAAAGGCTCAAGGTGGGCTGGGTTTCCACGCAGGTGAAACTGCTGGAACCCAGACCTCTGAGGTGCTTCCGCTGTCACGTGGGCAACCACGTGGGAGCTAAATGCACCTCGGAGGTGGACCGTAGCGGCCATTGCTTCTGCTGTGGTCAGCCCGGTCACAAGGCCGGCTCGTGTAAAGCCGCGCCGCACTGCTTCGCGTGTGCGGCAGCTGGCAAACTGGCCAATCACCGGGCTGGGAGCAAGGCCTGCGCTCCACCCGCCAAACCCAGGGGCAGCAAGCCCTCTGCCACCATCGTCACCGCTGCAGCCGCCACCATCATCACCGCCGCAGCCGCCACCACTGCCGCCTCCACTGTCGCCGCCGCCGCAACCACCGCGGCAGGGCCCTCACAGGGGGTTCGGGAGGGGGCTGATATGGAGTGCCAATAATGGCCCCATTACGCCTCCTCCAGGCGAACATCAACCACTGCGCCTCTGCTCAGGATCTGTTGCTCCAGAGCATGGCGCAGTGGTCGATTAACATCGCCGTGGTCGCTGAGCCGTACTTTGTCCCGCCCAGGGATGACTGGGTGGAGGACCTGAGCGGCTCAGTGACCCTAATTTCGTCGGCCGCCGCCGGTACCCTGTCCCTCGAGGCTGTCAATAGGGGACGGGGTTGCGTGGCAGCACGGTTCGGGGAGATTGTCGTGGTAGGGGTATACTTCTCCCCGAACCGAACTCTCGCCGAGTTCCACAACTCCCTTGCGGAGTTGAGAGTCGTCGTCGTCGGATTCCGTTCCCTCCCTGTGCTCGTCCTCGGGGACTTCAATGCCAAGAATGTGGCTTGGGGTTCCCGGCATACGGACACACGGGGCAGGATGGTGGAGGACTGGGCTCTGGAGACGGGCCTGGTCGTCCTAAACCGGGGTTCTGTCCCCACGTGTGTGCGGATGCGGGGTGAGTCAGTGGTGGACATTTCGTTCGCCAGCCCCGCTCTGTCGCCGCGTGTCCTCGACTGGCGCGTCATGGAGGGGGTGGAGACCTACTCCGATCACCGGTACATCCGGTTTGACGTCTCCGCCCAGACCTCGAGCGCGCCGGTCCGACAGGCTCCGAGTGGTCCGTGGTGGGCGTTGAAGCAGCTGGACCGGGAGCTCCTCTTGGAAGCCTCGATCGTGCAGGCCTGGGTGTCACCACCGGACAGGCCTGCTGACATCAATGACGAGGCGGGGTGGTTCCGGGAGGCCATGTCCGAAGTATGCGACGTGGCAATGCCCCGGGTCCGGCCCGGACGCGCCCAGCGCCAGGTGTGCTGGTGGTCGCCGGAGTTGACGTCTCTGCGCGACGTGTGCGTTGCTGCGCGACGCCGGTACACCAGGCACCGCAGGCTTCGTATCCGCCCTCCGGATACGGAAGCCATTCAGGCGGAGCTGTACGAGGGGTACAGAGTGCCGAAGATCGCCCTCCGAGCGGAGATCCTGCGGGCCAAGGGACTGGCCCGTGAGGAGTCGCTGGAGGCTCTGAACAGGGACCCGTGGGGACGCCCCTATAAAATGGTGCGGAACAAGCTCCGCCCATGGGCTCCCCCGCTGACGCAGAGTCTCCGGCCCCAGCTCGTGGAGGACGTGGTGAGCGCTCTGTTCCCTTCGCGAGGGGAACATACTCCTCCGCCCATGGCTCCGCCTCCTGCGGTGTCGGATGCGGACCACGCAGCCGACGATGACGACGATGCTCCGGAGGTGACCGAGGTAGAGCTGAGAGTGGCGGTGCGCAGGCTGAATGCCAGGAATACCGCCCCAGGACCCGACGGCTTACCTGGAAAAGCCTGGGTCCTGGCCTTGGAGGCTCTCGGGCCTCGACTAAGGGGGCTCCTAAGCGCATGCTTGGAGAGGGGCCGGTTACCGCTTCAATGGAAGACAGGGAAACTGGTCCTTATTAAGAAGCCGGGGCGCCCTGCGAACTCTCCGTCCGCTTACCGGCCCATCGTGCTGCTCGACGAGGTGGGCAAGATCTTTGAAAGAGTCATTGCAGACCGCCTCGTCGGGCGGCTGGTGAGGGTGGGGCCGGATTTGGCGGACAGCCAGTTTGGTTTCCGCAAGGGGCGCTCTACGGTGGACGCCATCATGCGCGTTCGAGCCCTCACGACGGGGGATGCTGTGGCCCGGGGTGGGGTCGTCTTGGCGGTGTCTCTAGACATCGCCAATGCCTTCAACACCCTGCCCTGGAGTTGCATCAGGGAGGCACTCCGGTATCACCGAGTGCCGACCTACCTCTGTCGCGTGGTCGAGGCCTATCTGACGGACAGGGCCGTCATCTACCCCGGTCACCGGGGAGAGTGGAACCGGCGAGAGATGTCGTGCGGTGTCCCGCAGGGATCGGTTCTGGGACCGCATCTGTGGGACATCGGGTACGACTGGGTGCTGCGCGCTGACCTCCCTGGTGGTGTCAGCGTAGTTTGCTACGCTGACGACACGCTGGTCCTGGCGCAGGGGAGGTCGCACCAGGCGGCGGCCGAATTAGCGGCACGCGGGGTTGCGACTATCGTAGAGAGGATCCGGCAATTGGGACTCGAGGTGGCCTTGCACAAGTCCGAGGCCATGTGTTTTCATGGTCCTCGGAACGCGCCACCATCGGGTTCCCAAATAACGGTAGGAGGGGTTCCCATCGGTGTCGAGTCGACGATGAAGTACCTGGGACTCGTCCTCGACAGCCGGTGGAATTTCGTGGAGCATTTCCGACGTTTGGCTCCCAGACTGGAGCCGGCCGGGGCTGCCTTGGGGCGGCTCCTGCCCAATCTGGGGGGTCCAAACGCCTCCTGCCGGAGGCTCTACGCGGGGGTCGTGCGGTCCATGGCCCTTTACGGAGCTCCGGTGTGGGCGCGTTCCGTGAGGCGGCGACCGGTCCGTCGGTTGAACGCGTCCCAGAGGGTCATGGCCATCCGGTTAGCCCGGGGATACCGCACGGTCTCCGGGGAGGCGGCGAACCTCCTTGCCGGATTACCGCCATAGGATCTGGAGGCAAAAGTCCTCGCGCACATGTGGGAGTGGCGCGAGGAGGCAGGACGCCGGGGAGTAACTCCGTTGCCGCGAGAAATCGCGGCACGGCGGACAGAGCTCCGGCAGGATCTCATGGCGGCATGGAGAGTGCGATTGTCGCAACCCAGCGCTGGGCACGCCACAATTGCGGCGATAAGTCCCCTCTTTGAGGAGTGGCTAGAGAGGCGCCACGGCGTCCTCACCTTCCGCCTGACGCAGGTCCTCACCGGACACGGGTGCTTCGGGAGGTACCTGTTCCGGATAAGGCGGGAGGAAACGCCCGGGTGTCACCACTGTGTGGATCGCCCGGAGGACACGGTGGAGCATACGGTGGAGGTCTGCCCGGCTTGGGCGGAGCACCGCCGTGTCCTCGCGGAAGCGATCGGCGGCGGCGATCTCTCGCGTCCGGCCCTGGTCCAGGCCGTGGTACGGAGCGAGAGTGCATGGGAGGCCATTACCTCCTTCTGCGAAGCAGTAATGCTCGTGAAGGAGGAGGCGGGACGCGTGAGGGAGAGGCAAGCTTTGCGCCCTCACGCCCCTAGTCGCCGCAGGAGACGCCCTGGGCGTCGGGAATTGGCAGCCGATTCCCGGCCACCGTAGGCGCGGGCTTGCGGATGGCGAGTAATGGGTAGCTCGCCGTCCGATAAGGACCAAGCCCGAGTCGACGGCGCGTCGTGTTCCACGCGCGCCTCAAAGAGATGTCAGCACTATTGACGGGGTCCGCTAGGGCCGATGCCAGCTAGCGTTGCGGGATGTTCGAAAGAGTTACCGTGGCCCCGGCACAGGCAACAGAAGGAACACGGGTGGGTTTTAGTCAGTAAAAGTCTGACACGCCCTCCCGCTCCGCCCAGAGCGGGAGAAGTCATTTGATGATTTCCCATCCACAAAAAAAAAAAAAAAAAAAAAAAAGGCATTCTCTGCCAGTCAACCAAGGGTGGTGAAGAGATTAGACGGCAGGTGCTCTGTTTGAGAGGAACAATGATAAAAACAAATGTGTGCGTGCGGTCGGAGGACCCCCGTCAGGAACGAAGTTCCTTCTAACGTATGATTTAAATAAAATTCACAGCCGCCATCTTGGACGTCACTGTCGGCTTTACCACCCTCGAAAACTGTGAAAACGACAACCATGACGAAAAATATGAAAATTTTCGCAGTCGCCATCTTGAGTTTACATTTTGACGTCACTGTCGGCTTTAGCATTGTCAAATACTATAAAAATGACACTCATGACGAAAAATTTGAAAATGTATCGTAGCCGCCATCTTGGATTTACATTTTGACGTCACCATCAGCTTTAGCACCCTCGAAAATTGTGAAAACGACACCCATGAAGAAAAATTTGAAAATTTTCGCAGCCGCCATCATGGATTTTAATTTTGAGATCACCATCAGCTTTAGCATCCTCTAAAACCGTGATAATGACACCAATAACGAAAAATTACGAATTAGATATAAATAGAATACGTACACAATTATGTACATAAGTTAAAAAGCTATAATACACATACATACATATTTACTATAATATATACCTATATTATGTATACAAATACAAGAGAGAGCGGCGGTGAGATGACACTACGCTATTTATTTTGAAAATAACTCTGCAATTTCCGTTTAATTGCATACCGAGTGGTGGCCTTCCTGATATCAAGAGGAAGCGCATTCCAAAGAAGAATGGACTCAATAAAAAAGGAAGAATAAACTAATCCTATTATTGTCCCACTGCAGGACAAAGGCCTCTTTTGATACAGAGAAAGGCTTACGATCTCATACAGAGAAGGCCATGCAGAGAAGAAAGTGCCTATTAGTAATATAATTTATTAATGCCATCCTATCTGAAGCCCAATTCCCGTAACTAAAAACGTTCAAAATCTAGTCGCAGTCGCATCTCAGCCACAATCAAATGTCAAAAATGTAGGAAAATTATAGGTATTTTTGACATAATATTGAGACTGAGATCAGACTGCTCTTAAAATTACGAGAATTGCCCCTCTGAATGCAGATAGAATGGCATTAATTATAAGCACAGAGGGGTATCCATCCGTGATAATTAGGAACAATCTCGACAATTAACTACCTATATAGGTAAGACAAATATGTGCCTGCGTTTCACTATAAGTATGTCATACTATAATTGGATGTAGTAATGCAAGAGTGAGTGATTAATTACAATTATTATTAATTGATAAAATTAATGTTGCAAGGTAAGCAACAAAACCATAACAAAATCTGTTTTTTCCTTAATCTAAGGAGGCCGGCCTGTGACATAAAAAAGCAAAAATAATTAACAAAGTTATAAACAAAAACAGTAAAAAAATAATCCAATCTATTTTCAAAAGTAAACTAAGGAGCGCTTTTAGAAACATCTTGAACATTTTTATACAGGTACGTTGGATAGGTAAGGGCAAAGGTCAAATACTTTGAAAATATTTCAAAAATACCCTAAAAGAGAGTTCGATAACTGTATTCATAGTTAAATCTATCCAACCTTTATCAATATTTCTAAATCTGATAAAATGAACCTCTTCGCTGTCGATCGACTTCCTTGAGGTCGGTAACAATAGTATTTTAATTATCTAAAACATGACAGTTGAAGGTTTAAGCTTCCATTTCCATTATAAAACAAAATTATATATTTTTTTGTAATTGACGCAAATCGAACTGAACGCGCTGTAATCTAACAGGCAAATATTCTTTAAACAATATACAGCAAATAGCATGTCTAACAAATTAGAACACATTAATTATATTATGATGTACATATATGTATTAAACATCATAAATACGCTTAAGACAGTAACTGCACACAAAAACGCTAGTTAAAATACCGAGCATAGTCAACAACAATTCAGAATTTGCATAACGCGGACCTCTGAGCTGCGATGGCAGCTCGGGGCAGAAAGTTAAGTATAGCTCGGCATAGACCAGTATCGGTTATTGCATAAATAGCGGCGCATCGCGGCTGCCATGGCTCCTTTCTGCATGAAACATTCATGACTTAGTACATATTTTACTTTTACTTCTCTCTTCACATGCAGTGATCGTAACTCTGCTTTGAACATTGAAATGCTTTTTAAATAAAGCCGGGGTTTAAGGTTATGCAGGGACTTGGTGTCAGCTTTAGAAATGTTGAATTTTATCATTTTTGTTGGGTTCAAAATCCCAATTTGATATTCTTCGGTAAATTAATCTTTACGTATAACTCATAGGATATGAGAAGAAGCTTTCATAAAGATAAAAATAGTCTGAGAAAAAATGACTGCTAACAACTATCATGACATTTTTAAAATAATAACATTATTATGATTAACTTAAGTAGTTTTAAAAGCACTCTAGTAAGCCTAACTAAAAGTCCTAACTTATCGAATTTATTCAAGCACCTAAGCACGTTACCGAAAACATTCCTCTCGCAGACTATATTAAATTAACTCCATTGTCCTGACCAAATATTTCGATAGCATTATGCTGTCACGTTACGAGTTCGCTGTAAAATGTCGAAAATTATCATCTATCGGGGCATCCCACAAATTGCCGTGTTGCATCTTTCATGAGTCCTACAGTATCCGATGGAATGAATTATTGATTTAATTATTGAGATAGCCCCGTACTCTGAGTTTGAAGAATGGTTAGGGATCTTTTAGTTAATCATGAATAATAGGAGATCGGATGGAAATTGTTTAAGAAAGATGGCGGAGAAAAATAACGAAGAAAAGTGTATGGAACTGGCAGATTATTACAAAATAGTCGTGTTTTAAAACTGTTGTTGGACTATGACACATTCAAGCATTTTCAACACACAATTTCCAGATCGGTTAAATATTTAGAGGAGATTTGATCGTGCGTAGACAAATAAAATTCAAAAGTTTATATTTGTCATGACGTCGCACGTTCTCACTTAACCTTATTATTCAATGACACTGAATGAAACATAACATACCAATGTTATTTTGTAAAATACTTTGTGCGCTTTTGTGTAAAAATACTGATAAGTTCACTTTTACATGAATTTTTGTAGCACTTTCTTAACAAAATAAATCCGCTCACAAAAAAACTAGTCAGGCGTAACATTACATAACAACACATACGCTGAAAACAACATAAAGCTGTTCACAAAGCTTTTATTCCTAAGCGACCGTCATTTGTCGGCCATCTTGCTACAATATAAATATGCGACGAGACAATGACAGTTTTTTTTTTTCGTTTTAGTAGATAATATGCACTGGAATACGTTACACAATGGCTGTTGAAGAAGTTTTTTTAGTAAGTATATATTTATTTTAAGTAAACTCTTATTTCAGTTTTGTCTGGATAATTAGAAACTAAATTACCTATGTGCTGGTTTTGTCTAGAAAGTAGCGAGAAAATTGTCTGGAGAAGTGTTCATTAGTGTTGTAAGTTTTAAATAGTTTTGCAGGGAGTAATATCTTTTTGATTTATCGAGTTATATTTTTTCAAGGACGTAACTGCCATTTTTACGCTAAACGTTTCAAATGATCAACATTGATACCCTTTCACACAGTAGACTCATCATTCCAAATCACACTAGTAAAAAAACATAGTCAGTTTTATTATTTCTCAAACCAAATAGAAAAGAATATTAATAAAATACTTCGAGCCACTTATCACCGACCAGCTCCAGTGTCCTCAAAATAAATCATGGTTTATCGACCATTCGCACTTGTTCATTTTCTTAGTCTGTAGTATTGTAGTGAAAATGTGTCCCTATTCTGTAGCCTGAACCCGAAGGAATGATCGGTTCGTTTCTTTACTAGCACATATTTTTAAGATGTTACCTATTCGGATTGGGCCTCAGGGTAAATATCGATTTTGATGACATCATACACATAACATGGGACTTAAACATAACTGGCGAAATGTGGATGTGCTATACACATCTGGCTAACCCTTTAAGGAATACACGCGTTATGTAATGTTACGTTATATATATCAATACAAATAAATAAAATTGATGTGTCTATTTGTAATGTCAAAATAGCAGCTTACTTTACTAAATACATATGAAAGTACTTACAACAAAAACACATTTTTTTTAAATTTTGTCTGTCTGCCTGTCTGTTTGTTCCGGATAATCTCCGAAACCTCTGTATCGATTTTGACGGGACTTTCACTGGCAGATAGCTGATGTTATAAGGAGTAACTTAGGCTTTTACTTTTATTTTAGAAAAAGAATTAGAGTTCCGAGTAAAAAAATAAAACCCATGAAATTGTGAATAAAATTCCGATTCAAATAAGGAAGTATTGACTTCCACGCGGCCCAAGCTGCGGGCAACAGTTAGTTTACAATAAAATTTTGTAACCAATTTTCTATGAATCATAAAAAAAACTAGTACGTAATTTTGCGTCTCATTTTTACAAAGGCTTTTTCCCTTCGAGTTTTTCCCCTTCTTAATTATTTAAACTGGTAATTGTAGTATCTACCTAACTAACTAGATACTACGTTTTTCAGTTTCTTCCATTATGGAAATAATGTATATTAAGAAATTACAATCCGACTAACTAAGTTACATATTTGTATTTCTTAACAGATTTGGAAGATTGAAATATCTTACAGTACAGTTGACATTTAATTAAATATATCTGGCAGTAATTGATAGGAAACTGCTTACTTTGTATATTTCATGCATCTACTGGTAGGTATGTCAAGTGTGCGATGTAATTATAAGGGATTTAATTTATTTAGGTGCTAAGTCTTGCTTAAATTTTGCTTAATTTATTGTCTGCTGAAATGAGTGAACGTTTTGTTTTTATTATTACCCAGCGACCCCGCGACTTCGTTCGCGTAAAAGTCGTAAGATACACAATATACTAAAAAAAACAGCCACATTTTAATGAAACTCACTCGTCCCCCGACCCGCCGCGTTGCATCGCCCGCCCGCGCTTTTACTTCGCTTTCACTCAGCGTTCTTTCTGACTTTTTTTTATTTTTGTTGTTATATTTTATGTTAAATAGCCTATAACCATCCTCGAGAATTGGGCTGCCAAATGCAAAAAGAATTTTTCAAATCCGACATCACAATTTCATAGGTTTTAATTTTTTTGCGCGAAACTCTAATTATTTTTCTAAAATAAAAGTAGCCTTAGTTACACCCCGTAATATCAGCTATCTGTCAGTGAAAGTCCCGTCAAAATTGGTCCAGCTGTTTCGGAGATTAGCCGGAACAAACAGACAGACAGAAAAAAAATAAAAATTGCTTTTTAGTTATAAGTACCGTATACATATACGGTCATATGCATTGAGTCAAAAGTTGTTATTTTGACATTACAAACAGACACTTCAATTTCATTCATTTGTATAGATATAGTTTTATTGCCTCATGTATAAAATATCGTTCTTCTTACACAGTTGTTAACATAAAAGTTAATATAATGATGAAAACATTTGAGTAGGTATCTTATGAGTTTAGACGAGATCCTTTAAATAAATAAATGTTTAGTAATGTTGATGATTTAATTATTTAAACTTGAATAAGAATCGTAAAATGTTAACTTACTTTAATGAATGAGTACCTAAAGTATCTGAATAATAACAATTAATAAATTATAGCCATTTGATATTAATCGCAGACGATCGTAAAAGAGTAAGTTTTTTAAGTGACGTGCAATTATAACTTGTAATGACGTTTTCAGCGTTTTACATGTCGTTAAACTGAATCCCTTTTGTTGAATAGTTAACAGCAATAAATTAACCATAATGCTAATGAAGCTCTTTTATACACGTGAAAACTTTCGATATAGAGCTTCAGTTAAACCTGCAATGTCATGGTTATGAGATAGTTTATAAACTTATTATAATACAAGGAGAATTAATCCTAATCCTAACTAATCCTATCCTACTTCTATTTATTATAAATGCGAAAAAATTTGTGAGGATGGATGGATGGATGGATGGATGTTTGTTACTCTTTCACGCATAAACTAACAAACGGATTTGGATGAAATTCGGCACACATATAGTTCAGAACCTGGATTAACACATTAAATACTTTTATTGCGATATTCCCACGGGGTCGACACTTATATGGGTGAAACCGCGAGGCGCTGCTAGTATTATAAATGCGAAAGTGAGCTTGTTTGTTTGTTACGCTTTCACACTAAAACGGTTAAATGGATTTGGATGAAATTTGACACATACGTAGACTGTGACCTAGGTTTTGACATAGAATACTTTTATCCTGATATTCCCACGAGATCGAGACTTATGCTGGTAAAACCACGGGGCACAGCTAGTTTCTAATAGATTAAAAAGCAGTGGAGAGAATGAAAAATGATGGAAGGCCTGTGCCCATAAGTGACGAGACATTGAAAACAATTCAACTGTAGTGAAGTATTAAAACAGTTCGAAGCAAAACATTTAGGTATTTTATATCAAGCCAGGACGTAATAGCTACAGACCACTGTCTGTAGCTAAGCCGTTGAAGAAATATGAAATGCTTTTTAAGCGACTTGCCACTGCAAGTCGCTTAAAAAGCATTTCATATTTCTTCAACGGCTTTCAACAGAATTGACATAAGCTTTTCGGTAGCTTTTTTATTTAATTTTTGACTTTTCCATCATCGTAATGGCTGATAGAATATCACTTCGTCTACACAGCCTGATAATGGAAATCTCTCAAAAGTTTTAAATGACTACATCACATGAGAAATCCATCAAAGTTAGGTTGGCCATACATTTTAGAATGCAAGTTCAGCTTTAACGTCACGTTTAACTACAGGCCAACTTAATATATCTAACCAAAACCAAAAGCCGCACTTTAGCTTTTAGCTGTAACTAAAAGCATAAATTGTACACACGATAACACCGCACACTCTCATTAATACTAGCCGATCGCTTATTGGATAGGTGGAGAGAAACGATCGTACCATCCAATCAATGGATAGCGATATCGCTACGTGGATCGCAACATAAATCTGATGACTCTGATTGTTTGCATACATGATGAAGATACGTTAAAAAACAAATTAATTAATTTAAATGTTGTTAGTTTGCAATTATTGCTTCACCTCTTTTCAAATAGAAATGGGACAAGCATTGATCACAGATATAAGATTTGATATTAGTAGTAATAAAGTTCAAAAAATCACATGATCGTTATCGGGATTTTATATTGCGTCCCATTGCTTTAAAATTGAGTCGAAAATCTCTGAATCATTGCACGTAAAGCTAAAGATGTACAGGCATTTGTCATTCTATTAAGCCTACCAAGAGCACGAGAATTTAAAAGGTCTAACAACATAATAAATGTAACACGAAGAAAAAGCGTCCTCTTTAAGATATAAAAGATTTAGAAAAAAAGTTGACAAAGGCTCGGAAAATTAAAAGACACTAGTTTTGTTCAGACTAGACTATTAACTTGTACGTTGAACTAACAGGCTAATCGGCCGTCCGTTTATCAAAAGATAAGTAAATTCAAATTATGGCACTGACAGGGAGACATTAACTTTACGACTTTGTGAGGCTGAACAGCGAGTTTTCTTTGCATTTCAATTTAATGTTTCGCTTGCCCTAACTAACGTTGTTATTTTCACGTAAACGTCATCTTTGACAGAATTGTAAACTGTCAAAATTGACACAGAACTATGACGTTTATTTATATAACTAAAACAAAGACTAATTCATAATCGTTGAGTTTCAATGTAAACTAGAGCAGACGCCGCGAATATTTTTGCGCAACATGTCCTTTATGTTTATTTAATATATTCTACTATTGACATAATTTAAAACCTAACAATCTTAAAATAATAATAATAATATGTACAAGTATATAAAAAAGGGAGGGGGTAAATAATCAGAGGGCATCAAAAAATTCATCCGCATCGCTGTCAACAGGAAAAGTGCCCAGAAGGCTGGCAGCATTGCCACGTTGTATAGCAATGCTGATTCTTTGGCCAAAAAATAGGCCAGCCCTCTGGTCACGTGTGGAGTCGACAACATGTCCTTGTCCGGGACAGCAAACGGGATACCGCGGTTGTCACATTTGACATCCGCGTTGTACATCTTTAGTTTGGGACAACTAAATGTTGCGCTAAAATTTGTTTGCCGCTGTGTGTGCTTTTGTTTACATTGAAAGTCAATGTACATAATATTGAATCGTGGAAAAAACATTTTATTGTTTACTTTTTTTAGTGTTTTGTAGCGGCATCTACAACGGCACATGCTACTACGCAACAAAAACCCGACGTCACACAAATCCTGCATCGCGCAAGCAGAGTTCACTGTGCGACTGGCATATACATATACAACATCCCGACATCAACCATAGGGCAGTTGCCCACCAGACACAATACCCGTCTGGTCGGAGGATCCTCCCTTTTCTATGGAGGATCAGTGAACTTTACACCCTGTTCCTCATGCCTCTACAGTTTAAAATCGTTCTAAAACGAGTACCCTCGTACACTAAACTGTATTTAATTTAAAATAAACGGTACAAATCCTGGCCAAACAAACGCCTTTGCAATCCAATGTCATACAAAATCGGGAAGCACACAGAACCTTTTTTCTAGATTACAAAGAGCAAACTTTAGCATTCTAACAAAAATAGTCTAGGAGGCAGTAGCTTGACAAAGTATTTCCGATTCCAATTCAATTTATTCAGAGTACTCTTCAAGTGTTTATTCGCTCAACACAAGGGGGCTTTAGACGAAGAATTTTTCACCTTTTTTTAGATGAAATCCCAGGCAATGTTTCTTTTGTTGGTTTCTTTGTTAAAGATAAATAGACGCGGTGAGACGTCGCGGCGTTTTGTTGAAATTAATTATATTACTGTGTCCGTTTTATAAATTGCTGGACTTACCAACTGGAAGGATGGTGCTGTCTGTTGTTATTACCTGAAAAGAAAGAGACGTTTTCATTACAATTTTTTAAAATATTGTAGGATTAATTTATATACACAACATTTAAAAATATATAGAATAAATAAATAAATAAATGTTTTATTGACATAAAAAAGGTGTTACATTTCCAATTTGAAGGCCTAACTCCTGAGCTAGGTGGTACCTGTGTCTTCACCCGTTTTTGGAAATTAGCAGTCTATTACAGTACATCACATAGACACAGTATACCACAGTTACAGTATATCTAAATTAGTTAATATGTTTTTGATGTTAAGAAATATTAATAACTGTGTTCCATCTGCAGCGAAGTATCAAAACCCAAGAGCTTACCATGGCTAAATCATTATTGTTTACGTACCAAATAGTTTTTAAATAACACTCTCAAATACTTTATGATTTCAGTGGAAAGTGTACATTTATGAATTATGCAAGATTATTATTTTTGTTAAGCCAAATCCATTTCGTTCAGAGAAAATGATGGAATTGTCAGCAACCGATGCTTGACATTCGACACCGGTATTCTAATCTACATAAATAACTTCCCGGTGCTCTTTGGCCTTGATCGATTATCAATTTACGCGAAACAGAAGTAATGTCATGGAAAACAGAAAAAATTGGTGGTTAGAAAAAGTGTGTGGTGAAAAGAAAGGAAATTAGGTGACTTCTTGTTTACGTTATAAAGTTATCAAAATACGGCAGTGCTTTTTGCACGTCTTTAGTAATGTTCAATTTTGTTTAACAATCATCTACAAGGTTTATGCTCAATCCGATTTTTTCACTGACTGGTGAAACTCTTGAGCTAGCCAGGCGTTTTTTTTTTTGTTTTTTTTTTGTGGCTACTACTTTAAGTTTTCTATATAATATAAACTTATCCAAAACCCATAACACAATTTCCAACCCTTACGTTAGAATTGGCCTCAAATGTCATGATTTCATGAAATATTCATTCAATAGGGTAATATGAACTTAGAAAGTTGTATTGATATTATAATTCTATAAACTCATATTTGTTACGGTCGGGAAACATAATATTTACATACAACCAAATACTGACCTGCAAATTGCAAAAAATGTATGAAAATTTGAATTTCGTGAGCTACCCTGATTTCGCCTTAACGTAAGGCGCAAAAAGCTTCGTACGTATTTTGGGAGCTTCCGAAACAACTCTGGCTTCAGCTTTGTATGTTTGGCAAAGCTTTGGTAAGATACTGTTGCCACGAGAGCTTTTTGAGAGTTGAGATAGAAAGTGTTAGGATTCCTTAGGTACCCAGAGTTTTTTTATCATATTTAAACTTTTTATTTTCAAACAATATAATAAAAAAGAGGGGAAAGTATCATAGGCCATCAAAAAATTTGTCCGCATCGAAGTCCTAACGAAAAGTGCAAACTTAAAATTTTATAAAAAAAAAAGATTAGTATTTTCTGTAACATGACTTCAAGTTCCTTCTAGGTAATTTTGGATGCCAAAAGAGCACATCACAACACAGCTAGTAAATAGATAAAAGATTTAATGATATAATACTTCAGTAAGCTATAAAATTCTTGTAGTGTAAGGTATTTAAACTTAAAACATAGAACCTTCTGGATACAATGGCCAGCATTGTAACAAAATATTCCAGCAAACCATTTTCAGGTGCACATAAACAAAAGATTCACATAATCTGTTCCTATAGATACAGGGTGGAGACGTAAATCTGATTTAGTCCATTTTCAACGACCACAATCTTTACCCCCTCTTACCCTATCCTACTATACAAGATGTAACATAATTAACGCACAACCTCTTAAGGGGTCATTGTACTCATCATTATGAACAACTTTTACTATGGGACCAAACCTGAAATCACGAAAAAAAAAAACAGCTGCTCCCTACATTTATGTTCGCATAACTCGTCAAAATGTAGGGAGCAGCTGATTTTTTTTTCGCGATTTCAGGTTTGGTCACATAGTAAAGGTTATTCACAATGATGAGTACAATGACCCCTTAAGAGGTTGTGCGTTATTTATGTTACATTTTGTATATAAATGTGAAAGTTTGTATGCTTGGATGTTTCGATGTTTGTTACTCAATTACGCAAAACGGCAGAACGGCTTTGGATGTTTAGCACACAGAAAGTTTATCACCCGGATTAACGTATGATACTATTAATCCCGTTAGTACGTTCTCGTGAGATATTTTCCGACAACCATGCGGGCGAAGCCTCGTGCAAAGTCAGTACGACAGTAAATTAACCTTTGATAAATGATAAATGATTTTATTTATGTAAGTAGGTTTATTTAAACACTTTCACACGTCAAACATTTTTTTTTTAACTAGATGAGGCCGGCGTTTCCTATCTGACTACTCTGAGAAGAAAGGCCGAAACAAACTCAGAGGTCACAGTCTCTTTTAAAGTCCAGACATAATCTTGGTCACATCATGTGAAGACCATGTAGGTTGGTGTCTGAAATGGTCTTTTGAGGGAAGAACCACACAGATTGAGTGGACCTGTCCAGTCAGTGCAAGCATCTGTCAGTAATCATATAGCTCAACTTAAAAGTTAAGGAGCTCAAATATAATATTGTATAAGACGTTCCCAGTCTACAAATAAAATACATAATATTCAACGAGTCACTATAGCCAGTCGCCTGATTGGCACAACATGGAGTCGGCCCATCACTACTATTTGGATTATTTAAAAATATATTTAGTTTTAATTTCGATGTTAGCATTTAGGTAGGTAGGTATCTACCTACCTACTTGATGGTTTCAAAATACTCCTATAGTATTTTTATTTCATGAAGCAACACGCACTTTACACGCTTTGAATAATTGTGCGTGAAGACGAGTAGCGTTATTACATAACACACACACACGCACGCACACACACACTTTCGACTTCGCTATTGTCTCGGACGGTAGAGCTCCTGCGCTTACACACACATTCACAGGGTGTTTGTACACTTGGTAACCACAAGTAAAGCACGTGTCGCTTCGTGACATAAAATACTATGTGCACTGTATTGCCAGTGTTTTCATTTATTGTCGTCCCCACATGATATAAGCATATTCCCATTTTACCCTCCACACTATATAATAACACTACTTCCCTCTATAATGTTCCCTTTAGTTAGAATGTAAGGAACATCCGAGGTGCTTGGAACATACAATTTACGTAATAATACGTCCACACGCGATCCACGCTTTATGCTAAGTGGATATACTTTTCTTTTGAGACGAGATAAAAGGGTAGTTCAATGTTCTCGTAGTGCCGTGTGGTAATAATAATGTTAGCAGTTATGAGTGAGAAATTACGCAAAGGTGGGGTAAGTTTAATATATTTTATATTTCGAAGAAAACTGTTTTTTTCCTATCTTCTATTTTATCCTACGTTTTTTTTTGTCTTGTCTTATATTTTTAACCGACTTCAAAATAAATATGTTCGTCTCTATGTTTTTTTTTTATGTTTATTAATCGATATTTTCGTCTATTGTAGACCGATTTTAAAAATTCTCTTTTCAATTGGTAGAGGAAGCTTGCGTGGGAGTCACATATAAATTTTATTAACTTTGCTTAGGTTGTTTTTGACTAAGCGTCGATAATACGTATTTAATCCACTTTGTTTATCTTGATAATGTCTCTGTTGTTTATATAGCAAGTAGTGGTATACGAATTGGTAAGGGGTGGGCCATAACTAAAAAGTGAAAAATAAAAAACTTTTTACAAAAAAAAAACAAACTTCCAAAAAACGCTACACAGTGAAACATTACTTAAATTTCAGAAGTCACTGGCAAAAACTTAAAATACAGATCCAAAGACACCGACTTAAGCCGGTTATTTTTTTTATGATGTCTACACTGTCCATCGGCCTGATTGGTGTACCTACTCTATTATGTTATGCCTTCAGCTTGCAGTAAAAAGATATAGATATCTTTTTCCTTCTTTTGCACTGAATTAAATCTCCTGATAAATCAGGAGATTTAGGAGATTTAATCAAGAGCAAAATAACGCCTGTCTCTAAACTCTTTTCTTAGCACATAAATTAGAACTAGATTTACAATACCGCCTCGATCAAAACTTGTATCACCGAAGTTACTACATACTTCAGACTATCTTCTTACTTTAGATGCCATAACAATATCTCGAACATTAAGATCTGATAGTCTAGCGATGTCTAGACGTTAATACTTTAAACCTATATCTTCAGGAAGTGCTGCCACCAGTTTATCTGACAACTGACCATTCGAGACCATTGTTGAGCTATCATTTATGACGTTGAGCCTTTATAGTGGGGCACTTTTCACTTCATTGCTGACACGTCTTTGTTGCTCGCATGGGGGGGTACACTGTGATAAGGAATGATGGTTAAATTAATGTTATGGTATGAAAGTGGTTATCTTTTCTATTGATGAGGTTTATAAAGCGCAGATCTAATACTTGAACCGCCTGTCAGGGTTTGATCCCACGGAAACGAGAAAAAGAATGAAAAGGAAAGGATCTTAGCAATACCTAGGTATGTACCTAGGTATTGTTAAGTGAGATTAATAATTTTTGACAATGGCCTAGGATAACAAACACTAAAAAAATCTAGAAAATCGAATGGCTATCTTCATACACCAAAGCTTAGATAGGGTAGGTGGTATACTAACTATCGTGGTTTGGCTACTTACAAAGCTAATCCATATTTCCTTGTCGCGGGGTGTTCGAAAGAGTTACCGTGGCCCCTGGCACTGGCAAGTGAAGGAACACGGGTGGGTTTTAGTCAGTAAAACTGTTACCATTTCACGTTTTCACGGCTGCACGGATTAGGATGAAATTTTGGCAAACGGATAGACCATGATCTGGGTAAAAACGTGTATAATATTTTTTATTTCAGTAATATGATCCCGTGGGTTTTTATATACATATTGACATTGTTCAGGTTTTTATTTCGGAATATAATATTTACATAATATAAAGGCTAACAGGCTTAAAATAATAATAATAATAAGTATGTACATATATAAGTGCCCAAAAGGCTGGCAGCATTGCCACGTTGTATGGCGATGTTGATTCTTTGGCCAAAGAATAGGCCAGCCCTTTGGTCACGTGAAGAGTCGACCAACCGCTTGGCGATGTCTCGGAAAACCAAGTGGGCACTCGGACCCCATGGCCCTAGTGTTTCAACCCCAAACGGCTCGAACATATAACTCCCAAAAAGATTGGAATATTTTCTTCATTTTAGGTTTTCCGCACCTGCAGCAGCCGCCCCAGAACAGCCCGACGTACTAGGAAGATAGGATGACACAAGGGTGTCGACACATGTTGCATCCCACACCAAAGGCCTGCCTAACTTCCAAGGCATTATGGTCATTCCGTCTGGTCTCTTGCCATCGTCGCGTGCCAAGCCGTTGGGTTCTAAAACGGCCGGAAATTATCCCGTGGGATAACTTCCAACATCCATGAGGGCGACACCGCGGGCAAAAGCTAGTAAAATATAAACTGAACTTGAAAATTAACTTCCTGGAATAGGGACGATGACTAAAAACTTTTTGTCCGTCAGATAGATAATTAAAAAATATTGACACGTCTTTTTTCTTTTTTTACGTAATCAAAACATTACGGCGTTACATTGAGTTAACCCTACACTGCATTTAGTACCATATGAGTGACAACCAATAAAACTGGTATTATTCATAAAGATGAGGACAAAGAAGTGGTACTTGAGGTTATTTTACCGCCACCATAAATAGTTGGTTGCTAAATAAAAGAGTTGGGGAGATGCAACAAAGAGCAACGCCGATGAAGTTGAAAGACTTCTAGTTAGAAGTGGCAAAGAGCCTCTGCATGTGTGGTCCATCAATGAATAAGAAAAAAGGCCAGCCGTCTTCTGTAAGTGATGACTGGATAGAGAAGAAAAGAATGAGAGCCAATGTAGCGATTCTTCCTCCTCGTGACGTAAGGCGTGATGGATGTGAGCACAATCCTATGTGGGGACAGCAGCGCCAGCGATGCACGTATCCAGGCTGCAAAGGAAAGTCGTTTGTTGTGTGCGAAAAATGCAGGGTCGAACTTTGTTTCAACAAGGACAACAATTGCTTCCGTCTGTTTCATCTCTAATAATGTAGCAAATATAGGTAGGTCATTGCATGTTGTGCCACATATGGAACTAAATAAAAAATTAAAAAATCTCCTTTATTATTTGTTTTTTATTTTTTTTTAACTACTTTTCCCGGGTTCTACACCACAAATACGATGAGGTAAGTTTTTTTTTCTGAAGAAAAAAAAATCATGCAGTGTAGGGTTAAAATGTGACATGACGTCACGCCTTGCTAGATTTTGTACCGAGTTGTGACGTAGCGAGCCCCCAAATCACAACTTTATTGCATTTCATCTAAGTATTTTTTTATTAATATGATAAAGCAAAAAGTCTAACTTTTTTTTTATTATCCACTTGAACGTCAAAAAAGGGGGGCGGGAAATAGAGTTAACGTCCACGCAGCCCACGCGCAGTTTTACCGCGCACGCGCCCCTGCCATTTCCAATTGAAATCTTATTAGATAATAAACTACTGCAGCTACACCAAAATAAAAATACCTGTGTACAGCTGAAACCATATATAAAATCAAGTTATGTGAAACCTAAATTACAGTAACTAGCCCTAAGTACTTATCTGACTGACACTAAATAGAATTCTTTTTTTTTACCCAGGCATCACCCGTATTGTAACTTACAAACTTAACTTCCACACGTCACCGCTGCTACAAGACGTAACAGGTAGCCTTACTTATCACTTCTCCAGTTCTTTATTACTAAGTATATTCCATTATGAGTTGTTATCTTTATGTTGATATTACTTCGTAGAAGGAAAACTCATAAACCAAACATAATATTTATCATCATGCTCCATTAACTTTATGTGCAAACAAAAGTAAAAATGTTATGATCGACAAGTGCAGCTAGACAGTCGACACGCAACAGTACAACTTGAATATGAATAACTTGCTTCTGCCCGGGACTTCGTCCGCGTGAAATTTCTTGTTTTAAGGGTGTTTACGACTTACGGCATTTCATACAAACTTTCAAGTCTCTATTTTTCGAAATGTATGAACCGATTTTAATTAAACTTCCTACTTATAAACAGGATACATAGGTCTAAATAGTTAATTGAGAACATTTTCGGAAAATAGTACTACAGCTACATTTGACTGATTTTAAATTTTACATAAAAACAAAAATTTCCTATTACTTATCTTTTTTTTTAAATAAAACATTTCGAATATGTGAAAACATTTCGAGTTATGAGTATGAAGTTTAATTAAAATCGGTTCATTCATTTCATAAAACAAGGACTTGAAAGTTTGTATGAAAAAACGCTCTTAACATAAAATATACCATAACATCACGCCTTGTTTCCTCGAAGGCAGGAAGGGGCAGGGGGGGGGGAGGGGAAGGGGGGGTTAGGCAGAGGTGTACCCTATAGTACACCCACATTCCACATTTCGCCAGTTATGTTTAAGTCCCATGTAATAGGGGGCGAGCCTATTGCCATCTACCGGGCACAAATCCAGACTCCGGGCTGCTACTGAGAAATTCCAGATAGAAAAACCTAATAACTCTTTGCCCGACCTGGGAATCGAACCCAGGACCTCATGCGACCACTAGACCAACGAGGCATTCGTTTGTCTAGTGGCAACCTAAGAAATATTATATAATGACCTTGTGAAGACCGCAGGAATCCGCTGGATGCGAGAAGCACAGAACCGGTCGAAGTGGCGATGCCTGAGGGAGGCCTATGTCCAGCAGTGGACGTTATTTGGCTGAAATGATAATGACGATGATATCGTATGACAGTCGGCAATTCTGTAGCTTCCCATTAGTGAAAGATTTTTTTCGGAATCGGATCAGTAGTTCCATACATAGAAACTCACTAATTTTACCTTTTTATAATATCAGCTGTATGTAGCTGTGTGTATAAACATAACATAACATCACGCCTGCTTTCTCCGAAGGGTTAGGTAGAGCTATACTTATAGTCCACCCATATTTCTCGGTCTTGTTTTGAATAATTACGACGTGAAAATTAGCTCAAAACCTTTTAGTAGGTAACATTTTATTATGTCAGAAATAACCTGCATCCTTTTGTAGTATTTAGTTTTCTAGTGATGTCTTCAAGTTTTTATAGAGAGCAGTGGTGGCCCAGTGGTAACGGCTACGACTTACGAGTTGTAGGTCGTGGGTTCAAACCCAGGCAGGCGCTTAACTTTGTGTAAATAATTTCATCACCACAGCTCTCAAAACGGTGAAGGAAAACATCGTGAGGAATTCGGCATGTCCTAGAACCAAAAATTTGAAGACGTGATATGTACCAACCAGCACTGGGCCTGCGTGGTAGATCAGTCCCTCTTGAGAGGAAGAGAGGAGGCCTGTGTCCCAGCAGTGGGAACATTATAGGCCGATTATGCATCTTCAAGATCCTTCCAAGATCTGCCTTTTGTAATAGATGTTGTTTTTAGGCCCTAGAAATTACGGCATTGGGCAGCAGTATTCAAATGTTTAGTCTTCGTCTTCGCCGCATAGATGGCACGACAGTAAATTAGATTTTACTGGCCCAAATCTTCACCACTTCCACGGCATCGTCGGTGGCCGCTCAGAGGTCCATTATAACTAAATTTTTGAGGTCCAGAGGACAGGATAAGAGGTAGGAAATATTTTTGGCCTATAAACATTTCCCTTTCATTAGTGTCAACCAGGGGGCCAACCACCACCCCTTAAAGCAATATTATATTAATATTACTTCAGTGTGAGAAAGAGATGGAGATATACAGAACGACTAGCTCCATCTCTTTCCCACACTCAAGTAAGATTACAATAATACTGCTTTAAGAGGTGGTGGTCTAGCTCCTGACTGAAGAGCTCGTGGCTAAATAATGACAGCCGCACGGGTCGATCCATCAGGTTAAGCTACGCTTGCCGGGGTTGTCCGTGGATGGGTGACCATCTTTACATATCGTGACTCCTCCGTGCCTCGGAAAGCACGTTAAGCCGTTGGTCCCGGCTGTCATTCGTAGATATTTGACAGTCGTTACGGGTCGTCAGAAGCCCGAAAGTCTGACAACCAATCTTACCAAGGGGTATCGTATTACCCAGTTACTGGGTTGTGGTGGTCAGATAGGCAGTCGCTCCATGTAAAATACTGGTATTCAGCTGCATCCGGTTAGACTGGAAGCCGACCCCAACATAGTTGGGAAAAGGCTAGGCAGATGATGATTGACTGTTTGAACGCAGATAGGCAGTCGCTCCATGTAAAATACTGGTATTCAGCTGCATCCGGTTAGACTGGAAGCCGACCCCAACATAGTTGGGAAAAGGCTAGGCAGATGATGATTGACTGTTTGAACGCAGATAGGCAGTCGCTCCATGTAAAATACTGGTATTCAGCTGCATCCGGTTAGACTGGAAGCCGACCCCAACATAGTTGGGAAAAGGCTAGGCAGATGATGATTGACTGTTTGAACGCAGATAGGCAGTCGCTCCATGTAAAATACTGGTATTCAGCTGCATCCGGTTAGACTGGAAGCCGACCCCAACATAGTTGGGAAAAGGCTAGGCAGATGATGATTGACTGTTTGAACGCAGATAGGCAGTCGCTCCATGTAAAATACTGGTATTCAGCTGCATCCGGTTAGACTGGAAGCCCACCCCAATATAGTTGGGAAAAGGCTAGGCAGATTGATTGGTCTAGCTCCTGACCACCTAAGTGAAAATAAGAAAACTAACATACTTCCTGTAATGCAGAAAAACAATCACACCTATAACAGACTGATCCCATCCGTCTCATCAAACTTTAAAATCTAATTGAATAAAAACATTTATACATCATATCCCATTTCTGAGCTCTGCGATTTTCAACTGGCAACGCCGAAACAATTTTAATTTAACCTAATAAAATATACAATGACAGACTTTTACGTCGATACCTTTAATAATTGTGCCTTCAATTAAATTCAATATTGCCGGTACTGAGCAAAAATTAATCGTTTGATGTTTGTCCTTTTTGTGATTCACTGAATGAAACGGAACAGCTCGGAAACATGTAATTTATAAATTGGCATACTCAATTTGTGTTAACCAATTGCTGGTATATTTATGGATTATTATTTCCGAGAACAATTACAATAAATTACTACTCGTATTATGTTTTAATTTTTAACAACTACCAAAAACTAGAAACAAATGAAAATTATTAATTTTTATGATATGATAACAATAACTAATGTAACAATTTTTTTTTTATCATTACATTGTATTAACATACACAATAAGTACATGTAAAATTGTTTAAATGTTTTTTTTCTCAATGCATAAAATAAAAAGCACTTTTATATTATTTATTGTATTACTTTCCGAGAGTCGTATAATTAACTTTTTTATTAGGTTGCTAAAAAAATAATAATATCCGCCTGGGCCTTGACCATCGGCATATTGGACCTCTATGCTACTAATTCCTTTTTATATAGGTTTTTTTTTGTTAAATGGGTGAGAAACCACTCTCAAAGCGATAACAATAACGTTTAATAGCAAACACTTAAAATAATTCCTATTATTAGGTATATTCGACTACCTTGTAAGCACCTACCTACGTAACCTTTGATCTTCGAACCAATTTTGGCTTAACATTTAACTCTATACAGTTAACTCAAATATCATCACCAAACTTCTCTTCGATAGTTACCCAAATCTATTCCTATTATTCAAGTTGCCGTGTTCCCCTTACAAATTAATTAACTCTCGATAATTATATTAATTAGGAAACGCTAATGTGAAATATTGTTCTACCACTGGATACTAATTATGCCAAGTCGTTATTATTGATGATCATTAGTATTATGGAACCCATGGGTGTTATAAATATGAAATAAGGGACAGTGAAGAATTGGCCTGTCCGAGCTACGATCCGTAGTTTATAGAAATAGTTTATCGTACCTGAGGGTGCGGAGTTACATGATACTGACTGAACTATCCGTCGTTGACTCTTGGTAACCGGGCGTCTTGGGAAATCCGAGAATTTTTGAATACGGAAGGGAAGTATCGGATGTGTCGACGAAAAGCGAAACTTGAAAGGGTCTATTCTGAGTGGGCTAAGATGTTGTGAGTTCATTAAACTACTTCAGATGAGGGAAATCTTTTAAGAACATTCGAACACAGAGGAGCTTGTGGCTAAGAAAACAGCAGTACGGGTCGATCCATCAGGATTGCTTGCCAGGGTTGGTCCGTGGATGGGTGACCATCTTTACTTGCCGAGACTCCTCCATGCCTAGGAAAGCACGTTAAGGCGTTGGTCCTGTCAGTCATTCTGGATCTTTAACAGTCTTTACGGATCGTCAGAAGCCCGAAAGTCTGACAATCAGTCTTACCCAGTGACTGGGTTGTGGAAGTCAGATAGGCAGTCGCTTTATATAAAATACTGGTATTCAAGTGCATCCGGTTAGACTGGAAGCCTGTTTTTGACTATTAAATGTCACTGAGATGAGATTGTGACTGAAAGTTTTTTAATCACGCAAATTTGCTATGAGATACCTGAGAATTTCGGTAAATGTCTTTTTTATCTGTCAGCAACAAATCTGCGCTGAAAACGTAAATACGGATAAACACTACCCGATCACGGTAGCTAAATATGCAATGAGTGCACAGAAAATCTCGTCTACGCATTGCCCTAATTAAATCATGTAATACTAGTCGAATACAGTTAATATTACACTATAAAACCGTTATCCCTGTGTGAGCTGGGCGATCCGATACGATCGAGCCATTCACTACGTTTAATACACTCGGCATTGGCAGATAAGAAGCTGGCTTATGTGCTATCTACGAGCTAAATTGTGGCAGCCAAGCCTAGAAAATTCGAGGATTTCAGAAACTAAATGGAAAGGATAAAGGTTTTTATTGTTTTTCTCTTGTTTTCCGGTATTGTTTGGCTTATTGTTTTGCAAGAAAAAAAATATACTTTGCAGACACAATTTGGTATAGTTTCGTTTCTAATAAACCTACCTTACTTTGAGACTAAAAAGTCTTATTACAATCTCAGACCACAAAATAAAGACGGTTAAAATACTTCTCAAATAAGTCGGTACTGCAGAGGTTTTAACTGAGCGTGCCATAAGCATGCAACCTTCGCAGATTTAAATAATTAACAGTTTATGAAGACAAGCTTTGTTTAAAAATAGAATAGTCGGCCTCCCGGCCCTGACTGGTGTCGATATAATAATATGTAATAGATTATTTTATGGATAGACAACAGTGAAACGCACTACTTATCACTACTTACTACTAACTATACGCACTGAAAGTTACCATCCCTACCTAGTTGCTAGTCAACCAATTCGCACTAAGCGTTTCCAAATGTCTTTTGTGATGCGCACAGCAAAGGAGTGGAACTCTCTACCTGCGTCTGTCTTTCCGAACGCATACAACCCCGATCTCTTGAGAGTAAGAGTGAACAGGCCTCTTCTGGGTAAGCTCGCTCCATCGTCGACTTTGTCTCTGTCATCTCTGACCTTGATTAGAGTCAAGAGCAAACCATCTCAAATTAAAAAAAAAAGTCCAACGGTGTACACACATACCAGTCCGCCTGGCACCATAACGTCCGAGCGAATTGTTAAAGTACAATGAAAGATTCAAAATATTAAGTTGAGAATCAGCACGTTTTAAAGATCAAAATTTACAAAATACAGACCCAAAACATGCACCCTTCACCATTGTAAACCAACTTCATTAGACCATAACAGTGATGGCTAATAATGTGTTTATGCGGCCACTCATCTACGTCAGAATAAACAACAGTCAACTCCCTCCATGCATACGATAAATGATTTGACAGCTTCCAACAGGCTAACCCAATAAGTTAACATGTCGAACCGCAGTCGGCGACTGGACCACACAAACACACAAACACACAAACACCCCCCCACGTACATACAAACACACCCCCATGCAGTGATTTAGGACGCGCAGCGTTTTACACGATTAATCTTGCATGATTGTCCGGACTGGTAATAGCGCGTATTGTCTGGGATTTATACGAACTAGGTACCTAGTGCCGCAATGCTTTATCTTTGGGAATTTCGTGATTACTCCTATTATGACTAGGTGGCTTTGGACTTCGGACTTTGCAATATACAACTTGGGAGAAGCCGTTGTTTTGCAGTTTCAATACAGCTCTTCTCTATTGTAACTGTTTGTTGTAGGAGATGTTTATGGCAGATAACATTACGCTGTTAATATCTGCAACTATGCCTTGCAGTTGCCAACTATCTACAAAGTCAGAATAAAGTGACTGCAAACTTGTGCTAAAACAAGATAACAAGGGTCATTGTAACATGCAATAATTAGCAATCAGAGAAAATATGGCAATTATTTTAACCCTTCACTATCACAATGGAAAGCTCAATTCAGTGCACGTTCACGGCTTATACTTTCACAAAAACAACCAAACAAAAAATTTTAACCATCACATTGGACAGAAATTAATTACGAAATTATCGGCCGAGGGCATATCGAGAAATATTCGAAAAATAATTACATCTGCATTCACAGTAACAGGTGTTGTTTCAATGATAAAACGGAGCCAATTAAGTACGGAAGAGTACCACGAAATGTGTGATTAATGAAAACGGTCCGGAAAATGCGTAAACCAATTTATACGGACGCTGGGAACGGAATTCCGTTATGATTGGAGTTAATTGGTTTGAGTCAGAAGTTATTTTTTGAGTTACATATTTTTGGTTCCGTGGTAATTTTTGCATCATTATTAAATGCAAAAGTGAGTTTGTTTATTTGTTTGTTACGCTTTCACGCTAAAACGGCTGAACGGAGTTGGAAGAAGTTTGACAGATTGGTAGCTTGGTACCTAGAGAAGGTTACTTTTCATCCTGGATCGCAGACAAAGTCGCGGGCAACAGCTAGTCCTAAATAAAAACAGCCGCACGGGTTGATCGTAGGAAGCTACGATTACAGCGGTCGGTTCGTGGATGGGTGACCGTCCACTACATGTCGAGACCCCTCCGTGCCTCGGAAAGCACGTTAAGCCGTTGGCTGTCATTAAAATTTGTAGAGACTTACCAAGGGGACCCAGTAACTGGGATGTGGAGGTCCGATAGGCATTCTGGTATTCAGCTGCATCCGGTTAGACTGGAAACCGACCCCAACATAGTTGGGAAAAGGCTACGCAGATGATGATGTACGTGTGGTTTTCCTATTTTGTTCTTACTAGATTGAAATCACCAAAACGCACCAATTTTTATTTCGACAGTTTAATCCATTTGAATCGATTTGGAATCCAAAGTCAAACGGATTTTACCTTTATTTTGTTAAACGATACCTACCGTGTGTAAAGAAGCTGAGCGATTGCAAGTCATCATTGAGATTGAATGTCGTCAAAGAGACCCGCTAAAATACTCGGAAATGGCGGAAGATGAGACGGCCATTTGGGTTATTTTCGTTTTCCGTGATTTTCTACCTTTAACTGAATGAAATCGAGTAGAATTATATTTATAATGTAATTCGGGAATAAGGGTATAAGTACCTACTGGTACCTATACCTACACACCCACAACACACAATAAGGGTATAAGTATGGAGTATGTGTGTGTTTGTGTAGGTATAGCTACCTACTGGTACCCATATTTACACACCCACAACACACAATAAGGGTATAAGTATGGAGTATGTGTGTGTTTGTGTAGGTATAGCTACCTACTGGTACCCATATTTACACACCCACAACACACAATAAGGGTATAAGTATGGAGTATGTGTGTGTTTGTGTAGGTATAGCTACCTACTGGTACCCATATTTACACACCCACAACACACAATAAGGGTATAAGTATGGAGTATGTGTGTGTTTGTGTAGGTATAGCTACCTACATATAATATTGCCCGAAGACATCTTTTTTTAGGGCTCCATACCCGAAAGGTGCCAAACGGAACTCTGTTACTAAGCCACCGCTGTCCGTCCGTCCGTCCGTCCATCCGTCTATCTGTCAGCGGGCTGTATCTCATGAACCGTAATAGGCAGACAGTTGAAATTTTCACAGATTGTGTATTATTATTGCCGCTATAATAAACAAATAATAAAAATAAAATTAAATTAAAAATTAAAGGGGGTCCCCATAAAATAAACGTGTTTTTTTTTTACTAAAGTATCTAAAAACGTAGTGTTAAATATTGTACTCGCACTTAGCCAATTTTTTTTATAATATAATTAAAAATTTTAATAAAAATAACCTTGCTAGTCCAAACTTGTAACTCATGCAACGAATAATATTTTTGTTATGCTGTACTGACGATAAAATGTAAAAGAATACTTAAAACATGTTTTATCGATCAATCAATTCAAATACAAACCATAAAACTCGAAGTAGCCATACTTGTATGTTTATACCATCTAAAAGAATCGTTCTTGCAGCAGTATTCAACAATACAAACGTTCATGAATTCATTTTATTGATACAGGCTCGTAAAATTGCGTGTCAAATGGCGCAGAGAATCCGGGGTGATTTGCAACGAACTTTTTCTTTACATTCAGGGTGGAAAATCTACTCTTATAATATCTTTGTGATTTATTTTATATCATCGTTTGTAAGCAGAATTGTGTGTGTGGCTTAAGAATTGCTTACAAAGCCATTTACAGGAAAACATTGTTATGGGGTAAAATTGAGACGGAAACACCTATTTTCTCAAACACGCTTGGAAATTCGAGCATTATTTTGACAACCTTCTTCGAGATAAATCGAATATGCTGTACTGGTTAAATACATGCGAGCAGCGGCTGGAAATGTTAGTGTGAAATTCCATCTGTCGTGTTTAGCTGCCGGCAATGTTAGTATGAAAATCCATAACTGTCGTGTTTAGCAGCCGAATAAGCAACCATGAAAACTATCTGTTGTGTAATTTAAAAATGGAACGAACTTTTTGCTTCGACATAATGGTAACCAAGGAGGTAACTTATCAAAGATTTTATTTAAATCTCGAACTGGCTTAGCAAATAGAGTTGTTTAAAGTAAAAAAGAAACAAATGAACATATTGGCGCGTGAAAAATTATTGTTGTTCGTGATTGATTCAGTCTGGAATTTATAATTGATTGATTGCGGGCATTGATGGACGAACGTGAGAATGTGAGCGGAAGCGAAGTCGAGGCTCACATTTTCACGTTCGTCTATCAATGCCTCTGTTGTTGGACGCTACAGTAATGTACTATATATGTATTCTGCGAGAGTGTGGGTAGGCTATTTTGTCATTCCATAACATGTAGTTCGCAATATTTTGTGTTATGTGCCAGAGCTAAATCCCATTTAGCAGGCACTATTTTAAATTATCTGATATAAAAATAAAAATGGCGGCATCATTTTTAGGGTTCCGTACGCAAAGGGTGCCAACGGGACCAAATCCGTCTGGGTCCGTCTGTCACAGGGCTGTATCTTTTGAACCGTAATTGGTAGACACTTGAAATTATCACAGTAACAACAAATAGAATAAAAATTAAAGGAGATCCCTATACAATAAACGTATGTTAGTTAGTTTATCGCAACGAAAAGGCTAAATAAGACACAAACGTGTTCGTGGTTTATTGATATCGTAACAGGAAATCTTCTTTTAGTTAAGAATCAGATGATTATCTCTCACGTTCATTAATTACCTACCGGGAAAACATTTATCGGATACAGCCCCGTTTCTTGTGACGTTTAGCCTTTTAGCTTGAAGAAAAATAAACAAAACTATGTAAGTATATGTGATTCGTACATCTAGTTTTTTTTTTTTTTTTTTTTGTATAAGGTGTACTGGGGTAATTCCGACGGGAATTTTTACGAGATGTCTAGAGGTCTACATTTCGGTTAGTTATGTAAAGTAGTTTCATATTTACTGCCATTAATAAGCGACTTCGGTTAACTTAATGAAAAGATTTAACCAATGGATATATTAGATTCATGAATATGTAGTTGGATTCACTAGATAGAGCATTTTGAATTTTTGAATTATAATTTTTTGGTTTAGGTACGGGAAATTACGAACTATCTTGGGGTTATTCCGAAATTATTTAAACGTCGACTTTATTGTACTTTGACCAAAGGTTTACATTTCTTTTTCAATCGTATTTACCCCTTACACAAAAAATATCATGAGTTTTAGTAATAGTATCGCCAATATCATTTCTTATAGTTTTGTATTTCGGAATTACCCCAAGAAGAGAATTTTATGGATTTTCGGAATATACCCTTTTTTGGAATTACCCCAGTGTACCTTACATATAATTAACACTCAAAACAGTGGCTGCAATAAATATATTTTTAAACAAGGTGTAACTACCTAATTTAAATAATGAAAACATCTAAAGGCCCCCATTGTACACACGGCTACTTATCAAGCTATACATTTCCAGTATAAGCTGATCTCGCATTGATTCCCGTACAATGAGAGGTCAATATAAACTGGAAATTCATAGCTTCATATGTAGTAGCCGTATGTACTCACCATTATGATCAACTTTAATTACTATGGGACCGACCCAAAAATAACGAATAAAAATCTGCTGTTCCCTACATTCTATATACCTCAAGTTATGCAAACATAAATGTATGGAGCAATTGATTAAAAAAAAAAGATATTTTACGATATTGTTATTTCACACAATCTACAAACGTTAAAAATTTAATCAAAAGTTAAAGTGAGTACGGCAAACAACGTGAGTTTTATCATCTCGTACAGCTGTTGTCGTAAAACAAGTCCAAATGTCCTGTACAAAAAGATATCAAACTCATTTAATTTTCCGCCAAAACAGAGTAATGACCAAGAGGGGTCTGTTTAATAAGACTGACGAGATTTTCTTGTGATTTTATTGCCTACTCCTCCGACTAAATCGCTCGTTTAGATGAAACGGCCAACGATTTACAGATCTCTTCATGACTCGTCCTAATTTTCTTTGAGTTTTTATGCGCCTTAACATTTCTTTTGAAATAGTCAATGTTTAGTGTTTTAAATCGGGGATTACTGTCTATTGAATCTGTTTAACACAGTCATTTGAACGCGCATAGCATAATCAGCCTATAATATTCCCACTCCTGGAACACAAGCCTCCTCTCGGTGAGAGAATGGGACGTAATCCACCACGCGAGCCCAATGCGGGTTAGTAGAGGTCACATATTTTTTGTTCTAGGACATGCCGGTTTCCTCACGATGTTTCCTTCACTGTTTTGAGAGCAGTGGTGATGAAATAATTTACACAAAGTTAAGCGCCTACCTGGGTTCGAACCTACGACCTAAAACTCGTAAGTAGCGACCGTTACCATTGGGCCACCACAGCTGTATTTGAATGTGAATTCGAAATAATTAAACATGCCATGCAAATTAAATTCTAATAGCGTTTATTGCAAAGTAATTTTCATTAAACAGCTAATATTAGCACTGAATAATTTACTGGTTTCATAAAATTGCTCACTTAAAAATTCAGACTGAAACTACTTTACTGAATTATTCAATCATGAATAAAATTGTAAACCACTGTTTTATGATTCACAAATAGTTGGCACAGGTATTTATAATAATTTATTTATTTATGCAACCGCATTATTAGCAGTGATTTAAATAGAAACATTCCAAACTAATAATTACAAGAGTCACGTTAACATCCAACTTTATTCATACAAAACATCGACTTCGTTTGTCAAATCAAATAAACTGCTTCGCTGGTCTGGTGGTCGCAAGCGCTACTGCTGAGCATGAGGTCCTGGGATCTATTCCCGGGTCGGGCAAAGTGTTATTGGGTATTTCCACCTGGCTTTCTCAGTAGCAGCCCGGAGTCTGGATTTGTGCCCGGTTGATGGCAATAGGCTCGCCCCCTATTACATGGGACTTAAATATAACTGGCGAAATGTGGGTGTGCAATAGGTACATCTCTGCCTAACCCTTCGGTAAATACAGGCGTAATGTTATGTTATGATCAGTAATTAATTCACCCCGCAGTACGATAACTGTTAGAATACGACTTTTAATATACAAAATTGAACCATGCGGGCGGGCGGTTATCAACAAAAGCTGAGTTTTTTTTTAAAGCACTCGGCGCCTGGCAGCTGGAGGGTTAAACAAAAAAGGCTTGGTTTGCGACAAAACCGCAACTATCTTCTGCTGAATCTTTTGTTTGTTAAAACTCCATTGTTGGAATTAAACTGTGGCTTAGATATTATAATGGACTTATGTAGTATTCTGTTCTTGACCTTAATCTTTTTGAGAAAATTTCGAATAGCGGCAGAGGGTGTGAATACGTTTTCCGGTAATATAATGGCCCCAGGACAATAAAAATAAATGTTATGTTGTTAGGGCTCGTCCTTGGTATTATTATCACATCTATACTCGTACATATTAAAAAACCACCAAGCAGAAGTATTATTAGTAGCTATTTCAAATAATTAAATTGAGACACACGGTATGTAAAATAGGTAAGGTGTACATACACCCTTGTCTGTTTTACAAAGGACCAGAAAACAAACATTAATTTACTTAATATGATGACGCCATACAATTTATCTACGTAAACAACTGAAATAAAATACGCCAAGAAATACTGGATATCAAAAGAGCCAAATTTAAAAACACGTCAAGTTATTTACGGACCATCAAATTAAAAATGTAGCTTCCCGGCTTCTACGTCTGATGTAACGTTAGTATACAGCCAAATTGCTTTTTAAATATCGCGACTTCGTTACGGCTATATTAACACAGATAAATAAATTTTATTACAGCACCAAATAAAACTGGAGATGTCGTATTAAAATATGAATGTAATTATAATTCGCACGTGTTGAAGACATTAAGTGAATATAAATTATTTAATTACTAGCTGCGCCACAAGGATTCACCCACATAAGTCTCGATCCCGTTAGAGTATCGGGATAAAAAGTATCCTATGTCCTAACCTAGGTCATGGGCTACGTAAGTGTCAAATTTTATCCAAATCCATTCAGCTGTTTTAGCGTGAAAGCGTAACAAACAAATAAGAAACACACTTTCACATTTATAATATTAGTTAGGATCGTTGCCTTTTATCAAATTTCCTCCCAACCTATTTCTAAGGACCACTCTAAATTTGGTCTTTTGTGTCAACTGTAGTTAAATTCTTGGTCCTTTCATCCTCCCAATACATCTTGTGTGTCCCTCTGGTGCGTCCGTCTGGTTCTAATTTAGGCCTCATTTCCGACCAACATCCTGGGCAGACACAAAGCGGTATAATATGTTGACATCCTTTGTCAAAGTAATGAACAGATTACTAAGTTAACAGAAAGGCTTAATTAAACTAAGACCTTAAACTTCACGCCTCTTTATTGAACTTTAATCGGTTTTCAGAAGAAATAAAAATGGATTAAAAAGTCGTTGGAAAACTTTTACTTCGTCCTTAAAAAGTTTGCTAAAGAAACGTGCTTTAACTTGGTTGGATCTTCGACGAAACTATAAAATACCTTTGCACGGACCATTAATACTGAAGCCATTGGTACTGTTTTAAATTCTTATCTCATTTCCCCAGTAAGTGCTCAGATTCTACATGAATTTGGGCTTAATTTACAGGCAAGCATCGTGCACCGGTGCCTACTGGTCCGGACCGGTTTATATTACCTACTAAAGTTTCTACAGAAAGAAAGAAAGAAAAAATAGGGTTATTTGTCACAAAAACACGTGCGTATATACAAAAAGATAATTAACTTGAGTAATAAAATACATCTCATTATAATCACGAGCACAAAACAGAAATAGTCGGCAGCTGCACGTCATGACTGTGACAAGAAGGCTCCCACTCGGCATGATGCTGTGCTTTGGGGGACCCACAGCATAGAGCTGATTATTACGTGTTCACATATAATAGATTCATATATCGTCGCGAGTATACCTACTTCTCTACCCTCACCATCCCGGATGACGCTATTGCCCTCCTCCAGGAGAGTAATCCCTCTACTAGCACAGTTCAGAAAATCAAGTCCAGACCGCCGTCCTTCCGCCTTCGCCGCCGAAGCCCGCCGCGACGTCCCCGTCAATCCCCGCTCAAGTCAGCCCACGCCACTGGCCTTTATATTTAAATTCGTCCCTAAATAATCAACACTCCGATCCAGCCTGTCCCTTGCTGTCCTCCCCCAGCAGCGCCTTAAGCCGAGGTCCATACCCCACAGGGGGTACCCTTAGCGAGTGATCGCTTAATTTTTATTTTTATGTCCTGGCTGGAGGCCTTAATTTATTGAGGCACCCACAAGAAAGCCCGTTTAAGCAGTTGACAACCTCCTAGGTTTAAACAACGAGATTCCATTTCCCGAAAACAAAAAAAAAATACTACTCTAACTACCGATAACTAACGATACTAACGATAGGTACGTAGATAAGTTAAAGCTGCTGAACAAGCCTTGGTTTTGATGAAAATGGGTTTTGATAACAGAATCGTTACGAATTAGACAATCTTCATAAAGTGTTGTAACTTACAGTAACGTACAGTGTTGTTTTGTCACAAAAACGCACCTAAAACCTAACGTCCGTCGTCCTACCTTACAACTTCTGACTCCATTAAAACAACAAAGAAAATAAATAATTCCTCAACTCCTTTGTGACGAAACACTGAGTTTGAGTAAAGATCTGAACAAAACAGCAGTAAATTTATCACAAAGAACATGTTTCCTCAGCAAAAAGCAGAGATTACATCTTTCAATTTAAAAATGTCCTACTAGTTCCGAAGGTTTAGAAAAGAGCAACAATATATCCCTTTGAGGCGAATACTGCCTAACACGGGAAAGCAATTCCGTTTTCGCAGTCCGACGGCTTATTATTCAAGTTGTGATTGCTACCAAACCATTGCAAATATAAAATGTTGGGGAAAATCTGATACGAAAGAGATTTAGGAATTGAACTATTGTAGTACGGGCTGAAAGGTAAGGCATGCAGGAGAATGACTTCACCTATGTAGAAATGTGTGTGTGAAAATTTTCATACAAAACAATATTCCAAGACTTAAACCATTTATTCAGGCATATTAAAATTGTTAGTCTCAACTTTCAACATTGTTTCATTATCACTCACAAAAGACGAATCAGTGATTGCTTTAGCTTTGTCACTAGCTAGAAACAAGACAAGGCCAGCTATTTCTTCAGGATCAGAAATTCTGTTTAGGGCTGTCATGCCCAGCACTGATTTCACAAAAGCTTCTTCCATTTCTACGGTGACAGCCATGTTTTCCATGAAATCGGTCTGAACTGGTCCTGGGTTCACAATGTTAACATGAACTCCACTTGAAGCTAGTGCCTGTGCAATAGATCTCGAGAGATGATCCAGACCTGCTTTCGATGTGCTGTTTGAAAAAGTTGCTTCTCCAACTATTTTGACTTGATATATTGACAATGTTACCTTTGGTCTTCACTAGACGTGGAGCAGCAAGATGTGTCAAGTAAACTACTGAGCGTAGGTTTGTCGCCATTACTTCGTCATATGTTGTCATAGCGTGGTCGGACAGAATACCGACTGTATCGCCTATGCCAGCATTGTTTATCAGAATATCCAACTTCCCGAATTTACTCAAAGTGTCATTGACTATTCATTTGACATCTTCATCTTTAGAAAAGTTAGCCACTAGCACTATAGGATTGCCACATTTCTTTGCAACACTGTCCAGTTTCTGCTTAATCTTCCCAGCGACCTTGGCACCTTCTTCAGCAAACTGGATGGCTGTAATTGCTCCAATACCAGAGCTGCCACCCACGGTAACCACTTTGTCTTGAAAACTCATATTATACATGAATATCTAATACGCTACTGGTTATTTGATAAATATGCAACTATTTATTATAACCAACAATCTAATCTTAAAAAATATCATTGAAAAAAAAACAACCGACTTCCAAGAAAAACACTACTTAGTGAAAAATAATTTTAATTTCGGAAGTCGGTGTCTTCAGATCTGTATTATGATTGTTTGCCACCGACTTCCGAAATTAAAATTATTTTTCACTTTTTAGTGTTTTTTTTTTTTGGAAGTCGGTTGTTTTTTTTATGTAAAACAGTTTTTTTTTTCACTTTTTAGTGGGTCGGTTTGAAATTTAAATAATAATAAACATAATAATAAATATCTTGGGACAACTCACACACGGCCATCTGATCCCAAGTTAAGCAGAGCTTGTGTTATGGTAACCAGACAACTGATATACATACTTATATAATTTATAAATACATACATATTATAGATAAATTACACCCAGACACAGAACAAACAATATGCTCATCACACAAAGTTTGTCCTGGGTGGGAATCGAACCCACGACCTCCGGCTTTGCAGTCAGGTTGTAAATTTATCTAAGTTACAACAGCCTAATGTCAACTGCTCATCACCTTTTAGAAAATATTGCTTTTCCCGATGCAGGGACGTTAATTTTTGAGGAGTTCTCCTGGTATTTCACCATCAGCTCTACTTCACCATATGCACTGTGACGAGCATAAATTGCTTAGCAACTGTATTAAAGTGATCGAATCGCAACCCGTGAAATACTTACATACATATACATACATACATACAATAACTCACGCCTTCTTCCCATGGGGGTAGGCAAAAACTACAGAACGCCACCTGCTGCGATCCTTACATACTCCTTTTGCCTCGTTTACGTTCATACGTCTGGTCATACATGCACGCCGGTTGCCAGCTGCGTAGGCACCTGACCTTTCCGAAGAACATCACCAATAAGATCACTATACAGGGCGTCCCACGGATATGCTACATTGAGGGAAAGTACCTTGAATATTGTAGATGGAACATTTTACTGAAAGAAGACATTATTTGAATTTAAAAAACAATTTAAACTGCATTCATAGATATTCAAATAATTACATGGTTGAGTCGGAATCGAACCCGTTACATGAGAAAAATAATCAACCTGTAGCTTTATCATACCGATCGAAAGGCTTCATCATAAGGATTATTTTTTGCTAAATAACATAGTATCAAAAATAAAAGGAAGACAATGAATTTGAACATCCGTCCGGGTTGACTCATCGTCGCTCGGCAAAATCTACGAGAGGCTTATTTATAAACGTCTCAAAGATTATGCCGAAGCAAAGAGCCTTATCCCTAACGAACAGTTTGGTTTCAGAACTCAACACTCGTGCATCTAACAAGTTCACCCCATCGTCGAACACCTAAGCACGGCTATCCAGCGCAAGGCGAAGATGGGTATGCTGTTCGTTGACATAACGAAAGTATTCGACAAAGTCTGCACAACGGCTTAATATATTATATAAGCTGTACCAACTCGGAGACCGTCTCGTGCTCATCTTACGAGACTTTTTGTCGGATCGCACTTTTCGCTATTGTGACGAAAGTACACTCTCTTCCCCTCAACCCATACGCGCAGGTGTTCCTCAGGGCTCTATGCTATCTCCCCTCATCTCCACGCTATTCACAAGTGACATTCCCAAAAGTAAACAGGCTCAGTTGACTCCATATATAAGTCGCTGTCAAAACTCTATCGCTCGAATAAGGAGATTACAAATAATTCAATAATCATTCAATATCTACATTTCGCAATCAATCAATATCTACATTTCGAACAATATTTTCCGAAGAAAAAAAATTAAATATGCGAACGTATATAAGTACTTCCAAAAAAATAAACAAGACATAACCCGAACCACGAATGTTTATTGCTCACAATCATTCCGTGACGCATTTTCAGACGTTTCTGCTTTTATTAAAGGGCTTACTAGACACAACAAATTCTAAACATTTGTCAGCAACCTGCTATGGGCAGGCAGAATCATTAATTTACGACACTCATTTATCTTGCGAATCCGAAGTAAACAATGAAATGGTGTGATCAATAAAAAGACCTTTCACAGATCGTCTATTGTCATTGTCAGTGTGAAAGGTTTTAATAAATACTGGGGGACTATTTTTCGTGGGGTTGTCTTTGAGATGGGCAATTTTGTGGATCAAATTGGGTCTTTTCATTAGTCGGTAGATTGTAGGTCAGGATTTAACAATGTTTAGGGTGCTGTGCTCATTAAGCGTGTGTGTCCCAACCAACCTATGTAGGTTGGTTAGTAGCTTTTCCCAACATATGTAGGTTGGGAAAAGGCTAGGCAGATGATCATGAATGAACCTTGTTTATTAACAGAGTTCATTCATGATCATCTGCCTAGCCTTAGCCTTAGCCGACCGGATGCAGCTTACATGGAGCAACTGCCTATCTGACCTCCACAACCCAGTTACTGGGTAATACGATACCCCTTGGTAAGACTGGTAGTCAGACTTTCGGGCTTCTGACGACTTGTAACGACTGTCAAAGATCCACGAATGACAGCCGGAACCAACGGCTTAACGTGCTTTCCGAGGCACGGAAGGGTCTCGGTGTGTAAATATGGTCACCCATCCACGAACCAACTGCGGCAAGCGTAGCTTAACCTGATCGATCGACCCGTACAGCTGTTATTACTTACTTATATTATAAATGCGAAAGTGAGTTTGTTTGTTTGTTTGTTACGCTTTCACGCTGAACGGCTGAACGGAGTTGGATGAAATTTGGCACATGAGTAGACCATGACCTGGGTTAGGGCATAGAATACTTTTATCTCGATAGTACGTTCTCGTGGCATAATTTCTGACCGTTGTTAATACTTTCGCGTTATCAATCATACTTATATTCATAGTTTCATTCATCACGTTGCCTCTTTCTTGACCATTTTCGGACTCTAATGGAGCTCAAATTGAGCTCATCAAGCAGCAAAGTTATGACAGTTTGTCCAAATGCTCTTCACTAACAAAAGAAAATAGCTATAAACAATCTTAGCAATATTTGAGTGCGATATTTTTAGTATTCAAGTATTGGAAGTGCCGATCAAATATGGCGTCAGATGCACAACGTTCTACGAGACCCAGGAAATATTTCTACGTATAGTTACTTTGTTATGTTATACGAGGACTAGCTGTTGGCCGCGAATTCGCCCGCGTGGATGTTAATACTTCCCTATTTGAATCGGATTTCGTTCACAATTGAAATTGCTTAACATTTACGCTCCTTAATCTTTGCCATCCACTAGCAAAATATATATTATAATATCCTCACTGATAGATGCATGGGATTATATCCCCATTACATGGGACTTAAACATACCGGAGAAATGTGGGTGTACTATAATGTACACCTCTGCCTAACTCACTTGCCTCAATCTTCGGGGAAAACAGGCATGTGGTTTTGTTGTGTTAATATGATAATATACAGGGTGTAAGGGACAGCCCTCCGCAGACTGATGGGGTAAATTCAGTATATCATACTAAGATGACCGGTACATGAAATTATTTCAGGAACGTTATGGGAAACCAATAAACCTGATTTGTTTTATTACCTCACACGCAATGTATCGTTACCGTGGCAAAACGCGCGTAGCGAACAACATCTGGCCGACTGGTGGATGCCAAGCTTCACAGCTTGGATCATCGCCGCAAGGTTGCCTGCTTGTCAGTCTTCTACAGATTATACTTCGGTGAGTGTGCTCAAGAACTCCACGACCTCATTCCGCCGGCCCCCTTCTACCATCGGACATCTAGACGCACTGCAGGTTACTATCCCTACCTAGTTGCTATTCCACCATTTCGCACTAAGCGTTTCCAAATATCTTTTGTGATGCGCACAGCAAAGGAGTGGAACTTTCTGCCTGTGTCTGTTTCCGAACGCATACAACCCCGATCTCTTCAAAGTGAAGAGTAAACAGACTTCTTCTGGGTAAGCTCGCTCCATCGTCGACTTTGTCTCTGTCATCTCTGACCTAGACTAAAGTCAAGAGCAAACCTGTCTCAAATAAAAAATAAAAAAAAATCTCTTCAACCAATGACATACAGCAAGTACTTATTGCATTGCTGATATGGTTGAATCTATCAACAGTGTACAATCATTGTGAAGTTGAGTGGATTTGTCAAAGCATTCAGAGAAGAGATTCTTATTATCGGTTTCCTATATGAAAAGGGTCATTATTTCTGTTGGTCTCATGAGCGATTGAAAATGTTCAATAAATATTTGTGAAGCAGAGCTTGTTGCCTTTATTTATTTTCTTATTGCTTCCGGTAAGAAATTGTCAAAGGATCTTTGTTTTTGGAACGAAGTTCCTCCTTATCGCACGTTATGCTCTCCACGCTTGGTGTATGAAAGCTAGACCGAAAAATGTGTAACATTTTGACCGTCACGACAATTTTTCTACAGAACGTGTTTTTATTTTTCATTTAATTGCTCTCAAACGTTGTTAATTTATTTTATTGTGAATGTTATATAATACATAACAGTGAAAGGAACTTCGTTCCAACCGGGTGTCTCGCGACACCTCCCGACTTTTTTTTTTTTTTGTTTTGATCAGGGGAATGAGTGATGTTTTTTGGAAAACTGCAGTGGAAAGGAAAACGTCAAAAAGGCGTTACTGTCAATTCCTGAGTGGACATGACCTTTATGACGTGACATGACGTGAGACATGACGGATATTACAAATTAAATTGTCTTCATAATGATAAACCTGTATTACGCGGTATTTCTTTGCTGGTACACAGCACTATACTTTATGGGCAACATAAACTGTGAAAAATGATTCAATAATGTAAGCAACCTTTTTTTACTGAATAAAAACTTTTTTCTCAAAACATACTAACACAACAAAATAGTTTTTCCTACGAAAAAGTTCACCAACTTCGGAGACCCTAATTTCGTTGACGTGAATCTCGTATAATAAATGATGAAAATTTTATCTTGTACGAAATTATTTATATTTTTTCTTTGTGGCAGCCATTTCTCATTTGGCCTTTCAAAGAACGTTCCCAAATCTGTCAAAGTTCAGCCGTTTATGTGCGAAGACGTGTGTCTAAATTAATGACGTCACGACTCACTGATATGATTCACTGTGACGTCACGGAAGGCCGGATTTATGGGCCTGATGTATCCTCGTTAAAGAAGAACGGGATAGGTTAAGCTGTGAATTAGTTATTTATTTGTAAAAAATACGAAAATTAGTTTATTGCCTACTGGATTTTATGTAATGTTCCGTATTAAAAGACCAATATTGGCTATACTGTTATTTATTATTATCTTTTGCACTCTGATTATATATCTGGCTAAATAAAGTGTCGCGCTGCAAAGGAACTAAAACAAACAGACCAACTATGTTATACTGGTGTGCGTAACAGCTGACGTACACTCACGCCAATCATTGTGCTTGCATTGTGCTTTTCTAGTGTGCGTGCAAATTGCGGCGAAAAATTGGACGCAATTTTTTTTGACTGCCTCGTTGGTCTAGTGGTCGCAAGCGCTACTGCTGAGCATGAGGTCCTGGGTTCGATTCCAGGTCGTGCAAAGTGTTATTGGATTTTTCTATCTGGAATTTCTCAGTAGCAGCCCGGAGTCTGGATTTGTGCCCGGTAGATGGCAATAGGCTCGCCCCTATTACATGGGACTTAAACATAACTGGCGAAATGTGGGTGTACTATAGGTACACCTCTGCCTAACCCTTCGGGGAAACAAGGCGTGATGTTATGTTATGTTATGTTATTTTTTCGACGAGTTCACAGCTTTGACTGTCTATGTAGACATATTTGTATCTTTGCTTTTGCAATAGACAAATCATCGATTAATATTTACGTAACATCATCTGTTACATCAAAGAAGGCAATAAAAATGCCGAAATGGAAACAGCCAATAATAATCCTATCTTTTACCCCCAAAACAGACAAAATAAACAAATGTACACACACGTTATTAAGAAGACAGGCCTTTTATCTTTCGTAACTTAAGATACCGTTTTCAAACTAAAGACATCATGACATGTTGTAAGAATTAATTGCGTCTCTAACTACGCTAAGTACATCAAACGTCCAAAGTTAAGCGCTTATACCATCTTTTACGTGATAAAACGTCGTATATTTTCCATTAAAAATCTCTTCAACCGTAGTTTGTTAAAAGTCAATTTTTCGTAAATGAAGTCTGCCACGTCAGCCAGGTTAATGGATTTAAAATCTTTTCTGTACTTTTTGATGAAGCGAAGGTACTAAGACTATGTCATTACTTTTGTGGGTTCTTGAGTAATGCTGGGTAAAGACCGGACCAACAAAGGCTAACGCCGCACAATAGGGTTCGCCGAATTCACTTAGTCAACTTTGTATTTATTTTTTTGATGCGTTAACGCGTAGATTACGTTTACATTGAACTATATAGATATCTACATTGGCGATTGCTTGTGATACACATAGAGGTACGAAGAGTGCGTAGCTTATCTGAAACATAATATTTTTTATTATTTTTTTTTCTGATCTAATACAGATTCGATTGAGGTACGATGCGTATTTTAGATCATACATCGCTTCTGGGACAATTTTCTATTAGTTTGAAACAATTTTGATCGACGGAAAATATTGTGGATCGTAAAGATTAAAAGACAAAGTTTTGAACTCTACCCTTTAATCTTTTACGACTCCCAGTAATAAAACTGTACACGTATATTTTAGCTACATATTGGCTTTTTGACAATCTCTTAGTTCAACATCATTAGGACTGCTTCACAGGTTGGGGTATGGGTTGAAAAGAAATACGGTTTAATGCGTCTCCCGATCACATCCGGGGCTGTTCGATCCAATGAACCATGGAGCTACACTAAGTACCTGAGAGTGACGCGTGTTTTTGTTGGGTTTAAAATTACCTACTTTCTGATGATTACTTTGAATTTGAGGTAAGAAACAAACATCGGTTACGAAAGAGCTTTCTAAAAGGAAATAAACAAATTATTTATTTAATACTTTATTTTACACCACATATTATAACTATAATACAAGAATTACCCCCCCCCCCTTATCTCCGAAATTGCTGAGTTTAAAATTTTGAAAAAATACCGACAATAATTCTATTTTTGTTTTATTTGAGATGGGTTTGGTCTTGACTCTAGTCTAGGTCAGGGGTGACAGAAACAAATTCGACGATGGAGCGAGCATACCCAGAAGAAGCCTGTTCACTCTCACTTTGAAGAGATCGGGGTTGAATGCGTTCGGAAACACAGACGCAGGCAGAGAGTTCCACTCCTTTGCTGTGGGCATCACAAAAGACATTTGGAAACGTTTAGTGCGAATTGGTGAGATAGCAACTAGGTAAGGATGGTAACCTGCAGTGTGTCTAGATGTCCGCTGATAGAAGGGGGCCACCGAAATGAGGTCGTGGAGTTCTTGAGCACACTCCCCGAAGTATAATCTGTAGAAGACCGACAAGCAGGTAACCTTGCGGTGATGAGCCAAGCTGTGAAGCTCCACCAGTCTTACGTCGCCAATGAGCCTCTTAGCTCTGCGTTCCACCGAGTCAAGCGCGGCAAGTTGGTATTTGGCTGAGCCATCCCAAAGGTGACTGCAATACTCCATGCAGGATCGGACTTGCGCTTTGTAGAGAGTTAAAAGCTGTCCAGGCGTAAAGTATCGCTTCACCCTATTTAGGATGCCCAGTTTCTTGACCGCAGTTTGGGCTTTGTACTCGATGGTGACTCCGAAGTTGAGACATGATGTCAACTCCATGCCTAGGAGCTTGAGCCGATCAGTTACAGGAACAGATGTACCCCGAAAAGTAGGAGTTTGATCGAAACGACTCCTTTTAGCGGTAAAAAAACACGCCTGTGTTTTGGTGGCATTAAAAGAGACCAGATTATCATCACCCCATTGGGAGACAAGGCTTAAGGTCAAATCTGTCCGCTCTACCATGGCCTCTCTCAAGGAACGAACTTCAGCCCCGCTGGTTTTTGCGCTGGACAAGTATCTCTCTGAAACTGTATTGTCGTCTGCGTACCCAACAATACCAGACTGAAGTAGGTCATTGATTTGTAGCAGGAAAAGAGTTGCAGAGAGAACAGACCCCTGAGGAACTCCGGCATCAATAGCCATATCGGAAGAGAAGCCGTCAACGACTACTCTGATCGACCGTTCACTAAGGAAGTCTGATATCCAGCTACAAAAATCAGCTGCGATGCCATAAGCAGGAAGCTTGTTGAGTAGACCAGTGTGCCAGACCCTGTCAAAGGCCTTCGAGATATCAAGCAATACAGCAAGTGCTTCGCCGTGTTTCTCGATGACCTCGCCCCAGCAGTGCGTGACATACAAAAGAAGATCGCCAGTTGACCGTCCCCGGTGAAAGCCATATTGACGGTCACTGAGGAGATCATTGTTTTCAAGGCAGTTCAGCAACTTACTGTTTAGTACCCTTTCCATAACCTTGCACAGTTCTATACTTGTTCTACATTTCTATACTTATAGATTACAGAATAAATGATAAGAAGTCTTAAAATAACATGGTAAATCACTCAATATTGAGCGTACAAACTTACAATTGCAGTTGAAATGTATGGGGAAACATGTTTTTCAACTACAATATTAAGTTTGTTCTTGGGATAAATTCATCTCAACTACGGAACCCTTCATTGTGCATGGTCCGACATGCACTTGGCTGGTTTTTTGTATGGAACTCCCCGTGGATGATGCGTTCTGACGAGTTCTTTTTGGGATGTAAGGATGCCTTCATTAATTGACTATCCCTCACGCATCCAGTTCTACCATCTTAAGTTAAAAAACAGTTTGCGGACAGTGGTATATCAAGTAAAAATTAATAGTCTCCTGAATTTTCCAAGGCATTTTCTCCATTTACCAAGAAATATTGCTCCAGAAATAAAGCTCTCATTCCACAAATGCAATAATACAGTTATAAAAACCGTAGAAAAATAAAAGTTGATAGTTTTGTGCAATGGGGCAAATATGATGTGTTTTCGATAACTGCAGGTGGCTATTAAAATTTGATTCTGGCTTTGGTTTGTGAATACAATTGGGCAATGTTATTTCTATTACTTTCTTTCTTTACTGCCTCGTTGGTCTAGTGGTCGCAAGCGCTACTGCTGAGCATGAGGTCCTGGGTTTGATTCCCAGATCGGGCAGTGTTATTGGGTTTTTCTATCTGGAATTTCTCAGTAGCAGCCCGGAGTCTGGATTTGTGCCCGGTTGATGGCAATAGGCTCGCCCCCTATTACATGGGACTTAAACATAACTGGCGAAAAGTGGGTGTACTATATAGATTCACCTCTGCCTAACCCTTCGGGGAAACAAGGCGTGATGTTATGTTTCTTTCTTTACTAATCTACTGTAATTCACTAGGGTACCTAAGGACTAGTCTCATCTGCCACATCTGCCCAGACTTTTCCCAACTATGTTGGGGTCGGCTTCCAGTCTCCAGTCGTATGCACCAGAATACTACCACAGGTACCATACACCAGGTACCATACTGGTACCATATACCAGTATTTTACATGGAGCGACTGTCTATCTGACCTCCACAGCCCAGTTAGTAACTAACCTTAGGGTTAGTATCTGAATTAATTATTTATTTTACGCGACGATATAAAAATAGGCACGTGCTTTAGTTACAAAATATTTATTAGAACCCTAACGGCCGAACCCAATAACCTATCTATCATCAGTTTTGGCATACTGGAGATAGAAAAACCTCTCAATCTATGGTTTTAACATCCCAATAATCTACAAGAGATTATGGAATCTTACCGGCCTGACATAAGGACAGGTAGAATTATAATGTCCACCATCAATAATGATCTGTCTTTTACTGAAAATAGGTTATTGGGTTCGGCCGTTATACTGTCAGAGATCAAGATAAATGTCCAATTAAAAACACACATGAATAAAACCTTCGACTTACGATTTTTCTAGTCCCGTCCAATTTATTGAACCTCTTAAACTTCATACATTGTTAACTAGATCTCTTTTAATTCCCCAGTTGAAGTAAACAAGTATTTATTTTCTCGGAGCAGGTTCAAGCGATTGCCCTCTTAAGCAACGCCAATTCGGGCAGGTCGTAAAGAATTGGATAAAAAGTGAGATTAGATCTTTTCATTTGAGGAAAGGTCCGAATATTGGTCCTGTGAGGCAGTTACTGAGAAACGGCGGATTGAGTTCGAGAAAGTCAACATTTAAATTGAAGAGAAAAACATTTACTGAATAGATTTGAGTCGGTCCCTAGGGTCCCGGTATTTGGAGGTATTTGACAACGGTTATTTTGATATCTTGTTAGTTTGGCCCTCATTTATTGGTAGGATTTGATTGAGGAAGAAAATCATAGCCTTTTTGAAGAAAAATGTCTAGTTCATAAAAACCCTAGAATGTTTTATCCGTGGCTTCTGTACTTGTCAGTGGTCACTTCCATTCTAACCGAGTTTCTCGTAAAAATCAGTAAGTTATCCCTAGACTGATAGTAGTCTGACCTCCATAATTCAACGACAATATAGTCACGTAAGGTTAGCAGATCTGCGGGCTTACTCCTTCGTTGTCACGTTCTGAATAATTATAATCTTTAAATTGAAATCTAAACTTGGTACAAATAAGTGGCAAAATGACTTTTTATTTCCATCAAATTAGGCAATTTGTGTTTGTTTACACATAACATAACATCACGCCTTGTTTCCCCGAAGGGTTAGGCAGAGGTGTACCTTTAGTACACCCACATTTCGCCAGTTACGATTAAGTCCCATGTAATAGGGGGCGAGCCTATTGCTATTTTGTGTTTGATTATTTGATGAATAATCAAACAACGAGATAACCCAAGATACAAGTAACAACCTGGTTTGGGTTCAACCGACCAAATAAACTGATTATTAACACAAAAGAACAATGTAATTTATGAAAGTAAAAGAAGCAAAAGGAGTATGTAAGGATCGTAGCAGGTGGCGTTCTGTAGTTTCTGCCTACCCCCATGGGAAGAAGGCGTGAATTTATGTATATGTATGTAACAATGTTAATGTTGTAAGGACATCTTTGTAACAATGAACAAAATAAATGTTATTTTTATTCTTTGTCAAACTTTGAGACATTTAATATAAGGAATACGTCAGGTGACACCTTTTTGACCTTTTTATTGGTAAAAACTACTGTCTTATGTACACGCGTGGCTAGCAAATTGCGAAAGAAATGTACGAACAAAACCCTAACGGTGATACTAAAATTCTGGACATATAGAGGTACGACGTTCGTAAGATCTTTCACGCGTGGAATATACAGGGTGTGTCGTAAATAGTGGTCCAGAGTAAAGGAGTCGATACACCGTATTCTTATGTATCACGTACCGAAATGTTAACCATTTTCAGTTAAGGGTCTCCGCAAAAAAAAAAAAAAACTTTATTTTTTTAAATTTCTATACCTTGCTTCACGAATTTGGCTGTAATTTCAACAAATATCAATATTTTTTTAGTTTGTTTTTTATTATTACTCTTGAATATGTGTACTATCATATCCAAACCCTTTTTTCTATTTTAAAGTAGAAGATACTTAAAGAAATTAATTTGTTTCCAATTTCAATACTCATCTCCAGCAAATCATATGATTTTAGGGGCATATTGTGTAAAAAAATGTACAGCACTGTTAGTGCCCATTAGTTTTAAAAATACTTCATTAAATGCAAATTACAAAATGGTAAAATATTAAGTGGTGACTTCAGAAAAAAAGTTATTAGTATTCAAAACGAAAGACAGCTAAATTTGATATAAACATTTTTTTCGGTTAAGTAAATTATAAGTATTGCAAACTGTTAAGGATTAAACCAATAAGTTTTTTTATTGTAAGTTCTTTGATTGACTTTTGAAAATAAAACATTTTTTTCAAATTAACCATTTATTATTACCCATTTTTTTTTATGCCTATGGCATTAAGTCCGCCTCTGTACTTTTCTGTGCATGAAGTATTAAATAAATAAATATTAAAATAATCAATACTCAATCATTTATTGCAGTCATTGTACAAAAGTTTTTGGCAGTACAGGCACAGTACAGGTACAGCATTGAACCCAGATAGGGCGCAGCAATTTTAATACTAAAACAATACTACATGAAACGAAACAGAATACGAAAAGATAAACCCTAAAACAGTAAATGCGTTTAAGTATTGGTATTTTTAACTCAAACTTAAAATTAAGTCTAACAATGAATTTTTCATTACCCTGTTTTTTACAGAACAAATTAATGTTTTTACAGAACAATTAATGTTTTACAGAAAAACAATGTTGTTTTTACAGAACAAAAAAAAATCACTAATTATCACAACTATTTTTAAATTAATAAGTTTTTTCACTGTTATTACACCAAATGTTCAAAGTGGCGACCACCAGCGGCGATCCATGCTCTGCACCGCCGAATAAAAGATCGCTTTAGTCTGCGTGCAAACCCACTTGTATTTATCTCTTCAGCCGCTGCTTGAATTCTTTGTCGTAATTGTTAACTGAAGTGATTTGGACTTTATAAACTTTTTCTTTCAGACACCCCCAGTAGAAAAAATCAAGGGGGTTCAGGTCTGGCGAACGTGGTGGCCATAAAATTGGGCCTTGCCGTCCATCGTCCATCTTTGGGGATAAGTATGGTTTAAATGTTCACGCACAATAACTGCGTAGTGAGTGGGACAGCCATCATTTTGCAGCCACATTGCTTCTCTTAATTCTGGATCAAAATCTCTCAATAACTCTGGGAGGTCGTTTTGCAAAAAATGTAGCTGTCTTTCGTTTTGAATGCTAATAACTTTTTTTTCTGAAGTCTTACCACTTAATATTTTACCATTTTGTAATTTGCATTTAATGAGGTATTTTTAAAACTAATGGGCACTAACAGTGCTGTACATTTTTTTTACACAATATGCCCCTAAATTCATATGATTTGCTGGAGATGAGTATTGAAATTGGAAACAAATTAATTTCTTTAAGTATCTTTGACTTTAAAATAGAAAAAAGGGTTTGGATATGATATTACACATATTCAGGAGTAATAATAAAAAAACAGACTAAAAAAATATTGATACTTGTTGAAATTACAGCCAAATTCGTGAAGCAAGGTATAGAAATTTAAAAAAAAAAGTTTTTTTTTTTTTCAGAGACCCTTAACTGAAAATGATTAACATTTCGGTATGTTATACATAAGAATACAGTGTATCGACTCCTTTACTCTGGACCACTATTTACGACACAACCTGTATACGATTTATAAATAGTCTTAGAGGATAACAAAGATGCCTTTTCCAGGACAATATTTGATTTGTCTGGCTTACACTGACAGTTTTGAGGCTCTAAAGTTAACTTTGTCGACATTAAAAAGTCCTAAGTTTTAGTTTAATCCCGAAAAGAAGATTTCTAGTTTTTATTTTATTTTACACTTTCTACAAAACAGGTCGAAAATTGGTTTTAACAACAATTATCCAAGTTTTTTAGGTAACTAACAACCGGCCAAACTCAAAGAAACTATAACAACTTGTTTTTCGTATTATTAAGAAACAAATCTGTGACAACAGTGTGAACATATATTTTGATATTCTAAAATATTATAAATAAATGTAATTAATTGCACTGATTTATAATAATTAAGAATCAAATTTAATATTTTTCTTTTTTTTTCTTGTTTTTTATGAGTGCAACGTTAATGTGCCTTAAAATATTTATGAAGTTTGGCAACACACTTTTATCTTTTCGCTTCCGTAATAGTTCGTTGAGTGTAACGCCATAGTTTTTTCTTTTATATCAAATATAAGTGAAATCCATATTTTACTTTCTCTCTTTGCTTTATTGCAAACAAACTTAAGATAAAAAGTTACAAATATAAATTGAGAATAACACTGTTAAAAAATATATAATATTTAACGTCAAAATGTACTCTAAGACTCAATTCAGTATCAATTTGTAGAAGGTGTCTTGAAAAATGTATTGTAACGTTTCGTTGTAATATTTCAACAAGTATTATAATATTTTAGAAGTCCAAGTGATACACTTTTAGCCCTTAAAACTACTAACTGCATTAAATGCTCCTAGTTTACCATAGAATAACGATCTTTATCATCTGTAAACAGTGTTCCAATGAGTTTACCCATCTGTTAGACTGTGTCGATACAATATAAAATGATGCACGTAGACTAAACAAATAAAATTAGCGTATACAGGCTGGCAAGGACATCGACTCGCAACCTGTTACTATGGATTCAGTACATAATTCTGAAATTGTCGGTTATTAAAAAAAAATCTGTTCCATACATTTTTTATTTTTATTTGAGATAGGTTTGCTCTTGACTCTAGTCTAGGTCAGAAATGACAGAGACAAAGTCGACGATGGAGCGAGCTTACCCAGAAGAAGCCTGTTCACTCTCACTTTGAAGAGAAGGAAACTTTTGTAGGAAACAGCAGATTTTTTTAACAGCCAACGAAAAATTTCAACGCAGAGTGTCCAGAATCGGCACGCCACAATTGCGGCGATAAGTCCCCTCTTTGAGGAGTGGCTGGAGAGGCGCCACGGCGTCCTCACCTTCTGCCTGATGCAGGTCCTCACCGGATACGGGTGCTTCGGGAGGTACCTGTCTGAATAAGGCGGGAGGAAACGCCCAGGTGTCACCATTGTGTTGTTCGCCCGGAGGACACGGTGGAGTATACGGTGGAGGACTGCCCGGCTTGGGCGGAGCACCGCCGTGTCCTCGCGGAAGCAATCGGCGGCGGCGATCTCTCGCATCCAGACCTGGTCCAGGCCATGGTACGGAGCGAGAGTACATTGGAAGCCATCACCTCGTTCTGCGAAGCAATAATGCTCGCGAAGCAGGAGGCGTAACGTGTGAGGGCGAGGCAATATTTGCGCCCTCACGGCCCTAGTCGCCGCAGGAGACGCCCTGGGCGTCGGGAATTGAGAGCCGATTCCTGGCCACCGACCGTAGGCGCGGGCTTGTGGACGGCGAGCATTAATAAGTAATAGTAATAGTAAAGTAATAGTCCGGTAGTAGTAAATAGTAAAGTAATAGTCCGGTAAGGACCAGGCCCAAGTCGAAGGCGTGTTGTGTTCCACGCGCACCTCCAACAGATGTCAGCACTATTGACGGGGCCCGCTAGGGCCGATTTCAGCCAGGGTTGGCGGGATGTTCGAAAGAGTTACCGTGGCCCCGGCACAGGCAACTGAAGGAACACGGGTGGATTTTAGTCAGTAAAAGTCCGACACGCCCTCCCGCTCCGCCCAGAGCGGGAGAAGTCATTTGGTGATTTCCCATCCAAAAAAAAAGGTGTCCAGAATCATACTGAATCCATTGTAACAGGTTGTGCGTCGATGTCCCTGCCACCCTGTATGTAACAGTACACAGAAGTTCTTATAGGAATTCGTCTAAATACGAATCCTTCTGAGTCATCTCACGCCACGTTTACTCCATTTCCAGTAAGCTCAAACACCTTCACAATTATTCATAACACAAATTAATAACTTTACACCCCCTAAAACACAACCGCTTTTAATGAACCTCTTAACAATAAGCTCATTACTTACACCTACCCTCAAGCATCAAGTTTCATCTACAGCGTGTTTGATAAATGAGCCACAGGCTGCTCATTTCACGCTAGTCCTGATTGATTAGTTTCAATATTGAAATTCGAAACGTCCTGTATCGCGATCAGGGAAACGGTGAGCAAGCGCCCTTCTCTTCAGCTAATGAAATCAATTTCGAACTCATCTGGGTAGCTAAAATCAATGGGAAGCCCGATATTGCCTGTAATGAGAATCCTGTGTTTCTTCTTAAATGGTTTTTGATGAACAAGCAGGCTGTTTGGAGATACAGAATAATATTATGATATTACGACGATCAGTGCCAAAATGAGGTTAAAAAGGGTCGAATGAGACATTTTCTGTTTTGTTTCTGAACTGAATATAAAGTGTTCATGGGCAAGCAAGGGTTTTACCTCCGTTTGACCTTCACAAACTTTTGGTTGACCATGCTCCTAATAACCGTAGATCTCATTACAGATAATGGGTATTTTTAAATCTCGCGTGATTGCGTATTCAGTGTCTAAACAAACTACGACGAGTTGCTCTACGGGATGAAATTGAATTTATGGGCAGCCTCTTGAGAGGTCATTAGGAAGAACTTTTACTATGGGACCAAACCTGAAATCGTGAAAAAAAAATCAACTGTTCCCTACATTTTGACGAGTAATAAATGTAGTGAACAGCAAATTTTTTTTTCGCGATTTCAGGTTTGGTCCCATAGTAAAAGTTGTCCATAATGACGAGAACAATAACCCCTTGAAAGCGGCCAGAGGACTAAGTCTGAGGTTAGTATCAGCTTATTTATTTTTGATTTTATTTTAAGACAAAGCAATATCAACTATTTGCTTGGGAGTAAAACCCGCTCTGCGCGGCGCTTCGCCAGCTTTGTGCCGGCTCTAAGTCGTCATCTCAGTAGTCCGTCTATTGTTTCTTAGGTCTTCTCCTGCTTTTGTAGCCATCGACTTCCATACTCAAACTTTCCTCACGAAATTTTTTTTATTACCATAATTATCAAAAACTCAACCTAAAAAGGCCAATCTAATTAACACCAACAAGAGGCAAATTAAAACCAGAGTGCAACGCAAAATAAGTTTTCCTCTATAAGTTCGCAAAACCCACTTTCAACAGCTCAACGAGACTTTAAAAGCCGACTTCGACCACGCAAATATCAACACAAATTAGTTCATAACTTTATGACCTAATTAATGATTGGGTACTTCGTTGGTCTAGTGGTTGCAAGCACGTTTTCTGAGCTTGTGGTCCTGGATTCCATTTTCTGATCGGTCAAAGTGAGATTTTTGTCGGGATTTCTCTGTAGCAGCAAGGTGTCTGGACCTGTGTGCGGTGCGGTTCAAAATCAAAAGTCATTTATTCAAACTAGGCTGAGGATCAGCACTTTTCGAAAGTCAAAATTACATAAGACAGTCCCCTAAAACGCCCGCCCTTCACTACTTCCTAGTGCTGTAGCTGGGAAGAAGAAGTGGCGCAACAAACTCCCCAGCAGCACAGATGAATGTTCAGTTAGGAAAAGTTGATTCTATTCAATAGTATGCAAAATAATTTACATTACGCAACACAAAACATTAATTCCCGTTGACGGCAATAGTCCCCCATAACAGGACTTTAACAAAACTGGCGAAAGAATAAACTTAATATTGTAGAGGGAAAGTTATTATTAAGCAGATTAACGTCTATTTGCCGTATTATATGCTATTTCAGAAGAATGACCAATAATGACAGTTGTGATTTCAATTTACCTCCAATAGAAAATACAAGCCAGGGAAATTAATTGTTTATCAAATGGACTACCACGTTTAATTGTCCGTACCTATACACGGTGTAAGGGACAGCCCTCCGCAGACTGACGGGTGAATTCAGTATATCATACTAAGATGACCGGTACATGAAATTATTTCAGGAACGTTATGGGAATTAAATAAACCTGATTTGTTTTATTACCTCACACGCGATGTATCGTTACCGTGGCAAAACGCGCGTAGCGAACGGTAGCGCAGCGAGCCTTCGGCCGCCGAGTATTTCAACATCCATTGCTGATTTTTTAATTTTAACTATGTTATTTACTTAAATGGAGTGCTGCGTACAGAGAATGTAATTTTACATTTAAATAAAGGAACAGTAACTGAAAATACGATATAAAAAATTTAAATTTTCCTGAGAATATTTCCAGTGGAAAATGATTCAAAATAAAAAGCTGAATGCATCCTGTTAGTTTGCTGAGAGCTGTCCCTTACACCCTGTATTGAAATCACAAATGTCATTTTTTGCTAGTAACTTGTATGAATATAGCAGCTTGTGCAATAACACGGCAAATTGACGTAGTATTGCAATTTGATAAACAATTATTTTCCCTTACCGTACACCTCTGCCTACACGGACAATAGGCGTGACAATATGTTACGTAACTTTATGACTTAATTAATGATTGCTTCAAGTTTAAGTAGAGACGCAGATGGGTAGTGACGTCACTGATTGATTCGAACCGCGTCGACCCGACATTAATCATGTTCGGGTGATCCGTGTTACAATAGTATTGTTAATAGGGGGCGTAGCACCCTATTTGTAGGGTAAACCACATCATTACTTATGTTTTGGAGAGTGGATTTTGAGTGGTATATGGGATTGTGTTTTTACGTTATTTATTATGGAATATAAACACCAGTTTTTTTGCAGTAATTCGAGATATTGCACTGACGTTGACAGAACTAACTAAAAAAGTAAAAAAACAAACTTAATTTACGCACTGAATTAAAGATTTTGGATGTCGGATTAATAATTTAGTCAAAGGACTAAAGGAGGAGGGAGGGGGGAGGGGGTATTGTATGTTATTCAAGACAAAGGTCTTGAATAACGTACAATACAACCTAAGGGTTCCGTATTTGGGATGAATTTATCCCAAGAACAAACATAACATTGTAGTTGAAAAACATGTTCATGAGAGAACATGTTTCGTTGGTTTAGTGGTTGCATTTAATGTAAGTTGGTTGACTAAAACTCGTAAACTTGTAAAGCCTACTGGCGGGGGCACTTGACTCGTAACAAAAATTAGCAAATTGAAGCTTAATATTTTAGAAACATCTATCCAACAACACCCTACACCATGGAATAGATGAGAAAAAAAACATCCCCACTTTACGTGTACAGCACTAAAAAAAAATATTTTTCATGTTTTTTTTTACCACTTTATTGTCGTGATTAATATGTATATCCATGCCAAATTATAGCTTTCTTGTGCTAAGAGTCTCTGAGCTAAGCTGCGGATGGACGGACATGGCGAAACTATAAGAAATCGCTGTTGATTACGGAACCCTAAAAATTAACGATTTACAAAGATATACCAAGATAAATTATGTTCGAGCATCTCTTTTTTCAAGTTATGACCTCCAAAACTGTGAAGCAGCGGTATTCATTTTGCAAGACCACGTTTAATACCGAATCTTTTAATACCGACCCAATTGAAATGTTGACTTACGGCTCAATTGAGATAATAAACAGCTACCGCCACATTATCTTTTGTCTTTTGACGTCAAATCCCGATACACTCGTTAAATCTTCAAAATTCTCTGAAAAGCAAATCTATTTAATCCCACTTAAGTAGCCTTATCTAACAATCTATTTCAAAAGCCAATTTTTGCGTTATAAACAGATTATAAAACGTGATACTTTAAGAGTGATCTGGGGACCCGGCTAAGAATAACTGACATTAAAATTTGGGTCAGGTCGGGTCATTTCTTAAGGTAATTTGCTCAAACTCACCAAGAGGGCAACGTGGTTAAGGGATTCTTAATACATTTAAAACATAATCAGGAGTTTCGTTTTTTTTTTTTTTGGATGGGAATTCTCCAAATGACTTCTCCCGCTCTGGACGGAGCGGGAGGGCGTGTCAGACTTTTACTGATTAAAACCCACCCGTGTTCCTTCTGTTGCCTTTGCCGGGGCCACGGTAACTCTTTCGAACATCCCGCAACCCCGGCTGGCATCGGTCCTAGCGGACCCCATCAATGCTGCTGAAATCTCTTTGAGGCGCGCGTGAAACACAACGCGCCATCGACTCGGGCCTGGTCCTTACTGGACGGCGAGCAATCTACGGTGGCCGGGAATCGGCTGCCAATTCCCGACGCCCAGGGCATCTCCTGTGGTGACTAGGGGCGTGAGGGCGCAAAGTTTGCCCCTCCATCACGCGTCCCGCCTCCTCCTTCGCGAGCATTACTGCTTTGCAGAAGGAGGTAATGGCTTCCCATGTACTCTCGCTCCGTACCATGGCCTGGACCAGGGCCGGACGCGAGAGATCGCCGCCGCCGATCGTTTCCGCGAGGACACGGTGGTGCTCCGCCCAAGCCGGGCATACCTCCACCGTATGCTCCACCGTGTCCCCCGGGCGATCCACACAGTAGTGACACCCGGGCGTTTCCTCCCGCCTTATCCGGAACAGGTACCTCCCGAAGCACCCGTGTCCGGTGAGGACCTGCGTCAGGCGGAAGGTGAGGACGCCGTGGCGCCTCTCCAGCCAGTCCTCAAAGAGGGGACTTATCGCCGCAATTGTGGCGTGCCCAGCGCTGGGTTGCGACAATCGCACTCTCCATGCCGCCATGAGATCCTGCCGGAGCTCTGTCCGCCGTGCCGCGATTTCTCGCGGCAACGGAGTTACGCCCCGCGGTGTCCTGCCTCCTCGCGCCACTCCCACATGTGCGTGAGGATAGGAGTTTCGTCACTTAAAATCTTTTTCGTCGACATTGCGAAGACGTCGAAAATGCCCATCTTTTAGCAATAGGGACTTGGTAACTGAGAATAGGAGGAGGAGCTCATGGCTTAGTAATAACAGCCACAAGAATTGATCCATCAGGTTAAGCTACGCTTGCCGGAGTTGGTCTGTGGATGGGTGACCATCTTTACATACCGAGACTCCTCCGTGCCTCGGAAAACACGTTAAGCCGTTGCTCCCGGCTGTCATTTGTGGATCTTTGAAAGCCGTTACGGGTCGTCAGAATCCCGAAAGTCTGACAACCAGTCTTACCAAGGGGTATTGTATTACCCTGCAATAACTGGGTTGTAGAGGTCAGATAGGCAGTCGCTCCATGTAAAATACTGGTATTCAGCTGCATCCGGTTATACTGGAAGCCCACCCCAACATAGTTGGGACAAGGCTAAGCAGATTGATTGACTTGTAACTGCGAATGGCCCTTTTGCGATGAGGAGCTACGTTTCCGTGTAAATTGAAGACATTTTTAAACAATATAACCTATTTGAATAGCGTGGTGGTATCTGTTAGCCAGCAATTTCCCTCAGTTCCTTCGAAACTTACATATCTTTATATGAAGTAATGCCATCATGATTCCGTTGCGAAAAAGGGATGGTGCCATAGATTAAGTATAGCTCCGTAACTCTCTGATACTGGAAAAATTATAGGACTAATTTTTCATAATACGGCCCTTGAACTAATTATTTATAATTTCTTGGCCGAGCTCACCTTACATTTTACATCATCTGGCTATGACAAGACCTATTTAACCCGCTCCTCATCAAGAGGTCATTATCCTGTCAAAATATTTATTACTAGCCATCCATGAGAAAGGTTCCCATGCGTCGAATTCCTCGTATATCCATACGAATGTATACCATGACCCTCCGAAGGTTCGGATTTCGATCAAGTTGCACGAAAAACATTTTTCAAATTAATTGGACTCACTTAGGTCGAACTTGTTTACCAATGTTCGTCGAAGTTCTGACGGGTTGACGTGTGGGTGCTGTCGTAAGATTTAACGGTAGATATTTTAGGGTTGGGCAAAGATTTTGGAAAAGAGAATAACTTAGGCCATACACGATCAAGTTTACGGTCAAGTTTGCAGAGGACTTGAACTGGCGTCCAGTTTGTAGCGCGTCCATATAGACCACTCACGATCAAGTTTACCGTCTAGTTTTCAGAGGACTTGAACTGGCGTCCAGTTTGTAGCGCGTCCGTATAGACCACTCACGATCAAGTTTACCGTCTAGTTTGCAGAGGACTTGAACTGGCGTCCAGTTTGTAGCGCGTCCATATAGACCAGTCACGATCAAGTTTACCGTCTAGTTTGCATGATGCCGAACCACTTAAATCTATGGCGTCACCAATGACGGAAAACGATGCGTTAGCCATCCTAGGCTTATTGCTCGCTCTAACGTCATACATACTTGACTACTCGCAGCACTCACGTTTAAGTTTACATGATGCTACGAGCTTGATCAAGTCGGCAAAATCGAAATTCGATGTTTGCTGCCATACACCGTCAAGTTTACTGGACGCCGCTTCAAGTGGACTTGTCATGCACACTGATAGCCATACACCATCCAGTTTACTGGACGCCGCTTTAAGTCCACTGCAAGCTTGACACTAAACTTGATCGTGTATGATCTGCTTAAGATGGCGGTTACATCATCAGTTTCGAGATGGCGAAAAATGTTCAAATATCTAAAAAGCCGCGATCAGAAAGTATAGTGCGAGACTCATGATAAATTGACACCAAATTGATGGTGTAACCTGCTAGATCTATTTTTAAAATGGAAAGACTGATGGTGAAATTTTTAAGTCAATGGTTGTAAATTGAGCCTGATATCAATGATAAACCAAATAAAAATATTCAAACAAAAAAAACTACATATTTTTATATACGGTTACTCTTGTTTCATAAAAAAAATTAACAAATTATCACTTCCCAAACAATTTTCCGCATAATTTCATTGCCAAATTATTACTTAGCAAATAAACTCTTCACAAATAATTGTAACGCAAAACTAATGTTTGCCAAGTGAACGTTTAAATTAATCTACCTATATTTTTATCCTGTATATTGTCTAAAGATTGTTTGCTGTAATAAATCATTTGAATAAAGGACAAATGCCTTACTGACTTGGTAATATTGGTAATATTCTGCCGACTAAAAATGTTTCCAAATGAAAATGTGCGTACTAAAATCATTCCAAATATTGCATTGGTATAAAAAAGATTGCTAAAATTTGTTTGGATAGTGAAATTTTGTCAAAATAATTTTGGCAAAACGGCAGGGTCCTATTTTTATATGCATGCCCAAAATCCTTTGTATTGCATTCCCATTTGCCCAATGTCATAATACCGACAGCGGGACAGCAGGTTATAAAATCCAAATCATTTATTTATAGTCCTAACACAAAGTGATGTAGTACCAACAAAGGCGACAATACTAAAAAAAGCCAATATGAATGGAAAAACGCCTGATACAGAGATAATCTGCCGTCGTCTGTAAGTCAGCTTACCCGACCATTGGAACACGCAAAAGTGACATTTATGTGTCAGTGAACGTCCCCCGCCATGTTCGTAATAAACGGCCGAGCTGAAAATATACCGAAATAATATTAGAACGTAGTTTTCGAACGATTCCCCGCGCTTTCTTTTCACTATATTTGGTTAGAGCGAATTCATGGAAAGGAAAATTGTAGGTAAATATTCGGTAGTTATGTGTTTGGTATGATATTTTGTCATAACATAACATCACGCCTTGTTTCACCGAAGGGGCAGAGGTGTACCTACTGAGAGATTCCTAATGTAAAAACCCAATATCTCTTTGCCCGACCTGGGTATTTAACCCAGGACCTCATGCTCAGCAGTAGCGCTTCTGACCACTAGACCAACGAGGCAAAGATATTTTTTATAAGTGCAATGTTTTTTTTTACTGTTTTGTATTTGATACTATTTCTCTATCTCTTTGATTTAGTTTTTAAGGTTCCGTATCCGTAGGGTGCCAAACGGAAACGTATTACTAAGTCTCCGCCGTCCATCCGTCTGTCTGTCAGCGGGCTGTATCTCATAAACCGTAATAGGCAGACAGTTGAAATTTTCACAGATCATATATTTCTATTGCCGGAAATAAAAAAAAATAAAGTTAAAAATTAAGGGGGGTACAATACAAGAAACGTGTTTTTTTTAAAGTGATGTTTTTTTTAAATATGTAGAGTTAAAAATTGTTAAAAATTGTACGGTGGTACGGAAGCCTTCGTGTGCGAGTCCGACTCGCACTTAGCCGATTTTTTGAGTTCCTGTAAATAATGTTTTATGAAAAAAGTACTTAGTTAAATAAATTGCAGTTGAAGTGACTGTATTCTATCAGAAACTAATCTAAAATCTTGTACCTACAATAATCGTAAGTGCATAACAGACAACCATCAAAATAAAAATTGACTTCATTCAAATCACCGTCGAAATTATGTAACTTACTTAATATTAAATGGAGCGAGGTAAAATAATTTGATTGACTCCTAAAATTACCAAACTCACGACTCAGCCAAATGAAATGTTAAAGTTTGTGATTGATTTATTTAATTTGATTATTCTATTAAAATCAAAACGTTAGAATTCATTTATATTTCGACGAACTTTCATTTCATTTGAATTCTCAATTAATTTCTTTGATAAGTTACAAAGAATGTTTGTATTTTCGTAAATTGTTACTGAAATAAACAAATTGGGTTTTGTTTTGTGTTAGGTTTTTTAGAATATCAATTTTAGCCTAGTTAGCTGTTAAGGTGTACTGGAACACGAAGTGGTAATTAGGCGATATTAATTAGGGTTTATATTGGGGTAATTGTTGGAGTGTTCATATTTGTATTGGAATTAATAATGACGTTTACAAACTGAGCAACGGTAGGTACTGAAATATATTCGGCACGATATTAAAATAGGAAAATGATTTTACCAGCTGAAATAAATAATCTGAAATATTTTGATAAACAACGAACATACATACATAAGTATATATAAATAAATAAATACCTAATTTATTTTGATAATCATTTTATTGTTTGTGGGATTATTTTTATTCGTAACACACTAAGTAACAAGACACTCAGTTATTATTAAAACACCACCAACAGTAAAAAGACCAAACCAACCATTTTCTAAATACCAGATATTTAAAACCATAATCCAAAACATTATCACATCTTAACAAAAGAGCTCGAATATTTTTTTAATACCGCGACAGTGGCTCCTCGGCTCCTCCTACAAAGTCAATCGTCAAAGTGGTAGAAATGGGGTCAGCAGACGGCCGCGGAAATAGAGCACTCGTAGCGATGACTTGCTACTATGATGATGATGTCTGTCAGAGACTACGGGCAACGAGCTTTTTTTTTGGTAACTTAAAAACTTTTGTTAAGTCACTTTGCATATGCTATTTTGTAGTGATTTCAATATACGGACAAATTAAGTTGGTAATCAATTTGCTTAACAATTAATTTCCCAATCTTTACGTTCAGTACACGTTACCATTAAGATTCCATATTTAGTAGATATGTACCTGTTTTTTTTTTCAATGAATTAAAATTTGAAATAAGATTAGGCAATTAATCCGGTAATAGCATTAATTCCCAGTTTCATTGCAGATTAGTTTCAACTAAATACATACATCACTAAATTTATAGCAATTTATTCCATTTCCAGTTACCAGCTTTGTTCTATTATAAACACAACGGTGGTCGGATCTCATGCAAGAAAAAATACAGGATGTATTTTTAAAGCATCCAAATCCTGTTCAGGGTCATAATTTTCAGACAAAATGCAACACTATTATGCAACCGCATAATACAGGATAAACCTCATAGTTTTGTTGCAGGAGTATTTTAACGAATGAGGAAGCAAATCTTTAAGATCTATATATTTTTGGAGTAGAATAAACTGAGAATGTAAATATTTCTGTATACAAACTTTGAAGTTTTTTTTAGTTATTTATTTTATTTTTTTTTCTTATTTTTTTTTTTTTTTTTAAATAGAACGGCCGAAGCCAATTACACTATTTAACATTTAATTTATTTAACCCAGTTATGTATTCTTCTCACAAAAAATCAAACATTCTGATAGTATCACCTTCCATTCATCCGCAAACATATCAAGACTTGTGTTTGAGTCCAGGAGAGCGTTAATAGCGGCTAGTGTCCGAAGAATAGATATGATGCAGCTTTTATATTTTAGTACAATGCTAGTTGAGAAAAGAAGTTATCGTTTTACAGTCACAGTATTAGTGTTAATAATTAATCCTCACAGCTTCAAAAATATTATTACATGTGTAACTTCGCCATGATACGGTTGCTACGCAGTCGTAGCACAGAGCTACGTGACGTAGCACAGAGCTACGTGACGTAGCACAGAGCTACGTGCCTGTGGTGCTATTCTGTAAAGATCCCACCGTGAAAATTTAGGTGAAGTGAGCGTGATGTGAACTGTCATCCCACCTTAGTCTACTAGGGATTGAGCTCACTTCAAACTCACTTCACCTAAGTGCTCACGGAGTGATGTTTACAGAATAGATCGGCTGTAGTAGCGAGTGCTGCGCTGCTAAAAAATCATTTAAGAAGTAGATACAATTATGCCAACGGCCTTGTTATAGCTTGCGTGTCCTGTGCTGAGCTCACCCTCGTGTCGTACGTCCACCCAGTAATAATAGGACTCGCCCATCAAGGAGCGCTGTCTTAAATTAGAAAGAAAGAAAATACATATATTTAGCACAGACTAAAAGGCACACAATATACAACAATTTAAAAAAAATGAAACAAAAATAGACGCAATATTTATTTATTATCCATAAAATAAAAGGTATCATATTAAAACTCGTAAACTAAAAGATAAATAATTAAATTATCTTTAAAATAGCGAAGGTTTCATAAAATACGCTTGACAGTTTTTGTGAAATTCTCAGTTTTTTATCCGCGTTAGACATAACTTTACAAATTAATTACACTATGTAATATAAACAAAATCTAAAATATTCGCATATTGAGTTATTAAAAAAATGCTCTAATTTAAGATATATTTTTTCCAAATCATTAACATTACTCGTTCAGACGTGATGATCTTCAGTTTAAAATCATTAAAAGTCGGTTATCGTCGCCATAAAATAAAAGTTCATTCATTTAATTTACGTTCTTGAAGTGAAATAAATATTATGTAATATAAGCTTGGTTGATTAAACCTCTATATTAAAGATTTATCATCAATCTGAATTTTTACTCAGAAATTAAATTAATATCGACTTCTCACCATCTTCCCACACACAATTACTAATGTCTATTTGATTGAGCTCCAGTTCAATACTTCGAATACTAATATATATTCTCAATAAAGCCTAATACGGTTAATATTAGTATTGGAGCAGAAAGTGAAGAGCGTAATTGTAGAATAGTATTAAATTTTAATTTAAACATCAGTGAATCGAGTCGAAATATTTTGGCTTTATATTAATTACACAAAGTTTGATTAATGCTAATAATTTCAATGTCTTTACTGTAGTGTAGTAATTGTAGTGAATTTCAAATTCCTACCAAGAAATACTTTTGTGTTGATTACCGCGTGAAGTGCAGCAGTTACTGACAAAACGATAAAATAAAAAATAAAAAGATTAGCTGTTTTTTTTTTGGAGATCAACGACGCTGTTATTGTTGTTTGAAATATGAGTTGAGAGTTGAGATAAACTCTTTTTTTATGTTTTATCGTGTTCAGATATCGATGCCTATCAGGCCAGGGAAGTTTACACCAAAGAAAAAAACTGATTTTTTAAACAGATATTTCAAGTGACTACAATAATTGCGATCGATGACCCCACAAAAAAAATCATGAAATTAATTTCGTTTTTGTTTTATTATGTTTAGATATCGATACCAATCGCGTCTGTGGAGTTTAGCTACTGCAGTAGCGAAGCTACAACTTCCATTACAGGGAAGCCGAAGAAAAAATTGTTCAGTTCTCATCAACTCAACATAACATCATTTTAATATAACCTCAAAAATTTAAGTAATTCCTTTACTTTTTAAATTAAACGCTCATATGACTATAGATATCCACTAGCAGGAATAGCGCCACCATTGGTTCGCAGAGCGGTGGCAGCTCCAGCGAAAGAGCCAAAATGGTCTCCGACACACGACACCCTTTGCACGACAACATCCTTGTGCCACAAAAGCTGAAAAGCCGAAATTGTTTTTTTAAATGTGTCGTTCCACTCACTGGTGAACGATCAAAGAAAGACTGCAGCTGTGGCGAGACAGTGCTTCCTTACTCAAACCATTTGTTCCACCTGCTGAAGATTGGATGCTGCTTCACCTGCTGAAGATTGGATGCTGCACCTGCTGAAGATTGGATGATGCACCTGCTGAAGATTGGATGCTGAAGGTCTTGGATAACCTAGAAGACTTTAAACAGACTCCGGGCCTAGGTTGGCCGAAGCAGGGAAAACCTGTTCAGGTGGAGATTCATTGACGACTCCGCCTCGGAGTGTAAATGTGGTGCTGTTCCACAAACGATGGGACACTTAAAGTCATGTCCTGCGTGTCCTGTCAGCTGCACGTTACAGGAACTGATGGACGCTAGTGATGGCGCCAAACTCGTAGCCGCATTCTGGGCCGAGTCTATTTAGATTGCCATCGACACGCTAAGAAGAAGAAGACTATACATACGCATTTTTGTAATGCTTTTTATCATATTATGATATTGTATTAAATACCTGTAATATGACTACGTATGTATGTACTATAATATTTAATAATTGTAAACTCAAGTACAGTCGTTGTTCCGAAGGGAAGCCGGTAGGAATGGGATTGCATGAAGCCGTCGCCACTGTTAGCTAGTGAATTCAATGTAACCCTGTATACAGTACTTTCAAGGTTATTTTACATCTTGACAGTAATCTTATAGCAACGACAATAAAGATCACTTTGATGCAAAATCACAAGTAAACTTACTGTGGAAGTTCTGCAAACTCTGAGTACAAAAGAATAAAAATTTTGTATAACATCACGCCTGTAATCCCCGAAGGGTTAGGCAGAGGTGTACCTATAGTACACCCACATTTCGCCAGTTATGTTTAAGTCCTATGTAATTGGGGGCGAGCCTATTGCCATCAACCGGGCACAAATCCAGACTCCGGGCTGCTACTGAGAAATTGCAGATGGAAAAACCCAATAACACTTTGCCCGACCCGGGAATCGATCCCAGGACCTCATGCTCAGCAGTAGCGCTTGCGACCACTAGACCAACGAGGCAGTCAAAGAATACGTCTTGTTTTAAGAAATTCAACTTTATTAGTGCCTAATGGTATCCAACTGACAGGTATCAGAAACGTATTCTCTTGGTGGCTGCAATATACTAACAGAAAAATACGTCATGATCTCACAAACAGACTAGACTAAAACAAATGACGTTCTCAAAATCAAAACATCTGAATCAAGTTTACCACTTGAAACAGAACAAATGCCATCATGGGAGATAACCGCCGTGTTTATAATCGAAACAATTTGAATAATTACATGAATTTCCATATCTTCTGTAGCCTTCGTGAAATTTATAGAAAGGCTGACGACGCGGCGGTATGGAGTGTTCTGGTGTGGTTGGAAGATGAGCGAGAAATGAACGGAGCTAAGAGGCCTTACAAACAATTTGAAGATGATGAGTAAATTTAATCAAGCTACATAGCAGACTATAGATAACCTTTTTTATTTACTTAGTTACCCATTTCTGTACACACAGAATACAAGAAGAAAAGAGCAGAAAATTACGTAAAAAGATAATGCTTATGGTTCTTCTACATACATACATAAACTCACGCCTTCTTCCCATGGGGGTAGGCAGAAACTACAGAACGCCACCTGCTACGCTCCTTACATACTCCTTTTGCCTCGTTTACATTCATACATCTGGTCATACACGCACGCCGGTTGCGAGTACCACGCACCTGACCTTTCTGAAGAACATCACCAATAAGATCATTATATGTCTTCCTAGAGCGGTGATGGTTATTCGATGGTTCTTCTTTGTGTGTTAAAAGTATTTTAGTGACATGTCTAGCTATTTGCCTGTATTAATTGGAAACTAATTTAAACAGCAGTGTATTATGACGGTTTCATGCCATCATGATTCCATTGCGAGAGAGAGACAGAGCAATACATGACCGATAGCACCGTCCCTTTTCAGACTGGAATCATGACGGCCTTATTTTGATTTGTGCCCGGTTAATTGCGATAGGCTCGCCCCCTTCTACATGGGACTAATCTAACCATATCTGGCGAAAATATGGGAATACTATAGATAAACCTCTGCTTAAACCTTCAGGGATTTTAAGCGTGATGTTATGTTATGTAAACGTTATTTAATTTTCGCATCGCTTTTAATTTAAATTTTTTTAATAAAATTATATAAATGACTAAATATAGTGAAACAGTAGGTTTAAAATTTAATATCTTTTATTTTATTTATTTATTTTATAACTGAATTAACAAATAAAATAAGGAGTATGTAAGGATCGTAGCAGGTGGCGTTCTGTTGTTTCTGCCTACCCCCATGGGAAGAAGGCGTGAGTTTATGTATGTATGTATGTATTAACAAATAAACTGGTGTAGTTTGTTGTTTGAGCACATTCCGTGAGAGAGCGAACGTTTATGGAATCCGAAATCATTGGATTCATTTGACATCCGTTGTTAAAAATGTTTTAATAACATACCAGCTTGAAATATGAGCTTATTCATAGGTATCCGGTATTGCAGTTATTGTGCTCGAAATTCCATAACGAAGCTGATTTGTGCCCGGTTAATTGCGATTGGCATTCCTAACATTACATACTTACCTAAGCTACATAACGTTTACTATAATTTATATCCTATCTTTTTTTGGTTAAGCTAAAAATCGGTGAATTTTTGGGTGACGCTGTAAGTAAACAAATGTACTTTTTGAAAGTACTAAAACGATATGAGAATCTTCGAATCGAACATCGCCACTTGCGTGTGTAATGTCCATATTTCCAATTTACTCTGCAAAACTAATCAAATAATAATAAAAATTACTTCCTAAGGATCTTGACCTTACTTCCGGGATTGTCCTGATAGCCGTGGAATACCTCTCCACTCCTCTTAAGCACCTCAAGACATGTTGCCCCCTTGTCGCTACGACACTATCTGCTAGCGATCGTTTCCGGGGGCTCATTGTTGAGTGTGCCACAAGTCACCCCCTGCCATTTTATCCGTGTATTGTATTTATCAAACATTGGTCAGGCAGGGGCCATAGTCCTTCCATAGTTTTAGATAACCAGTCCACTTTAGCCATCCAAACCCATGGCCCAATATTTTTTTTTTATCTTCATAACCTTCAATAGTCCTACACCAACCGGGGGTTGTCCTTGGGTGCACTTGCATAGTACGCACAGGGATAATCGTCAGTTGGTGCCTCATTTCCATTGAAAGCGTCTAACGGGCCTCTGCGAGTTTGATTCAGCCCCTCATATGCCTTCTAAAGGTCCGGGACCCTAGGGTCCCGAGAAATATCAAAAAAAATTACTTCCTAAGTATGTACAACTTAATCAAGATAGAGAAATCTAACTCTAGTTAGTCCAAGTGTTTCTTTAAACTATTCGAAAAAAGAGCTAAGCGAGTAAATGTCTCAGTAGAACTCGCGATAAAACTTTGTCTCTATGTCTTCACATATCGCGATCCGCGACGACGGCCTTATGTCGCGAACTTGTGAGTTATGGCCGGCGGGCTACGGAGTTTAATTTCAAATGAGTAATAGAATGACGACAGTTATTGTATTAGACAGGTGCTGTACATGAAAGTTTAGGTTGTTTTGAATTTTAAATTTATTTATGCACATGATTACTAACAGACTCTATAAAAAGGATAAAGATTGGATTAGTAACCCAGAGCCAATAACGGGTTCTCATTTACAGCTTCAGTTCGAAAATTGTAATCATCATCATCCGATGATGATTACAATTTTCAATAATTACAATTACAATTACAAAAATACAGTTCGAAAATTCTAATATAATTGTTTTAATTATGTGTTTGTGTATGTGGGTGTACTAGAGATACACCTCTGCCTAACCCTTCGGGGAAACAAGGCGTGATGTTATGTTTATGTTTTGTTATGTTAATTAAGTATGTGAATGTCGTGTATTCCAGTAATTGGTTCATAAATCAGAACGTATACCTTTATCTTTTATCAACCCTTTTGATTTATTTTTTTTACTGAAAAATAATCTTTGAACGTTGACAGATTAATGACTGATGTTTCCGTGCAATTTCAAATTAACTAAAAAAAAACGACTGCATGCAGCCTCCCAGGCAATGATTAGTATTTTAAGGTTAATTAATGTAAAATATTGGTGACCTATTTTAAATGGATAAATAAATTTAAAAAAAATCACTTTTGTACAGCTTGAACATGAGACTTTTGGCTACTTTGTGTGTGTGTGTATTTTATGTAATATTTTTGTAATGTGCTTTTTTTGTGCAGAATAAATAATGTTTCTTTCTTTTTTCTTTCCTTTAAAATAAATAATCAGTGACTACTTAAAATATAGCCAAATGCACTTGTACAGCTTCAAACTTACCTTTATACCGTTCACATTGTTTTTATCCTGACACTGAATAAACATTATCCAAGGATCACAAACGGATTTTAACTGTAGGCCTTGTCTTCCCGCTTAAATTACCTTTTTGTTCGTGAAATCCCAATGGGTATTCTATACTATCCGCAGTATAATACACTAAGACCGACTTTTACTAAGTAGGTGTCCGGTATCTTTGATGGAAAGCACTGGAGGGACCTTTGCTACTAGGCCATGCTTTTGGGATGTCCCAAGGGAAAGCTACCTCCCCTCATCAACCTTCTTGAGGTGTAGGTAAGCGTATACAAGGTGTAACATAAATAACGCACAACCTCTTAAGGGGTCATTGTACTCATTATTATAAACAACTTTTACTATAAAAAAAATCTGCTGCTGCCTACATTTATGTTCGCATAACTCGTCAAAATGTAGGGTTATATTACATTTCAGGTTTGGTCTCATAGTAAAAGTTGTTCATAATGATGAATACAATGATCCCTTAAAAGGTTGTGTATTATTTATGTTACATCTTGTATAAGATATTTCTTATTTTGTTAGGCGTAATAATCAAACACAAATGTGTTGCTTCTGAAATTAAAGAATTTATTTAACATCTATCATTGAGCAAAAAGTATTAATATCTATTTTCTTTACACGTATTTGAAATCAAGTGCAAAGGAATGGCCAAAAGGAATCACGTTCCCATAAGGTTACGTATAGTCTGTACCAAAAATATTTGATGAAAAACATATGGGTCAGAACAAACTCATGTCACTTACAAATTGAGTGCTTGCATTTGTTTATTTGAATAAAAAAACCCGAAATTCTAATTTTAAATCACCATAAAAACTGATGTTTTTCATTTGACCATTGAGGTTAATTTTGTAACCTAATTTTTTTCGATGATAATGAATAATTTGTAGGATAAAGTCATCATCTGCCTAGCCTTTTCCCAACTATGTTAGAGTCGGCTTACAGTCTAACCGGAAGCAGCCGAATACCAATATTTTACATAGAGAGACTGCCTATCTGACCTCCACAACCCAGTAACTGGGTAATACGATGCGCCTTGGCCAGACTGGTTGTCAGACTTTCGGGCTTCTGACGACCCGTAACGACTGTTAAAGATCCACGAATGCCAGCCGGAACCAACGGCTTAACGTACTTTCCGAGGCATGGAGGGGTCTTGGTATGTAAAGGTGGTCACACATCCACGGACCAACCGCGGCAAGCGTAGCTTAACCTGATCGATCGACCCGTATGGCTGCTATTACTTAGCCACAAGCCCCTAACCGTGGGATAAAATGTTGGGACATAAAGTTCAAACCTTCTAAATACAGATGAATGTGTTGCTAATTCCCTTTAGGTGAGTGATTGTGTAAATGTTTTACCAGAACAGGGTTTATTTATTTATTTGGTACACCAACAGCAATACATACAATGAATTAAAAATAAAACAAGACAAAGTAAAAGTGCTGGTATGTATGCCTATTACAGGTATACGCAGCATTCACAATAAAGACAACGACGTAATTATCTAAGAAAACATAATATAAAAATACAGGAAAAAAAAAAAAATTAGAATACAAAATAAAGTAGGTAGGTACAATGATAATTATGACAATAACTGTGTTATCAATGTTAGCATTTTCGAGTGTGAATGACAACGAAGGTTTATGAACATGGATTTGTAGTGTTACTAGTTACTAACATTGAAATTGAATTTACGGTTAAGTTAAGGTTTGTTTATACTTTCATCAAATACTTTTAAAACAGACCATAACTCCATAAATATTCTTGCGAAGGGCACTGAACTTGTGCCCCTTGAAACCCCTTAAATCAACAACCCTTAATCTGAAATAAGGAAAATTTCGAAAACCAATCACACATGAAACGCCGTAATATTTATTTACGCAGCATTCCAAAGGTAATCCAATAAAGAAAGGTAGCGGTCAAGGCGACAGTCGCCCTCCGGCCACATTTGTCGAAATCAAATTTATTACCGGTGTGTACCGAACCAAACGGTGTCAAAACGTAATCCCTAGCAAGTTTCGGGTCACGCACGTACCGATGGAAATTGGGTAAAATTGTTTGATACTAACTGAAATGTAAAAAGAGAATTGGATCTATTTAAAGTTTAACATTCAAATGTTTTGAAATTAAATACTAAACGTGAAATATTGTTCTCGTTTTATATTATGTAATAATATAGTAGGTACCTAGTTCGGTATTTAGTTGCTAAAAACTGTTATTCACAGAATTATGTTATGAATACTGGCACTACTTTACAGTTTCATGAGAAAAAGTATAATGCAACATATTCTCAAACTTTTCTATTCACATTAATTCAAAGTAAATTTACGGGACGGGCATGATCACTGGACGCGAAGTAGTCCAAGGAGGTTGTAAGCCTACCTTTTTTTTTTCTGTTTCGGGGTGGAAAATCCTCATGGATGTCCTCCGCCCTGGGGCGGGCGGAGGGGTCTGTCAGACTCTTACTGACTAAAAACCACCCCGGTGTTCCATCTCACACCTACGCCGAGGGTCGCAGGAACTTACGATCCTTCCGCAACCCCCGGCTGGTGCCGGCCCGCCACGGCCACGGCGCAAGCCTACCTAGTCCAAGCGCCGCTGACGACCTGCACCGATATGTTCACGGTATCTTCGAATTTCAGCTAGCGGCTATGTTCTGAAGTCTTGACGAGGAAGGGTTTCAAGTTGAAATGATAACACAATTATAACTTTTCACAGGTTTTCAGGACACGACTATTCACGAGTACTGGTTTACGAGTTTAGTATGAGTTCCTTAAGGATGACTGTTGTTGATGACTTCTACTTAATAACTACATCGATCATTTTGAATGCACGAACAACCAGTTAATGTCCAGTACAATAACGCATTCAGGGTGCTTTTGGGGTTACCGTGGCGTTGTAGCGCGTCAGGGATGTTCGCGGAAGCGTGCGTTGACGGGTTCGCTGCGATCATGCGGAAGCGATGCGCTTCCATGATGGCGCGCTTGCGCTCCTCCTTCCATGGCATCCTGAATGTGTTTACAGACCGGTGGGACTCTCCTCTCTTACGAAGGTGGGTAAGTCTTCATACTCACTTATCCAAATAGGCGGTGTACCATTGAACGAACAGTTCAATGGTACACTACCTACTTGTTTATTATTGTAAAAATTTAATACTAACATTAGGCTAAGTTATACTAACAATTTATGGAATTGTAATTCTGAAATAAAATATTTGAATTTGAATTTGAATTTGAATGTCCAAAAAGGCCCGACTGGCTGTTCACAATGGTGTGCTGGTGCCTACGCTTATGTATGGAAGTGAATGTTGGGTGTGGCAAGAGAAGCATGAAAGTAGAATAAATGCTATGGAAATGCGTTCCTTGCGAAGCATGTGTGGTATGACTATAAATAATAGACTGAGGAATGATGTGATAAGGCAACGGTGCTGTTTAAAAGATGTAGTGACAAAAATTGAAAAGAGCATGCTTAGATGGTTTGGTCACGTTGAGAGGATGAATGAAAGTCGACTAACAAAAGGTATTTACACGGCAGATGTGAGTGGAAACGCCGGAAAGGGACGCCCTAGGAAGACATGTAGTGATCTCATTGGTAATGTTCTTCAGGAAAGTCAGGTGCGTAGTACTCGCAACCAGCGTGCGTGTATAACCAGATGTATGAATGTAAACGAGGCAAAAGGAGTATGTAAGGATCGTAGCAGGTGGCGTTCTGTAGTTTCTGCCTACCCCCATGGGAAGAAGGCGTGAGTTTATGTATGTATGTCTTATAATGAGACTGTCGTTCCTTAAACGACAGTCGTGAATCGATTCCTGTTTTATTTATTTTTTCATTATGTATTTACTACGGTTACAACACATCTTAGGTCTAAATGTCTACATAGTTAAATAAGCAGACATTTATGGCATTTTTTTACCTTATCGGATTCCTTATGCAATTATCTCTTTACTTAAGCTACTATATTAACTGTATCTATAAAAACTGAACAGATATTTGAGTGCAAATGGGAAAGAAAGTGTAATTTTTACTCGAAAACTACTGAACCGATTTTCAAGTTATTCATAGAAACCTAAGGCTTGTTCATTTTCCTAAAGCTATTCAATATTTTAAATTACACATCTATGTTTTTCAGGCCATGACGTGCCCCTGAACATTGGTTGTCGAAACCATATTTGCTAAACAAAACAAACTAAAGTTTTACAACGCATAAACTCAAATAAGTAAGCTTTTCTTTGTAACTATATATCTGTATGTTAGGTCCAAAAAAAAAAAAACTATAAATTACTGGTATACAGCCCACTTAATCGACATTATAAAGATGTACTTGGGATTTTTACATAGAATCACTATTAAAAATATCCTCCGCACTAATCTAAGCTAATATAAAACAACACTATATAATGTAGAACTGTTTAGTGACGCATCGTCGCGAACAGTAAATAATACTTAGAATTCATTTTCTAAGTTCACAAAGTAATTTAATATTAATGTTAAAACTTAATCAAACTTTAGTACAATAAAACCTGAATTATAATATTCTGTATGAACTGGGTTTAATTCTGGATTAAGCTTTGTCAGAAATGAAATAGGGGCTAAAATAAATTAATATGAATGAATGACATTATGTGTAATGATGATATTATTTAATAACTTACAAATGGAAAAAATGCTATAAACGTTCTGACACAAATTCCATTAATTCTTATCGATGAATATTAAAATATAACCTAACATAACATCACGCCTGTAATCCTCGAAGGGTTAGGTAGTGGTGTACCTATGCATTCACATTTCGCCAGTTATGTTTAAGTCCCATGTAATAGGGGGCGAGCCTATTGCCATCAACCATGCACAAATCCAGACTCCAGGCTACTACTGAGAAATTCCAGATGGAAAAACCCAATAGCACTTTACCCGACCTGGGAATCGAATCTAGGACCTCATGCTCTGCAATAGCGTTTGCAACCACTAGACCAACGAGGCAGTCCAATAGTAAAATATCTTCAATAATATTAAAATACTAGTTTCCGCCCGCGACTTCGTGAAATTTCTTGTTCCCCCGACCCACCCCGTCGCATCGCATCGCCTGCCCGCGCTGTTACTTCGTTTTCGCTTAGCGCTCGTTTTTACTTTTTTTTTGCTCGGCTTCTAAGGGTCCTAGCGTAATGTTACATACAATATATATCCTTCCTCAAGATTTGGGCTATAAAATGCAAAAATAATTTTTCAAATCCGACTGGTAGTGACAAAGATTCAGCCAATAAAACAGTAAACAGTCAATAAAAAATAAAATGTGTAGGTAACTAATAGACTAAGCGTATTTTTTAACTTCAACCATTTTTCTACCCATCGTAATTTCTAAACGAAAAGTCTGATTCGAATAATTTAAAAAGAAATTTACATTTGTTGACCTTGATTACGAAACAATTTATTTGGATAAGGATTATCACCATGATTACCATGTTTATGAAAACATCTTCGCAAATAATGCATTATTTTAAAACAAATTTGATTACCATTAAAAAAGTTATAGCGAGCCAACCTTAAAAGATATAGATATGCTATCGCAAATTTTTTTTAGAACTTTTTAAGAAGAACAATTCCGTCATACATGATTTTTGCGTAACTCTAACAGTTTACGCAACGCAAGCAACGGAAGCTCTCAAAAGGAATAAATTTTCCCCGTTTTTGCAACATTTTTCATTGATGCTCCGCTCCTATTAGTCGAAACGTGATGTTATATAGCCTATAACCTTCCTCGATAAATGAACTATCCAACACCAAACGATTTTGTTAATTCGAACCGGTAGTTCCTGAGTTTAGCGCGTTCAACCAAACAAACAAACTCTTCAGCTTACATATAGGTACAGTAAAATATAAAATGGTTTTAGGTACATACATACTTGATTTCAGTAGGTCTGTAAAAAGTGATAAATGCTACTTAAATACCTTTAACATAATATCAACTTTGATAACATGCATCAAAATGATGAAATATTGTAATTACTATCAACCATTTTCTATAAACAAACAAAAGCACGCCCGATTGTCCAGTATGGTTGTGGAGGACCAAGGGCCACACCCTTAGTCCTCCAAGACCGTATATACTAGAGGACTTACTATTGAAATGCAAACTTAATTAACTAGAACATGATATCTTCAAACCGAACGCCGTCCGAACATTCATATGACGCTAATCTCTTGTCCAAACTAATCCTTCAAGTAAGGCTGCGTGTCCACTGAGAGTAGAGGAGCGGAGCGAGGCAGAGGTAGAAAACATCCATCAACCATTATTAACAACCTTTTTAACCAAAAAAAAACATACAGCAACACAACAAACCGGCCAAGTGCGTGTCGAATCACGCGCAATTAACGGTTCTTTAGTTGGGATGAATTTATCCCAAGAACAATGAAGAAATGTTCTCCCATACATCGATATACGTCACGGTCAATTCTAACTACAAATGTAAGTTTGTAATTGCAAAAAAAATATTTGTTTATGTGATAAAACTTTTTCTTTTACTTGAGCTGTGAGACCTTGCTCCGAGAAGTACCCTGAAGGTTTTAATTTATTTGCGAGTATCAAAATATGTCGCATAAATGGCCGTATTTGTTTATTGCGTTCATTCAGAAGCTTGATTTTTTTAGAGCTTCAAGGGACTGTAGACTTGATATTAATTTTATCTTCTTATTTGATATCAATTTCAACTTGATACCTCCACGCGTTCGTGAGAAAAATTGTTTTGACAGACAGGCGAACAGACGGAGCTCTAAAAACAACAAACAACATTTTCTTTCTTTCCTTTCCAACCAGGGCTGAGTTTAAGCCTGTTTTTCTGGTTTGTACGAGTTTCGTGGCCGCAGTCTTTTGAAGAAAAATGAGAACAAATAGAACTTCACAAAATACGTAACGCCGTTCCAATTCAAGACTACCATACCTATTACGGAGCAAAGATTATTTTTACACATTTTGAACACTATGTTTGCAAAACTGTTTTGTGCTCACAGTATCGTGTTTTGTAGATGTGGACAGGGACTCCGCTAAACCGCTCTCGCTCTTCTCTGCTACTCGCACCGCTCAAATGGAACCTAAGCCTTATCCAAGTAGACCTAGAAATGTTATTCCCCACATCGGTTCGGACCATATGGCTCCTAAATGAAAAGATTAAGGAGTCCAACATACTAATTTGAATTCTAAAATGATTAAAACACGTTTTGCTTGGAGATTAATTTAAAGGAAGGATTAGGTAAGGTCTGTGTAATATGATATGGGTATTACATATGAATTGATATCTCTTCTACTAAGTAAACAATTTCAAATTGGAATAATAGAGAGACTTTGAAGACGATAGGCAATTTATTTAAAAGAAAAAAAAGACAAAACACATGCACACTTAGTTAATACGGCACAATATAAAATTCGAATTAAAGAAAAAATATCATGCCCTTACCCAATTTGTAGAGATAACGGCAACTGTATACTAATGCACGTTTTATCTCTTAAAAGATCTAATTTCGGTTACACAAAGTATTTGTAATATCCAGTAAGCAACAGGTGCAATGTCGTGCCTCTTATTCCTGATTGTGGTAAACCAAATTCCAACCTATTTGGTAAGATTAACTATTGTTTATGGAATAATGTCTCCATCGTTTCCTGTGTAAAAGTCAAACGAAAAGTTTTGTTCATATAAACTACCACCATTCAACTCGCAAAGTGACTCGCAAGTTAACCCAAAATTATTTATGAACAAGGAATTCAAAAGAAACACACACATACATAAACTTACGCCTTCTTCTCATGGGGGTGGGCAGAAACTACAGAACGCCAACTGCTACGATCCTTACATACTCCTTTACGTTCATACATCTGGTCATACACGCACGCCGGTTGCGAGTACTACGCACCTGACCTTTCTGAAGAACATGACCAATAAGATCACAAGAAAAAAAAGAAAAGATAAAAAGAAATCTAAAGAAATTAGGTACTTAATTATGATCACTAATATGTTGTAATCCAAAAATAATTAAACTTAAGGGGGGAAGCGCTAAGACAGCCCACGAAATTCAAATTTTCGTACGATTTTTGCAATTACGAGGCAAAAGGAGTATGTAAGGATCGTAGCAGGTGGCGTTCTGTAGTTTGTGCCTACCCCCATGGGAAGAAGGCGTGAGTTTATGTATGTATGTGTGTGTATTTTCGCAATTTGCAGCTCAGTGTCTAGGTGTATGTTAATTATGATTAGCGACCGTATCAAATATGTATTTACATAGTTAGAATCATTAAAATCAGTAATACTACTCCTTAAGTTAGTATAATCCACAAATGTCAAGATTTCATAAAATAGTTATTCAATAGGATTACTTGGTCTTAGAGTTGTTTTGATGACTTGAATGATGATAATTCTGTAAATACATATTTATTACGGTCGCGAATCATATTTTAATCAACACACAACCTAATACTGACGTGCAAATTGCAAAAAATGTAAGAAAATGTTAATATCGCGGGCTACCCTGGCCTTTTCGCCTTAACTTACAACAAAAACCAACTACTCAAATCTACAGAAAAAAAACCATAACACCGAACAAGTGTTCACAGAAGTGAAACTTCTTAAAAAATAAATAATAAGAGACGTTTAGTGTGAGAGACAGAGATAGTTATATCTTTCTTCTCTATCATGTAGCGAAATGTGCCTAAACGTGACGCGTCCTTGAATTTTCACTTTCAATTCTTGTCCAGTTATCGAATCGCAGCCTAAGAAGTTTATCTTCAATAAATTGCAGCATATGAACCGATCAATAAGAAGATAAAGCCCACTTAATACGAGGTTAGCTAAATTGCCTTTTTAGAAGCTCCAGCCATTTGTTTCCAAGAAAATGAGAATCGGAGGAGCGAGCTACAGTAACACAGTGATTGTCGAATAAATTGCGCCTTAGGGAGTACCCAGACGCCAATTATCTGAGATTAAACGTAACGAAAGCCTTCGGAAAGGCCTCGAAATGAAAATGTGTGAAAATATTTTAATCAAACGCATTGTAGCATAATTGAGCAAACTGTTCTGTAATGCAGAACGTTTTATGAAAAAAAAAATGAAGCATGAAAATTAAATTGTCTCATAAAAAAACATTGCAAAAAAACGTTGTCAAACGTAAGCAGATACTTGCAAAACTTATATATTTAAAACTTTGAGGGACATTAAACGCCCATGGGCGTTCAGTTTCTTTGGTTGCGTTAACATGGGGACTGAAAACGGTAAGTTTAATATTGCGAATACATAGTAATATGTAATACTAAATTAGCGATACTGTTCATCTTTATAGCCCGAGGCTAGCATCCTGTGAAATAGTTGTTGTTACGCGAATAAATCACAGAATTATGGAATATTCCATGTCAGCACAAAGTAAATATCTGTAGGCTATACAAATGATATTAAGCGGAATTGGAGATGAATCGTTAAAGATGAATATGTCAGTCTAGAGTCCTTGTAGCTAAACACTGCGGACCCATACAATGAGGGTATACCTTCGAAGGCAAAGTAATCTATCTATCCATACTAATATAATAAAGCTGAAGAGTTTGTTTGTTTGTTTGTTTAAACGCGCTAATCTCTGGAACTACCAGTCGGATTTGAAATAATCTTTGTGCATTTGATAGCCCAATTCTTGTGGAAGGCTATTTAACATCACGCTAAAACCATAAGGAGACGCGTAAAAACAAAAAAAAAAGTCAAAGAGAACGCTAAGCGAAAATGAAGTAATAGCGCTCACAAGCGATGCGTGCGATGCGATGGTGGGTCGGAGGGGACAAGAAATTTCATGCGGAGGAAGTCGCGGGCAGAAGATAGTTTAGAATAAACTTTATTCACATCATCACTCTCCTGCTCGTATCCAAATTTGTTTGGGGATGGCAGAGCATTTCCTCCTTTTTAATCGACGAAAAAAAAGGAGGAGGTTCTCAAGTCGCCGCGTACCTTGTTTCCATACATCTCTATCAACTACCATCTCAGTATTCACCTGATTTTAGCCACATCAACTTTTATAATTCAGCATTTACCATAGCAACATTAAATCAGTTGAAAGAATGGGAAAAGAGTCATCTTGTTCAACTCATCCCATTCCCACTCCTTTTAATTCTGACTCATCTTTCTTCGACCTAGACGTTTTGAGTTAGCACATCGTCAGTACCAGAAGGAGAAAGAGCCGTTCTTAAATTCGGAACACAGCAACAGAATTTTTGGTACGAATTTTTTCATTGGCCCAATTCCTTTGTGAGCAAAATACGTTCACTATTCCACTTCACTACAGCCTTAGCCGACGATCGGCTAACGTTGGATACTTTTAAGGCTTCATAACAATCACGGCATAATAGCCATTACACCGAAAACCCACACACAAAGAGAAGCATTACATCGAAATGTAACTAATACCAGAAGTATTTAGAAAATAGCACATTAGGAACGTTCAATTTATGTCCTTAGCTTCTAGTGGCAACTACCAGGAGAATAGAAACACTAGACAGTATGGCGTTTAATGTTCTGTAGTATTAATACGTGTTATTGAAACAGTCACAATAATTGTTCATATCTGCGACTGGCGTGTTTGATGAAGTAATGTATACAGAAATTAATGGGATTTTGTGTATATTGTAATATTTTTGTATTTTATCGAGTTATGTTTGAGCAGGTGGGGTAACTTATGATACAGTTTGCTTAACGGGTGGTGGCAGGATACCTTTCACTTTCATAAGCTAACGCCATTTGTCTGTTATCCTTGGGCTAATCTAAGAGTAAACTGTAAAGTCAGATCAGGACGGGCAATTTGTTTTGCCTTATTCATTACCAGAGGCGAAGCGCGCTAACAACTCCATTCCGGCTTCCCTTTGGAGGATCGGAAGAGTTAACTTCACCTACCACCATAGAAAAATAGCACATTCAGTTATGTCTACGATTGCCAAATAATATATATTCCAACAACAACACAAATTGTTCTAAATAAGCCGGCGCCACAACGTGGTAATCGTATTTGTATGAGTATTTGTAACTGAACAATTTCTTCTTCGGCTTCCCTCCTACGAAATGTCAAACCTCGCCACTGTTCATTACTAGCTTTTGCCCGCGGCTTCGCCGGCGTGGATGTCGGACAATATCCCACGGGAACGTACTACCGGGATTAAAACTACCCTATGTGTTAATCCAGGTTATAATCTATCTGTGTGCAAAATTACATCGAAATCCGCTTAGCCGTTTTTGCGCCAATCTGGAACTTACACAAACGGACAAAAATTCCAAAAACTATATTTTCGGCATCTGACTAATTATATCGGCCAAATATTCAATGCACAGAGCATCATACCTAATTATATCGACCGAAAGGTCAATCAACAACCAGTATAGGATTGGTTGCATCTAATTTGTTTTCCGCGATATGTTTTATTTCGTATTTACAAGACGAAAACATGCTACAAAAACATCTACACTAGCTATCAGGAGCGAAGCCTTCGTACAACCCGATTCCTATCGGCTTCCCTTCGGAACAACCACTCTTCTTAATGTCTACTATTGCCAAATAATATGGTACACCTGCGTGTGTAACTGTGTATCACATCACATCACATCACATTACATAATTATATTTAATACCAGTTTAATACATCATAAGATTAATAACCTACAGTTTTTTGTCTGGGTTTATAAGAACTGAACAATTTTTTCTTCGGCTTCCCTCTAATGATAACAGTCTCTGTGCCACTGCTAGCGATGCAAAAAAAGACACCCGAGACCCTTTGTATCTGAGCGAGCATTTTAATGAAATAATCCTACACACAAGTTTTAATATTATTGTGACCCAAATCTGGCTGTTAGATACGAAGACTAGTGATGACGCATGTCGCGATATCGCGGGATTTATCATCGATTTCACAGTTCTCGTATGTTGGAGGCACTTGACTAAAACCTTAATCTGATTTGTTCAATTTCGAGAAAACTTTATTATTCACAAGGTCATGAAACCTGACAGAAACAATTATCATCCAAGTATGATTCGAGACAGGCTTAGTGTGCAAGGACTATTAATTTTTGCTATTCCTCACCCCTACTAAGACTTGGTTCCTGTAACAGACGTTTCCAAACTGAAGATGAATTTAAAAGCACATTTTTCATTACCAATGAGGTATAAATCTTGTCCAAAAACCACTCATCCCCTATTTTCCCACTATAGGTAGTCTAAAAATTAGCTATATTGTAACTGGCAGCTCTACTAAGCACCTAACATTATGCCCTAGCCGATCTGGCTGACCGCCAACGAACGCGGCCAACGATAGTAGTCTTTTTCAAACATCGAAGTTCTAAATTCAAAATTGACTATCGTAGGAATGTGTTCGATATCTAAACTCGTAAAAACAAAAAAAAATGTAAACCGTTTAGTTTCGGCAGCCATATTGGAAAAATTGGCTTACCCACGCAATAAAAGTTATATCGTGGATTACTGCGGGTTCTCGTTAAACTGGAAGTAAGTGTAATAAGCCATAAAATGAGCTTTTTATTTCGCGTATCATTGCTGGATATTTACTTAGTTCGTATGTTATTGGTACATGGGATCCAGTGATGTTAGGGAATCAAACTTTAATGAAGAGTTTTTCTTCGTGGTATTCTCTTAATATTCTTCAAGATTTTATTCCCCAGACTTTCACTAATAAAACTGCTGTATTTTCTTTACTGTTTCCCAGTATTTCAAAAACGATTCAATAAACTGCTTAATTTAACAAACAAGCGTAAAGCGTTATTTCATAACATTATTGGCTTCACCGTTCTTCTAAATTGCTTTAAAGCGTTCAAAGGAAAAACATCAAGACACTTAATGTAGGGGAATATTTTTTTTCTTTTTTGCCCTTTTTCCCTGATTCCGTGAACTGAACGAGATCAACTTTATATTACTCCTCGAAGTTTATCATAAGTTTGTCTAGTTCTCATTGTCTTGCGAACGCCTGAGAAGCCTTTGGAATGGTTTTTTAATTGTGTTTATAAAAGTTCGTCGGAAATACGAAAAATTATTCTCATTGATAAAGTCACTATTAATTTTACAATACCAGTTTTCTTAGAATAGGTAAATAAGGATTCTTCTTTGGAAGTTTTCTGGATGGGAAATACAATTAGAGTAATTAATTAAAGGAAGATGAAGGTATTTAATTTTTTTTTTCTAAAAATATACGGTGAAAATTAACAAAAAATAACTTCACGACTTGTTTCCCCTAAGGGTTAGGCAGAGGTGTACCTATACTACACACACATTTTATTTTTAATGTGGGTGGGACTGTGAAATTAGATATTATATTTTGGGAATGCGGTAAAGGTCAACAAGTAATCGGTAAATTTTTTACCGTGCCTAGGACAGGTGAGTTTTGATAGTTGAGTAGAGTTGTTATTGCGTTTTTTCTGCTATACAATTCGCTGTAACTGACGGATACCAACAGAAATTGAATCCAAAAAACAGTATCTAAAAGATTTATAGGTTAAATCTTTTAGATACTGTTTGTATCACGGGACTGAAAAATTTAATAGAGTCACCAAAAAAATGTTGGTACATGTGATGACATCATCATCTGCCTACTATGTTGGGGTCGGCTTCCAGTCTAACCGGATGCAGCTGAATACCAATATTTTACATGTAGCGAATGCCTATCTGACTTCCACAGTAAAGTTGTTGGGTAATACGATAGTCGGGCTTCCTATGACCCGTTAAAAAAACAAATCCACGAATGACAGCCGGGACTAACGGCTTAACGTGCTTTCCGAGGCATGGGGGTCGCGGTATGTAAAGATGGTCACCCATCCACGGACCGACCGCGGCAAGCGTAGCTTAACCTGATCGATTGACCCGTGCGGATGTAATTACTTAGCCCTATGTGATGACATATTATACCTAAACAGTCAAACGTACATTACATCCATGGTGCCAATTTGATTCCGCCTTTATTTCGTAACAGTAAGAGTGGTTTTCGTAATTCAAGTCTTGCAACTAACGTGCGGTTGAGTGTATAGTGTAAACCTCTCGACTGCCGGAAACGCAGATCTACGCGAGACATAATGGCTTTTTGATTGCATACTACCATATGAATGATTTACCTATGGAAATCTGCAATGTTATATAATGTCAATCTGTGTGGTTCTTTCCTCAAAAGACCATTTCAGACACCAACCTACATGGTCTTCACATGACCTGACCAAGATTATGTCTGGACTTTAAAAGAGACTGTTTCGGCTTTTCTTCTCAGAGTAGTCAGATAGGAAAGCCGGCCTCATCTAGTTTAAAAAAAAATGTTTGACGTGTAAAAGTGTTTGTATAAACCTACTTACAGAAATAAAATCATTTATCATTTATAAATGCGAAAAATAAATGCGAAAAACTGCTCAAAGGTATTAAAAAGATACTTTCTAGATTGCAGTGCGATCTGGAAAAAAAAATTACCTAATTGTTCAATGTAGTGGCACCGAGTTGCCATGTCTGGCAATACCGCTGTTAAACCTGCGATGGTTTGTGCGGTATGTTTAAAGGTTCAACAAATGTTTGTAAACTGTTTTTTTTTATTAATAGAAATTAAAAAAAAAATAAAGTTGATCCTGTAATTACGGCATTCAACCGGTTAAACAACATTTCAACAATTACATAATAGTATTTTTATCTCACGAAGTGACACGCACTTTACTTTTGTTTACCAAGTATTCAAACATGATGTGTATGTGTGCGTGAAGACGAGTAACGTTAGCAGATAACACATACACGCACATGCCCCCACACTCTTGCGACTTCACCAATGTCTCGGACGGTACCGAGAGCTCCTGCGCTTACACACACATTCTCAGCGTGTTTGTACACTTGGTAAACATAAGTAAAACGCGTGTCGCTTAATGATATAAAAATATTTATTCACCATACAAATTATAAAAGAGACAAACATCAAACTAAATATCAATAGAACCAAACCGACTCAATCAAATTTATGAAACCTTTTCAATTTTGCACTCACTGAGTCTTCAATCAAAACTAATTTGTGTTTCAAATAAAACAAGTTCTATTTTAAAGTGAAGTTAATGACTTTCCAAGTCACGGAGTCTTAAGTTGGAATAATTATGAGTAATAATGTTTATAGCTATTTACATTTCAATCGGATAATGACTGTAGGAAAAGAAGTAGGTTAGAAGCGGCATAATGTGGCAATTATTAAAAGGAAGGCTAACCAAAGGTAATTTTGACTCAACAACTCATGTATTTATGTGGTAATTCATGTTTATGTTTTAGGCGACAGTGCCAGGGTAGACCACGAAATTTTAATTTTCATGCGTTTTTTGCAATTTGCAGGTCAGTATTGGGTTGTACGTTGATTAAAATATGATTCGCGACCGTAACAAATATCTATTTACAGAATTATAATCATTAAAGTCATCAATACAACTCTCTAAGACCAAGTAATTCTAAGAATTACTATTTCATGAAATCTTGACATTTGAGGATTGTACTGACTAAAGGACTAGTATTACTTACTGATTCTAATGATTATATTTATGTAAAAACATATTTATTACGGTTGCGAATCATACTTTAATCAACATTCACCCAGACACTGAGGTGCAAATAGCAAAAATCGTAAGAAAATTTGAATTTCGCGGCCTAACTTAGCGCTTCCCCCTTCCCCTTCGTGAAACATACTTTAAAATAAGTAAGTAACTTTAAAGTAAGAACATTTAAATTTCGCGGGCTGCCTTAGCGCTTCCCCCTTAAGGTACTTTGATCGGAATGTTACTAAATTAAGGTGACTTTGTATTTTCAGGGCAGTATTCATTCAGTTCTTTCCACCTTGTCTTTTTCAATCATATTATCGATGTACCTAGTCGATTTATTAAGTTGTAATATTCTCCATCCTCAAGCTCTTGGTCAGTTTTAAGATGTTCTTCCGAATTCATCTTTTTAACTATCAGTGATATTGTATCATGTTTGAACTAACCTTCTAAAGGTTAGCTTGTTTTTTTTCGTCTTATATTAGCTTATAGCATATCAGTTCTCCCTGATTTAAATAGAATTCTGACTTTGTGTGTCTGTATGTTTTGACTGCATATTATTTTGAGTACCTTCTTACTGATTTTCGCTCTGCTTTCACTTTCGACCTCTCTTAAATTAACCTCTCCAACCTTTAACACTCCCACACCAGCAACATCTCTCTCTCTATTCACTAACCATCCATTAAAACTCTCTTTACCGAGAATTCTATTACAATAGCAGCTTTTCTAAATTAGTCCAAGTGGTACAAACACGCCTAATTCGCGACATGTCCCGGCCACACCGAGTGCTCTCCACACGGCCTGACTTGGCCCAGCATGGCCTTGGCACGATGCATATAGCGCAATGACAATGGAACCTTGACATGACCTTGTCTTTGTTTTATTTGAATAAATAGAAACTGGATGTTTTGTTTTTGTGAATGAATTTCGTTTTGTTTAGAGAACTTTTTTTTGAGGACTCCGGATTGAGTTTTTGGCGTTTGCGTTTGACTTTCATTATTTATTTTAGTTATCCTTATGAATTATTATTTATTTGTTTACTAACTGTCAGATATGAGACACTTAAATTTCTATTGTTACCGACCACTCAAGTGGTCTGTAGACCTTTACGGGTCGAAAAATACCTCAGCATCGCTGTGGACTGGTAATGTACCCCAGAGACTGGCGGCATTGTCACTTCCTTATGTTAACAAGCTTCTCTTCAGCTTTAGTTTTATGATTCTAAACCGTTTAGTACTAATTATTATTCAATGTAGAAAATATAAAAAGCGTAAAGTAACTACCATAACAAGTGGGTATTAACAATTTTACTACCTATAAACAAGAACTTACCCCCACTAAACTGATCATAAACTTAGTCGTACTGTCGAGGAAACTTAAATCTGACCAATTAGAAAACAATAACGTTTATATCGTATATATTTTAGTGATATTTATTTTGGAAGTATGTTTGTATGTAATCATATTGTATGTTTATATATATTTGTTGTTATACTCATATTAGTGTATCGTTTGTGATTTTATGTATTTTGCTTCTCTTTTACTCTTACACACGTTGTCTACATCCCTTTATCTACTTTCCTATCGCAGGTATGCTGGAAGAGATTCCTTTAGAAATAAGCATCACTTTTGTACGTATTTTTCTGTTGCTTTCTTCTTGTCTGTTTATATGTGTGTACATAAACTGTTAAATAAATAAATAAAATCCCGTGCACACGATAATCACATCTGTTAGCGAGCGTTACTATAGCGGCCGAGCGTTACAAGCAAGAATAGTCCTTATGGTGTATAGATGTTCGTTTCTCCCATGGTACATAAATGAACCAGCAACATAATCGTCTGAACGCAACTTGATTGACCTAAAGACATATCCATTTCCCCATGAATATTTATAAGTACGACAAGATCAATAACTGAACTACTTCGTGGCTTCCACGTTTTGAATATGAGCTACGCATGTCAAGCAGCAATTGTAAGTATTCAATTTATCAAATTGACTATTTTAGAAAGTATTATTTAAACCTTTAATTTTAGGGTAAAGTGTTACTTTTAACAACTGAAATGGCGATTTTAAAAACAAAACTGTTTTCTAAAAATGACGTTTTTGCTAGACTAATCCAATAAGCCATTTAATCCACATAAGGATATTCTATTGATACACACGCTGTCGAAACAAAAGGGACATTTCCAATACAGTTAAGCTTCAAATAAAAAGAGTGACAGTAGAGTATCGACCTTTACTCTGAACCACGGTTCAAGTTCATTATGTTTGAAAACAGGAGTATAATAAAACCTGTTTGTGATAGAACAAGCCATGATCGATGTAGAAAGTTCAGTTCCCGTTTGCGGACACGTTGACAGCTCCATCAATCACGCTGTCGGTGCCTACATAATTGAAAGTCGGCAATTTTTCGCCAGCATTTGTTACAGAATTATGGATGATGCCAAATAAGATCGGGAATCTTGTGAAACAATTTTTCTACTGGTAATTTGGGCACACGACGATCCATTTGTCCCCTAAAAACGAGGAAACATTAAAAAACATTCAGTGCTGTAGAAATAGATTTTGTTCCTTTGAAAGTAAGGCTCTACACAAAATTGGGGTCAATTTCGGGAGGTAAAATTCAAGAACGGATAACATAATTAACGGTAAAAGACGAGACGGTTGGACCAAATCAGATTTTTTACTTTCTGCAAAAATCTTGCTTTTGATTTTGGCAAGCATTCCATCAACTAGAAATGAGGGGCTGAATGTCAAGAGCTTAATTAACTTTTAACCTATTAATCAGTGCTTTATCACTTTGATCAAAAGACCTACGTAAACAACTAGAGAGTTTGGGAAAATAGGACCCTCGGTGTAATAAGGACACTTATGTCATTAATAAGGACACTATGTCATTAGCTAACATCATTAGTGAACCTTTAGTTCACAAGTACTCAAGGCTGTGAGTGGTTATTAATACCTAAACTCCGAAAGGTTCCTAAAATCTTCCCCTAATTCCAACAGAAAAAGAAAAGATAGAAAATCTATAAGAAATGTGACTATAAAATAATAAATCTTAATGACGATATGAAGAGATAAAAAACTCACACAAGTTCTCACTTAAAAGCTCACGACAAAAAGTTTAAAGCCTTCCGTTAGCTGGAGTAAGGTTATTGGCACGAACCCAAAAAAAATGATTCTAGACGTCCTGAAGATAGCCGCTAATATTACGAGAGCCTCTTATCTTTGAGCTATTAAAACCAGAAATCTGGCTGCAATACTAGGTATCAATTTAGATATTCGTAAGACAAATTCATGCTTTTTATTTTACTCTCTTCTTGGGTAAGCACAAACTACAGGGCTATAAATCGTGTCGTGGTAAACAAAAATCGCTGGTCATCAAATAGTAGAATATAATTATCTTGTCCATTATTGGATTTTCCAAATTACTAATTTGATTATTTCAAAAGATAATAACTTTTTTCGATAGTAGCACTTCAGTTTCGAGAACAGCGATATTATTCCATACCCATTTAATTAATGACTTTCAGCTTTACGAATGGTATACACCTTAGCCTACCCTTTCAGGAAAAACAGGCGTAATTTTATGTGTTATGTTAAATGGTTAATTCGCTCAGCGCGCTATGGAGCGGGATATGCTTGGAGTTTCTTTGATGGACAAAATCAGGAATGAAGTTATAAGGAAAAGAACCGGAGTAGCGACATAGCCTGCAGAGTAAGCAAACTGAAGTGGCAGTGGTCTGGCCATGTTTGTCGAAGGACTGATGGCCGGTGGAGCAGACGAGTCCTGGAGTGGAGACCACATATCGGCAAGCGTGTTGTGGCGCAGCCTGGGAGAGGCCTATGTCCAGCAATGGACTGCGATAGGCTCAATTGATTGCTTGATGTTGAATGGTATGATTGCTGGAAAACGTCAAAACTTGCCCAAAATTTAGCAATCTAAAATGGACGTATACTGTCGCTTGCACTGACCGGCAACAGCGCACATATTGCATGCAGCAGAATTCATAACTCATAGAAATTTTACAGAATACGAGCATATTCAATAGCTAACATTAATCACCTGATACCATCACAAAAGATCATAGAACGCTATAAAACCCCTTTAATCTCCGTCGCAACGCAACTCATAATCCTTATAATGATCAGGTAAACTAATTACTAGGCGTTAATGTACGTCTTTAGGAGGGAAAAGCAACCCGAGCATTACAGTAATTGTTATGATGCAGACAGGTTACATCTGCGCAGGGTCCCGGGTTTGCCCTACTTTTGTATACAATGGACGAAGATGGGCCCCCCTTTTATGGAGTTCAGAGATTTTGGGTAGGATTGTTGATAGTAGGTCTAAGTAAGGTGTTAGATACGGTAAAGCATTTTTTTTAAACTTTAAAGACCTTCCACAACAGCATAGCCGTGACAAATGGAAGGAATGGGTCTTGATTTTGTCCTGCAGAACAGCATAGGCTGTGAATTATTAAAAGAAAATTAAAATCTTTGGGATGGTCTTTTTTGTGCGTATATTAAAATCACATCGTTCGTTGACTGTTGTATAAAATGACTTTAACACGGCAAATTATTACTGACGTAGGGTGTCAAATATTTACAATTAATTTCCGTTACTGTAACAGAATGCAAATCTACTGGTTATATCTGTTTATCTGAAATTGAAATTCTAATTAATACACTCAATGTGCTTGTTTAGCATTATCAATTCAATTGGATTACTTCAAGCCATAGGGTCGCAAGCATTGTACAATAAATTTCACGAAAACAATGCCAAGGATATATTCGGGATTGAACTCAAATATCCAGGGTCACCTTACTCATTATCCGGTATTACCAGCCCCATAGATGCGGGACCTACACCCGGACCCGAGAGAAATTCTAATGTTTGTTTTCAATTACGTTTAGTTCCACAACGCCTGGTGTTAAAGTTTTTGAACAACGATAAAGTATAAAGAAACAGATTTGAAATAATCTTCGTTATTTAGGTGCAAATTGTGTAGGTTGGTAATGAAGACGATATGCTTACAGAGAAATTCAATTAGTGTTATCTTGGGAATGTGTTTTGAATGGATCAAGATTTGAAACAAAAGGGAGATAATTAAAACACTCGCAAAAAGCCTGCGTTTTTGAGTTTACCGTTGTGTTTCGATTGGTGTGTCTACCTTCGCAGACAGTTTTCATTTGCAATCCGATAATCTCAATCGTAACTTTATTTTTTACTAGCTGTGCCCCGCGACTTCGTTCGCGTGGATGTCGTAAGATACACAATATACTAAAATAACAGCCACATTTTAATAAAACACCCTCGTCCCCCGACCCGTCACCAACCGTCGCGTTGAATCGCCCGCCCGTGCTATTACTTCGTTTTCGCTTAGTGTTCTTTCTGACTTTCCTTTTTGCTCGACTCCTAAGGGTCGTAGCGTGAGAACTATCCTCGAGAATTGGGCTACCAGATGCAAAAAGATTTTTTCAAATCCAACTTTTTGTTCATAATTTCATGGGTTTTAATTTTTTTGTCCGGAACCCTAATTATGTTTCTAAAATAAAAGTAGCCTTAGTTACCCGCCGTAATATCAGCTATCTGTCAGTGAAATCGGTCTAGCCGTTCCGGAGATTAGCCGGAACAAACAGACAGACAGACAATAATGTTAAAAAATGCTTTTTTCTTATAAGTCCCGTTTATACTTTCTTATGCATTTAGTAAAAAGTTTTTATTTTGACATTACAAACAAACACTTCAATTTTATTTATTTGTATAGATTTTTTGTGACTGACTTCCTCCATTTCGTATTTCATTCGTATTTGTGGCTATACAGAGCCGTTACGACACTGATTATTAAATAGTTAGGTACTACACGTTGCGTACCATGTGTGCCTTACTTGCCTTATAATTGCAGTTTCGGGGTGTGGTCATAGAACACTAAATAGTTACCTAGCATACAAATATTCCTCGGTCTTTTATAAGTATTTTTAACAATTAAACATGCTAAAATATTAAAAAAAACATTTTAATATATTTTATACAGTGTACTACAATTACCTACTGACATCTTTATCGAAAAGGCAATTCACAATAGCCACGCGGCGACGCGCAGCTACAAACCAAAACTTACTTTACGCTTGTAAGGTTAGGTACATTTGCGTACGCAGCGTCTAGCGACTCGAAGGTGCAGGCTATTATAGCAGTAGGTATTGAAAATTTTGTATGGAGTGATTTATCTGGTAATCTGTGCCGTCGCGTTGAATCGCCCGCCCGCACTATTACTTCGTTTTCGCTTAGTGTACTTTCTGACTTTTTTCTTTCTGCTCGGCACCTAAGGGTCGTAGCGTGGTGTTAAATAGCCTATAACTATATTACGGAATTGGGCTATCAAATGTAAAAAGAATTTTTCAAATCCGACTTTTTGTTCAAAATTTCAAGGGTTTTCATTTTTTTGCGCGGAACCCTAATTATTTTTCTAAAATAAAAGTATCCAAGTTACCCGCCGTAACATCAGCTATCTGCCAGTGAAAGTAAAGACAGACAGACAATAACGTCCTATGCGTTCAGTAAAAAGTTATTATTTTGACATTACAAACAGACACTTCAATTATATTTATTTGTATAGATTTTTTGTGACTGTCTAATTTCACATTTTGTTAAATGTTAAATAAAACATGTTGCATTGGCTCTTAATGTCTTACCGATATTTCATTGCATGGATCTTTCAGATTACTTCCACTAACGAACATTTAGATAAACATCTATAGATCGTTTCACCCAGATTTTGCTTCTCCCATAAAACAAAAATGCATAGCAATATGAATACGACCCTCTGCATTCACGAGGTTTTTTTCATTGAATGTTGATCTGCGAATGAAAGAGGGATGCTGAACCGGATCGGCAACATGTCTACCCATACAAATCGTGGAATTTGACTCAGCGAAATGGGCTGCTCTATTGCTTTGGGCAACGTTCTAGCGAGTAGTGATTTGTTAGCACTCGCAACACTTCTTTTTTGAATACCAGATTTAAAAAGTCTTTTCGTATTTAGAATCTATGTATTTTAAGCTTTGAATTCGGAAACTGAAATGAAGAATTTTAAAACAAACTGATTGAAAGATTCTGAATATTTTAAAATACATTTATAGGAACGTGCTGATTATGTAAAAACCATGACCCAGCTATTTCATTGTTATATTTCTCAACTATAATTTTTTGTGAAATTAGATAAATTTTATAATGACTGTATGTATAAATTGTGTATAATAATGTATTCTACAATGAGTAATCTAACTATCTTTCAATCGAACTCGACCAAAAAAGGCCACAGTTCTACCAAGAAGTCCTTGCAAACAATTACTTGATATATACCTCTACTCGACCGATGAATTACCGAGGCGAGCCGGCTGACTGATGAGGCGTGAATTCTGCATGAGTGACACGATCGTTAGTTGAACTCATTACTACTGCTTAGCCAACAATTCGTTCACTTGTGATAATGGTACTGTCACTTGTTGATGACTTTGGTTTTTCTTGGCCTTAGGTTCTTTTATCCTTACTGGGAAGATTTTGGGATGTGTCGTTGTCAGCTTATGCCATTTGTGTCCTTCTGTCAAAGGTAAAATTAAATACACCTTATGTTGTATTTAGGTATTGGTGTTTATGTGTGTGTTTTCTTTTTCACTTGGCAACATTATACGTATTCCTACATAGTACAAGTCTTATAGAAGATGCGGTAACGTATTTGATGAAGAAGGGTTTGACCATATTGAGAGCCGAGAAGACTACCAACACTAAAAAGTTTGTTATGGACGTTATGAATTTTCTACTATACCAATGTATGCACAATCATCAGTATTTATCTCAACGTTCAACAATGCAACATTGTCAACATTAAAATCTCCCCAACAATTCACTTCACACAAATAACCCAAGCCAACTAAAATACCAACACGTTTCCCCAATTAATCTTCGATTCTATCAATTCTAGAGCAGCTACCTACCACATTCAGTCACTCCCAGTTACGCCTAAAGCTTTTGTGTCAGACATACCAAACATGTGTACACAAGCCCTTCATGTTGAGCATAGAAACAGTCGTCGCGCTCACATATTACCGCGGAAACTTAAGTGGTGTGGTGTACGTAATCCGTCGTCATCCGTGATGAATGGTAGATGTCGCCTAAACCCGACGAGGATTAGTCAATTGCGGCCTGAAATCCACCAAGTCATAGTCGCTAGTAATGGTGCGAGTTATGAACTTGTAGCGATGTGTGAGTTTTTGCACCATAAGGGTCAGTCTCCACCAAGAGGAAAAATCCTCGCGGATGCTCGAGCACTTTTTAAATTTCACTGAATATGAACTGTATCCATATTGACATAAAGTATAAAACAATAAACAAGGTGTACTTCAAATATTTTAAGTTATGACTATTATATTTTTCCTCGCATAATATTTACACTTTTCCATTTGCATTCCAATGAAGATTTTGGAATTTAAACAAAGACGTAGTAACAATAGAAGGCTGGCCTATTTCTAGCCCAAAGAATCAGTATTGCCATCCAACGTGGCAATGCTGCCAGCCTTTTAAGCACTTTTCCTATTGACAGCGATGCGGACAAATTTTTATATGCCCAATGAACTCTTCCCATTATATACTAGTACATAATATAAATATTTTGTTTTACCTTTTATATTGTTACTAACTGTGCCCGTGAATTCGTTCGCGTGGAAGTCGTAAGATACCCAATATACTAAAATAACAGCCACGTTTTAATAAAACTCCCTCGTCCCCCGACCCTTCGCGTTGCACGGCCCGGCTGCGCTATTACTTCGTGTTCGCTTATTGTTCTTTCCGACTTTTTTCTTTTGCTCGACTCCTAAGAGCCGTAGCGTAATGTTAAATAGCCTATAACTCTTCTCGAGAATTAGACTACCAAATGCAAAATTATTTTTTCAAATCCGAACGCTAATTATTTTTCTAAAATAAAAGTAGCGTAAGTTACTCCCCGTAACATCAGCTATCTGTCAGTGAAAGTCCCGTCAAAATCGGTCCAGCCGTTTCGGAGATTAGCCGAAACAAACAGACAGACAAAAATTTTAAAAATCGCTTTTTTGTTATAAGTATTTTTAGTAAAGTTGTTATTTTGACATTACAAATAGACACTTAAATTTTATATATTTGTATAGATGTATAGATTAAGTTCTATACAATTAAAAATGTGATTGTTAAAACACGCTTATGTCTACACTTTAACACCAAACGCGGTGACGGAAATTGTCTGGTTAGGTTGGGTAACCAACTGTCTGCTCCCACAGTTTTAGATGTACTTACACCTTATTAGCTGGCGTAATTATATCTGTATCATTGTACCTAACTTTATTGATAGGTGAATTATTTAAGACCTTAATACCTAGATAGAAAGGAAAAAGTTTCGAGGAGAATTAGGGTAATCACACACCGATAATAGCTAGTGTTTAAAACTAGTACCAGTTCGTTCAGATATACTATTATTGTCTATTATAATTAAAGTAATAACGTGGGCTTCTTGTCTGTAAGTTATTTATTAATTTTAAAAAGATACGTTTTATGCTGTAATGGAAAGCTGTTGCAATATAATATACTATAATAAAATAATACTCCCATGAATTATAGGAAGTAATTATATTGTTGACCACTTGTAATACGTCCGCATTCAATGCTAGCCCCGAGCAAATAGGCCGAGTTCACTTCCGCCTTCTCAACCGTCATTTTCAAAACTAGTGTTGCCAGTATAAGAAATATAATGTCCTAATAATCGACTAAGACAATTTAACGATTTATTAACATTATTTCAAAACCTAACAATACCTACCTAGTAGCATTCATTTTTCATAATACATTCATACCTATATTATAATTATAATATAGGTATGAATGTATTATGAAAACATAATGATTATAATCATTACAAAAATTTCAAACTATTTATCCCATATCTTTTTTTGAAACATACTTTGCCAATCGTTTAACAACTGCGATTGCAGGATTAAAAAAGTGATCCAGGATACGTTTTCCGGCGCTAATATAAAACCAATCAAAACTTTATGACATGTGTAAAATTTATTATGATGTGTAATATCCATTCATTACAATAACAAGCCCACATTAAGCCCAGTCACAGCTGCCAAATTTCGATATTAATACAGCCATACAATACAAATCTTGCCTCAGGACATTCAAGTCGAAATATCAATAATTTAGTGCTGTAATGTGACATTTAGCTGACGCAGCGCATGTGAATGGCTTGAATGGTAATGACCATCTCTGACGTCATCCGATGGCTTAGTTGGCTGATCTTAGGCTGATGTGTGATGTATGCAACGCTTGTGATCAGAAATTATGCAGTCGGTATTGTACCTATAATTATACAAATTGTACTAAAACGTTTAGTAATTACACTAAATATTCTACATAAAACGTCGAAGTTGTGGTAGCTTTTGATTGCTTTAAAGAGACCAGGCCAAAACGTAATAATAACACTACTCTACGAAAAACAGTTTTGGTTCGCAACATAAACGAAAATATTGTATCCTGGATAAAACGCTAATGCTGAAGCTAAATCTGATAACAGAATTTCGCCACCACGTCAGGATTTTCAGTTATTGTTATTTTTTTTTTCCTCAAATATCTACGTACGTCTTATTGTTTATCGGAAAAACTAAATTGATATTACGACTAAATTTACAAAAAACTATATTTATTTAAAAAAGCTATTTCTAAAGAAACAATAAACACTAAATTTTAAAAAAATCTGGAGAATTAACACAACCACGTTTAGCGATTTTACAAATTTTGTACTTAGAGAGTTTATAAAATAGCCAAAAATAGAAAAGCAACAAAATATTGTGTAGTTAGATCAAGTAATAAAACGTAATAAATGACTACAAACATTTAATTTCCTATGTACCCTTAAAAACAAAATAATAAAATACTGCATTGTATGTAACTTGACCATAAACAGTGTATTTTTGTTTTTATTTTTTTTTTAATTTAAATTGACGTGATGGCAATATTTGATGATTTACCCTAATTAATCAAAAAGTATATGCGGTTACTCTGTTGCGAAATTTTGTACAAAAATAATTACCACCGAGTTAAAAAAAGAATGTCAAAAAATATTTTCACTTAAAACATCCGTTTCTATTGAACCAATAGAAACGGATCGTTCGGAAGGTCTGTGTCTACGATTTTGTTTGTTCTTTTTTGCTACCATTTTCAATAATTTAGCGCTCCGACGGGACATTTAGCTGATGCAGCGTATGTGTGTCATTAGATGGCTTAGATGGCTGATCTTACATTATGTATATGGGGCTTGTGATCAAGAATTATGTGGTATTGTAGAAACAAGGTATGTAAGCGTTTAGTAATTGAAAATAAAACGAAATTAGGTAGGAACTCACAAACGTCGAATACCATTTGTGCGTCTGTTTGATAAACATAATTATAACATCATGCCTGTATTCCCCAAAGGGTAAAGCAGTGGTGCACCTATGGTACACCAACATTACACACACACACATACATCACATCACATCACATCATCACATCATTCTCTTTGATAAAGTACGTACCAATCTATGCATTCAAGAATTGGAATCCCTTTGGTTTTTATTGTAGGAAAGCAGTATCTTTTACTTCGTTCCATCTTTCGGTAGGGATATAATTTCCTACACTAGAAAAGGGTACAAAAACAAAATCGAAGCGTCGATTACCGCTGCTAACATTGTGCGCTTTAATAATTTCTATCGTGACGACATTATCGTGACGTCCACGTTCATAAAATGTATGGAAATACGTTATAACTTTATCGTGGACGGAAATTTGAAAGCGTCTTCATACATTTCCATACTTCCCTGTTAAATCGTGATGCCGTGACGTGGTGGAAGTTCACGATATCTTACATTATCACGTTAGAAATAATAAAAGCACGCATTATGTCTACTAATCGCAATATTTCTTAAAGCCTGCATGATCCTTAGAAAAGGCTCCAAAATCAATTTTACCTGTAAACACTTCTGAAAGATGAAAGGTCTTATTTAAGTATTTTAATTTAAACTTCAATATTGTCGAAGATATGAAATTGTTAGTTTAACCAATACAGGTCGAGGAGACAAAAAAAAATGGGCGATAATCTTTTGTAATTCTGTCCAGTCAAACTTTTAGCGAATACATTCTACTGCAACGTTTACTAGGCTGAAAATTTTAACTCTTCCGTCAATATATGTATATTTATGAGGCTGCAGTGATGATAAAACGCGATATTAACAATTAAAACACATTAAGAAGTGCTCGACATAAAAATGAATTGAGTGTTATTAAATCTAGGACAGTTAAATTTAAAAATAGTATATTTGGGTTAGGCATAAAAATTTATAACAGACTACCAAATTGTATAAAAAGCATTGAAAACCTGGATATTTTTAAAGCTAAACTCAAAGAATTCTTAATAAGTAAAGCATACTACTCGATCAATGACTTTTTAAATGATAAAAATGTTAACATAATATCAATGACATAAAGTATGTGTGAATATTAAATTAAAATTTGACTATTGTGTATTTTTGACATATTAATTAATGATAATATATTTCTGCATGAGTGATAATTTTAATGAAACTCGGGTATGTTACAGCGATAGAATATTTTTATGGTAAGAACTGCTTTTCAACCTGTAGCAAACAATAAATGAATTTGAATATGAAACAACAAAAATTTGCACTAAGACTTTAATTTACTGCACTACTTAGCATTTTAATACTTTCCACACGCTTCTAATAACTTAAGTAAGTGATGGTGAAATAAATCATTCTAAGCCAACTTACTACGCTAACACGAAGAAAAACAACATGGTTACTTAAGGCTGACCAGGCGGTACGGGGCAGCAAGGCAAACAATTTTCGTAAGCGGAAATGATATTGACACTTCTACATTTATGTCTGTAATTTTTATGGTGTACATAATAAAGAGTATTCTATGCATCTATCTATCCCTCCCTCCATCCATCCATCTATCCATTCAGCCATCTATCTATCTGTTTCTTTATATATATCTATCCATCTATCTATCCATCCACCCATCCAGCCATCTATCTATCTATTTCTCTATATATCTATCCATCTATCCATCCATCTATCCATCTATCTATCTATTTCTCTATATATCTATCCATCTATCCATCCATCCATCCATCCACCTATCTATCTATTTCTCTATATATCTATCCATCTATCCATCCATCCATCCATCTATCTATCTATTTCTCTATATATCTATCCATCTATCCATCCATCCATCCATCCATCCATCTATCTATCTATTTCTCTATATATCTATCCATCCATCTATCCATCCATCCATCTATCTATGTATCTATTATAAAAATCTATCTATCTATGTATCTACAAGATGTAACATAAATAACGCACAACCTCTTAAGGGGTCATTGTACTCATCATTATAAACGACTTTTACTACGGGACCAAACCTGAAATCGCGAAAAAAAATCTGCTGTTCCCTACATTTATGTTCGCATGACTCGCCAAAATGAAGGGAACATCTGATATTTTTTTCACGATTTCACGTTTGGTGCCATAGTAAAAGTTGTTCATAGCGATGAGTACAATGACCCCTTAAAAGGTTGTGCGATATTTATGTTACACTTTGTTCTATAACGCTAACGCTTTATCGTGCCGAGCTTACAACATTCCAACTACTAGGACACAGGCCTTCGCTGTGTGAGAGGCACTGGGCCATAATCCATCACGCGGGCCCAGTGCAGGTTAATGGAAGTCACATGTCTTCGAATTTAATGGTTCTGCCGGTTTCCTCACGGTGTTTTCCTTCACCGTTTTGAGAGCAGTGGTGATGAAATGAATTACATAAAGTAAAGCTTGCCTTGATTAGAACCCACGACCTACGACCTACGACACATAAGTCCCGTTACTACTGGGCGGCCTAGTGTGCGCCGGCCTTGAGAGCGTTGTCACATTTTGCACCTCTCTCGCTCACACGGGACCAAATTTTTAATAATTTTAAATGAAAAGCTGCATTTTTGAAAAATGTAATCAATGGGCGGTCTACAAAATAATATTAATTTAATAGGTAATAATTAAAAACTCATTTTTATTGTGGCATTTATTTACATCATCTCAAAAACAGATCATAATACTTAATTACATAAGTTTATTAGATAACACAATAGAAATGTGAATTGATAACTACCTATTAAATTAATATTGTTTTGTAGACCGCCCATTGATCACATTTTTCAAAAAAGCATTTTTTCATTTATCATTCTTAAAAATTTGGTCCTGTGTGAGTGAGAGAGGTGCAAAATGTGACAACGCTCTTAATACTCGTACTTATCACATGCAAGCGTACTGTCAGTTAATGTAAACAGCACACTTGGTTGCACTTTTGAAATACGATGTGAATAGTGTTACTAGTTAATGCTTTGCGTTTCACAGTCTAGTTTAACTAGTTTATGTAAATAACGGTACATGTTAGAAAAGTTTATTGTAAACACAAAGTTCTACAATAACATTACCTACGCTGTTATGAACCCTATGGGTAATGTTTTGTAGAAGTTTGTATTAAGGCTCCTGCAAACAAGCGCGACAAGCGACGCGAATGGCGCGCGACACGAAGGCACCGCTCGTCGCGCGACATGCGGTGCCTTTGTGTCGCGTCGCATGTCGCAACTGTTTGAAGGAGCCTTTAAGGGGGAGGCGAATTAACTGTATAAACACAACATCACAACAGCGTCTCTCTGCGGTTGGATATCTTTACTTGCGCTCTTTGGCGGAATTCCACAGGGTGACTCTTGACATATTGTCCTCTGTGTGACTTGTGTCGGTAAGTTACTCAGAGTCGTTACTTGGGACTTGCTAATTATCATCCACGTTAATTGACAGCTATAAATTTGGACCCTGTCATTCAAAATAGGACAGTTTAAAAAAATCTTTTCTGTGGTGGTGGTGTTTATTTGGTTTTTTGGTGACGTCTCTGAGTGTGGAAATTGTGACTACATTGTTGTATTGGGTTGGGAACCTGTAAAAACAATTGTACGTGGTAATAGTAAATAAATAAATGAATCACGCCTTGTTTCCCCGAACGGGGATTTTTAAGTCCCATGTAATCGAGGGCGAGTCTATTGCTATCAACCGGGCACAAATCCAAACTCTGGGCTGCTACTAAGAAAATCCAGATAGATCAACCTAATAACACTTTGTACGAGAAATTTAATAAATCTATACGTGTTATAAATTAAATTCGCTTTTCGAGTCTGTCTGTGACCGCGTGGTTCCACTAAAGTACGCAACAGATTGTTCTGTGGTTTTCACGATAATTTAGAAAATGTATACCGGAAGTTTTTTGTGTTTAATACATTGATATTAAACTGACATTACAATCAAAAAAATTCAATGTTGCAAAAACTTTACTTACTTCGATGACACCTGAGCTTTTTTCACCCAAAAAAAATATGACGTATTGCATTTTTAATAAAAACGCCATAATAAATCCATAACATCTAAGCAGACGCAAGGAGGAAGTTCTATCTCCTTTATAATTTACGTTGAAGGGCTCCGCTTACAAAGTAGTCATCTTGAGCACGAGATTACGTTTAATTTGAGTGACATAAGACTTTCAGATGCTCACGTTAACTTACCTCAAGTGTTGACTTAAAGTTGAATGTTATGAGTAGTTAAATCGATTTGGTGTGTAAATTGGAAAAAAAAACATAATTTAGCTCAATTCTGTTTTATCAAGAAATTACTTTTTAGTAAGAATATAGTTTAATTGCCTATAGTTTAACGAAAAGATTTTTAAGGATAGGTGATAGATAGGTCTAAAAAGTTAGTGAAGAACATTTTCGAAGTGTCTTATTTAAAAAAACATAAATGGAAATATCTGTTTCTATAGAAAATTTAAAATCGTTCGAATTTAGCTGTAACACTATTTTTCGAAAATGTTCTTGACTAACTTTTTAGACCTATGCATTCTGCTTAAGCCTATGAAGTTTCATTAAAATCGGTTCACTCATTTCGAAAAACAAGGACTTTGAAATACTGTACGCCGTAAACGCTCTTAAATTAAATTAATTTTGCGATAAATATTCTTTTTCTTGAAATAATAGCGAATTAAAACCCTCAAGAACACCTAGACCTTATAAAAACCAGGTCTTCTTCAACGATACTTCAATCTGAAGGGCAATTCTCGTAATTTTAAGAACATTCACAGTCTGATCTCAGTCTCAATATGTCAAAAATACATATAATTTCCCTACATTTTTGACATTTGAATGTCGCTGAGATGAAATTGCGACTAGATTTTGAACGTTTTTAGTAACGGGCTTCTGGTCAACATCGCGACGAAATTTCATTACATTTATTTTGAGCAAACAAAAAAAAGCAAACATTTTTACAAAAATGTTCAATGTTCATACGAGCTGAATTTTTTACGCGATTTCAGGTTTGGTCCCATAATGATGAGTACAACGACCCCTCAAGATGTTGTGCGTTAATTATGTTACACCTTGTAGATATATATATTTGACTTCGAAAATTCTGCACTAATGAATTAAAATTAATAGAGATTCATATTCCATAATATTACATATTCCAAAAGCCAGCAAGAAGCTCCAAGCTTACGAGTATATTTAGTTCCCATTTTCAGTTTTCGCGGCAAACTTAAAAGTAATTTTAGAGCTTGCTTTCGGCTGCGGTTTTGAAAACAAATTAACAGAATTTGTTTCCTAAACCACAAATAGTCAAACTCAAACCATTTATTTCATTTCAACCATTTACAGACAATTTTTAATTGTCAAGGAGTCGGTCTGTCAGAAATATGAAGCTAGTTACCCATTCCAAAGCGTAGTAGTTACCTATCAAAGAATATACTACTCTCTGACGAGAGTTACCTATAGAAAAGAACGGGCAAGAAACTCCATGGACACTCTTTTAAATTATATTGTTACAAAAATCTCTGTTATATCTCTATGTTGAATTTAAAATAGATGTGAGAACGATGTAAAAAAGACGTACTTACACGTTAAAAGCGTCCAGAGTAGCAAACAGAAAAAAAAACAATTAAAAAATAAAGTAATTAAAATAAGCCGTGGCAGCTAAGAGCTCACCAGTCCCAACTGACAGCGCCCGTTCACGAACATGACGCATGGATCAGCACCATTTTGCTCAACCATTTTGAAAGACGAAACATTAATCCCATCAAACGGAAAACCCACAAAATCAGTATGATACCTTTTTTATCGTCCATCTCTTAGATTGATGTCCCTGATCTGTTTCTGTTCACGGCAATTAGCGACGTGAAGACGGTACACAGAGGATGGCAGTGAAATATTAAACCCGATAGTTTACTAACTTACGATTTGAGGGTAGATGGGTAAGTAGGAAGGCACTGGAGGGTAACTCGTACTGGAATCTTCGAGAAGTGTATCTGAATTTTTGATAGGAAATGTACGGTGCTCTTAATTATAAAAACAAAATAAAAAAATTAAGGAGGTGTTTTTTTTTCACACAACTGTGGTCAAACAATCGTGTAGGTACGTCAAGAATAAAGGTACGAAGATACAGGACAAACATCGCAGATTCTGAAAAAAAAAATATATTGGATTTATTTATACATTCGTACCAACTGAAATTGTCGTTCAAAGATCTTAATAACTTGCAACCCAAGAATTTTAATCTGGCAATCTCGTGATATACTTCTTCCCAATGATTCGTTTCGTTACTTCATTCTATAAACGTAACAAAAAGAAATTAACCTAAAAATATACTGAATGATATCTTATTTTTGTATTAAAAACAGTTTTCGCCTAGCACATTATTTTCGTGAAACATTTAACGAACAAGCTTATAAAATACGTATATTTTACATTTCAGACTATTTTATGCGTTTGGTTAGCTTGAATGGCGAAAAGACTGTGCCCCAAGGCCGATAATTATCAATTTTTTTATTAATATTGTTATTGTCATTCCGTTTCGAGATGAAGATTAGGCCCTCTATGGTATATTTATGTTCTGTGTGACTAATAGAAAAGTATGGAAGAAAAAGGCATGTTGCGCCGACCCCAAATAAATTGGGTTAAGGGCAGAAGAATGATGAAATAATGACGTCATTCCGTTTCGGTTTTCCGAGTGCTATTTCGTGTGTGTGATTTCTTAATTGTTGATTTCGCTATTCTGCCCTGGACTTTCTTTTAATTTATTCCATCCTGACAACCTTGCTAACCCATTTGTGCGATCGTTCTTTTGGTGGATATCAACAACTGTGCTACCAAACCCAGGATTCTTATTCTGTATAATTGGAAAACGCACCGTGGGTGGCTGTGCTCACATCATGACTATAGTTTGGTATATGTGATGGGCTCGACATCAACAGGATTTTACAGCACCTGCCTCCTTCCTAGACTATATCCTAGTTAGAGAAGATTTTGAAAGTGAGGAAATTGAATAAAATAAAATAATAAGCATGTTATTGGTTTTATTTCAAATATCCCTAGCAATTAAATTCCCATTGGCATACAAACAAACTCTCTAATTATTAATTCCTTGTTACGTTGTCTTTACTATCTATTAGCCTTCACAAAGAAAACAAACTGCCCAAATACATATTTTAGGTCCCCTTGACTGTCAGACGACCTTTTAACGCCCGATGATCGTCACCGATGTAATATTTTGACAGCTGTCACTACTGTCAATGCAGTGAACGTTTCGTTGAACGCAGTTACTATGTGAGGTAGTATTTTATTATATTTTTTATTTCTTAATCTATTGAATTTTGGAGGATTTTAAATACTGCTAATAACACAATGTATTGCAAGGAATTTAACTTGTAATTTATACCTCGGTACAAGTTTTGGCCGAAAAAAACACCTTTATTTGAAGATTTCTTATAAGAAATAGTCCAAATTAAGCTCAATGAAAGAATTTATAGAAGATTTTTAACTGACCTGTAAGTCAGTTCAGTTCAGTCAGTAAACTATAGTAAAATACCTTTTAGCTTTTAGCAAAAATAAACACGGTTAATCAAACTATATTCATTATACCTACTATGTTTACATGAAATAGTTAAGGTTTGCCGTTTATTACCAAAATAAATATAAAAAACCCTACTAAAAAGATAATATTATTTCCAAATGTTTTGCGTCTGACATTTTACAAAACAGCCGCTAATTCGATAAAAATACTGTAATTATGGTAATTGCGTCTCTGGGTAAGCTCAAAAAATAACGACACAGTACCGAGTTACAGCAGGATAAAAAGAGCAAACAGGACCCATCGTCAATTTATATATATCTATAAACTAATCATAAAGCTGAAGAGTTTGTTTGTTTATATGTTTGAACGCGCTAATCTCTGAAACTACCAGTCGGATTTGAAGAATTTGATATCTCAATTCTTGAGGAAGGTTATAATAGGCTATTTCTGTAACTTTAGTGAAAAGTGGTATAAGTCAGAAATCACGCAAAATACGCGCATTGACGTGGAGTTGCGGACACCAGCCCGTGTTACCTATTAAGTCAGAAATCCTCGTTTTGAGAAACATAAATAAAAAGTATTGCATTTTTAAACGGCTTCAACATTTTTATTATTGAGATTTTTTGACGTTCTAACTTTTATCAATTGGAAAGTGTTACTGTTATAACTGATATGCTTTGATTGTGTAAAAAAAAATTAGAATCTGAAATAATTAAAAAAAAACTAGACTTATCCACATTTAAGTTCCTATGTTATAATTTAAATTATATAATTTAATATATTATAAAATGCACTAGTGTAGTGTAGTGTTGAATGTTACAAGTATATTAAAACATCTTTTTGATAGGAATAGAGCTAAAAATAATAAAAACACAAGAACTAATTTTGTTTAGAAAACATTGAGATTTCATGGGTACCGTTTCTTTTTAGTGTGTGTGTGTGTGTGTGTGTATAAAGTCATACTTATGTCACTTTACACACATAATTAAAACAAAAGATGTAGTGTATATCGACTTATCTTTAATTATATCAAATAAACTACACAACTTTCAAGGTGTAAAGTAATATAAGTTTAATTTTAAATCTATTGTATGGGCCTAGTCAGATGTACTTATACTGTCGGCGTCTATTTTCATTAAATAAGTCCTTTCGCGCAAGTGGATTCGCGCACTTGTCTTTCGCGCAAGTGTTTTTCGCGAAAATGTCCATTCGCGCAAAAGTCCAGTCGCGGTACTGTATGTATTTTCGCGCAAGTGACCCTATGCGCAAAAGACCGTTTGAACAAAAGTCCACTCACGGAAATGTCTTTTCTCGCAAGTGGGTTCGCGCAAGTGTCTTACGCGAAAATATATTTCGCGCCAGTGTACCAGATCCGTTGAGCTGGATGACTTGCCCTAGGTCGACCAATGCTCCTTCACAAGTTCGAGAAGCGAACCTTCGATGTGGATTGGACTCGGCAAGACGTGCAAATTGTACATAACTATCGTCTTGTACAAATTCATGCTGAGGCCAACCCGCGCGCCGAGAGGCTCCATTTAGACTGTGCAGCATCTGGTCGACTGTGGTCTAACTGTTCCAGCGTCTTTGTCATTATGACGATGTCAACGGCAAAGTGAAGGTGTGAGATGTACTCGCCGTTCACGTTAGTACCCTGTCCAGTCCAGTCCAGCGTCAGTCCAGCGTCCTCCTAAGCCTTCGTGAACAGTTTCGGGAATATCACCTCCCCCGGTCTCACGCCTCTGAGCAGTAGGATGGGACTGGTTTTCCTTTTCTGGACCTGGACAGTCATAGTAGCGTTATACAAACAACTCAACACTACAATGTAGCACCAGTCAATTCGACATCGTAGCAGAGAAGCCAGAACTGCCCATATTTTGATCGAGTCGAAGGCTTTTTCGTAATCCACAAATGCCATACACAGCGGCTGGTTGTGTTCTGTGGTCTTCTGTACAATTTGGCGAACTGTATGGTATGATACAGTTATTCGCCGTCGACTCGGGCTTGGTCCTTACCAGACGGCGAGCTACCCATTGCTCGCCGTCCAGTAAGGACCAAGCCCGAGTCGACAGCGCGTTGTGTTCCACGCGCGCCTCAAAGAGATGTCAGCACTATTGACGGGGTCCGCTAGGGCCGATGCCAGCTAGGGTTGCGGGATGTTCGAAAGAGTTACCGTGGCCCCGGCACAGGCAACAGAAGGAACACGGGTGGGTTTTAGTCAGTAAAAGTCTGACACGCCCTCCCGCTCCGCCCAGAGCGGAAGAAGTCATTTGATGATTTCCCATCCGAAAAAAATAAAAAATAAAAAGGGGGTGACTTGCACACTCAATACTGGGCCCCCGATAACGGTCGCTAGCACATAGTGTCGTAGTGACAAGGGGGCAACATTTTCTGAGGTGCTTATGAGGAGTAGAGAGGTATTTGACGGCTATCAAGTCAATCCCGGAACTACGGTCAAGATCCCTACCAGCATTTTATTGGAATACTTCCGTCCTCCGAGCATGTTTGCTCTTGTGAATCTCCACTCAAGCCGGCCAGTAAAGGCAAGAATGAGGTGGGAGCTCTGTTCCTCGTCAGTGTTCACTATGGCCGGTCAATAAAGGAAAGCCAGAGATGAGGGACCCAGGAGATAGGGTCCATGGGGTCGCTACTGCCCAACAGCTCGCCACATGCTGCCCTGCGGGTTCTGTATCTCTCTTGGTCTGGCTCCTCACCCGGCGGTAGTGGTTTAGTTGTATCACTTAACACGTTGGTGGTATTTAATGCTGTTTATACTTAAGAGACATAATTTGAGTTATATTGTTATTCACAATTGATAATTTTATGGTATTTTTTGTTTCACATACATATATTGTATTGTATTAACAGGCGATAAAGCTCATGTAGATATAAGATGTGTCAAGTATTAAAAATCGAGATAGTCTTATTTACACGTACTTGTTTAAGTTTAGGCTTTAGTTATTTTTTTATCTTTATGTAATATTAATAAATAGTAAGAATATAGACACAAAAATCATCATCAAAATTAACCAAGAATGCAACTTGTATTATTCAACATGAAATTTATTTCCCGTTTTTTAATAGATAAACCGATTAGTTAAAAAAATCAAATCAAATTCAAGCTTTAAGACTGTATACAGAACTCAAGTCGAGATAGATCACTTTTCACTAAAGGTACAGATTTAACATCACGCCTTAAGAAGTGAGCAAAAAGAAAAAAAGTCAGAAAGAACACTAAGGGAAAACGAAGTAATAGCGAAGTTTCGCACGAAGTCACGGGCAGAAGCTAGTTTTATGTAAAATTGGAGTAACTATGTATGTCCACGTAAATCCAGGTGATCCGGTTTTTTGCCCGTCGCGTGGAAACCTTTTACTTTTCGGACATAAGTACACGGCATTTCAGAAAGTGTTGTTGATTCATCATTCATCTTATCATGTATTATTATAATACTCCATGAACAAACGAATTCCCATTAGATTATTACAGAAGTATAAAATGTGTAAGTCACGTGTTTGTGTGCATAATAATATAATTTCGTCAATCATTGTTGACGTCTTAACAATCCGTCGATATTCACTGCATCCCATTTTTAGCATTTTCTGAGTAATATGACATGAGAAAAACAAAACAAACGCGATTCTAATAAACAAACAAAGCAAAAAAAAACTGGAAACAATTCCCTCACAGTGATACGGAATAGAAGGGCCTTGGCCAGCCGGCGGAAATAGCTTCAAGTACCACTCTTGCGCCGTCGGCCCATCCACTGGTTGAAGGCTGATTTTATACTTATGAAGCGTATGATCGAGCTCTAAAAAAAGTTAAACTGTTGGCCTTTTGATTAAGTAGTGAAATAGATAATTGGACTCTATTTTGAGACGAATCTTTTACCTGAAATGAATTGCTTACGAATACATTTTCATTAGATCCAAAAACACTTGAAAACTCAAGCTCATTTTGATGAAAATCGTCCACTTACGTTTCAACATTTATAGGCTGACGTCGGCAGATGACGAGAATGAGATGCATTTTTATGCATTACAATATTGAATATGGATATATTTTATGGTTGTACTGATTTTTTTATTTTACGCTGTCTCCATTAGTAAAACAAAGCGTAAATATTACAACCAAGTTACCAATCACCAATCTTTCTGTACCAATAAATCTACTAAACTCTTAATAAACTCCCCATCTCCAATCCGAGGGGGACTAACGACCTCGAATTGAAACACATCTGCCTCCAAATCGGTCTCATTGTTCCAGTCTCCTTAACGAATACCCTCCTTAAAATAAAGCTAATCAAATTCTGAAAAACCGGAGGTCGTTTAAACATTAAATGAACCTCCTTTCTTCCCATCCAGAATTGGTGTCAAGAGCAGGCGAGGCAGCGGAAACAAAAATCTCTTGACAACGGTATCATGTTGGGCCCAAGTGTTTTTACCGCATCTTCTGTCGAGTACGACTCCGGACGAGATTTAGGCCTTAAACGACGAAAGATTATTATGTTTCTGAAGTTATTGGGGTGTAAACGTCTTCAGCTTAATGTTGAAAGATTTAAATATCAAAGGCAGATTTTTGTTGGCATTTAGACTCGATGCCCGTTATTTCTTTTATTGCCCACTAAACATACTTTTAACGTCTTTTGTTATGAAAGTAATATCTAACCAATTAAGAATTTTTTTCGACGTAAAGTCCTTGAATGTTGTATCGAAATTAAATTACGAATTGTTACCAGTGTAATAAATATACCAGTTTAATGTACGTTTAAATATTAATATGAACTTAATATCGTGATGAAAATTCATATGAATGACGTTACAATTTCACGAATAATATTCCAAGAACGAATCTAAACGACTGGAGTACGTACAATGAAATTAATGTGGTTGTGTTTGAAGCACATCACATTCACAATTATGTTCGAAATATGAGAGAGCTTTTGAATTTGACGTTTCTTTTTATTTTTTTTTTTATGTCGACCAGTGACCTTTACACGTGTCGTGGTAATGACTATTCTGCCTACTGAGTCAAAATTCGTAGTGTATAGTTGTTTTGTTGAAATAGTTGTTTTATCATCTAGATCTATATTTTTCGTGTCTGTCTGAAATGAAATGAAATTGTTTAGGTATTCTGTAATCAGGATATTGGAATCACTTTTTCACGTCATATTAAAAAAAAACATGATGGAGGATGGAGTCGACATTTCTTATCTGACTACCCCTGAGAAGAAATGGCGAAACAAAACTCAGGGGTCAAAATCATATGCCCGCTAGGGCCGCGGGTTATTCGAAAGAGTTACCGTGGCCCCCACACAGGCAATTGAAGGAACACGGGTGGGTTTAGTCAATAAAAGTCTGACACGCCCTCCCGCTCCGCGCAAAGCGGGAAAATTCATTTAATGATTTCTCACCCAAAAAAAAGAGGTCAAAGAGACATAATCTTGGTCAAATCATGTGAGGACCATGTAGATCCGTGTTTGAAATGGTCTTTAGAGGAAAGAACCACACAAATTTGAGTGGACCTGTACAGTCAGTGCAAGCATTTGTCAGTGACTTAAGGAGCTCCACGACTCGACGAACAATACCAAAGAAAGGACACTTGGGTAGGCCGCATAAAGTACTCAAAATGCCAGACCATCATTAAAACTAAATGAGAAAGAAAAAAAAGAAAATTGAAAAAAAAAATTACAAAAATAGAAAATAGTCTGTGTGACCGCGTTGTTCCTCTAAACAACGCATTTTGATGCGGTTTACACCAACATTTAGAAAATTTATTCCGACAGGTTTGTTTGTATATTTCGTTGATATTAAACTTAAATATAATAAATAAATCCCAATGTTTTGCCAAGTCGCAAAATCCGCGCGAAGCAGGGTCACTAGCTCTGGATAAATGTTGTAGATTGGGGTGCATTGAATAAGCCTCCTTGAGTGCCGATACTCGAGTATTTTCGGCGTGCCCTGGGCAATCAGCACCACTACAAACCCTGCTGACTGGATAATCTTTTTACTACGGAATGAGATACTTTTAGATAGTGCGTGCAACATAAGAAAAGGAATCCTAAGATACTTGTATTCATCATCTGCCTAGCCTTTTCCCAATTATGCTGGGGTCGACTTCCAGTCTAACCGAATGCAGCTGAATACCAGTATTTTACATGGACAGTTACTGGGTAATACGATACCCCTTGGTAAGACTAGTTGTCAGAGTTTCGGGCTTCGGTCGACCCGTAACTACTGTCAAAGATCTACATATTACAGCCGGGACCAGGTCCCACGACCGACCCGTGCGGCTGTTATTACTTAACCACAATAATACAAATTGAAATGAAGTTTCTCTCTAGGGATTATATACCTATTTTACATAGATAAGTATACCTACACAGTCCATAATAAAAATCAAGAAAATGTCAAAGTGAATGACCTCAAATTGATACCATCTTTAAGGCGTGGTACAATACAACGCGACTACGCGATCATCGCAAGTTCGCGCGAATTTTAATCGTACAAATCCGCGATCAAACTTATTGATGTCGAATAGGTGCCCTAATTGGCATCCGCGCGATGCGGTCATCATCTGCCTAGCCTTTTCCCAACTATGTTGGGGTCGGCTTCCAGTCTAACCGGACGCAGCTGAATACCAGTATTTTACATGGAGCGACTGCCTATCTGGCCTCCACAACCCAACTGGGTAAAACGATACCCCTTGGTAAGACTGGTTGTCAGACTTTCGAGCTTCTGACGACCCGTAACGGCTGTCATTCGTAGATCTTTGACAGTCGTTACGGGTTGTCAGAAGACCGAAAGTCTGACAACCAGTCTTACCAAGGGGTATCGAATTACCCAGTTACTGGGTTGTGGAGGTCAGATAGGCAGTCGCTCCATGTAAAATACTGATATTCAGCTGCATCCGGTTAGACTGGAAGCCGACCCCAACATAGTTGGGAAAAGGCTAGGCAGATTGAGTATTTTTAGGATCCCAAAATAGGAATTATTAGAGGTTCACAAAAAGAGGCGCAATCATTATATTAGAGTATTCAATAATATTTGTAATATTTGTATAATAGTTGGCAGAAACATCCCAGCGCTGATTTGGTGGATTCGTTTTCTCCTCTTTTGATCGTTATTTCTCCTCTACCGTTCGTTATTTCTCCTGACGAAGTTTATTCCGTTTATAAGTATTTATGTATATATGTATATAACTATATATCTATGTATTTACTCCAGTATTTTATAGTTATTTTCGTGTTATCTATCCCTTATGTTGCACCTGCCATGTTTTCTCTCTGCATCACCCTAAGGTTGACTGGTAGAAAATGCCTCAGGCATTAAGTCCGCCTTTGTACGGTATTCTTTTTACTTGTGCATAAAGTTTAAATAAATAAATAAATAAATATTTTTAGGAAAGCAAAATGGGAATTTGAGGTTCGTTTAATGACATGCCATTCATTTTCAGAGTGCTAGAAATTCGTTGAAGAGCAAAATTCACATGCATTAACGTCTCGAAATGCAATCCGCTTCAAAGTTCAAAGCATACAGTGACGTATCTTCTAAGCATGTAATTAGGGTTGCTAAGTTTTTATTTCATTTTATTTTATCTCGATCGTGCAAAGTATTGTGTACGGCCAATGAAAGAAAAGTGTTGTGTCCTTATCATTTACATAATTATTTTCAATGACCGTCCGTTAAAGCAGCAGAAAATATTAGTTAATCTATACAAATAAACAAAACTGAAGTGTCTGTTTATAATGTCAAAATAACAGTTTTGTACTAAATACATATGAAAGTATATACGGTATTTATAATAAAAAAAAAACGATTTTTTAAATTTTTGTCTGTCTGTTTGTTCTAGCTAATCTCCGAAAGGGCTGGACCGATTTTGATGGGACTTTCACTGGCAGATAGCTTATGTTATAAGGAGTAACTTAGGTTACTCTTATTTTAGAAAAGAATAAGGTTTCCGTGCAAAAAAATTAAAACCCATGAAATTGTGAACAAGATCCGATTCAAATAGGAAAGTATTGACATTCACGCGGGCGAAACCGCGGGCAACAGCTAGTCCCTAATGAAACAATACAAGGTACAAGGCCATTTAACACTTTCAAGGACACTATACGGTTTTAGCAGTAATAAATTTAAAACTTCTATTCTATCTCGTTTACCGCGCGTGAACCTTTTAAGAATATCCAAGACTTCACCTTTACGGGTTCAAAGCTATTTAAAATCTCGTAAACTTAGATCAAAACTGCACCAACCTAAATACAACTTTTCGCTTCGCCACGTCCCATCTCCGACGGAACATGAAACTTTTATCTTTCACTGTACGCGACACCGTGTACCATTCCTACTTCAACATTTTCGCCGAACAATTTAATATGGCGGCCTATAAAATTGACGCTGACAAAGGTTGATGATATTAAAATATTAAAATCTCTTTTTAAATATTTCATTCTACGCACCTCAGTTCCGAGTGAAGTATCCGAATAGCTATTCTAATACAGCTTTACGTCCTTCTAGCTATAATGATTTAAGGCATCTAAACATGAAAATACAAAATGTTTGAAATTAATTTATTTTAAATGTTTTTTAACGACTTTCCGTCCCAATTGACCTGAATTTGTAGCGTAGTGACCCAGTAATGTATTACTTTAATAATCTGATAAATTCACATGTATTTTTCAGTAATAGATTTTCCAGGAAGGAGAAATTTTAACGCTAGTAATGAATTTCTTAGATTAAATTCGGGGATTACGCGTGTAATCGCCGAAGGGTTAGGCAGTGGTGTACCTATAGTACACCCACATTTCGCCAGTTTTGTTTAAATTTTGTGTAATATGGGGTGATTCTATTGCCATCAACCAGGCACAAATCCTGTTTCCTGACTCTGGGCTGCTACTGTGAAATTCTTAGTGGAAAAACCGAAACGTGAGAATCGAACCCAGCACTACATACTGCAGCATAACTCTGCATGTCAAAACTTTTTGGTTCTTTATAATCAACCTTTTTTCCGTTTGTATTTGAGCCTGGTCGATTTTTATCTTTTTATTTCGTGATTCGAATTTCAAACTGTCATTCGATGGGAACGCTTGATTGACAATTTGCTGTCGTTTGTGATTTTATTGAAGAAAAACGAATTTTTACGTCCCAAAAATTACAATTAGTGGAAAATATTTATCGTAAAAGTGTTCGCACACTATATCCCTGCCGAATACCATAGGGCAAAGCAATTTTAAGTATGGTATATTAAGTACGAGTCTAACCATTCATCTTTATTTTTCCTGGATTAAACAGTTTTGAACAGGCCGCCTTTCGGCCTCCAGGTTTTGGCCTAAAATTACGCTGGACGTCCTTGGCCAACGTCGAGAGTTGGACCGCATTTTGGCCGCTGAAGGTCTCGCAAACAACGCCAGTTCCAGAACAAAGAACTGCGACTCCCTACAGTCTACGTCACCTCGCCGGACGCAATTACGTTTCGCCACGGTTTTTTCTATGATATTTTACGTTCTAATTTAATACTGTAGATAGTAACCCTCTGCGATTTTTTTTTAAATTCATTAACTACTTAATTTTATTTTCAAATATGTAAAATGCGACATACCTTGCTTCTCTGATCTTTTTTTTATAACGATATGTTTTGGTAGCGTTACTTATTAGTGATTGCAATCGACTAGTTAGTAAGTTTTATTTCTCGTCGTTATTCGCGTACCTATCGGACCAAAGTTCTCTATTTTATTCCCTTCACACAAGTCAACCTGCATTTTTTACACCATAATGTTCATTTTCTTTACCTTTTAATGTTTTTTTTCTATTTTTATTTTAAAAACAAAATTAAACGTGTCGTAGCAGAAAAGTGAATCTCCGTCTTTTTATTTTTTTTTCGCTACAATACTCAGCAGTAGCTCTTGCGACTACTAGACCAACGAGAATTTAAATTATATAAATTAAATTATAACCATGAGAGACAGGCATAGGCAATTTTAATCAGAAAACTGGATTCAAAACTTTTAGAAACATCTGCAAACTTGAACGTATTACGAATTAGTGATTTTGTTGAAACCTAATTAGGAAATTCAAATTAGACTTCTAAGTTATTACAATGAAAGCTAAATTATTTATTATTATACAGATAGATAGATAAAACATTTATTCAGTGCACACAAAAGACAGCACAACACACAAAAGCACAATAAAATTATGATAAAAAATTACATGAATACACAACTTAATATAATCATCTGTCTACCTTTTCCCAACTATATTGGGGTTGGCTTCCAGTCTAACCGGATGCAGCTGAATACCAGTATTTTACATGGAGCGACTGCCTATCTGAACTCCACAACGCAGTAACTGGGTAATACGATACCCCATGGTAAGACTGGTTGGCTTCTGACGACCCGTAACGACTGTCAAAGATACACGAATGACAGCCGGGACCAACGGCTTTACGTGTTTTCCGAGGCACGGAGGGGTCTTGATATGTAAAGATGGTCAGCCATCCACGGACCAACCACGGCAAGCGTAGCTTAACCTGATCGATCGACCCGTGCGGCTGTTATTTCTTAGCCACAAGCCCACATGAACATACAACATAATAAATTATAAAAACAATGTGCCAATATAAGTACAGGAACATTCATTACTTCAATATCAAGGAGTAGCCTATAGATTACTTTTGCTTCATTATAGGAAAACTTAATCCAAGTTTTTAACCGACTTCAAAAAAAGGAGGAGGTTCTCAATGCATCGCGTATATATTTTTTTATGTATGTAAGTAGGTACACTTATTTCTCCGTTGATAAAATTGTGGACCGATTTTGAAAACTATTTTTTTTTTAAAGGGTATGCTCTCGAGGTGGTTCCATTGTCACCAAGTCAGAATCTGATGAGGAAATCTCATGGAAATCGAGGGAAAGCCTCAAATTTTATAAGCACACCTATAGCGATTTGGGCACTTTTTATAGTAATTCGTGCATTTGCTCTCGGAAAGTACCATTTGATGAAGTGGAACTGATAATAAAGACCACAGATAGTCACCGAAACTACTGAATAGTAAGTATTTCACGAGTTGGGATTCGATTACTTTAATATGGTTGCTAAGCAATGTGTGCTCATCACAATGCATATGGTGAAGTGGAGCTGATGGTGAAGTACCAGGAGAGCTCCTGAACAATTAATGTCCCTGCATCCGGAAAAGCAATATATTGTAAAAGGTGATAAGCAGTTGACATTAGGCTATTGAAAGACAGAAAGAAAGAAAATAAATTTATTTGACCCAGGTTAAGGCACACAATATTCATACAAAAAAAAAAACGGAACGAAACGAAAAAACGGTCGCAAAAGCTAAAATAAGATCCAAAGACACCGACTTCCGAAATTAAAGTTATTTTTCACTTTGTAGTTTATTTTTTGGAAGTCGGTTGTTTTTTTTTTTTTGTAAAAAAGAGTTTTTTTTCACTTTGTAATGTTTAAGTACTGGTTCCAAGGATGGCTACTGAGAAGCCATTGCCTCCTTCTGCGAAGCAGTAATGCTCGCGAAGGAGGAGGCGGGACGCGTGAGGGAGAGGCAAGCTTTGCGCCCTCACGCCCCTAGTCGCCGCAGGAGACGCCCTAGGCGTCGGGAATTGGCAGCCGATTCCCGGCCACCGTAGGCGCGGGCTTGCGGACGGCGAGCAATGGGTAGCTCGCCGTCCAGTAAGGACCAGGCCCGAGTCGATGGCGCGTTGTGTTCCACGCGCGACTCAGAGATGTCAGCAGCATTGACGGGGTCCGCTAGGACCGATGCCAGCCGGGGTTGCGGGATGTTCGAAAGAGTTACCGTGGCCCCGGCACAGGCAACAGAAGGAACACGGGTGGGTTAGTCAGTAAAAGTCTGAAACACCCTCCCGCTCCGCCCAGAGCGGGAGAAGTCATTTGATGATTTCCCATCCAAAAAAAAAAAAAAGGATGGCTACTGAGCATGGGGTCTTAGATTCGATCCCATCTCATGTTATTAAGTTTTTCTAATAGAAAGTTTTCAGTAACAGCCCGGAGTCTAAATTTGTGCCCCGTTGATGGCAGTAAGCTCGCCCCCATCACATGGAACTCAAACATAAACGGCAAAAATTGTCCAAAATTTAGCTTTCCAAATAACCTTGCGCTTTCAATAATTAAGATGTCTGTATTACATGTTTCTAAATTGCTGAACAAAGATAATTAAGTTCAAGCCATAAAAATACAGTACGTAATTTTCTACAAACTTATTAAAGCCAGGCGTTTGCCTATAATAAAAATAACAAGGCAATAAACAGTTAAAATTAAGTCGTTAACTTAAAAACAATCAAGAACTTTATCAAATTATATCTAAACTGCTTTTCCCTTGAACGAACATTTTAATTTCATTACGTATCTATTTTTATTATTTTAAATACTTATAAGATGCATTTTCACTTTCGCAAATAATTTGCCTTTGATGCAAAGTGAACATTTGAAGAGAATTTTTAAAGCACTGAGGTCAAACTCACATTGGTATGAGTAGTTACTACATCAGGGAAAATAATTTTCCTATGTTTAAATTTAAAATACATACTCGACAAATATAAAAAATTAAGGAAATCAGTGGAGAAAAATAAAGAACTCGATATTACAAAACATAAAGAAATGTAGTTTCAAAATTACGTACTTCCTTCACAACGACGTAATTTCCTAGCAAAAATGGCACCCTAACTTTCATTATGATATTACCGTAGTAACAGTACTTTATCGCCTTATTAAAATCTCTAAAAGATCCGATTACCGCCGCTAATAGTCTCGCTATAATTCTATGTAATAACAAGAGGTAAGCACGGCGTCAGCCCTAAGTTACGTGACAAACAGGCATGTTCGAACACGCTGTCACCCTCAGTAGGAGTGGTCACGCTAGATTGCGGGTATGTAAATATTTGTATGGGTTATAAGAAGGGTTTTGCCTATCACAGGAACTGTTTGTTGTAGCATAGAGTTTAATAATAGTACCAAAATTACAGACCATAAAACATCTGTCAAAAAATTATAAAATTATATTAATGATATATTTTGACTGCCTCCTTGGTCTAGCGGTCGCAAGCGCTACTGCTGAGCATGACGTCCTGGGTTCGATTCTCAGGTCAGGCAAAGTGTTATTGGGTTTTTCTATCTGGAATTTCTCAGTAGCAGCCCAGTAGATGGCAATAGGCTCACCCCCTATTACATGGGACTTAAATATAACTGGTAAAATGTGGGTGTACTATAGGTAGACCTCTGCCTAAGCCTTCGGGGAAACAAGGCGTGTTGTTATGTTATGTGATATATTTTGCAAACAAAACCGCGACAATTTTATAATTCCGTACTTGAACACATTATTATGATCTCACTAGCTTTTGCCCGCGGCTTCGCCCGCGTGTATGTCGGAAAATATCAAATTAGTACCTGCCCTACGTGTTACTCCAGGTTCTAAAACATCTGTTTGCCAAATTTCCTCTAAATTCAATCAACCGTTTTTGCGCCAATCCGGAACATACATCCCGACAAACAACAAACGGACAAAAATTCTAAAAACTATAGTGTGTGCAACAGACTCGTTCAATCACTTCTTTTTAAATATATGCAATGCACAGTTCTGACTTCGTTACTTTTTTTAACCGACTTCAAAAAAGGAGGAGGTTATCAATTCGGTTGTATGGTTTTTTTTTAATGTATGTTACCGTTACTCCGTCATTTATAAACCGATTTTTAAAAAAATATTTTTTATTTGAAAGGATTGGTCTTCCAGATTGGTCCCATTTTTATCCAAATCCAGTTCTGATGACAGGATCCATGAGGAATTGAGGGAACTCCTCAAATATTATTGGCAAACACATAGTGATTTTGGTATTTTCGTCAACAAATTAAGCATTTGCATTTGGTGAAGTGGAACTGACGAAGAAGACCACAGATGGCTACAGGAACTCATCAATGATAAGTATTTCACGGGTGGCGATAAGATATCTCGATTAAGATAGTTAAACAACTATGACGAAGCAAATTTAAATAAATGCTTCTGATGAAAATGGTACCATTGAACTCAGAACAGTAATAAAACAATGTATCCTAGCCGTGTTGGGGCTTATTGGAAATGTCATGAGATGCACTCTGGCTATAAATTATTTTTAACCGACTTCAAAATAGGAGGAGGTTCTCAGTTCTTCGGAATCTTTTTTTTTATGGTTCCCCGATTATTCGAAGACGGCTGGACCGATTTGGAAAATTCTTTTTTTGTTTGAAAGGGTATACTTTTCAGGTGGTTCCATTGTCATCAGGTCAAGATCTGATAATGGGATCCTGTAGAAATCGAGGGAACTCTTCAATATAGGCACACCTATAGCGGTATTTTTTATAGTAACTTGTGGATTTCCTCTCGAAAAGCAACATTTGGTGAAGTGGAACTGATGACGAAGACCACAGATGGTAAGATGGCCACTGGAACAACTCAATAATAAGTATTTCACGGGTTGCGATTCCATTACTTTAAAATGATTGCTAACCAATAGAAGCTCGTCACAAAGCATATAGTGAAGTGGAGCTGGTGGTGAAGTACCAAGAGAACTCCTCAACAATTAACGTCCCTGCATCGGGAAAAGCAATGTTTTTTAAAAGGTGATGAGCAGTTGTCATTAGGTTATTGTAACTCAGATAAATTACAAACAGACCCACTAAAAAGTGAACAATAAAAACAACCGACTTCCAAAACAAACACCACAAAGTGAAAAATAACTTTAATTTCGGAAGTCAGTGGCAATAACCTAAAATACAGATCCAAAGACACCGACTTCCGAAAAAGTATTAGTACCGAGTTTCGAGTTAATATGACAGCGCGTTAAAATTTTTCCTTACTGTTCCTTACTATTCTTACGGTCCTAGTGTTCCTTACTTGTTTTAAAAAAGTAAGTGACAATTTTTATTATTTTCTGAGGCAAATATTGCCATGTTTCAAGTGTATGAACCAAAGGAATAAGATTTTTCATCTAAACTTACCCCGCTTTTTACCCCCACACGGGTGGAATTTTTGAAAATCGTTTAAGATATTTCCATAACTTGAATCAAAGATTTCTTATACCTATTTTTGAGTTGATCAAGCCACACAGTAAAATCTTCCTCTTAAAAATCTAATTACCCCTTTTCACCCCGTCATGGGTAGTTTTCAAAAACCAATAGTAAGAAACTTTATTACTTATTTAGGCAAATATTCGTGCTAAGTTTCAAGTTAATTAACCAAATGAATAAGATTTTTCATCTAAACTATATCCCCGCTTTTCACCCCTACACCGGTGGAATTTTTAAAAATTGTTTAAGATATTTCCATAACTTGAATCAAAGATTTCTTATACCAATTTTTGAGTTAATCAAGCCACACAGTAAAATCATCCTCTTAAAAATTTAATTACCCCTTTTCACCCCGTCAGGGGTAATTTTCAAAAACCAATAGTAAGAAACTTTATTGCTTATTTAGGCAAATATTCGTACCAAGTTTCAAGCTTATTAAGCAAATGAATAAGATTTTTCATCTAAACTATATCCCCGGCTTTCACCCCCACAGGGGTGGAATTTTAAAAAATCGTTTAGGATATTTCCAAAACATAACTCAAAGATTATTCATATCAATTTTCTAGCTACGCAGTAAAATTCTCCCCTGTAAAATTGACAACCCCTTTTCACCCCGTCCGGGGTAGATTTTCGAAAAACCTTGATTCAGGTTATTCTTTATTTTTGGACGTTACTATAAACACTGAGTTTCGAGTTAATCGGACTGCGTGTTAAAATTCTTCCATACAAATTTTGATACCCCCCAATCCCCCTCGTGGGGGTACTTTAGAAAAACCAAAAATTACAAAGTTCATAATTTATTAAGATAAGTATTTGGGCCAAGTTTCAAGTTTATTAACTCAAGGAATAAGATTTTTCATACAAACGAAATACCCCCTTTTCACCCTCTTAAAGGTCGAATTCCCAAAAACCCCTTCTTAATGCTCCCCTACATTATAAAAGGAAGCCGTGTGCAAAATTTCACGTTCCTAGTCCCAGTAGTTTCGGCTGTGCGTTGATATGTCAGTCAGTCAATCAATCAGTCAGTCAGTCAGTCAGTCAGTCAGTTTCTCCTTTTATATATATAGATTATAACAACTGTTAATTATCAACCCCGCTATAATTCTATGTACTCGTAGTAACAAGAGGTAAACATGGCGTTAGCTCTATGTTACGTGACAAACAGGCATGTTCGAACACGCTGTCACCCTCAGCACAAGTGGTCATGTTACAGATTTACAAGAGCTGCAAGGGTGTAAAAATATTTGTATTTTTTGTTAGGTCAATCTGAAGGGCTGTTTACAATTATGTCATTATAATCAGCCTATAATGTTCCCACCGCTGGGATACAGGCCTCCTCTCTGTGAGAGGGAGTGGGCTTTAAAATCTACCACGCAGGCCCAGTGCGGATTGGTGGATGTCACGTGTCTTCGAATTTTTGGTTCTAGGACATGCCGTTTTTCTCACGATGTTTTCCTTCACCGTTTTCAGAGCAGTTGTGAAGAAATAATTTACACAGAGTAAAGTGCCTGCCTTTTTTTTTGGCTGGGAAATCATCAAATGACTTCTCCCGCTCTGGGCGGAGCGGGATGTCAGACTTTTACTGACTAAAACCTACCCGTGTTCCTACAGTTGCCTGTGCCGGGGCCACGGTAACTCTTTCGAACATTCCGCAACCCTGGCTGATATCGGCCCTAGCGGACCCCTTCCATGGTGCTGACGTCTTTGAGGCGCGCGTGGAACACAACGCGCCGTTGACTCGGGCCTGGTCCTTACCGGACGGCGAGCTACTCATTGCTCGCCGTCCGCAAGCCCGTGCCTACGGTAGCCGGGAATCGGCTGCCTATTCCCGACGCCCAGGGCGTCTCCTGCGGCGACTTGGGGCGTGAGGGCGCAAAGCTTGCCTCTCCTTCACACGTTCCGCCTCCTCCTCCGCGAGCATTACTGCTTCGCAGAAGGTGATGGCTTTCCATTTACTCTCGCTCCGTACCATGGCCTGGACCAGGGCCGGACGCGAGAGATCGCCGCCGCCGATCGTTTCCACGAGGACACGGCGGTGTTCAGCCCAAGCCACCCGCCACCGTATGCTCCACCGTGTCCTTCGGGCGATTCACACAGTGGTGTCACCCGGCGCGTCCTCTTGCCTGATGTGGAACAGGTACCTCCCGAAGCACCCGTGTCTGATGAGGACCTGCGTCAGGTTGAAGGTGAGGACGCCATGGCGCCTCTCCAGCCACTTCTCAAAGAGGGGACTTATCGCCGCAATTGTGGCGTGCCCAGCGCTGGGTTGCGACAATCGCCTTTCCATGCCGCCATGAGATCCCGCCGGTGCCTCAGAGGGGCAATTCCCGTAATTCTAAGAACGTTCACTTCGTTCACGATCTCAGTCTCAATATGTAAAAAATACTTATAATTTCCCTACATTTTTGACAAATTTTTGACATTTTATTGTCGCTGAGATGAAATTGCGACTAGATTTTGAACGTTTTTAGTTACAGGAATTAGGCTTCAGACTGTGCACGTTCTCAAAATTACGGGAATTGCCCCTCTGGTTGTAAAAAAATGTATGCTTGAATCCTGTGCCCAATAAATAATCCAAGTTTTAATGCAAAGACGCCTTTCAATCACCCCGGTACCGTAAGCATCCTCCCGATGTTTACTGTATGTGTGTACTGTTCGCCCGATATGTTTAAGTCCCAAATAAAAGGGAGCGAGCCTATTGCCACAACCGGGCACAAATTCACACTCCAAACTCCTAATGGAAAACCCAAAACTACCTACAATAAGTGGAAAATTAATTAGAAACAAATAATGTTCTGTAAATTCCCTCCAGCGTAAACTATTTTAGTCAGATTATTATGTAAGTAAATATATTTAGCCCTTAATCCAACGATACTGCTAATAATTTTGGACTAATAAATTTAACTTTAAGCTTATCTAAGCCTACCCGATAGCGAAGTTTGGATGGGGAAACATCTAGTCTGACATGATAATTTATCAGATTGATCTTATGGTTGCGTAATCGAACTAATACTGTGTTATTTATTATTATATTATTTAGTGCTCGCACTGGAACGCAATTCAGCAATCACAGCGACGGAGCAAAAAATTACGTCATCTGTGAGGATATGTTTCCTAAAAACGTTTTTGGAGCAGTTTTATTTGGTGCAAAATTTCGTATATAACAAAATTTCGTGTATATCGGTTATACCTAAATAATACTCAATTTTATAATATCAACAGACTCTTCCGTTGAAGGCAAAAGGCGTTAAAGCAGTATTGTTTTAATGTCACTTCAGTGTGAGAAAGAGATGGAGCTATACAGGACGTCTAGCTCCATCTCTTTCCCACAGTCAAGTAAGATTAAAATAATATTGCGTTAAGAGGTGGTGGTCTAGCTCCTGTTTCCTGTTTTAAAATTCCTTAGTTAAAAAAATAATCGAGACATAAATAGAGAGAAAAGATACCAAGGCTACATAGGCTCAAAATAGGACTCTAACTATACGTGCGTGAAAAAGAGCTTTTAAAACCATATACATCTGCCTTTAAAAATCAGTTTAACAGAAATAATGCGACACATCACCCGTTGCAGCACAATATAGCAAATTATTTCCCGTCCTATTCTGCCCTAGATTCCTAATTGCTCGCTCTGAGAGCACCTTAATGAGTTCCCTCCAATTTTCGACAGGATTTTGTTTTAAAATGACTGTTCCAGGCACTGGCGCTCAGCGATTGTGCCAAGTTACCATTGTGTAGAAAATAAAATTTTAATAAAATCTTTGTTTGTTGGCAAAGGATTTTTTTATTTCAGTTTTATTTTTAATGAGTTTATGAATGAAAAAGGACGTTGCTAAACAGTGGGACAGCAATGTCTAGGAAGAAATAAAAATAAATTAAATTGCGCTTTGAGAAATATTTAAGAAAACGAAAGGTTTTTCACAAGGCTTATGCTGAAAGATTATAGTAGGAAACTTACATCTGGCAAGGCAAATTTGGGGGCTAATTTTGGTCAGACAAACGAAAAAACATTTTGACATGTAATTAGTAATGTCCTGAGCCTGTCTCATCTTCTGAATAAAGAGGATCAAGGATTAGATTTCCGCATCGTGCCAAATGTTTATAGGAACCTGAACCAGGAAACCCCATCGACGCAACTCATAAAACGAATTAAGTAAATAATAAGTCGGGGAAAAGGAAAAGATCGCCATCATTCTTGGCCCTGATTTTCCAAATATTTTTTGTCACCTAAACCAACCTACGAATTGCGAGAAAACCTTGCGTCGTACTTTTATATTTAACACTTTTGCCTGCGGCTTCGCTCGCGTGAAGGTCGGAAATTATCCCACAGGAACGTACCAGGTAAAACGATTTTTCTGGAAATCGAGTTATTGATGAGTTTTAAATTCAATAAAATTTAATCGCACTCCTTGGTGCACAACACAATTAAACAAGTCGCCATTGGTCCGGCATACTATTCGTAAGGTCACTTGGTGCAAAAGCAAGCGCTGTGATTGGTTGATTATGTTGTAGAGAAATTTGAATTTAACCGATGCCATTTATAGTGGATTTTGTTACCAAGCATAAGATTGGAGACTCAATTTAGTACAGTTATATTTAGAGGAATTTGCTCGTAAATGAGTTTGTCACTTAGTACAGAATTGAGAAATCTTTCAAAAGAGAGGATAAGTCGATTTCAAGGAAAAATCGTTTAAGAGGGTTTTGAAATTAGATGCCTCATCTATCTAAACATCTATAAAAATAAATGAAATTGAAGTATCTGTTTGTAATGTCAAAATAACAACTTTTTACTAAATACATATAAAAGTATATACGATATTCATAACAAAAAAGCAATTTTTAACATTTTTGTCTGTTTGTTTGTTCCGGCTAATCCCCGAAACGGCTGGACCTATTTTGACGGGACCTTCAATCGCAGATAGCTGATGTTATAAGCAGTAACTTAGGGTAGTTTTATTTTAGAAAAAGAATTAGGGCTCCCTGCAAGAAAAATAAAACATTCGAAACGGCTGGGCCGATTTTGACGGGACTTTCATTGGCAGACAGTTGATGTTATAAGGAGTAACTTAAGCTACTTTTATTTTAGGAAAAAAATAGGATTCCGCGCAAAAAAATTTAAAGCCCATGAAATTGTGAACAAAATCCGATTCAAATAGGGAATTATTGAAATACACGCGGGCGAAGCCGCGGGCAACAGCTAGTGTATAATATTAGTAGGATCCAAGTACTTGTCCATAACAAACGATTTCATCCGGGATCGACGTGACTGCGCATGTCGTAATTACAGACACAATTAGTAAACAGTTGACTTTGTACCTATGGGGTTCAAACGACACGCAAAGACATCCAAACTCCTCCCATACGGTAGCCCTAAGTTCTATCTTAATGCATCCGCTAGAACATCCTCCGTATCAGTTAGACTGACTGACAGTGATCCATTAACTGGTCTTAGTTAATGGATTTCTATTTGGCTTGGCTTACATGAGCATGTCCTAGGTCAATATTTATATATCAATCATACTTCACGCAACGGGGATCGGCAGAGATTGAAGTGACGCGGGTTCATAAGGATGTGTGATTTTTTCATATTCGCCCTTTTCTGGGAAAATCCGGTTCCTTCCTGGAGGGTAAAATAACATGACTGTAAGTACCATCGCGGACATTTGCGGTAAACCACTACCACTTACTACACTTAGTACCAGTAATAAGGTCGAAAAGTGGCTCACCGCAAATGTCGGCGATGGTACATAGATTATTAGAACTAAGGAGGTTCTATTATTTTCAACTTTTTTTCTTTTTTAGGGTTCCGTACCTCAAAAGGAAAAACCGGAACCCTTATAGGAACACTCGTGTGTCTATCTGTCTGTCTGTCCGTTTGTCACAATCAGTTTCAGCAGATTAGCTGTGCCATTAACTTTGAAGTCATATATATGACTTTCTGTGACCCAAACACGGACGTGTAACGTAAATAAATGAATTTTCAATTTGGGGGTCACTTTTGGGGGGCAAATAAGATTTTTTTTTAAATATTGCGAACTATACGGTGTGACATACCAAATGAAAAGGTTTACTGTGGGTGTCTCAAATAGATATTTTTTTTATAATTTTAAAATAAGTAGTTTTAAAGTTATTTAAAAAAAAAATATGAAACGGCCAATTGGAACCGTGCGCCTAGTTTCTGCCTTTTCATAAGTGTCCATGTAGGTTTATGTGAAATAAAATATTTTGATTTGGTTTGAGACGAAAATTGACTATACCCCCTTATCTCCGAAACTACTGAGCCTAAAATTTTGAAAAAAATACTGAAAATAGTTCTATACCAATAGGGAACCTATAAGAAGTCTATGGTCTTAAAATAACACGGTAAATCTCTCCTTATTGTGCGTACAAACGTACATTTGCAGTTGGAATGTATGGGAGAACATGTTTTTCTACTATAACGTTAAGTTTGTTCTTGGAATAATTCTGTCTCTTCTTTCTTCGTCCCAACTTGGTCCGACACGCACTTGGCCGGTTTTTTGGTTCTAGGATTCAACTTTAGGTTAAGTTTTAGGTATCTTCAAATCTAAGCTATCAGTTAATAAATTAAAAACTTTTTTTTATAAACTCTCACTTCATCATTATTTTATTTTTATTTAACCCATAAAACCGATGACTAGTCATATTTAATTTTATTACGTAGCGTTTTGTGGTCTTGTAAATTCGCTCCAGTCATGCAATGAAGTTGCATATAATGGCTTTATTATCATAATTTCACACAAAATAAATGGACCCTATTCGTGATTTCCCAACACTAATATTGTAGAAAAACGTCTGCTTATTGATGCGAACACACCACTCTTTTCTGCTCGGCAAGACGATTCGATATTCGATTGTGCTCGAATCGGATTCTCGACCATTCGGATAACGGACTGAGCTCAATAGCGACTCAATATGAAGTCCGATCCTGTTCTGGAATCTTTTAAAATTAAAGCTTTTAAGTTTAGCGAGAGCCAATTTTGGGTGATCCTTTGAAATCTAAGTTGAGAACGAGTATTCAAGGCATGATTTGAATAAGATTGAATAATAATATCTAATAACATCATAACATAACACCACGCCTATAATCTCCGATGGGATAGGCAGGGGTGTACCTACATAGTACAGGTATACTATATAGGTGTATTATACGAAGTGTAGGTACATTTCGCCAGTGTAATATCTAACTAATACTTAGTGTGCACTTATTAAGTGTATAGGAAATTCTTTCAAAAAAAAACTCAATTGGGTATTGCTGAAAAATAAGAGTTAGGTACCTACACGAAGACGACGCTGTATAGGCCAATACTTTTACGTTACAAATAATATAAAATATTTTATTTCTGAATATAATATTTACATAATATAATAATAACTAACACACTAAAAATAATAATAATATGTATATGTATGTACTTATATAGGATGACTGGTAATTAGTGACCGATACTTAAACACATGATTTTACACATCATAACAAGCAACTTTTACTATGGCACCAATCCTGACATCGCGAAATAAAAATCAGCTGGTCCCTACATTTTGACGAGTTATGCGAACATAAATGTAAGGAAGAGCTGATTTTTTTTGGTGCCATAGTAAAAGTTGCTTGTTATCATGTGTAAAATCATGTGTTTAAGTATCGGTCACTAATTACAAGTCACCCTATATAAAAAAGATAATAATATTTAATTTTATTAGGCGTAGTCACAATTAAATAAGCTATCCGTATGTTATTAAATTATAAGTATTACTACTTTTCACCAACTTGACACTATAATCGAGAGAAAAAATCACAAAGTTAATCGAATATCGAAAACCAATAAGATGTGCGAAAAAATCTCATTAATTTCCCATCCCTACCCCGTGTGTTAACCACAAGCAGATTTATTGTTTGTTTACCAAACGATACTCATAATACAGTTGATATTATGAAATACCGAATACCATTATGAAAATACCGAAATCCATTTGTTTAATTTATGGTATCGGAATATTATGTTCATTTTACCTTGAATGGTGTTTAGAAATATGTTGCTTGCGCATACCTGGAACAGAAATGAAAGATTATTATAATGTTGCATATTTTATTCCTATTATTATATATTATATTCAGTTCAATGTTCAAACACGTTTATGCTAGATTTGGTTAAACTAAACATGTTTAATGGCTGTATCACTGCACATCTACTAAACTGTTTGACTTATTATCATTCATGGATGCCTTACGTATCGATTTTCGAACGGGTTCAAGGTCTATGTCTCATGAATTTTGACTGGATCACTACAACCGACAAGTAATAGCACAAACTATTCTCGCAAAAAACAAGCTTCCTACATCTTATTAACATTTAACCTTTTATAAAGCCAGGATAACACAAGCCAGTGACTTGCACAAAAGTATGCAAGTAACTTGCACGCCATTGTGCCATAAAAAACTTCTGATTGAAAGAAAGAAAGAAAAAAACAACATGCTTCAAAAAAAACACACACAGAAATTAAAGTTATTTTTCACTTTGTAGTGTTTTTTTTTTGGAAGTCGGTTGTTTTTTTTTTTCTTTCTTTATTTCAATCACAAGGTTTTTTATGGCACAATAGCATGCAAGCTACTTGCCTAATTTTGTGCAAGTTACTGGCTTGTGTATTCCTGGCTTAATAAACTTTACTTAAGTGTGGATCATGTTCTTATTCTTAACGGTGTGATAGCAATCCTAATTGTGTCAGCCCAGAAGTTAACAACGTACCTTCCTTGCAAAGTAGTGGGGCATTAGAGGCAAGATAAATAGAAATTTGGAAAATCTAAAAGTGCACTCCTCACAGACAGAAACCATGTTGGCGATAAATTTTACGGAAAAAAAATCTGAGAAAATTCATCTATTTCTGTTAATATCTTTTGAACGGTTGTGAGCTTGATGACGAAAATCAATAGGGCTCATCCGAAGAATGAAAGAAAACTTATAGAAGAAGATGTAGATTAATCCATTGTGTGTGACGACGTGAATCGTGACGACAAACAGACACACTTCCCAACGGAAAGCACTACACGTAATTTTTACATTACTTGTTTTGTTATATACAGGGTGTAAAAAGACACATCACATATCCGTTAACTACGCATACTGCCCATCGAACTAAGTAACATAGGGCAAAAATTATTGCTGGGAAACGACTTTCTTTTTTGGTGTGAAAAATCACTTTTTACGGTAACACGCAATGTAACACGCGCAGAACGTAGTGCTTACTGTTGCACACAACAATATAGGGGTCGTGCCGGTATTTAAAGTACAGTTATAACATTTAAAACAGCTTTCATAAAAAAAAAACGTAAGTAATAAAGTTGGAACTTTGTCCTTCAATATTTCCGTAACCAGAAGGTTCCCAGGTATGGTCCAGAATAAAATAAAAATCGCAATTATGGGAAGAACATGTAACTTTCGGCTTCGTTAAGTGTCTTTTTACACCCGATATATCAACATATATCCATCTAAAAATACATTAGTGTTATAATTTCAATTGTCTAGTTTTTTTTTAATTTTCTGCTAAAATGAATTCCATGTATAATTGAGAGTTTAGAAACGATTATATGTTGGAAAATTTTGACAAGACGACATATCGAGAGTAGGTAGTCTCCAGCCAGGGTTGTGGGATGTTCGAAAGAGTTACCGTGGCCCCGGCACATGCAACAGAAGGAACACGGGTGGGTTTTAGTCAGTAAAAGACTGACACGCATGATTTTCCCAAAAAAAAAGAAAAGGCAGTCTCTCTCGCAGCGTTGTGACGCGTGCAATAGATTACAGGTCCAATGTAGGGCCATTTCTAGAGACCCATTTAAAACCGATTTACCGGAAACTAGAATACGTGTAGTCAGGGAAATAAATTGTTAAGCAAATTGACACCCTTTTCTTTTGTGTATGGGAAATCATCAAATGACTTCTCCCGCTCTGGGCGGAGCAGGAGGGCGTGTCAGACTTTTACTGACTAAAACCCACCCGTGTTCCTTCAGTTGCCTGTGCCGGGGCCACGGTAACTCTTTCGAACATCCCGCATTCCTGGAAATTAACACCCTACGACAAATTGCCGAGTTATAACCATTTCATACATCTGTCCAAGAATGACAGTAATGTTGTGATTTGAATGTAAAGACAATTTAAGTTGGTAGTCAATTTCCTCATAAAGAAATAATTTCCATGACTTTACTAACACATCTTCCTTTAATATTTCCCAAAATAGCAAGTTACATCAGGTAGCTGCATGAACTAGACACAAGTGGCGCAGCTACAATTATCATTCGAGGGAAGCCGAAGAAAAAATTCTTCAGTTCTCATAAACACAGACAAAAAAACTGTAGGTTTTTAATCTTATGATGTATTAAACTGGTATTAAATATAATTATGTAATGTGATATGATACACAGTTACACACACAGGTGCAACATATTATTTGGCAATAGTAAACATTAAGAAGAGTGGTTGTTCCGAAGGGAAGCCGATAGGAATTGGGTTGTATGAAGTCTACACCCTATTTTTTTTTTTTTGGTTAGAAATAATTTGGATACTACTAGGCACTTGTACCAACGGTTGGTTAGACAAGTAGAAGCTAAGTTATTCTCTAAGCGCAACAGACCAAGTTATCCTCACTTGGGACTTGAAACTTTTGCGTGTTGACAACTTAGATATTTCACATATTCACATTTTGGAACAAGTGTAATATATTTTTAATAAAATAAAAATATATATAAATGTTATTTGTTTATTATTTATTTAAAGGGAAAAATAAAAAGGGAAAACATGACCCTTCTTGGCAGTCGGGTAAAAAGTATGCTAATAAGATGCAATACAACATTGTCCATTGGAAAAAAACTCCGGTGCTAATTTGTAATGATGATTAAGCAATTCATCTCAGAACAATCTATAAAAGATAGAGGAAATGAAGAGGACTAGAGCAGGACAACATATTTTATCATAATAATCAGGCTGCTAAAATACGAATGAAAGTTCTTTGTGATGTTTTGAATGAAAAATGCTGTTTTTAGGGTTCCGTACCTCAAAAGGAAAAAACGGAACCCTTATAGGATCACTCGTGTGTCTGTCTGTCTGTACGTCTGTCACAGCTAATTTGCGTCGAATCTAATGGACCGATTAAGTTGAATGAATTATGAATGTCACTTTTTGGGGGCAAGTAAGAAAATATAAAAAGAAAGATTTGCAAACCATACCGTGTAACATATCAAATGAAAGGAGAGTCCCAAATATATAATTTGCTTTATAATTTTTAAATAAACAGTTTTAAAGTTATTTAAGAAAATAAAAATTGACCATACCCCCGTTTATCTCCGAAACAACTGAGCCAAAAATTTTGAAAAAAATACAGAAATTAGTTCTATACTTTTATAAAGATTACAGGAAAACCTACAAGAAGTCTATGGTATTAAAATAACATGGTCAATCTCTCAATATTGTGTGTACAAAGTTACATTTGCAGTTGGAATGTATGGGAGAACATGTTTTTCAACTACAATGTTAAGTTTAGTCTTGGGATAATTATTCTTTCTCTTCTTTCTTCATTCCAACGGTACCCTTCATTGTGCGTGGTCCGACATGCACTTTTTCAACTAGAAGTTCCTAAAATACAATTCTCCGAAGTGACAGGGATGCGTAAAGTACACCCAAATTTCGACAGCTGGTTTCAAATAAGTTCCATAAAAGAGTGGGCGAGCCTATCGACATCAACCGGGTACACATCCAAACTCCGGGCTGCTACTGAGAATTCTCTAATGGAACAACTCGATAGGTAACACTTAAGCCTACTGAAATATTTAAGGTACATACAGAGGCACTTTTATTTACGTCAGGCCGGTAAGATTCCATAATCTCTTATAGATTATTGGGAAGTTAAAACCATAGATAGATAGGTTTTTCTATCTCCAGTACCTATGCTAAAACTGGTGATAGATAGGTTATTGGGTTCGGCCGTTAGGGCCTATTCACACGATGCACCGCACCGCAAAGATTTTGCCGTACATTGGCAGTCACGTGTCACCACCAATGGCGGCGTTTATACGGCGAAATCTTTGTGGTGCGGCGTCGCTACGCATCATGTGCATCGGCTCTTAGGCTATGATTTTGATTGCTGGTCTTGTTTACATCTATACAAGCTATATTTCGATGATGCAAAAAAACATGACGTCTATTTCTAAAGCTGCAAAGGCAGGAATTTGGAATTGCTCTAAACAGCTACCAACTTTGCCTCTACTACTCTATTAACACTTTTCCTTTTACTTAATAGTACTATGGTATATTTCCGTGTAAACGATCGTACATTTCAAGACAAAAATAATATGTACACACGACAATAAAAGCAAAACCAACATGTATATTAGTCCTGGAAGAAGCGTCTGTATTACAAAACCTACAAAGTAATTTTAACTTTTAAACGCTAACTTTAGGGTTTAATTTTGTAAGTGAGTTTGTCTTTTGTTTGAAACAGGTCGTTACGTAGTGACTTCACGTGTTCTCATTACTGGCTGGTTTGAGAGCGTTGCGTTGTACTTCTTACTGTTCCTTCACTCCTGGTACCGCGGAAGTGCGGCCGACATACTTTCATTGTATTTTCTTTTATTTTCACTAACGTATGGTAAAAATGTAACGTCATCTGCCTGATTGGATTGGATGTCAGATTACGTGTCACAATCAGGGATGAGTGCTGCTCATTTTTTATCCGCTTTTCGTTTATGACATCCTGGTACTTCGATTATAATGTTTGCAGTGGAAATGTTTATATGCATGGATGGACGTGAAAAATTTGTATGATTTTAAATGGAGAGGATTTAAAATAATAGTTTTGCGGATTATGAATTATTTCCCATTCATATTTGCTATGTACTTGTTTGCATTTATATAGTTTTTGCCGGAATCACCAAACACATAGATAGATACAGGATTGGTTAAATGAAAAATAGTTCGATGTTATTTCAAATATGTTTAAAACAAAATATTTTACATTTATTAATATCTATAATACATGATAACACTAATATATATATATATTATGTATAAGTATACAATAAAAAAAATAAAAAGGGAGAAGAGCTCATTGGGCATCAAAAAATTCATCCGCATCGCTGTCAATCGGAAAAGTGCCCAAACAAAATATTATGTAAATTCATTATATTAATTCCTACGGAGTTCTGAAACGTTATGTGGAAATGTTTGCTTAGACACAGTTACTACATAACTAACCAAACAAAACCGAATCTCATTGAAACTTCAGTCGTAAATCTCACCACCCGTGTATTTCATTAATTTAAAACATTAAACTCAATGCATAATATCAGTTCGCAGACGGTTTTAAATTTAAAATAATTATTCAAATCACACCCGAACTTTTGCAATAAATATAAAAGTTTTTTTGAACTTACCTTACCTTCCGTACTTCGTCAGTTTTAATTTATTCTCGTCAAATAGGGATTAAGTTGACGTTCGCAGTTGGCAACTTGAAGAATTCGGGACAACATTAATCGTCTCGTTTATTTACGCAGATCTAACGGAAACATTGCTATTCTGTCAGAACTTTCCAGAAACATTACAAAGTTTATTTGCGAATTTCCCAGTTTGTTGACCAAATAATATTTACCCTTGGGGGACTGTTGAAAATTAATAGAAAAATTTCCCTGAAATAAGAGTGTTTACTTTATCAATATTAAATGCCAATGTATCACAGAGGCCTCAAGAAAAAAATAATCTAGAAATAAGCGAAATAAACTATAACTAATTGCAGCAATTATCATGTAGGTTATAATCATTCACTAATTTAACTATAAATAAATAAAACAACACACTAAAAACTGCATGACTACAACAAAATCTCATACCAGCCACTAAGCACTGTGAAAAAATCGTCAACAGATCCTTGCGTCTTAAAAAACCCGGCCGAGTGCGTGTCGGACTTCGCACATTTAGGGTTCCGTACCAAATGTAGAACATAAGCCGTCCGAATGGCAGAATTATTCGTAAGTAGTGTAGGTAAGTGACCTTAGTAAAAAATCTGATTTATCAATATATTGGTATTTGTTAGTAAAATATACGTAATAATAAACATTATCACCAAATTTCATGTTCATATGTCAATGGGAAGTCAAATAATTCTTCGGATCAAAATTTTGTAAAAAAAAAAGCTGACATGGCTGGCTTCTCATTCCTTTGTTTTTCAATATGTTTTTTAAATAAAAATTTTATATTTTTCTACTCAACGAGCTCTAAACAACGATACTCCACTTGATGGGATAGGTTATTTTTTTTTCGGGCCCCCTTTAGCTGTATGTGAGCCCCCTTAAAAACATATACATTTTTATTTGACAATTTGTATGGCTTTGGGTCAACAAGATGCTTATACTGTGAAAATTTGAAGACTGTAGCTCCATCCGTTTGACTGTAAAACCTGTGTGACAGACGACAGACAGACGGACACGTGAGTGACAGCAATAGGGCTCCTTTTGGTTCCTTCGGGTATGGAACCCTAAAAACTAACGCCAACGGAAAAACGTAGGTTCACCCCACAATAGAGCTTTAAATCCGGATAATACCGCGCAAAGTCTAAAAAAATAATGCAGCACGGACTTTTCGACTCCGTGAATTATGTAAAATACCCGCTTATTTTTTAGGAGCGGAAATAATTTTCGCGGTCGGCCCTTAGTCACTTTCCTTTTGTTTTCATGCAAATTGACTACGAAATAATAATCTGAATGTATTAATGGCACGTTTACAGCGTTTTATTTGTGTTTTGTAACACGATTATTGGGCGAGCTGTATACTTTATGTGGATGGGTAATATGAATAACTTGATCCCTAGATTCACCAAACATTTACGTGGAACTTAGTAAAGTATTTAAAGTTTAATAAAAAATTGTGGAATCTAGTTCGCTCATAAAACTAAGTACTTTTTAACTTTTATGTTCCTTTAAAAATACTTTTTAATCAAAAGATCTGGTGCTACAACGACAGGAAACTTCTCCTACAAAGAATTTAAATTGTTCTAGAATACATAAATCCATACTTATATTATAAATTCGAAAGTAACTCTGTCTGTCTGTCTGTATGTTACCTTTTCACGCCTAAACTACTGAACGGATTTCGATGAAACTTGGCAAATAGATAGATGGCATCCTGGGGAAGGACATAGGCTACTTTTTGTCTCAAAAATAACCCTAGAGGGGGTGATATAAGGGATGAAAGTTTGTATGGGAAACCCTGCATTTTTTAAGTTAGGGATATGAAACTACAAATTTATACTTTTGGTAGGAAATAAAGAATTATGTGGTTCAGCGTTTTTGAAAAATCATCCCCTAAGGGGTAAAATAGGGGTTGATTTTAAAAATCACAAATAATATTAAAATTTTTGTGTACCTCTTTTTAAAAGATTTAAGGGATTGAAAATGTGGTTATAGTTCGTATCTTGACTTCTTGAGGTAACATTTTAGTCTTTATTTTTAACCGACTTTAAAAAAGGAGGAGGTTCTCAATTCGATTGTATGTATTTTTTTAACCGATTTGGAAAATTCTTTTTTTATATTGAAAGGACATACTTCCAGATTTGTCCCATTATTATCAAAATCCAGTTCTGATGATAGAATCCGTGAGGAACTGCAAATATTATAGGCATTTAAATAATATTAATTACGTATTTTCATCAACAAGTCAAGCATTTGCATTCAAAAATATCATTTGGTGAAGCGGAACTGATGCAGAAGACCACATATGTCCACGGGAACTCCTCAATGATAGTTATTTCATGGGTGGCGATATCTGGATTAAGATAGTTAAGCGACTAAGACGAAGTATATTTAAATAAATGGTTCTGATGAAAATGGTAGCATTGAACTGATCTGATGATGAAGCCGGAACGTAGGCACCGGAACTCCGTAATAAAATAATGTATCCTAGCCGTGTTTGGGCTTATTGGAATTTTCATGAGATGTATTCTGGCTATAAATTATTTTAATGGTAATATGCTTCAAATTGCGCTACTTGAGTCGTATGTTATGTGTGGCCTTGATTGTCAGAAGACAGATTTGGTCAACGATCTGTCGTCGTGTGGTTGACTTAATAATTTGTTGGTGACGGCGTCCAAACCTGATGAAACTACGCCTTCCAAACTTCTGACACGACTTAGCGCGACATATATTTGCCTTTTTGCAAAGTTTTTATTTGAAAGGATATAGTCCTGAGGTGGTTGCATATAAATTTGGTCAAATTCTGTTGAGTGGTTTTTGAGTTAGCTTCAATAATACGTTTTTTCATGTTCGTTTCGTGTGTTTTTCGTGTTTTCCATTTAGTGTATGTTGATGATGTGATAATAACTTCCTGTCATTGTTATTTACTTAGAAAGTAGTGGTTTATGAATTTGGGTGGGGTAGGTTCCACAACTAAAAAGTGGAAAATAAAAACTTATATATAAAAAAAACCACCGACTTCCAAAACTAAAGTTATTTCTCGCTTTGTAGTGTTTTTTTTTTGGAAGTCGGTTGTTTTTTTATTTTTTTATAAACAAGTTTTTGTTAAAATCGGTTCACTTGGTCAAAAGTTATTTCATATTTGTTATTGAACGGCATAATAGTTTTGCAAATTATTTTTGCAAAGTCCTCCCGCCGCGTCTATCGTTTATTTTCAGGCATCGACGGCCCATAGCATGTTATTATTACCAAAAAAAACTTACAAACTATGTTAGTAGTAGCACACAGAAAAAAACACAGTATCCAATTAGAGGAAGATTTATCAAGCCACATGTCTGACATGTAGCTTGATAAACCTATCCATTGTAGGCCCTTCTAACCTATCTGAAAAAACCTTCAGTACGCTGTTGCTGCTCCCCCTCACCCTGCGCATCATTGATGCCACTTTCTTGCGCATGATCGCGAAATAATCGTCCGTGTGTGCGTCAGCGAACATCCCTGACGCACTACAGACCAGCATTTTGAAGGTGCTCAATACTGAGCCCATCATGACCAGGAGATTTTCCCCGCTTCATACCTTTAATCACGGCTTTTATTTCTGAACACGTAAACCGCAGGGGTATCCTTGATCAATAGGTCTCAGCATCGTTCACCTTCCCCACAGACTCCAGAGGTGAGCTCACTATGAACTATTCCTTAAATATATTCGCTATTTCAGTGTTATCACTCTCACCCTCCATGCTAACTGGTAAGCTTGGAGAGATATTAAGCTTTTTAGTGCCTTTCCAGAAAGAAGAAAAACATTTCTTTGTATGGAGCGAGGCCAATATATCCATTTCTATTTTTTCTTGATTCTTAATTACCCATTTCAATTTATGTTGATTTAAACACCTTACGACTTAAAATCATATCCTCATATATAGGCCCACTACTGATAATTAAGGTTTATGTAAATTGGCTGAAACATGATGATTGTTGAAGATGTCCAAAAAAATCATGCCGACTGGGAGCTTTCTAGCGTCCGCCGTGAAAACCAATAGAGTATAACGGAAAATAGGGTACTTTTAATCCCGGTACGTTCCCGTGGGATATTTTCCGACATCCACGCGGGCGAAGCCGCGGGTTAAAGCTAGTAATATATATTTTGACTTGACAGTCCAGTTCCGGACAGTTTTGAAAGTTCTCCTTTGGCAGCTGTTACAGGTAGTCAGTAGCTCAAAAGCTTGACAGCCAGTCTTACCAAGGGTATCGTGTTACCCAGTAATTGAGTTGTGGAGGTCAGATAGGCAGTCGCTCCATGCAAAATACTGGTATTCAGCTACATGCAGTTGGACTGGAAGCCGACCTCAATATACTGGTAGTTGGGAAGAGGCTAGACAGATTGATTGACTCCTTTTTTTCGTTCAACCTATGTCGTCTCACTGCTGGACAAAGGTCTCCCCCATATTTTTCCAATTTTCTTTATGCTGTGCCTTTTCCATCCAATCGGTTAGGAACGAGTCCAAATCGTCACGCCAGCGTTTCTTAGGCCTGACTCGGTGACACCTGTCTTCAGGCACCCACTGTGTGACAATCCTGGCCCATCTGTCTGGATGCATCCTATAACTGTGACCCGCCCAGTCCCATTTCAGACTCGCAGACTTATCACCAACATCGGCATACCTATCTTGGAGCTTATTATGGTGTTGCGAATTTGGTCGGTGAGTTTGATTTTTTAAGATGCTAAGCTCCATCGCTCTTTGGCAAACCTTGGGTTTGGACTTCTGAGCCTCGGTCTAAGACCAAGTCTGAGCGCCATAGGATAGAATAGGCAAGATACACATGTCGACGAGCTTGCTCTTTAGTGAGATAGGAAGGTCGCCCTTCATTAGCGCCTTCACAGACCAGTAGCTCCTCCAGGCATTTTCGACTCAACGGTCGATCTCTTTATCCTGTCTGTTGCGAAAGGATACTAGCTGGCCCAGGTAGATATATTCGTCAACATAGTGTATTTCCTGCCCACCGTCCTCGATCCTCAATTTAGCGGCATTGGTCATGGCTTTAGTCTTAGACCGATTCATCGTCAGTCCAACTTCTGAGACTTGCAGTGCTCAGTTCTTGGAGCATTTGTTGCAATCGATCTACGGTAGACGCAAAAAGAACGATATTGTCTCCTTATTTAACAAAAAAAGCTCTTTCTATTGTCACCCTATCACAGACAAAGGACAATCTCTCGAGTACCTACCGAGCAAAACCACCCTGATACCTAACTTTTAACATTAATGTAGGTAAACTCAACTGAAATAATGTCTAACTTCGAATGGTCAATGACGGTCTACGTGCCTTCATCCACATGTAAATTCACCATCGCCTTCTCAATTCTCAAAATAGGGAAACGTATTTCCCACGACTCCAATTTTTCTTCCTGATTAAATTTGCTGCGGATTCCAAGATGTCTTGACTTTCCGTGGGACAATCAATGAATTCGAACTCACGGATAACTCGTTTTCTAAGAGATCGGCCAGAAATTGGACGACCGTGTCTTTTACACGTATTTCTTGACTAGATCTCCCGAGAATTTTCTCAACTGAATTCGATTTAAAATGTCGTATTTCTTTTAAAATTGTATTTCTGACTTGTACCTTTTTACGCTCAAAGGATGTATAGCTCGTTTCATTTTGAAATAATATAACAATATCCTGTTCCAGGAAATTAAGAGTAGGCGTATTTCCGGCCGCTTACTTACTGTTATTAATTCTATCTCTTTTTTTCAGATTAATTTTCAGGAGTCGTCAACTTGGTATGAATGTTTAGTTTATTTCGTAAATTCTACTATAGTGTCACTTTAATGCAGAAATGGAAGTTTTCTTTCAAAACTGGAGTAATGTTTCATAATAAAGTAAGTATCTATTGTAAGCCTTTTTACTCGTCACAAAGAAACCTGTAGTGTCATATCTTAGTATTATCCACTCCTTTGTAAGTAAAGTAAGAGAGCACTTTCCTTGAAAAAAATCACTTGAAACAAGTCGCATTACAGCGAACGTCTTCCAGCTAAAGTCCCTTTGTAAATCGCGAAAGAATTATCTTGCTATGTAAAGGATAATGGGCTCTATTGTTTAGGTTTAAGTTTCAATTTCGTCTGATTACGCAATCGTTTGGAATGTCCCGTTAACAAGTTTTGAACAACTGACGCGTTTTACTGTAAGGGGTTTTTGGTGACGGGTATGAAAGATGTGGTGTACCTAATAATATTAGGACGAAAGTAAATGGATTGGAAGGATACAGGCTAAAGAATAACCCTTTTTTTTCAATATTATGTGTACGAAAATGTAGGTACCTACTAGACCGTAATCTTTGAATTCTTTGGATTTGGATCTTTACTTAAGTACTTTTTTTTTTATTTATTTATTTATACTTTTTTTTATTTACTAGCTGTTGTCCGCGGCTTCGCCCGCGTGGATGACAATACTTCCCTATTTGAATCAGATTTTGTTCACAATTTCATGGGTTTTATTTTTTTTGCACGCAACCCTAATTATTTTTCTAAAATAAAAATAGCCTAAGTTACTCCCTGTAACATCAGCTATCTGTCAGTGAAAGTCCCGTCAAAATCAGTCCAGCCGTTTCGCAGATTAGCCGGAACAAACAGACAGAAGACAAAAATTTTAAAAATTGTTTTTTGTTATAAGCACCGTATATACTTTCATATGTATTTAGTAAAAAGCTGTTATTTTGACATTACAAACAAACGTCTCAATTTTATTTATTTGTATAGATATATTTTAAAAGGGTTTTAATCTATACAGATTATGCCACCCTCATCAATACAAATTGACTTTACATAATAGTTAATAAACAACTAAAAATTATCTTACACTATCTACTTCTACGATAAATCCCAATACTTACGAGCCTGTACAGTATCAAGGCTGCTTCCGAAGCAGGAGCAGCAAGGACGCTGTTACCCCAATCTCGCACATACATATGATTAATTACAATTAACATAATGTATCTCGTCTTTCAGGCCCGTTCCGGACACACACCATGATGATATGCTAAACATCTTCAATTAAGATGCATTCTACATAATTTGGTGATAGACCGTACTTTTACTTACTAAACTAATTTTCAAAAACCTTGGACGTTGATCCAAACGAATGAAATATTACACATGAAAAACCTTTTGACAAAATATGCATCATTTAAATCGACCCAGTAATCACGATGAAATCGGTGTTCATGTAAGAAAAAAATAAATACTCGCCTAATGCATGACCTCCTTTTTCTTAAGTCGGTTAAAAATCTACAACGTTATTCTTTCACCAGGTGACTACCTAAGTTCTACATAATATTTATTTTATCAAACATTCCGAAAATATATGTACAAGACATGTACATCATCGTGTTCATCGTAATCGTGTCTCGGAGACATCAAATAACATGTTTCTGTCCAATTTGCTTTGGCACAAAAGAGAAGCCACCATTTTTACGCGACTGCCCCAAAAACGGAGTGTAATGTTTTCAGGGTTCATGTATGTATGTGAGTTAAGTTTCTTTATTCCACCATAACTTTTAAATGCCTGAACAGATTTGGATGTATCGTTAGAATCCTTACATCCTCCCGAGTGATACTGACTATATTTTTTTTTTTTCTAAATCAATATGGCGGCAGTTTGGCTCCATTTTCAAATGTGAAAAAATATTTTCTCTTCAATTATTACAACATGGGTATTAAATTGAAGACCTTTATGAGCACATTACAAAACATAAAAATAAGACTTGTCACTAAAATGTATAAAATAAAAATAAATAATTAAAAAAATACGACTACCCGACTATACGACTGCCCGTCGTTGTTCGAATTTCGACTGTTCGTTTTTTGGCAGTGCAGTCGTGTCTTTTAATTTTTTTTTTCTAGTACAAAAAGAGAGACATTATTACAAGGCTTAAAAAAAATACAAGCCTGTTATTGTTCCACTGCAGGGTAAAGGCCTCTTCTCATACAGAGAAGGCCACCATCACCACGCTTGCTCAAGACGCTCGGCTCAATACCGAGAGTTGAAAATCCAGTGCGCGATAAAATTCTGCCGTTATATTTTTACGTCCGTGCGGACGTGGGCATAAGGCTGATTTACACGTTGGGATTTCATTGCCGTGACTTTTCATAAGTTGAAGCAACAATAAAATTTGCACCGTCTAAAGTGCAGAAGGTGTAGTACCAAAGAGTCGCCAGAATGCCAAATTTCATACGAATCTCTACTTATCTATCTTGTATGTTATTAAATCGAGACTCGTGCTTAAGGGTCGTTTCTGAATACTGACAACAGAGATAAAGTCGAAATGTCCCATACACTTGAAGCCTGTTATTTAACCGGTCGCACTTTAAATTTAGAACTGAACAATGCTGCAAAAACAAATAATATTTCGTTACACTGTCCCCGGACGAGCCGTTTCACAAAAAGCGTATTAAAGTTCCAAAATCAAAATCAGTTCAAACTGACTACCCTACAATAGCCAAAATTCATGAGTACATTGTTCGAACTATCACATCGTACTTGAATATCAGAGACAAGTCACAGTGTACTACAAAGTAGACCAACTTTGAATGTCCTTCACGTAGAACATCAAGTGGTTGTGGCCTTTGAGAGGCAGCTCATTGTACCGAGAATTTTGGCTGCATTCTGAGAGAAACTGAAAGTGGCACCGATCGTTGAAAGGCTTTTACCAATATCTCTATATAACAGACTCGGTATTCAAAGTTGAATATGAAAAAGGAAAAGGAGTATTCTTGTTCTGGATTCTCCAGATATTTTTATTTTTTATTAACCATTACTGTCCCACTGCTGGGCAAAAGCCTCTCTACTCTCTTTCTACCTCTCCCTGTCCTAAGCTGCCAAGATATTACTGACCTTCATTTGTTTTGTAGCCTTTAAATCCGATCTAGCCTGTTCCTTGCTGCCCTCCCCCAGCGACGCCCTAAACCGAGGTCCGTACCCCACGGGGATGCCCTTAGCGGGTAGTCGCTTAGTTTTAAAGTTTTATGCCCTGGCTGGAAGTCTTAATTTATTGAGGCACCCACAGGAAAGCCCGGTTAAGTAGCCGACAACCCCCTAGGTTGACCTGCGAGACGCCATATAAAAAAAAATTGTAGCCTGTACGTACTTTCTTTATGCAATTTATTTGTTGTTGTAACACGTTACGATGGTTGTTAAAGAAAAATGGCGAGTAGACTTTTGTGATTAATGTGAAATATGATGATTCAGTAGATAATCAACTACAGGCATATTGCCATATTAAATTTAAACAGAACATTAACAACAATAAATTAAATAATTCCAAGAAAACTTAATTCAGAAAAGTATATAAAGAATAAAGAAGTAATAAATATTGTTATTAAAACACTAAAAATCAACATTACTGAATTCTCCTAACATTTTATTAACAAACTATACATTAATTACTATACTGAAAAATAGGTCTTCAAAAATCATAGAAGATGTTAGATAACGTTTATATGCGAACGAACTCGAGGACAGCAACTAGTACAAGTAACTCCAACAATACAGGTACGGTTATACACTTCGTTAACTAAAATTAACAAGGGTAGGTACGAGTACCTCAACAAGTTTGAAAACGGTAAAAGGCAAAATTCTGAGAATGCCTTTCTAGCGTTTTCAACGATTTTATTTATTCAACTTTGATAATTTTCACTGAATAAATTCAATGAAAACGGTAATTTCTGAAAGAACGTGTTTATTGAATTTACACGTACATAGGAAAGGCGCGGCGTAGGGAACGCTAATTAAATTTATTTGAATCATTTTATTTCATTTAATTACGTTCTTGTCTGCCTGAGTATGATTAGGCACCTACCTATTATTCCCCGCCCCCCTAACTGGCCCGTCGGTCTAGTGGTCGCAAGCGCGACTACTCAGTGTGGGGTCCTGGGTTCGATTTTCAAATTGTTATTAGGGTTTTTCCTTTACGAATTTTTCAGTAGCAGCCCGGAGTTTGGGAGTTGGCGGTGTGATATACCCCCGTGCCTCAGAAAGTACGTTTAGCCGTTGGCCCTGCGCCTGATCTCTCTCCGGTCGTGTTTGATTGCCGTCCTATCGGACTATGATTATGAGGGAAGAGAGAGTGCACCTATGTCTGGGCACACACTTGTGCACTATAATATCTCCCGCGCCGAAGGCTGGTCTCCGCTGAGATTGAAATTAGGTCTGGAGGACAATTATTATAATGACACTGTTCTGAAAGTACCTATGTATGATGTGGCCTCAAGGCACGCGATACAAAGGCACCGCATGTCGCGCGACGAGCGGTGTCTTTATGTCGATGTCGTGCGCGATTCACGTCGTGATTCGCGCCTGTTTGAAGGAGCCTTCAATCGGGGTGTAATATTTTATGTAACTTAGATATTTTTGGGATTTGATTAGTATATAGACCTGCCTACACGTTCGGGATAAAATCAGGATGACAGTAGCGTCGTGTGTGGTACTAATAATAATTAATTAATTAGTCCCTTTTCTAAGTGTGGTGATTACCCTCAAGCCTGATAGCTGTTAATTTTATAACACTAAATGCCAGTAGCATTTTATTCTCATCAATATTCACCCAGAATTGCCCCCTCAATGCGTATCTAAAGAAATAATAAATTCAATAAGCGCGCATGTGTAAGTTCAGTAAACCACTAAACATCACAATAAAAATGTACGGAATTCGTTTTAAAATTTCAAAGGTTTTTAATACACGAACAGGCGACGACGCGTGTGTAAACGAAAGGTCTTGCCCATTTACATTTCGACTACGCATGTTGTATTTGTGTTATTTACATTTTTTAACGGGTGTTACCCTTTTTTTGCGTTTTTGCTCGGTTAGCAGAAAGAATAGCTGCGGATTTGGTTAGATAGAATCCTGGCTAATGGTATCTTTTTTTTATACAGCATGTCCCGGAATTAACGCATAACCTCTTCAGGGGTCATTGTGTTCGTCATTATGAACAACTTTTACTATGGGACCAAACCTGAAATCGCTTTGACATTTTAATATTATTCTATTATTTTTTTTTTCTTTAATCAATGTATGTTCTTGAAACTTAATAATTTAAATAAAACTGTTATTTTAATAAATTCAATGTTAATATGACACATTTGCACACCATATGTAAGGGTTGAATGTAATTGGGCCACGATAGTCTTAAGTTCTTATTTTGTACCTACATTCTAGCAAATAAGTTAATTTGAATTTGAATTTGACCCCAACATAGTTGGGTAAAGGCTGGGCAGATTGATTTTTTTGTAAAACAACTCGTTCCGTAAATAATCCCGGAATAAAACAATATCTATGGACGACGATGACTTCTCGTTTAAAATAGAAGCTGTATCGGTTTACATTATAACAAGGTCGCATTTATTCTCCGAGACCTTTTGTTGCTTTGGAGTTTATGGCATGATTGGCACAAAACAGGAAGGATGACGTAAATGGCATCAAATTCAAAATAATGAAAATATTTTATCCTACCAATAATATTATAAATGTGAAAGTTTGTATGTGTGTGTTTGAAGCTGAACTGATTTGGATGAAATTTGGCATACAGATAGTTTATAACCTGGATTAACACATACGATGTCTCGCTGATGGTGGCGCATGTGTTGGATCATTCGGCTCCCTTCAAAATAGTTGAGCTAAATGGTGCTGATCCATGCGTCATCTTCGTGACCAAGCGCCGTCAGTTGGGACTGGACATCTCTTAGCTGCCACGGCTTATTTTAATTATTTTATATTTTAATTGTTTTTTTTTTTGTTCCTGTTTGCTACTCTGGGCGCTTTTAACATGTAATTAAGTACGTCTTTTTTACATCTTTCTCACACTTAATTATAAATTCAACATAAAGATGTAAGTAATATTTTTGTGACAATATAATTTAAAAGAGTGTCCGTGGAGTTTCTTGTCCATTCTACTCTATAGGTACCTACTACGCTCTGGAATAGGCAACTATCTTCATATTTCTGACTGACCGACGCCTTGACAATTCAAAAATACCTGTAAATGGTTTAATTGAAATAAATGCTTTGAGTTTGATACTTTTTTACTACGTTCCCGAGGGATAATTTCAAACTTCCACGCGGGTAAAGCTGCCATCAAAAGCTAGTTTTACATAAACCTACATGAGCACTTGCATAAGAAACGACAGAAGCTAGTGCACGGTTCCAAATGGTCGTTTCCTCTGCCATATTTGGTTTATGGTTTACCGCCGTTATTTGTGAGGAAGTGTGCCACTGGTCTGTCGCTACCGCTTAAAATAATATTCAACCACTCGATTGCGACATCACATTTTCCGACAGAATGAAAAATGTCAAATGTCGTACCGATTTTTAAGAAAGGCGATTCCAACGACGTGCAAAACTACCGTCCAATTTCACTCCTCTCAATTTTTACTAAAATTTTTGAATCTCTGCTGTGTCCTTTACTTACATCACTCATTTATCCTCAGTTAGTCCCCCAGCAACATGGTTTCTGTATTCGTAAGTCGACGACTACAAATTTGGTTCACTACGTCAAAGAAATAAGTAAATTGATTGACTCCCGCGCCCAGGTCGACTCATTCTACACTGATTTCAGCAGTGCGTTTGACAAGGTGGACCATAAAATCCTCATAATAAAGCTTGAAATTTTCTGCATATTTGGTCAGTTACTTCATTCGTTTAAATCGTATCTTACAAAGAGAAAACAAAGAGTGGTTGTAAAGGGGTATGAGTCACCAATATATTTCTCTACATCAGGAGTCCCCCAAGGTTCGCACCTGGGCCCAATCCTCTTTCTAATGTTTGTCAATGACATAGTTCTCTCAGTAAAATATAGCAATTGCTCGATATTTGCTGATGGTCTCAAAATTTATAAAGAGATAAACTCATCCTTCGACGCTCATCTACTCCAGGCTGACCTTAGCGCAGTGCACGACTGGTATTTGAAAAACCGCATGTCCCTCAACGTGACTAAGTGTTACTACATCTCATTTACCAAAAAACAGAAACCCATACCTACGTCTTACTCAATAAATGGGGTAGCATTACGTAAAGTGGACACGATTCGTGACCACCTCGACTCTAAACTTATATTCATACACCACATTGACAATATCTCTGCCAAAGCTGCAAAAATGGCTGGTTTTATAAAGAGAATTTGCCGTGAGTTCAAGTCCTTAAAGGTACTCTTCAATACTCTTATGAGAAGTCTATTGGACTATGCATCTCCAGTTTGGAATCCTACTCGCCGTGTTCACGTAAACAGGATTGAACGTATCCAAAGAAGCTTCACTAGATATCTCCGTCTTAGAAGCGTCTTAGAGCACCGAAGAGCTATGACAGACCAAGTACTTCTTTACAAAATCTTTAACGGCTTACTAAATGTTCCCGACCTTTTGACGGAACTAGGTATAGCTGTACCTCGACATAATGCTCTAAGATCTGTTCGCGAGACCATTACCTTCGCCACAACTGCAAGTCGTACTAACCATGGTAGCAACGCACCCATGAATCGACTAATGGGAAACTAATAAAATCGCTACACGCACCAACAGCATCGACATATTCTCTAACTCTTTCTGTCAATTCCGTACGAGGCTTTTATCCAGCTCGGAGTCTCAAGACCTCTATGTGATACGAGCCGTCAATTAATTAAAATTGTATGCACTTCGATTTTCTACCTTCTCAGCCTTTTTTATTATATGATATATTACCCATTGTATTTGTGAACATAGCACATTTTCGTTTTTTTTTTAATTCATTATTATTGTAATCTATTCAAGTAATTAAACTAACGGTACCTACCATGTCCCTTAATCATTAAGATTTTTGCTAGTGCTGTGCACTTCTGTAAATGACGTACTCACATTATCTGTAACTGTATGTGATTTTTGTTTGTGTATGTTCTAGTGAGTAAGTTGTTGAAGTGTCATATCAATAAATAAATAAATTCCCTGCTGCGAGGAGTAAATGCTGTGGACCAATATATAATTTAGGGTGGTCGTGTACTCGTTCTAACCAGTCGATTGTGTGTCCAATGCTCCGTTCAAGAACTATTCTTAACACTTTCAAGGACACTATACGGCTATAGCAGTCATAACAATAAAACTACTATTGCGTCTCATTCAGTGTCCTCGAATGCGTTAAGCGTGTTATTGGTTCGATATCTTGACTTATTGACCACTCAGTTTTTTTTTCTAACCTACGCTATCCCACTCCTGGGAAAAGGCCTCCCTTTTTTGCTCTCTCGCTCTGGGCGGAGTGGAAGGGCGTGTCAGACTTTTGCTAACTAAAACCCACCCGTGTTCCTTCAGTTGCCTGTGTCAGGAGCCACGGTAACTTTTTCGAACATCTCGCGACCCTGGCTGGCATCAGCACTAGCGGACCCCGTCAGTTAGTGCTGACATCTCTTTGAGGCGCGCGTGGAACAACGCGTCGTCGACCCGGGTCTGGTACTTACCGGACGGCGAGCTACCCATTGCTCGCCGTCCGCAAGCCCGCGCCTACGGTGGTCGGGAATCGGCTCTCGATTTCCGCCGCCCAGAGCGTCTCCTGCGGAGACTAAGGGCGTGAGGGCGTTGAGATTACCTCGCCCTCACGCGTTCCGCCTCCTCAGTAATGCTTCCCATGCACTCTCGCTCCGAACCATGGCCTGGACCAGAGCCGGACGCGAGAGATCACCGCCGCCGATCGCTTCCGCGAAGATACGGCGGAGCTCCGCCCAAGCCAGGCAGACCTCAACCGCCTGCTCCACTATGGCAAAGGCCTCCCTCCACTCCATCTTTCGCGAGCCCGCGCGTTCTCCTTCCAGTTTTAACGGAACCTATCCAGTTCGTCCCGCCATCTTCTGCGTGGCCTGCCGCGACCCCGCCTCACTGTCGCAGGGCACCATTTCTGCACTACTTGGGCCCACAGTTTGTCCGGCATGCGGCAGACATGTCCTGCTCAGTCCCATTTAAGTTGGGAAGCCTTTTGAGCCACGTCAGCTATCTGTGTTAGACACTCAGTTACATCGCCAAATCAATGCCTTTGAGAAATTATCAGAGGACCTCAGAAATCAGGCATTAGTAAAAAGGAAATAAGGTCAGTTCAGACAAACCGTACAAAGTTAAATTTAACAATGACACCATCATCAAATTATACAAAAAAATTAAACAAACATAAAATTCACCCACGTAAATAACTCTACTTCAAATTGATAAATGTATAAGCTCAACGCCATTTTCCCATTGTGTATACGAATAAAAACTTTTTTGCACCTACCGGCGCCATTTGTCTTCCAGTCTGCGTATGGAATTATAAATAGCCGGTCTTTTTGTCACGCGATTTTAATAATATGAGTGTTAAATACTGATATAAATGTGTACTTTCAGCGCTGGTGGTAATATTTTGTTTAAGCATTTCGTAAATGAGTGGGATGCAGTTGTGAAATAATAAATCATTAGGAATTTTGTCGATAGTTAATATTACTGACGGCAAAGAGGATTGGACTCATTATCCGTGGAGTTTCTTGTCCGTTCTTTTTTTTCTTAGGAACCTTCACGCCTCCATAGCAACGTACCTACCACGGTTTGGAATGGGCAACGATGTAGCTTCATTTTTCTGACTGACCGACCCCTTGACAATTCTAGGGTGCCTGTAGTTGGTTTAATGGTTGGTACTATGTTAGCACTATATGGGTCATCTTTTTTTTTTCAATTTGTTTTTTTTCTTTCTCAGTTAGTTTTAATGATGGTCTGATATTTTGAGTACTTCATGCGGCCTACCCAAATGTCCTTTCTTTGGTATTGTTCGTCGTGTCGTTGAGCTCCTTAAGTCCTGAGTTGAGCTACACGATTACTGACAAATGCTTGCACTGACTGGACCGGTTCACTCAAATTTGTGTGGTTTTTTCCTCAAAAGACCATTTCAGACACGGATCTATATGGTCCTCACATGATTTGACCAAGATTATGTCTGGACTTTAAAGGAGACTTTGACCCCTGAGTTTGTTTCGCCATTTCTTGTCAAGGGTAGTCAGATAGGAAATGTCGACTCCATCTAGCTTACTAACTTTTTTTTTAATATGACGTGTAAAAGTGGTTCCGATATCCTATTTACAGAATAAACAATTTCATTTCATCTCAATTGAAATAAATGCTTTGAGTTTAAGTTTCATTTACAACGACCGATCGTTATAAAGATCAAAAAATAGTATGAGGAATACCCTCAATTTAAAAATATAAACGAGCGGATAACTTTAGCTTATTGTTAACCAATCGCCGCCGTGATCGTTTGACAGTGTTTCGGTGCATAGATGATCATAATTTTGAAGTGCTTTTGTATTTTAATTCGTATTAGCGTAATTAGCTTTCACTAAGTCTTCAAAAGGGTAAGTGTTTACGAATTAACTTGTGATTGAAATTTATTTTATGCGCGTTTTTTATAAAGGAGATGGAAAATGGTGGGCCCAAATGTAATAAGTTGAGATATGATCTAAAAAATTTGTCATATTTTTTTATCTTAGAATATCAAAAATCAGCTCAATTCTCAATCTGGAAGCGGAGAATTAAGAGAAATATAATAGTAGTAATCGATTACAAAATTACAAAAGGAAAACCTTCGCACTAGGTAACTAACTCGAGTAATTAAATGCACTAAATATACTTATAAACAATAAAGTGCATTTAATTATATGTCATATTAATAAATTAAATATCAATTAATTACTGAAAAACCAATATAATGAATATCGATTTCATATCGATTAAAATCAGTCTTATATTTTTTGTCTATGTCACTGGCATGACAGCTGTGAGTCAGCTCAACATTGACAGTAGATAGTTGCCGACTGCTCTTGCTTGTTCACTCGTTTCGTGTTTTCCGATGCGTTTTAAATGCTTTCCAGATTATTTATTTTTAAAGAAAAACAATGCAGTGGGTGTTGTTTTTCACGGATTCTGACCCTGCCTACCTTGTACGACCCTTGCTTTCACACTGGACATCGAAGATCGCTCACACGTTTGACTTGGAATTGTTATTTTGGATTTTACCTCCGCCTTGTGGATTGGATATTGTTGAAACTATGGATCGCTGTGTGAATTGAAGGATAGTAACTAGTCACTGCAATACACTAGGCGAAATATAATAAACATTAGTGTTTAAAGAACATTTTTTGGACTTCAGGAATCAGTTGTTAGTTAAAGGTTGTGACATAGCCTTACTTTTACTAAACCTCTTATAACTCGGCTCTCAGATTGTCAAACCTTACAGAATTTTCAGCGAGGGTCTGATAAGTTTAAATCTATTAATTCACACCAATTTCAACTCGTTACATTTAGGCCCAAGATTGTATATAATCGTTTCAGTCTCCTTTATAACCTGTCTATCAAAACTGTGAAATAAAATTTGATCTTGTCATATCTTTTATAAAAAACAAATGATATTATATTTGATGATCGTTTTAACGATCGGTAGTAATTTGGGGATGTACCTATATTTAACTTTCAGATCCAGGAATACCAAAAAACCATTGTCTCTCAATCAAATCATTGACGAATTGGAAAAATTAGATGATGATGCCCCATTTCCAAGAAATATAACCATTTTACCACCAGATAACGCGAATGCTGATATCACAGATGAAGATTCTGGTGATGAGGAGTTTGTAACTCTGAACAATCTTCCAGGTTTGATATAATCTCATATAAATCTTTACGTTATTTTCTCATGTCAGTTGTTATATATATATTTTTCTATCTAGGTTCTCAGCTATGAGCTCCTGCTGAGATAGAATACATGTGTTCCGAGAGTGACGAGGACAGTGTACCCTTGTCTTCTTTAGCAAAAAGAAGTTGAACCACCGAAGAACCCCTAATTGTGGAAAGTCGTCAGCCTGAGCCATCTCCATCTAATACAGCTCCAGTTATTAGCAGCACGTCAGCCGTTCCTTTTGTTGACCCAACTGTACCAAAATATCAAAATTATACTTGGAGAAATCGCCATAATCCTAACGACCGACCACAATGGCAAGAACACCATGGGCCAAGACACCTTCAAACGCCCATGTATTACTTTGATTGTATGTTTGATGACTGTGTTATCGAATTATTGGTCAAATATACAAATATTTACGCGATTCAAAAGAACAAAGTGGGCAATGTGGCAACGAGTGAAGAATTAATGAAAAATGTAAAATCCATTTGCACCCTAAAACATGTTTTGTTACTTACCATACGCCTACATAGACTTGTTTGTTAATAAACGTTTTTCAATTAGATAATAAAGCCTTTTTCATAGTAATAACTGTGTTTTTTTCTAATTTAAAATATGATACAATCGATAAAGTGGTAGGTGTGCGCGTTCACCTACCTGCCTATTACTACTGATCGTTAAAACGATCCGCATTTTCCGAGGTTTCCTGAAAACTCAGATTTTTCTTGGTATTTTTCCATGTTTACTATATGCATCAAGCTAACAATACTAAAAAATTACTGTGATACGAGAAAAAAAAAGGTTTCAGTAACAACTGGGTTAAGCTATTTGTTCAAGAGCCTTCTTTTCGTGAGGAAATCTTCATGGATGCTTTCTGTCTAGGGATACTTTAATCCTTAGAACTGACACCTGCTATCAACAGTCAGGAGTCAGAAAAGTATCATCTGCACATGCTCCTTGTTCAAAAGATTTATTTTGTAAAGAGCGGTGTTTCTTCTGTAGCACTAAGTAACTTTGGACACTATTCCAAAAGAAAAGTATTACGTATTTTTATATGATACACACATACATAAACTCACGCCTTCTATCCATAGGGATTGCCAGAAATTACAGAAAGCAACCTGCTGCAATCCTTACATACTCCTTTTACCTCCTTTACGTTCATACATCTGGTCCTACACGCACGCCGGTTGCGAGTACTACGCACCTGACCTTTTAGAAGAACATCACTAATATGGACATAAAGTGACCTAGAAGGACTTCTAGGACGTGTTCCCGGCGTTTCCACTTTACAACAGTGAATGTCAAAGTGTGATAAAATTATCAAAATAATACTTCACAAAGAGACTTTACCAGCTTTACGACACAGAGATAGTTATCATTGTACGGAAGACACGACTACATTAACAATAGAGGTCGTTACATTTTGAAGTTTCGATTAAAATCGATAACTTTAATAATAACGTTCTGTAGTTAAATACTTGGTTGATTGAAAACATTCCAATTACGACATCTGCTTTGATAGAGCAGTGAATACGATACTCAGAATTGAATGTTTTGAGCTAGTAGGTACCTAAAGCCCATCACAGACGTAGCTATTATACACTTCTGGACACATCTATTGGCCCACCTTGTATTTTCAGTTTCGTTTGGTCCTAGCTAAAATTTTATATTAGGTCGAGCAAAAAGTTTTTATGCAGTTTTGAACCTGGCACATCCACAATTTCATTAGTCTTTTTTGAATTTCGAACACAGAATTTAAAGAAACAAAAGACAATTTGGAGCCTGTTTGTTGATATCAAACAATCGAATACTAAGAAAACTTGGTTTTATTGGTTTACTTGGATTTAATTCTTGAAAAAGTGATTGATATCTTTGGTTTTGCAACAAACATTACTTATTCTTAACATTAAGGTGAGGTTCTATCAATAATCTATGGATACTTCACCTGAAGTCGCCGCCCAAGCTGTGGCACTTATTCAGGCCGGACACAGCCAAAGAAACGTGAGTGCTCAACTTAATTTAAGTCGATCTGCGGTCCGAAATGTTAATCGGAGGTACCTAGAGACTGGCGGCTTTGTTCGTCGCCAAGGAAGGCCACGATCTCGGGTCACAACTGAAAGGCAGGATCGATTCATCGTGACGACCAGCTTGAGAAATCGTCACCTTACCTCCATTGAGATACAAAACCAACTTCGCGACTTCCACGGAGTATCTGTGAGCGCTCAAACTGTTCGGAGAAGGTTAAAAGAACGCGATATGGTACCACACAAGCCAGATAATGGACCCAAACTAACGCGAGCCCACCGAACAGCGCGCCTTCATTTCGCACGCAGTCATTTAAATTGGACACAGCAAGATTGGAGCCGTGTACTCTTTTATGATGAGTCTAAAATTGTGTTACATGGCAATGATGGAAGGAAGAAGGTCAACCGACGTAAGGGAGAGCGTTTCGCACAATGCTGCTTTGAAGAGAGGGTTGCTTATGGCGGTGGCTCATGGACTGTCTGGGGCGGTATATCCGCGAGCGGCAAAACTCAACTTGAGGTTGTTACAGGACCACGGCTGCCAACATTAAATGCTGAAAGGTACATTCGTGAGTGCTTAGAACCTCACGTGATACCATACGCGGACTATGTGGGCCCAAATTTCCTTTTTATGCATGATAATGCAAGAGCCCATGCGACCGGCATCGTCAGGGAATATCTTCGGGATGTGAACATCACAGTTATGGACTGGCCAGCCAGAAGCCCAGACATGAACCCCATTGAGCACATGTGGGACGAGCTAAAAAGACGTGTTAGGGCTCGTCAGCCAGTTGCCCAGACGATGCAGGAGTTGAAAACTGCCATAGAAGAGGAATGGGAGATGATCCCTCAAAATTTCATAGAGCGGTTGATAAACTCTATGCCTAATCGTATGAGAGCTGTGGTAGATGCCCATGGAGGCAACACGCGTTATTAAATTAAACCTTTATTTGATAAAACATGTTTTTTATTCAAAAATCAATTGCCTTTAACAAGGCGCATATCCGACTTGTTAGGCGTAGCTCCATGTCGTATGGTATTCTGAATTCAAATTTAAAACAATACGATCGAAAAAGATGGTAAAATGTATCAGGTTTAAAACTGCATCAACAGTTTTTGTTCAATCTAGCAATCATATTTCGGTAGGGGCCATCGAAACCTAAACTCTAAGGTGGGCCAATAGATGTGTCCAGAAGTGTATATCTTAATATAAATCATAGCTTCGCATATTGCAATATGCTGGGTGGTATCGACATCGACGCGAATCCGGTTACCATGGATTAAGTACATGATTCTGTCTGGACCTCCAATGGGCCTTGAAAATTTTCGTCGGTTATTTAAAAAAAAAATCTGTTCCATAGATTTTGACCGCGTAGGTATTGCACTTTTGTCTCACACAGCAGATTTTTTTTATACCGGCGAAAAATTTCATCGCAGGGGTCCAGAATCTTGTACTGAATCCCTGGTAACCAGATTCGCGTCGATGTCCCTACCACCCTGTATTTTGAATACTATCTTTGAGTGACCGCACACACAGCTATAATATATATTTCTATGACGTCATCAGCCTATACTGTAATTCATATTATTGCATCCATCCGTACTGTCCATACTGATATTATAAATTCGAAAGTAACTCTGTCTGTCTGTCTGTTACCTCTTCACGGCTAGATGGCATCCTGGAGAAGGACATAGGGTACTTTTTGTCTCAAAAATAATCCTAAAGGGTGGATGAAGGATATAGGGGATGAAAGTTTGTATGGGAAACCCGGCCATCTCTTAAGTTAGGGATATGAAAATTCAAATGTATGCTTTTGGTAAGAACGAGTTGCAGCGTTTTTGTAAAATTATCCTCCAATGGGGTAAAATAGGGGATGATTTTAAAATTCACATGTAATATGGATATTTTGGTTTATTTCTTTTGAAGACATTTAAAGGATTCGGAATATTTGAATTAACATTTAGTCTTTATTTCATTAAAATCGGCCCACTCAGTCAAAGGTTATTACAATTTAAAGTCAAAAACTAATCTTTCTAACATGTAGGTTAATAATACGTGGTATTGATATTCATAATATTAATAGCTTCCGCCCGCGACTACATCTTCCCCTGCATCGCATCGCCCGCCCGCGCTATTACTTAGGTTTCGCTTAGCATTCTTTCTGACTTTTTTCCTTTTTTTTCTGCTCCTAGGGGTCGTAGCGTGCATGTTATAGCCTAACCTTATAATATATACTGGATGATTTTTTTTACCGTCTCGAAACTTTTACAGGGTGTTCTACCCATGAACATGAACAACTTTTACTACGGGACCAACTATGAGATCACGAAAAAAAAATCTGCTGTTTCATACATTTTGGTCAAGTAGGTTTGAACTTTTCTATTAAACAGTAGATTTTTTTTTTCACCCTGTAAAAATTTCGAGACGGTAAAAAAAATCACCCAGTATAATAGCTCTTCAATAATTGGGCTCAAACCAAATGCAAAAAGAATTTTTCAAATCCGGGAGATTAGCGCGTTCAAACAAACAAACTCTTCAGCTTAGTATAGATTAAAATGTATAATAGTGTGTATAATTAGTGTTTTAAGTGAGGCATATATAATCATATAAACCTGTTTTTTTTTTTAACCAGACAGGTGTGACCCCTCAGAGACGGATCCCTCAGGGCGCGAGTGAGGGTTCCGCTTGCTCGGCTGCCCGAATTTCCAAATCCGGATTGGAGGGCAAACGAAAGTTACGTTTGCCCTTCCATTCAGTTGAAAAATAACTTTTAATAGAGTGGAGAGATCCGATTTGAATGAAATATACAGACTAAATGTTACTTCAAGACGTGGTCCATGAATTTTCGATCCCAGATTGAAGAAAAAACTTAACTTTGCAGTTTATATTTACTTTATTTTATTTTTGTCATTTTATTTTTTATGTAACTATAAATTACCAATTTTCGGATTTTTCTCTTTACTTGAACTGTAAGACGTTGCTTTTCTTCAAATTACATGCTGCTGGGCCAAGGGACAGTACCATATAGGCATTGGCTTATTTGCGACTGTCAAAATATACGGCATAAATGGCCGTATTTTTTTATTGTGTTGACTTGGAAGTTTGATTTTCATTACTGTAAATTACTGTCATACGGATATACCATGACCTGGGACATAGGATACTTCGAATCCGGGTAATACGTTCCTGTGGGATATTTTCCGACCTTTACGCAGGCGAAGCCGCGGGCAAAAGCTAGTATTAATATATATTATGGTATGACCGACCATCAATTAAATGAAGGCAAAATATATATTACATCATCGTCTCCGTGTGTGGTAGCTTGCTATGATATATATTATATGTACGTCTGAGATGGGCTTTAATGTAAAAAAAACACGCGGCATCGGAACGGCTCAGAGGTCGTAAGTTCAAACTCCACCCGTTTCACAATTAATGTGAGCCCGATCTCGTATTACAAGCGTAGTTGCAAGGGTTACCAGGCCAAAAACTAATAAGGGGTTTTTTTCTGACGTATTGTTTCACTGTTTCAATATGCTATTTACTGTGTTGTTGTTTGTATGTACTAATAAACTATTATGTTATGTTATGTATAACACCATCGCAATTACAATTCATTTAGTTGAAATTAATAAACAAGCAAAGTTGACAGCTGGGCTGATGCCCAAAGTCTGGGGATTCTCAAACACTATTAATTAAACAATTTTTTACTCAAAGGACTAGTTGTTCCATCTTACAGTTATTTTGTCTTTAATGATCAAAAATGACTACTAACCCATCTTAAATTAAAAGCGATAATAATAGGATACTATAACAGAAACAATTCACCGTAAAATGAGTGCTGTGGCGGAACTTGAAACAATCGAATGACCTGCATGGGGCTTCTATGAGTGATGTCTTGATTAATATGTCGGTCAAGGTTAAGAATATTTGGAAGCATAATCAGCCTATAATTTTCCAACTACTGGGACACAGGCCTCCTCTCTTCGAGAGGGAGTGAACTGTAATCTACCACGCGGGCCCAGTGCAGGTTGGTCACATGTCGAATTTTTGGTTCTAGTACATCACGTTTCATCACGATGTTTTCCTTCAACGTTTTGAGAGCAGTGGTGATGAAAAGGTTAGGTCGATTTTAGATGCGATTGCGAGAGAACTGGGAACGTGACTGCTGACCAGATCTTGGATCCGATTCCCAGGCTGGGCAAAGTTTTACTGGGTGGTGTCTGGATTTGTACCCGGTTGATGGCAATAAGCTCGCTCCCCTATTACTTGGGACTTAAGAGTATTGTGTCTGGACCTAGTACACGTTTGTATTCCCCAAAGGGCGTGATGTTATGGGCAGAGATATATGATGTAGATGAGGTCCTCATTATGCGATTTTCTAACCAGGACAAAACCAACAAATATGTGACTCGACTACTAATCTAATAGTGTAAATATTATCGTGATAGTCCCTTCCTTTTTAGTAACTACCCAACTTTTACGATTCGCCATACCATTTGCATACTATAATTTATTACAACTAGGATACGTGAAAAATTCACAGTATATTAACAAAAATTAAATGGCACGACATCGCGAATATAATACTTAGAATTCTTTGTAAATATAATGAAGTTGTTAATTTAGTTATTTTTCATACGTGTACATGTTGAGTTGCACGATACGGTCGCGTTTAGTAATTACATTAAAATATGGTGTTAACTTTAACTTACTAATGTATGCTTGATATTGCTGCTCATGTTTGTAAGCTTTTGTAAGGAAATGAGATTAATGCAGCAATGTATGCTGGTAAGTTGGTCTTGAGTAATTGTCAGGAATATTTTATAGGGCACTATGTTTGTTTACGTACTAAGGACGCTATTTTACTAACGTTCATGCACCAAGCCTTGTATATTACATTCACCAATTCATTACCATGCAAGAATATTATTGGTCATTGTTACAAATAAAGAAGCTAGAATGTACTTTGGTTTACGCATTAAGCATGATTTTTCAACATTTTGTAGCGGTGAATGAGTCATCATCTGCGTAGCCTTTTCCCAACTATGTCGGAGTCGGCTTCCAGTCTCACCGGACACAGCTGAATACCAGTATTCTACATGGAGCGACTGCCTATCTAACCTCCACAACCCAGTTACTGGGTAATACGATACCCCTTGGTAAGACTGGTTGTCAGACTTTCGGGCTTCTGACGACCCGTAACGACTGTCAAAGATCCACGAATGACAGCCGGGACCAACGGCTTAACGTGCTTTCCAAGACACGGAGGGGTCTTGGTGTGTAAAGATGGTCACGCATCCATGGACCAACCGCGGCAAGCGTAGCTTAACCTGATCGATCGACCCATGCGGCTGCATGCATTATTGCTAAGTAAGCCTCTCAGTGAGTATTAATGAGTATGATTTTAAAAACAAAAGTCTAGCAACACATCTGACGATATTACAGGACGAAAACATCGGCGTGTTTACGCCTGCAATGTTTTTTAAATTACTTATAACACATAGGGCAGAAATTACGTCGCGTAATTTTCATAGAAAACAGAAGCATGCGGAATATCCGTCGCGTAATTTTCGGCAGATTCGTCGCAGATTTGTAGTTTTACCTTCCACACGAACAGTGCTAGATGTTCCTTGTCAAACAGTTCAAGTTTCAAGTTCTGTTAGATCCAAAGATCTTTGTAAGAACTTCAATCGGAACAAACAACTTCTCACAACTTTTGTAGATTCCTTCTGTAACTTTGAATAAAAAGATTCTCTGAAAGTGCTGTCATTTTTACGTTACCTACTGAAATTACTTAAAAAATGTGATGGCTTTGTGACAAACGTACCTTGCTGGAAATTTTAAAACAAGAAACTTCATCTTATTCAGTGTTTAAAGTTAAATTCTGCAGATATTTATAATAATAGGTTTTTTCTTTAATAGATAACAATTATGTTTCTAACCTAGGGTTGTTACATCAAGATAATCATAAAGTAGATATAAAGCCGCGTCCTAGCCAACAACGCGAGGTAAGTAGTGATAATTATGGCATCACTGAAAACTTTTTTACAAAAAAAATAACTACCGACTTCCAAAAAAAAAACACTACAAAGTGAGAAATAATTTTGGAAGTCGGTGTCCTTGGATCTGTATTTTAGTTTTTTGCCACCGACTTCCGAAATTAAAGTTATTTATCACTTTGTAGTGTTATTTATGGAAGTCAGTTTTTTTTTTTTTGGAAAAAAGTTTTTTATTTTTCACTTTTTACTGGGTCGTCTTGTCCGAGGAGCTCGTGGCTAAGTAATAACAGCCGCACGGGTCGATACATCAGGTTAAGCTACGCTTGCCGGGGTTGGTTCGTGGATGGGTGACCATCTTTACATACCGAGACTCCTCCGTGCCTCGGAAAGCACGTTAAGCCGTTGGTCCCGGCTGTCATTCGTGGATCTTTGACAGTCGTTACGGGTCGTCAGAAGCTCGAAAGTCTAACAACCAGTCTTACCAAGGGGTATCGTATTACCCAGTTACTGGGTTGTGGAGGTCAGATAGGCAGTCGCTCCATGTAAAATACTGGTATTCAGCTGCGTCCGGTTAGACTGGAAGCCGACCCCAACATAGTTAGGAATAGGCTAGGCATATGATGACTGGGTCGGCTTGTCATTTATCTAAGTTACAAGAGCTTAATGTCAACTGCTCATTACCTTTTACAAAATATTGATTTTCCCGATGCAGGGACGTTAATTGTTGAGGAGTTTTCCTGGTACTTCACCATCAGCTCCACTTCACCATATACATTGTGATGAGTATAAATTGCTTAGAAACCATATCAAAGTAATCGTATCGCAACCCGTGAAATACTAATCAATAGTACCAATAGTACACCCACACCTCTGCCCAACCCTTCGGGGAATACAGGCGTGGTGTTATGTTATTATGTTACGAGTTTAAACTCTTCGTGGCCATCTGCTACATAAAGGAAATATTTTATCAATTCATTACCAAATACATCAACAAAAGCAACAACCTATTAAAAATCAAAAACAAAAAATACAATCAGGTTAAATGACAGACTCACTACGACACTACTAGTTTAGCGCTCAAACCACAGACGAGTAACTACTCCCCCGGCGATTGTGTGACCAGCCAATTAAACAGACTCCGGCGCTGGCTTAATGGTAATCTACTTCAGTTCTGACCTCAAATCTACTTATTTATAGCGAGACGATTCGAGCTTCAACTGTGACAAGACTGGCAAAACTATACAAGGATTTATCTATACATCTATACAAATAAATATAATTGAAGTATCAATGCATAAGAAAGTATATACGGTACTTATAACAAAAAAGCATTTTTTTTTCATTTTTGTCTGTCTGTATGTCTGTTTGTTCCGGCTAATCTCCGAAACGGCTGGGCCGATTTTGACAGAACTTTCACTGGCAGATAGTTGATTATACGGGGAGTTACTTAGGCTACATTTATTTTAGAAAAATAATTAGGGTTCCGCGCAAACAAAATAAAACCCGTGAAATTATGAACAAAAAGTCGGATTTGAAAAATTATTTTTGCATTCGGTAACCCAATTTTCGAGGATAGTTATAGGCTATTTATCATCACGCTACGACCCTTAGGAGCCGAGCAAAAAGAAAAAAGTCGGAAAGAACACTAAGCGAAAACGAAGTAATAGCACGGGCGGGCGATGCAACGCGACGGGTCGGGGTACGAGTGATTTTTGTTAAAATGTGGCTGTTATTTTAGTATATTGTGTATCTTACGACTTCCACGCGAATGAAGTCGCGGGGCACAGCTAGCTATGTTCTAAATAAAGGGAGTTTTGCGTCGTAGTTGTATCATGTTTCTTACTTCTCGAGTACCAAGATGTGGGATAAAAGCTTGACATAAATCATTTTCATCAATCGATCATAGGTATCAGACAAAAGCCGACCCCTGCGAGAAATAAACCTCCCCCATTGACGTGATCCTAAGCGTCTTCCCTAGTCATCGGGTCAGATTGTGGTTAAGGTCTACCCAATCTGCGTCTTCGGGTATACTTGGAAGCCACATAAAAACTATAGGAGCTAGACCACCACCTCTTAACGCAGTATTATTATAATCTTACTTGAGTGTGGGAAAGAGATGGAGCTAGACGTCCTATATAGCTTCATTTCTTTCACACACTGAAGTAACATTAAAATAATACTGCTTTAAGAGGTGTTGGTTGGCCCCCAAGTGTAAATAGTGAAAGATCCCGACTTTTGAATACCCATAAACACTGTTTTTGCTCTAAACACTAAACCAATCAATTATGCCACTTCTACGTTCTCTGCCGCACATTCAACCAGCAATAATTCACGCGAATGACAATGAATTGGACATATTTTCAATTATAAACTCTCTTTGTACCTTATCGTTATCCGGCTATCAAAATGATAAATTGCACTTTATATGAAGCGTGTTAATAGTCTTCATGTCGATAACAATGTGAGAATAAATGCCGAAAAAGTTCGAAATATGTTAGCATGGGCTAAATTTACCATCATTCATTCAATGCTTTATGTGTTTTTGGGTGAATGTATTGATAAACTCGTTTAGGTGCTTACGCGCTTAGTGTTCAAATCGAGTTTTAATTTAAGACAGCATTTTCCTATTTCCATTGGATAGACAGCCAGTAACTCCTAGTTAACTCCTACTAAAACTTACAACAATTGCTTTATTTTTTAACCGACTTCAAAAATGAGGTTCTCAGTTATTCGGAATCTTTTTTTTTTTATGTGTGTTCCCCGATTACTCGACGACGGCTGGACCGATTTGGATTTTTTTTTTTGTTTGAAAGAGTATACTTCACAGGTAATCCCATTCTTATCAGGTCCGGGTCTGATGATGGGATCCTGGAGAAATACAGGGAACTCTTCAAATATTATAGGCACACCTATAGCGATTTGGGTATTTTTTATAGTACCTTGTACATTTGCTCTCGGGAAGCACCATTTGGTGAAGTGGAACTGATGATGAAGACCACAGATGGCCACCGGAACAACTCAATATTAAGTATTTCCCGGGTTGCGATTCGATTGCTTTAATATAAGCTCATCACAATGCAAATGGTGAAGTGGAGCTGATGGTGAATTACCAGGAGACCTCCTCAACAATTAACGTCCCTGCATCGGGAAAAACAATATTTTGTAAAAGGTGATGAGCTGCTGTCAATTAGACTATTGTAACTTAGACAAATTACAAGCCGACCCACTAAAAAGTGAAAAATTAAAAACTTTTTCTTTTCACTTTTTTGTACTTTTTACTTATTTTTTGTCGGTGGCAAAAACCTAAAATACAGATCCAAAGACACTGACTTCCGAAATTAAAGTTATTTTTCACTTTGTAGTAGTGTTTTTATTTCAATAGAAGACTACGCATTTTTCGTCGTAGCAAAAATCTCAAAATGCTACGCTCCTTGCTACGGCGTAGCACCATCTACGCTACGCATGATTTTTACGTATTCCCAACGTTCTTTTTTATGTGTGACAAAATTAACCACGTCACATTATTCTTACTTCAAATTAGGTAATTCCGAGCCGTCTCCGATCCACATCAATGAAAGTACTCTAAATACATCCGGAAATCAATGTGTTTACATAGACCACATAATGAAAATAATTACAATTGAATAATTAATACTGAAAGGTGTGGTGAGCATTAATCTGGCAAATCGTGCTGTATTTAAATTGTATTAAATTCAGTATGAATAGTTAATCTAGTGGATTATCACTGATGGAATTGAGCAGTGCGGCGTTCAATCCGATGCTTGTGAAATGGTTTAGCCATAATGCTAGTTTTGGTAGTGAGAAAATAACACATCAAAAGGGGTGAAACATTTGTAATTTAGAATAGTGATTATAAAGGCCGACGGTCAAATCATGGTAAAAAACATTTACATTCTTTAAAAAATATTGCACTTCCATTTTATATAGAACATCTGAAGTAGATAGGTTATTTAAATTTTATTTACAGACGAATGACACAGTCCATTTTGACGCCTTTTTCAACACACAAGGATACCAAAAGTTAAGTAATAAAATTATCTCTAATTCCAATAAATGGTCCCTTTAGTAGTTAATGTGAGAGCCTGTCCATCACTCGATCTATACAATAGATTTTAAACTAAACATAGAACTTTCCATAACTGAAAGGGGAGACTAATGTACTCACAAGAGTTTTCAAGTGACAGGTTTTGGCACTCGCTTTCCCATGAATATTTGACAAAACTATGTATTCTACACTAACTTTTGTTCGCGTTTCCACTCATATAAGTTTTCTCTCGTCTCTAGAGAGAGCTATACTTACATGATGCTGCTTCAGTCTTCGAGAATCAATATGGAACATTCGAGAAATCGTGAGATCCCAGGAAATTGAAGATCCCGAGAGTTGTCGTGAGGAAAAGTGGGAAGTTATGAAATGCTCTGTAGGTTTTATAGTGTAGTCATATAATATTTATTCATATATTTGGTTGTATAGTTGCATTATATTCTAAGTAGGTACTGTTTATTTTATTTTGTTACCACAATGAAGGGCTTTGTAGTTAGGATGAAAAAAAAGAGAAAGAATTATCCCAAGAACAAACATAACATTTTTATTGAAAAACATGTTCTCCCATACATTCCAACTGCAAATGTAAGTTTGTACGCGCAATATTGAGAGAAATACCATGTTATTTTAATACCATAGACTTCTTATAGGTTTTCCTGTAATCTTTAAGTAGGTACAGAACTATTTTCTGCAATTTTTTTTTCAAATTTTTAGGCTCAGTAGTTTCAGGGATAAGGGGGCGTAGGTCAATTTTCGTCTATTTTCTTAAATAACTTGAAAACAATTTATTTTAAAATTATAAAAATCTATTTAAAGTCCTCACAGTAAGAGCCCTTTCATTTAATTTGTCAAACGGTATAGTTTGCAAAACTTCTTTTTTTCTTATTTGCCCCCAAAAGTGACCCCCAAATTCAAAATTCATTTATTTACGTTACACGTCCGTGTTTAGGTCACAGAAATTGATATGTGTACCAAACAACTTCATCGGTCCATTAGATTCAGAGCAAATTGGCTGTGACAGACGAACAGACAGACACAACAATGATCCTATAGGGGTTCCATTTTTTCGTTTTGAGGTACGGAACTCTAAAAACTGGCTTGAAAAGCATGTTACGGTTAGAAAAAAAAAACAGTTACAGCCCTGTTTCAAGATCATTTTTTGTGGCCAATTTCAAAGTTCACCAAAGGCGTTTCGTATCTATCATAGAAAAAGACACGCCTACGACCTATACAACCTTTTATTATTCTTTTTTAACAAAATATTTAGTACAACAAATTCTGCACTACAATGAATATGAAAAATTGCACGTCAAGCCTTGTAATTTATTACCTAGGCTGCTAGATTATTGCAGCATACATTATATTTCGAATGGTGGGCAAAAACCTACATGACCTGGCACAAATTGGTGAAGTATATTAACTTCTATAACTATATTTATCATCATCATCTGCCTAGCCTTTTGCCAACTATATTGGGGTCGGCTTCCAGTCAAACCGGATGCAGCTGAATACCAGTATTTTACATGGAATGACTGCTTATCTGACCTCCGCAACCCAGTTACTGGGCAATACGATACCCCTTGGTAAGACTGCTTGTCAGACTTTCGGGCTTTTGACGACCCGTAATGACTGTCAAAGATCCACGAATAACATCCGGGACCAACGGCTCAACGTGATTTCCGAGGCACGGAGGCACGGAGTTAACTTGATCGATCGACCCGTGCGGCTGTTATTACTTAGCTACAAGACCCTCTTCTATTACAATATATATATACACATTATAAATTAATTAGTAACTTCTCGTGTCTGCGTGTGACCACGTTGTTCTTCTAAACTACACATAACGGATCATGTTGCGGTTTTTACCATCATTGAGAGAATTTATTCCGGAAGTTTTATGTGTACAGCCCCAGTCTGATTAATTCAACAAATGTTTTCGTGCTCGGGCCGCTTCTGTCTTATTTATACGACTGAGAATCTATGTTCGTTTATAGGGTTCCGTACCCGAAAGGTGCCAAACAAAACCCTGTTACTAAGCCTCCGCTGTATGTCCGCCCGTCCGTCCGTCCGTCCATAACAGGTAGACAGTTGAAGTTTTCACAGATTGTGTTTTTCTTTTTCCGCTATAACAACATTAATAAAAATAAACTTTTGATTTTGAAACATTGTTTTTCTTACCCTGGCGTGTGGGGTGTCACTGTCTAGAACCCATCGAGAAGAGTATAAATATACATTAATTTTTTATCTTAAAAAATGAAGAAATAGGGGGCCGTAAATTTTGTCAGTTTTAGACCATTTTTGTACGAGCTCTATCGCAACAACTAAACGAGTTAAGAATTTCAAACTTCTGTATAGTAAGGACCATACACAGTATTTAATCAACAAATACTAAAAATGCCGATTCTTGCTGTATTTTGTTAAAATATGGGCGAATCTGCAACTGCAAAAATAACTTTGTAATTCATAGTATCATTATGAAATACGAGTACAAAGTTATCTTTGCGATTATTAAAATTTAAGATGAAAAATATTCTTCGTTTAGTTTTTTTTTTTTTTAATATGTAGTGTTAAATATTGTACGGTGGTACGGAACCCTTCGCGTGCGAGTCCGACTCACACTTGACTGGATTTTTGGTTATTTAATTGCACGACCCGATATTATCTGCTATCGGCAATTGATATAAAACCAAGCAGTCTAATATTAAACTTACATTTAAAAGAAATCTCGACATATTTTGTGAATTCGTAAATACCGAGCGAAAGGGTGGGTCGCTAGTGGGTACATATTACCTAAACTTTGACTGCCTCGTTGGTCTAGTGGTCGCAAGCGCTACTGCTGAGCATGAGGTCCTGGGTTCGATTCCCAGGTCGGGCAAAGTGTTATTGGGTTTTTCTATCTGGAATTTCTCAGTAGCAGCCCGGAGTCTGGATTTGTGTTCGGTAGATGGCAATAGGCTCGCCCCTTATTACATGGGACTTAAACATAACTGGCGAAATGTGTGTGTACTATAGTTACACCTCTGCCTAACCCTTCGGCGAAACAAGGCGTGATGTTATGTTTATGTTTATATAAACTTTACCCGCCAACATGTCTAAAAAGGTAGAAAGTATGTATAAGTAATGTACAGCGGTTGCCAAGGTTCGGGTTGGGTCTAGTCAAATCACTAGGGACGTGTTTACGTAAATTATATTTATTTGCTCGAACGTTTTATAATTTTCATAGCAGTCAGCGAGAAATGTTTTTCGTTTTCAACGATTTTGTGTGTTGTTTAAACCATGTTTTCATTGTTTATGTGATTTAAAAGACCGTAAATGATGCTCTTGTTTGCTCACCTGTTACAGAACAAATAGTCGTTATTGCTTCTAAAATGATTTGACTGGTTCATACTTAATTAATTTGATTGACTGTGATAATCTCTGCATAAAAAGAATGACGGTCTGAAGAAATTGTTTCATATAGACAAGATTAACTATGAGGAAGTCTTCATCATTCGATGAATATATTTACCGTAGATATCTCCAAAGATATCTACGGTAAATATATAATATATATCAAAAACTGGGTACATGCTATAAAATAGCTTTCAAAAATCATTACAAATATGAAATCGAAAAATTAATCACTGAAATTTGGAACGTTATCCAATCATTAAAACTCCGACCAAAATCGGTATCTAATTAAAAGTTCCCAAACCAATTTTATTAAATTACCGAAATGTTTAAATGGGGTAATTAACAAAAATCGAAACTAGAAGCCTCGCATACGACCGATAAATCATGGATAAAAGAGGCATTCGTTCTTTAAGCTGCGTTTACACGAGCAATTTTCAGCAGCCATTGCCGGTATTATTAAAACAATTGTTGCTAAATATGAAACGATGTGCAGCAATATACATAAACTATGCATACCCATTTCACATACAGTCAATCAAGTTCAACCAGTCTTACCAAAGGGTATTGTGTTACCCACTAACTATCATATATTGTGCTGGTCAAATAGGCAGTCGCTTCAGTAAAATACTGGTATTCAGCCGCATCCAGTTAAATTGGAAGTCCACCCCAACATAGTTGGCAGACGATGATGATGACCCATTTCACATTCTGTCATTCATTTTATTGACATTCAGGAATATCGGAAATAAAAATAACAATCTATATATAATATATATATTGTTGAGGCTGCCTCGTTACTGTAGCGCGTCAGAAATGTTTGCGCAAGCCCGCACCGACGGCTTTTATGCAATTATACGCAAAAAGACTGCGTCGCTACTGAGGAGAGTGAGGGGCAGTCGGAACAGTATCCTGGGCTCTTCGATTATACAGCAGTTTGTGCAGAGTTTGATTTTTACTAACACCAGGCAATAAGTAATTTTTTGTATGTTACTAACACTATATGGATTTTTGTGTCCGAAATAAAGCTATTCTATTCTAATCTATAATAAAATAGTAACGAAGTCAGAACTGTATATACATTGAATATTATTGGAAAAAAGTAATTGCTACGAGGTGTGGGAACGATTCTAATGCCGAAAATATAGTTTTTAGAATTTTTGTCAGTTTGTCTGTTTGTCCGGATGTATTTGTGCTCCCGATTGGCGCAAAAACTACTGAATAGATTCTGTTTAAATTTTACACAAATATTCCTTAAAGGTCTGCACATTGAATAGGCTAAGTATATATTATCACGCTATTTGCGTTTTTTGATTTTTGCAAATTTTGATTTCACGCAGACGAAATCGCAGGCAGAAGCTAGTCTCTAATAATTTCTCCACTATCTCCGGCAATTATTGCCGAAAAAATTGCCTGTGTAAACGGAGCTTTAGGGTCGAACGAAATACATCGTCCGTCGTCCTCCGTCGATATTTCAAGGTATGGTATTAATAAGATCCAAGAATTCTTGCAGGGTACACGGATAATAATTTAATATGTACATTAAATGGTAAGATGGATGATTTCATCTAAAATGTTGATGTGAAGTCAAGAGTCATATTTTTGATGGTCAATTTTGAGGAGAATTTTTCTTGACACATAACATCACGCCTGTATTCCCCGAAGGGTTAGGCTGAGGTGTACCTATAGAACACCCACATTTCGCCAGTTATGTTTAAGTCCCATGTAATAGGGGGCGAGCCTATTGCCATCACTGGGCAAAAATCCAGACTCCGGGCTGATACTACGAAATGCCAGATGGAAAAACCCAATAACACTGCCCGACCCGGGAATAGAACCCAGAACCTCGTGGTCAGCAGTAGCGCTTGCGGCGAGGTAATAACTTTAAAACGATGTTTTTATGGCCCTGTGGTTAACACCTCGTCTCTCATGTACGAGGTTGTGGGTTCAAATCCAGGCAAGTACCAATGTGACTTTTCAAGTCACATGTACTTTCTGAGTTTATCTTGTACATTACTGACATCGGTGAAGGAAAAACATCGTAAAGAAACCTGGACATTCGCGCAGAAGTCGTACATACATACATACATAAACTCACGCCTTCTTCCCAAGTCGTAAGATACACAATATACTAAAATAACAGCCACATTTTAATAAAACTCCCTCGTCCCCCGACCCGCCGCGTTGCATCGCCCGCCCGTGCTATTTGTTCACAAATTCATGGGTTTCAATTATTTTGCACGTAACCCTCATCATTTAAAAAAAATAAAAGTAGCCTCCTTATAACATCAGCTTAAAGTCCCGTCAATCGGTTCAGCCGTTTCGGATATTAGCCGGAACAAACAGACAGACAGGCAAAAATTTTAAAAATTGTTTTTTTGTTGTAAGTACCGTACTTTCATTTGCATTTAGTAAAAAGCTGTTATTTTGACATTACAAACAGACTCTTCAATTTTATTTATTCGTATAGATATAGATAAGTCTGAAATTGCCAACCCGTCTTGAGCAAGCGTGGTGCTCATGCCTTCTCTGTATGAGAAGAGGTCTTTGCCGTACAGTGAGACAATAACAGGCTGGTATTGTTATAACTTTACTTGGATTGGTAATTGACATTTGATTTTAGAATTTTCTTATTCCTTCCTCTCCTGTCCTGTAAAACCAAACGGTAACCGGTCAGGTCACCAAAAATTAATTCATAATTTTTTACCTGACAAGCAACGATTGGCAAAGACATTATTTGTTTACCAAATAATTCACTTAGCAAAATAATTATCCGATAAACTTTTATTTAATAACGTATTATTTGACAAATATCATCCAGAAATAGAAGCCCCGCGAAGCGGAGCTCCGTCGATCACGCCTTACTTCGAGACGTCTATCACTGACCTTGAAAATGCTCTTGACCCCCAAAGCTTGTCACGAGGTAATATTTTATGATTTGAGCATAATAATAATTTGGTTTGTTGACCTGGACTTTTGTGGTATGCGATAGACGAGTCTTTCAATTATTGTGGATTATTAAATGTATGCCAAAAATGCATTAAATAAAATGAACTAAAAATGAAGTGTTTGCCAAATGAATGTTTATAAAACGAGTGTTTTTAAAATGAAACATTTGCAGAACAAGTTGTTTGCGAAATAAATAGTATACGAAACGTTGGTTGTAAAATGAAAATTTCTTTTTTTTTTTACAATTTTCATTTTAAAGTTTCAGCTTTAGTGAACCAAACCAAACGCATATCTCTACACAGAATTCAAAATTGGTTACATTTTTTTCCTGTTCCTACCCTAACCTAATCTTACCTTGACCCCTTGAAAACAAATGAAGCTTTACAAATCGAATAGATACGACATAATCATGTGAAATATGCCATCTGTAACTCTGTGACAAGTCACAACAATTTATTTTAAAGGTAAAAACGATAAAACTTTTGAGTAAAAACCAATAGAAACATTTTAGAACAGATTTATTTTAATGTAAATTATTTTAAATTATAGCACATACACGAGTCAACCGTTCGATAAATTCTCGTCACCACGACGCTCGAAGAAAAAGTCAGACTACCGTCGGTTGACAACCATTTATAAAAATAATTACCATAGAGAAGACAATATTAATCGAATAAATAAATCGATAACAATTTAACTTTTTCTACTTTGACTACTAATTTTGAAACGTTAACACAACCAATAAAATCGAGTTGAAAACTGAAAAATTCCAATACATACATACCTACAACGGGGTATTTTTTTATTAAAATAACGTAACTTCGAGGGTGGCTCGCGGAGTTTAAAAGCAATTTTCCAGGCTATTATAGGAATTTTTGATATTCACGTCGCTCGTATGAGGTTAAACGATAATAGTATGGGATAGTTGATAGGTTGGTAAATTGATCACCAATTTTATCGGTCTACAATATTCCTCATTCCCAGGGTCTAGACATCTTCTGGCTTGCATGAATCCATGTTTTCCAAGATGAGCGATATTTTGTTTGATTGACAAACAATAATTCTTGGGGTTCCTAAGAAAGCTATACTACCATGTAGCGGCCGCAAAATGACGGCAGATGATGGAGTCATGAAAATGAAAATGGGTGTTGTCCAAAAACGCTTTCTGTACGGAAAACCGACATTTTGCGGCGTATTAAGAAGGCAGCAGAACCCAAACATAAATAATATTATCTTTATCTTAACCTCAAGAACCTTTTATCACTCTTTGAACAGATAACACAGCACCTTCCAATAGGTTCATGCTAACTTATGAACTGCATAATTTACAACAGAACACAATAGGGCGACGTACAAAACTGTCCCTTTGTCTTCCAAGAGGCTTCGCACAAAGAAACTCGCGCGCCATACTTCGTCTGAAAGGGACATTTTTCTCTTTACACGGAGTGCTTATAATTTGGCGGAATTCGCGTACAGGGCCTATTGAAGCATGTTAAACATATTTTACTTCAGACGCATTATTCGTTTTAAAATACCTTTAAAGGCAGAGTCGAAGAATTTCAGAAGGTTGGATTTGAGTCAAAGAATTTTCTTTCCTCCAATCTTTTAGGTTATTTGGTTTTGAGTGCTACTTAGAATGCCTTTGATAGCATTTGAGTGCTTTTAGCAATGAGTAATAGATTAGTCGGTACGATGGGCAGTATTAACGTCCAGTTGTGAATTAATAATGTTGCTACTTCCGACTCGGATTATTTGCGGATACCGATGTTACTGAAAATGGCAAACATTGAGTAGAGCGCAGAACAACATGGCTGTATTCGAGAAGGAAGGGGTAGGCAGAGATGCACTTCTTCCTAATAAGAAAAAATTAAGAGAAAAAAATAATTTTAATGTATTTTGTAGAGTGAATAAAATTAAATAAAGTTTTGCGGCATTAAAAACGCAATATAATCGTTCACACAATATAAAAAGCATAGGAATAAAGCTTAGGGAATCCGAGTGTGACACCGATACAGTGCAAAAATCGTGTCGTTTGTGAGCGTAATGTGGGCCGGACTAATGAGCACGGAGCAGGGTACGGACGACCGCGCAACGCGGGGCGCGGGAGGCACGGGCGCGTGGATGCGCGTGTTCATGTTACATGCCTACTCTTCCTACATACCAGAGACGAAGCGCGCTAACAACTCCATTCCTACCGGCTTCCCTTTGAAGGATCGAAAGAATAACTTCACCTACCACCATTGAAAAATAGCACATTCAGTAATGTCTACGACTGCCAAATAATGTATATTCCAACAACAACACAAATTGTGTTTTAAATAAGGTGGCGCCACAACGTGGTAATCGTATTTGTATGATTATTTATAACTGAACATTTTCTTCTTCGGCTTCCCTCCTACGAAATGTCAAGCCTCGCCACTGCTACATACTCCCTCTTTTGACCAATCGAGTGCCTCCACAGCTGGTCAAACGTCAACTATGACACGTTGCTTACGCGGCATAGCACGAGAATGTTTAGGAGAAACCGGCTTCCGAACCTCAGGACATTCAGCATCTTGAGAATGTTACTTCCTTAAGTCGCAAATGTGGTATTTAACTATGACTTCATCCGGTGAATCATGGAAAGTTATGAGGTAAGTAGTTGGACTAACCTTTCTCTTCACCAGGCAAGGGCCATACCTCTTAGGCATGAGCTTGGAGCTGACACTTTTAGTAGCACTACTGAGGTCGTGTTACTTCATCAAGACAAGATCACCGACAGCCAGTTCGTCAGCCTTTCGAGTCTTTTCTTTCGCAGCCTTACGAAGGATGGTCCTGCTGGTGTTCGATGCACTCCTTGATGTTGCTGAGTGTCTCGGCAAGCTTCAGCAGTTACAGTGTAATCTGTGGAACGTAGTTTTCAGCCTCTATGACAGCACGAAGACCGCTTTGTACTGCAATAGGCGAGCGGAATTCACGAGCAAATGTTAAATAAGTAGGTGTATTTTAAGTTGCCTTAGTCAGTGATGTGTTTAACGCAAAGCGGATGAATGGCAGAACTTCTGGCCACTGCTGATGGTGTCCTTCTACCAAGATCGCCAACTGAGTCTCGACTGGGTTGGTCTCTGGATGGTAGAGAGGCACGAGACTCTGCTTCACACCAAGCGTGAACATTGCATGTTCCATGACATCAGCAATAAACTGTACACCTTTATCGGAAATGAGACGTCGAGGAACGCTGAAGCATAAGAAAAACTTTTCAATTAATACCTTTGCGCATGCCTCAGCTGTGGCTTCGGAGAGGGTGAACAGCTCGACCCTAATGCTAGCTGCGTCTTCAACAATCAACACCCACCTCTCCCCATTAGCTCCTTTGAGAAGCGGCCCAAAGACCTGGAGAACTGGAGTCTGTAAAAATCCCGCAGGTTTCTCGTTAGAAGGTTTGTAGCGCTAGCATTCGATGCTGGTCTTCACGTACTCTGCTACGTAACGTCGCATACCGGGAAAATAAAATCTCTGACTTACATGTACGCTGCAGGGTTCTGTCTAAACCACCGTGACCTGAAGTAGCAGAGTCGTGACATTCAAACAGTAACTCGTTCGTCGGTTTTCAGAAATGACGAGCTGCGGTTCTTCAGTCTCCGCCTCAGTATAACGGTATAGTACACCTCTGCACATATGATATCCTCTCTCCGTCCCACGGATAGGTTCGAATTCTTCCTTGCCTTCCAAAGCATTAGTATTCTTCGTCACTTCGGGGTCTGCGAACTGGTCTGGTCGTGGCGAGTCGACAAGCACTTCATGGAAATCGCGAGCCTCCTCCTCATACGGCGAACGACTGAGCGAATCAGCAACGACATTCGTTTTCCCGGGAGTGTAGTCGATTTGCAGATCAAAGGACTGGAGTTTCATAGCCCATCGTACGAGACGACCGGCAGGCGACTTCAAGGTGAGTAGCCACTAGCTGCTGGTCGCTGCCAACATGTACAGGATGGCCATCGATGTACCCACGGTACTTCTCAACTGCCCAGACAACTGCTAACGCAACGCGCTCAGTGGCTCTACCACTGAGCGCGTTGCGTTAGCAGTTGTCTAGTTCCGCTCCGCCGAGGTAAGCAGGCGACTGGCGTAAGCGATGGGCTTTTCTGCACGCGGCGACTATTTTAATTATAATTAAAAAATAATTTATATTTAATTAATTAATTAAAAATTATTATTAATTATTATTTTATTATAATTAAAAAATAATTTATATTTAATTTATATTTATTTAATTTATATTGCGACTTGGTGCCTTAGTAAATAATTACTTAAATAAATACGCATTATGAATAATACACACATAAATTTTGCCAGAGGTTTACATCTTAGGAAATGTTTTCAGTCTTAGGAAATGGGGCGAGCCCATTCCCGGGCACAAATTCAGACCCCGGGCTGCTACTGAGAAATACGTGACAAACCCCAGTAAAACTGCTCGACCTGGAGACATCCAAGTATATCCACTATTATCATATTTCGACACGTATCAAAATAATAAAAGCATAATCCATAAAATAAACAAAAGTGACATCTGTTGATCATGAATTAAAAACTTGACGATGCAAATTACTCCTGTTTAAACGTGAAACACAAATTAATTTAAATTTGGAACGGTCGAGCTCAACTGTCATCATGGCGAGCCATATCATCGCCATTTGACAATCGCGAACAATACGAGTCTTATTACTGAATTATTAAAATGGCTGCTAGAAATAGTCATGATGGCTTTATTTGACAGAACAATTAATTATTTTTATTTTCGTTGTTCCTTCTTAACCTCTTTTCGTGATATTAAGTGAGTAAGTAAGTGAGTATTATGTGTAGTTTTCGTGACTATGTTATATACAGGGTGTCCGGTAATTAATGGATAACCTTGCGATAGCATATAATAGACCCTATGGCCGTTCTAAAAAAAATACAAAAAAAATGTATATCCCAAGTAGTAAGTACCTAAGATATAATTTTTTTAGAAAAAAATTCTGTGTAATTTCTAGTCACATTATTTATTGCCTCTCTGTCGGCGGCATAGTCAACGTACAATATTATAACAACAGATAACCGATGGAATTCATTCATTTGTGGTTGTGGTGATGAAAAATGTAAAAAAAGTTAGTATTCTTTTTCAAAAAAATCTTAGTTATTACTTGGGATATATTTTTTTTTTTGTATTTTTTTTAGAACAGCCATAAGGTCTGTTATATGCGATTTCAAGGTTATCCATTCTTTACCGGACACCCTGTATACTATTGGAAAGCATTAATGAACAGTAACATGATCATATTTCCAGAAACCGAATAAACATTAAAAAAAAACCTTTAAAATTCTCTTAGGTAGTCCATAAAATTACATTTTCAAAAGCAGCCTTCACAATAGAATGAGACACGTTAAGCGAGAACCTCTTAACATCTTTAGAATATCATGGAAGCATCCGCTGGCATTGATGAAAGGCGTTAAGCAATAATGGCACTTACAAGCAAAGATCGCTTGCTTAGGTATAATAGCGAATGCAGGAAGCGAGGCTCGATAATGAACGTAAGAGGTTTAAATACGCCGTGTAGATATTTTAATATATTATAATGGGTTTTATAATGAAAGAGAAAAGCGTTGCTATTTGAACGAGGAGTAATTAATTGTGGAAATTAGATTTAAATAAATGACAATTTGTCACAAGGGCCTACACAAGTATCTATTTCGTATTTCTACGACAAATTTCAACAGGATTAGCATATTATAAGCTATTCGGTAGCTGATGTCAGTCCCATACATGTGGGCTTGTGGCTTCTGGGGGCTTGTGGCTAAGTAATAACAGCCGCACGGGTCAATCGTTCAGGTTAATCTACGCTTGCCGCGGTTGGTTCGTGGTTGGGTGACCATCTTTCTTCACATACCAAGACCCCTCCGTGCCTCGGAAAGCACGTTAAGGCGTTGGTCCTGGCTGTCATTCGTAGATCTTTGACAGTCCTTACGGGTCGTCAGATGCCCGAAAGTCTGATAACCAGTCTTACCAAGGGGTATCGTGTTACGCAGTAACGGCTCCCTTCGAAATGGTTGAGCTAAATGGTGCTGATCCATGCGTCATGTTCGTGAACGGGCGCCGTCAGTTGGGACTGGTCATCTCTTAGCTGCCACGGCTTATTTTAATTATTTTATTTTTTTAATTGTTTTTGTTTCTGTTTGCTGCTCTGGACGCTTTCAATGTGTAAGTACGTCTTTTTTACATCGTTCTCACATTTATTTATAAATTCAACATAAAGATATAACTAAGATTTTTGTAACAATATAATTTAAAAGAGTGTCCATGATGTTTCTTGCCCGTTCTTCTCCATAGGTACCTACTACGTTTTGGAATAGGCACTTTGAGCTTCATATTCCTGACTGACCGACTCCTAGATAATTCACAAGTGCCTGTAAATGGTTGAATTGAAATAAATGCTTTGAGTTTCAGTTTTACTGGATTGTGGAGGTAGGCCTGTGGAAACTGCGAATTTACTGACCTACCATTTACCTAAACGATACACCTTTCCATATAACTAAACTGACCCCAGAAACAATATCAAATAATACGAATTTCATTGTCTCTAATGACGTATTTTCTTTACCGTATCATTGTTACACAGGGGAAATCACTTGTGAGGGCTTAGTAGATATCACGTGTAGATTAGATTGTCAAAGATAGGAGACGAAGCTATTATTTGCTTCGATAGTTTTGGAATTGAAATCGGTCGATTGAGCTGAAATCTTTGTTGGTCGGTGAACATTTAAACGATGGGTTGACAATAAAAGGCATGTCTTTTTTAAGGGTTCAGTTCATAGTGTGTGGGATTTTTGGAATTATAATTAAATTAATTTTTTAAACAGAGACAAGTGGAAAGAGAGTAGGGAGGCCTTTGCCCAGCAGTGGGACATCACAGGCTTTTAATAATAATAATATAATAATAAGTAAATTAATATCGTGTCCAATTTTGGCAAAATTTTAATAATGTACCTACAGAGAAATTGAGTTTTAGGCATTTCTGATGAAAAAATTGCCTTTCTCATAAAGGTGTGTAGACCACCTTAATTAAAGATAGGTACTTACCCTGCTAATGAATTTCGTACCTACCTACTTAATGTATTAGCACAGTGAATAGATATCGCGTTATTTAATTCTAGTTTAATAATTATTGCATACCTTTTTTTTGGGTGGGAAATCATCAAATGACTTCTCCCGCTCTGGGTGGAGCGGGAGGGCGTGTAAGACTTTTACTGACTAAAACCCACCCGTGTTCCTTCAGTTGCCTGTGCCGGGGCCACGGTACCTCTTTCGAACATCCCGCGACTCTAGCTGGCATCGGCCCTAGCGGACCCCGTCAATTAGTGCTGACATCACATTGAGGCGCACATGGAACACAACGCGCCGTCGACCCGGGCCTGGTCCTTACCGGACGGCGGGCTACCCATTGCTCACCGTCCGCCAGCCCGCGCCTACAGTGGCCGGGAATCGGCTCTCAATTCCCGACCCCCAGGGCGTCTCCTGCGGCGAATAGGGGCGTGAGGGCGCAGAGATTGCGTCTCCTTCACGCGTTCCATCTCTCTTTCGCGAGCATTACTACTTCGCAGAAGGAGGTGATGGCTTCCCATGTACTCTCGCTGTGCACCATGGCCTGGACCAGGGCCGGATGTGAGAGATCGTCGCCGCCGATCGCCTCCGCGAGGACACGGTGGTGCTCCGCCCAAGCTGGGCAGACCTCCAGCGTATGCTCCACCGTGTCTTCTGGGCGATTCACTCCAGGTGATACCAGGGCGTTTCCACCCAAATTATTGTATACTTAGTATTATATAATAATGTATGTAATTCTTACCTGTAATAGCCCAGAGTTCTTTCAAGCACTCCTCCCTCGATCTCTGTATGGCTGACCGTTTCTGCACCTCAGGCCCCGACTCCAGATACTCAAACAGCACTGCACCAAGTAGTACATAAATCACCACTAAGATCACCAGACCGATTTGGGAGAATGCTGCCCTTGCGCACCCAGCGGCCGCGCGACGCACCAATCCTGGCCGCTCGCGACCCTCCAGTGACACTTCAGACGACATAATTATACGCTTTTCAAAATTCGAAACTCAAGAATTTGACATTTCACTTTTCTTCTTTATTCTCATGTTGTGTCTGTTTTAATATTTTACCGAGATTCTATTTTTTATTTTTATTTACAAACCTACGTGCCATGAACATCCATTATAATCTGTAACAAAAAATAGATACGTTAGAAAATATTCTGTGGCTCACAAAAGTTAAAGGCACATTATCCATATTTATTTTCTGACCCAAAATCATTTTCTTATTAAATAACGAGAGTACCTACCATGAATTACATGTGAAAGTATAATAGAAGCGTATAAAGTTTCCGCCCCTACTTAATAAAACTTGGCTATTTATGGTATTTGATCCCCCTTCAGTTATTTAAGTATGGATAAAATCGTTCAACTTTTAATAAGATGAGAATTCAACTTCGGCAAATAGGTAGGTGGTATATAAATTATACCTAGGTACCGAAAATATAGGTAATGTTATTGGGAAGGTACATAGAGGGTCCGGACTCGAGATTGCCTAAGTACATAGGCAGGATCCTAATCTCAATGGAGGTTTCTTTAGTAGATTAGCAGTAAGCCGTCAGAATTCGTGATTCCGTTTTCTGGATTCGGAAGGAACTCAGAAAAACGTAGGGAAGTACCTATCTACCTAGATATAATTTGGGTTGTACCTGAAAAATTCACGTCCTTCAAAGGGGACTAGGGAAAAAATATCTTTAGATATGAGGATAAACCTTAATGGTCCTGTTTTATATTGAAGTAATATGTAGCAAGAAAATAGGTAATTCGGATGTTCAGCAGTAAATGATTATAGGACTAAACAGGAAAATAACATGTTCATAGATTATCTAAACAGAAAAATAACATGTTCATAGATTATTGATTATAATATTTCCTAAAGTCCTGCTATCTTTGCCTACGGAAACTATTAAAACCAAAGGTTGTCTTTAAAAGATCGCTTTTAACGATAAGACCGCCCATTGTGTCACCCTATGTAAAATTTCTACATTTATATCTGTAATTGGTGTACATGGTGTACATAATAGTTTTCTATTCATCTATCTATACATATATATATATATATATATATATATATATATATATATATATATATATATATATATATATATATATATAAATGGATGTGTGTAATGTATGTATGATACATATATTATAGACTCCAAAATGGCTGGAGCGATTTTGATGAAATTTCAGGCAGTCTTCAGATTAGCCCAGCGGGTGATCCTGTGAAGTTTGGTAGCAATCGGATAAATAGATTTATTTTTTTGTTTTTGGTTAGTTTCTATCATATTTTTTCTGAACAGTAACCTAACAAAAAATAAATGATTTAAAAAAAATAAAAAACACGACTGCCCTACCAAAAAACGAACTAAAAAGAGAAAAAACAAGTTGAATTAGTTAATCATTTTAAACAAAGCGAAAAGTCACTCATTTATTCTCTGACTAAACAGATAAATAAAATTGTCATTGCTGTCGGGGGACCATTCTGTGGAACACTATTCAATCTATGAGGTCCCCCGATTGTAATGACAATTTTTATTTATCTGTTTAGTCAAGGAGTAAACGAGTAACCTTTCGCTTTGTACAAAATAATTAACTAATACAACTTGTTTTTTACTTTTTAGTTTGTTTTTTGGCAGGACAGTCGTGTTTTTTTTTAATTATTTATTTTTCTTTTATTCATTTTAGTGACAAGTTTTATTTTATTTGGAATGTGCTCATTAAGGCCTTCAATTTGATACCCATAATGTAATAATTGAATAAAAATGATTTTTTTCTCATTGGAAAATGGAGCCATACTGCGATATTGTTTTTTTTTTTATATAGCCAGTGTCACTCGGAATGATGTAAGGATTCTAACGATACCCCATACATTCACGTCTGTTCAGGCAAAAGTTATGATGGAATAAAGAAACTCACATACATACATAAACCCTGAAAACATTACACTCCTTTTTTGGCGCAGTCGTGTAAAAAGTACTAGGCTTGCATGAATTCAAGATAGTATTAGTGCTATCCATGCGACGCTGGGGTGGGTCGCTAGTTCTACAGTATTGCTCTATTTCACCTTTTAGGGCATTTTTTCATCCCCTTTATTCTTACGTAACCTAACTTCTAAAGTGAAGGCATATCAATCTCAAAATACCAGGAATACATAGCCAATAGAAGTCTACCAAAAAACTCTAATCCCTTTCACGGTTCAATATAATGTCAAAACAAAAATACCTGTAGCCCGAAGGGAAATCCCTTAGCTCCGTAGGTACAAAACCCATATATCAAAGAGGCATTTGGACCAAAACTATTTGTGACATTCGAGTCACGTTGAAGTATCAAAGTTAATAATTCTTCCTTCTCTTTTAGGTACGGTTAGCGACATAAGTCGGTGAACCACAATTTCAAAACTGATTTTGAATGAAAACTAATTACTACGTGTTTGTAACAATTTATTAAAGAGTAGAGAGTACTTTAAAGCATCCATAATATCTAATATTATAAATATTATTATATATTTTTTTTATTAATCAATTAAAATTGTTCTACCGGAGTCGAGTCACGTTTGTCTGTGGGAGCCTTAAATGTGAAAGTAAATCTTGTCTGTCTGTCTGTCCTTTTTATTCCTAAACAACTGAACCGATTCTATAGGTAGGATGAGACCTAGAGAAGAATAGGATACTTTTCATCGTGGATATAAAATGATGAAATACAAAATACACTCAGACGAGGTCGCAGGCAACAGAATTGGTAGCCGATTCCCGGCCACCGTAGGCGCGGGCTTGCGGACGGCGAGCAATGGGTAGCTCGCCGTCCGGTAAGGACCAGGCCCGAGTCGATGGCGCGTTGTGTTCCACGCGCACCAAAGAGATGTCAGCACTAATTGACGGGGTCCGCTAGGACCGATGCCAGCCAGGGTTGCGGGATGTTCGAAAGAATTACTATGGCCCCGGCACAGGCAACAGAGGTGGGTTTTAGTCAGTAAAAGTCTGACACGCCCTCCCGCTCCGGCCAGAGCGGGAGAAGTCATTTGATGATTTCCCATCCACAAAAAAAGGCAACAGCTAGAGTTATGTTTTTGAAAATGATTACGTTCTACAATATTCAATAATAAATATTCCGAAATGATCATTGACGTATATAGCTGACTGTACGAAAAGAATAGTTGATAGGTAGGTACAGGTATAGGTTGAATCTAATTGAATGATGCATGATGTCGCCTTAGGGAATCAGTTTGGAATGTGCTTGAGATTATAACGTACTAACGGGATTAAAAGTACTATACTCCGTAACATTCTATTATTTTACGCGGCGCACGCCAGAAAGCTCCCAGTCGGCATGATTTCTTCCGACATCTTCAACAATCATCATATCATCATATTTCAGCCAATTTATACAAAATCTTAATGAATTTACAGCTAAACAAACCCTCCTCATGAATCACCCCGTCCATCGGTGAAAACCGGATGAAAATCCGTACGGTAGTTTTTTAGTTTATCGCGTTCAGACGTCTGTCTGAACGCGATAAACTAAAAAACTAAACAAACATTTAACATTTTAACGCGGCGGGAGGACTTTGTTTAGTTAAAATTATACCGGTCACGCTCTAATAACAAATTAGAAATAACTTATGACCGAGTGGACCGATTTTAATAAAAACTTATTTATAAAAAAAAACACTACCAAGTGAAAAATAACTTTAATTTCGGAAGCCGGTGTCTTTGGTTTAGTATTTTCGTTTTTTGCCACCGACTTCCGAAATTAAAGTTATTTTTCACTTTGTATTGTTTTTTTTTTAATCGGCTGTTATCGGCCTACACTGTTCTCCTATTGTAGGAGGACAGTGTAGGCCTGTCAACAAGGTGCGGCTAGGTACGGCTACCTACAAGTAATCAGTGACAAAGCAAATGTACCAGCTATTTTAGCCCAAATAATGTAGAGGCGTAACTCAAAGCGTGTTAACAACTACGCAACTAACTAGGTATTTGATTATCTCAATCTGCCTAGCCTTTTCCCAGCTATGTTGGGGACGGCTTCCAGTCTAACCGGATGCAGCTAAATACCAGTTTTTTACATGGAGGGGCTGCCTATTTGACATCCACAACCCAGTTACTAGGTACCACGATACCCCTTGGTAAGACTGGTTGTTAAACTTTTGGGCTTCTGACAACCCGTAACGACTGTCTACGAATGTTAGCCGGGACCAACGACTTAACGTGTTTTTCGAAGCACGGAGGTGTCTCGATATGTAATGGATGGTCAACCTTCAATCGACCCGTGCGGCTGTTATTTAATTATGTATACATAATATTTCATACGAAATAGTTACGCAACTAACTGACAGAGAATCCTTTATGCTACAAATGCGGAAATCATCTTACGCGCGTGTATCACACAACGTTGTACTATGCATTGTGCGAGGAAATAAAAATATATATATTGAAAATTTATTTATTGATCAAAATCTAAATCTAGAGTAATTAATAACGCATTTAATGAAGCATTAGTTTTATTGTGCCTTATAAATGAATGATAATCTGTTCTTAACTAATTTGTAAAACTTTTTTTCAAATAATAAAAACTCTTTCGGGCTGACGACGGAGTTAAAAATTTAAATTAAAAAAAACTGAAAAGTAAAAAGCACTACCACGTCCACGTCAGGGTATCACTGTCGGTGAGTAAAATTATTATTAATTTAATTTATTTTATTTACTTCAGATACAGTGATCCATATTTTTGTTAGTATACTTACGAAATTATGTTAGTAACCAAGATTCAAATACACACCACAATCATTTTATTATAACTAAAATTAAATAACAACGGTACATTACTCACATAAATAAAATTAAAATTACAATCATCTTTAACTTCATTAAAATGTTTAAAAACATCAATATTATTTAAAATCAAGAAATCAATTAAAATATTTAAATTAAATAATAATGTATTAATTTATTATTCCACCGTGACCTTAGTTCCAATAGTTTCATCGTCAAGCTGAGACAGGCGAAATAAACCGCTTCTGACATACCAATAAAATCTTCGTCCATCCATCCGCAAACAGTTCGGCTGTTCTGCCCCGGCAGTAATTGTCTGGGACAAAGAAGCGCACCAGCACCGCAAGCAAATCAGAAGCGTCACCAGCGCCACGGAGCGTCTTACAGGCCATTGTGAGCTGATGACGTATTTAACAGTCTTATAAGTTTGATATAAACTTGCCATCAGAAGTGAGAAGATTCTAATCTTTCTCTTCGTCTTATGGGCTTATAAGTTGTGATTGTCACCAGATGCTTACGTATACCCAAGGAATCTTACGGTCAAGGTCGAGATATTTCGGTTGTGCACAGATTCTGATTTATTTGAAGTTAGTGAAGGTTTGAAGTCGATGTTGATTTTCCTACCATTCGCGCATCGTTTTAAATAAGATTCTGATTTGCATATCGATGCAAACACGTGATTTCACTTTTATATGAAACTAGCTGTGCCCCACGACTTCGTTCGCATGGAATTCATACAATATATAACATAACATAATAAAGATAGCAAAATAACAGCCAGATTTTAATAAAACTCCCTCGTCCCCTGACCCGCCGCGTTGCATCGTCCGCCCGCGCTATTACTTCGTTTAGCGTTCGCTTAGCGTTCTTACTGATTTTTTCCTTTTGCTCGTCTCCGAAGGGTCGTAGCGTAATGTTAAATAGCCTATAACCATCCTCGAGAATTGGGCTACCAAATACAAAAATTATTTTTTTTACCTAGTGTTTTGTTCATAATTCTTTTTCTAAAACAAAAGTAGCCTTAGTTACTCCTTGTAACATCAGCTATCTGCCAGTGAAAGTCGTGTCAAAATCGGTAGAGCCGTTTCGGAGATTAGCCGGATCAAACAGACTGACAGATAGACAAAAATTTAAAAAATTAGTTTTTAGTTATGAGTACCGTATATACTTTCATATGCATTTAGTAATAAAAAAAATATATGACATTAAAAATAGACATAACATTTAATTTACACATTTAATTTATTTGTATAGACGATCTTTTCTTTCTCATCATTTTGGCTTCTAGGTACTTTTAACCAAACGATATCGTTTCCGTTATGACAAAGTGACTGCCTAGCAATAGGTATAAACTCCAGGCTGATCAAATAGGAGTTTCAAAACCTGCAGTTTAGGATTTACCAGCTCTACACCTGCAGGATTTCGTTTCAGTAAATTTTAGTTATCTAGTGCTATTAGAAAAAGGGATGCAAATTCCTCTATGTCTGGTATCAAATCGATTTGATTAAGTGTTTTTAATATTTTTTTATGGCCATTATTGTCCTGCTGCTGGACAAAGGCCTCCCTACTCACTTTCCACCTCTTTCTGTCCAAAGCTGCCAAGGACCAATCTTTATTAATGAGGTCCAGCACCCTGATTGCGTAACACACTATCAATCAGAATCTGAACTATTTTGAAGCAAATTGCTGATTCATTGCTTCTTAAGTTCGAGAAATGTGTCTGCTCAACAACGTAAATAGCGTAATGAATGTTGTTGAACTGTCAAAATGAAACCGATACCAACTGTAAGTGTGTTACGCTGTTGCCCCGCAGCTCATCCCGCCATCTCCGTCTGGGCCTGCCGCGATAAAGTTTGCCAGATAGATATTACAGCCTTGTACCTGAACATAGACTATGTTTCATACTGAAAAATTAGAGCTTCAATAAAATCTTTACGCCCGCTTGTAAAGTTTTTCTCAAGCTCACAGTTCTTCCTCTATTTCTGACCAACAGCCTGTCGATTTAAAAACTTTAATAGCATTACTAGGTACCTATGTACTCTATTTCCAGATATGCAGCCTCCTTGCCTCGTTTAACAAGATACAATAAATCATCAAACATGTCTACGTCATGAGACACCACAGTTCCATGAAATACTCGACATGACATTAAATCCGTGACATTCATAGTCTTTGAACGACAACCGTTTTATGGAAACTAACGGCCGAACCCATTAACCTATCTATCACCGGTTTTGGCATACTCTAGATAGAAAACCTTATCTATCTATGGTTTTAACGTCCCAATATAATAATATATAAGAGATTAGGGCATTTTACCGGCCTGTCATAAGGACAGATAGAATTATACTGTCTACCATCAATAGCGATCTGCCTTTTACTGAAAGTAGGTTATTGGGTTCGGCCGTAAATAGGTAGAAAGACTTATAAATAAGTAAGTACATACATATTTTCTATCACAGCAATTTAAAAACTCCACACGTTAGACAGTTATTCGTCATAGTGTTCATTAATGGCTCTTCAGCGTCGTCATAAATTATCTATTTCCGGACGTACGACATTCTTGCCTCGTTAAACACGCTACAATAAATCATCGAACATGCCTACGTCATCATAAGACGGACAAAGACACCACAATACCGTGAAATAGTCGACATAAGGTCCTTACATTTGTGACTCGTAACAATAAAACAATGTTGAATGTATATGCTGTTGGTGTTCTTTAATAAATAAATAAATAAATTGATGTTCTTTGAATTACAGCCGTAACATGAAGACGAATATCCGATGTATTACAATGAACCAGAAGAAAGTTATACTTTTCGTAAAATAATAGTAAAAAAGCGAACATAAACGAAGCAAAAGGAGTCACAGGAGTAGTAAGGATCGTAGCAGGTGGCGTTCTATAGTTTCTGCCTGGGAAAAATGGGTGAGTTTATGTGTATCTGTAACCTCAAACGCATTCATTCGCTTCATTTAGGAACCATCATAAGTTATCTATTTCCGGACATGCGACATTCTTGCTTCGTTATACACGCTATAATAAATCATAGAATATGACTTCCGTCCATGCTAAGGACGGACTTCACCGATGAAACTGAACGGGATCAGCACATCTAAACTACGTTCAAGAGCTGTCAGTGTCATTATTCCAAAGAAAACAATGACACTGACAGCCCTTAAACGTGGTTTATGTGCTGATCGCATTCAGTTTCATTGGTGAAATCAGCCCTAAGTGTCTTATACGATTAGACAGAGTACCACAATAACATAACATACCTAGTCGACGTGGCCTTTTAAATCCGTGACTCGTAGAGCCTGATTCAAACTTTATGTCGACTCTGAACACGAGGCGAGTCGCTGCGCGGTAACAACTTCATGTTTCGGCGGGGGTGAGGGGTGTGGTACTGCGCAGCGAGTAGCGCACTTCAGAGCCGCCATAAAGTTTGACGCGTACTATTATAACATTGTTGTTCTTTGAATTACAGCCATAACATGAAGAAAAATGTCGAACGAATTACAAACACCAAATCTGAAGAAGGACCAACTTTTCATCAAATAAAAGTTAAAACGTCAAACGTGTTCATTCGATTCATTTAGGCCGAATTACACCAATAAACCTGAACGCGATCGGCACATCTAAACCGAGTTCAAGAGCTGTCAGTGTCATTATAGTTAAGGAATAATGATACTGACAGATCTTGAACTCTGTTTAAATGTGCCGATCACGTTCAGTATTCTTGGTGAAATCAGCCCTTAGAGCTGGTTAAACTGAACGCGACTAACACATAAACCACGTTGAAGGGCTGTCAGTGTTGGGCACGCCACAATTGCGGCGATAAGTCACCTCTTTGAGGAGTGGCTGGAGAGGCGCCACGGCGTCCTCACTTTCCGCCTGACGCAGGTTCTCACCGGACACGGGTGCTTCGGGAGGTACCTGTTCCGGATAAGGAGGGAGAATACGCCCGGGTGTCACCACTGTGTGGATCTCCCGGAGGTCACGGTGGAGCATACGGTGGAGGTCTGCCCGGCTTGGGCGGGGCACCGCCGTGTCCTCATGGAAGCGATCGGCGGCGACGATCTCTCGCGTCTGGCCCTGGTACGGAGCGAGAATAAATGGGAAGCTATTACCTCCTTCTGTGAGGCAGTAATGCTCGCGAAGGAGGAGGTGGAACGCGTGAGAGAGAGGCAAGCTTTGCGCCCTCACGCCCCTAGTCGCCGCAGGAGACGCCCTGGGCGTCGGAAATTGGCATCCGATTCCCGGCCACCGTAGACGCGGGCTTGCGGACGGCGAGCAATGGGTAGCTCGCCGTCCGGAAAGGACCAGAACCGAGTTGACGGCGCGTTGTGTTCCACGCGCGCCTCAAAAAGGTGTCAGCATCATTGAAGGGGTCCGCTAGGGCCGATGCCAGCCAGGGTTGCGGGATGTTTGAAAGAGTTACCGTGGCCCCGGCACAGGCAACTGAAGGAACACGGGTGGGTTTAGTCAGGAAAACTCTGACACGCCCTCCCGCTCACCCAGAGCGGGAGAAGTCATTTGATGATTTCCCATCAAAAAAAAAAGGGGCTGTCAGTGTCATTATTTTCTTTGGAATAATGACACTGACAGCTCTTGAACGTAGTTTAGATGTGCTGATCGCGTTCAGTTTCATTGGTGAAATCCGCCCTAATAGTCTTCATAAGTTATCTATTTCCGGGCATGCTTCGTCAAACACGATACCTACAATAAATCATCGAATATGCTAAGTCCATGCTAAGTGTGTCACAGAACCACAATAACGTGACATAGTCGAAATGGCCCTTATATCCGTGACATTGATATTCTTTGAATTAAAGTCACTACATGAAGAAAAATGTCTTTCATATTTTATAGACCGTCATTATCAAAAGAAGGACCTACGTTTCATCAAATTAGGTAGGTACCTAAATTAAAATCGTTTCATTCAATGCCATTATTTAGAAGCCTTTATAAGTTATCCATTTCCGGACATTCAAGCTCCTTGCTTCGTTACACACGATATAATAAATCAAGAAACATATTTACTACCTTCGTCATAGGTTAGACAGCATAGATACAAGTAAGTATATTTCTATGGTAGATAGACACCACAATACCGTGACATAGTCGACATGGCCCTTTAAATCCGTGAAGGCTCCCGCAGACCGGCGCGACGCGACAGCGCGACACGACTGTAGTAGAACAATTTCTATGAAAACTTCATGGAATTGTTCTACCAGAATCGCGTCGCACCGCCTTGACTCGTAACATTGATGTTAGTTGAATTACAACCGTAAAATGAGGACGAATGTTTGGTTTATTTCTGAAGAGTAAATCGCAAGATTTAACACAGACTTCTAAAACGTTTATCAGACACTTTTAAGTCAGGCTTTTTGTTTAGGAACTTTCCTTACCTAGGTATTTTTGGACATTCGACCTCCTTGCTTCGTTACCTAAACACGCTACTATATACTATAAACCATGTAACATGACTATGTCATGAGGCATTCTACTTTACCGACATGACTCTTAAATCCGTGACTGAAGACATTATTGTTCTTTGAACGACATGCAACTACCAATAAATAAAATATGCTGTCTGCATTACTGCTAAATGTTTAAGAACGAGCTTCTCTCAAAGATTTTATACTTTCTTGGGTTCCCATTTATATAATAAAATAAATCGTATTACCACGATCTATCACCTAACATCAAACGCTTGTAAAAGTGCTCTGGTTGCATGGCTCCAGAACTTAGATTATAAAGCAACTGAGGAATTACTAACATTTCCAAAATAGTCCATACCGCTAATTTCCCTACACATAATACATCACTCATTTTTCCACTTTATTACTTCTATTCTGTTTTATTCTGTTGAGTTTATCATTGATTTTTATATTGTGCCCTATCCCTTCACATTTACTAAATAAATGATAATGTCTACATAGGTACCGTGTGTTGGAACCCTGGTGATCTGCATAGCAATACAGGTATTCGTAGTGCAGACACCAGTCTCTCACAAACTTGTGTTACACAGTTTTTAAACTTGTCTAAATCCATAAGATGCCATTGTTTGTGAAGATAAATTATTTTAATTTGAATAACGTACAGCTGCATGTCAGATTTACTACATAAGGCTTTATACATCCGTTTTTCATGTCGGGTACCTAGGTCTTATGTAGATATGGTCAGGAGCTTTAGACGAAACAATACAATCTGCTGGCCATTAAAACCTACGACAGGATAAAAACACTATCCCATGCGTATAGCCAATATCTCTCTTAACATGGGTATAAATTAAAGAGTGGTTTTTATCAGAATTGAGGACTCTCTTCCACCGTCTACAACTCGAGAACAGTAGGTACAGAATGAGTAATTAATAATCTTTTTATTCTGGAAAGTAAAATATCAACATGACCCTACGTCAGCAAGGTTTTGTTTTTTCAGATCAGCCTAAAGGCTGAAATACACATGCTATTAAAAAGCATGCTTGTTTAGTAAGTAGTATGCTCATTACATCATGCTCTCTCCGTACACTATCCATCAGCAGTTTGTTTTCTTAATGAAAAATCTAATTCCCACAATTGTATAACTTGTAATAAAATTGAAGATGTTCAGCATTTGCTGATGGAATGTGTTCGGAATAAAGATGAACGTGGCTCGCTACTGAACGAATTTAAGTTAAATAGGCTGGATGTCGGTCTAATTCAAAGCATTTTAGCAAACGCTAAATCGAAGGCAGTTAAAAAATTATGTAGTTTAGTGTTAGTCGTTCAGCAGTGAGTAGCAACTTCTAGGTATTCCTATAATTAAGTCCTTTTTTTGTGTATTTTATTACTAAGTCAATTTACTTTGCTATAAGGTATAACAAAGTAAATTGACTATGTAAGGTAGTAAGGTAGGGTTGACATATCCTTATTGGACAAAAACTCTTAATTAAAAAAAAAATCATGCTCTCTGTGTGTGAAAAATGATCATACCCTTTTCCTATACTTACACATGCTAATTCTGTACTACTAGGTAGCATCTGCTGTATCGACATGTGTATTCTTTCTATCCTCACCTATGGTTCTCAAACACATGTCATGGTCTTTGACAATTCAGCAGAGGTCCACGCTCGAGGTTTGCCACAAAGCATTCAAATGGAACGGAGTAATCTAGGTATTAAACTTGTGGACCGGGTTAAGAATACAACAATCCGTTCCATCACTGCAATAACTGATGTCACTCGGAAAGCTGCCACGCTTAAATGGAATTGGGCTGGACATATCTGCTGCATTTCAGACGATCAATGGGCCAAACTTACGGCCCAGACGGAGATGGCGGGATGAGCTGGACTCCTTTAATAAAGATCGGTTCTTGGCAGCTCTGGACAGAGAGAGATGAAAAGAGAGTAGGGAGCCCTTTGCTCAGCAGTGGGACAATACTGGCTAAAAAAAGAAAAAGATAGCATCTGCTCAAAATTAGCATGCTTTTGTGCTATTGTATAGCATGTGTGTTCCAGGCTTATTTGAGGATGCTTCTGCCTACCATCTTTAGCAACAGCCACGGAAAAAGACGAAAAAATAATATGAAACTACCTCATTAAAGTGAAGAAATTGATGACGAAAAAGTTTATCGGTAAGTAGGAAATAATTATTAATTGATTGCTAATACATAACTAAAAAAGTAGGAACGTAAAAGTAGTACTTATGAATAAAATAAATAACCAACAGATACTTATTAATACCTTAATGCAATAGTAATGAGAGAAGTTTTGAAGAAGTAGGTACTTACCAAAAAGTTAATTAGACATTATTACACTAGTTTATAATCCTTGTAATAATTTAATAAGTGTCTATTACTTTTACATCACACGAAAATCCGGAAAAATCTAACATTTATTTATTTACAAGCTATTATTTACACAAAACTTTTACGAAATAAGCGAGAATGTCTTAACACCACATCGAAAGTTTTAAGCGTCACAAATACTACTCGAAAACATTCTTCCAACTAGATTACGTTCGTAACTTAAGTCAGTTAGCCAGGGAAGCAAAGAGCCGACTCCTTCTCCCGGCGCCTAAGGTGGTACTGAAGCATGTCTGTTTCCAACATACCCAGCAAACAATTTTCCACGGTTCCTTTCCTTCATAGTTACGATGCGCAAACCTGCGGGAAAAGCTTTTCCACGTGATAAGGTTTATTTTAGCTTAATATAACGCCATCTCCTGGCTGGCGCAAAAAGTAACAACGTTGAGAACGATGACGTCCGCTCAAATAAACTATAGTGCAACACATAGATGGAGTTAGTAGCGATTTTGCTAACTCGATTCATCAATCATAATAAAATATTATAAAAGTATGTTTTTCTGATTTATTTACATATATTTTTGATATTTTTTCTTTGAATTTTCTAATTAATTTTATATTTTTGGTTTCTTTGACTAGTATTGGTAATTTTATCGCGCTCAAATGTCATGGCAAAGTTGGAGACGAACTGTCAGTTTCGTGTTCTGGAAAATTGTACACGAATATGGATTGACACGCTTTCTTCTATTTTTATAATAACTGTAGAAACAATTAACTTATGTTATAACTTATTTGTTGTTCCCGGTGTTATTAGCAAGCTAGAAAAAGAAAAACCGCGAAAATGAGTACAATATTGGAGAAAATTGCGGGTATAGAGTCCGAGGTTTGTAGAGGTTATATTAAAAATTCAATGATTTTTTTAACTTAACATTGTCAATATCTTTCACTAGAACATTAATTCGTATAAATCGTCCAGAACATTCAGCTATGGACCGTATTTTTCATCTTTATTCTTGTATTTTATCAATTTATTCACAACATTACAGATGGCTCGAACGCAAAAAAATAAGGCCACTGCACTCCATTTAGGTATACTAAAGGCCCGGTTAGCTAAATTGAGACGTGAACTGATCACACCCAAAGGTGGCGGCGCAGCAACCGGCGAAGGTAAATAAAGAATCATATTTTATAACATATGCTTGCTAAGAACATTATTATGATAAAAGTATTATTATATTATGGGGTTTAAAGGGGGTTTATGTCATCAAAAACAAAAAAGGAACCAACCATTAAAAAATTACATAAACCTTAACTACAGATCTAATTATCGCATAAGTAGGTACTTGAACCCCAAAATATTTCGAAAACCATTATTTTTCAATAGAAATAAAACTTTGTAACTCTGTGACAATTACTTAATTATACGCTAATGCAGTCACAGGTATATTTTATGATGCAGTGTGATTTCTGGACAGTTTCCAATTGCAATTTTGTTTGACTATGTAGTAATGCATCACTTTACCATTTTCAGGTTTCGACGTTGCCAAAACTGGTGATGCCCGTATTGGTTTCGTAGGGTTTCCATCAGTGGGAAAATCAACATTGCTGTCTAATTTAGCAGGAGTGTACTCTGAAGTAGCAGCGTACGAGTTCACAACTCTGACAACGGTGCCAGGATGTATCAAATACAAGGGTGCTAAGATTCAGGTGATAAAACTAACATTCTTATCATAATTTAAAAAAAAATAACTAAAAATGAACTGTGGATGACCTAGTTGTTTGTTCCTAAAACAGCAACTAGTCACAAAATCAGTCTTTGTTTAAAAGGCAAACAGACTGTTCTTGCTATCCATAATTAGCCACTATACTACTGCACTATCAACCACCTACTAACATGTTTAGAATACAGTAAATATACTTTTTAGTCTGCTTTAAGCACCGTTAAAAGCTATCACAAACTCACAAGTTTCAGTTTAAATTGTACTCATTAAATTGCAATATTATATTACAGCAGTACACTACTTTTATTACCAAAATTAACCCAAATTTTTCATAAAACTTGTTTTAAAAAAAAAAACGCTTCTTATGAAATCTTTATTATAATCTTTCCAGCTTCTCGATTTGCCTGTTATTAGTTTTAAATTGTACTTTTTAAATTATTCCACTCATTACGTTCTTGTAAGAACTTGGGAGAGGCCTTTGCCCTGCAGTGCAATATTAATTCTGTCACTAGCAAAATATTTACAGCAGTACATATTTATGTAAGACAAATTTTTTATAAAACTTGTAAAAACATGTTTTTTTTACTGAGTCTCTTTCATATCTTTTCAGCTTCTCGATTTACCTGGTATTATCGAAGGTGCGAAGGACGGCAAGGGTCGTGGTCGTCAGGTCATCGCCGTCGCTAGGACATGCAGTCTCATATTCATAGTCCTGGACGTGTTGAAACCGTTGCAGCACAAGAAACTGATTGAGCATGAGTTGGAAGGCTTTGGGCTGCGGTTAAACAAGCAACCACCTAACATACACTTTAGGAAAAAAGATAAGGGTGGAATCAATTTGAATACTACTGTGAGTTCTTTTAAGTTACTCAATTTTAATATACACTTTGGCTAGCTACGGTTATCAAGAAAAGTGGGATATGCATTAGAGACAAAGCCGTGATTGACTCGTTTTTGGCCCCCAGAGCTCTCACATATTGAGGCCTAAACGATACAATGCCAGACATAACCATATTAAAATTTCTGTATTTGCTAGCTAAAATAGGGGTGTAACACGTTCAACACCACGGAATAAAATGATAAATTTCCATTCAGGCCATGTCGGACAATGTTGGGCTTATCTTCATATTTATAAATATTTCCGCAGTTATGTCAATGTTTTGTAAGTTAAAAATGCATATTTATTAATATTATTAATAAAACGAAAAGTCGCTTTTTAGCCAATTTCAAATTTTTTGTGTGGCTTATAGGGAAAGTGAAGTGTCGCCCAGCATTGTCCGACATGGCGTTAAACGGGTTAAGCAATAACTGAACAACTATAATAGATAATCTACAGTCCGCGCGCGAGCCCCGAGGAATCGGGGGCTGAGGAAGCGGGTGGTTCTCGAGCACATACTGTCCTCATTGAATTATTTCATAATTAATTAAATGCACGCGCGTGGAAGGTAAAAGATGTGTTAGTATCGACTAGCTGTCCCCCGCGACTTCGTTCGCGTGGACGTCGTAAGATACACAATATAATAAAATAACGGCCCCTGACCCGTCGCGTTGCATCGCCCGCCCGCGCTATTACTTCGTTTTCGCTTAGTGTTCTTTCTGACTTTTTTCTTTTTGCTCAGCCCCTAAAGGTCGTAGCGTGATGTTAAATAGCCTTTATCTATCCTTGAATATTAGGCTACCAAATGAAAAAAGTATTTTTCAACTCCGTCGTTTTGTTCACAATTTCATAGGTTTTAATTTCTTTGCGCGGAACCCTAATTATTTTCTAAAATAAACGTAGCCTACGTTACTCCCTGTAACATCAGCTATCTGCCAGTGAAAGTCCCGTCAAAATCGGTCCAGCCGTTTCGGAGATTAGCTGGAACAAACAGACAGACAAAAATTTTAAAAATTTCTTTTTTGTTATATGTACCGTATATACTTTGTTATGCATTTAGTAAAAAGTTCTTATTTTGACATTACAAACAGACACTTCAATTTTATTTATTTGTACAGATAACGTATTATCGACTAAGTCACATTACGTCAACATTACTTATGATTTCTCTGAGCTCGCATGCGGACTGTATTTTATTGTGTTTAATTAAATAATGACAACACACAATAATAGCATTATCGTGATAGTAAATCACGATAACACTACCTATTTACAGATCTTGTGTTGCTACGTTCGTGATTTCTATTTAACCATTTATTTTCATCCATCATTATTTTGTATTCAAAGTAAATAGTCACGTCACCTAATTCCAGTGCCCGCAAACCGAGTTGGACATAGAAACAGTGAAGACAATTCTGTCGGAGTACAAAATCCACAATGCTGATATTACTCTGCGGTATGATGCTAATAGTGACGACCTGATTGATGTCATTGAAGGAAACAGGGTGTACGTGCCTTGTATTTATTTGCTTAATAAGATTGGTAAGTAATTAATATTACTAGATAGGTTCTTGTTCTCAGTTCTTGTCATGGAATAAAGATTAGCCAGTCAAAATTTGGTAGTGCGATGGAATGCACAGAGGCGCTGAAGCAATAATGTTTAAAAACTTAAGATAAACATGGGCTTTGTCAAAGATCGCTTTTAGCGATAAGACCGCCCATTGTGTCACCCTATGTGTAAAATTTCTACATTTATATCTGTAATTTTTACAGTGTACAATAAAGAGTATTCTATTCTATTCATTGTATTGTTAAAGTGCTCATCATTTCGCAAACTTTGTAAAGTAAATATTTTTCAATAACTAAATGCAGCAAGGCAGTTGCGCGTACATTTGTTGCTGTAGAAATAAAATTAACTAGCAAACTGCAATAAATTTTACAGCTTGCCAAATTTTTTTTTTAATTGTCTCATGTTTCGCCTCTATAATACTAATATTGCTGCAAACCAATTTTAGAGCTGACAAATGTGACAAATGTGTGTGTATGTGTGTGTGTGTTATTGCCTAATCAATTTTGATAATCTTGCTGGCCACTAACTATGCAAGTAACTTGCATGCCATTGTGACATTCATCAATCAGAAGCTAATTAGCTAGCTTCTGATTGGTAAATGTCACATTGGCATGCATTAACTCTGTACATGTTGATACAGTACTAATATACTTCCACAGATCAAATCAGCATAGAAGAATTGGACGTAATTTACAAGATACCCCATTGTGTGCCCATCTCGGCCCACCACAAATGGAATTTTGACGACTTATTAGAGAAAATGTGGGAATACTTGAAGCTAATCCGGATATACACGAAGCCTAAAGGACAGCTGCCTGATTATAATGCGCCTGTAGTACTGCACGCGGACCGGACGAGTGTTGAGGACTTCTGTAATAAGCTGCATAGATCCATCATCAAGGAATTTAAAATGTGAGTGGTATATTTTTTTTTTAATTTTGATTGTATAGCTTACATCATTCTATACTTACAAAAAATAAAAAGCTGATTATTTTTAATCGCGATTAAAAAGGTGTGGAATAAAATTAGTTGGCATAAATTAAAATTCACAGCAACACCTCTGCTACAGGTGCAAAAACAGTACTGTAGTTTTTTTTTTCTCTTTTTCTTATATCTCGAAAACGGTGTGTCGTAGCGCAAAAATAATGAGAATTTCGACCATTAACCCCTAAAACTCAACATGTAGGTATTAATTTTTCATATTTTCGATACAAAAAGTGAAAAATTCCATAAAACTCGTCGAGGCTGCCCTGCGCGCCTCCGGCTCTAAAAAAAAATCACGGGATAGGGCAAACACGTATCACGTGGAGTCGTGCGATTGAAATTATTTTTTTTAAATTTAGTGATATTTTTTTGCAGAATAGCTTTAAGATTCTCATACCCAAAAGTAAGGAATTTGAGTCATAGTTTAGTTAGTTTAGTTCGGTGTAAGTACAAGAGAATCGGCATCAGTTTTCAGTGTATATAGGATGACTGGTAATTAGTGACCGATACTTAAACACATGATTTTACACATGATAACAAGCAACTTTTACTATGGCACCAATCCTGAAATCGCGAAAAAAAAAAAAGCTCTTCCTTACATTTATGTTCGCATAACTCGTCAAAATGTAGGGACCAGCTGATTTTTTTTTTCGCGATTTCAGGGTTGGTGCCATAGTAAAAGTTGCTTGTTATCATGTGTAAAATCATGTGTTTAAGTATCGGTCACTAATTACCAGTCACCCTATATAGAATTTTGTGACTCTAAAATACGTACGCGTTTGTATAAATTGATGAATCCTCATTAGTGTTGTTTTATTTGATAAGTATATGAATGAGGCAGATACTTTATTAAATTTTAGCTAATGTTTGACTAATTGGCCCTTCTGTTTGCCATTTACACGTTGCCTGATTTAGTCGCGTTGTTCTTGAAATTATTATTTTTGTACAATTTTTCCATTGAATTTATATAAATTTATCAGCCAAATCATTCAACGGAAACCCATCGGGACATTGCCAAACAGGCCAATGGAAAAGATCCCTTTGAGACTTCCAAGCCAGGATGGATATTTCTGTAAGAAAAACCGAGGTTCAAAAGCACTCATGTTCCCACTGCTAGGACAAAGTAGGCCTCCTCTCTGTGAGAGGGATTCGGCCGTAATCCATCACACTGAACCAGTGCGGGTTGGACGATGTCACAGACATGTCATCGAATTAAATTTAAAGTTCTGACTGCCTCCTAATTCCTAATATCTGTCCTTTGAGAAATAAAGATGACATTAAATTATTCTTTTTTCTTTCTTTTCCAGTGCTCTCGTGTGGGGTTCTTCAGTGAAGCATCAGCCGCAGAAAGTGGGCATAGATCACGTGTTATCGGACGAAGACGTAGTCCAAATCGTAAAGAAAGTGTAGAACGTATACTGAAGAAGTATATATACAAATATATATATTTTTGCGAAATGAGAGTGAAATAAAGGGTTAAGTATTTCGAGTATCTGAGGAATTTCAAAAGTAATATTATTTCATTCACCTTGTAAATAAGTATAACCTTCGGATTTAGGCATTTGATTCTAAAAGTTAATATGTATTGTATCTATTTCAATTAAATTAAATACGGAACTTTGTAAATAATGTTACACATGTGTTTCACACATATCAAGGATTTTGATTTGCTATGACCTATACAAGCCAAGGAACACAAAAACGTTATTGTCTGATAAACAGGGGGCATGGTGGAGTATTAGTTTTTAAATCAATTTTAATTTTAAGTTTGTGGATGGGAACCATCCATTATATATCGAGAACCCTCCGTGCCTCGAAAGGACGTTAAAGGTGAACGTCCACTGGTCCGCACCGGCCGCAACGCAGGCACGGCACGTAACGGATTTGGTTTGCTTTGTATGAAGAAATGAATCAAGAGCTCGGTGTGGGCGGTACCGATAGTGGACGCAGTGCTATATGAATTTATACAAAGCAAACCAACATCCGTTGCGTGCCGCGCGTGCGTTGCGGCTGGTGGCGGACCAGTGGACCTTCACTATAATCCATTGGTCCCGGCTGTCATTCGTAGATCTTTGACAGTCGTTACGGGTAGTCACAAGCCCAAAAATTCTGACAACCAGTCTTACCAACGGGTATCGTATTACTCAGTAACTGGGTTGTAGTGGTCAGATAGGCAGTTGCTCCATGTAAAATACTGGTATTCAGCTGCACCCGGTTAGAGAAGCCGACCCCAACATAGTTGAGAAAAGGCTAGGCAGATTGATTGAGTATTTTCAAGCAGTGCCACTATGAACACAAAGCTACACCTTTGTGAATCAAAGTCCTAGTGAACATTTTTTGTGTGTATGTTACCAATTTTCAAAACAACATAAGTAAGTTTAGTAGCAAACACACAACCAAGAGTCTTCGTACACGATTATACTTGAATATTTCGTGGCCAGGGGGCCAACCACCACCTCTTAAAGCAGTATTTATTATTTTAATGTGACTTCAGTGTGAGAAAGAGATGGAGCTGTACAGGACGTCTAGCTCCATCTCTTTCCCACACTCAAGTAAGATTACAATAATACTGCTTTAAGAGGTGGTGGTCTAGGCTCAGATCTTAAAATTGATCATTTCATGAAGTGTTCGGTCATTTCATGAAATGGTTGGGTTTCATGAAATGGCCAGCTAAAATTGACCATATTGTTTAAACGTTAACGTTTAATGACATGTCAGTCGACGTTTGGCCATATAATTAATGTAGGGTATATGTCGTGGTCCGATCGTAGAAATGGCCATATCGTGGTCTGCCTGGCCATTTCACCAGCTGACCACTGGCATATCGCAAAGTAGTTGCATTTCACGCCGCTAGTAACACCCCGACCAAATGGGTAATAGGTTAGGTTAGAACTGTGACCAACCGCACGCGAGCTGAGCGAATGAAACGAGCGGTGCCGCGGCAGCAACCGGCCAGCGCTACATCCAAGGTGGTCGTAGTTACTTGGCTATTTAGTATTTTAAGACCGATGCACAACAAAAACAAAACGACATCTGCGCCTCTACCGGTGGATAATCTAACTATTTTACGATATTATTACTAATGTTTAGCCACATCATGAAGTAGTCGTGCGTTTAACTGTTCATATCGTCAAACGTTGAGTATGAAACTAGTCGAACACTTAAGAGGGTTGTCACATTTTGCACCTCTCTCGCTCACACGGGGCCAAATTTTTAAGAATGTTAAATGAAAAGATGCATTTTTGAAAAATGTAATCAATGGGCGGTCTACAAAATAATAATAATTTAATAGGTAATTATTAAAAACACATTTTTATTGTGGCATTTATTTACATCATCTCAAAAACAGATTATAACACTTAATTACATAAGTTTATTAGATAACACAATAGAAATGTGTTTTTGATGACTACCTATTAAATTAATATTATTTTGTAGACCGCCCATTGATTACATTTTTCAAAAAAGCATTTTTTCATTTAACATTCTTAAAAAAATGGTTTTGTGTGAGCGAGAGAGGTGCAAAATGTGACAACGCTCTTAACGAAATGATCAAGTCTAAGATCTGGCCACGACAAATACACAATTTTAGATAATTTACCAAACCTACAGTTTTTTGTCTGCGTTTATGAGAACTGAACAATTTTATCTTCGGCTTCCCTGTAATGTAGTTGCGTCACTGCTATCTACTTTAGCATTATGTAGTCGGTAAGTTGATTTTTGATTGACTGTGATAAAAAGGTTGCAATGGAATTTGAACTTTCTCAAGTATAACATTAAGTTTTTATTTAAAAATCTTGATAATTATCTGATGAATTCAAAATAGTATAGCATAACCATTCCCAGTCAGTTGAAAAAGATCTATTGTAATAAATGTAAACATGAGCTGCTTTGCTCATTTATAACATGAAGTTGTATTTAGGCAAAAAATTCAGTGGAAATCAATTATAATAAATAGTTACTAGATTTACAGGCGATCCTCTTATGAAAACCAGGTTTACAGAATAAGTGCATGCAATTTATACACTGTAGAAATGACATCGTAACGAAAACTTTTAACATGGACGTAACACATTAGAGACCCAGCATTGAAATTTATCGTCGGTAAACACGAGGCATTTATTTCAATTAAACCAATTACAGGCACTTTTGAATTGTCAAAGAGTTGGTCAGTTAGTCAGAAAGTTGAAGCTAGTTTTGCCCATCCTAAACTGTAGATCTGTATGGAGAAGAACGGACAAGGACACTCTTTTAAATCAAGATATTACAAAATCCTAGGTACATTATTCTTGTCGCTTCTGTCTGTGAGAACAATACATAATCAAAATGTCTGAGCCCATCGTAAAAGTATTCGTAACGATTTCCTTCCACCACATATTATTCTGAAAAATCTGTTATTTGTACTTGTCAATTCTTCGGATACTCAAAATAAAATTGTTATTGTTGGAAAGGAAAATTCTATGTAAGGAATATGTTTGTATTGAGTTTTATAACTTTTTTTCTCAATTCGCATTTACGTATCGTAAGCCAACAGTTACGCCTGCCTACACTTGATGTAACAATTTTAATACAGAAATGAATAATGTATAAACTAAAATGTATGTTTTCTTTTGCATACAGGCTTATTTCAAATTTGCTAGCTAGTTTAGATATCGACACTCATCACGTCTGTGATGTTTACACAAAAAAAAAAAAACTGATTTTTTAAACTGATATTTCAAGTGACTATAATAACTGTTGACGACTCCACAAAAAAAAAATCATCAAATTTATTTATTTTTTGTTTTATGATATTTAGATATCTATACCCTTTGCGTGTGCGGAGTTAAGCTAGCCAATTTAAAATAATTGTATTTATATATTTTATTTGACTGTAATTTCAAGGAAAAGGCATCCCATATAGGTAACCTGCGTCGAAGATGGGGCATTGGCTAAGCCTATCGGATTGTTTACACAGGGACAGGGAACTTAACTAAGTTTTACCTTGTAAGTAACTTGAACGTATGTAAACAGTGCTGTATATGTTAAGTTTAGGAACAAGTTAACAGACAGATTAAATTGTTATAGGTAATTTCATTGTTTAGAAGCAAGACAGAAAATTGGCAAGCTGAACAAAATGTGCTGTAAAATTTGTCTGCGCGTGCTTTAAAGAAAACATCGACTGTATCATAAGCAATTAAAGTAATAATTAAAATAAAATAGACATAGTCACAGTTGTTCCTAAATAATAATAATAATATGGCAAATGCGACCAGTCTAGATTTGTGGTATTTTTTTCAATAACTTGGGATGTGAAACTTGTGTTGTACAGAATGCTCATTATAAATATGTAAAAATCAAAATGTTGTTTTATGCCTTTATGAACTTGTAGGTATAAAATAGACCCTACACTCTTGTCCCTCAGTTTCTAAGGTAGCCCGCGAAATTCAAATTTCCTTACGATTTTTGTAATTTGCAGCTTAGTGTCTGGGTGTATGTTGATTAAAATATGATTCGCCACTGTACCAATACCAAAGAAGTATTTCCAGAAAAGAATGTACAGAAGTTTCCCAATTTCCTACTTATTGTTTAGACCAAAACATGACGTTATTGGTTGACATTTGTCAGTTTTGGCTGACGACAGGACTTTAGGTGCGTTCACAAAGATTAATCGAGAAAAATAGATTTCATTTGAATAATTTTATGCCTTGGACTTACCGACATTTGAAGGATTTGTAGGGTTTAGACCAAACCATTGACTTTAAAAAAGAATTCAGTAGGATTTACTGGTTTTTGAAGCGATTGGTTAGTATTTGGATGTGTATTTCAACTTTGAGTAACCAAAAAAAAATTTTTTCCATAATCTGTCAATACGGCTTTTGTTCAGTCACTCCTCACCTCGTCGCTGTTGACACAATTAAAAATGTTAAAACTGCACACGTGGAATACAATCGACGCTTACGACAGTAAAATTTCAAATTCAATGATAATCATCGTAGGTACAAAAACAAAGCTGCGTGCCTAAGAACACCGTTGCCGTCAGTATGCGCTTGCATGCAGTGACGCCGAAGGACGCCGTGCCGTGCCACCAGGGCGCAGGCACCGGCCAGGTAAATTATGATATAGCGTAACCAGCCTAAGGCCCACCACCAAGGGTCTCACCGCCAGTGTTGGGCAAAATTTAGTCTGACTAATGATTGATTACGTCAATCATGATTGATGCGTTTGATGACTAACGATCGATTAGTTTAATCAGTTGTTGGTTGATTAGTTTTAATCTTAGTCAAGTAATCATGATTAATTCTTTATGATTGGACTTTTTGACTACCCTCAAAATAAGACACTGACTTGGCATCTGTCGTCTTGTATCGTATTCTGCTAAGTAATTAATAATTTCTTATTGTAAAATCTTTTGTAAGGTGGATTTTTAGGACTGGCAAAATAAAATTACAGGTTTTCATGTTAAAATCAGTTTTTATTTGAATAGTGACCATCACGAATTAAAATGAAAGTTGTTGATAATAAAAGAAAAGTTGAAATATAGTGTAATCATTTTTTAAATAATTTAAATTGTCCTTCATTACAACTCGGTTCTCAAACATGTTATGATACAATACATAAGTTTATCAGAAGCATCAGTCATACCATAAAATCATGATTAAAAACTAACGAATAAATGACTACTGACTACTTTTTTTTTTCGACTTTTTTTTACTTTTTTTCTTTTGGCTTTAGTTATGATTATGAATAAAATCTTCAATCATGATTAAATTAGTTATAACTAAATTAGCTATGATTGATCAATTGATTGAAAAAAATAGTTGAATTGCCTAGCTCTGAGCTAGGAACTAAACAAGAGTTGACGAACAGTGAGTGAGGACAGCGACGAGCGATTACCGGCTGTTGTGCGTATACCAAGCGTGAGTCTCTCAGCACGTTGTGTTCTGCCCGCCAATCGAGCGTTGCTGAGCGAGTACTCTCTTTGATAGCTCTTGACGCTGCCACAAACCTTGCCAAAAACCATATGTATACCCCTTTTATATACACGGGACGGGACCTACAATCTTTTGCACGTTTCTTCAGCAAGAAAATCGTTGATAGCTATAGTCGCTGCCTCGTTGGCGGTTGAACAGGTGCATATTATACAATAGTTAGCTAGCAAAGCCATTAGTAACACGCGACGACTTAGATATTTCGCATTTAGATACAGTTCCAGACGGTGTTGTTTTACCACCAATTCACATTGCAGAAACAATTGGGCCCGCAGCAGACTGAAATTGAACCTCCTTATTTGAAAATTTGCGGCCATAGATATCTCTTTCAGAAATTCAGATCGTATGGTAAGATACGACACGGGCCAGGCCAACGAATGAAAATTATCGCACCGTGCGTTTGCACTGGCGAAACATTCACATAGAAAAAAAGACAGAGATGTCAACATGTTTGTACAATAATGTTTCGCCAGTGCAAACGCACGGTTAGCCTCACAAAAGTGACCACTCTCTAGAAATAGACAAAGCGATTGTGCCTGTGCGGCCAAGTAGATACTACTAAATAGACAACTACCCGCACATTTGCATTCTGTCTCGTAGCTTTCGATCTGTACTCACTGCACAACTGAATACGGAATTATTCCATTCTTTCTACTGCTTTTCTTCAGGCTGCTATTAATTTGCTGTCGGGGATTAGGCAAATCATGTAACCAAAAATGTGTTATTTTCTATTAGGAAGCCTGTCGACTGGTTGTGAATAGCTATGCAAGTATTCTTGATCATTTCAGTTCTTGTCCAAGTGCAATGTGATAGGTTAAGGGCTGATTTAATCAAAGTCAGATATATTTTATCCGCAGAATAAAATTGACGCCTGACAGTTTTTGTATGGAAAATCTATCAAAAATTAAAAATTTATTCGCTGGATTAGATATATACTAAGTATAAAATTTTGGTCGAATTCGCCCTAAATGGTCTAAGTAAAACAGACAAAATTAATTTGGCTGAATAATGTATAATACTTTTGCTTATAATAAACAAGCCTGCCTTGTGTCATTAAAGTCGTCTTGACACTGACAGTTGACAACTTTATTACAGGCGACAAACAAAATTAAAAACTTGTCGGTATTACCAAAGAAGTTTTGTTCTTGTTTATTTATATCTGCCAATGGTCAGATAATCAGAAGAATTTACCGTTTTAGAAGTGTAAAAGACAATCTTTTTACTTGTTCTAATTTGTTATTAATAAGAGAATGAGTTAAAAAATACAAATCGAAACGAACATTGTTTGTTTGTTTTGATCAAGTAAAATGACATCTTTTGAAAATCTGTCTTCAACTCAAGTAAGATTTATTTCATAATCATTCCAATCAATAAAGTATTGTTAAATATTATTGTTTGCCAAAATTAAAATGCTATTGATAACAAAAACAATTATTGTATATCTGAATTACGGATTAACGCCATCTATGCTTGTAATAACGCACTCCCTTGAAAGTACATGAAGGGATATCACTCGAAGTCGTTATGTGATGAGTTTTAAAAATTTATCACAGATGGCGCTTTACCTAATTTTGTGTTTTTGTAGTATGGCGCTTTACATAATTTTATATTGGTGTTTTAGAAAACTCGAGCAGCTCTGCACCGGGATGTTCGAACTATTGGCACGGAAACTTGCCATTTCCTTGGCCTGGAGATAACAAAACCTGCTATGGAAATTGTATCAGAGCTCGTTTATAAGAAACTGACCGTTTACGGAGCCGATTTGGAAGCTTTTGCAAAGTTTGTATTGTTAACTTTTTTTCTCCATTTAATGTTTTATGATAATGCAACAATTCCCTTCATTACACTAAACAAAAAGTATTTTTAAAATCATAGTGCTATACAATCTTAAAATGCATCCATAATAAAAGTTTGTAAATTTGCGGTAGTTCGGGTAAGGAAAGTATTTCAACAATTACCGATATACTAATACCTACTTAGACCACATAAATTAATGATGCCTTTTATTTTGATTTCAGACATGCTAAACGATCGACAATCAATGCAGACGATGTTAAACTCCTAGTGAGACGATGCTCTTCTCTGGTAAGTCAAAACATTTTTTTTTTTCATTAGACACGCCCATCCTCCACAGTTTTAACTAAGACGGATTCTACGATTTTCCCGTCCAAGTCGACGTTCGCTTGGACGCGCAAATAACGCGGCGGGATATTATCGCGCACTGGATTTTCAACGCTCTGCTCAGCGCCGACAGTTGATAATCTAACAGAGTGTTTTTCCACGCGTTGGAATGCACTCTGTTGGATTCTCAATGCTCGGCGCAATACCGAGAGTTGAAAATCCAGTGCGCGATAACATCCTGCCGCGTTATTTTCGCGTCCAAGCGAACGTCGGCAAATGGCTGTTTGTCATACACTGTACATACCATTTCAAAGACGGGGAATAGGTACCTACCTACGCCTAGTTATACAACGTGTTCCTATTGATATCCCATAACTCTAGGGCGTCATTACACTCATCATTATGAACAACTTTTACTAGGTATGGGACGAAACCTGAAATCGCAAAAAAAAATCTGCTGTTCCCTACATTTATGTACGCGTCGTTAAAATGTTGATTGAGGGTTCCCACACAAAACTGCGAATTCGCATCGCATCGCAGTTTTGTGTGGGCTTCCCTATCACCAGATTTTTTTTTCGCGATTTCGGGTTCGGTCCCATAGTAAAAGTTATTTATAACGATGAGTACTTACAATGACCTACTAGACTACCCTAGAGTTATGAAATATCAAAAGGAACACGTTTTAGAAGTCTTTAAATATGCTCCTAACTCTTCAAATTGCTTCTATCTTCACCGTTTTGCTCCTGGGGTAGGTACTCCTACCTTCAAAATACTTTACAGAATAGCATAACATCACGCCTGTTTTCCCTGAAGGGTTAGGTAATACATGTTTGTTACACTGAGCTGCAAATTGCAAAAAAACATACACTACCGTCAAAAAGTTTGGAAGCACACCTCAAACAAAACTAATGAATACTGACTATAGGCGGCAAAAATTAGCAATATACTATCGTTTTACAAGCTTTTAAGTTTGTTTACATACAAATAAAAGGATTGTTATTCCACATTCATGAAGTTATAACTAACTCCTTAGTTTTGACGAAACACGTGTTTTTTGACTTAATCTGTCGGGTACTTTATTGTTGCAATGGTGTGGTTTTATTGATAATATTTCGTATTTTTAACTTTTTATGACCCTGTTTAGTCCAACTGGAGCATTGGCACGTGAAAGTTGTGATGTTAACATTGTCCGTATTCGAAAGATATCGACGACTCCTTTGACCTTATTTTTTCCTTCTGAAAATGGCAAAACGCAAGCAAATTACACTTGGACAGAGAAGCGCTATTTGTACTCTACGTGAGGAAGGAAACTGAACGTCATATCGTAGAAAGGCTCGGAATCTCTCGTAAAGGTGTTCACTATACGCTTGTTAGAAAACGAGAAACTGGGAAAAATGAAGATAGAAAGAGATCTGGTAAGCCCAAATCCATAACAAGGCAAGAAGACATTCCGAAGAGGATTCCGTTTACGGAATCGACGCTTAACTGCACTACAAATCACCGCAGCTCTGAATGAAACGCGAGAAAGACCCGTTTCAAAAACAACTGTTAAAAGACGTTTATTGTCTGCGGGACTAAGAGGATGTGTTGCTGATAAAAAACCTAAACTAACAATTCGACATAAGAAAAATAGACTAGAATGGGCAAAAGCGCACTAAAACGGGACAATAGAGCATTGGGAAAATGTCCTTTGGAGTGACGAATCAAAGTTTCAGATTTTCGGATCCAATAGACGTGTGTTTGTACACCGGTCAAAAGAAGAGAGGGCTTCAGAGGCATGTACTGTGCCTACTATCAAACATGGTGGAGGTAATGTCATAGTTTGGGGGTGTTTTGGCAACAATAAACCCGGAAATCTTGTGAGGATAACCGGAAAACTAAAGAAAGAAGGTTACTTGAAAATTCTCCAAAATTCCGCCATACCCAGTGGACTAAATCTAATTGGTCCTGGATTCATTTTCCAACAGGATAATGATCCTAAGCATTCTTCTAAACTATGCCAGACCTTTTTGAACAAGAAAAAAGAGGAAAAAATCTAAAACATCATGCAATGGCCATCTCAATCACCTGATCTTACTCCCATTGAGCTTGTTTAGGATGAACTCGATAGAAGGGTGAAAAATCGTTCTCCTACGAGCTCAGAATATTTGCGGAAACTATTAGAGAGCGAATAGAACAAATTAGATGAATTATATTTTAATAAATTAATTAATAGAATGCTTAGAATATGAGAGAAGCTAATAAAGGAAAAAGGAGGACACTTTGATGAAGCTAAAAATTAATTTAATTTTATATTGTATTTAAAATTTTTGTTCTGCTTAAATTAGTTTTTGTTTAAATTTTAATTTTTTTATCAATACATTGAAATTGAAATTACTTTGTTTTGTTTCATTTGATTTTATCTTGCTGCTTCCAAACTTTTGGACGGTAGTGTAAGAAAATTTGAATTTCGCGGGTTACTCTGGCGCTTCTGTATCTTTTTCGGATGCTTTATCGTATTTTCGTTTGCTAACTCGGCATGGTTAACCAAAATTGTACTTAATGTGCATGTCCTAAGCTAAGATCCGGGTTTATAGGTAATCTAGTTGTACGTCTTGGTCTTTAAGGTGCTAAATTTCGGTATATATGTAGGAAGTCCAAGATTTGCTATATCCCCATGTAGGCCGTTCATCTGCCTAGCCTTTTCGCTACTATATTGGAGTCGGCTTCTAGTCTAACCGGATGCAGCTGAATACCAGTATTTTACATGGAGCGACTGCTTATCTGACCTCTACAGCCCAGTTACTGGGTAACACCAGTCTGACGACCCGTAACGCAGTCGTTACGGGTCGTCAGAAGCCCGAAAGTCTCAGTCAGTCAGTTCAAAGATCCACGAATGACAGCAGGGACCAACGGCTTAACGTGCTTTCCGAGGCACGAAGGGGTCTCGGTATGTAAAGATGGTCATCATTCCACGGACCAACCACCACAAGCGTAGCTTAACCTGATCGATCGCCCCGTGCGGCTTTTATTACTTAGTCACAAGCCATGTGGGCCGTTAACACCCAAAAATCAGACCAATTCAATCACTTACGAATGTAGAACATAATTTCATTGCATGCATACAAATGAAACCAAAATAGAAACTGCATAAGAAAATTATAATCGAAAACCGTCACCTCATTATTTAAAATTCCCACCTTATAAATCACTTTAAAAAAGTCACCCGTCGCCGGTGCGAACTCAAAACCCATGAATCGGATCCCAGTTATATTAACAACGATTTTAAATTTAAATCCGATGCTGAATCTTTAAATAGCTGTGTGATGGAGCTGTTTATTTATGCAATTGCTGTTTTCGCGTTGAAATGATATGCCTAATTGACTTATTACACCATGCTGTTTGATGAACTAATCGGTTCGGCGTCACGATTTGTTGACTTGCACGCAGCTTTGTCCAGCATACTTAACTTAACACGTTTATTGCCACAACTTTACTTAATGCCACTGGTCGTTTCGCTCTGAAATAACTAGTGCTAGAAGTGCGAAAAGCAATCTCAGCAATGACACTTCTTTCATGACAGGTTCAATTTTTACGATGAAAATGCAGGCAGTGCTTAATTGTATTCTGCTAACACAATGGCGCAAAATAACAGCTTTTATAATGATCCATTAGTATCTAAACATTTTATTAATTTTTTTCTTCGACACACTATGAAAGTATCCGTGTTCTGCTGGGGAATGGCTACATCTAATAATACTTACGTTTATTGTCTCAAAAACGATTGAAACCCTGCTCATAATATTTCAGAAAAACCACTTAAACATAGTTGCACCAAGTCCTAAAGAAAAACGCAGAAAAACTACAAGCAAAGCGACTGAAACACCGGCTTCAAAGCAAAAGGAACCAGAGTGTACGACTTCGAAACAGAAAGAGCCGGAAGTTCCAACTTTGAAGGAGAAAGAACCAGAGATTCCGACTACCAAACAGAAAGAGTCGGACGATGCTAATCAGAAAGAGAAAAACAAAGAAGATGGAAAAGCAGAGATGAGTATGGACATCGATGATATGATTGATTTAACTTTTGATTAAAACTCATTTTATACAAGTTGAGTATTTCATTTACATCTAAGTAACCTAGAATTTACGATTTTAAACCTGGATGACGATTGAATATGAGTGGCCAAGATAGAATATTTAGAAAACGAGGAACTACTAAAAAAACAATTGTTGGTTAGTCAACCACTTGTAAACTCCTGTGGTTTGCCATAAGAAAAAGAGCAGAACAAATAAAAAAGGTTATGTAAGACTGTGAAGGAATGGAACACTCAGATGACGATTTCATAGAAATGAATTAAAGAAAACTACGAACTGTGCTCGTTGACCCCACAACATTGCAAGTTCATTATGAAACTCCTGTTCACCTTAACGTTAGATTCCTATTGGCTATTCGCTAACATGGTTGTAACTGCATGAAACTGTATCAGATCAGGTATCTATATTCACAGTCATATCCGTACCAATACCGATCTTATGGGGAGTGAAATGAGCAAAGCAAAACACAGGTTCGCCGCGGGTCGAGTCACCGCGCTCGCCAAAAAACTCGTTATAACGAAACACAATTACCATGGCACAAGGAAATCTGTGGAGTAGATACATAAACGGTTATAATTAATGTATTTGTGATAGTAATAATATGTTCCGTTTTTCTTTGCCTGCGCCAGCGTCGTCGATGTTCTTGTTGAAGGGAAATCTTTCAAAGGTATACCTAGGAATTAGGATGTTGGTACATTTCCTTCGGTAGCAGTCTGCTCGCTTGTCTCCAGAACTGTTGTAATTAACCTATTGACCGCCCCAGTCTGATTGATACGACAAATGTCGTGCCCATGCGGCCTCAGTCTTATTAATACGAATGAGAACCTATGTTCGTTTTTTGTTTTTATTTATTTGCACGACAATTCGTCAATTTTTGAGCTGGGCGCTGCGGGCACAACAATTGATATAAAACCAAGCGGTTAATAGGTTAAAGGTCCTTCGTCAGAATTCGGTATATCGAAACATAAACGACATACTATTAAGCCAAACATGCTGGTTGCAGTTCAGCTAGACAGGTCCCTTAAAAGCTCCTTTTAGTTGCACTCCGGGGCGTTAAAAAAAAATCAACTTTTGTGACTGATACTTACTTACAATTCTGAAATAGGTTACTACTTCGAATCCATTATTTATTAGTAAACCAACTTGAAAAAAAACTAACACAACACCTCTCCACCGCACCACCTGTCCACGGTAGTTAATTACTCCTATAACGACAGTTAGAGCATAATGAGATTTTTGCAATTCAACAGTAGCACATTACAGGGTGCTGTTTGTCAACTCCCCCCCTCACCCCCCACTGACCACCCTCTGACCGTAGGGGGAAGTTATTAGGCGCCTTTGTTAATGAATTTCATGTAGGGTAAACACATATATCAGGTATGTACCTGCAGGTATAAATGAGTTATGTTGCTGAGGTCACATGTCTGATTGTTGGTAACCGCGAGCTTTTATTTTTTCTAAAATGCTGCGTGTATCTGTGGGTACATACTGTAGCTTTTCATCGGGATTAGCGAATGAATGCAACGAATGAATGTGTGTAGGTAATTTCATTTTAGGGCCACGATCGGTGAGAATGCAGAACACGAAGAAAACTGTGTCTAAGCGGAAAGATATAATTTTTCCTTTTTTTTCAGTGGGTCTCCTGTAGTTAGAGCTTCCCGTAATCTTTATTTTTTTGCCTTGTGGATACTTTCTTACCAATCCTAAAAACCTGTCATTAACCACGATAACTAAGCAATCAACCTCTCACACCATCTGACTCACCTAGATGAAAAAAAGAGGCTTCCATAGATTTCACCATCAATTAGGCTTCTCTAATTATCAGCGGTGTCCCCCAGACGGCCGATGAATATGCACGAGACATCAGACAGTTCCCCCACAGCACACTTAGGCTAATGTTAACAGCTACTTTCTGAATATATTTGATATCGGTCCAAATGTTGCTTGGTTCTCTTTGGAGTCAATGGTTTTATTGGTTTTGTTTCGTTGTAAGTTTAAACACGCCGAAACGTGTTTAAAATAAGGTGTCAGTATTTTTGTCAAAATGTTTGAGAGCATTCATGTCGTCGCCCTTGATCCGTTCATTAACAAGCAGCAGAAATCTGGCAAGCGATATCAAAAATCCGCAACCCCTTGATTACATGATCAGACTCCATGTGACATTCATGCATTGATAAAACATTTCATTGTCACATCTTTTAATAGTTCTCTCAGTTCGCTATTTACGTATCACAAACTACTTTCACCCCCCAAAAAATACTTATCTATTGTAACTGAAATCATCACGATCCTTCACCATCATCATTAACCAATCACCAGCCCCACATTACAACAAAAAAGCAAATCTAATTAAATGCCAATAATCTCAAACGCTCGCATTGAACAAGCAAAAAGCAAATCGTCCACATCCATCACACAAAACGGGTGAGAGTTCTGAGCAGGCTACCTGGCTACCTGTGGCCGCCTACCTAGAGCTAGGAGATAGGCCTCCGGTGCTCATTAAAATATGTAAATGCCTGCCGAGACATTACGCAGATAGGTGCTTCTGACTTATTGACTGGTCCGCGTTATGTGAGCTTTGTGGGGGATGAAGTAGTTCCATTGGGATTTGGGCAGTTTTTTTTAACCAATCCATGCATTTGGCAGTTCGACCAAGATTGGAACCAGTCAGAATTTATTTTAATTGAAGAAAGCCAGTAAGATAAAAATAAAGGAAATATAACTCGTTATGTTGTTTCAGCTGGGAACAGGAACACCTATCATTTAATCTTTAATGTTGTAAATACGGTCATTGGTCGTAGTCCATAGGCTAGTGCTCGCCTGTGTGTAGACTACGTGGTTAGTAACGCTAGACAAGACCGGAATCTGTCAATTGTTTTAAAATTGCTTAACCTATCCATCATCAGCTAACCCATTTAGAATTAAACGATATCATCGATCTTTCGGTACGATATGGTTATCTAAATAATGTTGTTCTGGATAGTACCTAATAGCTCTATTTACCTTACCAGTGGTCGTATCATACTTTACAAGGACAGCTAGCTACCGGGGATCAGGCACAACACGTCAACACACTGCATCCAGGACTGCTGGGTGCAAGGCCTCGTCAACTATACCAAGCGCACAATATACATATGTCTTCAATATCTCTTAGCAGTGCATAAATTCAACACAATATCTTTTCGACTAGCAGCTTTATCGCGGTCTGAATCTAGGCAAACGATTTCAAACCCAACACTTTAACGAAACAATGACAACTGTGATAAAAAATAAATCACATCGCCAAAATCTTCCCTAATATAATCAGCTTCATCCCCTCTCGCATATACCCATCCTCTTCGAGTAGAGAACGCATTACTCGCTTGCAGGGCACCTACCGCGCGCAACTATTTAGTATCATTACAAATGTCGCTCGCCGCGTCCGTGTGTCCGTCCGTCTGTCTGTGTGCGCTTGAGAGCTACCGTTCCTTATTAATAAGGAGTATTGGATGGTTAGGATGTATGGAGGAGGCTTTCGAAATGTCGATTTGGAAGATGGGAATTGATATGTAGATGTGTTTGGTAAAGGTGGGATTGGGCAGGATTTGTTTGAGCCAGCTGAAGTATTGAGATTGTAAAAGAAGCAGTGGATATGAAGAGCATTTGCCTCCTGTGAAATCGTCTTGGTTTAGGAGAATTTCGGGAGCGGGACCGTGATCGATTCAGATAAGGCCGCAATGGCCAAGTTTTGGGGGCGTCCCAAGAAAACTTACGCCATACAGTTTTAATTCTCTAGGAAGAGAGCGCTGGTCAAGTCTAGCAATGTTGTGGGCTAGACTGAGTGAAAAAACTACGCTTCGCATTTACTGATAACTGTCAAAAGCTACAAAAAAGTGTGTGATAGTAATTAAGGGATTCTGTTTCTGTTTTGTAGAAACCTTGCACATGATCAGCTATGGTAGCTCAGTTAGCTTATCCTATCGAACTATGTACTTATTTATTTCGTCCGCTACAGTTCTGCAGATGGTGAAAGCGTTCTCCTTACAACGGGTTATCCGTTCGTTACCGAGTCGCTGAGGTAAGCAAGAGTGTTGTTTTGTTCCCTCCTCCGTCCCCGTCATTACGTACCTTTCAGCTCATTACGAGAACAGATCACTCGCTTAATTTGTGCATTTCCGATCTACAGATATTCAAATTTCAACCCTAATGACGCACGGGAAATGTTAATAAAATGTTAATGCCACGAAAGCGGTTGTCTCTCTCGCAATAAGTGACAGATTTGCTTGACAGCCCCAGGCTCGTTTGTTGCTATGTATGAATAAGTCACGATTTTGCTTTTTTGTTGGAACTAGATAGGTATATTTTAAATGATTGCTTTTAGAACCGGAGTTGTTTCATTTGGAGTATTTTAATGAGTTATTATATCGGGAGCTGAGCTGATATTGATTTTGTTTTATTATATTTTAGCCGTTATTGTTGATTTCGTGTGGCACGTTGTGCTTTTGTTTGGGCATTTGAATTTCTTAATTATGTATTTAACTAATCTAACATGCGGATCAACATCAAATAAATATTTCAAAATGATGTCTCCTAAATGCAGTATCACAGACCCTCAAAACTTTCACCGCTGTAGGGCATTTTAAGCCTACGTACCTACACCAATATGGAGACGATATGCATCCTCAAGTTTGTAAAAGCTACGAGCGGGCCTTTAACCCCGCGTTTTACCAATAGGTGTTAACTGTGGGTGGTAGCTGGTGAGTCAAACTCGAGAATGACTGTTTAGAAAATCCTGCTGATTATTTAACACTGGTTGGTAATACTAATTGCTCTCCCATAGATGTTATATTAGTCGTGCCATCTCCAAACAATATCTGTGTTTGATATTCAAACGCATGATGCGTGTACCATACCGCAACGGAACATCTCTAATTATTCCAGACAGTGCATCTAGAACATTGATATCTTTCTAATATAGACAGACAAGTCTATGACAGTTACAGCCTAACAACTCTATTACGATAACGGCTAGAAATTCCTAGAATTGATTATACTATACCACAGCGTATGTATCCTACAGAGAACAAACTTCATCCAGTCGCACAACGATACTAGGAACATGCAGCGTTGGTATGTTTTGGTTTGAAAGGTATGAGTACTAGTGTAATTACATACACTTCAGACATCAGCACCCTAATTGCCTAACTCACTACCAATGAGAATCTGAATGATTTTGAAGCTTATTGCTAATCCATTGCTTCATATTGTTCGAAAATTTTGTCTGCTCCACAATGTAAATAACGCAATGAATGTTGTTGAATTGTCAAAATGAAACTGATTCCTACTGTAAGCGTGCTACGCAATTACCCCGCTGCTTTGTCGCTGGGATGGCAACTAATGTTGTTGTCACTTTTTAGGGTTCCTTAAGTCCGAATGAAAAATGGAACCCTTACAGGATCACTCGTGTGCCTGTATGTCCGTTGGTCACAGCCAATTTGCTCCGAATCTACTTGACTGATTTAGTTCTTTGGTACACATATGAATTTATATGACCCAAACGCGGACGTGTAATGTAAATAAAGAGTTTTGAATATGGGGTCACTTTTGGGGGGCAAATTAGAAAATTAAAAAAAGAAAGATTCGCAAACTGTACCATGTGTAATAAAAATCCTTTTTTATCACATCTGTTCAAAAAGAGTTTATTCTTCGTAAACAGGGACTAAAATAGCTCTTTAATCTCTAAGGACGAAAAGTGATTTGAATTTGGAATGTGGATATTGTTAGTTAAAGTTTCAATCACCAAGGAGATCAATCACGAACATTGTATGAACAAGTAACAGGCTGTATGATAAAGTAAAGCGCGCGCGAGCCAAATAAAAAAATATTTTTGTGAAAAAATATAAAAACGCGCGAAAAGCATTTCTCCTTCGTTCGTAATTGTTTACTCAAATTCATATTTTTTTAGTTATATAAAAAAAAAAAGCTGCGCTCAGGAATCTACTGTAGAATCCTTAGTTCTAGATTCAAAGAAACACTCGTCTTTAAAATTATTGTTTGCTCCCTTGGTAAACAATCTACTATTAAAGCTATTTAAGGAAATCGATGAAATTTTACCATTCCCGCCCTTATCTCCGAAACTACACAGTATAAAATTTTTGAAAAAATACAAAAAATTGTTCTTTATTTACAGATTACAGGAAAATCTATAAAAAAGTCCGTAGTCTTAAAATAACATGGTGAATCACTCAATATTGTGCCTACAAACTTGTTGTAAAACTTGTAGTTGGAATATACGGGAGAATGTATATTTTTCGACTACGGTGTTAAGTTTGTTCTTGGGATAAATTATCTTGGAATAAAAACATGGTAAATGAGTAGATAGTTTTTTAAATAAATAATTATTATATACTGCGATGCTTCTGGTGATAAAGAATAACAGATGTTCATAGGTATACGTAGGTGACTCCGCCTGCTCGTTTGCTATCCAATCGCTTGCTTAGTCTCTGTTGCACTATGTACTCCTGTGCACTAAACGTATAAACAGGGTGCTTGCGCAAGTTATACGGCGTCTTGGAGAAATAGTCTTAGAAGGTGATTGTCTACCTGCTGCTACTGCGTCAATGCAATCAACTAAACACCATATTCCAAAGTAGGTATTAGAGTTTTTACTGTGTCGTCAATTTTTTTTTTTTTTTTTGTTAGACCCGCGTTCGACCACTATTTAATCATAATACCTACGATAAGCTAAGCATAAGATCTTAAATATGCTTCAGTTCCCGAGGACATCCTCTGCAACCACTGCTGCAACAGGTAATGTCACGAGTCAAAAAGTAGTTTTAAGTGTCGAAGTGCTCATATACACGAGCGGCACGTTGCCAACGTCGGAGGCAACTGCAGTCGTCGACGCATCGACTGCAACGTGCCGCTCATGTATTTGAGTACGTGCTCAAATAGACGAGCCGCACGTTGCCAACGTCAGAGACAACTGTAGCTGTCGACGCATCGACTGCAACGTGCCGCTCATGTATTTGAGTACGTGCTCAAATAGACGAGCCGCACGTTGCCAACGTCAGAGACAACTGTAGCTGTCGACGCATCGACTGCAACGTGCCGCTCATGTATTTGAGTACGTGCTCAAATAGACGAGCCGCACGTTGCCAACGTCAGAGACAACTGTAGCTGTCGACGCATCGACTGCAACGTGCCGCTCATGTATTTGAGTACGTGCTCAAATAGACGAGCCGCACGTTGCCAACGTCAGAGACAACTGTAGCTGTCGACGCATCGACTGCAACGTGCCGCTCATGTATTTGAGTACGTGCTCAAATAGACGAGCCGCACGTTGCCAACGTCAGAGACAACTGTAGCTGTCGACGCATCGACTGCAACGTGCCGCTCATGTATTTGAGTACGTGCTCAAATAGACGAGCCGCACGTTGCCAACGTCAGAGACGACTACAGCCGTCGACATCTGCAGTTGCCTCTCCCTAGAGTAGATATGTTCCTTGAGTTGCCTCTGCCGATGCCAACGTGCCGCTCGTGTATATGAGCACTGTGGTTCCTAGCTCTCAGGTGGTGTTGGTAACAAAACACATCCGATCTTTGTGCTGCTTCCTTCACAAACAATTATTATTTTGCCGAAGAAGCCTTTGGAAGTCAACTACACTCCCAAATCTAGAAAAGGACATTCACGACCTTTTACAAAGCGAGCATCGAATCTTTGCTATGTCCTCCATGCAAACTAACTGTATTATAATCTTCACGCGTTTTGCCTCAGGATAAATGGCGAATGAGACATAATAATTATAATATAAAATATTAGGACACGCTTCTGTATTGTAATTTATTAATATTAACTAGTATTAAAGCAAGAGTAACCTATCACGAATGGACTACTATAAGAAAACCATTGATGGAAAACATTACTGATAAAGAGGGAGAGATTTCCGTCTGAGAATGTGTGTGTGAAAATCATACCATCAAAATCAAAAGTAATTTTTAATTTATTTTTTTAAATGATGAATGGGCCTGCTCTTGACCTCGATCGCGCCTGATGGAAAACGATGGATGAGGTCTATGATGGAACAAGCGTGCCCAGAAAATACCTGTACACTCTTGCTTTGAAGGTAGACAGGTTATATGTGGAAGGGAACACAGACGCTGGCAGAGAGTTCCATACTTTTTTCACTTTCTACATTTATTCAAATTGGGCTGAGACTCTTTTGAGGCACTTTTTTACATAAGACCGTCCCCCAAAATGTCCGCCCTTCACGACTTCCTAGTGTTTTAGCTGGTGCATCTGGATGCAAGGCAAGGTCTGAGGTAACACCAAAAATCTCTCGTAGCCATAAACACACAGACATCAAACAATGGACAGTCGTGGACGACTGAAGTCTCATCTAATGGGATTAACATAGGGTTTAAAGTTCATCAGCAACTTAAGTACAGCTCTTTCACAAGAAGTGATGAGCGCACAGCAAAGGAGTAGAACTCTCTACCTGCGTCTGTGTTTCCGAATGCATACAACCCTGATCTCTTCAAAGTGAGAGTGAAGAGGCTTCTTCTGGGTAAGCTCACTCCATCGTCGAGTTTGTCTCTGTCATCTCTGGCCTAGACTAGAGTCAAGAGTAAACCTATCTCAAATAAAAAAAAATAAAAAAGTTCAGTCTTCATGCAACTAAAATACCAACAAGATATCAGAATCGCAAAACAACCAAAATCCAACGAAATTCCTATATATTTCTGTTACGAATTAATTACCTGATAGTTAGCTTAATGGATTCAAAATAAAGATAACTTTAATAAGCCTGGATTTGAATAAACCGTCCCACGCGTAAGTAATACTGCCCGGCTGCTAACAGAAATTCGCTGTTTGAATAATTCATTATAATCAATGCACTTTACAAGAACCGTTGTATACTGAATTACTTGTAATTGTGTCGGTTTGTGTACTGTAACGTGTGGGGAAAGCTTTAGAAATCGTGAATAGATGGTTTTACCTGTTACTGTAAGTCTATGTCATCCCACTGCTGGGCAAAGGCATCTCCCCAAGACTTCCAATGATTGCGATCCAGTGCTAATGTGACTGCCCCGTTGGACTCGTGGTTTCAAGCGCGACTGCTGAGCGTGGGGTTCTGGGTTCGATTCACGGATCGGGCAAAGTGTTATTGGATTTTTCCTTTAGGAATTTCTTAGTAACAACCCGGAGTTTGGATGTTGGCGGTGTGATTGATACCACCGTGCCTCGGAAAGCACGTTAAACCGTTGGCCCTGCGTCTGATGTCTCTCCTCCGGTCGTATCGGATTGTCGTCCTATCGGACTATGAGAGTGAGGGAAGAGAGACTGCTCCTGTGTCTGCGCATACACTTGTGCACTGTAATATCTCTCGCGCCGAAGGCTGGTCTCCGCTGAGATTCGGTCTGGAGGAATATTATTAATGTGGACCACTGGTCGTTTATTTTATAAGAATATCTTTATTTATCAAGTAACATGACTCAATTCTGCTAGTAACAATATTCCTTACCGCTATGTTAGTATTCCTATTTTAATCACTTAACCTAAGACCATGAATACATGTGAATCACTGGCACACGCCTAACACCGAGGTGCACAGCTTACAGCAGCGATTCACATATAAATAATCGAGTCTGCTCGCCACACAGCGCAGTATAAGGTTGGGGCTGGCGCGCTTGTTTTGTGCAGCTCGTCCCGCCATCTTCTACGAGGTCTTCTAGATGCCTCAGGGCTGTACATAGTGGCTATTTTGGCCTACAGCTCATTGGGCATGTGGCAGACATGACCAGCCCATTCTCACTTCAACTTTGCTGCTTTTTACCTGTAGGGGGCTAAAATGTTCAAACAAACATTTTGGTTGATGAAATTATATGATGATGCTGATGATAGAGGAAAATTTTGTAGCAGAATATGAGTTCAATAAACCATGGGACAAAGTTGATTATCATAGAACAAACGGGTCGAGAGATGATAAAAAAAAATGCGTTAGTAAAACATACCTAGGAAACGGGCACGCCCCGTGCTGTGAGGAAATAATACAAGGTGTAATTTTAAACAGTGTTAATCACTTAAGGGGTCATTGTAGAAACTTCTGGGGGCCAACCACCACCTCTTAAAGCAGTATTATTGTAATGTTACTTCAGTGTGGGAAAGAGATGGAGCTAGACGTCCTGTATAGCTCCATCTCTTTCTCACACTGAAGTAACATTAAAATAACACTGCTTTAAGAGGTGGTGGTTGGCCCCCAGAAGTTTCTTTAAAAGATATGGTCAAGAATATCACACTCTTCTGATAATATTATCACCATATCAGCCTATTATGGACCCAGAATATGTTATAATCTCTATGATAGAAAGTTATTTATTGTCTGCCGTCCAAGCTATCTCTCTCCCAGAACCTATAATCTAGTTCCCACGTGATGAAAAACGAGCCTAACGTCCTTTATCGAGGACAATCCCACTCCCAAGCCAATCAAACTCGCGGAAGTCAAAGGATTTTTGTTTTATCTGTTTCTTTTAACAAATTTTCAGCGGCTAACCACCATATTGCTTTCCGTTCATGGCCGGATGAAATTATTTTGGGTGGACGAGCAGTGTTTTCACTACCTGTACAGATGCAACATACCTACCTAGTACGTAAGCAGGTACAACTACGTTAGAAAGTAACTATCAATTATTAGAACTGCAGTTTTAGTGTAGATCTCCGGATCCTTTCAGAAGGAAGAAGGATTTATCTGTATGGCTATGTTATTCAAAACAAAACTTCAAAAGATAGTAAATTACAAAGTCTTAGGCCGGCCACATACAGTTGGAATTCCGAAACGGAATTTCGAAGGCAGGAAATCAATACAAAATCACGCACAGGAATTTCGAATCGGAGAAAATTGCGAACGGACAAGTAGATTATGAACGGATTTGCTGCTTTTGAAACGGAATTCCGAATCAGAATTGCGACTGTATGTGGGCGGCCTTAAAGTGTTGGGAATCGAACCCAACACCTTGCGCGCGGTCTGCATGAGCATGCGGCGTGATCAACGCGATACCTATAGGCAAGCTGCGGCACGGCGCAGCAGCGACACAGCTCGGCACTATGACCTCTCGCTTCCACAGACTCCACCGCGACGGACGATACTCCTTTCTCATTTAGTTATTAACTGTGTGTCTGGGAAGTTATATGATTATATCTGTACATCAGTCTATACAAATTAATTGAAGTATCTGTTTGTAATGTCGAAATAACAGCTTTTTACTAACTTCCTTACGTATTATATAGGGTGTCTCAGTAAGAGTGCACTTTTTCATTTTAAAATAAAAACAAGTATTTTATGACAGAGTTGTCATTATCAGGTGAATAGTTACACACCGATTTCTCTTTCACTCGTCAGTAATTTGACTTTCAACACTTTATAGACGCTATACAACGTTTATTAGTAAGGAGGTAAATTCATATGAAAGTATGATATATACGGTACTTATAACAAAAACACAATTTTTAGAATTCTTGTCTGTCTGACTGTATGTTCCGGCTAATCTCCGAAACAGCTGGACCGATTTTGACGGGATTTTCACTGGCAGATAGCTGATGTTATAAGGAGTAACTTAGGCTACTTTTGTTTTAGAAAGAAAAATAGGGTTCCGCGCAAAAAAATAAAACCCATGAAATTGAGAACAAAATCCGATTCAAATAGGGAAGTATCGACATCCACGCGGGCGAAACTGCGGGAAACAGGTACATAGTTTGTAATAAACATGGCACTAGGCCGTTCCCTAAAATATAGTTCAGTCTTTTATTTGCTCCCTACGCTAACATAGAGCATTTCCTGAACGTGTGATAATAAGATTGCCAGGCTCGGTAATTATTGGTTTTCTGGATTTACTCTCAGATCCCGTAGAAAACGAAAAGAAGTCTTTAGTCTACTTCGTCTGTGTCGACCTTGAACGGAGCTATATGGCATGAACTGTTATTTCCATAGCAACAAAAGGAAGGAGTGGGTAGCCATAGAGTCAGGGTTCTAAAGTAAAAACGCTCTTGGAGAACTCATCAAGTATCCATCAATCAAGAGACTCCATCAATTAAACCTAAGGGCCATATCAAAATGTATTCAAAGAAGCTTTGGCGATTTTCGCCGAATCACAATCACAAAAAAAAAAATCGCCAAAATTTCTTTCAGGATTCGTGGGATATGTGTCTAAATTTGTTTCCAAGCAATAATAAGACGTAGTCGACGGAACCCCGCTTTACGGGGCTCGTATTTCTTGGTCCTCCAGACTTTTCAATGTCACTGTTTTACAAACAAACTGTCAATATCACTGATAACTCCCCTCAAAGAGTTGTAATCATGGTGCAGACTTCCAACGTTAATTTAAATACGCATGCGTAATCAATCTGATCCCACTCAGCGCTGGTCGCCAACTGGCATTGACATTTTTTGGTTTAAGCTTAATTATTTACAAAATAGTGAAAAAGTACGAGTGGGTGGTGGTGTAGTGGATGAGGGAGGCGGATAGCGTGGGTTTGGTTTCTAGGTGAAAACTGCTAAGGTGCTTGTAGAAAATTATATGAATCTACCTAAAGATAGACACCTATTTTTAGGTAGGTCCATGCGGTACCTTATTATCTTAGTAATAAGGTCGAAAAGTGATTAACCGCAAACGTCCGCTATGGTACCTACCATAGATATCCGGTATTATATGTTAATGCTTAATGTTAAAATATAATAAACAAGAACAAACTTCTGAAAAAAAAATGGAAACAACATTTGTAAACGAAATATTATAGTTTTTTTTTAAACCTTTTCCTGTTAATGAATATTTTTACATAGTTTAAATCAGCTTGCAACTTTTTATTCAGTCATCTTATACAATCATCAAGAATACCTACAAACAAAACTCACTGCATAAACTACCAACGATAACTTACTCCATAAACACAACATATTACAACTACCCTCATTCAAGCACGCATAATATTTTCAGCTACCCGCACTATTTAAACAATCCAAGTGAAGCTACCTCTGTAAACATGATCTGTGCACAAATGAATAATAGTTATTTTATTTTTCGATTGTCCACTGCGGTTCGTCGAAGCCGGCTGTCCAAGAATTAATAACGAACGGTACTGGGTTCGAAACCACGACAATCTGCTGCTCTTTTTGAGTGTGCACAATTTTTTTGTGCAAATTTTTTTTTTCGTTTTTTTTCTATTCAGTGCCCGATAGTTTTTTGCGGTCGATGACTGTCCCCGCTTTTATGAATGCAATGGACTTTTTTAATGGACGCCTATGAGTTTTGGTTAGCGATAATTATGTAGTTTAAATTGGACGTGAGTTTTGTTTGCTTTTAAAGGAGACGGAAAACGGTGGGCCCAAATGTAATAAGTTGAGATATGATCTAAAAAATTTGTCATATTTTTTTATCTTAGAATATCAAAAATCAGCTCAATTCTCAATCTGGAAGCGGAGAATTAAGAGAAATATAGTTCTATGTAATCGATTACAAAATTACAAAAAGAAAACCTTCGCACTAGGTAATTAACTCCAGTAATTAAATGCACTAAATATACTTATATACAATATAGTCCATTTACTTACGTGCCATATTAATAAATTAAATAACAATTAATTACTGAAAAACCAATATAATGAATATCGATTTCATATCGATTAAAATCAGTCTTATATTTTTAGTCTATGTCTCTAGCATGACAGCTGCATCCGGTTAGACTGGAAGCCGACCCCGATATAGTTGGGAAAAGGCTAGGCAGATGATGTCTCTAGTATGACAGCTGTGAGTCAGCTCAACATTGACAGAAGACAGTTGCCGACTGCTCTTGCTTGTTCACTCGTTTCGTGTTTTCCGATGCGTTTTGATTGCTTTTCAGATTATTTCATTTTTAACGACCACTGCGTTGTTTTTCACGGATTCTGACCCTGCCTACCTTGTACGATCCTTGCTTTCACACTGTACACCGAAGATCGCTCACACGTTTGACTTGGAATTGTTATTTTGGATTTTACCGCCGCCTTGTGGATTGGATATTGTTGAAACTATGGATCGCTGTGTGAATTGAGGGATAGTAACTAGTCACTGCAATACACTAGGCCGACGACCCTTAGATGAAATATAATAAACATTAGTGTTTAAAAAACATCTTTTGCAATTCAGGAATAAGTTTTTAGTTAAAGATTGTGACATAGCCTTACTTTTACTAAACCTCTAATAACTCGGCTCTCAGATTGTCAAAACTAACAGAATTTTCAGCAAGGGACTGATAAGTTTAAATCTATTAATTCACATCAATTTCATCTCGTTACATTCAGGCCCAAGATTGTACGTAATCGTTTCCGTCTCCTTTGTAATAAAGAGGTTTTGACGTGATAGTGCAGTGTTTTATGGATAGGTTGTGCAAAAGTAATAATAATAATATCATTTATTTCAGGCGACACAGGCCCATAGAAAAATACCTTAACTTAAACATACATATTTTTATTATCAAACAATTGTGTTAGTAAATAAGGCTTAAGACTAAGTTAGTAGCACTACACTACACAATAATACTGGTAAATAAGTAATTCAAAGTACATGTGTCTGATTTAAATCCAATTGAACGACAAAAATATAACGTTATTTTAGTGCCGGTAAGTTTAATTAAATCTTACTTCGGTTTTTTTCAGACAAAAATGAGGGATGGTAGAAATCGCGGCCCTGAAATTGTCCTAAGATTGGTTAAGAATTTTCTGCCAAAATATACACCGAACCATTATTGTACAATAATGGTTCCTGCTTCCTGGCAGGTAGGTATTATTTAAAGGAATTTTGTGATTTTAGTAAAATTATTCTTGTTTATTGCACAAGGAAAGAAAAATAAAAGTTTCAGTCAAGCACATCAGTTTTCTCTCACGTTTTCATGACGAGGGCTGATTTTACCAACGTCAGATATCTTGTATCCGTCAAATAAAATTGACGTCTGACAGTTTTTGTATAGAAAAACTGTCAAAAAATCAAAATTATTCCTGTACCTACGAATTAAAAATAAAAGTTGTTGATAATAAAAGAAAAGTTGAAATATGGACTAATCATTTTTTAAATTTCCCTTCAAAATCTAAATGTGTATTAGTACCTTAATAGGTAAACTAATTATTTAAAACAGATTATTAACATAAAAATATGATATCCTACACTAACTAAAACTAAAAACCTAAAATATGGCGTTATAAAATTCCTCCGCATCGCTGTCGACTGGTAATGTACCCAAGAGACTGGCGGCATTGCCACGTTGTATGGCAATGCTTAGCCTCTGGCCAAGGTAAAAGCTGGCCCTTGGGTCACGGGAAGTGTCAACCAGCCGTTTGGAGATTTCGTTAAACAAACCATGAGCACTCGGACCCCACGGCCCGAAGGTTTCAACCCCAAACGGCTCGAAAATATAATTACCGATAAGGTTAAACTTTCGCCGCTTGAGGTTTTCCGCAGTTGCGGCAGCAGCGCCAGCAGCACGCCGAGCCGGGAAGATGGGATGGCGCAAGAGTGTTGACACAAGTTGCGGCCCACACTAAAGGCCTACCCACCTTCCATGGAAATAAAGACATGCTGTCCGGTCTCTTGCCATCGTCGCGTGCCAAGCCATTGGGTTCTAATACAGCTGGGACGCCGACGGTGACAAGGGCTCGTCGGATGATGTCATTAATGTTCGCGTGCCGCGCTATGCGACTCGCACTTCGGCTGCAAGACAGGCCGTGGTGTCGGAGGCTGTTGACAATTCTGCTACAGTGACAGTGAAATTATTCCTTGGATAAATATGCCTGACCGACATTGGTAAAATCAGCCCTAAAGATTTTACATTATACCTCAATTCAGAGTATTTTAATAGATGAGGTTTCATGCAGATATTGTGTTGGTGTAAATATTTTAAGTAGGTTATTTGTTTGTAAACATAGATACCGCCTTGTTGGACTAGTGGCCGCAAGCGCTACTGCTGAGCATGAAGCCATGGCTGGTTTTTATATTTCTATGGGTCCTTATATTCCCAGGTCGGGTGAAATGTTGTTGGATTTTTCGAACAGGATGGGACTTAAACATAACTGATGAAATGTGGGTGTACTATGTAGGTACACCTCTGCCTAACCCTTCGGAGAATACAGTCGTGATATTATGTTATTTATTTATTTATTTCAACCAACTTTAGATCATACAATAAAATAAATTAAACTACCTACATTACAAAAATTATTACTTAATTATTAAAAAAATAATTATATATATTATAAATTATTCATCAAATTCACGGATATCTATGATCAAATTCAAGAATTACATAAAAATTTTAAATGAAATTTATACATTAATATTAGAATTGATAATAGATAAATTAAATTAAATTAAAATAATATTTTAACATTAGTCAGTACGTGAACCATGCAGCAGTGGTTCTAGTACTGACAGTCGAATCGTTCAGTAAAAGCGTTCAGGATCCTATTGCGGCTGGCCCGCACCCTACGCACCAGGGATGTGCACCGGTTGCGCATCACTGTGTGGAAACAATCCACACGCGCCTCGGCAAACATCCCCGACGCGCTACAGAAGCGAGGCAGCCCCAAGAGCACTCTGAACGCGGTCTTGTATTGGACACGTAGAGCACTGTACTGTTTCTGCGTGTAATCCATCCACAGACTGCAAGTATAAAAGGACGTACAAAATGCCCTAAATAGGGCTATTTTGACGCCCCTCGAACACTGAGCAAATCTGCGGGCTATCATATTCGCACGAACAGACAGCGCTCTACGTTCCCTTTCAATGTCTGCATCGTCTTCCAGGCCAGAGGTTAATAAATGTCCAAGATACTTAAACTTATCAACTCTCTTCAGTGGGCATCCATTGAGCTTAATTACCGGCAAGTAATCCGGACACCCCCCCTTGGCCCGAAAGACCATGCACTCGCTCTTGTTTGTGTTATACAACAAACCATGTTCTTCAGCATACTTCTCACAGATGCCAATCAGCCTTGACACACCACAGACAGAGGCGCTCAGAAGCACCATGGCGTCAGCGTAACTGATATTGTTTAGGCACACACCTCCAATATGGCAACCGACTATCATGCGGCTGAGCCTCTCTATCAGCGCATTAACATACAGGTTGAAGAGCTTCGGTGAGGTTAGCCCCCCTTGCCTCACGCCGCACTCCAGCCTGAATGGGGTCGAGTAAGCCCCCGACCATCGAACAACATTGACCTGATTTGTTGTACCAGTATTGAAAGATACGGATCAGTTCGTCTGGCACTGACGCTTGCTGCAGTTTTTGCCACAGCAGATCATAGCAAACCAAGTCAAAGTCGCCTTCGACAAGTCGAGGAAGCAAGCAAAGACAGGTGTACTTCTATCAGTGTAATACTTGACAGTCTTCTTTAAACACAATATAGCTGTTTCTGTAGAGAGACCTGCTTTGAAACCAAATTGGTTATCATGTAAATTCAGCTATTTATCCAGCTGAGTGTTAAGCAAACCGTCAAGCACTTTCGAGATAACAGTGGCCAATGAAATGGGCCTACAGTTATTCTTATCGCTAACATCACCAGTTTTATTCTTAATAATTGCCACCACCACAGTTTTCATCATCCGCTCAGGCAGATACGAATGTCCTATACACAAGGAGAAGAACATCGCTAAGACTCTGGGCAGATGATGACCTGCATGCTTAAGCTGTTCAATACTTAAATCATCGTAGCCTGGAGACTTGCTCCTCGACATAGACATAATGACATGTCTTACCTCCTTTGCCGTAAACCAGACACTGAACTCCTGACCACTACAACCAGCAATGCCTGTAAACTGTGACGGTCCCAACGGTGATGAAACAGCGAAGTGCTGCCTAAATAGCTCGGCAATCCCTGCTACATCAGCAGTGCCGCTGACACTCACCGGCACGCATGTTATGTGATGTTAAGTTTTCTCCAAAGTTTTATTTATTTATTTATTTTACTATTTATGTACACACAATAAAACATTATACAGTTAGGACATTATGATCATTGAGTACAAAGGTACTGCTTATTTCTTAAGAAATTTCTTCCAGCAGACCTGCGAAAGGAGAAATTAAAAAGAAATGTAGACAATAGTGTGTGAGAACAAGGAGAGAAGAATATGATCAGTGAGTTTTCATATTGGCTTACAATTGGTTTGTTTAAAATTAATCAGCTTTTTCCAACATTTTCAGCAGGTATTTCCAGCTAAAGTTTACATATCTATTATGAATATATCTTTTCAGGTCCACCATGTCGCCTGAACAATGTTTGTCATATGTACCAACAGCTAGTGATAATGAATTTATACGATACCGCGACGCGTGTACAAGCGCCGTGCTACTAACATGGCGCTGGCGAGATGGAGAACGTGGTAAGTGAATTGTAATTGTTACTTTATTATGAGTAAAATATTGGTAGGTATTGCGATGAAGGTAAGCTTGATCTGAAGTGTTAGAAACAGCTATAATTGTATAAGTAGTTCTTGTTTTCGTAAGCTTAAACGTAAACAAAAAACCTAATCTAGTTCTAAACTCGCAGAAAACTTAAAATAACAACTGAAAACAATAAAGTCAATGTTTTAATGATTTTACGTAATATTCGAAACTAGTTGTATCAAAACATCCCTGAGAATATATAAAGTTTTAGGTTAATAAATATGTTATAAAACATTCATAAACAGAAAAAAGTACCTACCTATGACAGTAAAACCGGCTCGGCTGTATTCCCCGAAGGGTTACGCAGAGGTGTACCTATCGTACACCCACAATTTCGCCAGTTACGTTCAAGTCTCATGTAATAGGGGGCGAGGCTATTACCATCAACCGGGTACAAATCCAGACTTCGGGCTGCTACTGAGAAATGCCCAATGGAAAAAAACCCAATACTACTTTGCCCGACCACCAGAACCACCTTTGCGGCTAAAATAATAACTCCAAAATACCTACACAGTACACATGGTGGATACCACGTACAAATACAGTGTCTGCAAAAAGAAAACGCAACATACCGTGTTCTACCCCCACACAGCCCTTTCCGATGTTCAATTTATTTTTGGCCCGCACTGATCGCTGCTTTGAGGTGCATTAATACGTTCCCAGCTAATTTTTAACGGATACCGAATAGTTTCATAACAGCTTTTCCTACGAACAATTTGCGGTGACAGAATCGAAGGGAAATAACTGAGTTAACACTTTCGAACTGTCAATTAGTCGATTTCAGTATCAATTCTGAATTATGAAATGGTAGAGTAAAAATGTGAGGATGATTGTGTGTGTGTTGTGACTTGTGAAGCTTTTGTTTATTTTCCCTGTGTGATATGTTGAGTGATTACACTTTTAGGTGATAGTAGGATAATTTTTTTATTTACTTTGCTAACTTAAAAGTAAGAAGTCTGAACAGCGGAGAGTCGTTAGTTATATTTATATGCGTGACACTGACCGTGTTGCTGGCCGACGATGGCGCGGCGTCAGTGGAAGGTTTGATACTTTTCCTTGCTATGACGTAGGGTTAAAAATTCAGGAGGAAATCTTGTTTTAAAAATAAGTCGACCTATTGAAATTGGTAAACTACGCCGAAAAGAATCGTGATGGCACGTTTCACAATTGGTGCCTAAACTTTATAATATGTAACTTCACCAAAACAATCAATATGTACACATATACCTAGGTAATGTACTTACGTAGCCAATGTACCTACTATGCAAAGAAAAATCATCCCTCTTTTTCCAGTCACCCCTCTTTTTCTAGTTAATTTAATACTTAATGTACCGACTCAATTGCTCATATTTCAGCCTTTTTTTTTCTCTTGATTCTGTCACGTTTGACCGTTGAGTTTATAAATAACTTAATGCCTTCTTAGCTTAGTATTTTTCTTTAAGACGAAAGCGCCAGGGTAGCCCGCGAAATCCAAATTTCCGTACGCTTTATGCAATTTGCAGGTCAGTACTAGGTTGTATGTTGATTAAAATATGATTCCCGACCGTAACAAATATGTATTTACGGAATTATAATCATGAAAGTCATCAATAAACCTCTCTAAGACTAAGTTATACTAAGGGCCGTAAGATCAATTGAAATATAAACTACGAAAGAGAGTTTAATCTCTGGGCATCGATTATTTCTTATGAAATAAACTATTTCATGAAATCTTCACATTTGAGAATTAGGTATACTAACTTTAGAAGTTGTATTACTGATTCTTATGATTATAATTCTGTAAATACATATTTGTTACGGTCGCGAATCATACTTTAATCAAAATACACGCAGACACTGAGTTGTAAATTGCAAAAATCGTAAGAGAATTTGAATTACACGGACTACCTTAGCGGTTTCCCCTTAAGAAGGAATCCTTAGAAATTAACTGACTTTCCGCCAGTCTGTGGTAGGTAGGCACGTGGACAAATTACAACGTGATGAAAAATTAACATTGCGTTAAAAATGCTTTTGATTTGTGCGTATTGATCCTTACATCTGCATTCTTTCTTTGTATTGTTCTTTAACTGATTGTACCGTAGAGCACGGAGTCGCCTCGGCGGGCGGCCGCTGCTAGAGATGGCATTTTAAACCCTTTCCATACAAACTAAGTATGTCAGAGGTACTCACCGTTTTTATTTACTTAAAGATGGATGGATTGTATGAGGAGTGATATGAAAGAGGAGGGAGTGAATGATAGCGTGACGGTTGACAGGGGAGAATGGAAGAAGAAAACGTGTTGCGCCGACCCCAAGTAACTGGGGACAATGGCAGGAAGTTCTCGATGACTTGTGAGATGATTCGCCAGAATTTTTTCTGTGCTCTTTTGGTTGTGTTAGCTTAAAGTAGGAGTAACAAGTTGATATCTTCTATTTATATAAGTAAAACAGTAACGTGACTGACTGACAACCCATATAGTTACTTTCAAAACCACTGTAGATGAACTACTAATTATTTAAGGTAAATTAGTCCTTAGGGGTCGTAGCTTCGGGAGGTTCCGGTTCTGGATAAGGCGGGAGCAAAGTCCTCGCGGAGGCGATCGGCGGCGGCGATCTCTCGCATCCGGCCCTGGTCCAGGCCATGGTACGGAGCGAGAGTGCATGGGAAGCCTTCACCTCCTTCTGCGAAGCAGTAATGCTCACGAAGGAGGAGGCGGAACGCGTGAGAGAGAGGGTAGCTCGCCGAACGGTAAGGACCAGGCCCGGGTCGACGGCGCGTTGTGTTCTACGCGCGCCTCAAAGAGATGTCAGCACTAACTGACGGGGTCCGCTAGGGCCGATGCCAGCCAGGGTCGCGGGATGTTCGAAAGAGTTACCGTGGCCCCGGTACAGGCAACTGAAGGAACACGGGTGAGTCTTAGTCAGTAAAAGTCTGACACGCCTTCCCGCTCCGCCCAGAGCAGTAGAAGTCATTTGATGACTTCCCATCCAAAGAAAAGGGATCGTAGATGCACTTCTACAACCCCTAAGGAGTCTTTTACCCTAAATTAGTGTTTAAAAAAGGATTTATCGAAGCTCAAATCCTCAATGGGTCTAACGAATCTTGATGTTAGCGTGTGCAATTATTCATAGAATACTTACCGCTAGCAAAATTTAAATATAGAAAGGATTTAACGACATTATAGTCATAAGCTTAGAAGGCTTATTCCTAGTTAAGTATTTAAGGACCACACACCAAGGCAAAACATGAACACGCATTTAAGTAATAAAACTAAATATTTAAATTACACATAAACAAAAGGCAAAGTATGTAGATACTTTGAATTATACATAATGACTGGAATAGTAAATTAGGTTTGTAATTAACGAGTGTACAGCAGATAATAAAACTACGCTTAAGTACTAGACTAATAATATATATTATAGCCTTATCGAGGTATGTAATAGATTTAATTATTTTGTACTGTGAGGTGCCGTGAGTTTGCTTCTGTGGTAAAGCAAATAATTTATTTCCTTTTACCCGACTGCGCGACAGCAAATGCGGAGTTAATGTCTTTATTGTTACGATTGTAGTTACCAGTATTAAATACTGATCTTGTGAAGAACAACTGTCAAGATATTCCATTAAAATAAAATAAAAAAACAAAAGATTTTATTTGGGACACGGACAGGAAATACAACCATAATAAGAATATTAACATCATAACATAACATCACGCCTTGTTTCCCCGAAGGGTTAGGCAGAGGTGTACCTATAGTAGGTACACCTCTATAGTAGGTAGGTAGGTAGGTAAGAATATTAAATCTAACAATATCATAAACACAATTATAACAAAAGAAAAAAAAAACATGGGCACTTATGAAACGTCAGAAGCTAGGTTCCAATTGGTCGTTTCCTATGGAGAAGAGCCGGCAAGAAACTCCACGGTTACTCTTTTAAAAATAATTAGCTTTTACAATGTTTTCAAATTACAGTGTTATTAAGTATGGGAGGACAGTATAGGCTTGTCAACAAGTACCAGGTACTGTACAAAATAGAAAATGGTCTACAAATCTACAGTCTATTAAGCCTACAACGTTCTCACATTCACAAAATATAAAAGGATATATTTAAAAGACAAGACTATATAATGTAAAATAAAGAAAATATTATATTATGGAAGTATGTAAAAAAATAAAATACATTAAAGTAATTTGGGAGCAGTTAATAGACATTTACATAAATAGTTATGCTGTTAATGAGGTACCAGGGAAGCCACATATGCAGAAGGAATTAGCGCCAAACTTCCCTGTCTTCAACGTAGTCTTTAATCTTATAATATGCTTTTTTAATAAAGACACCGTGTTTGATGTGGGTTATGAACTTTCCATCGCTAAGTTCTGTAACCAACTTTGGCAACTTGTTATAAAAGCGGATACTGTTTATAAGAAATGACTTGCTTGTTTTAGTTAATCTAAATTTGGGTGTCACAATTTCATGTTTACTACGTGCATTGGTCTTGTAACATAATCATTAACATCATTTTCCTCCGCTTGGCCCATATCACTTGGCGTCGTCGCAACACGTTTTCTTCTTCCATTCTTACCTGTCAACCATCACATCATGAGGAAACCGGCATGTCCTAGAACCAAAAATTCGAAGACATGTGACATCTACTAACCCGCACTGGGTCTGCGTGGTAGATTACAGCCCACTCCCTCTTACCGAGAGGAGGCCTGTGTCCTAGCAGTGAAAACATTATAGGCTGGTTATGCTAACCGTCGCGCCATCATTTATTCTGTTCTCTTTTCTTCTTTTTCTCTTCTGTACATATCATACTTATTTATTATAGTTTTCTTATTGTTTTCCTTCTGATATATCTCAGGGATGTTCTCTAAAGTGACTTTTCATAAATGTGGGTCCTCATGTTGCAGTTCTATTAGTACTCCTGTAAGTGCATTTAATTATATTTTCATTTAATACGGTACGATTTGACATGGAAGTAATATTATAAATAGCGATATGTGAGAACAATGTAGGTTAATGTGTGAAAAGTATACCACACTTTGATAAGCGTAGCGTTTCCATAGTAGGGGTCTACCATGACTGAGTGTAAGCAAAAACGGTTGTCATTACCTCTACGGAAAAGGCCGAAATCTTATTCATAATTAAGTACCCTAAAGAACTTAACCAGTGGGGTAATTGCGTAAAACACTCACAATTCCAATGCCATTGATTTTGACAATTCGACAATATTCATTGCGTTATTTACGTTGTCGAGCAGACGATTTTTTCAAACATATGAAGCAATGGATTACGAATTTCCTTCAAAATTCTTCGAATTGTGATAGAGAATGTGTTACGCAGTTGGGTAGCAGTTTCAGTAAACCATAAGCCTTCCCGGAAAAGACAGGCAATATGAAAAAAGTTCATCTTAGAATAGGTAAAGAAAGAAGATTTCATGAACTAAGCGTTATCCATAATTTGAAAATTACCTTCATACAGAAATATAAAATTTAGTTTCTGTATTCGTTCATATTAAGGCGAAAGCGAAGGATAGCCCGCGAAATTCAAATATTTTTCTTACGTTTTTTGCAATTTGCAAACCGTAACAAATATGTATTTCCAGAATTATAATCATTAAAGTCATCAATACAACTCTCTAAGACAAAGTAATCCTATTGAATGACTAATTCATGAAATTTTGACATTTGGGGATTATACTGACTTAAGGAATTGTATTACTAATTCTAATTATTATAATTCTGTAAATACATATTTGTTACGGTCGCGAATCATACTTTAATCAACATACACCCAGACACTGAGCTGCACTGCCCTTGAGGTCAATCTACGAGGTAAAGTCCACCATCGTCGCTACCTGTTAGAAATCAGCACAGATATGGTTGCTTGCAAAAGCGTCCTACACAGAGTTTCACATACAAACTACATAAAGTTTTAATTTAATTATAATATATTGGTAATATCCAGTAATGCAAACAAGGACTTGCTCGGCGAGCTACCAGATTGGGGTGTCCATGCATTGAGAGGAGATAATATGTTGATTATCAGAGAATTTTTAGTGAATAATTTCGAGTGAACCAAGATTTTAAGACATTAGACTAACTGGTTAGTCTGTCCTTTAATCATACATATTTAAAGACTTGCTTATACTCAGCGATTCATATCGGTGTTTCTACCAAGTTTACTGTAATCTTGTCCTGAGTCGGGACGAGAAGTAGTCAAAATTTAGACTGTCAATGAAAATAAACTACATATCACGACAAATTTTGTTATAAATCTTTCTGTTTTTTGCAGGTGAGTTGTTACAGCACACACGAACCTGTTCAAACGACCTACGTGCATCCTTCTTCATAGATCTGCAGCAATTAAACTAAAATACAGATCATTCAAAGACACAGAGTGTTTTTTTTTTCTGGATGTCGGCGGTTTTATATTTGTTTTGTACGCATTTTTCATCTGTCGCTTGGATGTGGGGCACACGAGCACACCTAACATCTTTACATTTATCGACATTAGAAAATGTACTCCAGTCTTATCCTAAAGCGTGTTAAAACCGTAGCCACCGCCGACCGCGTCCGCAGTATCTTAGTACAAGTGCATCGAATTAAATTCACGATTAGCATACGTAATTACTACGCTTATCGGCAACTTAATTGCGCCGTAATGAATCAACTGACGGTTCTTATAGTGTACGTACTTGCTTACTTTTAGATACCTTTATATTTTCCTGGTGTACCTATTGCGGAGGGCTCGTTGCTAAATAATAACAGCCGCACAGGTCGTTCGAAGGTTAAGCTTGCCGAGGTTGGTCCGTGGATGGGTGACCAGCCATTTTAGAAGCATGGAGTCTGACAGCCAGTCTTACCAAGGGGTATTGTGTTATCCAGTAACTGGGTTGTGGAGGTCAGATAGGCAGTCGCTCCATGTAATATACTTGTATTCAGCTGCGTCCGGTTAGACTGGAAGCCGACCCCGACATAGTTAGGAAAAGGCTAGGCAGATGCGGGAAGGTTAAGTTTTAGTTTCTTTGGGCTTAGTGTTTTGTTGGCAGTTTACGTAAGTCGATCTAGTTAGAGGATGCGTTTTGGCAAGGTCTGCAGTTAGATGTGGTTACAGGCTTGTAAGTAAATGACGTAGTGGTGATACGAAGAAACTTAACTTACCTTTTTTTGGGTAGGAAATCATCAAATGACTTCTCCCGCTCTGGGCGGAGCGGGAAGACGTGTCAGACTTTTACTGACTAAAACCCGCCCGTGTTCCTTCAGATGCCTGTGCCAGGTGCCACGGTAACTCTTTCGAACGTCCCGCGACCCTGGCAGAACTTCAACATGCCTGACTATTTCTAAATTCACTACGCTGATAAAATTTTCGTTTTTCCTAATTATGTTTATATTAGTGTTAAGATCGGCTTTCCCTGTCACAATAATCATGTTCTGTCTATGATGACACGTAAACGTGAACTCTTCAAAATTGTTTCGCCACTCTAACGGCTTCCTTATCTTTTGTCAGTTTCTCTATTCGCCCTCAACTGTAAACACTAATCCGCGTAAAAAATGTAGATAGGATTGCCGGCAGAAGTGAAAATTTAAAACATTAACATGTACACAGGCCCCTGCGCGTCGCCAGTCTGGCGCAACACGTCACATTAGCATGTCGCATGTCGCGAACCCGTAAGATTTTACCCTACTAAAAAGCTCTCAACGCGCCTAAAGAAGTCTTCACTTCAAAAAAAAAATACAAAGCAGTTGGCATATTATTGAATCTACTGACGACTGATCCGATAACAATTATAATAAATGGTCTTACTTTCAAACCAGTTCAATCATAATAACATTGCAACTTATTGAGATATTTCCTGCTCAAATTACGCACCTAATAGTAACTTAAGAAAATATCACGTTTAATTACGAAATCATAATATTGCAGCCTCGCAATGGAGACACGCCTTACGCGAAACCGAATGCAATAACTTTGTTGCGTGGTGCATTTATTTATTGTTTTGTTTTTCATCGAGGGTTCATTCAGTCTCTTGTTCATTCATAGAGTTGAAGTATTTATGTGCACGTTTTAGTAAGGAATACTTTCGACATTTTTTTTTTCGTATTTTTGCTTTCACGTATTTTTTATTGCGTTTTTAACATTTCATTGCGGTTACGTTACAAATCATCTGGCTTGGAGCTATTAACTAATGACAATTAAGCCAATAATTCAAATACACATCACATTTAATTACGCAATCATAACTCTGTTTCGGTCAAATCGCGCGACGCTGCACGCCACAAGGCCGAACGCAGTAACTTTGTCTCGTCGTCTATTCGTTAATTTATTTAATTTGCAGCTCTGTATATGCGGTGTTCTAATTGCTCGGGTGCCGTTCGCCCACTTATCATAATGTCTCGCAAATCACGACTCTGCAGGAATAAATCTAGCGTCGATAGGACTTGGCCACTGGTCTGCTAGGGTTGAGCTGTGCTTGAATAGTTGGGCTGCTGAAAATTAAATCATGTTTTTGACATCAAATTGCTTTTGCTCACAGAAGTACAATTATTATAATAGGTAGACTTTTCTCTGGTTACATAAGATCTAAGTGAAAGGCGATATCGTTTTTTCACGCCAAAAACGATCTTAGTAACATCGTCTTTGGCGTGAATTTGTTTTTTTTTGTTAGCCTACTTTGTGTCCCACGGTGGGCAAAGGCCTCCCGTTTTTCCTTCCAAACCTCTTTATTCTTTGCGATGGTGTAGTCACTAGTCAGTAACAGAACTAATCAATTATATACCTCCTTCTTATGGCTCTTGCTTCGTTAAAGATACAATTATGGCTAATTTTGTATAAGGAAAATAATGTAGGTAAGTAATTAGTAATTATTGTGGGTTTTTACACAGCTGTGAATAACCTTAATACATAAAAAGCGAAAACGTCATTCTTTTACTGACTAATGCTTAAAAATGTACAAAGAACTAAAACAACAAAGAAATAATTAGTCGAATTTCTCTATTTAAACTCCTGATAACCCTACAAAATCCAGTTACGCACAAAAATGGAGCTGGGCGCACGCGAATTTCTAACATAAATCGCAAACGACTCCCCATCGGCGCGCACGCAGCGTACAGCGGCCACCGCAGTACTTTATTATGTATCAACACGAAATTATTATACAATCAACGCTATTAGCGATAACATTCAATTTGCATCTCATCTTAGAAACTAATCTTTATTAATTTTTATTATTTTATTATATTATATTGAGGTTTTTTTGGTATAATTAAGTTTGGGTTTTTAATAAGCGTGGGTATTATGCAAGCCAATTTAATTAAAACAGCTTTTAACGCTGTTATTAGTTTTTTTATTTGGAAGGTTAGTTGCTATTATCCCGGACGCATTCGTTAGATAAAAGTGAAGGTGGTACAAAGTAAAGTTAAGCAAATCTTTCAGTACCTACAAGGAAATAACAAGCTTAAAACAAGTAATTTAATTTCAAGTTTGTCTCAGAAACCGATGTTCATCTAACAACCTTCCAGCGCCTTGCATAGTTTATCGATCTACTCCAGCTACATGCTATAAATGATCAAATATACACTGAATATCCTTCCTCTGTATTTACGTAGTACATAGCCTGCACAAAACACCCACCTTGTACGTTGAGACTAGAAATCTATGCCTACAGAGGGGCTAGGCCGAAAATTATTGGGGGGTGGGAGGTTGGATGGCAGAGGGGTTGGGGCCAGCCGTCGCCGGCCTGATATGTGACCGGAGAGTCTTGTTCAACAAACGATGACGATGATTTAAGCTCAGGCGTTTTAAGTGTATTACTGGGAGAAATCCGGCTTTTGGGCTTAGGCGTTAGATTTGAGTGAGCCTGCTATTATGGGGGGAGGCTTCTCGATTTATGTGTGCCTGTCCATGTGACGGTGGGGCCGCTGGAGTCGGGAGTTGTGACGTCATTTAGTTAGTGGCTGCTTGCACGAAAAATAGTTTTATTTTGTGGTAGTTTTTATTAAAAATAGCACCCAAAATGAAAAATATTTCCAACATTTTTTTTTTCTAGAATAGAAAAGGGAGGATAAAAAAAAAGAAATTAAAACAAACCTCATTTCAAAGTCATCGATTACGAAAATGAGTTTAAGTTTTAAAATAATAGTTTCAGCAGTTTCCGAATTAAAACGGAATAATTTATAAAAATAAATAATAGCGCATCTTAAAATATTGTTCTGTGGCGCAGAAACTTAATTAAAAATAATTTAAATAATTCAGTAAACCACAATTGCATTAAAATTATTCTTTTATGCGTAATCGCGTGTTAATGTGCCAGATTAATCCGTTTTAAGTGCATACAAATGGTTAATTACATTAATTAAAACACATTGTTATTTATTAATACCTCCGGCTGTTTGGTAGAACCTTTAAAGCAAGGTCAGACACAGCATCAACTGACATTAAAAAAAAACAATTGAAAATCGCTTTTTCACTCGTCACATTTAGTGTATCCTCATTAAAAGTGCACAAAAAAAGCAACATTTCAGTGACGTCATAAAACTATATTAAATCATGCATCAAGATGACCTTTTAACCCTCACATGGCTGCTACATAGTTATATACACCATTACTTGTGCCTATAGCACTGATCGCAGCTAATGTGTTTGCGTGGAAACACCGGGAGGTCATCTGCTTTCCTGGGAAGGAAAATACGTATTTCGGGAACCTTCTATCATGATGATGACAGTTGTGTGGAAAGTTATCATAGTAGTCATGTGATGTGGAGAAATAAAGGGCGTGTCGTAAAAATAAAAGTTTATTAAGTTTCTGCATGACGTTATTGGTTTTTTGTAAATTGTTTATGGGCAGTCTACTGCTTCTAAATAATTATCTAACAAGTTCTTTTTTCGTCATTGGCTTTGCTTGCCATACTTATTAATAAAATAAAAAAAAAAATAGTAAAACTTCAAAGTGCGCGCCTCACAGGTTTTTGGAACGTTGACGATAAATTTTACGGAAAAAATCATCGATTTTTGCTTGAACGGTTATGAGTTTGATAACGAAAATCAATAGGTCTCATCCGAAGAATGAAAAAAAAACTTATAGAAGAAGATTTAGATCAATCCATTGTGTGTGACGACGTGAATCGTGACGAAAAACAGACACACTTCCCAACGGAAAGGACTGCACGTATTTTTTTTAATTTTTGTTATATAAGTATATCAAGGTATATCTATCTAAAAATATATTAATCTTATAATTTCAAGTGTCTAGTTTTTAAAACTCATGCTAATATGAATTTCATGTATAATTGAGAGTATAGAAACGATTTTATGTCGGAAAATTTTGACAAGGCGTTGTGAGGCGCGCAACAGAATAGAACGGAACAAGTTTTTTCTATCAAAGACACTAGAAAAAGTTACCAACTATTCTTAGTTGCTTCACTTTAAATCATAACCTTCGTGTCATTGGTGCCGATTCTCTTGTCATAAAAAGCCTCTAAACTAGACTAAAAATCACCAAAATTTAGTTTATTCCTGTCAAACGACGATTTCCCATTCTGAAGTTGACTAAAGTGACACAACTTTAATATATTTTAGTTTGACAGCACTAAGATGGCACTGAGTTATTATTTTAGTGAAAATGGTAATTTTGCTATTCTGAATTTGACGTTTTTCATCTAAAATTTAGATTTTCTAACTAAATCTGACTATTTTTAATCGCGATTAAAACGGTGTGGAGTAAAATTAGTTGGCATGAACTAAAATTCACACCAACAACTCGATTCCAGGTGCAAAAACAGTATTGTAGCTTCTTTTTCTTTTCTTTTTTTATATCTCGAAAACGGTGTGTCCTATCGCAAAAATAATGAAAATTTCGACCCCCTTAGAAAACTTATAAACCCCTAAAACTCAACATGTAGATAATAATTTTTCATATTTTCCATACAAAAAGTGAAAAATTCCATAATATATTAAACACGTCGAGGCTGCCCCCCCCGCGCCTCCGGCTCGAAAAAAAATTCACGGCGTAGGGCAAACAAGTACCACTTGGAGGATTGTCAAATTCGATTTTAGTTCTGTCAAAATTATTTTTTAATTTAATGATATTTTTTTGCAGAATACCTTTAAGATTCTCATAGCCAAAAGTAAGGAATTTTAGTGATAGTTTAGTTAGCTTAGTTCCGTGTACAAGAGGATCGGCACCTGTCCCATAAGTTGTTTAAAAATGTGTGAAGTTGGAAACTCCTACATTGAAAACAATTGACTACTAGCATACGGACACCACTTACTAACAAAGACGCTATTAGCATATGCACAGATAACCACATAAAGACCAATCCTATTTTTTTCAAGTAACAAAAGCACGCCACAGTCATACTCAATCCTTTTACCGAATAATCCCGATCCCGTCAATTCGATATTGAATTTTTTTCGAGTTAATCTTGTATTCAAATTTTAATTATATCATTCTGGCGTTTGAATAAAAATGAATTCATTCCGTTTCGCCGGTGAATAATAATGTACGGGCGAGTCGACGCTTGAATTACAGAGGGCGCGTATCACACCGAAGTGTAATGATTAGTGTGCGTGTTGAAACGTTTTGAGGTTTTGTTACGTTTCAGAATGAATGAATGAATGACAACATTCAGGAACACACATTCACAACACAAACACACACAACAAAAACAACATTCATTTGAGGAATGTTTCTTGATGTTGAGGGCTATGCTAATAATAATATTTTAGGTACTTACGTTTTAACTAGTTTTAAAATTGTAAGAAGCTCTATTTCAAAATCTTCTTAGTCTATCGACTCACGCAGCGATGTCTTTAGTTGAACTGACATACTTACTCGAAACATAATTCATAATCAAACCATCTACAAAGCATTACATGTTTTTTGTCTGTCTGTCTGTTTGTTCCGGCTATGCTCTGAAACGGCTGGACCTATTTTGACGGGACTTTCATAGGCAGATTGCTGATGTTATAAGGAGTAACTTAGGTTTTTGTTTTAGAAAAAGAATTAGGGTTCCGCGCAAAAAAATAAAGCCCATGAAATTGTGAACAAAATCCGATTCAAATAGGGTATTGACATCCACGCGGGTGAAGCCGCGGGCAATAGCTAGTACCTAATAAGAATATCTAACCGTTGTCTTAGTCGATTCCTTTAGAATAACTAGACACAAATAAGTTTACGATTCAGAGTGACAGAAAACGCAGTCTTTTCTTGAATCGTGAGCAAGCGTGGTGACCAATGCCAGATTCTTATCACGATAAGTCGTGGCTTCAATTTGCGGTAAGTACACGCTGATATTATTTTGAGGGACTTTCTCTGTCAGAAATTAAGAGATCCATAGGAGAACCAAGGTAACCGACATCGCCCGAAGAATTGCCAAACTTAGATTGCTCGCAGAACTGTTGGCCGATGGCGTCGAATGGTCCTGGAGTGGCGACCGCGTACCGGAAGATGTAGCGCTGAAAGGCCTTCCACAAGGTGGACCGACGACCTTGTGAAGGCCACAGGAATCCGCTGGATGCGAGAAGCACAGAACCGGTCAATGTGGCGATGCTTGGGGTAGGTCTATGTCCAGCAGTGGCCGTCTTTCGGCTGTAATGATGGCCTTCTGGACGAAATAGACCAACGTTACGCCACCGTGTAACACACAAAGTTATGGAGATGAACAATTAATTCGTATGTCTGTATCCGGAAAAGCACTTTTCGCGACCTCATATGCATATTGAAATGATGCGGTTTGATTACGTTTAGAATATTATTAAATCCGGGACATGCTGTCAGTTCTAGCCTGACAGCTAAGTCCTGACTATGACTGTCATAATACTAATTAGGGCTATTTTCATTTGGGTTTAGATTTGAGTTAATGAATACAGGCAGTACCGAATTTATTGGGAGGGTTTTATTAGCTGGTATTTTGATTAGTAAATGAAACTTGGATTGGAAGCTAGATTTAGACATATTTTTATTGTAATATCATCATCTGCTTAACCTTTTTCCAACTATGTTGGGGACGGCTTCCAGTCTATCCGGACGCAGCTGAATACCAGTATTTTACATAAGCGACTGCCTATCTGACCTCCACAACCCAGTAACTGGGTAATACGATACCCCTTGGTAAGGCTGGTTGTCAGACTTTCGGGCTTCTGACGACCCGTAACGACTGTCAAAGATCCACGAATGACAGCCGGGACCAACGGCTTAAGGTGCTTTCCGAGGCACGAAGGAGTCTCGGTATGTAAAGATGATCACCCATCCACGAACCAACCCCGGCAAGCGTAGCTTAGCCTGATGGATCGACCCGTGCCGCTGTTATTACTTAGCCACGAGCTCCTATATATTTTTTACTGTAAAAATGCTACCAAAATATGCGTATAAAGCATTGATCGCGATGATAGGTCTTGGTGGAGTTAAATGAAATGTGAGTGGACTGTATAACATGTATAATGAAGAAAATAGGTAAAATTACAACGGTGTCAGTTATAAAAGACAAACAAGAAAACATGGTTAACAAAACGCGCAAGCGCAGCCGTGCGTGGAGGTGCATCAGCTGACTGGTGTGGCGCGGGGCTCGCTCGATTTTTGAGGGAAATAAACAGATTTAAGTGAATTTTTTGGACAAAATGTAGTACAATATGTTAAATTTTAGCTCGTATGCTATTTATGTCGGAGAGAAATCACACAAAAAATTGAGTCGTTACAATAGAACATCGCGCAGAATATTATCCATTTAATTGTCATAGGGAATATTGAGCACAAACTTGTCATAATCTACGCGGAAGTCTCAAGGGGCTGTCACCATGCCGCGCCGTAATTAGAACACATTTAAAAGGAAATCACCATAACGAATTCGAACATTAATTCAAAAGCATACTGTACATCTAAAATACGGGTAGGTACGTTACTAACACAATCTGTACAAAGGGCACCGAGCACTCCATTTATATAATACTCGTCAATAATAATTTCATTAAAATGTAGATCTAGTTAAAAGCATTTTTTCTGATTAATTTTCAGTCGCGGGCCCCGCTCTTCTTTTTTTAATTGAATATCAGGCCACTTTGATGGCGCGACGAGAAAGGGTTGAAAAAAAAGTTCGCCCTCATTTGAATAAAATAACAGCACTCACACTTTGCATTTACGGAGATATTTCAAATTATATCTGGACTCTTTTTTGTTTTAATTTTTTTTTGTTCCTCCTATTTATTTTATTTTTCCATCACCGCTCCCGTCTAATTGAGTTAGGCCTCCAAATCGAAAATGTCGATCGAGTTGTAATTCAATTTATTTTTGTTTCTAATGGAGTTCGGAGCTTTTTTATTCTCTTTTTTTTACTGTAATTTTGAATCATTTGCCTATTGAAGGGTTGGTTCTGTTTACCGATGCGAGGACTTTGCCATGGAATGTTTTTTTTCTTGGATCTGTTTGCGTGCTTTGTTTTTAATATCGGCGCGTACTTACCACTGTAGGTACTTTCTACGCGTATTATAACCGGGGTTGTCTTTCGATTGGTAAAAAGTGGTTAATCAAAGTGTATTGAAGTAAGCCAGTTTTCCTTAACTTGTCTACGTAGAGATGTTAACGAAAAAAACGTTGAGAATATTACTAGAAGTGATATCCTGAAACAAACCATTGAAACAATGTAACAATATTCTTTTCAGTTTTGTACTCAGACCCCTCACCTTCTTATTTTATCCCACGGCCCGTGAGATTGTATCAACTCTGAGTAAAAGGTAACTGGATAAGAGGTGGGTTAATAACATTTGTCGTGATTTGTAAGATTTCTATTAATGCACAAATTTCGAGTTTGTTCCAGTCTTAGGCTGACTGTCCACTGGAGCGGAGAAGAGAGGAGCGGGGCGGAGCGGAGCGGTGCGGTGCCAATATGAACCAATGGAATTGCATAAAATCTCCGCTCCGCTTCACTAGACAGGGATTTGCGAACTAGTTCAAAAATTCATACAAAACGGGGAAGCGGAGCGAGGAAGCGGAGCGGGGAAGCGGAGCGGGGAACTGATCTCCCGCTGCCGCCCGCTCAAATTACTCGTCGCATGACCTCGGCCTAGCGCCGCACAGTCCGCAACTCCGCTCCGCATTACTTCGCTCCGCATCGATAGACAGACACAGTCCGCAACTCCATTCGGTCGTTCATTGTGTTGAGTCGTTCTCTTCTATAGTATGGTTGAGGACAGTAGTAGTATGATGCAGATCCACCCTTCAAGCTCGAGAACAGCCAATCTATTCTGTAAAAATCGCAACGTGAAAACGTAGGTGAAGTGAGCTGTCATGAATGTCAATCCCTAGGATCAGGTGGAATGACAGCTCACTTCAACTAAGTTTTCACGGTGACATTTTTTGCAGAATAGACCCGCTGGTGCTATGAGTAAGTACTATCGAGGAAACTTACATTTGACCAATTTGAAAACAAAATCCCGTGCACCACATGTGTTAGCGGCCGAGCGCTGCAAGCATGAGAATAGTCCTTACGGTGTATAGATGTTCGTTTCTCCCATGGTGTACCTACCGATCATCATTTTTGCATGAATTAATTTACCATACCTAATACCACGTTTGGGACATGAAATTAGCATACAGGAAGTCGCTGCTATCATTTCACGTATCCTTTAGTTGCCGCATAAAACACGTACAGATGAAGAATAGAATACTAAGCAAGGTCAGTAGACCTGCTAGTGCTCCACCTGCATGCAAGGCACATGCTTCGCCCCATCGAGAGAAAGAACGACCATTGATCAGCATTGAAAGAGGGCTACTGAAACACATATCACAGCCTACAATATTCCCACTGCTGGGACACAGGCCTCTTCTCGATGAGAAGGAGAGGGTTCGTGATCCACCACGCGGGCCCAGTGCGGGTTGGTAGATGTCACATGTTTACGAATTTTTGGTTCTAGGACATGCCGGTTTCCTCACGATGTTTTCCTTCACCGTTTTAAGAGCAGTGGTGATGAAATAATTTACACAAAGTAAAGCGTCTGTCTGGGTTCGAATCTATGACTTACAACTCGTACGTCGCGGCCGTTGCCACTGGGCCACCACTGCTCTTCCAAATCACTCGACCTGAAACCTAAAGTAGCTTTAAAAATAAGGTCAAATTCCCACCTTAGCCACACGGAATATAATGAAGATTATACACGTATAAGTATTATTATATTAGCTGTATACACGCTGCAACAATGTCGCACGGATGGCGCCTACTCAAAAGACACTTGTCGCTTCTACGCTGAAGGAGAGTGGTTGATACTTTTCATTAAAATTAATTAGATTTCTTTTTTTAAAAGGCTACTGAACAGTTTATTGTTAAATTGAATTGTTGGTACCTAAGGTTGGTGGGATGTACAAGATGTAAAATGATAATTATTATTTAATTTTGCTCACGTTTAACGTAAATGGCGATGATCTTATTTCACACTAATATAAATATGGTCTACGGGATAATTGCAATCGATGGCAATGACTTTCATTTTGTCAGTTCAGCCACGTTCATTGCGTTGTTTACATTGTTGAGCACACGCATTTTGCAAACCTATAAAGCAATGAATTGAAGCGTGGTATGCAATTAGGGTTCAAGATAAATGTATAGTCATCACGCTTATACAACTAACAGTTTTTACTCAGGCGTTTTGTTAAAGAAATCATACGCTGAATTTTCTATTAGATACATTCAATTGAAATAAATGCTGTGGAATGAAAATGGTTACGTTAAACTTTTCCCACTAAAATACTTGTTTTGTAGCAATATTACATAGGTTTTCAGACAAAGTCATGACTATCATTAAAATTAAATCATCATTTCACTTACCTACTTCACTCATTTTGATGGAAATTAAATTCAACTAAGTCGAGCACGATTTTCCCAAGTATCAACCACATTAACTCCCGCTACATTCACGGAGAGCGTTTAAGAGAGTGAGAAAATCTCGCCGCCCCGGCCTATTCGTTTCATGAGGGCGGCCCTACTTTTGTCTTGGCTGTCGGCTGTCGGCGACCCAAACCGGGTAAGTCGGGATTTTACAACATTTTCACTGAATTTTACGAGTTTTTCTTTTCGGTTATGGTTGAGTGCGGAGATGTAAGATGGGGAGTTTGAGATAAATGAATGTTTCATTGTTTTAATTCTTTGAACGTCTAATTTACGGTATTGCACAATTAATGTTTTTTTTTATAATCGTTGGTTTTTCTCAAAGTTAGCCATAGAAGTTATCTAAGTCCAAGATAGCTTATATATAGCTTAGCAATTTTTCGTTAGAGAAAATCAAATCTGTCATGTTTACCTAGTTTTCGTAAGTTCATAATAATAATAAGTTTATAATTATAATCATCTTGCCATAAAAGCTTGGTTTGGCTAGGTCATCGTTTTGTGCACGTTTAGAATAATTAAGAATGAAAATCTTATAAAGTGGTTTAAGTATTCATTAGAATAACTTTTTCTGAGGGGTGGGTTTTTTTTTAAAAATTAAGTACTGGTGAATGAAAGCAGCATACCTTTATCCATTTATTTTTATAACCATTTATAACCAAAACCGTTAATAATTTATTTATTTCTCTATTTATTCCTGTACACACAAAACTCTTAAATAGAGAAACATATTTATGAAGATAAAAGAGTACAAAGGACTGCTTGTTTTTGCTTGGTTGATGTTCATATCTGCCAAACACAATCTACCTGCACTCCTACTATTTAGTTGTGCTCGACAGGGTCCATGATCACTTATAATTTTAAGTTACCACCTAAGTACCCATTGTGGAATGCAAGTAAATTATTGAGTATAATTGCGTAATACACTATCAATCACAATCTGAATGATTTTGAAGCAAATTGATAATACATTGCTTCATATATTTAAAAAATTTGTCTGCTCAACAACGTAAATAACGCAGTGAATGTTGTTGAACTGTCAAAATGAAACCGATTCCTGCTGTAAGTCTGTTACGCAAATGGCGCCGCTGCTTTAGATAAATCATAGCCTCTGGAAAAATGAATTGCAACATCCAGACTTACCCCACTTCTTAGTCTCGTCGCCCGTCTGAGAAGAATCTTGGGCGAGGCTGAAGTGACTCACGGGTTGGGGTCGCGGCACCCCACCGGACTTGACACTCATTTAAGTAGCATATAATTCAGTTTATTTAGCCGAATTCAATCTTGAAAAAGTGGAAAAGGGTTGGCTAGAAAAAATAATATTTGTGAGTGGGAATGTTGATTTTGTGGATGTTCTTCGTCGTATCGATGATTCTCCTTTATTAATTTTATATAAGTTTCGGTCAGAATTCAGCTACTTCGACAGCGTTAGCGTTGGCCTCGCAAATGTCTTTCATAGTGCAGGTGTTTTTACACAGAGAGCACAAGAGGTGAGGCATCGTTTGTGATGTGGCTTCACATTCGCACTGTGGCTCATCGGAGTTCCCCCACCTGACTAAGTTCTACCTGCAGCGACCCATCTGGTTTCGTAGTCGGTTAAGAGATTTCCAGGTGGGCCATAGTAGTTGGTGGCCCGCAGGGAGCTTTTCGATGAAGTCGTCTCAATTATTTTACTCTGGTAGCTGTCGTTAAAAGTCAAAGTATCCTTGTTCAGTAAGGTAGGTAAGTACCTACTCTAATGTCTTCAGTGCCTATAGAGTTTATGGACTAAACACCTAATCTGTCTAAAAAAGTTTTATTAACTAGTAGGGATACAAAAATGTGGCGATTCCAATTTCAGATACTTATGTGTAGTTAGGTATGAGGAGCTTGTGGCTAATAAAAAATAGCCGCACGGGTCGATCGATCAGGTTAAGCTGCGCTTGCCGCAGTTGGTCCGTAGATGGGTGACCATCTTTACACATCAAGACCCCTCCGTGCCTCGGAAAGCACGTTAAGCCGTTGGTCCCGGCTGTCATTCGTGTATCTTTGACAGTCGTTACGGGTCGTCAGAAGCTCGAAAGTCTGACAACCAGTCTTACCAAGGGGTATCGTATTACCCAGTAACTAGGTTGTGGAGGTCAGATAGGCAGTCGCTCCATGTAAAATACTGGTATTCAGCTGCATCCGGTTTGACTGGAAGCCGACCCCAACATAGTTGGGAAAAGGCTAGGCAGATGATGATGATGTGTAGTTAGGTATACACTAACGTACTGACATAAGCTAAAACTATCTTTATAAATATGCCAATAACACCAAAATGCTGTCCAATAAAAAAAAATTCGCCAGTAAAACTCAAGGAGGTACCTCCTTGAGTTGATCAAATCGTCCTTTTGGACGATTTGATCAACTCATTCGCGACGATAAGTGGATCAATGCTTTATTCGCACTAATGATCAAATCATTTTAGTCCGCGTAGAAAAATTAGGTGCTCAGCAAGAGTGCACAAAAGGTGTGTTGGTAATTTTTAATCATTTTGTAACTTTTTATTTATTTATCTAACATAAAACGGCCATGGTCAATTACATTCGTTAAACACAAATACAATAACGTAAAGTATACAACTAATTTAATAATTATCAATGTAATAAATAATACTTACATAAGTCGCTAAACAAGGCTTGTCTTAAACATTGTCAACACAAGTTAACCGCCCGGTGGGGTTTCTCATCGACAAAAATAACGAACTTCTATGCAAACTTACACCCTTTCGGCGGTCAATTTTCAAAAATCATACCTTATTGCTCAATTTTGTTAGAAGTAAAAGGAACTCTTGTGCAAACATTTAATACGTAACCCGACGGTTTAGGCTGTGGGTTCTCTGTCAATGAATTTAAGATTGTAGATGACCAGCAGGTAGCTTACCTACACCTTACATAGTAAACTTCCAAAATCTTTGCAAGGAGGTTTTAATATCAAGCTAAGTCGTTACCAAATTTTTATAAGAATATAGTTCTGTCAGGTCCAACCCTAAAAGAAAGGGGGTGATTTGGAAGGGTTGTCAAACCTTTTTCTTTCAATAAATTAGCGGAATTGTGTTCTTTCTTGTGCTAATGAACGTCTTGTGGACTCGACGTCAGTCCTGAATTAATTCCGTCTTTAATTAATTGATTTTAATGAGAATTCGACGAATTTATCACCTTATACCTATACTAATTAACTAAAGTTAATTTTATTCAGTCTGCTTTGTTTTGGGATACTTACTTGGAATTTAAATAAGTAGATTAGGTACTAACATACGTAATTGAAAACAAATTAACTGATATAGTTAATTAAACTTGAGTAAACCTGGATTTTCCAATGACACACCTAAAAATATCCACGTAAGAGTAAACTACAAGGTTATTTTTATAAAAAAAAAACAACTCTACAATTTATAGGTGGGAAGTTTCATTTCATTCATGCAATTAACATACAACTAAAAATAACTATGAATTATTAGTTAACTTTCCAAGAAATCTGGAGTATGAATTTGTGCCCGGTTGATGGCAATAGGCTCGCCCCCTATTGCATGGGACTTAAACATAACTGGTGAAATTTGTGTGTACTATAGGTCCATCTCTGCCCAACCCTTCGAGGACACAAGGCGTGATGTTATATTAATTCTAAGAAATTTAAATATAGTGCCATACAGTTTCAAATATAATGTAAATGTAGTATTAAATATAATGTGAAAGAGCTTCAATTACATGAAATAATCATGCTAATACAAAAAACAAAAAAAAACGCATATTCCAATATAACACACCTATTGTGCGCGTTATAAGTATTAGAAGCGTGTGTTTTATCACTGCGACAATCAAAACGTACGTTCCCGACCGCAAGTTTAATTATGCAAACATCAAGCCGTCGCCAGATTTCTCATTAGAGCCAAGATAATGACGGTACACACTGTCGCAAAATTAGATAGCAAGCACGCACCCAAACAGATATACGCGCCACATTAACATAAACCGAATTTGCATGTAAATTACATTTTACAGCATCTTAATTAAAACATTTTGGCATTATAAATGATCAAGCGGGGGAGGGTGGTGTACCCCTGACCTTAGCGCCTCCTCCCTCCGTTTAATTCGATAGTTTGAAATTTTGAACATTTGAATTTGACGTTCGATATTGTTTTTTTTTTTTTTTTGTTGCGTTTAGCGGGAAAATTATTATCGTCGATTTTTTTTAAATAAAACTACAGTGCGTTCGGCAGTTAATAACAAAGTTTAAATGTTATTTTTGGAAAATTCATTGGTCAGTTCAAAGTGTAGCGGTTCCAAAAAATGGTTTTATATTTTCATTTTAAGGGTTCAAATTTTTCTTAAAAAATATTGCCGTCTCTCTAACAATTTTACAGTAATTTCCTTAAGGTGAAAGCGCCAGGGTAGCCCGCGAAAATCAAATTTTCTTACGTTTTTTGCAATTTGCAGGTCAACATTAGGTTGTATGTTGATTAAAATATGATTCGCGACCGTAACAAATATGTTTTTACAGAATTATAAACATTAAGTCATCAATATAACTCTCTAAGACCAAGTAACTCTATTGAATGACTATTTCATGAAATCTTAACATTTCAAGATTAAACTATCTTAAGGAATTGTATTCTTATGATTATAATTCTGTAAATACATATTTGTTAAGGACGCGAATCATACTTTAATCAACATACATCCAGACACTGAGCTGCAAATTACAAAAATCGTAAGAAAACTTGAATTTCGCGGGCTACCTTAACGCTTCCCCCTTAAATTATCCAAAATTATTATAGTCTTTGCTGAGTATCACTACAGATTTGGTGATTTTTTCTTAAAAACGTAGCAGACGTAGTTTTAGTTTTATGCCTGTATCATAATTCAGCTACTGTTTACCAACATTTACCCAGCATTACATTTAACCCTCGCACTGCAGAGCTACCGCGATGCATCGCCGTGACGTATGGTTGACCCTCGACGTATCTACGTTGCACAGTCAAGTGCAATGCAAGGGTTGTAAGCACTTTACACGTGTTTAGAACAATTTTTTGCACTACGTTTTCTTTTATAGGAGTAGTTTTTTTTTTATAAGTATAACTAGTGATTCGCCGCTGCTTTGCACGGTATTTATGACATGACAAACATCGAGATTGATTATTCGTAAGTTTAATATTCTTGCATATTACCTAAACCTTCCGGAATAAATTCTCTACATGGGGGTGAAACCCGCATCAAATTAGTTATGTATAGTATGATAGTTTAGAACAGACTAGTTTTCTCATAGACCAGTTTCATAATTTAGCTGGTTCCGGTGGACACGGTGGTGTTGGTGGGCAGCTTCATTTCTACCATATTCCCAAAACTGTGCCAAAAATGTGAAGATAGACCCCAACGTAGACCCCCGTCGAGTCTCCCGTGGACCCCCGGGGGTCCACCTGGACCACTTTCGGAACTAAGGGTTTAGAAGAACAACGCGGTCATACAAACAGACACGTAAAAGCGACTTTCATTTATTTTATAACATATTGTAGGTATAGATAAGATAATTAGGTACAGACGCGTAAAAGCGACTTTAATTTATTTTTAACCGACTGCGGCTAAGCCAAAAAATGAGGGTTTTGTGTTTGACCTGTATGTATGTATGTCCGTCCCTTTGTGCCCTCGTAACTATTAAACGGCTGAACCGATTTTAATGAATGAGTGTCAAAATCATGCAGTTGGAGGCAACAGTTCTTCATTGTTAAATTTAAGGAGATGCCGCTAACTGCATGAGATTTTTTGGAGATAGAAATAGGTCATCTTTTTTCCATCTTCTTTAACGTTCACTTTTTACGCAGTCAGGTTTTGATTTAGATTTTTTTTTTACTTACTTTTTTATAACATATTGTAAGTATAGACAAGATATTTAGACTTAAATGTTACGTTTATCTGCTGTACTTATTTTGTGACAAAAAAAGGTATTTTCTTTATAAATAATTAATTTCACAAAATCTCGCTAACAGTCACAAGACTGTTAGCGAGATAGTCTTCCGATTTCCACGTGGATTCGGAAAACCACGCGGTGTCGAGGTGGCTTCGGTTAAGTGCTGTAACCCTGGTACCTGACAGAGGCAAAAAGCTTCAATAAAACCTACCGAAAATCGACCTGCATAGTAATACCTACCCACCGACTTGCAAAAGTAACAGAGATTTCGAAAATTGGTATTTAAATCTAAGTCAATTAAATTCTTTATTGCTTGACCAGCCCCATCGGATTTCTTAACAACATTAACATGAGATTAAAGGAAAAATGTTTTTTTCGAGAACAACCCTGCTTTGAGAGTATTAACTGAAAGTTCTTTAAATAAGTTAGCAATTAGGGGTAACATAAAATTAACATAATTGTACAAGTTCGTGCTGTTTATGTTTCGACAATAACGATTTTGTCTGTTGCAGTCTCCGTGGGTATGTATAATGAGGGTAGACGGAATTAAACAACTTGGAAATAGATAGATCTAGCTTATACCCGTGGCTTCGCCCGTGTGGAGGTTGGAAATTATCCCACGGGAACGTACTACTGGGATAAAAAATATCCTAACCCTAGGGCATGGTCTATCCGTGTGCCGAATTTAATTAAAATCCGTTGAGTTGTTTAGGCGTGTCAGCCAGGTAGACAGAGTCACGTTCGCATTTATAATATAAAAAGTATTGACGTATGGATGTACTATCGACAAAACGGACGCCTTTACATCGAAAAGTTGCATTTTGTTTACACTGATTCATTGAAGAAACCCTGACCCTATGGTCCTTTGTTCTCATCCAACAATAGAATGTCGGAACGGCACAAAACATTTGCCAAGCAAAATTGTCTAAGTGGGATAGGTCGGGCAAAGCTAATTGTAGATAGCGTGGTCATAGCTAGGTCCCCATGGCCTACAATAAATTTGACATTTCGTTCATTTAGTGAGTTTGCTTTTATTTCGCTATTTCGTTATTTTCGGTGATTTAAATATTTTAAATCAAGTTTTTGACATGGAAAGTGTCAGAATTTAAAACCATAAATATATTTTCAAAGTTACTTTCTTCAAAATGTTTCTACTCTGTTTAATTTATAAAACATCTCTACGAACAGCTTTATGCCACCATATTTTAATTTTAGGGTCTCTCGGGAAATGGCAGACTCCAATTTTGGAGTATTTAGTAACACAACAACGCATCATTTTCGAAAAAATAAAATAAAACCATCTCGCGCCTTGTATTATTGGCTTGTGTTGGGAACTAGCTACGACAGCGCCATTTTGACAGTTGCCTTACCCATTGGAAAGACCTGGCGTTTGTCGATGGTACCATGTACAAAAATACAGCGGGTATTCCACTGGAAGCTGTGTGGGAACTTCCGATACCGGTGGTTGTCGCGATGCTTGTTGGAGGCCCATACCTTCCATAGCTGTAAATAGCAGTAGACGTTTTTCGGCTCAGATGATGATGAAGTAGTTCTATAACAGATGTGGAGTGTGAGAGCCTCTACGTGTGATTGATGATACTTAACTTGCTGACTGTGTTAGGTTTCTACTACGGCAGAAGCCATAGAACGTCGAATACGGGACTAAAAGTTTTATAGGAACGTCTGGCTTCACAGAACTCTGGACACAAACTAACTTTTGTCCAGCATTGACAAGGTCCACTTGGGCTACACTATCTATTAGTGTTCATTATTTATTCCTGTTTTGGGACAAAGGTCCGTCACTAGTACGACAAAACATTTGTGTCAAGTTTGAAGTTTTTTTTTTTCTTAGCGATTAGAGAGGTGCTTTTGTTTCCGCGTTCGGGATTTGTCTTCACTTACCTACAGACTATACCCCATTTTTTTTTTAGATTTCGTCTAAATATAACATCTACAGGGTTATTTTAAATTGGCTAGCTAAACTCAGCAGACGCGATGGGTATCGATATCTAAGCAAGAGAAAATAAAAAAAATAATTAATTTGATGATTTTTTTGTGGGGTCATCGACCGTAGTTATTGTAGTCACTTGAAATATCAGTTTAAGAAATCAGTTTTTTTTTTGTAAACTTCACACTGGGTATCCACATCCAAATACCATAAAAAAACCGTTAAAAAACGTTACCCTTCCCTTGTCGTTACCCTTCCAAAAAAAACATCAAATCCTTTTATTTTTTATTTCATAGTGTTTAGATATCGATACCCATCTTGCCTGCGGAGTTTAGCTAGCCAATTTAAAACAACCCTGTAGGTGTTATATTCAGACGAAATCTAAAAAAAAATGGGGTATAGTCTGTAGGTAGGTAAGTGAAGACAAATCCCGAACGCAGAAACAAAAGCACCTCTCTCTAATCGCTAAAAAAAGACTTCAAACTTGACACAAATGTTTTGTCATACTAGTGACGGACCTTTGTCCCGGAACAGGAATAAATAATGAACACTGACGACTGCTCGACTGTTACTTCTGTTGCTAAAGAAACTAAAAAGTAATGGCTATGGCCGACGGCGATCCCTCCGTGAGCTTTGTTGCGCTACACTCATTTTAGCAGAATAGAGATGCGAATGTGATATTTACTCGGACTGATGGAGGTCCGTCAAAAAGCAATGTTCTTTTTTTAAATTTCTTTTATTTTTTTTTCTTGGTGTCAATAATCGTGCTAATGACTCATCATTTCTCCTCCTCCACCCTCATTTCTTTATACAATCTGTGTAAAGAAATGAGGGGGTAGGTACTTAAGTAGGTCTATATTTATATACTTATACATATGTATGTATTTATTGTATATGCAACTGGTACACCACTTACTACCTACAATATTGTCTGTACTTTTCCCTTTAATGCATCCAAAGGTTGTCTGTAAAAGATCGCTATTAGCGATAAGACCGCCCATTGTGTCACCCTATGTAAAATTTCTACATAAATGTAGAAATCTGTAATTTTTCAAATCAAATCATTTATTTTTTTGCCAACATGTGTAAGGGTATAGATGTTATACATATTTGATAATGTTCTCCGCGCTCTGCCGTCACATGGGCATGCAAAATGTACACATAAATTACAATCTACTATCAAAATAACATGCTGAATAACAAAAAATATTACAAAATGATTAAATTTGAAAATCATTTTAACCATTTTATTTTTCAATGTCAAGGAGTCAATCAAGATTGATTGCCTAGCCTTTTCCCAACAATTTTGGGGTCGGCTTCCAGTCTAACCGAATGCAGCTGAATACTAGTATTTTACATGGAGCGACTGCCTATCTGACCTCCACAACCCAGTAACTGAGTAATACGATAACGCCTTGGTAAGACTGGTTGTCAGACTTTCGGGCTTCTGACGAACCGTAACGACTGTCAAAGATCCACGAATAACAGCCGGGACCAACGGCTTAACGTGCTTTCCGAGGCACGAAGGAGTCTCGGTATGTAAAGATGGTCACCCATCCACGGACCAACTCTGGCAAGCGTGGCTTAACCTGATGAATCGATCCGTGTGACTGTTATTACTTAGCCACGAGCTCCTCAATGTCAAGGAGTATCTAGTAGTAAATAGTGAATAAATAAATAAAAGTCCTAGATAAATAACAACATAACTGGCGAAATGTGGGTGTACTATAGGTACACCTCTGCCTAACCCTTCGGGGAAACAAGGCGTGATGTTATGCCTAGATACATAATAATTGTTTCACATGTCATTTCAATTATTGAAAATCTGATTAATATTTTTTATGGTGTACATAATAAAGGGTATTATTCTGTCTATCTAGGTCTTGGTCTTTGCGTTGATTATCATCCGAAGATATGATAGGATGACAGACGTTATAGCCTGTTGGACGCTCAAAAATCTAAAACTAAGATGGCGGACTTTGTGTCAAAGTAAAAATCTGAAGTTTGGCTCTTTCGATTGCGTTCCGAACCCATGTAAGCCCATGTTGTGAAAAAGGCTAGGCAAACAACCAAGTAGGTACAAAATAAGTAACTAAAGTTGTTACATCATTATTGCACTGGAACACTGACCATGGAGTTGAGAAGCTTTCTACATATAACGTTGGTATTATTATTCAAAGCCTCTGCAGTCCCATTGCGGGGCACTTTCAACTTTCCACTTTTCTCGATTTAAAGCTGCTAAAGACCTGTTCTTGTTGAAAGAGTCCAGCTCATCCTGCAATAGCAGTGACAGTCTAGTGGTTAGACCGTCGGACTGCCAAGTCATAGGTCTCGAGTTCGAACCCAAGGCACGCACCTCTGACTTTTCGGATTCATGTGCATATTGTATAATCATCACTTGCTTAAAAAACGGTGAAGGAATCTGGCAATATCGTGAGGAAACCGGCATGCCTTTTTTTTTTTTTTTTTTTGTGGATGGGAAATCATCAAATGACTTCTCCCGCTCTGGGCGGAGCGGGAGGGCGTGTCAGACTTTTACTGACTAAAACCCACCCGTGTTCCTTCTGTTGCCTGTGCCGGGGCCACGGTAACTCTTTCGAACATCCCGCAACCCTAGCTGGCATCGGCCCTAGCGGACCCCGTCAATAGTGCTGACATCTCTTTGAGGCGCGCGTGGAACACGACGCGCCGTCGACTCGGGCTTGGTCCTTACCGGACGGCGAGCTACCCATTGCTCGCCGTCCGCAAGCCCGCGCCTACGGTGGCCGGGAATCGGCTGCCAATTCCCGACGCCCAGGGCGTCTCCTGCGGCGACTAGGGGCGTGAGGGTGCAAAGCTTGCCTCTCCCTCACGCGTCCCGCCTCCTCCTTCACGAGCATTACTGCTTCGCAGAAGGAGGTAATGGCTTCCCATGCACTCTCGCTCCGTACCATGGCCTGGACCAGGGCCGGACGCGAGGGATCGCCGCCGCCGATCGCTTCCGCGAGGACACGGCGGTGCTCCGCCCAAGCCGGGCAGACCTCCACCGTATGCTCCACCGTGTCCTCCGGGCGATCCACACAGTGGCGACACCCGGGCGTTTCCTCCCGCCTTATCCGGAACAAGTACCTCCCGAAGCACCCGTGTCCGGTGAGGACCTGCGTCAGGCGGAAGGTGAGGACGCCGTGGCGCCTCTCCAGCCACTCCTCAAAGAGGGGACTTATCGCCGCAATTGTGGCGTGCCCAGCGCTGGGTTGCGACAATCGCACTCTCCATGCCGCCATGAGATCCTGCCGGAGCTCTGTCCGCCATGCCGCGATTTCTCGCGGCAACGGAGTTACGCCCCGGCGTCCTGCCTCCTCGCGCCACTCCCACATGTGCGCGAGGACTTTTGCCTCCAGATCCCATGGCGGTAATCCGGCAAGGAGGTTCGCCGCCTCCCCGGAGACCGTGCGGTATCCCCGGGCTAACCGGATGGCCATGACCCTCTGGGACGCGTTCAACCGACGGACCGGTCGCCGCCTCACGGAACGCGCCCACACCGGAGCTCCGTAAAGGGCCATGGACCGCACGACCCCCGCGTAGAGCCTCCGGCAGGAGGCGTTTGGACCCCCCAGATTGGGCAGGAGCCGCCCCAAGGCAGCCCCGACCCGCTCCAGTCTGGGAGCCAAACGTCGGAAATGCTCCACGAAATTCCACCGGCCGCCAATGTCGCCAATTCGGCCGCCGCCTGGTGCGACCTCCCCTGCGCCAGGACCAGCGTGTCGTCAGCCTAGCAAACTACGCTGACACCACCAGGGAGGTCAGCGCGCAGCACCCAGTCGTACCCGATGTCCCACAGATGCGGTCCCAGAACCGATCCCTGCAGGACACCGCACGACATCTCTCGCCGGTTCCACTCTCCCCGGTGACCGGGGTAGATGACGGCCCTGTCCGTCAGATAGGCCTCGACCACGCGACAGAGGTAGGTCGGCACTCGGTGATACCGGAGTGCCTCCCTGTTGCAACTCCAGGGCAGGGTGTTGAAGGTATTGGCGATGTCTAGAGACACCGCCAAGACGACCCCACCCCGGGCCAAAGCATCCCCCGTCGTGAGGGCTCGAACAGGCATGATGGCGTCCACCGTAGAGCGCCCCTTGCGGAAACCAAACTGGCTGTCCGCCAAATCCGGCCCCACCCTCACCAGCCGCCCGACGAGGCGGTCTGCAATGACTCTTTCAAAGATCTTGCCCACCTCGTCGAGCAGCACGATGGGCCGGTAAGCGGACGGAGAGTCCGCAGGGCGCCCCGGCTTCTTAATAAGGACCAGTTTCCCTGTCTTCCATTGAAGCGGGAACCGGCCCCTCTCCAAGCATGCGCTTAGGAGCCCCCTTAGTCGAGGCCCGAGAGCCTCCAAGGCCAGGACCCAGGCTTTTCCAGGTAAGCCGTCGGGTCCTGGGGCGGTGTTCCTGGCATTCAATCTACGCACCGCCACTCTCAGCTCTACCTCGGTCACCTCCGGAGCATCGTCGTCATCGTCGGAAACCGGCATGCCTGAGAGATATTTTCCGACGGCATGTGAAGCTTAGTCAGAGGCCCATGGGTGGCATAAAAACTCTGACATCAGATTAATCACTAACCATACAAAAAAAGGAAAGAAGAAGCTCATCCTGCCATCTTCGTCTGGACCTGCTGCGGCCTCTAACGTTAGCGAAGTTTATCTTTATTATTTCTTTCTTTTTAATTCACCGTTTAGATAAAGCATTTAAAACAGCTGTAATGCGAACCTCCTAATAAAGTACGCACTGAGTTTGAGCCAATTTTTCGACCCCAATAAGAAAGGATGGCACATTTACAAACACCTGCCTCTATTAATTTCAATTACAACAAAACTATTTAACAGACCATAAATATATCAAGTGAGAGTATCTTGATGTTATTTAAGTATTGCGTGTGTTGACGTGATCAATTATTATCTGTGGACTCGTTCGAAGTGTGAAGCCTTCTCATTTGCGATTATGTTAGGCGATGGCTCGATTGTATTAAAGTTATGCCCCTTTCGTCTTGTAATTATAAAAGGTGTTATAGTGTATTGCCATCTCTTATTTAATTTGCTTTCAAGTGACAAGGGCAGGTAGAATTTTAAAGAGTTATTATGTGTCAAGTTTTATATTATGCAATCTGTGTTTGGAGTGGACTTAGTACTTAGGTACTTACAACGTCAGTAAAACGGTGATCACTTACAAAATAGATCACGATGCTTACAAATTTTTGTTGTAAGTTTCTTAAATTACTGTAGGAAAAATTATAATGACTAATAAAATGACCCTTCTGGGTAGCATACATGCTACATAGTAGTGTCATTTAATTATAGTTGCCTCAACTCGATAAAATATATATTTTGAATAAAAACTATCAGATACACACACCAACTAAAGCAAATATTTATTAAACAAATAGGTACCGCGTCGTTGAAGTACAAAAAATAATAACTCCACCAACAATACGTTCAACAACTCTTAGCACAAAAAGAAAAAGCAGGAAAATAATGATACAAAGCTCTTTATTTCACACAATTACAGCGATATGTGGAGGAGACGAACCGTTGAACATACACAATTAGTCGCTTTTTCACACAACAAGCCACAGCGTAGCAAACTTGAAGAGCGAAAAAGTTTGCTCTTCCAGTAAGTCAATAATTGAGAGCACGTTTTGTTGGCGTGTACAGATTTAAAAAATATGTTGTTAAAGTGTAGACGCTCAGCGACTGCAGCGCCGTGAAAAGTAATGAAAAACAGGCGCCTAGTGTCAAGTGTAAATCGCCTTGTTAATTTCACTAGCCCTGCGGCGAATTTCGCCGAGGACGCATTGTGTGTGCCGGCTTTATGTCGCGTCTTCCCGTTGTCTGTACACGGCTTTAATTGCGCGCGTCATTGGCGCGCTTTTTGAAAAAAGAATGACGTGTAATTAACGCGCGAATATGGAACGTGACAACGCGCGTTCTGAGGGAGCGATTTTTTTTTAATTTTTTTAATTAGGCACACGAAGGGTTGAGTTCGGTGTTTTGTTTTTGTTCGTTTTTTTATTATTTTGTTGTTATGAGTCCAGTTACAGCAAGCGAATTTAAATTATAATGAATTAATTAAAATGCTTTTAGTAAATCATTCGTATTGATTATAATTATTATAACTTGCTGTATTTGACACCTTGCGTTCCGATAAATAGCTTTAGGCCATCGCTTAAATTTCATATTTATATAGGTATACCTATACCTTTTGTGATAGAGAAAACTAAATACACATTTTTGGAAATTAGGAACTAAAAAAACAAGCTGAACATTGTTTTTTGCAAAACAGCCAGCACAAACTACTCCTCATTGACCTAAAACAATTCCATAAACATAATTTACTGAGTAATTAATTTGATGTATACTTTCGCCGTTTCCCGTGTCTGTGGATTGTAAATAAATAAAAAATAAATATATTTTTTTTGAGGACAATGACTGTCCGAAAAAAAGCGATGATACATGATCCTCGTTTGGCTGGCTCGCGTACATTTTTTTTTTATTAAAAAAAATCACATTAACGGCCTTCATTGGGGCGGCGATAAATAATGCCCTCCTTATTCAAATTTTTGTTTTGTTCATCCCCCACACGTTATAAATGAGACTTATTTGGAAACGAATGATAGGGAGCGATAAAATTCTCGATTATGTTAGAATGTGTGAGTGCAAAACGAGTTGGTAATCGGGCCATTTATTATAAATTTAAATTTTATTTTTACGCGCATTACCTGTGCCTGTATTTGGTCTCGAATTTAAACTGTTTTTAAAAATTAATCAAGGTAGCAAACCGATTTTTACAAGTGAATGTAGGCAGATATGTCTTCATTATGAACAGTTGCGAAACGTAATGCATAATGGTATTTTAAACTGTTCATTTTATAATATTAGTTTAACCTCATCACTACGTGGTACGTGGTACTTCAGAAGTTACCGTTCAGAATCTAGTTTTCCTAACAGACAGCTGTGCTGCTGGGGAGTTTGTTGCGCGACTTCTTCTTCCCAGCCTGCACTAGGAAGTGGTGAAGGACGGGCGTTTTGGGGGACTGTCTTATGTAATTTTTGACGTTTGAAAAGTGCTGCCCAGTTTGAATAAATGACTTTTGATTTTTTTTAACCTATTTATAAAAAATAAATCCTCAACAACTTCACTTACCTAATTACATTTATGTTCCTTTGTAGAATAGTTGATTTTCTCAACTGTAGCCGAAAACATTTTCAAAACAAATATCCTTAATCCAATTCTTCACAATACGACCACTTTTCAAACATACTGGCTGAATTCTCCGAGACTTTCAAACTCCCGAAGAAGAATCACACCAAGTAGTACATGCGTACATTAATGCAACGATCCTTAAGGACCCTCGACGCTCCTCAATCACGACGGATGGATAAGGTCGCTGCGATTTTCCTACTGACCTTCAACCGTTGCCAACTGATGCAGCTAAGTGGGATGCTCTGTCTCTTTCTAGCTGAGGACAGCCGACTAGATCTTGGTCTGTTCCTGGTTTGGGAACGAGGATTTTGCGACAGAGGTTTGTTTTTGAAAGACATGGATGAAACAAGATGCAACAAGAAGGACGTCCGGGAAGTTTAAGTCCAAAATATGATGATGTTACAGGGTCAAACTGAGGACCGAGATGATTTGTATACTTTCTAATCCATCACTCTCTGCAGCGTTGATAATTGGGACGTTTTATTTTCTGTGACATTCACTTTACGTTGCCGTACTGGAAAATTGGCTTGTCCAAGGAAATGCGGTCCTTTACGGCATACGGCACACACTATTCTCTTTACTACTTCTTACTGGCATATTTAGAAGGCTAGACAAGATTATTACGAGAATCAAAACACAAACAAAACCACACCGCTCGTTCCCCATACATAATGTATGAAACTTAAAGAAATGCAATGAAATGATAAAATGATCGCTCCATTGTAGATAAACGGGCCATTTCCACTGGCACAATTGAATGATGACCAGCCATTGTGACTATGTTTAGAGATCCTGCATATAATGCCTGGATAGGTGCTCCAGAGTCTATTTCATCCACTTATTGCGATGTATTACTCGGCTTATTGGGTCAGTATGAGCATGTTCAGCTGGTAATTGGTGACAGAGATTTGGCGTGGAAGATTTTTGCACGTTGCGTCTAGGATGTTTCTTACGAGTATATTAGATAAGTATTGCTTTTGTGTGTTCATTTGAAGCAAGAAGGGGCGGAAATTAGTCATTGGTGATGTTGAGGAAAACACAAGGCGTATCTACATGAAGATGTGATTATTACAGCACCTGCTTTTATGGTTGAGAAAAGTGGCGAAAACGATGCCGTGTCCTGCATTGGTAGATTTAGGCTGCCTTGAGTTAAGGCCATAGAACCTACGTTGAAGAAAATTAAGGTATCTTTCTAATGGAAGAATTCGCTTTTAATTATAATTATCTAGCCTAGCGTAAGAAATGAAGAGGCAAGTATCTCATTTTGAGCTGAAAACCATTAGATTAACCAGTTAGGATTTTGGTAGTAGGAAGCGGGCGATCATTTATACAATATTGTCAATCATAGAAATTCTTTTTTTTAAATACGCCATGTTTAGAGAATAACACTAAAACTGTATCCTACTTACAAAAATACCAACACATCATTCTCCATACACGAATGCTCAGGGGCATGCATAGCTATGCATAATATCAATATCAACTGACCAAATATCAGCTGTGTTGCAAAGTGACTGTTCTATAAATTATATGGAACGAATGTCTGCATTGTTGCCAACCTTTTTGCGTTATGATAAGTAGATGCGGTTTTGTTTTTGGATTTTGTTTGAAAATGGAATCTTTGTTTATTCGTTTGTTTTTGTGAGTCTAGTGTCTTTATTAATTAAAATGATTTGTGGGTTCTAATGTAAATTATTGATGTCATCCTAATTTTAGGAATCTTAAGATTTTTTTGTGAATTCGTGATAATATCTAAGTAATAAAATACCGACTTTGTATTTTACTACTTATTTTTCAGTTATTTAGTTATTAAATACTATATAGATAACGGTTATACGTAGTAACTAAAAAAAAAATGCTGGTGCATTTATTTTTACATTCATCACGTTAATATTTTTCAAAACTGGAAATTATAGTAAACCTTTATTTCGTTTCGCATAGTACCTGAAGGATCAAACGTGATATAAACAAACAAAGGCTTAGACGGTTTCCTGAAAGTAGAAATTGGAATGGATTTTTAGAAAAATAGGTACAGGCACTACTACTATGGTTGCCGTGCAGTTTTCAGGTAAAAATTTAAACCTTTTCTGTGAAAAGAACTCAGTAAAACTAGCTACAGTGTTCCACACGTATTTAGGTACCTACTCTACCAATTGCGAATGCAGTGAGACAAAGGGGAGAGAATGGTACCTACTTATCCTTGCAGTTACAATTTTTGGAAAAAACTTGAATACGAAGGTAAATGAAAAGCTAATGAAGGAATTGATCATGAAATAGGGGCGAATATAAAAAAAAAAAAAACGTTGAACTTGGATATAACTATACAAGGAAAATGGTTAGAATACTGATCAATACAGATAATTCAGTCACAGAAAGCCAACGCGCCTTATTTTGACGGCTAGCGTGAATAATAATAATTATTATGTATGAAGGAAGGTACATCAAATAAAGGACACACACCACGCTCTTTAAACAACCCATCAAAACCACAAGCCAATTAAAAAAAAACAGCTTTTAAAAGTGCAATGATTATGAGAACGTTTACGTAATATTTTTCAAAATTTCCTACCCGAGGTTATCGACAACTGGTAGGACGCTTAAATTACGGGGCAGGCACAATTTTATCTGGTTTTTTTGCCCGAGCCTAGGGGTGGTGCGAGTTTTTTGGACTTATTTTTTATCGAGCGCTTCGAATGGACCACTTCAATGTAGGGTTAAACTGTCTGTGCAACGAAAACTATGCTTTGTTACGTACACGCACGTAGGCATATATGTTTTATGATGTTATTTCAACGGTTAATTGCTAATCTGAATTTGTGATTGGCTGGATGAATTTTGAATTATGTTGTTTGTGAGAATTTTGTTTTTGATGAGCAATAGTTTTGGACAGATTGCTAATCAAAACTGTTAATTTAATTAGCTAAACGCAAGTAATTAAATCATCTTCAAAACCGACAATCGTATGACAAATGAGTGATGATTTTTTATTATATATATTGAGTTGAGTGACTCATTTTTCAAATCACGCCTTGCCTATTGTAGATTATTTAAGCGTTTTCCTTAAATGTTGCCTTCTAGAGAGATTCTACCCATATCTTTTTAATGTTTCATTATTTAAACATAAAATGGTCCTCTGAATGATTACATTGAACTTTTCTTAGATCACGATCATTGGGATTAATAATATAATTGCCCTAATCACAACACTTACAAACGAATAACCGAATTTCGTTCGAAGCAATATGACGAGGATTATTTCGAATTATTTTGATTTACATAACATAACAAGACTCTTGTAATCCCCGAAGGGTTAGGCAGAGGTGTACCTATAGTACACCCACATTTCGCCAGTTACGTTTCAATCCCATGTAATAGGGGACAAACCGGACACAAATCCAGACTCCGGGCTGCTGCTGAGAAATTCCTGATGGAAAAACCCAACAACGCTTTTTGCCCGACGTGGGAATCGAACCCAGGACCTCATGCTCAGCAGTAGCACTTGCGACCTCTGGACCAACGAGGTAGTCTTCAGTTATTTTGATTTCTATATTTATATCTGTAATTTGTAATGGAGATAATGTAATATAGGTGCACCTCTACCTAACCTTTCGGGGAATACAGGCGTGATGTTAGGATGATGATGATGAATATTATATTTTCTATTCTTATCCCATGACTTTAATCCTCGATGCACGCATTTCTTTGGCTATATTGATTCTACGTCTCCTCTTAAAAAAAAAAATAAGAGTTAAATGTCTTTTGTGATACGCACAGCAAAGGAGTGGAACTCTCTGCCTGCGTCTGTGTTTCCGAACGCATACAACCCCGATCTCTTAAAAGTGACAGTGAACAGGCTTCTCCTGGGTAAGCTCGCTCCATCGTCGACTTTGTCTCTGTCATCTCTGACCTAGACTAGAGTCAAGAGCATACCTATCTCAAATGAAAAAAATAAAAAAAAGGCTGATAACATTTTCCCTAGAACCTTAAAACTCTAGTTTGTCACAACATCCTAACTTCAATAACCATCTCTAACCTAACCATTACTGCAATAACACGACAGTATCACGTCAGGCCGCAATCAAAACACGCAATGTACGACATTTTGTTAGCGGCTCAAAACAGCGTGCAATCTGAGAAGCACAATCGAACCCAACAGCTTTGTACTTACTTTCATATTCGCTGCATTGACAGCCAGAGGACAGGGTAGGGTTGGCAAGAGCATAAATTAATATTATTGAGCATTTTAGTTTTTTTTTTTAACTTTCTCTCGTATTCTAAAAATAATAATACGGCTGATTATTATTTTTTGGAATAATATTAATATTGGAGAGAAGTTTGTAATGTCACGTCGAAGTTTTTTCTGCCGCTGGTAATAACGTTCGTTTAATAATATCATTGGTAAACATGCAAGCAGTGAGCCCTTGAATTGTTTCATCGTCATTTTCAGAAAATAGTATTCCACAATACCAGATCAAGTAATCAACTCAGCCTATCGCAGTCCACTGCTGGACATAGGCCTCTCCTAGGCTGCGCTACGACACTCTATCTTTCGCCTTCCGCATCCAGTCTGTCCCAGCCACCTTCTTCAGGTCGTCGGTCCATCTATTGTAGCTGGGGGCGTCCCAAACTACGCTTACCGATACGCGGTCTCCACTCTAAGACTCGTCTGCTCCACCGGCCATCGGTCCTTGCCACTTTAGTTTGCTTACTCTGCAAGCTCTGTCGGTAACTCCGGTTCTTTTCCGGATAGTTTCATTCGATACTTTCGATACTTTTTCCAAATGAAAAGGCCAAAATCAGTCATAGTTTTTCAGTTGTAGACTATTAAAAATATACATATATGGTGGATAAAGGTAGGCAAAGTCACCGTCAGACAGTTAAACGATGCTGCTGGGATATACAAAGACAAATGACCTTGCATGATTAAATACGTACTTATCACACAGAATCACCCTATAGTGTCCCCGCTGCTGGGACACAGACACACGCCTCCTCTCGATGAGAGGGAGCGGGCGGGCCATAATCCACCACGCGGGCCCAGTGCGGGTTGGTGGATGTCACATGACTTCGAATTTTTGGATTCGATTCAATACATGCAAACTTCAAATAAGACAGAGAACACGAATGAGGGGCTTGTAGCTAAGTAATAATAGCCGCACGGGTCGATCAATCAGGTTAAGCTACGCTTGCCGCGGTTGGTCTGTGGATGGGTGACCATCTTTACATATCAAGAGTACTCCGTGCCTCGGAAAGCACGTTAAGCCGTTGGTCCCGGCTGTCATTCGTGGATCTTTGACAGTCGTTACGGGTCGTCAGAAGCCCGAAAGTCTGACAACCAGTCTTACCAAGGGGTATCGTATTACCCAGTAACGGGGTTGTGGAGGTCAGATAGGCAGTCGCTCCATGTAAAATACTGGTATTCAGCTGCATCCGGTTAGACTGGAAGCCGACTCCAACATAGTTGGAAAAAGGCTAGGCAGATGATGATGACTTCAAATAAGACAGGTGGTAAAAATTTTCCACAGTCCATATAAGAAGTCCTCACTTATATTGTTGTCTGTGGAAAATTTGTAGCCTCACTCTTAAGATAGCTAATCACAAGATAAAACAACCAACCCATCCAGTGCTTAAGGAAGAAATTTATCACAATCTCAATCAAACCTCATCACAACCCTAAGGCTACCAACACATGCACAGTAGTCGTATCGACCGCCTTATTAATAAACATACGCTAACAATAAATAATTGTTTATAATGAACTTTATAATATATTAGTGCAGATAGTTCATTATCTTTAGCACGCACACAGCGACGTCGGTCCACGCGAGACGCATCGGGTTAACGAAGTGTTGGGAGCAATCGATATCGATGATTTTAAATCGATTTATGAGTATGAGTCATCGGGCGGTTGCGTGGTTTTGAATCATTTTGTGTTTGGAATTTGTATCGTTGTTGCACAATGTGTTTTTGGTATTATTTTGATAGGCTTGTTCGATCTGTGAAGAAAGGATGTGGTAATTGAAATAACCAGTAAGAAAGAAAAGAAAAGAAAAAGAAAATACGTTTATTTGCGGTAAACATGACGTAAAGAAAGAACACAAACACAAAAGGAACAAGGAAATTAAAAGGAAATTAAAGGAAATTATACGTCACATTCACGCAAAATGGCCATCGCTTGGCATAATGCTGCGAATTTAGGTATGGGAGACAGAGCCCCAGTGCTGGTTTTCAGCGACAGCCAAGTAGTATGAATGATTCAAGGGTTACAAAAATCCCGCATAGATCGTGCGTAAAGGCCCAAATACAAAAAAAAGGGAATATAGCCGTTAGGAGTTATAGCAAAAGTTGTACAGAAAATAATAATATATTCAAAATCAAAATTTTTTCTCCACATAAACATACATGAGCCCTTATGAAACGTCAGAAGCTAGGTGCACAGTTCCAATTGGTTGTTTTCTATGGAGAAGAAGCGGCAAGAAACTCAACGGTTACTCTAAATAAGACTTTTACAATTTTATTTTTTATTTTTTTATTTATCATTTATACAAAAGAACACAGGATTACACATTTAATAGCACCAAAAACCACTAAGGTTTAAACTTGTGCTATCATGAGTCTATCTCAATATCAAACTATACGTGAAGCATTTTATATGTATGCGTTATTGCCGATACAATATTTATCATCTTTAGGTCTTTAAACAGTAACAATCATTCCTACATAATACTTAAGTAATATTGCTTAAGTTTACATTTAATATTTTTATGTGTAATACATTTGCTTATTTCTGAGGGTAGACTATTAATAAGTCTCGGTATAATATAACCGCTAGTTCGTTCGCCATACGTATTGTTGGCGCGTTGTGTACGAAGCCTATTCTCAGAAACTGCCCGAATATTTCCAAATTACAATATTAATAGGTATGGGAGGACAGTGTAAGCATGTGAACAAGTACCAGGTACTTAATAAAATAGAAAATATTATTAAATGTGTTAAATCAATAAGTCAACTAGATGAGCTACCAGAAAGATACAAATCAATTTTCTTACATAACTTTGATTGAGGATTACTAATAGCGTAACGCAAAATACAAATCAATGCAATGATATCAATAGCAAATTGACAAAAAAAAAAAAACTATCGATAAGAAAAAAATCGACAGCATCACAAACCTACTTTGCGCAGGAGCATCGCCGCTCGCATTTTCTTTTATCAACGCATTGATTAATGCTGGTTGATTTGAATAATAATTTTCTGATACAAACGTTATTGTATGATAAATTTAGTGCAAATTGTAATGTGAGAGCGACCCTGAGTTATGGCTAGATGTTGCTATCTGTACTCCTTGATTTAATAGCTCGGCCAGGAAGTGAGCTCCTATTATTTTATTGGGACAGGGACTTAATTTGCTTAGAGCTGGATTATTGTTTTGTAGGATTATATGCATGGTTTGCTATGCCATTTTCAGGGCTTTACAAACATACTTAGATATTTTTTTCACTTGGAAAGAAGTCATCAAACCTTGATCATTGATCAATCGAAAGTCGAAGAAGACCTGCTTGATTAAGTTGGCTGAAAATAACTTTATTGATACGGCATTAAGTGTCACATACCTAGTAATAAACTAAATGACAACTTATAACTTCGTGTGTATTTGTGTTAAACATCAAAACAATACATCTAACCTAATCATCCCTAAGAAAGAGCTTAACACAAACTCTTAAAAGTAAAGCAAACATACACACCCACCCAACACAACTTCCCATTCACCCATTCACTATACAAGTAACGAAAATCCCATTCACAGCTCCCAAAGGTCAACAAATCGTTCATAAAACAAGGAGAAGAACATAAGAACGAGCAAAACAAGCTTCGCGAGGTGAAGGTCGCCCCACAAAGACGAAGCGTGTATGCAACATACACGAACATCCAAACATCCATACACGACACACATACATGCACATACATACTCAGATGGACAGTACAACGCTACTCACTTACACGGACCAAATAAAAACGTGTTTGGGAGAAATTGAGAATTGTATAGAGTTGGTAATTATTGGCATTGGTTGGCATTTGTGTTTTTTTGATCTGGGTAGTTAAAAGTTTGTGTTTCATATAAAGATACTAATTATTATTTAAGATTTGAAATATTTTTGACATAATAAAAATTACTTGTCAAGACAGTTATCTGTTATTGTGCATGCTTAGAACAATAACCATAGTTACAAAGAAATAGAATTTCAGAGTGGAATACTTGTCAGGGAGAGATTTTTGTCTGTGACTAATAAAAATTTTACAATAACAATTTTTGAAGCCGAGAAGGTTCGTAGTGGTAACAAACAAACCGTCTAATGGTCTCCTCCGTATTTTATTTGCGAACCAAATAAAATTAGGAAAAATATCCGGACGGTGGACTCAAGAAATATAAATAACACCATGCTGACGACACGACTGACGAAAACTGAAACCAGTAGATTATACAGTGACATTTAAACGCCTTCAGGTCGTAGATCCAAATATAATTTCAAGGTCTACGCATAAACAAGTCATACTGCTTCCTATAGACACCCGACCTGAAACGTCAGGTTTAAAAGTTAAAATGTCTCACATCACTGTTACTTCAACCGCGTTCCATAGCTTAAAAAAGCTGTCACACTTAAAACAACTGACAACATAGTTAAACAACTCTATAGAATTCCTCCCACTAGGGCGGGCGGCGTAAGTCCGGTGGTCCCACATATCAGGCGCCACCTCCAGTCTTTTATAGTTAACACGACGATGATGGCTTAGTAGTCTAGTCATACTTCTTGTTGCCTTACTCCTGTTTATATTGCCGCTTGTTGAACTAGCTTTAGTATTCAATATTCATTTTGTAGGAGTTTCATGGTATTTTTATTAAATTAATGGATAACACAGTAGTCGTATCCTTTGTTGCTTTACTCTGTTCATATTAGCTCTTGTTATTATACAAGAATTTGATTATATTATTATTAACATTTGTTAAATAAAAAAACCTATACATAAAACTCATAAAAGTATAGGTAATAATAACGTTTAATTCATTTATAACGTTGCTAAATTGAAGAGTACAACTGTGACTTAGCATGACAACTGAAGTGACTGGTATTGCGTTTAGTCGGGTATCTACGTCACGTGTTTTTTTTGTTTTGTTTACCTTTATTTAATCACCTAAACCAATGTAGTATAGATATTTCATAAGTACTAATATAGTTTTACCTATAGGTTTTTTTTATTTAACAAATATTGCATAGTATTTTTCAGTCAGTTACAAATGGTAACAAACAATTCTGAAAAAGCTGGCAGGAGAAAAGGTTTGCTTTAAGTGTTAATAATAGGACTCTTATCCCCGCCACTTGGCGAGCCAAAAATAAAAATTTAATACTGCAAATACTCTACGAGACTGGAGAAGAAAACTGCTTTTAAGTAAAGTCGAATAAAATTTTTAAATATACGCGATGGAGGCCACAGGAGACAAACTTCGAAGACCTTATTTTTTTTTGCTCAACCGCAATTCATTTGTACTTCGCAAGCCGAGACTTCTACTAACAAAACCAGTACTATTTATACGGCGTCACGTGTCAGTACAAGTTATTACAATAAAACAAGGGGCTCATTAAATGCGTACGTAATAAAGCGCCACATTACTTGGTACAGACACAATGTAGCTCCAGCTGTAAATTACTTACTGTCGCCAAATAGCGCATCACGGAATAGTTCGTGATTTTCCATTGGGTACGACGACGGAGGTTCCTCTTTTAAGGACAACACACTTTTCCTGCTTGCGTTATGAAGCAGGGAGATTGTATTCTCTTTCATTTACACTCCTTTTCAAACTGTCTTACTTTTGACATATTTGTTTCTGTTTTTGTTTTCACAGTAAACTTCATTTTAAACCGACAGGAAGAGGTTCTCAATTCGGTTGTATTTTTTTTTAATGTTTGTTACCTTAGAACTCCGTTATTTATAAACCGATTTGAAAAATTATTTTTGTATTTGAAAGGATATACATCCAGGTTGGTCCCATATAAATTTGATCAAGTTCTGATGAGTGGTTTTTGAGTTAGCTTCAGTAATACGTATTTTTCCACTTACCGCCTTCCTAATAAACGTTGTATAGCGTCTGTATAGTTACACAACGCTTTGTCTTCTTCTTTCGAAAGTCAAATTACTGATGACTGAAAGAAAGAAATCGGTGTGTAACTATTCACCTGATATAATGCGTTTATTAGTAAGGAGGTTAGTGTATATTGATGATGTTATAATATCATAGTTTCCTGTCACTGTTATTTACTTTGCAAGTAGTGGTATACGACTTTGCGTGGGGTAGGTACCTACCACAACTAAAAAGTGAGAAATAAAAATTTTTTTGCAAAAAAAAAAAACAAAACAACCGACTTCCAAAAAAAAAACATTACAAAGTGAAAAATAACTTTAATTTCGGAAGTCGGTTGTTTTTTTTTGCAAAGAAGCTTTTTTTAAAATATGCTTTGTTAGTTGAAGAAAGAATTTGCTCAAACATAGCTTGGCATAAAAAATAGAAATAAATCAAAATACAAAATAACATTTTAAACTTAGAAGTATGGGTAATTTGTAAGTCTAGGTAGTTACTATTTAACAACACTGCATAAATGCACACAGCATTTTAAAAATGTTGTCGATATTAGAAAATGTAGATTTTTCCACACTCGGTCATACACACACTCCACACAGTTTTGCTATAAACGTCGTCACAAGTTCGCCAACAAATCAATCAAACGACACACTGATTTCCAACTTCTAGTCCCCAGAAATCGTGGTATATACCATCGCGGAGATTTGCGGTGAACCACTTTTCAGCCTTAATACCTCAGCAGAAAGGTCGTGCAGTAGTTCACCGCAAATGTCCACGATGGTCCATCACTAATCTTGCATTGATATTTCGACAACGTCGACTTAGCGAGACAAATTCAATTGCGCTCACCGCCTGCACGACGCGCGGCGAGAATTTGTGTCGGGACCAGTGGAAAAGACGTAGACAGGGCGCGAACTTGTGTCCCATCCTATTGTGTGGACTTGAAACAATAATCTGGAACCGTAGTAATGAGTCGACGAGCCAAGGGTTGTTGTATAATGGTCGCAAGCTTTCATTGTCATTGTAAAGTTTTTAAGCCAGCTTTCACTAAAGAAGTCTTCAAATTATAGTATGTGGCATTGCTTTATCGTTGAATTCTAATAAACTTGGAATAGATCATTTGAAATCATAGATTTGAATACCAGGTACGCAATAAAATGACAATCGTTCGGTCTTCTTAACTTTTGCGTAATAGCTGGATTGCAATTTTATGAATAGTTGATTGATGAGAGAACCACATCTCCTTAAGTAGCATAAAAGCATGATTAATCAAGAATACGGATGATGCCAAAAAATTTTTTTTGTCCGTCAGATAGGTTATTAAAAATTATTGCACACGTATTTTTTCTTTTTTTACGTAATCAAAAGATTACGGCGATACATTGCGTTAAAATATGGCAGGACGTCACGCCTTTCTTGATTTTATACTTAGTTGTGACGTAGCAAGCCTCCACTCCTCAACTTTAAAGCGTTTTAACTAAGTAATTTTTTATTAATATGATAAAGCAAAAAATACGTGTCTAATTTTTTTTTTTATTATCTGACTGACGGACTAAATAGAATTTCTTTTTTTATTACTCAGGCATCATCTCTATTATAACAATAACTTCAAACTAACTTATTACAGTCCTCTGCTGGACATTGGCTTCTTCGTTTATTTGTATTTTGTGTTTCACGAACTGTTGCCAAATAAATATTGTCAACAACTTACCGGTGCTCTTCCTTCCACGTCTACAGGGTCAAATTTAATTACGAAACTGCGATAACGAAACCCCGCAGACGTGATGGGTATTGATATCTAAACATCACAAAACAAAAAGTAATTAATTTGATGATGTTTCTTTGTGGGGTCATCGACCGCAGTTCGGATATCTATGGTGTAGTCACTTGAAATATGAGTTTAAAAAATCAGGTTTTTTATGTGTAAACTTCATAGACGTGGTGGGTATCTAAACACGATATAACAAAGTAAAACAGATTTTCTCAACTCATACTTCAAGTAACTAACTGCGGTCGTTGACCCCCCCAAAAAAATATCAAATCTTTTTTGTTTTTATTTTATCGTATTTAGATACCTATCGATATCCATCACGTCTGCAGTTTCGCTAGCTAATTTTAAATGACCCTGTATTGACCCCAGTCGCCTTTTTAAGATTGTCAGTCCATATAGCTCACTAAAGTAATTTTTCAATAAGAAAATCTTTGTCTACTCACGAATCTACACTAATATACTCGTAATAAGGCTGAAGAGTTTGTTTGTTTGAACGCGCTAATCTCTGGAACTACCAGTTGGATTTGAAAAATTCTTTTTGCTTTCGATAGATTCTTGAGGAAGGTTATACTTTCTTAAGTACATAGGTTTAAGCTTAGGGAGAAGAGGCTTAGGGTTTTTTTAACATCATGACACCTTTAGGAGCCGAGTAAAAAGACAAAAAACTCAGAAAGAACGCTAAACGAAAACGAAGTAATAGAGCGGCCAGGCGATGCGATGCGACGCGATGGCTCGGGGGAACAAGACATGTCTTTACGCAGACGAAGTCGCGGGCAGAAGCTAATGCAAAATAAAGATATTTATTTAGTTAAAACATAATCTGCGCCCACTGTAGAGATCGTACCGCAAGCCGTCCGCCTTAAGGCTTGCTTCTTATGCAGATTTTACGAGAGGTTATAGCTTTAAGCAGCGCTTGAATCGCTTAATTGTTTGAATCGGACGTCTTGTGAACAAAAACTTAACAACATTCGATGTTTTTGGCAACAAAGCGATATGACACGCTAACTCCGCTCCATTTGTTAGTTATTCGTCTAGCCGCTTTAAGGACCCTTGTGGTTGTCTGGTACGTCTGAATAAATAAAGGCCATAATTAAGTGTGGAATTTACTATTAAAGAACATATTTTCAGGTGTTTCAATTCAAAGAACAGCTCTATGGTTCATAACTAACCCCTTAATTAAATCAGAATCTTAGAAAATTCGACAGGCCGAAAAACTCAATCTAACTTCTAAGAATCAATTTTTGAGCCCAATTCAGCTCACATATAACTTTACTTACAAATCGTAATTTAATCCTTAATTTGCCGATTGAAAAGCCATTCTTTTATAAAGGTTCCCAGGGTGTTTAAAGAGGGTCTTCCCGAAATTATCTCTGATGCTAGCGTCTCAACCACATACAAATCGACATCCGTCCGTAAGATATAAGAATCGGGCACAAGCTAGCCTCCTTGAATGTCGATCAAGGTTAAGCTTCTATTTCAGGAATCGTGCTCTATAAAGTTGTCTTTATTTTTTAAGGAACTCGGCACCGGTAATCTTTTTAGTCAGTATCCCGAAGGCTTAGTCTTCTTGGTTTTATTTTATTGTCCTCCTTGCAACTTGTTGATTTTAAATGTAAAATGTGAAGAAAATCCTGCTATTTTATTTGCACCGACTTCTGGTACGTATCAGAATACTCACTCAGTTCTCGAGATAGGATTAAACAGGAAAACTTATCTATAACCAAATTAACCAACTTATATAAGCGAACTTAAAAAATACCCACTTCCCAACACGGGTTTAGAAAGCCTTGATGAAACAATGACGAAACATTGTTAATTTTCCAAGTTCAAAAAATTCCATCATTATTTCCTTTTATGTACCTACATATGTATGTATATATCATTGCATAGAGGATTTCGTCAAAATCACCACAGTTCAAAATATTTTATTTCACATAAACCTACATGGGCATTTATGAAACGTCAGAAGCTAGGTGCACGGTTCCAATTGGTCGTTTCCTATGGAGAAGAGCCGGTAAGAAACTCCACGGTTACTCTTTTAAAAATAATTGGCTTTTATAATGTTTTCAAATTCCATGAAAAAAGGATGAAAGAAGCATGAAAGTAGAATAAATGCTGTGGAAATGCGTTCCTTGCGAAGCATGTGTGATGTGACTATGAATGATGTGGTAAGGCAACGGTGCGGTTTGAAAGAAGATGTAGTTACAAAAATTGAAAAGAGTATGCTTAGATGGTTTGGTCATGTTAAGAGGATGAATGAAAGTCGACTAACAAAATGTATTTACACGGCAGATGTCAGTGAAAACGCCGGGAGAGGACGCCCTAGGAAGACATATAGTGATCTTATTGGTGATGTTCTTCAGAAAGGTCAGGTGCGTAGTACTCGCAACCGGTGTGCGTGTATGTCCAGATGTATGAGCGTAAACGAGACAAAAGGAGTATGTAAGGATCGTAGCAGGTGGCGTTCTGTAGTTTCTGCCTACCCCCATGGGAAGAAGGCGTGAGTTTATGTATGTATGTATGTTGAAATTCCATGTTATTAAGTATGGGAGGACAGTGTAGGCCTGTCAACAAGTACCAGGTACTTAACAAAATAGAAAATGGTCTACAAATCTAGTTTATTAAGCCTACAACGTTCTCAAATTATTTAAAAGACACCTTTGGCCAACCCATCGGGGAAAACAAGGCGTGATGTTATGCTATGTTATGTGTCTAATTAAAAGAGAAATAAAATAATAATAATAGAAACCTATTTAAACCAAATTGCCAGTACAGCTGTAACAAATCTGAATTAATATCCTGTTCACAAAAACCACTAATAAATAGTAGAAATTTTAACTGTAGGTAGGTATATAATGTAAAATAATGAAAAGATTATGTCATGAAAGTACCTAAAAAATAAAAGTAATTTGGGAGCAGTAAATAGTTATGCTGTTAATAAGGTACCAGGGAAGCCACATGTGCAGAAGGAATTAGCGCCAAACTTCCCTGTCTTCAACGTACTCTTTAATCTTATAATATGCTTTTTTAATAAGGACACGTTTGATGTGGGTTTTGAACTTTCCATCGCTAAGTTCTGTAACCGACTTTGGCAACTTGTTATAAAAACGGATACTGTTTATAAGAAATGACTTGCTTGTTTTAGTTAATCTAAATTTGGGTATCGCAATTTCATGTTTACTACGTGTATTTATATTACGGGAATCGCTTCTTACTTTGAATAGTCCTAAGTTTTTGTGAACATAAAAAATATTTTCTAAGATATAAAGAGAAGGCAGAGTTAGCATATCACTTTCTTTGAATTTGTGTCTAAGGGACTCACGGGGACCCATTTTATAGATCGCGCGGATTGCCCTCTTTTGTAAAATGAAAATTGAATCTACATCAGCTGCCGATCCCCACAGCAGAACGCCATAAGACATAATACTGTGGAAATAAGCAAAGTATACTAACCTAGCTGTGACTATATCAGTCAACTGTCTTATTTTTCGTACTGCATATGCAGCTGAACTTATTCTACCTGAAATAGCTCTAATGTGGGCGCCCTATTGCAATTTAGAATCTAGAGTAAATCCTAGAAGTACCGTTTCCGCAATAGCATCTAGTTGACCGTAGGACCGTAAGATTAGTGATCACAGTTCGTTTTTAAACTAGAAGGCTGCTGTTTTTGAGACGTCCATAACGTATTTGATCATTTTCATCTCCACCTAGAGTACAAGTAATATAACTACAAGGTCCTCTAAACAGCACTGAATCAAAGATACTCATGACTCACCTAACACCTCTGAATCAGACCACTTACTCCTATCATCAGGCCTTAAACAGCTCAGCTACAACACAGCCTGTACTCTGTAGTCACAGCCACATTTAGGCGCCACCATAAAAGTATTAATTGCTCGCGCCATTGTTGTTCTAATACAGTATATTGTTGGATCTAGAAGTGTCAAAGAGGTACAGAAAAAAAAAACTTAATTAGGCTTGACTAATAATAGTGACATCTGTTGATTGGAGTGTGAACGAGATTGTACTTATGTTGGAGGTTAAACAAGCCTGCATCGCGCAAGTGAAATTCGCATAGCGTAATCGTCTTCAATTTTGCCACGATTATATTTCGAAGGAAATGATTTAATGTTTTAATGTTCCACATGATTGTATTTATTATTGGTCTTTTAAATTTATAAATTGTTTATATTAACGAGACATTTTCCACCCATCATTTAACAAACGCAAAAGGGGTTTTCATTATGTGCAATTGAATCTGTGTACTAAAACATAGTAAAATAATAAAAAAGCCACAAGAAAAAACAGATCTTCGTTTTCATATTCTACGTCTATCTATTGTCTTAGCCGGTTCACAAATAAGTCGTAACAATTAATTGGCATAAGTACCAGGCTTGGCCCGATAATTGTACTGTGAACCAGTGGGTGACTCATTTCATACGTCTCACTGGTATAACACTATCATATTAATTAATGATGTCATAGCAATTATTATAAGTGCGATTATATTTAGTCAGATTCTAGATTATGTTTGTTGAATGAGTTTCAGGTTACAGTGGAATAAACTCTATGAGGATAGGAGGATGGTCTGTCTGTGTGTAGCGTTTTCATTTATTTGAACGACTTACCTGCAGTATCATTTAAAATGGATGTGATTTGCGAAAGGAACAAGGAAAGAGAATTAGCGGGAAAAGGCTTATTGGCAGATTTGAAATTCTGGCTCAATTATTATCTATGTTCATCAGATAGGACAGCAAAATCAGAATTAAGAGATCTTTATCAATGATTTGCGATATTAATGTTGTTGAACACGGCTTTCACTGCAATTCTTTACATGCTTACATATTTTCAGAAATATCTAATAGAAAGTTCATGTTAGTCTCCCACTGGTAGTCGATACTTCCATGTAAATATTTCCATATCAACAGTTTCATGATCAATAATTGCTTGCATAAATTAACTACTACACGCTTTTTACAATTCTGAGGTACTAATAATAGAGACCACTTAAATATTCGTAAACACCTGTACATGCCACTTACCCACGTGTGTTTATTGTTCGACGTTTTCTCGATTCCCACGGATTTGGACGGATTGAGGTATTAGACGATTCGCCACGATGCCTCTATGACATCGACCTTTTACACGCAGCCATTTCTTTTTATGTACCAACAAATCGATTAGGCAAACGATTCATAGATTTCGGCTAAGAGTCGAGCAGACTGAGGAGTGTTCAGAATAGAGGTGCGACGGGTGATGGTGGAATTGACTAGGAATACAAGGTGTAACTTAAATAACGCACAATCTCTTAAGGGGTCATTGTACTCATCATTATGACCAACTTTTACTATGGGACGAACCCTGAAATCGTGAAAAAAAATCAGCTGTTCCCTACATTTCTGTTCGCATAACTCATCAAAATGTAGAGACCAGCAAATTTTTTTTCGTGATTTCAGGTTTGGTCCCATAGTAAAAGTTGTTCATAATTATGAGTACAATGACCTCTGAAGAGGTTGTGCGTTATTTAAGTTACACCTTGTATATGAATGCGTAATCAAGATGGTAATTTGTAGTTAGTATTGCAGATGGCAGACTGAGCTTTTCGGAGTAATCCTAATGCCTGCTATGCCAAGTTTATTAAACACAATCAACAAATTTGCAATAATGAGTTGAGCTTATTATAGCACTTTCCTAGGTTCATATCTAGGTAATATTTATTTAAACCTCGTTGGTCTAGTGGTTGCAAGCGCTACTGCTGAGCACGAGGTCTTGGGTTCGATTCGCAGGTCGGGCAAAGTGCTATTGGGTTTTTCAATCCGGAGTTTCGGAGTGTGTCCGGTAGATGGCAATAGGCTCGCCCCCTATTACATGGGACTTAAACATAACTGGCGAAAAGTGGGTGTACTATAGGTACACCTCTGCCTTACCCTTCGGGGAAACAAGGCGTGATGCTATGATATGTTATCTTATAAAAATACAGACATGTATCTGATTTCTAACTCACTTATAATGTCTTCCACGAATAGAGACGAGGAAACTATTCTTAATGAACATACAATTGGGAAGAATGAATTTAAGTATGTAAGTACGTAACTTTCTGTACTTAACTTTACTTAAATTACTTTATATTTTACTAGGAGCCAGTGGTGATAAAATTCATTAGGTTTAAAGTTACCCCAAACACGCGGTCAAGCAAATCACTTGTTTCGCAATTTGTCCCTTTTAGAAACTGGGTGTAAATTGATACCCGAACGAACAGTAGGTCTACCTGTCAAAACAAAAAGGTGGTTTGTACAGGGGCCGAAACCGGTATGATCAATACAGGTATTTTTTTTCGGTTACCTACAACCTTTATTTTATTTACAGGTAGTTTTAAAACCCTTCAGTTCTGCGTAACCTTTCGGGCAAACAAGGCGTGATGTTATATTGTTGTTGTTGTAGTTTTAAAAGTTACCTTAATACTTAAATTTAATACAACCGAAATAAAAGCTACTTCTATCGTTGGCAAAGGGCACGCATCGCTGTGTGTGTGTCAGAGTCGAGTCGACCCGCGCGCCGGCGAACGCCGACCAATCACGGCCCTGGCTGGCTGGCGATATTCCGTTTCTTTCTCGTAATCAAGGTCATTTTTAGGTAACCGGTATTAAAACCTAAATAGAGGTAACCAAAATTCTTCGATAACTGTACCGTAATTTACAAAGGCTTTTGGTCCCTGGTTTGTACAATATACGTTTGTAGTTACTGTGCTAAAAATGCTAATATCATTGGAAGCTAAGTTATAGGCAGCAGCTGACCTTTTGTGTAAAAATCACATCGTGAAAACTAGTCCATCATTAGCATCATCATCTGCCTATCCTTTTCCCAACTAAATACGTTGGAGTTGGCTTCCAGTCTAACCGGATGCAGTTGAATACCAGTATTTTACATGGAGCGACTGCCTATCTGACCTCCACAACCCATTTACTGGGTAACACGATACCCCTTGGTAAGACTGGTTGTCAGACTTTCGGGCTTCTGACGACCCGTAACAACCGTCAAAGATCCACGAATGACAGCCGGGACCAAGGGCGTAAAGTGCTTTCCAAGACACGGAGGGATCTTGGTATGTAAAGATGGTCACCCATTCGCGGACCAACCGCGGCAAGCGTAGCTTAACCTGATTGATCGACTCCTGTGGCTGTTATTACTTAGCCACAAGCCCCTGTTTATTAGCATCATTGTTGTTGAAATAAGTAGAACATGTTATACATAATCCTTAAAACGAAAAATAGTGGCCACTAAGCTCCGTTTTATGGATTATAATAAAACTTCGGTTTAAAGACCTTTATATATCATAATACATAATATCGCTGTGATCGCTGTGTGTGTGTGTAGTCGCTGTGGCCGAAATCGGCCAGGATCATAATCCTGGCCGATTTCGGCCACAGCGACTCGGATCTGCCTATTGATGATATCGCTGGTGTGCCCTCAGGTGACTGATATAACCAATTTTTGCCGTGAAAGTGCGTCCACATTCACGGCAAGTCAGCACCCCTCCGATGTAATTATATTGGATGGCCGCGGGTGGTCGGGCCTTGAGCTCGTCTCGTTTAGCATCGAGCTCCTCTTTACGTCGCCTTTCAAACGCAAACACCTTAGTGCTCACGGTATGCCTCCACAGTGACCGGTCCGCTGCCATTGCCTCCCATTGTGATATCTCTAGATCACACCGCTTCATGTGGCGCTTGAGCACATCTTTGTACCGAAGGAATTGGCCGCCTTGCCTCCGCTTGCCATCCCGCAGTTCTGAGTAGAAGATGCGCTTTGCTTCTCTGTCATCATACATTCGGGAGACATGGCCAGCCCACCGCAACTGCCGCCGCATTATATAAGCCTCTATTCCACCGACATTAGCTTAAAGACCTTCATGAAACTTAACAATATAAAACTACTGTTTGTAATAATAATAACGTATAGTCTTGTGGAGCACATCGTAACATGCTTATTTTCTGCATTATTATTCTAAAATAAAAGAAATAACCAAACAAACGATGAGGGCGCCACTGCGCACACGAAATCCACTTAAGGGAGAAGCGCCAAGGTAGCCCGCGAAATTCAAATTTTCTTACGATTTTTGCAATTTGCTGGTCAGTATTAAGTTATACGTTGATTCAAATATGATTCGCGGCCGTAACAAATATGTATTTACAGAATTATAATCACTAAAGTCATCAACACAACTCTCTAAGACCAAGTAAACCCCAAGAATTACTATTTCATGAAATCTTGACATTTGGGGATTATACTAACTTAACAAGTTTTATTACTGATTGTAATGATTATCCTGTCTTTCAAGGTTAGTAGTGGGTCTGACTACCGCGGGTGTGCCAGTCGTATGATAAGTAATGATAAAGACTCTTTAAAAAAAAGATCATATAATTATAAGCTCACGTTTGCACGAATGTAAAAATATCGCGACGGGATTTTATCGCACACAGGACTTTCAACTCTCGGTGTTGAGCCGGGCATTGATAATCCAATAGAGCGCATCCCAGCGCTTCAAAAAAACACACTATTCTATTTTCAACTCTCCGCGCTAAGCAGTGCGTTGAAAATCCATAGCGCAAAAAAAAAAAAATCACCGCGATAATTTTACATCCATGCGAACGTGGACTTACGTCTAACTCAGTAGTCTCGAACGTCATAGAGCGAGATCGATAGAAAATCGGTATATTTGTACCCAAAATCGGTATTTGACAAAAAAAAAAATACAATATTCAATCAAATTCGTTTATTTATTGAAAAAAAAACTTCCAGACTAATTTATAACGAGAGCCCATATCGGTAAAAATACCGAAAAATCGGTAGGTTCGAGACCACTGATCTAACTAGCGTGATGCCGCGTCCTATTTAAAAACGATCGTCGCTCGTATACGCGATCCGTCGCGTGCGTCATATGTCACTTTTTGTCCGGAAAACCGGAAAGCGCCATCTGTCGGCGCGACCACACGTTCAGGCTCACCGAACAAACAGTTTGAACGATCGTGTATTCGCGGGACGATCGATTTTAAATAGGACGAGAGATTAGCATTATTCCAAATGATGAGTCGCTTCTACAAAATCTCCAACTCTTGCCCTAATTATTCCAACAGTTGTTACATCAAATACAAACTAGCCCGTACTTCAGGGTATGCTAATTAATAATATAACAAAACAATCTGCGAATAAGCTTAAAGCGTAAGCGGTTGCAGTTAAGCGAAACGTACATAGCCGACTATCGCAGACTGACCCACCCTTATAAATAATAGTGGCAAGGCGCCCATCCGTGCCCCCTACCCCCTTAAAGGGTACCCTCCGGATCTCATTTCCAAATTGCATTTCGAAACCGAATCTCGACCTTACAACTGGACACAACAGATCAAAAACCCACCTTATCTTTGATTCCCTAAAGTCTTATTTTGATTGGTTTTGAGGATAGAATTGAGTGTTTAGTCGTCAGGTCATAACCCAAGGAGGCAACATCTCCGTTTGCAAGCACTAACTTGTATAATGAGATATGATAATAAACGCTTCAGTTGAATATTGATGTCGACGAGTTAGGAATGCACTCGCCATGTTTACGGCTCGGAACTTCTAATTAATTATAAATAATTTCAGTGGATTGTTTTGGCCCGACGTACCTAACTATCTATCTGTTTGATGGAAAGGTTCAGACGAACTAATTAAATGAGTTTTCAGCTGCTGAAGTTTGCATTATTATATTTAGATGTGGTTTTTAAATCTCGTCGATACTAAGAGTTAATGTTACGATCAAATGAATCGACTAAAGGGATAGCAGAATCTTCCGTGTCTGTTATTTAAATATGTTTTGTTTGTCTCATTACACAGTATTCACACATTCTCCCGCAATTCATCCCAGTTTTCTCGGACGATTGAGACAATGACTGAGCTATCGGGCAGCTACACTAGGGAGTCGGGGTTTCAATTCGCGCAAAACAAATATTTGTGTACATATTATGTATGTCCTAGACGAGCACGTGGCTAAGTAATAACAGCCGCACGGGTTGATCCATCAGGTTAAGCTACGCTTGCCGGGGTTGTCCGTGGATGGGTGACCATCTTTACATACCGAGACTCCTCCGTGCCTCGGAAAGCACGTTAAGCCGTTGGTCCCGGCTGTCATTCGTAGATCTTTGACAGTCGTTACGGGTCGTCAGAAGACCGAAAGTCTGACAACCAGTCTTACCAAGGGGTATCGTATTACCCAGTTACTGGGTTGTGGAGGTCAGATAGGCAGTCGCTCCATGTAAAATACTGGTATTCAGCTGCATCCGGTTAGACTGGAAGCCGACCCCAACATAGTTGGGAAAAGGCTAGGCAGATTGATATTGATTATGTATGTCCTAAAGATAAGTACTAGATTGACTATGTAGGTACAATTGTATGTGCATGCGTAATTTGATAAGGAAGATGGGTTATCTATGACCTGTGACGTAATACAAGTGTAACGAATTCTAGGAAATGTACATAGGGGTGATGACTACATTTTTTTTGTCCGTCAGGTAGATTATTAAAAAATATTGGACATGTATTTTTTCTTTTTTTATGTACTTAATCAAAAGATTAGGGCGTTACACTGAGTGAGTTAAAATATGGCATGACGTCACGCCTTGCTAGATTTTATACTTAGTTGTGACGTAGCGAGCCCCCACTCCCCAACTTTAATGCGTTTTATCTAAGTCATTTTTTATTAATATTATGACAAAGAAAAAAATACGTGTCTAATATTTTTTTTATTATCTGACTGACGGAGTAAATAGAATTTCTTTTTTTTACCCAGGCATCATACCTATAATTAAAATGCTTCTTGTTAGACGATTCGATCTTAGAGATGCTGTATAGGTGGGATACTTAAGGATATTACGTAGTTATTGTGTGGTTATGTGTCCAATTTGAGACGGAAAACCATCACTATGGCTCATACTTTTTTTTTACTTTTATAAACATTCTTTGTAAGTATCGTAGTAGGAGGCGTTCTATAGTTTCTGCCTACACGCATGGGAAAAAAGCGTGAGTTTATGTAAGTATGTCTATGTTGTCACATTACTGAGACTTTATTTAGCATCAGCTAGAAATATAGTGAAAAAAATAGAAAATACTGAGAGTAGAATTGGTTTTTGTACAAAAAAAAAAAAAACATTCTGTATGATTGAAAAGCCAAAGGGCGAAGAAATATTTTGTGTAAAATCAAAGAAAACGGTTTTTTTTCTACCATTCTACATAATTTTATATTGCCATTCTGTAAAAATTCATTCATGTCATCACAACTTATTATTTTTTCTTCGACTATGCTGAACGAATGAATGAACAAAACTGACCGATAAGTGTGTCAACCGCGGCTCGTTTGTCACCCCCTACAAATTGTGACCTAATAGAGGGAAGTTGCTTATTGTGATGCGGATCTGAACGTTACTGTTTAGCCATTGTGATCTTTATGTCATTCTCATCGCGGTCTAGAAGATCTAGGATTGATTTGGGAGTTTATTCGCACTATGTGATAATGCGAAATGTTTTTAGTGTTCAAATTGTGTACGATGTATGATACATTGTTTGTTGAAGTTGTGGGTGGTGAGTCACAGATTTACGGATTCATCATCATCATCCACAGTCCGTTTTCACCCACTGCTGAGCATAGGCCTCTCTCTTCATGTGCCAATCTCCACGCTCCTGTGCCAACCTCATCGAGGTTCTACCCACGATGGTAACAATGTCGTCTGCTCATCTCGCCTCCGGACGATCGACGCTTCGTCTTCCAGTCCTTGGACACCACTCGGTCACTACCTTACTCCACCTGTCATCCTTGCCTTGCCAGATGTCCCGCCCAACTCCATTTGAGTTCCATAACTCGTATTCCGTTATCCAAAACTTTCGTACATCTTAGGATCTCGACATTTGAAACTCGGTCTGTAAGTCCTATGCCGAGCATGGAACGCTCCATGGCTCTCTGTGCAACTCTCACACTGTACACAGCCTCTTGCGTGAGCGTCCACGTCTCAGCACGGTACGTCATGGTGGGCAAAGCAAAACACACTGATTATAGAGACGGGACTTCAGACATTGTGGAATTTTGGCTGATTTCAGTATGTCATCCAATTTGCTAAATGCGGCCCACCCAAGCTGTATTTACGGATTACCTATGATGAATCTGTGTGACTTCTTCCCGGTCATATTAAATAGTTTTAGATGACACTTCTGTTCTAAAACCGTATAAGTATAAGTAATTTTGTTTAATCTATACATATACAAGGTGTAACATAATTAACGCCCAACCTCTTAAGGGGTCATTGTACTTATCATAATGAACAACTTCTACTATGGGACATTTATGTTCGCATAACTCGTCAAAATGTAGGGAACAGCAGATTATTTTTCGCGATTTCAGGTTTCCAGGCATCCATTATGGAAGAACTTTGGAAACCTTTATGGGGGTGAAAAGGGGGACTTTGTTTGGATGAAAAATCTTATTCCTTGAGTTAATAAACTTGAAACTTGGCACGAATCTTAGTAAATTATAAAGTTTTTCTTGTTTTTTTTTTGTTTTTCTAAACTACCCCCTAAAAGAGAATTGTGGGGTGTCAAAGTTTGTATAGAAGATTTTTAACGCGCGGTCCGATTAACTCGAAACTCAGTGTTTATACTTAAGACCGAAAATAAACAATAACGCGTATCAGGATTTTTTTTTAAATCTACCCCTAACGGTGCTAAAGTACGAAATCCACGCGGACGAAGTCCCGCGAGAAGTGTTAGTTTTACATAAATTGGATCGTAATATCTGAAAAACAATAATTCAGCTACATTGTATTGAAAAATATATGAGCAGTAACAAACGTTAAACACAGTGATGCCAAAGCTGAAAGGGGACCATGTCTTGCCTCATCCGAATGTTAGAATTTAAATAGCAATTAATTAAGTACTACAACAAACAGAAGTTAGTTTACCATCTTTTTTACCTATTAAACAACGTATGTCTGTATTCAAGTCGTTTCATGAATATTATCTACGTTTTTTGTCCAGACAAGCATATTAGCAGCCATCAAATTAAAACAAGTACACGATTATGCGTAATTTATGATAATTATTCTAACAATGCCTGTTAAGTAGATTTACTGTGAACGTTGAATTTTTTGGGAACGTTTCCATTGTCTGACGGCTGTTTTAAAACGCAATTCCCTGTAGCCTCATAAAAAGAAAAAAACGGTCAAGTGCGTGTTAGACCACGCACAATGAAGGGTTTTGTAGTTGGTATCGAGAAAGAAGAGACAGAATTATCCCAAGAATAAACTTAACATTGTAGTTGAAAAACATGTCCTCCCATACATTCCAATGCAAAAAATGTTAGTTTGAACGAACTATATTGAGAGATTTACCGTGTTATTTTATGATCATATACTTCTTAAAAATTTTCCTGTAATCTGTAACTACATAACTATTTTCTGTATTTTTTTCTAAATTTTAGGCTCAGAAGTTTCGGAGATAAGGTACGGTCAATTTTCTTAGATAACTTTAGAACTATTTATTTTAAAATTATAAAAAAACCCCCTACAGTAAGCCCTTTCATTTGATATGTCACACGGTGTGGTTTGCAAAACTTGTTTTTATTTTATTATCTACGTAACATATTCGTGTTTGGGTCACAGACATTTATATGTGTACCAAGATTAGATTCGGAGCAAATTGAATGTGACAGACGGACAGACAGACAGAATCCTGTAAGGATTTCGTTTTTTCCTTTTGATATATGGGACCCTAAAAATAATACTACCAAAACTTGTCCTGCATGTATATCAATTCATGAAACCATTCTATTACTAATTACCAAAAACAGTATTTTTTTTTATATTCTTTTTCACCGCGTTGTTAAAAGATCATTCAATCGGCAACAATTAAGTAATGTCAAGGAAGGTGATATAAGATTAGAGGAACAAGTAAACTGCAGAGGGATGACCTGTTCTCTCTAATCCATAGCAGAGGGATCCCCCCTGGACACAAAAAACTAGACAGTCCAAAAAGGTTCAACTCCCGAATCACTTCCAAAGATGTTCTCCATTTTTACACGGGAATGGCTTTACAAAAATAATATCGCATGTGTCGGATAAATCGGCGTCAACACGATAGCGCCTTGCCTGCTGATTGATTGGTGCTTCAAATGATTTACACTGCCGGGATGGGGACAAATCGTCGGCTGAAACGGGTGATACCATGACGATGCTCCAACTTTGTGTTAGCGCGCTAAGTCGGGTAGGTTTGATGATGGTTGGGCAGGTTTTTTTGGCGTCATAGCAAATGTAACTAAAACAGTGGTAATTAAGAACCCATTTTGACACGATCTTGAAGTTTTTTAAAACAGAATTATTAGCAATGTTGATGAACATTTTCAGCAACTGTAAATCATTTTATCGTTTACAGGTAGAAGAGGTAACTATTTACCTTTATATAAAATACTCGTAAACTTCACGCCTTGTTTCCCCAAAGAGTTGGGCAGAGGTGTATCTATAGTACATCCACATTTCGCCAGTTATGTTTGTATTTACCTATATTATAAAAATAATGACCAGTACATAGCTAATTACGCTTTATAAGGTATATTGTCAGAGCTTTTACACATGGGAAGTCTGTGGGTCTGTCACACCAAAATATCGCTGGATATCCTGCGGGTCCAGTAAAATAATATCTTTAGGATGATGTTGGGGTTGCCACATTTCTGTAATGTGTCGGGGATGTTTGTGCTGTTTCGCACTGATGGCTTTCATGCCATCTTTCGCAAAAGGACGGTATCCCTGATATGCAGATTGCGTGGTAGCCGCAATGAAATCTTGAAGACCGGCTGATAGGGTCTCATCCCCGCTTTGGAGGTCCTTTGTTAAATCTGTTATATAATATTAATTTCCAGAATTTTAATTTTTATTTCCATTTTTGTAATTTTTTAATCTTGTGATTTTGTATGGATCATGATATCTGAAATATTTTTTTTTTTAGATAGCTATGAACCTGAGTCAATTCCATAATAATGACGCTTCTGCTATGAGGATTTTCTTCACCGCGAAAAAAGAAAAACTGAAAAGTGACAAATGATTTTCACATGGTCTTCTAGAGTTCTCGCTGTCATCTTCTATGCTCTAGTATGTAGTAGTTAAAGAAAGTTAACTAGAGTTCGTTTCACCTACAGAATCAAGACGTAACACAATGGAAACATTCATAATGAGACATTAACTTTCGTAATAAGATAGCCGTGAAATTATTATTCAACATGTGATCTCGTAAAACTGGCTGCATAATTATTTTCCTACCAACATAAATTGTTCATGTATTTAGACTTGAGTCGGCATCGTCAAAGGCCTACATCCTATGGATATTGTTAATAGAATTTTTATAGCCCACATTATAAAATTATGAGGAATTAACACGGTGTAATATTTATATGATAATTGGATAGGTAACGCACGTGACGTCATTAAAAAATACCGTAACGATTAACAAGTGTTGATGAACTAAGAATTGGTGTTTTCTATTCAGTTTTTCAAGGTTAATTTTGAAATAGATAATTAATGTAAAGCTGATGCATTTGAAGTGTAGCGAATTTTTATGAAGTTCTCTGATAGCTCTGCACATACACTAGCACTAGAATAACCAAGAAAAAACATCCTTCAATCTTGTTTTTAAAATCTTGTTCTTAGAACGTAACAAAAAAGAAACCGATCTTAAACTCAACTTTCCTTAGTCTAGGAACAACCACCAAACTGCAAACTAAAATTTTTACAAGCTCAAAACTTAAAAGTTGACATGAGGGGTTGGGGGTAGGGTCGATAGTTAATTCTGTCGGTACTTCGAAAGGGGGTTAATTAATAATAACGGCGTATGGGTGATTAATGAAACTGTACCCTACCTAATTTATAGTTGGACTTAAGCGCCCCGCCCCGCGCGCCCCGCCGGCCCAAAGCAAACTAAATATCCAATACCTCGATGTTGACTGCCGAGTTAAAGGTTTTGATACTTGCATTACTTTTTATTAAGTTACAATGGCATTTTTCCAAGTGCAAAAAATTGTGGCACATTTTTGGAACAGCTAGTCTCCATCACAAACCAGACTTACTAAGGGGTATCGTGTTACCCAGTAATGGGTTGTGGAGGTCAGATAGGTAGTCGTTCCATGTAAAAATACTGGTATTAAGGTGCATCCAGTTAGTCTGGAAGCCGATCTCAATATAGTTGGGACAAGACTAGGCAGATGATTATCTTAACAACGCCTTATAGAAATAAAACATTTTGCACATGTTCCGGTCACTGTAAGCTAATCATCACGGTATTTGCATAACACATTTACAATGGCAATGCCATTCATTCTGACAGTTCAGCAACATTCATTGCGTTATTAATACATTGTTGAGCAGATAAATTTTTCAAACCTAATGAAGCAATAGATTAGGAAAATCCTTCGGATTATGATTGAACTAGCAGCGCCCCACGGATTCATCTGCATAAGTCTCGATCTCGTAAGCATATCGGGATAAAAAGTATGCTATGTATCGAGGTTATAAACTATCTGTGTGCCAAATTTCATCCAAATCCGTTCGGTGGTTTTTGCGTGAAACAATAACAAACATCCATCCATCCATCCATCCTCACAATCTTTCTCATTTATAATCTTAGTAGGATAGTAGGAAGTAGGATATATATATTACGCAATTGGGGAACAAATCGCAATAATTACAATTGCTTCGGGCTACATTTGTAACTTTTGTCAAAGAGTCTGTAATGCAATGCTACGCTAAAACATCAAATCAGTGACCGCAAACACCGTAAGGAAATATGAACTTACAAAGGTCCTATCTCTGTTTGAGAAGAAGCATTTACCCCGCAGGTACAGGTCCAAGCATTAAAAAAATAATTTATAAAGATAATTTATAAAAATAATAATGAAATTACTAAAGTATCAACTCCAGTCAATCCACTTACATTATTATGAAGACAAGTACGAGCAGTGTATTCGGACTTTGAAAATCTAATTACGTAGCCGGTACCCTTACCTCGATCGCTCCTTCGCGCCGCCCAGCCCGCCGCCCACGGCGCGCGGTCCACTGCTGTCGACACAGAGGCTATGGGATCGACATGTTGACAGCGACAGATGATAATGTTTTGAGTTGAGTTTTTAAAGCAAAAGCTTTGCTAAAACTGTTGAAAAATCTGCGAAAAGTAGATTGCATTTAGATTTTTGGTTACTGTATCTTTTGTATGCAATTTCAAAATGCTTCTATAATTTTGATGATTTCTTTTAAATTAATATGATTTTGACAAACAATGTAAAGACGATTGCTGAGGATCCAATAGTATCTGCCGAAGTTGGATGTAATTATAAAAAAAAAAAACTAACAAACTACAGTCGGATGAAGAAAAGCCGGTAGCACTGTGATAACTTACAATAAAAATTCGGAAAAACTTAAAAAAAAATCGTGTCGACACAAATGGAAAACTCTTAAGTTTGTCCAGGGCGCACGAATTATACATGGTGTATTAATACGCTGTTCAACTCAACTATTGCTAGTGAAGTTTTAATTCGATAACCCACCGGCTGGCCGCGGCCTAACCCCCTTTGCCCCGTCTGCTTCGTCTGCCCCGCGATAATGTATTTATGGACGATACCACGGGCCTAATGAGCGAACCTACGCCTCTTTACGCGACCCCTGTACTTAGATTTGGTTAGGATACGTTAGATAATGTACCGTTTGCGTTTAAGGGTTAAGACCCGGTGGCTCAATTGTGATGGTTATATAGTTTTGAGTTAGCTTGGTAAGAACAATGTTTGATTTTTCTTACGAAACTTCTCTTCGATATGGGAGTCGATATCCTGCTTCATTTTAGCTGTAGTGTTTGGAAGCCAGATGAAGTTTTTCATCCTTGAGATTTGAACAAATATATTGGCGTTTAGGTTCATAAAGTACTTACTACGCTTTGGAATGAGCAACTAGCTTCATATACTGACCGACTCCTTGACAGTTCTAAAGTGCCTGTAAATGGTTTTATTTTAATGCTTTGAGTTATCATTGTTGGCTAAGCCTGCACCAAACTGACAAAACATTGTCAATGTGGTTTAACAGTAGAAAGAATTGATAAATTCGTTTCCAAAATCAGTGCAGGATACGTCCTAAGATCATTTCGGAAGCAATACGTTGTTTGGATCTAAAATAGCAGAACCAGCACGACCCACGTGCAAATACTATAGTAGAATCGAAGATAAACTGCAATTAACACACATTATTGAGCTCATAAAGAAATTACTAGTACCTAATGCGTAGCTACCGCTCGCACTCAGTGAACTTGCGGACTGTGGGCCTGGCACGAACGCACGGGTAAATGTAACATGAATTCGAACGATTTTAAAATTGGAAATACCCGTTTCACACATCGCTCATCCAATAGAACAACGACGTAATTACCAAAATGTTGAACATGAGTTTTGAATGTCATAAGTTCACGTTTCGAAAGTTCTATTTTTAGACATAAACGACAGAATTATAGTTACGGTGGTTTTCGATAGAGTGAGTGACTGTCGTTAGGGAATTAGTGTATTTTTCAAAAGGTCACCCGGAGACATCGACTTATTTGACAGTAGGTAGTATTTTTTTTTACAGTCATGTTGGTATCTTACATTATCTGGGTATCTTTGTTTTAACATAAAAACTAAATTTTTGTAACTCATTTTCAAAAAAAAAAAAAAAATGATTTATAAAATTATAGCTTAATTGAATAATTTATTGTTTAAATTCATGATTTATTATTCCCATTTCAAAACCTAGTTTATGTCATAATTGTTACCTATATTTCATTTATAAAATGGCATAAGTGTACGTCAGGTTTGTTTAATTTGGAATTTTTTAACAGTTTTCTTGAGTTTTCTCATGAAGTTATTACAAATTATTATTGATAGCAAAGTAACATACATACACATTAAAAGATTTTATCATAATCATTGGAAATATATCATATTTTCAATTTCAAACCTTTAAAACGTTCTCCTGAAAAATAGCTAAAACGTAATTGCGTCATTGTTTTATTGGATGAGCGATATAATATTAACTTAGTAACTGTCTCGTTGGTGCAGTGGTCGCAAGCATTACTTGGTGAGTATGAGGTCCTGGGTTCGAATCCCGGGTTGGGCAAAATGTTATTGGGTTTTTCCATCTGGACTTTCTCAGTAGCAGCCCGGAGTATGAATACAAATCCCCGGTTGGTGGCAATAGGCTCGCCCCCTGTTTGACTCTGAGTTTTGACTTTGGGTCTGACTTTAACACAACTGGCGAAATGTGGGTGTATTATAGATACACCTCTGCCTAACCCTTCTGGAAATACAGGCGTGTTGTAATGATATCTGTTAACTTAGTTTTAGGATGATACTAATCGTGCTTGTTGCAATGTCAACCAAAATTCTGTAAGCACAATATTGTATTTTTAACCTCAAAAAAAGGAGGAGGTTCTCAGTTCGTCGGAATCTTTTTTTATGCATGTTCCCCGATTACTCGAAGATGGCTGGACCGATTTAGAAAATTCTATATTTTATTAACTTTGCTTGGATAGTTTTTGAGTTAGCTGCAATAATAAGTATTTTTCCCACTTAGTCTATGTGGATGATGTTATAATAAGTGTATGTCACTATAATGTACATAGCAAGTAGTGATATTCGAATTTGTATGGGGTAGGTACCACAAATAAAAACGGAAAAATGAACTTTTTACAAAAAAAAACAACTGACTTCCAAAAAAAAAAAAAGACTACAAAGTGAAAAATAACTTTAATTTCAGAAGTCGGTGGCAAAAAAAGAAAATACAAAACTAAAGACACCAACTGCTGGGATACAGGCCTCCTCTCTGTGAGTGAGAGGGAGCGGGCCGTAATCAACCCCGCAGGCCCAGTGCGGGTTCACCGTAGGCGCGGGCTGGCGGACGGCGAGCAATGGGTAGCTCGCCGACCGGTAAGGACCAAGCCCGAGTCGACGGCGCGTCGTGTTCCACGCGCGCCTCAAAGATATGTCAGCACTATTGACGGGGTCCGCTAGGGCCGATGCCAGCTAGGGTTGCGGGATGTTCGAAAGAGTTACCGTGGCCCCGGCACAGGCAACAGAAGGAACACGGGTGGGTTTTAGTCAGTAAAAGTCTGACACGCCCTCCCGCTCCGCCCAGAGCGGGAGAAGTCATTTGATGATTTCCCATCCACAAAAAAACAAAAAAGGCCCAGTGCGGGTTGGTAGATGTCAGATGATTTCGAATTTTTGGTTCTAGGATATGCCTTCACCGTTTTGAGAGCAGTGGTGATAAAATAATGTACACAAAGTAAAGCGCCTGTCTGGGTTCGAACCTACGACTTACAACTCGTAAGTCGCGGCCGTTACCACTCGGCCACTACTGATTTTGTTCGAATTCACGTAACGTTTGCGTCACGCGTTCCCGCTAGGGCCTCTGTATCTGGTTTTACTGTTACGATTTCTAATTGAAATGCGTTATCCTTGATAGGGTTATCGCTGTGTTGACTAACGAGATTTCTCTAACATGCACGAGTATTCGTTGGACTTAAATAACGCACAACCACTTAAGGGGTCATTGTAGTCATCATTATGTACAATTTTTACTATGGGACCAAACCTGAAATCGTGAAAAAAAATCAGATGTTCCCTACATTTTATCTTGGATAAAATTATTCGGTTTAATTCATTTCTCAGTGGAATGGGGTGATTTTGAGTGAGGAACAGAAAATTGACTGCCTCGTTGGTCTAGTGGTCGCAAGTGCTACTGCTGAGCATGAGGTCCTGGGTTCAATTCCCAGGTCGGGTAAAGTGTTGTTGGGTTTTTCTGTCTGGAATTTCTCAGTACCAGCCCGGAGTCTAGATTTGTGCCCGGTTGATGGCAATAGGGTCGCCCCCTATTACATGGGACTTAAACATAACTGGCGAAATGTGGGTGTACTATACGTACACCTCTGCCTAACCCTTTGGGGAAACAAGGCGTGATGTTATGTTATGTGAACAGATAATTTTATTGTTTATACCAACGCTACGATCTATGGGATTTAAATGAGAAATGAATATCGTGCAATACCGGTAACAAAAGGAATGTAAGGGATACTTCTATATATGTTATCGCACTTGGCAAATAGATTGGTAATTGTAGTCCAGATTGAAGATACTTCTTACCAATGACCATCAAATTCGGAAATGAGTAGAGAGAACCGACCATGTGTTAGAGTAGAGGGCCTACTTCTCAGTTGATAACTTAAAAAAGTATTTATTAACCCCGCGTTTACACTAAGGTATAAAACATGTATTCTATATGTTGTGTCTGCTAGTTACAAAAAAAAAAATCATAACATTTTTATTTCAGGCATTGTATAAGTACATACAAATACATTTCACCCATAGAGACTACATGTCATAAATAAGGAAACATTAAGTATGTATTATTATTATTAAGTTATATGTATTACAAATTAAATTGAAATTAAATTAATACGTTCATAAGTACATTATTGTTACATTATTATTTCGCTTATCGTTTACGACTAAAACAAGTTGTTAAGACTATTTGCATACTAAATTTGTAGAAAACTTGTCAAAAATTACAAAAAGATGAACAAAAAAAAAAGCAACCGACTTCCAAAAAAAAAAAAAACACTACAAAGTGAAAAATAACTTTAATATCGGAAGTCGGTGTCTTTGGATCTGTATTTTAGGTTTTTGCCACACGTGAAATACTTATCATTGAAGAGTTCCCGTCGCCATCTGTGGTCTTCTTCGTCAGTTCCACTTCACCAAATGATACTTTCTCAATGCAAATGCTTGACTTGTTGATGAAAATACTAAAACCGCTGTCTTTGCCTATAATATTTGAGGAGTTCCCTCAATTCCTCATGGATCCTATCATCAGAACTGGATTTTGATAAAAATGGGATCAATCTGGAAGTATGTCCTTTCAAATAAAACAAGAATTCTCCAAATCGGTTTATAAATGCCGGAATACTGAGTTAACAGACATTTAAAAAAAACATACGAATTGATAACCTCTTCCTTTTTTTGAAGTCGGTTAAATAGTTTGTTAACTATATGTTACTATACGTGTCTGAAATAACGTTATTTCATGTATGATACACGACATGATTTTAACAAGTCTTTTACAATACTTGTCGGTAACGAGTATGTGTTTATATGGGTGTAAACGCTGGGTAAACACTTCTATATCGCCTTTTAAAAACTTCCACAAACAAAAACAATTGAACATCGCCAACCATACTCGAACTAAAACAAAGAGCGTCTATGAAGGACAATAGATATTCCAAATCCAAATTTTAATTATAAGTAATAATGATTAGAGCCATCAGCGCGACAACGAGTTGACCTACCGCGCGTCTCACACCCTCTGTGGTCATGGAGGTATGGAGCCAGCGGTGAAGGTTGATGCGGCATTTTGGATTGTGAACGTAGACGTTCTGTTGGTAGTCGTGTTTATCACGTTGATTTAGAGATTGTGTTTGATTTATAGGCCTATCTATCAATAGATTAGTATTAAGATTTTCGTCAAAGGAGTTGGGAGGTATGTATATTGTATTTAGGTATGTCATTTAACAATTCATTTGACGAAGTAGTCAGTGTTAAAAAGATTAGAGTTATCAATAAAGATTCCTTTTCCTGTAAACATATATACTGCTTTTCACGTACCTGAAAAAGTTCATGAAATATGCTGTATTTCCTAGAACTCGAAGACAATTATTTATTTTTCAATTGGCTTTATCATAGCTATGTTATTCTCTGTGGTAGTAAAAGAATTATGTCAAACTCTTACATCTACTTTACCTATGTCACTTTACGCAGGGTACTTAGACGTGGCTTACGCGTTGTTGAAGTATTGTCTTCATCAAAACAGATGCCGCAACAAAATTAAACCTCATCCAACCCCAGTCGCAACCTACCTCCTCCACCACCCACCAACCCCGCAGTAGGTACGTACGTCTTGAACCAACTTTCCATAATTAATTATACTCATTATCATTATTGTTTGGAAGGCAGTTTTGCTTCGATAATGAATTGTTCGCTTCCATCATTAATTAGTTTATTATAATAAGAACGTAAACTTTCTTGGTAGATTAATCAAGTTTATCTGATGCCCGTTGCGTTTAAAATTAGGTATTATTTTGCTTAACTGAAGATTCGCCAATTTATTTATTTTGATGGATGGTTCAAGTTCTTTGTGATTGTCCGCTGGTTTTTGTTTATACAATATATGAAAAGTTTAATACATTATTGCTGTTGTTTTATACCATACTTGGAAAGTTGATCTGAAATAACATAACATCACATGACGCCTGTATATCCGTAAGGGGTAGGCAGACATGTAATAAAGTAATTAAACCAGCAAAGAAACAAAGTAAGCCAAACAAAGGGTGCTTGCGCATCGCGCGATTGTCCAGCGTAGTCGGTGTAGTCATGGGGTTACGCAGTGTTTGAGTAGTGGCGTAGTGATAATCTGTAGTCATCGTCTACGCGACTGCTACGCTACGTCTACAATGCGACTACTACGCTACGTCTACGATGCGACTACTACGCTACGTCTACGACGCGACTACTACACTACGTCTACGACGCGACTGCTACGCTACGTCTACGACGCAACAGCTACGCACCGTCTACGACGCGACTGCTACGTGGTGTCTGTGGCGCAAGTGCTACGGAACGTCCACGCCAATGCTAGACACACGCCCAGTGCGAAGACACTTCTAGTTTACACGTAACTGTGTGATGCCCGGTTGTTAAGATCCGCAGATAAACTCTCAATATCTATTGATTCAATAAAGTTTTGGATAAGATATACGGCGTTTAACTGTCACTGCGTTTCTGAATACGCATCAAGCCATTCAATAACCATGAAACCTATACCTAGTTCCTTAATTGCCGCTAGATGTTTATGAGATCGCATCTAAAATTTACTTTATTATTTTAATTTGTCTTTAATACTAGTTTTATTTATGTTAATATATTTTTTGAGGGTAATTAAGTGGCTTAAATAATCGCAAGTCAGCTACTGTATGATAGTTTCGACAGACTTGCGATTATTTCGAAAAATTGCATTGCATATTAATTTTTAAATAAATAAATAAATAGTACCAGTGTTTATTTATTTATTTTTATGAAATAATGTTTTTTTTTTCTTAAAATTTTTTTATGAAAAGTTTTACAGGAGTTAATTTATTTACTTTTGACGTAATTTTACTTAAATAATTAACTTAATAAGTGCGATAATATTTATGACAAACAAGACGTCATCATCATATCGACCCCCAAAATAAAAAAAAACAAACATGTGTTCAACAGCTTATCTGTGAAACAATCGGATAATATTACTTAAACAATTTTTTTTTTTTGATAACCAGTATAGTTACCGAACCGATAAACGGTACACATTGGTCAGCTAATGCTCAGTTCCTATAAACAAAAACGAATCGTTTTGCTTACCAAAATGGTACCACTTTTATTGCCAAACTGGGCATATAAATAGATTCGTAAGCAAATTTTACCTGTGATAGTTACTTCCATATGAAAGGGTCTACTATGCAAAACTATGAGGTCTTTGCTTCATTATTGGTAAAGATATAAGAGTCTTCATTTTAACCAATAACGATCCGTAAATTATAAGAATCGGCCATAAGAGTTTAAACGAAGTTTATCTTACATTGCGGTGTTTGGAAACGCACTTTCATAAGTTATCGAACCAATAGCGCTATCGAACAGAAAAACAAAAAAAACCACCGTTACAAGAGCCTCAGAAACCGGGCATGAGCCTGTTGTAGTATTGTGTAGTATGTAGATATCAACTGCAGTCACTACGTTAGTCCTTTGGGAGTTAAACGGAGATGTTTAACCGAATGTCTGTCCGTGATCGCTTGGATGTTTACACATTGACATGACTTCGAGTTTAAGAGGATCGCCAGTGCTTCCTCTACCTATAAGTATGAGGCTAAGTAACAGCGGCGAGGTATCAATTTTTGTAAGAGAGAAGCCGAAGCAAAGCCGGTTTTTAACTTTTTTTGGCAATAGTAGACTCTATTGATTGTGCCATTTTCCAATAGCGGTACAGTTGTTGATGCAAACTTCCAAAGGTAAGCCGGTAGGAATCGTGTTATATGGTGCTTTCGCCACTGCTAAGTAATGCAATTACCAATTTGTTTGCAAAGGTTGGTGACAGATTTTTTTTTTTTGATATTATTAATGGTAGACGTCACGTTAAAGAAAAAGTAGTCGTTTACGAGGTGAGACGATGTTAATGCTGTTTAGTGTAGTCAATACGCAAAATAGATTGCTTCAGGCAGGCTTTAGAAGTAAGCATATCGGAACAGGTGTTTTAAGTACCTGCCTATCTGCCTCGTGGTTTCTCTTAGCCCAGCTCCTCATACGTTTTTAGGGTTCCGTACCAAAATGTTAAAAGGAACCCTATGGTGTGACTCAGTCTGTCTGTCTGTCCATCTGTCACAGCTGGATATTTCAAGAATTACTAATGTTATCAACGTGAAATTTGGAACAGTTTTAGATGAAGTTTGCCCAAGGGTCTTCTAAAAATTCGAAATGGGGCTACTAGGTCTTGTGGGGTGTCATCTGAAAGAGCGCTGTTTGCACATTCTCAAAGATTTTTTTCTTTTTATGAGGCCGCATAGTTTTCGACTTTTATTTGCATAGAGAAAAACCTGAAAGTAGTCTATGTGATAGAAGTTTATGTAAAGATTACGGAAAATAAAACGATGTCTCTAAATAGCACCCTTTTTCATAAGTCATCAACACAAATTACATTAGTTCCACTATCAGTCAAGAGATGGCACTGACCTAAAACTGCAATGGTGTCCGTCTATCCTACTTTTGAAGGACTGTAGGTACGTAAAGTAATACATCCAAAATATTTATATACTAGCTTTCGCCCGCGACTTCGTCCCCGTAAAATATACTCGTCGTAATTTCTAAACGAAAGGTCCGAATTGAATAATTTAAAAAGGAATTTACATGTATTTAATAAACCTTGATGATGAAACTATTTATTTGGATAAGGATTTATACCATGTTTATGAAAACACCTTCACAAGTAATGCATTGTTTTATAACAAATTTGATTGCCATTAAAAATGTTATAGTGAGCCAACCTTAAAAGATAGACATATGCTATCGCAGAATTTTTTTTATAACTTTTTAAGCGGAACAATTCCGTCATACATGATTTTTGCGTAACTTTAACCGTTTACGCAGCGCACGCAACGGAATCTCTCAAAAGGAATACATTTATCCCCGTTTTTGCAACATTTTTCATTGCTGCTCCGCTCCTGTTGATCATAGCGTGATGTTATATAACCTATAGCATTCCTTGATAAATGGGCTGCCCAACACTAAAATAATTTTTCAATTCGAACCAGGAGTTCCTGAGATTAGCGCGTTCAACCAAACAAACAAACAAACTCTTCAGCTTTATAGTATTAGTATAGATGATGGTACGGAACCCTCGGTGTGCGAGTCCGACTCGCTATCTTATCTAAGAACCTACTGTGTATGAACCTTTATACCCACAAATAACATTACTGGTTGCCTCAACAACTCAAAAGGTTCGTAAGACTCTTTCATTTAATAAAAAATCATTTAGTTTTGCTATATGCGCTCGTATTTCAAAACTTTTAACTGGCCAGCGAGTTTGCAATGGAAAAGCCTAGTTCGATTTGTCTTTCCCGATTTGTCAAAATCCGTTTAGCTGCTTAGTCTATAGATGGATGTGTATGCAACGAAACATTGCTTTTTTGATTAGCTTTCCCTGTATATACAATAAAATAATCATTCCGTTTTTGTTTAGATTTTGACTCAGTTTCTCCTATTTGATTTTTAGATTAGTTGTGGAATGCGCAAGTTTTGACCCAAGGTTCAATATGAGGTAGGTTGAAGATAAGATCATTTATACACATACATACATAAACTCACGCCTTCTTCCCATGGGGGTAGGCAGAAACTACAGAACGCCACCTGCTACGATCCTTACATACTCCTTTTGCCTCGTTTACGTTCATACATCTGGTCATACACGCACGCCGGTTGCGAGTACTACGCACCTGACCTTTCTGAAGATCATCATCAATAAGATCACTATATGTCTTCTAGGGCGTCCCCTCCATCGTCAAAGATTTTCATTTATTTGTCTAAAATATTAAAAAAGAAAAACATTTCCTCTTTCTAAATATACGGCCAGTTCCATTCATATGTGGCCATTTCTTAGCAATTTAAAAAGGAAAATGGCGAAAGGCTCGAAACTTGGATGGGTTTTTATTTACATAGGTACATCAACCCACGCCTTCTTCCCATGAGCTACCCTCATGGGAAAAAGGGTGGGGTTTTTACTTTTTCATGGATACAATATAGTTCCATGAATCTTTTATGATAACTATCATCCTAAAGCTTATATCTTCTATTAAAATATTGAAAAATCGTAAGCCCTGAAGAACAACTGAACAAATAAAATACAAGAAATTCTTTCTCCATTTATGTAGATCCATGGACGATTTTTTATTAAGTTACCAATTTTAAAATAATAATTACGCATTGTAAACACTAGGATCGAATAAAAGAGTTTTGTTCCCAAGTTGCTTAAAAGATTTTTCTCTTTGGACCGTCTCTCATAATTTATTCATGTCTCGTTACCCCATTCTACAAGTTTTTGGGTTCGCGGTCGCCATTTCTTTTCGTGTTCCCGCGTTTTTCTTTATGGATTGGTTATGCTTAAGGTTGACTTAATTTCTTTAAAATTTAAATAAAATATCGCTTGTAGGATTTATTTAACTGGGCTGAGCTGAAAATCCTACTGTAAGTGCAGTAACCAGATAGCCAGTTGCCTTGTTCATAGATTATTATCGAGGAAACTTACATCTGACCAATTTGAAAAGAAAATCCCGTGCACACGATGACCAGATCTGTTAGCAAGCGTTACTATAGCGGCCGAGCGCTCCAAGCGAGAATATTCCTTACGGTGTATAGATGTTCGTTTCTCCCATGGTACATGCCTTCTATTGGTAACTTATGTAAGTAATTTTTATCCACCTGCACAAAAACTCAACTTAGCTCTATAAATGTGGCTAAACGTGTCTTTTATTTACACTACGGTTTCCATGTTCGTTGTTCTGACGTTTCACTAACCTTTTGTTAACACTTTATCAGGACTACTCTACCTACACATTAAAGAGATTTGCGATTTGTGTCATATTTTTCTGTTATGATAAAAATAATTTACAAGTTAACTTTACCGCGTCTTTCTTAAGAAAAATAACTTAAGTACTTAACCATAGATATACAGGGTGTAAAGGACAGCCCTTCGCAGGCTGATGGGGTGAATTCAGTATATTGTATGAACTAAGATGACTGGTACATGAAATTATTTCAGGAACGTTATGGGAGTCCAATAAGCCTGATTTGTTTTATTACCTCACGCGCAATGTGTCGTTACCGTGGCAAAACGCGCGTAGCGAACGGCAGCGCAGCGAGCCTTCGGCCGCCGAGTATTTCAACATCCATTGCTGATTTTTTTATTTTATCTGTTTTATTTACATAAATGTAGTGCTGCGAACAGAAAATGTAATTTTCATTGAAACGAAAAAAAAAATGAAAACTTTCCTGAGAAATATTCCAGTGGAATATGATTCAAAATAAGAAGCTGAATGCACCCTGTTACTTTGCGGAGGGCTGTCCGAATCGTTTTCGCGTAGGTACTTAGAGGGTCACACAGCTGATTGCCATTGTCTGCAAATCGTAGAGGTCAGGTCAGAAAATAGGTCACTGTGGCACGGCTGACAATTGACTGACTATCAACACTTAAGTATGCACAATCTCAATCGCGATCATTGCTGTGCATACTTTGATTTGTATGTTGAAGGCGTATGAGTCATTGTCTTTTGCCTGATGTAGCACTATTGGTGAAGTGGTATTGGTACAAGCCCTTTATAAACAACAATTCATGTACCTACAACTTTCCTTTAACAGGTACTATTTCAAAAGTCAAAATCAAATCGTTTACTTGTTTCAAATTGGCATAAAAGGCACTTTTGAAGAAAATACATAGTGAGATTGAACAGGCTTCTTCTGGGTAAGATTGCTCCATCGTCGACTTTATCTCTGTCATCTCTGACCTGGACTAGAGTCAAGATCAAACCTATCTCAAATAAAAAAATAGAATCGATTCTAGTTGCCCCTTCGAAAAGGTAGTTTTGTTTGCAGAAGAAAGGGCAAGAAACTCCACCGTTACTCTTAATATGTTTTACAATATATTATATACATTGATTATATCATTATATGTGAAGACGATGCACTTAGAATAAACTTACTATACCACAATAGATAAAAACAATGAGAAATAAAGCAATGACAGATAAGTTAAATACGTGATAGATACACGGTGCTCACATATTTACAAACATTGTAAAAAAAGACGATTTTCCTAAAATTTTAACAAGTAGACAGTCAGTGTGTGAGTTAAACTAATCACAGAATGTAATATCAATGTCATAAAAATAATTAATTATACCATTAAATTAGCAACAAATTTGATTTTGTCTAGATTCTAAATTGTCCTATGGAGCAGGCTCAGCATGTTTGTCCAACCGTGTTAGAAACGCGGATGTCCTGCGAAGGGCTAATGTCTACGGAATTGAGGTCTATCTAATGCTTCGTCAGCTATGCTGGTAAGGGGGATCTACTCCCTAAGCACGAAGTCCGTAGTTTCGGCCGAAGTTACGGGTGTTTCCTACGCCGTATCACTTACGGATATATAAGATAAGTTCGATTTCCGAACTAAGAATGAATGACAACACGATTTAACAGTTGTCCCTATGCCCGATGTGTCCCGATGCCCGTACGACTTTTTATTTTATTTTACACTTGTTTTAACGGATTAACTACTTTCGGACGGACCCGTATCTTCGTTGACGGACTTAGGGATTAGACCTCCTGGACACGTCGTGCGGATGCCTGACGAGAGGGTAGCTAAGCGCATCTTCTTTTCTGAACTCAAGGGCGGCAAGCGGAAACAAGGCGGCTAGTTTCTCAGATACAAAGACGTTCAGAAAAGACATATGAAGAGATGCAAAATAGACCCCTCTCGTTAGGAGGGGTTGGCAAAGGATAGACCCGTTTGGAGGCGTTTGGTAAAACCAAATGTTTATGACTTTGAAGACCAGCGGAAGAGAGATCTCGACAGCAGATGAGATCACCTCAAGAGTAAACCACCCTCCAACATACAATAACATTACCACAATGGCATTATACATGTCCGCACTGTGCACGTGCCTTTACTGTCAAGATAGGTTACATTAGCCACATCTGCGCACACGCCTGTAACCACAGAACAGAAAAAACAGCCCGTAACATATAGTCGACGGAAACGAAAATAGTCACCGTAGCCGAAATCGGTATGGGATGTATTAATATTAATCATTTAATTTCAGAATCAATATACATTCCATACTTTGTTAGTAAAAAATACTTATAGCTATGTTAGTAAAATTATCAATGATTTATTTATTTATTAACTAGCTGTGCCCCGCGACTTTGTTCGCATGAATGTCGTAAGATACACAATATACTAAAATAACAGCCACATTTTAATAAAACTCCCTCCTCCCCCGACCCGTCGCGTCGCCGACCCGCCCGCGCTACTACTTCGTTTTGGCTTAGTGTTCTTTCTGACTTTTTTCTTTTTGCTCGGCTCCTAAGGGTCGTAACGTGATGTTAAATAGCCTATGACTATCTTCGAGAATTGCGCTACCAAATACAAAAATAATTTTTCTAATCCGATTTTTTGTTCATAATTTCATGGGTTTTAATTGTTTTGCGCGGTACCCTAATTATTTTATTAAAATAAAAGTAGCCTAAGTTACCCGCCGTAACATCAGCTATCGGCCAGTGAAAGTCCTGTCAAAATCAGTTTAGATGTTTCGGAGATTAGCCGGAACAAACAGACAGACAGATAGACAGGCAGACAGACAAAAATGTTAAAAATTGTTTTTTTGTTATAAGTACCTTTATACTTTCTTATGCATTAAGTAAAAAGTTGTTATATTGACATTACAAACAGACACAACAATTTTATTTATTTGTACCTATAGATTATTAATTATTATTATTTACAACATTACGCTATTTAATACTATAAATCCTCTAATATGTAATATGCTTGCTTACAAAGTGTACTTTTAATATGAGCTTTAAATTTTCTTTCATTTATGTGTATCACAAGTTATTTTGTTGTAACATTTAACATAACACATAAACTAAACTGTCTTTTAGTAGTACAAACAAGAATCGACGTCACAGTTACAAAAGTACCAGATTAGTTCATTTTTAGCTCGACCCCGAAGCCGGAATACAAAACTCAGAGATCTAACACTTAGACCAGCTACGTGTTAGTAAAGGCTATTGCTATTAAGAAGGCAGTTTAAGATTTGACTGATATCGTGGTACCCAGTTAGACCAGATGCAGCACAGCCTAAGTGGAGCCTCTCGTCGGGTTGGCCTCGGCATGAATTTGGACAAGACGAAAGTCATGTACAATTCACACGACTTGCCGAGACCAATGCGCATCGAAGGGTCGCTTCTCGAAGTTGTGAAGGAGTATGTCTATCTAGGGCAAGTCATCCAGCTCGGTAGACACAACTTTGAGAAAGAAGCCGACAGAAGGATCCAGTTGGGTTGGGCAGCGTTTGGAAAACTTCGTCAAGTCTTCTCGTCACCTATCCCGCAATATTTGAAGACTAAGGTCTTCAACCAGTGCGTCCTGCCCGTTATGACAAAATACCGCCGGCAGTTGGGCTGATACACAAATTTAAGGTCGCTCAGAGCGCTATGGAGCGGGCTATGCTTGGAGTTTCTTTGATGGAGAGAATCAGGAATGAAGTTATCCGGAAAAGAACTGGAGTAACCGACATAGCCTGCAGAGTAAGCAAACTGTAGTTGCAGTGGGCTGGCCATGTTTGTCGAAGAACGGGACACCCCCAGTTAGATGGACTGACGACCTTAAAAAGGTGGCTGGGACAGACTGGATGCGGAAGGCGGAGGTCAGGGTGTTGTGGCGCAGCCTGGGAGAGGCCTATGTTCAGCAGTAGACTGCGATAGGCTGAGTTGATTGTGTTACCCATTAACTAGGTTGTGAAGGTCAGATAGGCAGTCGCTCCATGTAAAATACTGGTATTCAGATGCATCTGGTTACCCTGGAAGCCGACTACAACATAGTAGGGAAAAGGCTAAGCAAATGTAAGATTTTACTACATCTTATGCCTATGTCTTTTGGTATCTCAATCCCTGGTCTCTTCATCTAAATACAAGTTACAAGCCACCTGACAAAGGTCACCCTTTAGCGGTGCTGAACGTGAAATCTTATTCGATTTTTTATATGAAATTCAGATGAGGTTGAGATTCAATGAGCCGTCACGTTGAGGGTTTTTATTAATTCGGACAGTTGCTAACTGATAATAATTTTTGTTTAAAAACGCTTACAAAAAGTGTACATTTAGCCACAGTAGTAATAATTTTGATACCATGGCTTATTAGTACATAAAAAATAAACTATTACTAAAATATTTTTATTACAGGGGCAAGTAATGATAGTTCGGAATTAACTCTTTTAGATCTTCAAATAAACAAATGCAGGGTGACCCGATTCAAGTGTCGGGAATTGTAGTTACGAAGATTTGTGCTATTGATTAATTGACGCAAATCGAAACACAGTGCCACAAAAAAATAAGAGGTATTCCACTCAGAGCACTGGTTTCAACGGCACTTTACCGAACGGCACCTAAGCTGTTCCACAAACCGCTCTGGAACAAAATTTTGTTAAGTGCGGTTCGGTGGAACAGTAACTTTATTTTCATTCCACGAACGGCACCTACGTTAAAGAAATTTCTAGTGATGAGATGTATACGTATTTGCTGAAACAAAAATTCTATTTCAGTGAAAATATTCATCTTATTGACCGTCAATCCTTTTTCATCACGATCCATAGTTCACAGTTACACAGGGTACATACACGTACGTGCATATTGATTCCTACTTACACAAGTACCGTCCGGTACATAAAGCTCTGCAGTGAAGGGTTGATTTTAGGCTTGCACGTGCATAACCTGTTGAATTAAAGATTACGCGTGCACAGTGACGCTGATGACCTAGATTGTGTCGTGCTAGAGGTTGTGCTTTGTGAAAATGTAGGTTTGATACAAGACTTTTGTTTGACAGTGTACTGAGGAAAAGAACTGTTCTTGTTTAGAACTGTTCGAAATATTTATAGGACATGTCCCGGAATTAACGCATAACCTCTTAAGGGGTCATTGTATTCATCATTGTGAACAATTTTTACTTTTTTTTTTTTAATCACAACGGGGAAGCTCTTGGCCTGTATCTCACCTGATGGTAAGTGATGATCAGGCCGAAGGTGGAAGCGAGCTTCACTGGCTGGCTATCTTACCTCTAGCTGCCGACACAACAATTCTGTTAACATTGTTGTTATGGCGACAGACTTAGATAAGATGGTGGTAGCAAGCCAGGCGGACTTAGAACAAGCCCTATCACCAACCAAACTGAGCAGAAAATTTAGCCTCCGCTGGGAATCGAACCCGGGACCTCTGGATCTGAGACAGGTGGTCTTACCACTAGACCACAGAGGCGGTTTTACTATGGGACCTTTCTTCCTACCCTACTTTCTTAAGCACTTAGTAAAAAGCTGTTATTTTGACATTACAAATAGACACTTCAATTTTATTTATTTGTATAGATTTAATTTAATGTAATGTAATGGACTTAGTCTGAAAACAGATGAATTATGATTATTATAGATATTATAAATACGAAAGTAACTCTGTCTGTGCTACCTTTTCACGCCTAAGCGGCTGTACGGATTTGGATGAAATTTGTTACATAGATATGCCACGACCTGGGTTAGGACATAGGATAATTTTATCCCGGTAGTACCTACGTTTCTTTGAGATAATATCCGAGCTCCATGCGAGCGAAACTACGGGCAAAAGCTAGTATATCTTACAATCATAACCGAATATTAAAAACTACATTTTTCTCTTAGAAAACCTTACATCTGATAGCAATTCCCCACCCGATTAAAACAGTACACGTAACTTTCAGTCGGTATCAATAATTAATTGAATCGGTAACTTTCGTCCGCTGCAAGCTGGTCGGATTTGAAGGCGTGACGTCATTCAGCTATTTATACGTATAAATGACGTGTTACCCGAGACAGACGATGTCTCGATTCTTTAGCGAATTGTCTCGATTTATTTTTGAATCGATTGAATTGTCTGTTTTGGGGTGGATTGGGATTTTGTTTATGGGTGTTCCGGGAAAGATCATTTGATTCCACAGAGGCCTTAACAGGTTCTTATGAAAGGCAACAATTTGCATGGTTCCAAAGAATAAATGATAAGGGGATGAGCAAGCAAAAAAGTTTATGGTGAAGTAATGATCAGTTTCGATATTTACTACCTTCAAGATTTCTTGAAATTATGTAGGTAGGTATAAAACATGTCCCGGAATTACCGCACAGCCTCTTAAAAGGGGTCATTGTTCTCATCATTGTGAACAACTTTGACTATAGAATCAAACCTGAAATCGCGAAAAAAAAAATCAGCTGTTCCCTATATTTATGTTCGCATAACTGGTCAAAATGTAGGGAACAGCAGATTTTTTTTTCGCGATTTCAGGTTTGGTCCCATAGACAAAATTGTTCATAATGATGAGTACATTTACCCTTTATGAGGTTGTGCGTTAATTCCGGGAAATGTTGTATACCTATTGACATAGTAGATACACAGTTATTATGAAACTAAGTCTGAAATTGATAAAAGTCACATTTGTTTTTGCCTTAACAAACTTAACAACACAATCCCTAAACCAAATAAGGGTAACCATCACACTTCTCAAACAAATACAAATGATATTTTTCTTTGCCCTGCATCAGAACAATTTTTTTTTTATTAGCCTGCTCCTTCTCACTCTTTAGCAAAGGCCTCTCCCCACTCTTTCAATCGTTCGCGAGCCCGCATGTCCTCCTTCCAGGACAAAATTATAGCAAGTTATTATAAAACCCTTTTTATTCTAAATTATGTTGTCCCTATATTGTTAAGGACACGTTGAGGAGCTAACTATCAAGTTGATATGATTAGGAAGCGCAGGCAATGTTCGCTGGTCGATGGTGATTCTGTTACCTCGATAATGTGTGCAGAATGTACTAACTAGTGTAAAGGGGTGAACAGATGGGACGCTTGTGGTCAGGTGATGACTAAGACTGCATGTTACAAATTGTTCTAATAGATTCAAATTGCATTCTTTTTCAAAAATGGTAGAAACTGGTTTTTTGGTTTGTGCAGACTGAGCAAAAATGTTGAAAAATTGAATGTATTGAAGGGTATTATGCTAGGGTCTAGTTATTTAATTGGTGGTGGTTTGTAAAGATTGAATACTTTGGAATAAATTGATTGATTGATACACACTCTTTAAATTCTCTCTATATTTTAGAAAGGAGACGTTTTTAATTAACATTATAGAGTCAATTTTTTTCATCTGAATAATTAAAATAACTTTTTAAAAATACCAAATGGTAGGTATTTTCCATGTAAGTAAAAACATTACACAGCAAATTGCGTAAGTAAGTATAGTACTTGGGGTGGAGTTCACCAACTTTGAACACGGCTGTCTAGATATTTAATCAGAAGCCCAATTCCCGTATTTAAAAAGTTCAAAATCTAGTCACAATCTCATCTCAGCGACAATCGAACGTCAAAAACTTGTCAAAAATGTGGGGAAATTATAGGTATTTTTGACATATATGAGACTGAGATCAGACTGTGAATGTTCATAAAATTACGAGAATTGCCCCTCAGTTCTTTCCTTACGACACAAACCAACTGTTTAAATATCTAACCGGCGGTTTGAATGTTGGTGAACACAGCCCTTAAAGCGGACCTATCGATCAGCAAAACGTTGAATAACTCAGTAACTACAAAACCCCCATGAAATGACCTAGCTCAAGGTAGATATCGCCTAATAGTCTTACGGCCGAACCCAATAACCTATCTATCACCAGTTTTGGCATACCTACTGGTGATAGCAGAACCTATCTATCTATAATTTTAACGTCCCAATAATCTATAAGAGATTGTGGAATCTTACCAGCCTGACGTAAGGTCAGATAGAATTATACTGTCTACCGTCAACAGCGACCTGTCTTTTACTGAAAATAGGTTATTGGGTTCGGTCGTTCATTATCAAGTAAGTAGGTATATACCCAAAAGCCGTTACAAAAACAAAGTAAATATTACTCATAGCATCAACACCGACCAATGCTTATGTTCACAGCTACTGGGATCAGTTCGGTGACGCGTTAGGTGTCGCCATCATAATTATGCCTGAGCGGTGACAGTTGCCGGTGGAGTAACCCACAAATTGTGTCCCCCACCATGTCACTGATGCGAGTGATAACAGACGAAGATAGAAATAAGATGTGTGGTCAATTGAGGGTTAAGTATAAATAAGTTGAAAGGTTCGCGGCAGGTACCTAGTGGGTAACGTCGTACATTATGAGAAATTTTCAAATAGTCTGATATTAAAAGTTCCTGCTAATTTGAAAGAAGAAAAACATAAAGTAAACTTATTTGATATAATATATAGGTAAATGCTCCCAAAATAAGACAGACTGAAAAGAATACCAAACTTCACAGTCATTCATTGTTGCTTTATGTTAAACTCCAATGAAATGAAAGCCTTTGGTTTCAATGGAGTTTAACCATCGTCTGATAGACGAAGCAAAATCTCCAAAGATATACAAAGAAGAACCAAGCAACGGACCTCTACAAATCCTTGGGAGCATATTAAACTGTACTAAATCTCGTAACTACCACGCGGACTTAAGACACACAAAATATGATCGAGAAAAAAGGGACGTTTCCAAAAAGTGTCAGTGTTCAAAATCCAAAGATATAAATCGTTAGATTTGCCTCGTGATTTCGCGAAGTCTGTCTCAGCCAACCTTGACTTACCTATGTCTATGCATTAAAGCATAGCTGTGTCGAAGTCGTTTCTACATGAATGAAACGAACAGCAGGCATAGCATGACCATCGTAGAAACAGAAGAAACGAAAGACAGTATGACAGATCGCAGAAAGATTTCTACAGCGAGATGTCACAATGAGGAAAAGAAATGACACTTATGAGTGACAAATGAGATTATGTCTATTCTTCGTAGAGTAGAGAGAGATAGAAGTCATTGATGTTCTTCTTCATTTGTGTCGGTTGACTAAAACATTTTAAATACACCCTTGTTAACTCAATTAGGTAAGTAGGTTTTGAACTATTTTTTGCGACACATATTTTGTGTTGGTTACATCAGGTAGCAGCAGTATTTGGAAATGTTTAATTAATCTTTATTTTCATTATTGTTCCATCTCCGCCTCCGCCTCTGCTAAAACGGCCTCCGTTACCTACATACTTAAAAATATCGTACCAATATGGATTAGTCTAACTCGAACAAATTCAAAAATTCAAATTAAAAATATTTACTCATAACATCACACCTTGTTTCCCCGAAGGGTTAGGTAGAGGTGTAGGTAGGTACCAGTACACCCACATTTCGCCAGTTATGTTTAAGTCCCATGTAATAGGAGGAGAGCCTATTGCCATCAATCGGGCACAAATTTAGACCCATGCTCAACAGTAGCGCATGCTCAACAGTAGCGCATGCTCAACAGTAGCGTTCAACAGGAGCTCCTGGTTACGTAATAACAGCTGCACGGGTTGATCCATCAGGTTAAGCTACGCTTGCCGGGGTTGTCCGTGAATGGGTGACCATCTTTACATATCAAGACCCCTCCGTGCCTCGGAAAGCACGTTAAGCCGTTGGTCCCGGCTGTCATTCGTAGATCTTAGACAGTCGTTACGGGTCGTCAGAAGTCCGAAAGTCTCTTGACAATCAGTGTTACCAAAGGGTATCGTATTACCCAGTTACTGGGTTGTGGAGATCAGATAGGCAGGCGCTCCATGTAAAATACTGGTATTCAGCTGCATCCGGTTAGACTGGAAGCCGACCCCAACATAGTTGGGAAAAGGCTAGACAGATTGATTGCTCAACAGTAGCGCTTGCGACAGACCAACAAGGCAGTTTAGAATAAATAAATAAAAAAATCAGAAAAAAAATTACTTTACATAAACCTACATGGGCACTTATGAAACGTCAAAGCTATACCGTGTTTTAGGTTAAACGAGGGACACACTTTAAAGACGTATAGTACGTCTAACATCTTCTAAAATATATCGTCTAACATCAATAATAGGTACCTACTATTAAATCCTCTGAAGTCCGAAGGTCTTCCATCTAAACGCAACCTTAGTATCTAGTTGATATCGGCAAACATCGCCTAATACAATTACTTAGAGCTTTTACAGTTAAAACCTCCTTGATATGAGAGGTCAAGCAGATTATTGATTAACTAGCGATCGCCCGCGGCCGGACCCGTTTACGGTAAACTAACGTACGGAATATAATGTCTTGACATTTAGTTTGAATTTATTGAGACGGAATTTTAGGGTTAATAACGGAGCGGACAAAGTCAATTTAAGTTTTCGATGTTTGGAAGTATGTCTTCTAAACCGTCAATGATTCCTTTATGTTAAAATGGTTTTCCTTAAATGTTTCTGTGATTAATCCCAGCTGCAGTTAATGCCCTTCCAAAGGGCCTAGGCAAAGTGACATTCTGTCAGCGGTCACGATGATGGAAAAGTCAAAAATGTGTGGGACTGATCTATGCTACCGAACATCTTATGTCAATCCGGTTGAAAGCTGTTGTTGAACTACGAAATGCTTTCAAAGCAATTGCCACTTGTCTTGCCTTCAGGTGCATCTTATTTCACACTTTTGTTTACACAATTTCCAACAATAAAGTCTCCAAGGTTTAGGTTCTTGATTGAGTCCTTCAGAGTAGGTACCTCAATGAAAGTTCAATTCGGTTTTGAAAATTAAAAGTCTGATTCGAAATGAAAATATTTTTTACTCGGATTCTCGACGAATTTTGATAGATACCTAAGTACTGATATTTTTTCACATTCCCCTGAACCTAAAATACGACAAGAAATCTTGAATTCAACCAATAAAGTTAAAATCATCTCGTTACACTGTCTACAAGGCTATCGTCTCTTTTTGGGTGATTTTTGCAAAGGTGTTATTTTTTTTTTAATCATTCCCTTATAATTTAATTATTTTAAAACCTACATCCTACATTTCACCATAATATCACGCCTTGAAGCGTTGGGCAGAGGTGCCCTATACGTCCACATTTCGCCAGTTATGTTTAAGTCCCATGTAATAGGGGGCGAGCCTATTGCCACCAACCGGGCACAAATCCAGACTCCGGGCAGCTACTGAGAAATCCCAGGCAGAATAAATCAATAACACTTTGCTCGACCTGGGAATCGATCCCAGGACTTCATGCTCAGCAGTAGCGTTTGCGACCACTAGACCAACGATGTAGTCCTGTACGAGTACCTACTGTATTTCATATGTAAGAAATGAGTTAGGTACTAATCCTAACTTTTTGAAAGTTGAAAATAAAAAATCTTCCAACAACGAATGCCGCAAGCACAAAATCTCGGACACGTCATATTTAATGTCATTGCGAAATCACAAGGAGGAGGAGGAGGATGAGGTTAACTCAGAATCGGAACACACGTGCCGTAATGAAGAGGAGGCGTCAGACGTCTGTACATGCAGACTTACCTATATGTAGACATGTTGAATAGGGCAGGCGATAGAGATGTTACAACGAGAATCTAAAAGCAAGACTTGAAAGACGACCCTTTAAAAAGTCCCTGAAACTATCAATTGCAATTTCCAATTTTTACGTGATTGATACACACTGATGCGCAAATTGATCGTCTACCAAATGTAATTGAAGCAGTTGACAATATTACCTACAACAATAGAAATCAATTGCAATTGATCAATTCCAATTGATCGTTTCGGGGACCCCTTAGACTGTGTTAAAAGTTAACATGCGACATATCTGACAATGTTTTCTTTTATATTATTCAGTCAGTATATATTCCTAATACCCTCACTCCCACAGGTCTTCTTCAACTGATTTGTCTGAATTGAATATTTAAGACCTGAAAGAGCATATTTTGGCAGGTTTACATTGGTTTCAACCTTCATCTTTTGAAGAAAACGCTTTAAAGTTATACTGGTCAAGTGATCTTAAGTTAATGTGAGAAGTTTTTGATGCGTTAGATTGCATAACATAATCAGTCTATAATGTTCCCACTGCTGGGACACAGACCTGCAGATTGGTGGATGTCACAGGTCATCGAATTTTTCGTTCTAGGACATGCTGGTTTCCTCACGTTGTTTTTGTTGTTCAAAGTAAAGTGCCTACCTGGATTCGAACTCACGACTCGTAAGTCGGGGCCGATACCATTGGGTTAGATTGCATGGCCATTTGATTGGTCACCCAGAATCTAAACTTCTGGCAAAGATATTTTCAATCAATTTTTGAAATAGAAGTAGAGAGAAAAATGTGCTATGAATGTTTTTTAAGAAAACATAAAGAATAAAAGGCGGAATCCTTCATTAAGAGCAGACTATGAGTCTATAGAAGTTTATAGTCTCAATAATCAAAACTTTTTGCATGATGAAGTATATGATCATGCAAACTAGATGATGTAAGTGTTGAAGAATTTGATGGAAATATTAATTTTACTTCTAAATCATGGACACAATAAGTTAGAAAAAGTTCAGATAATAGTTATCAGACCATCCAGAAACTCAATTGATACGTGAAATTCGACTTTATAAGTGCATTGCTCCTGTGATTTTTCTAATCCAATTAATCATCCTTTTTTTAAAGATCAAGAAATCAATTCAATGATACACTCAAATCATTTTATGGCGTATTTATTGATTGTAACTCATTTCGGGTACTTAAAATTGAAATCCGTGAAATTTTTAATTGCATTTAATGCTTTTTGTTACTTTTTTACTACAATGTACGTAATGTTTATCCAGAATCATTTTCGGAATCTATTTGAAATGCGGTATAGCCATTATATCACTGGACTGGCTATATCCCATTCAAATCCAGTTGTTTTCGAGTTCAAATGGGCCACTAAGGTGATGCGTCCGATTCGCCGGCACTGCTCGATAATGCATTGTCCAGTTACGCGAACACCCCCGAAAATACAGCATGCGAAAAAAGCCATCCTCGCCACCTCCCGCCAGCATTAATGTCCCCCCACCTCGCACTAAGCTTCTTTTTTTAATACATAACTTTTTTTCAAGATGCATTTTTACATGTTTCGGCCTAAAACTTTACACACCCAGAAGTGAGAGCCGATGGAAACGGGAACGCCTGTCGGCGCTCGGATGTCTCGCTCGCGCGCGCGGCCCGAGCCCGCCGGACGATAGTGGCGCGAGCGAGACGGACACATCCGTGCCCACTGCTACGTCTTAAACTAAGATTAAGGCTCTATTCCGCTTTTCCGAACGCAGATTCTTAGTTCAAACGCGTGTAACGTTAACGTTTCAATATCAAGACCTGGTTCTCGGTGCACTACTCCACACTACATTAACTGAAACAATTAAATTGTATTTAATGAAACGCAGCCACTGAAATAAGGCGAAAGCTATACGTCTCACTCTAGCGTCCAGTGCGAAGGCATTCGCGCCACGACAATTGAGTTGAGTTGAATTGAATTGAGTCGGTTAAACCGTAAAAATGGTCGGGCGGGTATAGCCGCGCGAGAGAGAGACGAACGAAAGGCGTGTTGGCCGAGACCGCTGCCTTCTTCTCCTCAACTTACGCCGAGTCGCGACTAGTGAACGTCAGCGTACTGACGTGGACGGCTGTATCTGCGTTTGTTCGTGTCACGTTTGACAGTTGAAAAAAAAACGTTTCGCGCGTCTTTCTGTCATTTTGATTTGAAACTTTCGAGTGCGTTCAGATATCGGACTAAGTGTTGTTGTCGGGTTAATAAGGATTTTATTTGAAGGAAACTGGTAACGTGTTTGGAGTGTAATAATTAACTATCGGCTTGAACTAGCCGCTGAGACGCTATAAAGTGATGAATCAGCGAGCGCCGGCTAATTAACAACGTCACTGCTACGATAACAAATCCAAAACTTTAGCTACTGTAATTTAACTTCTGGGATATTGTAAGTGTTGACTTTTGTATTGTTATACAATGTATTTTTCTTGCTTTTGACTTTTCATGTATTAATAACTTTTGTTTTGATAGTTTTACGTATATTTTTTTAACTAAAATTATACTTTTTAGAATAGTTTTTTAACTATTTAAAATATTTAACGAAACCGTTTCTAATGAACGAAAGATTTTTAAAAAATTGTAATCATAGTTTACTAAAAAAAATAATATTTTGTATGCCGCGTGTAGTTTATGCGCGTTTTTTATGTCCATTATTAAGTTTAAGAAAGAAATAGTATGAATGTGTGAGAGAGAGCGAGATAAAAAAGAAATTGAATGCCTTAATAAAAAGTTTATCACACGTATCGGGAAAATGATGGAATGGTTATATTTTTGACGTGCCGAAGAGGAAAAGTTACGCGGGGCGGGGCGAACGAAGCCAACAAACAGCTGATTGGCTCGAATACATGTGTCGCGTTTTTCTGTAGGTATTTTTTTAAAACTTTTTTTCTTTTCTTTGGGCAACTTTTTTGTAGGCTGTATTGATTTTCCGTTTAAAGTGAATCCTCATGCGTGTATCTGAATGAGTACAGAATATCTTTTTGTAGACAAAGCAAAAGTTTGATCAATAAATTATTTTGAACATAAAATTATTTAAATATTCATTTAGACAGCTCAACACTTAATTTGAAAAGTAATTTGATTGTAATGATAAAAACAGGAGCATTATCAGTAGACCATGAATTTATTGCTACATCATTAATTTTCTCATTAATATGATATTAAGTGCTCATTTTGTTATCACCCACTTATTTATTTATAAAATCACTATTATACTCAAAATGTAACACTTAATTTGTTTTAGAATATTTTAAATTAATTAATGTTCTAAACAAAATATTCTACCTAGGTATTAGATTTTTTTTTAATTCAATAAAGCTGTTAATTGAATGCAAATTAAATTGATAATTTTCCCACATGAATGAAGCACAAACACAACATAAATTGTATTAAAATATTCATAATCTAATAAAGTTAACTTGAAAGTTCAACACTTTATATTAAAATTCTTAAATTACCTTTTTAATAAGAAACATTGATTTAAATACGTGTCTAAGTACTTATATCAATACCATTGACAATAAATAAGCTAAAACAAGCCGGGTCATCTTCGAAAAATTAAGGCTTTTTAAAATCCAAAAAATATTCACACAGTATAAATTATAACTGATCTTGGTAGAAAAAAATAATTAAACATGATTAAAATTAATCAAACCGATCATTAATAAAGATCGTATTACAACCGCCGTGGATAGTGATAATAAAAAACAAGAGAAAATACACAAATAATAGACTAACGCAATACATGATACAATAAAAATATGATTATAAAGATTGATTGCACGATAACTTTTTCTAGACAACAACGTTAAACATGCGCTTGCGCAGACAAAGTTAGTTTTTTCTGTTCCATTTTTTTTCTCCTCATTTTCCATAAAAATGAAGTGTGTGCTAACTCTTTGAAATTATCTTCTTTTTTTATTATCTTTTAATATCTATGAATTATGTACAATAAACTATAAGTATCTATATGTATTCTGAATAAAAAAAAAATTAAAAAGTACCTATTTAGCTATTTTTTCCCGAGTTTTCCTACAATGCCCTGCTTTTTTATTCAATTTGCTATTTATTTTTTCTAAACCCTCTGGTCTCCCCAGCAATGTCTTTATTTAAATTGATTGTAAAAATAATATGCCAGTCTGAAATAACTTTTCTATAAAGAAAATTAATCTCAAATGTATTCATTTTACTAAGATCAAACGTAGAAATTAGTAATAAAAAAAACATTAATTTTATTCATTAGTGATTTTAATTTTCCAAAAAGCATTTTATATTTTCCTTCATAACACTTCACTGTACAGAAAGAAATAGTCAAGAAAAAGAAAAAAGGAAAACAAGAAAGAAAACTGGTCCCAGTAACACGTGCATGGGGAAATTTAATATTTTGAATTATACAAATTAAAGTTAAAATTAGGATAAAAATCAAATGAAAATTTAAAGTAAAAATTATATTAGGTGCTCTTGACATTTCGGCGTGTAACCGCACAAAAGTCAATCATGAGCCCCTCTGCGTTGTCACAGACTAATCTATTCGTCAGTTGTATTTAGACGTGATCGCATCATTTTATTCCTTTGAATTCTTAGTCCATTGTACCTAATTAGAGTATATCACGTGACTCATTTGTATCCCAACTTCGTTGCTACGAGAATGAATCAGTCATTTTAATTGTACACGCGGTCATTAAATTCTGTGGCTTTGATTAATATTTAGATTGTTCAATTGTGTCAGCTACTATAATCGACCACGATTTGTATGTAGGTATCTAGTATATATTTTTTAACATTAAAACCTTGGAAAGGGAAACATCTCACCATTTTACGACAAACAGAACACCGTCTCTGACATCAACTTTTATAACCGTTCAAACAATTACATCTGATCGCGGTGTCCCCTCGCGCGCCGACCAGCACGCTGAGAGAGACAGAGACAACCATAAACTACTCAGCTACGCCCATCAATGTCTAATTGCTTTTATTATTTTAAGGCATCGTAATCATTATGGCCGCAATAAAAATTGTAATTACTTCTCATTAGTTCAATTAAGAATTTTCTAGACACGGTTTAGTTGATATGTTGATTGCAAAATGGTATAGTCTAGTGATGCATTGTGTTGAGAAAGCGGCTCTTTTATTACTAGATATTACGTTATTATTAATTCCCTTGTCTGTGGGTGAAATCTGATGTCGATAATCAATAAATTTTATGAGTGTTAGACACGGCTCGTATCAATCAATATTAATGATCATTCTGAAATTTGGAACTAATCGACGTATTTTAATTTTTAATATCCATAAGTTCTAATCTTTCCGAATAGGTACTTTAACGGCTACAATTCGAATTCAAAAACGGTTTCGTTTAAACCGACAAAACGGTTTCGAACAAATTCAAAAATTACGCGCGTTTAATTTTTCAAATTATCCGTCAATAAAAGTATCGTAGCTACAAAAATAATAGACTCCATAAAACATAATTCATCCTACGTAAAGAGATCGCGCGCTAAGAAATAAAACCGCGAAGTGAAGGCGTAGCTGAGCGATCTACAAAAAAGACCGAGTAGGTAACGCAAGCACGCGAGGAAAAACTTCGCTAAAAAGTTTTCATGCACGTGGCTAACACGTGGTCTTGGGTGAAAAATCGCGCAGCCCCGCGCGTTCCTTGCACCACCCTCCCACCCCTTCGCCGGCACGGGGGGACCCGCCTGAGGAGTCCTTTCTAAACGATCTAGGCGGGAAGATGCGACTGACGGGATATACCCAAGTTTATTACACCGACTTGACTTTTTCCGTTCTTTTCTTTTGTTTATCTAACATGCTATTTCTATGGAGTTTCTTATTGTACAGTTGCGGCGGCAGTCCCCAGGACGGCGGCAAGCTGTTTTACCCCTACTTGAAGACGTCTTCCCTACAAAGGGACTTCCTATTTGCCAGTGGCTCCGGTACGTAGCTTGTAGTTAGGCACAGTTTATTTGTAGATCACGATAGACTTAATGAACACTAAGTGGACTTTGTAGAAACCATTAAGGTTGAACTACTCTTTGAAGTAAGAAACATTTAGAAGTTATTTTAAGAAGGATTTTCTTTCGTGATCAGTTGATTTCATGAAGTAGAAATTATGTACGATTCGCCAGTCAATAACGGATTTATTTAAAGCTTCGATCAAATAAGCAACTCATTTTCTCAATTTAAATTTCGAAAATTCGAACGTATAAAAAAGAACGCAGGTACTAGCCAGTAAAACAACGTTTCACAGACTCCGTATAAAATGAAACTTATTTTAAACATAATAATTAAGGTGAAAGTTAAATTCATTCGGCTTAATTATAAAAACCAACTTGCATACGGTTGAAGTAATTAAAATTGTCAATGCATAAATTATGTGAAGCGCGTAATAACAGCTTTTGTACGCATCTGTAAACTATTTTATCTTAAGTACGATCTACGGAACGACGTGTGTAGCATTAAAGGCCAGTAAAAACTATTAACAATCCACTACAAATGTTTGTTTATGTAAAGTTAATTCTTATTATCCATCTTATTTATCGATACATAAGTCGATTGCGGGGATTAACCGAATTAGTTTGTCTGTAGAGTGATGGCCCCGTTTGACATATGGAATCGATTAAATTTTATCGATTTAACGATGCGAGCTGTTTGTCAAAATCAATTATGGGATTAGTGCGGACCACACAGCATTTTAATGGGAGCTTAAAAAAAAGGGAAAATGTGTTTTGAGCTATTTTCATAACTCAATTAGTTACCTAACCTAAAAAAAAAAACATTGCACACAAAATCAATTTTACACAAATTTGCCAAAAAAAGGGCACTTCACTGGAATTTTTTATATGCAGATACCCCACTCTAGATGAAATCTATCAAGAATAGGAAACTCATAACACTTATTTATAACAAAACATTATTTTCATAACATAACACTATCTTCATTGATAACTAAAGCTTTACTCTCAAATACGTCGTAAGTTACTCAAAAACCATCATAAATATTCTTAACCGAAACTAGAGCAATACAATAACAAATTCACATCAAAATTGAGTTATCATTACTCCGGTTTTGCTTCAGCTGAGCTCACCAACACACTCATCGACATAGTTTTATAGCAACTCAGGCGCCCGAATTACATCGCAAACAAGCTCGATTAGATCGACTCCGAGAACTGCCCATAAATTCAACCCTAAAACAACCGCTCTGTTTAGTTTGGAAGCACCCATCCCAGTAATTATACAATAATTCATACTTTAATAAATACTAATAAATCGTTCCCTCACTCCGGCGGCTCGAAGCATTATCGACCATTATTACACGATGTAATTACATCCAATAAATTACCAAATAATACATCAATCAGATGTGTTATAATTTTCTTATTATTACTTTATTTTTTTACTTTTTTATTGGACGACGGGCAATTTTATTAAAATTATAATGCAGCGGCCGGCTCCAAATTGGGGTAGCTGGAGGCTAAGATTCGGTTTAATTATATATATGTAATGTTTAATGATATATCCTTATAATAAGCTACCTGAAGCTTAGTGGGCATAAATCAAATATTTCATTAAAATTCGGAGAGCTTACAACCCTTTATTTGGTAGTTATTAGTCTGGGTATACGATTGTTCGCGAAATCCTCTAAGTGTAGGTGAGTGCCTAATTTTGCGTGGAAATAGCATTTTTGTAGTGACGTTGATGAATGGGATCCATTTGATCCGTTCGTTATGTGTATTAAGTTGGGGTATCGACTTAATGTTAGTGTCGAAGTCATCAGTATCGACTTTAGAGCTTTTGATTTTAGTACCTACGTTGGCGTCGTTTAGAATTAAGTAGGTTGATTTTAGTCTTATGAGTCTTGAATTCTTGACAACTAAACGGGCGACTATGTAAAAGCTTTATTGAAGGTAATTTTTTCAGAAATCTGTTGGAAAACACGCTCACAGAGAGGAGGCCTGTGTCCCAGCAGCATTTAGGCTGATTCTGCTTATGCTTATGCAAATTATGTTGAAAAAATGTCTAGATTATTTAGAAAAGAAAAATCGATATTTAACTTCAAAGCAGGTAAAACTTTTTTTTATCACATCTATTAAAAAGAGCTAGTTTATTCTTCGTGAACAGGAACTAAAATAGCTCTTTAATCCCTAGGGAGTAAAAGTGATATGAATTTGGAATGTGGATATTGTTAGTAAAAGTTCCAATCACGAAAGAGATCAATCACGAACATTGTATAAACAAGTAACAGGCTGTTTGATAAAGTAAGCTAGCGAGCCGAATAAAAAAAAATTGTGAAAAAAAAAAGCGCGAAATGCATTCCGCCTTCGTTCGTAATTGTTTACTCCAATTCGGATTTAACTTAGTTTTATTAAAAAAAAATATATATTTCTATGATATGTCTTATTGTTCCTAATTGTACCTATGTAAATAAATAAACGTAGGTAGGTACTATTCTTACTCATAAGTTTCATTTAAGTACTTATTTTCTCATAGAAGGCTGATAAAATGTAAAGTATCCACCTCGGGAGCAACACTGATTTAAGCTCGAGTGACGTACTTTGAATTCCTCGCTGCGCTCAGGATTCTGCTCTAGAATCCTTCGCTCCGCTCTGGATTCAAAGAAACACTCTCGCCTTTAAAGTTGTTGTTTGCTCCCTTCGAAAACAATCTACTATTAATAAAGTTTCATGTGAACATTTACAGTTATTGTGTTTCCTTATAAATAGACGAGTTCCTGTAGAAAAAAATACATGAATTGTATCAGCTGCTTATAATCGTGTAAATTAACAGGAAAATGAGTAATAATTATAATTGTTTACCTTGTTCGACAAAAATCCAATAGGCACGTTGAATGCCTACCTACAGGAAAATGTGCATACCTATAGGGGCGATCAAGGGATTCCGTCAAGAGGAATTGCGGGAAACATTACACCATTGAGTATCAGTATATGACAATCAAAAATGCGTGGTTATTATTGCAAAATCAGGCTTTGTTAAAATCACTTACAATTTATTTTAAAAGTTTTTTTATCACCATAGGTATAGGTAGTGGAACTTATTAAAAGTCAGAAATTAGTTTCTCTCAAGTTAGATTAATTAGTCTCGTCAAGACTAAAATAAGGAACATTTTTCTAATCTCGACATGATTCAAGCTATTAGGATTAGTTTATGAATTATCATAGTTATTTAAATGGCTCTAATGGAGCATGTGGCTTTTTATTACTAGGTCATCAGATTTTTCTTGCAAGTGTATTATTTTAAAATAGCCTGAAATACCCGCAAAAATAAATAAAGCAGACTCTATTGTACTTACATTAAGAAAAATGACATCCCACCCACTTACACACATTGACATAAGTCTTTACCAATTTCGCGATAAAACTAAACTGGACTAATTAGTTCTATTTAAAGAAATTTATATCATTTAGTTCTGGCTTTTCATTCCTGAGTCAACAGATTTTTCTTACAATTACCTACATATAATTTCACAACATCCTAAAATACATGGAAAGATAAATAAAGTGGACTCAATTGTACTCACATTAAGAAAAATAACACTCCACCTACTTACTTACACACATTGACACAAGTCTAAACCAATTTTGCGCTAAAACTAAACTGGACTAATTAGTTCTATTTATAGGAATTTATATCACTTAGCAGTTGCCAGCTAAACAATAGTGATGTACAATTAAATACTGGATGATTCATGTCATTGTTCTAAAATTAGGACAAAACTAATTGTCACTTGTTTTGGAGTTCCAAAATCCGTTGATTAGTTGAACGCAGCCATATGGCTAGGTGAAATAGAGTTATTGTAGATTTGTGACTAAGGTGTGTTAGATTTAATTTGACTACAATATCATAATATAGTTTCAAACATACCTACTTGATTGAAGAACGAAACTGGCGAAATGTGGGTGTACTGTAGTACACCTCTGCCCTACCCTTCGGGAAATATAGGTGTGATGTTGATGTGTGTTGAATGAAGGACTATGAAGAGATATCTATGTTGTTTTATTGGTCCCGATTTAATATAGACTGTTAACTTTGAAAGTTTAAAACAGTAACTACAAGTATTGTTATATATGCCTCAGTCATTATTATTCACAAAAGGATTGGTGATCACAGTTTGTAATAGCATTATAACACTGGAGGAGGTTCATGACCATCTATAATCAGCTTTAAAGACGCCTTTAGGAAGAAAAGTATATCGTTGTCTGCACCACACCCAAATGCTTAAACACTAGATTCAGTTCGGTCTCAAGATCACCAAAAAAAGTGACACATTGACATGATCACTTGATCAGTCTATCCCACACAATATACAAAAGTTTACTGAAGCTAATTAATCCACTGCTAAACACAACTTTCCTTATTTAAAACCACATAGATAAACAAAATAAATGAAAAAACTTAAAGCACAAATTTGAAAAAATCTGAATAAGAGGAGGCGCGGTGTCAATCCTGGAGAAAAGATGCAGGTCACATTTTTATCAAGGTGTTCACAATACTATTACTTAACAATCCCTACATGGATTAATAATTACGCCTTGTAAAAGTAATATTCAAATATTTTTGACCAAAAGAAACAAGGTTCGGAAGGCCCTAAATATTATCAGTCAAGGTGTTAACCCTCAAGCATGAGACTACTGTATTATCATCATTATTAAAACTATAGCAATAAATAAAAAGGTGAGAATTAAAACTCGGGCATTTATCACCTGCAACACATCTGGACAAATAATTGTAAAAAATGCGTGTGCGTCATTGTTGTTAATTAGCGTAGATCTAAAGGGTTGGTTTCACTAGTGGTGACCCAAATTCTTAACTGACTTTTGATTGTTCTTGACATTATAATTATTTTAAGTTTTTTCCGGCTAATGATAGATTCCTACATATGTCTTTTTCCTATATCAAATTATTTGTTGAGATATAGCTTGGATAAGAGCCTATTCATTATTGAAAGTTTTTACAGATAAACTTTTCTTCAGCTAACCGGTTGCTTACTTAGCTTAACATTTGCCAAATATAAGCAAGCAACATTGCCTATTATATGTCACTAGAAAATTTCTGATAAAAAAAATCATAGTTCCAAGGTAACGAAGATGGTAGCACCATCATCTGCCTCATCATCATCATCATCTGCCTAGCCTTTTCCCAACTATATTGGGGTCGGCTTCCAGTCTAACCGGATGCAGCTGAATACCAGTATTTTACATGGAGCGACTGCCTATCTGACCTCCACAACCCAGTTACTGGGTAACACGATACCCCTTGGTAAGACTGGTTGTCAGACTTTCGGGCTTCTGACGACCCGTAACGACTGTCAAAGATCCACGAATGACAGCCGGGACCAACGGCTTAACGTGCTTTCCGAGGCACGGAGGAGTCTCGGTATGTAAAGATGGTCACCCATCCACGGACCAACCCCGGCAAGCGTAGCTTAACCTGATGGATCGACCCATGCGGCTGTTATTACTTAGCCACGAGCTCCTCCTCCGAAGATGGTAGCACCATGCTTCTAAATAAATCCACGACACTTTGTCATCATAGACTTTAAATATCCATACATTTCGAAAGTACCAGTAGCCGGTAGCCAGTACCGGTAGTAATGGTTTCTACTATAGGTACACCTCTGCCTAACCCATCGGGGAAACAAGGCGTGATGTTATGTTATGTAAATTTCGAAAGACTGATTATAACCCGTTGGATAAAAAGATAATAATAGACCCACCGATGCCCGGTGCGAATGCGGTGCTCCTGACCAAACCACGTACATGGTTTGGTCAGGAGCCTTATGTTAAAGTGTCCAAAGTGCCCATACACCTACACTTCCGAGGACCTAAAAAACGCCACCGATGCCGCGATTGGCGTGGCCACCTGCTAAGCTCAATTCATCTAACATTGTAATATATTAACATTTACCTAACATCGACTCAAAAAGAAGAAGATATTAAGATATACTTAACATATTCAACACGCTACCCGTCAAAGTTGGTTTACTCACGTAAATACCCGGTGTATTTTCAATAGCTACAAGACTGAGTTTACAAATCTACTAGCTACAGTAGGTTCTAAATGATGGCTCCGTGCTGAACCGACTTGAAACAGTTTGCACTGTAGGTAATTGACACAACTGTCTTTAGAAGACGGTCCAGAAATAGCATCAGTCTTATGTTTTACTCGATATCTTCAAAATTCTACAACGATAACGTTTAATTATTCAGTTCGTATTTGTTTGACAAAGGAATCGTTTCGCCTGCCAATAGTATATATCTAGGTATATCTTTACCCAAATGAAACCTTTGAATATACTCATAAGCCTATTTCACTACTGTGTTTGCTACTGTTGTGGGAAGATCGAGTCCAAGATGCAGAACTGTGTGGTCTAAGCAGATTGTCTTACTTCTTTTGAAATATTTTGGAAGTGCAGAAGTCTCAATCCTCAAGCAAAATCTGACATCTCAATCACAATCATAGCGTCTTTCAAAATTTTGTTTCGTGAATATTATCATGACCTATTTCTTTAGTGATAAAGTACTAGATATTTCATTTGCGGTCTTAAACTATTAAGACCTAAGTTAAAAGCAATAGCAACAAAAAACTTCTATTTGTAATAAAAATGATGTTCATTTCTATCATCGTAGATATTCTCACGCTCAACTTTTTTTTTCTTCAATACACATCTGCAATTTACATACATTTATCACCTATTTAACAAAAAAGCTTCCCGTTTCAACCAGTCAGTACCGCATCCAAAAATTGGCTCTATTTCCAGGAATAACGAAACATTGGTTCGAACCTCCGAGACCGTTCCTCCTCCATCCTTTTTCGCTTTGTCCTCATTCACTCTTCCCTCCGGTATTCTTTCAACACGTCCCGACCATTGAGATTTGCTCTTTCTTATTTTCACAAATATTTTCATGGCTTTTAAATTTTTCGTCGGTTCTGAATGAAACTTTGTGTTGATAGTGTCCATCTGCTTTTTGAAAACGATTGATTTTGTTTCCTTTAGTAACTGCAAATAACGATTTAAAATGATTATTGTATTAAGCAACTAATAACTATGGCTTTGGTACGTTCATTGTCCTAATTCAATTAAGTTCAAGCTAAATTGGTATAAGTTAAATAACATAACATGACGACTTTCTTCCCCGAAGGGTTAGGCAGAGGTGTAATATAGTAACACCCACATTTCGCCAGTTATGTTTAAGTCCTATTGTAATAGGGGGCGAGCCTATTGCCATCAACCGGGCACTAATCCAGACTCCGGGCTGTTACTGAGAAATTCCAGATAGAAAAATCCAATAACACTTTGCTCGATCTGGGAATCGAACGCAAGACCCCATGCTCAGCAGTAGCGCTTGCGACCACTAGACCAACGAGGCAGTCGATTACGAGGCAGTAAATAAATAACCTTATTACTTTTTTGTTTAATCACAATATTCAAGTTTTCGACAGAAATAATTAACAGGGATATACCACCACAAGTAGTTAATAATGTAAGTAAAAAAATAAATGAACTAACCCAAATCAGTAATTAAATTAGTCCGTTACTTCCTTACCGCGTTGTCCTTGATAAGCCCATATAACCAATTGAAAACATTTTCGAGTGTATGTTAGATTCGCGGCATACATAGAGGGATGTGGCTACTTATAATGATTGTTTAAACCGTCTCCCGTCGAATCGTTAGTATAATAACCTTGTTTAAATCAAGTGTCTTCTTCCGAGGAGGGGAATAGAAGCGGAAATATTTTGCATGGAAACTAAGAGGGATATTTGCTTTACAATTGTTTAGTGACCTATTTAGAACTCTGCTGCATGGATGCACAGAATTTGGTAAACGATACCTAGATCTTTTATGTCATACATTTTTTTAACGTTCAGGCTGAGAATGTCTCTGTCTCGAAATGTCCCCTCCCCATAATGTCCAGTTCCCAGAATGTCCCTTTCCCGGAATGTCTAAGAAGACCACTGAGGGACTACCTCTCACTCTCTTTATCTTCTGTCATTGAGTCTACCTACTCATAGATTCTTAGGTACGTTTATTGTCATGGTCTTTCCAAAAACCAATCATATCGCATGATCAAATGATCATCCAACGTCGTCTAAAGTCCATCAGTCAACGTTGAATGACTTCTGCCAGAGGTCTTCAATAACACCTATTTTATAATCGCCTAGTTGAAAGTTTACTTACATACATACATAAACTCACGATTTCTTACCGTAGGGGTAGGCAGAAACTACAGAACGCCACCTGCATCCTTACATACTCCTTTTGCCTCGTTTACGTTCATACATCTGTTCATACACGCACGCCGTTTGCAAGTACTAGGTGACCTTTCTGAAGAACATCACCAATAAGATCAGTATATGCCTTCTTAGGGCGTCCCCTCCCGACGTTTCCACTCACATCTACCGTGTAAATACCTTTTGTTAGTCGCCTTTCATTCATCCTCTCAACATGACCAAACCATATAAGCATACCTACTCTTTTCCATTTTTGTCACACATAATAGTACTTTCTAAACCCGTTGACTAGTTAACCCATCGAGAAGCCTATAGTCTGCGTGGTTTTCAGGTTTGTTTGTACACACGCTACAAATCAAGCTATACATTTCCAGTATTAGCTGATTTAGCATTGTATAGGATTTCTTTACAATGTGAGGTCAGCTTATACTGGAAATGTATAGCTTGAAACGTAGCCGTGTGTACAACATTGTGACAACAAAATGTTGTCGTTTTTTTTTTTAAAGAGCACAATACAATGTATGTATTAACATTCAACGGGCATAGTCAATTAAGTATTTAATAATGCGACGAATTGTTTTTTGGACCTGAAATAGTTCATCATAATTATGCAAATCAGCTCTCTTTATTATATGGTGGTTGTAGAATAAAAAACTTAACATTCTGCTTAGAGAAATACCTTACCTGTAACCTAAGTAAAATGTCTCATACACCAAAGGTATCAAACAGCAAATGTCTCACACACAAATGCAGTTAAAATATTCAAAAGTCTTCACTACAATTCTCCGAACAAGTATCCCCGTTTTTGGTGCAGGAACAATAATATTGTTCAAGTCTAATTCAGTATTAATGAGAGCTCATTAGCAGTACAAGGAAACAGCTAATCAATCGCTTATCTATCGTAATGTACGACCGCAGAGTTACACAATGTTTTATAACCCTGTTTTCCTAGTGCGTAAGTTAATTACGAAAATATTACGCCTCATTAATGAACGGTACCTTTTTGAGGACAGAGGTGGCATGGAGTCGAGTAGGTTGTAGATTTTTTCTAACTTTTCTCTTTTCATGTTAGTTCTGGTCTTAAATATTTCAAGTCTTGTATTCATTATTCAGCTGTTATAATACAATCTTTACATTGTACTCAACACCTCATAAAGTAATTTGATTAGCATCTGTTGTTCGGTTTTGGCTTGGCATATAGTTGTAAAAACGTCACTAATGTTGTTATGCTAAAATAATATATCTAAGTACCTCGTAAATCTTACTTTTTGCAATCTTGTGACACCTTTTCCGATTCATTCATGTTTTTTTTTGCAAGGAAATCGAATTAATTATCTAACCTCTAATATTTTTGGAACCGACTCCTTGGAATCCTGTTCCCTTTAAACGGAAAAAAAAGAATAAACAGACGTTCAATTCCACAGACTCCTACGCAGAAAAGGCACCAGGTAACTAACTCATACATAAGTATAAAGTTCTCAGAAATATTTGACAAATAGTCAATAATTCAGCGCAGACAATCGACAACTTCGTTATAAATTCCGTCATTGAAAAGGTCACAGTGTAAAAAAAATCTTCAACAAACAAACTAATTAGTATGGCGCGTTGTAATTACTTTTCGATCTTTGATGTACCTTTTAATTAGCAGTTGTTTACACCACGATAACACAGGGTAGCGACACTGTCCGAATAATAATTAATACCTCATTTTGTGACGTCACGGCACATTATAAAATAATAATAGCCGGCCATCTTGTGCGGTTTATTTGAAGTGATAATTTTAAAATCATTAACATAATTACTGACGTTCGTTTTACTTTTTGTTACAATATAAGTTTTATGTCTTTGCCGAAAAAAGAAAGAATGTTTTAATGGGTTCAATGGTAGCGCTAAAATATGCTTTAATTTATGGGCGTGTCGCGTCTGAGTTTATGAATTAATCTATGATTAGATAAAGCAGTATATGCGGAGGCGTTTGCGCATTAAAAAGAATAATTAGAGCTAAGACTGAGCTCATTTTGAATTAATATTTTTCAAGAGTTACGTCTCAATTCAGCCCAGATCTATATCTGTTGATTTTATTGTGGGTAGATTTTAATCATCTGAGTTATGATTATACTTAATGAAGAAATGATTTAAACTGAAATAATGCATGATGTCGAGCACCAAGTTTTATTGTACGAGTTGTTCACAAACGACTTGTATTATGAAAAGTAAACTCGCAGTAATTCAACTTGCTACGAATTTTACTACCTAAAGTAACTAACCAAACACCAAAAAAAAATTACCAAGCGGGGGCCTTATGCATTTTCTATACCATTAAATCTGTAGGTACCATTAGTGGAAACAATAACCTGCTCTGTGGAAATATTCACAACAAGTCGACTTACTGCGAGTTCGAAAAGTTTTAGACAATCCGAACTTCACAAGAGCCTATGATACTAACCAAAGCATACCACAGAGGATAGTGCCAAACATACCTACTATTCAATCTGAAATGTTCTTTAAAGCTCCTAGAAGAGCGGTGGTCACCACACAACGGCCACAGTGACGGCTGTCATGAAAATGACGGCAGCGGGGTTTGACGTTACGGTGTCAAACAACGCTCACAAAGAAAACCTACTAATTACTTTCATAAATAACGTTTCAGTGGCGTAAATTGTGACCGATATATGGCGGCTAGGAAACCGTATCACAATAGGGAGGGGTTCATCTCGCGAGCCGTAGCCTTGACCGATAGATGTGCTTTGTTGCTTCTCTGTCGGTAAAATCGACTAGCTTGCGTGAGGGAGCGAGTAAAGGGTTGCGCGAACGAATCGCTTCCAATGAGACCTATAGAGATAAAACCAAACCATACAGTTTAGAATAAGTAGAGGAGCTCGTGGCTAAATAATAACATCCGCACGAGTCGATCCATAAGGTTAAGCTACACTTGCCGGGGTTGGTTCGTGAATGGGTGATCCTCTTTACATACTGAGACTCCTCCGTGCCTCGGAAAGCACATTAAGCCGTTCGTCCCGGCTGTCATTCGTGGAACTTTGACAGTCGTTACCTTCGGGTCGTCAGAAGCCCGAAAGTCTGACAACCAGTCTTACCAAGGGGTATCGTATTATCCAGTAACTGGATTGTGGAGGTCAGATAGGCAGTCGCTCCATGTAAAATACTGGTATTCAGCTGCATCCGGTTACTCTGGAGGCCGACTCCAACATAGTTGGGGAAAGGCTAGGCAGATTGATTGATACGTTTAGAATAAATAGGTACCTACTAGTTTTTCTTTACTAAAAAGTTTTGGATAACGCTGGGAAATAGAAACAATAATTTTAATCAATCAATTAAACCCGAGTTACACGGTGCAATGCAAGTCATTTGTTGCTTCAATTTCATTGTAAACCACAGACAAGAAACTTGCATCTTGTAAATAGGGCTTTTTTATCTACTCCTAATTGATTAATTAAAATTATTTATTTGATTTGTTACTTGCTAAAATTAATTTATTTATTTAACATGAAAATAATATGTAAAAAATTGATTAATTGTTTACAGTGACAGTAATTCTAGCCTATAGCAATTAAAGTCCACATTTTAACAGAAAACTCTAGGACTTTTTTCCACCATGTATTACCTGATAAAAATAAAGGCAAAAGCGCTAAACATCTAGGTACCTACCTACTACAGCCAATTATATCGTTCTTTGGCTAAACAAACAAATACAAACTACAATGGCAATATTACGATTGCTCGTGAATGTTGAATATCGCGATGCCAATCGTAAAATGGTAGTCCAACTTATAATTTCAACGGAAAGAAAAAAAAAATAGACGATCCAGAGTTAAAATCGCTAATGACTAAGACCATTAAGTTAATCATTTTAATTAGACGTTGGTGTACGCTTGCGTTTCTATATTTTTTCGTGTAAAGGGGAGAGCGGGGTGATATTGTAGCGGCGTCGGCCACCGCGACCGTTTCGCTCAACGCTTATACAATTCCACTTCACTTCAATATTTGCTAGTTAAGCTTCTGTTTAAAGCGGCAATGTATTACAAATTAATTGGAGCTTAATTTAATTAGTGCAGTGTACGGTAGCCATACTTAAATCTATCAGATGTCATAAATAACGACACAAACGAGTCTGAAGCAGGCTTGTCATTTATTGGGGTGATAAAAATTAGATGTTTTTTTTTTGTAACCAATTGGACGGACTACTTAATTGAATTTATTAACTTTATTATACGTTGTAAAGAGAAGTTCATAAACAAATAAAACATTTAAGAAAGAAAAAAAAACGAAGTAATCGTATTTGACCTAAGAGTAGCTAAAAGTTTGCTTACTTTAAAATAAATAAGAAATTCGCAACTCAATACACTGATTAACGAAAGGCTTCTAGATTTGTAAGTATTACCATTTCACTGAATTAAAAACCCCTTCATTTAGTCCCTGTCTTCGTCAGTCGTGATTTCGTGAAGGATGCGTTCAGGAGCTACGAACGAATATTTGGATGCCGGTCGTGCCAGTAGGTATTTAATTTTCAAACTCGGAACAATTTTGTGTTAGCCACTCAAGGCGAATTTCACCAATGAAACTGAACGCGATTAGCACATCTTAACCGCGTTCAAGAGTTGTCAGTGTCATCATTGTTGTGGAATATTGACAACTCTTGATCGAGTTCAGTTTCATTGGTGGATTTTTTTCTTAAACGCACAATATGGAAAGACTTGATGAAGATATAGTAAAACTTAACTAAACATTAGTTAGCCATGTTGTATCTACTGAAAACAAAAAGGCCCAGTCTTAAAAAAAGTACTTATTTATTTTATCTTTTATTATCATACATGTTTGTACAATATACCAATACAAGCACATTTAACTATAATTTTAATAATGATTATTTCATTATTAAAATAGTTGTACCTATTCATTCAAACAATAAAATGTTTGTTCAATCTTGGAAAAAAAGCTCCACAAAATATGCCATATCCAACGCTTCTCAGCTGAACACGTCGAAAAGATCCAGACGGACATCTGAATAGCGTCTCATTATCTTTAATTATATACTGATTCTTCGGCAGAAGGGTGCCCGCTTTACTTATTGCTGTGTTCCCAATTATAAACTGCTATATATTTAGTTTTATACTTAAATGTATTAAGGATTCGTAATCAAGACCTTTAATTTCTGTTTTGACTGCATCTTTCTTTATAGCCAATGTTCTGTGATCTTTAAATAATTAAATGCGGTTCGCAATATCGTCATCAGTGTCGGGCTTCAGTGCGAAAACACGCAGGTTTCACAAGATTTGTGAAATTCTCAGCAGAAAAGACAGACATAATTATTATGTTGGTATCCCAATAGTTTCATAATAATTCCGAAGTGATAATGTCATTTCATTTAGTTGCATGTATAGCTGCTTTTTAGGTGTTTAACAAACACAGATGCTCTTATATTGAGAAATAGCCCTTAGGTATAGCTCAACCTGTCATCAACAACCAACCAGTAGCTTAATGACAAAGCACTTTTTATCAATCCTTTTTAACTGCTTTAAAGTATTATTGTCTTACGAGACAAATTACGTAAGTTAATTTTTTACTTTCCTGCGAGTTTGTTAAGGATCATCATAACACAAGTAAATCTCAACCAACATTTTTCAATTACCATTCTTAAAATATGTATCTATTAACAAAATACTTAAAACTGTCTCCATAAATATGAAACTGCGCATCAACTATCATTTTCATTAAAAAAAAACCTCCATATAAATAGAGAATCTTTTCAACGGCACTTATTAGAGGGTGAAAAGGGGATGCCAAGGTAAAAAGTGTAATTATGTTGATTATTTAGGCCTTAATGCGCCGACTATCCCGCACCTCCCCGAGCCGTCATTAATCGCCCCCCTCCCCCCTTTCCTTACAGCCTTTATTATTTCGTTTCAATTATTTTTGTGATTATCTTTTTATGGCGGGCGCGCATTAAAACTCGAAAAAATAACAGTGGACATTAAATGTAATTAGAATCGAAATTACGAGATGTCACCCAGTGGTGTTTGTGTTTTTAATATTATTAGGGTTCTGTGCGTTTTAAGCTGCGTTTGTCGTTTTACGGCGTGTTTTAGCTGTCGCCTTGTGTTTTGTTATTTGTTGAGAGTGAGGCGATCGTGCGAATTTACTTTTACTTGTGTCTCTTCCAGTAGCAATACAGCATTTAGTGATTTTTACTTTTACACCTCGGTTTTTCTTTTTTCGGGGATGAGAGAGATTTTATTGACCCATAAAGGAGACAGTAGCGTATAAGTGCTTTTAAACTGAAATTGTTTCTCAAACACGACAGTATTGAGAACTTCAGTGATTTTTATTATGTAGATTGATGGCGATGATTGATTGAGTGTCCCTAGAATTGATAACCGTACTGATGAACCTACTTGTATATTTATTTAGGTACTGTAGGTAGGTATTTTTTACAGAAAATGCAGGAATCTATTTGTGGATAAAACACGTCAAGGGTGTAAAAATCATACAGTACCCAAGTTTGGAATAACGTTGTTGTAGGGAATAAATTATTAAAAAAGAAAAAAGACTTTAGGTAACTATAGAACAAAATGTAATGTAATGTAATTTAATGAAAGAAGATCTGATTTGCAATTGAATAATCTAAAAAACTTTTTATCTATTCCCATAAAGATAAAGTACTCTCAATACTGAACTATTACCTAATCTTATCCAAACATAACACAAATTATAATAAGCACAACTTTAAACACTTTTTCTGCCATAGATAAGCTTAAAAAAAACCTTATTATAATCATCAAAGATCTATACAAATGTAAAGCATTAATTTCTATGGTAACGGAAATATAAAAACACGTATACCTACTTAGTACTATGTAAGTTAGACGCGTGACCATTAACAATAGAACTTGGATTTGCCAACCCTTTGATTCGAGCCACTAATGAATAGAAGAGACGAACAATGTAGAAGCAATTTTAACACCCGAAATATAGAGTTCAGAATAAATTGAACACAGACGTTAATGCATATTATTATTATGAACATTTATGGATGACTGGATGAGCAATTTTTATGATTGTAATTCTATTGTACAATAGGTGTGTATTGCACAGATGTTTAACTTATTGTTTAGTTAATCGTTAAAATCTTTGGCCGCTACTAAAGGCACGACTCTTAGGCCGTAGTTATATGGTTATTTAATTTAAATGACAAACGGTGGCGTTGAAAACTTGCTAAGCCGTATATACAGGGTTATTTTAAATTAGCTAGCTAAACTCCGCAAACGCGATAGGTATATCTAAACACGGTAAAATAAAAAATAAATATATTTGATGGTTTTTTCGGGAGGTCAACGACCGCTGTTAGTGTTGTTACTTGAAGTATGAGTTTAGAAATCTGTTTTTTTTTTTGTTTTATCGTGTTTAGATATCGATGCCCATCACGTCTGCGGAGTTTCACTAGTTAATTTTATTTGATCCTGGAGGTATTATAAATCAAAGTCACTATCGACCCCGTTTTCGTGTTTGTCTCTGTGACAACGTTGTTCTTTTAAACTCCGCAACGGATTTTGACGCGGTTTTCACCATCATTTAAAACGCTTATTCCGGAAGGTTTATATATGTAATCTATACCTACAAATAAATAAAATTGAAGTGTCTGTTTGTAATGTCAAAATAAAAGCGTTTTATTAAATGCATATGAAAGTATAGACGGTATCTACTTATAACAAAAAAAAAACATTTTTAAAAATGTTGTCTGTCTGTCTGTCTCTCTGTTTGTTCCGCCTAATCTCCGAAACGGCTGGACTGATTTTGACGGGACTTTCACTGGCAGATAGCTGATGTTACAAGGAGTAAGTTAGGCTATTTTTATTTTAGAAAAAGAATTAGGGTTACGCGCAAAAGGATTTAAACCTATGAAATTGTGAACAAAATCCGGTTCAAATAGGGAAGTATTCACATCCACGCGGGCGAAGTCGAGGGCAACAGCTAGTGTTAAATAAAAAAGAGTTCTCTGACACACAATAAGTCTTACAGCATCTCGTTTGTTCTCTGTTCCTGTTGGTGGTTTTACTTTTCAGTGACGACTCTCGGAATTCAAATTCAAACAGATAGGCAGTAGAATCTTTAGTATCGTAGACAGTATAATTCTATCTATCCTTATGAGGGGCCGGTAAGATTCCATAATCTCTTATAGATTATTGGGACGTTGAAACCATAGATACATAGGTTTTTGTATCTCCAGTATGCCAAAACTAGTGATAGATAGGTTATTGGGTTCGACCGTAAGAGTAGGTACCAATAGATTCACTTTTTATGAAGTGATGACTATGCCTGACCCTTATCTTTGTCAGTCCCTTCTGCGAAAGTCCCGAATGCAGCCTTGGACGATCTACCGGCAATATTGGATAGACATAAAGGCTCATGCAAACAGGTGCGATACGCGACGCGACACGAAGGCACCGCGTCTCGCGCGACGAGCGGTGTCCTTGTAGCGCGCGCGATTCGCGTCGCGTGTCGCGTCTGTTTGCAGGAGAAAAAGAAGAAGAAGAAGGAGAAGTTTGAAGGAGGGAGTGGAAATTTCCGAATCTTGTCATAACAATATTATTATCAGCAGCTTCTTTCTTTGAACTGTTAATAGCCAACTTTTCTCTGCTTAACCTGTAATTAACTGCAATACTCTTTAACTGTCAATCCAACAGCAGGCCAAAAACAAACAATTTAAAATTGACATTTAATATAAAACTGAAATAATTATCAACATTTTACAAACGTGTGGTCAGCGGCGATCACGCGGGATTGGCAGGGAACGCCACTGGTAGGGTGACCATACATCGCAGTCGATTACTTCGGGATATGGCTGTTGATTTATTTTGTAGAAACAATTGAATATCGCGAGCGTAAGTCTATATGGTTTACACGGATATGAGCGATGGAACGTTTTGAACGTTTGAGTGAAGAGAGTTTTAATGCAATTTTAAAAGGAGAATGTAGTGTTTTAACAAAAAAGGAAAAATACTTGTGTTGCAGTAGTTGGATTAGATCGTTATATCTTAAAATTTGCATTTATTAAAACCTTTCAGAATATTTTAACACAAAATAATGCAGATCTTCTCCTAAAATACGAAAATAAATCATGCTTGCTCACGCTAAAGTTTTTTCAATTAGGTACCTACGTATTATCAGACGATGATACTTACTTAAAAGCAAAAAAAAAACCCAAACGCGCGCACTAAACCAGCTACAACCACCCAAGAACCTAACAAAACCTCAGATAAAAAAAATAAAAATAAATAAATAAACACCAAATTGCAATTTCCAGTAAGTCAAAATCATGGCTACCATGCACAGTGAAATTGAAAGTGCTCGCCCCGAAAACGCACTGGACATTCATTGATGTATCTCTTCATCTATTATTATATTTACGAATGCGTTTATGCCTGGCCTCAGTGAAAGTGAAACCGTTTTCAATTGTTATCCCTCTCACCGCTTAATTGACCGATATTTGTAAAAGCCAGCGGTTAATTTGCGTTTTCAGCGATACGCGATGAGCTTGCGCGTTGCAATGTTTTTGCGCGGTGGGATAGTTTTGGGATATCCTGGATTCTATGCTTTCATGTACAATAGTAGCTCTTATCAATGCAGAGGGTTCTTAACACGTTCTTTCATATAAAGCTTTTGCGCGGTGGGATAGTTTTGGGATCTCCTGGATTCTGTGCTATCATGTACAATGGTAGCTCTTATCAATACAGAGGGTTCTTAACACGTTCTTTCATAAAATGCTTTTACGCAGTGGGATAGTTTTGGGATATCCTGGATTCTGTACTGTCATGTCCAATGGTAGCTCTTATCAATTCAGAGGGTTCTTAACACGTTCTTTCATAGAATGCTTTTGCGCGGTGCGATAGTTTTTGGAATTTGTCGTGTCTTTGCCTGGACTAGATGAACTACTATGGAAGCAAATAGACTAGTACCCTGCGCTCCTAGCCACGTTGGTCTTAGTTTCTTTTTCTTTCGTATGGTCTCTTGGCAGTATAGCTAATCGTGGAGGTTACTTTTATTTTATTATTAGTTAGTAAAAGCTAATAATTTGCATTTTCATGAATTTTCTGTTTTTTTTTTTAATTGTCTGAATTTGTCGATCCCTAGTTTTCGCTTTGACTAAATATAACTAGCGTCTACTGTGGCCATAAAGAAGGGTTAAACTGCTGTTAAAGTCTGTTAATAACCAATTTCAGTAATACACTCACCGCAAAGTTCAGTGTTCCCGTGCTTACAAAAATAAATAAAAACGGTGGACACAAAATAGGGTAGGTACCTAACTGATAATCACGTAACCCTCAGTTCAACGTTAACTCAATATCCGTGTACAACATCCGTTTGATCTTGGCTATATTAGAGTAAAAAGGGACTTTAAACTTGTATGTAATTTTATTGGTCAATGAAAGTAGTGACTAAAAATCTATTTTGCACAGACGATTTTTAATGTTTACATCGCCAATAATCTTCGTATAGGCGAGTAATAAAAATATCAAATATCTTAACAAAATATCGAATTTACGTAAAAACTTCCTAGGAATACTTAATTCTGCTAGACGTACTAGCTACAAAATAACCTAATCTATTAAACCAACCCACACATAAACCATTAAACAACTAAACCCCGTCTACAAAACAACTAACATCATTGTCACCGCAGCTCAAACTTTTTACAGCTCATCCCTAATCTCGTTTGCATTCTAAGCAGGAAGCTTTATTATAGCAAAACACATAATCTCGCAGAGTGTAATAAACAGACCATTTCAACGGAGTATAGAAGATTATTCCATTGTGCTTTGTGCTCAAATACTTTGATTGTCCATGACGAGAGCGCATAAACACCTCTTTTTCTTAGAATTTTGGTCAATCAAGCTGCTGGATATATTGTAGTGTGGTCTGGGAAAAGACCACCCGTGAGTGGGGTAATGTAGGAATATGCCTTGTTCAAGAAGACCTGGTGAAGCATACCTGTAAGTTAGATGTCAAGACATTGCGAAAATAAAAAATAGACAATCTTTAGCAACCTCCGTAACTGTTATCAATAACGATAATAATATGAGACATGAGACATGATATTCGCAAATCGGCTGGATGTAAAGGACTAAGAATGGATCGAGCTCAATGGAGAGCAATTTCTCTCAAATTTGAGAGGTCTATGTTCAAAAAATTTCATTAAGCTGAGCTAAGTGTTTTAAATCATGGGTATTTTTAAGCATAAAAGCAATAACATTATTTTGCTCAATAAAGTCTGCTGTACGTTCACCACACTATCGCTACAAAGAATAGTTGTGGAATTATGAAATATTGCCAATATCACACACACGTAAGTACACGTCACCAACAAACCAATACCAACCAACCAACCACCAGGAGTAGTTATCAATACTCAGGAAATAATTTTGTAATCAAATGTTTCAAGAACCAGGCACAGAAAATGAGGATCTTCGAGACTTTCACTGTCCTAATCTAGCAGAAAGTCACGAATCATAATTTCCAAATACCCCCAAGTAACTTCAAACAAAAAAGACTAGCTAAAGTATAACTTTAACACTCCTTAGCGACTGCCACCGTGCTTAATAACAATACCATCATGAATTTACGCGCTTTGCCGTCTCTAAATAACACATTAGAGGGAATTTTATGCGTTCACTGCATTTCCTTGACCATTACGATTGTTCTTGTGATGTGTACGCAATAAAACCCCTGTTTCTATGCAGCTATTAATATTTAGTTCAAAGGAGTTGTCGACGCTTCATTTTATACTATTATTGCTATGTCTAGGCGATTATGATTTTTGTCTGTTTTTCTATAGGTCGTTGAGCTGTCTTATGTTTAGGAGATTCTGTGTCTATAGTATTTTTTGCTTTTTTGACATCAAGTATAAGTTTATCGTATTCATTGTCAAGACTAGTCAAAACATTACCTATCTTACCTCAAATATCACACAGTCTGTTGTTCTCTATGGTATCTACTGTAACTAGCATATATTGATAATGGGAGATTTTGGATTCTCGAAAGCACATCTTGTAATTTAATTTGATTTTGGCCCTGGCTAAGAATCCGGTAGGTTTTTTACAATAAGTTTCAGCGTCTCGTACGTTGTATGTACCCAACCTTATTGGTAATATCCACCAAAAAAACACGTGCTTTGAAATCCTCGCAACTGGCATGAAAGAAAAAAAAAAGTATGAATGTGGACGAAGCAAAAGGAGTATGCAAAGATCTTTGTTTTGTAATTTCTTCCCATTCCCTGGGAAAAATATTTGTGTCTACCTAATGTATTTAGTTATTATTATTTTCATGAACTGGGCTAAAAGAAGCTGCTACATTCCATGTTTTTGTTTCATTCCCAGATCGACATGGATATAACGGGGTCTTAGAGTCGAAATATAACATGTACAATTGTGCATATCCGTCAAAAGATACCTGGATGCTTACAGCTCTGTTTACCCACTTCAATCAAAACCGTGAGTATACTTCTATAGTTCCATGCCTATGTCCATGTTGATCTGGAAACAGAAAGTTAGAATTACGTTAGTTGCATATTTTCTCGCGTAGGTACATTTTTATGTTTTATATGAAAGGCAGCTTAATACAGTGTTGTTATAGGATCCAATTGATATAACCACAACCCTAAAAATTTCGTCTCTAGATGAATGAAGTATTTTCATTTTGGCCAATTTAGTAAGTTCATTTTAAGGTTGATTTTATTAACATTTTAATGCTTTTAAACCTCAAAAATCACAAAATTTAACCTCTGAAAGTCTTTTCAAATAAAACATTAATAAAAATATTCAGTAACACATCTTCCCGCGCAAAATGTAAAATGCAACTGTTGGAATCACTCCCCCACAAGCCGTGAACGTCGAAATGATCGGTATGTCGGTGTGAAAAGTTAAATAACCCGACAAATAAACGATTAAACTGATTCCATTTAATTGCAAGTGATTCATCATGGAGAGGATTTCGTGATGACATTTCATGTATGATTTTGACAGATCTCACTTGGTGTTGTATGCAAGTTGTATGTCTGATTATTACTTAACTACAGTCTTACTTTCACTAACATTGTTAATATCACCTATATAACAAGAATATAGAATAAACAGTGAACAAAAATTAAGCCTTTGGCCACATTATTTTGGAAGATCAAAAATTACTCAGTCAGGTACATAGTTGTTATTTTATTGCAAAGTTTCAAATTACCAAAGTCCAGCTTCACATGTAACTGCTTAGTTTAAATCACGTTTAATATTTATCATAATATAATAGGCACTTATGAGAAATGAAACCTGAAAATCATGTATATATTCCAAATATTCCCAATTTTGATTACACCCCAATTCTACTGTCAATTTCTTACTTCAAAAATTTCCACTCGTGTATAATAAGATGCAATATAATATTACACAAAACCTCCCATACCCGGAGGTGTGTACTCACGAAGGGCCCTCGTCCCTCTCAGCGTGACAATGGCACTCCAGCATCATTCCTCCCGCGTGAGCACCGATCACTTATTATTTCCTTATTATTATTGTGTTGGCTTCACGCTATTGTTCGACATTTTACATTTTGTCTTATTAGAATTTGTTGTGTGTTTGGGGTTTTGTAAGATTTGAGTTCAAATTATGTTATGTTTCCCAAGGTTTCCCATTCTTTAACGTTCTGCCAAAGAAAAAAACTGCCTGTAAACTTCTACGTTTAGAATACTAGATAAGTATGCTAGAAATCAACAAGGAATCACCATAATCTTATTTTAATATCAGATTGGATTTACAATGAATGAAAAAGTTTTTGATTATAAGCCACAGTGCGACTGTGGAGTCTTATCACAAACGATGCCTCATCTCTTGTCGTGCTCTCTGTGTAAAATCACCTGCACTATGAAAGACCTTTGCGAGGCCAACGCTAATGCTGTAGAAGAAGCCGAATTCTGGTCGAAGCTTATATAAAATTAATAAAAAAGAATCATCGATACGACGAAGAAGAAGAAAATGATTGAAGTGTAAAAGTGTTTGTACTAACCTACTGATAGAAATATAATCATTTATCATTTATCAACAAAACACTTTCTTTGATGAAAGTAAACGTAAGCTCTAGAGAATTTTGATACCCATCCTTATAACAATTCTTGTAATGGGAAGAACAGTTCAGTAAAAACGCATTTTCTTTCTACCTTTACCAACGCGAATTTTTAACTACTCTAATTGACGAATCCAAGTAATTTACAGTTCAATATCGAAGATTACGACTTCCTCCATACAAAACGAAACTACGCAACGGTTTTCAGTATGCAGTAACTGTGTTGTGATCGACAATACGTTCTATGAAAATGCGAAAATGTTCGAAACATATGAACTATCACCATTAGATACTAATCACATTGTCAGAATCAATTGACAACTAACGACTGATGGAGAATAATTGGCATTTTGTATTAGTGTTTCGTTTATTGAAGCTGGCAGGTGTGATCAACTAGTTTCCTAACGGATCTAAACGTTAATGATTATAAATCTGTGATATGATTTTCTGAACAAGTTTTACTGAGATTTGACTATATGTAGGAAATTGATTAAACTGGAGTATATGTTGCGATTTTAAGTTACGATACTTTTATCAAGGCTACTGTTGACTTACTTTTTAGTTTATTTAAGTGACGTTTGAATTTGAATGTGTATCAAAAGAATGTTTTGAAATGCATCTATTATTTTGGTTTGGTTTAGAAAAATCTTGGAAATTGTTGTTGATCGTAGTGATTTCAAACTTAAACTCTAAGCATTTATTTCAATTAAACCAATTACAGGCACTTTTGAATTGTTAAAGAGTCAGTCAGTTAGTCAGAAAATTGAAGCTAGTCGCCCATTCCAAAACGTAGATCTCTATGGAGAAGAATGGGCAAGAAACTCCATGAACACTCTTTTAAATGAAAATTATTACAAAATCCTGGGATTCTAATTGTATAAAGTTTTTATACATTTTGGGACGTTCGTACCCGGCAGCTTACGTCTCGTTCCTATAAAGCAGAGGTTCCCAGACTTTTTTTCTCATAGACCACTTTCAAAATTTAGCTGGTTCCCGTGGACCCCCTGCAGCTACATTTCTACCATATTCCCAAAACTCGATAAAAAATGTAAAGATTAGATCTAACTATGGAAATTTGCGTTGGCTGCGATGACCCCTGGGGATCCACTTTGGGAACTAAACCTTTAAATAATTAAATTAATAGATATAAATATCTATTTTAGCTCGAAAGTCTGACAACCGGTCTTACCAAGGGTACCAAGGGTATTGTATTACCCAGTCACTGGGTTGTGGAGGTCAGATAAGCAGTTGCTCCATGTAAAATAGAATAGAATAGAATACTCTTTATTACTCTTTATTTTTCTCTTTACTCTTTTTTTTTCTCTTTATTCTTTTTTTCTCTTTTTTTAATTCTTTTTTTTTAATACTGGTATTCAGCTGCATCCGGTTTGACTGGAAGCCGACCCCAATATAGTTGGGAAAAGGCTACGCAGATGATGATGACATATCTATTTTGACATTGTGAAAGTTCAATAGGATACCTCAAGAATTAATAGTAGGTATAGTCACTACGGGTACCTACCGATCCTACTTTGTTATTCCGATTGCTTTCTGTTAGTCCATCTTCGAAGAGGATCATAATTATTTATTGAGCAGAAGTTTATAACATTACGTCCGTATTTGAACTTACTATTCGGGTCACTTTAGCTAGAATGTTCTCTCTACTTAACTCTACTTGGCTGAGCTATTACTTGTTGAGAAATTATGCCGAGGGTCGTTTCTTACAAATATAGGTATAAAATACGTCTGCAAAAAATAGAATTCATAATTTCTATCTCATCTAAGTACAGGTATAACAAGTTACCTGTTCCTATGTTTGAATATTTCAGAGTGGGTAAAACAAAATCCAATTTGGCATATTCATACCGAAACAAAAAAAAAAAAAACATAAGTGACTTTCCGAATAAACCCTCGTTAGAATTAGAAATCAACCGTCACTGGCCGAAAAAAAAAACAATAATTATAAAGCGCGCGTAATTCTAATTCCGAATTCAAATTAAAGCCGCTTAATGCGCGGGAGCGACCCCGTTAAAAAAAAAGAGTTGACGAGTGCTCGGAGGGTGGTAATTTTTCATTAATTTAAGTTCACCATTCCCTGTTTTGTTTGCTTTTAATCGCATTTCTAATTAATCCCGTCGAGAATAACGTGACAACTGTCGACTATGGCCGCCATTTTTTCGAGCCGAGTATAGCAGATGTCGGCCGATTTCCATTTGTTTCTGAGATTAATGATTCGGTACGATTGTGAATTTTTCCGGTCGGCTTTTGTTGTTTTAGAAGCAATTTGTCCGCTTACTTTTGTAGAGAAGCAGTCGTTAAAGCCTCCACAAATGATATTGGAACGGAATAAAAAAAGTCGCGACAAAAAGGGTTTCATGTATTCGATTTCAGTTGCATGCCAACGGAATCCTGGTTGATGAAAACGAATTATTATTTCCAGGGTTCTAAAACTAATAAAATCCTTAGTTTTAGAACTCTCGAAATAATAATTCGTTTTCATCAACGAGTATACCGTTGTTTTGCATTCGAGAATATCTAAAACTATTACCACCCCAAAATGATGTCAGAGCTTTATAATAATCTAATTCTGGATTCTAATTGTTTGACAGACGAGGCACTAACTCAAACAAGAAAAGTTAGAAATGATTACCACTAAGTTTTAAGTAAATCAAATCATAATTATTTTTAAAGGTAAGAAAAAGAAATAGTACAATAATAGATCGCAAGCTGCACGGGAAACGTAGTCAAGTCTCTGGGGGTCTACTCTCTAAGTTCGTCAACGAAACTACGGGCCCGTCCGAAAATAGTTAATCCGTTAACACAAGTGTAAAATTAAAATTTTCGGACGGGCAAAAACACATCAGGTGTAGAGACAACTGTAAAAACGTGTTGTCATTCATTCTTAGTTCGGAAACCGAACTTATGTCCGTAAGTGATACGGAGTAGGAAACGTCCGTAACTTCGGCCGAAACTACGGACTTCGAGCTTAGGGAGTAGACCCCCCTGTTCGTAATTCCTTGCAGTATAGTACCTATACTTTATGTCGCTCAGATATTTATTAAACGCGCCAATAGCTAGGATTTGAAATGTTTTCAATTGTCAACTTGGACATGGATTTGATTCTAATGTTGAAGTATGATTTTGACGAAGAATGGTGTTTTGCTTCACATCAATTTCTAAAAACATATTGTGTGAAACCTGGACTTGTAATTAAAATAAATATGAAATTGCCAACTCATCTTGAGTAAGTTTGTTGAATGGTGATCAATGCTCGTGCCTTCTCTAAATGAGAAGAGGCATTTGCCCAGCAGCTTGACAATAACAGGCTAATATATGTTTTTATTATTGTGTGGGATATAATTCATTTGAAGACGAAAGTGCAACAAAAGATATCTTTTCTGTCTCATATCGCTATTACTTTTCTTGTGGTTAATGTTGTTCTTCAAAAGTCTCTAAAGATATTAATGCTTAGGCTAACATTACATGTTTCTACATGGAAATATTTTTATGGATTACACTTGTTTTCGATTAACATCTAAGATCGTGCCTCGCAAAAACCACAGCTAAAATATGAAATTCGAAAAATTTTGTTTAAAAAGGATTTAAAAAATCTCCCAAGTTATATTTATTCGAGTTGACTTCCACCCTAACCACAAACGACACCCACATTCAGCCATCAAAATAAAATGTCACAATATCGAACAATATCCGTAATAAATAATATTGCAAAAATAGTTTCATTTCCACGAGTCAGTTTGTCCCCTACGGAACAAGCCATACTCAATAATTCAAGAACTCGCACCCAGCTTGTAACACGTATAAATGACACCTCGATTAAAAAAATCTACCATCCGTAACCAACCGGAACTAGGTAGGTTGTGTAAAGTCACCTCCACTTACACAGGGTTATTTTAAATTGGCTAGCTAAACTCCGCAGACGCGATGGGTATACCGTGTTTATATATCGATATAAACACGGCAAAATAAAAAAATAGATTTTTTTTCGGGAGGTCAACGACCGCTGTTAATGTTGTTACTTGAAGTATGAATGGAGAAAAACTGTTTTCTCATGTTTTATCGCGTTTAGATACCGATACCCGTCAAGTCAGTGAAATTTACACAAAAAAAAACTGATATTTAAACTGATAGGTAATTCAAGTGACTATAATAACTGCGGTCGATGACCCTACAAAGGACAAAAACATTTTTTTTTGTTCTATCATGTTTAGATGTTCGATACCCATCGCGTATGCGCAGTTTAGCTAGCCAATTTAAAATAACCCTGTATGTGTGTTGCAAAGAATTACTTACCTACTTGTCTGATTTGAAGTACTATCGTGTATGTGTAACTGGTTGTGCATGTGTGTGTAGCTCAATACTTTTGTCGATATGTATTTCGAGATGCAACTTCTTGCGTTGTTGTTTGTTTGAAATTAAGCACTCTTTTAAAAGTCATGGTTGATGTTTTCGGTCGCTTAGTTTGGACAATCACACTTCTCGAATATCGAGGTGAGGTTATTGAGGTTTGAGATAACTATCTTCTCATAAGAATACAATATACAGAATATTAAAAACTAATCATAAATCAACCTTGAAAATATTTTTTAACTTCCTTAACTAACTATTAACACAATTTACACCGTCAAACTTATTGACGTACGTGTTGGCTGCTAAGCGCGTTACTAAGGTACGGAACCTAATTCAATAAACTCCAGGTTAAAAAAGTAACGTTTCAATTACGCAATACGTAAGCTTAGTGCTTGTTAGGGTTCCTATAGGTTCAAACCAAAGGCATATTATTGATCTGCCTCTCTTGCTTCCTCGACAAGAGCGTAAACAAATGAAGAACAAACATGAAGATCACAAATCGCCTTAAGAGGGCTGTCGCATTTTGTCAGCTCTCTCGCTCACATGGGATCAAATTTAAAGAAGAAAAAAAAAGAGGCAAAACAAAATTTAAGAAAAAAAAAAAGAGAAATTTTAAGAAAGTTCAATAAAAAGAAAGTCCAATATGCTTTTTTGAAAAATATAATCAATTGGCGAACTAATAAGTAATATTAATTTAATAGGTAATTATTAAAAACACATTTTTATGACTCGAAGGAGGATGTTGCACATATGGAAATGAACACGAAAGTATTAAAGGCTCAAATTACTTTTAACAAAAGATATAAGATCTAAGGAATTTAAGATGAAGCTGTGTATATTCCTCCCATGCAGATAAACCAAGCAACATCGAAACGATACAAGAGAAATTCATCTGCTACACTTGCCTCTTAAATAAAATCATGCTTGCAAAGCCTAAATAAATGAAGAACGAACACGAAGATCACAAATCGCCTTAATATCAGCACAGTTAGTAAAGCTAGCCTTTATAGTGTAGTGCTATAAGTGTCTGCTGCCTGTAAATTTTCGCAGAGGCGATCTGTGGCCGGTCTTTGTGCTATTAATTTGTAATGTCCCCCTCCGCCTGCCTAGATGCATAGCACGGGTATACGTGAGAGCGTATGGGGGGATAAGTCGACAGCTTCGGGTTAAGGTTTTGAGTGCGTACGGTTGCTTGTTGCGAAGTTAAGTCTCGGTGTAAATGGTGGGATTTTGTCAGCATGTGTTTTTTTTTTGTTTTAATGGTTGATTTTGATTTACGATGAGTGTTGTTTTCGGATTTACGTTTAGAGGGGGTTAAGTAGGTATGGAAAATTTTAGGTTATGTTGTTTCTGGGGCTTACCAACTTCAGCCCTAGAAATAGCATAAAACCTAAGATTTTCTTACCTATCCTTGAAAAATATTTAGAGTTGAAAGTTCTGTTGTATTCATAAAACGTCCTAGAAGATACTTTTTGATGATTATTGTTTGTTTTAACGAAGCAGACGCAGGTTTCCAAAGATAGTAGAAAAAATATTTTCAACATCCAATTTCAAAATTGCCAAACCACATAGACCACACTCATCAAAGATCGACACATCGTTCCCCAAACGCCTATCGATGACACGCAACATATTCGAAATCTTCAGACATGTCGTCGTTTTAGTACCTCGTGTTGAGCCTTTGCCGATCTTCAATGGGGGCCCGCGTTTCCGATAGGATTAAGCCAGACTTACTGCTCGGTCAGGAACACGGCGCGACGCAGTAACCCACCCTCCCCGCACACCCGTGCCACACACCCTACAGCCTAACCTCACCCCCTCCCTCGCCCGCCGCATTAGGAGCAATCATATTCGACGGCTGCTAGGTTTTGGCATCGGTCTGTGTTGCTTAGCCTCGGCCAGCTATTTGTGGAACAATGATTGGTCTTGTCTTAGTTTGTAACGTCGTTTAGGCCCATTTTCGTTTGTATCAACAAAAATGTTGCTGCAACTTCTAATTTAGTTGTTAAAGTAAATTCATCAAACAAGCAGAAGTAACAATGGATGTTTAATTACTTAGTTCGGGGAAATTATATTAGAATCGCGCTCCTAATTCGTCGAGTCAGCTATGCGAAAATTTTCCTTGAATTCTTAGGTCCCGTTTAAATCACTTCTTAATCAAGTACTGGACGCTGTGTTATCGTAAGCCTAGGCGTGACTTGTTAACCTTAGACTAGTGCCCAAAGCCTGGCTTTGTGTGTAAGTTTATTACTTACGTTCAAAGGTTTCTTGTGTGCCATGCGGCCGTACGTAAAGACCACCCTTTCACTTCCCGCGTAAGAGGCGACTGAGGGAATAGCTACGGCAAAAGGATGGGATACTGCATCTTGATTATGTGGACGTCACCTACGTACGACGTCGCTCGTCGTATAGCCTCTATGGCTTGAATATATTCTCCTGTCTAAACACAGAAGCTTTGAAATAGCAAAATTGAATCTTCTCCTTTACTTTAATAAAGAGTTCTGCATAGTTTGTAGGCACTGTTTCTTCTATTTTTTGTTTGTGTTCTATAACACATAACAGGTTGACACCTGTTCCTAATTTAGGTGTAACTACACCATCATCATGTTTCAAGTCTTTTGGAACTCGCTATAAAATAGTGACGATTCCTGTCGCAATCATTTTGCCCAAAATCTTTTCACTTTTAAAAACTTTATAAGTCCAAATAAATCACAAAACGAACCCTCCTCGCGCGTACGTCACTCGCACCTCGCACAGACTGTCACGATATATATGTATAAAAGTAGTTTCGATACAAGTACACTTGCACCAGTGACCGACAAGCTAACTAAATACTAGCCGTGCGTTCGACAGGCGAGGGATGTAAATATTTTTGTATCTAATATTCTATTCCTGGTTTGTGAATGGATGAAGGAATTCTGGATTGATGTGATAGAACATCGTTAGTATATTCTGACAGTGGGTTAGATAAGATATGCTTGGTCGAATGAAATTGTTAGATCTGTCACCTTTAGTCAATATTATTCTCAAAGGCATATAACTCTTTCCTACTCATGTATTTATTCTGTTGACTTAAAGTAGTTCGTACTTTAATTACTTCTAATTCTTACATGGTACTTTTATTTCTGTTGTCGGAAGCTCTAAGCCTTGCTGTACATATGTATAGTAACTATGCAGGATATTTGCTTGATGATAATTCTGGACAATTTAAACACATATCGTCGCTGTCATTTCAAAAAGTCGTGTGTTAGATTTTTGTTTTTAGTATTATAAGCGTAAATCTTTTATTTCCGGGGCAAAAGCCTCCCCCTCCAAGTTTATCTACTATATCTGGAAATATACGATTTCATTTTATAAGCAAATCGGTTGTCTTAAAGTCCTTATGCATTTTGACCAAAATCCAAAGCATGCTTATAAGCATGCTTTGGATTATTTTTATTATTTTTTTAGTATTATAATACTAAAAACGAAAAATTTTATATACGACTTTTTGGAATGACAGCGACGATTTGGAAAATATTTATTAATATTACTCGCATTAATTTCATCAATATCTTTTCTAGTTTTACTACAACTTGAGAAGATATTAATTTAAAAATTAATAAGAAAACCATCCTATAGCTTTCACTAGTCTTGCTTGCCCATCGCTGGTTGAATGAGAATCGAAGATAAAATTACGAGATATAGAACCAAAGTATTCACCCCAGCTTAATCAGTATTACACATTCCAATTCTATTATTCGTTACTCAGAATCTCTAGTTTACTGCTGCAATGATATTTGTTCTTCGTTCTCTAATGCATTTCCAAGTATCGGAGCTTCTGCTGGCTAATACTGCGCATGTATTAACTTCTATAAACATTTACTTGGATCATTCCAGGTATTATTGCCGCTTCTGGTAATTTATTAATTTTAGCACTATTCCTAATTTTGTTTTGGTGAAAATATCATCCAGCGATTTGGAAAAAAATTTAATACATTTTTATATACAATGTGTCTGTACACGGTGTGGCGAAAATTAAGGGTGAGGTACAGACCATCAAACTGAACAACTTTCTTCCGGGGATCAACGTAATCGCAAAAAAATTCTTAGTCGGCTCATACATTTGGTGGAGTAGGTTTTGAAGTTTTGTATGGGACGACTGCTTTTTTTTTCCACGATTACTATGTTGGTCCCCGGGAGAAAGTTGTTCAGTTTGATGGTCTGTACCTCACCTTTAATTTTCGCCATACCGTATACAGACACACTGTATATAATATATTTTTATGTTTTCATAGCAGAAAACGTCGGAATAATAGGTAACCAGAGGTCGGAATTAGGTAGAGTTATTTATGTACTTGCATCGAAATGTTGATATTAATATGGATATTCCCGGGATTTCTAATGGACAATTCCGTGTGGCCAACAATATTACAAATAAATAATAATAATAACCTCAGAGATAGACAGACAAATAAAACAAAGATAATTAACATACAATTTTTATTAGTATTTACATTAATTCACAATACAAATTATTAATAGTCTTAAGCAAATTCGCATACCTCGCCTTTTTATAAATAAGAAAATACTTTTGCTTCTAGCCTAGACTCGTGAGGGTTTGCTTGTTCAAACGGCCAATCAGAATCATTTTCCTTGTCCGATTCATTCAAAGTACCACTAAGATTTGAAGTATCCACTTTATTCTTTCGCTGTATGAAGTCAGTGTAAGTACATAAAAAACTCTACCTAATTCCGACCTCTGCTGATAACTCACGAGGATCCATTGGAAATTAGAACTGTTAGATGTTTTCGATCACAGCGTGGTAGGTATCACGTTCTTCTGAATTTAGCTGAGTGGGCAGATATTTATGACGTAACACAATCATGTCCGTTAAAATTGCATTGACACATATTTTTGAAGCCGATGCAGCGTCCTATATTTTGGCGTCGCTTATCTCGCCAGATAGTTATGGTGTTCCTTCGATGTCAAATATTTATGCTGCCACTTGTACATATACACCTTCCACAAATTAACGGAACACATATATTTGCAATCATGCAATCAGATATTATGGCCGAGATATTTATGCTCGTGACTGTACTTCACCTGAACATTTAAGAAAATTCACACTACTAAAAATGTCCCTGCCAAGAATAATTATTAAAGTACCTGTTTACGAGTCTAATTTACTTACTAGACCCAATAAAAAGGATTTGTGGACCGGTATTGGTACATTATTCGTTACCCACCTCTAAAGCCGCCTGTACATAATCGGTACTACATTACCTCTGCACACGGTATTATACCCATAAGATACAGGATCAACATATCTTGTGTTAGGAATTTAGTTCTGTTTAGGTCTCCTTGCCGTAAATAAGTAGAAAACATTAAGTAAACATAGTTAAAGATAATCAAAGTATCTCAATACTTTCAAGGATACTACTATACGGCTTTAGCAGTAATAACAATGAAACCACTATTGTGTCTCGTTTGCCGCATGTGAACCTGATAAGTGATTTAAAATAAAAATTAATAATTGATCAAAAAATTAAATCACACTGAGATGTCAAAGTTTGACAGTTAGAAACGTCACTAATTCAAAAGTAGAACGACATCAGTGTTTTTTTTTTTAAACTGGCACGGTACTGGCTTACGTCTTTTTCATACCGACGACGCCTCGGTAAGCAAAAATCTGGCGATAACTTGTTAAATCGTAGAGAAAATATCGCTTTTCGCAGCGAAATCGCAGCGGTAAGCGTCAGTGTGCAAACGGCGTTAGTCCTGATAAAACTACTTTTGAATCGAGATTCATACTCAGACGTCGTTCTAGAATTCAGTTCTAAAAATCAACATTTTAAATCCTAAAACCAGCAAACAATTTAAAAAGAGAACGCGGTAACCCTAAGGCCTAAAGCAACAAACAAATCGTCCTTTCCAACGCCATAATAATCCGTCCTTCAATTGACTCGCGATTCCAAACAGCTGATACACTTTTTCTTCTTCCTACCTAGCAACACATTCTAAACACCACCTTGTTGCCTGTATCGTAAAGCCGATATTCGTATAAGCACATGGAATTCGAGCGAAAGAGGGAACAAAGGAGACGGGACCACGTGTCTTGACCTATTTGTGTCGTGCGATTGGTGTAGGTCGTGTTTACTATGTCTGGAGAGAGTTTTTTAGAAGGTTAGCAGCTTTTTAGGGTTAGAAATGTTGATAGTGTTTTGTTTTTTAAGTAGTGTAGTGTTATTGTGAAATGGAATGTAGCGTTTGTGGGTTGACGTGATTAGAAAAAGGGTTGGTGGAAATTTTCGTCAAAAATGTGTGATGATGAAAATTTTTGCTTATTTTCCGTTGATTAAGAAGTTAAATAATAAAGATTTAGATTGGTAATTTATGAAAAAGGCATGCAATGTACTGTTAGAGATGCAAACTTAATTAATTTATAGAGGTTGCTAGTAAAGACCGAATTGAAGATCTCCTTTGTATTGTTTGATTCATATTCATAGTCATGGTAACCATTTTTTTTCTTTGTGTTAGCAAAAATAATTAGGTAATTTTCTCCATATTTTGTCCACAGACGAGTCGGGATGCGAGGCTGATATGCTGGAGGGCGCGGAGGTGGGACGGCACTCGCCGCCCCGGCCGCAGCAAGAGCCCATCAACCTCAAGAATGAGGTGAGCCCTCTTTGCGGCACGTGCTTTATGTAGGACGTAAGATTAAGACAAAGTGAAACGGAGTGGAGTACTTCATTTAGGACAAAGTTAAGGGCTACTTAATATTAAAATTAAGTATGTTGTTGATTCCTGCTATATACTACCTACATGATTTATACGGAAGGTATCTATACAAATAAATAAAATTTAAGTGCCTGATTGTAACGTCAAAATAACAACTTCTTACTAAATGCATAAGAAAGTATATACCTACGGTAGGTACTTAGGTATAACAAAAAATTAATTTTTAAAATTTTTGTCTGTCTGTTTGTTCCGGCTAATCTTCGAAACGGCTGGATTGATTTCGACAGGAATTACACTGACAGTTAGCTGATGATACGAGGAGTAAGTTAGGCTACTTTTATTTTAGAAAAATAATTAGAGTTCCGCGCAAAAACATAAAACTCATGAAATTGTGAACAAAAAGTCGGATTTGAAAAATTCCTTTTGCATTTGGTAGTCCAATTCTCGAGGACACACGCTACGATCCTTAGGAGCCGAACAAAAGGAAAAAAGTCAGAAAGAACACTAAATGAAAACGTAGTAATAGCGCGGGCGGGCGATGCAACGCGACGGGTCGGGGTACGAGGGAGTTTTGTTAAAATGTGGCTGTTATTTTAGTATATTGTGTATCTTACGACTTCCACGCAAACGAAGTCGCAGAGCACAGCTAGTACCTAATAACAGGAAGAGTCGAACAACCTCAAAAATGAGGTGACTTATAGTTCGGTCGTCGAAAGAATGCGTTCCTGGCACCAGTCAGTTGGACAATTTCTAGTTGTAATAAGGATCAAATTCGCAAAACACATATTTGTTAGTATGAAATTGACAGGTATGAAGAGCGCATTTTCCCGACTGTAACTTCGTAGCACGTCCTTTATGTAGGACATACGATTATGACAAAGTGGAGTTCTTTCTTGCGTTCACTCCTTACTCCGCCCCTAAGACGACCCATTGACCGTCCATTTCGGAATGGCTTCATATGGGACAATTACAGCCACTAGTTACGGAATAAAAAAAAATAAAAAAAAAAACATCATCATCTGCCTAGCCTTTTCCCAGCTATGTTGGGGTCGGCTTTCAGTCCAATCGGATGCAGCTGAATATCAGTATTTTACATGGAGCGACTGCCTATGTAAGCTCTACAACCCAGTTACTGGGTAATATGATAACCCTTGGTCGGTATAACGTAAAAATACATTTTGTAAAAAATAAAGTTGCATTTATGTTGCGCTTAGTAACAGAGCAGCCCTACGATTAGGTTAGTGGGTAGGGCGAATTGGTAAAGCCATACAAATATTTTGCCTCTTTTCGTGTGATGTGAATAGGGATTTGTTTGATAAATATGGCTTAGCTTTTTCTAATCACGTCAATGTTTACAAGCAATCTGTTGAAGCAACTGTTGCTTTAGCCCATATTAAAGGAAAATCCAAAATGTCCCGCTAATTTATTTTCATTCCGACAGCTCCAAGTTCCACTCTGAACTCTAAAAAACAAAGCTGTCAAGCCCACCAGTGCTACTTAACGAACACGTGGTGTTTAAATTGAAAACGCGGACAAAGTTGAGTGCGAATAAACGCGCTCGATCCTCAAGTGGCCGCTCGGCTCACCAAAAAGACGACGACATCCCCTGGCTCAAAAGGTCCTCGCAAAGACTAAACAGTCGTCGCTTCGTTAGTGCCCCGCGAAAAAATCGCCATGCGATCCGACGCCGACCAATCTGCTCCGCACTGCCGCAACCTACTTGCCTCAGAATCTATAGTATCGATTAGTGAGCGCTTTTTTACCCACACGCACTCACACACCGCCGCGGCGGGGCCAGCCTTTTTAACAATCTTTTTTTCGTCCACCCTCTCTCCCCCAAAACCGCCATGTCCATTGCGCGGATGCAAAGACCACCCCTCTCGCCCCACCCCTCTTATAGCAGCATTGAAAATGGAATTTCCATGAGTGATGGAGTGTCAAACGGGAAGTGAAAAAACGGAGAAAAAGTACATTATGTTAATTATTGAACGCGTGCTCCGTCCGAGTTTAAATTGAATGTCATGTCGTACGCGTCCGTCGCGTCGTCGTGTCGTGGAAACGCACGCTTTTACTCGTCTATTCCGTTTCGCGTGTACGGTATAATTTTTAATTTTTACTCTCTGTTCGTGCTAAATTAATAATCGCACATGTCGAAATTCGGACACGCCGTATATTTTGTATGTAGCGAAATTTTAACAAAACTCGATTGGTAACTTTTGACCTGTACACGTGGACTTAGCGGAACCACATTATTGGCTTTTGATCAAAATTGATCTCTATTAACATGATTGTAAAGCTGTTAATGCTAGTTCAGCGTTCGGGCTAAACACCGGTAGGTGGAGTGACTTTTATTTTCATTCACTAAGTACGGGTACGCTAGTAATCTTTCCTACTAACTTTGTCGATTCTTTGGTTCTTGTAATGTTTACTTCGCATGATTTCTCCGAACTTTGGGAAGATGAATATGTAGTAGTAGTACTACGTCTTAAGGTCTTAAGAGTATTAGTTGTTTTCTTGGATCTTATTACTCTCTATATTATACGTGCTTAGCTAAACATAGATGAATGACGTAATATCTCAACGTTACTTGTACAATTTTGTGGGTTTTAGTTTAATTACTGTCCTAGTCTCGTCACAATGAGCTCGAACTGCATTAAAACTAATGTGTGTTATGAAACAATAACACTCAGACCGCTTGCTCTGTTTAACTTTTAATGAAATCTACTATCTAAGCGAGCATTGCACAAAAAGACCGGACAGAGCACTTATTCACCGGACAACACGAACTATTCGGACAGTCGCATTGCTAATGGAAAATCCCGAAAAAATATTGGCGGTGAAAAAATAGTTTAAAAAAATCGTCGAGCACATTTGAATGAAAATTGGGTGGCGAAGGGGTGGCGCGCGCAGCCGCCGATCGCCTATTATTATTATTATTACTTGCATTATATCTGCATTTTTTTCACGCACACAGACGCGGCCGCGCACGCCATTTTTATTTTTTTTCTTCCTTTTTTCTTTTTTTCGGGAAATCGACGGGGGCGCGGCGCCCCCACACATGGGCCGAGCTCGGAACTCGTGCTCACCAGAATCGAACTATGCGATGTCTACAAGTGGACGAACATTTAAATTGGCTCTCATCAAATATTGACTGCGTGTAGTTTTTTCATTAACCATTCGGCTTTTTGTGAGGTACGCTCGTGGCCACATTGGTTGCCGTTCAATTTGTATCTACTTCCTTTGAGCAGATACGAGAGTGCATCATAAGTTGTTTTCAGCCTCAATTAATATTTTTCTAGCGCATCAATCCACCACAATCAGTTTTCTGAAATCGTCTGTTTTTATGAAGCTTGCATGATTTGCTTACGCGTACCTAATGTTATTTTTGATTGCTGCTAAAAATTGAGTCACACCTAATATCTAAATATGTTTTCACAAAAATGGAATTACACTGACATATTTCGCCAAACATACTAAAACTTACAAAATGTCCCAAATGTCCCAACCCAATAGAAAAAATAACGACTTCATATTTAACACTACTAACACTGGGTCGACGTAATTAATCATTCGTACGATTTGATGGCACACACGAATATCCATGTCGGTTTTATCAAAATGTTTTAACAAATTCGCAACAGGTTGGGGAGTGCTTGTTAAGAAAACATCAAGTGTTTGAATTTGGTCCTTGGGTCCTTTTGCTCGACCAGTTTAGATGTTTACACTCTCAACTTGATTTAGTGAATTCACTTCATTTTAGAACTTGTCTAATCCAAATCTAAACACCTCTTTCTTAGCTTCACCTATTTTGAACAACATATAGAAGTCAAGAAAGTATCATGAATTTATTTACTTCAACGATTGTCCTAACATTATCTTAAAACCTAACGACCTAACAACCTCTACATCAACTTCTATAGATCTATTTCCTCCATTATTAAGTTTTCTCGGCTCATTGTCAAGGTCCGCGTCAAATAAAAATGCTCCTTCGTTCCCTGGGACGTTTGGTCGTTCCTTTTTAAACCATTTTACGTTGACCTCTTGCTGCCGCCGTCTGACCTCACCATTTGAGCCGGAAACTTGTCTATACGATTAATGGTAAACATTATATTACTCTGATTTATCTACTACTGGACTACTCATGTTTAGTCTTTATTCAGTTGTCATCCGTAAGGCTATTATCAAACAGTTTGCATCTTACTAAATCTTAGTGCGAACTAAGCCTAACCCAAATCCTAATCCTCTTAAGCATCGACTTAAAGACCTAACTTGAGAAAACTCATTAATACCTAATAAAAATTATAATAAGACACAAAATAATGCATGTCCCACGTAGAACAACGGACGGCACTGCAGTCAAGCGAATTTATTATCATTAAAAAAATGCAAAAAATCATAATTAAAGGGGTGGCTGTGGGGTGCATCCCATTTTTTATTTTAATTGGCTTGTAAATTACAAAAGTTATAGTGAAAACGTTGAGTTGAGACCGTTTTTTCGGTATCATTATGCGGTTTTAAATTTTGTCGCTTACCCAAGGTAAAATGTATTACTATGGAAATAAGTTGCGCCTGATTAAATAAGTTATGAGGGTGTTCCGAGTTCGGGAAGTCGTCTCGTTTGTGTTACGGTTCCTTATTTTTTGGGAATAGCTTATCAGTATTATTGGCTCAGTTTTGTTTGTCAAAGCGTAGTTTACTTACGTATACAATAAGCAAAATGTTAAATGCATTGGAAAAATACATAGGGCTACCAGAATCAGTGATTATTTAATCGTTTATCATTATGTTGCAGTATAACATAATTACGTATAAATATAAATAAAATCGACCTATCAAAGCAGACGTCTGGATATGTCCAGAGGTCTGCTTTGAAACGACATATGCGCAAGACTTGCGCATCCGTTTTATTTCAGGTGGTCAGTCTTTCTGATTAGGATTACCACTTACGGCAACGCGTTTCTCCCTCATCTCGCATCATAAGGGTAGGTGGGGAAATGTGAAAACAAAAGAAAATCTGAAAAAGGAACAGAACGCTAATTCAAATGATTTTAAATAAAGCAGTTGGATCATACGAAAAAGATCAGAATAAGGTGCTAGCCATAATACACAGAAATTGCACTCACGATGTGTACGAAAAACAAAGATGGATTCATTTAATAAAAATCGAGAATCGATCTGAATTGGAGAAAACGAAAAACCGCATTGAAAACAAAATCGGCTATAAGAATATAATGTCGAAAGCTTGCAAAGTTTCCTACAACATTGTTAAAGTTAATAGCATTTAGTGAACTAAATTGTGAACTAAACTCTCCAAAATTATTGGTACCTTTCAACACCTTACTGAGTAACACATCTTGAACTCAAGTGAAATGTTTTCTTCGGACTATAAGCTCAACAAACAACATTAGATTATGCAGCACTTCTCACGTCATAAAATGATACCCAACGCATAAACCCATCGAATTCTCACCAAATGGTTATCCAGCAACTTTGCAAAAGATCCCACTGTCCGACAGAAACAAAACAAAACCTTAAAACAAAATGTATAAAGTGCAAAATTGCATCAAAATTAATATTGACAGCGGTAAATACGGTGTAGCGCCTCCGAAGCTAGGGTTGCTACAAATATAAATCTCGGCGTCGCAGCCGCGGCCAGGGCTACCACGGAGGACGGACGTGATTGATCAAAGTCGTTTGTCAAGCTCGCGTCGCGACTGTTGGTAGCCCTGTGCAATTAGCACATGATTCTGGGCGTCTAATGCACGAATTTGGTTTTAATTATGGAATGCTGTTGCTATGGCATCTGTTCGTTCTATTATTTGAAATTTAAATGCTATTCGATTATGGTTTTAAAGTAAATTAATTGGATAAAATGGCTGGCTTGTGAATGTATGAGATTCCTCCATTTTATGATGATAATAATAACACGATTAGAGAGATTTGGTACTTATGATTGATCCTATCGACCGATGCTATAAGAATACAGGGTGTATTTTTTCTTATTTGTGTCGGTTTGTTTAGGGCTGAGGCAAGTAACTTTACATTTGTAATTACTTTTCTGTTATATATTTTTTTTTAATTTTACCGACTCTGAGGAAAATCACGTAAATGTTCGTTAACTGCTTCAATATAATTTATCGTTAATTATACATTTGTATGCCTATTGAAGCGAGTAACAATAAAATGTTTAATAAGCTGTATAATTAAATTATTACATATACGTGAAGCAGTTAAATCGTGGTCTTTTAAAATGCAATTGATTACATTTTTTATGACTATTTACTCTGTGCTTACACATATTGATAAGTACCTATTATTTATTTCTTCACATTTTAAACAATCAGTTGTCAATTGTTTCCTGCATTCACCGATGTCAGTGATGTTCATGATAAACTTAGAAAATACGTAGGCGAACGTTCCCGGTCGACCAGTTTTCAACAAAAGGGAATAAGGACGAAAAGTGGGCGACTCTGCACGTTCGCGGGTGTAGGTACTACATATGAATTAAAAAAGTTACGCTAGATACTTGCTCTTTGAACCCACAACCTCGTGTATTAGAAGATCGTGATCGTCGAATTTCTTCTTTTATATCTATACAAATAAATAAATTTGAAGTGTCTGTTTGTAATGGCAAAATAACAACTTTTTACTAAAAGCATTACAAAAAACTATTTTTAACATTTTTGTGTCTTTAAACATAAGTTTAAATATCTTAAAATGCTGCAAGCTCACGTTCTCTATTTCATTGAAAGTTGCCTCCTAGTTTCGATTTTCCCTGCCAGAAAATTTTGGACAAATTTTCCACTGTGTGGGCTATCATTGAACAAGACTATAACTTTCCCTTTACGAGGGCTGGCATTCAACCTTACCAGAAGCATCGGTTTCACGTGATATCCAATCATCGACGAATGTGTGAATAATTGACGAATTGCCACCCTACCCAAGGAACTGACCATTTGGATAACTTTACCAATGAGTGCAAGAGGTCTGGGCTTTTTTTTTGTGGATGGGAAATCATCAAATGACTTCTTCCGCTCTGGGCGGAGCGGGAGGGCGTGTCAGACTTTTACTGACTAAAACCCACCCGTGTTCCTTCTGTTGCCTGTGCCGGGGCCACGGTAACTCTTTCCAACATCCCGCAACCCTGGCTGGAAGAGGTCTGGGCTGTCATTTAACTTTAACAGAAGCATTGGTTTTACTCGATCTCCGTTCACCAGTGAATAGAAATGTGTCGATATATTATGACGAACTGCCACCTACCCAAGAAACTGACAACAAAAAGCACAGCTTGACTTGGCATACCAATTAGACCACACAACTCTAGCCAAGACACTGTGAGACCTAGGGGCCTACTCCGAAGCTTAAATCCGAAGTATCGGCCGAATGTTCGGAAGTCTTCTACTACACTTCATTTTATTTCGTTCGGTCGGTTCGGATCCGACCGAGCTTCATTTTGACGTTTGTTCAACGAACTTCACTTTTACGTTTGGTTGGATCCGAACCGACCGAAATAGAAAAAAATGTAGTAGAAAACTTCCGAACATTCGGCCGATAACTTCGGATTTACACTTCGGAGTAGGCCCCCTGGGTGCTAAAACACGATACACACATTATATAAACATTACAAAAATTCCAACCAGCAAAGATAATTCACACAACTTTTACGATCTTAATAACAGAAATCCAATTAACTAAGTATGAATATTCAAAACAGTTTACGACAGCCACGCATCGATCAAATAATAGCACAATGGTATTAAGTTTATGTTATATCTTACGCCTATGAGATCTGATGCAAAGTGCGCGTAGATATGCACGCGTACGTGCGCCCTCGCGCTTAATAATGCGCGAAGAAAAAAAATACGCAATAAACATTTAAAAAGGGAGATGTCCCAACATTACAGACGAATTAAAATGCGAAATCACGTACATTACAACCAGTTTCGATACTCTTTTTTTTTCAATACACTTATAAATTCGAACAGCGAAACGAGTGGAGTGTCTCGATTGTATTATATTTTTTTGTAATTGTTTTTTGATTATATTTGCTGGAGTAACTGTTCAGGATATCGCGTTTTGTGTCATCGGTTTTTTAATTAAATTTTCTATAACGGGGTATTAGTAAGTTGAATTAAATTATGATGTAGCATTTGGGAATCGTTTATTTGAAAACGCGTGCGATGATGTTTGTTATTGAACATGTTTAATGTAGGAGTCTCTATTGCCTTTTCTCTCGTAATGTTGGCGGTCCGCATTAAAATTAATGGAAACGCTGCTTAATGGTCGATTCTAATCCTGTATTTATTTACAATTTTCATTTTTATTCAATGTTTCTGATAAAAGAGATAGCATAGCTATTCGTCCTATATATTTTTTATCTTATTGAACATATTTTTGAAGTTCCCAGATATTGAACTAACTTACAAAGTAACAACACATTCACACATAATTTTCATTGAGAAAAATCTAAGTCTAAAACCACCAAGTTCTGAAACATGTAACTCGAACAAATCCAAACGATATCTGTCAAAACAACGCCCAACACCACAACCATTCTATTACGTACACAAAAGAGATCAATTGCAAAGTCTTCTATTATACAAAAATAAAAGTGTTGCAATCATCAATTTATTCCGCAATAGGACATCTCCCATCGCAACTCAGAGACTGGTCAGAAACAATACACTTCACCTATCGCACCCAACAAAGAACCTATTAACAATATGAGTAATGCACAACTTAGATCGAGTGGCTATCTGATATATGAAACCGAGGGAACAGACGGGCGGTTAGCAACAACGACACAAACGCTCGCAATAAATCCTATGAAAATCCTTGCCATTGGAAAGAAGACTTTATTATCGGATCCTAGGGTCGGAAGTGGGGTGGATGAAACATTTAGGATTGCACACTCGTAAAAAAATTAAAGCAAAATAAAACTAATCTCCGATTTACTTAATTGAGACCGTGAATCATAAATGTTCGTTAACAGAAATTTCTGACAGCCGATTACTAATTAATAATTGTGTTTGAGTATTTAATTTGATTATTATTTAAATAAAGCGACTGTGAAATTGTTTTAGAACCAGAAATTGTGTGAAATATTTTAATTTTATATCGGTTTTTGATTAATAAAAAGTTAACCTCGAATTCCACGTTATGGTGAAAATGTTTAATTACGTGTAATAAGATTGTTAGAAAAAACATAAAACTTAATCACTTCCTCGCTCAATCAACAATTCGGATATACCACCATTATGATTATGATGTCTGAATTGTCTTGATTAACTTGAATATTTTTTTTTAATATCAGCGTTTAAAACGCAGCGTTTCGCCTGCTCGCCTGCTACCACCCGCTCTCCACCCATTCTCTGAAAATGGAGCGACCGATAAAAAAGGTAACGAATTATAAAAAAGCGGAGGCGCACAATCGCGAGCGCGGACGTGTGGGCGGTGGGCGAAATGAAATGAAATAATGAAAAAAATGGGCAAAAAGCAGTACAAACATGCATTGTCCTCGCCACCACCCCCCCTTAATGAGTGGGTGCGGGGAAACGGCCTCCCCTGTACGCGCAACGTGTGTCTGAAGTGGCTGATTATCACCTGATTCTATCTGCGTCAATTGTTGGGCCGCTAAATAGGTCGCGGAGTTTGTGGTACTACAGATTAGACAAGGACTTGTACATATGTATATCTACATCTCGACCATGTCGGATCGGGATTGCTTAGCCAACGAAGTTCTTGGATGGGTGCGACTTTTCGCCAGCAAGCTTCTGTTTGTAACAATGTTGTCTTTCTTTTAAAATAATTTAGACGCATCTGTGGTGATGAGGTTTTCAGTGAATTCATATCCTCTTAAGATATGCTATTGGTAGTAAATGTAAGCACGAACTTTAAAAACTTTTTAAAGTTCCAAATTTTGCCCTGAATATTTTGTTCTCCTTTTTAATATGAAATTTTCCGATTCTGCTTCTGAGAAAGATTTAATACGTCCATAAAACAAAGAACAAGTGCAGTATAACCGCATCACGGTCGCCTGTAACTTAATAATGTCCCATCCAAAGTTTCCTTTTCACCCGATTGGTTTCTCACGAAAAAAATCCCAATTTTCGAACATATTAACCATCAAAAACAGCGTCCGAAATTAATTTGTTTATGCGAAACAAAGGTGGGTGCCGGGCGCATGCACCCGCGTCACCCACTCCCCGAAAAAAAAGGAAAAAATAGGAAAAAAAGGGGGGGGAACGGGGTTCCCACACCCCTCCCGCGGCGCGATCGGCATCAGACTTCTTTTTTTAATCGCGTCGCATTCAGCATGGTCGTTTTTGGTAAGCACACACTGCGCATTGCCTATTTTCCAATTTAGATTGCTTTGTATTACCGGTTGAGCGATGCGCAATAGTTTTTGAGGCTCGTGACATGTGAGTGCAGGAAATTAAATTTCTGTGTAAAATAAAAACAAAGGGGAACGGGTTTGAGGGTACGTGAGCTTTAAATCGCTAGCGATGAAGGCTCTCGGTAAGAAAAACTTTTGCTTCTTCTTCAATCTATTTTCGCCGTTTTACTTTTCCTTCGTCGACCCATTTTCACCTACTGCAATGTACACTTCTGGACACATCTATTGGCCCACCTTGTATTTTCAGTTTCGTTTGGTCCTAGCTAAAATTTTATATTAGGTCGAGCAAAAAGTTTTTATGCAGTTTTGAACCTGGCACATTCACAATTTCATTCAATAGTCTTTTTTTGAATTTCGAACACAGAATTTAAAGAAACAAAAGACAATTTGGAGCCTGTTTGTTGATATCAAACAATCGAATACTAAGAAAACTTGGTTTTATTGGTTTACTTGGATTTAATTCTTGAAAAAGTGATTGATATCTTTGGTTTTGCAATAAACATTACTTATTCTTAACATTAAGGTGAGGTTCTATCAATAATCTATGGATACTTCACCTGAAGTCGCCGCCCAAGCTGTGGCACTTATTCAGGCCGGACACAGCCAAAGAAACGTGAGTGCTCAACTTAATTTAAGTTGATCTGCGGTCCGAAATGTTTATCGGAGGTACCTAGAGACTGGCGGCTTTGTTCGTCGCCAAGGAAGGCCACGATCTCGGGTCACAACTGAAAGGCAGGATCGATTCATCGTGACGACCAGCTTGAGAAATCGTCACCTTACCTCCATTGAGATACAAAACCAACTTCGCGACTTCCACGGAGTATCTGTGAGCGCTCGAACTATTCGGAGAAGGTTAAAAGAACGCGATATGGTACCACACAAGCCAGCTAATGGGCCCAAACTAACGCGAGCCCACCGAACAGCGCGCCTTCATTTCGCACGCAGTCATTTAAATTGGACACAGCAAGATTGGAGCCGTGTACTCTTTTCTGATGAGTCTAAAATTGTGTTACATGGCAATGATGGAAGGAAGAAGGTCTACCGACATAAGGGAGAGCGTTTCGCACAATGCTGCTTTGAAGAGAGGGTTGCTTATGGCGGTGGCTCATGGACTGTCTGGGGCGGTATATCCGCGAGCGGCAAAACTCAACTTGTTGTTGTTACAGGACCACGGCTGCCAACATTAAATGCTGAAAGGTACATTCGTGAGTGCTTAGAACCTCACGTGATACCATACGCGGACTATGTGGGCCCAAATTTCCTTTTTATGCATGATAATGCAAGAGCCCATGCGGCCGGCATCGTCAGGGAATATCTTCGGGATGTGAACATCACAGTTATGGACTGGCCAGCCAGAAGCCCAGACATGAACCCCATTGAGCACATGTGGGACGAGCTAAAAAGACGTGTTAGGGCTCGTCAGCCAGTTGCCCAGACGATGCAGGAGTTGAAAACTGCCATAGAAGAGGAATGGGAGATGATCCCTCAAAATTTCATAGAGCGGTTGATAAACTCTATGCCTAATCGTATGAGAGCTGTGGTAGATGCCCATGGAGGCAACACGCGTTATTAAATTAAACCTTTATTTGATAAAACATGTTTTTTATTCAAAAATCAATTGCCTTTAACAAGGCGCATATCCGACTTGTTAGGCGTAGCTCCATGTCGTATGGTATTCTGAATTCAAATTTAAAACAATACGATCGAAAAAGATGGCAAAATGTATCAGGTTTAAAACTGCATCAACAGTTTTTGTTCAATCTAGCAATCATATTTCGGTAGGGGCCATCGAAACCTAAACTCTAAGGTGGGCCAATAGATGTGTCCAGAAGTGTATAATATTTGCGTCTTCTCACGTGATCTTCAATTATTTCAGTCTCGATCTTCAGCTGTTTCCATCTCATATTCTTCGTTTAATTGTTTCTTCAAGAAACATTTAGGCCCAAGGAGTCTCTTAACATAACCCTGTCCTAATGACTTTAAGAATATCAAGTATTGAATGAATCTTACTTCCTGCGCTTGTCACTTGTGCGTTTTAGCTTTCAGTATAAATTATGTATGACACATTTTGTTAAAAAAACTAATCACATTTATATGATCTACACAATATGGAATTGTCTAGAAAAACTTTGTCAAAACAAAAAAGTATAGGAAAGACATGACAATATTTTCTTTATTAAAAGAATATTATCTTGTTCCAAAAAGAAAGTTCGCTTCAGGGGTCGGATTAAATTAGGGATCTCAGAGGTTTATTTTAAAGTCACAACTTCTTTAGTACTCTACTGTCTCATTGTCTTGTCGGCGTCGTGACTATCTCGTTGGTCTCTTGGTCGCAAGCGCTACTGTTGAACATAAGGTCCTGGGTTCGACTCCCGGGTCGGGCAAAGTGTTATTGGGTTTTTCCATCACGAATTTCGCACTAGCAGCCCGTAGTCTGGATTTGTGCCCGGTTGATGGCAATAGGCTCGCCCCCTATTACATGGGACTTAAACATAACTGGCGAAATGTGGGTGTACTATAGAGTACACCGCTACCTAACCCTTCGGGGATTACAGACGTGATGTTATGTTATGTGTTCTTTAGAACTTAGTCTCGGATCAACGATTAACCAAGTTTGCAACAAGACAGACAACAGAACAAATCTAAATAACCTAAAGAAAATATAACAGCAACTTCTGACTTCTTAAATGATAAGGAGTTTACCGACTAATTAAACAAACAACAACTAGTACCACTTAATTGCGAAAAGCCATTAATTGACCAACTCTTATCATGTTCCAGTTAAACTTCGCCATAAGATTTCAAAACTATCATTCGCGGATCAATTATAACAGTATTAAAATTAAATATAATTAACGACTTACCAGTCTGTAGACCAATAACTCAGTATCAAAATTCCTTGATAATTAGCGCGCCAAAGCAATAAATATTACCGAGACGATTATAAAGCGGCGAGTACTAATCACGAGAAGTTTACTGTGACACCCTGTAGACTAGAGACGTTGCTCAAATTATAGAGGGGGTTTAATTGTGCTGTAAAAATGCGTTACGAGTTGAAGATGGCGACGGGATGCATGCAAATGTTGCCTTTGTGAAGAAGAAACTAAAGAATTTGTAGGTGCCATTCATTTCTTCTTCTTCTTAGCGTGTCATGGCAATCTAAATAGACTCGGCCCAGAATTTAGCTACGAGTTTGGCGCCATCACTAGCGTCCATCAGTTCCTGTGACGTGCAGCTGACAGGACACGCAGGACATGATATTAAGTGTCATCGTTTGTGGAACAGCTCCACATTTACACTCTAAGGCGGATTCATAAGTGCCATTTAAAAGTGCCTTGTGATTTTTTCTGAGGGAACTCTTAAGGCTTCTTCAAACACACAAAGGCACCGCTCGTCGCACCACACGCGGAGCCTTTGTGTCGCGTGTCGCGCCTGTTGCAGGAGCCTTTACTGTTCCCAATGATAGCAGAACGTTTTCAACTTTCCAGAAACCTAGCTTTGTAGCAAAGACGAAACCAATACAATATTATGATCAAAAATCGTAACAATTCAGACTTTTATTATTAACTAGCAGTGCACCGTGACTGCGTTCACATTTACGTCGTAAGATACACAATTATATATTAAATAACAGCCACATTTTAATAAAACTCCCTCGTTTTCCGACCCGCCGCGTTGCATCGGCCGCCCGCGCTAGGTGTTTGTTCACAATTTCATGGTTTTAAATTTTTTTGAGCGGAACCCAAATTCTTTTTCTAAAATAAAATAATAAAAATAAGCCTATGTTACTCCTTATTACGTCGGCTATCTGCCAGTGAAAGTCTCATCAAAGTCGTTCCAGCCGTTTCGGAGATTAGCCGGAACAAACAGACAAACAAAAATTAAAAAAAAAATTGTTATAAGTACCGTATATACTTTCATATACATTTAGTAAAAAGTTGTTATTTTAACATTATAAACAGAAACTTCAATTTTATTTATTAATTAAGATGCAATAGTTTTCATTAAAATAAACAGTAGCAGCTATTTGAATAAACCACTAACTTGACCCTTATAGATCAGACTGATATAAATATATGATAAAGGAGAAATAACAAAATATCATTATTCTGTTGTCCTTATCCCAATTTATTTGGCGCCGGCGCAACATGTCCTTTTCTTCCATACTTCTCTATTAGTCGTCATCTCGGTAGTCACCCCCTTTCTAGCCATATCATCTTTGACACAGTCCATCCATCCACAGAAATAACAAGATATGTTATATCAATGTAACATTTACACGTTAAACAAATTTGATTGTAAAGGTAAGGTCTGTAAATGGATCATAACCCTTAGCTATGACGAGGTTGAAAAAATCCTTAATACGTAGCTTTGTCGATATCCATTTTCACTCAAACAGTACCCCGTCCGACACATCACTAAATACATCCGCCTTTCCAACACATCACAATACAACACTACACTACACTATACAATACAATACAACACCACTACACAACAAAACACCGTACAACAATGCACAACACAACACAACACATGCAGTGACACTATACAGATGGTTTTCTCCTTGATTAGTTTATTTTGTTTTTGCTTAAAATGTTTGTTTTTAGTTTTTATTTTTATTTTTCTGTCTACAGTTCCTGAAACATAAAACTCTGAATTCATAATTGTCTACCTTGTGGCAACTTGAGAGCCCTGACACCCATAACACAAGTTTAATCTTAGCTTGGGTGTCGGAGGTTTTAACTCTGTATAAACCTACAATTTATAGGATACATATGGAATGTATACTAAATGGTACATGTAAATTGTAAAACTGGAAATAAAGATTTTTATTATTTTTTATTTATTATTATTATCTACAACAGAAGAGGGCCCATAGATGGCAAAGCATCTAAATATTCCTAGTTTATTTATTATTTATTTATTTTATTTATTTGGCTCACCAACAATAGAATACACTGATACAAAGATATGAGTACTTATAGACTAGTGTACCAATCTCTTGCAGGTAAGCACATCACGCTTCACTTATTTGTCGATTGAAATTGGGTGTCTATTTAAAATTAGATGAGTTCCTATCCTTAACGAACATAAATATGTAAATGTGTGTATAGTTGCTTAAATAATGCGTAAAATTTACTAAAAACTTAATCTTAAAAGAAAAACAGGTTACCGCATAGTTCTAAGTCCAAAGCTATCCCTGTGGCATTTAATGCGCCTCAAGCAACGCCAGTTTTCTGCACCCTTCCATATAATTAAAATACACTATTTTGTATAATTAGAGAGTACAAAGAAATCGTTTCTGTATAGATAATATCACTAAGAACAAAGTAGCATGAAGTTATTAATGATATGAAAGTGCCCTATAACTGTGGGCTATTGAAATTATTAGGACGTGTAAGATTGGAGTTACGACAGTTTAGAATTGAGATGTTTGGACTTAATTACGTAAAAACTGTAAATAAAGAGAACGCACGAACAACATGTAAAGAAAAAATATATAAACTACTGATGGTTGATGTTAAGCCATTGGTTAATGAATCCTTTAGTTATTAGCAACACAGAGAAGTTAACAAAGACACAAAGTTCCCAAATAGAAATAAAAACAATGTGTGTTTCATCGCCCATGCATTAGATCTTAAAACTATCGGTGATTTCAGTGTTCCCGACTAAGATTAAAAAAAACACTAACCTCCTTATTCATAAACGTTGACTTAAGTTAAATGATGTTTAAACGTCAAAAAATATAAGGAAAACCTGTCGTTAAACATTAGGTACTTAACTTTAAGCAGCGTTTATGAATAAGGGGGTAAGTATGAGTTGTCACGCAACTAAAACACTCTTATCACCTAATTCCTACATGGGCTGACTCCAAAGCGTTCTACACTTCTCTTTGTGACGCTAGCTTCGGGCAATCCTTTTGAAAAGCGTCTAAATCGTCACACCAATGTGACCTAGGCCTGCTTAGGTGACGATGCAGGGAGACTAACGAAACAGTACCCGGAAATGTCTGCTACTAAACATGGACAAAGTGTACGCTGAAAAGGGACAAGTGACGAAATCTTTAATATCCAAATGGGGTGACTGAATACAGCAACTTTTTCAAAACGGTTGTGATTAGCAACACTTTAAAAAAAAGCACGACACAGAGTATGGAGAGAAGAAAATATTTCTGAACAGACCCACAGTTACATAAATAGTCCTCCTCTTTTGTCAACCATGTGTATCCGATTTATCGAATGAAGGATGCCATGTTTTACAGCTCCTAAAAACAAATGTAATAGGGACGAAATCAAAAGAAATCAACGTGTGCATTTAATTTGTACTTTACTCATGGCAATCACAATTTTGACAGGAGTGCTAGATATAAGGGTGGCCACAGATGCAACGATTTCGAAAATCTATGCGCGAATTCCCTATCGGCTTGTATGAAACATTCTTAAAGGGCCGGATGGGTAAGTGTACGTTTACGAGGGATATAAATGTGTATCATTAATCAACGTAATTAGATCATTGCCGGGATCGTGTTGCCTCCCGACCGTCCCCGACCAGCCCCGAAGCCGCCCGAGAAACTATCTTACGGAGTTCTTTTTTCAAATAAATCGAGTTCGGGTGCTTATCTTTTGATTATGAGGATAATGAAGTTGAATTTTGGATGTGGAATGAGATAATAATATACAATTTAATGGCGACTTCTTTGACGTTAGTAAGTTATACTTACTTTTGATTTAATGCGCGGGTTTCACCAGGTTGTATTGAATATAATCTATATGGTTTACCGTTTGGCGCATAGCATTAGGACACCTGAACATTTTTTATCCTATATAAAGATACATAATAATATATGTATCTTTTATTAATTCGAAGAAAACCGAACCCGAACACATAAAAAACTACTGTCTACAATCACTTAATAATTTTCTTGCTAGTGTTTAATGAAGCAATTATAAGACAGAAGCTATAGAAAAACCTTGTACAAGTTTTTACGACGAAGATCAAGACGTTCTGTGTGAAAATGATACTGTATTGTTTATTCATTCAGTTTGAGTCGCTTCGATAAAAATAAAGAAAACAACCGAGCCAACAACTAAGCAGAATTTGTACCGATCTTGAATTTTTTTCTAAGAGTTAAGACGAGTATACAAAGTATACTATATTTCAACACTCCTTACCCAATCTGCTGAGAAATTCCTGTTGGAATTACCGTACCGACCGTTAGAGATCGAACTAGGACCCCAGGCTCAGCAGTCATCATGTCCTAAGTGCTTTTTCTTCTCTTACGTCGAGCTACGAAAATATATCAGGCCTTGAAACGGTTACCTAGTCATCTCGATTCCCGGCAACTCTCATCCAGCCATTACCAGCGACCCTGCGAAGGTCGCCGCTCCACCTAGCCTGAGGGCGTCCTACCTTACGTTTCGATTCGCGGTCTCCAACCAAGAACATGTTCACCCAAATGTTCATTGGTTCTACGGCTAATAAGACCGGCAATATTACCAAGAGTGCACCAAACGTACTATCGGCCAAACTTCCGCATGCTCACCTTTAAGGTGATAATCGCATAGCACGGCTCACAACTCGATCACCCGATGCATGCGTTTTGACCACGATGCACGTTTGTTTTTGAGTTCATTTGTTGCTAATGTTTGTTGTTATTTTTTGTTACGCGCCCTGTACTGACAAAAATGCATATTGCCTCTAATTGGGCGAAACCAGGAAGGGTGTGGTACGTCACTAGCTCCGCTTCCGCAGAAATATTTTCTAAACTGAGCATGCTTAAGTTTTGCCGATAGTACAAGAGTATCGTCAAAATGTGGCTTGGACCTCTAAAAGAGCACCACGTGGCTATTTTAGTGCTGCTCTAAGACACATTTTCATTAAGTCATTGTTTTCAATACATCTGTTCCATACCATAGCTTATTCAAGCTTTCTCAATAACAATATTAATGAATGAATTATTGTTCTACTCGAGTGAATGCAACTAGAATTTCGATTTATGTATTTTCCGCATCTTACGTAATTATGTCTGTTCCTAATACAATTATTTCACACTACATTTATATTACTTTAGTTCAATATCTTATTAAATACACAGTCTTAACACAGGCCTTTTAATAATAATTACTTGACGTTCAAAAGTGCCTTTTTGCCTATTTGAAATAAATGATTTTACTTCGGCTTTGACTTTAATACATGAAAACAACACCGATAAAATAAAGCGATGTTTTTTCCTCATCGATATATTCGGAAGTATTTATCGACTAAATCACATCACTAAAACGCTAATCTATGTGTATAGGAACATTTTCATTCGAAAAATTAACTCAAAACGCTTTTTCCGCGTTCCTAAGTAATTTTATCCGATCTAAAACTACCACATAATTGGAACACCTATGATTTATTATCAGTTAATTTTATGATAATCAGACTATGAATAATCTGCGCGGGAGCCGTATTCTGTTACCGTTTTAGTCGGTCGTTAATCGAGTTACGTTTATCGATGATTATATGTTGCTTGTCATTCGTGTTTTTTAATAAATGTCAGTCAATTGTTTGTCGATAAGAAAAGTCGCTCGACACTAATTTTCTTGTCATGACAATATTATTTTGAGTTTGATATCGTATTTTTTACCTTTTTAATGTAATTTACTTCAGTATTTAATATTTTTAACACTATCTTTACGTCCATGTTAAAGTATCTTTAGTTTCCTAGGCCAACCTGACAGTTTCATTTGCATTATTACTGATTATTATAGTATCGTTTTCCACAATACCTAATGCCGTCAATGAATGCACAAAAGCCCTCAGGGCTAAGAGAAATTCAAGCTTTTAATAACTTCTCTTTCGAACAATCGAATGGAAAGTGTCATAAATATCATTAAGTCCGTATAAAAGCGTAACTACGAGTATCATTATGTACGATCATGCATAAAAGCGGAGAATAAGAATATGTTCACAAAAGGCTTCATTATTATTATTTTTTTTTTTTTTTAATATATTTTATTACTGTCACATAATGAAAATATCGATTTTCAATTGTCCCATCTCTTTTTATCTCGTAAAATACTAGCCTAACATCACTTTATTCATTTAGTAAACATTAGTTGACCCGACAGACGTTGTCCTGTCCAAATAGCTCATACAAAAATCGCATAGAAAAAGGATGTGCAATTTTCCGGGAAACTTTTACAAGTTTTCTTCCCTTAAAATCTAGTTCGGACTATAACGAACATTTTAAAAGAAAAAGTAAATGATGCGCTTACCAACGAACAGAATTTCATTTTTATTTGTATAGAATAAGAAATATTAATACACATAGGTACCACACAGATACTAGTGTTGTTCTACCACATCTGGGAATGGTAATGCAAACCGGATTTAAAGTCTCCTTACCTGATTATTATCTGCCGTATCTGGTCCATTGCTCCTATTAATATTTGAATAATCTCATCACTATTAGGAGCTAATTGAACTAACTGACTGATCATAGAAAAAGGCCCGACTGGCTGTTCACAATGGTGTGCTGGTGCCTACGCTTATGTATGGAAGTGAATGTTGGTGGTGGCAAAAGAAGTATGGAAGTAGAATAAATGCTGTGGAAATGCGTTCCTTGCGAAGCATGTGTGGTGTGACTATGAATGATAGGATGAGGAATGATGTGATAAGGCAACGGTGCGGTTTAAAAGAAGATGTAGTGACAAAAATTGAAAAGAGTATGCTTAGATGGTTTGGTCATGTTGAGAGGATGAATGAAAGTCGACTAACAAAAGATATTTACACGGCAGATGTGAGTGGAAATACCGGGAGGGGACGCCCTAGGAAGACATATAGTGATCTTATTGGTGATGTTCTTCAGAATGGTCAGGTGCGTAGTGCTCGCAACCGGCGTGCGTGTATGACCAGATATATGAATGTAAACGAGGCAAAAGGAGTATGTAAGGATCGTAGCAGGTGGCGTTCTGTAGTTTCTGCCTACCCCCATGGGAACAAGGCGTGAGTTTATGTATGTATGTGTATGTGTGACTGATCATCCGAATCGAAAACTGAGAATGTTAATTTTACTTTTATTATTGAGTTAAGGAACACTAGCTGGATCCGATGTAATTAGTTACATCAGATCCAGCTATTGTTCCTTAAGTCAATAATAAAACTAAAATTGCTTACTTTAAAACATGACCAGACCTACTGGCAAGAGGATATTGTCCCAAGACGACAAGTAGGCAACGAAAGTAAGCAAAATTTTAAAGTAAGTACCTTTTTAGTAGTAGGAGGAAATTATGGCAAATGTGGACTTGACAAGGTAGAAGAAACCTAGGTCGTTCAGTAACAATATTTCTGTTCCTACTTGGGGGCCAACCATCACCTCTTAAAGCAGCATTATTTTAAGGTTACTTTAGTGTGAGAAAGAGATGGAGCTATACAGGACGTCTAGTTCCATCTCGTTCCCACACTGAAGTAAGATTACAATAATACTGCGTTAAGAGGTACTAGCTCCTGAACAAGATATTGACCACACAAAAATACCACGATCCATGACTAAAACCTCGAGGAGGTATAGGGGTATACACGAAATCTCTTAAGGGGTCATTGTACTCATCAATATGAACAACTTTTACTATGGGACCAACTCTGAAATCGCGAAAAAAAATCATCTGTTCGCATAACTCGTCAAAATGTAGGGACAAGCTGATTTTTATTTCGCGATTTCAGAGTTTGTCCCATAGTAAAAGTTGTTCATATTGATGAGTACAATGACCCCTTAAAAGAATTCGTGTATGAATAGATACACCTTACATAGGTACTTGCGTAACACACCTTACCTACTGTAAGGTGCGTTAATCAGTTTCATTTTGACAGTTCAACACATTCATTGAGTTATTTACGTTGTTGAGCAGACAAATTTTTCGAACATATGAAGCAATGGATTAGCAACAAGCTTGAAAATCATTCAGATTCTGACTGATAGTGTGTTACGCAATTAAGGTGCTGGATATCTTGTAAATTGGAGGCCTGTGCCGAAGTATCGTACTGGAGGCTCAATTTGATGATGCAATTTTTTCCGACCTTCGCCTTTAATTATTCTGCTAATATTTTATACAATTTAATTACAAGTCCAAATAAATTAATTGAAGCAATAAAATATAATTGTTATCAAAATACTATCTACAGTAATATTGTTTAGGATACGATCTGAGAGTAGCGCAGCGGAAGCTATAACTTATTAAACTCACAAAGCAGCTCACACGGTGTTTATCTTAATTATATACTGATCATACTTTTATATATTGCATGCAGTGACATCGTAATTAGAGAGCTCCGGTGTGAGTAGGCCCGGCTGTTATAAATTATTTATTTTTGTTATCTACTTTAATTTTTAGGCTTAGGTCAGACTTACTTCAATAAAAGGACGTTGCCCGTGCCACGTTACTTTAACGGCAAAAAAAAAAAAAATGTGTGTAGAACTGAGCTTAACTAAATCACAGGGATTTCAAGGAAAATTATCGATTTATGGATTTTAATATTTTATTTTATTATATTTATTTTAATTTCTCCCGCTAAAAATAGCAATAGACACCTACTATTTATGAACATGATGTGGTTTCAACGTATAGATTTTCAAGGAAACTGACAGACAGTTATGTTTATTGTTTATGTATTTTTTTTTTCTCTGAAAACCATAACATCTGCGCGTGATTCTTCCGCGGTGTTACTTGCCAAATATTGGTATCCATTGAATTTAGGGGGAATACACTTCATCCGTCATTTGTTTGTTTACAAGGCTGCTTCTTTTTACGTAAGACTAGAGTCGATGAGTTTAAAAATGGATCACGATTTTTAAACGCAATCATCGAGATGTTAACGACGATAATATTTTTCCCACGTAACCTTTTTTTTTAAAAAAAAAAGACTGCTTTTTTGCTTGTGTAGAAACAACTACACCCCTGTGACTTTTGATTGAAAAGTCCTTATTCTTTTCACTCTTTCCTAACTAAAAGCTGGTTTTTTAATCTCTAATTCACTTCGAATACTAAAATATCAGCTGGTGACACGTCAGTACATAAATACTACCTCGGGACAGCGTGTACCGGGAGCGGTTTGTAATAAGTCGCCATAATTTAGCGAATACACCAGACTCGACCGTCATTTGTTTTTAAGAAGACCGCTGCCTCTTTTGACGTAAGACTATAGTGTCGGTGAGTTTAAAAATGGAACAAACTTTTTAATGTAAATCATCGACATGTCTCCGGCCTCTTTTTTTTTTTTGGATGGGAAATCATCAAATGCACACCCAAGCGGAGACGAGACGAGAGGAGAGAAGATGTATTTTAAACAACCAATAGAATTTCGTTATTTACACATCTCGTCTCCACTCAGCTTCAGTGGATACTACTGAGAGGAGATGTATCATATTTGTGTGGCGCGATCGAAGCGGAGATGTGAGCTGTGCCTCGCTGAGATTGAGTTGGGCGGCGGTACAAAGCGGAGATGTGAGCGGCGCCTCGCAAGCTGACAACGGCGCGCAGCGGAGACGTTAAGTGAGCGCGACGTGCAGTGGTTGGCGCCGCTAGTTCCCCCCGCGTCGCACAACAGCACACTTCTCCGCTCCAGACTAGCTGAAAAACATCTCCGCTCGTCTCCGCTTTGGTGGAATCCGGGCCTAAGGCCCGGATTCCACCAAAGCGGAGATGTGCGGAAATGTTCGAAGCGGAGACGAGAAGAGATGTTTTTCAGCTAGGGTATATCTATCGAAGCTGTGCGGAGACGCGTACTAGCTAGACTGGAGCGGAGATGTGTGCTGGCTAGAACGAAGATATGTGCTGGCTAGAGCGGAGATGAGTGCTGGCTAGAGCGGCTGGCGGGATATGCGACGCGGAGGGAACTAGCAGCGCTGCTCACTGCCACTCTCACCTCCGCTGCGCGCCGTCGCCAGCTTGCGAGGCACAGCTCACATCTCCGCTTTGTACCGCCACCCAGCTCAATTTCGGCGAGTCACAGCTCACATTTCCGCTTCGATCGCACCATACAAATATGATACATCTCCGCTTAGTGGTACCCACTGAAGCTGAGTGAAGACGAGATGTGTGAATAATGAAATTCTATTAGTTGTCTAAAACACATCTCCTCTCCTCTCGTCTCGTCTCCGCTTTGGTGGAGTCCGGGCCTTATAACCTTTTTTAAAACCGACAGCTCTGAGCTTGTTTAAAACAACTGCGCCCATGATATGAGCTTTAGGATATCGATTAATTTTTGATTGAAAAGTTTTCATTTTCTTCACTCTTTCCTAACTAAAAGCTAGTTAAAAACTAGTTTTAGTTAGGAAAGAGTGTAATTCTCGTCGATTACTAAAATATCAGCTGGTAACACGTCAGTACATAATACTACCTCGGGGCAGCGTGTATCGGGAGCGGATTGTAATAAGTCGCCATAATTTATGTTACATGCAATTAAAGTAAGATTGTTGCCTGGTCCGGCGGCGGTAGCTCGGGAGTCAGGCTTTTGTTTTTTATTGCTATTATTTAGTCAAATGTAGTATCGATGTTTTAATGATAGATCGGGGTGAGTATTCGGTTTTTTAGCTGAAACTTTAGAAATAGTAATTATGCACTTTATAAGGCATTTTTGCATTGAAAAATGCCTTTTAATGGCCTATTTGAAAAAAAAAATCACTTTGATGTTATCGTTGTAATGATTGTTTATGAGACTGTCTATGTCAGAAACTGGACATAGTTATAAGTATCATTTCGTCTCTATCAATATATAAAATGTCTAAATGAACAAACAAACTAAATATTTGTAGGCATTTTTAGTTTTAAGACTTAAATAAATAGATTAAATCCCCAAGATATATGTATGTAGTACGCCAAAGCCAAACTAAATAAATCCTCAACAATTAAAACCTACTTATCTTATAACAACAACAACATTAATTCTGTCTTAGTAAACTCGCTATAAATCCACTCTTCCACGCTCCACGCTCCCGGTCTATAATTGCGGTTCTGTTACTAGGTTTCCTGTCACTAAATGAGATTAAATGCACCACAGAATGTTTCTCAATAGCATAAGAACATTTAATGAAGCCAGCTCGTTTTACGACCGCATTAAGGACTAAATACATTTGTACTGGATAGCCCGCAATGCACCGGAATAGACGACTTGGAGTTTATTGCTGAACAAATCTTTACGCACCTGTTTACTCTCGTGTAACCATAGAGAAAGAAAGAAAGAAGATTCATTCATTGGCACACGCAGCATTTAGTTGACTTTGATGTCTATTTATCTCTCTATAGAGAAAGGCACAGGACTACAGGCGTTATGTTTCTTTGAAATAGGGATGTGTTTTGCTTAGACATAGGTACATATCGGTTCTGTAATGCAAGGCAACGGAAGCCTACTGCAAATGCATGCGGAAGCACTACAACGTCTGTCGTAGACCACATCTCGATATATGGTTCCGAATTTCTGACTCTTCCACAACCAAAGTACTCTCGTCTTCTTGAGTTAGACTTGAGTACAATTTCACATGTTATTAAGTAGTACTGCTGTCTCTTCTTAAATATATATTATAAAATAAAGTCACTTTTGTAGTGTCTGTCTGTGTGTCCGCGGAATTCAATGCGGTTTCCATCATCGTTTAGAGAATTGATTCCGGAAGGTTTATGTGTTTAATACATTAATATTTAAGTGCCAAATGAGCTCTTTCCCCTTTATTTATTTTTTGTTGCATACTTATATATCCTACTAATCCTACTCACACTATAAATTGCGAAAGTTTGTGAGGATGGATGGATGGATGTTTGTTACTCTTTCACACAAAAACTACTGAACGGATTTGGATGACATTTGGCACACAGATAGTATATAACCCAGATTAACACTTAGGATACTTTTTATCCTGATATCTCTACGGGATCGAGACTTATGCGGATGAAACCGCGAGGCGCTGCTAGTAATATATTTTAGTGTTATCTTGTATGTATTTAACTTATACATAATAAAGAAATCACCATGTTTTGTCCAAATCGTAAAAACCGTGCGAAGCCGGGGCGTGTCGCTAGTTACATTATTTTCTTACACTACGTCGAAACAAAACATGTTCCTAATTCAAAAAAATATCAATGCGTCTTTTAAAACGACCGTTTCATACAAATCTATTCAGTCCTTAATCCATATCAATATGATTATTATATGTAATGATTTTATTTATCGTACCAATTACTTCCTTGTTATGCAAATGTACATAAATGTCGGTGGGTAGTTACATAAAATAATAAAGGTACTACAAATATGGTTTAATGACTAGTACGCTAGGTTAACTTATCTTCATCGGTTAGTTGGCTAATGGATACAGGATTGTTAAGTAAGTATAATAATGACTAAATTAGTTATGCAAAAATGTATTAATACGAGCTATGAGACATTTCAAAATTCTGAAAAGTCTACATAATTATGATGGTTCATGAAGTCTTTTTCCACCCACTCCTGAGTATAGGCCTTCTTCTTTTTGTGCCATGTTACCGTAGTCTATATGAGTCTCATCCAGGTCTCCCATATCTTCTCAAATCAATATTGCTTCAAACAAATTAAGTGCGTTAATCATATCTTCAAAATACCATCTAAATCGTACAGTAAGTAATTTATTTCTTACCTCACTTTCTACCCTGTATTTAACTGAACAAATTGAGTGAAGATTACGTCAATATAGCTAAGTAAATAAGATAAATGTGCACTAAAACAGCTCCAATTCAGTATCCTTAATTACATGCAAATATAACCAAATAAAATTATCACACAACACTATTGCATGATATTAGCAATTTAATCTAATTATGCCAAAACTAGAATGTAATCTCATGAAACAACAATCAGGTTTTATATCTATCTCGCTCACTCTAACACTGTGATAATGAGTGCGTTAGAGAAGGGAGACGTGTATGTGTGCTTGCGCAGAAAACTGCGTAGCTTACATAAATTGTTTAAGGCGTAAAACACGGCTACTGCATCGCGCGACACGCGATATGACGCGCGATTTCCACGCGACTTTATTCACACACATTTTTCTAGTATGTCTACAAATGCCTGTGATTTTCTGCCTAGTTAATGTGCACAACTTCAAGAACTCCTATTGTAGGAAGTTTGTGTTCATAAATACATTACTCCGATGGGCTTTGAATAAGTTCCAGAAAGCTGCTGTTTTCAGTATTAGGAAAATTACGAAAATGAACATAAGGTTCAGTTTTTGCTGTTTTATGTTCAGCAATTTCACATTCAGGATTATCTACCGAAACTACAAAAGCAGAAGAAAAAGTAAAAACCGGCCAAATGCGTCTCGGATCACGCAGAATTAAGGGTGTCGTAGTTGGGATGAATTTATCCCAAAAACAAACTTAACAATGTAGTTGATAACCATGTTCTCCCACACATCGATATACGTCACGGTGAATTCTCCAACTGCAAATGTAAATTTGTAATCGCAAAAAAAAATGTGATACAACTACAAATTAACGATTTTCTGACTTTTTCCTTTACTTGTGCTGTGAGACATTGCTTCTTGCCAAATTTCATCATTCTAGTTCAACGGGAAGTACCCTATAGGTTTTGATTTATTTGTGAGTATCAAAATATTTATTTATTTATATATACTTCATTATACACCACATTATACCCTAATTATAGATAAATATGTCGCTTCTATGACCGTATTTTTTTATTGCGTTGACTTAGAAGCTTGATTTTTTTAGAGCTCCAAGGAACCGTAGACCTACGTATTTGATGTTAATTTCAATTTGATACCTTCACAAGTTCCTGAGAAAAAGGGTCTTGACAGACTGACAGACAGACAGACTGGCAGACAGACAGACGGACAACAAAGTGATCCTGCAACGGTTCCGTTTTTTCCTTCTGAGGTACGGAACCCTGAAAATCACGACAAAGAGGAACCTACAATAGTTTGCTTTCAAATCAATGTTCATAATATTGTAGAGACATATAATTATTGTACAATCATTTCACCGTACAAATTAGCTCCGTCACGCACACCCAAATGTCAAATACCTCACGAAAGACATCCGATACAACTTTCAACAGCGATCCTCCACACTTTCATAGTAATAAGTAATCGGTACAAGATTAGCGTCTTGTCGCGCGTATATCGCGGGCCGCGACAACCGGTAGCTCGAGCTGCGCCTACGCAGCCGCGCGCCTCCACCGCGCCGCGCCGCGCTCGCGTCGATCGCCGATTCTAATCAATATGCTAAGTGGCGATACGGCATCGCGTGCGACCGCGAAATACTCGCTCTTTGTTTAATTAACTGCCCGATTAATGTTACATTACGCGGATATCTCATTGCTACAGTTATAAACTAGTCCATTTTTCTGTAAGGATATCGTAAAAATGTAGATCGAGATTATATATAAGATCTAGAGAGCAGTGTGAACTTGTAAGTTGACTTTTGAAATTGATTTACTTGATATGGATATCGATTTTGTTACGACGAGTTAAGATAGTGTCAGATGCGTGACTGCACATGCAAATTAAAATAAATAAATACTTGATACTTTTTGCGTCATTCTATCGAGCTTTTTTAGATGTTTTAGTAACATATGTAATCAATTTATAACCGATTCAGGAGCGAGATAAATAAGTCTGTCCCAGAAATGCGGACATACGCCTGCTGCAAACACCATTCTTAAACACAAACAAAAAATATAAATCACAATTAAAAGTAAAAACAGATGAATATTTTACTTCATTAGCCACTCAAAATTAATGCTTAAAGAAAATAAAATGGTGCTCCAATCAAGGATCCAAAATTTTAGTTTATTCTTTTTGACTGTCCCATATCAGAGGAGAACACTTATGGATGCAATTTTATTAATTAATTTCGAGATGCATTTATCTTCTTCGCTTGATGCAAGCGTTTAATAAGGCCGAGCCACCATTATGGGGATTGCGTTTGAGGGAAGTTGGGGTGATTCGGACAACGGGCTGAGTGGGTGATAATTCATCGCTCGGGAAATTAGGACCGCGCTCTGTTTTTTGCTACACGTTTTCGTTGGCGCTGTTTGTCCGCGCGAGGTTTTACTTTTAGATTATATGCGAATTAGATTATGTTTGTGTTCGTGATATTAGATTTATTGGTTTATATCATTTTTATTTTTGCGTAGGTAGATATTATACATATCTATTAAGTACTTTTTTAAGTAAAAGTCATAACAAAATAGTAAGCACTATTTTGTTGTGACTATTACTTATAAATGTTTGTTACAGTACAGTAGCTATATTTAGTAATAGCTATAACCACTAAACTACATTTGAAGGGTTGAAAATCTAAAGGGTCTATGTGCCAAAAAATCACCAATCAATACTTTTACGAAAAAACCAATCCCAAACAATACAATTGGAACTTAGAACCTTTAGATTTTCAACCCTTCATTTATATTTGACACATAACGTTGAATTGGAAAGACATTGCAACGCATGCCTAAATAAAAAAAAAAACAAAACTCATTTATTCAAACTAGGCTGAGAATTAGCACTTTTCGAATGTTAAAATTACATAAGACACTCCCCTAAAATGCCCACCCTTCACCACTTCCTAGTACTTTAGCTGGGAAGAAGTGGCGCAACATCGATTCTGCAACCTTATAATGGGTCAGTTTGCTGACTTATTTTCTAAAAACGCGGAAAATATCTGAAAGTTAATACACTCAAACACACATAACATCACATAACATCACGCCTTGTTTCCCCGAAGGGTTAGGCAGAGGTGTACCTATAGTACACCCACATTTCGCCAGTTATGTTTACACTCAAACATCCCTAAAGAAACTAATTGACACAAATAGATTGAGTTCTAAATACGATATTGCCATAACAATAAACAGGCTCATCGATTTACACAATATTAGTATTTTAAAGCCGGTCCACACGGCCCGAGCCTCCCCTAATTTGAATAATAATCTCGCCATCAATCTGTTTGGTTTGCCTTGCTCCTTGATTATTAAAACAAGACCTCATTTAGATTATGCGTTCAACATTAAAGTTAATTTTGTATTTTGTTTATTGCTAGTACTGAACTCTTCGCCAATGAAACTAGGTAAGAATATATGTAGATATCACTAATTTAAAAAAAAGTTACATATTTGCATTATTATGTTTTTGGCGCGATTTTTTGTTTCAACTAAAGTCTTTAAACCAGCCTATTTTTTCAGGACTTATGTACAGCAGTTTTCTCTATATTTCTTGGTTTTTTTTTAATAGTACAAATTCAAACGGTTTCAAATTTATTATTGGCAGTAATTACAGCTAATTGAAGAACGAAATATTTATGTACCTACAATCAATCTGCCTAGCCTTTTCCCATCTATGCTGGGGTCGGCTTCCAGTCTAAATGGATGCAGCTGAATACCAGTATTTTACATGCAGCGACTGCCTATCTGACCTCCACAGCCCAGTAACTGGGTAATACGATATCCCTTAGTAAGACTGGCTGTCAGACTTTCGGGCTTCTGACGATCCGTAACGACTGTCAAAGATCCATGAATGACAGCTGGGACCAACGGTTTAACATGCTTTCCGAGGCACGGAGGAGTCTTGGTATGTAAAGATGGTCACCCAGTCACGTTCAACCCCGGCAAGCATAGCTTAACCTGATGGATCGACCCGTGCGGCTGTTATTACTTAGCCACGAGCTCCTCCAATTTTAAATATTTACCTACAGTTTTGCGACAATATTTTATGGCTGCCAGGTGCAGACAGTGCATACCAGTATCTACAACTTTTAACTAACGTTCTGGTCTTGATTCTGTTGGGTACTAAATAAAACACATACAACCTATTGCTATCCTTCAAATGGATTTCAAACCAGAAGAAAAACAGCTGTTAAATTAACTTGAACAAAAAAAAATCAACTACGTACTTTATAGCAACCGAAAACGCGCTGAAAATCATGTGTAGTTAAGTTTGAAATCTCTAAGCTATGCTAACTTGACTCTGTCTCCTTCTGACTTAGGTATAAGTTAAAGACATAAACACTATTAATCAGTTTTAGCTCTGCCAAACCAAAAAAACATGATCAGGTCTTGGAACCGGTACCAAAAGTACAGGTTCTTTATCGGTACTTAGCGGTGCTTGCCATTTCGGCACCTGGGTACCGGTTCCAGACGGGTACCGGTGCTCCACCTAAAATTTATCGGTACCAAATTCAGTTACCCGCCGTACCTTGAAGATATTTTTCTAATGCATATTAGCTATCCTTTTTACTTACTAAGTATACCTGTTTTCTCACTCTAACTTACATAAATATTTGTTTGGTACCGGTACAGTACCGATACTGATTTGAAATACAATTGGACCGGTACTACGTCTGGTATCCGTACCAATAGTACCAGTAGGGCAAAACTTGGGTAATCGGTGATAGTTTTGTTTTTTAATTGTAAAATTCGATTCATTGATCAGATTATTTTTTAAATTTACTGTGATACAGTAGACAAAAGAAGCTTTGCTAACTTATATCTAAAAATGTGGCAAATACTATAATGATTGAAAAATATACATTTATCAAGTCAGTAGTAACTTGGTAATAAAACACATATTATCTATCACCGAATAGCTACATATCACGGATTAGCCAAGTTTTGCCCTACTACGTCTGGTACCGGTATCACACCAAGGCCAATGTTATCGGTTCCCAAAAATACCGGTATTTCAAGGCCTGAGCATAATTCTAAAGCTTCCATGCTAGGTCCCTTTTTCACACACTCATTAATACATTACATCACTGCAATACAAATTGAGCATTTGATCGATAGTTGTCCGACTTTTTTATCAAACGCAGACCGATACAGCTTTTTGATTTTTTTGTTGAGCAACTATTGAGTTGACAGTATGTGCACGTTCTATGATCGCAATATATTCCCATAAACTTATGAAACATAACAAATAGTTGTTTAACTAAAAATTGTATGTATGTGGTAGCCCTTAAGGTGGAGACTCACTTGCAACGTTTGTTTGTAATGTTTCATTCGAGGCGAGCTTGGTGCCAAAACGGCGATACACAAGACGCGGCGAACGCTCGCTTCGAGCACATGACTCAAGCGCTCCATTTCTTGTTACAAAATGGCGATACACTAAACGTGCGAGCGCTCGTTTTGAGCACTTGACCCATAAAAACGGCCTTTCTTTGTATTTGTCAATAAATAAAAGTGTTTTTTCATTACCCCATTGCACTTTTACTTGAGAAAAGTATACTTTTATTTTGGAAAAGAGAATAAAACGAGATACGTTGTGCTTGCGACGACGCATCAACTTGCACTGACTTGTTTGTAGAACATGCGCTCGCAATTCTCGCAACGAGCGGCTCGGCTCGCCACACTGATTACTGTCAATCAATCAATCAATCAACTCAGCCTATCGCAGTCCACTGCTGGACATAGGCCTCTCCCAGACTGCGCCACAGCACCCTGCCCTCCGCCTTCCGCATCCAGTCTGTCCCAGCCACCTTCTTAAGGTCGTCGGTCCATCTAGCTGGGGGGCGTCCCACACTACGCTTGCCGATACGTGGTCTCCACTCCAGAACTCGTCTGCTCCACCGGCCATCGGTCCTTCGACAAACATGGCCAGCCCACTGCCACTTTAGTTTGCTTACTCTGTAGGCTATGTCGGTTACTCCGGTTCTTTTCCGGATAACTTAATTCCTGATTTTATCCATCAAAGAAACTCCAAGCATAGCCCGCTTCATAGCGCGCTGAGCGACCTTGAATTTGTGGACCAGCCCAACTGTCAGTATCCACGTTTCAGCACCGTATGTCATAACGGGCAGGACGCACTGGTTGAAGACCTTAGTCTTCAAACATTGCGGGATAGGTGACGAGATGACTTGACGAAGTTTTCCAAACGCTGCCCAACCTAATTGGATCCTTCTGTCGGCTTCTTTCTCAAAGTTGTGTCTACTGAGCTGGATGACTTGCCCTAGATAGACATACTCCTTCACAACTTCAAGAAACGACCTTTCGATGCGGATTGGTCTTGGCAAGACGTGTGAATACTGACTAGTGTAACGCGTTTCAAACAAATTCACAAAAATGCCAACAGTCGAGTGAAGGATCCGGTGCTCGCACCGAGCGGCACGGCTCGCTACACTGACTATTGCAACGCGTTACAAAAACTCGATACATTACAAACAAACGTTGCAAGTCAGTCTCCGCCTTTAGATTCCAAAAGATACATCAAATCAAATTACACACACACTTTTAAACCTAATCAAATCACCTTTAAAAAAATAAAAAGGCTTGTAAAAGTAGTATAATTATGCAGTCTGTCGCCCCCACATGACGTAACTCCAGGTAGCAGTTTACGACACAAGCAGAACGTAAACTGTCGATAACTGATGTTACTCTTGCGTTCACTCGTCCAAATGTTCTGATGGGATTCTTATGGCTTCTGTATGTGGGCTGTGATTTTTTTATGGGAAACTATGGGTAATGGGAAAAAGATAGATCTATGTAGGTAGGTATATTCATTTGATTTCCTTTATTTCAAACTTAAACTAACAAATAGCTGTTGGTTCTACTCGTCTCGAGGAAAGTTCACCCGCCAGCTTGTCCCATGATTTTTAGTTTTACTTCAAAGAAAGACGCTTTTTAAAATAACTCGTCGTTAACGGATTAAAATAATTCCCGTTTCTAAAACAAGAAGGAATTGGTTGACTTTGAAATTAACAAATCTTCTTGCAATTTTCAATTCGTGCATCATTCAATGTTTAACAGAAATGGAGGAAAAAAGTCAATTCCATTGAAATAAAAAGTAATTTTCCATTTTTATTATAAACTCAATTTGTTCAAATAAACGCCTTGGTACTAACTAACCCGAAAGTTGTCCAAAGTATATAAAAACGTTAAAAAGGGTTGAAAGATAAAGTCAGCTAGAACTCGAACAATAGAGGCAATCACAAAAAATTAAAAGCGTTTCACAGAAGAAAACTTCGTAATTTTGTATTGCAGATTAGAATTTTTAAACACTGTGCAATTATTATAATTTAACATTTAGAACTACTTTTATTTTCGCAAAGGATCTTTTAAGAATTCATTCAATTTAATTAACAATAAATTGTTCATAATGAAATGAACTCGGAAAATGAAAATCTTAAAAGTAAGCATAGTTATGAAAACTTCTGAATTCCTGAAAATAATCAGCCGATCTTTACGTTCAAATATGATTCGATCTTTTCACAGAACTGTCGATATAGTTGCTTCAATATTAAAACTTCTTAAAAATCGCGGGGTATTTCAGCGAAAAGTTTAAGTATTTGTATTTTTCTGTTTATCCTTATATAGGGTTATTGGTAAAATAACCCTATATAAAACCTCTTAATGGGGTCATTGTACTCATCATTATGAACAACTTTTACTATGTGACCAAACCTCGAAATCGCGAAAAACAAATTCTACTGTTCCCTACATTTTGACGAGTTATGCGATCATAAATGTAGAGAACAGCTGATTTTTTTTCGCGATGAGTACAATGACCCCTTAAGAGGTTGTTGTGGGGTTGTCGTGGTTTAACCAATATCCCATTACACTGATTTACTTGATTTTCCTTTGAGTTAAAGTTATATTTTAATCCCTTTAGTTAGGTACTTTCAGAAAATATTTATTTATTGAAGCTTGATGACTTTTATGCAATCGCTACGTCAGTCTTCTACTAAATAGTCAGTTGCAGAAACAGAAGTTAGAACCGGTTTTAATTGAATTTGCTATCCCTATCACGTCTTGAAGGTGAATATATAATAATACTGAATATCTACATATATCTGACATGTAATCCCCTTTATTTATAAACGTTGCTTAAAGTTAAAAGACGATTAAACATTAAAAAAATGTTTACTTAACTTTAAGCAACATTTGTAAATAAACTCCAAGAAAAGGTACCGTACTTATATCGTAATAATAGTTTACAAGACAAGATATAATCATATATCAAGCAACAAAATATCGGGTAATTTATTGGAAAATCTGAAGTTTTGCCAAGAAAAGCAAAGAGATCTGTTTATTTTATTTGTATATTATGTACGATTATGACCCGAGTTTTTTTTTTGTGTTACGTCGCTTTGTCCACAATCGACAGTTATGTATTGAAATATGGTAGTTTATTATGCAATAAAATGTAGCGTCTTTAATAGAATTCGTGTCTATGGTTACTTGTTCGAACAAAGTAGCCATTTAATTAATAATCACTTATCTATCGGTTGTAGGTAGGGAATTTAGTAATTTGTTGTTTGTCATCGTGGATTCCCGCTTTGAATAGCCTTATTTTACTTGACTGAAAACGGAAACATTTGAGTATACATAAAAATATGGAGGCAAGGAGGCTGTATTTGCGGTTTTTAAATTGTGTTCCTTTTAGTAACGTTAGGGCGGTTTTAAAAGTGTTCAAAGGATAAAATCCTACTAATATTATAAATGTGAAAGTTTGTAGGGACGGTTGCTACCCTTTCACACAAAAACTACTGAACGGATTTGGATTAAATTTGGCACACAGATAGTTTATAACTTGGTTTATAACATAGGATACTTTTTATCCGAGTCTTATGCGAGTGAAATCGCGGGGCGCTACTAGTTACATATATTTAAAGTACTGCGTTATGAAATAAAAGGCCTTTTTTAGAAGCAAACATGCCCCTCAGTACTGTTAATACTTCGATTCAAGAATAGTTTGGCAACTTTTTGACCCTAGAAACCCTTTATAAAGCTTTTAAGTAAACCTACCTCATGTGACACAAACAATTTAAAGTAGTCGCTTTGCCTTTTCGAGTGCAAGAGGTCAATAATTAAACACTGTAATTCATTCCTGTTTCTAAATAAAGCGCAGATATATTTTGACTTATCTTTCTAACTAATCTAAATCTACCTCAAGCTGAAAACATCATCTCAATTTTTATCCTCGATTAACCCAAGTTCACACTTGCGAACCGTACACCATCGGGTATAATATCGAGTATATAAATACTGCTTTCTTCATTCCCGACGGTATTAACATACTTATTAATTGCTGCCTCCGGGGTACACTGGTAGCTTTATAATATTTCTCCAATGCTTTACGAGTCCGCGACTCCGCCCTATGCGTTGGACTTGCAGACATTAATGCGTTGCCATCGTCGTCAGACAAATGAGTATGCTGATTAAACTCGTGTGCACTATTCTTTATTTTCTTTTGCTTTTTTGCTCGTGTATCGGCTACTTATTTTAGTTTCAAGATGGTTGGTGTAATGTTTATGGGTTCTGCTGATATATCGGACTTCAATTGTTGTTTTTTTCGGTTTTATTAAGCTTACAGTGGCAGTTGAAGTTCGAGTTATCTTTGACGTGTAGGTTTAATGTTAAAAGTGTAATGATAGAGATCAGGCTAGATAAGACTAAATTAAGAACAGGCTTCTGCCTTGCAAGTGCGCTAATAATATACTGAAATTATATTATTGGATCCTGAATACCTCTATTTGCAATCCAAACATTCTCAGTTGAATTAAACCAACAAAATCTAATGAATTCCTCTTTTGTTTTCAGGTAAAATCGCATTCCACATCACCAGTAAGTTACCAGCACTTCAAATATTTTCGTACATTATCATAACATATATAAACTATTTAACAAACGTTAGCACGCACACAGACGCGTCTTCAATCAAGGCAAGTCGCATTTCGAAAGCAAATTATCAACCTAGAAGGGGGCAAGGGGGGGAGAGGTATAATTAAAATCCGTTGATTAATATGTAAATGTAATAAGATTACCCTCCCCTGAATAATTTAAATGGAAGCCCGGGAGATGAGTTATATACGGCGGACTCTCATTATACCGTAGTTGTGTATCGGCCACTATAATGTATGTTGCGTCCCGTTTGATAAATGCTGTCTGGTAGATGCGAGTAGGTGCGAGTTTCGCTCGTGTGTCCGCAGCTTGACTTCTGAGTGCATTGTTTCGAGGTCCACTCGGATGGCAAATGAAGAAAAGTGGAAGGTTTGCTTTTGGTAGACTGTGGTCTCTATAAACGTGGGGAGGAGGAGATACACATACTATGATTATAAACTTGTACCTAGTAGATAAGAATGTAGTGTCGTGTCACGTTGACAAACATAACAGTGGAAAAAAATCTATTTATGATATCAACAGATTATTAACATAAAATACATGATATCCTAACCTAACTAAAACTGTTAAAACAAACAAAAAAAACTAAAATATGGCGTCGAAAAACTCCTTCGCATCACTGTCGACTGGTAATGTACCCAAGAGACTGGCGGCATTGCCACGTTTTATGGCAATACTTAGCCTCTGGCCAAAGTAAATGCCAGCCCTTGGGTCACGGGAAGTGTCAACCAGCCGTTTGGAGATGTCGTTTGACAAACATGACTTGAAATATTTAGTTAGTCCATTTTTGGAGCCAACTAAATCAACAAACGAAGCATAGTCTTCATCTGATCTTGTGGATATTTGCAGTCGAAATTGTTGATGATGATTTCTTAGACACAACTAAGGTGCTTTTCTTGTAGGCTGGTATATCAAACTAATACATTCCCTAATACCAATAATCTAATACAACCTGCAGTACATAATCAGTTTACCACCGACCTCGCACCGCCAAAACGGCCATGTTTCCGCCATCTTTATTAAGAACGCATGGCCACCCGCCTCCTGGCGTTGGTCAACAGCCAGCAAGGCGTTAAAGGCATCAGCTACACCACCCACCAGTTGTGATAGACCTCCCCACCCCCGCTTGAACCCAACTGTTTCTAGTCGCAGCGGGGCGGTGAGACGGCGTAGACCGGTCAGCGTACACTGGTCTTAGGTGCTTGGCTCACTTGTCTAATGGCTTTGATTAAACTGCCAGTTTATTTGACGGTACGATGCGTGCGTGCGACCATGTATGAATTTATGTTTAGACGATGGCTGAATATGGAATTATAGTCGAAGATTTAGGATCGTGAGGAGGTATCGTGGGCGATGGACTGAGTTTTGCGAAAATTTCTTTGGTGTAGGTCTTTGGAAACCATATTGGAATAGCTATTCTAAGCATGAAAGGAAAATAATCATATATCCCATGCAGAAATTATCGCAATCAAAATCCTTTTTTCTTGGTAACGCGAAGTAAAAAGAGGAAACCTCAAAGGACTCTCAGTAATTTTGTAACCGTTTAGAGTTTTCTTACATCCGGTTTATTTACACTATTATGTGTTCTTCATTTTCTTCAGGTATGTGGTACTTACTAGTCGCAGCTATGGGAATGCAATTTCTCCACGACGGGCATTGAGAACTAACCTGTTCATTTAAATATCTTTTCAAATTAGGTTTACTTCCTTTGAAAACTAAACGGTAACTAAGGAAAATTTATTTAGGGTATTCTACAGCGTTCAAGTTGAAAACACAAAAGTTATAGCTACTTAATAAAACGAACTTTCAAATCTCTTTAACTGCTGCCACCAAATCTAATTCTACCATCTGAAGAGTCCATATTAGCTTCGACCAGTGTTTGAATCGCAAAAACATAACACTTCGTAACATCACGTCTTGTTTCCCCAAAAGGTACCTATAGTACACCCACAAAAAACCAACAAAACAAAAACAAACGAAAAACATTTTTGTAGGAAAACCTAATAATAGTCTTAATACTATCGAGACATGTCCGATTTTAAAAAGAACATCTTGCGAATTGGCTTTATTTGTCAACGTCTGTTATACATTACAACTAATTCTAATATTATGTTTCTGTTTTGTATTTTGTCACTTTTGGTCAAAACTGTTCCAAATTCAGGTATCCTTTCAAAGTTCTTGTCGTGTTGCATGAACTAATAATGGTCAGCATTTTCCATTCAGTAAGTTGTAATCCTGTCTTATACTTATTTAAAAGGTAAACGCAATTTTAGCCTAACCTGATCTACCTCAAACTTTCATAACTTACTTTAGGTGAAAGCGCCAGGTAGCCCGGAAAATTCAAATTTTCTTACGATTTTTGCAATTTGCAAGTCAGTATTAAGTTATATGTTGATCAAAATATAATTTGCGATCGTAAAAAATATGTATTCACATTTATAATAAATAAAGTCATCAATACAACTCTTTAAGACCAGGTAACTCTATTGAATGACTATTTCATGAAATCTTGACAATTAGGATTATACAAACATACAGAGTTTTATTGCTGATTTTGATGATGTTATAATTCAGTAAATGCATATTTGTTACAGTCGCGAATGATAATTTAATCAACGTACAACTTAATACTGATTTGCAAATTGCAAAAAACATAAGAAAGTTTGGGTACCTGGAGCTTCCCCCTTAAGCTATAATTGTAGCCAATTCAGTTCAGGTTCACAGACTTACGGTAGAATAACAAATTATATCAATAATCCTGTCTATGGCCGCCTAAACGTAGTGGCTTAGGTGTTTAGGTTCAAATCTGCGCGCTAAGTTCAAAGGTCTGCATGATATTGACTGCAGGTAATGAAAAGTTTTGAGGAAATTAGGTTTTAGTCGAGTTTTGACGCCTTTGTTGTTTAAAAGACGAGACCTAACCATCGACTTATCGTAAGCGAAATTTTTGCGAAAATGCGATTTTTTCCTAAAACATTTAAAACTATTGTTAATCTTTTAGGATAAAAATCGCATATTCGTAAATGTGAAAAATGTTACTCACGATAAGTCGGCGGTCTAAATATTGTCTAGTGTTTCTGAAAGTTTTCAGTAGTGAAATCCTGCGATAGCTTTCCTAGCCGTCTGTTAAAGCGAAAAAGTGATCATTGTGTCTATGTTAGTAAAAAACCGGCCAAGTGCGTCGGACCACGGCCCCGCACATTGAAGGGTTCCGCAGTGGGGATGGATTTCTCCCAAAAACAAACTTCGCACTGTAGTTAAAAAACAGGTTCCCTCATACATCGATAGTCATGGTCAATTCTTCAACTGCCAATGTAAGTTTGTAATCGCAAAAAAATGTTTTTTTTTTCTATGATAAAACTACAAATTATGGATTTTCGGACTTTTTCCTTTACTTGTGCTGTGAGACCTTGCCAAATTTCATAATTGATTGTTTGATTGTCAACGGGAAGTACCCTATAGGTTTTGATTTATATCATCATCTGCCTAGCCTTTTCCCAACTATATTGGGGTCGGCTTCCAGTCTAACCGGATGCAGCTGAATACCAGTATTTTACATGGAGCGACTGCCTATCTGACCTCCACAACCCAGTAACTGGGTAATACGATACCCCTTGGTAAGACTGGTTGTCAGACTTTCGGGCTTCTGACGACCCGTAACGACTGTCAAAGATCCACGAATGACAGCCGGGACCAACGGCTTAACGTGCTTTCCGAGGCACGGAGGAGTCTCGGTATGTAAAGATGGTCACCCATCCACGGACCAACCCCGGCAAGCGTAGCTTAACCTGATGGATCGACCCGTGCGGCTGTTATTACTTAGCCACGAGCTCCTCTGAAGTACCCTATAGGTTTTGATTTATATGCGAGTATGAAAATATGTCGCATAAACGGCCGTATTTTTTATTGCGTTGACTTAGAAGCTTGATTTTTTTAGAGCTCTAAGAAACCGTAGACCTACGTATTTGATATTAATTTCAACTGGATACCTCCACGCGTTCCTGAGAAAAAGGGTCTTGACAAACGGACAACGAAGTGATCCTAATAAGGGTTCCGTATTTCCTTTTGAGGTATGAATCCCTAAAAAACATGCAAAATCTGCACCAATTTACACAAAATTATTTCCAATCACAATTCAAGAATCTCTTTGTCCAATCCAATGCAAAAATTTAACCATCTTCCAAGAAACATCGCATAACAAAATACAAATCAATTATCATTGGTAACCGACGCACGTCAACAATAGTTCAACCGAGCCTTGCCTGGCCTCTCAATAATTAGGATAGTGCATCTCCGTTTACCGAATGAGAATAAAGCCTACCCTTTGTGTTTGTGTGAAGACCCCCTGTGTGGATGTGTGTGTGCATGCATCTTGATTCTCCGTATTTATGTGTGCTGGCTGTGGGGGCATCTCGTCCTCCGCATGCCACTCTGCGATAGTAATGTCGTATATTTCGGTCGTGCGTACACTGGCCGTCTTATTATGTTTTAGTCGGACGGACTGACTTAAACAGGCATTATTCTGTCAGGAACTTAATGTATAGTGTTTAGATTCTCGACGATGTTCTCACTTATTTCTTATAGTACCAGTAAAGTTTTGGGCGCCGGTTGTCGGCCAATCAGAAAATTAACACCAAATGCCAATAATATTAAAAACCGAATTCTAAATTCGTTTTAATTTTTGCCGGTCGAACATTTTGTAATCAGAAATCCTTTAGAGACTTCAATTTTTTTTTTAATTGAAATTGGCGTCTCGTTAATTAAAACCAAATCGAATTAATTACAGAGTGAAAATTATTCCACCCCTTTCCAGCGACCTTAAAAACTTAAGACAGACTAGTAGGGTGAATGTACACAAAATCGGTACATACATATTGTTGGAAACACCGCATGCCATAAACTAATATTCGCTCGGACACTACTTGGAGTTATTGGACAATGTAAATGAACGCTATCTCCTATAATGCCTGCCTTATTTCCCCCTCAGCCAGGCCAGTGCCCGCAGCGACCCCTCCCGGGGGGAGGCCCCCACCCCGGCCGATGTCTCATCAGTAAGGATTGAACCCTTTAATGTATTCACCGTAACTTCGGGATGAGTCTTGTATTAGTGTTATAATGAGACGTGGCCCTAAGGAATTATGGCTATACTTGTGGATCTCTGGGGTCGGGATTAACCCCAACCTAGTTTCAATTTCTATATATGAGAGGTTTCGTGGGAAGGGGTCGATAATATCATATCTCAATGTTTTAAATCTGATAGCCGCATTGTTTTGATTTTAGTATAGACGTTTATGGTTTACTATGTATATAGAATTATAGACTTTCTTGTTTACTGAGCAGATGAAACTAAGAAAAATGTAAGTCCTGTACATAACTTCGTTACCATGGGCACTAAGATTACTTCTCTAACAGTTCAAATTATATTAAGAAACAAATCTTGAAGCACTTTAAAGAGTGCTCTCTATTAAAAACTTCTTTGATTAGAGTCCATTAAAGGAGTTCGAGTTCAAAATTCTGCTTTAATCATTCGCCAATAACCGAAACGGTTTAGTTAAAAATGTTATTTACTGATGCTCCTTGAGTCGCCAACAGATCGATAATGCTGCCAATTAGCCGGTACCAATTTTCCAATAAAACTTCAAACTGTTTTCCATTCCATTATCTCTCACCACCCTTTATTGCTGGCGAAGTTAAGCTACGACTCCTCTTTCCACTCCGCTCCGAAATTATTACAATAATAATATTATTATATTAATAATTGTATTGATAAGGAGACTCTCGTAATAAGGGTAAACCGTCCCCTTTCTGCCAGCCATCCTCAATAGGAGAATTTATGTAACTAATGAAATAAGCGAAGTGGCGCGCCCCGCACCCCGCGACCCGCCCCAACCCGCTCCCATCCACCCTTCATTATCGGAAAGTTTGAAATATAATTTGAAATTATGCTCAATGTTATATTGAAGATAAGAGAAACACAAATTCCTTTAATTGGACTTGTTAAAGTGAGTCAAATTAAGTTAACACCGAGTTGATGGTATTACTTTTGAAGTTGGAAATTATGACGGACTGTCCGTAGGTTTCTGCGGAATTCATGGGGTGATTAGCGGTGGAAAGAACAGTTATCGGTTCCTCGACCCGCGTGGTTTATTTAACGGCCCGACGTTTATGGGAACTTATTTCATTGTATTATTAACTTCTAAAAACTACGTTAAGTAGAGCGGAGAAATACCGAGCCGTGTGTACCTACTGAGTCAATACAATAGATTTTGGTGCAATGAATTGTAATTAATGAATTGCAATTATCGTTGATTATTTAACAAGTTTTTTTGAATAAATCTAACGATTTCGTTTTGAAATCACAAGCTTGCCCTCCAAGCGACTTAAAATTTTCTCAAAATCTAAACAATGCCCAAAACAAAATTAATTATTAATCATATTTGTGTATAGTTCATCCTTGAGGGTCGCACGTTAGGTCAACTATTGATTTTCGCGTACGCCCCGCACAGACTCGCAACTTGAGACCATCACAATTAGTCCCCGCTCTCAATCTAATTATATTTCTGATTGGGCTGGTGGCGACGCCTTGCTTCATGTGGTGATTTACACCATGTGCCTCAGTAACTACCTCTGACTGAGACGTAACAAGACACCGTTGCCTTGGAGATTATTGTTGTAATTAGTGATTTAGATTCATGCTGTCCGAATTAGAGTATGTGTCGTGTTCGTAATTGGATGATTTAGTAATGAAATTGAATTACAAGATTTGTTTGGCGAAATCATAGTCTGTGAGTGTGCTTTCTCCACCACATTTTTAACTCAACTTTTTTCAAAGTTTTATTTTTTTTTCAACTTGGTGTCTGTTCAGCTGTTATTACGACTACATCTTAAGACAAAACAACAAGATTAACTAACTCATTTTCTAAATTGATACCCTTATATTCCTGCATAATCAATCGAACTATACGATATAAGGACTTACAGTCATACCAATTAGATGCAGATCGAGATCTAATTATTCGGCTTCGGCTCGAGCTGGCACAGCACTATTCTGATTGTCGACAAGCGATTTCGGAAATTACTAAGGCGTCGACGCCGCCCCGCTCATTCCGACCGCCCTGTTCCTTGCGTTTCGGTTAGACGGTCAGTCACTGGTACCGTCACCCTATAAATTTTCATGGAGTTCGCAATAATGTTTTATGGTGTATGTATCATCGTTACAAAGTCTGACAACCAGTCTTACCAAGGGGTATCGTATTACTCAGTTACTGGGTTGTGGAGGTTAGATAGGCAGTCGCTCCATGTAAAATACTGGTATTCAGCTGCGTCCGCATAGACTGGAAGCAGACTCCAACAAATTGCTTTGTATCATTGTTACAATGATACGTTTTAACGTCTTAGTAATGTTAATTTATATTGATAAGCGTTGTTTCAAAATATTGAGAAAATATTTTTCTGTTTTCCAGTCATATTTTATAAACCTTTTTTCCTATCAGTTCTTTTTTGGCGCAATATTTCATGACAACTGTATGGTTAAGTTTTAAATAGAATAAAATCGACTGATCCAAAACTATCTATTACCTCCTTGATCTTAGAAAAATACATAAATCCGTCGCCCACAGACGTAACTAAATCACCAAATAAGGTAACTAACCCAATAGTCGGCAACGACTCCACTATGCTGACGTTTCTAGAACATAGTAATATCGACCAAAAATCCCCGCTGGCATTAGCATAACAATTAAATTAATCAACCCACTCCGCATTAAGATACGGAGCTAGTTTTGTATTTGACTGTGTGTATTCTTGTACTCATATTATACTATCTGCATGCCAGTAAAGTCGGCATAGGTAGGTATCTCGGTAGGTACATGCATTTGTTTTTAAGTTAAGCCCGCGGATCTGCTGACATATTAAAAGGTCTGCGTTTTCCGGTATGCAAAGTGGCCTTAATGTCAATGCAGGATATTTTCTAAGTCTAAACAAAAGTATATCTAATTCTTTTCAGCCGTTACAGAGTGATTGAGGAACAAACATCAAAACATAGATTGAGTGTTGCAGTGTACTGATAAGGACTTATAATTGACTAGCTTCTACCCGTGACTTTGTTCGCGTGGAAGAAACATATCCTATGGCACTCGGCAAGAGTGTAGCTTTCTATCAGTGAAAGAACTTTCGAAATCGGATCAGTAGTTCCGATTCTGAAGATTATCCCTTACATACAAACTCACAAATGTTACCTCTGTATAATATTAGTACTTATAGATTGGTCTTTGTCAAGCCACATTACTTTTCTCAGTTAAAAATTAAATACATTATAAAGAAGTCCACTGTAACCTCATCCGAGATGCAAAGACCACCGTATTCTTGTTTCGTTAGTATCGTCTATTCTGTGATTCTTATACTAGATTCAATAAAGCATGTTTGTAATCTCAGATTATGCATGAATAGATTGAATTAATGTTTGCAGACCAAGGATGTATGCTTATGTGTGCTAGATTCATTTCATGGGCGAATGATATTGTATGATAAATACTGCCATAGTCTGGCTAAATTGACTTGTTACCTCTAAAACTAAAATTGAGGTTTTTAGGTTAAATCAATTTGGTGTTTTGTTTTAACTGCGTTGGTTCTACGTTAATTATCTTAGGATTTGTAGGCAACATATTTTTTGTTACAATTTAATTAAAGGAAAATAAAAAATCTCTAAACTCTTGTTCTTAAAAAAGTTTATAGCCAAAACAACAAGTTAAACAAAAATCTACATAGATTACTTCTTAAATCGTTGTCAACAATAGTCTAGTTCACAAAATTAATTCGTCCGCTGCGCATACATTCGGTAGAAAGTATAGTCGGCCAATAAACGCGGCGGGCCACGCGCCGCCCGGCGCGTTTCCTCGCGTCTCGCACGGCTCCCCGAAGACCGGCCCACCCCCACCCTGGCTGTACATCATCTCATTTGAATTTCTAACTAGGAAACCTCCATGCAATTATTGGATTAATGTAAATTACGCAGTCTACAGCTCTACGGTGCACTATCAGGGACAGGGTTTAATTAGAATCCGGTTAAGTCTAATAATTCTATAGTGTTTCGCAAAGTCGCTCTTATGTTCACTAAAGAATGGTTGAATTTAGAAAAGTTCGACCACGACGGCAATTAGAATAATTATTTTCGCAAGTAGAAGACATTTGGGTCTGTCACCCTACATTACAGGGAAACTAGTCAATTTCAATGTGCAAATAATGTTAATTTATTTCTGTTTACTTGTTATGGTAGGAAGGATTTGAAACACGGGAAACTTATGACTATTCAGTACCTATTGCTCTACCAAAGAGGTAGCATAAATTAAATTTTATCGATGCGATGTGACTGACAAGAAACAAAACTGTCATACATTTTCAACTGTCATTCCTTTAAAACTCCCGTTAACTGGGCGATCTTTCTTTAAACCGCAGACTGTTGCTAACAACAAAACGCTACACATTTTTCTCTCAAAAAACCCAGACATTCAAAGACGGGTTCACCCAATTCCTAAACCCTCCGCGAACACTCGAATACATAACCTCAAAACATTTCCGCCGTGACCTCGAAAATGCACGTAGGTGAAAGCCCTCGGGAGTTTCACGTAGGGGAACAAAAAAAACCCCTAACCCCCGCGTAAGGAGCGAAGGGGGCGACCCGCCCGTGAATGAACGAAGGCGGATTGCGTCCTTGGAGCAAAAAAGTCACGTGACCTCGTTCAACAGGTGGCGCCGTGAGTGTGTCCTTGCGCGAGGATTAGAAAAAAAAAAGTTGCGTTCGAATTCTTTGACGTTTCTTTTTTTAAGAAGCCGCGTTTTTTGGGCTGTGGTTTTGGAGTGTCAGTTTTGATTGTGAGTGAGGCTGTATGGTTTAGACCTGCTTGCTTTTATTTTGATGAATAAAGGCACAAGTGGCCGATCAACACCGACTGAAGAATTTGAGTAAAGAATAAATCGAAAATGAAATACATTTATGCCGAAATACTATTTTCATATATAGACGACAATAAACTTTATAAATAGAAACTGTCTCTTGCACCGACATGTTTCGTTGACTTGGGGCCAGCTCCCATGGTTGGTTTTGTATATTGCCTCACCACGACCAATACGAGTTTACCCTACAGATATTTGTTCTAAGCCTGACTCTTCTACTGTGATTTCCATTATGTGATGGCATAGGGATAGATGAATCATATTATTACCCTTGGTAAAGCTTACATTTGCTTGAAATCGTTATTGCACTTTTCCCACCAAAAAGAATATCTTAGTGATGACCAAAGGCCAAAAAGCATTCTATACAATATGTAAAACTTGATGGTCAAAATAAACCCAGACTAAATATTTTCCAGGTAAATGAAACATTTACTAAAGCTAACGCTCAAAAAATACATTTAAACTATCCTCGTAGCCAATGCAGTGCCTGATCAAACAAAATTCCCATCCACTCAGCTATTTACCTTCAAAAACAACGTTCAAAAGAACTAAACAATAAGTATAGACTATAGTGAACATTGTCAAAACAGGCCAGTAACAAAGCAAAGTTCTGTGCAGCCAAAAAGCGTATATCCAAAAAGTTTACTTCGAAACAAGTAGTAGGTGGCTCGGCTCCTTTATGAATGGCGGGCTCCCTCGGCCCCGCTTAACACAAATGTCACGGCGCCCCGACGAGCCGGAAAACTCTCTTTTCTTCCTGAATTACCGCACAAACGATACACGTTAAAACACTCCTTACAACCCAAAGAATAGAACACAAATCTCTTCACAACTCCCGGGAAAATTTAAGGAATTTTCTACTTAACACAGTCGTTGGATTTTGAGACGTGTTTCAGTTAAACAAGGCTGGTTTTTCAATGGTGTAGTCGGCGTCGAAGGCATGAAATCTTGCGTCTCCCGCGGCAAATTGTTTCCTCGCTCGGCGTGTTTGTATTTTATTATACATTTTTATTTCTCGATAACATTAGCTTAACCGACTTTTCATTGCCTCGCCTAGGGTTGCCGCTCGCGTTTTGTAATGATGTCTTTTTATGGTTGCCACAGAATGTTTCAACTGAACTTTTTCTTGTTGCGTGTTTGGCGTACAGCTTACATTTTAAATGAGCTGTTGCAAGTAAATTAAAGTGGCTTTGTACATGATATTGCTTGATAATGTTGCGTTTTTTGGGATATTTACACTATTTACTAATAATTGCTGTTCTACAGCTGCTTCACACATGTTTCTTAGGCTTTTTATACATTGTATTTTACATTGAAAGCTAATAAGGACCTATTTTTTAGCTAACTTGAGGCTAGTTGAAAAATACAATGTTATTTAGTGAGGTTATTTTCAGGATTTGACAAATGACTAAGCACATATCACTACCGACTAGGTATAGTAGACATCTTACCTCAGCTGTTCGCTTTTAAAGATTTGCTAACGCATGTTATAGATAATATCTGGAGGAAATATAGGCAGTCGCTCCATGTAAAATACTGGTATTCAGCTGCATCCGGTTAGACTGGAAGCCGACCCCAACATGTTGGGATGATATTTTTATATTTTGAGAAAACCTGTGAGAATATATCTGAAAATTCACTTCTTACAATGTTCACAGTCAGTTTTTAACAAAATCAAATCAACACGAAACCAATGTTCAATCGAATCCTTTTCACGAACCCTAATCAAGTGGAAAGAGCGCGTCACAGCCCTAAGAAAAGTTGAGGCGAGGTAGGAATGTCAAAAACGTCGGGGCGCGAACAAATATGTGCTTTGCCGACGGGCCGGCTGCCTGCACCGCGGCTTAACCGACGTTTACAAAGCCTCGCAGATTTTGTGTTAGTTTAACTTTTTGTTTAACTTTTTATGCGTTTTATGACTGTTTTAGATGAACGATTTGAGTTTAGTCTTGCTTGTGACCAGTTCGTTCTTGTTTTGGCAGTTAAGTGCTAAGTTCGACTAGTTTGATTAGTCGATTTGAAAACTTTGCTGTTTCATGATTACAAGTTCAACTGCTTATAACATGTTCACTATCACTCAATCCAAACTTGAATTTTTACACCTGCAACTATTTCCCGCCGTTAGCTCAGTCTAAACATTTCACCATTAAACATCATGCTTAATTATTTTTCAAAAACACCCTGATTATATTACAGATCCTTCCTAACCCCGTTACACGTACGCTAATCCTTCTACCCGAGTTACCATCGTTAACCGATCATGCCATCGGGCCGCTTGCCGAGACCCCTCAACGGCATCCTTTGCATTTCCCTCCGCACTTTACCGGATTTTTTTCCGTTTTATTTACTTTGGCGCGAACGTTAGACGCCTCGGGCGCCACTTACTACACTTGCCTTCATCCGGACGTCGGCGTCGGTTGTGGCCCGATGTTTCGGACGCTACGAAGTTTTGGACAAATTATGTGATTTGTAGCAGGACTGTGCGACTGAAGCTTTGTTCATCCTTTGCTCACGTGTGCGAGGTTTTTGTTTCATTCATTCGAGGTTGGATGTTATGTTTGAGTGACAAAAGTTACGTTGAAATCTTCTTAGGTTGTTTGTTTGTATCTGGATGTTGACTTTGATTGCAGGACGATGTTTAGAAAACTCAGGATATGTGGTCAAATTCTCGCATTTGGAGCACTGTAATTTTTTTGTGTTGAGGACCCATTTCGAGGTTTTTTAGGTTATCTAGGAAACATTTATTTGGCTATATTTCAGATTTTACAAAGTCTCGGACAGATTATGTGATTTGCAGGACAGAGTATGCTTAGATGGTTTGGTCATGTTGAGAAGATGAATGAAAGTCGACTAACAAAAGGTATTTACACGGCAGATGTGAGTGGAAACGCTGGGAGAGGACGCCCTAGGAAGACATATAGTGATATTATTGGTGATGTTCTTCAGAAAGGTCAGGTGCGTAGTACTCGCAACTGGCGTGCGTGTATGACCAGGTGTGAACGTAAACGGGGCAAAAGGAGTATGTAAGGATCGTAGCAGGTGGCGTTCTGTAGTTTCTGCCTACCTCCATGGGAAGAAGGCGTGAGCTCATGTACGAGTATGTAAACTTTAAGAATTCTTTGCACGCAGTGTTGCTTGTCAAGATTATCTTCTCTATTATTTTCACGTTTATTATAGATCTACTATTACAGAACTCGCGTGTTACTTGAGTTTAGACGATGCGTTGGTTGTGGGGTTTTTCAGGTTCTACGAAAGCCAATGAACTGATTTGAAGGCTCGTCGTTTTTTTTGGAGTTTACTCCTTAAGAATCGATTTTCATATAAGGCCCCCGGTATGGAAGAAGTGAAATTAATACAAGCGTTAGCTCAAAAGCGTTACGTTTTTCTGCGCAACGGTACCTTGCGCACCTTTCACGGAGTAAACTCCAGTCGTGCGTCGGAGCTGACACACACACACTTTTTCACGTCTTTTACGTTTTACACATAACGCATTGATGCTCTTTACATTTCCTTGTCTTCAATGACGCGGGTTAGTTCGGCCATTGTCCTGAATTGCGTTACGATTTGAATTTTGAACAGATTATGCGAATCAAATGCTCCAAAGTATTTATTTGCAAATATTTGCAATCGCAATAACAATTGGTGTTATTGATATTGCGCGTTCTTTGAATGAATGCTTGGATTACAAAATTCAAAGTTGCAATTTGCAATCACCAATTCAGTTATATGAACAAATTAAAATACATTTTCTGAATTCTAGAATGGAACCAAACTGATTTCTCTTCTTTAACTCGTATTCTCACTGTAGGTATTCTATATCAGTCTTGCGTTAGGTAGGTACCTACTTGTTAATATGGCTTGTTTATCGGCCGAACCCAATAACCTATCTATCACCAATTTTGGCATACCTACTGGAAATAGATAAACCTAGATATCTATGGTTTTAACGTCCCAATAAGAGATTATGGAATCTTACCGGCCTGATATAAGGACAGATATAATTATACTGTCAACCGTCAATTAAGTAAATAACGGTCTGTCTTTTATTGAAAACAAGATGGATGGTGATACTGGACAGTTTCTTTAAGTCTTTGCGTGTCGTTTGAACCCTATAGGTACAAAGTCAATTGTTTACTGATTGTGTCTGTAATTATGACATGCGAAAGGTAAAATTAATACTCAATTAACTTTACTTATGAACGTTTGAATAGGTACATATCTGAAACTATGGATACCCCTTTTAATGATATTAGCATCATAGGTACTACTAGTGGATTTGCTCCACGGTTTTTACTAGAAAACAAAACAACATGACATAATATTGAATTGATTCAAATAACACTAGTTATTTTTTACATCAAATTTATCACAACTTATCCTTTTACACTACCACTACCAACCAGACAAAACAAAAAAAAAAAACTAAATAAACAACGAAACAAGAGAAATCACAAATTAAACAATAGTTCAATCACAAGAGGATGCTACGTAGGTTATCGGCCATTGTTATTAAGCCTTGCATGTCTCTAGTCCAGTTTCTCATCCAAAATCGATAGCTACCCCCCTGGGGTGCACCCCCGGTTGTTATATCTAGAGACGGCCGCTCCTAATTCGTACTCCGTATACGTCGATCTTTCTCGTGTGTACTATGGCAGGTGGAGTTTTGTTCCTACGTTCTATGCTAGCCTAGTACCTTGCGGTTTTTGTGGGGAGTTTAAATGCATGTTTGGTTTAAAAAGTTGATTGTTTTACTGTCTAGTTAAATTATAGTATTTAAATAATCTTCATCTTCCTTCCTCCTTACGTAGAGGTAGACATTGCGAATTTCAATATTAGATATGTATCTATAATTATATATAAAAATGGATGTGTGTATGTATGTTACATAAGGACTTCAAAACGGCTGGAGCGATTTTTATGAATATTTTCGTCTGGAAATCTTCAGATTAGCCCAGCATATCCTGTGAAGTTTGGTAGCGATCGGATCAACAGATTTTTTTTTTCTGGCTATAGACTACCCGTGCGAAGCCGGGGAAAGTCGCTAGTATCTATCTAATATTGAAAATCGCAACGTCTCTCTGTCTGTCTGTCCGCTTATCCGATCGCACGTGATTTTTATTTATAGTTGTAATGTTTTCTCATTTTCTGGCTATATTAGAGAGCTATTTGGCAAATATTTTGACAAAATGACAAAACAACATGACATAATAATATTGAGTTTTACTTGCATTTGTAGTTTAGTTTTAAAGTGCTACAATGCCTGTCTGGTAACCAACGTTTTTTATAAGAGCTGTTTGATAAGCATTTTAAATACTTAGTTTTGTAAAATGTAAATAATTAGTTAGCTGTCTAGACACAGAAACATGTTTTATCGTCATTAGCAACTACCTACCTCTTATTTTGACGTCAAACACCTACTTGGCTTAATGTAGGTACTTACCACGTGGTGTCTACGAAATATCTAAAATTTCCACATTTTTACTAAAGACGCTGAAAAAGATTATTTTTTATCCACATCCAGTTAAAATATGTGCTTGCCTAAAATCTGCAAGTGGCTAAGGGGTAGTAAATGAAGGTTAAGGGGGTAGAAGGACCATAATCAGTGTTTTTCATGATAAGAGGTAACAACGCCATCTAGTAGAGAGGCTGGTGTTCTATGATATAGTGAAAACAGAAACACAAAGGGAAAAATTAAGTTCTTTAAAAAAAAAAGATAATTGTCATTAACATTCATAGAAAACCGGCCAAGTGCATGTCGGACCACGCACAATGAAGGGTTCCGTAGTTGAGATGAATTTATCACAAGAACAAACTTAACATTGTAGTTGAAAAACATGTTCTCTCATACATTCCAATTGCAAATGTAAGTTGAACTTTTACAAGTTTACGAGCTACAGCTTTACAGCTGTGATAGTTTTTCTTGAATTTTTTTCACATATCAAAAACTAACCGTGTAGCTGTTAGCTGTGCAGCCGTTTAGCTCTAAAAAAATTAGCACTTTAAAGCTTAATATTTCAGAATCGGATCCCTTAATCGAAAAATTGTTTACACAAACGCACAATATTTTGGAAACACCTATCCAACAACACCCCACACCATGGGGTAGACAAGAAAAAAACATCCCCACTTTACGTGTACAGGAGGTATCCTAAAAATTTTTTTTCATGATTTTGTTTTACTACTTTGTCGGCGTGATTAATATGTATATCCATGCCCAATTATAGCTTTCTAGTACTAAGAGTCTCTGCGGACGGATGCACGGACGGACATGGCGAAATTATAAGAGTTCCTTGTTGACTCCTAAAAAAGATCATAGTCTTTAGACCTTTCTTTGCGTTTGTAGTACAATGTAACACTTTATTATTTCTCTTGCTGATGTGATTAAATTTAATTCAATTATAAACGTGTTTTAAAATAAGGAAGTTTTTTGGTTTTTGCTCAAACTATCTCCCATTGACTATGACCATTCTTCCCCCTTACCCTTCAAATACTAATGTCAATCAAAATCAGCTGTTTAACAGAACTGTAGCCGACTCCATATCTTGGGTGAGTACTGTTGAGTTAACCCTTGTAACGGTTGTAACAGGAAATAAATAAGCCGGAGGCTCTCTCTCTTATTTTGACTTTACTTACTTGTAAGTTTTTTTTTTTATTATAAACTTAATTTATACCTACTGCATACAAAAATAAATAGTTATGTTATTAATTTAGCCCCTAAGAACATTAATTTTGGGTAAGAATTTTTTCTTATTACGTCAATGTATCATCATAATTATTACAAAGGCATGTTCTCCACAGCTTTATTACCTATACTAAGCCGATTATTATAAGCCTTATAATTAACGATTATTAATCAATCAAAATTAATTATACTGTCGTAACAAACTGCCTATAATGATATAAAACCAAAGTGTGTCTAAAAAATCGATAAGCCGTTGAAGTTTAAAATCTCTTGTCCCGTAGCAACGGTTTGGCGAACGGCCACCGTCATTATCTAGCCGGGTAGCATTCTGAACTACATCGACCTCAAAAACTTATTACAATCCGCCCTACCCAGCTCATTATCTCTGGGCCATAGTCTCAATCGATACTACCTAACTACAAACACATACAAACTATTAACACACACAAACACAAAGTAAATGAAAGTCTACGCGTACCCGTAACCGGCGCGTCAACTTAAAACTTAATTATAATTAATTAATTCCAATTGGACGTTATCTCTTTCTAACACACTATATCTTGAATACATCCATCTCTGTCTGTCGCAAAGGCGAGGGTAGACGCGGTATTGTGTTTTCGAAGACCTTTTATCACGAGGCATTTCACGAAGTAGAGTAGTCGTTAGTTCGATTCCAATACGATTTTATTAGTCCTCAGATTTTAATTGGCATCCTATTTTAATTATTTTTTTAAGTCTGCTACTTATTGGCGGTTGATTTTCATTAATATTTCGATGGGATGATTGAGAGCGGCCACTTAACAAAAGGTTGAATGAGTTAGTGGAAATGCTCTCATTAAAATTATGAAGTGATACTCATAATTGCAGACGCGGGAGGTGTTCGAAAGAACTGTTTATGGAAAGTTGTTACAAAGGATAGGGTTGGTTCTTATAACATGCGTTCTGTTATTTACACGATTTACGTAACTTTTTAGCAAAGTAAAAAGTTGCACAATGAGCTTACCAGAAAAATACAACATAACTTGTTGTCTTCTAACTGTGTTTTTATGAAGTGTGTAAGAGCGTGTACTGTGAGTGTGTGATAGTGTGTGTGTGTGTGTCTAATCAGCATTATTCTTCCAATAGATACAGATAGGAAACAATATATTGAACAATTATCATATTGTACGTTTATGCATTGTACAGAATTTCTTTTTCGGAACTAAACCCTGATACTTACATGAAATAATCAGTTTAAAGAAGCAATTTTCCAGATGTAAACACTTTCTATTCATTTTCCTTGACATTAAAATTTAGGTCAAAAAACTACGTGGACCGAAGCAAAACAACAGCACAGATCGCACAAAAGGGGATATAAAAGCATTAAATCAGAACAAAATGGCCGTAGCGGCCTGAATGGCGTATAATTTAATTGTAATCATCACTACATCGGCCTGTGACGAGTATCAACGAGATGCGACTAGAAGGGACCACCCTCAACCCCTTCACGACGACTTCAACCCCCCCAAGAAGGGGTTTTAACACCCCCCTCATTACCATATTTCATTTACTCAACGAAATTATGCTAATTACTTATATTGCTTTGTGTAAAAAGGAAATTTATAAGGATTAAACTTACACCCCCCTCCGCCTCGAACCGGTTGGATCCAGACATAACTAGTTTGGGCGAGTTCGGCGGATGAATTATTTAGAAGATGATTCTTCGAATTAAAAAATCGGGCGGTCCAAAGGGCTCCCGAATTCGCGTTCGCTTGATTATAATCGTACGCAATTAAAATTCAAATTGGAGAATTTTTAATTTTGTTATTGATGACCCTCTTTCGCGGATGGATTGAATTGTGCGTTGTTGAAAACTTTTTTGAGCGAAGTTGAAAGCTATGCTTATCGAGAGAAAATTGCTTGTTTATTTTATTTTCGTACTCATTACTTGTACCTAGGGTGAGTGAGGTTTTCGTTGAAATTATCTGTAAATTCACTAATAGTGATTTAACTGGGATAATAACGTGATTATGAAGTTAATGAGTTCAGCATTTATTTTAATAAAAGATTCAGAATAATAAGTGTGATTCTATCATACAATACTCATTGTAGTAGTTCCTATTGTGATGTCATTTGTCTACATAATGCGGTACCTTTACTCTTTTTGGGCCTAAGGTCCTCAGCGCTTTGAGATTCTAAGATAAACTCCAGCTTCATTATACAAGTTGATATAAAAAACTGAATTTGGATTCACTCATTCATCAATTTTACGTAGGTAGGTACCGTTAGCACATCAAACACGCAAATGTATATGCAACTTACGAATTGAATTATAGTAATGAAATAGTCCGTTGCTTTGGGCTAGCGTGCGCCTCTGGCCGGTAGTTTCGCAACTTATCCCGGCTAAGGCGAGTCCTTATTTAAATGTAAATTAGGTTCATTTCACGAAATTAATGTCGTGAACACCCCACCCCCGGCGAACGGTGACCATCCTTCGCACACTTCTCAGTACAAGTCCTGTTAAACTTATTAAGTTTTATCATTGTGTCATGTTTAATGACTGTTTATGATCGCCGTTTTAATTTCTTCGTGTTTCTGTTCGTGATACTTTGTATTTAATATTTTTCATGGTGATTTGTACGTCGAAGTTTGATTAAGGTGCTCTGGAAAGGGTTTTAATTTATTTTAATGTGCCTCGTGGAGTGAATTGGATCGATTAATATTCGCGTATAACAGTAACTAAGTATTTGTAAATTGCAGCTTTGTGAAAGCGAAGCGATACTGAATATTTCTACTAATGAAACTTGTTATGGCAGGTTTTCTACTAAGCGCTTCCTTTTCCTATTGCTCTGTCTATACCAAAATACACTCATGACTTCTCGTTAACTACAATACTACACGAAAAGAGCCACCAAGGTCGGCAATTAAAAATAAGCTCTTAGGCAACTAGGTCCCCTAAAGTACTTAGGTACTGTTTATCTAGGTAGGTAATCTATTAACTTCGACATGTGCTTTCCCGTAACGGTAAGTTGCTTTTAATAGGTAGAAATCGTCACGTAAGGAAAAAGCGTTATGCCCCTCCATGCCACTTTCTCTCTCTGTCTCTTTCTATTATATACGAGTGTGTGTGTGGGTGCGAATGGGTGCGAGTGGGTGCGAGTATCGAGATTCGACCGAGACGAGCATTGTGCGCGGCCAGTTGTACACACCACTAATCTTTGCATTATTTCTCTAGCATCTTTGAGTTAACATTTTTTGTTGTATGTATACAACATACATACATACATACATAAATTCACGCCTTCTTCCCATGGGGGTAGGCAGAAACTACAGAACGCCACCTGCTACGATCCTTACATACTCCTTTTGCCTCGTTTACATTCATACATCTGGTCATACACGCACGCCGGTTGCGAGTACTACGCACCTGACCTTTCTGAAGAACATCACCAATAAGATCACTATATGTCTTTCTAGGGCGTCCCCTTCCGGCGTTTCCACTACATGTATACAACATATCCCAGAATAACGCACAACACCCTTAAGGGGTCATTGTACTCATCACTATGAACAACTTTTACTATTGGACCAAACCTGAAATCGTGAAAAAGAAATCAACTGTTGTAAATACTAAGTTCTAATATTTGAAAATGATCCTCACGGAACTTCGTACAACGAAGGCCCCCTGACCGCACACGTCTTTTTTCATTTGATGCTTTTTCTTCACACACTCAATATCACACTACTTGTAATTCAAATCCGTTCAAAAACTATGATCATAGTCACTGCACTCCGAGGGAGTAATGGCTGCTCTATGATTATATGGACAGACGAGTCATTACTCCTGTGTAAGTGTTGTTGCGAATTGCTAATGTTGTGCCTTCACAGTTTTACACACACAAATTAATCGTTACTTTAACTTCAATTACTGTTTTGGGGCGCTCACCTAATGGCTACATTATGTACGTATGTGTTGCGAAGTTTAGGGAATTATATTAAATGTTTATGTAATTATGCGATGGAGTTATTGAGGAGTAGATATGGGAAAAATAAGATACGTAGTGTAGTAGGTGAGCTTCTTCAATTAGGATGACGACTGGAAGAGATGCATGGAAGAAAATGATGCTCCTCTGACTCCAAATAAAATGGTTTATGGGAAGCCCTAAGGTAGCCCGCGAAATTCAAATTTTCTTACGATTTTTGCAATTTGAAGCTCAGTGTCTGGGTGTATGTTGATGAAAGTATGATTCGCGACCGTAACAAATATGTATTTATAGAATTATAATCACTAGAATTAGTAATACAATTCCTTAAGTTAGTATAACCCTGAAATGTTAAGATTTCATGAGATAGTCATTCAACAGAATTACTTGGTCTTAGAGAGTTGTATTGACAGGACTTTAATGATATAATTCTGTAAATACATATTTGTTACGGTCACGAATCATATTTTAATCAACATACAACCCAATACTGACCTGCATATTGCAAAAAAACCTAAGAAAATTTGAATTTCGCGGGCTACCCTGGCGCTTTCGCCTTAAGGATGACATTGATCTTCTTCATAGATGTCATATGTAGGTAATATTGTCTATATTTTGGATGTTAGCTATGTAAGATATTTTCTCGTTTTAATAGATATCTTGACAACTGCTTCCATCAAATGTGAATGAGAACGGACTAACAAAAAGTCATACAAGGTGTAACGTTTCTCATTATTATGAACAACTTTTACTACAGTACCAAACCTGAAATTGCGAAAAAAATCTGCTGTTCCCTACATTTTGATGAGTTATGCGAATATAAATGTAGGGAACAACAATTTTTTTTCATAATTTTGAGTACAATGACCCCTATGAGGTTGTGCGTTAATTTATAGTTAGGAGTAAAAATTCAGTAAAGAAAAGGGTTGGAGATATTCAGAACACTTTATCATTATATATCGTAACTGTTTAACACTTTCAAAGACACTAAACGGTACAATAGAAGTTTTATTGTTATGACGTTTAGTGTCCCTGAAAGCGTTAACCAGCAATCCACTCAAACATAATAGTGAATCCTATAAAACAAAGTTCCAGCAAATTTATTTAGCGTCTCATTTAACTTTTTGCGTATAGAACAGAGGTGTTTACGTTGAGAAGCCGCGACCCTCAGTGGAAGCCGACACAAATAGAAGAGGTCTAACTTTTTGCATTGCCGACATTCCGTACGAAGTCGGTGTCACCAAATAGAGGGGTACAGAAGGTCAGCTTTATAACGACGAGCGAAAACGCACGCACACATAGACACGCTTCACGTACAAACGCACTTGCGATAAGCATTCATTTGAGTAAATGGACTATAACACATGGCTGACTGCAGTAACTAATTCAGCGACTGTTTTTATTTCAAACTAGGTTACTTTTTAGGGGTTTTTCACCAACTCGACACGAGAGACACACGTGTCTCCAGTTGGTGAAACACAAAATTTGTTTTCTTTCAAAATTTGTCTTAAATAGAAGCTAATAAGGTTTTTCAAGCAAAAAAGTGAGGCACCTCTTTCATGAAATCGGCTCGTTCATTAATTTTATGATCGAAGCGATTATTAACCTAACTGTAGGTACCCTTTTTTGCAAAAAAAAAAAAAAAAAAAATTGGGTGTGTCCAGTCGGGGGAAACATAAAAATGATTTAATTTAAGTTTCACTATGTGGACACGCGTAAAAACCTTAGCGTGTCCAGATGAAAAAATAATAAGTGATACTAATTTTGAGTTTCACCAACTGGACACACGTGTGTCCAGTCTCTCGTGTCGAGTTGGTGAAAACCCCATTTTTAGATGGCTAACTTCCTGTATGTGATTATGCTGCTGTCTTTTCAATAGCCAGGTAATTATCTGAGGAATAAATACTAGGGTTTGACTGCCAGCTTTTATATAGAAAATATTAAGTCAAACCTAAAATATGTTATGATAAAAGTTATCTCACTATTGAAAAATCTTACCTTTGCCCTTATCCTTATACTCGTACATAGTTTGTGATGATCACCTTGCCTAGGTACGCGTCTATGTGTGTGTGCGCCGCGTTGCGCTCGTTGTATTGAGCAGACCTTCTGTACTATGTACTGTTTATTCTGTATCGGTGTTTTGAGCACTTTCGCACTCACTGCACTGTGCTCCGTATTCCGTAGTCCGTATTCACAAGGGGGATGGAGTGTTGAGTTCACTGTCACATTTGAACGCTCATTTTCATTATTGAGGAGGAGGTTTAGAAGTGATTTGATTTTGTCGTATTGGGTTTTCTTTGTATCGATTGTGCGTCTTTTTGACGGAAATGATTGGAGAACAAAGGAAGACGATAGTTTGATAGATAGGGAACTCATATCTGAAGGCATCGGCTGTATAAAGTGTTAACCCTATGTAACAAATCTTCAGTCATGACCACCATTTCTTAATAAATACAATAATATTGTTAGTGTAACGTACTGTTGATCACAATACGTTACACTAACTAACAATATTATTATCAGATATTTCTGCAGAATACAGACAGTTCCTAAAGATTGAAAAGTGAAAATTAAATAAAAACTGCAGCAATTGTTATTACCGGGTAATATATTAATCGGTTCAATGAAAGCATAATATCCAATAACATGAGGATGAGCCCTCATCCAGTTAACTATCAAACACTTCGAGGAATTAATTAAAACACCTGCATTCTCTTAGAAATTATTATCTCCTAGTAGATTCAGGAAAGTGGTAAGAAGTATATTTACACTTCAACGTTTGTGTCAGGGCCTAATAATGCTAAACTTTATTCCGACTAAAGGCTTCTGCAAAGAGGCGCGACACGCAAAGAGAATCGCGCGAGACACAAAGACACCGCTCTTTGCGCGACATTCGGTGCCTTTGTGTCGCATGCGTGTTTAATAGAAATAGAGAGCCTTTAATGGAGAATACGGCAGTGTAAGGGTTTAATAATTCAATTGAGACTTAAAATTTAACAATCGAATGGTTTTTCTGTGACCTTGACTCTTGGCTTAGGAAAGCGTGAAGCAAGTTCTACCTTTCGCATGTCGTAATTACGGACACAATTAGTAAACCTACCTTTACTTACCTGACTTTGACCTATGACTTTGTACCTATGGGGTTCAAACGACATGCAAAGAAAATAAACACACTTAAACAAATTTACTTACACACGAACAGTTTATCTTATTAGCTTATTAGTTCTTACTTACAGGATATTGGTAAATAAACGCCACTTCAATAAAGAATACGTACAGTGAAACAGAAAAGAAAACAGTAGACAATCTATACTTACAATCCAACATTACTAGGTAAAATAAAACAAAACATAAACTAACACATTAATCGTGATATTACGATCGCGATCAGTTCGCGACGCGATATGAAAGGGTTAGCCTACCCCTACGGCACATAATTACACCCACACACACTTACACCCACAACACTACGATAAAACAACGCAACTACTTAGCATTTTCAAATTAAATACACTAATCACTTGTATAAACGCAGTGTGTACGAATAGGCTGGAAGGATCGATACTTTGTGTGTGTGAGTTAGTGATTATAATGAAGGGTAGAAGGGTGATATTAAGTGGCTCTATTCGTGTACCCCTCGCCGCTACTTGCTGTGTAGTCATGCTTTCGCTACTTTGGTGGTGATAATTTTGAATTTTTAATGCTGTTTCTAGCTTGGCTTTGGGTGTTTGAACGGTAATTGCTGTCTTCCAACATTAACGTAATTAAATGAAAAAAAAAACACAATGTTTTAGACCATGACCATGACCATTATTCTATTCCGCTATTCTGGCTTTTCCGAGAATATAATATGAAATCCCTTCCCGCCTTGTCAGTCCCAAAATCGTCATTCCCTAGACTCATGAACTTATAACAAATAAATTACTAATATCTCTACCTAGTCCTGCCATATTTGGAATTGGAGCAACCAGAGCTCAAAGGGTTGACGAATCATTGTTCCATTTTATGTTAGAGAATATAAAATGAAACAATGATTCATCAAACCTTTTGGAGCTCGGCATAAATAAATTTGAAAATGTAAAATTATTTTTCCTAAAAGTTTAACCAACATTTCGCAAGCAACACTCAAAAAACCAACCGTAGCACACTCATATGTGTTCAACATAATCAACATCGATAATTTCGTACCGTCGAGCCCACTCGAAATTCAGAAAAAAAGTCCTCCTACCCACCGATCGATTAATTAGCGTTATTACATGTACAACCATCCATCTGTCGTAATTAGCCGATCCCTTTCCCAGCGCAAAAATAATGACGCACCCCTAAAACACTTTCTTTTTTTTTCATCATTTTTTAATCCAATTTGCTGAGGATTATGTACGTAATTATATTTTTCCAATTGCCCCGTTCGCTGGTAGAAATTCGTTCGCTTGATTGCGAAACGAAAAATCCGATGTTGATTAGGCTTTTTAAGCTGTGATTGTGTGGGTGTTAATGTGTGAGTATGTGTGTGTGTCGTATGTGGAGTTACGTCACTATTTTATTCGTAAGCTTGAGGTAAATCTTATCGCTTGAGGTACTTCCCGACTCATTATTAAGAAATGAGTTCATAATAAGGAAATAGGCAACGTGTTTTTAAGACTGTCATCAAATTCAACTGCAAACAATTGGTTAACCATTGACTCATTCACTGTCTGTATAAAAACTGAAAATATCTAATTGCGTGATCATTTAATATTTATTGACACTCATATTCTTCCACAGCAAAGAGATCGGAACTGAAAGTCATCATGATTCCTCATTGACCTTCTTTGTTTACATCATAAAGGAAAAGTGTATGCAAAGCTTACGTAACAACTAAACATTTGCTCCCCACGTGTGATAAAAGTAGGTAATTAGCCAACAATTCTAAGAAATTGTGACTAATGTCGTCATCTAAGCGACGCAAGTCGTCAAGGAACCACAAGATTTTATTTTTATACCTTATTAATTGTCTATAGAATAGAATAGACTAGAAAAAGGATAGAATGCTTACAATGTTAGAATATGTATGAATATTATTAGTACTTACTTACTATACATAAAATAATACTTAAATGGCTAAATCTACTTAGCCAGCTTACTTGCAACACGTCTTTAATTAAAAAAATGTTACACATGTTTTGTGTGTGGCTGAAAATATAATTATCTTATACAGCATGTTTAATTTAAATATCTCGTGGACTCTGGTGGATCAAAGTGACAAGATCGTAAATTAATATTCATGCTATAATAGCCTACAATAAAGTATGTAAACTTTTACAGGCCCTTCTAAACATTTAACCTGAGTATAGCAAAAAATAAAGACTGTTTTCCACGAGTTCACACCCACCCTCTCACCGCCGCTCGGACTAGCCTAAGCTTTAACCCCATAGTCGCCAATTTGCGGTAACTTTATTTGCACAATAACAAACCGCTCTATTTTCTTCGCACCAACATAAACAGAAAACAGTTATTTCAAAGAACTTAATCGGTTTACCCTGAGGGCAAACATTTATGCATGAGTTTAATCGTTACTTAAACATTAATCTGCAACTTAGTAGCCTGCCGATACAAATTCTTAATAAGCGAACATTCTTGGCTATAACCTGGCTAAATTATGCCGTATTGATTAGCCCAGTAGTTATATGGAAGCAGGGGGCATCTTAAACGGGTCGCGTTGGCCAGTTAATAGCAAGTTATTGTCATTAACGCCCCGGCAAGGAGCAATGGCTGGCACCTCCGAATTAATGGTAGTTTCCACTGTCCGAGGCACAGAATAAATAATTAAGTTGGTTACCGATTGTGGAGATATTGTTTTAATTTGTTCTTTGAGTTGATTACTGTTAAGGCCTATATAATTCCAATTCAAACTCCAAGTTATTACCTTTTATCTGTCTAGCTTTTTAGTTTTTAAACAAAGGATTAGAAACCTTTACTGGTGAGAAGCTAAAGTCGAAATTGACATTGGAAATCGTCGATTCTTGAAGACTCTTCCATGTAATTTAATTATTGATCAACTCTTCATTTTTAATTAGTTTCAATTATATCATATGCTTTGACAACTAGGTAACTGATAGAAGATTTAAAATATCACCAAGATCTTTTAACTTTTTCACCCCTTTATCAACCCTTTCCGTCACGTTATTCCAGTGCGACATTGGAACCACACTATTATAGGACCCACTCTGTCGTGGCGATCTCGCCCGCATACTTAGGACCATTAAGCATCCGACTAATGAGAGCCACTGCCCGTCTACACCCACACTTAATAAGGTGTGTCTGTATTGTTTGATGTCCCGATAGTCGTTTAAACTAAATAGTTTTGCGAAACTGTGTAATTTTACGACTGCAGTGAGGGTGTGGTATCGATACGTTTTCAAAAGTTTATCGATAGTGTAAACAGTCGATTGTTTCATAAAATTAAGTTACCTTAGTCTTTATCTGTTCCAATAAGTCAAGTTTCAATCTTACTTAACCCCTCTTAAGCCTTAACGCCGACTTTATTTGAAACCTTTAGAATGCTTTCAGTAAAATATATCGATATCTCATTGGTTTAATGAGCTTTAATGTTTAATCAGAGATAAATTATAGTTAGCTATGTAATTAGAAAAGACGCACTAAATGACAATAGAGGTGTAATCTTTATCATTTGTCATTCATAGTTCGCGTGACCCATCACACGTCTGCCGTCTGACGCCAATTACTCATATCCATTGCGCTATCACTACTACTTTGACAGTCCTCTTTAATACAATTGCACCGATGGTAATGTTACAATTTAGTTTGTCGCGTTTGCGTGTAAAAATAACGTAAGGATAACATTGATGATGTCACCTATCTAGCAAATTGTTTGTTGTCTCGTTACCTCTTATTAAAAGTATCAGCCAACTGTTCCACTCTAAGGCATCTTAGGCTTCTTCTCCTAGTCTCCTAAGGAGTTGAAATACACCACGCTTGGCCACTGCGTATCCGCTATCGGTAATTTGAGACCAATAACTCCGATTTTCCGACGATGTTTTCTATCACTATGAGGCAGAGGACCCTCTGAGCTACTAGTCTTAACCTCTGAGCTACCAAGACTTAAACTAAGGTTTTCATCAATTTAAGGAGTAGTTAAAAAATAAGCTGTGGTTGTTCAAAATAAGATGTGGGCCAGGCAGTTCAAGACAGGTGTTGAACCGCTTGGCCCACGTCTTATTATTTGAGTTAGCTGTAGATGTTAGTTAATGAAATAATATGCTCTAAATCTAACTAATAAAGCCTATTAAAACGCAATTAACGATCACAATCGCCAACAAAACGTACAGACGAAAAAATATCACACAAATAATACACTGCATTTTTATACACACATTCACACAAACAGTCTCCTTGAAATATTGCGTTAGTGTGGTACCCTAATTGCTTTTGTCATTAATAGTCGCGAATACTTCTTACTTGTGTATCGTACAATTAGCTATAATGATGTATAATTAGCTGGTTGTGTCGGTCTTTGTGGGTGTATAAGTGTGTATGTGGGGGTGTGTGTGTGTGTGTGTGTGTTTAAATGCTCGCCCGGGATTGTTGCCTACTTACGTTTACGGGTTCGTCTGTAACCTTTAATACAGTTAGGTTGTAGTTGTGTAATATGCGGAATTAAGGTATTTGTATTTATTTCCAGAAGTGTTGGTATTTAATTATTTGGGATGCATTTAATATTTATACTTGCATGATCTTTGCATAATTCAAATTATAGGGCTTCAGGCAGATAAGTATTGTCTCAAAAAGTAGTAAATCGTTCATAGGTAATTACTTTCTAAGCAAAAGTAAATGACTCTGTCATTAATTTTTCTCGAGTTTTCGTTAAAAATAAAAGGACAAGATCAATAACACTCATATCATAAAATTACCAGCCTATAACCAACCTCCTTACACGTTTCCCAAACCCAATCACTCCAAATCAATCAGCCTAAACTTTTCCCAACTATGTTGCGGTCGGCTTTCAGTCTAATCGTATGCAGTTGAATACCAGTCTTTTACCTGGAGCGACTGTGTAACACGATATTCTTTGGTAAGACTGGTTGTCAGATTTTTTGGCTTCTGACTACCCGTAACGACTATCAAAGATCTACGAATGACAGCCGAGACCAGCGGCTTAACGTGCTTTCCAAGACACGGGTCTCGATATGTAATGAATGTTTACACATCCACAAACCGACCGCGGCAAGCGTCGACCTGTGCGACTGTCATCATGTAGCCACGAGCCCCTCAAACCCTATCACCCCATTACGAAAATAAACACGAACTACGTAACAACACATGTATTGGTAACAAAACAACCCGGTACACACCATTAATGCTTAAAGGCGAAAAGGCCAATGCACACTGAACGCGTCGCGAACAATGCCACGATAAAATATGCAGCACCTCCGCGCGATCATAATCGAAACGTAATTAGCTGATAATGCATGCGTCGCGATCGGACGGAAAACTTAGATATAGTGTCCTATAGTTCACAATGGAAGGTCGTGTTAATATTTATTGGTTAAGTACTGCTACTATACTGGACAAAAGCGACTGCCACACGGTCGCCAACCGCGTCCCGACAGAGGTGAGCTTGGTGGTTTACAACCGTGTAGAATGTGTAGATGATGGTTTACGAGCAAACATTGAAACAGCACTGCCGGTCGCCAACCAAGGTCACCTCTGTCCGGGACGCGGTTGGCGACCGTGTAGTAGGCGCTTCAATTATACTATAGAGAGGCCAAGGTATCTTATTTTATACGAAGTAGGAATGAACATGCACTAGCGGGGTAACTGCGTAACACACTTTAAATCACAACAGAAGGGGCTTGTGGCTAAGTAATAACAGCCGCACGGGCCGATCGATCAGGTTAAGCTACGCTTGCCGCGGTTGATCCGTGAATGGGTGACCATCTTTACATACCAACCAAGACTCCTCCGTCCCTCGGAAAGCACGTTAAGCCGTTAGTCCCGGCTGTCATTCGTGGATTTTTGACAGTCGTTACGGGTCGTCAGAAGCCCGAAAGTCTGACAACCAGTTTTATCAAGGGGTCTCGTGTTATCCAGTAACTGGGTTGTAGAGGTCAGATAGGTAGTCGCTCCATGTAAAATACTGGTATCCAGCTGTTGACCTAATCCACTTCATATGTTTGAAAAATTCGTCGACACGACAACGTAAATAGCACAATGAATGTTGTTGAATTGTCAAAATATTTCTACGGCCTAAAGTCAAAAATGAAGAAAAGAAATGTTAATTTGTATAATATACGGAAATGCGTATGCAGCTAATTGCGTAACACACTATCAATCACAATCTGAATGATTTTGAAGCAAATTGTTAATCCATTGCTTCATATGGTCGAAAAATTTGTCTGCTCAACTACGTAAATAACGCAATGAATGTTGTTGCACTGACAAAATGAAACCGATTCCCATTGTATGTGTGCTACGCAATTGCTCCGCTGGTTACCGATTACAGAGGTTTCGTCACGATGCTATCCCGTACTTCGAAAGTAGGTAAGATTAAAAAAGGTCACATTCTACAGAACATGAATTTAAAAAAATCTATTTGTACTTTCCTAGGTTGCACCCTTCTGGCAATGGAATGCCATTTCAATGTTCATTGGGGTCCGTACACCTGTCAAAAGCACATGAAACACAAAATTGGTAGCAAATTAGAAATTTATTCAGCTTTCGCATTATCTATTACCTATTCTATATGTGTTATCAATGTATCATTAGAAATTGTAAACTATGATTGTTTTGTTATTAGATTTTAAAACAGTTTGCAATAATTCAGGCTGGATAAAATTAGTATTCTCACACCCGAATGGCAAAAAAAATCCTGTCGCTGCAATGTCTACAGTTTACACCTAAGACTGACATTATGTAACTTAGAGGAGAAATAGCTAAAAAAGCACGCACACAATTTGCTTTGATATTACAATAATTAAGTCTAGTACTAATAAATTGTTCCTATCACTGTTTTCCCAATAGGCACAAACACAGCTTTCCCAATGCATTGGTTTACCCCAAGATATTTCCTAATAACTAATTACCTGGCAATTGCAGCCAATATTAGTTTCGAATACCTAAGTGTATCTCGGACTTAGTGCAAGCAGTAATAATTATGACTCAACTTACAATTAGATTTATAATATATATAATTATATACAGGGTGTCCGGTAAAGAATGGATAACCTTGAAATCGCATATAACAGACCTTATGGCTGTTCTAAAAAAAATACAAAAAAAATATATATCCCAAGTAATAACTAAGATTTTTTTGAAAAAGAATACTAACTTTTTTTACATGTTTCATCACCACAACCACAAATGAATGAATTCCATCGGTTATCTGTTGTTATAATATTGTACGTTGACTATGCCGCCGACAGAGAGGCAATAAATAATGTGACTAGAAATTACACAGAATTTTTTTTCTAAAAAAATTATATCTTAGGTACTTACTACTTGGGATATACATTTTTTTTGTATTTTTTTTAGAACGGCCATAGGGTCTATTATATGCTATCGCAAGGTTATCCATTAATTACCGGACACCCTGTATATAGATATATAAGGTGTATCTATTCATACACGAAATCTCTTAAGGGGTCATTGTAATCTTCATTATGGACAACTTTTACTATGGGACCAAACCTGAAATCGCGAAAAAAAATCAGCTGTTCCCTACATTTTGACAAGTTATGCGAACATAAATGTAGGGAGCAGCTGATTTTTTTTCGCGATAACACACACACAGGTTTGGTCCCATAGTAAAAGTTGTTCATAATGTTGAGTACAATGACCCCTTGATGAGGTTGTGCGTTAATTATGTTACACCTTGTATATTAAAATACATAAGTTCAAATAAATAAAATTTAAGTGTCTGTTTGTAATGTCAAAATAAAAACTTAACTAAATGTGTGTTAAAGTAAATATATACGGTAGGTACTTATAACAAAAAAGCAGTTCTTAACATTTTTGTCTGTCTGTCTGTCTGTTTGTTCCGGATAATCTCCGAAACGGCTGGACCGATTTTGACGGGACTTTCACTGGCAGATAGCTGTTGTTACAGGGAGTAACTTAGGCTACTTTTATTTTTGAAAAATAATTGGGGTTCCGCGCAAAAAAAAAACCATAAAATTGTGAACAAATAGTCGGCTTTGAAGAAATATTTTTGTATTTGGTAGCCCAATTCTCGAGGATAGTAATAGGCTATTTATCATCACGCTACGACCCTTAGGAGTCGAGCAAAAAGAAGAAACTCGGAAAAAACACAAAGCGAAAACCAAGTGGTCGGGGGCGACGAGGGAGTTTTATTAAAAATTTATGTTGCTGTTATTTTAGTATATTGTGTATCTTACAACTTCCACGCGACCAAGTCGCGGGGCACAGCTAGTAATATATTATAATCTCTTTTTTTTAATACCATTTTGCTTTAAACAATCCATTATTTTCGGGTTTCTTATTGGTTGACCATAATAATGGGTAAGTACTATGGTAAGTATCTATTTACTTAGTACAATCTCATTCTATTTACTACAACCTATATTTCTCGTATTCATTTTCACCCAGTATTTTTTTTTCGACTTATTTTGCACATCAAAATATCGTGACAGTTTTTAAATCACCTATAAATAATGTCACCTCGTAATTTCTCGTACTTCAAAACGAATGTACGTAACAGTCACCTCGTTAATCCCCATAAAACATTAGCATATCGCTATAAGTCACTCCCTTGAGACGCATCTCATTACTATTATTGATGGATTTCTTAGTAAATCATTATAATACACGTATTTACTGGAAATAATCTCGACACTTTAATCACATCTTAACCGCATACCTGAATGTTGGGACAAGTTTATTTTGTTGTGAAAATTATTGTATCAGTGAATTTTATATGCTGTGGTTTAATTGTTCTAAGATAGTTGTTAAACAGTACCTATTGAGAAAAAGCTTAATTTTAAAATTGAGCATTTCACATCTCTCAATACCTTATCCATCAAAAACTTTGTATTAAGTTTATACAGGAAATACGTACGAATAAATAAAAAAGAGGATGTTTGCTTATGACCACACGATGGAAATGAAAACCACTGGAGCCGAGTATACCCGATTCAGCGTCACCGACCCGAGCGTGACGGGTCAGTTTCGTTCTCTGTTCAGAAAGAGCGTAAAGAGCGCGTAAAGAAGTCGTCACTTAAAAAAAAAATAAACCGGCCAAGTGCGTGTCAGACCACGCACAATGAAGGGTTCCATAGTTGAAAAGAATTTATCCCAAAAACAAAAACATTCTAGTTCAAAAACATGTTCTTCCATACATTGATATAATATGTACGTCACGGTCAATTCTCCAACTGCAAATTTAAGTTTGTAATCTCAAAAAAAAAAAAATTCTAAGTGATAAAACTACAAATTAAAATTTTCGGATTTTTTCCTTGTACTGTGAGACCTTGCTTCTTGCCAAATTTCATGATTCTAGGTCAACGGGAAGTACCCTATAGGTTTTGATTTATTTGCGAGTATCTAAATAATTATGTTGCATAAATGGCCGTATTTTTTATTGCGATCACTTAGAAGCTTGATTTTTTACGTATTTGATATTAGTTTTAACTTGATACCTCCACGCGTTCCTGAGAAAAAGGGTCTTGACAGACTGACGGACAGACAGACATATAGACAGACGGATAGACAGACAACGAAGTGATCCTATAAGGGTTCCATTTTTCCTTTTGAGGTACGGAACCCTAAAAACTCTCGGTATTATGAATAACTGGTTCTACATTCATTCAACTGCCAATTATTTTTAAACGATTTGTCGAAAGAGAAATAACTTACAACTACTCGTCTACTTGACAGAATGTGTCAAACATAATTCAAGGATGCCAGCACATTGTTTAAGAAAACATGTCTTGTTTCAACTCCTGCGCATACTATTAATCAAACGAATCTTTCTCTTTTTAAAAAGAAAAAGCGATTATCTTGCGACATTTATTTTAGCGGAACTAAATGTTTCATTATTTGGCTCCGTCGCAGAATGTCCACTTCTCAAAATGTCCACTGGTCGCAAAATGTCCTTTTCTCAGAATGTCTCTTTCGCAGAATGTCCACTTCGCAAAATGTCCCTTTCGCATATTGTCCCCTTTTTATTTCTGACTTACTTTAATCATAATTCATTTTAGCAATTAGCTTTCACACATCATGTTTGATGTGTTTATTTGTATCGATATGGGTAAGCAAAAAAAATAAAAATATATTTTAATTGAGTTATAGACAGATTGTATAGAACTTCAGATTAAGTCATACTTGTAGAGGGACAAATTTAATATAATGTTATGTACCTTTTAACTGGCCACCTACTTACCGCAAGTCATAAATGTCAACAGCTGAAAAGGGTTGAAGGTTCTATTTAGTGCCACTGTTGATACACTTTTAATACGTTATCGCCTTAGGAGATGAGGAATAATCTTTAAACAAATATAACTTTTAAAAGTCTGGGGGTTCGTCGTTAAAATCTGTGTGAAGTCATACACCTTTTCAGTACGAACATTGCTGTATTTATATTCTTACACACATACAAACTTGGTACCTACTACTTACTACTCAATTTAACAGTATAGACTTCTTAAAGATAACCTTCAGGTTCCGAGGCTCGAAGAGAACTAACATATGAAAACAGGCACCGCGCTACAAACATCATGTTTCCATTCCCTTTCGTTAAAAACACCGTACTTTTACGGTAACTGTCAAATGAGATACTTTTAAACTCCATGACTACACTGATATAAAAATCATTTGAGGCAAAACATTACTTTCAATTTTTACTTGGAAATGGTGACATTCGGCCATCTGACAATGTGTTGCCACCTGGCGCACACACAACAATAATAAAATTTTAAATAAATCATGACAGTGGTATTGAGAGTAAAACAAATTAACAATGTATGATCCAGCATATTTGTAACTTATTTGTGTTTTCATAGATCTTTGAAAATCGTTACAAGTAGTCACATGCTCTAAAATCTGACAACCAGACTTACCAAGGCTATCGCTTGTAACTGGGCTATGGAGGTCAGAGAAGCAGTCGCTGCAAGTAAAATACTGGTATTCAGCTGCATCCGGTTAGACTGGAAGCCGACTCCAACATAGCTGGGAAAAGGCTAGGCAGATGATGATTCTTAGAAAGTTCTAATTGCCATGTCTAATACTAAATTTTATAACACGAACCTGGTTACCGAAAACAAATTACCAGGACACCAGACTACCTAAGACACAATCCAGTAAATGATACCTTTAAACAAATTATACCGGTAACAAGTATAAGTTACCGTGTATAAACGCATTATACAATCAGGTACACATTCAAGCGATTATCATAACTTAACCCAGATTAGTATTCAAACACCTACCGCACGTTCGCAAGGAAAATATAATTATCAATAATTATTGAAATTATACAACGTTGTTATCTATATTTAATTATATAAAATAGTTCCGTCTATAAGTGGAGTGGAAGTCCTTGATGGAGTTCTCCCGATAGTTGTGACTAGGGAGTCTTCAAATCATGAGTGAGACCGAGAGGTTAGTTCTTGCTAGGTTGCACCATGATTGTCAATTGTATCCATTACCATTAGTAAAAAAACGGTCAAAAGCGAATCGGACACGCGCACCGAGGGTTCCGTACCATCATATATAAATATTTTGGATGTGTTACTTTACGTACAGTGCTTCAAAGTAGGACAGCATTTCAGTTTTAGGTCAGCGCCATCTCTTGGCCGATAGTGGAACTAATGTGATTTTTGTTGATGATTTCTGAAATAGTGTGCTAATTAGGGACATTGTTTTATTTTTCCTGTAATCTTTACATTAACTTCTATCACATAGAATAATTTCAGATTGTTCTCTATGCAAACTTCGGAGATAAGGGGTGGAAATGGTATTTTTTATTAATTTTTCATCAAAAGTAGAAAACTATGCGGCTTAAAAAAAGAAAAAAATGTTTGAGAATGTGCAAACAGCGCTCTTTCATATGATTGTCACCCCACATGCCCTAATAGTACTTCGAATTTAAAAAAAAACCTATTGCAAATTTTTATTTTTGTTATTTCTTTCTTATTTGCAAAATAGTTGGGCAAATGTCATCTAAAACCGTTCCAAATTTCAAGTTGATAGCATTAGTAGTTCTTGAGATATCCAGCCGTGACTGACGGACAGACTTATAGACTGAGTCGCACCATAAGGGTTCCTTTTTACCATTTACGGAACTCTAATAATGGTAATTACGAGCCTGTCCAGTTTAAGCAAAAAGGTTTATAACCAACAGACAGACAATGCTTGGACTATGTAAACCACCGAAGATAGAAACATAGTTTTTTTTTTTTTTTCTAAAATATCCCTTTCATAACGGGTGTAGAGAAAGGATTGTTCGAACTCAACCCCTCATCGGGTCAAACGAGGTTGAAGACATTGAAGTTCGTTCGCAAACAAAGTCGTTAGCAACATCTAGTAATCAATAATTATTGAAATTAATACATTGTAATGTCAAATAAATTATAATCAGCATTCTGATATTTGAAATCAATATGTAATTTATTTAATACCCGACCTTGGGTCGACTATTAATTATATTTAACAATTCACGATTAAGGCATTCAAATGGCAAATTATGTGTTTTTTTTATCGTTCTGCAATTATATGTCTAATTATGGAAGTGTGCTAATTAGATATATAATTAGTATGTGGGAAGTTGTTTGTAATTAAACGTTTTGAATCCCGACACGTAGAGTTGTGTTGATGTGTATGTGATGCAATTATTGTTAAAGATTGGTAAACAATTTAAAATTATTTCTGTCTTCATTTGTTAATTGGTAATGAAATTATTCGCGCTTGGAATCCTTTGAGAAGGTTTGGGAGAAACGGCCCATAAAGTTGTGACGTCATGGAGCTAGGATGAGTAGGTATTTACAAATTAATCTTTCGTTTGGTTCTGTATAAACGATCGTTTTCACAATGGGCTATGATGGTGCCTCTTGCCACACAAGTTTTATTTTATTTAAAAGAAATAATTCTAATAACGTTGCTTGTTATGTTAATCTATCGATGACAAAAAAAAAATGATGCAAATGTTGATGATTGATGAAAATGATTAAAATTCCATAACTTATTTACTACCTACGTCTGTTTAAAATTCTTGTCTTATCTGTGCATATAACTAGTTATTCACGTCATCCATCAACTCGTCTTTTATTGTGACATTTTAAATGGATTAAGTAATCAAATATTTCAACATTAACATAATTTAATAAGCACCAATGATTTCATTAATCCGATTCTTTATAATAAGGTTCGTATAAGGATATTATGATACTTTTACTATAAACTAGCTTCGAAGCCGCGTTCAGTTGCGAAATTATCCCGCGGAAACGTAGTACCGGGATAAGTAGTAGCCTATGTAACCTCACCCAGGCCAAGGTCTATCCGTGTGCCCAATTTCATCCAAATCCGTTCAGCCACTAAGGCGTGAAAAGGTAAGAAACAAGAGATCGACAGACAGAGTTAATTTCGCATTTAAAATATTAACCGCCTCGCCTCGCTATTGACTGTCTCGTTGGTCTAGTGGTCGCTAGCGCTATCGCTGAGCAGGAGATTGTGGGTTCGATTCCCAGGTCGGGCAAAGTGTAACTGGGTTTTTCTATCTGGAATTTCTCAGTAGCAACCCGGAGTCCGGATTTGTGCCCGGTGGATGGCAATAGGCTCGCCCCCTATTACATGGGACTTCATAACTGGCGAAATGTGGGTGTACTATAAGGTAGACTTCTGCCTAACCCTTCAGAGAAAACAAGGCGTGATGTTATGTTTTATGTGTTAATATTAATTATGGAAGTATCGACACTGCCTACTTTTCCAAACAAATTCTCTAGTCTCCCATAAAACTACGAACTACTTAAAAGAAATGGGTCACATTAATATTCTCATTATTATTAGATTCGCGAACCAAATGACACAAGAGTATCGATGTCTCAAACCTACTCAATCACAATTATACCATATCCAGCCACCATTTAAAACTCCACGAACACATTCTGTAACGCCAGCGTGTTTGTGCGTATAATGTTTAACACGCATTTTAATTATGCTTATTAACAATTAAAGGCAATACACAAATGTAGGTCAAGTCGGTTAAAAGGAATAAATCAAGCACCCGGTATGATCTCATGAATCACCATGGAGATTTCATGTCGATCTTACAACGTTAGCAATAAGGTTGATTTTTGTTTATCCATGTGTGAAGTTAGGTTAGAGAGAACGAGTTAAGGCCAACAGTATCATTACGTTTTATATTTGAGATCATTAAATCGGTACATTGTGAGAATACGTGATTGATATAAGTAGGTGTTATTGATATCCTTATGGGGATTTGCCTATTTAACAGACTATTAGAACGATGGACGTTTGTAAGTTGAGATGTGAGCTATATTTTAATGAGGGCTTGTCTGTTGGTCTGTCTGTCTACAAGCTTTACTGAGAAACCAACCAAAATGGGACTTAGAGCTCATTCACACAAGGACTATTCGTGTTTTTGTCGTATAGTTATTTTTCACGATTCGGGAAATTTTTTGACGGTGGCAATGGTTTATTCACACGAATCACGAATCCGTGTATATGAGCCCTTAGGTATAGATTTTACTAAAACACAAATAAATAAAATTAAAGTGTCTGTTTGTAATGTCTAAATAACAGGTTTTTTCTACGTGTATATGAAAGTATATACGGTATTTATAATAAAAAATCTATTTTAAAATTGTTTGTCTTTCTGTCTGTTTGTTCTGGCTAATCTCCCCGAAACGGCTAGACCGATTTTGACGGGACTTTCACTGACAAATAGCTGACGTTATAAGAAGTAACTAAGGCTACTTTTGTTTTAGAAAAAGATTTAGAGTTCCGCGCAAAAAACTGAAAACCCATGAAATTGTGAACAAAATACGATTCAAATAGGTAAGTTGTTATCCGACATCCACGCGAACATAGTCGCGGGCACATCTAGTTGCAAATAAACAGGAGACATCGGCAGCTCGGCAGTTCGTCGAACTCGTGAAATATGACGTTATACTGGGTGTTTCGGACCCAATATCACACTATACAGGATATGTCCGAAAAAATTACACTATCCTGTGTAGTGTCATATTTTGTATTCTGTGTGCGTACCTATCAAAAAGATCAAATAGTAGATCAAATAGTAGATTTTAAGTCATAAATACAGGGTTATTTTAAACTGGCTAACTAAACTCCGCAGACGCGATGGATATCGATATCTAAACATGATGAAACAAAAAATGTATTAATTTGATGATTTTTTTTTGTGGGGTCATAGGCTGCATTTATTGTAGTCAGTTGAAACATCAGTTTAATTTTTTTTTTTTTTTTAGCAAACTACAGACGTGATGGGTCTAAACACGATTCAACATAATAAAACAATTTTTATCAACTCATACTTCAAGTAACAACAACAACGGTCGTTGACTTCCCAAAAAAGAAAACATCAAATCTTTTTATTTTATATTTTATCGTGTTTAGATAGGTATCGATACGGGTCGCGTCTGCGGATTTTAGATAGCCAAAGTAAAATAACCCTGTATACTCATATAAGTGAACAACTTCCAGTAACATAGAAACTAAAAATAAGTAAGCACCCAACAAATAACTAGGTACTAAGGATAGTTTGGGCTCTGTAAATTAGTTTAACCTCAGACGGGGGAAAAGCTTTTTGGGCGCGAAACTTTGCTTACATTGCAAGTCAGCCGTCAGATATAGTGTTTTATAGTTCCGTTATCACGCGTGTAGGTAAGTTACGGCAACGAATATGTAGGTACCATCGCGGACATTTGCGTTAAACCACTTTTCAACCTTATTACTAAGGCAATAAGGTTGAAAACTGGTTCACCGCAAATGTCCGCGATGGTACACACGGGTACATATCAAGCTGTACATTTCTAGTATAAGCTGACGTCTCATTGTACGGAAATCCTATACAGTGCGAGATCAGCTTATACTGGAAATGTATAGCTTGATATGTAGCCGTGTGTACCTACAGAAATATTGAAATGAAATTGTTTATTCTGTAAATAGGATATCGGAATTACTTTTACACTTCATATTAAAAAAAAATAAGCTAGATGGAGTCGAAATTTCCTATCTGATTACCCCTGAGAAGAAATGGCGAAACAAACTCAGGGGTCAGTCTCTTTTAAAATATCCAGACATAATCTTGGTCAAATCATGTGAGGACCATGCAGATCCGTGTCTGAAATGGTCGTTTGAGGAAAGAACCACACAAATTTGAGTGGACCTGTTCAGTCAGTGCAAGCATTTGTCAGTAATCGTGTAGCTCAACTCAGGACTTAAGGAGCTCAACGACTCGACGAACAATACCAAAGAAAGGACATTTAGGACACATATTATCATCAGTTTTTCAAATTGAAATCTATCAAAGTTGTTATGTGCTAAAGAATCAATAAAAGATAAAAACTACCTAATTTAAACATCTGATATAAATAACTTAAAATTTAAATAATTTAAACGAGGCAAAAGGAGTATGTAAGGATCGTAGCAGGTGGCGTTCTGTAGTTTCTACCTACCCCCATGGGAAGAAGGCGTGAGTTTATGTACCTACCTATGTATGTATGTATTAAATAATTTATACGTAAAACTAACTTATTGCCCCCAATAACATTTTTTTTCAGCCATTACGGTCCCACTGCTGGGCAAAGGCCTCTCTACTTTTCCACCTCTTTCTGTCCAAAGCTGCCAAGGACCAATCTTTATTAAAGGAGTCCAGCTCATTATATACATGGGACTAAAACATAACTGGCGAAATGTGGGTGTTACTATTTAAGGTGCACCTCTGCCTACCCCTTCGGGAAATTTATATGCATGATGTTATGTTGTGTGATGTTAACATATTGCAACACTTAATGCAAGAAAATGATTTAAATAGGTTTCATTTTAATCAGTGGTTAGCTTATTATTAATATATGGAAATATTTTACACCTGGTAAAAACCCTTGACGTTTAATCAATTAGACTGAATGGAAACGTGACTAATTATAAAAATGTAATGTCCTTACGGAACTTAAAGGCAAAAGTGAGTATAATTAGGTAACCGATTTATTATAAGGTAAATGACAACAATCTGCCTAGGTCGGCTTCCAGTCTAACCGGGTGCATCTGAATACCAGTATTTTACATGGAGCAACTGCCTATCTCACCTCCACAAGTCCAAAACCCAGTGACCAGGTAACACGATACCCCTTGGTAAGACTGGTTGTCAGACTTTTGCCCGTAACGACCGTCAGATCTACGAGTGACAATGAACGGCTTAGCGTGCTTTCCGAGGCACGGAGGAGTCTCGGTATGAAAAGATGGTCACCCATCCACGACAGTTATGACTTAAACACGAGTTCCTTGTGTAGTTACACATCAGTTGATAAACAATGAATAAGACATTAAAATAACCTAAGACTAAATTGTTACCACAATACAATTTTAATGGCTGCCTCGTTCGTCTAGTGGTCGCAAGCGCTACTGCTGAGCATAAGGTCCTGGGTACGATTCCCAGGTCGGGCAGTGTTGTTGGCTTTTTCCGTTAGGGATTTCTAAGTAGTAGTCCGGAGTCAGGATTTGTGCCCGGTTGATGGCAATTAGCACATAACTGGCGTAATGTGGGTGTACTATAGGTACACCTCTGACTGACCCTTCGGGGATTACAGGCGTGATGTTATGTTATGATGTAAATTGTTACCAATGCGCAAAACACACCACAGCCTGAAACGTATGTGTGTGTGTGTGTATTTCAGTAGAAAGTTTCTAATAAATTACCCTGTGGCATACCGGCTAGGTACTCATAAATGAAATAAGATCTTATTGTCATTAATTTATTATTAGTTCCGATCGATAAATTTTCCATAATAAATCCATAACCGGAGCCCGGACATGTGCAATTTATGCTATGTTAATACTAGAATACCGCTAACTAGGCTGAATTATTTATTAAAGCCAAGCCAAAGGACTAAGCTGTCGGTTTCGAGACGAAATTATTGAAAGCCTGGTCTATTCTCTTCAAGCTTCATATTACTGATGTCTATGCATAGATATATTATCAGATACTTATAAATACATGTTGGTTTTGTAAAAATAAATCATTTGTTTCAAGTAACATTTATAAACAAATTGTCATCGGCAGTCTCCTTCATTGTGCGCTTTTATAATTTCTAATGTGATGATAAGATTGTGGACGTCCACGGTAATACTGGAAATACGTTCATGTACTTTATTTATCGTGGGCGGAAATTTAAAAGCATCTTCATACATAAGGTCAAATTTTAGTAAGCGCAAATATTTTAAAGACTTTAATCTACTCATAAAACTAAACAACTTTTCCCAATAAACATGGGTCAAAATGTGAAAAAAAAAAATTCTAACCCGATACTAAACCAGTCAGCTGAGCGTACAATTTATACGGACAGTCCAAAAAAAAAATCGTATTACGACCCATGTTTATTGGGAAAAGTTGTTCAGTTTTATGAGTAGATAAACCGCTTAAAATATTGGCGCTTACTAAAATTTGACCTTATATTTTCATACATTTCACTTCCTGTGTTATCGTGATGCCGTGACGCGGACCTGGACGTCCATGATAACACCGTCACCGTACCTTACCTAAACTTATCCAAGAACAGTTTTTCAGGAAAAAAAATATAAGGAACCTGTCACACACGAAAGCACGTTAAATAGCACGTCAATCTAATCTCTTCACCACCCTTGGTTGACTGGTAGAGAATGCCTAAGGCATTAAGTCCGCCTTTGTACTTTTTTGAGTGTGAAAAGTGTAAATAAATAAATAGATTTGCACTCAGACAGAAGATTAGAATTAACGTAATGTAGGTACGTAAATTTGAGTGCACTAACTAGCTACATACTTAAATATTATTATTATACGTCACATTGAGTTAAAAGAACAGCCACAGTTTTAAAAAAACAATAATATTATAATATTGTCAGTCTTGCTTGACACATTGCAGAACTTTAAAACAGGTATTGTGTTAGGAAATAATACCTGTGACATGTTTTATTGTTCAATCCGCATTGATTAATGTAACTCTGTCGAAAATTAAATATATTAACTGGATTATTTGCTATAGCTTTTGGCCAAAACATGATTACAAAAATGGAGAAACAAGTAATTAGCCCGTTTCGTACTCCAGTTATGTTTAATCACAATCACTTCGCTAAAGGTCAAAATATGCAAATCCCACTTAATTTCTTAAGTTGGTAATTTAATGGCACTTAAGTGTGTATTTTGAATATTTTCTAAGCATTTAATTCGTCGACATCGACTCTAATTAGAATGATACTCAATCAAAATAAAAACTGTTCCATAATTATAGCACGTTCAAACTATGTGACGAAAAAATGTAAACAAACAAAATAATATGACACCCACACGAAATATTATGCGGTAATTATATGGTGCTAAACTACTATCATCGTTTCAATAGAAAAAATACAAAATAAGTACCTAACTACTGCCTAAATAACCTACTTTTCATAACAATTCGTAATTATAAAGCACACGATAAGTTTTTAATAAACGTTTTGAAAAAAAAATCTTTAATTGGTGAAATCGACTAAAATAACATGTTAACAATCAATTTTAACTAACTATTATGTTGAAAACTAATCGGACGGCTATAAAGAACTCGATAAAATTACAAAAGAAATCTATAAAATGATTAAAATTTCTAATCGTGCCAATTAGGTGAATTTATGGTTTCACTTATAACAACCGCGTTTTACGGGTTACAAACTTACAAGTTTATAAAAGCAGTCTCGGAGTGCGTGAGGAAATACTTTTTTTACACATATTTTTACAATGTAACGCTATTGAGCTATTATTCTCTCGATAAACGTGGAAGAAGCTGCCTCGCTGACAAGACGAGGCCCGATAAGTGCTCAATGAACGTTTAAAAACAGTAACGATTGAATCTAATAGCCCGTTAATTTCCACGTGAGAGATTCTATTTATGTTATTTTCTCATGAGTGTTGCCGCAGTTTGCACTGTTATTAGTGCAAATACTGACGCGGGATTAAAAATGCTGTCTGTTTCATTTCAATCCTTTAATTTAGAGAGTTAATGGTCGAGATGCTTCACATTCGATACGTACAAGACTTCATTATTTTCTTATAATAATAAATAGTTACAAAAGCCATCCAAGATGACGTTTAGGGAAAATAAATTCGAATTTGGACCGGTAATTCTATGCGATTCGAATTTAGAATTAAGCGCGCGCGACGCGACGGCGCGCACATAAGTGCCCCTACACACGTACCCACACAAAGCACCGCACACACCCCAATGCTCATAATTTGCTGACAAGAAAACAAAAAAGGAAAAAACTCGGCACCCGTTCTAATTAGGTCGTCGAGTGAGAACAGGGCGTTCGTCAGCACAATAATAATTAACACTGGCTGTAATGAAGCGTACCATAAAAACTAATTGGAGACCCTACGTCGTGAGACAGAGGTTCTCTACGATTTCGATAGGTTCGACTTTTGTAGGTTCCGCTCTATTCATTCGTGGCACGAAAATTAAATCATAATCAATCCTGCGTTACTTTATTATCTACATCATACCTACAGAGTACTTTTAATCAACTTGAATCAAATCAATTAATCAACGTGGTTGGCGACGCAGTAATTTTAATTAGAATCTTCTTAATGTATTTATTATGCATAAGTTATTCTCCGCTAATGGTTACATGCGCTCTGCAATTATTCAAAAATGCAGTAAGTCATAAAAGTGTAGATGTCAACAAAGAATGATGGAAGCACAATAATTACCGGCAATAACAATTCCATTTTAAAAAGCTTGCTGTATTCAAAAACATTACATTAGCTTAGTCACGATGAAAAAAAAAACTAAACATCAAAATGTAATCGATCAAAGCTAGCTAATGCAGTAAACATTCAGCCTGCGAGTATTTTAAATCGAAAAGCTGACGCGAACTGCCGTCTATCAGCTAGTTGAAAAGGGAAATCAGTCAATAATGCACTAATTTCCCCTCCTTAATGGCGCAGTCCGGCCCTCTACTCAGACACTATTACGACAGCAAGTTAGTGTTTAATGTAATAACTTGGTACACACTAGGAACATTTTCATGTAAAGACTTTAAACTTTTACGAGTTTCAAGGCTCGTTACGGATTCTTATTTGATGGTACTTTTGTAATTATTTTAAGTGATAATTGCTGTAAAATTGGCACTTAGTTTTAGTTTTTTAATGAGAAAAATGGGAGCTTGTTTCATTGCAACTTATAATTTGTTGGCGCAATTACTTGTGTTGAACAATTATTAATATTTACAAATAAATAACACCTTATTTCAGATAGTTTCGCCTTTTATTAGGAATGACTTAACCATAATTATCGTAGTTAACCATTATCTATGTATATGGCTAACCATTCTTCCACAAGCAAGGGCCTTTATTAATGTCAAAAAATATATTAAATGTATGTATAGTACAATGCGCGGACTGTACTATACCTACATACATTTAATAAGTACATTGTTTGACATTAATAAAGGCATAAAACGTAGAAATGATTATCAAACAATTTAAAAACACAGTAGCTTCGTCTATCCACTTAACAGTACATCAATAATTGGACTTAAAACATTACAGTTCTTGAAAGTCAAGCCTAACAATTAAGTCATAGCAAAAGACAATTAAATGACCAACAATTGTTAGCTGACTTTAAGTACTTATGTGCAATAGTTACCTCAACTGCTAGTCAAACACACATGCCATTTTCATTTGACATGTCTGTACAAATACCACATTATTGAACGAGCTGTCAAAACGTCTTACGTTATGAGATAGGCTATAATTATAGCTTTATGATAAATTCTTAGTTAATAGCAGGAATAAGGTAGAAAGTTGAATATGAAAATTGCTAAATGGAACTGCTGTTTTGAATCGAGAGTCGTGCTTGTCTTTCGCATAAGTAATTTGTATTAATTGAGGTTTTATGCGATAGAATCATTATTTAAATTATATTTATAGGAGATTGGCCTTGATATTTCTGCTGGAAAATCTTCTTGTTAAAAACATTAACATTTTTCATCAACACTTTTTGTTTTGTAGATTCGTGGAGAGTCACCTTTATATTTTTGTCTTTCGAAATTTTAATAAAATATAACTTTTTTAATCAATACCAACACAGCCATGATAATTATTCCTTACTTTAAAATTTTACTTATCACATAGTAATCGCAGTGTATTAGGCGCCTTACACACTGCCGACTAATACCCACGTAAGTGGAAGGCCCAATTATTTCTCCATTAGAACTTTTACTGGAAAGAAATTGCCTATTTGGATTATTAAAAAGTAGGGTTTGGTAACGATATTTTAGTTTTGTAGCGGTTTCATTAGTTCCAATATTTAGTCAACTTTGCAATACAAATAATTTACCTACATGCATACATTATGATTATGTTATAAGGGCTCGTAGGTGCATTACGTTTCACTCCCTTTTTATTCGAATTCGAACCGAACAAAATCAAATACTTAACTATCGTAAAATATTTTTGCTATGTTTTGTAAGTCGTAGATAAAATGTTGTTAGTGCATTTAGACTTCTATTCATCCATCTATGGGACACAGAAGGAACTGTCGTAAACGTTGTCGGATTATGATACCTGAATTGAAATTATGTTTACAGGTAACATAATATGTACCGTGCCTCGGAAAGCATGTTGCCGTTCGTCCCGGTTGTCATTCGTGGATCTTTGACAGTCGTTACGGGTCGTCAGAAGCCCGAAAGTCTGACAACCAAGGGGTATCGTATTACCCAGTAAATGGGTTATGGAGGTCAGATAGGCAGTCGCCCCATGTATTCTGGTATTGGTATTCAGCTGCATCCGGTTAGACTGGAAGCCGACCCCAACATTATTAGGAAATGGCTAGACAGGAGATGTTTACTTTTTATGAAGACCTTACTGATTTAAACCAAAAAAATAATCCCCAAAAATAAATCCCTTCAAAGCTGTTCTCAGTTTAAATCCCAACATCGTCACAAACAAAACGTAAGTAGAGAAAGAAATATAAGCATCAATTAAAGCCACAGTTCACAATTAAAATAATGGCGGTCACACCTATAAGACAATTAGTTCGTAGGAAATAAATTCTATGTTTTGGTCGCAGTCCACCGTGCTTAATTAGAGCTAATCAAAAAAACTTAATATACCATAATGGTACGTAATAGCAGTTTTAACGCGGTCTCCTGATACGTTGATAATTATAATGTATGCTAATTATACGAGGTTTGTTGTGTCATGCTAGTTTCTTTGCGGAACATTGTTACGAAATTTTAAGTAATTACACCATTTTATTTTTCATTTACTCCTGAAAAGTAGGGAACGTTATTTTAAACGAAAATTTTGGGGAAAATGTGACGTTAAATGATGATTTCGTTTTATTTCAAACAATAGTTTATTTGTACCATTCGATTCCTTGCATTAGATAAACTAAAACTCACAGAATTTATTTCAATTATACCATTTACAGGCACTTTTGAATTGTCAAGACAACCAAGTTGTTTTTAAAAACTAAAGAAAGAATTTTAAAAAGAGAATGGACAGAGTCCTTAGCTGTAACGTTCACTTTTCGTGTAAATGTGTAGGTAATAGAAGTCTTTAAATTAGGCGTTTGTAAAAATCTATAGTAAAGTATTAATTTTCTCCCATGTTTACGTTCTCAACGAAACATAAATAAGAAAACAGTGTATAATTTACCGCACATTATTAAAAATTTAAAATAAGTACGCGGTAATGGCGCTGTGACGTAGTTCGTGTAAACAGCGGTGGCAGTTACGACGTTCTGCCACGAGCGCGGCGCGACGTCGAGTGAAGTAAAAGAATCGTTGTTGCCAACTTCCCTCGTGTTTAAGTAGGGATTCTATTCTCGACACCTTTGCTTTGGAACTTTATTTTCTCTGTTCCAATTTTGAAGGATTTTACGTTATGTTTTTCTATCTGAATTCATAGAATTAAGTAGTAACTTAGTTAAGGTCACTTTTTCTAGATAAATGAAACTATTGTTTGGAACTGCTCCGTTGGTCTAGTGGTCGCAAGCGCTACTGCTGAGTACGACGTCTTGGGTACGATTCCCAGGTCAGGCAAATTGTTATTGGGTTTTTTATATCAGGGATCTCTCAGTAGCAGCCCGGAATCTGGATTTGTGCCCAATTGATGGCAAAGGGACTTAAACATAACTGGCGAAATGTGGGTGAATTAAAGCTACACCTCTGCCTAACCCTTCAACAACAGCCGTGATGTTATGTTATAAAACTATTGTGTTTTTCACTCAAAATAAAGACACAGTTTACACTGCAATTGATGCGATCGGCAAACAACAATCGATTTAAGTCGACTAAAAAGAGATGCACTTAATTATATCGCCGACTCGCCGTCTCTCTCTTCCACTGAACATCAAAGTTCATTGCACACCCTCTGAACTTAAAAAAAGAGTTTAATTTGCTTACCAACGACTCGCTGTATCGTATAACTAGACTGGCAATTACGGCTAATGATAATAGCCTTTATTACTTATGTCCATTATGTCAGGTTGGCGCATTGTGAACATTACCGACTACTTGCGTCTATACCATAGATATAAGAAATTCTATGGTCTATACACTTGTGTTGTAAGTTTTGCCGGTTTTCTTGTGTTGGAATGAAGTTCCCTACGGCACTTTGTACTCTGCAAATTTGGCCGAAAAAAAAAGTGTAACATTTTAATCTATCTGTCATTGTCTATCTAATTTATCTGTCATTGCTTCATTTTTAAATGTGTTTACGGTGGTATAGTAATTTTATTCCAGGTGCATCGTCTTCACATATAATTATATAATATACAAAATATTGTAAAACATTTTAAAAGAGAACAGTGGAGTTTCTTGCCCATTCTTCTCCATACGAAACTACCTTTTGGAAAGAGCGACTAGAATCCATTTTGTAAATGTTGACGTTCAAAAGTGCCGTTTATGTGCCTATTTGAAATAAATGATTTGACTTTGACTTTAATTTTAACCATCACGACACTTTTGTTTTTTGTTACGTAACAAAAGTGTCGTCTAACTCTCATTCGCCAAGTGTACAAAAGCGAAAAGAAACTTCGTTCCAACTGGTAATTCGACATTTTTTTTTTTTCGTAACAGTTTCCAAATAAGTTGTACTTACGTGGATAATGCAATGACGTACCTAGGTCGTAAGTTGTCTAATTAGGATTTTTTGTATCGCTTTGTTTTTTTTACAAATTACTTATTCATTTTAATTTTATTAATGAAGCGAAAAATACTTATTTCGATAGGTACCATTCCCAGGTTAACATTAATTTATCGTTGTAACAGGTTTTAACTATTCATAGAGCTGAATACAAACTACTAATAATTATAAAACATATACTATGAGCTAACATAAAGTATTAGTTCAGTATATAGTTGGTAGATAGACTAGATAGCAGTGGCGAAAACACCATATAGCACGATTCCTACCGGCTTCCCTTCGGAGGTTCGCATCTGGTAACTCTGCCGCTATTGAAAAATGGCACAGTCAATAGTGTCTACTATTGCAAAAAAATATAGTTATACTACGGGTATTTAATTCATCATAACATTCAAACAACAAAAACACCTATTTTTAAGTTAATAAATTAATTTTTACTTTATTAATATGCAAGTAAGTTAAAACCGGCTTCGCTTCGGCTTCTTTTTTACAAAAAAATCACTCCTCGCCACTGCTAGATAGAAAAAAAAGTAAGTAATAGCTCATTACGACAGATGCACTTACGCCCTTTGTGGAACTGTCGGCTCGCTCGCAGTATGAGACATTAAAGTCAATACGCGGACATACCCAGAGTAACAAATTAGCGCGGGTGGCAAAGGGGGTTCAACATTCGACGCTATTTACCATACGTGGGCCTACTATTTTCATGGTTTTTTTCGTCGAGTTTTTACGCCATTTTCCGTGGCCCCACCGGGCGACCGGCCCACGAGGGTAGCCTTCTTTTTTTAAATCAGTAAATTGCATATTTGAAAAACTAGTGCACAGTGCACAGTGCACAGTCGGCGGGATGTCGACTGAACAGGTGTACTTACTTAGTGAGTTTCGGCTGTTGACTCTTTACTTCGATGTGAATGTCGATTCGGTTTAATCGGTTCGCGTATATCGATAATCGAATCGTATTTACTTGGCTTTTAAATAATGTATGAAATTCGAAAAAAAGCTAAAAGTCGAAAATCAACTTATTAAAATAATATAAGTATATAAACTATGTTATGTAAATAACACAAAAATTGTGTATAAGTTCCTACATAATTATTGAAAGCACTCAGTGATTTCTAAAACGCACTATAATTTCTTTTGTCTTAACATTACAAAAGCTCCATAATTATGAACGCACTAATTGCGTCGTCGATCAAAATTTTAAATAGAACATAACAATGGTAGATTGAAAAATTTAAATTTAGACGATTATGTCTGAACAATCGAGTGTGAGTTGAATCGAGTCGAGTGCCCACGCGCCGCTCAGTGGGGGTTGGGTTGATTCAATATCGGTATCCCTATGACGTTAGGTTAAGTGTCATAAACCTGAGGGTTACCGAGTATTGTGTGAAAAAAAAAACAGTGGCCTTTACTCGTTTAATAATTTGTATTACATGGTCATAAAAAAAAATCTATATTTATATAAAAATGGACGATGTTCTTGGTATATGAGATTGATAAACTCCTACACCATTTGACCGATCACCGTGAAAGTTGGCACATAAGTATTTATTGTGTATTTTTGCATGCAATAGGAATGGATTTTCTTTCTAGCAATTTCAACGTTCTGTAGAAAATACTGTTTCGATTACGTAATGAAACAGAGTAATCTTTAAAACAAATCACTCATGTTCCTTTTGAAAATTCATAGGTTATGTAAATTAATATCGCTCAAATTACATTAGGTAGATACGCAGTCATTACTCCAACAATATGAAAATTCCAGCTTACAAACTCCGCCCAAAAATGAAAAATAATAATTGAATCCATCAAATAAACTTCATTACACACACAATTATACCGGATACGGCAATAGCTACAAATATATCAATGTAGATAACATCGACTAAACTAATCGACTTTGTTATTAACAACGCTTAACTCCATAAAGTTCCTAAGTACAAATAATACCAGCCTATTATTGGCCCGCTCACTGCAGGGCTAAGGCCTCTTCTAATACAGAGAAGGCACGAGCGTTGATGAGTCCAGGTTTCCTCACGATGTTATCCTTCACAGATGTCAGAAATGTCCAAGATAAACTCAAACAGTACGTACGAATTGAAAAGGTCACATTGGTGCAAAGTCCTAAGTACAGAAACAAAACGAAAATTCAAAAAGTACATAAGTATAACCGAAAAATCGAAAAGTAGATCTGTACCTACTGTTAGAAACATTTCCATCGTTGATCACATTTGTAATCCTGTTACAGAGCGATAAATGAAACGTAATTGAAAGGAAATTACGCAATAAATGGGAGGTTATTATTGAATTTAATGTTAAATTAATCGTAAGCCCCCCTTCTAACCATCTGTCGTGTGTACCCCCCACTGAACAACCGTTTTATATTTTCGAGATGTACTCTCGATTGTACAATGAATTTGATTATTTTGTTATTGAGTGCCTTTATGTATTAATTGAACTGTTTTAAGTATTTCGGTAAGAGTTTGACTGTTTAGCTTCCCTGGACCAGTGGACCTTGTATGGGGTTAGTTCCGATTGGTGGTAGCCAGTTGAGGGTCGCAGAAGCTGGTAAACTGGTCAAGACTGCAGCTAAGAAACATCTCTATTCTCTATCTCTAGTTACAGGCACAATGAGAAAATCAGTTTTGAGCTAAATGATTTGAATTATGAGGCTAATTAAGATTTGAAACTGAAGTCTGTGGCAGACTTTTTCAAAGTAAAATAAATAGTGTAAGCAAAATAGAATTTAGAATAAGATGTACAATAATCTCTAAAAAGCTAAGAACCTAATATATCCAAACATCTAAATCCCACCGAGAGGTCGCACAGCATTTGACGGAACAATCACAGTAACAATGTCGAGCGTCGAGTCGAGCGCAGTGTTCGACACAGGTCAGCGTGTATTGGGCAGTCCGCGACACCCGAGAACGTGTCTGCATAATACATCGCTGTACGCTGTTGCTGTACGTTGGACTTTAATTATATATCTGCTACAATTTCGCCTTTTTTTCGAGTATTTTTCACATTTCGCCCCCCCATACACCCCTGTTCACCCACTGCCGAACGGCCGCGGAAAAAACGCCTCGCGTATGTGTGTGTGACAGTGTAATGTTGCAGTACAAACGACGCCCGCGCCCCGCACCGCACGACACAAGAAAATACAGACCTGACTCTACAAACAAGACAATTAACATCTCCCAAGTAATGAATAGAAAAATTGTCGTAATAAAAATACACTTTTAATGCAATTAAGCTTGTAGAACACGGGCAGGAGAGGCCGATAAGCCGCGCTCAACTTTTCCTGTAACAGGCTGTTATTTCACGATTTAAAATCGGTTCTCAACCCGTTAATGACGCGAGGTACAAGTGCAGATCGGCGGCTCCGTTCGGCCGCGGACCAATCTATTTAATAACCCCCGTCGGTGACACCCCACCCGGCGGCCATCGCCAATTTTCGCCCCCCTCGGCCCCCTCTGGCCCCCTAGCACCCGCCCTGAAAAAAATCCGGAGCGTTTTAAAATTAATGAGTAAAAATCTACACACACACCCGAGCGGACAATGCGACGCGTGTGTGCGCGAACGCCCGATAATGACCCGCGCTTTGCCGCCCAAATGAGGACGCCATACAATCACATGTTTCTTCCGTCGATCAGAGGGCCGCTGATCACAATTCCACGTTTGCGCACATTCACTACCCTAGGGCGACTAGAAAACCGTTAGCGCGACCGGTGCCCGTTTCAGACGGAATCCGTGATCGCGTAGCCTTTTCCATTAGGACCAACTATCCGAGAAAAAAATGGAGTACAAATTGAAATTTCGCCGGTTCGGGCGCTAATTCAGAGCGAAACGGCGCCGCGACGCGAAACGAACGCAGTTAGATAACATTTGTAGAGGCGAGGGGGGACGGGTGTCACCCCTACGCAACGCCGTTTTTATTTTGGCCGGCCCTTGCCCCCTTACCCCCTTCGTTCGTCCAACTTCATCTGAATAATTACTGATTTTTTCCGTGTACCGCTGATTATTCCGAATGTTACTTGTTGATGATAATTTTTTTTTCAACTTTTTTCATTAGTCAGCGCCCGGTGGAGTTTTGATTGTGCTTTTAAGCTTTTTGTATTCAATTTGTTCCCAATGTTTATGTGTTCCAATATAGAATGTATGAAATAAATTGTATTTGTTTATTCTGTTTCAATTTAAAATAACTGCCATGTGTTAGAGCTTTCAGCTGAAAAGCCCAAAATTACATTGGTTTCCTTCACGTAGACATAAAAATTAACTTTACAGTAAGTATTCATATAGAATAGACATAATATTCCAAAAGCATGTCTACATCCGATTCGATTCAAAATAAACAATAACAACTGTATCGAACTATACAACCTACCTACTCTCAACAAAGCCCCTATGGTATACACGACTGCACGCGTAGTAAACGAAACAAAAAGCTTATCCACCTACATTTAACTAACAAAATAGAAATTCCCAAAAACCATTACTAATCAATACAAAAACTGACAAAATATGGCTAGGGAATTCCTTTGACTTAAGAAATCATAAAAACCTAATTAACTAAAGATACTACATACTTTACATAGGTACTTTAAATAATCAATACCTACTCGTAAATCCAAGTGTTCAATAATCAAATCAAAATGTCTCCATTTGAAAAGTTAGATCACAAATCAAACGCTAACGAATAAAATAACTAAAAGCGAATTTGCACGAGACATGCGCAGAAAGCTCTAAAGAAATTCGAATAAAAAAACTAATCGAAAACTTTAATTATCATGCTTATTCGACAAGTGACAAGTCGGACCGATGCCGATCGCTTTGGTAAGGATTTCGGTGGGACCACCCAACGCCCCGCGGGGCCGCATTTTTTCCACCCACCACCGAAGGGGTTGATTTTTTAAACTGATGACGCGCTTTCATTCCGCGCTGTGCAACTTGGCCGCGCGGCTGTATGTGTTACCGGCCGTTGATAAATAAATTTAAAAAAAGAAAAACGTGAACGCTTTGTCGATAGTGCGCGGCGTTTCTTTTTCGCGGGCGTTATCTATGCTCTATTTTCCGTTCTAAATACAACTTTTATATAGTAAAGAAAAAGTTTTTCGCGCGTTCGGATAACCGTGGATGGAACATTTTTTAAATAGAACGATCGTCACATATTTTGATCGGGCGTTTGAAGTTTTTCAAAGTTTTCTTAAAGTTTCGGAAGAGTTCGCGTTCAGGCTGTTTCTGAGAATATTTGGTGAATTTTCATTAAGTTTTTGTTATAAGAATGTTAGTTTTGTAGAGACAGTGATAGTGAAATTATCAGGCCTGGAGAGAATGACATTGTCCTTCGTGAGTAATAGAAAATAGTAATAATTATTTGATTTTATAAAAAGTAATGAATTTTCATATTCGTAAAAATGTGTTGTACTTATATTTTTATTCTAAAAAAAAATCTATTTATAAATAAAACATCGCTTAAAATTACGAACGCTATAAAGCATAATCTAAACCATGATTTAATTGCCTTACCCTGTTTTCACAACGGCTTTTTAATAAAACCATGTTGCAATTTTTAAAACATTTCACTTAGTTAACTTTCAAGTAGTCGAAGGTCCCTATAATTATTTTCCTAACATATTTTTTAGTTTGAAACGTGTGAATATTTATAAGAGAGTCGCAGTAACTGTAACTCTACCGACCGGCTATAATTATTACAAATTAAAGAATGATTATTAATTATTATTCAAGGCGTTTCCTTACAGTTATATTTTAATAGTAGTTAATAATTAAAAGTCAAGTAGCCTGACCTTATTCCGTACTTATAATAATTGCAATATAAATAGTTTATGACTTTACAAGCTGCACAATGGTTTATATGAGAATCGAATAAAAGATGGTTTCCTTAATTAAAATATTAATAGCAGTCAGTGTATGAACGTATTTATTTTGAGGTAATAAAATTTTATTCATGTTCTGTTTTTTTTTTTATTATTTTGTAGTCCTTTTTCATTGTTAAATTACTTGTTCTTACTTTATGTTTGGTTGTGATATTTTAAAGCTTAAAGTAAATTATTGAAACGCTGATTTTTATAAGAAAGCCACCGTGAAACGTCTCTCATTAATACCTACCGCAGAAAAAGCTCATCGTCAAATAATTTGTGTATTATAATGTACTTATTATTCGTAATAATAATTCGTAAAAAATGTAAGCAGTTACTTTTACTAAAAATTTTATTATTACCAAAAATTAAACTACAATTTTTTTTGACACTCTTTTTTCTTGGACATTGCTTTTCTTCAATGCGTAGGTAATTGGATCTAAAAAAAATAATAATTGCAGAATGCATCTTTCAAAGTCTCAACATCTCCTTTTGCGGGTTTTAATTCATTATTTTATCTGCGAGCTTTCCGATAAGTATTAGTTCGCCAATGTAAATCCAAAAAAAACATTCATCGAAAAATCCACCTTACTGTGATAAGTATTAGTTCGCCAATGTAAATCCAAAAAAAACATTCATCGATTAATCCACCTTACTGAAATAAAGCGAGTGGTTATGAGAGTAATTTTAATTACTCTCATAACCACTCGATAATGTAAAGAAACACAGAATATTAAAAAAAAAAACTTCTACTTGAAATGGTAATACAAGAAACCACTAACTTACAATACGATGAAAGAAAAAAATCTTGAAGAAACCTGCGGGGTAATCGCATATCACACTTAGAGTAGCAATGACTTTAATTTCGACAGTTTAAAATTCATTGCGTTATTTAAGTTGTTGAACAGACAAATTTTTCGAATATATGACGACGGATTAGCAATATCCTTCAAAATCATTCAGATTGTGATTGATAGTGTGTTGTACACAATTAGGGTGCTGGACTTAGCGACTTTCAGTAAGTAGGTAACCGTCGTGACCAATGATGGTTACTTCTCTGTAGCCTTTTCTCAAAAGGCTTTATCCCGGCCGTGGAAAAACATGCAAGTATTGAATATCATCAATAAATACTTCTTTGTTCAGTAAAGAACTGACACAAAACTATCAACTTAAAGCCAAAATGTCTTACTAGTTCCGCCGATAGTTGGAAATAAGCCTGATAAAAGGCAATACGCTCACCCTTAATAACGTTCAGACCTAACCCCGTCATAGACAAATGTAGGGAGAATAATTATTACCCTCCGTCCTAGGCAGTGCCCTGCCTACGGTGTATTGTGATATGGCGCGGTGGCACTAAAAACGCAGGATAAGTACGCGTCCACACTTCGGTTGTTTAGTTTAGCGTACAAATAGTTCCTGCGAAATATTATTACATTTAAATGATACTCTTTATCTTTTAATCAATCATAATGAGTACATTTTTTATTAAATTTTTTTCTTAGACACAATGAATTCTTTTTGAATTCTTCTTCTAAAGTCATCAGTCGCGAAAAAAAATCTTCTGTTCCCTACATTTTGACGAGTGCGAACATAAATGTAGGGAACAGATGATTTTTTTTCACGATTTCAGGTGTGGTCCCATAGTAAAAGTTGTTCATAATGATCCCTTAAGAGATTGTGCATTAATTCCGGGACATGTTGTATGTCTTTTAGACTCTCACCAAAAGTCTGTGTTTCTACCGGCTTCAACATCTAACTATCCTGTTCTTCCCCAGGCGGAGTCAGACCGGGAGAGCGGCGCGAGCTCGCCGGAAGGGGGGGCGACGCGGGCGCAGCTAGCCGAGCCGCGCACCCCCTCGCCCCGCGCGCGCACTCCACACCAGCAGCCACATCTGAATGGCTCCAGTGAGTTCGTACTACATTCTTTTGTTACCTTCTCATTGAAATTTAGTTGTGGTGGTTTTTGCTGACGCATTTTCGGAGGAAATTGAAAGTATCAGTAATGGAGTATCTACTAATCCTACCATCAAATTAATATACAGTGAGAGTCTTTATAATGTGCACATATCAAAATGAGGGAATCTATGCTTAATTTTATCGACGGAAAAAATGTTAAAAAAAATCTAAATATTTATTTATATTTTTTATGGATTTTTAAAAAAAATTGTTTGCTTTTGTGACCCCAGTGTATACAAAACTGTGTAACTTTTAAACTAAACGATTTATCACGATGAAACAAACTCTATAATGTTTGGAAGTAATTAGGTGTCGTCATAAAATAAAAATTATGGAAAAAAAATAGCCACATTTAAAAATAAACATTTTTGTTTGGCAAAAATCTGATTTTTTTTCATTAATTTTTACAAAAATTGTAAAATTTCTCAATAACATGCCCCCATCACCTTCTTTTTTTATAACTTTAAGTTATTCTTCATTGTATTAGGAACCTAACGGTAAAAATTGCATGTTTTTAACTCAACCCCAACATTTTTTATCAACTGTCAAAGAAAGGCCCAACGCATAGCTATTGTTTAGCAGGTAGATAAACTTTCTTTTGAATGTGCGCAGGTCGGGGAGGTAGGGCCAGCCAAAGGAACTTGAATTATGACAGATGTCAGACTGGCAGTCGCTCCGAATTATTCGCCGCTGCTACATGTGTTTCGGTACTTTCGTTCGCTGGACTTTCATAACTTTCGTTCGCTGCTACATGATGCCGCGTTTAAGTGAATTTTCCCCGGCACACATCGCCGACATACATTTTTATTATGGAGTGGGACAAGGAAGTGCCAGAGCTGCGTGCGCGGCTTACATAGCTGCGTATCCTAACAGGCAACCAGTGCCATCTGCCCGAAACTTCCAGGAAGTTCACAGAAGGTTGTCGATCACTGGACTTGGATCAAGTAGAGATCGTCGCGAGCCACCTCAAGTAATTATTGATGCGGCTACTGAACAAGCAGTATTAAGTGATTTGTTTGCTGATCCATCCATAAGTACTAGACGACTGGCTCTTCGTCACGGAATATCCCAAAAATCAGTGTGGCGTATTTTAAAGAAAGAAGGATTGCATCCTTATCACTATCAAAGGGTGCAACATCTACATGAAGACGTAGACTGGCGTCCAAGGTGTGTGATGTCCACATGGATTCAAAGAAAAACCAGAGCAAACCCAAACTTTCCAAGAAAAATACTATGGATGGACGAAGCGACATTCACTAGAGACGGTATTACTAACTGTCGAAATTTACACAGATGGTGCCGCGCAGGTGAAAACCCGAAACTGAAACGGTCATCTACTTTCCAAGTAAGATTTTCGATAAATGTTTGGGCTGGTCTTATCGATAACATGTTGATTGGACCAGTCATATTGCCGAGAACGTTGACTGGTGAAAGATTTTTAAGTCTATTGAGAGATGATATGCCTCAGTTATTGGAAGATGTCCCACTGGCTGTGCGTCAAAGGATGTTTCTTCAGATGGACGGATGTCCTGCCCATTACGCTACAAATGTAAGAAGATTTTTAAACGAAAATTATCATGACAAATGGATCGGCCGGCAAGGACCTGTAGGGTGGCCTGCACGTTCACCCGATTTGACGCCCCTTGATTATTTCCTATGGGGGACCATGAAGCAACGCGTCTACAGTACCCCCATCAACAGTGAGGCCGATTTGCGTGACCGAATAATAAACTGTGCGAATGATATTCGCAATGATCCCGAAATGATAAGGAGAGCGACACACCAAATTCTAATTCGCGCGGCTTTGTGTTTACAACAACGAGGTGGACATTTTGAGAACCTGATGCATTAAATTTTGTATTTAATAATAAATGGGTTTCAATTGAACTCTTTTGCATTAATTATCATCCCAAACAAACCACCCTTATGAGAACAATACGATTCCGCGTTCGGAGTGCCATCTTTGAAACGACCCAAAGTTTAACTTTTTTTTTAACAAAAAAAAGTTTATCTACCTGCTAAACAATGTGCGTAGCTATGCGTTGGGCCTTTCTTTGACATTTGATAAAAAATGTTGGGGTTGAGTTAAAAACATGCAATTTTTACCGTTAGGTTTCCTAATACAATGAAGAATAACTTAAAGTTATAAAAAAAGAAGGTGATGGGGGCATGTTATTGAGAAATTTTACAATTTTTGTAAAAATTAATGAAAAAAAATCAGATTTTTGCCAAAAAAAAATGTTTATATTTGATTATGGCTATTTTTTTTTCCATAATTTTTATTTTATGACGACACCTAATTACTTCCAAACATTATGGAGTTTGTTTCATCGTGATAAATCGTTTAGTTTAAAAGTTACACAGTTTTGTATACACTGGGGTCACAAAAGCAAACAATTTTTTTTAAAAATCCATAAAAAATATAAATAAATATTTAGATTTTTTTTAACATTTTTTCCGTCGATAAAATTAAGCATAGATTCCCTTATTTCGATATGTGCACATTATAAAGACTCACACTGTATTAGGAGCTCCACCTGAATATTAACCTCTTCAATCGTAAAATGTGTCAGCTTAAACCGAAGATAAGAAAAGTTTCGTTAAGAAATGTAAACCCTAACGACCAGGCACGTTACACTTCTTCTTTCTTCTAGGATCCTATTGTTGCCTTGCAAGACATTTTCAACAAAAACAGCCCACTTGTTTGCCTTTTTGCGACATTAATCTTAATTAAATGAGCTTGAGGAACGTGAACCAACTTTAAACGTTAGCATTTGATTGCTAACGATAAAAAAATAACATTATTATTACTTTTTTTTATTAGCCGTTATTGTCCCACTGCTGGGCAAAGGCCTCCCTACTCTCTTCCCACTTCTCCCTGTCCAGAGCTGCCAATGACCAATCTTTATTAAAAGAGTCCAGCTCATCCCGCCATCCGCCGTCTGGGCCTGCCGCGATGTCGTTTGCCACTAAGCGGCACTCATTGGATCGTAAGTTTGGCCCATTGATCGTCTGAGATGCGGCAAATGTATCCAGCCCAATTCCATTCAAGCGTGACAGCTTTCCGAGTGACATCAGTTATTGCAGTGATGGAACGGATTGTTGTATTCTTAACCCGGTCCACAAGTTTAATACCTAGAATACTCCGTTCCATTGCTCTTTGGCAACCTCGAGCATGGACCTCTAGGTACTGAATTGTCAAAGACCATGTTTGAGGATAGGTAGAATACACATTTGAACATTATTGTTCTAGTAAAATATCTCAAATGACAGGTTAATTGGTAAAATTTCTGAAAACTGCATACCGCACAAAGGATTTTAAATCAAACCCAAACTTATCTAAATATTTGAATTCAATATCAAAATTATCATCACTTTCCTTAAATATATCTTAATCCATAATTATTGTGGTTTGTGTTGGTCCATCCATAATTATTGTACCACACGTTGTTCAATGAATATCAAAGTGAAAGAGTCTAAACTCGATAACATTTTAAACAGCTAGCAGCTTCTTTACGAAATTCACTCAGATAACATCAAGCAATACAAAGTAATGACGACATAATATTTTAGGTTTAAGCTTTATTAATAAGTTGATGAAGTATTTGTTCTGTGATATAAGATTTTGTTTCAATGGAAAAGAAACGATTGCCATATCTGTACAAACTTAAAAACACAAACAGTTTAAAACATAGTCGCTTTTCGTGTATGTCTGTGTGACCGCTTAGATCTTCTAAACTACACAATGGATTTTGATGAAAGCATATTTTGTTCCGGAAGGTTTATTGGCGGCTATAAAGCTTATAGTAGTATTTAATTTAGATATACAAGATGTAACATAAATAACGCACAACCTCTTAAGGGGTCATTGTAGGTACTCATCACTATGAACAACTTTTACTATGGGACCAAACCTGAAATAGCAAAAAAAAAAACAGCCATTCCTACATTTATGTCCGCATGACTCGCCAAAATGTAGGGAACATCTGATTTTTTTTCACGATTTCACGTTTGGCCCCATAGTAAAAGTTGTTCATGGTGATGAGTATTTATGTTACACCTTGTATATAGTACAGAAATCTCAATGTTTTGACATGTCGGCATTGTACCCGTCCGTAGCAGGGGCGTCGCTAGTTGAAAGTATAGAATCCAGAATTATTTCTCTAAAAGTTAAGAGAAATCGTCTTTTAGGAACTAATAAGGAAACATTAATTAAAACGTCATTGTTCAGATACCTTTTTAACAAAATTCTCACAATACCACAAAAAATTAAGGACCTCCTTGAAGAGAACCCTGTAGACCAACTCAAACGCCTCCTCTTCATATAATCATTGTACCTTCCTTGTCCACAGTGGCGTCAGTGTTCCAAAACCTGCAAAACCTGGCGAGTATGCAACAGAACATGCCGCCGATGTCGCAACAGCTACAGCAACAGATGTCGCAACAAATGTCACAACAAATGTCGCAACAAATGTCACAACTTGCCGCCAATCTTCAAGGCTTGTCCTCTATGCCCTCCAATCCTGTCATCAATTCGCCTTTGAATTTGAGCGTTAGTGCACCTGGTAAGAAAATATTGAATATTGTAGTCTTATTTTCCATTCTAGATCTGGCTGCAATCTTTGATTACTTTCACACTATACTTCTCAAGGAGGACCTCTTAGGCAGTGTCTTTACCGAAAGCGATGGTCGCGCGAGTGCGCGATCTTTGCGCTCGTCTTTATTATTTTGACGTACTCTCCGGATCAATCACGTCGCGTTTGTATATCGTCTATAAATATAAACAAATAAATAAAACTGAAGTGTCTGTTTGTAATGTCAAAATAACAACTTTTTACTAAATGCAAAAGAAAGTAAATATATACGGTACTTAAAACAGAAAGCAATTTATAAAATTTTAGTTCTGTCTGTCTGCCTGTCTGCTGTTCCGACTAATCTCCGAAACGGCTAGACCAATTTTGACGGGACTTTCACTGGCAGATAGCTGATGTTATGGCGGGTAACTTAGGCTACTTTTATTTTAGAAAAATAATTAGTGTTCCGCGCAAAAAAATTAAAACCATGAACAAAAAGACAGATTTGAAAAATTCTTTTTGCATTTGGTAGTCCAGTTCTCGAGAATACTTATAGGCTATTTAACATCACGCTACACCTTTAGGAGCCGAGCAAAAAGAAAAAAGTCAGAAAGTACACTAAGCGAAAACGAAGTAATAGCGCGGGCGGCCGATGCAACGCGACGGGTCGGGGGACGAGGGATTTTTATTAAAATGTGGCAGTTATTTTAGTATATTGTGTATCTTAGAACATCCACGCGAACGAAGTCGCGGAGCACAGCTTTTAATTCATACAAACGATCGCGTGTTCGTGAGATGGTCGCTTTCAGCTAGGACGTGGGGACATTGTTCTACGTTTGACACAATCACACAATTGCAAGAGAAATGTTGTACACAAAACCTTTACCTACTGTTAAGTCTGTTTTAGTGTTAGTCATAGTTAGCACTTAAAACTATGATAATACTGTTGATAATAACGAAATATGAAATAATTCAAAATTATATCTAAATTATTTAGTAGAAGACCCAATACACTTCCTTTGGGAAAACCGCGAGTCATTCAACAGACAAGTTTTGTTAGTCATCATTTCACTTATAACACGGGTGAAGGTGGCTTTAAAAAGGCTCTCTTAATTCCTCAAATACATCATCATAATTATTTGTGCTGTAAAATCTAATCTTTAGGTAATTTGTGCATACAAATTTTTCACTATCAACAAAATGCCCTGAGGTGATAGGTTAATTGCAGCAGTGGTCTATCGCCTCAGGGCATTGTAATAACCAGCTTCCGTTACTATTACTTGTATAATTATGAAACTAAAGAGAAAAACAAGAATGCCATACTTAGTAAATTCTAAGTTGTTGATATTATAGGTACTCTTAAAGTAGTCCCATTTGTTTAGTTGTGGTGGAGATAATCTACGGCCTTATGACTGACATGTATGCTCACATGTTGTATTATTTTCATACGCAATGTGGTTGCTAAAATGTTAATAGTTTTGGTGTAAATAAAATTATTTTATTATTAAATTATTTTTATTATTGCACTTTTTATAAGCATGGTTGAATATCTGTCCGTTCCGTCACTTACCTACTCCAACAAAAAACTTCAAATCCATGAAATATCCAGTGGTTTAGTTGGTTACTTTTTGCCACTTTATGCAAATTAAATTTGAACCTAGTTCTCATTCACATATAAGTATTGCACTTGTAATATGCTTTCTAGTTACCGCTTAACAATAGATTTACCATCTGTCAGTTCCGTCACTTACCTATTCCAACGAAAACCTACAAATTCAAGTTTTTTTTTTTACAGTGCTTTAGTTGGCTAATTTTTACCACTTTATGCAAATCAAATTTGAGCTTACTTCACATTCACATTCATTGTACATAGGTATTGCAGGTGGACCTTCTTCCGTCATTTACCTACTCCAACAAATAGATTTTAAATTCCTCAAAATTTTCAGCCTTTTAGTTGGTAATTTTTTGCCATTTTTTACACATCATATTTAACCTTACGTCACATTTATTGCACCTTTTATACATATAATATGCATAGGTTACCACCTAACATCTGTCCGTTCCGTCACTTACCTACTCCAACAAAAAACTCCAAATCCATGAAAGAGTGTTTTAGTTGGTCACTTTGTGCCACTTTAAGCAAATCAGATTTGACGTCACGATCTATATTTTGAACTTGATATGCATAGGTTACCACGAAACATCAGGTTGACCATCTGTCCGAACCGTCACTTACCTACTCCAACAAAAGGTTTTCAAATCTATGAAAACCGTTAATCACTTTTTGTCTCTTTAAGCATATCATATTGACCTTACGATCTACATGAATTGCTCAACAAATATGATGTTAAGTGGTGACTTAACATAAGGTTGACCATATGTCCATTCCGTAACTTACCTACTCCAACCAAAAAACTTACATCTATGAGATTTTCCATTAAAATTAGTCACTTTTTGCCACTTTATGCAAAGTATATTTTGTTATAGCATCATCCTCACATTAAGATAAAACAAATTATCAAAACGCGACTAAGCACCGTTGACAGCGTAACGTTAATGCAGGCAGAAATACAGAAAATATTTTTTCTATTTAAGTTAATATTATGCAATTGAAAGCGTCACCTCCGCTACTCGATTAACATTTTTCAGAACATTAGCATTTCAAAACGTCTGTTATTCTTCAACGGAGGGTATGCCACTAATTAGACTGAATTAGACAGATTGGGATAATCAGAAATACACGGTTCGCGCATTAAAACTCTTAACTTCGAAATCACGTGAGCCGTAATTAGGTGATTACCGAATCCAATCGATTTAATGAATTCAAGATAGCGGCTTCACTCGCCCGCCCATTAATGCTATGCCGTAATGGACGAAAAAACCTATTTAAATAATGAGTATAATTACATATTTTTTTCACGAACGCACGGATATTACGACTGTTGCGGTATCATTAAGAGTTTTATTGTCTTAATAGAGCTAATTATACATTTTTTTCGGTTCTTAATTGATGCGCCGTAGGAAAGAACATTTATTACAAAATGTGAAATGTCATGGTTTAAATGAATACGTTATGTTAATGTTGAGTTTAACGGGCTTGTAAGGCATGCAGATAATATTTTAGATTTTCTTTAGAGCCGTTTTGTTCGCAGTGAATTAGTTTTGGTCGGTTGCTTATGGGTTTTGTGTAATTTTCTATCGTTAGTTCATGTTTGGTAAGGTGCATTGTGGGGCGGCCGCGGCCGATTATAATTACAATATAATTTTATTGTTTAATGACTTAAGTAGAAAGTTGCCGGTCGATCCGCGCGTTGCACGATCGTTTCGTCACTGGCTGGCCCCATGACCGATGTGTTAACGTAATGCTTAGTCATCGATAATCACATGTTTTATTTACCAAGTCTAATTCTTATTATAAGTTGATAAAAACATATTTTTATGAGTTTTACATGTTTATCGATTTAGTATGAATTGGCGTAATGTATATTAAGGTGCTTATAAAAATATCGTGTCAAATTATCAACGCGCATTAAGTTTTTTTTCTAGGATTATGTAGTCAAAATATGCATTAATATTAATATTCCACGATTATAATACGTGACTAAAGCTTGCAATATGATACGGACATAATATTGTTAAATACGTGTAGGTAACCACATTATAATCGAAAAAACCCCAATACCTACATACCTGTACAAAATAATGGCTTTGTCTAATTTAAAAAAAATACAATGTGGTTAAGAACTATATTTTTTGCATTTTTACATGTATGCATAGCATTTCTGCATTTCTCTTACTAAATGCCAAATGATAAAAACAAAAAACTTAAAAACAACTCTGAAAGTGCCCAAAAGAGTGCGCCTACTCAAAACTTATAATATTGTAGGAAGTTATCGTTTAACAACTTGGCATGCTTATAAGGAAACATCTCTACGCACAAACTAAGCCATACACAATTCTGCCAATCATAGGAAATGAAATTGAATATTTGGCTCAAACAATTATACTTGCCTACATACCACATTAGTTCGATCCCCTCCTTACTACTCTCCAACTCATTTCCAGACATTAATTTCAGACACACCTCTCATCTAATTCTTTATCCTCCAAAGGTATGGGATCACCGAACCCCGTGGCCAACAACAATATGCTGCCACCCGCGATGCCGTCCCCCATGCCGCAACTCATTCTTGCCTCTGGACAACTGGTGCAGGGCATACAGGGAGCCCAGCTGCTCATACCAACTTCACAAGGTAAGGACCATGGTCACTGTAAACGTGAAAGAAAGAAAATAATTTAGTTGCAACTAAATAGCAGTCGATCGAAGACATCGTGTCATTTTTTGAGACATACATCTGTCTATTCAGCTTGTGATGTCCCACTACTGCACTACTGGGTACAGGCCTAACTCTCTATAAGATGAAATATTTTGAGACATGATAATATGAGGTGACATATTTTGAGGCGATTATATCGACTGGTCGACTTCAATCGACCACAGTCTATTACGCCTTAAGACATTGTATTACTTACTAAAGGATAAAATAGATAAAATAACGAGTATCAACGTTTAGCTAAAGTTTGAACACCAGTTCAAACCGCATCTAATCTCATTTGCCATACGTTTGATTTAAACCATGTCTAATGACATGTTTAGATCCAAACTTAAGAGTTTTGTTAAACATAGTCAGATTTATGTTGTGGCACGAGTTTAGAAAGCCAATGGCTCCGTTTAGATGTTGTACCTCTTTTTTTTTTTTGGATGGGAAATCATCAAATGACTTCTCCCGCTCTGGGCGGAGCGGGAGGGCGTGTCAGACTTTTACTGACTAAAACCCACCCGTGTTCCTTCAGTTGCCTGTGCCGGGGCCACGGTAACTCTTTCGAACATCCCGCAACCCCAGCTGATGTTGTACCTCTGCATTAACACTAAACAAGTTGTCATGGACAAAATATTCTAACAGTGTTCTTCTTTCTACACAGGCATAGCAACACAGACGATCCTCACAATACCAGTCAACCACGTGAACTCCAACGACCAGATGGTGAACCTAGCCCTAAACAACGGACAAGTCGTATCCACGTCTCTCGCCAACCTCCAAGCCATGGCCCAACCGCACCAGTTGCTAAACTCCAACCAACAACAGACGGCCAACATTCGGCCAAACATGCTGAACCCAACATTGTCGAACGCGCTTCTAAACCCAGGACTGCCAAATTTCTTGTCAAACGGCGCGGCCAATGCCCAAGAGTTGCTCCAAGCGTTGCAGCAGCAGCCTCAAGCGAATCACAACCTTCTGCAGACGGTGCAGCAGAACAATATGCCTCAGCAGATGCAAGGCAGGCGGTCCTCTTCTCCTCGCCCTGATAGGCATTATAAGGAGAGAGAAAACTTTGCTGAAAGATTCGGGGGTGGATCTAGAGAAAGGAATGAAAGGGAAAATTCTGGGGCTTCAGCCATGAATAGCATCAACAGGTGAGTTTTGTTCTAGTTACCTATTTAGTTTTAGCTGCATGGGACGCGAAAATGCGTTCGTTTACGAGAGTGTAATTAACACGCGAACACGTGTATGTTTCAGTGATGCTTCACTTGTTTTAAATACCATCAGTTTACTTATTAATGAGTGTACTTACTTATTAACGTGTGTCCTCATTTCTGATTTCAAAGTTTCTAGATCCAGATTCCATTTCTATCGATTGACATAGATAAATTACAGAATATAATATTATACCAAGCTCATGTCGACCGATTTAACGAGCCATTCAACGAATTATCGACATTTATAACAATAATTGATTTTTTAAATCAATTACATCATAATTGTCCAAGTCTAACGTTGTTTGATGTGGATCACCAAGTTAGGCTTGTAATTGCGTTGTTGGATAACCACCCCTATGGTGTGGGGATTAAAGTTGATATGTAGTGCAGATAATGTGTTTTAGCGTGGGTGCACCGACAAGTGTTGTCGTAATTATGTGACAATGAATGTAATTTACGTGTGACGCGAGTACGCGGTATCTTGTGCGTGTGAGTGAATTACTAATCAACGCGTTTTGTTGTGTTAGTTAGGAGAGTTTTTTCACCCCTAATTAGTGATGAGTTTTCTTTATTTTGATGGATTTGCCAACATAATTGGTTGTAAATTTGGGAATTTGGAGTTATAGCCAGAATGGATCAGGGGTTGTTTTTTCAAAATTCGGAATTAGGGATCAACCAAATGACAATTCATTCTCTGCTTGTCTTTTCCAAAAATAAGTAATAAGTTTATAAGTAATCATCATAATAAGCCTATAATGTTCCCACTGCTGGGACCCAGGCCTCCTCTTTCTGTGAGAGGGACTATAATTATGAGTTACTTTCTGTTAATCTGCTATTTTTTTTAAATATCTCATATAATTTAGTTTCGGTATCGATAAGGTAATCTTAGATTTACATAACATTGTACCTATTATAAGATTTTCCTTACATTAGGTATTCCCCGTGTCCAACATACGTACTTTCCTTAACCATTTGCCAAGCGGTGATGAATCGAAATTAAAATTAGTAATAAAATAACACTCATTAAAATAATTTACGTGGTTTTAAAGAAAACCATAATAAAGTAAATAAGGGTAAACTTAGCGGAAGTAAAATTAATCATACATAGTCTCAGGCGCCATGCTGAATTTAAACTGTAGAAGATAGAAATTGTTTAAAATTACTGTACCTAAGTACTTATCATTAGGTAATTTAAGGTAGGTATGTACACTAACATCAAAATACATGTTCAGATTTCATTCTAAAATATGTTTATTGTTATTAAATCATTAATTCTTTTTCATTTCTTTTAATTATTTTCCCTCGAACAAAATCGTAACTTCACATTTAATGACAAACTGTTGTAAGTTAATTTGATTAATACAAGCTTTTATTCGTTGATAATAAAAATAAATAAAAAGTTTTAAATATAATATACAATCTAACACTAAAATTATGTACAAGTATGAAAGGAAAAAAAAGGGGTGAGCTCATTGGGCATCAAAAACTTCGTCCGCATCGCTTTCAGCGGGAAAAGTGCCCAAAAAGCTGGCAGCGTTACCACGTTGGGTATGAATGCTGATTCTTTGACCTGAAAATTGACCAGCCCTCTGGTCACGTAAAGAGTCGACCAACCGCTTGGCGAAGTCCCGAAATATTCGATGAGCACTCGGACCCCAAGGCCCTAGTGTTTCAACCCCAAACGGCTCAAACATATAGCTCCCAATAAGGTTATTATATTTGCGCCGTTTGAGGTTTTCTGCATCTGCAGCAGCCGCCCCAGCACAGCCCGTCGTCCTAGGAAGATGGGATGGCGCAAGGGTGTCGACACAGGTTGCATCCCACACCCAAGAGCCTAACCAACTTCCAAGGCATTATGGTCATTCCGTCTGGCCTCTTCCCATCGTCGCATGCCATTGAGTTCTAGAATAGCTGGCAACCCGGCGGTGACAAGAGCCCGATGGATGATGATATTAATGCTGGCGTGTCGTGCCAACTGACCAGCGCTCTTGCTGCATTAAAGGCAATGGTGTCCGAGACGGTCGACTGCTTCAACGCACTGACAGCGACGAGGAGCCCCGCAACGAGTGCCCAGACGCACACTTGTAGCGAGCCGGAAAGTGGTGTCATCCAGCATAGTATGTTGGGTGACGGTAGCGCCTGAAGCCAGAGGCCCGACTCCCATTATCCCACAGCTAGTAGGCGGGCACGCTCAGCAATATTGGTGAACGTATTAATGAGGTTATTCCGTACCAATCTGCAGAGCGGCTCATCCCACTGTCTCTGGAAAGACGAGTTCTCGGGCTGCACCGTACCCGGACAAGCCACCTTTCAGGCGTTCATCGCATCGGTCAAACACGGCACTTCAGAGTCAACCTGAATGGGAGCAATGATTTTTGCGGTTAACTTTTCGGTGCTGTGGACCGAGGGCAGGTAAGCTTACACTAGAAATTTTGCGGACGCCGAGCCCACCAAAACGGATGGGTAGTGTGGCTTGCAGTAACTCGTGGTTGTCCAATGCCACATTTAAAATGGATGTTAGAGTACTTCGAATAATTTGATCGATTTTATCTAAAAGGTGTGGCTGCTTCCATGAAGAGGAAGAGCGGAGAAAATACACAAATTTTGGACCGAAACAGCAGTATCTGCTGGGAGAATGCCGTATGTAAATTAATTTTAGAAAGTCTATCCGAAATATCGTTAAAATTTTTAATTTTTTCGTTAACGAAAGGTGAAAAACTGTCTTCTAAAATTGGGCAACCTGGGAGGTTCAGTGAACTTTTTTTCAACACTTTCATAATATGTGGGGCTATTGAATTAAATTTCTGTACAGTCGATTTATGTGTAAATTTCGCATTTCGAGCAGTTGAGTTCAAGGCCGATGGATTGGAACTACTGCTTTAGGAATTGGAGATCTTTTAGAACAGTGTCCACATCACCTTCTAGAGTCCCATCATCTAAATATCATACATTATATTTTGAATTTAGTTGTTGTAATATGGGGTGAATAGCCAAACTGAAAATGACTGGCCCGAGAGGATCATCTAGTGGCATCCGACTGCAGATTCCAAAATGTTGCCTCACAAAAATCTATAAATTTCCGGAAACCAAAATGTTAAAGCATAATGTTAACATGACATGAGTCGTAAAAACCTAATCTCTCGATCGCGAGGATATCCTAAAAACAACTTTTATTTACAAATGACATACATTAGCAGCTAATAACCTTAGTAGCGGATCGACAAGATATTAATCTAGATTGCTTGCTCTATTAAGGTCGCATACTTATTGCAATCTTTAGCTCTAACTTGAAGATAATACGGTACGAGTATAATAGGAATGTATAACTTGCTGTAAGTATTCAAGTTTGCAGTACGTATACCTCTGTCGATTGGTTCAATAGCTCAATAATACCAGTCTGTTATCCACTGTTGGGCAAAGGCCTCTTCTCATACAGAGAAGGCACGAGCATTGATCACCACGCTTACTCAAGACGGGTTAACGATTTCAGACTTATATAATATTATCTGTATGTATAGGTTTCCTCAGCAGCATTGGTGCCAAGTTGTATCGGCCCCGACTTACGGAGTTTTAGGTCGTGAGTTCGAACCCAGGCAGGTGCTATATGTAAATTATTTCATCACCACTGCTCTCAAAATGGTGAAAGAAAACATTGTGAGGAAACCGGCATGTCCTAGAACCAAACATTCGGAGACATGTGACATCCACCAACCCGTACTTGTCCCGCGTGGTAGATTACGACCCACTCCCTCTCGAAGAAAGGAGACCTGTACCCCAGCAGTGGAAACATTATAGGCTGATTATGCTTTGGCGAAAATAGCAAGATCTCTGGAATCGTAAGGTTCGCCGTTATATCCTCGTACACAGATATAGTACCTACTATTTATTTGTAATTTTTTGATATACATCGTATTGCGGCACCATTTGAAAAAATTGTTGACGATTCATTTTAATGCTTTAAATATTACTATGCTGTCTAGTTTACAATATATTTTGATACCATAGGCCAAAACAGTCAAGAAATCACAAAAGTTTGTTTTACTAAATTGAAATGACATGGTAATTAAAAAAAAAAACCTTTTGAATGTAATCTCTTCTAATGGTCAAGTCCTTATTACCTAATGACCACATTGAGGTAATCACCTATGACTAAATACTTACGTACCTAATGAATTAAGTAGTTAAAAGATACACACAAAAAATAATGGCGCTCTCAAAACGGTAAAAGAAAACATCGTGAGGTGTCCTAGAACCAAACATTTGAAGACATGTAACATCCACCAACCCGCACTGGGCCCGCGTGGTGGATTACGACTCACTCCCTCTCGCACAGAGAGGAGGCCTGTGTCCCAGCAGTGGGAACATTATAGGCTGATTATGTTATGCAGGTTTCCTCACGATGCTTTCCTTTACCGATGTCAGTAATGTCCGAGAAGGTTTGAAATATGTAAGTATATTCAGTTCAGTCAATTAGTTCAATAATTTATCATACTAAGAAGCTTCAGCATTTTTTATGACAGTCCAACTTGGTTCAGAATCCATTTTTTTTTTGTATTTGTGTTCTTTCTTTGTGTCATGTTTACCGCAAATAAACGTATTTTCTTCTTTGTTTCTTCTTTCATTTAACATTTTGGAACCTTTTTAACTCTATACAATTACTAACTAACGAACTAACTAACTATACAAATAAATATACAAAACAAAAGGAAACTTAGGCGTCGAAGTACTCGTCCGCATCGCTGTCATCCGGAAACGTGCCCAGAAGACTGGCAGCATTGCCACATTGAATGGCAATGCTAATTCTTTGGCCAAAGAACGAGCCAGCCCTCTGGTCACGTGAAAAAATCACCTTTAAAAACTAGAAAAGTCTACTTATCTACCAAGAAAATCTTGTGAACTGTATTTAACTACTATATATAAGGTTACTCATGCATAATGTCATGCTAAAAAATTACAATATGCAGTACAGTTCTATTCGATTCATATAAATTCGACGAACAGTGTCGTCAACTAATTATTCTAAACAAAACAAGACACTATAAAACGCACACTTTTCTGGGAACATTATCACTTTAATTCCACAGTCATTTAAACTCGATTCACATTTAATTAGTAAGTACGTATATTAATTAATTTGATGACTAATGCCCCACGTGAACCCATCACGCGAATATTATCGTTTTTAACACAAAAAGCTGTAAAAACAGATGCTATCAACCGGGGTAATGTACTTTATAACACGTAATTATGCACCAAGTGCACAATTGATGGTATGCTTGGGGAAATACATTTGATAACTGACAATAGTGTATTAAAAGTTTTATTGAATGAATCCAAGAAATAATTTTATAACAGCCGGATTTAATCATCGGAAGCAAGTGTCCAACGGTTGAGGCGTTGATGAACAAATTGTAGGCTCTGGTACAATTGTGGTAACGTTTCCGAACACAAGTCATACAAGACTGCAATTTGGAAATGAACTTCTATTTTACTGTTTTTTTTTCACCTTCTTATTAAAGGTACAGACTGCATTAAGGCTCTTGCAAACAGGAGCGACACGCGACGCGAATCACACGCAACACAAAGGCAACAACGTGTCGTGCGACGAGCGGTGCCTTTGTGTCGCGTTCCGTGTCGCGCCTGTTTGCACGAGCCTTTATAAAACACTGACCAATGAGTTCCTGAATACATAATTTATATTAAATTCAGCCAATCAGGACTTGAAAATATTTTCTACACTAAAAATTCACGTTTCTAAAACAGTTTTGATAGTTTTTGCCATCACTTACTTTTACTCACTTACATTGTAACTTACACTAACTACTGATACTCTAAATTCTTTTTCACAAACATGCTTGGAATTTCGAACATTATTTTGACAACCTTCTTCGAGATACATCGAAAATTCTGTACTGGTCAACTACATGCGAGCAGCGGCCGGCAATGTTAGTATGAACATCCATAAAAGTCGTGTTTAGCGGCCGAATAAATAAATTACTATGAAAACTCATATCTTTCGTGTAATTAAAAAAAAAAATACAAAAAATAAAACCGACTTCAAAAAAAAAAACACTACAAAGTGAAAAATAATTTTGATTTCGGAAGTCGGCGGCAAAAAACGAAAATACGAAACTAGATACTGACTTTTTTATATATATTTTTTTATTACTATTATTGGTTCACAAATCGGTCAATACCATATAACTTAAATACTAGGTAAACATAAAAACACACATAACTTATCAAAGATTTTATATAAATCTTGAACTGGCTTAGTAAATAGAGCCGTTTAAAGTAAAAAAGAAACAAGCGCTTTCGTCATTGATTCCGGAAATTATAATGAATTGTTGAATTTCCGCACATTGTTTCAAAGTATTATACAAGCCGGAGAAAAGTACTAAACAAGCTTTTTTTTAGGCCGCAACCAGGTATTGATGGACTCAAGTGTGTGTGCGTCGAGGCGAACGTTCGTCCGTCAATGCCTCTGTTGTCGGCCGCTGCAGTAATGTATTAAGCTAAATTAGAGCGAAATTGTATTTAGCACAGCAATGTACTTACATTCAAGAGAAAGAAACACTTCATAATAGTATTGAAGTAACCGCGGTAACTGTCCGATATCCTGTCACAATTTAATTAACTAAACACAAACTGTTAAATCTAGTATTGCCTGGAGTGCAATCTTAGCTGAGGAATCCGTTACAGTCACAAATGTCTTCGGACGAAATCCTTTGAACCTTCCCGAATTGTCGTTTCCCCCAAAGTGATGTATTGCCGTTTCGATAGTTTTGATGAAAGTAGCAAACCTAGCGCTTTCTCTGGTCATAATAATAGTGAAGGAACTGGTTTCTTAATCATTTCCTTAATTTTCGCGGCTGCTTCTGGATCTTCGACCATCTTGTTTAAAAAGTGCTGCAGCTGAATATGCTAACAGATCTCTTCTTTTACTTGTTATCTAGATCTTCAAACGGCTTTCGAGTTCTTGTTGTCATCATTGAAGTCGATGTCATCGTTGACGTTGATGATACAGGTTCAGCACAAATATTTTCACTTACTGATACTTGAATTAGCAAATCGGTTTGCACGCAGTTTGGCCAGCCAATATTTGCCTGAAGCCAATTACTGTAATCACATCTAAAAACTTCACTTTTGCGGTGGGATTGTAACCATCGCTTTTGAACTGCCCGTGTGCACCTTCGACAAAATTCCTTCAGGGTAACACTGTCTTCATCAGAGAGGCTCGAACCCAGTCGAATAACAATTGAATTGGACAATATTTCATGATCGAAGGAAGATGTATCCTGGTTGCTCAGAATTTCAAATCCAAGTTTGTAATTATGCCTTCCATTATGCACAATCACTGAGTGAAGAGACACGGTGAGACGGTACTATCAGACGTTAGCAGTAGAAATGCTCAAAATGAACTGTAGTTACGAATCAGATTTTTGACTATTTATTGTAATTGACTAATTAAGCGTTTACCTAATTACCCTCAATAAGGTGATCCTGCACTAATTGCAAAATTAACGTATACCATTATTTTTTGTGTGTATCTTTGAATGTACGTAAGTATTTCGTCATAGGTGATTACCTCAATGAGGTCATTAGCTAATGCAGACTTGACCATTAGAAGAAATTACATTCAAAAGGTATTTTATAAAAAATTACCATGTCATTTCAATTTAGTAAAACGAACTTTTGTGATTTTGTAGACTGTTTTGGCCTATGGTATCAAAATATATTGTAAACTAGACTTAACATACTCATATTTAAAGCATTTAAGCATTAAATTGAATCTTTTACATAACAATTTTTTTTTTTAATTTTGACGATTAAAAACGTCGCAAGTGGTACCGTAATAGGAAATATGTCAAAAAATTACAAATAAATAGTAGGTACTATATCTGTGTACAAGGATACAACGGCGAACCTTGCGATTCCAGAGATAGCCTCATTTTTTATGTCAGAGCCATACAAATTTTTCATAAAAAATATAACACTTTCATTTGTACACGCAATTGCTTCATACGAAATTTTATAGTATACAGTGTGAGTCTTTATAATGTGCACATATCGAAATGAGGGAATCTATGCTTAATTTTATCGACGGAAAAAATGTTAAAAAAAATCTAAATATTTATTTATATTTTTTATGGATTTTTAAAAAAAATTGTTTGCTTTTGTGACCCCAGTGTATACAAAACTGTGTCACTTTTAAACTAAACGATTTATCACGATGAAACAAACTCTATAATGTTTGGAAGTAATTAGGTGTCGTCATAAAATAAAAATTATGGAAAAAAAATAGCCACATTTAAAAATAAACATTTTTGTTTGGCAAAAATCTGATTTTTTTTCATTAATTTTTACAAAAATTGTAAAATTTCTCAATAACATGCCCCCATCACCTTCTTTTTTTATAACTTTAAGTTATTCTTCCTTGTATTAGGAACCTAACGGTAAAAATTGCATGTTTTTAACTCAACCCCAACATTTTTTATCAACTGTCAAAGAAAGGCCCAACGCATAGCTATTGTTTAGCAGGTAGATAAACTTTCTTTTGAATGTGCGCAGGTCGGGGAGGTAGGGCCAGCCAAAGGAACTTGAATTATGACAGATGTCAGACTGGCAGTCGCTCTGAATTATTCGCCGCTGCTACATGTGTTTCGGTACTTTCGTTCGCTGGACTTTCATAACTTTCGTTCGCTGCTACATGATGCCGCGTTTAAGTGAATTTTCCCCGGCACACATCGCCGACATACATTTTTATTATGGAGTGGGACAAGGAAGTGCCAGAGCTGCGCGCGCGGCTTACATAGCTGCGTATCCTAACAGGCAACCAGTGCCATCTGCCCGAAACTTCCAGGAAGTTCACGGAAGGTTGTCGATCACTGGACTTGGATCAAGTAGAGATCGTCGCGAGCCACCTCAAGTAATTATTGATGCGGCTACTGAACAAGCAGTATTAAGTGATTTGTTTGCTGATCCATCCATAAGTACTAGACGACTGGCTCTTCGTCACGGAATATCCCAAAAATCAGTGTGGCGTATTTTAAAGAAAGAAGGATTGCATCCTTATCACTATCAAAGGGTGCAACATCTACATGAAGACGTAGACTGGCGTCCAAGGTGTGTGATGTCCACATGGATTCAAAGAAAAACCAGAGCAAACCCAAACTTTCCAAGAAAAATACTATGGATGGACGAAGCGACATTCACTAGAGACGGTATTACTAACTGTCGAAATTTACACAGATGGTGCCGCGCAGGTGAAAACCCGAAACTGAAAGGTCATCTACTTTCCAAGTAAGATTTTCGATAAATGTTTGGGCTGGTCTTATCGATAACATATTGATTGGACCAGTCATATTGCCGAGAACGTTGACTGGTGAAAGATTTTTAAGTCTATTGAGAGATGATATGCCTCAGTTATTGGAAGATGTCCCACTGGCTGTGCGTCAAAGGATGTTTCTTCAGATGGACGGATGTCCTGCCCATTACGCTACAAATGTAAGAAGATTTTTAAACGAAAATTATCATGACAAATGGATCGGCCGGCAAGGACCTGTAGGGTGGCCTGCGCGTTCACCCGATTTGACGCCCCTTGATTATTTCCTATGGGGGACCATGAAGCAACGCGTCTACAGTACCCCCATCAACAGTGAGGCCGATTTGCGTGACCGCATAATAAACTGTGCGAATGATATTCGCAATGATCCCGAAATGATAAGGAGAGCGACACACCAAATTCTAATTCGCGCGGCTTTGTGTTTACAACAACGAGGTGGACATTTTGAGAACCTGATGCATTAAATTTTGTATTTAATAATAAATGGGTTTCAATTGAACTCTTTTGCATTAATTATCATCCCAAACAAACCACCCTTATGAGAACAATACGATTCCGCGTTCGGAGTGCCATCTTTGAAACGACCCGCGCGCATTCACAACAAAGTTAACAAAAAAAAGTTTATCTACCTGCTAAACAATGTGCGTAGCTATGCGTTGGGCCTTTCTTTGACATTTGATATAAAATGTTGGGGTTGAGTTAAAAACATGCAATTTTTACCGTTAGGTTCCTAATACAATGAAGAATAACTTAAAGTTATAAAAAAAGAAGGTGATGGGGGCATGTTATTGAGAAATTTTACAATTTTTGTAAATATTAATGAAAAAAAATCAGATTTTTGCCAAAAAAAAATGTTTATATTTGATTATGGCTATTTTTTTTCCATAATTTTTATTTTATGACGACACCTAATTACTTCCAAACATTATGGAGTTTGTTTCATCGTGATAAATCGTTTAGTTTAAAAGTTACACAGTTTTGTATACACTGGGGTCACAAAAGCAAACAATTTTTTTTTAAAATCCATAAAAAATATTAATAAATATTTAGATTTTTTTTAACATTTTTTCCGTCGATAAAATTAAGCATAGATTCCCTCATTTCGATATGTGCAGATTATAAAGACTCACACTGTATTATGATCATTAGATCAGCAGAATCCATTTCTCGCCAAATAGGACCCTTCAAAATTCAAGTCTCTCTCTCTATATATATATTTAATTTTTATTCAGACAACTACTGGTCCATTACTTTTATATTTATATTGTTAACATAACATAACATCACGCCTTATTTCCCCGAAGGGTTAGGCAGAGGTGTACCTATAGTAAGTACACCCACATTTCGCCAGTTATGTTTAAGTCCCATGTAATAGGGGGCGAGCCTATTGCCATCTACCGGGCACAAATCCAGACTCCGGGCTGCTACTGAGAAATTCCAGATAGAAAAACCCAATAACACTTTGCCCGACCTGGGAATCGAACCCAGGACCTCATGCTCAGCAGTAGCGCTTGCGACCACTAGACCAACGAGGCAGTCATTTATATTGTTAGTATGAACTTAAAAACTATGTTAGTATCTAATAACTAAGAGAGACTTAGGGCTAATTTTTTAATCGTTAGATAACTTTTATCTGGGGAATATGTTTGACGTTTTGGACACCTTTTGTATAGGAAATGTGTCAAACCGCCATATTTATTCCTCAGGTAAAAGTTATCTGACGATTGAAAAATCAGCCCTTAGTCCTCTGGGTGAGGCGCCACACCAGTAAGCTGTCTAACATATTGTCTATTACATTCAGGATGCTGTTACTGCTCCCACGCAATATGCTTAGCAGTGAGGCTGTCTTTTTGCGCCAGATGGCAGTGGCCCAGCTACAATTATCATTAGAGGGAAGCCGAAGAAAAAATTGTTGATTTCTCATAAACTCGGACAAAAAAATTTTAGGCATTTTTGTCATGATTTTAATCTTATGATGACTGTATTAAACTGGTATTAAATATATATAATCTGATGTGATACACAGTTACACACACAGGTGTACATTATTAGGCAATAGTAGACATTAAGAAGAGTGGTGGTTCTGAAGGGAAGCCGATAGGAATCGGGTTATATGAAGGCTTCGCCACTACCAGTTGGCATTAAAGCCGTCTGTGCGCGACTCCGCGAACATTTTTGACGCACTGCAGAAGCGCGGCAGATGTAACAGCGCCCTGTAGGCGTTGTTAAACTGGATGCGCAGAGAATTGTACGCCCTTTAGGTATATCTGAACCACCGGCTCGCTGAGTACAGAGATGTGCAATACGCTTTGAATAGGTTACTTTTACCGCGTTTGTGTATCGAGCGATCCTATGGGCCAGCATGTTCGCCCGGACTGACAATGCCTTATGAAAGACGATTTTCAGCCCACCGTGCGGCCGAGCAATTTTGACGGGACTTTCACTGGCAGATAGCTGATGTTATAAGGAGTAACTTTGGCTACTTTTATTTTGGAAAAAGAATTAGCGTCCACGCGGGCGAAGCCGCGGGCAGAAGCTAGTTATTAAATACGTTTAGCGTTAAATGAATTTAGTGATTTGTGATTTCGGCTATCTATTATTAGTAACAAAAAATAACAAAAAAAGAAGAAAACAGCTCTATCGTAGGAATTAATCCAGTTTTAATACATAATTTGAATAAATAATTTCAAACCATTAGGTCCCTCTGTTTCTGTTATTAGCTAGGTAAGTACCCACAGAGGCGTAATAAGGAAAACGTAGGAACATCGGACTATTATCTACTTTAATTAGGTATTTAATGTTAATTATATACCGGATGTAATGTAACTCGTTGTTACTGATATAATTACATAAATAATGGCATGTTCACGCATTTTATAAACAATTTTCTGGTGTTGGTAGTGCGGAAAAATAATAAAAAAATGTTGGTGCATGCGCAAGTGCGACATTACCCTGCTTTGACTTAATTGTAATTTAGTACTTGTGACTGAGAGTGTACTTGAATTTACATGTCACTGTGAGCGTTAATTAGTTTAGTGTAAATCTTTGTAGGCTTGGGGATAATTTCAGACTGTGGACAGCGCCGTGGATGATGATGACAGTACAAAAAAATCCGGCCAAGTGCATGTCGAACTACGCACAATGGAGGGTTCCGTAGTTGAGATGAATTTATCCCAAGAACAAACTTGACATTGTAGGTGAAAAACATGTTCTCCCATACATTCCAACTGCAAATGTAAATTTGTACACACAATATTGAGTGATTTACCATGGTATTTTAAGACCATATACCTCTTATAGGTTTTCCTGTAATCTACATATAAGTAGGTATAGAACTATTCTGTGCTTTTTTTTTCAAAATTTATTGTTGAAACAAAGCGTTAGTAAAACTTTCTAGTCGGATACTTTAAAAATAAAATCTATAAAAATATAAAATCGTCGAGATTAGTCAAGGCTAAATATAGCCCGAAAACTATAAGAAAATGCAAAAAAAACTTTACATCGGCTGCGGTGTCGCATAATTTGATAAGATTTATTACAAAAGAAACAGGAAAATCAACAGTTAATAAATGTCTTGATTAAAAACAAGTAGAGCATTCTGGTCTGGCCAGGCCGCACACAGGCTCACAAAGACACACACACACAGAGATAATGTACAGTAGTTAATATATAATTGCTTTTGCATTGCCGCGCGACGGAACAACCGCTTTGGGTATTTGTTGGTTAATGTTAGGTTTTCTTGCGGTTCTTGCAATGTATCCCTAGGGTTACAATTTGGTTTTTTTTTTTGTAAAGTTTCGGGGGTAAGCTTATTGGCAAGAAGTCGGGTAGTAAGTTTTAAAAAGCCTGGAAAATCAATTTTAATGGATAAAGTATGTTTTTTTTTTATTCTCAAAATTAAATCAGAGGCGAATAATCAGGAAAAAACAGTTTAAAATATCCTATTATCTTTTAAAAAAATTACAAGGCCTACAATACAATTTATAAACTCCACGCCACGCTAAAAATAAGTTAACACACTATACACGGCCAATTTAATTCTAGACTTACAACTGTTCACAGCAGACATTTCGAAAGTCAGCTTCAGGCAAGCGGAGACATCCAGCTAATACGATATATAATTAGGTGGCGCATTAAGTATTCCGCCTATAATTACCGTAGCGCCCGTGACGCGTCTAATCCGGCAAGTAATGGTGATAAATAGATCTATACGGGGATATCGCACTGAATATATTAACGTACTGTATTCACTATACTGTGGTCTGTGACTGCATATCGTATCTTCGGTTTGAAATTTTATGGATGTTGGTGTGATGAGTTGTGACTTTTTTGATTTATTTTATTCATTAAAACTTTATGCAAAAGTAAAAACAAATCTATAGTAGATACAAAGGCAAACTTAATGCCTGAGGCATTTTCTACCACTCAACTTTAGGGTGATGCAGAGACAAAACTTGGCAGATGCAATTTAAGGGGTAGATAACACGAAAATAACTATAAAATACAAGAATAAATACTAACACATAGATACATACATGTAAACAGAATAAACTTTGTCGGGAGAAAAAACAATCGGTAGATGAGAAACAACGATCAGAAGCAGTATTATTTTAATCTTACTCGAGTGTGAGAAAGAGATGGAGCTAGACTTCCTGTATAGCTCTATCTCTTTCTCACACTGAAGTAACATTAAAATAATACTGCTTTAAGAGGTGGTGGTTGGCCCCCTGTTTATGATTTAGATTTTTGTTTTTATTTTTCCTTGAATTGTCACTGGCTGGTTTGAATGCATTATTGTACCTACTGAAGCTATACATTTCTTATTGATTTGAAAGCTTGTACTTTTGATAATATTTGGGTATCCGAATGTTATATTCAACGCATTAATGTAACTTGGAACACTGATGCTTTTAGGCTTTTAGCGTAGGTACCTACTAAATACTATGGGTTTGAATTCTAGCACAATTATCTATGGTCGATACCTATTTCGATTAGCATTTAAACTTAAATGGCATTTATAAACGTTTGTGTTATTAAAATGCCAGAAGTAATGAATTCTTAATTGACCAACTTAACAGTGTTACAGCTTAACCAATACTTTAGAGAGCCTTCATATTCATAATTATTGTAAATGAAATAATATCACTTAACCCGTTCTACGCCACAGAACTACGTTGATATAAACCCAGTTCACTACAACAGCTTACTATGCAATGTTAATGCATTTTATTATTACAATGTACGTTCATAAAAGTATCATTTTAGTATGTCGCATTATGTTAACCCGTAAAACGCAGCGATTCGACATCACTACAATAATTATATTATTGTTGCCGTATCTACGTCTATTATTCCTTTATATGTGTGTGTAGTCAAAGACATTAAGTTAATGCCACCTCATAATTATTGGTTGGAAGCATTAATTCTCGCATCCATAATTAAGTTTAATACCTCATTTCTGTTGGCCTACAATCTAGATAAATATTGTCTGTCGTTTGACGTCTATTAAAGTTTCATTAAAATTGTAAATAATTGTGAGTATAGATAGTAGATTTTATATGGAGTTTTATATTATATCTAGTTCTCAAGGCTGTACCATTTTACATTAATATTAAGTAGGTATTTACCTACTTACGTTATTAGCTTATTTATCCTTTTATAATAATGTTTTACGACTTAGAGGTTTTCAACTTATACGTGCACGCTAAATGGCCGTCAGTAACTTTGAGCGCGTGTAATGAATATGCCAAAACGTTCCGCGAAAACTGTTTAAGTGGGCGTGAAAACTGGATGAAAATCCGCTCGGCAGTGATGATAAACTCGAATATGAGGACGGAAGAGCTTGGATACATTGTTTTATATTTTGTTGCTCTGAAACAAAAGCAGACTTGTGTAAAAATAAACTCGTTTCAGTTCTAGGAACTTGGATTAAATAAGTTGTAGTTACAAAAACATTAAATACAAATAATTTTTTGAATTGACACGCGAAGAAAAATTAAGAGTAAAAGGAACAGTAGGTTTTTTTCGCGATTTCAGGTTTAGTCCCATAGTAAAAGTTGTTCATAATGATGAGTACGATGACCCCTTAAAAGGATGTGCGTTATTTGTATATAAAGATGAAACAATATTTTAAAGCAATTCGTCAGGCGAATCCCATTTTTGTTCACAATAAAAAATAGTAAAGTAAATAGGTACTTACTAGATAATTACAATTATTTATTTATTAATACCAGTGGCTCCAAATGTCAAGTAATAATTCATATGTATTTGCGTCTTAATAAATAATAACTATTAACTCAATAGTGTCGTAGTATGAAGGGTTAATTTTATTGTTAGTAAAAGTTCATGTAGTTCGTGAAATGTGACTATAAATAATGATTATTATCAGTTCAGAATAATATTGTTGTTTAATTAATAATATTTGCAACAAAATAAAGCATTCTCAAGTCTCCTAAGCAAAGTGGTTACCCGTCTTGACGTGATATACTACGCACCCACCGTTGAAAACAGCAGAAGATGTAGAGTAGTTACTATTCCTAAATTGATTTTGTGGGACTAATTACATACCTATTATGACATTGAGTAGTATTATTGTTTTATTGTATTAGTATTATTGTTTTTCAATAGATTCTTTCATTATATAAGTATTATTTATTTAAAAAATAATGACGAACAAATTCTTAAAGTGGACTTTTACGCGAGCTTCATTTATATATTTTTCTCTTTTCGTATTATCGTAGTACGTAGTAAATTAATTAATAAAACATTAATAGTATAAAAATAAACCAAAGCAAAAAAATATCGCTCCATTAATAGCTTCATTAATAAGCTCTTGTGTAATAGTATTGTGAGTCAGATCAATCATACAAGGGGGGCGTTATGAATGAAGAATGTTACATATTGTGAAATCGGTCACCAATTTATTCCTTAAATACCTATTACATAAAAAGCTATGTTGTATATTATATTTATAGAACTAACGTATACAATACCTATTTATTTATACTTAAACGGTACTCATGTTTGACATTTGACATTTATTTGTGACAATGAAAAAGGAAAATATCATCTTAAATGTTAAGTGATATATTCGTACTTACTAATAATTGAGTTTTTATAATGTTACGCATTTATACACTTCTGGACACATCTATTGGCCCACCTTGTATTTTCAGTTTCGTTTGGTCCTAGCTAAAATTTTATATTAGGTCGAGCAAAAAGTTTTTATGCAGTTTTGAACCTGGCACATTCACAATTTCATTCAATAGTCTTTTTTTGAATTTCGAGCACAGAATTTAAAGAAACAAAAGACAATTTGGAGCCTGTTTGTTGATATCAAACAATCGAATACTAAGAAAACTTGGTTTTATTGGTTTACTTGGATTTAATTCTTGAAAAAGTGATTGATATCTTTGGTTTTGCAACAAACATTACTTATTCTTAACATTAAGGTGAGGTTCTATCAATAATCTATGGATACTTCACCTGAAGTCGCCGCCCAAGCTGTGGCACTTAGTCAGGCCGGACACAGCCAAAGAAACGTGAGTGCTCAACTTAATTTAAGTCGATCTGCGGTCCGAAATGTTTATCGGAGGTACCTAGAGACTGGCGGCTTTGTTCGTCGCCAAGGAAGGCCACGATCTCGGGTCACAACTGAAAGGCAGGATCGATTCATCGTGACGACCAGCTTGAGAAATCGTCACCTTACCTCCATTGAGATACAAAACCAACTTCGCGACTTCCACGGAGTATCTGTGAGCGCTCGAACTATTCGGAGAAGGTTAAAAAACCGCGATATGGTACCACACAAGCCAGCTAATGGGCCCAAACTAACGCGAGCCCACCGAACAGCGCGCCTTCATTTCGTACGCAGTCATTTAAATTGGACACAGCAAGATTGGAGCCGTGTACTCTTTTCTGATGAGTCTAAAATTGTGTTACATGGCAATGATGGAAGGAAGAAGGTCTACCGACGTAAGGGAGAGCGTTTCGCACAATGCTGCTTTGAAGAGAGGGTTGCTTATGGCGGTGGCTCATGGACTGTCTGGGGCGGTATATCCGCGAGCGGCAAAACTCAACTTGAGGTTGTTACAGGACCACGGCTGCCAACATTAAATGCTGAAAGGTACATTCGTGAGTGCTTAGAACCTCACGTGATACCATGCGCGGACTATGTGGGCCCAAATTTCCTTTTTATGCATGATAATGCAAGAGCCCATGCGGCCGGCATCGTCAGGGAATATCTTCGGGATGTGAACATCAAAGTTATGGACTGGCCAGCCAGAAGCCCAGACATGAACCCCATTGAGCACATGTGGGACGAGCTAAAAAGACGTGTCAGGGCTCGTCAGCTCGTTGCCCAGACGATGCAGGAATTGAAAACTGCCATAGAAGAGGAATGGGAGATGATCCCTCAAAATTTCATAGAGCGGTTGATAAACTCTATGCCTAATCATATGAGAGCTGTGGTAGATGCCCATGGAGGCAACACGCGTTATTAAATTAAACCTTTATTTGATAAAACATGTTTTTTATTCAAAAATCAATTGCCTTTAACAAGGCGCATATCCGACTTGTTGGGCGTAGCTCCATGTCGTATGGTATTCTGAATTCAAATTTAAAACAATACGATCGAAAAAGATGGTAAAATGTATCAGGTTTAAAACTGCATCAACAGTTTTTGTTCAATCTAGCAATCATATTTCGGTAGGGGCCATCGAAACCTAAACTCTAAGGTGGGCCAATAGATGTGTCCAGAAGTGTATAATATTGAGAAAGGTCAGGTTGAACTACAATCTGTCAATTATTTTTTAGTAAAAATACGAAACGTCAAGTTAGAAAAAATGATGCCGACTTCGACTCCACTAACACTTGTGGCCTTTTTTCTTTTAGAAATGAGTGCAAACTTTTTATCCGCGTTTTTCTCTTTAAGTTAACACTTTATTGCATTAAATATTTACGGAATTGACTCATTTTAAAACGATTAACGTGTTTGAGTTTTAATTATGTCAGTGGTATCATGATAATAAAGTATGCTTTCTTTATTTTAGTAAGGATGCTGCTTACAGAATAATGTTCTACGATTTAAAGAAAATAAGAATCATGGTTTTATAGTAACAATACTTATAACCCAACAAACAAACTAAGCTTATAAAATTAAGTCTATAAGGTCTAAACTCTTATACTTGTTATAAAAGAGCATTTATTATGTTAATGTTCCTTATAGTGGCACATTATTAGAAGATTTGGCTAATGTTACCTTTATTCTTATAATTTGGCTGGGTAAACGTTAATAAATCCAATTAATACGGCTACAATAAGGGCTCGAAATGTGTTCTTCTTATAGAAGCTACTTACATTGCTTTTTAGCCATATAATATTCAAAGTCATATAAAAGCTTTTAATAGTGTCAATTATTCTTAGAAAAGTAATGCACAAGGTAACTATGATGCTTTTTAACTTATAGGAGCATTTGATAAGACGTCTATCCAACAAACGAATTCTAACATTGTATATGATCATTACAAGGATGAAAGCAATTCGTATTCCCATAGACAGTGATTATAAAGATATTATTCTCTACATGGTAACATTAAAAGGTTTTACATAACTAGATTCGCCATTTTGAAAGTACAGCAGATTGTGTGAATTTATTACGGAGTGGAATTTACATTCAAAAAATGGATTCAAAATACTGGAAGAAGTTTAAAAGGAGTGGTGGTTACAGAAGAAAAGTAAAAAAAGTCTACGAAAACATGGTTGGGAGCATTACACCCAGCACCTCTACTCCTATGATGCTACAAAATGACCAAGCCGATACCAACGAATCAGCCAGTGGTTCCGCAGAGGATTATTTTATAGAATATGAGAATGAAAAGGAAACCAGTGAAGAAGAATATAATTGTAGCGATAGTGATAGTGATGTAGACATATTTTTTAATGAAGAGTTAACATAATAAAAAACATATTATATATATAATTATATTCTTTATTGTGTACTTACAATTATAATTATATTTCAAATTTAAAATTAGTGCACAAAAGCAAGCTTATCCCTAAAAAGAAATCTCTTCCAGCCAACCCAATCATAGTGAGACATAAATTTTATACATATGGGAACAAGACTTGCTAGATACAGGATTTTCTTCGTGAGAAAGGAACCCTGACAGTATGTAAAATGGCGATAGCATAAGCAACAAATGTGGCCATTATAAAGTCTTCAGTCTCATAGACTCCTTGTAGATGATGTGCGAATCGTTTTGCTCTCATAAAATAGCACTATTTATAACATGACTAAATAATTCGTAACGTTTGTAGCACAAAAACAGCTTAAATTCAAGGGCGGATTGATACTACAATACACAGCGTACCACATTTCACCATGCATTTGAATTCCCATACACTTTTCACTATAAACGAGCACATAAGTCAGGTAAATAAACTACATAAAATAATAACTTGACGTTCACTTTTCAGTAAAATGGTTGACGTTTCTCTTTATTCGCCAAACTGTTGCGAAAATGTCATAATCACTAAGAAAAAAACTTATTGCAGAATCATAATCAGACGGCAATAAGGGCCTACGGCTTTTTAAGAGCCTTTGATTTGCCACAATGAGTTTAACTCCCTTGTATCGGACCATAATAAAACACGTATAAAGGTGATCGCCCGTATTAACGCTTTCTATATGTTTCTTTCAAGTGTGTTAGCTTTTTAGGAGCTTTTTTCTTGCCATTATAAATTTAATTTCCTCGTTCCTTGTCATAATATAACACGTATAAGGAAATAAAGTGGACAATAAAGCAACTATAAGGGGGGTATAAGGTTATTGTCTTTATAATTTGTGCCCAAACGCACCCTTATTAGCGATAATGCGGCTCCTATAAGAATATTATTTTTGGCAATATAAGCCACTACAAGAGCAATTTTTGTTTGTTGGGAATGAACCATTTTTTGAAAATCCTTGCCAATAGGCCATTGGCCCTTAGGCTGCGTTCACACCAAATGTAGATTCGGCTGCCGAGTGTGAGCTTAAAGTTCAAAATGTATTAAAAAAACAACGTCAGCCGCCAACTGACCGTCTGTGGTTTTTCATACCTACATTCTCACAGTAACTACACACGGTAGTTGTGAACACAGCCTTAATCTTTGACGAACACTAACGAAATGTCATTGACGTCAGGAAAGACTGACAGTTTAGCACGCACTCGAGAGTTCCAGCAAGGGACGTCAATATCTTACCAACTAGCTATAAGGCTTTGGCGGAAAAATGATGATAGATGATGATTTTTTGAAAAAGGAAATGCTTAGTGCTTAATGGTAATAAAATCCTTAAAAAAAAAGAAGCATCATAACAACATTTAAGCCGAAGTATTATTTATTACCGGACCTAAAAAGGACGTAACTCCAACGCAAATGAGTTAAAACACCACTGATTACGTCACTATCATAATTCCTTGTAACCGCATATAATTTTATACAATAATTATCGCCATAAACATGATCGAATCTCGCCAACTACGCAATATAATTATGTCTGACAATACAATACTGATGAGAGTTCCATTTTTTTCCTTAAAGACGATTTAAGTTTATTAAAAAGCAATTATTGACCTTAATAAAGCATTTCACATTTTTATAATCGTACCTTTAGGCGGCCGTTATATTACTGGCCATATTTTAAAACAATTCCATTTTTAAATAATTAAAGGGTGGGTTTCATTGGTAAGTAGGACTCTGAAAGTGTATATTTAATTTTGATTAATGAAAGTTATTATGCAAGCAAAGGAAAGTAATGGTATTTCTTGGACCTTAATTAAAAATATAGTTAGAAGTTGCCACTGCTCTCAGCTTTGTTTAGTTGTAACTGGTAACAGAACCAAATAGGTACCTACGCATTGAACTGAAAAAAGTTCTACGTTTCTTTTTAAACTTATTGTTTTAATAACAGCTCTTCATTGACTATATCGTTAACTGTAAAAACACCTACGTAGTCATGTAGGTATAATAATTTTACCAATCATAATCTATTCAAACATTTAAAACAGAATCATTTGCACCATTTATTAAGACCGGCCCTTTAGCACGCACGATAAAGGTCACATGCGAATGACAAGAAATAAGTTTATAATTAAATTTGCAACCGGACGATTATTATTTTTTTAAATAATTATCTCGCAAAGGCGTAGTTTCGTTGTCGGGTACCTCTGATAAATTTGAAGGAACAATTAATGACTTATAACTTAGTGTGCGTGGGTAACTCATTCACACACATTGTGTGTGTGTGAATGAGCTCATGTTAGCATCTTTGTGTGCGTTATTATCGCTCCACGACATATACGTGCAGTATTTATTTACCTTAGCATAAAGGGTGCTAGTTTAATTTACATATTAATTGATTACTAAGAAAAGACAAATAAATTAACGCAAGCCATAACCTATGATTAAACGTCGCCAAAATAGATGGTTACAACTTTACGGGACTTTTAAACAAGAATATCATGAATGTCATTACCACATGGTCCTGTTTTATAATTGGTTCACTTCATTACTTTGTAGGTAAACTTTTATGAGCGTAGTAACAAATTGAATCCAATAAAAATATTCCTCTGCTAATATGTTACAGCCGGTTATACTTACATAACTCAGTGACTTGACGACAGACAAATTAAACCGAGTCAGCGTAACATCGCATCAACTGCACGTTCACAATAATAAAAGTGCATGAGTGTGTGTGTGTGTGTTCGTTGCAACGGATGAGGCCCTAATTAGCCAGCAATTACCGCTAATGCAGGCGCACTTAATGAAGCGCGCACCTCATTTGTAGCCGCCGCACTCGGGTGAGACACTCAAACATCATTGTTACACGATACACGGTAGTTTTACAGAAAAAAAAAATAGAAGGAAAACTTGGGTTTTTAATGCTAGTTTAGCGGGCTGTTTTTTAACTAGAGCTTATTGAAATATGGAAGCTTTATGGAAGTATGAAAGGAAAGAATGTAATTAGGTACACCATTGTATTTATCTCGCAGGGATGCACTTACATACTCCTTTAACACTTAGTACCTACCTATACACAATACAAGTTTTACAGGAATTTTCCTGTAAAGGCTCCTGCAAACAGGCGCGACACAAAGTTACCACGTGTCACGCGACAAGCGACATGCGGTGCCTTTGTGTCACGTCGCGTGTCGCGCCTGTTTGCAGGAGCCTTCAAACTTTAGCAAGCTAGATTATTCTCGACACTATTTAGTTATAAAATAGTTGTATAGAGTTTTAAACGTTTTACTAAAACAATGGCTGTGTTTTTCTTATTATTAGCTATTTTTGGTGTAGCATAGTGTGGGTGACAGGTGACACTGGTGACAGAGAGGGTACTTAATCAGCCTATAATGTTCCCACTGCTGGGACACAGGCCTCCTCTCTTCGAGAGGGAGTGGGCTGTAATCTACCAAGCGGGCCTAGTGCGGGTTGGTAGATGTCACATGTCATCGAGTTTTTGGTTCTCGGACATGTCGGCTTCCTCACGATGTTTTCCTTCACCGTTTTGAGAGCAGTGGTGATGAGATTATTTACACAAATTAAAGCGTCTGTGCCTGGGTCCGAACCCACAACTCGGGGCCGCTACCATGAGCCACCACTGCTCTCTACTAGAGACAGAGAGGGTAAATTTATGTATTTTTCTACAGTTATTACTGATTCCGTATTTTACGACTTTGATATTTAGGGTGCAGCTAAAATATTGAGTCATGATTGTGAATCGCGGTAACGTTCAAGAGTGAAAAAAGGAACGGTGTCACCCGCACCGTGCTACACCGCAAATCCTACTATCTTACTAATATTATAAACGCGAAAGTTTGCGAGGATGGATGGATGTTTGTTGCTCTTTCACGCAAAAACTACTGAACGAATTTGGATGAAATTTGGCACTCAGGTAGTTTATAACCTGGATTAACATATAGCGTACTCTTTTTATCCCGATGTCCCTATGGAATCGCGACTTAAGCCTCCTTCGCGACGCGAATCGCGCGCGACACAAAGGCACCGCTCGTCGCGTGACATGCGGTGCCTTTGTGTCGCGTGCGATTTGCGTCGCGTGGCGCGCCTGTTTGCAGGAGCCTTTATGCGTTTATATGTTGTATAACATTCGTGGCAAATGGTCAATTTAGTATGATTCCTTTGGTTTCCATTTCTAAAAGGCAATTAAGGAAAAGTAAAGGTTTTTGCACATATTTTCAACTGGCTTCCCTTTCTCTTATGCAAAATTTCACCCTTTACCTCAACACAATTAGACAAAAACTTTTTTAAGACAATGAAAATGACGAAAATCGGATGTTTATATTTTCCCCTTTTTGTTTGTTAACGCAGTCATATTATTGCTAAATGGATATTCATCTTTGGTAGTTTTAAGGCCCTTTGTACACGGCGGCACGGTTTCTTTACAGTACGGCGTATACCTATCGGCCGACCGCATAACTGAGACGTTGCCGGAGGTAGCCGCGCGATGAGGGAGGGGTGTGGTGACGTGATGCAAGAGCTCAGTGATTCGTCAACTTGTGACAACTAGGGCAAAACTTGGCTAATTCGTGATATGCAGCTATTCGGTGATAGATAATTGTGTTTTATTACCAAGTTACTACTGACTTGATAAATGTACATTTTTCAATCATTATAGTATTTGCCACATTTTTAGATATAAGTTAGCAAAACTTATTTTGTCTACTATATCACAGTAAATTTAAAAAATAGTCTGATCAATGAATCGAATTTTACAAGTAAAAAACAAAACTATCACCGATTACCCAAGTTTTGCCCTATCACCCCTTCCGCACCACACGGCTACCTCAGGCAACGTCTCAGTTATGCGATGGGCATATAAACCGCGCCGTAGAAAAAACGTGTTTGTCAACAAGCTTCCATAGCGATCTCAGCTGCATCCAATTGCCTTTCATTCATCCCTTTTGCGGCCCAACGTTCTGATCCATACAGGACAGCAGGTCTAAACATTGTTTTATAAATCTTCCCCTTAAGTTTAAGCGTAATGCGGGTGTCGCAGATTGTTCCCGTGACCAGCCGTTATTTCATCCAATCTGCCTAGCCTTTTCCCAACTATATTGGGGTCGGCTTCCAGTCCTGTCGTACCTGATGCAGCTGAATACCAGTATTTTACATGGACCGACTGTTTATCTGACCTCCACAACCCAGTTACTGGGTAACACGATACTCCTTGCTAAGACTGGTTGTCAGACTTTTGAACTTCTGTCTACCCGTAACGACTGCAAAGATCTTCGAATGACAGCCGGGACCAACGGCTTAACGTGCTTGCCGATACACGGAGGAGTCTCGATATGTAATGGACGGTCACCCGTCCACGAACCGACCGCGACAAGCGTAGCTTAACCATCGCTCGACCCGTGCGGCTGTTATCATTAAGCCACGAGCCGCCATTTCTTCCATCCAGTGTTAATTCTGTACTTAACAGTCCGGTGTACTTCGCCATCGCTTTGTCATCGTCTTCATGTATAATTCCTTAATCATATCACAGGAAACAAGTCAGTTTACTAAGACCATGAACCAAATCGTATTGTGTTTCATACCAATCCAATTATACAATACCTCTTATATTATGACTCATAAAAGGAAAACTACAAACGTAAAGCGCTAGACGCTTCACGTTTGTCTTATCTCGGCGCTGATTGAGAAAAATTGGCCTCCATTGTTTAGTGACAATGAACAAGTACCGTGTCACTATTTAGTGATAGTTCCTATCTTCCCCTTTACGTTACGGGTGGGTTCATTTGTTATACTGGTACTTTTAACGTAATTGTAATACTTAGTTGAAGTTCTAAAGTGGAAGAATTTTTTTTTCGAATTTTCTTTAAAAAATCGTTTTTCATTTGTTTTCAGTCTAGACTAACGGCCGAACCCAATAACCTATTTTCAGTAAAAGACACATCGCTATTGATGGTAGACAGTATAATTCTATCTGTCCTTATGTCAAGCCGCTCCAAGTCAAGATTCCATAGTCTCTTATAGATTATTGGGACGTTAAACCATAGATAGATAGGTTTTTCTATCTCCAGTATGCCAAAACTGGTGATAGATAGGTTTTTGGGTTCGGCCGTTAGAGCATTGGTATTGGTAGATTGATTCCAGTGAGGGTTTTCATAAAAATTCACGCAACCAGTTGGCGCTAATTTGACAAGTGGTCTTCCATTTCGACAATGATTATAAAATATATAATGACGTTTATCATTCGTTCATCATTCTGTCACGACTAAAGAAAATTTAGGCGCTTTGACACTTTTGACAGGTGCCCGGACCTGACGTTTCAGTGCTGCCACCTAGTGAACGTCATTTCAGAAATCCCTCGTTACATAGGAACCTTTGAGTTATATAACTTTGCAATAATTACCACAGTATTATATTAACAGTATTTTATTGTACTTATCACCATTTCTACGAGAGGAGACTATTAAATGAGGGTATTGAAATTTAATAATTATTATTCCGTATTGTCTGACAACAGAATTAAAACTAAAATATTAAAAAAAATCTGTTTCGAGCTGTTTTATTTTGATTAGAATTAGTAATGTAATCTATAAACGATATCAAACTTAAAATAGTTGTGTGATTTGACGTTCTACAATAAAAATGAGTTACATTATTATGTATTTGCAACGGTTTCTTAAGAGTTTGTTCACGACTGCGATTGTAATATCTAAATGGGTCAGAGCCTCAGGGGAACTGTTTTACTAAGGTCTGGAAATAATAGACTTCACAATCTACAGGGTCAAATAAAATTAGCTAGCGAAACTCTGCAGACGTGATGGGTCTCAATATCTAAACACGATAAAATAAATTAAGATTTGATTTTTTTTTCAAGGGTCTAGGACCGCATGTAGTTTTGTTACTTGAAGTATGATTTAAGAAAATCTGATTTTCCATCACGTTTGTGAAAAAGAAGTAAAAAAAAAAACAGATATTTTAACTGATATTTCAAGTAACTACACTAACTACGGTCGATGACCGCACAAAAAAAAAACCATAAAATTTGTATATTGTTTGTTATATCATGTTTAGATATCGATACCCGTCACGTCTGCGGAGTTTCTCTAGCTAATTTAACTTGACCCAGCATTGTGTATATCTAAATTTTTTTGGAATTTATTGGCTCTTTAAGTTTAGAGTTAGATATTAGAACAATTTCAAAAATGTATTGTAATGTCTCTAAGTAGGTATTATAATGTTCACCGCAATGAGTTTTATTCGAAACATTAGTCATTAAGCACAATCAAAAATAAACTACAACAGATATCTCTTCACAGTTTGAACACGACAAGAATTCTTTTAAATTTAAATGTATCTGAGATAAAAATACCAACATCTAATTGACTTTATCCGACATTTGCCTAAGATTACCTTATAACTTACGGTAAGGTGCGTCTTTGCTACGTCGAATGTTAAAACCACGATCATCCCAGCACGAGCGTCATGTGGCTGGTTCGATGTGATTTTATTCGGAAATACTGTATAAAATATTCAATAGATAGCGTGGACAATGAATTAAACTTTCTCTTTCAACCTTTTATAACAAACAAACTCATCCTAGTTTTATCTTGATTGAAACTACAATCACAACAAACTTAAGCATATATTCTACTTGAGAAAAAGTTGTGGTAAACTTGAATAAATAAATAAATAATTATTAATTAGTCCGTTTGGGTTAGTATACAAACAACTTACAAACTAATGTTAGTACTCAAATCTACCAAAAGTTTATTCTTGTTATACATTACATGCACTCAGTGGCATATAGGCTTATCCAATGTCCCAGCATAGGGCTATCTCTCCTGTCCGCAATAACCCTCAGAATGCTGTTAAATATATACTCTCATGCATCAGTAGCTGCTTTCGGTCGATAACCATAACTATTTACACAAATTGTAAACACAAACTTGACTACATTATTCCCATGTCTGTCGATGATTTCAAGCATCGAATACTTCAATCATCCAATTAACATGCATTTACGAAATAATGACGTGATAATACTAATGTTACGCAGGCTGGCAGCGTCGAACGGCGAGATAACGATCACTACGTCACACAACGCGAACGCCGGACCGGCCAGCAGCGCCGGTAGCGCCGGATCCGGCCCGATTCCGTCGCCGCATGCGCCCGTGAAGATGTCGCCGGGATCTGTGAAATCACCATCGCAAGACGACAGCGATCTGCTTGCTGATTCGCCAAGTAAGTGTTAATTAATTAATTATTTATTTTACAAACATCTTTTTAGGTGATCTATCTATTTATTCTTATGTGTGTTGAATTGTGAAACGTCCAGTACCAACGAATTTTTTTTTAAACTACGGCGCTCACTCATTTTGGGTCTGAAATAATTACAAAAAATGTAACATACTTACTTTTTATCCTGCGACGAACCAAGTGTAAACGACAACTAATTACAAAACACCCGATCCATTATTAAACCAACTTACCGTTGTAACTTCACTAAAACATTTTGACAAACTCTCATTCGCCATTTCAACACAACAAAAGCAGAACTAAGAGCAACTTAAACGCTATTTTCGACACAACTACTAACTCAATTCTACTTATCCATAAAAGTTGTACGTTCTAAGCATAGAGGAGCGATCCATTAGCTAGGCGAAGTCTGACAGTGTCCTAGGAGTTATTTTACCTAATACTATAAAGAGTTGTTGTAGACTGTCCGTGCAGTGTTTAGAAGTTCCGAGTTCCCGAGTGCGTTCGGTGACAGTCGAGTTAAGTTGATTAGCTCAAAGTAGCCGCGTTCATTCAACGTAGGCGAGCCGGCACTCCGCGATCTTATCACGATAATGTAAAGTTAATTTGGTTGCGTTCCAAAAAAAGGTTTGTTTAATTTGATTTTTAACTCGAACAAATCTAATTATATGTTCAAGGGAGCGTTTAAACATGTTCTCAATAGTGTTCGTTCGTTTTGATGTAAATTGTGTAAGTTTTAAGAAAAAGGATTGAGTTTCTGCGCAATAAAATCTATTATCTCAACTCAAGGCCTTTTAGTTGTACAAGATAATATGTTGCTTACACATTTTATTCACACAGCGTGTTATCTCTTATGTTATGTAATAATGTATTGGAATTAAATGCATTACAAGTGGCAGTTTGTCGGGCCTATTTAGTACTTACTTAGTCTAAACGGAATATCTTTGGGTTACTTACGTTTATTGAAATAATTTAAAACTCAACCGATATGAAGAGACTGGGTGGCCTATTTGAGTACGAGATGGTTAATTAATTAATTGGTATCAATACCGATTACATGCCGATTGCAGATAAAAAGCAATTCACTTGTAAATACCTATAATTTAACCCAAAACCCATACACTCTCTTCGAGTGAATCAAAGTGGACCGGCCGATCTTTTGGGCACGCTAGTTCCATCGGAGACTTCCTCTATCGCATTTCACCAGGCGAGATCGCGGATAAGAGCAGGCCCATCCAAAAATAAAATGAAAAACAACTACTTGAGTATGGTTCAACATAATGTATGTAGGTATCATCCCAGTAACCATTTATCTAAACAACTACTCGAGAATAGTTCAACATAACCATAATATCTGTTGAACAGTCTGCCGGCAGACATATGGAGTGAAACCAATAAAAACCGATTTAAAAATAAAATTAAAAGATATTATTTAGAAATTTGTTAAAGTGCTAACCAAAGTCTTAAGTATTTAAAAAGTTTTAGTAGTGTATAAAGACTCGCCAGACTTACTTTTTATTTAGCATGCTGTGAACTTATAGTAATAAGTAAATAAATAATAAATAATGTATCATCCCAGTAACCATTTATCTAAACATCTACTCGAGAATGGTTCAACATAATGTATCATCCCAGTAACCTAATCTAAAACTAAACCTTATCCCAAACTACAGATCAAAATAAAACTTGTAGTAGGAAACAATAGACATTTTTAATCCAATAGCATTCCATACTAACTTGCAGTATACACACAACCTAATTGGGACTAATTCAGCTATCCGCCCAGCAGACGATACCAATTTATTTAAGACGAAGTTATTTTTACTGGCCCATTTCATTCAGTTTTGGAACGAAACTGCGCGATTTTTATTTACACCAAGTCTCGAGATCGGTAGGTTTCTATTTTTGACATATTCGAAGATAGATCTAAGCTAGACTGGAGTTATTTTAAGTGGCATTTGGCCCTACTGAGTTAAATTCGTGACCTATTTGTACTAATGTTTCGAAGTTACTCTCTTAATTGTGTAGGAGTACCTATTGTTAATTTTGAGAGGAATTTTGGACTTAGAGAATACGGTGACAGCATGACGATAGCACAGAAATATGGATGGTAACAGTTAGCCATTGAAGTATGAAGGTATTTTATCTTAATGATAATGTTTTAATCGTAGTTCAGTATTTATTTTATGGATGATCAAGGCTTTGTCAGGACACTTAGCTGGTCTCCTTAACGCTTTCAAGGACACTGAAGGAGATTTATTGTTATGACGTGTATGGTTGTTTAGTGTCCCTGAACGTTTTAACTGATAGTTAGGTGTTCAATACTCAATCTTTATTGCATTCCACAATGCTTAGGTGGTAAACATTAGATAAAGAACAATCGTGGACCCTGTCGGGCACAGCATAAGAAACATACTAGGGAGAGATGAGGACTTAGCTTATATTATAATCTAACTTATACTAAAAAAAAAAGAATAACATTGTGTATTTTACATGAGTTTTAGGGATTTATCATTTAAATATTCGCTTACACTGTAATAACATTTATCTATTAATAGTTTTTTTTTAATTTATTCGTGAATAGATTGAGTTTTTTTTAGTGTTAGTAATTAACAGTCCGTTAAACCTAGGTATCAGTCCAAAGAAAAAGCAATATGCTAAGGAAACTTCAGATAGGTATCGTTAGGATCAAAAGTAGCTGAAAGAATTTAACAGCCTTCATTGATGCTTCGAATCTAAACCAGCAATATACCCAAAACGTTAATTACTTCCTAAATATTACAAACAATTATATTCATAAGTACCTATTTCACATTACTAATAAGTCGTACGTAGAATAGAATAAAATAGTATTCCCTTTATTATGTACACAATTAGTACAAATTACAGAATATATAAATGTAGAAATTTTACATACATAGGGTGACACAAGCCCGGTCTTATCGCTAAAAGTGAAAGTACGTAAATCCCGAATCTACGAAAAAATATCTCTAATTTTCCAACTTCAATTTTTTCCCAATAAAAAAGTATTCTATTTAGATCTCGATGCAACAGATGGCCAGTGTTTTATTCGTCAGAATAAAGCTAATTCTCTACATCGGACATTCGTTTTAGGCCGTCGCTGTCCGTAGGGAACTTTAACGGCTAACTAAAATGTTCAAACTTTGTTATCGGCAATGTAACTAAGCTTTTTCACTTCCAATCTTGTTTAATAACGATTGGTTTTTTTTAGAAGTAAGTTTAAGTAACATTTGAGGGTTTAAAGTTATTTTTTATTTAATCTCATGACTAATTGACAATAAAGGTGATGTTCGAAAGAGTTACCGCGGCCCCTGGCACAGGCAAGTGAAGGAACACGGGTGGTTTTAGTCAGTAAAAGTCTGACACGCCCTCTCGCTTCGCCCAGAGTGGGAGGTCATTTGATGATTTCCCACAAAAAAAGGTACCGGGCAGGACGTCCACTTCTGGAAATAGGCCTTCACCAAGCATCGACCGGTCTGAAAGAAAATGATGGAAAAACGAGACCAAAAATCTGGAAGACTATTGGTTTCATGACAGTCGGATTAGGTATTAGTTAAAACAAAGGTTAAAACATGATAAACATCAGTAATATTGAGGCAAATTAACTACTAATAATAAAAAAATATTACAGCTCACATCGTCTGATGCCCACGTACCGCGACCTACTCAAATACTCAGTTAATTGTTTCATAATGAGTCCATCGATTCCTTGCTATTTCTGAGCGAAGCGATCCATTGCTAACTGCTAATTATTTGTTTGAACTCGATAACTGAAAGTGATATCCGCAAAAAGTACATTCTCCGAGGTAAAATGAAACACCTGGCCGGGAACACTATTTTATGTATAAAGAATAATTGGTTATTACGTCGAAAACAAAAAATCTTGATTTCGCTTTTTTTTTTGTTTCTTTTAATTGTTGATATAATGTTAACCGTGACGGTTCTAGCCTGTAATTGGGACTATTTTGTGAGAAAAACTGCTAGTTTTGTAGGCTTGGTTTGTGACTGGCTAATAAGCGAAGAGTGTAAACCTATGTTGCTGGAGTCACTCTGTCATTGTCGCCCTGCAAATGTTCGACAGAATGGTTCTGTCTATCCTTTTGGGGATTCCCTTTTGGGTGACACAAGTCGGCTGTGCATGTCCTTACATAATAACTACATACAAAGGAAAATTGAAAATGTTAACGTTTTCCAAAAATGAATTTAAAATACGATAATTTTAATTACCTACTCAAGTTTCGAAGCCTAGAACAGCATAAATGCTATAAAATAAAATCTCAAAAATCTTATATAGTTTCTATTTAGTACTTCATCTCACCCAATTTCATACGAATCCATTTAGTGGCGTTTATTAGTCAACTTTATTAAAAACTTTATCTAATAATATAGAAAGCTGATCATGATGGATTACATAGACAAAGTGGAAATGTCGAGTGTCTACAGACAAAGTATACGAGACCATTTTGTATACTAATCGATACTAATATAAAGCTGAAGAGTTTGTTTGTTTGTTTTGTAACGCGCTAATCTCTTGAACGGTCGGATTTGAAATTTTTTGCATTTGATAGCCCAATTCTTAATAAGGTTATGAACATCACGCGACGACCCTTAGGAGTCGAGCAATAAGAAAAAACGTCAGTAAGAATGTTAAGCGAATACGAAGTAATAGTGCGGGCGGGCGATGCGATGGAACCAGAAATTTCACGCGGACGAAGTCGCGAGCAGAAGCTAGTCTTATATATAGAAACAAAAATTATTCCGACGAACTGAGAACCTTCTTTTTTTTTGAAGGCGGTTAAAATGCTAGTAAAGAAGAAACCCAGACTAAGTCAGACTCACCGCAGTATTGCGTAAGTCTCAAGGTATGACAATACATTTACAGAGGCCAACATAAACCTTAACACGCGAAATCAGGCCCCAAACTTTAAGCGTAAGTACCCATTTAAAACAATAGCCTCGCAAATACATCTATCGCTTTTAGTGTGTCAGATTTCATAGATATCTATAATTTATATAGTTGTGTAACATAACATAACATCACGCCTGTATTCCCCGAAGAGTTAGACAGAGGTATACCTATAGTAAACCCACATTTCGCCAGTTATGTTTAAGTCTCATGTAATAGGGGGCGAGCCTATTGCCATCAACCGGGCACAGGTCCAGACTCCGGGCTGCTACTGAGAAATTCCAGATGGAAAAACACAATAACACTTTGCCCGACCCGGGAATCGAACCCAGGACCTTATGCTCAGTAGTAGCGCTTGCGACCACTAGACTTACGAGGCATAAAGTTTGTTTAAAGTGTGGTATAAAGTGCTATGTTGATTATCGGAAAAGACAAAAATAATTCGTCTTGAAATCTCTGCATTTCAAAATAACTTATTACCACGAATTAATCTAACATACGTATTAGAATATGTATGTTAGATTAATTATTTAAAAAAAGTATTTAAGGCGAATGCGCCAGGGTAACCTATCAGGCTACCCTGGCGCGCTAAGGTAGCCCGCGAAATTCAAATTTTCTTACGTTTTTTTTCAATTTGCAGGTCAGTATTAGGTTGTATGTTGATTAAAATATGATTCGCGACCGTAGCAGATATGTATTTACAGAATTATAATCATTAAAGTCATCAATACTCTAAGACCAAGTAATCCTATTGAATGACTATTTAAATCAAATTAAATCTAAGTCTAAATCTAAGTATATAAAAGTATATACTTCCCTAATAAATCGATTCCAAATCGTATCGTATCCGCACCATACTCACTAAAAGCACCAGGAGGTTCGTGCCGGGGCCCCAGTTCTATTGATTACTATTTAATTCGTTGTTAGTGGATACAATTACTAAATTACTCAGTTCCTCTCGACTGTGTTCTACCGTTCGCCAAATAGTCCATATACTCAAATCTGTTAGTAATGTTAACACGCGTTCTTTAATCGCCTGTACGTTGATTTGGTTGGGATTACATTTGGTCAAAGAAATGTCCAACTTATTAAAAAATTTGAACTTTTAAAACTTTAGTTTTAAAAGCCATAGTTTTAACTATAGTTATTAAAAATAACTAAGTACTGCTGAGCCTGACGTCCTGTTTATCTATCAGGAATTTCTAAATAACAGGCCGCAGTCTGGATTTGTGCCCGGTTGATGGCAATAGGCTCGTCCCCTATTACATGGGACGGCGAAATGTGGGTGTGGATTAGGGTTGCCACCCGTACTCTAAAATAGAGTATTGTCCTCTTTTTCGTGTAGGTGTACCTACTTTATAATCTAAGTACGCTAAAATACTCTATTTACGTCGACTCTGACGAAAAGAACAAAGCTTCCCTAAACTTAATTAAAAACGAGCTGATCATGTATATTTTAATTTAAAATTTGATTGCAATGAGGCTGTACCTAACTATCTTCAAGAAAGATAATATATTTGTTGAATTTTGCGAAAATTATAAACAAGTAAAAATTTTATTCGTAGATACTCTTTTTTATGCTGTGTACTTTATTTTTGTTCTACCGCAATGAAAAAATACTTTATTAGTCTCAAAAAAAGGTGGCAACCCTAATGTGGACTATAGATACACCTCTGGCTAACCCTTCGAGGATAACAGGCGTGATGTTATGTTATAATATTACTAAAGCGAACTAATTTATTAAAAATAAGCTTTGTGTCTACACAAAAAAGCACTCGAAAATGTTCAGAACAATAAATATTGAATTTCCTTCTGAATTGAACCTTTGAGGTTTACAAGCTATGGATTTCAATGAATATTTTGTTGAAAACAAAAACACGTATCGCGCCATTCCACCGGTTTTTTTTTTTTAACAAAAGGTTTCGCTGATTCTATCTACAAATGAAGAGAACACCAATCATATTTCGTACATACCTAGTTTTTCTACAAATCTAGGACATAGGTACCAAAGTAGATATAAGCTAAACTTTAGCTGGGCCCAAGCCGTTTGACATCGGAAGTAAATACCTACTTCTGGAATAAAAAGAACCTTAAATGTATCGCAATAGAACTGAAATTCGATAAATAAACCCTATGACAATTCTTCTACACGATTGCAAAACAATCTGACATCAAAACTTTCCTATAATTCAATGAACATCGTTGGCTTCCGACCGGGGATGCATCGATGCCTGAATGTGATGGCCGCGGGCAGGGGATGACGTCACCGACTCCCCTACTTTCAATTATCCCATAATTTATACACTAATAGTATTAGACTATTAATCTTTTAAGTAATAATGTACCATATTCTGACAAATAAATGATTATTATAATTATAGATAAGGAGTTCTCTATGGCTTACTATAGTGAAAAATTAGGCATAAATGCCTCGGCTACACAGAAAACTGTTCCTGATAACCTACTTAGTGCGTTATCAAAACATACGACAAGACTTCCTGCACCAAGCTTACGGGTAAATCAAGCCCCACGAGGCACAACGCACTTAAAATAATAAAGGAACCATTCCTAAAAGTACAACGGGTTATTAATTCATAATTAAACATAATTCCTCGTAAATATACTACGTACTAATGACACTAAAATGTACAATACAAAGAGCCTCAACCAAAATAAAGGAAGTTCATGTCGGCTTCAAAGAAACCGACTAACGACCGTGCCAGCCGGCGTACCGAACTAAATTAATTAATTAACTAATTAAAATCCATTACAAATAATTAACGTCGTCGATAAAATTGAACGCAATCGATAACGTAAGCGAAAACAAAGAGTTGGCCCGACTCGGATAGACTCGGTAAATAAGTGAACTTTAAATTAATTGGCATTAGTGGAAAATGTGAGAAATGGAGGTTTATTACTGACGATTGTAACAGCAGTGCGATTGTGAGAAGTGGTGGCCCAGCGGACACGGCTGCGATTTACGAGTCGTAGGTCCTAGGTTCAAACCCAGGCGGGCACTTTACTTTGTATAAATTATTTCATCACCATCGTTTTAAAAAAAATGGTGAAGGAAAACATCGTGAGGAAACCGGCACGTCCTAGAACCAAAACATGTGACATTTACCAACCCGCACTGGGCCCGCGTGGTATGGATCATGATGGCCCACTCCCTCTCACAGAGAAGAGGCCTGTGTCCCAACAGTGGAAACATTATGGGCTGATTATGCTATTGTAATATTATTTTCATTCATTGGGAAGCAAGTAGAAGGTTCGATTCTGTCATCATCTCGGAAATGTCTTTGATTTCATGATTGATTGCTACTGATGTTTTAAACCGGCTGCCATAAACTTTTCTGTACAGGGGCCATTCTTGAAACTAATGCCATATTTTCTATATGCTTAACAATTTAGTTGACATCAACGAGAACCGTTTTCTCCACCATTACCAAAATTGTGTCCCTTTGACTGTCTAATAAGTATGGTCTTATTTCTTAACTACATCTTATAATGATCGTGCCACCATGCCCTTCTGCCTATAGGATTCAATCGCTACGCCATATTTGATTCTTCAGGAATTCTGGTTTTTGGTGAACCAACATTATCCTTCAACTAAGTCAAGAATTAACTGTCATTAGTCCGATACTGGCTAGAAAAAAAAAAAAAAACAATTGCTCGTATCAAATTTTATTTTTCTATATTCACGCCACGCGGGGGCCTTACCTGTTGATTCAGCTAGAAACGTGGCGTCATTACGTGATCTGCATGTACGGACACTGGGGACCAAATATGTTGAAACTAAAATAAATAATCGTGTTTTAATAACCACGACTTTAAGTCAATATTAATTGTCATATAAATCTACTTTTGTATCGATTCGAATGATGTAACGAAACGAATATTAAACAAACCGATATTTTCTTAAAAGACGTTTTCATTCTTATGCTATAGTTTTTCCAATAAATCTACCTTCTATTTAACAAACCATTCGTTACGTCGGGGAGCTATTTTTAAAACCATTCGTTACTCATTAGCGATCAATGCTAAAACACTCGACATTCACTTAGTACCGTAATTAATAATTGTTTTATACATCAACTTATAAAAAGTAACGCCCAGGCCTTGTTCATGTCAATCGAATTACAATAAAAATATGTAAGTAATAAATAAACCTGTTATTAATACGGAAACCTTAAAAATGACAAAGTCATTTAACTTTTATTTTGCTTACGTATTGTTTAAAGTTTAAAAGAATGCCTTTGTACACACGACTGGAACAAAAGTACTTAATAACTTCCCATTACAGAGTAGGGCCAAAACTTAAAAGTTATAGGTATCTATTAAATTTCGAATCCCCAATATCTATTTACTTAATTATCAGCCTACACTTAATATCAGATCATTCACGAAATGGGTTTTTAATAATAGGACAAGCAAATGAAAAGCCCTCGATAATATTGAAGTTAAGCTTAAACTTTTACCGAACAACGCTTAAATTCTTCAAGAAACTTGTTCAAAAGTGCTTATAACCGTTACTTTAATAATACGCGTTAATTGTAATTGATAACGTATTCGATTCTATATTGTAATCGTGACATGATTCGAGACGATTCGGCGCCCGTAATTTCACCCATTACATGAGCTCACAAATTTGTAATTTGCGTGTCCCGATATGGTATTTATACGATTCTATTTCTTATGTCATTGACACAAAGAGTGGTTATTGGAAATTTATGAATATAATTACTGTATCAATAAATGATACACCTCATCACTCGAAATCTTTAATTAAGAATAGTACAGCGTTGAATGTGAAATGTTCGGAATAGAGGTCCGCATTCGATTATTAGCTATGACGAATTATTCACCGTGGTGCCATATTGGGTATGCATTACGCTCGCATTTTGGAACTATAGCATAGTTATCTTTACTAAACATTAAATAATTTAACAATTTGCGTAGGGTATCAATCCATCAATGATTTGACAGAGCAGCTGAGCAACCTATTTTTATCCTCATCAAAGCTATAACTCTGAGCTTTCATAATCATTTCATAGAGTCAACCTTTTCTTTTATATATATTTATTATTACAATACTATTCTTCAACGCTTATTGCCTGCTTTTAAATCTATACAAATAAATAAAATTAAAGTGTCTGTTTGTAATGTTAAAATAACAGCTTTTTACTACATGCATATGAAAGTATTTACGGTACTTATAACAAAAAAACATTTTCTTTAATTTTTGTCCGTCTGTCTGTCGGTCTGTCTGTTTGTTCCGGCTAATCTCCGAAACGGCCGATCCGATTTTGACGAGACTTATACTGACAGATAGCTGATGTTCTAAGGAGTAACTTGGCCCACTATTAATTATTATTTTATAAAAAGAATTAGGGTTCGACGCAAAAAAAATAAAACCCATGAAACTGTGAACAATAGCGCGGGCGGGCGATGCAACCCGGCGGGTACTTAAGGAGTTTTATTAAAATGTGGCTGTTGTTTTAGTATAATTGTGTATCTTACGAGTTCTGCGCGAACGAAGTAGCGGGGCATAGCTAGTCTTGAATAATATTGAAAAAATAAACTCTCTTATGGCCATTTACTAAGTTAAGTAAGAATTAGCAAAGTATGCTATTATTTATTCGGAAATTCAAGCAATATAACCTCTCTAATTTTTAGTGTTCTTTTCAATTTGCATATTATAGTTGGCATGAGATTTCTACATTAACAGTCTAAGCAAACGCAAATCTGATATTAAAGGATCATTTTCAGTAGGAAACGATTACCCCAAGGTACTTTGATAAGCGAAATTTGGTAAGCAATGAAATAAATAGCTGTTGAATAAATCAAGACATGAATACGTTTGGACAAAATTAGGTTGTGTTTTGGTCTTAATCTTTGTCGAATCTAGCTTTAAATTGAGGCAGAATTAATTTAAATGGCGCACGATATAAAACTGAATGTAAGAGAGAAATATTGCTATTTTAAGCGTTATTGGTATTTTTTTTTTGTTAGGTGCAATTAGTCCAGACTAGAGCTTTCCGTATTTCAACATACATAATCAACCTATAATGTTTCCACTGCTGGGATGTGTCCCAGCAGTAGAAACATTATACCTCCTCCTCTCTGTGAGAGGGAGTGGGCCACAATCCGCCACGCGGGGCCAGTGCGGATTGGTGGATGTCACATGTCTTCGAATTTTTGGTTCTAGGACATGCCGGTTTCCTCAGGATGTTTTCCTTCACCGTTTTGAGAGCAGTGGTAATGAAATTAAGTACACAAAGTAAAGTGCCTGCCAGGGTTTGAACTAACGACCTACAACTCGTAAGTCGGGACAGATACTACTGGGCCACCACTGCTCTTTTCAACATAATGAAGGTCTAATGAAATACTGAATCTTTAGTGAGGTGGTAGAATCCGTAGGACCAGCTTACCTATTAGATATAGCACGTAATACGAAGGAAACTTTTTAAAAGAAAGAAGAATATTATGTCATAGTCTCTTGTGCGCAGAGTGCGGGCCAGCTCCAAAACCGTTCAGGAGCTAGACCACCACCTCTTAAAGCAGTATTATTGTAATCTTACTTGGAAAGAGATGGAGCTAGACGTCCTGTATAGCTCCATCTCTATCTCACACTGAAGTAACATTAAAATAATACTGCTTTAAGAGGTGGTGGTTGGTCCCCTGAGTATGATAGCAAATAGGTTGGACTGACCTTATGTGCGGCACTCCTGTGACAGCCAAGTTACATACAGGGCATTTTTTTAATCACTATCCAAATTTTCGCAGGGTGTTTTACCCATGAATATGAACAACTTTTACTATGGGACCAACTCTGAAATCACGAAGAAAAAATCAGCTGATTCATACAGAAGTTCAATACCTACTCGACCAAAATGTATGAAACAGCTGATTTTTTTTCGTGATTTCAAAGTTGGTCCCATAGTGAAAGTTGTTCGTATTCATGGGTAGAACACCCTGCGAAAATTTGGATAGTGATTAAAAAAATGCCCTGTATAGTGTCGCTCGTAGGAGACTACTGTAATGAATATGAGTTGATTAGGATTGAATATGAATTTGAATTTAATTTATCTAATTTGTGTGTTGATGTTGTATTTATATTATATGTATTCGTTTGTAGTTATTGGTGTGTGATTTTGTATTTATTCAATTTAAGATATTTTCTTATATGGGTTTATGTTACCTGAAATAAATAAATGTTTAATTTTAATTTAATTTTATCTAGTGGCGTGGAAAATCTACCCTCTAAAAGTTGAAACTCGGAACTCGACTCGGACTCGAAACTCGGGATTGTAGCATCAATGTATTTCTGTAGACGTCAGTCTCACTTAGCTATCTCTCGCTAACGCTCCCTGGCTAACTAAATACAGCATGTCCGGGATGTCAATCGACCTTCTAGATAAACAAAACAGCGATTTATTAAGACACTTAGCGGCTGCTGAGTCTCACATTAAGGCGAAAGCGCCAGGTAGGCCGGGAAATTCAAATTTTCTTACGTTTTTTTTTTTGCAATTTGCATGTCAGTATTAAGTTATACGAGTATATTGATCAAAATATGATTCGAGACCGTAAAAAATATGTATTCACAGAATTTTAATAATTAAAGTCAAGAAAACAACTCTTTAAGACCAGGTTACATTTTTCAAAAAAGCGTCTTTTCATTTGATATTCCTAAAAAAGTGGTCCCGTGTGAGCGAGAGGGGTGACAAAATGCGACAACCTTCTTAAGGCAGTTAAAATCTTTGCAAGTGTATACTGTAACCCGATAGCGGCACAGTTTTTTTTTTCTATGAAGTGATCTCGTGACTTGGCTTAACAAAAAAAGATTACTTTGCAGCTTTGGGAATTAGTAAAACAAAAATGTTTCCATACGAACTAGTCAATTTGCGTAAATAATTTATAAGCAAAAACGATAACGTTCAAAAGCAAGTTTCCGGTCATTATAAATCATAAGTCCTTAAAAAAATTGGTCAACTGGAAATAATTTCAATTTTTACAACACCACCCAACCGTGCAATACGTTTCCACGTCAATATTTTGTTAAAGAACTGTTCAATTAAAATTAATTGCATCGATATGAGAGTACCATCTGAAATTGTTCTCATTGTTCCTTGCAAAGGAGTGATTCATCTTAGCTTTAGATAAGTATCGAGTATTGTACTTAAAATAATAATTAAGTGTTCAAGCCAAAAGATCCGTTGATTCTTCAAGGGCTAACACGCGTGAAACACGTATTCGTAAGTAAGTAACTACTGGGTAACCAAATTATAAGTTAATAACACAGCAAATTACTGTATCGTGTGACGAAGAATAAAGCATGTTATATTTAGGCAAAGGCCACTGTCAACCATAAAAATAATAGTGATAACGACCCTACATGAAAGGCCTATTACTTAGAAAGTAGTAAGTAAAACACTTAATGGCCATAACAAATTTTGTTAAAAGAAAAAGCAGAAATACATACACGTAACTCAAGTCATACAGACATACGTAGAGACACGCAAACTTTAATTGCTTCTAATTAATTTATTACATGTATTAAACAATTAAGCGTGCGGTATCTTGATGTATTGTTATCGAATTCAGGACGCCATAGTTACGAATGACTCTTTGCCCAATTGACTTATCTTTGTAAGCTAATTAATGGGTGCCGCTCATCACGCGATGTGCTCTAATTGGACGTCGAAAACAGACGTCATTTCGTTATTACTTTTCCATTTTATAAAAAGGATATACGTTTGATAGCTGATAGGGCATGTCGATTGGCGAGATCAATATGATAATTTAGATAATCCACAATTGGTAGGGTAACTGAAATAAAAACATGTCGTTTAAATAGCTGTTAGAAAGATAAGACAGGTAACAGATGTAGAAACCGCACGATTGGTGTATTTTAGCTGCTTCCACAGCATTATGGCATTTTACTGTGGGGTCGGGCTGCTGACATTGAATCCATCTTTATTTTGCAAAAGAGAGCTGCCAGAGCCATTTATAATCTACGTCGCCGCGAATCTCTCAGGGAACTATTAATATTATGACGTTACCCTGCCAATTCATTTATGAAAATATTATGTAAGTATGTAAGAAAAAATATACATCTTTTTAATAAAATAAGTGACAGACATAATTTTAATACTAGAAATAAAGATAAAATAGATAAATAATTTTCCAGATTATGTAAAATACGTACATCTTTTATGGGGTACTGTGTTAAATGTTAGAGCAAAATACCTTGTGATATATTGGAATTAAATTAAAGGAAATTTAAAACTCAAATTAAAAGTACACTTTGTAAAAAAGCATACCTATAACATATTAGAGGATCATATCCAAGATAAGAATGCTTGGAAACATGCTGGTCCTGCTCCATAGGACAATCTAGAGTCTAGACAAAATCAAACTGGTTGCTAATTAAATTTTATAATTTATTATTATTAATGACACTGATTTTACATTCTGTGATTACTTTGACTCACAGACAGACTTATTACCTACGTGTTAAAATTTTAGGAAAATCGTAGATACACTTTTACAGTGCTTGTGAATATGTGAGCACCGTGTATCTAACACATATTTAATTTATCTATCATTGCTTCATTTTTAATTGTTTACCTATTGCAGTATAGTAACTTCATTCTAGGTGCATCGTCGTCTCATATAATTATATAATAAATGTACTTATACAAAATATTGTAAAACATTTTAAAAGAGTAACGGGGAGTTTATTGCCCATTCTTCTTCATACGAATCTACGTTTTGGAAGGGGCGACTAGAATATCAATTTTGACGTTAAAAAGTGACTTTTATGTGCATATTTGAATTAAATTATTTGACTTTTGTCTATTTCAATTGCTAGTCGACTTTACGTGATAGCCCTTAAAAATACATCAATGCGTTGATACGCGTGAGTTAACAAGACTTCTGCTTCCTGCATTACATTACGAAAGTCCTAGTCGTTAATATAATTTTAACACAATAAATTTTCCTTGCATCTGCATTTGGTAAAAGGCTGTCACCAAATCTTTAAGGGTATCATGAAAGTAACAGTCATTATTCATTTGTTAGTTTCGTATTTATAATCTAGATAGAATACATACTTTTATAATGTGGGTAACAAATCTATAATAACAACGTTTGTTGATTTGTCAGGCACAAGCATTTTTCCTTGATATATCAACTTTCTTAGTTATATAGAGGCACAAAGGAAAACAATCACAACATCGGATATGAATTATATTACATTAACTAGCTCCCCTAAAAATCACCCCATAAACTTATTACATGCGGTAATAAGATTGCCGGAACAACACTATGTTCACGTACATAACAAAACGAAATTAGAAATCGTCTGAGTTACGAACACCGGTAAATGGTGAAACGATTGCCAATTTACCAACCCTACCCTGTCTTAATTGACGCAGACTACTCCTTAAACTAACGGGGGTAGATAGCGAAAGTAATTTGTCATCGGTTAGCTAAGCATGGTGGGAGGGGGGGGCGCACTCGCGGGCCAACCTCCGCGGAGGTAGCACGTCTCCACACTAATGACATCCCGCATAATTAGGAACCGCCACCATCTACTAATTACATAAATTGCCCACTAAACTTGGCTATAATTTTGCTTCGCGTTTAAACGGGGTAACTGCCTGAGAGTTGGTATGGACTGGTTTAAATTATTACAATGTGATATTCACATTTGTAAACATATGTATGTGCAATCCAGTTTTGTTCGATATCGAACTGGTTGCACGCAAGTAAAGCTCTGAATGTAGTAAATTCTATAATGTATTATGTGGTAACTGCAATGGACAACACTACCTGTACCTAACATTGGAAGTACACTATGGACGCAACTTAGATACCCGATTCCCGACTTGCGAGAATTCGCCGCAATGATTACACCCGATTGACTCTGATTCCTTGCGGGGCTGTGGGGTAGACATTAAGTAGATAGATAGTGCTTTTCGACAAAGGAACACAAACGATATGAAACATCCGACTGTTTTCAGCGCACAGCTTAATATTTTTTACAATACCACTAAACATAATGAAATTAAAATTGTTAGGGACTTTTATCGTCATTCAGACAGGTATTATGGTGAATAATTTTAAATATTTTCATCAATGTAGAAAGTAAAGATTTGACCCCCCAGTCACATCTACCTATGAGGTTTTGTCCGTTAAACTTAAAACTACACTAGTTCTGAAAGGGGAAGGAAATATTTTTTCAACTAAATTAAGCTCAAGTCTAACATCCGAACTCAATAACCTATCTATCACCAGTTTTGGCATACTGGAGATAGAAAAACCTATCTATCTATATCTAGGTTTTAACGTCCCAATAATCTATAAGAGACTATGGAATCTTACCGGGCTGACATAAGGACAGATAGAATTATACTGTCTAATATCAATAGCGATCAGCCTTTTACTGAAAATAGGTTATTGGGTTCGGCCGTAACTGTATGGGAAGCCGATCACAATCACTTTTACTTCAATCATTACAAAATCATTTTGCACAACAGATCAACCGACAATCAGCCAGTCATCTAGCAACGTGGTCGACGGCATCAATTTGGAAGATATCAAGGAGTTCGCCAAGGCTTTCAAGCTACGGCGGCTTGGTCTGGGCCTCACTCAGACCCAGGTTGGCCAGGCTTTGTCTGTCACCGAAGGCCCCGCTTACAGTCAAAGTGCGATTTGCAGGTAAGGTCTAGCATAATTTTTATATTTGTTGTTTTGTGTGATAGAATCCATAGGTTTTTGCCTTTACTATACCTACATATTCTTTGCTGGACACGACTTGGTGCACCCAAGAGACCGTAAATATATTGTCACTACAAGCAGCAGTTATAAGTCCCGTAATATGTTCAACGTGTAATAAACTGACAGTTGTAGTCTTCCTTGAATTTAAACATAGAGCTGAAATCACCTTTGCGTGTAAGGTCCAGTAACGTACCTAAAGAAAAAATACCATCGATATTGTATTCATTATTTAAATATACAAGAACATAGGTACTTAATTATTTAAAATTCAAATGAAAACGTTATGGCATATGAACATGATATAGAACACACGACCACAGCTTAAAAATTAATGTTGCCACTTAATTGTTGTTGTTAATACAGTATCTAATTTGTCAAAGAAGAAGAACAACATATAAAAACGATCTGATGATATCTTACTTGTAACCGAAGGAGATAAAGTCGCACGCTTGTCAAAATAATGTGACCGTTTGCTGGCAACATCGTGGGGCTGACAAAAAAAGGTTCAAGAATCGTTTTTATAAATGTCGTCACGCAGGCGCTCGGTTATCATTCCAACTTTTTAATATCGTTAATTGAAGTGATTTGTAAAACAGCATGACTCCTTTCATTGCTTACAATTCGTTTAATTAATTACCATTCGGGTGGCTTCCGTTCCGCTCACTGTGTCGTGGCTTACACCATTTTTTACTCAGTTAGGCGCGGGCGCGTGTTTCCTAATTATTTTTTTCTATTATTACGAATTGATTCGTGTCTAACCTTCCATATCTATTAACAGTTACGTTTAAATCTTAGGCTATTGAAACTTACAAAACTGTTTGCTAACATAACTCATTCATATGCAAATTCTTATACGCGCCTCTCCAGCTTTCAATAAAAGTACACGAAGCACCGACTGAATTTCACACTCCATTATTTTATTTTTACCTATCAATATTAAAAAAAAAATCGCTGATGTGAACGCATTCACACGACAAACTAAACCCGAAATGTAGGATTTCTGACTTTTTAATTGTTCTTCCTGTCTTGCAATTACATCACATCACAAATTGTAAGAATTTTATTATAAAATTGCTGCAACTATATACAGGTTTGACGGCCGATCGAAGTTGGAAATTATATTTTTTTTCTTACGTTACGTACCTTATACTACATAAATCGACAAATTAATCACGCTTCAGCACAGCTTTACGCTCATAATGTTTAATTGAATCAAATCACTCGAAACAACGTTGCCCGTGAACAAATCGAATTTCGATGCAAAACGGAATGCGACCGGCACAAGCCGAAGGAAATTTCAATTCCAAGCCACCCCCCGACGACCTCCTTCGTATAATAAAATCATTAATCGTTACTTCTGTTCCAGTTAATTAATTATCTTGCCGTAATTACTTTTTTCGTGTAATTAAAAAGAGTAGAATTCCCCTGTCTTTGTTCTGTCGTGATTTCATTTCCCATTAATTTTTCTTTCGTCTCCCTCCAATTTGGTGTCGTGACGTCGCTACATGGTAGTTACCCCTTTCATTATACTGGACTTAATTAATTTGCATTTTAATTAAAACATATTATTGTTTTTGAGAAAAGAATTCAATTTAGTATTCCCTGTTCCATCTCAATGAAGGTTTTTTGTTAAAGTTCACAATGAAAAAAGTCAAGAAAACTCTTTTTAATCATTTTCACAAACTCAAGGCGTTTAGCTCCCCAAATCTAATTTAACCAAAGAATCCTATGAAAACATTTCAGAATTGTAAAAGCAATACTGTTTTATACCCCACCAAAGAGTTAACATCGAGATTCACTTTAAAGAACTTTTATTGAAGCGACAAAATTTTAAAATGGTTCGAAATGGTATCTACCTTATTGATCTGTTTTGAAAACAATCAGGCGCATGGTCATTGCCACTTGGAACGATGTCAATAACAAAATATTGAATTAACCATCAACCCCGGTCCGAGTGCATTACAATTTCATATGAAGCACAATGCGTCAGGGCATCTCGTACCAGCATAACATTAAAGTTAAATAACCAATGTTCACGTCCTAAACTGGATAAAACCCGAATAATTTCGTTATGAAAATTGAATTTCCTTTTCAAATGATATTGATCAACAAAGCGTGTTGAAATGTTTACTTCATTGTCTAGCGTAAGATCGTTTAACGTTAACGTTTGTTTAGTGACATCATAGCGTGCGACTTTGTTCCTAATCTTTCTAGATTTGTTGAGATGTAGTGATGTTGCTCCCGTCCACTTCGCCGGAGTACCGTCACCGTCACTGGCTACGACATAATCTAACATAATATTTGTTACCGTCCCCAGTGCCCTGGCTTCGCAGATGCTAGCAGCTCAGCTGTCTTCACAACAACAAAACATGTATGTGTTTTGTTTTTTATCCCTACACACAATATCTCCAAATTTATCTTCATCAGTCCTGCATCCATCTGCATGCAACTTGCATTTACTTTATAGAAACGTTTCAAAATGGAGCTAAGATAATGGAGATAAATTTGTAGATACTTAACATACATTAAGTACACGCTTTGGCTCACTTATATCAGCCAAGTCCACACGCAGAATGTCTTTAAATCAAAATGTTTCAACGCTGTTTAATGTAATCTTATCTTGATCGGCGATCCATGCATACCTTCTGAATGTATGCCGTATATAATTATTTGTAATTACCGGTTTTGACGTTCTTTCTTTTCCTTTTCACACGTGTACGGTATTTGCATTCGGGTAATTACAGCGAAGGCGCCATACATCATACGGCCGACTTACATTTTGATGTTAAGACAAACGCGCTACACTAATGTGCCGGCTACCAAACCATGTCGATTCGACACTATGAGTAATCGCTGTGAGAACTTTATCACTTTTATTATTTGTAACATCTCGATGAGTAATATCTAACTTTCCATCTAATATAGCATGATGTATTATTTTCATTACTCTTATTTTTATTAATATTCATTTTGCGCAATTCTAAGCCAGGGCATTGGCATACGTTACCTTTCGTTTCTAACTGAATTCGTTGTTTTATTGTTACCTTGTTCGGTATTAATCAAACTGATTACCTCGGCAGACTAAATTGCCTATTGTTTTTTTTCTCTCTCTAAAATCGTTAACGCAATGTCAATGTCCTGTGTTTATGCCTCTGTTAATTTGGATCGGGTAAAGAGTTACATCGCGTTCTAAAGGTGCTTCGCGTTAGATTTTCATTTGACCGGTGCTCGCATAGCAAAGTCTAACATTACATTTATGTTCGATACAGATTTGAGAAATTGGATATAACACCAAAAAGTGCGCAGAAAATCAAACCGGTGCTCGAACGTTGGATGAAGGAAGCTGAAGAGAGGTAAATATTTGTTTGAGTGAGTTATGTTCGTGGTTATGTGCTACACCGTGTTCGTGAAACATTTGGCCTATAACGCTTAGCAACGTTGTGAAGACATTTCTCAAATCTGGACTAACTAATGCTTTTACGGGCTAGGCTTTATGTTTAGTTGGATCCACTGTACGACTAACATCTAACACTCACCGTTACCCGAAGTTAGGAATAACTAATTTCTTTTCGTCTATTCCTGAAATCAGTTGTTCCTAATTTAGGTGCTCATAGAAGAAGGGTTTAACACACACTGGCTATATCATGCATGTTTTAGTTTTTATGGTACGGTTGTTTAGTTTAAGCGTGTTTTCTTATTTTCTGCATTTGGTTTTTTTTTGACGTTTTCCTTATCTGTCATTAGGAAATCATCATCGTTATTGTGGTTTTCGTTTTAGGCGTATCTCACCTGTGATCACAACTCCTAACACATTGTTCTTAATTTCGTTTCCGACTTTCTAAAGCACACTTCTAAATCATCAACATTAGTGTAACTCACCTAGATGTTCTTACCAAATCGGTATTGTTCATAATGGTAACCTATGAATCACTTCTTTACAACGAAAAACTTGTTAAGTTCTCTCAAAATGTCCCGATGGACATTTGAAGAAAATAAGACTTGTGACGTAAAATTATTACAAATCATCGAAATAAACAAATAAAAAAAATTAATGATCCGAACTTTCTTTGGGTTATCTAAACTTAGAATTGAAGTAAAACTCCAAACTAAAACTCTACCGACCTAGACCGTTTGAACCACCAGAAGTATTAAACTAATCTAACAACTCCTATCGAACATTTGAAGATGATCTAAAAATATAGTTAACTCGACAACCAATTTTCTTACAAGTGCTTTCGATTATATTACGGGATATATAAAGTTTTTTAGCACAGGAGATCGAAATGATCAGATCCATAAAAGAGACATTTGAAATAACAACAATCGAAATGAAACTCACATAAACTAAAGTCTCTAAACAAAACAAACATTATAATCAGAATCAAGACAACACTTAACCAATCAACGAACCCCTTGTTTCCATAACATTTAAAACTAAACCAGGTGTCACTTAAATCTTTAACAAAGACATAATGTCGTAAGATGTCCCCACAGGATCCATCGATCGACATTTTGCATCATTAAAATGCATTATCTGAATGCAACGCTTCGGTTTAACATTGCAAATGGGTGCATTGAATTTGCAATCGGTCCCTCTTGGTGGTAATTTTTAACGACCGCCTCTGTTGGCGATAGTGCTTGAATTAATTCCGTTGTAACTTCGGGAACCTCGTTAATTTATTATTAAGAACTAGGTACATCTATTATGGTGTACCTCCCTACTCAGTGGATATAAATGGAGCTGCTACAAATTAAAGTCGAAAGCTAACTACTGAACTGTCGAATGGACGAGATAGACAACCTTCGTCTATTTTTGTAAAGAGGGTAGTGGTTAAAAAGGTAATGGAACAGTTAAAGAATTTAATAGTTAAAGAAAGCCTAATGGAAAGATTAAGTTACTTTCCGAGGTATACGAAGAGACACATATTAATTTATAAGCACTAGACCAGAAGTTAAGCGTCGGATAAAGGCTAGAATAATAATGATAACTTGGATAAAGATTAAGCTAATAACGATAAAACTGCTAATCTACAACTTAAACCGATTGCACTAAACTTAACTATTTCTAATACACCAGAAACCTGGGAAATAAAAGATAAAATAAGAAAATTCATTTATGTAAGATAATTCAAATGACATTGGCATTATGAAACTAGAGCAAGGCTTATTATTGCCATCAGCTGTTTAATATTAAAGTTAAAATGAACATGAATAAGTTCTCTTTGTTAGTCTTGTTTCCATCTGTGTAGTCGGGTTCGGGTTTTCTTTTTATCGAAACATAGACAAGCTTCATCGAAAAGCTACCGCAGCATCTATAAGCAATATTCTATTCGAAGCTTATTTTGTTTAGGATCTTCCATAGGATTTACCATGACTGTATGCATATGAATGCAAGTATCCTTAAATTATTTCATAACAGTCTTGTTTGCGTTCGTAGGCGTCAAAATTTTGCACTCATGATAGGAGTCTGTATAGAACTGCTTCCAACAGACTGAGGTGAATCCAGCGCGGCATTCCCGTTAGCCTGTCTGAATCTTTATTAGCACAATGATTTTCCGGGCTGCTTTTACCACGAAAAATACGTTCGTCGAATTTATCGCACTAAAAATTCGATTAGCGTAATTCTCGTAAGTTACGTGCGAAAAAACTAGCTTCAAGGGCTTGGCGTCTTAAGATTGTGTTGCTAAACTGTACCTACTGTCTAAATACCTTAAGACAGGTTTTGCGTTTTAGTAACGTGATCTTAGGAAATGGCCGCGAATCATAAAAAAAACATTACTAATGCTTGCTTTATCACCTTTCCCAAGCACTTAGCGTATAAACAGGGACACTACACAAAGGACCGGTCGAATAATAAGTTCTTACAGCAGTTCACTCAAAACTCCATCTTAAATCAATGTCATTAACGTTTAAAATTCCGATCATTACAGGTACGCTTCAGGCCAGAACCATCTGACAGATTTTATAGGGATGGAGCCAAGCAAGAAGCGAAAACGACGTACTTCATTCACTCCGCAAGCTCTGGAACTACTCAACGCGCATTTTGAAAGGAACACCCATCCCTCTGGTAAGTTTGATATTTAGAGAAATAGCATAAGTCCTAGTACCTACGTTAGTGCGATTAAATTAGGTCTTAATTATCGGGGAAGTTGGAAGCCTTTGTGGCTACGAAAAGGCAGCTTTAGCGAAGCTTTGAGACGAAAAGGCGTGGATAGGGATTTGCTCGATTTTTGACGATCAAACAAAATCGATTACGTAAATGTGCAAGAAACTGACGCTCGACATCGTATAATTTTTGCCTCGGATGCCGTTGGTCCTGCGCCTGATCTCTCTCCGGTCGTGTCGGATTGCCGTCCCATCGGACTGTGAGAGTGAGGGAAGAGAGAGTGCACCTGTGTTTGCGCACACACTTGTGTGCAGGCAGTCGCACGCACTTCCTCGTTGATGGCTAATCTCCGCTGAGATTGGCCGCCATGGCCAAAATTCGGTCTGGATTTATTATTATTTTTGTAAGCAAATCTGTAAGAAACTGACAGATCTTATTGATCGTCAAAACACAGCATATCGAGCGATAATAAATATCGTAAAAATCGAGCAAATATACAGGCACCTTTAGGCACTAGGTATGTATGTCCTATTAAAGATAGGTAACATTCTTCGTAAATAAATGAGTAAGTATTGCAAAAATTTTTAAAGCACAAAAATGCAGATTAGTTATTGCACATCCAGTCAGAATGATCATCATCTACCTAGCCTTTTCCCAACTATGTTATTTGGTATTTTACTTAGAGCGACTGCCTGTCTGACCTTCACAATCCAGTTACTGGGTAATACGATACCCCTTGGTAAGACTGGTTGTCAGAGTTTCGGGCTTCTGACGACCTGTAACGACTGTCAAAGATCCACGAATGACAGCCGAGACCAACGACTTAACGTGCTTTCCGAGGCACGGAGGGGTCTTGGTATGTAAAGATGGTCCCATCCACGGACCAACCGCGGCAAGCGTAGCTTAACCTGAACGATCGACCCGTGCGGCTGTTATTACTTATTCACAGGCCCCTCAGTAAAATGGCCAGTCAGTATGATGAAAGGCGTTAATAGAATCGGATAAAGGAGGGATGATGAAAGTGTGTTTGCACCCAAAAAAATATATTATGGAATATAAAGGCATATCAAAGTGCAGAAACTTGATATAGAAGGTACAAAAATATGAAAAAATTCGTCCACACAACGGCCGAAGTAATTTATTTATTTATTATTAGGCTCTTCAACAATGAGTACACTATTACTATACAATTTTTACATTGCAAACTTAATTAATTAATTAATTTGTTTATTAATTGGGGTCGCGAGTTCGATTCCCCGCAGAGCAAATGGTTGGTTAGTATAGTCTACGTAGGTCTATCTAGATCTGCGTGTGTAAACGCATCCATGATACAAAAAAAAAAATCCTAGTGTTTTCCTAAGGGTCAGTTTCCACCAAACGGAATAAACCTCGCGGATGCTCGAGCACTTTTTAAATTTCACTGAATAAGTAACTGCGTATCCATATCGACTGTATAAAATTCGACGCAGATATCAAGCGTTTATCAAGCGTGATATCTGCGTCGAATTTTATACTTATTGTCAATATTGATACAGTGATTTAGACAGTGAATTTTAAAATGTGCTCGAGCATCCGCGAGGATTTTTCCGTTTGGTAGAAACTGACCCTTACAGAAAAAAAAAATCAAATAATTCATCTTCCGAACAGAGAATTTCAAATTTAGAATTTCTTTGAATGACGTTTTGATGCCTTAAAAGACAAGGAAAATGATTAAGTACGTCATGATCCTGAAGCCCAATTCCCGTAATTAAAAACGTTTAAAATCTAGTCGCAATCTCATCTCAGCGACAATCAAATGTCAAAAATGTAGGGAAATTATAGGTATATTTGACATATTGAGACTGAGATCTGGGGGGCGATTCTCGTATTTTTAAGAACGGTGGCATTCTAATCTCAGTCTGAATTTGTCGAAAAAACCTCTAATTTCCCTACATTTTTGTCAAGTTTTTGACATTGATTGGCCTTCAGACTGTGAACGTTCTTAAAATTACGGGAATTGCCCCTCTGATCTGAATATCTAAATAAATACTTAGCTATGACAGGCCTGTATTAACGATAAACTGGTTCAAGGAGAAAATGCTACCATCATTAGGGTGGGAACACTCATACCTGGAGCTTGCATGCCAATGTTCCAGAAAAGCTTCTGATTGGTGAATGTCACAATGATATACAAGCTACTTGCATAGATTTGTACAAGCTACAGACAAGTGTATTCCCGCCCTTATGCTTGGTAGAGTTTTAATGATCACAGTTCATAGTTAGGTATTAGCATATGGAAGGAGGCTGCTGCTAATTTCGAGACATATCCGCCGACTTAGCTTGACCGACAAAAATGTAATTTTACAGGAGAATGAATTTTTAAAATATGTATTATCTTTAGGTACAGTCAGATGTGCTGCTATACTGAAACTTAACTACTCTGATTTTTAGGACCTTCTTAAATATTACAGTCGTATTGTTTACTATAAAAATCACATTTTCGCAAAATTATTGCTTAGGATAAGTCGGCTTTAAGAAACTTTTTGCCCGCCTTTTATGGACACGGGTAGGAGATGTGTGACTATATTCTTTAAGGGGGAAGCGCTAAGGTAGCCGCGAAATTCAAATTTTCTTACGATTTTTGCAATTTGCAGCTCAGTGTCTGGGTGTATGTTGATTAAAGTATGATTCGCGACTGTAACAAATATGTATTTACAGAATTATAATCGTTAGAATCTGTATACAATTCCTTAAGTTAGTATAATCCTGAAATGCTAAGATTTCATGATTCATTCAATACTCGTAGAATTACTAGGTCTTAGAGAGTTGTATTGATGACTATTGTATTGATGATTATTATAATTCCATAAATACATATTTGTCACGGTCGCGAATCATATTTTAATCAACATACAACCTAATGCTGATTCTGCAAATTGCAAAAAACGTAAGAAAATTTGAATTTCGCGGGCTACCCTGGCGCTTTCACCTTAAGGGGAAACTACCTACATGAATCGACTCATAATAACCATATCTACTCATATATAATATTTTTTATAAAATAACGTAATTTCCGCAAACATAATGATGTAGGTGTCACTCTCATTAGCCACACGTCACCTTGTAACAAAGGAAATACTATACCTACGATTATATAAATAATTATCTAATATGACGCTCCGAAATACCTACTAGGAACCTTGAAACATAAAAAACCTGATGCTATTGTTCTCATTTTTTCAGGCACTGAAATCACTGGTCTGGCACACCAGCTCGGCTACGAACGCGAGGTCATCAGAATATGGTTCTGCAACAAACGGCAAGCACTCAAGAATACTGTCAGAATGATGTCTAAAGGAATGGTCTAAACACATGAAAAATACAACAGTGGTGCTATTCTGTAAAGATTCCACCGTGAAAATTTAGGTGAAGTGAGCGTGATGTGAACTGTCATCCCACCTTACTCTACTAGGGATTGAGCTCACTTCAAACTCACTTCACCTAATAGTGTTCACGCTATGATGTTTACAGAATAGATCGGCTGTAATAAATCCCGTACACATCTGCGAATATTGGACACATTCCCAAGTCCATAAGTCCATTAAAAAGGTCCATCATATTAGTTTGTAATCCATCAATGGACGCTGAATTTTATCCAATCTTATCCATTTGTGTACAGGAACTCATACGAAAAAAGACGACAAAAAGTTAGAGTTTAGTGATGGGGCGCGACCGTGTGACAATGTTATCGATATCGATGGTTTCGCTTTAAGATCTGCACGTAGATTCGTGATCTCGTCTCGATATTCAAATTAATTATAATTTGCATCGATAGTGTCTTATTTATGAAGGCGAATGTTTCTCTTTGTTTTTTATTGATGGAAAGTCTGGCCTTAACCGCAAATCTTTATGCGATTCCAGCCAATATGAAACATGAAAGTAGATAAATAGCATTAAGTGTAACGTAAATGTATTATAAAACAAATTTCGACTGAAATATTCGTCTCGATGTAGTTTACAATGATATGAATGGAATGTCGTAGCGATTAATGTAGGTGTTTACTAGTACAAAGTAATAAAATTGAATTGTTAAAATCACTTTTCCATTTCAATGTTCCCATTCCCATTATTTGTATTTTTAAAATAAACTGAAGAAAAATAACAAACACTGTTAGTGAAATAGGAACTTTTACTCTTTTCATAAAAGCATTGGTCTAGCGAAACTCACAAAGATGGCAACTTATGTTTCATACATGAAAAAATAGTGTAGCTTCCAGGTTTTCTTTTGTAAAAAGATTGCATTTTGTAAATAAGTACAATATGTTTAATTTTCGTCAATAACAATGTAATGTAGCTGATACATTAATTTATTAAAATACTCTGAGTTGTTTCGTTCTCTTTAGCGAATGTTGCACTTTTTAGATTTAAGATTAATATCGATATTATGAAAGTAGTTAAAATGTGTCGTCAATCTTAGTATAACCTACTAAGATTTTTTTATTAATCTATAGTAGGTTTTTGTTGATAGATAGGTATAAAACGATATGTATAGATTAATTAAATATAATTATCTAATATTGCCGTAAATTGTAAATATTGTTTTCGTAATTTGATTTTAATGAAATGTATTATTAGTTGTATGTATTAAGTATAATTTCATAGCTTTTTAAAAAAGTTTTATTGTAATTAGGCAGTATTCAAGTTGGATTTTGTGGCGATATTAACGATATGATTTCCATTTTCATCCAGCAGTTTCTTTATAATTGGAATAATTAATATTCACATTTTCATAGAAATACATGTAACAGGGGGTCTTGAAATTAAAGTTAGAGATGATTTTAATGCGCATATTTCTCGCACGGTGACTGTTAAACTAATAAAATTGCCTCGCATTTGGAAATGTAGATTTTGAAGAGTATACTTATGATATGTAGATTTTCCAAAAATACTAAAATTTGACGTTATATATAATTATGTTTTAAGAAATAAACTTGTGCGAGAAATATGCCTGAATAAAATTTATATAATAAAGCTCTCGATGAAACTCACATTTTATAATACTCGATGTTACTATTCGGTGCACGCACAGTGATATTTAAAAATATTTGAGATCATCGACAAAACAAAATTCTATTATTTTGCAATTGTGTCATTGCATTATATCACCACGTCTATGGAGACAGGTGCCTTATCGATATTTCGGAATACAAAATTAAAAACCGTGATATTTGCTGATTTCTTTTAAATTTTGATGGTTGACTAGGTATATATTTAAATCCTTTTGAAAGGTATACTTTGTATAACATTATTATACTTCCAAAATCATACCTCTCGCAAAATATCACATACCTATGTAAATAATTTAGTTAGATAGTTTTCAATTAAAGACCTGCTGTTAACTGTATTACCAATAGAATAAGGCTGTAATTGTAATATTGTATGTTAATGACCAATGAAAACCAACTTGTGATCATTAATATTTGTACTGTTACCTACTACTTAACAAGAGTCGTTAAAAAAATAATATTATAAAAATTGAACATATTTTTCGGCTGTTGAAAAATTGTAAATACAATATTAAGGATAATAAAACTATTTGGATTAATATTTAGGAACAAAGGGAAAAAATATTATCAAAATTTATATTTTCAAAAATATTACAAATGCAAAAAAGCGTATTTAAAAAAGGGATGTTTGGCCATAAACTAAAAAATCATATTCACGGAAAGGATTTTTTATCGACTTAAACACTCCACAACACTACACAAGCCACGAGCAGTATGGTAAACAGTGACTTAAAAATTGTGCGATGCGATATTGCACGTAATCTCTGTACTTATAATAAAAGGAGTCAGATTTCTCATTTATAAATCAAATAGATTACCCTTGTTATTGCAAGTCATTCCTTTAAATAAATCTTCTTTACACTTTTCTAGAAGACAAACGCCAGTAAATGTCGTTTCACGTTTTTAAATGTATAGTATTAAATCTCCATTCAATTTATAACGTATGAAAAATCTGATTCCCATCAAACATTAGCGTAATAGAAAGAGCATAGAATGCTAAGTACAAATGATATAATTTAACGATAAAACTGCTAGTCCCGTTAAAGGTATAATTAAAATAAAAAATATTACAATGCAAAATCGCGTTGCACCCTGGTTTTCATGATCCACATGTATCTATAATAATAATAGTAATACAATTATAAAATCTACACATAACTTCAGCTGTAACACATATTCAAACCAAACTGTAACAGTATGTAATAGTGTATTAATTTTTTCTTCCTATAATGGTACCGAACGAATGATTATGGCTGCTGGTTTATGAAGAGAAGCAAAATAAAGGCAGATAACTGTTTGATTGCTTGTTTTATTCATTTTATCGTATCTTAGTACCTACTGCCAACTCCTTATCCTTCGTGAAAAGTATGTGTGCACTTCGAAATACAAAATGTGGTCGCCTGAGTATCTGTCGAAGCCTGAAAAGGCGGGCAGAATTTCAACAGCAGCACTGGCGACTGTTTGGAAAACTCCAGTTAGATAAAAATAATAAATGTGCACTTACAAGTTCATCTATTGAAGCAGGCATCTTAGACTGGAGTGTCTTCCAGAGGCGAAGCGCGCTAACAACTCCATTCCTACCGGCTTCCCTTTGGAGGATCGGAAGCGTAACTTCACCTACCACCATAGAAAAATAGCACATTCAGTAATGTCTACATTTCAACAACAACACAAATTGTTCTAAACAAGCCGGCGCCACAACGTGGTAATCGTATTTGTATGACTATTTGTAACTGAACAATTTCTTCTTCGGCTTCCATCCTACGAAATGTCAAACCTCGCCACTGGTGTCCTCAAGGTCTAAGGACACGGTGTTTTTAAATGTGCCGTCGACGCGCATACATGCTAGAAACGCAACTAAGTATAGTAAGCGTCAAACTTTTTGGTGGATCTGAGGTTCGCTACTCGTTGCGCAGTACCGCACCCCTCAGCCCCGCTGACACATGAATTTGTTACTGCGCAGCGACTCGCCTCGTGTTCAGAGCCGCCATAAAGTTTGCATCGGGCTGCACCTAGTGCAGATTTTTCAAGTTTAGCAAGGCAGTAAATGAGCTGTCCATGACACGTATACCTAATAAACGCCGTGTGCATAGAACCTTAGTGTTGCATCACGCCGGCATTTCCCGAGGGTTAGGCAGAGGTGTAGGTACTTACCTATAGTGCACCCATATTTCACCTGATGTTTAAGTCCCATGTAAGGGGGCGAGCCTATTGCCACCAACCGGGCACAAATCCAGACTCCGGGCTGTCACTGAGAATTTTCAGATGGAAAAACCCGATAACACTTCCCGACCCGGGTATCGGACCTCACGCTCAGCAGTAGCACTTGCGACCACTAGACCAACGAAGCCCTTAGAGCTTTCTTTCAATATTCCTCGGATATAATTGAGTGGAAACGCCGGAAGGGGACGCCCTAGGAAGACATATAGTGACCTTATTGGTGATGTTCTTCAGAAAGGTCAGGTGCGTAGTACTCGCAACCGGCGTGCGTGTATGACCAGATGTATGAATGTAAACGAGGCAAAAGGAGTATGTAAGGATCGTAGCAGGTGGCGTTCTGTAGTTTCTGCCTACCCCCATGGAAAGAAGGCGTGAGTTTATGTATGTATGTATGTATGTATAATTGAGTTATGGACTTCATTAGTGGTCTTTGTTAAATAAATTAACAGACAGATGGTTAAGTACTAGGTACATTAGTAGGTAAGTAAGTAATTATCTTCCTTCATTAGCTCAGTCTTTTGCCTCGTTAAGGTGGCGGTTCGCGCGGCGACAGAGACCGGAGACCGAGACGAAAGACTGAGACAGGAGACCGAAACCGTTACTGGTCATTAGAAGAACATTGGAATACCAAAGTATGGACGCGCGTTCGCGATCGAGACCGAGGGAGGAGACGCGGAGACGTGAGACAGAAGACCGCGAGATGGTCTCTGCCCCGTACCAGTAGTGTCGCGTGTCTCGCTCAAAAGGCTGAAAATATGTCCTGAACATATTGTTATCAAACAATAAATGGTTCTTCACTAATAGTGAAAACGATCCTTCTTGACCTCTAGTTGTACATAATTCGTTGATAATCTGTGTGTGTTGTTAATCTGTGTTTACTTTTATAATAATAATATACAAATTTGAAATCATCGTCTTTTGCTTCATCCAATAATAACTTGGCCGTCCATTACAATATAGATTAATAAATAACTTTCAAAAATACGACTGACTCCAACGGCTGAATCGACAATAAGTACCTACTTGTTACTCGTCTACAGTCTTTAGTTTTTGGTCTCGGTCTCGATCTCAGCCCATAGTACACCATTGGAGACTGAGACCTATGTCTCCGTCTCCTGTCTCTGTCTTGCGTCTCGGTGTCCGCTCTATATCGCCGTGCGAACAGCCACCTTTAGATATAGTATTTTTTACTAGAGTCGGCTGATACGGTAATTAGCTAACGCGGTTTGAGCAACTGGATTAATTGGTACAAACGCCTTTATGAATACATTCCATAGATTTCACTTCTTGTGTTAAAATAAAAAATAATTGTGTTGAAATTATAAAAGACAACAACGTTTCACCCAGTAAGTATCTGTGGTGTTGTTGTATCCTGAACTGATTACCTATGCTGATCCAGGTGATGCGAGAGTACTAACTTAGAGCTGGAATAATTAATCATATACCGTCATGGCGGGTTAAGCGCCTGCTACACGGTCGCCAACTGCGTCCTTGACAGAGGTGACTTTGGTTGGCGATCGGTAGAGCTGTTTCAATGTTTAGTCGTAAACCACCATCTACACGGTTGTATATCACCAAGGTCACCTCTGTCGGTACGCGGTTGGCGACCGTGTAGCTTTACTCTGCCCGCTGCGCCCGTGTCACTACCACAAAACCGAATGGCGTATTCCTTCGGTAACTATGTGTGGATTTAATGACACTAAACATTTATCTCGATTTGGGCCAAAGTTATGCCCTAGTCAAAGTAACCCGCCATGATGGTACCTAAGTAAATTATTAAGGATTAGGTAACCTATAGTGCAGGTAGAGTCGGGTGTTTGCTGAAAAATCGGTGAATGGTGCTCTGCAGCTTCAGACGACTGCAGTCATTTCATTACAGCAGCAGGTTCGTTACATTACCTTAGGGCATTACACGCAAAATTATGAAGAACATAACATGGACTACCAACAACACATGGATAACTAAATGGGAAAATGTACCTACTTACATTTATCCAATAATAACTTGATTTAGATGGCAATAGGCTCGCCCCCGATTACATGAGACTTAAACATAACTGGCGAAATGTGGGTGTACTTTAAGTACACCTCTGCTCAACCCTTCGGGGAAACAAGGCGTGATATTATGTATGTTTAAGTACTTACATTTAAAATCAGCTGCGTACTCATATTTTTATTAATTCTGCTATTGCTTTTTATCATTTAATTATTAAATTAGTATTGTGAATGTGAACGAAAAACCAAGCAAGAACACTAAAAAAAACTTTTCCGATCATTGTCAGTGTCACGATGCGTTTAAAAAGCCCGCCATTAGTGTTGCCGCCATTACAATAGCGCTAACTTTTGCGTTTCGTAACTACTATTATTATTTACTACGCTATTACTTTATGAAACAATAATGAAAGATGAGTATTGCTGTGAATAAATGCTTTTTTTAAATGAGTTTAATCACTATACTAAAAATTATTTCAGATAATAAAAACTAAGTAAGTGAATTCCAGTAAAATAACTAAACGTAAGACTTAGCCCACTAGTGATGGGACATGCTCGTAAAAGTCGAATAATTAGATCAACTTGAAGTAACAAGTTCTAGAAAAAGTACTATACCATACAATGCCATTTACATAGTGAGTGAAGTTATAAAAAAGTTGAATTTTATTTCTAAAACGACAAATCGTAAATCATTAAATCTTCTTTGCATATTATTTTCAAACGAAAATAATATTTATCTTAATAATTTCGAGAACATTAATCCCATAAAACTAGCGCTCGAATAAATTAAGATTTTTTTCGAATAATATTAACAATTTTGAATTATCTTGTAGCATTAATGTGAATACTTCGATTATTCGTTTTGCGCATCACTATTATTTCTGATACCAATATGGCGGAATTTCTTATCAGCTACACAGTGAATTTGTAAAATATATCTGACGAAAATAGTAGATTTATAAATAGAAATTAAAACAAGGACAAACTATATTAAGAATAAAGGACCTATTTAGCACAAAGCTGTGACAACGGTATACATTGTTTATAAAAATAACCGCGCACCGAAATACATGATCGAACATCTGACAATAATAATAAACATGAGTTTAATGTTTGCAAAGCTTTTGGGACGAAAAATTGTGTAGAATATTACGTCACGGCTGCCTCATGTGTTGGGAATACCGTTTGTGCATTGTAAAGATATATGTCGTAGCGAAGGTTCACAATGATTCACGAGGTTAATTGAAGTTTTACTTCGATAATACGTAATTAGCTGGTCGTAAGTGTTGTTACGCGATAAGTGTAGTTTCGCCTTCGTCGGGCGTTGACTCGTCTCGCTGGAATCCGGTAGAAACGCGGCCCGCGGGTGACTAATCGATGAAATGATCGAGAGTGTATCACGACGAGCCTTTAGTAGTTCTAGCGGGACGTATAACGTGCGTGCTTCGGAACTGGCGCGCGAACGAAAGCTCAACATCTTCAATGTCACTGTGCAGTTTTTGGATGAGACCCAGCACTCCTTTCAAATCGAGGTATTTGTTTATCTTTTTATTTGTAGTTGAATTCATGAATGCTTGTTGTCGTAGTAAAAGTAGATGCAAAGTTCTTGAGTCCCTACTCTTTGATGTAGGTATCTGATGGTTTCAGAGTTCTAATAGTTTTATGGTCAATCAACAACCTCAGCTTACAACAATATCTGTATTAAATTTTTATTATAATATAAGCCTGTGTTGTCCCACTGCAGGGCAAAGGCCTTCCTTCCGTCTTTCCACTGTTACCGGTCTACTGCAATTGCAGGTCAATCCTATAAGGAGCCCAGCTCATGTCTCGCATCTCTTTCTGGGCCTGCTGCGTAGTTGTTTCCTGCTATTTGGGATCCACTGACTGGTGGTTTTTCTGTATTGCTGCTCCGACATGCAACAGATGTGGCCAGCCCAGTTCCACTTTAGTCCAGCAGCCATGCGGCCATTGTATGCTATTTGAGTTTTGGAATGAAGTACAGAGTTTCTAATGCAGTCTGTGTGTTTGATACCTAGTATACTTCATTCCATAGCCCGTTGGCAGACTGCAAACATGGACTTTTGATGATTTGTGAGAGAAAAAAAGCAAACAGACAATGTTTTCATTTATTAACCATTTTTATGAAGGTTGCCTTACATCTGATATTCTTAGAGTAACAGTAGTTTTATGATAAAAAAAACACATGAAGTAACAACAGCTTGAAATTAGAATATCATTAAACACTTACAAAATTCCCAATTGCTATTCAACAATTTATTTTATTGAGTAACTTTAGTGAATATAATTTGCAATTTTTATGAGTATTTTATCATCACCGGAAATGTATATCAGTAAGTTAAGAAAGTGATAATACTGCAAGTGTGTTTAATATGACAAACTTTGCAAGTTATTATTATTGCAATTTAATTGAACTATTGGTAAATGAAATTAAAAAAATATTATTCACAAATTTTTAGCTAGGAAGTAGCTTATTCAGTGATAATTTTAAGCCCTCCAAGGCTTTAAAGTATCAGTTAATTTCCTTGTGGTATGCCAACCAAATTACTGTCAAAACTATGATATTATTAGATTCTGATATCTTCTAAATTGCCTTGAAAATAATCTCTCGTTTGCAGTATAAATATGCCATTAATCTTAATAAAACACAAATATTAATAGTGAGTGTGCATGCTGAAAAGGCTTAGAATTATTTTTATCTTGAACAAATAATATTCAATAGACATTATAATCTGACATGTCCTTTCATGAAATCTGTGTTCTTTTCAGAAAAAAGCTAAAGGAAATGTGCTACTAGAACAAGTGTATCAACATTTAGAATTAGTTGAGAAGGACTATTTCGGGCTACAGTTTACAGAGAATGGAACACCACCCAGCGCAACAAACACAGAAATAACGGTATGTTTTATACTATACTTATTCAAAACAATATCTTGTTGAATAATTAAGACAGTACAATAATAATTTAATGTTTCTGTTATAATCATCATGAATTTATATTAAAAAAAATTGCATTCTAATGTGGTTACAATCAACCACATGATATTACAATATTAATTTAATTCATAATAACAGGGTCTTGTACATACATTACAAGAACACTGATAGGGTACAGTAATTGATAACTTTTTTGAAATTAATTACAAAAATAAGTGAAAACTTTAGCATATTTTTACAAACATGTGTATTATTTTTGTTAAATTTATTTTTTATTTGTTTACCTTTTAATACAATTCCGATTTAATTGTTTTTATTTGTTTGGCAAAACATACAGTACCTAAGTAATACAATAAACTGACAAAACATTTATTGACATATAAAAATGCATATACTTTAGGTCTGCTTTCCCAGTAGGTAAGGTAAAACTTGCATGAATATAATAAGGTAAAACATGCACAAATCATGACTAGGTCCCATAATATGGTATTATAGGGTAATTTTGTGCTCAATAGCATGATTTTCCCTAACCTCTCCGGTGTTGATCGACCTTCTAGAGATTGGTAACAGTAGAATTTTAATTGTGTCTCATAACATGACATTTGAAGGTTTCACATTTATTTAATAATCTGGGATATTACTATTAGTTAGCCAATTTTTCCTGTTTTCTCTTCTGCATTAGGTTATCGGGCTTTGTCAGAGACTATTACTATTATATTATTATTAAAAGCCTGTGGTGTCTCACTGCATGGCAAATGCCTCCCTACTCTCGTTCCACTTCTCTCTGTTTAAAGCTGCTAAGGACCAGTTCTTGTTGAAGGAGTCCAGGTCATCCCGCCATCTCCGTCTGGGCCTGCCGCGATGTCGCTTGCCATTAAGAGGGGACCCATTGGGTCATAATTTTGGCCCATTGATGTATCCAGCCCAATTCCATTTTAGCGTGGCAGCTTTCCAAGTGACATCCTTTATCTTTATGATGGAAAGGATGGTCGTATTCTTAACCCAGTCTGTTAGTTGGATACCCAGAATACTCTGTTCCATAGCATGTGGCAAACCCCGAGTGTGGATCTCTGCTGATTTGTCAAAGACCATGTTTCCACCATAACCATAGGAAAAACCATATGTGAGATGTCATAGACTATCCATAAATAATTTATAATTAACTTAAAAAAAACAAAAGATACATACTTCAAGGTGTTGGCAAGACAAGTAAATAAGTAAATTAGCAAATAAATAAGACAAAAATGCTTGAGATGCTTGTGCCAAATGTAGTCGTGGCAGAAACTACTAAAGGATTTTTTAAATAAATATAAAGCTAATATACAAGTTGGTATAACGATGTGAAAAATTATAAAAAATAAACCGGCCAATTGCGAGTCAGACTCGCACACGAAGGGTTCCGTACCGCCACGTAGGGCAAAACTTGGGTAATCGGTGATAGTTTTGTTTTTTACTTGTAAAATTCGATTCATTGATCAGACTATTTTTTAAATTTACTGTGATATAGTAGACAAAATAAGTTTTGCTAACTTATATATAAAAATGTGGCAAATACTATAATGATTGAAAAATGTACATTTATCAAGTCAGTAGTAACTTGGTAATAAAACACAATTATCTATCACCGAATAGCTGCATATCACGAATTAGCCAAGTTTTGCCCTACAATATTTAATACTACATATTTTTTATAAATACTTCAGTTTAATAAAACACGTTTCTTGTATGGGGACCCCCCCCCCCCTTTAATTTTTAACCTTATTTTATTTTTATTACTTGCTGTTATAGCGGCAATAGAAATACACAATCTGTGAAAATTTCAACTGTCTACCTATTATGGTTCATGAGATACAGCTCGCTGACAGACAGACGGACGGACGGACAGCGGAGGCTTAGTATTAGGGTTCCATTTGACACCTTTCGGGTACGGAACCCTAATAAATAATAAATATATCAGCCTGCGTTGTCCCACTGCAGGAAAAATTAAAGGGAGGCGCGTTTTCATTTTTCCACTCAACTCGATCCTGCGCCAACATGGACCAATCCCGCCTATGGGCCTCAAGCTCATCCCGCCATCTACACCAGCACCCTAATTGCGTAACACACTATCAATCTCAATCTGAATGATTTTGAAGCAAATTGCTTCTTATGTTCAAAAAAATTGTCTGCTCAACAACGTAAATAACGCAATTAATGTTCTTGAACTGTCAAAATGAAACCGATTCCTACTGTAAGTGTGTTACGCAACTGCCCCTCTGGTCTGCTGCGATGCCATTGGACGTTTTCAGAAGAATAATGTTTTGAAAAATATTTATGAATGTTCCAAAATTTTCCTATCACGAATCCGAACAGTTTGTAGTAGATTGCATAATTGCTTGAGATTTCCAAGTCCACTAGCAAAGTAGGTTTTATTGTCGATGCAACCAAGCCCTGTTTTTGTTTACTATTGAAGGATGACATACACATTTAGGCTTGTAGTGACAATATTTGTTTTTTATTAGCTGTATTTGAAGTTACAATGGCAAATCAATGAATGTTTTGGTTTAAAATTACTTTGGTACCATACAACTCATTTTTAGCTACCACAAGAAAATGAATGTGAATGTGGGTGGCTATAGGTACGCCTCTGCCCAACCCTTCGGGGAAACAAGGCGTGATGTTGTTAAGAAAATGAATAAATACTATAATTTGCGGTTAGTTGGAGTTAGTGGTTATAATTGCCCAGTCTTCGTTTAAAATAAGTACAGTGTTCATAATATTGTCTTAGAAATATTTTAACAAAGAGCTTTCAAAGAATTAAACTATTATATGTTTATTTATACGACAGACTGCACAATTGTGTCCACAAATTCGTTATTGTTTTCTACTAAGGTAAACCTTGAGACTTCTTTCAGTGCATTTGTAATGTTTATATTATTATTTCTAACATAAAAATTAATAACCGCTAATTATATTTCATTAATAATTTTCCTGCTTAGTACCAGGTATTTCTCCAAAAAGATAAAGTCCAAGTTATTTATACTTGATGTATGGACGCCAGAACATCAAGCTACCCGAAACTGTCAAATTTTCCCAATCAACCTTGAACCTAATGCTTTAGCAATAAAGCCGAAAATCTATTACAGAAATTTGACAGATTGTAGTAGCTTGATGTGGTGGCGTCCATACCTATAGTACTTACTTGAATAATATTTTAACAATTTAATTCAAATAACGTTTTGTTCCTCCTCAAATTTAGTTTTATTGTAAAACAATAGATATTTATGTCTTTTTTTATAACAAGCCCTGTACTAGTTTTCTACCATTATGGCCACCTTAGCCATTGCGTAAGGAGATGCAATAAATTGTTGATTGTACTCTTACATCAATTAACAATAGCAATTAGTCATACCTACACAAGATTTCGTTCTGATAAATAAACCATTGTTCTTGTTCTTGATATATTCTTATTATGCATTTCTTGGGCTAAAAATAATCATGTATTGTTCCATATTGAATTAGACTAGATAATAAATCGTACTAGGAAATCGCGTCTAGTAAACAACCACGGACTGCTGATATGGATGGACTAAATTGTGCCAAAATAGACTGATAACTGGGCGATAACTGGGAGATGCAATCTCAGTAGAGACTGCAAATGTCTGCAGATGGCCGATGGGACCGAAAGGTTTTCTTTTTTGGGTGGTAAATCATCAAATGACTTTTCCCGCTCTAGGCGGAGCGGGAGGGGGGCGTTTCCAGACTTTTACTGACTTAAACTCACCCGTGTTCCTACAGTTGCCTGTGCCAGGGGCCACGGTAACTCTTTTGAACATCCCGCGAACCTGGCTGGCGACCGAAAAGTTCTGAAACACGTAGCGTTGCAAGATCTCTCACAAGGTGGACCGAACACCTTGTGAAGGCCGCAGGAAGCCGCTGGTTGCGGGAAGCACAGCACCGGTCGATGTGGCGATACTTGGAGGAGGCCTATGTCCAGCAGTGGATGTCTTTCGGTTGAAATGATGAAGATGAGAGACTGCAAATAGCGATGAGGGGAACTTGACTTCTTGAAGATTTTTCTTGAAAACCTTTGATCCCTTGTTATGGATTGGTTAAAGCTTTGATTCTACTAATTGGTAAAATATTTAATAACCGCGCGGGATATTTTTCATAAATGAGATCTGCGCGAAAAATTTGAACTGCTGCAAAGATCCCACCAAACTATGACTACTCTATTACGACAACATGTGACAGTTATGCTCTGCCAGGTACATATAGAAAAATACTGAAAGAGAAGTGTAAAAGACAACAGCAACAGTCTAAAATTCCCAGATACATTTCAACTAGATAAAAAATTACTGTGACAAACTGTTTGTAGCCCATTCATCAATCCTTAAGGCGAAAGCGCCAGGGTAGCCCGCGAAATTCATATTTTCTTACGTTTTTTACAATTTGCAGGTTAGTATTGGGTTGTATGTTGATTAAAATATGATTCGCCACCGTAACAAATATCTATTTACAGAATTATAATAATTAAAGTCAAATACAACTCTCTCAAGACCAAGTAATTCTAAGAATGACTATTTCATGAAATCTTGACATTTGAGGACTATACTAACATATGGATTTATATTAATGATTCTAATGATCATAATAATGTAAAAACATATTCGTTACGGTCGCGAATCATACTTTAATCAACATACACCCAGACACTGAGCTGTAAATTGCAAAAATCGTAAGAAAATTTGAATTTCGCGGATTACCTTGGCGCTTTCCCCTTAAACATCATTGTACTAATTAAAAATGAACACCAATTAGAACTGCTTAATTCAATTAGATCTAAAGACATAATATTAATGCGCAAGTCTACTGGAAAGAATGAGTCATAATAATATCAGTGCAATTCACAAATAATCCTTGGAAGTTCCTACTCAAAGATTATATGGATTTTTTCAATTTATTGTGTTGTCATGCTCTGAGTCATCTGTCTGGTGTTCCTAGTATTTTATGATGTCTTTAACGGCTGTTTTTAAGGGCAAGATTTATAGAGTGCACTTTGCTAGGTTAAGTAAGCGTTTTCATACGAATATGAACCTTATTCTTACTCGGCTAATGTTCATATTCGTATAAGCGAGTGTAAGTAATCGTCGCATACGAATATAAACGTTAGCATTTCGTGAATAATGTTCATATTTGTATGCGACACTTATTTAGCAAAGTCAAAGTGTGTGTGAATCTTGCCCTAAGCGACTGTTCATTGTATTGCCTTATATGGAGTTATGCAATCTACTCTGCGCCAAAGGATATCCTTATTTACATACGCACATGCGTGTTTCGTCACCAATAGTTTTTTTTATTGGTAGAATATGTAAATTTTTTCTTCGTGCATGTCCTTGTAACTTAAATACTAGTGTTGGTACACCTTGCTTCCTTGCGCAATTTTAATTAGTGTGTCTAACGTTGTGTATTTCATAACCCTTGATTATCGAATTATGTACGCATTGTAAAGACTTAGATCGTGCGAAATTTCAAACTCATTCGTCTCTCGTCTCGCAGTTTGTGATAAATACGCCTGTGACAGACAGACAGACGAATTAAGAGCATTCAAGAGTGATCTTTTGATAGTTCCGTTTACCTTTTGAGGTAAGGAATCCTAAGGGCCCATTGCTGTCGGCACGGCACGACAAGGGATTTGTGTACGACGAATAGGAATATAACCTAATGGTATGACAATAAAATTGAAAGGAGATGTTCCAGACATGTATGGAGCCTGGGCTAGCACTATGTACAATATAGTAACCGTTTTCTAATGTTAATTTTCTTTCATTTGACTTCGTTTTAATGTACATTCAAATTAACTCGGTCATGGAGAACAACACAACATAAATATGAATATGATGGATCAGCGGCGAAATGTCATTATGTCATTTTGATAATGACATTTGATTGCTGTGTTTGTCTCACAGAACATAAATACCCTAACAACGATTCAGAGTCAAAGACGTCAACACGTCACGAAACATACAACTGTCAAAGTCGTCAAACGTCATGTCAAACAACTGTCATGGCTGCCCTAAATATGGCGTTATCATAATAAAAACCTTCCAAAATAATAATTTTCGTACGCCTATACTCTTCTTTAAATTAATTTGTTTGTATTTTTATGAAAGTCCCTTATTTTTTCCCTATTTATCTATATAGTGTACATAGTGTTGGCCCAAAATCAAACATCTCCTTTGAATGATGGTGTCTAAGGACGTCGCGGCATGTCTAAGGATACCGCTGCATACTTGCCGTCAGTTTTCGCTTGCATATAGTGCTGAATGCCGCCAGTAGGCGCAGACCCTAAAAATACACTTCTGGACACATCTATTGGCCCACCTTGTATTTTCAGTTTCGTTTGGTCCTAGCTAAAATTTTATATTAGGTCGAGCAAAAAGTTTTTATGCAGTTTTGAACCTGGCACATTCACAATTTCATTCAAAAGTCTTTTTTTGAATTTCGAACACAGAATTTAAAGAAACAAAAGACAATTTGGAGCCTGTTTGTTGATATCAAACAATCGAATACTATGAAAACTTGGTTTTATTGGTTTACTTGGATTTAATTCTTGAAAAAGTGATTGATATCCTTGGTTTTGCAACAAACATTACTTATTCTTAACATTAAGGTGAGGTTCTATCAATAATCTATGGATACTTCACCTGAAGTCGCCGCCCAAGCTGTGGCACTTATTCAGGCCGGACACAGCCAAAGAAACGCGAGTGCTCAACTTAATTTAAGTCGATCTGCGGTCCGAAATGTTTATCGGAGGTACCTAGAGACTGGCGGCTTTGTTCGTCGCCAAGGAAGGCCACGATCTCGGGTCACAACTGAAAGGCAGGATCGATTCATCGTGTCGACCAGCTTGAGAAATCGTCACCTTACCTCCATTGAGATACAAAACCAACTTCGCGACTTCCACGGAGTATCTGTGAGCGCTCGAACTGTTCGGAGAAGGTTAAAAGAACGCGATATGGTACCACACAAGCCAGCTAATGGGCCCAAACTAACGCGAGCCCACCGAACAGCGCGCCTTCATTTCGCACGCAGTCATTTAAATTGGACACAGCAAGATTGGAGCCGTGTACTCTTTTCTGATGAGTCTAAAATTGTGTTACATGGCAATGATGGAAGGAAGAAGGTCTACCGACGTAAGGGAGAGCGTTTCGCACAATGCTGCTTTGAAGAGAGGGTTGCTTATGGCGGTGGCGCATGGACTGTCTGGGGCGGTATATCCGCGAGCGGCAAAACTCAACTTGAGGTTATTACAGGACCACGGCTGCCAACATTAAATGCTGAAAGGTACATTCGTGAGTGCTTAGAACCTCACGTGATACCATACGCGGACTATGTGGGCCCAAATTTCCTTTTTATGCATGATAATGCAAGAGCCCATGCGGCCGGCATCGTCAGGGAATATCTTCGGGATGTGAACATCACAGTTATGGACTGGCCAGCCAGAAGCCCAGACATGAACCCCATTGAGCACATGTGGGACGAGCTAAAAAGACGTGTTAGGGCTCGTCAGCCAGTTGCCCAGACGATGCAGGAATTGAAAACTGCCATAGAAGAGGAATGGGAGATGATCCCTCAAAATTTCATAGAGCGGTTGATAAACTCTATGCCTAATCGTATGAGAGCTGTGGTAGATGCCCATGGAGGCAACACGCGTTATTAAATTAAACCTTTATTTGATAAAACATGTTTTTTATTCAAAAATCAATTGCCTTTAACAAGGCGCATATCCGACTTGTTAGGCGTAGCTCCATGTCGTATGGTATTCTGAATTCAAATTTAAAACAATACGATCGAAACAGATGCTAAAATGTATCAGGTTTAAAACTGCATCAACAGTTTTTGTTCAATCTAGCAATCATATTTCGGTAGGGGCCATCGAAACCTAAACTCTAAGGTGGGCCAATAGATGTGTCCAGAAGTGTACATGCTAATTATGAAATGACGTAAAAATATAGCAGGAACAATAGCTTGTAACATTGGATGAAGTATCTAATACTAATCGGAAAGTCTCAATAATCTTGAGCTGTCTTCCCGTATACCATTTTCATTTATGTATTACATCGATTCAAGGTGCGCGAAACGGATGTTAGCCGTGTTAAAATTAGCTGAACTCGCGCTTGGTTCGAGGCACCTAAGAAAAACAATACGATCTACTACTAGTATTATTGATTAACGATTGCGTGATGCCATAGTTAACACATCATCGTTACAAGCATAGCTGGTAACTCGTTTTATGTACTGGCAGTACACTGCTGACGTGAACAGTTAGTTTCTAATTTTATGGTATGAAAAATATCGAGCCTTTTCAGGAAAAACATCGTAAGCGCCAAAAATCACAAAACTATTTTTTCTTCGTAACCTCTTAATTAGACAGTTTTACATCTTGTCGCGAATAATCTTAAATTTTATTTTAAATTTACATGAATTTATTGTTGTAAGAAATTAACATCGTTAATGTAAACATCGTTAATTAAGAAAGAAAAAACCCTTTCCTGGAAAAAGTGCAAATTGTCGCTTACGATGTTCTTCCTGAAAAGGCCTGATATGTCGCTGTGTCCTTCTTCAAGTACTAAGTGAGCGCCCTGTCAAGTTTTATCAAAATCTGTTTTTAACCGACTTCCAAAAAAGAATAAGTTTATCAATTCGACATATGTATGTATGTAATATTTTGAAACTGCAATACCTATATTGACATAATTATGATAATCTATTAGGGCTTCCAATCAAATGTACAAAATTTTATACGTGTATGTATGTTTGTCCACGTATTTCTCCGAAACTATGTTTTTTTTTATTGGCTTACATTTACTTCAACTTACGGAACAGTGCAAGTTTCATCAAAATCGGTTCGGTAGTTTTCAAGAGATGGAATAATACCTACTTTTTTTTGTGGATGGGAAATCATCAAATGACTTCTCCCGCTCTGGGCGGAGCGGGAGGGCGTGTCAGACTTTAACTGACTAAAACCCACCCGTGTTCCTTCTGTTGCCTGTGCCGGGGCCACGGTAACTCTTTCGAACATCCCGCAGTGACGGCCGGCCTGGCTTATTGATAACGAGCTACGGGTGTGAGTGGTGTCAAAGGGAAAACATTTCATAATCTTGGTCAAATTTTACTGCAGTATTTACAACAAAACTATTAACAACAGATATTACAAACAGATATATCAGTTTTTAGTTAAAACTAAAAATTACGAAATAAAAAAGCAATTTAGAAAAATTAAATCGACTTCAAAAAGAAATTAACTCAAAATTATAAAATAACTAAAATACAGATCCCAAGACACCGACTTCCGAAATTAAAGTTATTTCATAATTTTGAGATCATTTCTTTTTGAAGTCGATTTAATTTTTATAAATTACTTTTTTGTAGTTTAGCAGTGGAAACGTAGCAAACATATGGACAGACAAACTTATAAGGACTTTTATGATGGAATTGTGCATAGAAGTAATCAGAGTAGGTACCTAGTCGTTCGTCAATACAAGATTACTTAAAGAAAAAATAATTAGCTGCATTATGTTACATCATTAAGATACAGAAATAACTTCGTTATCGCTTCGCTTCGTTGCTTCACTTCGTTTGTTTTCGTGATGAGATTATTGAATAAACATTTTATATACCTAGATTTTTTGGAGATTAGATCTCCGATCTTTAATGACGGTCTTATCATTCAGATTATTTCAATGTGCTTAAGTTTTTACTAGAAATTGTTCATAAGTCGTTGGAATTCTTTGATTAGACACTCCTGTATTGATTCTTTTAAATCAGATCTCTTATTTCGATCGAATCAATAAATTTTTGCACGTGGTTTTAACCCCTGATGGAAACAGAGGGGTGTTATAAGTTTAACCTGTGTGTCTGTCTGTGGTATCGTAGCTCTCAAATGACAACCGATTTAGATTTTTTTGTTTTGTTTAAAAGGTGACTTGATGGAGAGTTTTCTTAGCTATGATTCAAGAAAATGTATTCAGCCGTAGGAAGATTATAAGCTCATTCCTAGTTGATGAATGGATGTGACCGTCTTCCACGGGTCTGATCGAGTCGATTTTTGGAATTCTGTTACTTCAATTATATTAGAACAACATAGTAACGTTGAACTGATGCTGCAGCATCACCTGGAATTTGCAGGATACCCAATTCCTTCTCCAACTTACAGCAGAAGTATCGTGTTTGGGCTCATTTGAATGCATGGTCTCAATGAATAGGTTATAGATAGATGTGTGTCGGGGGTTTTTTAAATTTTGGGCAAGTGTAAAAGAAATTTATTGTAATCATTCATATTCGTTTCATGTTGTAATGGGTTTCTGTATCAGTCATTGGCATAGATCATGAACGTAGAATGTGTAAAATGCCACTATTCATTGCTATTCGAAAGTAAAAGAGAGTTGGTTCTCTATCAGAACTACGGTTTCACTTGATTTAGACTGCATGCACCTAGGTTTGTAAATGATAACTTTTTCGCTCTTTTTCCTTCATGGTAGGAAATTTCTACTATAACGGAAAACAGAAAAGTTTCCCATACGTACTATTAAGCCTACTTACTTAGGATCAACTGACAAGGAGGTCTTAAATGAAGACGAACCGAAAATGCCTGGAAGAGCTACTGGTCGATGAGAGAGCTTATGAACGCAACCTTCCTTTAATTGTCACTTATGTGAAAAATTATGGACATGTGCTAGTGCATCCTTCCCATTTTGACTTATGGATCCTGGATTTGGTCTTTGACAAACATTCAAAAGTCCGAACTGAAGGTTTGCCAACGTGCAATGGAGCGCAGTATTCTAGGCGTCAAAATTGACAGACCATATTCGCAACACCACACTTAGCTCCAAAACTCAGATTACTGACGTTCTTCAAAAAGCCGCTAAGCTGAAGTTGGACTGAGCTGGCCACGTCTGTCGTATGTCCAATGAGCTGTGGGCCAAAATAACCACCACGTGGAGCGCTGACACAGCCAGAAGGCGTCGCGGCAGACCCCGTAGAAGATGGCGGGATGACCTGGAGAAAAACGACCTGTGGCCCACTTTAGCCCCGGGTCGAAAGACCTGGAAATCATGGGGAGTGGCCGTTGCCCAGCAGTAGGATGATGCAGACTAACAGTAACAGTAAGAATCAACTGGAAATTCGATAATAACATTAAACAGCATAAATATGTAGGTGTGTACTGCCTCGTTGGTCTAGTGGTCGCATGCAAGTGCTACTGCTGAGCATGGGGTCCTGGATTCAATTGCCGGGTCGGGCAAAGTGTTATTGGGTTTTTCTATTTGGAATTTCTCAGTAGCAGCCCGGGGTCTGGATTTGTGCCCGGTTGATGGCAATAGGCTCGCCCCCTATTACATGGGATTTAATCATAACTGGCGAAATGTGGGTGTACTGTAGGTACACCTCAACCTAACCTTTCGGGGAATACAGGCATAATGTTATGTTGTGTGTAAATATGTAGGTATCATCGACTTCATAATTGGTTTATTGCATTAATGTTGAATGTCACTTGCTAGTCATAAAACAACAAGGCCTTGTTGTCTGTGTGACAGTTAGATATATTCAACCTTACTGAAGTTTCTGTTTCCCGGGGATTGCTGTCAAACGTGTTGAAGCAATTAGGTACGCGGTCGACTATACAATATGGACGATAAGGAACCATTGATTTATTTACAAATGGCCGATTCCTATAATTTACGAACCGTTATTGATTAAAATTAGGACTCTTGTAAAGGGTGTCTCAGTAAGAGTGCACTTTTTCATTTTAAAATAAAAACAAGTATTTTATGACAGAGTTGTGATATTTTTATTGTATTGTAAAGAAGACATGTTCCGATTAAGTATGGAATAAAATATCCGGCAAATGACCCCTACGGCTCCGATGACAGGCCATTACTCTTTTCATGAAATTTTCCATGACTTTTGCACAGAGATGTGGCTGTATCTCACCGATGACGCGTTGGATTTCCGATTTGAGCTCAGGAATTGTTTCGGGTTTATTCGCATAAACCCGAGATTTCACAAAACCCCAAAGAAAAAAATCGCACGGCGTTAAATCGCACGATCTTTGTGAGATCAAATTTCGTGAGATAATGTGTTTTGCAAATCGTTGCTGCAATAAGTCGATTGTTTCATGCGCGGTGTGGCAAGTTGCGCCGTCCTGCTGAAACCAAATGTTGTCCAGATTCATGCCGTCCAGTTGAGGCCACAAGAAGTCCGTTATCATATTCCTGTAACGAATGCCGTTCACCGTTGTAATGAGTTTTCACAATTATAACGCGTTGTTCTTTCGAAAAGCGCTCCATTTTTAATAATCGGAATAAACAGAGGTGACAGCTATCAAATTTCAGAGTTGCCACTTGCATGAAAAAAAAAAATTCCAATTTTAAAAAGTGCACTCTTACTGAGACACCTTTATCTTTACCAGCCCAGTTTGGAAATAACAGTTTGGTTTGACTGCCTCGTATGTCTAGTGCTGTCAAGCGCTACTGCTAAGCATGAGGTCCTGGGTTTGATTCCCGAGTCGGGCAAAGTGTTATTGGGTTTTTCTATTTGGAATTTCTCAGTAGCAGCCTGGAGTCTGGATCTGTGCCCGGTTGATGGCAATAGGCTCGTCTCCTATTACATGGGACTTAAACATAACTGGCGAAATGTGGGTGTACTATAGGTAGGTACACCTCTGCCTAACCTTTCGGGGAAACAAGGTGTGTTATGTTATGTTATGTTTGGAAATAAAACAATACTACCATTGGTAAGCAAAACGATTCGTTTATAGGAACCGAGCATTAGTGGCTTACCTACATACTAAAATATTTTAATATTAATGCTCCACTTTCACAAAAACGATTTCTTTCTTTCTTAGTATCATAAAATACTTGTAGCTTTTGAAATCCAGTTTCATTAGCAAACTCATTCCGAATGCTGTTGCTAAGGTCATCATCTGCTGTCGGCACAAAACGCGCCTAACGTAAACATCTGTCACCTGACATTCTATTCTCATTTTTAGGGTTCCGTAGTCAACAAGGAACCCTTATAGTTTCGCATTGTCCGACCGTCCGTCCACAGCTTAACTCAGAGACTCTTTAGTACTAGAAAGCTATAATTTGCCATGGATATACATATTAATCACGCCAACAAAATGGTAAAATAAAATCACGAAAAAAAAATTTTTTTCGTCTACCCCATGATGTGGGGTGTTGTTAGAAAGGTCTTTCAAAAATATTGTGGGTTTGTGAAAACAATTTTTCGTTTAAGGGATCCATTCCTGAAATATTAAGCTTTAAAGTGTTAATTTTTGTTAGAGTCAAGTGTCCCCCCCTCTGCCAGCTACACGGCTAGTTTTGGATATGTGAAAAAATTCACGGTAGTATACAACGAAGTTAGAAGGAAAACTATCACAGCTAAGTAGGCTTTAAAAGTTTACGAGTAATAGTCGACCAACTTACATTTGCAGTTGGAATGTATGAGAGAACATGCTTTTCAACTACAATGTACAGTTTGTTCTTGGGATAAATTCATCCCAATTACGGAACCCTTCATTGTACGTGGTCCGACACGCACTTGACGGTTTTTTAAGCATTTTCCCTGCTCTCTGAATGATTTTGGCACTCAATATTTAATATTTATTTGTCTTCAATGTGAAGACCATCAATGTCACCCACTATCATAAGCTGTATGACGCATTAGATCTGTGTTTTAGTTAATTTAGGCATTATACGAGTACCCTGCATAGACTTCTTCTTCTTCCCAGCTAAATCACTAGGAAGTGGTGAAGGGAGCGGGTGGGCGTTTTGGGGGACTGTGTTAGGTAATTTTTGACGTTCGAAAAGTGCTGATTTTCACTCAGCCTGGTTTGAATAAATGACTTTTGAATTTGAGACACGTCTGGCGAAGAGTGACAAGGAGAGCTGATCCCAAATAATAGGATAAGGTTAGGCAGAGTTAAAAAGAGATATTTTATAACAATCAAAATAATAAAACGCGCGTGAAGGAGTTTCCTCCGCGGTTTTCCGTATGATTTGTCCCTACTAGCCTAATTGGTTTTTCCGCAGGCATAATTTTTACTTTATTATAGGGAAATGGGGATACTGGGGTGTGGTAGCCTACATAATCATTATCTTTATTATGGTAAATATAATCGGTACCTATAATTATCTTCCTTCCCATCGAATCCTAGCCTAGCCTTTTCCTAACTATGTTGGGGTCGGCTTCTAGTCTTACCGAATTATTATATTCCTTCCCAAATTTAATAAATTCAGCTTGCTTGCCTAACTGGGCTTGTATTATTCTTGTATTATTATTTTTATTTGATATTTCAAGACACGAATACGTCCTTCTTCTCGGCAAAATTCTGACGTTATTAACGACACACAGGTGTCCTATTTTCCGATAAAGAGTGACCTATTTTCCGTAATGATCAAACAATATTACACCCTAAAGGTAACGAAATAAAGCTTAGTTTCCTAAATCTGTGTTACTTTTCTTCCACAGTTACAGAGTGACCTATTTTCCGTATTGATCAAACGATATTAAACCCTAAACTTGACAGATCAAAGCTCTATTTCCTAAATCATTATTCCTCTTCCACAGCGCTGGCTAGACAGTACAAAATCAGTGAAGAAGCAAGTCGGCGCAAACGCACAGTTTTGGTTGGCTGTCCGGTTCTACCCGCCCGAACCGTCTCGTTTGGCTGAAGAGTATACGAGATACCTGCTGTGCCTTCAACTCAGGAAGTTGCTGCTTGATGGGAGAATGAACGCGCCGAAGAATACCGCGTTGTTGCTAGCTTCGTTTACTGTGCAAGGTAGATAGATTGAACTAATAACGGCCGAACCCAATAACCTATTTTCAGTAAAAGACAGATCGCTATTGATGGTAGACAGTTTAATTCTATCCGTCTTTATGTCAGGCCGGTAAGATTCCATAGTCCCTTATAGATTATTCCGATGTTAAAACCATAGATAGATCACTTTTTCTATCTACAGTATGCCAAAACTGGTGATAGATAGGTTATTGGGTTCGGCCGTAAGTCAACCTGTATAAATTACCATGAATGCCACGTTGGTCTGGTGGTCGCAACTGCTAAGCTTGCGGTCTTGGGTTCTATCCCCGGGCTCGGACAGTATTGGGGTTTTCTTTGGAGAAAGCTGAAAGCCAAAAGCTGCTTAGGTCTTTATTGTAATAAAAAATCAATTTTAGGGTTACGTACATCGGACGCGTCCGAATGAAAAACGGAACCCTTATAGGATCACTCGTGAGTCTGTCTGTCTGTCTGTCCAACTGTCACAGCCGATTTGCTCCGATTCTTACGGACCATTAAGTTGAAAATTGGTACACATTTGAATTTCTGTGACCCAAACACGAACGTGTAACGTAAATAAATTAATTTTGAATATGGGGTTCACTTTTGGGGGGAAAATTAGAAAAATAAAAAAATAAAGTTTTGCTAACTACCGTGTGACATATCAAATAAAACGGCTTGTTATGAGGATTTATAATATATTTTTTTCCATAATTTTAAAATAAATACCTAGTGTTAAGGTTATTAAAGAAAATTGTTGCAAATTTACCCTTATCTCCGAAGCTGGTGGGCCAAAAATTAAAAAAAAAAATACCTACAGAGAATAGTTCTATACATAAGTATTAGGAAAACCTATAAGAAGTATATGGTCTTAAAACATGTTTACAAATCACTCAATATTGTGCGTACAAACTTACATTTGCAGTTAGAATGCATGGGGACCATGTTTTTCAATGTTAAGTTAGTTCTTGGGATAAATTCATCCCAACTACGGAACCCTTCATTGTGCGTGGTCCGACACGTACCTACGTGGCCGGTTTTTTAAAAATTTCTAATTATATGCTTCATCGGACCGAATGTGACTTTAAAAGGCAAACATGCTATGACATCTGACAAACAAATAGTTGAAATTAAAAACTTCGTCTCTTTCCCATAACATCATCATCTTCCTGCCCTTGTTCCATATTACTTGGGGTCGGCGCAACACACACACGCACGCTTCACGCACGTTTTCTCTTTCCATTTTCCCCTGTCAAAAGTCATGCTATCATTCACTCCCTTCTCGTTCATATCGTCAATTCTCGTTCACCTCACACAATCCATCCATCTTTTCTTTGGCCTTCCTCTCCCTCTCCATCCATCAAGATTTATATTCATCACTCTTTTAGTCACATGCGTTTCCTCCCTCCTCTTCACATGCCAAACCATACCAAGCCAAACGATGTCCTTTCAACTTTTCTGTCACTGGCGCCACTTTCAAGCTTCCCCTTATATACTCATTTTTTACTTTATCCATTTTCGTCACTCCACACATCCATCTCAACATTCTCATCTCCGCGGCATGTAATCTTTTTCATCCGTCGTCTTCACGACCCAGCATTCCGATCCATACAATACGACAGGCCTTATTATTTATCACGGACTTGTAAATTTTTCCCTTTAACTTGAGGGGCATCCGTGGGTCGCAAGTTGTTCCTGTGACCTGTCGCCATTTCATCCATCCTGAGTCTCTTTCCCATAACATGTTACACTATACATACATACACACCGTCTTTTAAATGCTGTTAAATGTTGAATTATTTTTGCTTGTTTATAAACATGTTTTTTTACCTTTAGGCTCAATTTTCTAAAATAACGGGAATGAGGCATCACGTAGGGGCAGGTTAGGTTATCCGCCTGTTATGTTCAAGTGCCATGTAATAGGGGTTGAGGGGTGATTTTTTTAAATCATTATGAAAATCCCTTAATTAGGGCAAAACTTGGGTAATCGGTGATAGTTTTGTTTTTTACTTGTAAAATTCGATTCATTGATCAGATTATTTTTTAAATTTACTGCAATATAGTAGACAAAAGAAGCTTTGCTAACTTATATCTAAAAATGTGGCAAATACTATAATGATTGAAAAATATACATTTATCAAGTCAGTAGTAACTTGGTAATATAACACATATTATCTATCACCGAATAGCTGCATATCACCAATTAGCCAAGTTTTGCCCTATAATTTGTTATTATTCGTCGAGTTCGTCGCCATCTCTTGTCCGGGGTCGACGACATTATTATTGCTGTTATGTAAAGATGTCTACATATTTGTTTATTTATTTTTATTTATTTATTCCACAAGAGGTACATGGTAGAGTTAAAATGATAGCCACACTAGGCACAGCCTGTGTCGTGGCTATCAGCAAGACGGATAATTACTAGAGCCTAGGACTAAAAACTCAAAGATAACATCGCATAATTTTGTAACAATTGTTCTTGTAAAATAAAAGCTTAGAAATTAAAATTTATAATAAATTGAGTGTGACTTGTGTAAGACATTATGTGTGTGTGTGAGAGAGAGAGTGGGTGTGGTTGTGTGTATGTGTGAGAGTGTGTGTGTGTGTGATCTACATATAACGTAAACTGGTGGTATGCCTAGAGAAATCCGTCAGACTGAGACTCTTGATTTAATTCATTATAACATATTGTGGTGGAGTGAATTGACCATAAATATATTTTAACACGCTTTTATTAGCTTCACTTGTAACTAACAAACAATGTAAAAAAATCTTGGAAGTAAATTTTGAGGATAATCCTCAAAATTTTCCTTTGAGGAAAAATATTACTGAAACATATTTGTAATTCAAAACGAATAAATGGTTTCAAACTGTTTGTGTCAATATGCGAGTACCTCCTCATTCGAAAAATTCATAATTATGTTTACCTGTATGGCGTGAAGATACCCAAACATCTATTAATATGCATTTATACAAGGTGTAATAATGCAATGACTGAAAACCTCTTAAGGGGTCATTGTACTCATCATTATGAACAACTTTTACTATGGGACCAAACCTGAAATCCCGAATAAAAATCTGAAGTTCCTTAAATTTTGACGAGTTATGCGAACATAAATGTAGGGAACAGCTGATTTTTTCTCGAGTTTAGGTTTAGTCCCATAGTAAAAGTTGTTCATAATGATGAGCACAATGGCCCCTCGTAGCTAAGTAATAACAGCCGCACGATTCGATCGATCAGGTTAAGCTACGCTTGCCGTGGTTGGTCCGTGGATGGGTGACCATTTTTACATAACAAGACCCGTCCGTGCCTCGGAAAGCACTTTAAGCCGTTGGTCCCGGCTGTCATTCGTGGATCTTTGCCAGTCGTTACGGTCGTCAGAAGCCCGAAAGTTTGACAACCAGTCTTACCAATGGGTATCGTTTTACCCAGTAACTGGGTTGTGGAGGCCAGATAGGCGGTCGCTCCATGTAAAGTACTGGCATTTAGTTGCATATGGTTAGACTGGAAGCCGACCCCAACATAGTTGAGAAAAGGCTAGGCAGATGATGAGTGTCATTCATAGTAATTGGTAGTGCAGAATAAATGCCATATTGTTGCCTTTAACCCAAAAATTCTCATTTCCAGCGGAACTAGGCGACTACAACGTATCGGAGCACCCTCCGAACTACCTATCAGACCTCTGTCTGCTGCCGAAACAGAACGCGGAAGACGAGCGTCGAATCAAAGAGCTACACAAGTTACACAAAGGACAATTACCTGCGGATGCTGAGGCAAACTTCCTCGAACACGCGAAAAGATTGGACTGCTACGGTGTTGAGTCGCATCCTGCCAAGGTAAGACATTCTTCTTTAAACAAGGTGTAATTGAAATAACTGACACCCCCAAGGGGTCATTGAACTCATCATTATGAACAATTTTTACTAGGTATGGGACCGAGAGCAGTGGTGGCCCAGTGGTAACGCGGCCCGACTTGCCGACTTACCCGAGTTCAGGTCGTGGGCTCGAACCCAGGCAGGCATTTTACTTTGTGTAAATAATTCATCACCACTGCTCTCAAAACAGTGAAGGAATACATCGTGGGAAGCCGGCATGTCCTAGAACCAAAAATACGAAGACATGTGACATTTACCAACCCACACTGGGCCCGCGTGGTGGATTACAGCCCACTGCCTCTCGAAGAGAGGAGGCCTGTGTCCCAGTAGTGGGAACATTATAGGCTGATTATGCTTATGGAACCAACCCTGAAATCGCTTAAAAAGACACCTTGTAGGTTTTCCTTAGCTTGCATTTTGCGTTCGCTTAAAGCATTTTCGATCGCCTTGATGACTTCTCTAGGGACCGTCTCCTAGAACGATTCTGCAAGTCATTTATCTTTGGCAGATTAGTATGAAACAGACAGATTTGAGTAGAGATGCTTCAGTATTACTCTTAAATCCGATAAACGAGTTAAATCTTCACCCCAAAAAAAAAGTGTAGACTACAGGCACTTTTTCAGATCTAGATTTTCATGAATACGTCTGTAAATCACTTCAATACAAAATAAACAAATAAATAAAATTTTTTATTCAAAAATTTACAAAATACGTAATAAATATAAAGTCCCAGATTATATAATAAACATCTTACATTTCATATGCCTGAACTAGGAAATCCTGTGTTTCAGGCGAAAAGAGCTGACATTGTTCAGAAAGTTCACAAAGTTATAGTGTGGGTTTTTTTAAAGTTACAGGTATTCCTGAAGGTAATAAAGTAAACCCATTTGTTGCTTATGACACAGCGGGTTTGTGGTTTTCCTTACAATCATAAATATCCTCTAGGTGCCTGGCGATTCATTCACGAACTTCCTTTTGTAAATAATATTGTAATGACAACATACTGTAAACGGCCTTGGTTAATGCTATTGCGACTGGTTATCATTTTGGTGATTGATTTGATTATTGGATTCATTTGTATCGTGAGTCAATACCAAAATCGAGTGAATTATCTATGGCATACGTAATAAATAATGCACTTGAAATTTATTACCAATCGATCATCAACGTTTCGAGTGACGATTATTGTTTGAATAAGCCAATTAAAATGTATTTTTGTTATGAATCACCAACTCCCAAATTAGTTTATTTTATTATGTATTAATAATATAAGTGTGTATCACAATACTTGGCCAACATTTGCGCCAATATTGGTGTGATAACGCAGCAAATTATCCTGTGACCCAAATATGGTGCAGTGGTATGGTATGGTACATTACGTATTACATCACCGTGGTCCTGTGGATTGAATTGATAATGCAGATGATTTTAAAATGTAGTGAACGTTTAATTATTATAATGCTTGCGTTGTCCTTAACTATTTTGGGACCGATTTTCAGAAGACTAATTGAGTATTAATATTTGACAGACGAGCTTATAAATAATAATAAACAGACAAGACGAACCCGAATGAAACAAACGTGTAAAATCATACTTGTCCAAATCTTCACAAATCCAGAAGCTTCTACATATACGGGAGACTCGCACCCTAATTGCGTAACACGCTATCAATCACAATATGAATGATTTTGAAGCTTGTTGCTAATCCATTGCTTCATATGTTCGAAAAAGTCTGCTCAACAACTTAAATAACGCAATGAATGTTGTTGAACTGTCAAAATGAAACTGATTCCTACTGTAAGTGTGTTACGCAATTTAGGGTGCTGTAAAAACAATTTGTGAGAGACGACAGTATGATTACTGAAGTCAACGCATATTACTATCCGATACACGGAGAGATTTCGATGTGTTCAGAACGATGACATAACCAAAAGATTAGGTTCGCCAATCTATAACCCCTTAGTTTATAGTATGTACTAGCTGTTGACCGCGGCTTCGCCCGCGTGGATATGAATACTTCCCTATTTGAATCGGATTTTGTTAACACTTTCATGGGTTTTTTTTTTGCGCGGAACCCTAATTCTTTTTCTAAAATAAAATAAAAGTAGCCTTACTCCTTATTACATCAGCTATCTGCCAGTGAAAGTCCCGTCATAATCGGTCCAGCCGTTTCGGAGATTATCCGGAACAGACAGACAGACAAACATTTTAAAATAGTTTTTTTGTTATAAGATATACTTTCATATGCATTAGTAAAAAGCTGTTATTTTGACATTACAATCAGACACTTCAGTTATATATTTTTTGTACAGATATAGATATTTGTATGCTACTTACTGTGGGAGGACACAGAAATACCTTTATAATTTGTTACACGCAAATAAACTTATTTGATTACATTTGCGAATTTCAACTTTTTCTTCGCGGTTTTCTTGGACGAAACACTTAATTCTATTTCGTTTAATTTCAGGATTACAACGGCAAAGACATATTTATTGGCGTGACGTCAATAGGTATCGTCGTTTTTCAGAACAACATCAGAGTGAACACCTTCTCTTGGAGTAAAATCGTTAAGATTTCCTTCAAGAAGAAACAGTTCTTTATACAGCTGAAGAGGGAACCTGTAAGTCTACAATGCCATTGTAAATTATTTGGGAAACTTTCTAAAACAAAAAAGCAAAACTATTTTTAACCGACTTCAAAAAAGGAGGACGTTCTCAATTTGGTTACATTTTTTTTATGTTTGTACCTCAACCGATTTGAAAAATTATTTTTTATTTGAATGGATATACTTCCAGATTGGTGCCATATAAAGGTCAAGTTCTGATGAGTGGTTTTTGAGTTAGCTTCAATAATACGTATTTTTTTCACTTAGTGTTTAATGATGATCTTATAATAATTTCCTGTCACTGTTATTTACATTGCAAGTAGTTATATACGACTTTATATGGGGTAGGTACTACAACTAAAAAGTGAAAAATAACTTTAATTTCGGAAGTCGGTGGCAAAAAACTAAAATACAGATCCAAAGACACCGACTTCCGGGATTAAAATTATTTTTCACTTTGTAGTGTTTTTTTTTTTTTGGAAGTCGGTTGTTTTTTTTTCCAAAAAAGTTTTTTTCTAAAATCATATTTTTTTAGAGATCAGTTGATCACGGAGTTAATGCCCTCGTGTCGAGTGCACTTGTAGTTACTTGAAATTATGATTTTATAAAACTTTTTTAGGGTTCAGTACCCAAAGGATGCCAAACGGAACCCTATTACTAAGCCTCCGCTGTCCATCCGTCTGTCTGTCAGCGGGCTGAATCTCATGAACCGTAATAGGTAGGCAGTTGAAATGTTCATAGATTATGTATTTCTAATCCCCGGTTGGTGTAAGACTATTGCAGGATATGGAAACTAAGATATTGGAATATGGGTTTGGATGGCTAAAATGGTTATTATTATTTTAAGACTGTTCGTTAGCTTTTAAATAATGTAAATATTATCTTGGAAATTAAACATTGTTACAATTATTATCTTAAAATTTGTTCTGTCTGTAACTGTTGGTGACATTCATTTTGTTATATGCGGTGCCTGGATCTAACAAATTAGGCTGGGAATCGGGCTTTTTTGAACGTCAAAATTACATTAAGACAGTCCCCCAAAACGCCCGCCCTTCACCACTTCCTAGCGCTTTAGCATACATTACATTACATTAAGACAGTCCCCCAAAACGCCCGCCCTTCACCACTTCCTAGCGCTTTAGCATACATTACATTGTACCTCTTCTAACCAACCAACTTCCTCCCACAGTCAGAAACCTACGACACAGTCCTCGGCTTCAACATGCGCTCTGGTCGAGCAGCGAAAGCGTTGTGGCGCTGTAGTGTAGAACGACACGGCTTCTTTAGACTACGGGCCCCGAGGAGACGGGCCTTGTTAGCCGCACTGGGAGCCTTGGCTGGCCTGGCTGCCCCTACTGTGCCCAGAACTGAAACTATGGCGCTAGAAGATGCTAGGAGATCGAGGTCGACCAACAGGAGTTTTGTTAGGTAAGAATTTTCCAACTATGATTGGGCCAGACCCTAGAAGAAGGGCTTTGTTGGCGGTTTTAGGAGCGTTAGCTGGCCTGACTGCTCATAATGGGCCCAGGACTGAAACTATGGCGCTAGAAGGTCTTAGGAGATCTAGGTAGACTAACTGAAGTTTTGTTAAAACAGAAGAACTTGAAATACCCTCTGAAGACTATACTCTATTGGTTTAGGTAATCAAATAAAGGTAAACAAAAAAAAAACCACGTGACGAGGGTAACCGAGTAAACGTAATACCAGTCACTTCAGTTGTCATGCAACGGCACAGTTGTACTCTTCAATTTAGCAACGTTATAAACGTTATAGCGTTGCTAAACATGGATTTTTTGTCAAAATATGACGAGTAGTTTAGGAGTTATGAGAGAACAGATGAACATACATACATAGCCTGTTAAATCACTTTACCGTAGTCTGGTAAAAAAAACTAACATCAACATATGTTTACCCGCAGACGCAGCAGTTCCCGCACTCGCGAGCGCTCAGTGGGCTGCGCCTCGCCCGCCGGCATGCGCGGCTCCCGAGTCACCGCGCACACGGAACCTCCGCCGCGACCCGCCTGGACTGACGTCAGCAGACCTGTGTCTGAGATACAGTGAGTTAACACAGACACAGCATTTTCAGCTAAGCAACTCTATGGGCAAATTCGACTAAACTTTATACCTGGTATAAGACTAACCTATCCAGCCTATACTCAGCTTTGATATAACCAGCCCTAAGGCAATTTACTGCTCTTTTATTTTTTTCGAATACCTACTGCCAGTTAATTAATTTTTTCGTCACATTTTATTCATACTGATATGTGACGAAGAAGTGATGTTTGTCCAGAAAATTGCTTTACCTTTTCTTTCCCCCGCGTGTACGCAACAGATTCAGATGAAATACCAGTTTGGTTTCTTACTTTAACGTCGACTGATGGCAGGCACCGAAGCGAGAAGCTTCGTATTCTGGTTCCCGTCGCACGCCAATTAGCAGACGCAATGAAAAATCTATTGTTATCTGCACACATGGTGTGTAATCTATACGGATATTTAAATCAAAGCTGACTGCATTATTATTATTATAAAAATGTTAACATAACTTAACGTCACGCCATGTTTCCCCGAAGGGTTAGGCAGAGGTGTACACCCACATTTCGCCAGTTATGTTTAAGTCCCATGTAATAGGGGGCGAGCCTTTTACCCCCTACCGGGCACAAATCCAGAATCCGGGCTGCTACTGATAAATTCCAGGTAGAAAAACCCAATAATACTTTGCCCGACCTGGGAATCGAACCCAGGACCTCATGCTCAGCAGTAGCGCTTGCGACCACTAGACCAACGAGGCAGTCTAAAAATGTTATTATTGTCTAAAAGACATAAAACAAAAATCAAATATTTTGTAAAAAATGACATTCTTATTTAAGAATTTATATTAATCAGAATGACAATAATTAATTGTTTTGTATTAAAATTGTATCTTTTAGTTTTTATGACTTGGCATGCCGTAAGGTAGAATGTAGCGAAAACACTAGTGATGTACCACCTTATACCTGTACCTACATTGTTGGCAAATAAATACATCTGAATCTGAATCGACGTTTGAAGAGTTAATGTGTGTGATTTTGAAAACCACGATTAACTAGTTACAAGATGAGACTAATGTAAAATATTATATTTAAATTACAGCGAAGGCGACTTCTTAGAACGGGTCCTCCGCATCCCGTTATCCTACGTCGATGAATCAGAATCAGGTTCAGAAGGGAACGATACAAACGAATGTAACGGAGGAGTTCGGATTCGTTTGGAACCGGGAGCCGATGGACTGTTTGGGTTTAATGTGCGGGGAGGGGGCGGGGCGGCAGTGCTCGTGTCAAGAGTCGCTAGCAGGACCAGGCTACAGTTACAGGAGGGTGATCAGGTAAGCTGTTGGTAAAATACCTTTATTACATACACATAAAGTTTTGTGATATTTTCAATCCAACTTTTCCAATTTTTTTTTCTCTAAAAACCTTATTCTGGCTATAGTGAGAAACATAAAAAAAAACCGTCCCACCGTTCTCAAGTGATGCGCTTACCAACGAACAGTATTTCATTTTTAGGGTACCGTAGTCAACAAGGAACCCTTTTAGTTTCGCCATGTCCGTCCGTCCGTTCGTCCGTCCGTAGCTTAGCTCAGCGATTCTTAGTACTAGAAAGCTATAATTTGGCATGGCATGCTACATATTAATCACGCCAATAAAGTGGTAAAATAAAATCATGAATGAAATTTTTTTTAGGGTCCACATAAAGTGGGGATGTTTTTTTTTCTCGTCTACTTCACGGTGTGGGGTGTTCTTAGATTGGTGTTTCAAAAATGTTGTGGGTTTGTGAAAACATTTTTTCGATTAAGGGATCCATTTCTGAAATATTAAGCTTTAAAGTGCTAATTTTTGTCTGCCAACTAAATGGTTAGTTTTGGATATGTGAAAAAATTCACGGTTGTAGTATATATAACGAAATTAATAGGAAAACTATCACAGCTAAGTTGGCTTCATAACGACCAACTTACATTTGCAGTTGCAATGTAAGAGAAAACATGTATTTCAACTACAATGTTAACATTACAAACTTAACTTTTGTGCTTGGGATAAATTGATCCCAACTACGGTACCCTTCATTGTGCGTGGTCTGACACGCACTTGGCCAGTTTTTTTATTTATGCATATTATGGTCAGTCTAAAATCAACTTAAACCACATAGCTGTAAAGTTGAGTAATCAGTAATGTTTATAAATTGTCTATGATTCTGAATTCAAGTATCCCTACACATTTCGAATAGTCTGTCCTAATTAATTCATATTTATAATTACAGGTTATATCAATAAACGGGCAGGATGTGGACGAAATGACTCATGAACAAGTAGTACATCTGATCAGAAACACGAGAGGAGCTCTAACGTTAGTTGTCAAGCCCAATGGTAAGTAAGATACGTGGTGTCATATTCCTTATTACCCGACTGCACGACGCAAAGGAGCCTATATATCGGGTGTAAAAAGACACTTAACGAAGCCGAAAGTTACACGTTCTTCCCATCATTGCGATTTTTTTTCTGTTCTGGACCATACCTGGGAACCTTCTGGTTACGGAAATATTGAAGGCCAAAGTTCCAACTTTATTACCTACTTATTTTGATGATTCTTACGTGAATCGATTTGTCTTAAGAGCGTTGTCACATTTTGCACCTCTCTCGCTCACACAGAACCAAATTTTTAAGAATGTTAAATGAAAAAATGCTTTTATGAAAAATGTAATCAATGGGCGGTCTACAAAATAATATTAATTTAATAGGTAGTTATCAAAAAACACATTTCTATTGTGTTATCTAATAAACATATGTAATTAAGTATTATGATCTGTTTTTGAGATGATGTAAATAAATGCCGCAATAAAAATGTGTTTTTAATAATTACCTATTAAATTAATATTATTTTGTAGACCGCCCATTGATTACATTTTTCAAAAAAGCATTTTTTCATTTAACATTCTTAAAAATTAGGTTTTGTGTGAGCGAGAGAGGTGCAAAATGTGACAACGCTCTTAAACTTGTAAGTGTCATTAAAGACATGACAGTAATCAAAATTCAATATGGCGACAACCAGACGCCATATTGTGAAAATGAAAAAAATTAAATTCGTCGAACTATGTCTTTGAAAATAATTTTTAGGTTTCTCTACCAATTTTTAATTTTTAATGACCATTTAGGATCTATAAGGGTTGGTTAGCAACCATTCTCACTTAAATTTTCAAAATTTATAATAAAGCTGTGATTAAGTTCTTATATAATCGTATCGTCTTATTAACGTGAAATATAATTATTATCTATACAAATAAATAACATTAATATGTCTGTTTGTAATGTCAAAATAACAGCTTTTTACTAAATGCATATGAACGTATAAACGATACTTATAACTAAAAAGCAATTTTTAAAATTTTTGTCTGTCTGTCTGTTTGTTCCGGCTACCTCCGAAACGGCTGGACCAATTTTGACGAAACTCTCACAGACAGATAGATGATGTTTTAAGGAGTAACTTAGGGTACTTTTATTTTAGATTAATAATTAGGGTTCCGCGCAAAAAAAATTAAAACCCATGAAATTGTAAACAAAATCCGATTCAAATGGGGAAGTATTGATATCCACGCGGGCGAAGCCGCGGACTACAGCTAGTAATATAATATAATATAATTCAATATTATTATAATTCTTAATTAAAATCGAGTAACAAACCCGGAATTTTACTGCTTTAAAAGATAATTTTAACGACCGTTACCTAAAGCGTTACTTAATACAGTGAGAGAAAAATAACATGATCTTGGTCAAGCCATATGAGGACCAAGCAGATTAGTGTGGTCTTTTGAGGAAAATCTCGTATCGTTGGTCTGAGTATAGTTATGTTGTTCCGATCAAAAGGAGCCTAAGATATACCACCATCAACGTCAAAGCTGATCGGTCATGCATTGCTTGAATTCCATACAATAAACAAAATACGTTATTAGACCCACTAAAAATTAAATTAAAATATTAAAACCTCTTTACAGCCGTCTACGCCCCTGAAGATCCCGGCTTAGAGGAGCCAGAAGTCTGTTTCGTCCCCCTATGCTCCGAAGAATCGCGCCACGAAGGCGACGCTTTAGAACAATCTATACTGTTGCTAGGCGATGGATTAGCCAGCGGCAATGCGCTCAAACAGTACGAGACGCTGCTGCGAAGATTGCCTGATGAACCTACAAATGTTTCAAAGCTGCCTTGTAACTTGAATAAGAATCGATACAGGGATATTGCGCCTTGTAAGTTTACGATTTGTTCTCTTGTATAAAAAACGTAAATAAATCGTAATTTTCTAGTATTAGAAAGAAGTCTTTGTGGAATGGGTTGTTCTAAAAAGTAGTGATTATTGCCGCCAAGCAGCATTGCGGTGTTGACTTTGAAAGTACCGTAAGGTTGGCATGAATAACCCGGTAACTTATTGAGACCACGGTTTCTTCTACCAAGAGTAAATATGGCAGCTGTCTGAAGCATTAGAAAACTTTTTGATAACAATTAGAGGAACCCATTTCTGCAATTTTGGGAACATTCATTTAGCTACAGCCTACGTTTTTTCCATGACAAAACAAAACTGAAATTATTACTCAAAGAAAATGTTTATGACTCTTGCAGACGATTCAACGCGAGTGATACTGAAGAACGGACCTACAGGCGACTACATCAACGCGTCATACATCAACATGGAGATACCGAACTCTGATTTAGTGCTTACTTACATTGCAACACAAGGTTAGTGATAAAAGCTCATCACTGACACAGTAGAAATCTAGAAAATAATACCTTACAGATAGTTAGTTGAAACATTATGTTATCCAATCACGGAACGAAGCAATCAAAGTGTTATGTATGTATTTCTTAATCTTTATTATCAAAAAGCCAAATACAATTTGTCCATCTCCACCAAAACATACAAACGCCATTATATGAATTACAACGCTATGCATTATTTGAGACAGAGTGAACATCTGTGTCTGTGCTAGTATAAACTGTGTTACAGACACAGGCGCCTTCCTCTTACAGTTCATTGACAATTAGCTGCACTTTGTAGGAGTTATTGTAAGAACTTAGTTTATTATAAATACTAAACACTTAGTAAAATTTATGTAAGCAAGGAATTGATTGATAATTGTAATCACACTTAAAAACTAAAGAAATTCTTAGGCCTAACATTGAAGAATGTAGGTACCATGGGAGAAACGAACATCTATACACCGTAAGGACTGTTCTGGCTTGCAGCGCTCGGCCGCTATAGTAATGCTTAGTAACAGATGTAGTCATTGTGTGCACTGGATTTTGTTTTCTAATTGGTCAGATGTAAGTTTCCTCGATAGTACTTACAATAAAAGCTTCATATCCATCATGGAACGAGTTGATCGTTAGACTGAATTTTATGGGGCACCAAATATTTCAATCAACTCAGCCTTTCGCAGTCCACTGCTGGACATAGGCCTCTCCCAGGCTGCGCCACAACACCCTGTCCTCCGCCTTCCGCATCCAGTCTGTCCCAGCCACCTTCTTAAGGTCGTGGGTTCATCGTCGCTGGGAGGTGTCCCACACTACGCTTGCTGATACGCGGTCTCCACTTCAGGACTCGTCTGCTCCACCGGCCATCGGTCCTTCGACAAACAAGGCCAGCCCTCTGCCACTTCAGTTTACTTACTCTGTAGGCTATGTCGGTAACTCCGGTTCTTTTCCGGATAACATAATTTCTGATCTTATCCAAATATGTGCTCAATCATACTAAAATTATAAAACGCGAAAGTTTGTGAGGATGGATGTATGTATGTTTGTTACTCTTTCACGCAAAAACTACTGAACCGATTTGGATGAAATTTAGTACACAGATAGGTTATACCTGAATTAACATATAGGATATTTTTTATCCCGATGTCCCTACGAGATCGAGACATATACGGGTGAAACCACGGAGCGCTGTTAGTGGGAAATATATGCAAGTTACATCTAATGTGCGCTTTTCCCTTCAGGTCCTCTATCAACAACAGTCTGCGACTTCTGGCAAATGGTGTGGGAGTCGGAAAGCAGTCTCATAGTAATGCTAACTGTGCTAACAGAACGGGGCAGAGCCAAGTGTCACCAGTATTGGCCAAAGGTTGGCAATACGCCCCTGAAAGCCACCAATAGTCTGACGATATTGACCACGAGTGAACAGAACCATGGGCATTATGTTAGGAGAGAGATGACTATGAAAGTAAGTTGTTATTTAGTTTTGTTTGAGAGAGGTCGTACGTAACTGTTCTGCAAATGAACTGAACCATTCTGTATTTTTTTTATTTGGCACAACGGACAAGTACATACCTAATAGAGATGACCAATGGAGCAAAAAATTAACAATAATTATGTAATTAACAACGTTATTCACATCATACAGGCAAATGCAACCCCAAGTAAAATGTTTAACTTGTTTGTGCCTTTTTTATGCTTAACTTGAACTTGTATATCCTCCAATCTGTTTCGAAAACTAATGTAGCAAATATACACGCTGCGTTTTAATTGGCTGGGGAGTTGCCACGATAGTGTTATATATGTGTGTGTTATGTATGCACTCATCATTATGAACAACTTTTACTGAGAGACCAAACCTGAAATCGCGAAAAAAAATCAGCTGTTCTCTACATTTATGATCGCATAACTCGTCAAAATGTAGGGAACAGCTGTTTTTTTTTTGCAATTTCGTTTTTGGTCCCATAGTAAAAGTTGTTCATAATGATGAGTACAACACTATCGTGGCGGCTCCCTTGCCAATAAAAAGCAGTGTGTATAATTTGTATCTAGAAACGGAAATTCTCTAGTAACACTTGTAGTAAGTTCGGTATCCTGTCCTAGGCTGATACCACGTAGCCGCTTTTTTTTTTGTTGCCATGGCCGGTGTTGTTCTTGTATTGCCGATACACGCTGGGTCCTAACCGAATGCGATCCTCGCGCTCATTTATATGAATATTCCACAATGATCTGGGATGTTCCCGAACATTCTGGAATGTTGTGGAATGCTCTCGAATGTTCTGGACTGTTCTAGAAATTTCTAGAGGGCGAAACTTTCAGCCCTTATATCTTCAAAAGCACGCCCTTCAGGTAAAAACAGGAACCTTCTGCATGGATGAGAGATAGGGGGCCACCACAACATATAACTTCCCTTGATCGTACCGGGACTCATTTCTGAGTTTTAGCGGCACGCACATTGTACACTTTCTTTTATAATGTATATTGATAACATAATTGCGCCATCAATCCAGTCGTGTTAGAACGTGACCCCGCTCCCAGACGATGCGACGCGATTATCGCGCGAATTCAATCAGGACACCTATTCGACATCAATATGTTTGATCGCGCATTCGTACGAACTTAGTTCTCGCGAATAGATTCCAATAATTTTAGTTGCGCGATCGCAACGCGCGAATGCTGATTAGGACTCCTATTATGATTGAATCATTTCAAATTCAATCAATTCAATGTTTGATCGCGGATTCGTATGACTAAAATTCGCGCGAACTTGTGATGATCGCGTAGTCCCGTTGTATTAGGACGATGCCTTATTCAAGTAAACGATCGCGTATTCGCGCGACAGTCGCTTTTGGTTAGGACGCAGCATGCATATGTTTTTACTAATTTATTCTTGTTTTCTTGTCTAGGAAAACACAGGTGCCTGTCGCAACGTAACCCAACTCCAATATACAGCATGGCCGGACCACGGCGTTCCCGAGGATGCCTCAGCCTTCATCAGCTTCACGCAGCTGTGCAGCCAGCTGAGGAAACATACAGCCTGTGAGTGTAAACATACCGAATAAGACCAGCACAATCAAGGGATAACATTTCGTATTAAAACGAAACTGGGGGTTTCAGGCTCCCGAAGCTGCCTTAACATAATAATAATATAACATCACGCCTGTAATCCCCGAAGGGTTACCTTACCAAATATTAACAGATTATTTTTCTCCCACAGTAATACCAACAGTCGTAGACCCCGACGAAATAGAAGAGGAACGCGAACTGGACCCGCCGATGATCGTGCACTGTTCAGCCGGTGTGGGTCGCACGGGCGCGCTAGTACTGTGCGAGGTGGCGCTGGCGCTGGCCGCGCGCCGCCAGCCGCTGTACCCGCTCGACCTCGTGCGGGCCATGCGTGCGCAGAGACCTATGTGCATACAGAATGCTGTAAGTATATCTGTTATTCTGGTTTTACAGCAAAGAATAAGTGGAAAAAAAATAAATGAGCAGTGCAGAGCCAAAAATGGAACCCATCTGAGTTCAAGCTTATACTTTTAGGTTAGATGGGTTCCATTTTTGGAGTAAAATTTTGCAAGCTGCAATGGGTATGGCCCACTGCATATATCGACGTACTGCCCATCGCGTATATCGACGAGTCTTATTTAGAGCCCACTAACCTAGCCTCGTCATATTATCCTTGCTCCCAGACGTGATGTTAACCTGTGTAATTGTATTCCTGCCACAATCAATTTAACTTATGTGAAGACCACAACTCGAGAAGGATCCGGAGTTCATATGTAATACATGCTGCGCCAAAGTCGCGTCGACGTGCCTTTACAATCTTTTCGTTCGCGCAGCAAATATACGGCGTTTACAAACGCTAGGTGCGGAGGCACTCTTACATTGCTCACCCTCATGTTATCAGTAACTAAAACATTATTTTGTTTCTTCCACAGAGCCAGTACAAGTTCGTATGTGAAAGCATACAGACAGCCTACACCCAGGGGCTGACGCAGCCGTGTTCCGAGAGCGGCTCCAACTGAGTGACCTAACTCCCTTGCCAATTATATTGTACAGTCGTTGTAAGACCTGACTGATCGTATTAGGAATGTTTGTTTATTGTATACGCTGAATTTGGGACTAATGAGGTTTATATTGAAATACTTATAAGCAAAGGGACAACGCGAAAGTCATCTTTTTCATCGTTACAAATAATAGTAAATAAATGTAAAATACCATCGTCTAATGGCGATCGCGGGCTGATGGTACCTGCAAACCTATGAGGTCCGGTTGACATTTCGAGCGCTATTGACATGAACTTATACGGTATCATGCGACACTCAAGAGATTAAGTATACCGCTGAAATTGATAAAATTAATTAGTCATCGAATTGGTCACGTCTAACAGTTTCCATTTTAAACTGGTTTATTTGGTGGCTGCACAAAATATGCACAAGATTCTGGTGAAGCGCAAAAGAAAATAAATAAACTTGCATAATTATTTACCTTTGAATAACCATGTTCTCTGCGATGACTTGGAAATATGGAATTGCCTGAAAGAAAGTAATGACACCTATTTTGCCGCCATTTATTCTTGAAAGGCCCTATGTGAATAAGTTCTTAGTACTAAATGTACCAATTTGGTGTATACAAAAAATATTGAACGAAATAACAGTGTGTTCATGGTTTCAAGTAGTATAACAACTTTTTACATGATTTAGAATGCTGTATAGTCAGAATAATAATAATTTTTAATGATTAGTTAATAGATACAAGATAGAACACGCTAAATGGCCTGAGAATTGAGAATTTCTACTCAAAAAGTTGAGCTCGGTCTATAATAAATAACAAAGTATCCTTCGTTCAAACTTTTACTTGTATCTTTTAACAACTCAGTGATAAAATAAATTTCTATGAACTTTATTCACTTATATTTATTTCTAGTGTACCAGTGGTTTGTATATTATTAATTTATAAAGTTTTATATAACGTTTGTTTCACGATGTTATTCGATTAACAACTCGAATAATAATAATCAATCCCACATATCACTGTTTAACATAAGATTACTTTATTTTACTGTTTATTATTTATTTTTAGGTTTAATTTTTCTAACGCTTGCTGTGATTTTTCACTACACATTAATAATATATGAATCTAAGTAATCTGTAGTCTTGCCTTTCCAACGAATTTAATAATTTATTTGATACAAGTTGCATAATTTTAAAATGTATAATGTTTGGTAACAGGCAGAGCATTATCAACTTATATTAAATGTCGATGTACTTATAAATATAAACTTATCTATGTTTTATCATGTATAATACAATAATACTAATTACGACCGTTTTCGAGGATCAATGAGAGTTTCGAACCCAAAATAATGAGTTCCTCAAACGGTACTACTAGCCTTTAGCCATCGACAATGTTGCCTGTCACCAAAAAACAGATATATATATTATTGCTTCTTTTCCTGTGCCATTTGTAATTATAATTATAAGAAAATTTGTAAATTATACTTTAATATATTTCTCAGAAACGACATGTATTTTACGTTGTTTTGTTTTTACCAAAAGCTCAGAATACAATTTGGAAACTGTCTTAGTGTTCGATCGATATAAGTTACAGGGACCCAAAATTACGATAATATTGTATTGTTTACGATTATTATAAGTAATCTAAGTATAACGGAAGTTGATAATACGTAATTTTATTGAAAATATATGGTATTTTTGCACCTTTAAAATATAGCATCGTGTTTGAATGTGTCGTAGAATCCTATTTGAATTATTAACTTGTAAACTGAAACCCAGAAACAATTGAGATCAAAATAACTCAAAAATGTTTAATTTACTTGGTGTTTAAATCTTGAAATGTGCATGTTCTTTTTAAAAGCTTGCAATAGTTATTATCTACCCACTATTGAACTTTCTTCGCCCGGTGAAGTTACATGAGCGCAGACGCAGTGACGTCATCGCAAAGTACGAGTTTGACAACGCAAGAATTTGTTTAATTACCAACTCCTGTTGCCACCTCTTTAGAACTAAGACGTATCTACTTTTCTCCCGTTTACACCCTTTTATCGAAACTTTTAAATTAATCTTTATAAAGCAATAACACCATATTCATCGATTTACCCAAACATATCAAGTACCTATAGATATTCTACTTATATTATTCAGTAGAGTACATGGTTTTACGAACGATTGTACATAAGTCGGTTATATATAACATCTAGGTCACACATTCAGACGGAAACTGGTTTACACATTACTATTTTATAGGTAAAACTAGCTTAGATATTACTGTTCAATTGGTACATAAATATCTTTTAATTGTTGCTCAAAACATCGAGAATGAAAAGTAACGAAATGTAGCATGATAATTAATAAAAAGAAAGAAAAATTCAAACAGACTATCTATCTACATTAAGTGATTTCTTTTCATCGGCGATCACTGCGAACAATTTTTTTTAGGGCACGTATCCACTGACAAAAAAATATCGCGGCGGGATTTTATCGCGCACTGGACTTTCAACTTTAAGGTGTAGAGGCGAACATTGAAAATACAACAGAGTACATCGCAGCGCGTCGAAAAAAAAATGGGATTTTCAACTCTCGTCGCTAAGTAGTGCGTTGAAGATCCAGTGCGCGAAAAAAAATCGCCGCGTGAAGAAATCGCCCTTGTTTACCTGGACTTTTCTTCAAAGTGAAAGACCTAAATTTTTGCATTCATTTAATAATACTTACTGAATAATTTAATGAAAATAGTTATGTGAAAACAAAACCAGTGAGCTTTATTGATGCTGAATTAAGAGTAAGTGTAAAATTTTTATAATGAATGTTGAAATGTGAGCAATTCATTAGTTTATGATGATTATGAGTCCCTTATAATATCTATCTATTTCTCAGTAGCAGCCCGGAGTCTGGATTTGTGCCCGGTTGATGGCAATAGGGTCGCCCCCTATTACATGGGACTTAAACATAGCTGTCGAAATGTGGGTGTGCCATAGGTTCACCTCTGCCTATTCCTTCTTCCTTCGGGGAATTCAGGCGTGATGTTATGTTATAATATCTGCTTGTCATTTCTTTTCAATTTATGCTGTTTCTTTCTAAATGTGTGACCTAATCGGTCTATACTGTGCCTATAACATTAAGCGGTGATTGCCATAATATACCTAAACATAATTAGTAGCGTGGTTAGATATCTAACGGTAGGTTTTATAGTATTAAAGATTTTATTATAATATTCTATTAACACCTACGCATGACACCCCCATACAACACTTTTGCAATAACAGATAAAAAAATTATATGTTTTAAACAATATTTTAGAAATAAGTAAACGTCTTTTATTTTTTTCTGTAAATAAAACTGAAGCATAAAGCTCTCGACACACAGGCGAATCCCGCGCGGGATGCGACCAAGCGCATCTATTGTTTTAAAGATTAAGAAGGCGCGCAACTATTCGCGCTAGTTTGAACACCTCCATACAAGTTAATTGACACAATCGGCGCGGTGCGAGCAATTTCTTCACACATCCCGTGTGGGATTTGCCTCAGTTTGGCCAGAGCTTAAAAGTATTTTTTTGACTAAAATAGCCAACACAAATTTGCATTTTTATTCAACTGTTTGGCATAATAATATATCATTCGATACACGCACTATTTCTTATGTTATGCATTCAATCACATTCTATTTTTGTCAACAATTTTGCGTTCTTACTGTTAATTTATAACTCACGCTGAAATATTTCCTTTAATTAAGTAATTAATAAGTTTAACATTTAATTAATTAATCATATTTTTTTAATTCATTGCAGTGTTTATAGGCTTTATTTACTAACATACAGTAAATACAACAAAGTATATTTCGTTAAAATGTTTTGTGTATTCATTCAATCACTTTTCCATATTGGCATATCTCATCTTCACCCCATATTGTGTGCGACTTTTGGAGGGCGATCTATGCTACCTTAAACCGGGGTACAGAGTACATTAGTCGGTGTATTCTTTGGAATTATGTCTGTACACGCCCTTTTCATCTTCCTTTTTTGAATTCTGAACCAATTGTTCATTATGGCTATGATATAAAAAAAAATGGAATTTTATTTACGAAGAAAACTTGCAATAAATTAAGTTTTTATTAAATTAAATGTAGTGTAATACGGCCGACGTATCTTGGCGAGTTCGAACTTCGCGCAGGAGGCTGCGCAGTAACATTTTTTTAGGAACCGATTTTAGATTTTTTTAAAACCGATTTTAGATTTTTTAGAAACCGAATGAAGCGAGTGTGAGTGAGCGAACATGCGCGAAAGTTCATAGTGCCTATGTTCAGACTCGCCAAGGTATGTCGGCCGTAGTGTAGTTTTGTGTGAATGACTGATGTAGTTATAAGTGTTTTAAATGTTCAATTATTTTGTAGGGAGAGTGCGGATCTAATATTGTACCCCATTGTAATGTTTTCTATCTTGTGATGTATATGAAGTGCTGTGCGTTTTATTTTATGTCAAATAAAAGTTTATTGATTTATACGGGGTGTTTTATTTATCTTAGGCTATCATTTATCAGGCCGTAATCGTTGAACAGTCTCCACAAATAACAGCAGGTACTTATGGGTGTCCTACGCACCCTGTATGACTATACACAGAATGCGTAAGGTACGCATAACACTGTTAACTACTTGGCTAACATATTTTTAACTCGACGTGAGCTATTTTCGTTAAATATAAGTGTGACTGACTCTGGCTTGGCCACCATCAGCGATTTTAATTTTGAGAACACAAAAAATTTGTCGCCAAATATCTGAAATTGTCGGTCACTGGTTCAAAAGATATAAGGGTTTATAGGTGGCCGATCTGGAAAGAGTCTCCCCAGCTTGGCCACATTTATATCTCAAAAACTAGGGCACCTAGCGAAGATCTGTTTTGTTCCAAATTTAGTCGCTAATTAGTCGCAATGCGTCGCCAAGTTACAGAGTCAGTCGGTGTGTAATTAAAAATATATTAAAGAATACAATTTTCCCATACAGTGGTACAAGCAAATACAAAATACTTTAAGTAGTTTCTAGACAGTATCTATGACGTCTTATGGAGGAATGTTTGTTTCAACATAATTATAAATATAGGGTGACTGGTAATTAGTGACCGATACATAAACACATGATTGTACTCATGATAACAAACAACTTTTACTATGGGACCAAACCTGAAATCGTGAAAAAAAAATCAGCTGGTCCCTACATTTTGACGAATTATGCGAGCATAAATGTAGGGAGCAGCAGATTTTTTTTTCACGGTTTCAGGTTTGGTCCCATAGTAAAAGTTGTTTGTTATCATGAGTACAATCATAATATGTGTTTAAGTACCGGTCACTAATTACCAGTCTCGCTATATATAAACTTATTCTATAATTTCAACCCACCAAAGGAAAGCTTTATTCGTTACCTGTAAACAGATCTACAATAAATATATGTAATTATTTATCGAACACAATGTGCACTTAGTCGCTAGCAGATAGATCGCTGCGCTCCGTTTCATTTACGGTAAGTAAGAAAGAGATAGATGCGCGTGTACAGACGAGCTACTTAGAACGAGTTGCCCATGACGTAAGGTAAAGTCAGCCAGTTTAAAGTGGAACTTATTATGAATTGATAGGAATTCGAGTGTTTTATATAAATAACGTAAATTAGAGCTTAACATTGAAAATTGGCAAAACAGTTACCAAACACACCAAATAGACCAAGAGCAAGGTATAATGTTATCAAAGAAGTTTAAGCCACTTTAACCTAGTAATTTAAAACATAAAAATATGTATTTAATTGAGGATTTATCTCTCTCGGACATTTCTAAGGAATTTAGACCGATAAAACTACAAGTATATTGCACATATTTATAGAAATATTTTTTCTTGGCAATTTTTCGTGAACTCTTCGATCTTGCTCTTGGACTATACCTTACTAATTGAAATCATTATATCTTCTAAACTAAGACCCGATTAAATCTGTGACATGGCGAAAAATTTCGAATAATTAGCGACAAAATTTGGGAGAAAACAGATCTTCGCTAGGTACCCTAATTTTTGAGATATATATGTGGCCAAGCTGGGGAGACTCCAGATCGGCCACCTATAAACCCTTATATCATTTGAACCAGTGACCGACAGATTCTGATATTTGGCAACTGATTCCGACTAATTGGCGACAAAATATGGATGAAACAGATCGTCGCTAGGTGCCCTAGTTTTTGAGATATAAATGTGGCCAAGCTGGGGAGACTCTCCAGATCTGTCACCTATAAACCCTTATATCTTTTGAACCAGTGACCGACAAATTCTGATATTTGGCGACAAATTTCGACTAATTAGCGACAAATTTTTTGTGGTATCAAAATTAAAATCCCTGATGGTGGCCAAGCCAGTGTCAGTCACATTAAATATTACATAATGACATATTAACATAACATCATGTCTTGTTTCCCCGAAGGGTTGGGCAGGGGTGTACCTATATACCCACACCCACATTTCGCCAGTTATGTTCTAGTCCCATAAGTAATAGGTAATTTGGGCTGGTGTCCGCAAATCCACGTCAATGCTCGTATTTTGCGTATACAAGATGTAACATAAATAACGCACAACCTCTTAAGGGGTCATTGTACTCATCATTATGAACAACTTTTACTATGGGACCAAACCTGAAATCGCGGAAAAAAAATCAATTGTTTCCTACATTTATGTTCGCATGACTCACCAAAATGTAGGGAACATCTAATATTTTTTTCACGATTTCACGTTTGGTCCCATAGTAAAAGTTGTTCATAGTGATGAGTACAATGACCCCTTAAGAGGTTGTGCGTTATTTATGTTACACCTCGTATTTAAACAACGTGCCGCTACAATGGCGACATTAATTTAACACAGGGGTAGGGCTAGTGGCCATTAATCATATAAATTAGATTAATATAAAAATATTCGCAAATTGAAAAATTATAATTTTAACACATATCATAACATCACGCCTTGTTTCCCCGAAGGCTTAGACAGAGGTGTAGGTACATAGGTACCTACACCTCTGCCTAAGCCTTCCTTTGTGGGTGTTATTATAGAGTAACACCCACATTTCGCCAGTTATGTTTAAGTTCCATTATAATTTTATTTATTATTTATTTAAGCTTTTCACACTTAAAAATTACAATGGCGGACTTAATGCCTTAGGCATTTCAAACAAACTAAATTGTCTGCGCCATTTCTTCTATTTAATTAATTACGCATTTTCTTTAAAGCAATAAACACGTTTTACACATTGCAACACTCAACAAAAATCACTCATCCGAAGGACACCCGTTCCTTGTTCCTTTCATTACCTCATTCAATAATAATCCTTCATTCGATCCTTCATGTTCCTTGCCGATGACTACGAATAGTCCGTTTTTTTTGTTTTTGGGGAATGGCATCTCGCAGTTCAACCTTGTCGACTGCTTAACCGGGCTTTCCTGTGGATGCCTCAATAAATTAAGGCCTCCAGCCCTGGCTGGAGGCCTCGCTTAGTTTTAGTTTTATGCCTGCATAAAACTAAAACTAAGCGAGTACTCGCTAAGGGCACCCCCTGTGGGGTACGGACCTCGGCTTAGGGCGTCGCTGGGAGAGGACAGCAATGGGACATGCTGGATCGGATTAAACGAATAGTCCGAAAATGCTGATTGCTCAAATACCTCGAAACTTTACCGTAACGAGGACCGCAAATCGCTTGCTGATTTTACGTTTATTTTTCACTTGCGCGCGCATACAAAATGACAAGTAAACCTATTATTTAATTCATGAATCAGGGCATGTGACCCATCGTTACAAAGCCAAACGAAATTGTCTCCTAAAACTGTAACCTTGATTGCATCTATTATGACTGAAGAACTATAGCAGTGTAAAGCAAAATGTTCTTTAAAATTCCACTATGTTTTTCTTTACAGGTTATTATTTCAGGAGACATTACAGCAAATACCTAGTTACAAGTTACGTTAGGTAGCCCATCTATTCTCATGGCGTGATCTAGTAGTTATATCGACACCTCTATATATTTCAGGGTTTCAGATCCCGATTTATGAACAACAACAAAAAATAATCTTTATTAAAGCAACAAACTATGTACATGACATCTTATAACATCAATCAAGTGGGTTTTCGAAAGAATTATGACTATAAAAGTTAGGTCCAGGGCTAGGTCTCGATTTAGGCTACCTGGATACACTAAAAACAAAACTATAGTACGGCTGTCAGCCCACCTAATTGAAGCCACAAGGTGCACTGTACTTACGGTTTTCACAAAAAACTAGATTCTAGGTACTATTTTAAACACTACATGCTATCTTTATAGTTTACTCAAAACGATTCACTTAACTATTTTCAATAAATAACACTTATAGCTTTTTGGTGACGCTTCGTCGCGAACACATAATGATCAGCAATATTTTTATACGACCAATCACTTTCATACAGTGCCATCATCGTTTTCCGGGTTCATGGATCACAACTTTCCTTACCCATGATTTTGAAATAAATTATGCAGTTTTGACTGAAAAAACATAGGACAAAGTAACCAAAGGATAGGCGGGAAATAAAAAAAATGTGCTAGTTGTTTTCGAAATTCAAAATTCAAAACATATTTTTTTGCGTTCTTAACGATTTGTCCAGCGGCCAGTACTTTTGAAATATGATACTTACAGCCAATTTTCGATAAATTGATTTTTATAGGGAAGTGCAATTAAATTGATTATTGAGTATGGATCATTAATACCTACTAATAAAGCTATTATTTCATGTGGTTCAAAATTGTTATCTGTAAGTTGATACAAAAGTAAAAGCAACTTGTTTATCCAAAAGTGACTATCCGTCGTTCATAATTATATGTCCACAACTGTTTTTACACATTCTGGAATGCAATAAATGATAGTGTAGGTATTGGCTAAGTTTACCATTGCTTGACATGGAACAAGCGGTGGATGATAAAAGATATTCTGAATTCTTAATTATGTAAATTATTGTACCTACATTAGGTATCTCTGACTATCTGGATGTCACTAACCGATCCGAGAGCATAGGTACGTATATACTCTCGGATCTATCTATATATCTCGGTACATAGGTATTTTAAATTATAATTTAGTTAAATATTCTCGTCTTGAGAACTCTGAAACAACATTATTACTAAAGTACTTTGAACCTCTGACTATAATTGCCGTTTCTTGGAAGCAGTCTTTTGTTTTATGTTAGCCACGTATTAGCGTATTAAGTAGGTAGGTACACTGGTTCTTGAACTATTAAGGCTGTCGTAGATTTGGACAAGCCGCATCGCAACCCCAAAATCCTCGCACGTCACTTTCATCTATTTTGTATGAACCATCGTGCACAACAGGCGGCCATGGCGTTTTTTTGTCGTGGAATATTGAAATGCAATGCGCTGCGGCGTTATTGTGGCTCTGGATTTACGATGCAAGGCACTAAGCATAGGAGACGTCTTTTGGCAAAATCGATGATGCAAAAATTTAAGGCCCTGTATCTGTGAAAGACATGTACCTAATTATTACGATTTACGCAATTCTGCTCTCTCTCGCTTACCCTTGGCTCTTATGAGAGTGATCGTATCCCAGGCCAAACTTTTAGTTTAGAATTGTTTGGCTTTTTGCTCAAGGCAAAGGACCTGGCTCATCTCAAAACCGGTAACAACCTACATTTCCCTCAGGTACCTAGTGTCGTATTAAAATTGTAGGTACGTAGATAGTTATACCTGCCTACGTACCTACAATTATAATACGACAGAGTATCTACATACTATGACAATAATATGACAGTTTGAAAACATTTCATTCGTGGTCTTTGACTGGTTTTTGTGTGACGTCTCTAGCAGCGGCGAGGTGTGACTTAGATATCAATAAAGTAAAAATTAATATACAAAAGCCTTTTCTTTATATTTTACTGAATTTAACACCACCTATCGTCAAATAGCAGAACCAAAAAGGCGCTATCACTACACAAACAAAACTCAATGTTTTAGAGAACTAAACTTAACTATATTAGGTACTATCATTCTAAAATTATTATAGGAATATAAATAATCGAATACAATACACTTGAACAGGTGAAAACTAAATAAAATGTGCAATATTCTTCCATCTCCTTCTCACTGACGCATATTTTCTTTATCTATCTCTGTCGTAACCCGTTGTACATCGGCTTGCTCTCGTCTATTATCAAGCGGTGCCACGAGATCTAAACTTTAGATCCCGTGGCACCGCTTGATAATAGACGATCTAACTAAAGTGCCGTTATGACGGGATCGCTATTGTATGAATTTTTAACCGACTTAAAAAAAAGGAGGAGGTTATCAATTCAGTTGTATGTTATCTTTTTTTAAATGTTTGTTACCTCAGTACTCCGTCATTTATGAACAGATTTAGAAAATTATTTTTTTATTTCAAAGGATTCTTCCAGATTGGTTCCATTATTATCAAAATCCAGTTCTGATGACAGGATCCATGAGGAATTGAGAGAACTCCTCAAATATTATAGGCAAACACATAGTGATTTTGATATTTTGAACAACAAGTCAAGCATTTGCATTCAGAAAGTGTCATTTGGTGCAGTGGAACTGATGGAGAAGACCACAGATGGCCACGGGAACTCCTCAATGATAAGTATTTCACGGGTGGCGATAAGATATCTCGATTAAGATAGTAAAGCGACAATGACGAAACAAATTTAAATAAATAGTGCTGATGAAAATAGCACCATCGAACTGATCTGATGATGAAGCCGGAAGGTAGGCACCGGAACTCCGTAATAAAACAATATATCCTAGCCGTGTTTGGGCTTATTGGAATTGTCATGAGATGCTCTCTGGCTATAAATTATTTTTAACCGACTTCAAAAAAAGGAGGAGGTTCTCACTCAGTTCGTCGGAATCTTTTTTTAAGTGTGTTCCCCGATTACTGGAAGACGGCTGGACCGATTTGAAAAATTCTTTTTTGTTTGAAAGGGTATACTCTCCAGGTGGTTCCATAGTCATCAGGTCAGGATCTGATGATGGGATCCTGGAGAAATCGAGGGAACTCTGCAATTATTATAGGCACACCTATAGTGATTTGGGTATTTTTTATAGTAACTTGTGCATTTGCCCTCGGAAAGCACCATTTGGTGAAGTGGAACTGATGACGAACACCACAGATGGTAAGATGGCCACCGGAAGAACTCAATAATAAGTATCTCACAAGTTGTGATTCGATTACTTTAAAATTATTGCTAAGCAATAGAAGCTTGTCACAATTTATATGGTGAAGTGGAGCTGATGGTGAAGTACCAGCAGAACTCCTTAAAAACTAACGTCCCTGCATCGGGAAAAGCAATGATTTGTAAAGGTGATGAGCAGTTGTCATTAGGCTATTGTAACTTAGATAAATTAAAAACCGACCCACTACAAAGTGAAAAATAACTTTAATTTCCTACCTAACCTAACCTACAATACAGATACAAAGACACCGACTTCCGAAATTAAAGTTATTTTTCACTTCGTAGTGTTTTTTTTTTTTGAAGGCCGGTTTATTTATTTATTTAAACTTTTCACACTTAAAAAAGTACAAAGGCGGACTTAATGCCTTAGGCATTCTCTACCAGTCAACCAAGGGTGGTGAAGAGATTAGATGGCGGGTGCTCTGTTAGAAATGGAACAATTTGTACATAAATAAGTCATAAACTTTTAATACACATACATACGTATTGTTGTTTTTTTTTTGTAAAAAAGTATTTTTAGTTCCCGATTATGATGTTTTGGCGCCGGGTTATTTTAGAACATTTTTTTTTTGTTGTTATTGTAATTCAAAGCTAATAATAGGCGTTTTTGTTGTTTGAATGTTTTGGTGAATTAAATACCCGTACTGTAACTTTAAATAATAGTGTAAACACTATTGACTGTGCCATTTTTCAATACCGGTAGAGTTGCTGATGCAGACCGCCGCCGCGCCGAAGGGAAGCCGGTGGGAATCGTGATATAGGCTGCTTTCGCCACTGGTGTCTAGAGTGTGGAAATTGTGACTACCTACCTACATTGTTGTATTGGGTTCCCACCTGTAAAAACAAATGTAAATGGTAATACCTAGTAAATAAATAAAAAATGAATGTTTAGTATTTTGTACCTATGATTCATAGTAAACTTCGCAATAAATTTGAAGAGAACTGGTAGGTACATATATTATCAGCTGTGCTGTTACGATGAAATACGGATAACTATCACAAACAAAATATTGTCATTTATAGGGCACTTTAGATAAAAATCCACTGCTGGGTATGTTGACCTTGACTACCACTATTTCATGCAAGCACGTGCTAGATTAAAAATATATTAATAACCGCTTTGTATTTTCATAGAAAATTATTAATATCGTCAGTTGAGCATTTACTGAGAAAAATAATACGCATAACATCACGCTTTGTTTCCCCGAAGGGTTGGACAGAGGTGTACCTTACACCAACATTTCGCCAGGTATGTTTAAGTCCCATGTAATGGTGGGTGAGCCTATTGTCATTAACCGGGCACAAATCCAGACTCCGGGCTGCTACTGAGAAATTCCAGATGGAAAAACCTATTGCAGCCTACTTAGACAGAGAAAATGATAAAAAAATATCAATACGCCTGTCATCATCTGCCTAGACTTTTCTCAACTATGTTGGGGTCGGCTTCCAGTCTAACTGGATGCAGCTGAATACCAGTATTTTACACGGAGCGACTGCCTATCTGACCTCCACAACCCAGTTACTGGGTAATACGATACCCCTGGGTAAGACTGGTTGTTAGACTTTCGGGCTTCTGACGACCCGTAACGACTGTCAAAAATCCACAAATGATAGCCGGGACCAACGGCTTAACGTGCTTTCCGAGGCATGGAGGAGTCTCGGTATGTAAAGGTGGTCACCCATCCACGGACCAACCCTGGCAAGCGTAGCTTAACCTGATGGATCGACCCATGCGGCTGTTATTACTTAGCCACGAGCTCCTCCGAATATCAATACGCCTGTATTCCTTGAAAAGTAGGTGCTTTAAGTAATACAAATACTAGTACTACACCCATTTATTTCATGTAATGGGGGAGAGCCCATTGGCATTCGCCGGTTACAAATCCGAACTGGGGCCGTAGTATGAAGTATTAATGCCATCATGATTCCAATCCAAAAAAGGGATGGTGTTACCGGTCATGTATAACTAGGTCTCTCTCGCGCACTGGAATCATGATGGCATTAGAACGTCATAATAAGGCACCTGAGCGGCTACTACTGAGAATTTTGTCGTCAATGGAATAAGGATTAGTTTGTCAAACCCCGGATCGAACGTATCCCATTTTCGTTCTCCTTTTGCTCAGCAGCCGTGCTTACAACCACTAGACCACGTTGTAATCTGAAACTGATATGAAGGTTGTATTGTATAGGAACAGGGTGTCCCAGACCGAGTGGTCCAAAGGCAAAAGGGGTAATGCAGAAGTGGCCATCTATCATTTAAAATTTTTAAAGTTGGGATATTCTCGTTGATGTTCATATGCACCGACGAATTTGACTGTTGAGGAATTGAGATGAAAACTGAGCGTATATTGTGAATATAAATAACCACTGCCTCGTTGGTCTGGTGGTCACAAGCGCAACTGCTGAGCATGAGGTCCTGGGTTCGCTTCCCAGGTCGGGCAAAGTGTTATTGGGTTTTTCCATTAGGAATTTCTCAGTAGCAGCCCAGAGTCTGGATTTGTGTTAATGACCATAGGCTTGCCCCCTATTACATGGGACTTAAACATAACTGGCCAAATGCGGGTGTACCTGGTGAACCTCTGGCTAGCCCGTCGGGGTTTACAAGCGTGATGTTATGTTTTGAATATCATATAATAATAAGAAAAAGCTACCTATGCTCATTGTGTCACCCTATGTAAAATTACATTTATATCTGTAACCAGCACTTTCCGCGCGACTTCGTCCGCGTGGATTTCTTACTGTAGTACCGCGTTAAGGATAGATTTTCAAAAAACCCTGATACACGTTGTTCTTTGATTTTGATATTATGTATAAATACCGAGTTTCAAGTTAATCGGACCGCGCGTTAAAATACTTCCGTACAAACTTTGACACCCCCCAATCCCCCTTTATCAGGGGTAGTTTAGAAAAACAAAATATGACAAACTTCATAATTAACTTAGGTAAGTATTCGTGCCAAGTTTCAAGTTTATTGACTCAAAAAATAAGAATGTTTTTATACAAACAAAATCCCCCCTTAAAGGTCGAATTTCCAAAAATCCTCACTTAGTGGATGCTTTCAATATAAAAGGCACCAACTGTCAAACTTTCAAGTTTTTAGCCCCAGTGGCTTAGGCTCTGCGTTGATGAATCAGTCAGATAGAAGAGAGAGAAGGCGATAGAAGATTCATATGGTGTACGTAATAAAGAGTATTCTATTCTATTATTTTATAATCAAAACTTAAATCGAGTTCCAAAGCGATAACAAAATGAGTTACGTTCCAAAAGTAGTCATATCAAGGTCGTGGGAACAACGCTCCGTCAGTGTAATCGCGACTACCGGCAGGGCGGCCCGCCCAAACGTATCCGCCCAAACGTTTCACCAACTAACGACTCGTTAACACCGCTACGAGTCGGCAAAGTGGAAAAACTTGTTATTGTGAAAAACCAAAAGTAAATTATGCAATGTTTTTATGAAATTTTTTAAATAGTTGAAGTGTGTGTGTTTCGTTATTTCATTATTTCGTGAAAATTAAGATAGGATTTTGTCCTTATTTTCCGTGTACTCTATAACACGCGTTATTGAAAAGCTTTCTCGTCTATTTATTTATACAAATAAATAAAATATGAAGTGTCTGTATGTAATGTCAAAATAACAACTTTTTACTTAATGCATATGAATTTATATACGGTACCTACTTACAACAAAAAAAAAAAATATTTAAAAAAATTCCTGGCTGTCTGTTTGTTCCGGCTAATCTCCGAAACGGCTAGATCAATTTTGACGGGACTTTCACTGGCATATAGCTGATGTTAGAAGGAGTAACTTAGGCTACTTTTATTTTAGAAAAAATAAGTATGGTTCCGCGCAAAAAAATTAAAACCCATGAAATTGTGAACGTGGGGCGATGCAATGCGGCGGGTCAGGCGACGAAGGAATTTTATTAAAATGTGGCTGTTATTTTAGTATATTGAGGAGCTCGTGGCTAAGTAATAACAGCCGCACAGGTCGATCCATCAGGTTAAGCTACGCTTGCCGGGGTTGGTCCGTGGATGGTTGACCATCTTTACATACCAAGACCCCTCCGTGCCTCGAAAAGCACGTTAAGCTGTTGGTCCCGGCTGTAATTCGTAGATCTTTGACAGTCGTCGTTACGGGTAGTGAGAAGCGTAAAAGTCTGACAACCAGTCTTACCAAGGATATCGTGTTACCCAGTACCTGGGCTGTGGAGCTCAGATAGGCAGTCCCTCCATGTAAAGTACTGGTATTCAGCTGCATCCGGTTAGACAAGAAGCCGACCCCAACGTAGTTGGGAAAAGGCTAGGCATATTGATTGATTTTAGTAGGTATATTGTGTATCTTACGACTTCCACGCGTACGAAGTCACGAAGCACAGCAAGTTAAAAATAATTCATGAAGCGCTGAAAGATAATATTCAATGAAAGGTGAAAATATTTTTTAACACCTTTTTGATTAGGTAGTCGAGTTGTTTTTTTTTTCATCGTCTAAATTCTGTTGGAAATTGTTGGTAAAGGGATAAGCAGACTTTTAAAATCATTATATGATTTTTTTAATCCATGAAGATTCAAAACGGGATTCGACTCGAAACGAATTCAGTGTTTCAACACGAGATAGGCACAAAACACGCCAAACTTTATAGCGGCTGTGAAGTGCGCTACTCGCTGCGCAGTATCACACCCCGCACCCCCGCTGACACATGAATTCGTTACTGCGCAGCGACTCGCCTCATGTTCCGAGCCGCCATAGTTTGAATCGGGCTGTACGCACCAGTCCTAGTATAGGTAGGTATAGGTAGGTGTACCTAGTAGGTACGTATGTACTATCGAGGAAACTTACATCTGACCAATTTGAAAACAATCTAAAAATCCCGTGCACACGATGACCACATCTGTTAGCAAGCGTTACTATACCGGCCGAGCGCTGCAAGCAAGAATAGTGCTTACGGTGTATAGATTTTCATTTCTCCCTTGGTACCTACGTACCGTACACATCCGTGCAGCCGCTTTTCCTCAACCACGCTTGGGTCGACTTCTAGTCGGACTGGCGGTTGATTTTCAGTATATTTAGGTACTTACATGAAAGTATATTCTTATGACAACCAGAACATAAGGTCTTGAAGTGTAAAGGATGATCACCCATCCATTAATTGTCCACGGCAAACTGGCAAAGCAAATGATCTATTCAAAATCATTTACCCTGGAGGGGTTAATAACAAAAATAATTGCCAGTAGCATGGCGGGGACATCGCTGTGCAAGCTGTTAAATATCTCTAATGGCCGATTCCTATAATTTACGGACCGTTATTGGTTAAAATTAAGACTCTTGTATCTTTACCATTAATGAAGCTGAAGTCACACACTTGCGTGGTCAAAGGTGGCGCTAGAGTAGGTATTTCAAATTGATGTTGTTAATTTCAAAATAATTTTTATTATTTTTAAGTTAGACATTTAGAATCATAAAAACCTGATACGTTTTTAAATTTCATAATATTGTGCAAGAAATCGTTAGCGGTGAAGATGTTTTTTTTTTGTGTATCATGGGAGGTATGTAAACTTTTCTTTTAAATCTGATTTTAACGTTTTTAACTTCAATCCAGAAAGATAAAGGAGTTGCTGTTGCACTAATCTCTTCTGCAATAGCCGCCACATTGCTAAAAGGTGGCCGAACGGCACATTCGGTACTTGAACAGCCATTAAACTTAGCTCAAGAGGAAATCCCAGTTTGTAACATTAGTAAAAACAGCGAGCGGGGACGATTGTTGCAGCAATGTAAACTGTTGGTTTGGAATGAATATACGATGCCCTACTAAAGTGTAATCGAAGCAATAAATCGAACTATCGAAGATATCAACAGCAACCACGGAATATATGGTGGTACTGCAAGACGGCGATTTTAGACAGTCTCTGGTGGTACTTTCTGACGTCCACGCATCCACGCGGGCGAAGCCGCGGGCGAAAGCTAGTGTACCTATAATAATGTAATAGGTATGTATTTAACAAGATCCGTGCACCTACTTAATTACGAGAGAAATAAGTAGCTACAAGATGGGTAGAGAGCCAACTTGAAACACCCGGAAATTGGAGCTCGCTTACAAATTAGCAGAACAAGGATGGGTCGTAGGTATTTACGTAATTAATTTTTAATGACTACTTGTAGGTAATTTCGTCTGTTTGTGTTCGTAACGAGTCGATATTCATGTTTGTTTTCCATGAGAGTAGGCAGAAGTCTTGGTTGACTAATAGGTAGGTATGGTGGATACCATACCTACCTATGTAGATACATAAATGGGTTTCTTATATTCTGCGCCTTTGTATCTACAATTTCACAGTTCGATTCGCAGGCTAGTTATAAAATACTGTCCAGGCAACCTGTGTCGACACCCTCGGGCCATCCCATCTTCCTAGCACGGCGGGCTGTGTTGGGGCGGCTGCTGCAGGTGCAGAAAACCTCAAACGGCGCAAATATAACAACCTCATTGGGAGCTATATGTTTGAGCCGTTTGGTGTTGAAACACTTGGGCCTTGGGGTCCGAGTGCTCATCGAGTATTTCGGGACATCGCTAAGCGGTTGGTCGACTCTCTACGGGACCAGAAGGCTGGCCTATTCTTAGCCCAAAGAATCAGCATTGCCATTCAGCGTGGCAATGCTGCCAGCCTTTTGGGCACTTTTCCGATTGACAGCGATGCGGATGAATTTTTTGATGCCCAATGAGCTCTTCTCCCTTTTTATTTTTTTTATTGTATACTTGTCCAGGCTAAATTACCGGGTCGATTTTTCTATTTTTTTTTTTCAATTACTCGAATACAATTTCACTGCAAGTTGCCTTTTGACGTTCAAAAGTGCCTTTTAAGTGCTTATTTGAAATAAATGAAAAAATAATAATTAAATAAATAATTAATAAATAATAAATAAATAAATAATAATTGAATAAATGATTTGATTTTGACTTTGACTATCAAACATTTTGTTGGGTAGGGTAGGTCATGGTAGCTGACTTCTCTATACTGTAGGGAAAGCTAGCCATTAGAGTTCTTGGCTAGAGGGGCCATCACAAAACATCAACATCCAAACATCTATGTGTGTATTTATTGTAATTGTATGTGGATTTATATCTGGAAAATAAAGATTTCATTTAATTTAATTTTTCAAAACACCCGTAAGGCCGAATTTCATCAATGAAATTAAATGCGTTCTGCACATCTAAACCGCGTTCAAGGGCTGTCAGTGTCTCTGGCTTATTAGACTGTAGATTTGTTGACTATTTTCTATTTTGTTAAGAACCTGGTATTTGCTGAATGGCCTACACTGTCCTCCTATACCCATTAACACTGTTATTTCAAAATATTGTAATAGCCAATTATTTTTAAAAGAGTAACCGTGGAGTTGAGTTTCTTGCCGACTTCTCCATAGGAAACGACCAACTGGAATCATGCACCTAGCTTCTGACGTAGTGCTCGTATAGGTTTATGTGAAACTAGCTGTTGCCCGCGGCATCGCCTGCGTGGATCGGATGGAATCGGATTTTCTTCACAATTTCATGGGTTTTAATTTTTTTTTGCGCAGAACCCTAATATTTTTTCTAAAATAAAAGCAGCCTAAGTTACTCCTTATAGTATCAGCTATCTGCCAGTGAAAGTCCCGTCAAAATCGGTCCAGCCATTTCGGAGATTAGCCGGAACAAACAGACAGACAAAAATTTTAAAAAGTGTTTTTTTTTTTGTTTTAATTACCGTAATACTTTCATATGCATTTAGTAAAAAGCTGCTATGTTGACATTACAAACAGACACTTTAGTTTTATTTATTTGTTTATAGGTATAGATAATTTTTTTTTATTTTGATTTTGACTGACAGCCGTTGAACGCGGTTTAGAAGTGCTGATCTCGTTCAGTTTCATTGGTGAAAGAAAAGTAGGTAGGTAGCTGCTCGCAGATTTTAAACACGATACAATAAAAATTACAAAGATTTGATGTTTTTTTTTGGGTCAATGACCGCTGGTAGTGTTGTTACTTGAAGTGTGAGTTGAGAAAATCTGTTTTATTTTCTTTGTGCTCTTTAAATATTGATATCCATCACGTCTGTGAAGTTTATACACAAAAAATTATTTCTTAAGCTGATATTTCAAGTGACTACACTAACTACAGTCGATGACCCCACAAAAAAATCTAATTAATTTCAGTTTTGTTTTATAGTGTTTAGATATCGATACTCATCGCGTCTGCGGAGTTTCGCTAGCTAATTTAATTTGACGCTGTATACTCCCAATATTTTCATGAAGATTACTTTAATTTCGTATGCCACACGGGAATATTCGTAAGTCCAGGCTTATCATTGGAAATGCGAAACGCAGCTATTGGCATTATCAAATAAGTATGTATCCGAAACATAGCCCAAGATAAATAAGATTAAAATGATGTCCTATTAGTGGCGCAGCTACAATTATCATTAGAGGGATGCCAAAGAAAAAATTGTTCAGTTCTCATAAACTCAGACAAATAATTGTAGTTTTTTAATCTTATGATGTATTAAACTGATATTAAACATAATTTTTATGTATTGTGATATGTGATACACAGGTGTACCATATTATTAGCCAATAGTAGTCACTGAGAAGAGTGATTGTTCCGTAGGGAAGCCGAAAGGAATCGGGTTGTATGAAGGCTACGCCCCTGTGTCCTATGTACCTACTTATATATTTTTAGCTGACTTTAGAAAGAGAAGAATGTCAATTCATCGCGTATTTTGATGTTTTTACTAGCTTCTTTCGAAGACATGTGACATCTACCATGATCTACCAACCCGCACTAGGTCCGCGTGGTAGATTACAGCCCACTCCCTCTTGAAGAGAGGCGGCCTGTGTCCCAGCAGTGGGAACATTATAGATTGATTATGCTACTAGCTTTTACCCACGGTTTGGCTCCAATGGTAATCGTGCCCTTTTCTTGACTATATTGGCTCGGCTTCCAGTCTAACCGGATGCACTAGTGTTATAAATGGAGCGCCTGTCTATCTGACCAGCACCCTATTTGCGTAACACACTATCAATCAGAATCTTGAAGCAAATTGCTAATCCATTGCTTCTTATTAAAAACTTGTCTGCTCTACAACGTAAATAGCGCAATGAATGTTGTTGAACTGTCAAAATTTAACCAATTCCTACTGTAAGTACATAATTATATTACGCAATTGCCCCACTGTACTACCTACCTGGTTGTCTGATTTTTTACTTAACAACAAGTATTTGGAGCACCTACTTATTTCTAAAAATAAATAATTAGTACATAGAATAGTTCTCTTTAGAACTCAAGCATCTTCTTTCTTACCTGTCAGATCAAAGCGCTTACAAAGGCCCCATCTCATCCTAATGGCTGCCACTTAAATAGTGACGTTACTGGATAATTTTCCTTGTCAACTTATATATAATTACTTACAAGTTACGGTTAAAGATATTTATTTTCTCAAAAGAATTACAATTCACTTATAGAGTAAACATAAATAGGTTTAGAACAATGGTATTTGCCAGTAAGCGTAGATAAAAATAAAAACAAATATGTATCTTAAAACTAACATTACAATTACTTTGACTTAACATACATCATTTTAGCGTAATAAGCACAAAACAAAATAAACAAATCAGAAGAAGGTAGGTTACACACGAGAAATAACGCAAGTTTTGAGCGATAAGGTTAGGGTGCGATTTAACAGTCGTTGCGTGTGTACTAAGATCTACCACACAGTGCACATAAAGTGCGACATAAGCGATTTAATAAATCGTTTTATGTTTTTTTTTTACGGTTAATATTTGTATGTACATAATTTTATGATTTTATATATTATATTTATATAGACTATCATTATTTATTTTTGATTAATCGGAAGGCAGGAAAGGATCTTTTAATAAATATTTTTTTAAAGTTTTCTTGTAAATGTATGACGATTTGATTTCTTTTATGTATTTTGGTAGTTTGTTATAGAAGTTGGCCCCCTCATACATAATACATCTCTTACCATATTTAGTCCTAGGCTGGGTTAAGCAGATGTCATTAGCTTGTCTTGTTAAAAGTTTATAAGTTTGTGCCTTCTTTGTAAATATGTATTATCTGACAGTGTATATCTTTAGTTAGAATTTTTCTTACAAGTTACGGCATTCTTAGAGCATGTTTCCACTGTAGGTATCCTGATTCTGTATCGACCGTGATTATTTTACATTCTGACTTGGTTATTTTTATTTTCCTTTTACACGACTAGGTACTCACGAAGTCACTGCTGCGGCTGTCGTCATCATCCGCCTAGCCTTTTCTTAACCCTGTTGAGCTAAGTTGGGGTCGGCCGGTATCACCGGATTCAGCTTCCAGTATCTTAAATGGAGTGACTGCCTATCTGAGACGCCTCCAACCCAGTTACTGTGTAGCACGATACACCTTAGTAAGACTGGTTCTCACAATTCGGGTTTCGGACTACCCGTAACGACAGTCAAAGCCCATCCATTGCTTCATATGTTTGAAAAATTCGTCTGCTCAACAACGTAAATAACGCAATGAATGTGGCCAAATTGCCAAAATGAAAGGCATTGCGATCGATTACCATTTTTTGTGTGTTACGCAATTATCTCGCGGCTCTTATTAAGTACCAACTTCTGCCCGCTACTTCGTCCGCGTGTTTGTCCCCCGACCCACCCCGTCGCATCGCATCGCCTGCCCACGCTATTACTTCGTTTTCGCTTAGCGTTTTTTCCGACTTTTTTCTTTTTGCTCGGCTCCTAAGCATCCTAACGTGGTGTTGAATAGCCTATAGCCTTCTTCAAGAATTAGGCTATCAAATGCAACAATATATTTTTTAAATCCGACGAGTAGTTCCAGAGATTAGCGCGTTCAAAAAAAAAACAACAAAACAAACTCTTTAGCTTTATTATAAGTACATACATATATATATATATAATGTGTATAAAACCCTCTTCGATCCGAAAATACGAATATAAAGTATTTCACGGGTTGCGCTTCGATTATTTTAATATGGTTGCTAAGCAATTTATGCTCGTCACAATGCACATGGTGAAGTGGAGCTGATGGTGAAGTACCAGGAGAACTCCTCAACCATTAACGTCCCTGCATCGGGAAAAGCAATGTTTTGTAAAAGTTGATGAGCAGTTGTCATTAGGCTATTGTACGAGTAACTTAGATAAATTACAAACCGACCCACTAAAAAGTGAAAAATAAAAAACTTCTTTTACAAAAAAAAACCACCGATTTCCAAAAAAACACTACAAAGTGAAAAATAAGTTTAATTTCGGAAGTCGGTGGCAAAAACCTGAAATACAGATCCAAAGACACCGACTTCCGAAATTAAACTTATTTTTCATTTTGTAGTGTTTTTTTTGTTTTTTTTTTATTTTATTTTTTTAATATTACGGGAGGACAGTGGCTCCTGCAACACAGTTTATAACTAGCGCAGGAGTCAGAGAATTCTAGAATTTGTGTACTATTTGTTTCATGCCGATAAATAATTTTTGTATTTTGTAATTATGTCACAAAAAAAAAAAAACTGAAAAATACTCACTACAAAAAGATATGAATTTTTGAAGCCCCACCGGCAGAAAACTAAAAAATTACAAAAAAAAAAAAAAATAATTCGAAAACTACAAAAAATCGCGGACCATACATGGGGTATTTCCGAATACCCCTGGGTATGAGGAATTCAGATTTTTCTTTCGGACGTCACTATTTAGACCACCCTGTATAAGTAACTGATTTATGTAGAACACACATAAAATTATGCTATCATTTTTATACAAGGTACGAGTATATGAAAATATAATTTCAGGCTCGCATGAAACTAGTTTCAGTTTCAAACCATGTCTATGGAATGCGCAAACTCATAAAATACACGTTTTACATTCTCTACGCAAGAGGCAAGTAAACACGGGTTTAAGAACAAGTATTTATTCTTCTGCCAAAATTATTTTGCTCAGTGAAAGTTGGTTTTATATTTGTAATAAATTCAGATTCACGCGATGCTTATATACCTACATGTCTTTAACCTGTTGAATCGGGTGACGCCCGATTCAACAGGTTAAAACGCGTGTGTAAAGAAAAGGGGAAATCAAGTTATAATAATGAAACCGAATTAGTAAAATAATATCGACAATACGCTGGAGATATCCTGAAGAAGACAAAGGTGACTGACTTATGAAGCGAAACAATACAACTAGGCAAAAAGAGTGTTTACGATGAACTCTGGCACCCAAAGTAAGATTTAACTTGTGTTTAGGGCGCCAGCGTCCTCGCCTATGATTTGAACATGTAGCAGTAGTTGTAAGACGAGCACAGTATATCATTATTAAATTATAATATATTATATTTCCTAGCTTTTTTTTGTGGATGGGAAATCATCAAATGACTTCTCCCGTTCTGGGCGGAGTAGGAGGGCGTGTCAGACTTTTATTGACTAAAACCCACCCGTGTTCCTTCTGTTGCCTGTGCCGGGGCCAGGGTAACTCTTTCGAACATCCCGCAACCCCGGCTGGCATCGGCCGTAGCGGGCCCCTTCAATTGTGCTGACATCTCTTTGAGGCGCGCGTGGAACACAACGCGCCGTCGACTCGGGCCTGGTCCTTACCGGACGGCGAGCTTCCCATTGCTCGCCGTCCGCAAGCCCGATATTTCCTAACTAATGCAACTATGACGTGGCCTATTTATGTATGCATCTATGCAGGGGTGTGTGTATGTGTGTGACGGAGAGATAAATATGGTGAAAACTTGTGTATATGTAAGTCTGTATAAATATAATTATAAACATTATTAACTTCATTAGGTTAAGCGATCGATATCTGTAGTAAATCTTCAGTCGTATTATAAGTCAATGTCAAGAGCCACTCTGTGACCTCGGTTTTGCATTTATTTAGACACATGGGAGCAATGGAACAGAGTTTATTTATTTTATAAATGGTTTGACAGTATACCAAAACGACACTGAGCAATGGCCGTTCTACAACCGTGAGTAGGGCATACTTCAAAGTGTCTACGCTTTTTGTACCAAGGACAAACAGCTGTCTCATAGTGAGAACCTGACATTCGGTACAGCGAGCCGTGGTGGGATATCTATAAGGCCTCGAGGTCATAATCAAAATCAATATATTTATTTCACATAAGCCTACATGGGCACTTATGAAACGTCAGAGTCTAGGTGCACGGTTCCAATTGGTCGTTTCCTATGGAGAAGAACCGGCAGGGAACTCCATGGTTACTCTTTTAAAAATAATTGGCTTTTACAATGTTTTCAAATTACAGTGTTATTAAGTACGGGAGAACAGTGTACAGGTACTTAACAAAATAAAAAATGGTCTACAAATCTACAGTATACAGCGTTCTCACGTTCACAAAATATAAAAGAATCTATTAAGAAGACAAGACTATATAATGTAAAATAATAAAAATATTATATTATGGAAGTATGAAAAAAGAAATTGAGCACTAATAGACATTTACATAAATAGTTATGGCTGTTAATGAGGTACCAGGGAAGCCACATGTGCAGAAGGAATTAGCGCCAAACTTCTCTGTCTTCAACGCAGTCTTTATTCTTATATTAAGCTTTTTCAATAAGGACACGTTTTATGTGGGTTTTGAACTTTCCATCGCTAAGTTCTGTAACCAACTTTGAGAACAGCTCTCTGTGCGCGTTCAAGAGGCAGGAGGATTGTCTTGGGAGTCCCACCCCACACTGTGATGGACTAGTTTATTATGCTCTGACACAGGGTAGATAGTAGTTACCTAATGAAAAATATTCTGTGTACCTACCTACTTCTTTATTGATTTAGAATCTCCAACAAAAGATATACACAATACATGACACATAAAGGGACTGCCTCGTTGGTCTAGTGGTCGCCAGTGCTACTGCTGAGCATGAGGTCCTGGGTTCGATTCCCGGGTCGGGCAAAGTGTTATTGGGTCTTTCCATCTGGAATTTCTCAGCAGTAGCCCGGAGTCTGGATTTGTGGTCGGTTAATGGCACTAGGTTCACCCCCTATTACATGGGACTTAAACATAACTGGCGAAATGTGGGTGTACTATAGGTACACCCACATTTCGCGTTTGTATATGCTGTGGATAACGGTGTGAGTTTCACATTTATACAATACTAGCTTTTGCCCGCGGCTTCGCCCGCGTGTATGTCGGAATATATCAAATTATTACCTACCCTACGTGTTAATCCAGGTTCTAAAACATCTGTATGCCAAATTTCCTCTAAATTCAATAGACCGTTTTTGCGCCAATCCGGAACATACATCCCGACAAACAACAAACGGACAAAAATTCTAAAAACTACATATAGTGTGCGCAACAGACTCGTTCAATCACTTCTTTTTAAATATATGCAACGCACAGTTCTGACTTCGTTACTATTTTTAACCGACTGCAAAAAAAAGGAGGAAGTTATCAATTCGGTTGTATGGTTTTTTTAATGTTTGTTACCGTTACTCCGTCATTTATAAACCGATTTAAAAAAATATTTTTTATTTGAAAGGATTGGACTTCCAGATTGGTCCCATTTTTATCCCAATCCAGTTCTGATGGTAGGATCCATGAGGAATTGAGGGAAATCCTCAAATATTATTGGCAAACACATAGTGATTTTGGTATTTTCGTCAACAAATCAAGCATTTGCATTCAGAAAGTATGATTTGGTGAGGTGGAACTGACGAAGAAGACCACAGACGGCTACAGGAACTCATCAATGATAAGTATTTCACGGGTGGCGATAAGATATCTCGATTAAGATAGTTAAACGACTATGACGAAGCAAATTTAAATAAATGCTTCTGATGAAAATGGTACCTACCATTGAACTCCGAACAGTAATAAAACAATGTATCCTAGCCGTGTTGGGGCTTATTGGAAATGTCATGAGATGCACCCTGGCTATAAAATATTTTTAACCGACTTCAAAACAGGAGGAGGTTCTCAGATCTTCGGAATCTTTTTTTTTATGGTTCCCCGATTACTCGAAGACGGCTGGACCGATTTGGAAAATTCTTTTTTTGTTTGAAAGGGTATACTTTCCAGGTGGTCCCATTGTCATCAAGTCAGGATCTGATGATGGGATCCTAGAGAAATTAAGGGAACTCTTCAATATAGGCGCACCTATAGCGATTTTGGTATTTTTTTATAGAACTTGTGCATTTCCTCTCGGAATGCAACATTTGGTGAAATGGAATTGATGACGAAGACCGCAGATGGTAAAATGGCTACTGGAACAACTCAATAATAAGTGTTTCACGGGTTGCAATTCCATTACTTTAAAATTATTGCTAAGCAATAGAAGCTCGTCACAATGCATATGGTGAAGTGGAGCTGTTGGTGAAGTACCAAGAGACCTCCTCAACAATTAACATCCCTGCTTCGGGAAAAGCAATGTTTTATAAAAGGTGATGAGCAGTTGTCATAAGGCTATTGTAACTCAGATAAATTACAAACAGACCCACTAAAAAGTGAACAATAAAAACAACCGACTTCCAAAACAAACACTACATAGTGAAAAATAACTTTAATTTCGGAAGTCAGTGGCAAAAACCTAAAATACAGATCCAAAGACACTGACTACCGAAAAAGTATTAATACCGAGTTTCGAGTTAATATGACAGCGCGTTAAAATTTTTCCTTACTGTTCCTTACTGTTCTTACGGTCCTAGTGTTCCTTATTTGTTTTAAAAAACTAAGAGTGACAATTTATATTATTTCCTGAGGCAAATATTGCCATGTTTCAAGTGTATTAACCAAAGGAATAAGATTTTTCATATAATCTGTATCCCCTCTTTTCACCCCCACAGGGATGGAATTTCGAAAAATCGTTTCGGATTTTTCCATAACTGAAATCAAAAATGTCTTATATCAATTTTTGAGTTAATCAAGCCACACAGTAAAATCCTCCTCTTAAAAATCTAAAAATCTAATTACCCTTTCTCACCCCGTCAGGGGTATTTTGAAAAACCAATAGTAAGAAACTTTATTGCTTATTTAGGCAAATATTCGTGCCAAGTTTATTAACCAAATGAATAAGATTTTTCATCTAAACTATATCCCCGGTTTTCACCCCCACAGGGGTGGAATTTAAAAAAATCGTTTAGGATATTTCCAAACCTTGACTCAAAGATTATTCATACCAATTTTCGAGTTAATCAAGCTACGCAGTAAAATTCTCCCCTGTAATATTGACAGCCCCTTTTCGCCCCGTCCGGGGTAGATTTTCGAAAAACCTTGATACAGGTTATTCTTTATTTTTGGACTTAAGTATAAATACTGAGTTTTGAGTTAATATGATAGCGCGTTAACATTTTTCCTTACTGTTCCTTACTGTTCTTATGGTCCTAGTGTTCCTTACTTGTTTTAAAAAACTAAAAGTGACAATTTATATTATTTCCTGAGGCAATTATTGCCATGTTTCAAGTGTTTTAACCAAAGGAATAAGATTTTTCATATAATCTGTATCCCCTCTTTTCACCCCCACAGGGGTGGAATTTCGAAAAATTGTTTCGGATTTTTCCACAGCTGAAATCAAAGATTTCTTGTACCAATTTTTGAGTTAATCAAGCCACACAGTAAAATCCTCCTCTTAAAAATCTAATTACCCCTTCTCACCCCGTCAGGGGTAGTTTTGAAAAACCAATAGTAAGAAACTTTATTGCTTATTTAGGCAAATATTCGTGCCAAGTTTCAAGTTTATTAACCAAATGAATAAAATTTTTCATCTAAACTATATCCCCGGTTTTCACCCCCACAGGGGAGGAATTTTAAAAAATCGTTTAGGATATTTCCAAACCTTGACTCAAAGATTATTCATACCAATTTTCGAGTTAATCAAGCTACGCAGTAAAATTCTCCCCTGTAATATTGGCAGCCCCTTTTCACCCCGTCCGGGGTAGATTTTCGAAAAACCTTGATACAGGTTATTCTTTATTTTTGGACTTAAGTATAAATACTGAGTTTCGAGTTAATATGACAGCGCGTTAAAATTCTTCCATACATTTTTTGACACCCCCCAATCCCCCTCGTGGGGGTAGTTTAGAAAAACCAAAAATTACGAAGTTCATAATTTATTAAGATAATTATTTGGGCCAAGTTTCAAGTTTATTAATTCAAGGAATAAGGTTTTTCATACAAACAAAATACTCCCTATTTACCCCCTTAAAGGTCGAATTTCCAAAAACCCCTTCTTAGTGCTCCCCTACATTATAAAAGGAAGCTGTGTGCAAAATTTCACGTTCCTAATCCCAGTAGTTTCGGCTGTGCGTTGATAAGTCAGTCAGTCAGTCAGTCAGTCAGTCAGTTTCGCCTTTTATATATATAGACCTTTGTTTATATTATTTGCGCAGATATAATGTGTTACTGTTTGTTTGTCCCAAATAAATAAATAAACAAAGTTAAAAGATTAATAAGTAATAGGTAAAAGGAAAAAGTTAATTTAAAGGACATAAGAAATCGGCCAAGTACGTGTCGGACCACGCATAATGAAGGGTTCCGTAGTTGGGATGAAGAAAGAAAAGACAGAACTATCCCAAGAACAAACTTATCGTTGTAGTTGAAAAAGCATGTTGTCCCATACATTCCAACTGCAAATGTATGTTTGTACGCACAATATTGAGAGATTTACCGTGTAGACTTCTTCTTTCCTGTAATCTTATGGTATTGAACTTCTATTATTCTGCATTTTTTTTCAAAACTTTTGGCTCAGTGGTTTCGGAGATAAGAAGGGGCGAGTATGGTCAATTTTCGTCTATTTTTTTAAATAATTTTAAAACTGTTTATTTTTAAATAAAAAAAAAAATCTATTCGCGACCCTCACAGTCAGCCCTTTCATTTGATATGTCACACGGTATAGTTTGCAAAACTTTTTTTTTAATTTTCTTATTTACCCCAAAAAGTGACCCCCATATTCAAAATTCATTTACTGGGTCACAGAAACTGATATGTGTACATTTAAACTTAATCGGTCCATTAGATTCGGAGCAAATTGTCTGTGACAGACGAACAGACAGACAGACACACGAGTGATCCTATAAATGTTCCGTTTTTCCCTTTTGAGGTACGGAACCATAAAAAGGAGAAAATAATAATATAACATTTATAGATATGTACTTATAATTTATTCAATTAATCAAGGGATCACTCAAATATGCCAGAAATGAGCAATTTCCATTTTAATAAAAATATTACAAACCAACTCTCGAACGCAGAATCATTCAAAATCGGAAAATCTTTTCTTACTGTACCTTTTCATGTCTATATTTTAGTAGTTCTAGCTTTGTGTTGTCTGTCCTAGTCTGGGTTATGAATCTTTAATATATTTGTATTGTAGGTACCTACAATACGAATTTAATCTACATGTCAATGAAGATATTCTGTCTGAAATAATTCAGCAGGGAGCAATGGAGGCCCAGTAGTAACGACTCCGACTTACGAGTTTAAGTCGTGGGTTCGAAACCAAGCAGGCACTTTACTTTGTCTAAATCATTTCATAACCACTGCTCTCAAAACGGCGAAGGAAAACATCGTGAGGAAACCTAGTCCTAGAACCAAAATTTCGAAAACATGTGACATCTGATCTACCAACCCGCACTGGGCCCGCGCGGTAGATTACAGGACACTCCCTCTCAAAAAGTGGATGCCTGTGTCCCAGCAGTGGGAACATTATAGGCTGATTATGCTATTCGGTCGGTGGCATTATATTTACTTAAATGTCTTTGGATGGTGCTTTTCATTTCGTTTTTCCGTAGTCGGCTGTTCATTGGATGCACAGAGGTCAATCGGCCAATCAGTGACGAAACTGTTTCATACGTCATACAATTTGTGTAGTGTATAATGATAACATCTTATTCTGTTCTGTTATTTTTAAACCTCGAGTTCAGAAGAAACTCTACATATTTATAATTAGAGATCCGTATTATTTTCGGATGTTTGTTATTGTTAAACATGGATGTAAGTTTAGTCCGGCCAGACGGCCGGAATCGGCCGGACGGGAGATAATGCGTTCCTGACACCTGTCAGTTGGACAATTTCTAGTTGTTATAAGGATCAAATTCGCAAAGCACATATTCGTTAGTATGAAACTGACAGGTATCAAGAGCGCATTCTCTCGACGGCCGGACTATAAATAATTGAACTTCTGCCAGTAGATTAAATACCTATATCACGATCACGGAGTAAGTACAGTCAAACAAAAGGGCTTAGACCAGTGGCAATCGCTTTCAAATCGTTTCATATTCCTACAACGACTTTCAAAGGGACTTTCAACATAAGCGTTTCGGTGTCAGTCCCATACATTGCTCTCTTTCATCATCGTTATCACTAAAAGAATATCATTTTGTCTAGGCTCTCTGGCAAGGAACAATCTTCTAACTATACAAATGAAACAGTTCAAAGTTTGAGTAAAGACACACAGCGCACGGGCTCAAACCACAGAAGATATTTAAAGACACACAACGCACGGGCTCAAACCACAGAAGATATTTAAAGACACACAACGCACAGGTTCTAACCACAGAAGATATTTAAAGACACACAACGCACAGGTTCAAACCACAGAAGATATTTAAAGACACACAACGCACAGGTTCTAACCACAGAAGATATTTAAAGACACACAACGCACAGGCTCAAACCACAGAAGATATTTAAAGACACACAACGCACAGGTTCTAACCACAGAAGATATTTAAAGACACACAACGCACAGGTTCAAACCACAGAAGATATTTAAAGACACACAACGCACAGGCTCAAACCACAGAAGATATTTAAAGACACACAACGCACGGGTTCAAACCACAGAAGATATTTAAAGACACACAACGCATAGGTTCAAACCACAGAAGATATTTAAAGACACACAACGCACAGGTTCAAACCACAGAAGATATTTAAAGACACACAACGCACAGGTTCAAACCACAGAAGATATTTAAAGACACACAATGCACGGGTTCAAACCACAGAAGATATTTAAAGACACAACGCACAGGTTCAAACCACAGAAGATATTTAAAGACACACAACGCACGGGTTCAAACCACAGAAGATATTTAAAGAAACTAATTATTTATTTATTTATTGCTGAATGGGCCTGCTCTTCACCTCGTTCACGCCTGATGGAAAGCGATGGATGAGGTCTGTGATGAAACGAGCGTGCCCAGATGCCTGTTCACTCTTTCTTTGAAGGCAGACGGGTTATATGTGGAAGGGAACATGACGCTGGCAGATAATAAAAAATAATAAAAAAAATAATATGACGCGTAAAAGTGATTCCGATATCCTATTTACAGAACAAACAATTTCATTTCATTTCAATATATTCCTCTTGGCTAATATTATGTTCCTCAGATGAAATTGAATTTTCATGGAAGGTCTAGTCTAGAGGCTCAACGAGAAACGCAATAATTAGAGTATTATTTTCGTCGACGGTAGAGCAAAAAAGCCAGAAACATCGGCCTAAATTTTTAAACAGTAAATGGAATCTTGCCGAGATCGCAAAAGAATAACTGAATAACAGGGAGAAAAAAGTCCGTTCATTCGTTTTCCGTCATTTGTTCGCCATTGTTTAGTTCTATTTCCGAATTTCTACGAAACACATCGTATTTTCCAGGGAAAACACACGACTAAAATGGCATATGTCACACATGTTAAGATACTTAATGTGCGAAAGAGATAGAAGGTGAAAGGTCACACGTCGTGTGTCCGGACGCAAGGTTCCTTTTAGGCTGAAAATATTTTTAGGTGTGATATTAGAAGGGGCTTTAAAGAGAATAATCTCAGTACATCACCGATGACAAGTTGGATACTGAAATATTCAGGTCTGCTTAGTACTGTAGTGTTTGTGTATCGGGGCGAAACGACACTACTAGAGCTCAAACTCAAATAAATACTACTCAAATATTGCTTTTCTTTAAGAAACGTACATCGCATAACACCGCTATTTTCTTTGTGACTTTTCATTGAACAAAAGGCACATCGCTCAATTTCAAAAGTAATTCTACACCCGTCTAAACGATCGAATGTTACCATAGGTAATTGTTTAACAGCCTGTACAACATAAGGTCGCCTTCGGCATCAAACCTTTACAGTACCTAAAGAGCTATTTTCCCATACTTATCGATCATGTAAAATGTATAATATCTAAGTACTTTATTAAAAGAAACTGCTTTATTAGTGAGTTGCGTGACTGACATACAAAAAGTTCTAAGTGTCTTCCCTCTACTATTTACCATTTATTAACACTTTGCGGGACACTAACGAGGCACAAAAGAAGTGATATTGTTATTACTGCTATAATCGTATAGTCTCCTTCAAAGTGTTAATTGGGGCTTTTGCTTGCAGCTTCGCCCGTGTGAAGGTCGAACTATATCCTACGGGAACGTAACACTATGATAAAATGTATCGTGTTGTTAATCCAGGACATGGTCTATTTGTGTGATATGCTTTATCCAAATCCGTTCAATGGTTTAAGCATGATTGAGTAACAAATATCTTAACGTCTTAACACCTTCTCAAACTTTCACATTATAATATTAGTAGTATTAAAGTTGACGTCGTTACGGGTCGTCAGAAGCCCGAAAGTCTGACAACCGGTATTAACAAGGGATATCGTGTTACCCAATAACTGGGTTGTGGAGGTCAGATAGGCAGTCGCTCCATGTAAAATACTGGTATTGAGCTGCATCCGGTTAGACTGGAAGCCGACCCCAACATCGTTGGGAAAAGACTAGACAGATGATGATGATGATTCAAGTTAGAACGACCCTGTTCTGAAACACTCATTTACTAACCATATGGGTACCCACGCCTGGGATATGTGATTTGGAAACTCTAGCAAAAAGCAAGAAAAACTGTAAGCCAAGGAAAATAACGTAGAATGACGTAGCTATTGTAATGCATAAGTAAATCTAAATATCCTGGGCGTACTATACTACAGAAATGTTACATGTAGCTAACATTAATCCATCGGATGCGGGTGGAAAATATCTGCTAGGCAATAGATACTTCCACCTTGACTATATAGTTGAACACTAATTGATAAATTCATGTTGTTTTGTTTAATCTTAAATTAGTGGTGAATGAAGAAGTGTAGGAGGGAAAAGGTTATGTGGATGTTGATGAGAGTTTTTTTTTGTAAATGCTTACCAATTACTAAATATATACACAGCATTAATTCACAATCTTTGTTATAATTTATAGCTATCTGAACTCTCTCTCCTTTCGAGTTAGGTAGATAAGTACTAAAGAGCTTCGTTGATATAGGTACCTAAGTTACAGCTTTCAACTGATAGATATTAATCTAAAATTCTAAATGATGGTTTTATGATATTTCTGATCAAAAGTCCACCACAGAATTTAAACTATTTTAATTAAGCGAGGAAATTAAACGTGAATTATTTTTAGTGAGAAATTCAGCGTCAAGGCTCCCGCAGATAGGCGCGACGCGACTCTGGTAGAACAATTTCTATGAGAACGTCATGTATATTACCAGAATCGCGTCGCACTTGTCTGCGGGGGCCTTTACCCTCGGTAATTATCAGCGTTATGGATAGAGTTTTGACTACTCAATATAGGTCCTTAATTTGCTTCAGCCTTAATCACCCAAACCAGCCACATTTGTGCCTCCCTAGCCAAAAGTACCAATTTTTAAATGTTCCTCGCACCAAGTGTTAGTGTATTGCTAGAATTAGTTCTACCAGTGTTAAATAGTGAGGGTTAAAACTCAATGTGGACTAAAGAATGTGGGCACGATGAGGAACTGGCATGCGACAGTGTGCTCCATCCTCATTTGGACGATGCCAACGTTGACAGTAAACTTTCGGACTCAAGAAATGGGTTTGATACCCCCAAAGTTCGAGCCGACCCCGAAAACAGTGACTCCGAAATATGGTGTTGTGAAACCTGCGACTCCGAAAGTGGATGTCCCGAAAGTGATTCCGAATTCGATCTCAGCATTTTTCGGACAATCGAAGGAGAAGGCGGATCCTAGGACTACTACGATGTCTGTGAACACTGTAGATGATGCCCAGCTTCTGAAGGATATTACCAGCGCAAGGACACTCAGCATGCCCTATGTGAGTACTGTTTTTAATTAATAGTGTTGCGAACGGTTTTTTTCTGTAGGTGTACAGTCATGAGCACTAATATGTAAACACTTAGGGAAATTTTAAAGCGATTTTCTCGTGGAATAACGATACCAACTTAGAGATGACCTATTTCATAATTCTACGTGTTCCAAAACACTATGTTCGTAACAGCATAAAATTACAATCAATACAGTTATAGAACAGTTTGAAAAATAGCTAAGTGTATACAAATTAGTGCTGGTGACTGTACCTAAGCGTTGCAACAAATTGATTGGCCTGTGATGACACATGAATTTTCTCGTGGCGTTAGTCTACGCAACGAGAGTGGCCTTTACACTGTAGGATACTGAAACAAATGTGTTTTTTCAATTATTGACAATTTTCGGTTAATCTAGTAACTTTTAAAGCTCAAGGCACACACAACGAAGCCATTACCTCCTTCTGCGAAGCAGTAATGCTCGCGAAGGAGGAGGCGGGACGCGTGAGGGAGAGGCAAACTTTGCGCCCTCACGCCCCTAGTCGCCGCAGGAGACGCCCTGGGCGTCGGGAATTGGCAGCCGATTCCCGGCCACCGTAGGCGCGGGCTTGCGGACGGCGAGCAATGGGTAGCTCGCCGTCCGGTAAGGACCAAGCCCGAGTCGACGGCGCGTTGTGTTCCACGCGCGCCTCAAAGAGATGTCAGCAGCATTGAAGGGGTCCGCTAGGACCGATGCCAGCCAGGGTTGCGGGATGTTCGAAAGAGTTACCGTGGCCCTGGCACAGGCAACAGAAGGAACACGGGTGGGTTTTAGTCAGTAAAAGTCTGACACGCCCTCCCGCTCCGCCCAGAGCGGGAGAAGTCATTTGATGATTTCCCATCCACAAAAAAAAAAGGCACACACAACGCCTTGATTTTGATACCTACTACTTATACTAAAAACCAGCACACCTACAACGTAACGTAAATTGGAACGATTTTTAAAAACTTTCGAATTAACGTCTGATACTCCTGCCCTTTTCCCATTTGTTTGGTGTCGGCGCAACATGTCTTTGTCTTACTTACTTCTCTATTAGTCGTCATCTCGGTAGTCACCCCCTTTCTAGCCAAATCATCTTTCACACAGCCCATCCAGCGTTTCTTTGGTCTTCCCCTACTCTTATAGCCATACACATTCATACTCAAAACTTTCCGCACGATATTTTCGTCATTCCTCCACATCACATACCCATACCATGACAATCGATTTCCGCACAACTTTTCAGTCAACAAGATCTTACATAGATCTAAAATAAATCCTTCTTGGCCAACGTAGATTCCAATAAAATTAGATATTGGTTCAATTTGAGAACCACCATAAACTTGTTAAAATTTAAGCTTTGTTTCTTTGGACTGGCATCGATGCAATGCTTAAAGTGAATTACTGATGCAGTCAACGATCCATTACATTCGGAATAAGGCTATTAACTATAAGAAATATAGTTCAATGTACGCTCTTTCTATGTGCTATAATTTGAAAATCTTTATTTAACTTTGTATTTTCCTCTCTAAAGCATTTGCTACAATACACTGATATGTAAATTTCACCACAACGGAATTCGTGGACGAGCTGCTGTTCTTCTTCTTTCCTATCTATCAAACAGGAGCAAAAAGTAAACGTTAACGGGGCGACTTCCTCGGGATCTCTAGTTAAGATGGGCGTGCCTCAAGGTTCAATTCTTGGCCCTTTCCTATTTCTAGTTTATATTAATTAGCCATCATGTAAGCCATGTATGTCATTTAGTTAGCAAGGCTTACTTACCGGATATATTTCTATTCGCTGATGACACTTCGCTTATTTTTAAAATAGATAGAAAAGATACGGATGTCTTACATGTCAACAATAGTCTGGCTATTCTTTCGAAATGGTTTGCAGTTTTCTTTTATTTAATGCGAACAAAACTAATTGTCTTAAGTTCTCATTATCAAATGTATCCCAAGTGGATCTAAATTTAAAATTTGATGGCAAGAAACTAGATGCTATTACGGAAATGGTATTTCTAGGGTTTATTCTAGATTCTAAATTGCAATGCGGCGCGGGCACGTAGGAGCTATTTCAGGTAGATTACGAGTAAGTTCAGCTGCATATGCAGTACGAAAAATAAGGCAGTTGACTGATATAGTCACAGCTAGGTTAGTATACTTTGCTTATTTCCACAATATTATGTCTTATGGTGTTCTGCTGTGGGGATCGGCAGCTGACGTAAATTCAATTTTCATTTTACAAAAGAGGGCAATCCGAGCGTTCTATAAAATGGGTCCTCGTGAGTCCCTTAGAAACAAATTCAAAGAAATTGATATACTAACTCTGCTTTCTCTTTATATCTTAGAAAGTATTTTGTATATTATTGCAAAAACTTAGGACTTTTCAAAATAAGGATCGATTTCCATAATATAAATACACGTAGTAAACATGAAATTGTGACACCAAAAAAAAAACAAGCAAGTCATTTCTTATAAACAGTATCCGCTTTTATAATAAGTTGCCAAAGTCGGTTACAGAACTTAGCGATGGAAAGTTCAAAACCCACATCCAATGTATCCTTATTAAAAAAGCATATTATAAGATTAAAGACTACGTTGAAGACAGGGAAGTTTGGTGCTAATTCCTTCTGCACATGTGGCTTCCCTGGTGCCTCATTAACAACATAACTATTTATGTAAATGTCTATTATCTGCTGCCAAATTACTTTAATTTATTTTATTTCTTTTACGCACATCCATGATAAAATCTTTTCATTATAATAGATTATTTTATATTTTGTGAATGTGAGAACATTGTAGGCTTAATAAACTGTAGATTTGTAGACCATATTCTATTTTGTTAAGTACCTGGTACTTGTTGACAGGCCTACACTGTCCTCCCATACTTAATAACACTGTCACCGTGGAGTTTCTTGCCGATTCTTCTCCATAGGAAACGGCAAGATGGAACCGTGCACCTAGCTTCTGACGTTTCATAAGTACCTATGTAGTTTCATGTGAAATAAAATATTTTGAATTTGAATTTTAAACAGTATTTACAAAACATTATGACCTCAGGGTACATGTAGCTGGATTAAATAGTGCAAGCTAAGACAATCCAGTTTGTCAGCAACACCCAGGAGACTGTTGGAGCTAGCACGCACTCAGTGCAACAGGGATGTGGTACGCTTGAGTTTGATCGCAGCGAAGCCGTCAGTTTGCATGTCAGCGAACATACCCGAGTAATGCAACATTTGGAGAAATCTTTTGAGGAAAGGGACTTAAAAACTGTTATGATGCTCTATTCTTTAAAGAAACCGGGACTGGCAAGTAAAGATTCTACTAAGTATAATTCGATCACATAAACATTATGAGCGTGTTTTCCATTGCTTATAAAATTAGAAGTCGTTTTCCTAAATTCTACGTATCTTGTAGGTACTCATAAAATTTGTAGTAGGTACTGATTGTTTACATTGAGCCGCCATATTGTCTCGGTAATTATCCAAGGGCCGGATAGTTTCCATGATATTATTACAATAACAGTAATGTTTTCACTGTATCGATTTGATTTATCTTAATACTACGAAGCGGGGCTACTTTGTGAAGTGATGTGCGTAAAATAGTTTATCGATTGTCTATCATAATATGGCCTTGGAACTGCCCTATCATAGATAGCCCGATATAATAAGTTTACCATAACTATCGATAATGTATCTATGATCTGTTTAATTTTACCACTTTTATACTTATTAATGTTTGACGATTATTCAAAGTTTACCAAACTTTCGTTTCATAATGTCTTGCTTGAGAAGTAAAATTTTAAAAGCTAGTTCTTTAGTCGTTGCCAAAATATATCATGATTTAGTAGATACCAGTACCAGTATTAACAATGAAAGACATTGCAAGGCATATACCTACTAAATCATAATATCCTGTGCATGGAGTATTGCAGCCACTTTTGGGATGGCTCAGCTAAATACCAACTTTTCGCGCTTGACTCGGCGGAACGCAGAGCTAAGAAGCTCATTGGCGACGTAAAACTGGTGGATGCCAAGCTTCACAGCTTGGCTCATCGCCGCAAGGTTGCCTGCTTGTCGGTCTTCTACAGATTGTACTTCGGTGAGTGTGCTCAAGAACTCCACGACCTCATTCCGCCGGCCCCTTTCTACCATCGGACATCTAGACGCACTGCAAGTTACCATCCCTGCCTAGTTGCTATTCTACCAATTCGCACTAAGCGTTTCCAAATGTCTTGTGTGATGCGCACAGCAAAGGAGTGGAACTCTCTGTCTGCGTCTGTGTTTCCGAATGCATACAACCCTGATCTCTTCAAAGTGAGAGTGAACAGGCTTCTTCTGGGTAACCTGGCTCCATCGTCGACTTTGTCTCTGTCACCTCTGACCTAGACTAGAGTCAAGAGCAAGCCCATCTCCAATAAAAAAGTACCTAATAATATATTAATAATAGGTAATTTATATTACTAAGTATTAATACATATAAGTATCATAATTATTTCTATATTTAAACGATGCTACTTTTTCACTCCATGATGCGCACTGTCAGCTCTTCAAGCTGAACCTCTATTTTCTATCCCGTGTTTTTATCCAGGTACTAAACATGAAATAGCGTTTATCTCATTATACATCACCGTCTCCGGAGAATAAAATGATAACTACAAAAACTCAACTTTTTAGGAGAAATAAAAAACATGTTTTCGTCGATTGCAATAACTGCATTTAACATTAAATAGTCGAATATTTTTTAACGAGAACATATGGCTGCTTGTCATACCAACAATTGGGAATACATTTTGATAATAATATATTATATAATATCACATTATACTGGGATCGATCCATCATCACTGACAGGACTATTGTTGCCAATAAGCCTGATATAGTGGTGGTGGATCGAATAGAGCGGCGCACAATGATTATTGACATAACTGTCTCGCATGACGGGAACCTCATGAAAGCCGAGAAAGATAAACAAATCAAGTATCTTGACTTGGCCCGCGAGGTTGTCGACATGTGGGATGTGGACTCAGCGATCATTGTGCCGATAGTCGTATCAGCCAATGGCTTAATTGCTAAGAGCCTCGACCAACACCTAAGGAGGCTCTAGTTGGGCAGCTGAATTAAGGGCTTGATCCAGAAAGCGGTACTTCTAGACACGGCTCGCATTGTTAGGAGGTTCCTCTCTCTGGAGCCCTGACCTGGTAGCTTGGACCCTGTTCCCGATACCTGTGGGATACCATTTTTATATTTTTAAATGTTTTTTTATAATCTCTATATTCTAATATTTAAAAATATATTTTTTTATACGTATTTATTGCAATAAAGGAGATAATATTTATTATATTAACACTTTATTCTCGTAATTTAAGGCCTGTGTTAAATCTTTGAATACTATTGTAATATTTTGTAACTTCATAAATAACTGTATCTATAAATATAAGCAGACCTATAAATATAAGAACCTACAGACCCTTTTTTTTTTTTTTGGATGGGAAATCAACAAATGACTTCTCCCGCTCTGGGCGGAGCGGGAGGGCGTGTCAGACTTTTACTGACTAAAACCCACCCGTGTTCCTTCTGCTGCCTGTGCCGGGGCCACGGTAACTCTTTCGAACATCCCGCAACCTCAGCTGGCATCGGTCCTAGCGGACCCCATCAATGCCGAACCTACAGACCCTAACAATGACATAACACTTACACTAAAATAATGGCAGTAAGTTATCATTTTATTCTCCGGGGACGGCGACATGCCATCAACTTATCAAATATTCGTGAGGTCGTTTGTCAAAACCTCCGGACAAAACCTCTACTGTACTTTATTTTAATCACAGGACCAATTATATTTATGTATGACGGAGAAGGACATCTCTCTAGTTATCGCCAGCCATATTTTGACTACTGTGGGCGTGCTATGGGTAGTGTTGGTTATTGCGCAATAGAAAAACCGTTTGCAGTTCATATCAAATTATAATTTACGATCAAATTAGTCACACTAGCAATTCACACTCTGTAGGTAGGTACACGATACAACTATACGGAACGCGCGACATTATCTACACGTGTTCACTGCTCGACAGCCACCGACAAACTCTGCTTAACTCCGGTCGATGAGCGTTATGTTGTAGACTCTGTCGAGCGCCGCTTGGTGGCGCTCGCATTCCGATTTGTCAAACGACGACTAACGTATTTCCGACACATATGAGACGACTGACCTCTGTCAATATGATTAAGTCAAGTGTCAAGTAAGATCCCATTTGCTTTCCTAATTATTTTACCTTTTTGTTACACCTGAAACATTCTTTAACACGTTACTCAAACATATCGCATAGGTACACCACTTATAACATGATTCATATCCCAAAATGACAAAGGAACAAGCTATTCTATGCTCATATGACCATAATACAAATACACCAATTTATATCTTATCCGCCTTTATCTATGCGCACGTCAGCCATACTTGAGTTTTGGTATTATCAACTGATTGGACCGAAATTGATATCAATAACCTATATTAATCATGAAACAATTCGCCTATTTGTGTAACATGCGCACGGACATATTTATGAAGCCATGTTTGAATTTTGTATAATATTTAAAAAAAAGTTTTGTGTGTGATTATATGTGTAAGAACTCATTTAGGTGCAGTGTGGGAGTGTTTTAGTGAGAAAATGTGTGTGCGAAGTGTGTTTGTGTTAGTGTTTATGTGTTGTGTGAATTCTCAGGCTCAATGGGACCCAAGTAACTCCCCCGAATATCCAAATACACCCCAACATACGGGTATGCTTCCGAATGGAATGCCTTCTCAGTCTGGTACAATTCCAGGATTTTCTAACTTCCCCGAAAATCCCGTTATACATCCGCAAATAATGACTGCGCATAATGGATATTCGGACGACTCCTATAATCCGCAATCCCAAGGATTGCTCCCTCAATATAATCCATCCTCCAGACTTCCCGACGAACTTAAAAATCCGGATATATATCCGCAAGGAACGGCTCCTCAATATGATCCGTCTTCCAGATTTCCGGACTCTCCTAATGATCCATATATGCATCCGCAAGGAAGGCCACCTCCATATGGTCCATCCCCCGGACTTTCCGACGAACTTAAAAATTTGGATTTATATCCGCAAGGAATGGCTCCTCAATATGATCCATCCTCCAGATTTCCGGACTCTGCAAATATTCCATATATGCATCCACAAGGAATGCCTGCTCAACATAATCCGTCTGCTGGTTTTCCGAACTCCCCGAATAATCCATATATGCATCCGCAAGGAATGCCTCCCCGGTATCTTCCATCCCCTGGAATTCCGGACATGCATCCGCACAAAATGCCGCCTCCGTTTGGACCGATGGCGGACTATGTAAGTTTCAAATGTATTATGATTACAGTATTACACAAAAAGGACATTGTTCTGCACCCATACATTTTTCGCCCTGGAACCAAGAGCATAGCAAAATTATGTGTTGAATTGTCGATCATTAGTAAATTTCTCTAGGATGTTATTTTTATAGCGGACTAGCTGTAGAATAGATAATATTTCAAAAACGTATCAGATTTTGAGGTTATAATACTTATAATCAAACCACGAATATTATGATTTTTCGTAACTTCGTGACTCCCAGTGACTTTTAAGAAACTGAAAAACAATATCCTAACAGCTATTTTTAGTACCTACCTAGATAATTAGGTATGCAGTTTTTGTTCTAAAGCCTAAGTGTATGTAAGTGCAACGTACAAATGCATAGAATCTAATTAACATGCTTTCTTAGCATTGGTTTTGGAATGAGATAAAATATTTGTATTAATGTAAAAATAGAAAACCACTACTGATTGCAAAATTATCCGTTTTTAGTGAAATCATGAACACCTTCGTTCCTGCATATACTACCTAATGGGGCACAACACTGATTCACTGACTGATGCATTATTACTATCTATTATATAATATTCCTGACGAAAGGATATCGCTATAATAATATATCAGTAGATTGTAAACACCGGATTTCTCATTAACAGTCATCTAACCATAGATAATGTTTTTTTATAACCATAGATGAAAAAGGTGGCCTAAACATGAAGTTCGTTTTTCTGTTCACGTTATTTACGAGTATTTAAATATTTATTCCCCTTATAACTATCATTACAGGTTGCATTACCTAATGCGATAGTATGGTCCTATAAACTGAATTTATTATTAAAATTATTAAGAACTTTAACCTTTTTGTTAGCTAGTCTTACTACAGACGGACGCCATGTTGTTCTGTTTACCAAGCGTTGCTGGTGCGCCCTCTAGCGGGATAAATTGTCAGTAAGGTTCCCTATTGACAGAGAGACTGACAAGTGACAAGTGATCATTTAGTGACGTCAAAAATAGGGCTGCCAAATACGATACGTTACCCGGGCGAGCCTACTACACGATGACGTCAAAAACGATATTTCCTAAGATTTACTATGGCCATACGTTACAAACAGTATTACACCAACTTTTGTCATACGATAATATTAATACCATTACCAGTATGACAATGTCCTACTTATAATAACACCATACTTCTCTACTTCCTATTTACTACCTATTTAAAATAGAGTGTAGCCTCATTCATTAGGTATAGTAGGTATTTTAATTATACTTTTAGTAAATAAAAGTAATGGAATGGTGATTGAATGATTTTATTCTTCCTAGCTTCTATTTGCACTATAATGGAAATAAATTCAAAATGTGTTTCAGATTAAAAAATATGCAACCGTTCAAAAAAAATTCAAAACATCGATTACAATCGATTGGGCATCCCTAATCTTCTTCGACACGACATGACGTTTGGCGAAGATGGCGGCGATTAATGATATTAGTCGCGTAAAATATTTTTTAATGTTCATTTTGTCATGCAGCTAGTCCGTGTTATAAAAGTATTTGCAACAAATTTAATAAAATAGACAATTAATTATCGTATATATATGTCAGATGCTTTTATTGCACAGGGCGATTCTTGACATTGTCCTTTAGTAACCCACAACATTTTCCACATAATAGGTACCTATGAAATTGGAGATTTGTATGAAAAATTTTAAGTATAAAAATTTTGGTATTTTTTTATTTCAGCTAATCAAAGAACTGGCCCCAATTATCTATACAGTTTTGCCATTTTGATGGCAGTTTGTTTATCCCTTTACTGTAGAAGACCACAGTTTCATAAAAACAAAAAAAAAACTATATTATTTAAAAACAAATGACTGAATTTGAAATTAAATGAACGCGGCTTTCGAATAAAATTTATTTGAATTTCGAATTACGCGCCAATCCACAGATAATTAAATCTGAAAATGCTGGTTATAGAATCTCCAATTACATAGGTAAAGACCTATTATTATAAGTGTAAATATTTATCTTTGATTATGAAACAAGAAACAGCTCGGTACAGTAAACAAATCTTTTGTTATTTTTTATAGAGGGCTTACATTTATGTTTACGGAAACATATTATTGTTTTGCTTGCCAACCTTTATAAATACGTAGTGGGTTCCGTGAAAACGTTATGAAGAACAGATTAATCAGTCAACATTGAACAATGAAACTATTTTTCTATTGAATGAAACTATAGTCTTATCAGTGGCGCAGCTACGATTATCATTAGAAGGAAGCCGAAGAAAAAATTGTTCATTTCTCATAAACTCAGTAAAAAAAAATTTGGGCATTTTTGTAATGATTTTAATCTTATGATGACTGTATTAAACTGGTATTAAATATATAATCTGATGTGATACACAGTTACACACACAGGTGTACATTATTTGGCAATAGTAGACATTTAGGTGGTTCCGAAGAGAAGCCGATAGGAATCGGGTTGTATGAAGGCTTCGCCACTGATTCTTATTCTATTCTATTTGCCTAATTGACGAATTTAAGAAAGTGTTGTTGTTTGGAAAGGTTCGAGAAATCTTGCAATACAGTTGGTAATTTAGAAGTTTAATCGTTTATATTGCAGTTCCTATTTCTATCAAAGAGCGAATATTCTTATATCAATTTTCGTAGCTGAAGAAAAACTGTGTGCTCAGTTTCAGTTTGCTTTGTGCATCAAAATGTTGATGTAACTAAAATAGATCCCAATTTTAATGAAGTTAATATTGATTTTACCTACTTGATATGGATAACGGAAACAACACGAAAATAGTATAAAGTCACGCCTATAATTTCCAAAGGATTAGGCAGAAGGGATTTTCGTAACAAAATGGCAGGCAAATCTTCCGTTGGTTACAAAATGTCATAAACAAAAAAAAATATTACTAGCTTTTGCTCGCGGCTTTACCTACGTCAATGTCAAAAAGTACCATAATATGTGTTAATCCAGGTTATAAACTATCTGTGTGCCAAATTTCATCCAAATCTATTTAGCCGTTTTTGCGCCAATCCAAAACATACAACCAGACAAACGGACAAAAATTCTCAAAACTATATTTTCGACATCAGACTCGTTCCACGCAACAATAATTTTTTTTCTAAAATATTCAATGTCCTTTGACTTAGTTACTAATATGTGTCGTAATGGGAGATACCTTGTGCTGTTTTCTACGAGTTGTCATTGTCAGGGATCAGGTTGTCAGGGACGACACTTGTGTAGGCGAAAGTAACACGCATATCAGTGAGATGGAAAATTGTAATTTACAGTTTTACACTGACATGAGTTAACACACTAAGTAATAGTTCCGTCTAAATGTGAGAAGAGGCGTTCACTAGTTCACGAGGCTCGGAAAATGTGAGAAAAGGCGTTCACTAGTTCACGAGGCTCGGAAAATGTGAGAAGAGGCGTTCACTAGTTCACGAGGCTCGGAAAATGTGAGAAGAGGCGTTCACTAGTTCACGAGGCTCGGAAAATGTGAGAAGAGGCGTTCACTAGTTCACGAGGCTCGGAAAATGTGAGAAGATGCGTTCACTAGTTCACGAGGCTCGGAAAATGTGAGAAGAGGCGTTCACTAGTTCACGAGGCTCGGAAAATGTGAGAAGAGGCGTTCACTAGTTCACGAGGCTCGGAAAATCGGGAAGCACATCCGTGTGAGCTAATAGTTCGCCTCGCGACCGTATGGTTCATTTGCCAAAAATAGAATGTCCAAATTCCTAGCCCCTCGCCTTTGAGTACCCCCCCCCCCCCCCCACAGTCCCGTCCCCGGGGTCCCGTTTGTCCCCCGGGTTTGGGCCACAAAATGCATGCCCGCCTCTGCACGTTTTCCTAAGTATTTCTTAAAAAAGCTAAAGTTTACACAACAACTTGAGAGGTAATAAAGATGTTAGATTTAAGGCTAGTTTATGAAGTGCTGTGGGAAAGGGGCAAATTATCGTTTCACCATTTTAACTAATTGACAAAACTTAACCAAGATAACGTTATGAGATTTATGATGATATGTTTGTTTACCCTAAATCTAATATTGGTGAATTTTACAAAGCATGAGAGTAACAATCATGCTTAAAAAATGAACTGCAGGCGTTGTTTAGGCTATGGTGGTTCGCGCTCTGACCTGGAGCCGACATATGTATAAATTGACAAAACTTATCTTCCAATACTACGACAGACAGAGGTAGCGTTTATACAATATCTGGGGGCCAACCACCACCTCTTAAAGCAGTATTATTTTAATGTTACTTCAGTGTGAGAAAGAGATGGAGCTATGCAGGACGTCTAGCTCCATCTCTTTCCCACACTGAAGTAAGATTACAATCTGTTTAAGAATGCAATACTGCTTTAAGAGGTGGTGGTCTAGCTCCTGTCTGATAAGTCTAATACACAACACTAATCATTAATCTACCTAAACTATTTTAAACACGTAAAATTGTTTGATAATAGACAGAAACACTACAGTATCAATACTTAATCCCTATAAGTGCGTTTTTTATTAACTTCAAACTCAAAATTTAAATTGCTATTTTTGAGGTCATCAATATTTTCTATGCGTATTTACACAAGTATAATACAAAGCAGTGTAACCAGTTTGTTTTTCTTTTGTTTCTACTGAATATATATTCTTACTTAAGAATAATATTTAATGATTACTTACTCTCTTGATGAAATCGTTAGAAACACAAACATGCCTAAGGAAGCACTGAATAGTTTCTGCACGAGTGGTTCGAGCTTGTGAGTTTATGTAACTTTATTAAGAAATGTGAATAATTCAAAGCTTTTTGTTGGTAAAGGATCTGGTATTTATTTAGTTTATGTCTAGTAAGTAAATCCGAGTGTGGATTTGGTTGCAAAGTTGCGAAGAGTGGGTAACCTTAATTTGGAATTTTAATTTGGGGGAGGCCTTTGCTTATGGGGCAGTATAGGCTAAGAAAAAAAAATCATAATCTTGTTTTTACTTAATCGGACATCAAAACCGACCGCCAGATTGATTGGTAAAAAGAGTAAAGTAGAGCCAGGAAAATTATTTTTAAGCGAATTTACACTCTACGTCAATGTACTGTCAAAGCCATTTCATCAAACTGTCAGAAAATGACAGTTGTTGTTTGAATACACGGACAATTTAATTTAATTGATTGATTTACTTCCGAGAGGGTGATCCATATATTATTTAAATACTAAGGTGCTTTACAAATAATTTCCCTGCCTTTATCTACAGTTAATTGAATTGGTCTATTTATTTACACGTTTAATTCCACGAGCATTTTCATTGTGAACAACGTAATTGGCATAGAATGGCAGCAACAAGTGGCCGTTCGTTGAAAAGCGACAGGTTGCACCCATTCATTCTCACCCCTAGGTAAATACATAGCATCTGTACATCTATATCTATACAAATAAATAAAATTGAAGTGTCCGTTTATAATGTAAATGTATATGAAAGTATATTATCATACGGTAGGTACTTATACAAAAAAAAAATGACTTTCTGTCGGTCTAACTGTCTGTCAGTCTGTCTGTCTGTTTGTTTGTTCCGGTTAATCTCCGAAACGGCTGGACTGATTTTGACGGGACTTTCACTGGACGATAGATGTTATAAGGAGTAACTTAGGCTACTTTTATTTTAGAAAAATAATTATGGGTCCGCGCAAAAAAAAATAAAACTCATGAAATTGTGAAGAAAAAGTCAGATTTGAAAAAATCTTTTTGCATTTGGTAGCCCAATTCTCGAGGATAGTTATAGGCTATTTAACATAACGCTATGACCCTTAGGAGCCAAGCAAAAAGAACACAACGAAGTAATAGCGCGGGCGGGCGATGCAACGGGTTGGGGGTCGAGGCAGTTTTATAAAAATGTGGCTGTTATTTTAGTATATGGTGTATCTTACGACTTCTTCACAGCTAGTCTATTATACAATTATACACAGTGTAAACGACATCAACGCGTATGTAAATCATCACCCTAATTGCGTAAGCGTAACACTCGTATTTTGATGCGAACATAAATGTAGGGAAATCCTGATTTTTAATTCGCGACTTCAGGTTTGGTCCCATAGTAAAAGTTGTTCATAATGACGAGTACAATGACCCCTTAAGAGATTAACGGTGATTAAAATTACACCTTATATACCTATTGCAACTACTTTCTAAAACCTTTTTTTTTTTTTTTTGTGGATGGGAAATCATCAAATGACTTCTCCCGCTCTGGGCGGAGCGGGAGGGCGTGTCAGACTTTTACTGACTAAAACCCACCCGTGTTCCTTCTGTTGCCTGTGCCGGGGCCACGGTAACTCTTTCGAACATCCCGCAACCCTAGCTGGCATCGGCCCTAGCGGACCCCGTCAATAGTGCTGACATCTCTTTGAGGCGCGCGTGGAACACGACGCGCCGTCGACTCGGGCTTGGTCCTTACCGGTCGGCGAGCTACCCATTGCTCGCCGTCCGCAAGCCCGTGCCTACGGTGGCCGTACTTTCTAAAACCTGAAAATTAATTTGAGAGCAGTATATTCATTATAAATAAGTTTTACCATCGTCAGTCATGCGCAAATCTTATAACCGAGCGCGTCAGTCACGCGTTAAATTTATATAATATATATATAATACGCAATATTTTTAAAGACTTATTCAACAACACCCCACATCATGGGGTGGACGAGAAAAAAAAACATCCTACTTTACGTGTACAAGAGGTACCCTAAAAATTTTTTTTCATGTTTTTCCTACCTCTTTATCGGCGTTATAGCTTTCTAGTACTAAGAGTCTCTGAGCTAAGCTACGGACGGACATGGCGAAACTATAAGGGTTCCTTGTTGACTACGGAACCCTAAAAAAGTCGGTAAAAATAAGAATGCCCTAAAATGTTGGCTTCCTGATTGTGTTACGTTACGTTTTTGTTTTGAATTCCATTAAATGTTTCCTTAATGTGTCTGACAACCTTTCATGAAAACCCAAACTCAAATTTATTTTAATTAAACCAATTCAAGGCACTTTTAAATTGTCAAGGGGTCGGTCAGTCAGAAAAACGAAGCTGGTTGCCTATGGAGAAGAACGGGCAAGAAACTTTGTAAATGGTTTATTGTAATACCTCGATAGATACCAAATTATATTTGCGATTTTCCACCAAGCAGCGGCCATGACCGAATTCCATCAACTTCAGTGCCTTGATAAAATTTCCCTCAATTACTCTTGTGTAAAATTTTCTGTTGATTGAAGCCGAGTTTTCCTTATAATTTCATTGTCTTTATTACTTTCATCAAAGGGACTTCGGTTGAAATAACTTAGTTTTGTAGACAATGTTTTGATAAAGCCGACATCAGAGAGATCTTAAAAGATGTACTTACATAGGACCTTACTACCTTACCTTAGGACTTATTAGGACTTTAGAGCTAACGATTGTCAGAATTTTCCTCAATTAATCAACCGGCTTTATATAATCAGTCTATAATGTTCCCACCGCTGGGACACAGGCCTCCTCTCTGTGAGAGGGAGTGGGTCGTAATCCACCACGCGGGCCCAGTGCGGGTTCATGGATGTCACATGTCTTCTAGGGCATGGATCCCGGAATTCCGAGATTTCGTAACTCCAGAATTTCGGATGATTTTTTACAATATTACAATTCCGGAACTGAAGTAAATATCGCAATCCGATACTCATATAATTATTTGTAAGATAAGTTACCACAATAATAAAATTTTCATATTTGTATTCTCTTGCGAAATGTACCGTACCGCGCGCGAAGTTTAAATTCAAATCGCCGCCATCGACGCTTGCGTTTCGTTCGTTTCGTTCGCCATTTCGCCAACCAGTTTGTAAAATATAATTGTATGCCTGTGTCAAATAAATACAATTTATTTGACACAGGCATACAATTATATTTTAGGTGTTCTTCCTACAAGTGTTGAGAGTGAAAGAGTATTTTCGTGTGCCGGGTACTTTTGTAACCGCCTACGAAGCTCGCTCTCAGATAAAATTTTAGATGCTCTGATACTCTTGAGAACACATTATCAAGAAGAGCGATCTTTTTTAAAAAAAGTGATTCTTGTCTTATTTAGTATTTATTTTATATTTCTTTTTAGTATAAGTTGATTTAAAGATCTCCATTTCCAAAAAATACGACAACGTAAGTTTAGAGTTTCTTAATTATTTTTAAGTTTTGTTCTTTAAACCTATTTTCATGATCTCAGAAGAGGAGAACTTGTTGATTTTGTTCATTGTGAGTTGTTGAATCTTATATACATCATAATTTTATTAGATAGTTATTTATTATGCTACATTGCAATTGCAAATAGCTAGCACACGTTGATTTTGCTATAATGTATATTATTGAAAAGTTGATTATTTTTTGTTATATTTAACCTAATAGAAGGCTGTTTAATTGATCTCAGTCAAGAGTTTTGTCGATTTATTTAGTTTTTTAATAAAGATTTGATTTAACAAAACACTTAAATGCCTATGTATTGTTTTTTTTTTTATTTCCTATACTTTTTTCTAATTCCGGAACCGGTTCCGGAATTCCGGAATCGAACCAGTAGTATCGTAACTCAGTTCCGGAATCGAAAATCATCCGATATTACATGGCCTAATGTCTTCCACATTTTGGGCCTGTTTCCTCACGATGATTTCCTTCACTGTTTTAAGAGCAGTGGTGATGAAAGTAAATAAGTACACAAAGTCTGGGTTCGAACTCACGACCTAGAAACTCGTAAGTCGGAGCCGATACCACTAGGCCACCACTGCTCACCTCTCTGCTCTCAACCAGCTTTACTTACTAATAGTAATACCAGTGCCTAACAGTGTATCTTGTAGGACATGTGCATGTCACCACCAATTACTGAACAATAATATAGTACATTCCTGCCGCGGCCTACAAAAGGGGCATTGATGGACGAACGTGTAAATGTGACACACATATATGAGTCCATCATTCTCAAATAATACGCGGAAATTCAAGCTAAGTGAATTCATTTTATTCCCAGAATCAATGACGAGCAACGATATATTTTTAACGCGCCAATTTGTTCATTTGTTTCTTTTTTACTTTAAACAGCTCTATTTGCAAGGCAAATCGAAATTTAAATGAAATCTTTGCTAAGTTACCTCCTTGGTTGTCATGTGTCGAAGATAAAAGTTCGCTCCATTTTTGAATTACACGACAGGTATTGAGTTTTCATATTAATTTATTCGGCCGCTGAACATGACAGACATGGATTTTCAAACTAACATTGCCGGCCGCTGCTCGCATGTATTTGAGACAGAATTTTCGATTTATCTCGAAGAAGGTTGCCAAATAATGCACAAATTTCCAAGAATGTTTGAGAAACTTTTGTTTTTGGGTCTGTAGAATCGCGCGTGGTAAACAAGCGGTTCAAAATATATGATACTTACTCGTAAAAGTAAAACAAAGTAAAGTAAAAGGTAAAGGTAGGTAGGTAAAGTAAAGTTCTTAAAACTCTCGAAACGATTGGTTGACACTTCTCGTGACTCAAGGGCTGGCTTTTACCTTGGCTACAGAAGTCAGGTTAATTTTACAATATACTAGAATACTCTTTGGAGGGATTTTAAGGAAGAGTCATATTTAGTTGGTATTTTTAGTGTATACGTGTTATTTGGCCTTTAAATTGTACATAGTTGAAAAATAAATAATTTTTAAAACTTTATAAATAACTTACCTATCTACCTATCAGATATTAAAAAGCTGATATCCATTGTATTGCCAAGTATCGTCCGATAAGCGGAAATAACCGGAGCAACAGGGATAACCGTCAAATTACCCATTGGTGGTACTTGGCTATTGATTAGCAGCCGTGACTGATGACTGATAACAGAGCATTATTAGTTTGTTATACGAGGGGATGACGTCATCCGTGGTGATCTCGGATGAAGTTGAGTACTTAGCTATCCATAATAAAATTCGTATTTTGTAAAGGGATACGTAATTTTCCTGTGGACGACGGTCTTCGCGAGCTCCATGTCAGATGTAGCTGCATATTACGATCCGATCCAGCCTGTCCCTTGCTGCCCATCCCCAGCGACGCCGAGGTCACGGACCCCACAAGGGGTGCCCTTAGCGTATAGTCGCTTAGTTTATAAATTTTATGCCCTGGTTGGAGGCCCAGGATAGCTCGGTCTACAGCCGACAATCTCTAGGTAGACCTGCGAGATGCCATACACAAAAACCCGCCAAGTGCGTGTCAGACCACGCACAATGAAGGGTTTCGTAGTTGGGATAAAGACAGAAGAGACAGAATTATTCCAAGAAACAAACTTAACATTGTACTTGAAAAACATGTTCTCCCATACATTCCAACTGCAATTAATGTTAGTTTGTACGTACAATATTGAAAGATGTACAGAGTTATTTTAAGACCATAGACTTCTTATAGGTTTTCCTGTAATCTGTAAGTATAGAACTATTATTACTATTATTATTATTTAAATGTCAGGCTCAGTAGTTTCGAAGATAAGGGTATGGTCAATGTTCGTCTATTTTCTTAAATAAATTTAAAACGATTTATTTTTAAATTATAAAAAGAAAATCTATTCGAGACCTCTACAGCAAGCCCGTTCATTTGATATGTCACGCGGTACAGTTTGCAAAACTTTTTATTTATCTTATAATATTTGCTTCCTTTATTCAAAATTCGTTAATTTACGTTAAACGCTCGTTAGTAAGTATTTGGGTCATAGAAATTCATCTGTGTACCTTTCAACTTAATCTGTCCATTAGATTCGGAGCAAATTGGCTGTGACAGACGGACAGACAGACAGACACACGAGTGATCTTATAAGGCTTCCGTTTTATCCTTTTGAGGTATGGAATCCTAAAAATAAAAAAAAGTGGCTGCTTAAGCAGTGAAATAAAAAGCAAAAGTTGTATACGTAGCTTAGGCAGACGGTAGGACTTGTTAACATACATAGATCTATAGTTCAATAATAATTCCGAAACTGAGCTTCATTGCTTCAATTTTTAAATGGGCTGGTACTAGCCTAGTACTTACGTATCTACGTTACAAAGTTTACCAAGAACGAAACGTTTACCTCATACATTTTAATAGTAGAGTTAATACATAGCTCAAAATGAATCAAATACATTTGCGCACCCATCTATAGCTATTATGTAAGGCATGCAGTAACAACATTTATATACGCCAAATATTTTGGCGCCAACCCGCCTGCGTGTTATTGTTATCTCAACTATCAATCACGACATTATTGTAAACTACATTTAGTAGCACATAAATTATTTTATAAATAGAATGTTGTGTAAACAACGGGAAGTGTTTGGATGGACGTTATGTTGCAGTTCACAATTTTTCGACAGTTTATAATGAAATGGACATAATACCGATAGATTATAAACTAACGAAGTTCATAATTATATGGTAACATACAGGGTGTAAGGGACAGCCCTCTGTGCAAACTAACAGGGTGCATGCAGCTCCTTATTTTGAATCATTTTCCACCGAAAATATTCTCAGGTTTTCATTTTTTTTTTATAGTATTTCAGTTACTTATTCCTTTATTTCAATGTAAACTTACTTTCTCTGTACGCAGCACTCCATCTATGTAAATAAAACAGCTAGAATAAAATAACATCATTTGGAAACGAGGATTTGATTACTAACGATTGTAACGTTAGTGCAAATATGGTAGGTATTAGTGTTGCCCAAATGCAAGAACAAGACGAGACTTAGCCAGTCTTGGTCTTGGTCTTGCGCCAATACACCTGGTCTTGGTCTTGGTCTTGGTCTTGCGCTCCCAGTCTTGGTCTTGGTCTTGGTCTTGCAGCAAGAGTCTTGCAAGTCTTGCAATTACCTATTAGTCTATTACTATTTATTAAAGTTTACTTTAAATCTTAGAAAAACGTATTAGAATTGGAGTTTGAGCGAGGAGGTTTGTTGTTGTTAAATCGAGAAAATCGTTAAATTGATATTTGTTATATTAAGGTTGCACAGGGGGCCTACCATGCACTCTTATAGCAGGTCAATTTTAGACGGAAAGTGAACTGTCGGGCTATTTTGTACCATGAACACGTCAAATAACAGGCGAGCCAGCGATCACGTGACTAAAGCCGGTCAGCGGTCACGTGACAACATTTCACTGGTCTGACCTGCGATAAACTGTACCATCAGGTCCTTTTTGACAAGTAAACACTTGAAAACTGAACTGCCCTGCAGTCATATTAAGCAGGCGTGAAAAAGTAACTTTTATTGAACTGTTTTCTTTAATTTAAAATAAATTACGTAAATATATGTTAATTTGTGAATATAATACTATTATGGCGTTTATTTAAAATTAGAGAAAACAAAAAACAATCTCTTTGCAGTTTATTTTAGATGTGATGAAATTTTTGAGTTTCTTGAGAAAGATGGTGATAAAAACAGTGTGAAACAAATCGCTAAAATCCAAAGGAAAGTTATGAGAAGCACGATAAAACCTTTTGACTTGCAGGATGGCATGTTTGTGGACGGGTCAAGAATATAATCCTCCTTCGTCGCCAGGAAAGCGACTCGTGAGAACCAATGAACCCTGTATGTGCCCGATGAATGGCACTAGGCTTGCACACCTATAACATGGGACTTATTACCAACGGCGAGACGTGGGTGTATAAACTTCTATAACAGGGGAACACCTCTGCCTACCCCTTTGGGGATTATAGGCGTGATAATATGTATTATTTAATTTCATAGAAAAGTAAACAAACTTGTATGATCTAGAAAGAAATACAAATCAAGAACACAATACATAGAAATAAAAACCAATGCATTAATGTTTGATAGAAGTTTAGGCAAAGACAAGACAAGATACATAGTAATATAAAACTAACTTACAGCTGCCCAGCCTTTAAAATCTTTGATAGCACCACCAACACAGAATTAAAATTTTTGGCCACCTCTGTCCACAATCTGCGGGACATTTCTCGAGCTTGAGCACTTTTATTGAAGCCCATTGCAATGTCCTTGTGATTATTAAAAAAAAACCCACAGTGTTTCCAATTGTTCATATGAAACTCTCCTTGAAGTCATGATCACCAAATAACTGCACTTTCTTACCACTCACAACAACGGACACGATACAAATGTGTGAATTTCTAATTTATTTCCAGAAACACAAAAAAGGAACCCACTTGAAGTTCCAAAATACAAAATGAACTCATAATATTATGTTTGTGGTTGTGACAATAAATTTATACTTAATAGCCTAGAGTCGTTCGAAAATAGCTTAACTTACGATAACTTTGGAAAGTTTCTCAAGTAGGTACTTACCTACCTTTCTTAAGTATCAAAGGGTCTCCATGCTACAAAACATAGTTTTTTAGAATTCTCTTGATCATTATAAGTCGTTATTAAATTAATTTTATCTAGTTCTTTAAAACCGTAAAACCGGTAATATTGCGTAAAAGTATTTCGGAACGTTTGTTTATACATAATATGGCGTACCGGCCAGCGATAACGTAGCAGGTCTGAAGTGGATACATTGCAGGTCAGACGGAAATGCTCATGGTACAAATAGAAAACCTGTCAGGTTAACCTGCTAAGTTGACCTGTCATGTACTTGGCAAGTATTTTAAATGTTGATGGTAGGGCCCCTGTACTGTAATTTACCAAAATAAAGTACTTAGTTGTTACTGGCCGATTAAATGAAAATATGGGTGTTTATAAAAAAATATTTAAGACGATAATTACATACTTAATATGTCGCACCCCTAGATGAAAACACCACTAACTCAAAAATACTTACGTAAGTTAATGGCGTTTTTGAAAGTATCGCATGAATAGCTACGCGGAGTTAAAATTCTTTTAACTGTTAAAAAAATATTCTTACCTGTCCACTTCTTCCAGCGGTTACTAAAAAGCTTGTGATATCTCCACTTAATTTTGGTTTAACAGGAAGAAATATTTCTGATTCCTTTTTGTGGAAAGATATTAGATGTTTCCTTAAGCCTGAAGTGTTTCTGTTTTTCATTTTTATTTCAATCTTTTTATGTTGGCACAATTTACAGAAGGCAGTGTGGGATGCATGAATTATTTCGAAAAACTCCTCAAATTTGCTTTTGGGTCTTTTAGATCTGTGACTCAAACTCTCGTTACTCGGACTAGAATAATTTGAATCTTCGTCACTCATATTAAATTGTACACGTGATACGTTTTTAGAAAACAACGAGAATTAGTAAAAACAATTATTAAGTTAGACTCGAAGCACAGCTCAATTGGAAATGACTGGAATTAAAATAATTCCTTTATTTATAGTACGTTTCCTTGCTTTCTACCGCGCCGCCTCGCCACGTGCCGGCTCTATGAAAAGGATGCCGCCGCAAATCAAACAATGCCGCGTGCGGCGTACAAACACACACTAAATATTACCTACTTGTACAGACGCGACGCGTGAATAAAATAGAATTAGTGCCAATCACTATTCTTTACATATAAGTGAATGTTTTGGCGTACATCTATACTAATATTATAAAGCTGAAGAGTTCGTTTGTATGTTTGATGACAGAAGTTTTAAAATAAATAAATAAGTCCTGAACGTCACTAACCTCCAAAGTTACTATTCCTCGTGGACGAAGTCGCGGGCACAGCTAGTAAATACTTACTCTCATCATCTCTCTCAGAGATATTCGGGCTGGTAAGTAATACAAAACTCTTATCGCAGGCTTTTTATTTTATTAGTAGGTAAGTACCTACGCTTTTTATATTATTTTATTAGTTTTGTAGAATTTTTTTTACACGTTTCAAGTATATTTAAAAGTGGCTACAATATTTATTAAACGGGTGATATTTGAACACTTTTTTGCTATTTTTTCTTGTAAAAACTTAAGAAATATAATGACTAAATGTACAATAATAGTACCTAAGTAATTAGTTTAAAACCATATAAGTAATCAATATTATAATATATACTTACTAGAATGAATTAATATGACATCTACTACCTATCCTTACCATTTTATCCTAATCATAATACTACTTGCGTGATCAGTATAATGTATTCATTTTCATTCTAAGCACTCTGAAACTTATTTATTCTTTGGAACACCTGTAGGTACTCTTAAAAAAATTCGAAATTATTTTGCATGAGTATACCTACGCCCTATGGCGGCAATCAAATAGTGTCACAAATGTTATGATTTCGGCGTGGCGGCAACGATTGTTTTAGATTTCAAAAGAAGCCGCCGGCGCGTGTATCATAACCATGTACTTCCGAAAAGCGGCAAATTTCTTTGAGAAGTAAGTACAAAACCTTTGATGCCGCATTATCAAAGTGCCGATGGTTAAAACATAACTATGCATGCACTCAGTTTGATTTTAATAGATATTTTTTTATTCGCTATGTTTATGGTATTAGTCGTAATGCGCATAGGTCCAGTTTTTCATATTCTTTGATACAGTTTTTTGCGTCTCATAGAATTCCTAAGCGTACCTACCTATACACCGAACTGTTACACCTAACTACTCAGTGAAATAGCGCTAAGTCCTAGCTGCAAGACGCAAGAGTCTTGCAGGCTATGTCTTGTTCTTGCTCAAGTCTTGCACGGTCAGTCTTGGTCTTGGTCTTGCTAAAAATACGCGGTCTTGTTCTTGGTCTTGGTCTTGCAAAAACGCAAGAACAAGACCAAGACTGCAAGACCAAGACTGAATTTGGGCAACACTAGTAGGTATGAATTTGCATTTCCTTGAAATATGACAAGAATTGGTTTCCTGTAATATCGTACTGCATCATTCACCCAGATAACTGTTCTAATCTAATAGTAATTTTCGTTTCCTCAGCAAAATTCAATGACTATCACTGAAACTATTTACTCACTGAAATTACCATACACAGTTTTGATTAATAAAGTATAGGTACTTATCTTTATAGTGAACCTGTCTCTCCACTATTTCCTTGCTTACTGTAGGGTGCATACCCGGTACGGTGCTAATAATCCTTCCATATCCTAAGGGCACGTCTTCCCTACCATTATCACGCCCCCAGCAGTCTACTTCTTGATATGCAATGGCCTATGTAGCCGCATGAAACATGAGGCTACAGGGGCTAGTGTGAATCTTTGGGTTCATTAGAGTAATCAAGTCTAGTCAAACCACGCTGGGGTCGGTGCATTTCATTCATTCATTCATTCATATAGGTACTTATCTTTATAGGTACTTATCGTACTTATCTTTAGTTATGGCTATAAAGTAATTTTCTTTGTTTATTGTACTGACATGAAAACGGTTGCAGGGCTTGTGAGCCCTGCAACCATTGCCCAGGGTACCATTCGAGGAGGTTATTTGAATGCAACCCTAGATTACAAAGTTTAGGTTTTTACCTAGCAGTTTCATCTTGAAAACAAGGAGACAGTGCTTTATTAGATTCTGTCATTTCGACTTCGCGTGTGACTAAGAGTGATGAATATAAATATTGATGGATGGATTGTGTGGGAAATGATATGAAAGAAAAGGGAGTGAATGATAGCGTCACGGTCGACGGTAGAGAATGGAAGAAGAAAATGTGTTGCCAAACCTATACAAATAAATAAAATTGAAGTGTCTGTTTGTAATGTCAAAATAATAGCTTTTTACTAAAAGCTTAACTGAAAAAAAAATGCTGTTCCCTACATTTATGTTCATATAACTTGTCAAAATGTAGGGACCAGCTGATTTTTTTTCGCGATTTTAGGTTTGGTTCCATAGTAAAGGTTGTTCATAATGATGAGTACAATGACCCCTTAAGGGTTGTGCGTTAATTACGGGTCATGTTGTAAAACAATTTTTTTCTGATTGTTTGTTCCGGCTAATCTCCGAAAGGGTTGGACCAATTTTGCTAACGGGACTTTCACTGGCAGATAGCTGATATTATAAGGAGTAACTTAGGCTACTTTTATTTTAGAAAAAGAATTAGAGTTCCGCGCAATAAAATTAAAGCCATTTTGAACAAAATTTGATTGAAATTGGGAAGTTGTTTTCCAACATCCACGCGAACGAAGTCGCGGGCACAGCTAGTTGATTAATAAAACTAAACATCCCAGTGTATTAATAGTGAAATAGGTACTTTTAGCAAGCCATTCATGAAGTCGTAGAATATGCGATATACTATTTATTACTGCGGATAATAGGACCACTTTTAGCTCACCACTAACAAATAAAACGCAATTTTTCTTACATCTATCTAAATCGGCGCGGGCGCCGGTTCGTGTGCAACTCTCCTATAAATTATTAGGAAGGTCAAGTATAACATGTTGTATCTGGTTTTCAAATGAAAAGCTGGATTGCCTTTCTTGTAGTTTAGAAGTTCCAACTCAGCTTTGTCAGATAAAAATAAATATTTAGGTATTTGACCCAGATAAAGGCACACAATACAAGATGTAACATAAATAACGCACGGACTCTTAAGGGGTCATTGTACTCATCATTATGAACAACTATCAGCTGTTCCCTACATTTATGTTCGCATGACTCGCCAAAATGTAGGGAACATTTGATATTTTTTTTCACGATTTCACGTTTGGTCCCATAGTAAAAGTTATTCATAGTGAGAGTACAATGACCCCTTAAGAGGTTATGCGTTATTTATGTTACACCTTGTTTAAGAACACAACATAAACTTAGATATAAGCTTTTTCTGCGAATTTCATACGTTTGTGACTTACCTACGAAATTCGCAAATGAAAACTGGGAAGTTTTCATTTGCGAATTTCGTAGGTATGGCCTACACCGTATATGTGTTCTTCAATGACAACAAAACAATAACAAGAATGGCCTTGAACCTATCTGATTACCTACGTTGTAATTCGTAGAAAGAGGATCAATGTTATGTACTTAGGTACCTATTCATAGTCTTAATAAATCTTCAAAGGCAATAACTGCGGGGTAATTGCGCAATATACTTACAGTAGGAATCGGTTTCATTTTGACAGATAACAACATTCATTGCGTTATTTACTTTGTTGAGCAGACGAGTTTTTCGAAGATATGAAGCAATGGATTAGCAATATGCTTCAAAATCATTCAGATTCTGGTTGATAGTGTGTTACGCAATTAGGGTGCTGGTCTTAATACACTAAGGTATTTATTTTCCATTAAGTGAGGTACCTACCAATAAGCCAAGTATTTAAGAGTATTAGGTATTAAATAACTTTAATGATTTTTATTTGAACTTCCAAAGAAGTAGATACGTGTTTCGCATTTGATGACTCAAAAAAATGCCTAATTAGGCTTTTTTGGCAATTACTGCTTTTGATTTAAAGGTGCATATCCGCACCGAAGTTACTTTTTGTGGGGTAACGTTTGCAAGTGTTTCTGGGCAACAACGGATAACAAAAAGTTATTTAGTAAATGTTGGAGAAGTTACTAAAAGTTATAGAAAGTTACTTAATGGTATCATATTGCAAAATGTTGCTCTATAAAAACTAACTTCAGTGTGGATGCACCTTAAGGCTCCTGTAAAAAGGCGCGACACGCGATGCGAATCACGCCTGTTTGAAAGAGCTTTTATTCATTCACGAATACACAAAGATAGAAGTTACAGTTCGTTCGCGTTAAGAATGCAGTGAGTCATCAGTGCAACTGCAAGATAAAGGTGTATTCACAGTGGTGTTAAGTTCAAACAAATTATATTTTAAAAGACTAAGTTTAATGAATTTATAAAAATACACTTAAAAGTTTAAAATCAAAATTAAATCATTAATATCATATTTTCATCACTATCACTAGTATCCTCGTTAGTATTTATAACAAAAGTATTTTCTGCAGCGAGTTCCATGACGTTTAAATCTGTTAACACAAATGACAGGACACAACCGTTGCGTTCGAAGCAATGCCTTCAACTGTCATTGTGAACTTGACTTTGTAATTTGAAAAGATTTGATTGGTTAGGGGGCGGGGCTAGGCCGACGGACAATGATGACTCACTGCATTCTTAACGCGAATGTACTATAGAACCTACTTTCATAAAGATTTATTTGCATAGGCCACCTAACTCAACGCTACTCAATAACAACTTAATTCTTATGTTGATCGTGGACCATTAAGTGTAAGACATTGAGGAATGAGGAGACATATACTTATTCATAATTAAAGAGGTCGACCATGGCGCAGGTGGTCTAACGAGATCGTCATACCACCTTCGCCGTGGTCGCCGCCCATATTTGCCCTTGCAGGTCAGTCGTGACCAGAAATCGCAAAAGATGCAGAGGTTCGAAACGAGATAGGGGAAACCTTTGCCCGACTTTGGCCCTATATTTTGTAACGTTTGGTAAATCCTTCGTGCTTCAGCAGGATTATCAGCTGATGGAGGAGGTGGTGGTGGTGGTTCATGTGCGACAGTAGGATTAGCAACTGTTGGAAGTGGAGGTGGTTTGGGCAATCCAAGTTCATTTTGTTCTTAAATAACCATTCAATCAATGTATTTTGTTACTGCGGTTTTAGAATTGTTACAATATGGCTCCGCATTCGAATAGTGGTCACACTACAATTCAGCCACCTTGACATCGTGAGCGTCAGAATCCAAATCGTAAACAAACAAGTCCACTAAGCACAGCAGAATATTAACATTAAAAGCGTAAACGAAAGCCCGATAAACCGCGTTAGTTTGCGTGCAGAAACGTCAAAAGGACGTCTAAGACGTTTGGTTTTTATTTTGAGAAATGGCATCTCACAGGTCAACCTAGGATGGGCACACCACAATTGCGGCGATAAGCCCCTCTTTGAGGAGTGGCTGGAGAGGCGCCACGGCGTCCTCACCTTCCGCCTGACGCAGGTCCTCAAGGGAGGTACCTGTTCCGGATAAGCCGGGAGGAAACGCCCTGGTGTCACCACTGTGTGGATCGCCCGGAGGACACGGTGGAGCATACGGTGGAGGTCTGCCCGGCTTGGGCGGAGCACCACCGTGTCCTCGCGGAAGCGATCGGCGGCGGCGATCTCTCGCGTTCGGTCCTGGTCCAGGTCATGGTACGGAGCGAGAGTACATGGAAAGCCATTACCTCCTTCTGCGAAGCAGTAATGCTCGCGAAGGAGGAGGCGGGACGCGTGAGGGAGAGGCAAGCTTTGCGCCCTCACGCTGCTAGTCACCGCAGGAGACGCCCTGGGCGTCGGGAATTGGCAGCCGATTCCCGGCCACCGTAGGCGCGTGCTTGTGGACGGCGAGCAATGGGTAGATCGCCATCCGGTAAGGACAAGGCCCAAGTCGACGGCGCGTTGTGTTCCACGCGCGCCTCAAAGAGATGTCAGCACCCTTGAAGGGGTCCGCTACCGCCGATGCCAGCCAGGGTTGCGGGATGTTCGAAAGAGTTACCGTGGCCCCGGCACAGGCAACAAAAGGAACACGGGTGGGTTTTAGTCAATAAAAGTCTGACACGCCCTCCCGCTCCGCCCAGAGCGGGAGAAGTCATTTGATGATTTCCCATCCACAAAAAAAAGGACAACCTAGGAGGTTGTCGGCTTATGACGTTTGGATACACACTTTTGAATTTATTGTCGATGCATAATGTATAACGTGAGCAAACGTAGCATCATGACGCGCGGCAGCTCGAAAAGTGGTGTCTGCATTAATCGTGCAACCGTTGACTTTTATAGGTATTTACCTTAGCAGTACAATTCTGGCAGTCGTGGATTTTAGTCTGACTTTCAAGCGTGCTACAGATACAGTGTTTATCTTATGCGTGTATTCAAACGCAGATGCAATGACGAAATTAAAAACCACACAAAATCAAATAACACACATTTTTTTTTGCATTTTTTGTCGCCTGTTCTAGAGAAATGAAGACAAAAGTGCATGGAGAGCCTAAGGTCGACTTTTGACTGAGGTTTTGCATTACGTTTCATGACTTTCATGAGACGACTAGATGGCGCTGTTCAAACATGAAAATAACACCGCAAAGCTTAAAAACCTTATTATGCAGAGGCACATAATAAGGTTTTTAATACCTAAAATAATTACTAAGAAATAATAATATATTTATATTCAAATAAACATAAATTATTTTATTTTCTTATTTCCGAGTACTTAATACAGCGCCATCTAAACCAAACCAAATAAACCAATTGGTATATTAGTTAATTCGACTACAGATGGCGTAGATCATAAATAATAAAAATCCCTACATTCACAAACTAGCTCTCATTTTCGCATTCTACAATAAGTAGATCGTAGCTCAGGTGGATAAGCATGACAGAATAACAAAGCTCGTTTCACAGGGCACTGGTTCGAAACCCAGTTCACAGTCGGTTTTTTTAAATTTTATTATTATATAATGTAATTTATATTCTATTTTTTATATTTTTAAACGTTTTTTATTTTATTTTTTGTTATAAATAATATAAGATGTATAAATGAATAAAGGCATAATATACAAGTATACATATACTACTCTACTATATGTATATAACATTGTATAAATAAATATATATAAATTACTTTCGTAATTGGTGGTAAGTATTAGTATTATTAGTAAGAAACATTTATGTAAGAAGATTTAGATATATTTTTCTTACAGATTAAGATTTACTAAGTTTAGTTCTCGTAAAGGATAAGAAATTAAACTATTTTAGTGATATTATACATTAAGACATTTAATTCTCAAAGAAGAATACAATTTATTTCTTTCTTTCTTATACAGTGTATAACCTAACCTAACAGTTTTACACCCAATTGACAATTATTTAATTCACTTGTTATGAGAAATACAAGTAAAATTTATAACTGAATAACTCTATTACAAAATGGAAGACATTAACAAAGTAAAACTGTATAATAGATGTTATAAGTATTCTAAATCAAAACTGTGTTGTGCTATTCTTATAGTATTTAGTTTTATTTACATAATGTTATAATACCTTACACTATATATGCAACCTTAGTTCTGTAAATATTTTACCTACTCACAAATTATAAAAAAATTACGTTTTGCATAATTATGGTTAGTGGTATTGACTATAATGATTGATTTGTGCATTATGTTATGACTAAGGTTCACAGCTTAAGTATTCGTTCCAGAACGAGGAAGAAATTGAAGCTAAACCTCAAATCAATAACAATTGTAAGACCGGGTTATAGCTGTCATTTTGGGACCAATTTGTTTATAATAATAAATAAATAATTAATTATATTAGAAAGGAATCTATATTTATATTGTTTTTATTTTAATTTCTTATATTATATAAGAAATCAAAATCATTAGTGTAAAAACATTTTGTTGTTATAAAGTAGTGAATAAATTTATCCCACTTACACTAAGTTTGATCACTGTAATTTATCAAATAAATTATAGCTACCCCGGTCTTTGTTATTACTCAATCCAATAGTCAACACTTTATATTATTTTTTTAATATTTCGTGTGTCCGCCATTTTGATCGATTACAGCTTGCAACCGCGAACCCATGGAGTTTATTAATTTTTCACATAAATTTAGACCCCGTATAGAATCCCATACCTGCATGCAGTGAGTACTCAGTACTTCCTTAGTCCTTTCGTTCCTATTGTCCCACCTTTGAACCATAACGCCCCATAAATTTTCAATGGGGTTTAAATCTGGCGATCTCGCAGGCCAAGGAATAATCTGTATATCCGATTGCTGGCTAAACCACTCTTGCACAATTATGGAACGGTGTATAGGACAATTGTCCTGCACGAACGTTATCACTGGCATGTCTTCTACAGGAAAAACATTCCGTACGGTGGGCAACATGACGTCATTCAGCACATCTATGTAGTTTACACTGTTTGCACGACTGGGTATTACAGTAAGTTCTCCTGGTCCTGCAGCACTCATCCATCCCCAAATGTTCACTGTTATACGACCGGATTCAGAGTTAGGCACAACGTGATCACTATCATAACGCGTATTATTCCTACGCCACAACCTAACTCGCCCATGCTGGCTAGACTTGAAAGTCTTTTCATCACTGAAGATGACTCCGTTGCTCCAGTCGAAATTTCTGTATTTCAAAGCGAACTCCAATCGTGCTCTTTTATTAGCTTCGGTTAGCAATGGCTTAATAGCATGTCGACGATAATGCAGACCTTCACTATGAAGAGCACGATACACCGTCCGCAAAGATGTATCAAACAACTCTGCGTAATATCTTGTTGGTGTAAAGCCATTTTCCTCATAACCTTGCACCATAAGTTGACGCTGGTCTGAGTCAATATGGCGTCTTCTGCCAGATCTACTACGGTGTTCCAACGAACCCTCTTCTTGAAACCGCTTTATCCATAAAGTGACAGTCTTTACCTATAAGGGAAATATATTATTTATTATTTTCGTGTATCGATAACCATGGATAATAAAATAAATAACGAACAGTGATTTTAAAACATTACTTACGTTTAAGCCAGTTTCTCTCGAAATTTCAGAATAATTTAAGCCTTGATTATGCAATGCTATTATTTGGGCCCTCGTAGCCATATCAATATTTGAACGCGAACTCATGATAAAAATAAATATTAAAAACTTGTAAACGCAATCGTAACTGAACTCACTCATAGATAGTAAAGAACATTATGATTGAACAAAAAGATTTAATTTTTACACAGTCAATATTAAACTACCCTCAATTCTTTTGAGATTTATGATACGAGTTAAAGTCACTTAACAACTTCAATATAATAAAGAGAAGGATAATTTCAACTCAATGCGTAATGACGCAATGGTCCAGTGGCTAATGGTATCGGTAAATTTTATGCCACCGAGTTCGAATCCTAGTTATTACGTGCTTTGCTTTATAAGGTTTGTAATGTCGTAGGAGAATTTGTGTTAAAATTGAGTAATATTGTAACTAGCAAAAAACAAGATAATGTTCTTGTATATTTTCCAATCCAACTACTATACTAGCGCCATCTATGTCATCCAAGACATATTATTAAGGCGATGAAACCCTGTACAAACGATTTTGGTTTGGAACTCTCCATGCACTTCTGTCTTCATGTGTACGTGTTGCGATTTATTTTAGAAGTAATTTTCATAAATTAATAATAACTGTACATTATGTATTCTGAATTGATTCTAAGGGCACGATCCGGCCATGTCTTTTAATATTTATACCTACCTAACATATAAAGTATCAGAAATGTTATTACATTTCCAATAATTTATATGTTCGTTTAGGATAATATATCCTAAAACAAAGACAAAGAAAATTTTAACAAAAATTCCGTTAAATTGTAAAAATTTCGTATTTGATATATTTTGTACGCCGTTAACGACAAAACATAGAGATCTCTGGAGCTAGACCACCACCTCTTAACGCAATATTATTTTAATCTTACTTGAGTGTAGGGAAGTGATGGAGCTAGACGTCCTGTATAGCTCCATCTCTTTCTCACACTGAAGTAACATTAAAACAATACTGCTTTAAGAGGTGGTGGTTGGCCCCCTGTACCTATTTTATTTATAACACCTATTTTTACATCTATGTTTAACAAATAAAAACTTGGACTTTGAAGTGGAAAGATAGTGTTCTTTCACTCTTCTTTTAAATACTGCAACAATTTGGCAGTCCCTAATGTCAGGCAGAATTGAATTCCACAACCGAACCGCATGCACAGTAGAGGAGTAGGAGAAGAAGTCGGTGGAATGGGAAGACTTAAGGAGGTTTCTAAGATGCGACCTGCAAGGTGCATCAAAAGGGCATAGGAAAAGCGTTCCCGCAGATAGGAAGGCGTTTTAGGGTTGTGTAAGATGTTAAATAGCAGACACAATATCCGAGAGTTCCTGCCAAGTTCGTTAAAAACGAATACAGATATTTTGCAAACGCTCAAGTTTAATTAAAAGCTCTGTGTAGACATCCAAATAACAGGCATCGGCGTAGTCAATAATGGGTTGAATGAGAGTTTGGGCAGGGGGAGTGTAGAATAGAGTAGTGGACTGTAAGATTACGCTGGTTGTAGCATAGAAATTGATAGTTCTGTACGAACGGAGTTCTGCCGTTCACCCAATCCAGGAACAAATTCAATAGAAAGATGGCTGAGCAGGTACGACTCACCTTTTCTCCTGCTGCGGCTGGCTTCCAGTAGATTCAAAAACGGTCTCTTGAGTGTACCGTTGACCACGGAGACCGGCGGGAGTAACACCACACGGTAGTGCACAATTTGTTCTTGTTTTTTCAATTTTCACTCACGGAGTCAATAATTAGATAGTTCTTTGGGTTAACGAAGATGGCAGACTCCAATGTCCCGCGCGCGCGCAAAACTCCTTGAAGATGGTGCGCACGTCGCTGTTTCCTTCTGATCCGGGATTTCGTGAATACAGCATTCGCGTGCCGACTTAGCGAGCGCACACAGACATTAACCATCAAATTCGTCCAATCATGGGCTATTACATATACAGAACAGGGAGAATACCGATTTTTCTCTGATCCATGAATACCATAATATGTCTTGGTTTCGATAAAAGAACAGTTGAATAAAGTATTTCAGATTCCAACAACTGATAGAAATATAATTCTGTTTTGTTTAGTCTAAATAGAAACGTCAGTAAGTGCGAGTAAATCTTTGTGTCTATAAATTGTAACATACAAATTATAATAGACTTGTTTCTGGTGAGTGCATGACCATTAGTTTACACAAATGTATACTGGGTGTTAGGTTAACGCTTTCAGGGACACTAAACAGCCATAGTAATAAAATTACAATAAAACTTCTATGTTTCTCGCTCAATGTCTTTGAAAGCGTTTAACAAGGGACAAACTAGGGCCCGCACAGCACACCATTGTGAACAGCCAGTCGGGCCCCGACTGGCTGTTCACAATGGTGTGCTGGTGCCTACGCTTATGTATGGAAATTAATGTTGGGGGTGGCAAAAGAAGCATGAAAGTAGAATAAATGCTGTGGAAATGCGTTCCTTGTGAAGCATGTGTGATGTGACTATTAATGATAGACTGAGGAATGATGTGTAAAGAAGATGTAGTGACAAAAATTGAAAAGAGTATGCTTAAAATCATTTATCATTTACTTAGATGATTAGGTCATGTTGAGAGGATCAATGAAAGGCGACTAAAAGGTATTTACACGGCAGATCTGAGTGGAAACGCCGGGGGGGAACACCCTAGGAAGACATGGTAGTGATCTTATCGGTGATGTTCTTCAGAAAGGTCAGGTGCGTAGTACTCGCAACCGGCGTGTGTGTATGACCAGATGTATGAACGTAAACGAGGCCGAAAGAGTATGTAAGGATCGCAGCAGGTGGCGTTCTGTAGTTTCTGCCTACCCCCATGGGAAGAAGGCGTGAGTTTATGTATGTATGTATGGAGCGAAAATAAAAAATAAAAACACCTTTCACCACTTTAAAAATTACGTATAAATTTGGTTTTAAATAAAGTATCCAAATAATACAGATTAACTTTAATATAAAAATTTTAAAAAGGAATAATTCTTATCTTAAAAACGGGCAACTAGCTTCATATTTCTGACTGACCGACTCTTTAGCAATACAAAAGTAAATGGATTAATTGAAATAAATAGGCTTTGAGTTTGAGTTTATAGATCTATCTCTTTCTGTCCCTCCAAAAATAGGATACGTAATCTAGTGTAATCCTTTTCTAACATGATCTCATTTATTGCAGGCAGATGACCCTGAGCCTCCGGACTTACCCCACCGGTATGCACCGGTACAGCATGCAGGTCTACCGCGGAAGCTGGAGGTCTTCCCTTTACCGCTGGAGAACTCAGACCATGAGCTGAAGTTCAACGTGTCATGGATACCTTCAATGGGTAAGGCTTTTAAGTGTATACTAAAGATTCTGGCTAAGCAGTACAGGAAGCCTTTTGAGCATAATCAGCCTATAATGTTCCCTCTGCTGGGATACAAGCCTCCTGTCTTCGAGAGGGAGTGGGCTGTAATTTACCATGCGAGCGCAGTGCTGGTTGGTAGATATCACATGTCTTCGAATTTTTGATTCTGGGACATGCCGGTTTCCTCACGATGTTTTCCTTCACCGTTTTTGAGAGCAGTGGTGATGAAATTATTTACACAAAATAAAGTGCCTGTCTGGTTTCGAACCCACGACCAACTCAACAACTCGTAAGTCGGGGTCGGTACCACTGGGCCACCACTGTTTCACAGTCGGGGTCGGAGCCTTTTGAGCGCAGTACTTCAACACATTATATATTCTATTTTTATATATCTATAGCCATAAGGGTGACAACGGAACCTGTAATTAAGCCTACGCCGTTTGTCTGTATACCAGTGGCGCAGCTACAATTATCGTTAGAGGGAAGCCGAAGAAAAAATGGTTCAGTTGTCATAAACCCTAGATAGCCTCAAAAATTAAAGCCCTGATAACTCATTGTAGTTAGGATTTCTTAGTTACCTCCAAAGCGGTGCTGCGGACTGCTGCGAGGACCGGCTTATTTTGACAGTGATGTTATATCGGAATTCTTTGTTTAGACAAAAAATTGCAGGCATTTTTGTAATGTTTTTAGTCTTATGGTGTATTAAAACTGGTATTAAATATATGTAATGTGATGTGATACACAGTTACAGATACACACTTGCAGGTGTACCATATTATTTGGCAATAGTAGACACTAAGAAGAGTGGTTATTCAGAAGTGAAGCTGATAGGAATCGGGTTGTATGAAGGCTGCGCCCCTGCAGTATACCAAAGAGCGGTTGGTCTTCTTGTTTTTTTTTTTATCGTAAAAAAAATTTCAGTGATAACACATTACTATGGCCTCTGCTCATGCCACAAGATGAGAGAGAAAGTGATGTATACTACTAGTTTTGATGGTACAAAACCCGTAGTGCTCGAGTCCAACTCGCTCATGGCAGGTTTCTCTCATTTCAGAGTACAGCAATTTCCTTTAGAGTTTTATTATTATTTTCATCCCATTTTAAGGCAACGTTGAAAATCTAGAAATCTTTGTTTAAATCGCAGAGCAGACACCAATTTCCTTTTGAAACTTTCCATCAGATTGTTATTATTTTCCTTTCACGGCAAATCGACCACTGGAGATATGGTTCATATGTCCGTTGAACCACGTAAACGCGTATTTGCATAATATTGTGGTTCAATAGATCACTGGCCACTGTTTATCTGTCGTTGATCTGCCATAGAAGCTCTCCAGATGGTGTGTACAACATTCGACGTTCAGAAGTCATTGGGTTGCAAAAATATTACGTTTTGTAAACAAATGCCCGCGCCCAATACGTAATCTTATCAATGTAGTTAAAATAGGATCAGTCACTAGTTCCGAAGAAATAGTGACTTACGGAGTAGGACAAGGTAGTGTGCTCGGACCGCCGCTGTTTCTCATTTATATAAACAGCCTATGTAACATGAGTATCGAAGGTGCTCACATATTCTCTTATGCTGACGATACAGCAATTGTTTTCTCTGGAGAAACATGGGACAACGTCGGTCGCATCGCCGAACGTGGTCTGTCTACAATAGCTACCTGGCTCGATCGGAACCTTTTAACTTTGAATATTTCAAAGACAAATTACATCTGCTTTTCCATATTTGATCGTACCCAGCCATCACAAGGTCTGCAGATTAAGATCCATACCTGCTCCAGCTCCACTAACACCACCTGCTCTTGTTTAAAAATCAATAAAGTATCCAGTACTAAATACCTTGGTGTTATGCTTGATCAAAGGCTATCCTGGCACTTGCACCTAGAACTATTAATGAACAGAATTAGGAAACTGATTTGGACGTTCAAATCTCTCCGCCACGTGACCACTAAGGATCTTATCCGGCAAATTTATGTCTCCCTGGGTCAGTCTATACTGACGTACTGTTTGCCAATTTGGGGCGGAGCGTCTAAAACAAAATTTTTGGAGCTGGAAAGGGCACAGAGAGCTTTACTAAAAGTCATGTACTTTAAACCGATTAGATTCCCTACGGAAAGTTTATACTCAATCTCAAACCTTTTGTCAGTTAGGAAACTCTATGTCCTGCAGATTGCATTAAAAAACACAAATCTCTTCCCTTCATTACTTCCAAGACACATTCTAGGAGGAAAAATAAGGTAGCTGAAGATAGTCCGGTGAATACTACATTTGCTACAAGGCAATTTATTAAACAATCTTCCCGTATATATAATGTTCTCAATGAGCAATGTGCCATCTATTCTATGACATACCACGACTGCAAAAAAACACTAACTGAATGGCTCAAGAGTAAAAGTTACGAGGAAACTGAAGATATCCTACACAAGGTCACATAACTAGGAAACACATCTAATTTGTACACATATACACACCACACCCATACATCCTCGCGCTACACATACCACATATCTCACACGCATGCTCACCCGCTACATCCCTACACCTACACAAACACACACTTACACACAAACGACCCCACACATATACACACACTCCCAAACATATCCTACACCCATTGCGCACCCTTACTAATATAAGAATTATAAAATGTTAATTAGTCTTAAATTAATCTTTTTGCTTATTTCTCACACATCTGTAGAATGATTGTAAACTGGAGGAGCGGAACCACCTAATACAAGCAAACCTTTGCTTAAAAGGTGACTCCAAACCTAACATAGTTATATCCACAAGTGAAGAAATAAACATTTTTATTTTTATTTATTTAATGTTTACACGTTGTTAACCACACATTATGGTCCTCCCAGGCGTATAAAATACCACATACTTTCTTGAAATACTGCGAAAGGGACATATTACCCTATGTCAGCGCCCACTCAATAAATTCCGAACGTCACATAATTATAATTATCGACTATTAACATAACATCACGCCTGTATTCCCCGAAAGGTTAGCCAGAGATGTACTTATAGCACACCCACATTTCGCCAGTAATGATCACGTCCCATGTACTAAGGGGCGAGCCTATTGCCATCAACCGGGCACAAATCCTGACTTCGGGCTGCTATTAAGAAATTCCAGATGGAAAAACCGAGTAACACTTTGCCCGACCCGGGAATCGAACCCAGGACCTCATGCTCAGCAGTAGCGCTTGCGACCTCTAGACCGACGAGGCAGTCGACTATTAAATCCATACTAATATTATAAATACGAATATAACTTTGCTGTTGGTTACCTTTACACTCCTAAACCACTAATCCAATCGTTATGACACATTAAGGTGGCCCGGGACCTGGAGAAGGGCATAGGGTACTTTTTATGGCAGCATTATGCTGAGATAGGAGCCTTTTTAGCCTCGCACAGATTTTTTTTGTTTTGTCAAACATAAAAAAAAAGAATAACGTAATACACGCAGCTGATGTCGTGGGCAACAGCTAGTTACGTTATACAAGGTATAACATAATTAACGCACAACCTCTTAAGGGGTCATTGTCATTATGAACAACTTTTACTATGGAACCAAACCTGAAATCGCAAAAAAAATCAGCTGCTCCCTACATTTATGTTCGCATAACTCGTCAAAATGTAGGGAAGAGCTGATTTATTTTTTCGCGATTTCATCGCGATCAGCCCCTTAAGAGGTTGTGCGTTAATTATGTTACACCTTGAAAAGCCCCCACGTGTAGCAACACTTAATAACTCGACTGCCGGAAACGCGGATCTACGCGAGACTTAATGACTTGTAATTGTTTCTGTAATTACAAAAGGTTAAATGGTCACCTGACGCACGGTGAACGGACAACCCAAGTACCAACCTTGCTGAATGACCGATAGCAGAGTTGACCAACATTTGGTGCAACTTTGAGAGACGCATCGCACGTTGCTTACAAATAGTTTTAGACCGTGAATTTTACCATAGCCTGAGTAATGATGATCTATTTTTGCATTCTTCGATACGAGAATAGAAGCCCGACCTACATAAATTCTACCACTATTTATTTATTACTACGTCAATCACCCAACAATCGGTTCCACACCACGTGGATGAAACGCCAATTAACACAAACAGACAACGGTTCGTAGCGGAAGTTCCAGCTTTTATTGACTAATGTTGAAAGAGAGAACATACCAATTGTTCGTGAATTTTAACTGATTCCGACTCGTTAATGCTGTGTGTTGATGTGAATGAAATTAATGGTATTCGGATGAAATGACGCATTTGCTTGTGATGATGGGATTTGCGTTCCATTGAGAATCTTATTTACAACTGGTTAAAAGTATTAAAATAGTCTCATCATCATCTTTTTTTTTGTTTCGGGGTGAGAAATCCTCATGGATGTCCTCCGCCCTGGGGCGGGCAGAGGGGTCTGTCAGACTCTTACTGACTAAAAACCACCCCGGTGTTCCATCTCATCTCACACCTACGCCGAGAGTCGCGGGAACTTACGATCCTTCCGCAACCCCCGGCTAGTGCCGGCCCGCCACGGCGGGCCTCTGCTCGTGTCGAGGGGGGGAGTGAGGTGTTTGACTCCCCCCGCGACGTCTAAGAGGGGCGCGCGTGGAATACTACGCGCCGCCACCTCGGGTCTGATGTATGGGGGGCGACGGACGTCCCCGAGTCCGTCGCCCCTGGACCCATTTAGGGGGGCTGGAAGAGGGCGTTGTCCGCCCTCCGTTGACGCCCGCTGCGCCTGCTGTGGGCCGGGTGAGAGGATGTGATCTCCCTCTCCCTTTCCGCAGTCTCCTTGTGCGAGATGACTGTCTCGCAGAAGGAAACCACCGCGTCCCAGGACTCTTCGCTGCCGACCATGGAATTCACGACAGCCGGCAGCGAAAGGTACCACTGCCTATTCCACAGATGAAGGCACGGCGCGGCTCCTCCCAAGCGGCACACTCTGCCAGCGTATGCCGCGCCGTGTCCTCCCGACAGTCGACGCAGTGGTGACACCGGGCGTCCGGCTCCCTGTTTATGCGACACAGGTCATCATCATCATCTGCTTCAGCCTTTTTCCAAGTACTTATGTTGGGGTCGGCTACCAGTCTAACCAGATGCAGCTTAATTAAGTATACAAAAGTATATTTTAATTACTGTGAATGTGAAGACCATGTAGGTCCTTGTTTTTTTTTTTCTCTCTCAGCTTTAATCATAGTCTGCCAGTTTGAGTAAATTATGCGGCCTACCCAAATGTCCTTTCTTTGGTATTGTTCGTCGAATCATTGAGCTCCTTAACTTTTATGTTGAGCTGTACGATTACTGACAGATGCTTGCACTGACTGGACAGGTCCACTCAATCTTTGTGGTTCTTTCCTCAAAAGACCATTTCAGACACCAACCTACACGGTCTTCACATGATCTGACCAAGATTATGTCTGGACTTTAAAAGAGACTGTGACCTCTGAGTTTGTTTCGGCCTTTCTTCTCAGAGTAGTCAGATAGGAAACGCCGGTTTCATCTAGTTTAAAAAAAAATGTTTGACGTGTAAAAGTGTTTGTATAAACCTACTTACAGAAATAAAATCATTTATCATTTATTTATCATTTAAACCACGTAAAGAGAATCATGTTCTTTACTCGTACACAGAGAATCAATAAAATCCAATGAATACTTGAGCTACAAGAAATTATTTTTCATTTTCTTATTTTTCAACATGATATAGATCTGAGCCAGCAATAATTTTCAGAAAACAAAGAATGCAACAAAAAATAAAATGACGGACGTAGGGAGTCAATTTACTTAAAGCGAAAGCGCCAGGTAGCCCGGGAAATTCAAATTTTCTTACGTTTTTTGCAATTTGCAAGTCAGTATTAGGTTATGTGTTGATCAAAATATGTTTCGCGACCATAAAAAGTATGTATTTACAGATTATAATAATTAAAGTCATCAATACAACTCTTTAAGACCAGGTAATTCTATTGAATGACTATTTCATGAAATCTTGACAATTAGGATTATACAAACTTATAGAGTTGTATTACTGATTTTGATGATTATAATTCAGTAAATGCATATTTGTTACGGTCGCGAATGATACTTTAATCAACATACAACTTAATACTGATTTGCAAATTACAAAAAACATAAAAAAGTTTTAATTTCGCGGGCTACCCCGCTTAAGAGGGCTGTTTCATTTTGTAACGTCTCTCGCTCACACGGCGCACGGGACCAAATTTTCAATAATGTTAAATGAAAAGATGCTTTTTTGAAAAATAAATAATTTAAATTTAATAAGTAATTCTTAAAAATACATTTCTATTGTGTTATCTAATACACTCAGCTCAATAAGTATTATGATCTGTTTTTTAAGATGAGTTAAATGCCTACCAGGTATGTAAATTATTTACGGTAAATCAATTATGCACCTTAACGCATTACCTGCTAAATTATTAGCTAACTTTTTTCAAATGCTAATTAGTAGCTCACTAACCCTGTGCGGCAAACGCTCTTACGCGTTCAATAAAAAATTCGTGTGGTGCTATGAACGCTTATGCGCGGTTGTTTCCGAAACAATAGAAATGAACAATGAACGCACAGGAGCGGCGCGCCTTACTTGAAGAAAGTTATGTAAATTGGGTGGACGCGCATACGCGTCGCAAGCATATGGCAAAAGTCCGAAAAACGCGCATGCGCGTCGTTCGCACAGAATGCACTATTTGCACTATTTACGTCGTCAAGCTCCTGTGCATGTCTGTCTCTGTTAATCCCCGCGGACTGTCCTCTTCGCAATAGAAGGTCTATTGCGAAGAGGACTTTACCTATCTCTTATTGTGGAGTCCAGTAAAAACACTGGGTCAAATTAAATTAGCTAGTGAAACTCCGCAGACGTGATGGGTATCAATACGACAAAAAAAGATATGATTATTTCATTTTTGGGATCAATGAGTGCTGGCAGTGTTGTTCCTTGAAATAAGAGTTAAGAAAATCTGTTTTTTTTTTGTTTTGTTTTATCGCGTTTAGATATCGATACATATCACGTCTGTGAAGTTTACACAAAAAAACTATGTTTTTAAACTGCTACGAGTATTTCAAGTGACCACTCTACATACGGTCGATGACCCCAAAACAAAAACTGATCAAATTAACTTCTTTTTCATTTTATCATGTTTAGATATCGATACCCATCACGTCTGAGGAGTTTCGCTAGCTAATTTAATTTAACCCTGTATTTGAGTATTGAGAAACTACTGGTAATTCACATTCTTTTTTTTTGTATTTCGTGTTCTGCTGAATTTTTTCCAAGTCAATGTAATTATTTCTTTCCTACATGGGCAACGATTTTTGTCTCCTAATCGTATAATATATATATATATATATTATTTGAGATAGGTTTGCTCTTGACTCTAGTCTAGGTCAGAGGTGACAAACGCTTAGCGCGAATTGGTGGAATAGCAACTAGGTAGGGATGGTAATCTGCAGTGCGTCTAGATGTCCAAATATGAAAATAACAGTATAATAAATTAAACAGTTGTGGGACCCATGGGTAGGTACTGTAGAGGTTTTAACCTGGCGTTTTATTAGCATACAACCTTCGCGGGTTTAAATGTTAGGTGTTTAGTTTATGATAGATTTTTGAAAGAAAGAGTTTTGGCAGTCGGCCTACGGGCGCAGACAGGCGGTGTTCTTTATTGTAAAAACATGTAGGTATTAGATTCTTTCGTAAATAGAAGATTACTAAAAGTATTAATGTACCAGCAGTTGCCCGCGGCTTCGCCCGCATGGATGTCAATACTTCCCTATTTGAGTCGGATTTTGTTCACAATTTCATGAGTTTTAATTTTTTTACGCGGAACCTTAATTCTTTTTCTGAAATAAAAGTAGCCTAAGTTACTCCTTATAATATCAGCTATCTACCAGTAGAAGTCCCGTCAGAATCGGTCCAGCCGTTTCGGATATTAGTCAGAACAAACATACAGACTGACAGACAAAAAAAATTTAAAATAGTTTTTTTTTTGTTATAAGTGCCTTCCTATGGATTTAGTAAAAGTTGACATTACAAACAGACACATCAATTTTATTTATTTGTATAGATACCTATAGATATCATTTAGCACACACAACTCTCCGTAAATGTAACAGCGGACATATCTTAAAAAATATTTGAACGTTTGAAAATTTGTTGGATAATTAATAAATCTGTTATAATATAAAGTCATATAACTAATAAAGATATAAAAATGGACGGATCAATTTTTCACATTACGTAGTTAAGCAAAAATAAAAAAAAATATGTTAAAAAAGGGAAATCTTTTGGATAACTAAACAAAGCTATCTATTTAAGGATATAAAAACATATTAAAAAATAAAAACTCGCAGAGCAATTTTTCTGTAGAAGTTATAGTACAAAATGTTAAAAGTTAATTTTGGGGTATCTCTGAAATCGAAAAAATGTTGGATTCCTTTACATACTTATTCTAACTAGTGCATACGTACGTATACAGAAAGTATTTCAGGCTGAGGAAATATTCACAGAGAGTTATAAGCGATTTGCATGTTTGGGTGAAAATGCCCAACTTCTCGTAAAAAAAAATGTTGGATTATTGTACATCTGTAATCTGTATCATATAACTTCATCACATGCCAAATTTCAGAGGCGGAGGAATTTTTCGAAAGTCTCCATACAACAATATCCTCGTTGATTGGACTACAGTCCGTCCCAACGTACCGGGTGGATTGTTACAGTACTTTACTGGCCGATTGATCGATGACGATGAAATAACTGTTATCTTTGTTTTGTAATTACAATATGTGTATAAATAATGTTTATCTTTTCCTATTTGACATTATTTCGGTAGATAATCGAGTACTTTTGCGTACGTATCTATTTCTAATCTAAATATTTGTTTAGCTTCCAGCGATTGGTAAGCCTTTCCAATGTCATTGTTACAATCGATAGTATGATTTTCCCGCCAAAATAAATACTTTGGACATGTTTTCTCCGAGACATTATTTCGGATATCAATATTTTCATTTCCTAAGCAATCAAAATTACCCATCTGTCGTTTCGTCGCCGTGCAGTGAAAACTTGATATAGAATTAAATGCATAACGGTTAAAATCATAACCCTCCTTTTTGTTTCGCCGTAGTCGGGTAAAAATTAATTGTTTCTATTTTTAGTTATTTACATAACATCACGCCTTGTTTCCTCGAAGGGGTAGGCAGAGGTGTACCTATAGTATAGTACACCCACATTTCGCCAGTTATGTTTAAGTCCCAAGTTGTCCTAGTTGTATTTAAGTGTTGGTTTTAGTTATTTGTTGTGTTGAAAACCTTGTAATGTACCTTGTAATATTAATTACTAGCTGCACCCCGCAACTTCGTTCGCGTGGAAGTCGTAAGATACACAATATATCATACAAAAATAACAGCCACATTTTAATAAAACTCCCTCGTCCCCCGACCCGTCGCGTTGCATCGCCCGCCCGTGCTATTACTTCGTTTTCGCTTAGTGTTCTTTCTGACTTTTTTCTTTTTGCTCGGCTCCTAAGGTTCGTAGCGTGATGTTAGATAGCTTATAGCTATCCAAATGCAAAAAGAATTTTTCAAATCCGACTTTTTGTTCACAATTTCATGGGTTTTAATTTTTTTGCGTATTTTTCTAAAATAAAAGTACTTTAAGTTACTCCCATAACATCAACTATTTGCCAGTGAAAGTCCCGTCAAAATCGGTCCAGCCGTTTCGGAAATTAGTCGGAACAAACAGACAGACAGACAGACAAAAATTTTAAAAATTGCTTTTTCGTTTTACGTACCGTATATACTCGTACTTTCACATTTAGTAAAAAGTTGTTATTTTGACATTACAAACAGACACTTCAATTTTTATTTGTGTAGAAAACAAACGTGCATAGCTCTAAGATACTTCTAATGCCTTACATTATTGATATGAGAACCACGCAGAACTACAGCAAAGCCAAAGGAGGGTTATGATTTTAACAGGCTATATAAAGTAGCGGTCAGGGGGCCAACCACCACCTCTTAAAGCAGTATTATTTTAATGTTACTTCAGTGTGAGAAAGAGATGGAGCTAGACGTCCTGCATAGCTCCATCTCTTTCTCACACTGAAGTGAAACAAATGAACATATTGGCGCGTGAAAAATTATTGTTATTCGTCATTAATCTGTGTTCGTCATTGATTCTGCAATTTAAAATGAATTGTTGAATTTCCGCGCATTATTTCAGAAAGTACTATAAAAGCCTTAGCCGCAACCAGGCATTGATGGACTCACTTTGTCTTTGAATCATATTAGGTTAGTTTTCAGTCTGACCAGAAGTTAGACAAGTGGCAGCGACTTTGTACGTATTTCTACGACTTTCAACAGGATTGACAGAAACTTTTCCGTAGCTTATATCAGTCCCTTACGGTGTTTACTTTTTCATCGCCGTTATCGCTGATAGAACAGTCGATGATCGCTGTCACTTTGTCTGGGCCCTCTGGTAGATTTTTTTTATCCTTAAAAAGAACCAGATTCTTAATGATACGCTTATGAATAAAATATTTTCTTTGTTACAGGAAGCGTTGCGAATGGTTATTCCTTGGAGGTGTGGAGTTTGACTGACACTATCGACTGTCAGTCACCAAACTCACCAACAAACTTACCAATATGCTATGAATACAGCATTGCTGGGGTGAGTCAGTTGCATACCGTTGGATTTTGTTTTAATGACAATAGAAATACGTTAGAATATAGTGACGATTGAAGCACTAGCTCGTAATGGATCTTTTCATTCATATTTCCTTAAATACTATTAAGTATTTTAGTAAGTATTTTTTTCACAAGAGTTTCGAGATGATTTGATTTTAAGATGGAAAGGTCACTACCTATATTGAAAACAAAAAAATAAAATAAAATTACGCCTTATACAGGGTGTAAGGGACAGCCCTCCGCATACTGAAGGGGTGAATTCAGTATATCATACTAAGATGACCGGTACATGAAATTATTTCAGGAACGTTATGGGAATCCAATAAACCGGATTTGTTTTATTACCTCACACGCAATGTATCGTTACCGTGGCAAAACGCGCGTAGCGAACGGCAGCGCAGCGAGCCTTCGGCCGCCAAGTATTTCAACATCCATTGCTGATTTTTTAATTTTAATTTTTTTTATTTACATAAATGGAGCGCTGCGTACAGAGAATGTAATTTTACATTGAAATAAAGGAATAGTAACTGAAAATACGATAAAAAAATGAAAATTTTCCTGATAATATTTCCGGTGGAAAAAAAATAAGGACCTGAATACACCTTGTTAGTTTGCGCAAGGCTGTCCCTTACACTCTGTATATGATTATTAAATAAATACTATCAAGTTAAAGCTCTGGCCAAATTGAAGTGAATCGTGCGCTCTGTGGGACGAACTCTCCCGTGGCGATTGTCAACTAACTTTTATGAAGGTGTTGAAACTGGCACGATTACTCACGTGACTACCTTATCATTAAAATAATCGACGCGCGCAGTCACGTCCCGCATCCCAATCTGCAGGATTCACCTCAGTGTGGCCAGAGCTTAAATCATAGTCCACAGGACTGATGATTGACAGACTGTTCATTCAATTAAAGTTATGCAAACTGTGATACAAACATCTAATTAAATGCTTCTGTAAACTATGTCTTTATAACTGAAATTAATCTTCATTGTAAACTAGATTCTTGTCTCCTTTATTTTTGCTCTATCTGACCAAAAGTCGCAAAATCATCTCATTCTTTTGCTCTTAACCCAAATTATTTAGAGTCGCCGCAACACGTCTCTTTCTTCCATACTTCTCTATTAGTCACCTCGTTGCCTCGTTGATCTAGTGGTCGTAAGCGCTACTGCTAAGCATGAGCTCCTGGGTTCGATTCCCAGGTCGGGCAAAGAGTTATTGGGGTTTTCCATCTGGAATTTCTCAGTAGCAGTTCGGAGTCTGGATATATGCCCGACGTTTGATGGCAATTATAGGCTCGCCCCCATTAGATGGGACTTAAACTTATCTGGCCAAATGTGAGTGTAATAAGTATTATACACCTCTGCCCAACCCTTCGGAGAAACAAGGCATAATGATACGATGTTATACATATGATCTTTTTAACCATATCAACTATGTACACTGTTACAAGTATCTTTTTAAGCTCGAATTCTTTAACAGGGGGCGATGTAGGTAAACAGTTGCAGAAAGTTGTTGGGTTGAGTTGTTGGGGTTTAGTGAAATGTATTTAGAAAACAAGATGGCGGAGTTAGTATCGATTTTCGCGACGCGCCAAAAGATGCTTGACAGTTATACATTTAAGTGTGTGGTACAAGATCATCAAACTGAGCAACTTTCTCCATGGGACCAAAATCGTCATCGCGAAAAAAAAACCAGCCGTCCCATACATTTGGGCCGAGTAGGTATTGAAGTTTTGTATGGGACAGTTGATAATTTTTTCGCGATTACGATGTTGGTCTTATAGAGAAAGTTGTTCAGTTTGATGGTCTGTACCACACCCTTTTTGACCACACATTTCTGGTACACCCTGTATGACATATTTCATCTGTGCCCCACAGAACGTGACATGGTCGTTGATCCCTGCGCTCTCGAGCACCATAGCTGAGACATGCGCGATTCGCCCCGGATGCGCGTACAACGTCAAGCTGATGTCGGATCCTTGGGATGGACATACCACCGCCAATTTACTTGTAGAACTTGATGGTGAGTCGCTATAACAAACCTCAGGTTCTGTAAGCTTGATGGGTAAACCTGCTGACAAACAGTTATTGAATAAAATCTATACAAATAAATAAAATTGAAGTGTCTGTTTGTAATGTCAAAATAAAAGTTTTTTACTAAATACGTATGAAAGTATATACGGTACGTATAACAAAAAAAAAAAAAAATTGTCTGTCCGTCTGTCTGTTTGTTCCGGCTAATCTCCGAAATGGCTGGACCGATTTTGATGGGACTTTCACTAGCAGATAGCTGGTGTTATAAGGAGTAACTTAATGCTACCTTTATTTTAGAAAAAGAATTAGGGTTCCGCACAAAAATATTAAAATCCATGAAACTGTGAACAAAAAGTTGGATTAGAAAAAAATATTTATGCATTGGGTAGCCCAACTCTCGAGGATGGTTATTTAACATCACGCTACGACCCTTAGGAGCCGAGCAAAAAGAAAAAAAGTCAGAAAGAACACTAAGCGAAAACGGAGTAATAGCGCGGACGGGCGATTCAACGCGACGGTTGGCGACGAGGGAGTTTTATAAAAATGTGGCTGTTATTTTAGTATATTGCGTATCTTACGACTTCCACGCGAATGAATTATTTACAGTCAGTCTCAAAAAGACGTAAGTAGGTATACATCGACAAGAATCCATTTATTGCCTACAATTTGTGTTGCATAATTCTGATGAGACCTACCCAATGTGTAATAATAATGCTTTATGGCTACACATTGATACAATAATAAGGAACAAAGATTGTAGACAGTTAGATGAATTCTGGTCGATGTTTGAGGCTCACTGTACCAGTCAGGTAAGGGGTAATGTCTACTTACCTGACTTGTACCTGTCTGGTGGTTAGGATCGACCGACGACATAAAAAGTTTGTCGGAAAGGCTAGGAAAAGCTTCATGCAAAACAGGCAGAAATGGTGTTAAATGGATGAAGCAAGGAAAGGCTGGCTAGATCTAGATAATTATTAATTGAATAGGATTTGTTGTGCGTCGCCTGTAGGTATTGGGTTGGCAACAAAGTATTGACTCACTTTGAAAAAAAAATTATTTCTTCTTATCGAATTGAACTAGAAAGTTCTTTTTTAGATAATCTATCTAGAACATTCCAGAAGCTTTATTATTGAATAAATAAAAGGCGGCTAGAGCGCGTCTTTGGCAGTTTAATCCATGACATGGACCAGCACGCTATTCGAGCTGTAATATTTTACGATTTTAAACGTGGCTCCAGTACGAGGCAGACAAATGCGAATATCAACAACGCATTTGGAGAGAGCACAGTCACACAGTCAACTGTAAGGTGATGGTTTCGTCGCTTTCGATCCAGCGATACAACACTAGAGGATCGAGCCCGTTCAGGTCGACGAGTCATATTGGATGTCGACATGCTGCTGGCAGAATTAATTCAAAACCCAGATGCTACTACTACTCGCGAGTTAGCGCAGGCACTTAGCTGCAGTCACACGGCTATCGAAAAGCGACAGCATGCACTGGGATATCGACAAGTGCTGGCAAAATGGATTCCGCATCAGTTGAGCATTGCAAACCGAGCTGCCCAAATATCGATTTGTCAATCGTTGCTCCTCCAGCCCAAACAAAAGGAGTTTTTCTAAGTGATCTAGTAACAGGAGATAAGAGCTGGATATTGTATAAGAATGACAAGCGTAAAGCCTACTGGTTACCACGAGGAGAAGAACCGCCAATCCAAGTCAAAGAACAAACTCATAAACAGAAGGTTTTGCTTTGTTGTTGGTGGGATGCAGGCGGTGTGATTTATTATGTATTACTCCCCGAAGGACAAACTGTTAATCAGTTTCGTAAGCTAGCAGCTGCTGTGAAAAAAAAGGCGTAGAAAAGTCAACATCCACTTGCTACACGATAATGCGCGACCTCACGTTGCTTCCGCTACACGTCAGCAATTGCAGGAGTTAGGCTGGACTACAGTTCCGCATCCACCGTATTCTCCAGACTTAGCGCCCTCCGATTATCATCTGTTCGTGGACAGCGCTTTAATGATTTTAGCGCAGTGGAGAATACACTGGATAACTTTTTTAAACAGCAGCCCGTTGATTTCTGGGAGCAAGGCATTCAATCTTTGCCAGATAGATGGAAACAAATTATAGATTTACACGGCGATTATATCGTCGAATAATAGTTTTTAATAAAGAATACAAATATTAATATTTGTTTCATTCGAAAGTGAGTCAGTATTTAGTTGCCAACCATACATATGTATTGGCTGCCATGTTACCACCTTTACATGTCATGTTAAGAGATACAATTAAATTTCTATTGTTGCCGACCTCTAGAAGATCGGTCGACAGCGGAGGATATCTGCAGGGCAATTGCGTATCACACTTACAGTAGGAATCGATTTCATTTTGACAGTTCAACAACATTCATTGCGTTACTTACGTTGTTGAGCAGACAAATTTTTCGAACATATGAAGCAATGAATTAGCATTATGCTTCAAAATCATTCAAATTGTGTTTGATAGTGTTACACGATTCGGGTGCTAATCACGCGCCAGCGCCGCGCGTCGCCTTTTTGTATTTTTTAAAGTCAGTGTGTCTCTGTCTCTAGCCGGCGGCGTCGTGTGATAGGAGGATAGGATTACTGAAAAGTTACGGAAATTGGAAATTCGAATATTGGTCATACATAAACCAGACGTATCATAAGCCTGTTATAAATGGTTGCCTTACCTGTATAGAGGCATGAGGAACAGGGTGTAAAGTTCACTCATCCTCCATAGAAAAGGGAGGATCCTCCGACCAGACGGGTGTTGTGTCTGGTGGGCTACTGCCCAACGGTTGATGTCGGGATGTTGTATATATGCTAGTCGCGCGGTAAACTCTGTTTGCGCGATGCAGGATTTTGCGTGACGTCAGTGTGACGCGTTCCATTGTGGCGATGCCGCCACATCACTCCCCTCCGGAGACCGGAGGTCGATAGTGGGCAGAGTCGTGTATCTTGCGATGCCTGCCAGAGCCAGTTGAGGTTCTAGTGAGTTGGAACCGGGTGCCGCATAGTTCGCGGTGAGTCGGAACTGTCTGCGGAGATGCCCCCAGTGAGTCGGGATGGCGCTGCGTTATGCTCCAGTGCGTCGGATGTGGTACAGCGCCGGGTTAAGGCTGACTGCTGGCGTCGACCAGGAGAGGTTTGAAGGGCTCTGCTTGTTGACCGGTCGAGAGTGCAGTGTGCTGTGCCAAGGTTGCTGATGAGGCTGAGGGTGATGACCAGGTATGCGCGGTCGCTGCATGCTGGTGGTCAGGATACCCGTTGTAGCCGTGGGTGCTGGCTGGCTGTGTGACTCGCTGCTCGAAAGCTCGAGGAAGTGATGCTGATGACGTCACGCTGTAGTAGTTGCACGAAGGCTGCGCTGACGTTCATGTTCGGGGTCACCAGTATAGAGGCATGAGGAACAGGGTGTAAAGTTCACTCATCCTCCATAGAAAAGGGGGGATCCTCCGACCAGACTTGTGTTGTGTCTGGTGGGCTACTGCCCGACGGTTGATGTCGGGATGTTGTATATATGCTAGTCGCGCGGTAAACTCTGTTTGCGCGATGCAGGATTTTGCGTGACGTCAGTGTGACGCGTTCCATTGTGGCGATGCCGCCACACCTGTACCAGACTTCTGCAAGCTTCATTATTTTGTTTCAGAATGTGTCGTAGACGTATGCTCGTGCGCACACTCACCCCGCCTCCCCGCACCGGTGGTTTCTGCGCAGTTAGTCACCATTAAAGGCGAGATGTTTTCTAACATTAGCTGGACTCTGCCTACTCCGAGGTACCGGCAGAGACTGCCCTCTGCAAAGCTGGGCAAGCAAAGTTATACTGTGAGGTAAACTATTACTTAAGGGCCGACGCACACTTGGCGAGGCGCAGGGTTCTCACTGCCAATCAAATACCGACCATGCAGAAGATGAAATAAAGTTGAGAATAAATAAACTTTCATCAGCTCGAGAGCGCATCTAAGCGGAAAGACGCATGCGTTTCATGTTATTTATTCTCGACTGTATTTTAAGGCACGCAACGTTAAGATTTGTTTGGCAGTGACAACCGCACTTGACTATACATTGTATTTTTTGGGGCTTGTAATATGCAGCAATACGGCTAACTGTGCGACGAAAAAGTGGACGTTTTAGCAGCGCCCAGCGCCTTAATTACATTAAATTCAACCAATTACAGTATTTTTCACTAACGCATAATAATATTCTTACTTTTGTTCTATCGGTCGATCAATCGGCTGATCAAGTTGTCAAAGTATACAAAATATTTTAAAACATTTTAAAAGAGTAACGGTGGTGTTTCTTCTCCATACGAAACTACCTTTTGGAAGGGGTAACTACAATCAATGGGGAAGGTCGGGCAAAGCTAATTGTAGATGGCGTAATCATAGCTAGGTCCCTACGGCCTACAATAAATTGGATATTTCGTTCATTCATTCCATTTCTTGTTCATTCATGAGTTTGGTTTTATTTCACTATTTCTATAATTTCGGCGATTTCAATATTTTGATCAAGTATTTGACATAGAAAGTGTCAGAATTTAAAACCTTAAATATTTTCTCTTAATCACTTTCTTCAAAATGTTTCTACCCTCTGTTTATTTTTTTCAAAATCTCTACTAATAGCTTCTAGCCACCATCTTCTAATTTTAGGGTCTCTCGGGAAATGGTAGATTCCAATTTCGGAGTATTTCATGCCTTGTATTACTAGCTTGTGTTGGGAACTAGCGACGACAGCGCCATTTTGACAGTTGGCTTCCCCATTCTATTTTCTTGTAAATTTTGACGTTCAAAAGTGCCTTTTATGTGCTTATTTCAAATAAATGATTTGACTTTAACTTTGAAAAGAAGTAGGTAGGTAAATGAAATAAAATAAAGGTTTTTCTTTCATTTGTACGATTTTAAGTCTCGACCCAGGAGAAATTATTTAAGTACGTATTACAATTATTTTCTTTCGTTAATTTACTTAAACCATTTAGTTTAAACTAACAAAATCAACGAGGCTTTCTCACTAACTATAAAATGCCAACAGAATACACAGTCACTTATGAGAAGCCGCGGGCACAGAATATAATTATTTTTAACAGATCAGATATTAGATTTGTACTAAAACAACCTACATTCATGAGACCCATGTCATCTGCCGCACCCTGGGCAGTGAGGCCGAGATCTATAAACGTTACTTACCAAATTTTTTGGCTAAGCATTATTCCTGTCACGGTCACACACTGACAAACTACAAGTAAAACAGAGACCGGAACAAGAGTTACCGCCATGCTGGCAGTTTGACAACGCTTTAAAGATTCCATCGTTTATTAATTCAGAAAACTGAACTTTGCCGAATTAAATGTAAAAAAAAAATATTTCAATTACAAAGTGCATTTTCGTACATGATCCTTTTAAGCAAGAAAAAATACCCTACATTTAATATATTATGTTCGCATAACTCATCAAAATGTTAGGGATCAGCTGATTTTTTTCGTGATTTCACGTTTGGTCCCATAGTAAAAGTTGTTCATAAGGATGAGTAACAATGACCCGTTAAGAGGTTGTGCGTTAATTCCTGAACATGTCGTATACGTCTGGCAATAAAAAACGTGGATAGATATTTATTTTATCTTGACAAAAATACCCTTTTCTGTTTTCAAAGGTTTTTTTTTTCATAAAGAAATAGTAGAAAAATCTTAACTGCGTGACATCTGCTTGTTTCCCCACGTAGGTACCCTACGATCCATCTAATCGAGGATAATGGTAATGGTGGTGGATGGTGGTAATGGTTTGGTATTCCTGAGACCTTTCACTTTTGTCTCTGAGGTCACAAAAATAATGTTTTTTGTCACTTCCAAGTGACCAGAGGGCCTAGACAAAGTGACATTCTATCAGCAATAACGTTGAAGGACATGTCAAAAATGTATTGGATTGTATAGTATTGCTTCTGTCAATCCTGTTGAAAGTTTTTGTAGAATTACGGAACGTTCTGAAAGTGATTGGCACTGTCTAGGCCCTCAGGTTACCACTTTCAATTATTCTTATTGTCGATGTCGGCCTAACCATACACCTAGTTTCATCAAACTCTTCATAATCAATTAATCATACATTAGTAACTCAGCCATTAAAATAAACATCTATGTATCATTCCTGGCGTTAGGATGTATCATTCACTCAGCACTCTTATAACGGTCAGGGGGTCAACCATCTTCACTTCACCTTCACTTACTTCAGTGTGAGAAAGAGATGGAGCTATACAGGACGTCTAGCTCAATCTCTTTCCCACACTCAAGTAAGATTAAAATAATACTGCTTTAAGAGGTGGTGGTCTAGCTCCAGTTGTCAAAGAAACCAAAATAAAAAGTCAAAATGTCACAAATGTCAATGTTCACTGACAATGCATCATTTTAGTTAGCTGTATAGTATAGACTCGCGTTTTTTATTTCTATGATTTTGACAACTGACTAATTGTGGGTTAGTAAGTTAACGGACCTCTAGGGCAGCTATTAAAAACGCCTGATTAAGACAGATTAGCGCTTGGTGAAACACTTGCTACTCTTAAGGTCCCGTTAACATTTTAACAGAAGATTAAACTAACTAACATAGTATGGTGAAACTAAGTCATCTATTACATATAAAAAGAACTAAGTACATTATCCAGGGTTATTCCAGTGTCATCAGATCAACTTCTCTTAGTATAATCTCACAATCTAGATAGGTCTTCTCAAGTGACGTTTCCGACGGCTCTATTAACTTGAGCACCAGCCATTTGCAATGAGTTTGACTTAGTCTTGCCCACAGCCTATCTTCCATCTCCACCTCTGATTGGCTCCCATCTCTTTGAAATTGAAATGGTTTTATTAAAAAAAAAAAAAACATTCACAATTAGATTCTACCTGAACTAGGAATAAACCTGTAGGTATCTCACTCACTTGAAGGAATCTGAGATAATATGTATGTATAAGCACTAGCATAAACGAGGGGCTTATTGCTAAGAAATAACAGCCGCACGGGTCGATCGATCAGGTACGCTTGCCGCGGTTGGTCCATGGACAGGTGACCATCTTTACATATCAAGACCCCTCCGTGCCTCAGAAAGCACGTTAAGCCGTTGGTCCCGGCTATCATTCGTGTATCTTTGACAGTCGTTACGGGTTGTCAGAAGCCCAAAAGTCTGGCAACCAGTCTTACCAAGGGGTATCGCATTACCCAGTAACTGGGCTGTGGAGGTCAGATAGGCAGTCGCTCCACGTAAAATACTGGTATTCAGCTGCATACAGTTTGACTGGAAGCCGACCCCAATATAGTTGGGAAAAGGCTCGGCAGATGATGATGAAGCACTTGCATAAACATAAATAATATCTCAGATTCCTTAAACCAATAGTAAATAACTTAAGACTTCCATCATATAGACACCATCCATCGTTTTCTATGAGGCGTCATCAAGGTTAAGAGCAGGCCCATTCAGCAATAAATAAATAAATAAGACATATTTGAAAGTTCCATCTAACCATCTTAAACAACTGCCATATTTTCTTCCACAGTCTTGGCAAGCAGATGGTGACAGACGCCATTTTGTCCCCTTGGTTTACCAACATTATGACCCATGAAGTCGATGCCGATGGATTTGTCTCCGAAGGCGACACCGTCCGTTCCATACTCTTTCCAATATCACGACAATTGGAGCTCAAAGTGAAGCTGTTAGCCAGAGTCAACTTGGTAGATGAAAGGGGGTGTGTTGGACCGACAGGAAACGCAACGGTTTTTGGTTAGTATTCAACATTTCTCGCATTATTGACTTGTGAAGTAGAATGTCTTCTAGCGGGTGTAAGAAGACGTTTAAAACGAAGCCGAGAGTCACCGGGGAACCTTCTGGTTACTAGAAGGTCAAAGTTCCAACTTTTTTGCCGTTTATTTAACTAATATAAAACTTTTAAACTAAATACCTCCACAACTCCTTTACCGATGCAGGCACGCAGAAGAATAATACGAGTATTTTGTGAGCATATCGCGCGCTGCCGTGTGCAGTGATCTTTGGCACCAAAAATAAAAGTCGGTTTCCAGCAATAATGTTTGCTCAGATGTTTTTGTTATTTTTTTTTAATTTTCTTTTTGATTTTTTTTTTTTGATTTTTGTTTTTTTTTTTCTTTGGTTTTTTCGTTTTTGACTTAGATTTACAGAGTGCGTAGATAACGGCCGTGTCTGTGATGGGTCTTTTATGGTAAGCCATACACGCTACTGTTCACCGTAGAGATCTACCTGTGTAGGTGTGCCTGCGCAAGCAAGTCCCGAGACCGTGGCGTGTATGGCTGCCATTAGAGACTGTCTGACTTTTGGGCTTACAGTGATCAGCGATGTGTTGTGTTCAAGACTAAATGTTTCAAAACCAATAGCAGATAGGTATGAACCTAGTTTACTTATTATTTAATTTTACTTTCTTGCAGATCCTGAAGAACTTTCTAAGAGCCAATTTTCATTCGGAGTTTACGTAAGTAAATATCTATTTAACCCTTTAACCGCCTACGACGGATTAATCCGACAAATATTTTCGTGTCCATTTCGCCAAGGTCGTATATTTACGACCAAATATCGTAATGATTCAAGTTGCCCGGCGCTGGGGGCACGACAACTGATATGAAGTCGGGCGGTTAAAAGGTTAAAATATACGACCCTGGCGAAATGGACACGAAAATATTTGTCGGATTAATCCGTCGTAGGCGGTTAAAGGGTTAATTATTTTTATCAGTAACAATTTATATTGTATTTGACACGTAACATTACATACATCATTATTAATAATATAAATCCTAAAAGTGAAGCATTATTTATTTATTTATTTATTTAATACTTCATGCACAGAAAAGTACAGAGGCGGACTTAATGCCATAGGCATTTTCTACCAGTCAACCTTTGTATTATTTCCTTTTAAATAGAAAATTGGAATATTAATATTAAATTACAATTCGTACAATGAGTACAAGTATGTACAAACCTAACACATTTAATTTTAAACTGACTGCCTTGTTGGTCTAGTGGTTGCAAGCGCTACTGCTGAGCATAAGGTCCCGGGTTCGATTCCCGGATCGGGCAAAGTGTTATTGGGCTTTTTCCAAACCCGGAGTCTGGATTTGTGCCCGGTTGATGGCAATAGGCTCACCCCCTATTACCTACATATGACTTAAACATAACTAGCGAAATGTGGCACCTCTGCCTAACCCTTCGGAGATTACAGGCGTGATGTTATGTTATCCTACATTTAATTTAAAAAAGCCAAAAATAAACAAGCTATAAGTATTCGTGACTGTTATATCTCCCAAGGAACAATAACTTTATTTCCATACCAAACAGAGACAGAAATTAAATATTATAAAGTAATGCATAGCATCCGACGCACACTAATTCAATCAAATAAGGAAATGGAAATGAAGGGGAATTATAATACTTTACGAAAAAATGGACAAGTGGTCTTAATGTGGGTCCGTATAGTTCTTAACAAAGAGTTAAGACAGTAGGCGAACTCCACTTTTCTTATGAGTGTCCTACAAAACGACTGAAGCGTTAATGTCAAGATGAACGTTGAAGGGGTCCTCTTGTCGTCGTTTAGTTACTGGCCTATCGTTTAAGGGCTCGTGCAGACTGACGTGTCGCGTCGCGCCAGTCTGCACGAGCCTTAAGACGAAAGTGCCAGGGTAGGCCGCGAAATTTTTTTGTAGGTGCATTAAAGTAGACTAGGAGTATGGACTCTAGTCCGTATGGACTAGATTCCTAGTCTACTTGTAAATAAACATCGAGCCGCCATCTTGTTTTCCAATACATTTAACAAAACAATTGCACAAATGCGTACCAACCGCGCCCCTCCCGTCAGCGACATTCGAGCGCCAAAAGATGTACTCATACGTTAAAGCTTAGCAGCTAACGTCAATGAGGGTTTCTGAAATAACGTTCACTAGATGGCATCACTGGGTCGTCAGGTCCGGGCACCTGTCAAAAGTGTCAAAGCGCGTATATTTTCTCTAGTCATGACTGAATGATGAACGAATGAATGAAACGAATGATGAACGTCATCATATATTTTATATTCGTTGTCGAAATGGAAGACCTCTTGTCAAAGAGGCGCCAACTGGTGACATGAACTTTCTTAAAAACCCTCATTTGATGTTGTGTCTTTTCAGTGGGTACCCAGCAAGTAGCGTTAGTTTTGTCAGGCTCTCCTAAGTTGCACCACCTCCTTTCTAAGGTCGTCTAACTTCCATTAACACCTATAGCTGTTTCTTTTCTTACAACAGGCAATACTAGGAGCTCTAATCGGCGCCTGGGCAATGGGTGCGGTGTTCGTGCTAAGCGCGCGCGTTGTCAAGCGGGTGTTGAAGTCATTCCGCCCCGCTCCCGTATCCGCTCCGCTCGAGCCACTAAGGCGTCGCCCTGCATGGTTCCCGCTGCAGCTGCGTACGTGAGTAGTAGAATATATAAAATATAATTATTTTTGCGAAGTGTTTATAAAAAATTGCGCGTACACTTAGTCTCAAGGGTTATTATAATTAATGTGTGCTCATATATAAACTATATGGCGCTGATGTATTTTTGTGAATTTGTCTTACAGGTTTTGAACAGGTAATTACTCTGGAAATTACTTGTATAAGAATTAACATACCTTTCTATTTCCAGTCCATTACAAAATAAATATTGCGTATGCGTATACAATAAATTGTTCTCAAGGGTTAAAAACGTGTGTTTATTTCGGTGTTTTATTTTATTTTGCAGTGATGTTTCGTTTTGTAAATGTGTGTTTCAGTTGACTTGTAAAGCAATAAGAAATTATTGATAGAATTATATCCGGGTATGGTTACAGTGTTAAGCCCCGCCTTTTCGCTAACATTACCATTCGATCTTTATGGAGCAACTGATTGTTACATTTCCTCTTGTAAATACATTATTTATACGTTTTCAGAGAGAGTGATGTGAAGCTTTAAACCCTTTTTCGTGAAAGCTCAGGATGTAACGTAAAAGCCTTTTCATGATTTAAGTTTAACTAAGGTTGGTATTATTTAGGTAAGTTCTTAATAATACTCAATAATATCATGGATGATATAAAGGATATTAGGAAAGAATTTAACGAGGCTTATGAATATTTCTGAAGGCGATAATAATATGAAATGTGATTTACCTGTGTTGGTGTATTAAATAATATAAACATTCATTAAAAATTATAACAATGATGTCAAAATCAAAAATTGTACTTAAATATTTTACTTTACACCAGTCGTGCGTCCGTCCGATGGGTTTCGTCCATCGGCAAAAAACGGAAAATTCCGTACAAGCTTTTATACTTTAAAACTAGTTAGGGAATGAATTTTCAAAAATCCTTCCTTTCTCACTTTCGATAAACAAGAGCTCTTGAGCAAAACATGTAAGCAGTTCCAGTGGTTTAAGCTATGCGTTTTCTGTCAGTGAATTTAAGAATTTTAAATCTAAAGCCTGTATTACAGAACCTCACTCAAGACTCAAGCATTACTTAAAACTAGTTTCAACCAATCAAAAGGCTTTAAACGAGTTTTAAGGTTTGATTTTTGACTGAGGTTCTGTAGTACGGGCCTAAGTGCCCATGCACTTATGAAACGTTAGAAACTAGGTGCACGGTTCCAATTGGTCGTTTCCTATGAAAAAGAGCCGGCAAGAAACTCCACGGTTATAAGTATGTAATAAGTATGAAAGTAGAAATCTAATTTCTTTTTGCTATTTTATCATAATCAGGCCATGAAAACTACGATATTTGAGCCGATATTATAAGCCACTGTGTAGTTTGCCTTTTGGTACACTTAAATGTCATCTTAATCTCACTCTCCAAGGCATTGGACTAATAAACTATTAAAACAACCTTATTACCCAGAGCAACTATGTAACAAGTGCCTGATAAAATAGTAATAGCAACCCACATCGTCACCCGAATGTTTGGACAAAGCCTGCAGGCGTTTGGTAGGAACGCTTTCCATTTCTATATTATATGATTTGAAAACGGCTCAATTTTGGAGCTCATATAATAATCATAATGGTTTAAGTTTTACAAAGGGTATGTTACTTAATAATTAACTGTTGAATGTTCTTAGTTAGGTGGCAAAACTTAAGAAACCATTGTGTTCGGCTAACCCTTGAATTTTCAATTTAACGCGCTTAAATATTTGATTTTACATAGGCTATTTAAAAATTTTGAAATTAATGCCATTTTGGTGCGTTAAATAAAATTACACCTAATCGATTACAATTCTAATTAAAAGAAACTAAAAAGCATACCAGTCGGTCCGAAAATCGCAATATGTCCAGATTACTTACCGGCAATTAAGCTCAGCGGATGCCCACTTAATAGAGTTGATACGTTTAAACACCTTGGACATTCATTAACCTCTGACCTGGAAGACGATGCAGATATTGAAAGGGAACGTAGGGCGCTGTCTGTTCGTGCGAATATAATAGCCCGCAGATTTGGATTGCTCCGTGTTCGAGGGGCGTCGAAATAGTCCTGTTTAAGGCATTTTGTACGTCCTATTATACTTGCAGTCTGTGGATGGATTACACGCAGAAAAAGTACAGTGCTCTACGTGTCTAATACAAGAACGCGTTCAGGGTGCTCTTGGGGTTGCCTCGCTTCAGTAGCGCGTCGGGGATGTTTGCCGAGGCGCTATATTATAGATATTATTAAAAAAGTGTACAATGTGCGTGCCGCTAAAACTCAGAAATGAGTCCCGGTACGATCAAAGGAGTTATATGTTATGGTAGCCCTCTATCTCTCATCCATGAAGGTTCCCATTTTTACCTGAAGGGCGTGCTTTTGAAGATATAAGGGCTGGAAGTTTCGCCCACTAAAAATTTCTAGAACAGTTCAGAACATTCGAGAGTATTCGAGAACATTCCACAACATTCTCGAATGTTGTGGAATATTCTGGAACATCCCAAATCATTGTGGAATATTCTGGAACATCCCAGATCATTGTGGAATATTCTAGAACAACTCCCTGAGCGAAGCTGGGTACACCAGCTAGTAAAAAGAAAGAAAATACGTTTATTTGCGGTAAACATGACGCAAAAAAGAACACAAACACAAAAAGAAACAAGTTGGGGGAAAATATGCGTAACATCCACACAAAACGGCCATCGCTCAGCATAATGCTGCGACCCTATGCGAGACAGCGCCCCAGCGCTGGTTTTCGTAAAGTCGTTTAGTAAACAAATAAATAAAAATATCACAGATCTGTGGGTGAATGGCGACGCCGTAACTTTTTCATTGTTTGTTTACCGTCTTAGTGAAAACACTCGCTCGTGTTCAAAGCTTACACGTGCGTGCGATTATAAATCAAGTAAGATTACAAGCGGGATTATGTTTACGAAGCATACACACATGCTAAGTACCTTGTGCTTGGCTACGCTTCAGGAGTAAATTCCTTCTTTATTGGTAAGCCTCTTAGTAATACCAAGTTTTGTTTGATAGGACTATAGGATCGATGTCTTAATACGTACATTGTGTTTTTGAACACTCTTTTATTTATGCAAGAACTTTTCTTAAATAATATACAGGGCGTCCCACGGATATGCCACATGGAGGGAAAGTACCTTGAATATTGTAGATGGAACATTTTACTGAAAGAAGACATTATTTGAATTTAAAAAACAATTTAAACTGCATTCATAGATATTTAAATAATTACATGGTTGAACCGGGAATCGAACCAGTTACATGAGAAAAATAATCATTCATCATTTATCATACCGATCGAAAGGCTTCATCATAAGAATTATTTTTTGCTAAATAACATAGTATCTATCATAAATAAAAGGAAGACCATGAATTTTAACATTTGATGTGAAATTTTGGGAGCGAAATAATCGAAAGAGGGCGACTTTGTATTCAACAGGAAGGGACTCATTTTGAGCATTTGATAAATTGATTAATTTTGTATTAAAAATGTTAAAATTCGTGGTCTTCCTTTTATTTTTGACACTATGTTATTTAGCAAAAAATAATCCTTATGATGAAGCCTTTCGATCGGTATGATAAAGCTACAGGATGATTATTTTTCTCGTGTAACGGGTTCGATTTCCGGTTCAACCATGTAATTATTTAAATATATATGAATGCAGTTTAAATTGTTTTTTAAATTCAAATAATGTCTTCTTTCAGTAAAATGTTCCATCTACAATATTCAAGGTACTTCCCCTCCATGTGGCATATCCGTGGGACGCCCTGTAGGTATACGGTAATATTAACAAGACAAGTATATCCCTTCAAAATGGTTGAGCTAAATGGTGCTGATCCATGCGTCATGCACGTGAACGGGCGCCGTCAGAAGGGACTGGTCAGCTCTTAGCTACCACGACATTTTTTTTTTTTTTGTTTTTCTTTGTTATTCTGAACGCTTTTAACGTGTACGTCTATTTTACATCGTTCTCACCCAAAATGTAGGGAACATCTAATATTTTTTTCACGATTTCACGTTTGGTCCCATAGTAAAAGTTGTTCATAGTGATGAGTACAATGACCCCTTAAGAGCTTGTGCGTTATTTATGTTATTCCTTGTATATGCTACGAATAACTTATTTGAACAAACAGAACTAATTTAAAAGTAAAGTTTACCCTAACGAGCAGCTGTCAAAACTGCGAAACAGATTTAATGGGGTTTGCCGAACAAAATAATAGACAGCGATAAGTCTCTATATAACACTCTGTTACCTTTTAGTTCCAAACTTAGTTATAACGTGAATTTGTTATAAATATTGATCGAACATTACCGGTAACTTTTAATGTGGAAGTTTTGGGGTTTCAAATTTTTAATAAGTATAATATTTTACTTTATGTTTTTGCTTTTAAAAAATTATGAGATCTCAATATTGATTGCGGAAAACATCAACGATGATCCATTTTTAGAAAAAAAAAAAGAAAAAAAAAAGTTGAACTTTTCGTGGTATTTTCAGAACATGAACCGCATAAATGGTACCTATATAGGTACCAGTGTACTGGTATTATTTAAGGACCTTAATATTTTTCATTTAATAAAACTTTATGCACAAGTAAAAATAAATGTTGTACAAAGGCGGACTTAATGCCTGAGTCATTTTCTACCAGTCAACCTTAGGGTGATGCAGAGATAAAATATGGCAGGTGCAACATAAGGGATAGATAACACGAAAAAGACTATACCTATACTAATTTGATACTAATACATAGATATGACGGAGAAGGTACATCTCTCTCGTTTTTGTCAGCCATATTTTAACTACTGTGGGCGTGCTATGGGTAGTGTTGGTTACTGCACAATAGAAAAACTGTTTGTATTTTAAATGAAATTATAATTCACGATGAAATTAATCACACTAGCTATTCACACACTGTAGGTGCACGACACAACTATACGGAACGCGCGACAGTTTCTAAACGTGTTCACTGCTCGACAGCCACCGATAAACTCTGCTTAACTCCGGTCGACGAGCGTTATATTATAGACTCTGTCGAGCGCCGCTTGGTGGCGATGGCGTCCCGATTAGTCAAGCGACGACTAACGTATTTCCGACAGATACATACCTACATACATAAAGAGAAAAAACAAAAATAATAATAAATTCGTGAGATTCTGAAAATACCCGCTACTAACCTGAGAAAACTAAATTTAAAAACCAAAATAATAATAATAACGGTTCGTATAACGCCCTTCACATGTCCTCGATACGAAGCAAGTAGGCTTGTCTCGACAGGTCAGAAAAGTACACACACTCGTAGCAAAGCACAAATGTTTACTTACATCCAGCCGTATTGTTGACAAACCAATTTCATTAGGCTTTCTTCCACCTTCCTTACGTCCCTAAACATTATGAAGGAATTTGGTTGTTTGAGACTATGCGGTTCATATCGATGCCTGTGCAAAATCGACTTATATAAATATTGTTACAATCGGCTTTTTGGCTGTGAGGCATCAACATATATGTATAAGCAGATTTCGTAAAAAATGTCGCTTATCCCTTTTTGGCTGTTAAGCATCGATATGGAGTCCTAATGGAACGTTGTTCAGGTATTGTTCTGAATGTAACCTCTTGTTGGAAACAGGAAATATTGTTTTTAAATTGCTGAAACTCTCAGTTTATCAAGATTTCCCACTGATCATAAGCTTCCTAATTAGTGCGGATTCGGAAGGCTTCTTTTATGTGCCTTTTGAATCAAATTGATGCAATTTTTTAGAAGAATATGGCTGAAGATACATGGGGGAGTTTAGGAAGCCCTTGGCAGGGTTGTCCGTTAACAGTGGTCAATGTTAACGGATAAGCCTGCACTCCAATTTTTTTTTTCATAATCCAAAGGATTTTCAACGAAACTCCAATTCATTGCTTCATAATTGTTGGAAAAATTCATCCACTGGACAACGTAAATATCGCAATGAATGTACCTAGTTGAATTGTAAAAATGAAAGACATTCTAATTGCAAATACCCCGCAGTATTAAAAAAAAATACTTTATTGTTATCTGAATAAATATAACACACGTTCAGGTTGACAACCCGTCCCTGATGAAAGTGTTAAATCATGTTAACAACAAATTGTTTAATAATTAATTACATCAGTTGTTCGTGGCAATAAACTTGATATTTGATAGTCGTAAAGCCATCAAAGGTAGTCACTGTATTACGCGTCTAGTCCATAAATCATCTTGATTCATCTTTGTCTGTTAGTTTATTGATTCCATAATTAATCATTTTCCAAACCGGTTTGCAAAATGTGGTTATGACAGGTATTTGCATTTTTAAACGAATTCAAAATAAGAGGAGGTTCTGAATTTGTCTGTAGTTTCTTTTTCTTGATCTGACGTATTATTAAAACAATTTTTTGTTTAATACACAATAATCATTAATTTAATAATAATACCACAGTTTTTATATTGTATCTGTTCAATAACATAATCTGCCGTAATCATGTTAGGTTAGTTATTACATAACATAACATCACGCCTGTATTCCCCAAAGGGTTAGGCAGAGGTGTACCTATAGTACACCTTACACCGTATAACATTTCACTAGTTATGTTTAAGTCCCATGTAATAGGGGCGAGCCTGTTGCCATCAACGGGGCACAAATTCAGACTCCGGGCTGCTACTGAGAAATTCCAGATGAAATAACCTAAAACCACTTTTCCAGACCCGGGAATTGAAGCCGGGACCTCATGCTGAGCAGTAGCGCTTGCGACCACTAGACCAACGAGGCAGTCATTAATTGTTGAGGTTGTAATTAGTCGGCCAAAATTACACGATCCAATCATATTCACGACATTTGATAAGACATTCAATCTATTGAATTAGCTTTCAGAAACTTTGAATTTTGAATACGATAGTAAAGCCCGTGTTGATCTACTAGCTAGAGAGGATGTTTGAATACGATACTTAAGCCCTTATTGATGCTAAACATTAAACCACAGATAGATTATTACTATAATAAACAACCGTGCAATAGCAATATCTTAATCTCTTCTAACCATTAGTCCCTTTACAACACTCACCCTGGATTAAATGAGAGAAGTTAACCTACAACCTATTTACGTAACACACTTTCAATCACTACTGAATGATTTTGAAGCATATTGCCAATCCATTGCTTCATATGTTCGCAAAATGTGTCTGCTCAATAACGTAAATAACGCAATGAATGTTGTTGAAGTGTCAAAATAAAAGCTATTGACCTTAAGTAGCTGGCAAAAGAAGATTAGGAACTTTTAGGAATTTCTCAGTAGAAGCCCGGAGTCTGAATTTATACCGGTTGATAGCAATAGGCTCGTCCCCTATTACATGGGACTTAAACATAACTGTCGAAGTGGGTGTACTATAGGTACAGTACACCTCTGCCTAACTCTTCGGGGATTATAGGCGTGATGCTATGTTGTCGTTATGACTGGTCGGCATAAAATAAAAACAAGTTAAATGAATGATACGTTGTCGTTAAATCAATATAATTAATTGATATCTCAGTGAGTAGTGAATATTTTTGAGTGCATTTGCATAATCATTTACTGACAGAGATAGTTGGGTGTGTTGTTAAACATTTTGAGATTAGAAATCGTTGCCCCGTTAGTTGCTATTAAAAAATTTTGTATGACGAATGTCCCTGCGTATCCAGTTTAACAACATTTTCAGGATGTTGTTGGGACTTCCCCGTTTTTGTAGTGCCTCCGAAATGTTCGCGCAGACCCGGACAGATGGCTTTCATGCCGTCATTCGTAAAAAAGTTACGTCTTTGGTGAGGAGGGTGATGGGAAGTAACAACAGCATCCTGAAAAGTGTTGCTGAGGAAGTGCATGCACCTATACGGAGGCATCTCGTGCGAGTGATGACTCAGATAGAGGATGGACCGTGATACGTGGTCGTCCTCACGGTATGCCTCTCAGGTACATGCTGTACTAGTTGTGTGTGAGTCGTGTGTTGTTTTAGGATATATGTATGTACTAATATAATTTTAAGTGTGTTTTACTAACAGAGGGACTTATGCTGTCTGAAAAATAAATGATTTGATTTGATTTGATTTGAATGTATTACCTACCATTTTTTTAAATATGGAGTATTTGACAAGTAGGTTCAATAGAGCAATGCCTGGGCTCAAATCTTACTCATACTAATGGTATTGAGTTTCCTTACACGAATGTTTTTCATCAATATACTTTTCTGTTAGCTGTGCCCCGCGACTTCGTTCGCGAGGAAATCGTAAGATACACAATATACTAAAATAACAGCCACATTTTAATAAAACTCCCTCGTCCCCCGACCCACCGCGTTGTATCGCCCGCCCGCGCTATTACTTCGTTTTCGCTTAGCGTTCATACTGACTTTTTTCTTTTTGCTCGGCTCCTAAGGGTCGTAGCGTGATATTAAATAACCTATAAATTTTCTCAAAAATTGGGCTACCAAATGCAAAAATAACTTTTCAAATCCGACTTTCTGTTCACAATTTCGTGGCTTTTAATTTTTTGCGTGGAACCCTAATTATTTTTCTAAAATAAAAGTAGCCTTAATTACTCTCCGTAACATCAGCTATCTGCCAGTGAAAGTCCCGTCAATATCGGTTCAGCCGTTTTGGAGATTAGCCGGAACAAATAGACAGAAAAAAAAAATTTGCTTTTTTGTTATAAGTACCGTCTATACCTATATAATACTTTCTTATGCCTTTAGTAAAAAGTTATTATTTTATATACACTTCAATTTTGTTTATTTGTATAGATATCATCTGTTATAGAAAATAGCACGTTAACTTGTCCGGGTTTGACGTTACAATAGATACCTTTTCACACGAAAGCTTTCAGCCCTCATCTAGCATCACTGTGCAAACATCTGAAAATAAAATCTGTGTTCATGTACCATCGTGGACATTCGCGGTGAACCACTTCTCGACCTTATTACTAAGATCAGGTAATAAAAATCCCCGCGATGGTACATACGAGGGATACCTTTGAAGCCGAACTAACCTAGTTCGTAGGGAAATCTGTCGTGGTCATGTATAAAGTCGGCTTCTTACTCGCGCTATCAATGGTCCCATCCGGAAAAACAACCTAATTTGTATTCCGAAACTGCACTCGAGATAAACACAGTGAGCTTCTAGTCTTACGTGGCACTTATTAGACAAACGCATATTCAAAAGCCACTGAACTCATCTGCAACTCTGTCTTAAACGCAGCATGCATCATTATTTCATCCTAGCTGGCGCGAGTACTTTCCTTCCTTATTCTGGCTATTATTATTCTGAACAGTGTACAGTGAGTCATTCTTACATAAACCGGTGTAAGAGTTTTCTAGAAATCTTGCCTATTTGATGCTTTTTGAATACAAATTGCGAGCTATGGTGACTGTCGGGTGGACTGATGGTTTGAGTAATATTAATGTAGGTAGGTACCGGCATGCCTTCTGTACATAATAAGGAGTAATTTTTGCTGCCTGTGACTTATTTCGCATACAAAGTTAAAGCTCAAGAAAGGGTAGATATGCTGTATGCTGTGTGTGTGAATCCTGGCATAACCTTAATAAAATTTCAGCATATCAAAACACGAGCACACACTCGTGTTTTATTACCCCTCATTATGCAACAGTTTTCTACGGCTCGGTTTTTAATAGTATCACATGAGTATTTTAATACCTAGTTATGTGCAGTTTCATACACTACTTTATCCACTCTCATGCATTGGGATTGTACGTATTAAAAAAAATCATAGCCTTTTTTGCATTTTCCATGCTATAAAGTCGTGATAGCATTTTTCATGTGTACCTATATGTATAATTTTCGCGACATTCCTGGTAATGCGCGATTATGAGTCATTTCCGTCGCCGCGCTGCATCTAAAATATCCTGCGGAGTAAATTTTCGAAGAGAAATTTTGGAGAGAAATTTTCTTCACATTACATATCAGACATTTTTATACGAGAATAAAAATATGCCACGAAATTCAGTACAACAAAACGTATGAATGGCGCCAAAACCCAGCACAACTCCGCCCATGCGCTAAAGTGAGTGCTGCTACAGACAAGTAAAAATAGGAATCAAAACTTTTTGAAATGCTATAAAAATAGCGCGCCCCGCATTATATGCGTTTGATTAGAAACAAAATAATTGATGGAAACTCCTTGGTGATATTAACTTCTTGGATTTACCCTGTATCGTATTGGTAAAAAAATGCATGTATGTATGTCAAAGAGTTTTAAATAATAATAATGAATCTTTATTACTATTTAAAAATCTTTGACATATCTCGGGACCCTGGAGGCCCGGACCTTTGGAAGGCGTACGAGGGGCTGAAGCCAACTCGCAGAGGCTCCTTAGACAATTTTAACGGTTGAGGGTCCGTTCACACAGACCGGCTCGGAGAGGAGAGCAGATTCTTATCACGTTGAAAACAGAGTTTTTAGTATTTGTAGTAAGGTTTATTTTTGCATGTGCACTGCTTTTGTCATTAAGAATGCTTGAACGCGCTTGGTGTGAAATAATAAGAGGAGCTGACCGGCTCCGATCGCGTACTTTTTCTCGTTCGCGCAGCCGTTCGGCTCCGATTGCATGCTCTTTCTCGCTCGCGCAGCCGATCGGCTCCGATTGCGTGCTCTTTCTCGCTCGCGCAGCCGATCGGCTCCGATTGCGTGCTCTTTCTCGCTCGCGCAGCCGATCGGCTCCGATTGCGTGCTCTTTCTCGCTCGCCAGCCAATCGGTTTTGTTCTGCTTCAAAAAATCTTGCTAACAAATATATTTCTTCATTGGAGCTATCTAAATCCATGTTCCGAAAAGCACACGTTAACACCGAAAACAAAACTTGGACTGCGTGGAATACTGGTACTGCCTTTGTAGTGTATCCACCCGGCTCCGAGCGCATCCGACCGGCTGCGAGTGCATCCGACCGGCTCCGATCGCATCCGCTTTCAGATAGCTTCCAGCCGGTCTATGTGAAATAGTTGGCGGCTCCGCTCCGACCAACTCCAAGCGTATACGATCCGGTCTGTGTGAAAAGAAAAATGCGCGCCGATGCTCTCCGAGCCGGTCTGTGTGAACGGACCCTAAGGCACCAATCGACGATTATCCCTATTTGCTCTATGCAAGTGCACCCAAGGACAACCCCAATATTAACCCCAGAACATTATTATTTATTTTTGGTGTGTTTACTCGTACAGTCGCGCGTATTTTAGGTGGTTTTCGCTCTGTACCGTTCATCACACATACATAATCGAATTGGTATCGAGCTCTTTAACTATTACAATTTGATCTCAGTAAGGCGTTAGCCTGTTTCAATGGTAATATAATTATAACCTGTTTATTTAGGCAAGAGTTAAAAGGCTTTCGCGCTGAGATAGTGTCTGTTACTAATCGTAAATTTGGTCTACCTAAGTACGTTTAATATTAACTTATCGCGTAAGCTGATCTTATTGCGTGGGTTTCTAAAAGGAATATATTTATAACCGACTTCAAAAAAAGGAGGACGCTCTCAGTTCGTCGGAATCTTATTTTTTTGTTTGAAAGGGTATACTTTCCAGATGGTCCCATTGTCATCGGGTCAGGATCTGATGATGGGATCCTGGAGAAATCGAGGGAACTCTTCAAATACTATAGGCACACCCATAGCAATTTGGGTATTTTTTAAAGGTGCATTTGCTCTCGGAAAGCACCATTTGGTGAAGTCGAACTGATGATGAAGACCACAGATGGCTACCGGAACAACTCGATAATAAGTATTTCACGGGTTGTGATTCGATTACTTTAAAATGATTGCTAAGCAATATAAGCTCGTCACAATGCATAGGATGAAGTGGAACTGATGGTATCAGGAGAACTCCTCAACCATTAACGTCCTTGCATCGGGGAAAAAATGTTTTGTAAACGACGATGAGCAGTTGTCATTAGGCTATCGTAACTTAGATAAATTACAAACCGATCCACTAAAAAGTGAAAAATAAAAAACTTTTTTGCAAAAAAAAAACAACCCACTTCCAAAAAAACACTAATTTTGGAAGTCATTGTCAAAAACTTAAAATACAGATCCAAAGATACCGACTTCCGAAATTAAAATTGGTTTTTCACTTTGTAGTGTTTTTGGAAGTCGGTTGTTTTTTTTTTATGCAAAAATGTTTTTTCAAGATCGGACCTCAACTGTCGGTCCACCGCATACTTATATTATAGTGGTCGGTAACAATCGAATTTCAATTGTGTCTCATAAAACGACACTTAAAGATGTACGCAGCTACATATTTCTCTGCCTGAAATCAGTGCCTTTGATTATGATGCAAGATATTTTTAAAATCGATAAACCACAGTTTTGTGTTTTTCTTTCTAGGTTAGTTCAGAAAAAAAAATTCTATAGACACGTTTAAACGCGATTGATTCTGTGTAATCTACTAAGTTTTATTTGTCAATCTTTAAGTTTTTCATTAAGTAAATTAAACATTTACGTAAATTCAAAGTTTATTCGAATAAATAATGAATACTGAGAACCAATACTTTTGAATAGAGTGAGAAAGACAGCCTTCAAAATACCCACTCTTATCTACTAAAATTACTAGCGTTTCAGGTAAATAAGAAGTGGCGTAACAAACAACTTAATAAAACAATTAGTTCCTAGAAGTACGTACGCAGCATATCTAATAACATTGCTTATCCTTAAAAAGCACCCTAATTGCGTAAAACACAGTAAGAATCGGTTTCATTTTTACAGTTCAACAACATTCATTACGTTGTTGAGCAGACAACTTTTCGAACATACGAAACAATGGTTTAGCAATATGTTTCAAAATCATTCAGTTTGTGATTGATACTGTGTTACGCAATTAGGGTGCAGATCTTCATCAGTTTAACATCTGTCGTACTGTCACATAATGTCGTAATGTTATTATTCGACTGAAGGTTTTATGAACGAAAAATTACCTAAATAATAATTGACATTAATGCCCATAAATCATATTTTATCTCCTTGACTTCATTGAATTTTGACTTATATAAGCTCTTTCTAAATTATTATTCAATTTATTTTGGAATTCTTATTATTAATAATTGTATGTACCTGATAACGTAATGATGACCCATAATTTTACCAACAATATTTGTACGCCGGAAACGGCAGAATATTATGGACGTAATATATTATAATGCACATAACAGCTTTGTACAATATTCTGACAAATAAATGCATTCTATTCTATTTTATTCTATTCACATTACAAGACAGATAAATGAAACGTCAACCAATCATAGCATGATTGACATTCGTTTGACAGTCAAAGCTTTAACACAACACAAGCGTAAATGACGGAACCCTTGTATTATTCAAAATGTCTGTCAATCCGGTGACACGTTGAGATAGTTAAGAAAGCTACTTATGTATATAATGTTTTTGAAAGAAATTTATATGTACGAATATTCAACCTTTTGAAATGGAAGGGGTCTTAATAATATACAGGTATAGATTTGAGAGTTAACATATACATGTGTATATGTTAAGAATAAAGTAGAGCCAAGAATACTTCCCTGTGGAACTACACTCTCAATGAGCACTTGGGAATGTCGTCATTGACCCAATCCGCTGGATCCATACGCAAAAATTTATTGCCTGCTTCTTTCTCCAATTTGCGGTAATAAGACTCAGACTATATCTGTTAAGTATTTGAACTTTGATCTTAATTGGGTCTTCATAAAGTCCTCCAAAAAAATATCACATTCAACAACAGACTTTAAAAGATCAAATAAATACGGTCCATTCCTATCCCAAATCTACACAACTAAAGGAAATAGTAAATACCCACATATAGGAAATACAAACAAACTGTAGATTAGATTACGCCCCAGAAGGAGGCAAGGTCGAATTACGATCACATCAATCACAATTTAACTTGCCAAGCAAAACTAACTTTTAAAACAAAGTAGAGAAAGGTTATACGTATCTTATGTCGGAAGTTTGGTGTAATCTCGCATATCAAAAGGGTATGTTTTGCTTTGTATAGTGGCCAAGTCTGATGAAAAGAGGCACAGGTCGGCTGTCTCTGACAGGAAATGGGAGTAGACAGATAAAAATAAGTGCTTTGCGTTTCCTGATAAGGAAAATTTACCAGCTTATCTTCTCTGTAATATACAGGTTGGCATGGACATCGACGCACAACCTTGTTACCATGGATTCAGTACATGATGCTGCTTTGAAATTTTTCGTCGGTAATTGAAAAAAAAAATCAGTGCAATATCTACGCGGTCAAAATGTATGGCACAGCAATTTTTTTTTTTAATAACCGACGAAAAGTTTTGCCGTAAGGGTTCCAGATTCATGCATTGAATCTATGGTAACAGGTAGCGCGTTGATGTGCCCTGACACCCTGTAAAGCTCTTCCCTGATGACCTGGTGAATGTCGCAGGAATCCGCTGGATGCGAGTAGCACAAGACCTCGGTGTGGTGACGCTTGGAGAAGGCCTATGTCCAGCAGTGGTCGTTGTTCGGTTGAAATGATGATGATGAGGATATATTATGGCTCCTTTTAGGGTTCCCTACCTCAAAAGGATAAAACGGAACTTGTAGGATCACTCGTGTGTCTGTCCGTTTGTCACAGCTAATTTGCTCCGAATCTAATGAACCGATTAAGTTGGAATTTGGTACACATATCATTTTTTGTGACCCAAACACGGAAGTGTAGTAACACTTCCGTATTTAGTAAAAATAAACGAATTTTGAACATGGGGTCTCTTTTGGGGGCCAAAAAAGAAAAAAAAAAGTTTTGCAAACTATACCGTGTGACATAAGAAACGAAAGCGCTTACTGTAGGGGTCTCGAATAGATATTTTTTTTTATAATTTTAAAATAAATAGTTTTAATGTTATTTAAGAAAATAGACAAAAATTTAATATACCCTTTATATCCGAAACTACCGAGCCTAACATTTTGAAAATAGTTCTATACTTTTAGATTACAGGAAAACATTTATGAAGTCTATGGTTTTAAAATAACACGGTAAATCACTCCATATTGTGCGTACAAACTTACATTTGCAGTTTCAATGACTGTATGGAAGAACATGTTTTTTCAACTATTTACAATGTTAGGTTTGTTTTTGGGATTCTGTCTCTCTTTTCTTCAACCCAGTTGGGGTGAAGGGTTCCGAAGTTACGGAACCCTCCATTGTGCGTGGTCTGACATGCACTTGGCCGGTTTTTTTCATGAAGGCTTTTGCCATTATTTATGCCATAGTACTCATATGCTCATTTCTGTCGCCAGCCAAGCCAAAGGCTTGGGTTGCCAGTTATATTACAGTACAGACATGTACATTTCGAAGGCTTCTGTACATATATAAATTAAAGTCGTTTCTCGTGTTTGTCTGTGTGACCGCGTTGTTCTTCTAAACTACTCAACGGATTTTGATATGTTTTCACCATCATTTAGAGAATTTATTCCGGAAGTTTATGTGTTTATTACATGAATGATAAACTTACATATTATAGTGAAGAAATTTCGATGTTCTGTCTTCGTAAAAACCGGAGCAGGGTTGTGTCGCTAGTAAAGAGAATAAAACAAAGTCGCTTTTCGTGTTTGTCTGTGTTACCGCTAATTTCTTCAAAACTACACAATAGAATTTGATGCGGTTTTCTCAATAGAGAAAACCGCATTCAGAAAAAAGGTTCCGAAAGTTTTGTGTAAATATTGTATGTCATTTATTTTGGACCAAACACTTGTACACATTTTATAAACCTGCCAAACTGCGTGACTGTTTATATGTGTATAGTACATTAATGTTTAACTTTGATAAAGTACCTACGGAAATCTCGATGTTTTGACATGTCGCTATATCAGTAGGTACATGCCACCTGTGCGTAGAAAGGACCGACGCTAGTGTATGTGTGTATATGCCCATTGACTTATATATGCCTATTTCTGCCGCCAAACAACATCATCCTAGGCTAAAAAGCTTGGTTCCTAGTTGTAATTTGTTATAGTGTACCTACAAAAAAGAGTATTCTATCTATTTATTACAGACACTACATTTCTAAGGTTCCGTAACATAAAGTCCAAATACCCTATTTCAACTTCGAGTCAGATATAAAAAGTCGATTCCTATAAATGAAAAAGTTATATTTCAAGCCCTACCAAGACCAAATTTTAAATCATATAGCCTAAGGCCAAAACATCATTTATGTCCCTCAAAAGGAAACCTTCGTATTTAATAACTTTTATGTTCATGGTAACACAATTTTGTTGAACACCGAAACTTTCAGATAATACGGGAGAGAGAAACCTCAACGAATGTTTTTGACAGATTCGTAATTGACCTTAGGTGGTGTAAATCTACGCGTGTTGAGCTTTATTGATTTATTTTATTTTTGTCCTGGAGTTGGTACCTACAGCTTTTTGATTTTATATACAGTTAGGTATCGTATATCGTGTCGTATTGAGTCGTCGTTACGGTATGGATTAATAATGGGGAAATATCATAGTACAGATCGAAATAGAGCATTAATCGCCCAAAAAATGTAAACGAACCATACACGAGATTCCATCTGACGAATCATGTCAACCACTATTTAAAAAGCTTGGTTTGCTACTGTTACTTTCATTATATTTATATGAAGTGTGTATGTTTGTACGGAAACTTAAAAACTGTTGAAAACAGCAGAAGATGTAAGTTCTCGAAATCGGCGTAACAAATACAGACTTATACTGTATTCGATTCGTAGGTTAACAAAATATAGTAAAAGCTGTCCAGCTATGTGTGTACTGTAGAAGCCTTAGTTGAGCCTGCCTTCCGCATGAATCCTCTTTGGATTATGACATTGGCTGATAAGACAAACGCTGGTTTCAATTGGAATTTAGAATAGGTGAAAAATAATGACGTATAGTCATATTGTTATGTGTCGAGTCAGTATAATATTAGCCCCAGTGTTTGCTTGTGTTATTATAACTGTGATAGCTAATAAACGAGTTCGTTTAGCGCAACGGTCTTCATATTTATAAACCACCACAAAGTTTCGCCAACACACCTTGAAGTCGAGACCCCGCACACATAATAGATAGTGACCGGCCTATGTATCGTGGCTGGTCGCTATAGTACATAGCTTTAATAAATAAATGACCAAATACATTAAAACTCTAAATTGCACGCTTTTTAAAAATAAATTGTACGAATGGCTGAAATCACTGAACCTGACTTGATTTTCGTACGTCTTTTTCGGGTGACCACTGAAAATCAGCGCTGTGCTGTGGGTCCCTCATAGCACAGCATCATGCTGAGTGGAAGCCTTCTTGTCACAGTCATGACGTGCAGCTGCCGACTATTTCTGTTTTGAGCTCGTGATTATAATGTAGATCTATTTTGTTTTATTTTTATGATTAATTTTATCTTTTTGTATGCACGTGTTTCTGTGGCAAATAAATCTATTTTTCTTTCTTTCTTTCTAAAAATAATTTCTACTCCATTAAGGAGATTTTTGAACATAAATTATAATATCCAAAAGTTTGCCTGCTTTAATTTTAAAGCAAAACATGTTGATCTCATAATGTAATAATTATACCACCTTTGTGTACCATGTTTTACGCAAATATAAATATATATATATATACACTTCTGGACACATCTATTGGCCCACCTTGTATTTTCAGTTTCGTTTGGTCCTAGCTAAAATTTTATATTAGGTCGAGCAAAAAGTTTTTATGCAGTTTTGAACCTGGCACATTCACAATTTCATTCAATAGTCTTTTTTTGAATTTCGAACACAGAATTTAAAGAAACAAAAGACAATTTGGAGCCTGTTTGTTGATATCAAACAATCAAATACTAAGAAAACTTGGTTTTATTGGTTTACTTGGATTTAATTCTTGAAAAAGTGATTGATATCTTTGGTTTTGCAACAAACATTACTTATTCTTAACATTAAGGTGAGGTTCCATCAATAATCTATGGATACTTCACCTGAAGTCGCCGCCCCAGCTGTGGCACTTATTCAGGCCGGACACAGCCAAAGAAACGTGAGTGCTCAACTTAATTTTAGTCGATCTGCGGTCCGAAATGTTTATCGGAGGTACCTAGAGACTGGCGGCTTTGTTCGTCGCCAAGGAAGGCCACGATCTCGGGTCACAACTGAAAGGCAGGATCGATTCATCGTGACGACCAGCTTGAGAAATCGTCACCTTACCTCCATTGAGAGACAAAAACCAACTTCGCGACTTCCACGGAGTATCTGTGAGCGCTCGAACTGTTCGGAGAAGGTTAAAAGAACGCGATATGGTACCACACAAGCCAGCTAATGGGCCCAAACTAACGCGAGCCCACCGAACAGCGCGCCTTCATTTCGCACGCAGTCATTTAAATTGGACACAGCAAGATTGGAGCCGTGTACTCTTTTCTGACGAGTCTAAAATTGTGTTACATGGCAATGATGGAAGGAAGAAGGTCTACCGACGTAAGGGAGAGCGTTTCGCACAATGCTGCTTTGAAGAGAGGGTTGCTTATGGCGGTGGCTCATGGACTGTCTGGAGCGGTATATCCGCGAGCGGCAAAACTCAACTTGAGGTTGTTACAGGACCACGGCTGCCAACATTAAATGCTGAAAGGTACATTCGTGAGTGCTTAGAACCTCACGTGATACCATACGCGGACTATGTGGGCCCAAATTTCCTTTTTATGCATGATAATGCAAGAGCCCATGCGGCCGGCATCGTCAGGGAATATCTTCGGGATGTGAACATCACAGTTATGGACTGGCCAGCCAGAAGCCCAGACGTGAACCCCATTGAGCACATGTGGGACGATCTAAAAAGACGTGTTAGGGCTCGTCAGCCAGTTGCCCAGACGATGCAGGAGTTGAAAACTGCCATAGAAGAGGAATGGGAGATGATCCCTCAAAATTTCATAGAGCGGTTGATAAACTCTATGCCTAATCGTATGAGAGCTGTGGTAGATGCCCATGGAGGCAACACGCGTTATTAAATTAAACCTTTATTTGATAAAACATGTTTTTTATTCAAAAATCAATTGCCTTTAACAAGGCGCATATCCGACTTGTTAGGCGTAGCTCTATGTCGTATGGTATTCTGAATTCAAATTTAAAACAATACGATCGAAAAAGATGGTAAAATGTATCAGGTTTAAAACTGCATCAACAGTTTTTGTTCAATCTAGCAATCATATTTCGGTAGGGGCCATCGAAACCTAAACTCTAAGGTGGGCCAATAGATGTGTCCAGAAGTGTATATTACTAGGTAAACATAATCTGCCTATGGTGTTCCTCTGGTAGGTCTCTGGCCGTCTCTGTGAGAAAGAGTGTATCGTACTCCACCGCAGGGGCCCAGAACGGTTTGCCGGTTTGCATAATTTAACTTAGCCATGCTTTATATTGGTCACGAGATTCTAAGCCTACATCAGTCACAGTAAAGTCAAGTAAGTATCAAGCTTCTACGATTTCCGTAAAAAAGGTTCTTTTTGCCGGAACAAAAAAGTTTAAATTGCACCCAGCATTATTTTATTATAACAAAACATTTAACCTACATCAACAATGTCTTGAAAATGATCACTATACGATCTTCTGTAACAATTAAATATATTTTACTTTTTACTACAAAAAAGTGTTGTAGGCTCTCGCAGCACCCAGTAAAGTGACAATGAACTGGTCCCAAACAATGCTCCAAAAAATGCAATGCAATGCTGCATCTATTTTGTTTTTTTTCTGATTACTCTTTCTTACATTTTTGTATGCACGTGTTTCTGTGACGAATAAACCTATTTTTCTTTCTTTTTTTCAAAAACAATCACTTACATCGTCGGTAACAAAAAAGTGGTCCAGCGCGAAAAAGTGCCATTTTATTTTGTGATTTAATTTTACTACAAACTGACGCAGCATAGGAACCAGCAGTATTTTTGGGACCGGACCTTCTGCCCTCCTTCCATTATGAACATACAAATATTCATCTAACATATTATTACATAGAACACACACAGAACGGAAAACAGAATGTGTAAAACAAATATTGTCGTCCAATACGTTGTGTAAATATCATGCGTTGTTTCTAAGATGTTTGCTTACGCTTATCGATATTTCCGTCAGGAAATTCTTAGTAGTTCGGAGTCCGGATATATCTACTCGCCCACTACCCTTATTGTTTATTTATTTAATGTGCAACTGAAATAGTATATAGGCCTTCTTTCTTAGGCATCTCTACCAGTCAACCAAGAATAGCGGAAAGATGAACTGACGGGTGCATTACGTTTTGTTGTGAACGAAAAAATAAATTAATAAATTGATCCACAGATTGAATGGGACACTTGATGAAATGTGGGTGTACCACACACTTCTACCTGCCTAGCCTACTCTAATTTCTCTAATCAACCTATAATCTTCCCACTGCTGGGACACAGACCTCCTCTCTGTGAGAGGGACTGGGTCGTAATCCACCACGCGGGCCCAGTACTGGTTGGTAGATGTCACATGTCTTCGAATTTTTGGTTCTAGGGCCATGTCGGTTTCCTCACGATGTTTTCCTTCACCGTTTTGAGAGCAGTAGTAATGAAATAATTTACAGAAAGTAAAGCGCCTGTCAGGTTTTGACCGTACGACCGTGGCCGTTTCCACTGGGCCTCCACTGCTCTTCTGCCTATGCCTTTGGGGAAACAGATGGGATGTTATAATTTGTTTTACTGGCTTGCGGAGTAAAACTTTCCCCATCATTATCCTGTCCTGATCCCAATTTATTTGGGGTCGGCGCAACATGTATTTTTCTTCCATGCTTCTCTCTTAGTCGTCATCTCGGTAGTCACCCCCTTTTTAGCCATATCATCTTCCACACAGTCCATCCATTGTTTCTTTGGTCTTCCCCTACTCTTATAGCCATACACATTCATACTCGAAACTTTCCTCACGATATTTTCCCCATTCCTCCGCAGCACATGCCCAAACCTTGCCACATCAAATATTTCGCATGGCTGGCAAGACAAAGGCCATCCAATAACATTAATCCCGTTTGTACGTTTGCTCTCTTGTTTTACTCTGTAACGCCTTATATAAAAGATAAAGATCGCATTGGCTCAGCGGAAACTATCGGCCCATTGTTCGATGTAACAGGTTCGCTTCCCCGGTCGATTTTATCGTGTTTTCTGTGTCAGGCTCATTTAAATTCACTTTCTACTAAAATATTCTCAGACGATTAGATTATTATATTTTTTGTTGCTTGTTTTTTTCACTATTTTTGCTTTTTAGTTAATTACTAGGTAGCATTTTGTTTTGCCGTTGTCATGTTAATTTTTCTTAGAATCCACATTCCAAGTTTCAACTTATTTTCTTCAGTCTTTACCCCAACTATATTGGGGTCGGCTTCCAGTCTAACCGAATTCAACTGAATGTTAGCATTTTATATGAAGCGACTGCCTATCTGACCTTCACAAATTAGTTACTAGGTACAGTATTTTATATCACGAAGTGACGCGCGCTTTACTTGTCTCGGACGGTACCGAGAGCTCCTGCGCGTTTTTATACCGCGTGTTTGTACACTTGATAAACACAAATAAACTGCTACCTGAGGGTCATTGCTGTACATATTGAGAGTTCTATCTGGAAGCACTGGATTCGCCTACATATAGGATAATTATTATAGTTTGTTTTTGTATGTGTGTCTTACTAACATAGGTAGTTCTTAAATTTTAGTGTATTACTAACACTCTATGGACAACTTAGTCTGAAATAAATTATAAATAAATAAATAAGAAAAAACGCTCGTCGCTTCGTGAGATAAAAAATACATAGGTATTGTAATACGATACACCTTGGTGAGACTGGTTGTCAGATTGGCTGGCTTTTGACTACACTTAATGACTGTCAAACATTCTTGTACCTACTTACATTTTTAACGATGTCAAATATCAAATTAATAATTTAATCATTAATGTAAGTAAAATGTATTTTCTTAATAAAAGGCAGCCACGAACCTACATTACTATCATATTCTAATTTATACAAATAAATAAAATTTAAGTGTCTGTTTGTAATGTCAAAATAACAACTTTTTACTAAATACATGATAAAGTATATACGGTACTTATATCAAAAAAGCAATTTTTAAAATTTTTGTCTGTCTGACTGTCTGTTTGTTTGTTCCGGCTAATCTCCGAAACGGCTGTTCCGATTTTGACAGGACTTACACTGCAGGTAGCTGATGTTACGGGAAGTAACTTAGGCTACTTTTATTTTAGAAAAATAATTAGGGTTCCGCGCAAAAAAATAAAACCCATGAAATTGTGAACAAAACGTCGGATTTGAAATTCTTATTGCATTTGGTAACCCAATTCTCGAGGACAGTTATAGTATATTTAACATGACGCTACGACCCCCAGGAGCCGAGCAAAAAGAAAAAAGTCAGAAGACGAAACGAAACGTAGCGAAAACGAAGTAATAGCGCGGGCGGGCGATTCAACGCGACGGTTGGTGACGGGTCGGGGGACGAGGGAGTTTTATTAAAATGTGGCTGTTATTTTACTATATTGTGTATCTTACGACTTCCATGGGAACGAAGTCGTGGGGCACAACTAATTAATTCAAAATAATTACTTGAGCTACAACAGAACTAGCGAAATGTGGGTGTACTATAGGTACACCTCTGCTTAACCTATCGGGGAATACAGGCGTGATGTTATGTGTTATGTACTTGAGCTACTAATTATGGCGTCGGGTCGTCGCACGGATATTTACGTAGGTAACTTTGCAAACTTCATGACTGTATCCTCAGAAGGAGAGGGCAGAGATGTACACTTGTAGCTACCCTACGAGAAATGGATGGTGGGCTGATTGGCGGCGGTCATGAGCTCGGAGTAAACGAAACGTGAATTCGAACGATTTTAAAATTGAATATAGGGTCAAATTAAATCAGCTAGAGAATCTCCGCAGACGAGTTGGGTATCGATATCTAAATACGATAATTGTTTTTTCGTGCTAAGATATGACGTCTGTGAAGTATGCACATAAAAAAACTAATATTCCACGTTCCAAAAAACGAATACTCCAACGCTACATATTTTTACGGTCGTTGACCCAAAAAAATATCATCAAATCTTTTTTTTTTATCATGTTTAGATATTGATAGTCGATTCCCATCACGTCAGTCGTCATCAGTTTTGCTAGCTAATTTGACTTGACCCTGTATACTCGTTTTGCACATAGTATTTACTCAGTTTTAAAACTTTATTTATTTACTTATTCGTACTTTATTTATTTAATTAAATCTATAAAATGGGTCCCCGTGAGTCCATTAGAGACAAATTCAAAGAGATTGATATACTAACTCTGCCTTCTCTTTAAATATTAGAAAGTATTTTGTATGTTCAAAAAAACTTAGGGCTTTTCAAAATAAGAAGCGATTTCCATAATATAAATACACGTAGTAAACATGAAATTAATTGTGATACCCAATTTTAGATTCACTAAAACAAGCAAGTCATTTCTCATAAACAGTATCCGCTTTTATAACAAGTTGCCAAAGTTGGTTACAGAACTTAGCGATGGAAAGTTCAAAACCCACATCAAACGTGTCCTTAATAAAAAAGCATATTATACGAATAAAGAGTACGTTGAAGACAGAGAATCTTGGCGCTAATTCCTTCTGCACATGTGGCTTCCCTGGTACCTCATTAACAGCATAACTATTTATGTAAATATCTATTAACTCCTCCCAAATTACTTTAATTTAATTTATTTTTTTGTTTTTTTACATGCTTCCAGGAAATAATATTTTCATTATTTTACATTATATAGTCTTGTCTTTTAAATATCTTCTTTTATATTTTATGAATGTGAGAACGTTGTAGGCTTTATAGACTGTAGATTTGTAGACCATTTTCTATTTTGTTAAGTACCTGGTATTTCTTAACAGGCCTACACTGTCTTCCCATGCTTAATAACACTGTAATTTGAAAATATTATAAAAGCCAATTATTTTTAAAAGAATAACCGTGGAGTTTCCTGCCGGTTCTCCTCCATAGGTAACGACCAATTGGAACCGTGCACCTAGCTTCTGACGATTCATAAGTGCCCATGTTAGCTTATGTGAAATAAAATATTTTTAATTTGGATTATAAATAACATTCTCAAAATATTATTATAAAATATGATTAATTCTGTCATCTCTGACCTAGACTAGAGTCAAGAGCAAACCTATCTCAAATAAAAAAAAATAAAAAAATCATGTATGTCGCAAAAATTTCAACAAAATCTAAAGATGTATTTTCGATTAAAAAATCGTTCAAATTTCGTTACGGTTACGTCGCGAGTTCGTGCTACCCTCTGTTGACGTCAAACTACTCATAAGTAATAGGTTTTTTTCGTAGATATTCGCAAATTCTCGGTATTAATTTCCATAACTCAGTCAATTTCCCAGAATTCAATCATGACCTTCTTACCTACTAAGTTAGTACTCTAATTGTATCCAAGATTCTCAGTTCTCACTTCGGCAATATAATAGTTTAATATTATGCATATTTTGCAGTGCCTTTTATAAAGTTATTAGGTAAAGTGTTATATGAGAAATGAGAATGGGCCGTGAGTCCATAGAGCTCTGCCCCGCAATCTTATGACGTAATGTGCCAGTACCGGTAGTTTGGGCTATAAAGCAAGCGGGTAGATGAGCGAAACAATTTGATTTAAAGAATTTTTTTTTTTGCTTTATCATGTTTAGGTATCGATACCCATCACGTCCGCGGAGTTTGACTCTGCAATAAGAAATACCCATGCCGATTTCGGCTACTGTGACCATTTCTTTTTTGACGACTATGAATTACGAGCGTGTGCTCTTATGTGGCTACTTCGTAAAACGATATAGAAACGATTATTTAAAGTAAGTAATGATGATAAGTAGTGATGATTTTGTGTTGCATTTAACTAAATAACCAAATTACGACACACTTATTTTGTTTTACACATTTTACCAATGTTAACTTTAACCATCTGCCTAGCCTTTTCCCTACTATGTTGTGGTCGGCTTCCAGTCTAACCGGATGTAGCTGAATACCAGAGCCACTGCCTATCTGACCTCCACAACCCAGTAGCTGGATAATACGATACCCTTGGTAAGACCGATTGTCAGACTTTCGGGCTACGACCCATATAGTCTGTCTAAATCCAAGAATGACAGCCGGAACCAACGGCTTAACGTGCTTTCCGAGGCACGGGGGTCTCGGTATAGAAAGATGGTCACCCATCCACGGACCGACCGCGGCAAGCTTAGCTTAACCCGATCGATCGACTCATGCGGCTGTTATTACTTAGCCACGAGCCCCTGTTAACTTTAAACATAGTTACCTAAAGATTTTTTTTACAATATCTTCTTTTTATTCCCTCTAAATACACAAATAAGAGTTACTAGGTATGGGGACTGTAGTGTCTGTTTATTTCTATTGAAGGGCTTATTATCACATTTACTCACAGGCTCCACCAGCACATCCAAGGTCCTAGTTCTCGGTACGCTTCACATCTGCTTTCCCCAACGAATTAAGAATGCTTTCCCGCCATTCCTTGTGACTGACAGTTGACATTAGTGACAGCTACCTGACACTTGTGTGTGTGAAACAGTGTTTACATACGTATTTATAAAATAGATACACTATAGGGACTTTACGAGAAAACACTTAAAATAAGGTAATTTTCAAGTTTTCGTTAATTGAACGATTAAGAGAGAATTAGAAGTTAATGTGATCTTACATTATTTCGTCTACTATCTCTCTCTCTGTTTACTTATCTTCACAGCGTAATTTTAAAATAATCGTTCTAAAACTTAGAAAAAATAATTGCGTTCTCAAACTACCAGTTTCTTGGCCACACACAATCACGCGAGCAATTTTCTCGCTAAACTAACTGCCAGACAGATTATAATGTCTGTAATAGTCTTTATAGCTGCCTTTATCATAACACGATTAACACTAATCGTTATCTTCATAACACTGAGCTCAGAGTAAAATATTAAAACAGTTTCTGTAGAGAAATGTCAGCTGATTTTAAACTGATTAGCCAACTTTTTTGCATTTCCTTACAAGGTGGGTTGTATGTTATTCCATACAGTAAACCAATTATTATAATCAAAACCTCTTTCTGACTATGCTGGACTCAGCTTTTACGGCACGGCTATTAGACTAAAGTGGGACCCATGGGCCAAAGAATTCAAAGATAAGGCAAAGATTTACAGTTAGGAGTTACACCATATCCTAGACTTGCACTGAGCGCTGCTGAAGGCGCCAATATACCCGAAATCAGGACGTCTACTCCCTAAGCACGAAACCCGTAGTTTCGGCTGGTCACGATTTCTACTCCGTACCACCGAACGAATGACACCACGATTTTACAATTATCGCTAGTCCCGATGTGTTTATGCCCAGCCAAAAATTTAATTAATCGGGTGTAGGGTTCCATATGAAGTTTCGAACTATAATACTTTCGGACCCGTATCTTCGTTGACTAACTCATGCTCGATTCCTATAAACAAAAACGAATCGGTTTACTTACCAATGGTAGCATTTTTTATTGCCAAACTAAGCATATAAATAGATTCGAAAGCTAATTTTACCTGTGATAGCCTACAACCTTATCTACCCCTACTACGCAAAACTATGAGGTCTTTGCTTCATTATTGCTAAAGAAATGAGTCTTAATTTTAACCGTTGAACCTTTGCTTAATTTTAATCTAAGTTGGACTCTCTAGAGTCCAACTTTGAGTAGTTATAACATGTCCAATGACATGTCGGAAGTACTCTCAGGTAGGTAAGTCGTTAGGTCTCTGAGGTTCGGTTAACCATGCTCTACGACTTCCATGAGGCATGAATGACTCTAATTTGATAATGGCGAGATTCTGAGCTAAGAAAATATTTAACAAAAATTCTTTCAATATAAATTTTATTTTCAAGGTAAACATGAGACACTTAAAGAAACTAATAAATCTTGTCTTTTTCGACCTGTCAAAAGATAAGAATTGAACATACTGATGACCACCATGAATCCATTACAAAACACCATGAAATATGGCCAACAGAGAAATGTTGAAACATCAACGATCAGTTACAAATGACGTCGGCTCTGAGTTTCAAATGCCAAATGAATCGGATTCCCATTAATTTAATGTAACGTGATTAGATCTGATGTTTGAAATAGCCGTGAACAGTTGTAATAATGTTTCAGTAATATCTGATTTAAGATCTTCAGTGATTTTGAAATTATGAACAAGAACCCTCAATGCTAGTTTAATTAATTTGATTATCTATGTACCTACTAGCTTTTACCTGCTGTTTCGCTCCCGCGGCTGGTCCCACAGGAACTGTGCATTTTTCGGGACAACAAGTCTGCCCGACCGGCCCTCAAACTATCTCTATGCAAAAAATCACTACGACGCGTTGCAGCGTTGCTCTGTGAAAAAAGGACAAAGCATTAAACACACTTTGACGTATAACAATTATGGATTATAAAAATGTAATCAAAATCCGTAAACGCGCGAAACAGGTACACATGGCTACATATCAAGCTATAAATTTCTGTAAAATGAGAGCTCAGCTGAAACTGGAGATGTGGACTGGAAATGTGTGTCTTGATTTGTAGCCGTGTCTTGTCAGTGAAGAGTCCTGTCGAAGTAGTCTTGTCAGTGAAGAGTCCTGTCGAAGTAGTCTTGTCAGTGTTTAGTCTGTCGGCCTTTAGTCGTACACTCGTCAATTTTATATGCGAGTGTGCCAATAACCAATAAGTTATAATTACCGACATTACGTCCTCTTCATAATGTTTTGAAATACTTTGAATGAGTTTCATTCTGTTGAAGAGAAACGCTTTAGTTAAATGTTTCGAAACACTTTTGGCAATTATAATGCTTTATACTTTCAAGGACTGTGTCTGGGTTAAGTTTGAACTGTGTGGCATTATAATTAGCGAGATGTGTCAATCGAGCACCTATCTATTGTTTGCTGTAGCGTAATATTTAAAAGGCATGTCGTTCTATATGTACAATGTCCTTTATATTTTCTGAGGGGAACGTTCATTGCGTTATTTACGTTGTTGAGCAAATTTTTTGGACATATGAATCAATGGATTAGCAATATGCTTCAAAATTATTCAGATTGTGATTGATAGTGTGTTATGCAATTAAGATGCTGGTGAACAATATAGTAATAATTATAAATAAATAAACAAACAAAAATAGTATCTAAATATTTTTAACTAAACATACCCGATGGCGATCTTTAGCACCTCCGAAATTTCAGTGGTACCTATTAATTCCTCTTTTACGCCACACTGAAAAAAGTCCAAACGTCAGGGGTCTTTATATAGGAATGATGCCTGGGTAAAAAATTATATTTAGTCCGTCAGTCAGATAATAAAAAAAGATTAGACACGTATTTTTTGCTTTATTATGTTAATAAAAAATTACTTAGATAAAACGCATTAAAGTCGGGGAGTGCCCGCTCACTACGTCACAACTCAGTAGAAAATCTAGCAAGGCGTGACGTTATGCCACATTTTAACTCAATGTATCGCCGTAATTTTTCTGATTACGTTAAAAAAAGAAAAAATACGTGTCCAATGTTTTTTTTATAATCTACCTGACGGACAAAAAAAATGTTTAATCATCATCCCTATTAGGAGCTTTTCACTGGTGTCCTTACGAGCTGAGGATACCTTTTACCGTTCTTCAGACGAAAAACATCCTTGAAGATTTCTATTAGTTTGAGAAACATTTTATCTACGCTAACTAGGCGACAAATACTTTTAACACTTAATATTTTAAAACTTTAGCAACACTTCAGCACTAACGAACCGCCATTGCCGTTGAATACATACGAAATATTGAGGTTGCCTTGCGGTCAATTAGTAGAAAATTGTAAAAATGTACTGAATAAGTATTCTTAATTGATTGTTCTTTTGATCTCCGAAAGGTCAGGTTCGCTTATCTCGAATTAGTCGTAAGTAAGAGGTACTTCTTCACCACTGCTCTCAAAACGGTGAAGGAAAACATCGTGAGGAAACCAGCATGTCTTAGAACTAAAAAATAGGCTGTCATGGGGACTGCGGACAGAAGTGAAAACTTAAAACATTAACATACAAGGTGGAACAGGACGATTGACATTCCTTTAAACCACGTAAAGAGCATCATGTTCTTTACCCGTAAACAAAAAGAAAATGAAATCCAATGAATACTTTAGCCACAGGAAATTATTTTGCATTTTCTTATTTTTCAACATGATGTAGATCTGAGTCCGTAATAATAGGCAAACATTGCCGCCGCCGCGCCCCGCACCCCGCATCGCACCGTTGGTCAGTGACTTTTCGTAGATAAAGTGTGTTTACTTTTTATGCAGTGGATTTTGGTATCTATACAATTCTTAAAATACTGACCTATAAAATTAAAAATACAACATATCCACAACGCAGCCTTTTTTTAGTCTATACAACATGTCCTTGAGTTAACGCACAACCTCTTAAGGGGTCATTGTACTCATCATTATGAATAACTATTACTATGGGACCAAAACTGAAATCGCGAAAAAAAATCTGCTGTTCCGTTCATTTATGTTCGCATAACTCGTCAAAATGTAGGGAACAGCTGATTTTTTTATTTTAGTCTGAATGTCTCGTATTTGTGTCTATGTGCAAATAAACCAATGTCACAGAAGTATTTAAATTGCGTCATCATCGTCATCATTTCAGTCAAAAGACGTCCACTGCTGGGCATAGGCCTCCCCAAGCACCGCCACTTCGACAGCTTCTGTGCTTCTCGCATCCAGCGGATTCCTGCGGCTTTCACAAGGTCATCGGTCCACCTTGTGGGCTGCCTTCCAACGCTACATCTTCCGGTACGCAGTCGCCACTCCAATCCTTTCGGCCCCATCGGCCCCATCGTACAGAGAGCAATGAAAACAAAAAGTTAACGTATTTCTAAGAACAAAATACCAAAAGACCCACTGTCCTGCCAAGTTAATGAAGCATCATCATTTCCTCTTTGACTTTAGCAAAATAGGTGTTTTGAATCTTTCTCGCATCATTAGGTTCTTGTGAGTGAAAGGAACATTACGGTTTTCACAATTCTTGGCATGTACAGGTCGCTCCGTTAGAACTTAGAGATCATATAATTGTATATTATGTAATAATGTGGTGTATAATTATGTTTTTTATTACAAACTATTTCTGTGAATTAATTTTAGTTGATACTTTATTGATGTTCGAGGAGCCCTTCCTGGATGAAGCACTTCAGGTGTGGAAATTAGTTTCAGTACGGCCATAACAGTTCTGAAAAAAAAACCGGCCAGTAGTGGGGACGAAGTAAGAGACAGAATTATCCCAAGAACAAACCTAACATTGTTGTTGAAAAACATGTTCTCCCATACATTCTAAATGCAAATGTAAGTTTGTACGCACACTATTGAGAGATTTACGGTGTTATTTTAAGACCATAGACTTCTTATATGTTTACCTATAATCTATAAGTATAGAACTATTTACCCAACTGCGGTGAAGCTAAAAAAGGAGGGTTTTGTGTTTAGCCTGTATGTATTTATATATGTCCGTCCATATGTTCCCTCGTAACTACTAAACAGCAGAACCGATTTTCAAGAATGATATGTCGTTAGATACGTCTTTATTTCGCGAGTGTCACTGGGTATATTAAAATTTAAAAATCAAATGGCGGATTTTTGGCGCCAAAATGTATGTTTAAAAAAAATCTCCTAAACCTATCGAGTGGGGTATCAAAATGAAGGGTTTAAAAAGTGATTACAAAAAAATATATAAATTATATGTTTAAATGTAATTTGGAATGAGAAATGATAAAAAAACGTGTACGGTCGGGGGACCCCCGTCAGGAACGAAGTTCCTTATCATTGTTCCTTATCTTATGATTAAAAAAAAATCAAGTGACAAACACAAAATGTTATAGCTTTGAAAGATAATTGTAACGACTGTTACCTAAAGCGTTAATTAATACACAGTGAGAGAAAAAACGTAAGTCAATCTGCCTAGCCTTTTCCCAACTATGTTGGGGTCGGCTTCCAGTCTAACCGGATGCAGCTGAATACCAGTATTTTTAGAGAAAAAACGTAAGTAATAACTACAAAATAAAAAATGTTCATTAAAAAAATCAAAAAACCCGACTGCGTAAAAAGTGAACTTTAAAAAAGATGGAAACAAGATGGTCTGCTTTGTCTCCAAACAATCTCATGCAGTCGGAGGCAATAGGTCTTCATCGCGACCCTCCCCCCCCCCCCCCCCAGGAAGCGCTTTCATTTGATATGTCGCACGGTACAGTTTGCAAAACTTTTTTTGTTATTTGTCCCCGAAAGTAACACGTAACACGTCCGTGTTTGGGTCACAGAAATTGATTTGTATACCAAATTTCAACTTAATCGCCTTTAGTTTAATAGTACTAAAAAGAGACTAGTTTTGCATTTTAATAATACCAGAAACTTATAAAAAGCCTTCATGCTAAATAAATAAATTCGAACCTAATAAAATTTTATCTTAAACTACTTACAATTTATTCTCAGTGTTCATCCCATCACTCTATAAAACTTGCCATTTAAACTACTATTCCCAAGTCCAAAGAATCCATTTTCCAACTTCAATCAAAACAGAAAAACAGCCTTAAGCTAAAGCGACCTTTTCAACTCCCAAAAGAAACAAATAATGGAACTGTCTATAGATAAAAAAACCGGCCAAGTGTGAGTCGGACTCGCACACGTAGGGTTCTATACAATATTTTAACACTATATATCTAAAATAAATAATTCAGTTTAAAAAACACGTTTCTTGTATGGAAATTAGTTGTGTTGTTTTATTATTTGTTGTTCTAGCGATAATTATAGAAATACACAATCTATGAATATTTCAACTGTCTACTTATTACGGTTCATGAGATACAGCCCGCTGACAGACAGACAGACGGACGGACAGCGGAGTCTTAGTAATAGGGTTCCGTTTGGCACCTTTTGGATGTAGAACTCTAAAAATATCTACCTACGTACCAATTTTTTGCGATCATTTCTCTTGTGACCCCTGACCAAAATTGGTTGAAGACATCGCCCACTTGACAGGCTTACAGCAATGCTCAACCTTTTTTGCTCGGCTTACGCTAATTCTGATTACGTCACTGGCGCTTTTAAGGTCATCTCTATTTTGAGGTTATGTTCTCCAAAATCATTTTATGTGGTTGACCACTCTGGTCTTCATCTTAGCGTCAATTAATCTGCCTAGCCTTTTCACAACTGTCTCGGGGTCGGCTTCCAGTCTAACCGGATGCAGCTGAATACTAGTATTTTACATGGGGTGACTGCCTACTTGACCTCCACAACCCAGGTACTGGGTAACACGATACCCCTTGGTAAGACTGGTTGTCAGATTTTAGAGCTTCTGACTATCGTAACGACTGTCAAAGATCTACGAGTGACAGCCGGGTCCTACGGCTTACCAACAGAGTAATTGCGTAGCACGCTTACAGTAGCAATGGCTTTCATTTTGACAGTTCAACAACATTCATTACGTTATTTCCTTTGTTGAGCAGACAAATTTTTCGAACATATGAACCAATGGATTAGTAATATCCTTCAAAATCATTCAGATTGTGCTTGAAAGTGTATTACTCAATTAGGGTGCTGTTTAGGCATTATTTATTTTTGAAATATTCAATACACGGCGACCAATTTTTATTTTCGAGAATGAGCCTTAAAAGAAGGGTGAAAATAACGTTACCTTTTGCAACATTTGTAAAGTAGAGAGAAAGAAAAATATTACTGCAGATCTCTCATACATTCATATTAACTAAGTTTTATAACAGTAGACAAGAATTTAGTTAATTTAACTAACATAAAAGAAACAAAAATTGCTTTACAATTAGATACAATTTTTCAATCAAGAGGAGAGAACATTTAGCTTAATATAAAATCTTTTAACAACATCAAAAATAAAGTCAGGGAAATTAATTGTTTAGCAATTTGTTAACCACTTAAATTGTTCGTAAATTCAAATTACAACTGTCATTCTTTGACAGATTGTATGAAATGGCTATAACTCGAAAAATTGACGTAGGGTATCAAATACTTATACCTACCGACCATACCATAATAGAATTACTTCAGTAATAATTTCCTTCCGCCCTCAGCACAGGCAATTAAAATAAGTATGTAAAGGTACAATAGGTACTCAAATAATAAACGCAATTGGTACCTTCAAGTACCATTCAACTAAGGGTCAATATCTTTGCTAAGTACCCGAATGAGAAAACTGACCTTTTGATATTATAAAAGAAAAGTCCAGAGTATTGTTCGATATGGGCTAATGATGCATAGAATTGGGAATGCTTTAATTTTATAATTGAATCGCGTATTTCAAAACACAATAATCACACTTTTTTGCTGTTTTTTTAATCTATGGACCTAGACACAATATTAACTTAAATAGAAAGATCAATACTCCACCTTTTTAACACGCTTTTATTAGCTTCACTTGTAACTAACAAATAATGTAAAAAAATCTTGGAAGTAAATTAAACCCACTTATAATTGTTGTATCGGCATGAAACTTTGTATGTATATGTAGTTCGGATGACAATACTATAATTTGGTATCTCAGAGCTGATCTGATGATGGAGCCAGGAGGTGGATAGTGGAATTTGGGCTCATATGATTCGTTTTAGCGAGTCTAATAGATTGCGCTTCGTGTTGAGATTCTGATGATAGAGCCAGGAAGTGGATAATGGAATTCTTCAGTGGCTACTACTAGTACACCTTCCCCTCCTCCCCCTCGTCCCTCGAGTCGAAAAATTATAAAATAGTAAAATTTTGCTTTGATTAAATTAAAGTGCTTTGTTTAAATTAATTAAAAATACAACTAAAAAGCGCTCCACGCTTTTTGAATTAATCATTAGATAAGTGACAAGCTGCATTGGTACGTATATCTTAACTAATACAAATCAATTGAATTATTTTATAATTTTTAGTGCGTGATTTAAGAGTGTTTTTAGTTGTTTTTTTTTTTAATACGTATTTTTATTTCTATTAAAATGAATAAAACTCGTTTAATGCAGAAACCCCAACAATCCCTGGAGTATTGGTGTTTTTGCCATAGGTATACATAATTATTTTGAACGCACCCATTAATGGTATGACATTGTGTCAACTTGTCAACTTGACACTCCTCTTTTGTTTTAACTCGTTATTTCTATGGCTGTTGTATAATAATACATAGATGCATTTAGTTAATTAAAATAAAATTTAAAAAAAAAAGTTTATCATTCCCGTACTTCTGTAACACCAAAAATATACAAGCTCAAAAACCTAAACCACCACCTCTTAAAGCAGTATTATTGTAATCTTACTTCAGTGTGGGAAAGAGATGGAGCTAGACGTTCCTATATAGCTCCATCTCTTTCCCACACTGAAGTAACATTAAAATAATACTGCTTTAAGAGGTGGTGGTTGGCCCCCAGTTAATTTTAGATTCATTACTCTCAACTTGCTAGGAACACCAAAAAGCGTTTCTCATGGAATAAAATAAACAAACAAGTCCCTAAAAAGTTTACAAGATTCAGGTTTTTTTTTTTAAATCATAAACTTGCTGAAGCAAAGTTTGCCTGAGTGCAGCAAACTTCGCTGCACTGGAATGGCGCGGTTTCTGAGAACGTTAGGCTTGTGTAAGATGTAAGTATTGTATAATAATTAATTAAGAGAGTGAAGTTACTTCTCTTAAAGATTTTACGTAAAGATAAATGGATTTTTGCGAGTTTACAAAAGGCTTTTGCATTTCTTTGGAGCTTTCATCTACCATATTTACCATTTATAGCTTTTAATTTCTATATGTATTTTATATTTATTAGGTTATCCTACATTGACTAACCTCAGAGCAATTTTCCCGATTTTCTGTGGTCATGTCCAATGTCCAATCTCTTACGATCCAAAGTAAACGTAATCGCACCATCTTCTTTTTCATACTTGTTTGATAAAGCTTATTGATTTCCAGCTTATCAACATAAAAACTTCAGCCATGATAATGTTTTCATATCAAATGCCAATTCAAAATAATCAGACCAAGTATCTTCGGGCTGTAATGTAATCCCTTGGGCAATAAGAAGTAGGTACTTATTTCTTTCAGAGGAAGGTTAAGTCGAGAGCTTCTTCGGACTTTTTTGTTGCTCGCCAATGGAGATAAAATACGTTAAAATAATTTATTTAAGGCCAGACTCGAAAGTCCATTTCATCATCATACACAGAAGGAAAGAAAAATATTTTATTTGAGACACGCACAGGAAATATAAAAAGTTAAAAAAGGAACATTAAAAACTAACAAAATAAAATATTTTTTCAAATAACAAAACAAAAAAAAATCAATAATAAAGACCTGTGCGATTCCAGAAAGGCAATCTCAGCACAATGCTGCGTTTAACAAAAATTAACTTTCGCAGCGCTGGTATTCTGATAGGGCCCAAGTAGTACCAGACTACCAGTAGCAGTTCTGATAGTAGTTACCTATCTATACAAATAAATAAAATGAAGTGTCTGTTTGTAATGTCAAAATAACAACTTTTTACTAAATGCATTTAAGAAAGTGTATGAAGGGCACAGGGGCAAAACAAGGCATGTCACAAAAAATTCAAATATAAAATTAAGCGCGCGTATTTTTATGTAGCATTGTGTAAAAAGCATAAAAACAATCATAGTCCTTCCTATCTTCAATATTTCAAAACCCTGTACAGGTGCAAAAGTGGGAATGTCCCTAGTGAAACGGAACATAACATAATGTCCAACTGTCAATGTCAGGTAAAGAGAGGTTATGTTTTGTTGTTGTGATTGCGAGTTTAGATTTACATTTTTCAGTCGATTTGTGAAAAAAAATTAATGAAAACGATGAAGCACGCGATAATAGCGCAAGCAGGCGATGCAAGGCGACGGGTCGGCGGACGAGGGAGTTTTATTAAAATGTGGCTGTTATCTATATATATAAAAGGAGAAACTGACTGACTGACTGACTGACTGACTGACTGAATGACATATCAACGCACAGCCGAAACTACTAGGACTAGGAACGTGAAATTTTGCACACGGCTTCCTTTTATAATGTAGGGGAGCACTAAGAAGGGGTTTTTGGAAATTCGACCTATAAGGGGGTGAAAAGGGGGTATTTCGTTTGTATGAAAAATCTTATTCCTTGAGTTAATAAACTTGAAACTTGGCCCAAATACTTATCTTAATAAATTATGAACTTTGTTATTTTTGGTTTTTCTAAACTACCCCCACGAGGGGGATTGGGGGGTATCAAAATTTGTATAGAAGAATTTTAACACGCAGTCCGATTAACTCAAAACTCAGTATTTATAATTAAGATCAAAAATAAAGAATAACCTGTATCAAGGTTTTTCGAAAATCTACCCCGGACGGGGTGAAAAGGGGTTGTCAATTTTACAGGGGAGAATTTTACTGCGTAGCTTGATTAGCTCGAAAATTGGTATGAATAATCTTTGAGTCATGTTTTGAAAATATTCTAAACGATTTTTTTAAATCCCACCCCTGTAGGGGTGAAAAGCGGGGATATAGCTTAGATGAAAAATCTTATTCATTTGGTTAATAAATTTGAAACTTGGCACGAATATTTGCCTAAATAAGCAATAAAGTTTCTTACTATTGGTTTTTTAAAACTACCCCTGACGGGGTGAGAAAGGGTAATTAGATTTTTAAGAGGAGGATTTTACTGTGTGGCTTGATTAACTCAAAAATTGGTATAAGAAACCTTTGATTTCAGTTATGGAATAATCCGAAACGATTTTTCGAAATTCCATCCCTGTGGGGGTGAAAAAAGGGGATACAGATTAAATGAAAAATCTTATTCCTTTGGTTCATATACTTGAAACATGGCAATATTTGCCTCAGAAAATAATAAAAATTGTCACTCTAACTTTTTTAAAACAAGTAAGGACCACTAGGACCGTAAGAACAGTAAGGAACAGTAAGGAAAAATTTTAACGCGCTGTCATATTAACTCGAAACTTGGTACTAATACTTTTTCGGAAGTCAGTGTCTTTGGATCTGTATTTTATGTTTTTGCCACTGACTTCCGAAATTAAAGTTATTTTTCACTTTGTAGTGTTTGTTTTGGAAGTCGGTTGTTTTTATTTTTCACTTTTTAGTGGGTTTGGTCGTAATTTATCTGAGTTACAATAGCCTTATGACAACTGCTCATCACCTTTTATAAAACATTGCTTTTCCCGAAGCAGGGACGTTAATTGTTGAGGAGTTCTCTTGGTACTTCACCAACAGCTCCACTTCACCATATGCATTGTGACGAGCTTCTTTTGCTTAGCAATAATTTTAAAGTAATGGAATCGCAACCCATGAAATACTTATTATTGAGTTGTTCCAGTGGCCATCTTACCATCTGCGGTCTTCGTCATCAATTCCACTTCACGAAATGTTGCTTTCCGAGAGGAAATGCACAAGTTCTATAAAAAAATATCAAAATCGCTATAGGTGCGCCTATATTGAAGAGTTCCCTTAATTTCTCTAGGATCCCATCTCAGATCCTGACTTGATGTCAATGGGACCACCTGGAAAGTATACCCTTTCAAACAAAAAAAGAATTTTCCAAATCGGTCCAGCCGTCTTCGAGTAAACGGGGAACCATAAAAAAAAAGATTCCGAAGAACTGAGAACCTCCTCCTGTTTTGAAGTCGGTTAAAAATAATTTATAGCCAGAGTGCATCTCATGATATTTCCAATAAGCCCCAACACGGCTAGGATACATTGTTTTATTACTGATCTGAGTTCAATGGTACCATTTTCATCAGAAGCATTTATTTAAATTTGCTTCGTCATAGTCGTATAACTATCTTAATCGAGATATCTTATCGCCACCCGTGAAATACTTATCTTTGATGAGTTCCTGTAGCCATCTGTGGTCTTCTTCGTTAGTTCCACCTCACCAAATCATACTTTCTGAATGCAAATGCTTGATTTGTTGACGAAAATACCAAAATCACTATGTGTTTGCCAATAATATTTGAGGATTTCCCTCAATTCCTCATGGATCCTACCATCAGAACTGGATTTGGATAAAAATGGAACCAATCTGGAAGTCCAATCCTTTCAAATAAAAAATATTTTTTTAAATCGGTTTATAAATGACGGAGTAACGGTAACAAACTTTAAAAAAAAAACCATACAACCGAATTGATAACCTACTCCTTTTTTTTAAAGTCGGTTAAAAATAGTAACGAAGTCAGAACTGTGCGTTGCATATATTTAAAAAGAAGTTATTGAACGAGTCTGTTGCGCACACTATAGTTTTTAGTATTTTTGTCCGTTTGTTGTTTGTCGGGATGTATGTTCCGGATTGGCGCAAAAACAGTTTATTGAATTTAGAGGAAATTTGGCATACAGATGTTTTAGAACCTGGATTAACACGTAGGGTAGGTACTAATTTGATATATTTCGACATACACGCGGGCGAAGCCGCGGGCAAAAGCTAGCTTTAGTATATTGTGTATCTTACGACTTCCACGCGAACGAAGTGGCGGGGCACAGGTTGTACATAATAAATGGATAATCTTTCTTCACTTGTAGACTGCAAATAGGTTACTTAAAAAACATTCCATTTCTGTATTAAAGAGGATTTTATTGGTAACCCACGAAACCAAGCGGAGCTCTACCGGTGAAAACATTTCAAAGTTTCTGTTTTTTACGTTGACAATAAATAGGGATAATAATACATTTTTATTATATAAGTAAAGAAACGTTTATTTTTTTAAATTGAAATTGGAAGGACTTGGCGAGGCCTTTGCCCACGATGACCGGCTAAACAAAAAAAAAAATTGAAAGAGTTTTCTATTCCGAACTAGTTAAATTACAGGAAATAATTACTCAAAAAAAATAAAAACAAATATATGTTGCGGGTGGCGCGAACGAGACAGCCATGTTTGCTTCCACCTTTACTCGCCCTAAAGAATCATTTGAGTGACTCCTACTCCTTGAGATGGTTAGCCATCTCATCTCTGCTCCAGTTCAAGAGTTCAAATACAAAGCAAAATGACTTGCAATCCATCCTACTATCCTATCCTATTTCCTACTAATATTATAAACGCGACAGTTTGTGAGGATGGATGTATGATAGTTATTCTTTCACGCAAAAACTACTGAACGGTGAACGGTTTAGGATGTTTGGCACACAGATAGTTCATAACCTGCATTAACACATAGAATACTACTTTTTATTCCGATATCCCTACGGGATTGAGACTTTTGTGGGTGAAACCGCAGCGCGCTGCTGGTACTTATATAATTATTATTAAAAATGCGAATGTAACTCTGTCTATCTGTTTCTTATTGACGCCTTAACGGCTGAACGGGCTTCGATGTGGCACCTGTGTAGACCACGACCTCGGTTAAGACATTATTATTAAATAGAGTGATTAAAATTGTCTAGTCCCTGTGATGGATAGCAATCTCATCTCTGCTCCAGTTCAGAGCTACAAAGCGGAATGACTCATAACTCGTACCATTAACAGATTATTATCAGATTTTTGAAACATTTTCGCTAACGGTAAGAGCGTGCAATCTTGAGATAGTCGATCAAAATGGCGATGACATAGAAATAGTAGTTTATCTGCGTCAAATCTCACGAATTTGAGACGAACTGTCTTGTCTAATCTAGATGTTACAGCGTTTGTATAGGTATGTTGTAATAGGTGAGTTCATTCTACTTTTAAGTTAGACTGGAGAAAAAGGTAGGTTTGACTTGTTTGGTTTAGATCAAAGTTTTTAAAATAATTGCTCTGAATTATTAATTGATACTGCTCTCCGCTAGATATATCGACAGAAACAAAAACATAACCCTTCCTTTTGACTTTGCCGTAGTCGGGTAACAATAGTTTTGAAGGTGCAACACCTCCTGTGTTGCAACTGGACTATATTGGTAATTATTATTATTATACTTTTATTTAATAAGGCACCAAGTCCCAATAAGTTACACGGACAACAAATACATTCAGCACTACAAATAATTAAAATTAGATACATTAATATTCATTAAATCATTAAAATAAAATAAAATCACAAAATAAAATACATTAAATCTGAATACTTATTCATTAAAATATAACTCCATTAAATTACATTAAAAACAAAAAATAAATAAACAAATACATTACACACAGGTTTCATCGTCGGTTGGCACTCCGATGGACTTCGAGCCTATATCTGCGGATCGGACTGTTCCAATCCTCACCAACGACCTTCAACAGTTGATTGGTCGATTTTCTTAAGCGGCTGGAAAATGATGCTATGCGCGATCTAATAACGGCATAAAAGTCCGACACTCTCGCTTCAGCGAACATGCTCGACGCACTGCAGTACCGCGGAAGTTTCATTATGATGCGGTAGGCGTCATTGTACTGCACACGCATGGCACTTAGTGTCGACTTTTTAAATTTTGTCCATAGCTGGCATGTGTAAAAACAGAGGCAATAGGCACGGAACAAGGTCTTTTTAACACACGAGCTGCAAAGGGAAAATCTGCGCGCAAGCATATTGCACCGTACCGAGAGCGCCCGTCTTTCCCGCTCTATATCTGCATCATCTGTGAGATCGTCGGTGAGGATGTGACCCAGATACCTAAATTCCCGCACTACCCTCACTGGTGACCCATAAATAAAAACTTCTGGGACTGTCTCCGGTCCCTTACCAGCTCTAAAAACTAACATTTCAGTTTTCACATTATAGACCATGCTATGTGAGCTGGCATAAGGTTCGCAAATACTCACTAGTTGCCTGAGAGCTCTTATTGAGGGGCTCAAGAGGACCATGTCATCGGCATAACTTATATTATTAAAGCACACGCCTCCTATGTGACATCCGACACCTGCCCTCCTCAGCTCCTCAATAAGATCATTCACGTAGATATTAAAAAGGTCCGGAGAAGTCAGTCCCCCCTGACGTACGCCACATTTTAACCTGTAATCGCTAGACTGAGCGTCGCCCCATCTAACACTGTTAGTTTGGTTACCGTACCAGTATTGTAGCATACTTACCAAGTCCGTGTGTACCCCAGAATCGCGCAATTTGCCCCATTGAATATTGTAATTCACCAGATCAAATGCGCGACTCAGGTCCAAGAAACATGCATAAACCGAGGTGTTACGACTTTTGTAATAGTTTACCGTATGCTTTAAGGACAGTATTGCGAGGTCAGTTGATAAACCAGGGCGGAAACCAAACTGAGCATCATCTACCCTAGCACTCTTCAACAGTAAGGGCTGCACGAGACGCTCCAACACTTTACCCAGAACAGTTCCAAGGGAGATTGGTCGGTAGTTGGTAGCAGAATTGAGATCACCTGTTTTATTTTTTGTGACCGGAATAACTATTGTTCTCATTAAGGCTTCGGGTAAGTAAGAGTACTTAATACATAGATTGAATAGTGTACATAGTTTTGCGTGTAACAATTTCCCTGCATGAATCAAGTGTTCTATGCTCAGGTTATCATGACCCGCAGATTTACCACGCTTCATACGTCTTATTACGTCAAAAATATCCTGCGGTTTAAATTGCAACTGCTCACAATCCACACAATTCTCAACCACACCCAACCCCCGACCACACCCCCCTGCAGCATGGCCAGTCGGATCCACAGGCATGGGCTCCATTTTAAACTTATTAGCAAACATATTTGCGGTATTTCGGTAATGGTTGATCTGATTTTCATTTCAGTTTATTTTATATTCTTTTTTTATTGTATAAGTAGGTTCCTACTTTCAATTAGTCGGTACGTCGTCGGTACCAACCAAAACCTGTACCTACATAACAAGGGTCCATAAACTCGAACATTACACCCAAAGACAAGTTTAATGCCTTATTTGCCGTCATGCTCATCCCCACGGTCACACCTTGGACTTGACCTCAGAACTTGTTCCACTGAACAAACTAAAGACAATTACGCAAGTGCAAGGTCACTGCACACCCTCCGTGCCATAACGCTGTCATGTTAACTTTGTAATGGGTGTTACGTACATAATCCATAACATAACATTAACAGTTTACTTCTGGACGGACGTCTGAGAGCGGCTTAGAGATCCAGAGCAGATCGAAGGTGTGGTGGGCAAGACTGGAGACCGCTGGCCTGAGATTAAGTCGGACCAAAACAGAATATTTGTTTTGTGATTTTAGCGGTCTCTCCAGTCCTGTGCCTATATCTCTCGCCGGAACGCCCGTACCGAGCTGCTCCGACTTTCGGTACTTTGGGTCGTTTGTCCAAGGGGATGGCGAAGTAGACCGAGACGTAACGCACTGGAACAACTCAGGATGGATGAAATGACGACAGGTTACAGGAACAACTTGCGACCCATGGATGTCCCTCAAGTTAAAGGGGAAAATTTACAAGTCCGTGATAAGGCCTGTCGTACTGTATGGATCGGAATGCTGGGCCGTGAAGACGATGGATGAAAAAAGATTGCATGCAGCGGAGAAGAGAATGTTGAGATCGATGTGTGGGAGTGACGAAAATGGATAAAGTAAAAAATGAGTATATAAGGGGAAGTTTGAAAGTGGTGCCAGTGACAGAAAAGTTGAAAGGAAATCGTTTGGCTTGGTATGGACATGTGATGAGGAGGGAGGAAACGCATGTGACTAAAAGAGTGATGAATATAAATGTTGGTGGATTGAGAGGGAGAGGAAGGCCAAAGAAAAGATGGATGGATTGTGTGAGGAATGATATGAAAGAGAAGGGAGTGAATGATAGCGTGACCGGTGACAGGGAAAATGGAAAGAGAAAACGTGTTGCGTCGACCCCAAGTAACATGGGACAAGGGCAGGAAGATGATGACTTCTAGATGGACGTCTCTCCAACCGTAATCCATTTACTTCAATCCTCAACTATCCTGCCGTTCCTGGGCACAAATTAATCTAGAAATAATCTAATTGCGTAACACACTATCAATCACAATCTAAATGATTATGAAGCAAATTGCAAATCCATTAATTCATATGTTCAAAAAAAATTTTCTGCTCAACCACGTAAATAACGCAATGAATGTTGTTGAACTGTCAAAATGAACCCGCAGGTGCTCTTGTGATTACTAGACAAATGAGGTAGCCTAATCGCCCGCTTGACCCGCTCAAGCGTACATTGTTTGTTGAGTCATTTCTTAACTTTTTACCCGCTTTGAAAATTTCTTCCACATTTTTATTTCCTCAGTGATTTAGGATGCGTGTTGACGGTTGATCAATCAGTCAGTGACAGAACTGATTTGAAATACCTACCTAGACATATATGATCTTGAACACGACTGACTTACGTGTAAGAAAAGAGAAACTGAATCAAATAAATCGCAAACGAGCAGAAAGCAAGCGTAAAAAGTTTTAGTTATCAGTGCTCAGTCCTTCCCTGTATCAAAAGAAGCTATCACCATGTAGGAGATCAATGACTACCCTAGGTATAATTACTATTATATTCTGGACTAGCTGTGCCCCGCGACTTCGTTCGCGTGAACGTTGTAACACACAATACACAATATACTAAAATAACAGCCACATTTTAATAAAACTTCCTCGTCCCCCGACCCATTGCGTGATGTTAAATAGCCTATAACTATCCTCGAAAATTTGGCTTCCAAATGCAAAAAGAATTTTTGAAATCCGACTTTTTGTTTACAATTTCTTTGCTTGAACCCTCATTCTTTTTCTAAAATAAAAGCAGTCTAAGTTTCTCCACGTAACATCAGCTATCTGCCAGTGAAAGTCCCGTTAAAAACGGTCCAGCCGTTTTGGAGATTAGCCGGAACAAACAGACAGACAAACAAAATTTTTAAAAATTGCTGTAAGTACCGTATATACGTTCAGATGCATTCAGTAAAAGGACATTACAAACAGACACTTTAATTTTATTTATTTGTATAGATGACTAACTACGCTAATTTTCTGTAGCAAAATGAGCCTATAATTTGTGCCTCTACTCTAATGCCTCTGAATATATAAATTATGTTCTAATGAAACATAATTTAATAGGTCGAAATAAGATGGCATTAGATAATAATGTCATTTCAGTACTTACCAAATTATTTGAGGTCGACGACCTTACCTATATTTATAATTTCAACGTGACGTCAAAGCCTTCTCTAGGTACAGTTTTTTATCTCACGAAGCGACGCGCGCTTTACTTGTGGTTACCAAGTGTATAAACACGCTGTGAATGTGTGTGTAAGCGCAGGAGCTCTCGGTACCGTCCGAGACAATGGCGAAATCGGAAGTTTGTGTGTGTTATGTGCTGACGCTATTCTTCTTCACGCACACATTCACAGCACGTTTGTACACTTGCTTACCACAAGTACGCAAGCACGTTGCGTTGTTTCTACATTTATGTCTGTAATTTTTATGGTGTACATCATAAAGAGTATTCTATCTATCTATCTACCTGATATAATGATTAAACAAGCATTCTTCAGTGTTCTCTTAATTGAAAAGTAGGCAGGGACGTGTTTTCTCAGACAATGTTTCTCACGATATCGATTCAATAAAACTTTACCGATAGATTGAAAAGTCTTACGCAACTGTTTAACAGCCGATCCCAATAAGCTATCTATCACCATTTTTGGCATACTGGAGATAGGAAAACCTATCTATTTATGGTTTTAACGTCTCAATAATCTATAAGAGATTATGGAATCTTACCGGCCTGACGTAAGGACAAATAGAAGTATGCTGTCTACCATCAATAACGATCTGTCTTTTACTGAAAATAGGTTATTGGGTTCGGCCGTAAGATTACCAACAATCTTGATTTGTCTCTGTCAGACATACCTAAATATAAAAAGTTTGTGTGGAGGTAACTTTTCTTCAACAGTTCTTGATGTGAGGACGAAAGTTTTCTTGTTCTGGAACTAGACCACCACCTCTTAAAATAGTATTATTGTAATCTTACTTCAGTGTGGGAAAGAGATGGAGCTAGACGTCCTGTATAGCTCTATCTCTTTCTTACACTGAAGTAACGTTAAAATAATACTGCTTTAAGAGGTGGTGGTTGGCCCCTGATATTTATTCAGATGTTTTCACACAAATAGAAGAAAGTGGACCACCGAGTTAGTTTTGTCATGATTTCCAAATATTAATAAGATTTGCAGTGATCTTAAATACTAAATATAAAATTGAAAGTAGATACATATGTAATTTGCCTCAAATGATTTTTGTATCAGAGTAGTCATGAGGTTTAAAACTACTTCATTTGACACCGTCACGGTAAAAGTACAGTCTTTTAACGAAAGGGAATGGAAATATTATGTTTGGAGCGTGGCGCTTGATTTTTCGAAGTTAGTGCACTTCGAGCCTCGGAAGCTGAAGGTTATCTTTAAGAAGTCAAAAGTCTATAGTGTTAAATTAAGTAGTACCAAGTTTGTATGTGTGTGAGAATATAAATACAGCTATGTTCGTACTGAAAAGGTGTATCATTTCAGTTAAAGATATATTTAATCAATCGATCTGCCTAGCCTTTTGCTAACTATGTTGGGGTCGGCTTTCAGTCTAACCAGATGCAGCTACATACCAGTATTTTACATAAAGCCTATCTGACCTCCACAACCCAGTTACTGAGTTACACGATACCCCTTAGCACAGATTACTGAATAGTTACTACGTAACAGATACTTCACTCAGTAGAAAATTTCCAATACCTATTACGATAATTGCCTACTCCCTCGCGTCAACAACCACTGTATGCTAAAATGCGCCTAAATGCTCAAGCGTACAGCAGTGATTGCTTCGCACCGCGCGATTCCACAGTAATCGCAGGGCTGCCTCTTCGATAAAATTAAATTAACATAACTTTTTATCTATGTTATTGAGAACTGTGAATATGTTCTGACTTTTATGTGGCAGTTAAAAATTTTATCATTTATAAAATATTTAACCAACTTAAAAAAAAGGAGGTGATCAGACATACAGGCCAAACTGAGAAGTTTGACTTGTATGGTTTGTAGGTATGTATGTTTGTGCGCGATAATCTCGCGTTTGGCTAAACCGATATCGATGCGGTTTTCAGAAAAGGATTTGTTACATTTAGGAGAACGTTTTAAAATAAGTATAATACTTCTTAGTTTGATGATGATCTTCGGAGATGTTCACTAGAAATGAAAAAAAAAGCCTTAAAAAAAGAGAACCGACTTCAAATAAAGCACTAAACCGTAAGAAATAATTTGTTTTTTTTTTTATGTTAGTGCTAACAGCTGGTAATTACGAATCGAAAAAGCACCGACATCAAAGAAGAAATTATTTCTTACGGTTTAGTGTTTTGAAGTCGGTTCTCTTTTTTAAAGTTTGTTTCGTCATCGTAATACGCGTACGAACGAACAGCACTATTAAAATTGAACGGCGTGCGCGCGCTTCGCTTGCGAAAACCGCACTGAATTTGATCCGCCGGCGGACCGAGACCGCTCGGCTGGGCGGTAGGCACTTATAGCGCGCAAGTATATGGAGTGACGGAGGCCTGCCCTTAGTAAGACTGGTTGTCAGACTTTTTGGGCTTCTGACTACCCGTAATGACATCGATATATTTAATACTAAAATTTTTCATCTGCTAAGTAATTCATTCGAAGAGGCAATACATATTTAGGTCGGTAAGGTATCTATCACTTGGGCAATGAGCCCCTTTACCAACTGTGCTGACTATCTGATTCTCTTAACCCAACGTAATCTCGTACAACTCGTGGCAAAAAAACGTACCATGGCGGACAATTACGGTGAACACCTTTTCAACCTTATAACCTTAGTAATAAGATCGAAAAGTGGTTTACCGCAAATGTCCGCGATGGTACCTAGAAAATACCGAAATCAAACTACCTAATCTTTTTCTAACCACGTTTTGGTCGGCTTCCAGTCAAACCGGATGCAGCTGAATACCAGTAATTTACATGGAGCGACTGCCTATCTGACCTCCACAACCCAGTAACTGGGTAATACGATACCCCTTGGTAAGACTGGTTGTCAGAATTTCGGGCTTCTGATGATCCGTAACGACTGTCAAAGATCCACGAATGACAGCCAGGACCAACGGCTTAACGTGCTTTCCGAGGCACGGAGGGGTCTTGGTATGTAAAGATGGTCACCCATCCATGGAACAACCGCGGCAAATGTAGCTTAACCTGATCGATCGACCCGTGCGGCTGTTATTACTTAGCCACGAGCTCCAAACATCTCATTATTCACCTACATCACAAAAAAGTCTACAAAAATTCATGTCTAGTCACACCAGTCTACAAAAGTCAATATTCATTAGCACTTCCTGAATAGTTCAGTCTGGCCTACATACCAGGCAAGATTATAGCTAACGAACCGAAAAGGAAAGTCATTATTTATATATACGACCACAAAACTGCTGCTTAAGAACATAGCAGGTTTTGACAGCCACACTATAATGTCTGCTTTCACTGTCATTCGTGAGGAGATTTAATTAAAAAATATATGTATGTTTTTGGACGGTAATTATAGAGTTGGACTGCCTCGATAGTCTAATAGTCGCGAACGCAGTAGCGATCAGCCGTAGATGGACTGAGGTTCTGAGATCGATTGCCAGATGGGGAAAAGTGTCACTGGGTTTCAGATTTGTGCCCGGTAGATGGCAATAGGCTCGACCTATATTATATGGGACTTAAACATAACTGCCGGAATGTGAGTGCACTATAGGTATACCTCTGCCCCGAGCTTCAGGGATTACGGTCGTGATGTTAAATATGTTTTGCTCAAAGCAGCAACTTACTTCAAAACCAAGGCGGCCAGTATCAATGGCCACATACAAACTTGACCCAATCACCAAGAGATTGGTAACTCTTTTGACACATCTATTCAACCCATCTGCATTCTAATCGCAAATAACCATAATATATGTACGTACCGATGACGTCACTGCCTTTAAAAGGATTTATGCAACTGTCCCACTAAACAGGTGATTGTTTACTAGTCATGCTTTACTTACTTATCGCGGGTAGCGCCGCCATTTTGAAATTTTGATGAAATCAAGACATATTGCGCGCGAAACGTCTGACAATCGCGCGTGAGTGGCAGGTGTCGAGCTTATGTCTCGATCTTTATCGATAGTAGTTAGTTAGTTTGTAGTGTATGTACTAAATGAATTTTATGAAAGCGCCATTGCGATCAAACTTTAGGAAAAGATAAGCCAAATTCAAGAAATCGAAAAAAAACACAATATCTCAAGACTACTTGCTAAAAGTTATCAGCTAACAGACAAACAAACTAAAAATCGTCAAGCGATCAACATTGTAATTATGGAAATCTAAATTTATTCAAAATTAAAATGAAATAAACATAAATAACTAATTATACCTAATTAATTAATCAAATAAAAATATATAGCGACGAAAAATTCCTCCGCATCGGTGTCGACTGGTAATGTACCCAAGAGACTGGCGGCATTGCCACGTTGTATGGCAATACTTAGCCTCTGGCCAAGGTAAAAGCCAGCGCTTGGGTCACGGGAAGTGTCAACCAACCGTTTGTAGATATCGTCTACTTGCTAAAATGCTACCAGTTAATGGACAAAAAAAAAACAAAAATTCCTCAAGTAATCAACTTTAAAGTTCTACAAATTAGCATTCTTTATAAATATTACTACTGGGCAACGTGCATTAAGAACCATACTCAAACTCAATTAACTCATCACATTAACTCATATTAACTCTAATAGGCGATAATCGTAGAATCCACTATAGTCAATGATGAAAGTATAAAAAACCGGCCAAGTGCGTGTTGGACCACGCACAATGAAGGGTTCCGTAGTTGAGATGAATTTATCTCAAAAACAAACTTAACACTGTACAGTTGAAAAACATGGTCGACATCGATCTACGTCACGGTCAATTCTCCAACATGTGATAAAACTACAAATGAACGACTTTCGGACTTTTTCCTTTACTTGTGCTGTGAAACCTTGCTTCTTGCCAAATTTCAAGATTCTAGGTCAACGGGAAGTACCCTTTTGGTGAGTATCGAAATATGTCGCATGTATGGCCGTATTTTTTTATTGTGTTGACATAGAAGCTTGATTTTTTTACAGCTCCAAGGGACCATTATTAGACTTATGTACGTATCTTATATTAATTTCAACTTGATACCTCTACACGTTCCTGAGAAAAACGCTCTTGACAGACTGACAGAAAGACAGACGGACAACGAACTGATCCTATAAGGGTTCCGTTTTTTCCTTTTGAGGTACGGAACCCTAAAAACCACAAGATTTATAAATACTTAAATTAATTTTAATCACCTTAAGATTATGTAATATCTTCTAAGTTCTAAGACTATGTTTAACGCTCAAGGTTGTAAAACGCTTTAAATATAACTTAAGATATCACTTGCACCTTCAGTAAAAAAAAATGTTAAATTTTTATTTAAAGCAGAATATAGGTACCATCGCGGACATCTGCGGTGAACCACTTTTCGACCTTTTTACCAAGGTAATTAACCTATTAGGTATTCAACCTTTTCTCTTAGTTATTTAGTTCAATTTAATTTAAATTTATTTTCAATTATTTATTTATATATTTTTGTATGATGCATTAATTGATCACGTCATTGCCATGATAACATAGTTTTTAAGATAATTAACGTAATACTAACAATTTATGGACAGTATTTTTCTGAATTAAATGAATTTTATTTTATTTTATTTATTTATGTTTAACTTAGTGATAAGGTCGAAAAGTGGTTCACCGCAGATGTTCGTGATGGTACATATTAATATTCTAGCCAGGCTCCTGAAAACTTTCAGCGTTGTATTACAATAACAATTTCAGTAGGAAATTGCTTCGAGAATAGAATAAAATGTGCCACCTGGTTTTGACAGGGGTAACAGGATTGAAACCCAACCTTTGTTGATACATGTCACCATAAATATTTTGATATTTCTTGTTGTCCTGTGTCGCTTTACCATAACATTATGCCACCTGTGCGATCAATAATGCCTGAATATAATTATTTAGGATGCCTCTTTGGGACAAGCAGCGTTTTTTTGACTATGCGGTTAGCTTTACTACAGTAACCTTTTTTATTGATGATTTACGAAACTTCGCCTCTCATAACGTCTTTCGTAAAAACCGGTCCTAAGTCTCACACAAACAAACACCTTATCAGTTATTTAAAAATATGTAATGAAAGAAACCACATTTTATGCATTAGAACATAACAGATCGTTACTTATCTGGTCATTCCCGGGTCGGGCAGTGTTTATTTTTTATTTATTTATTTTACTATTTATGTACACACAATAAAACATATACAGATACCACATTATAAGTGTTGAGTACAAAGGGCTGCGTATTATTGGGTTTTTCTATCTAGAATTTCTCAGTAGCAGCCCGGAACCAGGATTTGCCCGATAGATGGCAATAGGCTCGCCCCCTATTACATGGGCTTAGCGGTGAAATACGTACATCGAGTAGATACTTTAGGTGCACATCTGCCAAACCCTAAGGGGAATATAGGCGTGATGTTATGTTATATAGAATATTATTATGGGTACACTTGTAACGATACAACTTTGTTTATTGCAGCAATGTCTCAGCATCACTTGAGTTGAACATGGCAACACACACAACTTGTGTAAAGATACAACACTTGATGCTTAAAGTTGATCTGTTACAAACGCAATTAGGTAATGCTTTCCTAATCAGTCAAATTTTTCGTCATGGGTGTCGTTTTCATAGTTTTCGAGGGTGCTAAAGCCAGGCCTATAGTGAGGTCCAAATGTAAATCCAAGAGGGCGGTTGCGAAAATTTTTAGAAGCTTAAGAAGGTGATGCTCATAATTTAATTTTGTTGCACTTTTTCTTAACGTTTAGGTACCTATAGTAGTATCCCACTGCTTAGCCTATGCCTACTTACATAGTTTTTCACACTTCCTTATGTGTTCTCTTTTCTAGCTAATCGGCAGGCCAGAATGCTTCCAAGTCAACGTACCAGCGTTCCCAAGGCTAGCCTTGGTAATGACGTCCTCCTTCTGGTACATTTATTACCCATAATTGCTCCCAGTTAGATTGTGATTGTCCCTCACGGTGCATTCACTCTGCTGTGCACTCAAAACCATATTGCACCACTTTATACAATATGTTATAGATTTGAATGAAACAAATGAATGCTATCAATATTTACACGTTGATGCAATATGCAATAGTTTTGACCAGTGTATATTAATATGTTTTAGTTGGCTTATAAAGCAACAAATGAATCCGTTTTCAAGATTTATTGTTATTTTAATCAAGCAATAGGCACGTTGATGCAATACTTTAATCAGAGTATATCATTACCTTTTATTTGACTTTTAGAGCCACAAATGACCTCTTAAACCTTGCACACAGACAGACAAACCGCTCTCTTATTACCATACTTCGTGAACAGTAGAAATGAACTTCGATTGTTATTCCAAATTGCACCAGTGTTCATCTTTAACTCGCTTTCTTTACCGGAAAGGATTTGTATTCATTCTCCATTCTGTCTGAGATCAAATCTTGTATGCACCTTTCACTGTAGACTTAGATTCTTGGTTCAAGTTTGAAGTCACTTATCTTTCGACGTCCAATATGTCTGAGGTCACGACTTGTAGGCCTTACTATGTATCCACCTACATAATATATCTTCTATACTAATAGTTATTATAAATGCCAAAGTGTGTCTGTCTGACTTGACTGAAGGGCGTTTTAAACTGCTGTATCGATTTTACATAAGAGTAAGCTTGAACCATGGAGAAGAACAAAGGCATTCTTTTGATTTTAAATCGCCCCCAAACTAACTACGCATCATTCGACATCACGCAAAATCCTGCATCGCGCAAGCAAAGTTCGACGCGCGACTATCATACAACGTCCTGACACCAATTATTGTCGCGCGTCGGGTAGTAGCCCACAGACACAACACCCGTCTGATCGGAGGATTCTCCCTTCTTATTTGGAGGATGATTGAATTTTACACCTGTTGTTGTTACAAATTATATGGGAAAATTCGAAAGCATTGCGAACGATTTCGCGGAAAAGCATGTAATCCTATGTAATCCTACGATTTTAATAAAATCGTAACGAAGCTCATTGTTTTTTGTATGTTCGATCTTCACACCAAAATTTCTGTACAGATTTTAACGAAATTCAACACAGCTTATAAACTCTCCGGGGAAGCACAAAGAATACTTTTTATTATTACATATTTCATTTTTATTTTTTATTGAAAGGAACAGCAAACACTTACATTATAACTACTTACAAATAATTTAACAAAAACAATTTTAGTAATAATATGGGTTATATTATTACTAAAATTGACAACGCTGTCCACAGGCAGACATAAAAGTTAAAAAACAAAAGTGTAATCGCTAGGAGTTTTAGTAGCTGTACGAGGAGTAATAAGATATATAATGACCATAAGTAAAGTTAAAATTTAGATAAAGATTACATAGTATAAAATATGACCTTAGTAAGTTTGATGATTTTTCTTTAATAAAGAGGAGCGGGTGAAGCTTTTGGATCTTCTCATTGGACAATTGAAGATGTCAATATTTTCAAAAGTAACATATAGTGTAATAGTAGTGTTATATGAGTCAATCATACGGCGGCCAGGGGGCCAACCACCACCTCTTAAAGCAGTATTATTTTAATGTTACTTCAGTGTGAGAAAGAGATGGAGCTATACAGGACGTCTATCTCCATCTCTTTCCCACACTGAAGTAAGATTACAATAAACTTGCTATAAGAGGATGTGGTCTAGCTCCAGGTGGGTGCTGGCTGGAGTTAGAAGAGTACTTACTGCGTACCTGTCATCTGTAAAAGGTTCTATTCTAGGTAAATTATCAGATGTTTACCAGCAGTTTTCGTCTCTACAATTTTATTAATAACCTTAAACTGGATTACACTTTAGGTTTTGGGGGTCAAAGAAGGCGCTTCTAAAACCGAGAAAACATAATTAAATTAACGATAACCTAGTTACTCAAAATAACTGAAATTTCCTTTCGACTTTGAAACAAAAGTATAATAATAATTCAATTAAAACATTACTGGAACCTAATTCAATAAATTAATACCTTTGTGGCGGCATATCTACATCGCCACAATGGAACGCGTCACACTGACGTCACGCAAAATCCTGCATCGCGCAATCAGAGTTTACCGCGCGACTAGCATGTATACAACATCCCGACATCAACCGTTGGGCAGTAGCCCACCAGACACAACACCCTTCTGGTCGGAGAATTCTCCCTTTTCTATTGAGGATGAGTGAACTTTACACCCTGGTCCTCATGCCTCTATACTGGTGACCCCAATCATGAACGCCAGCGCAGCCTTCGTGCAACTACTACAGCGTGACGTCATCATCATCACTTCCTCAAGCTATCGAGCGACGAGTCACACAGCCAGCCAGCACCCACGGCTTCAACGGGTATCCTGACCACCAGCATGCAGCGACCGCGCATACCTGGTCATCACCCTCAGCCTCATCAGCAACCTTGGCACAGCACACTGCACACTCGACCGGTCAAACAAGCAGAGCCCTTCAAACCTCTCCTGGTCGACGCCAGCAGTCAGCCTCAACCCGACGCTGTACCACATCCTACGCACTGGAGCATAACGCAGCGCCACCCCGACTCACTGGGGGCATCTCCGCAGACAGTTCCGACTCACCACGAACTATGCGGCACCCGGTTCCGACTCACTGGAACCTCAACTGGCCCTGGCAAGCATCGCAAGATACACGACTCTGCCCACTATCGACCTCCGGTCTCCGGAGGGGAGTGATGTGGCGGCATATCTACATCGCCACAATGGGACACGTCACGCAAAATCCTGCATCGCGCAATCGAAGTTTACCGCGCGACTAGCATGTATACAACATCCCGACATCAACCGTTGGGCAGTAGCCCACCAGACACAACACCCGTCTGGTCGGAGGATCCTCCCTCTTCTATGGAGGATGAGTGAACTTTACACCCTGTTCCTCATGCCTCTATACCTTAATAAATTATTATTCAATTAATTTAGTGAAACATCCAATTACTTAAACAAACTAATAATTTGACCTATAGCGTAACTTATTATTTCAATGAATGACCTTAGCCTTCCTTTGAAGATAGACACTTGACATGACACTGAAACTCAAAAGTACCGAATTGACACTAATGACACCTCGTTGCTTCACACACCTCTTTTGAAGCGTAACGAATATCTTTATAAGGCATTTGTTAAGAGGCGGCACCTACCACCTCTTGCACATAATTATGGTACATGCAACTAGGCAACTTTTTGATAGTTATTGCATTACTGTGTTGTAGCTACTGTATCCATGATTAGATTATTATTGAAATTGCGATCGTAAATCCATGTGAATTAAGTATGAACTACCTTACTTTGTGTAATACCGGTTTATTGGTTCTCAGAGTACCTAAACATACTGCCTCGTTGATCTAGTGGTCGCAAGCGCTACTGCTGAGCATGAGGTCTTGGGTTCGATTCCCGGGTCGGGCAAAGTGTTATTGGATTTTTTCATCTACAATTTCTCAGTGGCAGCCCGTTGTCTGAATTTATGCCCGGTTGATGGCAATAGGCTCGCCCCTATTACATGGGACTTAAACATAACTGGCGAAATGTGGTTCGTGCACTATAGGTACTATTGAAGACAAAAGTGCATGGAGAGCCTAAGGTCGACTTTTGACTGAGGTTTTGCATTACGTTTCATGACTTTCATGAGATGACTAGATGGCGCTGTTCAAACATGAAAATAACACCGCAAAGCTTAAAAACCTTATTATGCAGAGGCACATAATAAGGTTTTTAATACCTAAAATAATTACTAAGAAATAATAATATATTTATATTCAAATAAACATAAATTATTTTATTTTCTTATTTCCGAGTACTTAATACAGCGCCATCTAAACCAAACCAAATAAACCAATTGGTATATTAGTTAATTCGACTACAGATGGCGTAGATCATAAATAATAAAAATCCCTACATTCACAAACTAGCTCTCATTTTCGCATTCTACAATAAGTAGATCGTAGCTCAGGTGGATAAGCATGACAGAATAACAAAGCTCGTTTCACAGGGCACTGGTTCGAAACCCAGTTCACAGTCGGTTTTTTTAAATTTTATTATTATATAATGTAATTTATATTCTATTTTTGATATTTTTAAACGTTTTTTATTTTATTTTTTGTTATAAATAATATAAGATGTATAAATGAATAAAGGCATAATATACAAGTATACATATACTACTCTACTATATATAACATTGTATAAATAAATATATATAAATTACTTTCGTAATTGGTGGTAAGTATTAGTATTATTAGTAAGAAACATTTATGTAAGAAGATTTAGATATATTTTTCTTACAGATTAAGATTTACTAAGTTTAGTTCTCGTAAAGGATAAGAAATTAAACTATTTTAGTGATATTATACATTAAGACATTTAATTCTCAAAGAAGAATACAATTTATTTCTTTCTTTCTTATACAGTGTATAACCTAACCTAACAGTTTTACACCCAATTGACAATTATTTAATTCACTTGATGAGAAATACAAGTAAAATTTATAACTGAATAACTCTATTACAAAATGGAAGACATTAACAAAGTAAAACTGTATAATAGATGTTATAAGTATTCTAAATCAAAACTGTGTTGTGCTATTCTTATAGTATTTAGTTTTATTTACATAATGTTATAATACCTTACACTATATATGCAACCTTAGTTCTGTAAATATTTTACCTACTCACAAATTATAAAAAAAATACGTTTTGCATAATTATGGTTAGTGGTATTGACTATAATGATTGATTTGTGCATTATGTTATGACTAAGGTTCACAGCTTAAGTATTCGTTCCAGAACGAGGAAGAAATTGAAGCTAAACCTCAAATCAATAACAATTGTAAGACCGGGTTATAGCTGTCATTTTGGGACCAATTTGTTTATAATAATAAATAAATAATTAATTATATTAGAAAGGAATCTATATTTATAATGTTTTTATTTTAATTTCTTATATTATATAAGAAATCAAAATCATTAGTGTAAAAACATTTTGTTGTTATAAAGTAGTGAATAAATTTATCCCACTTACACTAAGTTTGATCACTGTAATTTATCAAATAAATTATAGCTACCCCGGTCTTTGTTATTACTCAATCCAATAGTCAACACTTTATATTATTTTTTTAATATTTCGTGTGTCCGCCATTTTGATCGATTACAGCTTGCAACCGCGAACCCATGGAGTTTATTAATTTTTCACATAAATTTAGACCCCGTATAGAATCCCATACCTGCATGCAGTGAGTACTCAGTACTTCCTTAGTCCTTTCGTTCCTATTGTCCCACCTTTGAACCATAACGCCCCATAAATTTTCAATGGGGTTTAAATCTGGCGATCTCGCAGGCCAAGGAATAATCTGTATATCCGATTGCAGGCTAAACCACTCTTGCACAATTATGGAACGGTGTATAGGACAATTGTCCTGCACGAACGTTATCACTGGCATGTCTTCTACAGGAAAAACATTCCGTACGGTGGGCAACATGACGTCATTCAGCACATCTATGTAGTTTACACTGTTTGCACGACTGGGTATTACAGTAAGTTCTCCTGGTCCTGCAGCACTCATCCATCCCCAAATGTTCACTGTTATACGACCGGATTCAGAGTTAGGCACAACGTGATCACTATCATAACGCGTATTATTCCTACGCCACAACCTAACTCGCCCATGCTGGCTAGACTTGAAAGTCTTTTCATCACTGAAGATGACTCCGTTGCTCCAGTCGAAATTTCTGTATTTCAAAGCGAACTCCAATCGTGCTCTTTTATTAGCTTCGGTTAGCAATGGCTTAATAGCATGTCGACGATAATGCAGACCTTCACTATGAAGAGCACGATACACCGTCCGCAAAGATGTATCAAACAACTCTGCGTAATATCTTGTTGGTGTAAAGCCATTTTCCTCATAACCTTGCACCATAAGTTGACGCTGGTCTGAGTCAATATGGCGTCTTCTGCCAGATCTACTACGGTGTTCCAACGAACCCTCTTCTTGAAACCGCTTTATCCATAAAGTGACAGTCTTTACCTATAAGGGAAATATATTATTTATTATTTTCGTGTATCGATAACCATGGATAATAAAATAAATAACGAACAGTGATTTTAAAACATTACTTACGTTTAAGCCAGTTTCTCTCGAAATTTCAGAATAATTTAAGCCTTGATTATGCAATGCTATTATTTGGGCCCTCGTAGCCATATCAATATTTGAACGCGAACTCATGATAAAAATAAATATTAAAAACTTGTAAACGCAATCGTAACTGAACTCACTCATAGATAGTAAAGAACATTATGATTGAACAAAAAGATTTAATTTTTACACAGTCAATATTAAACTACCCTCAATTCTTTTGAGATTTATGATACGGGTTAAAGTCACTTAACAACTTCAATATAATAAAGAGAAGGATAATTTCAACTCAATGCGTAATGACGCAATGGTCCAGTGCCTAATGGTATCGGTAAATTTTATGCCACCGAGTTCGAATCCTAGTTATTACGTGCTTTGCTTTATAAGGTTTGTAATGTCGTAGGAGAATTTGTGTTAAAATTGAGTAATATTGTAACTAGCAAAAAACAAGATAATGTTCTTGTATATTTTCCAATCCAACTACTATACTAGCGCCATCTATGTCATCCAAGACATATTATTAAGGCGATGAAACCCTGTACAAACGATTTTGGTTTGGAACTCTCCATGCACTTCTGTCTTCATGTGTACACTGTGCCTATCCGTTCGGGGATAACAGGTGTAATGTTAAACATAACAATGGTAGAATAAACATACCAAAGATATCGAGCATTCCTACTAAGCCTACTAGGTGCAGCGGGGCAATTGCGTAACACATTATCAATCGGAATCGGTTTCATTTTGACAGTTCAACAACACTCATTGCGTTATTTACGTGTTGAGCAGACAAATTTTTCTAACTTATGAAGCAATGGATTAACAATTTGCTTCAAAATGATTCAGATTACGACTGATAGTGTGTTACGCATTTAGGGTGCAGGAGACGCTTAAAAATATTTTATGAAATGGAGTCCCGCATTTTTCTTGCTTTTTCATCATTTTGCCTTTATTTGTATATTGGCACCGCATCGGTTTTGTAAAATGTAGATACTAACTTAGTGTTTATCATTAATTACTTTTGCATTTGTGTTGTGTTTTTCCTACTGTGATGCACCAAAAAATGTATCACCTATCTATCTATATTTAGGTAGGTACTTCTAAACTATTCAAAACTCAAACCTTCGTCCATCATCGCTATAATTTGAACAAAACCGTAGCCAAACCCCCGCTGTGTCGCACGTATAGTCCTGACCTTACAATCACCTGTTCGACACTATCACCAAAGCATCTAGGTCTCAAGTTTGCACCTTCACTAACCTAATGAAAGTAACCTGAGACCACAGAGTAAATTATACTAAAAAACAAACGTAACAAATATATTTCCCTAAAAATCACATCCTCGAAAAATGCTAACAAGTCAATATATGTACATTATATGCATTTAGATGGGTTTCAAACACTTCGCATGAGAGTCAGATATTTCACACATTCTATCAAGTTGGTTAAAATTACAATGTAAAGAGAAAAGAAGGCTCAGTCATTTCAATGTGTATTTAACTGTTAAGGTGCTCGCTCACCGGGAACATTCACCTGTAATGTAATAGTCCAAGATTCGATTTGCGTATTACGTTACAATACTACCTTACTTACTGACGAGCATTCGTCGCTGCCATCTAGGTGACTGAGCCTGCGACGCGACACGGCAAATCATTACAAATGGTGCGCATTTGTCTTACAAAGTGTATCACGGGTGCTTCCACTCACTACTTTACGTATCATTACAGGATGTTGTAATGCTCGGTTCTCCTACTCACTGGACACATTACAAGCGAATGCTCTCGGGTGCCAGCGCCTTTAAAGGACCGTTAAAGTCGACACGGTATTGTTGAACAGAATAGGATCACAAATTAAGTACAGTACGACACAACTTAGATATAGCATCGGCAAAATTCGTAAAACCGATCACCATCCGAACTTAGTGCGCCTTTAAAATCACCAATCTTTATTACCACTTTAGACGAAAATTACTCTTACGCAACGCAATAACTTGTAAAGTCATTTACCAAATACATTTGTAAAGTTGAATGAATGCAAATTTTCAAATTCATGCTACATCTAAGCTGTGTCGTACCTACTGTATAGCACTGTAACATTGCAAAAGTTAAAACTGAGTAGTAATATTCGATTTATAAAGAGGTGCTTGAAAGGAGTTTTATCGTTTCTGAAAAAAAAACAAAGTATAAAAAACAAATCTTAAACAAAAAAATGGGGAAACTCGGTAGGTGTTGGAGAAGGAACCGTGAAGAACACAGTGTACAGTCGAACAATCTATTTAGTATACAGGCAGCTAACTTGCATCTCCTTTCCGCGTATGGAAGTGTAGCTAAAGAACGTAGCTACACAATGCAAAAACGCCGATCACGAGAGTAGCACCCTAATTGCGTAACACACTATCAATCACAATCTGTGTGATTTGAAACATATTGCTAATCCATTGCTTCGTATGTTCAACAACGTAAATAACGCAATGAATGTTGTTGAACTGTCAAAACGAAACCAATTCCTACTGTGTGTTACGCAATTAAGGTGCTGGTTGTGTTTTTTTAGAATAAATTCAAGGAATACCGATGACGCACTGAGTTTGTGATAGGCACATAGAGGAAACTGAGCGTCACGATCCAGGGTCGTAATCGGCTGTCAAAGTGTAAAGTGTAAAAGTGCTGTAGGCAATTCTTTTACTATCAATGATCAAAAAAGTTACTACGCCCACATGAAAATGGATATTGGCAATGTATGTAGTGGGAAGTTGAATATGTTTGTACTTTATATTATATTTTCCAGTATACTAAATAGCTTGAACGACTGTACCTCTGTTGAATTACACTTAATATAACTTTCAGCATATATCTCAGCAACCAGTTTGCTCAGACAGAATCAATGCATGATATCAGATCAGTACTTAATCCATGCTGCAAAAAGTAGTGCTGATGATGAATCGTACCGTGCTTTGAATGGACCTTCTGTCTCTATCTCATAGGCCTCGTCTAGTACGCAATCCTGCAATTGCAGACGAGAGCGCCCCACGATTATATACATGTACAAGTTGGCACACTGGCCGGTGAGAAAAAAATAACTTGATGACGTAACATTCGGTGTTTCGGCTCGGTAATGATCGATAGCTGTATTGTGCAGCCTTTGGTTTTGTAGCAATGTATTGTAGGCGTTATATTAATCAATAATGCGTTTGATATTTCGAGTTGTCTCTAGGTACCTGCCTAGAGACAACGAAGTTCTCTTCTAACCTAACGATCCCTCCAGCAACTTAGGGCTGATTTTACCAATTAAACTGAACGCTATCAGTACATAAACATTATTTTCTTTGGAATAATATCATTGACAGCTCTTGAACTTAATAGCTACAAAGACGTGTAAGATGCTAGAGAGATCGTTGCAACGATTTTTGTTTTTGGCTTCAACACTAATAAAATGATGACGGATGTGCTTCTTATATGGTTTGTGTGAAAGTTTCAGAATGCATAAGTTTGTGTTTTGAATGTCAGACAACCTACAGAAGGTGACCGGTCGCAACGCACGCACGGTACGCAACGGTTTTTCGTTTGCTTTCTATGAAGAAATGGACCAAGCGCTCTGTGTGGGTGGTACCGATAGTGGACGCTGTGTAGACGGTCACCTTTATTCTCCAGCATAATTCAACCATGCTTGCTAGATTTGTCGGGTGTGCTACCTCGCCTGCATCCTCTTGATGTTAGAATACATGCTAACAAATTATTTTGAGTTTGGACACAAACGTATTTTTTGTCGACTAGAAAATAACTTCTTTTTATTAAAACGAATTTGTACTTAAATTCTATAACTTATATCCGTAATTCATATGGTGTACGTAATAAAGATCTAAAGCTAGAGCTAGTGCTATTATTTTCTTGTTAAGGCGAAAGCGCCAGGGTAGCCCGCGAAATTCAAATTTTCTTACGTTTTTTTGTAATTTGTAGATCAGTATTAGAATGTATGTTGATTAAAATATGATTCGCGACCGTAACAAATATGAGTTTACAGAATTATAATCATTAAAGTCGTCAAACCAACTCTCTTAGAACAAGTAATCCTATTGAATGACCATTTCATGAAATCTTAACATTTGAGGATTATACTAACAAGAGTTGTATAACTGATTCTAATTATTATAATTCTGTAAATACATATTTGTTACGGTCGCGAATCATACTTTAATCAACATAGAACCAGACACTGAGTGGCAAATTGCAAAAATTGTAAGAAAATTTGAAAGAAAAATAGGTTTATTTGCCACAGAAACACGTGCATACAAAAAGATAAGAATAATCAAAAACCAAAAAAAAATAGATCTACATTATAATCACGAGCTCAAAACAGAAATAGTCGGCAGCTGCACGTCATGACTGTGACAAGAAGTCTTCCACTCAGCATGATGCTGTGCTATGAGGGACCCACAGCACAGCGCTGATTTTCAGTGGTCATCTGAAAAAGACGTAAAGAAATCAAGTCAGGTTCATTTGCATTTCGTGGGCTACCTTAGCGCTTGCCCCTTAATGGATTTAAAGATTGTCCCATATTTTTGCTCCTGTAACAAGAGAAATAGATTGTTCGCCGTGCCTCGGAGTCTCCTGTCTCCCTCGCACACTCTGCGCTCAATGCTCTCTTGGATGCTAAGCCTGACTGTGATATGTTCGCGGATGAATGGAAGAAGATCTTGTCAGTGTGTCTGGAGTATTGTGAGATGAGCGTATGACGTTGAGTAGTTTTAGGTATACTTTTGTTATTGTACTTAAATAATGCGTCTTTAAATAATGAAAAAAAAATTAAAATGTAAATGAAAAAGTGTATTTTTTTCACAGAAATAATTTTTTACAAGATAAAACTGTTAACACTTAACAGGTCATTGAACTCATCATTATGAATAACTTTTACTATGAGACCAAAGAAATCAGGTGTTCCCTACATTTTGACGAGTTATGCGAACATAAATGTAGGCAAAAGCTGATTATTTTTCGAGATTTCAGGTTTGGTCCCATAGTAAAGGTTGTTCTTATCGATGAGTACAATGACCTCTTAAGAGATTAACAATGATTAAAATTACACCTTGTAAATTACCTTTGCCAAACTGCAAGGCATTTTGGGGTGGTTGGGATCTACCTCCTAGTGGTCCACCCCGGGCAACAGCACCAGCCCGTGGTACGGCTGAACGATCCCACTTAGCGGTGGTAGGCTCCGCAAGGGGCCACCTGGCTCGCGACCACCATCCCACTGGAGTCTGGCGCCAAGCAGCTTGCTGTGTTCCGTCGGTATGTGGGAGTGCCAGTGCCTTCTGGGTAAGCTCGCTCCATCGTCGACTTTGTCTCTGTCATCTCTGACCTGGACTAGAGTCAAGAGCAAACCTATCTCAAATAAAAAAAAAAAAGGCAGTTTGTTAGCAGACGTAGCTCCTTTTCGTTGTATAATGTAAATTGGCCGATTTATGTTAAAATAAATAAATAACATTGTTTAAATAGCAATTACTGTTAATCCATTTGACTATTGTTTCTACAATTTCGATACAATCGATAATGTTGCGTCGACCAACAACACTGGCCAGTGTTTATTGATCGATTAAAATTGATAATATTGACTGCAAATATCTCGTCTACTTTTTCTTTTGTTTTTAATCACCTATTGATAGTTTTTTAACCTAAACCGTCATGAACATGATATTACTTTTTCTGCTTTCTCAGTTTGAAGGCTTTCTTTTTAAATACCGAGTGAAGTTTCACTTAAATGTCAACATCAGGCGCAGGAGTGACAGATCTTGATCACTTAAGTGCACAAGTAGCATAGGTAATCAGTTTGTGGTTCAAAAGTTATCTCCGAAGTTGTGCTGGGAATAATTTTGGCCATAAGTACATCCGGTATAAGAGATTTGTGAATGAGTAAAAGGTGAAATGTATGTTGAGATTTTTTTTTTTGGTTACATGCCAAATTGGTACCTAGAAATTTCGGCTGCACTAAGAAATACTTATTACAAACGTCATGAACTTTTGTTTCTTTTACCTTCAACATAAATAAAAAACAATAGTATTCGGCTACAGAATACATTCTACGCCTACATAAGAACTTGAAAATAATATTTTTTGCTTATTAACACTTGTTTCTATTAACAAACTGCTAAAACATTTGTCCTTTTAAACACTTATCACTTTTAATGCCACCAAAACACAGGCGTGTCTTTTTACCGCTAAAAGGAGTTGTTTCGATCAAACTCCTACTGTTCGGGGTACATCTGTTCCTGTAACTGATCGGCTCGAGCTCCTAGGCATGGAGTTGACATCATGTCTCAACTTCGGTGCCACCATCGAGTACAAAGCCCAAACTGCGGCCAAGAAACTGGGCATCCTAAATAGGGTGAAGCGATACTTTACGCCTGGACAGCTTTTAACTCTCTACAAAGCGCAAGTCCGATCCTGCATGGAGTATTGCACCTTTGGGATGGCTCAGCTAAATACCAACTTGCCGCACTTGACTCGGTGGAACGCAGAGCTATGAGGCTCATTGGCGACGTAAGACTGGTGGATGCCAAGCTTCACAGCTTGGCTGATCGCATTTTCAAGGTTGCCTGCTTGTCGGTCTTCTACAGATTCTTCGGTGAGTGTGCTCAAGAACTCCACGACCTCATTCCGCCGGCCCCCTTCTACCATCGGACATCTAGACGCACTGCAGGTTACCATCCTTACCTGGTTGCTATTCCACCAATTCGCACTAAGCGTTTCCAAATGTCTTTTGTGATGCGCACAGCAAAGGAGTGGAACTCTCTGCCTGCGTCTGTGTTTCCGAACGCATACAACCCCGATCTCTTCAAAGTGAGAGTGAACAGGCTTCTTCTGGGTAAGCTCGCTCCATCGTCGACTTTGTCTCTGTCATCTCTGACCTAGACTAGAATCAAGAGCAAACCTATCTCAAATAAAAAAATAAATTAAAAAAAACTTATAAAAAAACTAATATACAAATATTTTTAACATATTTTTCATTAAAAAAAAAGTCCTGCGACCTTTTAAAAAAACAAAAAATCCAGCCCATTACTATCCCACTGCAAGGCAAAGGCCTCTTCTCATGTAGAGAAGGCTCACCTTATTCTGTCACCTTTTTGTCAACACACTATTTTTACCAACGATGCCACGAAAACCACGATTGGCAACCCTGATTCTAAAAATAAAAACTAACCTTGCTCACGCGCAAATTTTTAAAAAGCTTGCGATTGCGTGTTCACTCTGAACCCTCGAGGTTCAGCTGAAACCTTGGCCCTGACTGAACCCACGTAATAGTGACAACACAGTAGCTGAATACGAATAGTTGACTTAATGTCACTGTCATAAGATTTAAATTGCAACGACTGACGTGCGCTCGTTAAATGCACGTACGACTCTATGAATATGTCCGAAATTACCAAGTTTTATTTTGGAAACTAAGTAAAAGGTGTCGGACAGAAACTATGTATGTTGGAAATCGCAAGGATGTTGTCGAATTTTTTGATTATGCAATAAAAATATTTGGCTTTTAATTTATGCGATGATACGCTACCAGTTAATCAGTTAATTGTACTATGGAATATGGTGTGAGGAAAGTTTTAAATATGCATGTGGATAGCTACAATAGAAGGAAAGACTAAATAAACAATGGATGAATTTTGTGAAAGGTGACATGGCTAGAAAGGTAGTAATTACTGAGATGACGACTAATAGATATGAAATTAGGGGAGAAAAGAAATGTTGTGCCGAACCCAAAAAAAAATTGGGATAAGTTCAGAAGAATGATGACGATAATGATGATGAAAAAGCGACATAGTTTCAACGATTAGATGAAGATTATGCAGTCTAGCGAATTACCAATAGAAAGAAATTCGTTCACAAAAAAATGAAAGTGCGTTACCAAAACGAAAGTAGTACAGCTTGTGAAACAAGTGACATTTAGTACATATGTGTATATAGCTGTTATTTTGAGTACTCAATCGTAAAATTATTCCTACATCGAAATTATTTTCACATTCATTGAACTTTGACACCTACAAAAAATGTGAACATTTAACATAGAAAGTATGTACATATGTATATATAATATAGTATATGTATGTATCTGTTTATAATTATTGTATATTGTACTTATATACTTTTTATTTGCACCAAGAACAACCCCATTTAATGTCTAGAAAATCACTGTCCATTCCAAGGTTGCCTGGAAGAGATCGCAGGCCGCCAATTGTAAGTTTTGTAGTTAATAATTTATCTATAAGTAATGGATAATCTGGTGTACAATAAAGTATATATAAATAAATAGAAAGCCAGGAGACATTTTAAATAAAGGTTTTTGTTTATTACTTCACGATAAACGGGTCAAGCAATAGCTCTGAGTCATCATCTGCCTAGCCTTTTCTCAACTATGTTGGGGTCGGCTTCCAGTCTAACCGGATGCAGCTGAATACCAGTATTTTACATGGAGCGACTGCCTATCTGACCTCCACAACCCAGTAACTGGGTAATACGATACCCCTTGGTAAGACTGGTTGTCAGACTTTCGGGCTTCTGACGACCCGTAACGACTGTCAAAGATCCACGAATGACAGCTGGGACCAACGGCTTAACGTGCTTTCCGAGGCACGGAGGAGTCTCGGTATGTAAAGATGGTCACCCATCCACGAACCAACCCCGGCAAGCGTAGCTTAACCTGATGGATCGACCCGTGCGGCTGTTATTACTTAGCCACGAGCTCCTCTGCACTAGCAATAGCTCTGAGTAACATACTGAAACTCAACTGCATCTGGACATTATTTAATGAGAAGTCGTTTTAAGACAATAATAATTTTCATAGATACTACGATTGGCATCACCTACTATAATTAATGTGCATGCACCTTAGGCAGTCGCCTGCACCACCTTAACTTAATCAGCCTATAATGTTCCCATTACTGGTAGGCCTGTATATCCACCTACCCGCACTGGGCCCGCGTAGTGGATTACGGCTCACTTCCGATCACTCAGTGACTTCAGTGAGTGAGTGTCTGAGTACTCTCAGTGATCGGGAGCGGGCCGTAATCCACCACGCGGGCCCAGTGCGGGTTGGTGGATACCACCACCGCGTCCACCTTGCTAACTGACTCATTTTTGTACAGAAAAAAACTTAAAATAATAATATATAATGTACAACATGTCCCGGAATTAACGCACAACCTCTTAGAGGGGCACTGTACTCATCATTGTGAACAACTTTTACTATGGGACCAAACCAGGAAACGCAAAAAAAATCAGGTGTTTCTTACATTTCGACGAGTTTTGCGAACATAAATGTAGGGAACAGCTGATTTTTTATTCGTGATTTCAGGTTTGGTCCGACTCGTACCAGTCTGGTCGTACTTGTCCCGACTGATTCGTCAACACAGTGCCTAAACCACTGGGGCTACAAACTTGAAATTTTGAAAGTTGGCGCGAATATTTTTCTAAGTAAGTTATGAAGTTTGTAATTTTTTGTTTTTCTAAACTACCCCCTAATGGGGGATTGGGGGGTGTCAAAGTTTATATGGAAGATTTTTAACGCGCGGACCGAAAATAAAGAATGACGTGTTTCAGGGTTTTTGAAAATCTTCCCCTAACGGGGTACCTAAAGTACGAAATCCACGCGTACGAAGTGGCGCGGAAAGTGCTAATAGTTTAAGTATAAGTTTAACATAACATAACATCACGCCTTGTTTCCCAGAAGGGTTAGGCAGAGGTGTACCTATAGTACACCCACATTTCGCCAGTTATGTTTAAGTCCCATGTAATAGGGGGCGAGCCTATTGCCATCAACCGGGCACAAATCCAGACTCCGGGCTGCCACTGAGAAATTCCAGATGTAAAAACCCAATAATACTTTGCCCGACCCGGGAATTGAACCCAGGACCTCACCAGGACCAGTATAAGTTTATTGATTCATAAACAACAAAGGTTACAATATTTAGGTATGACAATGGATCCCGCACTAGGATACCCTGTGTCGCAGGATCCAGTCGCTTTCGACAGATAATAATGTATTGTTTCTGTATACTTAGTTAAATTTAGGACTAAAAGGTAACTAAATGTGTGGGTGTATGTGCTGAGTGTGATTGTGTATGTGGTGATGTATACTTTAATAGTTGAATGATAACAAATTTTCCGTATCAGCATAATTAAGCCCAAACAGAGAATCCCGAACCTGTTTTTTGCACCCAAACTTTGTCAAGGGGATGATTTTAAGCTTTTAACGTTAACTTTTTCATACAGGTGTGGTCCAATACGAGAGAAAGCCTTATTGCCAAAATTAAGTCTACAGAAAACTCTGTTCCACTTAGGTTTTCTACGTGAGCGCTGATCCGCTACATTTGCCTACATTTATGGTCGCATAACTCGTCAAAATGTAGGGAACAGCTGAATTTTTTTCGCGATTTCAGGCTTGGTCCGAAAGTAAAAATTGTTCATAGTGATGAGTACAATTACTCCTTAAGAGGTTGTGCCTTATTTATGTTACACCTTGTATATCTGAGCCAAATAGTCTCCTTCCAGGCGCGACAAGACAAAGAAGTCAATGAAAGATCTTCTAATAGGTCTCAAACGGAGAATTATGGACATGTGTATGCTCCCCATTCTCACATATGGTGCTCAAACCTGGTCTTTGACACTTCAGCAGAGGTCCAAGCTCGAGGTTTGCCAGCGAGCCATGGAGCGCAGTATCCTGGGAGTTCGAATTTCGAAGTTCGAAATAGTTAGGTACTATACGTTGCGTACGATGTGTGTCTTACTTGTATTACAATTGCAGTTTCGGGGTGTGGTCACAGAATACTAAATATTTACCTAGAATAAAAAATATTCCTCGGTCATAAGTATTTTTAACAATTAAACATTAAAAATCATTTTATTTTATTTCGTAAAGACAACAAACACCTACTAACATCTTTATCGAAAGAGGCAGCCCTGGCAATTCACAAAAACTACGCAGCGGCGCACAGCTACAAAGCAAAACTCACTTTACGCTTGTAAAGTTAGGTACATTTTCGTACGCAGCGTCTAGCGACTCAAAGGTAACTAAACACTATTAAAGCAGTAGGCATTGAATTTATTGTATGGAGTCATTTATCTGGTAATCTGTGTGCTGCCGTTCGCTACACGTGTTTTGCCACGGTAACGATACATTGTGTGTGAGGTAATAAATCTTATTTGTTTCTAAGTATGATATACTGAATTCGCCCCATCAGTCTGCGGAGGGCGGTCCCTTACACCCTGTATACTAAAATAACAGCCACATTTTAATAAAACTCCCTCGTCCCCCGACCTGTCGCGTTGCATCGCCCGCCCGCGCTATTACTTCGTTTTTGGTTAGTGTTCTTTCTGACTTTTTTTCTTTTTGCTCGGCTCCTAAGGGTAATAGCGTGATTTTAAATAGCCTATTACTATCCTCGAAAATTGGGCTACCAAATGCAAAAATAATTTTTCAAATCTGACTTTTTGTTCATAATTTCATGGGTTTTAATTTCTTTTGCGTGGAACCCTAATTCATCATCATCTGCCTAGCCTTTCCAACTACGTTGAGGTCGACTTCCATTCTTACAGGATGCAGCTGAATACCAGTATTTTACATGAATGGATCGACTGCCTATCTGACCTCCACAACCCAGTTACTGGGTGCGTGGAACCCTAATTATTTTCCTAAAATAAAAGTAGCCTTAGTTACCCGCCGTAACATCAGCTATCTGCCAGTGAAAGTCCTGTCAAAATCGGTCCAACCGTTTCGGAGATTAGCCGGAGCAAACAGACAGACAAAAATTTTAAAATTTGCTTTTTTGTCGTAAGTACAGTACATATGTACTTTATTATGCATTTAGTAAAACGTTGTTATATTTCATTACAAACAGACACTTCAATTTTATTTATTTGTATAGAAAAAGGTCATGTCGAAATAGCTGAGATGTCCATCTTTGTCTGAAGATCAAATCGAATTAGATAAACACGCATAATTATATGACAATCTACGATTTTACTATGCTTGATAATGAATGTAAGACATTTGATGTCACAACCTAATGGAAACGGATTTAAAGATTTAAAATCGTTTTGCAAACCGAATATTCGAATAAGTTTAAAATTGTTTATAAATGTGCGTTGACAACTGTTTAATAATGACGAATTTATATTTAAATATGTTAGAGATTGAATTTGGTATATTTTATAGTTTAGCCGTAAAGTTTTTGCGAGGTGTATAAATATTATATAATTATTAATTAAGCAATAATGTTATGCTCGGAGTTTTTTGAAGGATAAAATCAGAAATAAAACCAACCGGAAAAAAATCGGAGTTACCGACATAGCTTGCAGAGTAAGCAAGCTGAAGTGGCAGTGGGCTGGCCATGTTTGTCGAAGGACCCAGGGCCGGTGAAGCAGACAAATCAGGGAGTAGAGACCGCGTATCGGCAAGCATAGTGTGGGATGCCCCCCAGCTAGATGGACCGACAACCTTAAAAAGGTGGATGAAGGCAGATGTGGAAACATCTGCCTGAAATTAAAATATACGTAAACATACCATTTTTATACAATTATAAACATCAAAACCGAGCTAATCCAGGTTTTTCTGCGGTAGGTACATATTTCATTCCGGCTTGATAACATTTTTAATCAGCAGAAAAACATTCATCAAATAAAAACTCACACAAATAAACTCAAACGTATAACGAACCTTTACCTACCCCAATGAAAAATTTAACAACTAACCAAAGAAATGTATGAGCTAAAATAAAATTAGAATATAAACCAGAATAAACCAATCAATAGGCTTGGTGCGGGAGATCACGGGTTGCTAGGCAACGGCCGGGCCAAATTTGTCCAAACTTTTGCAAATTAACTTGGCAAATGTTTGGCAAGTTTTATCAGATAGGTACTGCGCACTTCTGTGAGTTGGTTATGTATCAATATCTGCTCGTGGCTAAGTAATAATAGCCGCACGGGTCAAACGATCAGGTTAAGCTACGGTTGCCGCGGTCGGGTAACCATATTTACATACCGAGACCCCCGTTCCTTGGAAAGCACGCTAAGCCGTTGATCCAGGCTGTCATTTGTAGATCTTTATCAGTCGTTACAGATCGTCAGAAGCCCGAAAGTCTGACAATCAGTCTTACCAAGGTATTGTATTACCCAGTAACTGGGCTATGGAGGTCAGATAGGCAGTCGCTCCATGTAAAATACTGGTACTCAGCTGCATCCAGTTAGACTGGAAGCTGACCCCAACATAGTTGGGAAAAGGCAGGCAGATGATGATCTGCTGGTATGTTAGTCCGATTCCTGGCCACCGTAGCCGCGGGCTTGCAGACGGCGAGCAATGGGTAGCTCGCCGTCCGCTAAGGACCAGGCCCGGGTCGACGGCGCGTTGTGTTCCACGCGCGCCTCAAAGAGATGTCAGCACTACTGACGGGGTCCGCTAGGGCCGATGCCAGCTAGGGTCGCGGGATGTTCGAAAGAGTTACCGTGGCCCTGGCAGAGGCAACTGAAGGAACACGGGTCGGTTTTAGTCAGTAAAAGTCGGACACGCCCTTCCGCTCCGCCCAGAGTGGGAGAAGTCATTTGATGTTTTCCCTCCCAAAAAAAAGGTATTCGTGTAGGTATATCGATTTTCTGAATATCTTTTGTTTTCAAATTATGAGTAGGTACCTATACTCCATTTGAATTAAGATTACAAATTTAACAAACCTTTTTTACAGTCCGTTCAACCGTTTTGAATTCTATTCCATAGCCCTAAGGATGGCATTAAAAGCAAAAACGTGGTTTCATTACCAACTATTTACTGCAGGTGCCACTTGTCATGCCACCAACGCAATAGAAGTTAAAATCGGTTGAACGGACTGTAAAAAAGGTTTAGTTACATTTCTAATCTTATTACAAATGGAGTTTAGGTAGGTACTATTCGATCTCGTGTATGGAGCAATGAGATCTTCCCTACGGTATCCTTACGCTGTATTGAAGTTAAGGGGGATGTGCTGAGGTAGCCCACGAAATTCAAATCTTAAGTTTTTTGCAATTTATAGGTCCCCTGGCGTTTTACCGAATTCTCTAATTCTTTTGCTTTTATTATTGTATACTCTACCTTTTTCTCTAGAAAATGCAAGCAACATAGTTACAAAAATAAACCTATTTACCCATCTTATTTTGATAGAATTTGGAACAGAGATAAGATGATCTATCGTGTATATGGGCAATCAGTTATCAAAGCGTTATAATGTATACGTACTACAAAAGAAACGGACTCACTTGTCATTTCAATTTAAAGAACTGAAAAAAGCAAAACAGCCTTTTTTTAAAAAACCACGGTAAAAAAACTGTAAAAAAAACTAAACAGCTTATAAAACACCTATTTTATACAAATAAGAAAAATAATTGTAAATACAAATAAGAATTTTTCTTTGCGTAAGAGACTTGTGGCTAAGTAATAACAGCCGCACTGCTCGATCGATCAGGTTAAGCTACGCTTGCCGCAGTCGGTCTCGGAAAGGTCTCAGCTGTCATTCATGGATCTTTGACAGTCGTTACGGGTCGTTAGAAGCCCGAAAGTCTGACAACCAGTCTTACTAAGGGGTATCGTATTACCCAGTAACTGGGTTGTAGAGGTCAAATAGGCAGTCGCTCCATGTAAAATACTGGTATTCAGATGCATCCAGTTAGACTAGAAGCCGACCCCAACATATGTAGTTAGGAAAAGGCTAGGCAGATACGGATGATATTCTTTACGTACTTCTAAGAAAACTGATCACATTATTTGAGATAGCTGTTGATGTATTTCTTCCACTTGATGGCAATAGGTTCGCCCCCTATTACATGCGACTTGAACATAACGCATGAAATATGGGTGTACCTACTATAGATACATCTCTGCTTAACCCTTCGGGGAAACAAGGCATGATGTTATTTATTTTTTCTCCTTTATATTTGCGTACACATTGGTGAGATATTGAGCTTCTTATTTTTCAACTCATTGATTCCAAATATGATGCTATCACGATAGATTTAGTAATGCCTACATAGACTCTGCATATAGGTAAATATTCTATCGTATTGCATTTGAGGAATATACAAGGTGTTTTTTTTATATGTCATAAGTTAATAGTAATCATAATTAAATTAGGTACATTCTAAGTTTCATTGATAAATACGAGTAATTCATTTTAATTCATACAAATCATTCATATTTAAAGCTAAGAAAAAGTGACGTTGTCATTTTTCACGTAAAGGTGTTTTACATTAATTATAGTGACTGTCGAAATATTTTCAGAAAAATGAAAGCAAAAAAAAAGATATTTGAAAAATAATTCAAATGCCAGTCGTTTCTTTGATATGGTCTCATTCATTTCATACCCTAGAGTTATGACATATAAAAAAAAACACCTTGTATATGCACACTTTTTAAATTATTATGTACTTTCTGAGTTTATCTTGGATACACTGACATCGGTGAAGAAGAAAATCGTGTGGAAACCTGGACTTATAGTTAATGTAAGTCTGAAATCGCCAACCAATGATCAATGATCGTGCCTTCGGCGGGGGCAGCAAAAGGCTGGTATTATTTCCTTTACTGCAATAAAGACATATAAATTATATCTTTAAATATTAGAATATAAATATTATTTAAAAAAAACATTTAAAAATATAAAAAATAGTAGCCCACTGGTATCGGGAGCAGGGTCTAAGCTACCGGTGGTCAGGGCTCCAGAGAGAGGAACCTCCTAACAATGCGTGCCGTGTCTAGAAGTACCGCTTTCTGGATCAAGCCCTAATCCAGCTGCCCAACGAGAGCCTCCTTAGGTGTTGGTCGAGGCTCTTGGCAATTAAGCCATTGGCTGATACGACTATCGGCACAATGATTGCTGAGTCCACATCCCACATGTCGACAACCTCGCGAGCCAAGTCAAGATACTTGATTTGTTTATCTTTTTCGGCTTTCACGAGGTTCCCGTCATGCGGGACAGTTATGTTCAAAATTGGCGAAACGAAATCACCTATAAAAAAGCTAAACAATTAGTTGCAACATTCTTTCAAATTCTAAGCTCGCATTGTTTCAAACTCCGATCAATCCTAACTATTAACAATTAAAGTTATATACACATCATAAAACATTCCTTAATTGTTAACGCATGGCTTCGCAGTCAGCTACACCACGCACGATTAACCTTAACTAGCATGTAACTTAACGTGCGTTTAACTCAACCTGTGTTTAACTGATACGATCGAAATGCTCGGTTTATAAACGGCCGCTTATTATGTATCGTTGGTTGTCTCCGATAATCGAATGATTGATGGGTAGGCTTTAACTTTCACTTTAGTTTGACAAGTTGTTAACTTAGGATTACCTACATTTTCCTTTGTGTTCGTTGGTTGAATATTGATCCCGATATATTACCGTCGTTGCTGTATTCATAGAGATTTTATTGATATTCCATTGTAGTTCAATTATAAATAGCAGTGTAGAGGAGTGGTGGCCCAGTGGTAACGGCCCCGACTCACGATTTGTAGGTCGTGGGTTAGAACCCAGGAAGGCACTTTACTTTGTGTTAATAATTTCGTCACCATTATTCTCAAAACGGTGAAGGAAAACATCGTGAGGAAACCGGCATGTCCAAGAACCAAAAATTCGAGGACATGTGACATCTACCAACCCGCAACTCGCACTGGGCCCTCGTGGTAGATTACAGCCCATTCTGGAAGGTCTGTGTTACGGCCCCACCATCATGCCACCACCACCACTATGCCTGCGGAGCCATACCACGAGGACGGCCGCGCCCGCGCCTCTACTTCGCGCCGCCAGGGGCGCCTTTGGTTGTCCCACCATCCCATCGTATACGTCGCTCTTTTTGTCTCGTCAGATATTGTTATAATCAGATTCAGAACATCAGAAAATATAATACAATATATTTGTACCAGCACATACCGTCCATTATTTCGAAGCATACACAGCGGCAGGAGCCAATACAGTTGTCCTTCGAGCCGGATTTGCACCAGCAGTCTATGAATCACTGTATCGACTGGTGACGCGGTTATACGGTTCTTATAACTACAAAATAATGTTTTAATTTTTTGTCTGTCTGTTTGTCGCGGCTAATCTCCGAAACGGCTGGATCGATTTTGAGGGAACTTTCACTGGCTGATAGCTGATGTTAAGAGGAGTAAACAAGGCTAGTTTTATTGTAGAAAAAGAAATATAATTAGGGTTCCGCGCAAAAAAATAAAACCTATGAAATTGTGCACAAATAGCGTGGGCGGGCGATGCAACGCGGTGGGTTGGGGGAGTTTTACTAAAACGTGGTGTTGTTTTAGCTTCGTTCGTTAAGTCGCGGGGTACAGCTAGTTTTAAATAAAAGTTTTCTATTATATTCTGTTCTATTAGGCAGTTGATTTTTTACGCATGTAAATTTATTTTTCTTTCCTCTGGACACTAAATCTATAAAATGCACTTTCGTACACATGCAAGTGCATTTTATAGATCAGAACATACATAACAGAAACACGTGAATAGCAGCATTAAATTAAAATGTCACAATACTATTAGATGTTGGTTGTTGTTGTTAGATGTTGATGTTGTTGTTGTACGCGTTCACCTTTATAACTCGTAATACATAGTTTACATAAAATAAATTGCGTTTACAAAACTAGATAACATGTGAGCGTCCAAGCAAAAAGGGTCCAGTAGTGGGGTATTGAGTTAAAACCAGATCCGGTATCTAGAATAGTCAATTGATAATAAGGATTAAAAACATATTCAGAAACTGGCACATTTTTTTATCAGAAACTTGCTTCCGCCCGCGACTTCGTCCGCGTGAAATCTCTTGTTTCCCCGACCCACCCCGTCGCATCGCATCGCCTGCCCGTGCTGTTAGTTGAGGTCAATAATCGAGATGAAAACTATCCTATCTTTTAAGTTGGACCAAATTACACATAGTGACCAAATTTCATCAAAATCGGTTCAGTAGTTTCGAAGTTCATTCAGGACATACATACACGAGATTTATATATATATATAGATTTGAAGTTGAAACTGAAAAAACTTGATTTGAGAAAAGCATTTTCAAAGTTTGATTTTTGGTACAAATAAGTACATTTTCTGATGTTCTAAGTACATTTTCTGGTACTTAGAAACATCATATAAAATCATTTACTATATGAACTTGTAGATAATTGAGCATTAATTAATAATCAATTAATATCGAGAAATGCAATTCTTTCACCCCACTTTACAAAACTGCGTATATCTCGGAAACTACATGCCAAGAACTTGGACCCTTTTTGCTTGGACGCTCACATATTATTTTACAGTTACAAATTACATGCGCAATAAGAAACATTAACAGTATTTTATTTCCGTAGCTAAAATTATGGGAAAATGTAACAATACTAGTTGACCTAACAGACGTCCTATCCAAAAAATCCCATAGGAAAAAGGACGTTCAGTATTTCCCGAATTTGAAATGTTTCCAGTAAACTTTCCAATTTTTCTTTCCATACAAGCCTAATTCGGACTATCACGAACATTTTAAAATAAAAATAGCCAAATCGGCCCAGCCGTTCTCAAGTGATACGCTTACCAACGAACAGCATTTCATTTTGATTTATGTATAGATATAAATTAAGATTATTTGCAACATGCATGTAGGCCCAGGGGGCCAACCACGCCGTGCCCTCATCTCTAGAGTAGGCAGTGACCTGTCGCTGCCGGCTGTCGTTAATTCGATGGTCGGCAGCGAGGAGTCCTGGGACGCGGTGGTTTCCTTCTGCGAGACAGTCATCTCGCAGAAGGAGGCTGCGGAAAGGGAGAGGGAGATCACATCCTCTCACCCAGCCCGCAGCAGGCGCACTGGGCGTCGGCGGAGGGCGGACAACGCCCTCTTCCAGCCCCCCTAAATGGGTCCAGGGGCGACGGACTCGGGGACGTCCGTCGCCCCCCATACATCGGACCCGAGGTGGCGGCGCGTAGTGTTCCACGCGCGCCCCTCTTAGACGTCGCGGGGGGAGTCAAACACCTCACTCCCCCCCTCGACACGAGGAGAGGCCTGCCGTGGCGGGCCGGCACCAGCCGGGGGTTGCGGAAGGATCGTAAGTTCCCGCGACCCTCGGCGTAGGTGTGAGATGGAACACCGGGGTGGTTTTTAGTCAGTAAGAGTCTGACAGACCCCTCCGCCCGCCCCAGGGCGGAGGACATCCATGAGGATTTTCCACCCCGAAACAAAAAAAAAAAAAAAAAAGGGGGCCAACCACGAAGCCATTACCTCCTTCTGCGAAGCAGTAATGCTCACGAAGGAGGAGGCGGGACGCGTGAGGGACAGGCAAACTTTGCGCCCCCACGCCCCTAGTCGCCGCAGGAGACGCCCTGGGCGTCGGGAATTGGTAGCCGATTCCCGGCCACCGTAGGCGCGAGCTTGCGGACGGCGAGCAATGGGTAGCTCGCCGTCCGGTAAGGACCAGGCCCGAGTCGACGGCGCGTTGTGTTCCACGCGCGCCTCAAAGAGATGTCAGCAGCATTGAAGGGGTCCGCTAGGACCGATGCCAGCCGGGGTTGCGGGATGTTCGAAAGAGTTACCGTGGCCCCGGCACAGGCAACAGAAGGAACACGGGTGGGTTTTAGTCAGTAAAAGTCTGACACGCCCTCCCGCTCCGCCCAGAGCGGGAGGTCATTTGATGATTTCCCATCCACAAAAAAAAAAAAAAGGGGGCCAACCACCACCTCTTAAAGCAGTATTATTTTAATGTTACTTCAGTGTGAGAAAGAGATGGAGCTATACAGAACGTCTAGCTCCATCTCTTTCCCACACGCAACTTCACCACCACGCACCTCTTAGAGGTGGTGGTCTAGCTCCTGTACGAGTGATAAAATCGTTTAGTGTCACACTATACAAAGTGTGTTTAAAATAACTAAAAAATTCATTCTTGTTTATTTTAATGATATTTTAGTATGTAGTCCGGTACTTAGATAATTATTTTTTGTGATTTCTGCGTTCGTCCCTTAGTAAAAGTTTCAGTCAAACCTTGTATGCTTGTATAAAGTATAAATATTGTTTTACTGGTTGTTACCCGCGGTTTCACTCTACCACCTGCTTGTCATGCATGTCTAGATCGGTATTACACAATAATTAATTAGTAAATGTTTAGAATCAATAAAAATAATTATGCTAAAAAGAGAAACCTTCAAATGCCATTTTAACATAATATTTGCTATCCGTATTACTTTCTAACGTTTAGATTATCGAAATACTAGATACATTAATGTTCACTTTAGCAATATTTAGTTACGTATACAGGATGAGTTTTTTAGATGATTATTTTGACAATACATAACTGGCGAAATATGAGTGTAGGTACTGTAGGTCACCTCTGCCTTACCCTAAACGAGGAAAACAGGCGTAAGTTTTTTGTTATGTGTTGTTTTGACATTGTAGTTCAAATGTCAAAAAAACACCGACACTTAACTATTGTTAAGAAACTACAAATTCATGATCCAGCATTGTAATCAAACACGTTGTTTTTCTGACATAAATACAATCCTATGATATGATCCACAATGTTCATGAAAAGACTCAAATTCTGCAAAAAAACCAACTATAGAGTAGTCCAATTGATGCTAGGTCAAATTAAATTAGCTAGCGAAACTCCGCAGACGTGATGGGTATCGATATCTAAACACGCAAAAATAATAATAAAACAGATTTGATGATTTTTTTTTGGTCAATGACCGCTGGTAGTGCTGTTACTTGAAGTACCTATGAGTTGAGAAAATCTTTTTTGTTTTATTGTGTTCGGATGTCGATACCCATCACGTCTGTGAAGTTTACAAAGCAAAAAACTAATTTACTAAACTGATATTTCAAGTGGCTACACTACGCCTGCGGTTGCTAACCCCAAAAAAACTCATCAATTTAATTTATTTTTTGTTTTATCATGATTATGATTATTATATCGACACCCATCACGTTTGCGGAGTTTCGCTAGCTAATTTAATTTGACCCTGTATACTGCATATCATAACAATGTATGTACCATCATGAGGTATTCAAAGTATGCTAATAAAAGATGCAATAAACCCAAATACGGAAACACATCCAAATAAAGTAGCGTTTATTTATAAAATCGTTTTTATCGATCAGAACGTTTGCAACTCTTTAATTATTCAAATATGATTTTGTGACAACGTTTTTTATTCAGCGTGGGTGTTGGAAGAATATTAATATATTTGCAGTCAATACTTATAATGTCGTATCTATATCTATTTTACTGTGTGTACATAACTAGCACTTCCCGTGCGACGTCGTCCGCGTGGATTTCGTTCTTTAGTATCCCGTTAGGGGTAGATTTTATAAAAACCCTAACACTCGTTATACTTTATTGTCAGTTTTAAGTATAAATACTGAGTTTCGAGTTAATAGGACCGCGCGTTAAAATTCTTCCATACAAACTTTGACACTCCCCATTTAGGGGTTAGTTTAGAAAAACAAAAAATTACAAACTTCATTATTTACTTAGATAAGTATTCGTGTCAAGTTTCAAGTTTATTAACTCAAGAAATAAGATTTTTCAAACAAACAAAATCTCCCATTCCCCCCTCTTAAAAGTCGAATTTACAAAAATCCTTCCTTAATGGACGCTTACACATAAAAGGCATCAAATGCCAAAAGTTGAAGTTTGTAGCCCCAGCGGTTTAGGCTGAAGCCATTACCTCCTTCTGCGAAGCAGTAATGCTCGTGAAGGAGGAGGCGGGACGCGTGAGGGAGAGGCAAGCTTTGCGCCCTCACGCCCCTAGTCGCCGCAGGAGACGCCCTGGGCGTTGGGAATTGGCAGCCGATTCCCGGCCACCGTAGGCGCGGGCTTGCGGACGGCGAGCAATGGGTAGCTCGCCGTCCGGTAAGGACCAAGCCCGAGTCGACGGCGCGTCGTGTTCCACGCGCGCCTCTAAGAGATGTCAGCACTATTGACGGGGTCCGCTAGGGCCGATGCCAGCTAGGGTTGCGGGATGTTCGAAAGAGTTACCGTGGCCCCGGCACAGGCAACAGAAGGAACATGGGTGGGTTTTAGTCAGTAAAAGTCTGACACGCCCTCCTGCTCCGCCCAGAGCGAGAGAAGTCATTTGATGATTTCCCATCCACAAAACAAAAAGAAAAAAAAAGCGGTTTAGGCTCTGCGTTGATGAATCAGTCAGTCAGGACAAGTAATTATTTAGGTTACATAGTCTATGCTGTCCCACAAACAGTGGGGCACTTAATATCGTGTTCAGCTTGTCATGTTATTGTCTGCACATCACAGGAACTGATGGATGCTACTGAAGGTGCCAAGCTCGTAGCCAAGTTCTGGACTGACTCTATACAGATTGCCATCGATACGCTGAGAAGAAGATTGCAGAATCTGTCTGTGACTTTACTCATTTTCCCAGCCTTTTCCAAAGTAGGTATGTTCGGGTCGGCTTCCAGTCTAGCCAGATGCAGCTGAATACCAGTATTTTACATGGGGCAACTACCTATTTGACCTCCACAGCCCAGTTACTCGGCAATACGATACCCAGTAAGACTGGTTATCAGACTTTCGTGCTTCTGACGCCCCGTAACGACTGTTAATCATCCATGAACAGCTGGCACCAGAGGCTTAACGTGCTTTTCAAGGCACGGGAGGTCTTGGTGTGTAAAGATGGTCATACACGGATTAACCGCGGCAAGCTTAGCTTAACCTGATCGACCATGCGGCTGTTATTACTTAACCACGAGCCCCTCTATCTGAGAATTTGCTAAGTACACTTTTACCAACTAATTTTATGAAGCATGTTAAGTGTCGGTACACGGAACTGTTTGACCTCTGTGACCTCTGTCTTCCTCTCTCTTACGATGTATATGTAGAGGTATATTTTTCCTCAAAGTCAGATAATATGCCCAAAACTCAGATAATAATATATCCAATGACGTAAAGAAAGTCCTTTCTCATCAAGTTTGTGTTGTACGTGATCGAGAGAAAAAGTATATTTTGTCAACCAAAATGAAATGATTTTTGCTTTTGCGGTGTGTTATTGGATTTGTTTGTGTATCCTACATTATAAGTGTGCCAATAATATAAACGTATTTACCGAAGGGTATACAGAGATGTGTCATATTTCGTTAGTTATCTTATAAAACCTCATGTGATAGTAATACTCCACGTCGAGATATACCTATACTGAGTTGAAACCCATAAATGTCAATATTCTGAGGGACTAATCGGAGAAGGTTTCGTATGTGCGCTGTAATAGGGATGTTTGTAAGAAGATGGAAGAGCTGCGTTATAATTCTTCCTTGACGGAATGTTTACATCTACCTCAAAAATTCACGGCATTTTACTTGCTTAGGAGACCTGTGGATTTGAGGAGCTCGTGGCTCCATCAGGTTAAGCTACGCTTGCCGGGGTTGGTTCGTGGATGGGTGACCATCTTTACATACTGAGATTCCTCCGTGCCTCGGAAAGCACGTTAAGCCGTTGGTCCCGGCTGTCATTCGTGGATCTTTGACAGTCGTTACGGGTCGTCAGAAGCCCGAAAGTCTGACAATCAGTCTTACCAAGGAGTATCGTATTACCCAGTCACTGGGTTGTGGAGGTCAGATAGGCAGTCGCTCCATGTAAAATACTGGTATTCAGCTGCATCCGGTTAGACTGGAAGCCGACCCCAACATAGTTGGGAAAAGGCTAGGCAGATGATGAGGAGACTTGTGGAGTTGTTAAAATTGGGTACCAAAGGCTTATGCTTATTAATCCACAAGTTTAATGTGAAATCAATATAATAAATCAGACTGTAATAACCAATTACATAAAAATAATGCCATGGGTTTGCCATGTCAATTCCGTAATAAAACAAATATTATATAAAAACTTTTTACATAAAATAAAACCGACATCCAAAAAAAAAAACTACAAAGTGAAATATTACTTTGATTTCGGAAGTCAGTGTCTTTGATTTCGTATTTCTGTTTTTTGCCACCGACTTCTGAAATCAAAGTTTTTCACTTTGTAGTGTTTTTTTTTTTTTTTTGGAAGTCGGTTTTTTTTTTTTTAAAAGTTTATATTTTTTACTTTTTAGTTGTGCTACCTACCCCACACAAATTCGAATACCACTACCTGCTATGTAAATTACAGTGACAGAACTTAGAGCATAATCCACATAATACTAAGTGGGAAAAATACGTGTTATTGAAGCTAACTCAAAAACCACCCAAGCAAAGTTAATACATTTTACATGAAACCAACTTCGGGGTAGGTATAGGGTTCCCGAATAAAACAAGAATTGTTCAAATCGGACTATTCTGTGAAAAGTTATGCGTGGTCATACATACAATAAAAAAAAAAAAAACAAATATTCGCCTCGACAACGTCATCCTTCTTTTCGTAGGTTAAAAAATGTAACAAAACCGGGACAGTGCGATACATAAAACAAATTAATAATTTATGTATTGGTGACTAGAGTCGAATGTTACAAATAACTAATAATTAAATAAGTGAAAGGATTTATTATAATTATTTAAATAATCCTAAATTTACATCAAGTTTTTTTGTGCACTGGTATTAAAAGATACTTTATTATCGGAATTTCGAAAGTGATGCATTATGTATGGAAATTAGTAGATAAAGCAGCACAATCTGTTGCATTTCAGTATGTTAATATTTGTTCGGTTTTTAGCGTTTCGTAGTCAACAAGGAATCCTTATATCCTGTACGTCTGTATATCTGTCTGTCTGTCCTATCTAGGCTTTACAAGTTAATGTATGAGAGAACATATTTATCTATAATATGTATGTATTTATAAATTATATAAGTATGTATATCAGTTGTCTGGTTACCATAACACAAGCTCTGCTTAACTTGGGATCAGATGGCCGTGTGTGAGTTGTCCCAAGATATTTATTTATTTATTTATTTATGTTTTTCAACAACAATGTTAAGTTGGTTCTTGGGATAAATTCATCCCAACTACCCTTCGTTGTACGTGGTCCGACACGCACTTGGCCGTTTTTTAATTTACAATTTGATGTCATTTGTGATAATTTAAGCGAGAAACAGAGCGAAAAACTTAAAGCTAATCTTCAATGTTCATATTTATGGACAACAAGAACAATAAAAAATGGTAAATAAAATGCTGTCCTATTTTAGACAAACACGATCATTAATCTGAATATCATATCATTATCACAGTAGGTACTTATATTTGACTACATAACTTATATTTGTCTGCCTCGTTGGTTTAGTGGTCGCAAGTGCAACTGCAGATCTTGGGTTCGATTCCCAGGTCGGGCAAGGTGTTATTGAGTTTTTCTATCTGGAATTTCTCAGTAGCAACCCGGAGTCTGGATTAGTGCCCGGTTGATGGCAATAGGCTCGCCCCCTATTACATGGAACTTAAACATAACTGGCGTGGGTGTACTATAGGTACACCTCTGCCAACTCTTCAGGGAAATAAGGCGTGATGTTATGTTACTTATATTTTTCTTTCTGTTGAACATAAGCCTAGAGATTCAAGACAATTGAACTAAGTATTTTTAATAAATGTTTATCTACCATATTGTTATATCGGCACTGAAACCTATCCTAAGATTCTTAAGAAAACCACTAACAATGACGATTATCTATTTACCTACTTATCTATGTAACTATAACATAAAAATTGCAATAAAACTATGTAGGCTGTGTCGGCTGCAGCCGCTGTGTATGTTTCTTTATGGGCTTCGAAATAATGGACAGTTACTGGTAAAAATCTGTTGTATTTTAGTTTACATGTGTGATATGTTCTCTATTTGTTATGCGATGGTAGAACGATGACTGGCGCCCCTATTTTTTTTTGGATGGTAAATCATCAAATAATTTCTCCCGCTCTGTGCGTAGCGGGAGGGCGTGTCAGACTTTTACTGACTAAAACCCACCCGTGTTCCTTCAGTTACCTGTGCCGGGGTGTAACTCTTGCGAACATCCCGCGGCCCTGGCTGACGACTAGCGCCCTTGGCGGCGCGACGTGGAGGTGCTGGGGCGGTCTGGCTAATGCAGTCATGGTAGTAGTAAGTCCTGCCGTGCGCCATCTGGCGGCGGCGGGGCCGTAACATAGGCAAATAGCCTATCACCATATACGCGTAAAGCAATCATTATACCATACATGACTAAGAAACTAACAACTGGTTACGCAAAACAAAAGTGAGAGACAAAACAGCCAGACATTTTTTGCGCATGCATCTAATCGAATTATTGGAATCGATTAAAAATAAATGTACTTGTCAATCGATATCTGCATCGACTTTTAATGTATCAATTTGTGACCGCATTTATCATTCAGAGCTGTTGAACCTTTGGTACGTGTATGTGTGTAACATGGGGTAGTAGGTAATGATTATATGATTACGAATGGATAAATGAAATGAGACGAGGAAACAGAATAAGGTTGATAAGGGACTGATTAAGTTTGGGTACCTAAATAAAACAATTAATTTACTAGGTATACTTTTGCAAGACTTACTCTAGGGTGCGATTTTTGTCAAAAATATTTGACCTACAAAGGTTAGAATGTTTGCCATCTCTGCTTCAAAAGCACTAGAAATGCCTTCAATGTTTTTGTGATTTTAGAAAGTAGACAGAGCTGTCGAGACTCGGTGCATCGTAATAGGAGGTAGCTCAAGATATAGAATAGAAGGGAAAGAAGGTATAGTCCTAACAAAATGGAAAAAGCTACTATATAAAAAAAATATTTGTTGTTCAGCTGCATTCATCGATCTTTAACACTGGGAAGCAAGAACAGTAAAAGATCACTAACTCTTCAATTCCTAAAAAAATATAATCTAGCTAAAGTTAAGCATCTTAAAACAATATTTTAAGACGTAGTTAAGTGAAAGTCTGAAATCTCGTGAAAGTCGTTTACCGAAAATAAAAAATCTTTTAAATAGGCAGGAGACATTCTACACTTGGTATTCCTTAATAATAGTCGCACGTCCGCTCGGTCTGAGTGACAGACAAATAATGATTCATGACAGACTGTGCACTAGAAAAGTGTCATCACCAAACGCACTCTACACCCACTACTTGACCAACGAAAGCTGTTGATATCCAGACCGTCTTATCCATAGAAATTAGTGTTGCCCAAATGCAAGAACAAGACGAGACTTAGCCAGTCTTGGTCTTGGTCTTGCGCCAATACACCTGGTCTTGGTCTTGGTCTTGGTCTTGCGCTCCCAGTCTTGGTCTTGGTCTTGGTCTTGCAGCAAGAGTCTTGCAAGTCTTGCAATTACCTATTAGTCTATTACTATTTATTAAAGTTTACTTTAAATCTTAGAAAAACGTATTAGAATTGGAACATTGTGAGCTTGAATTAACATAGCCATAGTAAAGATCAAGCAGATTAATAAATAACTGAAGATTTGATAAGAAATTCGAAAAATCAACTGACCTATATGTCGTTTTCCATGGAAGTAACTGTTTCTTAATAAACATTTATGATTTATAAGCTTACATTTGCTAAAACATGTAAAAAAACAAATTAATTACAATAACTTGACTGTATTTTAAAGAACAATACTTATCTGTCTCTATCTCAGAGATATTCGGGCTGGTAAGTAATACAAAACTCTTATCGCAGGCTTTTTATTTTATTAGTAGGTAAGTACCTACGCTTTTTATATTATTTTATTAGTTTTGTAGAATTTTTTTACACGTTTCAAGTATATTTAAAAGTGGCTACAATATTTATTAAACGGGTGATATTTGAACACTTTTTTGCTATTTTTTCTTGTAAAAACTTAAGAAATATAATGACTAAATGTACAATAATAGTACCTAAGTAATTAGTTTAAAACCATATAAGTAATCAATATTATAATATATACTTACTAGAATGAATTAATATGACATCTACTACCTATCCTTACCATTTTATCCTAATCATAATACTACTTGCGTGATCAGTATAATGTATTCATTTTCATTCTAAGCACTCTGAAACTTATTTATTCTTTGGAACACCTGTAGGTACTCTTAAAAAAATTCGAAATTATTTTGCATGAGTATACCTACGCCCTATGGCGGCAATCAAATAGTGTCACAAATGTTATGATTTCGGCGTGGCGGCAACGATTGTTTTAGATTTCAAAAGAAGCCGCCGGCGCGTGTATCATAACCATGTACTTCCGAAAAGCGGCAAATTTCTTTGAGAAGTAAGTACAAAACCTTTGATGCCGCATTATCAAAGTGCCGATGGTTAAAACATAACTATGCATGCACTCAGTTTGATTTTAATAGATATTTTTTTATTCGCTATGTTTATGGTATTAGTCGTAATGCGCATAGGTCCAGTTTTTCATATTCTTTGATACAGTTTTTTGCGTCTCATAGAATTCCTAAGCGTACCTACCTATACACCGAACTGTTACACCTAACTACTCAGTGAAATAGCGCTAAGTCCTAGCTGCAAGACGCAAGAGTCTTGCAGGCTATGTCTTGTTCTTGCTCAAGTCTTGCACGGTCAGTCTTGGTCTTGGTCTTGCTAAAAATACGCGGTCTTGTTCTTGGTCTTGGTCTTGCAAAAACGCAAGAACAAGACCAAGACTGCAAGACCAAGACTGAATTTGGGCAACACTAATAGAAATACAAAAGTCTTTTCCATCTAAATTGTGCGATGTAAGTAATGACGTCACAACTCACCTTCTGTATCTATCTTGTTCTAACAGTGAACGGCGCGGGCGCTTCCTTGATGTACACTCGATCAACGGCCAATCGCTGAAATTATTCGCTACGGGACTAGGGTTATCAACCATCCGGATTTGTCCAAACATGTCCGGCTTTTTGGCCCCTATCCGGACTTTGTTCTGCCTTGTCATTTGTCTGGACTTTTCGACATAGCGCGCTCGCACACTTTTTGTAGGTCCTACGATCGGTCAGATATTTTTTTAATGACCTTCGTTATGTACAACATGTGCGCATTTGATCTCTACTGTTTCCTTTAGCCCCTACAAAAAATAGGCCACCGGTTGTATGCCGTCTGCGAACGCTCTATAAGAGACTTTTTAGCAAAAAATAAATAAATAAAAGGAAACGCGGGAAACGAGTTCCTGGAAGGATTTGGGTAGTCTTTTGCCCAGCAGTGGGACAGTATAGGTTAAACAAAAAAGAAAAAAAATGAGAACTGAAAAAAGAAAGTGATTTTCTGTAAGGACTTTTCAAGTTTCGAAATGGTAACCTTATACGGGACGGATTTAGAAACATAAATGCATTGTCCGAGGCTACTTGATTTCTTAATAGAGTTAATTTGTTGTACAATCTGTGTATGTAATATGTTATTTAGATGTACAGATGAACGGTAGAATGTAATTGTGATTAATATACGGAGCAATGTGCAACAGCAGAGCGCAGATGTCTATCTAAATGTGTATCGAACTTTTAAGTCGAATGATTTATATACATTTCCACAAAGTGAATATATTTATGGAAATTCTAATCTAATTTGACTAGGATTTTCTCACTTAAACTCGGGCAAAGGCTTTCATCTCCCTTTTTTACACAATTCTGTCTTTTGCACTAGCAAAAGTCTGCCTATCAGTCCTTTCGATAGGAGTCAATCTCGTCCCGCCAACTAATGGAAATTATGGCTGACAATTAAAAAAAAAAACTTAATATAAGTACCTACTTTTACTTTAGGTTATATTGCAATATTTTTTTTAAAATTTTATTTATATATTATTGCTATTTATTATTCATTTATTATTATAAATGTTGGAACGCCGACGTCTGCCCTCTCGGAGGTGGCCGGTAATGGCTGCAACACCGTTTTTTTAAACAAATGTAGCTGTTAACGAACACTAAAATTTGTGAACGTGTTTTTTGCTCCAGTAAAATATTTGATATTTTTGAATTTACTAAGGTGGACTGCTCACCTGGTGACGGTTATGAGAATCCGTTGGACTTGACAAGTACGGAACCAGTCAAAGTGGCGACACATAGGGGCCTACGAAATGATGATGATGATGGTCACTGAGCTCTACACAAGAATTTTGGTCGTATCTTAGACCATTCTTCAGGACATACCTATAGCTTGGACATACAAAATATTTAGGCACTATGTCTGGTATTTCCCACGCATTCTGTAAGGTTTCACCTCTGGCACATCTCCAAACTTTTTCTAACATTTTCCTTAAAAACTATATTTACTTCCCCATGAAACAATTTAGCGTCCATCACAATATTCACAATTCATAATGGATTGTCTGAATCTGTTATATCATAAAACTATATAGCACTTCCCGCGCGACTTTGTCCGCATGGATTTCGTACTTTAGTACTCCGTTAGGGGTACACGTTATTCTTTATTTTCAGTCATAAGTATAAATACTGAGTTTCGAGTTAATCGGACCGCGCGTTAAAATTCTTCCGTACAAACTTTGGCACCCCCCAATCCCCCTTTCTAGGGAAGTTTAGAAAAACCTAAAAAAACAAACTTCATAATTTACTTAGATAAGTGTACGTGCCAAGGATCAAGTTTATTAAATCAAGAAACAAGATTTTTCATACAAACAAAATCCCCCCTTTTCACCCCCTTAAAGGTCGAATTTCCAAAAATTCTTCCTTAGTGGGATGCTTAAAACGTAAAAGGCATCAACTGCCAAAATTGCAAGTTTGTAGCCGCAGCGGTTTAGGCTCTGCGTTGACGAATCAGTCAGTCAAGACAAGTATATTATGTACAACATATATATTATGTTGAGATAGATAGCGTATTTTCCTTATACGCTTCATATGTACGTAGGTTATAATATTTACTTTATGACGATACCTCCTACATAATCTTTACCGGAGTCACGCACGATTCACGAATATCAATAACTCCTGTAAAACTCGTATGTAGTCATAACATTTCTAACTGTATCTACATAAATAAAGTCATGTTAGAAACGAGCATTTTCGTTGCCGGAAGAAAAATTACTTTTTGGATTGCTTACTTTTTTGAAAAGGTAGCATGATAAACTAGGATAGGGATAAAAGGGTTAACATTAAAATGAATTTTCCTAAGACCCAGTGCCTTGCCAAATACCCTGTATTTTGGGAATACATCCATTTATAGTTTTTTTTTTTTTTTTTTTTTTTTTTTTTTTTTAATAATAATAATTATAGTTGATATTAGTCTGAAATCGTCAACCGGTCTTAAGCAAGCATGATCAGTTTGTAGTTTTCCCACTGCTGGGACACAGGTCTCTTCTCTTCGACATAGGGATTGGACTGTAATCTACCACGCGAGCCCAGTGCGGGTTCGTAGATGTCATATGTCTTCGATTTATTTGGTTCTAAGACATGCCGGTTTCCTCAAGATGTTTTCCTTCACCGTTTTGAGAGCAGTGGTGATAAAAATATTTACACAAAGTAAAGCACCTGCCTGGGTTCAAACCCACGACCTGCAACTCTTCAAGTTGGGGCTGGTACCACTGGGCCATCACTGCTCTCTTGAGCAAGCGTGGTGATCAAAGCACGTAACTACTCTGTATGTGAAGAGGCCTTTGCCCTGCAGTGGAACGTTAGTAAGCTGGTATTATTTTTGTGGGTAGGTCATATGATGAGGACGTAACCGAATGGTGTCCAAAGACGAAATAAAACACAGAAAGGGAGGCAACGTCAACGTCAAGAGGAAGATATTAAGAAAATAACTGGTGTTACTCGGAGGAGGATGACCCATAGAAAGAAAGAAAGAAAGAAAAAACGTTTATTGGCACATGCCACAAGTGCACACAGCATCACGAAAGGAAACAAAGAAAAAGAACTTTAACAATAACCATAATCGGAAGGGTGGCAAGCTTTAGGGAAGGCCTTTGCGGAAATGCAAGACAATCGCGATTCCGGTGTTAAATAATGATTATTTTAAGTTTAATTAGTTACGATATAGGTACTGTAGTTTAGTTTACTTTCATTCATGTTATATAAGATTGTTAAATAAAGGCTATTATTATTATTTAAAAAGTCTTTGACATATCTGGGGTCCCGGGCTTTGGAAGGCGTACGAGTGGCCAAAACCAACTCGCAGAGGCCCCTTAGACATTTTAAATGATGAGGAGGCACCAACCGACGATTATCCCTGTATGCACTATGCAAGTACACCCAAGGACAACCCCCGGTGCATGCATGACTATTGCAGAACATGGGAACACAACATATTGGTCAGGTTAAGCTACGCTTGCTGGGGTTGGTTCGTGGATGGGTGACCATCTTTACATACCGAGACTCCTTCGTGCCTCGGAAAGCACGTTAAGCCGTTGGTCCCGGCTGTCATTCGTGGATCTTTGACAGTCGTTACGGGTCGTCAGAAGCCCGAAAGTCTGACAACCAGTCTTACCAAGGGGTATCGTATTACCCAGTTACTGGGTTGTGGAGGTTAGATAGGCAATCGCTCCATCTAAAATACTGGTATTCAGCTGCATCCGGTTAGACTGGAAGCCGACCCCAACATAATTGGGAAAAGGCTAGGCAGATGATGATGGTTTGGGTGGCTCTAGTGGATTGGGTGACCTTCAACTATGGAAGAACTATGTTATTATTATTATTTTGACTACATTTCGAACTTTCGACTCGAACGCGACGATAAAAAAAACGTACGTTTTCTTCCCGCTGTGTTGAATTTCTTAAAGCAGCTTTCAGACACCAGAGATAAGTGTCGAATGTTTGGCACACAGCCTGAGATAGAAATATCGACCACCAGCGTTTTTTGGACAATGGGACGTCCCTAATGTCTCATTAGGCCGCGTTCACACCAAACTTATAGTCGCTGTCAGCCGCCGATAGCGACCATGAAGTTCAAAATGTATGAAAAAACAATGCCAGCCGCTGACTGACAACTAATTGTGACGGCTGACTGTGAGCGAGCGTTACATTTGGAGGCCTTATGCCTCGTGCAGTGTTTATATAAGTGCAAAGGCCTTAAAAGTAGGTAGGGGACACACTACACACAGTCGGGTAGTAAGTAACAGGGATGTATTGACCATTAGCCCAAGAGAAAACTAATAAATCAAATTACTGTGATTGTTTACTGTGTAAATATGTATAAAGAGATATTACCCAGCGTTGATGTAAAATACTATTTACATACTGTTGTACAAGATCTAGTATCCATGTTTAGTTAAAATAGGGAAACTAATTCAATTTAGAAGGTTCTAAAAATATTTTAGGCGTGTAATACTTATACATATAACTAACTCCAGTAGGAGAAACATGTGTGGGATGATAATATATTATTATTATAATAATGGAATATTCATTTAGAACGGGCGAAGCGAAAATGGATCCTGAAATTGCTGATGTGGATAAATATGGCACTGATAATTAGTGTTGCCCAAATGCAAGAACAAGACGAGACTTAGCCAGTCTTGGTCTTGGTCTTGCGCCAATACACCTGGTCTTGGTCTTGGTCTTGGTCTTGCGCTCCCAGTCTTGGTCTTGGTCTTGGTCTTGCAGCAAGAGTCTTGCAAGTCTTGCAATTACCTATTAGTCTATTACTATTTATTAAAGTTTACTTTAAATCTTAGAAAAACGTATTAGAATTGGAACATTGTGAGCTTGAATTAACATAGCCATAGTAAAGATCAAGCAGATTAATAAATAACTGAAGATTTGATAAGAAATTCGAAAAATCAACTGACCTATATGTCGTTTTCCATGGAAGTAACTGTTTCTTAATAAACATTTATGATTTATAAGCTTACATTTGCTAAAACATGTAAAAAAACAAATTAATTACAATAACTTGACTGTATTTTAAAGAACAATACTTATCTGTCTCTATCTCAGAGATATTCGGGCTGGTAAGTAATACAAAACTCTTATCGCAGGCTTTTTATTTTATTAGTAGGTAAGTACCTACGCTTTTTATATTATTTTATTAGTTTTGTAGAATTTTTTTACACGTTTCAAGTATATTTAAAAGTGGCTACAATATTTATTAAACGGGTGATATTTGAACACTTTTTTGCTATTTTTTCTTGTAAAAACTTAAGAAATATAATGACTAAATGTACAATAATAGTACCTAAGTAATTAGTTTAAAACCATATAAGTAATCAATATTATAATATATACTTACTAGAATGAATTAATATGACATCTACTACCTATCCTTACCATTTTATCCTAATCATAATACTACTTGCGTGATCAGTATAATGTATTCATTTTCATTCTAAGCACTCTGAAACTTATTTATTCTTTGGAACACCTGTAGGTACTCTTAAAAAAATTCGAAATTATTTTGCATGAGTATACCTACGCCCTATGGCGGCAATCAAATAGTGTCACAAATGTTATGATTTCGGCGTGGCGGCAACGATTGTTTTAGATTTCAAAAGAAGCCGCCGGCGCGTGTATCATAACCATGTACTTCCGAAAAGCGGCAAATTTCTTTGAGAAGTAAGTACAAAACCTTTGATGCCGCATTATCAAAGTGCCGATGGTTAAAACATAACTATGCATGCACTCAGTTTGATTTTAATAGATATTTTTTTATTCGCTATGTTTATGGTATTAGTCGTAATGCGCATAGGTCCAGTTTTTCATATTCTTTGATACAGTTTTTTGCGTCTCATAGAATTCCTAAGCGTACCTACCTATACACCGAACTGTTACACCTAACTACTCAGTGAAATAGCGCTAAGTCCTAGCTGCAAGACGCAAGAGTCTTGCAGGCTATGTCTTGTTCTTGCTCAAGTCTTGCACGGTCAGTCTTGGTCTTGGTCTTGCTAAAAATACGCGGTCTTGTTCTTGGTCTTGGTCTTGCAAAAACGCAAGAACAAGACCAAGACTGCAAGACCAAGACTGAATTTGGGCAACACTACTGATAATATGAGTAGCTAAAACCAAGTTTCAAGGTCGGTTCCAATTTAAGCTTAATAATCTAAACTTATTAATGGAGTCATCATCATCATCAGCCTATAGAAGTCTACTGCTGGACATAGGCCTCTCCAATTGCACACCATTCAGCTCGATTCTCAGTAACTCTCATCCAACTGCTACCAGCCACCAGGAGCGCAGCCTTCATACAACCCGATTCCTATCGGCTTCCCTTCGGAAGCACCACTCTTCTTAATGTCTGCTATTACCTTAAAATATGTGTAACTGTGCATCACATCACATGTATACATTTAATACCAGTTTAATACAGTCATCATAAGATTAAAAACATTACGAAAATGCCTAAAATTTTTTTCGTCTGAGTTTATGAGAACTGAACAACTTTTCTTCGGCTTCCCTCTAATGATAATTGTAGCTGCGCCACTGCCAGCCACCGTCCAAAGATCGTCGTTCCATCTAACCTGAGGGTGTCCTACCTTACATTTGCCTACTCGCAGTCTCCACTCAAGAACACGTCTACCCCAACGGTCATCGGTTCTACGGCCAATATGACCGGCCCATTAATTGCCACTTCAGCTTGCTTATTCTGTGAGCTATGTCCACAACGGTTCTTATTAATGGAGTGAGTCTATCGTATTCAAAAAACAAAACTTTCTGATTAGTTATTTCTTTGTTTACGATGAGTCCTTTTCCCGAGATACATACCTACTTGGTTGGTTTTGATAGTAATCATTAAATTAGATAGTGAAATAATGACTGACAATCATGCAGCTTCAACCGCTTCTTGATATTATTTTGCAGGATCAGATGGGCAACACAAAGCTCACTTATCTTTAATATTTAATCCACTGACCCTACATCCAGCTAACATTTAAGCCAATAATGCTCCCCGTACAAAGATCCTACCTCTGCTTTCGCGATTTAACTGTTCCAATATAACAAGTTACCAACAGTAGCTTTTGACACTACAAAATATTGATACTAATGTCTGTTCGAAAAGTATCTGATAAAATAGTAAACAAACTCTGTTCAGATTAAATTTTTCCGCAATTACTCACTAAAGGGAATTAGTAACACATTCATCTGTATTTAGAAGGATTCAACTTTATATCTCACCGCTTTATCCAACAATAATTGTTTGAATAACATAATTAAATTGTAGCAGAAACATCATCCCCTAAAATTGAAGTTATCAAATGAACATCAATTGTTAAATGAAGACATTTTAAGTTGATTTACATTTAGAATTCCTGGTATTAATATAATAGTCTATACATCTATACAAATAAATAAAATTGAAGTGTCTTTTTTTTTCTTTTTCTTTTTTTTTCAAAAACGTTGCCCCACACTAGGAATTTCTCCTGTGTCGTAGGTGCGTTTACAAACATAGAAACTCACAAACACAAACACCCAGACCCGAAACAATTACTTGTAGATCATACAAATATTTGCTCCGTGCGGGAATCGAACCCGCGACACGCAGTGCAGCAGTCCAATCGCTCAGCCACTGCGCTAACCGTGCCGTCAAATCTCTCTGTCTGTGTGTGTGTGTCTGTGTCGTGTCGTCTGTTTGTAATGTTGTAACAAGTTTTTACTAAATGCATAGGAAAGTATAAACGGTTTATAACAAAAAAGAAATTTTTAACATTTTTGTTTGTCTGTCTGTGTGTTTGTTCCGGGTAATCTCCGAAACGGCTGAACCGATTTTGATGAAACTTTTATTGACAGATAGCTGATGTTACGGCGGGTAACTTAGGCTACTTTTATTTTAGAAAAATAATTAAGGTTCCGCGCAAACCAAATAAAACCCATAAACAAAAAGTCGGATTTGAAAAATTCTTTTTGCATTTGGTAGCCCAATTCTCGAGGATACTTATATGCTAGTTAACATCACGTTACGATCCTTAAGAGCCGAGCAAAAATAAAAAAGTCAGAAAGAACACTAAGCGAAAACGAAGTATACGTAATACTTCGCACAGCTAGTATATAATATAAACTTTACTATCAAGCTTCAAAGGCCCATAGCGTGTTAGTATTACAAATTAGTTGAAATCTATTTTAGTACAATAATTAGGCACACACATTGGGTATAACAAGTTTCTTGTAACTAAACAATATCAGGTGTTTTACACAGTGTACGCACACAGTTCACCAACCTCTTAACATTTTTACAATTAAATGCACTTAATTAAGTTCAGTTTTGAAATACTATCCATTAATTTCCAATGTTCTTCCCGCATTCCCAGAACTAGTAGTAATTTTGTCTTGTCTTCTGTTCTTAAAGTGTATAAAGCGCCGAAATGTGACGCCATCAGGCCACATCTCCTCTTCTAAGAAAATGTCTAACTTGTTTTCTTAATAAGTACTTTAAAAGCATTGTAGGGCCTTTCCTTCTTCATTGTAATTCTCTCAAGTGAAACGACCTCCGCAGTTTTATTTTCGAAGAGAATGAATAAATGATCAAATCAAAGCACTCAATTTGTAAGTGGCACTACAAATTGGCAGCCGCAGGTACGGATTCTGATTCATTTGTTTACATTTTTATCAGATACTTCTAGAACAGAGCATACGTTTGGTCGCGCCTACTTACGGATCGTAGTGGATTCGTTACAAAATATTTAATTTACGGCTCCCGGGCGTGGGACCGCGTGCTCATGCGCACACGAGAACGGACCAACCATGAACTTACGCAAGATTGTATTTGTTTCCACTGTAACTGTCATTTTTTAGCGATTTTATTTGAAAGTTAACGGTGAAAAGGAATTTGAGTCTGCTCCAAAATATAAACGATTTGCACCCGATTTCTGATTTGAGAATTTGAAGTTGACTTTTCTAACTCTAGCATTACTTAAGGTGAAAGCTCGCGAAATTCAAAATTTCTTTGTAAAAAACGTAAGAATTTTTGTATTTCGCGGGCTACATTGAAGGAATCACCAACTTCAAATTCTCAAATCAGAAACCGGCTGTTTGTGTTTCAAAATTGTGTTCTTTTTTGCCATAAAATTTCTTACCTAAGGCGAAATGGGTCCCAAAGAAGATATTATGACGCATTTCGGCTGCACGTAAAATCAATTTTGTCCTCAAAAACTACAAATTTGCCTTACCTATTCTTTTTCATGATTTTTTGATGATTTCATGATTTTTCATGATGTAAAAACTTAAGATTTTCTTTCGTAAATTATGAGGGTCAAAACACGATTGACACAATTTGGCTCGCAGTTTCCTCAAAATTAGCATTTTTATGTGAAAAAAAAACTGTTTTATTCGATTGTAATTATAGCAATTCCAATATTTTTTTATGCTGATTATGGGTTTATGTGAACTAAAATTTAAAAAATAAATATTTTATAAATTGTATTTGCTCCATTTGCCCATACTAATGCTCCCGACCCCGTTATGATACCATTTCGCCTTAAGACGTACGTCACATCCGGATAGGATGTGACGTAAGCTCCGGTGAACATAATTGACTGGTGTTAATTTGACAGAAATTCGTGTTCCATTTACTTAATCTTAACAGTATTTGTTCATGGATGTATGTAGAATAACAGTTTATATCAATCAAAAGCTATAACTAAACGATATAAATGCACGGTAAAACTTCCCAACAAAAGTAAATTAATGACTCTATAATTACAATTTAAAAGAAATTTATAGTCTAGGAAACTAAGAACAATGAATAACAGATACGATAAAAAATCTAGATAAGCATGACAAATGTTAGGAGACGCAAAACATTCTGCTTTCTACTTAGTTTAGAAGTGTTACGTAATAATTGGTAGCATTTGCTTGCGCTGTTATTGGGAATTCTTCAAAACGTGCTATTATAATTATAACGTACAGCGTCATATTTGCGTAGCGTAATAGTTTAGACATATAAAGCGAGCTACAAACTCATCGGTTCCAACTAGCGTATACATTTTACTTATAATATGCTTTTTCTAGTGCTTCAGTACATAGACGATAGAATTGCTGCTGGTATCTCATGTTAGTTTTGGTGGAAGCCAACTAAATAAGGCGTGCCTTTTTAGGGTTCCGTCGTACCCGAAGGGTCCAAATTCAAATTATTTCTACATACGAGTATATACATATATGTATTGAATGTAAAAATTTCAATTCAAATTCAGCAATATTTATTTCACATAAACTTACATGGGCACTTATGAAACGTCAGAAGCTAGGTGCACGGTTCTCATTGGTCGTTTCCTGTGAAGAGCCGGCAAGAAACTCCACGGTTATTATGTATATCCTATCCACAAATAATCGAAGCGTATATGCCATATTCATGCAGAAATAGGGATAGGAAGGAACTTTTTTTATTAAATATTTTATCAAAACCTAGTTTAAACTATTCAGTAGGCACGGTAATCTTTGCGTCACAGGGCGAAATACAGTCTAAAGAAAAGTGCGGGTCAGACTTTCGATCGGCATATCTGTAGCCAGCCTAAAGGTCGCTCAGACACTCGACTCGGTACGCTAATTGGCTGCCAGTGACTTGCCGACAACACTTGAAATAAAAATTTCACGTCGTAAAGAAAGTTGGCTATTCAATTATTTTTATCCATTGACCATACACAGTTGACATTTTGTACGCACTTTCTTTAATGTATACGAAAATCGTTTTATTTAGGGGCTTATTATTTTTTTGGAAATTATGTTCTTGTCAACATAAATAGGAAATATGTATTTCATTTCGACATGAGTGATTGACAATCAACATCCATATTTTCCTGAAGCCTTGGTAATATTTTCTATGCTTTCATGTTTACCTTGATATCGAGTATACGATATCAACGAATCTATGTACCTATCTGGTTATGTCTTTAACTACGCAGTAGACATAACGTTTTAAAATATTAAAGTCGCTTTTCGAGTCTATCTGTTATCGCGTTGTTTTTCTAAACTACGAAACGGATTTTGATGCGGTTTTCACCATATTTAGAGAACTCATTCCTGACGGTACAATACATTAATATTAAACTTACATATAATACACTGAATAATTACTCACATAATTCTAAAGTGTACTAACAAAAGTATGGATAATTATTAGATATTATAAAGAAATCTTGATCTTTTGTCTAGTCGTCAAAACCGCAGGAGCAAGGACGGGTCACTAGTTTATGAATAAATAGAAACCTGACAAACATAGGAAACCCTGTGATGTAAAAACATGTACATTATTTACTGTTTGAAATCGCCATCAAACAGTGAGCATAATTATTTAACAGTGCTCGAATCTGTAGATACGAAGAACAGACTTTTCAGCAGAATCACCGGGTTTCCGGTAAATCAGGTTCTTACATGAATACGTATAAGTAAAAGATGGTGCAATAAAAATAACAGTCCCAAAAAAAAATTATTCTTTACTTGAAGAAACACAACGTGATCTGCCTAGCCTTTTCTCAACTACATACAGTGTGAGTCTTTATAATGTGCACATATCGAAATGAGGGAATCTATGCTTAATTTTATCGACGGAAAAAATGTTAAAAAAAATCTAAATATTTATTAATATTTTTTATGGATTTTTAAAAAAAATTGTTTGCTTTTGTGACCCCAGTGTATACAAAACTGTGTAACTTTTAAACTAAACGATTTATCACGATGAAACAAACTCCATAATGTTTGGAAGTAATTAGGTGTCGTCATAAAATAAAAATTATGGAAAAAAAATAGCCATAATCAAATATAAACATTTTTTTTTTGGCAAAAATCTGATTTTTTTTCATTAATTTTTACAAAAATTGTAAAATTTCTCAATAACATGCCCCCATCACCTTCTTTTTTTATAACTTTAAGTTATTCTTCATTGTATTAGGAACCTAACGGTAAAAATTGCATGTTTTTAACTCAACCCCAACATTTTTTATCAAATGTCAAAGAAAGGCCCAACGCATAGCTACGCACATTGTTTAGCAGGTAGATAAACTTTTTTTTGTTAACTTTGTTGTGAATGCGCGCGGGTCGTTTCAAAGATGGCACTCCGAACGCGGAATCGTATTGTTCTCATAAGGGTGGTTTGTTTGGGATGATAATTAATGCAAAAGAGTTCAATTGAAACCCATTTATTATTAAATACAAAATTTAATGCATCAGGTTCTCAAAATGTCCACCTCGTTGTTGTAAACACAAAGCCGCGCGAATTAGAATTTGGTGTGTCGCTCTCCTTATCATTTCGGGATCATTGCGAATATCATTCGCACAGTTTATTATGCGGTCACGCAAATCGGCCTCACTGTTGATGGGGGTACTGTAGACGCGTTGCTTCATGGTCCCCCATAGGAAATAATCAAGGGGCGTCAAATCGGGTGAACGCGCAGGCCACCCTACAGGTCCTTGCCGGCCGATCCATTTGTCATGATAATTTTCGTTTAAAAATCTTCTTACATTTGTAGCGTAATGGGCAGGACATCCGTCCATCTGAAGAAACATCCTTTGACGCACAGCCAGTGGGACATCTTCCAATAACTGAGGCATATCATCTCTCAATAGACTTAAAAATCTTTCACCAGTCAACGTTCTCGGCAATATGACTGGTCCAATCAACATGTTATCGATAAGACCAGCCCAAACATTTATCGAAAATCTTACTTGGAAAGTAGATGACCGTTTCAGTTTCGGGTTTTCACCTGCGCGGCACCATCTGTGTAAATTTCGACAGTTAGTAATACCGTCTCTAGTGAATGTCGCTTCGTCCATCCATAGTATTTTTCTTGGAAAGTTTGGGTTTGCTCTGGTTTTTCTTTGAATCCATGTGGACATCACACACCTTGGACGCCAGTCTACGTCTTCATGTAGATGTTGCACCCTTTGATAGTGATAAGGATGCAATCCTTCTTTCTTTAAAATACGCCACACTGATTTTTGGGATATTCCGTGACGAAGAGCCAGTCGTCTAGTACTTATGGATGGATCAGCAAACAAATCACTTAATACTGCTTGTTCAGTAGCCGCATCAATAATTACTTGAGGTGGCTCGCGACGATCTCTACTTGATCCAAGTCCAGTGATCGACAACCTTCTGTGAACTTCCTGGAAGTTTCGGGCAGATGGCACTGGTTGCCTGTTAGGATACGCAGCTATGTAAGCCGCGCGCGCAGCTCTGGCACTTCCTTGTCCCACTCCATAATAAAAATGTATGTCGGCGATGTGTGCCGGGGAAAATTCACTTAAACGCGGCATCATGTAGCAGCGAACGAAAGTTATGAAAGTCCAGCGAACGAAAGTACCGAAACACATGTAGCAGCGGCGAATAATTCGGAGCGACTGCCAGTCTGACATCTGTCATAATTCAAGTTCCTTTGGCTGGCCCTACCTCCCCGACCTGCGCACATTCAAAAGAAAGTTTATCTACCTGCTAAACAATAGCTATGCGTTGGGCCTTTCTTTGACAGTTGATAAAAAATGTTGGGGTTGAGTTAAAAACATGCAATTTTTACCGTTAGGTTCCTAATACAATGAAGAATAACTTAAAGTTATAAAAAAAGAAGGTGATGGGGGCATGTTATTGAGAAATTTTACAATTTTTGTAAAAATTAATGAAAAAAAATCAGATTTTTGCCAAACAAAAATGTTTATTTTTAAATGTGGCTATTTTTTTTCCATAATTTTTATTTTATGACGACACCTAATTACTTCCAAACATTATAGAGTTTGTTTCATCGTGATAAATCGTTTAGTTTAAAAGTTACACAGTTTTGTATACACTGGGGTCACAAAAGCAAACAATTTTTTTTAAAAATCCATAAAAAATATAAATAAATATTTAGATTTTTTTTAACATTTTTTCCGTCGATAAAATTAAGCATAGATTCCCTCATTTCGATATGTGCACATTATAAAGACTCACACTGTATATTGGGGTACCAGTATTTTACATGGAGCCACAGGACCTCCACAACCTAGTAACTGGGAAGAAAAACAACAAAAGACAAATATATTCATCCATCCTTAATCAAACGTACAATGGAAACACGCATTTCTCTAGCCCTAAGTCCAGTAACTTACCTTCTAAGTTCACATCTCACAAGTCACCGTATTCGTTACATATCATTGGCTTGAAATTCAATATATTACGTCATAACCTTATTACATTGGCGTCTGTGTACAACATAATATGTGCATTACATTACAGCTGTAGGTAATGATGCAGGTAAAGTCTGTTCAAATCCTTGTTTCCAATTGACATCAATTGTCTTTTCCACTTTAACAATCAGTAAAGCCCAATTTACATTACGAAACTAGTTGTAGTTATTTAGTTTCATGTGTAAATAGATAATTATTTACACGTGAAACTATCAATGAATAACTAAAGTTGCACAACTAGTTTCGTAATGTAAATTCGGCTTAATTGTACATAATCTGCCTATAAATGTTCCCACTACTGAGACCCAGGCTTCCTCTCTTCGAGAGGGAGTGGGCTGTAATCTACCACGCGGGCCCAGTGCAGATGTCACATGTTTTTGAATTTTTGGTTCTAGGACATGCCGGTTTCCTCACGATCTTTTCCTTCACCGTTTTGAGAGCAGTGGTGATGAAATTATTTACACAACGGCTTAACTGTATGATAGTATAAATAAAGTTGATTTCAGAATGATTAGTAGGTATTGAAAACCCTACTACTGAATAAGAATGAAGAAGACCGCAAACTAGGTAAATGTGTGGGTATTAAAGATATTTTCCAATAACATATACCTACTTGTGTACATGTTTAGAAAATTAATCACGTACGCAGTATAGTCTGACCTATTGGGGTATATTGCGTGCGTTTGTGTTTACATGTTCATCAATCTTCGTGAAGTTCTAAGATGATTTGCTTTCTTGGGAATCGATTTTCACGATAATATGGCTACTTATAATATAATGCTAAAGGATAATGTTGGTTCTATTACTAGATAAAGAGGTTTGTAATTTTGAATCAATTATTCAGCCTATAGCTGGTATAAAGGTTTAAACAGACTGAAGTTTCCCAAAACTCTCGCTTTTTCATCTACTAATACTGGACCCTAATTACGTAACACACTTACAGTAGGAATCGGTTTCATTTTGACAGTTCAACAATATTCATTGCGTTATTTACATTGTTGAGCAGACAAATTTTTCGAATATATGAAGCAATGGATTAGTGATATGCTTCAAAATCATTCAGATTGTGGTTGAGTGTGTTACGCAATTAGAGTGTGAGTTTAGTTGCAAAGCACGCGATTTTGTTATTTTCAGCATATAATATATTAAATAAGACCCAGTTGCAAATTCGGCTCCTTTTGGCCGCGTGGTAATCTTATAGTATCACCATCATTATCATTTTACTTTCATCAACGGTTACATTGAATACACGTAAATGTAAATAAAAAACTATTCGAAGACCTTTGTTTGGGACTCACTGTTAAATCGGTTAGTTTTTTGTTAATTAAAATTTCTTACCATGTTACTTGTATGTTTAAGAACTACTTAAAGGGATATGCTGAGCGATGGCCGTTTTGCGTGGATATGACGCATATTTTCCCCTAATTTGTTCTTTTTTGTGGTTGTGTTATTTCTTTGCGTCATGTTTTACCGCAAATAAACGTGTTTTCTCTCTTTCTTTTCTGTTTATGTGTAAATTAAATGAATGAATATGAATTTGTGAAACCGCCATTGATGAATTCCAACATTATGTATGTTGGTGGTGGAATCTTCATTAAAAAACTTCCATTTAGGCAAAACTATACAAAACTTAAAAGAAATACATAGTTATTAAAGCTATCTACAAAACATTTGCTTTAATTACATCACTTCACGCCTGTGGCCACGTGATATGCAGACATAGTAAGAAAATTAAGTGCGTGTAATTATTATGACATGCTTTGCAATATCAAGTCGGGTTTCGAAGCGGCTAGAATCGAATGTTTAGGAGGTAAACACGCAATGCGGAGATGTTGCGAATTTATCTATACGACTGGACGTCTGCCTTTCATTTGAAGATGATTCTGGAATAGAAAAGACGTGAAAGCGGATAATTTTAAGAATTATCTTTACAATCAGAGTTTGGCAGAGACATATTGCGCCGACCCCAAATTAATTGGGATAAGGGCCAGCCTTAGGTCTTTCAAGTTTATTGTGCTGTGTCCAGAGATATGACACTATCTCGCCATGGTATGAGTAAAACGACTAAGCACTAACATCTTTAAATCTTCAACTCGCACCTATGTCTAGTAATTAGCCTTCACAGAAGCCACGAAATAGTTACCTACTATTATGGCTACACGCGCAATCTGTTCTTCACTATCATTTACTGCTTATAAACCGGTTTCTACTTATATGCTACCGATTTCTGTCCACGCGCATGACCTTCCTAACAATAGGGATGATGCCTGGGTAAAAAAAAACAAATTCTATTTAGTCCGTCAGTCAGATAATAAAAAAATATTAGACACGTATTTTTTGCTTCTTTATGTTAATAAAAAATTACCTAGATAAAACGCATTAAAGTTAGGGAGTGGGGGCTTACTACGTCACGGCTTTTTTTTTTTTTTTGTGGATGGGAAATCATCAAATGACTTCTCCCGCTCTGGGCGGAGCGGGAGGGCGTGTCAGACTTTTACTGACTAAAACCCACCCGTGTTCCTTCTGTTGCCTGTGCCGGGGCCACGGTAACTCTTTCGAACATCCCGCAACCCTAGCTGGCATCGGCCCTAGCGGACCCCGTCAATAGTGCTGACATCTCTTTGAGGCGCGCGTGGAACACGACGCGCCGTCGACTCGGGCTTGGTCCTTACCGGACGGCGAGCTACCCATTGCTCGCCGTCCGCAAGCCCGCGCCTACGGTGGCCGGGAATCGGCTGCCAATTTCCGACGACCAGGGAGTCTCCTGCGGCGACTAGGGGCGTGAGGCTGCAAAGCTTGCCTCTCCCTCACGCGTCCCGCCTCCTCCTTCACGAGCATTACTGCTTCGCAGAAGGAGGTAATGGCTTCCCATGCACTCTCGCTCCGTACCATGGCCTGGACCAGGGCCGGACGCGAGAGATCGCCGCCGCCGATCGCTACCGCGAGGACACGGCGGTGCTCCGTCCAAGCCGGGCAGACCTCCACTGTATGCTCCACCGTGTCCTCCGGGCGATCTACACAGTGGTGACACCCGGGCGTTTCCTCCCGCCTTATCCGGAACAGGTACCTCCTGAAGCACCCGTGTCCGGTGAGGACCTGCGTCAGGCGGAAGGTGAGGACGCCGTGGCGCCTCTCCAGCCACTCCTCAAAGAGGGGACTTATCGCCGCAATTGTGGCATGCCCAGCGCTGGGTTGCGACAATCGCACTCTCCATGCCGCCATGAGATCCTGCCGGAGCTCTGTCCGCCGTGCCACGATTTCTCGCGGCAACAGAGTTACGCCCTGGCGTCCTGCCTCCTCGCGCCACTCCCACATGTGCGCGAGGACTTTTGCCTCCAGATCCCATGGCGGTAATCCGGCAAGGAGGTTCGCCGCCTCCCCGGAGACCGTGCGGTATCCCCGGGCTAACCGGATGTACTACGTCACGGCTAAGTATAAAATCTAGCAAGGCGTGACGTCATGCCACATTTTAACTCAATGTATCGCCGTTATCTTTTGATTACGTAAAAAAAGAAAAAAAAACGTGTCCAATATTTTTTTAATAATCTACCTGACGGACAAAAACAAGGTTTAGACTAGAATACGTTACTAAGGTCACCCTGTTTAATCCTGCCGAAAGTAAGAGTTAAAAGGAATCTCGGACTTATTAGGGACCATACTCGTAAATAGGATAAAAAGTCTCATAAAGTATCCCGGGTAGAGTTTCCAATTCTGTTCAGTTCTTTTAGCGTGATTGACTTACAAACTGTATCATTCCTGATAACTAAAACCAAATTATAGACAACAGCCTAATTTCTTCTCGACCTATGATTACTATACTGTCTGAAGTTTTCAATTCGCAAGTTCGTTGCAATAAATCACAGATACAAAATTAAGCGTAATGATGAATGGAACACCTTTCTTTTTGACCTTTCGCAAATCATGACAGTGCAATTTGAATGCGAAACGTCTTTGACTCGTGGTACCTACAGACTAAGCGTCCACACTTAAGTGCTGACTACAGAATACTAAATTACTATCACGGCTGTTTTGTACTTACAATTTAATTTTTATCTTATTTATTTGTTAATGTGGTGAAATTAAAGACACACTTGACATTTCAACTTGGTGTCAAAAGTTAGTAATGCATCAAAAAACCCTTTGGTTTTGTAAGACTCCTGCTAAAGCTAAAACGCAAAGCTAAGGATTAGTCAACACTTATGCAACATGAAATTTAATCAAACGACATTACGCGAACGCTGGGCCACCAAACCTTTCAAGGACATGGTTCAATTTGTATGGGGCTTCGGGCCCAAAAAATGTTGGTTATTACTGAATAAAACCGTGATTAATTTCAAGTACAGCAATAAATTAAACTTACCACGCGATTACATAGCAACATAAGTTAGCAAAACGTTTATTTTATGTACTTGCACGTGTGTGTAATCACTTTTAAAAGAACGAACGTTTTGTCTTATATGGGTTAGCATTGTCTTTTGATGTGAGGTTACTGATTCCCACGCAGATAACTTGCGGGTCAGTAAGGCGAATGTTGTCAAGCGTATAGGGCTTTTAATTTTCTTCTATTGTAACCCAGATGCGTATGGAGATTATTAAACGGTTTCATGAAGTCAGGAGATTTCTTTGATGTAGGGTCGATTTTTGCTTGTAGCTTGCGCTTCTCACATGAAACAAATATCCTTATGGTAACGGTTATAAACAGCTGTTTTATGTTAGGAGCGGGAGTAATATAAAGTCGATAATCGACTACGCAGAACTTTTTTACTCCCACTAGGAATTAATTTGGATCAGTGAACCAACAAAAACTTATCTACTTCTTTGATGTACTTATACATTAAGTATAGAGTTTTCTTTCTTGTTAGAGAGAAGAAAAAAGATCTCAACAATTAAATTAATGGTTTAATACAAAATTGGAAATTCCTGTCGCCATGATTGACTTATGAAAACAATCGTCTCATTTTAATTGCTACACCATCAAAGCAATTAAGAGTTTGCTCCATTCCATACAAATTCATCCATCGTTGTATACGTCAAACAAACGTACATATGAAGCAACTTGGAATTAGAAGGCAATTATAATGGGTACCATTGCGTCGCTCACGCGCAATCGAATAGTTAGCAGCCCAACAGTTGCGCAACGTTCGGTCGTTGCCCATTTTTGGGAGATTTCAATTTCCTACGATTAGGTAGAAACTAGTTTTTTTCTAATCTGTCGGTTGAAAATGTTCCGGTGTGATGACATGCATGCAAATTTTATGCAAACATCAATTTAATCGTCCGTCAATTTGAAATCTGATCTCGTGTGTATTTAATATCTAACAAATCTCTACACCAGAAAATAGATAGCAAAATATAAATACACGTAGTAAACATGAAATTGTGATACCCAAATTTAGATTAACTAAAACAAGCAAGTCATTTCTTATAAACAGTATCCGCTTTTATAACAAGTTGCCAAAGTCGGTTACAGAACTTAGCGATGGAAAGTTCAAAACCCACATCAAACGTGACCTTATTGGAAAAAGCATATTATAGGATTAAAGACTACGTTGAAGACAGGGAAGTTTGGCGCTAATTCCTTCTGCACATGTGGCTTCCCTAGTAGGTACCTCATTAACAGCATAACTATTTATGTAAATGTCTATTAAGTGCTCCCAAATTACTTTGATTTAATTTGTTTTATTGTTTTTTGTACATGCTTCCAGGACACATTTTCATTATTTTACATTATATAGTCTTGTCTTTTAAATAGATTCTTTTATATTTTGTGAATGTGAGAACGTTGTAGGATTTATAGACCGTATTTCTTGACAAGCCTACACTGTTCTCCCATGCTTAATAACACTGTAATTTGTTAACTTGTAAAAGCCAATTATTTTTAAAGGAGTGACCGTGGAGTTTCTTGCCGGCTCTTCTCCATAGGAAACGACCAATTGGAACCGTGCACCTAGCTTCTGACGTTTCATAAGTGCCCATGTAGGCTTATATGAAATAAAATATTTTGATTTTGAAAAAATAGATAAGGTTAAACTACGTTTGTTGAGGTCTGACAGTTTATGGGTGACCGTTCTTTACATATTGATCACCGGTGCCTTGGATAGCATGAAAAGTTGAAGAACACAGCGAATCCATATATGTGTGTGCTTAATATGATCGTTATTGGCACTTTGGCAGTCACGTCAAGAGAATAGTTACCTACCCGTTTTTACATCACTCTGTAAACCACGTAGATTGATGTTTATATTGAAGTCCCTCATAAAATAACTGTTAAACAATAATTACTTGAAAATTACTTGAATTACTTGAATTAATTGAATTACTTGAAACCAATAACACTTGAGTATCGGATTGATGGAGCAGTTACCGAATACTTAATTAGATTATTTAATCAAACTCTAATCAAAGAGTCCAGAAATCTTTGGGGTTGTATTAAGCACTCTTTAATCACTCCTCAAGTTTGTACTCAATCAATCTGCCTAGCCTTTTCTCAACTATGTTGGGGTCGGCTTCCAGTCTAACCGGATGCAGCTGAGTAGCAGTATTTTACATGGAGCGGCTGTCTATCTGACCTCCACAATCCAGTAACTGGGTAATACGATGGTAAGACTGGTTGTCAGACTTTCGGGCTTCTGACGACCCGTAACGACTGTCAAAGATCTACGAGTGACAGCCGGGACCAACGGCTTAACGTGCTTTCCGAGGCACGGAGGAGTCTCGATATGAAAAGATGGTCACCCATCCACGGGCAACCTCGGCAAGCGTAGCTTAACCTGATGAATCGACCAGTGCGGCTGTTATTACTTAGCCACGAGCTCCTCAAGTTTGTACTCCTACAGATATAATTTTATTACTAGACTTACTTATTTTATATTTTGACTTATTTTTTGAGAGAGAGAAAACGAGAAGCTTAACTTAGGCATGGAAATCGATACTTAGGTAGTAGACCAAATTCGTACGTTGAGCCTACTGTTTGAACAGACTAGCCAGTGATAATATAGAATAACTTACATGAGCATACGTGCCTGAGTAACACAGAGCACATAGCAACGTGCCTCAGAACGCTTATTGATAAAGCATATGCCATGCGCTTCCATAATGGAGCTCTGAAAAATTACCAATAGAAGTGTTAAAACTTGAACGCATTTACTCAAAACGAACTATTTTCTTTACATCTCGAATAGATAATATAAGCATTCTTGACATAATGGACAACAACGAAAAAGCATTCAATTTCCTTGGCCTTCGCAAAAATTTCGAAGCGCTGGCTGGCATATTCAAGGCATCAAAGCAGGACACATACTATACGAAAACAAGAATCTTCCTCTTTCGTATTAATACAAATGATACGAGAATAAGTAGTTCATGCCAGTCATCAAGACGGTACCGAAGCTTTCTCTCCAGGGTACGCCAATCGTACATTAAAAAGTATACATGGAGACTATATAAATGCATATGAATCAACTCAGCCTATAGCAGTCCACTGCTGAACACATGCCTCTCCTAGGCTGCTCCACAACACCTTGTCCTCCGCCTTCCGCATCCAGTCTGTCCCAGCCACATTCTTAAAAGGTCGTTAGTCCATCTAGCTGGGGGGCTTCCCACACTACACTTGCCGATACGCGGTCTCCATTCCAGGACTAGTCTGCTCCACCGACCATCGGTCCTTCGACAAACATGGCCAGAACACTGCCACTTCAGTTTGCTTACTCTCAAGCTACGTCGGTAACTCCGGTATTTGGGTAGATAAAGAATCAATATAAACATTATTATATCAACAGAAATGGAATCTTACAAAAATGTTCAACAATTTCATATGGCAACCCCAAAAGGCACTCAATATCTTTTAATGTTCTGGAAAGTTGTATTAGTTTAGTTCTTGCTCGATGGGAATTTCTCCTGAGATTTGACCCGATTTTATTCCAAAGTTTACCCAAGTTATTAAACGAAATATTATAACAAACAGACTAAGTAATTTTGCGCATACACGATTCGAGGTTATCGTAAATATCAATATTTTCATAAAGTTAATAGAAAGTACTTATGGATTTGGTAAATTTTTTTGGAGTACGCATTTGACAAAGAAGTCGAGTTAGACCTATTTGAATATTGATTTTTATTCGAAGAAAACCAAAGATATTTCAATATACTTATTTTGAGAAAAATAATAGATTTTTAGTTATTACCCATACGGCAAGATTGCCTATTTGTGCCGACCCTCAAAACATCTGTAAACTTTTAAGATTTTCACAAGGTTATTATTTAGGTTAAATATTTTGAAAAAACAACTTCTTACTTTTATGGAAACAACATGGAACGATTTTATGATACAGTTTTTGCTTATATAAAGGTTATGCTGTTATTGCTCTAAAAATATTTTATTATACAAAAAAAAAAACATTCAAAAGTGAAAAATATTGACACTTGAAAACAACCTTGCTCTAATTATTACAACATCCTTGTTTATCTTGAGAAAACAATTCAAGCCCACATCAGAGGTCCAATTCTCGACCATAAACTCCTTACAGAGTTCCGATTACTAGTGACGTAACGTCAAATTTATATGCTGGCAACACCCAACGCTAATTTGATCTCCGTAGGCCTACCGCTATTCGTACGCACTTTGAATGAACTATCACGTATGACGGGGTGCGCTTGCGCATAGAAATCTGATAGAAATAGAAGATTAACTCATAGTATGTTGTAGCTATTTCTACTATTACTCACTTTTAAAGTTTCTCTAAAGCATCGCGAAATGTAACGTAATAAGTTTTTGTGAGCTGGCAACACGGATGGGAACAATTGTGAACATGCAAATGCATGCTAATACAATGAATTTTATTATTTATGTGATAGGAATGTATCGATGGCAAGGGGTTCTCGACTCCAGATTGGTTCACACCGTGCTTAGTTACGAGATTTATGTAAGGCAATAGATTTAGCACTCGATTATAAATGTACGTAGATTGGTTGTTTTGCATTTATTTTGATTTAGTTTCTAGAAACGAAGTGTACCCAAAATATTTAAATGGAAACTCTAATAATTTTCGCAGAATCAAAGCAAGAAGACATCTATTTTGGTGCTAGTACCCATTTCATTGATAAATAATTTATAATGACATGCCTTTCATACATTTCTTCGTAAAGATTAATGAGTTTACATTGTTGATTATTTACATTTGTGTTGGATATTCTTACACGATCGTAAATATAAAAATATACACTTACTTTTTTCCAATTGAATAATTATACAACAATCTTTATCGTTCAACCATTCGATTATTTCCAGTCGAACAGTTTAGTCGCACGATACAATGTTAAGAATTCCATAATCGGTACTATACGCGGATGTGATTGACATTATGCAACTGTGAAAGATGTGGGCAGGACGTAAATACATATGTTTAGATTAGGCAGTGCTAATACTCCCACGGTTTGTCCATAGAGTGACTGAGATTAGTATTTATTTCACGCAGTGTGGTTTTATAAGAGCTACAGCTTATCTTGTGTGCAATGCTAGGGTGTCACAAACCTTTCTAGAGGCTTTACGTCATCAACTTGAAAGAACACTGTAAATAAAACATTTATTTCAGGCTACAATGGCCCATAGACCCATATCTTACAAACTAACATACTATATCTATACAAATCAATAAAATTCAAGTGTTTGTTTGTAATGTCAAGATTACAGCTTTTTACTATATGCTTATGACAGTAAATACGATACTTAAAAGAAAAAGCAATTTTTAAAATTGTTGTCTGTCTGTCTGCTTGTTTCGGTTTTCACTGGCAGATAGCTGATGTTTTATGGAATAACATATGGTACTTTTATTTTACAAAAATAATTAGAGTTCCACGCAAAAAAAAATCAAAACCCATGAAATTCGAAATGACCGATTTTGACGGGACTTTCATTGGCAGATAGCTGTTGTTATAAGGAGTAACTTAAGATACTTTTATTTTAGAAAAATAGTTAGGGTTCCGCGCAAAAAAAAAATCAAAACCCATGCAATTGTGAACAAAATCCGATTCAAATTGGGAAGTATTGACCACCACGCGGGCGAAGTCGCGGGCAGCAACTAATACAGTATAAAACAAAACGTGTGTTAATAAATATAGCTTAAAACTATATTAGTAGCACTTCACCTCACTTGTAGCTTGTCCTTGTGCTGTCCTGTGGTACTTATCCGCCGAAGCGACGGGTCTCCACGTCCTGCAGCCAAAACTCTTCTTCCATGACGACGAAAAGATAACAGATAGACAGACGGACGGTCAGACTGTATATCAGAGACATCTAGGTCTCTAAAAAAAATAAAATTAAAAAAAATAAGTGTAAATGTGTGTAAATGTTATTGGGTTTTTCAATCTGGAATTTCTCAGTAGCAGCCCGGAGTCTGGATTTTGTGCCCGGTAGATGGCAATAGGCTCGCCCCCTATTACATGGGACTTAAACATAACTGGCGAAATGTGGGTGTTACTATAGGTACACCTCTGCCTAACCCTTCGGGGAAACAGGGCGTCATGTTATGTATGTATGTTATGTATCTATGTCTCTTCCGCATCCAGTGTACACCAGCCGCCCACCGCGTCGGTCAGGTTGTCGGTCTTCTAATGAATCAGATATCAATGACATTGGTTTTGGGTTTTACCTATTTGCTTAAAATAGTTTTTTCAACTTAAGTATACATTTAAGATTTTCTCTTGAAAACTTAAAAGGGAATTGAGGGCAAAAGTAAGGTCTGCAAAAAAATTACAAGTGTCCAACTTTAGGTTTGCCCACCTAAACTAACAAAGTAAAACATTATTACAACAGACCCTACACACCAAAAATGTACTACATTTATAAATGTAAATGTATCGAGAGCATGCATAATTATATTCGTAACCACTCCATATCCATAACTTCGAGTAACATCGACCGACGCACTCCACATTTATACCATTCCAAAAAGCATCTTGGATTACTCATAAATATTTGATCGCGTTATAAATGAATTCATTTTATCTAAGGCTCGTGGGATGATTCGAGTACTGCTAACCCTAATTAGTACTTATAAGGTAAGGTTGCCTTGTTGATTGCACGCACTTTGCCTTATACGAGTTTGATGACATCCGATTTTGTTATACTGAATGATTTTTTTTACCGTCTCGAAATTTTTACAGGGTGTTCTACCCATGAATACGAACAACTTTCACTATGGGACCAACTCTGAAATCACGAAAAAAAATCAGCTGATTCATACAAAAGTTCAATACCTACTCGACCAAAATGTGTGAATTAAGCAAAATACAATAATTGACTTTTTTTTTGGACTGCCTGGTTGGTCCTGTGGTCGCAAGCGCTACTGCTGAGCAAGAGGTCCTGGGTTCGATTCCCGGATCGGGCATAGTGTTATTGGGTTTTTCTATCTGAAATTTCTCAGTAGCAGCCCGGAATCTGGACCTGTGCCCGGTTGATGGCAATAGGCTCGCCCCCTATTACATGGGACTTAAACATAACTGGCGAAATGTGGGAGTACTATAGGTATATCTCTGCCCAACCCTTCAGGGAAACAAGGCGTGATGTTATATTATGTCATGTGTGTATTGTTTGAATTTGTTGAAATTGTTGTGTTGTTGGCTCATTTAGCCCAACACCAGTGTTGAGTGTTCTCAACACTGGTGTTGGGCTAAATGAGCCAACTAGACAGATAGAAAGAAATAAACAACACACAATCTCATTCAGCACACATAACCGCTATTTACATGATCTATACATTAGGTAATAGCCTTATATAAGTAACATACAACCGTCCAGCATTCTGATTGTTCAGATTATGATCATCTCAATCTCGAGTGAAATGGATAGTCGGGTTTAAAAGGAGGAAATAAATATTAGATGACCGTAATTGAATGCGACTGTCTAGGAAATATTTATAGAAATGAGAAGGAGTTTGACCTTATAAGTTAGCCATAATGATGGCGTTATGGACTCTCTCATACTGTTTTACTTCTATGTAATCTTAATATCTATTAAACTATACGTATATTTATCGATACTAATAATAAAGCTGGAGAGTTTGTGTGTTTTCTTTGTTTGTTTGTTTGAACATATTAATCTCTGGAACTACCAGTCGTATTAGAAAAATTCTTTTTGCATTTGATAGCCCAATTCTTGAGAAGGGTTATAGGTTATGTAACATCACGCTACGACCCATAAGAGCCGAGCAAAAAGAAAAAATGTCAGAAAGAACGCTAAGCGAAACAGAGGTACAGCGTGGATGGGCGATAGGATGCGATGCGATGGGTCGGGGGCCGAAATCTCACACGGACGAAGTCGCGGACAGAAGCTAGTAATAGATACATGTACTTGAACAGGCTGGCTTGTGACAGAAACAAACATGATTGGTGAACTTGGAGTCCTGAGTTCGATCCAATTTTTAATGTCAAAATTCTCAGCAGCAGCCTGGAGTCGTGATTACTCCCGAATTAAAGTCAGTTAATGCTTACTGCCTCGTGGCTAAATAGTAACAGCCGATCGGGTCGATCTTCCAGGTTAAGCAACGTTTCCGAGGTCTGTTCGTGGATGGGTCACCATCCATTACATACCGAGACCCCTCCGCATCTCGGAAAGTACATTAAACCGTTGGTCCCAGCTGTCATTCGTGGATCTTTGACAGTCGTTACGGGTCGTCAGAAGCCCGAAAGTCTGACAACCAGTCTTATTAAGGGTATCGTGTTACCCAGCAACGGGTTGTGGAAGTCGGATAGGTAGGCAGTCACTCCATGTAAAATACTGGCATTCAGCTGCATCCGGTTAGATTGGAAGCCGACCCCAACGTAGTTGGGAAAAGGCTGGGCAGATGAAACTAAATGGTTACTGCCTCGTTTGTCTTGTGGTCGCAAGCACAACTCCTAAGCAAGAGGTCCTGTGTTCGAAGACATTCTGTTGATGGCAACAGACTCGCCCCTATAACCTAGATCCTACATACAACTAAAGAAATGGGGGTGTAGCATACATAAACATCTCTGCCAACTCCTTCGGAAAATACAGGTGCGATGTTCTGTTATATCTAGTTTGTATATTACGTACTTTGTAGACAAGAAGACAGTAATAAGCAATGATTACCTGTCCGCTATTCCGGTGGATATGACAGCAAATGAGCGAACGGTCTTGGCCTCTCTCGAGCGGCTTACTTAGATGTCAGAGTATTGCTGGAGGCCAATTAAAAGTAGGTAAGTATTAGTAACGTTCGTGATGAATCTATGAAAGATTATACCAATTTAATTATCAGTTTACATATCTTGTAATTTTATTATATTGGAGATCCTCAACATAAGTGTTAGGGACCCGTACAATGAACATAATAATTTTTAAGGCAGTAAATAGTACAAAACCACTTGACATGTCAGTGGTTTCGGACCTGAGGGCCTAGACAAAGGGACATTCTATTATGGTAAAGTCAAAAATGTATGGAACTGACATAAGCTGCCGAAAAGCTTCTGTCAATCCTGTTGAAAGTCGTTCTAGGAATACGAAACACTTTGAAAGCGATTGCCGCTTGTCTAGGCATCTGCTTTATGAGTGTGTGGTAACCATATTACCTACAGGGGTAGTTTTCGATACGCGGCATCGAAGATTTGGAATAATCTACCACCACCCATTCGATCTTCTAACTCGATTAATGCCTTCAGAGGCCGCTTGCGACAGTACCTAACTGACGAACAACGGAAATTGGACATGGTAAATATAAATGTGTCACTCATATAATGTAGTCTATATTACAGTGACAAGTGTTATATATTACTTAAACTCACCAAATGTAATCAAGATGTGAGATCACGGAACAATGCTGCCTCTTTTCAACCTTAAGTGTAGGTGGACATTGATTCGTGCATTTTACAAAAGGAAAATAAAATAATAATTTACTTATTATGACAGTCCAACCCTACAGAAAATAACAGTCAATTCTTGTTACGTATATTTTAAACTAGTAAACTTACCTTCCTATGCTTATTATTACTTTTTATCACTGTTTTTGGCGTTGTAAACATAAACATAACTTTTGGAATAACTACTATGCTCGTGTTTGTGTCTAATAATATCTCTTATCGTGCTCATATTTATATTTATTAAAATACCCGCACACGAAATATATTGTATAATCCATATTATTTTTAAATGTGCAAGCTAGACCGGTAGTTCGTGCGTCACAGGAGGCTGCATGCAGCGCACTGTGATTGCCTCGGACTTTATGATTTACCGGATGATACCAGTATTTTTAAATTTTTTTATTTCTTGTATTGTAGTTGTACCGCATGTACTGTTTACTATATTATCATAATTTTTCCGTAACATTATTCTTATTTATATATATATATATTTTCTCTCATATACTACTTTTATTTTATTGACATTCGTACACTCACCATTTAGGTTCATTTGAAAACCAGCGTTGGGCACCATTGTTGTCCGACATTATGCTGAAATGGGCCTATTTGGCGCAGCCGTGAGTCGCACAGTATTTACCTACATGCTTTTTTTTTTTGGCTTTGATGTAGGTAATTGTACTTTTTAAATATTGTTAGTTTTAAGTTCTTTTTCTTTGTTTCCTTTCATGATACTGTGTGCACTTGTGGCATGTGCCAATAAACGTTTTTTCTTTCTTTCTTTCTTTCTTTCTTTACATGCATAACCAGTCTATAATGTTCCCACTGCTGGGACACAGACCTCCTCTCTCTGAGAGGGAGTGAGCCATAATCCACCACGCGAGCCCAGTGCGGGTTGGTGGATGTCACATGTTTTCGAATTTTTGGTTTCTAGGACATGCTGGTTTCCTCACGCTGCTTTCCTTCACCGTTCTGAGAGCAGTGATGATGAAATGAAATTCACAAAGTAAAGCGCTTGCCTGGGATCGAACCCAACGACCTACAACTCGTAAGTTGAGGCCGTTACTACTGGGCCACCACTGCTCCCATTCAGCAATAAAAAAATATATATTACTATTCAGCTGTATCCGGTAAGAATGGAAGCCGACCCCAACATAATTGGGAAAAGGCTAGGCAGATTGATTTATTAGTATGAATGGACCAGGCGAAACCAAACCATGACATCACAATACGTATCTCTTCTTTCTACCAATCACAGACGCGAAGACTCGACTATTATGACAGCACATCGTCTCGTATCGTTCGATGCAATACCATTATTAAGGTCAAGCGTCCGAGTTCAAAGATCAAAAGCATTTTACATTTTTTTTTATAAAATAACTTCACATGCATATGTATAAGTATTACATACTTACTCTGGGTTAAGCCTAGCACGCACTGCCATGCGTTTTTTTACCGCAAAATCTGTGAAGTATGGAATGTCATAGAAGTACGCGCCTCCCGCTGACTGAGTCCACCACACGTATTTTGTATCGCGGAGTTATATAAAGTACCGCGCACTGCAGTGAAAAAACGCACCAAGACATCGACCAAGCAGTATGTATACTGTATACTGTATACATACTGCTTGCTAATGTACATATTTCCGGTACAATAGATTCAAAATAAGGAGCTAAATACACCCTGTTAGTTTGCGAGGACTGTCCCTTACACCCTGTATACTTTTGTTTTTTAGATACGCCCCTAAATCTTTATATCTTACGAAAAAGTAGACCTTAATAGGCCTTAAGGCCGTCAAGGGATGCACCCAAAATTGTTTGGGTACGAAAAACGTGCTTTTTTCTCGCCGCCAGTGCGCGGACCCGTGACTGCGTTTGTTTTAACGTACGGCAGAAATAACGCTCCACATTCCACCGCACCGCAGTGCACACTAAGCCTTAATTTGACCAATGTTTTATATTTAGTACCTACTTATAATTATAAGTCTTATCCTGCGAATAAAAAACAATACGTCTACCAGTTTTGTATGGCAAAACTGTTAATTCCGTAAAAATCTCGCCGAGGCAACTTTGGGAAAGTGAACTGTCTATCCAACTGCTGCTAGGGATTACACTATTGGCAGCTCACTTCAAGCTCGTTCTTTGGCCAAAGAATTAGCATTGCCATTCAACGTGGCAATGCTGCCAGTCTTCTGGGCACGTTTCCGGATGACAGCGATGCGGACGAGTACTTCTACGCCTAAGTGTCCTTTTTTTGTATATTTATTTGTATAGTTAGTTCGTGATTGTATTTAAGATTTGTGTATGTTGTAAAAATACTTCAAGCTCACTTCGCCTACTCGTAAGTTAACAGATTTTTACAGAATGTATCGGCTGGTGTATTTACTTCGTTATTAAATCCTTCGAGTTTTACCATTCACGGAGTTAATTGAGTTTAAAAATCAATGGTTAATTAAAAGTTCGTGTATTTATGGTAGGCGCGAAAAGTTTTGTGCCGCTTTATTTTAATTGGATTTATATAATTATGTATTTCGTTTCTGCGTATATATTTTATAATCCTCTAATTAGTACAGTATGTAATTTTTGGAAAGGTCATGTTTATTTTACGATGTGTAATATCTGTTAATATTATGATGCAATAAATAATGTTAAATTAATAATGCTTTGACGTTTGGCTTTGCTTGTATCTTTTGACTTTAAGCAAGTCATTTATAGAACGTGCTTCTTTTTCAGTTCCTAATTCGGAATCATAGTTTTCCATCCTGAAATTCAGACTTGAAAAACACGATGAAAAGCGATCGCAATTTAAACTAGCCAAAAGTTGGAGATTTGGCAGATATTATTTTTCATACAAAGTTGCCAAGCCTGTTTTATACAGGGTGTAAGGGACAGCCCTCCGCAGACTGATGGGGTGAATTCAGTTTATAAGATGATCGGTACATTAATTTTTTTCTGGAACGTTATGGGAATCCAATAAACCTGATTTGTTTTATTACCTCACACGCAATGTATCGTTACCTTGGCAAAACGCGCGTAGCCAACTGCAGCGCAGCGAGCCTTGGGCCGCCGAGTATTTCAACATCCATTGCTGATTTTTTTATTTCAGCTGTTTTATTTACATAAATGGAGTGCTGCGTACAGAGAATATAAATTTACATTGAAATAAAGGAATAGTAACTGAAAATACGATAAAAAAATTAAAATTTTCCAGAGAATATTTCCGGTGGAATATGATTCAAAATAAGGAGCTGAATGCACCCTGTTAGTTTGCTGTCGCTGTCCCTTACACCCTGTATAAGTATGTTAAAATATTTGGTAATTTTTGTTTGTAATAAAAATAATCTTCATTTAAAGTAGCATACTTGCAAATTGACAACCCTATAGCACGAAGCTCTACAACTCAAATCCATCATGCTTAATAACCGTGCTTTAGAGTAGTTCAACAAATTTAATGGCGGTGGCAGCCGGATAATTGGAGTCAAATGAAAGAGCGTGAAACAAAAGCAGCAACAGGTTGTTATGATAACAATCACTACGCAACAGGTCCCTCCACTGCCTAGCTTTTTCCCAACTATGTTATGGTCGGCTTCCAGTCTAACCAGATGCAGCTGAATACCAGTATTTTATATGGAGCGTCTGCCTATTTGACGTACCTACACAACACAGTTACCGGGTAACACAATACCCCTTGGTAAGACTGGTTGTCAGACTTTTACACTTCTGATTACCCTTAACGACTTTCAAAGATCTATGTACAACCTTGTTTTTTTTTCCTTTTTTTTTTCTCTCAGCTTTAATCATAGTCTGCCAGTTTGAGTAAAGAATAATGGCAGAATCTTATTTGAATTACATTTAAGTGTCTAGAATTAACTTAAATACGAATTAAATTGAATCAATTATTTATATTTTTTCAAACTATCACATTAATTAATTAGGGCCGGGCAAAAAAATAAGTTTAAATGAAAAGTTAATTGATTATTTTTGTGAACTTTTATTAATTTAGTGTTGCCATTAAAGTTTTTTAAACACCACTTTAGAATAAATTAAATGCCGGAGTTTGTAATTCGTGATAATGAAATCATTTTTAGTTCTAGATATAAACGAAATGAAACGATTTCTTTTTCTTAAATAGGTATGCCTAATTTAGCACGGTGGCAATAAATAATTGGCATGAAATAATAAAATTATTCTGAACTTTTCACGATGGTTGCAGCAAAAAGACTTATGTCTAAAATAGCATAGCTTAAGTATAGTTTTAGGTTGGCAACACTAGTTTGGCTTGATTGACATTGATGACACAGACGCTTGCGCTGTGTTCTTGGCTGTTGTGTTTTGCTTTCGATTGTGTTTCCTTTTCTGTATTCTCCTTTGACCTGGACTGCTAACGGACTCTGATTTTGCCCTGTGTGACCCTGTGCATGTTTATGGACATCGAGAATTGCCGTTGCGACATTGTGCTGTTTTTTACTGGACACCGATTTTGCCTCAACGTTACCGCTAAAATGGAAGGTCGTCTTCGTAGCGGAATAACACGAATCCTGTGTGTTAATTGTAACATTTGTGTTAATACACTACGTCGATATCGTGCTTTGGAACTAGATACCAGAGTTACCACCTTACTCTGTAACTGGGTGTACCCACAAATCGTAAGTATTCCAGGCCGGACAGGTATCTGTGAATATTGTTGTAATTGCTTAGTTGGTCGGCGCACAGTAGGATGTTGTGCTCATGTAATGACGCTGGTCTGGTACTTAGGATGGGCCAGACATCAACAAAATATTTCCGCACCGGCAGAATTTTTAGATGAAATTATTATAAGAGAGGATGAAGATCAATAAATATTTTTGTGAAATAATAATATTGTTTTATTAGTCCCCTCCCCTTCAAATAGTTATTAGGAAAGGGCCTATTACACTACTCGTTATAACGACTCGATATTAAGACTCCGAGTAGTGTAAAAACAGACCGGTCTTACTCTGAACAAAAAATAAGACCAGTCTGAATTGATATCTATAACGAGTAGTGTATGAGTCGAGTTGATATAACGAGTAGTGTAATAGGTCCAGAAATGCTATTCCTAAAGCTCTGTACTCAAATACGGTATTACTCGATAGTTTTACTCCAAAACGAGTAAATATTAACGTGTGGACCGCAAGACTCACGTCTCGAAGGCAGTAGAGTAAAACCGTATGTGAGTACGGAGCATAAGATAGATTCTTTTTCATCCAAAGCATTAGAAAAATAACGGACAGTGTTTAGTATTTATTTCTTAGATTGTTGAATCTTTTGTTAGTGTCATTTTTGACGTACGGATAACCTATAAAAAAGTATAAGTTCATATTTGAATATCTATTTTTCTCGGCCTTTTCTAATTAAAATTCTTGTATATATGGTGTCAGGGGCTGAACCTGAGTCAAACAGAATATTTTTCAATTAAAGACATAGAGTTTTAATCACAACTAAAACAATGTATGGGAACCTGCCATTGTTCTTTTGCGGCCTACCCAAATGTCCTTTCTTTGGTATTGTTCGTCGAATCGTTGACCTCCTTAACTTTTAAGTTGAGCTGTATGATTACTGACAGATGCTTGCACTGACTGGACAGGTCCACTCAGTCTGTGTGGTTCTTTCCTCAAAAGACCATTTCAAACACCAACCTACATGGTCTTCACATGATCTGACCAAGATTATGTCTGGACTTTAAAAGAGACTGTGACGTTGAGTTTGTTTCGGCTTTTCTTCTCAGAGTAGTCAGATAGGAAACGCCAGCCTCATCTAGTTTAAAAAAAATGTTTGACGTGTAACAGTGTTTGTATAAACCTACTTACAGAAATAAAATCATTTATCATTAATTTACGAATGACAGCCGGGACCAACGGCTTAACGTGCTTTCCGAGGCATAAAGGGGTATCGATATTTAATGGCTGGTCACCCATCCACTGACCGACCTCGGCAAATGTAGCTTAACCTTCAATCGACCCGTGGGGCAGTTTTATTTAGCCACGAGCACCTCTAGTATGCAACAAGTGGTGGAAACCCAAAATATCCACTACATAGGTACTTAGACTTCATTATTATTTCGCCCCCGTTTGAGATGTAATCGGAATATTATGTTTCTTCTCATATTTTAGTCATGTTTTCCTGAAATAACCTCCTCATTTTCATGTAATTAAAGGTACTCTACAAAATATTTGATCGAGTTCTTATAAAGTAAGTTATTCTGTAAGATACTTTGGGTTGAAACTGATTTGTCGATATGGCCTTCTACATCTATAGTACACGATTTATTTCAAGTTTATCAAGTTACAAGTTCTTGCCCGCGTTATAGGTTTTTGCCCGCGGCTTCGCCCGCGTGGAGCTCGGAATTTATCCTACGGGAACGTATTTCCGGGATAGAATAGAGGCTTGTTTGCCTAGCGAGCAAACCACTAATTTTAAAGGAGAGAGTGTTTCTTTGAATCCTGAGCGGAGGGAAGGATTCTAGAGTAGAAGCCCGAGCGTAGCAAGGGATTCTAAAGTAGAATTCTGAGCGCAGTGAGGGATTCAAAGTACGTCACTCGAGCTTAAAATAGTGTTGCTCCCGAGGTGGACTCTACTTTTTATCTCTCTTTGAGAAAATAAGTAAGTGCATACAAAGTTCTCTGGAGTTAATATAATACTTTCATTCTAAGTACTTGAGGAAGACACACTCATTTTTTTTTAAACTAAGTAAAATCCGAATTTGAGTAAACAATTACGAAGAAAGCGGAATGTTCGTAAATAATCTCTTTGGTGATTGGAACTTTTACTAACAATATCGACATTCCAAATTCAAATCACTTTTAGTCCCTAGGGATTAAAGAGCTATTTTAGTCTGTGTTTACGAAGAATAAACTAGCTCTTTTTTAATAGATGTGATAAAAAGTATTTTATATCCTTACCCAAGTCATGGTCTACAATTCTATGTGTCCCAATGTTTTTTGTGTTCATCGAAATCCGTTCACCCGTAAAGTGTGAAAAGGTAACAGACAGACTGAGTTACTTTCGCATTTACGGTACCTAAATACAAAATATCCCTGAATTAACGCACAACCTCTTAACGGGTCATTGTACTCATCATAATGAACAACTTTTACTATCGACCAATCCTGAAATCGCGAAAAAAAATGTTCGCATAACTCGTCAAAATGTAGGGAACAGCCAATTTTTTTTCGCGATTTCAGGTTTGGTCCTGTAGTAAAATTTGTTCATTATTATGAGTACAATGACCCCTTAAGAGGTTGTGCGTTAATTCCGGGATATGTTGTATAAGAAAAAATGAGATAAGGGGTGCAGAATGATGATTAGTAAGTATGGATATAGATAGGTCATAAGTATCTGAATAGGTTATTGAGCGTTCAAAAATAATCTCATACCCATTAAGTGCTAGTAAATCAACTGTGAAACGTTTAGTAAGCAAGTGTAAAAATAGAAAATAACGTTAACTCCGGTAGCAGTTACACGTAACGCACTTATTTAAGTAAAAGGTTATTTTGAACGGAAGTTGTTTAAACTGTACACTAGTAAACCATTGGACATGTCGCATAAACCAATGTGACAAAGTTACTGTTACATAATGAATAAATAAGAGGCATGTATCGGTAAACATTATGTTGGACGCTTCTGTCAGATGGAGGGACGATTGGTACAATAGGAAAAAAGAGCATAATATTTTTTTATTTTTTTTTTATTTTAGCACAGACTAAAAGGCAAACACAATAATAGTGAACTCCGTTGAAAAGAAGCTGGATTTTTGCAAAGGGATTGAGTATTGTGACAATCTCTAGCTGATAGGATAGACTTCTTTTTTTTTTTTTTGTTTCGGGGTGGAAAATCCTCATGGATGTCCTCCGCCCTGGGGCGGGCAGAGGGGTCTGTCAGACTCTTACTGACTAAAAACCACCCCGGTGTTCCATCTCACATCTACGCCGAGGGTCGCGGGAACTTACGATCCTTCCGCAACCCCCGGCTGGTGCCGGCCCGCCACGGCGGGCCTCTCCTCGTGTTAAGGGGGGTAGTGAGGTGTTTGACTCCCCCCGCGACGTCTAAGAGGGCCGCGCGTGCGGGGAGGATAGACTTCTAGGTCAGTCTCGACTGATATTTTAGCTTTTAAATAATTATTTACAAAGTAATGGTCATAATATGCTAGAGAGTAACTTACCTGGAAATTTTAGCAACCGTTCCGATTTGTAATTAATTATGTGTCAGTAGTTCGGTTCGATTAGGATGATTATGAGGAGTTCGTGGCTAAATAATAACAGCTGCATGGTCAATCCATCAGGGTCAGCTACCTTTGCAGGGGCTGGTCTGTGGATGGGTGGCCCTCTTTACATACCGCGACTCCTCCGTGCCTCGGAAAGCACGTTAAGCCGTTGGTCCCGGCTGTCATTCGTGGATCTTTGACAGTCGTTACGGGTCGTCAGAAGCCCGAAAGTCTGACAACCAGTCTTACCAAGGGGTATCTTATTACCCAGTTACTGGATTGTGGAAGTCAGATAGGCAGTCGCTCCATGTAAAATACTGGTATTCAGCTGCATCCGGTTAGACTGGAAGCAGACCCCAACATAGTTGAGAAAAGGTTAGGCAGATTGATTGAATGAGTTCGGTTCGATTAATGGGTCTCTATTCGAAAACGAAAATAAGCTGAGAAATATTAAAACACCATTTTTGGTCAAATTAAACATTAGGAGGATCTTGTTTATCATTTGAATATGTTAACAACTTTATAAAACGTGTTTTTTTTTCTTCTTACATCAACACATTCATCAACAATTCCGCTTATATAATGCGGTTTTTATAAATATTCCTACGTGCATTATTGATATCAAGACTATCTCCTTTTTAATACCCTTTAAACTATCATAAATTGATAGTCATTATTAATTTTATGTTTACATGAATATTTAATTAATTATCTGTAATTATTTTAATGATGGTTTTTTGCAATCGATTTCTTTTTTGCATCCTGCCAAAAGTTGTTGCCATCTTGTTGCTTTAAAGTAGTTGTATCTCATGAAGTTTTGCACGTTGCGCACACCAGGTCAAAACCGTTTGGTCCATCGTAGACATAAGTTATATTTGGAGTCAAAAATCAAAAAGGTTTTTCAGTAGATTTTTGTCAGTTTTAACTTTAAGACTAAAATAGTCTTCAAAATGAATGCAGTGTTTCATATAGCGATACTTGACTCAGATCTGCGCACAGCCCTACATAATCAGCCAACAATATTCCCACCGCTGGAACACAGGCCGCCTCTCTCCGAATAATATTCCTCACAATATTTTCCTTCACCGTTTTGGGAGCAGTGGTGATGAAATAAATTACACATAGCAACGTGCCTGCCTGGGTTCGAACCCATGACCTACGACACGTCAGTTACCACTGGGCCACCACCGCTCGGTCACGCGTTATTTAACATGGAAACCGGATTTTAGGGGCTGTGTGTATTATTTGACTATTACACAATAATACGTCATAATAGGTAAGTAAGGTAGTAGGTACTGTTACTCAATACATCTTGAAACTCATGAAGTATTTCTTGCAACGGTTTGTTTTTAGTAGTTGCGTACTAGTGTTTATGTTTCTAAGTATTTAGCGGCTCTAGAGGTTGACTACAGTGAGTGCAAGAGTGCTTGCTATACTTGGGTATTAAGCTAAGCCTATATACTCGTACTCCTGCGTTTTGACTACAGGTGAAGGTCATCATCCTCTGCCTAGCCTTTTCCCAACCATGTTTGGGTCGGCTTCCAGTCTAAGGGGATGCAGCTGAAAGCTAGTATTCTACATGGAGCGACTGCTTACTGACCTCCACAACTCAGTGACTGGGTAACGTGGCCCTTGAAAGACTGGTTGTCAGACTTTCGGGCTTCTGACAACCCGTAACGAATGACAGCCGGGACTAAAGTGAATGCGCAAAGGAATTGTAAAAAACGCAAGAAAATTTGAATTTCGCGGGCTACCTTTGCGCATCCTCAACCTTAACGTGCTTTCCGTGGCACGGAGAGATCTCAGTAAGTAATGGATGGTCAACTATCTACAGACCGACCTCAGCATAAACGTCCATTTATAAACATCTCTTCAGTTAACTGTCAGAAGCCTGGTGAAATGACCGTAATGATGGTGATAGCGATAAAACTTCACAAGTCTTTACGCACTTCCTTAACAATACTTTCTTACCCTATGGCACTACCCCTTTTAGATGCAAACTATGGTCTATTTTTTGTCAGAATTTATAGTAGTATATTCCCTAAGGGCCGGCGCCAACTGGCGGCTCGGCATGGCAAGGGATATTTATGCAGCGAATAGAAATATAACTTATTCGTATGGCACTAAGATTGAAATTTCAATGATGATGGCTAAGGACGTCGGCGTCGCGGCATGCCTAAAGATACCGCGGCATCGTTGCCGTTGAAATTTCAATTTTATTGTCATACTATAAAGTTATATGTCTATTCTAGTATGATATCGGTCGTCAGCACATTATTTAGGGTGTTTCTGGGTACACTACAGGAATGCACCAGTGCCCGTCAACCCTTCCTGTAGCTCTGACAGTTCCCTGAAGTGTTGCTAACCACCTACGCAGACTGTGAGAGGAGAGTTCACTATTTAAAAAGTTGTGAAATAAAATTCAGAGCTCTGACTACCTACACAGCCCACACCCGACTGAGCTTCGCCGATATGTTTCTTTTTATTTTATTCACACAGTATTCTTCAAATCATACCGTTTCACAATATTATAGTGCAAATCTCTGCGGTTTTATCAAATCATAATCGCATTCTCTTTTAATTTTACATCGCGAGGTCGACGGTCGTTACGTCACTGTGAAATCCTCTCACATTGGCGATTTATGACAATTTGACTTAGAATCGTATTTTAATTGAATTCTTTTACCTTTTTCTTGTCATTCAGCTTGTTATGAGCCTTTTTGATACCTAATTTATGGATAGCGAAAGTGATGCATCAATTAGATGTAAACTAATAGGACTGTGGTATTTATATTAACTGTTAATTTCACCTTTATTATGTAGATTTTCATGGTCGGTTTTATTGGAAATTACTTATTGACTGCCTCGTTGGTCTAGCGGTCGCAAGCGTTACTGCTGAGCATGAGGTCCTGGGTTCTATTCCCGGGTCGGGCAAAGTGTTATTGGGTTTTTCCATCTGGAATTTCTCAGTAGCAACCCGGAGTCAGGATTTGTGCCCGATTGATGGCAATAGGCTCGCCCCCTATTACATGGGACTTAAGCATAACTGGCGAAATATGGGTGTACTAGAGGTACACCTCTGCTTAACCTTTCGGGGAATACAGGCGTGATGTTATGTTATGTTGTACTTATTGGAAAGGCTATGATGATTGATTTCTTACTTCTATGTATTATATGATTTGTTACACGTAATTGTTTCAAGAAAAACCATAATAAAATTTGGTTTTTCTGATTTAAAAAAGCTTCCACAAATAAAGATGCTTTAAAACGTCCAAAGCGCGACGCTTCCTGGTCAGTTACTCTTACCAGATTCTTATTGGCTCATCTTTTGACACCTGAGATGAAGACAGTTGCAAACCTTAGAAAAATCAGGGTGTTCTAATATGATAAGCAGTTTACAGAAACCTTTACCATACTTTTTGGTAGAACTATTTGACCCATACGAAAGGTCGTCAATCCATCGTCAAACACGTAAGCCCTGAGGACTCATCACACATCGACATAACCAAACCCATACTTATCACGTCCAACAAGATTAGATTAGCATTAGATAAGATTAGCAAGTGAAAGTAATCATAAGATTGCCTCACTGCATTGGTAACAATGTATTGTAGATTGACAATAGGATTATTAATGGCGCCCATAGACAATGAGTCTATGACCAGCGCTAATTATATAGACTGTTACTAACGCAATATGGTATTTTCATGAGAATGGACTGTATGGGACTGTTGTAAGTGGAATAGACCACCTTAATAGACTTTATCTATACAAACAAATAAAATTGAAGTGTCTGTTTGTAATGTCAAAATAACAGCTTTTAACTAAATGCATAATTATGAAAGTATACATATACGGTACTTATAACAAAATAGCAATTTTTAAAATTTTTGTCTGTCTGTCTGTTTGTTCCGGCTAATCTCCGAAAAAGCTGGACCGATTTTGACGGGACTTTTACGGGTAGATAGCTGATGTTACGGGGAGTAACTTGGGCTACTTTTATTTTAGAAAAAAATTAGGGTTCAGCGCAAAAAAATTAAAACCTATGAAATTGTGAACCAAAAGTCGGATTTGAAAAAATATTTTTGCATTTAATAGCACAATTCTCGAGGATAGTTATAGGCTATTTAACCTCACGCTATGATGCTTAGGAGCGGAGCAAAAAGAAGAAAGTCAAAATAACACTAAGCGAATACGAAGTAATTTTACGAAGGAGTTTTGTTAAAATGTGGCTGTTATTTTAGTATATTGTGTATCTTACGACTTCCACGCGAACGAAGTCGCGGGGTAGAGCTAATCAGTAGTAAAGCTCTTTGTAAAAGAGGTTTTAGTGTTAGTACATCAATTAGTTCATTATTCTGGTTCCTTCTTTGTGTGAGAAGAGGTTTTGCCCTGTAGTGGGAAAAATTATAGGTTATTAAATTGTAGGAGGGGGGGGGGGGGTACCACAATTCCTGTATCTGTTGCTAAGCAGCGTTGCTGTGTTCCGGTATGAAGGTCATGTATACCGATGGAATAACATTTCGAAAAGGATCATTAACTTGTTGAGTTAACGGTCTGAAAAGCGGTTTTATGACAATAGAAAATAAGATTGAGTATCGTATGGTTAGTGGTTTTTAGTATGGTAGGCTCGACCCCTATTTCACGGGGCTTAAACATATGGCGAAATGTGAGTGTTCTATACGTACACCTCTGACTAACCCTTCGGAGATTACAGGCGTGATGTTATGTCATGTTATGTGTTATATTATGGTTATTTATTATGTTGAAATAATAACCATGGTTGACAAAAATTAACGATTTAAAAAACCCTGAATCTCTTTTTAAATTCTATCACGGAAATAAAGAAGGTGGTCTTTCAAAACAGTATAATATATTATCTCTATGGAAAGCGACATTCTACCCTTGAGTCTGAGCTTTTACAAAAAACATCTACTTATCTTCATGGGTGGCATAATCTTTACCACAACCGCACCATACATAGCTTTCATACAACTCGATTCTTATCGGTTTCCCTTCCGAGCAACCACTCTTCTTAATGTCTACTATTGCCAAATAATATGGTACACCTGTGTGTGTTACTATGTATCACATCCCATTACATAATTATATTTAATACCAGTTTAATATGTCATAAGATTAAAAACCTACAGTTTTTTGTCTGAGTTTACGAGAACCGAACAATCTTTTTTTCGGCTTCCCTCTGACGATAATTGTAGCTGCACCACTGATACATAGACTAGCAAGAAAAACATTATCTACCTCCGTAGTTCGAACAAAAAATAGCAGACGGCTCATATACAAAGCTATACATAAAGTGTACCTATATACTGCCTGTTACATGACCGGAACACATAAGAGATGAGAAAGTCAATAACTTGGAAAGGCAGGTCGGGTCATTATATCTTCATGACTTTACATAAAGGAGATGGGCAGGTAGATGTAATGGTTAACACAATGGTGATGATAGTGCTCTTTTTATGAAGACAGATCTGTGCTATTCTTTAGAACCATTTTTGAATTTTATTCTTTCGGCAAAAATGTTTCTGCATGTCTTGTTTTACATACATAAATTCACGCCTCCTGCCCATGGGGGTAGGCAGAAACTTCAGAAACCACCAGCTACGACCTTTACATACTTCTTTTGCTTCGTTTACACTCATACATCTGGCCATACACGCACGCCGCCGTTTGCGATGTTGATGTCTTGTTCTCTGATTTAAATATAGACTGAAGAGAAAAAACAATGGGTTTTTCAATCAAGAATTTCTCAGTAGAAGACTGGAGTCTGGATTTGTACCCGGTTGATGGCAATAGGCTCGCCCCCTATTACATGGGACTTAAACATAACTGGCGAAATGTGGGTGTACTATAGGTGCACCTCTGGCTAACCCTTCGAGGAAAACTAGCGTGATACTATTGTGTTCTGAAAAAAAAAACATTGAATGTTAAAAATAGAAATGACAAGGTTTTCACAAAACACATAAAGACTCTGTTTTCAAGAGCAATGTATTTATAGCCTAGTAGAAAGCAATGAAAACTGGTGCTGTGTTCCAATGACTTAAATTCGCAAACTCGGTCCTTATGAAGGTTTTCTGTTGCAATCTCATTTAAAAATACATCATTAGGATTTCTTCTTTATTTTGGGATACAGATACCAACCTTACAAGGCCAAACAACCAAGAACTATCTGTATCTGTAGTTCAAACTAATGACGTAAATAATGGTTGGCACCATGGCGCAGTGGCTACACGTTTGGTTTCAGAACTTCAGGCAGTAAGTTCAATTCTCATTATAGTTGTGTCGGATCTAGCCTTTAAACGCACCTACATTATATGAAATACTAGCAGTGCCCCACGGTTGCACCCGCGTAAGTCTCGATCTTGTATGGATATTGGGATAAAAAGTATTCTATATGTTAATCCAGGTTATAAACTATATGTGTGCCAAATTTCATCCAAATCCGTTCTGTAGTTTTTGCGTGAAAGAGCAACAAACATCCATTCATCCTCACAAACTTTCACGTTTATAATATTAGTAGGAAGTAGGATTCAAGAGGGTGATTCCCTACATCCCTCAAGTTCGTCAATCATAAGAAGTAATCCATGTTTAGGCAAAATTGATTAGGTCAGATAGCGAGGCGCTCCATGTAAAATACTGGTATTCAGCTGCATCCGTTTAGACTGGAAGCCGACCCCAACATAGCAGTTATTAACATTGAGAAAAAGCTGGGCAAATGATGAAGCATAAGGCAAAATTAATATCAATTATCGAGATGTAATCAACTATTGTATGGTCTAAATATGTAAGTATTAACTGTCGTCGTAAAATTAAAACGTAAACACATTTGTAACAGCAAGTTATGTTAGTGTTCCATAGAGATAGTTGTTTTTTTATTGTTATTGCGATGTCTGCGTTATGTCATGTCGCAATAACTTGACCTATGACACTCACTGATGGTATCGTTTAGGAAAAGTTTCACTGGAATTGGTCCAGCTGTTTTGAGATGAAGATTTTTTTGGCGTTTGTGAAAAATGAGGATCAGGAAGGATGGTTTTTAACTGAGTATTAGGTTTTCTTTGCTTTGACCTAATTTGACAAACATAAACTGGGCTATCTACTACGATTTTCCTGAAATAAAATCCTGTCAGGAAAATTCTAACGGCAACCGCATTTTATCGTGACTTGAATCCTGAAATCCTGATTGACCTATACTCTAATTTAATTTAAACAAAACTCTAAAGTCCTGCAAATACCTATTAGTTTTCATCCAATAAATGACTTGTTATTAAAACGTGTTTGTTCTTCAAATAGAATTTCATAATACACAACTTGAAATGTTTTTTTCTAACTGTTAAGTTACATATGATTTGACAAAATTATTTATTTTGAGCCTTGTTATAAAGTGAAAAGTGAATAATCATTTACAATAGTGTTATCACGGCGATGAAAAAATTAAGTGTTTTCGTGAATATTTCATCGTGTTTTGTTGGTAGGTAAATAATATTTTGGCTATGTTTGATCTCATTTTTAAAAGACTTACGTACTACCATTCACGTGTTTCACATTATTTTTTCAATATTATAATAATTATTACTTCGGCATCGGAACCATCCATTAGAAATAATACTGATCACAATTTGTAAAGAACGTAATGGGCCGTAATGTATGCAGATCAGAGCTACAAGAAATTCAAAGTAATCTCTGTGACATAAAAGCTTTTAAAACAAGGAAACTGTCTAGATCCGTGATCAAAGAACTAATCCAAACATTTTACCTAAGTAAAGAAAAAGTTGAATGAATGAATATTATCTCTGAGATGAGACAAGTGCTAAATAAAATATTCCATGGAATATTTAACACCTCACAGATAAGCCTGAACAATAGGAGACATCAATAACAATAGCAAATTAATATGTCACATCGAATTCTCTGTTGACATATCAATTATTACCATAGGCGAGCCTGTGAAAGTGTCCAATAGCCGTACAAGATCCACATTGTTTTCACCAAAGAAGAATTGGACGGGTGTCATTAAAATCATAATTCTCGTATGGCCCGAAGGCCGAATGTTAGGAAGAGCCCGGGAGAGAGGCGTCGCCGATCCACCAGTATATAAACCAACGGTCTCTGGTACAGAGCATCACACAACCACGACACCTCCGTGAGTCAACATGAAAGCGTTCTTGGTAGGTATTCGTGCAGTGAAAGTGACTTGTGACCTGTGTATTGACCCCCGCTCCTGTGCCCGCGCACTGTGCTTCCTCGTTGGATTGTTTAGTGCTCCGATCGCTCGGCTCTATTCATCGAGTGCATCTCTCGATGATAACCATCGATCAATAGAGCCGAGCAATCGATAAAAATGTTTGTAAAAGTGTTGTTTAAAAGTGAATTTTCTGCCGCAGGTATTAGCTGCCGTTGCGGCACTCGGCTCGGCAAGGCCTGAGGCGGGATACAGTTACAGCGCGCCTGGAGGCGGCGGCGGTGGACACGGTGGCCTCGGAGGTCTCGGTGGTCTCGGAGGCGGCATTGGTGGCGGCCACGGAGGGTTCTCCTCTGGTGGTCTGAGCTCCAGCAGCTTCGGAGGCCTCGGCGGCGGTGGCGGCGGCGGCGGCGGCTTCTCCTCAGGAGGATTCTCCTCTGGAGGCTTCTCTGGTGGATTCTCATCCGGCGGCGGCGGCGGCTCCGGCTTCGGCGGAGGCTCCGGCTTCGGAGGAGGCGCCGGTTTCGGCGGCGGCTCTGGCTTCGGCGGCGGCGCTATTGTGCAGAAGCACATCTACGTCCATGTCCCACCCCCAGAACCTGAAGAACAGCGTCCCCAGATCGTGAGCGGCGGCGGTGTGCCCCAGAAGCACTACAAGATCATCTTCATCAAGGCCCCCGCTCCTCCCGCACCCGTCGCGCCCATCATTCCCGCTCAGGCTCAGAACGAAGAGAAGACCCTCGTCTACGTGTTGGTCAAGAAACCCGACGAGCAGCCCGACATCACCATCCCCACCGCGGCTCCCACTCAGCCCTCAAAGCCCGAAGTTTACTTCATCAAGTACAAGACCCAGAAGGACGGTGGTGGCTCTATCGGAGGCGGCTCTGGTATCGGTGGTGGTATCGGCGGTGGTATCGGCGGTGGTATCGGCGGCGGTAGCATTGGCGGCGGTATCAGCGGTGGCTCTATCGGCGGTGGTATCGGCATCGGCGGCGGCCACGGTGGCTCCATCGGTGGTGGTCACGGAGGCTCCATCGGCGGCGGTCACGGCGGCTCCAGCGGCGGTGTCAGCTCATCGTACGGCCCCCCCGGTCAGTCCGGCCCTTACTAATCGGCGCAACGGGCGCGCGCAATTGTGATACCTGCTCTGCCGGCGACAAACCTAGTTATAAGTAGAGAAAAAATTACGGTGCCTAAATGTATTTATGTAAATAGTAATTTTAATGTACTATAATTTTAGTTGTATTATAAATTCTTATTTTTGCATAAAAAGTTTTAAAAAAAAGTTACTACTTTCATTCTCATCTATTCTTCATCTATCCCTTTACAACAACACACACTCAAGATACACTGCAAGGTTACACCAACAAACACAACTCCATCAAAGCTTAAAATTTAAATTTCAAAATGCCATTCACCCACAAAGCACTCATTTTAACATGTCAATATCATTAACACGCTACATAAACAGGTGTATGCTAGAAAGTGGTGTTTTCTCCAAAGTGGGCGATGTTGCGCAACAGCGGGACAGCGTGACCTCAGTTGCATCATGCACTCAGAAAGAAGCTGTTTGCAACATCTATATAGAAAATAAGAGAGTTTCGCTAAATATTTCATTGCGTAACACACACCTATTGCAGTTCTTCACAATGCCGTTGCGTAAACCTTGACATTTGGGTGTATTCTCATATTTTCCCTTTTAGCCCCAAGCACTAGCTAACACAACTTCTGACGTCATCATAGTTAATGGTAACATCTTTTGACATAATGGCAACAGTATTAGGGATAGCAGTAACGAGCCATTCATACGCAAAAAGGCGATTTACGCGAAGATATTTAAACTATTACACAAGAATGATGGCACGGAACGAAAACATGTTTAGCTGAATATTTATAACATATGGTGACTTTCGCAACTTCCGTGTGCGCCCGCGCCGTGTTTGGGCAAGTCATTATAGTGGCTGCATCATATTGTGTGGAAAGTGAACGTGCTGATATTAAGAGGTGACTGGTCAGATGTCCAACTTATGTGCATACGTAAATATTTGAACGAAATTGATGATGAGGATTATTTTCGAGACCAAGAATACGGTTTGAAAGTTCGATTTCGAAAATTTCTTGAATAAGCCTGTTTAATTTATCGTCATTTTGGTCGTTTGCATTTTTAAATATCTCTATAACAGTCGCATTGTCAATGTTCTCAATTTTGATTGATCAGATAAACACATTACCATCGTAAATGTTTTCTTAATAAACGTATTTTTTTGTCTGTTCAATACACCATACAGCATATTTTCCTCTTTTTCTACAAGATTATTTATTTCGCCAAGCATTTATTTCGGTATTTTCTCACAGAAAGACATAATCCGTATCTTAATTCCCATGATATTACCAAATGCCATGAGATCAACAATCTTTTACTTCTCATGGTGCGATTCACAAAAACACTTTAATTTTATACTCTGTAATTACTTTAATTATATGCTCATTTGTTTTTTACTGCTTTAGTTAGGATTATATGGACTTGTATGGGACTTGTATGACTTGACCGAGACCTGTCGCTAATGTGAACTGGTCTGTCAGAATAGGGTCGCGAGATGTAAACGATGATGGCTGAATTTCTAAAATTGATGTCAGTATCATTTTTTTTTCAATTTCAAAGATTTCATTTTGCAGTGTCTTAAAACTGGTTGAAATCTCACAGATTGAGTGTAAAAGATGACTTAGCCCGACCATAATCCAGATGCATATTAATTAGTAAATTCATGTCGGTAATTGTCACTTTTTTTTTTATTTGTTGAGATTTATTGACATGCAATTTTCAGCGTGTTTAAAATTGGTTGAAACCTCAGAAATAAAGTCTAAGCGATGACTTAGTCCAGATGCATTTTAATTTCTATGTCACGTTAGTTTTTTTACACTTCTTGAGATATATTAACATGCATTTCAGCTTAAAGATGGATAGAAATATCTCAAATTACGGTCACACCTAGCAGGTATAAACGGTGACTAAAATCTATATTCATATTCAAGAATTGATGTCACTGTCATTTTAATTTACACTGCCCGGGTTTTACCATGCACAACACTTACTCAATACTAAACTCTTTATTGCATTCCCTATGCACATGGTATAACAAAGTAAAACATCAATATAGACCCTGTTGGGCACAGCAACATTAGGAGAGAGGAAGAAGGCTCAGTAGCAATTCAAGCAACTCAATATTATTATACATTTTTAGATGTGTTAAACTGGGTATATAATTATGTATATGTATATACAGGCTAACTTTGAAAACATATGACAAAATTTAAGCGGGTGTTCTACCCATCAATATGAACAACTTTTACTATAGGACCAACTTAAAATTCGCAAAAAATAAAATCGACCTTCCCGTATAAAGGTACATATCTGATTGGACGATTTTGTATAAGAAGGTCGAATTTTGTTTTGCGTATTCTAAGTTGGACGCATAGTAAAATTTGTTCATATGGATGGGTAGAACACCCCCTTAAATTTTGTCGCATGTTTTCAAAGTCACGCTGTTTATATATTATTTGGTTACTTAGAACCTAGTACGTAATAGTCGTCAATAAGTTTCACATTGAATTGTCGACATCAGCACCAAATTGTTATGAAGACAAAAATAGAATAAAATAACATGCTTATAATATTGGTCCTTCAAAGCTTCTTGCCCACCCTTTTTCATTTAAACATGCTTGTTTTTTTTATTTTCGTGTCCAGCTAGCTTAGACCCATTTCATCACTCACATTTTATTGATTAATTGGTCTATTACCTACTCCTGGTTGCATGTTATATCGAAATAGGTCGTGAAACAGAGTGTAAACTGTGATTTCGCTAATGGTCTGACTTTATAGGCTATAAAATGGTAGGTAGTGCGTTGCAACTTAATGAGAAGTGTTGTGTAATACTGTATAACTTCTATATTTTTGGGTTGAAACTGACCTCTAAAATAAAACAAACTTGGTAAGTATCTATGTGTGTTTTATTGTATGTAAATCAAATTTTAAGGTCGATTCTAGCAAGACGCGATGCCAAACAAAACGTTACAGCACAGAAAACTGAAACAAAAAGGAAAAAATATTTAAAGTCCACGATTATTTTAAGAGCGCGGACTCTTACTCGTTATTACTGATTTATTATTTTCATCGAATCTTTTCTCGCCGGATCGAATTTAAAACAAATGTGCTTCTGAATCGTTTAAATTACTCTTTGCTTTGAAAAAATTGCCTTCGACACTAAGTTATCAGTAAAAATTATTGATCTGAATCCAACTTAAAACACACAGTATATTCAAATAAGTGTTCCAACAAAAGACAACCGATAATAATTGCAGAATTATTGCATAATTCACAGCGTGCAATAACTATGCTACTGCCGTATGTAATGCGAGCAGTCGCAATCGCAACCAACGGATGCTGCCCATTAATCACCATGACTGTTCCAATCGGTCACAGTATAACTTAGTAGCAGTAGGACAAGTTCATGTTTTTGTGTGAAGGAGGATTTGTGTGTCGATACAAGTTATTATGAGAATAATAATATTCATATGGAGGTTTTGGTAAGAATAAGATTGTAGAAACTTAGCATAATCAGCCTATAACGTTCCCACTGCTGACGGATACAGGCTTCCTCTCTGTGAGAGGAAGTGGGCTGTAATTCACCACACGGGCCCAGTGTGGGTTAGTAGATGTCATATGTTTTCGAATTTTTGGCTCTAGGACATGCCGGTTTCCTCACGATGTTTTCCTTCACCGTTTTGAGAGCAGCGGTGATGAAATTATTTGCACAAAGTAAAGCGCCTGCCTGGGTTCGAACCCAACGACCAACAACTCGTAAGTCGAGGCCGTTACCACTGGGCTACCACTGCTCTCGTTGTAGAAACTTGAAAGGTAAATATTGATAGTAGCGGTAAATCCTTCTGCAGGCCGAACCTTTTATTTGTGATCCATACTCGAAATGTAAGAATAAAAGACAACTTTGTAAGATACATTAATTAAGATAATTTCACAAAAATACAAACCCTCAGCCTCGTCCTAAATTAGCTTCACATACCAACGCAATGTGCTAAACAAAAAAATCCAGTATATCTATTGTTTTACTGAAATTGAGCCAAACTAATACTCATTAGTCTAGACCTTCAGATCTACCTTGGGGCTTGACATTTTATACTCGCATCACAAAACAACAACAGCAAAACACAATCTAACTCTGTTCCCTACTCTGTGGCAACCGGTCAAGACCGTTCTACATTAAGCATTATATCAGTCCTATTAGGTATTGCTCTCGACTCTTGTCGTATACCTACTATACTCAGTCACGCCTGCGTCGATAGATACATCGATCATGAGGCAATTGGTGATCGACGATAAACGACTTGGACATTTCATTTCTCATCGATCACGAAGCTTAGGAATTATTTTTGTTCAAAGAGAGCTTTGTATTTGCACTTGATCCTGTGTGATTTATAACTGCTTGGAATCTTCAAATAAAGAAATGCATTAATTTGCTATTTTAAATTCAAATACTTAACTCTAATGAAGAAAGAATTTCCTCAATCAAATTGAACCTTCTATTTTAAATTTAGGTACGTTGGGATTCTGATTTTGAACTACTGCCTAAAATGATCTCCTGTCACTTTTTTTCAAACATAATTTCTGAACAAAACTAGTAAGCAGGTTTTAACAAAACTGCATCATTATCATAATGTAGATCTCGCTACTTGTCAACCTGTAAGTTGCAGTATTCAGCTGGCTGTAATAAATCACTTTAGTGAGGTAACAATTTACCACGTGCTACTTTTCTACTGATTGACATGTTGGAAATTAGATTGAAAACTGAACAAAGTTTATGTGACTAAATTAAAACTACAAATATATGGAAAATTCATACGAAACTGGTGAAATGGGGTACCTACATATAAATACAAGGGATGAATTGACTGAAAATAAATGTTATTTATTTATTTTAATTATTTAACCATTTATGTAAGTACACACATATAAACAGACAAGAAGAAAGGTGATGCTTATTTCTAAAAAAATGTCTGCCAACATACCTGTGATAGAAAAGTAGATAAAAAGAGATGTAGACAACGTGTCTATGAAAGGTTCTTGAGTTAAGAATTTAATGTGATTCATTGTGGTTGTAAACTAGTAAGATTCGCGTAATTATACAAAAATATTACATCACTAAATAGGTCAAGATTTTATAAATCCAGTTTAATAAAAAAAACATATACTTGAATGAGTCATAGTGGTATGATGTCTACGACCTCGCGTTTAAAAACTTGCACTTTTAATATTAACAGTACAAAAAAACTTACAAACAAAATATCTCGAATCGCCATTTAAAGACTTTTATTTTTCCTGATCTTAAACAAAAAGTGAATCATGATCATTAAAATTTTTATTTATCCATCGATATTTGGGCGGTCCCCATTTCTTTTTATTACTTTCTCTTGGTTCTTTTTTATTTAAAAAAAACCAACTCGAGTACAAATTTCGACTAAAACATTCAATGAATGAAACGAGACTTATTCGAAAGATAACCAAGAATATAAATAATATAAGCCATTTATGATAATTTAATTATTTTTATTATAGCTGCATTTGAATTTAAACTCTGTGCTTATAAGTTAAGGATGAACATTGTGTGTGATGTAGATTCGACGCGGATCTCAAAATTGTGTGTGTTTACAAGTCTGCAGCCCGTCTCGATAGTGAGAGTGAAGTGAACTCGCGCCAGTACTTTCGCTAGTTCCATACAATACCCATAGTACTACATCATACATGTTTATTTGTGGTTTATGAGGCCGTTAGCGTTCCGTACATAGCAACGAACCTTTGTGGCGGTTGTGGTTTGTGGTAGTGACAGTATTAAACGTCATATCAACGTTAGCATTGGCTTTGATCCTGATGAGTTTTGTTTTGTGGCGGAAGAAACATGAAATTGAGTTCAAAGTCAAAGAAATTGTTGTGGAAGTGGCTGAATACGATATCCGTGATTTTTCCAATATGTGTAGATTGTACACACGGCTACATTTCCAGTATAAGCTGACCTCTCAATGTTTGGAAATCCTATACAATGCGAGATCAACTTATACTGGAAATGTATAGCTTGATATGTAGCCGTATGTACATGCCGGAATTTATTACTTCTTTTGATTTTTTTTACATATATAAAAAGTATCAGATATTTTTTTTACTTAAAATAATTAATATTTTTCTTCTTTAAGATACCGTAACATTTTCAGGTTACAAAGTAATTTTCAGATCGAAAGTCTACATAAAAACTTAACAATAGTATCTGAAAAGCAGAAACTGAAACACAAAACCTATCTGTTTTATAGAGCTTATCAAATGTGTGAAACCACAGTGTAGGAACTACGTAATTCCGCCAAACAATTCGTAGAGATACAGTTTTTGCACGCTGTCATGCTACAGACATCGCCTAATTACCTGATTTTTTGCACTGACTCATGCAAAATATATACGTAATAGTTTGTTCAGCGCAATTCCATTAAAACAAAGAAATCGTTAAAATTAAACGCAATCTTACAGGCATTATGTCATCGCTGAGAATTATTTCATTTATCTTGTTCCATCTTTGCGGAACGCATTTGCAATTGACTCTTGTTATGTCAAAGAACTTTAGTTTCTATTTTTAAATATTTGAAGTTTGCCATTGTACTGGGTCATCAGCTGACTTGCATTCTACTTGAAAACTATTTTGAGGTTAAGTTCCATACGTCATTTACTCCATAGTCTTATTTAAATGTACCTACATAATCTCATAACTCGGAAATGACGACTTGTCGAAGACCTTTCGAGGCAGCGGGTCACGAATTCACGTTAGTCTGGAACGGAAACTTGTTATCATATGCAGTAGTCTTTAACTTGTTAAGGCTCCCGCAGACAGGCGCGACGTGATGGTGCGACGCGATTCTGGTAGATCGATTTCTATGAAGTTTTCATATAAATTTTTCTACTAGAGTCGCGTCGCGGTGTCGCGTCGCTGCCGTATGCGGCCGGAGTCTTTATCCAGAATCCTCACGCAACTTACCAACTCCTACTAATATGTGTTTCTAAGACCAAAGCTGTTTCATTATTGACCCTTTGACAATTTGTAGGTTTTATCCCCTTTTTACTTTTCTCGCTTCTAATGACGTCTCTCATTAAGTCTTTGTGTGTCGCTTGAACCCCATAGGTACGAAGTTAATTGTTTACTAAGCCAACGTTCGCACGGACGTAAAAGTATCGCGGCGATTTTTTCGCGCACTGCATTTTCAACGGTCTGCTTAGTGCTGAGAGTTGAAAATCAAACAGTGTGTTTTTTCAACGTGCTGAAACGCACTCTGTTGGATTTTCAATGCTTGGCTCAACACCGAGAGTTGAAAATCCAGTGCGCGATAAAATCCCGCCGCGATATTTTTACGTCCGTGCATACGTCTTCGGCTAATTGTGTCTGTAATTACGACATGCGAAAGGTTAATTCAAAATGCTAAATCTTTAAGTCAAAACATTTAAATATCAGATTAATCGGTTGCGATACTGCACAAACAAACAGTGAGCTAGAATCAAGCGTATTGTGTACACGTATTAAGTTTTTATGTTAATAGCTGTGGGACAATACTATCTAATGTGCGGAAAAAGCGTCGTATGTTGACATACGTCTGTCACCTCTATGTATACATAGGTAATAACCGTTTTACAACCTATGCCAACCATTTCCAGTTGTTTATTGGTTAAAATGCATAGCAGGGTTCGGGTAATAAAATTTCGCAAACATCTATACCTTCGCGGATAAAATTAGCCTAGTTTTCCGATAAAATGTTGCTATTAGTATGCAAGAGAAGTTCTTTAGTACACTTAGAAATCTGACAATAATCTTTAAAAAAATATATAGCTTGACTAATAAGTATTACGTGGTTCCTATTTGACACATACGTAGCAACAAAACGAAACGTACCACAAAAATTCAAAAAGCCTAACGAATTGTTCGTTTGTGAAGCCACACATTTGCAACTAATTAGGAACACTCAGTTTTACATACTAGTGTTTTTACAAGAGAAGTTACAAACGAAAAGTTTCACAATCACGAGTGACCAATGCCCCTGTGAAGTGTTCAGAAACTCAATAACCTGTTGTAATTCAAAACAATAGCTACACAACGTCTTTTGTTCAATAATGACTACGGTACATAACTCACTCACTCATTTTTAGGGACCCGTAACCAAATTAGCAAAACGGATCTCTGAAATTAATTACTTCGCTGTCCGACTGTTTCATCTACCACAGCCTTTAGGCTGTTTCAAGACTATTTGGCGTAATAACATAGAAATAAACCCCTTAAAAAGGCTGCTTTTAACTCATCAAAAGGATGCTTCAGAAAAATCTAAAAAAATCTTAAACTTTGAAAAGAGGTGCCTATAGAATTAGCCATTAGGATTATAACTCTAGGGAGATCTATTGTTGCTTTTTATTTGTTTGTTTGGTTTTGCGTTAGTTTCATACTATATAGGATGACTGGTAATTAGTGACCGATACTTAAACACATGATTTTACACATGATAACAAGCAACTTTTACTATGGCACCAATCCTGAAATCGCGAAAAAAAAAATCAGCTGGTCCCTACATTTTGACGAGTTATGCGAACATAAATGTAAGGAAGAGCTGATTTTTTTTCGCGATTTCAGGATTGGTGCCATAGTAAAAGTTGCTTATTATCATGTGTAAAATCATGTGTTTAAGTATCGGTCACTAATTACCAGTCACCCTATATAGGTATTTAAGTACTTGGGAACGTGGAACTAAATAGTAGTATACGGTACTGAACACTATTATGAAAGTACGCTTCGCACTTAGCCAGTTTTTTCCGTATTGTTTGCAAATTAATGATCAGTCAAAAATGTCAAAATAATGATTGAGCTTATAGAGTACGCCCTCGGCAGTCTTGGTTCTTGCTTCGTTTAAACTTATTGCATAATGCCATCCTTTTGTTCCGATTTTGGTATTCACTGGACAATAGTTGCAGTTTCATTAATTTTGTTCTTTAATGGATGATGTTATGTAATAATGTGGTAATGAATCTCGGAAATTCCCACGGACATCTTTTTGTGTTTTAGTGATCTTGTTTTTTTAATTGAGGCTCGTTTTATTTTTTTATTATTACTATCGTGAGACATTTGTGTTAATGAGTACGTTTTCGATTTTACTCACGTATTTATTTCGAAGTCATCTGACTAGATTCGGACGCGAACGGAAGTTTTTTTAGGATCTCATCATAATTAATTTATAAGTAGCATTCAATCTGCCTAGCCTTTTCCCAACTATGTTGGGGTCAGCTTCCAGTCTAACCTGATACAGTTAAATACCAAAATTTTACATGGACCGACTGCCTATCTGACCTCCACAACCCAGTTACTGGGTAACACGATACCCCTTGATATGACTGGTTGTTAGACTTTTAGGCTTCTACTACCCGTAACGACTGTGAAAGATCTACGACTGACAGCCAGGACCAACGGCTTAACGTGCTTTCCGAGGCACGGAGGTCTTGATATGTAATGGATGCTCACCCATCCACGAACCGACCGCGGCAAGCGTAGCTTAACCTATGATCGACCCGTGCGGCTGTTATTATTTAGCTGCGAGCCCCTCTGTATTAACTTCCTAGCTTTTGCCCGCGACTTCGTCCACGTGAAATTTCTTGTCCCTCGACCCACCCCGTCACATCGCATCGCCCGCTCGCGCTTGTTACTTCGTTTTCGCTTAGCGTTCTTTATGACTGATTTTCAATTTGCTCGGCTCCTAAGGGTTACAGTGTGATGTTAAATAGCCTTTAACCTTCCTCAAAAATTGGGCTATCAAATGCAAAAAGATTTTTTTAAATCTGACTGGTAGTTCCAGAGATTACCCCTTATGATAAACGATTTTATTTCTGTAAGTAGGTTTATACAAACACTTTTACACTTCAAACATTTTTTTTTTTAACTAGATGAGGCCGGCATTTCCTATCTGACTACTCTGAAAAGAAAGGCCGAAACAAACTCAGAGGTCACAGTCTCTTTTAAAGTCCAGACATAATCTTGGTCAGATCATGTGAAGACCATGTAGGTTGGTGTCTGAAATGGTCTTTTGAGGAAAGAACCACACAGATTGAGTAGACCTGTCCAGTCAGTGCAAGCATCTGTCAGTAGTCGTACAGCTCAACTTAATATTAAGTGACTAGGCCGTTCTTGATCGAGGTCGGTAGCATATCTTAATACAAATTAATTACAGGCCAATTGCCTCTAATTAATCCACGATAACTAGCTTAAAAAATATCGAGACTATCTATATCTATACAAATAAATAAAAATTAAGTGTCTGTTTGTAATGTCAAAATAACAACTTTTTACTAAATGCTTAAGAAAGTATATACGGTACTTATAACAAAAAGCAATTTTTAACATTTTTGTCTGACTGTTTGTTCCGGCTAATCTCCGAAACGGCTGGACCGATTTTGACAGGACTTTCACTGCCTGATAGCTGATGCTACGGCGGGTTACTTAGGCTACTTTTATTTTACAAAAATAATTAGGGTTCCGTGCAAAAAATTAAAATCCATGAAATTGTGAACAAAAAGTCAGATTTGAAAAAATCTTTTTGCATTTGGTAGCCCAACTCTCCGAGAATAGTTATAGGCTATTTAACATTACGCTACGGCCCTTAGGAGCCGAGCAAAAAGAAAAAAGTCAGAAAGAACACTCGAAAACGAAGTAATAGCAAGGGCGGGCGGTGCAACGCGGCGGGACGGAACGGTAGGGGGGGGGGGAGTTTTATTAAAATGAAGTCGTGGGGCACAGCTAGTAGAAATATATTTATTAAAAATCCTGTAATACTTTATGGTAATACGAAGATGTTTTTAGTAATAGTCAAGTACTTACTTTAAGACGCATACATAAACATAACTATGCATTTATTTGAAAGTAAGTAAGAAAATGCTTGTCATTTTCGATGTAACTGCTGCGTGCGCGCAGTTCATGACCGCTGTGAAAGGTGGATTGGAGTGTCATCGTTTTCGGGTTACGTACTTAGAAACTTTTTGGTTAGTAATAATTATTAGTTAAGTATTTAGTATTTGGGTAGCAAAAGTAGATACTTATCATATATTATTGAAAAGCCAATATTTGGTTTTCCATCAAGTAGCAGCCTGGAGTCTGGTTCGTTCTAAATTAAGTACTTAAACATAATAATTTCCGAAATGTTCGGCAAATCTAATACAGATTTGATGTTGATGCAAATTGAACTTATTGGGTACTAGCTACGCCCCGCGGTTGCACCCGCTTAAGTCTCGATACCGTGGGAATATCGGGATAAAAAGTATTATATGTCTTAACCCAGGTCATAGTCTACTCAAGTGCTAAATTTCATCCAAATCCGTTCAGCCGTTTTAGCGTGAAAGCGTAACAAACATATTTGTTTCAACAAACAAACACAGTTTCGCATGTATGTATACATCTATATCAGTGGCGCAGCTACAATTATCATCAGAGGGAAGCCGAAGAAAGAATTGTCCAGTCCTCATCAACTCAGACAAAAAATTGTAGGCTTTTAATCTTATCAAACTGGTATTAAATAGAATAATGTAATATGATGTGATACACAGTTACACACACAGGTGTACCATATTATTTGGCAATAGTAGACATTAAGAAGAGTGGTTGTTCCGAAGGGAAGCCGATAGGAATCGGGTTGTATGAAGGCTACGCCCCTGATCTATACAAATAAATAAAATTGAAGTGTGTTTATAATGTCAAAATAACAACTTTTTCACTAAATGCATAAGAAAGTATATATACGGCAGATACATATAACAAAAAAGCAATTTTTAACATTTTTGTCTGTCTGTCTGTTTGTTCCGGCTAATCTCCGAAACAGCTAGACCGATTTTGACGGAGCTTCCAGTGGCAGATAGCTGATGTTACGGGGAGTAACTTAGGCTACTTTTGTTTGAGAAAAATAATTAGGATTCCGCGCAAAAAAGTAAAACCCATGAAATTGTGAACAAAAAGTCGGATTTGAAAAATTCTTTTTGAATTTGGTAGCCGAATTCTTGAGGATAGTTATAGGCTATTTAACATCACGCTACGATCCTTAGGAGCCGAGCAAAAAGAAAAAAAGTCAGAAAGAACACTAAGCGAAAACGAAGTAAAAGCGCGGGCGGGCGATGCAACGCGACGGGTCGGGGACGAAGGAGTTTTATTAAAATGTGGCTGTTATTTTAGTATATTGTGTATCTTACGACTTCCACGCGAATGAAGTCGCGGGGCACAGCTAGTTTATAATTTGAATAATGGTTAGGATTAGGATGGTATAACTTTAATACAAAAAAAGTAAATTTAGTCGGAGGCAATAATAGGTCTGTATAGAAGATGCCTCCGACTGCATGAGATTGTTTGGAGACAAAACAACTCATCTTGTATCCATCTTTCTAAAAGTTCACTTCTTTTTGATTTTTTAAATTTCCTTTTTTTATTTTATAGATTTTAGTTATAATTATTTTTCTCTTACTGTATTTAGTAGTGCTTTATTTAACGGTCGTAAATATAATACAATACCCACTCGGGTAATCAAGTGATAACGGCCTGTCACTCACTCCAAAAGTTCTTTTAATATTATTTCTCATTCCAAACTACATTTAAACATATGATTTATAAGTATGTATTTTTGTAATCATCTTTTAAAACCCTTCATTTTGATACCCCCACTCGACAGGTTTGGGAGATATTTTTTTAAACATACATTTTGGCGCCAAAAATACGCCATTTTGATCTTTTATTATTGTAATATACTCAGTGACACTCACGTAATAAGGACGAATCTAACGACATATCAATCAGTAAAATCGATTCCGCCGTTTAGTAGTTACGAGGGCATATGAACGGACATACATAGATACAGGTCAAACACATAACCCTCCATTTTTGACTACGCCGCAGTCGGGTAAAAAGTAAACAACATAAATACATAACGCCAGTATTCCCCGAAGGGTCAGGCAGAGGTGTACCTACACCCCACATTTCGCCAGTTATCTTTAAAAGTATTGCAATTAGGTATGGCCGCTAAAACGAGGTATTATATAATATACAGCATTGAAATTTATTAATGTATTAGTACACACTTTGTCTAGCCAATAATAGACGCGACGTAGAATATTATATGTAAGTTACGAACGTAATCAACCGTAATAAATTTATTTGTTTCAAACAACAAAATAGAAACTTTTAAAAATAATTATCTACATTCATTTCACACGAACCACAATCTACCGTTCCCCATAAATTAGCAACAGTCAGGCTATGAACCCGGAACCCTTCGTTACGTCGACCATTAATCGCACAGCCAATGGTACGTACCGGGAAAAGTTTTAACCTTTCACATTATGTCATCCTAGGGTCTGGGGCCAGCGCTAAAACTTGTAGTGGAAGCGATGATTATACTAAGTAGCCGTGTTAGATAATATGTTCACGCGGATTTTCCGAGATGAGGTCAGTAGGACTATCAAGTCTCTTACGTCTAATATGAATGTGAAAAGAAGGAAGCAGTTGGGGTAGACTGATACGACAGCAGTGGCGCAGATACAATCATCATTAGAGGGAAGCCGAAGAAAAAATGGATCAGTTCTCAGAAAAAAACAGTAGGTTTTTAATCTTATGATACATAATTATATTAAACTGGTATTAAATATAATTATGTAATGTGATGTGATACACAGTTACACACACAGGTGTACCATATTCAATCTGCCTAGCCTTTTTCCAACTATGTTGGGGTCAGCTTCCAGTCTAACCGGATGCAGCTGAATACCAGTATTTTACATGGAGCGACTGCCTATCTGACCTCCACAACCCAGTAACTGGGTAATACGATACCCCTTGGTAAGACTGGTTGTCAGACTTTCGGTCTTCTGACGACCCGTAACGACTGTCAAAGATCTACGAATGACAGCCGGGACCAACGGCTTAACGTGCTTTCCGAGGCACGACAGGAGTCTCGGTATGTAAAGATGGTCACCCATCCACGGACAACCCCGGCAAGCGTAGCTTAACCTGATGGATCGACCCGTGCGGCTGTTATTACTTAGCCACGAGCTCCGCAGGTGTACCATATTATTTGGCACTAATAGACATAAAGAAGAGTGGTTGTTCCGAAGGGAAGCCGATAGGAATCGGGTTGTATGAAGTCTTCGCCCCTGTACGACAGCCAATTATCGTAATTAAAAAACCGGCTAAGTGCGTGTTGGACCACGCGCAATCAAGGGTTCCGTAGTTGGGATGAATTTATCCCAAGAACAAACTTAACATTGGAGTATAAAAACATGTTCTTCCATACATTCCAACAGTAAATGTAAGTTTGTACGCACAATATTTGGCATGTTATTTTCAGACCATAGACTTTTTATAAGTTTTCCTGACTGTTGAGTTGACTTTTTAGTAATCTAAGTATAGAACTATTTTCTGTGTTTATTTTCAAAATTTTATATTTAACTTTAAAACTATTTTTTTTTTAATGATAAAAACTATATACTTGAGACGCTCACACAGTAAGCTCTTTCATTTGATATTTGTCACGCGGTACAGTGTGCTAAACTTTTTGAAGTAAAAACTTCTTTAGGCGCGATGAGCGCTTTATGGTAGGGGAAAATCTTACGAGTTTGCGACATGCGACATGCTCACGTCACAACTCTAATGTGACGTGGTGCACCAGACTGGCGATGCGCAGAGGCCTGCTACGTGTTAAGCGCTGCGCAAACGTGGACACTTTTGTGTCTTGTGTCGGATAGAAGCTACTAATGAATATTTGATTTCTATATAACCGGTTTGAAATCAGTCACTCCCTGCACAGGCGTGAACATTTTTTTTGTCCAGTTGCTTCCACTTAACACATACTCGTTGCCGATCAAAAATCGTTCGGTGTCGGTAACTGAAAACTAAAAGTCATCAGTTGAAGACACAAGCAACATTAACAAATTTCCTTACAACTGTACTGAGCTGCGCACACGGATGATTTGCAATCAGTGTCCGTATCCTGTGTGTGACACAAGCCACTTACACCGAGAGGGGGTGGCACAGGGACGCGAGCGGGGCGAGACGAAAACAATCTCACCACAACAATCCCGCCACCGGACGCAGCAACTACGGTTACCAGTGACCAACCGGCGACTGTGTCCGTTCGCCGCTACAGGACACAGCAACTACGGTTACCAGTGACCAACCGGCGACTGTGTCCGTTCGCCGCTACAGGACACAGCAACTACGGTTACCAGTGACCAACCGGCGACTGTGTCCGTTCGCCGCTACAGGACACAGCAACTACGGTTACCAGTGACCAACCGGCGACTGTGTCCGTTCGCCGCTACAGGACACAGCAACTACGGTTACCAGTGACCAACCGGCGACTGTGTCCGATCGCCGCTACAGGACACAGCAACTACGGATTCCTGTGATGGTGTGCCGTGTCTGTAAACAAAAGTGTCTACGTTTGCGCAGCCCCTTAATGTTTTAAGTTTTCACTTCTGTCGGCAGTCCCCATAACTGCCTATTATTGTTTTTTACTATTTGTCCCAAAAAGTGACCCCCATATTCAAAATTTATTTATTTATGTAACACGTCCGTGTTTGGGTCACAGAAGTTGATATGGATACCAGTCGGTCCAGTAGATTCGGAGCAAATTGGCTGTGGCAGACAGACAGACAGACAGACACACGAGTGATCGTTTGAGGCTTCCGTTTTTTCATTCAGACATACGGAACTCAAAACTCAAACTCAAAGCATTTATTTCAAATAAACCAATTACAGGCACTTTTGAATTGTCAAAGAGTCGGTCTTTTACTCAGAAAGTTGAAGCTAGTCGCCCATTCCAAAGCGTAGATCTCTATGGAGAAGAACGGGCAAGGAACTCCACGGACACTCTTTTAAATCAAAATATTGTTACAAAAAATTGGTTACTTCATTCATGTTGAAATTAAGTATGTGAGAACAATGTAGAAAGACGTGCACGTTAAAAGCGTCCGCAACAAAAAGGTAAAAATCAAAAACGATTCAAAAATTAAAATAAGCCGTGCCAGCTAAGAGATAACCACTCCCTACTGACGGCGGGCGCCCGTTCACGAACATGACGCATGGATCAGCACCATTCAGCTCAACCATTTTGAAGGGGAAAAAATTCATTCAAATCGAGATAGGGAAATTAGAGGTTTTTTCGAATGCGAATGTTTTTAAAACCACGGGAAGTGGCCCTCTGGGATCAAGTATTCATATAACGTAACTTGTGATGTTTTACTTATTTTATTGAAAAGGCTCTACTCTGAGGTCAATTAAAAGCCATTTTCAGCGCCATCGCAATAATTAATTAGTACTGTTAAAGGTGAAAGGTCGGAATCACACAACATAACAGCATGTAATCCCTGAAGCGTTAGGCAGAGGTGTACCTATAGTACACCCACATTTCGCCAGATATGTTACAGTCCCATGTAATAGGGGGTGAGCCTATTTCCATAAACCGGGGTCCAGAGACCGGGCTGCTACTGAGAAATTCCTGATGAATGTTAGTAAATCTACACATATACATATTATAAAAAAAATACTACATTTTTTATCTGTAATTTTTATGGTGTACAATAAAGAATATTCTATCTACCTATAAATTAAAGTCGCTTTTCGTGTTTGTCTGTGTGACGCTTCTGCATTATTTTGATGTGGTTTGCACCATACTTTAGAGAATTATTAGGAAAGGTCAATGTGTACCTATTTATGTACTTAGGTATTAGCTGTGCCCGCGACTTCGTTCGCGTCGGGAAACAACTTCCTTATTTGAATCGGATTTTGTTCACAATTGCACGGGTTTTAACTTTTTTGCGCGGAAACCTATTTATTTTTTCTGAAATTTAAGTAACTTAGTGGCTCCTTATAACATCAGCTATCTTCCAGTGAAAGTCCCGTCAAAATCAGTCCAGCCGTTTCGGAGATTAGCCGGAACAAAGAGACAGACAGATAAAAATTCTAATCATAATAATTGTTGTTTTTTACAAGTATTGTTATATGCATTTAGTAAAAAGCTGTTATTTTGACATTACAAACACACTTCAGTTTTCTTAATTTATACAGAATAGATTGTTAAATTAAAACGGTACAACACCGGTACATTAATTAACATAGAAATAGAAATATAAAAAGGTATAATGTTGTCAAATAAGCTGTTTAAAATATTAATATTAAATTTAAATATAATAAAGTAATCTGGATATTTTGTCAAACCATAAAAACCGTGCCAAGCAGGGGTGGGTGGGTCCCTTGTTAGTAAATAATAAAGAACCTCCACCAATGTACCATCACGGACACCTTACGCGCATTACCTTAGTAATAAGGTCGAAAAGTGGTTCACCTCAAATGACCGCGATGGTACCTATATGTTCTTCGGTTGGGCAGTCACCCCCACTACCTAATTTGCTATTCTAGTAAAGTTTGTACCGACGACACAGGCATTCCACAAATCTAAAGCCTGATTTACACGGTGAGATATAATTGCCAGTGACATGCAATAAATTGAAGTAACAATAAAAGTCAAGTCAGCTGTTGCTTCAATTTAAGCTGGCGTTCGCATCGACGTGAAAATATCGCGGTGATTTTTTTTCGCGCACTGTTTTTTCAACGCTCTGCTTAGCGCCGAGAGTTGAAATCCAACAGTGTTTTTTCGACGTGCTGAAATGCACTTTGTTGGATTCTCAATACTTGGTTCATCACTGAGAGTTGAAAATCCAGTGCGCAATAAAATCCCGCCGCGATATTTTTACGTCCGTGCAAACGTCGGCTTTACACGACCTGTAGGCCACATACAAGAAAATTGCATCATGTAAATGCGGCAAACAGCTTTTATTTAAAAATCGAACACAAGAATCTGATTTAAATAAATGCCCTTCCAAGGTTATGTTTTGTAACTATTTGTAAATTATGTTGCCTACAAGTCAAGGTCACAAGATTTTCTTATTTCAACCAACCCAAGGTCAATGTTACCTAATTTTAGATTATTTGGTTTTGACTTGCTTATTAATTAGTAAATTGTTACGTTACGAATATTTCAAGTACGTTGATTGAATCTGTGTTGTTTAACTCTTCATTCTTAATTAATGTCCAGTAGACATTCTAACTGTTTAAAAGGTTGTTTCTTTTTTGGCAGGTCATTAGAAAAATGACGATCTCCGATGGCAAAGGAGTGAAAAACGTCAATTGAAACAAATAAAATATTTTTCTTTCTTTTAATTTTAATGGATCGAAATACTTTCAAAAGTTGAAAGGAAATAAGATTTCTTCGGGAAAAGACGGAATGAAAACAACTGTTTTTGAATCGTAATTATTGTCATCTCTTAACCGATAGTTTTCTTACACTTTTGAAGTGAAAGACTGAAACAGTTTCCAAGGGCATAAAACTTTCTTTAGTAGAAATGGATGGCTAATTATCTATAAAAAGCCATCGTCTTACCTGAATAAAACAGAAATGTAAAAATACTCACATTTAAGCCCACGAATCAATTTAAAACATCATTCTGTCTCTGTCCTCTTTAAACGCTTGACAGAAGTGGAACGATGTTTTTTTAAATTCGTTTTGCGCTAAACGTGTTTAGTGATTTATGGTGCAAGCGGTCTTAATGTCGTTTTCTGCTGATCAAATATCCCACAAAAATACAATGTGGAGACAACAATACGAATATACATGAAAACACTGGCAATACTAATGCATAAGAAAGAGTATTTTGGAACTACATCATGACCCGGAATTAACGTACAACCTCTTAAGGGGTCGTTGTACTCATCAATATGAACAAATCTTAATATGGGACTAAACCTGAAATCGCGAAAAAAATCAATTGTTCCCTACATTTATGTTCGCATAACTCGTCGAAATGTAGGGAACAGCTGATTTTTTTTTCGCGATTTCAGGTTTGGTCCCATAGTAAATGTGGTTCATAATGATGAGTACAACGACCCCTTAAGAGGTTGTACGTTAATTCCGGGACATGTTGTAGGTATATGATTGAAGTTGCGTATGCAGACTGCAGGGAACGGCGTTAGATATACGCAGCTTCATTTCTTGTCCTATTGTCGTCTCCACCTGGTATATGCCTACATTCTCACAGCTCCATGTACACGATTTAGTAAACGGCTATCAACCCGCGTGTTCAAAGTCAATTGCAGGCCACAGGTGATACCGGATGTTTGTAGTTTGTACCTCGTTAATGACGACCACAAAGTCCATAAAATGAATAGAGATCCCATAGAATATATAGGAACCTAAGTATTCAGTAATTAGTGCCGATAGGCTTTAGAAGCAAGACAACACATTCTAAAAATGATAAAAAAAATAAATTTACATTGTTGAGTAGGTAATTATTACAGAACTTGGGATGTAATACGCGGAAGATTTTTCATTTAAGGGGGAAGCGCCAAGGTAGCCCGCGAAATTCAAATTTTCTTACGATTTTTGCAATTTGCAGCTCAGTGTCTGGGTGTATGTTAATTAAAGTATGATTCGCGAGCATAACAAACATGTATTTACAGAATTATAATCATTAGAATCAGTAATACAATTCCTTAAGTTGTATAATCCTGAAATGTGTTAATATTTCATGAAATAGTCATTCAATAGAATTACGGTCTTAGAGAGTTGTATTGATGACGTTAATGATTATAAATCTATAAATACATATTTGTTATGGTCGCGAATAATATTTTAATCAACATACAACCTAATACTGCCCTTTTTTTTTTTTTTTTTTGTGGATGGGAAATCATCAAATGACTTCTCCCGCTCTGGGCGGAGCGGGAGGGCGTGTCAGACTTTTACTGACTAAAACCCACCCGTGTTCCTTCTGTTGCCTGTGCCGGGGCCACGGTAACTCTTTCGAACATCCCGCAAAACCTAATACTGCCCTGCAAATTGCAAAAAACGTAAGAAAATTTGAATTTCGCGGGCTACCCTGGAGCTTTCACCTTAAAATTTTTGCCGATGGAAAATTCCATCGGGCACATGGTTTGTGTTTCAATAAAAGGCTTCATAAAGTCACAAATACAATAACTAAGCGGTAAGAACACGTTATTAAACTTTAACGTAAACACCTATTTGTTGTGGTAAACCTAACAATACATCTTTGAATGGAGATATAATTTACAACAACATAAAGACACCACAAGACGGATAAATAATATTACTAATGACCCACTGCTGGTGCGCATGGCGGCAATCTATTGATGGGCGACATGTCAAAACATCGAGCTTCGAACTAATAAATAATAATTATTAACTTAATAGGTAATTATTAAAAACACATTTTCATTTTGGAATTTATTTAACTCATCTCAAAAACAAAGCATAATACTTATTGAGCTGAGTTTATTAGATAACACAATAGAAACGTGTTGTTGAAATCAATTGGCGAACTACTATAAAAATAGTAGTTCGCCATTTTTCAAAAGAGCATCTTTTCATTTAACATTTTTTTAAATTGGTCCCGTGTGAGCGAGAGAGGTGACAAAATGCGACAACACTCTTAATGTATTAGGTATACACATAAACTTTCCGGAATAAATTCTCTAAGGCCGGCCACATACAGACGGAATTCCGTTTCGAAATATCGATTCGGAATTTCGATGGCAGCAAAGCCATACAAAATAAATTCGAAGGCAGAAAATTCCGAACGGAGAACTACTGTACATGTGTGATAGATCTTTGATTTTGTATATATTTGCTACCTCCGAATAATCCGAATCAATAATGCAGAAACCCGCATGAAAATCCGTTGCGTAGTTTAGCAGAACTAAGCGATCACACACACAGACACGAAAAGCGACTTTAACTTATAATATGTATAGATATTATTTACTATCTGCTTACACATAACGTGCCATCATTTGACATAAGCACTTAGTTTCCATCTCACGGAGAAAGAGAAAAGAGATTCATAAAGTTGATAATTAAGTGTTTTATTACGTTAGAAGATTGATAAGCAGACGCGTAGAAAGTGGACAAGTAAGTTACAGCTAGACTATACTTAGCATTCCTAACGGTAATTAACAAAGAGCGGCATGGAAAAGGGAAAAGATAGCTTCTTTTTACCCGACTACGGCAAAGCCAAAGGAGGGTTATGATTTTAATAGGCTATGTGTGTATGTATGTTCATCTGTTCCCTCATAACTCATAAAGTACTCGTCGTATTTAGACAAACAAGGTATCTTTGGATGCGTCATGCTGTTTCGCTGGCTGTAGGCTATATGACGTCACATAAAATCTAAGATGGCGGCTTATGTCGGATGTAAAGTGACCCCGAAGATTATTATTTCAAATTAACATGTCGTGTTTGGTGTCTAATGAAAGGTCGTAAGGAGTACTTTTTGAAAATAATATTGGTTATGTATAGTTACAGTTTATACATAAACCCCAAATTGTACTGTTGGATTTTCCCAAACCAACGAAGTGGGTACGTGAAGTTTAAAACTAAAACCCAACTATGACAAAACGCCAACTAAAAAGGTATTTAAAACAAGACGTCATATGTACAAATAAATTAAAAATCCGGAATCACACATGGCTTATTTTACACTAGCTGTTGCCCTCGACTTCGCCCGCGTGGATGTCAATACTTCCCTATTTGAATCGGATTTTGTTCACAATTTCATGGGTTTTAATTTTCTTGCGCGGAACCCTCATTCTTTTTCAAAAATAAAAGTAGCCTAAGTTACTTCTTATAATATCAGCTATCTGCCAGTGAAAGTCCCGTCAAAATCGTTCCAGCCGTTTCGGAGATTAGCCAGAACAGACAGACAGACAGACAAAAAAAAATTGCTTTTCCGTTAGAGGTATCGTATGTATATATACTGTCATATGCATTTAGTAAAAGGCTGTTATTTTGACATTACAAGGAGACACTTCAATTTTATTTAGGTAACACGGGCTGGTGTCCGCAACTCCACGTCAATGCGCGTATTTTGCGTGAATTTTATTTATTTGTATAGATGTATAGATGATATAGATAACAATTCAAACTTTTATTCTAACAACCCACAGTAATTATTTCTTGTCGTGAAACTAAATAATTGTCGGTGTACTGTCCGTCGCGCTCGGCGGTCTGTGGCGCTTATTGTGAGTGCACTGCGCACGGTTCAATCTGGCTAATCACTAAGAACAGGTTTTCAGAGACAGTTTTTGTTGTTTTCGATTTTTGTTTTTGATTAAGTACTAGTTTATTAATTTATAAGTACAAAACTTATGTAATAGGTATGTTGAAACTGTTTGTACTCCCCGTCACTTCTCCGTAAAGGTTCATTAGAAAACCAGCATCAGACAGCATCTGTCTGGTATTAATGCTGAAATGAGCGTTTTTGGCGCAGCCGTGAGGCACACACACACTATTGTTGTTATAACATTATTTTCACTTTTTTTTTTGTGTGTACAAACTGTGTCCAAATAAAAATAGACCGAAAACAAAAATTTTTAAAATTACTTTTAGTTATAAGTATCGTTTAGACATTACAAACATACATTTCTATTTTATTTATCTGTATAGATATTACGCGTGACTCCGGATTTTTAATTTATCCGTATATGATGTCTTGTTTATACCTATTTAGTTGGCGTTTTTGTCGCAGTTAGTTATTTTACCTTTTTTCAACATTAAAAGGAAATTGTAAGTACGTTAGCAACATTTTTACGTAGATTCATATTAAAAAAAACCTTTAATAAAACCTTTTTAGCTAGATATTTTTGATACTAACTATTTACTACAAAAATAAACGGATTTACCCCGCTACAGACTGTTTTATTTAAATCCACACAAAAACACAAACTACTACATTCTTGCAAACTACTACTATATTCTTGCAAATTAATAAATTCTGATTCTCATTCTAAAATCATGTCAATGTGTTTATTCTGGGCCCAAGCTATATTTACGCCGATTTTATCAAATTCCGTTCAGCAGTTTAGCCGCAAAAGGTAACAAACAAACAGACAGAAATCGTGTTTGAAAAGCTCAAGGAGACTCTCCTAGCTCATAATTTTAAAGAGAAATTGTTTTCTAAATAACTACTATGTTTTATTCTTTAAGAAGTTTAACATTACTAGAATTAAAAATTGTTTTGTATGGGTATGTAAATTCATTACGACGTATGTACACACACTGCCATACTTTACCAATCTAAAATTTTGCAAGCAGGAAATTCTAAGTTTGCGTCTAGTTTCGTCGTTGCGTAAGCCGATCTCTGCAGCTGCATCTGACCTGCTTATGACCCGTCATTATGATGCTTTCATACCGTGTACAGACTGTGGACAGAATGACGTTCATACCCAGGAGCGTACATACTGGACAGAATGACATTCCCTCAACATTTTTTTTAGAAAGTAAAGGAAATTGTTTATTATATAGATAGGCTATCAGAATCGCTGTTAGACGTCATATTACAGCCGGGGTTGCGGCATGTTCGAAAGAGTTACCGTGGCTCCGGCACAGGCAACTGAAGGAACACGGGTGGGTTTTAGTCAGTAAAAGTCTGACACGCCCTTCCGCTCCGCCCAGAGCGGGAGAAGTCATTTGATGATTTCCCATCCACAAAATAAGACGTCATATTAAAAAAACCGGCCGAAAGCGTCTCGTCTCGGACCATGCACAATGAAGGGTTCCGTAGTTGGGATGAATTTATCCCAAAAACAAACTTAACACTATAGTTGAAAAACATGTTCTCCCATAAATTCCAACTGCAAATGTAAGTTTGTACGCACAATATTGAATGATTCACAATGTTATTTTAAGACCATAGACTTCATATCAATTTTCCTGTAATCTATAAGTATAGAAGTATTCTCTATTTTTTTTTTTCAAAATTTTAGGCTCAGCGGTGTCGGAGACGGATTTTCTTTGACAGTCGTTACGGGTCGTCAGAAGCCCGAAAGTCTGACAACCAGTCTTACCAAGGGGTATCGTGTTACCCAGTAACTGGGTTGTGGAGGTCAGATAGGCAGTCGCTCCATGTAAAATACTGGTATTCAGCTGCATCCGGTTAGACTGGAAGCCGACCCCAATATAGTTGGGAAAAGGCTAGGCAGATGATGATGAGATGATGGTGTCGGAGACGGATTAATGGTAATTTTTTATCAATTTTCTTGAATATCTTTAAAATTATTTATTTTAATATAATAAATAAATATATATTTGAAATCCTCGTAACAAGCCCTTTCATTTGATACAGTCACACAGTACAGTTTGCAAAACTTTTTTTTTTAATTTCCTATTTCTGCCCCAAAAGTGAGCCCCCCATATTCAAAATTCATAATTTATTTATGTTACACATTCGTGTTTGGGCCATAGAAATTCATGTGTACCAAATTTCAACTTAATCGGTTCAGTCGACAGACAGACAGACACACGAGTGATCCTATAAGGGTTTTGTTTTTTTTTTTTCGAGGTACGGAACCCACAAAGCTAGATGGAATCGACCTTTCCTATCTGACTAAGAAGTGATAAGAATTCAAATTCGAGATGAAATGGTGCGAAACAAACTCAGGGATCAAAGTCTTTTTAACCCCGTTAAGTGTTACAAGTTTAACGTGTGTATATGTCTATCTGTCTGTGGCATCGTAGCTCCCAAACGACTGAACCAATTTAGATTTTTATTTTTTTTATTTTGTTTGAAAGGTGACTTGATCAAAAGTGTTTTTAGCAATGATTAAAGAAAATCTATTTAGCCGTTTGAAGATTATCAGCTCTTTTACATTTGATGAATGGATGTAAGCATCTTCCACAGGTCTGATCGAGTCAAAAATTGGTATTCTGTTACATCAATGATATTGAAATAATGAAGTAACCGTAAACTGATGCTGCAGCATCACCTGGAATTTGCAGGATACCCAGCTCCCTCGCCAACTTGCAGCAGAGGTATCGTGTTTGGGCTCATTAGAATGGTCTCAATTAATAGGTTATAGATAGATGGTAATCAGGGTCTGATGATGGAGTAGCAAAAATGAATTAGGGTAAATTTGTAACTACCTTAACTGTAGTAAAAACGTACAGCTGCGCAGATTTAAGCGATAATTATTATAAAGTTTGAAAAGCAGAAAATAAAAGTTAAATTTAAAATTTAAAAATCCCCCACACAAACAAAATCCTTTAAAAAGTAATAAAATAAAATGTATTGGCCCTTTAATATAAATTGTAGTTAATATAGCCAAGCGTCGTCGCGACGGAGGACGGCTAATGAAAATTATATTTTCAAGGATTTTGTTTGTGTCGGGGTTTTATAATTTTTTTATTTAACTTTTATTAATATTTGGTCTCTTTGTGGGCGAGGCTGTGTAACAAACACACAAATTTTGTTTGTTCCAACAAAGATTGTGCGCACTAAAAAGTTTTATTTGGTAATTTTGCTTACACGAGATGAGAAATACCCCAGATACCTAGAGCTTATAACTTTTTAGGGTTCCGAACGTTGCCAAACGGAACCCATTTATTTGGCCTCCGCTGTCCGTTCGACCGTCCATCTGCCTGTCAGCTGGCTGTACCTCGTGAACCGTAATAGGTAGACAGTTGAAATTTTCACAGATTGTGTATTTCTGTTGTCGCTCTAACAGCAAAATTAAATAATAAAAATGAAATAAAGTTTAAAATTTTATAAAAAATACGTTTGCACACCCCCATAGCCATAAGTACAAGAAACGTGTTTTTATTTTTAACTATAGTAAAAAACGTAGTGTTAAATATTGTATGGTGGTACGGCACCTTTCGTGTGCGGGTCCGACTCGCACTTGGACAGTTTTTTTTAGAATTTTTAGTTCAGTCGAAGATTGTGCTAGTTAGAAATAGAGATAGTTTTAATATACATATACACATAAACTCACACCTTCTTCCCATGGGGGTAGGCAGAAACTATAGAACGCCACCTGCTATGATCCTTACATAATACTCCTTTTGCTTCGTTTACGTTCATACATCTGGTCATACACGCACGCCGGTTGTGAGCTACGCACCTGACCTGGACATTGTGTAAATATTTTAAATGAAGAAATGCATTTAACAAATAACATAACATAATCGATGCTTTCGAGATGTGGTGTTGGCGGAGGCTACTTTGTATACCATGGACCACCATGAGACCGAATGAATCCATAATGGAGGAATTCAACATCACCAAGCGGCTATCTACAATATGCCAGGAGCGTGCCCTTAGCTTTTTCGGACATACTATGCGTTCATTCACCTAAGCATGGTCTGGAGCTAGACCACCACCTCTTAACGCAGTATTATTGTAATCTTACTTCAGTGTGGGAAAGAGATGGAGCTAGACGTCCTGTATAGCTCCATCTCTTTCTCACACTGAAGTAACATTCAAATAAAACTGCTTTAAGAGGTGGTGGTTGGCCCCCTGGAAAGGCTTATGATACTGGGCCGGGTGGAAGGAAAACGCGCTCAAAGCAGAGCACCGACGAGATGGTCAGGCAAGATCAAGAAGGCTGTTGGAGGCAGCATGTACCGAGCGGTCCACACTGCAGAAGACCGCACAACTTGGAGACGCGTCGTATGTGGCCGCGATCCTCAGCATTGACAGAACGACGAAGAAGAAGACTCCTGTAATCCCTGAAGGGTTAGGCAGAGGTGTACCTATAGTACACCCACACTTCGCCAGTTATGTTTGAGTCCCAAGTAATAGAGGGCGAACTTATTGACTTTCCATTTGACTTAAATGCGTTTAACTTATACATACACACATATAAGCTCACGCCTTCTCCCCATGGGGGTAGGCAGAAACTACAGAACGCCACCTGCTACGATCCTTACATATTGTAGCGAAAAAAAAAATAAAAAGACGTAAGATTCACTTTTCTGCTACGACACGTTTAATTTTGTTTTTAAAATAAAAATAGAAAATAACATTAAAAGGTGGAAAAATGAATATTATTGTATCAAAAAGTTGCAGGTTGAATTGTGTGAAGGGAATAAAATAGAGAACTTTGGTCCGATAGGTACGCGAATAACGAACGAGAAAATAAACGTACTATCTAGTCGATTGCAATCACTAATAAGTAACGCTACCAAAACATATCGTTATGAAAAAAATTAGAGAACCAAGGTATCTCGCATTTTACATATTTGAAAATAAAATTAAGTAGTTAATGAATTTAAAAAAATCTGCAGAGGATTACTATCTACACTATTAAATTAGAACGTAAAATATCATAAAAAAACCGTGGCATAAGTAATTGCGTCCGGCGAGATGACGTAGGTTGTCGCAGTTCTTTGATCAGGAACTGGCGTTGTTTGCGAGACCTTCAGCGGTCAATGGCGGTCCAACTCTCGACGTTGGCCAAGGACGTCCAGCGTAATTTTAGGCCAAAACCTGGAGGCCGAAAGGCGGCCTGTTCAAAGCTGTTCAATCCAGAAAAAATAAAGATGAATGGTTAGACTCGTACTTAATATACCATTCTCAATATAGTTTTGCCATAAGGTATTAATAGGACGGCAGGGATAGTGTGGTTCACTTGAAAAAAACTCGTTAATTTTCCACAAACTGGGTCCGTATCAATTGATCCAACTTTTGCAACTAAGAAAAAAATGGGGACCCATCTGTCAGAAGAAAAATAATTCGAATCACGAAATAAAAAGATAAAAATCGACCAGGCTCAAATACAAACGGAAAAAAGGTTGATTATAAAGAACCAAAAAGTTTTGACATGCAGAGTTATGCTGCAATATACTCCTTTTGCCTCGTTTACGTTCATACATCTGGTCATACACGCGTTTTACTTACATCGATTTTTATTCCATTTTAGATATTAGCAAATATTTTTGCACATAGTAAATTATTTAAATTCGTATGTGCTTATCTAATTTTAGATTTAGAAATGAAATGAATTCTGTATTGAATACACTGTTATTAATGGAAATTTAATGCAAATTATTAAGAAATCATTAACATACACTCACTGGGTTTTAAGTTTGTTGTCTAATGCAATTAATTTTATTAAATTAATTTGTGTTAATCAGATGCAGATGGGTCCATTTCGCTATACGTTTTGTTTTGTAATTTTTTAAACAAATGATTCGAGAGATTGTCCGGTAGTAAGATTGCTTACAGTGTGTTCAATTTTCATAATAATATATTATTAAGACTTTTAGAAACAGACTTTTAGAAACATTTTCTTTAGGTAATTGGCCTCCGAAACCCCGGCTGAAACAAGTCTCATTAATTATAATCCGTGCTTATTAAGAAAGGGCCTTGTATAAGCTTTCAATCCTAAGTTAGACAAAAGTAACATTCCGATGGTTCCTAGATATTATTACACAATTACCTTTTGTTACTATAATTATTTAATTACTACCAAAAGAAAATTACAAGTCTTTTATTAATAACGTAGTTTTTATATTTTAGTACCTTATTATAAACCAAGCGAAAAAGAGTTGGTCTGAAAGATTGCTACGAATTTGTTTACGAAATTGTTTCCAAGCCCCGTTCAAGATCTGAGCCTTAATAAATTCAAATCATTTATTAAACGTAAGTTGTGCCAGAAATCCTTTTATACCGTTAAAGATTACATTGATGACAAAAAGGAGGATTGAGCTGCTCCAACTAATTTAATTTTTTTTTTTATATATATAATATACATACTGTTTTTTTTTTTGTTCTTTTCTTTTTGCTACTTTTTTCTTCTAATATACACATTGTCATTGATGAATTTTATATATACATTGACATGAATATTTACTTTGTAAAATGTAATATTATTTTAATTACTGTGAATGTGAAGACTATGTGGGTCCTTGTTTTTTTCTTTTTCTTTTCTCTCAGCTTTAATCATAGTTTGCCAGTTTGAGTAAATTATGCGGCCTACCCAAATGTCCTTTCTTTGGTATTGTTCGTCGAATCGTTGAGCTCCTTAACTTTTATGTTGAGCTGTACGATTACTGACAGATGCTTGCACTGACTGGACAGGTCCACTCAATCTGTGTGGTTCTTTCCTCAAAAGACCATTTCAGACACCAACCTACATGGTCTTCACATGATCTGACCAAGATTATGTCTGGACTTTAAAAGAGACTGTGACCTCTGAGTTTGTTTCGGCCTTTCTTCTCAGAGTAGTCAGACAGGAAACGCCGGCCTCATCTAGTTAAAAAAAAAAAAAAATGTTTGACATGTAAAAGTGTTTGTATAAACCTACTTACAGAAATAAATCATTTATCATTTATCATTTACGTTTTTTGAGTTAAACAGCTGATACCTTTTATGATAAGTATTTTTGCCCATTTTGCTACAAACCTGGGGAAAAGATACTTAAGTATTGCTGGAGAAAATATACCTAATAATTCAATTACCTACTTATAAAATGACTTTCAATTTTATATTCTTTACAAACACTGTTAAAGGCTCGTGTACACTTGCGCGACGCGACACACCGGCAGAACAATTTCTATGAAAACTTCATGAAAATTGTTTTACCGGTGTCACATCGCGTCGTCGCGTTGCGCCAGTCTTCGCGAGCCTTTATACGCTATCTGTAAGTTTCCAGCAAAGATTAACATAAAATAAATAAATATACGTATACACCAATAACGTAATAATAAGTATACGTAAGAATTAAAAGTAATAAAAAACCTATGCAAATGTTTGGCAAGCAACACTAGACCAACATTTGCATTTGTAAGAAACTAATTTCAATAAAAATTTAAACCAGCCAAGAAGCAAATGGCGTCTTTCACCATTTCGGGTCGTTTCTAAATGACAATTTAATTTAAATAAAATTGCTTAATCTAAACGAACGAGTTAAAATGATAACACTGACCTCCTGGTCAAATTAATGTGAGAATTTATGAAACTCGAAGTTTTATAACAAATAATGAATAAGCGTAGAAGAGATTCTTTTGAAAGAGTTCGTTTGGGGGAAGTTCTGTAGGGCTCATACGGACCTTACCGGAATCGATACGGCGTTGTCGCTAAATAAGAAGAAATACTGATTTATTGCTATTTGGACCGCTCTTCGCGCGACTCGCGGCGCCTTTTTGTCGCGTCGGATATCGCGTCTGTTTGCAGGAGCCTTTATTCTCATGTCTTGGTGTTACAAATGTGATTAGGTTTCCTAGCTGTAGCTCCTATGAAGTACTGTGCCGGACCTTGTTCCACAGGTGCGCGAGATAAATTGTAGATACTGAGCTCCTCTTTGATAAAGTATCAATCATTACTTAATGATTGATACTTTATCAAAGAGGAGCTCAGTATCAAGTAAAATAGCTGCAGCAACTAAGCAACAAAGTTGTTGCTTAGTTGCTGCAGCTATTTTAGTTTTTGTAACAAATAAGGCTTCATGATCATCATTGACTTATAGGGCTATAGCAAGCAGTTCGTTGCTTCCCATAAGTATCTACAATCGCACGCCGTCAATAATACTTATCAGATCATTACTGTAAATCTACATGACCAAAAACGTGTTCTACATTCGACTCTCCCTTTGCTTGCACCTAGCACCACACACACACGCCATCTTTACCACGTTCCGTTCTCTGTGTGTGTGTATATTTATCAAGATGAATGTCCTCAGTTCATGTGACAAGATCAACAATGCTTCGCGTGTGCTTGGCATCGGATTTCCACGTAACAAGCGAACCTTCCGGATTGGATTGATAAAGGGGCCTTTCCACTTGGCTGAATTCAGTCATCTAAATTTACATACTTGCAAACTTTAAGAACACAATATCAACTCAATAATAGTGTAATTTGTGAACTTGTAACGATGCACCATAATTATCCATATTTTATATTTTCTCAACTAGCGCATTGATAAAATCTCAGATCACTGCATGTTAAGACAAACCCATGAGGTTTAATAGTATGCCTGTAATAAATATTTTGTACATTAGATTAGATCAAAAGCCTGTGACGTCCCACTGCAGGGCAAAGGCCTCCCTACTCTCTTTCAACTTCTCTCTGTGTAAAGCTGCTAAGGACCAGTTCGTGTTGAAGGAGTTCAGGAGCTAAACCGTATTATTGTAATCTTACTAGAGTGTGAGAAAGAGATGGAGCTAGACGTTCTGTATAGTTCCATCTCTTTCTCACACTGAAGTAACATTAAAATAATACTGCTTTAAGAGGTGGTGGTTGGCCCCCTGCTCATCCCGCTATCTCCGTCTGTTATGTCCGTGTGTTGCGTGTGTCAACATTTTATTAAATAAATAAAATAATTATAATAAATAGCTCAGTTACTGAATTCAGAAAAACGCAATCGCATTCAGCAAATTAGCTTAAACAGTAACCTAATTACTAAGAAGAAAGGTCGTGAAACGTCCGTCTCTGTCGCACTTAAATTCGCACGGAATTAATTACTATAAATTTAGTGGAGCGTGTACGGAACAAGCCTTAGCCTTAGCCTTGCCTTTATCCTTCTCTTCCTAAAATACGACTGAATTCAGGCGACTGAATTCAGTCTAATGGAATACCCTCTTTACGAGCGAACCTTCCGGATTGGCTGGCTTTATTAATTGAAGGAACGTTGTATTGTAGTGTATGATTAAGCTGACTTTTATTATGATATGGCACGCGACGATTATTTAATAACGTCACTTTTATATTACTGTTTATTTTATTAAATAGAATTTTAACGTAACTTTTCCTCAGGATATTGATAGTATTGATGATGCCAGCATTAGACGGCTTTAGTCTGGTCTTTGTTTAATTAAAAGCTTGCCAGTGACTATAAGTTACATACGATAAAAAAATATTATATAAATACTTATATGATATTTATTAAGAAAATGGGCTAACTTACTCTCGATTTCTAATAGGGCTCATCACTAAATCGTCACTACTGTTACGATTTGCAGACAAAGATTTATGATAAGCAGAACACTATACGATACAAAAACTTTTATGCAAAAAAAAAACAAATGACTTCCAAAAAAAAAACACTACAAGTCAGTGTCTTTGGTTTTGTATTTTCGTTTTTTGCCACCGACTTCTGAAATGAAAGTTATTTTTCACTTTGTTGTGTTTTTTTATTTTGGAAGTCGGTTGTTTTTTTTTTTGCATAAAAGTTTTTATTTTTCACTTTTTATTTGTGGTACCTACCCCACATAAAGCCGTATATCACTACTTGCAATGTGACAGGAACACACTAAAAAAGTGATAGGAAATTATTATAACATCATCAACATACACTGAGTGAAAAAAATACGTATTATTGAAGCCAACTTAAAAATCACTTATCAGAACTTAACCAGATTTTATGGGACCTATCAAACTGGAAGTAAATCCTTCCAAACAAAAAAAGATTTTTTCAAATCGGTTTATAAATGACGGAGTTCCGAGGTAACAAACATTTTTTTTTTTTTTAATACAACCGAATTGAGAACCTCCTCCTTTTTGGAAGTCTGTTAAAAAGAATAAACTAAATCAACCTGAATCTCTAAAAAGGATATAAAGATAGGCTATAATGCCAAAATTCATACAACATTCAAACAAGATTATACAACAACAGATTCACAGGTTCAACACCCATAGATATATTCACAACAAGTTTCCAGTAAACACTTCACATCCTTATTGTCGTTCCAATAACCAAGGATGACGTAAAGACTTAGTCACGATGAAAGTCCAGTGTCTGTCTGAATGGTATCACGTAGCAGCAGACAGACACGCAACTAAATTGACAGTTTATGTAAGGGCGATGACTATTGCAGGACTTTAGAAGGAAATAATTAAGATTATAAAAAGTATCGCAACACTATGACATGGTATTGTGGCGACATCTATAACACCACATACGAACTACGCATTGCATCTGACGTCACGCGAATCTAACCTACATCGCGCAAGCAAAGTTATCCGCGCGATTAGCATACAGGGTGAAATTGAATTCATGGGTATCCTCTTAAGGGGTCATTATGAACAACTTTTATTATGGGACCAAACCTGAAATCGTGAAAAAAAATCTGCTGTTCCCTACATTTATGTTCGCATAACTGGTCAAAATGTAAGGAACAGCTGATTTTTTTCGCGATTTCAGGTTTGTTCCCGCAGTAAAAGTTGTTCATAATGATGAGTACAATGACCCCTTAACAGGTTGTGCATTAATTCCGGGACATGTTGTGTAGGGTTTGATCGCGTCGGGCAGGGCGTGTTTCCAGGAAATTCTCAGTGGGTACCAGGCTAAAAACCATGAGTCTGATTATGTGCCTGGTTAATTACTATAGGTTAATTAATAAATATTTATTCCTTAATTCTCGCTTCTGTTTGTTCCGGCTAATCTCCAAAACGGCCGGACTGATTTTGACGGAACTTTCACTGACAGATAGCTGAAGTTACGGCGGGTAACTTAGGCTACTGTTATTTTAGAAAAATAATTAGGGTTCCAGCAAAAAAATAAAAACTCATGAAATTATAAATAAAAAGTCGGATTTGAAAAATTCTTTTTGCATTTGGTAGCCAGTTCTTGAAGATAGTTATAGTTATAGGCTATTTAACATCAGGCTACGACCCTTAGGAGCCGAGCAAAAAGAAAAAGTCAGAAAGAACATTAGTGTTCTTTCTGACTTTTCGCTTAGGCGAAAACGAAGTAATAGCGCGGGCGGGCGATTCAACGCGACGGTTGGCGACGGGTCGGGGGACGAGGGAGTTTTATTAAAATGTGGCTGTTATTTTAGTATATTGTGTATCTTACGACATCCACCCGAATGAAGTCGCGGGGCACAGCTAGTAAATATATAAATACGCTCGAAGTTACAATTGTATATAAGGTGCTAAAGCAATGCCTCTTCATCATTCCATAGCGTTCGTATGGTATAATCGTAAGTAAATTCTGTTATTTAAATACTGAAAATGGCGAGACATAAATCAGCATGTGCTACTGTGCTGCCCAAACTTTACTCCTTATAAATGCATTGTATTAAACAATCCGCACCATATTTCAGGCACTCCCAAAACGATCTCTCGACACCCTTTATCGATTTCCATTTACCGTCTCCAAGCGATAACAAGAAACCCAAAAAGTCCTCACACTTGTAAGTACGAATCTTAAATACCCCAGAAAGTTTATTGCCCAGGTCACCGCAATCGTAAATACAATACTATAAACGTCCAGATTAAGGGTGTGTCCACATCGACGGTCGAACGCGGCGTTTCGAATATCGATTTCCATACAATTTGACAGAATCCTGTTGATAAGTTCAACAGGGTGTCGAGCATTTACATTGAAAGTAATGACGACAAATAATACGCTCAGTAAATATCGATGCTGTGAGTAGGGTGACCATGCTTCTACAAAATAAATGAGATATTCACTTTTCTTTTAGATACTCTTGAAAATCAAAACTATTTGTTCTTCTTCTGTTTTAAAGTAAATGATTTGACTTTAATATGACTTGTCGTATTAAATTAATAAATATGTCTCCTAGTTACCTACTTATAGATAAAAATGAACAAGACCTATATATGTAGATACAGGTAGTGCCATCCACGAAGACGCGCCACGTTACATGACACTATCTGTATTTGAGCAAATGGTTTATCTTGATTAAATTATTTCACTTTGACTTTAATCTGACTTTTGTCGTATTATTACTAAATATCTCTGCTAGTTATCTACCTATAGCCTGAAATATCAAGACCGAGTTACTGAGCAAACGGTTTACCTCTAACATGATTACGTTTTTATTTATTTCTTTAAAATAAAGACCAATTGACTGTTTTATCTTCTCAAAAAAGTTATTAGCAAATAGCAACAAGATATCGAGAACTACCTCCAAACACGTGTAGTAATTATTTGTCCGTTTTGTTACGCCAACGAGATTCTCCGGAACCAGGTTGACCGAAGTAAGGAAAACCTGTTCAGGAGGCGATTCATAGACGACTCCGCCTTGGAGTGTAAGTGTGGTGTTGTTCCACAAACGACGGTACACTTAATATCATGTCCTGCGTGTCCTGTCAGCTGCACGTTACAGGAACTGATGGACGCTAGTGACGGCGCCACACTCGTAGCCGAATTCTGGGCCAAGTCTATTTAGATTGCTATCGACACGCTAACAAGAAGAACGAGATTATGAAATGCCGTCTCATATTCGCCACAGTTTTAGCGACTGCAATAATACCTTTTGTCTCTTACGTGAGTTGCTACTTTATATAAATTTTTGAAATGTACTCGGCCAAAACTAAGTCGTCACATTAAATCTATTCGTGTTCTTTCATTTCTCTTACAATGGTAAGTTTGTTTTCTGAAACGCTTTCACTCTGATATAAAATTAAGGGCTGCATACCAAAAAAAAAGGATAAAGTCGTTGTATTGTCATTTAACCTGTTGAACCGCATGACGCCTTGAGGCGTCAGTGGGGTTCAACAAGTAGTGCCTAGTATTTAAATGTATTTATCTCTAAAAGAAGACCTTTATTGTAACTACACTGTTGACAGCCAAACTGTAACCTCATATTATGTCAGTAAAGATTATTAAATTATATTATATTATATTATATTATATTATATTATATTATATTATATTATATTATATTATATTATATTATATTATATTATATTATATTATATTATATTATATTATATTATATTATATTATATTATATTATATTAAACTCTGCCCCAGCGAATAACATATGCCATATTTACGTAGATTAATTAAACGTAACAAACGCTTAATAACTTTCATCTTTTTTTTGTATTAATGATCTTTATTTAATTGACAATGGGATTTTTACGCACAAAAATAACAACTTATAATATACCTAATTAATAAATAAAAACAACAATATAATCTTAAGTAACTTAAACCTTAACAAATTAAAATATGGCGTCGCTAAATTCCTCCGCATCGCTGTCGAGTGGTAATGTACCCAAGAGACTGGCGGCATTGCCACGTTGTATGGCAATGCTTAGCCCCTTTATTCATTCTAAATATAACTGGATGATTTAAATCAACAAAACATATCATATTATTATTTTTCAATAAACTGTCCTGTCCTTCCATTTACATGGTGACCCTACAGTCGAGGGAACCCACCGGAGCATTGCGTCATACCACGAAAGGCTTTCTTAAGACAGATTCGACATTATCGTACCATTTCACATTTTTCGGGTTCCGTACCCAAAGGGTGCCAACGGGACCCTATTACAAAGGCTCTGCTATCCGTTCGTCTGTCACAGGGTTCTTTTTGAACTGTAATAGGTAGACACTTGAAAGTTTCACAGAGTGTGTACTACAATGACCGTTATAATAACAAACAATAAAAAAATAAAGTAGGCCTTTACAAGAAACTTTTTTTTTTGACTAAAGTATTTAAAAAAATATGTACTGTTAAATATTGTACGATGGTACAGAACCCTTCGTGAACGAGTCTGTCTCGCATTTAGCGGCTTCTTATTAACATATAAACATGTTTTTTCCTATAGAAAGCTTTTGACGTAACCTTCGATATCTCACGTAATAAAACGATTTCATTCGCAATTTATTAGTCTAGGAATTCCATGAATTGTAATATGTTAAGTTATTTATAATTTATATGATTAAGTGGAAGGATTCTCTGATTTCTATAGCCCATTGACTTGTTGTTATTGATTCTAATTACGAGTCGATTCTGTTACTAACTAGCGTCTGCCCGCGACTTCGTCCGCATGAAATTTCTTATCCCCGCGACCCACACCGTCACATCGCATCGCCCGCCTGCGCTATTACTTCATTTTCACTTAGCATGTTTTCTGACTATTTTCATTTTACTCGGCTTTTGAGGGTCATAGCGTGATGTTAAATAGCCTATAACCTTCTTCAAGAATTGGACGGTAAAATTCAAATACTTAGATTTTTTTTTAATTCGACTGGTTTGTTCCAGAGATTACCTCCTACATACAAACTTACAAACAAATTTGACCTTTTTATAATATTAGTATAGACATAACATTACATCACGCCTGTATTCTCCGAAGGGTTAGGCAGAGATGTACGTATAGTACACCCACATTGCGCCAGTTATGTTTAAGTCCCATGTAATTGGGGGCGAGCCTTTTGCTATCAACCAGGCACAAATCTTGACTCCGGGCTGCTACTGAGTAATTACAGAATTCCATTTTTAACACGCTTTTATTAGCTTCACTTGTAACTAACTCATCATCTGCCTAGCCTTTTCCCAACTATGTTGGGGTCGGCTTCCAGTCTAACCGGATGCAGCTGAATACCAGTATTTTACATGGAGCGACTGCCTATCTGACCTCCACAACCCAGTACCTGGGCAATACGATACCCCTTGGTAAGACTGGTTGTCAGACTTTCGGGCTTCTGACGACCCGTAACGACTGTCAAAGATCCACGAATGACAGCCGGAACCAACGGCTTAACGTGCTTTCCGAGGCACGGAGGAGTCTCGGTATGTAAAGATGGTCACCCATCCACGAACCAACCCCGGCAAGCGTAGCTTAACCTGATGGATCGACCCGTGCGGCTGTTATTACTTAGCCGCGAGCTCCTCTTGTAACAAACAATTTAAAAAAATCTTGGAAGTCAATTTTAACCTACTTATAATTATCGTATCGAAATGAAACTTTGTATCTTCGTATCTTTTGATTTAAAAGCAGTGACAAACTGCAAAGGAACTTATATCTTAAATAATACAAGTTAATTTAATTATTTTATATTTTTAGTGCGTGTTAAAAGCGTTTTTTTTTTAGTATTTTTTTTTTATCTACATATTTTTTTATTACTATTAAGCGTAAGTATTCAGAGTAAAATAAAAATATCTTATATTTTTAGCATTCGTAGAGGATCACCATAGTAGCCATTTATTACTGTCTTTCATAAACATGTTTATTTTTCTTGTAAACCTGGCATTATGTTGTTCATAATGTTACTTGTTCTTATGTCATGAAATCTGCTCTTTCAGTGTAGACACCAGTATTGATGATAATATCAAACTGTTGCAAAAGACAAGTTTTCTATAGGTTACGAAAGTAACACGGTAGCCGCTTTCAATACAACCCGAAACACGACATATCACGAACGATGGAACACGTCGAACGATTCCTATGATAAGGAAACCGAGCGCACAGTGGCGCCCTCATCGTATGTTTAGTTTTTTTTTTATTTTAGAACTAGCTGTGCTCCGCGATTTGGTTCGCGTGTAAGTCTTAAGATACACAATATACTAAAATAACAGCCACATTGTATTAAAACTCAAACTCAAAGCATTTATTTCAAATAAACCAATTACAGGCACTTTTGAACTGTCAAAGAGTCGGTCATTTAGTCAGAAAGTTGAAGCTAGTTGCCCATTCCAAAGCGTAGATCTCTATGGAGAAGAACGGGCAAGAAACTCCACGGACACTCTTTTAAATCAAAATATTGTTACAAAATATTGGTTACATCATTCATGTTGAAATTAAGTATGTGAGAACAATGTAGAAAGACGTGCACGTTAAAAGCGTCCGCAACAAAAAGGTAAAAACCAAAAACGATTCAAAAATTAAAATAAGCTATGGCAGCTAAGAGATGACCAGTCCCTACTGACGGCGCCCGTTCACGAACATGACGCATAAAACTCCCTCGTCCCCCGACCCGTCGCGTTGCATCTCCCGCATTGGTACTTCGTTTTCGCTTAGCGTTCTTTCTGACTTGTTTTCTTTTTAAATAGCCTATAACCATCCTCGAGAATCGGGGTACCAAATTCAAAAAGAATTTTTCAAATCCAACTGACAGTTCCAGTGACCAACAAAAGTGTAAATTTTAGTGAGCATCCTTCATTTTGGTTAAGCAAACTATCTAAGAGTGTCCAAGTAGCAAAAAATATCACCAAATAATTTCTAACGCATTTGTACCAATTCTCATAACATATTTTTTATTTTTTACTTATGATAGATTTGCTCTTGACTCTAGTCTAGGTCATAGGTGACAGAGACAAAGTCGACGATGGAGCGAGCTTACCCAGAAGAAGCCTGTTCACTCTTACTTCGAAGAGATCGCGGTTGTATGCGTTCGGAAACACAGACGCAGGCACCAACTTTGCAACTTACATACTTACTAACACAATTAATATAGATTATCCCACTTTTTACTCTCCTAAATTCCACTATTTTCGTGACACTTGGCTTCGTAAGAACCGAATGCCATCATCCGAGATGAATCGTGCCTTTCGACTTAGGAAAACGACTAATATTCGTGATCTTCGCATTAACGACTTGTCAATATAAACAACATTTTTACAGACATAAAATCTAAAGGCTCCCACAGACAACCGCGACGTGACGATACGACGCGGCTCCGGTAGAAAGATTTCCATGAAGCTATCATATAAATTGTTCCACCGAGTTACGTCGCACCTATCTGTGGGAGCTTTAATGCATTATAAGTGTTAATAAGTGCTTTCGAATTGTGTCATAATCATAAAAAAGTACCTAGTCGTAATCTCTTAATGGTAGTATTTAACACTACTGGATTTCAAAAGTCAATAGTATACATAAGGAAAACAGAAGATGGATGTTACGATTGACAACCGAAGTAATAGAAAATTAATGTTTATTAACTTCATCATCTGCCTAGCTTTTTAATCTCAACTACATTGGAGTTGACTTGGCTTCCAGTCTAACCAAATGCAGCTAAATACCAGTATTTCACATGGAGGGAACCCAATTACTGGGTTGTGGATGTCAGATAAGCAGTCCTCTCTGACCTCCACAGCCCAGTAAATGGATAATACGATACCCTTGGTAAGAAACTGTACATGAGAGCCGGGACCAACGGCTTAACATGTTTTGCGAGGCACGGAGGGATCTTGGTATGAAAGGGTTGGTTACCCATCCACGGACCTAAGAACTGTGCAGCTGTTGTTTTGCCATGAGCCTCTCAAATTAATCTTTAACTTTTACATCTTATATCTCATCATAAGACAGGTTTTTTTTTTTCTCTTTGTGCTATTGCATTCAAACTTTTAAAGTTCATTTCACCTAGGTGTCAGGGTAATGAATTTTGTTTTTCCTAGGAAGTACCGAAATCTTAGCATAGATATGTGTGGACATTTGTATTTACAAAATATGTAATTTTACAGCTTTTCAGCCACATCAGTTAGTAACAGAACTTAAACATTTATCAGATAGACTTTTCGAATACCTGTAATAATATAGGACATTGTTCACCGAGGGGAGAAAGTGACCGATTACTAACGAGGGTGTAGTTTGAGGCCTGAGGCTCAGCCGAGGGCCTTAATACACACGAGTTGGAAATAGCACTTTATACTATACCTACGATATCTTCACTATGATTACTAGACGGAATTTGAACATTGAAAATTCAGATAAATAAATCAAAAGAAAGCTATCCGCGCTCGCGCGGTTTTAATTTTTTTTTTTTTTTTTTTATCAATGTTCAGCAAAGTATGTGGCCAGTATCATTTTGCGCTTGGTGATAAAAAGATAGATACATAGATAAAACATTTATTCAGTGCACACAAAAGACATAGCACAACACACAAAAGCACAATTAAAAAGATGATATCAAATTACATGAATATACAACACACACAGTGTGCCAACATCCAAAAAAGAAAAACATAAGCATTTAAAGGTATAGAGTGATAACAAACTTCAAATTGAATAACGAGACAAGGTGCGGTGTGCGTCTCAATGTACACCAAATGGGAGTCCAGCTCAGCATGTGTCAGGCAAATAAACCTGACGCTGATATTCTGCTAAATCCCTGCAGTGACATACGGACGTCGAGCAGACGACGACAAAACTTTTTGTCTTTTGGAATTATACTATATTTAAATAGGTTAGCTACTAAATTACCCTAAATTAAAAAAAAACACAGCACACATTTGTACAACAGTAATGACGTATGTACATTCAGCCTCATTTTTTTTTAAAGTAATAAGTTACTTTCCGAGGTATTAATTGTATTGTAACTTTTAAAAATAACTTTTGTATGAAAATCTCTACTTGACGGTCATTTTTTTTTTTTTTTTTCAACATACATTTTAGTATTTTAAATATATCAATTACAATTATATGTTAAAAAACTTAAAATATCTTTTTCCACTAACTAACGAACTAACTAACTATACAAATAAATATACAAAACAAAACGAAACTTAGGCGTCGAAGTACTCATCCGCATCGCTGTCATCCGGAAACGTGCCTAGAAGACTGGCAGCATTGCCACGTTGAATGGCAATGCTAATTCTTTGGCCAAAGAACGAGCCAGCCCTCTGGTCACGTGAAGTGTCGACCAGTCGGCGAGAAATTTCCTTAAAAAGGAGACGCGCACTCGCACTTTCCGAGCAGGTATAGTATAAACTCTTTTACGCACTTCTAACTACTCAGTACAGATATAGCATCCTGAAACAATCTATATAATTACACCTTTGATTGATTTATCATGTCGATAAAAATATAAACAATAATTCAATATGCCACAATAATAATCATATTTAAAACAAATGGTATTAACAATTTACTTTAACAACTCACTAGAAATCCTCTCAAATTAGTTCATAATGAAGAAATCATAGCCTTTCACAAACAAAGCTAGCTATTACGAAACGTTTGCCCTTAATGTAAGCGTTCACCTAAAATGGTCAAGAAGCTGCGCCGGCGCATCTGATTCTCGCGTTCACGACTCCGTATGCGTAATCTTAACGCTGTCACTTGTTCGTTGGTGGTACAATTTGTAAGCTGATATAAAAATAATGAGAAAAAAAAATTTGTGATGGTTATGAGAAAATGAGATAGTTACACGAGAAGAAGTGGCGAAGCGCTAAACGTTCCAAAGATATAATGCACACGACGCTTGTATTTTCTTAAAAGGTGATAAATAGAAATAGATGTATAGCACACCCACATTAGTTATGTTTAAGCCCCATGTAGATGAGCTTATTGCAGTCAATCGGGCACAAATCCGAACTCCGGGCTGCTACTATAAAATCTTAATAACCTAATAACACTAACAATGCCCATTCATGGGGAAGAATAATTTCCAGTTCATCGCCGTTTAGAATTGTCATCCAAAAGCAATATATAGGGTGTAAGGGACATAAATGGAAGCTGCAAAAGATCCAAAGACTATGCAGCAATTGCGCATTCGACCACTAGGTCGAACGAGGCATACATATCGCCTGATATTTGATCGCCTTTCTTTTATTCGGAAAAGCGACACTTCGTTGAAGTCTTTTGGACTGCGCCCGCGCCGCGCCGTGTGCAAAAAAGGAACAAGCTCATTGGTGTATTTTTCCTAGTTTACTGACACAGACTACCAACCTAATTAAATTATATATAGAGTCATTGCCATTATAGGATAGTCAGATAAGCGTTTAATGTCTTCACAAATATAGCCAATGAAACTAATTTTTTAGCAGATTGCCAAACTTACCTCAATTTGCCGTGATACCCATTTCATAGTTGTGGGTTCTACACATTACTTTAAAAATTTATCCTCAATGTCTAAAATAATTTAAGGCCGCTATCCCACTGGCGTTTTACGAGCGTTGGCGCATCTCCAACGTCGACGCGACGTTGACGTCACGAGTTTATAGCGTTTTTTGGCCACAGGTACAACCACGCCATTCGCCAAATGTAGTCTCCGGCATTCGCAAATATTCATAAAATTCCGATTCATTATTTTTAATATTATTAGAGTACAGTGCGAAATATTCACCTTCTTGTAATCGATTGGACCAAAAGGATTTTCCCAAAATTGACGATGAGACTTTATTTTTCTTTTACGTAATTTTCGTCGAAGTAGCAAAGCCAACAGTAATGTTTTCTCGTCGGAATCCATTTTGTCTCCGATTATACTAGAAACTCGAGACGTTTACGTCGCGTCTGCGCAACGTTGGCGCTGCGCAGACGGTGGAGAAGCGCCAACGCTCGTAAAAAGCCAGTGGGATAGCGGCCTAAGTAGTTCGTCAATTTGCTAAGCACTCAATTTCACTGACTTTACATTCAAATAAAGATTTGAAAGGCCACCACCACTATTTCTGCTAAACGATGTCCTCTTATCCCTTAAATCCCTATTAAAACCGCGTTGCGTTAAGTCAAAGGGCAAGTGAGTGGCGACGAGCTGTCGATGGGTACTGATCTAGATAGTTCTACCGACCGGTCGCGTAAATGGAAATGGAATACAAGGATTCACAGACTGGTCTGGGATCCGAGCCGTTTTGCAATTAGTTAGTTACTATTTCTTTTAACCTGTGGTTAGTAGATGACTGGTAATCGGTAATGGTAGTGCAACGTAATCTTTGCTTCGTTCTGACGAATGATTAGTAATGTTCATGGTGCTAGCATACAAATCCATCGTTGGTCAGTACTGTGTTTCTTCATAGACTCTAAAGTCAACCATAAAATTCGAAATTATCGTACTATTATCCTCACATAGGCAAAAGTGAGTCATTCTGCCTGTTTATCGCTAACTAGATTATGTTGCAATTTGATAGAAAGAGAACTGAGTTCCTAAGGAATAAGGATTAAGTCTTGAATAAATAGTCGTAGGTGGTGCCGCGTTCATAGCCCCAGTTACTTATATTTCTTCACTAGTTTTGCTTTCATCTCGGAAACTTAGATCGCGAACGAAGCATACAAATGAACGAATGACGACAGATCTAAGGCGTACGACGAATATTCAAAAGATGATGTCTCCTCTTACTTAGTTTATTGTCGTTCTGTTGTCTCGCCAAAAGTACGTTTAACCCATTCTAATTATCAACTAAGGTATTACGACTAGCCGTTCTATTCTGTAAAAATCTCACGGTGAAAACTTAGGTAAAGTGAGCTTGAAGTGAACTTGAAGTGAGCTGTCAATCCATCTGATGTTAGCAATTGACAATATTTACAACTCACTTCCCACTTTTAAAGGCCAATATTTGTGACACTCTATGATGATTTAAGACAATATCCTTATTTTTTTTTTTTTTGTTATTTTAGAATGTCGATGCGCACATTTGACGAGTTATTAAATTTAATAGAGCCAGCAATAACACGCCAAGATACCAACATGTGATTTTGTTCGCCCGCATTTGCGGCACGTCTACACTCTACAAGCCGGCGCGCCAGCGCCGTACTGACCAACGCGCGCGATTTTTTTGCGTTCGTGGGAACACAAGTACAGATTTTCTTTGTAGGTACTCGTATATCGTATTCATTCAACGCTCAACGTCGAGCGTTGGAATTCGAATACCGCGCGATTTAAAATCGGGGCGTGGAAAAATCGCGGGCGTTTGTACAGATGATGTAAGTACCGCTTTCTATTTGTTCCATTCCTAGCGCGGCACGCGATTTTTCCGCACGCGATTTTTCTGTGTCTGTGCGAACGTGGGCTAAGTGTGTTACGCAATTAGGATGTCGGGATCTGGAGAAGGACATAGGTAGGCTACTTTTTAAGGCTCCTTCAAACAGGCGCGACTCGCGACACGAATCGAGCGCGACACAAAGGCACGTGTCGCGCGTAATTCGCTTCGCGTGTCGCGCCTATTTGCAGGAACCTTTATACCGGATCGCAGACAAAATCGCGGGCAACAGACAGTTTGTCTGTAAGTACTCTCTGAAGGAAATGTTCTTGTGTAAACAATGTTTTATTCATAACCAAAGCTTTGTATTAATTATGCTAAGCAATGAAAACTCGTGATCACGCCGAAAGCTTAAATATTTTTGTAGGATCTCTTTAACATTTTGTTATTTTGCTGAACAAATAGGTTTTTGATGTTTTATCATTCTTATATTTGAATAGGGCCTGTACCTACTAATTTATTATTGTAGCCGTCATACACAGGCTGACTTTGAAAACATGCGACAAAATGTAAGGGGTGTACTACCCATCAATATGAACAACTTTTATTATGGGACCAACTTAGCATTCGCCAAAAAAAATCGACTTTATACAAAATGGTCCAATCGAGTATGTGCGGGAAGGTCGAATTTTTTTTCCTAATTTTTTTTTCGATTTCTTTTTTACCCTATTGCCACTTAACTAATAGAAAGGCCCAATTACACTTTACCCGACCCCATGATCGAACCCGAGACCCTTGTTCAGTAGTCGTACGTGCCACTACTAGACCAACGAGGCAGACTATGATTTAGAATTTACTTACTTAACATAACATCACGCTTGTATTCCCCAAAGGGACGGGCAGAGGTAGACAGAAGAAAAACGTTTATTTAGACACAGTTCGTGAAACACAAAATACAAATAAAAAAAGTGAAAATAATGTTTAAACAACTATAGTGTGTGCCTCACGGCTGCGCCAAAAAGGTTCATTTCAGCATTAATGCCAGACAGATGCTGTCTAAGGGTGCTTATATAAAGAAACAGATTTCCAGTACGGACAAACGCGTGCGTATACCGATCGCTGCAGGGTTAATAACGTAGAGGGCACCGACAAGTTTAAACCTGTTTCTTTATTAGTGAGCACATAAGATAACATGGGAATATTATACCTGCATCGATCGGTACCGACCCGCACAGACTCTCCTATACCGGAAACCTGTTTATGTAAGCACCCTTACGCTGGTTTTCTAATGAACCTTTACGGACAAGTGACGGGGAGTACAAACAGTTTCAACATACCTAATGCATAAGTTTTGTACTTATAAATTAATTAATAAACTAGTACCTAATCTATACTAATATTATAAAGCTGAAGAGTTTGTTTGTTTGGTTGGTTGAACGCGCTAATCTCAGGAATTACTGGTTCGAATTGAAAAATTCTTTTAGTGTCGAATAGCTTATTTATTGAGGAAGGCTATAAGCTATATAACATCACGCTACGACCAACAAGAGCGGAGCATCAATGAAAAATGTTGCAAAAACGGGGAAAATTTATTCCTTTTGCGAGCTTCCGTTGCGTGCGCTGCATAAACGGTCAAAGTTACGCAAAAATAATGTATAACGGGTTTGTTCCTCTTAAAAAGTTCTAAAAAAAAGTTTGCGATAGCATATGTCTGTCTTTTAAGGTTGGCTCACTATAACGTTTTTAATGGTAATCAAATTTGTTATAAAATAATGCATTACTTGCGAAGGTGTTTTCATAAACATGGTTTTAATCCTTATCCAAATAAATAGTTTCATAGTCAAGATTGATTACGTAAATTTAAATTCCTTTTTAAATTATTAGAATCGGACCTTTCGTTTAGAAATTACGTCGGGTATAAAAATGCTTAAAGTAATAAAAATGCGCTTAGTCTATTAGTTACCTACACATTTTATTTTTTATTGACTGTTTGAACGCGCTAATCTCAGTCACTACCAGTCGGGTTTGAAAAATTCTTTTTGCATTATAAAGTCCAATTCCTGAGGAAGGCTATGGGGTATGTAACATTACGCTAGGGCCCATAGAAGCCGAGCAAAACAAAAAAAAAAGGAAGAACGAGCGCTATGCGAAAACGAAGTAACAGCGCGAGCAGGCGATGCGATGCGACGGGGTGGGTCAGGGGAACAAGAAATTTTACGCGGACGAAGTCGCGGGTGGAAGCTAGTCTTATATATAAATGGATGGAATTTGGATGGTATTTTTGTATGAAAACATACAACACACATCCTAAGCCACTGGAGATAGAGACATTAAATTCATCCGGGCGACGCCGGGCACGAACAGCTAGTCAAATATAATTACAAAACAAGAACTGTCTCAGCGAAACCTGTTGCACGGTACACTCACAAAGTGCTTCAGAGCGGCAGCGCTATAGTACAAGCACATTTCGCCAGTTCTGTTTCAGTCCCATGTCTTCTTCTTCCTGTGATGGCACAGTTTAATAAAGGACAATGGGCGAATTGGTACACCCCTCCAATAGCAAAAACATATATGTCGTTGGATAGGTTTTTTTAACTGGAACAACATTTACTATGGCAGCTTTGTTGAAATTTTTGTCCGTTCTGAGTTGTAGGTATCAAGAATAAGGTAAAAAGAAATAACTCTTAATATTTTAATATCTTATTGTCTGAGGGAAAATAACATCAATGTCGTTATATATTATGTATTTCGCAATTATCAATTGAAATATAAGTAAACACCACGTAAACACAAAAGTACTTTGTGTCGGAATACAAAAAAACTTATTGTTTTGTGTTTATTTGTTAAATAAATACAAAAATGAGTTTGACTATGTTTGATTAACAAAAATAAGAAGGTAATAAGTCTAGTAACTGGATCCTTTGAGCGACTGCGGGGGTCCCCTTCCCTCTCTTAACCGGTTCTGCGATGCGCGGCACGCGCAGATTGTTGGGCGCGCTGGTAGCAGTCGTTCATTGGTACTGTGCGAGATAGTATTTAACTATCGCTCGTGAATGTCTTACGAATGAATATGTGCCACTTCACCTGGGAATGGATCACATCGACAGAAGAAATGTGTTGGAGAGAAATCTATTTATTCCAAAAAAACTTTTCGCTAGTGACGAAAACACCAATGTAATTATATTATGTGATGGAACTTACATTTATATCAACAAAAGTAGCAACTTTTTGTTCCAGCGACAGTCTTATAGCCTGCACAAGTTTTCAAACCTTTTAAAACCATTTTTCATTCTGTGCTCAGATGGTTAGATCATTGATATTTTGGGGCCATACGCTGCCACGAAAACTGATACGCAGATAATGCTAGACATAATGAGTGATGAAGAACATCCAATGCATTGTTTGCTACAAGAAAATGATGCATTTATTTTGGACCGTGGGTTTAGAGATAGCTTGAATGCAATCGAAGCCTGTGGCTATGAATGCTATATGCCTCCAAGCAAAGATCGTCAAGAGTCACAGCTCACTACTGAGCAAGCAAATGATTCACGAGCTGTTACAATATGCAGATGGGTAGTGGAAGTGGTGAATGGCCGATTCAAACGGGATTATAAACTGTTGCGTCAAAATATTTCAATAGGACTCTGCCACACATGTTTGCCGACTTCCAAATTGCTGCATCACTTATCACCTTACCTTCCATGCACCAATAGTAGACAGCGTACAAGCAGAAGAGTTCTGGAGTCGTACAAGAGAAACAGTTGATTTGACAAAATATTTTATATACTTATGTTGAAAGGAAGCGTTTGAATAGCCGAAGGGCTGATTTTCAAAGACTGGAAGCTAATAACATTGAAAACTTTCCAAGGCTCACCGAAAATCAAATAATTGTACTGGCTTTGGGTACATACCAGCTGAAACTGGCTAAATCATACTGCGGGGAACATCTCCAAAACGGTTTATACCTTATAGAGACCTACAGAGAAAATCAATTGGATGACTTGCCAGATTACGGAATCCGTGAAGAAGTGTGGCTTTTACGTGGGCGCATACAGTCCCAACATGTCAAAGCACGGCTATATTATTGCTACATTTTGATAAATAATAACTAAATTGAAGGCAGCAACAACATAGTATAATACTACTGTACGTGTTTATCAGGACGGCGCACCATGGGTACATGTGCGCATATTATATCTATTATATGGTATTTAGCATATGTGGTTCACGAGGGATTTACTGCACCGGCAATGTTCCTAAATGACATTATTTTACACAACAATCTACATTAATAAAATAAAATATGTTAAATACATGTACAATTAATTATATTAATAATTACAGTACACTAAAAAAAGCTTTTGAATAAACGTACAATATATATGTGTATAATACAGTGCCAGTTAATATATAGCTAATATAATTACCTGTACGCAAAAAAAAAGTTTCTTATTTTACAGAGGAGACCCGTGCCCTGTAGTGTGACGTGTATGGCTTGATGATGATGAAGATGCTTTATACAGATAATGATTAAATAGATTAATAAACAACGACATTGGTATTATTTTTGTCAGACACTAAGATATTTCAATATTAAAAGGTATTCATTTTTACCTTATGATTTAACCAACAACTCAGAATGGACAAACATTTCAACAAAGCTGTTATAATAAATGTTGCTCCAGTTAAAAATACCTATCCAACGACATATATGTCTTTGCTATTGGGGGGGTGTACCAGCTTCCATACATTTTTGCCCATTGTCCTTTCGTTTCCCCAGAACTTCGCCACTTCACGCATCGACGTTGGCAGCGCAGAGATCACTTTGATTGCATGTTTTAGGACACAGAGGGCAGGATAGAAGGTGGAGCATAATTTGCGACACAGCTCCACATCCACACCTTGCTGCCGTTCCATCGAAGTAGCCCCACTTTACGAGGTTGTAGTACACATCTTCCCACTTGGGGTTGGACGCGGTTCAGAGACTTCCAAGTGTGCCACAGAAGGTTAAACGCTGCAGCTTTTAACGTCTTTCTACATTGTTCTCACATACTTAATTTCAACATGAATGATGTAACCAATATTTGTAACAATATTTTGATTTAGAAGAGTTTCCGTGGAGTTTCTTGCCTCACTTGGTGGTCCCATATATTAGGGGGCAAACCTACATATTGCCATCAACTGGGCACAATCCAAATTTTTTATGGAATTCGGATGCGAATTCTATTACTATCAATTACAAGGTTTTGATAACGATATAAATGGTTTCAGTTATTTGTTACTTCCAGTTCAAACAACATTGATTTACGGCTCACCAGGAGCAGAGCAGGGTATGGCTTCGCTGCTAGCGGGCAGACAGTTTCAAAATCAAAGTCATTTATTCAAATTAGGCTGAGAATCATCACTTTTGGAACGTCAAAATTTAATTAGACAGTCCCGCCGAAACGCTCAATAATAAAAATCTGCACAACTGATAAAAAATATAAGGTGATTTTTTTTTTTTGTAAAAACAGGCTGGTATTAACATTACTTTGATAGGTACCTATCAATGATCCTGTAATCGATTGTAAAGTGTTCCCCGCCCTGTTTTGAACCAATACTTTATTGTGTGGTACTTAGATGGTAACATAAAATTATATGTGATCATTCTGGACTCTGTCGCGCACAGCAGAATAGTAGGCGTGTATGGTCGATAAAACCGTAATGAACTTCCCAGTTTGGTATTTTTTATTTATTTATTTAACAGTTTATGTACCCACATTTATACAGATAAGAAGAAAGGAACAGAAAAATACGTACAAAGGTGATGCTTATTTCTAAAGAAATCTCTTCCAGCATACCTGGGACAGGAAAATAAATAAAGAGATGTAGACATTAGACAACGTGTGTAAGAGTAAAAGAGAAAACAAAATACATAAAATCACAGATACACTAATATGAATATATACAAATGTATATAAACATAAAATATGAGTACATACAAATACATACATGTATACTATCAAAATAAATATCACTAAAATATATACGATAATAATGAAGCATAACATAATAAATACTAACAGCTATGACGAAGTGGAAAGATAGTGTTCTTTCACTCTTCTTTTAAACACTGCAACAGTTTGGCAGTCCCTAATATCAGGCGGAAGTGAGTTCCATAACCGAACCGCATGCACAGTGAAGGAGTAGGAGTAGAAGTCGGTTGAGTGGGGAGGGGATTTAAGGAGATTTCTAAGATGCGACCTGCAAGGTGCATCAAAAGGACGAGCGTAGGAAAAGCGTTCCCGCAGGTAGGATGGCATTTTAGGATTGTGAAGGACGTTAAATAGCAGACACAATATCCGAGAGTTCCTGCGAAGTCGAATAGGGAGCCACTTGAGTATCTTGCGAAAGTTAGAAACGTGATCATACTTTTTAAGATTATAAACAAAACGAATACATATATTTTGCAAACGCTCAAGTTTATTTAAGAGCTCCTCGGTGGCATCCAAGTAACAGGCATCAGCGTAGTCAATAATGGGCTGGATGAGTGTTTGGGCAAGGGAGATTCTGGTATTCAAGGGCAAGAAGCTCTGGAGGCATTTCAACGTATGGAACGTGTAGTGCACTTTGCGACTGACTTGAGCAACTTGGGCAGTCCACGATAGGTAAGGGTCCATGGTCACCCCCAATTTTTAACCGTATTTGCGTATTCTATCTGAACTCCATTCAGACAGAGTGGAGACAGCGACGCGACATCAAGCCTATTCCGCATATACCTACCGCCGATGATTATAACCTGGGATTTCTTAGGGTTGATTTGCAGTCCAAAACACCGCGACCACTCGCCAATCAAATCCAGGACACTGTTCATGGCAGACACGGCTGCTTCCGCATCTTGCCTCAAGAAGTGATTGTAAAGCTGCGGATCATCGGCATAGGGATGGAAGTGGGAAGCGATGACTCTGGTGACAGAGTTAATGAAAATAGAAAAGAGAAGAGGAGAGAGAACGCCACCCTGAGGCACACCCGCAGTAAGAGAGCACCAGTCAGAAGAAAACTCATCGAGACGAACCCGCTGCGAGCGGCCATTAAGAAAGGAATCGAACCAATCAACCGTAGAAGAAGAGAAATTGAAAGTTTTAAGGATCCCTAGAAGGATGCCTTTTTTCAGTTTTTAAAACCTAAGCCATTATAATAATATTTGCCAGACCCAAATAGACAGACACATTAATTACAATGCGAGATGAATGATTCTTAAAATAGATGTCTCGGTTTCAGCCGGATATCTCCAGTTTTCCTCATGATGTTATTTAGCTGAATGACAATGGGGACTCTGATTATAATTAACTAACCAAGTTTAATCCTATATTTAGATACCATTTCAGCACCCTAATAGCGTAACACACTTACAGTAGGAATCGATTTTATTTTGACAGTTCAACAACATTCATTGCGTTATTTACGTTATTGAGCAGACAATTTTTTCGAACATATGAAGCAATGGATTAACAATATGCTTCAAAATCATTTAGAGTGTGATTGACAGTGTCCTGCAATTAGTGTGCTGATACTACTTTATTTTTTCTATATCAGTCGCTTTTAGCGATAAGACCGCCCGTTGTGTCACCCTATGTTATCTATAATTTGTATGGTGTACATAATAAAAAATATTTTATTCTATTCTGTCTATAAATCGCTTACTATCGGACCATCGCCTAATATTAACATCCATTTTTAATTTGATAGACCTCACTTAGTAACCGCTGTTTAATATTCTAAATAGGTATCTTATCCTAACTTAACCCTTTTAGGTACTATGAGGGCTGAAACTGCATTAATTATAAGTTATTTTAATGCTTGTAATGTAGATGGGATTGGGTTCTTTATATTTAAAAGGGTAATGAGTGACGCGTGTGAGTATTGTTTTAAATCCCGGGAGGTATTAATGATAAATGATTTTATAAAAGTTTGTACAAACACTTTTACACGTCAATAATGGTTGCAAAATTAGATGAGGTTGGTGTTTCCTATCTAACTACTCTGAGAAGAAACCCGAATCAACCTCAGAGGTAACAGTCTGTTTTAAAGTCCAGACATAATCTTAGTCATATCATCATCATCTGCCTGCCTTTTCCCAACTATGTTGAGGTCAGCTTCCAGTCTTACCGCATTGTACATGGAGCGATTGCGTATCTAACCTCCACAACCCAGCTACTGGGTAACACGATACCCCTTGGCAAGACTAGTGGTCAAGCTTTCGGGCTTCTAACTACCAGTAACGACTGTCAAAGATCTAGAAATGACAGCCGGGATCAACTGCTTAACGTGCTTTCCGAGGCACGGAGGGGTCTCGGTAAGTAATGGATGGCCACCCATCCACAGACCGAACTCGGAAAGCGTTGCTTAACCTTGAAAATTGACCCGTGCGGCTGTTATTATTTAGCCACGAGCCCCTCTCTCAAATCTTAGTCAAATCACGTGATCTAATTTTACGGCATATCTACATTATTCCTTTTATGCCAATACGATAGAAGAAGCTGGTGGGTTCAGAACAGGTTTCTGGTATCGTGTTAAGCAGTAACTGGGATGTGGGTGTGATGTCTTTGTAAAACGTACCACCTAAGTTATAGCTAAGCAATAAATATATTGAGTATTGAGATTGCAACCCGATAGTTTTAAAAAAAAAAAACTTTTTAAGGGTCACGTGACGCGAATCGCACGTGACGCGAATCGCACGCGACACAAAGGCACCACGTGTCGCGCGACGAGCGGTGCCTTTGTGTCGCGTCGCGTGTCGAGCCTGTTTGCGGGAGCCTAGACAAATGAGTACGTAAGTACATTAGGTTGTGAACAATGGACTGCCGTAAAGACCATAATGTACCTACCTTCTACGCATATTATAAACAAACAACCGGTAGATAACAAAATATTAATGATAGAATATCGTAACTTCATTATAGCTCTTGTTTAGCTATTTATTTTAACTCAATAAAACTGACAAATAAGTGAACTTACTTTTTTACGTCTTATTTTCCTTTAAATAAGGTCCAATTCCAAAAACACTTTAAAATCAATAACCAAGTCCCCCTTTGACAGCTAACAAAGTTGCATTAGCTGATCAAAAAAGATTTTTCCGCAGTATTTTAGAAGACATTTTATTTTTCCAAGTTCCATGAAAGTTTGTACCAAATACGCATGCGGACGTTAGAGTAAGTTACAATTTACGTAAATATTACGTCACTGTGAGTATCCATATACGCGCAAGAGTCGACCTACGACATATGACCCTCTAGTGATGTAAACGTAATTCTCTTTTATCGACATTTCTGGTTGACGGCACGCAATTTTACGTAACTTTTATTGTGCCTAATTGATGCCATTATTGGATGTAATTATAGCTTGATTAATAATGATGTCTGTAAGGTAATAAATGCTGGATAAATAATGCTGTCGTAATGATTATTGATTTATCAAAAATATGCCAAAATTAAGCAATGGATACTTTATTACCTTTTTCATTTATTGACTAACTGCATAGCTTACAGTGCTTCCTCGAATTATTGTATGTCTACACAAATAAATAAAGGGGCTAGTGGGTAAGTAATAATGGCCGCACGGATCGATTGATCAGGTTAAGCTACGCTTGCCGCGGTTGGTCTGTGGATGGGTGACCATATTTACATACCAAGACCCCTCCGTGCTTCGGAAAGCACGTTTAGTCGTTTGGTCCCGGCTGTCATCCGTTGATCTTTGACAGTCGTTACGGGTCGTCAGAAGCCCGAAAGTCTGACAACCAGTCTTTCCAAAGGGGTATCGTATTACCTAGTAACTGGGTTGAGGAGGTCAGATAGGCAGTCGCTCCATGTAATATACTGGTATTCAGCTGCATCCGGTTAGATTGGAAGCCGACCCCAATTTAATTGGCAAAAGGCTGGGCAGATGATATACAAATATTAATTTTTTGTTTTCCGTTTTTTGTTTTTGTATGAATAT